>OX246753.1:35615478-45615478 GCA_945910035.1 Brachypalpus laphriformis
ATTCAGAGGTCCCCATATAGGCTCAGTTTACATAGTTCTTCATTGAATCTTCTCCTCCAAATCTCGTCAACGCAAACGGGACCGAATATCTTACGAAGAATTTTTTTCTTAAAACGAGGAAGGATATCTTGATTCGGAATTGTACATTGTAATTGGCTTGTGAGTTCCGCACAATTCGTTCAAGTACACAATTTTTTATTTTTTTTTTTCTTAGTTTTAAAATTTGTAAAGTCCTTATAGTTAATAAATAATTTAAGTATGTTAAGTCGCAAGACACACAGCTCAAGATATGGAAAGAGCATTTTGCTACGGTTTTGAACCGCGTATTCGCTAGCGATATGCTCCCAAATCAGACTGAGTTGCCCGAGGTGAGAAGTTCCCGAATACGCACCACTTACTTACTTACTTAGGTGGCGCTACAGTTCGGGGTGAACCTGGGCCTCAACCAACAAGCATCTCCATTTAGCTCGGTCTTTAGCTAATTGCCTCCAGTTGCGCACTCCAAGTTGGTCGAGGTCCCCTTGAACTTGTGCGCGCCACCTACGGCGATGATTCCCTCTACTGCCTTGTCCCTTGGGGTTAGATTCGAAAACTCTGCGGGCCGGAGCGTTGGTGTCCATTCGCTCTACATGTCCTATCCATCTCAGACGTCCAATACGCAGTTTTTTGACTAGGTCGATGTCGCTGTACAGCTCGTATAGTTCGTGATTGAATCTTCTCCTCCAAAACCCGTCAACGCAAACGGGACCGAAAATCTTACGAAGAATTTTTCTCTCGAAGCGACCAAGGATATCTTCATCCTCTTTTAATAAAGCCCATGTTGTTTCAGCGCCGTAAAGCAGGACTGGGATGATCAGGGTCTTATATAGAGTCTCCTTAGTTGTTCGAGATAGGGCTTTACTGTTGAATTGCCTTATAAGCCCAAAAAAACAGCGATTAACAAGAGTTATTCTTCGATTGATTTCTGCACTGATTTTGTTAGTAGAATTTATAGCAGAGCCAAGGTAGACAAAGTCGCTTACTACCTCGAAGTTATAGCTGCCCACGGTGACGTTTTGTCCAATTCGTCGGTCTTGGTTTTCCCTTCTAGTTGATAGCATATACTTGGTTTTGCCCTCGTTTATCGCTAAACCCATTTTGGCCGCTTCCGCCTCAATGCTTGCAAAACCACCGGTGACAGCCCGCTGAGATCTTCCGATAATGTCTTTATCGTCGGCGTATGCAAGGAGTTGTACAGACTTGTAATAGATTGTGCCTCCGGTGTTTGCTTGTGAGTTCCGCACAATCCGTTCAAGTACATCAACGCGCTGGCTACAGAAGTAGAAGAAGCTGCACGGAGGTGCGACAGCAGGACCGTCTACAGAACCACGAAAGAGCTGACAGGTGGTCGCAGCTCCAGCCAACACCCAGTGAAAAGCCTGGACGGCTCCTTGCTCATTTCGGATGAGGACCAGCTCAAGAGATGGAAAGAGCATTTTGCTACGGTTTTGAACCGTGTATTCGCTAGCGATATGCTCCCAAATCAGACTGAGATGCCCGAGGTGAGAAGTACCCGAATACGCACCACGACTCCTAGTAAAGATGAGATCATTACCGCGATCAAGGCACTCAAAACCAACAAGGCGGTAGGACTTGACGGCATTCCAGCAGAGCTCTTACGAGCAACGCCAACAACTTCGGCTGAGCTTCTGCTTCCACTTATAGATAGAGCTTGGGAAGCTGAGAGCTTTCCTATCGAGTGGAAAAAGGGAATAATCGTCAAGCTTCCTAAGAAAGGAAATTTAATGGAGTGCGGAAACTGGAGGGGTATCTGCGTGCTGCCTGCTGTAGCTAAGGTAATAGCTAAAATCATCCTTGAGCGAATCAAACAACATCTCGAAGACACACTCGATGCCGAACAAGCAGGTTTCTGCTCTGGATCCTCCTGTGCCGACCACATCAACACCCTGCGGATTATCATCGAACAGTGTGTTGAATATCGATCGCCACTGCACCTGCTGTTCATCGATTTTGAGAAGGCGTTCGATAGTGTCAACAGGGAGTTTATTTGGCGTGCCTCCATTGCTGGACAACCCGTAGAGAGAGTAGAGGATTTCCAGTATCTTGGGAGTATTATCTCGATGGTGGAACCGAACTGGATATAGCCAACAGGATCGCGAAAGCAAAGTCCGCGTTCGGGATGTTGTCCAAAATATGGCGAAGCAATGCAATCAGTTTGAGCACCAAAATAAGACTGTTCCGCTCCAACGTTGAATCCGTGCTGCTATATGGTTGCAGCACGTGGAGAGTGACCACTACTATCACCAGAAAGCTGCAAACGTTCGTTAATAGGTGTCTGCGCAATATCTTAAGGATTTTCTGGCCCAATCGTATCTCTAACGAACACCTTAACGAGAGAACGGGTCAGGAACCAATAGGCACAACTATCCAACGGCGGAAGTGGCAGTGGATTGGTCACACGTTCCGAAAGGGTGACAGCTCCATAGCGAACCATGCTATGCAATGGAACCCTCTAACTCAGGATGGCAGAAGACCTGGCGGTCCGAGGAGAACATGGCGCAGAACAGTCGAGAAGGAGGCACGGCAGTTAGGAAAAAGTTGGGGAGAACTCAGACACATTGCCAGAAACCGTACACGATGGCGCGTAGGCGTAGTAGAGGCCCTAGAACCCACAAGGGGATACAGGACATAAGTAAGTAAGTAAGACACAAATTAAGGTTTAGTTTAGAGCGCTTGCATGAGGGCAGTAAGTTAGGTGAAAGAAATAATGAATTAAACAATAAAAATGCGTTAAAAATAAAAAAAAACAAATACTCGTAAAAATCCACACGAAGGTTAAAGCATGTGTAATGTTCAAAGCTCTTAACTGGAAGTTATGTATGATTTGCAAGCAAGGTAGAGTAAGCTAGAATTTGATAAGCTAAGTCTTAGCCAGTTTCTTTTCCACGGCATTGCACGCTTATGTAACTGCGTATCAATTTTCCTAAAATGTATCACTAACCAGTAATCACTCTATTGCTTTTAAAAGAAGGTATGTATAAGTATCTAACAATACTCGTATTAGTACAAATGTTATGTGTGTTATGCTTGTCTTTCTGGCTTTGTAAAATTCTAATATTGAAAACAACTGAACGAATCGCAATGCGTTTTTCACACCAAATGTGCTCAAGTAAAATCTTAAGATCCTATATGAGATATGCATAGACATAAGTCCACTAACGGCATATTAAGAACTCGAACGACGCACCTGCAGAGAATTAGAGGAACCATAGGCGGGAATCTTAAATATCATATCATTCTATGATTTTTTTATAATCTTCGTCAGTCAGTTGAGATGAATATATAACTCCATGTAGGGATGAGATAGAAACAATCTTACACTTCCTCTGCAAGTGTCCGGCTTTAGGCAAGGCCAGACAGCGCACCTTAGGTAAAGTCTTTTTCGACAACCTTATAGAGCTAGCGGAGATTAGCATTGGAGATATTATCAGCTTCCTCAATGTAACGGGGTGGATTTGAATAATCCTTACCCCCTTTTTCTTCTTCTTTTCCCTAGTAGTTAACGTCCGTGTTACATGCGTTAGATCACTTGAGTTGTGGTAATAAAACGGCGCTTCTGCGCTAAGTGTCG
The DNA here is from genome assembly GCA_945910035.1 of Brachypalpus laphriformis. NCBI lineage: Eukaryota > Metazoa > Arthropoda > Insecta > Diptera > Syrphidae > Brachypalpus > Brachypalpus laphriformis. The sequence continues at coordinate 35,619,110 of OX246753.1, forward strand.
GCATGGTTTGCTGACACAACCAGTTCTACCTACCTACCGTAGCGATGAATGCACACATAGGAAAAGCTATCAATGTGCATAATCATCTACAGCTCTTTGGTATGTTGGCCTAAAAACAGCAGATCAAAGGTAAGGAACATCTAAATCGACTGCACCGTTTAGTCTATGTTGGCATTATCGGGGCAATAAAAACGTGCCCGACGGCAGCACTCGGTACAATACTTAATCTCCCGCCGCTCCACCTCACAGTGCAGAAAGAAGCTATGCTGAGTGCTCTTAGGCTACCTCAGATACAAGAACTGACACCCGGCGATTCCACAAACTATCTGAGCATTCTTAAAAACATCCAAAACAACCTAATCTTCAAGATTCCAGATACGATGCTTAAGAAATTCTGGTTCTCCAGGAAATTCGAAGTGGTCATTAGTGACAGTCAAGAATGGAGAAGCAAAGATCTTAACACATCACCCAACGCACAAAACTGGTACACAGATGGCTCCAAATTTGAAAATGGCAGTAACGGAGCTGGTGTATATGGTTCCAACTTTTACCGTGCGGCAGCGCTTGGCAAATCACCTATCGTCTTCCAAGCAGAGGTCCGTGCAATAGAATTATGCATTCGGGAATGCCTGCGGAGAAACACTACCGGAACTCGCATCTACATCTATTCAGATAGTAGTCAGGCAGCACTAAGAGCCTTACCTTTATGTCGTGTGGGACTGTCTTGACCTCCTTGATAACCTCGCATCCACAAATCAGGTCACCCTAGCATGGACACGAAAACTTCGAAGGGAACGAAGTTTGCGTTTTTAAAAAAAGTGAAATTATGGCTTCTAGATTCAGATCATGATGAAATTGAAGTTTTGTTGGCCATCATTATTTAATAACAAACATCACATACTTATCATTAGCTATATTTGGCACTTTTCTTAATTTGTTGTTTGCCTTGCTTATATTTTTATTTTTATTTTGAATTAACTTCTTTGTAATAGTCTAAGTAAACTAAATACTGTTCACCCCACAATAATGAATTATTATATGTTTTTTGAAGTGACATCATCACTATTTTTATTCTTAATAAGAATGTCACTAACTATTCCCTTTTATAATATTGTTAAATGAATTTGTGTATGATTAGCTTAAGTATATTTAAGTTTGTGGATTGGGAATAAAGAATTAAAGAATAAAAGAATTAGAATTAGAATTACTGGCGAGGAGAGGCGCCAACTCACCGGCCCTGAACCCTACTTCAGGGTACCACCCATTGGTATCCACTCCACGATTATAAAATGAGAAGCTATGAGACTCGCCGAACACTGGGCCAAATAAAAGGGAATAAGGCAAGCGGAAAAGATCATACCCCAACAAAAATAGAGCAACTCTAAGGCCTCGTTCACACGACGCTAATTCGATTCCATATTTCACGTATACGAAATACGCATTTCACACGACGCCTTCATTCGAGTTTTTCATGTATATACGGTTTGATTGGCGAGGGGTGCAGCTCAACAGCACAGGCACCTTTCTTTCTACTTGCCATATTCATGGAATTGGAATTATGCATCAGAATATTATTTTGTGGCACGGCAGTTAGGAAAAAGTTGGGGAGAACTCAGACACATTGCCAGAAACCGTACACGATGGCGCGTAGGCGTAGTAGAGGCCCTAGAACCCACAAGGGGATACAGGACATAAGTAAGTAAGTAAGACACAAATTAAGGTTTAGTTTAGAGCGCTTGCATGAGGGCAGTAAGTTAGGTGAAAGAAATAATGAATTAAACAATAAAAATGCGTTAAAAATAAAAAAAAACAAATACTCGTAAAAATCCACACGAAGGTTAAAGCATGTGTAATGTTCAAAGCTCTTAACTGGAAGTTATGTATGATTTGCAAGCAAGGTAGAGTAAGCTAGAATTTGATAAGCTAAGTCTTAGCCAGTTTCTTTTCCACGGCATTGCACGCTTATGTAACTGCGTATCAATTTTCCTAAAATGTATCACTAACCAGTAATCACTCTATTGCTTTTAAAAGAAGGTATGTATAAGTATCTAACAATACTCGTATTAGTACAAATGTTATGTGTGTTATGCTTGTCTTTCTGGCTTTGTAAAATTCTAATATTGAAAACAACTGAACGAATCGCAATGCGTTTTTCACACCAAATGTGCTCAAGTAAAATCTTAAGATCCTATATGAGATATGCATAGACATAAGTCCACTAACGGCATATTAAGAACTCGAACGACGCACCTGCAGAGAATTAGAGGAACCATAGGCGGGAATCTTAAATATCATATCATTCTATGATTTTTTTATAATCTTCGTCAGTCAGTTGAGATGAATATATAACTCCATGTAGGGATGAGATAGAAACAATCTTACACTTCCTCTGCAAGTGTCCGGCTTTAGGCAAGGCCAGACAGCGCACCTTAGGTAAAGTCTTTTTCGACAACCTTATAGAGCTAGCGGAGATTAGCATTGGAGATATTATCAGCTTCCTCAATGTAACGGGGTGGATTTGAATAATCCTTACCCCCTTTTTCTTCTTCTTTTCCCTAGTAGTTAACGTCCGTGTTACATGCGTTAGATCACTTGAGTTGTGGTAATAAAACGGCGCTTCTGCGCTAAGTGTCGGCATGGTTTGCTGACACAACCAGTTCTACCTACCTACCGTAGCGATGAATGCACACATAGGAAAAGCTATCAATGTGCATAATCATCTACAGCTCTTTGGTATGTTGGCCTAAAAACAGCAGATCAAAGGTAAGGAACATCTAAATCGACTGCACCGTTTAGTCTATGTTGGCATTATCGGGGCAATAAAAACGTGCCCGACGGCAGCACTCGGTACAATACTTAATCTCCCGCCGCTCCACCTCACAGTGCAGAAAGAAGCTATGCTGAGTGCTCTTAGGCTACCTCAGATACAAGAACTGACACCCGGCGATTCCACAAACTATCTGAGCATTCTTAAAAACATCCAAAACAACCTAATCTTCAAGATTCCAGATACGATGCTTAAGAAATTCTGGTTCTCCAGGAAATTCGAAGTGGTCATTAGTGACAGTCAAGAATGGAGAAGCAAAGATCTTAACACATCACCCAACGCACAAAACTGGTACACAGATGGCTCCAAATTTGAAAATGGCAGTAACGGAGCTGGTGTATATGGTTCCAACTTTTACCGTGCGGCAGCGCTTGGCAAATCACCTATCGTCTTCCAAGCAGAGGTCCGTGCAATAGAATTATGCATTCGGGAATGCCTGCGGAGAAACACTACCGGAACTCGCATCTACATCTATTCAGATAGTAGTCAGGCAGCACTAAGAGCCTTACCTTTATGTCGTGTGGGACTGTCTTGACCTCCTTGATAACCTCGCATCCACAAATCAGGTCACCCTAGCATGGACACGAAAACTTTGAAGGGAACGAAGTTTGCGTTTTTAAAAAAAGTGAAATTATGGCTTCTAGATTCAGATCATGATGAAATTGAAGTTTTGTTGGCCATCATTATTTAATAACAAACATCACATACTTATCATTAGCTATATTTGGCACTTTTCTTAATTTGTTGTTTGCCTTGCTTATATTTTTATTTTTATTTTGAATTAACTTCTTTGTAATAGTCTAAGTAAACTAAATACTGTTCACCCCACAATAATGAATTATTATATGTTTTTTGAAGTGACATCATCACTATTTTTATTCTTAATAAGAATGTCACTAACTATTCCCTTTTATAATATTGTTAAATGAATTTGTGTATGATTAGCTTAAGTATATTTAAGTTTGTGGATTGGGAATAAAGAATTAAGGAATAAAAGAATTAGAATTAGAATTACTGGCGAGGAGAGGCGCCAACTCACCGGCCCTGAACCCTACTTCAGGGTACCACCCATTGGTATCCACTCCACGATTATAAAATGAGAAGCTATGAGACTCGCCGAACACTGGGCCAAATAAAAGGGAATAAGGCAAGCGGAAAAGATCATACCCCAACAAAAATAGAGCAACTCTAAGGCCTCGTTCACACGACGCTAATTCGATTCCATATTTCACGTATACGAAATACGCATTTCACACGACGCCTTCATTCGAGTTTTTCATGTATATACGGTTTGATTGGCGAGGGGTGCAGCTCAACAGCACAGGCACCTTTCTTTCTACTTGCCATATTCATGGAATTGGAATTATGCATCAGAATATTATTTTGTGTACGTCACGTAAAAAGGTGCAAATTACGAGAAAATTTGCACGTACAATTTACAAAGTTAAGTTTCACTACTCTCTATTCCCTGAACTTTGCAAAAGATTTATTCAAATCGGCGCAGTTTATAATTTAGCGTGCACGAAAGAAGAATACGAGTAAAATTTTTAAATCAACGTTATTTTCAAAACCAATGATACGATCGAAACTTATGTATACGTACATACACATGTCAACCGCTCACGATCTTAAGCCATGGTAAACATTTTACAGCCGGAATTCGGAATGCTATGCTGAATGTTCACGATTCAAATTGTAGAAAGTACTAACCATTTTTTTTACGTTCTCACCTCCAGAATATCTGGCAAACATCCCAGATTGAAAGTATCAGGGGTTTTTAAAATATTGTCCTTTGGATACGGCTTAAAAAGGTAGATGCTTTATATTCGTTCGAGAAATATAACGAATGGCTGCGAGATGTTAAGTCATAAGTCCCTTATGGTCTGTTTGCGTGGAATGCTAAATTCATTTCTTACAATTTTTATATGACCCTATCTGAGACTGCCATTTTATTGACACTGACAATCAAGAGCGATATCCCAACAAATCAGGTGATTCGCCTTGCATTCAAAGCGATTGTTTTTGACGAATACTAGTGTTCGTGGCAAGCTTATAAGCAAATTAGATGCGAAACAGTAGTATTCTGAAAAGGTTTTCACTGTTGCTAATGCTAATGCTAATGGATCGGAGGCATTTCTTCTTACGAGTATATGATCGCAGAGAATTAAAGAAGAGTAAAATGTGAATCGATGGAAAGAATTCTAAGAACACTTAAATTTACTAGAAGCGAAGTACTAGCATGTACCTAATATATATGGTATTCAGATTACAGATATCGGATTACAGAATACATATCTTGCTACTGATTCGGACTGTAGAGTACATAATGGGAAGTAACGGGTGATTCGGATTAGCGCGATATTCGGATTAAAGGTGGTTCAGATTAGCGAGACCTTACTGTATTAAAATCTCTTTCCACGAATTTTGCGTAGCAACTCTATGTTTATAATTGTCCAATAACTTATCCCAGAAAATAGGTTGTTATTCAATTATGGAATAAATAATTCAACTGATATCGGGAATTCGTCTTTCATCTTAACTCTACAAGACCGGCGCACAACTACCAACATACCCCCTACTTAACGAATTCAAGAGAAAACTTTAATCGCGTGGTTCACCCACACGACACATGAACATACCTGAGCGCGCGCCGCTGCGTCACGTATTCGATAAAATGAATACGAGATTTCTCAAATCGTAGTGACAAGTACGGAAAAAAAATGTTCTCTCATAAGCTCCGTGTGAACAACTCATACAATACTCCCTGTCACTACCAAATTCGAGAAAATTTCGAATACAGTATTCGGGAAAATAACTCCGTGTGAACGTAGGCTCACGGGCTATCTAACCGGACATTGTCCACTCAGGTACCATCTGAGTAAAATGAAACTATCAGGTCCAGCCATATGCAAACTCTGCGAGGAATAAGGAGAAACAGCAGAAGACATTCTTCTTCCAAAAGTTATCGGGTTAAATTAAGCCATAATAATAACAATGAAATAAGGAATGCGTATCTCGCATCAACAAGTTGTTTTCGTCGCTTCAAATATGTGTCTTTGTAGATACTACTGGAACATTTTTTTATAAATTTGCTCAAGCATCACAATTATAAAAATATAAAAGACTGACGATTTATGGGTAGTTAAGATATTGTTTAAACTCTTCACGGGGGGTACGTGAGTAATAATCTACTATTAAAAGATACTCATACAATGAGATAAATTTAGAAATTGAGTTCTGTTACATTTGCACTTGTACGTCATGTGGTGTTGTACGCAATATTTTTTAACTTAATTTAAGGAACAGGTTGATATATTTATGTAGATACCTGGAATTAGATGTAAGTAAGTGTCTGACAGTTTTATTAATTAAGAAATTGTTCCAAATGCAAACAACACTTGCTTATCGTATGTTATTTTTAGTGTAGGTAAGTAAACTCAGTAAGAACTTGGGTTTTTTTTAGCAAATTGCTCAAACATTTTTTTTGAGTGGGTTTCTGTAGGGGTAAAAAATTGCATACAAATTTAATTTTTTTCTAGAACCATGGGTGGTTCGTTATTATTAAGGCTTATTGTATATCATCTCTGTATAGACCTTAGCAGATTTGACCCGTTCGTAATCGATAATATGTGTTCACTATCACTTTGCCAGAAATAATCTGCGCAATTTTCACTGCAGGTGACTACCACTTGCATATGATATCCAGCCTTTGATTGCCGCAAACTTTATGCGTTTGCCCTCACATAAATGCTAGAAATAATTTATGATTTAACATCAATATTAACACAAGAGACTAGACTTTGTTTAATTGTCTTAAGCTCTCACTAATCCCACTGTACAACAGAGACTAGACTATGTGTAAGCATCAAAGCTCTAATCTTTTTCCAAGCAGAAGAACTGATCTACAGAACGCACAGAGTTAAATTTAGGATTAAAGTTTGTTGAAGATAAAGAATTCTATGAAGCCATCAATTACAATCAATTATAGTATATTAATATAATATATTATATAATAATTTTCGCTGTGTCAGACAATATATGTAATGTATATTTTACGTATGTACATTGTACATACATGCCAAGTACCTCAATGTAATATAAAAAAAAAGCGTTGACTTCAGAGCGGGGGCTTGAGCGGATTTAATTAAGTAAGGGGTGCAGGTATAAACATAACATATGTATGTATGTATGTACGCATGCATATATATAGCTTAACTTCTATATTACTCGCGTACATAGAGAATTATATCATCTTCTCTCAAAAAATCTGAACGATCCTACTCGTATAACACATCAAGATACCTGTAGACAGGTTTTCTGTTTTTCATTATATCGCGATTGAAATCTTCTGGGAATATCGATTCTGTGAGTAAAAGTTTGCTTGTTTTAAATATAGCAAAATAATTTTTAAAAAAAATATCTTTGCGCAATGGAAGTAATGTGCTTTGTTTAAGTTCCATATGAATCAATCTATTAAATTCTTAATAAAAGCCAGTGCTGCCGTTCAGTAATTGCAGAAATACGAGAGACTTCGTGTTGATCAATCTTTACTCATATTTAATGCTGCCATCAATCCTATCCTATCCAAAAACCTATCCCGCGAAAATTGTCTAAATCCTTTTTTCATACAAAATTCCTAACGTATACAATAATTTGAATTGTGTATAAAATAATTTGAATTTGATATGTGGCGAACAATAGACTGTTAGACTGAACGATGACAGCAGGCGAATATCAGCCGTGTTTTATTAACACCCATGATCCAGATCAGACGAAAATAAAACGATCTGGATCTGGATCAACGAACAATTTTTCTTGTGTCTTGTGGTGTGGTTATGGTTTCCGCATCGAACTCCTTTCAAAATATGGTTTATTTCGTACTGAAATTGTGCTTTACTCTTGCCATATGCATCCAGAATAACATTTGTTTCTTCTGGCGTACAACTTTTTGTTTTCATTCAATAATTAGTTATTTAAAAGTAGCAATTATTTTTTTCCCCTCATTTCCATTAGAATTGTGCAGCTGAGTTTCTTCAAGCGGAGTTGCCATGCGATTTATTTTCCCTTATAAAATTCAGAGAATATGCAATCTTTTTCTTTTACTGTATGTTTTGCCGATCCTAATTCATTCAAATGGTATATATTAACTCAATAATTATTAATTTGAAATCATTAGGAGTAACTGGGATAAGTATTTACTTTCAGATACGCTTTTATGTGTATAATTCCAATGCAAAGAAAATATAGAAATCATAGAATAATATTTAAAGTGCAGAAAGTATTTCAAATTCTAATCTGGCAACAGGAGGTTTTACAATTGTCGACCGAAATGCAGCCTAGCAAGGAATAGCCGAACTAATTTTTGGATCACGAAAATAGGTCCAAATGAAAAGCAAGATCTCGTGTTGTTATTGTAATGCATACACACCAATGATCTGATTTGGATCATGGCTGATAATAATAAAACACGGCTATTATACACGTTCACAGCGAATGAGTAAAGGCTGAATTATAATAGTCGGAAGCAATCGGAAGCTAATGTCATAATTCGGCGTTAAGTTTCATCCAGTACTGTCAATTGCAAAAGTAGCCCATAATAGGCGAATGTGTTCGGAAAAATTGTGTGGTTCATAGCCAATCACTGCTGTGCAACTGTTGAATTTTCGTATGAAGGAGCGAATGGGTGAAGTGAAAGAAACTTAACGAATCGAAGCAAAAAGCTATTACGGTCCCACAATACAAATCCTTTGATTCGCACTGTTTCGGAAGTGGTCGTACGAAACCATTCTTCTATTATAGTTCAGCCTTAACCTATACACATTACTACTTTGATTCATGTGCGCGTCACTTTTGGTTGAATTTGCTGCACGTCACTTTTAGTGAACTTGTTCGCACCAGTGTTCGTTAATCTAAAGAAAAAAGAATGTCGAAGCCTAAAGGAAAATGCATCTTCAACACAAAAGTTCGCGAGAGTCGACACATTGAAAGCGATTCTTATGGTGAAATGCAATTTGACATATTCATGCGTAGAGTTCTACCACTTTTAAAAACGAAGCCAGATTTACTCCTCCAAATTGATAAAAAGGAGAAATAATCGAGTGCGAGTGCGATTGACGTTGAAGACGACGAAGTTGTAACAATAGGTCCATTCGCGTACACAATCTAAAGCGCTTTAAGGTGCTTTAAGGTGCTGTAAAGTGCTCCAAGTGTATTCGCGTACTGATGACAGACAAAGAGAAAAATTTATAAGTGATGTGTAAATGTTCTCGCAAAAAATTTCTTTTAACTTAATACGAATCTGTTGGTTTTCACTCGAGTTTAATTTGTTTATTATAATTTTCTTTAATGACAGTTAGCTCGCTTTTCATTTGCGTACTTTTTCTTAAATTTTCCGCTTTCTGAGAGTTTTTACTCTCATCATGTCATATTTGACAATTAATTAGTTTTTGTTCAGAAAGTACGCGAACGGACCTAATGTTGGTTGATTGGTTGGTATAAGCGTATATGTATTTTTAGGCGTTTTTCTTTTTTAGTTCAGAGCAGAGCCTGAGTTGTCAAAAAAAAGTTGTGTTTCTTTTTTAGCTCAGACACATCAAGCTCGGAATTCGTTTTTCTTTTTTCGTTCAGAGTATGCTCAAAGCGCACTCTATGAGCTCTGAATAATTTGACCGAGCGCTCAGAGGAAAATCCTGAGCACAGCCATTTTTCATATATGACAGGAGAGGACAAAGAAAAAAAAATTGCAAAACAAATAATTTGACAGCTCAACCTATAATTGCTATTCAAATGACATCTGAGTGCTCAAGTGTGTTTCATAAACAAATCAGAGCGTTCTGAGCACGCTCGGTTCAGAGCACGCTCGATGTGCTCGAGCTCTGTTCAGAGCTCTGCTCTAAACGAAAAGAAAACGCATTTTGACGAATAAAATACGAATTTGCGGCAGAACATTTTTTTTTTTATATTTGATATCCTTTTATTATCGTTTTTATTTTCCATTTCGATATCCCGCGAAAGTGCCAATTTAGTGGATTTTTCCTTTTTTTCGGTCAAAAAAGATGGTATTATTACTCATATCGCAAGTCTGTTCTAAAACGAACGTATTCATGAGGACGAGTGATGAACGTGCAGATGAAATTATACAGTAGAAGAAAAGTGCGGCACATTCGAAAAGTTAAGCGCACTCGTTAAGTTTGACTACCAAAGAAAAACCTGGGCAATGGTGAAATAAGGGTCGTTAAAAGATTTATGGCCAATACAGTTACATGCCATAAGCCTTGACTTAATTGAATTCAATTTTCCAGTCATAAGATTAGCTACTATTCGTACGCAAGTCTTTTAACTTTTATAAATAGCTTCAGCAAGAACTGCAATCTTTAGTACTTAACTCATTTAATTGAAGCGGGTGCCTGACTATTCGGCAAAATTCAATTCGCAAATCTTAATTCCCATTTATTGAAGTAAATTTTATTTTTCTCGCAATATTTGTTTCGCAAATTTTCATTCGGTCTTTCATTTATCTCGGAATGTGATTATTTCGCAACGCTTTTACTGCACTTTTCCATTTCGCTTATGATTATGCAGCAGTTTGTTGCTTTGAAAGTATTTACGAGTATTTTGCTAACTGTTAGTTCCCGTTTTGCTAAGTCGTCGTTTACGTAATAGCCCTTTCTGGCTAGAAGATCAGCAGTTTCGTTGCCGTCAACGTCTATATGATCCGGTACTCACCACAATTTTACTTTATTGTATCGGGCCAAGTTTTGTTAACTGTCGAAGCAGCTTAGAACTGATTTTGAACTAATCAGTGCTTTAAGCTCCACTTGGCTGTGGATAGCGGCACCTTTGATGCCTGATAGTGTAAAGCTCGGCCTGGAAAACAATGGGAGTCTTTTCAAGTGGTTCCGAACCTTTATAGTTGAGTCCATACAATCCGGCGCCAACTCCTGATTCCACTTTTCATCCGTCGGTATACTACGAGATTTCTTTCGGATCAAGCAACATTCGGCCATTATACCATGTATCACAGCTTGCGATCTCAATCTCAAGCCTTCTACCAAAGTAGAGTGATTTAGGCGTTAGGTCAGAATCCGTGCTGAGTATATCTAGTTTGGGAAAGTCGGTTAATAAATCCATGAGATCCGCATGATCCCATGTAGAATGTGCTATTGACAACCAACTTTCGAAGACTAACTGTACCACGAATTGCAACTTTTTTATGAATATTATGTAGCGGAGTAAACCGATTATAGCGTATATGGCTGTTGTGGGACAGATATGCATAGTACCTGTGATTCCGAGGAAAGCTAATCTTTGAAGTTTAGTATGTTTGTTGATGGTTGTGACCTTAGTTTTTGTCCACCAGACAATGGACGCGTACATATGTAAGGATGGGTCTAACCACCTTGGTATATAACCAGAATGTCACCTTTGGGGACTCCTGGTTTTGCCATACATACAGTGACACCACCACATGGCAGTGGTCGCCTTGACAATTTTATTTTTAATATGGGAGTTTCAGTCAAGTTTTTGTCTTAGACAATTCCTAGATATTATATGTTTATTTGTATACATTAGCTTTCACAATAGATGAACCTGTAGTTCATGTGTTTCATGTTGATTGTTTTTTGCATACTCAACCTCTGGAGATCAGAATGGAGTCGGAAATATTCCGATGAAATGCACGACGTCTTCTCTCGCCGACAGATTACAAAGACTGCAAATAGACATGGATCAAGAGAAGCTGTATTTTTCTAAACTGATGTGCGGTTCTATTGAAAAGTCCCGATTAGTCTTAATAAATTTATTTCGAATAAGGTTGACATAAAAAAAACTATTTCGATCACTTTTACATTGATACAAGAATATTAGGCTCGATTGCATGTAATATACTGAAACCTTTATGAAGGATGCATACTTTCTCTACTCCACATTCGACCAGGAATTTAGAGAACTGAAAAAAAGACTGTTAATTTATTTGCTGACAATAAAACAAATTTTCTTACCAAAACAGCATTTTCATGAATTGTGCTAACAACAACGACAATCTTATTCAACAGCATCACTTCTAAATTGATTACATTCAACGCCTCCAATCTAGTATCACCCAATTGTACCGAAGTGAATGGAATATTTATACTCCCCTCGATGCGCACCCTAGAGTATTCCAGGACTCCACGCAAGTCAAGTGTAGCCATTTCATTGGGTGTGTGTAACAAAAGGTGGGAGTAATCTTTCGCACTAATGCGTGGACACATTTCTGCTTGCAGCTCAGCTAGAGTCATTCCAGAAATGTCCTGAAAAGAATAAAAAAATGTTAAGCAGAGCTTTATGCATATTTGTAGGGAGCCTTACAAAGTCCTGCGGTTCATCTTCTCTAAGTACATGTTGTCGGTGGGATACACTCTTCGGTGTGGTCTCGTACATTTTCTGTGATTCCACGACACAGTTCTCCATAACAATGTCTGGCAAGTCGGAGAAAAGTAGTATGCACTCATTAAATCCCGACGTAAGAAGGGTATTCTTCAGTTGTTTCAGAATGGAAATACCAATGAACAGCGGATATGAATTGTCGCCAAGCATCAGCTTATCCCAAAGATGAAGGATTTTATGTAGAGGAAAGACATCTGTGGGGGGAAGCCATATACACCTAAAGAAAGGACACAGAGTGAACTGTCTTACGTGAGAACATCGTGAGGAACCATGGTATGGCGAAAAGTTCTGGAATAAAATTGATTCCATTGAGATGCTTCGCCAAAACGGGCTCATGAAACGCCGTCAGCTGGGAGAATTTACTGAGATACTCCTTGATGATGGCTGAGTTGTCCTTCAAGAAGAACCATTGCAAATATTTTGGGATGAATTTATAGAGACTGAGGAAAGCGATTTCTGCAAAAGGATGAATTTAAGTTTGGAGAAATATACAAATTTAATTTAATAAAACAACCTTCATGATTGAAATTGAGATACAAAAATGGTGCTGTGAGTGAGTCCAGTCCTTGCCAGTACACATATTGGGGGTGGGAAGTAACCCAGGCTTTCAGCAGGCGTTTAAGTTTACGATGACCTTCGGGGGATGAGAGAAGCTCATCGTATTGATGACATCGTGGAATATCCACTTCGATCTAAAGTAATTTGTTCATTAAGATATCCACACAGGCGAATGAAAATGTGAACGATAACGAGAACTTGAATACGAAATATATAACGCAGTTGATAAATTCTTATCACCATATGGCATTTCTAAGAATATGGCAGATGGACATTGGCGTTATCCAAGATCCAAGTGTATGGTACACGACCATAACAGCGTTACAAGACAACTACTACAGCCTATATTGCAATCGAAATAACAATGACGATCGAATCAGAGTTCGTTAAGAAAAATACTAAAGCCTAAAGCTTTTCTGTGCTCCAATCTTAAATCTGCCCATTTGACGAATTAGATTTTAATTAAAGAGTGAATCATAAGAGGCGTCCACTTTTATTTTTCCGAGCACGGAAAAATGTATGGATACGACGAAGTTGTTGATATCGGTTGGAGAAACTTGTATAGTATTCTTACCTCTTTTATGGGCACTGGGTGATTGTTGGTGGTTCTTACTTGCTGGTGTATAACACCCGTGTTTGAAAAGTTTTAAATAAAACTACAATATTCACAAAATTAGGAAAGTGCAAGGGACTGCAAGTATTGACTCCACAAGAGAAATAAAGTTGTATCGCACAGATGCTCCAAATGTGCATTTGCACCTCCTGTACTTTGACCTACTAAAAATGGCCCATCACTAGTATGTGGCATTGCATTGAGAAAATTCGGTTGCATAGTTCGCATTTAAGTTCTTGTTCGCATAAGTGGATGTCTTTAAGTATTAAATAGAGACATTTCTAGCCTTGCCTGTCTATCGGTTGATGTTGGAGTGACTTTGTCAATCTTCTCGTAGCTCCCATTTGGAATCACACCAAGTAGGCATGACCAGATTTGTCCACGCAACAGAGGTGGTATATCCACGGCAGCTTCTTTTTCAATCAGATCCCCAGTGAATGGATAGCCCTAGAAAGAGACTCATTAGAATCCGCACATACTCCTTCTAATGCTCACCTTCAGCAATCTCGAGAACAGCATAACACGATGGAACTGATATTCGGTGTCCCTCTCTCGGATGATCAATGGCAACTGCTCCATTCCAGAGCCAAAATTATAGACAAACTTTGGCGAGTGAATCAGTGGAAAGTAAGCCATCGCAGGAATTCCATTCAGCCGCTCGAGTAGGTTATTCAACTTCAGAATTACTACTCGATCGTCCATGAGATAACTTTGACTCCGCTTTGGTCCCACAATAGCTCCGCTGAGGCAAACTACTCGAGGAATGGCTAAGATAGGTGCTTCACTTCGAATTAGGCCCTCCATTTTTAGCTCCGTCTGCACATCACCTCCAGCCAGTTGCCAGAGGTAGTATATCTGTTCGAGGGGGCAACGTAACAATAGAAATTTCGGCTTTTCTGGAGATTTTATTGTACAAATGTCGAGATTCGTCTGAAAGATGCTATCTTCTACCAGTTCTTCTGGTAGGGGACGATTTCTCGCCGTCACAGAGAGACATTTCTCCACCAACTGCCTTAAATCTTTATCCAGACCCAGATAGCGATCATAGCAGTCGTGCTCTCGGGCAATTTTCTCGAAAACACTATTCGTTTTGCAGAAGGAGAGGATTTTACGGCTTACATTGGAGATTTTAAGATTTACCCAGAGTTGACAACCCAGCAATAGTTCAGCGATTATCATGCCCAGGCTCCAGATGTCGCTCTTAATGTTATGCTTTGCTCCGAGCAGCCGCTCCGGCGGCATGTAGTGAATGTTTCTACAAATAACCGTTTTATAATTCGTGTGGAACCATGCCATCCAAGATATACAAAACTACAACGTAATACATATGTATGTATATGGAGCGTGCTTATTTCTATCACTCTCGTTTGTCGTGACGTCACATGAATTCTGCTTTATAGTTAGGAGATATTGAATGTGCCAGAAATTGGTATGCGACCTTTTAGTTATCCCTATATGCAATGTCCTTATGCTTATTTTGGTGTTGGTGAACGAGAAAGAACCACGGCATCAGAAGATCTAGCAGCTCTATTAGTTAAACCTCATTCCACCTCCTGAAAAATTCTTCGGAAACGAGAGAGGACAAATGGCGGGCACCCTGCGCCAGAAAACAGTATAAGTGTCGATTGGTCTGCAACCCAGCGCGCCGCAACCATAAGAAAAAACCTCATGCTCTGAAATGAAAGCAAACGCCTCGGATACGGGCTGAAAATTTGTTGATGACATTTAGTTATCGGCTATAAACGATTGGATTCTGGAATGTTAAGACCCTCTTCGACCCATTGGGAGAAGTGACTTAAAATGCCACATTTCTTCAATTCGAGCGTGAGTTCACGCGATGCAAAACAGACATCGTCAGGCTGAACGAAATCATGGTTCGATGACGGGGAATACCACTCGCTCACAAAAAACACTATCTTGGTCTATTTGGAAAATCAGCTGGAAGTTCCCGGCGGTCAGAGTACCGGATGCATAAAGTCGTTTATCCGCCATCGGATATGTGTGTACCGTGTCGTGTATCCGATGCCGGATGTATGTGAAAGGGGCTTAACTGTATAGGTGATGTTATGGAATCTACTTGCTCAACAAAAGCAAAATGAGGCTGCCCTCGTAGTTGGTTGGAGTTGGAGTGCATGTCCAGGAATCGTACGCAATGACTTGTATGGAAATGTCTTTGGGGCGAGTGGACCTAGCAAAGACATAACAGCTTTCTTTGAATTCTATATCTTGTTCTACTGCCTATTTGAATTCACGTGACGTGCTTGCGAATTATATTATTCTGTAGTTCAATGCATCTTATGTGATACCTACCCAATTGGAAATGGAACATATTCCCCACCGTTGGTCATGTAGAACAGCCCGTAGTTGAACAGCTTGACATTGTCCAATTCGTCCACCAGCACATTCTTCGGCTCCAAATTGCGGATGACAAACTTATTTCGATGTACTTCCTGAATCCCGCAGGCTATCTGATAGAAGATCCTCAAAACCCTTGAAGAGTTGAATGAGACCCGCGATTTCTGGTCCAGTGTCTCGCCGCAGTATTCAGAAACCACTATTGTGCGCTCTAAACATGAGTTTTTCTATCTCTTTAGAGCTCTGCTACATAGTTTTAGTTACTCACCATGTTTCCCTCGGATTATATCGAGATACTGACATAAATTTGAGTGCTTAATCTCCTTTAAGCGCTGGGCGCGTCCAAGTATTGCAATGGAATTCGGGGTCAGTGGCAGTCCATTGCTACCGCAGACGTCGCCTGGGTGGGTCTTGGCAAAGAATGTGACGGCGGCTAGGTGGGAGTTTGTTTTCGAAATGCAAGGCGACATGTTAGAGTGCAGAATTTTATAAGTATTTCATAATTTTTCACTGTAAATGGGAGGATACTCTACTGATAAAGATTTTATAAACAAAACAAAAAAAGAAATTGACATTTTTGACAGTCCGCCGTGCGACTAGACTTTTCTCATTCGCATGTCGTATCGCTGTCTCCTTTCGAATTAAAGTGGAGAGTTTCGAAAATGCATAACTCCGGATACGAATGAGTTTTCAGACATGACACCGTTATGTTTAAAGAACGAAATAGATTCGTTATTGGCGATTGGAGGAAAACCTCTGGACTCTGCTCCAAATTGAAACCTTTTTAGACTTTTAAATCATTTTAAACATTTAGAGCATTTTACTCAGAGATTTAGTTCCGTCAATAAGGAAACCCAACCGTGCTGTCGTTTGTGTAATTATAAAAGTAGTCAAATCTGTGCTAGTTAGTATTATTTTTAAGAGTAGTGCATGCCTTAATGCAGGGAAGAAAAATGAAATATATTCAGCTGGTTTCTGTTCGGAACGAAACAATATATGTATCTCGATTTCTGGGTAATCGTTATTGCTTTAAAAATTTCCACAACGCACTGGGAGAAAGTTGTTCCACTTAAATAGAAATATCTTATACGTACTATGTTCCCACCAAACGAGATCACTAGGTTTCGCCAAATTTCTCCATACCTCCAAGGTAGGTATGGCAATTGACGATTTCCTTGAGTTCATCCATCTGTGATAGGTTGTCAAACCGAACATGCCTACAGCGTGAACTTTGGTTTATTTTGATGTTCATTTATAGATGTCAAAACATTAGTAGTGCGTTCCAGGTCAAGCGCAATTTGTGAAATTTGCGAAATATGCGAGTTTGGACTTGGGACTAGATCGAGTTAATTTATTAATTTCACATAAGCTGAAAGCATTTGCCATTTCTCTTTCCTCGTGTTCGTAAGCATGCTTGACATACAAAGGAAAAAGGGATATTTCACCAATTTCTTAGTTGAATTTCGTTTTGTTACGTGAAACAACATTTTTGGAAGGGGATATTGATCTTAAAATCAACACGGGCGTGAGTTGTAAGACACAGAAGTAAAAAAAAAAGTACAAAAACCTTATTTGCGTGATAAAAATGTATCAAAAAAACAAAAAATTTTGTAAAGTTCACCGATACGAACGCTATTTCTTCCCTCACTAGAACACGTCTCATGACAGTTCTCGTTTCGGCTATCTTTAGGGGTAGCAATGGTCTAGTAGTAACGTCATCAATTGCCATTCTAATGGTTCATGGTTCAAATCCGGACGTCCGTAAGCATTGTTTCTCATGAAATATATAAAGTCAGTCCGATCAATTGCGAACGCTTGTGTGAAAACTACTGCGAAGGCATGACACTGGCAGTAGCTTGGTCATATGGCTGAAAAAATTGTTCGCTCTATTACAAAAATTTCCCCAGTTATTTGGACACCACCCCCGGTGTTTCTTTAAAGCATATACAACTGAGCTTCAAACTTTCTACCAAATCTACCAAATATATCTTTTCCAACACCCACACTGTGTACAAACATGTTATTCATAGCCCCTTGAGTGCGCGCAAATTAAAAAAAAATCGTTGATTGTGGTTGTGAAAACCTATCTTACCTCCACTCCCGAGCATGATTAATTTGGTTATCTCAGCTGTTCCGAGATGTACGGTAATATTCATAATAGCTGTTTGACTTGGAATGCACTCCAGCCTACAAAATTGCCAATTATTGACATTTGAAATCACTTCAGCTCGGTGGGAACAGCTTCCGAGATTTCGGTAAAAGTTCATCGAAATCTCGGGATTTCGGTTCGGTGGGAACATGGTATTACCTCCACTGCCGAGCCCCTTGAGTGAGCTCAAAAAAAAAAAAATCCTTGATTGTGGTTGTGAAAACCTATCTTACCTCCACTCCCGAGCATGATTAATTTGGTTATCTCAGCTGTTCCGAGATGTACGGTAAAATTCATAATATCTGTTTGACTTGGAACGCACTCCAGCCTACAAAATTGCCAATTATTGACATTTGAAATCACTTCAGCTCGGTGGGAACAGCTTTCGAGATTTCGGTAAAAGTTCATCGAAATCTCGGGATTTCGGTTTGGTGGGAACATGGTATTAGATCCTTTAACCCGTCTAGGGCATATGACATCAACCACGTCTGCGCGCCATCTTGCTCGGAGTTCGGCAACGCTGAGCTGTCTCCAACTCATTCCTAAAGAGTTCGATTCCTTCTCAACTGTTCTGCGCCATGTCTGCCTAGGGCGTCCCGCTATTCTGCCTGCTTAGGTGAGCGGATTCCACTGCATGGCGTATTTCGTAATGGAGTTATCTTTGCGCCGTAGGGTGTGTCCAATCCATTGCCACTTTCTCCTTCGTATAGTAATGCTTATATGTTCTTGGCCCGTTCTCGTATAAAGTTGTTCGTTGGAGATGCGGTTCGACCAAAAAATTCTCAAGATGATCTTTACACATTTGTTTACGAAGACCTGCAGCTTGCGTGTGTTAATGGTGTCCACCTTCCAAGTACTGCACCCATAAAGCAGCACTGATTCTACATTGGAGCGGAACAGTCGCAGCTTGGTTCTTAAGCTGATAACATTACTTCTCCAGATTTTGGATAGCATTCCGAACGCGGCTGTAGCCTTCTCGATTCTGCTGCACATTTCCAATTCGGTACTATCACGATTAGCCGAGACCACACCTTCTAAATAAAGTGTAGTCTCGGCTATTCCTTCCTTAACAATGTTAAGTTGAGCGGGGGTATTAGAACTGCTCAGGGCTTTTGTTTTGACTGTGTTTATTTTTAGCCCCACTTTGTTTGCCTCAGCTTCTAGATTTTGGGCCATCAAATGAAGATCCCATATCTGATGTGAAAGTAGACAAACATCGTCAGGGTAATGTAGGTGTTTAAGGTAAGATGTCATAGTCCAACGAATTCCATAATTAACTTCCATCAATGCTGCACGGAGTACATCGCTGATAACCACCAAGAACAATAGTGGCGACAGTATGCACTCTTGACGTACTCCACTTTGGACTTCAAAATCCTCCGACACATTACCATGGTGTAAGACATGACACTTACCGCCCGTGTATGTAGCTTTGATAATAGCAATAAGTTTTTCTGGATGCCTCTCCTGCGCAAGGCCAACCAGAAAGCATCTCGATTCAAGCTGTCGAAAGCCTTCCCGAAGTCGATAAATAGCAAATGTAGCGGAGACCTATACTAAACCCATTGTTCGATTATGATCCGTAAGGTGTTTATGTGATCAATGCAGGAGGATTCAGCACGAAAGCCTGCCTGTTCGACGTCGAGAGTTGAATCTAAATGGTCTTTAATTCGTTCTAGAATTATTCTAGCTATTATTTTGGCTACAGCTGGAAGAACGCAATTACCTCTCCAGTTTCCGCATTCCGTCAAGTTTCCCTTTTTCGAATGATCATCCCCCTTTTCCACTCCTGCGGAAATTGTTCACTATCCCAAGCTCTCCGTATTAGAGGGTGCAGCAGATCTGCCAATGTATTTAGCGCCGCTTGAAATAGTTCGGCAGGGATGCCATCAATACCCACCGCTTTGTTCTTGATTGCTTGATTGCTGATGTTATTTCGGTTTTACTGGTAGGTACGGTGAGAATTTGGGAATTTGTTGCTTCGAACTGCTCATTCGAATTCAAGATCATACCGCCATCGTCTAAGTGGTTTAGCACTGTAGTAAAATGTTCTCTCCATCTAGTGAGCTGATCCTCATCCGAGATCAGAAGGTTACCGTCTAGGCTCATAACTGGGTGTTGTTTGGAGCTCCGACCACCAATGAGCTGCTTAGTGATGCTATAAACAGTCCCACTGTCGCACCTGCTCGCAGCTTCTTCAGCCCTTGAAGCCAGTGAGTTGATTTGCTGTCGTTTGTCACATCTCACACTATGCTGCACCTCTTTCTTCTTCGCATGGTATTGGACTTCTAGTTCGGTTCTTTCTACTGCTGAGGCTACTGCGATCCGAGCTTTGATTGCTGTACGCTCATCGATCCGTCTCCAGGTGTCTGCAGATAGCCATGTGCGATGGTATTTCTGCCTTTTACCGACATAGGTGCGTGCCCCAGCCGTAAAAGCATTTTCCACAGCATTCGAGTCGTCATCCATGCTCTCCTGCATTGTGCAGCTGATTGCTTCTGCTTCTAAGGCAAGGTGGTCCCTGAACTATTGGCGCAGTTGGGGAACCTTGAGCCTGTCGATATTAAACCTGATGATGTTAAGTAAGTTTGAGCGGTTGCTATTGACGGATGCAATACGAAGGCGTAAATGAGCTAACATAAGATGGTGATCTCGTTCTAGCCCGATGTCAGCTCCACGTCTGTTTCGGACGTCCAGAAGACAATTTCTAAAGCGACGGCTGATCGCAATGTGGTCGATCTGGTTGGATGTTAGCTGCCTGTCAGTAGAGACCCAACTGATTTTGTGGCAGGTGTTATGCTTAAACAACGTACCTCCAATAACTAAGCGGTTGGTATTGCAGAAGTCCGCAAACCGCTCACCGTTATCATTACGGTCTCCAACGCACTGAACTCCCATCCCACGATGAGGTGGAAGTAGGGCTTACTAACAGAGCTGCAAGTTGTTCGGCTGCAGTGGATCTTTCTCGTTATTTAGCGGACCAACACCTATCGGGAGATACTGCTCCTACGAGGCCTTTGTTAGTCGTTTGCCATCGACTAATATCTCTCTTCTTTTTATCGCCACCAGGTAGCGCAGGACAATTTTTCAATCGCCAATGTCATCTGCTGATAATCACTGGAAGGACAGCCGATATAGGTACATGCATATGTACTATACATGAATGGCTAATGAACCATAATTTTCTTAGAATGCGCACATTCAGCTGTCTAGATACTGGCTGCTCAGGCACATCAGATTACACAGAATGCAAAAAACTGTTTGGCCAGTCAGTCAGTGTCAAGCTTTTCATTCTCAATTCGCGAAGAAGAAATACAGCACTTTAAATGTCAAATTAAGCGGGAAAATGAGTTATTCTACTGTCAACATAATTCGGAATAGCTATATATACATAAAGATTTTATCGAAACTCAAAAGATTTTGAATTTTATGAATCAAATGTCTTTGTTTGTATTAGTTTGCGTTCGCCTATCAGGAATGCGCAATATCCAGATATCTGGAAACCTGACTGTGTCCTTTTTTCAGTTTGCCTGAGTTAGTGGTGACAAATATTTGTGTAGTTAAACATGTACTTTATCAACAATGACCCAAATAAGACAATTCTGCACCCAAACAAAAGGTAAACCGACGGTGCAAATTCAGAAACTTCCCAGCCAAGCTTTCTCAGTTTTTGGTGGGTCACAAAAGAAGTACATATGTAGTCTGGCATTATCGTGATGGAAGGCAACTCCCTTTCTGTTGATCAGCTCCGGCCGCTTTTCCTGAATCGCTTCACTTGTTTCTACTGCCAGTAGCTCAGTTTTTAGTTCAACAACGAAAAAATTGTGTTGCCAGATGACAGAGGTAGTTATTAACGTCTCCACAATACATTTTTTTTTATCGTTTTTTCTTTTTAGATTAGAAGAAATTTGATTTCGGTTGAACAATGTACTAAGCTATATAAATTTTCTTAAAACCGTGCTTATCATAATCGCTTCATCTATTTTCATGGAGAATTACATAAGCTTAAAGCACACAAATGAATGCACAGCACCGCACATGCCAGTTAGTAATAAGGGCTCCGACAAATTGGCGAGATTGACAGACAACTAAATAAGTCTTTGAAATTATAGTTGCCAACATGTACTTACTTTTTTCTCTTAATCTAATCTCCAAATTACCTTATCGAATACGTACTAGATCACCGTCATAACATCATAAGTAATAAAAGTCTACTTTTTTCACCTGAGAAAACCGGAGTAGACTTCACGACGACTTTGGGCGACAATTTTTTGGTTGTGGAGATTTCAATATGACAATCTGGCTGATCTATCAAATTTGTTGCAAGGCGGGATATTTAAAACATACAAAGTCCTCCGAAGTCGTCGTGAAGTCTACTCCGGTTTGATGACAGTAAAGTTTTGTTTCACCAAAACGCGGATGTTGGGAAAGTAAATTCCATTTGCTTGAAGAATAAAGAATGGCACACATATAAATCCAATATAAAATACAGCTATTTCGCCCATGATAAACTGAAGAACTACTTCACATGGTAGCAAGCACACAAACTGCGACCAGGGTTGCTATTCAAAGCACATATCTCGCGAGTTAAATAACTCGAAGCTTTTCTTCTTATTTAGCATATGACATTATTCTACAATCAAATTCTTAAATCTACAGTCATTTCTGATTTGGTTGCACTAATATGGCGAAAATAATAGTGTACGCACCAGTTACCACTGTTTGGAATTTGCTTAACTGGCCTCTACTTCTTCATTCTGCGACGAAGAAAGGATAGGAGGTTATACGGCTTTTGAATGGAGATGGAAGAAATTATCTTCCAAATTGATGAACAAAAATATTAGACCCATTTCAGGTGTTTTATGGAACATTCAATTTGTTATTGTTTTATATAGCTTTTTCACATTCGCACATCCGTGCAGGACGAAGAAACAAATACATGTGGATCCTGCAGGTTGCAAATATTGTAATAATCAATTCTGAAATTATTTTAATAAAATCATAAGTGTCAGATTTTTTTTCTGCAGTATATTGGAAAGCGAAATCACAGCAATTATTGTTTTGTGAGGTATTTTTTTTCGATTTTAGCATTGATCCTTGTGAACATTAAAGTCTCGTTTGTTTGCCAGTACGATTTGTGATCATAGGATTTCTAGTATAAAAGTATATAAATATTAATCATATTTTAGTACACCCAGTTAAAACATTGATTCAAAAAAGAGTTGGGACTTTCTTGGAGTGACAGATGATCATTACACGACAACCACAGCGAAAATAAAAAATTAGAATTAGTTTTTCAAGTAAATAAATAAAGAAGGCAATGAAAAAATCGGATAAAAGGGTGTTGATTGCTAGGTGAACACCTGCACAATAAAAAAAATATAAAAAACATTCAATACAAATCTGTTAATTCAATTGCTTAAGCCGGGATTACATTCATTTTTCGATTCGACTTGACCTCGCTATATTATATCGTGTGCGGCAAAATAAAAAGGCGGTCTGACAGACTTGGTTGACAAACAAATCGCATCGTCTATGGTACCTTTTATGAATTCAATATCAATCGACGCACATCTACCTTCACGTGGTTCATTTTCGAAGATTGCGAAAACTCTCCACTAAAATGGCAGCAGAAGGAAGTTTTCACTTCATCATCTCGTTCATTCGGTTTTTTCCCTTCGCCGATATAACTTCATAGACTGCAGGTAAGCTCATAATCTTATAATTCATTAAATTTGTGAAATAAAATTGTGAAAAAGTTATCGAAACAGAAATTGTACGCACGTTTGGCGAATAAATTTCCTTAAATTTGTATATTGCCGTAGAAATGATTTTCTCCAAATCCAAACCACGTGTCTGACATTTCATCATTTGCAAGATGGCGTCAGGTAGCGTGGCTTGAATTATAAAAATTTTCACAATTTTACTTGAAATGATGAATGTTTTACTTTCCTTTTGCGGTTTCCACCAGAAGGATTTCTTTTTGAAGTCCTAAGGATGGTAAAAGATGTCTGATTGTTTAAAATGCACAGAATATAGGAAAAGTCGCCATGTGGTAGCATGAACTAAGATTTTCCTTTTGTTTTAGAATGGCGGACGCAGCTCCAGCCCGTGGTGGATTCCGTGGAGGATTTGGTTCTCGTGGTGGTGGTGGTCGTGGACGCGGCCGTGGACGTGGTCGCGGTAGAGGCCGTGGTCGTGGTGGCAAAGAGGACTCCAAGGAATGGGTTCCAGTCACCAAGTTGGGACGTTTGGTACGCGATGCCAAGATTCACAGCCTCGAGGAGATTTACCTGTACTCGTTGCCAATCAAAGAGTTTGAGATCATCGATTTCTTCTTGGGCTCCGCTCTCAAGGACGAGGTGTTGAAAATCATGCCTGTCCAGAAGCAGACTCGTGCTGGTCAACGTACTCGCTTCAAGGCATTCGTTGCTATTGGTGACAACAATGGTCACATTGGTTTGGGAGTCAAGTGCAGCAAGGAAGTGGCAACTGCCATCCGTGGAGCTATCATCTTGGCCAAGTTATCGGTTGTTCCAGTTCGCCGTGGCTACTGGGGTAACAAGATCGGTAAACCCCATACCGTGCCATGCAAGGTAAGCTATTCAGTACTCATATCCCTTGGATTAGTTGAAATGATGATTCTCTTTGTCTTTCCTTTTGCGGTTTCCACCGGAAGCCTCGTGCTAGTGACGGTCAAGATAGTCTGATCCTTTTTCAACTCCTTAACCTCTTTTACTGTTTCTAGATGATTTACTAATCATTTTTTATTTTATCGTTCTAGGTCACTGGCAAGTGTGGTTCGGTTTCGGTGCGTTTGATTCCAGCTCCTCGCGGTACTGGTATTGTATCGGCTCCAGTTCCCAAGAAACTATTGATGATGGCTGGTATTGAGGATTGTTACACCTCGGCTCGTGGTTCCACTGGTACCTTGGGAAATTTCGCCAAGGCCACCTATGCTGCCATTGCCAAGACATACGCTTACCTGACACCAGACTTGTGGAAGGACTTGCCGCTCGGCATGACCCCATACCAAGAGTTTGCCGACTTTTTGGCCGACAAACCTGGCGTAAGGCACGTTGAAGCCTAAATACAGCGGAAATACACCCCCTGTAGATCATATCCTGCTTGCGAGTTTAAAATAACTTTCGGGCAGTTGAAAATAAAGTTACCATTTAATTGGTGTTAGACAACATACATATTTGTTATTTTATTTTTAGTGGGATGGGAAGATGGACTCTGTTGGGTGTTTTGTTGGCACAATGGTGGTGCTGCAGCGAGAACGCGGGATTCGAGACCTCAAGTACTTGGTCCTCCACATAGAATTTCAGAAATTTTGGAAAACAAGAACTCATGCCTGTACAGACGTCTGATCGTTTGGGAGAATTTTTCCCTTTCCTATCCGCGAAAGTCTATAAAATAAATAAATAAATATTTGGCGCAACAGCTATTTAACACCCCTATTATGGTTAGCGAATCGAACGTTCGACTCAAGTCGAACTGCCAGGCGAATTGCTTCTGCCGCTTCTGACACGTCACAGATGACATTTAATTGTTTTTTGCTTTGTCAGCACTTATTCTTTATTCGAATGAAAATGTTCGCTAACAGCAATACCACGACAGAAGCAATATGCTGGCAGTTCGACTTGAGTCGAGCGTTCGATTCGCTAACCATAATAGGGGTGTAAGTGCCAGGACCTAGCTTCTTGCAACCACTCATGTAATGTGCGTTATATTTTTCACACGAATGGAAAGGACCTACAGTTACGTGCCGTATCCGAAGGGAAATTTGTTTTGAGAACCCTTTTCGTGACAACAATACTCTCGGATGTTTGTCAGACGTTCGCGAGAGGTGGGACCGTGAAAAAAACTTTTTGGTGTTTTCTGGGATTCGAATTTGGAACCTCACGCGCAGTGGTCCGACACGAACCACTTACGTCACGGCGCCCAAATAGGAAAAATGAGAAAGAGTTTTGTACGTGTTTACAGCATTTTATAAGCAGCAATTGGAAAAGAAGGCAGCACAAAATTCTCGCGCTGTACGACGAGCCTGGATGTTTGAATGGCTGAAGAAGCGGCCAATGATTCCTTGAGAATGGATCCAGGTCCTATGTTATTAGTCTTGAAGAGACCAATGTTAGTGAGCCGAAGCGCACTGTTGCCCGCTTGAAATTTAATTTGCAGGTCTAGTGGTAAAATATACAGAAAGATCTCGAGTGCAGCCGTAGGTGTTGTGCGTAGAGCACGTGTGATGTCAATGCAAGCTGTCCTTTGTACCATGGCCAACATATCCCGTGTGTTTTTCTTATTCGTTCCTTTCCACCACACAAGAGCCCCATACGTAAGGACTATCATGATGTATAGCCAGTGCATTATTGCGGGCTTCAGGCCCCATTTTTTCCCTGCATTCCTCTTACAGATGAAGAGAGGATTATAAGCCTTGCGGACACGTTCCTGTATTTAAAGTTTCCAATTTAGTTTCGTATCCAGCATTATACCAAGGTATCTAGCGCGATCCGAAACGGAAAGCTCCACCCCTGCTATCTTAGGCAGTTTGAAGGGTGGTATCTTGTATTTTCTACTGAATAGTTCCGATTCTGTTTTATCCGGGTTGACGTGTAGTCCACACCCACTACCCCATTTTTCGAGACTATTAAGAGCTGATTCCATAATTTCACTTAATGTGTCAAGGAATTTGCCCTGAACTAAAATCACTACGTCGTCCGCGTAAGCAGTGACGCTTATGCCTGTATTGCTTAGTTTTTTAAGCATCCCATCGATGACTAGAACCCAGAGGAGGTGTGAGATAACGCCTCCCTGGAGAGTTCCCCTGTTAACGGATTTTCTTATTGAACTGTTTCCGATAGTGGAGTTAATGTTTCTAGTGCCGAGCATATTCCAGAGCTAATTGGTAATGCTATGCTCGACATTCATAGATTCTAGTGCCTGTTTGATGCCCCTCCCTTCCACGTTATTGAAATCACATTCTATGTCTAGGAAGGTTGATAGTGCAAATTCCTTATGGTGAAGGCTAGCTTCTATCTTCCCTACTGCGTCGTGCAAAGCTGTTTCCTCCGATTTCCCCTTCAAATGTGCATGTTGAGCTTTGCATAGAATGTCGTTGCAACACTTATTTCTGATGTGAATATCAAGAAGTCTTTCAAGTGTCTTGAGGAGAAATGACGAGAGACATGAGTCTGTAGTCTTTCGCTGAAGTGTGGCTTGGTTTACCTGCTTTAGGTATGAATATAACCCACACCTCCCTCCATGCCACTGGTACGTAACAGAGGCAAAACAATTATTGAATTTACTAGCTAAGTCCTTAGGATATGTGATGATAACATCATTATCGGTTAAACTTTGAAATTGTTTGATTTGAGTTGATTTGTTCAGTATTGCTGTAACCAAATTCAGAATAATCTTTGAACTCTCGAAACTTGATTAAATAAAAATCATTTTTACACAACAAAACGTCTTCGACCAATCATCTAAGAACAATCCCCCTATCAGACAATGCAACGTCACGGAAACTTTATTACAAATTCGAAAAAATGCCTACGTAATCGGACTTAGAAGAAGCTGGAGATACTACGATATCCGGAGCACCAAGGTTTCAAAACCCGTTTGCTTTGCACAACTGCTTCTTAAGGCCCAGTTTTTCAGCGCGAGATCATCCGAGTTTCGGGATTAAATTAGATTTAACCTCTGAAGCATGTGTTTCAGTCAATTTGAATCCTGAGTTAACTCCGAGTTAACCCTGCAAATTTCGCGAGTTAACCCTGTATTAAATGAGCAAATGTTTTTGACAGATTTTAGATTTGTTGGTGATATCAGCCCATACCTACCTTTCTTTATCCTTAGAATTTGTTCGTTCCGTTCTTTCACATTCCGTGTCATTTTCTTTATCAACACAATCTAGTAAAAAATCAATTTCTTTTGAAGAAAAATTGGAGCTTCTCTTATTCATTGCGCTTTTGTTATAACCGATCTAAAGTGGGAAATATACGATACAACTGCTGTACCAACGGGTTGGCAGCTTTGGTGTTGTATACGATAATTGTGGTGTGGTCTTGACTGTGTAACCGTTGTCACATGCACAGATTGTATGAAAATTATATTGTGTGTATGACTAAAATGACTGAATAAAATGTCTGCTTGTACGTAAATAGTACGCAGATTGTATAATGTGTGTGCTGCATACAACAGTTGGGCCGATGTAGGGACAGCACAAGTCGGTACGATGCTTGTACCATGTATTTCCCCCTTAACAATATGGAATCGATAGATTTCTAGGGAGATTTCTAGTTTTTTGACAGCTGAATCGATAAATCATGCAGTGATACCAAATTCATCCAACGTTCATGGAGTTAAAATTAATCCTGCACTGAACAAATGCTTCATGAGTTAACTCTAGATTAATTTTCATAAATGGACACAACACCTGAGGTAACATTTCGGATTGCCAAACAAGACTCCATTGATTCTACTGAATATACCAGAACAACGCCGCGCGAATGCGACATTGTGAATTGGGAATTAAAGTTAAATTACAAAGTGGCGTTCGGTCGCTCTAGCGTTAATGGTCTCTTTATCGGTGTTTTAGCAACTTACAATATCATACGCCAAAAAGCGAGACCAGAGAATTTGTACAACGAAACGTCGCTTCAAAGCGGTTGGGCGTTGAGAGATTTTTTCTTCCACTAAGGGAAGAATTGGAGTCATTTGCTCGTTAATAGATTGGTGCTCATGCTCATTCAATTCATCTAAATAAAAGGGATACGTATCGCTCAGCTTTATAATAATTTTTAATTTTGCTGAAAACATTTTCACAAATTATGGTCTAAGTATGTTTTTTTTTTATTTCTCGGAGTTCCACAACACACTCACGTATTTATTTATAGGTGAATCTTCACCACCGAAAAAGATGTTCTCCTTTAATATAGCTATTTAATATAACCAAGAAATCGAGCGAAAATCTCCTATTTCTTAGTAAGCGGAACGAACGTTTGGGAAACATACATAGATGCGAGAACAAGGCGCTGGCTGTAGAGAGTAGTTCTACTCGGGCGTTGGTAGTGTAGTGACCTTACGACATTTACGACCAAGAGTCGACCGAACGCCTAAGGCCGTTTTAACTCATATGCACCAGTTGTTTCTGCCGCCAGCGCTCGAACGCATTGTGGTTTCGGATTATTCTGAGAAGCCTTTTGCTTACACGACTTTTAACGTCATTTGAGGCGTTTCGTTTTATTCATATATCTGACAATGCCATCAGTGCTAGTCAGTATATGCCTACGGGCTAAACCTCACCCCCTCAGAGAGGCACTATGAGAACCGGCTGCGCGTACTCATAGTAGTACGAAATTCGTTCCTCTCATATTTTCATTTTTTGTGATGACTACGACTAAGTTGCCTTAACGAGTAGTTTACGCTTCTGTAGTGTTAATCGCGTTAGGTAGGTAGCTTTCCAGTGAAGGCACCTACTAATACCGTCATTACATGCGGTTTTTCCTTACGGCGCTAGGTCGAAAGGTCTTGTTCTTTGTAGTCGGCGCTCAAGGTTTGTCACGTCCATAGTACGGATTATTTCATTATTGCAATGAACATGAAGACGGGTACGAAGTTTGCGAGCAAAGTTTGTTACTTCGTCCCTCACGGTAGCAATTCCTAGATCTCTGTGAATATCACTATTCCTTATATACCAAGGAGCATTCACGATTGCTCTTAGCATTTTATTTTGAAATGCTTGCAGTAGAGCCATATTGCTTGGTTTGGTACAACCCCAAAGTTGTATACCAAGACGGTTTTAGCACTTGCTTATACAGAAGCAGTTTGTTGTATACGCTTAACTTCGAGTATCTTCCGAGTAGCCAATACATTTCTCTAAATCTGATTTCGAGCTCTTCGCGCTTCTTTTTAACGTGTGGTTTCCACTTAAGTTTTGCGTCTAGGGTCATTCCTAAATATTTTGCCTCGTTTGCGTACGGTATTTGTACCGAGTTAATGGATATAGGTACGTTGTTTATCTTTCTTAACGTAAAATTGACATGCGTTGATTTTGTCTCATTGAGGACTATTCGCCAGGCTTTTGTCCATTCGCATACATTGTTCAAAGCTCGTTGGAGTTTTCCCGTTGATGATTCGACTGACTCATCTGTTACGAGGATAGCCGTGTCGTCTGCGAACGTTGCTACAACGATCCCTTCATCTTGTGGTATATCTCTTGTGTAGAGCAAGAACAGGATTTGACCGAGAACACTTCCTTGTGGAACACCGGCGTAGATATCTTTGAAATCCGAATATTCACTCCCGTGTCTAACACGAAAAAGTCTGTTTTCAAGATAAGATTCCAATATTCTGTACAACTTTTCCGGTAAGATTACCCTTAGCTTATACCTTAGGCCTTCGTGCCATACCTTGTCGAAGGCTTGCGATACGTCGAGAAAAGCGCTAGAGCATATTTTTTTCCCTTCTAGAGCTTTTTCAATCTCGTTCGTTATTCGATACACCTGATCGATTGTGGAATGTTTGACCCGAAACCCGAATTGATGATCCGGGATCAAGTGTCTTTCTTCAATTACTGGTTGCAATCGTTTCAGCAGAAGTTTCTCGAAGACCTTAGATATTATTGGCAGAAGTGAAATGGGTCTATATGATTTCTTGTCATTTGCACATTTCCCCGGTTTCGGAACCATAATAACTTCGGCGACTTTCCATTGCCTTGGAACATATAATAGTCTTAAGGAAGCATTTATAATGTAGAGCAACTTAACCAGCACTTTTTTCGGTAGCTCTTTCAAAATTTCGCCAGTGATTAAATCATATCCCGGAGCCTTGTTATTTTTCAATTTTTGTATTGTCATTCGAAGTTCGGACAGGGATACGGTTTTTACTCTAAAGTTGTCGGGTGCCATATTAACATTCGGATCTTCGATCAACGGTTGTCCATTGAACGGCTTGAATGTTTCCTCTAAGTGATCGGCAAATAATTCTGCTTTCTCTTTATCTTCTTTTGCCCATTCCCCGTTAGCTTTCCTAATTGGCGGCGAGTGCATTACAGGTTTCCTTATGGACTTCAAGGCTTTCCATAGAGAGTAGTTTGAATACTTATCAGCGGTCAGACCCTCGAGGTAAGTAAAAGTCTCGTGATTTTTTAGGTCCTGCAGCACTTTTTTAAGCTTGTTACAAAGATGGTTCAGATAAGTTTTATCCGGTGGCGCGCGGGATTGTTGCCATCTCTTGCGCGCTCTCCTCTTTTCTCGTATGAGGTCTTCGATTTCAGGCTGGTATTTGACTTTATTGTTCCGCGCTTCTGTCTTTCGCAAAGGAGTGTTTTTCCACGCTGAGCTCTGAATGGCTTCGACGAGTTTGTCGATTTCTTCTTCTATTTCGAACGGTGTCTTTAGCGGTACATTTAAAGCAACATTTTCCTTGCAGTCTCTTCTGAAAGCGTCCCAGTTAGTTTTGTTACTAGTTAACCTAGGCGGTCCTTCTTTTTTTACTAGACTTCCACCTATTTTCAGAGTGACTGCCGAGTGATCTGAGCATAGATCATAGCATTCTTCGATTTCCGTCAAATTTTTAGTTAACCCTTTCGCGATAAAGAAGTCGACGAGGTCAGGGATTTTATTTTTGTCAGTTGGCCAATAAGTTGGCTTTCCTGTCGAAAAAAAGTTCACCCCACGTTTCATGCTGGCTTTGTACAATAATCTGCCTTTTGTCGAATTGCATCTTGATCCCCAGAAAGTGTGTTTCGCGTTAAAGTCACCACCTAAGACAAAATTAGGTCCGAGTGAGTCAAAGAGACGAACGAGGTGGTCTTCTACTAGCTTATATCCCGGAGGGAAGTAACTACATCCGATGTTGTAGTCTAAGTGGTTTATTTTTACGGAGACTGAGCTTATTTGCATAGAATCAAATTCTATTTCTATGTTTTCGGAGTGCTTAATACAGTCTTTGATGTAAAGAGAGGACCCGCCTCTCGCATTTTCCGAAGGATGATTCGCATGGTAATCGCTGTAGCCTTTTATTTTGGGTCTAAGTCCCTTTTTTAAGTGCGTTTCCGATACCAAACATATGTCAATGTTATTTTTCCGTAGAAACACTTGTAACTCGTCGATTTTTTTCAGAAGGCCGTTTGCGTTCCACGTTAGTATCTTAAGTAGCTGTTTCATATTCATGTTTTTTTGATTGTCTTGCGAGGTTTGAACTCGAGCTTGCTCAATTTGTCAAGTATAATTTTATTAACTTTGGTTTGCTCCTCAAATTTTTCCAGTATAATGGTAAATATTTGGCTAACCGGATCTGTTGTAGCTGATCTTAATTTGTTTTCGTTTGACGCGACTTGCGCGTACGATCTCGCGTCAACCTGTGGCGGTTTTTCCGCTGCACTTGGACCAGCGACGTTCTCTTGCGCAATTTTTTTATTTCCCTTTATCGGTCGCTTCGTTTTGACTGGCTTAGCGGTCTTGGGCTTATCGGTTTTACGATCTCTTAAGCTTGGGTTCGGGTGTATCGGTTTCTTGAGAGTATCGCGCCTTTTTTGAAGCTCCTTTGCTACTTCACAACCTCGATAGTTTGCTGGGTGCTTGCCTTTACAGTTTATGCAGGTCGCCGGAGCCTGCTTATTTAAGTCACACCTTTCTGATAAGTGGTTCCCGGCACATTTTACACATTTCGGTTCTTTTTGGCAATACGACTGGGTGTGATTGAAACCTTGACAGCGTTTGCACTGAGGTATCGATCGTGTATTCGTACGCAAAGGCTCGATTTTAACTACGATATTCAAAATACTTTTTACGTTATAAATATCGTCTATATTTTCGCTTCTATCGAAGGTTAGCATAAAGAGCGGAAGTCCATGCTTGACCAAGATTTCATTGCCTTGTTCCGTTTTCTGCTTTATCTTCTTTAAGATATTAATTGCGTCGATAATTTTCAAGCCTTTTCCTTTAAGGTCATTTATAATGTCATCTTTAGTGCACGAGGGGTGGAGACCCCTTGCTATAACACGGAGTGGTCTTTCTGATTTATTTTCGTAGGTGAACCACTGGATCTTTTCCGCGTTTAGTTTTTTCGATATTGCTCGGTAGCCGTCAGAGCCAACTACATTAATTTTCCAATCATTGTTTCGGAATGACGTAACTTTAAATTCCGATGTCACAGTTCCCTTAAGAAGGCAATGCAATTTATTGTATTGCTGGGTCTTTTCTTTGAGACCCCATTTGTTTCGCGTGCTAGCTCTTCTTCATCCGTGTGATATTTGGGACTAGCTGCACGGGGTGGGGTAATTTCCCGTTCTCTTTGCAAAAGTGAATTCTTTAACGCCTTGTTTTCCTCTTTTAGTGATTCTACCTCTCTCTTAAGCTCTTGGTAGAGTAGATCCATTTTATTTAGCTTAATACGGAGTTCATTGTTTTCTTCCTCAAAGCTATTACATTTCACTGAGTCCCGTTTCTCTTGCGCTTGCGCTTCCGGCGGACTTCTTTTTCCGGAGACATTCGGTCTTGATGGTGGAGACCGAGTTACCCTTGAATTTCTCAAAAAGGGGTTTATTAAATGCAACAATTGGCTCTCCCCAGAATCCGTAGAGCCTACCTCCGAAGAGGGTGGATTTTCCAGAGAACCTGGACTGCCACCTGGGGTACTATATCTATTTGTTTTACTCATTGCATATTATGTATACATTTTATCCCCGGTATACGAAGGGTGGATTTTAGTCGCCTCTTACGACAGGCATGCCTACCTCGGGTATATTCTGGCCCCTACCCGAAGGGGGTAAACTTTAACGATATGGTATAACGTCATCGGTAAGTAGTTCGCATTCCACATGCTATGCCAATGACCATACTACGCTGAAAGTGTCGGTTCTCGACCGATCACCGAAATCAAGCAGCATCAGACGCAGTTGGTATTTAGATAGAGGTCCTTTTGGGAATACAGCACGTTTTTGGCATTGGGAAACTCATTAACTGCATACCGCATTGTAAGGATGTTCCTATATTATGTAACTATTACCCCGTTTATATGGAGAGTGTCGGAACTGGTTCCAAACTGGTTCCAAATGCATATAAACGCTTTTCGAGTCCAAATGGGTTCGACTGGACTCGACTCAGCTAACAGAGCTGGGTCGAGTCCGAAAAATGCATGTATACCTGGGTCGAGTGGTTGAACTGACATGTTGTCTCTGTGTGTGTGAGATCTCTTTTTTGTTTTTTTTTTTTGTTCGGGGTGGGAAATCGCTTTGTTTTGATTAGGCGTTTTTCTTTTTTAGTTCAGAGCAGAGCCTGAACTTGCAAAACAACTGAAATGGCCGACGAAATTTGTTGTTCTGGTGCAGAAAGTATATATAACATAAAAAATAACTATCAATAGATATTCTATTCATATTTTGACGCTCAAGCTCTAATTACTAATCAAATGACTCAGATTGTGTTTCATAAACAAATCTGAACGCTCTGAGCACGCTCGGTTCAGAGCACGTTCAGAGCGCGCTCGATGTGCTCGAGCTCTGCCTATTGAGTTCATGGTTAGTTGTGGGTAAGGTTGTCTGTTCAGTTATTTCATATTTATTAAATCCAAAAAATAGAACTAAACAGAACACTAACACAATCAAAACCAGTGTGTCTGCTTTTGAACCATTCGACTCGGTGTGTAGAAATGCTCAGATCGAAATCTGGACTCGAACCTCACTCGACTACTCGTCTCTGCATATAAACGGGGTATATGCAACCTTAGGGAAAGAGAATTCTAAATTTTGTTGGCAGTTGCTCAATTTTGAAGGAAACAAGGAGGCACTTCCTCGGTAACGACATCCTAAGAAATAGCAAATAAAAAATTTTTAATCCGGTTTTTGTTTTTTTTCCTTGGCAATTGCCATGCTATATGATTTTATTTTAAATGAACTATTGTGATTTTGTTAATGGTTACTGAACAAAATCAATTATTATAAAAAGAAATAAAAAAATCTACTGAAAGTCGCAGCGCAAAAAAAAAAGGAAGCGCAATTTGGCATCACTCTAAAGAAAACTCTATCTGAATTTGAGCTTTCGACGTACGAGATACAGCTGGTCTGATCGTCAATTTATTATATTTCTGCGAATTCGCACTGAACGAAAAATAATAATAACATTTTTTTGGATATCTGCTTAGTTTTCCAAGTATCGAACTTTGTAAATTGACTTTTGACAAAACCTTTGGATCTACTATATTATTAGAAAACATCAGAAGTCGTGGGGCGCCACGGATATCGTAATTACCCCGTTATTGTGAATTAAAATTATATTTTTGTTTATGTGTCATGCTTAATTCAATAAAGATGGAATAAAAATTGGTTATGTCGTTTTCCTTTGGTTTCACTCTTGATTTCACTCCTTTTTGATTCCAATGGAACATGTGAAAACGTCTTGTGCTTACTTTTGTGTGTGTTGGTGAATGCTGATTTTTTTTCACATTTTTCACAGAAAAATAAAGCAACAAATGGCTTCTTTTTGGCTAATGAAAAACGACATTAGCCATTCCATCATGTTTTATTGATATTATTATCAATTTTTTTTAATTATATCTATGTAAAATTTGTTTCTACTAGCTTGCCCCAACTGAGAAAATAAAATAAACAAAAGAATGCGTATTGTACCATATGACTTTGACAAGTAGTCCGATGTAAGCGTTTATATGTATGAGTGCAATTTGAGAGCACTCCCAAATGAAACCCGGAAGAGAAAAACACTCCTGGAACAGCACTCCAAACAGCCAATGGAGGGGGTGCTTTTTCTGTGCAGAACACAAAAAGAGTACTCCTTTTGGCCCAATGGAAAACGGCATTAGTTACACAAAATATTTATATACAGTGGACTCCCCCTAAGTCGAATTTTCACGGGATACTATGATTTGTTCGAGTTAGAGGGAGTTTTGGAAAAATTCGAGTTAGAGAGAGAAACAATTTTTTTTTTGTTTTAAAGCGTTTAGTTAATAAAAAAAAGGTTAACATAATTTTAAAAAAGTTACCAAAAAAAAGAAAATAAATAATAGCTTCTGGCTTGGTTTAAATTAAATAAGGACACAGTAGTTCATCAAAAAAAAAAATTAAATAAAATAAAAAACATCTTCTTGCTAAATTAAAATTTAAATAAGGCAAATAACTCCATTGTTATATCGGCAAAATCTTATTTAAATAACTTTACTTAAAAAAATTTGTTATTTTTGATTGGGTCTTCACAGGTGGAGTGTTTGTTTTTTTAAAAAATGACTAGTTTTAAAAGATAGTTTTGAACTTCATCCGGTACTTGGTCAGTCAATTCTATTGCAGATTGCAGAATTTTAACCGTGTTCTCTGACAACCTCTGATAAATGTTGCTTCCATTCATCAGCTTTTGTTTTATCAACAGAAGCGCTTTCACCTGATAAAACTTTGCCAAGAATGCTGTGCCTGGTTTTAAATTTGCTCAGCCAACCTTCACTTGCCTTGAAATCACGAAAACCTAAGCTGCTTGCAAATTCCAGACCCTGTTTTTTTATGATTGAACCACTTACTGGTAAATTATTGGCACGCATACTCTCAAACCACTTGAAAACGGCTTTGTCAACACTTTCATACTCACAGACTTTGTTCCGCTTTACTTGACCACTTTTATTAGCACAACCATACCGCAGCCTTAATTCTTCTCTTGCACCCCATATCGATGAAAGTGTACTACGAGTAATATCAAAATCTTCAGCAATTTTGGTTTTGTTTTTAAATCCCTTCTCAATATCTTCAATTTTCTTTTTGCCATTATTTATCTATAAAAGTTTGTACGTATTCATTTGTAAAAAATAGATGCTCCCTCACATATCGAATACAATCACCTACCTTCGAATCTTATAATGTAATCCCTTAAAAATTTAATTTATTGTTGCTTAAATCTTCTGTTCCAACTCAACGCCTTATTGCCTTAAAGCTAAAAACAATACATTTTAAATAAACAAAACTTTTGACACACTATTTACTTTGCAATAATTCTGTAACATGTAACTTACAATTTTTTTAATTGATCTTACTACCAACTTACACAGAATAACTGCATCAGCTCTGTTGAACTGCCTAGAATCAACAGATTTTCACTAAAACAAGATCTTTTTTTCTAGATAGATTTCCATTGCTTTGAAATAAAAACTGTTTTAAATCCAACGAACAACACAAGGAAAAGGATAACATTTGTTTTTTTTTTCGCCCTGCAATTTTTATACAAATTGTATCTTTTTAGGCGGGTACCTAGAGGCATTATGTATTGGATATGGGTAGGTAGAAACACAACGCACTTACGATGATGGCATACGCGATGCTACAGATTTTTAGGGTGTTGAAGTGTGTAGGTACTTGATGTTTAGTTAGTTATACTAGCAAATACGAATTGTGAGAGGGTGAGTTTTTTTTATTTTGTTTTATGCAAAAAAAAATTCGACTTAAGGGGTGAAAAAAGAGGCCAAGAATCGAGAGAATGTGTACGAGTTAGAGGGAATTTCGACTTAGAGGGAGTTTGACTAAGAGGATGTTTTTGTATGGAAAATTGAGGGGAATGCTAAAATATGGCGAACAAATTCGAGTTAGAGAGAAATTCGACTTAGGGAGAGTTCGAATTATGGAGAGTCCACTGTATTATTCTTTTTAATTTAATTATTCTGCTCTTAATTTTAATTGCATCCAAAGATGGATGCATTGTCAAAAACTCAACAAACACACTCCACATATAAAATTAGAGTTTAAAATGTGTACTAGAATCTCATACACATGATATAATTCTACTTCTATCTCTGAGTTCCCTTAACAAAACACATTCGAAAAAATAGTATACAAATTAGTATTTTTAATTAATGATATCAATAACTGAATTTATTTAAGTAACACCACTCAGAAGTCGTTTTATCCTTTATACCGAGCGATCATCGACGACATGTTATCCAATGCGAATTAATCGCCAGAAAACAGTCAAAACCTCACGCTACAGATAAAACGATATACCTCGTCATCGCGGGTGCATATTCTTTCAGATTGCTCTAAAAGTAAATGAAGACTGACTACAGAAATGATCCTGTGAAGTATAGTCTTAACTTTTCCACCAAACACCAGTGGTACAAGTGAAATTTTCTGCAGAAAGTAACTGTGAACTATGTGAATGAATTAAAATTGACCCATCCATGTGGGTGATGCTAAAATGTTGATTGACCACTTTTATATAGAGATACGTCATAGTGACGACACTGGTGTGTATTCATTGAGTTGTGCCGTTGAGCTATTCAAATGTGCTAGCAATATCTGTGTATGAACAGGTCGATATTAAAAGATTTGAATTGAATTAAAATTAAGTATTATATTTCCGATTTCAGATTCATTATCACACTAGAGAATCAGAACGCTTATGGCTACTTCTTCAATATTTGGATAGAGGAATGTTGATCGATTTCTTAAGTGGGTAATTCCATGGTAACTCGCGTTACGCGTTACGTTCGGAACAATTTATGGCTAATTTACTGAAATTTTAATATCAATTTCAACATTAAATCGTGCAAATTATATTATCTTTAGACTTATAACCACTTCCAAAGCCAGTTAGAAACGAAAATTTTGTGATAACTAAATATTTACTTTCACAGAGTTTTTCGAGTATAGTTTGCTTAAAATGTTCTGCAAGATTTACCAACAAAGCTTATTTATCATATAGAATTAATTCCCCAACAACTACAAACTGTCTGACGTACAGGAAAATAAGTGCAAGAGTTCGTAGGGAATCCATTCAAGCTAAAAGAATATCGTGGGAGAATTTTGTTAATTCAATGGACCCATCTATTGACTTCAAAATGTTATGGGGGAGAATAAGATCTCTTCAAGGTAATTACCCTCTCCAAACTTTCCCGTTTATGATTTCAGATAACACAGTACAAACTGATCCCGAAATCATCGCCAATAGCTTCGCGGACAAGTGGAAAATGTACAGTGCTGATAGCTCGTACCCAAGGAATATACTTGAAGAAAAAATAAACTTTAACCTAGACGACCTAACTTTCTGCGGAAACTATCCACATTACTTGGCGGAAGAAATAATGATATTGGAGCTTGAGATGACGCTTCGCACGGCAAAAGGAACAACACCAGGTGAAGATAAGATATCCTACATGATGGTAAAATCATGCGGAGACCCCCTTAAATTAAGAATATGTTCGTTATACAATAAAATTCTTAGCACAGGAAACTTCCCACACGATTGGAAACGGGCCCAACTCAGACCAATACCTAAAAAAGCTGCAAATTGTCATAACTACGGTGAATACCGTCCCATCTCTATCCTCCCATTTCTCTCAAAGATTTTTGAAAAAATCCTTGCACGACGAATTGGATGGTTTATTGAAGATAAAATCTCCACCGGGCAACACGCCTTCAGACCCAACAGAGGGGTTCACTCGCTCATCCACCTTCTAGAGCACAAAATCAGTCAAAACCTTTCGGCCTCCAAACATAGCGTTCTAATTTCTGCAGATCTGGAAAAAGCATTCGACCGAGTTACATCTATCTCCATTGTTCGTCAACTCCATTCCTGGGGAATTCCTAAAGGAATTCTACAGGTAACCTTCTCATTCCTAGCCGGAAGAAGCTTTCGCGTCAATATAGACGGGTACAATTCATTACCAGTTCGTCCAGAAAATGGAATACCACAAGGGTCACCGCTCTCAGTGATTGCATATAACGTATACATTAACTCACTAATACAGGAACTTACCCAGCCAACCTACGAACTAGATTTTGTTGGTATTTATGCAGACAACATATACGCTTTAGCCTCAGGTCATCAAAATATAGTCGAACAAAAGCTAGCCAAAGTGGACTCTGCCATGGTAGCCTGGGCACAGCAAACAGGTGCAGTTATACCGGTCGGAAAAATGGAAGCACTACACTTATGCAAAAAAACAAAATGTGCAGCGAATTCGATTTGTCTCCGGTAAACAATAATCCCACTCAGAAGAGAGCTCAGAGTATTAGGAGTTACCTTCACGGGTAACCTAAAATGGAACCTGCAAACAAAACTTATTGTAGAGAAGCTGAGATTACGCAATAATGTATTAAAAATGATCTGCTCACGAAAAAAGGGACCCCATATAGAAACAGCACTGCGCATTACAAAAACGTTAGTTGAAGGAACACTTCAACATGGCATAACAGTCTACATGTGGACTGCAAAGAAAAATAAAATAAACATTGACATCGCTATCAACCAATGCTACCGTGCAGCTACAGGTGCCTTAATGGCCACCCCGATTGATGCTTTAAGGACTGAAGCGGGATATAAGCCTTTTCTAAATATAGCTAAAAGAAGAGCCGTAAATTTGGGTTCTAAAGCGGTGTCAAATACAAAGCATCCCTTACACAAGGCAATAAAACATGCACCTACAGAACGAAACACCAGACGGAGTATTATTTCGGCACTCAAAAATATTGCTCACATCCTACCTACTCACCCTACACCCACGGACGAAACTGCATCAAACCCTATTCATATACCACCCTGGAAAAGAAGCCTCCTCCAAATAGACACTAGCCTGGCACAATACAAAAAGGAATCAACTCCCAAAAGCATTTTCAAAAGATTACACAATCAGGTGATAGAGTCCATCAACCCAAATAGAATTCTATATACTGATGGATCATTCGCCGAAAATATCACGTCATATGCCGTAGTAGAAATGCTGTCCACGGGGCAAACGATAATCCTTCATCAAGGGATGCCTCCGGGTACGGCGGGAAACTATGTAGCTGAATTAATAGGGATTACAAAGGCAATTAAGTTATCCTCCAACAGGTCAGAAAGGACTCTTATTTGCACCGACAACCTTGGTATTCTGTATGGGCTTTAAAGCGCGATCAACAAATGTCCCTCCTTAGAGGCAATCAGAAGGGAACTTAATGACAACATCGTACTAGCTTGGGTACCCGGGCACACCGGAATCCCAGGCAATGAAGCAGCAGACCTGGCAGCAAAGCAAGCAGCTAATCTCCCTCTGGTAATCGACACACCAAATTGTCAGCAGCTGATACGAAGAAATTGGGCAGCAATGGAAAAATTCGAACTGGGTAGGCTTTGGGAAAACAGCACAAGTTTTCTTCGAACCCACCTTCCCCTAAATTTACGTATTCCATATAATAGCAAATTCACAAGGCAGGAGTGCATCAGTCTCTTTCGGATGAGAGTTGGAAAAACCCTATTTTCTACCAGGCATCTCTTTAATCGAGCTGCGCAAGAAGAATGCGATGAATGTAACACAGTGCTATCAGTCCAGCACATGCTAGTGGACTGTCCAAAATCGAGACTAACCGGCAGTACCCAATAATTGGCCAACCTCTTAAACCCAGTAAACGTACAATCAATAAAAAATATAAAAATTGCTACATCTGTGCATGGCAAACTTAACCAAATTTAAATATAAAAAAAAAAAGAGATGAAAAATAGAGAACCATAGTTACTTATTAATCTATAAATATTTATATATAAAACACATATAGGTATAAAATAATATTATAAAAGATCTCTTTTTACAAAAACGGCATTACATGGCCTTGTTGCCCAAATGCCTTCCCACTTAAGAGTTTGTAAATTTATTTTATAAGCTTCTTTGTAAATAAATAAATAAATATAGAATTAAAATCAAGAAGATAACAATCTTTTCAACATTAATGAGGAAATTAGTATTAAAGGAAATATTTCAAAGAAAATTTGAAAATTGTATGGTAACTCGCGTTACACAAATACAGCAACTTGCGTTACTCCCCGTTCTTATTTTAAAAATTAAGGCTAAGGAGCAAAATCACAGAAATGAAATTAATATGTATTTAATATAGAAGAATTAATTCTTATTATTTTCAATATTGATAAAGGTACTAATTCGAAAATACTTCTTTTTTTTTTAGTTTTATGTCTGTTTTTCATGGAATTACCCAAGTTCATTATGTAGTATTCAGCTAATGTCGTAAACACATGCGCCGAATTTATGCTGTGTGCTTTATACTGTGTGCAAATCTGCCAGTGCACATGTGCAGATATTTTCAGACATGCACCGCATCGGTTACTGTCATTCGTTGATTAACAGCCAAGGAGTGTTTTTTTAAAAATTTGTTTGCCTTTACATGTGGTATTGTTCATTTAACTATGTGCATTCTAATTTTGTTGCATGCAGTAGTTCACATAAACAGTTTGTACACGTATGCGGTGTGCACGTAAGCGGTTTCGATTGTATCGAAGCAGTGGGCACTCTGTAAGTATTTTGGCATTCTCAGGCGGGTTGTGAGCTAAATCGTTATGCGTTTTGCAGTCCACTATGTGGGCGTGGGCTCGAATCCCACTTTTGACACCATTTGTAGGACAGGAAAACGCAGAGTTTTAAAATTCAAGTTGTTAAAATTACTATAGATACTAAAGTTTAAAACTAGTGTTTAAAATGATTGATAAAACTGTTAAATATTATAATTTGAATTGGGCAAACAGGAGTTCACTTGACCGACTTGACTTGACCGTCTTAACTTGATCGACTTGACTTAACAGATTTAGCGCTTAGCTTAACTCCTCGCGACTGTACAATTATTATAAAAGTTAAAACGGATTTGAAAGAGAACTGTTTTTTCATTACATGATAGAGTGGAAAAAAAGGTGTACATAATAACATCCCTTGAGTGTAGGGTTAAAGGACAATGTTAGGCAAAGTAAAAAGTTAATTAGGGAGTTAATTAAGAAAAGTGTCGGTCCTACGTGTATGCGTGGAACAAAAATTATGGCGAACCTACTTAGGAATTAACTATAACGATCTGTGAATCGAAAATCGATGGCCTCCAATTAGTGCACTTAGTTTTTCTTTTAAGCTATTAGATATTAGCCGGGGTTTTCTTCAGCCCCAGGAAATTGCAGCAAGCACACTGATTACCGCTTACGTTTTTTGCTTTTTGACTAAAGACTCGAAGAACTTTTCCCTCAAAATAATCAAGGACATCCTAATCCGATTTTGACAAAGTCCATGCCTCTGCGCCATACCGAAGGACTGGACTGATTAGTGTCTTATAAAGAGTTACCTTAGTAGTTCGAGATAGGGCTTTGTTACTCAATTACCTTTTTAGCCCATAGAAACATCGACTGGCAAGAGTAATTCTTCGTTTGATCTACCCACTGGTGTCATTTGCGGAGCTCACCATAGAGCCTCGGTAGACAAAATCCTTTACAACCTCAAATTTATATCTGTCTATTGTGACGTTCTGTCCAAGACGCCATTGTTGGGTGTCCTTTTTTGTAGACAGCATATATTTTGTCTTGCTTTCATTGACCGCTAAACGAATCTTGGCTGCGTCGATCTCAATACTCGCAAATACCCCACTGACGGCTCCTTGAGTTCTTCCGACTATGTCAATATCATCGGCGAGTAGTTGTACAGACTTGTAAAAAATTGTACCTCCGGTGTTGGCTTGTGAGTTTCGTACAATTCTCTCAAGTACTATGTTAAAGAGATCGCATGATAGCGCGTCAAATTGTCTAAGACCTTTCCTGACATCAAACGATTCGCTGGGGTTGTTACCGACTACCGATGGAGCAGCGAGAGTTCTCCATTGTCATTCTGCAGGAACGGACAAGCTTGGCCAAGACGAGACATGGCTCTTTATAACTCGTCTCTATACACGCTATCATGGGCAACATTGAAATCGGTGAAGTGATGGTACGTACCAATTTTATATTCATGGGTTTTTTCCAAAATTTGGCATAGTGTGTATATTTGGTCAATGGTGGACTTTCCGGGCCTGACCCCGCACTGATAAGTACCTATCACGTTGTTGACGATCGCTTTTAGGCGTTCACATAATACGAGCGACAGGATCTTATATGCGATGTTGAGAAGATTTATACCTCTGTAGTTGGGGCCTTTCAGGGGGTTTTCCATTCTTCAGAATCGAGTAGACGATGCTGAGGTCCACGAATCTATAGACGTATTAAATTCTGACTGAGATAAATTAAAACCCTACCCTAATACTTGTACCAAGAGAGTTTAAATGTTGGCAAAGGCTTCCTCTTAAGACGTAAGTATTCATTGACAACATATTTTTCAAAATTCGACCCTTTACGGGGTTAAAAGCTCATAAACACACTTAAAACCCACCCATTTCAAGGTTAGGTTACCTCCTCTTTCAAACCTCAGCATTTTTTTGGGAGATACTTGGCATGAATATTCCTCTAAACCTCAGAAAAAATACTGTGGAGGTTTTCACCACCTCTAAAGTCCGAGCCGGGTATCCGCAGCCACAGCTAATGAGAGAATTCAAAAATGTGTCGAT
Organism: Brachypalpus laphriformis; assembly: GCA_945910035.1. Taxonomy (NCBI): domain Eukaryota; kingdom Metazoa; phylum Arthropoda; class Insecta; order Diptera; family Syrphidae; genus Brachypalpus; species Brachypalpus laphriformis. The sequence continues at coordinate 35,663,373 of OX246753.1, forward strand.
TTTCTATACTGCACAGAAATATTTTGTGTAACAAATGAACTCGAATCATCATCATCAATATGGTGGATCTACACAAAGAGAAATTTGGATGACCTAATAATAGTACATTCTTCTTTTATTAAAACAGAACTTTATATTTTTTGAATATACAGTTGTTTTTCGCTTTTATTGACCTTTCATGCTTCGCCTCTTTTTTACACAATAACATCATTTACATATATCGAAACAAAACAAATATTTTTAAAGAAATAAATAAAAGTTTTCTGCAGAACAACTTTGATTTCACCAGACATCTTCTTATCTTTTTTTTTTCATATAATTATACTTAAGAATTAGAATATCATTCTGCCGGCGAAATACTTCCCTCATAGCTGCTAGATAAAAATTAACTATTACTAAAAAATAAAAAAATAAAATAAACAACTTTTGTGTACAAAAAATGCATGTGTATAGAAACAAAAAGAAACTACTACGACAATATAACATTAGTTAAGTAAACTTGGTAAAAATAAAAAAACGTATTACATTGATATTTATTTATATTTTCTTTCGTATTTAGAATATTTTTTTATTTTACGCTTTTAATTACTATTTTGTTTCCTAGTTTTACATTTAATCCTCATTTACGATTTATTTAATTCTATGATATATTTTCGTTTGTTTTACAATTAGTTGTGTTTCTTTTTTTGTATTTCGACTTTTTCCTTATTTTTATACATCTTCTTAGCACATATGGAAGGAACAAGGAAACATTTTTTTTGTTTTTTAATATTTAAATTTAGACATTTAGTACGAATTATTGTTTTACTAATAATATTTTGTAAATGTTATTTTAACTTTATACAATTTTGGCATTTGATTATAAATATATTATTACTTTGTTATGCAATGGATATAAAAACTTTACAAAAACCTTTGGGATGAAGAGAAGTTATGAAGTTAAATAGAGAAACCCGGAGGGTGGATTATTAAATTTGTTCATATTTGTTTGGTTTTGGGTTTGGTTTACTTAAAAATATACGCGTTACAAAAAATTGTGCAAATGTTATTACAATATAATTTTTTTTTTGTTTTGTAAAATTTTACACAGACTTTTAGATTCGTAAAATTTTGTTATTTTAGTTAAATCAATTTTATAAGTGGTAGAAAATATTTGTATAAAATAGATGCTAGGTAGGTATGGTTACAAGGAGTGCATATATTACTTTTACTTATTATGTATTTGTTATGAATATTGAGAGGGGATACATATTTCACTAGTTCACTAGAAGATTCGTTATGCCTCTAACTTTGGGAGTTGTACTGGGAGAGCCAGATAATAGTTAAATATCTCATAAATGAGTTAAATTATAAATGAAAAATATTATGTTTGACATAAAAAGAAGTGAGCTGTGAGAAGTTTTTTTTTTTTTTTGTGAGAAGTGTGTGTCATAAAGGCGTCGAGCCTTGCGTTAAAAACTAAATAGGAAGACGTATTATAAAGGTCTAAGTTCGGTTCAATTTCAGGAGAGAACAGCTTAATGATAAAGATGAAACGTAATTGGGCTTTGTATTAGCACATAATGCACGTGCAATCTGAAGAGAGGAATGTTAATTTGAAATTATAAGCTCAACAACTGTCGACGATGTTGAAGACAAATTTTTGGGTTTTAGGATTAATTTATTATGAATATATACTTTTATACCACGGAAAGCTGAGGTAAAGGTTCCGTCGAAGGTATGGCAATCAAGAATTTCCGTATGTTACTGACGGTATAATCTTAAACACCAACCAAAGAAATCAAAACGGGGCAAAAAGTAAATTTATCTTAAAATCGACATTTGAAAAAAAAGGAAACTATAAATCGCGATGTTTCTATTTACAAAGAAAACAAATACGAGTACATTCTTCTTAGCCCTGATGTTCTATACTTTATGGAAAAGTTATCTTTTTTCTTCACGGCTTAGTATAGAGAATGGAGTAGACAAGTTAGGGTTCACATTTTGTTTAAGATTCTGTAGCAATTCAGGAAATTTAAATTTGTACTTACCAAGGGGACTTCTTAGTATTGTCGATAGATTTGTAGAGCCGAATCGTTTGACTTTTTTAAACAGCGAAAGTTTAGTAATTAATAATTAAAGAAAGAAAGAAAGATTGGTGAAAAATTACAACGAAATCTTTGGTGGAGTCAGAAGTCACATCAGGTAATCAGGTCTTTTCAAATTTAATGTGATCAAGGCAGACTGCTCAGACCCGTAGAAATATTCATACAAAAATCGAAGTTATCCCTCAAATCGAATCAGTTCTAGTACATATGTACATATCTACTGTCAAGCGAAAAACAAAACAGAACACAACTATTTGTGCTTTTGAATAGGATTACACACACTTGTGGGCTTCATTTTAAAAAGTAATTGTGTTCAAAGCAGAATGAATCACACTTCTATTAAAACAAAAAATATTCTAAACAGTAGTCTGACTGTTTCCAAGTCACATCTTGCTTTGATTTCATTAGAAGTTAACGAATTTCTTTATTGGTTACCTAAAGACCTAAAATCAAAGAATAACCATGACCTCCTTTTGAGGAATTAAGTATCAAAACTCCACCGACATGGAAAAGTTAAAACGAAGGTAATTGTTGATTTCGTAAAAGTGCGATAGCTCCTTTTGTCGTTTTCAACTCTAAAATCGGTTGACTCGCAAGGGTATGTAATACATTTCTGCTAATATGTACACCTATATGTATTTAAATCAAATTTGGTCAACTATAGTAAATTCTCCAACGAACTCTGGTGTTACAAATTTCAGTTACTTTGAACTAATTTCCCCCAATCTTTTAATCCAAGCAATATATTCATCCTTGATTTATTTGTTCTTGGGCATTTTTTTTTTTTTAAATTCTACAAAATTTATTCTTGATCTTTGTTTGTATCTACGTTTAAATTTACACGTTTGTTTTCTTCACTATTGTTTTACAAATTTACGAGTACATTACATACATTAATAATTATTTATACCACTTCGTATTGATATATATGTATATATATATAATATAAACATTAAAATTGTTATTTTGTTTCATTGCGATTTATACATGTACGTATGTATAATATAATTAGTAAACTACACAGGTAGTAAATATTTAATTTTAAAAATTATTACATGTACAATTATTATTAAATATTTAACATACAAATATTATTACATTTTATAATTTAATTTATCTAAATATTCTTGGCTACAAAAAATAAAAAAACTAAAAAAAACGTGTATCCACAAAATTAAAAAAAAGACATGATATATATATATATATATAATAAAATAATTTAAACGATTATTTTAATGTAAGATTATAAAAAATTTCGATTGCTTTTTATTAGTTATTTTTGTAATTTTTTTTTGTTTTCGTATTTAAAAATCAGTGGAATGTTGTTTTGGTCAGGAGAGATATTAGTATTGTATATTGTCAAATCACGGATCCTTGTCTATTGCGCGTATATTTAAACTTGAGATTAACTGTGTACAATATATTATGTTAAATAAAAAAAAATTACTAAATTTAATTTGTTAAGTAGTTTTGTATATAAAATGCGTTTATTATTATGCTTCCTTGTTGTTTGTACGTAACTATGTAAATTGATTACATATATTTGTTTTGTTTTAAAGAAATACTCGTAGATTGATTTGCATTTCATTTTCTTCGCTTAAATAGTTTAAAAAGATAATATCATTTTGTTTTTGTAAATTTAATAGATTATTGTAGCAATTTTTACATTCCCGATTCCGCAATACCTTCATCATCTGGAAGAGTAAAATTTATGGTTACTGTATGTCAAAAAAAAACAATGATTTATTTAGGCCGAAAATTGCAAACATTTTCTACGTCATAGAAAGTAGTTTAAGGTAATCTAATTCTACGAAGATGAACTAGACTAGAACTAGCCCCATGCAAATCGTAGGGCTTTAATAAAGAAAGGAAGACGAAGGAGACTCATAGACATGAGAGCGGGCAAGGACTATTTATAAAGAATTTAAAAAACGCTGTTAGGTTCGGGTGTCAGATGGGTAAGAACGTGTAGTATAACGTGACACTATCAAAAACTGGAACACGTTGTGGAGAATTTCAATGAAACAATAAACGGCTTCTATAATCCTAGAGGGCTCATGAAGATGAACGAAAAGAGTTTTTCTGGAATTTTGATAAATGGAGGTGTGTGATGGTCTTCATCACGAGAGCTTTACGATAGTTAGTGAGCAACTTTGTAGCAGACTATTTGAGGAAAGCACTTGTTTGATCTATTTGATTCGTAAGTCGAAACATGTAGTCAGTTATCCAAATTCGTTGAAACTATTAATTCGAGGAAGAAGTAGAAAAATAGAACTTCTAATGTGCAAAGGCACAACGGGACAAACCAGTGTACGCAGCTATAATGCTATTATCTATTATAAGTTCATCTCTGGTGAATTTCCACAAAGATCGTAAATAGGACCTACAATGAACATTGTTGAGCAGAATGCTCCACCGAATTGTGAGAGTTTGAATAACAAACGAAACTAAGAACTAAGAACTACGTCGTCCACGACATTGCAACTGTGATAGCTGTGAAATATTTAGAGCAAATAAAAGTAAACTGATATCAGTTTCTTTCAGGTGGATCAAGTTAAACAGAAGATCGAAGTAGTGCTGATCAGCAGTAGATACAAATTGCAGATAATTAGGATCAGGGTGGGCGGCCATGTTCTAATATCGAAATCGACCAATCAACCATCACATCCAAAGTGATGGTAGTTAGAAAGATGATACAATAAAACCGTTGAGAGAAGAGGAGCCAGTCAAAGCAAGAAACTGTTTCCAGCGAGAGTGGGACGATCATTTTGTATGCAGTGGCAGAGGCTTAAAAGTAGGGCATACCCGAGAAGAGTAGTTTTAGTGTATCTATCTTAGTGGTGGACTGTAAGTGTGAAATCTCACTACAATCGATATTTTGTCTTTGGATGAGATCTAGAATTATTCCATAAGCAGGACATCCGAGTATTTGAAATATACAACAAAAGGATCGAAAGAATTAAGAACATGCAGATATGGCAGCAGAGAGGGAATTAGACACTGTACCAAAATTGATAAGTGAAGAAGATTCTGTCTGAAATTTAGAGCATACCGCATAAACCTCAAAAAGACAGTTGGAGAAATACTAACATACATCATAAAAAACCTTTTGAGCCACATCCTCGCATCAAGCAAACTGTGCGATTTGTTAAAAGAAAAAAAAAATGAAAGGAGCCACACAAATCACTCACCAACTTGAAGCAGAAAAAATTAAGTGGAAAACGTCTAATGTCTTAAGCCAAGCGTGTAAAGTCCACAAATATAAAGTCCAAATTAGAATAGAGAAAATTAAAGGAGGCGCAGTCAAGAGTGAAGAACTACGTTAGAAGAAATATAGGCATTTCACAAAACTAACTATTGCGAAACAAACAATTTTACAAGTCATGAGCCTAGAAGTACTTTTCATTCAACGAAGTTAAAGCTTTCTCCTAGTATAGGACAGAATTGGATACCATTGTCAGTATCGGATAGCTTGATTAGAAAAAATAATTTGAAGCCATCACAAGAAGATCAAAGTCTGCTCTAGTAATAAAACAAAAGAGTCAAAGAATTCGCCTGAGCGAGGAATAGAAGTGATAAGCTTTAAAATTCAGGCCAAACGATAGAAACAGATAGATCTACTTCCAAAGCTAGGCTCAGTACTATTCAGCACATGGTACTAGTTTTTTTTTTAAGGATCAAGCAAAAATTAAAAAAAATTTTGCTAAAAGATTCTAATCTAATTAAAGTATGTATATAGGTACGTATATCATACATCAGCTGAAAATAAGCAATCAACAAGAAAAATACAGTACAACTAATTATAACTAAAAAGTGGAAAAAGAATTATGCATCTAAAATGACGGAAATATAGAATAGAAAGGACATACAGAATGGTTTTGAAAGTTTACAAAACAGTTTTCATTTGACTTTATTTTTTTTTAAATGTTTGCAATTCAACCCCAGAAAAAAACAGTAAATAGATTAACACAAAGAATGAGTTAAAAAAAAGCTTTCAAATCAAAACCAAATCCAAAACTACTGAAAGAGGAAAACTGTGAAAGTAAATAGAACAAAATAAATCAAATTAGCTACAAACCAAGAAACGGATTAGCGTATATGATCCCTTCACCAGTGCCACCGCCGTTTTTTATCCTAATGACACCTTCATCCCCAATTATCGTACAATCATCGTCGTTCCTTGTCCCCAGCAACTGATCGTAACAACTAACATCCGTGCTAATCACATCGATGTCCTCCTCATCGTCATCGTCATCCTTCTCCAGACTATTGCGATTCGAACCGCCCGTACTCGACTGCATTGGATTCGAATCCTCGTAGCTACCACCGCCACTGTCATCGTTAGCATTGTTGGCTTCTTCTAGATTTGTTTCGAAATCATCTTCATCTTCTTCATTATGTGATGAGGACCTTCGTCGGAGGATATCTTCTTCAGCACTATTATTCTCGACTTCTTCCTCATCAAAACTTCGCCGAGCACCATTTATTATGTTACCTCCTCCTCCTCCTCCTCCACCGAAGGTACTGTTCACTAGAACAATCTCGTGACTTAGACTATTCTTGATATCACAGGCCGACGAGCTAAACGTTATCATTTGTGACTTCCGACGCTCTGGCTGCTGATGGTGCAGGGTCTCCTTACTACAGATCATCGAACTGGGCTTGTCATCAACCAGAACGATAACCACACTATTGTTGTTATCGTTCTGGTTGAGCTGATGTCATCTCTCCAAAGTCGCTGCTTTCCATTGACTTGGTGGTGATGGGGCTGTGTGACTGATCTCTTGATCGCTGGCAGTAAGTGGTTGATGTTCGTCATGGTAAATGATTGCATCGTTGGCAGTGTCAATGTCGTCGTCATGTTCGATATGTCCCTCGGCGGTCACAATGATTTCTTCACCTGTACCTTCATCATCGTCGTCTATATTTTGGGGTTCTTTGTAATTTTTGGGTTTTTCGGGTGCCATAAAGATTTTTTTTTTTAATTTTCATTTTTGGTTGTGTGCGAATGTCCGTGTGATTGCAGCGGGAGAAGGAGAAAAGAAAATATGATGACATGGGGTTAGTTACAATGTGGGCCCAACACCTTGTTATATTAATGTCTTTGGGACAAAATACTTATTTAATGTTAAGCTCATGATGATGATATTGAGGAAAGGAAAGAAAAGGAGAACGGTTGGTAGGCTGATAGATTTTAGGCATAAATACAGCTTTGTGGTAGACTGTTAGTAATATATAGATAATTAGCTTCAAAGTGCACTTGGATAAAAAAAAAGAAAAAAAAAAAAAAAAAACGTTTGCTTGCAAAGATTTCACTGTCTTCGTAATATTTAATTGCTAGTGTCTGTTCTAACCTTTTCACTGGATCACTTTTCTTAATAAATAGTCGAAAAAGATTTAATAAAAATTCACCGAATGCGGCGAAAGGTGAAATCAATAGGCATTGGCGGAACATTTTTAAAGTGCAAAGAGACTGTATTAATTTATGTAAAATTTACACCAGGATACAAACTTTAGTAAAAGTTTTCCAGTGAGTGTAGCCAAAAACATCCCGACAGCTGACAAAATATGGATTGAATTGGGTGGATTATATAGGTGGTACTCACAGAGAGAAAAAATGGTTTCAATACGATGTTCGTGCAATAAAAACCTATTACGTTTTTTTCATAAAAAAGATACGAAAAACGTTCCCACATTGAACATTGCCAAGCAGATAAAGAAGGCCGCTTCTGATATCTCTCAGCACTTCCTGGATAAGATCAAGTGCTTAGTCATCAATGATGTTGAGAGCGAAAACATTGAGTTCGCCTGCAAAATTCTCACACAATTGTTGGCCAGACGTTTTCTGTTCATTTTGTCTCGAGAATCTAATAAATGTCGATCTTTACGAGGAGGTCTCCAGCGGAAGCAGTAAATTTGTAAGTCATTGCATGCCCATCATCTGCCACTCGTTCATTTCACGATGCTCTGTGCGTTTTTCTTTGCTTAGCTAAGCAACGTTCTCGAACTTGTGTTGAAAGCGCTCTTCTGAAATCGAAATGTCTTTGTAGTTGACCGCTTATACCTGAGAGCCTTCTTTCGGTTTTGTAACCAAATAAATACACACAAGTGGTATGAAACGGTTGAGGTTAGGGTGAACACAATCAAAACCACTGTGGTGCCCTTCACAAAGAAAACGCACCTGAAGTGTATGCAACCCATCCAACTGGAGGTATACGTATAAGAGTCGAGCTTATGGGTCAAACTTCTAAGCATAACACCAGATAGCAAACACCTCTGGAAGGAATAGCTGTGGTAATCAAAGCCACTAGAGCCCTTATAGTGTGCAGGAACATCTCAGGTAAAACCTGGGGCCTCACTCTGAATTGTCACTTTGTATTGTAATTCGAATCCCAAATCCAAATTTACGAAAATCGAACAAACTTTTGTTACCAACTTCAATGTCAATTTCTTATCGCAAATCTGGCACTCTGTATTGCTAAACGAAATGTCAAAGTACAGTGAACTCTCGATAATTCGAACCTCCATAACTCGAAAACCTCTATAAATAGAAGGACTGCGTCAGTCCCATGAGAAAACCTCTATTAATCGAAGAAAACCTATGCAATTTGTCCCCTTCGTTAATTCGAATCTACTCTTGTCCAAACATAACCTAATATCTCTCTATAATGTGAACTTGATGGCGTTGTTTTTACCTCTATAATTCGAAGCTAAGACTATTTTTTTCTACTCAAATGATTGTTGAAATGCATATGTGATGAAAAGCTGTGGCCTGTGTATTCATAAGTGAATGGTGTGCAGATGGTTGACAGTAGAGTTACAGTCTTTGCATTCTAAACGATGCAATCAAATTGGACTACCAATTTTTAAAGAGGACGTGGTCAGCCTTTTCATTTGCAATTATACTTCGTTCATCGCAGGAAAAATAGCCTAACTTGGACTTTAGTTTGTGTGATTTATTTTTCTTCGCTTACAATAACACTTAACTCAACTTCATAACAAAAAACAAAATAATTCAAAACTGGTCTTTAATTTATAAATTTTCTATTCATGCCGATTATTGAATCCGGCGGATTGATTGCGGAGGGATCTCATTCGATCCGCACCTGTTTCCCATCATTGAAAACTTCGGATAGCAAGTGCACGAATGTCGGTAAGAAGTGACAGAAAGTAAGCATTATTGAAACCGCAAACGATTCGCACTCCATACAAAGTCAGATGTTTTCAAAACGCATCAAAATAGCCGGGATCATGGTAACAGATGGTCATTTTTCTCTTCTTGAAAAGCAATAAGAAGTTTGTTATAATATACCATATATATGAAGATGGATAGATAGACACGTATCTGAATTTAGGTTTGGGCAAGTTTGAATACAAGTCATCTTTATGAAAGAAATTGGCCCATAATAAACGTGAGTTCAAAGCCACAGGTGGTGGGAAAAACAATGAAGTTCATTTCACTCCTTTGGGGGACGATGTAATTAAACTCATGTGCTTGAAAGACTGCATGGAGGGTTTATTTGAGACAATGAGTTATGGTACACCAGTAAAAACCGTTGCCTCTACCTGTAGTATGCCACAAGATATGAATATGCCTCTTGAAAATGAAATGAACTTGCTAACTGTATCATCGGATGACAAAAGCAATATGTCCATAGGCTTAGGAATCATCGAGAAAAAAACCAAATGTATGAAAAAATATCCGAACTGCTTTTAACTGTTAGAGAACAATCCGGGGAAACAATTTCTTGTTTGAAAAAAGTCTACCGGTCAATAGATCGACTGAGTGACTACCAAAGAAAAGAGAATGCAATCCATCAGTCACTGCACAAAGGCACAATGAACGCATGAACAACTCGCAGTAGAAAAAAATTAATTAAAAAGAGACATAGTCGAAGCTAAGACTATTTTTTTCTACTCAAATGATTGTTGAAATGCATATGTGATGAAAAGCTGTGGCCTGTGTATTCATAAGTGAATGGTGTGCAGATGGTTGACAGTAGAGTTACAGTCTTTGCATTCTAAACGATGCAATCAAATTGGACTACCAATTTTTAAAGAGGACGTGGTCAGCCTTTTCATTTGCAATTATACTTCGTTCATCGCAGGAAAAATAGCCTAACTTGGACTTTAGTTTGTGTGATTTATTTTTCTTCGCTTACAATAACACTTAACTCAACTTCATAACAAAAAACAAAATAATTCAAAACTGGTCTTTAATTTATAAATTTTCTATTCATGCCGATTATTGAATCCGGCGGATTGATTGCGGAGGGATCTCATTCGATCCGCACCTGTTTCCCATCATTGAAAACTTCGGATAGCAAGTGCACGAATGTCGGTAAGAAGTGACAGAAAGTAAGCATTATTGAAACCGCAAACGATTCGCACTCCATACAAAGTCAGATGTTTTCAAAACGCATCAAAATAGCCGGGATCATGGTAACAGATGGTCATTTTTCTCTTCTTGAAAAGCAATAAGAAGTTTGTTATAATATACCATATATATGAAGATGGATAGATAGACACGTATCTGAATTTAGGTTTGGGCAAGTTTGAATACAAGTCATCTTTATGAAAGAAATTGGCCCATAATAAACGTGAGTTCAAAGCCACAGGTGGTGGGAAAAACAATGAAGTTCATTTCACTCCTTTGGGGGACGATGTAATTAAACTCATGTGCTTGAAAGACTGCATGGAGGGTTTATTTGAGACAATGAGTTATGGTACACCAGTAAAAACCGTTGCCTCTACCTGTAGTATGCCACAAGATATGAATATGCCTCTTGAAAATGAAATGAACTTGCTAACTGTATCATCGGATGACAAAAGCAATATGTCCATAGGCTTAGGAATCATCGAGAAAAAAACCAAATGTATGAAAAAATATCCGAACTGCTTTTAACTGTTAGAGAACAATCCGGGGAAACAATTTCTTGTTTGAAAAAAGTCTACCGGTCAATAGATCGACTGAGTGACTACCAAAGAAAAGAGAATGCAATCCATCAGTCACTGCACAAAGGCACAATGAACGCATGAACAACTCGCAGTAGAAAAAAATTAATTAAAAAGAGACATCCTTCAAACTTGAGTTAATAATTTCCATTAATTTCAAAATATTTCGCCTGTTTTGAATATTTTCATTTGACAGAAAAAGGGCCGAATTCGAAGTCGTTAATAATGAAGTTTATCCGGCGGATTCTATAATGGGATCACACAGAGAGAGTCAATAGGTGAGCGGGATCGGATGAGATCCCTCCGCCGAATTCAATAATCGGCATGATTAATTAGCCAACAAATCACAGCAAGCCACAAGAAGGATAGAAGAGAGGCATAAAATACCCCACATCTGTGTGTGTAGAGTGTATAGTTTTAAACACGTGTCCTGAAAAGTAGAGAAAACCGACTTAGGCGATTTTACCTTGTTACCAACAGAATTTTAAAGATCTATGCTATTGACAAAACTCAACAGACACATCATATTTAGAATTTAGAAGTTAAAATATGCATGATGACGATGCCCAGACAATGCCCTTACAACAAAACGCATTCGAAAAGGCAAAGAAAAAATTACATAAATTTAAAATACTAGTTAAATGAATTTATTTTATAAAGTAACACCACTCAGAAGTCGTTTTATCCTTTATACCGAGCGATCATCGACGACATGTTATCCAATGCGAATTAATCGCCAGAAAACAGTCAAAACCTCACGCTACAGATAAAACGATATACCTCGTCATCGCGGGTGCATATTCTTTCAGATTGCTCTAAAAGTAAATGAAGACTGACTACAGAAATGATCCTGTGAAGTATAGTCTTAACTTTTCCATCAAACACCAGTGGTACAAGTGAAATTTTCTGCAGAAAGTAACTGTGAAGTATGTGAATGAATTGAAATTGTGGGTGACGCTAAAATGTTGATTGACCACTTTTTATATAGAGATACGTCATAGTGACGACACTGGTGTGTACTCTACTCAGTGAGTTGTGCTTCGTTATCTCGTTGAGCTATTCAAATGTGCTAGCTTAACAATGTGTGTGTATGAACACGTTGAAATTAAAAGATTTGAATCGAACTAAAATGAATTATTTACGATTTCAGATTGATTATCACACTATGCTGATAGCTACTTTATCCATATTTGGACGAAGGAATGTTGATCGATTTGTTAAGTATGCAGTGTTCAGCTAAGGAGATACCTAGGTACGTATTTGTTGATATAAAGTCATAAAGATTGGGACTAAGAACTTTTGCACTGTGGTTTGTGATTTAATTGAGGTTTAAGAATTAGTTTTCGCATCAATGGGAATGCATCCTTCTTCTTCTTCCTTTTATCAGCGAGGCTATGATCCGAAAACAAGGGATCACAACCCTCCCACTTCACCGCTTTTTTACTGATCCGCCTGTGGGGTTCGCCTCAATGGGAATGCATTGTAAATTTATATATCAAATGTTCATGTAGTGAAAGAAAGAAGTGGCTGTCGGTTCCTATAACATTTTTTGTTTGTATGCATATCATACTTTTGATGATGGTACTTTTTGGAGTTGGCCTGGACTTAAAGAAAAACAAGATTTGGTTATCTCTCTAAATTCGTTGGCGTTCTCCTTTCCAGGACAACGCAAAATACCCATATGTCTCGTGTGGGATAGAAAATCGTCTATGTAGCATGTAAATCTAAAAACATACTGCCTATTTCTATGCAAACGCATTCTGCTCTGGGAATATAGCAAGGTATGACTGAAAGTTAACATATTTATGTATCGAGAACATTATTAAGGAATATTTTGAAGGTAATTGTGATAATAAGCACGCAGGTGCTGTCCTGACATCATTATGGTGACATCATTATCGAAAAATGAGTCGAATATGGATCTCCGCTGCACTTGCTTTTTATTGACTTCGATAATGCTTTCGATAGTGGAAACAGAGAGCTCATATGGAATATGGAACAGAATTTTGAATAAACTGGTGGCTACAGGCAAGGCAAGCTACAAAGTTGTGAACGCAGCGTTGGCCACAGACATAAATAAAAGCTATCCGAAGAATATAAGATTCGAAGGGGTCAAAGATGTACCACCTTGATCAAAAAGTTCCCGGAATAAAAACCGTGTGGCGCTCCCATCGTTCCGATTTGAGTTCTGTTTGTTAAGTTGGTACATCTGTTGTTGATATTCCCTCTAAATCTTAGCGTCATAGCTTGACATTTGCAAAAGTTACGTAGCGAAGAGTACATCTATCTCTGTGTGTGTTGGCGATTTTTTACAATTTTAGAAATGGATTTAAATTTGCAACAACGAACTTGTATTAAATTTTGCGTAAAAAACGAAAGAGACCAGAATTGTGGGCAGAAAACTCGTGGATTTTGCACCATGATAACGCACCGTCGCACAGTGCCATCATTATTCGTAATTTTTTGACGAGAAATGCAACAAATACCATCCAACAGCCACCGAATTCACCTGATTTGGCTCCCTGTGACTTCTTTCTGTTCAATCGAGTTAAAAAAACCATTACGGGGAACGCGTTTCAGCAGCCGAGCGGAAGTAATGGAAAAATCGCAGGAAGCACTGATGGACATACCGAAAACCGAATATAAAAAATGTTTCGAAGATTGGATCAAGCGCTGGCATATGTAAGCGTGTTGCGGTCGATGGGGATTACTTTGAAGTGGACAATATAGATTTAGATGAATAAACTTGTATTTTTAATTTTCTGAATGAATTCCGGGAACTTTTTGATCAAGGTGGTATACTATCAATATTGCTTTTTCTGGTGATGTGCTATAAAGTGCTTTGTCGACGCAGAACGGTGGAATCCAACTTCATTTTTGACGATTCGACGCCGATATTTGTCACCTATCGCATAGAATTATAAGCTTGCAGTTCGGCTTCGGTTTGCCGACAGATACATACATTGTATTTGAGTTGGAGGAAAGGCACTTATAGGTATCTAGGTATCTGAAAATCAATTTTTTTTTTATTTATGCATATTGGCACTGCTAGTTGCGCAATTGTTAAAAAAATTAGACTTCCATGCGAATCTAACAGTTCTTGAGTGGCTCGGTTTGCGGCTTACATACATATATGTATGGAAGGGCCTTCGGCCTCACATGCAGGTGCTCAGGATCGAGCATGATGGTCTGTGTGAAAAATAGGATAGACGCCAAACTTGGGAAACATCCTGGAGCAAATTCTTTCATCACAGGAGATATGGGATGCAGCAGCAATCATGGTAGTGACTGCAATGGAATCCATGATAAAAATAGCTGATGCAAGGTAAATAAATGCTAAATCCTATACCGTGATATAATACCTGATGGTATATCCGCGAAAAGATGGGACAGTGACATGACAAGGAGATGGTTTTTGTGGGTGGAAATCCCACACTGTTCCCATTCTCCTAAGCAAAAATAAAACAGACAGACAGAAAAACAGTTGACTGAGCGAGAGCAATAGAGTTTCCTTGAGTGTGGGTACGGATACGAACCCCTGAAAAGAGCCGTCAAAAACTGAGACAACAGCTTCCGGCTGAAATGTATGGGTTTCCATATAAAGCATCAAAGATGGGATTTGCACTTCTTTCGGGATGGGAAAGAGCGTTGACGTTGTTGAAGTATATTACATACATGACAAAGACGCTTGAAGCGTATTTTTTTTTAAATATAAACTTACGCCTAGGGAGCAATTCCATGATTGCACAACTTAGGTTGGAAAGAACAGATAAAGAGAGAGAGGAAGGTTATTGCAGTGGATTGAAACTTAGGCAATAAAAGATTTAAGAAAAACTCCGGTGTCGGATCCCAGATAAGTGAGAAGAATATTGTTTTATCAATCGATCAGTTTTTCAAGCCATATGACCACCCTACTGCCAGCGTTATGCCTTCGCAGTAGAGTTAACATCAGCTTTTGCAATTGATCGGTCTGAATTTCATTTGTTTCATGAGATATAAATACATGTTTATTGACATCATGATTTGAACCGTGACCCACTAGCGCGACAATCGATGACGTTACTACTACACCATTGCATTTTTTCTCAGTATAGTTATCCAAAGGACAAGAAGAGTTAGCAACATAAACTAAGTAGAGCTCTTAGTTGAATCCATACATTGTAATGTATTGGGATTAGGGGGTATTAAAAAAAAAAGACAATATGTCAAAAGTGCGCCGCAATGCATGTGTGTAACTGTACATACGTAAGTACGTGTACGAGCATATATTTGTACTTGGGAAGGTCAGAAATCTAGGTGAAAATGTGGAACATATTTTATAACAATATCAATGGTTATCAATTTAATAATTATAAACGCGATACAAGATAGAAGGTATTGCACTTTTAGAAAAGACATATTCGGAACTCTTGAGAATACAAATAATACCATCAATAATAACTGTCTGAAAACTGTCTCTTTTATTATACTACCCGAAATTAGTTATTAATAGAAAAACTGGGTTAATACTCAGAACACTGATAAAACAATGACAAAATGTTTTAATAATAATAAGCATGTCAAACTTAATAAACATGTTAATAGTACGCATTATGCAAATGCTTAGAAAAAAGCATATGGAAAAGAAAAAAATTATAAAAATTGTTTCGATACTACCTGTACTTTGATGATGCAATACCTACATTTGTTCGTTGGACACATGCCAGAGAAAATAAAAATATCGCCTTGTGAACAGGAAATTCAGTCTTTCAAATCGAGAGGGCGAGTTTTTCTGATCAAAAGTTTAAATTTTATAAAGAAATTAGAATGAGCAGAAAAATGCGAATACTATGTATGAAGTACTACTTAATGATCTTATGTGTATCTGATTCATTTTATATTAAGCTTATCAAACAATGTAACTTTTTTTTTTACCGTAATGTAAGAAATATGTATCAGTAGTATACAATGTGTGAGCATCTGTAGTGCTTCATGTAGTTGAAGATAGGCTATGTTGCTTTTACATTTCGCCTGATGATAATAGATGTAGATGGATGCAAAATGACAACATGAGAAGCATATAAAATAAAATGTATGCTAGACATAACCCATCAATCGACTGATATTATTGTGGGAAAAGCCCTGCCGACCATCAGAGAACTACTACAATCAGCATTATATTTTGAATAACGAGAAGAACGTGGTCTTCAAAATTGAAAATAGTCCTATTCAGGAAGGAAAGATCGATACTGACGTTGTTTAGCCGTCGAGACTAGATGGAGTAGAATTCGAAATTTGGGAAAAGGCAATATATTTTGGAGGCACGCTGTACTGTAAGTCGAATTGGAAAGAAAATATCTTCGAGAGAATACAGATACTATCTACTTATTCCATTTTTGTTAATGTAACTGGATTCTTAGTAAACGATGGCCCAAGTCCGTCTCTATTCAGTGGGTAAATACGCACATTGTTGTATTCGTTCGTCAGTCAAACAAACAGAATGATCCGATCCTACTTCGTATGACTTAAAGAATTTTCCTGCAGATATGAAGATGTTTGTAAATAGTTTATAATTAAATTGGTACGATGATTAACTACCGAGAAGGTAAATCTAACATAAACAAATGTATAGGCAAAGCGAATTTAATACTGTCGACAGTTCGGCTAAATTAAAAAATGTAGTGTTGTGGCAACATTAAAGCAACAAGTTCAAAAAAGCAACATTTTGGCAGTACTGCTCAGATCAAATGCTTTTTTGCAACATTAGTGCGATAAAACGTCAAAACAAAGCAACCTGCGTAACAGTTGTTTCGATGTTGCTTTCGTTTGTTTTGGATAAACTTTTCTTTGTTACAGTTTCGTTAGCTCTTATTATTTATTTTACCCTGTGCTTTGTGTAAAAAGTGGATGAAAGGCAGTTTATAACAATTTCAACGTTTTCTTTTTCCTGTTCATAAATATCTGAATAAATTGCACAGGACAACAGCAACAGTGAACTAACAAGGCAAAGCAACACAAAGCCTGTGACATTTTTGAGTTCTCCATTCATTAAGGAGGATTCTGAGTTCCAGACAGGAGGTCCGTTCGCGTAATTTTTGCACTAAAATCCATAGATTGTCGTATTTTAAAGAGTGGGGGTAAAATTCTCTCAGAGAGGTAATATTACGAAAAAGTAAACGAACGCGTTGAACCACAAAAATTGCACACTTTTTAAACGTCAAATCATAAACCCGATTGTACGCGAAAGAAAGAAAGAGAAGGAACAAGCCAACAAAAATGACATATAGATATAACTGTTTGACAGATTTCATAAATCTGCCCAAAGAAATTTCTTGTACAAAAATTCGCAGCATGGGAAAATTTCTTATTTTCTCGAGAGTGCTCTCTTCTGTGAAAAACTACGAAAATTCTCCGTACTCGAACAGGTTTTCGTAAAAAATTTTAACTTTTCGCAAAAATTCGCTGTTTTAGGAGGGTACGCAAACGGACCCAGGGCCTTACATAATTGCACCTAGATATGTAGACATGTATATATACAGGGTGGCACAAAAAATATTAAGTGGATTTTAAGAATTCATAACTTTGAAACGAAGTAATATTTTCTAACAATTTTTTATTTTTTAGATTAAATATTCCGATTTTGAATAATGGTGACTAAACGATCCCATAATGGATTTTCGATGACGAATCTTACATTCAGCAAAATTCCCCAATTTTAAGGACACAACTAGAATAATAATAATTTTAATGTAAGAAGTGCTCCATCTAGAGATGCAATCATGCGTTTTGGCGACGGTTTTCGACAAGAAGGAACTTTGTTCAATAGTAGACAAACCGAGAGACCTGCGTCCGGACGTTCCCGACACAACATAAGCCACGTACAGGAGCGGCAGACACTTCGAGTCATGGTTAAGTGTGGTGTGTCAGTAGAAAAGGTCATCGGGTATTTCTTTAAAGACGCATATGTAGATTAAGTAACGGTAAATGGGGACGAGTATAGAGCAATACTTGAAAGCTTTTTACATCGGCAGCTAGGTCACCTATCCTGTGCCCGCATTTGGTTTCAACACGACGGTGTTACTGCCCATACAGCAGTACATACATAACTACGATGACTAATTTCGAGAAACGTTCCCGGGACGAATAATCTCAAAAAATGGAGATATTGGTTGGTCGGTTCATTTTCCCGACTTAATGCCTGAAACACAATAGCGCCTCGACCTCAGCTTCGCCTGACGTCTATTAGTTAAACTATAGGAAATCAATGTATCCTATCACAATGTCGCTTCCACCTCGATCTCACGTTTTCCATTCGTAAAGAAAAACGTAATGCTACGTAACCACACTCTAACCCAAGGCAGAAGTTGAAATGAGCTGAACTTTTGCGTGCGTTGACAGCTAACAGCAGTGGAACAGAGGAAAAAAATGTAAACAAACATTCAACGCGATCTCGAGGTGGATGAGACGTAACGGGAGCAAAACCGAGGTCGAGGTGATATTTTGTTTTAGGCATAAAGGCTCCAGATTTCTTCCTACGAGCTTATCTGAAAGAAAAGGCTAACGAGAACAATCTCTAGTCTCTTGCAGACCTTAAACGGACCATTAAGAACATGATGGAACATTGCATCAAAAAATCAGAATTGTGTGACAACCAAAATGGCGGCGACCTAAAGGATATTATTTTCCATTCTTAACATCATAATAAATATCAAAGATAAAACTTCAATATTCTTCTAGTTTTTTTTTTTTTTGATTCGTTATTCAAATAAAAAGTGATTTAAACTTAAAATCGATTTAATATTTTTGAACTATCCTGTATATAGAAGCACGGAAGCAAATCAACCCGATTTTAACTCAATGTGGTTAAAATACGGAAATTTATATATTTAGCGAAATGTTTTTTTTTTTTTTTTTTAGTGTAGGTAGCTCTATACATACGAGTATGTATGTCTGTGACTGAAAATTTGTATTTGCCTGATCAGAGATACGCATGTACTTTTTGGTCATGTCACGATCTGCGCCAATTTGATCGTTTCGCTGTCAAAAATAGAAAGATTCACAGCAGCCAACTTCACACTGATACGAGTGTGGGCGGAGTGTTTCAAGTTGATTATCTCATTATCACCGCGCCTGACTTTGGCGAATCAAGGCTGTTCGATTCGGAAACCATAAAAGCAAATATTCAGATTAAAGGAAAACAGATAACAGGGACATAAATAGGTTACATTCGGATGCAGTAAAAATAGTTACCATAAAATAACCACATATTGCCCTACATCAAAAATGGGAGTAGTTATAAGTAGATTTCAAGTTGAAACTTTTGAGACCGCAAAACTTGTTACAGACTGACCGACGGACATGATTGCCTATGTTACAAATTATACACCAACAGACGTAACCCTATCAGCCAACCCAATCTTTGGGAAAATACCTTATAAGTTTAAGAATGATACTTGCGAATTTAAAAATAAATACATAAAGAAATAAATGATTCGATAATTTTATATTCCTGTGCCCTTGTTTTGATTAACTTTGCAAACAAACGTTTTTGTTTTTTTTTAAGTGCGTACTCCCGAAACACCCAACACCAAACTGAATAAAAATCCCAGGATTACAGAAGAAAAAAATTACATAAAAGCGTTAGAAATTGCAAAACTCACCCTCATAACCTTCATTATCATGTATCTCACGAGCAGGTCCAATTATGTTCTCCTTACCCTCCAGCACAGCCAATAAACATTGATGAATGCAGATGTATTGCTGTTCCGTCTGCACCATCCAAACGCGTTCTAAAAAATCAAACAAACATGCCACTAAACTGGTCAACTCTTCAGCCTTCAACTCACCCTTCCTCATTGCAAACACAATACCAAAGATGTCTACATACTCGGATGTGTTGATCTGTTGTAGAATTCTATCCAATGTAATGAATGTTCCCGATCGACCAACACCAGCACTACAGTGCACCACAATTGGACGTTGCTCGCTACCAATCCGATCACGGAATGCCCTCACAAAGCGCACTAAAGTTTGTGGTGGGTTCGGTACTCCGAAATCAGGCCACGTTGTGAAGTGGAAGTGACGCAGGATTCGTTGTTCAGTTCCCTAAACAGAATGAATCGTAAGAAATATGACAAAGAAGTCATGGATTATAAACTTACCCGACACAGCATAAACTCAGTCATCACCCAATCGGCGTAATGGCTATCATTCAAGATCTGCACCTTAATGTCACCATAGAACACCGGCACGGTATCATGTGGCCAATACTGATCACATTTCTCGCGACCCTTTTCAAAGCAGCGGGTCAGCATGACGATCGCTCGTGAATTACTCTCCCAGCACATGCGCCAGAAGTCGTCTCGCGTGGAATGCAGAGGACCCTGAGTCACAATGAATTCCCTTGGAGAGTTATGTCCCGGTACGTAGTTGGCGTTGATGTAATCCGAGCCCTCGTCATCGTCTACCGGTTGGAGTTTGAAACGGGAATGATCATAGGGTAGGATGTTGGTAAATCGGTTCTTAGGCCGATTACATGGAAGATCGGCAAACGTGCATGGCTGATCCCTACCGACGTGCTTCAGCTCCTCAAACTCCTCGCTGAATCGGAAATCAGAATCGGCAGACATCAATCGATAATGTTCGGCGAAATTTTTAATCAAGATCGGTCGATTCGTTTCGATCACACTGTCCTGCAGGGACATATTATCATTGGCCCGTGAGTCTTTTGTTGTCTTTCGACAGCTATTCCGTCGGCGTTTGAAGAAGACTAGTGTTACAAGGAGAATTAGAATGATCGTCATCGGTACCGTGATCGCCACGATCAGTGAAGTGTTGTCTTGATCTGTAAGAAAGTTCGGATTTAGATAGCCAATCTCGAAAAATACGAAAAGGAGGCATAAAGTAGTTTAATTCTTACCCGATGTCAGGAGCCCTGGGAATATACAAATAAGCAAGACATGATTTCAAAGGGGGAAGGAGAGAACAATTAAAGCGAGATTCAAGTCTTGTTCGCTCTGTATAACTTTTGAAGGGAAATCCTAGGGCAACATCTAAAGCTCAAGGACTTACCTTCGTTTTTTGTGAAGCCATAGGGGTGATAGACATACAATACAACTTACCTGTTTGAATGGGAAAGCTGTACGCTGTATCTGTAAACTTATCGGGCGCCGTAAATGCTCTGACTTTCACTCGATAGGTTGTTCCGGACTTGAGAGGTCCATTGCAATATCCCGTCTGTCGATTGTCACAATTCTCTGCTCCGATTGTAAAGTCCTCTACTGAGCTATTCTTAAAAGGATAGTATGGTTCGATGGCTTGATAAGGCAACCAAACACTGTACGATTGGACATCCCGCCAGCTCGGCATCTCCAGACCAGAGGCATTCTTTGTGTCATCCTCCGCTACGATAATTGTATACATAATGACCTGGCAAAAGAGATAGTTTTAGGTCGTTCATAACCATCGATCCCTTCATACTTACCGCTCCATTTTGATCTGAGAAATAGTTCTTCCTGAACCGTATCTGGATTGTCGAGGAGCTCCTATACACCTCGGTAGGAACCACCTGAGTAGCTGGCCTTGGTGGTGCTAGGATTGGCATTCTCTGCTTCCACTCTCTTTCGGGACCAAAACCGATCGATGTCCTGGCCTGGATTTTAAATACATAGGTCTTCCCTGGAAGCAAATTCTTAATGGTTCCTCTTGTCTCATCGGCATCAAATTCCTTAGTTTGTGTCTGCGATGATCCCTCTAGGCCAAAGGCGACCGAGAATTGTCGTATAACTCCGTTTGCTTCGCTTGACGGCAGAGACCAATCGAAAACGATCTCACTGGGCTGTACGTCGATCGGTTCAAATTTCTCAACACGTCCAGGAACAGCTTCGTTCGTTGTAAAACTGGCTGATACTGGAGAACTGCTACGTAGAACTGAGGATTCGGTGCCACTTTGAACCACAACAGTAAATGTGTAGTTTCGATGTGGCCTTAGATCAGTAATAGTGATTGCGTCATTTGTGGTCAGGTTGTGAAAGTAATTGTCCGTCTTTAGGTACTGCACTTCAAAGGCATTATATTCACCTTTGGGGAGATCCCATTTTAGGGATATTTCTGTATCGGTAATATGGGTTGCATTGATTTGAGTGATCGGCTCTGGGTAGAGACGATCTTGTCTTTGAATCGGTAAGCTAGCTACTCCGCCACTTACGGTCCACACGGTAATATTGTAAAGTCGCCCGGGAATAAGTCCAGTGAAGGTCACCTTGCGGTCCGTATCATTGGATAGCTTCTCCTTGTCTTCAATAGAGAGGTCGCCCAGTGAGAAGCGGTAGATGTCGAACTTTGATGACGACTGCGGGGTTGGTGTGTAAGATAAGGTGATCGTGTCACGTTCCTGAAGAATATTGTTATTGACCACAACAACCTCTGATTGTATAAGTGGCATAGTTCGTGTAGACAGATGGTTTGTGTCACTAGTGAGGCCATAGGAGATTGTGTAGATATCAAACTTGTATTGCGCACCTGGCATCAAGTCTCCAATAAGCACACGAACCGTTTCAGGATCATCTGTGAAGAGAGAGTTTTATAAAAACCATTTCGGGCCGGTTCTACGTTGTAACTTACCACGATTGTCTTCTGAGACATTTTTCGTATAAATTTTACTAGGGCTCTCTGAAGGCCACCACTTGAGAACGTACTCTTCCACCCTTCCCTCTGGGCGGGGCCATTCTAGGGTAATATTTGTTGAGTCCACCAAAGGTATGATCTTCGAGACAGGATTTGGTCGTACAGTTTGATTTATTTGCAGCGGGGTCGAGCTTTCTACTCCATAGCTAACGGTGTTCACTTGGATGGTATATCTCTCGCCAGGTGTCATCTCGGTAACATCAGCCTCGGTAGCCTTAACAGTAGGTATGCGGGCCCATTGCTTATCATTATCTGTCTTATAACGGACAGAGTACTCGGTGAATTCACTACGTTCTGGTGGAGTCCAACGAATGAGTACCGAGTTGCTGGTTACCTTATCGATTGTGAGATTTCGGGGAGGATTGGGAACTGTAAAGAATCAGGTGTCTTAGACCAAGAAAGATTTTGAGGTCTCTTAATACTTACAAACAGCTTGAAAATAGGCATGCGGTTCACTCCTTAAGCCATGACTTACAGCAAATACCTTAACTTCATAGCCAGCTCCAGGGTGTAAGTTTTTAATAACCAGTCTAGACTCTGTAGTTAATACAGTGCGAACTTCTGAAGTTCCATTTCTTGAGTAGAGGACTTCATACTTCTCTTGGCGTGAGTTTACGTCGCTCTTCCAACTGATGTTCAAACCCTCCTTGATGCTCTTCAAGTCTTCAATTATAGGCGATGATGGTCGTGTCACAACGTACACCGTAGTCTCATTCGACTCCATTTTCTTGGACACAGCTTGAATGGTTAGTGAATAATTCCTTCCCGGTAATAAACTCTCCAAATTATATCGAGTTCTTTCGGTAGTCATGGTGCTGGCATCACCATTAAAAGTCTCCACTTCATGATAACTGATGCGGTACTCCTCTTGAGTACTCCCTGGATCCGGGTCCCAGGTGATAATCATATTATTCGTCTTGTCATCGTTGAACGAACGCAGATTCCTCACTGGGAGAGGCTTTAAAGTCACATCACCCGTTGCTGGCCATGATGTCACCTTCCCCGAGACGGTTTTCACTATCACATTGTAAGTCTTACCGGGCTCCAGATTATCATGAAACTCCAACGACGCAATTGGATCATTGTTTCGTGCAACTGTTGATTGTCGCCTCGATGTGGACAGCGATACTTGATACTTGTCGAACTCACTGACACCCTTTGGTGCCTCCCAAAGCACCTTGAAGGCATTCGATGTTATGGAGTCCTTATCAAAGGTAACATTTAACGGTCTCAATGGCACAGTACGATATTGCGCTGTTGTTGGCAACGAGATCTCATCTTCGGACATTGTTTGCACAGATATGTTGTATGCACGTCCGGGTACCAGACCCTTGAAAGCAGCTTGAGCCGGACCCGGTGGTTCACCTTCTTTTTCGACGTAGAGAACACTTTCCAACGCATCTGGTGGTTCAATGGAGACTTTGTAATGGGTATAGATGCCGGCAGGATATGGGGGCTGCCAAAGGACCAGTAGAGTTGTTTCATTACGGAACCATACGATGAATTTGCCAGGGGTGTTGGGTTCTAGAGGAGAATGTGAAAATAATTAGATTTGTAAAGAAAATAAAATAAAAAATCATGGGTGCTGTATAGGGGATGCTAAAAATATAAAGCGTGCAGATAAAAGTGCATTATACTATTGGTTCGTTCATGCACATAGTGGTGTCTACAAATTATATGCACTTGCCTCTTTTGGATGAGCCTTTCGAAGCTACAAACCTTCTTTTAAATATATGCAGCTGTTGAGAAGTTAAAGGAAGTAGAGGAGAGTAAGTAGACTAAGATCCTGATATTTAGATAAAAGGAAAAAGATTCGGAAAAGCAAAACCGCATCGCCGTCTTCCTTGAACGTGATCCAAGTCATTGAGCTTGGAGACTATGTAAAGCAGATCCTGCAAAAAGAATTTGATTTGATTTCCACATTCCGCCCATGAAGGCCGACAAATCTTGTTTGGGTTTATCATAGAGTAATGCGTCGTTTTCCGCTTCATTTGTCCTTTATGGACCTAGAGAAGGTTTGTGTTATATCTGGAAAGCCCTACAAAGGAGAGTTATCCCTGAAAATGGACAAACAGCGAGGGAAATACGTGGAATACTTTGCATAATTACATCTTACGCTGATGATGTCCAGCAGTTATCAAGGTCACGGGAAGAAATAACTAAAACAGCTTGTAGAAGTTGTAGAAGTTTTTAATGTAGTTTTGGGTGGCGATGTTGTAGTGGTAACGTCATCGATTACCACGCTAATAGTTCATGGTTTAAATCTCGATTTGCGCAAGAATTTAATTATTTATTTCTCATGAAATACTCAGTCCGATCAATTGTGAAAGCTTGTGTCAACACTATTGCGAAGGCATAACACTGGCAGTAGGTTGGTCATAATGGCTGGAAAATTTGTTCGCTCTGTTGAGTGATGGAATATGAACATGACATCAGATGGTCGGGAAAAAATACTGTGAATCAGAAGCAGAGACAAAACAACAAAACAAATCTCCTGGTTTGCTGGGCACATACACTGGAGATTTTCTGAGTTTCAAACCACTACACCAATTTTTTTTCGCTCTGTCTATCCTTTCCAAAGCGCACACTGTGTAAAACATTTTAAGCGTATTCATAACTTTTTGAGCGTACGCAAATTATAAAAAAAAAGTTCCATGCCCCAAAAGAGATACACATACATATTTGGCGCAAATATTCTATGAAGGGCTCCGAGCCTAGCTTCTTGCAACCACTCGCGTTGTGTGCGTTATATTTTTCGCACGAATGGAAGGGGCCTGCTACAGTTTAATGCCGTATTCGAAGGACAATTTTTCTTTTGTTGTTTTGAGAAGCTTTCTCATGACAACAATACTCTCGGATGCTTGTCAGACGTTCGTGAGAGGCGGGACATTAAAAAAACTTTATGGTGTTTTGTAGGAATCGAACATTGAACCTCACGCACAGTAGTCCGACACACTAACCCCTGCGTCACGGAGGGGAGTTTTCATTTTTGGCTACCGTTATACTCTAAGCGTACTCTGACGAACTGTCATTCTGACATTTACATTAAAACACACGAAACTGTACTTCGTTATACAAACTGTTTTTGTTTTTGTTAGTTGTCGTAAGCTGTTTTGTTTATTTTGATCTATACGTCAGAACGGATGCTCACCAGAGTCCGCATGCACTGTGACCGTAGGCTACTTCCCAATTTTGACTTACAATTTGGATAATACGACGTTTTTGGTCAATTTCTCATTCTTTGCAAATGTCTCACGATATTATTAAATGCATTTTACTAAATATATACAATATATCCATATGTTTTGCAAAATGAACAGGCATTCATTTAAATATAATCATAAAAAAAAAAACATTTAAGAACCTCATCATAATAAATTTAATAACAAATGTGAAATGGGCAAAGAGTCTCTTTCCCAAGAAATTAATATCTTTTTATTTGTGAACATTTAAAGTATTTTTTTTTTATTGCAGGCATTTAACTTGGCAGATTACAAGGTGGAAAAATTACATTATTTTTGAAAAACGGCCGGTTAGTAATTGGGACTCAACATGCATACCGGCAATTTTATGGAGCTTGCAATATTCCAACAGCTTCCACTGTTCGTGCTATGGTGATCAAATTTGAGCGATATGAGTACGTTTCAGATGTCAGACGTATGGGCAGACCTCGTTCTGGATGATCAGATGAAAACATCGACTTATGTTTCAAATATAGGAAATGAAAATAAAAACAAAATAAGACTTCGTTGATCAAAGTGTTGCAGATAACCCTGAAACATCAACACGATGATGTTCATTCAACACTTTTTGCTTTACCACGTGGCACGATTCGTTAGACTTTGAAAAAAGATCTGAACCCTAACCCCCACAAAATTTCGTTAGCCCAACAGCTCCATCCTGGTGACCTGGCATTACGTTTGCAGTATTGCAGAACTATCCTAAATCTCACCGAGTATGACGACCAATTTTCGGCAAATTGAATGATGTCCGTCGAGACGCATTATCATCTGAGAGGATTTGCGAACAAGTAAAACTGCAGACCGCATTTCTTTGAAAATGCTGCAGATGCATGCGTTACGATCAATGGAGATCACTACAGAACAATGCTTCAGGACTTCCTCTTCCACACTTGCGAGCGGACAACATTAGTGGTATATGGTTTCACATCACTCGTTAGACAATTAACTTTTTGCGTCAACAATTTCCGAATCGTGTCATCTTAAGAAATGGTGACTAGATGGCTACCGCGATTGCCTGATCTAACGATTCCAGACTTTTTCCTGTGAGGCTTCCTGAGAGAGAAGGTCTGTATCAAAAGATAACATCCGAGCGGAAATTGCGCAAATTACACCTGTCTCATCACTGCAACAAGTGATGCAAAATTCAATGAAAAGAGAAGACGTGTGCATGAATTCTGATGGTGGACACTCGACCGATATCATTTTCCACACCAAATATAAAAAAAATTAATGAATTAAACGTTTATTTGGAATTATAAATTTTTTTAAGTGTTTCCACTTCGTTTAAAAGTTGGAAAGGGACTTTTGCCCACCCTGTATTTTAAGAGCAAGCTAATTTTATTTGTATTACATGCAACATTCAATAGCTCATATCTGAAATTATTATAAAATAAAATGTGAAAATAAGTGCAAAATTCTACTACAAGCAAACAGATAAATGAGCATACACCGATAACACATCAAATAGGCATCTTGTAAATGGTTTACCTCTAAGGATTTTAATGTCCAATAATTCCTTGTGACGTGTCCTTCTACCTTTTATTTTTATGTGTAAGTTGAAAATAAATTTTAATTTTTATTTTGGTTAATTGCATGAGATGAGGACGGTGTTATCAACAATTGACGGATGGGGAAAAAAAAGGAAAGCAATATAATAGGAAAAAAACAAGTTAGTCACCTACACCAAAAATGTGTCAAAAATAAAATAGAAAAGTTTATCCAAAAAAAAATTGTTTAAACCCAAAATGGGTACAATACATACTTGTGGTAAAGTTGCGACTTGTATATGCCACCGATTCCTTGTTATCGTATATCGTATAAGCCTGCACTTGGTATGTAGCGCCGGGCGTCAATTCCCTTATGTGGTATTGGAATGCATTGTCATCCACTAATATGGTACGATTCGTATCGTACGCATCGGATAGACCTAAGACTTTTATTTTGAACGACGAAAAGTTTCCCTGCAACGGTGGACTCCAGGTTATAATAGCAGTCTTGCCACTGCGTACCGCCACCGATAGATTAGAGGGCGGATCAGGAGCTGAAATTAAAGAAAGAAAATACCAAAGTTAATGAAAAACTTACGAGAAAAAAAAAAGAAGAAACTAAAAGAATTTTTTTTTTGAGTAGATTATGTCTGCAGGATAATCCCCGCCAGGATGTATCGATTTCTGACAGGCGAACTACTAATGAATTTCTATTGAAATCTTAAAAGGGGGATGAAAAGTGTTTCAGCTAATCACCTTTCAACCCCGAAATTCCCCCATATTGACCATTTCCTGCTTAAGGTTGTTTGCTTAATGGTTACGAGACGTACGCCGTTTTAGGTTAATTCACTTCCTTTGCAGATTAAGAGTAGCGTGCAGCGCCATCAATAAGGGGTGCACGCTACCGGAGGGTGTTCAACTGTGGAAATGAGAAATCCTTGTAATATCCCACCGCAGGATATTTCCTAATTAGACCAAATGGCAGGCAACGGATGATGAAGTCATATGTTTTTCTAACATTCACCGAAGGCAAGTGAAAAGATCCAAGAACAAGATGATAAATTTCATGTCCTTCTACTAAACATGATCCGCATTTAATTAAAACCGTAGAATAAATAAAGGAAATAAAGCGAAAGTCCTTTTGAAGGAAGAGCAAGACTGTGAAATCGTGGCATGAGATTTTTTCTTTTTTTCTTTTTCCAAGGATATTTATTATATCTTTTTTAGCGCATTTCTTTGCTTCGTATTTTAATAACATCTATTTCTTTTTTTAAAGCACAGCGACCAAAGGATACGATAGGACTATAAGCCGTAGAATATCCAAATGGACTGCTTTTTTTCGACGGTTAGATAGACGAGTGTGGCGCAGGATTGTGCAAATCCTTGAATGGTTGGACTTTAGATAACTGCAGCACATCGTCGGAAGGCTTTTCATATAAATTTCCTACGATGTGTTTTTAAGGATTTTCGGTTTTATTTTGTTGTTGTTTCTCTTGGGAGGTTTATTTTTATCTTACGATGACTTGAGTGCAAGAATATTTTCTTATTTTAATTTACATTGTTGGATAGGAGAGGATTAAGATGTACCAGTGGTAGTTGGGTGGATTGTGAATGTGGATGTGATGATAATTAATTTTAGAAGATGAAACAATGTCCTTGGCTGTAGACTTTGTATTGTAGGTGAACTGAATAGAATAATGGCCAAGGATTCAGAGAATTCAGTCTGAGTACATATGCGCACAGAACAGCTTATAAATGAAGCGCTGAAAATGAAGCAATGCATCTTACTTAATTTACTTTTCAGACTGAGGGCCTTAACCACTTGAACTATAAATTTTATTGTGGCTTCAGTGGTTCTCGACAATGCAGTTCCATGATGATGGTTTAATTGTTTTCGGAGATATATAGCTCCAATGATAACAGGTGAACCCCACAGGCGGATCAGTAGAAATGCGGTGAAGTGGGAGGGTTATGATCCCTTATTTTCGTATCATAAGCGCGCTGATAAAAGGAAGAAGAAGAAGATAACAGGTAATATGGTATAAAGCAATTATAATAGGATTGCAACGGTCAGCGGTCGATTGGAAGATTACTACACAAAAATTGCCCATATCTACTACCGTCACAATACTTCCATCCTGTAACCATGTAGTAAAAAAAAAAAAAAACGGTATAAACTTGACTGCAAGATTCACTAAAAACTTGAATCGTACTACATGCGGTTTGGCGGACTAGGAAGTGTATAGATTAGATTTGAGGATTTCTTAGAGGCTGTTCACCTAATTACTTAGATGGCGCTACAGTACGGGGTGGACGTGGGCCTAAACCAAGAGGCCTCTCCAGCCCGCTTGTTCTTTAGCCGGTTGCCTCCAGTCGCAAGCGTCAAATTGGTTGAGATCCCTTTCCAATTGTTGGCGCTACCTAAGGTGAGACTTCCTCTACTGCGTAGTCCTTCGGGAATGGAATGTTCGAGGCGTTGATGTCCATGGGCTGTACATGCCCTAGCCACCTCAGTCTCTGTATGCGTGCTCTTCTGGCTAGGTCGACATCTCTATACAGCCCATACAATTCTTCATTGCATCTTCCATTCACTCTTCATCTATGCAGACGGGTCCATAAATCACTCGAAGAACCTTTCCCTCAAACCAACCAAGGATATCCACATCCGTTTCGACAGGGTCCATGCTTCTGTGTCAATGCTTTCAAGTATGATGTTCAAGAAACCGCACGGCAGAGCTTCATTTTATCTAAATCCTTTTTTGACATGAAGGGGTAAGGTCGCTACCGACCTTGACGGAGCAGCGTGAGTTTTCCATTGTTATCCTGAATAGGCGGACAAGTTTGGCAGGGATGTCAAACTAGACATAGCGCTGTTTGCTTTGAAATCAATAAAAACCTGATGGGTATCGATTTTGTGTTGCTGTTATTTTTTTTTTTTTTTCACGATCTATTGTAGTGGGAATATTTGGTCGATGGTGAAATTTCGTGGTCTAAAAACGCACTGACATGGACCAATCAAGTTGCTAACAAATCATTTTAGACAACCACACAACACGGTGGATAAGATCTTGTAACCGATATTTAGGAAACTGATGCCCCTGAGATTGGTGCAGTTTATGGGGTCCCCTTTTTTGAGAATCTGTCAAACGATGCTAATGTTCCACTCATCGAAAGTCTTTATTGGCTAAGAATTAAAAAAAAAACCTTCTGAAAACCATTCCGTTACCGTAAGTATAAGTGTTTCTAGGAATCATATTAAGTTTCCATATGAACTATGAGATTCAGGCTCTCTGAATAAAAGATTCGAGGAGATTGGTTTTAATGCATTAAGTTAGCAGAAAGGAGTTGTTGGTTCTGGCTCAAAAAATCCTTAAACTTCCTCAAGCAAGAGATCAACAACAAAATCAAAAATGGGTGGTCAAACGGTAGTTCATGCGATCATATGAAAACACAAGCGTTTTCACTCAGCTGAGGCCTACCAACTCCTACTCTCAACCGCACACAGGTCGGTAAGGAATTTCCAATGTTGGTCAGGACATTGGAATAGAGATGGTGGCGGAGGAGCCCTTAATGGGCCAACGGCAGCGCTCATACTCTCGTAGTGGACTACTGGCACCGGTGTACCCGGCCCCTCGTCAAAGGGGAATAATTAAGGAACTGGTCCTCCCGGTTGGGGGTTGTGCCGTCCGGGTAACTTCCCTACCACGTAAAAAATCTATGGTTCCGAAACAACCAAAAGCCTCGGATAAGGATGACTCAACTAATGACGACCCCAGCAAAGGAAATAAGGACAACGACCTTCGAATCTGTACGTGGAATGTTCTGTCCTTTTACAGACCACGTGCAGCCGAACAACTAGCAGAGGCCCTAGATTGCTATAAAGCAGATATTACCGCCATTCAGGAAGTGCGATAGGATGGGTCGGGCTAAAAGAGGACGAAAAACTGTGACATCTACTACGGTGATTGCTACAGAGGCAACAGGCAACGCTTATTCGGATGCGGATTTGTCATACGCGGCAGACTTAGGCAAGAAGTCTTAAGCTTCCGACACGTGAGCGAGCGTATTATGACTATCCGGATCAAGGCTTAATTCGCTAACATAAGCCTAATATGTGTTCATGCCCCCACGGAAGAAAAGGACCCTGCCACCAAAGAGTGTTTCTACGAGCTCCCCGACAAAACATACGAGCAATGTCCTAAATAGGACGTTCAAATCGTATTGGGCGATTTTAACGCCAAAATAGGAAAGGAGGACGTCTTTGGTAGGGCAGTTGGTAAGCATAGCCTACACGACACCACGTCTGATAACGGACTAAGGCTAATTCATTTCGCTGTGGAGCGAAATGTCACCATAGCAAGCACATCGTTTCCTCATCTCAATATTCATAAGCAGACATGGCGGTCCAATGATCATGTAACGATCAACCAAATTGATCATATTGCGATCGACGCAAGGCATGCCTCCAGTATTCTGGATGTCCGGACCTTCGGAGCGGCCAACATAGACTCGGATCATTACCTTGTTGTAGCCAAGGTACGAAGGCGGATATCCCAATCTGAGCAACAAAGAAGAATCACTGTGAGAAAATTTAACGTCGAAAAGCTACAATCGCCAGATACAGCCAGACTCTTCGCTGAACGCGTATCCCGAAATCTCTCAATCACCCCTATGCCGCCAGCATCAAGAGCCGAAGACCAGTGGCAACGCTGCCAACATGCCATCAGAAACGCCGCGACTGATGTGCTGGGTCTCGCTCACCCACCACTGCGAAACCCCTGGTTTGACGAAGAATGCCGGCGAGTGCATGCAGCAAACCAGGAAGCATACAAAGCGGTGCTGTAAAGGAAAACGAGAGCTGCTCGTGAGCTCTACGAGCAAGAGAGACGGGAAGAACATCGGCTTCTCCAAAAGAAGAAGAAAGAGCATGAGAAGCGCGTTTGAGAACATCCATAGTTCATACTCCAGGAACAATATACGGAAGTTTTACCAAAAGGTAAAAAGAACGTGTCAAAGGAGCAATACCCGTACAGAAACCTGTAGAGATTAAAATGGAAACCTTGAGAATCACAGTCGGTGCTGAGAATATGGAAAAACTATTTCTGCACACTGTATAACGGCGACGATGACCAATATCCCGCTGTCAGGCAGAATGAACCATTCAACATAGACGATGATAGTCAAAATTTCCGTCCACCTGACCAAAACGAAGTGAGGATAGCAATATCCAAGCTAAAATCCAGCAAGGCTGCTGGACCTGACGGCTTACCAGCCGAACTTTTCAAGGCAGCTGGGGATGAATTGGTAGAGTGCATACACCAACTCATCTCTAAGATTTGGTCAGACGAGTGTATGCCTGATGAATTGAACCTTAGCATCGTTTGCCCGATCCACAAGAAATGAGACCCCCTCAAGTGCGCCAATTATAGAGGCATCAGTCTCCTCAATATCGCATACAAGATCTTTTCTGCGATATTGTGTGAATGCCTGAAACCTTTTATGAACAGCCTGATTGGACCATATCAGTGCGGTTTCAGGCCAGGAAAGTCCACCATCGATCAAATCTTCACACTTCGGCAGATCTTGGAGAAAACCCAAGAATTCCAAATCGATACTCACCACCTCTTTATCGATTTCAAGGCCGCCTATGACAGCATCTATAGAGAAGAGCTTTACAGATCAATGTCTAGTTTTGACATCCCTGCCAAACTTGTCCGTCTGTGCAGGCTGACGATGGAGAACGCTCGCTGCTCCATCAAGGTCGGTAATGACTTCACCGAGACCTTTGATGTCAAAAAAGATTTTAGACAAGGTGACGCGCTGTCATGTGACTTCTTTAACATTGTACTTGAACGGATTGTGCGGAACTCACAAGCCAACACCGGAGGCACAATCTATTACAAGTCTGTACAACTGACGATATAGACATTATCGGAAGAACTCAGCGGGCTGTCACCGGTGCGTTTGCAAGCATTGAGGCGGAAGCGGCCCAAATGGGTTTAGCGATAAACGAGGCAAAACCAAGTATATGCTCTCAACAAGAAGGGAAAGCCAACACCGATGAATTGGACAAAGCTTCACAGTAGGCAGCTATAACTTCGAGGTAGTAAGGGACTTTGTCTACCTTGGCTCTGCTATAAACTCGAAAAACAACATCAGCGCAGAAATCAAGCGAAGTATAACTCTTGCCAATCGCTGTTTTTTTGGGCTTATAAGGCAATTCAACAGTAAAGCCCTATCTCGAACTGCTAAGGAGACTCTGTATAAGAACCTGATCATCCCAGTCCTGCTTTACGGCGCTGAAACATGGACTTTATTAAAAGAGGATGAAGATATCCTTGGTCACTTCGAGAGTAAGATTCTTCGTAAGACATTCGGTCCCATTTACGTTGACGGGTTTTGGAGGAGAAGATTTAATCACGAACTATACGAGCTGTACAGCGACATCGACCTAGTCAAAAAATTGCGTATTGGACGTCTGAGATGGCTAGGCCATGTAGACCGAATGGACACCAACGCTCCGGCCCGCAGAGTCTTCGAATCTAATCCCGAGAGACGACGCAGTAGAGCAAATCATCGCCGTAGGTGGCGCGTACAAGTTCAAGGGGACCTCGACCAACTTGGAGTGCGCAACTGGAGGCAATTAGCTAAAGACCGAGCTAAATGGAGAGGCTTGTTGGTTGAGGCCCAGGTTCACCCCGAACTGTAGCGCCACCTAAGTAAGTAAGAGATCAACAACTGCAGCAAGATCCATACGGCATTGAAAGTCTCCCCCATTTGACTTTACCTTTATGACGTGATGTAGATTTCTGGGTCCCAATATATATTTCAGAAGATAGAGAATTAGCTCTCACATTGATCGTCCGAGTAAATATCTTCATAGATGGCCCACTACCATGCAGTTGTACTAGCTAGGTCATGATGCTAACCACATGTATACAAGATAAGTGCCATAATCGCAGATGTTACAGACTAGTTCGATGTCTGAATCTAAGCACTTTCAAGAGTGATGTGTTGTAAAACAATAGAAAACTTCGTCAACACCGAGCTTAGCCGCTGCTCTTTTCAATTTTACATAAATCACTGGCATAAAGGACAATAGTTGTCCTGCTTTTTGTGTCAGATTCCACTATCTGTGTAAATGTGTTACTCAGAGTACTTCAGCCGACAAAGCGCCATTCATTCATCCATTCCTGGCTCATACTCTGGCCGAAGCCAGTCCTAAACACAAGCAAAGTCGACTCGGAATTTGCGCATCAGCTGAAGTTCTGGTGTCATTGCGTTAGACGGCATATCCATAAGACCGGAATCGTAAGATAAGTTAGGCGCAAGTTCATCAAAATTCCAGTGTGGAGTATACCAAAAACCGCCCCGCCTAAGACGGTGGATGGCTTTGATAGTGCAACCCATGATATAAGTATCGAGGGGAGGGAGGTAAGTTCAGCAAAGCTTCTAGAGCTCCCGTGCAGCCGACACATGTTCGACACAGCGATCTGAACGAACTATAAGTGCGGAAAGGAAGGCGCAGAACATTTCCTCTGCCACTTTTAATCAACAGGGAGGCTGCGACGGGGAATACTGAAGCTACCTTCGATATCAAATCTACAGGTATATAACTTGCGCTTATATAAGTTAAAAATCATATAATCATTCGCTCATACGATCATACATACACCCATGTTACATACTACATACATAAGGAAACAAAACTGTAACTAATAACTCAGTTTGTTCTTTAGAGTCAGTCTTTAAAGTAAACTCATTGATTTCGGATGCGTTTTCTTAATCATACCCTCTACGTTGCGTTTTATCACCACAAAATCAAATGTGCATACAAGGGTAGTACTTACATCGTTGTAGTACAAAGTGCAGGTCTAAGTTTAAACTAGTTTAATATTATCGGCAAATTTTGAAAAAAGATACACTTTAGCTAAAAATCCACTTACCTAATACAATATCGAGCGGATTGAAGCGGCAAATAAGTATAAGGTTTTGTAAGCTTATCTGTAAGTCAATCACAATTTTACCAACTTAGAGATCGAAATGTCATCCGCATATGATCCACATTAATGTCTAATTATCTCCAGTTGATAAAGAGCATACAATTTAATTTATCGAAGGCACTTTGGCATTGTATCTTTCTCCTGATTGTGACAAATGTAGGTGGAATGGACATTGACAAAGGTTGACATTGAGTAAAATAAGCACACCATTGATTCAAAGTGTCACAATTGCCCAAATCCAACGCCAACCCAAGTGAAGACGGCAATTTTCTTTTTCACCCCAAAACCCTAAATATTAAAGTCATCCCCACTTGGCAATTTATCCTTGGAAACAATGCAAACTGCTACTTACGCCTGTTCCTCATGCTTCTATGCTCAACCATGAAACACCCTCTTCATCGTAGACTCTTGTACCAACTCTAGTCTCTAAACGATGTAAATTACCGTCGACAGCGACAACAAAACCTCAATAGTTGACCTCGTTCAACAGGAGAATGCCTCCTCGTTCATATTTCATACATGACGAGGCTTCATTCCAGAGCGTATACATTTAAAACACTCTCTAATTGAATAATCCTCCCCCAGGGAGCAGGAACTCTAAGTAGTTGTGTTATGATTTCCATTCCTTCTACAACACTGGCAAATTAACATACTAAGCACATGCATATGTGCTCGACGTATTGAGGACACTTTTGTAAATTATTTTCTGTTGTCCTAAAAATATAACAAGGCAGCAGCTAAGATGGAAGGAACTCCTTGTCAGAGTTCTTAATGAAATTCTCATAATCGCATAACAATAAACATTCCTATGTTCTATAATGTGAGTTGAGAAATATAGTCGGCATGCCAAGTGACTTTTCATGCTTAGCATGGATAAAGATTGATGTTATGACTTAAAGTTTATTCCTTCATCAAGCGGAAGTCCTTTAGAGAATAAATAATGATGATTGTGAAATCTGGAGATGAAACCACTTGTGATGAAAGTTCTTTATTCGTATACGTATAGGCATTGCGACCTACTTTGCTTTATAGAGTGCAGCTCCATAGAGAGGAATCAGGATACCTTTCTTGTGATTCACCTGAAAGAAAATAATTGATACGATAGACTGCTGGATTTCATGAGTTCGAGTTCATAGTGGGCTTGGGAAGATGAAAAGTTATAACAAGATGACGACGGGATTTGTTATGCTTCACGGAATACTTTCAATATAATGAGGTTACACTTTAATTGATTTCTTTGAATTGTATTTTCATTGTAGATTTGTTGATGTACGTGTATCCCCAATTCAGGATTTTACATACATGGACATAATTAGAGCAAATTACAATGT
The DNA here is from genome assembly GCA_945910035.1 of Brachypalpus laphriformis. Taxonomy (NCBI): domain Eukaryota; kingdom Metazoa; phylum Arthropoda; class Insecta; order Diptera; family Syrphidae; genus Brachypalpus; species Brachypalpus laphriformis. The sequence continues at coordinate 35,700,142 of OX246753.1, forward strand.
TTTTATATTGAACAAAGTAAGGGATACATAAGTTCAGATTGGTGTCATTAAGGTTCGTTATAAGATGTATTCCTGCGAGCAGCCGACCTACGGCTGCACAAAGTTTCTGTTAAAATGTTAAATGGCAGTTTTCTAAGACAAAAAAAAAAACTTCTTATTGTAGAACAGCATATTGAGGGTTGCCTTTTAGAAAAATTGCACGTTGCAATTTGTCGTCATACTGGGACAGCCCATAGTCAAAAATCAAAAAAATTTAATGACTAAGATGAGTAAATATTGTTGTTGTTCCCTTATACTTCAACTGTATCATTAGCGCCACGAATTAACTATGTTACAAGCCCACATACACTCTGACATTTAGTTGAATCAAAGCTTAGGTTCTAGTTTCCACGTGCACTTTAACGAGAGATTAAAATAGTTGGGTGTTCGGGTATTTGTGCATAAATCACGTGAAAATGTTGGTTTAACATGGAATCGACAGCTTCATGTATATACACAGTATAGATAGGTATTATATATTTTAAGTGATATAATTTGTGTTATTAAAGCCAAGTATTTCTTATGATTTTTGGAAAACCGCATATTTATTTCAAGGAAATGGAAGGCTCCATTTTAAATCACTAAGGTTAACGTTAATTTCTATACGCTGCTATACCGAGATTTTACAATACACTGTGTTAAACCTTGGTTTATGTAGTATAAGTTTTCAAATAAAATCGGTGCGCATATTTGCGAATTTAAATTTTTTATTTTTTTCGAATGACCTATAGAATAAAATCTTGTTAATTCATTCATAAATCTAAATCGCCATAATTCTGCTGTAGTTTTGCATTCAAGGGGCTTGTTTCGTAATGGAATGGAGTTATTTGATATAATGACGAGATCACGGAATCATAAACTGGAAGAAAAAATTTATTTTTAAAGGAACACCTCCAAGACCGAACCAATTGGCTCTGAAAATACGCTGAATGAACTTAACCCTAAAATTTCTATGTTTTGACCAAGAAATGGTTACAAGCTGTCAAAGAAAAAAAGAATGGTTTGAGACGTCAATTTGTTTCGAACTCCATGATAATAATCCTGCAAAACAGCAAGGCCAGAGTCATCATTTGAGTAGAGTTCGCATTGACCCAAACACCTTAAAACGGAAAATATAAGAAGAAACAGAGCTACTTCGCAACTTAGATTCGAAGCAATGATGAATTTATGAACTTCCGGCATCCAGTTGCATCCAAATTAGTGGAGAAAGTAATATGTTCACCTTGCCCCACGCATCAGATATATAAAGAAAAACGAAAACTGTGCAGATTTTAGGGAAGTAGCTTTTCCAGTTATGTGCGGAAGCTAAGCTTACGAGGCATCAGTATAATATAATAAGGGCGAAGGATCCTGAAAGAATTCCTTCCTCCAAGGCTGTATGAAGCTGTTGCACGCTTCGGAAACTTAAATGACGGTAAAACTGACAATGCAATTTCATACTGATAACATCAGATCCATTAATAACCAGCTACAGCAACTTCAACATTTTCCGACCGAAAATCATTTCACCGACTGCATTTAACATTGGAAGTTCCAATGCAGAAGGTGAGGATTATGGTTCATCGGATACATCCGATTTTTAGTCTTAACACCATATATGCATTTATAACATATTTTTGAAACTTTTTATAAATAAATATGATACCAGTTTTAAATCAATAATTCAATTTTAACTAATTTCTGCATACTAATTAAAACAAATAATAATAAATTAGTTGGAACACAACAAGGTATGTATGTGGCCAGGCCATGAATTCAATTTTTAATTTAAGTTAGCAAAATGTGAATTAAGCAATAATAACTTAAAGAAATCAGATTTGGTTCTATATATACTACTAAATAGTCCTTACATTTCCAGGGAATTGTAAGGCCAATGTACTCGCCAGAATACGAACAACTATATCCATCCTGCCGGACAAAGGCACCTTAGGTATACCAATCGCTAGTTGCAAACTCAAATTTAAGGTGGACAAGTAGACTATCATGTTTAGCGACTAAGCGGATTTGGGCAAAGCTGGATCTAAAATGCTTTAAGAATTTGATTTCTCTCATGACTGGGGACTGTCTAATAGGCAAGCATGCTACAAGGCTGGGTCTTTTTGCGAACGACTTTTGTAGAAGCTGCATGGACGAAGAAGAGGAAGAAAATATTCCTCACTTTCGTTGATTCTGCCCAGCTCTCTCCCGTAAAAGGAAGCTTCAATTAGGAGCCTTCTATTACAACGATATAGGCGATCGGATAGAAAAAGATATTAGGAACTCCTTACGCTTCATAAGAAGCTCAAAATGGTTTAACGAGTAGGTAGAGAGAAACTTTCTCCTATGATCCACGGGGTATCACAATGGACCTATTGTTGGTCTAAGTGTGTTGGCGATTCTTAGCTGGCAGCTACTTCAACCTAATCAAAGATCCGCTAATCCTTCATGAGGTTCGCGGGTGTAGGATGCTCAGGTGAACCCTCCAACCTTCTCGATCCTCCGCCATTGACCCCAACTCATCAGGAGAAGTCCCTAGACGGCTCCAGGAGAGATGTCCAACCATCTATCTCTGGGCCTACCGAGAAGTCGCCTATCTGATGGCACTGCAATCATGGCACGCTTTGGAAACCGGCCTGGGGCATGCGCACTACGTGACCAAACCATCGAAGCATAGATTCCGTTCGGAGAAGTAGCTGCTGCTCAACATTGAGTGCCTCGCGTACTCTAGTGTTGCACACTCGATCCCTATGAGTTATTCCAGCAACACCGCGAAAGGAACTCATTTTGGCAGCTTGTATCCTAGTCCTTACATAATAATATTAATTTAAGCATTACTAAACCATCAGATCAATTAATGGCAGTTTTTAGGGTATCTTGCCTTAGTGCGTGTCGTTATCAATTTTTTTCTTTACTCTTTGCCTTGTAAACAATTACGAACAAAAGCCAACCAGACATTTTTGATAGAATTGATATTTTAATCAAATAAAAAAAAATAAAAATTTTCGATAGTAATAGAGACTCGCAATAATTTAAACGTCAGAGCATTTAGGAGTGACACTATTGGCCTATGTACCTTTTGTAACCTCGATGCCACCGAAAATACTTACCACTTCGTTGGAATCTGCCCCATGTTCGGCAGAGGAGAGAATCTTCGGAAGTAACGTGCTTACCCGCTCGCAATTTCTTAGTATCCTGAATAGCTACATCTAGATCTATTTATACAAATTTTTAAAGTATGCGCTAAAATACCGATCACTTATATTAGGTCCGTTCGCGTACTTTCCGAGTCAAAAATTAATCAACTGCTAAATATGACATGATGAGAGTAAAAACTCTCAAAGAGCGGACAATCTAAGTAAAGGTACGCAAAGGAAAAGCTAGTCATGTCGAGCTAACTGTCATAAAAAAAATTATAATGAGCAAATTAAAATCGTGTGAAAATCTATAGATTCATATTAAGTTAAAAAGAAATGTTTTAGGAGAACATTCACATATCACAGCATTTTCTTCAAGATACTTTGCATCTATTTTTTATGTCTATTCACTTTTTAAAATAATCAAAATGAATTATTTTTTATGAAGTCATACAAAAAAAAAGTAGTGACTTCCAAAATGTCGCATTTGTGCACGCCAGAAACCCGAAGCAATTCACGAAATGGATCATGTTGATCCGGATCATGATTTTTGGAATAAATTGGAAGAGGATGACTTGGAGCATATGTGAATTCAACAAACGGCTCCACATGCGACACAGCTGGCCAAGCAATCGAGTTGTTGAAGTCGTTGACCGTGTTATCTCCAGAAACCCATCAGTCAAATGGCCACCTCTTTCGTGTGATTTGGCACCTTTGGACTTTTTTCTTCGGGGCTATGTCAAGTCCATGGTCTATGCCAATAAGCCAGAGACTTAAGACTACCTCAGAACCAACATCGACATACTCGTATCGCCCGATTTTTGTCATGGAAAATTGGTGCAGGCGTTTGCTTGGAGTACAGGCGTTTGCTTGGAGTACATTTAAATGATGTTATGTACCATAACTAATGGCACCGATGGTACTTTAACCAGAATTTGTATTTTTTTTTTCATATCTCAAACACAAACTTGTTTATTTAAAAAAAAAACGAAATGGGACATTTTGAATTAAAAGCCCCTACATTTGCTTGGTACTCAATGAAACACAGAATTGGCCTCAGTGTGGTTACGTTGTGGAACTGAAATTGCTTTTTTTTCTTCCCAAATAGGTAAACATGTAATCCACAACAATATGCGAAAATTTGTTGTGAGCATCGGTGGTTCAGTGGTAGAATGCTCGCCTGCCACGCGGGCGGCCCGGGTTCGATTCCCGGCCGATGCAGACATTTTTTTTTTTTATTTTATTTCTTTTGCTGTAAGAATTTTCCGTTTTCTATTCATTCATTCAGACTTATTTTGTGTATAATATTATAACCAAATATAGTTAATAATGATTAATTACTCATTTTGGATATTGTACTTATGGATATTTTATATGTACCTATGCTCATTGGTAGAAACTTCATTCTCCCTGTTAAAAAAAAAAAAAAATTGCACCCGGGCCGTCTGCGTGCTAGACAAGTATTTTACCACTGAACCACCGGTGTTCGTGGCTACCGGACGCATAGTTTTCTGAGTCTTTTCGTTATAACGGATAGGTACCTATAGACACATGTACATATATTTTATTACTTTAGAACTGTGATCACCCGTTTGCTTTAGAAATCTTTTCCAACCAGCGGGTAAGGAGAAAGAAACCGTTCCACATGGTAGAACGCAATGGATGAGGAGCTCGAATGAGTTGGTACTTCGATTAACAAGGGCCTATGGAGTAGTCAACACTTATGTGCCTCTTAGTCGTTAAGAAAATCCTGACGATTCTCAAATATGCAGACGACGTATTAACCGTGGTCGATGCGAAACATCTTCCTACAACATTATGGAATCTGTACTGAAAAAAAAATACCCTCATGGGCGGAACTAAGCAGTCTAGGATTGAATCCAACAAAAAATTAACTAGAAAAATTCGACCTTCCAAAATTGAATGGAATCTTTCTGAATCTTTTCTCAGAAGCCAAGTATCTAGGAACGATCCTTGTTTCGAAGCTCACATGGAAGAGACACACAGAAGAAATGATGAAAAAGGTCTTTTGTGCTTTCTACGCGTGAAAAAAAACCTTCGGTTAACGATAGTGCTCGTAGCCGTCTACAATCCATTGGATGTATATACTGCGACCGTAAGATACATACCTATGTACCTATGGAGCAATTGCGTGATAAAATGCAACAGACGAAGTTATCTACCTCAATCATTTTATTAAAGTTCAACGCCTCAGGCAGTGTTGAAAATTATACTTAATCACAATTTTCTGGAAGCATGCAAAGAACGACTGCCAAAAGCGATATTCGTCTTAGACAATCAAGCACATAGACGCAAAGTTTTCACGGATCTATATTTCAAAGATATAGGCCAATTAATCTCGATAGACCAACAGGCCATGTCGTAAATTACATAGACTTTAACAAGAAAGGTAGTGCATGCGATTACATGAGAAAGTAAAGTTCTCACATAGCCTAGATCTACCAACTTCTTCTCTCCACCTCCATGTTGGTGATCGTTTAATGCCCAGTTCCTTGATCGGAGATTGGGTAACCAACCCCTTTGAAAGGTCTCGGAGTCAACAGACGAGAGAGGGGGGGACGAGCGCTTTTCCACTAGAGCATTTCTTGTTTCAAACGGCAGCAGACAAATTCCCTAGATGGAGTCAACGGTGTCGTATACAGTTCCAGTCAGGTTGAACTTGCTCGAAGTGCTTCGACATATTCGGATTACAGTTCAGTAAGGAATTTTCAAAGTTAGTTAGGACCTAGGAATACAGATGGGGACGGAGAAGCTCTTAATGAACCAATGGCAGCGTTGACACTCCTATAGTGGACTACTGGCACCGGTGAACCCAGTCCCACGTCCTAGGGGTTGTGCCGTGGCGTGCGTCGGGGCAACTTTCCTACCTCCTAAAAAACGAATGGTTCCGAATCAACGAAAAGCCACGAACCAGAATGATTCAACTGCTGACGACCCCATTGAACGAAATAAGGACAACGACATTCGGATCTGTACGAGGAATGTTCCGATCCTTAACATACCACGTGCAATCGAACAATTAGCAGAGATCTTAGACTGCTATAAAGCAGATATGATATAACCGCCATCTAGAAAGTGTATTGGAATGGGCCGGGCAAAAAGAGGGTGAAAAACTGTGACATATACTACGGTGATTGCTACAGAGATAACAAGCAGCGCCTATTTGGATTCGAATTTGCGTAAGAACTCTTAAGCTTCCGCCACGTGAGCAAACGTAATATGATAATCCGTATCAAGGATAAATTCGCCAACATAAAGCTGTCGGTTCCGTTACATGGGAAACAGGCTTTTTAAAGAACTGGAGGATCTGGCGCAAGTCCAATCGGGAACATGCTTAAGTTAGGTTAGGTTAGGTTGGCTGTCTGCACGAGACAGGCACCACGTTTTATAGAGAATCACAATGAATTATAAGGCTCCGGTGCAAGTACCCTCTAAGGATGCATTTCCTCATACCCTACCATTCAATATCTGACTACTATTTCACTAGCGTCCATTGTAGAAAAGTATGCATACTATAAGGAAGGTACCAGGCCGTATCTCAGTGGATAGTGAGTCGAACTTCTGACTGAGCGGTAAAAAGGAATTCGCAATGTGAAAGTGTCTTTTCCCTCAATAGCTTCAAGGCTATCGTAGCGAACCTTCATGTCAAAGCGTAAAGTAATTTACTCTGCCTTATTATTGCCGTCTAAATATTTAACCCAGAGGGATGCTTCGACAGGAAAGCTCTTTGACTGATTTTCGGTACCGTTTATGTTAACGGAGAGTGGGATTCAATGCCGAACTATTAGTTATACAGGTTAGTTAGAAAATTGCGCTTGCATCGCTTTAGGTGACTGGGAATTATGAAGATTATGTATGTACATGGGCACTGCAGCCCAAAAAAACGACGGTGTCATGTGCAGCTGAAAAGGGATCTCAACGAACTGAATACTCAAGGTCACTAACGTATGTGAAGATCAAGCCGAATGGAGAGGTTGGCTGGTTGATGACTAGGCCCAAATCGTACTCTAGCTCTATGGAAAATGAAGTACATTTTAATTCATTATTTCTGTATTTAATGGATTTGATTTCTAAAATTTTAACTATTGCTGCCGAAACCTGGGAATGAAACTGATATCTGCAAAACAATGCACTGAAGTGTGTTACGGGAATAACGTGATGTAATTTTAAAGGCACTAATCAAGATTTGCATTTAAATCTATTTAAGGCAGAAACCTTTATTTACCAAGCCTGTTGGCCTTAATAGTATTTTAAGTTCTAAAAATCTAAAATTCATGAAAACTCAATCATACCTGTTGTGATGGTTACAGTCCACGTCAGCCAATCATGATGTGTCGCATTTGTATAGTATAACCAAAAATTGTATGTCGTTCCAGGAAGTCCATGGGAAAACTGTATCTCATCGCCAACGTCCCGTGATGCGATTGTCGTATTTGCCTCCGGGTAACCAAATGGAGGACTGTAGTTCAGCCGATAGTAAGAGTCATCCTGTCCCAAATTGCCCGGAATCTCAATCACTAAATCAGCAGCTCGTGCAGTCTGCAATAAGATAAAAAAAAATCTATGAAATGGGGTCCTTACAAAAAGAATAAAAAATAATCTCCGATATCAATTCAAAAATATATAATTTTTTGCTCGATTGAGCAGAGTTGCATCTATTGGCAGAAATTCAATGACAACACCGTCGTCGGTCGGTCGCTTACAGAAACTTTACAGACAACGGCGACATTTACTTACCCAGTCCTTCCACCATCGTTGCGATGCACAACGCTTCGACAGAGGATACCATGTCGATTTGAATATCATGAAATATTCATTTTACATTAAGAGGCCAGAATAAATGAAGGAGGAAGGCAAGCAGGACGAATTGAGACTCAAGAGACATTCATAGTGCAACGGATAAGTAGTTTTATGGGCTTAATGTACACACTATACTTTAAATGAAGATTGAATCTAAAGTGTGAGATATGTTCAGTGATGCTAAGAGACTTGGTAGATGAAGAGAGGTTGAAAGCACGTAGAGTGGATTCGTTTAAGAATAATGTGCTCAACCTGACATGAAAGATGGAGTCTCAGGAGTCTGAGAAGAAAACCGGAAGGACAAATGGGTTTTCAATTATCCTGTGACAAAAAAAGAGAGCCTTTAAAGTGCAATTTAAGTCTGCAACAAAAGATTCACATCAAAGCAGGAGAGAGATCTAATTAAAACAAACAAACGAAGGTACACATGTAACAGAAGCACCTACCATTACTTCAGCAAACACAATTTAACTTTGAGGCTGTTCCACAAACCCCCTTCACTTCATTTACCTCGTGTAACATAAATTTCCATACCATCCTGGCAGCATGCGCGTTATTCCGTGACTTGGCAAATGACATTTTCATGCCCGGCTATCAAATTAATTGCAGATGATAAAGGAAAAATGTACAGAAAAGCTTTTATCGCATTATTTATTCAAGTTGAACTTCCTTGTGATGATTGCTCAATGGAAGAGGTGAGCTGGCCTACAGCCTGTAGCAGGTGAGCGAGAGACTGTTTCGAATCGTAAGCGGATTTAATAAAAAAATCAAATGCAAAAGTCGTCTCTACTAATGAATGCAATTAGTATGACGTTTGATTTGTTTTCCTGAACGAGTGACTTGAATGCAAATGAGTTAGTCGCTCTGTGAGGACAAAGTGGTGGGCAGTGGGCGCACGTAAAACCAGAGAAGTTTACCTGATGCATAATAAAGTCACATCCGAGGACGGAAAGTATGTTTAAAATGAAAGCGGATATAAAATTTCCTGGAATCGAGAAGTGGTGTAACCGGTTTGCTGGCTTTCAAATTTTGCTTGAAAATAATCCCTCAAAGCTGAGTTTTTTCTGAACTTAAAGAGGTTTTATTTAGATGTCCTTTCCAGGTCATTTTTTGTTTTTTTTTTAGAAAAATAATGACTTGCTTTTTGAAGAACCTTAAGTCGAGATGGCGGAACAAACAACTTCGAAAGTGAATTGTTATGTGCTTAAGTATTACTTGAACCTGTCTGAGTGGAAAAATATATGAGTACTGGCACTCTGTTGTTATGGTAATTCAAGGCACATCAAAAATCCTAATGATGAGATACAATACTAATCAACCACCACCCAACCTCACTTATGCATGTAGAATGTTGGGTAGATGGACAGGCTATTCCCCATATTCTCTTCAAATACCATATGTAGAGCATTCAGCTCCACGTTTTTTTTTTTTTTTTTCGAAAATATAAAATAGATTCAGGACATTGGAGTTCAAGGACGCCTTGGCATACATGCCCATAAAAAGGAAGTTATGGCTGCTGGATATAAAGATGATGTTGTCTTATTGCAACAAGCAAATTCCTGCCACAATCTCTGAATGACAAGAGGTAAGCCATAGACTCTTTTATGAACTGGGCAATCGAATATAAACGTAGAAAACTCGCCACTTTATAAGTGTATACTCGTATTTTTGGTCTAAAAATGATTAACATAAAAGCAAAGCCAATACTCGCAATGATTAGTGTGCTTAAGCACAACTTTCGATATTAGAAGAACTGCGATAACTGCCTTGGAAATTTAATAGTGTCTGTAAGTTAGGCTGCCCAAATATAGTGAAATGGTCCAAAGAGAGGGTCCAGGCTATTACGCATTGAGAACTGTCCTCGCTTACTCCAAATCCTAATTCAGCAACTACTATGCAACGTACCTTGACTAAGAGGACCGCAGCCTATACCTCTGTTTAGGACTAAACATAAACCGGAAGTCCAACTGGATAGAGAATGTTGATGAATGTGGCAGAAAATCCCTGATTTGATCATCTGTATGCAAAAAGGGCGCTTAGCTCTACATGAATCCTACAATAAAGTACAATGTACTAGTTGCACACTTCGCCAATTAGTGCGGACCACCCTAAGGAGGAAGTTCAATCTTGAGCTTCTGAAAGAACTATAACGAGTAGCACGTCTGAGAATCACTGGTGCACTTAGAACTTCTCTAACAGCGTCACTCTAAAGTACCTCCCCTCCCAAATTCGAGGTTGCCAGAAAGTAACTGGCTACTGGCTTAGCGTTAAGATTGAGATAACCGCAGGAATGGAAAGAACAATGCAATGGAGACGCCACAACCTGTTCGATGTACCATCTTCTCAGCCCCACTGCTCATCTGTTCGGCAAACTAAGCTTTTACTTATGCTACAGATACTCAATATTGGGCGAAATAGAGTACACGCACCGTTGTCAATAATTATTGTTTAAAGCCCAGCACGGAGTCGCTTAACCGCCCTTAACCGCAAACTATTTCTGTGTAGTATTAGATTCCATGCTAGCTGGAGAGAAAACATTGCAATCAACTTTGATAAGATCCAGGTTTGTAAAATTGTGTTAACAACTCTAGATGAGGTATCAGCAGTCAACAAGGTGACCCTCTGCTGGTAACCGGAACACATGTATGTTTAAAGAAAATCTAGAAACTATTCATCCTGGATTGGTCGTTAAAACAAGCGCTACTCGTGGAAGGAAGCTACGAAGCACTGAACCAAATAACCTCCTCAGATTCATAGATTTATCGGAGTGGTTTAGTTAACAATTGAAAAAAATGTAGATCCCCAGGGTTTTTAAATAAAGTGGGGACAGTGGTCTTCATTTACCTAAACTAACCTAACCTTCCGAAAAACGTTAAAGGTTTTTCAAGCTGTTCACGCGACCCTGATACATGGGCAGTCATTAATTCTCTTACAGTTGCTCTTCTCGAGGAAGCTGGACAGCAAAGTCGCACTCCTTGCTGTGTAAAAGGCCACTGTAATTTTACAGGGAATACTGATGAACTAGCTTCTGGTATGTACAGAATAAGTATAACCACCATCGATGTACAAATATCGCTGGTTAAGTACCTCATACACGATGACGTCTTAGATAAGGCAAAGCACAGATGGAGCATCCATCTAGTAATTTTAATACCGCTGGGCTATTTTGTGTTTTACTAGATCTGAGAACTTCTCAAGCATAAGAGAGAAACCCTATCTAAACTTACGTGACAACAATAACTAATGCCATAGCTGCAGGGATGAGGAAAAGGAGGATATCATAACACCATTCCTACACACGTGCCTTGCACTCACCAGCATTAGAAATTAGTGTCGCTGTTCACCCTAATGCCACGCTTCTTCAACTAACGCTATAGCATTCAACAGCTCTGAGTCTTTACTACATACAGATCGCTCATAAGTCTCAAACTTATAAAAAGGTTAAACAATGTGAACATAGAGACATATAAAGATGTCAAATGCGAAATCAGAAGAATTATAGAAACAATTAGCAATCGGTTCCAAAAATCTTTCCCTTGCGTGCTGACATTCAACTGTTGTTTGACATTCGCTGCTAATTGCTTAGTCGATTTTCCACTTGATTACCCACTCCAAGATGCACATACTCCTGCAAAACGAGTAAGAACTCAATTCTCTTTGCGTGTGTTTATAAAGTGGTTCCACGAAAATCGGTTCTGTTTATATGAGAAAAAATCACGCATACGCCACCATGCATGAGTGTGCCTATCAATCATATTTCAGTGGCGTGGGTAGAGCAGTCAACGGATTTCAAATTGAGTTTTAACATTTTCCCAACATCAAATTCAATTAACTTCCAGGAAAAAAGTGGAAAGAACAAAGCAGCGAAAGGATTCATTTTTTACATTTCCTGAACATACCTGAACCGCATGAATACAATTTCCAGCACGAAACATCGCATGACCATCGTCGAGCAAAGTGCTTTTGCATAAAAAATTCAAACCTATTGTTAAGACTAAGACATTTTGAATCTCCTTCCTAGGTTGACCGCTTTCACTCAGTAGCAAGTACAAACAACAATTAAATGGAATTCTTCCATGGGACCGTTTTTCCTATCTCATTGGAAATACAAACCACTCGCTTAATTAGTTGAGAAACATTACAAAAACTACAAAACAACTAGAGAAGGGGAGTAGATATATGTACCACGTCGCACTCATTTTTAAGGATTTCACTAATGAGATTCGGCAGTGAGTTCTTTTTTGCTGCTTATCCTTTGCTCCTACTTAAAATTAATATTTTTCACGCCTCTCGTCGTCTGGGGTACTGTCCAGAGGTAGTGGCACCGAAATAAAATTAAAACTCTTTCCCCACACCCTGCAGTTGCTGTGTGTGTACTGCTTTTAGTCCTGTTTTTCATTTGGGTGTTTTTTATGGGCAATTATGGGTAGGACAATAGCAGACAAAAAAAAAAAAAAAAAACACTCCGCAGGGGATGGTCATTTGGGGACGCTGTTGTATAGTTTTTTGTGGACACTTTGTGCCGATGTTGTCGGGTTTTGTAGTTTATTTATATTTTCATGTTCATCGAGGGGAAGAGATGAAAAGTGTGCACTAGCCGGATAAGGATGGCGGAGGAAGATAATTAAATAAATAAATAAAAAAATATATATATATAAGCCTAAGTGGAAGCCAAGTGGGGTCGTGTACTCTCTAGAGGACTGGCGATGAAACAAATGAATGTATTTTGGAAGAGCGCCACTGGAGTGGGTACTTTATAAATTCTGTATCTCCATTCACTTACAGGGCCTTCAACCTGAGAAATGTCGTAGGTAGGTCCAACTAACATCTGCAAGAAATACCTTGTTTGAGATGATATGGCAATGCTGCAATGTGTAAGACTGTAGAAGTCGAGAAATAATTCCGAAATAATTTCCCTTTATTTGCTTTCGAATATTGTATAATACATAAAGTAAATTCACATACATATATAATGTTTAAAACAGAATAAAAGTCCATTCGCTGTTTCATAACGCAACACAGGACTTAGAGTTTTCATTTTCTGTTAAGGAAATTCTGTTCAGTTTTAACAGGAATTTTACAGTGGTTGAATAACACGAAGAACAACCTAAATAATTCGCACTTGTGTATGTTTCAAATTGCAGACTAAATGATGTTTAGATGATATAAGTCCAAAAATGGAAATTCCAAGGTAGATTTTGCTTCTTCCTCTACCGACAAATGTGTTCAGAAAGATGCAATTAAAGGGAAGTGTCGGATTAGGAAAAACGGGGTCCGGCATGAAGGACAACATCCAGCATGGAGGGCCGTTTCGAAAGATATCGGTGCAATATGCTTTATTCATGATGCCCATCGATAATATCTCTCTCTTGTAGAAGATACGAAGCATATGTATGTACTACACCAAGAGAGCCAAACGAGAAAATCCAAAGGCGCTTCTTCAGAATATCACAAATGTATTTCATTCACATGGCGCTCCCACTTTTAGAACTGGAGTTGGCTAGTTTGTGGGCAAAGAGACTAAATTTTCCAGTTGTCTGGATAAAATGGTGACTGTCTTCCAGACGGAAGTCTCTACCCTACTCAGACATGCAAAATGGATAACTGATGATATATGTCGCAGTTGAAGTTTATCATCTATAGTGACAGCCAGGCTGCGTTAAAGCAATCTGTGTAAGCAGAGATGCAGAACTATACTTCTGATAGTCACGGACAAAATGGATGCGATCATTACATGAGTAACAGGAATCCTTATATGCTTATTAAAAGAGGATGAAGATATCCTTGGTTGCTTCGAGTGAAAAATTCTTCGTAAGATTTTCGGTCCCGTTTGCGTTGACGGGTTTTGGAGGAGAAGATTCAATCACGACCTATACGAGCTGTACAGCGACATCGACCTAGTCAAACAACTGCGTATTGGACGTGTGAGATGGCTAGGATATGTAGAGCGATATGTAATCCCGAGGGACGACGCAGTAGAGGGAATCATCGCCGTAGGTGGCGCGCACAAGTTCAAGGGGACCTCGACCAACTTGGAGTGCGCAACTGGAGGCAATTAGCTAAAGACCGAGTTAAATGGAGATGCTTGTTGGTTGAGGCCCAGGTTCACCCCGAACTGTAGCGCCACCTAAGTATGTAAAGCTTCTTATGCTTCGATGTTATGGGAAAGAGCTTAATTCAATCTCTTTCTCTGATCGAAATCATTCCTAAGCAGCGTCGCCTATAATAAATTGGATAAACTACATTTTATCTTCTATGTAGTGCAATAAGTGCTATGAGGCAGTTGAAATTCTACTCGTCAGGTGAGTCACTCGAAAATAGGAATTGTTTGTAGGAATCACGAATAGCATTGCGGTTATAAACGCATATTTACGTACTGATATTAGCCAATAATATAAGAGCTCTTCTTATAGACCGATAAAATGGTGAAAAAAACTATAAAAATATGCACAGGAATCCCATATAAGTCGATACGAATCTTTTAAGTGGGTTGGTAGGGAAAAGAAGTATATCATTGTAAAAGTATACTTTGCAGGCACATACAAGAGACCTCTCCATGGTGAACTAGATATCATTCGAATAGGAATAGGCAATTTATTATTAAAAAAAAAATGAAACAACAATTTTGATGTAGACTTATAACGTCAAACGCTGTTCGCGGCGGCAGAAGAGATGAAACTGGGCGAGCAATTTCCGGAAAAGAAAACGTTCTTTTCCATTATTCATTGAAGTCATTTATTGTGAAGAATTAATTAGTCAATTAGTTATACGGCAGTAGTGATTTGAATAAATGTAGTTTTTGGAAAGCCTTAAAAATGGATAAGATTGAATATGATATAAGGTGCATTTTTTTGTACGCGTATACCCGCTAACACAAAAATGACACAAAAAAACGGCCATCCCTGCTTATCGGTTTTGTGAGAAAAACCTGGCAGCACATACATTCTTATGACATTTTAACTGCCAAACTCAGAAATCCTTAAATTTTTTTTCTGAAAATAATAAACAAGCTATTTAAATGGAAAACATCGAAACATTTTTTGAAATAAAATTTGAAATTTTTTTTAAGAAATTCGATTTTTTATTCTTTCTTCTTGTTTTGTTTTTCGCGAAAAATAGCACTTCAGCAACCCCAAAGTCTCCTCCTTAGTCCACAATTTTCGTTGGCTAATAAAATGTAGAATAATAACAACAAATTCTCATGTTTCTACGTACCTTTTTTCTGGTCCAGAAATTTTTTTTTTTTAAATTAATTTTCAAACGAAATGCCACATTTATGCCAAATTTTTGACAATTATTCATAATTTACCGATTGGGGACAAGAAAAAGGATTCTGGTAGCATTGTTTTTATCGCCGCTTAGGACTTAGCGGCGATAGTTGTCCCCGCTAACTTAAGCGGGTATACGCTATCGTGTTGTAGTAATTAACATGTATATTTTTGAGTTAGCGGGTATACGCGTACAAAAAAAACCCACTTATGATGCGGTAATACAGTAATCTAAGGGAAGGCTTTTACTTTAAAACCAATAAAGGTAAGCTTAATTCTTTTTATGGAGAATCTTCACCATCATATACAGTCAATAAGGACTGGTCTAAGCGTTTCTGTTGGGGACTCTTGAAGATGAACTTCGCTCAGGTGAACCATCAAAATGTTAAATTTGTAAAACAAGTTGTTTTGAGTGATTGAAGTCTGAAAATTAAGCACAAACTGGATTACCAAAAACAACGATTCTCAGGATCATACATAATCATCTTCGTATGAACAATGTCAGCGCAAGATGGGTGCCACGAATCCTTTGTACAAGTCAAAAACAGCAAAGGGTACATTGTTGCAGGCGACTTATTGAGCTCTGTGGTAAAAACGAAAGCAGACTAATCAGCGGATTGTTACTAGAGACGAAATAATGTTTCTTTATTATGATCCGATAACGAAAAAAGGGGCGCCGCGGCGTAAATGGTTATTGTGTCGGATCACTGCGCGTGAGGTCTTAAGTTCGAATCCCAGAAAACGCCAAAAAGTTTTTACACGGTCCCACCTCTCGCGAACGTCTGACAAACATCCAAGAATATTTTTGTCTCGATAAAGCTTATCAAAACGAATTGCCCTTAGGATATGGCACTAAACTGTAAGTCCCTTTCATTCGTGTGAAAAATATAACGCACACAACATGAGTGGTTGTGAGAAGCTAGGCCCTGGCAATTAAAGAGCTGTTGCGCCAAATATTTATTTATTTTCATAAAAAAAGGGATTCCATAGAGTAACGACCGTCCTTATGAGCAGCGCCCATCAAAAAGTTAATGGCGATAATTTTTTGGGAAGCAATCCTTCTGATTGATTTAAGAAAGTGCCATATAGTGGTGACTGGTAAATACTATGCTTCATTACTGCGTGAACTTTTGGCAGCTATAATAGAAAAAAGATGCTGAAAAATGGCAAGAGGTGTTCTTCTGCTACACGACATGACCCGTTTACACGGCTACTATTGCAAAGCCCGCCATACGCAAATGTGGATTCTCACAAACTGAACAGCCACCTTATAGCTTAGATCTGACCCTTTGCGACTATTTTTTATTCAACAAATTGAAGTCTGACCTTCCAGGAAAAAAAATCAACAGCGATGGTGAAACTTTAACTACCATTCTAGGTCATTTTGAGAATACAATTTGAGAATACTTTTTCGATGGCTTAGAAGCATTGATCAATCGATGCAAAAAGTGTATTGAGCTTCGGGGAGCAAGTAATTGAAAAATAAAAGTATTTGCTGCGTTTTTGCTCTACTCCTTGAATTGTATAATATATCGGATCCTTATTAGTGTACGTATTGCCTCATTTATCTTGGAAACATTTAGAATAACTACATAAAAAAAAAGTGGTTAAGTAGAGCTGTACAACGTTTTTTAAAAAAAATGGCAGATCAACAACCACAATTTAGAGACTGAGCCTAAAAAAGGATTTTTCAAGTGGTGGTGGGGAAGTCTCTACTACCCAAGTTGAATATGCTGAGCGAAATAAAAGATTAATCTATATTCACTTAATACTGCATTCGAAAAAAAACAGAGATTGCAATCTGAACGAACAACATTGTTGACTGCCGACAAAATCCTAAATCCATTCGATTAATGGCTTTATTTGACGCTCGACAAACGCTCTTTTCCATCCATAATCCATAATGACTGCTCCGGCACTAGACACCATAAAATCATATTTCACACAAAATTCATAATTTCTCATAACGCCAACGGTTAAGATTCATTTTATTCACTCACCGCACAATGTAGTTTATAATAAATTCATAACTCCCCCTTCAAATTTTTCATCTGCTTTTCTGGATTTCGAACAAAATTTGAAATCATTTTGCTTTTTGCTTGCTTTTAGATTAAATCGCATAATTCTATCCTCCCCATTTATCCACTACAACTTTCATTACGAACGCCTCATCTCCATTGTCTGAGCAAATTACAATACATTTCACTGTTTTAAAATTTAAAAATTTAAAAACACTCCCTTTAAAAAAATCTGCACACTCCAACAAGGATAACAAAAGGATTCCACTGGTTGGAAGCAGGGCGACTCTCCTCTTCTCTGCCGCTCTGTCAGAAGAATGGAGAATTTTCAATTTTAATCAGAGGAAAACCGAAAATGAATCCATCTACTCGTAGATGAGCCAGGAACCAGTCAACCATAGGAACCCTCCCAGAGATCCAGTTATTTCGTTCAATTAATCTGTTATAGTGCAACAGAAGTTTATGTTTCAGGACAATGTACCACATTTTGGAAGACTATTGGTATATCTGTATTACTCATCTGCTTTGGGTTGGGGAAAAGGATATGAATGCACACAACAGTTGAACAATAATTGGATCATCCATCATGGTTCATATTTTGTCAGAATTTCGCCGTGGCAAACATTTGGTAGATGCATACACACGGAATAACAGGAAATAGAATTCCGCCGTTGTCTATCTGGGTTGAAGAGTTTGCAAGAGACAGTTATTGAAGTGGGGTAAGTTCTTGTTAGTTTCAATATAGCATGTGGTTGGGTTTCAAAATGTTCCAAAACACATTTTTATTTGTCATATGTTATCGAGAAAGTGTCTTGAATTCCTGTCATATTTGACAAAGATTCACCAATAAAAGTGACCTTCTTTTCCAATAACTTACCGTGAAGTAATCTTCACAATTTTCATGCCTTAAGCATCTCTCACACTTTCATAACGGTTCACTCATCATAAGAGACAAAAAACGTTTTGACAGTTTAACACTTATTTAACCTATTTACATACTAATTATGACATTTCAAAACAAAGTTGATGTCATCATTATATTCTATACAAAATGAAATTTATGTCATATTAGTTATCGATCATAAAATAAAAATTGTATCAAGGTTATCTACGAGTATGATAAAATGACATTGAAAGTGAAATAAGCATAATTATGTCAAAAAATTAATACTATTCTTTTCATCGCGTACGGCAATGGTATCAGTATGTCAAACTCTCTTGTAAATTACAAAAATACCCATTTACCATGTTGGAATTTATTTTTATCTTTTATTCTCTGCGTGCAACTGCCATTAAATTGAATAATAATTTTTGTTTCACCCTTCTACCTGTCAACGGGAATGAAATACACATGCAAATAAAGCACACAACATGGCGGCGGTGGTTGACGGTAAAACTTCAAAAGATGGAAACGACTGAATGTACATTAATGTTGTGTCATATGATATGGGTAATAACACTACATTCTGTGTAATTGCTTTTTAAGAGAGAGAAAGGTTAAATGACGTTTCAAATACATGTACAGAAGGACGACTGACAGCACTTAAGTGTCAAATTTATCTCAAAAGAATTGTTGACAGTTAATGTGTCATGGATATCGAAAGTGAAAACCCCAAAAGAGAATTGTTTTATTTCTTCTTAATCAATGCACATTGATGTGACAGCAAATAATTAATTTACACTCCTTGCAGTTAACAGCAGCATCAGCTATACATATGAGTTTGTTTGTTGTACAGCCGTCTCTGGTGAGTGTAGTGCTTGTGTCTCCATGATGTCTCTGTGTACGGAAACTCACTCTCATGGTTGATTAACCAAATTGAAAAGAACTCACACTGGTTATGCATCATGATGGACGGATTTCAAAGAAGGGGGGCTATATATGTCAAACATTAACTTTCACTTTAGCAATATGTACACTAAGTACTTGTGGTTGCACCACAACGAGTGCCTGGCGGCTATTCGTTGATTTTTGATGTTTCAAGTTGATTGGACCGGGGAGATGTCATTGGGGCGGGAGATGTCATTTATGGAAGAACGAATATTGAATTTTAAAACATGATCCGCAAAATATAAAGTGGAGAGTTTATATGTACGAGTATATGTTTTTATTTTATTTTTGAATACTTTATCTGAAATGGAAATAAAATTAAATTAAAAATGTATGTCTGCTTGTTCATGTAGTTCGGTGGGGGATGTGGTTCTCTACTATTTATAGTAAAGTTCATTTGTTTATGTTTATTGTAGTGCATTAACCTCATCTTTCCCCTCAAAAAAATGTTTTGTTTATTTTGCCTGTGCAATGAACTCAGGTGAAATGTGAATAAATATTGGAAAAGTATGTGAGGTTTATTTCAGATGTGGTGCACATGTTGCGCATCGTTAATTTTACTCTTTGAACGTGCTCTACGATGGGGAAGTATGTATTGTTTGTTTTGAAGTTTTCTATTGAATTTATTGCTCCAAAATGACAATTGTTAATGGAATGTGCAAACGATTTCAATAAAATCATCACAGAAAGTTAATAGTTTAGGTGGGCCACAGCAAGTTGCTTCGGTCGTTCCAGAGAGTGGGCATTATTTTTGGTTAAATGTGTTTCATTTTCAGACAGCAGGTGACGTTTTCGTCAAGTGTCAACATTACTTTATGACAACAGGTCTGTTTTTTGAGAGCTCGGGTCGCTCGGGTTTCGCTCTAAAATCGGTAGTAAATAATTTTTGAGAAACTTGGGGTTATTCTGAAATACAATTCTGCAATTTTTGAGAAACTTGGGATCGCTCTGAAGTCAACCAAAAATTGTCTTGGGTAAAGAAAGTGAAGCTGTCCAAACCATATCTACATTTTTGGTTATCATGTATTTTACGTATCGCGAAAATAATAAACTAGTTTCTTGCCTTAAAATGTCTAAACTCATAGCAATTTACTCAATATCTAATAGACTTATGATTCAAATATGATACTTAAGTTCAGAGTAAAAAATAAATTCATACTGGCAAAATGTCCAACGCATTTTTTGTGAATGGAAAACGCAGGTTTTTTTCGACACATCTGGGAGTTGTCAAATAAAGAAATTGGGGTCGACTCTGGGGCCAAATGGTAGTGCATGCGATTATATGAAAACACAAGCATTTTTACTTAGCTGAGGCCTTCCAACTTCTACTGCGGCCCTAGTACCTTGATCCAAGAAAGAGTAACCAACCCTGTTGAAGGACAGCAAGATAAAAAAGGGAAGAAGAGTGTTCTCACACTAGAGCATTTCTTCTTGTCCCAGACGGCAGCGGACGAATTCCCTAGATGCAGTCAACGTCAGCGTCTACAGTTCCATTCAGGTTGAACTTAGTGCACATTGCGTGAGCTGCTTCGACATATTCGGATCACAGGTCGGTAAGAAATTTCCAATGTTAGTCAGCTACAATCGCAAGAGACTGCCAGAGTCTTCGCTGAACGCGTATACCGAAATCTCTCAATCACCTCTATGCCGCCAGCATCAAGTGCCGAAGACCAGTGCCAATGCTACCACCATGCCATCAGAAACGCCCGCAACTGATGTGCTGAGTTTCGCCCGACCAACACCGGGAAACCACTGATTTGACGAAGAATGCTGGCGAGTGCATGCAGCAAAACAAGAGGCATACAAAGCGGCACTGCAAAGTAAGACGAGAGCTGCTTGTGAGCTATACGAGTAAGAGAGAAGCTTTTTCGTGACAACAATACTCTCGGATGTTTGTCAGACGCTCGCGAGAGGTGGGACCGTGAAAAAACTTTTTGGTGTTTTCTGGGATTCGAACTTGGAACCTCATGCGTAGTGATCCGACACACTAACCATTTACGCCACGGCGCTCCACTCCAGGAACAATATACGAAAGTTTTACCAAAAGGTAAGACCCACGTGTAAGAGAAGCAAAACCCGTACAGAAACCTGTTGAGATGAAAGTGGAAACCTCGTAGTAGAATCACAGTCGGTGCTGAGAATATGACCTGACTGTCACTACAGACACAAATGCTACGTCCCTTCCACCTGTTCTTCACAACATAGTTCATGGCCATTAGGATTGCATAAGTTTCCGCTTAACAGACGCATATTTGCCTAATGAGAAGTGAAGTCTAATGTTGTCGACTTCCACGAAGACCCCAGCGCCAGACCCTTGACTGGTTTTGGAACCATCTGTGAAAATACGACTACATTCTATTCCCGGCTCAGACTCTGACCAAAGCCAGTCCTGGACACAAGGAAAGTCGACTCTGAATTTGCGCTGGAGTTCTGGTGTCATTGCATCAGACGGCATATCTATAAGACAGGAGTCGTAAGATAAGTGTCGCGCAAGTTCATCAAAGTTCCAGTGTGGAGTATACCAAAAGCCGCCTCGCCTAAGACGATGGATGGCTTTGATAGTGCAACCCATGATATAAGTATCAAGGTGAGGTAAGTTCAGCAAAGCGTCTAGAGCAGAGCCAGGCGTACTCGGGAAAGCTCCCGAGCAGCCGAGACAAACCGTTCTTTGGAGTTTCACACAAAAGGCAACCACATATTTACGCGAGAGCCCCTTCCACCAAACAACCGACGCATATGCGAGGAATGGTCTTACCGTAGCCGTGTAGATCCAGAGAACCTTATTCGGTGATAAGCCCCAAGTCTTGCCAAAAGCACCCTTACACTGCCAGAAGACTGAGAGCGCCTTGGATGTTTTCGACTCGACGTGTTTGGACCAATGAAGTTTCTTATCTAGAATCACTCCCAGATATTTGGCTTCATTGGAAATGCGAATGGTGACGCCTTTTAGTACTGGCTGAGTCAGACGGGTCAAAATCCTCCTTCTCGTAAAAAGAACAACCTCAGTCTTAAGAGGATTCACCGAAAGCCCACTCCTAGTACACCATTCATCGATCATGTCCAGCGCCGCCTGCGCGTTAGCACAGACCGTCGTCAGGCATGGCCCGACAGAAAGTACGGTGACATCATCCGCATATGCCTGAGCGTAGACGTTAGAACTATTTAGAGTGTTCAACAGAGAGTCGACCACCATGCACCATAACAATGGAGACAGAACGCCACCTTGCGGTAGATATCATACACCAACTCATCTTGGCCAGACGAGTGTATGCCTGATGAATGGAATCTCAGCATCGTTTGCCCGATCCACAAGAAAGGAGACCCTCTCAACTGCACCAATTATAGAGGCATCAGTCTCTTCAATATCGCATTCAAGATCTTTTCTGCGATATTGTGTGAACCTGTGAAACCTTTTACCAACACCCTGATTGGCCCCTAACAGTGCGGTTTCAGGCGAGGAAAGTCCACCATCGATCAAATCTTTACGCTGCGGCAGATCCTGGAGAAAACCCAAGAAGTCCGAATCGATACTCATCATATCTTTATCGATTTCAAGGTCGCATATGACAGCATCTATAGAAAAGAGCTTTATAGAGCCATGTCTAGTTTTGACATCCCTGCCTAACTTGTCCATCTGTGCAGGATGACGATGAAGAACGCTCGCTGCTCCATCGAGGTCGGTAATGACCTCACCGAGACCTCTGATATCAAAAATGGTTTTAGACAAGGTGACGTGCTGTCATGTGACTTCTTTAATATTGTACTTGAACGAATTGTGCGAAATTTTCAAGACAACACCAGAGGCATAATCTACCGAAAATCAGTACAACTGCTTACATATGCCGACGATATAGACATTATTGGAAGAACTCAGCGGGCTGTCATCGATGCGTTTGCAAGTATTGAGGCGGAAGCGGCCAAAATGGGTTTAGCGATAAACGAGGGCAAAACCAAGTATATGCTGTCAACAAGAAGGGACAATGAACACCGACAAAATGGACAGAACCTCACAGTGGGCAGCTATAACTTCGAGGTAGTAAGGGACTTTGTCTACCTTGGCTCTGCTATAAACTTTAACAATAATACCAGCGAAGAATAACTCTTGCCAATTGGTGGTTTTTGGGCTAATAAGACAACTCAACAGTAAATCCCTATCTCGAACAACTAAGGAGACTCTGTAAAAGACCCTGATCATCCCAGCCCTGCTTTACGGCACTGAAACATGGACTTTATTGAAAGCGGATGAAGATATCCTTGGTCGCTTCGAGAGAAAAAAATCTTCGTAGGATATTCGGTCCTATTTGTGTTGACGGGTTTTGGAGAGAAGAGTCAATGATGAACTATACGAGCTACACAGCGACATTGACCTAGTCAAAAAACTGCGTAATGGACGTTTGAAATGGCTATGACATGTAGAGCGAATAAACACCAACGCTCCGGCTCGCAGAGTCTTCGAATCTAATCCGAAGGGACGACGCAGTAGAGGACCTCCTCGCCGTAGGTGGTGCGCACAAGTTCAAGGGGACCTCGATCAACTTGGAGTACGCAACTGGAGCCAATTAGCTAAAGACCGAGTTTAATGGAGAGGCTTGTTGGTTGAGGCCCAGGTTCAACCTAACTGTAGCGCCACCTAAGTAAGTAAGACTCTGTGGCGAATCTAAGAAAACAGACATCATTTTGGAACGTCTGTTAACAAAGTCTTAAATCGGATGTGCTTACGCCTTGAAAAACCGAATATATTACAAAGTTCATCTTTAAACTGAGTTACTTTTTTCACATACACCCTTTCGAGTAGAAACAAAGCACGATAAACTTCAAATGCACTATGGAAGGAGAAAGCGCTGCCAGCTGTAAATGAATTTATTAAAAGCGGTGGAGGTTATACGAGCATATAAAGTGAAAGAGGATGTGGAGGTAGTGTTTATATATGTTTTAATGCTGTATCATTATTTTAAACGAGAAAAGAGAGTAATGGTATTGCAAATTTATGATGAGTGCGGAATAAAATTGTATTATTAAATTAGCAAAGCCGGCTTTATGGATGTTATTAATGAAATAATTTAATGGTCTGTCGGGCTGGAGTAGAAATTATTGATTAGGAGGAGAATAATATTGATTTATAGTTATAGATTAATTGCCATGTAAGGGAATAGGGAGCCGTCTCTATAGGATGGTAAGAGGTGTGTTCATGCATTCAAACACGCGAAAACAATACAAAAACATTATTAAAACCTGTATAAAGAAAAAAAAAATGTGTAAAGAATTCTCAGAAAGCCCATCTTTACTAGTTGATAAATTCTTAAAAGTGCCAAGTACGCGTCCTAAGGCCCAAAGTCGACAGGTATTTAAATTTGGAAGTTTTCAGTTGTCTTCAACTTCTATTTCCAGAAGAAAGTTTCACTCGGTGCAACATTGCAGAAGTTATCCTGAATGCAAGGGAATATTCTTATAAATTTGAGGAAATAAAAGTGTGGATTTGAAAACCTACCAATTTGGTTGGTTACGACAAACATTATGCAAACAACTAGTTAAAATCGATGTAGTTTTGCAATTACGTTATCTTAATTAAGAGATACAGAGACAGATGCGTTGATGGATAGACAGATAGACAGATAGATATTTTGCGGAAATTCGTTTTATTTTGAGCATAGAGCAACTATAATCTGACATTATCTGACCGGTAAAGAAGTGCCCTTTCGAGCTTGGAAAGGTTTGGCTTAACTAACAGTGTTGATGGTCCCGATGTCTAAGCAGCAGAATGCTCTAAAGGTGAAGGTGATATCTTGTTAAAGATCATGTACTAAATCATCAATCAAATATGGGTGAACGAAGGCATATTTAGCGATTACAGTTCTACATGCCCCATTTACAAAAAAATGCCATACTATGTCTTGTATTGACGCATATCACTGTTTAATGTCACCTTTCTAATTGTTTTTGCCGATATTTTCATCCTTCTAGTAACACACTAATTAGCAAGTGTAATCCCTGAGGCATATCTTATCGCCCAATACTGTGCTACAGTAGAAAACTTATGGTATTCAGTGTAATTTGTTGAACTGTCTCGGGACTTTTCCGTACATGCACCGGATTATCCCAAGAGGATTCGGGAATTTTTAAATCTGGTACTGGAGAAGACTGCAGTAAACGATTTTAAGGTTATTGAAGAAAAGCTAAGAGACGTTGCTCCAATGACGACAAAATCAAATATGCTGACGACAAGCAAAATCTATCCACCATCTGGATAAAATGTCGTTCTCGACTGTCATAACTTCGAAGTTGTAGTAACGAGTTCACCTTCATATGTCGGGGGGAAAAAAAAACCTCCACAAAATGACAACATAACCAACAAAGCTCCTCCAGCTCCCACGGTCATTGGACAGCTGCGTCCCATTCCGCGCAACAAATTGGTTGAGTTCACTTTCCACTTGCCTCCGCCGCATAAGGTGAGGCCGACCTCTACTGCGTAGCAAACTACGCCTTGGTGACCTATCCCCAGCGCAGCACGCTTATATGAAAGGGTAAAGTGTAAAGACAGCGCTGCACTGTGTAGTGGGCTCAAAAGAAAAATTTAATGATTGAAAGGCAAGAGATATACACTAGTCGCTTTCCTAGACATTGAAGGAGCCTTTAACAATGTCAAAACAGATGCGGTTCATAGAACTCTAACTAACTTCAATATTCACAACTCCCTGATAAAGTGGATCGTCAATATGCTAGAGGAAAGACATATTAAAGTTGAACTCGGAGGAACAAAGTTTGAAGCATACGCCTCAAGAGGCAACCCTCAAGGAGGGGTTATATTCTTGCTGCTGTGGGTAATTGTCCTGAACGAAGTTTCTCTAAAATTCAGAAACAGCGGCGTCAAAACTATATCTTATGCAGACGACGTTGTGCTGCTGGCAACGGGAAAATTCCTCCCGACCCTGAGCGAGCAAATTGAAGGGGCGCTAAAAACCATTGATTCCTGGATGAAGAGATCTGGACTACCGGTCAATCCCCAGAAAACGGAGTTAATACTATTCACTAACAAAAGGATAATTCCACAATTCCACAATTCGTAACATTTTCTGTAAGGGGTATTCCCCTAAGTATCTACAGTAGTGCGAGATACCTCGGCTTGGTGCTCGATAGGAAATTGAACTGGAGACTGAACATTAACGACAGAGTCAAAAAAGCCACGATAGCTTTCTACTCGTGCAACAGAATATTCGAGAAAACTTAGGGACCGAACCCCAATATCAACCTATGGATGTACACAGCATCATACAAATGGGGGTGTATGGTGCAAGCCGCCAGCCAAATGAACAATCTAACTACCATCACAAAAGTACAAAGTGCCACAGCCAGTGCAATGAGAACGACACCTACAGCACGACTCTAGGCCATTCTCAATCAGATTCCGCTAGACATCTATCTACAAGCATCGGCGGCTCTTAGCGCTGTAAGATTAAGCCAAATAGATAGCTGGAGAATAAATGCAATTGGTTATACCACGATCTTGCAGAGATATCTAGGCAATTTATATAGTGCAAACTACATAATGCGCCCCCCTGGCAGCTGACCTCCTCGTGGTGGGGGGCGGGCAACGTGACTGGGATGTGCGGATGGGGTAACTTAAATAGTTATTCCCATCCATACAACCCAGTCACGGCTAACAAAGCGCACACCCCATGATGACACGAAGACGACCGGCCTCGGATATTGCCAAGCCTGGTAAGCCAGGGCATCCTTTGGAGCCAGGCCTGAAGGGTGTCAGGATGCGAGCGTCTGGTGGTCGGCTTGTCCCGCTCGGCAGCCGGCCGGGTCAAACCCGAAATGGCTACGAGCTTCCTGTCAATGGTCTCGCGAACCATTACGGGGGTCAAGGGGTGAACGCGCTGTGCACCGATAGGGGCACAGATGGACTCTCTGAGATTCGACAACGGCATCGACTTAGGATAGGCACATGGAACGTCTCATCGCTCACAGGGAAGGATCTTGAGCTTGTTGGGGAGGCTGTTAAAAGTCGACTAGATATAGTTGGCGTTTCTTCAACAAAGCAGAGAGGTTCTAAAACTGTGGACCTTTCGGGTGGGTGGAAGCTCTTCCTGTCAGGAGTCGCACCCTCAATGTCTGCTCGGGCGGGAGTGGGGATACTCACAAGTCCCAGGTTGACAGACAGAGTATTGGAGTGGATACCAGTAGGAGGGAGAGTTGCGATCATAAAGCTCAAGCTTGAAAGATCAACTCTGGCATTGGTGCAGGTGTATGCATCGAACCTTCTGTCAGAGTACGCAGCTTTCTTAGATGAAGTTGATGTTGCCCTTGAAAAGGTTGCAGATATGGATTCTTTTGTCCTGATGGGTGACTTCAATGCTCATGTGGGTGTAGATGTTATGACATGGGGGAGTGTGATTGGGAGGAACGGTGATCCTGATCAAAACGCGAACGGAGAGAGGTTGTTGGATTTTTGTTGTGAAAATGGCTTATCCATCATGAACACCATCTTTCCACACAAAGACATTCACAAATACACGTGGTACCGTCAGAGTCTTCAGCAGAAGTCGCTGATCGATTTCTTTGTGGTACCATCGTGTCTGAAGAGAATGGTTTGTGATGTTCGCGTATTGAGAGGGGCCGAACTGTCAACTGATCATCACTTAGTGCTGTGCAAATTGTATCTTACCGAGAGAGTGCCTCCCCTACCAAAGCGTAAACCAAGGATGGTTACACGCATACGATGGGAGAGGTTACAGGACGATGAGATACGGGAGACATTTGCGCGGCAAATATCTGAGAGGTTTGAACGAATTCCAACTGTTCCATCAAATGTAGAGGAAGAATGGCAACTGTTTTCAACAGCGGTTATTGCCTCTGCGGGAGATGTTTGTGGAGTGAAGCGGCTTGGTGTGGCGGCTGGTGGTGAGAAAAGAACTGCTTGGTTTAAAACGCCCGGAGTTCAAGAAGCCATCAGAGAGAAGAAGAGAGCCTTTAAGGTGTGGATTCACTTGGGGAACTCCGATTCTCGAAATCGGTACACTGAGGCGCGAAGAACTTGCAAATTAGCTGTGAAAACAGCGAAAGAACAGTCTTGGAAGGAGTTTGGCGAGAAATTGGAACGTGACCACAGATCTGCAAATAAGATGTTCTGGCAGACCGTCCGCCGACTCAGAGGAAAAAGGTTGAATATCGTTGAAGGAGTCAAATCCAAAGACGGTAGACTTCTTTCCAATGAGGAGGACATCTTACGCAGATGGAGCGAGCACTTTTCAGAATTGCTCAATCCCGAACAGGGCACCGAAGATGACAGACCTATGGTCGAGAGTTGGGCGGAAAGTAGTCCTACGGTAGAGGAAGTAACTTTGGCGATCAAATCGCTAAAAGTTGGCAAATCTGCTGGTGTGGACGAAATTCGGCCAGAAATGCTCAAGGCTTTAGGTAAAGAGGGAGTGCAATGGCTCTCGCGTGTCATTAAAGTGGCCTGGGAATGCGGTGAAACACCTGCTGATTGGCAAATGGGGGTGATAGTTCCTCTTTTTAAAAAAGGGGACAAAAGAGATTGCGCCAACTACAGGGGTATATCTCTTTTAAGTCTCCCTGGAAAAGTCTTCGCTAAGGTGCTAGAAAAGCGTTCCAGAGCTGTGGTTGAGGACAGTTTGGGGGATGAGCAGTGCGGTTTTCGTCCCGGTAGAAGCACAACCGACCAGTTGTTCACTCTCAGAATGGTTCTTGAGAAAGCCTGGGAATATGCCAAACCTGTCTACACTTGTTTTGTGGATTTGGAAAAAGCATATGATAGGGTTCCTCGAGGCAAACTCTGGAGTGTTCTGCAGGAGTATGGGATTGATGGTTCCCTGTTAAGGGCGATTCAGTCTTTATATACAAACTGTAAAAGCTGTGTTCGGATAAACGGTATTAAATCAATACCTTTCACTGTGGGCGTTGGACTCCGCCAGGGGTGCGTTTTGTCACCTCTCCTCTTCATTGTATATATGGATTGGATGTTGCAGCGCAGCCGTGGCGGAGAATGTTTCAAAGTGGGAGACCTAAGGATTAGTCATCTGCTCTTTGCGGATGATTTGGTCATCCTTGGGTCCTCTCAAACCGAACTTCAGCGCGCACTCGAAAGGTTTGTAGCCGTTTGTGATGATGCTGGAATGAAGATCAACGTGAACAAATCGGAAGTAATGGTCGTTTCCAAAAAACCCATTCAGTGCACTCTGCATGTTAGTGGAGTCCCACTGAAGCAGGTGGAGAAGTTTAAGTACCTCGGGGTTTTATTCACGAGTGATGGGAGGAGCAATGCCGAGTTATCCTGTAGAATTGGTCAGGCTGGATCAATTTTGAGAGAGCTTGGCCAATCTGTTATAAGGAAGGCCGAACTTAGTATTCAAGCTAAGCTATCGGTTTTTAACTTGGTGTATGTTCCAACTCTCACCTATGGTCATGAAATTTGGGTAGTGACCGAAAGAATAAGATCGCGGATACAAGCTGCCGAAATGAGGTTCCTTCGCGGTGTTGTTGGAATAACTCGTAGGGATCGAGTGCGCAACACCAGAGTACGCGAGGCGCTCAACGTTAAGCAGCTACTTCTCCGAACGGAACGATCTATGCTTCGATGGTTTGGTCACGTAGTGCGTATGTCCCCAGACCGGCTTCCAAGACGCGCCATGGTTGCCGTACCATCAGGTAGACGACTTCGCGGAAGGCCCAGAAATAGATGGTTGGATCAAGTCCGACATCTCTCTTGGAGCCGCTTAGGGATTCTCCCTGATGAATTGGAGTCAATGGCGGAGGATCGAGAAGGATGGAGAGTCCACCTGAGCATCCTACCCCCGCGACCCTCATGAAGGATTAGCGGGCCATTGAAAATGAATGAATGAAAAAAAAATGAAACTACATAATGCCTTACCTAGACTTCACGAGACCATCCTTAAGCAGCTATCCGAGCAGGGAAGACCGGAAAAACCACAGAACGCCTAACGACCGATCCACAGCTGTATACACGGATGGATCCAATTGGAAATAGGTATAGGTGCAGGCATCTTTTCTGAACTGCTTGGCACCTCCATGTCAGCTCGGCTTCCGAACTACAGCAGCGTTTTCCAGGCAGAGGTCCTATCAGTGATAATAGCAGCCCGTGAGACTGCGATGAGGACAACACTACGGGAAGCTAACACCTTTTTCATCAACAGCGATAAAAGCAGTATCTGCTATAGAATTAAAATCGAAGCTTGTGAAGTGTTGTAGAAAAAAGCTCAAGGTTCTTGGAACAGGGCATGAGATAAAGCTCTGCTGGGTCTCTGGTCATGAAGGCATACCAGGGAATGAGAAAGCCGACGAACTAGCAAGAGGAGGCTCAGCGCTAAACTCGGATCAATCCGACCCCTCAGTGTACATTCCGCCTTGCACACTTAAACTCGAAGCAGGGAACAAAGCGCTAACGAAGGCAAACAACAGATGGAGCTCTTTAGATACTTGTGTCACCACGAGGAAGTTATGGTCTTCATTCGACAGAGCAAGAGCCCATGAACTCACGCAAAAGGGATAAAAATCCATCTTTACTTTCATAGGAGACATAACAGTATGCGATACCACATGAACGAAGGTGAAGACTTGGACAACATGTCCAAGACATCTCAGTAGCTGTATGCGTATTCTTCTGGATACGTGAATATACTCGTATGTAGCTGTACAGGCGATACAGTTTATCACTGCATCTTTTTCCTCTACTCCCCGTTTAAGTATATGGGACAGAAATGTACTGGAAGAACTTTTCTCCAAAAGTAACCAATGGGATCCTCATCCGCCTTTAATAAGGTCCATGCCTCTGCGGCATTTAGTAGGATTGGGATGATTAGGGTCTTGCAGGGAATATATTTGTTATTGAAGAGAGCTTTTTACTATTCAGTTGCTCGACCAGCCCAAGGAAATAGCAATTGGCAAGATTGATTCTTCGTTTGATTTCTGCGCTGATACCCTTGCTCGTTGTGTGTAATAATTTCAAATACGATGTTGAAAAGGTGGCATGACAGCGTCTAATGGTCTAATGGTTCACATAAAATAGCAGATAAGATCTTGTAGGCGATGTTTATGAAACTGACGCTCCTGTAATTGACACAATTTAGGGGCATCAGGCAACCGATGCAAAGGTTCCACTGATCTGGTATACTTTCGTTTGACCATATTTTACACATGACTTGATGTATGCTCCTTACCAGGGCATCTTTCGCTGCTTTAAAGCATTTTGTGGCAAGGCCGTTTGTTACAGCAGCCTTATAAGACTTCAGTTCTATAGATGTGTTGTTATCCTCACCTCGTCAAGGTCGGGCGGACGAAAATGGTGTCCGTCATCGTCCAGATTGAAAATGTTTTTCTACCCGACAGCGGGAGATTGGTCATTGGTGCCGTTTAACAGCATACAAAAGTGTTATTTCCATATCCTCAGCAGTGACACCTCTTCTTCTTCTTCCTTTTATCAGCGTGGGTATGATCCGAAAATAAGGGATCACAACCCTCCCACTTCACCGCATTTCTACTGATCCACCTGTGGGGTTCGCCCCAGCAGCGACACCTCTACGTGCTTAAAATAGGAATAATACTTGAAAACTGTTTATACTTTGATTTTACGAAAATCTTACAAACTCTGTAACTCTCTATAGAATGTTGCTTCTCACCTAACACTGGGTTCCGTCGCTCTTACCTGCCAAAAATACTAAAGGAGGAAAAGATACAACCACAAACTTAATGAGCTGTACCAAGAGGTGGATTTAGTACAAAATGTGAAGGTTTGCGTAATATGTTGACTTGAATACATTGAACCAAGACGACGAGAGGACAAGGGAGATCAAGAAAAAGTGACAGCAGATGCTAAGCTTTTTGGGCTGACAAGTTGGAAGCTGGCATCCACGGTCACTTTATCTAGATCTTCCATGAAACCGATGAGGATGGAAAGCTGCAGTGTCTAAACCGGTGGTTGTGCAGAGATACGTTGCATTAGGAGGTACACATCGCCAGTGTACTCGAGGTTTTTGAAATCAGATGTTAGAACCCATAATATTCACTGACCAACACTAGAAAACGCAGTTATGATAGTATGAATGCTTATGGAACATCATTCGGAATCTCAAATTATTGCGAAAGCTTACGCAAAAGATCCCAGAAGATACCTGGATGCTTACTGTCGAGAGTGCGTATTTTTCTTTATGCGTTCGTTAGTTTTTATTTACGAAATAGTTTATAGATACGTGTCTAAATTTCGAACCATATTAAGAGTTGGATATTCACACTTTCAGAGTAGGTTCGATATCGCAATTCTTTTTTTGTGAGAGGGAAAAGCGACGTTATAGAATATATAGAAGAATGAAAGAAAGGAGATGGCGTTACTTTTCATGGTACTTTTATGTCCATAAATGTGGAAAGTTCTGCACATCTGGCTAATGGCTTAAAGTTAAAATTAAAAACTTTCGTCGCACTTTTTCCAACCATCAACCATTTCATTATAAATTTACGCACCACCCTTTGCCACATCATACTTTACAAATCGTTCGTAAAGCTTGCCAATTATGATCCAATTTCACGCCAATTCAGCAACAGCTACTCGTACGAGTACATTGCGACCCGCATTTACACACTTGCTGCCAAACGACCGAATTTCAACTCCAACCATAATAAACCGATCAAATTTCATGGCTGACATCCGGCCTTGTAATTTTCTCAAACGCCAGCAAAAATAAACAACAAAATGTGTATTTTCAATCAAAAACTAGTAAAAAAAATAAAAAATTCAATGTTGCCAGTTTGCACACATTTGTCCTACGCTGCTGAGTTGAAATCAAATAACAAACCAAATTGAAAGCAAAAGAGGAAAACATTGCGAACAAATGAAAACAAAACATTCTGACGTTTACACTCCACTTCCGTAACTTTTTTAATTACAAGTCCCACACACGTGAGCGCACCCTAAAATGGCATCTCTCCACGTGCCCACCCACTCACTATGTACAACTCGTTTATGTCAGATTTTCCCTTATCAGGTCTGTACACAGCTGAGTGGGTATGCCAGGTGACAGTTTCCACAGATTTCAACTGTTCGACTGTCATAAATCCTTATCGGCTGCGGCGCATCGAGCCTCAATTGAACTACATTTGTATATGTGTGTGTGTACATATGACGATGATGATTCTTTGGCCAATTGCCAGACGAAATTAATTTTCTCATTTTCATGCCCCAATTCATTAATCAATTTCTGGAGAAGTGCACAAGTGGGTGGTCGTGGCTCAAATTGGGAGTAACAGTCGTCGACTGTTAGAGGAGGTAAGTCTGACTAGACTGCACCAGTTGCAAACGAATCCTACGAATCCTCTCGAAGGAATTTCTTTTTAATTTGAAGGAGCACTCGTCTGTTGTAGACACAGCGAGCAGAGAATGGTTGCAGGTGATTGATTTATTTAGCCAATTAAGGGCTAGTTTGGGGGTGAAAACAATTTACAAACTGTAGGCAGCACGGTTTGGTGATTTTGCCGAGCTGATTAGCAAAAGTTATTACCAAGTTGGTGCGAATTTAATTAGACGGGACCGCGGCTTGGGCAATTAATAAACATCTGGTTTCGTTGTAGAAAGATTTCTTATCGTTTTTAAAAATTAACTGCAAAGCGGGCATATCGAAATGTGCGGGTAGAATTAATTAAATGAAGACATGCGAGACATTGTGAACACACATGCCCTAAGGTTGAAAAGGGAGCACAGCTCAATGAACATTAGTTTAGTGTTCGTGTAGTTTTGTGTGACGCATTAAATTAAGCATTTGAGTTAAAGGATAAGGGTTATGAGGGGATGAACAGAGCATCTCAGTAAAGAACCGCCTATGGATCCGATATACATATGTCGTGCGTCATTTCCAATTTTCATTTGCAAAAAAAGAAACGAATGAGTGACGAAACAATGAGAAGCAATACTCCTGGGAGAAAGGGACTTGCCACAATGTTGATAAGCAGTAAGAATGTCATTTTGTTATTGTTAGTATTTGCCTGAATGTGTTATTCAGTCTGATAAGCTCCTGCCCACAATTCATCACTGATGTAAGTATAGGTATATGTATATTTTGCTATCACCTGATTCTCCTTCAAGTGAACCAGCGGCTTGATACAATGGCAGTTTTGTCCCCAGATTTTCTGAGAAGACGCCTGCTTCAGCACTAATATCCATAATGAATCCTTCTGTGAAGATACTTATTTCTTTTTGCCTGACTAAGGCATTGGGTGTTATGCTCTTACCTCTTATTATAGCCCTGAACGAGTTTTCTGGTTCCGCTTAGTTTTGGATCCTTTGCATTTATTGTATACTTGTACCTCTATTCATTTTTTAGGTCATCCTTGGATAGCAATTTCATTTCCTTTAATACATTATGGCATCCATCAGAGTTTATTTTCTTATAAGTGAATAAGAGTATTGAGGTAAAACTCTTTTGAGTTCTTCAAATGTGAACTTTTTCTGAGAATGCGTGAATGGAAGCACTCCGAATTCTAACGCGAAGTTTTTCTAACTCTAAGATATTTTGCACTTGGTTTCTGACCTCTATTGGTAGGCTTATAATCTAGCAATATCTCCAGAAACCGTTTCTGAATCTGTTAGTATCATAAAACTGACCGCTAGTATCCGCGATGGGAATTTTAATCCAAAAATTTCTACCCAAGCTGAGCTGAGTTGAGGAAATCGTGCTAAGCATTTCTTGAGAATCCGAACACAAGACCGTGTACCACATGATTGTATGGTTAGTTTCTCACAGAATTTTAGAATTTACTGATTCCAAATTTTTCGCAAAAATATAGAGGGAGCTGAATCCAATTGCAGATTCTAGAGATGCCTTACGATAGGTGGGTATAATATAATAAACTGTAAAGCTTTCACAAAGTGATTTCCTTTACTTTGGCCCACCAGACCAAACAGTATGAAAGTTGATATAGTGAGCAGCACCAGCCTTAAACTGGAAGTGGGTGCGCTATTTGAGTCAAAATTGGGCGACAAGTACATAGCTTGTGCCATGTAGACAAGCGAGAGTCAGCATATGCATATATGCTTGAGAAGATCTGGCACATCTTTTATCACACCTTCTCCGAAAACGGACTAATCGACTTTTTCGCGAGCCGCAACATTGTGAAAGAGTGCAGCCATCAGGCAAAACTCGAGGCTCTGGAGGATCAATACCTGGTTGTTCCATATGAACTTGTAAGACTACCTCATGACGAAAACTTAAGAACGATTACTTCCATAAAGTTCGACTTTACACGACGAATCGCTTATTTAAAAAGTTTCAAGGATACTTGAATTGCAATCACGTATCCTAAGATTGAAATGACAGAAAAATAAGCACAAAGTACCGTGCTAGGTTTCACTCGATATGCCGGTTATATGCTGCAATTGTTAGAAAGGTAGAGCCATAGAGGCCAGTGCTCCAAAAACAGACTCAAGTCGTTCGTCAGTTCTACGACCAGATAAGGTTGAAGGAAACGTGCAAGCTCTTGAGCTTTGGCATTTCTGTGATGTAGAACGTTTGAGTTCTCAATTCTTGTTGACACATTTATCGCTTGTTTTTATTGCTTATGGCTTACAGCACAATATCCTGCTTGTTCATGAAAACACAATTTTGCCAAAGGAAATTTAAACTCATTTAGTCTTACAATCTCACTCAGTCTTCTATATTGAACGCGTTTCAAAGCACTATAAAATATCCCACAGCACCTGTTCTGTATGTCAATCAACTAGAATGCAATATCCAGAGGCGCGTCATATCATCGTTAGTCCCCCTTGCAGTTGTATGTCACCTCTGACTTCCGTCGAGTGAATTCCCGCACAGCGAATACAAAACATAATACAACCATTACACCTACAAGAGTTATGTGAAGGTAGGTACCTCCTTTGATAAATCCTCTCCGCATTTAACCTCATTTTACACAAGTAAATGTTTACATCCTCTGTGGGCGACGTCATGCACATCAGTACAATAGACTGCCACTAGGTAACACAGAGGACTGCTTTCAGTCTCAATTCTTCCCGAGAAGGTGGTGTACTCGTATAATGTGTTCAAAGGATTCTTTCCATTTGTTTTTCATTTTCTGTGGTGACAAAAAGTGCCATTTGCACCTGTGGGTGCACAGGCCCTGTACAACTTTTCATTCGACGTCGACGGCGGCAGTTTAGAAATTCTTTGTGCAAACTCTTTAGGCATTGTCACGCCCTCGAGAAAGCACAATAAATAGAAAAAAAGAAGAAATAAAAGAGTTAAAAACTGGCTTCAACTGGTCGGTCACCCATGTGTCTCATACACGCTTGCCATACCGCCTGCCGCCGGCAGTCACTTGAACAATTGGTATTCTGTTGGCATTATGTATTTAAAGAAAAAATTATGTACAAAGGTATACTTAAATCAAAACAAAAGGAAAAAAGAAAGAAAAGAAAAAGAAAAATTTCATTCTAAACGAACGTGATTTAAATGCCAAACACGAGAGATCAAACAAAAAGAAAATAAACAAAAAAAAATTGTTCAGTTTGGAAAAAAAAAAGAAAAACCTAACCAAACCGATTATTAAATGGCCACTTTCTTGGTTTGTAGCCACTTTTGCAAAAGACACAGGAAAAAAGGGGAAAGAAATACGAGAAATGAAAGACAAACGATAGAAGGTGGCGAAAAGAAACTTGTTGAACTCCGATGACCGAGAAATTTTAAAGAAATTATTTAAATATATTTTCTGTTCGCTTCTTTTGTTTATTTATAACTATGAGTAATGTTTGCTTTATGGCCTATAGAATTTGTATGCGCAAATTCATAGTTTGCGGAAAGGTGATGGTTATTTATGAGAAACGCGGGGATCAATGGAGCTGTAGCTATGCGGTGTAGTTGTATCAGAAGAACATTTTTAGACATCACTATAGTAATATTCAATTCTATTCAATTTATTTAATCAGTAATACATGATGCTATAATAAAAAATTTGATCTTAAAATGAATTAACCATACAATTTGAAACTAAAATATATTGGGTCGGAAAAAAAATATAGATTTTTTTTTGTCATTGATAAATTTGTAACTTAACTTCGAAAAAGGCGAAAATGTTGCGAATGCTCTTGATTAAATTTATGCTATTTTTGGTGAACGTATTTTATCAAAATCAATAGCCAAAATATGGTTCGCTCGATTCCGTTCTGGAAATTTTGATGTCAAAGGTGCACGCCGCTCTAGTCGACCAACGACTGAAAAAGTGGATAGCGATGGTGTATTGGTAATGTCATCGATTTCCTTGACATAGAAGGTGCTTTTGATAACACTGGTTATGAATCCATCACTAGTGCCGTATGTACGGCAAGACCTAGGGCCTGTCTCCAAAGGTCATTTTCTGGTTATATATCACTGTTGTAAGAGCCATTCTGACATACGCGTCCGTAGTCTGGTGGACGAAAACCAAAGAGGTCACAACCATTAAAAACCTCACAAAATTTCAAAGACTAGCTTGCCTCGGCATCACAGGTACTATGCATACTTGTCCCACAACAGCCATTGAAGCCATAATCGGACTTACTCCGTTACATATATTTATAAAAAAAAGTGTTAATCCGCAATGCAGTTAGTCTTAGAAAATCAGGTGCTAATAGTACACGGGATCACGTGGATCTCATGGAGCTATTGTCCGACTTCCCCGAGCTAAACATGCTCAGCACGGTCTCTATACGCCCAAATCACTATACTTTGGTAGAAGGTTTGAGATTGTGATCCCAAGCCGTGATATATGGAATAATGGCGGACCGTCGCTTGATCCAAAAGGTATAGTGTGGTACACCGATGGATCAAAAATGGACTCAGGGGTTGGCGCCGGTGTGTATGGACCCAACCATAAAATTTCGAAATCACTCGGAAAGAGTCCTAGTGTTTTCCAGGCCGAACTTTACGCCATTGAAACCTGTGCTAACATTAACCTGCACTCAGGCATCAAAGGTGCCTCTATCTATATACTCACCGATAGCCAAGCGGCGCTCAAAGCACTGATATCCCATTTGATCAGTTCAAAATCAGCTGCTTCGACAGCTTACAAAATCTGGCCCGACACAATAAAGTAAAATTGTGGTGGGTACCGGGTCATGTAGGCGTTGACGGCAACGAAACTGCAGACCTGCTAGCTAGGAAGGGCTCCTCTGAGTTTTTCACTGGACCCGAACCCTTCTGCGGGATATCCGATTCTGCCTTTAAACTTACCCTAAACATTTGGGAACGCAACATTGCATCTTCCACTGGAATAACTCCCAAGGTCTCAGGCAGGCTAAAAGAGCTGTTCAACCCTTTCAAAGACAGGCAGTTGATATCCTAAAATACGGCAGGAATGACATAAGAAGGCTTGTGAGCTTCCTTACCGGTCACTGTCAACTTCTTTACCACCTTAACAAAATGAGAATTTCGGAGGATATCACCTGCCGCCTCTGCCTAGAAGAGGACGAAACCGCAGAACACATACTATGTGAGTGTGTAGCTCTGTGTAGTACTAGGAGAATCTTTTTCCTTAAAGAGATCATATCTCCAATAGATCTAAGGAACTCCTCCGCAGCCGTAATTATAGCTTTCATAAGGAGAGTAGAAGTACTGCTGCCCTAAAAGTGGAATATGGCACAATAGATCTCCTTGTTCGCAGTGCCTACACGCCATTTAGGCGTGGCCACACACCTGTTAAAAAACAAAATATCATCGATTGCTACGCTAATGGTTTATGGGTGAAATTCTGATGTCAACACGCATTTATTAATTTCTTATAAAGTCAGTCCGCTCAATCAATAGTCCATCAAAGTGCGACTATTTATCGAAATAGAAGTTGCGCTTATGACAGCAGGAGTGACAAAGCTTGATCGAATAAGAAGTTCGAAGATCCGTGGAAGCTTTCACATCAAAGAAACCATCGTACAAAAACTACAGCGCGACCGGCTCAGCTGATATTAAATAAATAAATAAATATTTGGCGCAACAGCTCTTTGAGTGCCAGGGCCTAGCTTCTCGCAACCACTCATGTTGTGTGCGTTATATTTTTCACCCGAATGGAAGGGACCTACAGTTTAGTGCCGTATCCGAACGGCGATTCAAGAAGCTTTTTCGTGACAACAATACTCTCGGATATTTGTCAGACGCTCGCGAGAGGTGGGACCGTGAAAAAACTTTTTGGTGTTTTCTGGGATTCGAACTTGGAACCTCATGCTGGTATTGCCACGTTCAAAGAAGAGATCATTTGAACCCTGTTAAAAAGGCAATATCAATGCACGTTCCAAAGACATCGCGATGTAGGAAAGGCAGGCCTCTAAACGCCTGGATCACACAAATGCGACGACATCGGCATTTCATTGGCCTAAGTAACCGAGTGATCCTAAATCGTCGGGCCTGCCGATATTTTCGGAGGTCAAATAGGCGAACTCCACAGGCGGATCAGTAGAAATGCGGTGAAGTGGGAGGGTTGTGACCCCTTATTTTCGGATACTAACCTCGCTGATAAAAGGAAGAAGAAGAAGAAGAAGAAGAAGATGTTGCCAAGAAGCGCATAATGAAAACGACAAAGAACTGTTGGCAAGAGGAAAAATAACGGGCTACTCCGCAAGTAACCATAAATCGTATGGTATTGCAACATACTCGTATAACATATCTAAATCAGACTTGCTATCAATCGGATCTTCTGACAATATCTTCTTAATTGCTATCAGTATTGCAGATGTCAAAATTATGAACACATATAAACCTCTAAACACACCTTGCTCCAGAAATATCTTAACAGCACATTCACATCCAGTAGTACATGCAGGGGATTTCAATAGTCACCACACGTTATGGAAATACACGAAGAACGACAGTAATAGAGAAATACTCATGGGATGGTCCGAAATAAATCCCATGCATCTTGTGTTTGATGCTAAAGACAGATCGACCTTTATGCCAGCAAGATGGAAAAGGGGCTACAACCCAAACTTATGTTCTGTTTTCAGCAACGACAACGGCGTACCCCTACAAACAACCGGAGAAGTCTTAATAGATTTCCCACATAGCCAACACCGACCCGTGCTAATAGATATTGGACTAAAAATCCCGATTGTTAAGCTTGCGTTAAGCTATTGGAAAGACATAATACCGGCAATAGGTTGAACATATGGCTGGAAAAATTGTTCCTTCTGTTAGATGGTTGATACATCATAACTTCAGGTAGTCGGGAAAAAAATAATGTGAATCAGAAGCAAAGATAAAAATAACAAAAATCCCCTCAGTTATCTGGACGCCGCGTCATCTCCGGAGTTTTTCTGAAATAATGGTTTGAAATCACTACACCAATCTTTCTCTCTTTAACTATTTTATCCTACGCTTGCACTGTGTAAAGAAAATTAAAGAGAATTCATAACCCCTTGAGTGCGCGCAAGTTATAAAAAAAAAAAAAATGAAAAAAGTGTAGGATGGCCGGCACATAAGTAGCCATGCATCGCTTCGAAACAAAACATCAGCCACACAACAGTTTTAAATAATGTGGAGAATGCTGGCTACACAAAGAAACTCGACGTACGAAACTTGGGTACCTACAACATAATCTGACAGAAAAAAATTTGCTGGGCAAAATTCAAATTTGTGAATTGCTGGTGAATCGAAACGAAATCGAGTCATTTTTGAAAAGATTGATTACTGGTGATGAAAAGTGGATCAGTACAAACATGAGGTGCGAAAAATATCGCGGTCAAAGAAGGCTAAAGACTGGCGCCAAGGTGGAACTGATAGGGCCCCATGCATTATGAAAAGCTGCCGCCTGGCCAAACGATAAACTCTGAACTTTACTGCTAGCAACTAACTAGATTAAATGAAGCGGTTCAAGAAAAGCGGCTGGAGTTGATCAACAGAAATGACGTTGTTTTCCACCACGATGCTTCCACCGTATAGTCCATGCCCTTGCACCGTCGGATTACGATTTGTAACGTCCTTTAGCACTGGCTGAGTCAGACCGGTTAGAATCCCCCTTCTAGTAAAGAGAACCACTTCAGAGGAGAAACACTTTGAGAGCATTCACTGAAAGCTCACTTCTAGTGCACCATTCATTGATCATGTCTAGCGCCGTC
The DNA here is from genome assembly GCA_945910035.1 of Brachypalpus laphriformis. Lineage (NCBI taxonomy): Eukaryota > Metazoa > Arthropoda > Insecta > Diptera > Syrphidae > Brachypalpus > Brachypalpus laphriformis. The sequence continues at coordinate 35,741,328 of OX246753.1, forward strand.
TGCGCGTTAGCACAAACAGACGCTAGTTTAGAATATTCAACAGAGAGTCGACCACCATCCACCATAGCAATTGAGATAGAACGTCACTTTAGGGGCAGTCCCTGTTCACCCCTGCTATAATAGGCCAAAATCCATATCTAAAACAAAAGTTCTGTTCATTAGCATTACTTTGATCCACAATAGTAATGTTTCGTTTACCCTGTGCTGTCTGGCAGAGTCATATATACAGCCAAACGCCGTATTGTCGAAAGTACCCCCTATGTCGAAGCCCATCGCGTATTTTTTCCTGTCAAGCAAGCATTCAATTCTGGTTACTAGATTCAAAAGCATAGTTTCGCATGATTTCCCAGGCTCATAAGCATGCTACAACTCCGATAGTGGATGCAATCTCACAGAAACTGTGCGCACGTGAAATTCCACCAGTCTCTCCATACTTTCCAGTAAGAAGAATGTGAGACTTATAGGTCTCAAACTCTTGGGGGGTGAGAAGTCCTCCTTACCAATTTCTGTTATGAAAGCCACTCTGACTGCCCACTTAGGTGTAGGAATATAATACCAGTGCCAAGCCAGCAACTGGGATATACCATGTTGCAGCATAGATGGGTATATTCCATCGGTACCAGGCTACTTGAAAACACCAAACCTCATTTGTTACCACAGCTGATGCAATAGAACAACTGCGCCGAGATTTCTGACTTAGATCAAGCTCAATCTGGATTAGCGGAACTAATAGTTATCTGATTGAATGGAAAGTGCGTATTCAGCAGAAGACTAAAAGTTTCTGATGTTGTCTCAGTAAACTTGACGTAGCCCCATACTTTACCAAAGATTCTATGACATGCGTAAAAATCGATGGATGCTTTCCTTTCCAAGATATTTCCTTTCAAATTCAATTTACAGGCCGGTACTCAATTTTTTATTTCTGGTTAAAATAAAATGTCAAATAAAATCAACTCAATGGCACGTATACAAGAAAATCCTCCTTAAACCTGCTGTCACATATCATTTGACTTTTATTGACTTAACCAAATAAATCGATAAAAAATGAAAAATTCAAACGACAAATTCCCCCTTAAACTGTATGGGAATTTATATCTCCTGTAATGGATTCTATTGACGATAACAAAGTTAATGGAATACTAAAGTTTCCCAAGGAATTACCATAAATTAATGAATATCCGTGACAGTTAAATCGAAAACTCAATTTGAATAAAACGCAAAACAATTAAATTCCTTTACATAACCAGGAAATTAATGTCCATACACAGCTGCAATTAAAAAAGATAATTTAAATACAAATGCCTGGGAATCATAATACCCTAACGCTAAAAACATTGTAGTAAATAACTCACCCTGTAAGCTTTTTTTTACGAAAGAAAACCTCGTTAGTGTTGTATCTTTTTAGTTTTCTACTTGATTAAGTTTTTAACACGAATAACTGACTACTTCGCGTAAGCGCCTATAAACCGCACAATAATAATTGTTAGCGATTACGATACCTACAAATGCTGATAGTTGTGTAATTGTGGGAAATTATTTTTTCTCTTGCATCTAAATTTTCTTATATTTGTTTTTTTTAGTATTTTATTGGAAAAGTGTTACGTGCTGAATTCCAGTTAACTTTATAACGAATAAAGAAATAAATTACGAATTGCAAATTACTATCGATCACTGGGTTTTACGTAAATATATTGCGATAAACATATTCATATTTACATAAGTTATTTCTTATAAATTATTTCTAAAAACAAAATGTGGTCTTTACACAGAGATCAAGCTTGTTTATGGGGAAAATCGAAAAGCACCGCTAGAACAAGCAAAAGTTCTCGGAAAAACGAACAAGTTTAAAAAATCCAAATGAAGCGCAGTATTAGTAATTTGTACAATTTTAAAACCACAAAGCTTTTGTTATGAGGAAAATTCAGGTTTTAACAGACTTGAGGAAAATACTTAAGTTAATTTGCATTGCCATCTTTGAGGAATGGAAGAGTTGAATAAAGAAAATTTCCATGAGACGTAATACTGCTTTCAAAATGGTCACATGTTTAAGACGTTTGCTCGTAGAAATTATTTCATGTATGAATATGCATCCCTCACCTCTTGGGCTACTACATACATACATTCGGGCAGTCATGCTTCAAGAATATACTCATTAGTGCTTTTTGGTCTGCGGTCATGCTAAAATTTTAAATTCGTTACTGTATCTGGCAACGAATAAGGGTGACAATGGTGCAGTGGGTCTGGTCAAACGGTAGAGCATGCGATCATATGAAAACAGAGGTGTTTTTACGAGCTCCTCGACAAAACATACGAGCAATGTCCTAAATACGACGTTAAAATCGTATTGTCTTTGGTAGGGCAATTGGTAAGCATAGCCTACACGACACCACGTCTGATAACGGACTAAAGCTAATTGATTTCGCTGTGGAGCGAAATGTCACCATAGCAGGTACATGGTTTCCTCATCTCGATATGCATAAGCAGACATGGCGGTCCAATGATCATGTAACAATCAACCAAATTGATCATATTGCGATCGACGAAAGGCATGCCTCCAGTATTCTGGATGTCCGTACCTTCCGAGCGGCCAACATAGACTCGGATCATTACCTTGTTGTAGCCAAGGTACGAATGCGGATATCCCAATCTGAGCAACAAAGAAGAATCACTGTGAGAAAATTTAACGTCAAAAAGCTACAATCGCAAGAGACTGCGAAGAGTCTCTTCGCTGAACGCGTATCCCGAAATCTCTCAATCGCCCCTATGCCGCCAGCATCAAGTGCCGAAGACCAGTGACAACGCTGTTAACATGCCATCAGAAACGCCGCGACTGATGTGCTGGGTCTCGCTCGCCCACCACCGGAAAACCCCTGGTTTGACGAAGAATAACGGCGAGTGCATGCAGCAAAACAAGAGGCATACAAAGCGGCGCTGCAAAAGAAGACGAGAGCTGCTCGTGAGCTCTACGAGCAAACGAGACGGGAAGAACATCGGCTTCTCCATAAGAAGAAGAAAGAGCATGAGAAGCGCGCGTTTGAGAATATCGAGAGTTTATACTCCAGGAACAATGTACGGAAGTTTTACTAAAAGGTAAAAAGAACGTGTCGGAGGAGCAATACCCGTACAGAAACCTGTAGAGATGAAAATGGAAACCTCGTAGTAGAATCACAGTCGGTGTTGAGAATATGGAAAAACCACTTCTGCAGACTGTATAACGGTGACGAAGACCAACATCCCGCTGACAGGCAGAATGAACCATTCAACATAGACGATGATAGTCAAAATTTCCTTCCACCTGACCAAAACGAAGTGAGGATAGCAATATCCAAGCTAAAATCCAACAAGGCTGCGGGACCTGACGGCTTACCGGCCGAACTTTTCAAGGCAGCTGGGGATGAATTGGTAGAGTGCATACACCAACTCATTTCTAATATTTGGTCAGACGAGTGTATGCCTGATGAATGGAATCTCAGCATCGTTTGCCCGATCCACAAGAAAGGAGACCCCCTCAACTGCGCCAATTATAGAGGCAGCAGTCTCCTCATCGCATACAAGATCTTTTCTGCGATATTGTGTGAACGCCTGAAACCTTTTATCAACAGCCTGATTGGACCCTATCAGTGCGGTTTCAGGCCAGGAAAGTCCACTATCGATCAAATCTTCACACTTCGGCAGATCCTGGAGAAAACCCAAGAATTCCAAATCGATACTCACCACCTCTTTATCGATTTCAAGGCCGCCTATGACAGCATCTATAAAAAAGAGCTTCATAGAACCATGTCTCGTTTTGACATCCCTGCTAAACTTGTCCGTCTGTGCAGGCTGACGATGGAGAACGCTCGCTGCTCCATCGAGGTCGGTAATGACTTCACCGAGTCCTTTGATGTCAAAAAAGATATTAGACAAGGTGACGCGCTGTCATGTGACTTCTTTAATATTGTACTTGAACGGATTGTGTGAAACTCACAAGCCAACACCAGAGGCACAAGTCTGTACAACTGCTTGCATACGCCGACGATATTGACATTATCGGAATAACTCAGAGGGCTGTTCTGTAAAAACCGTAAAGAAAGTGAGCCAAATCGGTCCAGACGTTCTCAAGTGATGCGCTTACCAACGAACAGCATTTAATTTTTATTTACATAGTTCTTGCAGTTTTTCTGTAGTATCTTCGACCGTTTTACCTACTGCCAAGATAGTAGTGTCGTCGGCAAATGTAGCTAGTTCAGTGCCTTCTACTTGCGGTATATCACGAGTATATAATAGGTAAAAGACTGGACCAAGAACGCTTCCTTGCGGCACACCAGCCATTATTTCCTTAAAATCTGAATATTCGTTTCCACATTTGCCGCGTAAGGTAGTTCTTCAAAATGTTATATAGGTGCTGTGGCAGAACTTGTCGTAATTTAAACTTTAAGCCTTGGTGCCAGACCAGGCTTGAGAGACGTCAAGGAATACGCTTGAACAAGTCCTTTTTTCTTCAAGTGATTTTTCGATTACATGTGTTATTCGATGTACTTGTTCAACTGTAGAATGCTTACTTCTGAATCCGAATTGATGATCCGGAATGAGATGCCCTTCTTCTATTACCGGCTGTATTCGGCTAACCAATATTCTCTCGAACACTTTGGATATAATTGGAAGAAGCAAAATCGGTCTATAAGACGTTTTTTTCATTCGGCGGTTTTACGGGCTTAAGGACCATTATGACTTCTGCGAGTTTCCATTGACTGGGAACATATTCTAGTCTAAGCGCGGCGTTTATAATGAACAGAAGCTTAATTAAAGCTTTTCTTGGTAGTGCTTTAAGAACCTCTCCCGTAATTAGGACATATCCAGGAGCATTCTTAGGTTTAAGTTTCTTTATTTCTTCCTTAAGTTCGGTAAGTGTTGCATTTCCTGTTACGCTATTGGCTATATACGACATTTATATTTTCAACAAGAGCTTGTCCATCAAACGGTTTGAAGGTTTCTTGCAGGTTGGTGGCAAAAACTTGCGCTTTCTCTTTATCATGCCTGGCCCATTCGTCTTGACTTTTCCTAATTGGGGCGGCTTGAATTTGATGTTTTTTAATACCTTCAATTGCCTTCCAAAGCGAGTAATAAAATTTTTTTTTTCTGCTGTTAAGCTTTCTAGGTAAGTTTGTATTTCATTATTCTTAAGGTCTTTAATAGATCTTTTTAGTGAGTTGCACAAACGGTTAAGATGTGCTTTATGTTGCGGAGCCCGAGTTTGTTGCCATTTTTTACGCGAATCTAAAAGATAGTTACTTTATTTGATGGTAGTTATGAATTCTAAAAACTATTTTAACGGAAATATTTATGTGGGGTTAATAGTTTTCGAGATATAAAAACAAAAGACAAAGTTCTGCTATTTAGGTTCCGAAGTTGTTTAAGGAAACTCATCATAATTTTACACCCGAAATACATATATCTTCATTGATCGACACATTCATCTTCATATCGCCTTTGAAGCTCTAGATTCGGTTATGTAATTGTCCTAGAGTGTGGATCAAATGCCGGTAGATATTGATGTCAATAGCTGTGAGAAAGCAAACTCTACATAAAAACGTATTTGTACAAAATACTAGTATATACCCAACATATTTATTTTGCACATTTGGAGTCTTTATGGCGTCAGTTTTCATTCGATATTCAACACGATGGGGTTTAAAATTGTGTTTTTTTCTTTTTCTTATTGGGTACAATGTGCAAAAATTCCTTGTTACATATATATTAAGGTTTCTACAAAAATTTGGATATCGTGATGGTTTAAGTTCTGTAAATCAAACAATTCATAAGATGTAAAGGATTGATAGACTGACAAACAGACCTATGTTGAACACTAAAAAACTGGTAGCATATAGATAGATAGACGAACGGCATAATCATTTATATGATTGCGAGGTTAAAAGTTGGAACATGGTATATGGGTTTCTTAGAAGGCAAAGCCGTACAAATAAGAAAAAAAAAATGTAAAGTTAGCTAAAAACGCATCTTGTCTTCAAAAGTTGTTTCTTCTTAATGTCTAGAACATTAAAAAAATTCTGCCGGGGGTGCCGGGGCATAGGGATATTGTAAGGCTAATGAACTCTCCAGAATAGGAACATTTGTACCCATCCTTCCAGACAAGAATAATCTAGGTACTTGCTAGGTAGCTTTTATTTTCAAGCTGGATGCAATCGAAAGAAGAAATCTTAGATGGACAAGTGCTACAACATACTTAACAGATTTGACCCAAGTTGGATCTAAAACGATCCAAGAAATTGATTTCTGTTAACCGATTGGCTCTATTGGCATATCGGCTCTATTATATGTGCAATTAAAAGACACTTTCTAATAGGCAAGCATGCAACAAGGCTTAGCGTATATTCAAATGATTCTTTCAGAAGCTACATGGGCGAAGAAGATGAAGAAACCATTCCTCAACTTCTTTGTGCGTGCCCAGCTTTCTCTTATAGAAGAAAGCTTCACTCACTTAGGAGCTTTCTATTTAAACGATTTCGGCGATCTGATCGATTTAGACATCAGGAACCTCCTTCGCTTCATTAGAAGCTTTAATTGGTTCTAACGAGTAGGCTAAGATTACATGATCTTCGTGGTACTACAACGGACGTTCCTTGGTCATCGATCGAGGTCATTGCAGTATTCTTGTAGTGTGGTTCGATAAGATGTACTGCAATGACTGAAAGCTGAAGATCAGATTTCAGAAGTTGGAGACCATCCTATTCAAAACCCCGTTGTCTAGAGCCTCTAGGGATACCAGAAAGAATTGGCGTATGTTCTCTATCGTGGGACAGTACGGGCAGCCACTTGTGAGTGGAAGTATAATCAGGGTCTGACCAGATCGATATCCATATTTTAACAAGCATATAGATGCTGCTCTGGCCAGAGCCAAAGTTGCTTTCGCCTTAACAAAGAAACTGTTTTATAGCAACCAACTCCATGCACAAGGCGAATCCCACAGACGGATCAGTAGAAATGCGGTGAAGTGGGAGGGTTGTGATCCCTTGTTTTCGGATCATAGCTTCGCTGATAAAAGGAAGAAGAAGAATAAATAAATTCTTAAGAAAAATGTTCTATGAATATTTCCGTCATTAAATATAAACAGCACACCTACTATCTGGCAGCACTTTTGTAGAAAAAATATTTTATATTAAATCTGTGAAAAAAGATATATGTATGCCTGTCATGTTTTTCTTCAGAACTGTACACCCACTTCAAAAGCAAGTGATTAACAAAATAAGGAATATACACAGAGAAAATATATGTTTACGTACGAGATAATTAAAATGAGTTTGCATAAAATTAATTGCAAATAATGTCATAAACATGTTACAACTTAGAATTCTATGGAAACTTGTTTGGAGAAAATAAAGTATTTTTGGATTAATCATTTCTGATATTTTTGTGACTCAGGAAATAGTATATTTAACTACATACATATGTACGGGTATGTATGCATGTGTTTATGGCAAACACATTTTGAAAAAAGAAAGGCAAAAGCAACTGCCGATGCATATTGTTCCTAAGCAGAATTAACGAGAAGCTTTACAGGGATCTTGATTGATTCATTTGACGGAGTTGGTTCAGGAAAGTAATTTGCTTACTGAATTTCAAGCGGGTTTCTGAAAAAAACGCACTGCGACCTCAAACATCTATTGTGCCAGACCTGCGTTAAGCCGACAACTGGGTTAAGGCTCTTGATAAACCTCAACAAAGCTCTAGCCTCAATGTTCAAAAGTCAGAGGGACTCAATAAAGCTCTCCCGAGGTGGAGAAGTCTCTTTCTGCGGCCATGGGGCATTCACAAAGAATATATTCTGCCGACTTCTTGTGCTCTCCACATAACCAGCATACATCTGTATCTGCTACTCCTATTTTGTGCAGATGCTACCTGAGTGAGCAATGACAAGTCAGGTAGCCTGTAAAGGTCCTTAAGCCTGCTTTCCTATGCTCAAGTAGCTTCTTAGCCTTACAACGGTTGAGGTTGATGAACTTTTTTGATTGTCTTATTCCTTGAATTTGGCCCAGTACTCTGCATGACTTCTTCTTCTTCTTCCTTTTATCAGCGAGGCTATGATCCGAAAACAAGGGATCACAACCCTCCCACTTCACCGCATTTCTACTGATCCGCATGTGGGGTTCGCCTATTTGACCTCAGAAAATATCGGCAGGCCTGCCGATTTTGGATCACTCGGTTACTGAGGCCAATGAAATGCCGATGTCGTCGCATTTGTCTGATCCAGGCGTTTATAGGCCTGCCTTTCTTACATCGCGATGTCTTTGGAACGTGCATTGATATTGCCTTTTTAACAGGGTTCAAATGATCTCTTCTTTGAACGTGGCAATACCAACTGAGCCGGTCACGCTCTATTTTTTGTACGATGGTTTCCTTGATGTGAAAGCTTCCACGGATCTTCGAACTTCTTATTCGATCAAGCTTAGTCACTCCTGCTGTCATGCGAAGCATCTTCATCTCAGCTGCCGTTAATTTACTCTCATACTTTTTGTACATCGTCCAACATTGTGAACCGTATGTGAGCGCTGGACGTACAACTGCGGTGTAGAGCCTTCCTTTCAACTAAGGGGGCATTTTTCTGTCACAGAAGATAGCGGAATTTTCTCGCCACTTCATCCACCCTACGCTTACACGATGATTGATGTCGTCATCACAAGTTGCTTTGCTATTGATCATAGATCCCAGATATTTGAACTTTTCGCACTTGGGAAGCACTGTTCCATTCAAATAAATGTCTGGAATAGGCCTGAGTGGATCAGAGAACGGGCAGCACAAGTACTCTGTCTTTTTTGAACTAATGCGATACCCATTTCCCTCCAAAACGTCCACCCACACATCAAGTGCTCGTTGCAGGGATGTAGGATCCTCACTTATGATGGCTCCATCGTCAGCAAAGAATAACTGATGTACCTTGGGGTCCATCACTTTACCTTCAAGCAGATAATCAAGGACTGTAATAAAGAGCAAAGGACTTAAAACGCTTCCCTGGTGTACCCCGACTTTGATTGGGAACTCTTCGGTTACTCCAGCGGGGCATCTTACTTTTGTCTTTGCTCCTTCGTACATGTCCATAATCATCTGTACATAGGTTTCTGGAACTCCTCGATGTCTTAGCGCCACCCATATCAGATCTCGTGGTTGTCTGTCGAATGCCTTTTCAAAGTCAACCAATACAATATGCAAATCCCTTAAGGAATCACGATGTTTTTCCATTATGATCCTTATACTTTGGATTGCATCTGTGGTTGATTTACCCGAGACAAACCCGCACTGATCATCAGATAGCCGTATTATTTTTCGCAGTCGGCTACCTAATACCCGCTCAACGATCTTCATGGTGTGTGACATCAGCTTGATTGAACGGTAGTTATCACAGTTTCGCGTATCACCCTTCCCTTTGTATACAGGGAGAAGGTAACTTTCCCTCCATTCACTCGGCATTGGATCACCTCTCACGAATTTGGAGATGAGAATTCTGAGCCATCTGAACCCGATATCTCCCATCTTTTTCCAGAACTCAGAGGGTATTTCGTCTGGCCCAATCGCTTTTCGTTTTTTGGAGTATTTGACCGCCTCACTAACTTCTTCGACTGTAATGTCGGGTATTTCTTCACAGTTAGAGGTGGCTCTTGGAAAGTATAGCCGGGGAAACTGTTCATTCAAAAGTTCTTCACAATACTGCCGCCACCTCTGCAGAATTTTGTCGTCATCCACAAGAAGCTGGCCATGAGCATTGCTAATGAACTTTGGCGAACGAATCTCCTGAGCATTCTTCCTTCTTTGGGCGGCTATTTTGAAGATAGTGGCACTCTTGTTCATATTGTGTCTTCGCAGCTCCTGGATAGCCTGGTTTGCATCAGCAACCGGGGAAAATATTTTCTCCAGCTCCCGATACAGGCCCTCCGTACTCTCTGCTTGAAGCTGAGCGCACTTCTTCTTCGCTTTTTTCTTGCAGCATCTGTATTCCATTTCGAGGCGAGCTTTTTCGTCACTATTATTAGAGGGGCACTTTGACCAAGCTTTGAAAGCCACTTTCTTCTCATTTATCAGCATCTTAGCTTCATCACTCCACCACCATGTTTCTTTGGCGTGTTGATGGTGGCCTTTTGAAGCTCCTAGCAGTGATTTGGCCTTCTTTAAGCAAGTTCGCTGTAGGGAATCCCACATATTTTGTGCTCTGCACTCTTCATCCTCAGCTCCGTTGATGGTGTGAGAGAGGTAATTCTTCATTACGAAAACAAAAGCCTCGCCTTTTTCTTTGTCCAGATTGTACCACTTGATTTTCTCAGAGACCCTTGTTTGTTTGCTTTTCTTTGGTGTTTTCATAAAAATTTCTGTTAGCAGGAGACGGTGTTGTCGAGCGATTGCCTCTCCCAGGATCACTTTGCAATCTTTTACCCGAGGCTTCATGAAACTGCCTACCAAATGGTAGTCAATCTGAGTTTCATCTCCACCACTGCTGTAAGTGATCAGGTGTCGGCTTTGTTTGATGAACATGGTATTTAACACGATAAGACCGTGTGATTTGCACATGCTTAGGATGTCTTCACCAGGAAGGTTCCTGGTGCCATATCCTAGTCCTCCATGGCAGTCTTCATAGTCTTCGTTTGATTTCCCGACATGTCCATTCAAATCTCCTCCAACAAACAGAAATTCTTCCTTTGGGATGTCCTTAAGGAGATTGTGGAAATCTAGCCAAAATGCATCTTTATCTCTCTGATTGTACCCATCGTGGGGAGCATATGCACTGACAATATTCCACACCTCTCCTTGTATTACTAGTTTGAGAGACATCAAACGGTCGCTGGACTTCGAAATGCTCAAGACGTTTCCAAGTAGCTCTGCCGCAAGGATGATACCGATTCCGTTCCTAGCCTTTTCCGTTCCGTAGTAGAACATCTTGTAATCTTTTGTCCTAACGTCGAAGAAACGCGCCCGATTCCCGGTGTTTTTCCATTTCGTCTCTTGGACACACAAGATGTCCACCCGCCTTCTATTCATCATCTCTTCCAGCTCGTAACTTCGACCGGTCATGCTTCCAACGTCCAACTCGCGACCCTTAAATTGCGTCCAAACTGTTTCATTATGTTGCTAGCCCCCGGAATCCGTATAGCTCTGACCCGAACATTTCTGCTCGGTCCAGGATCAGTACCATGCACAGCAGTGGTAGTGCCTGGCGGGGTAGTGCCTTTCCTTTTTGCAAGTATTGCCCAGTACTCTGCATGACAATCAGCCCAATGTTTTAATTTGAGGTGAGACTTTATAAAGCTTTATGAGCGAGAAATATGAACGCTTCCAAGTCTTGTTACACATAAAAAAACGTTAAAAAGGCAATAGAGAAATCAAGAAGCATTAACAAAGTGGGATGGTTGCAGCTAAGTGCAATACGAGTTTCATCAATAACAAATATAAGGGCTGTCTAGCAGCTCTTTTCGATCGAAAACCAAATTGGTTAGTTTCTTATTAAGAAGACATTTTTGTATTTGCGGCGAAATTTACTTATTCAAAAACTTTACATTAGTAAGGAAGAATTGCTACCGGTCTTTACTAGATGGTATTTCTACTCTCTTTTTTGGAATGGAATAATTGGATTAATTGGAATAATCTTAGCTTTTTTCGACTCAGAGGGAAAAGTTGATGTAGTGAGCATAGGGCAGTGGTCATTTTATAAATTTTGGTCTTAAACTATCAAGACCTGTAGCACTCGACTTAACAGATAATATTGCTTTACACTTCGCTTAAACTTTTAAAGTAGAAAGAATCCTCACTTTCACTTTCGGGGTTATGCTTAAGGAAATTAAAGTATCTGAAGGGAATGCCGGATGATGAGATGAATTCGGCATTTAGTTGATCTATTTAATAATTTCTTAAACAATTGTTACTTCCCGAGTTATTGGAAAACATCGAAGGTTTTCCAATAATCAAAAAGAAGAAGGATCTTTCTGATCCTTCCAACTATAGGCCAATAAGTCCCCTGCCTAATATCGGGAAGGTTTTAGGTATTAGTGAATCTATTTTGTTCGTGTGCGAAAGAAAGGAGATTATACCGTGGAACCAATATAGGTTCAAGAAAAACCATTCGGGGGTGCACGCTGTTACATAATTTAATTTTTGACGTCAATTGCAGTCTTAGCGTCATAAGATGTACAGCCGTCTTCGACACGGTTTGGATCGACGGGTTTTTATATAAACTTCTCCGATATGAATTCCCGCCTCACATTGCAAAGATAATTGCATTTTTGGTGCACGAGAAGAAATTTGTTGTATCAGATAGACAATACACGACGACTAAAGTTTTTAATGTCACCAATGGTTTGTCACAGGGTACAGCACCACTCTTCTTCAACATCTACATCTCAGATATGCTAAGGGACATGGACAATTTGATAGCGTTCGCTGACGATGTTATATTGTGCAAGCGGTTCGAGAATCCAGGACATGCAGACAGAGCTTCAGAATAGCTTTGACAAACTGTAAACTTTCTGCTCAGAGTGGAAGCTCAAAATAAACGAAGCAGAATGCGCAACTGGAAAAACTTGCAAATAGTGACTTCTAATGGTCTTCGCATCGAGTGAAAGACTGTTGTGAAGTATTTAGGGGTCCATCTAGACAAGTTTTTGTACTACAATGTGCATATAAATACACAGTGGCAAAAAGCGAGAGCGGCATTTATGTCCCTCAAACACCTTTTCTACTCCAACCATCTTAGATCCGATGTGAAGATCATATGCTACCAAGCGTTCGTTCGTCCAATTTTGACATATGCGAGTCGAGTATAGTGGAACATAAGCCCGTCTTATATAGGAAAACTTAGATTATTTAAAAGAAAATGTCTTCGAGCCTGCATGCGTATGTATAGAAGTGCACATTCCAATTTTCGGCATTATTTTTCCAATATGAGACTTTTGGATGCTTCCGGCGTGTCCAGAATCGACAATGTCATTCTGGATCTTGTGAGAAACCATTTCGCGCGGTCATCGAGCGTTACAGAGAACGAACTGGCGTCGGGCTTATTTTATCCTAACCATGGGTATTTCCGAAGTATACATACTATGTTGAGTGGGTTCATAGCCCCTGAAGCATTTTTGCATCTAGATGCATAAGGTTACTTGTCAGATTTACTGAACGTTCCAATTTTTTACCATCTTGCTAGAAGAGCGACAGATAAATGTATCCTCTACGAGCCGATGGACTCAGGAGAAGGAAACGCTGACTTGAGATACTACGTAAGCATATCTGAGCGAGTTTTAGTTAATGACGACAGGTTGAATAGGGAGGTATATTGGTGGCCGACTGTGTTGAGACTAGCGCCTAGGTTAAGTAAGGTCGGAACTGGATATGTGATTTCTGGCTTACCACTGAACGGCCAATTGACGGGTTTAACAATCTTTAGATTGGCCTTTTCAGTGGCGATTTGGAAATCGCATATCATGTGATATCATATCATGTGATATCATATCATATCCGCCCAGAGATTTAGGTTAAGGTAGTTTTAGTTTTCTAAATTTAGTTTTAGATTAATTTTATAAAAAAGTAATGTGTTCTAAAAGGTTTTCCCACGTTTTTCTTTAAAGTGAAATAAAAACAAAATATGTATTTTATAGCAGTCAATGTCACCAGCAATTGTTGAATTGTGCTTACCAACACCAATATAATTGTTATGTTCTTTGTTAAGAGTACACACTTTACCCATCACACTAACCATTTTTTTCTAATTGAATTCTATTTTGTAGCTGATTTACTTCGCTGTAACTGTTTGACCGGTACTAGAGATATAGATACCATTTCTTACTATACTAATTATCCAGTTTCATTGTTCTTTTTTGTAGGATGTTTTACATTTTCTCCACAAATTGGGCACTAGTGATGAGATTAAAAAATTACTTAAATCGCAAAAAATGGAAACAATAGGCTTTAATTTCTTTTTTTTTTTTTTTAATTTTACATTTTTTTCTCATTATAAAGTAAATACAGTAAGGGAGTATCTGAATCCGCATACAATGCGTGATTTTAATGAAGCCCAGTACAGCTTACGGATACGTATAGGTACACATAATGATGGTAATTACATGAACACTGACAGTGACAATCACTTTTTTTTAATGAAAAGTTGAATTATACATTTCTGATGTTCGAATTTTAAATACAAACGATAATTATCGGATTTCCAGTGAAAAGTTATCGTAGAATTACAGAGAAAGTATGTACCTGCGTAATCACAGAATGTAATGCGACTCTCGGTAATTGGTGATCCAACGTTAAAAAAATTGTACGCGCTGCAGATTAAATTCTTAATCGGGTAGTGAAGGTAAAAATGAGTGGATGAGTAATTGTCATCACTAGAGATTTTTACTTTCTATAACACTAAGTGCAGTACATAACGTTCGACGTTTGAGGATGTGGTAGAAATAGGCTAAGAAAGCGAATTAAGTAGGCATCAGAAATCCGGACCTCAATGATTTATATTTAATGAAATTTGGGCCTTAATAGAGAAGGTTAAAATGGAAATATATATATGGAGGCTGGTGATTAGGTTACTAGGCTCATTGAGAAGAATGAAAGTTACGAGCAAACTAAAATGGAATACGAGAAGTCACCTCAAAATGTACCTTAAAGTTGAGTTTTTTCCATTTCTAAAACGGAAATATCTACCATAAGCTTCAGAAAACCTGCCATTTGATTGAATGAAAAAGGAAATAATATGTATGCACTTTGGACTTATGAACTTAGTTCATCTGTGTCACGCTGAGAGGTAAAATGTTTAAATAACACTCTTCATGGTAAATTGAAAAAGATTACTTTTATAGATTTAGTGCACAGTACCTAAGTATGTACAATATCTAACAGCGACAGGGATACTCTCTGGTCATTTCGTTCTAATAAAGCACGCTATGAAAGTAAGATATAATCGAATACGGATATATGCAGGTACTGCAATGACCTACATGGCTCAGAGAGAATAACACATCTACCCTGTGAATGCCAAGGCTGTTTCCCTAATGCTCTTTTTCACTATTGTGTAGATTGGTAAAATGGGGTTTCTAATCTAATTTACTGAAATTATTTTGATTGCTTACAGTTATTACTGGCAAAGATTAAAAGCCATGGCTCACCCTAGCACGTTATCATGAACCTCAGAAACATGAAATTAATACGGTTGCCTATATTCGGCAGTTCTGCGCGTTGCATTTAGGTTCGGGTCCGACTTTTTCGCTGTAATTCATTTCATTTCATTTATTTTCATCAAACAGAGTATAAACCTCTTACAGACTAATTAAATTAACATCTCCTTGAAATTTTGTACTCTACGCATACGTGCATGGTCTTCTGTAATTATGCTTGTGGTTTGCCATTATACATCGCAACGTTTTAAGAAAATCGGGATATCTTCAAACTTTTTGAATTTCACAACTTCGTATGTTTTTGAATTCTTGAAAGCCGAACTTGGAGCCCAGGATCAATTGTTACACAAACGCTCTCTAAAGCAACACTTGGTTCACTTGGATCGAATAATTAGTCTCTGAGATTTGATCCCGTTTATGGACACGGAAGGCACTATTTTCGATAAGTCCGTCCAATTGCTGGGATACGTAGATGATATTGACATTATCGGGAAATCTCAGCGTGCCATTATAGAAGCATTTACGGCAATTGAAGATAAGACGAGTTGGTCTTGAAGTAAATGAGGACAAGACCAAGTATATCTGTCTACCTAACTGTCCGAAACGTGGAACAGAATATTACTGCTGATGACCTTAACTTCGAGGTAGGCAAGGAGTTCATCTACTTTGGAAATCCCACAAATGGCACCTTCGTGGAGATTAGATGAAGAATAGCCCTAGGAGACCGCTGCTACTTTGGCTAAAAAATTACTAGGCTCTAAACTCCTAACTCGACGGAATAAATTAAAACGCTAATATTACTAATCCTGCTATATATCTCCGAGTGCTGGATGATTAGTAAGAAAGCTGAGCTGATATTGCATTTTTTCAAGTGAAAAATACTTCGTTGGATATTATGTCCCGTGTGCAAGAAGGGCGAAGAGAGGAGGAGATTTAACCGCGAACTATGTAATGGATGTAGTCCAAAAAGCTTAGATACGTCGACTACATTGGCTCGGCCACATCGAGCGAATGGACAAAAATGCTCCAGCCAAAAGGATAATCGAGTCATCGCCCCCAGGTTTGAAGCTACGAAAACCACCGAACCTTCGGTCAAGTAATCGTGGATGCTGGAAAAGTTGGTCTGCGTAACTGGAAGCAGCGTGCCCGGGATCGACGAGGATGGAAGGATGCTGTGTCTTAGGCAGATGCTCTACCATTAGAGAGAAAGCCCATTAAGTAAGTAAGAAGTATGAGTGGTATTGTAAATTTGTTATCCCTGACTAAGCTGACAATAGAATTACACAGAAAATCAGCCATCTGCTGATGAGCCCTTTTAGCTTCGCAGATAACCCAATGTAAATAATTTTATTTGATAAATAAATGAAATGAAATAAAAATGTTTGAAGGAATTACCGTGTCATTTGATGAGTTTTAAAAATTAAATCGATTAAAAAACCCACCCCAAAGCTGTTAAAAAATAACAATTGAACAAGTACGAGTATATAAATGATACATGTCATGCAATCTATCATAAAGTGGTTTGATCATTATTTTCATTTTTTTATTGCGTGCGGTAGAGTGTGTAAAAAAATCCAATGCAAGTACAAAAGTTGCACACGGCGGATATTTTTGCTCCCGGATTCGGAAAAAAAAACAGGAAAACCACCACAAAAATTTAAATAACATTTGAAATGAAATGAACTCGACAGGTCGACAGGAATGTGAAAAAATAAAAGGAATTTAAATAAATAAATTCGAGATAAAAGTCAGAAACGAACTTGTGCAGCACAGAGGCATTATGTGTAAAGTTAGTTGGTCGTAAACGTGCTGTGAGTAGCTCCTGTCAGTGATGGAAGGTGTGAAGGGCAAGCGAAAATGGGATCGTTAAATAAATAAATTCAAGCTTAAACGAACGATAAAAGGATTTTATTTTATTCTGCTGACCTACGTTTGCTGATTCAGTAATTTAACAAAAAAAGAAATTTTAATCGAAAAAGTGTATTAAAATGTGGCACAGATAGAATGTTGACATTGTAGCGGTTTGAAACACAGATGGCAGGAAAAAACATAAAACAGATAAACTAGATAATCGGAAGAAAGAGATGGTAGTAACATATAAAATAAATCATGTAATTCTCAGATAAAAATATAGAGAATATATGAATGTAACATTTCGCTGTTAGATTAAGAAAAGAAGTCATGGCGGACAGACATCAATAGACAAACAGAAAAGTGTAATTAGTAATTGATTTGCGCAATAAAAGTAAGAATTAAGCTTTGTCAAAAATAGTTTTTTATTCTCCAAGTTTGGAGCAACAAGGTCTTAACAAGTGAATCGTGTGTGAGTGGTCTCACCAAAGGAGATACCACCCCACGCGATATTGGTGACCCCGCACGCAGACCAAGCGACCGCAAACCACGCGGCGTCACATCAGCCGCAATTACTTTAAATTATTAAAAAAAAAAGAATCCACCATTAAAGGTGAAGTCGAATCAGCAACATCGTCTCCTGCTAACAGAAATTTTTATGAACGCAGCAAAGAAAAGCAAACAAACAAGGGTTTCTGAGAAAATCAAGTGGTACAATCTGAATAAAGAAAAAGGGGAGGCTTTTGGTTTCATGATGAAAAATTACCTCTCTTACACCATCAACGAAGCTGGGGATGAAGAGTGCAGAGCACAAAATATGTGGGATTCCCTGCAGCGAACTTGCTTAAAGAAGGCCAAATCAGCTAGGAGCTTTAAAAGCCCACCACCAACACGCCAAAGAAACATGGTGGTGGAGTGATGAAGCTATGGAAGTGATAAATGAAAAGAGAGCGGCATTCAAAGCTTGGTCAAAGTGTCCCTCTAATAACAGGGACGAAAAACCTCGCCTCGAAGTGGAATACAGATGTTGCAAAGAAGAAGCGCGCCCAGATTCAAGCAGAGAGTACGGAGGGCCTGTATCGGGAGCTGGAGAAAATATCTTCCCCGGTTTCTGATGCAAACTAGGCTTTCCAGGAGCTGCGATGACACAATATTGTAACAGCAGTGACCCAGGGAACGCAGCCGAATCGATGACAGCTGATGCCGTAGTTGTCCCACTCTAAAAATGGGACAGAGAGAGTCACTTTTTGATTGATACATATGTATATGTAGAGATAGCGAAAAGTAAGGTTGAGTAAAGAACACGCGGTTGAATGAACGCGCTTAATTTCATAAGTCGAAGATTTCTTGTTTTCTTTATTATTTTCTTCTCCCCGAATATTCCGAACTCCGTAGGAGTGTAACAATATGAACAAGAGCGCAATCATCTTCCAAATAGCCGCCCAAAGAAGGAATAATGCTCAGGAGATTCGTTCGCCAAAGTTCATTAATAATGCTCATGGCCAGCTTCTTCTTGACGACAAAACTCTGCAGAGGTGGCGGCAGTTTTTTGAAGAACTTTTGAATGAACAGTTTCCCCGGCTATACTTTCCAAGAGCCAGCCCTAACTGTGAAGAAATACCCGACATTACAGTCGAAGAAGTTAGTGAGGCGGTCAAATACTCAAAAAAAAAAAAACGAAAAGCGGTTGGAAAAAGATGGGAGACATCGGGATCAGGATTTTCATCTCCGAATTTATGAGAGGTGTTCCAATGCCGAATCAATGGAGCGAAAGCAACCTTCTCCCTGTATACAAAGGGAAGGGTGATACGCGAAACTGTGATAACTACCGTTCGATCAAGCTGATGTCACACACCATGAAGATCGTTGAGCGGGTATTGGACGACTGCGAAAAATAATACGGCTATCTGATGATCAGTGTGGGTTTGTCTCGGGTAAATCAACCACAGATGCAATCCAAAGTATTAAGATCATAATGGAAAAATATCGTGAGTCCTTAAAGCATTTACATATTGTGCTGGTTGACTTTAGCAGGCAACAACGAGATCTGATATGGGTGGCACTAAGACATCGAGGGTTCCAGAAAGCTATGTATAGATGATCATGGATATGTACGAAAGAACAAAGATAAGAGTAAGATGCCCCGCTGGAGTAATCGAAGAGTTCCCTATCAAAGTCGTGGTGCACCAGGGAAGCGTCTTAAGCCTTTTGATATTTATTACGGTCTTTGACTATCTGCTTGAAGGTAAAGTGACGGACCCCAAGGTATATCAATAACTTGATGTATGGGTGGATGTTTTGGAGGAAAATAGGTATCGCATTAGTTAAAAAAAGACAGAGTTCTTGTACTGCCCGTTATCTGATCCACTCAGGCCTATTTCAGACACTTATTTGAATGAAACACTGCTTCCCAAGTGTGAAAAGTTCAAATATCTGGGATCTATGATCAATAGCAAAGGAACCTGTGATGACGACACCAATCATCGCGTAATCGTAGGGTGGATGAACTGGCGAGAAAATTCCGCTATTTTCTGTGACCGAAAAATTCCCCCTAAGTTGAAAGGAACACTCTAGACCGCAGTTGT
Source organism: Brachypalpus laphriformis (assembly GCA_945910035.1). Classification (NCBI taxonomy): domain Eukaryota; kingdom Metazoa; phylum Arthropoda; class Insecta; order Diptera; family Syrphidae; genus Brachypalpus; species Brachypalpus laphriformis. Next base: position 35,760,907 of record OX246753.1, read on the forward strand.
GCGTTCAGCGCGTATCTATTTCTCGGCTGTATGCAAGGTTCAAGCAATGCAAGGCTCAAGCAGATACCTGTGATGTAGTCCTGTCGTTCATTGTTGAATTGAACCCTTTATTGAAGTAACGATTACATTCTTTTACAACTCTGATCTTTTTTTGACTAGTCCACCAAATAGGTTTGGAAAATGCTTCCTGGTTTAGTCGACTAGTAATTCGATTTAATTAAAGATAACTCACCAAGAGCTTATACTCAGAACATACCTGAAACGAAAGAGAAAGAAACGTAAATTAATTTAGAAAATTCCAGGCTATACTATACATTTGCCACAAGGCATTGAAATGCATAAAAGCTAAATAAATTATAATAAAAACCAGCTTAGACAAGTTGAAGTCATTATTAAGTGCAACATCCTCATGCAAAACAACTCGTCCAACAAGTCTCCCGGTACTTGACACCGCCAACGCCACTATAGTCATCGTCGTCGTCGTGGTAGTTAAAGTGCTGGCGTATCCTCCAATGCTGCCCATTAAATCCGAGGCGTCACTTCAATGGCACTGGCAGTAATAGTGGGGTGCACATGTGGCGTATACATACTCTACTTCAATAGTAGGCTTAGTGCAGTTGCCTCTTCAATGGTAGTCTTGTTTGTCAGTGCTGCGCCACTCTTTTCATGGCAAACAGATAGATTACCGGTAGAGACTGGGAGTCTATAACTGACTGCGCTGGTGGAGTTTTTTCCTTCCTTGGCTTGTGGTTGCTATGTTTGTACAACAATAAGATACCCAAGTGGTGGATGGTGGAAGAGATTCCCTGCGGGAAAATCCGTAAATTGTGCGACAAAATAAATCCTCGGCTGCCACAATTAAAACTCATAATGTCGCATCGAGCGCCGACAACCGTTGATTGCTCCATTCTGTCTAGGTGTTCAATCGGAATTAACAATCGTAAGGGTGGTCGAATGGCAGATGGCGTAACAGCGAGGAGGAAAAAGTCTGATAGGCTTTGTGTTTGAGATGGAACAGTGATGATACAACTGAAGGGGACGATGGGTGATTATTATTTGATGATGAAGTTGCCATAGGCAGATGAAATCAAAATGGTATCAGGAATTAATTGAAATTGAGTCTATTGTCATGCGCCCGGGAAATGGTTAATGCAAGGAGATACAGGAAAATCATCTTGCAACGAAATGGACGGAGAATTTAATCGATTGGAAGGAAGTTGGTGCCCTTTGAATCCTTATCCGTGTATTTGCGGCTAGTAATGGCTTTGGTGTGGTGTTCTCGGGAAGGCATCATCAGCTGATGGAGTGGCAAGCCAAAACACGGTCAAATTGAAGTTGAAATTCTTGACACTCTCCAAAGATCGTCCTAAGAGTCTTCTATTAGACCTCATCACAGTTATGATCGGTTCTTATTCGGAATGCAACAGAACTCTAGCTAATTCCTTTGTTTTTTTTTTTTTCTAACTTTTCAGTATTTCAGCCAGGAGTTTCCACGTCAGGGGAGCACAATAGATCCTTTGAGATCCGAGTGTAGGCTGCACCAGTTCGATGCAGCTAACCCCTTTAACCTAACCTAACCTATTCGGAATGCAATCGATATCAGGCTCGTGATTACTCGTAAACTTGTTTGCGACCTACGTGGTCAAAAATTATACATCACTTCGAGTTGTAAGCGGCTTGCCTGGCGCCGATGTTCACTTCCAACTAGCACGAGCCATCTAAACTAGCATTAAATAGTTTTAACAAAGTTCCTTTGAATATCAACTTCTAGCATTTTTAAATACTTCGTCTTGACATACTGCATTCCGAGAACAATTTGCAAAAGTTGAGCCCCACGCTCTCTGGTCTTCTTGGCAGCATCACTATCGAGTGGTAGATCTAACTTCCACCCAAATTAGGTTATATACTTTCTGATAAATTAAAACGAATATGCTGGTCCTGCCTTTTCAACATTTAAATACTGGTCGAATGCACTAATAGTTGTACAACGCTTCTAATAGAATTACTTCGTCTATCGTTCGAAACGAAGAGAGCGGTAATAAGAGCTCATTTTCGCCTTTTGAAGATTATCACCTCCCAGTGAAGACGTCATGGAGCTAGCACTTTTGAATACATGTTTTTCTGAGAATTTTAGCGTCAGCAACTCTTTTTGGCTCTAAAATCATTGTATCGCTTTCCAGGCCGAGAGTACTTACTTACTTACATATGGTATGTTCTGTATCCCCTGTGGGTCTTAGGGCCTCTACTACGCCTACGCGCCATCGTGTACGGTTTCTGGCAATGTGTCTGAGTTTTCCCCAACTTTTCCCCAACTGCAGTGCCTCCTTCTGGACTGTTCTGCGCCATGTTCTCCTCGGACCGACAGGTCTTCTGCCATCTTGAGGTAAAGGGTTCCATTGCATAGCATGGTTCGCTATGAAACTGTTACCCTTTCGGAACGTGTGACCAATCCACTGCCACTTCCGTCGTTGGATGGTTGTGCCTATTGATTCCTAACTCGTTCTCTCGTGAAGGTGTTCGTTAGAGATACGATTGGGCCAGAAAGATATTGCGCAGGCACCTATTAACGAACGTTTGCAGCTTTCTGGTGATAGTAGTGGTCACTCTCCACGTGCTGCATCCATATGACAGCACGGATTCAACGTTGGAGCGGAACAGTCTTATCTTGGTGTTCAAACTGATTGCATTGCTTCGCCATATTTTGGACAACTTCCCGAACGCGGACTTTGCTTTGGCGATCCTGTTGGCTATATCCAGTTCGGTTCCACCATCGGTCGAGACAATACTCCCAAGATACTGGAAATCCTCTACTCTCTCTACCGGTTGTCCAGCAATGCATATTTGAGCCGATGAGTTTGTTCCAAGGCTGATAATTTTAGTTTTTGCCGTATTAATTTTCAGCCCGACGACACTTGCCTCCCTCTCCACATCTGCTGTCATTTGGTGGAGGTCCATAATTCTGTGGGAGAGTAAGCATACATCATCAGCGTAGTCAAGATGTTTCAGTTGAGATGTAAGAGTCCATCGAATTCCTCCGTTTCCCGTCGACAAAGCTGCATGAAGCACATCGCTAATCACCGATAGGAATAATATTGGTGAAAGAATACAGCCTTGTCTTACCCCACGTTGGATCTCAAATTCCTCAGACAACCTTCCTCTGTGCAGAACGTGACATTTGGAGCCTTCATATGTAGCTTTGATAATAGCAATAAGCTTATCGGGGATACCTTTCCTGCGTAAGGCACGCCAAATAAACTCCCTGTTGACACTATCGAACGCCTTCTCAAAATCGATGAACAGCAGGTGGAGTGGCGATCGATATTCAACACACTGTTCGATGATAATCCGCAGGGTGTTGATGTGGTCGACACAGGAGAATCAGGAGCGGAAACCTTCTTGTTCGGCATCGAGTGTGTCTTCGAGATGTTGTTTGATTCGCTCCAGGATGATTTTAGCTATTATCTTAGCTACAGCGGGCAGCACGCAGATACCCCTCCAGTATCCGCACTCCATTAAATTTCCTTTTTTAGGAAGCTTGACGATCATTCCCTTTTCCCATTCGTTAGGAAAGCTCTCAGCTTCCTAAGCTCTCTCTATAAGTGGAAGCAGAAGCTCAGCCGATGTTGTTGGCGCTGCTTGTAAGAGCTCTGCTGGAATACCATCAAGTCCTACCGCCTTGTTGGGTTTGAGTGCCTTGATCGCGGTAATGATCTCATCATTACTGGGAGTCGTGGTGCGTGTTCGAGAACTTCTCACCTCGGGAATCTCAGTCTGATTAGGCGAGAGAACGACACCTTATAATTAAGCTCTGTCGTGACCAAAACATAATACAATTTCGACCCAGGATATTAATATTTTTATCCATTGTCAAATCACGAATACATAAGTCCCTGCAATCGGTTCCCTACAACTCTAAGACTGCTCTAGATTGTCGCTTTACGTGATGGCAGAATTTGTACCTTATTTGGGCACCTCACCAGGCATTGTAACCTTTTTCGATTCTACCGGAATGCGGCAATAGTGATATCATAATTTCACGCCAGCCTTAATAGGACTGGGTTTAGTGATAGAAGATAGGGTATCATACGATCTGCATTGGAGGAAAATTGAGAAGAGTTTCAGAGCAGCACAAATGCACATACATCGATTCATCTACATAACTAACGAAACAAATATACTTACATATTTGCCTGAATAACAAAAAAAAATAACTGAGTCCATTAGCTTAGACCCCTTTGTTTAGAAAGATGTTGTCCAAGACCGTAAATACAATGATTCTATGTCTAGCATCCTTTTCAGAAGCGAAGTCCAGTAAATCTTAAATGTCTTATCCCACTTAAAATTAAGTCTGAACGTCCTAAATAAACAAAGTTGAGAGACTGAAGATTTTCTATTCCGCAAAAGACTGTCGGAAAATTTAAAACGACTGGAGCAGGAGTTTACATTACTGTATACATAGACTCATAACATATCATATAAGCGACATTGGGAAATGGAACTAAGATGATATTGAACTCTGGTTGATTAGTTCGATAACAATATTTAGAACATCTTGGTTTTCAAGTTTGCAGAAACCTTTTTTTAGACTGCATATGAGTTTGAGTCTAACAATAAGCATGGTTCTACTACATTTGTTGTAAAGTTTGAGTTTTTACAGATTTACTTTAATATTATGGGAACATCATCTTTAAACTCATTATCAGCAATTGTGAAGTTTTCAGTGCCGAAAAACTAGCATATTGCTTTCACGGCAAAAAACTTTTATTATTTCACAACAATCTACCTCCCCTATCACAAGACTGTTTGTGCTCTTCCAGCATCTCATTCAGAAAGGACTATATATCATTTTTACATGAAAAAACTGCCGTGAAACTTATGTACACAATACAAAAATACAGAAATATGTTCTCCTTCCAGTTGTGGTCCCTACCCAAAGTCTTAGACACTGTAAAAAAAAAAAGAAGCATTTCCGCTGTCTATTCAAAGGAAGCTGTTTACTTTTAAAATGTAAAATGTAAAAGGGATGCAGCCAGATACCAAGACGAAAAATAAAAATGTTCAGATACAAGCAACAAATCGCCACATGAAAAGGATGAAATATAGAAAGGAAGGGTCGGCAAACCTACTACCAATCTAATAAAAAGATAGGTAGGAGTTCTTTTTGAACGCAACGTTCAACCTCTAGTACGTCTCTGTCTGCCTCTGTGTGTGTTTGTGTGTAAACAGGGAATAACCCAGATTTGAAAAATGAAATATAAATCATAAAATATTATATTTCATTTTTGCTACCAAAAGAAACAAGATATAAAGGCTAGCCAAGCTGAAAGCTTTTTTCGATTCTCTCTCCGGCATAATGATTTATTTGAGTTCTATTAAATTTTGCTCCCTTTCGCTGTGTGTTTTCTATTAACAGAGAGAAAATTAAATTGCGCCCATCAAGGACACGAAGGCAATAAAATTAATGAAAACCACACTCGTTTGCCAGTTTTGTTGCTGTTGGCTGTCTAATATAAATTTTCTTAAATTAGTGACCATGCATAGACTACTCTCGAGTGGCATCCTCTTCCTTTTAACTTTTTAGTTGTGTAATCAGAAGCAGACAAACAAATTCCATCGGCAGAAAGGATGTGAAGGACTAGTTACGTTGTGACTTGGAGTACAGCCAATGCACTCAGGAGACAGAAGGATATTGAAAGCATTCTAAATGATTCTATTTTGTTGCATACGAAGGAGCAGAGACGGTATCCTTTATGTTGACAGTGCGTCCGTTCAAGTGACGAGTACCTTTTTAAGTGTCTCCATGTCTGTGGATATCGTAAATAATTTAAAAGGAACTTCTGAGGAATATGTAGACACACTCGTAGACTCAAAGGACATTTTTCTTCTTTTGCGAGTGCTTTCCTTGATTTCGAGATGTGTAGCATGTGAGGGTGGAGAGGAAGAAATATATAGTCTCATTGTAAAGTTCCTGTGTAATTGTCGCTCTTATATAAATTCTTTGAAATGAAAAGTGGAAGAACAAGGTTGTGAATCATGTAATTAGTTTGGGAGTCATAACTTCAAAACTACAAAAAGTACGTATACGCCTTGAAGAATGACATTTACGCTTTGAATAATGGCAAAGCAACTTATGTTTTACAAATACTTGCAAATTTAAATAATGAGTACACATACCTAGCAACTATGGTAGACTTTCTTGAATATTTTTTGTTCTAAAATTCAATTAAATTTCACAAACAGATTAATGGATTAGCTATTAGCCCTGCTAAAAAAAAACAAATATTTGGCGCAACAGCTCTTTAAGTGCCGGGGCCTAGCTTGTCGCAACCACTCATGTTGTGTGCGATATATTTTCGCACGAATGGATGGGACCTACATTTTAGTGCCATATCCGAAGGGCAATTTGTTTTGAGAAGCTTTCTCGAGACAACAATACTCTCGGATATTTGTCAGACATTCGCGAGAGATGGGACTATGAAAAAACTTTTTGGTGATTTCTGGGATTCGAACTTGGTAATTTACACGCAGTGGCCCGATACACTAAGTACTTACGCAACGGTGCCACATTGACCCCACGCTGCTAGGGACAAAAAGGTTTTTGTGTATGATCGAGTGTCCTTACTCTAGCTCTATTCTTGGAGCTTTGATAAAGGAGGAAAGAGACTAAATCTAAGGTCGCATTGCAAGAGAAATCGAAACCTTAAATTATTTAAATTTGTTGGCCTCCAAGGTAAGGCTGGATGAAACGGAAAAAAAATGTAGGATGTTCTGCGAAGAGCCCTTAAAAACATCTGTTAGCTATCGGCTACATAAAGTCCTTACTTATGAAGTCACCACTAAAGACCAATGTAAATTCGTTGTGGCACCCCATGCACCAAATTCAGCTACTAGAGTACACTGGAAGAAACAGATATGTCTGGCGAAAACTGTCCCACCTTCAATTTGATGTTATCTCAGCAAGAGACGGGTGACTATAGATTACCTGCCATGACACAGGTAGAAAATAAATGGTTCATGAGTTGGTGGGTATAAGGCGGTCCAGAGTAAAAAATGGCAGCCACTACTGTGGTTAGAGCGAAAGCTCATCGAAGGTCTAGCGCTCAGCAAAGACTACGGCGCAGTAGAGGACGACCTCGTAGTAGGTAGCGCCAACAAATGGAGGACCAACTTGGCGTGCTGTCTCGTAACCGGGCTGGCTGGAGAGGTTTGTTGGTTGAGACCCAGGACCACCCCGGACTGTACCGTCACCTAAGTAAGTAAGTATTTCTACACACCCATCCAAAGTTGTAAATTATCGTCCACTTTGCAAAACTATCTACCACTTCAAACTTTTTTAAAAACTCGGCTATTGTGCCTTTTTTAAAACGTCTAGTGTCTCCCTATCAACATGGATTTGTACCAGGTGGATTTACCACAACAAAGGGTCCAATATTTTCTAATTATATATCAGATATCTTAGAAAATGGGTAGCAATATGATGTTGTCTATATGGACTTTTCTATGTTATTTTATTCGATTTGAAAATAAAATAGAATACCATTAAAATTCTTTAAATTGGTTTATTTTCTATATAAGAGGACGTACTTAGCATATCCGTATAAATGCTTCTTTCTGGTATTATTCATGTAACTTAAGGTCTAATATAAAGTTTTAAAAAAGTATTTCTGGGCATAAAACCTGTACAGGATTGTTTTTTATTGCAGGTGGATTTACAGAGATTGATGTAAATATATTTCTTTGGATTTCAAGCCTCCAAGTGTCAAAGCTGCGAGCATAGCCCATCACTAATTCAATCCGGTTATCAATATAATGACACTCTCTTCTCTATTATATCATTAAAAAAAGGTATGGGTGTCATTTATGATAAAGCGATTAGTTTTTTCGATCACATTCAGTAGTATGTCGACAGAGTTGTAGTTCGGCATCCGCATGGTAATATTGATACACCTTCCTATCATACTCGATGTAAACCAATCTTAACCTTCACAGGAAATATTTTTCTACCTATATAATAGTTCTTAGAGATTTATTAACACATCGCATTCTTCCTTGTGATCCCAATCCTAAGGGATCTCTAAGGATTCGTAATTTATTTTATGTACCTCGCCACAGAGTAAATTATTAACTAGGTACCTTCAAGATGTGTTATTAGTGCATTTAAGAAACTTTGGAGAAAAAAATAAAGTTAAGTTATTTTTATTACTTTTTTTTGTTAGCAAACATTCCGGCGAGATTTGTCTTCCAACAATTTTTATTTTTTTTTTTCCTGAGGGTAGATGAAAATCTTCAACAAGACACTATAAGGATCGCCAGCGCGTGCTCATAGTAGTGTGGGATTCTTACCCACTAAAAAGCCTCCCTTCAAAACATATTTGATTTTATTTTTACTACAACTAAGTATTCGATTTATCAAGTAGTTTCCATTCCACGTTTTGCAGGTACCTTCCCATTAGAAGCTCATGCTAGCTCCGCAGTTTAGACCACGTTACTTATCGCGCTAAGTCTAAAGGTTTGGTCCTTTGTAGACGGCGTAATGAATTTCTTTCATCCAAAACTTGGAGCACTGTAATATTTACGTGACTTTCTAGTCGACTTTTATGCTTCCTCGCGTAGTTTTTGATTTCGTCATCGATTGTTATAATGCCAAGATCTCTGTGGATATCGCTATTTCTGATATACCATGGCGCATAAATAATACCTCTTAGCACTTTGTTTTCAAAAGTTTGTAAAATTTTAATATAACTTATTTTGGTACAACCCCAGAGTTGTATACCATACAGGCTTTAGCACTTGCTTATACAAAAGGAGTTTGCTCTCTATATTAAGCTTGGAATATTTTCCAAGTAACCAATACATTTCTCTATATTTACTATCTAGTTCCCTGCGATTTTTCTTTACATGAGCTTTCCATGAACCGAATTTGAAAAGATCGGCAAATTATTTATTTTCTTATAAGTAAAATGTACATGAACAGATTTCGTCTCGTTATTATTTTACTCTATCCAAAGCTTTTCTTAGTTTTTCTGTAGTATCTTCGACCGTTTTACCTACTGCCAAGATAGCAGTGTCGTCGGCAAATGTAGCTATCTCAAGGCCTTCTACTTGCGGTATATCACGAGTGTATAATAGATAAAAGACTGGACCAAGAACGCTAACTTGCGGGACCCCAGCCATTATTTCTTTAAAATCTGAATATTCGTTTCCACAATTGACCCGTAAGGTAGTTCTTCAAAATATTATATAGGTGCTGTGGCAGAACTTGTCGTAATTTAAACTTTAAGCCTTCATGCCAAACCTTGTCAAAGGCTTGAGAGGCGTCAAGGAATACGCTTGAACAAACTCTTTTTTCTTCAAGAGATTTTTGGATTACATGTGTTATTCTATGCACTTGTTCAACTGTAGAATGCTTACTTCTGAATCCGAATTGATGATCCGGAATGAGATACCTTTCTTCAATTACCGACTGTATTCGCCTTATCAATATTCTCTCGAACACTTTGGATATAATTGGAAGAAGTGAAATGGGTCTATAGGAAATTTCTTTATTCGGCGGTTTTCCGGGCTTAAGGACCATTGATGACTTCGCCGACTTTCTGTTGACTGGGAACATATTCTAGTTAAGCGCGGCGTTTATAATGAACAGAAGCTTAATTAAATCTTGGTAGTGCTTTACGAACCTTTCCGGCGATTAGGTCGGTCCAGGTGATTAGGTTAGGTCCAGGAGCCTTCTTAGGTTTAAGTTTCTTTATTTCTTCCTTAAGTTCGGTTCCAACAATTTCCGATCGTTTACTCTAAGAGTCCATTATGACTAACAAGTAGTCAAGAAGAATTACCAATCAACAATGAGTACTAACTTGTCATACATGATTGAATGCTTATTACGAATGATCTACGAGCTTATCCGTCAGGAAGGTAGATCGCCTATAAATGCAATTTAATACGGAAGATAATAGATTGTTACTGCGTAGCCATTATGAGTGATTCGCGAATATAATGGAATCGAGAACTGTATTATCACTCAGCCATAGGGCTGTAACAAACCGTATGTATTCGTTACTTAGTACCGGGTATTTTATTTCATACCCAATACCGAAACGTTACTCCCCAAACAATATAGTTACTCGCATCATTTCGTTACTTTTGCATAAGTACCATATCCTAAACATATACCAAACGAAAACATCCACAAATGATTCGCATCCAAGAAGTAACGCTTCTATTATCTTTTTTGTGTGTATACTGAAGTGTAATGGTGGTGTGAGTTGATTTATTTTTCTACTCATTTGGTTTAGTTTGTGTATTGCGCGAACGCATAAGACGACAAGTAAATCTTATTTTTGTTTTAATACAAATCGTCTGCCCAACAATTTAGGTGCATTGTATTTATATATATTTTCTGAGTGAGTGAATTCTAAATTTATTGGAAATTGAAATCAAACCGAAAGTAATCGCTTTTACAATAGTCTTCATTGTATTGCGGAACACTTGTTTTAACAAAAATAACGTGATAAGCGTATAAATCAAGTAAAAGCAAAAGTAACTAAAGTAACGAGTAACGATATTTTTGTAACGGGTACTCGAGTAACATACGAATACTCATTTTACCTCTACTTTTACAGCACTACTCAGCCATGAATAACGAACAGATATGAGCGACTACAAACGAGTTATAGTAGAAAAGCTATTACAGATAATTACCGCGGATATGACATTTATGATTGATGACAAATCGGACGTGAGGAATACCAGTGAGCATACACTATCTGGAAACTAGCACCACGAACGAATGATTACAAGAGATGTGGTTCTCATGAATGAGAACAAACAACGAATTTAACTTTTGGTGACCAATTATTTTTGCCAAAGTGTACCTTAAGCTATGATTACACCATTTAACTTAGGGGTCAAATATTTGTCCAGTTTTGCTGGCAAACGCGGTCCAGTTAATTCATTTGGTCAATGGTCAACTTTCGTTTAGATCCAAACTGTGTCAAACACGTTTTTGCAAAAAAAAAAATGACGATTCGACCCCAACTGCCAGCGGATATGGTCCAAGGTTTGACAGTGATCAACCAGCGTAATCGTAGTTTTAATACATCCATCATTACATGTATTGTAGATTAAGGAAGCGGTTTGAGAAAAAATAGGCTTTTTAGGACATCCCATTAGTGAAAAGAAAAAAAGTTGCTGAAAATCCTAAACACTTCTTGCCTTATGTACCACCCTGTAAACACGCCACTGAGCCAATATACTCACATTCCGATGTTTCATGAAGTCAAATCACTCTTAAAGTGAAGTTAGGAGCATTGCCATGTATGAACCGCAATTGAATGAACCCAAACACGTTCGGTTAGGTCCTAATGAATCTCGAATAAGTTTATCAGAAACCGTGCCGCAGAGATTTTATGCACTTTTCAAACTAAAACTGCTGCACACAACCTGCTGAGGACATCCTTTCTGAGTTCCCCTAGCGTTTTAAACCACTTCCCAGCAAACAGTACTCCAAAGTGAAAATTTCTCTTTGGCTGTGAAGAACAAAGAACGCTGAAAATAGAAAAGGAAAAGCACCGCATAACTACAATGGAATGCAATTCCTAACAGCTACACCAAAGTCAGTTGCAGAAGAACTCAGTTGGGTGGACTATACGTCGTATGAATTTCATTATCTGCACAAACCCGAGTGCGAGGTGTAAATTGTCAACCCTCATACAGGTGTTGAAAGGGCTTTAACTTTCTTCATTACCCAACCTACTGTGACCAGGAACCTTATGCAGGTGACATACGTTTCCAAGTCAGGGGTGGTCGGCGCCCAACCATTCTGTCCAAAACCTGTTTGCAGTTGTTGAAAATGTATTGTTCGCCATACCTTTCGGAATGTGTGCATGTGTGCCAAAAACCGCACTCTTGACGAGCTGTGAAGTTTGCTTGTGAAGCTGAAAGGGTCGTCAGCGAAAGGAACCAAAAAACAAAAAGTTTTCGGAATTTTTTTACAGCCCATATTCATCTGCATGTGGGAAATGACACTCTGGATAGGCGTCAGATTTTGGATTAGGTATGCTTTTCCTAGGAAAAGATTTCCAGTCCTGTGAGTGGGGTCGCCGTGTGTTGAATTGTTAATGCGACGGCGAACGTTATTTCGATTTGCTTTGGCTTTGTAAGGCGGGTAGCAAGTGGTGTAGATTTGTTACTTCAGGGGGGTTGTTTACTTTTGGGATATGAAGGGTGGGAGAATTGAGGCTGACGTGCTATTAATTATTTAAAAGCAGAAGGTTGGGAGTGCGGTTTCATAGGGTGGTTGCCCAACCCCAAAAAAGAATAATTACGTAAATTATGCTTCGTATCTAGATCGGGAAATGGGACAAGTGTGGCGGAATTTAGGATAAGTCAAAATTGGGAAGGATATAATGGTGGAAATAATGACATGGAATGTCAGCTAGCCTTCATAATAAACATAAATTATGCAGATAAACATTACTGTTTGCAGAATATGAACATGGACAGTGCAATTGAATGGTACTGTCAAGGAAATTGTTTTGATTGAGTATCAAAACCGAGGCATATCCCAGGCGGGTTTTGACTCGGCAAATAATACGAAGACAAATCATGGAAAAGAAAAGCTAATTTAAGATCATCGACTACCGACAATTCATCGATTACAAAGCAGCATACGACAGTATCCGTTTGTAGGAATTATACAAGGCGGTGGTTCATAACACAGAAGATGTAACTAGTAGACGATATTGACATCGTTCGACGATCACAGAGATACTTTCCGGGTAAGTAATCGAAGAAAAGACACGTGATATTGATCAACGAAAATAAAACTAAAAATATTCTGCGAACGTACAAAACAGCATCTGTGCATGTTCAGTTATAACTTGTAAGATGGGCTAACCACATATAACTCTAAGTGGTATCTAAATGAACGAGTAATAACTCTAGAAAACCGCTAGTATTTCGTCTGGACAAGCCAATTGAGCTCAACACTTTTTAACAGAAAGGCAATCACCCTGATTGTCGTTGGCGTTTGTCGCTTTTCGACAATTGTCGTTTTATTCATAGCTACGACCTGCTGAGCGTTTAACATTAGTAAGCAACTTGTTTGTCGTGTAGAATACTATTACAACTCTTTCGCAGTGAAAAAGTTATGAAAATAGATTCGTGCTACATCTGAAGAATAAAACGACAAACGCCAACGACAATCAGGGTGAATATGCTTCAGAACATTGATTTATTAATATTTATTATAAAGAAGAAAACTTTGTTTGTTTGTTTATCTCACTTTTAACTAAGTCGAAAGTTGAAACTTTCACTGACATATAAGGTATTGTATCCAAAATAATATAGGTTAGAATCGCTATGATTTATTGGGGTTGTATAGTGACGAAGTGTGAAGTAAGTCGGAGAGAAAATGGCCTTTGAATGGATTTTATTGTTTATACTATATTGTGTGGAGGAATTGTTGGCCACAAAAAGGTCTATAAAAAAAAGTTCATAAGTATCTATTTATTAAAAATTAAAAAAAAATCACACGGCGCCGAGACCGTAAATTTGTGACGGAAACTGTATTCATTTAAGCGGTTTGCCTATTTTATAAATGTTGATGGCTAAATCAGGCTAGAATGCCTGTTTCTACTTGGGTACAGATACACTTGGTCGTAATACTGATCCTTTTGGAGTACATATCTGGTGGAGTTCCACATTGATCGGTATTGAGACTTATCTTATTGTTACACTGACCGATCCAAGAGGGAAAACACGACGCCTAATATCAAAATGTCAACATCTTCATAATACATCTTCTGTTCTCCGACATATGTTTGTCGAATCACGAATCAGCGAATAGTTACCTGCCCTCCACCAAATTATAAGCTCATCACACTGACGTACGGACAAGGAGAGAGGATGCATTATGAAATAATTACTGCTCACACACATGATACCTAATAAGGGAGCATTCAACAACACACTAATTAAAATCAAGGTTACTGTACTTGGACAATTCTTCTAAGTTCAACTCAGCTTAGAACATGGTCTTTTGAGACCTTGAATAAACAAGGACAATTAATAAAGTTTCTTTGGAAAACTATCCAGACAGTTTTCCAATCCGGCTAACAGTTCACATTTTTTGGACAACTATCTACACAGTTTTCCAACCTTTCGGACACAAAGGTTAACAGCCTAGGTTGCTTGGGCAACCATCCAGAGTCTGTTCTGAGCCCATTCACTCAACGATCAACTTTTACGAGTACAACAACGAAGGTCTTATATATTAATACGTGAACACGAAAATTATCGTACGTTTTTTTAGTATTTATTATAAAAGGAGGGGGATGAAACGTGGGCGCCGTGGCGTAAGTGGTTAGTGTGTCGGATCACTACGCATGAGGTTCCAAGTTCGAATCCCAGAAAACACCAAAAAGTTTTTTCACGGTCCCACCTCTCGCGAGCGTCTGACAAACATCCGAGAGTATAGTCGTCACGAAAAAGCTTCTCAAATCGCCGTTCGGATTCGGTATTAAACTGTAGGTCCATTCCATTCGTGTGAAAAATATAACGCACACAACATGAGTGGTTGCGAGAAGCTAGGCCCTGGCACTTTAAAGAGCTGTTGCGCCAAATATTTGTATTTTGGATGAAACTTATATCATTCGAAAGGTACTATGCCATAGATGTGCAGAAAAAAAATCATATGCGTATGTAACCGTTAAGTTAGGTAAATTCCCCTCGGTCGAATTTCGACCACACACGATACTAGTTAAAATTAAATGCCTTCAAGATCTTGCACCTGCCTTGGCATTCAGCAACGAAGATCCGCAAATGGACATCGAGGATCAGCAAACGGACATCAACGGTCAATAGCGAACATCAACCGCCGAAAAACGAAAAGCGGTTGGGCCGGACGAGATGCCCTCTGAGTTCTGGAAAGAGATGGGAGACATTGCGTTCAGATGACTCAGAATTATTCGTGATAGGTGATCCAATACCGAATCAATGGAGGGAAGGCTACCTTCTCCCTGTGTACAAAGGGAAGGGTGATACGCGAAACTGTGATAACTACCGTTCGATCAAGCTGATGTCACACATCATGAAGATCGTTGAGCGGGTATTAGGTGACCGACTGCGAAAAAAAATACGGCTATCTGATGATCAGTGCTGGTTTGTCTCGGGTAAATCAATCACAGATGCAATCCAAAGTATCAAGATCATAATGGAAAAACATCGTGATTCCTTAAAGCAGTTACACATTATGCTGGTTGACTTTGAAAAGGCATACGACAAACAACAACGAGATCTGATATGGGGACATATCATAAGACATCGAGGAGTTCCAGAAACCTATGAACAAAGACAAGAGTAAGATGCCTCGCTGGAATACCCGAAGAGTTTCCAATCAAAGTCGGGGTGTAACAGAAAAGTATCTTAAGTCCTTTGCTCTTTTTTGCAGTCCTTGACTATCTGTTTGAAGGTAAAGCGACGGACCCCCAAGATTTATCAATTATTCTTTGCTGACGATGAAGCCATCTTAAGTGAGGATCCTACGTCCCTGCAGCGAGCACTTGGTGTGTTGGTGGACGTTTTGGAGGAAAATGGGTATCGCATTAGTTCAAAAAAGATAGAGTACTGTGCTACCTGTTCTCTGATCCACTCAGGCCTATTTCAGACATTTATTTGAATTTGAACAGTGCTTCTAAATAAGGCCTTCTCTCATATATCACATATTGTCACACCTCCACTAATACGATCACATCTATCAGAACGAAAGAGTTTGTAACCACGCAAATTATAAACAGCATCATTGTTGTCAGAGGGAAACCAAGTTTCCGTCACTTAGATTGCATCAACTTTAGAGTCTACAAAAGTATCTCTGAACTCGTCCATTGGGAAATAATAACTGATAGACTCCAAAATAAAAGGAATTAGTGTATATACAATTAAGGATTCTATAAGAACAACAAAAGATCACCCAAGAATCGGCTGAGTCCTTAAAATCGTTACACGACACCAGTATGAAATTAAACGTTGGTGTATGGGATTCCGTACTCGTATAAATAACATATCAGAAACTGTCATTTGCAACGCAAAGGAATTGTAAGGCAAAACTAGGTACTTCAAAGAGCTTTTATACTTTATTGACGGCCGATTTAGTCCCTGGAAAATATTAGGCAATCTAATACATTTGCGAGACAAAAACTTCCACCCCTCTTATATATCCCGTCAAAACTGATAATAACTGATAAAGTAAAACAATTTCGCTGTAGGCTCTGTAAGGGTGCACACAGTTTACGCCACTGCAAACAATTTTAAAGATGGATATCTAAACGCGAACAGAGACAACCAAACGAAATTCAATTTGCTCTAATTGCCTTGGATACGACCATCATACAACTAACTTTGGCAGCACTAATCACTGCTTTAAATGCATTTTAAAATATCACATTTTGCTACACTAGGATTCGCAAAAAACCCAACAGAGCTTTCAACAAAATGCTTATCAAAATGTACGAAGTCACTATTATCAACACTATGTTCCCCACATAGAGATGACAAATAATACCAATGACCACACTACTTCAACGGAACAAAATTAAGTCTCCAAATGCGATTACCTATGTTCCCAACAAACTTCAAGAATTTATAAATAGTGCGTCCACAACATCTCAAAATTCAATAAGTACTCAAACCTATGCACAACCTCAAAACCCATCATACCTGTACCCACAATGTAGATATCATAAAAACCCACCTTATTCGAAAGGGGAATGTCCAAAACCCAACATAGATTTCTGAAGACGAATGCAGATCTGAAAACCAAATGTGCTGTTCGCTATTTAATCAAATGCATTCTCACTCACTTTTGTCTTTAACGAACTGACGTCAATGCTGCCAATGCACCAGTTGGAACATTCTATATGATAGTGTTCTGAGGCTTGGAATCCCAAATGAGACAAAAATCATTGGCTTTGCCGATAATATTGCAATTATGCTGGCAGCGAAACATATGGAAGAAATAGAGGCCATGTAATGAATGTACCCAAGGAGTGAGATGGTACATTTACGCGAGTGTGATATCATCTCGTTTCGGGGTGAACTGGTTGAACTATGCAAATGGGACTGTTCATAAAAGTGATCCCTAAGTTGCTGGTTCTTATAGTCATTTAAGCACATTTGTGCTTGAAGCTGAAATAAAATCCTGGACAATAGAAGGCCAGCTTACAACCTTCAATATATACAAGATAATATTCTCCAACTTACTAAATTATAACGAACAAACACGTATCAGCCTTGGGATCCCTTAAGCTCGTGCAAGCAGAAAGGCATTGTATACAAACTTAATAGTTACAGATTGGCCTAATTCACTTTTACCTTCTTATTTTATATACTTTACGAAGGCCCTCTTCGAAACGGATTAGCCTAATTCTCAAGCTAAGATTCCTAGCCAACAGATCATCTTCTCATTCTCAACGCAGCAGACCTCAATTCACTAAAATAACCTCATTACGGTAAAATGGTGCGCTCACTTTATCCACATTATCATGTCAAGGATATGCTTTCACGTAACCTCAATCTCAGAAAAACTGACACCAATTCGAAATCATTGCGTTCAAGGCAACGTCTAATGTTTATCAACAAAATTAAACACGAAGTAGAATTCTATCTTCTTAATCTTCTGTGCCCCCCCCAAAGGAGTACACAACATACATATGTATTCTACTTCCTTAGTTCCGACAGAGGAAAAGGTAACGAATTCGCTGTCATGTCCTTGAGTTAGATTTTTTCTTTTCCCAACAGTGAAACACGAGACACCTCTTGAACGATAAATTTCCAATCAAACAAGTCCAGCGAACCCTTAGTTTACGTTCTGATTTATGCATTTTCTTTCACACTTCTTAGTCTGCTACAAGGACGAAATTTATCTTCAGTCTCTACTGCTATAGTAATTTCCTTAATCCCCCAGAGATGTAGCATGCACGCGGCAATAAATTACAGTGCGTGCGTATCGATTTTCATCCTTAAAGCATTTCAAATCAATAACTTATATTTTTCACAGAAATACAATTACATATGTATGTATGTATATCCACCTGTGAATGTCCTCTATTTACCCCTGAAAATGTACATTATACCATTCTGCGTGGGTACATTCGGAAATCAGGATAAGCTTCTCGGAAAAATGCCACAAAAAAAAAGAACTCGGAATGCGCACAATAACCATTACCACACCACACAAATGAAATTCCCACATTCAAGGACGAACAGACGCTCGCTTCCTTGTTGCCAAATTTGATGGCGGCAAGAGCAAAAAAGAAAATCCTTGAAAGCTTTTGGTAAAGCACAAGAATTTTTCTCTATAATGCGGACAATGAACGAGGAAAATTGAGATACACATCCTTATTACGCTTGGATTTAGAGAAGAGTTTCCGAAAAATCGCCGTCGAAATATACAAGGACCTTTTGTGTGGGTTGTTGACCTTAAACCATTTGTGGTTGCTAGAAGAAGGAGCACCCCAAAACAAACCGGCAAACAAAAGATGGCAGGGAATTTTTGTGTGACTGTTGCAAAAGAATTTTCATTGAAATGAAAGTCCTTATCTCAGACTTGCGATAGACGTTCTTGTGGATGAAGTTCTTGGCGTTTTACACTTTTTAGATGAATGCATTTCAAAAGGATTCTCATCTTCATCATACAAACACTGAATGTGTATAGTTTTTGTTAGTGAAAATCATAGAATTTTCCAATTTCATGCGATGCATTCATGTACCAGAAGTGCATCATAAAAACGTCCTCTCCATTGGGTGTCCTGAAACTGTTGCTGGTTGTTGGCGCTTCTTTGTATAGCTTATGTATATGGAAAGAAAAGTTGTTAACCCTACTATAGTTGTTGGTTGAAAAGATGCCATTAAACCAAAACATAACAACAACAGCAGCAGCAAATGTGATCTGCAAAGAGACAGATAATAAAAGGAAAAACCACCCTCGATGGATGAATGAAGTAGGCATTTTATGATTCTTCCTGTATCCCTGTTAGTATCCTTCGAAGGTGTAAGTGACAACTGAATTTTGTTGAATGTTGAAACTTGGAGTTTAGTTTTGCAAGTTTTATGCCCAAACAGATGAGATTTTCTTGAAAGTTTGAGAAATGACAC
Source organism: Brachypalpus laphriformis (assembly GCA_945910035.1). Taxonomy (NCBI): domain Eukaryota; kingdom Metazoa; phylum Arthropoda; class Insecta; order Diptera; family Syrphidae; genus Brachypalpus; species Brachypalpus laphriformis. Next base: position 35,780,056 of record OX246753.1, read on the forward strand.
ACATGTCATGTAAAAGTTTCCTTGTGTAAAAGTTAAAGCGAGATACTCAGATTGTATCCATGCTTCTATGGGTTTTAAAGTTCCAGCGAACTGTGAATGAGTCTAAGGATTAGATAAATTCAACGAGAGAAGAAGTAGCGATACACATTGCGGATAATGCTGACTACGACTAATGTTGACGTCTTTGAGAAGTGTACGCTTGTGAAGAGCAAGGATACTATTTGGTAGTAGTAATTGGGAAATTTATGAGTTTAAGGATATTTGAAACAGATATCTAGGACTTTGCTGACCCACTACCGAAGTCAGAAAAACCGAAGAATCAGAGCAAGTCATACAGTCCAATCTTGCTGCTTTTGCCGATCGTCAAGATACTAAAAGCACTTCTTCTTTCAACACTCGTCGAGCATTTAGCTCTAGCGCAGAATTAACATGTTTTTCAAAAACGACACAGCACCACGTCGGCCCTAAACATTGTTGCGAATCAAGTTAGCAACGGCTTCAACCAAAGATAACCATGTTATAGAACACTCGTCGTTGCCCTGGACCTGTAAAGAGACTTTGAGACTGTGGATCACGCACCGATGCTTAACGACATACTGGAGTCTACGTTGCCCAACTCCAACAAACGATGGTTAGCCAATTATTTATGCGGCCGACTATCCTACGTGGTATTTCGTAACATGAGATCGCAGTACAGGAAAGTACCACAGGAAGGGGTCGTGTCTCCCACTCTGTTTAACATTTACATCTCTAAGTTGCCTCCTCCACTTGACAGTATAAATCTTGTGTCATATGTGGACGACTGCACGATCCTCGTTCCGGGCTCAAACGTACCTGAGCTGTATATGGCTCTAAACAACTACTTAGCTGTCGTAGAACAGTTTATCAGCAGCCGCAATCTACAGCTATCAGCGACAAAATCCACGGCCACACCGTTCACGTCTTGGACAAAGGAAGTGAAACTATAGCTCAATATAGCGGTCGCAGATCGACGCATACCAACAGTCACACAGCCAAAACTTGTGGGTGTCGCTTTTGACAGCAAGTTAACTTTCTTCGTTGACGCCCTATGCCCCCCGAAGGGTTAAAGGATCTAAGTAAGTAGTCACTTTCTTCGTACACGCATCAAACATCCGCAGCTGCCACAGATCACGCAACAACGTACTAAAATCTCTGATAGGCAGTTCCTGGGCATACAAAGCGGCGCTGCAAAGGAAGACGAGAGCTGCTCGTGAGCTCTACGAGCAAAAGAGACGGGAAGAACATCGGCTTCTCCAAAAGAAGAAGAAAGAGCTTGAGAAGCGCGCGTTTGAGAATATCGAGAGTCTATACTCCAGGAACAATGTACGGAAGTTTTACCAAAAGGTAAAAAGAACGTGTCAGAGAAGTAATACCCGTACAGAAACCTGTAGAGATGAGAATGGAAACCTCGTAGTAGAATCACAGTCGGTGCTGAGAATATGGAAAAACTACTTCTGCAGACTGTATAACGGCGACGAAGACCAACATCCCGCTGTCAGGCAGAATGAACCATTCAACATGGACGATGATAGTCCAAATTTCCGTCCACCTGACCAAAACGAAGTGAGGATAGCAATATCCAAGCTAAAATCGAACAAGACTGCTGGACCTGACGGTTTACCGGCCGAACTTTTCAAGGCAGCTGGGGATGAATTGGTAGAGTGCATACACCAACTCATTTCTAATATTTGGTCAGAGGAGTGTATGCCTGATGAATGGAATCTCAGCATCGTTTGCCCGATCCACAAGAAAGGAGACCCCCTCAACTGCGCCAATTATAGAGGCATCAGTCTCCTCAACATCGCACACAAGATCATTTCTGCGATATTGTGTGAACGCCTGAAACCTTTTATCAACAGCCTGATTGGACCCTATCAGTGCGGTTTCAGGCCAGGAAAGTCCACCATCGATCAAATCTTCACACTTCGGCAGATCCTGGAGAAAACCCAAGAATTCCAAATCGATACTCACCACCTCTTTATCGATTTCAAGGCCGCCTATGACAGCATCTATAGAGAAGAGCTTTACAGAGCCATGTCTAGTTTTGACATCCCTGCCAAACTTGTCCGCCTGTGCAGGCTGACGATGGAGAACGCTCGCTGCTCCATTAAGGTCGGTAATGACCTCACCGAGACCTTTGATGTCAAAAAAGGCTTTAGATAAGGTGACGCGCTGTCATGTGACTTCTTCAATATTGTACTTGAACGGATTGTGCGGAACTCACAAGCCAACACCGGAGGCACAATCTATTACAAGTCTGTACAACTGCTTGCATACGCCGACGATATAGACATTATCGGAAGATCTCAGCGGGCTGTCACCGGTGCTTTTGCAAGCATTGAGGCGGAAGCGGCCAAAATGGGTTTGGCGATAAACGAGGGCAAAACCAAGTATATGCTGTCAACTAGAAGGGAAAACCAACATCGACGAATTGGACAAAACGTCACCGTGGGCAGCTATAACTTCGAGGTAGTAAGGGACTTTGTCTACCTTGGCTCTGCTATAAATTCAGCAAACAAAATCAGCGCAGAAATCAATCGAAGAATAACTCTTGCCAATCGCTGTTTTTTTGGGCTTATAAGGCAATTCAACAGTAAAGCCCTATCTCGAACAACTAAGGAGACTCTATATAAGACCTTGATCATCCCAGTCCTGCTTTACGGCGCTGAAACATGGACTTTATTAAAAGAGGATGAAGATATCCTTGGTCGCTTCGAGAGAAAAATTTTTCGTAAGATTTTCGGTCCCGTTTGCGTTGACGGGTTTTGGAGGAGAAGATTCAATCACGAACTATACGAGCTGTACAGCGACATCGACCTAGTCAAAAAACTGCGTATTGGACGTCTGAGATGGCTAGGACATGTAGAGCGAATGGACACCAACGCTCCGGCCCGCAGAGTCTTCGAATCTAACCCCGAGGGACGACGCAGTAGAGGGAATTATCGCCGTAGGTGGCGCGCACAAGTTCAAGGGGACCTCGACCAACTTGGAGTGCGCAACTGGAGGCAATTAGCTAAAGACCGAGCTAAATGGAGAGGCTTGTTTGTTGAGGCCCAGGTTCACCCCGAACTGTAGCGCCACCTAAGTAAGTAAGTAAGCAGTTCCTGGGGGAAAGGCAATGAAATACGCTGCTCCCATCGGGACTTTACAGCTGAGCAACATGAACTGGCGGAATCTTCAAGCGTACCAAAACTCAGCCATGCGAGTTACCACCGGTTGCCACTTGAAGGTACATGAGGACCACCTCCATGCGGAGACCAAAATGCTGTCCATCAACGAGCACAACACCATGCTCTTCCAACAGTTCTTCCTAGCCTGCAACATGCAACAGCATCTCAACCATTCTCTAATAACGCTGCAGCACCCACCTCGGCATATTCGCAAAATCCTGACAATCACCCTGATTGTCGTTGGCGTTTGTCGCTTTTCGACGATTGTCGTTTTATTCATAGCTACGACCTGCTGACCTTTAAACATTACTAAGCAACTTGGTTGTCGTGTAGAATACTATTACAACTCTTTCACAGTGAAAAAGTTATGAAAATGGATTCGTGCTACTTCTGAAGAATAAAACGACAATCGTCGAAAAGCGACAAACGCCAACGACAATCAGGGTGAATGTTCCAGAGATATATTGACATCTACACTTAACTCCCGGATTTCGACCCCCAGCGCTACAAGGATGCCATCAAAAGCATTCACCGCACGGCGGTAGCTAACGCAGTAGGAAATCATCGCCCACCCATTGTCCTATGTGGTCATCCTCCTCCCATAGCCAATGAGGAACGTCACTTACCACGCCAAGCTAGGACAACCTTAGCCCAACTACGTTCCGGATGATGCCGACTACTAAATAGCTACCAACCACATCTTGACCCCAGCATCAAAGACATGTGTCCAGACTGTATGAACGGTCCGCACAACATGCAAAACCTCTTCAACTGTCCGGGCAAGCTCACCACCTTACGTCTAGAAGCGCTGTTGAACTGTCCCACCGGCGTGGCTCTTTTTCTGGGCCTAGAAACAACTGACCGGCATCCCACAACACAAATATGTAGCTGCTACAACAACAGCAACAACTTTGCTGACAAACTTATCCTTATGCTATATACTTGCAAGGTGGACAGGATTGTTAAAGCGAGTTGAGGTAGAGACGATAACTCACCTGTAGTGTGAAAAAGGAAAAGCTTGGGTTAGAACTTATAAGGTTCTTTTTGAGATTCTACATCTGTCTAGATATAAATCAATTTTCGCATTTGTCAAAATTGGTACACGTATCATCGAGTTAAAGCTATTGTGGTCCTAGGTGCTGGTAACTTATCATTTATATGCGTTATCACACTCGACCATCCTTTTTGTTTGCGATATTCACATGAACCGAGGTAAGCTAAGCTAACCTAACTTGATATACCATACAAAAAAAAAAAAAAACAATATCGTGAGGAAGTATTAAGGTATTAAAGTTCACAATGCGATCTGAGCAGAGCCTAGCTTTGCTTTAAAGTTTTGCATGTATGATACAATTAAGGTCAGGAATTGAAATTTCTGAATTGAGAATCCTTTGGTTGTGTCAAAGAATTTGTATTTTCCGAGTTTACATTACATTTGTCGCTCTCGGTGATTGCAATTACATTGCTTTCTTGACAGTTAAGACAACTTTTTTTTTGGGGTCTATTGGTGATAACGAAGTTAATAGCATTCTGAAGAAAACACTCTGACAATGTTATCTAGATATCCTTTGTTATAAAAAAACTGACAGACTACAGTATTTGAAATCTGAGGTGAAGTCCTTGATAGTGGGAAACGCATCACCACAGCAACGGACATCACTTTCGCTTTGCGGATAGAAAATGTTCAGCTGTATACATACTCCTAGTATTAATGCTTTTATAGAGTGGTAACAACTTCCTTGTTATTACATAAGATTCTAGCATACTCTATATATTGTTCGCTAAAATGATCGTGTTTGAGATTACAAGGGTATTGAAAAGCCGGCTGGTTCAGGGACTAGATCTATACTATTCCTTAAGCCAATTTTTCGGTCCTCTAATTAAATGATACACACCTTTACATGTGTACTAAGAGTCCGTAGCTCCTTTAACCCTAGAAAGATAATCATATTTTTTATGACGTAAAAGATAATCATACGTCTTAAAGACGTATGGCACTTTGTTAGTGTATTAAATGAAACCCATGAACTTTTTATAAAATATTAATGTTTTATTTATTAATGTAGTTCATATTAAGAGAAATGAAGCAATGATTCAGTAAACCCGATGCGGTTTTACAGTTAAAAGGATATTACATTTTTTTTCGCGCCATACGTCTGGCAGACGTAGATTATCTTTCTAGGGTTAAGGAGCAACGCGCAAGCTTCTGCATTACAGTAGCGTTTATTGCATGCCTGGCATCATCACATAACATTCCTAGACCGACCAGTGATGATGAAGTTGCATTTGTCATTGAAATATACGAGTAACTATGTAGATATTTAGAATTCGAGCGTGTCCGTTTTGACGAGTATTGGTTTTGTCTAAATGGTTATAGGGTTCCTCGAGGTAAACTCTGGAATGTTCTGCAGGAGTATGGGATTGATGGTTCCCTGTTAAGGGCGATTCAGTCGTTATATACAAACTGTAGAAGCTGTGTTCGGATAAACGGTGTTAAATCAATACCTTTCACTGTGGGCGTTGGACTCCGCCAAGGGTGCGTTTTGTCACCTCTACTCTTCATTGTATATATGGATTGGCTGTTGCAGCGCAGCCGTGGCGGGGAATGTTTCAAAGTGGGAGACCTAAGGATAAGTCATCCTTGGGTCCTCTAAAACCGAACTTCAGCGCGCACTCGAAAGGTTTGTAGCCGTTTGTGATGATGATGGAATGAAGATCAACGTGAACAAATCGGATGTAATGGTCGTATCCAAAAAACCCATTCAATGCACTCTGCATGCTAGTGGAGTCCCACTGAAGCAGGTGGATAAGTTTAAGTACCTCGGGGTTTTATTCACGAGTGATGGGAGGAGCAATGCAGAGTTAACCTGCAGAATTGGTCAGGCTGGATCAACTTTGAGAGAGCTTGGCCAATCTGTTATAAGGAAGACCGAACTTAGTGTTCAAGCTAAGCTATCGGTTTTTAACTCGGTGTATGTTCCAACTCTCACCTATGGTCATGAAATTTGTGTAGTAACCGAAAGAATAAGATCGCGGATACAAGCTGCCGAAATGAGGTTCCTTCGCGGTGTTGCTGGAATAACCCGTAGGGATCGAGTGCGCAACACCAGAGTACGCGAGGCGCTCAATGTTGAGCAGCTACTTCTCCGAACGGAACGATCTATGCTTCGATGGTTTGTTCACGTAGTGCGTATGCCCCCAGACCGGCTCCCAAGACGCGCCATGGTTGCCGTGCCATCAGGTAGGCGACTCCGCGGAAGGCCTAGAAATAGATGGTTGGACCAAGTCCGGCATCTCTCCTGGAGCCGCTTAGGGATTCCTCCTGATGAATTGGAGTCAATGGCGGAGGATCGAGAAGGATGGAGAGTCCACCTGAGCATCCTACCCCCGCGACCCTCATGAAGGATTAGCGGGCCATTGAAAATGTATGTATGTATGTGCAAACGGATCTTTTGCTTTAGATTTTTGCACAAATAAATCTACGTTAGCAAATGTACATATTTAGAAGAGTTTCACGTTTCGAATTTCCTGCGCTTCTTATTCAGTAACACTTATGTACGTCAATCTCTTGGAATCATTTTATATATTACGACTGAATGGCTTAGCAGAAAAATGGCACTAATCTGTTATAGTTTACCACGCGAATTGTTGCTGTAGACCTGTTCATCATCATGACTGCAGAAAAAGATGAAAAATATCTACAGGATAGTAGTTTAGCGTCGATTAAATGAAAGGAAGCAAAAAAGGACAAACGACAAACTGCGCTACATTTCTGCACCTTACACGGTGCAAATTCTTGGGCTGCTGTGCAAGCGTGAGTTTGATAGGATCAACAGTTCGTCAATCCTGACTTGACGACAAGTACCTATTACCTGTTTCCAAATTTGAAAAAATAATTGTCTCAATTTTTTCTCGTAAAAGGAGTATAATCGTTCTAAAGGATGCACAAACTATCATTCGAACGATCATTCAAGTAAACATTGAAGCAAACTCTTGTACTCTCGCAAAATTGACAGACTGTTTCATTTTTAACTCACAGTTTTTCGTACGATAGCTTGTAATTCCTGTATCATGGACCAAGACATATTAAACTCAAAGGACATTCGTTAGACGTCATATGTGCATCTTATTTATTGGCTGATTCGGTCGTCCAACTCCAGTTTTGACCATACCTAAATAAGTATCAGCAGAGTAAGTAAGCACATGTAAAATTTCCAACTAAACCATTAGAACCTTGCACACAGGAGCAACTTTTATGCGTGGATCTCTCTTAAATTTTTATATCCTCCACTCGCACACAATGCTATCATAATGAATTCGAATTCAACAGACATGAAGGGGACGAAACGATATCCTGGAATTTCATTCTACTTGGATACATTTCACCGTTCTTGGTGCCACCCGAACTCTCCGAAAAGTCCTCCCTACAACCCCAATACAGTTTCGCTTCCTTGCTCGGCTCATTGTACTTTGTGCACATTTATCCCGCAGTGGGGGCTTTGTTTTCCTACATATATAGGTATACATACACACATCGAAAAAAAAGAAGCACGCAGCAACCAAACATTACTATGCACACACCCACATCCAACCGGCCTTTTTCTGCAAAAACGATATTTCCCCACTTTGTTTGCAGCCAAATATAAACGTACACATACAACAAAAGAATGCCGGTGAAGTGCACCCAATATGGGCGCGTATGTGTATTCACCACGATTGTACAGTGTGTTGGTTTTTTTTGTGTTTATTTGTTGGTATACTAACTTCCTTGCTATGAATGAACGAACAATCGAACCGACCCGACCAAACGATTCTAAGCTTTTGCCCCCAGGCCTGCGGAATGGATGTGCTTTATTCCATGTTATTGTCCTTTGTGTTGTAGTTGAGTCGACTATGCTCCTGCCGTGGGTCTGTTCAATTTATTACATGCGTAAGTAATGAGGTGTGTGCGGGGGGAGCTGCTAGGAGACTTAAGGAAGCGGATACAATATCAAAACACCCGGTACTTTAATCCTGTGCCTGCGTGTGTGTGTCTTCGGGGGGAATGTGTTGCTCCCTCTGGGGGATGAATGTAAAAATATTTTCTTGGGTAGGTTTACTTTCTGGATGCTTGTTTTCCTTTCGTCCTTTTTTTTTTTTTTGCAAATCGATGACCATAGTCGGTAGAAGGTAGTTGTCATACAATCTTTGGTGGGCGATAAATTTTGCTTTATTATCTGCAATAAACAGGCGGCCGCCGCGGCGCGGCAATGGGTGGAGAATACAAGGAAGTATATTCCGTAGAAAACAGGACTCTCAAAGATAAATATATTCAAAAGGAGAAAGTTTTCCTTGTGAGCACCATAGAAAGCTAAACAAATGGCGATGATTTTCTTATACGAGACAACCTTTTGCTTTAAGGATAGTTTTGCTTTCTTTCAAACTCTGTCTGGCCGCCCCCGCTGGGATTGGAGCAGAGCGGGGTTTTGAAGAATGAGGGTTAATAGCATTCTTGTCCAGTGGGAAAACGAGACTAGGAAATGATTTTGAATATCAATGAAGAATTTGTTTACTTTCGTTCTTTGATGGGCAGAACATCGATGGGGCATATCGATGTTTTGTTGAGATATATTTAGAAAATTGGGTTAACGGAGTGGACGAGGGATGGTTTTTTTTGGTGACAAATCATTTGCAGTGAATGGAAGTTCTTTGGGATAATGATTTACATATGGTGTGGAATAATAAATTAAGGACATGAGAAGGGATGACATTTTATGAAAATAGAGAGTAAAAACATTAGATATCTGATGATAGTGTTGTTGACCTTTGGAGATAAGAGCAACGAACAAGTGAATTTAGATGTGCAGAAGGTTTTGTCGAGAAATGCCTTGTAAGCAGACGTTTCAAAGGGTTCCTTGCGGTTGTTTAATGTTCTTTGAAAAATATGATCTGCTAATGGAAACCATCTTTTTAGATTAGGGTAACCAGAGTTGCACCACTAACATTTTTTAAACCTTTTCACTAAATTTCAACTGCTACAAGGGTATCTTATTGCTTGTTGAACCCGTCAAGTTCTATGTAGTAGCTTATGGTATTATCAGTCACATGATGACTACAACTGAATGAAAGGAATAGTCAATAATTTTACCAAATTATAGAAGATTCATTAGCGCACGAAGCTTAAAGGCATAATAGACCTTTATACTTACCAGTTCGACAATAGTCACAGCTAGACCAAATTCATTTTTGAGGTTTCTAACAAGCAAGGCATATCTATATCTACTTTGGCTTTGATTTACGAACTATATCGAGTTTTGACCCGGATGAGGCCAAATAAAAGTTTTTCAAGTCTATAGTATGCGTCCAAGTCCAAAGCAAAACGAGGGATACTGCAACCAACGTAGTATGTATCCACTGTACGAAATGGGGTGTATTGGGTTCTGCTGTTTATCAAGTGAGAACGAACCACCGCAATCTACCCAAGTCACAAGCAAAAAACCATTACAGGATGAAACTATGACACAACCAATGAAGAAGCTAGTACCCATGATCCAGGGTAAAAAGGCTTTGAGCGCTAAACAAATTTCCTTACATCAACGAATGACTTCATGGTAAAGTCACGCTACATATAACGGAGAACCTATTTGGTTGACAGAATCGTAATGCTTAAGATACTGGTAGTAGAAGTATTTATTGCATTAGAGTAGACTTTGAGAGTTACATAGAATAATCCCTGCTATTGAATAAATCTTTTAGCGTCCCGAGAGTACTTAACAACTGGTAGGTACCAATATGGATATATCTTCGCCTTCGAAAGGCATTGCGTGCAACTATCAAGAATAATGTAAACTGAGCCAAAAACTTACAAGAGGCTAGCTTTACCTATCAGACTAGCCTATCAGTTCTGTGAGTGTAATAACAACAAACAAGAATTCACTAACCCGATCGAAATAAAAGCTATTATAACCCCGGCAGGTATGTTACAAATGATCCGACTATCTGACTGGACTAAAGTTAAGTCACAACTCGAACAGTCCTTGAAATCAGCATCAGATTTCTCCTATTAAGGTACAACAAAGATGAAATTTCAACGAGAATTCGAGAGCAATCTCGATGCAAACATAAGATGACATCCTTCTTTCCATTCGCCCGATCGTATCTCTAATGAACAGACTAATCAGAGATCTGATTAGGAGTGTATATGCATCACCATATGTAGGAGAAAATGGTAGTGGATTGGTCACATCTTACGATGCGAAGACAATTCTATTACAAAATACACTACGCAATCAAATCTACTTACCAGTCAGGCAGTACTAAGGAATCGAGGCGCAGAACGTTGAGAAGCAATCGAGGTCTTTAGGTATGAGCTGGATAGGGCTTAAATGCATTGCAGAACCGAACAAGACAGCGCACAGGAGCTGTCGATCCCCCTATGCAAATTTAGGGATGATAGGATTTAACCAAAAGTAAGTTCTTGCCATTAGAGGCCTCCGGAATCCTTCGATGGACAAAAGAACTGGAAACTTTTACAAAGAGTTTGAGTACTGCGAAGAATGGCAACACACCGTCAAAAAAATAAGATCGCTTACCTTTACAACAAAGACTTGAGCTTACTTCAGAATTTAATAAAAGTGTCCGAATAGTAGTCCGGGCCACTATAACTATATACGCCACTATAACTATATACTCGTAATAACACGTCGAATAGAAGCAAAAGTAAAACCACCAAGAAGAAGTCTCGAAGCAAGCTGCATTCGTCACACTGAACGTTGGCAAACCCTCTGTGTCAGATAGCATATTCCCGGAGAACATACTTTAAGTATTGGCTAGCACATTTCGTTTCAAACATAGTTGAACTTTCTGAACTCAAGGAATTTAAAGCTGTGTTCCTTAAAAAGCCCTTTTAAGCCGAATGACTAGTCAGAAAATTCCCGATAAATTTTGTTACTCAGTGAAGATGTACTAGAGCAGAATTAAGCCAGATATCGAAGCAACAGCACTTATCGAACAGGCAGGCTTCAGACTCGGCCGCAGTTGCTTAACCAATTATTAGCCTCGATATAGTTTAAAGAAATGACATGATTCTTACTTTCTGCTTGAAGTAGGCCACTGCAAGCCTCCTTTCAGAAAAAAAAGGCTAAGAAAACTAAACACCGGACAACCTCAAGGTTTAGTCCATACGCCTTTTCTTTTCAAGTTGTACATTTACGACCTATCACTAATGCTATCAAGGAAATTTGAAAGCGATGACAACATCCCTGTAGCCCCATACGACTCAAGATTTATGTTCTCATAGTAGTGTACCCAACCACAGACATAGAATTGTTCAAGAAACGTCCCTGTTGCATTTCTTTGGTTCTTGATACATTCTTGCATTCGAATTATTGTAAAAAGTAAAACCCTCGCGGATAAAAGGCTGCTACCTCAAATTCCATACCAAAATGTACCTAAAGCACCACATCGTTCCAATTCTAGATCAAAAAACAACTTTAAGTTGTTCTCCAGAAACCAACAATCTATCAAACCCTTTACCTCGCAAAGGAATAAAAGTGGAACTACTCCATTCCAAGCTCGTCAAATGTAACCCAGACTCGTAAACTCTACTAAATGAACTTTCATTCCTCATCAAAAGCGAACAAAGAACGTTTTTTTTAGTTTGCTTCATCCTTTTTCTTTCTCGGTCAGATATATATTTTCTTTAGCCTGTTGACAGAAAAGGTACATATGAAGAAGACATCCCGTTAGCAAAATAGTTTTTCCCTTCCACTATTCAGGTTTTTCTCATTTATTCACTGAAGTACGCGGGCGGGCTGGAATTGCTGGGGTGGACGACCATTTAGGGTACCGGGCCATAAACCGAAAGGAAACTAGGCCACCAGGTAGCTACTGTTTTTTACATCAATCGTTGCTCTTCTTCCTCCCTACCCCATCCCCTCCCTCAACCAACAGATGGAGCTGAAATGAGAAGAGTTCCTTAAAAAAAAGAGCAGCAGATTGCAAAAGGATACATGGATTAAGGTGAATTGTAACCCTGTTTGCGAATATATTTTTTAGGTCATCCACGACGCTTGTTTGCCTCCCTCTTCTCTGCTGTCATTTAGTTTTCTGGCTTCATGGCAATTTCAGGATTTTTGTGTCTTTTTTTTTTTATTACTTCACCTCAACGACCATGTTCTGTGCTGTTCATTTCTGGCCATTCTCCAGTTGGTTGTAGTTTTGGATGTTTTTCCTTGCCTCGCGCGCTGCCGTTTTGTTGTCGTCGTGGTGGATCGGCATATTTCTCCATTCTACCAGAGAACAGGTTTCGCATTGCCGGTCGCTTCCGGATCACAGCTCCATATAACGATAGTGCTTTGCTGTTGTTGCAGAGCCATTAACTGGATGATGTTTGGAATAAAGGTTCCCCAGTCTCTCTCACCCTAAGCCAGTGTTCAGTTTAGTTTGCGAAATTTTTTTTGTTTCGTTCTTTTCTTATCATTAGAGTGAACATTATCCCGAGTGCTTGTGTACGGTGTCCTGGATGTGGCGGGATGGAATGTTGAAAAGTCACCAGACCAGAATAGAAGTATCTACCCCCGTGTAGTAGGCATGGTAATAGTGCATTCAAGTGACCCAAAAGTAGGTCAACTGAAGTCAGATAGGAGTAGTGTGTGTAGCTTTGTTGGAAGGATGCTCCCCATTGTATCATTTCAATTGGATAATTTCCTCGTGTATACAATCGTAAAGGTGCTCGTTGTCTACAGGGATAATTGAGGAAGTAATTTGCATTACACATATCCCTTGTCGCTTTATCTCTTTCTGTAAGGACACTAGGAAGTTGAAAATATCGATTCAAATTCGAATTAGGAAAATGGCAGCAGAAAAAAATAAAAGTTTGGAAGGAAAGCCTCTCAAGCAGAAAGGGAACTTTGTCATTAATCTCATTTCAAAAGTCTTGATTGTGTCCTTTGGCAGTAGAAGGAGGAGGACGGGGCAGCATAAATGGGAAATTTATTCACTGCCCAGAGGTTTTGAGTGCTCCTTTCTTCAGATTTTTAAAGGATATTACATGCAGTCGACTGTGAAGTATCAGAGAGGCAATTCTTTATGGCCAGTGACAAGGGTAGCCTACGTTTTAGAGTAGTTTTACGAAAGTAAGTCGAGATAATGGCATGGTATAGTTTTATTCTTCGAGAAAAGGGATATTTTAGGGTACATTTATCGATTTACGAGTAAGCAGATAATGAATGACATTCTAAAGCCTTATGTTTTTTGGATTTACTTTTCGGTAGCCACATGAAGGAGGCTTTTGTATTTTATGGATATCTGATTGAGTCTGTTTGAGCATTACAATTGGGTCTCTTGCTGTTAAGTATTGTTTTGAGAGTATCCTTTGCATTTAGAGATGTCGAATGAAGTGAAGGTTGCTTTGATAAATGAAATCAAATGACTTGCATCAATTTGCTTAAATCTGCTTGATTTCCACTCCTGCTTTATCAAGAGAGGACCTCAACCTAGCGTTATACTCCAGATACCATTATGTTAGTATGGAGGTAGCGACTATACTCGAATATAGTTGCGAAATAAGTTACGTTACGTGGATGTAACTTACCCCTTTGGCAAAATAATTAAAGCCAGGACTTTTTAGAAATTATAAAAAAGCTAATTGGTCTCTATACAGGAAGCGCTTATTGACGCTTATTCCCTCCCATTTGCCTACTGAACCTACTAGTACGGATGATCTTGACAGGTTGGTCAACACCTTAACATCGGCACTTAACGGTGCCTTGTCTGTGGCGTGCCCTAACCGCTCTCCTCGAGGTAAGAAGAAACCACCTTGGTGGAATGCAAATCTTAGTACTCTTAGGAAGGACAGCAGACTCCTCTTTAATATTGCTAAAAGCCCTCGTGAGACGGCCGATTGGGACTCCTACAAACTGTCTCTCAGGAAATATAAAATCTCACTGAGGAAAGAGCAACGACGCTCCTCTCAAAAAGCCCTTCAACACCTAGCTACCTCTTACATCCAGATGGTCACTGGACCACCTCTGCTAAGGAATCCATTGACATCCTACTGGATACTCACTTCTCTGGTAGCTCCCCTGTTTCTGTTTCGTTATCGGGTATTACCCGTACTTGCTTTCTACTGTGCAGCAACTACCTGATTATAGTAACTACTGAAATGATCCGCTGGGCCATGCGCAGATTCAAACAGGTCCCCAGGACCTGATGGCATTATTCTTGCTGAATTTTAAAAATGTGAGAACATTGTGCTTCCATGGCTCAAGGTCATATTATTGAGCTGTCTTAATCTGATCTACATCCCCAAGACGTGGACCGAGGTTGAAGTTGTCTTCATTCCAGGTAAGAGCTCGCATGTGGAGTCAAAGGATCTCCGAACTATCAGTCTATCGTCCTTTCTACTGAAAACGCTGGAAAGGCTTCCGTCAGAGCATTAGCCCGTCTTTGCTCTCGCCGTTGCAACATGCGTACTGCAAAGGCAAATCCGTTGAGACAACCTTACACTCGCTTGTGTGCATCATTGAAAAATCTCTGAGCATTAAAGAATATACCATGTTGGCTTTCCTTGACATTGAGGGAGCTTTTAACAATGTCAAACCAAAGGCAATCACAGACGCACTTGCAAATCTGAAAGTGGATACTTCGCTCGGAGTGTTGATCAATCAATTTCTAACACGCAGGATTATCAACACACAGCTGGGTGGAGCATCGACCAGAAGACTTGCCTGTTGTGGAACACTCCAAGGTGGAGTTTTGTCCCCTCTCATGTGGAATCTTGTAGTGAATGAGCTACTAGTGGACCTGGACAGGTCAGGCTGTAGAGTGATTGCCTATGCTGATGACATTGCGATTGCTGCGTCTGGCAAGCACCCAAACACTCTCAAGGAAATCCTCCAATATACTCCTCTCGGCTCACTAGGTGGGCCTCCAAATGTGGATTGGGGGTTAACCCTCATAAAACAGAACTTGCTCTCTTCACAAGGAATTATAAAGTTCCCCTCGTAGACCCTCCTATGATTAATGGCACCAGTCTCACCTTCACTGTTAATGCAAAATACCTGGGTCTTATTCTGGACAGAAAACTGAACTGGAAAGCCAATCTACTAGAACGCGTAAGGAAAGCCAATGTAGCTCTCTATTCCTGTAAAAAGGTTATAGGTAGGAGCTGGGGTATGAAACCTGAAATCACTCGTTGGCTTTACGTGTCTGTTGCCAGGCCTATACTACTCTATGGCCCGATCGTTTGGTGGCCTGCTCTTGACAGGGCTGTTCACCTCTCTCAGGTAGCTAAAGTGCAAAGAACCGCTTGCATGTGCATCAGTGGTGCACTAAGAACTACCCCCTCTGCGGCATTGAACAATATGTTCAACCTGTTACCCCTGGATATCCTTGGCAGACAGACTGCTGCCAGTGCGGCTATTCTTCTTAAAGCCTCCTCTCAGTGGTCTAGTTATTATATTGGCCACTCCTCGATCCTTGATCTTTTCAACTTCACACATGAAAACACGGACTACACTCCACCGAAACTGAGATTTGACCGACACTTCCGTACGAGTATCCCTGAACGAGATGAGTGGGATGGCTCTCCCCCTGATGATGGAAATTCGGTGCACTTCTACACAGATGGCTCTAAGACCGAAGGTGGGGTGGGCTGTGGTGTTTTCTCCGATAAGCTCAACTTGAGCACCTCGTTCCGCCTCCTTGATCATTGTCGTGTTTTCCAGGCGGAAATCATGGCGATTAAGGAAGCCCTGTCTTGGCTGAAATGTAATGTATTATCTGTCAACGATATTAGCATTTTCACTGACAGTCAAGCGGCTATCAAGTCCCTGGAATCGTGCTCTTTTACTTCAAAGACCGCCTTAGACTGCCGTTTGTCTCTTACAGAGATGACAGAGCAGTTCAACATTCACCTATGCTGGGTGCCAGGTCACAGAAACATTCCAGGAAACTGTAGGGCGGACGAACTCGCTAGACAGGGTACTACTCTAAGGATTCTGCCGGATAGGCAAGCTCTTGGTATGTCCCTCGCTACATGTAAGCATCTACTGAAGCTGAACGCTATTAGTAAGACCAACCTTAGGTGGGATGTGTCACATTTCGAGGCAGATCTGGCCTAAGCTGGACCAGAAACGTAGCGCCGAGTTGGTTAAACTAAAGCGATTACAGATCAGCTGCGTTATCGGTGTCATCACCGGACACTGTCTAATCGGCCAACATGCCAAAGACTTGGCCTCTTTTCAAATGACTTCTGCAGGAGCTGTAGGGACGAGGAGGAGGAGGAGGAAAGCATTCTTCACTTCCTATGCATATGTCCTGCTCTATTACACAAAAGAATGCTCCATCTAGGAGCTCCCTTCCTTAACGACCTCAGCGATTTGGAGTCCTCAGACGTCATGAACATCCATCGCTTCATCAAAAGCTCTGGTTGGTTTTATTAGTCTCTGAGTGGTCTAATGGTAGATCCTTGGCATCACAATGGACCTTTATGGTCTAAGTGTGTCTGTATCGTGGTGCAGACAGCCAATCTAACCTAACCTAAACTAAGCCAGGACTTCATGAATGTGCCGACCTCTGGGTTCAATTTGCCGCCGATGAAAGATATAGCCATGCATTTTTTTTAGTAGATGGCTAAGTAATTAAGATTGCCGACAAATAAGCTGGAATGGACTCAGAACAAGACCAATCAATGGTCGACACCTCAATGCTGGCCCCCATAGCACTTGTAGGATCCAGTATAGCCATGAACTTCCAAAAGTTACCATCAAGTCCATAACACTTAACGCTTTTTTTGGAGGCCTACCTAATGAGAATACCTTCAAGTATACAGAGCTATGCATAGGCTGTGTCGATTTAGTCGCCGGCGCAAACGCCCAAACCTAATCAGGACAAAAAAGACGGCCTCAACGCTTTGAAAAAATTTACCTCTGAGCGAGCATTAGACATTTACAGTTCAGAGAGGCGGTTAGTCAAAACTGATCTAGTCACAGAAATCTCAACCCGTTTCACTTTTTTTTACAGGTATGATTTACTACAACTGGTGAATACAATCCACTGATTCACGCAACCCATCAATCGAACGGAAGATAGACGATTACCCGGTAAAATATGAGATACTTTCTAATACCTGTAGCCTGAAGACTTTATCAACTATTCAGGACTTGAGTGACAGAAGCGCATCTATTTTTCTCAATCATAAGTACAAAACTAGCTTGCCTAGTGCCTGTTTATGAATCCGACTCTCTTGTTGACACCTCGCTCTTTTCATCTTCGTCTTTTGAGATATTCTACAGCCTAAAGGCTCTTATTTCTCATCATTGTCTACTGCATTTGCTTTACAAACTACAAAGCATTAACCGACATCAAACATTTGCCGCGCAGATTATTCACCCCTTGCTTGCACAAGCACCAACCATTTAACCGATGTTCCACAAGTAACCCTCATTGGGCCAATATTTATTTTTTAATAATTCGCGTTTAAGCGTTTTCCCCTTTCTCCCAAATCACATTCCAGTCTCCCATCCAGTGTTTGCTATTCAGATAAATCTATCTAAAATAACAACCATCTGTCACGAGTGTCCTTTGTTTACATCTCACCATAGCACACTCCTTGCACTGCACTCTCTCTATTCTTCACTTAGAACAACAGTGCAGCTATAGGGATGATTCCACGGCGTATTTATCGTTGCGAAAGCAATGAAAAACGGATTAAAAGTACAAGGAAAACAAACTGCGTGTGTGGTGCAGTGATTTGCACGTCATTTCGCTGTGAATGCACTTTCGAGAGTACTCCCCATACTCGTGACACTACGTACGTGACATTTTTTTGCACACTGTCATCGAGTGTACATACGTCGGGATATATAATATGCACCCTTCGTGTCTGTGACACCTAATCTGAATCAATTGCTAAAAAAAAAAAACTGAAAGGGTTTGCCGCATTGGCTATCGAAATGATTGCCTTTAACATGGTCTGGTCATCCAAGCGAAGGGTTGACACCTCACACGCAGTAGTGGTCTCTAGTAATTGAGTTACAACTCAGTTGAGGTTTCATCCCCCTATGCCCATAGAGGGTTGGATGAGGCATTTTCTATTCGCTCTGTTTACGTGCACAGCTAACGAGAGGTTAAACGGATTTATCATTCACAAAGCAGATGCAAGCCTAGCAATTAATGTCATCAATCAACTTGAGGACCAACATTTGCACGTTCTCCTCGAAAGAAAAATAGATGTGGATGCTCCTGACATCCGCTAATGATTATTTATACTTCCAGGATGCGCTAGGACCAACAAAATAAATAATTACAATTCTCCTTCTGCAGAAAGGAGAATAATAAAAAAAAAAAAATCATTCCCAGACGATGCTCCGTTTCGCTTCGAAGACATTTCAATTTGGATGCCACACACAACAACAAAATCTCGTCAGGACGAATGCGGTACTGCGCTGTTTATCTTATTTTTGGATTTTTTGTTGAGGGTGCGTGACTTCTTATAGATAAATAAGCGAAATACTCCCGGAGTAGGGATGGATATAAAGTATTTCTGGATTTGATATGCTCATGGAAATCGGTTGAGTATTTGGTGCAGTGCAGTGGAGTGTGGATGAAAATGATTTATAGGCCGAGCAACTTCTATCAACGGTTCGTTGACAGTTGGACATATGACGTTGTCTCGGAACACTGAAGAATGTGTGTTTGTGGAGTGTTTGTATCTTGAAAAATGATTGAAGATAAAAATCTTCCGCGGCGAGTTGTTTATTTTTGTGTATGCGGATAGCACCCAATATGTGGGCGAAGAGTTTGGAAATTAGGGAACCATTAGCTTAAGTTCTGGCTGTTAACAAATCACCGGAAGGAAGGTTGAATGGAAAATATTGCTTAAGGAAATAATAATTTTGTAGGGCCATAGGGTAAGCTAAATTGTCTACATATATTTTTACTCATGTACATAATGTAGGTGGTTATATTGGAGTCGTCTTAATTTGTTAGGGGAACATTTTTCAGTGATTATGATCGCACTGGAAATTCAAATCCACAGAACGCAATAAGCTAATGTAGCTAATGTCCATTGCTTGGTAAACCCATTTGTGGAAAGAACATTGTTTGATTAATTTCTACTTTATCAGTGATGATTTGAAGGAATGATCAGATTGATCATTTTGCAATTGACGGAAGGCATATCTCCTGTATAATGTACCTTTTTACTTTACGAAGTGCCAATATCCATCCGGACCACTCTGCTCTTGGAAATTTTTGACTGTGAATATCCACCAACACAAAAAGCAGATTCGTCATCGAAAGGGAGTTCAACGTTAAAAGATTGCAGGTGCAAAGCACTACGGGAGAATTAGCCAATCGCGTGTCCCAAGAACTGTCCAGAAGTTCAATTGCAGCAACGTGCACTACAGAAGACCAGTGATAACAATCTTAACAAGCCATCAGAAACGCCGATATTAATGTCTTAGGCTTTACTCAACAACCTTGCCTAATATTCCTGGTTTGATGGGAAAAAATACGGCATACAAAGTGACTCTGCAGAAAAGAAAGAAGAAAAGAATATGAGCAACGTATAACCGAATCTATGACAGAATAGTAGACAGTCATTCCGTTGACACGGAATTGGTACTGAACATATTTGTATATCTACCATGTCTGCACATTGTATCACTGTTAGACAGTCTGATCATCTCATATTTGGATAAGGAGCATCATCTCAAATCACCTGACTGAAAAAAGGCCTAGAAAATTGAGTGCATTTTCAATTTACGCCTTACCTTAGAACACGAAACTGATGCTCACCATTTGTTCATTAATTTCAAGGTCGCTTATGGTAGTTTATATAGGAATCAAGTATACCGTGCTTGCTAAGCTTATGCAGGATCACACTATGTGGGAAAAGACCTAACCGATGCATTTTCGTGGTGGTATCCATGTTTTAGGCAAGCCACGTGTTTTTTTTTTTTTTTATCCCCCAGGTGAGAACATAGTGCGAAATTTTCAGGCCAATACATTAGTGCAATTATCCAGCGCCTTCGCTAACATCGAATTAGAAGCGGCTCAGATTGGTCTTAGTATAAATAATAGGGCAACAGGATCACAATCGATTTGGAATTACAAGATGCCAACTATGATGAGGTACGAGATTTTTATGAATCTTTTCCGTGGAGCGACATATGTTTTAAAACTACTGATGTCAACGAATGTACAGTTACCGTCACTGAAGAATTTTCTAGGAATGGAACTTAATATTCCTCATTATGCTAAAACATCAGTCCCAAGTAAACCATAATGCAACTGATATTGTGATCAAGCTGTCGCCAAAAAAAAGCAGAGCCTGTAGGCAGTGGCAGTCCAGCCCGACGGAACCGATTAGAGTTAACTTCGTGAGTTTGAAGAAACAGAAACAGTCTAACGAAGATACAGCGTAGAAAAACGTAATAAGACAAGCAGAGAACAAACTTCTCTAAAGTCCCAGTCGATCATTCTGATCAATGGGAAAAGTGATTGGTAATAACTTCTGTTTTCCTTCCTTCCGTCCTTTAGTAAAAGATCACTAGCTACAGGACCTAAAGAAAAAGCTGATCTTTTTGCAACCACGTTTCCAGGCAATTCCACACTAGATCCTGTGCAAGTACATCCACCAGTAATACCGGCTGTACAGACATCGACGCCTTAGATGAAGTTTACGCCTTGTGTGATTCGGTGGATCGGTTTAAAACCTGAAGCGCAAAAAAGCCTCTGGCCCAGACGGAATATCAGTCATAGCCCTCAAAAATTTTGCACCGGAACTAGCTCAGATTATTTGGAAACATTTTTCTTTAATTTACTTTTCCATTGTGCTGGAAAACCGCCTGTATTCATCCGATTCAAGCCGACACCTGATCACTTACAGCAGTGGTGGAGATGAAACTCAGATTGACTACCATTTGGTAGCCAGTTTCATGAAGCCTCGCGTAAAAGATTGCAAAGTGATCCTGGGAGAGGCAACCGCTCGGCAACGCCGTCTCCTGCTAACAGAAATTTTTATGAAAACACAGAAGAAAAGCAAACAAACAAGGGTCCCTGAGAAAATCAAGTGGTACAATCTGGACAAGGAAAAAGGCGAGGCTTTTGTTTTCGTAATGAATAATTACCTCTCTCACACCATCAACGGAGCTGAGGATGAAGAGTGCAGAGCACAAAATATGTGGGATTCCCTACAGCGAACTTGCTTAAATAAGGCCAAATCACTACTACGAGCTTCAAAAGGCCACCATCAACACGCCAAAGAAACATGGTGGTGGAGTGATGAAGCTAAGAAAGTGATAAATGAGAAGAAAGGGGTTTTCAAAGCTTGGTCAAAGTGCCCCTCTAATAATAATGACGAAAAAGCTCGCCTCGAAATGGAATACAGATGCTGCAAGAAAAAAGCGAAGAAGAAGTGCGCCCAGCTTCAAGCAGAGAGTACGGAGGGCCTGTATCGGGAGCTGGAGAAAATATTTTCCCCGGTTGCTGATGCAAACCAGGCTATCCAGGAGCTGCAACGACACAATATGAACAAGAGCGCAATCATCTTCAAAATAGGCGCCCAAAGAAGGAAAAATGCTCAGGAGATTCGTTCGCCAAAGTTCATTAGCAATGCTCATGGCCAGCTTCTTGTGGATGACGACAAAATTCTGCAGAGGTGGCGGCAGTATTGTGAAGAACTTTTAAATGAACAGTTTCCCCGGCTCTACTTTCCAAGAGCCACCCCTAACTGTGAAGTAATACGCGACATTACAGTCGAAGAAGTTAGTAAGGCGGTCAAATACTCCAAATAACGAAAAGCGGTTGGGCCAAACGAGATACCCTCTGAGTTCTGGAAAAAGATGGGAGACATCGGGTTCAGATGGCTCAGAATTCTCATCTCCAAATTCGTGAGAGGTGATTCAATGCCGAATCAATGGAGGGAAAGTTACCTTCTCCCTGTATACAAAGGGAAGGGTGATACACGAAACTGTGATAGCTACCGTTTGATCAAGCTGATGTCACACACCATGAAGATCGTTGAGCGGGTATTAGATGGACGACTGTGAAAAATAATACGGCTATCTGATGATCAGTGCGGGCTTGTCTCGGGTAACTCAACCACAGATGCAATCCAAAGTATAGTGATCATAATGGAAAAACATCGTGATTCCTTAAGCGATTTGCATATTGTGTTGGTTTACTTTGAAAAGGCATTCGACAGACAACCACGAGATTTGATATGGGTGGCGCTAAGACATCGAGGGGTTCCAGAAACCTATGTACAAATGATCATGGACATGTACGAAGGAGCAAAGACAAGAGTAAGATGCCCCGCTGGAGTAACCGAAGAGTTCTCAATCAAAGTCGGGGTGCACCAGGGAAGCGTCTTAAGTCCTTTGCTCTTTATTACAGTCCTTGATTATCTGCTTGAAGGTAAAGTGATGAACCCCAAGGTACATCAGTTATTCTTTGCTGATGATGGAGCCATCATAAGTGAGGATCCTACATCCCTGCAACGAGCACTTGATGTGTGGGTGGACGTTTTGGAGGGAAATGGGTATCGCATTAGTTCAAAAAAGACAGAGTACTTGTGCTGCCCGTTCTCTGATCCACTCAGGCCTATTCCAGACATTTATTTGAATGGAACAGTGCTTCCCAACTGCGAAAAGTTCAAATATCTGGGATCTATGATCAATAGCAAATCATCTTGTGATGACGACATTAATCATCGCATAAGCGTAGGGTGGATGAAGTGGCGAGAAAATTCCGCTATCTTCTGTGACAGAAAAATGCCCCCTAAGTTGAAAGGAAGGCTCTACATCGCAGTTGTGCGTCCAGCGCTCACATACGGTTCACAATGTTGGACGATGTACAAAAAGTATGAGAGTAAATTAACGGCAGCTGAGATGAAGATGCTTCGCATGACAGCAGGAGTGACAAAGCTTGATCGAATAAGAAGTTCGAAGATCCGTGGAAGCCTTCACATCAAGGAAACCATCGTACAAAAAATACAGCGCGACCGGCTCAGCTGGTATTGCCACGTTAAAAGAAGAGATCATTTGAACCCTGTTAAAAAGGCAATATCAATGCACGTTCCAAAGACATCGCGATGTAGGAAAGGCAGGCCTATAAACGCCTGATCCAGTGATCCAAAATCGGCGGGCCTGCCGATATTTTTTGAGCTCAAATAGGCGAACCCCACAGGCGGATCAGTAGAAATACGGTGAAGTGGAAGGGTTGTGATCCTTTGTTTTCGGATCATGGCCTCGCTGATAAAAGGAAGAAAAAGAAGAAAAAGAAGAAGAAGGAGACCATGCATTTACCGTGTGTCACAGTAAACTCTGACACGCAGAATCAGTTTCCAAAAGGTTAAGGTATATTTTCAGAGCAAAGAAGTAGTTTACACCGCCACAACTTCTTCTTTTATATTACGACCGGGGCTTGAGTACTGCCCTCACGTTTGGAGCTTGGCCCCAAAGCACTATCTAAATCTACTTGAGGCAATCCAGAGGCGAGCAGTTCGCTTTGTATTGTAGAAGATCCTGCACTAATGTTCAACTTTCAATCGTTGGGTCATCGAAGGCAGTTAGCCGATTTATGCCTGTTCGAAAGATACTACCATGACAGTTGTTCGGAAGATCTCGAATAGATGATACCAAGAAACTGGACATTTCAACGTCCTACGCGGCAGGTCATGAGACCACGCAATTTTCATGTTGATCTGTCAACTGCAAGATCATCAAAATACTTTTTGTTGCAGAACGAGTAATCCTTGGAACTTGCTACGCGAAATAATTCCAGAAAGCTGAAATCTGCAACAATTTAATGCAGAATGAACAGACATCTGCAAGCAGAGCCTGTAGGCAGTGGCAGTCCAGCCCGACGGAACCGATTAGAGTTAACTTCGTGAGTTTGAAGAAACAGAAACAGTCTAACGAAGATACAGCGTAGAAAAACGTAATAAGACAAGCAGAGAACAAACTTCTCTAAAGTCCCAGTCGATCATTCTGATCAATGGGAAAAGTGATTGGTAATAACTTCTGTTTTCCTTCCTTCCGTCCTTTAGTAAAAGATCACTAGCTACAGGACCTAAAGAAAAAGCTGATCTTTTTGCAACCACGTTTCCAGGCAATTCCACACTAGATCCTGTGCAAGTACATCCACCAGTAATACCGGCTGTACAGACATCGACGCCTTAGATGAAGTTTACGCCTTGTGTGATTCGGTGGATCGGTTTAAAACCTGAAGCGCAAAAAAGCCTCTGGCCCAGACGGAATATCAGTCATAGCCCTCAAAAATTTTGCACCGGAACTAGCTCAGATTATTTGGAAACATTTTTCTTTAATTTACTTTTCCATTGTGCTGGAAAACCGCCTGTATTCATCCGATTCAAGCCGACACCTGATCACTTACAGCAGTGGTGGAGATGAAACTCAGATTGACTACCATTTGGTAGCCAGTTTCATGAAGCCTCGCGTAAAAGATTGCAAAGTGATCCTGGGAGAGGCAACCGCTCGGCAACGCCGTCTCCTGCTAACAGAAATTTTTATGAAAACACAGAAGAAAAGCAAACAAACAAGGGTCCCTGAGAAAATCAAGTGGTACAATCTGGACAAGGAAAAAGGCGAGGCTTTTGTTTTCGTAATGAATAATTACCTCTCTCACACCATCAACGGAGCTGAGGATGAAGAGTGCAGAGCACAAAATATGTGGGATTCCCTACAGCGAACTTGCTTAAATAAGGCCAAATCACTACTACGAGCTTCAAAAGGCCACCATCAACACGCCAAAGAAACATGGTGGTGGAGTGATGAAGCTAAGAAAGTGATAAATGAGAAGAAAGGGGTTTTCAAAGCTTGGTCAAAGTGCCCCTCTAATAATAATGACGAAAAAGCTCGCCTCGAAATGGAATACAGATGCTGCAAGAAAAAAGCGAAGAAGAAGTGCGCCCAGCTTCAAGCAGAGAGTACGGAGGGCCTGTATCGGGAGCTGGAGAAAATATTTTCCCCGGTTGCTGATGCAAACCAGGCTATCCAGGAGCTGCAACGACACAATATGAACAAGAGCGCAATCATCTTCAAAATAGGCGCCCAAAGAAGGAAAAATGCTCAGGAGATTCGTTCGCCAAAGTTCATTAGCAATGCTCATGGCCAGCTTCTTGTGGATGACGACAAAATTCTGCAGAGGTGGCGGCAGTATTGTGAAGAACTTTTAAATGAACAGTT
The DNA here is from genome assembly GCA_945910035.1 of Brachypalpus laphriformis. Classification (NCBI taxonomy): domain Eukaryota; kingdom Metazoa; phylum Arthropoda; class Insecta; order Diptera; family Syrphidae; genus Brachypalpus; species Brachypalpus laphriformis. The sequence goes on from OX246753.1 coordinate 35,805,443, forward strand.
TCCCCGGCTCTACTTTCCAAGAGCCACCCCTAACTGTGAAGTAATACGCGACATTACAGTCGAAGAAGTTAGTAAGGCGGTCAAATACTCCAAATAACGAAAAGCGGTTGGGCCAAACGAGATACCCTCTGAGTTCTGGAAAAAGATGGGAGACATCGGGTTCAGATGGCTCAGAATTCTCATCTCCAAATTCGTGAGAGGTGATTCAATGCCGAATCAATGGAGGGAAAGTTACCTTCTCCCTGTATACAAAGGGAAGGGTGATACACGAAACTGTGATAGCTACCGTTTGATCAAGCTGATGTCACACACCATGAAGATCGTTGAGCGGGTATTAGATGGACGACTGTGAAAAATAATACGGCTATCTGATGATCAGTGCGGGCTTGTCTCGGGTAACTCAACCACAGATGCAATCCAAAGTATAGTGATCATAATGGAAAAACATCGTGATTCCTTAAGCGATTTGCATATTGTGTTGGTTGACTTTGAAAAGGCATTCGACAGACAACCACGAGATTTGATATGGGTGGCGCTAAGACATCGAGGGGTTCCAGAAACCTATGTACAAATGATCATGGACATGTACGAAGGAGCAAAGACAAGAGTAAGATGCCCCGCTGGAGTAACCGAAGAGTTCTCAATCAAAGTCGGGGTGCACCAGGGAAGCGTCTTAAGTCCTTTGCTCTTTATTACAGTCCTTGATTATCTGCTTGAAGGTAAAGTGATGAACCCCAAGGTACATCAGTTATTCTTTGCTGATGATGGAGCCATCATAAGTGAGGATCCTACATCCCTGCAACGAGCACTTGATGTGTGGGTGGACGTTTTGGAGGGAAATGGGTATCGCATTAGTTCAAAAAAGACAGAGTACTTGTGCTGCCCGTTCTCTGATCCACTCAGGCCTATTCCAGACATTTATTTGAATGGAACAGTGCTTCCCAACTGCGAAAAGTTCAAATATCTGGGATCTATGATCAATAGCAAATCATCTTGTGATGACGACATTAATCATCGCATAAGCGTAGGGTGGATGAAGTGGCGAGAAAATTCCGCTATCTTCTGTGACAGAAAAATGCCCCCTAAGTTGAAAGGAAGGCTCTACATCGCAGTTGTGCGTCCAGCGCTCACATACGGTTCACAATGTTGGACGATGTACAAAAAGTATGAGAGTAAATTAACGGCAGCTGAGATGAAGATGCTTCGCATGACAGCAGGAGTGACAAAGCTTGATCGAATAAGAAGTTCGAAGATCCGTGGAAGCCTTCACATCAAGGAAACCATCGTACAAAAAATACAGCGCGACCGGCTCAGCTGGTATTGCCACGTTAAAAGAAGAGATCATTTGAACCCTGTTAAAAAGGCAATATCAATGCACGTTCCAAAGACATCGCGATGTAGGAAAGGCAGGCCTATAAACGCCTGATCCAGTGATCCAAAATCGGCGGGCCTGCCGATATTTTTTGAGCTCAAATAGGCGAACCCCACAGGCGGATCAGTAGAAATACGGTGAAGTGGAAGGGTTGTGATCCTTTGTTTTCGGATCATGGCCTCGCTGATAAAAGGAAGAAAAAGAAGAAAAAGAAGAAGAAGGAGACCATGCATTTACCGTGTGTCACAGTAAACTCTGACACGCAGAATCAGTTTCCAAAAGGTTAAGGTATATTTTCAGAGCAAAGAAGTAGTTTACACCGCCACAACTTCTTCTTTTATATTACGACCGGGGCTTGAGTACTGCCCTCACGTTTGGAGCTTGGCCCCAAAGCACTATCTAAATCTACTTGAGGCAATCCAGAGGCGAGCAGTTCGCTTTGTATTGTAGAAGATCCTGCACTAATGTTCAACTTTCAATCGTTGGGTCATCGAAGGCAGTTAGCCGATTTATGCCTGTTCGAAAGATACTACCATGACAGTTGTTCGGGAGATCTCGAATAGATGATACCAAGAAACTGGACATTTCAACGTCCTACGAGGCAGGTCATGAGACCACGCAATTTTCATGTTGATCTGTCAACTGCAAGATCATCAAAATACTTTTTGTTGCAGAACGAGTAATCCTTGGAACTTGCTACGCGAAATAATTCCAGAAAGCTGAAATCTGCAACAATTTAATGCAGAATGAACAGACATCTGCAAGCATTTTGGGGTGCTTGCTCAGCGTTATAGGTTTGCCTTTCCCGAGAGAGGAAATGTAAGAACCAGCATTTTCACCCATAATTCCGTGCGTTGACTTCTTAGCCTAAGTTCTGAACTTACTAACTTACTAACTGAATGAATCTCGGGTAAATCTTTACTCTGAATGAGGCCTTCCTAGGCCAGAGACTTAACATCTTCTTTCTTTTGTGTAGGAGAGATAGCCCAAACTTGCCAAATTAAATTGATTATATAAAATGCTCAAAGAGGTGTTGAAATTGAGTTAAAATGGAAAAATCACCGATGTAGGTCTTATATTGCAGAACGTCTAGCAGTCCTAAACGTGTCAGACTGTAAATCAATTATCCAAATCATTAGATCCCTAAGTGGATTTTACTCACTTACCCGAAGTTCCTTTTCCAAATGCGTCTGGCTGTGCAATGGTTTTTTTTTTTCATCCAGCAAGGATGTCACCTAGCAACCACTTTGAGCAGCATTTGCTATTCCCTTTGGCTATGGAGCATATGCAATGACTTCGTTACGATATTAATACCTCGTTCTTTCTCTTTCTTTCGCTCGGCTTTTTCCTGAATATTTACTCTGCACCTGAAGGATATTTTTTGCCTCGCTCTTCCTTCGAATTTCATCCTTTTGCTAGAAACCATTGCAACCATCCACATGATTACGAAGAAAAAGCCGGAGAAGTCATATCGATTTTTTGTTTCGCTTCTGTCTGCGTCTCGAGTTTCAATTTCCTTCGTTTTTTTTATATTTTCTTTTTCTCTTCTATTTTCCCTATGTCTGTTGAATGTTTTCATACTCCGAAATAATTTTTACTTGGGTGGAGAGGAATTTACATTAATTTTACATAAAGTCCCTCGAAAACGCCCCAGCAATGCACAGCGTACTAACTGCTGTTGCTGTTTTGGAAAGCGAAAGGATCCAACCAAACTCCCATTTACTTTTAGTTTCCTTTCATTTGTCCCTTTTCTAATCTATATACTCCTTCGTAGGTTCAGTTTTTCGTTTCTGTTTTGTCTGCGTTTCACCTGCTGCGGCTTTGTTGAAGGAGTTTTCTGCGTTTCCTGGCTTACAATGGAAATGAGTTACCCAGTGTGCGCTGCGTTGCCATTGATTTTGATGTTTATTTTCAAGGACCCTGGCGGGGTGGGTCCTGTTTTTTGCAATTTAAATTGAAAACTGAAGTTCATTCATTCATTTGAATTCGCTTAATTAAGATGGAAGTTTATTGGAGGAGTTGACATCCCGAGGGTGAAACAATGGTTGCTGGATGGGGTGGATCAACATTTTGGCAATTACGCGGAACTTGAATAGAAGTCAATTTTTCTGATGCACATCTGTCGACCACTCATGTCGTTCATATGAAGCACATAACTCTTGAAAACTATAGAAAGGCATTAAACCATAGATGTCGAAAGCAGAAGGAGCGGATGGAAAAAAAGGGATCTTCTGACAGCTTTCGCATAAGTGGAGGAAGTTTCGTCTAACTCTTAGAACAAAACATCCTTCAAATGAGATTTCCTTTCCTGCCTCCATTTATATCCCCTTTTTTTCTTAAAGTCCACGCAGGTGGCTGTGTAACCAACCGACCAGCCTAACCATCCATCTACAGGATTCAGTATACTTCATGCATAATGCACGATGTTAAGGAGTGCAAGGACCTGCTGCTGTTGTCGTGTCGTCGTCTGTTTCTGTTTTCTCTTTAGCTTTGCTCCTCGAGTGTTATTATTTTTGCAACATCCTCCAGCACTGGGTGCTGCTCCATACATTGAACGTTCCACTGCTCCCCATTGCTGCCGCTGTCGCCGCAACTTGAATGCGACGCATTTACATTGCACTCCATAGAGTAAGCTGGGAGAGATGCCTGCCGTGAGCCCTTCAACAGCAGCAGAAACACAAGAGAGTTAGTACCACGAACAAACAACAACAATGTCAACTTGCAGTATAATGAGTATTGTACTCGTAGCACAGGACGACTCTGTGGAACGTATATATGTCCCGTGGCTGACTTGAATTGAAGAGGTATTTAGCGCGAGGTGATTTTGAAAATTTCGAAATGGTGAATGATGAGAAAGCGATGCGACGTGCGGTAGCGGCAAGGATTATGAACCACACTTAGGAGGTGTGTGTGCTTCATCATGAGATCGAAGAGTCGAGCACAGAGGCAAAATGTTAAATTTTCCCTGGCGATGCATTGATTGCAGGAAACAGAGTCAAATTGTGATGATGATGATGATGATGACGGGTGCTGCCGCTGATAAGGCAAGGGAATTCGAGTGGTTTTCGTTGTGATGGATGGGAGGCAAGAAATGACGCAGTATTTCGCAAATGATTTGCATATTCAACCTCCGGGGACTGGTTTCGATTGAGAATTATCGAAAATCAAATAGACGGCAGTTGATTTCGAATGGTTAGTTATGAAAGCAAACCTCTCAGGTGACTAGTGATGGAGTGAATCTCTATTTACAAATAGACCACTTTGGGGATAAAAGCTTTGAAAGGGTTTTGACAAAATCTGAATTCGTACGCAAAATGCATCAAGTAAGTACAACGTAGACAATTTGGACGTATATTGATGTGAATCTAATAACAAAAGTATAGTCAGTTTGGCATGTTACCAAGAATACTAGAGAGAATGGTACAAATTGCCCACGAACATCAAGGTATGCCGATGGGGTTCAGAAATATTCGGTAATGGGAGGAGTACCGGAAGGGTCACTAGTGTTAGGTTCCCCAGCAGGTAAGAGAACGTTTTCGAGCTACAAATATCGAGTTAGACTGAAATGATTGGATATAATAACGACAGTAGCAATAGCAGCAATTGCCAAGTTCTTCGAGCAGAACAGCGCTAAAATTGTCAATGTCGTCAAAAACTGACTAAAATATTGGCATACGAATTGGCCGAGAAAAAACGGTTGCACTGTTAGTTAATAGGAGAAACATGCGACAAATGCTTCTGATAATACACTCATTACTCGAAAGAACGCAAAGCTTGATTGGGTGGCATCAGGAATGGAATCTATCATCGAAAGAACTGATATGAAACACAAATGCGTGGGTAAATCGTTGATATAACTGCATAAAGTTCAACGTAAATCTAAGAGACCTATTTGTGGCAAATACAAAAGCCATCTGTGGCATTCAGTCATAGAAGGATATCATCTTCCAGCCCGATTATGTATTACTTCGAGAGATAGGTAAGGAATACACTCCGAAAGGGTGAATTTGTTCTTCCAATAATGAAATCCCACCAAGCTTCTTTTTATTCAGGTTAAAGGAATTTGGATCTTATCTTAAATCAAAAACTTATTGGAAACTTGCACGACAGGTTGCTTTAAGAAAGGATTGGATCTTTCGGATGGTAAGTCATTAAAGTCATCCGAGAGATGGAGGGTTACTAACCAGTCAAGAAGAACCAAAAAAAGAAAAAAATTATTTGGCGCAACAAATCTTTAATCTGGCTTCTCGTAACCACTTATGTTGTGCGCGTTACTTTACTTTACTTTACTAGGGCCGTGTACGCACTGCGACCTATAAGATCTATTGTGCCAGCCCGGTGTTTAGCTGAGAACTTGGTTAAGGCTCTTGATAAACCTCAACAAAGCTCCAGGCTCAATATTCCAGAAGTCAGAGGGACTCAATAAAGCTCTTCCGATATGGAGAAGTTTTTTTCTTGCGGCATGGGGCATTCACAGAGAATATGTTCTGTCGTCTCTTTTTGCTCTCCTCATCTCATTCGTCTGTATCTGCTACTCTTATCTTGTGCAGATGGTACCTGAGTGGGCAATGACCAGTCAAGTAGGCTTAGGTCTGCTTTCCTAAGCTCGAGTAGCTTATTAGCCTTGCAGCGGTTGAGACTAATGAACTTCTTTGCCTGTCTTAGGCCCAGTACTCTGCATGATGATCATTTTCCCATGTTTTTATTTTGATGTTTACGCTACTCCGTGCGACTCCAAAATAGGGTTCAGGACCGACTAGTGGGCGACTAGCGCCTCTTCTCGCTAAGCAGTCCGCCCGTTCGTTGCCCTCGAAGCCTTTGTGTCCTGGTATCCAGGCCACAGTGACTGTGTCTTTTAATGCGAGATCTTCCAGTAGGTTTAGACAGTCCCATACAAGTTTTGATCCTACCGTGTACGATTTCAGAGCCATAAGTGCTGCCTGGCTGTCTGAGAGGATATAGATACGAGTATCTTCGACTCTTCTACGCAGACATTCTCGTACACAGAGCTTGATCACATGGACTTCCGCCTGAAATATTGTTGGTGATTTTCCAAGCGCAGCCGCACGTTGGAACCTGGGTCCATAAACCCCTGCGCCAGTGCTTCCATTTTCCAATTTGGAACCATCTGTGTACCAAGTTTGAGAGTTTGGTAAGACTTTGTAGTCCTTCATTCCTCCATGTGTGGCGGTCACCTATGACCACATTGAATTTCCTGGAGAACCGGTATTTTTTGGTCATAGTATCTGGGATTTTGAGAATAGGGTCATTTTGAATATAACCTAGAATCTTCAAATGGCCTGTAAAGTTGCCGATTTTAAGGTCCGAGATCTTGGGTAGCCTAAGAGCACTCAGCATAGCTTCTTTTTGTGCTACAAGGTGCAACGGTGTGAGGCTAAGTATAGCTCCCATTGCTGCCGTAGGGCACGTTCTCATTGCTCCTGTGATACTCAGACAAGCTAGACGATGTATTTTATTCAACTGTTCCTGAGTCTTGGCCTGTAAGGTTTTTGGCCACCAAGCCTAGGATGCATAGGCGACCATGGGCTTGATAATGGCGCTGTACGTCCAATATATTATCTTGGGTTTTAGCCCCCAAGTTTTACCATGTAGGCGCTGGCACATAAACATTGCTCGTGTCGCTTTCTCGGTAACCTTGTTCAGGTGTGAATTCCAGGTGAGCGTCTTGTCAAGTATAACACCTAGGTATTTCGCTTCCTTGGATATGTCGATTGGGACGTTTTCCAGTCTAATTTCTTTGAGAGTGTGGTTTCTTTCCCTGGAAAAGGGTACAAGTATAGTTTTTCCGGGGTTGATGGTAAGTCCCTTTGTCCTGCACCAATCGGAAATTAAATTAAGGGCACCTGTATTAGTTGAGAAATTATGTCCTTAAATTTTGCCTCTGACGCTGATGACAACGTCGTGCGCGTTATATTTTTGTCACGAATGGAAGCGACCTACAGTTTATTGCCGTATCCGAAGGGCAATTTGTTTTGAGAAGCTTCTCGAGACAACAATACTCTCGGATGTTAGGATTGTCAGACGTTCGTGTGAGGTGGGGTCGTAAAAATTTCCTTCAACTATTCTATAAAATTAAGTTCTCTTGATAGAATGAATTCGAAGAAAACTTTGGAATTATTTTCGACTCCCGTCTTACTTTAAATGAACTATATTGACTACATCGTTTGTAAAACCTAGATTTAATCGAAAGGTATTCTTTACTTTTCGGATCCCTACACCTCGACAACATTAATATGGCGGATATGCACAATACCTAATCTTGTATTCTATCATTCTTGCTCAAGAGCAGCAGATCGTACATATGTGTATGAGTGTTGCGCTTGAGTTCGGAGCAAAAAGTTCCACACCAAGGTTGAAATATTGTTTGCACAGTTAAGGAAACTTGGCTATTTCTCCGAGTTTTGGAGTCTTCGAATATATGTTCATTATAAGGGCACACTCTTTAGCGAAATACGCAGCAAATATTGGCTTTAAGTAAGAAGCTGACGGTTGGACATTTCCTTCCAAGTTGTGAATAAAATTGTCTATTTCAAGTGCAGCAAATGTTTGACAGGCACTTCGAAAGGTACTTTCCGCTGCTGGTTTATGAATATTTTTAGCAGCCGGTATTTTCTTTTGGACATTTTCGATAAGTGCCGGCTAGTTTCAATACAATCAGAAAACTAAACCACTACTGCAACCAGTTTAACTTATTTCAAAAGTTGTAATTAAAGAAATTGATTGTGCAAGGTTCAAGATTTTAGGCTTCACAAGATTCGATGTACAGCTTACCGATCTTTATGAAATCATTCTCTTCATATGTTTATCAACATTCCTTACCTGAAATGAAAAGAGAATAGAATAATCATTAGACGTGGATATAATAATTTTCAGTACGATTAATATTTAACAAGAAACACATTAGTGTCCAAAAAGTAATTAACCAGTAAGTGAGTTCATCATCATTAATACCCGGTTATATATCATTACTAAACATTTCTTTATTCGAAATTTCCAAAAATAATCACTTCATATTTATTTCATTTCAAAACCAGTATTTCCCCAACCAGACCATCTTTCTTGTGATCCCCACTTTAGACAAGTGCTCGCCATCATTCGACGTGCAAGGTGGCATTAAAGAAAAAGTGCAAAAAAAAAAAAAAATTAAGAAAAAAAATATTTGCTCATTTATATCTTTTTCAATAGCACTCCAAAGATGGAATTTCAAAACGAAATAGCGTACCACTCGTAAGCCACTCTCGAGGCAAACTATGAATTCACAATAACCAAAGTCAACCAGTTGACTGGTCTTTCTCTCTCTTGTAGTTGAGTCTTGAGTGCTTGAATATATTACTGCTTCCCCTTCTTTTATCGTACGCAAATACTACCTTCAACACCATTTAAATCATCCAAAGAAAAAAAGAGAAAACCTTTATCCATTAATTAACAACCCCTGGTTTGGAGGCGTGACCTCCACCACAGAGATATCCTCCTCTGCCTTTTATCATTTAATCATCGAGGAAAGGTCAAGTGGAAAAAGCTTTTAGTTTCTCAGCACCAGCATACGGCATACGATGCAACCCCTCATTAGCTTCAAAAACGAGGAGCTCCATACAAAGCAAAAAGAACCAATCCTGCTGGTATCCTGGCAACAAACATCAGTCGGAAGGAAGCAGAAAAAAAAAAAAAAAAAAATTAACGTCATGAATATTCAATGGCACAGCAAAAACTCTGATCCGAAGAGATAATTGCCTGGGGGCGTAAAATACCAACCCCCTAGCGGCAGCACATAGAGCAATATAACATCCTTTGGATATCCATCCGGCAGTGAAAGTTTTTGTTCGTCCCACAACGATGTGATGGCTAAACAAGCATCGAAGCATGCATGTCTACATACACAGCAGAGAATCCGAGGCTAGAAAGTCGAGTCAGCCAATCGTCCCTAAATCAATTTCACCAATTTCACTGTGTATCTATCTTCTGGCGTGGAAGGCACGGTTGTAGATACAACACATTTGTGTGGATACTATAACACATGGGTGGATGTTTCCTTATGAACGGAGCCTGCGATAGCTCATCCAAAGGAAACGATACAAACATTTAACCTATTCTTTGGTTTTAGCAAGAGACACATGGTTATGATGAGACTTGGGGATGTGTGAAAATCTGAAATATATGCTACCGGAAGATGTCTATTTTTTATTTTTTATTTTGATTCAGATTTTAGTGATTAACCTTTTCGCGTAAAAATCCGGGCACCCGCGCTAGAAAATAGTTCACATCCTTCTGCAACGCAATTCGGCAATTTTCTGATAGTCGACGGCAACCCTAGCCAAAAGCTGTCATTAATCTACTTTCATAAGGTTTCTGTATGCTTGTGTAAGCAAACGAGTATGTATCTTCTTCTCCTAAGGCTTCCGTATCAGGGCATTGGTGGTGGTGTACAAGCAATCAACGATCCTTCATATAAGACCCTACCAGCTCTGCTCCGCTGAATAGAAGCATTGACTTAACACGTTTGTGGACAGAGCGGCATATGCCGCTTAATTTTGTGGGGTCTGTTATGACACAACAACAACTGTCCGCGAACGTGTTAATGAAGATAATTTGGGAAGAAAAGTTCTTCAAATGATTTTTGAATTTAAAGAATGTACTGTTTGCCAGTACAGAATATATGTGGCTTTGCCGATGACCATGTCGTAGACTTCTACCAACCTGACATCACAGACGATTCATATGTATACTCAACATTGCCACCTTCTACTGATACATTGCTCGCGATAACTACATTTACATATAGAGCAAAAGGATACTTCACACGTACAACACCTTTTGGTATACAAACCATAAGCTACACTGGGGCTTAAGTACAAACATTCGATCCCGATTTGTTGGGTTCTTGCTGGCAGACTTATGCTCTTTTTTTACAGATACTTCCACGACATATGTTTGGAGGAAATAAATGGAATGATTCCTAGGACTAGGACATTATAATAATAATTTATAATAATTAGAGAAGTTTATTTAATTTCAAAAATAGTTACAATTCATAATTCAGTACAATTTAGAGAAATGGCTTAGCTGTCTGACTAGGACATTATGGTGTCCAATAAGGAAAGCCATTACGAGTTACCTTACAATAGTATGGGCCTCTGTCTCTTAAAATTTCTTTGTTGCAGAGCAGGTGCTTTAAACCTACAGCTATTCAAGAACAGTCTTCAGAGAGAAGAACAAAACAAAGAAGAGCTTTTTGCGCTTGCGAAAAATATGCAACGAAAGAATCGAAACTATGAAAAGACAACATAATGAGAAAGCCATCAACACAGTTAGTCAATTTCCCAGCGGACTGATCAATGGCAAAAGCGATGAACAACAGCTTCTATGTTCCTTTCCTAATTTAGTGAAGCAATACATCCGACGCAAGTCGAAATACCAACCACACCGAAAGGGCCCACATCGATACCTAATGTGAAGTTTCGACCCCTAAAACATCTGGACCGACGGAATAGCTGTCAGAGACCTCAAAAAATGTGCACCAGTACTAACACCCATTCTTTGGAGACTTTCTCTATATCCTACTATCCTACTTACAAAAAACTTTTCCTTCATAGTGGAATCATATGCAACAGCATAATTATCACCCTATTGCCTTGCTGTTCATGCTATCTTAAGTGATGCAAAAAATCGCCAAAACCGAAATAATAAAATATATAGAAGCGCGCAAGCATTGAGGCGGAAGCGGCCAAAATGGGTTTAGCGATAAACGAGGGCAAAACCAAGTATATGCTGTCAACAAGAAGGGAAAACCAACACCGACAAATTGGACAAAACGTCACCGTGGGCAGCTATAACTTCGAGGTAGTAAGGGACTTTGTCTACCTTAGCTCTGCTATAAATTCTACAAACAAAATCAGTGCAGAAATCAATCGAAGAATAACTCTTGCCAATCGCTGTTTTTTTGGGCTTATAAGGCAATTCAACAGTAAAGCCCTATCTCGAACAACTAAGGAGACTCTATATAAGACCTTGATCATCCCAGTCCTGCTTTACGGCGCTGAAACATGGACTTTATTAAAAGAGGATGAAGATGTCCTTGGTCGCTTCGAGAGAAAAATTCTTCGTAAGATTTTCGGTCCCGTTTGCGTTGACGGGTTTTGGAGGAGAAGATTCAATCACGAACTATACGAGCTGTACAGCGACATCGACCTAGTCAAAAACTGCGTATTGGACGCCTGAGATGGCTAGGACATGTAGAGCGAATGGACACCAACGCTCCGGCCCGCAGAGTCTTCGAATCTAACCCCGAGGGACGACGCAGTAGAGGGAATCATCGCCGTAGGTGGCGCGCACAAGTTCAAGGGGACCTCGACCAACTTGGAGTGCGCAACTCGAGGCAACTAGCTAAAGACCGAGCTAAATGGAGAGGCTTGTTGGTTGAGGCCCAGGTTCACCCCGAACTGTAGCGCCACCTAAGTAAGTAAGTAAGTAAGTAGTAAGCGCGCGGACTAATAAGCGACTAATAAGCAGTATCGGCTGATCAGACCTGTTCAGCTATGTAATTCACCCATGGACATTAGGCATCGAAAAACATTGAGCCGTTCGATCGAATCTGATACAGAGCCCTACAATGTAATCTATCTTTCTTCGAACAATCTTGCAGATAGACAGACAACTTCCTTCAGGACCGACAAATTCAATTTGTGGTCGATGGTGTATCTTTCGACACCTTAACTGGAAACGCTGGGGTACCACAGGGATCTATTTTTTTTCTAACTTTATTTCTTTTCCACATCAATGCCCTGCTGGAATTAAAACATAGTACACTTTTTAGTTTTGCTGAACACAGCAGCTTAATAGCGACTTGCCCGAATAAAATGCCTGCAATGGTCTTCAGAGATCCAAAGAAATAAATATACTCATTAGATGAAGATCTATAGAAAATATTACTTCAATGCGTAGAAAACCCAATCTATTACCCTTTTCAGAAAAGAAAGAACGTCCACTCTACCACAAACAATAAAATCCAAATTGCATCTTCCTTCCTTCCTACAGTCAACTCTAGGGTAACAAGGTACTTCTCATCGACGCAGCTCCTTCTTTTGTACAAAGGACTAGTAAAACGAGTTTTAAGGGTGGTGCAGTGGGTAGTGTGTTTACTGTTAACCAACGCGTAGTACGTAAGATCAACCCCAGCGGGGAACAGCAACCAAACAGCCATCCGAGCATAGAATGAAAACAAATGACGTCGAAGTTTTTCCAACCACTACACAAAAGAAGGGTTTCTACCTGGTCGTACAATACACCGCAAAGAGTCTGAGCTTTGTGATTTGGGTTCCCTTCTGAATTTTGCTTTTACGTTTGGATCTCTACTTGATAGTATGCATAAAATTGAAGATGCGACACCACCTTCAATCGTTGGCTCATCGAAGACCCAATTTATGCCTTAACTAAGGGTTGAGCCAACAGATAGTGTGGATATTGGCTGTCAATTACTGTCATTTACTGAATTCAATGTGGTTAATCTTTCTGACAGATGTCAAGCATAATATTTGGCAATTTTAGTCATGGAGTCATTTACTACGAAACAACGCATTTTGTTATTCAATCTTATTACAAAAATGGGCGATCTGTAAAAGTAACATTTCGTAAAATTCGTGAACTTTTCGATCAACATAATCGCCCTAGTGAGTCCGCAATTCGTACAATGGTAAAGCGTTTTGAAGAAACTGGTTCGGTATCGAGTCAAGCTTCATATCAGCATGCTCGGTCAGCACGTACACGCCAAAACATCACCACTGTGAGCGAAAGTGTTCAAAACCAGCCAGGCACCTCAATTCGTCGCCGAAGTCAACAATTGGACCTCACTTATGGCATTTTACGGCGAATTTAAAAAGTTGATCTTCGCCTTTGGACCAGTAAGGTCTATGCCAATAACTCAGCGACAATTCAGGATCTCAAACATAACATGCAAACTGAAATTGCGGCCCTTGACCGACTTATTCTCAAAAAGTCATCGAAAATTTTAATCTACGGATGGTGGCTTGCAACTGAAGCCGTGTTGGTCACATGAACGATGTTGTGTTCCATTCATAATTGCCATCAACCGAAACTCACTAATCAATAAAGTTCTACATCGATTTCACAATAAATGTGTGTTTAATTTAATGAAAACTTCCACACTAGCTGTTGGCTCACCCTTTACAGATATTACCATGGAAGATGCTCCGACGAGCTAAATGAACATCATGTCAGGCAAGCCATAAGCGTCTTACAACCGCACACTAGCAGCTCCAGAAGTAGATATGAAAAGGCATCGATATTTTTTAATTAATTGAGTGAGCTAAATTATTAAATAGCCCCCACGACGAACATTAACCCCACATATCCCCCAAATCAAGAAATGGGCAACTATGACAGAAAGAAGAGCACATTCTGCACAGACTGCATGCGTGCAGTCAAGTGGATCCAAGTCGTGCTCAGAGTGGCGATCATCGTCTGGCCGTACTACGCCTATGTCGTCCAGCTCAGCATACGTACGTACATTGCTGTTGGCAGCCGTTTGAGTAGCTTCTAACCAACTTTGTCCTCGTTCACAGGTTCAATCGATAGTGCGGTGCAGAAGACGGTTTATATCATCTTCTACCACCTGATTGTGTGCTCATCTCTTTAGTTATAGAACAAGCAAACTGTGGAGCTCACTGCCTGAAATAATATTTCCAGAAGCCTTCAATATCTGAGGAGCTGTCGCAGCGCAATATGGTCCCTCCTAAGCGATGACAATAAAAAAAAATAATATTTGAAAACGGACAATTTTCGAAAGTTGTTGAGAAAAAAAAGTTCGCTCGTTCTGCCCTTATACGTATATGAAAACAAGAGTCACGTCGCTACCTTGGCCGATCTGTAACTGTAACTTCAAGATGAGCTTATTAAACGTTTGCAGGCAAGAAGAAGAAGCTCTTCTATCAGTTGGTAAAAGTAATTCCATAGTTTAGGTAAGGTTAGGTTGAAGTCGCTGCCAGCTGAGAATCGCCAACACACTTAGACCAATAATAGGTTCATTGTGATACCACGTGGATTATGGGAGAAAATCTCTCTACCTACCCGCTAAAACCATTTTGATCGTCTTATGAAGTGTAAGAGGCTCTTAATATCGATACCTATCAGGTCGTCTATATCGTTGTAATAGGGGGCTCCTAAGTGAAGCTTCCTTCTACGGGAGAGAGCTGGGCAGAAACAAAGAAGATAGGGAATGGTTTCTTCCTCTTCTTCATCCATGCAGCTTCTTCAAAATGCCCGCCTTGTAGCAGGCTTGTCTATTAGACAGTGTCCAGTAATGACACCTATATGTATTATAGCACCGATATGCAATCTGTTGAGAGAAATCAAATTCTTAGAACGTTTTAGATCTAGCTTCGGCCAAATCTGTCTTATCGCTAGACATGTTGATCGACGATCGGCAGTCTAGATCGGCTACTAAGGAATTTATAGAGGTCGATTCCAAAGATTTGATTGCCGCTTGGCTGTCTGAAAAGAATCGGATATCTCTAGCAGATGTCACGTTTTTCTTAAGCCAAGATAAGACTTCTTTAATCGCTATTATTTCCGTCTGGACCACGCTACACTGATTTGGAATGCGTGAGCAGAGCTTTCCTTCCTCCGCTCCGTCTTTGGTTATTTGGTTCACCCAAAGTGAAGTGAAGTGATTTCATAAATGGAGCTGGTTATTCTCTGTGCTGAATATAGAAACAATTTGCGAATTACTATTTACTAGGCGCTTCATTGGAATCTTTATCGCTTGCTCCTCGAATATCGGTCGTTTCTTCAAATGCACACGCAAATTCATAAACGGTTTGTTCGTAGATATTCGCATACTTTTCCTGAAACTCAAAATAGATTGACCACACTCAATTCTAGTTTGAAACCCAACACACTTTTTGCAATAATCTCAACCTATTGGCCTACTAAAGTGCGCGCACATGCCGATTGTATCTTTGTATCTCAACCATAAAAAAAACCGAAAACAACTCCTCTCCACCACCTCTTTCCCTTCTCTTCTTTGTTACTAATTCGATTGCACTTCAAATTAAACACTTGCACATACTCGGCTACAAAATTCAAATTGCAATTAGCCGCACACTTAGAACAAAAACACAGAGAAGTGAAAAAAATAAAAATAAAAAATAAACAAAACCCCATTGCATTGCAGTTTTCCGGAATTCCTCAACAAATTAACACAGCCGCCGCCGCACTACCACACACAGAAGTAGGAAGGGCGGGAAGAAATATAATTTTCCACTCGACAAACTGGAGCTATTGTTGCTCTTGTTGGCGTTGTTTGTGGGCCTGATGGGAGCGTGTTAACTTTTAAGTTTTGCGTCTTTCATAAGGCCCTAGACTGGGAAAATGCATAATTTGCGCTTTTCCCTTGAAATCATTTTCATAGTTGTTGGAGTATCAAATTGCATTTCCACCAAACAGAAAATACAAGAATCCGAAAGCGAAAGAGAAAGAAGGAATGATAATTGCGCTCGGTTATGATACCCACCTACAAGTTGCGCGCTTTGTGTGGGCTGGAAAATAAGTGTTTTCCCTTTTTTTTTGCTTCTGCCCACTTGCGGTGGTAATTGTTTGGAAAGCATTAGTTAAATGGCTAGTGCTTGGGTAATGACATTTTTTAAATTAGTTTTTAAATAAAATTAAATGGAATTTTTTTATTACCTGGCGACATTGGAACGCTGAGTGAGTGATAGTTCGAAGGAAATTTGTTCCGGGGGATTTAACTTTGAGATACATATTCGTACAAGTTGTTGGTGGGGTTGCATTTAAGCTGATAGCTGCTGTTCAGTTTGGTGAAGCATTAAGCGCTTCGCAATATACAGTGAAATCATGGCTTCAGTTCATGATTATAAAGAGAAAAGCTCATTTCAATTTGCAGTTATAATTCATGAGTGTATAGCAATTTACAGTCATCAGCCTTGGTTTTGATTTCTGTAACTAAGGTAGGTAGGCAGAGGTGGCATGGCGGTTCAAAAGAGCACTCAATTAGCCCCATTTTGATATCATGTCTCATGTTACCTGGTTGTACAATATGATAAAGTTTTCAGTTAAAATGAAAGAAATACTAAACCCAATCTGTCGAGTTCAGGTAAAGGATGAGGGCTCCAATCCTTTTCTCAGATATCTCACTCAAGTCGTCGAAGAAGGGTTTACTTAGAGTACTTGTTTGATTCTCGCTAGGGCCGGACATTCTCAAAGAAAGTGACGACGAGATTCTTTCTTTTAAGTATCTCTGCGGCTACGGCAGAAGGTTTTATGGGGGATGTCAAGCTTTGCTGCATGGTGTTCTATTGGCCAACTGCCTGTACTTATGGCTACAATTTTGGCAATATCTGGTCTTGATCTGCTCATTTGATATAGCGCATCTACAAAGAATATTTCACCAGCTTTAAGAAGTATGATGTATGTACTCCTAGCGGAACGTTGATTCTTTCTGTTAGATGGCCGATTCATCCAAATCGTCCGCTCGCTCAATTCCCTTGAAGCTACTGTGTCCTGGGACACAGATGAGAGTGATATTTGATTGGATACCTAGTTGTTTAGTTCTTTCTGGCATTGCTCTACTAGTTTTGAAGATGTGGTAACTGAATCAATGGTTTTGATAGCAGCTTGGCTATCAATGAAGATAGCAAGATTGCGGTTAGATTTTGGGAAAACGTACAGTATACGACAAGCCTCCCGAATCGCGAGAAGCTACGCCTGAAAAATACTGGAAAAATTCGGCAAACGGAAGGATTTCGAAACGTTCAATTTGTCCGAGAAAATGCCTGCACCGATTCGGCATTCCAGTTTTGATCCGTCCGTATAGATGGTTGTATCAAAATCTTTGATTCTTTCATTTTGCTCTGGTTGTGAAAATTTCCCAAAGTTTAAAGTAGGAGTGGTCTCAAGGCGCCCGTGATGCCAAACATGCTGCTCCTTGGCTTTTTTTTTTTAATCCATCGACATTGTACTTTCTACTTAGGGTAGGCTACCAAGCAATAGCTCCATAAGTGACAATTGAACACTTTCTTCACTCGATCTTTAATATTTAGCGTCCAACTAAGTTTTTGGCCCTGGATCGTGAAATATATTTTGCACTGGAACATAAGGTAAGTAGCCGTCCATTAAGTTTGGTTGGGGTGAAGTTTTGTACATTGGTTTTAGTTGTAAATAACATCATTTCAGTTTTGTGCGGAATCATTCCAAGGCTACAGCTCATGGCCCATGTGTGTACTAAATCCAGAGCGTTCTTCATGAGTTGGCTTATCACAGAAATCATATACATTATACAATCTCTGTCTAGGTTGCGCCAAAGTATAGTTTATGCCTATTAGCTATAAAAGAGGAGAGATAATGTCTCATTGAGGGGTTCTTCTGTTTACAATTTTAGTTGTGATATTCTTGGTGAGCGCCGTGGCGTAAGTGGTTAGTGTGTCGGATCACTACGCGTGAGGTTCCGAGTTCGAATCCTACAAAACACCAAAAAAGTTTTTTCACGGTCCCACCTCTCGCGAGCGTCTGACAAACATCCGAGAGTATTGTTGCCTCGAAAAAGCTTTTCAAATCGCCGTTCGGATTCGGCATTAAACTGTAGGTCCCTTCCATTCGTGTGAAAAATATAACGCACACAACATGAGTGGTTGCGAGAAGCTAGGCCCTGGCACTTAAAGAGCTGTTGCGCCAAATATTTAATATTTATTTATTTTTTATTCTTGCCTGTAGATGGAGATGTAGATGTATAGGTATAATATTGTGAGGTTCGAGTGCACTGCGACGATATTCTTGCTTAGTGCTGACTGAATAATTCTGGATAAATCTAGACTGGAGCTTACAAAAATGTAAGCCTTCATTGACTTTGGAATGTGGACAGAAATCCAATGAAAATGCAATTGAAATAAATTGATGCTAGCTGCGTTAAAGGTGAACAGCCTGGTCACAACGAGGGAGACACTCAGTAAAGTGCAAAGACTGGAATGCTTCTTTACTGCCGAGGCCAGGAGAATGGGCTCAGCCGTATCCATGAAGGTAGTTTTGGAACTAATTCCCCATAAGTCGTAGTTAAGTATTGCGCTAACAGAAAGATCTTAATGGTAGCAAGAGCAGGAACTGGGAGGGAAAAGTGCATTAGATACAAGAAATTCAATGCGCTTCTAAAAAATATCTGCAGTCTAGCAACAGCGCAAGAAGTATTTGGATTAAGAACAAATTACACCGAATGTATGGGTAGGCGCCGTGCGGCAGTGGTTATTGTGTCGGACCACTGCGTATGAGGTTCAATGTTCGAACCGCAGAAACGTTTTTCTACGATCTCACCTCTCACGAACGTCTCACAAACATCTGAGAGTACTGTTGGTCCCTTAGATCACGCGAAAAATGTAAAGCACACAACATGAATGCTTTCCAGGAGCTAGGCCTAAGCCATTCATGGGCTGTTGCGCTAAATGTGTATGAATGAACGTACGGGTAAGAGCACCAGCTTATTTTAGGCTGAATCGTGAGAAAAATACAGAAATTGCGACACAGCAATAATGGCGAATAGTCAGACAGCCATCAAGGCCGACATTGTTGAGTCTAAGCTTGTGAGGGAACGTAACCCTTTACTTGATATGCCATGTCGGAATTAAGGACAATGAAGCAGCAGGCTCTTTAGCAATACAAGTGGTAGCCGAACCCTTTATAAGACCTGAATCATTCTGCAGAATAAAGGAAGAATTTAGGAAATTAAAGAGAAGAAACAGGATCAGAAGAATGTATCAGCTTTAATAAAAATAACCTACGTATCGTAACAGACTCCCCAACTGGGCATTGCAAACTTAAGAAACCATTCATACAAGAAGGCCCTTGTCGATTCTGCAATGAGTCCAGCGAGTCTCCTTAACACAATTTGGAGCAGGACTCTACCCCATATGACCATGGAACGGCTTCTCATTCTCAGACTCCTCAGAGAAACTGGACTGGAGAGAGTGCTCTAGAATGCACTATTGTCACCGAAATATAATTGTGGAAAGAATGATAATCCGAAGGGAACTCTAGTAGGGGGCACAATATGCCACTGTGTCGCAGTACAACACAGGTATACGTTTCTTACAAATAATAATGCGTAAAAGGTATAAAAAAGCCGGCTGTACTTTACTCTGCAGTTTTTTTTTTTTTATTATTTTCTGTATGGTTTCCATCGAAGGGTAGCTGTATCATCTGCAGTATCGATATCAACACTGCCTAATTAACCTTTTAGTAACATAGTCAAGAATGCATTTGCAAGTTGTAATGCATAGGCCATCCTAATTTAGACTATTGGATCTTCAAGTAAATCTGGGCATGTAGTGGCATACAAATTTTCTTCTCTAAATTGGGTAGCAACCAACAATCTGACTACGTAACATGATGATGTGCCTAAAAGCGGTGGTTGCTTAAATTTAAATATTCAAACAGAGGAATATTTTGCAGCACTTTTAAGTACACCATACCAAGCCGCAGAGGTTGGAACTCCAAACAACACTCAGTGAAGAGCCTATACGGTAACCTTCTGATTTCGGATGAGGACCAGCTCATTAGATGCTACAGTGCTAAACCACTTAGACGATGGCTGTATGATCTCGAATTCGAATGAGCACTTTGAAGCAACAAATTCCCGAATCAGCACCGCACCTCCCAGTAAAACCGAAATAATAACAGCAATCAAGTCCCTCAAGAGAGAGGAGAGCTTGGGATAGTGAATAATTTCCGCAGGAGTGGAAAACTTGAAACTTGATGGAATGCGGAAACTAGAGAGGTATATGCGTTCTTCCAGTCGTAGCCAAAACAATGGCTAGAATCAAAGACCATTTAGATTCAACTTTGGACGTCGAATAGGCAGGCTTTCTCGCTTGATCTTCGTGCATCGACCACTTAAACACATTACGGATCATAATCGAGCAATGCATTGAGTACAGGTCTCCGCTACATTGGTTGTTTATCGATTTCGAGAAGGCTTTCGACAGCTTGAATCGAGAATCTGTTTGGTCTTGGGCAGGAGAGGCATCCCAGAAAAACTTATAGCACTACGAGAGCTGTTAGTGTCACGTCCTACACAATAGTAAGGTGTCGGAGGATTTTGAAATCCAAAGTGGAGTACGTCAAGAGTACATACTGTCGTCAGTATTGTTCTTGGTGGTTATCAGCGATGCACTCCGTGCAGCATTGACGGAAGGCAACTATGGAATTCGTTGGACTATGACATCTTACCTTAAACACCTAGATTACGCTGACGATGTTTGTCAACTTTCACATCGGATAATGGATCTTTATTTGATGGCCCAAAATCTAGAAGCTAAGGCAAACAAAGTGGGGTTAAAAATAAACACAGCCAAAACAAAAGCCCTGAGTACTTCCAATACCCGCGCTCAACTTAACATTGCCGGAAAGCAAGTCGAGAAAGTTGATAACCTTCTATATTTAGGAAGTGTCGTCTCGGCTAATAATACGACTGTTCCGCTCCAACGTAGAATCAGTGCTGCTTTATGGGTGCAGTACCTGGAAGGTGGACACAATTAACACACGCAAGCTGCAAGTCTTCGTAAACAAATGCTTAAGAATCATCTTGAGGATTTTTTGGCCGAACGGCATCTCCAACGAACAACTTTATCTGAGAACGGGCCAAGAACCTATAAGCATTACTATACGAAGAAGAAAGTGGCAATGGATTGGACACACCCTACGGCGCGAAGACAACTCCATTGCGAAATACGCCATGTAATGGAATCCGCTCACCCAGGCAGGCAGAATAGCGGGACGCCCTAGGCGAACGTGGCGCAGAGCAGTTGAGGAGGAATCGATCTCTTTAGGAATGAGTTGGAGGCAGCTCAAACGCGTTACAGAACTCCGAACACGATGGCGCGCAGGCGTGGTTGACGCCCTATGCCCCCCGAGCGGTTAAAGGATATAAGTAAGTAAGTAATCAGCGATGTACTCAATGCAGCATCGACGGAAGGCTACAATGGAATTCGTTGGACTACGACATCTTACATTAAATACCTAGATTACGCTGACGACGTTTGTCTACTTTCACATCGGATAATGGGCCACAATCTAGAAGCTAAGTCAAACAAAGTGGGGCTTAAGATAAACAAAGCCAAAATAAAAGCCCTGAGCACTTCTAACACCCGCGCTCAACTTAACATTGCCGAACAGAAAGTCGACAAAGTTGACAATTTTCTTTATCTAGGAAGTGTGGTCTCGGCTAATCGAGACTTTATATGAGAGCTGGCCACTTTTAACAATAAAATACGCCATGCTGTAAAATCCGCTCACCCAGGCAGGCAGAATAGCGGGACGCCCTAGGCAAACGTAGCGCAGAACAGTTGAGGAGGAATCGAGATCTTAGGGATGAGTTAGAGGCAGCTCAAACGCGTGCTGCGTGGAGGTGTGGTTGACGCCCTATGGGTTAAAGGATCTAAGTGATACCAATCCATATTAATTCAGGTCACTGTCATTGTTACAGAGGTCCGTTTGAAACTAAGTGTTAAGTTTGGTTTGTTAAGAACGGAACGTCTCCAGTTTTCATTGAAACGAATAAAAGAAGTCTCTTCAAACACTGACCTAACAATTAACAGAGCGACGTCTATGTACTTCATCGGGGCTTTGTTTAGAGAATAATTTAACGTCTAAGCACTGTTGGCCCTCCCTTAATATTCGAAGTAAGAAATGTTACTGTTTGATGAAATTAAACTGCTGTCCTCGTTTACACTCCGACAAAATATTCTCGTAAAAAATGGCACAACGACCCCTCGGCAATAATAGTTATTGTGCCATTTGCACCCTTGGGAAAGCAATTTACACTTCGAACAAAAGGGCGTGTGTCGTCGGCATGGTCTAGCCGTTGATGGCGCGCTGCGCCGTTTGAAAAAGTTGCAAAATAAAAAAAAAAAAAAAAAAAAAAAACATTCCATTCATCACCTAGGAAACAAGCGAAGGTCTTCAAGCGTAAGGCCCATTGAGAAGGAAAAAAAAAAAAAATATGTAAAAAAAAATCGTTTTTATGTCACGTGTCCACGACACGAATGTTCTATCTTCCCGGGGTTATGCGAATATTTTTTCTCTTTTTTTTTCAATTCCAACCCCAAATGAAATAAAAATCTAAGCAAGGGTTTGGAACGACCATACTTAGTGTTTGTGTTTTTCTCCCCATCTGTTTCAAAGAGTTCTTTAATCATCCCCCATTTACGAGTAGAATACCCGTACTTTGCCATCATCCCCATCTAGCCAAAGTGAAAATCCTTTTATTGACCACACTGGTAGTCCTGTGTCTTTTATTCATCATTAAAGGATGTATTACGAGCAATTCCATTACCATGTTAGGAAATTTCTTAACGGGGGTTGAAATCCTTAAAACAAACTCCCATCGATTTTCAGACTTAATCCACCTCACCCATAGGACAAGGGGATTTGCCTATGTGCTTTACATTTTTTTGCAGTCTTTTCAATACAATCTGTCTACCTCCATCGGGGTTATTGTCCTCCAGGGAGACGTTACCATGTGCAGTGTGCACATGCTCTTTAAATCTTTGAGCCCATGTGTGTCGATGCCGATATCTGCATTTCTATTCAGCTAATTTTTTTATAACCATCTCAGGATCAAGGTCAAATCCTTTTTACATTTCTACCACTTTTAGTCAGTGAATGGATAGGGTGGTAGACGGTATTTGTGTTCGATTTTATTTTCGATTTCTATTCCGGAGTAGGGGTGGAAATTTAACACTTTTTTTTGCATTTTCTCAATGCACAATCGGCCCACAGTCAGAAGAGTTTACCCTTCTGCATTTGGATAGTCCTGGGACAAATTGATTTTTATCCGTTTCGGTTTTTTATGTTTTAACTCCTCATGGGGTGTTTTTTTTTGGGTTAGAGAGAAAGTGAAACCAATTTTATAAACAGCTCGAAGCAATTTAGGGATAAATAATTGGGCTTTGAGTTTTTTTTTATTAGAATCCTTATTCAAGGAGATTATTGCATTTTTTCTCAGGACCATCTTTGAGGGTGCTTAGCAATTACATGGATAAAATTGTGATTTTACCATTAGTAGGGGTGAAATAGGGTATAGCGTGAACGTGGATTAATTTCAATTTGCTGCTCTGCTTGGGTTTTGATGTTTTTCAACGCCCCCAGGGGCGACTGGTTAAGAGAGATTTGTAATAGAGCTCAGAATCCCCCGTCGTGGCTTATTTATGCTTGTTTATCTGGAAAATGTGTCTTCTATTTATTTTAATTTGGGATTATGAGACGTTTAATCTTTCTGATTGTTGTAAAAGGTACAGGTCGTGGGTTAAGAATTACAATCAATATTTGCCAATAGGCAGGGTTAAAATCTACATTATTGTAATATGCAAACCTTTATTAGGAAGTTGATCATGTTCGTGCTTTTTCAAAAATCTCATCAAGGTTCGAGTGTCATTCTGTAGTAGAGGCAAACTTACTTAGACTAGTATAATCCCATTGTGATACCACGAGGATCTAGGCTTTTTAGAACTATTCGGAGAACAAACCGGGGCTAGTTATGAAGCACGGAAATCGCATAATATTTATGCTTGACAGTTCGTCGAGGTTATCGAAGAAGTTGGCTCCAGGGGGTCTTTGCCTTCAATTGGAGAGGGCCGGGCACGTGAAGAGGAGATAAAGGATCGTTTCTTTCTCCGCTTTATCCAAGCAGAAATTGTTTGAGAGGAAGCCTAGCCTATGCTAGTGCAGTGTCCTGCTTTTATACAAAGCACATGCTTGGGTATTGATCGCACATTTGAAACTCAGTCCCACTGCCTGTAACTATTGCCTATATCTGCTTGACAGCATCCATTGTTCGTCGTGTAGTACACTTAATAAAATATAATGCATTTGGTATATCCAACGTTTTTCTAAAGAAAGTTGTATTTTATGTAGTTGATGTATTGAGCCACCTATTTAACATGAGTGTTCTAAGTGGTTGCTTCCCTCAGTCTCTGAAATGCGCAGAAGTTATTCCCCTTTTTAAAAAAAGGTAGTCGACCCATTTCTCTCAACTTTCTCCAAATTTTTTGAGAAATTGCTTAAATGCCGGATTGTTCTCTTTTTTGCAATCAACCAATTTGGCTTTACATCTGGCAGGTCAACAGAAGATGTCATCCTTAGAGTATGCTCCCACTTAAATGAAGGAATTGATTGTTGTAACTGCTCAATGGCTCTCTTCATAGATATGTCTAAAGCATTTGACATGGTCGACCACGATTTGCGTCTCAGCAAAGCTATATAATGCCGGTTTCAGGAGTACTGTATACAATTGGTCATACCTTAAAGGCAAAAAGCAACGAGTCCGAAAAAATACATCCTTCAGCCGATTTCGTACTCTAGATAATGGAGTCCCACAGGGTTCAGTTCTCGGTCCACTTTTATTTCTGATATACATCAACTCCCTTTATAAACAAAATTATTATAAATTAATAATTAGTGAAAAAACTAAATTGATGACTTTTAAGTCTTCTGGTAATGTCTTAATTGACTACAATCAATTTTTTCATTCTCATGATTGTGAAAGATTCAATTTACCTCTGCATATTTGCCTCTGCATTTCCGTTTGCACACAGTTCCAAATATACTCATTTCTACACCATAACTGCACCTAATTCGTTCAACAAATTACCTGTTTCTATCAAAACAATTCCAAGTTTTAAATTGTTTTTTAAAAAAAAGTAAAAGATTGGATATTTTCATTAGACTGTGCTAACATTGAATTATTTCTTCGAATTGTATCTTAATTTAAATTCATTTATTTCACATTCTTTACTTATGTACAATGTACATGTTGCATTTTTTTGTTTGTTAAATCGTTACTCGTATGTTTAAATCTCTTTGTTTCTTGTCATTTTGCTTTACAATACTGATATACCCCACATTTGAACTTTTTACTTTTGCAATTTAAATTATCGAGGGTCATTCAACTCTAACTGCTAATAGCTAATCGTTATAGAATGATCTCTATTTTGTTCCATTCCACTATGCTACTTTTATTGTATTAACGTTATTTTGAATTTTTTAAGTTGCAAATGAATAAAAATTATATTGAAATATTAACATATAATCACCCTGATTGTCGTTGGTGTTTGTCGCTTTTCGACGATTGTCGTTTCATTATTCAGATGTAGCACGAATCCATTTCCATAACTTTTTCACTGTAAAAGAGTTATAATAGTATTCCACACGACAAACAAATTGCTTAGTAATGTTTAACGTACAGCAGGTCGTAGCTATGAATAAAACGACAATTGTCGAAAAGCGACAAACGCCAACGACAATCAGGGTGATTGATTCATCATAGGCGGGTAGTAGAAAAATGCTAGTCGAAAAGTCATGGCGTATTCGAATAGTAGTACGTAGTTGGTGTCTTCAATATTACCACTTAACCATTCAGTTGGCCAATGGATGTCAAGGTAGAACAGAGATTGGTATTCGGCAAAATCATGCTCAAAACACCATAAAATTAACAGATTGATAGTAGTCTGGAATGCAGCTTAATGCCGGCTTTCTACAATTATCTTATCCCAACCTAAGTTCCGATTTAGAAATCTGTCGAATTCGGAAAGTTTCACATTTTTCGCAGACAACCGCTGGGAATAGACAGCTGACTCACAAGGGCATGGTTCAGAACTAAAAAGAAATCATGAAATGTTTTTTGAAAGACCTTTACATAATCCCAATGTAGGCGTACTAAGTTGAGGCGATTGAGACTCAGAGTTTTTGAGTGGATAGATTTAATTTTAACCCCCCTGTGGGATAAATATTCATTCGCAGTTTTTGTCTCTTTTGGTGCATTTGATATATCGTCTGACAACACTGTGAGGTTAGGTCAGTCTGTACCAAAGTACAGACATAAAGGCCAATTGTGATGCCATGGATCTCTCCATTTGGCTACCAAAGGAATCAAAACCAACCGGAGCTTTTAATAAAACGAAGGATACTCACGGCACCTGAGAATGCCAATTCGCCGAAATCATCGAAAAAAGGAGCCCCTAGATGGAGCAGACTTTTTGGAACAGGGCCGGACTTGTGCATAGGAGGTGAAGGATGGTTTCCTCCTTCTCTTTATTTCTACAGCTCTGGCAGAAGTCCTTAGAAAAGAAGACCAGCTTTTTATCATATTGGCCTATCACACAGTGTCCAGTGAGGACACCGATAAAGCAGCTCATGTGTGATCGCTTTAGATTAATCAACCAGGCACTACGTTTCTAATCCAACCTAGGTGTTGTTGAACTTGCGGCAACTGAACCAATTTCTGTGAACGTGGGGTATATAAAGACTCTATTGTAATTCACGGTAGATTATTCTTTATTTGCACGTTACAAAATCCTGTATAAGGAGTTATTTTTACAAATTATTTTAAACATATTATGTTAATAGCAAACTTACTTCGGTACTCCTATTTTACAAAGAAAAGGAAAATTATACAATGTACGTATGTAGAAATTGTGAAGGAACTAGTGTGGACCTTCTGGCGGGGTTATGTCTCCGTGTGGCGGTCGATTTGTCAAGTGTCTTCGATTCGGGATTTATCTTCGTCGGTACAGGTATTCGAAGTATTCACAGAGCTGCCAACATCGACGTTAGCATCAGGGATGTCAACACGAGGCCAGATCAGTTTTACTAATAGCGGCGAGCTTAAGTAGATGTTTACATTTAGCGAGGAGCATACCCAGGGACTGAATCTTCAGAGTTGTATCCTGTTTGGCAAATTCGTCAGCCTTGCAGTTACCCGGGAAGATTCCGTGGCACCCAGCATAGCTGAATACTGAATGGCTCCAACATCACCGTAAAAGACTAAGGGAAGTTTGAGACGGCCTTTGAAGTGAAAGAGCACGATTCTAGGGACCGCTTGACTGCCAGTGAAAATGCTAATATTCTTGACAGATATTGTATTACGTCTCAACCAGGACAAGGCTTTCTTCATCGCCATAATCTCCGCCTGGAATATGCTACGTTACAGTGATCTGTGAGGCGGAAAAAGATGCGGTCAGGGTGAGCATTCCAGAGACAACACTAAACCGACCGCACTATCGGTCTTGGAGACATTTGTGGATAAATGAACTGAACTACCATCTAGGGAGTATTATTCCATGTATTTCGGTCAGGGATACTCGTCCGGTTAAATCTCAGTTTCGGTGGGGTGAAGTTTGTGTTTTTGTGGGTAAAGTTAAGAAAATCAAGGAACGATAAGTTGCGAATGAGATAATTAGACCACTGTGAGGAGGCTTTTAATCGGGCGGCTGCACTGACAGCATGTGGTTTGAGGTGGCACACCACAGTTTCTACCTATATCCCTTTTACAGAAATAGAGAGCTACATTTACTTTCAGTTTAGTTTCTTGCCCAAAATAAGACCCAAGTATTTCGCACTTTCTGTGAAGGAGAGACTGGTGGCATTTTTCGTCAATGTGAATAGCGTTGCATGGAGCACTTACTGATCTAGACTATCCAGACTCAATACTGATCCCTTGTCCTTTTTTGGCAGAACCCCCGATATAAAACATTTTTTGCATTCCAAAGGAAGCAAAAAAAGCCCTCCAATGATAACAATTTTAGGTTATAGACAGTTCAAATATCGATCATCTAATACTAGCAATGGCAAGTAGCACTTATAAGGCATACGAGTACATCAAGGTGCTTCGCAAAATCATAGTGCAGTTTTTCCCAAAAGGTCTCAGCAAAATTCAATGACCATTGCCTTCCGACTGATATACCCATATGATAGACCATGTATCTTTCAACAATTTTCAAGAAGCTTAAGTGCATAAGCAAGGTCAAAAGTGTGACATAGCTGTCGCTATAGGCTCAGGTACTCTTATTGGAACATATCTACTTGAAGGCCTCTCCCATCAAACGGCTAGCGGATGCCTATGCTAGTAAGAAATGTCTTATCATGCCACGCATATACACATATAGTACCTACAGTAGTACTCAGGGCGAGTGTTTTGCCATAATTGGGCATGAACTTCCAGAAAACCACCATCGATCAAATCTTCACACTTCGGCAGATCCTGAAGAAAACCCAATAAGTCCAAATCGATACTCATAAACTCTTTATCGGTTTCAAGGCCGCCTATGACAGCATCTATAGAGAAGAGCTTTATAGAGCCATGTCTAGTTTTGACATTCCTTCCAAACTTGTTCGTCTGTGCAGGATGACAATGGATAACGCTCGCTGCTCCATCAAGGTCGGTAATGACCTAACCAAGACCGTTGATGTCAAACAAATTTTCAGAGAAGGTTACGTGCTGTCATGTGACTTCTTTAATATTGTACTTGAACGGATTGTGCGAACACCAGAGGCACAATCTATCAAAAGTCCGTACAACTGCTTGCATACACCGACGGTATATACACAATTGGAAGAACTTAGTGGGCTGTCACCAGCGCGTTTGCAAGCATTGAAGCCAAAATGAAAAATACAAATATTCGGCGCAACAGCTCTTTAAAGTGCCAGGGCTTAGCTTCTCGCAACCACTCATGTTGTGTGCGTTATATTTTCCACACGAATGGAAGGGACCTACAGTTTAATGCCGAATCCGAACGGCGATTTGAGAAGCTTTTTCGTGACAACAATACTCTCGGATATTTGTCAGACGCTCGCGAGAGGTGGGCCGTGAAAAAACTTTTTGGTATTTTCTGGGATTCGAACTTGGAACCTCACGCGTAGTGATCCGACACACTAACCACTTACGCCACGGCGCCCACCAAATGGGTTTAGCGATAAACGAGACAAAAGCAAGTACATATATGCTGTCAACAAGAAGGGACAATCAACACCGAGGAGTTGAACAGAACGTCACAGTGGGCAGCTACAACTTCGAGGTAGTAAGGGACTTTGTCTACCTCGGCTCTGCTATTAACTCTGACAATAATACCAGCGCAGGAATCAAGCGAAGAATAACTCTTGCCAATCGCTGTTTTTTTTTTGCGTTAATAAGGCAATTCAACAGCAAAGCCCTATCTCGAACAACTATCATCCCAGTCCTACTTTACGGTGCTGAAACAGGAATGAAAGCGGGTGAAGATATCCTTGATCGCTTCGACCGAAAAATTCTTCGTAAGATATTCGGTCCCATTTGCGTTGACTGGTTTGGAGGAGAAGATTCAATGCCAAACTATACGAGCTGTACAGCGACATCAACCTAGTCAAAAAACTACATATTGGACGTCTGGGATGGCTAGCACATGTAGAGCGAATGGATACCAATACTCCGGCCGGCAGAGTCTTCGAATCTAGCCCGAGGGACGACGCAGTAGAGGTCCTCCTCGCCGTAGGTGGCTCGCTTAAGTTCAAAGGGATTTTGACCAACTTGGAGTGCGCAACTGGAGGCAAAAGACCGAGCTAAATGGAGAGGCTTGTTGGTTGAAGCCCAGGTTCATCCCGAACTGTAGCGCCGTCTAAGTAAGTAAATTCCAGAAAACTACCCGCGACTTCAGTTTAACTTGCTTCCACAGATACAGTTTGCTATCAATGAGAAAGTCCATTGTAATGCCTTCAAGCTATGGTTGAGTCAGTTTAAATTCTCGTTTTGAGTGCACTAGGTAGTCACATACAGCTCAATCTAATCTTTAGAATGGTGAGCATGATTCAATTGCAACTATGTGGAGCTACATAATTAGATTAATAGCTGATATTCCTTACCATTGCAAATTTCTTAAAATATTCTAAGTATTCGGCTAAGCGTCGTAATCGTTACCAAGGACCAATCCACGGGTTACGATATTTTCTTTAAAAGAGTTGTGATCATTTATCTTATTAGCGACCATCCCTTCATTTTTAAAATCGCGCTTGATTCTGCTTATTCTTAGAGTATTCTACGGCTATAGAGCAAGTTTTAATGTCCCAGTGCCAGAAATTATTTATTGGATTTAAATGAATCGAATTGAGACTAAATCTGCTAACCTCAAGGACTGAATAATGATTGGAGTCGATGTCAAGGAATCTATTGGTATATTAACGCGTGACGGGGAGTTTGCTCAATAGCTGAGTATCTTTGAAACCCAAAATTATTTTACTATAACTTTTAACGAAATATCCAACTTCTTTAGAAAATGCAATTGCACTTATACTTTGTACATATTTCTCAAAATACCGACAAGAAAAACACGCTTAACTAGAAGCGACTTTAAAACAAATTAAAGACCAGCAACCATTGAAAGCGGAGCAATAATTTAACAAAAATTTACGGCACTATAAACGAAAGGGGATTCTCTCATTTATAGTACCGTAATAAAAAGAAAATAAAACCTAAAAAAAATTCAGAAAAATAAATCAAAGTGTAAAGTTCTACACCAGAGATACAAATGATTGCTGGGTGTTGATGAGCCGGAGACAAAAAGTCTCTTCATTGACGCAGTTCACCGGTTTTATTCAATTTTTTGTTCTTATTTCCTCATAAATTAAATTAAAAATTAAAAAAAAAAAAGCACAAATTTACCTAAAACGAGCTTCAAAACCAGATAAAACAAACTATAAAGCGGTAGTGAATAATTTCAAACCAGTCGATACGCTTTAGTAACCTTGATTTGTATGATAAACTTTGAAATACTTGTATCTTTGCATCATGGTTTCATGGTTTCGAGATTGAAAGTTCAAAATTCCTGACTAGATTTTGTGAAATTAGCTCAAAAAAAGTGTTTAGATACTTTTTTGATGGTAAATTTATCTATCAATCGAACCATAAAATAAATAAACATGCACTGTACTGACTGAGTGTTAATTATCTTAAATGCCGTCTGCAGAGTGTATCTCAAAAACAGCCACAACAGCAATAGCAGCAGTAGTAGCATGCTTATAAAGTATCTAAGAAGAAAGAGAAAAGACGAGAAATAAAAATCAAATTAAATTGCTTCCCGTTTATATGTGTATCTATATACTACACACAACACAACTCGAGCCGATACTTTCCTGCTTCATGTCATGCATGCAACCAAGTACCGATTTACTTTATTTAGATTAATTAGCTGAGGGTAACGTGAACGCAAGATATACATATTAACCTAGACTGCGCGTTGAAGCAAAGGGGGGCTTGTCAGAGATTGTAAAAAAAAGGGAAACTCACTAGAGAGTATCACATGGCTGGTGTTGTAGCTGCTGTGCCAATGGAGGAGTCAATGGAATAGAGGCACCCAGACGCAAAGACGTGGGCACCTCCGGTTGTGCGCGCTGCATAAACAGATATCGAGAGTAGGAGTACTCTTCTCGTATTCCTAGGTACGAGTACTATCCAGATGCAATTTCATGTTAAACTGCACCAAAGAAGTTGACGAAGAAGTAAAATAAAAAAAATAAAAACGAAGCGTTTTTCTTCTTTTTCTCGCTGTAGCATTGCGCAACGATGTCGTCGGATTTGGGGAACAAGGGGGGCATCCAGTAAATCAGGAAAATCAGACAACCAAGTCGACGCGCTGCAGTACGCACTTATAGCTGTAAGCAATCGGTTAATTCGTCGAGGTTATGTATCTAGATATATTCGTACCCCAAACGGGATGTTTTGAGTTTTTGTTTCTCTTGCTTTGTTTGCGTTGATTTTTGTCAAGCGGTAATTTCCCGTTGAAGTGTACAGATACACAATATCTGCATACCATTCCCTTGGTTTATTTGTTGTCTGTGTTGATATTTTTGGGCCCTCCGGAGGTATTTTTGGCATTAAGTAAGATTAAAAGCAAAGATTTGCATTATAAAAAGCAAACACCGCGAAAGCAGAACGATAAATAATTAAGAATTTCGACATTATGCCTCAATCTATACAAAACAGATGGACAAATGAATACTTGTAGCGAATTAGCGTTCTATAGGAATAAGAATTCAAGTTTAGCCTCGGTTTCGGCATGGTAGGTGCGAGTATAGCGGAGGAGAGTGAAAGCCGGTTATTGGGTCAGATTTTCGGTTGACGAAAGTGGATTGTTTTTTGTATTTTGCGTTTCGTATTCTTCTTTTGCTTGATGGAGAACAAGAAATAAATTAATAATTTTGTGGATAAGATACAATTTTTTATGTGAAGTTATGCCGCTTCTTTTGGATACACTCCAAGGGTAAAGCACAGTTGACTTGCGAAGAATTCCATTTTAAAATATTATGTGGTCTGTGCTAGATGATTTATCTGTTTGCATTCCACCGAGGGTATATATATCTCAAAGATGAAATCTTTGATATCTTTTGTTCTACTCGTATTTATTGTTTATCTGGTCCAGTGGTGACAGATCTCTTGTTTTTTATGAGAGAACGTGTGGAGAAGTTGATTTCATTGATGCCAAACTAGATTTTGGTTAAACTTGATAGTGTGTTCTATGGTAATAGGTCAACAAGTATTCAAGTAGGGTCTTTAAGTGGACAACCTTGCTAGGTTTGCAGCTCTCGATTGAATGATTACAAAGTAGAATTGGCAACTATTGAAGTGAAGATATGTGAGCATGTCATCCGAGATGACAAGTGGTTTGTATGAAATCAAATACTTAAAGTTTCACACAGATGTCTATTTGTGTGGATGTACGTGATAAACTCGAGAATTGCTGAATCGATTTTAACGGGGTATCTGATACTTTAATATTATACAGGAGCTAGCTTAGTGGACAGTGTCCAGTTAAGTAAACCGTTACGGTCCTTACGTATTCCCTGCTGAGTTCAAGTAGTTTTTTGATCCCACTGTGGTTGAGGTTGATCAACTTTTTCGCTTACTTAAGGCCTTTAGAATTGCCCAGTGTTCAGCGAGGCAGTTCACTTCCAATTGCGTTACTTTAAAAGGTGCACTGCTATATATGTACATATGTGGTACTCCGAAACAGGGTTAAGTATGAACAAGTGGCCGACATGCGCCTATTCTCGTTGGACTTTTCATTCCGAAACTTTTATGCCCTGGAATCCAGGGTACATTAACCGTGCTTTTGAATGAAAGAGCAGGTTGAGACCGTCCTAGGCAAGCTTTAACCCAACCATAAAGTATTTAAGGGCTCTTAGAGCTGCCCGAATGTTTGAAAAGATATACAATGGGATGTGGCTTCCTTTGATTGTTCTCCACAGGCATTGCCGTACATATAGTTCATTAACATCTGATTGCATCATAGTCATCGTAGTGCTGTCATTTTTCGATTTGTAATAAATTCTTTGAAGGAGCTGCGCAGCTACTTTTTGCACCATGGCAATGCGCCTGCGCACACTGCTGAAAAAACCAACAACTTTCTTGCTCTCGGGCATCAATGAAATTCGCCCAGCACCTTATTCTCCGGATCTAGCGCCGTGTGACTTTTGGCTGTTTCCGAAAATAAAAAAAGATTTAAGGTGAAAAATTCACATCTAATGAGGAGATTATTAATGCAGTCAATGTCGAAATCGAAAAGCTCCAAAAACAGGATTTTGAAAGCTGTTTTGAAAGATGAATCTGTCGGCTGAAGAAATGTGTTGAAATAAATGGAAATTATGTGGGGAAATTAAAAAAGATGAAGAATAAATATCTAAAGTTAAAATCATTATTGTGTTCTACTATTCAATCAACTAAGCGAACTTTTATTAGTCCCTACGTATATAGAGTATACCATGCTTCTTGAATGCATATAGGAGTAGTATTCCCCAAGAGTGATGTGCACTGATTTCAGTGACGTTTACTAATATCAGGGTATAGTTGCTTAGGTATAGACAAAAATTATACTCACTCTACTAGAACTCCGTAATTTGTCTCCATTAATGCGAGCCTAAGTATTTCTACATTATTGGCACTTTGCCGCCATAGTTCTTTGAAATATTTACACATTATGTCTTTTCATGTTCAGTATCCAACTAAAAAGACCCCCAAGATCGTGTACCACGTCCTAAACAGTACAGTGTGGATAATTGCTTCATAATTCTTTCACAACTCACTAACATTCCCCCTTCGATTGCCGCTTGAACTAATCCATTTTCCCATCTCTGCTATAAGAAATCGCACTGTCGATGCGAAACGATTGTAACCCGTCGATTATGAAAATGCGCCACCCCTGCATCATTGGCCCCAGATGTAATTACACTGAGATGGCGTGTTCATCGAGAGATATAGCAACCGGAATACTAAAAGTATAATTTTCATTTTCCTCTTCAAGACTCCTTAGACTGGATTTTCTGTCTCTCGAGTGAATATCTATCCACTGCTGCTGTGAATATACATAAATCATCTTCATCCACCCCCTCGTCGCGTTGCCGGGTTAAACTCCATGGGGTGCACTTTGGCTGCCAGTTTTTGTCCCATTTCAGTGATGAGTGCTACTATACTCTGACAGAAAAAAAGGATCAAACTTTAGTCTGTCTGCGAGATTATCTGCCAATGAGACTGAGGGGATGAAACTTGAAAAAATAAAAACTGCCATCCGACAGCCAAACGTATCTATTCAACGAACACCATGGCAACCAGACAGTCGCGTTGAATAAAATTTCGAAACTATGACAGTTTGGTGGAACTTACTACAATCGACCGTATCTCTCTCGTTCCGTAAGTCCTTTCAGGGCACGAAGCCTGGTATTTCGAATGCGCGCACCATCAGCAGTATCCTGTCGAAAAGTAATTACCGTTAACTTAAACGCGATGACAATTCACTGTACAGACGGTGGGGTAATCAGGCGAGTCAATGATAGTAATTTCTCGCCAAAAACAACCACGTCTCTCGTTGGTTGTGCTGGCGCATTTCCAACTCAACCCTTCCGGACGCCTCTCGTTTGAGGTGTCAATTAGATTAAATTTGTCCGAAACGAAGGATGATTAAAAAATACACGTGTACTCGTACATAGCTATTTGTATCTGTGATGATATTCAATTGTTGTGTGTGCGGTGGCAGACTTTGTGTCTGCATTATGCAAATTACTATGAAGACGGTCTCAGTCCAGCCCTTGATGGTAATCACCAGGGGTGCGAGTGTCTCTCGCATGGTGGTGGGAATACTTTCACCCCCATTTGCATTCAAATAAAATTCACTATGTGAGACCATCTCCTGTGTATATTTTGGACACACAGTGTGTGTGCGTGCGGGTGATGTGTGTGACCATTTAGGTTGATTAGATAATTTTTCTTAATTGAGTGTCCTTGTCGAGGGGCTGCAAATTCGATAACATGGGGATGGAGGTTTTTTAATAATTAAGTGAAACATTGTGCTTTCTGATACAAGCATTTGATATTTGGCCTATTTTAGTCTTTGGCCGTTTGGCATTGTGACAAATAATAGGGGATGTGAATTGAATTAACGGGGTGGATGCCCTAAGAACTATAAAGGGATAAATAAAGTATTGATGGTTTTCTGCGTCAATTAACAGTGACGAGCATGTACCTGCACACGTATCAATGAACGTTGGTAATGTTTTACTCCAAATTACATTCAGTCGGTGTCAGTCGGTTGTCATTGTCATCATCATCGTCCAATTAAACGGGTCGAATGATGATGAGTTAAGTGAAAATGACTTAACTTGCAACCACTCACGAAAAGCGTAGAAGTGAGGTTTAGTTCGAATAATAAATGAAAATGAAAAAAGAATAGTATATCTAAGTTCTTGTTCAAAAAACGTTGAATTAACAAGCATTGTGCAGAGCCACCAACACAGCTCTACCTTATGAAGAATTTGGATTAATCTCGGTTGGTTACGTACGGGCGGCGTTTTAATACACAATGGATAGTATCATGCGTTAAGGTTAGAATGAGCTATTCGATGTATAAAAATTTCAAGATTTGCATCGCCCTATCCAACAATGATGAGCTATATGTGCCTTTTTGTCGATTACACATCCAGTTGGAGTAAATGACTTCCGTGGTTCTTTTGTAGTTTGTACACATGTCGCCTTTTGTAAAGACTGTAGAGAAAATATAGCTCTACAACTGAGTAATATGCGATTATGGCCGTCACTTTTCAGGAACTGCTGCCATATAACAGTCAAAAATTGGCGTGTAAGCTGACTGCATTGTCCTCCACATCTTGGACTTAAATTTTCTTATAAGAATGTTTGTATTTAACTCCGTACCATGAGCGACTGACAGAATACTACTTGTTGCCCTGAAATGCTTATTTGAGATCAGTTGCCAGTGAGACTAAAGATTTTCATTTTGGCAGATTCCGAACCTAGTTCCCACCTAGTTTCCTTCCATTTGCCATATGCCAGGATATGCCATATACAGAGGCATATCCTCTGTTTACACTATTTAACGCTTCCTAGAAATCGATAAATGCAGGAGGATCCAGAACGTAAACCAACTTGTTCACTGTCGAGAGTACTTTCCAGATGTATTTGAATTAACCTGTAGTATTTTAAGTGGTTTATTGCTTTCGATATGAACATCCTAGTAGAAGGCAGACGACAGGTGTCTAAAAGAACCTTAAACATAGGTACAAGGGATCACTGAAAGGCTTAATGAATACAGCCAGATCTGAACTTCAGAAAGACAAGCAGATACGGTAAGGGCAATACCGCCAGAAGGTATCACCATCTTTGTTGACAGCCAGGCAGCTATAAAAGCGATTAGTGCCATAGAAATTAAATGGAAGCTTGTGAAGTGTTGTCGCGAAGAGCTTAGGGTTCTTGGAACACAGCACAAGGTATCGCTCTGTTGGGTCCCTGGACATGAGGGTATCCCAGGCAATGAGAAAGCGACGAGATGGCGGGAATCGGCTCAGCAGCCCCAACAGAACAAGTTGACCCCCCTGTGTGTATCCCGTCTTGCACACTCAAGATCGCTGCAGAGAATAAAGCCACTGAGGAGGCGAACACAAGATGGAACTCCATGGAAACCTGCGCCATCACTAGGAAGCTATGGCCATCTTTCGACAAAGCAGAATCATCCGGAAGGATAGGAAATCCCTTTCCACCCTAGTGGGCATCATCACGGGGCACAACACTCTGCGGTACCACTTGAAGAAACTACGCCTGACGGAGGAGGAACTCTGTAGAGGCTGTGGTGACGAGGAAGTTTTTGAGGACACAACCCACTTCCTGTGCCACAGTCTGAGTCTTCAACACTCCAGGAAAAAGTTCCTTGGTAAATATTTCTTCCAGGATCTCGAGGAACTCTCCGGCGTTTCAACAGAAAAGATGCTGAACTTCATCAAATCCTCAGGGTGGTTTGTATGCAGAAATGAAGTAAGTGACTCAGTTAGTAGTTTTTAGTTTCATTTGGTAAGGGATTACTTTTTCCCCCATGGGTACCACAATGGGTCAACGCTGATCTGAGTGTGGCAGAGAGGGTCCCTCCCTGCCAGCCCACATACCTAACCTAACCTAAGACAAGCAGATTAATCTGAATTTATAGGAAAAGCATAAGCTCTACAATTGACGCCATCACGGGACATTGCGGTAAGAACACATGCCAAAAGATTGGGATCGAATGATTTCTGTAGAAGCTGTAGAGATGAGGAGGTGGAAAAGACGATAGCCAACCTTCTGTGCAATTGTCTTGCGCTATCTGCGTTAAGAAAGAAATCCTTAAGTACTTCGTGGGCGCTGTGACGCAGTGGTTAGTGTGCCGGACCTCTGCATGTGCGGTTTAATGTTCGAATCCCAGAAAACACCAAACTAAGTTTTTTTCACGGTCCCACCTAACCCGAACGTTTAACAAATATCGGAGAGTATTGTTGTCATGAAAATATAAATTACCTTTCGGATACGGCACAATTGTCATCCTCCGACTTCAGATGCGTGGACCATTAGGCGCCTAGACTTTGGATGAGATGCCGTTCGATAAACAAATTTTGCTCCAAAAACCTACATATTTTCCCACATGAAGTGCATGCATCAGCTAGTGGCCAGGGAACTCACACATGATGCACGAGAGGCTTTTACATTCCTAAATAGTGACTTTTTAGTGCGGAATGAATGCAGGGTGATTGGGCGGCACTAATTCGAGGACACCATAGCCTACATCATCACCGTCACTGACCGGCGCGGCGTTATATAGATGTGGTGA
Source organism: Brachypalpus laphriformis (assembly GCA_945910035.1). Lineage (NCBI taxonomy): Eukaryota > Metazoa > Arthropoda > Insecta > Diptera > Syrphidae > Brachypalpus > Brachypalpus laphriformis. The sequence goes on from OX246753.1 coordinate 35,843,786, forward strand.
AGGACTTATAGAAGATAGAAATGAGGATGGAATAGAACATTTCTTTTCACTTACAGAACACATAGCCCTTTCAAAGAATCGATATTTGGGAACGTATGTTCCCGGGTCGTCAAATCTGTCATTTCGGCGATGTAGTATAGCGTGACGGCACCAAACTTCTTTTTGTGGGCCTGTGCAAAGGTCAAAGCTTGTGCAAATCGTTCCCAGGCTCTGGAGTAATTAAAGGAGAATATCCCACAAGGAATAGTCAACACAACTATATGTTGAACATGTTTTGCAAAATGTGATCCAAAATCGGCGGGCCTGCCGATATTTTCTGAGGTCAAATAGGCGAGCCCCACAGGCGGATCAGTAGAAATGCAGTGAAGTGCGAGGGTTGTGATCCCTTATTTTCGGATCATAACCTCGCTGATTAAAGGAAGAAGAATAAGTGATAAAAAGGACCCAATTACAAACGAACGAAAATGGCGCAATTTTTAAACATCATGTTTATACCAATAAGAGAGTAGGGTTCGCATTGTTCATTTACTTCAGCGGAGACTATGAGATGTGTTATCTAATCTGTAGCCACCGTCTGCTGTAAGCATGGAAAAGCCGCTGGAGCTGATGGAATCTGTCCTGAATTTATTAAAAATTGCGGGAAAAACACTAAGATCTGGCTATGCAAATCTTTTAACAGCATTCTATCATCCGGTAACCTGCCCATTGAGTTCAAGAAGTCAGAAATCATTGCGGTACTTAAACCGGGGAAACCAGCCGACAAGGCCGACAGCTACCGACCAATTGCGATCTTAAGTGTATGCTATAAGATCCTTGAACGTTTAATATACAACAGAATTGAGGTACCCATTAACGAAGTTATCCCTATAGAACAAGCTGGATTCCGAAAAGGTCGTAGTTGCACTGACCAAGTACTCGCCCTAACAACTTATATTGAGGATGGCTTCGAAAACAGGCTTAAGACTGGCGCTGTGTTCGTAGACCTTACTGCTGCGTATGATACGGTCTGGCGTACTGGAATGGTCTATAAGCTTTTGAAGACGGTACGTTGCAAAACAACAGCAAACCTGATCAACAACATGCTGAGTAATCGCTCCTTCCAAGTATTCCTCAACAATAGCGTTAGCAAATCCAAAAAAACTCAACGACGGCCTCCCACAAGGATCGGCCTTGGCCCCACTTCTCTTCAACCTATATACACACGATTTACCAAACACTACATCCAAACAATTTTCGTATGCGGACGATAGCCACACAACACCAGGGCAAGGTGGCCTCAATTGAGGCCACACTCTCAGCAGATCTTGGCTGCTTGGGAGAATATTTTAAGAAATGGAGGCTGACACCCAGCAAGGCTAAAACTGAGTCAGCGTTCTTTCACCTTAATAGCCAACTTGCACACATGCCGCTCGAAATGTGCTTCAACGGTGCGGTTCTGCGATATAATAAGAGCTCCAAGTATCTCTGAGTAACCATCGATAGATCCCTTACCTTTAAGCAGCACTGTCTCAACACCGCAGCCAAGCTGAAAACAAGGAACAACCTGCTTCAAGAACTTGCGTCCAGCTCCTGGGGATCATCACCTAGTACACTTCGAACTGCTGCTTTAGGACTGGTTTACTCAACTGCCGAATACGGAGCCCCCGTATGGTTATATAGCGCACATACTACGAAAATTGATAGCCAACTCCACATCGCAATGCACCTAATCTCTGGAACAATAAGGTCCACCCCAATTCAATGGCTCCCAGTCTTGAGCAACATTGCCCCACCATCACTTAGACGAAAGAACGCACTCGTCAGAGAATTTAGGAAATTTCAAAACAACCCGAACCTTCCAATTTACATATACTCCAACGAAAAGGACTCATATTGGCTGAAATCGCGAAATCCGCCTCTGAGGACAGCGACTAGACTGCATTTGTCTAACTTCAACATCAACGAAGAGTGGGAAAAAGACTGGAGGAATTTTGCCCCAAATACCTGCAGTAACATAGTTAGCCCTACTGTTCGCGTACCAGGATTCAACCTACCCCGAAAAACGTGGACACAACTAAATAGGATAAGGACCGAGCACGGCCGCTGCAGAGACTTTCTCTTCAAATGGGGAGCAACAGCATCTAGTGCATGTGACTGCGGGGAACCTACCCAAACGATAAGACACATTGTTTCCAGTTGTCCCATCTCTATGTTTAACGGCAACCCCAATGACATCCACAGTATCACACCTGATGCCCTTCTCTAGCTAATCAGCTTAAATACTATTCTCTGACGCTAAATATAATGTGTTTCTTCTACGATTTATATTTTACTTATGTATGTCTCTTACTTTATCATTCTATGTACTTATATGTTTCTTACTCATGGCTTAAAGTCATTTCTTTGTGCAATTGTTAATCTGCTATTTGCATTTATAACTTGTTATACCCATGCGATAAATAAATAAAAATCAAATCTGTTAAGTTATCACAGCTTACTTTCAATTCAGAACACCAAATTGTAGCGAGTGCTAAGCCTATTTTCGCCAGAAGGCAAATCATTGAGTGATAGACATGGTAGCAAGCCATGAAGCGACAATAAATGATTACAGTGCCATATCTCTTCCTTGATGATATATACCTCATGTCTTTTCTGAGACACTCAAAATTCGACAAGAGATCACCGTGAAAGTATGACGCTGAAATTTGTTTTTCAAAAATGCCAGCATACAAATCTTTTGTGAACAGCACCGTTTGGCTGCTGCGATATAATTTTCCTTTAATGCAATCTAAAACAAGTGATGCATTGATGCAGTCCAATTTCGGTATAGTTAGAAATCGCTATAGTTAGATACTCGTACATAATTTAGTACCTGGCTTTCACTAAAGGACAACCCAGCCATTGCGTTTTCATTCTTATTTTTTTCCGAAACTGCTTTTCTCAAACAATTTGAAGTCTGAAAAACTCATTTGCAACAATGACAAAAACTGAAAAGTTTTCCAATTAACACCTCAAGTCATCCAACTGCGTTTGCTTTCAAAACTTTGTCCCACATCACCATTACCTACGACTCACGGCAATAGCAGTTTCATAAAGAATCAGTTTCAAATTGTCCTTTCCTTCCGTTTTGTGTTCTGTTATTAAAAAAAAAAAATCTCAAAGGAAAATTCCAACAAATTCATCATAACCTGTCTGGCATTCTTCCACTACAACCCATCACCAGCAGCACTCCAACAAAAGTAACAACCTCCTGCTGAGTTGTCCATTGTTTTCTCAAACAATTTTACTACAAAACTTTCGGAAGTTTTCTTTCAGTCTTTCGAACTCCGATGCAGGTGCCAAGCTTCAGATAAAACATAGTACATACATTCTCTGCTTATTACTTCATCTTTGTGCACTTGAAAAGCACGTACTAACTAACACTAAAGCACTTCAAATCATTTTTCACAAACCAACAAGGAATGTCCTGCCAACGTTGAAAATTTTCATATTCCTGTCTCCCTGGCTGGGTGAAAATGTTGCCTAATTGGTTTAATGGAAAAAGGTTCCTTCAGCTTTCACAGCAGCCGGAGCGCATTAACCCAACCATGCCAGGATTTCGCTGTTTCTTTTTTTGTTCTTTCTGTTGGGTTAAACCTTCCTACATCGGGTAAAGCTTTTTTGTGCTGCAATCAGCATCGGATTGCCTTTCCGGATATACATACATATATATTTTTTAAACTTTTTCTTGTCTGGCAAAAACAGGAAGCTTACAATTTGATGCTATGTGAGGGTATGAAGCTATTTTTAAATTTCAGAAGAATCCTTTTTTTCCAAAGGATGGGTGATGGCGCGGGTAGCTTTGTGTACAATTTTTAGCCTTTTTATGAGGCTTTTGTTTGTACATTGTCTGGACTCTCAACTACTATTGTTGGCATCATTCAACTAGTGTTGTAAACAAAGGCGTGTCTGGAAGGGAGGATGCATTGGCTTTTAGCTGTAGTAAGACATTGTCTGTTTCTTGTTGGAGCACAATGAGGACAAATTTTGCGGTGTGTTACTAGTAAATGAGCGCATGACATGAATACCTTCATAACAATAAGAAATACTGAGAGAGTGTAAGAAATGGGTTTTATGAGCGCATTGTTCATGAAAGTGGATTTCATATACATACGGGGATTAGGGACTAAGGTGTTCACCCGAGGTTAAGTTCAAGAGTTAGGTGGTATTAAGGATTAATGAAAATGAACATATGAACTCTAGTATTAGGAGTCTTGCTAAAAATATTTGAAGGGATGTACTTCCCTTTTTTTATGAGACGGGTAACATAATGAGACATGACATTAGGCTTTGATCGCTATTCTATCGAAACGAATTTGAATTTTTACCTTGACTATACTTAGTGCTAGGTGATCCGTCCTGAAAGCTGGAAAAAGTTTGGTCTTCGAACACAAAATTTCTATTTTAACCGTTTTAGGTTTGTAAAGTTCACATGGTATACCAGAGCGACTGATTTTAAAGTTCGACCTGTCATATGATGTTATGATGGTGTGAAAGGTGGTGCTACAAGACTTTTTAAAATAGTTTTTGTTATTCAACGCAAGATTTAAAGTTCGTATTCCAGAAAACGCCCCAAAAAATAGTTTCCCATTTAAACAAACATCAGGGTTTTAGGCGCATTTTAGCATAGGAGGACAAACCAAATGCACAAGATGCTAGATCTACTGGATCTACAGAAAGATACTGTAAAGCAGTCAATAGTGACCATTGCCCAGAGTGTCCAAACAACGCAGAACTTGTTAATAGATGTTCGGGCACAAGTCTAAGCTAGGTACAAAAATATCCTCCATGCAATTTGTTTAACATTGATTCCTGTATTTTGGAATTAGTCTCGGAATTAGATGCATTATTTGGACGACAGATATGGGACTAGCCGTCCACTAAATTCTAAAGACCATTTTGGACTGTATTCAGCGGTAGTCAAAGCCTATCTCACAGAAACAGTAAGAAATTATTACTCTGAAATGATTTTGCCATACTACTCAATAGCTTCCATTCAAATGATTATATCCTCGAAAGTATGGGAAGTAGATCAAAGAGTGGCATACAAGGTGGCAGAAAGGACATCACCCTATCGGAAGATGCTCTAATTTTTGCAAATAGAGTATTATGTATGTCATTGCGACTTTGACAAGTAAACAGAAGCAGAATACACATAGACAAACCATTTATTTTTCATGTATTTCCATACTCTTGAAGAGCGTGGCATGATTTTTTTTTTTCCCGAGGGTAGGTGAGAATGCAAGCGCGTGCTCATAGTAGTGCCAGATTCTTACTGACTAAAAAACGCCACCCTTCGACATAAATTTGTTAGATATCGCAACTAAGTAATAGCCTATCAAGCAATTTTTCTATATACGAAATAAAACGTTTGGCAGATTGCTTTCCACTGAAAGATCCTGCATATTCCGCAATCTAGACGCAGTTAATCATTATCTCGCCAAGTCGAAAGGTTTCGTCCTTTCTAGTCGGCGCAATAAATTGCTCTCATCCAAAATTTGTAGGACTGTATTGTTGACATGTCCGATTAGTCGGTTTCTATGCTTCTCGCGAAGCTTCTAGTTTCATCTTCGATTGTTGGAATTCTGAGATCCCTGTGGATATCGTCGTTTCTACTATACCATGGTGCTTGGACAATTTCTCTTAGCACTTTATTTTGAAAAAATTTTTAGAACATTGGCATTTGTTTTCTTCATACAACCCCAAAGTTGTATACCGTAGGTCATCACCGGCTTTAGCACTTGTTTGTATAAAAGCAGTTTGTACTCAACACTGAGCTGGGTATGATTTCTGAGTACCAGTACATTTCTCTATATTTGATTTCGAGTTCTTTAGGTTTCATTTTCACGTGCGAATTCCATATCAGCCTTGCGCTGGTGGTGTGAGAGCCCACCTTGGGGTGGGCAAAAATTCTCTTTTCTAGTCCTCCCCGTGGGCGCCCGCTGCAAATAGCTAATCCTAGTTTGCTAGGTTAGTGTCAGCTAAGACTCACACGCACGCATTAATCGTGCGCAGTGGTAATCGAGAATGAGGTAACAACAGATACCTAACTCCCTGGTGGTGTGAGCTTTAGAACCGTGCCGAGGGATGGAAGACCGGGGGTTAAACTAGTCCTAACGAGCTCCTGTGGGCACCCTGGCAGGGCCCACAGTAAGTTGCTGTTCCGTGCTTACTCGTGGGAACCAAAATGAATAATGAAAACTTAAACAAACAAAAAACTTAAACAAAATTACAAAAAACACAAAAAAATTGAATTATACCTGGGGAGGTACTCTCTGGACAGACAGGGATGGAACTGCGGGTCGATGACGTAGTGTCATCCCCACAGTCTTCCATATTTGGGCTAGAGAAGGAGCTAGAGAACGTTTTACTGGCTAGCGACAGCACGGATGCAGACAGCACACTCACTGACGCTAGCGCAGTGGGAAGTGAGCAGGCTAGTACTCTCACTTCTGTAATTAAGGGCGATGTGGGTTGGCGGGTACTCCCATCTTATCAGAGCAGGGCACACGTGAGTTGGCTGGTACTCTCACGGAAGTTAAAAAGTGTAGCAGTGATGTGGCTGGCACTCTCACTAAATATGGCAAGGGAATAGTGACCAAAGCGCAGCTGGTGAGAACTCTGCCGCTCCTAGTTTCTCTGAGGTCGTGCGGAAGGGTAACTGGAGAAGATGCTTGTGCGCAATGCTCGACGAAAGGTCGAGAGTGCTAAGCGTAAAGTCGAACAGTTCGGGGGGTGTGACGTTAACTCCTTGAATGCTTGGGATAGGTTGCAGCTTGATCGGGCTAAGGTAGTCTTAGCCGATGAGGCTGCCAGGAAGGTAGCGGCCGCACAGGCAGGTTAGGCTAGAAGTATGGAGGAATTGGGGACCTCTACGAGTGGAGTAGAGCCTCCCAGCAAAACTGAGGGCACAGGCAGGGAGGGGGAGACTTCAGCTGCGGGGGCCAGTAGGGTGGCGTTCCAAAGTAAAAGGAGCAGCCCCGACGATGTCGTGGAACCGAGTGCGGCGGAAATCTGAGATAATCATGAATTGCCGAACAATGCTTAGGGCATTATGTGCGCAGAACCGAGTCAGATTATGTTGGGTACTTGGACACCGCGATATCGAAGGCAACGACGCGCTAGCTAAAAGAGGAGCGGGGCTCCCACGTAGCGATATAATTGGTAGTATTAAGCCACCAGGGTGCGTGGCTAAGGGAATTATTCGGGATAAAATCATTGACAAGGCTAATTTAAGATGGTCAAGCTTAGATGGTCACAGGGTGTCTAAGGCCTTGCAGCCTGTGTTAGATCGCAGAAAATCTGGGGAGATAATCAAGTTAGATAGATCGAGGCTAAGAACAGTGATAGGAATACTCTCTGGCCACTGTCTTCTAAGGAGGCATGCCATGAGACTAGGGTTATCCGATACGGATGTTAGTAGATACTGCGACGACCTACATGTCTCAGAGGATATAACTCATATACTCTGTGAATGTCAAGGAATTGCCAGGACAAGGCTAAAGCACCTTGATAGATACTTCTTCGATAACCTTGAAGAGGTGAGGTCCCTAAACCATAACGAGGATCTTTTCAGATTCTGTAGGGAGATTAATTGCTTGGGAGAATGGGTTTAAATCTTCTGCCGTGAAGGTTCCCTAGGGATCGCGATGGGCCCACTTTGGTGCCTAGTGTTTTATGATAACCTCATAACACTACCTAACCTAACCTTGCGTCGAGTGTCATTCCCAGGTATTTGGCCTCGTTTGCAGAAGGTATTCGGGCCGGTAGGAAAATTAGCCAAGTTATTACTTTTCTTATAAGTGAAATTCACGTGAACAGATTTAGGTTCGTTGAGTCCCTCATCCATTCATTAATATTCAGTGCGTTTTGCAGTTTTGCAGCCGTTTCTTCGATTGTTTTACCTACTGCTAGGATAGCGGTGTCATTGGCAAACGTAGAAAGGATAGTGCCATCTTCTGTCTGTATATCACGAGTATATAACAAATAGAGAAGCGGCCCAAGAACGCTTCCTTGCGGTATGCCGCCCGAAATTTCTTTGAGCTTCGAGTATTCGATTCCAAGTCTAACACGAAAGAGTCTATTCCCGAGATATGATTCTAGAATATCGTGTAGGCATACATGGAGAACTTGTCGTAGTTTGCATTTCAAGCCATCATGCCACACATTATCAAAGGCTTGCGAAACATCAAGAAATATGCTTGAGCAAATTTTTTTGGGCAGGGATAAGATTATTTTCTTCTATAACCGGTTGGAGACGCCTTAGTAATACCCTCTCGAAAATTTTGGATATGACTGGAACAAGCAAAATTAGTCTATACGATTTTACCTTATTTGTGGTTTTCCTGGTTTTAAAACCATTATGACTTCCGCAACTTTCCATTGGCTCGGCATGTATTTTAATGAGCGCAGCATTTACAATATGGAGAAGCTTAATCAATGCTTTTCTAGGTAAAACTTTGAAAATTTCTCCGGTAATCAAGTCATAAGCAGGAGATTTCTTAGGTTTTAGATTCTCGATCTCATGTTTGAGTTCTTTTAGCCTTGCACTTGCACTTGTGAGTGTTAAATCGTCAGCTGGTAAATCCAGCCTATTGATGTTGTCGTATACAACTTGACCATCGTATGGTTTAAAGGTTTCTTCCAGGTGGGCTGCAAAGACGAGGCGAATGATTGCATCAATGTTTTAGACAAATAATCGGTGGTTTTGGCTCAACGTGAATTTCGTCGTCGATTCCCTGGTCGTGTGGCACCAACTGGGCAAACACAGCGGGCAGCGTTTAGCGCTCCTCTCGAGAAAAATGGCTCAACACGGGACAGTATCAGATGTAGCCGGCTTCGACTAACCGCTTAATCGAAAATATCGCTGACGTGGCTGCAGATGTCCAAGATGACCGTCAAACGTCAACTAGATGACGGGGCACGCAATTAGACATCAATAGATTGCTTTTACAGCGAATTTTGGTAAAAGACCTGAAGAAGTACTCGTACAAAGTGCAAACAGTGCATCAGCTATTGCATGCAGACCGCCAATCGCACGAAGGTTGCAGCCAAGCCCTTTTAAACCTCGACCGCGATCAGGATGAATTTCTATTGAAACGTTATTTGTTATCACATAACTTTGTTCTTAAGTTTCTGCATTTTATCACAAAGCGAAGACGTGAAAAGGTAGATATTGATATAATTTGATTTCAATTTTTTTATGGAATTTCATATACTAAATGTCCTTAAATACTTAAATTCTTAAAATCACATGTCAGTAACAGGCACACCATTTTTCCGATAAATCAGTACTGTCCTCTTTTTTTTTGTACCAGTATGTTAGTAGCATACTACTATGAGCAAGCTTCTTAAATTTGTACATATTTACCATGAGCAGCACTAAAAATTGCTAGACTTGCGGCCTTGAAGTCAAAGGCCGGCATAGGCCTTGCGGGTGGCAATGGTGTAGTGGTAACGTCGTCAATTGCCACGCTAATGGTTCAGGGTTCAAATCCTGATGTCAGCAAGCATTTATTTATTTCTCATGAAATATATAAAGTTAGTCCGATCATTTGCAAAAGCTTCTGTGAACACTACTGCGAAGGCATAACACTGGCAGTAGCTTGGTCATGTGGCTGGAAAAATTGTTCGCTCTGTTGATGATGATTTGTCCTTGACATCGGGAAAAAAGTACTGTGAATCGGAGGCAAAGACAATAACAACAAAAATGTCCCCAGTTATCTGGACGCCACCCCCGGAGAATAGCTGAAGCATAAACAACTGAGCTTCAAGAACCATTACACCAAAATCTTTCTCTCTCTCTCTCTATCCATCTTTTCCAACGCTCGCACTGTGTGTAAACATGTTAAAGGTATTCATAACCCTTTGCGCCGCGCAAATTATATAAAAAAAAATAGGCAAAAAGTCTTGACCATCCGAAGTAAGTGAACGAATAATGACCTACATCAAGGACAAATTCCAAAACGACAGCGTTATGTGCACCCCCGTCGCTATAGACCAGAAAGATGGTGGCAGCAAAAGTAGTTTCTAAAGGTTCTCGAGAGGACATACAAATAATGTCCGAGCTAATCTTGGAAATATGCAAACAAATTTTACATCACTCAAGCTCAGGCTGGTTGACTTTGTAGCGGGCCAGAAGATGGAAATTTGCTGTCACCTGATTAATCATGAGGATATTAACCAAAAATGATTGTATTACAACCTATGGGAAATACTTCTTAAATGTTCTTAATATATGAATATTCTGACGTGACTTGGATTTTGGATGAGTATTTAGTTGGAGTGCTGTAGCTGACAATCAAAGACTGAAAGATTGAAAGTGGAAGGCACTGGCCGAAAATTTGCAGATTGCGTGTCATAGGAGCGTTCTAGAAAACCAACAGCAATACTGCCAGAAATTTATTAAAAGCTTTCCAGTTGTGTAGTACGGTTCTGTTGCCTGTGCAAGTAATAAGAAACATAAACTCGTACAAAGCAGTGTTACTTAAAAGGATAAAGGCTGCCGGGTTAAAAGAGCAGGGCATGGGTTCTCCAGTGAAACCGGAGCTTGCGAAGTTTTAATAGGGAACATGCTCGTAATATACTGGGAATGCTAAACATATGGGGAGATACTTTTTACAAAATTTAAAACGACTATGAGAGCCAAACCAAGAATGACGGCAAACATTGGTGGATCGAGATACATTCGCATCCTATTGGCAGAAACCACTAAAATTATAGTTATCTACGGGTCAGTAATTTAGGCTGAAGCCATGAACCTAAAAACAAATGAAGGCAAGCTGAAACTATTTATTGATTAAGTACGCTTATAATAAGCAGCACCACCAGAAGCAATATAAAAATTCAGAGCAGCAAAATGTAAATAAGCGTGAGCTGAACATAAAAGGCCATGAAATGCTTTTACAGTAATATACTCGTATGTATATGTATGTCTAATATGCTGCTGAAATAATTTTTCAGCATCTCGGGAAAATCTCTAAGGTAACTAAGTCATGTACCGATGATTACCCCAAAGATCTTCTAATGCACTTAAGAAGAACTAGATAGAAGAAGCCGACCTACTACGAGTATTCGATGGAGTATGCAATTGGATAAAGCTGGTAGTTGATGGTGCTAGCCGAGGTCGTTGTACATTAAGGTATCTATGTAGCGACCAGAGCTATTAAGCAGCATTTAAAATACAAAAGATAGCTAGATTCAGTTTTCAGTACTAAATTTCCTCGAGCATCTTTACTGTCTATGCAGCCCCGATGCGGATCATAATAGTGGCTTACAATGGATCATTACATCATACTTTAAACATCTAGACTACGCTGATGATGTTCGTTTACATAGGGGTTTGCATCAAATGGTGCATAGCCTGGAAACCGAAGCAAACAAAGTGGGCAAATATAATTCACCTCCTTATTGTGATAGAATAGTGGGTCATTCTAGCCAAACGCTCTGTACAGAACGGTTGAGGAGGAATTCAGAGCGTTGGGAATAAGTTAGAGAGAGTTACACGTTACAGAACTCCGTACGTGATGGCCCGCGTTGATGGCGTCTTATAGGACAGCCAGGACTATCAAAAATAACTTGATTGCTGCAGTTTTAAAAATCCAATGCGTGATTTCTGTTCTTATTACGCAGGATTTTCCACAGCATTACGGGAAAATGAAAAAAGATACTTGAGTATCTATCCGACTTTAAGTGTCTAGAAATGCCTCATAATTTTCTTCAACTGTGAACATTAATATGTATAATCATAAACCGATAAAAACCACTGTCCCAACGATTTTTAAAACGGATTGCATTCACTGACAAAGCGTTGGTTAATCTACTTCTGCTGACTAAAAAATAAGGAAACGCTGCCTGCTCTCTTTGTTGAAGACAGTAACAATAAATAAGATTAGAAATGGTTAGCTCCATCTGATCTCTCCGCTCCCTTCTGTTACAAATTTATTAACCAGAAAAAGTTTTATCGTGTAAGCACGTTCACTTGACCATTACAAATTCTTTGTGCAATCAGCTTCACCCTTCAAATGCTTCTTCCATCTCATCCTTCCTTCCACAAAATTGTTTGATATTTTCGCACACAAATAGTGCTATCCGCAATGTCCCGTGACGAGCAAAATTTCCGCTGAATAAACGACAATGAGAATTAGATCATGTGTTACAAGATCCGACCCCATATAGATGCGGCATTGCATCATCACATTAGCTACCTGTCACAGAAATGTAATTTCCTATTTTGCCTTTGAAGTGCAACAGAGAGGAAAATTCACAAAAATGCCAAAAGGGCGAAAGGACGAGGCGAAAAAATAAAATTGCATTCAAGGGCCTTTGTCAAACAGGAAAAAAAAATTCGATTTGGCTCTCTATCATAGAGAAGTCCTTCTCATAGTCGTTACTATACCAATGGGGAAGGAAAAAGTGTTTTTTTCTTCTTTCTTTTGGGAAAAAATAATGCGAAGCGGTGCATTTGATTAGATTTCGGGGGTGGTTGCTCTCCAGCTGTGGGTGTGGGTCGTCAAGTCACTAAGGAATGCTGAAAACTTAATCATACACTTGAGGAGGGGTTGCATTGTTGGATGGTGATACTATAGTTGAAGAGGGAGGAATGCAGGTCCCTTAATCAAAATGATAGGAATCAAATTTAGGGTAAATGTATCTGGCTACAATGTTACGTGATATGAAGGCATTTGTATTCTTTGTAAGGGACTAGGCTTTGTTGTTTTGTCAAAGGTGGCTATGGGGTTACTCGAGTTGTCACAATAATGACAAACAAAGGCAGGTAGGTGGAGATTTTTATTCATTCAACAAACAACTGAACATTTCATTGTGTATCTAAAACAATTTCATACATAACTTCTATTCAAGATTACTTATAAATGTTGCTCGACATTGAGCAACGCTTAAATATAAATCTTGTTGACACAACCTTTCCACATCTGGTCTACAAAAAAAAAAACGTTGCTCTCCATTCAGTCGGCATTAACAAATTTTACCCGGTGTTACTCATAATCTCTTCTTTTTTTTTAAATTTTCTGGAGGATTATTAAATTACGCAATTAGCAACGTATTTCGTAAGAAAATTGCTTTTATTATTATTATTTTTTTTCTTTTCATTTAAGAGGTTAAACAAATGAACTTGTGTTTGCAGTTTGTCAGTCAATAAAAAAAAAAAAAAAATTGCAAACAAAACTTTCAATGCAAACAGAAATCATTCGTTTGTTTGCCTGGTTTGCTAACCTAAAACGGTTGAAACTAGATTAATGATCACCATCAGTAATAATCGGAGATATGTATCTGATTTTATAATAAAAAATCGATCCCATTACCAGTGGCATAGGAACCGCAGCAGCAAAAAGTATTCACATCGTGATATTTAAATTTGCATTTGAATGCTAACTTTATACATGAACAATGAGTTTGGGGTACAATCACATTAGCATATGTATCTCAAGCTGAGTTTTCAGGTACTTACAGCGTTTTAGGTTTATATCTGAGCATAATGCATAGTTGACGTCTATCGTAGTCAGATTGTGATGTCATAACTGACCTGAAGTTATGACATAGCGCACAATTCTCAGCCTCTGATTCATGTGATGATGACGCTTCTGCACTTTTTTTTTGCTGAATGACGTGATGTCTTTGTTAAACTTGATTACGGCTCACTAGAGTATCTCATGACATTATGAGTGCAATCTTCGGAATGAAGGTAGGATTTAATAGTTTTGGTTTGAAATTAAGGTGGGTGGCATAGATTTGACGTTTCTTAAGTAGGTATCTGCTCCTAAATGGAGTAATAGTTCTCAGCAACTTATTTCATTTTACCGATTTATAGTAATAATCTTTAAGGTGTAACCATGAGATTTTTAAATGTCCAGCCGAAACTATGTTCTTAACGGTTTTAACGCCTACTTCGAAATCGAACCTTCGGTTGAACACCAACAGTAATTGAATTTCAAATAGAACCCTGATAAAGTTCTACAAACACTTTTCAGCAACCGACTTAGTGCAATAAATCTTCTTTGTTGAATTGGCATATATAAATGTTTCACCGGCTTTATTGACGAAAACGTTCTCAGGTCGCGGTATTTCGAAAAGAAGTGTTGTCAACTGGACATCACGTTCGCGCGATTTAACACCTTTAGACTTTTTTTTGGAGCTACCTTAAGTCAACAATAGTTCACGACTTGGACAATAACGTCATTCAAGCGATTGCTAAAGTCTAACCCGATTTATGTTGCAGAGTTAGCTAAAACTGGGTCTCTCGGATCGCCTCCAGCAAACGAATGGTGCTATTTTTTATTACCTACCTTCCACTTATCTTCAAAGCGACCTCAGTCTTGTGCACTATAGGTATTTGCTGTAACAGCTAAGCATCAATTATGAAAATAGTGATAGTAAATATTGGAAGAGAAGATTAGTTAACTTAGTCTAAGGTTTGAAGGACCGGAAGTTGCTATACAACACCACAGAAGGACTTTGAAGTACGGAGATCTCTGGAACATCTCTTACAATGGCATCCTTCGTATGGAAATGCCTGATGATACTGATGGTGGGGTATGCAGACGATAACGCCGCGGTGATTACACAAGAGATACCGACAACGCGCAAAGAAAACTCAACCAGGTAATGAGACGTGTGCATTTCTGGATGGAAGAACATGGTCTAGGTTTGGCCACAGAAAAAACTGAGATAGTCCTTCTGACCAAGAAGAGGATTCCGACTTTTGTCGATTTTAAAGTTGGTACTGAGGTGATCACCAGCAAGAAAGCGGTGGAGTACCTAGAGATGGGCCCTAACACGAAGTTCACTTTCTGGCAACAGATAAGATTTGGATCTGAACGAGCCGCGAAGGTCACAATGTCCCTAAGCAGACTAATGGCAAACGTAGGTGGTCCTATGGCCAGCAAACGAAAGCTCCTGATGACAGTCACCCACGCCATACTTCTGTATGGATGCGAGATATGGGCCAACGCACTTCGACAAGAAAAATGCAGGAAGCGAATGGACACAATACAGAGGCGCGCAGCACTACGTGTTGCAAGTTCGTACCCAAGGGTGTCAGAATCCGCCGTCCTCGTCGTCGCGGGATTGACCCCTATCGATCTCTTCGTGGCAGAGTGGAAGCACGTCGACGACAAAAGAGGAAGCGGCAACCGAGAAGGCGTAGAAGCTCAAAAAACACCAGTGGCAGGAGAGATGGAGCTCAGAAAGCAGAGGACGATGGATCGCGAGGCTGATCAAGAATACCGTTGAATGCAAGGGACGGGAACACGGTGAAGTCAATTTTTACGTCATACAGTTTCTTACCGGACACGAATACTTCCACAAAATGGGCAAAATAAGGAATTCGGCTTGCCCGTATGGCGACTCACAAGTGGTCGACGCAAACCACACGTTCTTCGCCTGCACCAGATGGGAAGCCGAAAGAAGGGAGCTGGAATCGATGATCGGCGCCATCAACCTGGACTGTTGTCCACTATGTTATAGTGGCCAAAATGTTAACGAGTGCAAAGAACTGAAATCGAATATGCTTCTTAATAGTAAATGCCTTTTCTATTAAACAAAAAAGAGAAAAGAAGACCAAATGACCTTGCTCATGAGATATACCATATGTATGTAAGCCTGACGAAATATCAATTCAGATACCAGTATCATACATCGAATGGAAAAAAACACGGATGGCTTCTGTCTACAGTAAGAGCAAGGATGAAACGAAAGCAAAGAACTCAAGGCCTGGTGTCTTTAAAGAAACAGATTATCTTTATCCGATAGAGATTATAGATTATATTTCGCATCATGTGCTGGTGCACCAAAGCTGGTTAAAAGTCGGATGCAGTACATAATAGATCCTTTAGCCGTCTGCACGGTGTGATTCTAACATTTTACACGAAACTAAGAGCCACTGCGGTCTTTTACGAGGTGACAAATCGTTGAACCTTATCTATGGATAGGAAATCATGTAAGCAACGTATATGCGGTGGTACGGTCTAGAAGATTCTTATATTAGGTATAAACAGCTGCTGAAACCCACCATAGGCTGGTGAATATATTAAAACAGGATTTTAATGTTCATTTCAACTAGAAGTTTAGGTTTCATGTACCCATAGTAGAAATTCCTCGTGAAACAATAACTTTTATCAGCAATATCCCAATGCGAAAAGATAAAATTAAGGTTTGGAATTTCCTCATAAAAGACAAACCTTAATTCCTTATAATGTAAACCATGGAATACTATACCGAAACCTCTTCATCTGAACCCGAAAAGAAGGCGCTTCTGCTTTTCGGAAATGCCGTTGTGACATCATGGGAGAGACCCAGCAGAAGGCTAGTAGACTTTCTATTTGCATATTGACATATTAGATACGATCTAAATAAGGTAAACCTATCCGGGCGCTGTAGCGCAAGTGGTTAGTGTGTCGGAACACTGCGAACCACTGCCACTTCTCGCAAACGTCTGACAAACATCCGAGAGTATTGTTGTCTTGAACAAGCTTCTCAAACCAAATTGCCCTTCGGACACGGCAGTAAACTGTAGGTCCCTTCCATTCGTGTGAAAAATACAACGCACACAACATGAGTGGTTGCAAAAAGCTAGGCCCTGACACTTAAAGAGCTGTTGCGCTAAATATATATATGTATATATAATTGTTTTCCATAGTTTCAATAAGATTTTAAGGCCAGTGACTCATTCTACCTAAATTAATGCCTGAATCATTACCTACTTCATAAAACTGTGCGGTTTTATCCATTTTATGGTTAAAAATATCCCCCTGAGAGCAATCCCTTGCAACAAAGGTGCTTCACAAAAACTTAAACAAAAGTCATTGAAATGTAAAGTGTACACTTTGCTTCCTTCTACCGCAAACCATTATCACTAAACCAACACACAGCAAATAAAAAACTTAGCTACCATGTTCTCGGAGCCGAACTACTTGTCTAACTTACTAATGCAACTGCCACTTTTTTTTTCATCAAAAATTGCAACTTAACTGAATTGTATAACAACAATCGTATAAAGAATGGTAAAGTACCCACAGTACACTCGACACTCGATACTCGTCTAGGTTGAGAGCTAGTTTCAGATGTGTAGAGTGCTTCAGATGCAATTTGATTAATTACTACCGGCCGGGTCGAGTGCATTGCATCCGAAGCAGAACTATTTTCGAAACTATTTAGCCCACAACTAGGGCGACGAGACGACGACGACGACGAAGCAGGTTTACTGCACTTCATGTGCTTACTAAGAACGGATGTAGTTGTAACGATACTATATGTATGACTACGTCATTGGCAATTGTTTCGAGTGTTAATAGTAGGCAGTTAATAGAAATATATAAAAGTATCTATGACTGTAGGCACATTTTAGGGTTGGTTTTGCTGCACACCGGCGGCTATAGCGTGTCTATGTTGTTATGTAGACCCCCAATTGATTGCAATCGATCGATTGTGGGTAGATTCTTATCGAACACAGGCAGGCAGCCATCGACTGTTTGATGTTAAGAGATACTTTCAACATCGGTGATGGTATCGCGTTCGCTTTCTATGCAGAACACGAGACGGAAGAGTGGGTGCAGCCGCCAGCCGCCACCAGCATGGTGAATTAAGTGATTTATACTTGAGACGGTTTTTCTTTTTGCATAAGAAGATAAATTAGTTTCGGGTGTGTAGAACGCTGAGTGCTGCGGCAAAGTGGCCTCAATACGTGGCAGGGCTATTAATCATCAGTTTAGGTTACATTGGTTTTTTTTTTTTTAATTCAGTTTGTGGGTGATCTGCTTTTTCATCGTAATTAATTGAGTTAATTTGGCAAGTTGAATTTAAGCTGGCCCCGGGCTGGAAGGAATGACAAAACTCGTTTCATCCACTGGGTTTTTAATTTCATAAAATGTATTTTTTTTGCGCTTAAATGTCACTCCTGAGTTTGTAAACAAGAAAGAATTATATTTGTAAGCTACCGGCCGGTCGAATGTGTTGTTTTGAAAAGATGAGATCACTTTTTATTAGGAAATGCGATGCGGTTGTAATCGGATTTCAGTGTGATGTTTACTTGGGATACCCCGCCCATGTGTGATGAGAAACAGGCATAAGTGAACATTGATTTGCAAGTATTTGCATTTGCACAATTGGTAGGATGGGCTGTTAATATTAAACTTAGTGCAGTTACTCGAGTGGGTCTTGTCTGAAGGAATGCAAATTTCACAACTACGATCGAAAGTGAATTTTGTGAGATCGGCAATGGGGAGCGCTTGCTTGGGTATAGTTAATTTCCTAAGCAGTTACTCCTTAAAGAACTGCCTTCGATAGAATGTGAATTTATCTACAATGACAATCAATAGAAATGCGCTACATGGGGACCAACAAGCCGATTGTTCAACACAGTTCAACACAATGCTTATCGACTGATCAGTCAACCCACAGACGAGTAGAATGACCACTTCAGAATAGAGCCGGAGAGTCCAATACGTCTCAATACGCTGCTGTTTGACTTGACAACATTCCAAATGACAACGTTTGTACGAATAATACGAATGGCGTGGCCAGGAGTATGTCTTCCGAATTCCATTGCGCCTATGAATCAGAAACACCGCTTATGATGAGGATCGGGGTACGCGGAAATTACTGTCCATAGCTTAGGCTCCCTTTTGACAACCCACGTCTTACTTAAAGCACTGTAAGGCTTCTATCCCAGGAAGGTGATGCTTTTTAGGACCGAAGGCTTTGGGAACAGATGTTTAAGAAAAGGAGCTTTAGAAGGTACGTCGGTATAAATGCGAACAATATCATACGATCCCACAACAACTATCAAAAAATATCAGGAATGCTTCTTTGAATGCAATTTTTTGTCTTCGAAGATTTCGCGATGTCTTGCTGCTTTAGACGTGGAAACACCAAGAGTTTCATTTTACGAATGAAATTAAGTGTAAGAAACGTGTACCCTGCCGCCTACCATATAATCTCGGTCCTAGTGATGATCAGTTGCTTAATCACTGGACCCATCACTGTTCGATAGAAAGTGGTTTCGAAAGTGGTTTCTTTGAAGTTGTAGAAAGGATTTCGCAGTTTATGTTGATTTATTATTCCAAAGCGTAGGATAGGCATTTTATTTTTCGCAAACAGGAAAATTGGCCAGAAAGGCCAACGTGGAAAGATCCAGTGAAGGATTACACTTTTAAGTGTTTAATTAGAAGGTTTACATAAGAAATACGAATTTCAACGCCGTTAGAGTGTCGAGTTTACTAGCTCAGTGGCATGCTTCCTTAGCATTGAAACCTAGGTCTATCGTATTATCCAATAGTGAATGGGTAGGCAAGGTAGAAAATGAGAGACCTTCAGATAGTAAAATGGACAATTCGAAAGTATACTGAAGGAGAGTGAGGGATGATGTCAAACGATGATATTACTGGAGCAAGCAATAGTAAGGCCTTCAACTACTGTTGTGTACCTAATACCACAAGGTCAGGTAGCCCCGCTGACTTCTTGCTCTTTTTAAACTCAACTCTATTCTAAGTCAGCTTATATGATTGCGTCTAAGCTTACATAAGATTCGCTCAGTTCCGGCGATCAGGTGCTGCTTATACCGTATGGAACATGTCTAGAAAATATCGTGCAGCTTTTCCCGAATAGCTGGTATATTATCAGCGCTAATGGTAGAGTGGCGTTGGCTCAACGGTAGCAGTTAAGGTGAGGTGATTAGACATCGAATATATACACCGAAATACAAGGCACGAAACTGATCTTTTTGCTAAAGAAGTGAAGAAAACAGCTCATCATCTGTGCAATAAGATGAGCCCATGGTTAGGTTAGGTTGGCTATCCACACGAGAGTGCAGGCACACTTCGACCCGTGAAGGTCCTTTGTGATACCATGGATCAACCATTAGCCCACTCAGGGACTAACAAAACCAACCGGATCTTTTGATAAAGCGATGGATGCTCATGACGTCTAAGGACGCCAGATCGCCGAGGTAATCAAGGAAGGGGGACCCTAGATGAAGCATTTTTTTATGCGACAGGGCTGGAAAAGTGCATAGAAGGTGAAGGATGGTTTCCTCCTCCTCCTCGTCCCTACAACTTCTGCAGAAGTCGTTAGAGAAGAGGCCAAGTTTTTTGGCGTGTTGGCCTATAAGGTAGTGTCCAGTAAGAACACCGACAACGCAGCTGATCTGTGTTCGCTTTAGCTTGACCAGCTTGGCACTACGTTTTTGATCCTGCTTAGGCCAGATCTGTGTCGAAATGTGACACGTTGAGCCGTTTTCTCATCTGAGGTTGGTTATGATAATAGCGTTCAGCTTTAGTAGATGCTTACATGTAGCGAAGGGCATATCGAGGGCTTGCCTGTCAGGCAGAATCCTTAGAGTGGTACCCTGTCTGGCGAGCTCGTCCGCCGTGCAGTTTCCTGGATTGTCCCTGTGGCCGGGCACCCAGCATAGGTGAATGTTGAACTGTTCTGTCATAAAAAAACATATTAAAGAAGGAAAGGATGCAAGGTATTTGTCTCTGTGTAAAATTCATACATGCAATATATGACAACCCATAATTACTAAGGCGATCGAGTATCTCGCATCTAGCGGGTTACCCACAACCCTCAATTGCGTGATCCTCTGTAAGCGCCTTGATAGGAGGCGCTTATCTAACGTCTTCGTACTTTCTAAGAATAGGAATAACGTTTCAATTTGGTATGAGCTCTCGATCAGCTTGGTTCTCCCAGTTTCTGAAATGGATCAGCAATGTGATAACAGTAGATGCAGCCATATAGGTTACCTTGTAGGTCATAGCTTCCCAAGTCATTATATTGCTCCTGATTCTATTAATTCAAGCTGAAGACATTCTAAACAAATATTCATTCAAATACACTCGACACAAGCATTTGAACAAACACGTTCTTACGCCAGGACTAATGAATTCTCCAACTTGCCTAGGCTACGAGGCCTTTCAACAGTTGTGCTCAGAAAATAACACCTTAGAAAATTGGTTTTGCCAGACGTGGTATATTAGTCTTGAGGAAATCTGATTGATTCACTCTGTAGCTAGACTCCAGACCAGTCATGGGCCTAATGATGACTGTAGGTATGTATCGAAAGCGTTGGAGGCCTTCTGTGTGATAGAAATGTACCTGCTATCAATACAATAATCTTTGTTCTACTAAGGATCGTGAAAGGATTGGTAATCATGTGAGTTAGTTGCTAAAGGTTTTTTTTTTTTTCCTCTTGTACAACCCATGTCCACGTGGCAACGACACTGCGACCTGAAAGATCTATTGTATCGGAGGGTTGGACTTAATCTAACAGACGTACTACCTTCCTTATGAAAGTAAGTATGTCTTTAGTAGTGGAGCATTCTAGTTCCACTGAAGTAAGTATCTCCTTGTGGAGAATACGTTTCCTTAACGAGTGTAGTGCCGGGCATTCACAAAGAATGTGTTCGGAAGTTTCATCCTCCTCTAAACAGAACCGACAGTCCTTCTCTTGGCACAGATTCATCTTGTTAAGGTGGTATCTCAGGCCGCAATGGCCAGTAAGAAATCTCACGAGCTTCTTAATGCTTTCCCTATCTAAGTTAAGGATTTCCTTATAGGAGTAAGGCTTGATTAATCATTTGGATTGTCTTAGACCTGGCCCACTAGTCCAGTGGTCAAGACGAAGTTTGTTTTCCCATTCTTTAATCAGTGTTGTAGCTATCGCCTAGTTGGCGACACAATACGGTTCAGGAAATATGAACGCAGATTCTGAGCTAACCCTAGCAAAGCTCATCTGCAGATTCGTTGCCTACAATCCCTTAGTGTCCAGGGACCCAACCGAGTTATACCCTGTTGTATTTGGCAAGGTCTTGTAATGCATCGTAGCAGCATTTCATGGCTCTGGAGTCCATTAGGTTGGACGATAGTGATATAAGTGCGGCTTGGTTATCTGAGAAGATATGTATTCTTGCACCCTTAATCCCCTTGCGGAGATTGTGTCTGGCTCAGATCTCAATGGCATGGATTTCAGCCTGAAACGCAGTAGGAGTCGTACCCATAGGTACCGAAATCTTTGTGTTGGGTCCAAATTACCCAGCTCCAACTCCAGAATCCATTTTCGAACCGTCGGTGAACCAGACCAGACTTCTAGGGTCCAGTGTTGGAGCACCATTGGACCAATTTCCGCAGTCCAATATTTCAACCTCGAATAACCTACCGAAGCAATGTTGCCTGACCATAATATCTGGGAAAGTGCAGAACATGTCTCTTTAAGGGATTGAGTTGAGTATCTTTAAATATCCCACAAGGTCATCTAGTTTATACTCATAATCTAGCTGCAGCTTGATGGCATATCTTGCAGCCATCTTCCTAATGAAGATTGGTAGGGGCGTTAGCCCAACAATAGCTTCCAGAACACCTGTAATACTAAAACAGGCAATTCTTTGCAACTTCTGCAACTTGTTTGCCGTTTTCTGCTGGAGAGTTTTTGGTCACCAGACGATGGCCGCATATGTGATAATGGGTCTAACCATCATAATGTACAACCAATGTATAATTTTAGGAGAGAGACCCCAAGTTCTGCCGTATAGGCGTTTACTGGCCCACAGTGCTGTAGTAGCCCGCTCTGTGACGGACTTGATATGTGAATTTCAGTTAAATCGTTTGTCAAGAATGACACCAAGATATTTGACCTCGCTGGAATAAACTAGTGTGGTGCTTCTGATTGTAATAGGCTCAAGGTTGACCTGTGTGGCACCAGAACGGTTTTACTAGGATTTATGGATAATCCTTCTTTGTTACACCATTCTACAACTTGAGATATTGGACTTTGCATGACGTTGGAAATTGTCGTGCCGTGTTTACCTCTAATAAAAACCGCCAAGTCATCAGCATAACCGACGGTGTGTAGCCTGATCAATGAAGATCTACTAACAAATTGTCAATGACTATTGACCATAACAGGGGAAAAGAACTCCTGCTTGAGGACAGCCTTTGGCTGCAGTTTTAGACACCGACACCCCCCCAAAGAGGAGGTAATGAATCGGCTTACCAGCATGGCCTTAATCCATTGGTTGGTCGATTCTTCGTTACCTCTGCTACTAATCGTCCTTGCGATCGAGTCGTAACTAGTGTTACCGAACGCGCCTTCAATGTCAAAAAATGCACACAAGGCTATCTCCTTTGAACTGAGCGTTCCCTCAATCTTGCTTAAGGTTGGAACATCTAAAGAAGGGTTGAGCTCTCCGTGAGAGTTGGGTGTTTTCTAAAGAGCGTACATCTTGTCACATAGCTCTCACTTTATTCAAATGCCTGTGAGCATAATTCTTCTTGGAGGAAATATTTATGGACATGAATTATGATTTTTTTTTAAAGGAGCGATGTGGCTTAGGTATGAAAAGGATTTTGACTTTTCTATGCGTGCGATATTTAACTAGCTGCAGTTGAGTCATCCTTTATAAATATCATTTCCCTTCATTTCCTTGACCCATACTGCTGAGCAATCAAAAAATAAAATACGTATTCGCTAAAATTTTAAGTTTTAATTTACAACATTTTAGAGGCAGTTCGCAGCACTTTGCTTAGCATATTCTGCACGAGATATGCCCACACTTTTGATGAGTAATTTCGATTTGCGTTGAATGAAATAATGAAAGTGTGTCTCGCGTGACTTCAAACTGCTAATTAAGTATTATAATTCCTTTCTATTTTTAAGTCAAATTGCAGTACTGACCTACAAACAATCTAAAAGTTTGTTGAGAAAAAAAAAGAAAATTTGTTAGGTGCGGTGCTGGTGCTAATAAAACCGAAAAACCTTACGTCAATTTCATGTCTTCCAACAAATCAAGCAACAAAGCCAAAGGTGTCTAATCTCCAACACCTCGGGCATCTTAGGAAACCAGACTTTACCAGTTTTGCACAAGTTTGCGTACGAAATTCCCCAAGACTTGCTTCAGTCCGCACGTTTCGCTGTTTTATAGGAAATCTTGCGTACTCAGCGTTATTTCTTCTCTTTCTTTTTTTAAACAAAAAACGAATACAAAAATAAAATAAAAACAAAACGTAAACAATTTGCGTCTGAGTAAGTAACTAAAGCAGCAGGTAGCTAAAGCCATATAGCCACTGTAGTTGCAGCTGACCGTAGCCGTAGAGTCCGGCAATAGATACACATGACGACGAGTGATCGTGCAGACCTGGTTTTCCGCCGAGACCACTCTCCAATGCGGTTTAACCAGTTTTTTTTTTTTTTTTATTGGCTCTACACATACACAGAGTGATGGAGAAAGATTTATGAAAACGCATCAAATGCAAGAAAAAAAAGGAAAAACCGGACAAAAGAAAATCCCATTGAGAGTGAAACCGCAATTGCAGTATTTTTAGTATTACTGATCTTAAACGAGTCTTAAACGATCTTCCCACCCAAAGTGCACTTAATGTTGTTGCATCGGCGATTTCTCTCTCTTTCTACTAGACTGCGGTGGAAGACTGTGCAACGACTTTCCATCCAAAAAAATTGATTGATAATCGATTGAGATCACTGATCGTGCAAGTTTATCGATTGCTGATGATCGCGGGCGGTAGCCTTTAACGTCGGTGACGGCAGCGGTGGCGTATTCAAATTTCAAATTGGAAAACCTCAAGTTTTCGAGAAATGAATGTGGGCCAGATCGCGAATTGATTGCTCATTAACATTCCGTTGGCGTGATCGACGCAGTTTCTGTTTTATGCACAGCACCCTCGCACTGTAGTTAGTGTGGCTTTTGTGTAAATTTAATTCAATTGATACCATGGTCGATGGTGATGGTGATGGTGTTGATGATGATTCATTGCACTTTCACATCAATTGAAGGAAGAGTCGCATATAGATGAAGTGGCAGTATTGAATTTCTTGCAAAATCTGTGAGTGAGAGCGAGACTCACTTGGAAGAACATTACTTATGCTGGTCACTGCAGGAGAATAGAAAAGAAGCGGGAACGGATGATGTACTGCACATCATATGGTTGTCACATGTCGTCGGATGTTGTGTTAAGAATCAGTGTTTTACTTCATGTATTCTGAGAAATTTGAGATAAAACGTGAGAGGTTTGTTTTGACATAGATAGTAGGAAATAGCTACGTACTGCAAAATGATAGTGTGCTGGTTAAAGGATTTTGTGTTTTTACTTGACATACTTCCGGATTGTAAAGAATGTGTGATTGTAGGTAGGAGTCTCGTAGATATCCTTGGTTTTTCGCATCTTAGGAGAATAATTTGTCATGCCACGCCTTATTTAAGCTACTAAAACCACTTCTTCAGGCATTTGCAGGCGGGGGCTATAAGTAACCGCTTTTATGTGCACGCGCACGCCTGAATTTAACCAACCTTTGCTACCCATAAGATTTGAACGTAAGGGACTGTATTGTCACAGGTTAACGTGATATTTATAAGCAGCAAAGTACTATAATAGAAACAACAAATTAATCGCAACAATAGTCCTCCATTAGTTCAGTCACTAAGAAAACATTAGGGTTCACTTCTCGGTAGGTAAATGCATCTCTCTTATGCAATCCTAATGGCTATGAGCTATGATGTATTGCAAAGAATAGCCAGACTTCGCTTAACCGTTCAACTTTTTCCTGCCGTCCTTAAGAGTTAACTTGTACTGTCTATTCAACTAGTATTTGAGTCTGAGTACTGCGATTAAAGGTTTCTAACATGGGTAAAACAAAGACGTTAAGCAAACGAAGGATGCAGTAAGATTCTAAGCCATGTTGTACCAAGGTAGATGCGATAGCACGTTAGAAGGAGCAAGCTTGCCTAATCTTCCACTAGCTATATTTGAAAATACAAGCTCTAAACGTAATCTCAAAACAAGGTTTTTTTTTTTCTTTTTTTTTTGTTGGGATAGGAAACGCTCGACCGGAGCACTCAGACGCAAGTGGTACAATGTACTACCAGAGAGCGAACCCTGGTTTACCCATTTTATTGGAATTTCCTTTTCTTATTAAGAAAGCCAAGCAAGCACGTCAGTGATGAGGAGCTTACAGTACCTGCACTCACCATATCTGCACCGAGAAATTGCTACCTGATACGAGCAAAGGCCGGATAATCGTAGAGATAATGTTCCGCAGTGTCGTTGCTCTCTCCAGAAGCGTCGCAGATTGTAGTGTCACTTAAGCCCGGCACGTTAAGGTGCTTGGCAAAAGCGAAGTGACCTGTAAAGACGCCAATAATGCCTGCTGATCTCTTACAGACGTCCCGGAGCATTCGTTTAGTTAACCTACATTCCAGAGAGTCATGTCACACACAATTGTGTTTGTGAGAGACCCAATCGTCAATGGAAGACCTGACCGAGGACGCAGGGAGACCCAACGCGGGATCAAGACTTGAGAAAGCCTCCTCTGAGCCTTGTTTAGCAATCTCATCGGAGATCTCGTTCCCCAGGACCCCAGTATGATCTGGGACTCAGATAATAGACCGAGAATTCAGCCTTGCGACCGAGTTCAAAGAGTTTTTGGTGTCACGAACTATTTTGAAAGTGGTTAAAGAGTTAAGCAAGACCTTAAGCGCAGCCTGACTGTCACTACAGACACAAATATTACGGCCCTTCCACCTGTTCTTCACAATATAGTTCATCGCCGTTAGGATTGCATAAGGTTCCGCTTGGAAAACAGACGCATATTTGCCCAACGAGAAAAGAAGTCTAATTTTGTCGACTTCCACGAAGACACCAGCGCCAGACCCTTGACTGGTTGTGGAGCCGTCCATGAAAATAAGACTGCATTCCATTCCTGGCTCAGACTCTGGCCGAAGCCAGTCCTGATCACAAGGAAAGTCGACTCTGAATTTGCGTATCAGCTAAAGTTCTGGTGTCATTGCATCAGGTGGCATGTTCATGAGACCGGAGTCGTACCGCGCAAGTTCATCAAAATTTCAGTGTGGAGTATACCAAACACCACCCCGCCTAGGACGATTGAAGGATTTGATGGTGTAGCCCATGATATAAGTATCAAGAGGAGGTAAGTTCAGCAAAGCATCTAGAGCAGAACCAGGCGTACTCGGCAAAGCTCCCGAGCAGCTGAGACAAACCGTTCTTTGGAGTTTGGCGCAAAAGGCAGCCACATATTTGCGAGATAGCCCCTTCCACCAAATAACCGACGCATATGCGAGGAGTAGTCCTATCATAGCCATGTAGATCCAGAGAAACTTATTCGGTGATAAGCCCCATGTCTTGCCAAAAGCACCCTTACACTGTCAAAAAACTGAGAGCGCCTTGGATGTTTTCGACTCAACATGTTTAGACCAATGAATTTTTTTTTTTTTATCTAGAATCACTCCTAAATATTTGGCTTCATAGGAAATGCGGATAGTGACGCCTTTTAACATTAGCTGAGTCAGACTGGTCAGAATCCTCCTACTCGTGAAAGAGACAAGGTAGTAGGCGAGTAGGCATCCATCCTGGGTGGTAGCACTAGCAGTTGTTAGGCTTGCATATGCTGTTTGAAAATGCTTTAATGTGGATAATCATATTTGTGAACCTGACCTTTTTAGGCTGCTATCTTTTATTTTATTCATTATTCAGCCGTCGAAAGTGGCGCAGATACAGATAACAACCTTATAACGTTTATACGAGAGTGCATATGCGTCCACCCCTATTCACCTTAATCCAACTTAAACCGCACTATTTCATTATAATTCACCAATTAGGTTCATTAAGTACTTAAATCAGTGTCATAATATAAGTATATGGAAATTCCCAATATAAACAAAATTATTAACCTTTAATACTGCCGACAGTTGAGTAGTTACGACCTATGACGGCGGTGTTCTTATCTTCTTTTCTGTTTAGTACCAATGTTTGACGTGAAGTCTATTCATTTTTGTTATCATGGAGGTATGTTCACAATCTATGTAGTTGGTGGTAGCGAATTGCTACTATCTCAAAATTTATCTTTTGGTAAACAATTTTATTTGGCAGTTCTTGTATACGACTGACAGTTGTAAACACGTCACTTGTTTGATGTTTTACTGTTCCGTTAAAAAAAAAAAGCCTCAAACACTAAAATAACCAAACAATAACCCTTTATCTGCACTGTACCCCCTGCAGATATATTTGCCTTTTTGTACTTGTATACATAACGGGTAACACAATTATTATAATTTAACAATTAAATTTGAAGGCTTCAACAGCCAACAATGAAAGTGAAACTGCTGCTGCCTTCAATTAAATGGAAATGTATAACACTTCCATCAAAAAAGATAATTTTTCACTGCAGATACAGATTCTTTTGTGATGGATGGAGTAATAAGCTCTTGGATAAGTTTTTTTTTTGCTTCCATTGCCGGAAAAGAAGTAAAAGTCAAAGTGTTACTTTCAATGGAAATGGAAAGTTGTACTTAGTGATCTGGTATTTTTGCGCAGACTTACGGAGATTTGCCCAAGCAAATAATATTCGATTTGGTACCGTTTCGCAATCTTATGTATGCTTATGTAAGCCTATGATTTTGAGTACAGATGTGGTTTGGTTCGTGCACGGGTAGGCTAACAGATACTTTGTAAAATTAGTCATCAGTTCACATCAAAGTTGAGCATACGGCATACCAAAGTTGATTGCACTAGAAATACACGAAAACTTCCAACTCATGCCCTGTCAGATGCTTGAAAAAGAAATTCCTAGGGAGCTTTACTTTTTATATGACCTTGACCAGGATATTTGTGTAATAAAAAGTTAAAGATATGCCATCTTCTCTTCTTCTTCTACTTCCTTTTATCAGTGAGGTTATCATCCGAAAACAAGGGATCACAACCTTCCCACTTCACCGCATTTCTACTGATCCGCCTGTGGGGTTCGCCATCTTCTCTAATAAATATATCCATTCAAGATGGCAAACTCATAGTAGCTATTGATGCCATTGAAGTCATTGAAGGATTTCATGTTATTTGGCGTATTCTTTTGGTGTGTTGGTTCTTCTTAGAAAAGAAGAACACAATTAACACTAGTTGCCGTTTTGATACCACAAAACTCGTGTACCTGGATGTAAATGGTGTGTTGGTGGGGAGTCTTTAGATCTAACCTGTGGAGTTTAAGAAGATTACTAAATATTTAAGGTTTATTTCTGAGACTTCTTCAAGGGAATCGAAAAGTGGTTTTCCTAAAGTTCGTTGTCTGGTCCTAGCTAGTGCCGGACAGGAGCATAAGAAGTGGTTAAGAGTTTCTTTCTCAGCAGTGACATTGCAACTGCGACAGTATGTGTTGTGTGGGATGCCTAATTTCATTACATAGTCTCCTAGAGCCCAGTGAACCGTGATGGTCGCTGTTATCCTGGCGATGTTCCTACGCGTTCTGTTTAAGAAGTCGGTTGTTTTTGCTTTGTTGTAGTTTGGCCACATCTTTCTAGATATGACACAGTTTGTTAGCTCAGCCCATCTGAGGTTGGCTTTCGCAAGGAATTTTGAGGCTATTTCTGCTTTGACTGCTCCAAGTGGAATTTGGACTGATTCCGCAAAAGAGTTGTGGAGTTGAGCTTTGCCTAGCCACTTCATCAGCAAGTTCATTTCCATAAATGTTACTGTGCCCTGGAACCCAAGTCAGGGTTGCCCTGAATTGGCCATCTAGCGAGGCTAGCTCATTTTGGCGTTCAAGCAACAGGTTGGAGGATGTAGTTACAGAGGCAATAGCTGCTTGGCTATCAATTGAAATAGCGATCTTTTGCCTTGGCGTTATATAAGCACGTGTTTTAATCTGGCGACAGGCTTCGCGGACAGCGAGTAATTCTGCCTGAAACACACTGGCTAAATCCGGAAGCCTATATGATTTACAGATGTTTAAGGATTCGGAAAACACACCTGTACTGACTCCACATTCCCTCTTTGTTCAGTCTGTGTAGATTGTTCATTCGAAATTCTTAATCACCTGTCCAGCTTGTCATTATAATCTTGTGGGAAATTGAACATCGAATCGCTTTGTGAAATTCAATTTGGGTATAATGTTATTTGTTTTAATCATGAGTTCTCTCGCCAGAGAGTTTAACATGTTACTTTGCCCATATGGTTTCATAACCCACCATCCAGACTCCCTGAGTCTGAGCGCACTGTGTGGTGTGATGTTTATTATGTGTAGGTCTAAAGGTAGAAGATGCAAAAAGACTTGACTGTAGAGCGTCTGTGGTGCCTATGCATGCCGTTCTTTGTACCTTATTAAGTTTGGTTATATTATAGGCTTTTTTTTTAGAAACGGCCACCTTAGTATTGACCCATATGTGAAAATTGGTCGTACCACAGCTGTGTCCACCCGTAAGGTCAATTTTGGTTGCAGTCCCCAATTTTTTCCGAAAGGTTTGCTACAAGCATAGAAAGCTATACATGCTTATTTCACCCGTTGTTCTATGTTTAGCTTCCACTTAAGTTAAGGATCTAGGATAACTCCTAAAGACCTAGCACTGGACGATAAGGAGAGCGGTTGGCCATTTAGCCAATGAAGTGTGAAGTTAGGTATTTTGGTTTTAGTGGTGAAGAGCATCAGTTCAGTTTTGCTCGAGTTGACACCAAGACCACACTTTTTGGCCTAAGGTTGTACTTTACTTTGCATTTTCCGTGATTTCGCTTAGGACAGAGGGGTACTTTCCTGACACTAGTATCACCATATCATCTGCATACCCGACTACCTTGATTTTTTCTCTGTCTAATGTTACAAGGATTTTATTCATTACTACCAGTCACAGTAGAGGTAATATAACACCGCCTTGCGGTGTTCCCCTACTGGCAAATTTGTTTATATTGCTATTGCCTAGTGTTACCTGAATAATTCTAGTGCTAATCATAGAAACTATCCATCGACTTAGATGGCTTTCTATCCCCAGCTCCGTAAGGGACTCAAGGGCATATTCTTTGTAATGTATGGAGTTGTGGTTGTCTAGCAGTCGCTAGAGAGTCTGCCGTACAAAGGAAGTTGGACTACCGAGTTTTCATGACCGCATTTGCCTGTATTTGGAATGAAAACCTCTCTCACTCGCCTCCACGAAAGGGGTACGTGTTCGTTCAGTAAACAGCTCCTGAAAATCGATGTGAGCCATGGAATTGCTCGGTCTTGTGACCTTTTCTTTAAACCTAGTCCATTTTTGTATTTGATATTGGTTCTTGTACTTGTTACTGATATTAGCTAAAGTGGATATCCTCGTGAAATGTAGCGGTCGTTAAATTGCTTGCAATCGTTAAAAGTATAAAATTATTAAAAATTCATAGAAATATTGAATAAAATTATATTTAGTTACCTCAGCTATGGCAGAATTGAAGGTTTCACTGTCTTTTTAAGTACCAAGTTCGGTCTCTGAAAACAAAGTAACCACTTATAACTTAGGTCGACAATTTTGAAGTAAAATGTACCGCAGCGAGTTCCGCCCTCATTTCTGTTTCAGAATAGGACACATGAAAATCGTCAGTTCAATATTTATCTGCAGTATAAAACAGAAATAAGTTTAAACAAAAGCAACAAAATATGAGGTGCAACATTTCACGCCTTAACGATTCCTGGCTAGTTGTCTTTTTGGCTTGGGAGAAAAGTAAGAGTAGAAGCCAGTTGGTTGTTGTATTTGCATTACAAGTAAAATTTGAAGTTTTTGGCAGCTACAGGCTAGCTAGGCTTAAAGAATAACCCCAATTGTCATGATAAATGCTTCAAAGACCATAAGGATTTCAATAAATACAAGTGATTGCAATGTGACTTCAATGAATTTAAAGCTATATGGAACCCCTATATGTTTATAAGCAATTCTTTCAAAACATGTTAATTAACTAACTCAAAAAGTATCTTAGTCTGCTCCATATACATACACTCCGTCTCACTTGATTACGAACAGGCAGTTTTTTTTTTTAATTTTACGATTTTTTTCAAACCCTTCGCTAATCTGGGAAAAACCAATTGCACAAGGAATGAAGGATGTATTATGTTTATATTGTAAAAAAAAATGGGATTGAGTTGATAAATGCAACTTTTATGACGCTTTTCCTAAAAAGGTCATAAAATTTACCTGTTTTTTTTTGTCTCACTTGATTACGAACAGTAGCTTAAAAAACTGACTGTTCGTAATCAAGTGAGACGGAGTATATCCATTCATATGTTAGGCTAGTGCGTTTGATAAAATGTGATTTTCTACGTGACATTCAGGTCATGTGGACACACTGTGATGCCCATGCGGTGAAGGTATCGCTTGTTTTTAAAGTAATCCCACTTCATCTAATCTACCTTGAATCTTTGATAGACCTGCAATTTTAGTTTATTGGTTTGCTGAATAAGTTTCGAATTTATTTGAAGAAAAGTCTCCCAAGGGCGAACCCCAGTAGGCGGATCAGTAGAAATGCGATGAAGTGGGAGGGTTATGATCCCTTATTTTCGGACCATAACCTCGCTGATAAAAGAAAGAAGAAGAAGAAGTCTCCCAAGGGATATATGCCTTTGCCGTACAGATGACGCCGGTTCTTTTTTTTTCTGCACCATAAGGGAATGTAAATTAAATTTAAAATCCTTTTTTCCAAGCGGATACTTATGTAGTCTTACTAGCCATGAACTACACTGGAAGGACTAATTGGAGGGGTTGGAGTATTTGTTTCTCTAATGACAGTCAGGTAGCGCTTAAACCTCTGCCCAATCCTTTAATAGCTTCCAAAATACGAGTAGTTCGTGAATGTAAAACTTCTCTAAGTTCGATCGGAAAGTTAAACTCACGTCACATTGGAATCATGGGGAATGGGATCTTCGATAAGACTGCTAGCCAAAATTGAGAGGAAAATTTCACAGGACTTAGTTTGGTTTTCTGCGTCATTGGTAAGTGTTCCTATTGACGATTAGGTGTCTTACAACTCATAAGAATGCAGGCAGACTAAGGCAATGATTTCGGACGTCTCTAAGAATTTCGCGGCATTCTTGTTGTATCTCAGCGGAAAAGACTAGAGACAACTTATTAGCGTTCTAACAATTCACTACGCTTTTACTAACGACCCTTTCTAGAGTATATTCAAAATGACCCTATTCTCAGAATCCGAGATACCATGCTCAAGAAATACCGGTTCTCCAGGAAATTCAATGTGGTCATAGGTAATCGCCAGACATGGAGGAATGAAGGGCTTGTAGTCTTACTGTTTTATAAGATTAAATAAAACTCTGGTCATCCAATGTCTACTCTTTATTATAATGGCTACTTTATGACTGGCCTTCGTACAATTCTTGATCGAACTTCTTTGGATAAGCTTAGCATAATCTACAGTTAAGTAAACTTTAGTAAGAGCGCATACAGTCAAGGCTCACAAAGTTGACACCAAAACACTTACCAAGCTCTCAAGCTTGGTACACAGATGGTTCCAAAGTGGAAAATGGTAGCACTGGCGCAGGGGTTTATGGACCCAGGTTCCAACGTGCAGCAGCGCTTGGGAAATCACCAACAATATTTCAAGCGGAAGTCCATGCAATCGAGCTCTGTGGACGAGAATGTCTGCGAAGAAGAGTCGATGGTACACGTATCTATATCCTCTCGGACAGCCAGGCAGCACTTATGGCTCTGAAATCGTACACGGTAGGATCAAAATTTGTATGGGACTGTCTAAACCTACTCGAAGATCTTGCATCGAAAAACATCGTCACTGTGGCCTGGATACCAGGATCAAATATCAAACATCAAAATAAAGAAACGGGAAGATGATCATCATGCAGAGTACTGGGCCAAACTCAAGGGCGTACGACAGGCAAAGAAGTCAATCTCAACCGTTGCAATGCTAGAAAGCTTCTCGAGCTTAGGAAAGTAGACTTAAAGACCTTAACAGGCTACTTTACTGGTCATTGCCCACTCAGGTACCATCTGCACAAGATAGGAGTAGCAGATACATACGAATGCCGGCTATGTGGAGAGCAAAAACAGACGGCAGAACATATTCTTTGTAAATGCCCTATGGACGCAATAAAACGACTTATCTCGAATGGCTTTATTGAGTCCCTGTGACTTCTGGAACATTGAGCCTGGAGCTTTGCTGAGGTTTATCAAGAGCCTTAACCAAGTTCTCAGCTAAACATCGGGCTGGCACAATAGATCTTATAGGTCGTAGTGCGTATAAGGGCCTTAGTATAATATAGTATAGTATAGTATAATATAGTATAGTACAGTATAACATAGTATAGTACTAACGACCTTAATGTGCTAGACTTAAGTGACATATGAATCTGCGATATTTGCGAAGCGAGGTGATACTGCAGGACAAGTTCCTGCTTTTGTGCGTGTGGTAAGTGTCGACATCATAAGCTCCTCATGACTGAAGCGCTTAATTGACCTTCTATGGAATACAGTTCAAATTCAGTAAAATGAGTAAGTCAGGGTTTTCTTTTCTAGTATTACAATGGACCAGTTGTGTCTAATTGTTCCAAGAGCATTTTCTATTCCGGAAAAAAAAATGGTCATGTCTCTTGTTGTCTTTTTTTTCAACCATCGCTGCGATCGATCGAATTGATATCTGGAAATTTACGTCCGAAAATCAGAATCTTTAATTACACAAAATACCAATTTAAGTACACAATACATTGGTCCGTGCAGGATGGTCCTGCAGATCACTAAACTGTTTAACAAAGCATTTAGATACAGTATGACGATTTCATACAAAAAAAAAATTATGAAAATATTTGGCGCAACAGCTCATAAGGCGCCTGGGCCTAGCTTCTCGCAAGCACTCGTGTTGTGTGCTTTATATTTTTTCACACGAATGGAAGGGACTTACAGTTTAGCGCCGCATCCGAAGGGCAATTTGAGAAGCTTTCTCCGAACAATAATACTCTCCGATGTTTGTCAGACGTTCGCGAGAGGTGGGACCATGAAAAAACTATTTGGTGTTTTTTGGGATTCGAACATGGAACCTCACGCGCAGTGGCCCGACATACTAACCTCTTGCGCCACGGCGCACACCATACCAAAAGGTGGCATACATATATCTTGGAACTATAACTTAATTCAATAGATGACCGTCATTTAAAGCACTTAACAATGGGCTGACATATATGCCGGCCGAACAAGACCAAGGTTAACGTGTCTTTTTTGTCATCAGCAACATTTCAAAAAGTCAGTAATATTTTTTGCGCTGTCAAAGAGATGAAGCATAAGATTACACCACTCCCAGGCGAACCAGCCTACTCTGCAATAATGTTGACCTTCTGCACGTCAATCTCAATTTCCAAAAAAAAAAAAAAAAAAAAAACATTTTTGCGTTTCATTCGTTTGGCCTTCCACCATCAAGCTCAACGTCGCATCAACAAAAAAAGAAAAAATAAATAAATAAATCACGGAGCCTATTATTGGCATTCTTCGTCTCCTGTTCCACATACCTACATACGGGGCCACGTACCATTTTCGCCTAATTTAGGAGTTACGCAAAATTGGCTTTCACGACATGCCATAGCCTCCTCAAATGCACCGCGTACCATTACATCAATCCAAATGTCGATCTTTCTCCTTATTTCCCAGTGACAATGACAAGTGAAAAAAAAAAAAGAATTCGACAAATTAAATTTCACTTGTCACACAACGAAGTAGTTTTCGGGACAACTCCCTCTTCCGCGTCGAGAACTCATCATCGTCAGCATGACACTCTCTCTCGTCGGATTGACTGTCTCAGTTTCGCCCTAACCTTATAATCATGGGAACTGGGTAGATCATTTGATCGTTTTGTATCTCATTTTTTTCGGGGGCACACATGGTTGTCAAGCGATGTCGTTAAATAAATTTGTGCTGCTTTATAACGCAGCCAAAGTCAGTCAGCACACAGCATGACTGTGTAGGATGAGACAAAAGATTTTCAAAATATTTATTTATAGACGGGGCCTGAGAGTTCACATACATTTTTGCGAGCGAACGACCGTGGCCATCGGTCCGTTCTGACACAGCGCATAGGATCCGTTGACATTCTAGTCATAGAGCCTACACAACAGATACTTTGCGCCAAAAACCAAATGTATCTAGATACACAGAGTGTGTGTGTATTCGTTGATGTATTCTAAATTAAATTTATTTCTCTCTTTGATGGGGAGACTGTCAAATAGACAGAACGCGAGACGTGGGGTGGTGGATAAATTGCCTCATGTGTTAATTATTTATAAATTATTTACTTTTCGTTTGTTGCTGAAATGCATATGTGAATAGAAAGAAGTTTTAAATTTAAATATCACATTTGTAGTGAGGAGACCAGGGGGAGATGGCAACGACTACAACGACGACGAAGCAGTTGAAGAACGTGACCGAAGGTAGATAAAAATTGTAAACGTCTGCACGTACTTATTTGATGGAGTGTCATGGAGTAGAGAGAAGGAAATAAGTATAAGTAGTTGGAAGTGCACAGTAGATAAATTAGAGAAGGCCAAGCGAATAAATAGTGAATAAGATTAAAATATGCATTTTTTATTGAGACTCTTTCTTCTGGTTTGGGGTACCAGAGTAGCGCGTTATGTGACCCGTTCTCTTAGAATACTTATTTTTTATAGTGATGCTAGTAAGTCCTGAAAGGATTGTACATAATTCAAATAATATAACCCGTCGCAGCGCGTACACTCAGAAATTGCGAATGCCAGGGTTTATATTATAAATAGTTACTGAAAAAAATTATCGTTGGATATAAGACTGATATTGAAAATCGAATGTTCACAAAATGTATACTCGGAACATTACCTTGCTGAATGCAGTAATCCCAAACGACACAACAAAGACGAATCATTGTCGGAAAATTTGACGCCGAAAAGCTTCAATCGCCAGAGACCACTATGTTAAAAGAGCAAGACCCGAACATAAACCTGTGGAAATTAAAAAGGAAACCTTGTAGTAAAGTCACAATCAGAGCTAAGAATATCGAAAAACCACTTCTGTAGACTGTACAATAGCTACGAAGAGCAACATTGAGCTATCAGGCAGAATAAACCATTCAGCTTAGACGGTGATAGTCCAAATTTCTTAATCAAACAAGGCTGCTGGACCTGACGGCGTACCGGCCGAATTTTTCAAGGCACCTGGTGATGAATTGGTAGGGAGCATACACCACAAAATTTCAAAGATTTGGTCAGACGAATGTACGCCTGATGAATGGAATATCAACATCTTTTGGTTGATTCACAAGAAAGGAGACCCCCTCAACTGCGTCAGTAATAGAGGCATCGATCTATATATATTTGGCGCAACAGCTCTTTAAAGTGCCAGGGCCTAGCTTCTCGCAACCACTCATGTTGCGTGTGTTATATTTTTTCACACAAATGGAAGGGACCTACAGTTTAATGCCGACTCCGAACGGCGATTTGAGAAGCAATATGCGACAGGGACATACAGCTATCACTGAAAATACGGCTGATAAAGTTCTACATAGGGTCCACTTTATTATGTAGAGCAGAAACCTGGACATTGCATAAAGCTTCGATGAAGAGGATAGAAGCCTTTGAAATGTGAACGCAGAAATTCTTACAAGGATTGGCACACGAAGAGAGCTTTTAAAAACAATTAAAATACGCAAGCTGGAATACTTGGGGCATGTTCTTAGGAACGAAAAATACAAACTCCTTCAAATATTATAGTACTACAAGAAAGAAACAAAGGAAGGAGAGCGGCCGGCCGACAACGACAAACATGGATGCACAACTTAAGTGACTGCTACCGAATGTCCACTACGGAACTGTTCAGAAACGTCAGCAAGGAGACCCCTCAACTGCGCCAATTATAGAGGCATCAGTCTCCTCAACATCGCATACAAGATCTTTTCTGCGATATTATGTGAACCCGTGAAATTTTTTATCAACAGCCTGATTGGACCCTATCAGTGCGGTTTCAGGCCAGGAAAGTCCACTATCGATCAAATCTTCAAACTTCGGCAGATCCTGGAGAAAACCCAAGAATTTCAAATCGATACTCACCACCTCTTTATCGCTTTCAAGGCCGCCTATGACAGCATCTATAGAGAAGAGCTTTATAAAGCCATGTCTAGTTTCTACATCCCTGCCAAACTTGTCTATCTGTGCAGGATGACGATGAAGAACGCTTGCTGCTCCATTAAGGTCGGTAATGACCTCACCGAGACCTTTGATGTCAAAAAAGGTTTTAGACAAGGTGACGCGCTGTCATGTGACTTCTTTAATATTGTACTTGAACGGATTGTGCGGAACTCACAAGCCAACACCGGAGGCACAATCTATTACAAGTCTGTACAACTGCTTGCATACGCCGACGATATAGACATTATCGGAAGAACTCAGCGGGCTGTCACCGGTGCGTTTGCAAGCATTGAGGCGGGCGGTCAAAATGGGTTTAGCTATAAACGAGGGCAAAACCAAGTATATGCTGTCAACAAGAAGGGATAGCCAACACCGACGAATTGGACAAAACGTCACAGTGGGCAGCTATAACTTCGAGGTAGTAAGGGACTTTGTCTACCTTGGCTTTGCTATAAACTCTGAGAACAAAATCAGCGCAGAAAACAAGAGAAGAATAACTCTTGCCAATCGCTGTTTGTTTGGGATTATAAGGCAATTCAACAGTAAAGCCCTATCTCGAACAACTAGGGAGACTCTATATAAGACCTTGATCATCCCAGTCCTGCTTTACGGCGCTGAAACATGGACTTTATTAAAAGAGGATGAAGATATCCTTGGTCGCTTCGAGAAAAATTCTTCGTAAGATTTTCGGTCCCGTTTGCGTTGACGGGTTTTGGAGGAGAAGATTCAATCACGAACTATACGAGCTGTACAGCGACATCGACCTAGTCAAAATACACCAACGCTCTGGCCCACAGAGTCTTCGAATCTAACCCCGAGGGACGACGCGCATACAAGTTTAAGGGGACCTCGACCAACTTGGAGTGCGCAACTGGAGGCAATTAGCTAACGACCGAGCTTAATGGAGAGGCTTGTTGGTTGAGGCCCAGGTTCACCCCGAGCTGTAGCGCCACCTAAATAAGTAAGTCCATTCTTCGTGATTTTTCTTGATTGGTGTTGGTTGAATTTCAGGTTTTTTAATACCATTTGAGGTTAGTTTGTATTCCACGATTTTTGAAATCTTAATCATCTTTTTAATGAGTTGCACAAACGGTTTGCATATGCTTTATGCTGTTGGAGTTCAATTTTTTTACTTTGCCTTATTCGCTCTTCTATCTTCCTTGATCATCTCTCTTATTTCCGGTGCAAATGTTTGAACGTAACTGGTCGGCTTTTCTTTATTTTTTATTTCAACGGAGCTATCAACTTCCACTTCAGGTCATAGGGAGTTTTAAGTGATACACTCAACTCAGTATTTATTTCAATATCTTTTCTGAAGCCATCCCAATTAGTTTTCACGTTAGTTAATCTAGCTGGTCGTACTTTTTTAATCAGAGCTTTACTTATAATTCTAATGATTGGAGAATGATCAGAGGAAAGATCAAAGCTTTCTTCAATTTTTATACAATTGCCAGATATTCCTTTAACAACAAAGAATTCGATGCAATCTGGTCAGATTAATAATGTGTGTGTGTCACACTCATAAGTGCATGGTTGAAGTGAAACTTCACTTTAATAAAACGGATTATTTTGACGCATAAATCGTACACATACACATACCT
This sequence comes from Brachypalpus laphriformis, assembly GCA_945910035.1. Taxonomy (NCBI): domain Eukaryota; kingdom Metazoa; phylum Arthropoda; class Insecta; order Diptera; family Syrphidae; genus Brachypalpus; species Brachypalpus laphriformis. Next base: position 35,883,332 of record OX246753.1, read on the forward strand.
ACATGGAACATACAACAGCTGATGTATCTACTACGTTTACATGACTAAATTGAGCAATCGGATTGACAAAGTATTGAGTTTCGACCCGCGTTTTCGTTGCGACTGAATTGAGGAAACTCCGATGCGTCAAGCTCATTGCCTTTCCTTTCTCTGTCTTCTTTCTCCATCTATCCACCTTTCGATCCGTGTTTATATGCAAAATCTCTACTCGATCGCAGAAAATTTTATGATCAGATCGAATCAATCCGATTTAAATCCTATCTGCGTTTATATCGAACCGGATTGAATCTGGATCACGTAAACGTAGTAATCGACATTGACCTGACTCATAGTTGATTTATGAACATTACGCTACTTATCCATCTTTCGCTTATACATCTACTCATCGCTTTCTCACGCATTGCAAACACACTCTCTCTCTGGACTTTTACTTTCCAGATGATGGCCATATGACTGCATTGTAGGACGCCAGAAGTTACTTTTATTATGCGAGCTGTAAAACTATCGACTACTTAACCATCGAAACGGCTGCCTAAATACTCTGGATTAGGTGAGATTTGAGAGGATTTACTCTCCCTATATCAATATATCAAAAACATACCGGCTACCGTATTCGTGTCGTTAATTTCAGGCGAAAGTACTTGCTGTACGAGACACTTGCCGTTTGCTCAAAAACATCCTTTAGTACCACCTCTATCCAGATTGACAGCCAGGCTGCTATCAGGTAATAGTTTACCCTACGTCATCTTCCAAAATAGTGGAACAATGGAAAGAGGAACCCACCTTGCTGGGTTATCGGTTCAGGATCACTCTCTCTGGATGCCGGGGCACAGCAATTTAGGAAGGAATGAGCGGGCTGATGAACTTCCAAGACGGGATCCGCACTTGACAGCTCCTTTGCGAAGGCGGTTTTCGTACCGTTGGAGGTAAATATCTTCGCGTACTTTCTTTCAAAGGCCAACAAGAAATGGCACTGGTTGCGGAATTGCTTCATATCTAGGCTTATGTGGCCCAATTGCAACTGGTATGGAAGACAGTATCTACAAAACAGAAACCGTGCAGATATTAATAGAATTATCGCGATAAGTACACCCACTAATCCATTGGGATCCACGCGGCCATACTAGGCATTGTATTCTATGCACATTGTTGCAGATTTAATATTACTAACGAGAAAGAAACAGTCGTCCATTTCCCTTGTAAGTGTCCAGCTTTAGGTAGGGCCAGGCAGCGCACACTTGGTGAATCCTTCTTTGACAACTTAATAGAGATATTAAAGAAAAGTCTCGGAGAAGTAATAAACTTTCTTAATGCCAAAAATGGATTCCGTTTTCGTTTATCTCCAAGTTTAACATCAGATAAGGTAATGTGAGTTATGGTGTTCAAATGGCGCTCAAGCGCTAATTAAGTTTCAGCATAGTTTGCTCTTGTAGTCACTTTTACCTACCTACCTACGTCAAGTTATAAAACGACTGAAATGCCAACAACACGCGGTGTACCCAAGAGGTCCGCCGCTTAAGTACTAACCGCGTTCGATGCTGCTTGATTTCGGTGATCGAGCAAGAACCTCTCCACTTGGTTGATCGTTTCATGTTTGATTTTCGTGTCGAAATCATTCCGATTCACTAGTCTCGCTAAGGAAATTTTACTTCAAAAATATACTATACTGTCGTGCCCTGTCAGGGGACAAACTTTCCAGTCCCGTTGGTATCTGTTCAAGAGGTGTTCACTGTATAAGAAAAGATTTGAACAATAAAACGACACTGTAGATGCCCCATTCAAAGCATTACGTTAAGAACTCTGCGAAGGTCTTACACTTTTCGTTTTCTTAAAAATATGGCAACGCTGGCCGTAAACAAAGTGACGCTTTAAAATAACATTAGAAGGTTAAAATTCAGTTGAATCCAATGACTATTTGATGTTGATCGTGACAGTCGAATAAAAATCAAAATCTTATTGTATTTCCCCTCCACAGATTGCAGACACCTATTACATTCGCTAATCACTTTGTGACTCATTTTTAAAATCCAATTGATCGCGCTAATCGTGCCAAATGTTCCCCGTCGATCAAATAAACAAATTTATCCGAAAAAAAAAAAATCTCATCTTCTCTCAGAGTTGTCAAAATGACGTACTCATACACGCGTTGAAAAATAAATTCCCCACACCACCAAGTGCATGTGTATGCAAATAAGACTCACCTGTACGCATATAAAGAACACATATCCAATTAGCAGTGACAGCATTGATTTTCGTTGTGTGCGTGGTATCCAAAATCGTTTTGACATCTTTTCCATTATTTACGAAGCCAAAAGCAGCCGTGGTGGGTATGTGTGTTTTGAAAGAAATTATCTTTTCCAATCGGAGGTGAATTATTTCATCGACAGCAGATTTGTTTTTACAAAATTTACAAAAAAAAAGAACTACTTTTCTCCTCTTGAAATTCTTTGATGTTTGCGTGTATGTGTGTGCTTAACACTCATACATTCGAAAATTCACAACGATCCACGAGAAAGAACGGTAAAATACCATCAAATACGCACACCCAGTTGAATTCCCCACGAGAGAAGATCACTATTGTGTTGGTGTATGCAGAAAATGCAATCTAGACAGGTGTGGTGAATATCGAATCAAAAACCTGTCTTCAACCAGTAGACAGTGGATTTGTTGCTTCTTTTTTTCGTGTCGGTAGAGGAGAAACAAAAACAAAAAATAACAAAAAAAAAAGAAGAAAACCGTGCGGAAAATGAGGACAAAAAAGTCGTCGATCGTGGTGAGATGATCGTGGGTGGTTTTAATTTCTGTCAATCTCGGCAGCTGTCAAAGGTGGACTTCCAATTTGAAGATAATTTGACAAGTGCACTCGCAGTAATCCCAAGTGTTTGCGTTTATCCGAGGTTAATAGCTCCGTAGAATTGGACATGTTTCACTATTGCACATTATACACATAACACAAAATTTTCTTATTGCACCTTATTTACATTTTCACTTTGGTCACAGACTTAACGGTGCCAGATAACTTCTAACCGACACACGCGACAACGACTGGAACCGGAAGTGATCTTTTTCACTCAACAGAATTTGACTTTTCGCCTTTATTTATCCATTCGCTGGAAATTTAAAGGAAAAAAATTCATCAACACTCGCTCTTCTACCTTTTCAAGGTAAGCATCGCCGCGCACAAATCACACGAGAATTGGAATCGGACACCGAAAATACAAACGAAAGCGGAACAAACAAACCGTTTCTGGCGATTTTTGTTTTCTTTCTGTATACACACTTTTTTCTGCTCTTTTTGTGGTTTTTTTCTATGCTAACGGACCGCGGACGAACGTGGACCAAACGGAGCAGCGGTTTTTACTCGAATGAATTGTATAGACGAATCTCGTGTGGGATAGACTACGTTGCGTGAGTGTGTGCGTGCGCACGGGTGGAAATTCACCTTGCACGAATACAGTTGTGCAGCATTAGCTGGTCGTGCATGTGGGGGAGTGAAATCAACAGTTTTTTTTTTGCTTCTCTTTCGTGGTATGGGTTTGTTTGGTGGCTGGTTGTTTGTTTACTTTTAACATCCCTGGGTCTGCAAAGCGAATAGAGGGGAAAACTCTTTAGTGCGCGCAGCGCCCCTGTTTGGGCGGAAAAGGTTTGGTTTATGTATAAACTATGTGTTCGAAGTTCAGATTGCATTGGATTAATTTCAAAATGGTTGCAAGATGTCACTTAAAATTTGATCTAATACAACAACCATTCGGTTAGTTCACAAAAAAATAGTTCAGATTCGCTTGACGAATTCGGAATAGACTGCAGCTCTGTTTTATCCCAGGAGTTTGTGTGAGTTCTGTATCCTAACGAATATAAGGCGTGTTATGATGAGAGTTATGCAAAGTAAAGTGAAAGCTTCTCCACAAAACAATTCACAGTCAGTCTGGTTTATAGCTTTTTTTTTATTATTTTAAGATGAATTTGAAATTGAAATTGATGAAAGTATGAAAAATATGTGCTTAAATTTGTGAAATACAACTGAATCATTTGTTGTTGTACTCCGTGCTAAATCTTAGGTTAGGTTAGGTAGATGGGTGCCTTGTGACAAAGAGTCACTGCTCACTCAGACCAACAGTACGGGTTCATTGTGCCCAATCATTTAACCCTGGAAACGCTGTAAAGAAGATCCGCTGTTAGAACCACCCACAAAGTGATATGAATCTCAGGAGGTCCGTTAGCTCAACATTACCCAAGTCCTCCAGCTCGGAGAAGAAGTAACTACCAAGAGTCCTCGTTCCTTTGATGGACAAGGCAGGCCAGTCACACAACAGGTGGCGAACAGATTCAATTTCTTCTTCGTCCCTGCAACTTCTGCAAAAGTCATTATGCAGTACACCGAGTCGCACCGCGTGAACGACAATGGCACAATGTCCAGCAATTATGCCAGAAATGACCCGTGCGTTATAACGACTGAGTTTTACCAGAGAGGTTGATCTCTTCTTGCTGTAGGCCGGCCATAACGCCCTGGCCGTTGCGCATGTTTCCAGATGAACCGAGCGTCTGTTTGCTCGACCGGTGGCTTCATCCTCTATTTTTTTCCGCAAGGAACTGATTGGAGTTGCTACCTTTTCCTAGCAAGCTCGTCAGCCCTTTCGTTACCTTCGATATCCATATGCCCTGGTACCCAGTAGAGGGTTACCGCATTGGCTCTAGATATCACGTTTAAAAGTGATTTGCAGCTTCTCACAAACCTCCACCTAATTACGACAGAGTCCAGAACCTAAACGGCTGCCTGGCGGTCTATGTAGACAGTGATCGTTTTACCAACGATATTACTCTCGCGTATAATTTCAGCAGCCTGTATAATGGCTGCGACCTCGGCCTGGAAGACACTGCAGTCGTCGTTTATTCTAAAGGAGTGGTTTATTCCTAGGGCTTTACAATAAACTCCGGCTCCCGCGCCAACGTCCATCTTAGAACCGTCGGTATAGAAAGCCAACTCCTTTTTCTTCATGGTTCTTCGGTTCTTCCAGAATATTCTATCAGGAATTCTTGTAGTGAATCTCCTTTCAAATGCTAGCATCGGGTTCATGTGATCAGTTCCCGTCAATCCGCTGGTGATCCCCCATCGCGACGGAATGGAGGCATTGCCGTAAAGGCTCGATGACCACTATCGGCATTCTCTAAGTCTTACAGCGGTTTTAGGTGCCAGACTGCTGCAGTTTATGTCAAGCGGAATGAAACTAAGTATGGTTTCCATTGCCACTGTTGGTGTTGTTCTCATTGTTCTCCATGACTCCGATGCACGCCGCCCTCTGGATTTTAGTGAGGTCTGCAAGCTGGTATTGCTTCTCAAGTGCCGTCCACCATACTAGTGAACCATATGTGAGAATGGGTCTTAAAACCGCCGTGTATATCCAGCACACCACAACTGCGTTTTTTTAACGCATTTGGCAATATTTTCCTTCCAGTTAAGTTTGGAATCTAGAACTACGCCCAGATACCGAGCTGAGCTTGAGAAGAGAGCTACCTCCGTCTTTGAAGGATTCACTCCCAGCTCTTTGCTGTTGACACAGTTATCCATTAGTTGTAGCGCGAAATTGAGCCTTTCACTTAGTACTGGAGAAAAATTTCCCGAAACCAGGATAACGACATCGTCCGCATAGGCCGTCACGTAGAAGCCGTTTTCCTTCAGTATTACCAAGATCTCATCCACCACAAGGAGCCATATTAGCGGGGACAAGACTCCACCTTGGAGTGTTCCTCTGCACACCCTTCTCCGAATGGTTATATTTCCTTGCGTTGAAGATATAATCCTTGATTGAAGCATCTGTGCAATCCAGTTGCAGAGGCCGGTGTTGAGATGAGCTCTGTGCAGACTGTTCAGGATCGCGTCAGAGCTTACGTTGTGGAACGCCCCAAGAGTGAACTCCTTGAAGTGGAGGGATCTTTATATGCTCGTTACGACCCGGTGGAGGGATGTATTTACCGATCTGCCGCAGATGTATGCATGTTGTGATTTAGATAGGTAATCATTGCCGATCACACCTCTTATATATACATCTATTAAACGTTCCAAAGTTTTCAGCATAAAAGACGATCGGCTGATAGGTCTCAGGTCTTTTGCGTTTGTATGGCTTGCTTTCCCTGCTTTGGGAACAAATATGCGCACCTCCCGCCATGCTTTAGGAATATAACCTAGCTAAAGGCATCCTGTGAAGGTACGCTTGAGCCATGGAATAGCAATATCCACTGACCCTTGCAGCATCACAGGTCGAATGTTATCCATTCCCTGTGGCTGATATGGAGAAAATGATTTAATTGCATAAGCTATCTTTTCATCATCTACTATATTACTCACCTATTCCGCGCTTTGACCAGTTAGCGCTACGCGGATTTCTAAAAGTTCCTCTCCCACGAGTAGAAAGTTGTAGCTTGAAGAGTATCCAACAATGATGAGATAGTGACGCCTTGTTGGAGACTCTCCAGTTAATAACTTCAACAGAGCTCTGGTCAGAAATAAAAGTTATATCCAAGACTTCCCTTCTATTAGACGTTACAAAGGTGGGGTCATTGCCTCTATTACAAATAATAAGATTGGTTTCTAGAATATAATTAAACAATACTTCGCCTCTAGCATTGATGTCGGTGCTACCCCACAGAGTATGGTGGGCGTTGGCATCACATCCCAAGACTAAGTTTTTCTCACCTTTTTGAGACGCTGATATGAGCGACCTCAGATTTTCCGAGGGGACGTTGATGCCGTCATCGTAAGGTAGGTACGCAGACGCCACCGTGCAGTTTCCATTCACCCCTCTCACATTTACCACTGTCAAGTCGCCGGAGCTGAAATGAGATAGCATTAGTATATTAAGACTCTTTTTAGCCACGATACACTTCCTTACCTTGCCAGCGTCGCTTCTATAATATACATTATAGTTTTTTTTTTTGCCCTAATCTCATCACGCGATTGTTATGAATCCACGGTTCCTGGATAAGGAACCTCCTCCATGAGGAGCAGCTTAAGGTTGTCGGAGGCGACTGCTCTATGATGAAGATTGATTTGAACTACCTGCATCGGTTGTCGCAATCTCAACTTCCATAGCGTCATTCGCCCCATCGTTCTCCGCACGTTGAGTCCGCTTTAGGAGCTTTAGAGTTACCTCTCCCACTCCATAGCACAACCTCAACTGCTTGTCTGCCAGAAGTGAGGCCGGGAGTTCATTCATAAGAATGATGAATCCCTTGGTCCCATTCTTCGCCTCTTCCTCCCCGACGACCTTACAGCCCTTCATATCAGTAGAAGGATTCTGGGCTTTTAGGAAGCCGAGGACCTCCGTTTTATCCACACCCCAGACAGGAACACAGAGCCTTCCCCTGGGCATGGTGCGTATCTCCTGTGGGGGTACCGCTCGCAATGAAGCCCCCTCACAGACCCCACGATGCCACTTCGCTCTCCCGAATGGGGGTGCAGTTTCACCGGCATTCTTTCGAAAACGGTCGAAGATTGCTCCAGCTAAGGCCTTCTCAATCATCTGACCGCATTCTTGGGAATACTGGCCACTAGGTTTTCCGAAGTCCACCACAGCTAGCTGCAGCGAACTCCCCGTATGAACCCCGTATCATCCTTCGACCTTTTGGGCGGATTTTTTGTGTCCTCCGAAGACCTAAGCGTCTTTGACCCAAATTCCTTCCGCCTGGTCCCGGCCATCCTACGACGATGTTCAGCGGCTCTCGAGGTTTCTGGCTTATCTGCAGCAGGACCTGCCTTAGCAGCAGCGATCTTGCTGGTGGTTTTGATATTGATCGCTACTCCTTTCACGTTGAGGTTTGCTTTAGAGGCAGCGACCTTACGGTTGGCCTTGGTTCCAGCAACGCTCTGTTTAGGCGCAGGCCTCGTCAGAGCGTCCTTTGCTATTGTGTCAATAGCCCAGGCCAGGGAGTTTTTTTCCTTTTCGGAGAGGGAAGAGGGATCTTTTGCGTCCAGCATCGACTTGACATGCGTCGCTCTACGGAACAACCGCCGTCTCATCTGACCTGGAGAGACCTTCTTCCCCCCCTTTGATTTCCGGGTCTCTCGGATGGATCTGCTAATAGCCGCTCCTCTATTTCCATAGACATCTCCTCATCCGAGCCGGCTGCCGATGGTGGCTGCAGCTCGACCAGTTCCGGTACGCCCACGGGTAGCGTGTCAGCCTCCGAACTGGTATTTTCTTCTTTAGTTTGGTTTTTGTTTTTTTCTTTGTTGTCGTTCATTTTTGTTCCCACGAGTAAGGTCGGAATAGATGTTCGCCCTGCCAGAGCCGCCATGCCGGGGTAAAGCATTCATTATACACAGACTTCGCCAGGGCCAAACCTTTCATCTTTTGGCACGGTTTTAAAATGCTCACACCACCGGTAGAATTAGGGAGACGATCTCTTGGTTTTTTGGATCTCAGGTAGTCTAGGAGTTACCAGCACTCACCGACACATCTCCGCAGAAAACCTTCAGCCCTACTTAAGCCCCAGCACCACGACAAGGTGGATAATCATCGCTGGGGGTGCTAAATCTTACTTCACTAAGAAGCGACGTCTCACCAAAACAATTCAATCACCAATCTTCAAATAACTTTTTCGACTTTTTCGGAAAGATGTTGGAATAATCTCTCCAGTTGATCATCATTTGGAGACCAGTAAGGGCAGCCCACAAACCACTTTTAAACCGAAACTGAGAGTGCAATGTGTAGCCGGGACAGTGAAGATACATACTCGTATGTTGAATCGGTTATGTACAGAGTTTATTTGGGTTTCGGTGAAGACAAGCGAGTGCGGTTTCCTTACTTGTAAGTGCTGAAGGACACAGGTCACGTTATTGAATCCCTAGTCTCTGTAATGATGGTACTTCAAGAGCAATAAATATTGCAAAGTCGATCTCAACTTATTAATTAACAATTTATTGAATTCATTTGTAAGACAGGTAAGGATGAGAAAATAAGCACCTTGCTCGACTACGATCTAAAACCACGTGTGTACAATTGACAGGAATGCAAATGACAAGTGTCAGATAATTACAAGAATAATAATGGGAATTGATATGGAAGAGTTGCCATACTTAATTCATTACAACAGCAGTTACAACCGTTACCTCCACACTTAATTCAAAACAAATTAATTAATCTTAATCTTAATCTTTCATTGCGCAGACTCTCTAAAGCCTCTTGGTGTTAGAGAACTCGGCAATGCTTCAGGGATGACGGGATCCAATGGACGTTGGAGCAATGGTGATGCTGTTTGATTTTATGTGGTTTGAGGTATGACTTGGTTTGTTGACCTTTCAGGAGCTGATGATGATATGGGATCAGGCACGAAAAGTGAAGTGAGGTCAATGTTCGGCGGCCTACCCTACACTTCAAACCAGATGACAGATTGTTTGATCCGGTTTCTCTGAAATTTGAGAGCAGAACTAAAACTATTTGCCTCTGGTATCATTTCAACTGCGCTGTTAACCATGGTTTTGTACTGTCATGTCCGAATCTGGTTCTGATACCGACGCCAGTTACCTTTTTTTGTTTCGACCAAGTACATCCTTCTCTCCAAGGTTTTTGTTATGATAACCTCGAACCACTTACTCTTCTGAGGGCCCTGCCTGACGAAGACTGGTTGCCCTGGACAAACTTTGATTCAGTTGCAAACTCGAATTGTGGCGTTTCGGGAACCATTGTGGACAACAAATGTTGGTGCCGTCGATAATGTAAGTTCTCTGCTGGTAAAACTCCGCTAAGGCCCAGTGAAAAACGATATGTTGAGAGAAGGTTTGCTAAAGCATCCTCAGATTTCGATGTGTCTTGTGGAATTTCGATGAGAAAAGTTTTAAAAGTTCGCATCGTCCTTTCAGCAGTTCTGTTTGATTCAAGATTGAAAGGAGCTGATCTGATGTGATGAACGGAGTTGAGATTACAGAACTTTCTAAGCTCCTCCGAAGAAAACGGTGTGCTATTGTCCGACACCAACGTTTTAGGTAACCCTTCTAAGGGAAAGATGGATCGTAAGGCATTGATTGTGGCCTTCGAAAGTCGTTGAACAGAAATTTGGACTTTGATTTTCAAGATAAGCCACGAAAAACTGAGATTAGATGGCTGTCCTTGTCCTTCCTTGGCACACCACGTAGCACAGCATACGCCGACGATATTTGGTGCGTTTTGGTGAGACGTTGCTTCTCAGTGAAGTAAGATTTAACACGGAGTACAACAAACAAAAAGTGACTTGGAACCACTTTACCTTTTTTTTCAGGCAAAACTGAGTTAGGATGTTTATTTTGCGCTACAAATTTCAGATGGCGCTGAGAAAAACTTTTTCATTCAACTTGAATGATTCAGTAGTATTTTACAAATTTAAGCACAACTTTTTCATACCTTATAATTTAATTTCAATTCAATCACCAATCTTCAAACAATAAAAAAAGTTTTAAACCAGATTGACTTGGGATCGTTTTGTGGAGAAGCTTTCACTTTGCTTTGCATAGTTCTCACCAAAACGCACCAATTGACATTATTGGAAGAACTCAGCGGGCTGTCACCGGTGCGTTTGCAAGCATTGAGGCAGAAGCGGGCAAACTTTTTTTTAGCGATAAACGGGAGCAAAACCAAGTATATGCTGTCAACAAGAAGGGAAAACCAACACCGACGAATTGGACAGAGCGTCACAGTGGGCAGCTATAACTTCGAGGTAGTAAGGGACTTTGTCTACCTTGGCTCTGCTATAAACTCTAAAAACAAGATCAGTGCAGAAATCAAGCGAAGAATAACTCGCTATTTTCTTGGGCTTATAAGGCAATCCAACAGTAAAGCCCTATCTCGAACAACTAAGGAGACTCTGTATAAGACCTTGATCATCCCAGTCCTGCTTTACGGCTCTGAAACATGGACTTTATTAAAAGAGGATGAAGATATCCTTTGTCGCTTCGAGAGAAAAATTCTTCGTAAGATTTTCGGTCCCGTTTGCGTTGACGGGTTTTGGAGGAGAAGATTCAATCACGAACTATACGAGCTGTACAGCGACATCGACCTAGTCAAAAACTGCGTATTGGACGTCTGAGATGGCTAGGACATGTAGAGCGAATGGATACCAACGCCCCGGCCCGTAGAGTCTTCGAATCTAACCCCGAGAGACGACGCAGTAGATGACCTCCTCGCCGTAGGTGGCGCGTACAAGTTCAAGGGGAACTCGATCAACTTGGAGTGCGCAATTAGCTAAAGACCGAGCTAAATGGAGAGGCTTGTTGGTTGAGGCCCAGATTCACTCCGAACTGTAGCACCATCTAAGTAAGTCAGTACTAATGGGATAAACCTAAAATTTTCTTACATTTAAAACCTGAAAATAACGGTGTTTAAAATCAAAACCTCCCATTAAAGTACCCAATGAAAGCACTCACTGTCCATATTTCCATAAGATGGTAGTTAATTTGAGTATTCCAGAAAAACTTTATTAGATCTTCCATGGTTATCTTTCATAGATAATTGGACCGAAAGTAAACAAATAACTATTACCTGAGAAAGACAATGACCAACAAACTAATACAGGGCCAGAATGCTCCCATTTTTGCACATAAAGTATCCCAACTATAAATTGTCTCAGAACAATTTCCTCATTGGGTAACGTCTCTTTGAAATTTTCTTCTTAAGAATAAAATTGCCTCCATTTTTAATTCTACTTTCCAGGAATCCCCTCATACATGTACGGTTTTCAACAATAATGTATCTCAATCTACGCATCGAGCAATTAAACTCCCATAACGGTCTCATAACCAAAATTGGTAATCTAATCATTTCGCACTAGCCACTGTGTACTCATGTAACCAGTTCACTAGTCATGGTCCTGGTCCCAGGCCGATTAAACCCTGCAGATACAACAAAACCGCCTCCCGAGATCATCAGTAGCAATTTGCAATTAAAGAGAAGAAATTCCACCAACCCACTCGTCCATACAATTTCATTACACCTCCCTACTACCTCATTGCAACAATGGTCTTTTCCATCTCCACACTAGTCGTCGTTAATTTCTTAGAACGCGCGAACACATTAAAAATGTCCACACAAAACAGAAGCTGATGTTGTGTGGATATTACGCCACCACTGGACTCTGTGCTTGCGCTCTAAAGGCCTTCGGTGGGATCTTAATCGAGATCATAAAATATACACTGGTCTTCATTTTCATCTCAAAACATCATCATCATCACCGCTGTGGTATAGTTCAAGAAGCGTCATCGTCACTTCCAATAGCCAGAGGTAAGATAATGGGGATGGGGTATCTGCAACTGAACCCCTTCCTAGAGTCTTTATTTCTTTCTCCTCTGAGTACGCACAGAGCTGTATCTCTGGCTTCCTAGAATGCGTCGCTACATTGTGTTGTTGTTAGGTTGGCACCGTTTTAATTAGTTCTTCCTAGTGAATGAGAATATGAGCATTGCTGCTGGTAGGTAATTGCGAGCGGGATGAAGGAAAGTTCCACTGGTATGGCCAGCAGACAGGCACTGAATGTGCTGTGGAGTGATATGAGTGTGAGCTGAATTGCTTATTTTCACGCAGTCGAACAAGGGGTTACACTGATGTAAACACTTCTGGTTTGGGGGGAATCTGAGGCGACGATAACAAGGACTACAACGGCAAGAGTGCCGGAATCGATGTTGTTGGTTAAGTGACATGTGACCATGATTCTTAAAGCCAATTTAACGGATGGCATTCCCGGGGATGTTGGTGAATAGGATAAGCCAATGCATTTGAAGTATTTTAGTGTTTCACACTTCTGTGAAAGGAATTTGAGCTAAGACGGATTAGGACTTTTGTAGGTTACTTTGCAGTTTCTACAAGAACGAATTGTACTCGGAAATATGCTAGGTTCACACTGCGATTTGGTACAATGTTTGAAGCCGTGCAGTCAACGAGTTAATAGCCCAATTTCGACATTCGGCTGTTCATTGAAGACAAATATTTAACGTTTTTCTTGTAGATACAAGCGGCTGTAATGGCTTATACGAGTATTATCATCTCAAGGCTGACACTTGAGCATGGTTCATTGTTGAACAGTTATTTGTTTCTGGAAGAGAAAATGGATGACTTGCATTCACCACTAAGTACATCGTACACCCTAAGTAGGACAGGTCAGAGAAGGAAAGGCTTAAGAAATCTGAATGATAATGGTTATAATAATTGTTGAAAGCTTTCAACTAAGACAGGAAATATTGCGGGCAAGACTTCGCAATACTGTCAGATAGCCAAGCTGCAATAGAGGCACTTAACTCACGCGAGATCAGATCCATACTGGTATACTTACTAAGATCAATATACTAAAAATGTAACTCCGTAGTGCGCAGTAGCTGAAGCAGTTGCAAGAAACGGCCCAGACACCCTGTTCCTTGGACCGGAACCTTTTTGTGGGATAGGGTCACACAAAATGCGGGAAGAACTGAGAAAAGAAGAGAGCAAATGGCTAAAGCATTGGGACGATAAAAATAAATAAATATTTGGCGCAACAGCTCTTCAAGTGCCTGGCCTAGCTTCTCGCAACCACTCGTGTTGTGTGCGTTATATTTCTTCACACAAATGGAAGGAACGTACAGTTTTGTGCTGTATCCGAAGGGCGATATGAGAAGCTTTTTCGTGACAATAATACTCTCGGATGTTTGTCAGACGCTCGCGAGAGGTGGGACCGTGAAAAACTATTTGGTGTTTTCTGGGATTCGAACATGGAACCTCACGCGCATTGATCCGACACACTAACCACTTGCGCCACGGCGCCTACTGGGACGATACACCCCCAATTAAGACAGGCGAAAGAAATTCTGGGCAATTACAACCAGAAAAGTAGTCTAAGAGTTAACAAGAATCCATTTTGACAGGCATGCTAACGAATCCAAGCAGCACTTTAGAAAACTAGAAATAGAAGGGAACTGATATTTTAGATTCTGCAAGGATTTCGCAAAAACACCAGCACATCGTGAAGCACAAATTAATAAAAGAAAGACATCACCTAGGAGCCTATCTCCTTCAGAGACGGATCTACATTTGCTACTCAGATACTCCGGTCCACCGAAGCAGCTGGACTAGAGGAACTGCTGTAAATCGAGCACGTCATCGCATAGAGCCCTACATTGGGGGGAACAATAGGTCTACTATAGATTGCAGTGCCCTTGCACCTCACCAGTTACACGATTTCTATTTCGTTAATTCGGGACTAGGTTAGGTTAGGTATGTGGGCTGGCAGGGAGGAACGTTTTCTGCCGCACTTAGGTCAGTGTTGACCCATTGTGGTACCCATGAGGGAAAAAGTAATCCCTTACCCAATGAAACTAACAACTATTAACTCAGTCACTTACTTCATTTCTGCATACAAACCACCCTGATGATGAAGTTGATGAAGTTGATGAAGTTCAGCATCTTTCCTGTCGAAACGCCGAAGAGCTCCTCGAGATCCTGGAAGAAAAATTTACCAATGAACTTTTCCTGGAGTTTTGAAGACTTGGACAGTGGCACAGGAAGTGGGCGGTGTCCTCAAAAACTTCCTCTTCACCACAGCCTCTACAGAGTTCCTCCTCCGTCAGGCGTAGTTTTTTCATGTGGTACCGCAGCCCTGTGATGATGCCCACAAGGGTGGAAAGGGATTTCCTATCTTTCCCAGTAATACTCTCGGTCCTAGCTTTGTCAAAAGATGGCCATAGCTTCCTAGTGATGGCAACTTGTACTGGTAGGGCTGCAGAGCCGATTCTCGCCAGTTCGTCGGCCTTCTTATTGCCTGGGATACCCTCGTGTCCAGGGACCCAACAGAGCGATACCCTGTGCTGTGTTCCAAGAACCCTGAGCTCTTCCTGACAACACTTCACAAGCTTCCATTTAATTTCTATGGCAGTAATCGCTTTTATAGCTGCCTGGCTGTCTATAAAGATGCTAATACCTTCTGGCGGTATTGCCGCAGACTCACGGGCGGCTGTTGCCACTGCTAAAACCTCTGCTTAGAAAACAGTGCTGTGGTCTGGAAGTCGTATAGATTTCGATATACCTAAGGGGTCGGAGAAGATGCCTGATCCTACACCAGTGCTCATTTTTGAACCATCTGCGTAGATGGCTGTAGATTCGGCGTTAGGTATATGACCGCTTTTCCATTCTTCCTTGCTAGGGTAGGGGTAGACAAAGTCTTAGTATGGCGTCATGTAATCCGTTACGGGCATGTGGCCAAAGTAATCAAGTAGGATCATCGAGTGACCTATTCTATTTGGTTTCTAGTTTGCTGACTGGCTAATTCTCATAGCAGTAATGGCTGCTGATGTTCGTATAAAGATGTGTAGCGGTAGCAGGTTGAGAATAGCCTCGAGTCCTGCAGTTGGGATTGTCCTCATTGCACTGGTAATACCAAAGCACGCTAGTCTTTGAACTTTGGTGATTGCCTTTAAGTTGGTGCATTTGTTGACAGCTGGCCACCATACTAGATTGCCGTAGGTCAGTATGGGTCTAACTATAGCCGTATACATCCATAGTATGATTTTGGAGGAGAGTCCCCAGGTTCTACCAAAAATTCTACTACATTAATAAAATGCTATTGCTGCTTTCTTAATTCTTTCCTTTTTAATCTACAATTTTTGTCCAGTACAAGGCACAGGTATTTTGCGCTATTGGACAATCTGAGTGGGATACCATCAACAGAAGGTGTTCCAAACTCTAGTATTTTCCTCTTATTCGTAAAAAGTACGAGTTCGGTTTTTTGGGGGTTAACCTTTAGACCACAGTTGCTGGCCCATATACTAAGAGTATTTAGGGCTCCGTCCAGTTGTTCGCTAAGGGTAGGCAGAAATTTATCTGTTGCAAGCAGCACAACGTCATCCGCGTACGCTGCAGCTCTGACACCACTGTACCTCATTAAGAACAATGATCTAAAGCAGAGGGGAGATTAACCCGCCTTGAGGGGTGCCGCTAGAGGTATATGCTTCGAGTTTTGAACCCTTAAGTTCGGTGGTTATATGCCTTTCCTCGAGCATGCTAACAATCCAGTTAATTAGACTGATGTCGATGTCAAGGTTTCTTAGGGTTCTTTTAACCGCTTCGGTATTTACATTATTGAAGGCTCCTTCAATGTCCAAAAATGCAGCTAGTGTGAACTCTTTATCCTTAAGTGATTTTTCTATAGAGCCGACAACATGATGTACGGCAGTTTCCAAACATTTACCCTTTGTGTATGCGTGTTGGGATGGGGATAAGTCCCCTGGGCATATTCTACTACTTATGTACATAAATGTCGAGCAATCTTTCAAGTGTTTTTAGGATGAAAGAGGTAAGGCTTACTGGCCTAAAGTCCTTTGCGGTAGTGCGACTAGCCTTGCCCGCCTTGGGTATAAAAACCACCTTTACCTCTATTCATGTTCTTGGTATGTGACATTGTTTAAGACTACTGGCAAATAACTCTTTGAGAACTGGAATAATAATTGGTGCAGTTATTTTGCAGCATGATCGGTATAATCCCATCAAGTCCTGGGAACTTAAAGGGGGAGAACGATCTTATTGCCCACTCTATTCTATCCTCTGTTACCTAATCCGCAGGGGGCTCCGATTCGCTGTGATTGCTGTTATTGGTACTGCTGCATGGTACGGTTGTACACCCCGGGAAGTGCGTTTCAATGAGCAATCTCTGGAGAGGATTTTCCGCAATCTAGCCGTTTTTGTTGTGCCCTTTATCTCGTCACAAAAACGTTGCCACGTCTGTCTTTAGGCTTTTTGCGTTGCGCTCTTGAAGTTTCTCTGACTGGCTTTGTATAGTTCCCAGTCTGAGTCAGCTCCTGTTGATTTCGCCAGATTCAGGGGTTTCCTTGTTTCTCTTCTTATGCTGGCTAGTTCTTTGGTCCATCACGGGGGGTGGACTATCACGACTATCTCGTTCTTAACCTCTTCTTCACAAAGGCTTTAGGCTAGTAGATATGTTTTATTTCCGGTAACCAGAACTGGGTGGTAACTAGGCATTGTGTGGCCTTCGAGGTAGACTGTTGTTCTCTTTCAGCTGCAATATTGCAAGAAGCCCTTGTATTCGACAGCTAACTTATTGTCCATGTATTTGTTATATACATTTATTCGTTTATTTTGACACCTGACTTCCTAAGAGGTATCTCCTCTTAGCCAGATAGATTGTTATACATTTTAAGAGATGTTTTTGGCAGCTGTTGAAAGTAAACTAAAATACCATAATCATGCTTAACCCTTTTTTAGATCCCGTCATATCCTTGTCTACTCTACTTCCGATTGATAACAATCCATCTTTTTCTCATGGGAAAATCCTTAATTCCCACCGCAAATCTCAAATCGGGAGCATATTTGCTCTCCGAAACATCCGGAAGGAAACCGCATCGAATTGAAATCAAACAATCACCTTGCAGTAAATCAAAACGGAGACCGATTCACATAAAAACCAATAAAACCATCACCCCTAGATCAAATCGATTACAAATAAAACCAACCAACTTGGTTAAGAAGGACGAAACAAAGGTGGTGGCTCTTCATTTGCAGGTTCATCACTCAACTGCTCTAGCAGCATCCATTTGAATACAAACCCCCTACACCGTGTATTTCCCACGTTTCATCAAAAACCTGTTACAGGATATACCCATCAATAAATACACAGCGCCAACCAGAGAGGAGTGTCACCCATTTATAATTTTCCACACACTACAAGAGGATAACGTGATTTTTCCTCGATTTCTTCGACGACAAAACAAAAGAAAGAAAAAAAAAAAAAAGAAAAATTCTTCGCACGATTGATTGGGGTTCGATTCGTTGTTAACCATGTGCGCTCACCTCTCAGAGAGCTGCGAACCTTATGGGTGCATCGTGGGAATGCGGCACAGGTGTTATCCTTGAAATTTAATATCCTTTTCTATTCTTTTTGATGGAAATTTTCACTTAAACTGCGGAATTATTATTATTTGCTAATCCATAATCGATAGACAGGATGCATGTTCGAAGAAGGACTCTACATAGGGGAAAAGATGCAGCATTAAGGATCTACTTTTGCGCACATGTCGATGAATCGATGTATTTGCTTAGATGGGGTGCAACAAATTCTCACAGAATTTGGGTGACAGTTTAGATGCGTGGAAGATTTTTCCTGGTCGTGACCGCAGGAATGCGGAATAAATGTCGAACTATCAGTCAAAGTTCTGCAATCAAGTTCATCAGCGTAAGGCTGACTCCGTGGGAAACATTTCTTGATCGATGAATGAAACTACATAGCTGATAGATCACCAATTCCTAAAGCAATCCTTAAGCAAACATAACTCGTTTATGCCGCTAATCATCCACGGCACAGCAGGACATTGATTAGTTGCATACTTCATAGCACCCAATCTGTACAGACACGTACAAAGATGGTAGTGCGTCTACCTTCATGAGGAATCAAACTCCGGCAACCACACCATTTTACAAGTCAAACTGCAATTCCAATTTCAAATCGATTGATGAGGAAAACAGCACTCAGATACAAATGCGTTAGAATAAGTCAGGCAGCACACCCTATCGCATCGCACCGCACCGCTTGGCTATCTTCTAAGCAAATTATAGAATTTCCTTATTAAATAACGGTCAACAGCATACACGATCACATGAATAGAAGGGGCTCTCTCGAAAGAAAAGGTGCGGACTTGAGCTGATAAAACCTCCAGATACAGATCGATTCCAATTATCTAATCCCATGAAGTGTGATTGATAATTGTTAAGCGCTTCCTCGAGTACCGCTTCGCTAGTGGATCCAACAGATACGTGCGTGTTCTACCGGACCTTTGACCGATTCCATTGCTCGGTGCGCACAACTTCCTGATTCTTAGCGCTTCTTTTGTTTACTTACCGTGAATGTCAGCATCATTAATCCCACGGTAGATGTGTGTGTGTATGTGTGTGCACTTGCGTGCGTGCTTATTTGACAAATATAATCCTTTTGTCTATTAATTAATCATGGTAAACACCACCGACCACTGATGAGACGGTAGATGGTTTTGCGCCAAATTCCGCCATTGGCGGATGTTGTTTTTGGTTGGTTGGCCTAGCATCGAGAGTCACATAATCGGCTGGCAGAATACAAGCCGCTAAAGCTAAAATGTACTGAAGAGCCTTGGGCTTACTTGTAATACTTGTTCCACTAGGTTATGGAACTAATGTGGTACTCTTCAGAAGTCTTGCCATTCATGTGGCGTGCGCCGAAGCATGATATTAGATGTGCACTTGTGCTGCACTCAGAAAAATATGTGGGTGGAATTATGTTCTTCCGTAAAATAGAGTCATAAAGCGCATAAGGCTGTGCCTTAAAATAAAACTTTTCTGTGTCCATGGTGGGGGGAAATAGATGCAAATTGTTTGTATCTAGAAATAAATACTTCAAGTAGCAGATATATCGAATTCGCCCAAAGATTTAATTTCTTCTGGTAAATTGGATCCGGACTTTCTTAAATTTATTAAATTAAATATTGAAAATAAATTACTGATGTACTAGATGAAGATTCATGTAGAGCCTTCCACCTAAGCGGAGTTAATAAGCAAGAGATAGAACTCGTAAACTTTTCGTACTTGTGCAGAAAGAAATTTAAGGTTCGCAAAAGAGCGTTTGGTAGTCAAACGGTAGTGCATGCGATCATATGAAAACACAAGCGTTTTCACTCAGCTGAGGCCTACCAACTCCTACTCTCAACCTCCACGCGGTGACAGCCGGGTGCCTAGTACCTTAATCCAAGAAATGGGTAACCAACCCCGTTTGGCGGATTCTTGGTGGCAGCAGATGAGAGAGGGGGGGAAGAGTGCTTTTCTCACTAGAGCACTTCTTCCTGTTCCAGGCGGCAGCGGACGAATTCCCTAGACGGAGTCAACGGTGGCGTCTATAGTTCCAGTTAGGTTGAACTTAGTGAATACCTTGCGCGAGCTGCTTCGACGTATTCGGATCACAGGTCGGTAAGGAATTTCCAATGTTGGTCAGGACATTGGAATAGAGATGGTGGCGGAGGAGCCCTTAATGGGCCAACGGCAGCGCTCATACTCCCGTAGTGGACTACTGGCACCGGTGTACCCGGCCCCTCGTCCTAGGGGAATAATTAAGGAACTGGCCCTCCAGGTTGGGGGTTGTGCCGTCGGGGTAACTTCCCTACCACGTAAGAAACGCATGGTTCCGAAACAACCAAAAGCCTCGGATAAGGATGACCCAACTAATGACGACCCCAGCAAACGAAATAAGGACAACGACCTTCGGATCTGTACGTGGAATGTTCTGTCCCTTTACAGACCACGTGCAGCCGAACAACTAGCAGAGGCCCTAGACTGCTATAAAGCAGATATTACCGCCATCCAGGAAGTGCGATGGGATGGGCCAGGCAAAAAGAGGATGAAAAATTGTGACATCTACTACGGTGATTGCTACAGAGGCAACAGGCAACGCTTATTCGGATGCGGATTTGTCATACGCGGCAGACTTAGGCAAGAAGTCTTAAGCTTCCGACACGTGAGCGAGCGTATTATGACTATCCGGATCAAGGCTAAATTCGCTAACATAAGCCTAATATGTGTTCATGCCCCCACAGAAGAAAAGGACCCTGCCTCCAAAGAGTGTTTCTACGAGCTCCTCGACAAAACATACGAGCAATGTCCTAAATACGACGTTAAGATCGTATTGGGCGATTTTAACGCCAAAATAGGAAAGGAGGACGTCTTCGGTAGAGCAGTCGGTAAGCATAGCCTACACGACACCACTGATTTCGCTGTGGAGCGAAATGTCACCATAGCAAGCACATGGTTTCCTCATCTCGATATTCATAAGCAGACATGGCGGTCCAATGATCATGTCACGATCAACCAAATTGATCATATTGCGATCGACGCAAGGCATGCCTCCAGTATTCTGGATGTCCGGACCTTCCGAGCGGCCAACATAGACTCGGATCATTACCTTGTTGTAGCCAAGGTACGAATGCGGATATCCCAATCTGAGCAACAAAGAAGAATTACTGTGAGAAAATTTAACGTTGAAAAGCTACAATCGCAAGAGACCGCCAGACTCTTCGCTGAACGCGTATCCCGAAATCTCTCAATCACCCCTATACCGCCAGCATCAAGTGCCGAAGACCAGTGGCAACGCTGCCAACATGCCATCAGAAACGCCGCGACTGATGTGCTGGGTCTCGCTCGCCCACCACCGCGAAACCCCTGGTTTGACGAAGAATGCCGGCGAGTGCATGCCTCAAAACAAGAGGCATACAATGCGGCGATGCAAAGGAAGACGAGAGCTGCTCGTGAGCTCTACGAGCAAAAGAGACGGGAAGAACATCGGCTTCTCCAAAAGAAGAAGAAAGAGCATGAGAAGCGCGCGTTTTAGAATATCGAGAGTCTATACTCCAGGAACAATGTACGGAAGTTTTACCAAAAGGTAAAAAGAACATGTCAGAGAAGTAATACCCGTACAGAAACCTGTAGAGATGAGAATGGAAACCTCGTAGTAGAATCACAGTCGGTGCTGAGAATATGGAAAAACTACTTCTGCAGACTGTAAAACGGCGACGAAGACCAACATCCCGCTGTCAGGCAGAATGAACCATTCAACATGGACGATGATAGTCAAAATTTCCGTCCACCTGACCAAAACGAAGTGAGGATAGCAATATCCAAGCTAAAATCGAACAAGGCTGCTGGACCTGACGGTTTACCGGCCGAACTTTTCAAGGCAGCTGGGGATGAATTGGTAGAGTGCATACACCAACTCATTTCTAATATTTGGTCAGAGGAGTGTATGCCTGATGAATGGAATCTCAGCATCGTTTGCCCGATCCACAAGAAAGGAGACCCCCTTAACTGCGCCAATTATAGAGGCATCAGTCTCCTCAACATCGCGTACACGATCTTTTCTGCGATATTGTGTGAACGCCTGAAACCTTTTATCAACAGCCTGATTGGACCCTATCAGTGCGGTTTCAGGCCAGGAAAGTCCACCATCGATCAAATCTTCACACTTCGGCAGATCCTGGAGAAAACCCAAGAATTCCAAATCGATACTCACCACCTCTTTATCGATTTCAAGGCCGCCTATGACAGCATCTATAGAGAAGAGCTTTATAGAGCCATGTCTAGTTTTGACATCCCTGCCAAACTTGTCCGCCTGTGCAGGCTGACGATGGAGAACGCTCGCTGCTCCATCAAGGTCGGTAATGACCTCACCGAGACCTTTGATGTCAAAAAAGGCTTTAGACAAGGTGACGCGCTGTCATGTGACTTCTTCAATATTGTATTTGAACGGATTGTGCGGAACTCACAAGCCAACACCGGAGGCACAATCCATTACAAGTCTGTACAACTGCTTGCATACGCCGACGATATAGACATTATCGGAAGATCTCAGCGGGCTGTCACCGGTGCTTTTGCAAGCATTGAGGCGGAAGCGGCCAAAATGGGTTTGGCGATAAACGAGGGCAAAACCAAGTATATGCTGTCAACTAGAAGGGAAAACCAACATCGACGAATTGGACAAAACGTCACCGTGGGCAGCTATAACTTCGAGGTAGTAAGGGACTTTGTCTACCTTGGCTCTGCTATAAATTCAGCAAACAAAATCAGCGCAGAAATCAATCGAAGAATAACTCTTGCCAATCGCTGTTTTTTTGGGCTTATAAGGCAATTCAACAGTAAAGCCCTCTCTCGAACAACTAAGGAGACTCTATATAAGACCTTGATCATCCCAGTCCTGCTTTACGGCGCTGAAACATGGACTTTATTAAAAGAGGATGAAGATATCCTTGGTCGCTTCGAGAGAAAAATTCTTCGTAAGATTTTCGGTCCCGTTTGCGTTGACGGGTTTTGGAGGAGAAGATTCAATCACGAACTATACGAGCTGTACAGCCACATCGACCTAGTCAATAAACTGCGTATTGGACGTCTGAGATGGCTAGGACATGTAGAGCGAATGGACACCAACGCTCCGGCCCGCAGAGTCTTCGAATCTAACCCCGAGGGACGACGCAGTAGAGGGAATTATCGCCGTAGGTGGCGCGCACAAGTTCAAGGGGAGCTCGACCAACTTGGTGTGCGCAACTGGAGGCAATTAGCTAAAGACCGAGCTAAATGGAGAGGCTTGTTGGTTGAGGCCCAGGTTCACCCCGAACTGTAGCGCCACCTAAGTAAGTAAGTAAGTAAAAGAGCGACTTCCATGTATACCAAATTTATGGGGCAACTATTCAACAGCCTCGACCACCATAAGTTTATATGGAAGTATTGACTAGTGTACATTGTCACTTTTCAGTAAGCTCTTCATACTAAAAAGACATGATGGATGCCACATTTGTCTTTTAGAATACCTGAGCCCTGTAAGATTGTGTGGTACAGACTGCCTTCTAAATCAACACATCCCTAAAATCATTCGGTGAACAATATGTTGTTTTTCTACGATAATATGCCGACGTCTACTAGTATTTATAAAGAACAGGAGCTGAAGAGTGTCAGTAGTAGTCACATTTCAGGTTGCATTTACAAAGGATTGTTATGGTTATATAAAACCAAGTTTGAGAAGCTCAAGCCTTTGGTTTTATTGTGTTGATTTCTACTCCACGCTACTTTGCTTCAGACCTTAGATCAAACGTCGTTAGCGTAGTTTAGATAATATTCCGTGGCTTTCCTCTACCAACGATGCATGAAGAATATTGCTGATAACCATAAAGCGGTAGTAGTATTCAGCCTCGCTATGGTAAAAGTGTCCAAAATAAGATTTGCAATTGCATGACATCTCTTGCCAATCGCTGTTTTTTTGGGGCTTATAAGGCAATTCAACAGTAAAGCCCTATCTCGAACAACTAAGGAGACTCGTATTGGACGTCTGAGATGGCTAGGACTTGTAGAATGAATGGACACCAACGCTCCGACCCGCAGAGTCTTCGAATCTAAGCCCGAGGGACGACGCAGTAGAGGACCTCGTCGCTGTAGGTGGCGCGCACAAGTTCAAGGGGACCTCGACCAACTTGGAGTTCGCAACTGGAGGCAATTAGCTAAAGACCGAGATAAATGGAGAGGCTTGTTGGTTGAGGCCCAGATTCACCCCGAACTGTAGCGCCACCTAAGTAAGTAAGTAAATTCCATGACATCAGACTTTCGTAATTTCCTTTTATTAGTAAGGAGGCAATATTGCATTTTAAGGCTTATTCGGGGTCATAAGACCAATAGAAGCCGCTCTTTCATAAAGATCTCTTGTGCTGTCCTATTGAGAGGCGCAACATTGTTACCGTCGGCTTTAGAACATGATCAAAATTATAACCCAATCAATGTTAAATTGACTTAATGTCAGCAAAAAGAAAGGATGTATAGGCACAACACAATATTGAATGTGTTGAACCCACTGTAACATCGGCGCGAATTCGCAAAAGGTTCACTGATGATTTGATGGCATATCTTACCGAGAAGTAAAACTAATCTCTCCATGTTTGTGCTTGATATTTGCAAAGCATCTGACTGAGTTTGGCACCAGTCCCTTTTACCAAGTGTTGTGGATTAAAGCAATGCTAATGAATAGAACGTTGGTAGTGGATGCGGATTGTGGCCAATATGTTATGACAGGGGTAAACAGGGGCTGTCCGCAAGGTGGCGTTCTGTCTTCATTGTTATGGTGCATGGTGGTCGACTCTCTGTTGAACACTCTAAATAGTTCTAACGTCTACGCTCAGGCATATGCGGATGATGTCGCCGTACTTTCTGTCGGGCCATGAATGGCGACGGTCAGTGCTAACGCGCAGGCGGCGCTGGACATGATCGATGAATGGTGTACTAGGAGTGGGCTTTCGGTGAATCCTCTTAAAACTGAGGTTGTTCTTTTTACGAGAAGGAGGATTTTGACCGGTCTGACTCAGCCAGTACTAAAAGGCGTCACCATTCGCATTTCCAATGAAGCCAAATATCTGGGAGTGATTCTAGATAAGAAACTTCATTGGTCTAAACACGTCGAGTCGAAAATATCCAAGGCGCTCTCAGTCTTCTGGCAGTGTAAGGGTGCTTTTGGCAAGACTTGGGGCTTATCACCGAATAAGGTTCTCTGGATCTACACGGCTATGATAAGACCATTCCTCGCATATGCGTCGGTTGTTTGGTGGAAGGGGCTCTCGCGTAAATATGTGGTTGCCTTTTGTGCGAAACTCCAAAGAACGGCTTGTCTCGGCTGCTCGGGTGCTTTCCCGAGTACGCCTGGCTCTGCTCTAGACGCTTTGCTGAACTTACCTCCCCTTGATACTTATATCATGGGTTGCACTATCAAAGCCATCCATCGTCTTAGGCGAGGCGGTTTTTGGTATACTCCACACTGAAACTTTGATCAACTTGCGCGACACTTATCTTACGACTCCTGTCTTATGGATATGCCGTCTGATGCAATGACACCAGAACTCCAGCTGATGCGCAAATTCAGAGTCGACTTTCCTTGTGTCCAGGACTGGCTTCGGTCAGAATCTGAGCCGGGAATGGAATGTAGTCGTATTTTCACGGATGGTTCCAAAACCAGTCAAGGGTCTGGCGCTGGTGTCTTCGTGGAAGTCGACAACATTAGACTTCACTTCTCGTTAGGCAAATATGCGTCTGTTTTCCAAGCGGAAACTTATGCAATCCTAATGGCCATGAACTATGTTGTGAAGAACAGGTGGAAGGGACGTAGCATTTGTGTCTGTAGTGACAGTCAGGCTGCGCTTAAGGCCTTGCTTAACCCTTTAACCACTTCCAAAATAGTTCGTGAAACCAAAAACTCTTTGAACTCGGTCGCAAGGCTGAATTCTCTGTCTCTTATCTGGATCCCAGGTCACACTGGGATCTTGGGGAACGAGATCTCCGATGAGATTGCTAGATAAGGCTCAGAGGAGGCTTTCTCAGCTCCCGAACCCGCGTTGGGTCTTCCAGCGTCTTCGGTTAGGGCTTCCATTGACGATTGGGTCTCTCACGGGCACAATTGTGTATGGCATGACTCTCCAGGTTGCAGGTTGACTAAAAGCATGCTCCCGGACGTCTGTAAGAAATCAGCGGCATTCTTGCTGTCTCTCAGCAGAAAAGACTGTAGACAACTTATCGGCGTCTTGACAGGCCACTACGCTTTTGCCAAGCACCTTAACGTGTTAGGCTTAAGTGACACTACAATCTGCGACACTTGTGGAGAGAGCGACGACACCGCGGAACATTATCTCTGTGAGTGTCCGGCCTTTGCTCGTATCAGGTGGCAGATCTTCGGTGCGGATGTGGTTAGTGCTGGTACTGTAAGCTCCTCTTCACTGAAGTGCTTGCTTGGCTTTCTTCGAAAGTCAAGGAAATTCCAATAAAATGGGTGTATCAGGGTTTGCTCTCTGGCAGTACAATGGACCAGTTGTGTCTGAGTGCTCCAGTCGAGTGTTTCCTATACCGACAAAAAAAAAAAAAAAAAAAACCTACGAATCGTAACGGGTTTCCTAACGGGTCATTGCAAACTCAAGAAACACCTAAGGAAACTAGACATAGCAGAAATACTTTCTGGAGTCTTGCGTGGAACTGACCCATAAAAGAATAAGATTCTTTGAGCAAATACTAAAAATCAGATGAGGATATGCCGACCATAGACCCGCTTCTCTTTCTTAGATTTCTCAGAAAAACTGGAATGTGGAGAGTGCTCCAGGGTAAACACTTATGACCAAGGCTAAGTAAGAGTACGGGACTTCCAGACATAATTCTGGAATGAATTGTAATGCAAGGGTAATTCTACTGTGGGAACAAACCTCTCCACGGCATTAGTACCGCCACAATAAATAGATCACTAGGTTGCAATGCAACATACCCTTCCTATAAATAAAAGTGCACAAATTGTACCTGTCTTCCTGAAATTGTATCTGCCCAATTTTTACTTCAAACTATCTCCATAGTCTGAATGCTTTAAAACCTAGCAAAACTCGCAAAAGGATTCTGAAGAAAAAGGAATATCGCAACTCAATTGGTAGCAAAATTAATTGTTGAATCGCATCTGCTGCAGTAGTCCCAACCCCTACTCCGAAAATCTTGATAATGTTGACTTCTGTTAAATCCTTTACAAGGTTAGTATGCCATTGTGCTGTTAATGGATCCCCTATCCTTCGATAAACTTAGATCAAGTCGGTTTTTTCTTAGAAATTACCAAAGACTGCAATTTAATTTTTCGCAGTGCACCTTACCCACTCTTGGTGAGATTCATGCAGGCACTGGCACTACCAGCATAACGATGCGACAAAAGTCATTGCACTCTCCTCCTGGCTGCTCGTTTAGTCAAGTCTCCTATGGCAGCAGCAGCAAACTTGGACTTGGCATTAATTCGCATGTAATGACAGGTAAACACGCCAAATGTGTGCATGTACACGAGAAAACCCACAAGACATAGAGAAGAAGCAGCCAACATAAGATTGTTGCTGGAGCTGCATATTTAAGCTATGCGCGCGCCCCAGTCATTCAGTCACTCAGTCATCCATTCAGCCAAGCCTGGTCTAGTGCCATGCAAAAGGAAAAAAAAAATCCCAAGATAAACACCATGAAACCATCTCAGCCGGGTAGTCAAGCAACTGCGCTCGGCCGTTTTTTACTCCCTTCTTCTGCAGTTTTGCACGCATATTAGCTGTGACTATCGCGGATAGGCATAGGACGCCATCAAGGTTGGTCACACACACTCACTATGATTACAGACGACGGTTATGGCTGCCGTTCAAGAGCTCTATGGTACTCTAGAGCACTAGGGCAAGAAGTCACTATTTTCGCGAGACGGTCCGCTGAGGTTTTGTACTCTGTTTGGGGGCGACTCTGAGGGTATGGCTCCTCTATGGGTCTTGGTGCGGCCATGACGTGCCCAGCATGATTAAGTGCGCGAGTGCGTCTCTTCAAAATCTAATCAACATAGAGACGACCGGTACATTCGGTAAGTAGCTGCCTCAAGGTGAGTGTTCCTCAGGTATAGACGACAACGAGTGACGTAAAGTGCTGCTGGCTGACTGAGAGGCAATAATGATGATGATCATAATCATGAGCGTCACCCGCACTTGGACAGGGGACGACGACGGAAGTTTTTGTTGTGTTGTATGTACAGTTGGGTGTGGTGGCCAATTAAAGTGTCAGTGTCGAGTGAATGAGAAGTGCCCGGTCAGGCTGAGGCTTGAAATAAATCAGAGAGTGTGTGGGCTGTGCTGCATAGAGTGAGAATGGGTTAGTCACTTGAACTTCCTTTTTTGTAGAGAATTGGCCTTCGGATGGTGTGGCTTTGCATAATTACTTGGGCGAATGCAGATGCAGTTGTTGGGAGATTTTCTAGAAGCTGAATGGGAGTGAGGTTCGAGCCCAAGTTGGTTGCTGTTTGCAAAGATTCTAAGTAAACGCTGTTGGTGGACATTTAGCGGGCGTTGGAGTAGCTTGCTGTGAACTTATAATATTCTTCATGTAACAAACGATTTTATAAGTCTAAGTAGCAGTCTACACGGTGGTATTTGTGGAGATCCAGTAGATGATGGCATAGGTTAGGTTAGGCTGAAGTGGCTGCCAGCTAAGAATCGCCAACACACTTAGACCAATAATAGGTTCATTGTGATACCACGTGGATCATGTGAGAAATTTTCTCTACCTACTCGCTAAAACTATTTTGAGCTTTGTATGAATAGTAGGAGGCTCTTAATATCAATATCTATCAGGTCGCTAAATCGTTGTAATAGGGGGCTCCTAAGTGAAGCCTCCTTCTACGGGAGAGAGCTGGGTAGAAACAAAGAAGGTGAGGACTAGTTTCTTCCTCTTTTTCATCTAAGCAGCTCCTACAAAAGTCGTTCGCAAAAAGGCCTAGCCTTAAAGCATGCTTGCCTATTAGACAGTGTCCAGTGATGACACCTACATATATGTATTATAGCGCCGATATGCAATCTGTTGAGAGAGATCAAATTCTTAGAACGTTTTAGATCCGGCGAAATCTGTATTGTCGCTAGACATGTTGATATATTTGTCTACCTAAGATTTGTACTCTCGACAGCATCCAGCTTAAATTTAAGTTAGCGAGTAGCGATTGGTATACGTAAGGTGCCTTTATCCGGCAGAATGGGTATCTTCTTCTTCCTTTTATCAGCGAGGTTATGATCCGAAAACAAGGGATTACAACCCTCCCACTTCACCGCATTTCTACTGATCCGCCTGTGGGGTTCGCCGGCTGAATGAGTATAGTTGTTACAATTCCCTAGAATATCCCTATGCCCCGGCACCCTACATCGGTGAATATTGAACTGCTCAGCCATCTCTGCAAGAGACGATCAGCAATCTAGAGCTACTAAGGAATTTATAGAGGTTGATTCCAGGGATTTGATTGCTGCTTGGCTGTCTGAAAAGATGCGGATATCTCTAGCAGATATCACATTTTCTTAAGCCAAGATAAGACTTCTTTAATCGCTATTATTTCCGCCTGCAACACGGTACAATGATTTGAAAGACGGAAGGAGAGCTTAAGATTAAGCTTGTCAGAGAAAACACCTGCACCAACTCCTTCTTTGGATTTTGAGCCGTAGATGATGGCATGTTTGGGTCCCCATTTTCTCCCAAAAATTCTACTGCAATCATAGAACGCAATGTACGCTTTCTTTATTCTTTCTGTTGTATTATCTCTCCAGCTCAGCTTGTGGTCAAGTGTGCACGCTAAATACCGCGCTTTGTCCGAGTCTTGGATTAGAGTGCCATCGACTCGTAGGGGTCCGAAAGCTGGGATTTTTCTTTTATTGGTGAAGAGGACCACCTCTGTTTTCGCTGGGTTGGCGTTCAGTCCACAACTTTTCGCCCATTTATGGAGGGTATGTAAGGCTGATTGTAGTTCGGTGATTGTGTCGAGGAATTTGTCGGACATTAGAAGGACGAAGTCATTTGCATTTGCAACAACTTTTACTCCGCTGTGTCCTAATTTCAAAAGGACTAGAGTCCATAGTAGAGGAGATAGAAACCCTCCTTACGGGGTTCCTTTAGTTGCTAGTGCGTTTACTTGGCTGTCACCCAGCTCTGAGTTAATGTATCTCGCCTTGAGCATCCTTCTAGGTCTAAAAAGGCCGCTAGAGTGAATTTCTTGTTATAGAGTGATTGCTCGATCATTGTTACCACTGTAGGTAATCGTGTTATCGTGTTGTTATCGTGCAGGGCTGTTCGACTGATCGTCCCTTTGTATTGTATATGCATGTTGTGCTGGGCACATGTCTTTAGGGCTTAGTTTGGAGCGAATGTGCAGATCTATTAGTCTTTCGAAAGTCTTCAATACGAATGAAGAAAGGCTGATCGACCTGAAGTCTTTTGAGTTAGTGTGTCTTTGTCTGTCGACTGATCGTCCCTTGTATCATGTTGTGCTGTAGACATGTCTTTAGGGCTTAGTTTGGAGCGAATGTGCAGATCTATTAGTCTTTCGAAAGTCTTCAATACGAATGAAGAAAGGCTGATCGACCTGAAGTCTTTTGGGTTAGTGTGTCTTTGTCTGGAGATTTGTTATACCATTCTCCCAGTTATCACTTTCTGGGGACTAGCAGCTTAACAAAAGCAAAAACAATTCACAAAAAAAATTCACAGATACCCATGACGAAGCTTGTAAGTTTGTCTTTCTAATTTTTTAGTGGACTTAGAAATTCTTCTACAGGGAGTCCTCCTAATCAAAATTGATCACTCCTGGCCTAGAGATGGTTTTGGGTAAAATATATCTTGTATGCCGCAGTGGCTCCACGCTCTCAGGCGTAGCTGAAATGGTGCTGCTTATCAGCTCATCGCTGTCAATTTTCATAGGAAACACACCCAATCTCTCCTTCTGAGATCCTTGACCTCGATGAAATTGAAATTGAATGACCATTCGAATACCTTCACTTTCACCTAGATCCTTATCAGTACAGGACACAAGAACTCCCCCAGAATGTGCTCAAATCATCACATCAATCAATCAGCTAAAAGGACATCATGACATGACCACTACCTGCCTAAGCCCATAAACTGATTACATTTATTGTCCGTTGTTCGCTAATTATACTCAGCACCCAAGGATAAACGGATAGGAAACGAAATAATAACCAAGGCGATTTTTTTATATGTCGCATTAAATAATGTCTCTCTACAAACAAACAAAAGGACTCTCCCTTTTCAAGTGCGGTGTTGAAATGCTATTTTTTTCCTTCAAATCGCTTATAACCTTCCTTTCGGTTTTATTTGATTTCTATTATTCTTAGCCGGCCTTTTGTTTGGTATTTTTGCACAAAGGTCAGGTAATCAAGGCTGCGTAAGGGCAAAGAACTGGATGTGGCGGATAAGTGTGTGCTGTGCGTAGACGGTTTTTGCGTGCTGCTATCCGTATACAGGATGTGCGTGCATTTAGAGAGATTTGTTCTATTCATTGCGTATTATATTTTCGCTGCGAAGGAGGATCATAGCGAGGAATTTGATATTCCGGAAAGGAACCCATCATGTCTTTGTTTGGCTTCGCTGGTTGAGATCGTGGGAAACAGAATTAGATTTTGCACAAAAATGGATTTGAATCGGAATGAACAGATAGATATTGCCGTAATATTGGATAGTATTTTGTGCCGATTTTTTGTTTTTTATTATATGAAAGGACCTGCATCTACAGGAGTGGAAATATTTACTTCCGTATTTGGTTCCAATTACCTTGAATATTCGGAAGGATGAACTTATATTTCCTTCGTTGCCCTGCACAGGAGCATTGAGAATAAGTTTCATGGTGATGGGCGAATATTCTTATTTTCAAAAATATGTAGAGATGGTAAACTTAAGTAAGGACTGTGGAGTGGACTGTGTGTGCCTTCCTCCCCACACTTGGTGTCATTTGGTGGAGGTCCATAATTCTGTGAGAGAGTAAGCATACTCGTACATCGTCAGCGTAGTCAAAATATTTCAGTTGTGATGTAAAATTCCATCGAATTCCTCCATTTCCCGTCGACAAACTGCACGAGGCACATCGCTAATCACCAATAGGAATAGTATTATTGAAAGTATGCAGCCTTGCCTCAAGTTCCCCAGAGAACCTTCCTTTGTGTAAAACGTGACTTCTTCTTCCTATTTCAGCGAGGTTATGATCTAAAAAGAAGGGATCGTGAACCTCTCACTTCACTGCATTTCTATTGATCCACCTGTGCGATTCGTCCAGATCGTGACGTGTGGACCTGTCGTATGTAGCTTTGATACTAGCAATTAATTTATCGGGAATATCTCCCCTGCGTAAGGCACGCCAAATAAACTCCCTGTTGACAGTGTTCCCAGATTGCCGGGAAAAACGCCACTTTTGGCGCTTTTTTCATGTATAAGGAGAAAATGGGGAAACTGTCTCAAAAAAAAGGGGAAAACGCGTATTTGAAATATTATTTCCCAAATAACAAAATCTTATAATATTAAGTCGCCAACATCTATAAGACGTCCGAAACAGGCGAGGGGCAGATGTGGGGATAGTACGTGATCACCATCTTAGGATAGCTACTCTCCAACTACGCACTGCTGCAGTTCGAAGATCCCACGACAACACAAGAATACCCAGGTTTAACATCGATAGACTTAGTGATCCTTCAGTGCGCCAATAACTAAGGGAGCACCTTTCGCAAGGTGTGGAAGCAATCAGCAGCTCAATGCCCGCAACCATCCAAGACCATTGGTGTGCTGTGAAAAATGTTTTTATATCTGGTGCTGAAAGAATTGTCGGTCGATCGCAGGGAAGACATAGGGCATGGCTTTCTGAGGATACCTGGAGACGGATTGACGAACGAACACAGCTAAAAGCTCGCGTTGCAGCTACTCCCGCAGCAGGGAGAGGCGAGCTCGAGTCCCTATATCGCATGAAGATGAGATAAGTTCAGCGTAGCGTGCGACGTGACAAGCGCAACTACATCAACGCGCTGGCAACAGAAGCAGAAGAAGCTGCACGGAGGTGTGACAGCAGAACCGTCTACAGAATCATGAAAGAGCTGACAGGCGGTCGCAGCTCCAGCCAACACCCAGTGAAAAGCATAGACGGCTCCTTGCTCATTTCAGATGAGGACCAGCTCAAGAGATGGAAAGAGCATTTTGCTACGATTTTGAACCGCGTATTCGCTAGCGATATGCTCCTAAATCAGACTGAGATGCCCGAGGTGAGAAGTTCCCGAATACGCACCACGACTCCCAGTAAAGACGAGATCACTACCGCGATCAAAGCACTCAAAACCAACAAGGCGGTAGGACTTGACGGTATTCCAGCAGAGCTCTTACGAGCAGCGCCAACAACATCGGCTGAGCTTCTGCTTCCACTTATAAAGAGAGCTTGGGAAGCTGAGAGCTTTCCTGACGAGTGGAAAAAGGGAATGACCGTCAAGCTTCCTAAGAAAGGAAATTTAATGGAGTGCGGAAACTGGAGGGGTATCTGCGTGCTGCCTGCTGTAGCTAAGATAATAACTAAAATCATCCTAGAGCGAATCAAACAACATCTCGAAGACACACTCGATGCCGAACAAGCAGGTTTCCGCTCCGGATCCTCCTGTGTCGACCACATCAACATCCTGCGGATTATCATCGAACATTGTGTTGAATATCGATCGCCACTGCACCTGCTGTTCATCGATTTTGAGAAGGCGTTCGATAGTGTCAACAGGGAGTTTATTTGGCGTGCCTTACGCAGGAGAGGTATTCCCAATAAACTAATTGCTATTATCAAAGCTACATATGTCTGAGGAATTTAAGATCCAAAATGGGGTAAGACGAAGCTGTGTCCTTTCACCAATATTATTCCTATTGGTGATTAGCGATGTGCTTCGTGCAGCTTTGTCGACAGAAAACGGAGGAATTCGATGGACTCTTACATCTCAACTAAAACATATTGACTACGCTGATGATGTATGCTTACTCTTCCACACAATTATGGACCTCCACCAAATGACAGCAGATGTGGAGAGGGAGGCAGGCGTCGTCGGGCTGAAAATTAATGCGGCAAAAACTAAAATTATCAGTCTTGGAACAAACTCATCGGCTCAAATATGCATTGCTGGACAACCGGTAGAGAGAGTAGAGGATTTCCAGTATCTTGGGAGTATTGTCTCGACCGATGGTGGAACCGAACTGGATATAGCCAACAGGATCGCCAAAGCAAAGTCCACGTTCGGTATGTTGTCCAAAATATGGCGAAGCAATGCAATCAGTTTGAACACCAAGATAAGACTTTTCTGCTCCAACGTTGAATCCGTGCTGTTATATGGTTGCAGTACGTGGAGAGTGATCATTACTATCACCAGAAAGCTGCAAACGTTTGTTAATAGGTGCCTACCCAATATCTTAAGGATTTTCTGGCCCAATCGTATCTCTAACGAACACCTTTACGAGAGAACGGGTCAGAAACCAATAGGCACAACCATCCAACGGCAGAAGTGGCATTGGATTGGTCACACGTTTTGAAAGGGTGACAGTTCCATAGCGAATCATGCTATGCAATGGAACACTTTAACTCAGGGTGGCAGAAGACCTGGCGGTCCGAAGAGCACATGGCGCAGAACAGTCGAGAAGGAGGCACGGCAGTTAGGGAAAAGTTGGGGAGAACTCAGACACATTGCCAGAAACTGTACACGATGGCGCGTAGGCGTACTAGAGGCCCTAGGACCCACAAGGCGATACAGGACATAAGTAAGTAAGTATCTATAAGTCTTCGTTGTCAACGAATGATTTGCTTTACCGAACAGCGTACAAAAGTATAATTACGCACCGAATCTATCCAATAGTTCATGTGACATTGTAATTCTTTTGTTGTATTCTTGGCTTCGAATTATAAATTTATACAAATGTTTTTTAAATATTTTTCCTGGCAGTGAATTAAACGATCTCTTAGGAATTTTAACATACCTTACATTAGTTCCGTAAATTTGCCAGACGGATGTCTTATCAACAAAATAAGCTGATGAAAAGGATATGTTTCCAAAGCTTCAAAATTTGTAGAATTTATTTTATGTCTTCCGCACAGTGGAGCAGGAACTGATCGTACTTTCTTTGTTGTTAATTTAAATAAAACTCAAAAGAAACAAACTTCAGAATCCTACACTGTGCCGAATTCTATAATAGCCGTATTTTATTATCACTCATGATCCATATGGATCATTGGTTTCTATGCAAAACAACAACAATACGAGATCTTGCTTTCCATCAGGATCAATTTCGAGATCTAGAATTTTTTTTTATTCCTTGCTAGGTTACACAACCACACTACAAGACACAAGGAAAATAATTCGTTGATCCAGATCCGGATCGTTTTATTTTCGTCGTGCGATCTATATGGATCTTGGGTCATAATAAAATACGGCTAATATATTCAAAGACTTTGCAAAAAAAATTTACTTACTTACTTACTTAGATGGCGCTACGGTCCGGGGTGGACCTGGACCTCAACCAACAAACCTCTCCAGCTAGCATGGTTACGAGCCAGAACTAGCTCGAGCTAGAACTAGCTGACCATAAAACAGAAGCTGTTCTTATAACCAGCCGGAAAACCGTCGAATTTGCTAATTATCAGGTTGGTAACCAAACTATCAGGTCGAAAGAGGCGGTTAAATACCTTGGAGTAATGCTGGACAACAAGCTACGGTTTAAAATGCATGTTGATTTGTTACCAAAAAAGCATCGCAAATGCAGGTAGCTCTCTCGCGTATCATGCCTAACATCGGTGGACCTGGATACGCTAGAAGGATTCTACTCTCTAGAGTTATCACCTCAGTTCTGTTATATGCCGCCCCAGTTTAAGCGGCGGCACTGAGGACGAAGGAGACCAAAAGGAGACTATCGTCATCATACAGGCTCTGTGCGGTACGGACAATCAGCGGCTTTCGAACCATCTCTGACGAAGCTGCATTTGTCATAGCAGGAATGCTCCCCATCGATATTCTCGCAGATGAAATGCTGAGGATATATAACAGAAGAGCATTGAGTTATCACGGCGCCACTGGTATCAAGGTGATCAAATTGAAGAAAGGGCAGCGTCAGCAGCTATGTGACAAACTCGTTGGGCTAATACAACAAAAGGCAAATGGACATATAAACTTATACCGACAATCCAAGACTGGATAAGCCGAAAGCATGGAGGCTGCAACTACCATCTAATGCAGTGCCTGTCTGGCCACGGTGGCTACCGCAAATACCTACACCGATTTGGACACGACAACTCACCATCCTGCCCGGAATGCCCAGGTGAAGATGAAGATACGGAGCACTCAGTGTTTTACTGCACATGTTTCACGGCATGGAGAATTACTCTGCCAAGTCCGTCATTACTCCTCGACCATATGTTACGGTCGGAAGAGAATTGGATGGCAATATGTTCCTTTATAACAACTCTACAAAAAGAGCTGCGGAGAATAGAAAAGCTAAGAAGAGCAGCTGAAGCAGCGGAAGAAGCTGACACAAGAAGCATAGCATAAATTGCTAACCAGCCCCGCGAAGTAATACCTAACGGCAGTCCCGCGGGGAGAGTGGTTGAAGTGTGTAGGGTGTGCGTTAGTACGTATGCGTATTCCTGGCATCGATTACTCAGGTTTGCGAATCGTGCATGCTAGTCGCACTCGGGCTATTAGTATCTATGAAGATTACACATCCCTGGCACAATCCAAAAAAAAAAAAAAGGAGTGTCTACTATATTTAGTATTATGTTCTTTAGGGTATTGCGAATTGTTGAAAAGTAAATTTGTATACAAATAGGGGTTTTTTTTGTCATAGCTCTTGAGTAGGGTTATGAGGTTATCATAAGGCACTTGGCACCAAGGTGGGCCCATCGCGATGTCATAGCTTTTAGAGTCAACTAAATCTAAAGCCGTTATTATGAATTTAATTACTGACTAGTGCCTATTTTACAAGCAGTCGTTATAATGTTCAACGAATTCCGACGAACTACCTCTAACTGTGATAACTTTCCAAAATTCTCCCCTCACGTTCATCAAAACTTATCTACACCTGTCTGCTTCAAAGCTTTATTGCTCCACCTCATATCTCACAATAGCAAGAGTGGACGTTCTCAATAATTTATGACGCACGATCCATTAAATTGCGTGCACCTCTTTAACTTAAATGACGTATTACATGCAACACATCCTACGCACCGTGAAGTAGTCGTACGGCGCTGAACCGTCCATTAAGAACAGAAATTTCCATAGATCTCCATTCTTATCGATCTAATTCAAATGTTTTAATTATATCCCTCCCTACTTCCGTTGGCATCGGAACAAAAAAAATATGCAAATCGCCCTTCCCACGTGAGAAGCTGGCGTTAAATTCTCGAAATGCACTATCGCTGAAAACTCAGTGATCACGTTTAAGCATCATCAACCTATTCCGGAAATTTTAAGTTAATTGCTTAATTAAGATATCAACGTCTGCGTAAAGTTGGAGAGGCCTATCATGGAGACGACAGCCTCCACTTCACTTGTGGAATTGCTTGCTAGTTGTAAATTAACGAACACAAATGTTAAACTGCGGCTATTAATTCTGGATCCGTGGGTCAGAAAGTTCAGGCAAACGCGAAGAAGATGGAAAGTGGAAGAAACATCAAGTGGGCTGCCAATGGTGTACTCTGCGTTAAGAATGATGCAGGTGGTACCCGAAAAGTGAGTCGAAGCTCGTCAGAATAACATTTGGCTAAAACTCTCGGCAGAGGGCCCCTTTTTCTTGATGAAGATGCACTCATTGATCACAGATCATGGGTTGGTGGTGATGATGTGGCGGTGGCGGGCGGCGTCGCGTCCGCTCGAAATTGGCTTGGGGTTTTCGGCGAAGCACGTCGTCAGTCTGGTTTGATCGGTTTGGCTTACGCACTTCTGGCTGTAATACCATTAACGATGCCGATGATGATAATAATGACGACTACTTCGGTGATGACGATGATGATAATTGCATTCATGCATGCGCGTATGTACTCTGCGCACTTTGCATGGATTCATCCGTGACTTGGAATCATCAACGTGCAAGCAAATGCAATAATACGATGCACAAAAGGAAGTAATGACCCATTGTCTTACTATCTTACTGTCTTGGCAGCAATGTACCGGCTTACGGCAATACGCAGCGCAGACTTTGTTTTAGCAGACCATCATTACGTTGTGGTCGATGTGGATTTGATTTTATCCGAAAGTGGAATTTCGCCTCGTGGTACTATATCTATACGTAAAAATCTACGAAAAGGAATGAGGGCTTGCGAATTTCAATTGTGGTGTGTAAATATTTGTGTCTGCATAATCAACATTCCACAAAGTACTTTTTTCCATCTTCTGGTTTGGATTGTTGTGAAGATGGCAACTGGACAATGTTGTTTTATTCTGGGTCCAACGTTTGAGAACGCTATACAGCGAATACTTCTTACTTATTTAGATTTAATGTAACCTTATCTGTGTTAGGACTTCTAGCACGAGCATGAAATTTCGCGCTAAGTTTCTGGTCATGTATCTCAACTTTCCCAATCTTTTTTGCATGCATCCAAATTCGTACCATCGTCAATTGAAACAATACTCCCAAAATATAAAGCTTCTCCTGTCATGTGCACCCTACGTAGGACATCTCTTATACCAAACCGCACTGCCACTCAAGATCTACAAATTGTACTCCAGTGCTGCTATTTACACTTTTCTATGGCACTTCTGCTTATTTGTACTTTCTCGGGAAGTTGGTCAGTAAATTGCTGTTGATCTGCAATATTATTAGTCTGACGATGGCATATTTTACTTATTAACAAAGTGATTAGTGTTTAAGAAATATACGAAGCCTTATTCATTGATAGTATGTTGGTCAAGACAATGTTCGCTCATAACATACCTGAGCATTACACTGCATCCGTACTGCAGCCGCACTTCATCAGCACTTCATCGGCACTGAATCCGCACGACAGTCGTACTGCAGCCCACACGGCATCATCACTGCGTCCACACTGCATCCGTACTGTAGCCGCACTCCATCCTCACTGCATCCGCACTGTATCTGCACTGTATCTGCACTGCATCCAACCTGTACCCATATGTTCTGCCTGCTTACACAGTACATGAAGGGCAAGATCTAACCGCGTGCTATATATGGTACATATGTGGATTGCATAACTATTGTTCACTGAACTGGCTACGAGCGCATTGAGGACTTAACGTGACTAAGTCATTCCGCAATACTCCGGCGGATTGAGTGTTCGAATGTAACGCCCGCCAGTGTGACTAAACAGAAAATGTGAAAATCATCTTCGAAATGCGTTTCAACCAACTAAAGGATTGAGTTTGTTGATTATAATTTTTGGTTGAATATCAGATCCACCCGCCTGTAGTGCCATTTTGTTTCTCATTTTCCGACACAGGTACACATTTTATTGATGAAATCAGAATCTTTTAAGAGCCCTTGCAGACGTTAATTAAGATGACAACCAGTCCATTAAGCATGCAAATGTTCTCTAACTACAAATGAATCTGTTAATCCAAAAATACAATAGGAATAGCCTTATGAATGAAATACCATATTTTTTTGGCGGCATTTCTATTCCACAAATCACACCTTTCTCGATAGGTACTCTCCTTTATTCAATCGTATCAAAAGCCCCGAAAAGCTATCTATTTTATCTATCTATGTTAATTATATATTTTAGTAAAGAAAAACAAAGTGGATATATTCGCATTGTTCACCGACGATGAGGCATATTGTGTATTTCAAATTGCGATGATTTACGACTTTCCGGTCACTTAGAATGTGAGGGGAAGACCGAATGACAGTCGAAAAATTTATCAAACGAACCCGGGTTATTAGCCCTGGACACGATGTCCATAGGCACACATATATACGCTGAGATTCACTCTGTATCTGATTATACTGAAAAGGATTTATAGTCGAAGGGGACCGCCATTCATAATTCTCCTGAATTTGAAAATTTCATTGATATCCAAATATTCATAGAAGTACACTTTTTTTTTGAAAATGATTAATGCTCTGAGGAGACGAAAGGTGGGCAACATTTGTTGTGCACTTGAGATTAACATAAATTTTCAAATGGACACCACCACACCGACCGACCGGAGAAAGGTGATTTGAGTGTGATTGGTGGCGACCCGCAACGATGACATGAATTTAGTATGCTAGCTATTTTGAGCGGTGACAATTCCAAAACAATCGGTGGAAACAAATCTCATTTGACGTCTCATTTGACCTAAACAAATGTATTTAAGCCGAGATTTATGTGGAACAATTGACCATACCAGTAAATCTATGAGAGAGCTTTTGGGTTTTAATTTCAAGTGTGACTGTCATATTTCATTACAATTGATATTGAGATGTTTCTAGTTTTGCCAGTGCGCTGGAGTCATTTACGGTCGATAGTGTGCATTTTAAAATTTTTCCTGAGATCTGAGATGTCTCCATTAGGATTAGAAAGAGTTATAGAGGTATAAACAGAGCAAAACGTTTGTTTATGAGATCTTTAGGGGGATTTACTTTGGATTTATATTTTCTGTGCATTTATTACTAAAACCTATTGGATTCGGACTTCCGGATTACGCTCTGTATCTTTACTTTAATCTTTTTAATCTTTTCAGTTATACGGCATTTTTGTGAGAATAGGAAGTATAAGACAATAAGAAAAATCACCAAACTGTTATTTTTCGGAACTGGTTCACTGTTACAGTTCGAAATACTTTGACAGTACGTCTGATTCAAAACAGGGCTCATAGTAATAATAATAAGATAAGACCCTAGCTAATCTATGAATTAAATAATCAACTGCAGTTCAAATTCATTTTTAATTTTGAATAAGTTTTTCATCTGGAAGATATCCAGTAAATTTTTAACTCAACAAATTTAAAAGAAGGAAAAATAACGAAGCTGCCCATGTCGATGACCATTTGGGCTCTTTTTACCGCATTTTCAATCGTTTGGCGAGAACTTCGGGCGATAGGTTCTCACATTCTTTTTGGATATTCTCTTTGGGAGCTTCCAGAGTTTTTGGCTTTTTCTCATAGACCCGTGACTTGAAAAAAACCCAATGAAAGAAGTCTGAATCGGTCAAATCGAGACATTAGGCGACCCGGAAACATATCCTTCAAAATGTCCATTGTCGCACCAGGTGTGTGTGTGGGTACACTGTCCTGTTGGAACTACATGTCCTACAGTCCCAATTCATCAATTTGCGGTAATAAAAACTCGTTTATCATGATGGATTTCAAAAATCGTCAACTGCGTCGTTGAGATTCAGGAGAGTGTGAGTGTAGTTTAGACGCGATTGGCGGTCTGCAGGCAGTAACTGATGGACTGTCTGCACTTTGTAAGGGAACATCTCCAACTTTTTCACTAAAATACGCTGCAGATACGAACGTGTTGCATGGCACGTCGCCTGGTCGACGTTGACGGCTCATCGGCCACAGCGACGATATTCTCGTCAAACCACCTGGCGGACTCTGATTTTATGCTAAATTGAAATTGGGGGGTATTTCTTCAGCCCGGCATTTTCTTACTTCACTAATTGTCAATTGTATACACAATTCTGTGTTTGATGGATACACATTTTTCTTACGAATACCTCAAGTTTCTTTCCAAGTGGGTTAAAACTTTTTGTGTTTCGGCGTGTAGTTTGCCTCAGACAAGTTTATAAAGACCTTGCCTTCGTCCAAAAAAAGTTTTTCTGCTACTCGTAGTTTGTCTTAGATATTTAAATTAGTTACTATGTAACGAGTATTATGCTTGTAAGTGAAAATCTTCGGCCTTTCCATCTTAATTTTGTCGTTTGATATTTTCGCAATTTTTTGCTTTATCTTGTTTTACAAACTTGAAGTTGTCTTCAACATTTCTGCACGGACATACGGATGAACGGCCAAACACTTAGAAAGAGTTGATCACCATTTTCAAAGAAGGAAGTGATCAGCCTTGCTTGAGGGTTATTGCCATATACCACAACACCTGTTGTAGAAGACATTGATTTAAGCCCTACAATGTTACATGAAGGATGGTAACACAAACATCCATCACCACCGAGGCAGATTCCACAATCAGGAACCCAAGACCAGTCATAAATAAATCTTCGTTAAAGTATCTCCCGCAAATATTCACTCTCTTATCGGCAAGACAAGATGTCAAATTGCTTTTGTGTGTGACCTTTTTGTTTGTTTCTATTTATTTTATGAGTACACCTCTCACTTGGGTGTGTCGCCTCTGGATAACTAGTCGCACACAACGAATATACGACACACGTAGCATAGGAAATAGCTGATGTACCTGGCGCTCCCACGGTCAATGGATGCAGTGAAGACGATACTGATGATGATGATGGTGATGACACCTGTAGATACAACACAACAATGGTGTCTGTTTGTTTTCAATTTTCCACATAAAACCTCTGAGGTTTCCACAGTTAAACAAACATTAGACTTGCGCAACATTACTCTCGTTGCCTGCAAATATTGTAGTCACAGATACACAGAATACCTTCTTCTCTGTTTGAGATTGTGATCTTGATTCACTTTTATTTTCGGGAGAAATTCAGGACAAGGTCGCAGACAGAATCTTACCAACAATTGTTGTGTGTATTGTCGTCGTTGTCTTCTTTGAATTTTTCTGACACTAACATGGGTCTGACATTGGAATTTCGGTTTTGAACTTGAATGAATGTCACCTTGAATAGAAGAACACTAAAAAGTATCTCATGAGAGAACTTCAGCTTCCGTTAAGAATCGAATTGAATCATTAGACATGCTTGATGATGGTGGGAGAAATAATCGCTTGAGACGTTATGCACTAATTTGTTCAAAAAAAGCTTTAGATACTTTTTTTTTTTTATCTATCTAGAATAATTGAGCCGTCAGAGGTGTAATAGTTCTTATAGTGCTTGTCAAGCGACACCAGTTGTAATTTGCTACAAATTAAGTCGAGTGACATCAGGCTTATAATGGAATAATCGGATGAGGCAACAGCAATAAGGCTTTTGCTCACGAATTAGCTTAATTGAACATAAGAAGATTACGCTGCTGAGTGTTATGGGCAACAACTGTAAATAGTTTATCGATGAGTGAGCGCAATTTTTCGGATCATAAAATTCCTTATTCGCGCATCAAACAGAGATGTGGTGTAAGAATAGGCGGCTTATGTGGGAAAAATAAGAACTGAGATGTTTTATTGGTTTGTGGTAAGTCTGAGAAAGGGTTTAGTGGTGATGTAAACATAATAAGTCACTAGTCATGTATCTATAACATCAGCTAAGCAGCACTTATGGCTCTAATTTCTTACACGGTAGGATCAAAACTTGTATGGGACTATCTGAACCTACTCGAAGATCTCGCATCGAAAACACCGTCACTCTGGCCTGGATACCAGGGCACGAAGGCTTCGAGGGCAACAAATGGGAGGACTGCTTAGCAAGAAGAGGCACTACACTAGTCGCCCACTACTCGGTTGTGAACCCTATTTTGGAGTTACACGGAGTAGTACAAACCTCAAAATAAAACAATGGGAAGCTGATCGTCATGCAGAGCACTGGGCCAAATTCAAGAGCCTAAGTCAAGCAAAGAAGTTCATCAACCCCACCGTTGTAAGGCTAAGAACCTACTTGAGCTTAGGAAGGCAAACCTAAGGACTTATTATTATTATTTATTGTTATTTGACTTTTATTTCAACAAATATATAAAAAAGAAAACATTTTTTTTTTAGTTCATAAGTCTATAATGGTTTGGCCATTGCCCGTCTACCAGATTGACAATTTAAATAAAGTTTCTTACTTAATAAGATCTAGTTATAGGTTTTTTACAAAATAGTATATTTCCTAAAAGTCTCCCTCAATAATTCGTTTTCTGTAGCATAGTGCATTTGAAGTATAGTTGTACAGTACATCCCAGCCTTGATCTCCGTTTAGGATGCTCATAGCTGCTCTAACTCCAGAGCATGCGAGCCAAAGAAGCAAATGCGAAAGTCCTTCAGCATAGGGCATACTAGAAAATGGAATACATCCTCTCTCACTTTCATGTTGCACAGATCACACAAGATCGGGAGTTCCGGGCGATGTGGCATGTAGTGCAGATTTATCATTTCTCCTCTTATTCGAAAAATCGTTCTCATCATGTCCGTTGTGTTACAGTTTAAGGAATAAGACTTGTCCAGCAGATTGTGCCTCATTTTAACTTAAGGACCTTAGCATGTTACTTGACTGGTCATTGCCCACTCAAGTACCATCTGCACAAGATAGGAGTACCAGATACAGACGAATGTCGGCTATGTGGAGTGCAAAAAGAGACGGCAGAATATATATTTGTGAATGCCCCATGGCCACAAGAAAAAGACTTTTCCACCTCGAGAGGGCGTTTTTGAGCCCCTCTGAATTTAGGAACATTGAGTCTGGAGCTTTGTTGAGGTTTA
This sequence comes from Brachypalpus laphriformis, assembly GCA_945910035.1. Lineage (NCBI taxonomy): Eukaryota > Metazoa > Arthropoda > Insecta > Diptera > Syrphidae > Brachypalpus > Brachypalpus laphriformis. The sequence continues at coordinate 35,927,653 of OX246753.1, forward strand.
TCAAGAGCCTAAGTCTAGTTCCGGCTAAACACTGCGCTGGCATAATAGATCTTCGAGTTCGCAGTGCGTACAAGGCCTTAGTATAGTATAGTATCTATAACATCAACATTTGATCACTTTATTGAATATCTTACCTCACCGAATTCGCAATTCAGTTCCCAAAATATTCACATTTATTCAACTAAGATACTATCTAAATGTTAAACCATTTCGTCTGCCTTAACCCACTTCCACAAATGGAGAAAGGTTGTCACTATCCAATCTTTGAATTCTTTTGATTGACAAGCCTAAACACAGACTACCATTAACATCACACATATATCAGGCAAAATGAAGATATTTAGAAAATGTTACTAAATGAGTTTTTATCTAAAACTCTTTCACTTAGGGAAATTGAATAATCACATAAAAAAAAAAACAAATAAACCGCATTAGCTTAATTGGATTTTGATATGTGCAGAGAATGTTCATGTTTTTTTTTTTCTACAATATAAGTTATTTAAATTAAATTTAAATCAGATATTTATCGCTAAAACGGAGACCATAATAATAAAATGTCAAGCATGACGCGACTCTGAAGTTTATCGACAGCAATTTAGTATAAATCACGAATACATTATAGAGGGTGGGTGAATATGTATCTATGTATATGGAATTTTTAGAGATCACTAATGTTGCTTGTTGTATGTAAATTGTTTTGATAAAATTTGACGAATGATCAGCAAAAGGCTTTAGTGTTTAACGTGTAGCAGGAATGTTCTGAACCGGAATAGATACATACGAGTATGTTTATGGACTTGGAGAATTGCAGTTTTTATAGAGAATAACATTAAATATTAGAAATCTGAATGCTTGCCTAAAACTCGTCTTGTTCATAAGACATAAAATCTGCCAGGGTAATGTCATTCCATTCACTCGTTATGTTAGCATTCCTCGTCGTCGAAGGAGCTTCTAACAATGTCGAACCGTATACACTGTCGAACCTTGAAATTGCGAGGCTGATTGGCGCATTGATAAACCAACGACACACTGTTCAAAGGTCCGTCATAGTACACCATAAGGCGGCGTCTTTTTTCCTCTTTTTTGGATACCTGTAGTAAAAAGAAATCAGTGATGAATCTTATTACTATTAAAATAGTTTATCTCCTACCCATGTTATTTTTGTAGATAAACAGCTATTCCAGCTTCCGATTGATAGATACATAGATAGATGAACTGATAATTTCTTATCAATTTTGGATAGCAATCAGTGTGGAATCGCAGTCAGTTATATATTCGAGAGATATAAAGCTACAAGTGGCTCTGAGACTTCGGGACGCAAGTAGTGTGTTCCAAGCAGAGGTTCTACCTGTACTCAAAACTGTGGAATTACTTGAGATGGGATAAATATCCGACAAGGATATAGCCTGTTACCTAGGAACTAACAAAAGTTCGCTTAGTTGATTGAATAATAAAACACAACAATAATGTTATCTTTAGATATTTAATCTTTATCTTTTTTTTATTTCTCCACATAATTCCCATTTATTTCAATACATTTGTTCAGCCGATAGATCCATCATTCAAAACAGCTTCCAAAGTCCTATTTTTCGCGCTTTTCGATTTCGACATTGACTGTATGAGGAATCTCCTCATTATTGAAGATTTTTCCTCTCAAATCTTTTTTTATTTTCGGAAATAGCCAAAAGTCACACGTCACTAATTCCGGAGAATTAGGTGCTGGGTGAATTTCATTAATGCCCGAGAGCGCAAGAAAGTTGTTGGTTTTTTCAGCAGTGTGCGCAGGCGCATTGTCGTGGTGCAAAAAGTAGCGGCGCAGCTCTTCTTTTTGCCGGTGTCCTAGTAAATTTTGGAAAACTTGTGGTAAGCAAGTTTCAGTATACCAATTAGCAGTGACTGTCTGATCAGTTTTAAGTGGGATAACGGCAACCATTTTCGCCTTGGTGAAGTACATCGACATCATAACTTTTGTCGCTGACTTTTGTTGATTGGCCTTTACTGGACGATTTGCACATTCTGGGCTTCATACCATGGACTGCTGTTTGGTTTTCGGGTCGTACTTGTAAAACTAAGATTCATCACCTATAACGATCTTATCGAAGCAGCTTGACTCTCGATTTTCAAACTTATCCAGGAAATATTAAGCAAAACGAACACGAGCCTCTTTTTGCTCTCCATTCAAAATTTTTGGAACCCATCGAGCTGACTTCTTCGAATATTTCAGGTGATAGTTTAAAATTTGTGACACAGCCATGGCATTCAAGCCTAGTTCATCCGCTATCATCTCCTGTGTCATTCTGGCATCTTCGTCAATTTTAGCCTTCACCAGGGCAACATTCGTATCGTCGGTCGAGGATTTGGGCCGATCTTCACGAGATTCGTCCTCTACAGAAAAATGGCCAGTCTAGAATCTTCGAAACCAGTTTGAAATAGCCGCAAGAGATGGTGCATTTATTTTGTATGCATTTTGGCATTCGTGCAGAATTTTGACTGGCGTGAGTTGACGTCGAAATCCGAAGAGAATGACAAACCGAATTTCTTCCTGTGTTGGCGGTGGAACTTCAACCGAGCTTACGTCACTAATTTTTCTCTTTCCCGTCTTCATTTTTACCTATTATTCTGAAATTTGGAAATAAATATTGCTAGATTATAAGCTACAGAAATGCATTCTTTTTTTCCAAAACTACTAATTTGACACCAACTAAGCGAACTTTTGTTAGTCCCTCCATATATTGACAGTCAGGCTGCACCAAAGGCACTAGAGTCTTATGTCTTACGCTTTGTGATAACGATTATCGAATACGGATGCTTGCAAGTACTTCAATAACCTCACGTTTCAGAGGATGTAACACATTGGACTCTGCTACTACTAAGGTATTGCCCGGAGTAGACTGAAGCATATTGAAGGAATTTTTTTTTTTTTTAAGTAAGGAAACCCAAATCCTCGGACTCTCCGGTCTATTGTTCTACCAGAAAGGAACCTTTCTTTAGTGCAGTTGTTGGAAACTTAGATGTAGTTCCCTTATACTCGGGTGGCTGATGATTTCTGTTCTCCGCTGGGGTTTGCACCTGCACACATCGGTTTACAAGCAAACACACTACCCACTGCACCATTGCCACCCTTGAGATACATTGGAAGATACTTTCTTAAGAATTTAGAAGAGGCTGGGTCTTTGAATCGAAATAATGATTTATTTAAAATCTATGTAGAAATTAAATGCATGGGTGAATTATCTTAAGTTGTCTGCCGTGAAGGTTTCCCAGGGATCGCGATGGTTCCACTATGGTACCTAATGTCTTATGATAATTTCATAACCCTACTAAACCTAACCTAACTTAACCCAACCTAGCAATCATTCTACAACTATCCAGAGTGTTGAATGACCGCTCAATTCATACCTAATATTGCAGAGCTATACTGATGTACATAATATATTTTATTTTATTATTTTTAAAATGTGTGAGAATGCATAGTTGATGATAAATGGTTGAACTATGTATAAAGTGGATTTTGTCACAAATTGATCTGATCATATATTGCTAACTTACTTACTTACTTAGGTGGAACTACAGTTCGGGGTGAATCTGGGTCTCAACCAAGAAGTCTTTCCAATTAGATCTTTATCTAATTGCTCCTAGATCCGCATTCCACGTTGGTTGAGGTTGCATTGATCTTGTGCGCGCCACCTACGGCGAGGAGACCCTCTACTGCGTCGTCCCTCTGAGTAGCTCATTATGCCATATCGCAGCGTTTGTCTTCGCTTAGGCATCGAGGGGTTCCAAAAACCTATGTACAGATGATCATGGACATGTACGAAGGAGCAAAGACAAGAGTAAGATTCCCCGCTGGAGTAACCGAAGAGTTCCCAATCAAAGTCGGGGTGCACTAGGGAAGCGTTTTAAGTCCTTTGCTCTTTATTACAGTCCTTGATTATCTGCTTGAAGGTAAAGTGATGGATCCCAATGTACATCAGTCATTCTTTGCTGACGATGGAGCCATCATAAGTGAGGATCCTAGATCCCTACAACGAGCACTTGATGTGTGGGTGGACGTTTTGGAGTGAAATGGGTATCACATTAGTTCAAATACGTTCTCTGATCCACTCAGGCCTATTCCAGACATTTGTTTGAATGGAACATTGCTTCCCAAGTGCGAAAAGTTCAAATATCTGGGATCTATGAACAATAGCAAAGCAACTTGTGATGACGACATAAATCATCGCGTAAGCGTAGGGTGGATGAAGTGGCAAGAAAACTCCGCTATCTTCTGTGACAGAAAAATGCCCCCTAAGTTGAAAGGAAGGCTCTACACCGCAGTTGTGCGTTCAGCGCTCACATACGGTTCACAATGTTGGACGATGTACAAAAAGTATGAGAGTAAATTAACGGCAGCTGAGATGAAGATGCTTCGCATGACAGCAGGAGTGACCAAGCTTGATCGAATAAGAAGTTCGAAGATCCGTGGAAGCTTTAACATCAAGGAAACCTTCGTACAAAAAATAGAGCACGAGCAGCTCAGCTGGTATTGCCACATTCAAAGAAGAGATCATTTGAACCCTGTTAAAAAGGCAATATCTATGCACGTTCCAAAGACATCGCGATGTAGGAAAGGCAGGCCTATAAACGCCTGGATCAGACAAATGCGACGACATCGGCATTTCATTGGCCTCAGTAACCGAGTGATCCAAAATATTGATCCAAGATATTTTCTGAGGTCAAGTAGGCGAACCCCACAGACGGATCAGTAGAAATGCGGTGAAGTGGGAGGGTTGTGATCCCTTGTTTTCGGATCATAACCTCGCTGATAAAAGGAAGAAGAAGAAGTAGCGTTTGTCTTCCAAAACTTTACCAAATCATAATACGAACCTTTCTTGAGTCAATTTTGAATTATTGTAAGAGGCATGGATTACTCCTAAAATTATTTCCACAGTTAGTGGTATAAAAACTGATATTATCAGCAAACACAGTTTACTTCTCACTATAATTTTGGTAAAAAGGAATATGAACAACAGAAATAGTCTTAAAACAGACTTCATTTTTAAACGTTTAAAGATTTGCTGCGGGTTCCATTAATATTATTTCCTAACTAAGACCTATCTGCAATCACTCTTAAAGCACATCTCTAAAGATACTAGCATATTTAATTAAAAATCGCGACCAGGCATACCGAGTGTTTTAGTTATACATAGTCGTATGTATTTATGTATATTTCGAGTATTAATAATACTAAAAAAGTCGACACATTTCTTGAGTAATATCGTTAAAATCAAGGTACATAGCTCAAACTTTCAAACGCGCAAATACCATTGTACTTCTATTTGTACTTATATTGTACCAGAAAATCAAGGGATAAGTCTGGAAGCCACAAGACAATACCCTGTGTTTGCTACATGGTGCTAGAGAGGATGCTGTACAATCGCATCAAAACAATTATAAACCAATACATCCCAATCGAGCACGCCGTGTTTTTAAGTGAACGCAGCTACTCACATCATATACTAGCACCGACAAGTTATACTTAAAAAAATATGCTCCTTCGATCTGACCACTGTCGATGCCATTCTTTAGAGGGAAGGGGTAGTTTATAAACTACTCAAATACACTAAAATCAGTTGCCTCATAAATAACATGCACTCCAAACGGGTTCTTCAAGTTTCCTAAATCGACGTTTGCAGCAAGAACAGGAAGCTGAGCAATGGTCTCGCATAAGGTTCGACACTTGTCCTGCCTTTTTTCTATGTTTCTGACCTACTTGAAACCACTTCGGAAATTTGCATATGTGGACGACTTAAGCTTATCAACAAAAAAATGAGACAACTTCAGCTTATTTCCATCTCAGCAGTCATCTGGCCGAAAATCGTTTTGAAGTGCTTTTTTACGATGTTGCACTTAATCATAATATTCGTAACACTAAATCGGTAACTATCTTTCAATAAACATCTCTTCAACCCTGGAGATAGGCTGTAGTCTGGAAACTACATCCCACATTAATTGGTTTGCACTGCATGTGAAGTAATATCCTTGTCCTGCAGTGTGTGGTCCTAGTAATTGAACAGTGTGGCTAAACGGTGTCTGCGTCGCAAACATTGACCGACAAGGGGAGATCGCAATGTGGACTACTATGTACTATGGACTACCTGTATTTGAATATGCTGATGTTATTTGGAATTTATCAGAATCATTCCGATCGTGTTGAAAGAGTGCAGATGCGCTTTACAAAATATGTATTCTACAAAGTCCGCTACATTTTATAATGCAAGATGCCTACTATTAGGTACTCTTATATCGACCCTTGGTGCTAGAAGGCATATGATATCGTGTTTGTAAGACATGATCTGTGTTACCGCATCGTTAGTCCTGTTCTTTTATCTACTTTACAAATTTATGCTCCGGAGCGGATATTAAGAGAACGATATTTCTCTTTACAAATAGCGCATACTACAAACAATGGCCAGAATTATCCAATTCTTAGAGTTCCTAAGGCTTTTAAAGAAATGTGTAGATATGTCGACTTTAATATTTCAAGAGAGTGCTTCAAAAACATTGTTTTAAATTTGTTTGATAATTAAGTTACTATTTCTCCTATATTGTCTTTGTAGTTCATTTTATTCATTTGTAATTTTTTTACTCTTTACTTTAAGTATCATTATTTCGTAATCTGTCAAGGTAAGAACTAAATAAATAAATACGCGTAGTTTTGTCCTGGTGCTTGGAGAGGTAACTATCATGTATTTTCATAACTGAGTTTCTTAGGTTTCCTGTTAAGTTGATTGTATAATGTTGTGAAAAAATACATTTTCTTATTTATTTTGATGCTATAATAGGTCAGTCATTCATGGTTTTATATATCTTTTGTCGCCTGAAGTGTGTGAGGACACGTTTGTTTAAATGTTTTTTTCTTTTTTTTCATTGAAAAGAATGGGTTATAGTGAATTTCTTAGAATAAACTTGTTTCCAAAATTCAGCTCCCATACGTTCATTATACGGAGGGTGATTGATAAGTGCCCGTGTTTGAAGACACATAACGGCACTGATGTAAAATCTGTATGTCATTGTTTAGGTTCATCTGTCTAACAACGACTGTCAAAATTTCAGGTAAATTCATTGATTAATTTTGTTGTAGTAACTGTTGGAAGTGAGCAAGTTTAATTTTTTTCTAATTATGGAAAAAGTGCAGTACCGATCGGTGATTAGATTCTTGTTTTTAGATGGGAAAACGTGCAGTGAAATTAAGGAAAAGTTGGACACCGTTTATGGGGACCTTTCTCTTTCGATGACAACAATTCGATATTGGTTCAATGAATTCAAGCGTGGTCGTACATCCGTCGTAGATGAAGAGCATCCAGGTCGTCCAATTGAAATGACTATGGATGAAATGGTCAAAAATATCCTTAGCATTATATTGGCAGACCGGCGAGTGAAGGAGTGCCGCGTTTGCTCACCGTCGACAACAAGCGGATTCGAATGACCATTTCACAGTAGAATCTGGACCTTATTAAGCGCAATCCGAAGAAATTTCTGCGCCGCTATGTGACTGTTGATGAGACTTGGATCTATCACTATACGCCTGAAATGAAAGAACAGTCAAAACAGTGGACTGCACGCGGAGAACGTGCACCAAAGAAGGCGAAAACAGTCCTATCGGCCGGAAAGGTCATGGCTACCGTTTTTTGGGATTCTCAGGACGTAATCTACATCGATTATTTGCAAAAGGGAAGAACGTTACAGGACAATATTATGCTGAATTATTGAGAAAATTTAAGGACGCATTGAAGAGAAAACGGCCCCACTTGGCAAAGAAAAAAGTTCTGTTCCATCACGACAATGCACCGGTTCACTGGCGTCACTCGCGGCGGCAAAATTGATGGAATTAGGCTACGAATTACTGCCGCATCCACCGTATTCTCCAGATTTGGCCCCATGTGATTTCTTTTTGTTTCCAAATATGAAAAAATGGCTTGGCGGAAAGAGGTTCACAGCAAACGAGAAGGTCATTGCCGAAACTGAGGCATATTTTGCAGGGTTCGACAAAACCTGTTTTTCAGAGGGCTTAAAGGTGGAATATCATTGGGCTAAGTGTGCCGATATAAAAGGAGAATATGTTGAAAAATAAAATGAAATTGTTTTAAAAAAAAAATGTTTTTTCTCGCCTAACACTGGTACTTATCAATAACTCATGATCAGCGTTGTCATTTTTGCTCCATATGTAGCAAAACTGCTACATTTTGGAGTGCCATGCTACATGTTACATCTTTCTCTCATTATGCTACATATTTCTGAAGTGTTTACCTAATTTTTTATTTATTTTTTATTTTTTTTTTGTTTTTTTTGGTTTTGCTTCTTTTCTTCATCTTCTTCCTTTTTCGGCGAGGTTATGATCCAAAAACATGGGATCACAACCCTCCCACTTCACCGCATTTCTACTGATCTGCCTGTGGGGTTCGCCTATTTGACCGATTTTGGATCACTCGGTTACTGAGGCCGTTTATAGGCCTGCCTTTCCTACATCGCGGTGTCTTTGGAACGTGCATTGATATTGCCTTTTTAACAGGATTCAAATGATCTCTTCTTTGAACGTGGCAATACCAGCTGAGCCGGTTGCGCTCCATCTTTAATACGAAGGCTTCCTTGACGTGAAGGCTTCCACGGATCTTCGAACTTCTTATTCGATCAAGCTTTGTCACTCCTGCTGTCATGCGAAGCATCTACATTTCAGCTGCCGTTAATTTACTCTCATACTTTTTGTACATCGTCCAACAGTGAACTGTATGTGAGCCTTTCCTTTCAACTTAGATGACATTTTTCAGTCACAGAAGATAGTGGAGTTTTCTCGCCACTTCATTCACCCTACGCTTACGCTATGATTGATGTCGTCATCACAGGTTGCTTTGCTATTGATCATAGATCGATATTTGAACTTTTCGCACTTGGGAAGCACTGTTCCATTCAAATAAATATCTGGAATAGGTCTGAATGGATCAGGGAACGGGAAGCACAAGTACTCTGTCTTTTTTTAACAAATGCGATACCCATTTCCCTTCAAAACGTCCACCCACACATCAAGTGCTCGTTGCAGGGATGTACGATCCTCACTTGTGATAGCTTCATCGTTACTTACTTACTTACTTACTTAGATGGCGCTACGGTATGGGGTGGCCCTGGGCCTCAACCAACAAACCTCTCCAGCTAGCACGATTACGAGCCAGCTGCCTCCAGTTGCGCACGCCAAGTTGGTTGAGGTCCCCCTCCACTTGTTTGCGCCACCTACCGCAAGGTCGTCCTCTACTGCGTCGTCCATCCGGGGTGGATTCGAAAACTTTCTTAGCGGGAACGTTGGGCTCCATCCGCTATAAATGACCCAGCCATCTTAGTCGCTGTATGTGAACTCTTCTGGCTAAGTCGATGTCCTTGTACATGCCGTATAGTTCGGCATTGTACCTTCTCCTCCACTCACCGTCTATGCAGACGGGACCAATGATCGCTCGAAGAACTTTTCTCTCGAAATAACCAAGGGCATCCTCATCCGGTTTTCTCAAAGCCCATGCCTCTGCGCCATACAGCAGGACTGGGATGATTAGTGTCTTATAGAGAGTTACCTTAGTAGTTCGAGATAGGGCTTTGCTACTCAATTGCCGTTTTAGCCCATAGAAACAACGATTGATAGGTAGACAAAATCCTTTACTACCTCAAAATTATATCTGTCTATTGTGGCGTTCTGTCCAAGACGCCGATGTTGGGTGTCCTTTTTTGTAAACAGCATATATTTTGTTTTGCTTTCATTGACCGCTAGACCCATCTTTGCTGCCTCGATCTCAATACTCGTAAATGCCCCATTGACGGCCCGCTGAGTTCTTCCGATTATGTCAATGTCACCGGCATAAGCGAGTAGTTGTACAGACTTGTAAAAGATTGTACCTCCGGTGTTGGCTTGTGAGTTTCGTACAATTCTCTCAAGTACTATATTAAAGAGATCGCATGATAGCGCGTCACCTTGTCTAAGACCTTTCCCGACATCGAATGGTTCGGTGATGTTCTTACCGACTTTGATGGAGCAGCGAGAGTTCTCCATCGTCATTCTGCATAAATGGACGAGCTTGGCAGGGATGCCAAGACTAGACATGGCTCTTTATAACTCGTCTCTATACACGCTATCATAGGCAACTTTGAAATCGATAAAAAGGTGGTGCCTATCGATTTTGTATTCATGGGTTTTTTCCAAGATCTGCCGTAGTGTGAATATTTGGTCAATGGTGGACTTTCCCGGCCTGAAACCGCATTGATAAGGACCTATCAGGTTGTTGACGATCGGTTTTAGGCGTTCACATAATACGGCAGACAGGATTTTATATGCGATATTGAGGAGACTTATACCTCTGTAATTGGCGCAGTTCAGAGGGTCTCCTTTCTTCAGGATCGGGCAAACGATGCTGAGGTTCCATTCATCGGGCATACTTTCGTCCGACCAGATTTTACAGATGAGCTGGTGCATGCTCCTTACCAACTCATCTCCTCCTGCCTTGAAAAGTTCAGCGGCAAGGCCGTCGGCTCCAGCAGCTTTGTTGGATTTGAGTTTAGGTATCGCTATCCTCACTTCATTCTGATCGGGTTGACGGGAATCTTGACTGCCATCGTCACTGTTGAATGGCTCATTCTGCCTGACAGCGGAATATTGGTCATCATCGCCGTTTAACAGTCTGGAAAAGTGTTCCTTCCTTATCCTCAGCACCGACTGCGATTCCACTACTATGTTGCCATTTTCGTTCCTGCAGGCTTCTGTTCTGGCTTTGAAACCCTGGCATGTTCTTTTTACCCTTTGGTAAAATTTTCGAACATTATTCCTGCAATAGAGTCTCTCAATCTCCTCGATCGAGCGCTTCTCATGCTCCTTTTTCTTCTTTCTGAGAAGTCGATGTTCCTCTTTTCTCCTGCGCACGTAGAGCTCGTAAGCAGCTCTAGTCCTTCTATGCAGCGCCGCTTTGTACGCATCTTGTTTAGCTGCATGTGCTTGCCGGCATTCCTCATCAAACCAGGGGTTTCGTTGTGGTGGGCGAGAGAAACCCAGTACATCAGAGGCGGCATCTCTGATGCCTTGTTGGCAACGCTGCCACTGGTCTTCCGCATTTGCTGCTGGCGGCATAGGACTTAGATTGAGATTAGAAGAAACACGATCGGCAAAGGTTCTGGCGGTCTCTTGCGATTGTAGCTTTTCGACGTCAAATTTCCTCACAGTATTTCGTTGATTTCGCTCCGTTGTGGATATCCGCATCCGTACCTTGGCTACAACTATGTAGTGATCCGAGTCCATTTTGGCTCCTCGGAAAGTCCGGACACCCACAATACTGGAAGAGTGCCTTGCGTCGATCGCAATGTGATCGATTTGGTTGACGATTTTTCGATCAAAGGAGAGCCATGTTCCTTTGTGAATATCGAGACGTGGGAACCGCGTACTAGCTACGACAAAGTTTCGCCCCGCCGCAAAGTTGATTAGCCTGAGTCCGTTGTCGGATGTGTTGTCGTGCAGGCTGTGCTTTCCGACCACGCTACTAAAGACTTCCTCTCTTCCTAGCTTTGCGTTAAATCAAATCACCTAGGATAATTTTAACGTCGTGGCTAGGGCATTGTTCATACGTCTTGTCCAAGAGCTGGTAGAAGTCGTCCTTTGTCGCGTCGTCCTTCTCCTCGTGAGGGGCGTGAACGCATATTAGGCTAATGTTGGCAAATTTAGCCTTGATACGGATAGTCATAAGGCGCTCGTTCACATGCCGGAAACTCAAGACTTCTTGCCTAAGTCTGCCTCCAATAACAAATCCGCACCCGAATAGACGCTGTCCTTTTTGTCTGTAGCAATCGCCGTAGTAGATGTCGCAGTTTTTCATACTCCTTTTGCCCGGCCCATCCCATCGCACTTCTTGGATGGCGGTAATGTCTGCTTTGAGATACTCTAGGGCCTCCGCAAGTTGTTCGGCTGCACGTGGTTTGTAGAGGGACCTAACATTCCACGTGCAGACACGAAGATCGTTGTCCTTTTTACGTTTGCTTGGGTCGTCAACAGTAAATTCGTCCGTATCCGAGGCTGTTGGTTGCTTCGTAACCGAAGGTTTTTTACGTGGTAGGGAAGTTAACCCGACGGCACAACCCCCAACCTGGAGGACCAGATCCTTTTTTAGCAACCCCTAGGACGAGGGGCCGGATACACCGATGTCAGTAACCCACTTCGGGGATATGAGCGCTGCCGTTGGCCCATTAAGGGTTCATCCGCCACCATCTCTTTTTCAATACCCTGACGTAGTATTGAAAATCCTTACAGACCTCAGCTTCAAATATGTCGAAGTAGCTCCGGTAAGGTTTCAGCTGGCCTGTAGACGTCACCGTTGATTCCATCGCGAGAATTCATCCGCCGCACGTCCTCCTTCTGAGGACCTCTTGTTAGACTTCTGAGACGCGTATTTCAGCCGATCAGGTCAACAAGAGATGCCTCGTCCGGTTAAACATATGCGCGCTGTAGTTCACCCAGATGTGCCTACGCAGGTCCGAGTGTTCAGTTACCCATATATCGTCAGACTCAGCATACGCTCATCGTTAGTTCACTATCAGATAGCTATCCAGCGGGCACCACGGGGAGGTGATGATGCGATTTTGCCCACCATCGTTAACAAAGAATAATTGATGTACCTTGGGGTCCGTCACTTTATTTCAAGCAGATAGTCAAGGACTATAATAAAGAGCAAATGACTTAAAAGCGGAGCATCTTACTCTTGTCTTTGCTCTTTCGTACATGTCCATGATCATCTGATCATCTTTCTGGAATCCCTCGATGTTTTAGCACCACCCATATCAGATCTCGTGGTGCCAATGTTGTAAATTGCATCAAAGCTACATATGCCCATTTCGCACATAGCCCCAAGCGACAAGGCCAGTTCAAAGACTTCCAAGAACATTTCAATTGTCAGGCGCATGAATTATTGCGGCATGTAACAACACATTGACTGTCTTTGGAAGCCGTAATAAGTTGAGTGTTAGAACAATGGAGTTCCTTGTTTCACTATTTTACATTGGCATCATTTGAAGTCGAAAATGAAAAGTTTATTTACGATTTTTTTATTAATGAGGAGAACAAACTTTAGTTACTGTTTTTTATCGTATTTATTAAAAAAAACTTAACGATTTGAATAAATGTTTTAAACAGAAAAGGTACAAATACATTTATTAAATAAAGAAATAATAAATTTATTAACCGAAATATATATAAATTTGATTAAGCCTCAATATTTAAGTATAGATATCGATTTTAAAAATAATAATCGGTAAATTTGAGGTATATGTACAATCATCTAAAATAAACTAAAACTTAATAGATGTTGTAAAGTCAAATGCAATAAAAGTATACATTGAATTATGCAAACAGCTACTCGTACATCAAAGATTTGATTTAAAAACTTCAAGACACAAATAGGTAGGTACTTAAATCCTTGGCTATATGCTAAATTTCTGTTGACTTCCCCATAGCAGTGTTTGCGCTGAACGAAAGTTTTCTGAATTAAACATAATGAAAGATGAGAAATCTTCTAAGTTTAGAAACTGTAGACTCAATTTTACTGGCTAAAGAGCTATTAAAAGGTGAGGCAATATTTGATCCTTCTGAGTAGTTGGCAAGGTTTTGCTTAAATTTTACATATGTCGATTACAAATACATTCAAATTAAGTGAAAATGTTTGCTCCTCTTATTAGTATGTAATCTCCTTTTATTTAATAAAAGACATAAATACTTCTCTGTGCAATTGAATATGAATTGGATTAGCTTTTATTTTTTTATTTTATTTTTTGTTTTATCAATGAATTCCTACTACTATTTATTCAATGTTATCGATTTGTGATTTTGTTTTTTAAATGCTACATTTTTATTGTCAGTATGCTACATTGCTCTGGATAGAAGTGGCAACGCTGCGTCATGATTCTTTATATCACTTAATTTAAATTTAGTCACAGAATTCTTACTCCACTACTCTTGGGCAATAGTTTGCTACTTTCTTCAAAAGACGTGATCATTCCCGTAAATGCGAGTACTTTATCCAAAACCTTTGTGGTAGAGAAAAATTTTCATCGGTTCAATTAGTTTTCACTGCAGTTATTGATAAGAAAATCTCAAAATGTTAAATAGTACAATAGGTACTAATATCTTACGGTTATCGCTATTAAAGGTGTTTAATTAGAAAAATTAACAAAGCGTATTCATTTCCTTATCATTCTGCCACCTTTCAAGAGAATAATTTTCTCATAAATTCTCGTTAACAAGGCCTCAAATAGCCACTCCTCACATTAATTTCTTAATAATTAAACCAAACAAAAGGAAAGTAAAACACAAGCCAACAAACGCATTCCCCTCGCCTAAAGTATCTATTTGCGGTTTATGGAAAACATAAAAGTCCACATTAAGAAAAAAAAAGAATATTTTCAATTTTAAATTTTAACTCACAGCAACCTATTAACTATAACAACCCCATGGTTATTAAATATTCATAAGAACACACAAGAAAGAGTTTATTATACACCTTTTGTTGATCGAAATTGGTTTAGATTATGATCTCTACTCATCATGTTTTTCAAATAACAATTGTTCGCTTTCTTTTTAGTATGTATTGTCCTACGAAAAATTAAGAAACAAAAAATGCAAAGTAGAAAAATTTGATTCAATTTTTTTTTTTATAATTTGCGTACACTCAAGGGGTTATGAATACCCTTATGCGTTGTAGTGCACAGTGGTTCAAGTTGTATGAAGGGGCTGTCATTAATCTATAAAATCTGAACCACTGCACCGAATTCATTCAAATTTAGAGACGTATTTAGGACTGACCGGGTAAATCATCGTACTTTCCCATTTTTCATTTCACATTAATCGATTGAACAAAAATACAGAAACAAAATTTATTTTTTGCTAGATTCCATCTTTTCAAAATTATTAATCAAATGATTGTTATAAAACTTTTATGAAAAATCTTTGCTAAAGTCCATTTCCATAATCCACAATATATAAATAACACATAATAAAAAAAGCAAAGGTGGGCGCCGACGTTTGACAAACATCCGAGAGTATTTTTGTCTATAGAAAGCTTCGTAAAATAAATTGCCCTTCGGACAAGGCACTAAATTGTAGATCCCTTCCATTCGTGTGAAAATTATAACGCGCACAATATGAGTGATTATAAGAAGCTAGGCCCTGACACTTATATAGACCAAGAGCCCGCAGTATAGATTTGGCAGTGAAGGATAACCAAAAAATATGTACTTTCATAGGTAGTATTTATTAGTGTGATATCAAATAAGGCAGTCTGGCAGTCCTCACTGGCGGCTGAGGAAAATAACACTACTTTTAAAATGCGAAAATATGCCCAAAAGGAATAGGGGAGATAACCATTTAATTTTTATTGAAAACAATAGAGCAGAATTTGCTTGCTTTAGATTCATTTATGCCAGACGTTTAGGATGCGGCTAATGCCACGCCAGACGTCATCAAAGTGTTTGAAGTATGCCCAATTTTGCATAATTAAGGTAACCATGTCAATTTTACATAAAACATAGAACAGAGTTATATTATTATGAATATAAAGTTCCAAGACGTTTACGGTGCGTTGAAGGCAGTGCCAGACAACGTTAAAATAAGCAAATATTCCATTTCTGCATAACTAACATAACCAATTTTTTTTTTTTCAAAAGATAGTTCAACTCTTCCAGATTACAAAAATATGAACGCCAGACGTTTTGCAAGCAGCCAAGTTTTTGCCAGACGCGTCCAAAGTAACTAAGGTAACAAAAAACATGAAATGTACCCGATCGAAAATAACTCATACATTTTTTTTTTTGCGTAAACACTAGAAATTGACCAATAACATAATAGAACACCCGTTCTTTATAAATATACCAACCCCAGATAACTTACCTATCGCCAAGTCCTTACAAGGCGCATCCAGAGTATCCAAACCTAACAAAATCATCCAACCTTCACTTAAACCACCAATCATACGTCTAATAATTCATGTTGCCCCCAAAAATATTTTAGATGCATCTGGTAAAGTGTCGACAACAGGTGGAGTACTACAATGTAATGTGTTAGTAATCGGTGGAAATAGTTCTTTACTTGTTAGAAATTTCAGGTGGTATAATGCTGGACAGGAAACTAAATTTGAAACTTAACATACAGGAAAGAGTCCGCAAAGCTTGTAATGCTCTCTTCATCTGTAAGCGGACCGCAGGGAAAAATGGGGCCTGAAGCCCGCAATGATGCACTGGCTATACATCATGATAGTCAGACCAATCCTTACGTATGGGGCTCTTGTGTGGTGGAAGGCAACGAATACGAGAAACATACGCGATATGTTAGCCATGGTACTAAGAACAGCTTGCATTGCCATCACAGGTTCTCTACGCATAACACATACGGCTGCACTCGAGATCTTTCTGTATCTTTTATCATTAGACCAACAAATTATATTTTAAGCGGGCAACAGTGCGCTCACTAACGTTGGTCTCTTCAAGACTAATAACATAGGACATAGCTCCATTCTCAAGGAATTATTTCCTGGAAGCCCTGACGAATCGGACGATATCCTTGGCACCTTAGACTTCGACACACCATACGAAGTATTGTATCCTATTAAAGAGGGCTGGCGAAGGAAGACAGTCTCTGTGCATAACGAGATTGCAATAAACAGAGATGGTTCTAAGACCAGTGAGGGTACGGGGTTAGGTATCTACTCGAGAGGCACGAACCTACAGGTGCCCCTGAGACTTCCGGACACATGCAATGTGTCCAAGCAGAGGTTCTAGCTGTACTTAAAGCTGCGGAATTACTTGAGATGGGATCAATATCCGATAAGAATATCGCCATCTACATTGACAGTCAGGCTGCGCTGAAGGCGCTAGAGTCTTACGTCACCAAATCTGAGTTATATTCACTTTGGGCCGCACTAACATCGAATCCCCATTTCCCAATCAAAGTTACCTAGCTGAGTGTTGACGTTGGCTTGCTCGTACGAGTATGTATCCCACGGCTTAGTTATTATGAAGCGTAGCATATGAAATTTAAGGACAGAATCACTCTTCAACTCAATTTTCCAACATTTTCACAGGAGCATTATAAAATGCAAGTCATTCAACCTTTTGTTTTTGTTTGATTTAGCATAGAAATCTGCTGAATTCTTTTAGTACGTTGTTCGCATCTGCTAGGTTTTAAACGGTTGACAAGTTGAAAGAACTGTCCACAAAGCAATTGTAACATGAGGCGATCCTAGACGAAATGAAAAAAAACCCACAAGGAGCTTTTTTTATGAACTTCTCACAGGAAAGGCGAACCTATAACGCTGAAGTAGCGCTACTTGCAGATGTTTGTTGGTACTGCCTTTGAATTGCTGGAGTTTGTAGGTTTCTGGAAATATCTCACTTGGTAGCGTATTTCAAAGATGTCTTGTCCTGTAACAAAATAAATTTTGCTATAGAGATGTTATTGCGGTTGCCAGAACATGAAAATGATGTGCTCTAGTGGCCTGTCTGAAGCGCTCGATCGAGGAGATTGAGAGACTTTATTGCTGGAATGATGTTCGAAAATTTTACCAAAAGGTAAAAAGAACATGCCAGGATTTCAAAGCCAGAACAAAAGCCTGCAGGGATGAAAATGGCAACATAGTAGTAGAATTGCTGTCGGTACTGATTTGGAAGAAACAATTCTGCAGACTGTTAAACGGCGATGATGAGCAATATTCCGCTGTCAGACAGAATGGGCCATTCAACAGTGACGATGACAGTCAAGATTCCCGTCAACCCGATCAGAATGAAGTGAGGATAGCGGCAGCGGACGGCCTTGCCGCCAAATTTTTCAAAGCAGGAGGATATGAGCTGGTAAGGAGCATACCCCATCTCATCTGTAAAATCTGGTCGGACGAAAGTATGCCCGATGAATGGAACCTCAACATCGTTTGCCCGATCCTGATTAAAGGCGACTCTCTGAACTGCGCCAATTACCAAGATATAAGTCTCCTCAACATAGCATGATCCTGTCTGCCGTATTATGTGAACGCCTAAAACCGATCGTCAACAACCTGATAAATCTATATCAATGCGGTTTCAGACCGGGAAAGCCCACCATTAACCACATATTTACACTACGGCAGATCTTGGGAAAAATCCATGAATATAAAATCGATACGCACCACCTCTTCATCGATTTCAAATTTGCCATGTCTAGTTTTGGCATCCCTACCGTTTGTGCAGAATGACGATGGAGAACTCTCGCTACACCATCAAGTCGGTAAGAACATCACCGAACCGTTTGATCTCTTCAACATAGTACTTGAAAGAAACGAAACTCACAAGCCAACACCAGAGGTACAATCTTTTACAAGTCTGTACAGCTATTTGCTTACGCGCGCCGATGACATTGACATACTCGAAAGAAATCGGTGGACAGTCAATGGGGCTTTGGCTAGTATTGAGGTCGAGGCAGCAAAGATGGGTTTAGCGGTCAATGAAAGCAAAACAAAATATGTGCAGTCTACAAAAAAGCACACCCAACATCGGTGTCTTGGACAGAACGCCACAATAGACAGATATAATTTTGAGGTAGTAAAGGATTTTGTCTACCTAGGCTCTATGGTGAACTCCGCAAATGACATTAGTAGGGAGATCAGACGATGAATTACTCTTGCCAATCGTTGTTTCTACGGGCTAGGAGGGCAATTGAGTAGCAAAGCCCTATCTCGAACTACTAAGGTAACTCTCTATAAGACACTAATCATCCCAGTCCTGGTGTATGGCGCAGAGGCATGGGCTTTGACAAAACCGGATGAGGTTGGCCTTGGTTATTTTGAGAGAAAATTTCTTCGAGCGATCTTTGGTCACGTCTGCATAGACGGTGAGTGGAGGAGAAGGTACCATGCCGAACTATACGGGCTGTACACGGACGTTGACTTATCCAGAAGAGTTCACATACAGCGACTAAGATGGCTGGGTCATTTAGAGCGGATGGAGCCCAACGTTCCCGCTAAGAAAGTCTTCGAATCCACCCCGGATGGACGGCGCAGTAGAGGGCGGCCTCGCGGTAGGAGGCGCAAACACGTGAAGAGGGACCTCAACCAACTTGGCGTGCGCAACTGGAGGCAGCTGGGTCGTAACCGTTCTGGCTGGAGAGGTTTGTTGGTTGAGGCCCGGTCCACCCCGGACTGTAGCGCCATCTAAGTAAGTGGCCTGTCTGGTATTACGCCTAAGTGTGGTGTTTCTAGGAATAAGTCTGTTGAGTTATTTGGAGCTTCTGTCATGGTAGAATCTATAGTATAGACATAGTCTGCCACCAGCCTTCGATAAGCCAGTGATTTGAGATTCGATTCTGGTGCTGGGTCTTCCATTTATCGAATTGCTCGCTGTTGGGTACTGTCGAGTAGAAAAAATAGAGATAATAACAATATTCACGTATGAAGGCTTCACGAATGGCAAAGTTGTCTTTTCAAATCTGTCATCTTATTTTGGGGGTACGAAATTCGGTGCCCCAAGTGGAGTAGATCTGCGGTAAACGGTGATATATGGTAGGAAAAAATATTCAAGGAGCGATCAGGTGCAATCGGGAGAGCACCTCTGGCTGAAATAGGACGTCGACCCAACAAGTTGCTATGGCTTGAAGTTTTCTAATAATTTTAATGAATACTTACAATATATCGAAGTTATTTGTGCTTATCTTACTTATCTTACTTCAGTAGTGGCAGTTAAATCGGCAAGAATATCAAAAACCCTAGAAGTAACATTTTATCTTGTGGGCATATTATCCTATCTCATATCTCAAAAGTAAAACACGAAAACACAAACCGGCCACAAATGGATTGAATGGACCTGCCTCGTTGCTATTAAGAAGCATGAATATTTTTTCTTTATTATTTCTTTATGTTGTGTTAAAATAACTATACCCTACACTATAGGATACACAAATTAATTATACTCGTATGTATGCCTCGTGGTATCTTTATGAATTTTGTAATAGGCCATCTGCTAATCAACACGTGTGTTTCATCTGCAGAGATAATCGATAATATACCCTTCTTCATATGCATAAGGTTCTCTTGGTTTTTATAAAAAGAAAAAATGCTTTCTATTGGAATATTTAACAAAAAAAAAACAAAAAACAGAAAAATAAAAATTTCACTCAAGAGTCGGTGACTTATTAATTTTGCAGCCAATTGACAGCCATTGTCGTTAAGAAAAAAAAGCTTTTATTTATATTAATTGATTTTACGAGATGGTCTGTCTGGAATTTCTAATTTAAATCTTAATTTGCTGATTGCTCTAGATTCTCTTCAGAGACGCAAGGAATTAAGTTCTGAAAAATTCATAAGATACATTTAAGCGATCGTAAAACAAGTAAATTTAGTATCCCCCTAATCTGAGATAAGTAATTAATTTTTTCTGTTTTCGGTATAATTTTTTTGATTGATTTTCATTTCGGAATTGATACGAATAATTTCAATTTCATGCATATTCAATCCGGCGATGATGGGTTTCGTTTATTTGCTTAATTTGATTTTAACTAGCGAATCGGCTTTTGAGTCGCAATATGGACTTGGCTTTGATCTATAAAACTTAAGAATCATTTAGAAAATTAGTTTTTATTGGTTATAGTTTGAAAATCGATTAACATGTGAGCATAGTAAATAAAGGACGCCTTAAATGGCGACCGATGATGTTTTGTTCTTAATTTATAATAGTAATTAAGAGTTGTGAAAACATTTTTAATTGATTGTTAGTTTATGAGTCGCCATAAATGTTTGATCTATTAGCGCTTATTGGGAAGCAGTTGCTGTTTGTAATAAATATTTATTGTGGAACTTGGACCACACACAAATTGAGTAGTATCTAACTTTCTAAATCAACACGATTTATGGATCCTTTCAAGTCGACAGGGAGAGCTAAAAGATACATTTCGAAAGTCATTCAAATTTATCTTCCTAGATTCTATCGAACCACAAATGTCTAAATTAATTTTAATACCTTTCACAAGTTCAACTAATTAAATACTATATAGAGGTGTGAAGAAAAATCAAAGAATAACTAAATCAATAAATTTACAATCGTTTATTGTTCAAAATTATTGTCAAAAGCATTTAATGGATATAAATTCTGCCAACATTTGCATTAGTTCGCAACGATAAAACTCTTTTATCGATAACACTTTGTTCGTCGGGAACGTAAGGCATGCGAATAGAAAATCTGAATATGACACTATTTCACATTCCACAATTTCCATAGATAAACTGTCAATTCATGGTTTGAATATTAAACAGTTTCTTAACGTTTAACGTTCTATATTCAGATACAATCTCTGGGGTTTGATTCATGACAGACTTTGAACGTTCTATGGATCGCATGCGTCAAAACTGGTATTAGATACGAATTTGTACGCAGAGTGCGGTTATAACTGGTTATATAGTATATATTAAACAGCTAGGTACATACAAAATATGATGCGGGAGTAATTGAAAATGAATATGATTATATTTATTTTTACATTCTAATTGATTAAGAGTACTCGTGTGCTACAAAATCTTACCGACGTGGGGTGATTCTTAGGCGCCAAGTGTGCACAGTATGTCGCTTTTTATAATGGATTATGCAATAGGATAGATCTATGAATATACTTTCCATCGCCGCTGTTTGAAATCATGCCAGAATGGAGTTATAACTTTATGTTTTTAATAAAACTTTGATAATAAGGCGACGTAGTATTTTTGTGGTAAGACTAATCCTTTCGGGCAAAACTATACAATTTATTTATTTAGCGTATGGAATTACATATTCCATTATTACATTATTTTGTTATTGCACATATAAAGTTATAACTTATAGGACTTATACTAACATAAACATCCTTTAAGAAAAAATTTTAATATATTTGTACATAAGGTAATTTCAAAAACTGCTAGGCTATATCACAACATCTAGGTTTCGTAACCAGTCTATCACAGATATGTTGTTGTTAGTATCAGCAAACTCTTTGATTTCACCAGGGTAGGAACGCTTGTTACATTCCGCAACAATATGGTGGATGGTTTGTCGTTGGGCGCCGCAGTCGCAAGCTGAAGAACTGACGCTTCCCCAGCGGAACAATGAGTCTGCACATTTTCCGTGATTTGTTCGGATTGTGTTAAGAGTCGACCAGAGGTTGCGAGGTAGGTCAAACCCAAAGAGTTGGCATGATGGGTTCGAGACGGTAATGTTGTTAGTTTGCGTAGACGATGCCCATTCTGATATCCAGGCAGAGTTCGTGTTAAAGGCATTATTTGCCAGTTCATCAGCGAGCTTTATGGCTGGGTGACGAGATTTAAGTCTTCGCTGATGTGACCAGAGGGTAGCAATATCTTCGTGAATGGGAAGTTCGGCGTTGGTCTGTATTTTGTTGTGCTCCCTTAGAAGAGTGTTTAGGCGGCGCAAGGGAGGTGGAGGAATATTGCTCAGCACAGGAAGCCATCGTGTTGGTGTTGTTCAGTTGCACGTCCACCTTCTGTGCATGGGCACTATTCAACCACACTGGAGCGCAGTATTCCGCTGTAGAGTACACTAGGGCAAGTGCTGCGGTACGAAGCGTTGATGCACATGAACCCCAGGTCGATCTAGTTAGTTTTTGCAGGATGTTATTGCGAGTTTTGAGTTTACCAGCCACGTTTGTTTAGTGCTGCTTGTAAGTGAGAGATCTGTCCAATGTTACGTCTGTTGTTAAACTGGACGTTAAGTTTGAAGTTTGCAATTTGGTTTGTAAGGTGAAAACAGCAGACTTCCGTTTTACACATACTTAGACACAGTCTCCACTGTCGAAAGTATATGTTGAGTTGCTCAAGATCTAAAGTCGCAGGAATATCACTATCATCTTAAATAGCAGAGGGGCAATGACGGAACCCTGGGGAAGCCCATTGTTTAGCTTTCTTACTCTGCTTTTCTCATCATTAATAAAAACTTGAAGAAGGCGGTTTGAGAGTTGGTTTTTTACAAGGCGTGACGTCCTTAAACAGGGAACTACTTTCAGCAGCTTAAATATGATTCCATCTTTCCAAACGGTGTCATACGCTGCGGTTAAGTCAACAAAACCAACTCATGTTTTGAGCTTCCTTTCAAAACCTGCCTCAGACGATAGGTATAATTTCATTAATGGCATGGTTTATCCGATTGTAGATAAGGCGTTCAAGGAGTTTGTAGCAAGTGCTTAGAAGCGCTATGGGATGATAGCTTTCCGGTAGGTCGTTAGGTTTGCCTGGCTTGAGAATAGCAATGATTTTCGTTCGCTTCAATGCAGTCGGAATTGTGCCTGTTTTCAGTATATTACTGTAGAATTCTGCTAACCACCGTCTTGTATTTTTCCCGCTTTGCACAAGAAACTCCGGATGCATACCATCAAATCCCGCCACTTTCCCTATTTTTACTGCGGTCAGAGCAGTGCTGACATCTTCTGTTGTGAAATCGCTCGAAAACTGTGATGATTGTGGGGTATTGTTCTTGAGGTTCTTGAGTGCACGTTTGATGACTGTATGTGCCTTGTCGACGGGTGCACGGGAGCCGTCTACAATGCGGCTAGCCATTTTATTTGGGTCGATGCAAGGACTTGTGGTGTTTGAGATGTTACTTCCTCCAAGTTTGCGTAGGAGGCTCCATGCTTTCCTGCTAGAGTGCGTGAAGTTGAGGTGGTTCACAGTTGATGCCCACTTCTTTTTGCGAGCATCGCCAAGCGATTTTAGCAATTCGTGGGCAACTTCCGGGTCTACAGATGCCTCAAAATCCTCATAGAGTTATTCGCTTTCTTCAGTCCAACTTGGAATATACTCCTTCCGAAAACCACGGGGAATATGTTTTTTGGCGGTTGCTTTTACAATTTCTACAAATCTGTCATAGTTTTGAGAAAGTGGTGATATGAACCGTAAGCATGAGTCAAGTTCATTGGCGAAGTTATTCCAATTGGATTGAATTAGTTAGTGGTATCTGTATACCGATGTCGATTATGACCGGGCGGTGTTGGCTTTTCGGAAAATCTTACAGCACTGTTCTGAAAGCTGCTAGAGGATGATGTTCTGCATCACAGGTAACAAAGCACCGGTCTGGGTTGTAGCCTTTTCTCCATCTGCGTGAGTAGAAAGTGGATGTATCTTTGGCGTCGAAGATAAAATGTAAATGGTTTGAGTCCGCCCATTCTATTAGCTTAACTCCATTGTCATCGTTATTATCATATCTCCACAAGCTATGATGGATATTGAAGTCACCAATGAAAACCGTTGGTTGATTTGAAATATCAAGTACGTTAGGCGGCCATGGTGTAGTGGGAGGTTTGTATATGTTTACAACTTGAAGGTCTCCAATTTGGATAGTAATTGTGAAGATGTTGTTTCTGGAGCTAGTGCTTATAAGTTTAACGTCATCAATATCACAAAAATTAAACACGGAAAAAATCCAGTGGTATACTTATGAAAATAAGTCAGAAAGACCACTGCGTGTTATAGCAAGGGGTCTCCACCCCTCGTGCACAAAAGACGACGTAATGAACGACCTCAAAGCTAAAGGTTTGAAAATTCTTAATGCCGTCAATATTCTCAAAAAGGTGAAGCAACAAACGGAACAAGGCCAGGAAATCATGGTCAAGCATGGACTTCCGCTCTTTATGCTTACCTTTGACAGGAGCGAAAATGTAGACGATATTTATAACGTTAAAACTATTCTGAATATCGTAGTCAAGATTGAGCCTATGCGTACGAGTACGAGATCGATACCTCAGTGTAAACGCTGTCAAGGCTTTAATCACACACAGTCGTATTGTCAAAAAGAGCCGAGATGCGTAAAATGTGCTGGTAACCATCTCTCAGAAAAGTGTGACCTAAATAAGCAGGCCCCGGCTACCTGCATTAACTGCAAAGGAAAGCACCCAGCGAACTATCGAGGTTGCGAAGTGGCAAAAGAGCTTCAAAAAAGGCGAGACACATTTAAAAATATTCAACGCCAGAACGCAGAACCGGTTAAAAATAGTCGTGAAATCGCTAAGCCAAGGGTAACGACCGTCAATAAACACGTCAAACTTAAGACGAGAGTCGAGCAAAGTAAAGTTCCTTCGGCAAAATCAAAGGAAAAGCCACAATCTCCAGAGACGCTAACATATGCTCAAGCTGCGTCGCTAGAAACCAAGCAAAGCGGTGTTACGGTAGACCCAGTCTCCCAAGTCTTCTCTATAATTCTTGCGAAACTTGAGGAGCAAACGAAGGTAAACAAAGTCATATTTGATAAATTGAGCAAGCTCGAGTTAAAACTTCGCCAGAAAAGAACTCCCATATGAATATGAATCAGTTACTAAAAATTTTAACATGGAACGCAAACGGCCTTCTACAAAAAAACGCCGAATTAGAAGTATTCTTACGGAATGACAACATTGACATTTGCTTGATCTCTGAAACTCATTTGACAAAGGAATCCGGAGTAAAAATAAGAGGGTATCGTGCTTATCACGCATACCACCCTTCCGGAAGAGCTAGAGGCGGATCCTCCTTATTCATTAAAGACTGCATTGAGCACTCCATAAATACGACGATTGAAATCGATACAATGCAAACAAGCTCAGTTCGAGTTAAGAATAGGCACTCATATTTCAACATCGCGTCCATTTATTGTCCTCCGCGATGCACGTTTCGAAGTAACGACTTTGTACGTCTCCTTGACTCACTTGGACCGAATTTCATTATAGGTGGCGATTTCAACGCAAAACACACCTTTTGGGGTTCCAGATCCAATTCACGGAAAGGCAGACTTCTGTACGAAGCCGGTATGCAATTCGGGGTTGATTTCTTTTCGACGGGGAAACCGACGTATTGGCCCTCTGATACAGCAAAAACACCGGACCTAATAGACTTCTTCGTAGCGAAAGGAGTATCTTCAAATTTTGCGAAAGTAGAGGAAAGCTTTGATCTCTCCTCAGATCACTCGCCGGTAATCTTGACAATAAGTGACCGACTAATGACAGTAGAAGCTGTGCCTAGATTAACTAACAAAAAAACTAACTGGCGCGACTTTAGAACTGATTGCGAAGAAAATATTGTCTTAAATGTATCGCTCAAAACACCCTTCGAAATAGAAGATGAGCTCGGCAAATTTATTGAATCAATACAAAATGCCGCGTGGAAAAATACACCTTTAAGGAGGAAAGAAGTCCCATGCAATGAAGCTTATTATCCACCGGAAATAAAAGAACTTATTCGAGAAAAGAGGAGAGCACGCAAAATATGGCAACAAACTCGCGCTCCCCAGCATAAAACCCACTCGAATTTCTTATGCAATAAGCTTAAAAAAGCGATCCAAGACCTAAAAAACCGAGAGACTTCAGCTTATCTTGAAGGTTTAACCGCCGAAAAAACTACTAATTACTCGCTCTGGAAAGCTGTCAAAAGAATTAAAAAACCGCAAATACATTCGCCACCGATAAGAAAAAACAACGACGAATGGGCAAAAGGTGACAAAGAAAAAGCGGATCTATTTGCCGAGCACTTAGAAGAAACTTTTAAGCCATTTGATGGAGAAACATTGGTAGACGATTTTACCGGTACGACTACGACATCTGACAACCTTAGAATAAAAAGTGTGTCACTTATAGAACTTTGCCAGGCAATAAAAAACCTGAAGAACAATAAAGCTCCTGGCTATGATTTAATAACCGGACAAATCCTCAAGGAATTACCAAAAAAGGCACTATTAAAATTGCTTTATTTAATAAATGCTTCCATTAGATTATTATACGTTCCAAATCAATGGAAAGTCGCAGAAGTCATAATGGTTCCGAAACCGGGAAAATCTCCAAATGACAAAAAATCGTACAGACCGATATCGCTACTACCAATAATATCGAAGGTATTTGAAAAACTCCTTCTGAAACGGATTCTTCCGGTCATTGAAGAGAGACGCCTAATACCTGACCACCAATTCGGGTTCAGAATCAAGCATTCCACAATTGACCAGGTTTATAGAATAACCGACGAAATTGAAAAAGCCCTTGAGGAGAAAAAGATTTGTTCTAGCGCTTTTCTTGACGTATCTCAAGCCTTCGACAGGGTTTGGCACGATGGATTGAATTATAAGCTAAGACGAATCCTTCCGGAGCAACTTCATAAGATCTTAGAATCGTACCTTAAAAACAGACTTTTTCGTGTTAAGCACGGAACTGAATATTCTGATTTTAAAGAAATCGCCGCCGGAGTTCCGCAAGGAAGTGTCCTTGGGCCTATCTTATTCTTGCTGTACACTCGGGACATACCTCAAACTGAAGGCACTATTGTAGCTACGTTCGCGGACGATACGGCTATTTTGGCAACGGAAAGTTCAATCGAGTCAGCAACCATAAAACTCCAACGAGCCTTGGATAAAATCTGTGAGTGGACAAAAACTTGGCGCATTGTTCTTAACGAGACCAAATCGACGCATGTTAACTTCACTTACAAGAAAATAATCAACCTTCCCGTTTTCATTAACTCGGTACAAATACCGCATGCAAACGAAGCTAAATATCTGGGAATGACACTAGACGCGAAACTTAAATGGAAACCTCACGTTAAAAAGAAACGTGACGAAGTCGAAAATCGACTTAGAGAAATGTATTGGCTAATTGGAAGATATTCCAAACTAAGCGTATATAACAAACTGCTTCTGTATAAGCAAGTGCTTAAACCCGTGTGGACGTACGGTATACAACTCTGGGGTTGTACCAAACCAAGCAATAGGAATCTCATACAATCATTGCAAAATAAAATTATAAGAATAATCGTGAACGCTCCCTGGTATATCAGAAACAATGATATCCACAGAGACTTAGGGATAGCTACCGTGGAGGACGAAATAAAAAACTTCGCTCGCAAGCTTCGTATTCGTCTTCATGGCCATTGCAACTGTGCCATACTCCAAACTTTGGATGTGACAAATCTTACGCGCCGACTTCAAAGAACGAAACCGTTCGAATTAGCGCTATAAGAAAAAAAGCCGCATGTAATGACGGTTTCAGCAGGTGCTTTTATTGGAAATCTACCTGCCTCACGCGAATATAAATCTGAAGCTTAAACTACTTGATAAGGTCAAACTTAGTCGTAGTAAACAAAACGAAGGGAAGGGTGTTTTTAGTCAGTAGAAATCTGACACTACTATGAGTACACGGTCTCATAGTGTCTCATGAAGATTTTCACCTACCCACGAAAAAAAAAAAAAAAAAAAAAAAAAAAAAAAATCTATACCGTTTTTTACATAGTTTGCTGATCCATATGACTGGTGGTAGTTGGATCCTATTTGGAAGTAACCGGTGACTATCCCTCTAACCTTTTGAGCCGCGTCGGAGGCAGTATGTGTCTCTTGGATGACGGGTACATCGATGTTGTTTGTCAATAAAAGTTTTGATAAGTAGTCACTTTTGGCTGTACTTATACCTTCGATATTAAGTTGGCATATTCGAACAGAAAATCCGACGTGCCTTGTCAGTTGGCGCTGAGAAGCATCGGTTGCATTGGGCATAATGTTTTATTGATATTGGCGTTGATGTTTACGAAATTTACGAAATTTTTATTTTGTTTAGTTTTACTTCAGTTGACTTCTTCTTTGTTATATGGCCAGGAGAGTAATCTTACTTGCTTGTTCTGGCTTCCTCTTGTGATAGATCGTTTAGCGTTATCCAGGGTGTACCACGGGGAGGCAATCTATCTTTATATCCAAAAAAAAAAAACTATACACAAAAATAGATAATTAGACGTGAACGTTATTGGTATTAAGAAAAACTGGACAATCCTTTCTCTACGGTCAGTATAGTATTTTTTGTTTGACTTTTCAGGTAGTATCTCAAATTTGTTTGGGCTTAATGGACAACTACAATCCCAACAAGCATAAAAGGAACATTTGTCGGAATAGTAATTGCATGGCAGTAGCCACCCGACAATAAAAAAATTGTAATCGAATTCACACTTACTTCTTTTTTATTTCATAGTATAAGTACGTTGCTACGCACGTTGTTGAATATATGTGTAATATTCATTATTTGAAAAGTCAAGCAGTTGGCACCTGGCTTCAAACCCGGAACACAGCCTCTTCCTAACAACGAAGGCAACCGAAACACAGGGAATTTTTGATGTGTTTGAGCAACACTTCCAGCAATTGCTTAATGGCCAACAAACAGAGAGAGTAAAAGGGCAAGAAGAGAACTCGCTTGCAGTCAATGACGAACCAATACCACCACCCAGTATTGAAGAAGTTAGTGCAGCCATAAAAAAAACTGGAAAACAACAAAGCCGCTGGCTCTGATGGCCTCCCAGCTAAACTTTTTAAGCACGGAGGTGTTGTCTTGATAGAGCGCATGCACCAAGTCATCAGCCAAGTATGTTTTGAGGAAAGCATACGCAATGACTGGAGTATCAGCTCTGTATGCTCTATCTTCAAAAAAGGTGATAAGATCCTATCCAACGTATTGTGTGAACGTCTAAGACCTTTCTGCAACACACTTATCGGCACGTACCCGTGTGGCTTCCGGCCCGGAAGATCGACAATATACCAAATTTTCACTCTGAGGCAAATCCTGGAAGAGACCAACGAATATCAAGTCGAAATTCAGCACCTTTTCAGCGACTTTAAAGCCGCTTATGACGGTAATTATCGTCTTGAACTCTACCAAGCGACGGCTTAATTCGGGATACCGTCAAAACTTATCCAGATATGTCACGTAACGCTGAAAAACGCACGATGCTCGTTGCAATTTGGAAACAGCTCTTCCGAACTCTTCCAAACATACACCGGATTCCAGCAAGGAGATGCGCTGTCATGTGGCTTCTGTATATTATGCTGGAGCACTATCTTTCACAAATCCATTCAACTGCTAGGATACGCGAACGATATTGACATCATCGGAAGATCCCGGCAAGCCGTTGTAAAGGCATTTACGGCAAACCGCTGATACTTCGGTTTGGCAAAATAACTGGGATCAAAACTCCTAACTCGACGGACCAAATAAATGCTATATAGAACGCTCATCTTACAAATCTTGCTTTATGGCGCCGAGTACTGGACGATAAGTAAGAAAGCCGAACAAATTTTGGGTACCTTTAAGCGAAAAATACTTCGTGGAGGAGAAGATACAACCGCGAACTCTATGAGTTGTACCAAGATGTGGATGTAGTCCAAAAAGCCAAGACATGTCGACTACATTGGCTCGGCCACATCGAGCGTACGGACAACAATGGTGCAGCCAAGAGAACCTTTGAATCTCGGGCCCCAGGTTCGAGATGGCGAAAAAGACCGAACCTGCGGTATAAAGACCAAGCTGTCACGGATGACAGAAAACAGAGGATGGAAGGCAGCCGTGTCTCAGGCAGATACACTTTAAGGGTCGGGAGCGCTTTAAGTCGCTAAGTAGTCATTATTTATTAATACATTTTCCTCAGCCCGAGCAGAACTAAATTGGTCGCCCCTAGAAGAACAGTCTGTTCTTCGTTATATGTTGCCCTTCTATCCACCAGCAGTAAGGTCCGTTTTCAACAAAATAAAAAAATAAAATTGAATTGTGATGATGTGGTTGGTAATAATCATCAATTACGCCATTTTTTTTTTTTCGTGGGTAGGTGAAAATCTTCATGAGACACTATGAGACCGTGTACTCATAGTAGTGTCATATTTTTCCTGACTAAAAACACAGTTCCCTTCGTTTTGTTTACTACGACTAAGTAAGACCTAGAATATTCGCGTGAGGCAGGTAGATTTTCAATAAAAGCACCTGCTGAAACCGCATGTCATGCGGCTTTTTGTCTTATTACGCTAATTCGAAAGGTTTCGTTCTTTGAAGTCGGCGCGCAAGATTTGTCACATCCAAAGTTTGGAGTATGGCACAGTTGCAATGGCCATGAAGACGAATACGAAGCTTGCGAGCGAAGTTTTTTATTTCGTCCTCCACGGTAGCTATCCCTAAGTCTCTGTGGATATCATTGTTTCTGATATACCAGGGAGCGTTCACGATTATTCTTATAATTTTATTTTGGAATGATTGTATGAGATTCCTATTGCTTGGTTTGGTACAACCCCAGAGTTGTATACCGTACGTCCACACGGGTTTAAGCACTTGCTTATAGAGAAGCAGTTTGTTATATACGCTTAGTTTGGAATATCTTAAGAGTAGAGTGCTGAGTTACCTGGCAAAATCAAATTTTTTTAGTCCTGCTCAATTTGGGTTTAGGGAAGGTCTTGCCACGGAAGATGCCCTGGAGTTTTGCTCTTTTATTTACAAAGCACTAGATGATAAAAAATGTTGCGCCGGACTCTTCGTGGACATCACCAAAGCCTTTGATATGGTGAACCATAAAATTCTGTTGAACAAATTATATAATGCAGGATTTCGAGGTTTTGTACATAATTGGTTTAAGTCTTACTTGAAGGATAGAACTCAAAGAGTCAAAATAGGAAACACTGTTGGTGGGTCAAAAACTATGAACTTAGGTGTGCCCCAGGGATCAGTTCTTGGTCCCATACTGTTCTTAATTTACCTTTAAACCTGATAGCTGATGAAAATCATGACGTTCACCTTTTCAGCATATGGTTTTCGGAGCACAAACTAGTTGTTAGTAACAAAACTAAATTAATTCACTTTAGTTTAAACATGCAAGAATCTCCTGATTTTGAAATCTTCTTCCATGCGAAAAATTGCGTTAGATCTAGTATGTCAAATTGTGTTTGTACCTTAGGAGCTACAAGCACAATATTTAATGAACAAGCATCTTGTGATATATGTACATTGTTTTAAAATTGAAATTCTGAATCAGTTTAAATATTTAGGTATTACTTTTGATCAAAATATGAGTTGGTCCGAACATATTTCAATTCTGAAAAAATATTTACTTCCTACAGTCCGAAGCTTTTATCGTCTCAGAAAATTCTGTGACAACAAAACTTTAAAAACAGTATATTTTGGAATTCTTGAATCAAAATTACAGTACTGAATAAGTTGCTGGGGTGGTGCTTACCAAACAAAGCTTAAGCCGTTGATTGTGCTGCAAAAGTGCGCCATCAGACAAATATGTGGGGTCAATCGTTTAGCTCGCTCTATGGCTTTATTCAGATCATTGAAAATTTTACCACAAACATTTATACTACTTTAAAGTTTCTAAAATCTTTTTTATGAGAGGTTGTTATTTCCAGAGTCCAATTTCTAACACCCGTAATTTGCGTAGCAATTCAGTTAATGTTGTCGTTATTTCTTCTTTTCGCACCACTTTATTTAAAAACTTTTACTCCATTGTGTCCTGCAAATTATTTAATAAACTTCCTTTAAATATCCGAGGCATACGATCTTTGCACAACTTCTTAAAACAAGTCAAAATATGGCTTCTGAATTTTGATCATGATGAAATTAAAATTTTGCTGAACTATGTCATTTAAATATATCATATATTGCCTAATTGTTCTACATACTTTGTATATACTTTCTCTTCAAGTTTTTCTCCTCTTTTATTGTAAATATACTTTATTTTTTTCGATATGTATAAATGGATTAAATACTGTTCACCCCACATTACAAATATATTTTCTTTTATAAAGTGGCATTATCACTATTTTTAATTTATAAATACAAATGTCACTACATATTCTTAATTACAATATTGTTATGGTAGATTAAGTAAATGGAATTTGTTAAATTAAGAATAAATTAAGAATAATGAATGAATAAGCTAACTAAAACTAACTAAAGTTTGGAATATCTTCCAATTAGCTAATACATTTCTCTAAGTCGATTTTCGACTTCGTTACGTTTCTTTTTAACGTGAGGTTTCCATTTGAGTTTCGCGTCTAGTGTCATTCCCAGATATTTAGCTTCGTTTGCATGCGGTATTTGTACCGAGTTAATGAAAACGGGAAGGTTGATTATTTTCTTGTAAGTGAAGTTAACATGCATCGATTTGGTCTCGTTAAGAACAATGCGCCAAGTTTTTGTCCACTCACAGATTTTATCCAAGGCTCGTTGGAGCTTTATGGTTGCTGACTCGATTGAACTTTCCGTTGCCAGAATAGCCGTATCGTCCGCGAACGTAGCTACAATAGTGCCTTCAGTTTGTGGTATGTCCCGAGTGTACAGCAAGAATAAGATAGGCCCAAGGACACTTCCTTGCGGAACTCCGGTGGCGATTTCTTTAAAATCAGAATATTCAGTTCCGTGCTTGACACGAAAAGTCTGTTTTTAAGGTATGATTCTAAGATCTTATGAAGTTGCTCCGGAAGGATTCGTCTTAGCTTATAATTCAATCCATCGTGCCAAACCCTGTCGAAGGCTTGAGATACGTCAAGAAAAGCGCTAGAACAAATCTTTTTCTCCTCAAGGGCTTTTTCAATTTCGTCGGTTATTCTATAAACCTGGTCAATTGTGGAATGCTTGATTCTGAACCCGAATTGGTGGACAGGTATGCCAACCATGCCAACCGATGATAAGGGGGCGGATGATCACCGTAAACAATCACTAAAAGCAGAATAACTGCGATGAGATGAACGACTCCATTCTTGTCTGTACTTTGGGCACCCGAAATCTTACTGAAGTACGAGATGTCATCACTAACCCTCTGGAATAAACCAGGTACATATGCCAGTCTAAAGTAGCCACTTCTGTTACTCTCCCAGGAATCGGAACAAAGAGACTAGGAGAGCACTAAGTGACATTATATTCGATGGATGACGCTCAACACAACAGCTCTGCAAAATGAAGAAACTAGCATCCAGCAGCATATCTGAAGGCGACAACAGATCGTCCTGAATGCTGCAACTTCCTACAGATGTACAGTCGATATTGGCCTGTAACCCGAACTAACACGTTAAAAAGTTATCCGACATAGCGGAGGTCTACTCGAGCTCCGAATCTTCATTTGCATCAAGTGCTTCAGCCGTTCTGTCGCAGCTGAGCTTCAAGAACTCTAAAGAACTGCTAAGGTTTTAGACAAATATAAATTCCTTTTAGGGTAGATCTGAGGCTGTCAAAACTGATTAAGGAAAAGCTAAGATGAATGTATGTATAATAAATTTTTAAATGAGTAGATTCACTTGCTCTTCTTCGAGAAGCCCAACATCTTATTGTATCTGCGTCGAAGCATTTGACTAGTAGCGCTATGTATTATAAGTATCTCCAAGTGCTATAAATGGACTATAATCATGGATGCATATGGTTGACAGTTACTCTCGGATCTGCAAGTGGAATACTATATTCCTTAAATGATCACAGGTAGCCAAATTAAAAACTGCAATGTATATTACCGCGTTATAGGCAACTCAAGTAGCGTCTATGGGCTTACTACAAGAGTCATAAGCAAGTAGTCTGTATTTGGTTACTGGAACATAACGAGGAATTCTGCGGCTCAGCAAGGTTCCTCTGGTACAAGCATGATACGCATTATCGACATCGAAGCGCCAATGTCTTATATTATGTACCTTTTTCAAATTGACGCGGAGAAAGTCATCTGGGCCAATGCGACACTACTAGTCAACTTTGGCAAACACTTAACAAATCTAGATCCATCGGACTCCTCAAACACAAGAGAGGAACCCTCTCCAAAATAACAAATGTTCTCACTGGACACTGCGTCATAGGAAGATGTGCTCAAAGATAAGACATACCCTATAACGACTTCTGCAGAAGCTGTAGAGATAAAGACGAAGAAGAGACAATGAAGCAAATGGTGCCTAGAGTAAAAGGGTTACCCACCCACCTTACACATCGGCAGTACAATGGACCAATTTCTGGTTTAAATGCATCCTCATCGAAGGCCGCTCCTAACCAACCAACCAACCCAGGAGTCTTAAGCTTGCGGTATTTTTTACGGGAGCCTGACACCCCTGAGACCCCCTTCAGGGCTAAGTTCGCCAACATCAGCTTGAAAGATGTTCATATCCGACGGAGAAGAAAAGTTTGCCATTTCTTTGATAGGTTAATCGACCTTAATTTCAGAAAATAAGCCTCTGGCAGGCAAAGATGAATTAACCTTGCCTGCCAGAGTTCAAGAGTTGTATAAGTTCGATGGCAAAGATTCCAACCAAAATAATAAGCTGCCAAATTGACAATATTCCCAAACAACAAGGGAATCTAATGCCGATTCCAATAGACCACCGTTAAAGCCGGCCACAATCCATCAAAACATCATAATATATCCCCCCAACAAACACCATTCTTTCTGTCCATTGGCCTCATGCCATAAGCCACCTAAACTCATCCACCATCCACAACAGCTCCGATCGGCTCACATTGAAATCCCTTCGATTAGAAACAACAAACAGCCAAACCGCGCGCCATTGAATCTCTAGAATGACAGATTGTACAACACATTACCATTTGCTACAACAACTCGTTCCTCTTCCTCATGCCCCCGGGGGCATACAAATGTAATTCCGTGTTAAAGTCATTTGTCTGCATGATCGGAAGAATTACCTCATAGAGTAGCCGCGCTATTGCCGTCGTCGCAGCAGTCATCGGAACAACCATGACGAACAGCGACAATTCATTACTAAGAATGACACAACATACACCAGGCACCGCGCAGCACAAACAAGGGCTTACTTGGGGCAGTAACTTCCACAGTCACTGTCAATTACCGTAATTAGCGTAAAAGAAGAATATCGGCTTGAGGTTGAGGCAAACAGCCAAAGTTAGAGCCTCAGAGCCGATCTGGATGATGTGTACCTACTGTTTCCTACGCCTGGTCGTTGTCAATTGAATTCTATGGAACCTGGAAATCCCATCATCATCATCATCACGGTCGGTAATTTGGCGAATGACTGATAATACCCTTGGTGCGATGAACCTCTTTTAGAGTCCAGCGCAAGGGGAGGACTCAAAAGTCCGTCTTCTTAACGGACCTGTGATTTTCTTGATTAGGGGGATACTCTCCACATGCGGCATGTGCCATACGCACCTGTATCACGGCTGACCCAAAGGGAAATCGATCCACGTATAATGAATACGTTGGGAGCCCTTCATTTCAGTGATATACTGGATACAGATTTATGCGGCCCCGATGATTTATGGCTCTTCAGATGGGGTTCTGCTCGGCGGATTGTTCTACTGCAGATGTTTGGGAAAAATCAATTAATACGTTCGTTGATTACTGCCGCAGGTTGTTGAAGTACTCCGCCTCTTCTGAGCCATTGATTGACCGGCCGAAATGGGATAATGTTTTAATGCCCAACAGAGAGAAATAGAGGTGGAGAAATGGCTCTTAAACGCAGGAATTATGATCTCGAAGGTGGTGCCGCTGATGGGTAAGGTGGGTTTTTCTGGTTCTTTTTTATGAGAACCACTGCCAGAGCAGAGTCAGAAAGGAAAACATTTACATTTGAATTTGTTTAGCCCTGAATGAGCGGTATCTCACTCGTTTGCTTGGGAATATCAATGATGATCGGTGATGGATTAGAAATTTAGAAATTCAAGTGAAAAGCCATAAAGCAAAAGTGAATGGTGATGCGCGCCGTGCATTATGGAAGTTTTAATTTTTATAATTTAATTCCTAGAAATCCATCAAAAAGTATATGCGACCATACGGTTTCGCTTTGATTTGAGAATTTATAATGAGAATGAGTTTGGACTGTGAAATTGTGATGAAGCTGAATGGGGCTAACGTGATGGAAATTTGATGGTCAATTTTGCAGAAGATTTTCGTTTAATTTTATTTCATTTAATTATTTTTAGTAATAACAATGACGTCAGATACACAACGCCGGATATACGATTTCTTCCAATTTTCTTACATATGCGATGTTGGATACCCGCATGAGGTGTACAAATCTTAATAAGAGCGTTCATAGGTAGGTTAGACAACGGATGCACAAAACCAATTTCGTGTATGGGTTTCTCTAATTGCCGGACAGATCCCTTGCTTCGTATTTGCTAGAAACTGTATTATGTTTTAATTGTTTATGCGATGGCACCATACACACGATACTTGATCGAACTTTTCTCGAGTCTAATGACTTGCGGGACCTCTAACAATAAACCACTCTTATCCCACATTCACTCCATCTAGTCTTAAGGACTTTTGAAGGGATGTCGTCTGCTTATTCGCCCAAATCAACGAACCAAATTGCAGGAAAATCCGCTTAGAGTTACTCTAGTTAAGCACAGTATTGCCAGGAGCTGATATTAGAAAATTTCCGATTCAGAATGAAATAAATACTTCTGGAAGCACTCTTTCCCACTCAGCATAACCAAATCATTTGTGTCTTATAGAATAAAAAACAGAGACTTTTCAGTGATATTATAAGTCGCTGAATGTCTCTCAAAAAGAAAAAAAAATCCTTAAAAATTGCATCACTGGTTGGGTGTATAGCAAATTGAGTTGCGAATCAATAGCAGTCGTATCTCACTTTTACGCTATCTGGTTATCTTAAATTTAATATGAGGTCATTCCAAGATTTTGCTGAAACACCAAACCAAATTTCATCAAAATTGATTGCGGAGTTCTTTGAAATTTTGTTTATTAAATTTTTCTCGATATTACCGACTAACAATTTTGGAAATCCAATCAATGGAACAGAATCCCTTTAATCGTTCTTAAGTACAATAATAACTAAGAGTAATTAAGGAAATATTGCATCCAACGTCGTGAATGCCGGATGAAGCTAAGGGTTTTCCGGCAGAACTAACCTCGTGTAGCAGGCATTTGTGTCATATGCATAAGTGTAAACACTTTTATTGAGCTCTATACACACTGAAATGGATACACCATGTCGTATATCCGATGCGAGATATGTGTGAAACGAGCCTATGAAACTTATATTCGCTAAATTAGAATAGAATACCTCGAACGTTTCTCATGTTTTACGTTGGTATTCTATTATTATTATACGTAGCTTGCACCTAAGTTTTAAGATATAGCAACACCAGTGTGAAGATGTCAAATCTGACATTGTCATCGTAAAGTTTGACATTTTTAATGGTAATCGTACTCAGAATGCTTTGTCATACGAGTGCTATTTGTGTTGTGCACAGATACTTCAAGCATTCATCTTGGTCAAAAAATAGAATTAAATCGTCAACATTTACGTGCGATGATTAAACCATCAACAACTCGCTTCGACTTTTGATAATGCATCACCATCTCGAATCACCGTGATTCGCTGGTTTTCCGAGTTTAATCGTGGTCACACTACGCTACAGGATGAATTTCGTAAAGGTCGTCCAAAATCGGTTGTTGTCCCAGAAAAAAATGATGCTGGGCGTGAACCGATGTTGCAAGATCGTCATGTGACATACCGTGAGATTTAGGCCTGCTTAAACATTAGTTCTGCTCACATACATTCAATATTGCATGACCATTTGGCCGTCAAAAAGATTTGTTCGCGTTGGACACCGCATAATTTGACAATCGCTCAAAATAGGCTCGTGTTGATTGGTGCCAAGAAATGTTGAAAAAATTCAATCGCGGTGCTTCAAAGGACGTCTATAAAATCATGACAGGCGACGAATCAGGGATCTATGCATACGAAACTGAAACTAAACAACGATCGACTGTATGGGTGTTTCAAGCTAAAACCAACAACAGTTATTCGCGTGCGAGGCACTTCGAAGCAAATGGACGCCTGTTTTTCGGAATAACTGGACATGTCACCACCGTTTCGATTCGATTTTCGATTAGGTATAAATATTTATTTTTTCATGTCAATCTCAAAACCTAAGTAGCAACCACTGGCTTCCTATGCTAAAAATCATTATAGCAAGTTGTCTGAAATTTCCAAGGTCCTTAACCTTATTCCTCATCTTCTTCGACTTCATACCTTGACGCGGTGAAGATGCTTAGTAAGTACCCAATGATCCCGGAGGGCGATTGCAGTAGGGCCACCCACGCTGTAAGGCCTCCGGGGTAGGGTATCTGAAGCCAAAGTGTAGTCAACCCATTCTAAAGGGTGGAGTGAGCGTTTCATGTAAGCCGTGCCCAGGGATGAAAAGCTGAGGGTTTTTATCAGTCGCTAACGAGCTCCTTCAGGTGCCAGTAAAACCGGTTATGCTGGCGATGGACACTTCTCACCGGCTTACTCGTGGGAACATGAACAAAATTTCAATTACAAAATCAAACAAAAAAACAAAAACTAACACAAACACATATTCCGAAGGCTTTGTCTCTCAACGCAAAGAACAAGGACAACGAACCCACCGACAAACTTACATACCGAGAGATGACACACAATGGCAATCACACGAACCCTTCGGATTCTGATGCCAGATCCATTGACAATTCCGCTTCGGATGCGGAGTCACAGGCAAAAGCCGTATCGGTACGTTGCGGGCGCGCAATCCAAAAGAGGAATTCCCCCAGTGCAAGGAAGCACAGAAACCTTCGCTTAGCAAAGCATCTGCTCGCACGAATTCTCGAGAAACCAGAGGAATCGTGAGAGCAGAAGGACAAAGAGACGCTGCGATGGGCGGGTAGCATTATTGCTGAAGAGACTAGTCAACCCGAGTCGGGAGGACAGGCCCCTTCAACGAGTAAGCGTGAGTCATTTGACAGCAAGAGGCCACCCCCAAAATGCGCACGCTCGGCTACTCATAGCAACCTGTCTCAACTTGAGTCGGTGGACCTGTGAACGGCAATAGGCCTTTCGGCAACACCCCGAACCGTCAACCTGAGTCGGGAGGACGTTCGCGCGGGTTGCCTAAAGCGGACTCAACGTCTAAATGTTCTAGATCCCAGGACGATGCCCCAAAATTCCGAAGAAGGCCTAGAATACCGAGTCGGTGCTCAGGCCCTACAATGAGGTGGCGAAGGATCACCTGGTGTTCGGTATCTACGACAGCGGAAACGAGGAGGGCCGTATCAGTGGGGACAACTGGAGGCTCCTCAAAGCAAGAATTGCGTCAGACGTGCTGGTGCATTGTCTCAATTATCCCGGCGGCTATGCCACCGACCTTCTCGGACGCTGGTTGGTACCTTAACGGTGCCAAGCTCCTAAAATGTAGCAACAGCAGCTCCATCGCGTTCCTCAAAGAGGCAGTGCCCAAACTCAACCACCTATTGGCTAAAGCTGACTTATCAGTCTGTCACTGGAGTGATATTAAGGTCCGTCCAAGAGCCCGAACTTGGATTCCTCCAGGACCATGTAAGGAGTCGGATATCCTCAAACTTATCCGTACTCAAAATTAAGACCTTCCAACCGCCAACTTGAAGATCATCAAAGCCGACGAACCGGTAGAGGCAGGAAGGTTAGTTTCATTCCTTTTTCAAGCAAGAATCCTTGGGGCTTTTAAGCAAAAGGGATTATAACATTTTCTACGGCATGGAAGAACTGGTGCTGAAGGTCCACGAAAAAGACGAAAGACTTATCTCAGGTATGGTTTCCTCTCTAAGCAGCCTTGGACTGGATACCCAACCAGATAGCCTTCCATCTCACTCACAACCGACGGCTCCCACTTCGACCCAGGTTGTAACGCCAGCTGAGTCAGCAGGCGCAAAAGAAATAACCGAGCCGGTCGGTACACCAGCTGAGTCAGCAGGTGACATAGAGGTAGTTGTGCTGCCAAAGCATACCAGTGGTGAATCTTCCGAGTCGGAGGATGGTGACACCACAGTAATAGACGCATCTGTACCAGTTAGGAATGATGATCCGACTGGTACAGATTAATTTACACCCCTGGATAGCAGCTTCTGCTAACCTTTTACGCCACCTGCAGCCAGGAGGAGAGGACATTGCCCCTATCCAGGAACCTTGGGTGACAAGCGACAACCGCATAGCTGGACTAAGGGCAAATAACTAATCCTCGCTTTATGCCAAAGGTTCAGGTAAACCAAGATCCTGTATTTTAGCGAAAAATAACTTAAGAGCCTTCTTCTTACCAAATTTCAGCGATCCGGACTTCGCATGTGTGGAGTTAGACCGCGATGGGAAAGACAGGCTATAGATATCGTCTGCGTATAGGCCCTATGATGATACAGGCCCTCTACTAACAACTAATATACGCGAAACGATAAAATCAGCCCAAGCAACCAACATTCCCCTAGTGATAGGCGCTGACGATAATGCACACCACAACCTCTGGGGAAGTAGTGAAACAAACAATCGAGGTGAGCGTCTTTTCGACTTTATCGTCGAACTAACCTCGTAGTATGTATTTATGACTTTATCGTCGAATTAACCTCGTAGTATGTAATATAGGTTCTGAACCTACTTTTACTAACAGAATTAGGCAAGAAGTACTAGCTATTACTTTAGCCACCAACTCTCCAAAGCTAGATATTAGTAAATGGATGGTATCGAAAGAAGTCTCTTTTTGGGATCATAAGTACATACAATTTAGTTTGGAATTTACCAAACCTTCATTAAAGTCCTTTAGGAATCCTAGGAATACTAACTGGGAGGTTTATAATACATTTTTAAATAAAGAACTCAACACGCGACCCAACTCAACCTTGCTCACCATCTGAAATCGACCTGATGGTAGACAAAGTATGCAAAACAATGAATAAAGCCTTCTTGAAAGCTTGGCCGTTAAGCAGGAACAGAATGGCAATAACCACCTTGGTGGAATACTAACATAGCAAAACTCCGAAATGACAGTAGGAAACAGTTCAATATAGCTAAGTCTTCACGATCTCCAAAAGACTGGGACAACTATAAAAACAGCCTCAGGGTTTTCAAAAACGTATTCGGATGCGGATTTGTCATACGCGGTAGTCTTAGGCAAGAAGTCTTAAGCTTCCGACACGTTAGCAAGCGTATTATGACTATCCGGATCAAGGCTTAATTCGCTAACATAAGCCTAATATGTGTTCATGCTCCCACGGAAGAAAAGGACCCTGCCACCAAATAGTGTTTCTACGAGCTCCTCGACAAAACATACGATCAATGTTCTAAATACGACGTTAAAATCGTATCGATAACGGACTGAGGCTAATTGACTTCGCTCTGGAACGAAATGTCACCATAGCAAGCACATGGTTTCTTCATCTCGATATTCATAAGCAGACATGGCGGTTTGGGGACCTGCATTGCGATTGATCGGGAAACTACTGACTGCCCAAAACTTGGCTTGGGCCAGTAGCGCAACAATCAAGTTCGTGATGAAGTGTTTACTTTACCTCCTAGTGGTGGTCGCCGGGCAACTATACGTATAAACCCTTATACGTATAGGCCAAAATTGTAAGTGCGGGTTGTCTAGGGGCTTGATTCTAGGCTAGGTAACGTGGGCCAGCAACCTGCGTTACCGAATATTGCCCGCTACGGAAACCGACACTATGCCTCGGATAAGGAATGATCACATGTTGACGACTTTTAGCTATTGTACCCGGACAAAGATAGGTTTCTGGAATGTAAAGACTCTCCTCGACTCGGGAAGAGAAGGTCCTTACAATGCCAGATTCCTCCAATTGGAAAATGAATTCATGCGATATAAACTGGATATTTTGGGGGTAAGTGAAGTAAGACGGTTAGAAGCGGGCGAGTACCAGTCTCCAACGTGTAACACTGTACTACTTTATTCTGGAAGACCATCCGGAAGTCCGCGGGAATATGGAGTCGGACTACTGCAAACAACAACAGCACGCAAGGGCCTAATTTCCTGGCAGCCTCATGGTGATAGGATTTTGACGGCCAGATTCCGGACTAGAGTACGACGCGTCACCATCATACAGTGTTACGCCCCAACGAATAGTTCGTCTGAGGACGAAAAGTAGAGCGTCTACAATCTCTTAAGCGCCGTCTTCAATACAACACCAAATGGAGACATTGCCATAGTGATGGGGGATTTGAATGCTAAGGTAGGCAGCGACAACGAAGGGCTCAAACATGTAATCGGGAAGCATGGACTAGGCAACCGCAATGACAACGGCGAAAGGTTTGTGGATTTCTGCAATGCCAACCGCTTGTGATAGGTGGCACCATGTTTGAGCACAAGACCTGCCACAAAGTCAACTGGGTTTCCAATGACAGGCAAGCAACCTCCAACCAAATTGACAATTTTGCTATCAGCCGCCGCTTTAGAAGTAGTCTCCTGGACGTCCGAAACAGGCGAGGGGCAGATGTGGGGATAGTATGAGATCACCATCTTATGATAGCTACTCTCCAACTACGCACTGCTGCAGTTCGAAGATCCCACGACAACACAAGAATGCCCAGGTTCAACATCGATAGACTTAGTGATCCCTCAGTGTGCCAACAATTAAGGGAGCACTTTTCGCAAGGTGTGGAAGCAATCAGCAGCTCAATGCCCGCAACCATCCAAGACCATTGGTGTGCTGTGAAAAATGTTTTTACATCTGGTGCTGAAAGAATTGTCGGTCGATCGCAGGGAAGATATAGGGCATGGCTTTCTGAGGATACCTGGAGACGGATTGACGAACGAAAACAGCTGAAAGCTCGCGTTGCAGCTACCCCAGCAGCAGGGAGAAGCGAGCTAGAGTCCCTATATCGCATGAAGATGAGAGAATTTCAGCGTAGCGTACGACGTGACAAGCGCAACAACATCAACGCGCTGGCTACAGAAGCAGAAGAAGCTGCACGGAGGTGCGACAGCAGGACCGTCTACACAATCACGAAAGAGCTGACAGGTGGTAGCAGCTCCAGCCAACACCCAGTGAAAAGCCTAGACGGCTCCTTGCTCATTTCGGATGAGGACCAGCTCAAGAGATGGAAAGAGCATTTTGCTCCCAAATCAGACTGAGATGCCCGAGGTGAGAAGTACCCGAATATGCACCACGAATCCCAGTAAAGATGAGATCATTACCGCGATCAAGGCACTCAAAACCAACAAGGCGGTAGGGCTTGACGGTATTCCAGCAGAGCTCTTACGAGCAACGCCAACAACATCGGCTGAGCTTCTGCTTCCACTTATAGATAGAGCTTGGGAAGCTGAGAGCTTTCCTAACGAGTGGAAAAAGGGAATGATCGTCAAGCTTCCTAAGAAAGGCAATTTAATGGAGTGTGGAAACTGGAGGGGTATCTGCGTGCTGCCTGCTGTAGCTAAGATAATAGCTAAAATCATCCTTGAGCGAATCAAACAACATCTCGAAGACACACTTGATGCCGAACAAGCAGGTTTCCGCTCTGGATCCTCCTGTGCCGACCACATCAACACCCTGCGGATGATCATCGAACAGTGTGTTGAATATCGATCGCCACTGCACCTACTGTTCATCGATTTTGAGAAGGCGTTCGATAGTGTCAACAGCGAGTTTATTTGGCGTGCCTTACGCAGGAGAGGCATTCCCGATAAACTAATTGCTATTATCAAAGCTACATATGAAGGCTCCAAATGTCACGTTCTGCACAGGGGAAGGTTGTCTGAGGAATTTGAGATCCAAAGTGGGGTAAGACAAGGCTGTATCCTTTCACCAATATTATTCCTATTGGTGATTAGCGATGTGCTTCATGCAGCTTTGTCGACGGGAAACGGAGGAATTCGATGGACTCTTACATCTCAACTGAAGCATCTTGACTACGCTGACGATGTATGCTTACTCTCCCACAGAATTATGGACCTCCACCAAATGACAGCAGATGTGGAGAGGGGGCTGGTGTCGTTGGGCTGAAAATTAATACGGCAAAAACTAAAATTATCAGCCTTGGAACAAACTCATCGACTCAAATATGCATTGCTGGACAACCGATAGAGAGAGTAGAGGATTTCCAGTATCTTGGGAGTATTGTCTCGACCGATGGTGGAACCGAACTGGATATAGCCAACAGGATCGCCAAAGCAAAGTCCGTGTTCGGAATGTTGTCCAAAATATGGCGAAGCAATGCAATTAGTTTGAACACCAAAATAAGACTGTTCCGCTCCAACGTTGAATCCGTGCTGCTATATGGTTGCAGCACGTGGAGAG
The DNA here is from genome assembly GCA_945910035.1 of Brachypalpus laphriformis. NCBI lineage: Eukaryota > Metazoa > Arthropoda > Insecta > Diptera > Syrphidae > Brachypalpus > Brachypalpus laphriformis. The sequence goes on from OX246753.1 coordinate 35,972,496, forward strand.
TGACCACCACTATCACCAGAAAGCTGCAAACGTTTGTTAATAGGTGTCTGCGCAATATCTTAAGGATTTTCTGGCCCAATCGTATCTCTAACGAACACCTTTACGAGAGAACGGGTCAGGAACCAATAGGCACAACTATCCAACGGCGGAAGTGGCAGTGGATTGGTCACATGTTCCGAAAGGGTGACAGTTCCATAGCGAACCATGCTATGCAATGGAACCCTCTAACTCAGGATGGCAGAAGACCTGGCGGTCCGAGGAGACCAAATTGATCATATTGCGATCGACGCAAGGCATGCCTCCAGTATTCTGGATGTCCGGACCTTCCGAGCGGCCAACATCTCGGATCATTACTTTGTTGTAGCCAAGGTACGAATGCGGATATCCCAAACTGAGCAAGAAAGAAGAATCACTGTGATAAAATTTAAAGTCGAAAAGCTACAATCGCAAGAGACCGCCAGACTCTTCGCTGAACGTGTATCCCGAAATCTCTCAATAACCCCTAAGCCGCCAGCATCAAGTGCCGAAGACCAGTGGCAACGCTGCCAACATGCCATCAGAAACGCCGCGACTGATGTGCTGTGTCTCGCTCGCCCACCACCGCGAAACCCCTGGTTTGACGAAAAATGCCGGCGAGTGCATGCAGCAAAACAAGAGGCATACAAAGCGGGGCTGCAAAGGAAGACGAGAAGAGCTCTACGAGCTCGTGAGCTCTACGAGCAAAAGGAACTGGAAGAACATCGGCTTCTCCAAAAGAGGAAGAAAGAGCATGAGAAGCGCGCGTTTGAGAATATCGAGAGTTTATACTCCAGGAACAATGTACGGAAGTTTTACTAAAAGGTAAAAAGAACGTGTCAGAGAAGTAATACCCGTACAGAAACCTGTAGAGATGAAAATGGAAACCTCGTAGTAGAATCACAGTTGGTGCTGAGAATATGGAATAACTACTTCTGCAGACTGTATAACAGCGACAAAGACCAACATCCCGCTGTCAGGCAGAATGAACCATTCAACACAGATGATGATGGTCAAGATTTCCGTCCACCTGACCAAAACGAAGTGAGGATAACAATATCCAAGCTAAAATCCAACAAAGCTGCTGGGCCTGACGGCTTACCGGCCGAACTTTTCAAGGCAGCTGGGGATGAATTGTTAGAGTGCATACACCAACTCATCTCTAAGATTTGGTCAGACGAGTGTATGTCTGATGAATGGAATCTCAGCATCGTTTGCCTGATCCACAAGAAAGGAGACCCCCTCAACTGCGCCAATTATAGAGGCATCAGTCTCCTCAACATCGCATACAAGATCTTTTCTGCGATATTGTGTGAACGCCTGAAATATTTTATCAACAGCCTGATTGGACTCTTTAAGTGGGGTTTCAGGCCAGGAAAGCCCACCATCGATCAAATCTTCACACTTCGGCAGATCCTGGAGAAATCCCAAGAATTCCAAATCGATACTCACCATCTCTTTATCGATTTCAAGGCCGCCTTTAACAGCATCTATAGAGAAGAGCTTTATAAAGCCATGTCTAGTTTTGAGATCCCTGCCAAACTTGTCCGTCTGTGCAGGATGGCGATGGAGAACGCTCGCTGCTCCATCAAGGTCGGTAATAACCTCACCGAGACCTTCGATGTCAAAAAAGGTTTTAGACAAGGTGACGCGCTGTCATATGACTTCTTTAATATTGTACTTGAACGGATTGTGCGGAACTCACAAGCCAACACCAGAGGCACAATCTATTACAAGTCTGTAAAACTGCTTGCATACGGCGACGATATAAACATTATTGGAAGAACTCAGCGGGCTGTCACCGGTGCGTTTGCAAGCATTGAGGCGGAAGCGGCCAAAATGGGTTTAGCGATGAACGAGGGCAAAACCAAGTATACCTATGCTGTCAACAAGAGGGGACAGCCAACACCGACGAATTGGACAGAACGTCACAGCGGGCAGCTATAACTTCGAGGTAGTAAGGGACTTTGTCTACCTTGGCTCTGCTATAAACTCTAAAAACAACATCAGTGCAGAAATCAATCGAAAAATAACTCATGCCAATCGCTGTTTTTTTGGGCTTATAAGGCAATTCAACAGTAAAGCCCTATCTCGAACAACTAAGGAGACTCTATATAAGACCTTGATCATCCCAGTCCTGCTTGACAGCGCTGAAACATGGACTTTATTAAAAGAGGATGAAGATATCCTTGGTCGCCTTGAGAGAAAAATTCTTCGAAAGATTTTCGGTCCCATTTGCGTTGACGGGCTTTGGAGGAGAAGATTCAATCACGAACTATACGAGCTGTACAGCGACATCGACCTAGTCGAAAAACTACGTATTGGACGTCTGAGATGGCTAGGACATGTAGAGCGAATTGACACTAACGCTCCGGCCCGCAGAGTCTTCGAATCTAACCCCGAGGGACGACGCAGTAGAGGGAATCATCGCCGTAGGTGGCGCGCACAAGTTTAAGGGGACCTCGACCAACTTGGAGGGCGCAACTGGAGGCAATTAGCTAAAGACCGAGCTAAATGGAGAGGCTTGTTGGTTGAGGCCCAGGTTCACCCCGAACTATAGCGCCACCTAAGTAAGTAAGTAAGTTAACCTTATTTCCTAAATCGAATTTCCTCCCAAGAAGAAAAGATGATAAGATAGGAAACTTCTCTGCCGATTTCGTATTTTTAAGAGAGGTACTTGTTGAAAAAGTTTAGCTTATGTTGTTGATGTGCTTTCAGGTCTAATGCTGACTGATATGTAATGCTATATCGACCGAACATTTTAGAATGTTTATGGACATCTCTGCAGAAACAAAGCCCCTGGAATCGTGATTTTTAAGCTTAAAGCCTGCCGGCAGTTTGTGAGGGCGGCGTAATCCAACATTCACATGTGCTGGGTACAAACCCACCGCGATATTCCAGGGAATTGCAAATATGATGAGATCGTCGGACATGTCAGTATCATCAGATTTCTACACTCGACTGTGGACATTTGACAGTGGCTCTACTCTGTTGCTGGTACTGCAGGGGCATTGTCGTCAGATTCAAAGCTGCAGCTCTCAGTCAACTACTTTTTGGTAGCTTCATATATGAACTTACTAAACTCGTACAATAACATTTCCAAATAAAGTCTGAAACTTCGTTCCCGGTCTCTAAATCATCAACTGTTGGCACAAGAACCGATTTGAGATTTTTTTTCTACGAGTTATCTGCCGACGATTTTATTAGAATTACACTGTATTAGACTGATTTTTTTATTTGTTATTTTGGACTGATTTTGGTTATGATTTACGTCTTCTTCGCCGGTATCTCTATTAGGTTGTCAAAGAAAGTTTTGCCTAGTGTACGCTGTCTAGCCCTACCTAGATATGGGCACTTGCAAAGGAAATGGTATATTGTTTCCTTCTTGTTGGCAATCTTGCGACAATGTGCATAAAATACAATGCCTAGTTGGACCACGTGGACCCCAATAATCCAGTGGTCTCTTCTTATCGCATGTGTTGTTCATGTGTTGTAGTTGGGCCACATGCAATGATGCAATTCCGCAACCCGTGCCATCTTTTGTTGGTCTTTGAAAGAAAGTGTGCGAAGATACTTACCTTGAGAGCTCCCAACGGTACGAGAACCGCCTCTGCCAGCGTTCTGTCAAGGGCAGATCCCCGCCTTGCAAGTTCGTGAGTTGCTCATGTCGCTGTATTCCGGACACAACAACATATAGGGTAATGAGCGAGAGCGATCCTGAACCGATGACCCCGCGAAGCGAGCTCCTTGAGCGAGCACTGTTTCACCATTTTGGGAGATGAAGTAGCGAAAACTATCGCCTTGATAGCAGCTTTGCTGTCAATGAGGATGGCGATGGTACTGAAGGGTGTAGAGTTGTACGTCAGTAGACGACAGTCCAAATGTGAACCATCGGAGAAGATTGCCTTTTCGTATTCGTTTGTCACTTCGCCTTTTTCCCACTCCACTTTGTCGGTTGCACTTGCTGTTTTTTTATTTTCATTGACTCATTTTTTTTCCTTATTGCAATGATTCCTGGAAATGTAACGACTTTTTTTTTAAATTATTGTTCGAGGGAAAGTTATTGGTGAGCAAGCTAGTTTTTCTCCGGCGCATAAATAAGAGTTTTCTCACTTGAATTCGAGTAAAAAAAAAAACTCTCTTCGAATAGGGACGAGTGTTTCGAATTCTGGTCCTCTGGTTGTTCGTTTTTGGGCCCTCTCTATATTGCTCAAAATCCCAAATATTTTTAGCGTATCATAATGTTATTCTCTTGCTGCAAGACTTGCTTGATATACAATATAATGCAAACATATGTACATATCTAGCACTTGTAGAGGGATACCAAGTAGTCTCAATACAATTTTGTTGGACAGCCAATCTACAAAAGCAATTACAACATTTAAACATTTAAAGAGGATTGAACACAATGCTGGCATACTATCATTTGGATGTGTAGCCGAAATTCCTTTTTAAGAATTAACCCTTTTAGCTATCAGCTCAACTGGTATTGCCATTTGAATCCTGTTAAAAAGGCAATATCAATGAACGTTCCAAAGACATCGCGAGACAGGAGAGACAGGCCTATAAACGCCTGGATCACACAAATGCGACAATATAGGCATTTTATTGGCCTCAGTAAACTAGTGATCCAAAATCGGGAGGCCTCTTGGTATTTTCTGAGGTCAAATAGGCGAAATGCGGTGAAGTAGGAGGGTTATGATCATAACCTCGCCGAAATAGGAAGAAGAACCTTTTTAGCTATAGAATTGGACGATAAAGTTCTCTCTTAAGAAGCAGAATGTATCCACGTTTTATGTTGAACTTTTGAAAGCAAAAAGCGATCCAAGATGGCCTTCCAATGATCCTGTTAATTGCAATAGATACTTTAATCTCTCCCCCTTCGAGCTTTTTATCTCCACAGACATAACTCACAACTTTCTATCGCTTTGGACAATTATTTCCGGTTTTTTTCACATTAAATGTCTGTTTTTCATTGTTAACAGTTTATTTATGTGGCAAGCTCATGTTACTATGAAGATATTATCAACACTCGGTCGTATTTTACCATGCAACTAATGACTTTCTCGTTGCATTTGCATAAATCATTCGGAACTCTGAGCTGAGCTAAACAGCCATTTGTGACCATTCCGCCTCACTCACACCATGCCGAGCCGGCCAATGCAAATATGATTTTAAAATTCCGAAAAGGGTTGCCTTTAACCGTGGCAGCAGCAGCAGCAGCCATATTATGTATGATTAATGGAGGCTTCCCGAAATAAAGAACCTATGAAACCCAGAGGTGCCTCAAATGTTCTCAGGTCTCTCAGCAAATACGCATTAGCTGAATGCTGTCGCGCGCGCGAGTGCAAACACAGAATTATGGGCAAGTCGCTTAATTAGTATTCCAATGGGGGGCTGCAAATGGCTACGGCTACGGCTGCGGCGACTACGACGACGTTTTTCTTCTTACTTTGTTGTGTAGATACATCTATCTGGCCAACACCAGGAATGCCGAGTGACCCACTTCGTGGCGGTTGGAGGCGGCTGTGGCGCGAACACAAATTCTAAAATTCCATTAGGGCTCCAATCGGGAGACGCACAGTGATTCCACCGTCGACGAAGTGGTCATCAAAAATTGATTTCCCGATAGTGACCGACGATTAAGTTACCAACCTCGCACACTGGGAAAAATTATAATTTTCGGAAAAAATTTACATAAAGCGCATTTGGAGGGAATTTTTTTATGGCAATTTTTTGTTGTTTTTTTTTGTGCACAGGGCGCTATAATAATTTTTTTTTGTACACTAATTGGCTTGTTTGGTATTTAGAGACGGGCGGCGCTGACAGGTGGACAATGGTTTGCTGGCGAGGCGGGGGGCGCGTTTAACTACCGAAATGTAGGCGATTGTAATCGATATGAACACTGCATCAGTTGGCATCGATGGAATTTCATTGTTCTAATGAAGCCATATTAATAAAATCAAAAAGAAATTGACCCAAATTTTGTTTGGACGTTGAGAAGACAATACGAGACGATAGACAGTGCTTAGAAATGACTTAATTAGAAGTTATGGTATGAAATTGTGTCCGACACTAATTGAGTTCGATTGGATGTGATGTTTGCATTATTGGGAATCTTTTTGACAGAGAAGTGTCTGTCTGTTTATCATCAAGAAAATAAATATGGACATCACCTGAGATAAATTAAAAAAAAAAAAAAAACAATTAAGTGATCGGTTTGGTGGCTTCGGTTGGAAAGGTTCTTAGCACTTTGCGTGAGAAAATTGATTCGAATAATCAGTGGACTATTTATGTGAAGATTGTTGGTATTATCCTAATTAGGTCGATGGACTTAATGTTTGAATGACAAAACAGGTAGCGGATGTTCATAAAATTTAAGAGAATGGTGGAATTATTATAAGTAACAGATATTAATTAAAGAAAGACACATGAGCAGGGAAAAAATCTGGGAAAAGACAAACAGGTGAAAGGCCATGTCAAACCTGCAGCGGAACGGTTAGTATGGAACATATATGTATACTTTATCCAAGTGTATTTATTAATGTGTAGGGTATTTAATGTGATGTTTACAAAATGGTTGATTCTCAAAGGCACGTTTACCATCTGTGCCAAACTAATAATAATCAGCTATAAAGCTCAACTTTAAGCGGAAATTGAACGGAATACGCAAACTTAAGCCCCACAGAATTAAACGACTAACAAAGGCCTCGTAGGGGCAGCATCTCCCGATAGGTGTTGGTCCGCTAAGTAACGAGAAAGAGACACTGCATCCGAAAACCTAGTAGCTCTGTTAGTAAGCCCTACTCCCACCTTCTCGTGGTGCCAACTGGGAATTTCTTCGGAAATTGCTAACGGGAGAGGACGAATGGTGAGCTTCCTGCGCCAAAAACCAGGATAAGTGTCGGTTGTTCTGTGGCCCAGCGAGCCGCAACCGTAAAAAAACGAATTGCTCCGAAACGGAAACCAACGCCTCGGATACGGACGAAAAATTTTATGACGACCTTTGGCTATCGAACACGGCCAACGATCGGATTCTGGAACATTAAGACCCTCTTCGACTCACTCAAGGAAGTGTCTTATTAACGACAGATTCCTCCAATTGGAGCGTGAATTCGCATGTATAAAATAGACATCTTAGGGCTGAGCAAGATAAGATGGTTTGATGTTGGGGAATACATCTCCCCCAAAAAAAAACCCCTGTCATGCTCTACTCTGGTAAACCAGCTGAAAGTGCACGGAGTTCTGGAGTAGGACTCATGCTAACTCCAGCAGCACGTAGTAGCTTCATAGCCTGGAGCCCCATAGTGACCGGATATTGACAGCTATGTTCCAGAGCAGAGTTAGAAAAAATACCATCATACAGTGTTATGCTCCGACTCTAGACGCGACTGAGGATGAAAAGGATGATTTTTATAGCTACTTAGGTGCCACCTACAACCAAACGCCTAATGGGGGCATCGTAATGGTGATGGGGGATCTCAATGCCAAGGTGGGTAGTAACAACACCATGCTTAAGCACGTGATGGGAGTTCACGGGGTGGGAGACCGTAATGACAACGGTGAGCTGTTTGTGAACTTCTGCAATACCAACCGCCTAGTCATTGGAGGTACGCTGTTTAAGTATAACACCTGCCACAAGACCAGTTGCGTCTCTACTGATAGGCAACGAACATCCAACCAGATCGACCACATTGCGATCAGTCGCTGCTTTAGAAATTGTCTCCTGGACGTCCGAAACAGACGTGGAGCTGACGTCGGACAAGAACGAGCTCACCATCTTATGGTAGCTCATTTACGCCTTCGTACTGCATCCGTCTACAGCAACCGCTCAAACTTACGTAATATCGCCAGGTTTAATATCGACAGGCTCAAGGTTCCCCAAGTGCGCCAATAGTGCAGGGACCATCTGTTAATGTTCTATTAATTTCTGTTAATTTCTTCGCAGAAACTAATTACAATTTAACTTTTTATATATTAATCGATAGATAAATTAAACTCCGTTCTTTTGGAATAGTAAAATTGCCCATGGCGTGTTTATAAATATGCTAAAAATGGTTTGTTCGCAGTTTGGACATTCGCAGGTCGCTGAGCTGTGAATGGACCTTTAGTCGATGGCGGTATGATCTCGAAATCGAATGAGCAGTTCGAAGCAACAAATTCTCGAATTCGTACCGCAGCTTCCAGTAAAACCGAAATAATAACAGCAATCAATTCCCTCAAGAAGAACAAAGTGGTGGGTATTGATGGCATGCCTGCCGAGCTATTTCAAGCGGCACCAAATACATCGGCAGATTTGCTGCATCCGCTAAGATGGAGAGCTTTTGATAGTGAACAATTTCCACAGGAGTGGAAAAGGGGATAATCATTAAGCTTCCAAAGAAGGGAAACTGGATGGAGTGCGGTAACTGGAGAGGTATATGCGCTCTTCCAGGCGTAGCCAAAATAATAGCTAGAATAATTCTAGAGCGAATTAAAGAATATTTCGACGTATTCGGATCACAGGTCGGTAAGGAATTTCCAATGTTGGTAACTTCCCTACCACATAAAAATCCTATATTTCCGAAACAACCAAAAGCCTCGGATAAGGATTGACTCAACTGATGACGACCATATCAAACGAAATAAGGACAACGGCCTTCGGATCTTCCCTTTACAGACCACGTGCAGCCGAATAACTAGCAGTGGCCCTAGACTGCTATAAAGCAGATATTACCGCCATCCAGGAAGTGCGATGGGATGGGCCGAGCAAAAGAAGATGAAAAACTGTGACATCTACTACGGTGATTGCTACAAAGGCAACAGGCAACGCTTATTCGGATGCGGATTTGTCATACGCGGTAGACTTAGGCAAGAAGTCTTAAGCTTCCGACACATTAACAAACGTATAATGACTATCCGGATCAAGGCCAAGTTCGCTAACATAAGCCTAATATGTATTCATGCCCTCACGGAACAAAAGGACCCTGCCACCAAAGATTGTTTCTACGGGCTTCTCGACAAAACATACGAGCAATGTCCTAAATATGACGTTAAAATCGTATTGGGCGATTTTAACGCCAAAATAGGAAAGGAGGACGTCTTTGGTAGGGCAGTCGGTAAGCATAGCCTACACGGCACCATGTCTGATAACGGACTAAGGCTAATTGATTTCGCTCTGGAGCGAAATGTCACCATAGCAAGCACATGGTTTCCTCATCTCAATATTCATAAGCAGACATGGCTGTCCAACGATCATGTAAACGATCAACCAAGTTGATCATATTGCGATCGACGCAAGGCATGCCTCCAGTATTCTCCAGCCAACATAGACTCGGATCATTACCTTGTTGTAGCTAAGGTACGAATGCGGATATCCCAATCTGAGCAACAAAGAAAAATCACTGTGAGAAAATTTAACGTCAAAAAGCTACAATCGCAGGAGACCGCCAGACTCTTCGCTGAACGGGTATCCCGAAATTTCTCAATCACCCCTATGCCGCCAGCATCAAGTACCGTAGACTAATGGCAACGCTGCCAACATGCCATCAGAAACGCCACGTTGATGTGCTGGGTCTCGCTCGCCCACCACCGCAAAACCCCTGGTTTGACGAATAATGCCGGCGAGTACATGCAGCGAAACAAGAGGCATGCAAAGCGGCGCTGCAAAGGAAAACGAGAGCTACTCGTGAGCTCTGCGAGCAAAAGAGAGGGGAAGAACATCGGCTTCTCCAAAAGAAGAAGAAAGAACATGAGAAGCGCGCGTTAGAGAATATCGAGAGTTTATATTCCAGGAACAAGGTACGGAAGTTTTACCAAAAGGTAAAAAGAACGTGTCAGAGGAGCAATACCCGTACAGAAACATGTAGAGATGAAAATGAAAACCTCGTAGTAGAATCACATTCGGTGCTGAGAATATGCAAAAACTACTTCTACAGACTGTATAACGGCGACGAAGACCAACATCCCGCTGTCAGGCAGAATGAACCATTCAACATAGACGATGATAGTCAACATTTCCATCCACTTGACCAAAACGAAGTGAGGACAGCAATATCCAAGCTGAAATCCAACGAGGCTGCTGGTGATAAATTGGTAGAGTGCATACATCAGCTCATCTCTAAGATTTGGCCAGACGAGTGTATGCCTGATGAATGGAATGTCAGCATCGTTTGCCCGATCCACAAGAAAGGAGACCCCCTCAACTGCGCCAATTATAGAGGCATCAGTCTCTCAACATCGCATACAAGATCTTTTCTGCGATATTGTGTGAACGCCTGAAACCTTTTAGGAACAGCCTGATTGGACCCTATCAGTGCGGTTTCAGGCCAGGAAAGTCCACCATCGATCAAACCATCACACTTCGGCAGATCCTGGAGAAAACCCAAGAATTTCAAATCGATACTCACCACCTCTTTATCGATTTCAAGGCCGCCTATGACAGCATCTATAGAGAAGAGCTTTATAGAGCCATGTCTAGTTTTGACATCCCTGCCAAACTTGTCCGTCTGTGCAGGATGACGATGGAGAACGCTCGCTGCTTCATCAAGGTCGGTAATGACCTCACCGAGACCTTCGATGTCAAAAAAGGTTTTAGACAAGGTGACGCGCTGTCATGTCACTCTTTAATATTGTACTTGAACGGATTGTGCGGAACTCACAAGCCAATACCGGAGGCACAATCTATTACAAGTCTGTACAACTGCTTGCATACGCCGACGATATAGACATTATGGGAAGAGCTCAGCGGGCTGTCACCGGTGCGTTTGCAAGCATTGAGGCGGAAGCGGCCGAAATGGGTTTAGCGATAAACGAGTGCAAAACCAAGTATATGCTGCCAACAAGAAGGGACAGCCAACACCGACGAATTTGACCGAACGTCACAGTGGGCAGCTATAACTTCGAGGTAGTAAGGGACTTTGTTTACCTTGGCTCTGCTATAAACTCTGAGAACAATATCAGCACAGAAATCAAGCGAAGAATAATTCTTGCCAATTGCTGATTTTTTGGGCTTATAAGGCAATTCAATAGTGAAGCCCTATCTCGAACAACTAAGGAGACTCCATATAAGACCCTGATCATCCCAGTCCTGCTTTACGGCGCTGAAACATGGATTTTATTAAAAGAGGATGAAGATATCCTTGGTCGCTTCGAGAGAAAAATTCTTCGCAAGATTTTCGGCCCCGTTTGCGTTGACGGGTTTTGGAGGAGAAGATTCAATCACGAACTATACGAGCTGTACAGCGACATCGACCTAGTCGAAAAACTACGTATTGGACGTCTGAGATGGCTAGGACATGTAAAGCGAATGGACACTAACGCTCCGGCCCGCAGAGTCTTCGAATCTAACACCGAGGGATGACACAGTAAAGGACCCCCTCGCCGTAGGTGGCACAAGTTCAAGGGGACCTCGACCAACTTGGTGTGCGCAACTGGAGGCAATTAGCTAAAGACCGAGCTAAATGGAGAGGCTTGTTGGTTGAGGCCCAGGTTCACCCCGAACTGTAGCGCCACCTAAGTAAGTAAGTAAGTTGAGTGTAGGTCTCAGCTACATCTACTGTTTATCGACTTCGAGAAGGCTTTCGACAGATGCAATCGAGGTGCTATCTGGATGGCCTTGCGCAGGAGAGGCATCCCAGAAAAACTTATAGCTATTATCAAGGCTACATACGAGGGCGGTAAGTGTCACGTCGTGCACAATGGTAGGGGGTCGGACGATTTTGAAGTCCAAAGTGGAGTACGTCAAGGGTGCATACTGTCCGCACTATTGTTCTTGGTGGTTATCAGCGATGTACTCCGTGCAGCATTGTCGGAAGGTAACTGTGATATTCGTTGGACGATGACATTTTACCTTAAACACCTAGATTACGCTGACTATGTTTGACTATTTTCTCATGGGATAATGGGCCTTCATCTGATGGTCCACAATCTAGAAGCTGAGGCAAACAAAGTGGGGCTAAACATAAACACAGCCAAAACAAAAGCCCTGAGCACTTCTAATACCCGCGTTCAACTTAACATTGCCGGACAGGAAGTCGAGAAAGTTGATAACTTCCTTTATTTAGGAAGTGTGGCCTCGGCTAATCTTGATGGCACCGAACTGGATGTGTGCCGCAGAATCGGGAAGACTAGAGCTGCGTTCGGAATACTATCAAAAATCTGGAGAAGCAATGTTATCAGCTTAAGGACTAAGTTGCAACTGTTCCGCTCCAACGTAGAGTCAGTGTTGGTTTATGGGTGCAGTACTTGGTACTAAACGCGTTGCAGAACTTCGAACAAGATGGCGCGCAGGCGTGATTGACGCTCTATGCCCCCCCAGGGCTTAAAGAATCTAAATAAACTGAATAAGTAAGTAGTTCGGGGTCCATCAATGTGGACGTCACCTAGGTAATCTGTTTATCAAATGATTTTCACACCTTAGCGGTAACATATGTGGGTCATATGTCATATAATAATATTATATTTCAACCATTTCATTTAATGATGACATCAGAATGATCGCACTGAATCCCACAACAACTTAACTGCTATATGTCAATGCCCGCTCACTGAGAAATAAAATATACCTTGAAGGAGATCTGAATGGACATGTCGGAGTCACTCGAAGACTACGAAGACTGCCATGGAGGAATGTGATATGGCACCGGGAGCCTTCCTGGTGAAGATATCTTAAGCATGTGCAAATTACACGGTTTTATCGTGTTAAATACCATGTTCATCAAATAGAGCCAACACCTGACCACTTACAGCAGTGGAAGAAGTAAAACCCAAATTGACTACCATTTGGTAGCCAGTTTCATGAAGCCTCGGGTAAAAGATTGCAAAGTGATCTCTTAGCAACACCGCCTCCTGCTAACAGAAATGTGTGTAGAAAAAAAAAAAAAAAAAACAAACAGGGGTCTCTGAAAATCAAGTGGTATAATCTGGACATTGAAAAAGGCGAGGCATTTGTTTTCGTGATGAAAAATGACTTCTCACACCATCAACGGAGCTGAGGATGAAGAGTGCAGAGCAGAAAATATGTCGGATTCCTTACAGCGAACTTGCTTAAAAAAGGCCAAATCACTACTAAAAGCTTCAAAAGGCCATCACAAACACGCCAAAGAAGCATGGTGGTGGAGTGATGAAGCTGAGGAAGTAGTAAATACGATGAAAGCGGCTTTCAAAGCTTGGTCAAAGTGCTCCTCTACGATGTGAAATACAATCGCTGCAAGAAAAAAAGCGAATAAGAACTGCCCCCAGCTTCAAGTTGAGAGTACGAAGGGCCTGTATCGCGAGCTGGAGAAAATATCTTCCCCGGTTGCTGATACAAATCAGGCTATCTAGGAGCTGCGAAGACAAATAGCCAAGAAATAGCCGCCCAAAGATGAAAAAATGAGCAGGAGCAGGAGGCAAGCTTCTTGTGGATGACGACAAAATTCTGCAGAGGTGGCGACAGTATTGTGAAGTACTTTTAAATGAACAGTTTCCCAGGCTATACTTTCCAAGAGCCAAACCTTTTTAAAGAAATACCCCACATTACAGTCGAAGAAGTTAGTGAGGCGGTCAAATACTCAAAAAACGAAAAGCGGTTGTGCCAGACGAGATGCGCCTGAGTTCTGGAAAAAGATGGAAGACATCAGGTTCAGATGGCTCAGAAATTCCATCTCCAAAATTATAAGGAATCACCCAATGCCGAATCAATGGAGGGAACCATTACAACCTTCTTCCCGTATACAAAGGGAAGGGTGAGTCGCGAAACTGTGATAACTACCGTTCGATCAAGCTGATGTCACACACCATGAAGATCGTTGAGCGACTGCGAAAAATAATACGGCTATCTGATGATCAGCGCGGGTTTGTCGTGGGTAAATCAACCACAGATGCACTCCAAAGTATAAGATGATAATGGAAAAACATTGTGACTCTTCAAAGAATATGCATATTGTATTGGTTGACTTTGAAAAGGCATTCGACAAACAACCACGAGATCTGATATGGGTGGCATTAAGACATCGAGGGGTCCAGAAACCTATGTTGAAAAGTAAGGTGCCCCTCTGGAGTAGCCAAAGAGTTCACAGTCAAAGTCGGTGTGCACCAGGGAAGCGTCTTAAGTTCTTTGCTTTTTATTGCTGTCCTTGACTATCTGCTTGAAGGTAAAGTGATGGACCTCAAGTATTTTTTTGTTGATGATGGAACCATCATAAGTGAGAATCCTACATCCCTGCAACGAGCACTTGATGTGTGGGTGGACGTTTTGGAGGGAAATGGGTATCGCATTAGTCCGAAAAAAACAGACACGTATTCCAGACAATTATTTGAATAGAACAGTGCTTCCCAAATGCGAAAAGCTCAAATATCTAGGATCTATGATTAATACCGAATCAACTTGTGATGACGACATCAATCATCACGTATGCGTAGGGTGGATGAAATGGCGAAAAAATTCCGCTAACTTCTGTGACCGAAAAATGCCACCTAAGCTGAAACGAAGGCTCTACACCGGAGTTGTGCGTCCAGCGCTCATATACGGTTCACAATGTTGGACGATGTACAAAAAGTATGAGAGCAAATTAACGGCAGGTGAGATGAATATGTTTCGCATGACAGCAGGAGCGACAAATCTGGATCGAATAAGAAGTTCGAATATCCGAGGAGTCTTCACGTAAAAAAAAACGAAAAATAGAGTGCGACCGGCTCATCCACCATTACAAATACAAATATTTGGCGCAACAGCTCTTTAAAGTGCCAGGGCCTAGCTTCTTGCAACCACTCATGTTGTGTGCGTTATATTTTTTACACGAATGGCAGGGACCTACAGTTTAATGCCGAATCCGAACGGCAATTTGAGAACCTTTTTCGTGACAACAATACTATCGGATGTTTGTCAGACGCTCGCGAGAGGTGGGACCGTGAAAAAACTTTTTGGTATTTTCTGGGATTCGAACTTGGAACCTCATGCGTAGTGATCCGACATACTAACCACTTACGCCACGGCGCCCACCGCCAGAAACCACCATTGCCATGTTCAAAGAAGAGATCATTTGAACCCTGTATCATTTGAAGGCATCGCGACAGAAAATGCAGGCTTATAAACTTCTGATTCACACAATTGAAACGACACCAGCACTTAGTTTGCCTCAGTAACCAAGTGATGCGAAATCGGGAGTCCTGCCGATATTTTATGAGGACAAATAGGCGAACCGCATAGGCGGATCAGTATAAATACAGTGAAGTTGGTGGGTTATGATTCCTTGCTTTCAGATCATAACTTCGCCGAAATAGGAAGAAGAAGATCATCAAACTTTCCAGTCGTCGGCTTTAGTCCAAACATTGATGATCATACTACTTTTTTGGGTAATATCTAACTGTTTTATATGCTCAGAGACTATCATACAGCTTTCACTTATCAACCGGATATCAATAAAAGCAAACTTTGGTGCTATCATAAATCATAAGAAATACGTGTCACTGCTCTCTTATATTTGGGGTCAAACAAATGGATAATATCGCGACCCACTCTAAAGCCATTCCCATGCTAAATTGACTTCGACCAATTTTATTCCATTGACGTCATTCATCGATTTCATTGACCTAGCGCCTACCGCAACTGTGTCATAGTTGAATTTTAAGCAATTTTCGCTAAAAATAGCAATTCTCAGCTTGAATGACAAATGTTTCCTATCAATTCGATCTGATGAAGAAGTCAACAACAGCATACGCAATTAATATCAGCTTCTGAGCCAATCAACATACCATACCGCATGCCATAGCACCACACCATCCAGATGAAGAGGAAGAAGCCTAACCAATTAGTGTCGCTCTGGAGCAGCACATAAACAGCATCAGCGTACAGCGGCACACTCAGCAAACACAGCAAACACAGCACACGGCATACTCTCAACAACGAAACAGTTAACAAAATTATGCAATTATTGAGATCATAATATAGAAAAAATTATTAATCATCGCGTGCCAGCAATTTTACCACACCATCATCAGCATCTCAAGCGTTAAACTCTTGGGGCTCTTGGCAGGCAAGTGTGCCTAAGAATTGTGTAACAATACACACATACACACGGACAGAGATGCCTCGACGAGTCAATTGCTTGTCCATGTCATGGGAATAAGGAATACAAAATCTAGTTTAAGACTTATTAAGGCTTCACATCATCAAGACTGCTTTGTGACACCAGATCCTGTTCAGGAGGAGATAGGCATCTAGTCCATCTGTATACAGTGACTCCTACATCATGACGCCTGCTGACATATGTATCCACTATGTGGTTGATAACGATGATAGAATTCTTCACCATTCAGAGTTCCGTTAACTGGGGGAATCTCCTCCTTGGATACAGTAGCTTTATGGAGTTTGTCGCCAATTAACGGTTAATTAATAAGACAACCTTCGGCAATTAAAGATGCAATCGGGAGCTACGCGATGGAACTATTAATTCGAATGTCCTTAGGCGGGTTTTTGTAGTTTCTTTTTGCAGTCCCAACCAGAATGGATGGACGGCTTGATGAATGCATACTAAATGTCTGACTGTACGATGGAAGATGGATAGCTTGAGCGATTTACTGCATAATCGCAGGCATTAGGGATGATGACATTTTCTATTGCTGGACCCCATGTTTACACAGAAAAGGTGGACTGGTAGGTATATGTCATCCACTTGTCCATATTTTAATTGGACTTTCAGGTGGAATGTCTTAATGAGGTGGCATCAAATAATACACCAAATGGGTGGTCAACGGGATCAATTAAAGCAAACAGTTAAATTACAAGAAACTTGTAGTTCTCAACGAATAATTTTATTTAATTACACCGTAGGCTTAAGCCAAATGCATTCATATGCAAATTGATTATTTTTTGGTCCAGGATTTTATATGCATATGACTACAAATTTAATGATTATTGACGGACAGAAGAGCAGAGGGTATTTCAGGTCTTTAACAGATTTTATGCGAATAATTTGAACATCCGTTCGTTATTTCTTGTATTCTACTATTGGAGCGAATGCACAGCTGCAAAAGGTTGGTATCAGAGCTACAATAAACCGGTCGCTCTAAAAAACAAATTTTTTTAAGAGATATTTATGTAGGTGCCCCAAATTATTATTTGTTCTCTGCATGGTCCCACGGTCTGGATCTCCATGTACCTTGCACCGTCTTAATTTTTAACGAACCATAGGTGGTGGTTGGGCTTCAAGGATGCCAATGGTAGGAATACCAGTTTGGGCGATCCTAAATCAGCGTTTCTACCAAATTTGAGGCATCTTAGCACTCTTGGTCAAGCCAGATGCTTCCTAGGTTGTATCCTAATATGCGAATGTCGCGTTCCATTCATTTTTTTCGAATCTTGTGAACCATTCCATAGAAGCTACCAATAGTTTTTACATAACTGGAGCCCGAGTGATTCCTGTTTTATGGGGCTGTAGTTGACAGACATGTCAACTACAACCATGGGATGGGCCGGGCAAAAGGAGTATGAAAAACTGCGACATCTACTATGGCGATTGCTACAACAAGGACAGCGGCTATTCGGGTGCGGATTTGTCATTGGAGGCAGACTTAGGCAAGAAGTCTTGAGTTTCCGGCATGTGAATGAGCGCCTTATTACTATCCGTATCAAGGCTAAATTTGCCAACATAGGCCTAATATGCGTTCACGCCCCTCACGAGGAGAAGGACGACGCGACCAAGGATGACTTCTACCAGCTCTTAGACAAGACGTATGAGCAATGCCCTTGCCACGACGTTAAAATTATCCTTGGTGATTTTAACGCAAAGCTAGGAGGAGAAAACGTCTTTAGTAGCGTGGTCGGAAAGCACAGCCTGCACGACATCACATCCGGCAACGGACTCAGGCTAATCGGGGCGAAACTTTGTCGTAGCTAGTACGCGGCTCCAACGTCTCGACATTCACAAAGGAACATGGCTCTCCTTTGATCGAAAAACTGTCAACCAAATCGATCACAGGCACTCTTCCAGTATTCTGGGTGTCCGGACTTTCCACGGAGCCAACGTGGACTCGGATCACTACCTAGTTGTAGCCAAGGTACGGAGGCGGAAATCCACAACGGAGCGATATCAACGAAATACTGTGAGGAGATTTGACGTCGGGCGGCTTCAATCGCAAGAGACCGCCAGAGCCTTTGCCGATCGAGTTACTCTTAATCTTAATCTAAGTCCTATGCTGGCAGCAGCAAATGCGGAAGACCAGTGGCAGCGTTGCCAACAAGGCATCAGAGATGCCGCCTCTGATGTACTGAGTTTCTCTCGCCCACCACAACGAAACCCCTGGTTTGATGAGGAATGCTGGCAAGCACATGCAGCAAAACAAGAGGCGTACAAAGCGGCGCTGCATAGAAGGACTAGAGCTGCTTACGAGCTCTATGTGCGAAGGAGAAAAGAGGAACATCGACTTCTCAAAAAGAAGAAAAAAGGAGCATGAGAAGCACTCGATCGAGGAAATTGAGAGACTTTATTGCAGGAATGATGTTCGAAAATTTTACCAAAAGGTAAAAGGAACATGCCAGGGTTTCAAAACCAGAACAGAAGCCTGCAGGGACGAAAATGGCAACATAGTAGTAGAATCGCAGTCGGTGCTGAGGATATGGAAGGAACATTTCAGTAGACCGTTAAACGGCGATGATGTCCAATATTCCGCTGTCAGGCAGAACGAGCCATTCAACAGTGACGATGGCAGTCAAGATTCCCGTCAACCCGATCAGAATGAAGTGAGGATAGCGGTAGCGGACGGCCTTGCCGCCGAACTTTTCAAGGCAGGAGGATATGAGCTGGTAAGGAGCATGCCCCAGCTCATCTGTAAAGTCTGATGGGACGAAAGTATGCCCGATGAATGGAACCTCAACATCGTTTGTCCGATTCTGGAGAAAGGAGACTCTCTGAACTGCGCCAATTATCGAGATATAAGTCTCCTCAACGTTGCATATAAGATCCTGTCTGCCGTACTAAGTGAACGCCTAAAACCGATCGTCAACAACCTGATAGGTCCTTATCAGTGCGGTTTCAGGCCGGGGAAGTCCACCATTGACCAAATATTCACACTACGGCAGATCTTGGAAAAAACCCATGAATATAAAATCGATACGCACCACCTCTTCATCGATTTCAAAGTTGCCTATGATAGCGTGTATAGAGACGAGTTATACATAGCCATGTCTAGTCTTGGCATCCCTGCCAAGCTCGTCCGTTTGTGCAGAATGACGATGGAGAACTCTCGTGCTCCATCAAAGTCGGTAAGAACATCACCGAACCATTCGATGTCAGGAAAGGTCTTCGACAAGGTGACGCGATTTCTTTAACATAGTGCTTGAGAGAATTGTACGAAACTCACAAGCCAACAGCGGAGGTACAATCTTTTACAAGTCTGTACAACTATTCGCTTATGCCGATGACATTGACATAATCGGAAGAACTCAGCGAGCTGTCAATGGGGCATTTACGAGTATTGAGATCGAGGCAGCAAAGATGGGTCTAGCGTCTACCTATGCTCTATGGTCAGCTCCGCAAATGACATCAGTGTGGAGATCACACGAAGAATTACTATTGGCAATCGTTGTTTCTATAGGCTAAGACGGCAATTAAGTAGCGAAGCCCTATCTCGAACTACTAAGGTAACTCTCTATAAGACACTAATCATCCCAGTCCTGCTGTATGGCGCAGAGGCATGGGCTTTGACAAAACCCGATGAGGATGCCCTTGGTTATTTCGAGAGAAAAGTTCTTCGAGCGATCTTTGGTCCCTTCTGCATAGACGGTGAGTAGAGGAGAAGGTACAATGCCGAACTATACGGCCTGTACAAGGACATCGACTTAGTCAGAAGAGTTTACATAAGCGACTAAGATGGCTAGATCATTTAGAGCAGATGGAGCCCAGCGTTCCCGCTAAGAAAGTCTTCGAATCCACCCCGGACGGACGGCGCAGTAGAGGACGACCTCGCGGTAGGTGGAGCAAACAAGTGGAGGGACACCTCAACCAACTTGTCGTGCGCAACTGGAGGCAGCTGGCTCGTAACCGCGCTGGGTGGAGAGGTTTGTTGGTTGAGGCCCAGGTCCACCCCGGACTGTAGCGCCATCTGAGTAAGTAAGTAAGTTGACAGACATCTTTTTGATTTTACTCAAATAGATTTAGTCATTGGTAGGTTACCATCCGGAGCTTTGATAAAGGAAACTCTTACATACATCCCCCAATATTTTTTCATTCATTTCATTTCATTCATTTTCAATGGCCCGCTAATCCTTCATGAGGGTCGCGGGGGTAGGATGCTCAGGTGGACTCTCCATCCTTCTCGATCCTTCGCCATTGACTCCAATTCATCAGGGGGAATCCCTAAGCGGCGCCAGGAGAGATGTCGGACTTGATCCAACCATCTATTTCTAGGCCTTCCGCGAAGTCGCCTACCTGATGCCACTGCAACCATGGCGCGTCTTGGAAGCCGCTCTGGGGGCATACGCACTACGTGACCAAACCATCAAAGCATAGATCGTTCCGTTCGGAGAAGTAGCTGCTCAACGTTGAGCGCCTCGCGTACTCTGGTGTAGCGCACTCGATCCCTACGAGTTATTCCAATAACACCGCGAAGGAACCTCATTTCGGCAGCTTGTATCCGCGCTCTTATTCTTTCGGTCACTACCCAAATTTCATGACCATAGGTGAGAGTTGGAACATACACCGAGTTAAAAACCGATAGCTTAGCTTGAACACTAAGTTCGGCCTTCCTTATAACAGATTGGCCAAGCTCTCTCAAAATTGATCCAGCCTGACCAATTCTACAGGATAACTCGGCATTGCTCTTCCCATTACTCGTGAATAGAACCCCGAGGTACTTAAACTTCTCCACCTGCTTCAGTGGGACTCCACTAACATGCAGAGTGCACTGAATGGGTTTTTTGGAAACGACCATTACTTCCGATTTGTTCACGTTGATCTTCATTCCAGCATCATCACAAACGGCTACAAACCTTTCGAGTGCGCGCTGAAGTTCGGTTTGAGAGGACCCAAGGATGACCAAATCATTCGCAAAGAGCAGATGACTAATCCTTAGGTCTCTCACTTTGAAACATTCCCCGCCACGGCTGCGCTGCAACATTCAATCCATATATACAATGAAGAGGAGAGGTGACAAAACGCACCCCTAGCGGAGTCCAACGCCCACAGTGAAAGGTATTGATTTAACACCGTTTATCCGAACACAGCTTCTACAGTTTGTATATAAAGACTGAATCGCCCTTAACAGGGAACCAGCAATCCCATATTCCTGCAGAACACTCCAGAGTTTGCCTCGAGGAACCCTATCATATGCCTTTTCCAAATCCACAAAACAAGTGTAGACAGGTTTGGCATATTCCCAGGCCTTCTCAAGAACCATTCTGAGAGTGAACAACTGGTCGGTTGTGCTTCTACCGGGACGAAAACCGCACTGCTCATCCCCCAAACTGTCCACAACCACAGCTCTGGAACGCTTTTCTAGCACCTTAGCGAAGACTTTTCCAGGGAGACTTAAAAGAGATATACCCCCCAATATTTAATTACAGAAAATCAGGATAATGCTGCACTGCCTTACCGTAGATTATAGAGGTCTCATTCTATTATCCGGGCACTCTAAGATATAGAAAAGGCAAGTTTGAACGTACATATTTCTTCATTTTGGCCGTAATGTTGCCGTCCATAAGTTTCTGAACAAACCATTCTGTCAGAGAAATTGATGTAAAACTTTTTGTCTTTTTTATTTCAATAATCAAAATTTATTGTAAACAGCTTCATCAATATTATATTTATGTAGCCAAATGGAAAGATTTATTGAACGTAATAAATAAAAAGGTTTAGATAATAAAATAGAGTTAGATCTCTTTCGTGGAAAAATCTACCTCCAATGGCACGAATTTGGCTGTCAGTCTAAGCATTCTATTGATCAACTTTTTAATACTTTCAAATTGATCTCCAGGCTACTTGAAGGATCTCACAAAGCTTGTTTTTCGATGTTGGACAGTGTCTCCGAATCTCTCCGTCAAGTTCATCCAAATTAGCCCTATTGGGTTGAGGTCGGGTGAATGGGCAGGCCATTTCATATTTATCAGTGCTTCTTGTTGTTCTTCTTGTGCTTTGTATCCACGGCAAAGCTGGAAACAATGTTTCAGATCATTATCTTGCGTTAATGCGAAATCAGGGCCTATTAATCGCAAACCTTATGGTAAGGTGTGTTATTCTAGTATTTGTCTATACTTCTCCTTATTCATAATTCCATTGATACGAATAAGTTCTCCAACATCGGCGGAAGAAAAATATTTCCAGACCATTGTTAAACCATCGACTTACTTGATTGTTGGGAGCACAGAGCTAGGGAGCACCTTCTCTTCAGCAGACCGCCGAACGTTGACTCTCCTTTTTGCCCAAAAACTTCAAATTTGAGCTCGTCCGTCCATAAGACCTTCGATCAGTTGGTCAATAAAAGTGCTCTCTTCCACAATCTCGCCGCTTGACTTTGCTTTGACGTCGTAGCAAAGGTTTTTGTAACGCATTTTTGTCGTTGTTACTGATGTCCACTTCGAGTGCGAACGGTTGAATACTGCAAAGATTTCTGGAGCTGAAAGCCATCAATCCCTCTTACATACGATCTCCACTTGCGATAAATCTATAGTATATGACCTTCGAGTATCGCAAGTGGATACCATGGAGAAAGCATGCTTTCATCGTATACCATCTATCGCATACTTTATGGCCAATAGAGTTGTCATTTTGCTGTCAATTTTGCCATTTCCTTTGCAAAGCACTGATATGCTTAATTGCTTTGTTACCCATTCAATGCTTCACCGCAAGTACAATAATAGCATGAGCAAGCGACTTTACGAGTTTGATCAAATATACTTTGTGAACAATTCGCCGACGGTACAAGGTCACAGGAAATGCTAAATAAACGTTTTGGCACCACATGCTAGGAAAATGCTTCTGGGTTTTCCCAATATAATAACATGGATAGAAGATCTATGGCCTAATATACTTTAAGATCCGGTACACTGTCGGTACAAATTGATGTATTGTTATTCTTCAAAAATTTGCAAAATCAGTTCCATGATACTCTGTAGGTATCTATTCGTTGCCATTCTATACTATACTGAAAAAGTATGCGACGAAATTCAAACAGTTCTTCTGCTGTCTGCGTTCTGCTCTTACTTGTGCTTTCTGCGATAAATTTATTGCTAGTGGAGATGGCGTGTTACTTCCGCTTCTCTTCCGGGTCTTAAGAGTCGATGATTCTTTAACGCGACGTATGGTATCATGCACTGTGGACTTCCATATTTTGAGCTTCTCTGCAATGGCACGCACTATGTTATGACGCCAAAACGTTAAGCTTCACTTTTTTCCTTATTTCTTCCCATCCGATGTTGTTTTGCTATATCTTTAAAACGATGAGTGGGCTTTCAAGTGGGCGCCGCCATTGTTGATGACCATTTTGGCTCTTTTTACCGCATTTTCAATCATTTTGACGAGAATTTCGGGCGATAAGTTCTCGCTCTCTAGTCGAATATTCTCTTTGAGAGCGACCAAAGTCTGTGCCTTATTTTCATACATATGTGACTTCAAAAATCCCCAAAGAAATAACTCTGGACCGGGCAAATTGAGCGATCTTGCCAGCCAATGCATTCCGACGCATCCTTCAAAATGTCCATTGTCGCGCCAGCTGTGTCTGTGGGTGAACCGTCCTGTTGGAACCACATGTCCTCCAGTCCCAATTCATCAATTTGCGGCAGTAAAAACTCCTTGATCTTTACCTAGAAAAGCATTGATTAAACTTCTTAATATTGTAAATGCTGCGCTCAGATTAAAACACGTTCCGAGCCAATGGAAAGTTGCGGAAGTAATAATGGTCTTAAAACCAGGAAAACCGCCAAATGAGGTAAAATCGTATAGACCAATTTCGCTTCTGCCAGTCATATCGAAAATTTTCGAGAGGATATTACTAAGGAGTCTCCAACCGGTTATAGACGAAAATAATCTTATCCCTGACCACCAGTTTGGGTTCAGAAGTAAGCATTCGACGATTGACCAGGTGCATAGAATTACTGACGTAATCGAGAAAGCATTTGAAGAAAAAAAGATTTGCTCAAGCGTATTTCTTGACGTCTCGCAGGCCTTTGATAAGGTGTGGCATGATGGCTTGAAATCCAAACTACGACAAGTTCTCCCTGTGTGCTTATACGATATTCTAGTATCATATCTGGGGAATAGACTCTTCCACGTTAGACATGGAAACGAATACTCGCAGCTCAAAGAAATTTCGGCCGGCGTACCACAAGGAAGCGTTCTTGGGCCGCTTCTCTATCTGTTATATACTCGAGATATACCGAAAGAAGATGGCACTATCCTTGCTACGTTTGCCGATGACACCGCTATCCTAGCAGTAGGTAAAACAATCGAAGAAACGACTGAAAAACTGCAAAACGCGCTAAATAAAGTAAATGACTGGACGAGGGACTGGCAGATTGCCCTCAACGAATCTAAATCTGTTCATGTGAATTTCACTTACAAGAAAACTAATAACTTGCCAATTTTCCTAAACTCGGCCCGAATACCTTTTGCAAACGAGGCCAAATACCTGGGAATGACACTCGACGCAAGACTGAAATGGAATTCGCACGTGAAAATGAAACGTAAAGAACTCGAAATCAAATGTAGCGAAATGTACTGGTTACTCGGAAAGCATTCCCAGCTCAGTACTGAGAACAAACTGCTTTTATACAAGCAAGTGCTAAAGCCGGTGTGGACCTACGGTATACAACTTTGGGGTTATACCAAGAAAACAAATGCCAATATTTTACAAACTTTTCAAAATGAAGTGCTAAGAGAGATAGTCCAAGCACCGTGGTATATTAGAAACGACGATATCCACAGAGATCTCGGAATTCCGACAATCGAAGCTGAAACTAGAAGCTTCGCGAGAAAGCATAGAAACCTACTAATCGGACATGTCAACAATACAGTCCTACAAATATTGGATGAGAGCAATTTATTGCGCCGACTACAAAGGACGAAACCCTTCGACTTGGCGAGATAATGATAAACCGCGTTTAGATTGCGGAGCATGCAGGATCTTTCAGTGGAAAGTAACCTGCCAAACGTTTTTATTTCGTGAAAGAAAAATTGCTTGATAAGTTATTACTTAGTTGTGATATCTAACAAATTTATATCGAAGGGTGGGGTTTTTTTAGTCAGTAAGTATCTGACACTACTATGAGCACGCGCTTGCTATTCTCATAGTGTCTATGGAAGATTTTTCACCAACCCTATTGGAAAACTGTGCATTAACAGATATCCTCTTATGTTAGAAATAACTATCTCAGTGTGCCAGCAATTTGAAAAGTTACTTGCATTGTTATATGTGCTATGGATTACGACTTCTTGTAGTTTTCAGGGCTCCTTGACTTGACTTGAGGACCAGTTTTGATTGTCTGCTGCTAAGTTAATATTCTTCCACATCACTTGTCAGATCTCATTGAGTTATCCTCAGGAGTACCTCAGTGCTCAATACAATTATCTTCCACTTGCCATTGAGTCCTCGTTCTTACGTTGCAAACAAAGAAAGATTGAAGATGATAAATTAAGGGTGATGCACTAGTTTGTATCAGATGACCGTCACTTAAGCTAAATAGATCAAAGTGGTTAGTTCTCTATAAATACAAACTAGATGTTTGCTATTCTGCAGTTGGGTAACACAGAACTTCAATGTATTCTAAAATGTAAAATTGTAGTAATTTACCAAACCCCACAGGCGGATCAGTAGAAATGCAGCGAAGTGGGAGGGTTATGATCCCTTATTTTCGGATCATAACCTCGCTGATAAAGGAAAGAAGAAGAAGAAGAAGTAATTTACCGTATCAATCAGTACTACAGGTCTCATTTTTACCAAATATTTTACTTAGCAATCTTTTAGACAAATTTGAATGAATGAATAAATTGGGTCGTAATGATAAAGATAAGTTTAGCCCATGCAATCATACACAAAGGGCTCAATTGTACTTACGCGCCTAGTAAGCAGATAGTCAAATTTCTACGCAAACGTGGAATTTCGACTAGGGGAAAAGAGTGGAGCTGTCTCGTTCTTGCAAAGGCAGAGAAAATGTTCTGCTGCGTCCTCCCTTTCGAGGCAAGACTCGCACCAAGAGTTTGCAATGATTCCTATGTAAGTCATCTAATGACCACATGCATTTTGTGCTGCGATGAGCCCATCCATAGCTCTGCAGTCCTTCCTACTCAGTTTGAGAAGGAGATTTTCAGTGTTTCTAACAGGTGCTTTCACAAAGTGCTTGGTGGTTCTTCAAGAATCCACCAGTACAGAATTTTTTTACCGAACTTAGGCTGAGCTTAGCATAAAGTTCAATGAAAAGAAACCTGATCTTGGCTTCAGAGCTCGAGCAGATGAAGCGTGCTCTGAACCGAGCGTGCTCAGAGCGCTCTGATTTGTTTATGAAACACAATTGAGCACTCTGATGTCATTTGATTAGCAATTATAGGTTGAGCTGTCTATTGATAGTTATTTTTTATGTTATATTTACTTTCTGCACCAGAACAAAAAATTTCGTCCGCCATTTGTTTGCAATTGTTTTGCAATATTTTTTTCTTTGTCCTCTCCTGTCAAATATGAAAAATGGTTGTGCTCAGGATTTTGCTCTGAACGCTCGGTCAAATTATTCAGAGTTCATAGAGTGCGCTCTAAGCATACTCTGAATGAAAAAAGAAAAACGAATTTAGAGCTCTAATGTGTCTGAGCTAAAAAAGAAACACAACTTGTACAACTCAGGCTCTGCTCTGAACTAAAAAAGAAAAACGCCAAATGTTGTTGGACACATCTACAACCTTAAGTTCTTCGATCATATTCGTCGTATTCGACGAAGACACGGGCATCATATCCTTAACTGGTTTCGAAATCATCTGTAAAAATTGGGCTACATTCCATTCGTGCCTCAGACTCTCACCGGAGCCAGTCCTCAACAAAAGGCGGATTAACTTGTTGTCAAAACTTCAGTGTGTATTATATAGCAGAAACCACTCCGTGTAAGACAATGGATGGCTTTAATAGTATAGCCCATTATTTAAGTATCGAGAGGAGGCAAGTTCACCATTGCATCTAGAGCAGAGCTAGGCATACCCGGGAAAGCATGAAAGCACACTCCTAATGCACCATTCATAGATCATGTCTACGCATTAGCGCAAGCAGTCAGTAGATGTTAGAACTATTTAGAGTGTTGATTGTGCACCGTAGAACGTCTCTTTGCAGGTAGCTCCAGTTGACTCCTCCCATTATCGGCCACAGTCCTCATCCAAAAACAAAGTCCTGTATAGACATTATGGATCAAATTACTTCCGCCCGACTTAGTTGTTAGCAGCGACTGATAAGATTAGATAAGATTAGATAAAAGATTTATTGCAATTCACTATAAATATAAGTACACGTATATAATTTTTACAAATCTGGGTAAATGGGTTACAAAGTTTAAGGGCAATATTTCTTATCTCACTTGAAAATATTGATTATAGCATCTAGTACATATTGATCTTTAAAATAGCTAATCTCTCTGAGGTGATGTTTAAGTTGGAAGTAAGACTGATGCTCTTCCTTCCTCTATAGAGATGTTGTGTAACTCTAATCATTAAGGTTGTTCAAAATGTTGTGAATCTCGACATTAATATTTTCGGCTTTGATAATTTTTCTAATATTTGGTGATTGTATGCTTTGACTATAATACTGCTATTTTCTTAAGAAACCTGTATTGACTTTCATTGAAGAAGATCAAAAGCATATCTCTAACTTTGGCGGGAGTCAAAAAATTAAAGATCCTTCGTGGTTGGATTGTAGTAAAATATTTCAGGAGCACGGCATTGTTAGATCTTTCTAAGATCATTTTGTTCACTAAAATGCGGATTGAAGTTTCATCACCCTCGAGATATGCTCGATAAATATAATTTAATATTTTAATGGGTAGTGACAGTATGGTCAGTATATTCGGATTATTCTAACCAAGGTTGTATGCTCAGTCATATCCATATACATGTCAATTTGCGGACTATTTCATGACCATCATGACTACCATATAAATTTAACTGAAAACGATTCTAAGTTCTCACCAATTCCTAAAACGCATAAACCAGTGGAATTCATTTATTTTCCCATGCTTTGGCAGATCGATCACGGATGCAAATTACACTTAAACGTCTACAATTCCGATCACAGAACACGGCTCTGTGACACAAATCGGAGTCCAAGAGTTTCTCATAATTTCCCAGCAATTTGGTCTAAATTCCAAATGGCATCGAAGCGGTGACAAATATTCAACAATCATTCGAGAGGAACGCACCGAAGGCTAATAGCGAATTCCTTGGATTCACTCATGACTCACATGCAAGGAAAGTTGATAGAGGCTCGAAAATCTCTTAAATCATGGGAACGGACTGACTGTTGCCACCAAACTTGTGCACAATCGATTCCATCATCGAAGAACATTCATCAGTGCAACACGACGACACGTAGTGCAGTGGCATCATCTTTATTCTCCCGGAGGCTAATTTCCAATTCAAGACCAAAGCAGCACGACACTGATGCTAATGACAATGACAACGTTGTCGGGGCGTGTATACTTCAGGACTACACATATCCGCGGCTACTGTGCTGCTACCGCTGGTAGTACTGTTTATTTTTCTTTGAAAGTACGAATCTTTCCCACGTGAGTGATCCTGTGTCACGGTCCTCATGATCGAGAGGCGCGCAGTTAAAAATCAAAATCGTCAGCAAATAGCGAACACATTCCGTGAATGTCTTCCCATCATCTCGGTGGCGACAATAATGATCGTCTTCTTGGTCTCGCTAATGTTGGTAATTTTGTAATCATCATCAGTATCGTTGTCGTCGAGAAAAGATCCATCAGAAGGAACACCAAGAACCGGGCACTAGCTTTTGTACTTTCTTCTAGCGGATGTGATTGCCGATTGTTATGGATGCAGCGATCTGAACAGCGTGAAGATTGCAATTATTCTCGCTCTTTGGTTGTTGTGTATCTTGGCTTTATGGTGTCTTGTGCGGTTGAGTGAATGTAAATTGCGCTCCGATGAGTGTTTGGTATGCTAGGCATATCCTACCACTTGACATGATTCTGCAGATCGAGTACACTGAAAGGATTGATGGGTATAGGAGAATTTGAAAGGCACATGAGGGTGATTCAAACATGCGGTGGCGTCTTGTGCCTTTCAAAATTCAACAACTAACTAAACAGTTACCAATATTGAACAGAGAAAATTTGAATTGGAATTTGGAGAAGGTTTCAAAAACATTACAAGAAAATTGAAGACTGAAAACTAACTTCAGGATCAAAGCGTGTGGGTCACTGAATATAAAGAAAGTGGTTTAATACGGTATGTACATTTAATCGTCAAGCAAATATACCACGATCCTGCAGAGATATCTAGGCAATGTATATAGTAAAAACTACATAACGCCTTACATAAACTTTTACGAGACCATTTTTAACCACCTATCCGAGCAGGGAAGACTGTAAAAATGACAGAACGCCTAACGACCTCTCAGTGTAAATCCCGCCATGCATACTCAAAGTCGAAGCAGGAAACGAAACCCTAACGGAGACAAACAACAGGTGGACCTCTTTAGATACTTGTTTCACTACGAACACCATGCGGTACCACATGAAAAAACTACATGTGATGAACGAAGACCTTTGTAGAGGCTGCGGTGACGAGGAGGTTCAGGAAGACACCATCCACTTTCTTTGCCACTGCCTCTATCATTTGAGAAATAATTTCCTTGGACAAAACTTCTTTAAGGAGTTAGAAGAGTTGTCCAATAGACTGATAAATGACATCGCAAACTTCATCAAATCGTCCACATGGTTTGTATCTCGGGCACAGTAAGCACTAAATGCTTTCTTTAGGATATGTACAAAAGGCGTTTTATTTTCTGCTTTTCACGAGAAAGGGATTCTCTAATCTATCTCCTTTCCCCCCATGGGTATCACAATGGGTCTATATTGATCTGAGTGTGGTGTAGAGGTTTTCTATCCCCTATACCAGCCCACATACCTAACCCAACCTAAATATAAAAATAATAGAAAGCACGCTCCTCGCTGTAAGGTACGTATAGATAAGGGCTTAATTTACGCCTCTGGAGTGGAACATGCAACTTATGTTTAACCTGTGCCAGTTGCTTGAACCTCCTTGCTCATTGACCGTGGAGGCAATAATACTAAGTTTGTAATAGAATTTTGGCACATAAGAAGCTTAAGAGTCATACAGGAGAAAGAACTTTATCTAAACCTAATCCGCCGTTCACCCCGGTTACGAATCACTTATTTGATTTCCTTTAAGACTGGTCCTTGATTATTTGCTACAATAGATTTTATTTTTCGGAGGGAGGAATTTATGGAGTCTGACACTCCAAATTTTACCAATTCCAAATAATAACCTTGCGGTTACACTATATCAGTATACTTATCTATTCGACAAGGTCCACTGCATACAGAATCACCAGCGAAAAATTGAAATTGTTGTCCTCAGCGACCCCAACTTCCACAAACAAATTGACTACGATACCCAACATACAATACTGAATACACAGAAAACTATTCAAATCCTTTGTCATAGGTCGCAATCTTACCTAGATATTAGAACTCACCCAGACTTGCAGACAATCTTTTTTCTCTCCTAAGAGCCAGAAAATTACAATCTCAAATCCTCTGCCATTTGAAACATCACTACACATACTTTTGATACCAATTATGGTATAGCAAGAGCAGGACTACTACCGACTGATAAAAGATTTCCCTTGGACCGGCTTAAGAATGCTTTGCATACTTCTTGTCGAAATGGAACTAATTATTCTATATACTTCTACTGAAAGATCGGTTCTAAAGTTCCACAAATCCAAAACCCATGAAGTGCATGGATCGATACCTGAGGTGAATTTTGGTCTTGGGTAGTTTGGCATCCAAACTTCAAAAAGTCTCCTGGGTTAGACGAAATACCAGTAACTCTTTTTCGAACTCCTCTTAAATAGTAGTTTGTAAATTGTAGGTTGAGGTGGGATCAGCACGCCTTATCATTTCGGCCGCTATTGTGCCTATTGTGATTACCTCTAATCTTAAAGTTAATTCATTTTGCCAGAGTTTGCTGATGAATTCGACTATATTTTTGAGTGAACTAGCAGATGTATGTACGTGTGTCTTCTGCTTAAAGGTAAATTTTACCTAATTAACGATGACATCTCTGGTAAGACAGTTACAGTGACGTGAGATATATTCTTGAGCTATCCCATCCCATAACCATGAGTTGTGTTTTGACTCGACAGTGGCCTTTGAGGAATCCTGTGGCTAACAGAATTTGACTCCTAGTTAGCTGTAGGAGTTATTTCGTTCTTTTGTGAGAGGGTTTTGGCAGAAACATTTTGGCTTGTCTATTACATTTAGTTTCCATCGAGCAATTTTTTATTCAGCTTTATCCGTACTGACTGGTAATTTACAGAATGGTCTTGGCATAATAAATCTTGATGCAGCTCCTGTTTTGGCTAGCAGGTCAGCTTTTCATTTCCGCTGTGTCATATCCGCTGTTTCCTGGCAACCAAACGAGATAAAACTGGCTCGTATTATGAGAAGTGTCTTATCTCTCATGTCTCATGTCTTAATTCTAAATTCGAATGATCATTCGAGATATGAGTGTTACATGCATATGAGAACACACACCACAAGAGATGTGTATACAAGTAAAATAGTGCTCGATTCATTTTAAAGGCAGGTAGTAGCAAAGCGAATGAATCGAGCACTATTTTATTCGGATACACATCTTATATCACGAATCGTGATTTTAGTGGCATCGAGAACTTTGTTTGTGTTTTCAACTACTCGGGGAGTGTGTTCTCATATGCATATAGCACTCATATCTCGAATGATCATTCGATTATAGGGATTACTCAAGTACTAATGTCTCAATTCTTTAAATCACTCGATTATGCCCATCATTAGTTGTGAGTAGTTGAAGGCAGTCGCATACTAGTTTCGATGTCATTTCTTAAAACTTATTTGCTAACAGACCAGGATTTTTATCTTCTACTTACTTACATAGGTGGCGCTACAGATCAGGGTGAACCTGGGCCTCAACCAACAAGCCTCTCCATTTAGCTCGGTCTTTAGCTAATTGCCTCCAGTTGCGCACTCCAAGTTGGTCGAGGTCCCTTTGAAGTTGTGTGCGCCACCTACGACGAGGAGGTCATCTACTCCGTCGTCCTTCCGGGTACGATTCAAGAACTCTGCGGGCCGGAGCGTTGGTGTCAATTCGCTTTAAATGCCGTAGCCACCTCAGACATCCAATACGCAATTTTTTTTAATTAGGTCGATGTCACTGTACAGCTCGTATAGTTCGTTATTGAATCTTCTCCCCCAAACCCCGAATATCTTACGAAGAATTTTTCTGTCGCAGCGACCAAGGATGTCTTCATCGACTTTTAATAAAGTCCATGTTTCAGCGCCGTAAAGCAGGATTGGGATGAACAGGGTCTTATTCAGAGTCTCCTTAGTTATTCGAGATAGGGATTTACTGTTGAATTGCCTTATAAGACAAAAAGAAACAGCGATTGGCAAGAGCTATTTTTCGCCTGATTTCTGCAGTGATGTTGTTTTTAGAGTTTATAGCAGAGCAAAGGTAAACAAAGTCCCTTACTACCTTGAAGTTATAGCTGCCCACTTTGACGTGTTGTTCAATTCGTCGGTGTTGGCTTTCCCTTCTTGTTGACAGCATATACTTGGTTTTTCCCTCGTTTATCGCTAAACCCATTTTGGCCGCTTCCGCCTCAATGCTTGCAAACGCACCGGTGACAGCCCGCTGATTTCTTCTGATAATGTCTATATCGTCGGCGTATGTAAACAGTTGTACAGATTTGTAATAGATTGTGCCTCCGGTGTTGGCTTGTGAGTTCCGCACAATCCGTTCAAGTGCAATATTAAAGAAGTCAGATGACAGCGCGTCACCTTGTCTAAAACCTTTTTTGACATCGAAGGTCTCGGTGAGGTCATTACCGACCTTGATGGAGCAGCGAACGTTCTCCATGATTACCGACCTTGATGGAGCAGCGAACGTTCTCCATCATCATCTTACACAGACGGGCAAGTTTGGCAGGGATGTCAAAACTAGATAAGGCTTTATAAAGCTCTTTTCTATAGATGCTGTCATAGGCGGCTTGGATTCGATAAAGAGATGATGAGTATCGATTTGGACTTCTTGTGTTTTCTCCAGGATCTGCCGAAGTGTGAAGATTTGATCGACGGTGAACTTTCCTGGCCTGAAACCGCACTGATAGGGTCCAATCAGACTGTTGATAAAAGGTTTCGCAGAAAAGATCTTGTATGCGATGTTGAGGAGACTGATGCCTCTATAATTGGTGCAGTTGAGGGGGTCTCGTTTCCGGTGGATCGGGCAAACGATGCTGACATTCCATATATCAGACATACACTCTTCTGACCAAATCTTATAAATGAGTTGGTGTATGCACTCTACCAATTTATCACCAGCTGTCTTGAAACTTTCGGCAGTCAGGTGGACGGAAATTTTGACTATCATCGTCTATGCTGAATGGTTCATTCTGCCTGACAGCGGGATGTTGGTCTTCGTCGCCGCTATAGAGTCTGCAGAAGTAGTTTTTCCATATTCTCAGAACCGACCGTACAGGTTTCTGTACGGGTATTGTTTCTCTGACACGTTCTTTTTACCTTGTGGTAAAACTTCCCTACATTGTTCCTGGAGTATAAGCTCTCAATATTCTCGGTCAGGCGCTTCTCATGCTCTTTCTTCTTCTTTTGGAGAAGCCGATGTTCTTCCCGTCTCTTTTGGTCGTAAAGCTCATGAGCAGCCCTCGTCTTCCTTTGCAGCGCCGCTTTGTATGCCTCTGGTTTTGCTGCATGCACTCGCTCGCATTCTTCGTCAAACCAGAGTTTTCGCGGTGGTGGGCGGTGAGACCCAGCACATTAGTCGCGCCGTTTCTGGTGTCACTTTGGCAGCGTTACCACTGGTCTTCGGCACTTGATGCTAGGGGCATAGGGGTGATTGAGAGATTTCGGGATATGCGTTCAGCGAAGACTCTGGCGTCTCTTGCGATTCTAGCATTGTTATCTGATAAAATATAAATGTTGTTGTTGGCTATGGATTTGTTTATATTTTCTTTAATGCATATTTCTTTAGCAAATATTTCAGCTGGGAATACGGAACTACATTTTTCTATATACGAGTGCACCAGGCGCGAATCCTTCATCTGTCTTGGATCCCCATGTGTACCAACCAACCAACCAACCATTGCTGATAAGCTCTTCCGCAATGTCTGAGTGAACTAGCTTGGAGTTTGTATCATCTTCGGCGACGAGCATGAAGGCTCTTCTTAATATGCAAAGGATGGTAGGTTTAGAATAAGCTCCAGCGCTGTAGTAGGAGCAGTTTTCATTGCATCTTAAGTTTGTTAAACCTGTCTCTGTTTCGTTTTTTGCCACCATACTGGTCCTGCATATGATACGATCGGTCCCGCTGTCGCTGGGTAGAACCACAACGAGGCATCATTTTTGGGCCTAGACACCCATTATTACCAATGAGACTTTTGCTGGTTCATAATTAGATCGTGGCTTTGTCTACGTAATGTGAGAGTTCAAG
The DNA here is from genome assembly GCA_945910035.1 of Brachypalpus laphriformis. NCBI lineage: Eukaryota > Metazoa > Arthropoda > Insecta > Diptera > Syrphidae > Brachypalpus > Brachypalpus laphriformis. The sequence goes on from OX246753.1 coordinate 36,007,181, forward strand.
GCAAGATTTTCATCAAGTTTTAGGCCAAGGTATTTAACTTCTTTTAAGAATTCTATTGTTTGGAAGTGACCTACAGTTTTGTGCCGTATCCAAAAGGTAATTTTTATTTTGTTTTTGAGAAGCTTTCTCGTGACAACAATACTCTCGGATGTTTGTCAAACGTTCGGGAGCAGTGGGACCGTGATAAAACTTTTTAGTGTTCCTGGGATTCGAACATGGAACCTCACGTTCAGTGGTCCGACACACTAACAATTGCGCCACAGCAACCATGACAGGAGTATACTGTAACGCAGACAGGGCCTATAAGTGAAGACGTGGATCCTCCTTTTGCCTGAGTTTTGTGCTTTGATGGTCGCCTGATTACTTAAACAGATATAAACGGGTGTACTATTTTGTTGCCTTTTGCCTTAAGTCTGTCCGTTTCTCAAATTTTACCCAAAACAATCAAAAGCGGGAGAATGAGATAGATCGGAATTCTACTGTGAACCACCGTCACCAAGAAAAGACTAAAAAAATTTTGCTAAATTAGTTGCAATACAGAACTTGATTAGTGAAGAAGAACTCTAGAGGAAAATGAAATTATTTATAAACAGCATAGTGACAATGGTAATGCTACAAAGAGGTCCCAGAAGGTAGCAAATCGATCCGTGATTACGATATACTTGCTTGATATGTGCTTTGCCTTAATTGAGAATCTTGAAAAGCGAGGTACTTAACTTCTCCGATTTCACACTGTCAAACTGGTGCTATTTGATTACGTATAACCTGCAGTCTGCAGGGCCATAGCTTTAGCGATGTAACTGCACTTCAACGAAACTTGTCTTAAATAGTGACGCCGATTTAGGATGTACATCTGATTTTCTTAATCACGAACTCGATTAATCTTAGCTACCAGAACGAGAACCAGAAACCTTTAATGCGGCGAAGATTAGCTATAAATTTTTCCAAGTGTGCCACTTCTCGAATCATTAATCTCTTGACTTTGTATAGCGTGCGCTTCACATCTTCCGAGGCGCTTGCGATAATCTTTTCGTTTCGGGGACAAGACCCCAAGATTCGTTGCAGTTCCTCGTGATAACATAGCTCCATCATTCCGTCATCACACTTCTGCAGAATTCTCTCCGCGAAGTGTTATGACTACTATCGCGAGATAAGACTCGACGATAATCCAGCATGCGGCCGAGAAATGTGAAATTACCCAAGATATCATCGGACATCGTTTTGGGCGTTCGGCTTACCAATCGCAGCAGGTGTTGATCTGGTCACCAGTTTGCTGGCATCTAGTCAAATCTCTTCAGCTTCACCTCTGCTGGACGCGCGTGCTACTGTTGGATTGGGAAAAAATTACCTCACCGTCCAATTATAAATTTGTTATCTTTCATGTCCGACACTTTTCAGTTCGGCGGAGACTCCTTACAATTAGTCGGTTAATATTGGAGCACTCTTGCGCACCATGTGTGCGCCGCTTGTATATGTACGCGAGGTACAAAAGCTCCACTCTAATGCAGTTAATTAAATCAATTAATCTCCGAGGCCTTGGTTAGTTGTGGTTAAGACAAGAAGATGCCACAGTTAACGGATCCAGTCGGTCGTTTGTTGGTGCTGCTTCTAGGGAAGGGGCTGGTATGAACACAGCGTCATCATCATCGCTGTGATAACATAGCTCCATCATTCCGTCATCACACTTCTGCAGAATTCTCTCCGCGAAGTGTTATGACTACTATCGCGAGATAAGACTCGACGATAATCCAGCATGCGTCCGAGAAATGTGAAATTACCCAAGATATCATCGGACATCGTTTTGGGCGTTCGGCTTACCAATCGCAGCAGGTGTTGATCTGGTCACCAGTTTGCTGGCATCTAGTCAAATCTCTTCAGCTTCACCTCTGCTGGACGCGCGTGCTACTGTTGGATTGGGAAAAAATTACCTCACCGTCCAATTATAAATTTGTTATCTTTCATGTCCGACACTTTTCAGTTCGGCGGAGAGTCCTTACAATTAGTCGGTTAATATTGGAGCACTCTTGCGCACCATGTGTGCGTCGCTTGTATATGTACGCGAGGTACAAAAGCTCCACTCTAATGCAGTTAATTAAATCAATTAATCTCCGAGGCCTTGGTTAGTTGTGGTTAAGACAAGAAGATGCCACAGTTAACGGATCCAGTCGGTCGTTTGTTGGTGCTGCTTCTAGGGAAGGGGCTGGTATGAACACAGCGTCATCATCATCGCCATCATGAGCATGATCAACATCATCATCGGCGTCATGCAAGCGTGTAATGCATAAAATTAATTGAGACTTAGAATCTTAGGCATGACTTGGATTAGATTGTCGCTCCATAGTTGCTGGTCTTACGTGCTGGGTTTGTGTGTGTTTTCAGGTTGTTTATGCAAACAGTGTATGTGGAATTAATATCGCTGAAGTATGACTCGTCGTCAGTTTGGTAGTGAAAGGGTTGCGCAGGGGATGGGCTTGAACTTTGGTATTTTTTGCGCTTTCGTGAATGCAAATTCATTTGAATAGTTAATCATGTGAATTTGTCAGGAGACTCTTTGAAGGAACGTGCATGACATCAGCATTTGTGGTGGCTTGCATGAATGTGGGAGTCAAAGAGGCAATGAGCTTTGGACATAAATAAGACTATGTGCTACTTTGTTAGATACGTGCAGGTTATTCTAAGAACAGACAATCGTGTCACAATGTAAAGTGCAGAGTTCACACTCAGAGCATGGCTATTAATGAAGAAGCTATGCAGGAGTTCTTTAGAAAGGAATGCAAAAGACGGTATCTTTTGAGCGAGTAAATGAGTCTTACATTAAACAAAGCTTGGATCAGATTTAAGGAAAACATGAGATTTCTAAAGGACTATGGGGTGATCATTTTAGAGGCGCGGAAGCTCCTTTCACAAAACGAAAATCTCAATCATGTAAAAGGAATACCTCTGCTCCAGCTCCTTCCTTTTTTTTCGCAGTATTTTTTAAGCTACTCGAGGTCTACTCTTCTGGTTCAGCTTCGATTTTGTGGCATTGAGATATCCACTTGATGCCTTTTTAGGTAATTTTTTACTTTAAGAGACAGGTTATCTTCGGTGTTCCTACGCCTTGCTGCGGTGTGTCGATTCTAAGAACCTTCCGAACCACATATTCTTCCGTTTTACTTGTATGCGTATACGTACATGTGCACTCATTTTTCTCTGGCCAACCCTTAGAGTCGTTGGTCGTACAATTGTCATATAAATTTCGTTTCGGCAGACACGATCCTCACTTTAGCTACCCTGAGTTTATTTTGACAGTGAGATTTTCTCCAATATTTCCGTTGCTTGCTTTTACTGACCTTAGGTCTTTGAACTTGTTTGTTTTAGAGACTACCTTACGTTGTAGGTGGGCTATGTTGGGTGGTCCGGTCAATGCGGGTCGAAAAGAAGATGCATGAATTCTGTTACTCGTACTTAGTTAGTTTTGCCATTTTTCTAACTTAACTGTATTTCGGGCAGGTTTTCGGACCATATGCTGATATTATCTGCATACAGGATCGTCTTTGGTACTTTTCACCGCAAGATGATTCGTAATTGAAAATAAGCTCAACTTGCAGGGGAAACATTTCCACAAAACTATAATCTGCAACAATTTAAACGCAGAATCAACAGATATCTACAAGCATCTCGGGGTGATTGAAAAAACATGAATTCCAAAGAAAGACGAAACTCCGCAAGAACTGCGGACGCACGTGAGATTATCCTTGTGTCTGCATACCTTGTAGTGCCTTTACGTTGATCTTTTGAATATTTCTGGCTCTTAGAATCTGCAGTACCAGTTGCCATCGAACTAAGTCGAACGATTTTTCCAGGTTTATAAATATCATGTCGAGATTAGTCCTTCTTGAGCCTGCTTGATCCTTGAGCTATGGGTTCAAGTAACCAAAGAAAATATATTGTTTTCAAATAGAGACGCCTCTTGATTAAGACCAGGTTACTATCCTTGAGAAATTAAGAGAAACCGAGGCTCGGTGGTGTTTTGAAGCTCGAGTTCGGGGATTGCTTCAAAAGCAAGGAATACCTCTCCCAAAAGTATTCACAATGAATTTACCTGAGTTAGAGTACCCGGCAATACGTGTATTACCCCTTCTCCGGACCCATCTAAGTAACCGAACCTATGCTGAACAATGATGTGGGTCCCAGCTGCGTTTGCTTCTAATGACTTGGAAAATTGTTTGCTAATATTTTCCACATGGTAAGGCAATAAGGGAGTGAGAGGTCCAACCTTGTTAAATAATTGGTTTGAATTTTTATTAAAAAATCCTGCTCCGGCATTTTTCTATTCACCAAATTAATATAAAAATAGATATTTACTTGGATTAAAAAAAAACCTAAAGTTGTAGAAAAAACTTGGAGATGCCGGGGATCGAACCCGGGGCCTTTCACATGCAAAGCGAACGCTCTACCACTGAGCTACATCCCCTTGTACCGGGATAGTGCCTTGATGATGTTTCATACACTGGAGAAACTCATTGCTTTCCTGGACCCTAGGAAAGGATACAATGCACACAAATTGTACTTTCCAAACATCTGCAATATTCCATACGATCTTAACTCGTCACCTGATATATTTAAGCATAAACTGATCAGCTAAAGTTTGACTACGTACACCTCATGCAAGAAGCCAAAGTCAGTAGACTCTATTCATCGTCAATGCAGATTTGACAAAAGATCACTTAAAGAACTTTCTTCTAGAAATAGCCAAGGGCATCCTCATCCAACTTAGTTAAGGTCCTTGCACCTGCACTATAAAGCTGGACTGGCACGGTTAAAATCCCTTGCAGAGTTACCTTAGTTCTTCGAGAAATTCACAATGGCTTGGCACAAGTATACGGCCATTGGTAATTGTGAATCTTCGTTAAACTGCTGTTACTGTTCAAACTTATGTCGAGCGAAGCCTAATAGAAAAAGTATTTAACTACCTCAAAGTTGTAGATGCCTACAGTGACGAGTAGAGTCGATGCTGAGGGAACTTGTTTGGCAAAAGTACGCACTACGTTTTTTTTTTTAATAATACCTTTCGCCTTGAGCAATCCTCTGAATAAAATTATCTACATTATTGCAGGACATAAGTTGGAAATGACATATTGAGGGAGGAGGATAAGTGTAGTGGTTGGAAACTCGGGTGATATTAGCCTTCAGAAAACTCCATCGTTGGCGTCCATATAACTGGGGAGAATTAATTTGTTGTTTTTGCTTATGATTCACAGTATTCTTTTTTTCAATCATCTGATGTCATTTACATTAATCATCAAACAGTATGAATAATTTTGTTCAACCATTATGACCAACCTACTGCTAGCTACTTCGCAATAGTGTTGACACAAGCTTTCGAAATTTATCAAACTGACTTTATTCGTTCCATGAATAAACGAATATTTCCTGATATCAGGATTTAAACAATAAACAATTAGCGTGGACACTGATGACACCTTCTTCTATTCAAGCTTCTATTTAGCCTCCTTAAAGGCTAGACTCACTTTCGTCCCTTTTGGTTCAATGCACACGAAGGCCCAATTGATATCACTATTCGCCAATTTATGACGTCGGCGTAGATGAATAGTTGTACAGAGTTCTGAAAGATGATGGCCCTTGTCTTTATGTACAATAAAAGGTTCGCAGAATTCTTTCAGGTACAATGTGGAGAAACCACATGACAGTGAGCGTCACAGTGTTGAGTAAAACTAAAAAAGCCCCAAAAAAAGGCTCAACCGAAGTAAAAAACGGGTAGCACTGTTTTATTTTTTTGCATTTAATTTTGCTCAAAATTTCTATTTTTCTAACTTAAAGTTCATATCAATGTAATAGTTCATATTAATAAGAAAAACTCCTTAAAATAAAACAAAAATCTAATTAAACCAAACACGGTTGCCTTTAGGAAGGTACATACCCATATATATTGTATAATGCGTCTTGAATTTCGATCACACAAATTTCTGAACGACAGAAACAGCTGTATTTTTTGTAATTCCGATCAGCATGTCACCAAAGAGTGCGACAGTAAGTTGTTAGTTGAACAGAAGAAAGAAATTCAGCGAAAGCAAAATCGTTGCTCAGGTGTGCTAAACTTGGACATACCTCAAAGGTATACAGAAGCGCCAAATATATCTCGTGTGCCAAATGTAAAGGAAAACACATTACATCTCTGTACAACTCTAAAGTTGAAACAATGCTTCAAAGTGGCGCTACAATGTGTGCCTGCGATTCATCGCATCTAGCAAATGTCTTTTTGAAGACAGGCCGGGGAATTGTCACAATCCCGATCAAATCCAGATGACTACTTACTCGTATTCACTTCCTCATAGACGGTGGCAGTCAGTGTTCCTACACGAGTATTAAGTAAGGAAACTAAACATTTGGGTCCAGGAATCAAACTCCATCAAGGCAGTTCCATAAGGTAAGAATTTTCATCAGAGGCCAGTACAGTAACCAACGCGTGGAAATAGAAGCAGTTGTGGTGCCACATATTTGTATCGATGTTCTACCGCCGCCTGATTTGTCATGCGCCTCGATCAAAAAGCTTCTTATGGCTGATGTTGTTGTTAGGGCTTTATGCCTTTCGTCGTTGGAAAACGATTGCGCCGCATTCTGGTCCCTTGAAAATATCGGCATCCATAAAGAAAAGCTGGAAAACGAACTGTTGGCAGAGGATCTAATTGCTCAATGTATAGTTCGAAAGGGGTATCGCTACGAAGCTGTTCTGCCGTGGAAAAATGCAGGTGCTACACTCCAAAGCAACAAAGAACAAGCGTTGATGGTGTTGACGCATTGTCGGTGACGGTGCGGCTTTCCAAGAACCCAGCGCTTTTTCACGAATATGATGCAACCATTCAAAGGTTGGTATCCGAGGGTTTTGCTGAATACGTCCCTTTAGCAGGGAGGTTTCAATCAAGACGCGTGTTCTACCACCCACACTTCCCAATGTTCAAAGCCAATAGTACCACCACGAATATGAGAATTATGTTTGACGCATCTGCTTGCAGTCAAGATTCAACTTCGCTCAACGACATGCTACACCTGGGTGCTTATCTGTTGCCTGACGTTCTCAAGGTCTTGTTAAACTATAAGCTCGGCTGTTATGGCGTGGTAACCGATGTGGAAAAGGCATGTTTGCAGGTTATGCTCATCGAAAACAAGCGTGATACTCATCGCTTGTTCGCTCCGGGAGCGCTTTCTCGTCAGATGATGAACTATATGGACTGCAGTCAATTTTTGGTAACGGTCACCATCCGAGAGCATTTAAACCATGAAGAAGTAAATCTTCCTTCAACGTGTCGTCTATTGCAGAAAAGTTTTTACTAAATGGATGACGTCGCAATGGCACTAGATTAAGAAGAAGACGCAATCCGAGTAAGTCAGGAAGCTGTGAATATTTGAGTAACTCTGCAATGAACTTAAGGATGAAACTCAAACAGCAGTCGGGTACGATAAGCTTTGGGTTCGGGGTATCCTGACATAAACCAGAAAGTGTTTGGGCTGAATTGGTTTGTGCTTGGCGACGAGATTAGCGTTGCAACAAATTCGATGGCAGAATCGATAAGGCGTGGTGGAGTCAGCAAAAGAGTTGTTCTAAGTACCATTGCGAGAGTTTTTGATACTTTGGGCATGCTTAGTCCTGTTATTGTAAGGATGAAAGTACTGTATGAGTCCATCTGGAAGGAAAAAAATCTCCTGGGACGAGCTACTCATTGGAGATCTGTTAGCTGAATGGGAACGTCTCATCAGAACTATAAAAAATGTTCTAAACGTGGTAATGGGAAAGTCTAAACTCACTTCCGAGCAGTTGAGGATCCTTTTGATCGAGACCCAAGGTGTGGTCAATTCGCTTTCTTAACCTACGTGGGCAGCGATCCGTTGGTTGCAGAAACTTTGACACCGAATCACTTCTTAGTTATCCAATATGGGCCGAGCATACCCCTAGGCATATGATGTTAATGGGCCTTGAGTTTTATGCACACGTCGCCAAAAGTACACTAATAAACGGTGGAGGCGATGGAGTACTTAAAACTCCTGCGTTTATTTCATCGCAATAAGGTATTTCCTTCTTCTTCTTCTTTTTCTTTGTATCAGCTAGATTATGATCTGAAAATAAGGGATCAAAACCCTTCCACTTCACCGCATTTCTAATGATCCGCCTGTGGGGTTCGCCTATTTGACCTCAGAAAATAAAAAATGTCCATCTCCAATAAGGTATATCCATCTCCCATATTTAAAAGGGGCGATGTCGTATTGGTGGCAGATTCTGGAAGTTGGTTACTATACCTAGAGGACATCTGTACAATAGCCTGCGAAGTACGGTATTCTAGCAGTTTCAGGACTCGACGACCTGTTGAATTGTTACACAACCTGGAGATTCCTGCATGCTCGCCGCCCGGAGGATGTTGAAAAAATACAATGGAATCTAAGCACTAGGGTATTTTCACTCACTCTAATGCCATTACTGAACTTCATTGTACTATTTTTAAATTGAATAAACAGTTGAAGTTTAGAATTCAAGAGGTTCACTTGTTTTGATCTTGTTCGTTGACATGGGGTTGGGTTTGCTAACCTTAGAATATTAGCGAGTTTCTTCATTATTTTTAACGTACTGCCAATTATTAATTATTAGCTAATTAATTTGAAGTTGAAAAAATACTTTTTTTTTATAAAATAAAAATTATTAATATGATTTTGTATGAATTGTTGTTTGATTTTTCACCTACTTCTATGTACGTAAATAAAATCGATAGCATGACCGATTTTAGAAAAATTTCTTTACAAACCGAAAAATAATATTTTTTTTATTTGTTTCCGAACTTGGCATCATATCGTTCTGTATATCATATATTCAGGGTGTCCCAGTTAAGCAGTATAATCCCTTAAGAGGAAATACCTGAAGTTCCACCGAACAACAAATTGTATGGCAGGGGGGGTCTATTCTCACCACATTTCAAGTTATAGCCCATCAAATTGGATGACCTCTTATTTGGAGGTGTAACCACTTTAAACGCTATAACTTTCAAACTGTGATAGGTACAAAAATATTTTTATACATTTTGGAAAGACAATTTAGTAGTACATACAAGTTTGAAGCGCATTGGGTACAGCTGTGCAGCTACAAAAAAGTTATGGCTTCTTAAATTCAAAATAATGAAAATTTGTTGTTCCATTTTTTCACTTAAAATGCATTTTTCTCAAAATGTGTACTTGTATGCGCTACTAAATTGTCTTTCCAAAATGTATAAAACTATTTCTGTACCTATAATAGTTTAGAAGTTATAGCTATAAAAGTGGTTACACCACCAAGTAAGAGGTCACCCACTTTGATGGGCTATAACTTGAAATGTGATGAGAATAGATCCCCCCTTGCCATAGAAGTTTTTGTTCGGCGGAACTTCAGGTATCTCCACTTAAAGGATTATACTGCTTAACTGGGACGCCCTGTATATGCCTACACTAGCTTAAGTATACAATTTTAACCCCGCGACATCAGGTATGAGAAGTGAATCTGTCCAGCCGTTTACAGGCTGAGTTACAGACGCCCAGACGGACAGAATTGTGAGACCCATTTCTTCGAGCTTCTTCATAACAGTAACATGAATTTTGATTGAATTGCCGAGCTCGAATTTGTTAATCAATACAAGATTTACCCTATAGTTATAGGTGCAAATAAAAAGAGTAAATGGTCGCAACGACCCTGGAAAAGGGGTAAAATCTGACAGTATGCGGAAAGTTCTCTCATTGGCGAAAGCGGTCAAAAAAGAAGGCGAATTGCAAACGACACCTTTTAAATGGCACTTTGTCGAAAACCTTATTTTGCTTCGCAATTAGTCACGAACGTTCACTTACACAAACAGTCTGAATAGCTACTAACTGAGATATGGACATACCTAATGCTTGGTCTGACAGGTTCCGGGCTATACCAATATAAAGACCTATGTAGCAACAAACTTAAGGGTTTATTACTAAAGTCTAAAAAAAAGTAGTAAAAAATAGTTGGAGATGCCGGGGATCGAACCCGGGGCCTTTCACATGCAAAGCGAACGCTCTACCACTGAGCTACATCCCCTGTTAAAGAAGTATGCCTTGGTAGCCTTTCGTGCCAATACGTAGTTTCAATAGTTTTTTAGGTAAAGTATCTCGAATGCCTACATCCTTTATGATTCCAACCACAGATATCCATGATAGATTCTGTAAGGAAGGAAAAACTATCACATTTCCAACAAAGAAAGAGGCAAACAAGAAATTTTCAAGACAGCAGAGGGCATAACCCCTTAATACAATTAAAACTTTTAAATAGGTAACACCTAACACGGTGCTGGTAATATGCAGTCGGTTGTGTATTTGCACGTTAACCGATGTGTGCAGGTTCAAGCCCCATTGGGGAACAGCAATCATTAGCCACCCGAGTATAAAGGAAAACGAATTCCATCCAAGTTTTTTCAACAACTGGACCAAAGAAAGGTTCCTACCTGGAAGTACAATGGACCGGAGAGTCTAAGTGCTCTGGAATTTGGGCTTCCTGTCTTATAAAAAAGAAAACACCTAATATGCATCTTAAAATGAATTTCGTTTCTGAAAAATTTCCAAGGTGAGCCTGTTGACTCCAAATTCAAAAGCTTTGACCGAAATGGTGATTGTCTTATGAATCTATAAGCTAGATTCCTGATTCGTTGAAACAAATATAAATTATTATTTGATTACAGTTGTAGATTTTTAGAACAAAAAGCTAAATTGAAATCTCCAATATTGCCTTAAAAGCGGCAATCAGTTGGCGCCCACACATCTTTGCAGAAGTTTATAATACCGGAAGGAGTATTCCCCGAATAGTGGAAGAAGTAAAGACTGGTCCTCCCACCAAAAGGTAATAAACCACCACAGGATCCCTCATCGTATAAGCCTATATGCGTGTTAGACACCGTAGGGAAAATACTGGAGTGCATCATAAGTGACGGATTGGAGAGTGCAATTGATGAGGCAGGTAACCTCGTCGATCGCAAGTATGGGTTCAATAAGGCACGTTCTACGGTCGATCCTATCGACGAAACCGTGAATACGGCGCGACGAAAAAACACATCGAAGGAAGACGATGGAAAGGCAACACTACAGTATGATGGAAACGTAAACAGTACTGTGCAGTCATCACGCTGGATGTAAAGAACGCTTTCGACATCGCAAGTTGGAGAAATATCCTGCGAGCACTTACCGCAAGGAGAGTACCAGACTACCTGCAGAAGATAATGACGGACTATTTTAGAAATAGGATACTACATCGATACGACATCGACGATGGAACGAGGCAGTATAACGTTACAGGCGGTGTGCCCCAAGGTTCCGGACTAGGTGCGCTACTGTGGAACCCAATGTGTGATGATGTCCTCAGACTTAGAATCCTGAGGTCTTCGAAAATAATAGGCTTCGCCGACGACATAGCAACCGTTGTAGTGACCAAACTCCTTGAAGAATTAGAGCATGGCAGCAATGTGCTATTGGGTTGCTTCAGGACTGGCTAGAACACAACTTCCAGAGGAGAAGACAGAAGTAGTGCTCATAAGCAGCAGCCGAGTCAGGGAGACTACAAGAGTACCCGTAGGCGATGGTAGTGGTAGTTTTCAAATCATAGCTTAAGTACCTAGTCATTACTATAGATGCAGGGGTAACCTTTAAGCAGCATCTGCAATATGCAGCTGATAAGGCAGTAAAGACAACGGCTGCCCTAGCAAGGATCCTGCCAAAAGGCGGATCCTGCACAAGAGGAGACTGCTCTTAGCAAGATTTGCGGTATCAACAATGCTCTACAGCTCCCAAATATGGGCTTGTGCCATGAAGACGAAGTTATACAGAAGGAAGACGGAGACAACTTACAGAATCAACGCGTTGAGAGTATGCAGCGCATTCCGAACAACCTCATACGACGCGGCGTGTGTAGTGGGTGGAACGGTACTAATAGACCTACTGGCTAAAGAAGCCCAGTAGAAATACCGTGTCAGCAGGACAGCGGCACCAACTGCGACGAGTCGAAGTGATGGAATCACTCTGATAAAGGCTGGTAGGCACAGGGATTAATCGCCAATATAAACGCTTGGATCAATATGAAGCATGAGGGACCTGAATTTCTATCTGATCCAGATGCTTATTGGCCATGGTTGCTGCAGAGCCAACCTCCACAGGTTTGGACTCGACGACAACACCTATTGCCCAACGCGCACGGAAGCAGTGGAGGATGCGGAACACATCATGTTACATTGTCCACGGTACTACGAAGAACGAAACCTGCTGCTGAACAAATTGGCTGAAGGCCTAACCCCAAATAACATCACCAGACAGATGATAAGCAGGGAAGATGCCTGGGAAGCACTTAGCGACACTGTAGCAACCATTATGAAAGAGCAACGCAGACAGGAGCGATAACGAAAAGCAGCACAGGAGGCTGCCAACACGAACGAGGTGAGTAATTTAGGCTGAAGTCCCCCCTCGCGATGAAATGCTTGACGGCAGTGCCGCGAGGACCAGTGGTAGAAGAGGAGGTTTGTTCAATGGGTGAAAATCCCACACTGTCACAGAGAGTTTCGTCTTTAAATGATTCCCACCTTCTAACGTACAAAAAAATAGGCCCAAAATCTAAAAAACATAAGCCTTCAAATCGTGTACTTGTTTAGCTATCAATGGGGGCGCAAAGGGAATGTGTGAACTCTAACGGGCAACCTAACTGGATATAACTATCAGATACAGTCAAGTGCAGATACTGCGTTGAAGAAAAGGAAAAAACAAACCCGATGGACCAGCAGAAACCTGGAATCTGGAACTCAAGATATTACTGAAGTTTATCAAATGCCCAAATTTTGCTTCCGGTTAGCCATTGAGCCAGCACAATAGTTTTAACAAGTCGCAGTACACTTTGGCCCCAAAAATCGTATCGTTTCGTAAGCTTAGCTAAGGATTTGGAGGTGCTAGGTTCTTGTCCTTTAAATTCCTTTTGGATACTATGACTTTCATAACCTAAGTCTTCGTCCTATTTTCTTCTGATAATTCGATTTTTTTTCTTACAGAAGTTACGGACCTTAGAAAGTTCTGTCACTCTTGTGCGTTTTCTAATAAATGCGATCGTAGAATATTCACTTTCAATATGGATTAGTGGCAAGGAATACCCTGAGGAACTTGCAATATTTCCTCATATGTCGGAAAGCATCTCGAATGCAGACGTTTCTTTATTTATTTTGAAACTACCTCTCAGCCATTTTCGACGTATTTCTTCTTCTTCGACTTTCGACTACTTTGAGGATATTCATTTCGACTCTTAGACTCATCGACGTATGTGTCTCAACATGTCTTTACTGAAATCCACAATTATTGACTCAAAAGCAGTAAGGTCTGCAATAAAATCAGCTCAATGTGCAACCCACTCTAAATAAAAATGCACTCACTTCCTTCTTCCATCGACCATGTGTATGTGCACATCGAGCTCAACCAAAACTGCAAGTATGCACTAGTACTACTACTACCGACACGAGCGATGTAGTTCCCTGCGGGTGAATATGCTAATTTAACTGCCAATCACCATATAAAGTATCTTCATTCTTCCAGTTGCTCTGCCTTTGACAAGCAATTTACACACCCACCTACCGCCACACAAAACCAAACACCAAAATCCTCATCCATCTCCACTACATCGAATCGGAATCCCACCCCATTAGCCAGAGCATCACCCCGCAGGTGGCCTTCGCGCACCAACTGACGAGAAATTCTCAATCTGAAGACCGTGCGCCAAGCCGCCGTTCGCCTAATTCTCTATTCACGTAGCCAATCAGCCAAATAAACTGCAACTTAATTAAAGCCGACTGCGAGAATTGAAACGGTCCCACTGCCATTTGGCATCACTTCGCGCCTGCCAGCCAGCGGAGTGGAAGTGATGTGGCCTTTGGTGGGACATGCTAGATAGATCTTCGGCGCACATCTCATTTCGTCTGAATTTGATGAATGACGACCGTCCGAGGGAGCCGAGCTGGTGACGACAACAAAATGCCGCCACAGTCGTACTTGGCCTTGACCGTTCGCCATTCCGACGCTCTCAAGCCGATGAGCAGGAGGAGGGTATTTATGTTAGTCAAGCCATACGGCATTTTCCATGTCAAGTTTGGCGAAGTGCTCATAAAGCCGTTCTCGTGCAGCTCGTGACAGTGCGCTGTGGTGGTGGGGCTGTGGCTGCTGTGTGTTGTCCAATGCCCACTTTGAAGGTTGTAAAGTTGAAAACTTTAATTGCATGTCGTACAAGAAATTCTAAGCCATTCGTCACACATATACACATGCAGCGGAATACATCCGTAGATACAGGGTGCCCGGAGCGCTTGATCCGTCATCGATAGAGTGCTGCACTGTAATCTGTCAATCACGGGCATTCTGTGGCATCGAGTTGAAGGGAAATTATGGTCCAGAGTACACCTTGGTACAGGAGCAGCACGCGCGTTGCATTCGGGTTTAGCTTTATGTGATGTATCTGCATCTGGGCTATGTAGTGAAGAGCGATTTGTTTGCACAGTGAATCTTGTAGCAATTGTGGTCTGTTTGACAGATTAATGACTGACAGTGTGGAACGGATGGGGCATTAAATAATTGCTACCGAACGTTGGGCAATTGATGGTGCTGGGCGATGCTTGGGATAAATAGTGATCCGGTTTATTATTGGATGAATGTTGATGGAAATTGATGGGATGGCTCCAGTGCATGCAGCACGTGCTATTCCAGAGGAAAAATTGCTCCTGCACAACTACCGTACTGTTGGTTGGTTGGTGCGGTGTCAAAAGTGTGATTTGTGGTTTACTGGTGGTTAACCAGGTATAACGTGGGGAAAATGTGCTGGTGAGAGTGGAATCTGAACGAAGGCCGGAAGTGTTCCTAAAACAATGCAACTCATACGTTGGATGTTTATAAGTGTTTCGAATGCAGGATCTTGTTGGAACCACCTGAAGAACACCTGGCAGAGAAGACAACACGCTCCACCTCTTTTCAGAACATTGAAGCAGATTAGCTTTTTGGACAGAAGCCAATGTACATGTCCACTGATATTCAACTAAGATCTCTGGTTTCAGGTCTGCTTTTGACCATAGCAGTATTTTTCAATGGTCTTCCATCCCTGTCGCGAAATTGATGTCGACATCAGCATTTTAATTTGTTGGTCGTGAGGAGTTTACGATTTCATCGCGAGTTGCCATTCACTAAAAATGTTAATACCACCGGCTTCGCAAATTGCTTCAATCCGTCAGATCTGATAAAATTGTTCAATAAATTCAAAAATGATTTCATTGAAGTTTTGCATATAAGTTGACAGATGTTACTCTATCTTTGGCTTTTAATGCAGAAGTGTTGTAAGTAGTTCTATCAGATTCTCTATTACGCTCTTAACTTGTAAATTTAGTTCCGCAAACGATTACTTAAAACTTAAAGGAGAATTTCTAGTTGTTCTTATTGGAACTTGCACGAAAATTTGAGGGAAAAAACGTAACTTACACAGAACAGACTGTCATGGTATAATGCTTCCTATGAAGCACGGACCAAGTTGGTGATACCACGGTTGATCAGAGTACAAATAAACTGGGATTCCTGGGACCAATGAAGTTTTCGAAGGCATTTTTGAAAGCTGCTTCGTCTCTATAATATGTTTTCTCCGCAACAGAATGAGGTGCCAAGGGTGTAATGGTAACGTCGTCAATTGCCACGTCCTGATATCAGCGAGCATTTATTTATTTCTCACGAAATATATAAAGTCTGTTCGATCAATTGCGAAAGCTGGTGTGCACACTACTGTGAAGACATAGCACTGGCAGCTCGCACTGTTGGATGATTGATATAATCATGACATCGGTCGTCGGGAAGAAATAATGTGAATCAGAAGCAGAGACAAAAAATAAAAAACAAAAACGCTCCGGAGGTGGGTGTTTTTCCGAAACATAAAACAAGTGAGCTTCGAACCACTACACCAAATCCTTCTCTCTCTCTATCTATACTTTCCAATGGTCGCACTATGTAAAACCATTTTAAGGATAGTCATGACCCATTGAGTGCGCGCAAGTTATATAAAAAAAAAAGAGCTAAAGCCCATGATAATCGGTTTGGATAAGGTCCAGTGAATAAGGTGGTTGAGGTATAGTTTCGTACTGCAGATGATGCATTTTTTGCACGGTTGTATGCGATACGTGTGGCCTCACGTTATTATGGAGCAGTATAACCCCGTGTGTGTTAATCTACGCAGGCTGCTCGTGAATAACACCTGCTGCAGACCACCATTACCTCTTGCGCCTTGGTGCTTTATCTTCTTCATAAACGATCCACTTCTTACCACACGTATTGGTTCTATGGTAAAATGGATATCTTTTGTTTTGAACAAGCAGAGAAGAGCCAACATCCAGTCGACGCGTTTTGTCCCGTTCTGTCAATTCCAGCTGAATTTATCCAGCTTTTTTACTTCCCAATTTCTTTCAAATGCTGAGTAACTGTTGAATAGCGAGCGTCTAGTTGTTCCGAAATATCTCTAACAGTTTGACATTCATCGAATTGCACTAAACCTCTTAGCTCGTCGTTGTCAATGGAAACTTCAGGGGTGAGCACGAGGTTTATTTTCAAGGCTTACATTTCATGAACGAAATTTGCCAAACCAATGCATAGTCATTCGTTCACTAGTTGTGTTCTCTCTAAATACAGTGCTGGTTACTTCTGCTGCAAACTCGTAAAAAAAAACATTGACAGTGATCAACAAAAATAATGAAATGTGAGCTTTGATAAAGCTCTTAGTCGCATCCATATGCGAGCATAGGCTGAATGAGGGTCGTGTAGCAGGTTATATTTATCCGTGCACGGAGTTGGTTGCTTCTTCTTCTTCTTCCTCCTTTTATCAGCGAGGTTATGATCCCAAAATAAGGGAGCATAACCCTCCCACTTCACCTTCTACTGATCCGCCTGTGGGGTTCACCTCGTGCATGGAATTGGTTGTTATAAAACAATTTCAAAAGGGATGTTCAGTTTAAACCCAGACCGTGGAGTTCAGGAAGAGGATTAGTTCTCCAATCCTCTTGTCCGCTATATCTCTCAGATCCTCGAAGAAGGGCCGGACATCTGCAAAGGAAGTAATATAGAGATTCTTTCTCATTAATATCCTTGCAGCTCCTACAAAAGGTGTTGTGGGGGATACCAAGCTTGGCCGCATGGTCTCCAACCGGCCAGTGACCTATGATGATAGCTACGATTTTGGCAATAGCTGGTCTTGGTTTGCCTAGAAACTCTTTTGACCTGGGTTTGCTGAAACTGGGCCACGTCTTTCTAGATATGACACAGCTTGTGAGGTTGTTCCACCCGCGATTGGCTAGTTGGAGGAACTGAAGGTGAATATAGCCCTTAACGGCACCAAGCGGAATTTCGACTCTTTCTGCTAGAGAGCCGTTAAGGGCCGACCCTCGCCTGGCCAGCTCATCAGTACGCTCATTACCCTCATGGTTGCTGTGCCCTGGGACCCAGATGAGAGTGATTCTCGAGTGAGTGCTTTGTTGATACAGTTCGAACCGGCATTGCTCTACCAGTTTTGAAGAAATGCAAACCGCATCAATGGCCTTGATGGCAGCCTGGCTATCCGAAAAAATAGCGATATTGTGGTTAGATTGTTTAGAAGGCGGCAGGCTTCTCGAAGAACAAGAAGCTCCGCTTGGAAAATACTAGCAGAGTCTGGGAGACGGAAAGACCTTGATACATTCAGCTGGTCAGAGAAGATGCCTGCGCCGACTCCGCAGTCCATCTTAAAACCATCCGTGTATGTCCCTATATCATAGTTGCAGGTAACGCTTCCGTTCTTCCACTCTTCTCTGGAAGGGAATTTTGTTAAGAAGGATTTTCTGAAGTTGAGTTTGGGTATCGTGTAGTCGGTCGAGGACGCAACCAGTTCACTTGGTATCGTTTCCAGGACCTGGCCGTGACCATATGGCCATGTAATCTTAGCCTACTCGTTAGAACCAATTAGAGCTTCTAATAAAGCGAAGAAGGTCGTTGGAAGCATGACCGGTCGAAGTTACGAGCTGGAAGAGATGATGAACAGAAGGTGGGTGGATATCTTGTGTGTCCAAGAGACGAAATGGAAAAACACCGTAAATCGGGCGCGTTTCTTGGACGTTAGGACAAAAGATTACAAGGTGTTCTGCTACGGAACGGAAAAGGCCAAGAACGGAATCGGTATCATCCTTGCGGCAGAGCTACATTGTAACGTCTTGAGCATTTCGAAGTCCAGCGACCGTTTGATGTCTCTCAAACTAGTAATACAAGGAGAGGTGTGGAATATTGTCAGTGCATATGCTCCCCAAAATGGGTGCAATCAGAGAGATAAAGATGCATTTTGGGTAGATATCCACAACCTTCTTAAGAACATCCCAAAGGAAGAGTTTCTGTTTGTTGGAGGAGATTTGAGTGGACATGTCGAGAAGTTAAACGAAGACTATAAAGACCGCCATGGAGGACTGGGATACGGCACCAGGAACCTTTCTGGTGAAGATATCCTAAGCATGTGCATATCACACGGTCTTGTCGTGTAAAATACAATGTTCATCAAACAAAGCCGACACCTGATCACTTTCGGCAGTGGTGGCGATGAAACCCAGATTGACTACCATTTGATAGCCAGTTTCATGAAGCCTCGGGTAAAAGATTGCAAAGTGATCCTGGAATAGGCGATCGCTCGGCAACACCGTCTCGTGATAACAGAAATTTTTATGAGAACACCGAAGAAAAGCAAATAACAAGGGTCTCTAAGAAAATCAAGTGGTACAATCTGGACAAAGAAAAAGGCGAGGCTTTTGTTTTCGTGTTGAAAAATTACCTCTCTAGACACCATCAACGGAGCTGAGGATGAAGAGTGCAGAACACAAAATATATGGGATTCCCTACAGTGAACTTGCTTAAAGAAGGTCAAATCACTGCTAGGAGCTTCAAAAGGCTACCATCAACACGCCAAAGAAACATGGTGGTGGACTGATGAAGCTAAGAAAGTGATAAATGAGAAGAAAGCGGCTTTCAAAGCTTGGTCAAAGTGCCCCTCTAATAATAGTGACGAAAAAGTTCGCCTCGGAATGGAATTCAGATGTTGCAAGAAAAAAGCGAAAAAGAAGCGCCCCCAGCTTCAAGCAGAGAGTACGGAGGGCCTGTATCGGGAGCTGGAGAAAATATCTTCCCCGGTTGCTGATGCAAACCAGGCTATCCAGGAGCTGCGAAGACACAATATGAACAAGAGCGCAACCATCTTCAAAATCGCCGCCCAAAGAAGGAGGAATGCTCAGGAGATTCGTTCGCCAAAGTTCATTACCAATGCTCATGGCCACCTTCTTGTGGATGACGAGAAAATTCTGCAGAGGTGGCGGCAGTATTGTGAATAACTTTTAAATGAACAGTTTCTCCGGCTATACTTTCCAAGCCACCCCTAACTGTGAAGAAATACCCGACATTACAGTCGAAGAAGTTAGTGATGCGGTCAAATACTCCAAAAAACGAAAAGCGGTAGAGCCAGACGAGATGCCCTCTGAGTTCTGGAAAAAGATGGGAGACATCGTGTTCGGATGGCTCAGAATTCTCATCTCCGAATTTGTGAGAGGTGACGTAATGCCGAATCAATGGAGGGAACCATTACAACCTTCTTCCTGTATACAAAGGGAAGGGTGAGTCGCGAAACTGTGATAACTACCGTTCGATCAAGCTGATGTCACACACCATGAAGATCGTTGAGCGACTGCGAAAAATAATACGGCTATCTGATGATCAGTGCGGGTTTGACTCGGGTAAATCAACCACAGTTGCAATCCAAAGTATAAGAATCATAATGGAAAAACATAGTGATTCCTTAAGGGATTTGCATATTGTATTGGTTGACTTTGAAAGGGCATTCGACAGACAACCACGAGATCTGATATGGGTGGCGCTAAGACATCGAGGGGTTCCAGAAACCTATGTATAGATGATCATGGACATGTACGAAGGAGCAAAGACAAGAGTAAGATGCCCCGCTGGAGTAACCGAAGAGTTCTCAATCAAAGTCGGGGTGTACCAGGGAAGCGTTTTAAGTCCTTTGCTCTTTATTACAGTCCTTGATTATCTGCTTGAATGTAAAGTGATGGACCCCAAGGTACATCAGTTATTCTTTGCTGATGATGGAGCCATCATAAGTGAGGATCCTAGATCCCTGCAACGAGCACTTGATGTGTGGGTGGACGCTCTGGAGGGAATTGGGTATCGTATTAGTTCAAAAAAGAGAGAGTACTTATACTGCCCGTTCACTGATCCACTGAGACCTATTCCAGACATTTATTTGAATGGAACAATGCTTGCCAAGTGCGAAAGGTTCAAATGTCAGGGATTTATTATCAATAGCAAAGCAACTTGTGGACGACATCAATCATCACGTAAGCGTAGGATGAATGAAGTGGCGAGAAAATTCCGCTATCTTCTGTGACAGAAAAATGCCACCAAAGTTGAAGAGAAGGCTCTACACCGCAGTTGTGCGTCCAGCGCTCACATACGGTTCACAATGTTGGACGATGTACAAAACGTATGAGAGTAAATTAACGACAGCTGAGATGAAGATGCTTCGCATGACAGCAGGAGTGACAAAGCTTGATTGAATAAGAAGTTTGAAGATCCGTGGAAGCTTTCACATCAAGGAAACCATCGTACAAAAAATAGAGGGCGACCGGCTCAGCTGGTATTGCCACGTTCAAAGAAGAGATCATTTGAACCCTGTTAAAACGGTAATATCAATGAACATTCCAAAGACATCGCGAGGCAGGAGAGGCTGCCATATAAACGCCTGGATCATACAAATGCGACGACATCGGCATTTCATTGGCTTCGGTAACCGAGTGATCCGAAATCGGCAGGCCTGCCGACACTTTCTGAGGTCAAATAGGCGAACCCCACAGGTGGATCAGTAGAAATGTGGTGAAGTGGGAGGGTTGTGATCCCTTATTTTCGGATCGCAATCTCGCTGAAAAAGGAAGAAGGAGAAGAATGAAGCGAAGAAGGTTCCTGATCAATCAATCTATCAGATCGCCAAAATCGTTTAATTTGAAAGCTCCTAAGTGAAGCTTTCTTCTATAACAGAAAGCTGGGCACGCACAAAGAAGTTGAAGAATTGTTTCTTCATCTTCTTCGCCCATGCAGCTTCTGAAAGAATCATTTGAATATACGCTAAGCCTTGTTGCATGCTTGCCTATTAGACAATGCCTTTTAATTACACATATAATAGAGCCAATATGACAATAGAGCCAATCGGTTAACAGAAATCAATTTCTTGGATCGTTTTGGATCCAACTTCGGTCAAATCTGTTTAGTATGTTGTACCACTTGTCCACCTAAGATTTCTTCTTTCGATTGCATCCAGCTTGAAAATAAAACCTACCTAGCAGGTACCTAGATTCTTCTTGTCTGGAAGGATGGTTACAAATGTTCCTATTCTGGCGAGTTCATTAGCCTTACAATATTCCTATGCCCCGGCACCCAACATAGGTGAATATTAAACTGCTCCGCCATCTCCTTAAGAGACGATCGCAGTTTAGGGCTATTACTGAATTTATAGAAATCGATTTCAAGGATTCGATTGCAGCTTGGCTGTCTGAAAAATAACAGATATTCTTTATGGATATCGTGTTTTGTAACACGCTACATTGATTCGGTAGACAGAAGGAGAGCTTAAGAGTAAGCCTGTCAGTGAAAACACCTCCACCAACTCCGTTCTTGGTTTTTGAGCTGTCAGTATAGAAGTGGATCGACTCATCTTCTGAACTTATTTTAGGAACGGGAAGACAAAGCAATATTTTCTTCGGAATAAAATTTGTATATCTTCAAAATATTATTACATACTTAACAAATATTGCAACCGGTGTTAAAATAATGGAGGCCCGACTAGCGCTTAATCGTTTTTTTTCTTTTGTTCAATTTAGCCGTCTCTACCTTAAGGTAGAGCACTAAAGGTCTCAACACATTGGTATGCGTGTGTCTGTACAATTCGAAGTAATATAAAGGGATGCCCCCCAATAACGCAAGTAAGTAAGTAATTAAAGAGCAAGTATTCAAACCTATTGCCTTTTGCAAAGTCCCATTATCGCTTATAATGAGTAACAACACATTGCTTGTTCGGTACAAGTGTAAACCCCCTAAAGCGAGGTAACAACAAAAGTTAAGTAGCAACCAAAAAATGCTTACAAAACAACAAACCAACCATTGCTTGTTCTCCTTTACTTAATTCAACACTTCACACCAAAGAGTCCTGCGAATACCGAAGGTATTCAATTATCACCTTACTCTTTAAACTCAATCACTGAACACTCAATTCACTTTCAGTACTGAAACGGAAGTATCAATTACACTTCGACCGTCATATGTCATACATAATTCACGAATCGCGACTCACACAAGAATCGTTCATGTTTTAATTCATTGATTCATCCGAAGATTGAATATTCTCTCACAGCTTAAGTTGCTATTGCCAGTACCTACAACACAAACAACACCGACACTAAATACCAACCGCCAACCAGCAAACCGCATTAAACTGCAAATTAAATTAATTAAAATAATTTTGCATAATTGCATTGTAAATAGTTCACGATCAAAGTAATTTTCCACCCTCGAGTATCACGATGAGGGAGAGGGACTCTAACGAGTCACACAGTAACACACTCTCCTCTGCTTCTGATTCAGTTTGTGCAATTAAAAAACGATCGAAGGGGGAGTGTGCTCCAGTACACGAGGAGCGCACACTAATCCGATCATATCCAAGTCCATTAATCATTTCCAAAGTCCAGATGTGTATCCACCGTGTCTGGGAGTGACACACCGACACCAGCAGCAGCTACCCTGCGATGCAAGTAATACTAATTCGCTTTGCTCCACAAGAAGAGAGACACTCGGCCAAATGGAATTCGCGAGCGCTTTTACGATCATTGTGTGAACGTTCACACACTGATCGACTAATGGAGCGTCATTAAAACAATCGTGATGGACATGTTTATCCATATTCATTCATCCATTGTGAATGGGGTGGTCAGGTATGGTAGGGAGGGTTGTGAAGTTCGGCTGTTACACGAGTTACAATTAATTAACCCAACCCCCAGTCTTTTATTCTCAGCGGTTAGCTAAGAACGTTGTATATAATGAATCATCATTCCGAGGCAAATTGAGCGCAAATAGGTTATGGGTATCGCTGCGATGCGATGGTGAGCGGAGTCTTAGATAATTTGTCGTGGTGAGATTCATTTCAGTTTTATGAGCTGTGACTATTCATAAAGAATACCACTTTACAGTCGAACATGTTTTTATGCTTGACAGTTCTGGGAATTCGTATTACTCGTTAGAATAGGTAATAGTGATCGTAATTTCTTAATGCAATCTTCAGTATATTATGCACACATTCCCTTCTAAAATTCTTTGAGTACGTATCAGTTAGTCACAAGAGTTATGTAAAGACTTCATCATTTGGCTGCACCCAAGAAGGCACAAGAATGCACTCCGGTTTAAGATAGCTCTTGTATCGAATTATCAACATTGAGACAGGATGATGAGCTTGCTGATGAAGGTACTGGCTATGTCTGAGTGTCAACATTCACAAGAATTTACATACTGGTATGTCAAATTCATGCAAGTAGAATGTAGTGATGCTTAACAGATAAGCTGACAGAAAGGTGGACAGTGGACACCTGAAAATAGCGCAGAAGATGCCATGCGGATAGTTGCAGAAACATACAGAAAGTCGCAGTCAGTCTGAAATGGATTTTATGATGCTGGGTCACCCATTACTTGACCCATCCCTTTAAAAAAGACGTGGATTGTATATTGGAAACTTGTTCACTTCAATAAAATTAAGAAAAGCAAATGGAGGTGTAAGATTTGTATTGCATTAGTGGATTAAAGAGGCCTACCAACTTCTACTCTCAACCTCCACGCGGTGACAGCCGGGTGCCTAGTACCTTAACCCATGAAATGGGTAACCAACCCCGTTTGGCGGATTCTTGGCGGCAGCAGATGAGAGAGGGGGGGAAGAGTGTTTTCTCACTAGAGTACTTCTTCCTGTTCCAGGCGACAGCGGACGAATTCCCTAGATGGAGTCAACGGTGGCGTCTATAGTTCCAGTTAAGTTGAACTTAGTGAATACCTTGCGCGAGCTGCTTCGACGTATTCGGATCACAGGTCGGTAAGGAATTTCCAATGTTGGTCAGGACATTGGAATAGAGATGGTGGCGGAGGAGCCCTTAATGGGCCAACGGCAGCGCTCATACTCCCGTAGTGGACTGCTGGCACCGGTATACCCGGCCCCAGTATCGAAAAAGATCCAGAAATGTCGATCCGGCGTCGATCGGCTAAATTGGGTATCGCCAGAGAGTCAACCCGGCTTATTTTGTGATTCGATTTAAGCCTACATTCATATAAGATTGTGCTGATGCAAGAATTGAAGTCGAACGACCATACAAGCGACGAAACGCTCAAAGTTGTGAAGGAGAAATTTAGCGACTGGGTCACCTCACGGCGAGCGTTCATCAATTGGCCGCCACGATCATGCGACTTGACACCACTCGATTATTTTCTCTGAGGCTAATAACGCCGTACGTATTGGACCGAGTCATCAAAAATTGGAGCGACCGCTTGAAGCACTGCCATCGAAGCCGAGGCGGCCATTTAAATAATGTGCTATTCCACACATAATGGCATGAATGTAGCTTCAAAATAAAGCCAGGAGTGGAATCCTCTAAGATGATAGTTGATTGTTGACGATCACAATCATCCCTTTTGCTCTCTCTAAGGTGACCATCAGCGTGATCATCACCTTTTTGCGATCGTTTTTGTGCGACTTTGCGATCGTTTTACGGAGAGCTAACAAAGTGTGATCATCAATTTTGACTATCAAAAATGTGATCATCAACTATCACCTTAGAGGATTCCACTCCAGAATCAATTTTATATCTCACACCGTTGTTGTTTTATTTCAATTTTTTTCCTATCGTTCTTATCTGGTCACCCTGTATTTAAGAGTTAATTATCCCATTGTAGGCCTTTTGAATTGTATTCCATTTCAAATTAGACCAGCTGGCTTGCTACTATTCCATTAGCATTGATTATGCATACAATTCAATTAACCCATTACTTCACATAAAACCACATTTTACTGCCTCTTATCCCGTCGTCATTCTTATTAATTGGCCTATCATAAGTATAGAGCTTCGCCGCCTTTAACAAATGATGACGAATGGTCATCTGGACGGCTTATGCAAATCGTCTCTTCTAATGTGGTCCAAATTGTGTTCTTTCGTCTCTGGCGGGTTCCTTTTTTTTTGACAGCGGTGGCGGCGGCTAAGCGAGAGTCTAATTTATATGCTATCTCAGTCAAGTTAATGAATGGCAACAAGTCGTTTGTCACCCGTGTCAATTTATTGTCAACCAAAAAATTCCGTTACAACATTTGTTAGCCCCCCCATCAGAACACAGAACACACACACACACCAAGGTCAACAGTCGGCCCTACAAAAGACGTCACAATTTCCGAATCGAAAATTTGTGGAATCCAAAAGATACCAACAAATAAACGAAATGCTAATGCTAATCCGTTGGATTGTTTGTTTGGTGATCTTAGGTGGCATTGCCTAATGGCGCGTCTGTCGTCTTAGTTTGTTTGCTATTTTGCAGCCAAGGTTGTATGCCTTCTGCTAAGCTTCTTCGGAGACTTAGAGACTCGAGCGAATGAACTACTTGACTTAGAGATCACTGACCCGCTATTGTTTGCGTAAATACATTATGTATCGGAAGAATTTCGTGGATCGTTTGCATAGTGATTTAATAATTAATGGGGTGCTTATGGTTCTAAAGACGACGATGGGGGGGATCTCGGTGTAAATTACCATATTTTCGGCATTTAAACGGCTGTAAAATTAAGCTAAACGGTGTACCGAGAAGAATTCATTAGTTAAAGCATTTATCATAATTTTCAGGTGTAATTTTCGCAAAGCCAGATGGTTTCTACTTCACCAAAGTGGATAGATCCGTTAGGTGCCCTTGACCTGGAATGTGGAGCATTATGGGATGTTATTAGTTCTACATGATCGATGTACATATGACGTAAACATGTTTTTATGGTTGCGCTCCATGAACATGATGTGATGGTAGGTATGATCTTTTATGATGAAATTATTTTTAGGTATCCACTTGGTTGAGCCGAACCGTTCGATGTCAGGAAAGGTCTTAGACAAGGTGATGTGCTATCATGTGATCTCTTCAATATAATACTTGAAAGAGTTGTACGAAACTCACAAGCTAAAACTGTAGGTACAATCTTTTAAAAGTCTGTGCAACTACTTGCTTACGCCGATGACATTTACGTAGTCGGAAGAACTCAGCGGGTCGACAGTGGGGTGTTTTCGAGTATTGAGATCGAGGCAGCAAAGACGGGTTTAGCGGCCAATGATAGCTAAAGAAAATACGTACTGTCTACAAAAAAGGACACTTAACATCGGCGTCTTGGACAGTACGCTAAGGACTTTGTTTACCCAGGCTATGTGGTGAGCTTCGCAAATGACACCAGTGGGGAAATCACACGAAGAATTACTCTTATCAGTCGCTGTTTCTATGGGCTAAAACGGCAGTTGAGTAACAAAGCCCTATCTAGAACTGCTAAGCTAACTCTGTATAAGACATTAATCATCCTAGTCCTGCTGTATGGCACAGAGGCATGGACTTCGACAAAATGGGATGAGGATGCTCTTGGTTACTTCGAGAGAAAAGTTCTGCGAGTGATCTTTTTTCCCATCTGCATAGATGGAGATTTGAGGAGAAGATACAATGTCGAATTCCAATAAAATTGAATTAGCCAGAATAGTTTACATACAGTGACTAAGATGGCTGGGTCATGTAGAGTGGACGCAGACCAACGTTTCAGCCCGAAAAAAACTTCGAGTCCACTTCTCATGGACGGCACAGTAGAGAACGGCTTCGCGGCAGGTGACGCAAACAAGTAGAGGGTGACCTCAACCAACTTGACGTGCGCAACTGGAGGCAGCTGGCTGGAGAGGTTTGTTGGTTAGGGCCCAGGTCCAGCCCGGACTGTAGCGTCACCTAAGTAAGTAAGCAATTGGAGATTCCGCAAAACGTATAAGAGAAGACGACCCATTGTCACTGTGTATAATTGCACCAAGAAATAACATAAAATACAATACGACGAAAGATGATATTCCAGCATAAAAAATGGCAGCGATACGTACATACATATGTGGAAAAAAGTAAAACATTAATTAGTTATAGCCTAATAGCACAGTTATGAATTAATTCGTTATTTTCCTTATTTCATTTCCAATTTTTCCAGAAGTTATCATCCAAGACTCTCTCTCTATTTTGTAAAGTAATTTTGTAGTACTTGGTTAGTGTTGTGACGTCAATCTCATTAAGGATTTGCAGGACTTGCGTTTCCGAAAAGAAATCATTTCCAAATACAGATCTTCTTGTTTCTTGCAAAATTGGACACTTGCCAAGAAAATTAAAAGTATCCTCTCTCTCTGACAAATTGCACATGCTGCAGACTAGCGGTAGGTCATCCCTATGGGGTTTGTAATTCAGTTTCAGGAGCTCTCCACGCAATTTTAGGACAACTGCTATTTCTTCCATGTTGTACTCATCCCGGAAGTAATTATTCTGCTCCAAATTGCGGCATAACAGACTGTAGACTGCTCTATGATATGCTCATCCACACGGGCGATCAATTCGTAAAGTTTTGGCTTCACACTCCTCGCATCTTCCACACTAAGCTCCATTCCACATCCACTAGCTAGTCCCAGCCATTTTTTGTACCATCCAGTTTAATTTCGTATAGATTGTAAAGCTGCTTTCTTCGGTAGTCTATAGTCCGGCATGTTTAGTACTGTAAGTACGTAATCCACCTGTAGTTTTAGGGATTTTACGAAGAGTTGTGATAAGCCCGTCTCCAACATGAGCATGTAATTTGGCGTGTTCGGTGGAAGATGAAATGCTCTCTTTACATAAAACCTGAGTAGTTTTTCCACCGTCTCAAATTGTTTTTCTCTCCATACTTGTGCAGCGGATTTCGAAACTGATTCAAAAACTTTATATTTGCTGCTATGAGCTATACGAGTATATTTGTTGGTGAAAGATTTTCTCCAGGCAATGTTGATGGCTATTACCGACTTCGACAATTTCTCTTTAAGGTTCCTTTCCATGTTGAGATTTCTTGTAAAATACACTCCGAGGTACTCATATACTTGGGTAGTTCCCCATTAAAATGCCATTTTTCATTTGCGCAGTTTCTGTCTCCACCTCTTCTATAAATTAGCTTCCACATTTTACAGTATTCGGAGAGTCGGTTTAATGTAAGCTGTAGAGATTCGCGTGAGTACACCAAAAGATAATGAGATTGCTCTCCCACCAGTAGCTCAGGTCGGGCAATCTTCTTCCTGGAATAACATTAAGACAACAATTACAGCAGTTAACACCTCCTGGGCTATTAACAGTTTCTCTCCCTATAAATCGGCCGGCCTTGACGGCATTCTCCCTATTATGCTGCAAAAAACACTGGACCAGGTGGTCCCGTGGCTAGTTCCGATCTACAGAAGCTGTATTCTCCTAAACCACGTTCCCTTGAGCTGGAGACGTATTCGTGTTGTGTTTATCCCGAAAGCTGGGAAGCAGGGTCATGGATCCGCAAAGGATTTCAGACCCACTAGCTTATCCTCTTTTCTTTTAAAGACGTTAGAACGCATCTTAGATACACACATTCGAAATACCCTAGATAAATCCCTTCTATCCAAATCTCAACATGCGTACACTAAAGGGCGATCGACAGAGACGGCGCTCCACGAAGTTGTACGAACGATAGAAAAGACAATCCATTTCAAACAATATACCCTTGCTACCTTCTTAGACATTAAAGGTGCCTTCAATAACGTCAGTACAGAATCGATTCAGGAAGCTCTGATCCAACTGGGTGCGGAAGAGTTTATTAGGAAATGGATATTGGCAATGCTAAAAACTAGAATCATTCAATCGAACCTCGGCAACATCAGCTCCACCATATCTGTTGTTAGAGGAACTCCTCAAGGTGTGGTTTTATCTCCTCTTCTATGGCTCATGGTCATCAATAAAATTTTGTGTACACTTGATGGTAGTTAAGATACTGGTATCGGGAATGTTTCCATCCGTAATCAGTGAGATTGTGGAAGGTGCCTTGGGTAAGATTAGCTCATGGGCCACCGGATGCGGACTCAACGTCAACCCAAGCAACACTGAACTGATGCTCTTTACCACTAAAACCAAAATACCGACGTTTACGCTTCCACGGCTAAATAATCATCTACTCTCCCTATTCTCCAGTGCCAAGTACTTAGGTGTGGTACTTGATCCAAAACTAAGCTGGAAGCTTAATATTGAGCAACGGGTAAAGAAGGCGTGTGTGGCTCTCTATGCCTGCAGCAAGACCTTTGGCAAGAAGTGGGGACTTCGCCCGAAGATGGTCTTATGGATGTACACTGCCGTGATGCATCCCATTCTTTCCTATGGATCGCTAGTCTGGTGGCCTGCGCTAAAGAAAGCTTATAACATCAAACTTATCAACAGGGTACAAAGAACTGCGGCTATAGGCGCAACGGGTGCCATGAGGACATGTCCAACCGATGCCTTGAACGTTATTCTGCATCTTTTACAACTTGATCTTCACATTATGCAGCTATCAGCATATAGTGCGATCAGGCTAAGGGAAACAGGATGCTGGTGCATCAATCCTTATGGTCACAGCAGTATCCTGAATTTGCTACCGCAGGATCTGGCAGCTAATCTGACCGACTATATAATTCCCACAGTGAATGGGAAACTGGCGTACTGATAAATGAGTTCGAATCAACAATTTTTACCGACGGTTCAAAAATGGACTGCGGGATAGGGGCGGGGATATTCTCTGATTCCCTCAATATTTCCAGGTCGTACCGGCTTCCTGATTCGTGAAGTGTCTTCCAGGCCGCATACTTAAGCAAACCTCTACACCCCTAAATACCATTGCCATCCTCATTGACAGCCAGGCGGCTATCAAGGCTATAGTATCTGCCACTACATCCTCAAGGCTAGTAGAACAGTGCAAAAAAGAACTCGCCTCGCTTAGTCACCGTCTAAGGATCTGTCTCCTTTGGGTTCCGGGTCATAGCAACATTGAGGGGAATGAGCGAGCTGATGAACTCGCGCGGAAAGGATCTGCCCTTGATGCTTCCCTAGCAAATGAGGTGAACGTCCCGTCGGGGGTCCTTAAGGGAGGCATCTTCACGCACTATCTGCTAAATGCGGATAGTAGATGGCAGGAGGTGCGGAACTGTGTCATATCCAGGCAGATGCGGCCCAAATACTCCTTGAAAAGAACGCAAGATCTACTAAACAGAAACCGTACAGATATCGCAAGAATTCTGGCAGTTAGTACTGGCCACTGGCCCAACGGGGTTCATGAGGCCAGAATAGGCATTGCATTTAATGCACACTGTCGCAGCTGCAATACTGCTGACGAGATAGAAAGAATCTTACACTTCCTCTGCAAGTGTCCGGCTTTAGGCAAGGCTAGACAGCGCACCTTAGGTAAACTCTTTTTCGACAACCTTATAGAGCTAGCGGAGATTAGCATTGGCTATATTATCAGGGGTGGATTTGAATAATCCTTACCCCCTTTTTCTTCTTCTTTTCCCTAGTAGTTAACGTCCTTTTTACATCCGTTAGGTCACTTGAGTTGTGGTAATAAAACGGCGCTTCTGCGCTAATTAAGTGTCGGCATGGTTTGCTGACACAACCACTCCTACCTACCTACCTTCCTACGCCAAAAGAACTACGTCGTCTGCAAAAGAAGGGCTTTAATCAGCACACCTCCATACTCATCCCCTCCAGGTAAGAAATCCGCTATATCCTCAATGAAGAGTGCAAATAGACTTGGACTCAGAGTACAACCTTACCTTACCCCTGATCCCGAACGAAACCATTCTGATAAGACCTCACCATTCCATACAGCTGCCTTGGTATCCACGTACCTTGGAATTACTTGTCCGAACTTCATTGACATGCCCATGCCAAAGAGCTTGTAGAATAAAGCATTTCGGTTCACTGAGTCGAAAACTGCCTTGAAGTCAACAAACAATGCATATAGTTTCTTATTCCTCAAGAGAAAGGACTCCACAATACTATTTAAGACAAACACGTGATCGACGGTGGAATATCCTGGCCGGAAACCCGCTTGTTATTCCTTGAACAGATTGTTGGTACCTATCCACACAGTTAACCGACTTTGCAATATCGGTGTAAAAATTTCGTATGGCGCATTTAGAAAGGAAATGTCTTCTTAGTGGACAACTTTTTTATGAATGGGGAAGATCAAGAGTTCTTTGAAGCGCTGCGGTAGTATGCCATTTTTCAAAATGTTGTTGAACAAGTAGGTAAAATTGGTGTTCAGTTCGTTTGTACCATATTTGTAGAACTTAGCTGGGATCCCATCCGATGCTGCAGCTTTACCATTCTTAAGACCACTAAGCGCCCCAACAACGTCCTGCAATACAATTGGCCTATCCAAAATTTCGTTTTGAAAACCAGACATAGCATACTGCATTCTAAGCGTACTGCCAGATGGATTCAGAAGCTTCCCGAAATGAACTTGAAGGACAGTTGGACCTAGTTCCCTGGCTATGACATATTTTCCGCCATTTAGTTTGTTAGCCAATTTCCAGAATTCTGAGGGATTATTACAGTACAGCAGTCTTAGAGCCTCTGATTCATAATGCATTTCCCTTTTTGCTGTGCAAAGCGCCTTAAACTCTTTATTAGCCTTTATGTATGAACCTTTTATTGCATCTTCATTGAAAATCCGGAATAATTCCAGCCATCCGATATATAGTCGCTTCGCCTTAGTGCTGTTGGTTGTTGATTGGGCACAATTTATCTATAATATCCTCTATTCTGTCGATTATTATTCTGATTCTGAGATATTATTAGATGGAACTTCGCATCTCCTACCTAGATACATCAACTCCTTGTGTGCCATCAGTTCAACTCCAACCGGTCAACCTGGTATGACATGGCATAGATATTCCCCGATTAATCTCGAGATTGATTCACCTCCCAAGCTTAATCCAAATTGATGCCCGTATATGCCCAGAGGCACGAGCGGAAAACACTTTTTACTGACTATCAATTTACAGGCTTAAACATAATTTCATCACGACCTCCCTCTTAACAGCTGTGTAGCCATCGTAAGACTGGCGAAATTAGCGCGGCCATTTGGTGTAGGTTCATCTCGATTTTCTTATCTACCCACTGGTCAGTTAGTAGAGAATTGTCTTCCATTAGTCAAAATAGATAGCATCCTCTCAACTCCTACAGGAATTAACTACAACTTCTACCTGCCTACATGCACAGCAATTGATTTGTATCTTTAATTTATCTAAACCTGGAATTTCATTTCATCCCCCGACCGTCTATCCTCAGTAACTTCAGTTTAATTGAATGGCATTGCGCTCTTAGCGTGTCCCCTGTTCTTTTTCTTTTTCTTTTGTCCATCCTCCATTATCTCAAAACCACAATAGCCAACGAGTCAACAAGTTTTTGCTTCCTTTGGGCCCGATTAAAGCCAACAATGGCATCGGAGCCATAAAATGGTGTTTGTTATGTCATCCACGGGGATAAGACAACAAAGATACAGAAGAGATGCAAACCGAGCGAACGGAACATCTTATACTATACCCACAGTCAGAGTGGGAAGGAGACTGGTCTTCCAGCTGGATCTGGCCGGTATTTCGTTCGTAATTGTAGCAAAATACCTTTGAATGATTATTTTATTGGCTAAATGGTAACATTGTGCTGGATGCTGGTTAACAATTGTTGCCACTGGAGACAAGTCCTTGTCCTCGCATAACCAGACCAAATTAAGACGCACCATCCATGTCAGTGTTGCTCCTCTGGAGTTGCCTCAGATTGTACCTCAGATATTTTGTCCGTGCGCAGAGTTTGTGGAATTAAAACGTAATCACTGTCAATAGTGAGTTGTTAGGCCGGTGAGGGCCAACCAGAAGGTTGGTTGGAACGCGTGTTCTTCGGGTAGAGTAGTTCTCCCTGATTAGGCCGCTGTGTTCGACTTATTTTCATCCGAATGTGGGCTGTCTGTGTGCCATAGGTTGGCAGGGAAAACTCGTAAAGGAAATGAAAGAAATGGAAAATGTCAGAGTACTGATTTCCGTTAATTTACTATTGGATTGGGTCAATGTCCTTCAGGGGTTCTGATGGTGGACTCACCATAATGGCGATCATTAGAGATTCCAGATTCAGTTGAGAAATGTTCTGTTGCGTCACTTCATTAGTGAACGAGCGGACTATGATTGATTTAGATGCCAGGCAAGTGAGGAGTATTTTAGCCACGGGGTGCTGAGGGGAAAGTGATCCCGAGTTTGATTAATTTAGCTGTAATCAATTTAGACTGTTGACAGTAGATGATGGTGGATATTTTGATTGATGGCATTCTGTAGATGTTGTGAGTTAACACCTGTTAGATGTACGGTAGCGATGGAATGGATGTTGACGCAGTACAGCTTGATATCGTAGAAATTTGCATAAATTGTCCATTTGGTGGGAACTGTGTCGGTTACTTTGAAGTGCAATCGAATTGACAGCTATTCGGGAGATATGACAAGCGATCAATGGGGGGTTTCCTCAAATTTAGATGAGACCCTTTCGGTTATATTTTCAGATATGAGGTAGATTTTTCAACCTTGCACTTCGAGTTATTCGAATAGATTTGTATTGTATAATATATATACATAATATAAATTTGGCGCAACAGCTCATTAAGTGCCTATGCTTAGCTTCTCGCAACCACTCGTGTTGTGTACGTTATATTTTTCGCACGAATGGAAAGACCCAAAGTTTTCTGCCGTATCCGTAGGGTATTTTTGGTTTTGAGAAGTTTTCACGTGACAACAAATACTCTCGGATATTTGTCAAATGTTCGCGAGAGGTTTGACCGTGAAACAACTTTTTGGTGTTTCCTGGGATTCGAACATGGAACCCCACATGCAGTCGACCGGCACACTAACCACGCCACGGCGCCCATCTTTTTCTTCTTCTTCTTCCTTTTTTTTTTATTTCTATCAGCGTGGTAATGATCCGAAATTAAGGGATCACAACCCTCCCACTTCACCGCATTTCTACTGATTCGCCACGCCGCCCATAAGGTTGGCTATGTTATTTACCCCAGCAAAGACCTCAACACACCTTCCTTCAGGTGTTGTCTTCTTCTTCCTTTTATCAGCGAGGTTATGATCCGAAAACTAGGGATCACAACCCTCCCACTTCACCGCATTTCTACTGATCCGCCTGTGGGGTTTGCCTATTTGACCTCAGAAAATATCGGCAGGCCTGCCGATTTTGGATCACTCGGTTACTGAGGCCAATGAAATGCCGATGTCGTCGCATTTGTCTGATCCAGGCGTTTATAGGCCTGCCTTTCCTACATCGCGATGTCTTTGGAACGTGCATAGATATTGCCTTTTTTACAGGGTTCAAATGATCTCTTCTTTGAACGTGGCAATACCAGCTGAGCCGGTCGCGCTCTAATTTTCGTACGATGGTTTCCTTGATGTGAAAGCTTCCACGGATCTTCGAACTTCTTATTCGATCAAGCTTGGTCACTCCTGCTGTCATGCGAAGCATCTTCATCTCAGCTGCCGTTAATTTACTCTCATACTTTTTGTACATCGTCCAACATTGTGAACCGTATGTGAGCGCTGGACGTACAACTGCGGTGTAGAGCCTTCCTTTCAACTTAGGGGGCATTTTTCGGTCACAGAAGATAGCGGAATTTTCTCGCCACTTCATCCACCCTACGCTTACACGATGATTGATGTCGTCATCACAAGTTGCTTTGCTATTGATCATAGATCCCAGATATTTGAACTTTTCGCACTTGGGAAGCACTGTTCCATTCAAATAAATGTCTGGAATAGGCCTGAGTGGATCAGAGAACGGGCAGCACAAGTACTCTGTCTTTTTTGAACTAATGCGATACCCATTTCCCTCCAAAACTTCCACCCACACATCAAGTGCTCGTTGCAGGGATGTAGGATCCTCACTTATGATGGCTCCATCGTCAGCAAAGAATAACTGATGTACCTTGGGGTCCATCACTTTACCTTCAAGCAGATAATCAAGGACTGTAATAAAGAGCAAAGGACTTAAAACGCTTCCCTGGTGCACCCCGACTTTGATTCGGAACTCTTCGGTTACTCCAGCGGGGCATCTTACTTTTGTCTTTGCTCCTTCGTACATGTCCATAATCATCTGTACATAGGTTTCTGGAACCCCTCGATGTCTTAGCGCCACCCATATCAGATCTCGTGGTTGTCTGTCGAATGCCTTTTCAAAGTCAACCAATACAATATGCAAATCCCTTAAGGAATCACGATGTTTTTCCATTATGATCCTTATACTTTGGATTGCATCTGTGGTTGATTTACCCGAGACAAACCCGCACTGATCATCAGATAGCCGTATTATTTTTCGCAGTCGGCCACCTAATACCCGCTCAACGATTTTCATGGTGTGTGACATCAGCTTGATCGAACGGTAGTTATCACAGTTTCGCGTATCACCCTTCCCTTTGTATACAGGGAGAAGGTAACTTTCCCTCCATTCATTCGGCATTGGATCACCTCTCACGAATTTGGAGATGAGAATTCTGAGCCATCTGAACCCGATGTCTCCCATCTTTTTCCAGAACTCAGAGGGTATCTCGTCTGGCCCAACCGCTTTTCGTTTTTTGGAGTATTTGACCGCCTCACTAACTTCTTCGACTGTAATGTCGGGTATTTCTTCACAGTTAGGGGTGGCTCTTGGAAAGTATAGCCGGGGAAACTGTTCATTCAAAAGCTCTTCACAATACTGCCGCCACCTCTGCAGAATTTTGTCGTCATCCACAAGAAGCTGGCCATGAGCATTGCTAATGAACTTTGGCGAACGTATCTCCTGAGCATTCTTCCTTCTTTGGGCGGCTATTTTGAAGATAGTGGCACTCTTGTTCATATTGTGTCTTCGCAGCTCCTGGATAGCCTGGTTTGCATCAGCAACCGGGGAAAATATTTTATCCAGCTCCCGATACAGGCCCTCCGTACTCTCTGCTTGAAGCTGAGCGCACTTCTTCTTCGCTTTTTTCTTGCAGCATCTGTATTCCATTTCGAGGCGAGCTTTTTCGTCACTATTATTAGAGGGGCACTTTGACCAAGCTTTGAAAGCCGCTTTCTTCTCATTTATCACTTTCTTAGCTTCATCACTCCACCACCATGTTTCTTTGGCGTGTTGATGGTGGCCTTTTGAAGCTCCTAGCAGTGATTTGGCCTTCTTTAAGCAAGTTCGCTGTAGGGAATCCCACATATTTTGTGCTCTGCACTCTTCATCCTCAGCTCCGTTGATGGTGTGAGAGAGGTAATTTTTCATTACGAAAACAAAAGCATCGCCTTTTTCTTTGTCCAGATTGTACCACTTGATTCTCTCAGAGACCCCTGTTTGTTTGCTTTTCTTTGGTGTTTTCATAAAAATTTCTGTTAGCAGGAGACGGTGTTGACGAGCGATTGCCTCTCCCAGGATCACTTTGCAATCTTTTACCCGAGGCTTCATGAAACTGGCTACCAAATGGTAGTCAATCTGAGTTTCATCTCCACCACTGCTGTAAGTGATCAGGTGTCGGCTTTGTTTGATGAACATGGTATTTAACACGATAAGACCGTGTGATTTGCACATGCTTAGGATGTCTTCACCAGGAAGGTTCCTGGTGCCATATCCTAGTCCTCCATGGCAGTCTTCATAGTCTTCGTTTGATTTCCCGACATGTCCATTCAAATCTCCTCCGACAAACAGAAATTCTTCCTTTGGGATGTTCTTAAGGAGATTGTGGAAATCTAGCCAAAATGCATCCTTATCTATCTGATTGCACCCATTGTGGGGAGCATATGCACTGACAATATTCCACACCTCTCCTTGTATTACTAGTTTGAGAGACATCAAACGGTCGCTGGACTTCGAAATGCTCAAGACGTTTCCAAGTAGCTCTGCCGCAAGGATGATACCGATTCCGTTCCTAGCCTTTTCCGTTCCGTAGTAGAACATCTTGTAATCTTTTGTCCTAACGTCCAAGAAACGCGCCCGATTCCCGGTGTTTTTCCATTTCGTCTCTTGGACACACAAGATGTCCACCCGCCTTCTATTCATCATCTCTTCCAGCTCGTAACTTCGACCGGTCATGCTTCCAACGTTCCAACTCGCGACCCTTAAATTGCGTCCAAACTGTTTCATTATGTTGCTAGCCCCCGGAATCCGTATAGCTCTGACCCGAACATTTCTGCTCGGTCCAGGATCAGTACCATGCACAGCAGTGGTAGTGCCTGGCGGGGTAGTGCCTTTCCTTTTTGCAAGTATTATCATAATGATACAGTTTTGCAATACAATTTTTGCACCATATTGCGATGGTGTTTGTTGTTTGACACGTGCATGCTCCTGTTTTAGTATTGTTTGATCTTTCTTTCAGGTGTTGTCTATCTGGCCAAAGATTCTTAATAATATCTGGACATGTTGTGGACTAAGTATACATTTGAACTTAACTTTTTACTAAGGTCGCTAGCAAAAAAAGAGTACCAAAGCGAAGGGTGCTAAAGCAATCAAGTTCAATTGGTTTGCCCAATAGACTTTAATATAGCAAAATTGAAGCATGGGGAACATATGGTCCAACCAAAAAGAATCCCGGTTCACATATCGGAAGTGCAATTCTGACTGTCCATGTCATACAGAAAGCTGAAATCTAACAAGTCTGCTGGACCTGACGGCTTACCAACCGAACTTTTCAAGGCAGCTTGTGGTGAATTGGTAGAGTGCATACACCAACTCATCTCTAATATTTGGTCAGACGAGTGTATGCCTGATGAATGGAATCTCAAACATCGTTTGCCCGATCCACAAGAAAGGAGACCCCCTCAACTGTGCCAATTATAGAGGCAACAGTCTCCTCAACATAGCATACAAGATATTTCCTGCGATATTGTGTGAACGCCTGAAACCTGATTGGACCCTATTAGTGCGGTTTCAGGCCAGGAAAGTCCACCATCGATCAAATCTTCACACTTCGGCAGACACTGGGGAAAACCCAAGAATTCCAAATTGATACTCACCACCTCTTTATCGATTTCAAGGCCGCCTATGACAGCATCTATAGAGAAGAGCTTTTTAGTGCCATATCTAGTTTTGACATCCCTCCCAAACTTGTTCGTCTTTGCAGGATAACGATGGAGAACGCTCGCTGTTCCATCAAGGTCGGTAATGACTTCACTGAGACCTTCGATGTAAAAAAAGGTTTTAGACAAGGTGACGCGCTGTCATATGACTTCTTTAATATAATACTTGAACGGATTGTGCGGAACTCACAAGCCAACACCGGAGGCATAGTCTATCAAAAGTCCGTACAACTGCTTGTATACGCCGAGGATATTGACATAATTGGAAGAAATCAGCGGGCTGTCACCGATGCGTTTGCAAGCATTGAAGTAGAAGCGACCAAAATGAGTTTAGCGATAAACGAGGGCAAAACCAAGTATATGCGGTCAACAAGAAGGGACAGCCAACACCGACGCTTTCGACAGAACGTCACAGTGCGTGGGCAGCTATAACTTCGAGGTGGTGAGGGACTTTGTCTACCTTGGCTTTACTATAAACTGTAAAACGACACCAGTGCAGAAATAAAGCACAGAATACCTCTTGCCAATTGCTGTTTTTTTTTTTGTTTTTTTATTTTTATAAAAAGGCAATTCTGTGGGCGGCGTGGCGTAAGTGGTAAGTGTTTCGAACAACTGCGCGTGAGGTTCAGTGATCAAATCCCAGAAAACACCAAAAGTTGTTTCTAGGTCCCACCTGTCGCTAACGATTGACGAACGTTATTGTCACGGAAAAGAAGACCTAAGGTCCCTTCTATTCGTGGGAAAAATATAATCCGCGTGGCACTAGTGGTTGCGAGAATCTAGGCCTAGGCCCTTCATGGCTATTGTACCAACTGTATATGCATGTATGTATAAAATGAAGTGTTATACTAAGTCTCATTAGTACATACGAGTAGATTGCTGCGTGCGAAATGCATCAGCCGCTGCAAAGTTAGCTTGACTTCTTCAGGCTGACGGTTTTACTTGACCTGCAATGATGCCTATTTAAAAACCCTTTATAATAACTTGCTGTGATCTATAGTGGGACATTTGAATATAATTTGCTAGAAAGTTTCTTTTACTTCTAGATAAATGGGGCAAGTATCTATTGGACTTATTATTCCCAATGGAATCCAGTTGAGTAGCATTAAAATGGTTGAAAGTACTGAGACTTCGGACTCAAAACAACAGGGACTTAGAACACTTTCTGACATGAGAATTTGTTTTGTTTGCGATTTTTACTGTTATTCATATCGGAAAATGCGCTAAGAAATGGCATGAACTATCACGCGATGCAATCGTAAATGTCAAACCACTGTCATTCTCAGCTAGTCTTAGTCAATATAACCAAACTGGTTTACCCAAGATGATCAAGCATAAGAAAGCGTATCTTAAGCTTTATTGCCGACTATAAATCGGAAAAAAAATAGGAAATATTTTATTTTGGATAGGTGGGAATAACTGCAGGATGCACACTTGAAGACTAGAACGCACAAACTCGGATACGTACTGCAATGACTAATGGACTTATATGTCACAGAAGTTATTAGACGCAGAAAACTATTCAATAATGCCAAAAGTACGAGAGACGCGCTAGATTGGGACTTATATAAGACATCCTTAAACAAATACAAAAAGAATTAAGGAAAGCCAAATGTCATTTCTGGAGGCTCTTTTGTGGTTAAGCCGAAGAAGACTATGAGACACCGAGGCTAAGGGAAATTCCTCAAATCCAATAACATCCAGCTTCCCTAAACAAACTGATGGGTCTTGGACGACTTCCAACAAAGATTTGCTAAACTCATTTCCCAAGTATAGTTCCCAAGTTGTTAGCAATATGGTTTTCAGTAGACCATCTGCATAAATAACTTACTGCTCAAAATTGATTACACAGAGCAATCTCCATTGGGCACAAAATAGCTTCAAACCATTTAAATCAGCGGGATCAGACGGCATAATACCTGCCGAGTTGCAAAAGTTATCGAACATAATCCTGCCGGTGCTTGAGACAATATTAAAAAACTGTCTAGTTCTGGTATATATCCCAAAGACATCAAGAGAAGTTAAAGTTGTCCTCATATCCAAAGCGGATAAATACCATACTCTCATACCCATCCAAAAGATTTCAGACCTATTAGTCTATCATCATTCCTCTTAAAAACATTAGAACGTCTGATCGATATCCATTTACGCAACAGTATTGATAAAAAACTACTCTCGGCGGCTCAACATGCATATTGCAAAGGTAAATCAGTGGAGACGGCATTACACTCACTGGTGCGTAAAATTGAATATTCCCTGTTTTCTGGATAAAGAAGGCGCTTTCAACAATGTCAGCACATCAGCGAAAGCAGATGTACTTTCAGACCTAAAGGTCAACGACTCAATTCGCAACGACAACGACTTTGCGAATAGATTAATCTACTGCTTAATGGTCGGATTATCAACTTTAAGCTGGGTGTGACGTCTACTAGAAGATCTGTCAGTAGATGCACTCCGCAGGTGGTGTTCTACCTCCCCTTTTGTGGAATTTGGTGATTAATTGATAATCATGGAAGGCGAGGGATGCACTGCGATCGCTTATGCAGATGATGTTGCTTTGACTGTCTCGGGAAAATACTTAAATAAAATGCTTTAAACAAGCTTCCTAGATGGGCAGTTCGGTGTGGTTTGGGTGTAAGCCCCCACAAAACTGAACTAGTACTCTTCTCCGGGAAATATAAAACTCCGTTATTCGACCCTCCTGCTCCTAATGGTCTCAGCTTAACTTTCTCTGGCCAGCATAATATTTGGGTCCTATCCTGGATTGGAAATTAGGCTGGAAACCTTATTTTAAAGAAAGACTAAAGAAAACTACCGTAGCACTTTTCTCTTACAAAAAAGCTATTTGGAATAAATGGGGTTCACAACCTCGAATCATTACACCGATACCTACATACGGGGTGATTGTCTGGTGGACAGCCTTACAAAAAGCTATAAATTGCGATTATTTAAGTAATGTTTAGCGTACAGCTTGTCTGTGCATAAGTGGAGCACTATGTACAATTCCCTCTGCGGCACTGGATATTATGTTTCATCTGATACCCCTCGATGTATTTACCAAGTAAATGGCAGCGAATGCAGCCTTTCGCCTTGAAGCTACCCAACAGTGGTCAAGAAAATAATTTGGCCACGCTTGCATCACTCCTGAAAACATGGACTACACCATCCCACGTTTTAATTTTGACAAAAACTTTCTCGTCACCATCTCCTCCAGATCACTTTGGAATGACGACACATTTTTAGAAGATGGGCCAATCCGCTTCTAACTGTTGGTACAGGTGTTTTCTCTGACAGGCTTAATCTTAGCTCTCCTTCCGTCTACCAAATCATTGTAGCATGTTCCAGGCGGAAATAATGGCGATTGAAGATGTCTTATCTTGGCTTAAGAAAAACATGTTATACGTTTCTGCTAGAGATACCCGCATCTTTTCAGACAGCCAAGCAGCAATGAAAACCTTGGAATCGACCTCTTTCAATTCCTTAGTAGATCTAGACTGCCAGTCGTCTCTCGCGGAGATGGCTGAGTCGTTCAATATTCACTTGTGTTGGGTGGCGGGGTATAGGGTGTAGTGGTAACGTCCTCAATTGTCACGCTTATGGTTCATAGTTCAAATCCTGATGTCAGCAAGTATTTATTTATTTCCCATGAAATATATAAAGTCTGCCCAATCAATTGCGAAAGTTTGTGTGAACACTACTGCGAAGGCATAGCACTGGTAGTAGCTTAGTCATATGGCTGGAAAAATACTTCGCTCTGCTGATGAATATTTGCCTATGACATCGGTTATCGGGGAAAAAATACTGTGAATTTGAAGCAAAGATAATAAATAACAAAAAGCTTCCCAGTTATCTGGACGCCACCCCCGCAGTTTCTCTGAAACATAAACACCTGAGCTTCAAAACCAAAAAATCAAATCTTTCTCTCTTTCTCTATTTATCCATTCCAACGCCCGCACTGTGTGTAAACATGTTAAGAGTATTCATAACCCCTTGAGTGCTCGCAAAATCATAAAAATAAAAAATAAACAAATAGCTACATTCCAGGGAATTATAAGGCTGCTGAACTCGCCAGAATAGGAACAACTATAGTCATCCTGCCGGACAAAGGCACCTTAGGTATACCAATCGCTACACGCAAGCTCAAACTTAACCTGGATGCTATCAAGAGTACAAATCTTAGGTAATCAAGTGGTCCTTCATGTCTAGCGACAAAACGAATTCGGCCAAAGCTAGACCTAAAACGCTCTAAGAATTTGATTTCTCTCAACAGATCGCATATCGGCGCTACAGTAGGTGTCATCACTGGGCACTGTCTAATAGGCAAGCATGCTACAAGGCCGGGCCTTTTTGCGAACGACTTTTGTAGAAGCTGCATAGATGAAGAAGAGGAAGAACTCTTTCGTAGAAGGAAGCTTCACCTAGGAGCCTCCTATTAC
Organism: Brachypalpus laphriformis; assembly: GCA_945910035.1. Lineage (NCBI taxonomy): Eukaryota > Metazoa > Arthropoda > Insecta > Diptera > Syrphidae > Brachypalpus > Brachypalpus laphriformis. The sequence goes on from OX246753.1 coordinate 36,049,926, forward strand.
AACGATATAAAAAAAAAAGTGGGCGCCGTGGCGTAAGTGGTTAGTGTGTCGGATCACTACACATGAGGTTCCAAGTTCGAATCCCAGAAAACATCAAAAAGTTTTCGATATAGGCGACCTGAAAAACGTCGACACTAAGACCCTCCTACGCTTCATAAGACGCTCAAAATTGTTTAACGAGTAGGTAAAGAGAAACTTTCTCCCTTGATCCACTTGGTATCACAATGGACCTATTATTGGTCTAAGTAGAAGGGCGATCCTCAGCTGGCGGCCTAACCTAACCTAACCTAACTTATCAGGCACATTTAATGCGAATGCGAGGGTATAGCTCAAAGTCGCATGAATCACCTAAGTAGTTCATATGTTAGAATCAGCTTTCATCGGCCAAAAAAATTATTAAAATTTGAAGGGAAATTGAACGTTTTCGATTTTAATGCTTTGGTGTTTATTGTTTTCAAAAGCTTTGCTTCCTAGCTTGACCTAGCCCATTTTTTGTTCGATGTTAGCTTTCTGGTATTTCTCCTTCGTGGAGTGCTTGAAGAACTGAATGGTTATAGCAGGGACTTGAACCAACAACTTTCCGCTCAAGAACCCAACCAACAAAAATCCAAATTTTCGTCATAGGGTTATTTCCTTCTCTCACATTCAAATGAATATGACTGACTTTCTATTAGTGTCTTCGAAGTCTGCTTGGTTTGTGAAGCCTTGTCAGGAGTATACGTATATGACCCCTCTTTTCTTCTCTTCAAATGGAATAACTTTATTGCTAATGAGATACATTTGCAATTGTTATTGGACTAAATGGTGAAAACGTGTGGCAATAAAATATGAAATTGCCATAAATTGTAGACTTACTTTCGTACTTCTTCTTTCAGAAGCCATTGTTCCCATAAATTTATCTTTGAAAGTTCCATAGGATCGCTCATAACTCCGCTTAGCATATCGGTTCGCCAAAATAATTATACCAATTTATTACCACGTGATTAATTCGCGCGAAAGTAGCCGAACTCTGAAGTCTTAAGACACGAAGGGCGATTCTTTTATGCAAAATCACTAGACTAATCAAAATCCCATTGTGGATATTAATATAACTTTTTTTTTGTAAACAAAATAATTATTAATTTAATATCTATCTGAGAAAGATATATAGTTAGACGCCACGCCCCAGAGGTGGCCTATCACTATATCTTGGTCAGACGGCAGGCGGTCTTGGTGTAGAGTTACCAGCAAACTGTGTCCGCCCAGTTTTGCAGTAATTCATTTATCTCCCAGCTAATCGCCCCCCTCGGACGAACATGTAAATTTCATTTAATTAATTTGATGCTGCGATGCGAATGGATTTGACTAATAATCGATGCAAACAAATTGAGAGGTGGATTCTTTGGTTCTTTGTTGGATGGCTTTGTGGGATTTTAATGATAATTGGATTTGGTTTGGTGGGGATTTAGAAAACCGCACTGATTGTTATAAAGTTGCGGTCCCTAATAGACATATTATGCATTTTTTATTGAATAAGGGGAAAAAAGATATGTGAAAGCCTAACCAGCATGAGCGGAATAAAATTACAATTTGCATTAACCAATCAGTGGGATGGTATCCTGGGAAAATCAACTTGTGGTTACTCTAGAAATGTATATTAAATTCAACAGATAGAGATAGTGGGGATATTGAAGCATGTTGAGGTGGAAATAAGTTGGATGAAATGCATGTACATTCGGAATAGGTTGAATTAGGTAGATGGGTTTGGAAAAGGTCTGATCTACGCTCTGCTTTGTGCCATACTCATGTCCATGTAAATCCGTTTCAATGTCCATTAGGGGAATAGATATGTTTCCCTTGCTAGTGAAGAATTCCCTTCACAAAAGTACTGGTATTGCAGTCGGTTTTCAAATTAACCTGAGGCTTCCATTAACTTGCAGATATTGTTCACGAATTTGTCTGGGCCAGGGTGGTTGCAAAGCTTGTATATTCATGAGTTTTCTCTTCACGTGTGCCTCCTTCAGTCAGTTGTAGTTTTAATAATAATACATATAATAGTGCATAGTATTATGGCTTTGAATAAGTGAATAGAAATTTCGTGTCTTTTTTTGAGTCAATTGGCTCTGCCTTTGTTGTGGTTATAGCTTACTTGGCACAGAAGTGCTAAGTGATTTGTCTCGATAAGATATGTGTTCCTTGTTTCGTTCTCAAGTTTGCAAACTGGGATCTTCTGCGATATCATGTGGTATTGTAACGTTGGAGACCTGCATTGCGATTGATCGGGAAACTACTGACTGCCCAAAACTTGGCTTGGGCCAGTAGCGCAAAAATCAAGTTCGTGATGAAGTGCTTACTTTACCTCCTAGTGGTGGTCCCTGAACAACTATATGTATAAACCCTTGTACGTGTAGGCTAAAATTGTAAGTGCGGGTTGTCTAGGGCCTTGATTCTAGACTAGGTAACGTGGGCCAGCAACCTGCGTTACCGAAAATTTCTCGCTACAGAAACCGACACTATGCCTCGGATAAGGAATGATCACATGTTGACGATTTTTGGCTATTGTACCCCGACAAAGATAGGTTTCTGGAATGTAAAGACGCTCTTCGACTCGGAAAGCGAAGGTCCTTATGACAGATTCATCCAACTGTAAAATAAATTCATGCGATTTAAACTGTACAGTTTGCGGGTAAGTGAAATAAGATGGTAAGAAGCGGGCTAGTACCAGTCCCCAACGCGTAACACTATATTACTCTATTCTGGAAGACCATCCGGATGTCCGCGGGAATATGGAGTCGGACTACTGCTAACAACAACAACACGCAAGGGCATAACTTCCTGGCAGCCTCATGGTGATAGGATTATGATGGCTGGATTCCGGACTAGAGTAGGACGCGTCACCATCATACAGTGTTACGCCCCAACGAATACTTCGTCTGAGGACGAAAAGGAGAGCTTCTACAATTTCTTAAGTGCCGTCTTCAACACAACACCAAATGAAGACATTATCATAGTGATGGGGGATTTGAATGCCAAGGCGAACGAAGAGCTCAAACATGTTATCGGGAAGCATGGACTAGGCAACCGCAATGACAACGGCGAAAGGTTTGTGGATTTCTGCAATGCCAACCGCCTTGTGATAGGTGGCACCATGTTTGAGCACAAGACCTGCCACAAAGTCAACTGGGTTTCCAACGACGGGCAAGCAACCTCCAATCAAATTGACCATTTTGCCATCATCCGCCGCTTTAGAAGTAGTCTCCGAAACAGGCGAGGGGCAGATGTGGGGATAGTATGAGATCACCATCTTATGATAGCTACTCTCCAACTACGCACTGCTGCAGTTCGAAGATCCCACGACAACACAAGAATGCCCAGGTTCAACATCGGTAGACTTAGTGATCCCTCAGTGCGCCAAAAATTAAGGGAGCACTTTTCGCAAGGTGCGGAGCAATCAGCAGCTCTATGCCCGCAACCATCTAAGACCATTGGTGTGCTGTGAAAATGCTTTTACATCTGGTGCTGAAGGAATTGTCGGCCGATCGCAGGGAAGACATAGGTCGTGGCTTTCCGAGGATATCTGGAGACGGATTGACGAACGAAAACAGCTGAAAGCTCGCATTGCAGCTACCCCAGTAGCAGGGAGAAGCGAGCTAGAGCTCCTATATAGGATGAAGATCAGAGAAGTTCAGCGTAGCGTGCGACGTGACAAGCGCAACTACATCAACGCGCTGGCTACAAAAGCTGAAGAAGCTGCACGGCGGTGCGACAGCACGACCGTCTACAGAGTCACCAAAGAGCTGACAGGTGGTCGCAGCTCCAACCGACACCCAGTGAAAAGCTTAGACGGCTCCTTGCTCAGTTCGGATGAGGACCAACTAAAGAGATGGAAAGAGCATTTTGCTACGGTTTTGAACCGCGTATTCGCTAGCGATATGCTCCCAAATCAGACTGAGATGCCCGAGGTGAGAAGTTCCCGAATGCGAACCACGACTCCCAGTAATGATGAGTTCACTACCGCGATCAAGGCACTCAAAACCAACAAGGTGGTAGGACTTGACGGTATTGTAGCAGAGCTCTTAGGAGCAGCACCAACAACATCGGCTGAGCTTCTGCTTCCACTTATAGATAGAGCTTGGGAAACTGAGAGCTTTCCTAACGAGTGGAAAAAGGGAATGATCGTCAAACTTCCTAAGAAAGAAAATTGAATGGAGTGCGGAAACTGGAGGGGTATCTGCGTGCTGCCTGCTGTAGCTAAGATAATAGCTAAACTCATCCTTGAGCGAATCAAACAACATCTCGAAGACACACTCGATGCTGAACGAGCATGTTTCCGCTCTGGATCCTACTGTGTCGACCACATCAACACCCTGCGGATTATCATCGAACAGTGTATTGAATATCGATCTCCATTCCACCTGCTGTTCATCGATTTTGAGAGGGCGTTCGATAGTGTCAACAGGGAGTTTATTTGGCGTGCCTTGTGCAGGAGAGGTATCCCAATAAACTAATTGCTATTATAAAAGCTACATATGAAGGCTTCAAATGTCACGTTCTGCACAGAGGAAGGTTGTCTGAGAAATTTGAGATCCAAAGTGGGGTAAGACAAGGCTGTATCCTTTCACCAATATTATTCCTATTGGTGATTAGCGATGTGCTTCATGCAGCTTTGTCGAAGGGAAACGGAGGAATTCGATGGACTCTTACATCTCAACTGAAACATCTTGACTACGCTGACGATGTATGCTTACTCTCTCATAGAATTATAGACCTCCACCAAATGACAGCAGATGTGGAGAGGGAGGCAGGTGTCGTCGGGCTGAAAATATGGCAAAAACTAAAATTATCAGCCTTGGAACAAACTCTTCGGCTCAAATATGCAGTGCCGAACAACCGGTAGAGAGAGAGAAGATTTTTCCAGTATCTTGGGAGTATTGTCTCGACCGATGGTGGAACCGAACTGGATATAGCCAACAGGATCGCCAAAGCAAAGTCCGCGTTCGGGATATTGTCCCAAATATGGCGAATCAATGCAATCAGTTTGAACACTAAGATAAGACTGTTCCGCTCCAACGTTGAATCTGTGCTGTTATATGGATGCAGCACGTGGAGATTGACCGCTGCTACCACCAGAAAGCTGCAAACGTTCGTTAATAGCTGCCTATGCAATATCTTAATGATTTTCTGGCCCATTCGTATCTCTAACGAACACCTTAACGAGAGAACGGGTCAGGAACCAATAGGCACAACCATCCAACGACGGAAGTGGTAGTGGATTGGTCACGCGTTCCTAGGACCCACAGGGGGATACAGGACATAAGTAAGTAAGTATTGTAACGTCCGAATCCATATGGAACGCACTGTATACTCCTAATCCACCAAGTTAGTAGACAGTCACTTTTTTTTTTTTTTACTGCTTTGGTCTATATTGGCATTGCATACAAAAGTCTTCTATTATTTTGTCGTGGGTCACCAACACATCATTGTCGAAAGCGCAGCATTCAGGCGGGGGCTTGACAACATGAGCTCTGTAGATGTTTTTTGCAGGAAAGCGTCACATCAATCATTGCCCCCAGGTAGTCAATCAATGCGAATCAATTTCGTAACTGTAAACTCTGAATGCAATCGTCTCTCAAATTATTCTGCTGTTGACTACGACCATTTCTGGTTTAGGTTCAGCTAGATCTCGTCCTACTGCCAATCCTTGCGGAACTCCATCCGTAAGCATATACGACTACACTCCTTCGTCGATGCATTTACGACCAATATTAGGTACACTTAAGAACATTCAGTTTCGTACGAAGAGAATTTTTGCAAATTGTTCGGTATTTTCAAAAAAATATAAACTTTTTTCTAGCTTTAATGTTATTTTTTATTAAAGTGTAATATAAATACCAGGAATTATCAAAAATAAAATGGTAATTCAATAAAATAGAGAAAAATTAGGAATTAGTTCACATAAAGTAGAGATTTTAGGGTACATTCCGTTCCGTACGAATTCTAAAAGTTAAGATATTTACGTCAAAAAACAAAAATTATTAAATATAATAGGAAGTTGAAGGAAGTCTATTTCTTTTTTAATTTTTTGTCTTCATTACTATAAGGAATACAAGAAGTAACATGATTTTAAGAACATCTATAAACACATTTGAAATTCGTTTGCCCTGATTTAAGTATCTTTTTAGTAAAAACACGCTCCGTACGAAACTGAATGTTTCTAAGTGTAAGTAGGCAGGTCAGTTGTAACCCACAGTATAGTATCCACTGTAGGCTTCCTGAGCACAATAATCCGTTGCTAAGGTGAGAATAGAGCTGAGACACTTTCCCGCATTAAAATACGACAGGTTAGGTGTGATACCCTGGAATTTCTAGATTTTCACCATAACTACTCTATACGCGCTTCACTAAGGGTTAATGCCTATCTGTTCGCATGGCCCCGAGAATCTTCTACATTTGCTTCTACGAATGGTTAGCTTCAAATCCTCCCAGCACTCCTTCTAGCGCTGCTGTGACCTATGATAGATTTTTAATCCCCTAGATTGCTATAGCTATTTCCCAACCATCGATGCATTACAAGCCACAATGATCTGATTTGCAATTTTGGCAGACTTTCCTGCCACTGTACCTCTAGTCGTATTAGCGTCTTCTAAGATTTGAAGGAAAATGTCTTCATCTAGCGATTTTGGTTTCCAAGCCTAGCCTTTTTTAGGTTACCGAGGTGATGCTAGTGGGGGTACTTCACATATAGTGGCGATATGGTCGATAAAACGCCATGTTAACCTGAACACCGATGAGCACTACCGACCCTACTCTTTTTCTACTAAATGTGAGCTCATTTCTACTGCATTCAGCATCAAGATGTTGAGAGCGGACGAAATCTTCATTAGAATGCTACCCTCTACAGTTAGTTCTGACGTTACCCTAGTCGGTTGCCCATGCGTCAGTAGCAATTATTAAAGAATTGCGACCTCTGCCATTATCAACGGGTCCATCCAGCATTTAGAACTCGTTTAGCAGCGTACATTTTGGTGATGCGTAACAGCCATATATGTAAATAACGTCTATTTTGACACGAAACTGGCTTTTGGTGACTAAAGGTCGTCAGAAAAAATAGCACACACGCTAATGTCTATTTTGAATTTGTCATAAATGGCCGCTATTTATTTTTTGGTATTGGGAGCAGTCTAGCAAAGCTCAATACTGCTGGTCTTTTGCCAAATCAGAAAGTAACATCCTGGTTGTGAAATGAGTGCTGATGAGCAGCTTATAATACTAGAACTCACCATATCTGATCCAAAATTGTACCTGATAGTTAAGGCAAAACAATCACAGAGGCAGTATTTTTCTCCATTGGGGGCGATGCTGACTGTAATGATACATATGTATATGACAAAAGGCTGAGTATGTTTATTTAAATAGAGTCCTTCAGGAGGAAAATAATACTTGAACGACTGAAGCGAATCTCACTGTCAGCAGTCAAAGAATTTAATTATCTATGACTATAGCATCTAGACATCAGAAGAAATCTCCAGAATGAACCTACACCCTCATGATGTGTCAAAGCCCAGCTGGCAAGTTTTGGAAATGTAGTCTGAGCATCTTTAGATGGTGATTACTTATAGAGCAATAGCATGGATAAAACGAACCAGTCTCAACACAACTAGAAAGACGCTCAACCAAATGCAAAGACTGGCATGTCTCTGCATTACAAGGGTCTTGCGAACATACCCAGCGGTAGACCTGAAGGTAATTCTTGAACTGATCTTATTACAACTCGTGGTTGAGGAAGTACAAACAGAACGACAGAAGAAGGAATTGCAAGCGAGAGGTACATTAGACATAAGAGATGGAAGGAATATGCGAAATTCTGAAAAAAGCTGCTTTTTAGCAAGCCTTGGGGACGACAGTATCAGGCAATTCAACTTGGAAGGACACTTTCTTACAATGCTCAACAATAAGAAGAAGTGAAGGAATAAATTCATAGTCAATAGATTGAGCAGCCACACGATAAAATGGTACACAGACGGGTCAACAACAGAGGGAAGAACGGATGGACGAGTTTTTGAATTAAAAACAAAACTCTCTCAATTCACGGGTAAGAGCACCAGCATATTTTATGTTGACATAATGTGCAATGGATAGACACGTCCAAGTCAATCTTGACAAGGAACACAAAAATTGTGACATTGCAATAATGTCAGACAGTCAAGCTTCAATAGACCTGACGCACTTGAGTGAAATTCTGGAACACATTCTGGGGGAATTTTGTGGAGCATTGACCTGCAAAGAAAGGGAAATAATTGGAAAAGTTCCAAATATTAGATGAAGATATGCCGACCTGCTTCTAATTCTTAGATTTGTCTGCGAATCTGTACAGAAGAGGGTGCTCTGTTTTCTGGTCCTCTCTTATTCTCGGCAAGGCTAGATTACTATCTCACCATACACATAAAAATAATTACTACCCCTTCAGTTTTCTTCCAGGGCTAACATTACAATTGCTGCCACTATTTTTGCTCTGAGATAGTTTTTTGCGAATTCTCTAAATTTTCTAGCGGCAAAACTGTTCCTAATCTAAAACCTGCCTCAGGATAATAACGCCTCTAAAAAAGTTCCAACTAAATAACATCACAATCGTAATCCTTCAGCCCTGACAATTTGCTGCTTCATACTTTGAACTTTTTGCACAGACAAATGTCACAATTAACCCAATTAGGAACCAGCCCTACAGGCATTAATGTGATTCCCTATCGATTCATGTACTAGTCCAGCACACACATAATTTATTTTCTCACATCATTTGCATTGACTTAAGCCAGCCTTCCACCGCACCTGCAGGGCTTAGTCGAGCTCCTAGCTTTTCACAAGAATAACACGAGTAATCCAAATCAAAGAAGAAGAAGCAGAAAGAACAGAAAAAAAAAATCGCAAGCTTATGAGAACCAGCCTCACCCGGGTGAGCAATTCTCACGGAAGTAAACCGACTTCCATTACTGTGTGAATGGTCATAAATTTGTCGTTTGCATTTAGCTTCTTTTTGTTTTCCCCCGTTTTTGCTCATTACCCTATCTATAATTGTTACAGAGAACCACAACAAAAAAAAAGTCATATTAATTGAATTATGCAAATGCCTGGTGAAAGACAAGAGAAGCTCCTCTGACTCGGACTGACTGAGTGCGTCATCTACTTCCTGACGCCCAATTTATGTATACCTTTTCCTTCTCAATGCTTTCGGGGAAGCTGTCGAGTCGTAAAGTTGTCGAACATAACAGTTGATTATCATTTTAGAATAAATTAGTAAGTTTCTTACTCTCGGATGTGATTCAGGGGACCAATCTGATGGAACGATGTCCACATAAATCCCGCAATTAGGCCCATCCGTCCAGAGAGTGGTAGTGAAGCTGCCAATTAAAGGTCAGACAGTCGATGAAAATACTGTCCAGTGATGGTATCTGCTGAGAGTAAGACTTTGATTAATATTGGGCCAATATATAATAAGTAGCAACATGTCGGGGGAAAATTTGTGGCACAATCTGTTTGCTGGTTCAGGTGGAGTTCCGTTTCCCCTCGTTAAACGACCGAGATCTGCATAAATTGAGAGAGCAACAAACATTTTTATGATCCTGAGAATTGTTTTGATGTGTGGGAAACACAATAATTATGGGAAGAATCATTGAAATTGGAAATTCTTATTATTTATTTATTTTTTGTACCAAGCACACACGTGAAGCGGTCTTACCGGAGAAATTGGGATGGCGGCAAGTGTGAATTGCCAACGATATAGCAAAGGAAACGGAAATGGAAAATTAGCGCTCATGCTTGAGATGAGAGGAACTGTAGCTTTAAAATAGTCTCGAATTTTCTAAAAATATTAGTCGCCGCTTGGCGAACCCTACAGGCTGATCAGTAGAAATGAAGTGAAGTGGGAGGGTTATGATCCCTTTTTTACAGATCAAAGTCGAAATAAAAAGAAGAAGATTAGTCGCCGCTTTGGCTTTTCTCAAAATGATTTGAGAGAATGGCGGCTGACCATAATGCTTCAAAATCTACGAGGTTGTACCCAAGAACATATGTTGTGTTCTGTTCAAATACGAGTAGAATTTCAAGGAGGCGAAAGTAGCTTACAACGAGTATATTAGAGCTACACGAAAGCTGGTTTTTTAGCACATAGATACAAATTTTACCCTGTAGGCCCGTTTTACGATGCGATTAGGAATACCATATAATAATCTTGGTGAGGCTCTACTTTCTTGTTACTACCTAAGTTCAGCCATCTTTCGTGAGGTATATGGCGTTAGTAACGCCTGCGTGCTATCGCGTTTGGATTTCTGTAACGCGTACTTGTCTTACTCCACAGTTCTGTGCAGCGTTTTCTTAGGACGGCTCACTCTTCTAACAGGTTTTGGATTCTATATAGCATGGTAAATTTGGCTAAGGAATTTTCTTCCAAGTATAACTATCCACCACCGTTTTCGTCGAAATATTTTATTTATTTATATCCTGTATCCTATTGTGGGTTCAATGCCTCTACTATGCCTACACGCCGTCGTGTACGGTTTCTGGCAACCTCTCCCCAACTGCTCCCCAACTACCGCGCCTCTTTCTCGGCTGTTATGCGCCAAGTCCTCCTCGGCCCACCAGGTATTCTGTCATCCTATATAAAAAGTCGTCTAAAACATTGATAGATTACGTGATAACTAATTTGAAGAGTGTGGAAGCAGTAACGGATACTGACCTAAACGTTAGCGATCACCAAACTGTGGTAGTAAAAATAAATGGCAAGGTTTCGAGTGCAATTAAAAAGGAAAAAACACAACAAAAGATCATTTGGAGATGCCTTGAAAAATAGCAGAATCAGGTGCATACACGGTAACATGGATGTCGACCTAATGGGTGAGTCTTTCTTACAAGGAGTGGAAGAAGTAGTTTCATTGTTTGTGACCAAGAAATATATGAAGGTTGATAGTAACGAATGGTTTACCGGATTTCTTAAGAGCTTGCAAAAAGAAAAAGTTATAAAGTACCGCAGAGCATTGATCACTAATAATGAAGTGGACTGGATGGAGTTTAGAAATATAAGAAATAGATACAAAACGGAGATGAAAAAGTGCAAAAATAGATTTGTTAAAGAAAAAGTAGAAAACTCCTTCGATCAAAAAACTATGTGGAAAAACTTAAAACGATACGTATTAAAAAAAGAAAAGAGCAATGAAGTGACGAATATAGTTTTTAATAATGAAACGTGCGTGGATATGAAACAATTACCAAACAAATTTTACGTCTTTTTTGTTGAAAGTGTTGTCGAAATTAGTGACTCGATCCCGTTTATACCATTTGTTAACCGTGTTATTGAAGTAAATTCTGTCTTTAAATTTGAAAGTGTTTCGCGTAAAGAGATTCAAGTTGTCCTTAAATCAATGAAAAACAAAATAGACTGTATGAGTATGAGCTCAAAACGATATTTGGATAACTATGCTATACTTGTGCCGCCATTGCTAACTATAATTAACACATCCTTAGCTTTGTCTCAATTTCCAAATTCATGGAAGAAATCTGTAGTGACGCCAATTGAAAAAGTTGCAAATACGAAATTATGTGAAAACTATCGTCCTATTAATTCTATGCCTCTGTGTGAAAAAGTGTTCGAAAAAATTGTTTTTAAACAACTTTGTGAGTACTTTGAAAAATATAACCTAATAGTGGACATACAATCTGGCTTTAGAAGAATGCACTCGTGCGAAAGTGCAGTGAACTTAGTTGTAGCCAATTGGAAGGAAGATATTGCGGAAAGAAAACGTGTGTATTGTGTTTTCTTAGACTTAAAACGTGCATTCGAAACAATCGATAGATCAATTTTGTTAGAAAAATTAGAAAAATATGGTGTTAAAAGCAATGAACTGAAATGGTTTTGTTCGTACTTGACAAGAAGAACGCAAGTCGTAAAAGTGAACGGTGAAACATCGGTTGAAAAAGAGGTCTCACTTGGTGTACCACAAGGCTCGGTATTAGGAACGCTTCTATTCCTAATTTATATTAACGATATGCATTATGCTGTTAAAAATGGAAGAATTGCGCTATTTGCGGATGATGCAGTTATTTATGTAACCGGCAAGGACAAAGAAGATTGTCAGCGTAGGATGCAAGAAGACCTTGAAAGAGTCAATTCATGGTTAAAACAAAATAGATTAAAACTCAACGTCAGCAAAACAAAGCAGATAATGATAAACGGACAGCAAGGCGAGGACACAAGCCTAATAATTGATGGCGAAGCTATTGAGAGGGTCGACGAGATAAAATATTTAGGTATAACTATTGATAATAAACTCAGTTTCGCAAGTCATGTTGACTATATATGTAAAAAAATTGCTAAAAAAATAGGTTTTTTAAGGAGAATTAGGAATGAGGTTTCTACATTAAGTGCAATAAAGATTTTCAATGTGATAGTTAAGCCACACTTCGAGTATTGTTCAACTGTTCTTTTTTTATGTAACGATACAATGAAACAAAGGCTGCAATTACTACAAAATAAAGCTATGCGGTGTATTTTAAAGTGCAATAGATATGTGTCCATTAATGTTATGTTAAACACATTGAAATGGTTGTCCGTTAAACAAAGAATTGTAATGAATGTATTAGTTTTCGTGTATAAGATTAAATATAACTTAATGCCAAAGTACCTATCAAAATATGTAATGTATGTTAGAGAAGTACAACCATATTCATTAAGAAATATGCATGACATAAGACTGCCAAATTTATTAAGTGCTAAATCACAAAATTCACTGATATATAGAGGACTTAAGTTATTTAATGAACTGCCTAATAATGTGAAAAATTAATTAAATTTGAAAATATTTAAAAAAGCAGCCATTGAATTCGCAAGACAAACTTATTAAAAAATATATATATTATGAAATTGTTTTTTTTTTTTTTTCTTTTCTGTAAAACTGTACCGTAAAAATATAATTATAATAACATGTAATACAATTGTAAATTGAATATGAATGGCTTTCAAAGCTAGTTAATAAAACGATCTATCTATCTATCTATCTATCTATCTATCTATCTATCTATCTATCTATCTATCTATCTATATTAAAGGGTTCCATTGCATAGCATAGAAGTATTACCTACTTGGAACGTGTGACCAACCCACTGCCATTTCCGTCATTGGATGGTTGTGCCTATTGGTTCCTGACCCATTCTTTGATAGAGATTTTCGTTAGAGATACGATTGGGCCAGACAATCATTAAGATGCCTGCCTGCGAAATGCAACTTTCAACGAACGTTCACAGCTTTCTAGTGATGAAAGCTATGAAGAAAGCTACTTGCCGTGTCCATATCTCCAGCCGTTTGTGATGATGCTGGAATGAAGGTAAACGTGAAAAAATCGGAAGTAGTAGCCGTTTCCAGAACTCGCGTTTAGTGTGCTCTGTACGTTAGTGGAGTTCTGGGCTAAGTCGATGTCATTATAAAGGCCGTATAGTTCGGCATTGTACCTTCTCCTTCAATCGCCATCTATGCAGACGGGACCAACGATAACTCCAAGAACTTTTCCCTCGAAGTAACCAAGGGCATCCTCATCCGATTTTGACAAAGTCCATACCTCTACGCCATACAGCAGGACTGGGATGATTAGTGTCTTGTACAGAGTTACCTTAGTAGTAGTACAGGACTTTGTTACTCAATTGCCTTCTTAGCTCATAGAAACACCGATCGGTAAGAGTCACTTTTCTTTTGATCTCCTCACTAGTGTCATTTGCGAGCTCACCATAGAGCCTAGATAGACAAAGTTCTTTACTACCGCAAGTGGAGAAGTACCTCGGGGTTTTATTTACGATTGATGGAAAGAGCAATGCCGAGTTATTCTGTAGAATTGGTCAGGCTGCATCAATTTTTAGAGAACTTGGTCAGTCTGTTATAACGAAGCCCGAACATAGGTTTAAGCTAAATTATAGGTCCTTAACTCGGTATATGTTCCAACTCTCACCTATTGTCATGAAATTTGGGTAGTGACCGTAAAAATAGGATAAGATAAGAAAATACAAGATGCTGAAATGAGGTTCTTTCGCGATGTTGCTGGAGTAACTCGTAGGGATCGAGTGTGCAGCTAGAGTACGTGGGGCGTTTAATGTTGAGCATTTATTTTTCCGAACGGAACGATCTGTGCTTAGGTGTTTTGGTCACGTAGCGCATTTTGACGCAGTCCTTCTGTTAGCTAAATACATATATATATGCGGCGGTTAAAGTCATGCTGGTGAAAGTCATTTCTCAAAAATATTGCTGTAAGCCCAGAAATGAATACTACACATGCCAAACTGTAGCATGAAAATGTGAAGTAAATTAAAATGCTATTACCTCAACAACAGATGGTAGCACAAACTTGACGGATAAAGGAAAAGTTGATATGTATTATTGAGAGTTACAGCGGTGCAAATCTTAAGTTTTTAAGCTAAATATGACTTACACCACTGTAAGCTAAATCCTTCGCGCACGTAAGCAAACCAACATTCGCACCCATCGATAGTTCACGATAGAATGTCCTTCCCTTCTACGTTTGCCACCACGAACGTTGGCCACTCTCTTCGATCGGGAGGATATTCGCTATCTTAGCGTATCTTTTGTTTCGCGGCAAAGAGAAGGGATCATTTTTATCTCTTGTGCAATGTCGCTTAACACCACTAACTTTAACCGCCTCACATAAAGTTCTTGTGGACCACGCAGACAGAGTTGCGGGTATCTGCTAGTATTATATAAGTAAGTAAGTAAGTAAGTAAGTAAGTAAGTAAGTAAGTAAGTGAGTAAGTAAGTAAGTAAGTAAGTAAGTAAGTAAGTGACTGAGGTTGTTCTCTTTACGAGAAGGCATCACTATCGTATTTCCAATGAAGCCAAATATCTAGGAGTGATTTTAGATAAGACTCTTCATTGGTCTAAACACGTCGAGTCGAAACCATCCAGCTCTCAGTTTCCTGGCAGTGTAAGGGTGCTTTTGGCAAGACATGGGGCTTGTCACCGAATAAGGTTCTCTGGATCTACATGGCTATGATAAGAAAATTCTTCGCATATGCGTCGGTTGTTTGGTGGAATGGCTTCTCGCGTAAATATGTGGTTGCATTTTCGCCAAACTCCAAAGAACGGCTTGTCCCGGCTGCATGGGAGCTTTTCTGAGTACACCTGACTCTGCTCTGAATGCTTTGCTGAACTTACCTCTTCCTGATACTTATATCATGGTGTGCACTATCAAAGCCATCCATCCTCCTCTTGATACTTATATCATGGGCTGGACTCTTAAAGCCATTCATCATCTTAGGCGCGCTGGTTTTAGGTATACTCTATACTAGAATTTTGATGAACTTGCGTGACACTTATCTTACGACTCCGGTCTTATGGTTATGCCGTCTGATGCAATGATAACAGAACTTCAGCTGATGCGTAAGTTCAGATTCGACTTTGCTTGTGTTCAGGACTGGCATCGGCCAGAGTGTGAGACAGTTATGGAATGTACTCGTATTTTCACGGATGGTTCCGAAGCCAGTCAAGGGTCTGGTGCTGGTGCCTTCGTGGAAGTTGACAACATTACACTTCTTTTCTCGTTAGCCAATTATGCGTCTGTTTTCCAAGCGGAAACTTGCGCAATCCTAATGGTCAAGAAATATGTTGTGAAGAACAGGTGGAAGGGACGTAGCATTTGTGTATGTAGTGACAGTCAGGCTGCGCTTAAGGCCTTGCTTAACTCTTTAACCATTTCCAAAATAGTTCGTGAAACGAAAAACTCAAAAACTCTTTGAACTCGGTCGCAAGGCTAAATTCTCTGTCTCTTATCTGGGTCCCGCGTTACACTGGGATCCAAAGGAACGAGATCTCCTATGAGATTGGTTGACAAGGCTCAAGGGAGCCTTTCTCAGGTCCCGTATTGGGTCTCTTTGCGTCCTCGATTAGAGCTTCCATTGACGATTGGGTCTCTCGCGGACACAATTATGTGCGGCATGACTCTCCAGGATGCAGGTTGACTAAACGTATGTTCCCGGACGTCTGTAAGAAATCAGCGGCATTCTTGCTGTCTGTACTGTAGACAACTTATTGGCGTCTTGACAGGCCACTTTGCTTTCGCCAAGCATCTTAACGTGCTGGGCTTTAGTGACACTACAATCTGCAATGCTTGTGTAGAGGGCGACGATACCGCGGAGCATTATCTCTGTGAGTGTCCGGCCGTTGCTCGTATCAGGTGGCAGATCCTCGGTGCTGATGTGGTGAGTGCTGGTTCTGCAAGCTCCTCATCACTGATGTACTTGCTTGGCTTTCTTAGAAAGACAAAGAAATTCCAATAAAATTAGTAAATCAGGGTTTTCTCTCTGCTAGTATAATGGACCAGTTGCATCTGAGTGCTCCAGTCGATTGTTTTCTATCCCGACAAAAAAAAAAGTAAGTAAGTTGCAGTCCTATTTATAATGTGAAATTTAGATTTAAATACTGAATTCATTTATTATTAATTTGCTATACGACAAAACACTAGTAATATAATTGACTAGTTTATTCCAATTTCTCTCACATATTAATTAAAATATGTTTCTATCATATAAAACCACAGAAAGAATAATTATTGAATGATAATTGTCAATCTGGCAGACGGCAAAAAGCCAACCTAATTTATTTTTGTAAAAATTTATATAAAAATATTACCGAGCAAATAAAACTGTTGTGCTTCCCGTTCACACACTCTTGTATTGCGCGGTATTTGCGAAATGGGGAATTAGCATTGTAAGTGTATTGCACTTCAGGTAATTGCTCACGCTGAACCCAAATTGGAGTTTAAAATGCAATGTAAGCATTTTGGTTAATTGCTTGGACTTTAATTGGGTTCAGGTTGTGCAATACACTGGTGCAGCATTTCTGCATGTTGCGAATAACATGCGTAATATGAGCAAGTGTGACCCACTTACACTTATAGAATAAGAATAATTATAAGAAATTGTTAAGTATCGTAAGCAGAAGCATGAAATAAAGAGTGGAGTTGGTTTTCGACGGTGAAACGTTTAAGACGCTGTTTTATTTGTTAAATCCTTTTTCCTCGTTGTTTTCGCGTACCCCCAACATATTTGGCGCAGCCGGTAAAACGAAATATACTACGAAATATCAATGAATGTGTTTTAATATATTGTGAACAAACGCTACTGAAGGAAGATCTTTTTCGTGTTTTCAATACAACACCTTTTTGTAAACAAAAAAAAAAAAAAACTGTTTTAAACTCGATCGGTAGGAAGTGAAAAGTTCGTAGATCGTCTGTTGTTGCAAATTAGAAAGCGAAAAAAAAAATTAAAACCAAGATCAATAAGAAGAAGAAGTTAATATAAAAGTTCGTAGACCGTCTTTGTTGCAAATGACAAAGTGGGAAAAAAAAAAAATATATATATATATATATATATATATATAAATGAAAAATTAAAAATTTGAAAACCACGATCAATCCACTACACGATCGATAGAGTTAGACAAAAAAATACGGTTTAATGAACAGATGTAAATTACATAAAACCCGAAGGGTAAGAGCAGCAACGTTGGAAGATAAAATAAATAGCCTATCGTTTGTGAACACTAGTCCAAACGACATAATAAGCACCGACGTATCATCGGACGAAGTCTTCCTGCCCAAGGAAGATAACCACCGGATCTTAAGATCAGGAGCAACGTATGCGAGGACTTCAATGCCAACAGCAGCACCGGAGATACCTCAAAGAAAAGTCCCAACTCCAGTTTCGAGAAGAATATCATCGGACCCCTCAACATCAAATACACAGGTAAAGGAAAACTCTAGTATTATAACTAATATAAGACCTATAGGTAAGAACGTAGGAAATAAAAATATGGAAAACCTATCTATAGTGGCAAAAAACGTATCATTAATAGTGCCCAATTTTTATGCAAATGTAAACTCGAACCCCCAAAATTTAAATCTGGAAGCTCGCATTTTTCTCGACGCCTGCAAAACAGTGTACGACAGCCTCATTGCTGAACAAAAAATTGTGTTCTTTAATGTAATAAAATCGAAAATTCGTGGAAATATCCACAATTTAGTTGAAGAAAAAACTTTTAAAGACTTTAAGGAATTTTCAGTTTTTTTTATTAGAATTGGTGGTTCCGAAAAAAATTATATACGGAGTATTATGAAGATCTCGACAGGTGCAAACAGTTGCCGGGCAAGAACCTTCACATGTTTGGCGTTAGACTGAAGCAAGCCTTACCAGTTTGTAAATTGATTACAGAACAACGCCACCCAGAACACAATGCAACGCTAATTGCAGATCTTGAGCAACGCGCTATTAAGGCATTCAAACTTGGGCTCCTAAGTAGACGTTTGCAAGACTCAGTAGTCAACCAGTCGACGTCTAATTTAGAAGAACTCATTGAAAGTTGTACCAAAATAGAAAAATTGTTCAAACAAATGGACAATAACTACATTGGTACAATTTCGAATGACACATCCTATTACCCACACTTTCAGAACCCCTCATTTTTAAACCAGAATTCCCAAGTTAAACAGGAACCCCTCTATCTTATGGACCCAATTAATTCTCTAAAAGCGACGATACAAGATCAATTTGCCTCATTTACAAAAACATTAAAGGATTTATCTGTATCAACTCGTCTTTATCAAGAGAATGATCAGAGCAGTAGTGCGAAGTATATAAGGGCGGACAGTTACAATGTAAATGCGTACCGCACTGTGATCACGAAAAAATACTTCATTTTGCGCAATATGTAAAGTGTATGGCCATGACATGTCAAACTGTAGACCAAAGTTTTGCTTGCAGAATGCCAGGCCAAGACAAGATAGCTTTTTTAACTCCCAAAGGTATAGACCCAATATAATTAATCAGAACACAAGTTACACACAACAATCTCATCCCAACACTAACAACCATTTCCATTTTAAATTGCGTACTCCTTTTAAAACATTAAGACTCTAGCTTTCCTGAAATACTTGAATTATACTGTTCAATGAATTCACATTCATTTAAATTCCAAGGCATGCAGTTTCTTGGCGTATTTCTATTAGAACCGTTTAGATGGATAATGTCGAATTTGGCTGAATCTGGCGATCAAAAAATGAATCGGATCAAAATCTTTCTTTAAAATAATGCTTTCCAATATGATAATCTAAGTATTTGTAAATTCTCGTGTTGCTATTGAGCGATTTTTGCACAATTTTTTATTGGCTTAGAAGGTTTAATCGTTTTTGAAGAAGCCATTCAATTTGATGAAGCCTACAAGCTTCCCACTTCAGTCCATCATTTTCGCGTAGCAAGTTTAAATCTTTATCCCAGAAAAGATGTCTACTTAAAATTGCATATGATAGTTTGCGGTAGCCTGTCAGTTTCGTATTCAAAAACTGTTTTATGTATGTATCTCAAGTGCAGATTCAGTGCGTATAGGTGACCATTTTCCAGTCAAGTTTTAAGCGCAAGCTAAGAAAATTCTTCCATACAATGTTGATCTTTAAATGTTTCCGAAAAATCATTTTTGGAGTCAGCAGTACACCTAAGTAGCAATACTCAGATAGTGTACTCTGAATTCCCAATTCTCCTTCCTGGATAGGACATGTCCTCTTCTGAAAACCATTATTTCCGACATGTTTAAATTAACTTCCATGTTCCACCTATCGCAATAAGACCCCAATCTTTTATTTCATATTTTGTAGCATAACTTCATCACCAGCGAGCTATACGCAGACAATATACTAAGTATAGTAGCAGTCTTACATTTAGCTCATCAATTAGATCATTTAGGTAAAGGGCAAACAGCAGAAGTGACAGCAAGCATCTTTGTTTTACTCAAGAGTTTGTACTGAAACATTCAGATGCTTCTCCACCTGTCCAAATCCCTGATTTTCTACTTGCGTAGATGTGTTCAATAAGATTGACAATTTTATGGGAAATACTCTTTTTCTTCCTTTTTCAGCGAGGCCACGATCCGAAAACAAGGGATCACAACCCTCCCACTTCACCGCATTTCTACTGATCTGCCTGTGGGGTTCGCCTATTTGACCTCAGAAAATGTCGGCAGGCCTGCCGGTTTCGGATCACTCGGTTACTGAAGCCAAAGAAATGCCGATGTCGTCGCATTTGTGTGATCCAGGCGTTAAATGGCTGCCTCTCCTGCATCGCGATGTCTTTGGAATGTTCAGTGATATTTCCTTTTTAACAGGGTTCAAATGATCTCTTTTTTGATCGTGGCAATACCAGCTGAGCTGGTCGTGCTCTACCTTTTGTACGATGGTTTCCTTGATGTGAAGGCTTCCACGGATTTTGGAACTTCTTATTCGGTCAAGCTTTATCACTTCTGCTATCATGCGAAGCATCTTCATCTCAGCTGTCGTTAATTTACTCTCATACTTTTTGTACATCGTCCAACATTTTGAACCGTATGTGAGCGCTGGATGCACAACTGCGGTGTAGAGCCTTCCTTTCAACTTAGGGGGCATTTTTCTGTCACAGAAGATAGCGGAATTTTCTCGCCACTTTATCCACCCTACGCTTACGCGATGATTGATGTCATCATCACAGGCTGCTTTGCTATTGATCATAGATCCCAGATATTCAAACTTTTCACACTTGGGAAGCTTTGTTCCATTCAAATAAATGTCTGGAATAGGCCTGAGTGGATCAGAGAACGGGCAGTACAAGTATTCCGTCTTTTTTGAACTAATGCGAAACCCATTTTCCTCCAAAACGTCTACCCACACATCAATTGCTGGTTGCAGGGATGTAAGATCCTCACTTAAGATGGCTTCATCGTCAGCAAAGAATAACTGATGTACCTTGAGGTCCGTCACTTCACCTTCAAGCAGATAATCAAGGATTGTAATAAATGGCCCCGGTGCACCCCGACTTTAATTGGGAACTCTTCGGTTAC
The DNA here is from genome assembly GCA_945910035.1 of Brachypalpus laphriformis. Taxonomy (NCBI): domain Eukaryota; kingdom Metazoa; phylum Arthropoda; class Insecta; order Diptera; family Syrphidae; genus Brachypalpus; species Brachypalpus laphriformis. The sequence goes on from OX246753.1 coordinate 36,070,810, forward strand.
TCCAGCGGGGCATCTTACTTTGTCTTTGCTCCTTCGTACATGCCCATGATCATCTGTACATAGGTTTCTGGAACCCCTCGATGTCTTAGTGCCACCCACATCAGATCTCGTGGTTGTCTGTCGAATGCCTTTTCAAAGTCAACCAATACAATATGCAAATTCCTTAAGGAATCACGATGTTTTTCCATTATGATCCTTATACTTTGGATTGCATCTGCGGTTGATTTACCCGAGACAAACCCGCACTGATCATCGGATAGCCGTATTATTTTTCGCAGTCGGCCACCTAATACCCGCTCAAAGATCTTCATAGTCATACGTTTCGCGTATCACCCTTCCCTTTGTATACAGGGAGAAGGTAACTTTCCCTCCATTGATTCGCAAATTTGGAGATGAGAATTCTGAGCCATCTGAATCCGACGTCTCCTATCCTTTTTCCAAAACTTAGAGAGCATCTCGTCTGGCCCAACCGCTTTTCGTTTTTTTGAGTATTTGACCGCCTCAGTAGCTTCTTCGACTGTAATGTCGAGTAATTCATCATAGTTAGGCATGGCTCTTGGAAAGTATAGCCGGGGAAATGGTTCATTCAAAAGTTCTTCACAATACTGCCGCCATCTCTGTGGAATTTTGCCATCATTGCTAATGAACTTTGGCGAATGTATCTCCTGATCATTCCCTCTTCTTTGGGCGGCTATTTTGAAGATGGTTGCGTTCTTGTTCATATTGTGTCTTCGCAGATCCTAAATAGCCTGGTATTCATCAGCAACCGGCGAAGATATTTTCTCCAGCTCCCAATATAGGCCCTCCGTATTCTCTGCTTGAAGCTGGGCGCACTTCTTCTTCGCTTTTTTCTTGCAACATCTGTATTCCACTTCGAGGCGAACTTTTTCGTCACTATTATTAGAGGGGCACTTTCACCAAGCTTTGAAGGCCGTTTTTTTCTCATTTATCACCTTCTTAGCTTCACCACTCCACCACACCACCACCATGTTTCTTTGGCGCGTTTTGAAGCTCCTAGCAGTGATTTGGCCTTCTTTAAGCAAGTTCGCTGTAGGGAATCCCACATATTTTGTGCTCTGCACTCTTCATCCTCAGCTCCGTTGATGGTGTGAGAGAGGTTATTTTTCAACACGAAAACAAAAGCCTCGCCTTTTTCTTTGTCCAGATTGCACCACTTGAACTTCTCAGAGACCCTTGTTTGTGTGCTTTTTTTCGGTGTTTTCATAAAAATTTCTTTTAGCAGGAGACGGTGTTGCCGAGCCATCGCCTCTTCCAGGATCACTTTGCAATCTTTTACCCGAGGCTTCATGAAACTGGCTACCAAATGGTAGTCAATCTGAGTTTCATCTCCACCACTGCTGAAAGTGATCAGGTGTCGGCTTTGTTTGATGAACCTTGTATTTAACACGACAAGACCGTGTGAATTGCACAGGCTTAGGATGCCTTCACCAGATAGGTTCCTGGTGCCGTATCGCAGTCTTCCATGGCAGTCTTTATAATCTTTATTTGACTTCCCGACATGTCCACTCAAATCTCCTCTAGCAAACAGAAACTCTTCCTTCCAAAATGCATCTTCATCCCTCTAATCGCACCCAGTTTGGGGAGCATGTGCATTAACAATATTGCACACCTGTCCTTGTGATACTAGTTTGAGAGACATCAAACGGTCGCTGCACTTCGAAATGTTCAAGACGTTACCAAGTAGCTCTGCCGCAAGGATGATACCGATTCCGTTCATAGCCTTTTCCATTTCGTAGTAGAACATTTTGTAATCTTTTGTCCTAACGTGCAAGAAGCACGTCTTCTATTCATCATCTCTTGCAGCTTGTAACTTCGACCGGTCATGCTTCCAACGTTCCAACTCGCGACCGTCAAATTTCGACGAAACTGTTTCATTATTTTGCTAACCCCCGGAATCCGTATGGCGTGAACCCGAACCCGGACCAGGATCAGTACCATGCGCAGCAGTGGTAGTGCCTGGCGGGGTAGTTCTTTCCTTTTAGTAAGTATTACCATAATGATACAGTTTTGCAATATTACCGTATTGCGATGGTGTTTGTTGTTTGACACGTGCATGCTCCTGTTTTATTATTGTCTGTTTGATATTTCTTCTATGACACCCGTAATCTCAAGTCGTGTCATCCCACGGAGTCGCATGCACACTTGTGGGAGCGTTTTTAAGGTAGTGTATGTGTCGCTGGGCTCACTTGGGGGTTATATTGCCTAGATCTGATTTATCCCCTTAGTCGCCTCTTACGACAAGCGCTAGTTGTTGGGGGCGCTGCAGTGATATCCTTAACCCGTCCCTGCACGGGGATTTAGTGGAAATACTCATGCAGTGCAATTTGTAAAAGAGCATCTTTCTTGCGACCTTGCTGCCTTAAAATCTACGAAGAAAGCATATACTTTTCCTTATTTTGAAGCTTTAGAAGAATAATAGATGTAAGATACGTTTTACTAAACCCTTCTTGATATTCTGTCAGTATCTTATGTTTTTCCACTCAAGCCTATAATATTTCATTGAGAGTTCCCACCTTATTTTTTTCGATTGAAGAAAACAATTATTAAAATAACAATTAGTGCAAACTTTTTTGACTGTCAAATATTCTTTAATTCTGTCTCTATACATACACGTACAGTTAATTGTCTTCGATTTCAAGACATCGCCAAAACTTTCTTTGCGCATTTGAAATGCCAACAGCAAGCTCCTCTACCCCCAGAGCGCCGATTACGAGCAGCACCGGTTCACAGAGAGATCTGATTACAAAATCAACAACACAATTAAGTTTATTACCTCCGTGATATACTGAGCATACGCACAGACGAATCTTTTGAGCCAAGGGGAGTTAATAAACCCGGGATTAGTATTCTATTGAAAGTCATTAAGAAAAAATCACAACGGGTGCCTCCTGGACAAATATTCTCCCTCTGTATGTTATAAATTTATCGTTCAAGAATACACCTTTTTATAAAGTGTCCGATAGGCTATAAGCACGCAGAAGGGCAAGGGGAAACCCTCCAAATTTATTTATGTGTATTATAATCGCAATTATTAACCGTGACAATGCTTTCATTAAGCAATTTGTAGCGATAGATGAATAATTAACAATCAATCTCAAACTGTTAGTCGAAACGGTGAGGTATCTAAAATTTAAATCCTTTCCGATGACCATGCGCGCATTTTAAGCGATGACCGATCAAGCTTTAGAGCTCGGCAATTAATAATAGTCGGCGGCGCGAGTAGGGGAGGGGGACTATAAACCTATAAAATGGCAAAATTTAATTAGTTTATTATTGCTGTCTTTGGGCACATTAAGTCGACCAATAAAATTGCAAATCTTTTTTTTTTTTTGTTTTATTTTGAAACCTAAAATTTCTTCTATTGAATATTTAATAATAATGAGGTCGTTGGACAGATACAAACCATAGAATTCAATTAGAGAAACCTGATGCCCAATAAAAGTGAACCAATAGGCTTCGAGCAAGCGACACGAAATCGTTGGTATCGTCAAACGTCTATGTGTGACCCCCTGGGGCTTCGAAATGGTGGTCAAAATGTGTTTAAATGAAAACATCGGTGGAAATTATGTGCTGCTAACAAAGCAACGGGACGTAATATTTAATCGGAAAACAATGCCACCAAACAGTGTGAACTGACAGATACTTACCATATTGTTGGGCTAAAAGTGCGTATTTAGAGATTGGTCCCCACTATTGTAGTTATAATATACAGAAGTTTCACCCTGCGTGTGTTCATGGTTTAAGTTTCAACTTTCCATGGGAGGAAAGGTTGATACTCAGTTTTTATCATGCACAGACTGGAGCCAGTGATATGAAACAGTCTCGGGTTTTTTTCTTTTTTTTTTGACAATGTCAACCGTCAAAATATGTGTTTAAGTGGTTTATGACGATTTTATGCAAAAGTGGAAAAGTTCAAAGAAATTTATACAAAAATGCATTTCCAATTCGATAGGTAATAAATTTTGAAATCCTAGAATTTCACTGTTATCTTTAGATCAATAGAACCACTTGGGGGACTACAAATGTCTTGCAGTACGTTGAGAAGAAAGTTGTGTCGCTTTTTTTTTTTTTTTATTAAAATTTCAATGAGTTAAAATTAATGACCAACATACTGCTTACTAGTTTTAGTAACCACTTGCTTCGATTCACAAGCTTATTAATATCGGCCATGAAGAAAGTCGTGATTGAGAGGAGATGAATTTATTCACTGCAAACTGAGCTGCTTGCGATTTTGAAAATGTTTTCCCTGCAGAAAGATTTACAAAGATAGATAAAGGTAGTAGCATCTTGGTGGTGGTCAGTTGAATAAAAGGGACAATGCAGAATATCATAACCAATGGTCTGTAGGCTCAATTTCGCCATCAATATGAAATCTACCCTGACAATGTCGTCGTTTCCGCTGTCGAGTGCAACGGTCAGCTGGTCACAGGTCAATAAGTCCTCCTCAATAAATTCAAACGAACTAAGCTACTAAGGCTTCACCTGCATCACTCCAAGGCTGCTACTGCTCACTTATGTAGTAGACTTTCCGTGGTGTGTAAAAAGCCTCACATAACATCTATCCGGCGCCGTGGCGTATGTGGTTAGTGTGTCGGATCACTACGCATCAGGTTCCAAGTTCGAAACACCAAAAAAGTTTTTTCACGGTCCCACCTCTCGCGAGCGTCTGACAAACATCCGAGAGTATTGTTGCCACAAAATAGCTTCTCAAATTGCCGTTCGGAGTCGGCATTAAAACTGTAGGTTCCTTCCATTCTTGTGAAAAATATAACGCACACAACATGACTGGTTGCAAGAAGCTAGGCCCTGGCACTTTAAAGAGCTGTTGTGCCAGATATTTGTATTTGTTTTGTAACATCTATCCAGGAGCCATATGTGCGGAAAAGTACGTATGTGGCTTTGGAGGTGTTCGTGGAGTAACGGTGCTTTTTGACAAGTGATCTGAGAGACCGAGAGCTTGTCTAATTATGTCGAATTTCCTCTCAGTAAGAAAGCTTGGACAATTTCGTGGACAGGGCTTGGTTGCTGCAGCTGTAAGCTACTAAACGAATGGAAGTTGGAAAACCTTCGTCATTGCGTCGGCTTACTTCCCTTATGATTTGGTAATGCATCCACCACCGAAGGAGGCTGCCGAACTCATAAAGTATTGTGAAACTTGGGAGATGGGACTAGTTATGTGACGCGAATGCTCAGAATACAGTCTGGGGCAGCAGCAAATGTAACATACGAGGAAACCATGTCCTAGACTTTATGCTATCATTTGGCATGGTAACTACCAATGTTGGCTCGTGTAAATAAGTGGCTGCCTTTTGCATCAAACTCCAAGGAACGGCATGTCTTGGCTGCACGGGAGCTTTTCCGAGTACGCCTGGCTCTGCTCTAGATCCTTTGCTGAACTTACCTCCTCTTGATACTTATATCATGGGCTGCACTATCAAAGCCATCCATCCTCTTAGGCGGGGTGGCTTTCGGTATACTTCACACTCGAACTTTGATAAACTTGCACGACACTTATCATACGACTCTGGTCTCACGGATATGCCGTCTCATGCAATGCAGCCGAACTTCAGCTGATACGCAAATACAGGGTCGACTTTCTTTGTGTTCAGGACTAGCTCCGGCTAGAATCTGAGCCAGGAATGGAATGCACACGTATTTTCACCGACGGCTCTAGAACCAGTCAAGGGTCTGGCGCTGTTTTTTCGTGGAAGACCTCCAATATTGGACTTCTTTTTCGTCCAATATTTTCGCAGGCAAATATGCGTTTGTTTTCTAAGCGGAAACTTATGCAATCCTAATGGCCATGAACTATGTTGTGAAGAACAGGTGGAAGAGCCATAGTATTTCTGCCCGTAGTGACAGTAAGGCTGCGCTTAAGGCCTTGCTTATCTAAAGGGGCCGTGATCATATCAAGAAAGCATGGCTACATTTTTACGTGGGCAGAAGAGCGGTCAGTAACACATGGGGTTCAGTGTACGGGTTATACATGAGCGGCTGTGAGACGTATTCTAATACGATATAGCTCAAATGTCAGGTGGAAGTCACTTAAAAAGTAATCTTGTCTTCAAAACAATCTAACATCTAGAGGACGGCCTGCATCGCGATCATGGAATCCTTGAGAACATGGCGGCCATGGAGACCATACTAAGTCCCATTGGGCTGGATCTTTACTGTATTAGCGCGGTGGCTCAACAAACTGACTACACGATTCCTGCCATGTAGTTTAACAGGAAATCCACTATTAGAATTCCTGACAGAAACCCACCTGTTTCGATGTGTCACAAACTAAGAGGAGTAAAACACTAGAAATTATTTTTTTAGATTAAAATGGCATCGTCTTCCAGGGTGAAGTCACAGTCATCATCCAAGCTGCAAGTTGGATTATCAAAGACAATATTGTCGGTAGAGTTGATATTGTATACATTGACATCCAGGAAGCCGTTAGGGAATGAATTGTGCAAAAATTAGATCAAGGTTAGTAATAGTCTGCAAACGACGTCTAAATGAAATATGCAAAGCCAATACGGTGATTGCATGATGGACATACAAATATTATATCTCAAGTAATGAGAGTAGACGAATTTGCAAGGAAGTGGTCAGTGCTGCATATTTCACAAGCCATCGCTTTTAGCTCTGTAAATAGGTCAATTGAAGATGCAGTCATAAGTTAAGCTAACAAGTGTTATAGTCACTTGGATTTACACGCAACGGCTTTAGCATTCTGGTTGCTTTTTTTTGCGTTGGGAGGTGGAGGTCTTTCAAAGACGAAACTGAGCCCATACTCAGTAACAGTGTGGGATTTCATCGCGAAGGGAAGCTTCAGCCTTACATACTCGGCTCGTTCGTGTTTGCACCTGTCTGCGCCACGTTTCGCTGTCACTCCTGTCTTCGTTGTTCTTTCGTGATGGGAGCCCCAATGTCGCTTACAACTCCCCAAACTTCTTGCGTGCTCAGCATCTGCCTGGTGATGTTCTCTGGTGTTAATTCCACACCCAGTCTGGTTGATCTAATCAGTTAGGTTAGGTAGATGGGTGCCTTGTGACAGAAAGAGTCACTGTTTACTTAGACCAATAGTTTCGTTCCATTGTGCCCAATCATTTAATCTTGGAAACACTGTAAAGACAGTCCGCAGTTGGAACCATCCAGGTAGTGATATGAATCTTATGAGGTCCGTTAGCTCTAGATTAGCTAAGTTCTCCAGCTCCAAGAAGAAGTAGCTACCAAGACTCCTCATTCTTCTGATGGACAGGGCAGAACAATCATACAGCAGGTGACCAACCGATTTAATTTCTTCTTCGTCCCTGCAACTTCAACAATAGTCGTTATGCAGCACACTGAGTCGCTTTGAGTAAACGACAATGGCACAATGACCAGTAATTATGCCAGAAATGACCCGTGCGTTATAAAGACCAAGTTTCACCAGAAAAGTTGATCTCTTCTTCCTATAGGCCGGCCATAGCGCCGTGGTTGTTGCGCATGTTTCCAGATGAACCCAGTATCTGTTTGATCGACCGGTGGCTTCATCTTCTATTTTCTTCCGTAAGGAACTGATTGGGGTTACCACTCTATCTTCTTGTTATCCTCCTCGTTATCCTCTAGTTGTACCTAGTGCGAGATTGGGCCTTTCAATTTGGAGTGGAGGAAATTTCCCCGAAACCAGGATAACTACACCGTCGGCATAAGCCATCCCGTTGAAGCCGTTTTCCTTCAGTATTACCAAGATATCATCCGTTGAAAATGTAATTCTTGATCTAATAATGAGTGGGTTGTCCATGGCATAATCACTGAGTGCTATGCCATTGGTATTTTTGCAGAGCAACTTGGGGTGCCTCATAACGGCTATTGGAAAAGTTGTGGGGACGAGAAAGAAGTTGAAAATGCCTCCCACAGGCTGTATGATTATACTGCCCCCGCTTGCAGAAGAGTAATTGCTTCTTCACGTAGTTAGAAGATTTATGTTATATTGAGCTGAAAAACCTCCTGAGATTCACACCCCTATCTGGGTGTTTTTTTTTTTTTCGCAGGTGCATAGGGTAAAACGAAATGGATTCAATTGACCCTAGTGTTTGCAGTGACTATGTCACAAGGCACCCATATACCTGCCATCTCATATGTTCATATGATAGTTCATTGACGAAGGCATAGTTTCGCCCAGCATCCAATAAAATATGCGGGAACTGACTTTGAATTTGATACGGTCATTACGCTGCGGGACTTCTTAAAGTGCTTTCTTTAGCTGTTCATCATATAGTTGCACAGTAAAGTGACACTAAAACGATCAATAACGCTGTTTTTAGCACAGCTTGCTCCCAGATATTGCGATGGTTCTCAGTATATTAATAAAATCAGCTAAGATCATGCCAATATCCGCATCAATCGAGTGGGCTTTACTAACACACAACTTTCCAAATTTATAGCACTAATAAGAAGCAGCCGTTCAATGCCGGTTACGCAGATTTCCTATCAAAAGGTCTCTACTCGTTGAGATACGTTTTTTGCGATATCTTACCCACAAACCGTATTGAAACTCGCTTGCTATCAGATATTGTTGGCTTCACCATAACACATCATCATGGTGTAGCCCACAAAACCGCTTCTATAGAATTTCATCGGGATTATTCATCAATAGATACATCCAAATCGCATGCAGATAAATTCATTCCACTTTATTATCGCAATCACAATGATTTATGCGCCACAGTATCTCGCCTGCGGTGAACACCTGTTAAGGCAATTTCAAATTTGTCCACCGCTCAGTGGCATGTCAGCTTCGGGCAGAGCCAACCATATTTGCACAAAACCAGCCATGTGACCACGTACATACAACTCCAGGCTAGTTGTTTCCATCGGCGCGCGATATGCATATATAAACTATGTTGATGGCCAATTGTGCACCATCCGCGATGGGATGCAGAGCCTTCAACTGTAGTTGTTGTTGAAAGAATCTACGGTAGCATATTCTAATCGATACATAATTGTAGTGGCAGGCAGCTGTCTGTGTGTGTGTGTTTGTGAAAGATGAGCGCATAGAAGTATAGCTCACTTTATCGTGACTTGAACTTCAAAAGCTTGCGCAACCTCGCAAACCCATTACTCGTACTTCAAAGAGCACCAATCAATAACTTATCCACCGCTTGTCGAGTGATGACCGACCATCGGCCAACGACCACCGTCATCATCATCATCATCATCATCTGAGGACATTCTACCGCCCAGTTTCGAATTTATTCATTGCTCGGCTGGTTTCTACAATACTTCCATCCACCTGGGCTTGAACTTGGGAGTCGTAACGTAACACTCGGCGCGCGCGCACACACACATCCACTGATCGCAGACTGTGTGTTTGGCCATATTGATCGCCATGGTCAAGTGATTAGATGCCACCATAAAGTTGGTAAATTGTGAAAATTAATAAACTACCCAGAGCTACACTGGCGAACTGAGGCTGTGTAATTATTATTAATACTGTCTCGTAAATTCTGTCTTTCGGCCATGGTCCTGCTGGCCAACGATGCAGATCAAGGAGGTATTAGCCGCATGACTGATGGCGAGTATCTGTACAGTGGCAGCTATACAACCGATGATGGTGGACCGTTCTAATGCATTGGCAGCCATTTGTTTCGGAGTTTACGGCAAGAATCCATTAGAAGGACGTGATGCTGCTGCTGCTGCTGCTGCTGCTGCTGCTGTTGTATCTGACAGCTGGCTAGAGGTTTGCAGTAACTTTGCCCGTAGACGGACCGACCAATCAAATGCTGATGCTTATTGACTGGAATTATGGCTGATCCTCATGTGAATATTATCCGAATGGGTTATATTAATAAAAAATCTACTAATTGACAATTAGAGGTGCCGACGAATTAACGATGATGGAATTATACTCATCGAATGGCCCTTGAGTGGTGGGGCGCCTTGAATTTTATTTATAAGTATTCGACTCCATTATGAGGATATGTGCAGTTTCATGGATACATCATAATACTTTATCGATGTACTTAATTCCCTCCTAACTAAATGTGTTATTTGATGAGCACGAGCTTACATTAATTTGTCTTTAAAGTCATGACATAACTTCGAATCAAAACAGGAGCAATTCGAAAAAGATATGTGGGTTTTAGTGGTTACGATTATTTAATTGGATAAAGAGTTTTAGAGTGGTGAACATAAGTAGTAAAGATGATTAGCCTACAAATTGATAAGGAAAGTACAGACTTGTTTAGGATAAAGGTTCTAATTTATGGAACAGCTTTTATATTGGAAGTACATTTATTTACGGAGGATAAATGTAGGAACGTTCATTTAAATATGATGAAATCATGCAGGCAAAAATTGCTTTTTTAAATACGTAGGTAGCCATGTTCCTGTTAAGTGGAAGCACATGATAATTATTCGCCCCTTAACGTGTATCAATGAATGAACATGTTTAATAATAGGAACCAAGGGGTTAGTTTGACGCCCTACGCTGTACTATTCCTAACACTGTCCCTGGGGATTTTCAACCTGACGGATATTGCCTGCATATACTTTATTTGAATTAAGTGATTTTAAAGAAGGAAACAACATTTATTGCTCCAACTACAGGGATATATGGTATCTCTTTTAAGTCTTCCTGGAAAAGTCTTTGCTAAAGTATTAGAAACGCATTCCAGAGCTGTAGTCGAGGATAGTTTGAAGGATGAGTAATGCGGCTTTCGTCCAGTTAGACAAACAACCAACCAGTTATTCACTCATAGAATAGTACTTCAAAGGCATGGGAGTATGTTAAACTTATCTTCACCTGTTTTGTGGATTTGAAGAAAGCATATGATAGGGGTCGTCAAGACAAACTCTGGAGTATTCTGCAGGAGTATGGGATTGATAGTTTCCTGTTAAGGACGATTCTGATTCTTCGGTTTTTTATACAGACTGTAGCAGCATGGTCGACGCATACAGCACTGCGGTTGGTGCTGTGCTACAGCAGCACAATGGCAAGATTTGGCAACCTCTTGGCTTATACTCCGAACGACTGAATGCAGCACAACAAAGGTATAGTACCTACGACCGTGAGCTGCTCGCCGCTTACAAAGCCGTGAAATATTTTTATCATATGCTCGAAGGACGAGAGTTCATTATTCTCACGGACCACAAGCCGTTGCAATTCGCTTTTCAACAAAAGCTCGAGAAGGCTTCACCGAGACAGATTCGCCACTTGGATTACTTAGCACAATTCACGACAGATGTTCGCTACCTTCCAGGAAAGGAGAATGTGATAGCAGACACAATGTCACGAATTGACACATTGATGAATCAATATAGACATCGTTGGACCACTTCCACCCTGCAGAGGCAACCGCTATTGTTTAACCTGCATCGACCGCTTCTCTCGATGGACAGAGGCATACCCAATAGAAAACATCACAGTAGAGACAGTAGCGTTTACTTTTTACTCGAATTGGATATCCAGATTTGGTGTACCTTTGGGAGTTACCACCGATCAAGGCCGGCAATTTCAGTCTAACTTTTTTCGAAACCTGACCAGACTCCTAGGCGTGAAGCATTTGAGGACCACGGCATATCATCCATCTTCAAACGATATCATCGAACGCTGGCATATGTTTTTGAAGACGGCGATCAAATGTTACGAGACAGAGAGATGTGTAGAAGTTCTACCTCTTATCCTTCTCGGATACCGATCATCATACAAAGACGAACTCAAAGCAACACCTGCCGAAATGGTATACGGGGAGACTCTACGTTTACCTGGCGAATTTCTTCACTCAGACGCCGAGAATCCTGTAATAGAGACCGACACGAATCAGTATTCGGAAAGACTTGCCGCACAATATCCGAAAAAGAAGGGCCAAGTTGGCTGCGGTTATGAAAGTTCTGCGAGAGTTGCGACCGACCATGAAAACTGCTTTAAGGGATGACAAATTATATGTGGAAGAAAATATATTTACTTGGGATATCTCCGACGGGCTGAGATGTGGCAACGAGAAAGGCGTGGATGTAATCCAACGAATATTTGGAGAGATCCCCGCATCTTTAAGAAAAATATTAGATGATTTACAAAAACACAACAATGATTTGTCAATGTCATCACGAAGTGTCAATGTCAAACAGCAAGCAACAAAAAGTGCATCTACGTCGAAAACAACCGCTGTACACAATTTGTGTGGGCCCTTGAGGGGGAGCTCACACGCGGTGACTAATTGAGGTATACCCGTCTACCAGAACATCGCAAATTTATCATCGTTGAAAATTTTAAGTTTTAATGTAGCAGGATTAAAAAAACAAACAATTATTTGTGGACTTTTTTAATTATATAAAGGAATTTGATATTTTTGTATTGTTCGAAACCCATGTAACAGATTACGAAGTTACTAATTATAAGAGTCTCTTTATAAACTATGAATTAAAATGTATACCAGCTGTCAAAACAAATTTATATGGAAGAGGGAGTGGAGGGGAACTATTTGGATACCGCAAGCAGCTGCAAGGAGTAGCAATTGAATTTAAGAGGGTGGAAGAAACTTCTGTGCTGGAAATTAAAAACGACAATACCATCCTCCATATAGTGCCCGTGTATCTAAACGGTAGTCATTGGGAGCGTGATTTTGATAACCTAAGAGACCTGCTAAATTCTTTAGAATCAACAAACACTATATTAATCGGTGACTTTAACGGAAGAATAGGTTTATTGCAAAATACTTTTGCTAGTGGTTTTGATTTATCATATTTAAATGTAAGCCGTAATTCAAAGGATGAAATCAGCGATACTAAGGGTGCCAGGATCCTCGAACTAGCAGACGCTTTCGACTGCCGAATTTTAAATGGAAGCTGTAAAGGTGATCCACATGGGGAATTAATTATTTTCTTCGCGGAACAGCTTGTTCAGTCATTGACTACTGTTTTCTTTCCGGATCTTGGATTTCTTCACTCAGCGAGTTTAGAGTAGCGATGAAAACATTCTCCGATCACATGCCCCTGGAGGTAACGTTTAAAATGTCTGTTGCGTCAAATGTTACAAACATACCGCAGTTAGGGCTATTGCCCAAGATAGCATGGAGAGATGGATTTCGAGAATTGTACCAACAGAATCTTACCACAGAACTCGTAAGTTTTCACGAATCAAACACTTCCTTTAGTATAGAAGCGTTAACGGAGATAATTAGGAGAGCTGCCCTGCAAAATGCTCTAACGAGAAGAAATGGCAGATTAATTAAACAAAAATGGTTTGACAATGAATCATTAGGGCTAGGGATGCATCCTTTGCATTCCTTAGATTACTACGCATCAGCAATTCCACTTCATTTAAAGTCCTTTACGCGATGGCGAACAAATATTTTAAAAATCTTTGCTTTTCAAAAAAGCAAGATTATGATCAACGAAACATAGATCTACTAAATGGAGCAAGATCCTCAGCAGAGTTCTGGAAGGCTGTGAAGATCGTCAATGGAAAGAGGAATACTATCATCCTGGGATTGCAAGCAGATAAGTTGAAAGATCACTTCAAGAACCTTCTCAATGCAACACAAACCTCGCCATCATTCCATTATGCAGCCCCCCTGTTTGTTGATGAATTTTTAGATGCACCGATCACGGAAGATGAAGTCCTAATTGCTATTGAGAATGCTAAAAGGAACAAAGCCCCAGGAGAACATCGTATTTCTTTCGAATTCTACAAGAATTGTACGTCAGAATTTCTAGCAGCTCTTACGTCGGAATTCGACCAAATATTTAAAACAGCGAATGTACCAGAAAGCTTTCGAAAATCGATAATATACCCATTGCACAAGAAAGGCGACTACGAGGACCCAGCTAATTATCGGGGTATATCATTCTTAAACACATCGGCTAAGTTGTTTGCCGCAGTACTTTTCAACAGGCTCACTTTGTGGGTCGAAAATAAGGACATTTTGCATGAATACCAGGCAGGTTTTAGGCGAAATTATTCAACCATCGATCAAGTATTCTCACTCATAAATATCGCAGAGGATTATAAGAAGAATCACAAAAAACTATATGCATTTTTCGTAGACTTTCGAGCCGCCTTTAATACTATAGCCCGCGATGCGCTTTTTTATAAGCTCTATAAGATTGGATTTTCAACAAAGGTAGTTAATGTTTTGAGGGCTATGTATGACAATAACGTGGCCTACGTCTGGGATGGGATCCACTTATCAGAGGAGTTTCAAACTTCAATGGGCGTTAAGCAAGGATGTGTCCTAAGTACATTGCTGTTTGTTCTATATGTTAACGACATAACAGAAGCTGTAAGAGGTGGAATAGATATAAATCGAACAAAGGTCCCTGCTCTGTTATTTGCTGATGATATTGTCTTCTTCGCAGATACAGTGGATGGCATGCAGCTCATGATAAATAGACTAGAAAGTTATTGTAACACCTGGAACTTGTCTGTTAACTTAACAAAGTCGAAGATGATGATATTTAGAAGCGGAGGTGGCAGGTACTCGCGAGGAGAAAAGTGGTCATATCAGGGTGAGCAAATAGAAGTTGTCCGCGAATATAAGTACCTAGGTGTGTTGATTGCATCCAACCTGAGCATGAGTAAGCATTTAAAATCCAAATTGGCGGAAGCTAAACGAGCAATTGGTTCTGTTTGGGGAAGTTGCATCAACAACAAAAACGTTACGCACACTGCGAAGCAAAAAGTATTCCATGCAGCTGCAACCGCCATTCTCCTTTACGGAGCACAAGTATGGGGATACTGTTCGTTTGAAGCTGTTGAAAAGTTCCTTCGCTACTTCATAAGGAGAATATTTAAGCTGCCGAGCTCTTCACCCAACTACATGCTCCATCTTGAGACCGGTATAGCACCTCTGTTCTTGGATACACTCAAGCTCCACTTCGACTACGTGGTAAGAGTTATGGCAATGAAGGAGGAAAGAGTGCCGAAAATTGTGCTAACTCAGATGCTAACGACTAGGGGAAAGACCATTCAAGAATGGGAAAGGCTAGCAATGGATTGCGGATTGGATTTATTGATTGCTCCCAACGAGCAGCCAGCATCAATGAAACAAAAGTTCAACATTCTGTTGGAGAAAACCGGCCAAAGAATGTACGACAGTTATGTCAGAGCAGCTAAGTCATCACAATATAGAGCATATTACAGCAGGCTAAATCACTTTCTGTGCCACAGAACATATTTCTTATCAGACAAAAAGTCAGAAATGATGAGCATCATCTTTAAAATAAGAGGAGAACTCCTACCCCTTAACTATGTACCCGACCGCCCCGAACTTCCCTTACTGTGTAACCTTTGCAATCGCAAAGAGCGAGAAGATGTGTATCACTTCCTTGCAGTATGTCCCATTCTAAAGGAATTTCGTATTAACTTTTTTGGAACACATTTACTTGAGCTGGAAGAAGCGATGAGCATACTAAACGGAGACAGAGGTTGGGATTTACTACATAGGTACACCGTAAATGCTCTACGTTATCGAACCTGTATTCTTGAAGAAAACTTTTAAAATGCAAGCTATCATCGCAAATATTTTTTGAACTAATTTGAAATAGTAGAAAAGACAAAAAAATCATATGTGCTTTTATCTTATTTTATTTATTTATTTATTTTTTAATGTCAGTCTGGTAGACGGCCTTCAGCCAAACCAAACAGACTTGCTAACCTAAATACCAAAAATTTGTAAATATTTTTTATATGAAAATAAATAGTCTAACTAACTAACTAACTAGAGACCGACTTCGTACGCGATCTACGAACACAGATGCAGAAACTGAGACCATCGCCTACTTCAAACAATTTCCAGACTTTTCCGTTCATCGAAAATGATTTATATACCATACATCACCAGCTGTATTTATACGCAACGATGCAGTTCGGAAACCACTTCAGCCTCCTTATGAAGGACCGTATCCGGTGCTCGAGCGGGGCGACAAAATTTTCAAGCTCGAGATAAAGGGTAATGCATACAACGTTAGCACCGATCGCTTGAAAGCAGCTTACATAACCAACAAAGATCTGGCACAACCTACAATACAATCGAGGGAGCCAGAGGCGTATCGAACTCGTTTTGGACGTAAGGTGCGCTTCCATTTATCAAAGGAGGGGGAGTTATGTGGCGTTTATATATCATATAGAATATATATTTTCATCATTATCAATATTAATATTTTCCTACTATTGTATTAAGTTTAGAAGTAAAACCTTATTATATATTACTTGACACATTGTATACACTAAGTATTAAATTAGTATTAAGCTAATATTAAGTATGTATGGAAATACCTTATGAATAAAGAAACAGTAACAGATGAACTCTTCTTCGGCGAACACGCCACAGTGTTATGGCCGTTTAGGATGCTTGCGTGGCCCATATTTCCACGAGCCAGTTGCAAGGATTCCTTAAGCCGTAATGCTGCTTCGGCCACCATCAGCTTCACAAAAAAATAAAAGATATCAACGTGAAGAAGATGGAGCATAGTTTCTAGTGCAGCTGTCGGAGTGGTTCCAAGGGCGCCCGTAATACAGACGCAGGATAGCCTTTAAGCCTTCTCAAATATAGCAATGCTACTTTCCTTGTCCAGTGCTGCATACCAAACTAATAATCCGTACATAATCCGGGCTGAATACCCCAGTTTGGGCCTATAGCCTTCCTGCATGAATAGAGGGCAATCGAGGCCTTCCTAGCACAGTCTTGAATATTCATTTTCCAACTAAGTTTTTTATCGAGAATAACCCCTAAATATCTGGCGTGATCTGCAAATTGCAATTCAATATCCTTGAGTTTTGGAAGAGTTATATATGGTATTTTATACCTTCTAATGAATAAAACTAGTTCAGTCTTGGACGAATTAACTCCGAGACCGACACTATCTGTCCACTTCGCGGGTTTATTTAGAGCAGACTGCATCAGGTCTCTAACTGTAAGAAGGAACTTCCCTGATATCGCTATCTCAAAGTCGTCCACGTAGGCTATGACACTGAACGCCTCTTTAGCTAGGATTTGGAGTATCTCATTCACTACCATGAGCCACAATAGTGATGATAATACTCGCCCTTGGAGGATACCCCTGTGTACCGACCTTCGGGTTAGACAACAGCCCAGCTCAGCATGGATGAGCGTGCTTTTAAGCATTGTTCGATCCAATAATTGTCAAGCTTCTTCAAGCTAAGAAGTGCAGCAGAAATGGCTTCTGTTTTGGCATTGTTGAAGGCTCCTTCAATATCAAGGAAGGACACCATATATGAAATTCTTCTTCTTCTTCTTCTTCTTCTTCTTCTTCCTTTTTCAGCGATGTTATGATCCGAAAATAAGGGGTCACAAACCTTCCACTTCACCGCATTTCTACTGATCCGCCTGTGGGGTTCGTCTATTTGACCTCAGAAAATATCGGCAGGCCTGCCGATTTTGGATCACTCGGTTACTGAGGCCAATGAAATGCCGCCGTCGTTGCATTTGTCTGATCCAGGCGTTTATAGGCCTGCCTTTCCTACATCGCGATGTCTTTGCAACATACCATACATTGATATTGCCTTTTTAACAGGGTTCAAATGATCTCTTCTTTGAACGTGGCAATACCAGCTGAGCCGGTCGCGCTTTATTTTTTGTGCGATGATTTCCTTGACGTGAAAACTTCTTATGCTTTGTCACTCCTGCTGTCATGCGAAGCATCTTCATCTCAGCTGTCGTTAATTTACTCTCATACCTTTTGTACATCGTACAACATTGTGAACACTATGTGAGCGCTGGACGCCCAACTGCGGTGTAGAGCCTTCCTTTCAGCTTAGGTGGCATTTTTCTGTCACAGAAGATAGCGGAATTTTCTCGCCCATACATCCACCCTACGCTTACACGATGATTGATGTCGTCATTACAGGTTGCTTTGCTATTGATCATAGATCCCAAATATTTAAAATTTTTACACTTGGGAAGCACTGTTCCATTCAAATAGATGTCTGGAATAAGCCTGAGTGGATCAGCGAACGGGCAGCACAAATACTCTGTCTTTTTTGAACTAATGCGATACCCATTTCCATTTGCTCGTTGCAGGGATGTAGGATCCTCATTTATGATGGCTCCATCGTTAGCAAAGAATAACTGATGTACCTTGGGGTCCATCACTTTACCTTCAAGCAGATAATCAAGGACTGTAATAAAGAGCAAAGGACTTAAGACGCTTCCTTGGTGCAGCCCGACTTTGATTGGGAATTCTTCGGTTACTCCAGCGGGCATCTTAATCTTGTCTTTGCTCCTTCGTACATGTCCATGATCATCTGTACATAGGTTTCTGGAACCCCTCGATGTCTTAGCGCCACCCATACCAGATCTCGTGGTTATCTGTCGAATGCCTTTTCAAAGTCAACCAATACAATATGCAAATCCTTTAAGGAATCACGATGTTTTTCCATTATGATCACTATACTTTGGATTGCATCTGTGGTTGATTTACCCGAGACAAACCCGCACTGATCATCAGATAGCCGTATTATTTTTCGCTGTCGGCCACCTAATACGATCTTCATGGTGTGTGACATCAGCTTGATCGAACGGTAGTTATCACAGTTTCGCGTATCACCCTTCCCTTTGTATACAGAGAGAAGGTAACTTTCCCTCCATTGATTCGGCATTGGGTCACCTCTCACGAATTTGGAGATGAGAATTCTGAGCCATCTGAACCCGATGTCTCCCATCTTTTTCCAGAACTCAGAGGGTATCTCGTTTGGCCCAACCGCTTTTCGTTATTTGGAGTATTTGACCGCCTTACTAACTTCTTCGACTGTAATGTCGCGTATTACTTCACAGTTAGGGGTGGCTCTTAGAAAGTATAGCCGGGGAAACTGTTCATTTAAAAGTTCTTCACAATACTGCCGCCACCTATGCAAAATTTTGTCGTCATCCACAAGAAGCTGGCCATGAGCATTATTAATGCTTGTTGTTAAGCCTCGCCTTTTTCCTTGTCCAGATTGTACCACTTGAATTTCTCAGAGACCCTTGTTTGTTTGCTTTTTTTTTGTGTTTTCATAAATATTTCTGTTAGCACGAGACGGTGTTGCCGGAGGATGGCCTCTTCCAGGATCACTTTGCAATCTTTTACCCGAGGCTTCATGAAACTGGCTACAAAATGGTAGTCAATCCGGGTTTCATCTCCACCACTGCTAAAAGTGATCAGGTGTCGGCTTTGTTTGATGAACATTGTATTTAACACGACAAGACCGTGTGATTTGCACATGCTTAGGATATCTTCACCAGAAAGGTTCTTGGTGCCGTATCCCAGTCCTCCATGGCAGTCTTTATAGTCTTCGTTTGACTTCGCGACATATCCACTCAAATCTCCTCCAACAAACAGAAACTCTTCCTTTGGGATGTTCTTAAGAAGGTTGTGGAAATCTACCCAAAATGCATCTTTATCTCTCTGATTGCACCCATTTTGGGGAGCATATTCACTGACAATATTCTACACCTCTCCTTGTATTACTAGTTTGAAAGACATCAAGCGGTCGCTGGACTTCGAAATGCACAAGACGTTACCAAGTAGCTCTGCTGCAAGGATGATACCGATTCCGTTCCTAGCCTTTTCCGTTCCGTAGTAGAACATCTTGTAATCTTTTGTCCTAACGTCCAAGAAACGCGCCCGATTTCCGGTGTTTTTCCATTTCATCTCTTGGACACACAAGATATCCACCTATCATTCATCATCTCTTCCAGCTCGTAACTTCAACCGGTCATGCTTTCAACGTTCCAACTCGCGACACTTAAATTTCGACGAAACTGTTTCATTATTTTGCTAACCCCCGGAATCCGTATAGCTCTGACCTGAACATTTCTGCCCGGTCCAGGATCAGTACCATGCATAGCAGTGGTAGTGCCTGGCGGGGTAGTCCTTTCCTTTTAGTAAGTTTTACCATAATGATACAGTTTTGCAATATTACCATATTATGATGGGGTTTGTTGTTTGACATGTGCATGCTCCTGTTTTGTTATTGCTTGTTTGATCTTTCTTCTATGACACCGGTGATCTCCAGTCGTGTCAACCCACGGACTGGCATGCACACTTATGGGAGGGTTTTTAAGGTAGTGTATGTGTCGCTGGGCTCAATTGGGTGTTATATTGCCTAGATCTGATTTATCCCCTTAGTCGCCTTTTACGACAAGCGCTAGTTGTTGGGGGGCGCTGCAGTGATATTCTTAACCCGCCCCTGCACGGGTTAGTGAAATTCTTGTTCTCAAAAGATTTTTCAATGATTTCTACCAACGAATGCAGGGCAGTCTTTACCGATTTTCCCTTGCGATACGCATGCTGGGATACCGATAGGAGATTACTATCCAAATTTGTTATAATATGGACGTCGATCAGCCTTTCTAAGGTAAGTAATGGTCATTTGCAAAACGCCCATTCAGTGCATAGTGCACTCTTCATGTTGCCGGAGTCCCACTGAAGCAGGTAGATAAGTTTAAGCACCTCAGGGTCTTATTCACGAGTGATGGAAAGCGCAATACCGAGATTACCTGTAGAATTAGTCAGGCTGAATCAATTTTGAGGGAGCTTGGTCAATCTGGTCCGAACTTAGTGTTTATCGGTTTTAAACTCGGTGCATGTTCCAACTCTTACCTATGGTCATGAAATTTGCATAGGAACCAAAAGAATAAAATCGCGGGTACAGGCTGCTAAAATGAGGTACTTTCGTGGTGTTACTGGAATAAGTCGTAGAGATCAAGTGTGCGGCACCAACGTACGCGAGGCGCCCAATGTTGAGTCTATTTATATTTATCATTTACTGTTCTTGTAAGTTTTTTAGTTACTTCCTACACATACAGCAGTATCGTCTGTAAATGTGGCAACAGAAGTTTCGTCGTTTTGTGATAGGTCGTTCGTGTATAAAACTAACAAGACATGTCCTTAAACAATACCTTGGGGAACGCCAGTTTCTATACATTATAAGGAGGAGTACTTATCTTCTTACTTTAGTCTATGTAATATGACTTTAGAATGAATCTATATCTCCAAATATATATGACCTTAGAATTATGGTAGATATTTTTGCAGCTTATGGACTAGTCTCTTGTGCCACACTTTATCAAAAGCCTGTGTTACTTGAAGGAAGAAGGTAGGGAATTTTTTTTCCCCTTAAGGCTTTTCCTACTTTATCAGATATTCTGTAAACTTGATCTATAGTTGAATACCTATTTCTAAAACCAAATTGATGGTTTAGTAGCAATGTTTTTTCTTCTGTGAATGTTTTAGAAGGTTTTTTTTCGAATAGCTTGGATAGTATTGGCAGCAAAGTGATCGAACGATATGAGGTATCGTCATTAGGTAATATGCCAGGTTTGGGTACCATAATTACTTCAATGACTTTCCACATTTGTGGAACATACCTTAGTTGTAAGAGGCAAGTTGAGTACATGAATTTATATTGAGAAAGATGCAGAAACAAGAGGGAAGGGGAACGATAGTAATAAATAGAACAAGTCACTTTTAGTTTAAAAGGATGTCTTCACTTTCCCTCTACAGTACCTCTGAGGCAGTGCTTCAAAATATCCCCCGAATTACATTGCGATCAGCATGGCTAATAGATTCAATACCAAAGTCGATTGAAGCAGATTATCTACTCTAAAATGGATAAGAGACGTCCTCATCGAGTTGTAAGGGTTAAGTTTTTACATGGTCTGAAGTATACCCTAACACTTTGATTATGTATTCGCGACTATCTCTAGGCAGGGCTCCATATTGCTCGAATTGACTAACCGTACATTTTCTTGCGAAATACTTGAGTCTCAATCTGCGTAACTAATTATTTACAAATGACTTCGCTTCTTTGTCATACAAAGTACATAGTTGGTACTCCCCGACCACTTGTTAATCGCAAATTACACCGATGACCTTATCACCGTATTACATCTCAACTATTCCTCAACAGTTCTCCAAATTAGCCAAAGTAGTGCCGCGTGCCTCTAATTGCTTGTTAACAAGATGCGCGTACAATCGTGGTACTACTCCGATAATCCATCGCCGCTTTCCCTCACTTAGACTACACCATCCAGACAAAGAAGTCGCATCCTCTTAATTAGCCAGAAATGCTTTGCCATGCACATAACTCCACCAGGCGACTAATTGCGTTTATTCTTCGAACGGACACGCACACAAGTCGTGTGCGTAACCAGGAAGCCAAGTGGCCAAGAACTCCCTTTTCGGTGTAGCCCCCCGTCCAAATTGGGTGGCAAAGCATGGAGGAAATCCACCCCAGGCGGCGCGGCAGTACTGACCAATGACCGCACCTACCATGTACGGACTGCCAAAATAAAAATTTTAATTATGAAGTGAATACGAATTAGAATAAGCACCTCGCACATGAATAACGACAATACCACGAATTGGATTTGGTATAATGGCACCTCACCCCTCTGACTGGAAGGATGCAAATTTTAGGTCGACCGTCAGTTGAGGTCTTTTGTTTTGGCTGTGGTTGTGGTCGGAATTTTGGACTACCGTCCCACTGATGGAGCACCTGTCCGAGTCGTGGTCTCACATGAAAATTAACGCCCGACTGGTAGCGTGTGTGTGGCATATTGGACTCTATTCAGTTCTCCATTGATTCGAGTTCATTGTGTTAATTTGTACTTCTCGGATGCGAGTTGTTGGCTTTTGTTATTCTATTTGTTCGTCCTATTGTTTTTGGCCAAACCGGAAAGTTATGACATCTAACGGTGTTAGGGTGTGAATTTGTAATAATTTTCAGAGGTCAGACGGCGATTCGACATTTCAATTCGAATTAGAGTTCGACGCAATCGAGGCTAATGACCTCGCGCTGGCTCCAAGTCTGTCATCATGACGACGAGCGACTCTAATAAAATCCGGTAATAATTTCTTAAATCACCACTCAGAGTGACTATTTTTAGCAACTTTGCATCTTATAGATACATTTGACACTTAATCAATTACAAATTTTATGTGAAAATTATTCGAAAAAAAAATCGGAGATAGAGCGGGTTAGACTTTGCAATTCCAATTAAGTATCTATGCATCCGCGATAATGATGGATGTATCTATGCAAAGTGTGAATAGCCCCGGCTGAGTTTGACTATGTTCTCATATCGATAAGCGTTTTCCCTTGGCCGGCAGCGCATGCTAATTGGGATAGAACTCCCAGCGGGACATCCTAGTGCACGACAATATTTTAACATCAGTGATGCGTCGTTGGGAGAAATTTATTGTCCGTCCAGAAGGAGGTTGAAGAGTTTTCTCCTCAAAATCGCGAAATATTCACCTTTGGGTAGAGTATACCGTTGCTGGACTTATTCGTTCGACCCTTTGAAGTGAAATTAATTTATTAATTTGTAATCGTTGCGGGCATTCATATTCATAAGGAGAGGAGATACAGAGATATGGAGAGATGGATGCCCCGAATTAATGCTCCAGAGGAAATTACTGGGTTCTGTACCTGGTGACAGGTTTCATTAGGATGGTTTATGGTTGTGGTGTTAATTTTGCTTTGTACTTTTCCGGCCTCGGGGGTCAGGAGGTCGTCTTTGGAGGAAAACAGCCGACGGGTTTTTATATGTGTTAATCATTTGAATATCTTATCGTCATAGAGGAGTATCTATCACTTAATTTTCGATGGGAAAAACAAATGGGTGATCGGGAAAATTATAGTAATTTAGAGTATTTCCTTAAAATAGAGGTGAGAAGAGTTCAAGATTTGATTGTTGGATGGTCATTTCGGATGCCTTTGATCTGGATGTGATGGATGGTGATGTGTAAAAGGGAATTTCTCACATGAAAGCTTCCATTGTCGATATTAATCAAGTGAGTCTAAGCCTGAAAGTTTAGTGAAGAGTGTCTGAGAATAGTATTTGTATTGATCTTCACACAAGTTCAGAGGGTCTAGAGCATTTGATTAAGTATTTGTTTAATTTCCGGAATATTAAATTGTTGTTTGTGATAAAATCCACTATTACATGGGAAGAAAATAAACTCAGAAGTCAAAAAAAAAGAAAAAGGGTTGCCTTGTTAATCTAATTAATCAGATACTCCTGGTCTTCGCATTTTTAAGCCTACCCAAAGGCTGAGAAACAAATGCTTTGTACAATATATTGTAAATTAGTTCTGCTTTATCAATGAAACTCTCACGTTATACATATACCATATAGATAAATTCTATGAGAATGCTACCACTATACTTGAATTCATATAATCGGCGTTCAGTACCTTATGAGTTACAGTCACAGTGCACATGGTAAATTGCATTATTAATATTGGAATATATTTGTATTAAGTACAGCTTTCTCTAGAATTTCAGTGCATCCATTTCAACTGCGGGGTGTCAAAAACCGGGTATTGAAAGAAAACGTTCGTTTGAATAGTTCTTTTAATCCGCCTTCTGAATCACTCCGAGTTCAGCATGCATTTTAGAATAACTTCTGGTGGCTTTGTTGACTGCTTGTCAAAATAGTAGGCTTGAGCATTGGCATAGAGGGCAGTGCTTTTTTCTGCATATACCATACGTCACCACAGCCCCTGCAGAGATCTCCAGTACTTAAATTGTGGCTTGTGAGTTGTGATGATACCTATTAGAGCTGTTAAGAGTGATCTGCTGAGTATAAGGATATCTTTCATATTTCCTTAATTGTACTGTATTTAGTGTTCTTAAAATACAGCGTGATGGAAGTGTAAAGGGTTTTTCCAATTGAGACGACTAAATGATAAAATTAAATAAAACAAGTTGTGCATGAGATACGAACACTTTTTTAATTTTATTTGAAATGCCTATCAATGACATTATGTGTGGAATATGAAATCGTTCAAATGGCCGTCGCAGCTTTGTTGGATTGCGCATCCGAGAGGACAAATTTTCGATGACTCTGGAGCCTAGATCAGGGTGAATTTAAGCGATGGCACAGGTTATGTTAAATTTGAGGGCACCAATCGATTGCGGTTTATTAGCATAGACTGCGACTTAAGTAAACCCCACAATAAAAAGTCGAACAGAGTCAAATCGCATGATCTCGGCGGCCAGTCCACGTCGCCTCTGTGTGAGATAACCATGCCCTAAAATCGCTCGTGCAAAATGTCCATTGTGGCATTAGCTGTGTGGCGCGGAGCGCCGTCCTATTTGAACCACATGTTGTTGACATCCATATCATCCAATTTGGGCCAAAAAATTGGTTATCATCGAGTGGTAGTTCTCTCTGTTGATAGTGATGCCATCGTCGTTTCGAAGAAGTACGGACCGATAATGCCGCCGGCCCACAATCCACACCAAACAGTGACTTTCGGCGGATAAATTACCACTTGCTCCAGAATCCAGTCAGCGAACACACGGCATTATCTATGGTCGTTTTCCTTCAGCTCCTGTGTCAGTTTGACAATAAAGTTTTATTTGCACGTGTTGCTCGATGCTGTAACTTGCCACAGTGATTTGTCTTTAGCGTCTGAAAAATAAAAAAGTGTAAAACTAACAACAGATAAGACAACATGGCCGCCAGGAGCTGCCAAAGTCTACTCATCCCTATTGAATAATAGGATATAATTCTACTCCATCTCCCATTAACTAACTATTAACGGTCAACATTAATGTCGATATCTCTTCCTGGGGGTAGCGATAGATATAGTTCTTTAGCCACCTCGGCAATGTCTAAAACCTCAACTTAGAAGACAATTACTTTGGCTTTATACGAAGTAGGTATATTTTCAGGAAAATGCTAGATTTTATTGAACAGATATCGGCAGTAGAGTTTCTCCAGTTTCTGAACTATCCGTAAGGTTTTGGGCCTCTTCCAACTGAACGCTTAGACTGAAGTTGAAGAAGGACTTCAAATAATCAATCCCCTTTTGAAATTTCACCCAACTGGTTCATTTGCCAGAAATTTAAATGTCGCAATTGCAAGGCTCTTTCCGCTCATATTTCTTTTATGCGCAGATCAATAAGTTTAAGCGCTTGCGCTTAAATAGGAATAGTTCTAATGACGTCAGTTGTGCACATGCGTGCACGTTGTTAGATCTTAGTAAATTATTTTCGGTTCCCCACTTTTTCTATAGGAAGCCACCAGACTAAGCATGTATAAGTGAGAATTGGTCTGACAATAGCAGCATTGTGGGAAGTTCGGGTCATTTGCCAAAATCCTGCTGCGTATACATATGTATAACGCAATTGCCTATTTCTTTATTATTTCCAAAAAGTTTTCTTTTCACACATCAGCGCAACATAAAGCACATCTTAACCGTTTGTGCAACTCACTAAAACGATCTATTAAAGACCTTAAGAATAATGAAATACAAACTTACCTAGAAAGCTTAACGGCAGAAAAAGATTCTAACTATTCGCTTTGGAAGGCTATAAAAGGTATTAAAAAACCTCAAATTCAAGCCGCGCCAATTAGGAAAAATCAAGACGAATGGGCCAGGCATGATAAAGAGAAAGCGCAAGTTTTTGCCGCCAACCTGGAAGAAACTTTCAAACCGTTTGATGGACAAGCTCTTATTGAAAATATAAATACGTCGTATATAGACAATAGCGTAATAAGAAATGCAACCCTTACCGAACTTAAGGAAGAAATAAAGAAACCTAAACCTAAGAAAGCTCCTGGATACGACCTAATCACGGGAGAGGTTCTTAAAGCACTACCAAGAAAAGCTCTAATTAAGCTTCTGTTCATTATAAACGCCGCGATTAGACTAGAATATGTTCCCAGTCAATGGAAAGTCGCCGAAGTCATAATGGTCCTTAAGCCTGGAAAACCGCCGAATGAAAAAACGTCTTATAGACCGATTTCGCTTCTTCCAATTATATCCAAAGTGTTCGAGAGAATATTGGTTAGGCGAATACAGCCGGTAATAGAAGAAGGGCATCTCATCCCTGATCATCAATTCGGATTCAGAAGTAAGCATTCTACAGTTGAACAAGTACATCGAATAACACATGTAATCGAAAAATCACTTGAAGAAAAAAAGATTTGTTCAAGCGTATTCCTTGACGTCTCTCAAGCCTTTGACAAGGTCTGGCACGAAGGCTTAAAGTTTAAATTACGACAAGTTCTGCCAGAGCACCTATATAATATTTTGAAGAACTACCTTACGAATAGGCTATTCCGCGTCAAATGTGGAAACGAATATTCTGATTTTAAGGAAATAATGGCTGGGGTGCCGCAAGGAAGCGTTCTTGGTCCAGTCTTATATCTATTATACACTCGTGATATACCGCAAGTAGAAGGCACTGAGCTAGCTACATTTGCCGACGACACTGCTATCTTGACAGTAGGTAAAACGGTCGAAGATGCTACAGAAAAACTGCAAAAAGCTTTGAATAGAGTAAATGAATGGACAAAGATTTGGCGAAACGCACTCAACGAGACCAAATCTGTTCATGTAAATTTTACTTATAAGAAAATAAATAATTTGCCGATCTTTTCAAACTCGGTTGAAATCCCGTTTGCAAACGAGGCTAAGTATCTTGGAATGACACTTGATACAAAGCTGAAATGGAAAACGCACGTAAAGAAAAAACGCAAAGAATTAGATTATAAATATCGAGAAATGTATTGGTTACTTGAAAATATTCCAAGCTTAATATATATAACAAACTGCTTTTATATAAGCAAGTGCTAAAGCCTGTATGGACATATGGTATACAACTCTGGGGTTGTACCAAAATAAGTAATATTAAAATTTTACAAACTTTTGAGAACAAAGTGCTAAGAGGTATTGTTAATGCGCCATGGTATATCAGAAATAGCGATATTCATAGAGATCTTGGCATTAAAACTATAGAAGACGGAATTCAAATCTACGCGAGAAAGCATAGAAGACGACTAGAAAGTCACGTAAATATTACAGTCCTCCAAGTTTTGGAAGAAAGAAATTTACTGCGCCGTCTACAAAGAACCAAACCTTTAGACTTAGCGCGTTAAGTAACCGCGTCTAAACTGCGGAGCTGGCAGGAACTTCGAATGGGAAGGTCCCTGCAAAACGTCCTTATTACGTGAAATGAAAACTACTTGATAAGTCGAATACTTAGTTGTAGTAAAAATGAAAACAAGTCTGTTTTGAAGGGAGGTTTTTTAGTGGGTAAGAATCCCACACTACTATGAGCACGCGCTGTCGATCCTCATAGTGTCTTGTTGAAGATTTTCACCTACCCTCGGGAAAAAAAAAACACTTCAGCGTGAACCATATCTTCGCTGAGTTTTAATGTGTAGGGAAAATAATATGCGATTTGCTTAGAATATGGGTTTAAGTGCTGTGAAAAATTATAGTAATTTGGAGTGCTAAGAAAGAAGGAAGTTAGAGCTTCTTACCGCAAAGAAACAAGGTGACGAGAGTTATTCTTTCCTTGACCTCTGCATTAGTATTATCCTTAGAATTCAATGTGGATCACAAGTACACAATGTTCTTAGTTACCTGAAAATCGTTGCAGTCTATTAGTAGACTTTAACCCTGTTATCTATGTTATGTGTCCTTTTTCCCTCGTTAATCTCTCAACACTTGAATGCATCATTGACAGTCCACGAACAGCTTCCAGTTCACATACCAATGCTGTCGCCAGTAGGTGTACAGACTTTCGAAATATCGTTAAAGAAATCATATTATACGAGTAGCGCATCACTTTTCAACGGATTTTTCTGGCATCTAAAATTTCGGTGATTTTTCTGAAGCAGTTTGATTTCTCCATCGTTATCTCACGCAGAACAATGAGTTTGGAAGAAATCGCAAGACCAGCTACGGCTCTCT
Source organism: Brachypalpus laphriformis (assembly GCA_945910035.1). Classification (NCBI taxonomy): domain Eukaryota; kingdom Metazoa; phylum Arthropoda; class Insecta; order Diptera; family Syrphidae; genus Brachypalpus; species Brachypalpus laphriformis. The sequence goes on from OX246753.1 coordinate 36,099,520, forward strand.
ATAGCTTGTCTCTACAGGCACTATCATAGGCGACTATAAGATCGGTGAAAAGATTATGGGAACCGATTTGAAACTTCTGCGGCTTCCTCAAGATCTGCAGGAATGTAAACATTTGTTCTGTGGTGGGCTTTCATGGGATAAAATCACACATACAACTGAATGTTTAAGACGTTCTTTTAGTATGGCAAATAAACTCTCTGGTAATTGATTTTTTTTATAATTTTGGCGCACTTAAGGGGTTATGAATACCCTTAACATGTTAACACACAGTGCAGGCATTGGAAAGGATAGACAGAGAGAGAGAACAATTTAGTGTAGTTGTTTACGCTTCAGATCAGAGAAACTCCGGGAGTGGCGTCCAGATTACTGGGGAGATTTTTGTTATTTTTTTTTTTGTCTTTGCTTCTGATTCACAGTATTTTTTCGGGACCACCGATATCATAGGCATATCAATCATCCAACAGAGCGAAGTATTTTTCCAGTCATATAACCAAGCTACTGCCAGTGTTATGCCTTCGCAGTAGTGTTCACATAAGCTTTCGCAATTGATCGGACTGACTTTATATATTTCATTAGAAATAAATAAATGTTTGCTGACGTCAGGATCTGAACCATGAACCATTAGCATGGCAATTGACGACGTTACCACTACACCATTGCCACCCCCATTCGATCCACATTCTCGGATTGGAATCCATATACATAGGTATATGTTTAATACACAGTGGTTTCAATCTTGATGAAAGGGACCTTGTGCAGTACATCAACTACAAGAGAATTTGTTTGCTATACTAAGTGACCGTCTTAAACGTTCAGTTGTATGTGCGATTTTATCCCAGGAAATCCTATTCAATAATGAAATAGGAGTTAGATACTTGGCGTAGAGGCGGGCATCTTTTCGGCGCCCCTGAATATGCAAATGTCTTTTAGACTACCAGATTATTGCAGTGTGTTCCAAGCGGAGGTTAAGGCTATTCGTGAAGCGGCTGAATGGCTGTCAATGAGATCGGTATCGAACAGAAACATCATAATTTACACCGGCAGTCAACCAGCTTTAAAGGAACTTGAATCACCAACATTAAGATTGAAATTGGTAAAGCAATGCCGCGCATCCCTAAATAGGGTCTCGAATTATTGCAATCTCACTCTGTGCTGGGTTTCTGTTAATTCGGGTGTTTCAGTTAACTGCAGAGCAGACGAATTAGCTTAAAATGGCTCGAAACAGGAGCTCTCTATTGCGAAAAGGGGGCTGTATCTACCTATAAAAAGAGCAAGATATAAAATCTCTCACTGAATCAGGCCAATGAGAGATGGGGCAATCTTGACACATGTAACCATGCAAAACAAACATGGCCACAATGAAATAAAACAAAAACAAACTGCCTGCTACTGATTAGCAGACCACGCATAGGTATAATAATTGGACTGTTTAATGGTCACTGCGTACTAAGCAGGCGCGCAGCGAGGCTTGGAATTCCGGCCGATTACTTTTGTCGCAGTTGTATGGACGAAGAAGACTTGCTCTGCGGCTGCCCAGCACTATCATCAGCTAGAAAACAAATTATTGGGGAATACTTCTTTGATGAACTTAAAGATATTGCCGATTCTGATATCAACAGCATTTGGAAATAAGTTTAAGTCTTCATTTGGTCTAAGTGAATCTTAACCATTACGGAGGATAGCCACTTAACCTAACCTAACCTAGATAATTGGCTACATGAGCCATGTTGAACTTGCTGAAAATGTTTGCTGTCCTCCTACGTTTTGACCAAACTATTCTACCTGACAGCCTGTAGTAATGGTCTCCCTTAATTCTCTGCTCCAGCTATGACTCTATTACTAGATTTTCTCCTCAGTCTTTGTATCCTGTGCAAGCCCTGTCCTTCGTCTGATAGTTATTGAGTACTGGACTAGCAAAGACCCTGGAACTCTTTTGATTGTAGCTGTTGAATGTGAAATTTCCGCACAACACTTTCTAGATATGTGGTACTTGCGATATCCGATACGAGCGTTTGCATCAACAAGATAGACTTTCAACTCAGTGTTGTATACCTTTCATCAGTCGGAATATAATTGGCTTATTGCTTATGAGAACTCAATGCTTTTTTATAAATCTCCAGAGCTGCGATCATTTTCTAGCTACAAGAATGTCTCATTGGTCTTTAAGTTAATAATCTTAAGTCCATTTCTGCAGATGTCATTATGTAGGCTGTACTTTCCGAGAAGACCTATCCAATTTTTGCGTTATTAACACCGTCGATATCGGTGTTAGTATATAAAGATCAATATGATTTAAAATCATTTGCATGGCTTAGAGCTTTCCGGGACACTGGTGAACGATTTTTCAGGAGGCTATATACAGAGGCAAATAGTGCATATAAGACGTTATGTGCACGAGAAAAGAAAAGCGATTTCGAATCGGAGTCTTGGCGACTCGCGTTCTGTACTAATGCTTCCGATTTCTGGAAATTAATCGCGAAGCTGAATGGTAAAAAGCTTACTATCTGCCACTAGCTAATTCCAGATATTCTGCTTGCGCATTTTAGGGAACTGCTGAACTCGGTGCTTCAAAGGTTCAGTTTTCAGTATGCTGCGCTTGCTTTCGAGAGTGCAATCTTGGATGCTGCACTAAAGAATGGAAAGGCTCCAGGTTCGGGTAGAGTTCCGATCGAATTTTATAAATATGGCACTCCTAATCTAAAAAATCATCTCCAGTGCGTTTACAATGGTATTCTTGAAAGTGGCATAATTCCAAGCTAATTCAAGGACGCACTTATTTTATCCAATCCACAAGAAAGGTGATATATCGGATCCATAAAATTATAGAGGCATCGCGTTCCTGAAATCATCCTATAAGATCTTCACTGCGGTTCTACAACGCCGAAAGAAGAGGTGGATTACTGAAAATAAATAATTGGGCGAACATCAAACAGGATTCAGGCCGGGTTACTTCACCATCGCCCACATTTTTATCCTAAGGAGCATTGCTGAATCTTTCCTCAGGAAAGGGGGAAAACTATATGCTTTTTCGTCGACTTTAGGGCAGCATTCGACACAGTAGATCGGGACGCTCTGTTTTATAAGCTGTATGGCATGGGAATGTCACGGAAGTTTGGCAGAGTGATGAATCTTTACGGCAAAATACAAGCAATGGTGTGGAATGATTCAGGACTAGATCGGGAGTAAGACAAGGATGTGCGCTGAGTCGATCCCTTTTTACTTCGTTCATCGAAGATGTGATCCACTGCCTTCCCACAGGCACTGAGTACGCTAGTCACCGAATGAAGGCCTTACTTTTCGCAAATGACATCGTTTTACTAGCACACGCGCCGGAATCTCTCCAGATGATGATCAGTAGACTGCACGAATACTGTACCTTATGGTACTTGCTGGTGAATCTGGATAAATCGAAGGTAATGATTTTCAGGAGAGGCGGAGGAAGGGCTTGCGCTAATGAAAGGTGGTACTACAATGGCTTAAATATCGAAGCGGTAAGTGAGTATAAATACCTCGGTGCCTATTTCACGAAGAACTTGTTTTTTTTTTTTTTGCCGACAGCAGGTGAACAATCTTCTAAAGACACCATAAGGCCCGACCGCGCGTGCTTATGGTAGTGTGAGATTTTGACTCACTAAAATAACACCTCTCTTCAAAATTAATACTACAACTAAGCCGACGGTAATCCAACAGTTTTATTTTCGCTTACGAGACTCGTGATTTTTGGAAAAAGATGTTCATATGTTTTTTTTTTTTTTTTTTTTGGATTGCGCCAGGGATGTGTAATCTTCATAGATACTAATAGCCCGAGTGCTACTAGCATGCACGATTCGCAAACCTGAGTAATCGATTTCAGGAATACGCCTACGTACTAAACACACACCCTACACACTTCAACCACTCTCCCCGCGGGACTGCCGTTAGGTATTACTTCGCGGGGCTGGTTAGCAATTTATGCTATGCTTCTTGTGTCAGCTTCTTCCGCTGCTTCAGCTGCTCTTCTTAGCTCTTCTATTCTCCGCAGCTCTTTTTGTAGAGTTGTTACGAAGGAACATATTGCCATCCAATTTTCTTCCGACTGTAACATATGATGTTCATATGTAGTTGCAAGGAAATGTAGCACTTTGGACAGGTTAAATTCCAATGAAAGTTCCAGCGTTTTTCACAATCGGCATATACTATGACGCGAGGTCAAAAGGTTTTGTCCTTTGCAGACGACGAATTGAATTGTTCGCGTCAAGTAGTTGAATGACGGTATGGTTACAATGGTCGTGAACACGAATGGCCCAGAACTTGTGCAGGGAAAAACATTTAAAGGAGAAGCTTTTGAAATTCAAAACTGCAATCGGCTCGACGTGGAGGAGATGCTTCGCCAACAAAAGCATTACTCACATCAATAAATTCAAGGTTTCTGAAGCAGTGACGGAAGCCATTCTATTCTATGGAGCTCAAGTGTGGGGCTGTAGATATTATGAAACTGTAGAGAAGTTACTGAGGTTCTACGTCAAGCAAATATTTCTACTACCATCAAGCACGCCCAATTATATGTTAATGCTGCAAACGGGATTATCGCCATTGTTTATTAAGACACTAAAGCTACAAGTCAATTACATCTTAAATGTCCTTAATATGAACAACGCCAGACTGCCAAAGAAAGCAGCTCTCCATGCAATCCGAAGTAGGACCGGCTGGTACAGAGAATGGTTAGAACTCGCAAATGGCTGTGGCATAGAACTGAACCTAAGTAGCGCTATGTTCGCCGATTGGAAATTAGAACTCTATCGGCTTATCGCATCGGTAGATCTACATTACAGGGAGCGATTTCTGGGAGATGCCTTGGGATCTGTACACAGGCAAATATACAGTCGATTATGTCACAACATGCAGTTTAGGAATTATTTCCGGGATGAAATTAGCGTGGATGTGATATCTATGATACTTCGGGGTGAACTTCTCCATCTTAACTACAATACATCCCGCATCGCGATGAACTTCCTGTTTTATGCTACTTATGCAACTTGGAGGAAAGTGAAGATATTCTGCACTTTGTTCGCAGGTGTCCAATCCTGAAAGATATAAGGAGGATTTTCTGCAGATACCCAAACCATGGCCCTGCTCAATGAGGTAGAGGTTTCCAAGCTGTACAACTATTCCAGACTTGCATTGGGTTACCGTGAAAAGATAATTGATAAAAACCTTTAAGTTTATTTATCATGAAATTCTATTTTTTTGGCCAGTCTATTCCTTCGCATACTAGCTACACTTCTTGGCTTTTTGGATGTAAGCTGGAAATTTAACTTCCGCTGGTTTGTTCACTGTTAAGCGTCCGAACATTCAACATGCAGATCGGTCCTTGTCCTAATTTCATTTGCGAGGTTTACCAACAGTAAAATCGTACTTGGAAATAAGAAATCAAGATTATTTTTACAGTATCGCGCAAAATAATGAAATAAAGTTGTAGACAAGTTCAAGTAATACAAATTTAAAGTGCACTTATGTTAAGCCAACACTTTTCCAATAAAAAGAAATTATCTATTAGATGAGACTCGCTAATGTAAAAGCATAACAAATTTCTTTCAATCGATTATAACCAGAAATTCAATTAAATCAAACGGTTGTCTAACCATAAATTTGAAAGATATTTGCGCTTGAATTGTCCGCCCATAAACCATTAACTAAATTGATTAATTAAATTAAGACTAATCCGCATCTGTAATCATAACTTGTCAGAAAATCAGTGCGAACGAATTGCATAGATGACTCTATTGACGCATTTATTCAAATTATATTGGAGCATTACTTCTATCTAAAATTGGTTTTGCTAATTGAAAGCAAAGCTTTCTTATCTTGGAAAGTCTTGCTCTGTAACGACAGAGACCAGTTTACTTATGCCAACATCACTGTAAAACGAGGCACAACTTGCATGAGTTTACTTTGTATGTGAATGGGTTAACATTAAACGACGAATGGAGCACTTGTTGCCACCATTGAAGGAGTTAAGAAACTATTGAGCGATAGGAATTGACTCTAGCAGTTGGATAGAAGGAAGGAGGAAAACGATTTATAAATACTTCAAGCAATCGAACTCTCCTTTGAGTTGGATCCATGCAACTTTGGAATAGTCTTAAATAGAAACTATGATTACGTTTTTAGTTGCAGCCAAATCGAGCCATTTGGTAAATGTGGCCCAAAGCGATAACTGCTTAAGTCGAGTAACGAAACAAGATCAAAATAGCAAAATTCCATACGTTTTTCGGAAAAAGGAACATTTCAAACTGGTTTTCTGAGAAACTGCGAAAATCGACTTCAGCGGTTATCGCTTCAGACCACCGATACATAAGGTCTAAAGGATGGGCCATCTGATGATATGTTTTTATAAAATTGCTGTAAAAAAGAATGTATGTAGGAAACAGATCAATCCAAGGAATATAACAAAATAGTTTTATTATAGGAAAAAGAAATAAGTAATAAACAGTTAACAGAATTATAAAGAAAAGAGAATTAGTGATATTAACGAGACAGCTCATCCTCTCAACTCAATTTCGCAGGGGCTCTATTTCACGAATAGCTCTATCAATATTGTGCTTAAGTGCTTGAATTGGTCCTCGATTTTAAACAATAAAAGCGTCAAATCGTAGCATCGCGGAAGCTAAGTAACAACACCAACACGGCTGATTATACGATTATTTAACTTAGTGCGCATAAGATCGATTGTTGAGAGGTTTGTACGGCACATAGCACCGTTTCGATAGAACCAAAGATCAGAGGCCACTTTTTAGGGCAGCAGTAATTCTACTTTGCTTATGAAGGCTATAATTATGGCTGCGGAGGAGTTCCTTAAGTCTATCAAATCTCCTTAAGGAAAACGCTTCTCCTAATTCTATACAGAACTACACACTCATATACGTATAGCATGTGTTCTGCGGTTTCGTCCTCTTCTAGGCAGCGGTGGCAGGTGATTTCCTCCGTAATTCTCATTTTACTAAGGTGGTACAGTGATTGATAGTGACCAGTAAGGAAGCTCACAAGCCTTCATATGTCATTTCTGGCATATTTTAAGATATCAACTGCCTTTTTTGGAAGGGTTGGACAGCTCTTTTAGCTTGTCTGAGGCCTTGGGAGTTTGTAACGAAGTGTTACACTTTTATCGCCTCCACAGTGTTCCTTTTTAACGGCCGATATTCTGCACAGGTGGTTAAGCACAAACAATAACATCTGGCGATAACCACGCCACCCGAACATGACCATTTCTCTCAATCTGATTCTTCTCTTCCTTTTTATCAGCGAGGTTATGATCCGAAAAGAAGGGATCACAACCCTCCCACTTCACCGCATTTCTACTGATCCGCCTGTAGGGTTCGCCTATTTGACCTCAGAAAATATTGACAGGCCAGTCGATTTTGGATCACTCGGGTACTGAAATGGCGATGTCGTCGCATTTGTCTGATCCAGGCGTTTATAGGCCTGCCTTTCCTATATCGCGATGTCCTTGGAACGTGCATTGATATTGCTTTTTAACAGGGTTCAAATGATCTCTTCTTTGAACGTGGCAATACCAACTGAGCCGGTTGCGCTCTATTTTCTGTACGATGGTTTCCTTGATGTGAAACGATCAATCTCATTGGCCAATTTATTTGCAAAAGTAAATTGAATTCACGTATGTAATTCACATTAAATTCTTACAGAAATTATCATAAGGGCGAGATTGAGAGATGTGGTCGGCAGAGTCTGCTCAAGTGGTGTTAGTATCAATCAAGCGTAGTCTTAACAGCCTCTCATGGAAATAGTTTGCAAATAGTTTCACCCCGGCGATTGGGCAAAAATATACGAGTCTGCTACTGACCATAGCCGGCTCGTCCGATAGGTTTCTCCACGTCTGGGAGAAGCAACCTGGTTAAGACACAGCGGATTTGCCACCACTTTCCAAGCCTGCTCTAAGTACGGACTGGATCCTTCCTAAGCCTGCCCTAAGTGCGGACTGGGTCCCTCCTAAGCCTACCTTAAGTGCGAACTGGGTCATCGTAAGCCTGCCCTGAGTACGGACTGCCACTTTCCAAGCCTGCCCTAAGTGCGGACTGGAATCCTTTGAGACAACAAACGACGCACCCAGCCGAGCCAGACAACAACTCGTATAGCCCCGAGCCATACTAGAACCAGCCGCGGGACGACTACACTAGTATTAAGCTTATACCCGTATTGTTAGGTATACAAATTGTTAACTAAGAATTAATTGAATTGATCCCAAGACAACCATTGTAAACAGTCAATATAAATAACAATGAAGTAACTCCTTCCCAAAGTTTAGGGTATTCCTGTGGGTCGAACCTGGGGCCGGCGAGCCCATCTCACCCTTCAAAGAAAAATACCTTTATAAGTTATTCCAGTGGGAGATGCACATGTTGCGTTCCCAACTGTTTAGGGTCAGTTTAAAGACAGATATTCCGCAAAAAGGTTCAGGTCCAGTGAACAACTCAGAGGAGCCATTTCTAGCTAGCAGGTCTGCAGTTTCGTTACCGTCAACGCCTACATGACTCAGCACCCACCACAACTTTACTTTATTATGTTCGGCCAAGTTTTGCAAACTGTGGAAAGAGCTTAGAACTGATTTTGAGCCGATTAAGTGGGAGATCAGTACTTTAAGCGCCGCTTGGCTGTCGGTGAGTATATAGATAGAAGCACCTTTGATGCCTGAGTGCAAATTTATGTTAGAGCAAGTCTCAATAGCGTTAAGCTCGGCCTGGAAAACACTGGGACTCTTTCCGAGTGATTTCGAAATTTTATAATTGGGTCTGGTCAAAATCCTCCTTCTCGTAAAAAGAACAACTTTCGTTTTAAGAGGCTTCACCGAAAGCCTACTCTTAGTACACCATTCATCGATCCTGTCCAGCGCCGTCTGCGCGTTAGCACAGACCGTCACCAGGCATGGCCCGACAGAAAGTACAGCGACATCATCCGCATATGCCTGAGCGTAGACATTAGAACTATTTAGAGTGTTCAACAGAGAGTCGAGCATCATGCACCATAACAATGGAGACAGAACGCCACCTTGCTGACAGCCCCTGCTTACCCCTGTCATAACATATCGGCCACAATCCGCATCCACTACCAAAGTTCTATTTATTAGCATTGCTTTAATCTACAACACTAATGTTTCATCTACCCCGTGTTGACTGGCCGAGTCGCTCATGCAGTCAAAAGTCGCATTGTCAAAAGCACCCTCAATGTCGATGAAGATACCCATCGCGTATTCTTTCCTATCAAGCGCGCATTCAATTCTGGCCACTAGATTGTGAGGTGCGGTCTCATAGGATTTTCCACGCTGATAGGCATGCTGCTTGAAGTTAGTACACCCAGGGATTGATTAACCCGAGCATCCCAAGAGAAAACTCTAGCAGCGAAAAAGCCGTCCTTAAGGGAATCATCTGTATGTAAGACAGTGTTACGTGGTTAGTAGTTAGATTCTTGATCATCTTTCTAGTATTATGTGAAGATTTTATATCTATACTCGTATGGTACTTATCTTACATGTACACAATCTTCTCGAGTCTCGCTTGTGATAAACTTGTCGAAAGAAGTTCAAAAAAACTTAATGAGGAATACTCTTCTCGTTTTTGACACAGTGTAGATTATACACGGCTCAAACAATACAAATATAGCACATATTCCTCAAGGGTAAATGAAAGATTACAAGACAGTTTTTGTATTTGCCACATACTTTAGCGAGGTTTCCGATCTTTGGCAATCATGTTTCTCAAACTAGAGCTTGATTTTCTATTGGGGCCTACAAGCTGGATTAAATCTTATTTGAAATATCTGACCCCACTTCTGAACTCGAATTAATCCATATACAAATCGTTCTCTTATTGAGGGCCTTTTTGTTGGCCGATTCTATTCTAGTGTTTCAGGCAAAGACCCTTGCGATCGTTGCCTTAGAGCACATGCTTTAAAGGAAGAGATTAGGTATACATCTGAACAGATAGTCAAGCTACTATCAAAGACGGCTATGCTGTATTGATTGCCTTTGAAATCCTATAGGAAGCATTAATGATGACTCTACCGGTTTGGTCAGCACAACGAAAAAGCTGATGCTCCTGCACGGAAGGGCTGGGCCACCGTTGTTAGTCCGAAACATATATTCTATTCCTCATTGTTTCACAATTGCGAAATGACTGGGTTAATGTACTACTTCATCAGCACGTTGAATATTGCCATGAATTAAGCTCATAATAACATTCAAAGATGCTGATTGATGAACTCGCTCGAGCTGAACAGAAAGAATTTGAATACCTCAGCGGATCTTGTTACTGGTTTTAGTTCCTGAAACGAGCATCTTACAGTGGCATCTGTGAATGTCCAGACTTGCCCGAATTAGGACGACTTTCTCAGACAAGCACTTCCTCCAGTAGTGCGAGTTGTTTCCAGAATCTAGAAAGTCTTACCTCGATGCCCAATAGCTAACACGTAGCGAACGGGTGGCTATGGTGAAGTATATGGTCTACCCGCTTGATGTGTTCGGATGAGCCACCGTTGAATACAGGTACAAATGCAACACTATCACCTAGGCTGAGGCTATCTTTGATACATCAGCGTCCTTCGATCCGCATATTATGCGAACTCCCTACACCTTTCTTTGAGAATCTAATTGGTGCATATTAGTGTGTCCTTAAACCAGATGGGTCTACCATGGACCAATCAGATCAGAGAGATTGAAAAAAAAATTCTTCTATTAATTGTTGTCTTCATTTGCATTGAACAAATTATGAGTAGGAGATATTAATTGCAAGGGTAGATGCATCAGGTTGGTCTGAAGGCTTGCCGCGGAAGAATACATTTGCGTCAACTCGTGCAGCCACTATCTGTATTCACAGAAAGCTATACAAACATTTATGGTCTACCTAACCCACATATTATGCAACCCAGAACAATCATTAGAAAACAAACACACGAAACGCAAACCTCTAAAGCATAAAAACAATGAAAGAGCAATGACATCAGTGCCTTAGTGCTGCGATGTTTATCGCATTTTGCTGAAATCATAAATCATTAGATTGACGTAATGGCATCAGTAATAATAACCATTATTGCCATCATGCTGCCTGCTGCCTTCAAATCATTTGGATACCGTGAGTATCTGAAACATCAAAGCCACATGGATTGTTAATGAGACTCTTGCCGGGCTCTTAGCGCGCTCGCGCGCTCACAAAAGAACAGGAAAAGAACGAAACAACAAAACCAAACAACTTTTTGTTGTTTAATTACTTTCATTGTATGCAGCTCAGATAAGAATTTAAAACAATTACAAGTAAGAAGATCATTTACGATGGAAGCCGCCAACCGCCAGCAGCACAGAACAGAATAGGAATCCTCCACCAAAAGTATGAGGAGGAGGTGGTGGTGGAAGTATATTGTGCGTTCAAAACGAGTGTACTCAAGGTAGCAAAGCGGAGCCAGTCAGTGGAAACGTACGAGTAATTCTGGTAAGAGATTCTTAGAAGCGATATAAATTTATTTGTTTATTCCACATAGACGCTGTTACCGACATTTTTTTGGTTAAACACTAGAAAGAGGTAGCAGTGGCAGCGATTAAGTTTTGTCGGTACTCTACACAACTTCAGAGATTCATTGATGGAAAGGTCCTAATTCGAGATTTACATTGTGCACTATCCATTAGCAATGAAACTCAACAATAGGCAAACTCAGATCCTTGTAGCCAACAGATGGCGTTGATCTGTTAAAATTGCAGTGGTAATATACATATATAAGATCCTGTCTGTCGTATTATGTGAAAGCCTAAAACTGATCGTCAACAACCTTTGGAGAACTTTCGCTGCTCCATCAAAGTCGGTAAGAACAACACCGAACCATTCGATGTCAGGAAAGGTCTTAGACAAGGTGACGCGCTTTCATGCGATCTCTTTAACATAGTGCTTGAGAGAATTGTACGAAACTCAAAAGCCAACACCGGAGGTACAATCTTTTACAAGTCTGTACAACTACTCGCTTATGCCGATGACATTGACATAATCGGAAGAACTCAGCGGGCAGTCAATAGGGCATTTACGAGTATTGAGATAGAGGTAGCAAAGATGGGTCTAGCGGTCAATGAAAGCAAAACAAAATATATGCTGTCTACAAAAAAGGACACCCAACATCGGCGTTTGGACAGAATGCCACAATAGACAGATATAATTTTGAGGTAGTAAAAGATTTTGTCTACCTAGGCTATATGGTGAACTCCGAAGAAGAATTACTCTTGCCAATCGTTGTTTCTATGGGCTAAAACGGCAATTGAGTAGCAAATCCCTATCTCGAACTACTAAGGTAACTCTTTATAAGATTCTAATCACCCCAGTCCTGCTGTATGGCGCAAAGGCATGGGCTTTGGCAAAACCGGATGAGGATGCCCTTGATTATTTCGCGAGAAAAGTTCTTCGAGCAATCTTTGGTCCCGTCTGCATAGACGGTGAGTGGAGGAGAAGGTTCAATGCCGACCTGTACGGCCTGTACAAGGACATCGACTTAGCCAGAAGAGTTTACATACAGCGACTAAGATGGCTGGGTCATTTAGAGCGGATGGACCCCATCGTTCCCGCTAAGAAAATTTTCGAATCCACCCCGGAAGGACGTCGCAGTAGAGGACGACCTCGCGGTAGGTGGCGCAAACAAGTGGAGGGGGACCTCAACCAACTTGGCGTGCACAACTGGAGGCAGCTGGCTCGTAACCGTGCTAGCAGGAGATGTTTGTTGGTTGAGGCCCAGGTTCACCCCGGACCGGAGCGCCATCTACGTAAGTAAGTAATGTACATACAGGGTTTTTCGAATAAGTATCGGGACCAAATTCGTAAAAAGAAATTTGTTATAGGTATATGTACAGTGAGTTAGAAGTTTTCAAATATAACCCTGCCATTTCGTTATTCATGGGAATTCCTGGAAATCGGCAACCGCAAGGCTGTTCAGGCACCGCGTCGAAGCCGCTTGGACTGTCTCAGTCATCTCGAAACGATGTCATTTCAGGCACTTTTTAATTCAAGTTAACAAAATGAACTCGGGGCGTGCCAAATCTGGACTGTAGGTTGAGGCAGCGTTACCAAATTGTGTTTGGAAGGTGCTTTCCTCACAATCAGCGACATGTGACTAGGCGGACCTTAATTCTCAAACGAGAATTAAGGTCCGTGCTTCTTAATTCAAGCACTTCTGCGTATAATTTACCGTTCACACAAACTCCTTGTGGACCACACTTTGTGCTTCAAAAAACATAAAGCACACTTTTGCTTTGGGCATGATCTACACACTTTAAAGGCCCGGAAGCAACCGAGATTGTTCCCTCAGCTTATGTGACACCCTCCATATCGATTCTGTCCAAAGAGACCATACTTTAGCTTTTCCATTAGCAGGACAAAAACAGTTTCAACAGACAAACCCTGTAGATCTAGTAGATACAGAATGATGTACTCTTTTTTATGAAGTAGGTACTTTCTTACAAAACCCTCATGCGCTATACCTTGAGATCGTCTAAAGAATGTCTTTAACCCCAGAGCAGAGCAGATTAGAAAGAATTGAATCTTGTCAGAGTAGATGACATTGATCATTAGTAAGATCTTGTTGCTAAATATACGTCTTCTGAGGCGTTAGCTTGACGTACGTTCAAAATACAGTTCTTCCTCGCATTCGTTTTGTCATTTTCAATGCATGCGAAACGCGAATTTTAGCACTCAATAGTGAGGGTTAGGTTAGGTTATGTTGAAGTGACTGCCAGCTGAGAATCGCCAACACACTTAGACCAATAATAGGTCCATTGTGAGACCACGTGGATCATAGGAGAAAATCTATCTACCTACTCGCTACAAACCATTTGGAGCTTCTTATGAAGCGTAGGAGGCTCTTAATATCGATATATAACAGGTCGCCCAAGTCGTTGTAATATGGGACTCCTAAGTGAAGCTTCCTTCTACGCGAGAGAGCTAGACAGAAACAAAGAAGGTGGGGAAAAGTTTCTTCCTCTTCTCCATCCATGCAGCTTCTACAAAAGTCGTTCACAAAAACGCCGAGCTTTGTAGGATGCTTGCCTTTTAGATAGTGTCCAGTTATGAGACCTATTATAGCACCGATATGCAATCTGTTGAGAGAAATCAAATCCTTAGAACGTTTTAGATCCAGCTTCGGCCAAATTTTTTTTTTCGCTAGACATGTTGATCCACTTGTCGACCTAAAATTTGTGCTCTCGACAGCATCCAGCTTAAATTTAAGTTTGCGAGTAGCAATTGGTATACCAAAGGAACCTTTATCCGGCAGGATGGGTATAGTTGTTCCTGTTCTGGCGAGTTCATCGGCCTTACAATTTCTTGGAATATCCCTATGCCCCTGCAACCAATATAGGTGAATATTGAACTATTCAGCCATCTCCGCAAGAGACGATCAGCAGTCTAAAACTACTAAGGAATTTAAAAAGGTTGATTCCAGGGATTTGATTGCTGCTTGGCTTTCTGAAAAGATGCGGATATCTCTAGCAGATATCACGTTTTTCTTAAACCAGATAAGACTTGTTTAATCGCCATTATTTCTGCCTGGAACACGCTACAATGATTTGGAAGACGGAAGAAGAGCTTTAGATTAAGCCTGTCAGAGAAAACGCCTGCACCAACTCTGTCCTTGGCTTTTGACCCGTCAGTATAGAAGTGAATTGATTTATCTTCTAAAAATGCATCGTCGTCCCAGAGTAATCTAGAAGGGATGGTGACTAGGAAGTTATTATCAAAATTTAGGCGTGAGATGGTGAAGTCCGTGTTTTCGGGAGGGATTTTAAATTTATTCAGAATGAAAGCGTGGCCAAATTCTTTTCTTGACCGCTGGTGGGTAGCTCCAAGGCGAACGGCTGCATTCGCTGCCATTTGCTTGCTAAACATATCGAGGTGTATTAGATGAAACAAAATGTCCAGTGCCGCAGAGAGAGTTGTACGTAGTGCTCCGCTTATGCACAGACAAGCTGTACGCTGGACCTTGTAGATGTAGATGCAGATGTGTATGATAGTGAGGTGCAAGTGCACTGCGACCTTTAAAAGATCTATTGTACATACAGGGTTTTTCGAATAAGTATCGGGACCAAATTCGTAAAAAGAAATTTGTTATAGGTATATGTACAGTGAGTTAGAAGTTTTCAAATATAACCCTGCCATTTCGTTATTCATGGGAATTCCTGGAAATCGGCAACCGCAAGGCTGTTCAGGCACCGCGTCGAAGCCGCTTGGACTGTCTCAGTCATCTCGAAACGATGTCATTTCAGGCACTTTTTAATTCCAGTTAACAAAATGAACTCGGGGCGTGCCAAATCTGGACTGTAGGTTGAGGCAGCGTTACCAAATTGTGTTTGGAAGGTGCTTTCCTCACAATCAGCGACATGTGACTAGGCGGACCTTAATTCTCAAACGAGAATTAAGGTCCGTGCTTCTTAATTCAAGCACTTCTGCGTATAATTTACCGTTCACACAAACTCCTTGTGGACCACACTTTGTGCTTCAAAAAACATAAAGCACACTTTTGCTTTGGGCATGATCTACACACTTTAAAGGCCCGGAAGCAACCGAGATTGTTCCCTCAGCTTATGTGACACCCTCCATATCGATTCTGTCCAAAGAGACCATACTTTAGCTTTTCCATTAGCAGGACAAAAACAGTTTCAACAGACAAACCCTGTAGATCTAGTAGATACAGAATGATGTACTCTTTTTTATGAAGTAGGTACTTTCTTACAAAACCCTCATGCGCTATACCTTGAGATCGTCTAAAGAATGTCTTTAACCCCAGAGCAGAGCAGATCAGAAAGAATTGAATCTTGTCAGAGTAGATGACATTGATCATTAGTAAGATCTTGTTGCTAAATATACGTCTTCTGAGGCGTTAGCTTGACGTACGTTCAAAATACAGTTCTTCCTCGCATTCGTTTTGTCATTTTCAAGGGTTTCGTGAGCCGCCGTCAACACTTTAGCCCAAGCCGCTAAGAAGGACAAATGTGGGAGAGGAGGTGCAACAAAATACAGCGCCGCAGTAACGCCAGATGTAAAAAACGCCTTTAATTCAGCGAATCGGCAACGCCTTCGCCCCACACGAATGGGTACATAAGTGAGTAGAATCAAGAAGAACCAACTAAGTAACCGGCGCGGCGTTGTGCCACAATGATCGTTCTTAGGCCGCCTGCATTTGAACTTGATACATGTCGACATCCTACATCTACCAATACCAAAGGAAGCGTCATTCATCGGCTTAGCAGATGACTCTTCTGTTATGAGAGAGTTAAAATAATAAAATGTTAGCCCCTTGGCATCGAATTGTAATTCGCCGATCATAAAACCAAAGTTTTACCAATCAGCGGTAAAAAGGCACGCGAAACGATGATTCCTAGAACTAGAGAGGACGGTGTCGCTTCTCGGCCATCCACCAAATACTTAAGGGTGATGATTGATGCTAGACTATTTGGAATACGATTGCAAAACGTTGTCAGGAATCAACGGTGCGCTCTCAAGAAGACCGAGACAAATGAAAAGACTGATATTCGCGCGGGTCCCAAGCGCTCTAACATGGTCAAATGCAACGGCCGTACGCCCGCTAAGGATCAGCAGTTCATTTCGAACGGTTTCCCGCGACGCCATACTGATTGTACCTCGAATGCTTCGGATCGACATCCTCGCTGAAGAAATGAAAAAACATCGACCGAATGCAAAATGGTGGGCTAGACAAAACACTAATACAAGAAAAAACGAAAAGAATCACAGTATAGTTGTCTGGCTACAACAGTGCGCTGAAACCCACAAATGAAGATGGGCGCATCGGCTGATACCTTGGGTCGACATCTGGACTAATCGGACGTACATATATCACCTAAGTACTCCTTGTTGTACTCCATATGGTAATATTTCAGAGAATGTGGAACACGTATTTTTTTCAATATCCAGGTTACGAACACGTGAAAATGATACTGCGAAACAAATTCAGTGAATGGCCGACCCCGGAAAACATAGTTAGCCCCATGATCTTTAGTGAAAAAAATGCACTGCGGTCATTGACGCGGCAGCAAGAATTCTCTGCTATCTTAGAGGCCTAAAATGCATGCGAAACGCGAATTTTAGCACTCAATAGTGAGGGTTAGGTTAGGTTATGTTGAAGTGACTGCCAGCTGAGAATCGCCAACACACTTAGACCAATAATAGGTCCATTGTGAGACCACGTGGATCATAGGAGAAAATCTATCTACCTACTCGCTACAAACCATTTGGAGCTTCTTATGAAGCGTAGGAGGCTCTTAATATCGATATATAACAGGTCGCCCAAGTCGTTGTAATATGGGACTCCTAAGTGAAGCTTCCTTCTACGCGAGAGAGCTAGACAGAAACAAAGAAGGTGGGGAAAAGTTTCTTCCTCTTCTCCATCCATGCAGCTTCTACAAAAGTCGTTCACAAAAACGCCGAGCTTTGTAGGATGCTTGCCTTTTAGATAGTGTCCAGTTATGAGACCTATTATAGCACCGATATGCAATCTGTTGAGAGAAATCAAATCCTTAGAACGTTTTAGATCCAGCTTCGGCCAAATTTTTTTTTTCGCTAGACATGTTGATCCACTTGTCGACCTAAAATTTGTGCTCTCGACAGCATCCAGCTTAAATTTAAGTTTGCGAGTAGCAATTGGTATACCAAAGGAACCTTTATCCGGCAGGATGGGTATAGTTGTTCCTGTTCTGGCGAGTTCATCGGCCTTACAATTTCTTGGAATATCCCTATGCCCCTGCAACCAATATAGGTGAATATTGAACTATTCAGCCATCTCCGCAAGAGACGATCAGCAGTCTAAAACTACTAAGGAATTTAAAAAGGTTGATTCCAGGGATTTGATTGCTGCTTGGCTTTCTGAAAAGATGCGGATATCTCTAGCAGATATCACGTTTTTCTTAAACCAGATAAGACTTGTTTAATCGCCATTATTTCTGCCTGGAACACGCTACAATGATTTGGAAGACGGAAGAAGAGCTTTAGATTAAGCCTGTCAGAGAAAACGCCTGCACCAACTCTGTCCTTGGCTTTTGACCCGTCAGTATAGAAGTGAATTGATTTATCTTCTAAAAATGCATCGTCGTCCCAGAGTAATCTAGAAGGGATGGTGACTAGGAAGTTATTATCAAAATTTAGGCGTGAGATGGTGAAGTCCGTGTTTTCGGGAGGGATTTTAAATTTATTCAGAATGAAAGCGTGGCCAAATTCTTTTCTTGACCGCTGGTGGGTAGCTCCAAGGCGAACGGCTGCATTCGCTGCCATTTGCTTGCTAAACATATCGAGGTGTATTAGATGAAACAAAATGTCCAGTGCCGCAGAGAGAGTTGTACGTAGTGCTCCGCTTATGCACAGACAAGCTGTACGCTGGACCTTGTAGATGTAGATGCAGATGTGTATGATAGTGAGGTGCAAGTGCACTGCGACCTTTAAAAGATCTATTGTGCCCCCCATACGTCGACTCTAGCCGATAATATACTCGGTCTGGAGCATTTCCTCTAGTCCAGATGCTACAGCAAACCGGAGTGTCTTCAGTGGATCCAGCGAAGGTAAATGGGTGATTTCTTCTTTTGTGGATTAGTGCTTCGCATTCCATAGGAAGCTGCGCTGGTGTTTCTGCGAAGTCCCTGCAGAATCTGCAGTGTCCGTCTCCGTCTATTCCCAGTTTCCTAAGGTGCTTCTTAAGTCTGCAGTGACCCGTTAACATGAACCAGAACCCGTTTGTGTGGTCCTATCCCACAAAGGATTCTAGTCCAAGAAACGGCGTGTCTGATCCGTTTTTAGCTAGTTCATCAGCTGCTTCGTTCCCCTCCACTCCTACATGGCCTGGTACCCAGTAAAGAGTTACTTTGTTTATTTCTCTTAGTTTGTTGATCCTGGTGAGATATTCCAATACCAGTTTGGATCTGATCTCGTGCGAGGTCAGTGCATTAATAGCGGCTTGGCTGTCTGACAGTATTGTGATGTCCTTCCCGCGATATTTCCTGCCTAGGTTGAATTGCACACATCTTTCGATCGCGTGAACTTCTGATTGAAATATACTGGGGAATACTCCCATTGATTCTGAGTATCTAGTCCTGGGCCCGTACACTCCTGCCCCAATGCCAGTAGATGTTTTCGATCCGTCTCTGTACCATTTAATTGTGTGTTGCTTGAGTTGCTATTTATCGGATTCGCTGCTCCAGTCTCTTTTGTTGCTCAGTTTTGAGTCAAATTTTCTTTCAAAGTTCAAAGCTCTGTGCCAGTCCAAAAGCGGCACCGATTTGAATAGGGTTACTCGCTCTTTGCCTGCGATGCATGTTCCTTTCGCGATGCCCTCTTTGTTGATTCTCAATATAGTCTCCTTGGCAATTCGCTCTAGCACTACGTGTAGTGGAGGTATACCTATGATCACTTCTAGTGCTGCTGTGGGACAGGTTCGCATGGCGCTGGACCTTACTTAAATAATACTGCCGGTAGTTCCATGAGGAACTATATTCGGTCTCTGAATACTCAATGGAAGTGATTCTAGCCGAATAGAACCCGAACTATGCATGGTTTTCACCTTTCTGCGCAAAAAAAAACTCGTTTCATACTCGTAGTTAACAGTTGAGATATACATACTCGTACGGTGCAAGTCCTTTTTCAG
Organism: Brachypalpus laphriformis; assembly: GCA_945910035.1. NCBI lineage: Eukaryota > Metazoa > Arthropoda > Insecta > Diptera > Syrphidae > Brachypalpus > Brachypalpus laphriformis. The sequence goes on from OX246753.1 coordinate 36,119,179, forward strand.
ATGACAGGAGTAAGTAATGATTCCTGTCAGGATTTGAAAACTATTTAGGTCAAGGCTAAAGAGGAAAAGGTGGACTTAGTGTGTAAGTAGCTGTGGAATTTGTTTTATTGCGGAGCTGTCCTAAAGGGTTCGACAAGTTTCGTAATTAAATCGTGTTAAGGTGCAGTTCTTGGTCGAGGAGCTAGCTTTTTGTCTCCTTCGATGCCATTGTTGACTGCGATTTAGTGAAGAATAATCACGTTGTTCAAAGCCAATTCTAAGAGCATCTTGAAGGTTTATAGAACTTACTCGGTTTTTTAATGATCTTAGAATTATATATAGAAAAATAGAAATAGAAATATAGAAAATAAAAAAATAATTTCTCCGGCTTTGTTAGAGCTAGACATGCAGGAGTTAATGGTCTTATGGTCGAATGTCTTACAAGTCTAATTGCAAGGTTAACGCGAGATGGCTTTCCAGAACTGCTGAAAACAGTTCTCCTTTCCATTTTGGATACCTCTAAATACAAGACAAGTCACCTTCCATTGGATATAGTTTGATCTCTGAGACGTTTTCTTTGAAACTCTATAGATTTGACTTTCATAAGATCAAATTAATGTTTGACCCCTGAATAGATCTTTAAGTTGATTAATCTGTTGACTCCAGGGAAATTTGTCATTCAGGCTTACTCCCAGGTGTTTAGATCCATATGCAATTTTATTGTTTATGGTGAGGCGGGTGAATAGGTCAGTGCTTCTTCCTTTTGTGGTTCATTACTCCACCATCACTTGACTTCAGTTAGCGTTTTTGTTAAAAACAGCGACAACAATTATTAGAATAATAAACTCTTCGTTTTCCTTCAAACGTCTACAGTGTATGTTTGGCAAACAATACGCCATCTATTGACCCAAATAATTGTAACACCACCGAGACAGAATAAACAAATTGCTACAATCCATCCACCCGTCGAAGTAAATTCCTTATTTTCCCCAAATACGAGTAGATACACACCGATACAATAGTCATTTAAATGACCTTTCCGTTCTACTGTGTGTATCTTGCGAGTATTTGTTGAAATATTTGCGTATACCCAAGCCAGGCTTTGACTTCGGTATGTTTACCTTATCCATACTCATCAAGCGTGAAATTGGTTACACCATCCATCGTACCAATAACATTCGTTGCCATCGTGCTAATTGATCGTATCCATTAACATCTCGAGAGATCGTTGCTTCTTCATAACTCACCACAGCGTGCTAATCTTATGATTGCTTACGCTACTCACTCATGATACTATAGTATGTATCTGCATCTTTGGGTATCTTCCTTGGTCACTCACTGTGTCGTGCGTCTAAATATTTATCCATTAATTCATTTTAATTCAGGGTTTTTGACTTTTTTTGTTGTTGTTGTCTTACTCCGAGAGGAATAGCTAGAGTAGACAGAGTGATACATACACGGCTATTAGCGAAATTGTTTATCTGTTATCATACCTGAGAGATGTGGATGTGACCTAATTTTTAAGATAAATAAACATGATCAAGTTATTTGTTCGACGATTACATCAGAGAATTCTATATCACTTTGTTGTTGTTCCTTTAGAGAGGGGATACCGTTAAAAGTTAGAACCTTCATAAGTTATAAATTTTTATGATTGAATCCAAGGCAAAATATTTACACAAAGTTTCAATTTCAATTCTGATCATTTTGACAAGGTGTATGGTATCTGAGGGCGATTATATTGCGTCAGAGCAATTGACGAGAGGATATTTGAAGGTCGGTGCGCGTCGTAAAAGTAGCTAAGCTGCAAAAAGTGAATCATTTCTCAGAAAAGTGAAAAAGTTCGAAAACACTTTATTTTGAAATTTTTGAGGTGTGAGCTATACTTCAATGCCTTTTAGCACAGTCTGTGTTTATACTTTAGATGCATTATGTAGTCCCTTTTGGAATGAATCTTTACTAATGGTTGTTGTGATGAAATGGAGACCTAGGGACCAAGGTCACTAAGGGGAGAAAGAGAACCGTCCAAGTCGCTGCAAATGTACTCGAAGTGTTCAGGATGACCAAGCTGAAACTCAAGAGAGCCATAAATAGCAATAAGAAGAGAAAGTGGAAAAATTTCCGCCGAATTGTCAATATTGACACCTGGGGACTAGGGTACAGGGTAGTTATAAGCAAGTTGTGGGCACAGGTGTCTCTAAGAAAAGATGGAGGTTATTGTGAATGCTTTGTTCCCAACGCATCCAGTCAGGGTTCAAGAAGAAATTCCAGCTGTACATGAAGAGATTCCACTCTTCAGCGAAGAAGAGTTGGTCGTGGCCGCAAGCGCTATAAAAAATAACAAAGCCCCTGAGCCTGATGGCGCGCCAGTGGAAGTACTAAAGACAATCGCTCGAACGTGCCCCCGTCTGTTACTCAGCATGTACAATAGCTACTTAAAAGACGGAGTCTTAAACAAGAACTGGAAAAGGTAACGCCTTGCACTGATCAGCAAGGAGAAAGGCGATCCGGATACACCATCAGCGTATAGACCCTTATGTTTGCTGGACACGGCAGGAAAGCTGCTAGAGAGATTGCTGAAGGCGTGACTCTCTACAGCCATTCAAAGAGCAGCTGACCTATCAACGAGGCAGCATGGTTTCAGAGGGAACCATTTTACATTTGGAGCAGTGGAGGAAGTGGTCACAGCAGTTTAGTTGGCTTAATGGGGAAACCACTATTCCAGAATGATCGTTGTGTTGGCAACATTGGGTGTGGAAAACGTTTTCAACTCTGTCAGGACGTTGGACGCTATACAAGACACCTTTTGTATCTCTTACGGATGGTGAAAGATTACTTTAGAGATCGAGAGCTAATCTACAACACCAAGACTGACCACGTAGGATCTCGACCTATGGAAATGCGGTTAAGTGGGAGGGTTATGATCCGTTGTTTTCGGATCATAATCTCGCAGAAATAGGAAGAAGAAGAAGTAGACCTTTGGAACATCTTATACGACGGGATTCTGTGCATGGAGACGCCGGAAGACACCTTCTTAGTCGATTACGCGGATCACATTGCTGCAGGGACACCGAGGATGCCCAAAAAAGTTGAATCAAGTTATGAGGTGGTTGCACCCCTGGATGGAAAATCTTGGACTAAGCCTAGCGACTGAAAAAACGGAAATACTATTGCTGACAAAGAGACGAATTCCCAGAAATATTGATTTCGAAGTGAGATCAAAAGCTGTACTTGCAAAAGAAGCAGTGAAGTATTTGGAAATAAAATCTGACAATAAACTCACTTTCTGGCAGCAGATTAAGTCCGCATCGGACAGGACGGCAAAGACCACCGCAGCACTGAGCAGACTTATAGCGAACGTAGGAGGCCCAAAAGTGAGCAAACGTAAACTTCTGACGTCGACTACGCACTCTATACTTTTGTGTGGCTGCGAGATTTGGGCTGACGCACTCAATCACGAAAAATACAGAAAGCGAATAGCAGCAGTACAGAGAAGAGGAGCTCTCCAAGTATCTAGTTCTTACCGCACAGTGTCTGAACCGACCATCCTTGTAGTTGCAGGAGTGATGCCCATTGATCTGTAGCAGAAAGGAAGTACGTCCGCAACAAGAAGACGGAAATAGGAGCGGAAACAGCAGCTACAAAAGCGAAGCAACTCATGAATCAGAAGAGGTAAAACAGGTGGAGTGCCGAAACGAGGAGAAGATGGACCTACAGGTTGATCAGAGACGTTATTGCATGGACGGAGCGGGAGCACGGTGAACTTAATTATTATATCACCCAGTTTCTTACCGGGCATGGTTACTTCAAGCTGTACCTTCACAAGATGGGAAAAGTAGAGAGCGCAGCCAATACGGAGACTCTTTGTAAGACGATGTACATAACACCTTTTTCATCTGTAACAGGTGGGCAATTGTCGTAAACAAGATGGTCTCGAGTATCGACCTATGGAATAAGATATATTTATTCGTTAAGAATAATAAATAAAAGGTACTCAGATCTAGAAAGAGAAAGGAAGAAGTAAACATACCCTCAATAAGTTTACCAAATTAATGAAAACCTTACCAGCAAGTACAATAAGTAAATCAAGAAGAAGCGAAGGGTGTTATAAGTCAGCAGAAATCGGGCACTACTATGAGTTTACGGTGTCTTGTAGTGTCTCATGAAGATTTGCACTTCCTCACGTAAAAAAAAAAATAAATCGGTTAAAATCTTTTTGTTTTTCTGACCACTTTAGCGAACTTTTGTCAGTCCTTAGGAGACGCATTTAAGTAATTTATCAATCAGTGTTTGCATTTAAAGAAAAATTTTCTAGGCACCTATCCATAGCAAGTATCCCATACTAACCAATGTATCCAGAACTGATTAATTAGAATACCGTGCTTCTTAATGTCTTTTATTCATTTATTCAGTGCCCTAATCAACAAACATGTACAACTTCCGTTTTAGAAAACGTAAATATTCCAACAGTTTTATTTCACCGGACGACAAAAGAGAAACCACCACTACCACTACTTATTTAAATTTCAAATTACCCCCGATGTATCGCCCGACTATTGCGCAAAAAAAATTAAAGTTTTACTCCATTTCTATAGAAAACTCTTCGGAAATCTAAATCTAACCAAATGTACCCGTTTGCACGGATACACAATTTCGCAATCACGCATATGTAATTCTATTTGTTTTTATTTGCCACTCAAACTCACGTTGCACAGGAGAAGGGTTCAAGACAATTCGCTTCGCGGTCATAGAATCATTCATTCACTCACCCACATTGATTGTCCGTCCGCTCAGAACGTTCCACAGGCACAGGCTCAATCCACTCTGCGGGCATAAAATTCCGCATGCATAAGATGCAGTCATCAATAGTGATGGTGTCTGGAGCGGGGCACGATGTGTCCCCCTAACGCTAATCCATATGTTTTGGCAGGCAAATGACACAAGCGACGTACGTCGAACCGCAGGTGACAGAGTGGTGCTCAGAGAACATTCCAGGCAACACGGGATTTCAATTGCAAATCGATCGTGTGCGCGCAAAGTATGTGCTTGGCACCCTAGTACAGGGAGGAGAGTACCCGCGAAGACGACGACGATGGATAGAGGTGGAGGTCGATGTTTTCTTTAAGCTAGGTGATGATGTTTTGCATTTAGTGATGGAATTGGGTCAGGCCTAATGGGCATCCCATTGATGTGGGAGGAGGTGAATAGGAGGGAAACACATGCTACATGTACACATGGACATTTGTGTTGATGTTGTTTGGGCTAAGAGGGGACATGGTGTTTTCAAAATAAACGGAAATGGCTTGTAAATTGAAACCAAAAGAAGACGTTAACGACAATGTACTCAAAGTACTGGTTCAATACTCGGGTCTTGCAAAAGCAAACTCAATTAGTCCTCGAGGTAATGAGGTAGTATCGCTAGTATTTGCTTGGAATATTAAAAAATAACAGTGTTTATGCAAATGAATCAGCTTTCACAAAAGCTCCTTGCAGAAAGGAGTCAAACTATTCCAAGAGATAGATATCTTTAAACAGCTTTCCAAAACAATCTCTGTAGAAAGTCATTGGATTTGGAGATGAAAGTTGACTAAATGTTTTAGCAATAGCAAATGCCTTCAACAAAATGATGTGAAGTATATATCCGTACTACAAGTATAATGTAATAACTCCTTGGCTGGCGCTGCAATCAGAGGCGAACTTGAACGTCTCCAGTCAGCGCTATCCTTGCCACCAGTCTCCGATTGCGTTCTGAAAGTTAATTGAAGTCCCCATATAGTAAAACGTGAATACCCTTATGGTGTATCGCGTGTCTAGCTGAATACTCGGACCTGCGCAAGCACTTCTGGCTGAACTTCAGCGCAAACGTGTCAGCCGGACGAGGCACCTCTTGTCGACGTGGACGCCTTTCAGATGTCTAGCAAGAAACCCTCAAAAGGAGGACGTGTGGCGGATGAATTCCCTCGATGGAATCAACGGTGACCTGTATATGCTGGATCATATCTTATTTGAGCTGTTTCAACATATTTGGAGCTGAAGTCTATAAGGATTTTCAATACTGAGTCGCAGGGTGGCGGATGAGCACATACCATGCACCCATACAACGATCTTCGTGGCTGACCGTGGAATGTTAGGTCCCTCTACAAACCACGTGCAGCCGAACAACTTGCGGAGGCCCTAGATTACGATGGAATCGACCGGGAAAGAGGATGATGGAAAACTGCGTTATCTACTACGGGGATTGTTACAACCAACAAGGATAGCGTCTTTTCATGTGCGGTTTTGTTATTAGAGCCAAAGCTAGGCAAGAAGTGTTGAGAAAGGACCATGAGAAGCGCTCGATCAAGGAGATCGAGAGACTTTATTGCAGAAATGATATTCGGAAATTTTACCAAAATGACACGCCAAGCTTTAAAGCCACAACAAAATCCTGGAAGGACAAAAATGGTAATACAGCAGTAGAATCGCATTCGGTATTGAGGATATGGAGGGAACGCTCATGCAAACTGTTAAACGGCAACAATGACCAATATTACGTTGTCAGGTATATACATGCATATATATAAAAAAAAAAAAAATTGGCGTAACAGCTCTTTAAGTGCCCGGGCCTAGCTTCGCAACCGCTCATATTATGCGCGTTATATTTCTTCACACGAATGGAAGGGGCCTACAGTTTAGCGCCGTATCCAAAGGGCAATCTGTTTTGAGAAGCTTTCTCGAGACAACAATTCTCTCGGATGTTTGTCAGACGTTCGCGAGAGGTTGGACCGTGAAAAAAACTTGTTGGTGTTTTCTGGGATTCGAACTTGGAACCTTACGCGCAGTGATCCGACATACAAACCACTTATGCCACGGCGCCCACTGTGCATATACAGAACCATGTACATTCTCAGCAGCCCCGCGAAGCTTGTTCATATGTGCAGGATAACGATGGAGAACTCTCGCTGCTCCTTCAAAGGTGGTTCGATGTCAGGAAAGGTCTTAGACAAGGTAGCGTGCTATAACACGATCGCTTTAATATAATACTTGAAAGAATTGTACGAAACTCACTAGCCAACAATATTTTACAAGTCTATGCAACTTCTCTAAGTCTATGAGCAAAGGAGATGGGAAGAACATCGGCTCTCGAAAGAAGGAGTATGAGAAGTGGGTGATCGAGAATATAGAGAGTTTATACTCCAGGAACAATGTACGATGATTATCAAAATGTCCGTCCACCTGACCATGCGAAGTGAGGATAGCAATATCCAAGCTAAAATCATACAAGGCTGCTGGACCTGACGGCTTACAGGCCGAACTTTTCAAGGCAGCTGGTGATGAATTGCTAGAGTGCATACACCAACTTATCTCTAAGATTTGGTCTGACGAGTGTATGCCTAATGAATGGAATCTCAGCATCGTTTGCCCGATCCATAAGAAAGGAGACCCCCTCAACTGCGTCAATTATAGAGGCATCAGTCTCCTCAACATCGCATACAAGATCTTTTCCGCGATATTGTGTGAACGCCTCTTATCAACAGTCTGATTGGACCCTATCAGTGCGGTTTTAGGCCAGGAAAGTCCACTTTCGATCAAACCTTCACACTTGGACAGATCCTGGAGAAAACCCAAGAAATCCAATTCCGTACTCATCATCTCTTCATTGATTTCAAGGCCGCCTATGACAGCATCTATAGAGAGGAGCTATAAAGAGCCATGTGTTGTTTTGACATCCCTGCCAAACTTTTTCATCTGCAGAGGTTGACGATGCAAAACGCTTACTGGTCCATCATCATCATCATCATCATCATCATCATCATCATCATCATCATCATCATCATCATCATCATCATCATCATCATCATCATCATCATCATCATCATCATCATCATCATCATCATCATCATCATCATCATCATCATCATCATCATCATCATCATCATCATCATCATCATCATCATCATCATCATCATCATCATCATCATCATCATCAAAAAAGGTTTAAGACAAGGTGACGCACTATTCCTAACTTCTTTAATATTGTACTTGAACGGATTGTGTGGAACTCACAAGCCACCACCGGAGGCACAATCTATCAAAAGTCCAAACAACTGCTTGCATACGGCGACGATATTGACATTATTGGAAGAACTCAGCGGGCTGTCATCGATGCGTCTGCAAGTATTAAGCAGGAGCGGCCAAAATGGGTTTAGCGATAAACGAGGGCAAAATCGGTATATGCTGTCAACAAGAAGTGACAATCAACACCGACGAATTGGACTGAACGTCACAGTGGGAGGCTTCAACTTCGAGGTAGTTAGGGACTTTTTCTACCTCGGCTTTGCTATTAATTCTGAAAACTGCGTCAGTGTAGAAATCAAGCGAGGAATAACAATTGCCAATCGCTGTTTTTTTGGGCTTATAAGGCAGTTCAACAGTGAAGCCCTATTTCGAATAACTAAGAATACTTAGTATTAGACCCTGATCATCCCAGTCCTCCTTTACAGCGCTGAAACATGGACTTTGTTGAAAGCAGATGATGACATCATTGGTCGCTTCGAGAGAAAAATTATTCGTAAAATATTCGGTCCCATTTGCGTTGACGGGTTTTGGAGGAGAACTGCAAAGTGACATCGACCTATTCAAAAAACTGCGTTTGACGTTTGAGATGGCTAGGACATGTAAAACGAATGGACACTAACACCCCGGTCTGCAAAGTTTTCGAATCTAACCCGGAGGCACAACGTAGTACAGGGCCCCTCGTCATAGGTGGCGAGAATAAGTTCAAGTGGACCTCGATCAACTTGGAATGCGCAACTGGAGACAATTAGCAAAAGACCGAGCTAAATGGAGAGGCTTGTTGGTTGAGGCCTGAGTTCATCCCGAACTATAGCGCCACCTAAATCTGTAGGTAAGTGACATTTACATAGTCGGAAGAAGTCAGCGGGCCTATGATGAACTCCGCAAATAACACCAGAGTGGGGAGTTCAAACGAAAAATCGCTCTTGCAAATTGCTGTTTTTATAGATTAGGAAGTCAATTGAGTAACAAAGCTTTTTACGGTGAGTGGAGGAGAAGGTACAATGCCGAACTATATAACGAATACAATGACATCGATTTAGCCAGAAGAGCCACCATTGAAGGACTATTAGAGCTGGATCCTCTACAATCTATGAAGCCCAACGTTCCGGCCCAGAAAATCTTCGAATTCACCCCGGATGGACGGTACAATAGATGATTTTGAAGCACGACTTAAAGTATACCTCACCTTCTATCGAATATGTATGGATTACGATAATTCTGTCGTTATTTTATTCTTCATTTCAATATGCGTTACAAGGTGACAACATACAGAAAAGTTGTAAACCAACCCTTTCAAAGTGCGAGTGGCATTGTGTTACTAGAACTTGTTGAACTTATGTGAGTTGTCTTTTGTATTGTCATAGAAAGGGTCTCCAAATATTTGGCAAAGCTTTTTATTATTTCTAATAAAAATATTGAGTGTTGTCTGTAGTCGGACTCCAAAATTCGGGTAACATACTTCAGCTCTTCTATCTCTAGCTCAAAATTTGAGATCCCAAAACTGGTGGCATACGGACAAGAGTGAATTAACTCGGCAATTCTTACTGATAATTCATATGTCCGTTTTTTAGGCGTTTAGATCTGTTGCATCAAGCAATGCTATACCAACGCTTCCAAGATCACGGACTAAAATGTCGGTTTGGTAAAATGCAAACTCGCTAAACTCGAAATCGAGTACCTTGAACACACAATTGATGAAAAGGGAGTAAGACCATCGGAAACGAGAGTAAAGGCCATCAACCACTTACCTAAACTGAGAAATCTGAATGTGTTAGACGCTTTTTTGGGTAAGTTAAATTATTACAATCAATTTATACCAAATTTCGCTCAGTTGGCTGCATCACTGAATAAGCTCAGATCCAAAGAAGAACCTTTCGTTTGGGGTCAACAACAGCAGAAATCGTTTGATGATTTTAAAGAGAAAATCATGAACGTTTCTCGGTTGGTTCATTTTCAAAATTATCTATCTATTTCTCTAGCAACGGACGCCTTATCGAATGGCATTGGAGCGGTGATTTCCCACACTTATCCTAACGGTTTGGAAAAGCCATTCGCGGTTGCTTCCAAAACGCTTACTGAAGCCCAAAAGGGTACAGTTAGATAGAGAAAAAGGCGCTGTCGATCATTTATGGTGTGAAGAAATTTCACCAATATCTTTACGGTCGACAGTTCGAGCTAATCACGGACCAACAGCCTTTGGTCACCATTTTCAGCCTTAACAAAAAACTTCCTGTGATGACCATTCAACGGTTGCAGAGATGGGCCATTACGTTAATGAGCTACACATACACCATTTGTTACAGATCTACGAAATCACATGGGAACGCTGATTGTTTGTCGCGATTGCCTCATGGATCAAACGAGGAGTTTGACAAGTCAGAGGAGGATACGGTTTATCTTAGTGACAATGTCTTAGAGAATTTTCCAGTAAACGTGGCAGACATCGCTGCCGAGTCAAAACGTGATGAAATAGTACAGAAGGTCATGTGGTATTTTCAGCACGGTTGGCCAAATGTTCTTCCTTCTTCTGAAACCAATTTTATGCCGTTTTTCTGTAGAAAGTTCTGTTTGTGTGTGTACTGATGTTCTTCTTTTTCAGAGAGAGAATTTCTGTAGAGTAGTAATACCAAAAACTTTGCAAGAAAGAGTATTACAGATGATTCATCATGGTCACTGGGGCATGACGAGGATGAAGCAGATTGCTAGACGATATTGGTGGTGGCCCAGTATCGATGAGCAGATACACAAAGCTGTAAGGCAGTGCAGTGCTTGTCAGCTGAATGCTAGTCGTTCGCCAAAGGAGTATTCTAGTTGGCGTACCTCTGTGGAGGTTTGGGAACGAGTGCACATCGACTTTGCGGGACCATTTAATAAGAGTATGTGGCTAATAGTAGTCGACTCCAATTCGAAGTTCCCTTTTGTAATAAAGATGTCATCAACTACGTCACTGGAAACCACACACGCGTTACAGTCTATTTTTGCGTTGGAGGGTTTACCAAAGACTTTAATTTCCGACAATGGGCCACAATTCTCGTCCAAGTAATTTGGAGAGTTTTGGAAAAGAAATTCAATAAAGCATGTAGCATCTGCTCCTTTTAACCCGGAGTCGAATGGTGCCGCGGAGCGCATGGTCCGCCCGTTCAAGACGTCTTTATCAAAACTATTGTAGGACACATCTCAGAACGACGACGCTTTGTCCATATTTTTGGCGACATATAGCAGACAGTACAGGAGTTTCGCCAGCGGAAAAGTTGCATGGTCGATTCCAACGAACATTTCTAGCTTCCATGATTCCAGACAAGCGGAATGAGATGAAACCCTGCGAGAATAGGTCTAAATTCTCGCCCCAATAACTGGTATTTCTTCGTCAATACCTCAATAAGAAGAAGTGAATACCTGGTGTTATTCTGAGAAATCTGGGTAACAAGATGTTCCTCGTGCAGTCAGAGAGTGACAGAAGAGTGCAGGAGACATCTAAACCAACTACGAACTCGAAAAAAAGCGCGATATGTCGAAAGATGGAGTTTGGAACAGTCAATGGTAACTCTTTTTCATTCTATAACACGTTTCCAACTCAAATTACAGAAGGGGACCTCAACAATCCCCATATCCATTTTCCCCAAATCACTCTTTGGTTTTGGAGAGTCCTGCTGCTGTAGAACCTGTTGATTTGGTTTCTCCCCCATTGGCTCCTCAATCTTCTTCATCACCCCAACAAGGGGCCACAATCCGACAGAAGGCAGTTGAAAACATAGTAATACCTAGAAGATCTGAACGTCTACGCGCTAAGCAAGTTAGATTGGTTCCTTAAATAAGATGCGAGGGAAACCGTTGCATCAACAACTCTTTTGGTACTTATAAGTACACTAGCTGGTTGTACCCGCTTCGCTGGGTCTTTAAATGTGCGATTTCAAGTACACTTCTTTAGAGCACTCTCCGTTTTGTCATAAAAATAGTTCACTAGTTCAGGATAATTAGGTGCACTCTCCATCATTTTTTAACCTCTGCCGTCGACTCCAACTCATCTGGAGAAATCCCTAGATGGCTCCAAGAGAGATGTCGGACTTGATCCAACCATCTATTTGTAGGCCTACCGAGGGGTCGCTAACTTGATGGTGTGGCAATCATGACACGTCTTGGAAACCAGCTGGGGACACGCTCTACACGACGAAACCGTCAAAGCATAAATCCTTCCGTTCGAAAAAGTAGCTGCTCTACATTGAGTGCCTCGCGTACTCTGGTGTTACGCAACACAGCGAAAGAACCTCTTTCAGCAGCTTGTATCCGCGACTGTAGGTGAGAGTTGGAACATATACCACGTTAAAAACCGATAATTACGTTTGAACACTATAGGTAAGTTCGGCCTTCCTTATAACAGATTGACCAAACTCTCTCAAAATTGATCCAGTTTGACCATTTCTATAGAATAACTCGACATTGCTTTTTCCATCACTCGTGAATAAGATCCCGAGATACTTAAACGTATCCACCTGCTTCATTGAGACTCTACAAACATGCAGAGTGTACTGAATAGGCGTTATGGAAACAATCAATACTTCCGACAAACGATCAACGATCACCAAATCATCCCCAAAGAGAGGATGACTAATCCTTAAGTCCCCCACTTTGCAACATTCTCTGCCACAGCTGCACTGCAGCATCCAGTCCATATATACCATACAATGAAGAGGCGAGGTGACAAAAGGTACCCTTGGCACCCTGCCCAACACCCACAATGAAGGGTATTGATTTACCGCCATTTACCCGAACACAGATTCTATAATTTGTATATATGTATACACCGAATCGCCCTTATCATAGCCTAACACATGATTTCGCCAAATACACAAAACAGGTGTATACACGTTCAGCATGCTCCCAGGCCTTTTCAAGAATCATTCTGAGAGTGTATAACTGGTCGGTCCTGCTTCTACCGGGACGAAAAACGCATTGTTCATCCCCTAAACTATCCTCAACCAAAGCTCTGGCACGTGTCTCTAACACCTTAGCAAAGACTTTTCCAGGGATACTTAAAATAAATACCATATACCCTTGTAGTTGGCGCAATCTTTTGTCCCCTTGTTTACAAAGAGGGACAATCACTCCCATTTGCCAATCACCAGGTGTTTCACCGCATTCCCAGGCCACTTTAATGACACGTGAGAGTCATTGCACTCACTCTTTACCAAAAGCCTTTAGCATTTCTGGTCGGATTTCATCCAAACCGGTAGATTCGCCAACTTCTTGCGATTTGATCGACCAAATCTCTATCATCTTCCTGATGACATGACTTGTTCGGTATTGAGCAATTCTGAAAAGTGCTCGCTTCATCTCCATCACTCATTGGAAAGCAGTGTACCGTCTTTGGTTTTGACTCCTTTCACGATATTCAACTTCCTCTGATTCGGCAAACGGTTGCCAGAATATTTTATTTACAGATAGGCAGTCTCGTTTCAATTGAAAAACACGTATAATTACCTGAATTATTTCTCGAAACACACCTTCTAAAAGGTAGGAAAATAGACTTAAAGTATCAGTATTCAACTTGCAATATACTACCTACACCACTCTGTTAATAGTTTATTTTAAATCTAATAAAACATTCTAAAATGTGGACAAATAAACAACGATCAACAAAATCTCATTTAATAAAATGGAAAAAATATTACAATGTTTCTATGGCTGTTTGTATGTATGTATTATGTGTACATATTGTCGCGTATATTGCCAAATCTCTTAATAGCACGAAAGTTTGAAAATGTCTTAGATTTGGCATTGGCAATTTTTACTCCAGAAGAGATCACACACTAAAGTTCAAAACAGCGCGCCCATATACTCACATACACACACTATTGCAGCGATAGCCTCTGCTGTATGGCTGCTGGCAGTAGTCTTCATTAAAGGAAAATTAGAGCAATTTTTAATACACTCTTCCCCGGCAAATGCAGATCATAACAGTGAAAACGGCATCCAAATCCCTTCAGTGGTTCCCGAGATTATCCCAGTCATTCACGTTTTGGGGACTTCCTTTTATACGATGTAGTTTGTTTGATGAACATGAATATGCTTGCATTCCACTGGTGGAGCATTGATTGCAATGAACCACGCTTATCTGTGATATTTTTGTATCTCAAATAATTATATTTTTGCTTATTATTTTTGTTATAAGAATCATAGAATAATGATTTATACCTCAATCTCTTCAGTAGGAAATGCGCTAATCGAGAAATTAAGTCATATTCAAATCAGTTCAGCCATTTCGTAGTCATCTGTGTGTAAAGCATAGACAAATTATTTTTATCAGTAAAAAAAAACATTTAAAATGGGTTTAAGAGCCCAATAACGGATTCAGGATACTAAAATGTATCCTAAGTTATTCCTCTTCTTACGACAAATCGATTGATACATATATTGTTGAGGTACCGTTACGTACTTACTCCCTATTCGCGGACAAACAGAAAAAATGCGTTCTCTTTTATAGATGTAGAGATAGAGACTAGCTAATGTCTCGAAGTCTTTCCGTTTATCGAATTTCGGCAGCGTCTTTCAAGCAAAGCTTCTCGTGATTGGTGAGGCTTGCCGCATACTGAATGCCCTTCCAACTCTCAACTGCAGTTTTGCTATCTTCAGTGATAGCCAAGCTACTATCAAAGCTATTGATTCAGCTATCACATCTTCAAAACTGGTAGACCAATGCCAGCAAAAGCTAAACAAACTCGGCACTCAATTGAAATTCGTACTCATCAGGGTCCCTGGACACAATAACTTCGAGGGAAATGAGAGAGCGGATGATCTGGCCAGGCAAGGGTTAGCCCTTAGCGACTCTCTGGGAGTCGTTAAAGGTAACATTCTCAACCACTTCTTAAAGCTAGCTAACCATGGGCGGAAATAACTTTCTAGCTGCGTTATATCAAGAAAGACACGACCCATCTATAACAAACTTAAATCAAATGAGTTGCTTAGCAGATCAAGACCAGATATTACCAGAATCGTAGCCATCATTACAGGTCATTGGCCGATAGGAGACTGTGCAGTCAAGCTTGGCATCCCCCATAGTACCTTCTGCAGAAATTCTAATGAGAGAGAATCTATTTTCATTTTCTTTACAGATGCCCAGTCCTAGCAAGAACCAGACAGCGTACCCTAGGTAAATCCTTCTACGACGACCTGGGAGATATATCTGACAAAAGGATTGGAGCTCTCATTCTTTACCTAAACTCGACAGGCTGGGTCTAGCATATCCATCTTCTTGAACCGAATTCTCCATCATACAACCAGATGTGCACGAGTTTTGTGATATCCAAATGGCGCAATAGCGCTAATTGAGCTCTTTTTGAAGCACTACCAACCAACCAACCAACCAACCAACCAACCAACCAACCAACCAACCAACCAACCAACCAACCAACCAACCAACCAACCAACCAACCAAACAACCAACCAACCAACCAACAACCAACCAACATTAAACCAACAACCAACATCCAACCAACCAACAACCAACCAACAACCAACCAACCAACAACCAATCAACCAACAACCAACCAACCAACAACCAACCAACAACCAACCAACCAACCAGCAACCAACCAACAACCAACCAACAACCAACCAACATCCAACCGACATCCAACCAACCAACATCCAACCAACAACCAACCAACAACCAAACAACAACCAACCAACCAACAACCAATCAACCAACAACCAACCAACCAACAACCAACCAACAACCAACCAACCAACAACCAATCAACCAACAACCAACCAACCAACAACCAACCAACAACCAACCAACCAACCAGCAACCAACCAACAACCAACCAACAACCAACCAACATCCAACCGACATCCAACCAACCAACATCCAACCAACAACCAACCAACAACCAACCAACAACCAACCAACATCCAACCGACATCCAACCAACCAACATCCAACCAACAACCAACCAACAACCAACCAACAACCAACCAACATCCAACCAACATCCAACCAACCTACAACAAATCAACGAACAACCAACCAACCAACAACCAACCAACAACCAACCAACAACCAATCAACCAACCACCAACCAACCAACAACCAACCAACAAACAACCAACCAACCAACTAACCAACCAACCAACCAACCAACCAACCAACAACCAACAACCAACCAACATTAAACCAACAACCAACATCCAACCAACCAACAACCAACCAACAACCAACCAACCAACAACCAATCAACCAACAACCAACCAACCAACAACCAACCAACAACCAACCAACCAACAACCAACCAACCAAAAAGCAACCAACCAACAACCAACCAACAACCAACCAACATCCAACCAACCAACATCAAACCAACAACCAACCAACAACCAACCAACAACCAACCAACATCCAACCAGCCAACAACAAATCAACGAACAACCAACCAACCAACAACCAACCAAAAACCAACCAACAACCAATCAACCAACCACCAACCAACCAACAACCAACCAACAAACAACCAACCAACTAACTAACAACCAACAACCAACCAACAATCAACAAATAACCAACAACCAACCAACAACCAACCAACAACCAACCAAACAACCATCCAACCAACCAACCAACCAACCAACAACCAACAACCAACCAATAACCAACCAACAACCAACCAACATTAAACCAACAACCAACCAACAACCAACCAACAACCAACCAACATCGAACCGACATCCAACCAACATCGAACAGACATCGAACCGACATCGGACCGACATCGAACCGACATCGAACCAACATCCAACCAACATCCAACCAACCAACATCCAACCAACAACCAACCAACAACCAACCAACAACCAACCAACATCCAACCAACATCGAACCAACCAACAACCAATCAACCAACAACCAACAACCAACCAACCAACAACCAACCAACAACCAACCAACAACCAATCAACCAACCACCAACCAACCAACAACCAACAACCAACCAACAAACAACCAACCAACCAACTAACAACCAACAACCAACCAACAATCAACCAATAACCATCCAACAACCAACCAACAACCAACCAACAACCAACCAAATACCAATCAACATCGAACCGACATCCAACCAACATCGAACCGACATCGAACCGACATCGAACCAACATCGGACCGATATCGGACCAACATCGAACCGACATCGCACCGACATCGAACCGACATCGAACCGACATTGCACCGACATCGGACCAACATCGAACCGACATCGAACCGACATCGAACCGACATCGAACCAACATCGAACCGACATCGGACCAACATCGGACCGACATCGGACCGACATCGAACCGACATTGGACAGACATCGGACCAACATCGGACCGACATCGGACCGACATCGAACCGACATCGAACCGACATCGGACCGACATCGGACCGACATTGGACCGACATCGAACCGACATCGGACCGACATCGAACCGACATCGGACCGACATCGAACCGACATCGGACCAACATCGAACCGACATCGAACCGACATTGGACCGACATTGGACCGACATCGAACCGACATCGAACCGACATCGAACCGACATCGAACCGACATCGAACCGACATCGAACCGACATCGCACCGACATCGGACCGACATTGGACCGACATCGAACCGACATCGAACCGACATCGAACCGACATCGATCCGACATTGGACCGACATTGGACCGACATCGAACCGACATCGAACCGACATCGAACCGACATCGAACCAACATCGAACCGACATCGGACCAACATCGGACCGACATCGGACCGACATCGAACCGACATCGAACCGACATCGGACCGACATCGGACCGACATTGGACCGACATCGAACCGACATCGGACCGACATCGAACCGACATTGGACCGACATCGAACCGACATCGAACCGACATCGGACCAACATCGAACCGGCATCGAACTGACATTGGACCGACATCGAACCAACATCGAACCGACATCGGACCAACATCGAACCGACATCGAACGACATCGAACCGACATCGAACCGACAACCAACCGACATCGAACCGACATCGAACCGACATCGGACCGACATCGAACCGACATCGAACCGACATCGAACCGACATCGGACCGACATCGGACCGACATCGAACCGACATCGAACCGACATCGAACCGACATCGAACCGACATCGAACCAACATCGGACCAACATCGAACCGACATCGGACCAACATCTAACCAACATCGAACCGACATCGAAGCGACATCGAACCGACATCGAACCGACATCGAACCGACATCGAACCGACATCGAACCGACATCGAACCGACATCGAACCAACATCGAACCGACATTGGACCGACATCGAACCAACATCGAACCGACATCGAACCGACATCGAACCGACATCGGACCAACATCGAACCGACATCGAACCGACATCGAACCAACATCGAACCAACATCGAACCGACATCGGACCGACATCGAACCGACATCGAACCGACATCGAACCGACATCGAACCGACATCGAACCGACATCGAACCGACATCGAACCGACATTGGACCGACATCGAACCAACTTCGAACCGACATCGAACCGACATCGAACCGACATCGAACCAACATCGAACCAACATCGAACCGACATCGAACCAACATCCAACCAACAACCAACCAACCAACAACCAACCAACCAACAACCAACCAGCAACCAACCAACCAACCAACCAACATCCAACAACCAACCAACATCCAACCAACATCCAACCAACATCCAACCAACATCCAACCAACAACCAACCAACAACCAATCAACCAACAACCAACCAACCAACAACCAACCAACAACCAACCAACCATTAAAATAGTTCACCCGCTAATCCTTTTGATTGTCGCGAGGGTAGGATAATTAGGTGCACTCTCCATCATTTTTGAACCTCCGCCGTCGACTCCAACTCATCTGGAGAAATCGCTAGACGGCTCCCAGAGAGATGTTGGACTTGAGCCAACCATCTATTTATAAGCCTACCGAGGGGTCGCTAACTTGATGATGCGGAAATCATGACACGTCTTGGAAACCAGCTGGGGACACGCTCTACGCGACGAAACCGTCAAAGCATAAATCCTTCCGTTCGAAAAAGTAGCTTCTCTACATTGAGTGCCTCGCGTACTCTGGTGTTACGCATCACCGCGAAGGAACCTCTTTCAGCAGCTTGTATCCGCAACTGTAGGTGAGAGTTGGAACATATACCAAGTTAAAAACCGATAATTAGGTCTGAACACTATAGGTAAGTTTGGCCTTCCTTATAACAGATTGACCACACTCTCTCAAAATTGATCCAGTTTGACCATTTCTACAGAATAACTCGACATTGCTTTTTCCATCACTCGTGAATAAGATCCCGAGATACTTAAACGTATCCACCTGCTTCATTGAGACTCTACAAACATGCAGAGTGTACTGAATAGGCGTTATGGAAACAATCAATACTTCCGACAAACGATCAACGATCACCAAATCATCCCCAAAGAGAGGATGACTAATCCTTAAGTCCCCCACTTTGCAACATTCTCTGCCACAGCTGCACTGCAGCATCCAGTCCATATATACCATACAATGAAAAGGCGAGGTGACAAAAGGTACCCTTGGCACCCTGCCCAACCCCCACAATGAAGGGTATTGATTTACCGCCATTTACCCGAACACAGCTTCTATAATTTGTATATATGTATGTATATACCGAATCACCCTTATCATAGTCTAACACATGATTTCGCGAAATAAACAAAACAGGTGTATACAGGTTCAGCATGCTCCCAGGCCTTTTCAAGAATCATTCTGAGAGTGTATAACTGGTCGGCCCTGCTTCTACCGGGACAAAAAATGCATTGTTTATCCCCTAAACTATCCTCAACCAAAGCTTTGGCACGTGTCTCTAACACCTTAGCAAAGACTTTTCCAGGGATACTTAAAATAAATATATCCGTGTAGTTGGCGCAATCTTTTGCCCCCTTGTTTACAAAGAGGGACAATCACTCCCATTTGCCAATCACCAGGTGTTTCACCGCATTCCTATGCCACTTTAATGACACGTGAGAGTCATTGCACTCACTCTTTACCAAAAGCCTTTAGCATTTCTGGCCGGATTTCATCCAAACCGGTAGATTCGCCAACTTCTAGCGATTTAATTACCTGAAGTATTTCTCGAAACACACCTTCTAAAAGGTAGGAAAATAGACTTAAAGTATCAGTATTCAACTTGCAATATACTACCTACACCACTCTGTTAATAGTTTATTGTAAATCTAATAAAACATTCTAAAATGTGGACAAATTCAACGATCAACAAAATCTCATTTAATAAAATGGAAAAAATATTACAATGTTTCTATGGCTGTTTGTATGTATGTATTATGTGTACATATTGTCGCGTATATTGCCAAATCTCTTAATAGCATGAAGGTTTGAAAATGTCTTAGATTTGGCATTGGCAATTTTTACTCCAGAAGAGATCACACACTAAAGTTCAAAACAGCGCGCCCATATACTCACATACACACGCTATTGCAGCGATAGCCTCTGCCTGGGCCAGTCTGTTTAATTCGGCAGACTGGCCCACTATAAGAAGATCTCTTTCTAGGATGGATACACCATCTTACTTTCTGCAGAGATATTGGCGAGCTACTTTACCAACAGGAAACTGAGGTATGATACCGACGAAGGAATGAAGTACTACGATGTTACAGCTGAGGTCCCGCAAGGATCGGTGCTGGGCCCATTACTACGGAACATAATGTACGATGTAGTTTTACGACTACCACTGCCACCTAAAGTGAATATAATTGGATTTGCTGACGACATCGCTGTTGTTACAGTAGCAAAACAAATCAGTGAAGTAGAATTAGCTACAAATGTGGCAATCAGTCAAATCAAAAGCTGGCTAGGATCCGCCGGTTTAGAATTAGCTGACCACAAAACTGAAGCTGTTCTAATAACCAGTCGGAAATCTGTGGAATATATGAATGTACAGGTTGGAACCCAAATCATCAAATCCAAAGAAGCAATCAAATACCTTGGAGTAATGCTCGACAATAGACTGCGGTTTAAACAGCATGTTGATTATTCGAGCAAAAAAGCGTCACGACTTCAGGCAGCACTCTCAAGGATAATACCCAACATTGGAGGACCTGGATACGCTAGGAGGATCCTACTATCCAGAGTTGTTAGCTCAGTCCTTCTTTATGCGGTTCCGGTTTGGGCGGGGGCTCTCGCGACCAAAGAAACAAGGAGGAAACTTACATCAGCCTACAGACTCTGCGCTATAAGGACCATCAGTGGTTTTAAAACTATCTCTGACGAAGCAGCCTTTGTCATAGCAGGAATGGTTGCTATCGACATCCTCGCGAACGAGATGCAGAGAATCTACAATCGGAGAGGCTCGAGCCATCAAGAGGCTAGCGAAAGAAGAAGGGTTATAGAAGAAGAAAAAGCAGCTTCAAGAGCTGTGTGGCAAGATCGATGGGATAATGCGGTTAAAGGCAGATGGACCTATAATTTAATCCCCACCATCGACATTTGGATAAACCGAGCACATGGGAACTGCACCTACCACCTCACGCAGTTCCTGTCTGGCAATGGAGGTTACCGCAAATATCTTTACCGGTTTGGACACGATAGCTCTCCGTTGTGTCCAGAATGTCCAGCCCAGGAGGCAAATACGGAGCATGCAGTCTTCTACTGCAGGCGATTTGAAAACTGGAGAAACAAACTTCCCAGTCCCCTATTCCTCATATGGTACAATCTGAGGAAAAATGGATGGAAATTTGCGCGTTTATTACGCACGTGCAAATGCAGCTTCGAATTCAAGAAAGAATACGTCGAGAAGCAGAAAGTACAGCATAAATTGCTAACCAGCCCCGCGAAGTAATACCTAACGGCAGTCCCGCGGGGAGAGTGGTTGAAGTGTGTAGGGTGTGTGTTTAGTACGTAGACGTATTCCTGAAATCGATTACTCAGGTTTGCGAATCGTGCATGCTAGTAGCACTCGGGCTATTAGTATCTATGAAGATTACACACCCCCGGCGCAACCTAAACAAACCTGACAGTAGTCTTCATTAAAGGAAAATTCGAGCAATTTTTAATACAATCTTCCCTGGGAAATGCAGATCATAACAGTGAAAACTGCATCCAAATCCCTTTAGTGGGCGCCGTGGCGTAAGTGGTTAGTGTGTCGGATCACTACGCATGAGGTTCCAAGTTCGAGTCCCAGAAAACACCAAAAAGTTTTTCACGGTCCCACCTCTCGCGAGCGTCTAAAAAACATCCGAGAGTATTGTTGTCTCGAAAAAGCTTCTCAAATCGCCGTTCGGATTCGGCATTAAACTGTAGGTCCCTTCCATTCGTGTAAAAAATATAACGCACACAACATGAGTGGTTGCGAGAAGCTAGGCCCTGGCACTTTAAAGAGCTGTTGCGCCAAATATTTGTTTTTTTTTTGGTTCCCGAGATTATCCCAGTCATTCACGTTTTGGGGACTTCCTTCTATACGATGTAGTTTGTTTGATGAACATGAATATGCGTGCACTCCACTAGTGGGCCATTGATTGCAATGACCCACGCATATCTGTGATATTTTTATATCTCAAATAATTATATTTTTGCTTATTATTTCTGTTATAAGAATCATGGAATAATGATTTATACCTCAATCTCTTCAGTAGGAAATGCACTAATCGAGGAATTAAGTCATATTCAAATCAGTTCAGCCATTTCGTAGTCATCTGTGTGTAAGGCATAGAAAAACTATTTTTTTCATTAAAAAAAAACATATAAAATGGGTTTAAGAGCTCAATAACGGATTCAGGATACTAAAGTGTATCCTTAGTTATTCCTCTTCTTACGACAAATCGATTGATATATATATTGTTAAGGTACCGTTACGTACTTACTACCTATTCGCGGACAAACAGAAAAAATGCGTTCTCTTTTATAGATGTAGAGATAAAAGCAATGTCAACTCTATTTAGTTGTCATGTAATCAGATTTCAATTGCCGTTAGAATAAGCAAAAAAACTGATGTTAATTTTATCCCGTGGTTAGCAGACCACTTCGTTATCTGCTGTCTACCAATTAGGTTATTAGTTCTATATTAAAGTTGTATTGAAGTAAACCGTACTACTAACCTAACAACATCATTATTTCTTTATGCTATAAATATGTGTCAAAATCAACATAACCCATGAGACAGGATATAAAAACCTTCTTCTTGACATGATGCCTGCCTCTTTCCTAGCCTAGTGTTGTCATCGTCTTCAATATTAGTATGTTTTGCGTTAAGCGCAAACAGAATTCCGAACCGTTGACGTACATATATTAGAACAATGTACAACTACCCCTTATTTTAAGAGCATTCTATTATCGATTTATAACCCCTCACTCGGCTGCTCGAACCTCTGGAACCACCATAATAAAAACTCGTTGTTTACCAAACGAATTTCTAATCCAGCTTAAACCTTGTCAACCCATGCCTGTGACAAAGTCTAAAATTGATTTTTTTATGTATCTGCATTTTTATACCCGTATTAGGGGTCAATAAAACCCCTTTTTAGTGCGCGATATTCTCTCCACTTAAGTCTTGTATTCATAGCGGTACAGTGTGGAGACCATAGACCATAAAACAGGATTAGGACTGGTATCCAATGTCTTCGATACTTTTCCTCTTCCTTCTGCAAACCAAACTCGCTGATTGATTCACTTAGAAATTCACTAAAAATTGAAAAAAAAAAAATCTTTTATTGCCTTAGATTGGGAATCTCCTCACATTGGGGCGTTAATTTAAAATTAATGTTTGCTCTAAGCAATAAAACAATAATTGTCAACGCGATACAACTAAAATGCGATTAACTTGTCGAGTTTTACTGCTTTATCAGCGTTATCAGTGTCGCTTTGCGTTTTATTGTTTTATTCTGGATAAAAAGAAAGCATTCTAAGCAACAAGGAGAATTTTTTTTCTATTTTTGGAATCCAATCGATGAGCCATTGACTATAAAAATCATAAAAATCCAAATCCAAAAAAAAAAAACGAACATTTTAGATTGTGTATCGAAAGGCGTTCAAAGTGTTTACCATTAACAAGGAAATCTATTTCCTTCGTTGGGGTGAAAGTGTTAAGCGAACTGTAAGAGTCGTTAAAAGAAAAATTGATCCTAAAAGTGTAGGTCGACCATTGCAACCACCTACATGGTGTTGGCTGATAAAATCTTCCTAAAAGTATTTGAGGAATTTTTTTTATGTCCCATTCGATGGAATTTAATTGAATCCTAATGCGAACCCTTAATGGGTGTCTTGTGGAATGACGATAATATAAGGACCAATGTTTCAAGTCAGATCAGATAGCAATCTTGTTGTTTAATGAAAAGTTAGTTTTGACTACGTGAGAGAAACTCTTAGGTGCTGCAGGATGAAAAAATGATGGATAAGTTTCTTGTGCTAAATAGTACGTTTGTTGAGAAATTTTTTTATATAATATAAAGAGTGTCGCAAAGTTCACACAAGAAATAATTTTGATAGACAATACAGGTTTTTCATTAAATATTGTAAATGTTTTATTGATTCATTTAGTACACAGCATAGGGTTATGTATGGAATAGCATATGGGGTAAATGGCCTCCACGGATTTGCTGGCACATACGCACTATTTTGCCGAAATTTTCCATAACCCTTTTGCATAAAGGTGGCTGAATTTAATTTATACAGCGCTCAATTTGCTCATTCAAGGCGTGGCGGTCCTGGGCTTGTAGGCATAAGCCCTAGACTTAAAAAACCAACTGCGTTAAATCGCATGATCTGCGTGGCCAATTCTGATCACCAAAACGGGAAATTTCACCACCGGGAAATGACTCATGCAATAATTGAATTGTTTCTCGGAGTGTATGGCATGTTGAAACCACATGTCGTCGACATCCATATCTTGCAATTTAGATACAAAAAACTGGATTATCATGTCACAATAGCGATCACCATTAACTGTTATTGCTTGACCAGCCGCATTTTCAAAGAAGAATGGTCCGGTGATGCTCCCAGCCCAAAATCCGCACCAAACAAACATCCCCCCACCCCTGGGGAAGCTGCCGTTGCTGACTTATAGATAATTGCCCTACAATAATAAAAGCTATGTTTTAATTTTTTTTAATGTGCCAAATGCGCCAAAATGTGTTGGAAACTAAAGAAATCGGCTTGTTCCATAACTGTCATTACAAACGGGGTCTTTGTATGTGCTTCTTTTATAACCTTGGGCACCGTGGTGTAAGTGGTTAGTGTGTCGGATCACTACGCATGAGATTCCAAGTTCGAATCCCAGAAAACACCAAAAAGTTTTTCACGGTCCCACCTCTCGCGAGCGTCTGGCAAACATCCGAGAGTATTATTGTCACGAAAAAAGCTTGTCAAATCGCCGTTGTGATTCGGCACTAAAACTGTAGG
Source organism: Brachypalpus laphriformis (assembly GCA_945910035.1). Classification (NCBI taxonomy): domain Eukaryota; kingdom Metazoa; phylum Arthropoda; class Insecta; order Diptera; family Syrphidae; genus Brachypalpus; species Brachypalpus laphriformis. The sequence goes on from OX246753.1 coordinate 36,144,698, forward strand.
TTCCTTCCATTCATATGAAAAATATAACGCACACAACATGAGTGGTTGCGAGAAGCTAGGCCCTGGCCAAATATTTTTCTTTTTTTTTTTTCTTTTATAACCTTATGCCAACCAATAGTAATATAATCCTTACCAAGATTACGTTTTCTTTTGCTCCTTATCCTATCATAATTTTCATTTCTCCTCTGTCTCCAACGTGATGTACATGGCCTTTGAGGTGATTCTTCATTAGTTGCTGTTGTTAGGGGTGCATGTAAAGAGTTTTCCTAAAATATAATCACAAAGACATGAAAAGCCACTCCAAGAAATAATAACAGTTTTCTTGCCCAAAAGCTTGATAAGCCATAAAAATAAAATATTTACCTCACTGGTTTCTGAAGATTCAGTATCCTCTAATGGAAAATAATCTTTTTCAACAACACTATCATCACTATTTTCACAAATATTGTCGGTAGGGTCAAGGCGGGTAATTGTAAACGATTTTCGTATTTTAAATGTTTTTTAGACTTAGTATGTTTCCCCTAACAAAATTATACAACTTTGGAACCTTTTTTGAATTGAGCTAATATTTGGGATCTATCTTTCGTTGGACAATAATAGGGTTTAAATTCACAGGCTTGTTGGTTTTTTTTAAATTATGCTGTTTACATTTACCCCTGGTGTTTAAAAAAAATTCGAGAAAATTGTTGTAAAAGAAAACAAAGAATTTAGTCTCCAGAGGAGGTAGATTGAAATCAATTGGGGCAAATGTGAATTAAACGAGACACAAAATATTTGATGTGCAGAAGTGGACGAAATAACCATGTTTACATTTACCCCAAATAAAAAAGTATTTAAGGAACGAAAAAGATTTTTTATTCAAAAAATTGTATTTAACTTTCAAATTTAAAATTCGAAAACAGGAACCTTCGCATGGAATTCCACAAGGGTTTTTCCTTCAGCTTTTCTTTTCGTCGGATCAGGCAACAAGCCACAAACTTGGTCAAATGATACAAAACTTTTGTCGGAATCAACAACCTCGAACACTTTTGAAGGGTGCAATACTCCTGGTACCTACTACCTCAATTTCTTCTTCTTCTTCAAAGACCCTGCAAATTTGGCAAACGTACTGTATGTGGTAGAACGCCGCTTTCCGCCCTTAAAGCTTACTATTACAAATTGTCCGGATCTTAAGTTCTTTATTCCGTCAGTGCTCACGTATTCTATTTCTTCTGCATCGTCTTGGTCCTCTTTATACACGGAATCAATGCTTCGATTAAAGATTTCGTCTTTTTCCGAAGATGAACTGATATTTCCTTTTTCGACTTTGATGCTTTTTACAGCGAGGTTATGATCCGAAAACAAGGGATCACAACCCTCCTACTTCACCGTATTTCTACTGATCCGCCTGTGGGGTTCGCCTATTTGACCTCAGAAATATCAGCAGGCCCGCCGATTTTGGATCACTCGGTTACTGAGGCCAATGAAATGCCAATGTCGTCGCATTTGTCTGATCCAGGCGTTTATAGGCCTGCCCTCCCTACATCGCGATGTCTTTGGAACGTGCATTGATATTGCCTTTTTAACAGGGTTCAAATGATCTCTTACTTGAACGTGGCAATACCAGCTGAGCACATTGAATATATTGTCCATAATTTCTATAATAAAGGGTAAATTAAAAGTTAGATATACAGGGTGATTTGCATAAGATGCGACAAAAGCGTAGGACGGATAGGTTGGGTCGAGACAAGAAAAAATTCGTACTGGAGGGGGGTCTATCACCCCCCGTTTAGGCGGGAGGGGCAATTTTGTAAAAAAATGATTTTAAATGAAAAAAAAATTATTAAAAATCAACGGAAACATGTAAAATAATGTGCTATAGCGTTTTTGAAAGCTAATATTCCATTCTTTTATCTGCTTTTTAAATCAAGTTGTTTCAGTGAATAGTTTTTGAAAAATTAAATTTCAAAGTCAAAATGTTTGAAAAGTATTTTGAATTTTTTTTTTTTTTCAATTTGATTTTGTTCAAAATGTTGCCTTATTAACTGCCACTGATATTTTTATTTTTCAATGCTCTTATCAATTCTTAATTTGAGAACAAATTCTTGGAGTGGATATTGTACCTGCAACATAATCACGTAAAACGAAAGGTGATGGTTCTGTCTGAGGCTCTCCAAAAGATGAAGTTACAGCACATGCTGGCGAACAAGTTGGAGTGGGTGAATTTGAATGATTTGGTGTGGAATTGGAAAGACTTGGTAAACTGCTTGGTGCAGGTGTTGGCAAAACAAATTCACTGTGCGAGCTGCTTGAGTCCCGTGCATTGGAATTCTTCCAAGCTTTGCATAGTTCCTTGTAAATTGCTAACTCTTTTGGACAGAACGCATTGAATTTAACCGGATCCAATGGAAAAATTCCTGTGGGTTTTAATCCTGCCACTATATTTGCGGACGTAAGATTAGTTTCCCAAACTAGTCTTAGCAGTGCAGAAAACTCGTTTTTTGGAAGCCGACAACTTCCTTTTCCCATCATCTTTTTCCCGTAATTAACAAGTCATTTATCCCAAGTAGTTTTCATTGGGCCGAATACACATTTGTCGAGCGGTTGTAATTTATCTGTCAAATGACTGGGAACACAAATCAGATGAATGTTTTTATTAAGGGCTTCTTCAACGATCCTTACACTGATGTGACTAGAGTGGCCATCATAAAGAAGTACAGCAGTCTGGTCTTATTGACATTTTTATTTACGTGGGGTATGAGTCCATTTTGAATCTAGGGAAAAAACTGAGGTTCTTCCATCCAGCCTTGTTTTGAAGCACCATATAAGGTTCCGGGGTATGAATTATTTGATGTCCAGCGTACCTGCACACCGCCACCCTCAAAAACTATCAGCGGTGGTAGCTTACATCCATAAGCAGACACACAAGCTAGGATAGTTGTGGACTCCCTGCCTGACCCGCCCGAAACACGACTTAAGGCTACTCCTTTTTCTACAATGGCTCTAAGGCGACTTGCATCACTTCCAAACCAGCTTTTATCAGCGTTAAGAATAAAATCTGCTTTGTCAGGGCTTAACAAGTTATACTTAGTGTATACTGTACTCAATTTATCATAAGAGTCGAATATAATGTCAGCCTTTCGAGCATCTTGACGCGCCTTTTACAGGTGTTCTGGCTTTTTGAGAGATAGGTTTGGATGCCTTGACATGAAATTTCGATACCAGTCTTCTCCTGGTTTTCTATTATGAGAAGATGTAGCTAAGTTCTTGATTTTTATGTATGCCGCAACTAAGTTCAAAAGATCCTCCTTATCGCAAGGGTAACCAGCACGAGCAGCACTGGAGCAGATTGAGCGTACGGCTGACGCCACTACGGAACGCATTATCTTCAAGGTAATGGTATAGCTGCTGGGCTCCTTAACGAAATTAATATCATGGCACGTGCCCCGTCAGCTTCTGTAGAAGAAGAAAAGTCGACGATGACCAACTCATGAAACTATTTTGGTCTAGGACAAAATGTCGCTATCGATGGATCTTACTTGGACCTATCTACCTTGCAGTAAACCCTACAATGACAAATATAACCAATAAGAGAGTATCGAACTAGTCAATGAGCAGAAATACCTTGGCGTTTACTTCAAGAAAAATTTAAGCATTGAAAGACATATGACGAAAAAACTTCTCAAGGCTAAATGCGCTATGAGCGTCACATGTAAACGATGTTTTGCCAATAAAAACATTGCGCACGGTAGCAAGTACACAATTTTTGAAGCAGCGTCTGAGGCCATTTTGTTTTATGGGGCGCAATTATAGGGTTGCAGACACTATGAAACAGTCGAAAAGTTGTTGAGTCAAAGATGATTATGTTAGAAACGGGATTGTCTCCATTGTTTATCAAAACACTTATGTTACAAGTTGATTACATCTTGAAAGTCCTCAGTATGAACAACGACCGGTTGTCTAAGAAAGTGGCTCTCCAAACAATTCATAATCGGGACAGTTGGTACGCGGTGTGGTTGGAACTAGCGAATTTTTGTGGGATGGATTTAAGTCTAAATAGCTCAGATTTTGTCACCTGGAAAGCGGTACTTTATCAATTAATCTGAACGATGGACATAAAGTACAGAGAGCGATTCTTAGAGGAGGCGATAGGTTCCCTGCATAGGATGATCTACAGCCGTTTATGTCTCAATCTTCGGCTGGAAAACTATTTTCGGGATGAACACAGCGTGGACGAGATTTCTATGATGCTTAAACTACGAGGGGAGCTCCTATGCCTGAACTACATACCGCATCGTGAGGATCTCTCTATATTATGCAACTTATGCAACCTTGGGCAAGGAGAGGACGTTCTGCATTTTTTTGGCAGTTGCCCAATTTTGAAGGAAACAGGAAGGCACTTTCTCTGTAAGGACACCCTAACAGGCCATCTAAGCTATACCGTTTTTGTAAGGTAGCCCTAGCATATTGTAATAGAATAAGAAATGAAAACTTTTAACTTGATTTTGTGTTCTTTTGTTTTTGTTTTCCCTTTTTTTATACTTATGAAATTGAAAAATGATATTTTGTTGTTAACCTGGCAGACGGCAATGCCATGCTATATGATTTTGTTTTAAATTTACTCGCAATTTGTTAATAGTTACTGAAATAAAATCAATCTAATCTAAATCTAAATCTATAACCACTAATACTTCAATTTGACAAAACAACTGTAGTTCCCAAAAGAACGTTTAGACTCTAAATTACTTTGATACTGCCAGTGAACACAAAAGCAGAACCGTTACTGGGGTTTTGAAAAAAAAAGTTTTCGCCGAATATTCGATCCTGCTTGAGAGGGCGAATGCAGGAAAACAAGTCTGCAAAGTATGCATCTGTACGAAGATGGTGATGTAGGCCGGGCGAAGTTTGACATCACACATGCAGGGAATAAACAACGATGTTCCAGATAAGAGGGTTGACTAAACGAGGAGGACTAAACTTTCGTTATAAGGACAAAACACCCCGGATACCATGTCCTCCTAACCAACTGAAAGCAAACCGCCTGCGACCAACCATTATGGAAGATTGCGTTATCTCCCCGAGAGTCCCACCACGGATGGAAAGCAATGCAAGCAGAAAGAATATGTGTTCCACATCAAAATGGCTGCATATTTATTTGGCGGGATGTGGTTCTTTGGGCCAAGGCGAAAGAAAAATGTTACGAGAAATACGGAGAGGAGGGGAGGGGGTTCGTCTCCATAATTCACAGTTATGGAGTCCTGCCACCCGTCGAGGACCAAAGGGCGTCAACAATGCCTGCTCCCCATTGTCTCGGACTTCTACAACGCGCATCAACAATCTCCAACTCATTCTCTCTGGATTCATTTCCAACCGCTTTGCGCCCCGTATGCCTAAGGTAGCTCCCAATTCCACCATAGTGAGTAAGGGGATTCCATTGCATGAAATGTTTGCCAATGGAATTTTCTTCGTGCCTGCCGAACGCAGATTTAACTTTGCCGATTCTACTGTCTACACAGAGTTTGGTGGCACCGTCGGCCGAGACTGTACTTCCTAAGTACAGAAAGCTATCACCTTTCTTGACCTGCTGACCAGCAATGCTTATTTGTGGTGGAAGTTGAAAGGCTAAGTGTCTTTGTCTTGGCCGCACTAATCTCCAACCCTGCTGTCTTTGTTTTGACTTCCAGACTATGGACCATTTGGTGCAGATTCATAATGGTATGCGAGAGCAAGCAAATATTGTCAGCATAGTCCAGATCTTTAAGGTAAGATGTCCTTCTCCACTTTATGCCGCTGTTATTGTGATTACCGCAAAAAAGAAAAACTAATAGTGAAAATATGCAGCCTTGTCGCAATCCACTGTGAACTTACTTACTTACTTACTTACTTACTTAGGTGGGGCTACAGTTCGGGGTGAACCTGGGCCTCAACAAATAAGCCTCTCCATTTACCATACGAGTAGCTCGGTCTTTAGCTAATTGTCTCCAGTTGTGCACTCCAAGTTGGTCGAGGTCCCTTTGAACTTGTGCGCGCCACCTACGACGAGGAAGTCCTCTACTGTGTCGTCCCTCCGGGTTGGATTCGAAGACTCTGAGGGGCCGGAGCGTTGGTGTCCATTCGCTCTACATGTCCTAGCTATCTTAAACGTCCAATACGCAGTTTTTTGACTAGGTCGATGTCGCTGTACAGCGTTCGTTATTGAATCTTCTCCGGGACGGAATATCTCATGAAGAATTTTTCTCTCGAAGCGACAAACGATATCTTCATCCTCTTTTAATAAAGTCATCGGACACCTTACCGTTATAAAAGACACGACACTTAGCATCCTAATACAGCCCAGTCCAGTCGAATTCCCGATTAACACTATCCAAGGCTTTCTCGAAGTCGATAATTAGCGGAAGCTGGGACCTGTATTCGACGCACTGCTATACATTGATCTACAAGGTGTTTATTTGGCCGATGCAGGAGGATCCAGAGCGGAAACCTGCTTGTTTGGCATCGAGAGTGGAATAGAGATGTTGTGTGATTCGATCTCCTCTTGTAATTGAGTGAAGAAGGTAAGGCGATATACTTGTTGCTGCTTGGATATGCTCTGCATAATTGTCGTGGAGCCCCACCGCTTCATTTTTCTTGAGTGCTTTGATCGCGGCTATGATCTCCGGTATTTTTTGTCACAGACAGCTCGTTTGAGTACGAAGAAGCAACGCTTTCGTCTAAATGCTCCTTCTGAGCTGATCTTCATCCGAAGTCAGCAAGGAAGCGTCCAAAATCTTGACATGGCGTTGTTTGGAACAGTTCAGTTCCTTTGTGATCATATAAACGCTCCTGTCGTCGCATCTATTTGCTGCTTCCTCAGCTTCTGAAGCAAGGACGTTTACGCAATTCCGCTGTTTCGTCTCACACTACCCTGCACTTCCTTTCTTTTTGTGCGGTACTGGGATTCTAGCTCAACTTTCTCTGCTGCTGAGACGGCTGCGGTTTGAGCCTTTAGTTAAATACGGTCTTTGGTCTATTTCCAGGTCTCAGCAGATGGCCATATGCTGTGGTGTTTCTGCTTTCCACTAACAAATTATTCTGCTCCAGCAGCTGAAACGTTTTTCACAGCTATCCATTGCTCATCTATATTCGTTTGAACTGTGATGCTGGTCGTTTCAGCTCCTTCAACGTGATGGTCCCTAAATTGTTGGTGCTCTGCGGGATCTCTTATCCTGTTGGTATTGTCCCTTTGAATGTGAAGCATATTGGTACGATTGTTTCGGACACTTGCAATACGAAGGCGATGTGAGCTACTTATTATAAGTTGGCGATCACTGATCACGTTCCATTCCAATATCAGTCCCACGCTTATTCTGGACATCTACAAGACAACTTCTAAAGCACTTGTTGATCACCTAGTGGTCAATCTGGTTGGATGTTCGTTTCCTGATCTTATGGCAGACATTGTGCTCAAACAATGACAAGACAATTGCAGAAATTTACAAATTGTTCGCAATTGCTATTTCGCCTTTCGATACCATGGCGACCCATCACAAGTTTGAGCGCTGTGTTGTCATTGCCTACTTTGGCAGCGAAAATTTGTACTTTTATATATTTTCAGACAAAAAAAAAGAAGAATGGTAAGTGGATTTAATTTTAGAAATAAATCAATCAAATCAAACTGTGGTTTGTAAATAGCTAAGCGGTAAGCCGATTTATTTTTTTTAGAAAATCTAACATATAGGCAACGCTGGTTGGAAGCTTCTTAAAGCCAAAAGGACTTCTATTCCGCTTTACTTATGAATTTTTTCGGATTATGCATTAAATACACTATATCACTGAACATAGATTAGTATAAAATTCCACTTCGAAAACATCACATCTTTCTTGGCACAAAAGCATTCCATTTACTTCTAAGCCCATATCTGTCGCCTCCTCTGCTGGCATTCACGTGGGCCGAAGTGATTTATGATTGACCCCTGTGTTCCCTTGAAACCCGACACTTTCAGCTTCTGATTGACGCATCTCAATCCAAACTACCTCTCATCTGTTAATCACCACATCAATGGAGAGTTTTAACTCCCCTTAATTCCTTCATTAAAATGTGATACTGGGAAATGCAAATCCACTCTGCATCTCTCACAGAAACACAAATGCATACGAAAATAGCTGCCTTGGACTCCCATCCGGAATGTCACCTGCACACACTTCACCTCCACGGCGACGAAGATGATGTTGATGCTGATGCTGGCTGGCGATAGAATCGGAGCAATCTGAATAAATGTTTCCATAATGGAGGCCAGCTAAACGGCGGAATAAATCAATCTGCAAAGGTCCCCGGAAGGTTCACCATTCCGAACTGATTGTATAGATAGGAATGCCTGTGCTGGGAGCAGTGCAATTAACTTATCGAACGTTGGCGCTGGTAATGGTGGTGGTGGTGGTGTTGGTGGTGGAATTTATGATCTGGAATTACTTCTCTTCTCGGGGAGACATATTCAATTTTAATCTAGATCCTGGCTATAGATGCTTCTCTTGCCTTAATGGTCACCGACAAGCAGCCAACTCGATAAGGCGAGATGACAAGTGGCCGGTCCGTCAAGTCATCCAATCACTCTACCTACAAAGTAGCACTCTCTTTGGTGCTTAAGTGGCTTCCAGTGTTCTGTTGTGCATTTAAAGCTCTTCAAGTGGTGGATATAAACAAAATCAATCTTCATACTTCGAATTGAATCCGATTCGAGGAAGCCCGCAAGGGTGGAGTGAAAATTAATGCAAACATGGGTACACACATTAGTGTTCCTCAGTGCTCTGTGCCCCGAGGGGAAATTTTCAACCAAAAAAAATGTTAATTTTGCTTTAGACCACGTCTTATGCTTAACATTTTATTTTCAGTTTGTGTAATAAAAGTGGGACTTAATTAATTATTGTGATGACAGGAGATTAGCATTTACTTAAGTTTTGTTTTGATATTCCTCGGTGACAGATCGGAAAATAGAAATCGTTGTAATTTGTAGCCAACCGACGTAGGCGTTGAATGTGCTTAAGCCAGGTGGCTTTGAGTTGATCTCTTTAGAAGATAGTCTTGCGGTGAGCTACTCTTGAGTTTTCTGTAGCGTCAAACATGAAGCTTTATGTTCTTGTCGGAATGGCCTAATTCGGGAGAAAGTAAATCTTAAGTGTTTAGATCGGAATGGAAATTTGAATTTTCCGAAAATAATTTAAGCTGATTGGGTGTTGCGACTCGTGCCGACATGAGCTGGTGAAACATCGACTTGGCTTAGGTTCAGAGTCGATGGAGATTTCTTGTAACACCGTGATTGGATTAGATTTTAACGCTTTAATAGCCGAATCACTTATAACTTTGAATGGGAACGAGAAGATTTTTGTTCATAAACTAAGTGATTGAAGGTGTTGATGGTAGCGGAGATCTTTATCGGAGGATGCACATCATTTAATAAATTCTTTTAATATTGCATACAAACTGAATTGAAAAGAGAAGCAAAAGAAATAAAATTTTAACTCACGTTGGAGTACTTCAGCGATTACATATATAGTCAATGATTTTACCTCTCTCCGAGCTTGCGGGTACATATAACCAACTAATGTTGGCAGACCAATCCTTGGCCCATGGAACATTTGAAAGAAAAGATTGTTTCAGCAGTGAATGGTATCAAAACAGTAGTTTCTTCTATGATCCGATTTCATCTTATGAATTATTTTGGATTATAAATCGTCTGAAATATTCGAATTCGTCAACAAAAGACTGTTGGTCAAATAATGTCAAAAAGAATCTCGCTTAATATTGTTGATGTTTTAGCGCACATTTATAATAAAACTATTTATAGTGGTATTTTTCCAGACGCCTTAAAAGTTGCAGAAAATATACCTATACTTAAGAAAGGAGATTGTAAAAATTTAAATAACTATAGACCCATTTCTCTTTTTCTGGTGTTTTCAAAAATTTTCGAGAAAGCAGTGAAAACTAGAATAATGGCCTTTATTGAAAAATCTTGTTTTTTCAGTGAAAATCAATTTGGATTTAGAGCCGGAAAGTCTACTGCAGCTTTAACTATAAACGCTTTTGATACTATTTACCATGTCATATTATCATCGAAATGGGCGTAGGCGCCGTGGCGTAAGTGGTTAGTGTGTCGGATCACTACGCATGAGGTTCCAAGTTCGAATCCCAGAAAACACAAAAAAGTTTTTTCACGGTCCCACTTCTCGCGAGCGTCTGACAAACATTCGAGAGTATTGTTGTCTCGAAAAAGCTTCTCAAATCGCCGTTCGGATTCGGCATTAAACTGTAGGTCCCTTCTATTCGTGTGAAAAATATAACGCACACAACATGAGTGGTTGCGAGAAGCTAGGCCCTGGCACTTTAAAGAACTGTTGCGCCAAATAAAAAAAAAAAAAAAAAATTATCATCGAAATTGAAAAAAGAGGGATTTAGAGGTGTTATGCTCAGATGGTTTGGTTTCTCTATCTTATATAACTGTGATAAAATCTGTTCACCCCAACGCTTTTATATAGAGAGAACAGAAGCTTTCAAGTACCTTGGTCTTGAAATTGATAGCAAAACGAATTGGAGAAATCATACTGCTAGTTTGAGATCTTATTTCTTCTTCTTCTTCTTCCTTTTCCAGCGAGCTTATGATCCGAAAATAAGGGATCACAACCCTCCCACTTCACCGCATTTCTACTGATCCGCCTGTGTGGTTCACCTATTTGACCTCAGAAAATATCGGCAGGACCGCCGATTTTGGATCACTTCGTTACTGAGGCCAATGAAATGCCGATGTCGTCGCATTTGTCTGATCCAGGCGTGTATAGGCCTGCCTTTCCTACATCGCGATGTCTTTGGAAGGTGCATTGATATTGCCTTTTTAACGGAGTTCAAATGATCTCTTCTTTGAATGTGGCAATACCAGCTGAGCCAGTTGCGCTCTGTTTTTTGTACGATGATTTCCTTGATGTGAAAGCTTCCACGGATCTTCGAACTTCTTATTCGATCAAGCTTTGTCACTCCTGCTGCCACGCGAAGCATCTTCATTTCAGCTGCCGTTAATTTACTCTCATACTTTTTGTACATCGTCCAACATTGTGAACCGTATGTGAGCGCTGGACACACAACTGCGGTGTAGAGCCTTCCCTTCAACTTAGGGGGCATTTTTCTGTCACAGAAGATAGCGGAATTTTCTCGCCACTTCATCCACCATACGCTTACGCGATGATTGATGTCGTCATCACAAGTTGCTTTGCTATTGATCATAGATCCCAGATATTTGAACTTTTCGCACTTGGGAAGCACTGTTACATTCAAATAAATGTCTGGAATAGGCCTGAGTGGATCAGAGAACGGGCAGCACAAGTTCTCTGTCTTTTTCCAACTAAAGCGATACCCATTTCCCTCCAGAACGTCCACCCACATATCAAGTGCTCGTTGCAGGGATGTAGGATCCTCATTTATGATGGCTCAATCGGCAGAAAAGAATAACTGCTGTACATTGGGGTCCATCACTTTACCTTCAAACAGATAATCAAGGACTGTAATAAAGAGCAAAGGACTTAAAACGCTTCTCTGGTGCAACCCGACTTTGATTGGAAACTCTTCGGTGTAGATGTACATAGATTTCTGGAACCCCTAGATGTCTTAGCGCCACCCATATCAGATCTCGTGATTGTCTGTCGAATGCCTTTTCAGAGTCAACCAATACAATATGCAAATCCCTTAAGGAATCACGATGTTTTTCCATTATGATCCTTATACTTTGGATTGGATTTACCCGCGACAAACCCGCACTGATCATCAGATAGCCGTATTACTTTTCGCAGTCGGCCACCTAATACCCGCTCAACGATCTTCATTTTGTGTGAGATCAGCTTAATCGAACAATAGCTATTACAGTTTCGCGTATCACCCTTCCCTTTGTTTACAGGGAGAAGGTAACTTTCCCTTCATTGATTCGGCATTGGATCACCTCTCACGAATTTGGAGATGAGAATTCTGAGCCATCTGAACCCGACGTCTCCCAAGTTTTTCCAGAACTCAGAGGGCATCTCGTCTGGCCCAGCCGCTTTTCGTTTTTTGGAGTATTTAACCGATTCACTAAATTCTTCGACTGTAATGTCCGGTATTTCTTCACAGTTAGGGGTGGCTCTTGGAAAGTATAGCTGGGGAAACTGTTCATTTAAAAGCTCGGAAGACCTAAAGATAGAGCTTGGAACTTTGCAACTGTGCACGATTCGAGTTAAAAATAGTCAGCGTACTCTTAAAATCTCATCTCTCTACTGTCCACCGCGTTCCGCGCTTGAAAAATCTGATTTTACTAACTTGTTTGAATCGCTGAAACCTAATTTTATCATCGGCGGCGACTTTAATGCGAAACATACGTTCTGGGGCTTAAGATACAGCTCGTAAAAAGGTAGAATGCTCTATGGGGCAGGTATGGAGTACAGTTGTGATTTCCATTGGACGGGTAAACCGACTTACTGGCCAACTGATACTTCAAAAATACCTGATCTGATAGATTTTTTTGTTGTGAAAGGAATATCTACGATATCTATCTTACGGTAGGCATGCCTGTCGTAAGAGGCGACTAAAATCCACCCTCCGTATACCGAGTATGGCGTATACAAAAAACATGCAATGAACAAAACAAAAGATTTAAATACCCCAGGTGGCAGTCCAGGTAAACTGGAAAATCCACCCTCTTCGGAGGTCGGCTCTACGGATTCTGGGGAGAGCCATTTATTGCACCTTATAAATCCCTTCTCAAAAAGTACAAGGGTATCTCGATCTCCACCAACAAGATCGAACGTCTCCGGAAAAAGAAGTCCGCCGGAAGCGCAAACGCATGAAAAACGGGACTCAGCGAAATCTAAAAGCATTGAGGAGGAAAACGACGTACTCCGTACCAAGCTTAGCGAAATGGAGCTACTCTATCGTGAGCTCAAGAAAGAGGTAGATTTACTCAGGCAAGAAAATAATGCCCTAAAAAACACGTACCTACAAAAAGAAAATACAGTTAGCTCACATCGCTCACCTAGTCGCGAATACCAGACGGATGAAGAAGAGCTAACACGCGAAACGAATTGGGTCGAAAAGAAACGACCTAGCAAAAAACGAAAAGCTGGTTCCTCACCGGAAATCGAGCCACAAAAAGATGAAAAGCGCAAGGAGATGCAAGAAAAGCAACAACAACCAAAATTACGTCCTCCGCCACCAATAAACGTCGTTGGAATTACGGACTATAATAAGTTGCATTGCCTCCTTAAAGGAACTCTGGCTTCGAAGTTTAAGGTGACATCTCTGCGAAACAATACGTGGAAAATCAATGTCGATGATGCCGACGGTTACCGATCAGTATCTAAAAAATTGAATGCCGAAAAGATTCAGTGGTATACTTATGAAAATAAGTTAGAAAGACCACTGCGTGTTGTAGCAAGGGGACTCCACCCCTCGTGCACTAAAGAAGATGTAATGCACGACCTTCAAGACAAAGGCTTTAAAATTCTTGATGCCGTCAATATTATCAAGGAGGAGAAGCAACAGTCGGAGGGAGATCATGAAAAATTGGTAAAGCGCGGTCTTCCACTATTCATGCTTAGTTTTGATAAAGACGAAAATAAAGATATTATATATGGTATCAAGTCTATTCTAAACATCGTGGTCAAAATCGAACCCATGCGTAAGACCTCCAGATCGATCCCGCAGTGTAAGCGCTGTCAAGGCTTCAATCACACGCAGACTTACTGCCAGAAAGAGCCGCGATGCGTCAAATGCGCAGGTAAACATCTCTCGGAAGAGTGTCACCTAACCAAGCAAACCCCAGCCACTTGTATAAATTGCAAAGGAAAACATCCTGCGAACTATCGAGGTTGCGAAGTGGTGAAAGAGCTTCAAAAACGCCGCGATACGCTAAAAAATTCGATGCGTCCGAATATGAAACCAATCAAGAACAGACCCAAAATAGCTACGAAAAAAGCAGCGAAAGATAGAAAGTCCGTCAATATTAACTTAAGATCGGTTAATGATAAAAAATCCGAAAGTAATAGAGATAAGGTAACAGAAGCAAAATCTCCGAATATTGGCGTGCAGTCTTATGCTCAAGCGGCGAAGACAGTTAAGGGTACGTACACGACCGACAACTCACGGGAGATCAAAGCAAGAAACCGTCAAAACTTTAATGTAAAGACTCCTTCTCAAGTTGCGACATTGAAAAATAGTGATAGAGGTAGTTCAGAAGATCATGTATCCAATGTTTTTTCCCTAATTCTTGCGAAACTTGAAGAGCAATGCAAAACAAATAAACTAATTTTCGAGAGACTAGTTGCACTAGAAAACAACATTCATAACACGCGCACTTCAACCAGAATATGAAAGAAACGCTTAAAATTCTTACTTGGAACGCTAACGGGCTCATACAAAGACTCGACGAGTTAGAAATATTTATGCGAGAGAAAGATATTGATATATGCTTGGTCTGTGAAACTCATCTGAAAAAGCAATCGAATATTAAGATAAGGGGATATAGCGGGTATCACGCCTTTCACCCATCGGAAAGAGCCAGAGGCGGATCATCTTTGTTTATAAAAGAAAATATCAAACACTCAGCGGAAATAAAAATTGAATTAGAAGCAATGCAAGTAAGCACGGTACGCGTTAGAAATAGACATTTTGCTTTCAACATTTCGTCTATATATTGTCCACTGCGATGTAAACTTGAAGAAAGTGATTTCACAAACATCTTCAACTTCCTTAAACCAAATTTTATTATTGGTGGTGACTTCAACGCGAAACACCCCTTCTGGGGCTCAAGATACGCCTCTCAGAAAGGTAGAAAGCTTTATAATGCGGGTATGCAATTCAGTTGTGATTTTTACTCGACGGGTAAACCAACATATTGGCCAACTGATAGAAATAAGATACCAGATCTGATTGATTTCTTTGTTGTTAAAGGAATATCTAGCAACTGTATAAGAGTTGAAGAAAGCTTTGATCTCTCCTCTGATCATTCTCCAATCATTATGACGATAAGCGAAGCTTTGATTAAAAAAGTAGGACCGGCCAGATTAACTGGCGCGAAAACTAATTGGGACGGCTTTAAAAAAGATATTGAAGCAAATATTGAGCTGAGCGTATCACTTAAAACGCCCTATGAACTTGAAGTTGAAGTAGATCGCTTCGTCGAAATCTTACAGGATGCCGCGTGGAAGAATACTCCCAAACTAAAGAGAACCCCGGCCAGTTACATTAAAATTTATCCGCAGGAAATAAAAGAGATGATTAAGGAGAAGAGAAAAGCGCGTAAAAGATGGCAACAAACTCGGGCTCCGCAACATAAAGCACATCTTAACCGTTTGTGCAACTCACTAAAAAGATCTATTAAAGACCTTAAAAATAATGAAATACAAACTTACCTAGAAAGCTTAACGGCAGAAAAAGATTCTAACTATTCGCTTTGGAAGGCTATAAAAGGTATTAAAAAACCTCAAATTCAAGCCTCGCCAATTAGGAAAAATCAAGACGAATGGGCGAGGCATGATAAAGAGAAAGCGCAAGTTTTTGCCGCCCACCTGGAAGAAACTTTCAAACCGTTTGATGGACAAGCTCTTATTGAAAATATAAATACGTCGTATATAGACAATAGCGTAATAAGAAATGCAACGCTTACCGAACTTAAGGAAGAAATAAAGAAACTTAAACCTAAGAAAGCTCCTGGATACGACCTAATTACGGGAGAGGTTCTTAAAGCACTACCAAGAAAAGCTCTAATTAAGCTTCTGTTCATTATAAACGCCGCGATTAGACTAGAATATGTTCCCAGTCAATGGGAAGTCGCCGAAGTTATAATGGTCCTTAAGCCTGGAAAACCGCCGAATGAAAAAACCTCTTATAGACCGATTTCGCTTCTTCCAATTATATCCAAAGTGTTCGAGAGAATATTGGTTAGGCGAATACAGCCGGTTATAGAAGAAGGGCATCTCATCCCTGATCATCAATTCGGATTTAGAAGTAAGCATTCTACAGTTGAACAAGTACATCGAATAACACATGTAATCGAAAAATCACTTGAAGAAAAAAAGATTTGTTCAAGCGTATTCCTTGACGTTTCTCAAGCCTTTGACAAGGTCTGGCACGAAGGCTTAAAGTTTAAATTACGACAAGTTCTGCCACAGCACCTATATAATATTTTGAAGAACTACCTTACGAATAGGCTATTCCGCGTCAAATGTGGAAACGAATATTCAGATTTTAAGGAAATAATGGCTGGCGTGCCGCAAGGAAGCGTTCTTGGTCCAGTCTTATATCTATTATACACTCGTGATATACCGCAAGTAGAAGGCACTGAGCTAGCTACATTTGCCGACGACACTGCTATCTTGACAGTAGGTAAAACGGTCGAAGATACTACAGAAAAACTGCAAGAAGCTTTGAATAGAGTAAATGAATGGACAAAGATTTGGCGAATCGCACTCAACGAGACCAAATCTGTTCATGTAAATTTTACTTATAAAAAAATAAATAATTTGCCGATCTTTTCAAACTCGGTTCAAATCCCGTTTGCAAACGAGGCTAAGTATCTTGGAATGACACTTGATACAAAGCTGAAATGGAAAACGCACGTTAAGAAAAAACGCAAAGAACTAGATAACAAATATCGAGAAATGTATTGGTTACTTGGAAAATATTCCAAGCTTAATATATATAACAAACTGCTTTTATATAAGCAAGTGCTAAAGCCTGTATGGACATATGGTATACAACTCTGGGGTTGTACCAAAATAAGTAATATTAAAATTTTACAAACTTTTGAAAACAAAGTGCTAAGAGGTATTGTAAATGCGCCATGGTATATCAGAAATAGCGATATCCACAGAGACCTTGGCATTAAAACAATCGAAGACGAAATTCAAACCTACGCGAGAAAGCATAGAAGTCGACTAGAAAGTCACGTAAATATTACAGTCCTCCAACTTTTGGAAGAAAGAAATTTACTGCGTCGTCTACAAAGAACCAAACCTTTAGACCTAGCGCGATAAGTAACCGCATCTAAACTGCGGAGCTGGCAGGAACTTCTAATGGGAAGGTACCTGCAAAACGTCATTATTTCGCGAAACGAAAACTACTTGATAAGTCGAATACTTAGTTGTAGTAAAAATAAAAACAAGTCTGTTTTGAAGGGAGGTTTTTTAGTGGGTAAGAATCCCACACTACTATGAGCACGCGCTGTCGATCCTCATAGTGTCTTGTTGAAGATTTTCACCTACCCTCGGAAAAAAAAAAAAAAAAAAAAAAAAAAAAAAAAAAAAAAAAAAAAAAAAAAAAAAAAAAAATATCTACGAACCACATAAAAGTCAAAGAGAGTTTTGATCTGTCGTCTGATCATTCCCCAATTATTTTGACATTGAGCGAAAAACTAGTCTATAACCTAGAGCCAGCGAGATTAACTGGTAGAACAACTAACTGGGAAGGTTTTAGGAACGAAATTGAAGATAATGTTGAACTGGGCGTTCCACTTATGACACCCTATGAACTTGAGGTTAAAGTTGATCGCTTCGTTGAGATCGTACAGCTCGCCTCTTGGAATAATACTCCCATTCCAAGGAAAACGCCGGACAAATACGGCTTACGATATCCTCCGGAAATAAAGGAATTGGTCAAGGAAAAACGAAAAGCGCGTAAAAAATGGCAACAGAGTCGTGCTCTGCAGCATAAAGCACACTTGAATCGTCTTTGCAATTCGTTGAAGAAAACTATTAAGGATTTTAAGAATCGTGCAATAGGCTCTTACCTTAAAAGTTTAACAGCGAAAAAAGATTCCAATTATTCACTTTGGAAAGCCATAAAAGGCACCAAAAGGCCCAAAGTCCCTGCGCCGCCAATTAAATTGAATCAAAATGAATGGCCGAAGGAAGATAAAGAAAAAGCGGACGTCTTTGCGACCCACCTGGAAGAAACCTTTAAACCGTACGATAGTCAAGTGGTTTACGATAACATCAATAGGCCGGATTTACCATCTGGCAATTTAACTCACAAGTGCAACGCTTAGGGAACTCACACATGAGATCGAGATTCTAAAACCTAAGAAAGCTCCTGGTTATGATTTAATCACCGGAGAAATTCTCAAAGTTTTACCTAGAAAAGCATTGATTAAGCTTCTCTATATTGTAAATGCTGCGCTCAGATTAAAACACGTTCCGACCCAATGGAAAGTTGCGGAAGTAATAATGGTCTTAAAACCAGTAAAACCGCTAAATGAGGTAAAATCGTATAGACCAATTTCGCTTCTTCCAGTCATATCGAAAATTTTCGAGAAGATATTACTAAGGCGTCTCCAACCGGTTATAGACGAAAATAATCTTATCCCTGACCACCAGTTTGGGTTCAGAAGTAAGCATTCGACGATTGACCAGGTGCATAGAATTACTAACGTAATCAAGACAGCATTTGAAGCAAAAAAGATTTGCTCAAGCGTATTTCTTGACGTCTCGCAGGCCTTTGATAAGGTGTGGCATGATGGCTTGAAATCCAAAGTACGACAAGTTCTCCCTGTGTGCTTATACGATATTCTAGTATCATATCTGGGGAATAGACTCTTCCGTGTTAGACATGGAAACGAATACTCGCAGCTCAAAGAAATTTCGGCCGGCGTACCACAAGGAAGCGTGCTTGGGCCGCTTCTCTATTTGCTATATACTTGTGATATACCGAACGAAGATGGTACTATCCTTGCTACGTTGGCCGATGATACCGCTATCCTAGCAGTAGGTAAAACAATCGAAGAAACGACTGAAAAACTGCAAAACGCGCTAAATAAAGCAAATGAATGGACGAGGGACTGGCGGATTGCCCTCAACGAATCTAAATCTGTTCACGTGAATTTCACTTACAAGAAAACTAATAACTTGCCAATTTTCCTAAACTCGGCCCGAATACCCTTTGCAAACGAGGCCAAATACCTGGGAATGACACTCGACGCAAGACTGAAATGGAATTCGCACGTGAAAATGAAACGTAAAGAACTAGAAATCAAATATAGCGAAATGTACTAGTTACTCGGAAAGCATTCCCAGCTCAGTACTGAGAACAAACTGCTTTTATACAAGCAAGTGCTAAAGCCGGTGTGGACCTACGGTATACAACTTTGGGGTTGTACAAAGAAAACAAATGCAAATATTTTACAAGCTTTTCAAAATAAAGTGCTAAGAGAGATTGTTCGAGCACCGTGGTATATTAGAATCGACGATATCCACAGGGATCTCGGAATTCCGACAATCGAAGCTGAAACTAGAAGCTTCGCGAGAAAGCATAGAAACCGACTAATCGGACATGTCAACAATACAGTCCTACAAATATTGGATGAGAGCAATTTATTGCGCCGACTACAAAGGACGAAACCCTTCGACTTGGCGAGATAATGATAAACCGCCTTTAGATTGCGGAACATGCAGGATGTTTCAGTGGAAAGTAACCTGCCAAACGTTTTTATTTCGTGATAAAAAAATTGCTTGATAAGTTATTACTTAGTTGCGATATCTAACAAATTTATATCGAAGGGTGGTGTTTTTTTAGTCAGTAAGAATCTGACACTACTATGAGCACGCGCTTGCTATTCTCATAGTGTCTATGGAAGATTTTTTACCAACCCTCGAAAAAAAAAAAAAAAAAAATTTGAGCATTCCTCCTTCTTTGGGCGGCTATTTTGAAGATGGTTGCGCTCTTGTTCATATTGTGTCTTCGCAGCTCCTGGATAGCCTGGTTTGCATCAGCAACCGGGGAAGATATTTTCTCCAGCTCCCGATACAGGCCCTCCGTATTCTCTGCTTGAAGCTGAGCGCACTTCTTCTTCGCTTTTTTCTTGTACCATCTGTATTCCATTTCGAGGCGAGCTTTTTCGTCACTATTATTAGAGGGGCACTTTGACCAAGCTTTGAAAGCCGATTTCTTCTCATTTTAAGCAAGTTCGCTGTAGGGAATCCCACATATTTTGTGCTCTGCACTCTTCATCCTCAGCTCCGTTGATGGTGTGAGAGAGATTGTACTACTTGATTTTCTCAGAGACCCTTGTTTGTTTGCTTTTCTTCGGTGTTTTCATAAAAATTTCTGTTAGCAGGAGACGGTGTTGCCGAGCGATTGCCTCCCCCAAAATCACTTTGCAATCTTTTACCCGAGGCTTCATGAAACTGGCTACAAAAATGGTAGTCAATCTGAGTTTCATCTCCACCACTTCTGTAAGTGGTCAGGTGTGGGCTTTGTTTGATGAACACGGTATTTAACACGATAAGACCGTGTGATTTGCACATGCTTAGGATATCTTCGCCAGCAAGGTTCCTGGTGCCATATCCTAGTCCTCATCCGGATGATATCGATTCCGTTCTTAGCCTTTTCCGTTTCGTAGTAGAACATCTTCTAATCTTTTCTTCTAACGTCCAAGAAACGCGCCCGATTTCCTGTGTTTTTCCATTTCGTCTCTTGGACACAGCAGATATCAACCCGCTTTCTATTCATCATCTCTTCCAGCTCGTAACTTCGACCAGTCATGCTTCCAACGTTCCAACTCGCGACCGTTAAATTGCGTCCAAACTGTTTCATTATTTTGCTAGCCCCCGGAATCCGTGTAGCTCTGACCCGAACATTTCTGCTGGGTCCAGGAGTACCAGTACCAAGCCCAGCAGTAGTAGTGCCTGGCGGTGTAGTGCCTTTCCTTTTAGCAAGTATTACCATATTGATACAGTTTTGTAATATTACCATATTGCGATGGTGTTTGTTGTTTGACACGTGCATGCTCCTGTTTTAGTATTGTTTGATCTTTCTTCTATGACACCGGTGATCTTCAGTCGTGTCAACCCACGGACTCGCATGCACACTTGTGGGAGGGATTTTAAGGTAGTGTGTACGTGTCGCTGGGCTCACTTGGGTGTTATATTGCCTAGATCTGATTTGTCCCCTTAGTCGCCTTTTACGACAAGCGATGGCTGTCGGGGGGCGCTACAATGATATTCTTAACCCGTCCCTGCACGGTAAGTCTGAGATCCTATTTATTAAAAACAGCAAGGATTATGTAGGTATGGTTTAGTCTATTGGGGAGGTACTCACAATAACAAAGTCCAACCTTTACTTGTTGTTCAAAAACATATACTTAGAATCATTTGGAGAAAGGGGCACCTTGAAAGCAGTTACTTGCTCTTTGTCAACTCTAATATCCTCCCTCTTAAACATCTTTATTTTTACAAAGTCTTAAAGATATTTTTTCTATGGAGTGGCAACTCAATTGACAGGAATCCAACCTATCATTCACTTTGTAGCTAAAATAACCATCTAGCTGTAATTCCCCCTTTCAATACCCATCACGTTTTTAATTTTTACTCTTCTGTTGCTCCCAGACTATACAATTTATTGCCGCTTGAAATTAGACGAACTAGACAGTTTTCGTTTGACAGTAGACAAATTCAAAAATGGCTTCTTAGTTTTGATCTAACTGATATAAACCACTTAACTAGCCGCATTGTTTAAATTTGTTATAGTTAAATGAAAAAGTTTGTAGTATATGTGAATACTTGTTTTCCTTAATACCTTTTGTCAGAACTGTTATTTTATAATTATAGTACTTGATACATTCGACACTAGTTTTATTCAAACTACAGAATGTATCGTTTTATTTTTATTTTTCAATTTATAGTGAAACGAATGAACTTCTTAACCTCTCTATATCTTCATTATCAATTAATATGTATTTTCTAACTTGTTATGATTAAGAGCCTGAATTCATATTGTACCGAAATATATTATAATAATGGTGAAAATGAAATAAAAATACAAATTTATCAATCGAATCAATATCTATAAATTGAGCTAAACACAACATTACTAATTAATGGGGAGTTTCCACTCTTACAGCGAAACAACTAAAGACTCCGGTCTCGTCATCGAGAATGACGAATGACCTACATCAGAGCCGATTCAACATCAATGACGATTGGTCAAGAACACAGTCAACAGAAGTAAACCCTGACGAAATAATAGTCGATGATCCAACTAACATCTTATCAGGTTCTGATCTTCCGTGACACTCTGATATAAATTCAATAGAATTACGATGAACCACGGTACCTGCGCAGATTCTCTACTTAGGTGGAGAGCTATTACATCCCCGTCCTACGATTGCGACACTCCTCGCCAGACAACCAAACATATATTCGAAGACTGTACCACATACACGCACATCAAGCTATCCCGAATGACTTCGGTGATATTACACCAGCAGCTCTAAACTGGTTAAGCAACGCGGATATCAACATTTAGTATATAAAATATTCCCTAACTGCAATAATGTTGCAATTATAAAGTAGTAGTTTCTAACTTGTAACTGGTCTCATGCATTACCTGTGAAGTCATGCGGTCTTCAACCGACTTTCTGGTAATCGTTGTCAAGAGGTCCCTTCACGACGGGCGCCTAAAAACAAAAGAATTAGCATACATCTCTACCAAATTAGATCCATCATTGCCAATTTTCACTCTTCATCATCGCGCTTCAATCCATGATTCACCTCGTCACCGACTTCGCTTCGTCGGCACTATTTTTTTTTATCAATTCGTTTACACAGCCAATTTGCATAACTCGGTCAGTCACACGTAATAAAATAAGAATAGTCACCTGAAGTCGGGGAGCACGGCTCATCCGCCTTCAGACCGCAATAATTTGCAAACTACCCGTCAAACAACACCCGACAATGTTCATCAAGTCGACGACGACGATTAGAATCTTTTTTCCGCAGAAAAGAATTTAACACTATACTGCCTGGTGGTAGATGGTTCCCCACCCTTTACAAAGAATTTAACTTCGACCTCTTAGCTCATTTCATTGACCAACATACATAGGTGGTGGTATCCAAAGGGAGAAGTAGGAGGCATACCCGATTCAGATGTTGTTTACATTCTCGGGAATTCAGAATAAATTTCTGCTGCGGAAATCGCGGTGGTTTTTGCTTTGCGTGGGATGGTGCGCCGGATGGGAAGACGGGGGACAGTACGAGCCATTTACGGCTTGCCTTCCGGACATAGTACCAACCGGAGTCAGACATATTTGTTTGGTAGAATTTTACGATACGACGCGACCCAATTTCCAAACCTGGTCACATGGGGTTGTTTACATAGACGAGGAGCGCCCACATCTCCTGGTACCCAGGGATCTGCGAATCACACGAATACACAGGTGCGTGAACTGTCATACGGATTTAGCTATATGTAATTTCTTCTTGGTTTGGGGTTTTTTTTTTTCTTTGTTTGTACATCATCCTCTTTGCGTTTTTTCACTTTTTTCTGTCCATTCTACTTCGCGTCTTGTTTTCCTTTCGCTGATGGACGGATGATGGTTACAGACACGTTCACTACCTCAGTGTTATGTACTTAGCCTTATACTGCCTGCGAATGTATGTAGTTGCTTTGAATTATTCTTTTTTTTTTTCTAGATTTTTCTATTTCAGTTTCATTTCTCCGTTGTTCGTTATGCGAATATAACGGTATTTGGTACGAATGGATCTATTGCGTAGTAGTTAGGTTGTTTATCTTTTTATGGATTCCATCCGAAGATGACAACAACGCGGATGACTGCGCTGTCGTAATAGTTCTAAATTTTACTTTTTAGGATTTGTTTATACCGATTGTCGATTGTATATTGATGGAGAATAAATAGAAGTAGAATAAGGAGAAGGGAAATTGTGGAATGTGGACGGCCAAAATAGGTTGCGGGGTTCTCCATTGGAATTGAAGAATGAATGAAATCTTATTGATAACCTGGTTGTTAAAAAAATACGTATATACCTATACCTCCGTACGCTAAGCAGAAAAATCCGATTGCCTTACAGAAGGACATACCAACCTCTCCCGCAAAGATGCACACCCTGCACAGTTCGACCACTTTCCCCGTGGAACTGCCGTTAAGTATTACTTCGCGGAGCTGGTTAGCTCTAAAGCTGTACTTTGTTGCTCGTTTAGATTTGCAGTTTCAGGCTTCTGCATTGTATTTCGTTGTCGCTCCTCCTGTTGCTACTTCAATATAATGGTAACCGCTATGTCACTAACGACGTTTCACCTGTGTTTCAAACTGATCATGTGCTTAATCATGTTTTCAGGGGTTAAGTCCTCCCACAGTCTCTGTGCAACTAGCTGTCGTTCCGCCTCGTACCGCAGACAATGGAACATGATATGTTTAGCGTCTTCACTCCCGGGTAGGTTGTGCAATCTGGGCTGTCATCGTGTCCAAACCTGTGAAGAAAGCATCCGTGTCCTCTAAGAACCTGCCCTAGGTAGAAGTTTAAATATCCATGCTTTCTGCTGGTCCACACTTTGATGCTGGGTATAATCTTATGCGTCCAGCGTACTTTTTCAGAGCAATCCCATATCTGTTGACATTTCGCTAATGTCGTTGTTTGTTTGCTGGCGAGATACTTCTCTTGCGCTTCTTGTGCTAGTAGTTCTATTAGCACCATACCACCCACAACTAACGCTGCTTCATAGGATGTCACGTCGTTCGGAAAGAGCTACTTACCCTCAGAGCACTGATTCGGTACGCTGCCTCCATTGTTCTTCTATGTGTTTTTATTTTCATAGCACTGGCCCATATTTGGGACCCATACAGCATTATTGAAATCCCGACTTTTGCTAGCATCAGTCTTTCCCTATATCGCGGCCCACCAATATTTGGCATCATCCTTGCCAGGGCAGCGGTTGTCTTTGCTGCCTTTTCAGCTGCGTACTGTTGGTGCTAGTTGGTAAGGTAAGCCATCCACCTATGATTATGCCAAGGTACTTTCATCTGCTTAGGTCCTGATGCTTATTCTGTGTGCCCCTTGTAAGTCTTAGGGCATCTACCACGCCTACGCGCTATCGTGTTCAATTCCGGACGATGTACCACAATTGTCTCCAGCTTTTCTCTAACTGTCTTGCCTCTTTTCAATCATATTCCGCCAAATATATCTAGGGCTACCAGCCGTTCTTCCTTCTTGCAATCGTCGAACTTTCGAAGAGCTTAACCAATCCATTGCCAATTTTCTTTTCGCATCTGTATGTTCCTGGTTCATTTTCTTATACATATATGTAGCTATTCATTTGAGGTACGATTTGGCCAGAACACTCGCCCTTTTTCTTTTTATAATTTGTGCGCACTTAAGGGGTTGCGAATACCCTTAACATGTTCTTACACAGTGCGGGCGTTGAAAAGGATATACATATATAGAGAGAGAAGGACTTGGTGTAGTGGTTTGAAGCTCACTTTGCTATGCTTTAGATAAACTCCGGGGGTGGCATCCAGATAACTGGGTAGATTTTTGTTCATATGACCAAGCTACTGCCAGTGTTATGCCTTTGCACAATTGAACAGAAAAGATGGACCCTGGTGCTTATTGGGAACAAATAGGGTTCGCAACCTTGTATGATTCACTGGCTTTACATCTCGGTTGTAAGACCGATACTTACGCCTGGTGAACTGCCTTAGGTAAAGTCATAAATCTCGATAATCTAAACAAAGTCTAACAATCAGCCATAAGCGTAGAGCGACACCATCTGTAGCACTTGATATTTTGTTTCATCTGACACCCCTTGACATCTCTGGTAGGCAAATGGCAGCTAGTACAGCCGTTTGCCTTAAAGCAATCAATTTGGCAACGCTTCCATTCTGAATCATTTCAAAATCGCTTCCAAAAACATAGACTACACCGAGCTAAATTTTGACAAAAAATCCAGGCTACCATCCCTTCCACGTCATTCTGGGATGAAGAGGTTTTTCTGGACGGATTAACGAACCATATTAGAAATGCCACTCTAGCAGATTACTTTTTCAATTTCAGAACACAATATGCACTTCCCCAACCGTGTATTGTTCTGTATCGACAGAGGGGCTATAAAAAAAATTACTCGTGTCCTTGCCTTCCAACCATCTATCAACAAATCGAAAGACTAAGCAAATGACTTCCACCCTACCTTGGTTTCTTGTAGCCCGATGTCTGCAGGTTCGAGCCATAGCCAAAAACATCCATTAACAGCCATCAAATCACAAAATGAAACGAATACCATTAAAAATTTTCGAACCACTGCAGCAAAGGAAGGACAGAAAAATGTTTGGTAAAGGAGCGAGATAAGAGGAAACGTCAATACTTGCTGTTCTATCGAAGATGGTTATTGATGCACATACCGAGAGTGGCAAGCCTTTCGGATTCAGCGATGCAAGTACCATTCATGAATAATGGTTAAGGGTCTTGGTTTCGCTTGAGAGACAGAAGACAGCATTGTGTTTTGAATGCATTAAATTCCACTCTATTGGTTGAAACCCATTTGGTTATGCTGCCTAGGTCGGAATTTGATGTGTTTAACATACGTTGACGTTCCCCTTCTATGGCCGAAGAGCAGGGACATTAGTTATGGAATGAATATGAAAATCTGGAAGTATAGTCATTAGCGAAGGAATGGATTGGATTAGAAGTTGCAGACAAGAGGTAATTTATAAAAATGAGAAAGAGAGTCGGAGACAAAACGAAGCCCTGGGGAACACTAGCATTTATATGGTGAATTGCAGACTTGAAGCTGTCCAAGACAACTTGTATTGAATGACCTAAAATGCAGTTTCAAATCCATGGATGCCATATGGACAAAAGAGCCGGATGCCAAATTCTGTCAAATGCCCTGGAAATATCGAGCGCAACCATCTTTGTTTCGCGGAAGTGATGGAGACAATGGTTTCACTTTTCGATGAGATATGCCACCAAATCACCAGTGGACTTGTCGCTGTGAAACCGCACTGCCGGTCATTGAGGAGTTTTCGTGAATCAAGATATTTTATAAGCTGATGATTTATCAGCATTTTCATGACCTTGGAAAGAAGGTAAGTGCAATGGATCGGTGATTAGAAGGGGAGCAAGATTCGCCTTTTTAGGGACGGGCTGTTTTTCATCTTCTCGGAAAGAACCTAGAAGAGTAGGATAGACAGAAAAGCATACGCAGAGGTTTTGTCCGCGTGGAAGAACACCTCTTCAGAACTATGGGGGAAATACTATATGGACCAGGGCATTTGTGTATGTTGAGACCTTTGAGTACACCCGCAACTGTACTTGTGCGAAAGTGGACTTGTCCCATGAAAAATTCGATGCTTTCTAGAAACATTGTAGAAATTGTTGCCTCAATTTTTGGTCATATAAGAATTTTATTATTATTATTTTTTTCTGGCTTGTTTAAACTTTTTTCGGTTTGCCTCAGATTTGGCTTTATAAGACCGAAAACATTTGGATTGTCTTAGACCTGGCTCATTAGTCCAGTGGTCTAGACGAAGTTTGTTTTCCCATTCGTTAATCAGCGTTATAGCTGTTGCCCAGTTGACGCCACAATAGGGTTCAGGACATATGAACGCAGATTCTGAGCCAGCCCTTGCAAGCTTATCTGCAGATTCGTTACCCAGAATCCCAACCGAGTTTTACCCTGTTGTATTTGGCAAGGTCTTGTGATGCATCGTACCAGCATTTCACAGTTCTGGAGCTCATTAGGTTGGACGATAGTGCCATAAGTGCTGCTTGGCTATCTGAAAAGATATGTATTCTTGATCCCCTTGCGGAGATTGTGTCTGGTGCAGATCTTAATGGCATGGATTTCAGCCTGAAACACAGTGGGAGTCGTAGCCATAGGTACCGAAATGCGTTGGGTCCAAAGACCCCAGATCCAACTCCAGAATCCATTTTCGAATAATCGGTGAACCAGACCAGACTTCTAGGGTCCAGTGTTGGAGCACCATTGGACTAATTTCCCCAGTCCAATATTTCAACCTCGAATAACCTACCGAAGCAATGTTGCCTGACCATAATATTTGGTAAAGTGCAGAACATGTCTCTTTTAGGGATTGAGTTGAGTATCTTAAAATGTCCCACTAGGTCACCTGGTTTATACTCATGATTTAGCTGCAGCTTGATGGCATATCTAGCAGCCATCTTCCTAATGAAGATTAGTAGGGATGTTAGCCCGACAATAGCTTCCAGAGCTGTCGTAGGGCAGATGCTCATCGCACCTGTAATGCTAAGACAGGCAATTCTTTGCAACTTCTGCAACTTGTTTGCCGTTGTCTGCTGGAGAGTTTTTGGCCAACAGACGATGGCCGCGTGTATGATAATGGGTTTAACCATCATTATGTACAACCAATATATCATCTTAGGAGAGAGACCCAAAGTTCTGCCGTATAGGCCTTTACTGGCCCAAAGTGCTCTGTTTTGTTTTTTGTTTTTTTTTTGCCAGGGGTTAGTGAAAAAACGGGAAACAGTCCCGCTCTATTTCTAGAAGTGTGAAACTCACTACTCACTAAAAAAACCACCTTTAACCTCTTTCCATCCACTTCGGAACCGCTTATCGCATTACTTCAGAGTGGTGTCGTTTTCTTTCCCCTCTGGGGACAGGCTTTTTCATATTGACCTTCTGGTGCGGGTTTATACATTCTTGTCGGTAAGGCTTTTATCCTATCTTAAATTGTGAGGGAACGTTGGCGAATTCCTTTCTCTTTTTGGATTTGAGTACCGACTCGATGAAGGAAGATATTTTATTCAACGTGTCGACACTCGAGGTCATCTTGCTTCTAGCATTTTCCGGAAAAAATCGCCTATTTCCGACTCCAGTCTACTCCTCTGCTCTGTCCATCTGCTACAGACGAAAAATGTGTGGAAAGCGTCGTCTTCCGCTGAGTCTCCATATTGGCAGGCTGCGCTCTCTACTTTACCCATCTTGTGGAGGTATCGGTTGAAATATCCATGTACGGTTAGGAATTGAGTGACAAAGTAGTTCACTTCGCCATGTTCACGTTCTGTTCAAGCTGTGACGTCTATAATCAGCCTTGCTGTCCACCTCCCCCTCGTTTCAGCGCTCCACATTCTTTGCCGAGCCTACTTGGTAAGCTCCTTCGCTTCCGCGACTGTCAATTCTGCTCCTACTTCCGCCTTCTTGTCGTGAGCGTACTTCCTCTCTGTCATTAGGAGGTCGATTGGGGGTCACTCCCGCAACTACGAGGACGGCTGGTTCCGACACTGTGCGATAGGAGCTTGCAACTCGGAGGACTCCAAGCCATTGTACTAACAAACAAAAAAAAAAAAAAAATATTTGGCGCAACAGCTCTTTAAAGTGCCAGGGCCTAGCTTCTCGCAACCACTCATGTTGTGTGCGTTATATTTTTCACACGAAAGGAAGGGACCTACAGTTTAATGCTGACTCCGAACGGCGATTTGAGTAGCTTTTTCGTGACAACAATACTCTCGGATGTTTGTCAGACGCTAGCGAGAGGTGGGTGCGTGAAAAAACTTTTTGGTGTTTTCTGGGATTCGAACTTGAAACCTCATGCGTAGTGATCCGACACACTAACCACTTACGCCACGGCGCCCACAGCCTTTATACTGCCGCAATTTGTTTTCTATACTTCTCCTGTCTAAGTGCATCCGCCCAGATCTCATACCCATACATAAGAATGGCGTGGGTGATGGACATGAGGAGTCGTCGCCTACTCATTGTTGGCCCTCCGATATTTGCCATAAACTTACTCAGTGATGACGCGACCTTCGTAGCTCGCTCAGATGTGGACTTATTAATCTGTTGCCAGAAAGAAAGTTTAGAGTCCAGGGCGATTCCTAGATACTTTACTGCCGGTTTGCTGATTATCACAGTGCTCCAGTAGCACGCTCTGTGGTGGACTTGATATGTGAGTATCGTCACAGGAATAAACAATTGTGGAATAAACTAGTGTGGTGCCTCTGATTAGGTTCAAAGTTGACCTGTGTCTTCCTTGTAAACGGCACCAGAACGGTTTTACTAGGATTGATGGATAGTCCTTCTTTATTACACCATTCTACAACTTGAGATATTGCACTTTGCATGACGTTGGAAATTGTCGTGCCGTGGTTACCTCTAATAAAAACCGCTAAGTCATCAGCATAACCGACGGTGGTGTAGCCTGATCTATGAAAATCTACTAACAAATTGTCGATGACTATTGACCATAATAGGGGGAAAGAACTCCTCCTTGAGGACAGCTTTTGGGTGCAGTTATAGACACCGACACCCCGCCCGGAGGAGGAGCTAGTGAACCGACTTACCAGCATGGCCCTAATCCATTGGTTGGTCGATTCTTCGATACCTCTGCTACTAATCGCCCTTGCGATCGAGTCGTAACCAGTGTTATCGAACGCGGCCTCGATGCCAGGAAATGCACACAAAGCTATTTCCTTTGAACTGAGTGTTCCCTCTATCTTTTTGACGAGATAATGAAGGACACCTATAAAGGTTCCTAAAGATACGATTTAGGCCATCCCAGTTGGCTTTCTCGTAACGTCATACTTTTCCCTTTGGTAGTTTTTTCTTTAACTGGGTGCTTAGAGTACGAGAATTTAGCTAATACGATGTTGAAATCAGACCGGCTAAGAGGCGCTAAAACATCAATGATGTATTTATCAGGGTGTGAAGTAAGAAACAAGTCCAGAGCATTGGCAGAATGACTTTCAATATGCTAATTATTAACATAAATCTTTGCAATCCAGTTTCTTTTAGTTGCTCTATGTGCGAACAAATTTAGGATAAATTTAGATAAACCAGATCTATTTGCTTTATGATCTGTTAAATAGATCGTGAACACCAATAACTGGATCTCGAATTTTCCTCGACCATTTTTCGAACAATGTTTGAATTATAACTAGTCTATGCAGATGACGATCCATGAGTGACATTTACCATCTGGTAATCGTGGTATTCAAAAGCCATACAGGTTTTCAAACATCTTTTTTTTTACATATAAACCCAATTCGCATAGCCAGTCATATGTGAAGATATCTTACTCTGCGTAAACTCTGTCAGGATCTAATTTACTACCGTCACGAATGCTCTTTTGTGCATGTCCATCAAATTCAACGAATCGAAAACTGCGAATAAATTCCATCAGCTCAACCACCTAGATCCAGTATCGGTCATCAGCTTAGCCGCTCAGATCCAGTATCCGTCAGATGATTAATATCTTGTTTTCCAGGATTTCTTGCATATCTTTCTTAAATTTCTATGTCAAGCTATGTAGACCACTTTTGAAGTTCGATGCTTATCCCCACAAATCATTTCTGTATCTTGTTAGAATTTTTTCCATGGTGACTCATCTATAACGGTGAGGTTGTATAATTGTGTCAAAAAAATTTGCAGGCTTTGCTAATTGAAATGACATTTTGTTATGAAAATTCCTAAACCAAAAGATTGATCCCGACAAATGCAGTTACTAACAAATTATGTTAGCAACTGCATTACACAAATTTTATCTTGTATCTTTAATCAAGCATTTGGTACTTGCACCTGCTAGCTCCTTTTCTTAAGCAAAACTGTTTCAAGGCGTTCCCTTTAGGTAGGCAAAACCACAACGCAATGACACCGATGACAATTAATTACGAAGTCTCCCCCAACATTATGTACGTCCGATCTCTGGCGACGACGACGACCTGTTGCATAAATGGATAGTGTCACTGACAATATACGCAAGCGGTGGCGGTAACACTGACAAATTGGTCACAATCACAATTAAGAAATAAACAACAACAAAGCAAACCAAAGCAGCCGACTTTAATGGTCTCCTTTTAGAGGGTCTCGGGGTTTTGACAATCCGTCCGACACATTGTAGTGTGTGTCGGTGTGATTCGGTTCTTTGGTCATGGACTTGGCATTGGCGGACGACCGATCATTGCCCGCACTACTAAACGGGGAATGAGATATAGTAGCAGTGGTGGTGGTGGTAGCGTATAACTCCCTGGAATTAGGACAAGTCGCGCATATTTAATTATGACATGCGTGACACAATTTGACGGTTATGGTGCGTCAAAATGTTCTTGGAAGGGGACAAGCGATTGGATCTGAATGGCTTCAGTAATTTTTAATTAGGAAAAAATGTTTTTTTTTTTTTTTTAGAATTTGTTTTGGCAACTGTCAAACCTTGACGAGAGGGAAGATAGCGACAACCGTTTACGGGGTGACTTCTTCCTGTCTTTAGAAGTATGTTAGGGAATCCGGTTCTCTAATAAATATTTATGTTTGCGAGGAACAATAATAGATTGATGCAGATATGGGTGATGCTAATTAATGATTCTGAAGGTGTTATGCCGATGATGATGAAAGTTATGTGTTTCGGAAGTGTATGTGGGTAAATTACTCGTTCTTGAGGTATTCCTGTGATAGAAGGTGTTTAATAGTTGTAGCAGCAGTTATAATAATATAATAATACAAATAATTGAATTTATTTTTTCATTGAACCAAGTTAATGTACATTGATTTAGAAATTCTTTTATAGCAATGGCAAAAACCTTCAGCCAGAATGACAGTTTTAATTCAAATATTAAATTGGCAAAGAAATAGCGTAAAGTAAACATAAAATAAAGGTTAATTGTGTGAGGCTATAATTCTATATATTGATTTCTGTACTCTTATGCAGCCGATACGTAGTGAAATAGCACTTTCCAGTTATTCCCATTCAAAATTAGGATTACTTCATCAAACGATAGTACAGACTAATTCCAATAGTCTCCTCAGTTCCCGCAGAATAGGACATCTCCCCAGAAAGTAGTATACATCTTTCCCTTAATTAAAATTGCACAGTGAGCCAAAAATTGGTAAATCGTTCCGGTGAGGTCAGAAATTAAGTGGTAGCAACTCTCCTCTCGCTTTAAAAGCTACACTCATCTGCTGTACCAAAGCTTGATCGAATGAGAAGTTCGAAGATCTGT
This sequence comes from Brachypalpus laphriformis, assembly GCA_945910035.1. Classification (NCBI taxonomy): domain Eukaryota; kingdom Metazoa; phylum Arthropoda; class Insecta; order Diptera; family Syrphidae; genus Brachypalpus; species Brachypalpus laphriformis. The sequence continues at coordinate 36,177,419 of OX246753.1, forward strand.
GGAAGCCTTCACATCACGGAAACCATCGTACAAAAGATGGAGCGCGACCGGCTTAGCTGGTATTGCCACGTTCAAAGAAGAGATCATTTGAACCCCGTTAAAACGGCAATATCAATGCACGTTCCAAAGACATCGCGATGTAGGAAAGGCAGGCCTATAAACGCCTGGATCAGACAAATGCGACACGTCGGCATTTCATTGGCCTCAGTAACCGAGTGATCCAAAATCGATATTTCCTGAGGTCAAATAGGCGAACCCCACATGCGGATCAGTAGAAATGCGGTGAAGTGGGAGGGTTGTGATCCCTTGTTTTCGGATCATAGCCTCGCTGATAAAAGGAAGAAGAAGAAGAAGACTCATCTGCTGTACCGTATATTTATCGTTAAAATAGTTTCTCTCCTCCAAACTATGGTTCAAGACTCCATATATACTGCAACTCCCGGATTGAGTCGACCTTTCCATGAAAGCCGCATGTTTTCTTTTATCGAGGGTCCTTAATATGTCTATCACCGCTGCACTCCAGCTACTTTTGGCTTCCCATCTTAGTGACATGTCCGTATTGCAATATTTGTTTAGTTCTTCCCATTTCCTGAACAATAAAGCTTTTCTGTTGAGAAGATGACGGAGCATTATTTTTGGAAACCGCTGGTCAGGCATATCTACTACTTTTAGGATATACTTGAAATGCAATCCCAGGCCGTATAGGCTCATCATAGGCAGTGCTGTCTCTACATAAAGCATATAATTTGGGGTGTTCACTGGAAGTTTGAAGAGGGGCTTTTGAAAATATCTTCGTAACGCCTCGACTTCATCATATTTCTCATAATATACTACAATACTTGGCTTGCATAGAACATAATTGATCTTGTTGTGGCTTCAAAGAGTTTATATTTCACTTTCGTTGGTACATCGTTTCTACCAAAAACCCTTCTCGAAGTGCTACTTATGGCTCTTTTCGATTCCTTCAGCTTCTCCTTTAAATGACTTGTGTACCATAGTCTTGGTGTTAGTGTTACCCCTAGGTAGCGATATTGCTTGACTACTTCCAGCTGCTCATGAGCAAACGACCGTTTTTCCTCTCTGGTGTATCTTCCTGAATTGTTTCGAAATATCAAGAGTTTCGATTTAGCGATATTTACACTGAGGTTCCATAGCTTACAATATTCCTCCGGCTTGTTACTCATAAGCTGCAACACGTTTGGCGATTCGGCGAGACTGACGATATCCTCCGCATAAAAGAGTACTTTGATGGTACATTCTTCGAACTCAATTCCACCTCGTAAGAGCTAAATCATCTAATTAAAAGCTAAACAATAACGGACTTAACATGTAACCTTGTTTAATTCCTGCATTTGTGACACCGTCCCATACTGCTGTCTGGTTATCGCTGTATAGGCTTTGTATTATCTTTAGCATTTTCGACGATATCCCCAGTAAACATAGCTTACAAAAAAGCGCTTGCCTCTGTACTGTATTAAAGGCAGCACGAAAATCGACGAAAAAGGCATACAGCTTTTTCCCCTTGCTGAGGTACAGTTTTGTTAAGTTAGTCAATACAAATATGTTGTCAAACGTTGAGTAGTTCGCTCTGAAGCCAGCCTGAAATTCACTCAAAAGTCCTCTTGATTCTACCCATGTGGACATACGTTGCATCAAAACACTCGTAAACAATTTCAGACGGGTGTACAGGTAGGAAATACGCCTTACCAGGGTTGTTAGCATCTCCCTTTTTAGATAGGGGGAAAATTATATTCTCCTTGAAGCTTTTCGGAACCGTACCTGCGCTATAGATCATGTTGAAACCTTTCATAATCAGGCGAATAAAACTCATTGATGCATTTTTAAAAAACTCGAAGTTGATCCTGTTCTCCCCTGGGACTTTATTGTTTTTGCTTTGCAGCATCAGTTTGTGTAGATGAAAAGATATCTGGTTGACTAAATGCATACACATAAGTAAGTAAGCAAGTAAGTAAGTAATTAAAGTAGAATAGAATGCGGTGTAAGTACAACAAAATAAAGTTATGGTTCTGGTCGATGCTATACTCGAGTAAGAGTGCATTTCCTTAGTCCAACTGCTTTGAAGAACCGAAGTATGTGAAGTAGATCTAGTAAAGGCAGATCTATCTCTCTAACGTTTTAATCTTCCAGGCTTCATATTACATGAGATAGTGTGCTCCTGAGATGATCCGTAAGTCTATAGTTCCCCGTTAACATGCCTGTAAGAATGTGAGGTTGGTGTTTGCAATGTCTTACTCTTTTTCTGGTTGTAGTTTGCCAAAAGTTCTTTGGTCAGTCTCAGTTCGGGAATATCATCCCAATGCTTGGCCTATTTGCTCTCTTCTTCTCTTTTCATTCCTAACTCGCTGATTGGTTAAAAAAAAACTATGTTTGCGAGACGTTACTGTTTGCTCATCAGCTGCTCCACTTCCGTCGACTCCTATGTATCCTCAAAGTTAATGAATTTGATGGAAGTAGAGTAGGAACTAAGTTTCTAATGGCTGAAATCTCTGCCACTACGTGCTTGATTCTAGAACACATGGGTAAGAGCACTTTGGAGTCAAGCGAAGATGTGCAGTAAAATTCGATATACCTACACATTACCTTCTTGGTCGATCTTGCATAATGCAGAGTTTCTCTTTTGCATTGACACCGATTAGCAGAATGTTATATTTCTTGGAGAGGCTCCTCATAGGACTTAGCCTATGTGCGGAGAATGGTTGACGTTCGCTAACAACTTTGCGTACTTTATGGATACTATGGGTTGAACCACTTTTTAACAGCTTCATGAGAACTGTGTTCATGTGTATGGCGGCAATAGCTAAGGGAACACTTACGACAATGGCACCCATTTTAGTTGTTTACATTGTTTCGTAGCTTTTTGACATCAGAAAGAGATTACGCTACTCCTCTAGCCTTTCCAAAAGCATGGTTCGGATGTAGATTGAGGCGGGATGCAATAACTGACGAACTAAAGTTGTCTTAACGCTACAACAATGGAAACGATAGGTAAGTTTGGAAAAACTACGCCCACTTTACAAGAAAATGTTCAAGTGCACATTGTGCCAACCGATCAAAACAAGCGCAAGACAGACAAGGCAGGCCCTGCTCAACTTAGCAATAACTTTGGGTCCCCATTGTTACCTTTGTTAGTCTACAACTAAGGCCAAACAATAAGGATTGAAGGATTATCTACAAGTACATATTGGCTTCTATTACAAAAAATGTTTGCCGCTTGATTCACCCCTCAAAATCTAAGTGGCTGATCTAAATACTGGATCAATGTATTGAAAAAGAAATGGTGGCGGATGAACTCTTAACGGATAGTGCCCATATCTCTTAAGTGCGATACTGGCATCGATGTACCCGGCCCCGCGTTCCAGGGGTTGCAAAAAGGATCTGGTCCTCCAGGTTGGGGATTGTGCCGTCGGGGTAACTTCCCTACCACGTCAAAAAGCTCCTGTTACGAACCCATCAATAGCCTCGGATAAAGACGATTTGACTACTGACGACCCTGGCAAACGGAAAAGGACAACTATCTGGTCTTTCTGCACATTGCGTGCGGCCAAATAACTTGTGTAGGCGCTTGACTACTACAAGGCAAATATCGCCGCCATCCAAGAAGTGTGAAGGGATGGGCCGGGAAAAGGGAAAATGAAAAACTGCGATTGCTACAAAACATCGGACACCATCTATTTGGATGCGGATCCATCATAAAAGGCAGATTTAGGCAACAATTCTTAAGTTTCTGACTTGTAAATGAACGCCTCATGACAATCCGCATCAAGGCAAAATTCGCCAACACTAGCCTCATATGCGCCCACGCCCTCACAAAGAAGAGCGATGACGACCCCAAAGATGACTTTTACGAGCTCCTCGATTAAACATATGAGGCAAGCCCTAGCCATGACGTTTAGATTGTCCTGGGTGACTTTAACGCAAAGCTGGTAAAGGAAAGCGTTTTTGGTGGTACACTCCGAAGACATAGCCTACACGACACGATATCCTATAATGGACTTAGGCTAATCGACTTTGTGTCCAGTCGAAATGTTGTCATGGCAAACACGCAGTTCCCTCGAATCATAATCTACAAGCGAATATGGCAGTCTATTGATCATATAACTGTCAACCTAACTGATCATATTACGATTGATAGAAGGCACTCATCTAGTATATAGGATGTCCGAACATTTACAAGAGCCAATGTAGATTCAGACTACTACTTGGTTGCAGCCAAGGTACGAATGCGAGTATCTAGGGCAGTGCGGAATCAGCGAAATACTGTGAGAAAGCTTGCCACTGAGCGGCTTCAATAGCAAGAAACCATCAGAGCCTTTGGCGATCGAGTGTCTATCAATCTCCGAAGATGTCCTTGGCCGCCAGCAACAAGTGTAGATAACCAGTGGCAACATTGTCAGCAAGCCATTGGAGATGCCACTTCTGATGGCTGGGTTTTTCCAGGCAACCACAAAGAAATCTCTAGTTTGATGAAGAATGCCGGCGAGCACATGCAGCTAAACTAAAAGTATATAAAGCGGCGTTGCACAGAAGGACCAGAGCTGCTCACGGACTCTACGAGCAGAAGAAAGAGGAAGGGCATCGACTTTTTAGAAGGAAGAAGAAAGAGCATGAGAAGTGTTCGATCGAGGAGATACAGAGGCTAAAATGCAGGAACAATGTTCAAAAATGTTATCAAAAGGTAAAAAGACCTCATTTTCTTGAGTCTAACTCAAGAAGTGCAGCTTGACCGTAGGTTGAGTCCAGCATTTGATAGAGAATGCATTTAACATAATCCCCAGCTATACACTAACAGTCAATATCTTCAATCTTATGATGCGCCAATGCAATGCTTGTCAAAGAACTTCATCTCATAAGCTTTCCAATAACAATGAAGCCGTATGATCGAAAGGCTTTAAAAGCATTAACATGCATAGATGCGTAGAAAGTTTCTCATCTTTTAAGCGCGGATGCCGATCTTCTTCTTCCACATAGCCTAGATAGTTTGTTAATGATTTCAGGGCAGCTACACGGATGTGTATCCTTTCAGTTATGATGCATAAAGCCATATGAGTAACAACTGTGATCATCACCAAAGCTAATGCTAATAAAAGCATCGGCGACCACATAAAGTAATACCCACTCTATTTTAAGCAATGCTCATAGGGTACAGACCGCAGTAGCATGGACCAGAAACAGTTAATGTTATATGAAATCAAATGTTTAGGCTCACAGCTGGAATCCTATACGGTAAACGACCACCGATATAACGCCTCTATTCATCCAATGCTACCAATGTCTTTTGTGTATCTGCTGTATTGAACTTCACAGCTAGATAGCATCCAAATTGTATTAGATATTCCCAAGCAAGTATAATGAGTTCCTTAACTCAGCAAAATACAATTGATTTTTGATTGGGGAAGCGTGCTTCGTATTAAGTTCTCCATTAGCCAACATCGCCATAAAATTCCGCGTAATTAAGTGCGCGAAATTAATTGCCGTGATTTTTAATTCATTTTATCTATGAACTAGAATGCCTCATTTGGGGCTTTTCATAATACGCAGATTAAAATTGAAATGAAGTCAATTTAAAGGCAATTCCATTCATAAAGATCCACTAATTGGATTTGCAGCATAAATCCAGCGATTAATACACCTTTTCCCATACATACCGATGGGTTGATGGAATTCGAATTGAGGATAATATTCGCCGAGCGAACGGTTCACAGTGGTAAATTGGTTGATTTACGAGTTGGGAAATACCGATTTTTAGATATAAAAATTCCATCCAAATGCACAAACGACCGGTTTAGCTTAGAAGGCAAGTTGGACCAGAATAAACCACGTCATAATGTGATAATTAATAAGAATGATAAACTTCAACATTGTGCATGGCAGACAGATGGACAGACATACAGGTAGCCCCACAAGTGGACGGACAGTGTTGGAAATTAATTACTCACAAGCGAAATCTCTGGGATAACGCTGTGTACGATGATAGATGAGGGATTCCTTGGAGTGGAACTCGTTGGCAGGAAAACACGGCAGCTAATGTTGTTCCTTTTGATTGCTGTTCAGTGGCGGTTCGAAGGAGCAGATGGAAGACGGGCGAACGTTTGGAATTATTAAAAGTGCCGAAGCTAATATGGCATTAAAGGTCTCGTCAAACAAAGAGCGTGGTGTACGCAGCTTTTTGGTTTCCACACGTAGCGTTCTAAAGGCCTCAGTCAAGCTTTGTACAAATTAGAAACAAAGTCTGTGAATAATCAGGCAATTTATTTGATGTTTGCTTAAAAGTGGGCGCCGTGGCACAGCGGTCTGTGTGTCGGATCACTGCGTGTAAGGTTTCATGTTCGAATCCCAGAAAACACCAAAAAAGTTTTTCACAGTCCCACCACTCGCAAACATCTGACAGACGTCCGGGAGTATGCGTTTGGTCAACCTGCATCCTGGAGAGTCATGCCATACACAATTGTGCTCGTGAGAGACCCAATCGTCAATGGAAGCCCTAACCGAGGACGCAGGTAGACCCAACGCGGGTTCGGGACTTGAGAAAGCCTCCTCTGAGCCTTGTCTAGCAATCTCGTCGGAGATCTCGTTCCCCAAGATCCCAGTATGACCTGGGACCCAGATAAGAGACAGAGAATTCAGCCTTGCGACCGAGTTCAAAGAGTTTTTGGTTTCACGAACTATTTTGGAAGTGGTTAAAGGGTTAAGCAAGGCCTAAAGCGCAGCCTGACTGTCACTACAGACACAAATGGTACGTCCCTTCCACCTGTCCCTCACAACATAGTTCATGGCCATTAGGATTGCATAAGTTTCCGCTCGGAAAACAGACGCATATCTGCCTAACGAGAAAATAAGTGTAATGTTGTTGACTTCCACGAAGACACCAGCGCCAGACCCTTGACTGGTTTTGGAACCATCCGTGAAAATACGACTACATTCCATTCCCGCCTCAGACTCTGGCCGAAGCCAATCCTGAACACAAGGAAAGTCGACTCTGAATTTACGCATCAGCTGGAGTTCTGGTGTCATTGCATCAGACGGCATATCCATAAGACCGGAGTCGTAAGATAAGTGTCGCGCAAGTTCATCAAAATTCCAGTGTAGAGTATACCAAAAACCGCTCCGCCTAAGACGATGGATGGCTTTGATAGTACAACCCATGATATAAGTATCGAGGGGAAGTAAGTTCAGCAAAGTGTCTAGAGCAGAACCAGGCGTACTCGGAAAAGCTCCCGTGCAGCCGAGACAAGCCGTTCTTTGGAGTTTGGTGCAAAAAGCAACCACATATTTACACGAGAGCCCCTTCCACCAAACAACCGACGCATATGCGAGGAATGGTCTTATCATAGCCGTGTAGATCCAGAGAACCTTATTCGGTGACAAGCCCCATGTCTTGCCAAAAGTACCCTTACACTGCCAGAAGACTGAGAGCGCCTTGGATGTTTTCGACTCGACGTGTTTAGACCCATGAAGTTTCGTATCCAAAATCACTCCCAGATATTTGGCTTCATTGGGAATGCGAATGGTGACGCCTTTTAGCACTGGCTGAGTCAGACTGGTCAAAATCCTCCTTCTCGTAAAAAGAATAACCTCAGTTTTAAGAGGATTCACCGAAAGCCCACTCCTAGTACACCATTCATCGATCATGTCCAGCGCCGTCTGCGCGTTAGCACAGACCGTCGCCAGGCACGGCCCGACAGAAAGTACGGCGACATCATCCGCATATGCCCGAGCGTAGACGTAAGAACTATTTAGAGTGATCAACAGAGAGTTGACCACCATGCACCATAACAATGGAGACGGAACACCACCTTGCGGACAGCCCCTGTTTACCCCTGTCATAACATATCGCCCACAATCCGCATCCACTACCAAAGTTCTATTCATTACCATTGCTTTAATCCACAACACTAATGTTTCATCTACCCCATGTTGTCTGGCCGAGTCGCACATGCAGTCAAAAGTCGCGTTGTCAAAAGCACCCTCAATGTCGCCCCAGGATCTTGAAGAGCTGTTGCGTCAAATATTTATTTTTGTTTATTTTTGGATTGAATGAAATTTTAAAAATTAAATTCTCGGACAAAAAAAAAATTATATCTGATTGACCTTCTTGTTTTCCAGTGATTTCTTTCAGGCATGATCTGTACTCTGTAGATATCTTACCCAAAAAGCTTCACCATATTCGAGTGATACCTAAAGTTACTGTGCCTATGTGGATCATTACTATCCATTTGAGTGTTCTTCCTTTCATGCTTAGAAGCTGCCGTTTGGTGAACTGAAGTCATCTGACATTTTTATTACAAGCTTGGCTTGTGTCTGGTTGGCCACGGTTGACCCCTGTTTGTGGTCCTTAATCCTTTCCTGAATTCATTCCTTTGCCTTGTGCAATTAATACATCCTCTTAGAAAACGCATGCTCAAGGCCTGTCTTCCACCGTGGTGGGTACATTCGTAAGGCTATACTTCTCCATATCTCTATGCAGGGCTTTTGTTGGACCTTTCTATTATCCCATCCATAGGCATTTCTAGATCGCTTATCTCACACATGAAGTCCGGAACGTTACAGTGTCCATAGGTCATACCATGCAGTGACGCTTGCCGTCACGGTATAAACGTAGTGTGAAAAGCTGGACCTGATATATTTATTTTGTCCCAAATTATTAGTTTATCCTTTTAACGCCGCTTTCTATTTGACAAGTATTCCAGTACAATACAAAAAACGCAGCGGTCGGAATCCTCAGCGCAGCAGTTAGAACACTCTCATTTCGACGAAGCCTTAGGAAATATAAAATAAGGCGAGGAGATCACTCTGAGCAGCGAGGAAAAGGGATCTAAGACTGACGCTATAATGTAGTTGCTGGATCGGTATCAGCCAAAAACAAACGGTTTGATTAAGTTTTACACGCGTGGTGTGATGGAATTTGTTCAGAAGACATTTTTTTTTTTGTTTAAAGGTACCACGACCAAATAGATCTATTGTGCCAGTGGCCATTTTTTGGGATAGCTACTCTCCTTATGAAAGCGATAATTACAGCTGCGGAGGAGTTCCTTGATATCTTTAAGGAAAAAGCTTCTCCTAATTGTACACAGAGTTGTAGTGTTCTACGGTTTCGCCCTCTTCTAGATAGAGGCGGCAGGTGATATCATCTGAGATTCTCATTTTGTTGAGGTGGTATTTCAATTTCCAGTGACCGATAAGGAAGCCCACAAGCTTTCTTACATCGTTCCTGCTGTATTTAAGCTTGGCTCAGACCTTGGATATTATTCCAGTGGGAAATGCATATGATGCTTTCCAACTGTTTAGTGTATATTTGCAAGCAGAAACAGATATTTCACAAAAAATGTTCTAGTCCAATGGAGAACTCAGAGGAGCATTTCCTGGCGAGCAGATCTGCGTCATGCAATTTCACTTTATTGTGTTCTGATTTAATAATAATCGGTACATTGTTCGTTCTGATGACAAGCTCTGAGTAGAATATCTTAAAAAACTTTGGAGTAAAAAAAAATGAGGGTTGCAGTTATAGACATTTTTAAAATATAACTGAATGAATGACGTCAATTTAAAGCTTCTTGCTACTATTTTTTGGTAAATTCCGACAGTCTTTTGACTCGTTTAGCACAGTCTCCGGTGATAACACCTTGTCCAAGGACCTAACAAAGTAACAACGGCTTAAGCTTTTTAATGAGTCCGGAAAATGTTTGATGGGTGCTCACTTCGATGTCTAAAGCTTAGGCTAAGACTGGCGCTTGATACATTGTGGTGTAGGTAGGTAGGTAGGTAGAAGTGGTTGTGTCAGCAAACTTAATTAGCGCAGAAGCGCCGTTTTACTACCACAACTCAAGTGACCTATCAGATGTAAAAAGGACGTTAACTTGTGGGGAAAGGGAAAAAGGGTAAGGATTATTCAAATCCACCCCGTTAATTTGAGGAAACTGATAATATCCCCAATGCTAATCTCCACTAACTCTATTAGGTTGTCAAAAAAGGGTTTACTTAAGGTGCGCTGTCTGGCCTTGCCTAAAGCCGGACATTTGCAGAGGAAGTGTAAGATTGTTTCTATCTCGTTAGCAATATTGCAGCTGCGATAGTGTGCATTAAATGTAATACCTATTCTGGCTGCATGAACCCCGATGGGCCAGAGGCCAGAACTAACTGCCAGAACTCTTGCGATATCTGTACGGTTTCTGTTTAGTAGATCTTGCGTTCTTTTCCTGGAGTATTTGGGCCACATCTGCCTGGAGATGACACAGTTCCGCACCCCCTGCCATCTGCTATCAGCCTTTAGCAGATAATGTGCGAAGATGCCTCCCTTAAGGACCCCCAACGGGACGTTCACCTCATTTGCTAGGGAAGCATCAAGGGCAGATCCCTGCCTCGCGAGTTCATTAGCTCATTCTTTTCCCTCAATGTTGCTGTCGCCCGGAACCCAAAGGAGACAAATCCTTAACCGATGACCTAGCAAGGTGAGTTCCTTTTTGCACTGTTCTACTAGCCTCGAGGATGTAGTGGCAGATACTATAGCCTTGATAGCAGCCTGGCTATCAATGAGGATGACAATGGTATTCAGGGAAGGCGAACCCCACAGGCGGATCAGTAGAAATGCGGTGAAGTGAGAGGGTTGTGATCCCTTATTTTCGGATCATAACCTCGCTGATAAGGGGTGTAGAGGTTTGCTTAAGTAGGCAGCAGGCCTCACGTACAGCAAAAACTTCCGCCTGCACGAATCAGGAAGCCGATAAGACCTGGAAATATTGAGGGAATCAGAGAATATCCCCGCCCTACCCCGCAGTCCATTTTTGAACCGTCGGTGAAGATTATTGTTTCGAACTCATTTGTCAGTACGCTAGTTTCCCATTCCGCCCTGGTTGGGAATCTGACCGTGACGTCATTTCTAAAATTCTCTGTGGGAGTTACATAGTCGGGCAGATTAGCTGCCAGATCCTGCGGTAGCAGATTCAGGATACTGTTGTGACCATAAAGATTGGTGCACCAGCATCCTGTGTCTCTTAGCCTGACCGCACTACATGATGATAGATGCATAGTGTGAAGATCGAGTGGTAAAAGGTGCAGGATAGCGTTTAAGCGTGGGCGCCGTGGCGTAAGTGGTTAGTGTGTCCAAGTTCGAGTCTCAGAAAATACCAAAAAGTTTTTTCACGGTCCCACCTCTCGCGAGCGTCTGACAAACATCCGAGAGTAATGTTGTCACGAAAAAGCTTATCAAATCGCCGTTCGGATTCGGCATTAAAAACTGTAGGTCCCTTTCGTGTGAAAAAAGGCTCTGGCACTTTAAAGAGCTGTTGCGCCAAATATTTGTATTTTTAGCGTTTAAGGCATTGCAACTGTTGCGCCTTTAGCCGCAGTTCTTTGCACCCTGTTGATAAGTTTGATGGTATAAGCTTTCCTTAACGTAGGCCACCTGACAAGCGATCCATAGGGAAGAATGGGACGCACCACGGCAGTGTGCATCCATAAGACCATCTTCGGCTTAAGTCCTAACTTCTTACCAAAGGTCTTACTGCTGGCATAGAAAGCCACACAGGCTTTCTTTACTCGTTGCTCAATATTAAGCTTCCAGCTTAGTTTTGGATCCAGTACCACACCTAGTTACTTAGCACTGGGGGATAAGGAGAGTAAGTGATTGTTTAGCCGTGGAAGCGTAAATGTCGGTATTTTGATTTTAGTGGTACAGAGCATCATTTAAAATTTGTTTGAGTTGACGCTGAGTCCACATCCAGTGGCCCATGAGCTAATCTCTCCAAGGCACCTTCCATAATCTCACTGATTATGGATGGAAACATCCCCGATACCACTATTACCACGTTATCCACACACGCGACAACCTTAACTACATCTCTGTCAAGTCTACACAAGATTTTGTGGATAACCATAAGCCATAGAAGAGGAGATAAGATCCCGCCTTAAGAAGTTCCTCTAACAACAGATATGGTAGAGCTGCTGTTGCCGAGAGTCGATTGAATGATTCTATTTTGAGCATTGTCAATATCCATTTGCTAATAAACTCTTCCACACTCAGTTGGATCAGAGCTTCCTGAATCGATTTCGTACTGACGTTATTGAAGGCGCCTTCAACGTCTAAGAAGGTAGCTAGGGTATATTGTTTGAAGTGGATTGTCTTTTTTATCGTTCGCACACTGTGGTGTAGTCTGGAATTTTTATGAAAAGGCCTAGACTAGCTTTGATTGAAAAGATTTTGGATCTCATTTCAGAACTTTCGTTCATATATATTCACAACATTAGTGCTGGAGAGTGAGGGAATTTTTGAAGCTATTTCTTTCAGGAATATACCAGGTATATCGAGATTAGTAAACAGTTTTGGGAACTGTGGTCAATCGGGCTTTGGTAATCGCTGAAAACCTTTAAGTTTTCTTAAATTTGATTAAAGATCAAAGGTTTTGTGCAACAGCTTAAAAGTTTAGTTCTTACGCAGATAAAATAAAATATTAGATATATGGTATGCAATATACATACATACATTTTCCCGCTTATACTTCAAAAGGGTTAAGGGAGTAGAATGCTCAGGTGCATTCTCCATCCTTCTCGGTCCTCCGCCATTGAATCCAACTCATCGGGAGGTATCCCTAGATAGGTCGAAGATAGATGTCGGACTTGATCCAACCATCTATTTCTAGACCTTTCGAGGGGTCACTTACCTGATGGCATGGCAATCGTGAAACGCTTTGAGGACATACGTACTACGTGATCAAACCATCGAAGCATAAATCGTTTCGGTCATAGAAGAAGCCGCTCAACATTGAGTGGCTCGTGTACTCTGGCGTTGCGCACTCGATTCCTACGACTTATTCCAGCAACACCGTGAAGGAACTTTATTTTGGCAGATTGTATCTGCGATCTTATTCTTTCGGTCACTACCAAAATTTCATGATCATAGGTAGGTGATAGATGGAACATATACCGAGTTATAACCTGATAATTTAACTCGATCAGTGAATTCGGCTTTCCTTACAACAGATTGACCAATTCTATAGAATAACTCGGGATTGCGCTTTCCATCACTCGTGAATTAGAAACCGAGGTGCTTAAACTTATTGATGGCAGCAGGTGCTTCAGTGGGACTCCACTAACATGCAGAGTGTAGTGAATGCACTGAATGTACTGAATAGGCGTTTTGCAAATGACCGTTACTTCCGATTTGTTCACGTTGATCTTCATTCCAGCATCATTACAAATGGCTACAAATCTTTCGAGTGCTCGCTGAAGTTCAGTTTGGGAGGACCCAAGGATGACTAAATCATCGGTAAAAAGCATCTGACTAATCCTTCTCCCACTTTGAAACTTCCTTCACCACGGCTGCGCTGCAACATTCAGTCCATATATATAATGAAGAGGAGAGATGACAAAACGCACCCTTGAAGGATATCAACGCACACAGTGAAAGGTATTAGTTTACCGCTGTTTACCCGAACTCAGCTTCTGAGTTTTTATATAAAGACTGAATTGCCCTTACTATCATATGCTTTCTCCAAATCTACAGAACAGGGGTAGACAGGTTACGCATACTCCAAGGCCTTCCCAAGAACCATTCTGGGAGTAAATAACTGGTCAGTTGGGCATATACCGGGACGAAAACCGCATTGCTCATCCCCTTTACTATCCTCGACCACAGTTCTGGAACGCATTTCTAACATCATAGCAACATTTTTTCCAGGGACACTTATAAGATATATACCTCTGCAGTTGGCCTAATCTCTTTTGTCCATTTTTTTAAAAAGAGGAGCAATCACCCGCATTTGCCAATCACCAGGTATTTCATCCCATTTCCAGGGCACTTTAATGACACACAAGACCTATTACACTCTCTCTTTGCCTAAAGCCTTGAGCATTTCTGGCCGGATTTCGTCAACACTAAGTTTTGGCTATTTGATCACCAAATTGACTTCCCCTTTCTTAGAACTATTTAACATCCTACTCTCAACCACAGGTCTTGCATTTTAGGCGCCCTCTTCGGGATTAAGCAGGGAGTACTCCATCTCCGTAAGATGTACATCTCATTGGAAAGAACTGTATTGTCTTTTAATTTGAATTTTGGTTTGAAATTTTAGGATATTCAACTATCTTGGCACTTTCTTCCAACGTGGAGCCGACATCGGACAACAACGCAATTAACATCTTATGTTAGCTATTATTCCCCTTGTACTGCATCCGTCAACAACAATCGCTCAAACTTGCTCAACATTGCCAGATTCCCCAAGCACGCCAACAATTCAGGGACCATTTTGCCTTAGAAGCAGAGACAATCAGCAGCACAATGCAGGAAAGCGTGGGTGACCACTGGAATGCTGTGAAATATGTTTTTGCAATTGTAGCATTCACCTGATTTGGTAAAATGCAAAATAATCACGACACATGACTATCGACAGACACTTGGAGACGGATCGATGAGCGTAAAGCAATCAATGCTCAGTTGTAGAGAGAACCGAGCTAGAAGCCTAATATAGCGCGAAAAAGAGGGAAGTACAGCGTTATGCAAGACGGGACAAACGTCAGTACATCGACTCACTGGCCTCAAGGGCTGATGAGGCAGCAAGCAGGTGTGATAGTAGGACTGTCTATAACATCACCAAGAAGCTCATTGGTGGTCGGAACTCCAAACAACATTCAGTGAGAAGTTTAGATGGCAATCTTCTGATTTCGGATGAGGATCAGCACACCAAATGAAGACATCATTTCGGTACAGTCCTTAACCACTAAGACGATGGTGATATGATCTCGAACCCTAATGAGCCTTCCGAAGCAAAAAATTCCCGAATTCGCACCGGGCCTCCCAGTAAAACCGAAACAACAGCAGCAATCAAGCCCTTCAAGAAAAACACAGCGGTGGGTATTGATGGCATCTCTGCCGAACTATTTCAAGCGGCGCCAAACACATCGGCTGAACTGCTACATCCGCTCATACGAAGAGCACGAAAAAATGAACAATTTTCTCAGGAGTGGAAAAGGGGGATAATAGTCAAGCATCCGAAAACGGAAATTCTGATGGATTTTAGAAACTGGAGAAGTATATGTGCTCTACCAACCGTATTATTGTTAGAATCATATAAGAACCCATAAGGAACATTAACCACGTCACATTTAACAATCACATCGACCACATAAACACCCTACGGATCATAATAGAGCAATGCGTCGAGTACAGGGGTCCGCTACATTCACTGTTTATCGACTTCGAGAAGGTTTTCGACAGCTTGAATCGGGATGCTATCTGGTTGGCCTTGCGCAAGAGAGGCATCCCAGAAAAACTCATAGGTATTATCAAGGCTACATATGAGGGAAGTAAGTATACGGCTTACATATTGGTAAGCTGTCGGAGGATTTTGAAGTCCAAAAAATGAAGTAAACAACAGCCCTGAGCCCCTCTAACACCCGCGCTCAACTCAACATTGACGGACAGGTAGTCGAGAAAGTAGACAACTTTCTATACTTACGAGTAGGAAGTGTGATCTCGGCTGACCGCTGTGGCACCGAACTGGATATGTGTAGCAGAATCGGGAATGCTATCGAAAGTCTGGAGAAGCAGTGTTCTTAGCTTAAGAACCAAGCTGCGACTGTTCCACTCCAACGTAGAATTATTACTGCCTTATGGGTGCAGTACTTGGAAGGTGGATACCACTATATACGCAAGCTGCAAACCTTCGTTAATAGATGTCTTAGAATCATCCTGAGGATATTTTGACCCAATCGTATATCCAACGAACAATTTTATCTGAGAACTGGTCAAGAACCTATAGACATTACCGTGCGAACGAGAAAGTGGCAGTGGATTGGACACCCTACGGCGCGACGATATCTCCATTGCGAAATACGCCATGCAGTGGAATCCCCTTACCCAGGCAGGCAGAAAAGCGGGACGCCCTAGGCATACGTGGCGCAGGACAGTCGAAGAGGAATCAAACTCTTTGAGAATGAGTTGGAGGCAACTCAAACCCGTTGCAGAACTCCGAACAAGTTGGCACGCACGCATTGTTGACGCCCTATACCCCTCGAGAGATGCAGGGATTTAAGTAAGTAACTAGGTAGAACATAGCATCTATCCAGGAACCATATGTGCGGAACAAGTGCATATGTGGATTTGGGGGTGTTCGTGGAGTAACGGTGCTATGTGACGAGCGATCTGGAGCCCGGAACTGCAGCGGCTTAGGAAAGAATCCAGAAAACTTCTAAATAGGTCTCTTAAGACAAATTTAGAAGGTGACTGGGATCTCTTTAGATCGAAGCAAAAAGACTATTAGAAGTTAATTCGGTTGTCGAAAAGTGCTTCTTATAGAGATTTCTGTGAAAAGATCGAGACACTCGGTGAAACCAGTAGGTTGGTGAAAGACCTCAAAAGAGGTAAACCGACCAAACCGGAGTCACTCAGACGGTCTGATGGCAAATTTACTGAGACGAAAGCGGAAACTTTTAGTCTTCTGCTGGAGACTCACTTTCCTGGCAATCGGATAATCACTAGGTCGCAGCTTGGCCCGCTTACCCAGGCTGAGCTTGATTTAAGTCGGAAAACTCGGCTCAGCTGGTGTACTGCATCAGCCGTGGTAACAGTTGAGACCATCAAATATGCTGTGGCATCTTTTGATGGTTTGAAATCGCCTGGCACTAATGGAATATATCCAGCTATGCTGCAAGAGGGCATAGACCAGTTGCTGCCAACACTGAAAAGAATTTTCACCGCTGTTCTGGCACTGGCATATATTCCTACACCTTGGCGGACAGTCAGAGTAGCTTTCATACCGAAAAGTGGTAAGGAAGACTATTCGCTCCCCAAGAGTTTCAGACCTATAAGTTTGACATCCTTCTTACTGAAAAGTATGGAGAGACTGGTAGAATTTCACGTGCGCAAAGCTGCTTTGAAACTGCATTCACTATCGGAGATGCAGCATGCCTATCAGCGTGAAAATCCTGTGAGACCGCACTTCAAAATCGAGTGGCCAGAATTAAATGCGCGCTTGATAGGAGAGAATACGCGATGGGTATCTTCATCGACATTGAGGGCGCATTTGACAATGCGACTTTTGACTGCATGCGCGACTCTGCCAGACAACACGGGGTAGATGAAACATTAGTGTTGTGGATTAAAGCAATGCTAATGAATAGAACTTTGGTAGTGGATGCGGATTGTGGCCAATATGTTATGAAAGGGGTAAACATGGGCTGTCCGCAAGGTGGCGTTCTGTCTCCATTTGTTATGGTGCATGGTGGTCAACTCTCTGTTGAACACTCTAAATAGTTCTAACGTCTACAATCAGGCATATGCGGATGATGTCGCCGTACTTTCTGTCGGGCCATGAATGGCGACGGTCTGTGCTAACGCGCAGACGGCGCTGGACATGATCGATGAATGGTGTACTAGGAGTGGGCTTTCGGTGAATCCTCTTAAAACTGAGATTGTTCTTTTTACGAGAAGGAGGATTTTGACCGGTCTGACTCAGTCAGTGCTAAAAGGCGTCACCATTCGCATTTCCAATGAAGCCAAATATCTGGGAGTGATTTTAGATACGAAACTTCATTGGTCTAAACACGTCGAGTCGAAAACATCCAAGGCGCTCTCAGTCTTCTGGCAGTGTAAGGGTGCTTTTGGCAAGACATGGGGCTTATCACCGAATAAGGTTCTCTGGATCTACACGGCTATGATAAGACCATTTCTGGCATATGCGTCGGTTGTTTGGTGGAAGGGGCTCTCGTGTAAATATGTGGTTGCTTTTTGCACGAAACTCCAAAGAACGGCTGCACGGGAGGTTTCCCGAGTACGCCTGGCTCTGCTCTAGACGCTTTGCTGAACTTACCTTCCCTTGATACACTATCAAAGCCATCCATCGTCTTAGGCGGGCCGTTTTTGGTATACTCCACACTGGAATTTTGATAAACTTGCGCGACACTTATTTTACGACTTCTGTCTTATGGATATGCCGTCTGATGCAATGACACCAGAACTCCGGCTGATGTGCAAATTCAGAGTCGACTTTCCTCGTGTCTAGGACTGGCTTCGGTCAGAGTCTGAGCCAGGAATGGAATGTAGTCGTATTTTCACGGATGGTTCAAAAACCAGTCAAGGGTCTGGCGCTGGGGTCTTCGTAGAAGTCGACAACATTAGACTTCACTTCTCGTTAGGCAAATATGCGTTTGTTTTCTCTTATCTGGGTTCCAGGTCACATTGGGATCTTGAGGAACGAGATGTCCGATGAGATTGCTAGACAAGGCTCAGAGGAGGCTTTCTCAGGTCCCGAACCCGCGTTGGGTCTTCCAGCGACCTCGGTTATGGCTTCCATTGACGATTGGGTCTCTCACGAGCTCAATTGTGTGTGGCATGACTCTCCAGGTTGCGGGTTGACTAAACGCATGCTCCCGGACGTCTGTAAGAAACCAACGGCATTCTTGCTGTCTCTCAGCAGAAAAGACTGTAGACAACTAATCGGCGTCTTGACAGGCCACTTCGCTTTTGCCAAGCACCTTAACGTGTTAGGCTTAAGTGACACTACAATCTGCGACGCTTGTGTAGAGAGCGACGACACCGCGGAACATTATCTCTGTGAGTGTCCGGCCTTTGCTCGTATCAGGTGGCAGATCTTCGGTGCGGATGTGGTGAGTGCTGGTACTGTAAGCTCCTCATCACTGAAGTGCTTGCTTGGCTTTCTTGGAACGTCAAGGAAATTCCAATAAAATGGGTAAATCAGGGTTTGCTCTCTGGCAGTGCAATGGACCAGTTGTGTCTGAGTGCTCCAATCGAGTGTTTCCTATCCCGACAAAAAAAAAAAAGTAGGTAGAAGTAATCTTAGGTACGTATCGAAGTATCGTAAAAGACTCATTTCAATGAAATTCATTTTATTGCCTAAAGCTTTTATCGCCAACGATTGCAAGGCATAGATAATTTTTCGTACATTATCCTGAACCTGAAAATTGATAAATGAATATGCCAAGCAAAATATATAGGTTTTTGTAACGCGGGGAAAGCCACGGGTGTGTATCTATGTTACGAGTATAAAGGCTTTTGGAAATGTCAATGTCTTAAGCTTTATTAGTCAGGCTCAAAGAATATAGATACATGTGTGCATACGTAAAGAGATAAAGTCGAACAGTCTCAATTTGTAATAGTGTCGGATAAGCTAATTATTTCATTTATCAGTCTTTGCACTGTGTCTATGTGTATATTTTTTAACACGCTTGAGACACAGTCAAACTCCTTTGAGGCGGTCATATATTCTATTATATATTTCATCTACCTTGTCTCCATTGGAAGGAGCTAGTGGGTAGAGACTAACAAAAATCACTTTAACGCACATTGTGACAATTATTTTCCTTCGGGTATTGAGCATTCAGTTCAGCATTCTTTGCAAGTTAACAACTTAGAAAGCAACTTAACTTCAAGACTAATGTGAAAATGCAGTTTAAAATATTGGCCAGGACTCACATATACAATATGCTTTAGAAAAAAAATAAAGTCTGTCAGTCTACAAAAACGCAGTCAGAGGTCGAATCTGAAATGGTACGTTTTTTTTTGGGCGCCTGACCTGTTCCACTCCGCTCCTGTTACCTTCAAGGAGCCTCCTTGCATTAATCACTTTGGGTAAAAACTTGAAGTTCATGCAGTCATCATTATATTCGTCTTTCGTTCTGGAGAAAGGTATAGAAGGATGGAAGAAAGTAAGACACAGCCACAACCATCACCAGCAGAACAAGAAGAAGACGAGAACCCATCAAATGGGCATATCAACCGCTAATAACAATAATAATTTATTTAAATTAATAAACTTGTCTTGGCCTCAAAGGGGGGACTTCAATCGGCCGCATCTTCATCATCCGCATGAGATAGCCAACCCAAACGATCGAGCCACGACCAACCAACCTACCACGGCAGATCTGGTTGGTTGATTAGTTCTTTTTGTGTGCGGCTCAGGTTCCTCCGTCGCGCATTTGTTTTGCTATTCCAGAGGCAACCCTTCTTTTTTTACCACCACCTTCTTCTGCTGCTCGTTCTTTTTGCTTCTTCTCCTTTGGCAAAGACCATCATTTCAGGTTTCAAAGAATCCATCGACGAACAAGCCGACGAAACGGAATCGCGCAATCTTGTGTATGTGTGGTGAAAGGTCATTGCCATTGTCGGCGACAACGACGACGACGAAGACGGCGAGTGCGCGCAAGCGTGTGTTGTACTGTTGAGTAACACACTAACACAGTCGTCTTGTCTAATATTTTTTAGCGAGTGAATTCTCTTTCAAACGAGAGAAAAAAGAGAAGAAGTTGCACAAAAAAAGAAAAGCTTAACAGGTGGATTGTGTCGATGTATGGGTATGGTTAAGAGAATCCCAAGTAAGCCGAGCTTTCCGTCTGTCTGTATGGAGGTAACTCAAGAAAGTGCTGTTGGCCGGCTTGTACTGCTGCAGTGGAAACGGTTCTCTTAGTGGGATTCCTTCGCTTGAGCGAAATCGCAAGTAAATAACTTTTTATTTCGTGACCAGCATCAAGACTGGATTTCTGTGGTCTTTCATTTTCAATTCTGATTTCGTTGCGAACGCATGGAGCGGTAGGTTCGTGGTTAGATAATCAGATGATTGCGTTACGTATGGCAAATGAGATCAGTTGACTACTGACTGTTTACTGACTTTAAGTACTTTTTCAACTTTTTTGAGCTTTGAGCATAAACTCCATAACATTTCTATTGTAAATTAAGACCAATCAAATCCTTTATTTCTAGGTCAAAAGTACTTCTCTAAAATATTGCAATTGGCTTTAGGTTTACGTCTTAGAGCTAAAACGCTTTTATGTATGTATGTATAAATTCTTTATTTAAAAAGAAAATAGTTTTTAACAATTTTATACTTAAATTGAAATTGAAATTGAATTCTTAAAGAAACAAAGAATGTAAGACTATGACATTTTGTCGTCTGTCTGTAGTTTGGCTTATTATTTATTATATAATTCATATTTGTTGAATTGAATTGAATTGACGCCGGCTCAACCGGCACTTTATTAGCTTAATAAAAGCACACGAAACTTAAACAATCTAAACTTAAAACTAGCAAAAAACTTAAAACTACCGTAATTAGGTGGGGGAATAATTGGTTTGGGGAAGGAATTGCAAAACAAGACATGGCTAGGAAGAGTTGAAGCACTGAAGGGGATTGTTACGGAGGGCGGTTCTACTGCAGTGGAAGTTTAAGGTGTTTTCCACACTGTTAGCCAAACGCAACATTCTGGACAGAGGTGCGTTATAATCGTAATTGGTGCGATGATAAGAAAGACGGAAGAGTGGAATGGACCTCAGGTTACGGGGATTGGTGTTAAATGAGACCAATTGAAGAAGCGCGGGGCAATCAATTTGATCAGTAATAAGCTGCTGAAGGAAGAGTTAGTCGACAATTTCGCGACGATTTTCGAGAGACTAAAAATTTATGAGTTTTAAACGATTAGAGTAGAGAGGTAAGTTGTATCCATCAACCCAAGGGAGACCAGGTAGGTCGAAACGGATAATCCTGCGCTGGATGGCTTCAATACGGCGGATGTGGACAGCGTAGTGTGGAGACCAAGCTTGGCTGGCATATTCGAAGATAGGTCTAACGAAGGTGGTATAAAGTGATTTGGTGACGTATGGGTTCGAAAATTCCTTGGACCAACGTTTATCAAAGCCAAGTGCAGAGTTGGCTATATTTATTATGTGGTCAATATGTGAACGGAAGTTAAGTTCCTTGTCACAGATTACACCTAAATCACGCAAAGATGCAACAGGTGGGACAAGCTCGTTGCGAAGGAAGTACTTCCTATGGGTTGGTGGAAGGCGTTTACGGGAGTAGGTGATGAATTGACATTTGCTTACATTAATTTCGAAATGATTTTTCTGACACCTGAGAGAAAAAGTCATCTTGAAGCGGGCGAGAAACAATGGGAGAAGAGATGTATCTAAGGATTTTCATGTCATCGGCATAGATAGAGAGTCTTTAATAACGAGTCTTTAATAATGCAGTCGACGTCGTTGGTACTTACTTACTTAGGTGGCGCTACAGTTCGGGGTGAACCTGGGCCTCAACCAACAAGCCTCCATTTAGCTCGGTCTTTAGCTAATTGCCTCCAGTTGCGCACCCCAAGTTGGTAGAAGTCCCCTTGAACTTATGCACGCCACCTACGGCGATGATTCCCTCTACTGCGTCGTCCCTCGGGGTTAGATTCGAAGACTCTGCGGGCCGGGTGTCTATTCACTCTACATATCCTAGCCATCTCAGACGTCCAATACGCAGTTTTTTGACTAGGTCGATGTCGCTATACAGCTCCTATAGTTCGTGATTGAATCTTCTCCTCCAAAATCCGTCAACGCAAACCGGACCGAATATCTTACGAAGAATTTTTCCCTCGAAGCGACCAAGGATATCTTCATCCTCTTTTAATAAAGTCCATGTTACAGCGCCGTACGGCAGGACTGGGATAATCAGGGCCTCATACAGAGTCTCTTTAGTAGTTCGAGATATGGCTCTACTGTTGAATTGCCTTATAAGCAAAAAAAAAAAAAAACAGCGATTGGCAAGAGTTATTCTTCGATGGATTTCTGCGCTGATGTTGTTTTTCGAGTTTATAGCATAGCCAAGGTAGACAAAGTCCCTTACTACCTCGAAGTTATAGCTGCCCACTGTGACGTTCAGTCCAATTCGTCTGTGTTGGCTATCCTTTTTTGTTGGCAGCATATACTTGGTTTTGCCCTCGTTTACAGCCCGCTGAGTTCTTCCGATAATGTCTATATCGTCGGGGTATGCAAGCAGTTGTAAAAACTTGTGATAGATTGTGCCTCCGGTATTGGTTTGTGAGTTCCACACAATCCGTTCAAGTACAATATTAAAGAAGTTACATGACAGCGCGTCAACTTGTCTAAAACCGTTTTTGATATCAAAGGTTTCGGTGAGGTCATTACCGACCTCGATGGAGCAGCGAGCGTTCCCCATCGTCAGCCTGCACAGACGGACAAGTTTGGCAGGGATGTCTCTATAGATGCTGTCATAGGCGGCCTTGAAATCGTTAAGACAAAGAGAAATGGTGAGTATCAATTTGGAATTCTTGGGTTTTCTCCAGGATCTGCCGAAGTGTGAAGATTTGATCGATGATGGACTTTCCTGGCCTGAAACCGCACTGATAGGGTCCAATCAGGCTGTTGATAAAAGGTTTCAGGCGTTCACACAATATCGGAGAAAAGATCTTGTATGCGATGTTGAGGAGACTGATGCCTCTATAATGGGCGCAGTTGAGGGGTCTCCTTTCTTGTGGATGGGGCAAACGATGCTGGGATTCCATTCATCAGGCATACGCTCGTCTGACCAAATCTTAGAGATGAGTTGGTGTTTGCACTCTACCAATTCATCCCCAGCTGCCTTGAAAAGTTCGGCCGATAAGCCATCAGGTCCAGCAGCCTTGTTGGATTTCAGCTTGGATATTGCTATTCTCACTTCGTTTTGGTCAGGTGGACGGAAATTTTGACTATCATCGTCTATGTTGAATGGTTTATTCTGCCTGACAGCGGGATGTTGGTCTTCGTCGCCGTTATACAGTCTGCAGAAGTAGTTTTTCCACATTCTCAACACAGACTGTGATTCTACTACGAGGTTTCCATTTTCATCTCTACAGGTTTCTGTACGGGTATTGCTCCTCTGGCACGTTCTTTTACCTTTTGGTAAAACTTCCGTACATTGTTCCTGGAGTTTAAACTCTCGATATTCTCAAACGCGCGCTTCTCATGCTCTTTCTTCTTCTTTTGGAGAAGCCGATGTTCTTCCCGTCTCTTTTGCTCGTAGAGCTCACGAGCAGCTCTCGTCCTCCTTCGCAGCGCCGCTATGTATGCCTCTTGTTTTGCTGCATGCACTCGCCGGCATTCTTCGTCAAACCAGGGGTTTCGCGGTGGTGGGCGAGCGAGACCCAGCACATCAGTCGCGGCATTTCTGATGGTACGTTGGCAGCGTTGCCATTGATCTTCGGCACTTGATGTTGGCGGCATATGGCTGATTGAGAGATTTCGGGATACGCGTTCAGCGAAGAGTCTGATGGTCTCTTGCGATTGCAGCCTTTTGATGTTAAATTTTCTCACAGTGGTTCTTCTTTGTTACTCAGATTGGGATATCCGCATTCGTACTTTGGCTACAACAAGGTAATGATCCGAGTCTATGTTGGTCGCTCGGAAGGTCCGGACATCCAGAATATTGGAGGCATGCCTTGCGTCGATCGCAATATGATCAACTTGGTTGATCGTGACGTGATCATTGGACCGCCATGTCTGCTTATGGATATCGCGATGAGGAAACCATGTGCTTGCTCCACAGTGAAATCAGTTAGCCTTATTCCGTTATCAGACATGGTGTCGTGTAGGCTATGCTTACCGACTGCCCCTTCCTATTTTGTCGTTAAAATCGCCCAATACGATTTTAACGTCGTATTTAGGACATTGCTCGTATGTTTTGTCGATGAGCTCGTAGAAACACTCTTTGGTGGCATGGTCCTTTTCTTCCGTGGGGGCATGAACACATATTAGGCTTATGTTAGCGAATTTAGCCTTGATCTGGATACTCATAATACGCTCGCTAACGTGTCCGAAGCTTAAGATTTCTTGCCTAAGTCTGCCGCGTATGACAAATCCGCATCCGAATAAGCATTGCCTGTTGCCTCTGTAGCAATCACCGTAGTAGATGTCACAGTTCTTCATCCTCTTTTTGCCCGGCCCATCCCATCGCACTTCCTGGATGGCGGTAACATCTGCTTTATAGCATCGTTGGTGGTAAGGACGAAAATTAAAGGTCCAAGATCACTGCCTTCAGGGACACCAGAAGTGGCCTTAATGGGGTTAGAGACGGGAGATCTAAACAAAACCTCATATGGTCGACCTACCAATTATGATTTGATCCAATTGATAAAACCGGGCTGAAAACCAAGAGCTTTCAACTTAGCAATAATAATTTCGTGCGAGATTTTATCAAATGCTTTACTGAAGTCGGTGGCAATTACATCAATTTCATTTCCATCTTCGAATGCATATAGCGCCTGAGAGACGAATTCAGTTAAGTTCTACCTTTAAAAAATCCATGTTGGTTGGAGGAAAATAAGGATTTACAATGAAGAAACATCGTATCGTACACTATGCTCTCAAAGAGTTTGGGTATGCATGACAGTTTGGCGATAGGTCGATAGTTGGATATATCGTTTTTAGAACCTTTCTTGTGAATAAGTATGATAAATGAGTTCTTCCAAAGTAGCGGGAAAGAACCTTGGGAAATGGAGATATTTAAAAAAAAAGTCAATGGTTGGGCAAAGTGGATAACTCATTTTTTTAGAACAATTGCGGGCAACCCATCAGGGCCAGGGGAATAGTCATCTATTCTATATTCGAATAAAATAATAAATAGGTACATACAATAGCTCTCTCAAAAATAGGTATACGCCCTTACTGCGTCAGGAGAGCTTTTATACGTATATTATTTCCGACAAATTATGATATTGTTCTGCTGTCTAAAATTCATTCAACTACGTCAGCGATCCAAAACTCAGTTTCAGCAATAAATGTCTTTGCACTTCACCTCCAACTTTGTTGTGTAAATGAAAATCTGACTGCTGTTTCAAAAATTATTAAAACCCCAGGGGGTAAAAGGGTAATCGACCAAAAGTCAAAACACTCACACACTCATTCATACACAGAATTTCATCTGTACGCTTTGTATCCATGTGGTCAATGTACTGCGAATTGTGGATTGCAAACGCTGCAAAAGGAAATGTATCTTAAACTTGAAATAAAAAAAAACAAGATTTTATGATACGTTGACAGTTGGTAGTCTGTTGATGTTGGTGAATCAGTTAACTCTTCTTGGACTTTGGTCTTGTTTGCTTGTCCCACAGGATTTGTTTGGAATTTCATTTTATTTAATTAAACATTTGCATAAGAAATCTATTTGAAAAGTATGTAACTATGCATGCATTAGCATTAGCTACCTATTTGTCTGCTTAAGTAGTAACTAGCAACTATCCAAGTAGGTGGGTACTTGTAAAATAATATGCTCATGAGCTTGCTTCTCGATATTGTGAGGTAATTGGTCGTAAAGTATGTATTAGTTGACATTTCAAATGTGATTGGCACACTTTGACTTTGTGTCTACGTGTTATCAAAGGTATCTTACTAAATGCTGAGATATTCACACTTTCTGCTATGCATTTCCACCAAGCTTAGATCATAGACTTAACTGAAAATTGTGCTTAGATGCACGCATACCGTAATGATAACGCTTAAAATATGTGGAATATATGGGTAAGGAATAGGATGGGTTCATTATTATGCCCGAGTGTGTAGAAATTTCATACTCCCATTAATAGTTGTAGCCCATTATGCAAACATATACATGAACCTAACTATTTAAGAGAAGACAAATAGATGCTAGATGGAGGTGATGATTTCGGATGTTATTAAAGCAACGCGCCACGATTTTCGAACCAACAGCACGCCACTGACTGACTGAATTCTAGTGAGCAGCAATGCATTCAAAGATTATCAAATCAAGTATATCGGATCACTAAAAATTATTTAACCTAAACAGGAACAGCAATGTGAAACTTGAGAACAAAATTTTAAATAGACTGATAAACTATGCAGGCAGCAATTTCTCGAACTCGATGTGCATGCAACATACCAGCCTTACTGAGATTCCATATACTTACTTACTTACTGATGGGCTACGATCAATAGATTAAGAAATAATAATGGGGAGATTTTTAGACCGATAACAATTTAACCGGGCTCCAAAAACTATAAAATTGGCTGTCGTTGGGCTGATTTATAAAGAAGGAAGACAAGGTAATTTTGCAAGCCTTAGCCAATTTCAATATCACCTAATCGTAGTTTAGTCGTTCAAGAATTTCGCTGAGCGATATTCCTTAATAGGAGCAAATCAATACGCTTTTTAAATAGAAGCCGAACATACGTCTCGAGGGACTTGAGAAAGTGGTTAATGAGGGTTTCAGGAAAGTAGTGCTGCTCGTTCATTTCAGCAAACCGTTCTATACGATAGACCTTTATGAGCTATAGAAAGCTGCTGACAGCGTGTGAAGAATACCCAAATTGGCTAACTAATTATTAGGTTATCTACATACATAAAATGCAATGTTAGTATATGTGTGCGCTATATACTCAAATTGACCGATTTCACTGAAAGCTTCACAGTTTGTTCTTATTAGTGCCATGCCAGTAGTGTTCAGGAATAATAACATCCATGTATAAGGCTACATCTTTGAGGGATAATGCGTGGAAAATCAACGTCGACGACTACAATGACTACCAAGCTGTGTCCCAAAAGCTAAATACCGAAAAGATTCAGTAGTATACTTTCGAAATCAAGTTAGAAAGGCCACATCGTGTTGTTGCTGTTGTTGTTGGGACTCCACCCCTCATGCACCAAAGAAGAGGTTATGCCTGATCTTCATGCCAAAGGCTTTAAAATTCTTGATGCCGTTATTATCATCAAGAAGGAGAAGCAACAAACGGAAATAGATAAAGACGTCTTGGTAAGGCGTGGACTTCCGCTTTTTATGCTTACATTCGATAAGTCGGATAATATCGACGATATCTACCGAATTAGAGCTATACTAAATATCGTGGTCCAAATCGAGCCCATACGTAGAAATTTAAGGATGATTCCGCAGTGCAAACGTTGCCAAGGATTTAACCATACGCAAATGTACTGCAAAAAAGAACCGCGATGTGTGAAATGCGCCGGAAATCACCTCTCATAAGTCTGTGGAGTAAATAAACAAACCTCTGCAATATGTACTAATTGTAAGGGAAAGCACCCGGCTAATTATAGAGGCTGTAAAGTAGCTAAGGAGTTGCAAAAACGAAGAGATGTGCTCCTTAAGCCCCTAAATGCAAAATCTAAGCTGCATACTAAGCCAAAGCGTAAGAATGCACAGGAGAAACTAGCTAAACTAAGACTACCGGGTTCAGAGCCCAAAAAGGTGAGGGAAAGAGTGACAACAGAAAAGTCCTCGACCTCTGTTCTTAAAAGAAACGGTACTGAAAAGCTAACATCGAAAAAGCCGCCAGGTAATAGCCCTCGGACAGCAGGAGTGCAGACTTACGCTCAGGCCGCGACATCCGAAAAACCAAAAAACGTTGAAATTTCGACGGACCCTATCTCTCATGTTTTGTCGGTCATTCTCGAGAAATTTGAAGAACAAAGCAAAATAAATAATAAAATTATTCTCGATAGGCTGGTCAAGCTTGAGAATAATTCTCAGAAAAAGCGTACTTCAACTAGAATATGAATAACAAACGAATGTTAGAAATATGTACTTGGAATACAAACGGACTTATGCAAAAACTCCACGAATTGGAAATATTCATGCGTGAAAAAGATATTGATATTTGCCTGATTTCTGAAACCCACGTAAAAAAGGAATCGCATTAAAAAATAAAAGGCTATAATGATTACCACGCTTGTCACCCTTCAGGAAAAGGGAGAGGCGGATCAACCTTGTTTATTAAAGACTGCATCGAACAGTCCGAAGACCTAAAGATAGAGCTTGGAACTTTGCAACTGTGCACGATTCGAGTTAAAAATAGTCAGCGTACTCTTAAAATCTCATCTATCTAATATCCACCGCGTTCCGCGCTTGAAAAATCTGATTTTACTAACTTGTTTGAATCGCTGAAACCTAATTTTATCATCGGCGGCGACTTAAATGCGAAACATACGTTCTGGGGCTTAAGATACAGCTCGAAAAAAGGTAGAATGCTCTACGGGGCAGGTATGGAGTACAGTTGTGATTTCCATTCGACGGGTAAACCGACTTACTGGCCAACTGATACTTCGAAAATACCTGACCTGATCGACTTTTTCGTTGTGAAAGGAATATCTACGAACCACATAAAAGTCAAAGAGAGCTTTGATCTGTCGTCTGATCATTCCCCAATTATTGTAACAATCAGCGAAAAACTAGTCTATAACCTAGAGCCAGCGAGATTAACTGGTCGAACAACTAACTGGGAAGGATTTAGGAACGAAATTGAAGATAATGTTGAACTGAGCGCTCCACTTAGTTGATCGCTTCGTTGAGATCGTACAGCTCGCCTCTTGGATAATACGCACAATCCAAGGAAAACGCCGGACAGATACGGTTTGCGATATCCTCCGGAAATAAAAGAATTAGTCAAAGAAAAAAGAAAAGCGCGTAAAAACATCGTGCTCCGCAGTATAAGGCACACTTGAATGGTTTGTGCAATTTGTTGAAGAAGACTATTAAGGATTTTAAGAATCGTCCAATAAGCTCTTACCTTGAAAGTTTAACAGCGAAAAAGATTCCAATTATTCACTTTGGAAAGCTGTAAAGGGCACCGCGCCGCCAATCAAATTAAATCAATATGAATGGGCAAGGGGAGGATAAAGAAAAAGCGGACGTATCTGCGGCCCACCTGAAAGAAACCTTTAAACCGTACGATGGTCAAGTGGTTTACAACAACCGCAATAGGCTGAATTTAGCATCTGACGATTTGACGCTCACAAGTGCTACGCTAAGGGAACTCACACATGAGATCGAGAATCTAAAACCTAAGAAATCTCCTGGTTTTGATTTGATTACCGGAGAAATTCTCAAAATTTTACATAGAAAAGAATTGATTAAGCTTCTCCATATTGTAAATGCTGTACTCAGATTAAAACACATGCCAAGCCAATAGAAAGTTGTGGAAGTCATAATGGTTTTAAAACCAGGAGAACCGCCAAATGAGGTAAAATCGTATAGACCAATTTCGCTTCTTCCAATCATATCGAAAATTTTCGAGAGGATATTATTAAGGCGTCTCCAACCGGTTATAGAAGAAAATAATCTTATCCCTGACCACCAGTTTGGGTTCAGAAGTAAGCATCGACGATTGACCAGGTGCATAGAATTACTGACATAATCGAGAAAGCACTTGAAGAAAAAAAGATTTGCTCAAGCGTATTTCTTGACGTCTCGCAGGCCTTTGATAAGGTGTGGCATGATGGCTTGAAATGCAAACTACGACAAGTTCTCCTTGTATGCTTATACGATATTTTAGAATCATATCTCGGGAATAGACTCTTTCGTGTTAGACATGGAGTCGAATACTCCGAGCTCAAGGAAATTTCGGCCGGCGTACCGCAAGGAAGCGTGCTTGGGCCGCTTCTCTATTTGCTATATACTTGTGATATACCGAACGAAGATGGTACTATCCTTGCTACGTTGGCCGATGACACCGCTATCCTAGCAGTAGGTAAAACAATCGAAGAAACGACTGCAAAACTGCAAAACGCACTGAGTAATGTAAATGAATGGACGAGGGACTGGCGGATCGCCCTCAACGAATCTAAATCTGCTCACGTGAATTTCACTTACAAGAAAACTAATGACTTGCCAATTTTCCTAAACTCGGCCCGAATACCTTTTGCAAACGAGGCCAAATAACTGCGAATGACACTCGACGCAAGACTGAAATGGAATTCGCACGTGAAAATGAAACGAAAAGAACTCGAAATCAAATATAGAGAAATGTACTGGTTAGTCGGAAAACATTCCCAGCTCAGTACTGAGAACAAACTGCTTTTATACAAGCAAGTGCTAAAGCCGGTGTGGACCTACGGTATACAACTTTGGGGTTGTACAAAGAAAACAAATGCAAATATTTTACAAGCTTTTCAAAATGAAGTGCTAAGAGAAATTTTCCAAGCACCGTGGTATACTAGAAACGACGATATCCACAGGGATCTCGGAATTCCGACAATCGAAGCTGAAACTAGAAGCTTCGCGAGAAAGCATAGAAACTGACTAATCGGACATGTCAACAATACAGTCCTACAAATTTTGGATGAGAGCAATTAATTGCGCCAACTACAAAGGACGAAACCTTTCGACTTGGCGAGATAATGATTAACCATGTCTAGATTGCGGAATATGCAAGATCCTTCAGTGGAAAGTAACCTGCCAAAGGTTTTTATTTTATGATAGAAAAATTGCTTGATAAGTTATACTTAGTTGCGATATCTAACAAATTTATATCGAAGGGTGGTGTTTTTTTAGTCAGTAACAATCTGACACTACTATGAGCACGCGCTTGCTATTCTCATAGTGTCTATGGAAGATTTTTCACCTACCCTCAGAAAAAAAAAAGTAGTGTTTAGAGAGTGGTTTGAATGAAATTGGATAGGCAGAGCTGTGGTTATTATAGTGTTTAATTTATATTGTACAAGTATAGATTTACTCAAATTTACAAATAACGAGGCATTGCCGAGTCCGCTTGTTTATAATATAATAGACACGAACTACCACAAATTATCTAACGATCTGATGGCACTGTAACGATCTTGTAATAAATTATCAGAAACCGAATTTATGCGAACCCCATTATCGGCCAGTTTATGTGAATGGGCACCACATATCAGAATTGCTATTATTCAATAGTATTACTCATCAACTGCCAAATTAAATCAATATGTGGATAAAGTCTAGATTTTTAACTATTAGAGCACACTTTGTCTGTCACTCACTTTATAAATCTTCGTCGGAAATGAAAAAATGCAGGCCGTAACTGGTGTCAATTCTATTACAATTGCAGAGTAGAGGTCAGAAAGTACTACCATTCTTTCAATTTCAATTCAATTCAATTTTATTTTCACTTAAAATGCTTTACAAATATTTTACAATATTTAATAAGACAATGGCGTAGCTGCCATCTGCAAGATTGATATCTAATTAAGTAAAAAATGAACTAAGCCAACGCATACATTTAAAAATCTTCCTCCATAATTCTTCTTCTGTACTCTAAAGTTATTTTACAGTATTTGTAGAGCTTTTCGCAATTCAATCCATTTAAGATTTCCAGCATTTGTTCCACGCACAAGATATTTTCTCCCCATTTCATTTTCCTTATCCCCTTCAACACTGGACAAACACATAAAAAATGCCTTATGTCCTCCCTATCCTATATGTTGCAAAGGGAACATGTCAGTGGTAAGTCAGCTCTCCTCTTGCTTTGAAGATCATAGAAATGGATTCAACACTCATGTCGTTTCGAAAATAATTTTTGGCTTCAAGGTTATATTCGAGGTGACTGTGTAATGAAGCTCTGGCTAAATTAAGAAACTGTTGGTGGTACTTTTCATCCAAATTTTTCAATAGTAGATATAGCTGCCCTCTCCAATTTGGGATGTTTTCCATAGACAGTTCTACCGGGTAGTTACAAAAATCTGCTAGGTCTAGCCATTTTTAAACCAGTAAGACTTGCGGGTAACCTCATATTCGTCTACTTTTCTCGGAGTTCTTCTGCTATCCCATAACAATATCTTCGAAATATAGTCAAAATGCGGTCTAAGTGTGATTATATAAAGTACAGATAATCCTGTTTCTGCATATAACATGTAGTTTGGTGTAGCCTGTGACAGCCTAAAAATTCGTTTAAGAATATTCTTAACAGCTTCTTTACAGAATCCGATTCCATAAAACCCCATGACTTCGCTCAATAACATAAAATAGATTTGGCCGTAGATTTAAAAATTTTGTACTTCGTACTTGGCTGAACAAGTCCGCTACTCATACATTTTTTTCAAGTTTCGCTCATGGCGTTTGTAGATCTTGCAAGTTTATCAGGTAAATGTTTTTCATAACTTCCATCGCTGGACATCTGTGCACCTAAATACTTGTATTTTTTACATTTCTTCGTTTCTCGCATAGCGCCCATGACCTCTTCGAAAAATCATAATTTTAGATTTGCTGAGATTAACCGTTAGATTTCAGGTGTTGCAATATTCAAGGAGTCGATTTATCATTAGCTGCATAGCTTCCGCTGACTCTCCTAGGATGACGATGTCATCGGCATACATCAGTACCTTTATAAGAATCCCTGCAAAGGTAATCCCTGCTGTTAAAAAATCAGATAGAAAGTACTACAACGTCTCCAGAGTTTTCATATTCTTTAAAGCATCATGCAGCATCGTAAAAACCAAACAAGACAGGCCAAGCGTATCTTAAATAAGCAGCACATCATTTCACCAAATAAATGTCTAAGACAGGCTGCTAAAATGTCTTTTCTTGAACACACTTTGAACTTTTCGGAATGCTTTGACAATTGTTTCAAAGAATTGATAAAATTGCATGGTGCATTGGTAGGTAATATGTGTGATTATTAAGTATTGGTATAAGTATTAGGTCGTTACATATGAAGTTGCCGATTTTTATGGGGAAAGTTAAACGACGTTATTTCAAAAATTAAAAACGTTTATTCCAAAAAATAATCTCCATTTACATCTGCGACATTTTTCCAACGTTCTACCAAAGCAAAAATGAATCTTTTGAGAAACTTATTATCCTTTCGGGCTAAGAAGTCCTTTAAGTCCTGTTTTATGGCATCTGGGCTTATAAATTGTTTATTTTGGAGGTGGAGGTGCCCAAACTTCAGAAAAGGTGGTAATCGGTCGAGGATATGTCTGGTAAGTCGGATGAGGCACAACTTCATAGCCCAACTCCGCCAGCTTCAGGAACGTCGATTGTGGGGTATGTGGACTTGCGTTGTCATGCAACAGTATGGGACCATGCCTATTTACCAGTGACGGATGTTTTTGGAGCAATTTGTTGTGCATTATGTCGATTTCTCTACATTACGACTCGGCCGTAATTGTTTCTCCGCGTTTGAGAAAGGAATAATGGACAACTCCCTAACTCGTCCACCATACTCTCACCATTACCTTTATGGCGCGCAAGTCTGCCTTGCCAAGTCCACTGGGAAGCTCACCCACTACCCATTCTCCCGACCTCTTCCGCTTATCGTATAGGATCCACTTTTCATCGCAGGTGACGATGCGATGCAAAAAAGGATCCATACGGTATCTGTTGGTCAAAGATATTGCAACCTCCAAACGTCGTAGCATATTCGCTGGTGTTAGGACGTGGGGCACCCATCTCTCTAGTTTTTTTACCTTTCCGATGGCGGAAAGGTGGCGACTTATGGTTGCAGTTGACACTTTGAAGCTTGCAGCAAGGCTAAGAACAGTCGTAGCTGGATTTACTTCAACAGTTGCTGCAAGTTCTTCATGATTAATGACATTATCTGGTCTACCCCTTGGCAAATTTTCAAGCGAAAAATCTCCCTCGCTGAACTTGGTAAACCAGTTTCGAACAGTTCTCTCACTACACGTACCCAAACCAAAAGCACCGTTAATTTCTCTAGTCGTTGCGGCGGCGTTCATGTTTTTTTTCAAATAGAAAAAGGAAAATTGCCCTTAAATTTGTTAGTGAAAGCATTTTCTATGTAAGGAAAAAAGTCAACTCAATGAGCTAATAGCGTAAATTAATTGTAACCTTTAGAAAGATTAAACTGCACTCCTTTCTTAAAAAGAAACTTTATTTCCAATTTCTCTGCACAACTTCACGCCACAACGATCACTTTAGGAATGATCGGTAGGTCCGCAATTTCATATGTAACGATCTAATATCAACCACATTCGTTTATTAAGTGAGTTACAAACTTCTACACTAAAAATAAATTTCGTATTTCTGCTCTTCATTTCTAACTTACGTCGTGCAACTGTAACAAAAGGGTTATACTCTTGCAAAAGGCAAGCCTCGAAATTTTTTTAGCCCTTTATTGTGGAACTTAACTTATCAACTTGTTGTCAGTGGAATAACCTCCTGTGGGTAAGCTTTGAGCTTTGTAGAAATAAATATTTTATGTTTTGCAATTTGAAATAAATCTTCAAACTCCAATGTTGCTCTAAAGTCTTTCCTTAATTTTCTTTGCCGGATAAATAAATTAGTAACCTAGCTTTCATAGAGCACATACTTAACTGAAGAAACGACGTTGATTTGGATGATAGTCCAAAGACCTGAGAGCACCTGCAAGCAATTCCGAATGCAACACGATCCGAACACCTTCCAAGTGACGACGTTCACACAATTAAGTAATTCAAATTGCCCTCCATATGGATGGGAAAAAATATATAGTTATTCCATAGATTCCCCAGAGATACATGTTAATTAGCCTCCACTTGTGACACAGAAAAAATATGGGTCAGCCTGAGATGATTCTACACATAAATCCTTGTCTCCTTGACACTTTCCATGATCATTTCTCAATAGGCCTTAAATTACGCCTAACGACAAAAAGAAAAAAACTATCCCCCATCAGGAAGTCTAATAAACTATCTAATAATTGAGCTATATGACCACGCCCCCGGTATCTCAAGTATGTGTATCGTTGTTAGAATTCCAAAAGCGAACAACCAAACTTTATATATTTGCATATAAATTCTTTACTGGCCACAACAGACGACATTCGAAGGTGAGTCCAAAAGTATCTCAGATGGAAAAGTATCTAGAGCATGTGTTCATAACGCACACAATCGCAGAAAGTAACCATAAGTCAATAACCCCCCCGTTGTCAATTTGTCGTTAGATACAATTTGTTGCAAGATACCCAGGGGGTGTGAGAGGAGATTGAAAAAGTAAAAACACATATTTAAATATCTCATGGATTGATGATGACTCTATTAAGTAGTGAACGCGCTAGAGAAAAGATAGGCTTTTTAGTCTTTCTTTCGTGACTGACATTAGTACGCAAATGTCGTGCAGACATTCAAAACAAATTCTTTTGGTTTGGCTGTTCCCGTGGTTCGATGGTTCGATGGGTCTATGAAGTCTATGGAGCGGTCCCGTTCTGAAGTTTTCGGTGGTTTTTGTATTTTTTCGGATAGAAATAGCAAGGAATTCTAAATGGGAACATTAATTCTGGTCTCAGATAATAGCAAGCGTTGATTGGAAGTTGTAGATGTTTGGTACGTTATCGTCAACAAATGAGCTGTGAGGAATTTAAATTAGCTGCTGTGCTTTGAATGTGCCCGCGATTTTTATCTTGGTCACACTCCGGGAGAGGACAGACTGGCGGTATGAACAAATTTACGGCGGAGGTGTGACAAGAGGAGGGTGTTTGTTAAACGAATATATTACTGCCTGGAATATTCTAAACGGTATTGGGGTAATACTTGTACAGTGATGTCCTTTGAAGAATAACTTTGATTTAAGGACGAGGCTGTTAACTAAACATTTGTGGTCTACGAATCACTGAACCATTCTTCCACTTTTAACAGCAATGTTGCATTGCAGCCTCATTAAAGTTCACTATGATATCAAACCATTCTAGCTGAAGGACAGTATTGTATTAAAATGCCACGTAGGCTGAGGGAACTGTTTCAGCTACCTCCGAGCTATTAAAGTGTTTAGATCACGCCCGAAGTAAAATTATGTTTAGTGTTAGTCAGGATGCAGCGAACCATGGAGTAGGGTTGTGGCATTAAATTCTGCCTTAAATTTTACGCAGAAGTGCTGGAACGTTGGGGGTTGGAAACTGCCGGGTCCGAAGGCAGATCGCTGATGCATTGATGCTCCATCAACTCAATGTGGCAACGCTACCTCAACCACCCTACAGTCGAGATTCGGCTCCTCTTGGTTTCTTTCTGTTCACTTGGGTCAAAAGCAGCCTGAAACTGAATTTCAGATACCAACAGTATCTTCTAGAAAGCTGCCTCATCCGAGCTATTTTCCAGGAGCTTGGAGAATAGGAAATCGCTGGCATTGATGACCCTATTATTTGCACAGACGATATAGTAGTGAAGTCGAAGACAATAGAAAAGCATTTGGGAAAATTGCTGTTAATTTTTAAGCAAATAAGATCTTTTGGACTGGCCTGCAATCTTGAAAAGTGTGTTTTTCTGAAACCAGAAATCACTTACTTGGGCCATACTTCCAATGCATCTTGAATCAGTACTTCGGAGTCAAATGTCATGGTCATAAGGAAACTTCCCAGCCCGTCAAACTTAAAGATGGAGGCATTTCCTGTTAAAGTCAACGATTGTAATAAATTGATTAAAAACCTATTTGCGCCAAAAGAACGTTCCTTTTGTATGGAGGAAAGAGCAAAAGGAGGCTTTCCAAAATTTAAAGTCGCAACTGGAATATAAAATAATGTTGTATTACTTCTGAGACGACCTCCCCATTTTACTAGCTACAGATGTGTTTTCTCACGGCATTGGGGAAGTAATCTCACAGCGCCTATTGTTCACGTATCAAAAACTCTGAATGTCCACCAAAGTCGCTACAGTCTAATAGATAAAGCAGCTCTTCCTATTATTTTTGGAATTCAGAAATTTAACTACTATGGACGCAAATTCATTCTGTACACTGATCAGAAACCCGGAAAAAAACTGCCACTTTACGCTATACAAAGGTTGCAACAGTGGGCGATATTTCTGATAGATTATCGTTTCGCAATTCGCTACAATCCAATGAAGAAGCATGCAAATACCGACGCGCTGTTTTGCCTACCAATGGGTGATGATGCGGAGTCTGACGCCTGTTTTTCAGTCACCAATGAGCAACATTTAGAAGAATTTCCGGTTGATGCTAAATGGATCGCCCATGCCACCCACTCTGATCCAGTCCAACGAACAGTAATTAAATTTATTCAAGTTGGTTGGCCAGACAAACATCATATTACAGATAGTTTGATAAAGCCCTGCTCCATCGTAGATTTTCACTAACTATGCAACATATGTTATTTTGCTTCAGACTGATTACGTTCGAATTGTTATTCCGACATCATTACAGCCCAAGGTTCTGAGTCTCTTACATAGTGGTCACTGGGGCATAGCTCGGATGAAGCAGCTTTCTAGAAGATACTGTCGGTGACTTTCTTTGGATAAGTGCATCTCAGAACAAACAGCAAAGTGCCAGCAATGATAACAGTTAAGTATTTTAAAGATGGCCTACCGCTGATCATCCATAGCAGCGTATACACTTGGACTTTGGTTAGAAGCATGTGGTTCATATGCGTGGACACATTTTCCAATTTTTTTTTTTTTTATAATTTGCGCGCACTCAAAGAGTTATAAATACCTTTAACATGTTTACACACAGTACGGTCGTTGGAAAGGATGGATAGAGAGAGAGAGAGAGAGAGAAAGATTTTTGATGTAGTGGTTCTTGAAGCTCAGTTGTTAATGCTTCAGAGATTCTCCGGGGGTGGCGTCCAGATAACTGGTGAGATTTTTGTTTATTATTGTCTTTGCTTCTGATTCACAGTACTTTTTTCTCGATAACCGATGTCAAGGGCAAATCATCAGCAACAGAGCAAACAATTTTTCCAGCCACATGACCAAGCTACTGCCAGTGTTATGCCTTCGTAGTAGTGTCCACACAAACTTTCGTTATTGATCGGACTGACTTTATATATTTCTTCTTCTTCTTCTTCTTCTTCTTCTTCTTCTTCTTCTTCTTCTTCTTCTTCTTCTTCTTCTTCTTCTTCTTCTTCTTCTTCTTCTTCTTCTTCTTCTTCTTCTTCTTCTTCTTCTTCTTCTTCTTCTTCTTCTTCTTCTTCTTCTTCTTCTTCTTCTTCTTCTTCTTCTTCTTCTTCTTCTTCTTCTTCTTCTTCTTCTTCTTCTTCTTCTTCTTCTTCTTCTTCTTCTTCTTCTTCTTCTTCTTCTTCTTCTTCCTTTTATCAGCGAGGTCATGATCCGAAAATAAGGGATCTTATCCCTCCCACTTCACCGCATTTCTACTGATGCGCCTAACGGGGTTCAAATGATCTCTTCTTTGAACGTGGCAATACCAGCTGAGGCGGTCGCGCTCTATTTTTTGTACGATGGTTTCCTTAATGTGAAAGCTTCCACGGATCTCCGAACTTCTTATTCGATCAAGCTTTGTCAGTCCTGCTGTCATGCGAAGCATCTTCATCTCAGCTGGCGTTAATTTACTCTCATACGTTTTGTACATCGTCCAACTGACTTTATATATTTCATGAGAAATAAATAAATGCTTGTTGACATCAGGCTTTGAACCATGAACCATTAGCGTGACAATTGAGAACGTTACTACTACACCATTGCCACCACTCCTTAGTACATTTTGAGCAACGCCAAATCCCTCGACCGGTAAGTCGCCTGCAGAAATTTTGCACGGACGCCAGCCAAAGGTTCCAATGTCATTGATGATTCCGAAACCTCTGCAGAAGACGAGGGCCAGAGCAACAAGTCGGTTTTCCAACGAGCAAGCGGTCTTTGCAAACTTGTCATGTGGCCCGGCATGGGTACCAGGTAAAATCTCGAAACAACGTGATGACATGATATATTTAGTGGCGACACCCTTTGGAACATGGAGACGGCACCAAAATCAGTTGAGAGTTCGACGCGTTGACAGTCAGTCTGTGGAGCTCCCATTATCGATAGCTTTATGTATACACCCACCAAGCAAGCAAGTAAAACTTCCGATAAAATTAATCGTTCTTCTTGCAATTGCAGTGCTGCTGTAAAATAAGCTGAACAAGAAGGTGACAAAGAATACAGTGCTGCTGAAAAAGAAGTTAAGCTAGAACATGACAGAGAATCCGAACAGGTTCCTAGCGATGCAGCACTAAAGCAGAGAAGAGCCAGATCTAAGACGCTCAGCTAGAACCAGAACTCCAATAGTCCAATTCAAGCAAAGGGACTAAGTTCGATCCTTGTCTGGGAGGAATCTGTAGAGAACAGACCAACAATTGTCTCTCGAGTCAGTCGCTACCGCACCGCCAGACGGTTAACAGCCTCGATTCTCATTAACCATTACACTATAACTTATACTACTATATTATTATACTCTTAATCATTACTTAACCATTATATACCTTAACCTAATACTGGAATTGGATAAGGAATAATTGTACCTAACTGGAGAGAACATAATTTCAGGACAATTGACGCGGTCCCAATAGTATCGACAAAGTGCTTGAATAGCCTTGCGGTTGTCGACTTCCAGGGGGCGTATGAACAATGGAAAAGGCGCTGGCAACGCTGTATTGATGCTGGAGAGTTATCTTTTGGAAAGCCCTAACTGACTGTACATATATCTTTAATACATTTCTTTTTGTGAGTTCAGTCCCGATACTTATTGGACAAACCCTGTAGATATCAACTTGGAACAAAATTGAAGAATATAAAATAAGTAAATATTTATACTTGGGATGTACCCCAGTGTACGGCTGGATAAACTGTTGACATTTTCCCCTCAAAACTGCACTACTGCAAAAGTGAATATTGAAAATGTATTTCACTGGATACCATTTTAAAAACAGCCTCTCAAATATGTTCAAATAAACAGCTTTTAAACTGCAGACATTAATTAAAAAGAAATTTCTCCTTTTGAGTCCATGTTATATTGAATATACATATATAACTGAAACATTCGTCCATCTGAGAGCTTTCAAGATATATCTAATCGTTGTATTACGTGAAATAGGCTATTTGGTGTTCTTTTATCCTTTTTCAAACCTTGTGTTTAGTAGTTTAGTGCACTAACGAGAGAGCAACGACGTCTTTTAAAATAAGTCAGACAAATTTGGTCATCGTTCGCTGGCTCCTGAGAAGT
Source organism: Brachypalpus laphriformis (assembly GCA_945910035.1). NCBI lineage: Eukaryota > Metazoa > Arthropoda > Insecta > Diptera > Syrphidae > Brachypalpus > Brachypalpus laphriformis. The sequence continues at coordinate 36,217,856 of OX246753.1, forward strand.
TTTGTGGTGACAAGAAAAAAGCTCCACCTTCCCCCATGAGAAGATATATTTCCGAAAATATTCTTTCTTACCCATTTACTCAATATACAAGATAGGATAAGGATATTCATATGTTAAATATTCGCCAATTTGATTCGTATTATCCCAGTCTAGATACTATTCGAAGCCATCGCTCTCTCCAGATAATTCAATCTTTAGTGTTTCCTACTGTCAAAACATCGACTTATTAGTCAGTAGCTTCACCACCAATAACACCTAATGACAATCTGTATCTTCGTCTAAGCCCTCAGCCATGACGATAAATGTCACTCACTTTATAGGTTCATTAAGCTCGGACATACCATCCATCTACTCCTACTCATCCAACCAGCTAATTGCTTCTCACGGAGCACTCACCCAAGAGCAAACATAAATGAGTTCACAAGTTCAGTCACAAACTACGAGTATGAGGCAATTTACGACGAGAAATTATGAAATCGTTTAGTGACATGAAACCGTTAACACCATTTGACACCCAAGTTCGGTTCATAGCGTTATGTAAGCTCAACGCGTCAACGCGCCGGCGAGTGCAATTGAACTGTCCAGACCAATGTGTGATTCTTTTATGATTCTAGGTCCACGTTGTATCCGTGAATGCGTGTACGCCTTATGTAATTCACTGGGTTAAGGTGCTGTACGTGATGTAATACAAAGTCTGTTCTCTGTGTTTCTGTTTTTGGGTATCTTTTCAACGCATTTTTTCGATAATCTCTTCGGAAGGTAGCACGTACTGTCTCCGGTGATACACGTACTTGATTTTGACCAGTTTACTTTGCTGTAGGTAATGTAATGTAAGTTAGGAAGTAAGCACACATAGTAGACCTTCTGAAGGGGGAAGTAATGAAAATTCAATGCTGTAGGGCTTTTGACGTTGGCCCATATGAACAAAAGTTTCTATATACCTGTACGGGGAAGAAAAGAAAAATTAAATATTCAGACAGACATCCGCGGAAGTGCTTCCTACAAGAACACACAGCACAAAGCAGTGTAAATCAAGTTGGATGCCGATGGAGACGGAGAGGTCATTTCCTGTAGGCCGAAGGCAGGCATACTCGTTAAAAATGTTTGGGATATTTGGGATTTTCTTTTAGAAAAAAGATCACGTACGAAGTGATTTCAACTTACAATGGTTAAATAGAACAACCTGTAGGTACTTCCTTATGTAAATTTCTAAGAGTTTGAAGGACGAGAATAGTCCCTAAAGTTGTTGACAAAATCTAATGAGGAGGACTCGTATTTTTAACGTAAAGGTATTGTGGCAGACGGTGAAATTTTCGCCACATATTTGACACGATTGCTCGCTTTTTAACTTATGATAATTTTGCAGTATATGAGGTTCATGAAGAAGTAGAATGATGTTGACGTGGTAAGGTAGAAGTTTTAGAAGTTGAAATAGCTTGAATGCTATTAAATTTATTGATGCACAGTAGCTTTAGGAACAGTCTGCTCCTGTGGAAGGTCATCACTACAAAAATGTTTCCTAAGACTTTGAACGTTTGTCAAAACAGACTTCTTCAGTGCAGATTAGGAAATTCTGTGGTCATATGGAGATGTACAACGTAAGGATCAATAGTCCATCTAATGAGCACATTCCTATTGGAGTTCTGCTCTTAACCGTTCCCTGTTGAATGTTATTTCTGTCCCCAACTGACCTGACCTGGTGGGCGCCGTGGCGTAAGTGGTTAGTGTGTCGGATCACTACGCATGAGGTTCCAAGTTCAAATCCCAGGAAACACCAAAAAGTTTTTTCACGGTCCCACCTCTCGCCAGCGTCTGACAAACATCCGAGAGTATTGTTGTCACAAAAAAGCTTCTCAAATCGCCGTTCGGAGTCGGCATTAAACTTTAGGTCCCTTCCATTCGTGTGAAAAATATAACGCACTCAACATGAGTGGTTGCGAGAAGCTAGGCCCTGCCACTTTAAAGGGCTGTTGCGCCAAATATTTGTTTTTTTAACTGACCTGTAAGGCATTGATAAATATTCGGCTTAGTTTCTTGGCTAGATCATTTCCATTTATGTCAGTACGATGAACAGACTATCTATCGCTTCGAAAAGTGCATCATCCTCACAGAAAATCGTGCTGAGAGAATATTCAATTTTCTGACACCCTCTGTAATTAAAATCGGCACATGATACCCAGAGAAATGTTTGGTTTTATAAAATCGCAGTATCTGAGCTTTACGAGTGATCTCCCATATACAATACCAATCAAATGTAATCTAATCTAGTGGTGTTGCAGCATAAGGATAAAAATGTATTACTCGTATGAACGACTATTTCTGGAAGAGCGTCATACTATATGGCACAGAAGGTGATACGAAAATATGCAGAATCACAGAAAGGCTACCACAAGGCTCGGTTTTGGGACCGGTGCTGTTAAATATTATGTACCATGGCGTCCTTGGGATGTTCTATTGGATTCACGGCAGATTACTTGATGGATCGCATAGGCCTACACGGACCATTAGCAAAATATTTGTAGCTAATAGTTGGTGTATAAAGAGAACATCAGCAACATAAGAACGTATCTTTATGGCCTACAAATTGAGTAATTTGAGTCGATCCCAGTAGAGCGGAAGATTATAAATATCTTTCTAGCCCAAGCCCCGTAAGGCAATAAGAATTAATCAACGCTGAACAGCGCTGATATGGTGACCATACCTGTCTGGCGTATACAATAAGTTACCTAAAGTATATGGCGGATTGGGTAAAATAAGATACTTATGGCAGGAATGGAATCCGCCGAACCCAAGTTTGAGGAAAACATGAATTCAATAAAAAAATGTTCAGCAAATCGCTGTGGCTTTTTTTTAGCGAGGCGGAATTTTATCCTTCTTCCACAAGCTCGTGAGGTTTTGTTCTTATTCAATACATGGAAAGCTTTTCTAAGACTTTTGTAAGGAGAAAGAGTCGGCGAGAAACGTAAAGTGTCTAGATATCCTCATACTGCAGAAGGAATATAAAATTTCCTTTCTTCAAAACAGCAGACATGATTGATTCCAATATTCATATGGAATATTATTTACGAACTCGATAATGAAAATATTCACAGGTGTTATATTGGAAAATTTGATATATAAGTACATAAAACTGATTTTATGGGCGAGTGCCAGGACTCAACAGTAGGGAACATCTTCACGCTAATAAGTATTGCGCAGAATTATCCGAACAGGGTCAAAAACACTCGGCATACTTCATTCACTTCCAAGTAGCCTTTGTCGCCGCGCCGTTAACAGAACAGTTCTCTTCTACAAGCTGAGCAACCTAGGGTTGTCAAAAAAAATGCTAAAAATGAATCGAAGTCTGTTTAGCGAAAATAGATCTTCCGTACGGTATAGACACTCCTGTGCGTTATATTTTTCACACGAATGGAAGGGACCTACAGTTTAGTGTCGTATCCGAACGATTTGAGAAGCTTTTCCGTGACAACAATACTCTCGGATGTTTGTCAGATGCTCGCGAGAGGTGGGACCGTGAAAAAACTTGTTGGTGTTTTCTGTGATTCGAACTTGGAACCTCACGCGTAGTGATCCGACACACTAACCACTTACGCCACGACGCCCACTTATGTCTTATAGGCCCACTTCTTTTCTTTATATTCCTGGATGATCTCTACATTTGTGATATTGTGATTTTGGCTGAAAACCCAACGATGATGCAAATGATAATTAAAAGGCTACAGCAATACTGCAGATTGTGGAATCTTAAAGTTAAAAAAAATATTCATTATTGCAAAAGTTCGTGCCCGATCTTCATATGTAGCGGAAAGTTTGCGGTATGACGCAACCATTGTTTGTTTTATGGACTTGTTGTATACCAATGGATAGGTCGTGCCTTCGGACGTCATTTTATCGCTAGACCCCGTTGAATTAAGTCAAATTGTGTGTGAAAAAAAATTTCTAAAATGGAGAACGAAAAGTTACACCTGGCGATGTAATGCTGTACGAGTTTCGAAAAGGAGTGAGTGTTGGAACTGCAACAAAAAACATTCAGAGCGTTTATTCGGATCGTGCTCCTGCTCTTTGGACCATTAAAAATTGGTTTGGTAGATTTCGTAACGGTGATATGACCTTGGATGATCAACCGCGTTCTGGACGGCCTTCCGAAATTGATGACGACATTTTGCGAACCTTAGTAAAAAATAACCCGAAGATTTCAACTGAGGAGATTGTTGTGAGGCTTAATATTGATCATTCGTCAGCATTTCGTCATTTAAAGAAGCTTGGATTCACTTCCAAGCTTGATACGTGGGTGCCGCATTGTTTGACGGAAAAAAAAACTGGACCGCGTCTCCCTGGCCATATCTCTGCTTAGACGTCATGAAAACGAACCTGTCTTGGATCGAGTCGTAACAGGTGACGAAAAGTGGATTGTTTTACAACGTGCAGCGAAAAATAAGCTGGAAACAAGCAGGTGAATGTGCAAAACTCGTGGGAAAAGCTGGCTTACATCCAATGAAGGTACTGTTATCTGTTTCGTGAGATTCCAGGGGTATAATTTTTTTCGAGCTTCTTTCACCTGGCGAAACAATCACGGCGAATAAGTGCTGCAACTCTCTAAGCTTAATGAGAAAGTTGAAGAAAATCGTCCTGTTTTGGCAAATCGAAAAGGCGTCATCTTCCATCATGATAACGCCAAGCCACATGTCGCCCGACAAACGCTGCAAAAACTGAAGGAGTTAAAATGGGAAATCCTTCAGCACCCACAGTATTACCCAGACCTTGCTCCTTAAGATTTTCATCTGTTTCGGTCCCTTCAGAACGGTCTGAATGGAAATAAATTTGGTTCCCCCGAAGCTGTCGAAACTACCTTACGACATTTTTTGAAGGAAAACGACGCAGTTTTTATGAAAACGGAATCCGCAAGCTTGTAAAACGTTGAGACACAATTGTAGAAAATAACGGGGACTATATAAACGATTAATAAAATGTTTTCTTTAAAGTGTAATCGCCAGTGTTTCATTATCAAATCAGGCACTAATTTTTGCAATGATCCAATAAGTCCAAAATAATGGTGAAGCGAAGAATGCGATAAATTGTAGCTTGAAGGGTATACTGAGAAAAAGGAACGTATCACCAAGCAGAAAATTTAAAATTTTTTGAATCGTTGATAAGGTCCTTCATGTGCTATGTGGCACAATTTTGGGGTATATCCCAGTACGAAGTAGTAGCGAAACCGCTGAGATACTTTTTCAAAAAAATGTTCCGATTACCTGAAAATACACCAACTAACATGCTGCATTAGGAAATGGGATTGTCAGCATTGTATATTTTCACGCTAAGGTTACACTTTCTCTATATTTTTAAAGCATTAAAGCTCCCTGGGGACCGCCTATCATATATAGTTCTGCCCGTGCACCACAGAAAATCAGTATAAATGTATTAAAAATCCCTTTGCAGCGCGCTTATTTTAAAAAAAATCGAATGCAGAGAAAAGACAATTCTTCAGTGAATGGTGAAACTAATATCCCTATATCAGAATATAATGCAGAAACTTGGAAGTATACCACGCAAAAGCCGCTGATTGCAGTTAAAAACTCTACCCGTGCAACATTCAGACAGAAAGCGCAACAAAGTTAGGTATAAAAAGGAAAAGTAGCGGGCTTTGATGAAATATATCCGAAGTCCCTGGTAAACAGCGGCAAAAATACAAAACGATGGCTAGCGACTTCGTATAGTAACATCGTTTAACCAGGCAAAATTCCAGCGGCTTCAAGCGAAAGCCGTGGCGTAAGTGGCTAGTGTGTCGGACCACTGCGCGTGAGGTTCCAAGTTCGAATCTCAGAAAACACCAACACGTTTTTTCACGGTCTCACCTTTCGCTAACGTCTGACAAACATCCGAGAGTATTGTTGTCCCGAAAAAGCTTCTCAAACCAAAATGCCCTTCGGATACGGCACTTTACTGTAGATCCATTCTAGTCGTGTGAAAAATAGAAAGCAAAAAACATGAGTGATTGTGAGAAGCTAGGCCTTGCCACTTAAAGAGCTGTTGCGCCAAATATTTAACTATTTTTTTTTTTTTTTTATTCAAGCGAAGAAAAATAATAGCCATTCCCAAGCCTGGTAAGCCGAATGATCAGCCAGAAAGCTATCGACCAACAGCACTCTTAAGCTCGTGCTACAAACTGCTTGAATGCCTTATCCATAATCGGATAGGCCCTACCATCGATAAACTATCTACGCAAAGAGTAATGCGGACTAGATCAAGAAAACATAAAAAAAAAAGTCAAGTGATTGCCCATCACTCTCTATCTCACTCAATCTATCGAAATGGACTTTTTTTTTTAAAGATTGTGAACAAAACACAGAAATATGTATGTGAGACAACTGATTGACGCTTTAAAAAAGTAAGTCACTTAAGAATGTATGTGTATCACTGAATTCTGTTCATTTTGTGTTGACATTTCGTTCAGATTCTTGAACTTTCCCGGAAGCACTTTGTCACTCCGCTCTTAAGCCCCAAAGGAAACACGAGATCTCTGTCAATAGATATACGATAATCTTCTCATCTGTCAATACAATAGATAACCGTTTTCGCCAAAACAATACAAACAATAGATACTGTATGAAATTTGTATCTAAAATTTTCTGATCACAATCATTTGTCATTTAGCATACTCTGTCCAGCTTGAACACTTTAATACTTTCCAAGAACCAATTTTTCAATGAAAATAAAAAGGTATCTGTTGAAAGCTCTAAGCGAGCTCGGTCGAAGACCGCCAAACAAAACCAACTCATTTAGGCGCCATTTGTGTTAGCATAAAACGACACTTTTTCATTTGACGATTAACACCTCAGCGCAGCTCTTTGTGATGCTAAGCGCAATTCCATTTATTGATTCATTGCTCACAAATGCAAATGCGGTATAAAATCCAATTTGCTTGCACAATTTTTCAACCTAACCCCCCATCGGTTGTCCGTAAACCCAAATTCCCCCCAATCAAATTCTATTAAAACCCAATCAATTAACACCGCGTTAGATACAAAAAAAAAATAATTATGCATATGCATGCGCGCGAAACAATCGGACAACAAATTCCCTCTCATTAATTTCCCCAGCCACGTTCTCTAGCCGAGCCGAGAAAATATGTCAAACACATAATTCGATTAGAATATCGAGGAGACACCACCAGAAAAGAAAAGAACCTCAAAACAAGACACACACATCCCATAAAGTTTAATAACATTTAAATTTACACGCCGCACAATAGCGAATGGCCCAATCGAGGGGGTATCAAAAAATCAATAAATTCTCACACACCTATCAGACTGGCCTAAGGATGCACTTTTGGGAAAGGGAAACTTTTTAACTAGCCCGTCTCCGCTTAACATAGGGGCCCATGGGAAACGTTAATTGACCTGATCGGTGGCGGCGGCGGTGGGGGATTACTTTATTCTACGATACTACTGACCCATAAGATGATAACGACTCCACGCGGATGACGACTGTGCGCCTCGTGCGACGTTCTCATGAGTATCGAGTGTATCATCACAAATGATATATTCCTTCGAAACAAAAGGGCACTAATTTCCGACAAAAAGAAATGTGACTGCTTCATTTGCATACTGACATCGTTGAGATTCAGGTCTGGTCAAGTGCATGGACACAGATACGAAGGTAATACATTTTCGGGTATCTCTGTCACTATAAACACAGTTTTAATTGCTTGAAATATTAATTTCGGTTGGGGTATGCTCGTATTTTACATTAAGAGGGTGAATCTAATGGTAATTGGTAAGCACAAAGGATCATTAAGCTAAAAAGCCTTTGGGAGATCAGTAAAGAAAAATTATTGTGAGAATATCTGGAATTATTGGTGGTAGCTAATGTCAATCAAAATAACGTCAAAAAGTGGAGGAACACACGGTACGTTCTGGCAAAGTATGGGTATTTGTATCAATATGACGAAGCCCAGATTAAAATAAATCCCACCAAAACCTAACATGCCAACTTCTTGTCGGGACTGTGTATTTTGCTATGTAAAAGAATAACGAAAAAATATTTGAAATGTAGAAATTCTGTCAAGTTCATTACCTACACACCATTAGAGATGTTTTGATAAGCACAGAAAAATATTATGTGGATTGGTATATTTACAGACTAAACTTGTCGCGTCTTCAAATGTATCAATATGGGTCAGCTCTTTAATGAAAACTTGGCAAGTTTAGTTTGTACCGTCGTCATTATTTATTTATTTTATTTTATTTCATCTCATTCGACTTCACAAAATCTTAACCATATGTTTGACCTACGAAGCCGCATGGCTTATCTGCAGGAGATTGTGTACTTATAATATGAATATAGTTTCATCATCAAAAGTGAGAGTTGTATAAAGAAAAGAAAAAATGAAGATTAAAAACAGTTTTATACATACATATGTATGTATGGTGATATGATTACTGACACCATCCTCTTAGGTATGAATGACTACATTCCTAACAGAATAAAGAACATCAAACCTAAGGCAAATTGGTGGTTTGACCAGAGCTGTAAAGATGCTATCAGGTTAAAAGAGGTAGGGTAGGTAGGTAGAAGTGGCGGTTCTGTAAAACAGGGACCCAATTAGCACAGTTGTGCCGTTCTGATACCACAACTCATGCGACTTTGGATGTTGACGTGTCTTGGTGAGGACAATCTAGAGCTAGCCTGTGGAGTTTAAGTAGAGGGTTAGCTCATTTATGTTTTTACCCGAGATCTCCTCAAGTGAATTGTAGAAGGGTTTGCCTAATGCTTGATGTCTAGCCCTAGCTAGTGCTGGACAAGTGCACATGTAGTGGATAATGGTTTCCTCTTCGGTGGCTATGTTGCAACTACGGCAGTGTGTATTATATGGGATACCTAGTTTGGCTGCGTGCTCTCCTACCGGCCAGTGTCGCGTGACCTCTGCGTAAGCTTTTCTGTCTATCCTACTCTTCTGGGCTCTTTTCGAAAAGACGGAAAGCAGAATTTGTCCAGCCCGTCCCTAAAAAAGGCGAATCTTTCTTCCCGTCCAATTACCGACCCATTGCACTTACTTCCTTTCTTTCCAAGTTCATGGAAACGCTGATAAATCGTCAGCTTATGAAATATCTTGACTCACGAAAACTCCTCAATGACCGGCAGTATGGTTTTCATAGCAACAGGTCCACTGGTGATTTGATGGCTTATCTCACCGAAAAGTGGAACTAATCTCTCCAAACCTCTGGTGAAAGTAAGATGGTTGCGCTTGATATTTCTAAGGCATTTGACAGAGTTCGGCATCAGGCTCTTTTGTCGAAAATGCGTGCATATGGCATACATGAGTCTCTTCTTCAATGGATTAGAAAATACCTTTCGGACCGTTCAATATAAGTTGTCTTGGATGGTTTTAAGTCTGCAATTCAGCATATAAATGCTGGTGTTCCCCAGGGCTCCGTTTTGTCTCCGACTCTCTTTCTCATTTTTATAAATGACCTCTTGTCTGCTACTTCTAATCCAATCCATTCCTTCGCTGATGACAGTACTCTCAGTTTTTCATATTCGTTCCCTAACTCACGTCACTGCTCTTCGGTCGTAGAAGAGGAACGTCAACGTATTTCAATCACATTAAATTCCGACCTGGACAGTATAGCCAAATGGAGTTCAACCAATAGAGTGGAATTTAATGCATCCAAAACACAATGCTGTCTTCTGTCTCTCAAGCGAAACCATTATCCATGAATGGTACTTGCATCGCGGAATCCGAAAGGCTTGCCATTCTCGGTATGTATATCAACAACCATCTTCGATGGAACGATCACATAGTCGAGGTCGCCAAAAATGCTGCAAACTGTCTAGGATTCCTTAAGCGGGGCAAAAAATATTTTACCCCGTCTGATCTGGCCTCCATCTATGTATAAGGAATTTATCCGCCCAAAGCTGGAATATAACACCCACATCTGGTCTGAAGCACCCAAGACCGTTCTGCACATTCTAGATAGGGTACAGAACCGCGCGTTAAAACTTACATGTGATAGAGACATTGTGAACTCCATAGTCTCACTTGAACATCGTAGAAATGTCTCATGTCTTTCCAGATTTTATCGCTTTTTTTATGAAAAAAAAAGCTCCAGCGAAATAGCCAGTTGCACTCCTCCCCTTCAAAACTTCACCCGCAATACGTGTCATGCTTCGAATGCACATCAGTTCACCCTCAAGCCCAACTTCGGACGTATTGTCAAATATAGGGATTCGTTTATAAGCCGAACAACACGTTTGTGGAATGATCTACCAGCCTCTGTATTTCCTAATCATTACAACCTACAAACATTTAAAGCCAACCCAAACCGGCATCTCCTTCGGTCCTATCCCCCCCTTTTCTTATCCGCCCGTGCCATGAGCATCAGTATAAGGGTATTAATAATCCCTTCGGCGCGCGCGTAAAAAAAAAAATGCATATCAATTAAAAGGCTTATGAGATTTTGTAAATTCCGGCTTTCATCTGCGTATGCCAAACCCGGCATACGATCGAACGCTACAACACAACCAAGCGGAGAAAAACTACTTCAACGACCAAAATAGAGTAGAAACAATCTTCACAATTTTTAAGGCCAGAGGCGAACTGCTAAATTTGAATTATAAGTCATACAGATCCGAATACAACGAGGAATGCTCTTTGTGTATTTTTCATAATTCGGCAAGATCACTTCACTCGGACAGAGCATCAAAAGTAGTGTGCCGCTTCCAGAGGACGACCTCTCACGCTTCAAAAAATGTTGCTTTTAGAAACTTAGTAACATTGCAGCTACTGAACTGATTCAAGTGCAAAAGCGCCTTCATGCGTTAGCATGACGCTGTTATTATCCGTACTCGTTAGTTTAAGGCACTAACGAGTTAGAGAAGACATTTATCACTTCATCGGAATATGTCCCATCTTAAAGGAGATAAGAAGAACGCATTAATGAATAGAGCGCGAAAATTAGATTAAAGCTATTCTAAATGGCCAAGACTGGAAAGTTTTGTACAGTTACATAAGGATTGGTTTAAAGTACCACAAGCAGATATTAGATGAAACCATTGAAATGAAATTGTATCCTTAAATTAATATATGTGTTGCAATTAGATTATAAATCATAAAAGTTAAATCCCTCTTTTCTGGCTAACGGCAAATGCCAATGTCAAAATTTGTGAAATTACAAACATTTGTTAAGTTCTTTTTATTGTAAAATAAAATCTTAATACTACTACTACTACTATTAAGGTATTTCAGCTTAAAGGGCTCCCGACCCTTGAAGAGTCTCTGTCTGAGACACTGGTGCCTTCCATCCTCTGCAGTCCTGGGCGCGCTTACTTACTTTACTTAGGTGGCGCTACAGTTCGGGGTGAACCTGGGCCTCAACCAACAAGCCTCTCCATTTAGCTCGGTCTTTAGCTAATTGCCTCCAGTTGCGCACTCCAAGTTGGTCGAGGTCCCCTTGAACTTGTGCGCGCCACCTACGGCGATGATTCCCTCTATTGCGTCGTCCCTCGGGGTTAGATTCGAAGACTCTGCGGGCCGGAGCGTTGGTGTCCATTCGCTCTACATGTCCTAGCCATCTCAGACGTCCAATACGCAGTTTTTTGACTAGGTCAATGTCGCTGTACAGCTCGTATAGTTCGTGATTGAATCATCTCCTCCAAAACCCGTCAACGCAAACGGGACCGAAAATCTTACGAAGAATTTTTCTCTCGAAGCGACCAAGGATATCTTCAGCCTCTTTTAATAAAGTCCATGTTTCAGCGCCGTAAAGCAGGACTGGGATGATCAAGGTCTTATATAGAGTCTCCTTAGTTGTTCGAGATAGGGCTTTACTGTTGAATTGCCTTATAAGCCCAAAAAAACAGCGATTGGCAAGAGTTATTTTCGATTAATTTCTGCACTGATTTTGTTAGTAGAATTTATAGCAGAGCCAAGGTAGACAAAGTCCCTTACTACCTCGAAGTTATAGCTGCCCACTATGACGTTCTGTTCAATTCGTCGGTGTTGGCTGTCCCTTCTTGTTGACAGCATATACTTGATTTTGCCCTCGTTTATCACTAAACCCATTTTGGCCGCTTCCGCCTCAATGCTTGCAAAAGCACCGGTGACAGCTCGCTGAGATCTTCCGATAATGTCTATATCGTCGGCGTATGCAAGCAGTTGTACAGACTTGTAATAGATTATGCCTCCGGTGTTGGCTTGTGAGTTCCGCACAATCCGTTCAAGTACAATATTGAAGAAGTCACATGACAGCGCGTCACCTTGTCTAAAACCTTTTTTGACATCAAAGGTCTCGTTGAGGTCATTACCGACCTTGATGGAGCAGCGAGCGTTCTCCATCGTCAGCCTGCACAGGCGGACAAGTTTGGCAGGGATGTCAAAACTAGACATGGCTCTATAAAGCTCTTCTCTATAGATGCTGTCATAGGCGGCCTTGAAATCGATAAAGAGGTGGTGAGTATCGATTTGGAATTCTTGGGTTTTCTCCAGGATCTGCCGAAGTGTGAAGATTTGATCGATGGTGGACTTTCCTGGCCTGAAACCGCACTGATAGGGTCCAATCAGGCTGTTGATAAAAGGTTTCAGGCGTTCACACAATATCGCAGAAAAGATCTTGTGTGCGATGTTGAGGAGACTGATGCCTCTATAATGGGCGCAGTTGAGGGGGTCTCCTTTCTTGTGGATCGGGCAAACGATGCTGAGATTCCATTCATCAGGCATACACTCGTCTGACCAAATCTTAAAGATGAGTTGGTGTATGCACTCTACCAATTCATCCCCAGCTACCTTGAAAAGTTCGGCCGGTAAGCCGTCCGGTCCAGCAGCCTTGTTGGATTTTAGCTTGGATATTGCTATTCTCACTTCGTTTTGGTCAGGTGGACGGAAATATTGATTATCATCGTCTATGTTGAATGGTTCGTTCTGCCTGACAGCGGGATGTTGGTCTTCGTCGCCGTTATACAGTCTGCAGAAGTAGTTTTTCAATATTCTCAGCACCGACTGTGATTCTACTACGAGGTTTCCATTCTCATCTCTACAGGTTTCTGTACGGGTATTGCTCCTCTGACACGTTCTCTTTACCTTTTGGTAAAACTTCCGTACATTGTTCTTGGAGTATAAACTCTCGATATTCTCAAACGAGCGCTTCGAGCAGCTCTCGTCTTCCTTTGCAGCGCCGCTTTGTATGCCTCTTGTTTTGCTGCATGCACTCGCCGGCATTCTTCGTCAAACCAGGGGTTTCGCGGTGGTGGTCGAGCGAGACCCAGCACATCAGTCGCGGCGTTTCTGATGGCAAGTTGGCAGCGTTGCCACTGGTCTTCGGTACTTGATGCTGGCGGCAAAGGGGTGATTGAGAAATTTCGGGATACGCGTTCAGCGAAGAGTCTGGCGGTCTCTTGCGATTGTAGCTTTTCGACGTTAAATTTTCTCACAGTAATTCTTCTTTGTTGCTCAGATTGGGATATCCGCATTCGTACCTTGGCTACAACAAGGTAATGATCCGAGTCTATGTTGGCCGCTCGGAATTTCCGGACATCCAGAATACTGGAGGCATGCCTTGCGTCGATCGCAATATGATCAATTTGGTTGATCGTGACATGATCATTGGACCGCCATGTCTGCTTATGAATGTCGAGATGAGGAAACCATGTGCTTGCTATGGTGACATTTCGCTCCACAGCGAAATCAATTAGCCTTAGTCCGTTATCAGACGTGGTGTCGTGTAGGCTATGCTTACCGACTGCCCTACCAAAGACGTCCTCCTTTTCTATTTTGGCGTTAAAATCGCCCAATACGATTTTAACGTCGTATTTAGGACATTGCTCGTATGTTTTGTCGAGGAGCTCGTAGAAACACTCTTTGGTGGCAGGGTCCTTTTCTTCTGTGGGGGCATGAACACATATTAGGCTTATGTTAGCGAATTTAGCCTTGATCCGGATAGTCATAATACGCTCGCTCACGTGTCGGAAGCTTAAGACTTCTTGCCTAAGTCTGCCGCGTATGACAAATCCGCATCCGAATAAGCGTTGCCTGTTGCCTCTGTAGCAATCACCGTAGTAGATGTCACAGTTTTTCATCCTCACTTTGCCCGGCCCATCCCATCGCACTTCCTGGATGGCGGTAATATCTGCTTTATAGCAGTCTAGGGCCTCTGCTAGTTGTTCGGCTGCACGTGGTCTGTAAAGGGACAGAACATTCCACGTACAGATCCGAAGGTCGTTGTCCTTATTTCGTTTGCTAGGGTTGAGTCATCCTTATCCGAGGCTTTTGGTTGTTTCGGAACCATGCGCTTTTTACGTGGTAGGGAAGTTACCCCGACGGCACAACCCCCAATCTGGAGGGCCAGTTCCTTAATTATTCCCCTAGGACGAGGGGCCGGGTACACCGGTGCCAGTAGTCCACTACGGGAGTATGAGCGCTGCCGTTGGCCCATTAAGGGCTCCTCCGCCACCATCTCTATTCCAATGTCCTGACCAACATTGGAAATTCCTTACCGATCTGTGATCCGAATACGTCGAAGCAGCTCGCGCAAGGTATTCACTAAGTTCAACCTAACTGGAACTATAGACGCCACCGTTGACTCCGTCTAGGGAATTCTTCCGCTGCCGCCTGGAACAGGAAGAAGTGCTCTAGTGGAAAAGCACTCTTCCCCCCCTCTCTCATCTGCTGCCACCAAGAATCCGCCAAACGGGGTTGGTTACCCATCTCTTGGATTAAGGTACTAGGCACCCGGCTGTCACCGCGTGGAGGTTGAGAGTAGGAGTTAGTAGGCCTCAGCTGAGTGAAAACGCTTGTGTTTTCATATGATCGCATGCACTACCGTTTGACCAGCCTGGGCGCGCTGCTTCCAGTTGTAAAGACCAAGGTCTCTGGCATCCGCGACAGCTTTGTCTTATACCGGAGGTTCGGCTTTTTCGCTGTCTGGAAACTGGGGGTTGAGATTCGAAGATTCTCTTGACTAGAGCGTTTTTGTCCATTCGCTCGATGTGGTTGAGCCAATGTAGTCGACGTGTCTTAGGTTTTTGGACTACATCTACATCCTGGTATAACTCATAGAGTTCGCGGTTGTATCATCTCTTCCATCAGCCCCCTCGCATAAGGGACCTTATATCCAGCGAAGTATTTTTCGCTCATAGGTACCCAGTATTTGCTCTTTCTTATTTATCGTCCAGCACTCGGCGCCATAAACCAAGACTGGTAAAAGGAGCGTTCTATAGAGCATTAATTTGGTCTGTCGAGTTAGGAGTTTTTAACCCACTTGTTTCGCCAAACCGAAGTAGCATTGGTTTGCTAAGGTTATCCTTCGTCGGATTTCCACAAAGATCTCATTTGTGGGGTTTATGTTTGCTCCAAAGTAGGTAAACTCCTTAACTACCACGAAGTTGTAGTCATCAACAGGAACTTTCTGCCCAAGGTTTTGAGTAAATAATTTCTTATTTGTTGACAACGTGTACTTAGTCTTGTCCTCATTTACTTCAAAACTTACTCAATAAGCCTGCTCTTCGATTGCCATAAATGTCTCTACAACGGCTTTCGATGATGTTAATATCGTCCGCGTATCGCAGTAGCAGTTTTGGAAGAGTTCAGAAGAGCTGTTTCCAAGTCGTACAGATCATCGCGTATTTTCCAGCGTTACGCGATATATCTGGAGAAGTTTTGAAGGTATCCCGAATTAGGCCGTCGCTTCGTAGAGTTCAAGACGTGTGTAAATTTGGTCTATTGTCGATCTGCCTGGCTGGAAGCCACACTAGTACTCGCCGATCAGTGCGGACACATTTAAGACGTTCAGGCAATACGTTGGATAGGATCTTATATGCGACATTTAGCAGTGGTATGTTTCCATAGTTCTTACAAGACATAGTATCGTATCATATTATCTTTTGAGGATGGGGCATATAGAGATGCTACTTTAGTCATCAGGTATGGTGCCTCCAACCATACATACTTGGCTGATGACTGGGTGCATGCGCTCTACCAAGACATCATCTCCATGTTTAAAAAGTTCAGCTGGAAGGCCATCAGAGCCAGCGGCTTTGCTATTTTTCAGTTTTCCCACGACTGCGCTAACTTCTTTAATATTGAATGGTGGTATTGGTTCGTCATTGACTGGAAGCGGGTTCTCTTCTTGCCCTATCATTCTCTCTGTTTGCTACCCGTTAAGCAACTGCTGGAAGTGTTGCTTTAACACATCAACAATTCCCTGCATTTCGGTGACTATGTTGCCTTGGCTGAGAGCCTTTACGAAGAGCCTGTGTTCCGGGTTTGCAGCCAGCTGCCAGCTGCTTGGCTTTTTGATAGAAATTCCGTACGTAGTTGCGCTCACGACAAGGCACAAATTGTTTTTAGTTTTGAGCTTGAAAGCTGTTCGCTGAACACCCTTTATAACTACACATGTACTGACATGTCCATCCTTAGAAATAAAACGGCAAAGACTGATCATTTGTAGAATTTCCTTGTACTGTTAACAAAATGCTAATAAAAACTAAAGTCTGAGTTCTTCACCTGACATCTAGACCCACAGTTCTTCTTACGAAAGCACTACGTTGTGAGAGGAAATGCTTCGTCGAGAATTGGTTTTTGAAAACAAACATACAGCTTGAGTCTTCAATGGTCATGTAAAGACCGCAGGTGTTAAACCCAGTTATAGCTTAGTGATTGAGCTTCAAACCCATGAAGAATATCTGGCTTAAACATCACAATTATCCAAAGTCACCCAGTAGGCTCATTTCAATTCACAATACTTTGAATTCTGGCTCATTCATTCGATTCTTAAAACAGAACATTGGTCGTCTTGTACTTGAGGGCAAGAATCCAAAACATCCGTGTGACTTGTTGAATTATTATCCTTTTGCTCAATGTGACCACCCAATTATAGGTGACATGTGAAGGATACTGCCTTCCGTGTACTCGTAAACGACTGCAATGCTTCAGCGCAAAATTGAAGAAATCTCATTCAAACGTTCAGATGGGTTGATTCCAAAAAGCATAATCGCAACTCATATTTTCCGCTGCTAGACCACATACTAATGGTTTTAGCTCAGAAATAGCCATGTAGATCTCAAGGCAATGGATGCAATCATATGCAAGATTGAAGTCGATGAAAAAATAGTGATGGGTTTTATTGCTACTGGTCTTATGAAATCATTTGAGTTATCTTCTTGTATTCTCACTGCCTAGAATTACAACTATAATTGGGCCCTGGTAGCTATGGTCCTCAAGCTATTTTGAAGAGTCTACGCTTGATCGGAAAAACAAGTGTGCTGGAAGAAAGCATGGGCTCTATTCTTTAGACCGGGATTTTTTTCTATTCCGCTCTTTTGACTTAGCCCTACTAATCTTTTGCTGTCTTTGCAGCAATTAAATTCGGGCTATTTCTCCGTAAGGTTACCAGCTCAAAGTGGTCCTGGCAGTATCTTTGATTATAGTGTGATATTGTTTCTACTGATATATGTTGTTTGCAGCTAATGAATGTTCTGTAGGGAGTTTCTTACATTGGTACTTTTTCTAGACTTAAGCTAAACCAAGATTAAATTGAACTGACTTTGCCTCCAGGCAGCTTCATTGTCCGAAGATCAGTCACCTGCAGTCAAATTAAAATTGTAAGAGCCACTTGTGCAGCCTTTAAGCCTTGGTACCACATTAGGCAAGTCGTACATATAACCGTGGTTTTTCTGGGTTCAACTCACACCTTACAGATCATACCACATATCTCTCTTCCAGTTCAGAAAATTATAAGTAGTGGATGAGTACTAGCAATAATACATATATTTGTGACTTGCACTATCGGAACAGCTTAGCAAATATAGCTTGCAGCAAAGGTATCATTATTTTAATATTGTCAATATGTTTGCCAGTCTTAGGAGAACAAAAATGCTCAGCTGTCACTGCAAAACTCTCGAGTTCTCGCCCTGCAAACCAAAAATTCTGAGGAGTCACTCAGCACTTCAAAAACAGGATTGACCGCACGACGATTCATCACCACCACCATCGTCGTAAGTTATACAGCGAACTATCTATCAAATATTTGGCACATGATACCCCTCCACACACGAGTATAAGTGTATACTCCCAAAACGGGGCGAACACTCTCCACAATGACCAGCCAATTCCTGGAAATCAACTGTATTTGAAAAGCGAAAACCGGTTGGGTGAGCTCCTTCACCGCATTAAGCCCACCAAACAAAAAGAAAAAATCATCCTTTGATGATGCAAACCAATCGCTTTTATTGTCCTTCTCTTCGCGTACACAAAACACGCAGACGGTGGGGAGTGAGGCTTTAATGGGATGCAAGCAATCCTGGTATGCTGCCGCGTGTACAGTACAATCAAAGTCAAGAATAATGGGGCCAAAATATTGAGTCCCCTTTCATTTTTTGTTCATCTTTTTGTTTTTCTTCTCCATCTTCGCATTCGCTGTGGCTTTGTGTATCTTTCGCGTGCAGATACATTATCCGCCACTAAATGAATGAACGAGATGAGATTTTCGTGTTACGCGCCAAACGTATCCGCAGACAATTGATGGGGCCCTTCAAATTGGACACGATTTGGAATTTTTTTTTTCTCTTTAGACTTGTTTTGGTTAATTTTTTTTTTTAGCGTCCTCTTCTGGTATTCTTTGTGTTTGAAAACTTTGGTAAATTTAAGCCGAGTGGATCAGAGAACAGAAGAACCTCTGAAATCGATGTTGATGATGGTGGTGATTGAGAGCTGTAGGGCAATCGGGCGAGTTCTTGTGCAGGACACCCTTGTGCAGAGCGCATTCCTTGCTGAAAGTGGAAGTGGATGAGGTGTCTTGTTTTCTGTTTTTTTTTTTTTTTTCCTTCTTACCAAATGGAGTTTTGTAAATATTTTTTTTTAAAGATGTTATGTTGTTTTACTTGATTGTGGGCTGGGTACCTTCGGGAGAGATGGTGTATTATTTGGGTAATTGGACAACATGCGCACATTTAGTGCATTCATCGAGAGTTACAAGAATCTTGGCAATCGCGTTTGGCAATTTAAAATTGCAGATGGCAGGGCTAGCAATTACAGAAGGAGGAACATGTGTAAGGAACATTTTTTTTGGGTCTAAAGTGTCATCAAGCTGAGCGCCATACAAATTTATTCCAAGCAAGTTGTGATGTGACATAAAAAAAAAAAAAACGGTTGGATAATTCTTCTTAAATATTACATTTTTCCGGCAAGGCAATTAGGTGGGTTTCCTAATAGAGACCGATTGGTTAAATGGTATGAACACATAAGCCTAATATGTGTTCATGTCCCCACGGAAGAAAAGGACCCTGCCACCAAAGATTGTTTCTACGAGCTCCTCGACAAAACATAAGAACAATGTCCTAAATATGACGTTAAGATCGTATTGGGCGATTTTAACGCCAAAATAGGAAAGGAGGACGTCTTTGGTAGGGCAGTCGGTAAGCATGGCCTACACGACACCATGTCTGATAACGGACTAAGGCCAATTGATTTGGCTGTGGAGTGAAACGTCACCTTAGCAACCACATGGTTTCCTCATCTCAATATTCATAAGCAGACATGGCGGTCCAATGATCATATTGCGATCGACGCAAGACACGCCTCCAGTATTCTGGATGTCCGGACCTTCCGAGCGGCCAACATAGACTCGGATTATTACCTTGTTGTAGCCAAGGTACGAATGCGGATATCCCAAACTAAGCAACAAGGAAGAATCACTGGGAGAAAATTGAACGTCGAAAACGTTAAACGAAATCGTATCCCGAAATCTCTTAACCACCCCTATATCACCAGCATCAAGTGCCGAAAACCAGTGGCAACGTTGCCAATATGCCATCAGAAATGCCGCAACCCCTGGTTTGACGAAGAATGCCGGCGAGTGCATGCAGCAAAACAAGAGGCATTTAAAGCGGCGCTACAAAGAAAGACGAGAGCTGCTCTTGAGTTCTACGAGGAAAAGAGACGGGAAGAACATCGGCTTCTCCAAAAGAAGAAGAAAGAGCATGAGAAGTGCGCGTTCGAGAATATCGAGAGTTTATACTCCAAGAACAATGCACGGAAGTTTTACCAAAAGGTAAAGAGAACGTGTCAGAGGAGCAATACCCGTACAGAAACCTGTAGAGATGAGAATGGAAACCTCGTAGTAGAATCACAGTCGGTGCTGAAAATATGGAAAAACTACTTCTGCAGACTGTATAACGGCGACGAAGACCAACATCCCGCTGTCAGGCAGAACGAACCATTCAACATAGACGATGATAATCAATATTTCCGTCCACCTGACCAAAACGAAGTGAGAATAGCAATATCCAAGCTAAAATCCAACAAGGCTGCTGGACCGGACGGCTTACCGGCCGAACTTTTCAAGGTAGCTGGGGATGAATTGGTAGAGTACATATACCAACTCATCTTTAAGATTTGGTCAGACGAGTGTATGCCTGATGAATGGAATCTTAGCATCGTTTGCCCGATCCACAAGAAAAGAGACCCGCTCAACTGCGCCAATTATAGAGGCATCAGTCTCCTCTATAGGTGCCGTGGCATAAGTGGTTAGTGTGTCGGATCACTACGCATGAGGTTCCAAGTTCGAATCCCAGAAAACACCAAAAAGTTTTTTCCACGGTCCCACCTCTCGCGAGCGTCTGACAAACATCCGAGAGTATTGTTGTCACGAAAAAGCTTCTCAAATCGCCGTTCGGAGTCTGCATTAAACTGTAGGTCCCTTCCATTCGTGTGAAAAATATAACGCACACAACATGAGTGGTTGCGAGAAGCTAGGCCCTGACACTTTAGAGAGCTGTTGCGCCAAATATTTGTACTTGTAGTCTCCTCAACATCGTATATAAGATCTTTTCTTCAATATTGTGTGAACGCCTGAAACTTTTTATCAACAACCTGATTGTCCCCTATCAACGCGGTTTCAGGCCAGGAAAGTCCACCATCGATCAAATCTTCACACTTCGGCAGATCCTGGAGAAAACGCAAGAAGTCCAAATCGATACTCATCATCTCTTTATCGATTTTAAGGCCGCCTATGACAGCATCTATAGAGAAGAGCTTTATAGAGCCATGTCTAGTTTTGACATCCCTGCCAAACTTATCCGTTTGTGCAGTATGACGATGGAGAACGCTCGCTGCTCCATCAAGGTCAGTTATGACCATACCGAGACCTTTGATGTCAAAAAAGGTTTTAGACAAGGTGACGCGCTGTCATGTGACTTCTTAAACATTGTACTTGAAGGGATTGTGCGGAACTCACAAACCAACACCGGAGGCGCAATCTATCACAAGTCTGTACAACTGCTTGCATATGCCGACGATATAGACATTATCGGAAGAACTCAGCGAGCTGTCACCAGTGCATTTGCAAGCATTGAGGTGGAAGCGGCCAAAATGGGTTTAGCGATAATCGAGGGCAAAACCAAGTAAATGCTGTCAACAAGAAGGGACAACTAACACCGAAGGAATTGAACAGAATGTCACAGTGGGCAGCTATAACTTCGAGGTGGTAAGGGACTTTGTCTACCTTGGCTCTGCTATTACTTCTAAAGGAAAACAACATCATCAGCGCAGAAATCAAGAACAACTCTTGCCAATCGCTGTTTTTTTTTTTTTGGTTTATAAGGCAATTCAACAGTAAAGCCCTATCTCGAACAACTAAGGAGACTCTGTATATGACTCTGATCGTCCCAGTCCTGCTTTTCGGTACTGAAACATGGACTTTATTAAAAGAGGAAGAATATATCCTTGGTCGCTTTGAGAGAAAAATTCTTCTTAAGATATTCGGTCCCGTTTGCATTGACGGGTTTTGGAGGAAAAGATTCAATCTCGAACTATGCGAGCTATATAGCGACATCAACCTAGTCAAAAAACTGCGTATTGGATGTCTGAGATGGCTAGGACATGTAGAGCGAATGGACACCAATGCTCCGGCCCGCAGAGTCTTCGAATCTAACCCCTAGGGACGACGCAGTAGAGGGAATCATCGCCGTAGGTGGCACGCACAAGTTCAAGGGAACCTCGACCAACTTGGAGTGCGCAACTGGAGGCAATTAGCTAAATACTGAGCTAAATGGCGAGGCTTGTTGGTTGAGGCCCAGGTTCACTCCGACCTGTAGCGCCACCTAAGTAACATAGTTAAAGAGGGTAGCTCTTCATTAAGGCTTAATTTTTATTCTTTTCAACCAGTTGGCGCAGCTCGACTCTAAAAACTGTCTGCCGAAATGAGGTGTACTTCTATTTGGCCAATGCAGTTACCTTAATTACTATTAAAGTGATTTCTCTTTGCTTTTGAATTTTACTTAAATAGTCACTTCGCACTTCAAAAATCAATACATTACTTCGTTTTCTAATAAAAACTCAAAACAATGAAACATTTTTCTACGAACTCATTTTACTACATACTCGTACCTGTTTATGTAACTCATGTGTATAAAATAAAGATTTGCATATGGTATTGGTTGACTTTGAAAAGGCATTCGACAGACAACCACGAGATCTGATATGAGTGATGCTAAGACGTCGAGGGGTTCCAGAAACCTATGTACAGACGAGAGTAGGATGTCCCGCTCGAATAACCGAATAGTTCCCGATCAATGTTGGGGTTCACCAGGGAAGCGTCTTAAGTAAACTTTTTTTTTTTTAAGGAAGGTGGAAAGCCACATAATGTAACTATTGTTTTCTTCCACCATGTAATGTATTTGAGGATTTACATGGTCTTGCAGTTGTTTGTAGTGCCTAAAAGCATATTTTTAAAATGTTTCGATAACATTCTCTACCCTGTGTAGGTTGTCATTTCTTATATACCAAGGTGCATTAACGACGCCTCTTAGTACTTTGTTTTAGAATGTTTATGTTATTCTTAGATTTATATTTGTGGTACAACCCCAAAGCTGTATCCCATATGTCCATACAGGTCTCAGAACTTGCATGTATAATAGCAGTTTGTTATCAATTGCGAGCAGAGAGCTCCTTCCTAAGTCTAATATTTAGCTCCTCATTTTTCTTTCTGGCATGCTCTTTCCATAAAAAAAAACACCACCCTTCGATATAAATTCATTAGATATTGCAACTAAGTAATAGCTTATCTATCTTTTTTTTCTACTTTCCACTGAAAGATCCTGCGTGTTCCGCATGTGCTGCACCGCAAGATGCTATCTACCAATCCATTTCATCAATATCAAGATCAACATGCGTTCTGTAACTAACCTTGGTATCAAAATCATGATTCTTTTGTGACGATTTAGCTAAGTAATACAAAAATCGAGCAGAGTTAGCAGTCAACTTACTGTCACAGCTTATGGGCTTATAATCTTCGCCAAATTCAGACAGGAATCCTTGTTCTGCCTCCTTTTCGCAGAAATTTAGAGATTATCCCACGCCCTGCGACTTATATAAAGAAATAAATAACTAACGTCACTATGCCTGCATGTATAGTGTTCTCTTCAATTCCAGGTTGTGTTAAGAAGGCTCCACCGTGGTGGGAGTTGCTATCCCTGTGAGGTAAGCTTTTAATATTTTTGCACCGTGAAAATCTCTGTCGCATTTACAGAAATTTCCAGATTTATGGCTCCAGGAATATAATGTTACGACCTTAAAAAAATTAACCTGTGAAGTCAACTACATTGCCGACATACGACGGTCAGATGGAAGTGTCAAAAAACGAGAGGACTGTCAAAGAAGAAGAAGTGTGACGACCACGTGAATAAGAAGCGCAATTTTCTCGCGCGCAATAAAAGTTGTCTTTCCCCCAAAAAGTTGTTTTTCATTTAATTAGCGCAAGCGGTTCCCTCCACAAATTGTAGTAATAATGTTTTTCTTTTCAAACTTGTATGCATGTATCATTCCAAATAAAAAAGGAGGCATTGGAAGGGAATATGCGTCTGTTCGAGGGAATACGATGCACTTCTCAAGAAACCTCCTCTTCTGGCAGTCCCCAGTGATGATAATATCAGAAAATTTAAGTTTGGGAAAAACGTTTGTACAAAGTTAAGTAAAAAGGAAGAGTAGAGCAACGAATCTACAATTACGGACTGGGCAAACACGATAAAGTAGTATACGAACGGTTTGAGAACTGAGGAATGAACGGGGGCAGGCCTGTTTGAGCCAAGGATTAAGCTTTCAGAGCACATGGGCAAGAGTACCAGCATCTTTCAAGCTGAAATACGTGCTATAGATAGATGCATCCAACTCATTCTCGAAGGAAGATACAGTAACTGCGACATAGCACAGACTGTCAGACAGTCAAGCAGCTATAAAAGCACTTGACTCCTATGTCATTAAGTCAAAAAATGCCAACACAAACTTAATGAGTTCGGTAGAAGCAAGAAAGCTACGCTTTATTGGATACCTGGTCATATCGGGATAAAAGATAATGAAGCAGCAGACGCCTTGGCAAGGGAACTTACCATACCTGTATGTATATGGCAAGTACCTGGAATAACACGACAGATCTGAGGCAAGTTTAGAAACTACTGGGATGTTACAACCGGAAAAGATTCGAAGCCTGTATCTGCCTTAGAAAGAATAACCCACTAATCCTAACAGGTTTGCTAACCGGGCATTGCAAACTCTAGGAGCATATACGGGAACTAAATATAGCGAATGAAGATCTTTGCAGATTCTGCAATGAGTCAAGCGAGACTCCGGAGCACCTTCTGGAATCTTGTGGGGCACTAACCTACAAAAGATTGAAATGCTTGGACAAATATCAAATATCAAATGAGGATATGCCAACCATGGACCCACTTCTCATTTTCAGATTCCTAAAAGAAACTGGTTTGGAGAGTGAGCTCTAAAGTGAACTTTTCTCGTCAAGGCAAAGCAAAAGTGTATGACCTTCAAAGTCAATTGCGAAGGAACTGTAATGTGAGAGGAACTCTAACGAGGGAATAAACCTCTCCAAGATACCGGCACAATAGACCATTAGGTCACAGTGCAAAATAACTCCATACAAATAATAATAATAATAATCATTTCAACTACATTTTAACACAGATAGGTATGAAAAATGATTTAGAAAATATCGAAAAGCCTACAAGACACCACCCTGTTTCATTTACGTCATCTCATTAAATTTCGAAACTTAACACATAATTAGTAAACGCTTTCTTTGCCAATTTAGTGGATATAATTAAATCGTCAAAAAATCGTTCATGCATATGTAACAATGTATCAGATCACTCTAGACTCTCAAGATTATCGAGAATCCAAGCGCAAACCATAATTCAGTGGCTATTAAGACAAAAAGCGTTTCGTGTTTTCTGACCATCTAGGAGCCAATGTGGTTATTTATATAACACTGGCTATTTAAATAATTTATTTGAAATAGATTTTGCGATAAGAAGGCAAAGGCACTCTCTGTGTGGAAGCTGTTGGTCTGTATATCTTGGGTCAACATATGTTTTCCATTAAGTATTGCTATCAATATTCAACATAGCAATGCCGCGTGTGTGCATAGTTTTGTATTCAATTTTTATTCTAATTTCCAGGATGATGAATTGTTACGACATTATCGAGGCAAGAAAGCTCGCATTTTGATAGGGAATACTTTTTGTTGGGTTATTTGAAACCTAATTTCTAAAAATAGCTTGGGATATTTATGAAGGTTGTTGTCATCACGCAGTAGGGGAATTTCGTTACGTATTAAGTGCTATTTGTTTGTTTTCGAAAATCGATTAATTTTTAAGGGTCGATGACTTGAGGGTAAGAAGCTGATGTAAAAATGTTGTCATTCTCGTTTTGGCAGACAAGGAAAGTCGTATAGTTAGACAGAGGAACTGGTTATTCCCAAGAGTCTATATTATGCATTTATTAAGATTTTGAAGACCTCAAGTTTCGTTAATTCCAAAAGCATTTTGGGTCCTTTTATAGTCCTGCAGGGAAAACGAACAAAGTCTAACCATCCAGCTGGCAAATAAATCACTATTACCTACAGAAATCTGAATAAAACATCAATTGACATTCATAATATTGTCAACCAGTTTTTCCCCACTTGGAAATATTTTAGAATACTACCAAGATTACCAACTACAAATTTTCAAATAATAACTGCACGGTGTGCGGCTTTGCATCTATACGAAATATGGTAAGAGTTCTTATAAATATATACTAAACAGCACAAAGCGTGGTGTAAAATATCATAGTTGCATCCGTGTGTAGCAGCCATAAGCTCAAAATAAAATAGACGAAATTGACAGTACTGCAGCAGATGTGTAAGGTTTATATCGATGATTTAAACGTAACGAAAGACGAAGAAAGATTGGACAGTAAGGCCCTGCTTACTACTTTCCTTCACCTTATCACTCAAAAAGTGACAATTGGATTAAAAAAATGTTGATTAACAAAAAACCAACTCATCATCAAATCACAATCTAGTTCTTACGTCAACTCTTTTATCTCCAATTTGGAAAGCAGAGCATATCATAGGAAAAGTGGGGAAATAACTTGTCAAGGAAAAAAAGGCTGACTGCCAGGAATCTTTTGTCAACAAAGTATTTGACAGTGAATACTGTGAATCAAAAGTAAAGACAAAAGTAACAAAAGTCTCGCAAAATATCTGGACGCCACCTCCGGAGTTTTTCTGAAACACAAGGTTTGAGTTTTAAGATCACTACACATATCTGTCCCTCTCTCTCTCCTTTTTTTTTTTGTAAGCGGAGGGGAAACCTTTGACAGGGTCAGGACACACTTAGACCGCTTGGGTCCATTGTGATACCACATGAGTAGTGACCGGTCGAGTCACCGGTTACCGAGGAACCTTAACCTTTCTCATGAGGGTGTTGGCTGAGAATGCTGACTGAAAAGATTAGGGAGGGTGACTGACTCAGTCAACCCTGAAGTGTACCGAGAAGGTATAGTGTGCAACAAGTGATGGGGGGTGATTGATTCAATCGAACCCCCTATACTGTGTGTGCAAGTTATATTGGCAGGTCCCATAAACCGTGTAGGCGTAGAGGTGCATAAGTATAGTAGAGTGACTGATTCAGTCTAACTCTAATTGCTGTTATGCATGGTATTGACTAGGTGGGGTGACTGATTCAGTCAAACCCTTCATACCTATGTAGGTGGACCGTGTAGGTGTAGAGGAGCATAAGCGTACATAGAGTGACTGATTCAATCGAACTCTAGGTACTTCTATGCATAAAGTGTGGACTAGGTAGAGTGATTGTTTCAATCGAATCCATACCTAGGTGGACCGTGGAAATAGTGGGGAATGCAAAGTAGAGCGAGATGACTGATGCAGTCAATCTTGCACTAGTATGCAGTCGAACTTTAGGAAATTGTATGGCTAGGTAGGGTGATTGCTTCAGTCAAACCCTTAATACCTAGTTCACCGTGTAGGTGGTGTGCATGGGAGTAATAGGGGGATTGATTGACTCAATCAAACCAGTTGGATTTACCTGTGTATCTATGTAAGTTTCTATTGTCTATGATAGACAGGTCACTTAGGTCCTCAAAGAAGTATTCACCTAGTAGCTTCTTTCTTAGTGTGGCTAGCGCTGGGCATGTGCCGAGGAGGTGGAGACTATTCTCCTCCTCCTCTTCAACTTTGCAGCTTCTACAGAAATCGTTTGCTGGGACACCCATTCTCGTGGCGTATCTACCTAACAAGCAGTGTCCTGTGATTTTTCCTACTATAAGGCTTATGTTCCTTCTATTTAATGAAAGGAGATTTTTGGTTTTCTTTGCGTCTAGTAAAGGCCAGATCTTCCTGGTCGATACTCACGTAGCTAGATTACTCCATCTATTGTTTGCAATAGCTTTCGCTTCGTTAAACATACGGAGTTTCATCAATTGTATTGGTGGTGCCGGTACCTCTCTGTTGACATCTAGAGGTAGTACGGTGCCTTGTTTAACTAGTTCATCCGCTTTACAGTTGCCTGGAATATCTCTGTGTCCCGGGACCCAGCACAGAGTGATATTGCATCTGTCCGCAATTTCGTTAAGAGATTCGCGGCAATGTTTGACCTTAGATCTTATTGTTGGCATTTCCAGAGCTTTAATCGCTGACTGACTGTCTATGTAAAGGACGATAGACTTACCATCTATCGCGTGCATAGAGAGTCTGCGCGCTGCTTCACGAATAGCCGATATTTCCGCTTGAAAGATGCTACAGTGGTCCGGAAGTCGGAGAGCTACGTTTATCATAGGTGATTCGGTAAATATACCTAATCCTGTGCCCTCCGATATTTTGAAACCATCTGTATAGATTTCGATTGCGACGTAATTTAGAATGATACTGTAACGATTTTCTGCGTTACTTAATTTGCTGGGTGAGAAATGAGAAGATTTTCCTAGTTTCTTTAAAAAGATTATTTATTGGCGCTAAAATTACTCGACTACTTTTACGTACTGCTGTCAAAAACTAAAACTAGCTCTCCGATGCTTCGGGCGACATCTCTTGGTTACTCCATATGCAGTGTTCATAAATGCAACATTCTGCCCATCTTAGACTTGATCGTCTCGATTAAGTGAGTTCCACGCTTCCAGGTTATGTCCCCTATAGGCACAGAGTCGATCAATGTGCACTATCTTCGGCTTTGACCTAGGAGTTTTCCGGATTTGGAAGGTGACATCAGTGATGACCCTCATAACTCGGTACGGGCCTTCCCAGTCACTTTGAAGTTTTGGACAGCGTCCAATTCTCCTACGAGGACGAAAGATCCCTCTTCCAACGGGATTAGATTGGACGACAAATCGTACTGTCGCCTCATTCTCTCGGCGGAATACAACAACTTCTCTCGAGCACATTGATGGATATGGGCCAAATTCATTTCGAACTCATGAACGTAACCAGTAGAAGAGCATTCTCCGTCTGGAGGTTTTCCCAGTAGAAGGTCGGTGGGTAGTCGCATTTCTCTACCAGTCAACATCTTGTGGGGCGATTGACCAGTGGAGTTCTGTACTGCTGCTCGATATGCCATTCCGAAGAGAGGGAGCAATGAATCCCATGTATTTTGGTGTTCTCCTATGAACTTCGACAAATATTGGAGTAGAGTTCGATTCATGCGTTCAACCAAACCGTCCGATTGTGGATGTAATGGCGTTGTCCTTGTCTTGCGGATCCCCAGAGTGCGTAGGGTCTGAGAGAAAACATCGCTCTCGAAATTTCGGCCTTGATCCGAATGTAGCTCCAACGGCACTCCGAAACGGGAAAACACATCGTCGACTAAAGCTCTGGAGACAGTTTCAGCGGTTTGGTCGGGTATAGCCAAGCATTCCACCCATTTGGTAAAATAGTCCATACAAACTAAGACATATTTGTTGTTGTTTGTTGTCATTGGGAGTGGACCCAGAATGTCTACTGCAACTCTTTCAAATGGAACACCAGTGGAATAGATCTGCAAATTACCTCGTGTTCTCTTTTGAGGTCGCCGCTTTGACGCACAAATGTCGCATTCCGCACACCAGGATATCACGTCGGCTCGAGCACCAATCCAGTAATACCTCTCTTTTATTTTAGCAAGTGTCTTGTTCACGCCAAAGTGGCCCCCGAACATTGAATCATGGTACACCTTGAATATGTCCTTTCGGCAAGCTTGAGGTACGATAGGTAAGAATTTCGTCTGGGCAGTCCTTTCGTTTGTTTCCCAGCGTCGGCAAAGCACTCCCTCACATAATTCTAAAGCTGAGAACTGCGTCCAGTAAGCCTTCACATGCGCTGATTGATTGGAAATATCCCTCCATTCCGGACGAGTCCCCGATGAAACCCATTCGCACACTTTACCCAGCACGTCGTAGGCTTGCTGCAGAAGTCGGAATCTATTTCTGTCTAAATCTTCATTAACGGCTCTAACTGCATGAACCTCCACGGTCGAGTTATGTCTTTCATCTTTAGCAGCACAATGCCGGCAGTCATCGACAGCACATGGTCGACGAGATAGTGCGTCAGCGTTTAAATGCTTAAGACCAGCACGGTGTTCGACAACGAAATGATATTGCTGCAGGCGTTCTAGCCATCGAGCTACTTGACTTTCTGGATTCCTAAAAGTTAGGAGCCAATTTAATGCTGCGTGGTCTGTCCTGGGCTTGAATTGCTTGCCGTAGAGGTATAGATGAAAATGCTCCACGGCCTTCACCAAAGCCAGTAGCTCTTTCCGGGTCGTACAATAGTTGTTCTCGGCTTTGCTCAAAGATTTGCTGGACAGCTCCTATTCCCATATTGCTGGCATCGGTGTCCAAAATGAATTCTTCACTCCCGTTGGGAAAGGCGAGAATAGGCGCGCTGGTAAGGCATTCTTTCAAGTGACAAAATGCGCTTTCACATTCGCTACTCCAAGCAAATGGCTGATTCTTTTCGGTGAGTTGATGGAGCGGTCGAGCAATTGACGAAAAATGTCCAATAAATCTTCTGTAATACGTGCATAAGCCGACAAAACTTCTTAATTCGTGCAGGTCCCGAGGGCGAGGCCAGTTTTTTACAGCATCTATCTTTCGAGGGTCAGGCTTTAGCCCTGCAGCAGAAAGCACATGTCCTAGGTACTGAACTTCCTTTTTAAAGAAGTCGCACTTGGACGGATTTATCTTTAAATTGGCATTTTGTAAGAGCTGCAGCACAGTAATAAGATGGTTTTCTGCTTCGTCGAAAGTCTTTGAGTGGACGAGAATATCGTCAAGATATATGAGACACATACTCAAAGGTAGGCACGCTAACGCTTTCGTCATAAGGCGCTCAAAAGTGGCTGGGGCATTACAAAGCCCGAATGGCATAACTTTGAACTGCCAAAGACCGCTGTTGGTAGCGAATGCAGTTTTCTCTTTATCACAAGCCTTCATTTCTATCTGCCAATAGCCACTCTGAAGATCGAGGGTACTAAACCATTTTGAACCGGAGGTGGCGTCCAATGTGTCATCGATCCGGGGTAGTGGGAAAGAATCCTTCGTAGTGATGCTATTAAGCTTTCTGTAATCAATACAGAATCTAGTGGACCCATCTTTCTTTTTAACCAGTACGACTGGCGAAGACCATGGACTGAAAGATGGCTCTATGACATCGTGTTGTAACATATCCCGAACGATTTGGTTAGCTTCCTCTTGTTTTGCTAAAGGGAGCCGACGGTATGGCTGCTTAAATGGACGGGAGCTCCCAACACTAATTGCATGCTGAGCAAGAGATGTTCTTCCCATATCCCCTGGACCCGTAGAAAATAAACTTTGAAACCTTATTAACAAAGATTTGACCCTTTCCTTCTGGTCAGGGTTTAAAAATGCAGTAGCACGACGATATAGTGCATGCAAATGTTCTGGGACCTCGCCTTTCCCCTTCGGACAGGGGCCGTGGACTATGGGTGAACTAATTTCATCCACCTTAGTCACTTCTTCCATTGAAGCGATCGCTGTTCCTGACGGTACTCGAACATCATGGTTACTCAAATTTGCTACCCGTACCATCACCCGGTTATTTTCGGGAGAGCAGAGTGCTCTAGCAGTTAGGAGACCTTTAGGAAGAACTTCAAAATTTGGTTGAACTAGCCCTACAGCTATGTCTGAACTTACATTTGTTTCAATAAATTGTTCATGTTGAGCAGGAATAATGATGCTACGGTTTGTACACAATTTTACGGAAGGGTTTAAAATATTGGTATTAGACTCACCGCTCAGCTGCACTTTCTGGTTTCCAACCCACAATATTTTCTGCGCCGCGTCTATACTACCGCCATGTTCCGACAAGAAGTCTAAACCAAGTATGCCTTCACATGGTAAGTCAGCCACTAGAAGCAATATTTTCTTCTTGAATGATCCGCGCTGTAGAAAAGCTCTCCATGTCCCTTTTACCGCAGCTGTTTCACCGGTTATACTGGATAATTTGACGCTAGTAGGTGAAAGCTTAATTCTGGGAGGTACGAGTCGACTGGAAATTATAGTAACATCGGACCCAGTATCCACGATAAAATTACAAGAAATATTGGCTACCGAGGCGGAGAAAATAAGTCCTTTAGTGCTTAGTGCGTTAACTGTAACTTGTAAGGGCCATTCAGACGCAGTCAATTTCGGCCCTCGGAAATGGACTGCTGGTCGTTTCCCGTTTGCTGGGGTTGCTGATTGCTGATCGAAGCATCGTTAGTACGTGTAGACTGGTTACGGTTCGAAAATCTGCGCCAATGGGGTCGGTACTGTCGTCTAGAATCGAAATCGTCTTCGGCAGCCTGCACTGCACGAACATTTTGTCGACTATCCCTAGTTGCAAGTCTAGATGCTTGCAGCTCCATAGCCTTACTAACTGCTTCACAGAGTGACTTCGGATTGGCTACTCTAACTAGATCCTGAACATCCATACTTGCGATGCCATCTATAAATTGCATGGTTGCAATCCGATCCTGAGCTTCCTTAGGACAGTCCCCAAATACTACACGAGTAAGTCGTTCGATATCCGCAGAGTATTCGGCTAAATCTTCCCTGGGCTTTTGAACTCGAAATCGCAGTTGAGCATGATTGATTTGTTTAGTCTGCCCCAAGAATCTGAGTTTGAGAGCGTCGACGAGTTTGTTATACTTACGTCGATCTTCCTGCCCCAAATTACTCAGTACAACAAGTGCAGGTCCTCGCAGCATACCGGCCAGCTGCAGCGCTTTTTGTTCAGCACTCCAACCACAAGCTTGAGCAATAACCTCAAACTGTACCAAATAATCGTCAAACGAGGTGCAACCATCGAACGGATGCGGTTTGATTTTCATCGGAGAAACAGATGATAACCTAGTTTGCGCCGGCAAGAATGACGTACTACTGTCACCACTTGAAACTTGTGCAGTCGCTGAGGGAGCCGGGTGTGCTGTCCTTTGTCGAAGTTGAGGTTCTCCGCGTGGACTATTGGAAGGCGTTGAAACTTCAGCTAGCTGCACAACGTTCTCCACAAACGTGGTGCCACTCATCGTTTTCTGCAAGTCATCCAGACGCCGTTCTTGCTCCTTGTAGAGGCTCATAGTTTCGGTTCTAGTTTTTTCTAGCTCACCTTTTTGCTCTTGTAAAGAAACTGATAGAGCTTTCATTGTCGTGAGCAGTTCCTGCATCTGCCCTTGCAAATCTTGCAACAATGATTCGCTCATGGTAAATTTCTCTATTTCTCGATCCCACTTCTGACACCACTGTAACGATTTTCTGCGTTACTTAATTTGCTGGGTGAGAAATGAGAAAATTTTCCTAGTTTCTTTAAAAAGATTATTTATTGGCGCTAAAAATTACTCGACTACTTTTACCACGTTGTCTTTCTCCCTATCTGCTGTCAAAAACTAAAACTAGCTCTCCGATGCTTCGGGCGACATCTCTTGATTACTCCATATGCAGTGTTGATAAATGCAACAATACCTTCATCCCATGCGGATCTGTCAGGGCTGGTAGTGTTATATTTAATATTGAAATCAATAAATGGGGATATCTGTTACTTTGGGATTGGAGTTTTGTAAGATTTTCATGTGGCCGATTTGTGAGCTTGACCACTGGAGAGATTCTCTAAGTCTTAGGGCTGCTTTAGATGGTACCATTTTCCCAAAGATGTCAATGGGATATATATTAAGTAGGGTTTCTAGGGCGGCTGTGGGAGTGGACCTGAGAGCCCCTGTGATGCATCTACATGCTAATCGTTATACTCTTTCTATAGAGTTTGTGTTGCACCTTGTTTCGAGTGCAGGCCACCAGACGAGAACGCCATAAAGCAGGATTGGTCTGACCACCGCCAGGTACAACAAGTGGACTACATTAGGTTGAAGACCCCATTTTGGACCTATAGCCCTTTTACAGGTGTAGATGGTGATTTTCACTTTCTTGGTTCGGTCTAGAATGTTCTGTTTCCAGTTAAGTTTACTATCGAGGGTCAATCCTAAGTATTTTGCTTTATTTGTAAAGCTGAGTTCTGTGGCTCAAATGGGGCTATGAACGGGTTTTGTATTACCTAGTAAAAAGTACTAGTTCAGTTTTGGACGTCCGTCCATTTCGCTACTAAATTTAGTGCCGAGTTCACTAGATCTCTTAGGGTTTGGCTATGGCAATATGCTACAACCTTGTAGCCTTTATTTTCTAGTGAAGTGAGCAGCTCATTCACTAGTAATATCCAAAGTAGCGGGGTGTAGTAGTGGGGTGTACCTCTGTGCGCTAACCTTTTGGTTGAACAGCACCCGAGCTTGGATAGAATCTGCCTGCTGTTCAGCATTCGCTCTATCCAGATGCAAAGGCAGCAGTCCACCTTCAGATCAGCGAGCGCTCTTGTGATGGATTCTGTATTGACGTTATTATTATTATTTCCTTCTATGTCAAGGAAAGACACCATAGTATATTCTTTAAAGGTAAGAGATTTTTCAATGGTGCCTACTAACGAATGTAGAGCTGTTTCCACTGAAAAACCTTTCCAGTAAGCATGCTGAGAGCTAGATAAGGTTTGTACCTTGAGTTTTGAACGGATATAGTTATCGACTTGCCTTTCTAATGTTTTCAGAAAGAAGGAGGAGAGGCTAATTGGTCTGAAATCTTTCGGATTATCACTATGGGGATGTTGCCTACTTGGGCTGACTTTATCGTCTCGCGTATATTTGGTGTTGGTAGTGAGCGTGTGTCATCGTAGGGCATATACGCTGACGATATCCATAGCCTGTCTTTCCCATCGCGGTCTAACTCCACACATGCGAAGTCCGAATCGCTGAAATTTGGTAAGAAGAAGGCTTTCAAGTTATTTTTTACTAGAATGCAGGATCTTGGTTTACCTGATCCTTTGGCATAAAGCAAGGAATAATTCTTTGCCCTTAATCCAGCTATGCAGTTATCGCTTGTCACCCAAGGTTCCTGGATAAGGGCAATGTTCTCTCCTCCTGACTGCAGGCGGAGTAAAAGGTTAGCAGAAGCGGCTATGGAATGGTGTAGATTAATCTGTACTAGTCGGAGCATCATTCCTGACTGGTACAGATGCCTCTATTACTGTGGTGTCATCATCCTCCGACTCGGAAAATTCACCACTGTTTTGCTTTGGCAGCGAAACTGTCTCTATCTCACCTGCTGACTCAGCTGGTGTACCCACCGGTGCAATTACTTTGACGCCTGCTGACTCAGCTGGCGTTACGGCCTGGGTCGAAGTGGAAGCTGTCGGTTGTGAGTCCGACAGAAGGCTATCTGGTTCGGTATCCAATCCAAGACTACTTAAAGAGGAAACCATACCTGAGATGAGCATTTCGTCTTTCTCATGGACCTTCAGCACCAGTTCTTCCATGCCGTAGAAAATGTTGTAATCCCTTTTGCTTAAAAGCTCCAAGGGTTCTTGGTTGAGGAGGAATGAGACTAACCTTCCTGTCTCTACTGGTTCATCGGCTTAAATGATCTTCCAATTGGCGGTTGGAAGGTCAGGATTTTGAATACGGATCAACTTCAGGATATCCGATACACTGCATGGTCCTGGAGGAATCCAAGTTCGAGCTCTTGGACGGACCTTTATGTCGCTTCAGTGACAGACCGATAAATCAGCTTTGGCCCAAAGGTGGTTAAGCTTGGGTAGTGCCTCTTTTAGAAACGCGATGGAACTGCTGCTGCTGCATTTTAAGAGCTTTGCACTGTTGAGGTACCAGCCAACGTCCGAAAAGGTCGGTGGCGTAGCAGTTGGGTTCTTAAGACAATGCGCCAGCACGTCTGATGCAAGTCTTGCCTTGAGGAGCCTCCAGTTATCTCCACTGATACGGCCTCCTCATTTCCGATGTCGCAGATACCGAACACCAGGTGATCCTTCGCCGCCTCGTTGTAGGGGCTGAGCACCGACTCGGTATTCTTGGCCATCTTTGGGGTATTGGAGGTATCGTCCTGGGATGTAGGACGTTTGGACGTTTTTTTTTTTTTTTTTTTTTTATTAAATTCATTATTCTCTTTTACAAAAACTGTGCTAACAAAGGTTTCATAAAGACATGTTTATAAACAATAGAGAATAGATAGTGACATTTTTATTCTCCTAATAAAAGCGATAAATAGTGTTAAATGCCACTTTAAAAATAAAATTCATTAATTGTGGGATGACAATATTACGATTCCTTATCACAAAAGGTAACAATAAAAGAAAAATATACACAGTAAACGAAAAATAATGGAGCTCAAGTGCCTGCGCGATTTTTTTAAATGTGAATAGACAATTATACAAGATAAGCGAGTAATACTTCAATCTCATTATGATCGAAATCAAGAAGCCATGATTTAACTTTTTTAATAAATTTCTGATGAGTGGTTATGGATCTTATATCGAAAGGAAGACGATTAAAAAGCTTACAGGATACAACTGGGTAGGAGTTTCTGTAGTGAGTAGTACGAAAAATAGGAATTTCAACAACATAGCGTGTAGTGCTACGTAGATTACGAGTATTATATATTGGGCTCTGCATATAACCTCCTCTCATAAAAAATATCTTAGAAACTCTAAAAAAAAATAAATGCCTTATTGGTAGTATTTTTAAAGACCTAAACAACACCATAGAATGGGCCAGACGGTGAGCATTACTAATTCTTCTTATAGCACACTTCTGCAAGACGACGATTGGCTTTAAACTGGTGATGTAAGCACCCCCCCAACAACTTATTCCATATTGTAGTTTCGAGTGGAAAATTCCATGATAGACGGTTTTAAGGGTTCTGCTTGAACAACACTTTTTGAGGCGATAAAAAGACCGAACGGAAGAACGTAGGTAATGTTTCAGTAGCGAAATGTGTTCTGTCCAACTCATGTTTTGGTCGAAAGTTATACCGAGATACTTAAATTTCCTAACTACTTCAATCTGGAAGCAAGATGACTTGCATGTGGCATTTTCATTAAAATTTAGTCCTGGCGCCTCTGAAGTACAATCACAATTAATTAAATTGATACGTGGGCAATCATAGGAGTGGGTTTTTATATCGACCTTTGGTAGTTCAAGCGAGCCCAAGCTGAAAAACATTAGCTTGGTTTTTTCACTTACAACCAACCTATGTGCCGCAAACCACATCCTCAAGAAATGAATGTCATGAGTCCGTTTTAGGTACCACGCCCAGGTACCAGGACGTTCGTCCTCCCGACTCAGGTTGACGGTTCGGGGTGTTGCCGAAGGGCCTATTGCCAATCGCTGACTCAGGCTGAAACTTGCTATGTACTGTCGGGCAAGCGCGTTTTGGGGGTGGCCTCTTGTTATCAAGTGGCACACTCTTACTCGTTGAAGGGCCCTGCCCTCCCGACTCAGGATGACTGGTCTCCTCAGCGATAACGCTACTCGCCCAGCGTAGCGACTACTTGTCTTTCTGCTCCCACGATTCCTCTGGTTTCTCGAGAATCCGTGCGAGCAGATGCTTTGCCAAGCGAAGGTTTCTGTACTTTTTAGCGCTAGGGGAATTCCTTTTTCGGATTGCGCACCCGCAACGTGCCGATACGGCTTTTGCCTGGGACTTCGCATCCGAAGCAGAATTGTCAATGGATCTGGCATCAGGATCCAAAGGGTTGGTATAGTTGTCGTTGTCCGTCGTCTCTCGGTTCGTTGTCCTTGTTCGTTGAGTTTGGAGACAAATCCTCGGAATTTGTATTTGTGTTTGTTTTTGTTTTTTTGTTTGGTTATGTAATGAAAGTTTTAAGCATGTTCCCACGAGTAAGCCGCTGAGAAGTGTCCACCGCTAGCATAGCCGGGTTTACAGGCGGTAAGGCTTATTACGACAGGCCCTGCCAGGGCACCTGAAGGAGCTCGTTAGCGACTGATAAAAACCCTCAGCCTTTCATCACTGGGCACGGTTTACATGAAACGCTCACTCCACCCTTTACAATGAGTTGACTACACTTTAGCTTCAGATACCCTTCCCCGAAGACCTTACAACATGGGTGGCCCTACTGCAATCGCCCTTCGTCATCATTCGGACCTTACTAAGCATCTTCACCGCGACAAGGTATGTAGTAGAAGAAGATGATACGCGTTCCAAGTAACATGTTAGTGTCAGATTCTTAGGAACTAAACCTTACCTCCGATAGCTCAGGCCTCGCCCGTGGAACCACCGTCCAATGTTGCCAGGTGCTTAGGCAACTTCCCCCCAGAATAATTTGAAATCCCCCCAGAATTGACCATTTTTGTAAAAAAATCCTCCAAAATATATATTAAGCACATACAATTTTTTTTTTTTGCAATTCACTTCTTATTAAAATTATTAGATACCTATGTAGGTATACATAAACATACATTTATTCATCTAGATGTATATATATTTACACATATTAATATTTATGTATAATATTTACACATAGGTATTATTAACACATACTCGAAAAACTTAGAAATAATATTTTTTTCTAACTTAAAATTCTGTCACTAGCAGATGCCATCAAAAGACTTATGAGCAAATAAGAAGAGGTAATAATTAAGAAACTTTTTATGTGTCGGAGCAAAATTCTAAAAGAATATCTTGATTTTCACAGTCATTTAGTTTGTAGATATTTTCTGTGTTAAACATTTTCAACATATCGTCTGTAGGTATAAAATTGTTGCACCCAGAACTGAGATTATATCTTACACGTAAAATGCTGTCAGCTGTTTCAGTAGACATTCTATTTCTTAGCTTATCTTTGATTATGCTAAAAATAGAAAATGTTCTTTACACACTTGCATTTGAAAATGGCAGTGATAAGAGTGTTGTTGCTAATTTGCTTATGTGAGCGTACTTTTTGACATCAGCCGCATCCTTTTTCCCAAAAACTTCAGCCCAGAAGCGCTCTGACGAATCAAGATTTGACCAATTAGTCGTATGAAGTAAATTCCATTCATAATGTGCAGCATCGAGATCTCTACAAACCCGTCTAAGTCGGCTGGT
Source organism: Brachypalpus laphriformis (assembly GCA_945910035.1). Taxonomy (NCBI): domain Eukaryota; kingdom Metazoa; phylum Arthropoda; class Insecta; order Diptera; family Syrphidae; genus Brachypalpus; species Brachypalpus laphriformis. The sequence continues at coordinate 36,256,599 of OX246753.1, forward strand.
AAGTTGCGATATATCTGGTTTCACCTGATTAGTTGCATTTTCTATTGAAAAATTAACAATTTTTTCCAATACGCACAAATTATCAGGTACGCGTTGTTTCAATTCTTTGCACAATTCGATTAAAAATTTCTTAGAATGTTCCTTTACAGTACCTAAATTTTCATTTGATAGAATAGTTGACAACTCATTAAAAGCAAATCCAAAGTTAACGCAGCTAGTTGGCATTATATGTGACTCAAAGTTGCGGTTCTGTATTTGCACTTCAGTACATTGGTCTACTTATTATTGAGTATATCAACTGCTGTAAGTCTTCAAATAATTTTAACGGATCAACATTTTCGCCTTGAAAGAGTTTATTTACTTTAATTACATGCTTTAGAATGCTTTTAAAAAATGTTAGATAAAGTTTATTTTCCCTGGATATATAGATTTGGCTAAGTAATTCAGCTGTATGGCATCTTTCGTTTGTTGCAGCTAATCGAAAGTGTAATTGCAACGAGTCCCACTGCTCTAACATTTTATCGATGGCTCTAAATCTGACAAGCCACCGTGTTTCGAATAATTTATCAAATTTTTGAGGAGATTTATTAGAGATCAATTTATAGATGTTAGAATATTCAAGTTGCCTGTTTGTACTGTGAGAAAACCAATTATGCGTATCTTTAACTAAAAAGTCTAAATTCCTCGGCAAAACTTTGGATGCGTTTTCTGCTACAAGGTGGAGAGAATGGCAAATGCACCTTAAAACAATCAAATCAGGAATGTCTTCTTTTAAAATTGTAATGACAGAATTATGTCTGCCTACCATAACTTTAGCGCCATCAACTCCAATTCCAATTAATTGACTGCAGCGATTGTGGCTGAATCCCCTTGTGCGATTTGCAGTAGTCTATAAAAGGTTGTTACGAGTTTCTCGTTGCTACGACTAAAATACCTAACGATGAAACACAGAACCTTTTTATTGTCAATAGAAGTACTTTCGTCAACTATTAATGAGAAGAAACTATCTCCAACATCAGCTACAAGATCTTTCAAAAAGCATGGTGCGATAACGTTTTTTATAAGCGCGGTGCATTTAGTTCTATGGATTCGCAGTTCACTTAGAGTACTTGAATAAGCATCTAATTCACTTAAGAGACTACTTAGGTGGTCAATAGTATTAATTGAGCAATGTTCAGCAGCAAATGCAGCCAGCTTAAGTTCAATTATTTTCCTCTTAATACTTACAGCTGGTCTTATAAAATTTGTAATCGGCTGAATATTTGCAACGGTTATGCCCCGTCTTACGAAATCTTAATGCTTCTTTGTCTCCTTATGAGCGAGGAGATCTTTCTTGTGAGCCATCGAAACTATTGCTTTCGACTCATTTCCTCCTCCAGGTATATAAGCTAACCCTCCTATAAAAGCATTTATTTGGATCATATATGGGACTTACGCAGTGCGGAAACTAACTAATGCTTCGTTTGGACTGTCATTACTTTAAACAAGAATTCCAATTATTAAAAATAAAAACATCTTGCCTTTAAAATTTGCTTCTTTTCCCCACTCCTTTTTATACTTTTGCGAATAATTAATTCGACTCTTTTCTTTCGGCATGTCAGGTTTGCTTTTAGTATTTCAATTATGTAACTTAAATATAAAACTCCACTTAACTTTCAGATATCGGTTTCAAATTATCTTTATTCTAACCACAGAAAAACAATGAATAGATAATTGACTTGCCACACCAAACACTCTCAGTTTTCCATCCAACTTCCAAACTCCAATTGGAGTTTGTGAGAATGTGTTCGTACTCCTTTCCTTTAAATATATGCTGGTTATCTACACACTGGCAGCAACGGATGGTTGGTAGGTAGGAAGGTGCAGTGCTCTCTGATGTGATATTAGTATTTATAAAAAAAAATTAAAGAAAGAATGTACATACCATATATCGGGGAACTTTAAATATTCCATTGCTTTAAGCCATTTATTCCAAATGAAGTTGGTTGAAATTTCTTCAATGAAAATTCACCCCAGATCTCCCCCTAAATGCGTTGTGCCCCCAGATTTGCCCCTAACGAGCAAAAATACCCCTAAATCTGGGGAGAAAACCCCCAAACTGGGAACACTGCCACCGTCAGTGATTTTGTTTACACTCTTATTTGGCTTTCCGCCTATCTGAGCTCGATTTTTATTTGGGTTGCTAGATTGCAGACTGCCTCCAAATTATCCACCGATTCTATCATCTTCGCTATTATATTTGAAGCATCAAGTACGGTATTTAATTCACTATCCAGTTTAAGTTTTTTTTTATAAAACTTGGGCAGTTAAAAGCAACATGTTCCATGTCTTCGTCACATCTAGGACATATTGGGCATTCTGGTGAGTCATCGAGTCTAAAGCGATAAAGGTATCGGCGATACCCACCATAGCCTGGTAAAAATCACGTCAGTTGGTAGTTGAGTTCTCCATGGCTTCTCTTTGTCCATGATTCTTTCCTTGGAATAAGTCTGTATGTCCACCTTCCCTTGTGTGAGGCGTCTCGTACCATCCCATCTTTGTTGCCACATCCTTATTGATGTTGCCCTTTCTTGTTTTCTTAAGTCGGTAGAGTTCGGGTTTCCAATAAGTCCATCCCGAACGCTCCTTGCTTCATCAGCCAGGGTATCTATGAGGATCATGCCTGCAATGACGCACGCCGCTTCATCCGAGATAGTCCTATAAGCCAATATGACTCGTAGTGCAGTAGGTCCATAGACACTATTTATCTACAGCCGATTCTGCTTAAGTTTTAGCGCCTCCGACCAGATAGGAGATGCGTAAAGCATTGTTGAGCTCACGACTCTAGACAGGAGTATTCTTCTAGCGCTTCTTGGGCCCCCAATATTTGGCAGCATTTTTGAAAGCGCCGTGTATACATTTGCTGCTTCTGCTTCTGCCTCTCTCTCTCTCTCTCCCTCTCTCTCTTTGATTCTCTCTCTATCTTTTCTAATTGGTATGTCCATCGCCCTTTGGTTATGATGTTTCACATATGTTGCCATTATGCTCTTATAGCTTCTAGTTGTTGTTCTAATAGTGCTCATTTCCGCTTAGTGCCGCGGTCTCCTCTGCTTCTAGATCGATAGGCATTCGACCTGGTATTACACTTATCAGATCCGCTGACATAGTTCTAAAGGCGCAGCGTATCCTTAAAGACGCGGTTCTATGTACAAAGTTCATCCTTCTAGTGTACGACTTACGGTGTGTACGACTATTGGGGCCGCATATAGGAGTATTGGCTTACTCACGATCGTTACAAGGTTTCTGATTGGCTGCTTGCTCCACCAGCATTTGGTATTAGTCTGCATAGCGCCGCTAGTGTCCGAGAGGCTTTCTCGCGTGCGTACGTTAAGTGATCCCTGAAGCTGAGTCTGTGGTCCAGCAACACTCCCAGATACTTCAAGTACTGCTTCGACTCGATGATTTGTTCACCGCCCAGTAGGGTAAGGTATTCCACTTTTTTACGGATGCTTATAAGAATGGCTTCGATTGTGTGGTTCGCTAGTTTCAAATGCGATGTCTGTAGCTATAGCTTCACGTTTGTGATTGGTTAATTGCAGTTTTAAATCACTCCATCTAATGTTTTAGCCATTACTACAACTGCAATATCGTCGGCACAACCGATAATGTTAGCTCCATTCGTGTTCTTAAAATGCCATCGTACATTATGTTCCATAGAACTGGCCCCAGGACCGACCCTTGTGGAACATTCCCCGTGATTTTATACCGTGTCATAGTAGAGCGTTCTGCCTTCGAAGTAATTCACAATTATCCGCAGCCATTAGCTTGGTACCTGCAGATCGCTCAGTGCTCTTAGCAAACAACTCCAATCGGCTGAATTTAACGCGTTCTTGGCATTGAGTGTTATGACAGCACAGTACTGTTTTGTCCCGCAATTGCTTCAAGTGCTATGTCACACACAGCTGGTATTGCATGATTGATGCTTCGTTTCATTCTACATCCAAACTATAGGTTACAAAACCCCTAGTCCCCTTTCGTATATTGCTCTAGTCTTGTCAGTTTAATTTTCTCGAGTACCTTTTCCAGCATATCTAGAATGCACAGTGGCCTATACGATGATGATTGCTCAGGTGGTTTGTCGCTATTTAGTAGGTGGCCTAGTCTTTGCCATTTCAGCTGATACGAAAATTTTCCTTCTGTATGGCATATTGTGTAGAGGTGTGTGAAGACATCTAGTCTGGTTTTGATCGCCTCCTTCAAAACGAAATTCGGGATCCCGTCCATCACTGGAGTTTTATTGCTTTTGATAGTTACTGAGGCGTCTACAACTTCCTCAATTATAACTGATGGTATCGTCTCTGTTTCATCTGCTGTGTATCATAGCAGTGTGAATCCATCTTTCCTCGGAAATAGGGTGCTGGCAATTGAGTTTATGATGTATGAGCATATCGGTGCAGCTGCCGTGGCACTTTTCAGTTCATTCATGATGCTGGTCAGATATGATGTCAATTCTTCTGCTTCATCTTCTGCTGTGTCACTCGTTATGTTGACGCTGTTTAGCATATACCCGAGCATATCATTCGCTCAGAAATACAATACTAAGCAGTGGCACTCCACGTGTTTGTGTGAGTTAAGTGTATGGTCCATCGTACATTTAAATTATTTTAAGAGGCTTGCTTAAATCAATTGATGGAGTTCAACCACTGATCCACTCCCAAAACTTCAGAGGATGTGCACAATTTATTGCTGTTGCCTTTTCGGTACAACCGACACTTATCCTGTTTTCTGGCACAGGAAACTCGCCATTCGTCTTCTCGCGGTAGCAATTTCCGAAGAAATTCCCAGATGGCACCACGAGGAGGTGAGAGTAGGGCTTACTAACAGAGCTGCTAGGTTTTCGGCAGCAGTGGCACTTTCTCGTTACTAAGCGGATCAACACCTATCGGAAGATGCTACTTCTACGAGGCCTTTGTTAGTCGTTTACCATGCAAAGTATTGCTGTGATCAATTTATGGTCTTCATTTCAGGAACTATCACTTATCTACTATGTACAGATGTGGTTCTAAATGTAGCAGCTGAGTTGCTCCACCAGTACTTTGAGGGATGCCAGTAAATTAATTAATAGATAATTAAAGGAAAAGCCAAATTGATTGGCAATGAATGCATATTTAAAGAAATTTAACTTATTTGCTTAATACAGATAACTACTCGTAAACCGCAAGATATTTAATGATTAACCTAATTTCCTAATTCCTTTTTTATTTTGGCCTCATTTGCGTAAAATATTTTTGCCCGTAATAAATGGCGGCAATTAATTAATTTTTGATTAGAAAAGTGTGAAGCATTATACATTTGTTGGTTTTCATTTTTATTTTAAATCTTTAAATCCAAACATACCATAAACTGGAAGGGATTCCATCGCTCGTGCATTTATTTTAAGACAATGGTAATGGATGTGAGGTATGAATTTATGCATGAATCTCATCTTCAGCCATAATTTCTTTCTTTATTCCCTAATATACATATATTTCTCATAAAACAACAAAAATAATCTGCCATTCCTAGAACTTATTAGCTACTTAAATCGGTTTGAAGAAAGCCAGCCATCATGTCGCCATTAAAACTCGCACCTAGACAATCTAGTTTGCACATCAACTCTTTTGTTTTCAGTTTCTGCAAACCTTTTATTTCGTGTATTCGCGCGGACAAATCGTTTACATTTCATTTCAACACGCATGTATCTAAACACAACAATCTGGTTAAATAATTTAATAGACTAACAGTTATTCGATTAGCATTCCACTTACCAGTTCTTTGCAACAATTCAAATAAAACCGACACATTTAGATGTTGTTCGTAGGAATCACCCAATTAGTCATACGATAAACAATTTCAACAAAAATATTTTTTTATGGAAATCGCTCCTCTAAATTAGAAATCTAATTGGTTCGCATTAAATGTAACTTTTTCATGTATATAAAAAACAAAAAAAAAAAAACATCTATAAACGTCTGACGTCAAATCAATGCGAACACGCTCGGAAATTCCATGTTTGCGTGTTACTGTTTGTATTGTGGTTTGACTTTCGGTTTAATTGTATGTCATTTGAAAATTTGAATTTTAATCCGAAGTCTAGAAGCCGGTTCTTCACATTTTACGACCTGTACCGCTATGGTGCAGGCTACAAGGTTGATTGATTTTACATCGGTGATCAAATGCGACAGATAGATGCATAAGTGGTGATTCTCATCAGGTGGCTCAGACGGTTGCTCGATGGAATTTATTTCTCTATCCATAAAACATCACTCAACTCAGCCGTGATTGTGAATGTGACTTACATCATTGAGGTAATATTTCTGTAAAACACTACTATAATCGCTTTCATCTTTTAAATGACTAATCTGAACAAAATACGAAGAATGGCAACACACGAGCGCCCGACAGAACGACAGAGAATACAATGCAAATGGGACTCCAAATACGATATATCACTAGATCTAGATATTCTATTAATCCGTATGAATAAATCAAAGATTTTCGGTGCAAAGAATATCCAGATTAAGATATCACCCCAAAGCGATCGACCCATTGAGAGTGGAGGAGACATTAAGTGCCACATTGTGGAGCGGTGACATTAATATAAGGTGCCACACATCTATCTTGTTATTTGTGTTCGTTTAATTAACTCTCTGGAATATGATATTTTAATTAATTTAAGGCGAATATTTATGAAGGGGACGAAAGGTATCGAGTTTCATTTGGTTGAAGTGAAAGAAGAGAGAATGTCTTTGGTTTGTCTTTATATTGGTCACAATTTTAATTATGAACAGACCAAGAATATTGAATAATTAAGTCGATCATAATTGCTAATACTAATGCTATTTTCTGGTAGAAGAAAAAAAATACTATTATACAAAAAGCCAGAAATGAATGGAGAAGGTCGACGAACTTACTTTGAAAGTAATATGATGGTGGCAGACAATTTAGGTATTCCTTTTAAAGACGGCCTGCTTGATTTTGCCAGTCTTTCCCTTCAAATTAAACCTCTTTACAGCTACGCCAATTTAAACTGGCTGGTGGGTTGAGCAATGTCACTAAGACTAGAGTACAATCGTTCATTAGTGGCTACGCACTGATTGAATCAAATATGACCTTTTTCTATCTTTACTTAGGGAAGAACTTCAGGGTATGTAAGTTACAAGTCTGCTAGGTCCAAAAAAAGTTCAGTGAGATTTCTTTATTCTAGCGTATTGACACAAGAAATGAAGGTTCTCTTTCCGGCTTTAGGGTTCCCACACCTTCATTAATAAATAAATAATTAAATATTTTGCGCAACAGCTCGTTAAAGTGCCAGGGCCTAGCGTCTCGCAACCACTCATGTTGCGTGCGTTATATTTTTCACACGAATGGAAGAGGACCTACAGTTTAGTACCGTATCCGAACGACGATTTGAGAGAAGCTTTTTTCGTGACAACAATACTCTCGGATGTTTGCCAGACGCTCGCGAGAGGTGGGACCATGAACAAAACTTGTTGGTGTTTTCTGGGATTCGAACTTGAAACCTCATGCGTAGTGATCCGACACCACTTATGCTACGGCGCCCACCACACCTTCATTAGTCCTTAGATTGAAAGCCTCAATTTCAGTTGGCAAATGCAACCGGTGCTCTGGAAAGTATCATGCCAAACATTGACGTGCCAAAAGAAGAGAAAGAAGAGTCTTCTGTTAACAAAAGCCCCGAATATTGGTCGGTGCAATGAAGACAAAATCGTACAGAAAGAAGACGGAAGCAGTATGCAGAACCAAAGCATTGAGAGTATGTAGCGCGTTTTGAACGACTTCCAACGACGCGGTTTGTGTAGTGCCTAACATGATGCCAATCGACTTTTTTCGAAAGAATCGCAAGAGGAGTACTTCAACAGTAGTACATCAGCATGAACAACGACATCATGAAGTCTACAAGAACGTTAGTAGAGATGGTATCACTCTGAAAAAGGCAGGTGGACGAATGGAATACTCCCACACATAGATGGATGGATCAAAGGAAAGCATGGGAGCTAATTTTGCATTCGGATTTCACATGAATACTATCTCGCATGGAATCAGCCAAAAATGTGGAGCCCGACACAACATTAACAGGCAATTGAGAATGAAGAGTGGGTGAGATGCAGCTAGCGACTCTACTACAACTAACATGAACAAGCAGCGTCCACAGGGTGAACTTAATGGCTTGCATCTCTACATAAATATATACATATACCTTCTCAAAGCACGCTCAATATCTCGCCCTTTCTTCCTCGTCCTTTTTTCTTTATTAAATTAGGTAGTAACTCAAGATATTTCCACACAGCTAATGAAAAGTCCATAATTGATTATTGGCTTACCTCGATCTAACCTTCATAATTCATTGAGTGTGCTTTGGAAGTTCTCAGTAATGGCGGAATTAAATCTTTCACAAGCTATAACAACTGAGTAACATTTGAAATTGCAGTATCAACAAATGCGGTCATTCCCCCAAAGCCATCAAAAACTGGGACAATTGCAGTTGTCTCAAACGCAGCGGTCATCACTTAGCCAAAAAATGCAAATTCAGCAAGTCAACCAACAACAACCTACATTCAGCCATATGACAATATCAATCACTGCACTTACGCAAATGTGGGTCAATCAAAGACTGCGTCTACAATGTCGGAATATAAAAGCAACCTCCAGTCAAGAGCAAGATGTCCAGTAATTCGTTTGTAACTTTCTTAAGTAGTTGCAGCGATACTAGGGACGGCGGGCCACATCGGATATCAGTTTATTAATTAATGTATTGTTAACTACAGAATAAGATTATTAAAATACGAAAGGTCCGGAGATTGCTAAAGTTAATACTACCATTATCGATATAATTACTGACATTTCATTCAGAAGCAGCTTAAATGCTCCACAATCTGTGGTATACCTTTCGTTGTTGAGATTTGTGGTCTTGTAACATGATGACGTCTTAGCTTATTACTAGAATTTGTACGTTCAACCCCATATCTGGTATAGATAATCTGGCTGACAGTATCGATAGCCCAGAACAAGGATAAGATAAATTGAATTGCCTAAATCCTCTGGTGGTGTTGGAGTTTTGCTTTTGTACATCCAAATCTAGAATGATCAGGATGGGCAGTGTTGTATAGGGGTATGAGTTTAGTCAATTCAATTCAATTTAATTCAATTCTTATTTTTTTACAGGATGATTCTGCGAAGCCCTTAAGAGGCTTTTCTGCAGAAGGTTGTTCTTTTAAAAAGATATATTACAATGTATTCTTGGCAAAGTAAATAAATAAATAAAAAATTTGAAGATTTATAAATTCTTAAGATAAGCTTTATAAAATATTAATTTTAGTGCTTATTCATTCATTCATTCATTTTCAATGGTCCGCTAATCCTTCATGAGGGTCGCGAGGGTAGGATGCTTAGGTGGACTCGATCCACCGCCATTGACTCCAATTCATCAGGAGGAATCCCTAAGCGGCTCCAGGAGAGATGTCGGACTTGGTCCAACCATCTATTTCTAGGCCTTCCGCGAAGTCGCCTACCTGATGGCAGGGCACCCATGGCGCGTCTTGGAAGCCGGTCTGAGGGCATACGCACTACGTGACCAAACCATCGAAGCATAGATCGTTCCGTTCGGAGAAGTAGCTGCTCAACATTGAACGCCTCGCGTACTCTGGTGTTGCGCACTCGATCCCTACGAGTTATTCCAACAACACCGCGAAGGAACCTCATTTCGGCAGCCTGTATCCGCGATCTTATTCTTTCGGTCACTACCCAAATTTCATGACCATAGGTGAGAATTGGAACATACACCGAGTTAAAAACCGATAGCTTAGCTTGAACACTAAGTTCGGCCTTCCTTAAAACAGATTGGCAAAGATCTCTCAAAATTGATCCAGCCTGACCAATTCTACAGGATAACTCGGTATTGCTCGTCCCACCACTCGTGAATAAGACCCCGAGGTACTTAAACTTATCCGCCTGCTTCAGTGGGACTCCACTAACATGCAGAGTGCACTGAATGGGTTTTTGGATATGACCATTACTTCCGATTTGTTCACGTTGATCTTCATTCCAGCATCATCACAAACGGCTACAAACCTTTCGAGTGCGCGCTGAAGTTCGGTTTGAGGGGATCCAAGGATGACCAAATCATCCGCAAAGAGCAGATGACTAATCCTTAGGTCTCCCACTTTGAAACATTCCCCGCCACGGCTGCGCTGCAACATCCAATCCATATATACAATGAAGAGGAGAGGTGACGAAACGCACCCTTGGCGGAGTCCAACGCCCACAGTGAAAGGTATTGATTTAATACCGTTTATCCGAACACAGCTTCTACAGTTTGTATATAACGACTGAATCGCCCTTAACAGGGAACCAGCAATCCCATACTCCTGCAGAACACTAGAGAGGTTCCCTCGAGGAACCCTATCATATGCTTTTACCAAATCCACAAAACAAGTGTAGACAGGTTTGGCATATTCCCAGGCCTTCTCAAGAATCATTCTGAGAGTGAACAACTGGTCGGTTGTGCTTCTACCGGGACGAAAACCGCGCTGCTCATCCCCCAAACTGTCCTCAACCACAGCTCTGGAACGCGTTTCTAGCACCTTAGCGAAGACTTTTCCAGGGAGACTTAAAAGAGGTATACCCCTATAGTTGGCGCAATCTCTTTTGTCCTCTTTTTTAAAAAGTGGAACTATCACCCCAATATCGCAATCACCAAGTGTTTCACTGCATTTCCAGGCCACTTTAATGACACGCGAGAGCCATTGAACTCCCTCTTTACCTAAAGCCTTGAGCATTTCCGGCCGAATTTCATCCACGCCAGCAGATTTGCCAACTCTTAGCGCTTTGATCGCCAAAGTTACTTCCTCTACCGTAGGACTACTTTCCGCCCTACTCTCGACCATAGGTCTGTCATCTTCAGTGCCCTGTTCGGGATTGAGCAATTCTGAAAAGTGCTCGCTCCATCTGCGTAAGATGTCCTCCTCATTGGAAAGAAGTGTACCCTCTTTGGATTTAACTCCTTCAACGATATTCAACTTTTTTCCTCTGAGTCGGCGGACGGTCTGCCAGAACATCTTATTTGCAGATCTGTGGTCACGTTCCAATTTCTCGCCAAACTCCTTCCAAGACTGTTCTTTCGCTGTTTTCACAGCTAATTTGCAAGTTCTTCGCGCCTCAGTGTACCGATTTCGAGAATCGGAGTTCCCCAAGTGAATCCACACCTTAAAGGCTCTCTTCTTCCCTCTGATGGCTTCTTGAACTCCGGGCGTTTTAAACCAAGCAGTTCTTTTCTCACCACCAGCCGCCACACCAAGCCGCTTCACTCCACAAACATCTCCCGCAGAGGCAATAACCGCTGTTGAAAACAGTTGCCATTCTTCCTCTACATTTGATGGAACAGTTGGAATTCGTTCAAACCTCTCAGATATTTGCCGTGCAAATGTCTCCCGTATCTCATCGTCCTGTAACCTCTCCCATCGTATGCGTGTAACCATCCTTGGTTTACGCTTTGGTAGGGGAGGCACTCTCTCGCTAAGATACAATTTGCACAGCACTAAGTGATGATCAGTTGACAGTTCGGTCCCTCTCAATACGCGAACATCACAAACCATTCTCTTCAGACACGATGGTACCACAAAGGAATCGATCAGCGACTTCTGCTGAAGACTCTGACGGTACCACGTGTATGTGTGAATGTCTTTGTGTGGAAAGATAGTGTTCATGATGGATAAGCCATTTTCACAACAAAAATCCAACAACCTCTCTCCGTTCGCGTTTTGATCAGGATCACCGTTCCTCCCAATCACACTCCCCCATATCATAACATCTACACCCACATGAGCATTGAAGTCACCCATTTGGCGGGTGGCAATGGTGTAGTGGTAACGTCGTCAATTGCCACGCTAATGGTTCATGGTTCAAATCCTGATGTCAGCAAGCATTTATTTATTTCTCATGAAATATATAAAGTCAGTCCGATCATTCTCGAAAGCTTGTGAACACTACTGCGAAGGCATAACACTGGCAGTAGCTTGGTCATGTGGCTGGAAAAATTGTTCGCTCTGTTGATGATAATTTGCCCTTGACATTGGTTATCGGGAAAAAAGTACTGCGAATCAGAAGCAAAGACAATAATAACAAAAATCTCTCCAGTTGGAGTTGGAGTGGCTGGACGCCACCCCCGGAGAATAGCTGAAGCATAAACAACTGAGCTTCAAGAACCACTACACCAAATCTTTCTCTCTCTCTCTATCCATCCTTACCAACGCCCGTACTGTGTGTAAACATGTTAAAGGTATTCACAACCCTTTGAGTGCGCGCAAATTATAAAAAAAAAAAAAAAAATCAGGACAAAAGAATCCATGTCTGCAACCTTTTCAAGGGCAACATCAACTTCACCTAAGAAACTCTGACTGAAGGTTCGGTGCATACACCTGCACCAATGCCAGCGTTGATCTTTCAAGCTTGAGCTTTAAGATCGCAACTCTCCCTCCTAATGTTATCCATTCCAATACTCTGTCTGTCAACCTGGGACTTGTGAGTATCCCCATTCCTGCCTGAGCAGACATTGAGGGTGCGACTCCTGACAGGAAGGGCTTCCACCCACCCGAAAGGTCCACAGTTTTAGAACCTCTCTGCTGTGTTGAAGAGACGCCAACTATATCTAGTCGACTTTTAACAGCCTCCCCAACAAGCTCAAGATCCTTCCCTGTGAGCCATGAGACGTTCCACGTGCATATCCTAAGTCGATGCCGTTGTCTCAGAGAGTCCATCTGTGCCCCTATCGGTGCACAGCGCGCTCACCCCTTGACCCCCGTAATGGTTCGCGAGACCATTGACAGGAAGCTCGTAGCCATTTCGGGTTTGACCCGGCCGGCTGCCGAGCGGGGCAGGCCGACCACCAGACGCTCGCATACTGACACGCTTCAGGCCTGGCTCCAAAGGATGCCCTGGCTTACCAGGTTTGGCAATATCCGAGGCCCGTTTACGTCGACTTGCGCTTTGTTAGCCGTGACTGGATTGTATGGATGGGAATAAATATTTAAGTTACCCCATCCGCACATCCCAGTCACGTTGCCCGCCCCCCACCACGAGGAGGTCAGCTGCCAGGGGGGCAATTTTTAGTGCTTATTGATATAAAATAAGTTTAATTGGAGATTTAATAAAACGCAGTGGATATTATGTATTTAATAGATGTTCTTTTATAAGTTTTTTCTAAGGCCCTCTGGTGAAACATTGTGTAATTCCCTGGGTAGTTTGTTGAAAACGTTAGGAATTATAACTGATAATTGTTGTCTACCATATGAATTGTTGTATCGTGGTGTTTGCAGGAAACCTTGTGCTCGACGTCTGGTGTTAACATCACGTTCGAGAGGCCGCTTATACTGTTGATCATAGTAGTATTCCTCAATAACTGTGAATTCAAACAATTGCTCAAGACTTAAAAGTCCTAGCCCTGAGTTTACCATTCGGGTACTTCTTCGCCAATGTAGTCCACATTTCGCGCGTACTAAAATTTTTAAAATCTGGTTCTGCAGTCGTTGTACATCCATCAAGTAACCCAAAGTCGTATTGCCCCATGCTAGTATACCATATCTTAGTACAGACTCCACTAGTGAAAAGTACACTTGCTTCAGGACAGTATAGTTGATATAGTTGCTTCGGTGATACATGGCATAGACAGCTCTCCGAAGTCGTTTGCACAATTGTGCTAAGTGTAGATCTCATTTGAAGAAGAAATTACACGTGGTATGGTAAAGTTCTTATTGCACTATTCCGTTTCAAATCGAAGACCTATGTAAGCTATGCTACGAGTGGAATCTAATATTTTCTTACCAGCATGTGTTGCAGAGTTCAACGATCAAACCCTTAGCATTTCGTCTAAAGAAAGTAAGTACACGGAAGATCTGCCAGTAAATGATGGGGTAGTTATTTTTATTAAATATTTTATTCCTTGTTCGAATTTCTAAACCTCAACTTAACCAGTAAAGCAGCCCTCACAAGACGCTATTCCTAAAAGTACACCCGTAGCCATTGAGGCCACTGACAGGTAATCTGGACTTAACTCTAGATTACCAATAGTCCACTGAGATTTTCAATATACTCTCCTTTCTTTTCTTCCCTGACGCCATCACTCAAACAAATCTTACTTTATACTTTAACACATACTTCAAAAACAAACAGATAGTAAGGTTCCAAACAGATGGGTGGTACCACTGATCCACCTTTTGCTGACCTTTCCAATGAAAATTCGATTTAAAGGTTTACTGTTCCAAACAGCACACCGAGAAGTATCCACCTCATTCTTTGCCAACATATGGCACAGAGTGCACGAACAATTAATGCCATCCAATTATGATCAAATAATGATACTCCCAATCTAGAACAACCCATTAAACTGTTGCTTAATTTATTAATGACGGAACGGAATCTATCTAACGTACATTATGGCAAATGCAAGACCTTTGCCCCGCATATAAGTTATTATCTTAAAACCAAATACAGGTGGGATTCCACCCCGAAAAAGGAGGTTCACCAGAAGGCGTAACCGCTTAAACCTGATTAAAACTCAATTAATTTAACAACCACAGAGTCATCCTCATTATAAGCAAACCAGATCCGTCCCCATTGCGCTTATAGCCTCACAAAAATAAATCCATTTAATTCGCATTACCGTTATGGTGCTTTCCAAACTCTCAACAGTAATTCATTGTACTCAATACCGGACGATTTTTATGCGAGTGCAGATATAAATTTCCCAAAAACTTGTTAAAAATAACATTTAGTGCCAGAGTTGAGCATATATGTAAGTAGATACATCCATTTGGATGGCAAACAAATTTAGATACATCCAGTCTCGGCAACTGCAATTGCAACTAATATCTTCCGTGTGTGCTCTAAATTTGGACCAACAACTTGCCGGCATGTGTACTTCCTACTACCACAGCGCGCGAGCGCGCGCGTGTACATAGAACACAACATTATCTGAAACAGAACCGAGAGCAACAACAAAAATAACAACAACAGCAACATTGACTAGATGCAATTTAAGATATTGCAATAAATCTTGAAAAAAATTCAGTAATTCAACTCAGGCCAACAGGAACTGCATCCAGCCGCAGAAGCAGCCGCAGTCGCAACAACAACAACAGCACTGAAAACAAAACCAATATTTCCACTTTTGTCCAAGTTCCTTGACCTGATGCTTCTCAAGCTGAAGCAGTAGAAATAGCAGCCAACTGCTCCAGCCTCCTCTGCTCCTGTCATTCCTGCGTCTGGTTCTGTTTCAGCCAAGCAAACAGAGATTAGTTGATTACTGGGCTGCTGTCTGACGGTTGGTGGTAACACGCGCTTTGGATAAGTGAATTAAGTCCAAATGATGTTCCATCTACGCTATCAGAGAAATTAAATCATTCGCCATCGCCGATGTTGTCGTTGTCATCATCTGTGGAAGATGAGAACATAAAAACGAGATCGAGATTCATTTATGTCAAGTAAACTGTGACTAATACTCGTATGACTGTGAGCGTTGCAATAAGGCGTGTAGGTATGTTTTCTGCAGCGAAACGTCCACCGACTGCACAAGGAAATACCCTGCTTCTTCTTAAAGATGTTCATTTAAATAAGTTCAAGTTCGAGGTAATTCTAGGCTTCCACCAACAAGCTTATCCAATTTGATTCATTGCTATTGGCCCCTTGAATAAGGCGGAATCCTTTGCAGATGAGATAAACGAATGAAAAATGTTGGTGCTCTTCCAGAAGTAGGTGATACCCAAAGGTGGACGACTCAACTTTACTATCAACTGAAGCCCACAACTCAAGCTATAGATGAAGGTTAATGATTTGACAGATTGACTATACCCGAAAGTTCAGAAGCCAAACTTGCGGAAGATCAGTGGTTTGTAGTCAATATATGTCTATCTCATTCTGTTTCTCTTTTTTTAACAATAATGCCGGAGCTCGTGTCAAGATTAATAGAGATCGCTACCGGACCATGATCAATGAATATTTCTTTGAAACTGTGGATGACATCGACCGGAATGAGGTGCAGTTTCAAAAGGATGGCACGACATGGCATACGGCGACCAACACCATCGACTTATTTAAATCACAACTTGGTGATACGTTGCTTTCGAGAAATGGATCCGTCAATTAACTTTCATGTGAGGCTATGTTTATGCGGATTAACCAACAACAATTGATGCCTTCGAAGCCAACATTGTTCGTGTTATTTGTGACGTACGTCCATCATAATTCGACAATAGCTGCGGTGGCCTTATGCCCAAAATAATTTTCAAATATTTATGCCGTTTACTTAGCTTTGGAAGTATTTATTAAAAGTTAATTTTTGGGGTATTTTTTTTATTTAAAATTCTAGCGCGCTTAGGAAAATACCCTTTAGAAGCAATATGTTCTGACTTCAAAGAAAACGCCAGCAAAAAGTTGGTGGGCCCTCATATATGTGTACCTATGTAAGATATGGAGGAATTGATGTTAAGGTAAAATGTTTCGAATTAAGCACGGTAACCTTTTTTTTTCAGTTTCTAGTAAAAAAAAAACTGTTTTACTAACGTATTCCCTGCTAAGTAGGTAGGCAGAAATGGTGGTTTAAAGGACACCCAATTAGCAGCAATGTGTGCCTTTGATGCAACAAACTCAAGGACCTGGCTGTTGAAAGTCTATTGTTGACGAGTGTCTAAAGTATTCGCTATAGAACTACGCATCAGAGAAAATATAAACAGATCTATAACCACCAAAAACATTTATATTCTTTCAGATAGCAAGGCTACTCTAATGGCAATCAAGGCTTATAAAATAACATCCAAACTAGTATGGGACTGCCTTCAACTACTCATATCACTAGCCAGCACAAACAGAGTTCATCTCATTTGGGTGCCAGGACACAGCGGATATGAAGGCACTGAAAATCTGACCTGCTAGCCAGAACAGGAGCTGCGTCAAACTTTATGATACCAAGACCATTCTGTGGATTACCAGTGAGTACGGCAAAAATCTGTATCAAAAATTGGCTAAAAGAAAAACACATCATAACTGAATGGAAATTGAAGGTAACAGGCAAGCCTAGATCTATCTTCCAAATACTTCCCTCAAAAGAATGAAACAACTCCTACAATTAACTGGGAGTCAGATTCGAATAGCCACAGGTTTCCTTACAGGGCACTGGGGAGTGAAAAAAACATCTCATGGCTAAGGAAATAGCAGAAGACAGCATCTGCAGAATGTACAACGAAGACAAAGAATCAGCAGTACACATCTTACTTACTTAGGTGGCGCTACAGTTCAAGGTGAACCTGCATCTCATCCAACAAGCCTCTCCGTTTTGCTCGGTCTTTAGCCTCCAGTTGTGCACTCCAAGTTGGTCGAAGTCCCCTAGAACTTGTGCGCGACACCTACGGCGAGGAGGTCCACTACTGCGTCGTCCCTCGGAGTTAGATTCGAAGACTCTGCGCGCCTTGGTGTCCATTCGCTCTACATGTCCTAACCAACTCAGACGTCCAGTACTCAGTTTTTTGACTAGGTCGATGTCGCTGTACAGCTCGTATAGTTCGTGATTGAATCTTCTCACCCAAAACCCGTCAACGCAAACGGGACCAAATATTTTACGAAGAATTTTTCTCTTGAAGCGACCAAGGATATCTTCATCCTCTTTTAATAAAGTTCATGTTTCAGTACCGTAAAGCAGGACTGGGATGATCAGGGTTTTATATAGAGTCTCCTTAATTGTTCGAGTAAGGGCTCTACTGTTGAATTGCCTTATAAGCCAAAAAAAAAAAAACAGCGATTGGCAAGAGTTATTCTTCGCTTGATTTATGCGCTGATGATGTTCTCAGAGTTTATAGCAGAGCCAAGGTAGACAAAGTCCCTTACTATCTACCTACTAGCTACCCACTTTGACTTTCTGTCCAATTCGTCGATGTTGATTGTTCCTTGTTGTTGACAGCATACACTCAGTTTTGCCCTCGGTTGCAAATGCAGCGATCATAGCCCGCTGAGTTTTAACATATGGTATAGTCGGCGTAAGCAAGAAGTTGTACGGACTTTTGATAGATTGCGCCTCTGGTGTCGGCTTGTGAGTTCTGCACAATCCGTTCAAGTACAATATTAAAGAAGTCACATAACAGCGCGTCACCTTGTCTTAAACCTTTTTTGATATCAAAATCTTGATGAGATCATTACCGACCTTGATGGAGCAGCGAGCGTTCTCCATCGTCATCCTGCACAGACGGACAAGTTTGGCAGGGATGTCAAAACTAGACATGGCTCGACATAGGCGACCTTGAAATCGATAAAGAGATGGTGAGTATCGATTTGAAATTCTTGGGTTTTCTCCAGGATCTGCCGAAGTGTGAAAATTTGATCGATGGCGGACGTTCCTGGCCTGAAACCGCACTGATAGGGTCCAATCAGGCTGTTGACAAAAGGTTTCAGGCGTTCACACAATATCGCAGAAAAGATCTTGTGTGCGATGTTGAGGAGACTGATGCCTCTATAACTGGCGCAGTTGTGGGGGTCTCCTTTCTTGTGGATCGGGCAAACGATGCTGAGGTTCCATTCATCAGGCATACACTCGTCTGACCAAATCTTAGAGATGAGTTGGTGTATGCACTCTACCAATTCATCACCAGCTGCCTTGAAAAGTTCGGTAGGTAAGCCGTCAGGTCCAGCATCTTATGTCTACGTAACTGTCTAATCAGAACACGTCATGGTTATCTAGGTAAATTCTACCTTGAAGCAGAATTCCTATCTGCAAGCTCACTCAAAAGCGTAGTAAAACTCATCAGCTTTAAGATCAGAGGAAATCACAATAGGCCCAATGTGGCTGCAGTGATAAGTTGACCTTATGCCACGTCTTCAACAATGTGCAATCTAAATCCACATTAGATCTCTTATATATTTTCCTGAGACCTTGTCAAGTGAATTGAAGAATAACTTGTCTAGTTGCCTCTTATTTGCAGTGCTGTTTTCACTCCTGGTTGCATTGGAACCATATTCATATTTCACTATTCTTCACTAAGAAAGGTAGTCTCGTTCCAAAATGCAATTGCAATATACACAAATGGTTCCAAAACCAGCAAGGGAATGGGGTCAGGTATGTACTCAAGAGATATGTAAAAGCCCATAGGTTGCTCTGAGGCTTCGAGGCGTATGCAGTGTGTTCCAAGCACAGATTCTAGCTGTACCAAAAGCTGGGGAATTACCTGAGATGGGATCAATAATCAACAAGAATAACTCCATCTATCTTGATATTCAGGCTACGCAAAGGTTCGCGTTTTAAATGTCCACATAATTTCTTCTATCAAATAATTCATCGAATGAATGTGACCAATATAGTGATTAAGTTTCCTGTATATTTCGTGCGAGCTCATTTGCACATCCTGAAGTTTTTTTTTTCTTTTGTAATTCAGTGTTTCTTAGACTCTCGAGAGTTTTTTTTATATTATTTTTCCAGACAACATCATGTAAATGTGTACCGAGGCGCTGGGATATAGAGGGCAACGAAAGTGCCCACTCAGTGGCCAGAACACGATCAGAGCTCCCATAAAGTGACTGACCTAAGGATCCAACTTAGAAGGGCATAGGGTGTGTACGGGCTCGTGCCCCGTTTTAGATCGCAAATAATTTGGGGAGATTTTAAAACTAGGCACATCACGGTTAAGAACCGGGATACGGATACTCGCTGGCCATTGCCTTCTAAGGAAGCCTATTATGAAATTAGAATTATCGAATACGGATGAATGCACGTACTGTAATGACCTAAACGTCTCAGAGGATATAAAAAATTTAATCTGTGAATTACAAGGCATTGCCCGGAGTAGACTTAAACACACTGGGAGATACTTCTTTAATAACTTAGAAAAGGTTGTTGTCTTTGAATTAAAGCAATGCTTTACATATTTTAATTCTGTAGGGAAATTAAATGCATGGGTCACATGGCTTATTTTTTCTGCCGTGTCTTATGGTATCCTCACAACTATACTCAACCTAACCTAACCTAACCCCCGTATTTTAGATCAAATGTTTTGTTGAGGTCTTCAATAGTCAAATCCCTCGATAAAAAATAATTAGAAGCCGTCAAGCCCTTCGTTGTCGTTTGTTTCATATGTACTTGCATTGGGGCGACTACAGTGAAACCGCTTAAACCACATCATTCCTTCCTCACTACCAAGAACTGGCCTCAACAAATTTTGGAGATTATAAAGATATTGGTCACTAGTTATAGGGATGGCATTGTCGACATCGACACCGCATCAAACGGTTCATCTAATGGACTGTAATGATCATTGCTGGATCATTTTTAAGTTTTCAGAACCCCATTTTATGCAGTTCTCCGGCCAATTCTTGAAAGTTCTTGAACTAATTGAACTTTATATGAAATCATTTTTAAGTCTTTTCTTAAATTTTTTTTATTAATAAACCCGCAGACATTTCTAGCTGAGCAGAAAGTCATCGGATCGATGTTTCATGATTTACTCGTACAAAACGATCCTCAACGTATTGAATACTCGCGCTGGGTGGCATCCAGATCTATAAAGATCACTCACTTCATCCTCCTTCTGGACACGATACACTTAGTCTCAAATCATCGATCCAGATCCACCCTCTCGCACATTGATATATCGTCGAAAAACTCGTTAAGTTTTCAAAAAAATATTCTATGATCTTCGTACGCCGGAAAATTCTGAAGGCTTGCATGAATAATCTTCAAGGTCTACTTAATAATAGAACTGCCATTAAGGAGCGGAAATGCTGCATTATGCACTCTATGTAACAAACAGGAAAAAGAAGATATCGGCCACTTTCTTGGGACATGGCCAATCCCGATGGAGTTAAGGAGATTCTTTTTCGGCAAGAATGTGCTATTTGCGGGGTTCACATTGAAAGATTTGCTTGACCAATTTGCTTGACGACCAAATAATGCTTATCGTTTGAATTGTACTACATGCTTGATAGACTTCATTTGTGATATAGAATTCGAACTGTGAACATGGCGGCGGATGTTTTAGTTGCGGCTACATATACATTTTCATCCATAAAACTTATGAATATACTGGAAGGAAATTCGCCTCACGATTTGCGGAATTACTTAAGGATGGACGCGGGGACGTATGAGGAACAATTATGAACAAGTATGAAAATAACAATTCATATAAAAAAACAAAATACACACTTTAGGAAATTTCTGGTATAGTTAAAAAATGAAAAAAATCACTCAGAAACTATGAAGTTAATCCTCCAATATGATCTCTATCGGCTCACTACATGGGCCTTTAAATGTAGATTGGGGATAACTCTCATAAAACCGAACTCGTTCCCTTCACTAGGAAATATAAAGTTCCCAGTCTCACCTTCACTGAAAACGCAAAATATCTGGGCCTTATTTTGGACAGAAAATTGAACTGGACAGCTAATTTACTAGAACGCGTAAGGAAAGCAAATGCAGCTCTCTATTCCTGTAAAAAGGCTGGGGTATGAAACCTGAAATCACTCATTGGCTGTACGTGTCCGTTATTAGTCCTATACTGCTCTATGGCGTGATCGTATGGCGGCCTGCTCTTGATAGAGCTGTCCACCTCAATCAACTAGCTAGGTTAGGTAGGGTAAGTGGGCTGGTGTAGGGGATAGAAAACCTTCACACTACACTCAGGTCAATATAGACCAACTGTGATACCCATGGGGGCAAAGGGGATAGAATAGCGAATCCCTTCTTCGTGGAAAAATATCATCTTCGTACATATCCTAAAGAAAGCATTTAGTACTTACTGTGCCTGAGATACAAACCATCCAGAGGATTTGATGAAGTTTGCGATGTCATTTATTGGTCTGTTGGACAACTCTTCTAGATCCTCAAAGAAGTGTTGTCCAAGGAGCTTATTTCTCAAATGATAGAGGCCTGGGCAATGATAGAGAAAGTGGACAGTGTCCTCCTGAGCCTCCTCGTCACCGCAGCCTCTACAAAGGTCTTCGTTAGTCACACGTAGTTTTTTCATGTGGTACCGCATGGTATTATGCCCCATAATGACTCATATTAGAGAATAGAGGGATTTTCTATGCCTCTGTATGAGTTTTTTTTTTTTTTTTCTTACTCTGTCAAATGCAGGCCACAGCTTCCTCGTGGTGACACAAGTATTTAAAGAGGTCCACCTGTTGTTAGCCTCGGTTAGGGCTTTGTTTCCTGCTTCGAGCTTGAGGGCGCTGGGCGGGATGTACACCGAGTGGTGGGATTGATCCGAGTTTAGTGCTGAGCCTCCTCTAGCCAGTTCATCGGCTTTCTCATTCCCTGGTATGCCTTCATGACCCAGCAGAGCTTTATTATTATTATTATTTGTGTAGGGTTATTTTGCACTGCGACCTGATGGTCTATTGTGCCCCCTGCTAATACCTTGGGGAGGTTTGTTCCCTCGTTAGAGTCCCCTTCGCAACTGCAATTCCTGAGGAATTGTGTTTGAAGGTCATATGCTCTTACTTTGCCTTGGCGAGAATATTTCACCTTAGAGCTCTTTCTCCAGACCAGTTTCTTTTAAGAATCTGAGAATGAGAAGTGGGTCCATGGTTGGCATATCCTCTTCTGATACTTGGTATTTGCCCAAATATTTCAATCTTTTGTGGGTCAGTGCCCCATAGGACTCCAGAAGGTGTTCCGGAGTCTCACATGACTCGTTGCAGAATCTGCAAAGGCCTTCATTTGTTATACCTAGTTTCCGTAGATGCTCCCTGAGTTTGCAGTGCCCCGTTAGGAAGCCTGTTAGGATCCGTAGGTTATTCTTGCTAAGGCAGATGCAGGCTTCGAATCTTTTCCGGTTGTAACATCCCAGTAGTTTCTTAGCCTGCCTCAGGCCTGTGGTGTTGTTCCAGGTTCTTGCCCTGTCTTCTCTCTCCATTTTCCTGAATTTCTCGCGTATGGTGTGTTCCCCCATTCCACAGAACGGTTCAGGTCCAATGAAGGGTTCTGCGGCCCTTTGTCTTGCCAAGGCGTCCGCTGCTTCGTTACCTCAGCAGAGCTTTATCTCGTGCTGTGTTCCAAGAACCTTGAGCTCTTCTCTACAACACTTCACAAACTTCTAATCAACTAGCTAAGATGCAAAGATCTGCGTACAAGTGCATCAGTGGTGCACTGAGAAATGCTCCGTCTACGGCACTGGATATTTTGTTCCATCTGCTACACTTAGATATTTTTGGTAAAAACAGATTGCTGTCAGTGCGGCCATCCATTTCAAAGCCTCCTCGCAGTGGTCTAATTATCACACTGGACAGTCCTCGATCCTTAGTCTTCTCAACTTCACCCATGAAAATACGGACTATACCCCACAGAAACTGAGATTTGCCTATAACTTCCGTACGAGTATCCCTGAACGGGATGAATGGGATAACTCTCTCCCAGCTGATGGCAGTTCGGTTGACTTCTTTACAGATGGCTCTAAGACCGGGTTGCGGTGTTTTCTCCGAAAAGCTTAACTTGAGCATCTCGTTCACCTTCTATGCGCATGTCCAGCTCTATCGCGCAAAAGAATACTCCATTAAGGGCCCCCTCCTTGATGACCTCGGCGATTTGGCGTCCTTGAGCGTCATGAGCATCCATCGCTTTATCAAAAGCTCTGGTTGGTTTGATTAGTCCCTGAGTGGTCTAATGGTAGATATGTGGCATCAAAAGGGCCTTTATTGGTCAAAGTATGTCTGCACGAGAGTGCCAACCTAACCTAACCTAGTTCAAAAAACTCCTGCCAAAACTATTTGTCTGCTCTCGACACCATATTTTTATATTAAGCTTTGATGTTCTCTCATCGAAATCAGAAACAAAAATGAAAAATGCTCCGAAGTTGTACGACAAGCGTTCACAACGAACGATATGTCTGTCAAGCAAAGCAAAAAGTTGAAAAATTTGAAAAACCGTACTAGAAATTGGATGACTTGCTTGACGGGTGTTTAAATTGAACGATTTGGTCGGTCGTCAAGCAAATCGATTAAGCAAATCGTATAATGTGAACCCCGCTATAAGTGCATGAGGTTTTTGATTTTCTGAACGGAGCCAACTGGATCCAGCTATACGAGTATTGCAAAGAGGCTATGTCATACAGAATAAAAATTATCAACGAAAGCTTAAAACTAAAAGTCCTTAAGAAACAAATTTTCGATTGTATTTTCTTAACGAGATATGAGCATTTTTAAATTTTTTTTCTTCATTTTAACTAAACTAAATTCCCTAAAATTATTTATAAAGAAAAATTAATAATTTTTATAGTCCCAAATTCTGAAATTTTTTTTATTTTTGTTGTAAATGGAATTGTCACTCAGGCAGATGACATTTATGTCATACCTTAAGCCATTCTAAAAATTAAAAATTAAAATTGCACTGTTAATATATGGCTCAGATTTGAGGAAGAACCATCCAGAAAAGGACAATGACAGAAAAATGCATCAAAAATGATTATAACCTGAAAACGATTAGCAAGCAAAGGCCGAAAAGTTTCCGGGACTTTCTTGTTTTATCTCTTGATGCAGACCATGTACAGTAGCTATTACCCATCCAATCGACCTGAACGACTCAGCAAGCAGAAAAGCCGAAATGAAGCCACAGGAGACTACTAGTCTCCTATACAATCTACAGGATTAGGACCAAGCAAAAACACCAGGCAAAATGTAAACAACTTTCAACTCTTAAAACAAAAATAATAGTACGAGTATAATAATGACTATCAGCAGGTATGTAACTTTATGTGAAAGGTCATTAAAAAATGCATTCAATGTATGTAATCCCTCCAAGGAGGGCTTGGATGTTCCGCTTATAAAAAGGATTTTATGTGAACTCGCATATACAGCAATACTCATATTATTACGTACTTTAAGTCAACTTCAATCTCTTTCGATTTTTATAGCATATTTCCAGATGAACTTACCAATGAAAACGATGTACTGATGGGTACTTTTAGTGTCATAACTTGTCCACCTAAGCTAGGTGCATGTCGATCCCACCACGGCGGTAGTATCACCAGTTAGTTAGTGCGGATATTTTCATTTAGTGTTTCAATAAAATCACCGCCTCAATGTGAGTACGAAGAGTATTTTACGACCTAACGTGTATAAATACGATTTTGTAGCTGTCCAACCGGTTTAAGAAAAAAAAAAATGTTTCGGACTGCATTATAGCAGGACTATAAAATTTTAAAGGCACTTGGTTGTTAATACCATCGTAAATGATTAAAACATATATATGCAACTTATTGGACACAGTTTTGATTATCCCATTTGAGGTAGCTATCTTTTTAAACATTTGTGGGATCATCTATCAGAAGCATGAGCTATGATAACATGTTAGTTAGTTTGGATAATAGAACGCGTTAAGAGCAAAACAAACTAAGGTTTAACATTTAGTAGCATCAAATAATGCACTAATCTTCGAAGTAATCCACAAGAGCCTATTATTATTATTATCGTATGGCAGAAGATATATGTACATAAATGGGTAAAACAGATACAATAGGTACAGTGCAATAAATATATATACAGATACATATTGCAATAAACAATAAACTATATAGGTAAATAAATACTTATCACAATAAATAATGAATGGATGTTTACCTGGACGTTGCCAAAGCATGCGATAGTGTTTGGCATAAAGCACTCCTTTAAAAATTAAAACGAATACTACCAGACTACCACCCTCTTATTAAGAGCTATTTAAACGCGAGATTCTTTTATGTACAGTACAAGGACGGATATTCAGACATGTACAAAGTAGACGCAGGTGTTCCTCAAGGAAGTGTTCTGGAACCGATATTATATCTTTTGTATACAGCTGACATACTAAAACCAAGACATCTAAACACTATGGTAGCAACATTTGCAGATGGCACAGTAATTTCATCCTCTCATAATTGCCTTCAAACGGCTACCAACATACTATACGATATAATGGACAAAATAGTGGACTGGTTCACCAGATGGAGAATTCAAGTCAACGAAAATAAAACGGTGCAAGTTATTTATACCACCAAAAGACGTTTTAGCCCTCAAGCCATTTATTTAAACAACAAGCAAATACCTATTGACAACCATGCGAAATACCTGGGAATTCATATAGACAACAAACTGACATGGAAACATAACATAATGCAAAAACGAAAACAAATTAAAATCAAATTTAGAGAACTATATTGGCTCCTGAAAAAAATGCAAGACTATCGACAGAGAACAAGCTATTAATATACAAGACCATAATCAAACCAATCCTTGCCTAATATGCGCTCACGCCCCTCACGAGAAGATGAACGACGCGACCAATGATGACTTCTACCAGCTCTTGGACAAGACGTATGAGCAATGCCCTTGCCACGACGTTAAAATTATCCTAGGTGATTTTAACACAAAGCTAGGAAGAGAGGACGTTGTAGTGTATCCACTGACTGACACCACTGCCTGCCCAAAACATAAACAATAACAAAGTGACGAAGCGTGTGAAGTGCAATCGAGTTCATTCCTCTTGTGTCACACATTCTTGGTGTGTCATGCACTCCATTGCACTGAACGTCACTCAATAGTAATAAGATCCTATCGAATAGTGTACAGCAAATAAGAATCTAGAATAAGATATCCATAATCGCTAGTGTAAGTAGAAGTAAGATAGAAGATAAGTATAACAGTTATGTTGATAGTATTTAAGGTATGAAATGTTAAGAATGAAATTCAGATCTATCTTGGAATTCAAATCGGCAGTAATGCCTTGTTTCTATTGAGGTCTCTAAGTTGCGGCGAGAAATCGCCTATCAATATAGCGTGGTACGCTTAAATACCAAACCCCTCCGCTCATAGTATAGATAGAACCACTACATGGCGATCCTGCAAACGTCGATCCTGCCAGCTTCGCACAAGGAAATAAGAAGCGAAGAAAAGGGCCAGAACCTTACGGTCTAGGTTCTATTTTTCCTTCCAAACAATCTTTCTATTTATCAAAGACGACGTAGTAACTTTACTTTGACCGACAATGAAATCGATAGATTTGATTGATTGATACCAGATGTCAAGATGAGAGTTAGACCAGAAGGAAGACATTGCAACAGTACGATGTCGCATCAGAAGGGATTTAGCGCTCCAATGCTTAATATTCCCTACGCATACTTTTATAGAGCTTTTATGATGTCTGTTGGTTTCCAAGATAGTAGTCTATCCAAAGCAAATTCCAGATGCCAGAACAGTATTTGAATAGTCCAGCATTAACAGATGGCTCAACCAGTTACGACACCCCAAAAGGACCAACAAAGGATTACACCAGAGGATAATACCCAACCAGTGTGAATCATTATCAACGAGACCAATGGTATTACAAGAAGAACAAAAAACAACATATGTTTATGAATGATGATGAATATTTAAAAATAAATACTTACTATAAGAAATATATACGCATGCAAATAATTAGAAATAGAATAAGTAACGTCCAAATAAAAAAAAAAAAAACAAAAGTAGTATGCACCAATTAAAATTATTGTTAACAATCCTAGATAATTTAAAAAAAAAAGGTCCAAATAGAGTATATAGTAGTGAATACACACAGAAAACACAATAAGAAATATCGCAGATTTGGGACAGACTACTAGAAGAAACAGAAATCGAGGAATTAGAAGAAGCAAAAACATATTTTAGGGATATAGCAAGCCAAATAAATAGTTAACTTAAGGGCAAAGAAGAACAGGAAAACAACATGGCAGATTTTGACCTAGGAATGGCTACGAAAGCCATAACAACATTCACAGGGAATGTAGTCGTCAGCTTATACATTCGATACTCGTTGATGCATTACAGACGAAAGCACAGCCTGCACGACATCACATCCGACAACGGACTCAGGCTAGTCGACTTTGCGGCGGGACGAAAGTTCGTCCTAGCTAGTACGCGGTTCCCACGTCTTAATATTCACAAGGGAACATAGCTCTCCTTTGACCGAAAAACTGTCAACCAAATCGATCACATTGCGATCGACGCAAGGCACTTTTCCAGTATTCTGGGTGTCCGGACTTTCCGAGGAGCCAACATAGACTCGGATCACTACCTAGTTGTAGCCAAGGTACGGATGCGGATATCCACAACGGAGCGAAATCAACGAAATACTGTGAGGAAATTTGACGTCGGGCGGCTACAATCGCAAGAGACCGCCAGAACCTTTACCGATCGTGTTTCTTCTTATCCTAATCTAAGTTCTATGCGGCCAGCAGCAAATGCGGCAGACCAGTGGCAGCGTTGTCAACAAACCGTCAGATATGCCGCCTCTGATGCACTGGGTTTCTCTCGGCCACCACAACGAAACCCCTGGTTTGATGAGGAATGCCGGCAAGCACATGCAGCTAAACAAGAGGAGTACAAAGCGGCGCTACATAGAAGGACTAGAGCTGCTTACGAGCTCTACGTGCGCAGGAGAAAAGAGGAACATCGAGTTCTCAGGAAGAAGAAAAAGGAGCATGAGAAGCGCTCGAGCGAGGAGATTGAGAGACTTTATTGCAGAGTGATGTTCCAAAATTGTACCGAAAGGTTAAAAGAACACGCCAGGGTTTCAAAGCCAGAACATGGGAGGAACACTTCTGCAGACTGTTAAATGGCGATAATGACTAATATTCCGCTGTCTGGCAAAATGAACCATTCAACAGTGACGATGACAGTCAAGATTCCCGTCAACCCAAAATAAACGAAGGAGTGAGTTCGGGTATCTACTCAGTAGAACCCGATACTTATTCCAAGTGTATGCACCCTTAGGGCTAACAGTAAGATGAAATTATGATCAGATCGATTGTGTATTGGATTCAATACATATCGAAATAGTATGGATTTGCTGGAGGGAATTTTTGTATAAAAGCCAATGCAGTTGGAAATAAAATTCAGAATCCATCTTGACTCCATTAAATTTTATTCTCACTTCTGGCTTCTGGCAGACTTATGGCGTTTACGCCCTGCCTATAGGATAGGATTCTTTTGAACAGTTAGCTTAGTCAAAGTCTTACCGCTCTTAAAACGCTCACTAATAGCCACCATGTTACACTCTGGGGGGTCCCAGGACGCAAATAAATTCCAGAGAACAAAATGGCAGATAAAATGACAAGAAAGCGATTAGAACAAGACCTGTCGATGGTCTAAGACTCAGTCCTTCCTCCCTTTAAATTTGTTAAATCAAACATAGCACTTGACTTCAAACGATAATCAGGCGAAAGATGGAGAGCACTTCCATCATGCCGCATCTCCAGAAACATCTAGACTAAACACAACAAGGTGAAAACTAAGCTCACCCTCACTCAAAACAGACAAAACTTTGTGCTTTTCATAGGTATCATTACCGGCCACAACCTATTGGCGGCGAAAAAGAATGTGTCTAAGTACAGATAAACTTCGCAGACGCTGCGGTAAAACAGACGTAGAAGAGGATACTCACCACTTCCTATGCAAATGCCCTAGTCTCTGCATTACCAGAAAGACGGCCCTCGGAGAGTATTTCTCTAATCATCTGGGTGCTCTGTCTGAAAAGCCACCAACCACTACCCTGAAATTCATAACTTCTTCAGGATGGTTTAGAGGAGGCTGCTCCAATACCACAGAACTCTAGTCGCTTTGTTTCTTCTTTTATCTTTTCAGTGCTTCAGCCAGGAAATTCCACGTTAGGGGAGCACAATGGATCCTTTTGAGATCCGAGTGTAGGGTGCACCCATTCGATACAAAATAAAAAAAAAAAAACCTTACCTAGTAGCTTTGATATTTCAGCCATAAATCTTTAAGATATCCACAGCTTTATTCGCCGTATATGCGTGTATGTATATCAATCGAAATAAAACGTGTCAATCAGCTTTAAACAAATAGGGAAAAGGGTCATTTCATGGCATCGTTTTTCTTATGTGTTTTTGTTCTGCACAGGTTGATTACTATACTCATTTCTCAATCTTTTGTAAATAATATAGCCTTAAATCCTTAAACCAAACTAATACCGAACATTCGTTTATTTTATTCCCTTATTGCTCCGCAACTTGGCTATTCAAACCACCTATAATCATCCTTCCCATTCAACTCCCTGATATTCTCTTTTAAAAGAATCCCTGACTCGCAACACCTTCAGAAAATTCAATTTCATAAGGGTCATGTGAATCCAAACAATAACATGCAATTTAACCTTTGGACAGAGGCCAACCTTTAAAATAAAAAGAAGAGGATTCTTTCAGTTTCACCTTCTTTCACCTCGAAAGATCCCAAGCCGAACTAAATAAGAACAAAAAAAAATAAAAACCAAACCGCCTCACAAATAAGCTCTGCAAACCTATAACACCCAACACTATCATAACGATTGGGGGTCATTTTGTTTTCATTTGAGTACAGTTAGTCTCCATGGAGTACGTGTGGTTGTTCATATAATCCAAACGGCGGGGGTAAAAGACGTCACGTCGGTTGGAGTTTGGAACAAGGAGCATAAGGAAGATTCTGAAAATTGATTCCTTTTTCCCTTTGGTTCTTGTTCTAAGGTAATTCTGCTGTTTTGGCGCAACAGTGTGCTGAGTACATTCACGTCTCTTGGTAACGACTACACCGACGACGCTTAGACAGGTATTTCAGGTATCGGATGGAGGATTCTTTTCTCCTTCATACCTCCTGGTAGTTACCAAGCGGGGCAAACAAATCAATTGTTGCGCCTCGTGCAGATGATGCTGTGCTGCCAAAGGAAAACGAAAATCACGATGCACACGTAGCATTTCTAAGGTTGGGTATTCCATGGACGGTCGACTAGGGATATGATACTCGTATATTCCTCACTTGATGTGATGGTGGATGCAAGTACATATAAAATAGCGACTATTGCCTAAAAGAATGGCTTTGAGTGGAAGAAGGTTCTTGATGGTGTTGAAGTGGTATTAGAGTGGTTGCATACTTCATTACCTTGGGGTGAGGAACAAGGACGTGGCTTTGCACTATGTTGCTTGACTATGAGTTCATTTTAGAAATAAGTTAAATTTGTATTGCGGTCTTTAGTTTGTATCCTTAATATAATACATGTAACATAATAACATACAAATATTGAAGCTAACGTAAGTTTCGAATAAGAATTTCCCCCGAGAGGAATGATAGAAACTCGAAATCTTTCAAGGCTCAAAAATGTCAATTTCATAGCGAAGATGGACAACGCGACGAAGGATGACTTCTACTAGCTCTTGGACAACACATGTGAGCTATGCCCTAGCCACGACGTAAAATTGTCTAGGGTGATTTTAACGCAAAGCTAGAAAAAGAGGACGTGTTTAGTAGCGTGGTCGGAAAGCACAGCCTGCACGACATCACATCCGACAACGGATTCAGGCTAGTTGAATTTGCGGCGGGACGAAGCTTTGTCGTAGCTAGTACGTGGTTCCCACACCTTGATATTCACAAGGGGACATGGCTTTCTTTCATCCAAAAATCGGCAACCAAATCGATCACATTGCGATCGATGCAAGGCACTCTTCCAGTATTCTAGGTGTACGGACTTCCCGAGGAGCCAACTACCTACTGGACTCGGATCACTACCTAGTTATAGCCAAGGTACGGATGCGGATATCCACAACAGAGCGAAATCAACGAAATACTGTAAAGGAGCTTAACGCCGGACGGCTACAGTCGCAAGAGACCACCAGAACCTTTGCCGATCTCCTTTAATTTCAATCAAAGTCCTTTGCTACCAGCAGCAAATGCGGAAGATCAGTGGGAGCATTGCCAACAAGCCATCAGAGATGCCGCCCTAATATATTGGCTTTTTCTCGGCCACCACAATGAAACCTCTGGTTTGATGATGAATGCCGGCAAGCACATACAGCAAAACAAGAGGCGTACAAGGCGGCGCTGCATAGAAGAACTAAAGCTACTCCAGAACTCTAAGAGCTGAGGAGAAAATAGGAACATCGAATTCTCAGAAAGAAGAAAAAGGCGCACGGGATGATAAGATTGAGAGACTTTATTGCAGGAATGATGTTCGAAAAAGAACAGAAGCCTGCAGGGACGAAAATGGTAAGATAGTAGCAGAATTGCAGTCGATGCTGAGGATATGGAAAGAACACTTCTGCAGACTGTTAAACGGCGATGATGACTAATATTATGCTCTCAGGCAGAATGAGCCATTCAACAATGACGATGATAGTCAAGATTCTCGTCAACCCGATCAGAAGGAAGTGAGGATAGCGATATCTAAACTTAAATCCAACAAAACTGCTGGAGCCGACGGCCTTGCCGCTGAACTTTTCAAGGCAGGAGGAGATGAGTTGGTAAGGAGCATGCACCAGCTCATCTGTAAAATCTGGTCGGACGAAAGTATGCCCGATGAATGGAACCTCAGCAGCGTTTGCCCGAACCTGAAGAAAGGAGACCCTCTGAACTGCGCCAACTACAGACGTATTAGTCTTCTAAACATCGCATATAAGATCCTGTCTGTCGTAATAGGTGAACGCCTAAAACCAATCATTAAAAACTTTTTTTTTTTTTTTTTTGGTTGCGCCTGGAGGTGCAGGAATCTTCAAAAGATACCAATGGTCCGTACCATTGGTTATGCCCGATTCATATATCTGACAATGCCATCAGTGCTAGTCAGTACATGCCTACGGGCTAAACCTCACCCCCTCAGAGAGGCACTATGAGAACCGGCTGCGCGTACTCATAGTAGTAGGAAATTCGTTCCTCTCATATTTTCATTTTTTGTGATGACTACGACTAAGTTGCCTTAACGAGTAGTTTACGCTTCTGTAGTGTTAATCGCGTTAGGTAGGTAGCTTTCCACTGAAGGCACCTACTAATACCGTCATTACATGCGGTTTTTCCTTACGGCGCTAGGTCGAAAGGTCTTGTTCTTTGTAGTCGGCGCTCAAGGTTTGTCACGTCCATAGTACGGATTATTTCATTATTGCAATGAACATGAAGACGGGTACGAAGTTTGCGAGCAAAGTTTGTTACTTTGTCCCTCACGATAGCAATTCCTAGATCTCTGTGAATATCACTATTCCTTATATACCAAGGAGCATTCACGATTGCTCTTAGCATTTTATTTTGAAATGCTTGCAGTAGAGCCATATTGCTTGGTTTGGTACAACCCCAAAGTTGTACACCCTATGTCCAAGACGGTTTTAGCACTTGCTTATACAGAAGCAGTTTGTTGTATACGCTTAACTTCGAGTATCTTCCGAGTAGCCAATACATTTCTCTAAATCTGATTTCGAGCTCTTCGCGCTTCTTTTTAACGTGTGGTTTCCACTTAAGTTTTGCGTCTAGGGTCATTCCTAAATATTTTGCCTCGTTTGCGTAAGGTATTTGTACCGAGTTAATGGATATAGGTACGTTGTTTATCTTTCTTAACGTAAAATTGACATGCGTTGATTTTGTCTCATTGAGGACTATTCGCCAGGCTTTTGTCCATTCGCATACATTGTTCAAAGCTCGTTGGAGTTTTCCCGTTGATGATTCGACTGACTCATCCGTTACGAGGACAGCCGTGTCGTCTGCGAACGTTGCTACAACGGTCCCTTCATCTTGTGGTATATCTCTTGTGTAGAGCAAGAACAGGATTGGACCGAGAACACTTCCTTGTGGAACACCGGCGTAGATATCTTTGAAATCCGAATATTCACTCCCGTGTCTAACACGGAAAAGTCTGTTTTCAAGATAAGATTCCAATATTCTGTACAACTTTTCCGGTAAGATTACCCTTAGCTTATACCTTAAGCCTTCGTGCCTACCTACCTTGTCGAAGGCTTGCGATACGTCGAGAAAAGCGCTAGAGCATATTTTTTTCCCTTCTAGAGCTTTTTCAATTTCGCTCGTTATTCGATACACCTGATCGATTGTGGAATGTTTGACCCGAAACCCGAATTGATGATCCGGGATCAAGTGTCTTTCTTCAATTACTGGTTGCAATCGTTTCAGCAGAAGTTTCTCGAAGACCTTAGATATTATTGGCAGAAGTGAAATGGGTCTATATGATTTCTTGTCATTTGCACATTTCCCCGGTTTCGGAACCATAATAACTTCGGCGACTTTCCATTGCCTTGGAACATATAATAGTCTTAAGGAAGCATTTATAATGTAGAGCAACTTAACCAGCACTTTTTGCGGTAGCTCTTTCAAAATTTCGCCAGTGATTAAATCATATCCCGGAGCCTTGTTATTTTTCAATTTTTGTATTGTCATTCGAAGTTCGGACAGGGATACGGTTTTTACTCTAAAGTTGTCGGGTGCCATATTAACATTCGGATCTTCGATCAACGGCTGTCCATCGAACGGCTTGAACGTTTCCTCTAAGTGATCGGCAAATAATTCTGCTTTCTCTTTATCTTCTTTTGCCCATTCCCCGTTAGCTTTCCTAATTGGCGGCGAGTGCATTACAGGTTTCCTTATGGACTTCAAGGCTTTCCATAGAGAGTAGTTTGAATACTTATCAGCGGTCAGACCCTCGAGGTAAGTAGAAGTCTCGTGATTTTTTAGGTCCTGCAGCACTTTTTTAAGCTTGTTACAAAGATGGTTCAGATAAGTTTTATCCGGTGGCGCGCGGGATTGTTGCCATCTCTTGCGCGCTCTCCTCTTTACTCGTATGAGGTCTTCGATTTCAGGCTGGTATTTGACTTTATTGTTCCGCGCTTCTGTCTTTCGCAAAGGAGTGTTTTTCCACGCTGAGCTCTGAATGGCTTCGACGAGTTTGTCGATTTCTTCTTCTATTTCGAACGGTGTCTTTAGCGGTACATTTAAAGCAACATTTTCCTTGCAGTCTCTTCTGAAAGCGTCCCAGTTAGTTTTGTTACTAGTTAACCTAGGCGGTCCTTCTTTTTTTACTAGACTTCCACCTATTTTCAGAGTGACTGCCGAGTGATCTGAGCATAGATCATAGCATTCTTCGATTTCCGTCAAATTTTTAGTTAACCCTTTTGCGATAAAGAAGTCGACGAGGTCAGGGATTTTATTTTTGTCAGTTGGCCAATAAGTTGGCTTCCCTGTCGAAAAAAAGTTCACCCCACGTTTCATGCTGGCTTTGTACAATAATCTGCCTTTTGTCGAATTGCATCTTGATCCCCAGAAAGTGTGTTTCGCATTAAAGTCACCACCTAAGACAAAATTAGGTCCGAGTGAGTCAAAGAGACGAACGAGGTCGTCTTCTACTAGCTTATATCCCGGAGGGAAGTAACTAGATCCGATGTTGTAGTCTAAGTGGTTTATTTTTACGGAGACTGAGCTTATTTGCATAGAATCAAATTCTATTTCTATGTTTTCGGAGTGCTTAATACAGTCTTTGATGTAAAGAGAGGACCCGCCTCTCGCATTTTCCGAAGGATGATTCGCATGGTAATCGCTGTAGCCTTTTATTTTGGGTCTAAGTCCCTTTTTTAAGTGCGTTTCCGATACCAAACATATGTCAATGTTATTTTTCCGTAGAAACACTTCTAACTCGTCGATTTTTTTCAGAAGGCCGTTTGCGTTCCACGTTAGTATCTTAAGTAGCTGTTTCATATTCATGTTTTTTTGATTGTCTTGCGAGGTTTGAACTCGAGCTTGCTCAATTTGTCAAGTATAATTTTATTAACTTTGGTTTGCTCCTCAAATTTTTCCAATATAATGGTAAATATTTGGCTAACCGGATCTGTTGTAGCTGATCTTAATTTGTTTTCGTTTGACGCGACTTGCGCGTACGATCTCGCGTCAACCTGTGGCGGTTTTTCCGCTGCACTTGGACCAGCGACGTTCTCTTGCGCAATTTTTTTATTTCCCTTTATCGGTCGCTTCGTTTTGACTGGCTTAGCGGTCTTGGGCTTATCGGTTTTACGATCTCTTAAGCTTGGGTTCGGGTATATCGGTTTCTTGAGAGTATCGCGCCTTTTTTGAAGCTCCTTTGCTACTTCACAACCTCGATAGTTTGCTGGGTGCTTGCCTTTACAGTTTATGCAGGTCGCCGGAGCCTGCTTATTTAAGTCACACCTTTCTGATAAGTGGTTCCCGGCACATTTTACACATTTCGGTTCTTTTTGGCAATACGACTGGGTGTGATTGAAACCTTGACAGCGTTTGCACTGAGGTATCGATCGTGTATTCGTACGCATAGGCTCGATTTTAACTACGATATTCAAAATACTTTTTACGTTATAAATATCGTCTATATTTTCGCTTCTATCGAAGGTTAGCATAAAGAGCGGAAGTCCATGCTTGACCAAGGTTTCATTGCCTTGTTCCGTTTTCTGCTTTATCTTCTTTAAGATATTAATTGCGTCGATAATTTTCAAGCCTTTTCCTTTAAGGTCATTTATAATGTCATCTTTAGTGCACGAGGGGTGGGGACCCCTTGCTATAACACGGAGTGGTCTTTCTGATTTATTTTCGTAGGTGAACCACTGGATCTTTTCCGCGTTTAGTTTTTTCGATATTGCTCGGTAGCCGTCAGAGTCAACTACATTCATTTTCCAATCATTGTTTCGGAATGACGTTACTTTAAATTCCGATGTCACAGTTCCCTTAAGAAGGCAATGCAATTTATTGTAGTCCGTAAAGCCGACGACGTTT
Organism: Brachypalpus laphriformis; assembly: GCA_945910035.1. Classification (NCBI taxonomy): domain Eukaryota; kingdom Metazoa; phylum Arthropoda; class Insecta; order Diptera; family Syrphidae; genus Brachypalpus; species Brachypalpus laphriformis. The sequence goes on from OX246753.1 coordinate 36,293,163, forward strand.
ATTGCAGGCGGGGGACGTAATTTGTCGTGAGTTTGTTTCTGTTTCAAGTCTTTTTCTTTGTCTTGTTTTCGTGGCTCGACTTCAGGTGAAGAACCGGCTCTTCGTTTTTTGCTGGGTCTTTTCTTTGAGACCCCATTTGTTTCGCGTGCTAGCTCTTCTTCATCCGTGTGATATTTGGGACTAGCTGCACGGGGTGGGGTAATTTCCCGTTCTCTTTGCAAAAGTGAATTCTTTAACGCCTTGTTTTCCTCTTTTAGTGATTCTACCTCTCTCTTAAGCTCTTGGTAGAGTAGATCCATTTTATTTAGCTTAATACGGAGTTCATTGTTTTCTTCCTCAAAGCTATTACATTTCACTGAGTCCCGTTTCTCTTGCGCTTGCGCTTCCGGCGGACTTCTTTTTCCGGAGACATTCGGTCTTGATGGTGGAGACCGAGTTACCCTTGAATTTCTCAAAAAGGGGTTTATTAAATGCAACAATTGGGGTTTATTAAATGCAACAATTAAAAACTTGATAGGTCATTATTAGTACGGTGTCAGGCCCGGAAAGTCCACCATTGACCAAATATTCACACCACGGCAGATCTTGGAAAAAAACCATGAATATAAAATCGATACGCACCACCTCTTCATCGATTTCAAAGTAGCCTATGATAACGTGTATAGAGACGAGTTATACAGAGCCATGTCTAGTCTTGACATACATGCCAAGCTCGTCCGTTTGTGCAGAATGAGGATAGAGAACTCTCGCTGCTCTATCAAAGTCGGTAAGAACACCAACGACACCGTTCGATGTCAGGAAAGTTCTTAGATAATGTAACGCGCTATTATGCAATCTGTTTCATGTAACACTTGAAAGAATTGTGCGAAATTTAAAAGTCTGTACAATTACTCGCTTATGCCGATGATTTTGGCATAGTCGGAAGAACTCAGCGGGCAGTCAGTGGGGCATTTGCGAGTATTGAGATCGAGGCAGCAAAGATGGGTCTAGCGGTCAATGAAACCAAAACAAAATATATGCTGTCTACAAAAAAGGACACCCAACATCGGCGTCTTGGACAGAACGCCACAATAGACAGATATAAATTTGAGGTAGTAAAGGATTTTGTCTACCTAGGCTCTATGGTGAACTCCGCAAATAACATCAGTAGGGAGATCACACGAAGAATTACTCTTGCCAATCGTTGTTTCTATGGGCTAAAACGGCAATTGAGTAGCAAAGCCCTATCTCGAACTACTAAGGTAACTCTTTATAAGACATTAATCATCCCAGTCCTGCTGTATGGCGCAGAGGCCTGGGCTTTGACAAAACCGGATGAGGATGCCCTTGGTTATTCCGAGAGAAAAGTTCTTCGAGCGATATTTGGTCCCGTCTGCATAGACGGTGAGTGGAGGAGAAGGTACAATGCCGAACTATACGGCCTATACAAAGACATCGGCTTAGCCAGAAGAGTTCACATACAACGACTAAGATGGCTGGGTAATTTAGAGCAGATGAAGCCCAACGTTCAAGCCCGAAAAGTCTTCGAATCTACCCCGGATGGACGGCGCAGTAGAGGACGACTTCGCGGCAGGTACCGCAAAGAAGTGGAGGGGGACCTCAACTAACTTGGCGTGCGCGTCTGGAGGCAGCTTACTCGTAGCCAAGCTATCTGGAGAGGTTTGTTGTAAGTTAGTTAGTAAGTAAGTAAGTTTAGTCGCCAAATACAAAACGTTCCTCTTAATTCTGTTGAGGTGTACATTGAAAATTCATTTTAGCATGGAGATGGCTTTTTATACAAGGCATTGAGATCTGAAGAAATTGGAGTTGCATACGATGATATGAGTAAATTCCTGAATTTGCCACTTTGTAGATAAATGCTAGAAAATCTGTAAAAGTTTTCCTGTAAGTTTCCCATAGTATAATTTTATCCCAGATTTTTCGCACTAAAACCTTTCGGGGTTTTTGACCTAATATTCGAAATGATTTTTTAGCTGTCTTGTTCAAAGAACTTAAAAAAAAATAATGTCTTAACATATTTGGTGCCCTTTTGATGTTACCTTTAATTTGGTATACTGTGTCACATTTTTTCTTCCAAAAAAGGACAACCAAATCTTATTCGAGTTCGAGTAGAATGGATACATACCGAAAACTTTAGCTCTCTAAGTCAAATGCCTTAGAAGTTACAAGAGCGTGACAAACTGATAGACGGGAGTTGGCCAGAAGGACTGGTGGACAAATAGACAGATGGGCAGATGGACACCGTGCTGATCCCATAAGCTATCAGGTCCGAAACGCTAAATGGAGAAAAGTCTGTGAAAAAAGACAACAAAAAAAAGAAGAAATTAGTACTTCATGTCCTTTATGAAAAATAAAATACCCTCTTAAAGAAGTCAGTAGTTGACAAAAGATCCAAATTAGTGAAACAGCTATTGGAAAAAATTGCAGGAAATTAAAATAAGACCAATGCACGTTGGTACGACAAAGACTTATTGTTTTATCATCGCCGTTGTGCAATACACAATTCCTAAGGAGACATGAGAGATACTATCTTTCAAAAATTCGTAAAATTAGTTACGTATACCGACGATATTGTTATAACTGGAAGAAAGTATTACGGCAGAAATGGCAAATGTAGGTCAAAAGATATCAACGAAGGCAACTAAGAGAAAAGTTCAATGACGAAATTTAAAGGCTTGGCCGTACAGCATGCGGAACGCTACACACTCATATCCATAAAAGCAACATGAAATCCAAATTACAGACCATCATCCATCGCCTCGAGAAACCCTAACATATGCCTCCTCCAAATCCACAAAACAGGTGTAGACAGGTTTAGCATACTCCCAAGCTTTATCAAGAACCATTCTGTGTGTGAATAGCTAGTCGGTTGTGCTTCTACCAAGACGGAAACTGCATTTCTCGTCCCCCAAACTGTCCTCAACCACAGGTCTGAAACGCATTTCTAAAACCTTAGCAAATACTTTTCCAGAGAGACTTTAGAGAGATAGTTGGTGCAATCTCTTTTGTTCACTTTTTTAAAAAGAGGAACAATCACCCCCATTTGCCAATCACTAGGTGTTTCACATTCACATGCCACTTTAGTGACACGCGAGAGCCATTGCACTCCCTCTTTACCTAAAGCATTGAGCATTTCTGGTCGGTTTTCATCAAGACCGGCAGATTTGCCAACTTTCAGCTATTTGTTCGCCAAAGTTACATCCTCTACCGTAGGACCTCGCGGACCACTCTCTGCCCTACTCGTATGACTTTCTAAGGAGGTTCTCATTAATCTGCCATGGTTGGGGATCCTTTAATAAAATGAAATTGCACAGGCATGGTGGCAAGGCCTTTTGCTTTCATTCATTTGAAGTATGAAGTAAGATCTAACTAATTACTGGTATACTCTCAAGTAATGTTAGAATCGGCTAAAATATGACTTGTTTTAAGCAATAATGTATAACTTGAAACCATTTTTATACATTTACCTCCACAGGTCCAGGTCCAGCCACTGCTTTTTCTCCTAAGAATTTAAATGGTAAGACGCATTAAAAAATCCTCATCAATCATTCCCAGGTATCACTATCACAGTGGTATCTAAGCGTGGAAGTCCTCAAAGTCTAATGCAAGCACCTGTTCTCCTATCTGCGTTGGAAGATGTAACCATATATACACGTATGTGGCTAGGTCAGGCAGGAGATTGGATACTAATGATTTATCGAAGATATGTTTTCTTATATCACATAACGAGCGTTTACATAACGCTGTAGACAGACCTCATCTTCGATGGCTTGGGTAAACGAAAGGACTTGGACCCCTCGAATGCTGAAATTTGTTTGGTTAAGGTTCAAACCTAGCTCGGAATACAATACTTTCTAAGAGTCTACAAATATTCGGCGATTTGAATGCCCATAACTGCTTTTACTGGTCTTGAATTGTAGGACTAATAACCTTTCGGACTACAGGCTTAAAATCAGGCTATTAAATAACTGTAAAACATTAAAATCAACAGAAATTCCAAACATGTTCTGAACGGACCTGAACTCTACAAAGTCATCTACCGGTTGTTACAAGCTTACTATCTACAACTGAAATTGACACTTTGGCAGATTTAACAAATAAATTGATAAATAAATAAATTCCAATTGCTTAAGAACTTCTTGCCCGACTGAAAAACTGGATAAAATAAGAAAATTCGAATCAGCAACCTCCCAAGCGAATCCCCCATAACCATAAAAAACCATAAAATAAAACTAAAACCCACTCTCCCGGCATCTCCCGCTGATTAGAAAAATAATCATCGCGCCTGACCAAATAACGACCCAACCTATGTAGCCCCTGAGTAAACTCTAAGTGAAAATAATTTCAGCCTCTGGATACCGATATCTTCGCCCAAAGACCTAGTGTGCCGTGCAGATCGTTTACTCAGCGCAAAGAAATGGTTAGTTGCCGGCCAGACAGGTCGTTTCGCATGAAAACACGCGCACGAGCATCCACATCCACACACAGATACCGACGACCATCAATTCACCACTACCACCATCAACTAGTCTCGCATGGGATACGGGTTAAAGGCTTTAATAGCCTTTTAACTAAAATGCAAGTCATAAAAAACGCCACAAAAGTATCTTTTCTGATCTGTGTGTGGATAAGTGTATCTGTATCTTTTGTACATTCTCCTATAGAATGGAAAAGTAAGTTTATCCTCATATACCTCCTTTGCAATCTCCTGCAGTCCTAAGAAACCAAACAATTTACGCGAATTCCTGTTGCCTGAAATTGCCCTGCCCTGTATGTGTGTGCGATGGCAAAAGAACTTGGCAAACCAGTCAGGGTTCCTGTCGTCCCCCATCCTCTCTGGGTGATGACTATTAGAAAATGAAAACCTTTTGCACGCCACTAAGGCACTGGGTTCAATGTAAACTCTGCATACACCCCTCCGACGTGGGTTGCTTTCCGACTGCGCTGTGCCCTTCTCTGGACTTGGACTCTCTGCTGTGCATATTCGACTGAGATGCAGAGCCAGTCCACCAAATGAAGGTGAAGTTAAAAGAATAGCATCTCCCTGTGGAACATAAGTACTCGTAGATAGTTAGAAGAATTGATGGACCGACATTTTAGTCGTTTAATGGTGTTCATTAATTTTACATTTAAACAGGCAATTACGAGCGCACATCGAGCCGGGAAAAGTCCAACCCGAGATTCTTTAGAGATCCGTTCCACATTATGGGCGCATGTTTGGGGGAGACTGCGGTAACACTGCGGGGAGCCACATGATGAGAGGAGGAAATGCCAAATTGGTTATTAAGAGAATTACCGGTGCGCGCTGATGATTGTAAATGGGCGGGCGGTAATGTATTTGTTAGGTACGCGCCTTCAAGGTCGGGTATTAATTCAATTCTCCACGGAGACTTTAGTGCCCACGATTTTCCAAAACAAAAATTTCAGGAAAGATTGAGTGTGGTGAGGTGTGAGCACGTTCGCCGAAGGTTATGGTCGATGGTTTAATTGCTGGTGTGGTGTGAGGCAAATCAAAAGGGCCTAAGGTCGCGTATAGGAAGTGTTTTTTTTTTTTTTTTTTTTCTGTGGCGGCGATAACCTTCCGGTGCAGAACTTTTCTCAGGCTTACTGCGATGCTGTCGGAGCAATGCCTTTAATTATAGTATTGATGGTGTTATGAGCTTATGCTGGTCTGTAATTATGGTGGGCCTCGAGGTCACTGGAGGTTGATTGTGGTTTTATTAGATAATTTTTGGAGCAGAGTCATGAAATCATGGGAATCAGTCATTAAATGTACGAATGGATTAAAATAAGGTAGTGGTAGGTGCAAAGAGATGAGTGACAACAGACTCCAAATTGACAGATTTGTCTAAGTCGTATTTTATAGATGAGTGATCAAACTGAAGGCGCTTCCGGTAAGTTAGGCCATGCAAGACTGAGATGTTTCGTGAAAAAATATGCAGCATCTTTGTCCATAGATAATTCTCAAAAAATTAAGCCCATACCAGTTGTCTCCATGAAATGTGTTCTGGAATTAAGAAAAACATATCTTCTGCTACAAAGGAATGCCGGTGGTCAGGTATACGTATCCCTCACCACAATTACCAGGAACGTGTGGCGTAAATTTAACTATTATAAGACAGCAGCAGCAGCAGTAATGACCAGGCGCTTCGTAGAATATGAAATGGGTGTGGCTATATTATCAGGATGAAATAAATAGCAAAACTTGTTCCAATCAGCGAGCGAAAAAATGGAATCCTTAGCCACAAGTTCAGGTGAGTATCATGGATGAAGAAGAACTTCGTGTCACTACAAGTTTTGCCATAGATAGTTGCAGCGAACATAATATGTACGAGAGGTCCATCTGTTGTTTGCTTCCGTTAGAGCTTTGTTCCCTGCTTCCAGTTTGAGTGTACACTGAGGGGTCGGATTGGTTCGAGTTTAGTGCTAAGCCGCCTCTAGCCAGCTCGTCGGCTTTCTCACTCCTTGGAATGCCTTCATATCGAGAGGCCTAGCAGAGAATTACATTGTACTGTGTTCCAAGAAACTTGAGTCCTTCTCAACAACACTTCACAAGTTTCGATTTTATTTCTGTAGCAGATGTTGCTTTAATTGCTGCCTGGCTGTCGGTGAAAAAGGTGATATCCTCCAGTGGTACTGCCCTCATTGCAGTCTTATGGGCTGCTATAGTCACTACTAGAATCTCTGCATGGAAAACGCTGCTATAGTTTGGAAGCCGGATTGATAAGGAGAACCAAGCGGTGCAGAGAAGATATCTGCGCCTACAACTATTATCATTTTGGATCCATGGGTGTATACAACTATGGATCGTCCGTTAGGTGTTCTGTCATTTTGCCATTCTTTCCTGCTCGGATAGGTGCTTAGAAATGATCTAGTGATGCCTAGGTATGGCGTTGTGTAGTTTGTACTAAATACATTCTCTAGATATCTCTGTAGGATCGTAATATGATCCATTGCATTTGGTCTGCAGCTTTCTATTTGTAGGTGTCGTATACATAGTATGTATATGATCCTGTATTGTCGTGCAAACGGATTGATTCATATCTATCGATCAGTTCCAGCTGTAATTGGTTTAAGTTTTTATGTGTATGTAATAGCAATTTATCTAAATAATATTCTGCTGTGATGCTTTCACCGGGCTGCAAGAAAGAGTTCTGAATATTCTTTACTTACTTAGTTTCGTCCTGTATCCCCTTGTGGGTCCTAGGGCATCTACTACGCCTACGCTCTATCATATACTGTTTCTGGCAATATGTCTGAGTTCTCCCCAACTTTTCCCTAACTGCCGTGCCTCTTTCTCGACTATTCTGCGCCATGTTCTCCTTGGACCGCCAGTTCTTCTACCATCCTGAGTTAAAGGGTTCCATTGCATAGCATTGTTCACTATGGAACTGTCACACTTCCGTCGTTGGATGGTTGTACCTATTGGTTCCTGACCCGTTCTCTCGTACACGTGTTCGTTAGAGAAACGATTGGGCCAGAAAATCCTTAAGATATTGCGCAGGCACCTATTAACAAACGTTTGCAGCTTTCTGGTGATATTAGTGGTCACTCTACACGTGTTGCAACCATATAACAGCACGGATTCAACGTTGGAGCAGAACAGTCTTATCTTGGTGTTTTAACTGATTGCATTGCCTCGCCATATTTTGGACACCATCCCGAACGCGGTCTTTGCTTTGGCGATCCTGTTGGCTATATCCAGTTCGGTTCAACCATCGATCGAGACAATACTCCCAAGATACTGGAAATCCTCTACTCTCTCTACCGGTTGTCCAGCAATGCATATTTGAGCCTATGAGTTTATTCCAAGGTTGATAATTTAAGTTTTTTGCCGTATTAATTTTCAGCCCGACGACGTCTGTCTCCCTCTCCACATCTGCTGTCATTTGGTGGAGGTCCATAATTTTGTGGCAGAGTAAGCATACATCGTCAGCGTAGTCAAGATGTTTCAGTTGAGATATAAGAGTCCATCGAATTCCTCCGTTTGCCGTCGACAAAGCTGCACGAAGCACATCGCTAATCACCAATATGAATAATATTGGTGAAAGGATACAGCCTTGTCTTACCCGACTTTGGATCCCAAATTCCTCAGACAACCTCCCCCTGTGCAGAACGTGACATTTTTGGAGCCTTCATATCTAGCTTCGATAATAGCAATTAGTTTATCGGGAATACCTCTCCTGCGTAAGGCACGCCAAATAAACTCCCTGTTGACACTATCGAACGCCTTCTCAAAATCGATGAACAGTAGGTGCAGTGGCGATCGATATTCAACACACTCTTCGATGATAATCCGCAAGGTGTTGATGTGGTCGCCACAGGAGGATCCAGAGCAGAAACCTGCTTGTTCGGCATCGAGTGTGTCTTCGAGATGTTGTTTGATTCGCTCCAGGGTGATTTTAGCTATTATCTTAGGCACAGCAGGCAGCACGCAGATACCCCTCCAGTTTCCGCACTCCACTAAATTTCCTTTCTTAGGAAGCTTGACGATCATTCCCTTTTTCCACTCGTTAGGAAAGCTCTCAGCTTCCCAAGCTCTCTCTATAAGTGGAAGCAGAAGCTCAGCCGATGTTGTTGGTGCTGCTCGTAAGAGCTCTGCTGGAATACCGTCAAGTGCTACCGCCTTGTTTGTTTTGAATGCCTTGATCGCTGTATTTATCTCATCTTTACTGGGAGTCGTGGTGCGTATTCGGGAACTTCTCACCTCGGGCATCTCAATCTTATTTGGGAGCATATCGCTAGCGAATACACGGTTTAAAACCGTAGAAAAATGCTCTTTCTATCTCTTGAGCTGGTCCTCATCAGAAATGAGCAAGGAGCCGTCTAGGCTTTTCACTGGGTGTTGGCTGGAGCTGCGACCACCTGTCAGCTCTTTGATGATTCTGTAGACGGTGCTGTTGTCGCACCTTCGTGCAGCTTCTTCTGCTTCTGTAGCCAGCGCCTTGATGTAGTTGCGCTTGTCACGTCACACGCTACGCTGAAATTCTCTCATCTGAATATTCTTTATGCGACTAATCTTGCATACCGTCTTGGAGTCTTACTATTATTCTGATCATTTACGTTTAACATATATAATCCAGTTTTCATCACATATAACAATCTGATTTAAAAACGGCACGATTCTGCTAAGATGGACTCAACTACTAGTGAACTTCAGTCCTCATGGTTCATTGGCTTCAGTCAATTTTTGGGCTACCCATCTGTGAATTTTTTATTTTTTTATATTAACAACCATCCCAAGAAGATGGCTTTTAGTTGCTGTCGATACTTCAAACTTCCCTTCAAGGGATGGTATAGGCGTTGATGAATTTGAAATTTTATCGAATAATGCATTCGGATGCAAAGTAATTAAGTCAAACTATTTTGCACCATTTGACACCGTTTAGGGTTTGACATTTTATGCAATTCAGAAGTATAAAGTGGGTCAACCAATAGTAGACTGGAAAATAGGATGTTGATCGGATTACAAATTCGACAGCTCATCGGAATCGTGGAGTTGCGACCAGAGCTCCTGAATATTGGCAACGGCAGCTTTCATATTCATTCCAAAGCCACAAGTATACTAAAAGTGGCAGCGGAATCAGCTGACTGTGTAAACTGGCAGGATCGTATGTCTTATTTTCCGATAAGCAGAGTGGTGTGAATATGTAAATATCCATACGTAATTACGATGTAACGCTGGTTCTTCTTCATTCAATTTTCTGTCACATATTTCTTGTCAAAGATTTGACACTGACGCAAGGCATGGAATCGCAGCTGAACAAAACGAACTTATTGTTTGCCTCCAAAAAATATTTCTTGTAATTATCAAGCCCCGCATAGTACAGAAGTCGTCGGACTTCATCTTGCAAGTGTAAGAAATAATTCTTAAAAATTGTATAGATCTGGTCTATATACCAAAAGTATGGAAAGAAGTAAAAGTAGCTTTTATACCCAAAGCTGGGAAATGTTCTCATACAAGTCCGAAAGATCTCAGACCCATTAGTCTACCATAATTTCTTCTAAAAACATTAGAACGATTGATTGATATCCACTTATGCAACAGTATTGATACAAAAGTTCTGGCAGCGGCCCAACATGCCTATTGCCAATGTAAATCAGTTGAAACGGCATTACACTCGCTGGTTCTTAATACTGAGTACTCCCTATTTCACAAGGGCGGGTTTTGGAAAATTGCTGGACTTTACCGGGAATCTCGATGATCAATGAACGGTCCAACTATACAAAAAAGAGGATAACGATTCGAAACATCGTAGTCGTATCTGTCAGGACTTCAAAGAGAGAAAATACATCAATATGTTGGATCGGCCATCTCAGTCTCCAGATGCCAATCCGATTAAAAATGTCTGAGGACTTATGAAGCAGAAGATCAAAGGAAAAGGCGTAAAGACAGAAAACCAGCTTAAACTGCTTCTAAAAAGTATTTGGCGACAATTACTACAGGACTAGGCAGAAAAATTGGCTCTAAGTTGTCGACAAAGGTGCGAGGCTATAATTGGGAATGGAGGAGGCTGGACAACATATTAAGTACATTGCGCATTAAGAGAAATGTTAAAAGCTTTAAAATAAATAATTTTGTTTCCCTAAGTTAAGCGGTTGTTTTCTTTTAAACCACACGCTTTTGTCAAACACACTTTAGACAGCTCACTATGTGAATTGATCAATTTACTGCTTACTGGTCGGATAATCAACTCAGAGCTAAGTGGGACGTCTACTAGAAGACCTGTCAGTAGAGGCACTCCGTAAGGTAGTATTCTATCTCCTCTCCTTTGGAATTTGGTGGTTAATGAATTATTAATAATACTGGAGGGTGAGAGATTCACGGTGATTGCTTCTGTAGATGGTATTGCTATAGCAGTCTCAGGGGGGCACCTTACTACTCTAAAAGAACTGCTACAAAATGATTCAAACAAGTTAACCAGATGGACGGTTCGGTGTGGTTTGGATGTAAACTCGCATAAAACCGAACTGGTACTCTTCTTCAGGAAATATAAAATTCCATTTGACGATCTTCCCTCTCTTAATGGTATCAGCTTAAGTTTTTCTGATAAAGCAAAATATTTGGGTCTTGGGTCAGCTGGAAACCTGACATCCAAGAACGAGTCAAGAAAGCTACAGTATCACTTGTCTCTTGCAAAATAGCTATTGGAAATAAATGGGGTTTACAACCTCGAATAACTCACTAGCCCTACACCTCGGCCATTAGACCGATACTCACATACGGAGTGATTGTCTGGTGGACAACCTTAGAAAAAGCTATAAATCGCGATTATCTAAGCAAGGTCCAGCGTACCGCTTGTCTGTGCATAATCGGATCACTACGTACAGCTCGCTTGCGGCACTGGACATCACGTTTGATCTGATATTGATATAAAGCAATCAAATGGCAGCGAATCCAGTCGTTCGCCTTGAAGTAACCTTGCAGTGGTCAAGAAAAGAATTTGGCTACGCTTCCATTTTGAATAAATTCACAATCTCTCCCGAAACACTATATACTGACGGCTTAAAAACCAAGGACGCAGTTGGTGGAGGTGTTTCTCTAACAGGCTTAATCTTCAACTCTCCTTCCGTCTACCAAATCATTGTAGCGTGTTCTAGGTGAAAATAATAGCTATTAAGGAGGCCTTATCTTGGCTGAAGAAAAACGTGATATCCGCCAAGGGCAAGGTGCAATCAAATTCTTGGAACCGATCTCTATAAATTCAGTAGTAGCTCTAGACTGCCGTTCTTTTTTAAGGAGATGGCGGAGCAGTTTAATATTCACCTCTGTTGGGTGCCGGGGCATAGGAATATTCCGGAGAATTGTGAGGCTGATCAACTCGCCAGAATAGAATAGAAACAGCTGTACCCATCCTTTCAGATAAGATAATCTAGGCATACCAATCGCTGCTTGCAAATTTAAATTCAAGCTGGCTGTAATCGAAAGGAAAAATCTTAGGTGGACTAGTGGCACAACAGCGACTAAGCAGATTTGGCCAAAGTTGAATATGAAACGCTCTTAGAAATTGATCTATCTTAACCGATTGCATAGTGGTTCTATTATAGGTGTAATTACAGGACACTGTTTAATAGGCAAGCATGCAACAAGGCTTGGCGTATATGCAAATGATTTTTGCAGAAGCTGCATGGACGAAGACGTACCTTCTTTGTACGTGCCCAGCTCTGTCCCACAGAGAAAGCTTCAATTAGGAGCTTTCTATTTTATAGATTTGGACGATCTGATAGACATCAGGAGCCTTCTTCGCTTTATTATAAGCGCTAATTCGTTGTAACGAGTGGCCTGGAATTCTTCGTGGTACCACAACGGACCTTCTTTGGTCTATGTGTACTAGTATAACCTAGTAGCCACTTCAACCTAACCTAAGATAAGCCCCGCACAGGCCGAATGCACTTTCGGTAAGGTGGTCTCTAGAATATTCAGCTTATGAATTTCAGCACACAAACTTATAAGAATATTGTCCAAATTCCATATCGGACTAGCTCTTCAGTAACTTTAACATCCATAACTCAATAACGAAACCGATATCGCAGGATGACAAGCTGAAGTTTTTGTCTTCTTACCCAATTGATAAGGTTTCCAGACAAACCAACCGATTTCAAAAATACGTAAGATCAGTTTTCCTACTGCAAACAAGATAGTTTCGCCCCTACTAAGGCCAATGTCGTACCGGAAAACAGTTGGTTGTCAAGCCATTGCCAAAAAGTGAACTGACTACCATCCCACAGCACTGTGGTTCATGTTACCGAAACTGATAAAAAAAAAATGATTGCGGAAATAATCCAAAAGAAGGACACGGACCTGCAATATGGATTTAGAAGCCGACTTTGATATAGAAAACTGAGCCCTATAACCCACCTTCGGACTTGGAGATTTCCAAAGTATTCAATCGAATCTGGCACAGACCTTCATTTTAAATTCCAGCTTTTTAAAGACTACCAGTAAAAGTCTCATGGATGGAAAACTTTCCTTAAGATGCATTGAAGCTTTGATTAATGTTCTACACCTTTATTGTATGCTCTGGGATTCATTGGGAATATATTCGTTCAACAACTTTAATTCTTTCGTAAATAAGAGGTTTTCTTTGAAGTTGATAGTGCCCTAGCCTCAAAACAATATATCTGTCACTGTGTGCAAGAACCGTCGATGTCGTATGAAAAACTATATCATTAGCGGTTCTTGCACCAAGCCATAGATACATCAACTCAACAGTGCCTAGAAACGATCGGTTAACATTTTTTTTTTTTTTTTTTAGGTTGCGCCAAGGATGTATAATCTTCATAGATACTAATAGCCCGAGTGCTACTAGCATGCACGATTCGCAAACCTGAGTAATCGATTCCAGGAATACGCCTACGTACTAAACACACACCGTACACACTTCAACCACTCTCCCCGCGGTACTGCCGTTAGGTATTTCTTCGCGGGGCTGGTTAGCAATTATGCTCTAGTCTCCGAGGCCGCCTCTTGGGCTCTTCTTAGGGCTTCTGCTCTTCACAGCGCATTCTGCACACATACTATGAATGAGCAGATCTCCATCCATTCGCCCTCTGATCGTGTCATGTGACTAACAAGATTTTCTGGACTTGGCAGGTTTGCTCTATCTTCTGCCATGCGTCTGCAAGAGAACACTGCATGCTCCGCGTCCTCCTCTTCGTTTGGACATATTGGACACAGGGGCGAACTATCGTGTCCAAATCTATGGAGATATTTCCGACAGCCACCGTGTCCGTACAGGTACTGTGTGAGGTGGTAGTTACAGTTCCCCCTCGCTCTCTCTGTCCATGATTTTATAGTGGGAATGAGCTTGTGGGTCCACCTGCCTTTGGTAGAGCTGTCCCACCTGGTTTGCCACAGCGTTGCTGATGCTGCCCTTTCCTCCTCCTTAATCCTTTTTGCCTCTTGCCGGTTCGAGGGACGTCTAATGTATACCCTCTGCATCTCTTCAGCGAGGATGTCGATTGGGACCATCCCAGCTAAAACGCAGGCTGCATCGTCGGAGATAGTTCGGAAGCCGCTGATTACTCTGATTGCGCAGAGCCTGTGAGCTGATGATAGCTTCTTCCTGCACTCATTTGTCGCCAGTGCACCTGCCCATATCGGGGCAGCGTATAGAAGTACCGAGCTGACCACTCTGGACAGCAGGATCCTGCGGGCGTATCCAGGCCCGCCGATGTTCGGGAGCATTCGGGAGAGTGCTGCCTGCATCAGCGATGCTTTCTTACTAGAATACTCGACGTGGGCTTTGAAGCGCAGCCTTTTGTCGAGCATGACTCCAAGGTACATCAAGGATTCTTTGGACCTGATTGTCTGGTTTCCAACCCGGAAGCTGGCGTATTCCACCTTTTTGCGGCTGGTTATTAGGACAGCTTCGGTCTTGTGGGCAGCTAGTTCGAGACCGGTAGACTCCAGCCATTCCTTTATTCTTATAACTGCCTCATCCGTGGCAGACTCCACCTCGTGTACGTGCTTGGCTACTGTAACCACTGCGATATCGTCAGCAAAGCCAATTTTTTTGACTCCCTCGGGTAATATTAGTCGCAGAACTCCGTCGTACATAATGTTCCATAGGAGAGGTCCCAGAACTGACCCTTGCGGGACTCCCGCGGGAACATTGTAGTGCTTAAAGCCATCGTCAGTATGGTATCTTAGCTTCCTATTGCTGAAGTAGCCCGTGACTATCCTCAGCAGGTAGTATGGTGTATCCATCCTGGCCAGGGATCTCCTAATGAATGACCAGCTTGCCGAGTTGAACGCATTTTTGACGTCGAGCGTTACTACTGCGTAGTATTTCTTCGTCCCCCATTTCCACCTTTTTCCTTGTATTGCTTCAGTTGCTATATCTACTACCGCCTTTATGGCATCGACGGTAGAGCGTGATTTTCTGAAGCCATACTGACAGTCTGACAAGGCTCCGTTTTCCTCCGCCACCGCAAGCAGTCTGTTATAGATGATACGCTCTAGGATCTTTCCCAGCGTATCGAGCAGGTATATTGGGCGATACGATGATGGTTGTCCGGGCGGCTTATTGCCTTTTGGAAGCAGCATTAAATGTTGCAATTTCCATGGTGTAGGGAAAACCCCCTCCTCTATGCACCTTTGCATCGTTGTTAGAAATATGTCCGGTCTCGTCTTAACAGCCACCTTGATTGCCCTATTCGGGATGCTATCCGGTCCAGGTGCTTTGCTGTCCCCGATTTTTCTGCATGCCCCAAAGAGTTCTTCTGACGTGATTGCCGGGATATGCTCCATGCTGATCTCCCTCGTGATGGAGACCATAGTAGTTGGTCTATGGGGGAATAGGTGCTCTACTATAGTCTTTAGCATTGCCGGGCATGCAAGTTGTGGAGACCTGCTGCTTTTAAGCTTCTTCATCACCACTCTATACGCCATGCCCCAGGGGTCTAATTCGGCCTCGTCACAGAGCCGCCTAAAGCTCCTTGACTTACTCTTACTCCTTACTTACTCTTAATGGCCCTTTCCAGTTCTCGCCTCGCCAATTTAAATATGGTTAGCCGCTCTTGGAAATCTTGTCTGCTTCTGGATCTCTGAGATCTGCGTCGTGCTTGTAGGCACTTCGCCCTGAGCCGTTTAATCTCGTCGGTCCACCAGTAGCAGGGCTCGCCCCTTTTACTGACAGACCTTCTGGGCATTACTGCGTCGCACGCTGTGGTTATGACCTGGATCAGCTGATGCGAAAGTGCCTCAGCCGATCCATTATTTGTTGTGGCGCTGGTGCTTAACATTTCTTCGAACATGTCTTTGTCGAAGAGCGTATCCTTCCACTTTGGTCCTGTTAGGGTGGGACACAGTCTACGTTTCTCCTCGCCGACATTAAATATAATTGCCTGGTGGTCACTGTGGGTATAGTCTTCGCTGACCCGCCATTTGGTTTTCCGCAGGAGTGAGTTGCTCATGAATGTGATGTCAATGATTGACCATCTGCCTGCCTATCGAAATGTTTCCGCTGTACCGTTGTTGGCCAGACTAATGTCCAGTGCTGCGAAACATTCGAGGAGAGCTCTTCCCCTTGCGTCTGTGGTTCTACTGCCGCAATCAGTAGCCCAGGCGTTGAAATCTCCAGCAATAATCACTGGGTGTTTCCCCGCGCGTCAGCTACGATGTCGTCCAGCAGCTTTAGATAGTCCGCCAGTGTTATGCTGGGGGGCGCATAGCAATTATAGAAGTGCACACCATTTATCCTTGCATATATGAAAAGGTCAGCCTGGTGGCCGACTGACTGCAGAGCATAGCTCCCGCAGGTCCATATCGCGGCTTTTTTCGTGGTATCGTCTATCCAGCTACTTTCATTTATGGGCTTGTATGGTTCGCTTATTAGGGCTACGTCGATCCTTTTCTCTCGTACAGTTTTCGCCAGAAGGTTCTGTGCCGCGGCGCAGTGGTTCAGGTTTATCTGGACGGCATTCATCATATTAATTTGGCCAGTGCCTTCTTGAGTACCGGGCACTTGCTGCTACCAGCTACGTGTCCGGCGTTTTCTGGCGTGACCGTCTTACACCAGAAGCATAATGCGTCCTTTTTGCATTCTTTGGCTATGTGGCCCTCCTCTCCACAGTTTCTGCACTGTTTGGATCGGTCATGCTCGCTCTTGCATTGACGCGCAGACACCTAAAACATTTGGTGAGGGCCTTTCGAACACGTATACGGCAGTTCACCCAGCCGACTTTGATTTTGCCGGACTCCAGTAGCTTGTTGCCCTTCTCTGTCGGTAGGCCCACTGTAGCGATCTGCGTGCCACCGTAGGCCTTCCTTAGGCTGAGCACATCTGCTTCGGCAACCTCAATGTTGTACTGAGCTTTGATAGCTTCGCAGATGTCTCTCCTAGTGGTGACTTCGTCAAGGTCTTTAATTTCGACCGTGGATCTCTGTATTAGAGTGCGAATCTCTGCCTCTGCGCCAAGGTTTTCACCGATGATGCTCCTAAATTGTTCGGTGCTGTCACCAGATTCGCGTAGCTGGAACAGCAGGTCGCCTTTCTGGGTTCTCCTAATCTTTGCGACCGATTCACCCAGGTTGTGGAGCTTGGGGTTCACTTTGACCCTGCGTAGTATTTCGGCATAGGAAAGTTGACCCTTGGTTGCCACCACTATTGCATCCGGTCGCGTTTTTTCATTGGCGGTCTTGCCTGGCTTCTTCTTATCTTTCTTGTTCTTTTTGAGAACTTTCGACCAGCCACTGCTGCGGCCTATAGTCTACTCGTTGCTCGCCGCACTGATGAGCTTTTGACTCTTTGTGGCTGTGTTGGCGACCTTCTTCCTGGAGGCATTTAACCACTCATTTTCTCCTGTTGCCCGTTGCTTGCTTGTGGTTGCGTTTGCCCGCTTATCTGTGGCCACTGGGGTCTCAACGCCAGCTGCGGCATCCTTTTGCTTGGTGTTTGCCAGAGGTGGATGTTTCTATTTCAGCTTTGGCTCCGGACGTTTCCTGTCTGTAGCACCATTTGCCGGATGTACCTCCTTCCGCTTTAGCTTCGGGGGTTTGCTGTCGCCTACACCATCTGATGGGTGTTTCTGCTTCCGCTTTGGCTCCGGGGGTTCGCTGGCTGCAGCCTGCCTTCTCTTGGGTTCTAAAGTTGACTTTACCCACGGGGAAGTTTGTGTGAAGTTGTTCTGACGAATTACCTCTTTTGCCTTCTCGTCGTGCAGCTGGATCGCCGAGAGCTCATAGAGAGCTCTGATGCTTTCAATGGCATCTCGCATCGCTTGGTGGATTGAGCGTCTTTTTCCGTCTTCCAGCATTTCTACCAGCCCCCTAATTTGCTCACCTAGTTTGTGGAAATCAGATTGCTGGGCGGATGGTTCGACCGTCACGTTTCTTATTGCAGGTGAATCGCGTCGTTCCGTGTGTCTTTGTGCTGATGCTACTTGGCCAGCTGGTGACCTCAGCATCCTTGAGCTCCCCTGAAAGGGGTTTTCCTCGTTCTCTTCTGTATTTTCTCCGGTGTTTTTGTTTGTTTTGTTTGTAATCATTTCTAGTAGGTCCCCACTCAAGGCCGCTATCAATGCTCGAATGTGTAGTCACCCAGCGATCCCATGGTTATCTATGCAAGCAGGGAGGCCATGCGAGGGTTGGCACAACCCCTTATGAGGTATTGTGTCAGAGCCGGATTGGTGCTAAGCAGGAATGTTACATCTGCACCTACACCACCAACTTAATGGTGACGAAACATTGAACGTACTTTGAGGCCTGCCAAGGTTTTAACGGGACGGGGGCGCTCGTAGCATTAGCCTGAAAGCCATTTCAACCGGATTTCACTCCAACTTACTCAGGTAACAGAATACTACAAACGTCAGCCTTCATAGCTCTCATTCCAATTCGTTATCCAGTATGCCATAATTAAGACCTTACTGGGCTCGGTCTTAATGTTTCTTGTTTTTATTGGTTTTGGTACTGATGACGAAGTCATCGTAAAGAAAGAACAGTTTGTAGTTCTTCTCGGTATAATGATGTATAATATATTTATAATATATGCAACCTCTCATCCAGAGCAGGAGGCTGCACGTTTCACGGTGTGGCGGGTGCATCCGGATCTCGCCATTTTCTCCATTCTGTATCCCTCGCAGCCACCGTATGGGGTGAGGAGCACTTGCATGGAAGACGGTGCTTATTCGTCTTGTCACAGAAGGTTCATAGGGGTTCCTTTGACCTTTTCAGCCACGCCCTCCTTCTCTGCCGCTCTTGGTCGGGGACTGCTTATTGGGTATTCGCAGTTAACCTGCATTTATGCAGGCCGTACACTATCCGCCACCTGTGACCCCCACAGTTGCCTGAGCTTAGCTTCACCAGCCCGTCCGACTTGGTGCTGTGTCGGTTAATATTCAATTTCTATTCATTTGCTTGTAGAAGAAGAGTAGCAGACCTACGCATAGTGCAACTGGCAACTATGCCAACATATCTCTATCAACATTTTGTGCAACAAAGTCTACAGTGTGGTGCGCTAAAGTGAAATAGAAAACCCGAATTTCTACCAGAAACTGCTAAATGTAAAAATATAAATCACACCTGCGATAGAGATGTTACTGTAAAGACCAACGCCACCAACCCGATGATGATGTCAAGTATGCAATCGCGTGAATACTACCCAGTTGCGTTTGCAACTTTATATCCTCGGCGGTTTACTTATATATCTTTGCGTTGACGTAGAACAACTTCTAAAATCAGATAGAATGCACCACACTTGCAAGGAAAAAGAGAACTACCCACAAGAGGATCCACGATACTTTAATAATACCTTACACACCTGATACAGAAGTGACATCTTTGACTTTGTTTGCAAGAAAACGTGGGATTAAGATTGACCATAAAATCTAGAAAAATGCAACCGCTGGCTGGGCCGGAAATGTACAGTTCAATGCGACAAAACTTTGACTTCGATTCACATGATTTCGAGTGGCAATATGGCGCGAAATTCGTTTTCAGACAAGTTAGATAGGTTGCGCAGAATTTTAAGCCCGCAAGCTATAAGTCTACTATAGATTTATTTATCACCCACATAAATCTGGCTGTGAACTTATAATAGTTGTAAGTCTCGACCATTCTATCGTAGTTTAAAAATCTCACCTTGTGGAGCTAAATGAAATCATGTTAGAAGCTGAATGTGGTCTCTTTCCATATACAATGTAAATCCTGGGTTTCTGGGCCAAACTTTTCAAAAACTAAATCCTTGTACCTAAGTGAGCTGTACTGAATATTGATGAAAATGGATTCTGTAGATGTTGTAGAAATAGTAAATCAAATCTTCTCCCGTGGGGGCCTATTAACTATTGTACTAGAGACAAATCTACCTCTGCTACATTAAATTCTTACTTTTATCAACTCTATTTCAGGTACGAATTAGGTGATCTAGCTAGAATTTCTTATCGACTACAGCTCCATATCAAAAATTTGCGATAAACGTGTTCTGGTGGTAATTCGAAAACCTGTTTGCCAGATCGACAGAAGCGGATTTAAAGTGTTAGCCATTTAAAAATCCTCGAATGAAAAAAATTCGTGGCTGATGGAATAGCTAAAATATGTCAAATTGGACTACTTTCGCGTCTAAAACTTAAAGCCACAGACCTATCAAATCAAATGGCAGTGAGAAAAGCAATATGCACAGTAGCAGACACAATTCCAAGACAAGAACCTCTCATTCTATAGAAGCTACCCATAAGCGCTAAAAATCGTATGGCTGGCACCTTCACTATCCACCTTTTCTTGCCATTGTTCTGGGTAAATCCCAAGTACACGCTCCATGCATCCATCAATTCCAGGTTTAACAGTTTAATTTGTAAACGCCACATACCTCAGTTGACGCGCTCGCTCAATTCACTATCCCAATCAGATATTCCACAGAACACTCCTCAATCAATCGTTTGTCCGAAACTACTGAAACAAGGAATTCCAGTGCCGCATCACGAATTGCTCTAAAGCCTCACCATTGCCACAGCTTAAGCCTGTCATGGCCTAATTTTGTATTCCGCACTCAGAATCCCCGAATGAGAATTTATGAAGTTCAGAAAAAAAATATGTGTTCCCCATATGAAGCCTCATCACGACGGCGACCAAGACGACGACACGACCACGAAGACAGCGACAGAATTAGCATTTCTGGCTTCTTGTTACTTGGCTCGATCTCTAGGTCTTCTGGAGGAATACAGAATTCTGTCTTTTTTGTTTTCAGTGTCTTACGTGATCCGCACTCCGATTAATTTGCCATGCGGGAGTAAGGGTTAACATGCCGCTCTTGCCTCTGTCTGTAGGTTCCACTGGACGGTCTGTTATTACGAAATTAAACCGGACTCTCATGGCTCATGAACTTTTGCAGAAGAATTCCATATGAGTTCGGACATGAGTTGAGTACAACAACAACCAGCACACGTGAGATAAATAATTGTGCTGCTGCTGCTTCTGGACATGAACACGAGGGGAAGTAGTGCGTCCAGCAAGACAGCTTGAACATGCGAATGCGATGAGATGTTGAGATATTACAATGACTTTTGGAGAATTGCAATGTCAGCGGTGTCGCTCCAAGAGAGTGGACCTCGGGGCACGTGTTGTAGTCATCCTGGCAGACAGGAATATGTAACATCCAGATGAGCGATGAACGGCATTGTGTGTAAGATGAGGAATTGAGTGATTACGTTAATTGACATCGGACGGTAGCTCGTTAAAGACAGAAATGAATTGATTGCCTCACAAGTCCTGACAGTGTCAGTAGAAGATATATAAATAACCCGGACTTTCTTCCCTCTCATGATCAACCCATGTGAACCAAAGAAAGCTATCAAAACTAACTTAAACCTCGTGGAGAGTCATTAGCGCCAACCAATTTGCTAATCCCAATGTTGTGGGCCGCACCTTTTGCTACTTAATTAATCGCATTTCCGATTCTCAGCCAACAAACGGGTTTACACTCAAGCCCAGATGTATAGATTTGTTCTAAATTTAGTTCAAGGACATCACATAATTTAAACTATCAAAATTTAAAATGCAGAATATAAAATCGTCTCAACCTTTATCGCAGGCCAATGAACGGATTTAAATAAGTTGTCCGCGTAGATTAGTTTTGTATCTTGATGGGTTTGGTTGATCGCTTTTGCAAAATCTTCTCATTAGAATGTCGCCCGCATTTTGCAAACGCGATCAACTAATTTATTCTGTATTCCAAATGAGAGAATATTATGATTTCGTTTTTCTGCGCACATTATCAGCTCACCGCGCGCTGGCGATAGATCCGGTAGCAGGAATGTATGCAATTTGGAATTTCATTAGTCAATCTAGGTTTTATTAGTTGCGAGTAATTAGATTGGAGTAAGTGTAATTATTACTAATGCGATACGTGTGCCATTAAGTGGGCGCTGCATTTAATTCATAAATATTTAATAGACATAACAGGACAAAGGATTAACCTGGTGGAAGATTACGGAGATCAAAGGAATCTTGCAAATCGTACATGTCGATCGTGTGGAAAGCTATTTGGATAAACTATATTTAGAAACAATTAGCAGAATGGAGAATCAGCAATGGAGGTTAGTAGAAATCGATGTCCGCATTGTAAAAAGCCCAAAAGTGGTAATTCTTAGACCGTTGTGCAGTTAGCTTATACAAAGATCTAGGGATGATAGAAATTAATGAATTATGCTCGAAGATAGAGGTCTTGAAACAGTCGTGCCTTGACATTAATCACCTTATTATGGAAGTACAATATGTCTAACTGGGATGAGTGACGTGACTTTTACGAAACTTTTCCCATGGACCGACGTATATTTCAGGAGTACCGATGCCAACGAATGTACAGAGCCGTCACTAAAGCAATTCTTCTCGGAATGGCGCTAAATATTCCTCATTATATTAAAACATCAGCCCTTAGTCAATCAAGGTTCAACAGAGATTATGAGCAAGCTGTCGCCTCAAAAACAGAGAGCAGAAAATAGAGCTTGCGAAACAGATCTAATCAAAGAGACAGCGAAGAAAAATCAAAATGGGATACTCACCAGCAAACTTCTCTAATTGGATCACATCTGTTCTGGTAAATGGCAAAAGTGATTAGCAACAACTTCTGTTTTTTTTTTCTATTTTTTCTTCCCTTATTTAGTGAAAGAGGACTAGTCAAAAAACTGCGTATTGGACGTCTGAGATGGCTAGGACATGTAGATCGAATGGACACCAACGCTCCGGCCCACAGAGTCTTCAAATCTAACCCCGAGGGACGACGCAGTAGAGGGAATCATCGCCGTAGGTGGCGCGCAAAAGTTCAAGGGGACCTCGACCAACTTGGAGTGCGCAACTGGAGGCAATTGTGAAAGGGGACGGATCACTAGCGACGGCACCCAAGAAAAAGCTTATCCTTTTGTAAAAAAAATATTCAGGCAATTCGAAGTCCGGTGCAAGTAAATCTTCGAGTTATACCAGCTGGACAGCCACCGATGCCTGATGTAAAGTTTAAGCCTCCTGTGATTCGGTGCATCCTTTAAAACCTGGTGTCGAATTGCCGTATCTGTGAAAGGTTGACTGGTTACGTAATTTGTATTGTGTTGTTGGTAGATCTAGCAGCAACATACATTTAAATTACGTGACGAGTCATTCGGTCACGGATACGGCGATTGGAACCCTACACAGCAAAAAGAATTCTGCGCCGGAACTGGCACTATTCTATGCGCACTTTTCTCTGTATCCTTCTACAGAAAACCTCCTTATTGTTTAGGAAACTGCCTGGAGCATTGGTTGGAATGTTTAAAAAGGTAAGAAGTGTCTGCAGCAGAATTTCCAAAACTATATCCCCGCTATCTATGTTTTCTAAAGTTCATCTCAATGGCACCACAGCTCATACAATCCAGCTCAAATTCCGCGTCGGGTCTTCAAGAACCAGATCGCAAGAAACCACCAATGCCTACAATGCATCCACCACTACTTAGGCACGGCTATGGATCCCCATTGCAACACATGCTGCAACACAGTCGTTCGTCAGCTCCGCCAAACTTACCTTTTTTATAATTTGCCCGCACTCAAAGGGTCATGAATACCTTTAACATGTTTACGCACAGTGCGGGCGTGGGAAAGGATGGAGAGAGAGAGAGAGAAAGATTTTGGTATAGTGGTTCTTGAAGCTCAGTTGTTTATGCTTCAGCTATTCTCCGGGGGTGGCGTCCAGATAACTGGGGAGATTTTAGTTATTTTTGTCTTTGCTTCTGATTCGCAGTATTTTTTTTCCGATAACCGATGTCAAGGGCAAATCATCATCAACAATTAGTCGGAGAGCTGGTGAACGTTTTTGAAACGTCATTTTAGCACAGGAAATAAATATATTTTTTTTGTTAAACTTGAGCTAATGATCACAAATATCAACGTCTGGCAGCTGTTTGTTGGTGCGTTTGGGGGGGGGGGGGGGGGGGCCAAAGACGTCAAAAAAGGGATGCGGTCACGTCATTTCAGCAAAGCTGATTTTTTTTATATGAGTAGTTTACTTGTTTATATAACATATTTTACCACTGCCAGACATTTTGGCCGGGTCAAAAAGGGTGCCAGACAGGCTGAAACCTGTATAAAAATGAGGGTCGGTAACGTCATAATGGCAAGGCTATTCTTTTTTTTAATCATTACTTGAGATCACTATGAGTGATTATTCGCAACTGCCAGACGAAAATCCCGGGTCTAACATCCTGCCAGACGCAAGCGAAGTTTGAATGTAGCTACTAAAGCGATGTGCGACAAATGTATCTAATAGCCGATTTTCATCGAAACTATTGAAGCATTTGAAAACTTACTAAGTTTGTCTTATAGTAAATTAAATTTTAAATAAAATAGCATATATACAAAATGTTCGTATATCCAGTAGAACAGAAGATATTTTAAAAAGAGTCAGTAGCCGCGATACGAAACCATTTGTTTCGTATTAAGATATCATTTTCCTACAAAATGCATTATACATATGTCTTCTGCCTTCAACTGTTCTACCTGGGAAAAACAAAACAATCATGCTTTCAATAATTTGCGGTTTTTTTATTGGATTATATAAATGATTTGGAAGAATATAGCTTCCTGTATTACGGTATTCTAATCTCGTATATCATCATCTTCTTCGTCGTCAGCTTCAGATCCATCATCACCTAAATTAAACAATTTAACAGTTTTTTTTTTAGTTTGCATGGAATAATCAATATGCAATGATATTGCAATAAAAATAATGCATTATAATATTCATAATGTATGTACCTGAATTCTCGTTTTCATCATAAATACGAGTATCAGGAGGTTGGATTACAACGTCTTTCACTAAAGCAGGTAATTGATCACCGTCGAACCACTCATATGCACCATTAGATTCCAACCATCCATTTTCAAGTGGGGATAAATTAGGCGGATTTTTTAAATGTGCATTTCTCTAAATATTTTAAATATAATGAGCCCGTAAGAAATCTTGACGCAGCTCTGATTTACGTGGTGGCAAATTTCCAGCGTCAAAATTTTAAAATTTTTATGGAAATCGTCATTCATGTTCATTGCATTATATGTTTTTGTAAATATCTCATATCTGGATTTACTGACGCCATTCATATTACGGATATTATACAAACGACATACAAACTCCTCTAAGACTTCAAAAACTTTTTCCCTTAAACCTTCTACATCCAAAGTACCAAGATCAGTAAATGTTTTTTGATATTTGCGGGACTCATTCAATTGCTGAAAAGGTCTTCGTTTTATTTTTCTGTAAAATGAAGCAATATAATCGCAACCAGTTGCTGCATGAAATCCTGGTAAAGAATTACACAGAGACTTTTCTAGAGCATTAAACAATTTGGATAAATCCACAAATCGTTGTGAATTTCCAACGCCAACCCCCATCCAAATATTCAGAGAGCTCTTTAAATGTTCCATGTTACCTAACATAATCACCATAACGTCTGTATCTGAGCATTTTATTAAAACATTTGCATCTCGATCGATGTTGCAAACATGGTAGACGATTTTGGTGTCAGCTTCTTCATATTTCTCACAAGATTTTTGTCTGGCAGTTCCGAATAATTACTCAGGGTGATCTCAATTAACGATTAAAAAAAAAATAGCCTTGCCATTATGACGTTACCGACCATCATTTTTATACAGGTTTCAGCCTGTCTGGCACCCTTTTGGGCCCGGCCAAAATGTCTCGCAGTGGTAAAATATGTTATATAAACAAGTAAGCTACTCATATAAAAAAAAATCAGCTTTGCTGAAATGACGTGACCTCATCCAACAGACAGCTGCCAGACGTTGATATTTCTGATCATTAGCTCAAGTTTAACAAAAAAATATATTTATTTTTTGTGCTAAAATGACGTTTCAAAAACGTTCACCAGTTCTTAGACTAAATTTTTGCAGCCACATGACCAAGCTACTGCCAGTGTTATGCCTTCGCAGTAGTGTTCACAGAAGCTTTTGCAAATGATTGGACTGACTTTATATATTTCATGAGAAATAAATAAATGCTTGCTGGCATCAGGATTTGAACCAAGAATCATTACCGTGGCAATTGACGACGTTGCCACTACACCATTGCCACCCCCAAATGCTTCTTCAGAACGCTTTAAGTGATCCTCTCAATCATCCGTTTTCACGCAATTTTCCACCCACGACTCAAGAGATGGGCTCACAGGCTTCAGGTGGATCTGGCTGTGGGGATCTCAATAAGCCACGGGGAAAGAGAAAAAAGATCCCCTCTCTGCGGGATTCACTACAGAAACGCCAGGCAGCTGCTACAGCATCTCCGGCAACAGCAGCATGCAAACCAAGAGTTAATTCACCAGGAAAAGCTGAGAACAAATCGTCATCTGCGCCGATGAGCGGAGCAGCCGCTACCCCGGGAGTAATCAAGACGACTCTATCTAAAACACAGCCACCACAATTATACAAGCCACATCCAGAAAAATCTGGTTTCTAAAGTTGTGGAAGAGACAATAAACACCGGGCCGCTATTATCAAATATAGACTAATAAGTGACCGGCAGTATGGTTTTCGTAGGTGCCGTTCATTGGCGAATTGGCGAATCACGAGCGGTTGCACTAGTCATCTCACAAGCATTTGATCGAGTCTGGCAGAGGGCTCTACTAAGCAAAATGGCTTCCTATGGACTACCAAAAAAAAAACTTCCCGATGGAATTCACTCCATATAAATTATCTAGTAGGATCAACAAATAATAGGATTTTTAGTTTCCCCGATAGTAGCGTCCTAGTAGCATCTTGCGTAAACAACACGCACGTAAGTGCCAATATTTCAAATAGTCAGAGATACAAAAGATTTATTCGACACTGAAGAGAAGCTAGAGTACACCTGGATCACCTTTTACCACTCGATCTTCACATTATGCAGCTATCAGCATGTAGTGCGGTCAGACTAAGGGAAACAGGATGCTGGTGCACCAATCAATGGTCACAGCAGCATCCTGAATTTGCTACCGCAGGATCTGGCAGCTAATCTGACCGACTATATAGGTCCCACATTGAACCCAATGACGTCACGGTCAGATTCCCAACCAGGGCGGAATGGGAAACTGGCGCACTGACAAATGAGTTCGAATCAACAATTTTCACCGACGGTTCAAAAATGGACTGCGGGGTAGGGGCGGGGATATTCTCTGATTCCCTCAATATTTGCATGTCGTACAGGCTTCCTGATTCGTGCAGTGTCTTCCAGGCGGAAGTTTTTGCTGTACGTGAGGCCTGTCGCATACTTAAGCAAACGTCTACACCTCTAAATACCATTGCCATCCTCACTGACAGCCAGGCTGCTATCAAGGCTATAGTATCTGCCACTCCATCTTCAAGGCTACTAGAACAGTGCAGAAAAGAACTCGCCTCGCTTGGTCACCGGCTAAGGATCTGTCTCCTTTGAGTTCCGGGTCATAGCAACATTGAGGGGAATGAGCGAGCTGATGAACTCGCGCGGAAAGGATCTGCCCTTGATGCTTCCCTAGCAGAGGAGGTGAACGTCCCGTTGGGGGTCCTTAAGGGAGGCATCTTCGCCCACTATCTGCTAAAGGCGGATAGTAGATGGCAGTGGGTGCAGAACTGTGTCATTTCTAGGCAGATGTGACCCAAATACTCCCGGAAAAGAACGCAAGATCTACTAAGCAGAAACCGTGCAGATATCGCAAGAATTTTGGCAGTTAGTACTGGCCGCTGGCCCATCGGGGTTCATGCGGTCAGATTTGTCATTGCATTGAATGCACACTGTCGCAGTTTCAATACTGCTGACGAGATAAAAACAATCTTGCACCTGCCTCTGCAAGTGTCCGGCTTTAGGCAAGGCCAGACAGCGCACCTTAGGTAAACTTTTTTTCGACAACCTTATAGAGCTATCGGAGATTAGCATTGGGGATATTATCAGCTTCCTCAATGTAACCGGGTGGATTTGAATAATCCTTACCCCCTTTTTCTTCTTCTTTTCCCTAGTAGCTAACGTCCTTGTTACATCACTTGAGTTGTGGTAATAAAACGGCGCTTCTGCGCTAATTAAGTGTCGGCATGGTTGGCATGGCATGACACAACCACTCCTACCTACCTACCTACCTACCTACCTACCTACCAGAGAGGGATGGCATACCGAACAAGGCCCTTAAATTAGCCATTAAAATAAATACGCAACCATTTGTGGAACTCTACAACAAGTGTCTAACAGAAGGAGTTTTTCCAGACCAATGGAAAAAGCAACGTCTAGTGCTGCTGTCTAAAGGGAAAAAACCACCAGACGAGCCCTCGTCATACCGTCCCATATGCCTGTTAGACACAATGGGTAAAGTACTGGAGCGAATCATATGCAACCGACTAGAAGTAGCAATTGGTGAAGCCGGGGGACTCTCCAACCAACAGTACGGTTTTAGGAAAGCTCGTTCTACAGTAGACGCAATAAGAAGGGTAACTACAACCTTGGAAGAAGCCATTCAGGGCAGGAGATGGAGAGGCGGTGCAAAGAAATACGGTGCCGTAATAACATTGGACGTCAAAAACGCGTTCAATTCTGCGAATTGGGGACTCATAGTGCAATCGCTTAGGTCAATGATGGTGCCATGGTTCTTAATTAAAATAATACTGAGCTACTTCGAGAAACGGTTTCTGCTCTTCGATACCGACGATGGAGTAAAGCAGTACCACATATCTGGCGGAGTTCCACAAGGATCGGTATTAGGCCCTATCCTTTGGAACATTATGTATGATGGGGTTCTAAGGCTTGGAATCCCAAATGAGGGAAAAATCATAGGCTTCGCCGATGATATTGTAATTGTCGTGGTTGCAAAACATCTAGAGGAAATAGAGGATATTGCAAATGAATGTATCCGAAAAGTCAAACGGTGGATGGCAGCAGTCGGGTTAGAGCTCGCCGAACATAAAACAGAGGCAGTATTGGTAAGCAGCCGCAAGAAAAGAGAGGAAATCACCATCAGAGTAGGAGATCATAATACGACATCAAAATCGGTTATCAAATACCTAGGTGTGATGATCGACGCGAGGCTCACTTACAAGGAGCACCTTGAAAGAACGTGTGACAAAGCGGCTCGGGTGAGCGGTGCCTTATCAAGAATAATGATAAATATAGGAGGACCTAGGCAACAAAGGAGACTTATTCTATCCAGGGTGGTGCAGTCCATCCTTATGTATGCGGCACCCATATGGGCCAAAGCTATGGCGAAAAAGACCTACGCAAGAAGGATAAACTCTGTCAACAGACTATGTGCGCTGAGAGTATGCTGTGCCTTCCGTACGGTGTCAGACGACGCAGTATGTGTCATCGCAGGAATGCTACCAGCGGATATCTTGGCTTTCGAGCTACAAAGGACCTACGACGCCAAAATTCAGGAACCTCAAGCGTCAGTCAAAAATATCAAGCTGGAAGAAAGACAGCGAAGCATTAGAGCATGGCAGGAGCGATGGAACCAGTCCTCAAAGGGAAGATGGACCCATCGACTTATACCGGATATCCAAAAATGGATGGACCGGAAACACGGAGAGGTAGATTTCTATCTTAGCCAGTTCCTAACCGGACATGGCTGCTTTCGAGCGTATCTCAACAGGTTTGGGCTCGATGAATCTCCCAACTGTCCAAATTGCGGAGAGGCCTCAGAAGACGCTCAGCACGTATTTTTTCAGTGCCCACGTTTTCATATAGAGCACAGAGAACTGGAGGAAAAAATTGGAGAAATACCAACCCCCGAAAACATTGTGCACCATATGATAGCATCGAATGCAATATGGGACGCGGTGAAACAAGTTGCAGCGATAATCGTGCAGGAACTTAGGCGGCTGGAAAGAGTCAGAAAGAGCAACCAAGTCCAACCGGCAACACTTTTGGAACAAGGAGCGGAAGACAGCGAATGAAGAGCATAAATAGCTAACCAGCCCCGCGAAGTAATACCTAACGGTAGTCCCGCGGGGAGAGTGGTTGAAGTGTGCAGGGTGTGGTTTAGTACGTAGGCGTATTTCTGGCATCGATTATTCAGGTTTGCGAATCGTGCATGCCAGTAGCTCGGGCTACTGGTATCTTTAGAAGATTACACACCCTTTGGCGCAACCATAAAAAAAAAAAAAAAAAAAAAAAACCTACCAGAGATACAAACAAATTAACGAAACCTAGTGGATCTTAACACGAAGAAAACACAATCCACCACCGTTTCCAGGAAGGTTCCCCAGCTTTAAATGGGTAACCAAATAATCGAATCCAAGGAGACCATGCATTTACTGGGTGTCACAGTAAACTCAGCATAAACAAAGCATCTGACGTCTGCAAGCATTTATTTATTTTTCATGAAATATATAAAGTCAGTCCGACCAATTGAAAGCTTGCGTGAACATTACTGCATAGGCATAACACTGGCAGTAGCTTGGCCATATGGCTAGTGAAAATTATTCGCTCTGATGGATGATTGACATGCCTATGACGTCGGTAGTCGAGAAAAAAATACTGTGAATCAAAAGCAAAGACAAAAAATAACAAAAATCTCCCCAGTTATCTGGACACCGTCCCCGGAGTTTCTCTGAAGCATAAGCAACTGAGCTTCAAACCACTACACCAAGTCTTTCTCTCTGCATCTATCCTTTCCACCACCTGCACCGTGTAAAAACATGATAAGGGTATTCCTAACCTCTTTAATGGGCGCAAATTATATAAAACGAAAAAAAAACCACAAAGCACAAGTGAGACCGATGCTTGAGTACTACTCTGACGTTTGGAGGTCGGCCTAAAACACCATATTCATCTACTTGACAACATCATGAGGCAAGCAGTTCGCTAAATAGAAGATCCAGCACTTACGTCCAACTTTCAATTGTTGGCTCATTGAAGACAGGCGACAAAAAAAATGGGTTTAAAGGAAGGTTTTTGGTGGGAAAGAACCCCACACTAGTATGAGCTAAACACACGCTGGCGGTCCTCATAGTGTTTTCTTGAAGATTTTCACCTACCCACGAAACAGGAAATAATTTTTTTTGTTATTAAATCTCGAGTTTGAATTTTTCTATAAATATCATATTATCAGTATTGTCTCAAAAGAGTAGTCAGTGAGAAATGAGTGTGTAGGATCAATCTATACATATAACAAAACTGTCTGGTTTTTCTTTTGTTACCTAATGGCGTGAGAACCGCTGGACAGATTTGGATGAAACTATTTTTTAAATGTTTCTTAAGACTCCGGGAAGGACATATGCTACGTCGTTTTTTGCCCAGCCTACTTCTTGGGATCGTTTTTGTAGTTTTTATTTGTTTTTACTGACTTTACTGCATTTAACCTCCTATTACTCGGGTAATTCATAATCAATACAAAAAAAGAGTACATAATGGGGTCAACACTTCCTTTAATATTTTAAGCTATCCATCCGCTTTCTGGTTGATCTAGAAGCTGAGCTACAGACCGAAATCAAACATGATCAAATTAAATTTACTTCCTTAAATCTAAAGCAATTAACAACGATTATTCCTGACCGTTGTTCTGCTTTGGGTGGTGGGCGCGCATCGAAGGCACATTCACTTCAACAAATACTGTGTGTCGTTTTCTCTATTGGATCGGAACGTAAGAGAAGTATGCGCACGTGTGATGGTGTAAATACAAATTGCGTGCAAGTGTTTCCCCAGTTTTTTGGAAGAAACACTCCATTTAGTGTGAGTAAAAATTGTTTCGGTCAAGTTTAGTGAAAATCTGTTCTCACTCACATAATGTTGAAACCTTATAGTTGGTGTTTACCCTTAGTGAGTGTATTTACATATGTATTTTCTGGCTATCTATCCTCAATAGAATCTACGTGGAATGTTATTTTTTTCTTAAACCACCACCACTATTTTTCAGTTTCTTTTTTTAGAGCATGTTGGTTTTTGAGAACTATGAAATCTGCACTTAGGGAGTAAAAATTACCCATTGGAACGTCATTGATAAAATGCAATTAATCCACAAAATTTATTGTACACCACAATTTTATGGAAAAATATGTTTCTTTACTCGCTCTGATATTACATATATGTACGCATGAGAAAGCTTTTAGAGGGCGAAGCAAGGCAAGCACAACATTAGACTTCTTTTCTCGTTAGGCAAATATGCGTCTGTTTTCCAAGCGCGAATTTATGCAATCCAAAAGGCCATGAACAATGTTATGCAGAACAGGTGAACAGGTGCTCCTCTTCTAAGTTTTTTCTACGGTAAATATGTTTCTTAGTTTAATTTGTTAATTAGTTAAGTTACAATAAATAAAGTTAGTTAGGTTACATCGAAAGACATAGGTTAAGAGTTAAGTTTAGCTTAGAGTGCCCGCATGGGGCCAGTAAGTTAGAATAAGATAGTTAAGTTAATTAACCTAGCTTTAAGCGTTTTTGTCAGCACGTAAGATATAATGAAAACCGATAAATTGCATTAAAAATGAAAAAATGAAATGAAGAACAGGTGGAATGGCCATAGTGTTTGTGTTTGTAATAACAGTCAGGCTGCGCTTAAGGCCTTACTTAACCCCTTAACCACTTTCAAAATATTTCATGAAACTAGAAACTCTTTGAACTTGGTCGCAAGGTTGGATTTTCTGTTTCTTATCTAAGCCCCAGGTCACACTGGGATCTTGGGAAACGATATATCCGATGAGATTGCTAGACAAGGCTCAGAGGAGGCTTTCGCAGGTCCCGAACCCG
The DNA here is from genome assembly GCA_945910035.1 of Brachypalpus laphriformis. Classification (NCBI taxonomy): domain Eukaryota; kingdom Metazoa; phylum Arthropoda; class Insecta; order Diptera; family Syrphidae; genus Brachypalpus; species Brachypalpus laphriformis. The sequence continues at coordinate 36,325,805 of OX246753.1, forward strand.
CGTTGGGTCTCCCTGCGTCCTTGGTTAGGGCTTCCATTGACAATTGGGTTTCTCACGAACACAATTGTGTGTGACATGACTCTCTAGAATGTAGGTTGACTAAACGAGTGCTCCCGGATGTCTGTAAGAAATAAGCGGCATTCTTGCTGTCTCTCAGCAGATAAGACTGTAGACAACTTATTGGCGTCTTGACAAGCCACTTCACTTTCGCCAAGCACTTTAACGTGCTGGGCTTATGTGACACTACAATCCGCGATGCTTATGGAGAGAACGAAAACACTGTGGAACATTATCTCTGCGAGTGTCCGGCCTTTATTCGTATCAGCTGGTAGATCCTCGGTGCTGATGTGGTGAGTGTGGGTACTGTAAGCCCTTCACTACAGAAGTGCTTGCTTGACTTTCTTAGAAAGACAAGGAAATTCCAATAAAATGGGTAAACCAGGCTTAACTCTCTGGTAGTACAATGTATCAGTTGCGTCTGAGTGCTCCAGACTTTTTTTTAAAAAATTAAATAGAAATACCTCATATATGGAAATCGGTTGTTTTTTTTAAGTTATTTAATATTTAAATACCGACATAAAAGATGGCGCACCCTGTAATTGCTCGGAGAAAATGCCTGCGTACACTCCGCATTGCATTTTCTAACCGTTCGTGTATACGAGTGTACCTATACCATAGTCATTGATAATGTTTCCGTTCTTCCATCCATCTCTGTACTCAAAACATTTCTCTATGACAATCCATAAGATCCCGGCCAGTACCATGACATTAACAGTTCCAGAACTGGGATATTAAAGGTCCAAGGAAAAATGAGATTTGTCAGTCTTTATTCTGAAATACTGGCTCTACCCTTTTCAAATGTGAGTTATTTTGACCCAGGGCCATGGCATTATTTATTTTTTCTTCTTAGCAATAGCCAACATATTTCATCCGAAGCCTAAAACTAAAACCGACCTGGTAGTCGATAATAAGATTGATTTAACAGCTTCTCATAACGTGCAAATAAATTGTAAATCCCCCACAAGCCTTAGGGCTTCTCGCGAACCTTCGTAACTCTAATTTTTAGGATGACCTCTTAGGTTTCACTTGTCTCCTATGGGTAAAACCACTGCTAAGCTTACCTAATCATAACTCTTCCTTGACTGACTTGTTTATGATAGCCTAAAATCTTGGTTAACAATATTTACTAAAACTTCCGCCTCAATCGTAAGCTCTCGTTAATCTTATTTGTTTGTTCAGCGAGTGGTATTAAGCTCCTTTGCCCGATGAAATGCGATAGCAGGATGACATCTTTATAACTGTTTTATTAGTCTGCGAAATATTTGATCAAGAATTAAGTTCATAGATAAAAAATTGCCAAAAATATAATAAATAAGAAAACCACCTTAGGCGAGTATAAATCACAAATTTTCTGTCATCATCAAGTGGGATCGTCTTAATCGTTATATGCTAAGTGGGGTCTTATTTAAAATCAAATGCAAATCACTAACTTAATTCTGAGGTGACTTAGTTCTAAGTGTGTTTTACCCTCAGGAGTTGGGCAATTAATTTCATAATGATGTCCATTGGCATTTGCCCTAGGATGTATATATATATATATTTTTTTTTTTGCAACTAATGAACTCAGACGCTTGACAGTATCTTATCTTCAAAAGTTCAAAGTTATAATTTTTTCTAGATGACATTTAAGGGGACCGTTATATTTTCTTTAACGAATTTCACATTTATTATGGTATAGTTCGGACGCAGAACGAAATCAATTTGCCTAAGCTTTGACAAATATATTAAATTATTTTCGACTATAAAAGACTATTGTTGGAACTAGGTTTGGTGAGAAACTGCTTTGGTTCACGATCACTACAATTCCGATGGTATTAGAAGGAATTCTTTGCTAAATTTCTAAAGATAGATCGATGAATTTAGAAGTTTGCATAATTTTAATTTTTACTACTGGCTAAAGTGGGCAATGGGATTTTGAATGCTGCTTTGTCCTAATATCAAATGGAGTCATGCATACTTACCAGAAATCATCTTCCTCTGCGGTATGCGATCAGTTTTACTGCGGCAATCAAAATTGTAAAAAGCTCGTTAGTTATGGAAAATTTAATTAAATAACTGAAAAGAACGGTTTTTCGTTTGAATAAATTGGACAATATACTCGTTCTAAAAATCGGTATAGGAGTTGTAAATCATATTTGAAAACATTACCGTGCCGCGATAATGACATTGGGCTAGGTTAAGCAGATGGATGCCTTGTGATAAAACGAGTCAATGCTTACGTCGACCAATAGTTCTGGTCAATTGTGTACAATTATGTAACCCTGGAAATGCTGTTAATATAGTTCGCTGTAAGAACCACGTCGTCCACCACCAAGTCGTCCAACTCCGAGAAGAACTAACTACCAAGAGTCTTCATTCTTCTGACGGATAGGACAGGACAATCGCACAGCAGGTGATGAACAGATTCAATTTTGTCTTCATCCCTGCAACTTCTACAATAGTCGTTGGCCATGGTGCAAGTGGTTAGCGTGTCGGATCACTGCACATGAAGGTCCATGTTCGAATCCCAGAAAACACGAATAAGTTTTTTTTCACGGTCCCACCTGTCGCGAATATCTGACAAACATCCGAGTGTATTGTTGTCACGAAAAAGTTTCTCAAAAGCAAATTGCCCTTCGGATACTGCACTAAACTGTATGTCCCTTCCATTCGTGCGAAAAAATAGAATGTACATAGCACTAGTGGTTGCGAGAAGCTAGGCCCAGGCACTTGAAGAGCTGTTGCGCGAAAAATTTATTTATTTTTAGTACACCGAGTCGTTCCGCATGAATGCCAATGCCAATAATTATGCCAGAAATCATGCGTTGTGATGATTATATTTCACCAGAGAGGTTGATCTATCTCTTCTTGCTAATGGCCGGCCATAGCACCCTGGCCATTGTGCATGTGCTCAGATGAATCCAGCGTTTGTTTACGCGACCGGCCTGCGGCTTCATTTTCTATTTTCTTCCGTAAGGAACTGATTGGGGTTACTAGAAAAGGGAGGGCCCGCGATAAGTGCAGCGCCGACCATTTCCTAGCAAGCTCGTCAGCCATTTCGTTTCCTTCTATATCCATATGTCATGGTACCCAGCAATGGGTCACCGCATAGGCTCTAGATATCTCGTTTAAAAGTGATTTACAGGTCCTCACAAACATCGACCTAACTACAGCAGTTGGGTGGGTGGTTTGTATGCCGAAATGAAGTAAGTGACTGAATTCGTAGTTTTTAGTTTCATTGGGTAAGGGATTACTTTTTCCCCCATGGGTACCACAATGGGTCAACGCTGACCTGACTGTGGCAGAGAGCGTCCTGCCAGCCTACATATCTAACCTAACCTAACCTAACTAGAGCAGAGTCCAGAGCCTTAACGGCTGCCTGTCTATCTATATAGACAGAGATCGTTTTACCAACAATATTATCCTCCCGTAAAATTTCAGCAGCCTGTACAATGGCTTAGACTTTGGTCTGGAAGAAGCTGCAGTCATCGCTTATTCCAAAGGAGTGGTTTATTCCTAGGGCTTCACAATAAACTCCAGCTCCCTTGCCAACGTCGATCTAGAGCCATCGGTATAGAACACCAGTTCCATTGTTCTTCGGTTCTTCCAGTACAATGCGTCAGAAATTCTTAACCTTATCTCCTTTCAAATGCTAGAATCGGGTTCATGTGATCAGTTTCCATCAATCGACTGGTAGTCCCCCATCGGGACAAAATGGAGGCATGGACGTAAAGGCTCCATAATTGGCCTTCTCTCAGTCTTACAGTGGTTTTGGCTGCCGGACTGCTGCAGTATATACGTATACCAAGCGAAATGAAACTAAGCTGCAGTTGGTGTTGTTCTCATTGATCCTATGACTCCGATGCAAGTCGCCCTCTGGATTATGGCGAGGTTTGAAAGCTGGTATTGCTTCTCAAATACCATGCACCATACTAGTGACCCATATGTAAGAATGGGTCATACAACCGCCGTGTATATCCAGTATACCACAGCTGGTTTGAAGCCCCGCTTATTGTTTAATGCCTTTGTGCGAAAATAGAAAGCTACGCTTGTTATCCATGCACTTTAGTTTAGAATCGAGAACTACGCCCAGGTATCAAGCTGAATTTGAGATACTTAGTTCAATACCACCCATATTTTGGGGCTTAATGTACGGATCGATCTCTTCTTAGTAAAAGGAACTGCCTTCGTTATCGAGGGGTTCACTCCCAACCCTTTGCTACTGATCCAGTTATCCACTAGTTATACTGCGAGATCGAGCATTTCACTTAGGACCGGAAGGAATTTCCCCGATACCAGGATAACCATATCGTCGGCATAGGCCGTCTCGTTGCAGCTGCTTTCCTTCAGCATTACCAAGATCTCATCCACTACAAGGAGCCATATTAGAGGAGACAGATCTCCGCATTGGAGGGTTCCTCTGCAGACCCTTTTTCGGATGGTTACATTTCCTAGTGTTGAGTATATGATTCTCGATTGAAACATCTGTGTAATCCAGTTGCAGGGGCCGGTGTTAAGTTGAGCCATGTGTAGGCTGTTCATGATCACATCAGTGCTTACGTTGTTGAACTCCCCAAGAGTAAACTCCTTGAGGTGGAGGGATCTTTCTATGGTTGAATTAACCCTGTGGAGAGCTGTATCTACCGATGTGCCATAGATGTATGCATGTTGTTATTTAGGTAAATAATTTTTGCCAATCACGTTTCTTATGTTGATGACTTTAACTCTCATATGAGGAGTTATTGGAGCCATGTGATATATTCAGTTTAGGATATCGAATCACTTCTACGTTGGTTTCCGAAATGACTTTTGAGTTAAAAATTCAGTGGCTCAAGTCATACACTTATCTTGCATTTGTTTCATTCCAATCAGGCGGTTTTAATGACATGACCTACATTACTATTGCTTCTATCCCCATCAGTTGGTTTTTATTTTATGCATTCATAGCATTGCAGTTGATACATTTTACTTATGGCAGAGGTACCAACTGATACCCAGGAGTAATGCTTAACAATAGGCTACGTTTTAAAGCACATGTCGATCTAATACTGCTAAACAGTGGACGACCTGGATACGCTAGGAGCGTATCTTGACCATAGAGAAACTACACATGGACAGCAACTACAACCTTTGTCAGTTTTTATTCGGCCACGGTGGCTATCGCAAGTACCTACATCGATTTCGACGCGATAACTAATCATTCTGCCCATATTTTCCAGACCAGGATGAAGATATACATAGTAGAGTACAGAGTCGTTGAAGTATTTAGGGTATGGTTAGGTACGTAGACGAATTCCTGGCATCGATTCTTCAGGTTTAGGAGACGTGCAGGCTAGTAACCGGCTAGTACCGGCCGAACTTTTCAAGGCAGCTGGGGATGAATTGGTAGAGTGCATACACCAACTCATTTCTAATATTTGGTCAGAGGAGTGTATGCCTGATGAATGGAATCTCAACATCGTTTGCCCGATCCACAAGAAAGGAGACCCCCTCAACTGCGCCAATTATAGAGGCATCAGTCTCCTCAACATCGCATACAAGATCTTTTCTGCGATATTGTGTGAACGCCTGAAACCTTTTATCAACAGCCTGACTGGACCCTATCAGTGCGGTTTCAGGCCAGGAAAGTCCACCATCGATCAAATCTTCACACTTCGGCAGATCCTGGAGAAAACCCAAGAATTCCAAATCGATACTCACCACCTCTTTATCGATTTCAAGGCCGCCTATGACAGCATCTATAGAGAAGAGCTTTATAGAGCCATGTCTAGTTTTGACATCCCTGCCAAACTTGTCCGCCTGTGCAGGCTGACGATGGAGAACGCTCGCTGCTCCATCAAGGTCGGTAATGACCTCACCGAGACCTTTGATGTCAAAAAAGGCTTTAGACAAGGTGACGCGCTGTCATGTGACTTCTTCAATATTGTACTTGAACGGATTGTGCGGAACTCACAAGCCAACACCGGAGGCACAATCTATTACAAGTCTGTACAACTGCTTGCATACGCCGACGATATAGACATTATCGGAAGATCTCAGCGGGCTGTCACCGGTGCTTTTGCAAGCATTGAGGCGGAAGCGGCCAAAATGGGTTTGGCGATAAACGAGGGCAAAACCAAGTATATGCTGTCAACTAGAAGGGAAAACCAACATCGACGAATTGGACAAAACGTCACCGTGGGCAGCAACTTCGAGGTAGTAAGGGACTTTGTCTACCTTGGCTCTGCTATAAATGCAGCAAACAAAATCAGCGCAGAAATCAATCGAAGAATAACTCTTGCCAATCGCTGTTTTTTTGGGCTTATAAGGCAATTCAACAGTAAAGCCCTCTCTCGAACAACTAAGGAGACTCTATATAAGACCTTGATCATCCCAGTCCTGCTTTACGGCGCTGAAATATGGACTTTATTAAAAAGGATGAAGATATCCTTGGTCGCTTCGAGAGAAAAATTCTTTGTAAGATTTTCGGTCCCGTTTGCGTTAACGGGTTTTGGAGGAGAAGATTCAATCACGAACTATACGAGCTGTACAGCGACATTGACCTAGTCAAAAAACTGCGTATTGGACGTCTGAGATGGCTAGGACATGTAGAGCGAATGGACACCAACGCTCCGGCCCGCAGAGTCTTCGAATCTAACCCCGAGGGACGACGCAGTAGAGGGAATTATAGCCGTAGGTGGCGCGCACAAGTTCAAGGGGACCTCGACCAACTTGGAGTGTGCAACTGGAGGCAATTAGCTAAAGACCGAGCTAAATGGAGAGGCTTGTTGGTTGAGGACCAGGTTCACCCCGAACTGTAGCGCCACCTAAGTAAGTAAGTAAGTAGGCTAGTAACCTAGGCTACTAGTGTCTTTAGAAGATTACACGTTTATTGGCACAAAAAAAAAAAAAAAAAAACAAGATACTCGTACCAACTAAACTGTTGCAAGTTTACGTTTTTACAGTGAACACAGAAAATAAAAACCATGTTTTGCCTAGTGGATGACACTGCAGCCTAAAAGCTCTAATGTAGCATGTGTGCTTAAAAGTCTAGAATTCTAAGTTCATTCTTTCTGAAGATGAGTAAGTCCGTAGTAGAGGAGTCCCTAAGCCACAGGAGAGTGATATTCTGGACATTCACAATGTTTCCTTCTCCCCCCGCACTCTATCTCTGGAGATAAATTAACCTCTTATGGTGATGCCTCAGAAGCCCACCAGTACAAACTTTGTTAGATGTAAGTATTATATTTCTTTAAAGGAATATGCCTTGATAAATCTTTTGGACTGCTTAAGCCCCGGAGCATATTCCCACTGGGTTCGACGGAGTTAGTATTCCCATTTATTAATTGTTGTTAAAGCCTCAGCCCAGCTGACGTCGAAAAATGTTCTGGTACTACGAATAATTTTGCCGATGCGAACCTGGCTTTTTCTTTAGCTATTGCCGACACAGTAGACCGAGGTATTATGATTGACGTTAGGCTCTCATTCAAGATCAAGGAGCATTTGTAGAATACTAGTGGAATAGCTTCACGAGTGGATAATGCACTCATGGTTATTATGCCAAAACATGGTGAACAGAGATATAGTCGAAAGGAGCTCCTAGCCAGCGTGGTTGTACTTGCATAACTTATTTAATGATTTACCGAATATAAGCCAATAGGCTTATTAACCTAAGATTTACACAATGTATATACGAGTGGTGAGAAATTAGGAAGCTAGGTTTGTTCAAATACGAAACGTGTTGACTTATGGCCGATGGACTCATCGTCCTAGGCTGAATATTGAGAAATGGATTTGCCCATAGCACAACTGCTAAGTAGGCATGATTTAAGCACGGTAACTCTCATTGCTGCTCGTCCCCCGAGAGAATCTACCACTATCCGCATTTAAAAGTCCAGAGGAAAACTTTGCCTATAAACCTGGACAATATTGGTCATCACTAGATCTTATGATCCAATCACAGAAAAAGTGCAAATCAGTAAGTTTGGAAAGCATGTCACTACACAGCTAAGAGATAGAGTAAAGAAAATTCAGTAATGCTGTAGTGTGGAGGCGGTGTTGATCGGCTCCCGACGAAGAAGTACCAAGACACCAGGCTGCAACATAGAGGAAAACGGACAATGAAGAGTAGGTTATTGGAAATCTTACACTCTTACTGAGTATGGGCTCAGTTTTCTTTTAAATATTACCACCTCCCAATGTAAAAAATATATATTCCCAGTTATGTACAACCACGTCGGATTGGTGGCTAGCGACTGAAATATACTTAATGGAAAGGCGTCATACAATTGGCAATAATTAGCAAAATAAGTAAAAGCTGCAGCTTCTGAGCTTGGGTCCTTGTAAAAATAAAACTGAGGTATTTGGTAATCTATTCTGGACTCACTTTGCATGTAACTGGCTTACAACCGGTCGTGATTACCGAGACCGTAAGCAAGTGAATTCAAACAACTCAGAATAGGTAGTATATTGCATCGGTTGCCAATAGCCACGGCGGTGGGGTCATCAAATTTACTTTTATATTCTTCAATGGTTTTAAATCAACTCACCCCAATTATAGTTCATCTGGTAATACTACAAGAAAGTCCTTATGCAATTATACGGCTGTTCGTAATGCCTCCGTTCCAATGACTGATATTGACCCACTACTTAACAGTCTCAACTGTTCATTTTAAAGGTAAGAATAGATTGTGTGACTAAATGGCAAACGTTTACCAAACAACAGTAAGCTTATCATCTAGGCACTACGCTCCGCTCCTCCTTATGCATGAAATTAACAAAGTGTGTAGTAGAAGTGAAGTATCAGTTTCGTAAGTTTTTTAAAAGAAAAAATCTTATCTTCACTAGGAAGAGGAAATAGATTGGGTTAACTTTACAAGTACTCAAATGTGTCAGAATTTCACTCTTTACTCACTTAGATGGCGCTACAGTCTGGGGTGGACCTGGGCCTCAACCAACAAACCTCTCCAGCCAGCACGGTTGCGAGCCAGCTGCCTCCAGTTGCGCACGCCAAGTTGGTTGAGGTCCCCCTCCACTTGTTTGCGACACCTACCGCGAGGTCGTCCTCTACTGCGTCGTCCATCTGGGGTGGATTCGAAAACTTTCTTAGCGGGAACGTTGGGCTCTATCCGCTCTAAATGACCCAGCCATCTTAGTCGCTGTATGTGAACTCTTCTGGCTAAGTCGATGTCCTTGTACAGGCCGTATAGTTCTGCATTGTACCTTCTCCCCCACTCACCGTCTATGCAGACCGGACCAAAGATCGCTCGAAGAACTTTTCTCTCGAAATAACCAAGGGCATCTTCATCTGATTTTGTCAAAGCCCATGCCTCAGCGCCATACAGCAGGACTGGGATAATTAGTGTCTTATAGAGAGTTACCGTAGTAGCTCGAGATAGGGCACAACGGAAACAACGATTGGCAATAGTAATTCTTCGTGTGATCTCCCTACTGATGTCATTTGCGGAGTTCACCATAGAGCCTAGGTAGACAAAATCCTTTACTACCTCAAATTTATATCTGTCTATTGTGGCGTTCTGTCCAAGACGCCGATGTTGAGTGTCCTTTTTTGTAGACAGCATATATTTTGTTTTGGTTTCATTGACCGCTAAACCCATCTTTGCTGCCTCGGTCTCAATACTCGTAAATACCCCATTGACAGCCCGCTGAGTTCTTCCGATTATATCAATGTCATCGGCATAAGCGAGTAGTTGTACAGACTTTGAAAAGATTGTACCTCCGGTGTTGGCTTGTGAGTTTCGTACAGTTCTTTCAAGTACTATGTTAAAGAGATCGCACGATAGCGCGTCAGCTTGTCTAAGACCTTTCCTGACATCGAATGGTTCGGTGATGTTCTTACCGACTTTGATAGAGCAGCGTGAAACCTCCATTGTCATTCTGCACAAACGGACGAGCTTAGCAGGGATGTCAAGAATAGACATGACTCTGTATAACTCGTCGCTATACACGCTATCATAGGCAACTTTGAAATCGATGAAGAGGTAGTGCGTATCGATTTTATATTCATGGATTTTTTCCAAGATCTGCCGTGGTGTGAGTATTTGGTCAATTGTGGACTTTCCCGGCCTGAAACCGCACTGATAAGGACCTATCAGGTTGGTGACGATCGGTTTTAGGCGTTCACATAATACGGCAGACAGGATCTTATATGCGATATTGAGGAGACTTATACCTCTGTAATTGGCGCAGTTCAGAGGGTCTCCTTTCTTCAGGATCGGGCAAACGATGCTGAGGTCCCATTCATCGGGCATACTTTCGTCCGACCAGATTTTACAGATGAGCTGGTGCATGCTCCTTACGAACTCATCTCCTCCTGCCTTCAAAAGTTCAGCGGCAAGGCCGTCGGCTCCAGCAGCTTTGTTGGATTTGAGTTTAGATATCGCTATCCTCACTTCATTCTAATCGGGTTGACGGGAATCTTGACTACCATCGTCACTGTTGAATGGCTCATTCTGCCTGACAGCGGAATATTGGTCATCATCGCCGTTTAACAGTCTACAGATGTGTTTCTTCCATATCCTCAGCACCGACTGCGATTCTACTACTATATTGCCATTTTCGTCCCTGCAGGCTTCTGTCCTGGCTTTGAAGCCCTGGCATGTTCTTTTTACCTTTAGTAAAATTTTCGAACATCATTCCTGCAATAAAATCTCTCAATCTCCTCGATCGAGCGCTTCTCATGCTCTTTTTTCTTCTTTCTGAGAACTCGATGTTCCTCTTTTCTCCTGCGCACGTAGAGCTCGTAAGCAGCTCTAGTCCTTCTATGCAGCGCCGCTTTGTACGCCTCTTGTTTAACTGCATGTGCTTGCCGGCATTCCTCATCAAACCAGGGGTTTCATTGTGGTGGCCGAGAGAAACCCAGTTCGTCAGAGGCGGCATCTCTGATGGCTTGTTGGCAACGCTGCCACTGGTCTTCCGCATTTGCTGCTGGCAGCATAGGACTTAGATTAAGATTAAGAGAAACTCGATCGGCAAAGGCTCTGGCGGTCTCTTGCAATTGTAGCCGCCCGACGTCAAATTTCCTCACAGTATTTCGTTGATTTCGCTCCGTTGTGGATATCCGCATTCGTACCTTGGCTACAACTAGGTAGTGATCCGAGTCCATTTTGGCTCCTCGGAAAGTCCGGACACCCAGAATACTGGAAGAGTGCCTGTGATCGATTTGGTTGACAGTTTTTCGATCAAAGGAGAGCCATGTTCCTTTGTGAATGTCGAGACGTGGGAACCGCGTACTAGCTACAACAAATTAGCAACAAATTAGTCGATTAGCCTGAGTCCGTTGTCGGATGTGTTGTCATGCAGGCTGTGCTTTCCGACCACGCTACTAAAGACTTCCTCTCTTCATAGCTTTGCGTTAAAGTCGCCTAGGATAATTTTAACGTCGTGGCAAGGGCATTGCTCATACGTCTTGTCCAAGAGCTGGTAAAAGTCATCCTTTGACGCGTCTTCCTTCTGCTCGTGAGGGGCGTGAACGCAAATTAGGCTAATGTTAGCAAATTTAGCCTTTATATGGATAGTCATAAGGCACTCGTTCACATGCCGGAAACTCAAGACTTCTTGCCTAAGTCTGCCTCCAATGACAAATCCGCAGCCGAAGTCCTTGTTGTCTGTAGCAATCGCCGTAGTAGATGTCGCAGTTTTTCCTACTCAGTTTGCCCGGCCCATCCCATTGCACTTCTTGGATGGCGGTAATGCCTGCTTTGAGACAATCTAGGGCCTCCGCAAGTTGCTCGGCTGCACGTGGTTTGTAGAGGGACCTAACATTCTATATGCAGACACGAAGATCGTTGTCCTTTTTACGTTTGCTTGGGTCGTTAACAGTAGAATCAACCGTATCCGAGGCTGTTGGTTGCTTCGTAACCGAAAGTTTTTTACGTGGTAGTGAAGTTAACCCGACGGCACAACCCCCAACCTGGAGGACCAGATCCGTTTTTTGCAACCCCTAGGACGAGGGGCCGGATACACCGATGTCAGTAACCCACTCTGACGTAGTATTGAAAATCCATACAGACCTTAGCTCCAAATATGTTGAAGTAGCTCCGGTAAGGTATCCGCTGGTCTGTAGACGTCACCGTTGATTCCATCGAGAGAATTCATCCGCCGCACGTCCTCCTTCTGAGGAGCTCTTGCTAGACTTCTGAGACGCATATTTCTGCCGATCAGGTCAACAAAAGATGCCTCGTTCGGTTAAACATATGCGCGCTGAAGTTCACCCAGATGTCTGAGTGTTCAGCTACACATATGGTAAATTGTCAGACTCAGCATACGCTCATCGTTAGTTCACTATCAGATAGCTATCCCGCGGGCACCACGGGGAGGTGATGATGCGATTTTGCCACGCCAGCGTTCTGTAGTAGTGCAACCAAATTTTGGAAATTGGCTGCGAAGCTGAATGGTAAAAAGTTCACCATCCACCGGGAACTAAGTTCTAACCGCCTTTTTGCTCATTTTAATAGCCTGTTGAACCTAGTACTCAATAGATGCACCTTTCAGTATGCTACACCTGATTTCAACTGCGAAATATTGGATTCCCCAATCACTCGGGATGAGTTAATAGAAACTTTAAGCAGACTCAAGGATGGTAAAGCCCTAAAGCCCGAATTTGATAAATATGCTTCTGCTGAACTTGTAAACTATCTCTTGTGCATCTATAACAATATCTTTGAACATGGGGTAATTCCAAAAGAATTTAAGGAGGCGCTTATCTTCCCAATCGACAAAAAAGAAAGCTTAACTGACCCGGCAAATTATCGAGGCTGTCCTAAGGATGCAGGATGCGTTTCGCATTTTGAGCGGTTAGCATGGTTGGGAGGTACTATATAAATATGATGTGAATGCATTATACTATAGGAGATGCACAATTGATGGAGATTTTTAAAAACATAAAAAATTAATTCATTCATATTTTAACAATATTTTCCTCCTCTTTTCGTAAATCATTATAAATGTGAATTTGGTAGACGGCATTTAGCCAAACCAATTAGGCTATAAGGTTAACCTTTGCAATAAATATATTTATGAAATAATTAGTCAATAGAAACTAAACTAACTAAAAGAAGGTTTCAAGGCAAACAGGTGGCTTCTGGTGCAATACGCCCTCAAATTTTGAAGACCTTGCTCAACAAATTTTCTATCACATTAGTCTTATGAATATGCTGCCTGATACAAAGATGATACTGACTCTGTGCAGAGAAGTAGCTCCAAAAACCAACGAACTACATCCTCATTTGATTATACATAAGAACGTCCTTTAAGCGAAGATATTTGCTAGTTTTATGTTCAGTGCCTAAAGAACTGCATCGCTTAAATGGGGCTAGTAGAATGAACTTTACCGTTTTCTAAGTCCCCTTAATGTATTTGAAATTATTTATAAATCGGAGGACACTACGGGATTATCAGAATAACATCTTTCATTATCTTACTAGATCAAATTCAAAGAAAAAACTTCTGCAGATCCGAACCCGTGTTAATTTCGCCTGTCCACCTTATCGGTTAAACGTTGCACTGCCAAATTATTTCTTATCCATTCAACTTCTTATTCCTAAGACGCTTCAGTCTGTCTTCCTAATCGATCTTTACCATATTTAATATGATTTGCTAACCCAACCCCTCTGGCATACAATACCAGCTGATCCCTAAAACGAAGTTTCGGACTCAGATTCGAACACCATCTTGGGTGGAGCTGTGTTTCCCTATTAGTTCATGTGTTCGAGTTAATATAAGTCATGGACTCTTGCTCTTTTCTAGTACTAGATTACCAGAAAAAAAAATTAAGGCTACTGTACGAATATTCCCCGCTGACTGTTCGCACGTTTAGCTCGAAAATTGAATTCCAAACCGCATTCAATCAGCATTCAACTTAATGCGATCTATGGATTCAAAAAATTCTGACCACAGAACGGCTAATGCCCACAATCGGGATAATACCCATGATCTCGTTATATTATAAAATATGAAATTCCGACAAGGTCTAGAATTTCTCGTCCAACTCCCAGTGCAGCTTCACCACTGAACTTGAATAATTTTTCACGCCACACACCTAAAGTCATCACGTAACCAGCCACTGCGGGTATAAATTTCACGAATGCCTCTGCAGCGTGTTTGGATCGAAATAATTACTTCCTGATATGCTATGGGGTCCACTACCACGCAAGGTTACAAAGTCTCTCCTAGAGACCGAAATCAAGTCTCTAATCTCCACCTTAAGTGGCCCAGAGTCAGTGGAACAGCACTTGTACTGGCGAAAATTTGTGTGTTACCATAGTCACAAGGATAACAATCTATGAAGTCGAACAAGGCTGTTTGGCCGGTTAAGTGTGAATGAACTTGATGGGACTGTAACCGGCTGGCCGTACTGTTGTACAAATTGTCGCCCCATAGCCTAGTGATGGTGTTAGTAGATGACTGCTAGGCAGGCGTAAATAATTTTCAATGACCAACCAACAATGTAGCGAAATATAGTTGATTGGTCATACCTGTGCCATCTCAGATACACGCTCATCGATAAATCATTTTTATTACAAGTCGGAACAAGGGCGATCATATATAAAACTCTCTCTGAGAATTTAAAGGATGCAGTAGTGGGATACATTTGCATAGATATGAGGAAAGATGGACGACAGTGTGCTCTGACTCTTAGTAATTATTGCAACATGATATATGAAGGAAGTGGTCTTGCAAATAAATCGACTTACACTGTTCTGGAGTGAATTAATTTACAATATGCATTGATGGATCTGGCAGTTTGTTTGTGTGAAGAGAATAAATTAAGATCGATCGGGTAAATGTGTAATGTGTGTGCACTTGTGTCATGAATTAATGGAACCCATCTGCCGAACAAACGGCACTAATTTCTGCTTAATTGATTCTTTGCCTGTGAAGAGGAGTTTACTGTTGATTTACATCTGTAAAATTAAGTAGACATGACAGTTGTGTCTTGTGGTTGAACGTAGGTATGATTTGTTCAGTATGGTAGCTTGCTGTGAAGTCGATTCCAGAAGATGTGCAAATGACTGTAAAAACAGGTGCATACACATCAGCTTGATGTATTTATGTTAACCCAGTGAACTACTCGTACGTTAAATTAATTTGAAAACAATCAACATTAAAAAACATTAGAAACAATGCTATTAAGTATTGCATAGCTATCTTAGATCATTGACTTACTTACTTGACCTCAACCAACAAACTCCTCCAGCCAGCCCGGTTATGAGCCAGCTACCTCCAGTTGCGCACGCCAAATTGGTTGAGGTCTCCCTCCACTTGGTTGCGCCACCTACCGCAAGGTCTCCTTCTACTGCGCCGTCCATCCTGGGTCGATTTGAAAACTTTCCGGTCTGGAACGTTGGGCTCCATCCACTCTACATGAACTACCTACCTTAGTCGCTTTATGTGAACTCCTCTGGCTAAGTCGATGTCCTTGTATAGGCCATATAGTTCGGCGTTGTACCTTCTCCTCCAGTCGCCGTCTATACAAAAGGGACCAAAGAACACTCGAAAAACTTTTCTCTTAAGGTAACTAAGGGCATCCTCATACGATTTTAACAAAGTCGATGCCTCTGTGTCACAAAGCAGGACTGGGATGAACTTTCATTGGAATTTAACCTGTCTAAAGTTCTACATTTCCTCTTTTTCCAAAAATCACGATTCTCGTAAGCGAAAATAAAACTGCTGGATAAGCGTCGGCTTAGTGGTAGTATTAGCTCTGAGAAGAGGTGTTTTTTTTAGTGAGTAAAAATCTCACACTACCATAAGCACGCGCGGTCGGGCCTTATGATGTTTTTAGAAGATTTTTCCCCTGCTCTCGGAAAAAAAAAGCCCGAATGCAAGGAACTTCTCGCAAGACATTTCCAAGTTGTCCCGCTCAATATCACTTCCAGCCGAATATGATCCAAGTGAAGTAAATCTTTTGTAAAATAAATATAATTAGTATCTAGGCACACCAAGAAACTCCAGTTCGTTATAACCTACCATCCTGTTCTTACTGGCCTCTATTAATGATTCCCATTAATCTAATCTGTTTATTCCTTTTAGATTTGCACATTCCTCTAAAATCAAGCTAAGACAGCAGCTACGCAGATTATGTTTTGCATACCATCTAGATTCGATCTAGTTACAGATTGAATAGTGCAACTTTTAATTTTTACGGGCCTTATAGCATTTCATATTCATTGCTCACAATGTCCTCCTCTATCATTAAAATAATTCACTCCTCCACTAGTCGGGCTTCGCCGCATATCTAGCATTTGAGTGAGATCCTATTTTTAGGACTGACAGCACTTATGCGCATTTCATAACCTCCCGTCAGCTGCATAAGCTTTTCTACACCCATTTCCATAATACAATTAATCACCCCGCTAACAAGATCTTTCGCTCTCCTACTCACCTAAACGAATAATTATCCGCGGAGATTAATTGCGATCCGTAGAACAAGGAAATTGTATTTTTGTATTATTACCTAAATAATGGGAGTGTGAACTTGACGAATGGACGCGGTGAAACAATTTGTCACCAGCACCAGACCGCGCCGGTCATAGCCGCCACTTCAATCACGCAAACCAAGTGACTGCTTGGTACAGGTTAGGTGACCTCTCACGTGGAAATAGAATGCTCAATGATGTCATCCCAAGTAGGTATAGAATGCAAATGCTTAACGGGCAATTAAATGCACATGCAGCATCGTGTCCTCCATCCTCGCACAGTTATCCTTTCTCTTTAGGTGCGCACGCGTTATAAGCCTTACCGATTAACGGATTGCCTTGGAATATTATTAAAAATATCTGACTGATCCGCAGTTTCAATTTACATTCGATGACCCCTTGATTGGATTTGATGCTTTGATCGAACAAATTCTAACAGGACTAAGCCGAAAGCAATAATATATATGACACAATCTGCGCGAATGACTAGATGAAATGCTAGATGCATCTCTCTGCACGACTCGACTTCGCATCGCATCAACTGGCATTGTCAATATCAATTTCAAAATTAATCTATTATCGAATGTAATTATTCCCTCTCGCACTCTGCCGGGAACACGATCTTGGCCTGGTGTTCAAACTGGAACTATAAATACCACAATCCAAACATTGTTAGGGCAAGCGTGTGCCATGGAACAACAAAAAATTGCAGACAGACTGGCTTTGCGCGCAGATCGTGTGTGCCTGATGGACTTTTTTTCTAGTTGGTATGTAGTGCCTGGGTGAAAGACATCGCTTAGTACAAATGATCATAAATTTTCGCCAAACGAGCTGTGAATGAAGCAGGTATAGAATTAGAAGTACCTGGGCGAAACAGTGGCTTGGAAAAGTCACCCGACGAGGTGCTGCTGGACGTTGACTTCTAACTAACTTTAAACTTGCAAGTCTGAATTTGATGGTAAACTTCTGAACAAAGTGGCATTAATAAGGTTTTTAAGTGAAATGCTTAGCTATTCAGATTGTAGAATCTGTGATACTAAATCCCTAAGCCCAGATGGCAGTAAGATGTTTTGGCAGACTTTTAATTAGTTTGACTCCTAAGCTGAATCTAATAAAAGACTAAAGACTATTCAGACTAAACAATACAAGAAAATCGTATGCTGACGATGTTTGCTTACAATCAGGAATATCTTTGAGCGTACTCTGCCATCAAATATAAGCTGCCTGAGGCCTACTATGGTACATTGTATATGGGTCAATATTTCAAAACATTAATAGTTTGCACCTCGAAATGGACTTTTACTAATATTTACAAATTTAATAATTTTTTGGTTACTCTGTATTCAAGAAACGTTATTAAACATTTTAAGCCAATGGACCACCCAATTTAGTTATTTTTAACTGTTTTTCTTTTCCACGGGAATGACTAATAGGGAAATGACAAAATCCTCTCATGGAAATGACGAAACAACATGGAAATAACCTTACCCTTATTATAACAAATTAAAACGCATCTGAAGTAAGTTTTTTAAATAAACGTTCATTTTAAAAAAGCTACAAAAAAGGAACGTTAGGAATTTCAGTCATGTATTCTTAAAATAAAAAAAAAGACGTAGGTAAATTACGACACTTTATTATTTCAGGTTTTCTAACATAAAATCGTATTTAAAGCTAGTGATTGAAATTTGTTTAAGTTGTGTTATTAAAAATCAAAATTTAGCCCTAAGTTTAAATCAGAATTTGTTTCGGCAAAATGGCTAAAATTTGGTTGGAGCTTATACATGATACATCATCATCTCCGTCGACGTCCATATTCGATTGGCAAAATGGCAGCAAATATTTTTTTTTATTTTTCTCCTTTTTTATTTTGTTTTTGTCCCTCCAAATACACAAGCAAATGTGAACCGATTTTGACATTATTAATTTTATCTTGATCTATATCAGGTTCTGACAAATCCTCATTATTTGAGCTATCGTATACGTCTTCAAACCGTACACGAACTTTTTTCTTTTGCTGCAACACCAACGAACCATCTTCATCAGAACTTGAAGCGGCTGTTGTAGTGGGATTATCCCAAATGATAATGTTCGCAATCAAACTTGCATTATAAGCAACTCAAAGATCGAAGCCATAGTTTATTCGAGACCACATTTCCTAATACCTGTGTAAATATTGTACATTAAATCTATGCTGTTTTTTAAGAATATTTTTAATTTTAAACTTACCTGATGTACTTTCATTGTTCCAACAAATATTCTGACTTGATTTGCATCCAAGTTTTTGTCAAATTATTTAATTTCATTTTCATAGATTTAAAAAATGTGAATATTATTGAGTACGTCAAATAGTGCCGTGAAATCCGACATATCTTTGCCATGAGCAACATAATGATCAGCAGTTCTTTTACAAACGGCACCAACACCATCAGCAGCTCCTTTTCCATGAACAGCTTCAAGATAATTCCATGTAATTTTTTTCAAATTTTGGTATAATAAACGTTTTAGTCCCTAGAATGTAAAACGTCGTTTTATTTTTGTACTGTGTCGCTGGGCCGTCGCTGGGCCATCGCTGAGAAAATGAATGGTGTCCACTTCGTTTGGAAGATCAGATAGTATTTGTCGAAGGTGGCACCATATTGCTGAAGGATTGTGTGCCAAACATTCTGATAGAGTGCACAAACTTTTTGGAACAACAACTTCATTTGTGTTTATACTATAAGTCACAGTTTTGGTTCTTAGCATCAAAATACTTTTCTTTTAAAAATGCCCACTTAAAATATTCACCATTAGCTTCAGCATCAAACTCCTTTATGATAACACATTTACCTTTGCATTTTTCGCAGGAACGAAGCAGACACTTTTCTGTTACCAATGGACAGCTAATTGGTTTAGTTAAATCTTTGGTAGAGTTGTATTCCAGGATCTTATACTTAAATAAAGAATTGACAAGCAGATCCATATTCGCGTGTCGTATACATTTACAGGTGTCTCTATACCCAACTTTGATTTCTTTTATCCAAAAAGGTCGGTTTTTGCAAAAAAACGTGTAGCTAACAGAAAAATCAGGATGTTCAGCCCAAAATATTTTATGCAGGTTTTTGAGGGAATTGGTAATAATATGTTTTTGTTGAGTTTGCTTGAATTTGGTTACATATTCCTTACATTCGACTTACATTATTCTGCTCTAAAAACGTTTGGACCTGTTGCTTTTTTCTTTGATACAGACGTAAATTTGAAGAATCATATTTTTTGGATTGTGGGGGTCAATTATTTAACATGGATTTACAAAATGCTAAAAGGTTATACTTTTTTTATAATTTTGAATTATTTTTTTGTTTTTATGGTTCAAAATTTTACCATATATTGGTGAGAAAGTTGATCTTTAATGACTTCGCTGAAAACAAGTTCTCTTACCACCTCTGGGCTGTACGATAAAGGGTTTTCAATACAAAGGTGTTGAACACGAGTATTTGGCGATGGGTTGCCTAGAACTTTCTTACTTTTAGCCGATCTGTGGCGATTGATCTGCTTTGAAAATTATGTAGCTTTGACTTCAACGACTTCATGAGTTCTTCCTGCTTTTGAATCGTTTGTTTAAATTTGTATTCCCGTCTTCGCATTTTACTGTTCATAGCAGCAACCTTCTCAGAAATTGGTCCTATCGCTGGAATGGGAAGATTTTCATTCATCATGACAGGGGATTCAGGTGGAGTGTTAGCTTCAATAAATTGCGATTCAGCTAGTTGATCTTGTTTGGCAATTTCTTTATCTTTACGGTAAGTCTTTGTATTTTTTTTCATTTCTTTCTTTGTTCTGGTTTTTCTCGTGAAGTCATATCTTTTATAGATTTATTTGTTTTTCTTTTTCTTTGTTGTTGAGATTTTTCAGGATATTCTCGAATCCTCTGACGACGTTCACGTTCCTTTTCCGCGCGTAGTTTTTTTTGTCGTTTTCTATTTTTTTATTTACACTTTTGCGAGGTGCCATGATAAATACAGATGACCTTTTATATCAATTTAAAATAAAAAGGAAAATATTTGAATATTTTTTGTAATTTTATTGAGTATGTCATTTCCGTGTCCAAACTGTCATTACCATGTATGCCAGGGAAACCATGGAAATGACACCGAAAGGTATTTTTCTAAAATAAAACCGAACTTTACAGAATATTTTTTTAAAAACTTATCTTAATATTTAGTTCATAAAAAGGCATGCATTAGAAAAAATATTGGATTAAATTATTAAATTATTACAATCAAAAACACTTACCACGGTAATGACAACTTCGGGAAACGAAAACATGAAACACCTTAACCACATGAAAGAAAATTCACTGCTGATATTTATATGGGCTTATTGCAAAATGTTCCGAAAACAATCAACAGGTCCCGTTATTAATGTGAAATCAGCTGCCTATTCTGCGGCCGTTAATTCAAATTTTTTAAAGATTTATTTTTTGTCACAGAAATGACAATTTTGTTGGGGACAATCACTAAATACCTTTCACATAACTTTGCATATTCTCTAAAAATAAATTGACCGCACTGTCCTTTCTTCTTCAAGGCTTCATCAATAAAATTTGCAAACCAGCTTTCATTTCAGAAAAAAAATTAATTTGTTGAAGAAAGGTACAACTTAGGACATGCCATGGTAATGACAAGTTTGCTGTTTAAGCTAAAATCTCGGCATTAATATAATTTTTTTTTTTTTTATGCGTACATGTTAAAAGAGTTTCTGCAGAAGCGTATCTCGTTCGAATATTTAAAAAAAAGATGGTTTTTAGCCTATAAATGCCTGACCGAAAAATATTAATATTTTGAAATATTGACCCATATAGCTGTCATCAGACTAAGATGCAACTATAGGAACGTCTGTAGTATGTGTAGCCTAGGAGGTTCATTAGATCTGAATTATCTGTACTTACGAGATCGCAATGAGGAGCCTACCTTGGAGTAACTGGCCACATGCGCACTTCTTCGGAGACGATCTGCTTGGCTTTCAACCGCTGGCGCTGACTAGACTTGCCCGTTTAGAAACATCCGATGAAAGGAATGTTACGACAAAAAACGGAAACAGATAAAAAGAAAAACGGAGTTTGACACGAAGAACATAACATTCGACATGGAGTACCATTTCGTAAACTGTTGGAGTAATATTCGGTAATGTGAGCTTAATCGTCATGTTCGGTAGATGATACAAAGGGTACCTATATTTCCCTGAAAATGGAAAAAATATAAAAGTTCGTCTTACTTCAAGATTTCATTAACGTATTCTACACTGGCGGCTCTAATGGAACTCAAACTGTCCACCAATAGCACGTTCGGACAATAAGATCATATTTTGCTACGCTCTATGCAAAATGGAGACTTTTCCTAGATAGAAGTATAATCCATACTCAGAGTGGGAAACTGGATATTTGATCCGAGATGACTTAGTATAGGTATCAGTACTTGCAGTGACAATCAGATTGCACTCAAGGCATTATAAACTTCCAAAAATCACTCAAAACTTGTCCTAAAATGTAAGAATAGACCAAAGTTTGTATTATTACAGTAGCGGTAATATCTGACGGTTTTTACTTTATGCAACCAAGTGTTGTCCAATAGGATTATGAATTTTCTTTGATTTGAATCACTCCCGTGGCGCCTATGGGGTTGCTCCTATCTAGTGTTAGCGGAATTACTGATGGTTGCAATCTAACTTTTTGAATCCCTTACGTGACTGCACACCTTCTCGTGCTCTAAGGGCCTAGTAAAAGTCAAACATTCTTGGGAAGTCTTCCCCAGATGAGACTTAAAGCTAAGCTGTAGTCGACCACATTCCTTCCTCTCCTATCATTTTCTTTCACTTCTCTCCTCTCCGGTGGGCTGGATCCAGGTATCATACGACCCGTGCCGAGGATCAACCTGGGTGGAAGCCCAACCCAAAAATAGCTCAGTCGCGAACGGAGTATTCGGAAACCTGGCGACATCCGGATTAACCAGCCATATCTGTATACTGCAAATCTCTGTACAGACGGGCATTCCCTTCTCTGCTACTCGTGGGAACACAATTTTGAATGAACAAATAAAAAAAGAAACAAAATCTGATACCGATACTCCTTTAAAACTGGGAGGTAGCACGGCGAACCAAGCTGCTAACGCTGACGTAGAAGCTCCTGAAGTGCTGGATGGTAAGAGAATTGTGGTATCACATGGTCCATCTCAGCATTGGCACTTCCTCCAGAGCAAATGTAGCGTACTGACAATAAAAATGTAGCATATTCAAAGAAAATGTGTGTAAAATAGAAATGTTTGCTATATAGTCGTATATGGTACATACACACACTGCTAATCCTTTATGAGGGTCGTGGGGGTAAGATGCTCAGGTGGAGTCTCCGTCTTTCTCAATGCTCCGCCATTGACTCAAACTCATCAGGAGGAATCCCTGGACGATTCTAGGAGAGATGTCTTACTTGATCCAACCATCTATTTCTAGGTCTACTGGAGGGTCGCCTACCTATTGGCATGGCGATCATGGCACGTCTTGGAAGCTAGTCTGGGAGCATACGCACTACGTGCATAGCATAAATCGATCCGTTCGGAGAAGTACCTGCTCAACATTGAGCGCCTTGCATACTCTGGTGTTGCGCACTCGATCCGTACGAGCCTGACCAATTCTACAGGATAACTCGGCATTGCTCTTTCCATTACTCGTGAATAAGACCGCGAGGTACTTAAAACTATCCACCTGCTTCAGTGGGAATCCACTAACATGCAAAATGCACTGAATGAGCGTTCTGGAAACGACCATTACTTTCGATTTGTTCACGCTTATCAGCATCATCAGAAACGGTTTCAAACCTTTCTAGTGCGCGGTTAAATTCGGCTTGTGAGGAACCAATGATAACCAAATCATCCTCAAAAAACAGGTGACTAATCCTTTAGTCTCCCACTTTTAAAAATTCTTCGCCAAGGCTGCGCTGCAACATCCAGTCCATATATACAATGAAGAGAAGAGGTGACAAAACGCACCCTTGCCGGAGTCCAACGCCTACAGTGAAAGGTATCGATTTAACGCCATTTACCCGAACGCAGCTTCTACGGTTTGAACCTGTACATAAAAACTAAATCGCGGCTTCTACAATTTGAACCTATATATAGGGACTAAATCGCCCTAAGCAGGGAACAATCAATCCCATACTACTGCAGAACACTCCAGAGCTTGCCTCGAGGAACCCTATCACATACTTTTTCCAAATCCACAAAACAAGTGTAGACAGGTTAAGCATACTTTCAGGCCTTCTCAAGAACCATTCTGAGAGTAAATAACTGGTCGGTAGTGCTTCCACCGGGAGGAAAACCGCATTGCTCATCCCCCAAACTATCCTCAACCACAGCTAAGCTCTGGAATGCGTTTCTAGCACCTTAGCGAAGGCTTTTCCAGGGAGACTTCAAAGAGATATGAACCTGTAGTTGGCGCAATCTCTTTTGTCCCGTTTTTTTTAAACAGAGGGACAATCACCCCATTTGATTTGGAAATCGCTAGGTGTTTCACCGCATTCCCAACCCACTTTAATGGCACGCGAGAGCCATTGCACTCCCTCTTTACCTAAAGTCTTGAGCATTTCTGGTCTAATTTTATCCACACCGGTAGGTTTGGCAACTTTTAGCGATTTGATCGCCAAAACTACTTCCTCTACCGTAGGACTATTTTCCGCCCTACCCTCAACTATAGGTCTGTCATCTTTGGTGCCCTGTTCGGGATTGAACAATGAACGGGATTCCTCAATGGAAAGAAGTGTACCGTCTTTGGATTTGACGCCTTCAACGATATTACACTTTCTTCCTCTGAGTCGGCTGACGATCTGCCAGAACATCTTGTTTGCAGATCTGTAGTCACGTTCAAAACCTTACCAATTCGCCAGAAGGCTCAAATATTGCCACACCTTTCAATAGCTCGTTAGCCATTCAAATTAATTTCACAGTATCTGAACTTAACCTACTTCTCAAATCGTCCTTTGTTATGTTTAACATATGAAAGTTAATAATATGCGTTAAAAGCAAAAAACAAAAACATAAATAAGAATTAATTAGACTGTTTGGAAAAATGAAGCATAATGGGAGAAAGATGTAGTATGTAGCATAGCGCTTCAAAACGTAGCAGTTTTGCTACATATGTAGCAATAGTGGCAACGCGTTGGACTCCAACTACCTTCAAAAGCCGCGTGAAGCCCACAGATAGGAATACCAGCCCACAGTACATTAAGGATAGATCGGAATCGAGTCGTAGCGCAAGCATGTGGCATATCGCTCCCTCCCAAGCGTATAAAGAGCGCCGAAAGGCTAGTAGGATTCTCCAGCACTTTGAAAACGTTCCAAAGTGCAAGAGAACAGAATAAATTTAAAGCCATGGTGGCATGGGCCATACAAATTGTCGGCAACGAAGCAGCTGGTACTAGCGGAGACTTAACGTCGAAGTGCAATAGATCGTTGTAGGAGCCCGCCTCGGACTCGAAAGGGCTACGGTGTATAACACTACCACTTCCTTCAAACCCCCAACACCATATCTAAGTCCTACAGTGAAGTCCTTAAAGACAATATCGTGTTGGCGGTGGTTGATAGAAGCGATCCTGATGATAGGAACCCTGGCCCTCCTCCTATTTGCCGCGACAGCGGAAGGCATCAATGTCATATAAAGCTGATCGATTGCGACGATTAAAGGTTGTACGCTATGTTCGAATCAGCAATAATGAAATTGGGTGAGGTATGGCCAGACGCAAAGCTTGAGGTTATTGCGAGGGAAGATATCCTAATTAAACCGAGAAGTCGCGCCTGGATCCCAGCCGAACCATCCGACCCGGATGTAATCCTTAATATAATCTGACATAGCAATCTGGAGTTACCAACTCACAACTGGAAGGATGCCAAACTGGATGATCTGAAATCTCTTTATAGATGCGCACTCATAGGGGTCAATAAAGAATCCCTTGCTCCTCTTGCGAAGACTGAATGTGTGATATTCAACGGTTGTGATCCAATTATCCTATATACAAAACGATGAAGAGTCTGACTCGGGCTATGTGCCAGTCTCTCTCGAAAGCGAGGATGCAATGAATATTTCACCTGTCGTCCAGTTTTGCAATCTTCGGCCTGGATGTTATGGGATTGGATTCCATTTAATCTCCTTCTCTGGTCAAAATTGTGTATTTCGCTAACACTATGCGGAAATTTGGCTAGGTCCTGATTAAGGCCTTAAGCACAATTGACCAATTAATTCATTTCTTCATTCTCAATTCAGATTTTTAGAAAAGGTGCTAATTTATGGAACATTGCTTATTCAAATCTCCATCAATCAGGGAGGGATAAAAGCAACCCCGTGTTCACAGTACGGCGTGGTACGGCTGCGCATGTCCAAAGATCAATTGAGAATGTCCAGGAAAAAATATTCTCGCATGTCCAGATTTGACTTTATTTTTATCTTAAAAGTTTTTATAAAAATGTTTCTTTAGTGTAGACAAGCCTTAAGACATAAGCCTTTCAAATTTCAATACCAATCACACAGTGTCATCTGATCAGGCCTTAGGTGTGAGCAGTAAGCACGGGAATGAAATGTCAAATGTCAAAATGAGCGAAGTGTCAAGCTGGCCGCCATTAATTAAGGTTTTCTTTGTGCAATCGGTGTAATTGTTTGCCGTTCCGTAATTTTAGCGAAATGAATAAGTATATTAAAAAACACTAAAGCATGCCGAGGAGATTTAAAGCGAAAATCGCAAATCAGCCAAAATTGGAAACATTTTTCCCAAGCAGAAATGCGGAAGCCGACACGAACGCAGGTAAAAGGGCACACCGTAAAATCTTTTTGCGTATTTCTGTGCATAATCGCAAAATGGTGTTAGTCGATTTAGAGTCGTGATGCGAACAAGGCAATTTCGTTTCAGATGTGCTTGTCTATTCTTCGATCCACTCTCAACCACCGAGCGATCAAAACCCCATAACACCGGCGCCGGCAATTGTGTCGGCATCAGCTATTGTATCTGCAACAATACGATTCGAGAACATCTAGAATTGACAGAGCCTGTGCGTAGAGGACGGCCACCAATAGGCAGTCAGCAAGATTCACTGAGATCTGTATTCTACAAATGTGTTGACGTTGTTGTCAATGAGTTGACGGCGCGCTTCATAGAAAACAGCGATATCTTAATCGCCGCATCATGTGTTCAGAAAATGGATTTTAAGTCCTTGCAACCTCTTTCCAAAATAATTAAGTTACCGGAAGAATGTGAAGTTTCTTCAGCGAAATCATATCTCGACAGACAAAAGCAGGAAGCACAATGGCAAAACAAGTCAATTTTGCAAATTTTCAATTCAGTTAAAATCGTTTCTCCACTCGTGTACCAAATGTTAGAGGCCGTTGAAACTATTGGCTGCTGCACAGCCGTGAACGAAGCTTCCTTTTCGTCTTTATCACGAGTTGGAACTATCAACCGAATGTCAATGTCCAGTCAGCGGTTGCGAGACCTAACATTTCTAGCGTTTGAGTCTAATGAAGTACAGAGTGTGGATAAAATGATCATATTACGACGATTCCATGGTGCAAAAGATCGGAAGGTGCAATTATTTTAAAAATAAGTTTACATGACTAAAAAAACTAAAACAATTGAATAAAACCAGATTTTAGAAACGTCGATTTTTTTTACTTTTCTCTATGCTGCAAGCGCATGTCCAGTAGTTTCCAGCTGGTTACGGGGCTGGGCAAAAGTAATGACATAATTTCATTTAGCTATAACTTTTTTTTCTAAATTTAGAAACTTAGATTTTATTTTTTATTAGTTTTATTTGGACTTTGAATTTTGTTGTATTGAGTACTGAAGATAACATCGTTGGAATCTTGGCCTCCAGCATTTATGTAAATTTAACTGATTTTTTTGGCGTTTTCCATCACTTTCTCAATACTTCCGGAGGTATGTTCCTTACTTCCTGTCTAATATTGTCTTTGAATGCTGCAAGCATCTGTGGCCTGTTCACATAGGCCAATGACTTCAAATAACCTCAAGGAAAAAATTCTGAATTGGGCTGATCGGGCCAATGCAAATCGTCGAAACTGGACAAAAGACGACATAGAAAAGTCGCCTTCACTAAATCCAAGCCCGCTCCGTTTGCAGTGGCACCATTTTGTTGAGATCACATGTGCTTCTACTACAGTTTAATCAATTCGGTTTTCAAAAGTCACCTAACATGGTTCTGTAGCGCTCGCCAGTACCAGTTATCGTGTTACCAACAGCATCTTCAAAAAGTAGGGCCCACTCACCTCTTTAGCACAGACCCGTTGCAAACAGTTAACTTCAGTGCATATACAGGCAATTCTTGATTACAACGGGGGTTTTCAGTGACCCAGAATTGAGTATTCTGCTTGTTGACATATCCGGAGAGATGAAAATGTGGTTCGTTACTCTAGATTGATAAGGAAGAGAGATCATCCTGTTCATGGTTGAAGTTAGGTTAGGTTAGGTAGGTGGGTGCCTTGTGACAAAAAGAGTCACTGCTCACTTAGACCAACAGTTCGGATCCATTATTTAACCCTGGAAACACTGTAAAGATAGTCCGCTCTTAGAACTACCCAGATAGAGATATAAATCTCAGGAGGTCCGCCACTCCATGAAGTAGTAACTACCAAGAATCCTCATTCTTCTGACAGATAGGGCAGGACAATCATACAGCAGATGACGAATAGATTCAATTTCTTCTCCATCCCTGCAACTTCTACAATAGTCGTTATGCAGTACATCGAGTCACTCTGCATGGACACCAATGGCACAATGACCAGTAATTATGCCAGAAACGACCCGTGCGCTATAACGACTAAGTTTCACCAGAGAAGTTTATCTATTCTTGCTGAAGGCCGGCCATAGTGCCCTGGGCGTTGCACATGTTTCCAGATGAACCCAGTTTGCTCGACCGGTGGCTTCATCTTCTATTTTCTTCCTTAAGGAACTGATTGGGGTTACTACAAAAGGGAGGGCCCACGATAAGTGAAGAGCCGACCCTTTCCTAGCAAGCTCGTCAGCCATTTTGTTTCCTTCGATATCCATATGCCCTGGTACCCAGCAGAAGGTCACCGCATTGGCTCTATATATCTCATTTTAAAGTGATTTACAGGCCCTCACAAGCCTCGACCTAATTACAGTAGAATCCAGAGCCTTAACGGCTGCCTGGCTG
This sequence comes from Brachypalpus laphriformis, assembly GCA_945910035.1. Classification (NCBI taxonomy): domain Eukaryota; kingdom Metazoa; phylum Arthropoda; class Insecta; order Diptera; family Syrphidae; genus Brachypalpus; species Brachypalpus laphriformis. Next base: position 36,354,459 of record OX246753.1, read on the forward strand.
TTTATATAGACAGTGATCATTTTACCAACGATATTATTCTCGCGTATAATTTCAGCTGCCTGTATGATGGCTGTGACTTCGGCTTTAAATACGTTGCAGTCGTCGCTGACTCTAAAGGAATAGTTTATTCCTAGGGCTTCACAATAAACTCCGGGTCCCGTGCCAACATCCATCTTAAGACCATCGGTATAGATCGCCAACTCATTTTTCTTCATGGTTTTTCGGTTCTACTAGTTTGTTCCGTTAGGAATTCTTGTAGTGAATCTCCTTTCAAATGCTAGCATCGGGTTCATGTGATGGTTGAAGTTTATAATGCGCTAGCTCTTTCGCTAGATCGATACAAGTGGAAACCCCCTAAAGCGAGGTAATAACAAAAGCTAAGTAGCAACCAAAAAATGCTTACAAAGCAAACCAATAATGCGCTAGCTGCAATCTAGATGGGCTTCTTGGTCTACTGCGGAGAGTAGCTGGGTTTTATCTAGAAACATCTTCAAGTCTTTCACCAAAATACGCTTCAGAAATCGCCTGAAAATGTCAAATTACGTGGCCTGTCGTTCCTTGGACACATCCCCGCGCACAGCATCAATATTCTCATCTTCCTCTCTCTATGGTTTGTTCTTGATCTGCCAGCCCTTGTCCTATTCCATGTTGATCTAGTCTCTCTAAAACGTGCGGTTAGGCGTCGAATTGTACGACCAGTCGGTGCCGAACCGTGGTTCTCGAGAAGGTCTGGGAGTATGCTCAACCGGTTTTGTGGATTTGGAAAAAGCGTATGATAGGGTTCCCCAAAGCAAACTCTGGAGTGCTCTGCAGAAGTATGGGATTGATGGTCCCCTGCTTAGGGCGATTCAGTTTTTATATACAAACTACAGAGCTGTGTTCAGGTAAATGGCGTTAAATCAGTACCTTTCACTGTGGGCGTTGGACTCCGGCAAGGGTGCGTTTTCGTCGTAATCGTCGTTTCCAGAACGCCTCTGCATATTAGTGAAGTCCCACTGAAGCATATGGATAAGTTTAAGTTCCTCGGGGTCTTATTCACGAGCAATGCCGAGTTATCCTGTAGAATTGGTCAGCCTGGATCAATTTTGAGAGAGCTTGGTCAATCTGTTATAAGGAACTCCGAACTTAGTGTTTAAGCTAAATTATCGGTTTTTAACTCGGTTTATGTTTCACCTCTCACCTATGGTCAAGCAATTTGGGTAATGACTGAAAGAATAAGATCGCGGATACAAGCTGCTGAAACGAGGTTCCTTCGCGGTGTTGTTGTCGTAAGGATCAAGTGCGCAACACCAGAGTACGAACGACCTATGCTTCGATGGTTTGTTCACGTAGTGCATCTGCCCTCAAACCGGCATCCAAGACGTGTCATGATTGATGTGCCATTAGGTAAGCGATAGGCCTAGAAATAGATAGTTGGATCAAGTCCAAAATCTCTCCTGGAGTCGCTTAGTGCTCCCTCCTGATGAGTTGGAGTCAATAGCGGAGGATCAAGAAGGATGGAACGTCCACCTGAGCATCCTACCCCCGCGACCTTCAAAGAGGATAAGCCAGCAATTGAAAATATATGTATGTATGCATCTATTTAACTCTGAACATCTCACGGCTACATCAGACTACATAATCCCCCTTTATGGCTCCAATATCGAGTATCCCCATCTTGACGAAAATTTATTGTCAAATGATGGGACAGAAATGAAATTAGGCATAGAAGCAGGCAGAAATCGTTGCAACGCAAATCGAGCTAGATCTAACTCTGCAGAGTTTAATTTCGTATTTTGCAATTCTATTTTCCATCATCTTTGCAACTTCAGTCCAATATATCTTTAGGGTCCAAAAGTTGCTCATTCATTCTACTCAAACACCACTTAATGACGTCAAAGTAAAACCCCCATTATCCAGTATTACACTAAAAGTTGCCAAAAAAACACTCATGGGATTCTTCTGGCTATAAAAGCTTTGCTCGATTCTAGTGAACTTGACATCAGAACAAACACGTCGTCTTTCAACGACCCTCCAACACCAACCACCAACTAGCTACCACCACTAATCCAGTTGAAATCAACGTCTTACTCACAGAAAATATGCCCAAAAAAAAAATCAGAGATTCCGTTCCCAAGGTTATTCTGCCCCAAACTCGTTCAAAGATTCAATGACCCAGAGCCAGAGAGTAATTTCGAATCTTTTTTCGGTCGTGTGTGCAAGTTTTGCAAAATTTTTTCTCGATTTTTTGGATTTATCTCGTTCACCCAAGACATTCTTTTTTCGAACATAAAAACGTCTTAAAACGGGCAAAGCACATAATCCACAGTGCCCTGCAATGACCGGCAGCCCCCCAATGGTGGGGAGACAGGAACTCAACGGAGTCACACACAATAAGAAGACTTTCAACTTTCTGGCTGACGACAACGACAACCGACCGACTGGTGGTGACTTCATTCGTTCTCATCGCATTACTCATTAGTTAACCTATAGACGTATAGAAATCAAAAGTTCTCGGTTGTTTTTTAGATCTTGGCACTGGTACCACCACCTTAGTCCCGATTTTGCTGATTTCTTTTTTTTTTTTTTTGTCAGAAAGTCTTAATTGCGTTCTCATGTGGCTGTTTTGTTGTTGTGGTTGGATAAGTTCTGACTTCTCAGATACCAGAAAGTACAGCTCGTTTATTTTGTGAATTGCGGGTAATTAAAGTGAGACCGCGCACCACCCGTGTATATGAGGAGGTGTTGGAGATTTTTTTGTTGGCTTGTCAAAGTTTATTGTTCCTATTAGGTGATGTAACCTAAGCTTTGTAGCCTTCTTAGCAGAATCGACAGAGGAAATAAAATCAGCGGGAAGTGCTAGAGGGTGGTGCCTTTTGAAATTCGCGAATCTACTTAGAGTGGAAGGTGAATGGGGCTCCAACTAACTATCCAACCATGGGGGTTGATTGCTATAATTTGACGGAACAGAAAAAAATTGGAATTATAATGAGTAAGGTACTTATGGTGGAGTGCCTCTCATTTTGGGTAATTGTTTAGTTCCACGGGCCGTTCTACTAGAATGGGAGGTTATTTTATTTTTAGATTTGGTTGCGGATGGTGGGAAAGTGTTTAATAGGTGGTCCTGTTGAGTTGGAGGAGGATAATGATGATGGCGTTGGTGTATGGTATGATGTTTTGAAGTGATCTTCTGTGGCTATTTTGGAGAAATCAATTGCATTGAGAGCGGTTAGAATAACACACTAGCATCGCCTATGGTATATTCATTCCTATAATCTATTAACGACGTATTACACTTTCAGTTTTATTTTTCCTATCCCAAAAGAAGAGATTTGTATGAATAGCAACAAAAGAGAGATCTGAGGACCTAGTTTTTGAGTCAATCTTTCTACGTACCAAAGAAACTAAAAAATATTCATTCAGAGGAGTGCACAGATAGCACATGATACACCCTAGTATCATCCAATATGCCTGCTCGATACGCTGGGAAAGATCCTAGAGGGAGTCAAAGTAATTGGCTTCGCTGACGATATCGCAGTGATTACAGTAGCCAAGCACGTACACGAGGTGGAGTCTGCCACGGATGAGGCAGTTATAAGAATAAAGAAATGGCTGGAGTCTACCGGTCTGGAACTAGCTGTCCTAATAACCAGCGCAAAAAGGTGGAATATGCCAGCTTCCGGGTCGAAAACCAGACAATCAGGTCCAAAAAATCGTTGAATTACCTTGGAGTCATGCTCGACAACAGACTGCGCTTCAACGCCCACGTCGAGTATTCTAGTAAGAAAGCATCGCTGATGCAGGCAGCACTCTCCCGAATGCTCCCGAACATCGGCGGGCCTGGATACGCCCGCAGGATCCTGCTGTCCAGAGTGGTCAGCTCGGTACTTCTATACGCTGCCCCGATATGGGCAGGTGCACTAGCGACAAATGAGTGCAGGAAGAATCTATCATCAGCTCACAGGCTCTGCGCAGTCAGAGTGATCAGCAGCTTCCGAACTATCTCCGACGATGCAGCCTGCGTTTTTGCTGGTATGGTCCCAATCGGCATCCTCGCGGATGAGATGTAGAGGGTATACCTTAGACGTCCCTCGAACCGGCAAGGGGCAAAAAGAATTAAGGAGGAGGAAAGGGCAGCATCAGCAACGCTGTGGCTAACCAGGTGGGACAGCTCTGCAAAAGGCAGATGGACCCACAAGCTCATTCACACTATAAAATCATGGGCAGAGAGAGCAAGGGGAACTGTAACTACCACCTCACACAGTTCCTGTCCGGACACGATGGCTACCGGAAATACCTCCATAGATTTGGACACGATAGTTCGCCCCTGTGTCCAGAATATCCATACGAAAAGGAGGACGCGGAGCATGCAGTGTTCTACTGCAGACGCTTTGCAGAAGATAGAGCAAACCTGCCAAGTCCAGAAAATCTTGTAAGTCACATGACACGATCAGAGGGCGAGTTGATGGAGATCTGCTCATTCATAGAATGTGTGCAGAATGCGCTGCGAAGAGCAGAAGCCCTAAGAAGAGCCCAAGAGGCTGCCTCGGAGACTAAAGCATGATTGCTAACCAGCCCCGCGAAAAAATACCTAACGGCAGTACCGCGGGGAGAGTGGTTGAAGTATGTAGGGTGTGTGTTTAGCACGTGGGCGCATTCCTGGAATCGATTACTCAGGTTTGCGAATCGTGCATTCTAGTAGCACTCGGGCTATTAGTATCTATAAAGATTACACATCCTTGGCGCAACTTAAAAAAAAAAAAAAAAACACCCAAGGTAGTCTCTCTCTCTCTCCTGCGTAACACCAAATGGCGGTTCAGCGGAGAATGTACACATAGCGACCACCACGCGATATTAATTGATATTAAGGAGACTCATCCAACCTTCCAACGCCCTAAATTAACAGGCCAAAAATGGAAGGACAAGCTCTTCCCCAAAGACACATTCGAGGAAATGATAAGCACCGATACCATAACTTGCAACGGAACAGCGGAGATCCTCTCGCTCCAGCTCACCCGCACTATCACAACAGCGTGCGATGCAGCAATGCCCAGACGAACAGCTAGTAGAAGAAGTGCACCATGCTACTGGTAGACCGAAGATAAAAACACTTAGAGCAAGGTGTCTACCAGCCCAACACAGAGTCCAACGATCGAGGGGAAGAGTCAATTTTCAGGAGCGTCTAGGGACATAAACTGTCGAGACGCAACAAAGAAAGTAAAATAATATGCTTTAATCGACTCTGTAACGAAGCAGACATAAACTCTTGGGGTGTGGTGTACAGGATGGTAAGGACAAAGCTGTAAGCCCACAAATAACTTGCTCAGCTATGTTAAGATCCATAATAGAGTACCTATTTTCCCATAGACCATCTACTTTGTGTGATATAATCAGAGAGACCAATACAGAGCACACCCCTGCTATTACCCGGGAGGAGCTACTCGATGCATGCAGGAAGATAGGAAGCAATAAAGCACCTGGACCAGATGGCATCCCCAATAAGGCAGTGAAAGTGGCTGTTCAAAAGAGGCCGGACATTTTTATAGCCACGATCATGAAAAAGTGTATAGAGGAAGGAGTTTTTCCTGGACCATGGAAGCTTCAACATTTGGTATTGCTAGCAAAAGGAAACAAACCACCTAGAGAACCATCGTCTTATCGCCCAATATGTTTACTCGACACTTTGGGAAAGATACTTGAATGAATAATATACAACTGACTGCTCGTGGTAGCAGAAGAGAAGGGAGCACTGTCAGACCATCAGTTAGGATTTAGAAAATCGCGTTCTACCGTTGATGTCATAAAAGCGGTAGTTGACACAGTAACTGGAGCGCTCCAAGGAGAAAGATGGCGAGGGGGACAAAGAAATGCTGTGCAGTAGTGACTCTGGACATCAAAAATACCTTTAACTAAGCAAATTGGTCGTTCATAAGGAGATCGCTAGCCAGAATGGATACTCCATACTACCTATTGAGGGTAGTTATAAACTACTTCACCAACAGGAAGTAGAGGTACCAAACCGACGAGGGGGTAAAGTACTACAATGTTGTAGCAGGAGTGCTGCAAGGATCGGTACTAGGCCCTGTCTTATGGAATATCATGCACAACGGAGTCCTGCGACTAGCATTGCCCTTTCTGGAATACTGCCAAACATCGGTTGACCTGGATATGCTAAACGGATTATACTATCCAGAGTAGTTAGCTCGGTTCCTCTATATGCTGCACCGGTTTGGGCGGCGGCGTTAGCGATGATAGAAACACGGAGAAAACTATCGTCAACATACAGGCTATGTGCGATAAGAACAATCAGCGGTTTCCAAACAATGAGTGAGAGGTGGCCCAGTGCCGAATCAATGGAGAGAAAGTTACCTTCTCCCTGTAAACAAAGGGAAGGGTGATACGGGAAACTGTGATAACTACCATTCAGTCAAGCTGATGTCACACACCATGAAGATCGTTGAGCGGGTATTAGGTGGCCGACTGCGAAAAATAAAACGGCTATCTGATGATCAGTGCGGATTGGTCTCGGGTAAATCAACCACAGATGCAATCCAAAGTATAAGGATCATAATGGAAAAACATCGTGATTGCTTAAAGGATTTGCATATTGTATTGGTTGACTTTGAAAATGCATTCGACAGACAACCACGAGATCTGCTGTGGGTGGCGCTAAGACATCGAGGGGTTCCAGAAACCTATGTGCAGATGCTCATGGACATCTACCGAGGAACAAAGACAAGAGTAAGATGCCCCGCTGGAGTAACCGAACAGTTCCCAACCAAAGTCGGGGTGCACCAGGCAAGCGTTTTAAGTAATTTGCTCTTTATTACAGTCCTTGATTATCTGCTTAAATGTAAAGTGATGGGCCCCAAGATACATCAGTTATTCTTTGCTGACGATGGAGCCATCATAAGTGAGGGTACTACATCCCTGCAACGAGCACTTGATTTGTGGACGTACTGGAGGGAACTGGGTATCGCATTATTTCAAAAAAGACAGAGTACTTGTGCTGCCCGTTCTCTGATCCACTCAGGCCTATTCCAGACATTTATTTGAATGGAACAGTGCTTTCCAAGTGCGAAAAGTCTGGGATCTATGATCAATAGCAAAGCAATCTGTGATGACGACATCAATCATCGCGTAAGCGTAGGGTGAATGAAGTGGCGAGAAAATTCCTCTATCTTCTGTAACAGAAAGGGCGCCGTGGCGTAAGTGGTTAGTGTGTCGAATCACTACGCATGAGGTTCCAAGTTCGAATCCTGGAAAACACCTCTCGCGAGCGTCTGACAAACATCCGAGAGTATTGTTCTCATGAAAAAGCTTCGCAAATCGCCGTTCGGACTTGGCATTAAACTGTAGGTCCCTTCCATTCGTGTGAAAAATATAACGCTCACAGCATGAGTGGTTGCAAGAAGCTAGGCCCTGGCACTTTAAAGAGCTGTTGCGCCAAATATATACAATGTTAGACGAAGTACAAACTGAATGAGAGTTAATTAACGGCAGATGAGATGAAGATGCTTCGCATGACAGCAGGAGTGACAAGGCTTGATCGAATAAGAAGTTCGAAGATCGGTGGAAGCTTTCACGTCAAGGAAACCATCGTACAAAAGATAGAGCGCAACCAGCTCAGCTTGTATTGCCACGTTCAAAGAAGAGATCATTTGAACCCTGTTAAAAGGGCAATATCAATGCACGTTCCAAAGACATCGCGATGTAGGAAAGGCAGGCCTATAAACGCCTGGATCACACAAATGCGACGACATCGGCATTTCATTGGCCTCAGTAACCGAGTGATCCAAAATCGGCAGGCCTGCTGATATTTTCTGAGGTCAAATAGGCGAACCCCACAGGCGGATCAGTAGAAATGCGGTGAAGTGGGAGGGTTGTGATCCCTTATTTTCGGATCATAACCTTGCTCAAAAAGGAAGAAGAAGAAGAAAAGTATTATAGGAGTACGCTTCAAAATTTTCAAATTTTTAATAAGTTTTCGGGTCTATCTTACAAAAAAGCTAGATTTAAAATTGGTAGATGTTGAATTATGCTATATTGTCTACTCAGTCAACCTAACACATATGCAGTTGAAGATCTTCCCTGCTTTATCAGCGGCGAGTCTACTAAACGTGCAGAACGAAAATGTACACCTTTAGATATGCATAAACCAATTTTACTCAACAAGATTTAGACTACCATTTCGTCTTGTAAAATTAATTTCAACAGAATTTTTAATTCGGTATATTTTTAAACTTAGACGACTCATCACTAAACCGTTTTGAATATATTTCTTAATTTCACCATTTGCATTAATGACAAAAAGATGTATTTTTAGAAGCTATACAAAATTAGATGTAAGCCAATATTGTTTTATCAAATTTGAATTCATAAATATATTAAAATTTATTGCAATCTTTGTAAGACAATATTGTTTTAATAAATTTGTATTTATAAATATTTTAAAATTGATTGCAAGACATGTGCGTGTGGGAGTAGAAGCTCAGTCTTTAGTTCGCCTAAATTTTGGATGTTTTCAATTTGTTCAACATGCACATTGTGACTCCTGAAACTTCATGAGTATGACCTCGTTTTCAAAGTAATTAACAATAGAAAAATGCCATGCTGCAACAAAGTAAATCAACAGTCGATTGAGTAAGCTGAATTCTTGAAATCTGAATAACTTATCTAATAACCTGTTACATGCATTTGTATCTATCTTACCTATTTTATTCTAATGAGTTCTTTCAAACGCTTTGTGGAAAGTCCCGTCAATCACTACAGCAGACAAGTTGCCACCACTTATCGAATCTTAATTAATTTCCAGTCATTTGCAGTCCTATTTCGCACCTCGTATACCTACTTGTTGGACGTACGTATCTCGCAATATCAATTGTAATTTATTACAAAGTTTAGCAGTTTAGTGTTTTTATGCTTTCAAGCACGCAAAACAGAATTCTATTATATCGGCGGGTTTATAGCTTGTCATTTAATAATCATTAGCCACTCGTCTTCATGCATATTTCATGGATACATGGTGGTTTTCTATTTAACGCTAATGAGGTAGTTTAAGAACTCAGTATATGTATATCGACCCACGCATAGAATGGTTAGAATGTTCAAGTCTCAAAGAATTCCCACTGTGCCAACTCCCACACAGTTGCACTTAGCACTCAGTTCTAAGCCATCGGCCAGACTTTATTTGCAAATTATAAATATCTGGTTTAATGTTAAGACTTTCGGCTGAAAAACGATAGAAAGATGGCAGCTGTTCATGCAAAAGATAAGATCCTCTTGATTCACATAGAATCTTACTATTTTCCATTCAATTTGTTAGAAATATTTCTGTCCATCTACTGAACTTTATTGACAGCTTATAGATATTTATTCTATCGTGCGCATTTCCGCAAATTCGAAATATCCACTATTTAAGGAAAAGGTACACCCCCTTGATCCATGCCGCAAAGTATCTACTACAAGTTTTACAATTTCCCATTCAATTTGCTGAAGAGATTTACTGTCGATTCAAGCCACGATTTTTTCTTAATTGACTATCGGCAGCGGCGGCGGTGGATCTGGGTATGGTTAAGAATGTTTCTGTTTCTAACAAAGTTAGAAAAGTAATTTTCGATTCAAAAATAGTGGTAGTGGTGGTGGTTGGTTTGGCTAACAACCCCATCCAAGGCCAAGGTTGTCGATTTATTTCTGCCATTGTGCGTTTTTTTTTTTTTTTTTGGTAAAATTAACATTAATTGCTGGCATACAACCTGCATGCTTGTGTAGTAGATACGGTAATCAATTTTCGGTTGAGTGAGAGATGCGTACGTGTGGAGTTGTTTTGAGTTATGTTATGCGTGCGGATTTTTTTTTCTTCTGTCCGCTCTTGGCTTCTTTGATCGAATCGTAATGCGTGCGTGCAAATTCAGCAGCCGATTTTTTTTTTTTTTAGTATTCATTAAGTAATTGATTGTGGTATTTGAATTTGAATTCCAACAGGGTATGCTAATGAGGAGCAATCGCACTTGCTAGGTGAGTAATTAAAGGCGGAAGTCATTGTACAAGTGATAAGTGCTAATACGTGATCATTTCAATTGTACTGGTATTACTAGTGTAGAATGGGGTTGTTGGTATGATATAAATATAAAAAAATATGATTGATGCACGATACGACGTGAGGAAGGAATCATAATTCATAAAATTTGTAATTTTTCATACCTCGCAGAAAAGCTATTTTTTTCTGTATGAGTGTCCCTCATATTTGCTAAACGGTTAATTCATAATGTTGGAACCATAATTTTAAAGGAATGCTAACTTTGATTCCTCGAAAGAAATTTCATTGGAAAATAATGAAAATCAAATTAGGGGGATGGAGGGTCACATTGGACTGGATAAGGCATGCGGTGCGTAGTTTTAAAAATATTTAAAATTTATAAAAGGGGAGTAACACCATTTCTTGCTTGTTTCAGAAGACTCCTGCAGCTCTGTCTCTGACTCGTTTGGTAGACTGGACTGGAATGGCAAACAAAGTGGCGGAAAGGCTTCGGCTGGAACGTCTTATCTCTGTCTCAATAGAAGGGTAGCTGATCGAAGTTGTGTTGGTGACGGTTTGACTCGGGAAACCAATAAGGCTGAACGAGCTCCTGAAGCGGCGCACTCCGATAAGCTCCTGAACAGGTCCAATCTGACGGAGCACGTTTCGCCTGCTCTTCTTGGTGGAAGCGTGTGCGCATCTGATGCGCGCTCTTCTGCTGGGCACACTCTTACAAGTGGCGTTATCTGCGCACAAAATCTGGTGGATGCTGGTGCTGTTAACCCTAAAGATCCCAGCACCAGCGGACAAATAATGGCTGACGCAAGCAAAGCCACGGGTAGGGGCGCTCGTCTCACCGGAAGCATGTGCGCACGTGGGGCGCGCCCTTCTGCTAATAAAACTCCGACTATATCTTTGATATATTCCAGATTAACTTCCATCACTCACTCAGGCTGCTACCGCTCTCTTAAGTAGCAGACTTTCCGTGGTGCGTACATATGTGGCAAGCGCATATGTGGCTTTGGAGGTGTTCGTGGAGTAACGGTGCTATGTGACGAGCGATCTGAAAGACCGAGAGCTTGTCTAATTGTACCGAATTTCCTCTCAGTAACCAAGCTTGGGCAATTCTGTGGACAGGACCTGGTTGCTGCAGCTGTAAGCTACGAAACGACCGGAAGTTGGAGAACCTTCGTCGTTGCGTCGGCTTACTTCCCTTATGATTCGGTAATGCCTCCACCACCGAAAGCGGTTGCCGAACTCATAAAGTACTGTGACACTCGGGAGATGGGACTAGGCATGTGTTGCGTCGCGAATGCTCAAAATACAGTCTGGGGCAGCAGCAAATGTAGCATACTAGGAAACCATCTCCTAGACTTTATACTGTCGTCTGGCATGGTAATTAACAATGTTGGCTCCCAGCCAACTTTTCTTACGGCAAGGAGGCAGGAGGTAATTGATTTGACTTTATCTAATAGGTATTTCAAGTCAATTACTAACTGGAGGGTACTGCCGGAGGTGTCCTTATCAGACCATAGATACATCGCTTTGCAAATCGAATGCGAGGCCATAACTTTGCAGGATAGGAGCAATCCGAGGAAAACCAACTGGGTGCAATTTAGGGAATTAGGTCACTTAAGACAAATTTAGAAGGTGACTGGGATCTTTTTGGATCAAAGCAAAAAGACTATAAGAAGTTAATTCGGTTGTCAAAAAGTGCTTCTTATAGAAATTTTTGTGAAAAGATCGAGACACTCGGTGAAACCAGCAGTTTGGTTAAGGTCCTCAAAAGGGGCAAGCCGAACAAACCGGAGTCACTGAAACCCGAGCGGAAACTTTTAGTCTTCTGCTGGAGACTCACTTTCCTGGCAATCGGATAACCACTCCGCTTACCCAGGCTGAGCTTGATCTAAGTCAGAAAACTCGGCACAGCTGGTATATTGCATCAGCCGTGGTAACAGATGAAGTCATCAAATATGCTGTGGCATTTTTTGATGGTTTTAAATCGCCTGGCACCGATGGAATATATCCAGCTATGCTGCAACAGGGTATAGATCAGCTATTGCTAACTCTGAAAAGAATTTTCACCGCTGGCTTGGCGCTGGCATATATTCCTACACCTTGGCGGATAGTCAGAGTAGCTTTCATACCGAAAATTGGTAAGGAAGACTATTCGCTCCCCGAGAGTTTCAGACCAATAAGTTTGACATCCTTCTTACTGAAAAGTATGGAGAGACTGGTAGAATTTCACGTGCGTAAAGTTGCTTTGAAACTACATCCACTATCGGAGATGCAGCATGCCTATCAGCGTGGGAAATCCTGTGAGACCGCACTTCAAAATCTAGTGGCCAGAATTGAATGCGCGCTTGATAGGAGAGAATACGCGATGGGTATCTTCATCGACATTGAGGGTGCATTTGACAATGCGACTTTTGACTGCATGTGCGACTCGGCCAGACAACACGGGGTAGATAAAACATTAGTGTTGTGGATTAAAGCAATGCTAATGAATAGAACTTTGGTAGTGGATGCGGATTGTGGCCAATATGTTATGACAGGGGTAAACAGGGGCTGTCCGCAAGGTGGCGTTCTGTCTCCATTGTTATGGTGCATGGTGGTCGACTCTCTGTTAAACACTCTAAATAGTTCTAACGTCTACGCTCAGGCATATGCGGATGATGTCGCCGTACTTTCTGTTGGGCCATGCCTGGCGACGGTCTGTGCTAACGCGCAGGCGGCGCTGGACATGATCGATGAATGGTGTACTAGGAGTGGGCTTTCGGCGAATCCTCTTAAAACTGAGGTTGTTATTTTTATGAGAAGGAGGATCTTGACCGGTCTGAGTCAGCCAGTACTAAAAGGCCTCACCATTCGCATTTACAATGAAGCCAAACATCTGGGAGTGATTTTAGATAAGAAACTTCATTGGTCTAAACACGTCGAGTCGAAAACATCCAAGGCGCTCTCAGTCTTCTGGCAGTGTAAGGGTGCTTTTGGCAAGACTTGGGGCTTATTACCGAATAAGGTTCTCTGGATCTACACGGCTATGATAAGACCATTTCTGGCATATGCGTCGGTTGTTTGGTGGAAGGGGCTCTCGCGTAAATATGTGGTTGCCTTTTGTGCGAAACTCCAAAGAACGGCTTGCCTCGGCTGCACGGGAGTTTTCCCGAGTACGCCTGGCTCTGCTCTAGGTGCTTTGCTGAACTTACCTCCCCTCGATACTTATATCATGGGTTGCACTATCAAAGCCATCCATCGTCTTAGGCGGGGCGGTTTTTGGTATACTCCACACTGGAATTTTGGTGAACTTGTGCGACACTTATCTTACGACTCCGGTCTTATGGATATGCCGTCTGATTTAATGACACCAGAACTCCGGCGGATGCGCAAATTCAGAGTCGACTTTCCTTGTGTCCAGGACTGGCTTCGGCCAGTGTCTCAGGCGGGAATGGAATGTAGTCATATTTTCACGGATGGTTCCAAAACCAGTCAAGGGTCTGGCGCTGGTGTCTTTGTGGAAGTCGACAACATTAGGCTTATTTTCTCGTTAGGCAAATATGCGTCTGTTTTCCAAGTGGAAACTTATGCAATCCTAATGGCCATGAACTATGTTGTGAAGAACACGTGGAAGGGATGTAGCATTTGTGTCTGTAGTGACAGTCAGGCTGCGCTTTAGGCCTTGCTCAACCCTTTAACCACTTCCAGAATAGTTCGTGAAACCAAAAACTCTTTGAGCTCGGTCGCAAGGCTGAATTCTCTGTCCCTTATCTGGGTCCCAGGTCACACTGGGATCTTGGGGAACGAGATCTCCGATGAGATTGCTAGACAAGGGTTAGAGGAGGCTTTCTCAGGTCCCGAACCCGCGTTGGGTCTCCCTGCGTCCTCGGTTAGGGCTTCCATTGACGATTGGGTCTCTCACGAGCACAATTGTATGTGGCATGACTCTCCAGGATGCAGATTGACTAAACGCATGCTCCCGGACGTCTGCAAGAAATCAGCGGCATTCTTGCTGTCTCTTCGCAGAAAAGACTGTAGACAACTTATTGGCGTCTTGATAGGCCACTATGCTTTTGCCAAGCACCTTAACGTGTTGGGCTTAAGTGACACTACAATCTGCGACGCTTGTGGAGAGAGCGGCGACACCCCGGAACATTATCTCTGTGAGTGTCCGGCCTTTGCTCGTGTCAGGTGGCAGATCCTCGGTGCGGATGTGGTGAGTGATGGTACTGTAAGCTCCTCATCATTGAAGTGCTTGCTTGGCTTTCGTAGAAAGACAAGAAAATTTCAATAAAATGGGTAAATAAGGGTTTGCTCTCTAGTAGTACAGTGGACCTGTTGCGTCTGAGTGCTCCAGATTAGCGTTTCCTATCCCGACAAAAAAAAAAAAACACCACTTTCAAGGAATTACAGATGCGACGGAGAAAATCTACAATGCCGATTGCACGGGGAACGAAATCAGTCTATCGGGCTCCTAAGTCGGTAGAACGTGTGGCTAAGCAGACTGAGCGGGCTCGTAAGCCAGTTGTACACACTCCTGAGCCGACTAAAAGGACGCTCGAATCAGCAGTGCAGACTCTTGAAACAGTCAATCAGCCTTCTAAGCCGATTAAACGTACGTCAAAATCGTCCACTAAAACGGCTGAATAAATAATAACATCGGATAAGCCAGCCAACCCCATTTATCTGACGTATTCTCAGGCTGCAGTCAAAGCAACCAAACGGAACGACGTGCTACCCTCTGCTCCGTTGAAAGAAATTCTGAACGCTAAGTTCGAGGAACAATATGAAATTAACAAAGGGATTCTCAATCGTCTGAGTAACGCCGAAAGCTTTTGTATTGCTAACCTTATATCTTAATCTAAGTAGATATGGACTCTTTGCATAAAATAGTAACATGGATGCAAACGGACTCTTAGAAAAATCGAATGAATTAGAAATGTTCCTAATAAGAGATATGTCTGATATCGCAAATAAAGATAAGAGGCTACGCTGGTTATCACGCCTATCATCCTTCTGATAGAGCGGGGGCAGTTCGTCCTTATTCATTAAAACTAACATCGAACATTCGATCGATATAAGCATAGACCTGGAAAAACTTCAGTTGTGCGCGGTAAGGGTTAAAAATAAACACCTGAGCTACAATAAAGCATCTGTTTACTGTCCGCCGCGATGCTCGCTAGAAAAAGACGACTACTTTCGTGTCTTCAATGCCCTTAGTTCAAATTTCTGTATTGGTGGAGATTTCAATGCGAAGCACACCTTCTGGGGTTCAAGATGTACATCTTCTAAGTAAAGGAAAATTTCTCTGCGAAGTGGCAAATGAATTCGGTTGTTGTTTTTATTCGACAGGAAAACCGACCTATTGGCCAACCGACTCAGAAAAACTTCCCGATCTTATCGACTTTTTCGTTACAAAATGGAATTTACGAGAAGTTTATTACAGTCGAAGAATGTCTTGATCTCTCTTCTGACCACTCTCCGGTAATTTTATTACTTGGAGAAGCGCTGATCAAGAAAAAAGGACCTCCAAGACTTACTAGCAATAGAACAAACTGGGAGGGCTTCAGAAATGATTGCGAAACAAATATTGATTTAAATGTATCACTTAAAACTTCAAGAAGCTATAAAATCAACCGTAACGAAAAGTATCCCAGAGAAATCATTGAACTGGTTAGGGAGAAACGAGAGCACGAAAGAAATGGCAAATCACTCGTGCACCGCAGCATAAAATGGTTCTTAACCGACTATGCAATCGTCTTAGAAATAGTATTCGCGAATTTAAAAGCAAAAAGATAGCGACCTATCTTGAAAATCTTTCCGGTGAAAGAGAATCAAATTATTCGCTTTCGAAAGCGCTAAAAGGCATCCAGAAACTTCAAATGCAAGCGCCACCAATTCGGAAAAACCATGTAAACTGGACCAAGAGCGACAAAGAAAAGGCAGATCTTTTTGCTTTGCACTTAGAAGAAACGTTTAAGCCGTTCAACGGCCCTACGTTAATGCCCGACTCCCCAGTCATGATATCTGATAACTTTAAAGGAAAAAAAGTTGCATTGATTGAACTGAGAGAAGTGATTAAAAATTTAAAGACGAAAAAAGCACCGGGTTACGACTTGATAACGGCGCAGGTGGTCAAGGAATTGCCGAATAAAGCTATTCTCAAACTGCTCTATTTGATTAACGCTTCATGCAAATTGCTCTACGTTCCGAGACAATGGAAAGTCGCCAAAATTATAATGGTCCCGAAACCAGGCAAATCGCTGAATGAATAATAATCTAAAAAATATTCAAAAAACTGCTTTCAAAACGTCTACAACCCGTAATCGACGAAAGACGTCTCATTCCTGACCACCAGTTTGGATTTAGAATCAAACATTCTACAATCGACCAAGTCCACAAAATTACTGACGTGATTACTGACGTGATCGAAGAAAAAAAGATTTATTGTGGTGCATTTCTTGACGTCTCACAAGCTTTCGATAAGGTTTGGCACGAAGGCTTGGAGTACAAATTGCAACGACTACTGCCACTGCAACTCTTTGTAATCTTACGATCGTACCTCACCGAGAGACTCTTTCGTGTTAAGCACGGAAATGATTACTCTGACTTCAAGGAGATTGCGGCCGGAGTCCCACAAGAAAGTGTCCTTGTCCTACACGCGTGATATCCCGGAGAAAAGAAACTGCGTTGTCGCCACGTTTGCAGACGATACGGCGATATTGACAACGGGCGATACTATTGAAGCAGCAACTGGAAAGCTTCAACATGCTATTAATAAAGTCCACGCTTGGACGAATTCTTGGCGTATTGTGCTGAACAAAGGCAAATCTACTCACGTCAACTTTACCTACAAAAAAGTGGATAGATTGCCTGTACATCTAAACTCAGCTCAAATACCGTTCGCGAACTAAGCAAAATATCTAGGAATGACTCTAGATGTTAAGCTTAAATGGAAATCGCACGTAAAAAGAAACGCGATGAGTTCATCGGAAAACATTCGAAGTTGAGCCTACATAACAAACTGCTTATCTACAAGCAAGTACTAAAGCCAGTGTGGACGTATGGTATACGGGGTTGTACCAGGAAAAGCAATAGCAACATCATACAAAATTTTAAAAATAAAGTTCTTAGAACGATCGTCAATGCACCGTGGTATGTACGTAACGAAGATATTCATCGAGATCTGAGAATTCCCAGCGTCATCGAAGAGATAACAAAGTTTGGGCGTAAACACGAAGATTGTGTTCACGGCCATTGTTACCGTACCGTCACTCAACTACTTGACGCGAACAATTCAATTCGTCGTCTGCAAAGGACAAAACCTTTTGACCTCGCGTCATAGTATATGCCGGTCATGAAAAGCGCAGGAACTTTCATTGGAATTTAACCTGTCTAAAGTTCTGCAGTTCCTCTTTTTCCAAAAATCACGAGTCTCGTAAGAGTATAAGTATTAGTATTAGTTCTGAAGAGAGGTATTTTTTTAGTGAGTAAAAATCTCACACTACCATAAGCACACACGGTCGGGCCTTATGGTGTCTTTAGAAGAATTTTCACCTGCTCTCGGCAAAAAAAAAAACCATTTCAAAATGGTTTTTCTAGGCGTTCGCTCTTAGCATCTTAAAAGAAAACATATTTTTTGCATGTTTCGTGTCCATAACTTAATTGCATATCTACTCGTATCTAGTGCGTTAGATTTAGAAATACATATAAGTAGATATTCGGATTTTTGGCAAAAGTGTAATATGGTATTCCTTTACACCGATACAGCTTGCATTAAAAGTGTTTCTATTAGTTAACTACCAGTAAGACTTGCGACTTAATATGAAGCCTAGTAGTAGAAGAGTTGCTTGCAATGCTAACAAGTTATCAAAGTCTATCTTAATGTCCTCGATTTCCGGCACAAAGAGTTCTATCTATTCTATGACCTATTCAGCAGGCAGGAGATGACATTGTGCAAGCCCGAAAGTTTTGAACAGAATTAAGTACACTTAAGTTATGGAATAAACAAGGCCAAAACCGCTCATGACTTGCAAAAATTTAGCAGATAAAGCCTGAAAATATGATGTCTAGAATCCACGATCCATAGTAGTGATATGAATTATAGAAGAAACACAGACGTTTGGAGGGACACAACTATTATAGCAGCTTTATTTTAACGAAATTAAATATATAAACTTGGATTTAAGTCATTCCTTTTGAACACTCTCAAATTTGCGACCATGTGGGTTAGCGGTCAAAACTGAAGAGAGAGAACAACATAACCCAGCAGTAGGAAGAAAACCAGAAGATGGTAGATGGCGTTTAAGGACAAAAATCGCTTCTAGCTCTATTTCTTTTGACAATATTATCGTTTGTTTTATTTTATTTTTTTTTTTAAGTAAACGCTAAGCACCCAACATATCGGCGATATTCAAGTGAAGAAATTTGGCTGCTAATAGATTGGTCATCGTTTAGCCTAATAGCTTGACACTAAACACGATCAAGCAAACTCAAGTTACAGACAAATGTAAGGCTTGCACTCTGTAAAACGGAAAAACGTTCACATTTTTTCAGGAATCTGAGGCATCTACAAGGTGGCACAAAATTAATCATCCAATTTTGTTTTTGAATTACTTTTTTACTAAATAAAAAAAATGATCGACACAATTATTCCACGCTCTTGCGGAGTATAGCGCTCCATTGCTTGTCTGTTTGTATACTGCAGCTGTCTAGTTCACAAATGTTAAATATGATTGACGTACGACGCCATTTGCAAAAATTATAAAATCACCAATAGGGTGATTAATTTTGCGCCACCTTGTAGTACCACCTTTTGAAGCTTCAGTAATTGCTAATTTCATCGCTATAGATACTGTCACTATTACCATTGCCTCGGTCACTACATTCTGCAAGCTGGTGATGGAGTGCGGAAATGAGCTAGCCTCGCTTATTGAAGAATTCAAGGTAACCCTGATTTAAGTTCCAGGGCACAGTAACATTTAAGGAAACAAACTTGCTGATGAACTGGCTAGGCAAGGGTCAGCCTTCCACTGCTCTTTTGCGGAATGCGTCCAGATTTCTCTTGGAGTATTCAAAGCAGAAATCTTATCAAAATTCCTTACAAAGGCCAACCTCAGATGGACCAGGCTAACAAACTGTGTCATATATAGGAAGATGTGACCAAACTACAACAAAACAAAAACAACCGACTTCATAAACAGAATGCGTAAAGACATCGCCAGAATAACAGCGATCACCACGGGTCACTCGCCTATAGGAGACCAGTCAAACAGGGCATCCATCCAGTCAAACTAGGCATCCCACACAACACACACTATCGCAGTTGTAATGCAGCAACTGAAAAGTAAACCCTTATCCACTTTTTATGCGCCTGCCCGGCACTAGCTAGAACCACACATCGAGGTTTAGGTGGTAATGATGGAAGAGTATCCTGAAGTCGCCAAGGGAATATGCACAAAACCTGCAGTTTTTTTTTTATAATTTGCGCGCAGGGATTATTAATACCCTTATACTGATGCTCAGGGCACGGGTGGATGGGAAAGGGAGGAAGACGAACGGATGAGATGCCGGTTTGCCTCTAATAAAAATGTTAGATGTTGAATTATGAAATTCTTGTCCATTTTCCTTAATTTATGTTTTATTTCTAAGTTCTTCCTTTTTTTACATTAATTACTTGTTTTTACAATAACAAACAAATACTAAAAAAACGTTTGTTTTTGCATCAGTCGACGATCCTGGTGGCGCTACAGTTCGAGGTGAACCTGGGCCTCTCCGTTTAGCCAGTTGTGCACTCCAAGTTGGTCGAGGTCCCCTTGAACTTGTGCGCGCCACCTTCAATAAGGTGGTCCTCTACTGCGTCGTCCCTCCGGGTTAGATTCAAAGACTGTGAGAGCCGGAACTCTGATGTTCACTCGCTCTGCTTGTCCTAGCATGTCAAACGTCCAATACGTAATTTTTTTTGACTGGGTCGATGTCGCTCGTATAGCTAGTCATTGAATCTTCCCCTCCGAACCCCGTCATATAAAAACGGACCGAGTATCTTACGAACATTTATTTTTTCGAAGCGAGCAAGGATATCTTTATCTGCTTTCAACAAAGTCCATGTTTCAACGCCATAAAGCAGGACTGAGATGATCAGGATCTTACATAGAGTCTCCTTAGTTGTTCGCAAAGTGACTTAACTGTTGAATTGCCTTATCAGCCCAAAAAAATAGCGATTGGCAAGAGTTATTCTTCGCTTGATTTCTGCGCTGGTGTCGTTTTCAGAATTTATAGCAGAGACAAGATAGACAAAGTCCCTTACTACCTTGAAGTTTTAGCTACCCACTTTGACGTTCTGTCCAATTCGTCGATGTTGATTGTCCCTTGTTGTTGACAGCATACACTTAGTTTTGCGCTCGCGATTGCAAATACAGCGATCACAGCCCGCTGAGTTTTAACATATAATCGGCGTATGCAAGAAGTTGTACGGACTTTTGATAGATTGCCATCTGGTGTTGGCTTGTGAGTTCCGCACAATCCGTTCAAGTACAATATTAAAGAAGTCACATAACAGCACGGCCCTTGTCTTAAACCTTTTTTGATATCAAAATCTCGATGAGATCATTACCGACCTTGATAGAGCAGCGAGTGTTCTCCATCGTCATTCTGCAGAGATGGACAAATTTAGCAGGGATGTCAAAACTAGACATGGCTCTATAAAGCTCTTCTTTATAGATGCTGTCATAGGCAGCCTTGAAATCAATAAGGAGATGATGAGTATCGATTTGAACTTCTGTGGTTTTCTCCAGGATCTGCCGAAGTGTGAAGGTTTGATCGATAGTGAACTTTCCTGGCCTAAAACCGGAATGATAGGGGCCAATTAGGTTGTTGATGAGACTTTCAGGAGTCTTTGTCGTCAACTAAGAAATCCTTTATCCAAATCAGAAAATACGTAGGACTCAGGGAACGGGACTCATCCTCTAAGGTAGAACGTTTAATGTGAATCAACAGCAGTGGTATGATGAAGAAATGAAGCTTTGGTACCTCGAAACTACGCACAAGAAATAAGCAGTCAACATGTGAACTAAGCCATCAACATTTTTCAATGGTATACGGATGGATCGTCGAAAACTGAAGGGACTGGGGCAGCAGAAACGGACGTTGCTATTGTGTTGCTCAAATTAGATGATGTTTTCGATGACAGGTCACTGAAATTCACATTCCTTTCTGTCAAGTCAAACAAGTTAAGGCCCATTGAAACAAGGAAGTGAAGGTTTTTTTTTTTTGATTGAGAAGTTTAAATGAGTAAACCTCGAAGCAAAAATCAATGAGCGCTTTCATGCTGTTTATGAGGCCAATGCTCTTTCGTTTTGGCTGTGAAATTCTGGGCACGTCAATTCAAGTTGGACAAACGACGTTCCTCTCAGTGGACGCTTGGTCGAGACGACTGTTGACGACTTCGTTGTAAAGGTTGAAGATCTCATCATAAAGAACAATAAGTTGTCAAAATAAAAACAGTTGACAGATGAACTAAAAATTGGGCATTAAGAAGGTCACTTGCCGTCGGATGCCGAAAATTTTCAACCGATCAGAAAAAAGAACTTCCTTCTAATTGTGATACGTTATGAAATTGGGATTCACCACTGCGACTCCGAAACAAAACAAAAAGCAAACAGTGATAGCAGCGTGGAGACCGCGCCCTAGTAAGCTAAGGCAGGATCATGATTTCCATTTTCTGAGATGAGGAGAAAATTGTGCTGATTGATCGTACTAAAGCACGATCGCAGGTGACTACTATGATGCTCTACTTGAAAAATGTCTGACACTATACTTGAGAAAAGATGTGATCTCATTAGGCGTAGTATAAACGAGAGCGCACCGAATCACAAGTCGAATTTTGCATTTGACTCACTGAAGGATGGTGGCTTTCAAGTGCTCCAGACCAGACCTCGAGTGAGTACTTGACTCTGTTTCCCAATCTGAAAAATGATCTATGTTAATATTGCTGAGTACTTTGACGGCAAAGATTCAAATTTGGTGGCAAACGACTAACAAAGGCCTCGTAGAAGCAGCATCTCCCGATAGGTGATGGTCCGCTAAATAACGAGAAAGAGCCACTGCAGCCGAACAACTTGCAGCTCTGTTAGTAAGCCCTTCTTCCACCTCCTCGTTGTGCTATCTGAGAATTTCTCTGGAAATTGCGAACGGAAGAGGACGAATGGCGAGTTCCCTGCGCCAAAAAACAGGATAAGTGTCTGTTGGTCTGTAGCCCAGCGAGCCGCAACCGTAAAAAAAATCTTGCTCCGGATACGGACGGATAATTTGATGACGACCTTTGGCTATCGAACATGGACAACAATCGGATTCTGGAACGTTAAGACCCTCCTGGACTCACTCCAGGAAGGACCATATAACGCCAGATTCCTCCAAATGGAACGAGAATTCGCACGCTATTAAATCGACATCTTAGGGCTGAGCGAGATAAGATGGTTCGATGCTGGCGAATACATCACCCCAACAAAAAGCACTGTCATGCTCTACTCTGGTAAACCAGCTGGAAGTGCACGGCGTCCGGAATAGGACTGGTGCTAACTCCAGCAGCACGAGGAAGCCTCATATCTTGGATACCTCATAGTTACCTGATATTGACGGCTAGATTCCAAAGTAGAGTAAGGAAAATTACCATCATTCAGTGCTATGCTCCGACTTAAGACGCGACTGAAGATGAAAAGGATGATTTTTATGGCCAGTTATGTGCCGTCTACAACTAAACGCCTAAGGGGGGCATCGTAATGGTGATGGGGGATTTCAATGCCAAGGTAGGTAGCGACAATACTATGCTTAAACACTTGATGGGAGTTCACGGCGTTGGAGACCGTAATGATAACGGTGAGCGGTTTGTGGACCTCTGCAATACCAACCGCCTAGTCATTGGAGGTACGTTGTTTAAGCATAACACCTGTCACAAGATGAGTTCGGTCTTTACTGATAGGCAACGAACATCCAACCAGATCGACCACATTGCGATCAACCGTCGCTTTAGAAATTGTCTTCTGGACGTCCGAAACCGACGTGGAACTGACATCGGGCTAGAACGAGATCATCATCTCATGGTAGCTCATTTACGCCTTCGTGCTGTATCCGTCAATAGGAGCCGCTCAAACTTACTTAACATCACCAGGTTTAATATCGACAGGCTCAAGGTTCCTCAAGTGCGCCAACAGTTCAGGGACCACCTTGCCTTAGAAGCAGAAGCAATCAGCAGCACAATGCAGGAGAGTATGGATGACCACTGGAATGCTGTGAAAAATGCTTTTACGTCTGGGGCACGCACCTATGTCGGTAAAAGGCAGAAAAACCATCGCACATGGCTATCTGCAGACACCTGGAGACAGATCGATGAGCGTACAGCAATCAGGGCTCGAACTGCAGCAGCCTCAGTAGTAGAGAGAATCCAGCTAGAAGCCCAATACCGTGCGAAGAAGAAAGAAGTGCAGCGTAGTGTGAGATGTGACAATCGTCAAAAGATCAACTCACTGGTTTCAAGGGCTGAAGAAGGAGCGAGCAGGTGCGACAGTAGGACTGTTTATAGCATCACCAAGGAGCTGACAGGTGGTCGTAGCTCCAAACAATACCCAGAGAAGAGCATAGACGGTAACCTTCTGATCTCGGATGAGGACCAGCTCGCTAGATGGAGAGAACATTTTGCTACAGTGCTAAACCAATTAGACGATGGCGGTATGATCTTGAATTCGAATGATCTGTTCGAAGCAACAAATTCCCGAATTCGCACCGTACCTCCCAGTAAAACCGAAATAACATCAGCAATAAACTCCCTCAAGAAGAACAAGGTGGGTATTGATGGCATCCCTGCCAAACTATTTCAAGCGGCGCCAAATACATCGGCAGATCTGCTGCACCCTTTAATACGGAGAGCTTGGAATAGTGAACAATTTCCGCAGGAATGGAAAACGGGGGCCCCCCTGGCAGCTGACCTCCTCGTGGTGGGGGGCGGGCAACGTGACTGGGATGTGCGGATGGGGTAACTTAAATAGTTATTCCCATCCATACAACCCAGTCACGGCTAACAAAGCGCACACCCCATGATGACACGAAGAAGACGACCGGCCTCGGATATTGCCAAGCCTGGTAAGCCAGGGCATCCTTTGGAGCCAGGCCTGAAGGGTGTCAGGATGCGAGCGTCTGGTGGTCGGCCTGTCCCGCTCGGCAGCCGGCCGGGTCAAACCCGAAATGGCTACGAGCTTCCTGTCAATGGTCTCGCGAACCATTACGGGGGTCAAGGGGTGAACGCGCTGTGCACCGATAGGGGCACAGATGGACTCTCTGAGATTCGACAACGGGATCGACTTAGGATAGGCACATGGAACGTCTCATCGCTCACAGGGAAGGATCTTGAGCTGGTTGGGGAGGCTGTTAAAAGTCGACTAGATATAGTTGGCGTCTCTTCAACAAAGCAGAGAGGCTCTAAAACTGTGGACCTTTCGGGTGGGTGGAAGCTCTTCCTGTCAGGAGTCGCACCCTCAATGTCTGCTCGAGCGGGAGTGGGGATACTCACAAGTCCCAGGTTGACAGACAGAGTATTGGAGTGGATGCCATTAGGAGGGAGAGTTGCGATCTTAAAGCTCAAGCTTAAGAGATCAACTCTGGCATTGGTGCAGGTGTATGCACCGAACCTTCTGTCAGAGTACGCAGCTTTCTTAGATGAAGTTGATATTGCCCTCGAAAAGGTTGCAGATATGGATTCTTTTGTCCTGATGGGTGACTTCAATGCTCATGTGGGTGTAGATGTTATGACATAAGGGAGTGTGATTGGGAGGAACGGTGATCCTGATCAAAACGCGAACGGAGAGAGGTTGTTGGATTTTTGTTGTGAAAATGGCTTATCCATCATGAACACCATCTTTCCACACAAAGACATTCACAAATACACGTGGTACCGTCAGAGTCTTCAGCAGAAGTCGCTGATCGATTTCTTTGTGGTACCATCGTGTCTGAAGAGAATGGTTTGTGATGTTCGCGTATTGAGAGGGGCCGAACTGTCAACTGATCATCACTTAGTGCTGTGCAAATTGTATCTTAGCGAGAGAGTGCCTCCCCTACCAAAGCGTAAACCAAGGATGGTTACACGCATATGATGGGAGAGGTTACAGGACGATGAGATACGGGAGACATTTGCGCGGCAAATATCTGAAAGGTTTGAACGAATTCCAACTGTTCCATCAAATGTAGAGGAAGAATGGCAACTGTTTTCAACAGCTGTTATTGCCTCTGCGGGAGATGTTTGTGGAGTGAAGCGGCTTGGTGTGGCGGCTGGTGGTGAGAAAAGAACTGCTTGGTTTAAAACGCCCGGATTTCAAGAAGCCATCAGAGAGAAGAAGAGAGCCTTTAAGGTGTGGATTCACTTGGGGAACTCCGATTCTCGAAATCGGTACACTGAGGCGCGAAGAACTTGCAAATTAGCTGTGAAAACAGCGAAAGAACAGTCTTGGAAGGAGTTTGGCGAGAAATTGGAACGTGACCACAGATCTGCAAATAAGATGTTCTGGCAGACCATCCGCCGACTCAGAGGAAAAAAGTTGAATATCGTTGAAGGAGTCAAATCCAAAGACGGTAGACTTCTTTCCAATGAGGAGGACATTTTACGCAGATGGAGCGAGCACTTTTCAGAATTGCTCAATCCCGAACAGGGCACCGAAGATGACAGACCTATGGTCGAGAGTAGGGCGGAAAGTAGTCCTACGGTAGAGGAAGTAACTTTGGCGATCAAAGCGCTAAAAGTTGGCAATTCTGCTGGTGTGGACGAAATTCGGCCAGAAATGCTCAAGGCTTTAGGTAAAGAGGGAGTGCAATGGCTCTCGCGTGTCATTAAAGTGGCCTGGGAATGCGGTGAAACACCTGGTGATTGGCAAATGGGGGTGATAGTTCCTCTTTTTTAAAAAGGGGACAAAAGAGATTGCGCCAACTACAGGGGTATATCTCTTTTATGTCTCCCTGGAAAAGTCTTCGCTAAGGTGCTAGAAAAGCGTTCCAGAGCTGTGGTTGAGGACAGTTTGGGGGATGAGCAGTGCGGTTTCCGTCCCGGTAGAAGCACAACCGACCAGTTGTTCACTCTCAGAATGGTTCTTGAGAAAGCCTGGGAATATGCCAAACCTGTCTACACTTGTTTTGTGGATTTGGAAAAAGCATATGATAGGGTTCCTCGAGGCAAACTCTGGAGTGTTCTGCAGGAGTATGGGATTGATGGTTCCCTGTTAAGGGCGATTCAGTCTTTATATACAAACTGTAAAAGCTGTGTTTGGATAAACGGTGTTAAATCAATACCTTTCACTGTGGGCGTTGGACTCCGCCAGGGGTGCGTTTTGTCACCTCTCCTCTTCATTGTATATATGGATTGGATGTTGCAGCGAAGCCGTGGCGGGGAATGTTTCAAAGTGGGAGACCTAAGGATTAGTCATCTGCTCTTTGCGGATGATTTGGTCATCCTTGGGTCCTCTCAAACCGAACTTCAGCGCGCACTCGAAAGGTTTGTAGCCGTTTGTGATGATGCTGGAATGAAGATCAACGTGAACAAATCGGAAGTAATGGTCGTTTCCAAAAAACCCATTCAGTGCACTCTGCATGTTAGTGGAGTCCCACTGAAGCAGGTGGAGAAGTTTAAGTACCTCGGGGTTTTATTCACGAGTGATGGGAGGAGCAATGTCGAGTTATCCTGTAGAATTGGTCAGGCTGGATCAATTTTGAGAGAGCTTGGCCAATCTGTTATAAGGAAGGCCGAACTTAGTATTCAAGCTAAGCTATCGGTTTTTAACTTGGTGTATGTTCCAACTCTCACCTATGGTCATGAAATTTGGGTAGTGACCGAAAGAATAAGATCGCGGATACAAGCTGCCGAAATGAGGTTCCTTCGCGGTGTTGTTGGAATAACTCGTAGGGATCGAGTGCGCAACACCAGAGTACGCGAGACGCTCAACGTTGAGCAGCTACTTCTCCGAACGGAACG
The DNA here is from genome assembly GCA_945910035.1 of Brachypalpus laphriformis. Lineage (NCBI taxonomy): Eukaryota > Metazoa > Arthropoda > Insecta > Diptera > Syrphidae > Brachypalpus > Brachypalpus laphriformis. The sequence continues at coordinate 36,381,458 of OX246753.1, forward strand.
ATCTATGCTTCGATGGTTTGGTCACGTAGTGCGTATGCCCCCAGACCGGCTTCCAAGACGCGCCATGGTTGCCGTGCCATCAGGTAGACGACTTCGCGGAAGGCCCAGAAATAGATGGTTGGATCAAGTCCGACATCTCTCTTGGAGCCGCTTAGGGATTCTCCCTGATGAATTGGAGTCAATGGCGGAGGATCGAGAAGGACGGAGAGTCCACCTGAGCATCCTACCCCCACGACCCTCATGAAGGATTAGCGAGCCATTGAAAATGAATGAAAATGAATGAATGGAAAAAGGGGATGATCATTAAACTTCCGAAAAGGGGAAACTTGACGGAATGCGTAAACTGGAGAGGTGTTTGCGTTCTTCCAGCCGTAGCCAAAATAATAGCTAGAATAATTCTGGAACGAATCAAAGAGCATTGAGATTCAACTCTCGATGACGAACAGGCAGGCTTTCGTGCTGGATCCTCCTGCATCGGCCACATATACACCTTACGGATCATAGTCGAACAATGCGTTGAGTATAGGTCTCCGCTACATTTACTGTTTATCGACTTCGAGAAGGCCTTCGACAGCTTGAATCGAGGTGCTATCTGGTTGGCCTTGCGCAGGAGAGGCATCCCAGAAAAACTTATAGCTATTATCAGAGCTACATACGAGGGCGGTAAGTGTCACGTCGTGTACAATGGTAAGGTGTCGGAGGATTTTGAAGTCCAAAGTGGAGTACGTCAAGGGTGCATACTGTCGCCCCTATTATTCTTGTAGGTTATCAGCGATGTACTCCATGCAGCATTGACGGAAGGCAATTATGGAATTCGTTGGACTATGGCATCTTACCTTAAACACCTAGATTACGCAGACGATGTTTGTCTACTTTCACATCGGATAATGGATCTTCATTTGATGGCCCAAAATCTAGAAGCTGAGGCAAACAAAGTGGGGCTAAAAATAAACACAGCCAAAACAAAAGCCGTGAGCACTTCTAATACCCGCGTTCAACTTAACATTGCCGGACAGGAAGTCGAGAAAGTTGATAACTTTCTTTAATTGGGAAGTGTGGTTTCGGCTAATCGTGCTGGCACCGAACTAGGTGTGTGCAGCAGAATCTGGAAGGCTAAAGCTGCGTTCGGAATGCTATCCATAATCTGGAGAAGTAATGTTATCAGCTTAAGAACTAAGCTGCGACTGTTCCGCTCCAACGTAGAATCGGTGCTGCTTTATAGGTGCAGTACTTGGAAGGTGGACACCATTAACACACGCAAGCTGCAAGCCTTCGTAAACAAATGCTTAAGGATCATCTTGAGGATTTTTTGGCCGAACTGCATCTCCAACGAACAACTTTATCTGAGAACGGGTTAAGAACCTATAAGCATTACTATACGAAGGAGAAAGTGGCAGTGGATTGGACACACCCTACGACGCGAAAACAACTCCATTGCGAAATTTGCCACGCAGTGGAATCCGCTAACCTAGGCAGGCAGAATATCGTTACGCCCTAGGCAGACGTGGCGCAGAAGAGTTGAGGAGGAATCGAGCTCTTTGGGAATGAGTTGGAGGCAGCTCAAACGCGTTGCAGAACTCCGAACAGGATGGCGCACAGGAGTGGTTGGTGGGCGCCGTGGCGTAAGTGGTTAGTGTGTCGGATCACTACGCATGAGGTTCCAAGTTCGAATCCCAGAAAATACCAAAAAGTTTTTTCACGGTCCCACCTCTCGCGAGCGTCTGACAAACATCCGAGAGTATTGTTGTCACGAAAAAGCTTCTCAAATCGCCGTTCGGATTCGGCATTAAAACTGTAGGTCCCTTCCATTCGTGTGGAAAATATAACGCACACAACATGAGTGGTTGGGAGAAGCTAGGCCCTGGCACTTAAAGAGCTGTTGCTCCAAATATTTGTATTTGTAGTGGTTGACACCCTATGCCCCCCGAGGGGTTAAAGGATGTAAGTAAAGATTCAAATTGGTTATTCAAAAAGATCAAAACTTTGAAGATGTGATATAAAAGCACGAGTACATGGGCGAAAAGCATATGCTTCCTCTTTATTTATGACGCTGGTTAAGAATGTCTCAGGTAGCGAGACTGAAGCGAAAGCCTTGAGCTTTTATGAAGTACAGTCCCCAGACGTCCTGCGGTCTAACACAGGCCACAAGGTCTTTGACATCCTTTGACCATCTTAGATTCACGATGTTCGTGATTCTATTAAGAATAATTCCCCTAGCCATACACCTTGGTGGTTTGGTGCTACCAATTATGTCCCTATGCGGGAGCTCTGCTCCTCTTTTTGGCAGCACGTCGGCCTCTTTATTGCCTACAATATTGCAGAGTCCAGGTACCCAACCTAATCGGACACGGTTTTGCGTACATAATGCCTTAAGCATTGTGCGACAATTCCTGACGATTTCAGATTTAGTAACACAAGACTCTAGCGCCTTTTGCGCAGCCTGACTGTTAATTTAGATGGTGGTGTTCTTGTCGGATATTGATCCCATATCAAGTAGAAGTTGGAACCTCTGCTTGGAGCATATTGCATGTGTCCGGAAGTCTCAGGGTCACCTGTAGGTTAATATCTCTTGAGTATATACCTGTTCTCGTGCCCTCTCTGTTCTTAGAACCATCTATGTATATTGCAATCTCGTTGTGGACAGAGACTGTCTCCCTTTGCCAATCTTCTCTAACAGGATACATTTCTTCGTATGGTGTGGCGAAGTCCAAGGTACCAAGGATGTCATCCGATACATTAGGAATATTGGGAAATGATTCCTGTAGAATGGAGCTATGTCCCAAATTACTAGTCTTGAAGAGGCCAACGTTAGTGACCCGAAGTGCACTACTGCCCGCTTAAAATATGATTTGTACGTCTAGTGGTAAAAGATAGAGAAATATCTCGAGGGCAGCCGTAGGCGTTGTGTGCAGAGCACCCCCGATGGCAATGCAGGTTGTTCTTTGTACCATGGCCAGTAACAAAGGAACTTTAATCTCCGGAGGTCATTCGAGTACTCTGAGCTCTGAAGCCTAATCCTTCATTCTGTAAAAGAATAAGTTTTGCTCCGAAACTTCAACATATGGTAGAAAACGGAAAATTATCTAAATACAATACCTTGCCATAACAATTTTACTAGACACCAAAGCACGTGCACATTTAGCCCGAGAACCATACACATAATCCATTATAATTACCATAATCAGCTTTTTTGCACAGACACTCTGATACTTAACCAAATTGGCTTCAAAAAGAAACACGTCGTAACATTAGAGCTTCAAGAAAACACCTATCGGCAGCGAAACTAAATGGTTTATCTCCGCCACCATTATAACTTCCGTTGTTGCGTGCCAAATTGAAAATCGTGCGATTACCATTTGACGTATTAGCAATCTATTCATCTCTTGTTTTCGATCTTAGCCATTTATTTTCACCATATTTTGCAAGATCTGCCAAGAATACCGCTGAGATCACATGACCCACCAAACTGAATGTGTCACATTTTTTTCGCTCGTTTGATGTTTTCATAGTGAATCACCCACAATGAGTTGCGCTAAGTGTAATCCCATCAGCATCTCAAAAGGCCGCCATCCGGACCTCGGCCTACACACACAATTTGTGGATTTTTTTTTTTTTGTTAATCACAGCAATGAAAACAAAATCGAATTCGTTTTTCTCGCTACCAAGAAACAAAAAAAAAAGAATACCCTTTCCATTGAAGGTACATATAGATTACGGTAAATAAACAAAAGTGATCGATTCACCTTTTTGTGTGTCCCTCCCTCTTCGTCTCCTTGAGATGACCTCAGGAGGAGACACAATACAAGCAAACGAAAATTTTCGTCTGCCCACTTACCAAGAATAGTCGTGGTAGTAGCAGCGGGATATGGATGCTGGTGGAGGTGGAGGTAGTAAATGATCGCTGACTTCCATATAACTTGGTCACTTGTGTGTACTGATGAGGCTCTGACCGGGTAATGACGAAGAGAACGGCGAGTACATGAATGCGCAACTTGGTTTTGGTAAATGGCTCTTGTAGCATCCACTTCAGTGGCTATGCCGAGGTATGGGTGGGTTTATTATGTACGCAGCCAGACAGACAGCGTGTACTAAAACTATACGTAACACTGAGTATGTATATTCTGAGAAATTCCTAATGGCGTGCCGATGTGACTGAAGAGGAGGGCGTGGGGGTCTTGAGAAAATAAGACAAACGAATTGAATTGTAAACAGAACTGGTACAAACTTGGTTATTTGTCTTTTGTGGTAAGTAATACTTTTGGTTTCTTTATTTTTGTTCTCAGACAGGGTGGGGTTGGAGCTGAGCTAATAATTGGTGTTTTTAATTGAGTGGAGCGGGTTCAATTGTTTGCTGACAGGAGGTGTGTGGGAATATTTTGCCAGGATGTCCTTCAGATGTTATTTGGTTCAAGCAGAATGTTGTATTATGTGTCGAAGTGCTTTCGTAAAAACCACTTACAGATATGTTTTGAGATCGATGCCATAGCGATAAAATACTGGATTCCATTTTAGTTCAGACACCCAATCACGGATGTTTTCAACTGTTCAAGACTTTGCAATGCGAAGTTAGTATAGCTCGCAATGACTAGTTATTTTTAAATAGAAAATAAAAATGCAATGAATGGCATTCAAATAATCCACGTGGAAATGCAATAAATACACCGTCCCATCCTGAACATGGGTTGGCTACTTCAGTATTTGAATATTACCACACAAGTGAACGTATAGTTTTGGATCGGAGCGACTATGAAAACAACCAAAGAGTCCCAGAAAAGTAGTGCCTGTACCTTTTACAAAAAGGAGAAAATTGAACCTTGATAAATCTGCTCTACTCGTATATAGTCCAGATATCTAGGCTCCAGTGATTACCATCATAAACAGTTACAGTAAAAGAAAATTGAGAACTTCAGATTATGCAAGCCATATTCATTGATCACCAAGTTGATACCAAAATCATTGCCTTGGTTACTACATACTCCAAGCCGGTGATAGAGTGCCGAAATGAGCAAGCTTCACTAGATGGCCAAATTCAAGGTAACCCTGATTTGGGTTCCAGCACACTGAAACGTTTATGGAAACAAACTTGCTGATGAACTGGCTAGACAAGGCTCAGCCCTCCACCGCTCTTTTAGGAAATCAGTGCAGATTTCGCTTGGAGTATTCAAAGCAGAAATACCTCTGATTTCCTTGCAAAAGCCAACCTCAGGTGGACCTGGCTGACACAATGTGTCATATCTAGGAAGTTGTGGCCAAATTACTTCCTAACCAGAACACGTAGCGATATCGCCAGAACAATAAAGATCACTACAACTCGCTGACCTATTGGAAACCATGTAGTCAAACTAAGCACCCCATACAACACACACTATCGAAGTTGTAATGTTGCAACTGAAAAAGAAATACTTATCTGCTTTTTATGCGCCTGTCCGTCCTAACTGGACCCGACAACGAGCTTTAGGACAACCCTTTTTCAATGCCCTTGATGAAGTTTCAGAGAAAAACATTAAAGATTTAATAATCTTCTTAAACTCCACAGGTTAGATTAGAGACTAATCACCAACACACCTTCACATCCAGCTTACATGAGTTTGTGGTATCAAAACGGCACCTAGTGCTAATTGGGTTCATCTTTTCTAAGCACTTACTTACTTACTTACTTACTTACTCACTTATGTCCTGTATCCCCTTGTAGATCCTAGGGCCTCTACTACGCCTACGCGCCATCGTGTACGGTTTCTGGCAATGTGTCTGAGTTCTCCCCAACTTTTTTCTAACTGCCGTGCCTCCTTCTCGACTGTTCTGCGCCTTGTTATCCTCGGACCGAAAGGTCTTCTGCCATTCTGAGTTAAAGGGTTCCATTGCATAGCATGGTTCGCTATGGAACTGTTACTCTTTCGGAACGTGTGACCAATCCACTGCCATTTCCGTCGTTGGATGGTTGTGCCTATTAGTTCCTGACCCATTCTCTCGTAAAGGTGTTCATTAGAGATACGATTGGGCCAGAAAATCCAATTCAATGCATATATTTCTACTGGCATCAGGTAAGTATTTATGCACATCTTCTCTGATAGTGTACGAGTAGCTGAGCTTAAGGTAAACATTTAAAAATGATCTGCTGTTTCAACATTGCCTTGCAAGAAGTGTCCAAACAGAGTAAAACCAGGCTATGGTGGGCACTAAAAAACATTCAATGAAGTAAAATTTCCAGTGATCTGCAGGAGTCAGATGGCCATGCCTAATAGAAACAGAACCATCCAAAATTCGCACATGAAGCAAAAAGTAAATGGAAACATTAAGCACATTACAAATACAAATACAAATATTTGGCGCAACAGCTCTTTAAAGTGCCAGGGCCTAGCTTCTCGCAACCACTCATGTTGTGTGCGTTATATTTTTCACACGAATAAAAAGGATCTACAGTTTAATGCCGACTCCGAACGGCGATTTGAGAAGCTTTTTCGTGACAACAATACTCTCGGATGTTTGTCAGACGCTCGCGAGAAGTGGGACCATGAAAAAACTTTTTGGTGTTTTCTGGGATTCGAACTTGGAACCTCATGCGTAGTGATCCGACACACTAACCACTTACGCCACGGCGCCCACCATTAAGCACATTATCTCACTGAAAAACATTCCAGAGTTATCCGACTCTATAATGGAGAAAGAAAATTCTTAGATATGATGAGGAGGGTGTCAGCATGCTAGTGGCTTTTTCTTTTCGACAACTGCTGCTAAGATGACAAGTTGCTGGGAAAATTAGTTCACCTACATACGAGTATTTAAACTTTAAGAGATACTTTAATTTTTATTAGAAAACAGCCAAAAGTCACACGGCGCTAGATCTGGACAATCTAGGCGAATTTCATTGATGCCTGAGTGCGCAAGAAAGTTGTTGGTTTTTTCAGCAGTGTGCGCAAGCGCATTATCGCGGTGCAAAAAGTAGCGACGCAGCTCCTCTTTTTGTCGGTGTCCTAGTAAATTTTGGAAAATTTGTGGTAAGTAAGTTTCAGTATACCAATTAGCAGTGACTATCTGAACAGTTTTAAGCGGGATGACGGCGACCATTTTCACCCTGGTGAAATACATTGACATCATATCTTTTGTCGCTGACTTTTGTTGTTTGGCCTGTACTGGAGGATTTGCATATTCTGGGCTCCATAACATGGACTGCTATTTTGTTTCCGGGTCGTACTTATAGAACTAAGATTCATCACCTATGACGATCTTATTGAAGCAGCTTGACTCTCCATTTTCAAATTTACCCAGGAAATATTGAGCAAAACGAACACGAGCCTCGCTTTACTCTCCATTCAAAATTTGTGGAACCCATCGAGCTGATTTCTTCGAATATTTCAGGTGATAATTTAAAATTCGTGACACCGCCATGGCACTCACCCCCAGCTCATCCGCTATCATCTCCTGTCTCATCCTGGCATCTTCGTAAATATTAGCCTTCACCAGGGCCACATTTGTATCGTCGGTCGAGAATTTGGGCCGACCTTCACGAGATTCATCCTCCACAGAAAAATTGCCAGCCTGGAATCTTCGAAACCACTTTGAAATAGTAACAAGAGGTGGTTCATTTATTCCGTATGCATTTTGGCATTCTTGCAGAATTTTGGCTGGCGTGAGTTGACGTCGAAATCCGAAGAGAGTGGAAAAACGAATTTCTTCCTGTATTGGCAGTGGAACTTCAACCGAGCTTACGTCACTAATTTTTCTCTTTCTCGTCTCCATTTTTACCTATTATTCTGAAATTTGGAAATTAATATTGTTAGATTATTAGCTACAGAAATGCATCTTTTTTTTCAAAAACTACTAAATTGACACCAACTAAGCGAACTTTTGTTAGTCCTTCCGTAACTATAAGTGGGACGCAATGACAAGATATTTTATAAAAGGGATAAATAATAAAAAGTGGGCGCAAGGGATAGTAACAAACAAATATGAAAACCGTAAGCTAAGTTTGCACTTCAACTCTTTTGATTTCACTATCGCAAGAAGGGCTCACATTAAGCAGAAAGGATTCTGAAATTCCATAAATGGTGTGATTAAATAAGATCTTAAGGCTGCATGTATGTATGTATTGTTAGTTGTGCACCTTATATGAGAAACAGCAGCGGCTTTATGTCAATTCAATTCAAATTCATTTTATTTATCCAAGTTTAGTTTTACATGGTTATCCATTTATCTGCGAAGCATGTGGGGCTTATCTGCAGAAGATTGCATTTCAAAGTTTTCAAAGAAAACGAGTTTGTTAAATGAGCTTAAAGTTATTTTAACATCCTCAAGGAGAAGAAAACTTTCATTAAACACAGTTCGAACGCTATGGTTTAGTTGTCTCCTGCCATAGTTGTTGCTACATAATGGTGTTTGGAAAATACCTCGAAATCGTCCTCTCGTGTTATACCGATGGTCGATGGGTCTTTTGATAATACGGTTATCTGATGGTCAGTGCGCGTTTGTCTCGGGTTAATCAACCACAGATACAATCCAAAGTATTAGGATCATAATGGAAAAACATCGTGATTCCTTAAAGGATTTGCATATTGTATTGGTTGACTTTGAAAAGGCATTCAATAAACAACCACGAGATCTGATATGGGTAGCGCTAAGGCATCGAGGGGTTCCAGAAACCTATATACAGATGATCATGGACATGTACGAAGGAGCAAAGACAAGAGTAAGATGCCCCGCTGGAGTATCCGAAGAGTTCTCAATCAAAGTCGGGGTGCACCAGGGAAGGGTTTAAAGTCCTTTGCTCTTTATTACAGTCCTTGATTATTTCCTTGAAGGTAAAGTGATCACCCAAGGTACATCATTTATTCTTTGCTGACGATGGAGCCATCATAAGTGAGGATCCTACATCCCTGCAACGAGCACTTGATGTGTGGGTGGACGTTCTGGAGGGAAATGAGTATCGCATTAGTTCAAAAAAACAGAGTTTTTGTGCTGCCCGTTCTTTGATCCACTCAGGCCTACTCCAGACATTTATTTGAATGGAATAGTGCTTCCCAATTGCGAAAAGTTCAAATATTTGGGATCTATGATCCATACCAAAGCAATCTGTGATGACGACATCAATCATTACGTAAGCGTAGGGTGGATGAAGTGGCGAGAAAATTCCGCTATCTTCTGTGACAGAAAAATGCCCCCTAAGTTGAAAGGAAGGCTCTACACCGCAGTTGTACGTCCAGCGCTCACATACGGTTCACAATGTTGGACGATGTACAAAAAGTATGAGAGTAAATTAGCAGCAGCTGAGATGAAGATGCTTCGCATGATAGCAGGAGTGACAAGGCTTGATCGAATAAGAAGTTCGAAGATCCGTGGAAGCTTTCACGTCAAGGAAACCATCGTACAAAAGATAGAGTGCAACCGACTCAGCTGGTATTGCCACGTTGAAAGAAGAGATCATTTGAACCCTGTTAAAAAGGCAATATCAATGCACGTTCCAAAGACATCGTGATGTAGGAAAAGCAGACCTATAAACGCCTGGATCAGACAAATGCGACGACATCGGCATTTCATTGGCCTCAGTAACCGAGTGATCTAAAATCGGCAGGCCTGCCGATATTTTCTGAGGTCAAATAGGCGAACCCCACAGGCGGATCAGTAGAAATGCGGTGAAGTGGGAGGGTTGTGATCCCTTATTTTCGGATCATAACCTCGCTGAAAAAAGGAAGAAGAAGAAGATGTGTCTTTTGAATCGGATGTGATCATAATGTTCTAAGCATAGTGCTAACTTAAAAATTTGTTTAACTGTCAATATTGAAGATATTGAAGAGTTTTCTTCGGATGTGCTTGATGGATATCTTCTGTTGATTTTCTTTAGGATGGTGTTTTGAAGTTTTTGTAGCTTGTTAATATGTGCATTTGATGCGTTGCCCCAAGCAAGTATCCCGTACCTCAATTTTGATTCAACCAGTGCATAGTCAACTTGCTTCTGGACCTGAAGCGTCGAATAATTTCCCAGATGGTGTAGAGCGAAAAGCTGCTTTTTTTAGTTCTGAGTGTGGTTTGTCAATGTGCTTGTTCTTACTTTCGACTTGTTCTTACTTTTGTGCTTGTTTTTACTTGCTTATAACTTTCGACAACTTTGATGGTCTGATTCGCTAGTGGACTTTGACAGATACTGCTACGAAAACTACGTATAATCCTCTGTTGAGTTTATCTATGATGTGGCTGCCGAATATGCATCATCTTGATTTTGGAGGGGTTCAATATTAGTCCATTGTCATGACACCATTCAACAACTTTATCAAACTCATGTTGCATTATTCTCGTAGCAATATCAAGACACTTATGTTGGACGACTAGAGTCGTGTCATCTGCAAATGCAAACGGGGTGCTGTTTTTGAAAACGTGAAGCAGCTCGGTGGTAAAATATATGAACAATACTGGTCCTAGTTTCGATCCCTGTGGTATTCCGAAAAGAACCGGTGTGCCAATGCTGAAAGTGTCTCCCACTTACTTTCACTTGAAATGTATTCCACTTAGAGCAATCTACGAAATCTAACAGCACTCCAATAAACTCTTGCGACTAACGTCGATCTTGCTAATGCTAAACATTTTAAACGCATTAGAGTTCAGGCGAAAATGATGGCGATCAAGAAATCTTTATCTTGGCTGGAATGTATGGTAATATATTCCAAGGGTATAAGCATTTTCTTATTCAGGATAGTGGCAATTATGTCCATAGAATGATATTCATTTACTTGAAGGACCGCCCCAGATTGCCACTTCATCCGTGCCAGCACTATTATCAGTGTCCTCGCAGGATACTTTCCGATAAGTCTACATAGCAAGAGATTATTTCTGTTTTGTTTAAGAAAAGATGGGGTGACAGGGCATGCAAGCACCCCCGAAGCATTGCGACCTAAAGAGATCTTTTGTGCTATGCTCTGGTATGTTGTTCCAGAAGTAGTTGCCCGTTAGTTGAAATCTACTAGTTCATTAATGAAGCTAAGGATAGTTCGAGCTGAAGAAGAGGTGACATCAGAAGGTGATGTGAAGCCTTTGCTGAAGTGCTTAAGCCTAAGCTGGACAGGCACAAAGTATGTAATGGGCTGTTCCGGTGTCTTCAAAGCACAGCTGGCACGTATCCGACTGAACACGGCCTATTTTCTTGAGGTGCTAATTGAGGAAACAATGCCCGGTTGAAAAGTCAGTTAAGATCTAAACATTGTGTTCTATTTTTGAGAAATTGATAAATTTCTTTTAGTGCCTTAGGCTATGTTGATCATTCTAGTATGAAAGCATTTGCTCCCTGGCTGATAGGTAAACCGCAGAAGGGTTCAGGTCCAATGAAAGGAAATTGGGCACCTAGTTTGGCAAGCTCATCAGCCGCTTCGTTACCAGTGATGCCTTTGTATCCGGGGACCCACATTAATGCGATTTTATTGTGTACAGCAAGAGAGTTTGAAGACTGTTCCCAACCAGCTTAGACTCAAAGTTGAAGGACGTGAGAGCTTTGAGTGCTGCTTGGCTATCTGACATCATATTAATATGTGATCTTCGGAGGTTTATTTTAATGCATTCTCTGGTGCAGAGTCCGATAGCATAGACCTCTGCTTAGAAGATAGTTGTGTATTGACCTAGAGGTCAATAGTCTAATTTGTCTAAGATTCTTATCACTTTTCATTTACTTGTTCATTTCTATTGAATTACTTTTTTTTTATTAATATTTCTTAATGTATATTTTTTATTTATTACTGAAATACAAAGTTTAAAATGTGGCATTGTCTCTATTTGCTTAATATAAAATGTCGCAAACTATTTCTCTAACCCATGTTAATAAATAGTTGTAATTTTTAAAAAATATTGTACTAAGGAGAATAAGAATAAATTGAATTGAATTGAAATTGAATTGAATTGAATTGAGGTGTAAAAAGTTTGAAGTTGGGCCCAAAGATAACAGCTCCAGCCCCATTTGACAGTTTTGAACCGTCAGTGTACCAGTTAAGTTGTGGTGTTGTAAGATGGATTACCCTCAATCCCAATCCGGGATGGTAACTGTGGGGTGGTTGGGATGGATTCTTTTCATCATGAAGTCTGAGATACATGCTACTGGAGTTACAAGTAGCGGAATTTTTTCAAGGCCAACTAAATTGGAGTTTTTGTTCTTGCATAAAAGGTAAAGACTTAGAGCACTGGCAGCCACGGTATTCATAATATTTATGTGTAGAGTTTTTTTTTTATAATTTGTGCGCACTCGAGGCGTTATGAATACCTTTAACATGTTTACACATACTGCGGGCATTGGAAAGGATAGATAGATAGAGACATAAAGATTTGGTGCAGTGGTTTGAATCTCAGTTGTTTATGCTTCAGAGAAACTCCGGGGGTGGCGTCCAGATAACTGGGGAGATTTTTCTTATTTTTTGTCTTTGCTTCTGATTCACAGTATTTTTTTTCCGATAACCGGTGTCATAGACAAATTATCATCAACAGACCAAACAATTTTTCCAGCCATAGCTACCGCCAGTGTTATGCCTTCAGAGTAGTGTTCACACGAGCTTTCGCAATTGATAAAAACGACTTTATATATTTCATGAGAAATAAATAAATGCTTGCTGACATCAGGATTTGAACCATGCATCATTAGCGTGGCAATTGACGACGTTACCACTACACCATTGCCACCCCCGAAGTGGAAGGTTTTAGAGAACTTACAGTACAGCTGTTGGGCAGGTGTGCATTGCGCCCATAATATCCACACAGGGTAGTCTTTGCAAGAGATTATAATTCGATTCGAAAGTTTTGTGTAAGAAGTGCAGGGGTGAGAACAAGGAGGAAATTATTATCATTTTCTTTGTGCAGATGTCCTAAAAGGAGATGGGCCCATCTAAAGGATTTTCTCTCTAATAACCTCCGTGGCCGGAAAAACATTGACGTCAAAACCATCATTCGCTTTATAAGTAGCTCTAGCTCGCTAGTGTTATCGCTATTAAGGCAGTTGGAATAGAAATAAATTCCGTGGCCCTTCGTTGTGGCAAGGTACACACTGATTTAACCCTAGTCAACCATGAACAAATAACGTGTTCTGAGTCAAGATAAATACAAAAAGTGGCGCTGGACTCAATTAAAGTCTTTCGATGACTTTACTACCTTCGAAATTAATAGTAGATCGGTACAAGAAGGTGATTAAGCCTTGAAAGCCTTCTGTTTCAAAATAGTGACATCCAAAACTAAATACTAACTTTTCCTTATGAATAAGATCTTCCTCCAAATTTTAGTAACACCAGGATTAACACTTTGTGTTTGTTTCCGGTCCATAAACGTGTCGCTGTTTTGTAACCTAAAAACAGTGTTATAATTGATGACTTAGTCTTTCTGCAAATACATTCGCTAGTTGCTACTTTAGATCGATGATGATGACTGGCTTTAGAGCTGAAATTTTCCGTTATGTCGCTAATGATATCTCTACACCAATCAATATTTTAGACTTCAAAGACGGTTCAAATCCAACGCGTAAATAGACTCTGAGTAAATACCACACTTCGATAACTTCTGATAACAGTGCTAATTTCGTCTATGAAATGAATAACTTTAAGCCTTTTTTTTTGGAAATCCCAGCCATGCTTATAGCAGTTATTTATATCAAAATCTATAGATCTTCCAAGGCTTGGGATTCACCTATCCCATCCGATGAAATTATATATCAACTAATAAATATTAATTTAACTAAACAAAAATCGATGGAACAGATATTTTATGCACCATTCTCTTTCTCATTCGATTAGAAATGTATTTATTCAAAAATATTATTTTTTTTTTTTTTTATTTTAAATAGTGCGATGCCTTTTGAACTCTCGGTTCCCACATTGGGCCATCAAATTCGCTGCGCAGTTCACTTACTTCAACTGTTACACAATCGGAACTAATTGAAGTGCACCGCACACGCCCAAGTTCCATTCTAGCATCATCCAGTGAAACATTGCCCCGATGGCAATGCACACAATTAATCTCACCCCCTCACCACAGCCAGCGACATAAAGGGAGATGCTCATTGAATTTGTAAACTTAAATGTATCTGCGATAGAAATTCATTCATGAATTATGCAAAACCATTTATTGCACGTCATACCAACAAAAAAATGAAAGAAAAGGCTCCTCGTAAAACCAACGCATAGCACTAGAATGAACGGACGGACGCTACTATGAGTGTCCAATACGCCCAAAGCCTAAGCCGGCTGCAAAATAATTTCCAACAAACAATGTTCATGTCATTTCACGCGCTGTATCTCATTCAATATGAGAGAGATACTTCTTTCGATTTTGGACTCCACTGAATTAGACCACTCTATGGCCGAACCGGCTTTGGCCGCAATGTGCACTTGGTGGCAGCTAGTTTAAGCTTCTATTTCACATTAATCACATGGGAACTCGTTTCGAGGAGAATATATCGCGTGCACACGTTCCAAAGTGCGAAACTCCGCGATTATCTATGAGTTTAACCAACAAATGCCGTTACTCTGCGATATAATTAGCGTGTGTTGTTGGAAATATTTTCGAATTAGAGTCAATTAAAAGACACAGCAGTCCAACAGCGCGCTAAGCTAGTATCATCGGATTTTTGTTTTTATGGTTCATTGACTGGGTGATGAAAATTAAAAAAAAAGGTCTTGTATCTCGGTGGGTTTTCGCAATAAATATGTTGGAATGGTGTAAGCGCTTGAACCGCTTTGTGACCGTTTTTTTTTGTGTGTGGCATGTGGTTGCATTGAGAAATGCACGTTGCCAAGGGCGATTGAACGATTGGAGCGACCTTGACCGTTTGGAGAGCAAGCGTTGTTTTTCGCAACATGCAGACTGTGATGAAGTAATGATGAAGATGAAATATATTATAGTTGGACATTTATGTTGGAGAAATTGATCAGTTGAATGGAAGCTATTTTAGATACTAGGTATGAGGGTTGTTGTTAGACTTTTAGAAATATAATTTTCTTGTAGTCTAGCCCAACGAAGTAGTATTAATGGAAGCAGATGTTTTATTATATGATATAAAAAGCCAAAACTAAGTTATAGACTTTGAATGGATTTAGAATTGAGACAGAGGTATAGCCTAGACTGAGCTTCTTTTTCCAAACAATCCCTAACTTACAGCCAGCTAATAATAAAATAAAAGTTTTAGAAACAATAATGCATTTTGGATTCTTTTACTGAAACAAGATGGACAGGATAAGGCACAACACAGTGAATTTTTTTTTTTTTTTTTTTTAAACAGGTATGTGGCCACGCCCAAATGGCGTGTAGGCACTGCGACCAAGGAGATCTATTGTGCCATAGGCCACTTTTAGGGCAGCAGTACTTCTACTCTCCTTATGAAAGCTATAATTACGGCTGCGGAGGAGTTCCTAGGTTCCTGTGTTCTGTGGTTTAGTCCTCTTCTAGGCAGAGGCGGCAGGTGATATCCTCCGAAATTCTCATTTTATTAAGGTGGTAGAGAAGTTGGCAGTGACCGGTAAGGAAGCTCACAAGCCTTCTTATGTCATTTCTGCTGTATTTTAGGATATCAACTGCCTGTCTTTGGAAGGGTTGGACAGCTCTTTTAGCCTGCCTGAGACCTTGGGAGTTATTCCAGTGGGAGATGCATATGTTGCGTTCCCAGATGTTTAGGGTAAGTTTGAAGGCAGTGAATATAAAAGAGTTATGTAATAAACCTGTTTACTTTGATTTTTTAATTTTTGTTCTTTTCAATTAAGGATCGCATTTTGTACTTTTTGCGAGTAACGCTAAGAGAGTGGCTCAAAATGTAATGAGTTTCCTGCAGGAGAAGCAGGAGTGACTGCTTTGAAATAAATTACTCTCGTGTTCAAGATAACAAACCCCTATATGGTTCTATACTGCTGTTGGGGTGGGACGATATGTTGTCGTAGCTAGGATACGGTTCCCACGTCTTGATATTAACAAGGGGACATGGCTCTCTTTTGATCGAAAAACCGTCAAACAAATTGATCACATTGCGATCGACGCAGGACACTCTTTCAGTGTTCTGGGTATCCGGACTTTTCGAGGAGCCAACGTAGACTCGGATCATTACCTAGTTGTAGCCAAGGTATGGATGCAGATATCCAGAACGAAGTGAAATCAATGAAATACTGTGAGGGAGTTTGACGTCGGATGACTACAATCGCAAGAGATCGCCAGAGCCTTTGCCGATCGAGTCTCCTTTAATTTTAATCAAAGTCCTATGCCGCCAGCAGCAAGTGCGGAAGATTAGTGGCAGCGTTGCCAGCAAGCCGCCAGAGATGCCGCCTCTGATGTCCTGGGTTTCCCTCGACCACCACAATGAAACCCCTGGTTTGATAAGGAATGCCGGCAAGCACATGCAGCAAAACAAGAGGCGTACAAAGTAGCGCTGCATAGAAGTACTAGAGCTGCTCGCGAGTTCTACGAGCGGAGGACAGAAGAGGAATATCGACTTCTTAGAAAGAAGAAAAAGGCACTCAATCGAGGAGATTGGGAGACTTTATTGCAGGATCGATATTCGAACATTTTACTAAGAGGTAAAAAGAACATTCCAGGAGCCGGAACAGAAGCCTAGAGGGACGAAAATAGTAATATAGTAGTAGAATCGCAGTAGGAGGATATGGAAGGCACACAATATTCCGCTGTCAAGCAGAACAAGTCATTCAACAGCGACTTTGGTAGTTAAGATTCCCGTCAACCCGATCAGAATGGAGTAAGGATAGCGATATCTAAACATAAGTCCAACAAAGCTTCTGGTGCCCACGGTCTTGCCGCTGAACTTTTCAAGGCAGGAGAACAAAAATATCTGTAAAACCTGGTCGGATGAAAGTATACCCGATGAATGGGACCTCAGCATCGTTTGCCCAATCCTGAAGAAAGGAGACCCTCTGAACTGCGTCAACTACAGAGGTATAGTTCTTCTCAACATCGCATATAAGACTCTGTCTACCGTATTATGTGAACGCCTGAAATTGATCGTTAACAACCTGGTAGGTCCTTATCAGTGCGGTTTCAGGCCGGGAAAGTCCACCATTGACCAAATATTCACACTACAGCAGATCTTGGAAAAAATCCATTAATATTAAACCGATACACATCATCCTTTCATCGATTTTAAAGTTGCCTATGATAGCGTGTATAGAGACGAGTTATACAGAGCCATGTCTAGTCTCGGCATCTCTGCCAAGCTCGTCCGTTTGTACAGGTAAATCCAAATAAAGCACTGCTGTATGACGCAGAGGCATGAACTTTGTCAAAATCGAATGAGGATGTCCTTGGTAGCTTTAAGAAAAAAAGTTCTTCTTAGCCAGAGGAGTTCACACACACCGACTATGATGGTTGGGTCATTTAGAGCAGATAGAGTACGACGTTACAGCCAAGAAAATCTTCCAATCCACCCGGATGGAAGCTCAGTATAGGAAGAGGTAGCGCAAGCAAGTGGAGGTGGATCTTAACAAACCTGGCGAGCGAAACTAGCGCCAGCTGGCTCGTAGCCGGGTTGGTTACAGAAGTTTGTTGGTTGAGGACCAGGTCCACCCCGGATTGTGGCGCCACGTGAGTAACATTGAATCATTGCATAAAGAATTACCTAATCATGTAATAGATATGCCTTGCATACTTTCTGACTACTTCGATATGTGTCACTACAAAAATATAAACTACTAGTATATTAAGCAATATGCAAATGAGATCATAAGGTACATTTTCATTTTAGATTAACCCAAACGGGTTTGCCACTGAAGATTTTACAAAAATTAAAAACAAAAAAAAAGGTACTAGGCCAAAAAAAATCGTAACAACTTTAACAATCAAATAAATAAATATCAAAGAACTTTTCTTTTAACTGAGATGAGCCTTGGAAACAGCTATTTGTAGCAATCCGCAAGAACTTCGAGTAGAAGTGACAATATGTAGAAACTTTCATGAAATCAGCAAAGATCCATATTGGAATGGTTGATAGTTTTAGATGAGATTCTGCTAGAAAGAGTAAGAGATCATTATAGTACCTTACTAGACCACAATGAAAATTCATCATCTTTGCAATTTAGAAGTTTACTGGCTCTTCAGCTAAGTCATGAGGATTTGTAATAAGGCGGAACGATGTTCTGCTTCTTCTTGAATTCATCAATTTCCACAAATTTTCTCTCAATGTCAGGTTACGGTCCTGAATATGTCCAATACTTGATACTTGTACTTCACTTTTTCTGAAATTTACCGTTACACTTTGTTTATTCTAGGATGCCCAAAGGTCGCAATTGTTCTTTTATTTGTGAACAGTACTATTTAATTTTTTTATTTTTTACGGCTCACATTCTGACTGCAGCAGTTAAGTGATTTTTAATAGGAATTTGCCCGTTCTGTGCGCCGTGGCATAAGTGGTTAGTGTATCGGACCACTGCGCGTGGAGCTCCAAGTTCGAATCCCAGAAAACACTAAAAAAAGCTCTTTCATGGTCCCACCTCTCGCGAACGTCTGACAACCATACGAGAGTATTGTTGTCTCAAAAAGCTTCTCAGGATAAATTGCCCTTCCGATACGGTACTAAACTGTAGGTCCTTTCCATTCATGTGAAAAATATAACGCATACAACATGAGTGGTTGCGAGAAGCTAGGTCCTGACACTTAAAGAGCTGTTGCTGTTTTTTTTCCCGTTGCTGTCAATAAATAATTGTCGGCATATGCGCCGGCCCTTCGGTCATATAGCTAAGAGTTTATGTTATACCTTTCACTTTAATATTTTCCAATGACTTTTCGATGTTAGAAAGGACCACTAGAGTGAATTCGTTGTTAAGTGTGAGTAGCCAACATGATTGACAAATAAATCACGAAAAGTTTCGCGAAAATATTTCTTTATATCTAGTCAATATCAGTAAGAGTCAAATATATAAAATATTTGAAAAATAGGGTCTAAACTCACATAGCAACCACAAAGACTCAAACTATTGAATAAGATACCTTCATATACTCGTATATGCTTATAAAGCAGGTGAACGTCTAATGTTAACTTAATTTATAAAATAAAAGTAAACAAAATATGAAAAGTCACTCAGCCATGATAAGCTAGAACATGACTTCTTTCTCCAAATAGAAAATCGTGATCCAGAAAACCGTCTTTTTTTTTGGTTCCATATCATTTTGTATTTTTTAGCCCTCTTCCACACATGACGGAGCAATCGTGTGGGGTAATTTATGCGGAACTGAGTCGATTCGTTTTGCAAGTTTCCTCCTCTGGGATCCTTAATCCTTCTATTAAACTTTTTTTCTAATCATGTTTCTTACCCAAACCGCAGATAAAAGGGGAAAAAACCTATTCGTGATTCCAACCAATTGATTTTGTTTTCCAGCCGAGATCACTCTACTGGATCGAGAAGCAGCAAGTAGAATGATTTTTTTTTTAATTTTTTTCTCCTCTTCGAAATTATTTGCGGTCGCCGCAACTCTGAACTCTGAGAGAATACAGAGAATGAAAGGAAAAATATAGGAAATTCTACCCACAATACTTGACTGTCTATTTATTTATTTATTTTTTTATTCTGTCTGATGCTGCTACTGTTGCCGTTGTTATTTTTGCACGTATAATTATTCCATGAGCCCATCGCCTCTCGTCTGGTGTAACATGAAATCATCACAAGTTCCTATGTTCTCTCGACTCAGATTTCCCACAGTCTAGCTTCGTCGACCGGATCTATATTTTAACAATATAAAAACAAGTTACCAAGTGTAGAAACACGAAAGAAGGCAGAGGTAGGCAAGCAAAAAAAAAGATTGTCGCAGGGGAAAAAGAATGAACTCCTCAACTCGAAACGCATGTGATGAAGGATCAGTTAAGCCATTCCCTTACCACTCGATTAATTGTTCGCACTCTGGTTATGTTGTCTCTTTCTCTGTATGTATAAGTCTATAGAGTCGACTGTGTACTGATGTTGTTGACGACTTTGCGGGAATGAAGGTGATTGCTCAGGTAATTATACTTCTTGCTACTGGTAGTACACTCGAGCAAATTCAAAACAAAAATTCCCAGGAATTATGCAATAATTTCGTTTTCTTCATCTGGTTCTTTGAGGTTCGGTTTGTTTGTTTGCCTTTCTTTTCTGTGTACGCGCTGTCGGACATGAGATGTTAAACGTGATTTGAAGTTTTTTTTTTTTTTTCTTTAAAATAAGAGCGAATTCGACGAAGTAATTCTTGGAAGCTAACAAGTTGTGGGGAATAAACATGAAGAAATTATTCCGAAATGGAGTGATTCGAAAGCAAAACAAACTTGAAGAATGAATTGACAATTTATGTGGAACACGTTCGCCGTTTTAGATTTTCAATTTACAGTCTCTTCTGATACTGAAATAGATATATTACTCCTGTTCGCCTTTCAAATTTATATCGATTTTCAATAAATTTCTTAGTCTTTCCGACATTTGGTTAAGGAAAACAAAAGTCAACAAAAAGGCTGTGGGAATTTGATAATTCTTCTTCATGCATTCCTCACTCCCTTACGAAAATCATACACTTTTTCATATCATAACTTCCTTCTCTTCGATTTACTGCACATTTCCAAGGCAGTTCGATTTTTTTTTAAGGAAATCGAAAGAGTTGGCGTGCGAACTTTTTCCTGCATCTCAGAAATCTTGAGATTTCTCACATCATTGCTTCAATAATCTGATTACATAATTGTTCTACATCATCATGATCATTTAATTTCAAGACGAAGGCACACTCTTTTCAAAAGAATCCAAGTTTTCACGAGAAGACGAATCATTTCTTCGTCTGTAGCAACAAAGTGGTGAAAAAAAAAAGAATTTCATTGCTGTACAAGTCTTCTTCATTTTCAATTTCATTACTCAACTTAGTTTCAATGATTGAATAAAAGATCAACGCACAAGTGAATCTCTACCATTCACTTGCTGTGCTGTATCCATAAGAACAACATTTTTTTTATTCTTCTTCTTCTTCACGTAGTCGGTCGCCGTGTATCTTTGAGTATGTGTGTAGCTAAACAAATAAAAATAAACCCATCATCAAGATATACCGTTACCTATGACGTTTTTTTATGTGTTGTTTGTTGTTTACCTACCATACACACATCTACTCACACATTATGATAATCTAAATATGAAGATGACCAAATATAAGAAGAAAAAAAAAAAATGTCCACAACCAGTACTGGCTATATCCATTGGATTTCTTATGGACTTGTGCTTGTGCTGAGTAAAAGGAAGCAACAGTGGATTTTGTGTATGCATTCGGATTTGGTAGGAAATAATAATTTGTGGTACCTATCTTAACTTGAAATCAGGTGAATAGGGCAAACACAAAGCGGTGAAGAGAGACAATGCGTGTAGCTGGACGCGGTGGTTTTTTCTTTTTTTTTTTTTCTCTGTTATCCTATTGAAATGTCACGTTTTGTTGGCTTGCTTGCGCACTCGGTTGGTTCGATACTCCCTGTGGGGATGATTTTCCGGGTTAATTTCATAATTCATTAGTAGCATGACTAATCGAATGGTGTTTTGTTGGTGGTAATAATTTGGATAGAAGTTTTTGATTAAATGTGTTATAGAAATAATGTATGTGGTCTCATTTGAGATAATTTATACAGTCGCTCTGCAGGAAGCTTTGCCACTTTCTTCAGTGTTTATATTGACTCTTCTATAGCAGTGCAAACTGCGTGGTGTATAATTTTTTTTGAATTTCTAAATGAACATTAGGCTTTTTCATAGAAAATCATCAAAGCCTACCATTATTCACAGAAAATCTCAAAATTGCATGGAATGGTAATATAATTTCACGAAAAATAGAAGAATTTTAGTGCAGCAACCGGTATTCTGGTAGCTGGTTGAGTCAAACGAATCACGTTAAGACATGCTCCCAATGTCTAGAAGGTACGCATGGTGTCAATTTTATTGTATTCGTGTGCATCACACTGAAATCAAAGAGAATGGGAATATGGAACTCCGATTGGAACAATATTCAACCTGCATAAGAAGTCTCGAAATTATTTTTATGAGCAGTGTGTTGTTAGAAAAGTCAATATCTTGTCAAAGTTGCCTAAAGTAATGAACCAAATGGGGATTAATAAACACTCTTAGTTTCGGATAACCAATATCGTTCTATAAGCATCTGGACATAATAGTTACAAAAATTCGAAATAGAAATTGCAAGATATTATGACGACGAATCAAAATAGGTTTCGCAAGGAAGCTCTATGATGCTTTCGAGATATCTTCTCCTTCTTCATCCTAGCCTCTGTTCTAAATCTTTTGGGATCAGCTTTTCAAATACAATGCTCCAGATAGCATTCTTCATTTCATCCACCCATTGGCGCCGACCTTACCATCTCCAAAGAGTATCGAGCCCATGTACCTAAAGTTGGGCATTTCATATGATGTTTCTTACCATCTGGGGCTCAGAAAATTCACATCGCATATACTCTTTTTCCTGTCTGTTGATGCGCGGGCCCTATGATTTTAAAGTAGCCTGCCACTCGTTCAGCATATTTTAAAAGTCTTCTGTTGTGTCGTTTATTTGAATCATATTATCGGCATAGAACATATTCCCAGGAATGGGTCGTTAAGTAGTTCATTATATTGTTAAGCAGTAGTAGACTTAAGGCTGATCCTTAACAAAATAAATACTTGGCGCAATAGCTCTTTAAGTACCAGGGCCTAGCTTCTCGCAACCACTCATGTTGTGTACGTTATATTTTTTACACGAATGGAAGGAACCTACAGTTTAATGCCGTATCCGGGGGGCATTTTTGAGAAGCTTTTTCGTGACAACAATACTCTCGGATGTTTGTCAGACGTTCGCGAGAGGTGGGACCGTGAAAAAACTGTTTTGGTGTTTTCTGGGATTCGAACTTGGAACCTCACGTGTAGTGGTCCGACAGACTAACCACTTACGCCACGGCGCCCACAACGCTGATCCTTCCTAAACTCGTCGGTTGTGTCAACTTGTCCTTTCGAACGAGTTGACTTGACTTTCGTACATATCTCTTACCAGGTCATCAGAGGCTATGGGGCATAGTGGTATCGTAATGACTGTCATATTAATTTTCTTGGGACTATGTCATAAACTTTTTCGAAGTCTACAAAGGATAGGTTGTGATCCCTTGTTTTCGGATCATAGCCTCGCTGATAAAAGGAAGAAGGAAGAAGGTAAGATCAACACCGGTTGCAATCTTATATTCGTTTATAAATAATTCCATGGCTTCTGACTTCACTTTTTTAATGGAGGGCTACAAAGGATAGAGGTAGGTTTTTTCTATTGTCGTGGTGATTCTTATGCAATATTTGGCATCTAAAGTTGACGTTAACGATATGAATCCGCATTTGTTCTCAGTGATGCTAACGACACTGTTAAGTATTTCATGCATAACTCTCTCAATACCTAGCAAATATTGACTGTAGGCCGCGTGATAGTAATCAGTGAATCTCGACATTTTTAACTGCATTTAATACTGCTTAAATCTAGTTGTCTGATAGACTATTGCTTTTGTAGCCTTTGTGAATTGAAATCAGACCCTGTATCCATTTCCATATTGAGCCACTGCACACCATGATCCCATGGTCTTTAACTTCTAACTTCCAGTCTTTCAGTTTGAGAACAGAATACAGATACCTACTCGTAGTCATCATAGAAAACTGAATAGTCCGATGTTGTTGTGAAGCTTCAAAGATTCGTTTTGATACCCGTCCACGCTCTATATTTTTCTTACGAAGCAGTCCCTTTACAAACACAGAAAGCTTTTAGTTCCTTTTTCATCATCACTTAAATTTTTTTCTTTCAAAACAACTTAAGTTAGGTTAGGTGCCTTATGACCAGGGATAGGATTTTGCTAACTTTGCCTCTTTTTTTTGCTAAATCGGAAGATAGTATCGACTTTACACAAACACGTTTCATGTCCTCCTGATTCCAAATATATGTATTTTATTTTGCCTTTTTTTGCCTTTTTATATCGTTATTGCCTTTTTTTGCCTATTTTTGCCGTTGTTGCCTTTTTCTGCCTTTTTTGCCTATTTTGCTTTTTTCTCAAAGTTTGTTCGCTAAAAAAATTGTAGAAAAATGCGCGTTTGCATGTATGTATGGTATATCTGTGCAAACATGCTTCTTACTCACACTACGTAATACGCATACCTAAATTCCTAGACGCCTTAAAATTTAAAACGTCTAGTCCGTGGGGAGAGTCAACATGGAAATATGTACATGACCACAGACGGTTTGCACTTGTATGTGACCGCAGACGTTACTGCGTATAACTCTATTACATATTTCTTGTTTGTATACAATACATAATATGCAGATTATTTTGCTCGGATTAAAAAAATCGTCAGCGTTCTTGAAGACGATGCAAGCTGTGTTGTGTTCACAAAGGAGTTGATTGAAGATGAAGCAGTACAAGCGCAGTTGGCGTACATCAAAGTCAATTTTAGGTTTTTAGTCAACCCAAAAAAACGAATTTTCGAAAACTTACAAAAAACAGGTCTTTTTGAGAGTCTGTACTTATAATTTTAACTAGTATTATTCTGATCAAGGAACATCAATTGGCGAAGTGTTGCCGGTTTTAAAGAACATTCAGTAAAACTTGAAAAAAGCAAAAGGGCCGATTGCAAAGGAAGTCCTGAAGAAGTTAACTGCCGTTTTCAATGCAAATCCGGGACTGAAAACTATTGAGCAGATAAATTCTATAATGAACGGCGACTTGGATTCCAAACTTCCAGAAAATATTGATGTTAATAATGTTGAAAGCCTTAAATGGGCTCCACTTATTTCAGCTGAAGTAGAAAGGTCATTTAGCTCTTTAAAGGCGCTTCTAAGAAAGAACCGGAGAAGATTATTACCAGAAATTTCAAAAAGCTCTTGGTAGTTCAATGCTACTATAACTAAATGTGCATTTACTTTCCTTTTCTTACTTTTTAATAAATGCCTTTTTTTTGCCTTTTTAAGTGTTTTGTTTTGCCTTTTTTAACTTTTTTATGTCAACAAAATCCTAACCCTGCTTATGACAAAGAATCACTGCTCACTAGACCAACAGTTTGGGTTCATTGTGACCAATTATTTAACCCTGGAAACAGTGTAGAGTTGGTCTGCTCTTAGAACTATCCCAGATCCATTAACTCAACATACATAACCTAATTCCTTCAGCTCCGGGAAGGAGTAGGGCAGGACAATCGCAGAAAAGATGACGAACAGATTTCATTTCTTCTTCGTCCCTGCAACTTCTACAATAGTCGTTGTGCAGTACACCGAGTCATTCTGCATCAATGCCAATGCCACAGTGACCAGTAATAATGCTGGAAATGGCCCGTGCGTTCTGACGACTAAGTTTCACCAGAGGTTGAGCTAAAGGGCCGGTCATATGCCCCTGGCCGTTACGCATGTGTCTAAATGAACCCAGCGGTTGCTCGACCGGTTGCATTATCTTCTATTCTCTTCCGTAAGGAGTAATTGGGATCACTTAAACAGGGAGAGCCACGAAACTTGCAGCGCCG
Organism: Brachypalpus laphriformis; assembly: GCA_945910035.1. Taxonomy (NCBI): domain Eukaryota; kingdom Metazoa; phylum Arthropoda; class Insecta; order Diptera; family Syrphidae; genus Brachypalpus; species Brachypalpus laphriformis. The sequence continues at coordinate 36,406,915 of OX246753.1, forward strand.
ACCAATTCCTAACAACGTCGTCAGCCCTTTCGTTTCCATCGATATCCATATGCCCTGGATATCTCGTTTAAAAGTGGTTTGCAGATTCTTACAACCATCGACCTAATTCCAGCAGAGTCCAGGGCCTTAACGGCTGCTTGTCTATCAAGATAACTAGGTTAGGTTAGGTTGAAGTGACTGTCAGCTGAGAATCGTCAACACACTTAGACCAATAATAGGTCCATTGTGATACCACATGTGATCATGGGAGAAAGTTTCTCCTACCTACTCGTTAAACCACTTTGAGCTTCGTATGAAGCTCAGGAGGCTCTTTATGTCTATGTTTTTCAGGTCGCCCATGTCCTTGTAATAGAGGGCTCCTAGGTAAAGCTTCCTTCTACGGGAGAGAGCTGGGCAGAAACAAAGAAGGTGACGAATAGTTTCTTCCTGTTCTTCATCCATGCAGATTCTACAAAAGTCGTTCGCAAAAAGGCATAGCTTTGCAGCATGCTTACCTATTAGACAATGTCCAGTGATGACATCTCTTATAGCGCCGATATGCAATCTGTTGAGAAAAATCAAATTCCTAGAACGTTTAAGATCCAGCTTCGGTCAAATTTGTTTTGTCGCTAGACATGTGGGTCCACTTGTCCATCTAAGATTCGTACTCTCGATAGCATCCAGCTTAAATTTGAGTTTGCAAGTAGCGATTGGTATACCTAAGGAGCCTTTATTCGGCAGGATGGGTATAGTTATTCCTATTCTGGCGAGTTCATCGGCCTAACAATTCCCTGGAATGTCCCTATGTCCCCGGCACCCAAAACAGGTGAATATTGAACTGCTCAGGCATCTCCACGAGAAACGATCGGCAGTCTAGACCTACTAAAGAATTTATAGAGGTCGCTTCCAAGGATTTCATTACTGCTTGGCTGTAAGATGCGGATATTTCTAGCAGGTATCACGTATTCCTTAAGCCAAGATAAGACTTCTTTAATCGCCATAATCTCCACCTGGAACACGCTACAATGATTTGGAAGACGGAATGAGAGCTTAAGATTAAGCCTGTCAGAGAAAACACCTCCACCGACTCCGTCCTAAGATTTTGAACCGTCAGTGAAGAAGTGAATTGACCCTTCTTCTATCAAGATAACTAGAATTAGAAAATAATTTTTTTTTTATTTTTCCGAGGGTAGGTGAAAAATCTTCCACAGACACTATGAGAATAGCAAGCGCGTGCTCATAGTAGTGTCAGATTCTTTCTGAATAAAAAAGCACCACCCTTCGATATAAATTTCCTAGATATTGCAACTAAGTAATAATTTATCAAGCAATTTTTCTATCAGGAAATTAAAACGTTTGGCTGGTTACTTTCCACTGAAAGATCCTGCATGTTCCGCAATCTAGACGCGGTTTATCATTATCTCGCCAAGTCGAAGGGTTTCGTCCTTTGTAGTCGGCGCAATAAATTGCTCTCATCCAAAATTTGTAGGACTGTATTGTTGACATGTCCGATTAGTCGGTTTTTATGCTTTCTCGTGAAGCTTCTAGTTTCAGCTTCGATTGTCGTAATTCCGAGATCCCTGTGGATATCGTCGTTTCTACTATACCACGGTACTTGGACAATTTCTTTTAGCACTTTATTTTGAAAAGCTTGTAAAATATTGGCATTTGTTTTCTTGGTACAACCCCAAAGTTGTATACCGTAGGTCCACACCGGCTTTAGCACTTGCTTGTATAAAAGCAGTTTGTTCTCAGTACTGAGCTGGGAATGTTTTCCGAGTAACCAGTACATTTCTCTATATTTGATTTCGAGTTCTTTTAGTTTCATTTTCACATGCGAATTCCATTTCAGCCTTGCGTCGAGTGTCATTCCCAGGTATTTGGCCTCGTTTGCAAAAGGTATTCGGGCCGAGTTTAGGAAAATTGGCAAGTCATTAATTTTCTTGTAAGTGAAATTCACGTGAACAGATTTAGATTCGTTGAGGGCGAGCCGCCAGTCCCTCGTCCATTCATTTACATTATTCAGTGCGTTTTGCAGTTTTGCAGTCGTTTCTTCGATTGTTTTACCTACTGCTAGGATAGCGGTGTCATCGGCAAACATAGCAAGGATAGTGCCATCTTCGTTCGGTATATCACGAGTATATAGCAAATAGAGAAGCGGCCCAAGAACGCTTCCTTGCGGTACGCCGGCGGAAATTTCCTTGAGCCCGGAGTATTCGACTCCATGTCTAACACGAAAGAGTCTATTCCCGAGATATGATAGAATATCGTATAAGCATACAGGGTGGACTTGTCGTAGTTTGCATTTCAAGCCATCATGCCATACCTTATCAAAGGCCTGCGAGACGTCAAGAAATACGCTTGAGCAAATCTTTCTTTCGTCAAGTGCTTTCGCGATTACGTCTGTAATTCTATGCACTTGGTCAATCGTCGACTGCTTACTTCTGAACCCAAACTGGTGGTCAGGGATAAGATTATTTTCTCCTATAATCGGTTGCAGACGCCTTAATAATATCCTCTCGAAAATGTTCGATATGATTGGAAGAAGCGAAATTGGTCTATACGATTTTACTTCATTTGGCGGTTTTCCTGGTTTTAAAACCATTATGACTTCCGCAACTTTCCATTGGCTCGGAACGTGTTTTAATCTGAGTGCAGCATTTACAATATGGAGAAGCTTAGTCAATGCTTTACTAGGTAAAACTTTGAGAATTTCTCCGGTAATCAAATCATAACCAGGAGATTTCTTAGGTTTTAGATTCTCGATCTCATGTTTGAGTTCCCTTAGCGTTGCACTTGTGAGCGTCAAATCGTCAGATGGTAAATCCAGCCTATTGCGGTTGTCGTAAACCACTTCACCATCGTACGATTTAAAGGTTTCTTCCAGGTGCGCCGCAAAGACGTCCGCTTTTTCTTTATATTCCCTCGCCCATTCATTTTGATTTAATTTGATTGGCGGCGCGGAGACTTTGGGCCGTTTGGTGCCTTTTACAGCTTTCCAAAGTGAATAATTGGAATCTTTTTTCGCTGTTAAACTTTTAAGGTAAGAGCCTACGGCACGATTCTTAAAATCCTTAATAGTCTTCTTCAACAAATTGCACAGACGATTCAAGTGTGCTTTATGCTGCGGAGCACGACTCTGTTGCGTTTTCCTTGGATTGGGCGTACTATTCCAAGAGGCGAGCTGTACGATCTCAACGAAGCGATCAACTTCAACCTCAAGTTCATAGGGTGTCGTAAAAAAATAATGCTGAAGAATTTTGCCTCCTACTACAGTAGAACTGGGGAACTTTGTTCAGTCTTCTTCTTTTTAGGATTTAGTTCTAGTCTGTTTTTAATTCTTTTTAATTAGAAAGTTCATTTATAGCAGATTTTATTAGCCGATGATATCAATTAATCAGTATCTACGAAATATTCTAAGGATTTTCTAGTCGAAACATGTTCCAAATAAACTTTTTTTTCTAAAAACACATCTGGAATCACTATTCAATGGCCAAAGTAGTAGTAGAATGACCATATATTATACTTTAAAAAGAGTGACAGTTCTATAGTGAACTTTGCAACGCACTGGAATCCCTTAACTCTATAAAGTAGAATAGTGAAGGCTGAGTCAAGGCAGCTAAGAAAAAGTCGAAAAAAATGAATGTATATCGAAACAATACTAGATGGCTCGTAGGTGTAGTAAATGACCTACGACCCGTGAGGGGATACAGTGCATATCGGATCGTCTGCGTAGCGTTTTTTTTGCGGAAACAAAACAGAAAGTACTCCTTATGATGTCCACTTTGTTCATATTAATCTCCGATGTAGCCATTCACTTTTAGTACTTCTCTTATCGATTATGGACCCTTTCCAAGTCCACTATAGTGTATCCTTTAAAAACGATTTAATATGCTGTTTTCTTTAAATTACTGTCGTCTTTCTTTGAATTAATAATTCCTTTATTTCTCTTTATTGCCTTCGTTTATACCTTGTACGTAAACATTCCGAAAGACTAAAATAATAACATCATTTATCTACATCACTGATCCAGTCATCGAAGGCTAATGTCCTGTGACAAAAGTATAGCAGTACAACCTTCATCCTCAAAGGTGCTCCTCGACTGGCTGATGCTTCCTGGGTGCGTAAACTGTTTCGTCAGAAATTTGCTATCACCATAGATGATTGCGAGAAGATCTCCCCGTCCAGTTCCAGAAACCCTAGCTGTTTCAAATTCAAGATTCCAACGAAGTACCAATGGCTTTTTTGGTCCTCCTCTGGCGATGCTTTCCGGCTGGGTGAAAGCTTTATGGTCAAATAGGTTTCCAAGGACAACAACGCACAGGTTAAGCCTAACTTTATTAATAAACCTAGATAAAAGCCTAATAATACAATAAACCCTAGATCTAAGCATCACACTTTTAATGCCCGACCTTCCAACCATTCCTACAACTCTAATACTAGCTCTAAGCGTACTTCTAATCCTCCGCCGTCCAGCTCTTCCAACTACTCTAAGCCCTCCAATAATAACTGGTCATTCCGAATGGGTTTATTTCCTAATTTTAATTACGCTACCAAACTGTCAAACGTCAAGCGAGTTTCATTCGACCTCTCGCCTGTCCCTTCTACCTCATCAAATACTAAAGACATTCCCCCAGCCCACTACCCTAATTTCATCCATTCTCACACTCTTAACCCTGCTTCCTCCTCATCGTCCGCCCCACCTAGATCTTCTGACCTACCGCCTTCTAATGTCAGTTCCACTTACTCTACTATCACATCACCTGCCTTTTTAGACCCACTTTTCCCTCCCACCATTAAACTAACGAAACAACTTGCAGATTCCGATAATGATAGTCGCTATGTAATCTCACGTTTAAGAGATCGAAAAATCTACGAAAATGTCCGTATTTATCTTGCTTACCTTCACGATAAAGATGATTCCATCTGTATTGATGGGAAAACTAATACCAATATTAAGGTTTCCATCTCTCAAGAAGGTCTCCCTACTAATAAGAATGCTTTGATTAAAATCTTTGTTCAGTTCCATGAGAGTCTTAATATACCACATTTCCATGTAACAAACGATCTATCATCTTTCGCATCTTACATCAGCTCCAAGCGTAGGTCCCACCTCCAAAGAACTCGCGCTGACCATAACAATTACTTTCGCCACTAATCAGTTATCTTCTCACTCTCCTCCTTCTCAGCATGTTTCAACCCGAAACATCCCGCATGCTACAGTTGCCTCCTCTGAGTCCTTGTCTAGTTATTACCAGAACGTGAGAGGTCTGCGAACTAAAACCTCCTCCATATTTCTTAACTCTCAAAAGCTCCCCTACCATATTTTTGCTCTCACTGAAACGAACTTATCTTCTAACTTCATGAATAGTGAGCTACTTACCTCTGATTTCTTCAAGTTCCGAGATGATGGCCAATTGAAAGATGACGATTAATCTGGTCGTGGTGTTCTTCTGGTGATACATATATATACATAATAGCTTCGACTCAACTTTCGTTAAATCCTCACCCACAGCTGACTTCGAATATATTTGCGTCAAAATCACCTGCCCAATGCGTAACCTCTACATTCTGTGTTGCTATATTCGCCCATCTCAACCAATCCAGGGCTATCAGCTTGCCGAAGACGCGATCGATTGCCTGAGTGACATTGTAGACCCCTGTGACGACGTCATGGTTCTGGGTGACTTTAATCTCCCCCATCTCCAATGGTCCCAGTCTGAAGATGAGTCCCATTTTATTGCTGTAAACCCTACCTCTGAAAACGAAGTCCTCTTCACTGACTGTCTCTCTGATTCCGGCCTTTTCCAAATTAGTGGCATTACAAACTACTTGGATAAACATCTAGACCTAATCTCCTCAATCGATCCCGCCAATTGCATCGTTACTGAAAGCAGCCATCTTCTCCCCACATTAGATCGCTTCCACCCACCTCTATTCTTACCATTTTCGTAGAACAATTTCAGCACAATCTCTCACTGCGAGAACTCATATAGCTTCAATTTTCGCAAATCAGATTTCGCTAAACTCAATGATTTTCTCAGTAACATTAACTTTAGTTCTATCCAAGTTGACATCATTGGCAATGCTCTAGCGTATTTCTACGAGCAGATTTTTACCTGCCTCATTCAATCAGTCCCTTTTGTGCCTCAGAAAAACCTTGCCTCAGACCCCCCATGGTATAATAAAGAGCTGCGCTCGCTCCGTAACAATAGAAACAAATTATGGAAATCATTCTTTAAATCTCGATCTGACTCTGATTTTTCCCATTACCAACATACTTACTTACTTAGGTGGCGCTACAGTTCGGGGTGAACCTGGGCCTCAACCAACAAGCCTCTCTATTTAGCTCGGTCTTTAGCTAATTGCCTCCAGTTGCGCACTCCAAGTTAGATTCGGGGTTAGATTCGAAGACTCTGTGGGCCGGAGCGTTGGTGTCCATTCGCTCTACATGTCCTAGCCATCTCAGACGTCCAATACGCAGTTTTTTGACTAGGTCAATATCGCTGTACAGCTCGTATAGTTCGTGATTGAATCTTCTCCTCCAAAACCCGTCAACGCAAACGGGACCGAAAATCTTACGAAGAATTTTTCTCTCGAAGCGACCAAGGATATCTTCATCCTCTTTTAATAAAGTCCATGTTTCAGCGCCGTAAAGTAGGACTGGGATGATCAAGGTCTTATATAGAGCCTCCTTAGTTGTTCGAGAAAGGGCTTTACTGTTGAATTGCCTTATTAGCCCAAAAAAACAGCGATTGGCAAGAGTTATTCTTCGATTGATTTCTGCACTGATTTTGTTAGTAGAATTTACAGCAGAGCCAAGGTAGACAAAGTCCCTTACTACCTCGAAGTTATAGCTGCCCACGGTGACGTTTTGTCCAATTCGTCGATGTTGGTTTTCCCTTCTAGTTGACAGCATATACTTGGTTTTGCCCTCGTTTATCGCAAACCTATTTTGGCCGCTTCCGCCTCAATGCTTGCAAAAGCACCGGTGACAGACCGCTGAGATCTTCCGATAATGTCTATATCGTCGGCGTATGCAAGCAGTTGTACAGACTTGTAATAGATTGTGCCTCCGGTATTGGCTTGTGAGTTCCGCACAATCCGTTCAAGTATAATATTGAAGAAGTCACATGACAGCGCGTCACCTTGTCTAAAGCCTTTTTTGACATCAAAGGTCTCGGTGAGGTCATTACCGACCTTGATGGAGCAGCGAGCGTTCTCCATCGTCAGCCTGCACAGGCGGACAAGTTTGGCAGGGATGTCGAAACTAGACATGGCTCTATAAAGCTCTTCTCTATAAATGCTGTCATAGGCGGCCTTGAAATCGATAAAGATGTGGTGAGTATCGATTTGGAATTCTTGGGTTTCCTCCAGGATCTGCCGAAGTGTGAAGATTTGATCGATGGTGGACTTTCCTGGCCTGAAACCGCACTGATAGGGTCCAATCAGGCTGTTGATAAAAGGTTTCAGGCGTTCACACAATATCGCAGAAAAGATCTTGTACGCGATGTTGAGGAGACTGATGCCTCTATAATTGGCGCAGTTGAGGTGGTCTCCTTTCTTGTAGATCGGGCAAACGATGCTGAGATTCCATTCATCAGGCATACACTCCTCTGACCAAATATTAGAAATGAGTTGGTGTATGCACTCTACCAATTCATCCCCAACTGCCTTGAAAAGTTCGGCCGGTAAGCCGTCAGGTCCAGCAGCCTTGTCCGATTTTAGCTTGGATATTGCTATCCTCACTTCGTTTTGGTCAGGTGGACGGAAATTTTGACTATCATCGTCCATGTTGAATGGTTCATTCTGCCTGACAGCGGGATGTTGGTCTTCGTCGCCGTTATACAGTCTGCAGAAGTAGTTCTTCCATATTCTCAGCACCGACTGTGATTCTACTACGAGGTTTCCATTCTCATCTCTACAGGTTTCTGTACGGGTATTACTTCTCTGACACGTTCTTTTTACCTTTTGGTTGGACATTACCAACATGTCCACTCCCAATTCTCTGAACTCTGTGAATATCTATACACCGAATATCTTGACAGAATGTAATACATGCTAATCAGTGACCCCGAAAGTTTCTACCACTTCATTGATGCCAAACATAAATCTGATAGCTATCCATCCACTTTGAAATTTGCTAATAAATCTTCGGCAGACCCTAAGACAATTGCAAATCTTTTCGCTAATTTCTTCAGCCAATCGTTTACGGATCACGTTACTCAACCTGATTATAACTACTTCCGCTACCTAGAACACAATTGATATAACTTCGGCGTCCTTATTAGAAAAGATTAATAAACTAAAAGACGAATACTCCCCCAGTCCTGATGGCCTTCCCGCTATAGTTCTCAAAAAATGCGTCAGTCACTTAGTCCAACCCCTCACTACTCTTTTCCGTCTATCTATTTCGCAGGAAGTTTTTCGCGAAATTTAGAAAAATGCATACATAATCCCCACCCACAAAAGAGGTTGTAAAAGTGAAATATCCAACTACCGCCCCATCGGTAAACTGTCCTGCATACCTAAGCTATTTGAAAGCATTGCTTATGACACAACTTTTTTCCATTGCAAGACTTTCCTTTTACCAAACCAGCATGGATTCTTTAAGGGCAGATCAACAACCACCAACCTTACCGAGTTTGTGTCTAGCACTATGTGCGTTTTGGAAGATGGTAATGAAGTCGACGTAGTTGCCACAGACTTCAGCAAATTCTTCGACAAAATTTCGCATGCTATCATTCTTCTCAAACTTAAAGCTCTTGGTTTTCAACCGGGGCTTATCTCATGGATTGAATCTTACTTGGAAAATCGCCAGTATAAAGTCCTCTTCAGATCTTCAATTTCTGATCACATTGAAGCCACTTCGGGAGTCCCTCAAGGCAACCATCTTGGTCCAATGATCTTCATCCTGACAATTAACGACGTTGATTGTATCATCAATGATTCCAACCTTTCTATATACGCTGATGATATGAAAATCTTCACGCCAATATCATCCCCTGCCGACTCTCACTCACTGCAAGATGATCTGAACCGATTTTTAGTCTGGTGCCATAGTAATACTTATATCTCCAGTGTTAACATGTGTAGATTATTTTAATTCACGAAAGCAAAACCGAAAATATGAAATTATGAATTACTTAGTCTAAAATTTATTAACTTTTACTATTATAGACTTTAACTTATAAGTCCAATGTAAAAGATTCTTTATAAATAAATAAATAAATGAAAAATTAAAATGAAAATTTCTTAGACGTCAGCAAGTGTCGAGCGATCACATTCTCTCGTAAGCGTATCCGACCATCCGCTAGAGTGTACTCCATTTGTGGTGAGCCTATTCCCCCCGTCTCTTCACTGCGCGATTTGGGAGTTATCTGTGATAGGGAACTCAACTTCCGTTCTCATATCGATAATATTATCAATAAAGCTAACTCTGCGCTCGGTTTCGTCAAGCGATGGTCTAAGGAATTCTCAAACCCTTACGTTACAAAATCCTTATACATCACTTTCGTCAGACCCCTCCTTGAGTATACTTGCCAGGTATGGTCACCCTACTATGAAATCCATATCTTGCGAATCGAAGCTGTTCAGCGAAAGTTCATCCGCTTTGCCTTACGTGGTGTTTCTTGGGCTGATAGCTACAATTTACCCCCATACACGGACCGTTTGAAACTAATAAATTTACAGTCTCTCTACAAACGCCGCGAAGTTGCTGACATCTTGTTTATTCATCAGCTATTAGCTGGCAACATTGATTCCCCCGCGCTACTGCATATGATTTCTTTTAACACCACGTAATCTCAGGTCGTCACCCCTCTTTCGTTCTATTCCTCCAGAATGCCAGTCCAGAATGCTCCGCAGAGACAATCTCATTCAAACCGCTTCCGACTTTCATAATAGCAAAGCTTCCCTAAGAAATGCCCTTCGTTCCATTAATTCCTCCTCCTGACCCATAAACTGTTAGTGTTTAAGTTCTAGTGTAAGGTTTCTAGATTGAAATTTGTAGGCTCAGCACGAAAAAAAAAAAAAAGTTAGGTTAAGTATCCCTTTGTTAGTTTTAAGCTACCCTTAAGTTCAAGCTTGTATTAAGCTTAAATTAATAAATAAATAAACTAATTTTCTGGAAAACTAATTGTTTCAAAGATAGGAACCGTTGAAAAATGAGCGATTCCAAGGTAATTTGAGTCCATATTCATAGCTCATCTTGCCATATCATAACTTTAACCTGCTCAATGGAGAGTTGTTTTAAAACTGAATTTACTTCCAGTTATATTTCCTATACTTATAACTTACATATTCGCACTTTAGAATAAATCATTTCTTACACACTCTTGGTAATAAAAGAAAATTGTTTTCCACGAAGAATCAACATTCGACTTAATGATCCACAACTAATTGCATATTAAACTCAACTTTACATCAACTCGAATTGTGAACCATTAATCCTCTCTACCACATTTCCTATATTTTCATCCAACAATAATAAACATGTTTAACAGAAAAAAAAAAAAAAAAACGATTACCAAGTGTAAGTGCCGCATAATAGCCATCTTACTCCATTGAATCTCCCACTCCCAGGCCACCAGCCACCAGCCCGCCAAGCAAAGCCCCAAAAAACCGCATGTGATCTCACAGATACACCAACTCAAAACTTCAGCCAAAGCTACAACAACTGAATAAACCGCCAAACAATAGACACAAGCAAAAGGAAAAGATAAAGTACGTTACACAATCAAAGCGCAAAGTTATACCGGGACATGCCTAAGGAGACAGAAGAAGGAAGAGGAGGTTGTTGTGGATAACTAGGTAACAACAGGCAGCGCAGCGGCACGCTAGGCACATGAACTTGAATTGTTGTTGCTGTTGCCGTGTACTTGCGGTAATGGAACGCCGGAGATGGATGACTGAGCCAAACACAAGAAAATAAAAAAAAAGAGAACTCCACCGAAGACAATGGCAATGAGCAAGTACACTCAGGTGGTAGCGGCGCAGCTGAGGAACTTTTTGAAGGCCTAGGCCAAGATTATGGACAAAAAATAAATAAAAATAAATTTTGCCGGCTTCATAGTTTTGTTGCGCTGCGGTTGGACTATTGTTGGTTTGAGCCGCATTGGTGTTTGGGTGTCGGCAACGATGGGGCTTGGTTCGTCGAGATTGAATGAAAGAAAATTTGTTTAGCTCAAGTTTATCTGAAAATTACAAGCGATTTTGAGATACTAGATGAATAGATGACAGGTTGGTCTAAGCAAAGAGGCGAACAAGAAAGGCGGTGGCACTTTAAGGGGGGAAATTACACACTTATTTTATCTCAGTTCAGTCACGATAAAGGCTTTTATTTGTTCACGGGGCCTTTTAATTATGCGATTAGTTTGAATACATGGTGTTTACAAGATATACCATTTGGTACGTTACCGACTTAATAATAGTCCATAAAAATAATGAATAGAGCCTTAACGGACTCGTGTGCTGGATATATTTTGATTCAACAACACAGTAATTCTTAAGACTTTGGTCGTAAATGAATCAGTTTGGTCTCCAGGATATCAGTTTTTTAATGTTGTAATACATTAAACATATATTACTCAGCGATTTCCAGATTAAAAACTTGATTTTCTAGATTTCAGGGCAAGAAAGAACTTGCAAAAACGGTCATACCTAAAACAGGTTTAGCAGCTCATATTCATAAAAGATGAGGGATCGTTTTTACTGCAACTTATCGTGAAAGTTTGAAGTGGTTTTAGGCAGAAACAATTCTTTTGACTAACCTACTGGCCTACCCGATATGTTTCACGTGTTCCAATTAATCCTAAAATAGTATTGAAGATTAAAATCTTCCATTTCCTCAAATACAGCATTGGTCATATCCAACTTGATGAAGCGCTAGTGGTTAATTCCTTCATTTCTTTCCCATATTCTGGGATTTTCCAACCCATGCTTAACCTTTAAATGCATATTGTTGCCAATTGTCTACATTCCAGTTACACATGACCATTTGTTTACGTCGTGATATATGTATGAGAGCACAGTACAGGCAGAATTAAATCAAAAATCAATGGAAAAACATCGTGATTCCTTAAAGGAAATGCTTATTGTATTGGTTGACTTAGAAAACGCATTCGACAGACAACCACGAGATCTGACATGGGTGGCGCTAAGACATCGAGGGTTTCCAGAAACCTATTTTCAGGTGGTTATGGACATGTACGAAAGAGCAAAGTAAAATGTAAGATGCCCCGCTGAGGTAACCGAAGAATTCCCCATCAAAGTCAGGGTGCACCAGGGAAGCGTTTTAAGTCATTTGCTCTTTATTACAGTCCTCCACTATCTGCTTGAAGGTAAAGTGACGGACCCCAAGGTACATCAATTATTCTTTGCTGACCATGGAGCCATCATAAGTGCAGTTGAATGTAAAGCGCTCGCCAACGCTTTACATTGATGGACGATGTACAAAACGTATGAGAGTAAATTAACGGCAGCTGAGGTGGCGATGCTTCGCATGACAGCAGGAGTTACAAAGCTTGATCGAATAAGAAGTCCGAAGATCCGTGGACGCTTTCACGTCAAGGAAACCATCGTACAAAAAATTAAGCGTGACCGGCTCAGTTGGTGTTGCCACGTTCAAAGAAGAGATCATTTGAACCCTGTTAAAAAGGCAATATCAATGCATGTTCCAAAGACATCGCGATGTAGGAAAGGCAGGCCTATAAACGCCTGGATCAGACAAATGCGACCGAATATCTTACGAAGGATTTTTCTCTCGAAGCGACCAAGGATATCTTCATCCTCTTTAAATAAAGTCCATGTTTCAGCGCCGTAAAGCAGGACTGGGATGATCAGGGTCTTATGTAGAGTGTCCTTAGTTATTCGAGATAGGGCTTTACTGTCGAAATGCCTTATAAGCCCAAAGGAAAAACAGCGATTGGCAAGAGTAATTCTTCGATTCATTTCTGCACTGATTTTGTTTGTAGAATTTATAGCAGAGCCAAGGTAGACAAAGTCCCTTACTATCTCGAAGTTATAGCTGTCCAAGGTGACGTTTCGTCCAATTCATCGGTGTTGGTTTTCCCTTCTTGTTGACAGCATATACTTGGTTTTGCCCTCGTTTATCGCTAAACCCATTTTGGCCACTTCCGCCTCGTGCTTGCAAACGCACCGGTGACAGCCCACTGAGTTCTTCCGATAATGTCTATATCGTCGGCGTATGCAAGCAGTTGTACAAACTTGTAATAGGTTGTGCCTCCGGTGTTGGCTTGTGAGTTCCGCACAATCCGTTCAAGTACAATATTGAAGAAGTCACATGACAGCGCGTTACCTTGTCTAAAACCTTTTTTGACATCAAAGGGGGGGGTCATTACCGACCTTGATGGAGCAGCGAGCGTTCTCCATCGTCAGCCTGCACAGACGGACAAGTTTGGCAGGGATGTCAAAACTAGACATGGCTCTATAAAGCTCTTCTCTATAGATGCTGTCATAGGCGGCCTTGAAATCGATAAAGAGGTGGTGAGTATCGATTTGGAATTCTTGGGTTTTCTCCAGGATCTGCGAAGTGTGAAGATTTAATCGATGGTGGACTTTCCTGGCCTGAAACCGCACTGATAGGGTCCAATCAGGTTGTTGATAAAAGGTTCCAGGCGTTCACGCAATATCGCAGAAAAGATCTTGTATGCGATGATGAGGAGACTGATGCTTCTATAATTGGCGCAGTTGAGGGGGCTCCTTTCTTGTGGATTGGGCAAACGATGCTGAGATTCCATTCATCGGGCATACACTCGTCTGACCAAATATTAGAAATGAGTTGGTGTATGCACTCTACCAATTCATCCCCAGCTGCCTTGAAAGTTCGGCCGGTAAGCCGTCAGGTCCAGCAGCTTTGTTCGATTTTAGCGTCACACAAATGTGACGATATTGGCATTTCATTGGCCTCAGTAACCGAGTGATCCAAAATCAGGAGGCCTGCCGATATTTTCTGAGATCAAATAGGCGAACCCCACGGCGGATCAGTAGAAATGCGTTGAAGTGGGAGGGTTATGATCCCTTTTTTTTATCATAACCTCGCCGAAATTGGAAGAAGAAAGTACAAGCAGAATTACAAAAATCGGCCATAAATTGCTTAAAACATAAAATTCTAAAGAGAATAAAACCAAAAAAAAAAAAACCCGGGCACGAATCCAAAACTAAAGCGCAGTACTGCCACAAATATAGTATAGGCAATGTAAGCGCGCTCGGACAACTGTGGCGGCATCTGACTAGCCTGGGTCAAGTATGAATATAGATTTTGTTCCTGATGCAATGGAGATCGACCCAGACCCATCGTATCTCTTTGGCATAGCCAATATGATGGCGGGGGATGAAAATTCGACTAGTCTGAGGCCGACAACTACTTTAACAAAAATTTATTTTACTTCATTTTACTGCACACAATTGACGTTTTCACAAAATTACCGTGTCCGACACTGCGGATATTATTATTTTCTTTTTCTTGCATCATGAAAGCAAATGTACTACCATATTGGGAGCCCTATAGACATATTTAAGAGCAGTGAGTACACAACCTTAGATAAAGCCATTCCAAGCACTTAGATAATGACATCACTACCAAGTCCATGAAACAAGAAACTTGGCCCTGAAAATGTCAACCTGTCAGGATGTTGCATAATTACTTGTGAAAGGTTTCTTTTATTTTACAAGCAATTGTCTTAATTAGTGGAACTATTTGTGGTGATATCGAAAAAACTAAGCAAAAGTATTCTCATTGATACTTTAGGCGAATTACGAGTATCTGAAAACCTCGAGGTAAATTTGCTTTCATTGCTTTTTTCTTCAAAAATTAATCCCTTAACCACAAAAAATTGTTACACAGTCGAACAAAAATTAATTCTAGTTCCATTGAATGGCAAATTAGCATTCTATAGCCTAGACTCTGCGGCCAAGAGACCACAAGCCGCTAATTACTTCCTGATTTATAATTGTATCGCGTTTTCTTTTCTACTTAATCATATGAAGGAATTAGTGTTTTCCGCGAGTACTCAGCGAAGATAAAAAAAATAGTGTGTACTCGTACGCCTATCAGCGAGAGTCGCGTAACGTTTCTATACTGGCTTCGGGGCTAATCCACGTATCAAATTACGAACCACGGGCAGTGCTGCGGAAGATACAAAACGAAACTTCAACAGCAAGTTACTAAGAGCCACAAACACTGTAATTTACATTTTTAAATATTTTAGTCGCGGTGGGTGATCACAGTGCGGGTTCTTTACTTTCTGTCTTACAATTCACACCTTGGAGGAAACTAATGGGCTTGTAGTAAACTTGTCAAAGTGAGACTTTGAATACACGAATACGAGTCTCTGAGTCTATGAGTTCGATAATTACTTCCATCTGATCTACTTATAGTACACTCAGTTAAGGAACTAATACGAAATTGCGTATGGATACAGAGCACTGTGTGCTTTGGTTCTCAAACAAAGGCTTTTTGGAGGTCTGGAGACTAAAATAAAGTACCAGTAACGGTAAAAAAGGCATATGCTTAAGACCGAACTATATGAAGAGGCTTTTTGGTTAAGGCCCAGATTCATAACCCGAACTTTAGCTCCACTTATTATTATTGTTATCTGTGTAGGGTTATCTTGCACTGCCACTTAATGGTCTATTGTGCCCTCTGCTAGTTCCTTGGAGAGGTTTATTCCCTTGTTAAACTCCTTAGAGTTCCCCTCGGATTATAATTCCTTCCGAATTGTGCTCCTTTTAGGAATCTGATAATGAGAAGTGGGATCTGATAATGAGAAGCGTATCCTCATCTAATATTTGGTACTTGCCCAATTATTTCAGTCTTTTGTGAGTCAGTGTCCCACAAGATTCCAGAGGCTGCTCCGGAGTCTCACTTGACTCATTGCAAAATCTGCAAGGGCCTTCATTTGCTATATTTAGTTTCCGTAAATGCTCCCTGAGTAGTTTGCAGTGCCCCGTTAGGAAGCCTGTTAGGATTCGTAGGTTATTCTTGCTAAGGTAGATACAGGCTTTAAAGTAGACTCTTGGCTTGCGTCAGACCTATAATATTGTTCCAGGTTATTGCCCTGTCTTCTTTCTCCATTTTCCTGAATTCTTTGCGTATGAATCGTTCAGGTCCAATGAAAGGTTCTGCAGCTCTTTGTCTTGCCAAGGAGTCTGCTGCTTCGCTTATCTCGACATGAGCGGATATCCAGTCAAGCCGTACTTTGTTGTTTCGATCTAATTCATTAAGTTTGTGTAAGCATTCCCACATTAGTTTCAACTTAATGACACAAGAGTCAATTGCTTTGATAGCCGCTTGACTATCTGACAGTATTGTTTTGTCGCAGTTGCTGTATCTTCTTTCGAGATTGAGTTGGATGCATCTATCTATAGCATCTATTTGTGGCACATACTTCAACTTGAAAGATGCTGATATCTTGCGCATTGGTTTTGAGTGTTTCGTCCTTGGCCCAAACATGCCTGTTCCCTCCTCAGTTCTCATACCGCTCGTATACCACTTCATCGTGTGGTTGCCCAGTCCGTATATTGTGAATTGATAATTTTACGTGATGTTTGAGTTTCGGCTGATCTTGTTCTCAGCAATTCATACATCCACTTAGATACTGTTCTGCTGACTCCTTTTCTGTTCATCAAATAGCTTCATTCGAAGTGTTATCAAATGCCATTCGATATCTGTTTTTTCCGAGATAAACTTATCTCCCACCTTAGTGATACATTAGCCCCAAATCGAATCATAGCTTCATGTCCCACTCCATCCGAACATAAGTCCATATTTTTATTTGTCGATGATGGGACGAAGTCCACAATTTTTAGGAAGATAGTAATATTTAAATCAAATTTTCCAATTTCGTTATGCATCGGAAACCCTTTTTTTTTTTTGTGCAGGGAAATAACTTCACAAGAATTAACTTCACCATAAGTGGAAAATAAATGCATTTCTACATATGATATGAATTTATTTCCTAGCATTATGAAATACCCGAATTCACAGAAAATCTTCGCGAATTAAAAGGATTTCATCTTTTTCTCCGCAGGGTTTAGCCACTCACACAACATCGTTGCGTTCATAATTTTCGATGACTCTGGCGCATAGACCAGGCTAAATCTGAGCGATGGCATGGGTTATGTTGACTTTGAGGGTACCGGTCGTTTGCGGCTTATTGGTATAGACCTGCGACTTAAGGAAACTCCACAAGAAGAAGTCGAATGGGGTCAAATCGCACGATCTCGGTGACCAGTTTACGTCGCCTCTGCGTGAGATAACCATGTCCTCAAATCACTCGTGCAGAATGTCCATTGTGACATCAGCTGTTTGACACGGAGCTATGTGGTACATATCATCCAATTTGGGCCAAAACGTTGATGGTGATGGCCTTTATTTCCCGTACATCCGGTTAACACGATTAGATTGTGTTTTTTAAAAGAACCCATTCAGTATGCCACCAAGGAAGAACAAAGCCCAAAAAGAAAAAGTCCAGGTTTCCCTGGGATCACAAGTGCGCGATGGTGAACTCGTATTTGGTGTCGCTCACATCTATGCCAGTTTCAACTATACAATCGTTCATGTTACCGATTTGTCCGGCCGTGAAACCATTGCCCGTGTCATCGGTGGTATGAAAGTGAAGGCTGATCGTGATGGGACTTCACCCTATGCTGCTATGTTCGCTGCCCAGGACGTCACTGAGAAGTGCAAAACTCTTGGCATCACAGCTCTAAACATTAAGCTCCGTGCCACTGGTGGCAACAAGACGAAAACTCCAGGACCTGGCGCTCAGTCTACACTCTTCGTCGATGAAGATTGGGCGCATCGAGGATGTCACTCCAATTCCATCAGATTCCACTCACAGGAAGGGTAGTCGTCGCGGTCGCCGTTTGTAGATTGTATGCTGCATTATTTTTGTCGCTTCAGCTGTTGGTGCAATCCAGCAGCTGAGCACAGAATTAATTTGTTATTGATATAAACAAAAAAAACCGTAAATGCCGTAGTCCTTTTCGAAGAAGTACGGACCGATGATGCCGCCGGCCCACAATCCACACCAAACAGTGACTTTCTACAGATTCATTGCTACTTGGTGGACCTTGTATGGATTGGTAACATCGCAAATGCGGCTATTTTGCTTGTTGACGTACCAGTTCATCCAAAAATGGTCCTCGTCGCTGATGATGATTTTTTTGCTGAAATCGGGGTCCGCTTCCAACTGCTCCAGAACCCAGTAAGCGAACACGTGGTGTTGTCTATGGTCGTTTTCCTTCAGCCCCTGGGTCAGTTTGATTTTGTACGGATGTAGTCCCGAATCCCGACGCGAAATTTGCCAAGTTAATATCTGCGAAAGGTCGAGTTCTTGTGCGCGGTGCGGAATTGACTGGCTCGGGTTCTCCTGCACAGCCTCACGGACATCGGCGATGTTTTCGGCAAATCTTGCATTTCGTTGAGGTAAGGATGTTGGTTGATTATTCAATGAACCGGTCATCTCGAATTTGGCCACCAAACGTTGAATAGTAGACCGGGAAAGACGACCACGTAAACCGTAAAATGGGTGCAACGAGCGCATCGTTACCACAACAGAACACCCATTTTGATAATAAAGTTTTATCATTTGCACGTGTTGTTCGATGCTGTAACTTGCCATAGTGATTTATCTTTAGTGTCTGAAAAATAAAAAAAGAGGAAAATCAACAATAAATAAGACAACATGGCTACCATGAACTTTCAAAACCTTCCCGTCCCTATTGGAAAACCCTTTAGCAGGCGATTTCTTTTTGACGTGAAAATAATCCTAAAAAAAGGTATTGCATGAAATATGCAACAGCACAGTATTACCATAACTATACAATCATTTTGTCTTCTTGGGATATATTAGTATATGTGAAGTCTTTAAGAAATGGTATATGAACTCTATGGGGAATATAAACACAGTCGCTGCCCACTTCATAAAAATGTCAGGCAGAGTAAATACAAACCCAAAAGGATTTACTGAATGCAAAAAGAGACTTAAAAGACAGAAATTATAATTCAAACTATCAAAGTTTTAAATTCTGCAAACATATATCGTACCTAGTTAATAGGAAGGAGTTGCATTTCTGATCATTTATGAAATCTACACCAGTTCTAATCTTTCATCCTGTTGATCTGCCCAGGGTGTAACAAAAACTCAATATAACCTAATCCTTGAAAGATAATTGCATTGTTTGTGTTAGTGAATAGTTGAAAACTTGTCCAATAAGTCCTATCGCATGGCAAACGTATTCTAATGACATACGAGTAGTATTGTTCGGTAGAGGAAAGTTTGAAGAAACTCTATGTGATATCATACAAAAGGGGGGAAGGGTGCCACTGGGCTGGGCTAAACATAAGCCCGAGTAAAACAACGATACCTTTCACGAAAAAAAGAAAACTCGAGCGACTGTAACCTATCACATTGTCAGACACGATCCTGACTCCAGTCAAAGTATCTATGACTATACAGTAAACTCATCTGGAAAACAGAATACAGAACAGATATTTATGAAAGCTACACGCGCTCCTATGATATGCAGAAGCCTAGCACTCAAATCTTTGGGATGTCGTTCAAGCATTCTCAATTGGATTTAGCAAACTATTGTGAGGCCAATGATCGCCTATGGAGTCATAGTATGGACGAATTGAAACAGTCACAACAAGGGAGACACTCAATAAAGTGTGCAACAACTAGCGTGCCTGTGCATTACTGGAACCATGACAGCCTGCCCAACCGCAGCTATAGAGGTTCTCCTGGAACTCACTTCCTTGTACCTTATAGTTGAGGATTGCGCAAACAGAACGGTCTTAAGGATGGCGAAAGAAGGAATCGGTAGAGAGAAGTGCATCGGAGCAAGGGAATTGGAGGTGCTTAGTAAAAAAAACTTCCTCTCCTATGTTAGCAATCCTAAGGGACGACAGCATTAGGATATTTGACTTTAAAAATAATTTCCTATCGATGCTCAGCATTGAAAAGATCCACACTCTACAGGCTGAACAACCACACGATAAGGTGGTACACAGATGGATCAAGAACTGAGGAAGGAATAACAGCAGGAGCATTTGGGCCAAAGTACTTTGAACCCATGGGCAAGAACACCAGCATTTTTAAGGACGAAATATATGTCATAGACAGATGCGTCCAAATCAATCTTAATGAGACCTTCGCTGTTTCGGCTACTCAGATAGCTAATGACCTATCCTCTTGTGCATCTTTTATCAAGTCCAATCGCCTTTTCTCATCTCCAACGATCTCGAAACGATCCCTAATCTGTCCCCTAACACACTTCCCAACAGTCCCAAGTATCTATGTTGTTACTATCAAAATGTAAGAGGACTGCGTACTTAAACCTCTCATGTATTTCTGAACTCCCAAAAATTACCTTATGATATTTATGCTTTAATCGAAACCAACCTAACCCCGTGTATTCTTAACTCTGAACTTTTTTCCTCAGATTTTATCATCTTCCGTAAGGACGGGGAGGAGATCGCAGACGATCTCTCGGGTCGTGGCGTTCTTCTAGCAATTCACAACCGCTACGACGCGACCTCTCTTGATATCCCCATCTCCAAAAACTTCGAATTCATATGTGTTAAGATCTCTGATAATTGATCTCCCTAATTTCTGCCTTTTTGTTCTTGCTGTTATATTCTCCTGTCCCAACCCATCGGGGCCTACCAACTTGCCGTTGATGGGATTGACTTCCTGTTCGATGTCGCACAACCCGACGATGTGATAATAGTTATGGGCGACTTTAATCTCCCTCGGCTGAAATGGGCTCATTCTGATGATGAATCCCCTTTCGTTGCTTTTAATCCCTCCTCCGACAAAGAATTCCTACAAACACACTGCTTTTTTGACTCAGGACACCAGCAAGTGAATGGTATTTCCAACTTTATGGATAGGAATCTCGATATTATTTTCTCCTCCGATTCTAACAATTGCATCGTTTCAGCAAGCACTCATCTTCTATCAACTTTAGATCGCTTTCAGCTCGCCCTTTTCCAGCTCTCACTCTCTCAAGCCGTCTTCCCTTTTCTGTGGAAGGACTCTTTTATTTTGCCTATCCACAAAAAAGGCAGTAAAAGCGAGATCTCAAATAACCGACCCATTGCCAAACGGTCATGCATCCCAAAGCTCTTTAAAAGTATTGTTTACGACTCATTGTACTTCCATTGTAAACTAATCTTCTCCCCATCTCAACATGGTTTTTTTAAAAGGTAGATCTACCACGACCAACCTAACTGAATTTGTTTCCCGAGCATTACACGCATTAGAGAACGGCAATGAAGTCGATGTAATTTCTACAGATTACAGCAAAGCGTTCGACAAAATCTCACACAAAATTATTTACCTCAAACTCAAAGCCCTTGGTGTTCCACCCTCCTTTATTTCCTGGCTTAGGTCATATCTAGAGGGTCGCCATTATAGAGTTATTTTCAGATAATCTGTATCCAACCCTATCAAAGCCACTTCAGAGATTCCTCAGGGTACTCATCTCGGACCTTTGATCTTTATCCTAACTATTAATGACATTGATTCCATCTTAAAGGAGTCCGACCTATCTGTGTACGCGGATGACAAAAAAATCTTTAAGATAATTGCCCCCCATTCGGATTCTCTCCTACCACAAAGCGACCTGAATCTGTTCTTCACAAGGTGCAAATTTAACTTCCTGGAGCTGAATGTGAGTAAATGCCAAGCTATTACCTTTTCCCGCAAGCGTGTTCCTCCCTCTCCTAGGATCTACTTCTTTGATAACAAACCCATTCCCTCAGTCAATTCAATCTGTGATCTGGGTATTATTTGTGACCGAGAGCTCAACTTTAATTCACACATTGATCACATAATTAACAGAGCCAACTCCACCCTAGGCTTCATCAAACGCTGGTCTAAAAATTCTCGAATCCTTATGTCAGTAAATCCCTGTATGTTACCTTTGTCAGACCCATCCTTGAATACGCTTGTCAAGTTTGGGCACCCCATCAAGTTACGCATTCTTTGAGAATTGAAGCTGTCCAACGAAGATTTATCCGGATGACAAATATAATTTACCACCATACGAAGATCGGTTAAAACTGATTAATCTACAAACTCTTGCAAATCGCCGTCATCTCGCTGACATACTCTTCGTGCATCAGCTATTAGTAGGTTCGTTTGATTCTCCCGCTTTACTACATACGATCTACCTAAATACTAACTCTCATAACCTTAGATCTGTACCGCTCTTTCGCCTCGCTTGTCACCGAATGCTGCGTTTGGCCAATAGCGCACATATGACCTTTGATTTTCATCTCAGCCGATCCTCCCTTAGAAAGCTCCTTCACACCTCCTCATAATTTTCCCCACATTTTCTTCTTAGTACTTTAAGTCTTAAAAAAAAATTAAAATAAGGCCCTTTAGATGTAAGTTCTCTCTGTTAGTTCTTAAGCTTAGCTTTAAGTTAATTGCTTGTAAAATAGCTTAGTTATGTAAGTTCTCTCTGTTAGTTTTTAAGCTTAGCTTCTAGTTCTCTCTGTTAGTTTTTAAGCTTAGCTTTAAGTTAATTGCTTGTATTAAGCTTAGAAATAAATAAATAAATCATTTAAAAGAAGCTGCAGGAATTGCGATATAGTAATAATATCAGACAGTCAAGCAGCCATTAGAACAAGCAGGGCAAGTAGTTGGATCAGCTGTTGAGGTGTGAGGCAAGCAAAGAATCTACTAGGGAACTATAACCGGAAAATATTCGAAGCATGTATCAACCTAAATAAAATAATCAACGCATCCAAACAGGTTTCCTAACGGGGCTCGGTAAGCTCAATGAACATCTAAGGAAATAAGGTATAAAGAAGAAGGATTCGCAGATTCTGCACGAGTCCAATGAGACTCGGAGCATATTCGAGAGTCTTGCGGGGCTTTAACTCAAAGAAGAGTTAAATTTCTGGGCAAGTACCAAATATCAGATTAGCGCATATCAACCATAGACCCACTCCTCTTTCTTAAATTCCTTAAAGAAACTGGATTGAAGAGGTTGCTGTAAGGGTAGTTTATTCCTGCCAAAAACAAGTAAGAGTACAAAACTCTCAAATTTTATTGCGAGAAGAATTGTAACGCGCGGGGAACTCTAATAAGGAAACAAACCTCTACAAGACATTAGTAGGGGGCACAATGGACCATTAGGTCGCAGTGTAACATACCCTTCTCACAAATAACAATAATGATAGTAAACTTAACCCTTTGGGTAAAGTGGGGTAAAATCCATTCGCTTTCATTTCTTGTTTATATATGCAGAGATAATGTTAATTTTTCTTGAACAACTCCGGTCATTGCAGTATACTGCAAATAGTCGTAATATAAAATTAGAAATTTACAAGTATGTATATTAGAAGTCCACATCAAGCTTCAAATAATCATTAAAACTCGAACATTACTTTCCGCCAATTAAGTGTCAACACTCCTTGGTCTTGACAAGTAATTGAATTAATTGAATCCTGCGCATGGAAAGCATCTTAGCAGCTATGTTGACCAGTAACACTGGTCTTCTAGCCCAGGCTTAACTCATTAAAACGTTAAACGGCTGGCATGGGAGTCAAAACACCTGTCTTCATGGACTGGACCTGATAACTGATTTTTATTTTAATTATTCGATTCTTCGCCGATAAGATTTGGTGGTAAGTGGTAAGTGATAACTGCGTCAAGCCATAAGAAAGTCGATAGATTTAGCTAAAAATAACTCAAAAGCACTCATAAATAAAACGCCTTATAAAAGAAATGTATTTTGCACTTAGCTGAGATATTTAGCAATAATTTGCATGATATGTGTGGTGTCTGGAATTTAATCATAATGCCGTTTGGATACTCGTAAGTGCATCGATCCTGGCAGTAACAGGGGTAAGACGACAACTCAATTGCCGGATATGGAAGTATTCTTGGTTGTAATCGGAAGTTAGACACGACTTGTACGGAAGTGCGGCTGCTGTTAATGTGCGGACATGGTAACGATGATGAATCTTTGCTATTAGTGGCGGTCTTGACTGTCAATGTACATTAGACCTTAAATTATAGATAATTATATATGTCGGTCCATTTGATGCTCACGGTGAACAAGTTCAGTTGAAATCCCATTACGTTAAATTTATATCTTAACATAAGCCATGCAACAATTAGGGCAATGTTATGAACGCTGAATCAATTATGATTCTTCTAGTCAAGTAGGTGTTGTCATTACTTTAAATCAAGCCCACCACAGTGAAAAAATATTTCTCACTATATGGTTAATACAGCTTCATCGACCGCGGTGAGAATAATAAGAGATATAAGTCAGTCTATCATAGGTTTTGCTTCAACATCTTTAAAAGCACAATTGAGCCCGTACTCTAGTGATATGGTACACCTTATGGACATTCTTGGTATTGGGTAGCAAAATCATGGGCTTTAAATAGTTTTTTACTTTAGGGATGGCAATGTTGTAGTGGAAACGTCATCAACGGCCACTGGTTCATGATTCAAATCCTGACGTCACCATTTATTTATTTCTCATGAAATAAAGAGTCAGTCCGATCAATTGCGAAAGCTTGTGTGAACACTACTGCAAAGCCATAACACTGGCAGTAAATTGGTCATATGACTGGAAAAATTGTTCGCTCTGTTAAATGATTATTATGCCTATGACGTCGGCGATCGCGAAAAAAATACTATGAATCAGAAGCAAGGACAAAAAATAACAAAAATCTCCCCAGTTATCTGGACGCCACCCCCAGAGTTTCTCTGAAGCATAAATAACTGAGCTCCAAACCACTACACCGAATCTTTCTCTATATATCTATCTATCCTTTCTAACGTCCGCACTGTATAAAAACATGTTAAAGGTTTTCATAACTCCCTGAGTGCGTGCAAATTATAAAAACAAAAAAACCTCGTGGGTCTGATACTGCTTATAAGATAAGTCTGGATGCACCCGTATTAAACGCATTTTTAATGTAGAAGGTCAGAGTTATGACTAAGCTGTATTTTTTAGATCCCTTTTCTTGTTATCCCTCCCGCATAGCCTCTTATTCCGTTCCAACTAAGAACGTACTACGTTTATTGTATCTATTGCTCAGCGCTCCTTCTGAAAACCTTGTCGGTGCTTATACAATGCTCTAGAGTCCTCTATTGATTTATGATCGTGCATTGTAATATTTGCGTGGCTACATCCAGAATACAGAGCCTGGTGGTTTGATTCTTGTACCATATACATATGCTATTCTCACAGGTTTATAAAGACTGTGTCCTTTACGGCAAGAATGAACTAATATTTGGGACGCCATCGAATTCTGGTGCTTTTTGTGTCCAAACTTTTGGCAAATTTCGATCAATTTTGCAATCGTGATCATAAGGATTAGTTGTTTCTATGGTGACTTCAGTGGGCGCCGTGGGCATGTAGGCACCGTGGCGTAAGTAGTTAGTGTGTCGGACAACTGCGCGTGATGTTCCATGTTTGAATCCCAGAAAACACCAAAAAGTTTTTTTCATGATCTCATGTCTCGCGACCGTCTGACAAACATCCGAGAGTATTGTTGTCTCGAAAAGCATCTCAAAACAAATTGACATTCGGATACGGCACTAAACTGTAGGTCCCTTCCATTCGTGTGAAAAATATAACGCACACAATATGAGTGGTTGCGAGAAGCTAGGCCCTGGCACTCAAAGAGCTGTTGCGTGAAATATTTTTTTTTTTTTCTTTATGGTGACTTCAATTTTCATGTTAATTTGGAAGCAGATTTTTTCTTATCGGGATAGCAAACGCTCGACTGGAGCACTCAGATGCAACTGGTCCATTGTACTACTTACTTACTTAGGTGGCGCTACAGTTCGGGTGAACCTGGGCCTCAACCATTGTACTACCAGAGGGCAAACCCTGGTTTACCCATTTTATTGGAATTTCCTTGCCTTTCTAAGAAATCCAAGCATTCAGTTCAGTGATGAGGAGCTTACAGTAACAGCACTCACCACATCAGCACCGAGGATTTGGCACCTGATACGAGCAAAGTGCGGACACTCGCAGAGTTAATGTTCCGCAGTGCCGTTGCTCTCTCCACAAGCATCACAGATTGTAGTGTCACTCAAGCCCAGAACGTTAAGGTGCTTGGCGAAAGTGAAGTGGCCTGTCAAGACGCCAATAATTGTCTGCAGTCTTTCTGCTGAGAGACAGCACGAACGCCGCTGATTTCTTACAGACGTCAGTGAGCATTCGTTTAGTCAACCTACATCCTGGAGAGTCACGCCACACACAATTGTATTCGTAAGATACCCAATCGCCAATGGAAGCCCAAGCCAAGGACGCAGGAAGACCCAATGCGGGTTTCGGACCTGAGAAAGCCTCTTTTGAGCCTTGTCTAGCAATCTCATCGGAGATCCAGATAAGGGACAGAGAATTCAGCCTTACCACCGAGTTCGAAGAGTTTTTGGTTTCCCGAACTATTTTGAAAGTGGTTAAGGGGTTAAGTAAGGCCTTAAGCGCAGCCTGACTGTCACTACAGATGCCAATACTACGACCCTTCCACCTGTTTTTCACAACATAGTTCATGGCCAGTAGGATTGCATAAGTTTCCACTTGGAAAACAGATGCATATTTTCCTAACGAGAAATGAAGTATAATGTTGTCGTCATCCACGAAGACACCAGTGCCAGACACTTGACTGGTTTTGGAGCCGTCCGTGAAAATACGACTGCATTCCATTCCCAGTTCAGACTAAACTCAAGGCCGTCCTAAAGCCAGTCTAAACTCAAGGAATATCGACTCTGAATTTGCGCATCAGCTGAAGTTCTGGTATTATTGCATCAGACGGCATATCCATGAGACCGGAGTCGTAAGATAAGTATCGCTCATGTTCAACAAGATTTCAGTGTGGAGTATGCAAAAAACCACCCCGCCTAAGACGATGGATGGCTTTGATAGTGCAGCCCATGATATAAGTATTATGGCTTTGATAGTGCAGCCCATGATAAGCGTATCCATGATATGCAGCCGAGAGCAATTCACTATCTAACGTTATCTTACTGGTCTTACATATACGTAATTCTAGAAAACATGCAACAAATTAAATCACGGTAAGCACACAAAA
The DNA here is from genome assembly GCA_945910035.1 of Brachypalpus laphriformis. Classification (NCBI taxonomy): domain Eukaryota; kingdom Metazoa; phylum Arthropoda; class Insecta; order Diptera; family Syrphidae; genus Brachypalpus; species Brachypalpus laphriformis. The sequence continues at coordinate 36,433,997 of OX246753.1, forward strand.
ACCTAAAAAAAAGTCAAAATACTTATGTACAAGGATTCAAGGCCAAAAAGTGGGGTGCACAAGGAAAAATATAGATATTTACATTTTGCTTCCAACTTGTCACTCTATTTTACACGAACGAGTAAACTCGGGATGAAAAAAAATTCACCATTTAGTTTCTGAAATAACGACCATTGCGAGCAGCAAATTCGTTCCTGGGATTTGTGTTTTCGAAATGAACAGTCTTTCCATAGAACTCTAAAGACCCTCCTCAAAGGTTTTCGCTTCCAGACGACTAATCTCATATATTCAACGATTTCCTCCAAAAGTGGTGAAATGTTCTTGGATCTAAAAGAGTCCCTTAGGGTGAAGGGTACTCTTCCAGAATCTTCCATTCCGCGAATATGTTCATTCCACAAGCCAAAAATTTACAGAATCTTAAGACCCAACCAACGTTCGCTTTCAGTTTTAACGATTCATCGTCAAGACATCACCAGCAACATCAGCCACAATATAAAAAAAATATTAATTCTCCTCTTCTATTTAACCTTCAGGCTAAAAACAGTCAAAGTTGATGTCTCAAAAGAACAAATAGTTTCCTATTCACTGTCAAGTTTCTTGACGGTCGGTATACAGCCACCCGCCATATCAAAAGTCAGCTACCGATTACCAACGAATTACAATGTATCCATTTATCTGTGGAGAATACCTTTTACGATTTACCACACAGCAAAGATCAAAAGATACTTCGTATCCGAGTCAAGAAAACAACAAAAAGACGACTCCACACACAATAGATACTTACGACAAGAAAATCTACGCGCGGTATCTCTGAAATGTCCGATGCGCGAGTACTCATATGAGTACTCGTACACAGTGGTGGTTTTCGTGTATGTCTGTCTGTCCATCCATCCATCCATCCCCATCTATCCATCTGCAATTACTCGTGAAGTATGACGGCATGGTAGTTATCTTCTCTTTTTTTGTTGATTGTTGCTCCGCTTTGTTCACTGACCGAATTTGTGTTGTATGCTACGCTATTTGTTGTGTCTGTGTGACGTAACAAATCATTTTGCTCTGCAGCCAAGAGTACATGGACAAATTGATGGATTGTTAAATTGAGCTGACAATATGTGCCATCGATGGTATAGAGTTGCGGTATAAAATCACAGAACATTTGAAATTGATTACTCGAAATGTTATTGGTGAATTAAACAGACAAAACAACAATTTAGTTGAATGTTTTGATGGTAGTTTGAGTGGAAAATCGCGCAGCGTTCATCATCATCATCATTATCATCATTGACTCTCTGGGTATTTAATTGATTAATGCATGTACAATGAAAAGTGAATGCTCTTTTGTTGGTGGCTATCTGTGATATGATGCTAGATTTAATTGATTTCATAGGGTAGAGGGTCTTACTTAAAGGGCAAATTGTTGTATACTACCTTCTAAGCAATAGGCTTCTGGGTTCCCTACAGCTTAAGCGTTTGTTGGAAAGACAGTGCTTTATCGCTAATTTGTTTCTTTTAGTGAAAGGCGTTAATAGGCCAGTCATCGTGTTTTGATACCAATCATGTTTATCTTCCTTACAGCCAGTTAGATACGAAATCATGTACTTACTTATGACAGTCAATAAAGTTAAGTTGCAAATGTAGCTTATGAGTCTTCTCCTTCCCATTTCGGCGAGGTTATGAGTCCCTCCCACTTCAAGCAGTCCCTCCCACTTCACCGCATTTCTACTGATCCACATGTGGGGTTCGCCTATTTGACCTCAGAAAATATCGGCCGGCTTCCCGATTTCCGATCACTCGGTTACTGAAGCCAATAAAATGCCGATGTCGTCGCATTTGTCTGATCCAGGCGTTTATAGGCCTCTCCTGCCTTGAGATGCCTTTGGAACATTCATTGATATTGCCTTTTTAACAGGGTTCAAATGATCTCTTCTTTGAACGTGGCAATACCAACTGAGCCGGTCGCGCTCTATCTTTTGTACGATGGTTTCCTTAACTTGAAGGCTTCCTCGGATCTTCGAACTTCTTATTCGATCAAGCTTTGTCACTCCTGCTGCCATGCGAAGCATCTTCATCTCAGCTGCCGTTAATTTACTCTCATACTTTTTGTACATCGTCCAACATTGTGAACCGTATGTGAGCGCTGGATGCACAACTGCGGTGTAGAGCCTTCCTTTCAACTTAGGGGCATTTTTCTGTCACAGAAGATAGCGGAGTTTTCTCGCCACTTCATCCACCCTACGCTTACGTGATGATTGATGTCATCGTCCCAGGTTGCTTTGCTATTGATCATATATCTCAGACATTTGAACTTTTCGCAATTGGGAAGCACTATTCCATTCAATTAAATGTCTGGAATAGGCCAGCGTGGATCAGAGAACGGGCAGCACAAGTACTCTGTCTTTTCTGAACTAATGCGATACCCATTTCCCTCCAAAACGTCCACCCACACATCAAGCGCTCGTTGCAGGGATGTAGGATCCTAACTTATGATGGCTCCATCACCAGCAAAGAATAATTGTTATACCTTGGGGTCCGTCACTTAACCTTCGAGCAGATAGTCAAGGACAATAATAAAGAGCAAAGGAATAAACGCGCTTCCCTGGTGCACCCCGACTTTGATACGGAACTCTTCGGTTACTTCATCGGGGCATCTTACTCTTGTCTTTGCCCTTTCGTACATGTCCATGATCTTCTGTACATAGGTTTCGGAACCCCTCAATGTCTTAGTGCCACCCATATTAGATCTTGTGGTTGTCTGTCGAATGCCTTTTCAAAGTCAACCATTACAATATGCAAATCCTTTAAGGACGATGTTTTTCCATTATAATCCTTATACTTTGGATTGCATCTGTGGTTGATGTATCCTCGACAAATGTTTGGATCACCTCTCATAAATTTGGAGATAAGATTTCTGAGCCATCTGAACCCAATGTCTCCAGAACTCAGAGGGCATCTAATATCCAAGCTAAAATCCAACAAGGCTGCTGGACCTGATGGCTTACAGGCTGGACTTTTCAAGGCAGGTGGTGATGAATTGATAGAGTGCATACACCAACTCATCTCTAAGATTTGGTCAGACGAGTGTATGCCTGCTGAATGGAATCTCAGCATCGTTTGCCCGATCCACAAGAAAGGAGACCCCCTCAATTGCGCCAATTATAGAGGCATCAGTCTCCTCAACATCGCACAAAAGATCTTTTCTGCGATATTGTGTGAACGCTTGAAACATTTTATCAACAACCTGATTGGACCCTATCAGTGCAGTTTCAGGCCAGAAAAGTTCACCATCGATCAAATCTTCACACTTAGCAGATCCTGAAGAAAACCCAAGAATTCGAAATCGATACTCACCATCTCTTTATCGATTTCAAGGCCGCCTATGATAGCATCTATAGAGCAGAGCTTTATAGAGCCATGTCTAGTTTTGACATCTCTGCCAAACTTGTTCGTCTATGCAGGATGACGATGGAGAACGCTCGCCGCTTCATCAAGGTCGGTAATGACCTCACTGAGACCTTTGAAGTCAAAAAAGGTTTTAGACCTGAAGCGCTGTCATATGACTTCTTTAATGTTCTCAACTCACAAGCCAACACCGGAGGCATAATCTATTACAAGTCTGTACAACTGCTTGCATACGCCGACGATATTGACATTATTGGAAGAACTCAGCGGGCTGTCACCGGTGCGTTTGCAAGCATTGAGGCGGAAGTGGCCAAAATGGGTTTGCGATAAACGAGGGCAAAACCAAGTATACGCTGTCAACAAGGAGGGACAATCAATACCAACGAATTGGACCACAGTGGGCAGCTATAACTTCGAGATAGTCAGGGCCTTTGTCTATCTTAGCTCTGCTATAAACTCGAAAAACAAGATCAGCGCAGAAATCAAGCGAAGAATAACTCTTGCCAATCGCTGTTTTTTCTTTGGGCTTATAAAGCATTTCGACAGTAAAGCCCTATCTCGAATAACTAACACTCTACATAAGACCCTGATCATACCAGTCCTGCTTTACGGCGCTGAAACATGGACTTTATTTAAAGAGGATGAAGATATCCTTGGTCGCTTCGAGAGAAAAATCCTTCCTAAGATATTCGGTCCCGTTTGCGTTGACGAATTTTGGAGGAGAAGATTAAACCACGAACTAAAAGAGCTGTACAGCGACATCGACCTAGTCAAAAAATTGAGTATTGGACGTTTGAGATGGATAGGACATGTAGAGCGAAACTGCTCATTCAAAAGTTCTTCACAATACTGCCGCCACCTTTGCAGATTTTTTTTTTTTTTTTTTTGTATTTTGAACCTGACCATGAGCATTGTTAATGAATTTCGGCAAACGAATCTCCTGAACATTCTTCCTTCTTTGGGCGGCCATTTTGAAGATGGCTGCGCTCTTGTTCATACTGTGTCATCACAGTTCGTGGATAGCATCAGCAGGATGCTGATTTTCGTTTTTTCACCTTCCTCCGAGAAAAAGAAGGTAGATGGATGCCTTGTGATGAAGTCACTGCTTACTTAGACCAACAAGGATCCAGTGTGCCCATTTTTATTTTGACCCCGAGAACCTGTGAAGAAATTGCTGAGCTTATACCCATCTAGACAAGGATATGAATTTCAGAAGGTCTGTCAGCGCAGAAAAGGAAACCGCTGGCTTAGTACCACCTAGATAAGGATATGAATCTCAGGTCTTTCAGCTCAATGTGACGTATTTCTTCCAACTCAGTGAAAGAGTAACTACCGGAAATCCTTAATAATAGAAACCTTCACTCAGGGGAGGGCCCGTGAAATTTGCAACGCCGACCTAGCTAGTTCTTTTATTGCATGGTATATACATATGCCCTGTTACTCAGCATAGGGTCACCCTGTTGGCCTGTGATGCCTCATTAAAATGCCGCCTACAGATTCTTACGAGCTTAGATTTAATTATTGTTCATTCTAGTGTATTAAAAGCTATCTGGCTGACAATGTAGACACAGACAGTAATCGATTTACCCATGGCTGTAATTTCTGTTGAAAGATGCTACATTCGTTTTTAATTCTTAATGAGATTGACCGCTAGTGTTTTGCAGTTAACCTCAGCCTCCACACTGACATCCACTTTGGAACCATCAGTGTAAAAGAAGAATTCCTCATTACTAGTAACTTGTTCGTTCTTCCAATTAATTTTGTTAGGAATTCGGATATTGAACATCCTGTCAAATGTCTGCATCGGGGTCATGTAATCGGTTGCAACCTGCCTACTTGTGACATTATCAGTACATTAGTACAACTTTGAGCAAACGCATTTAGCACCTAAGGAGCAGCAAAGATTGATCACTTTCCGAATATCTAAAGAAAGATGGTTAATCTAGTCTGAAGATTCAATAGCCCGCTAATCCTTTATTAGCGTTCTGGGGGTAAGATAGTCAGGTAAACTCTCTATCCTTCTCGGTCCTCCATCTGGAAATATTAGAAACTAATATTTTATATGCGCACCAGCGCAATATGCATTTAAGTAATCACTTTCTTATGTTGAAACTAGTGAACTACAGAACATGCTTAGCATATTAGACGTAGAAAATAAGATTTTCCCTGTAAATGTCTTGCAAAAGTGATGCTCAGGGACTGATGTTATGGAGAACTTTTTCTGTAAAAGACATATCTTTGAGGTTCAGTCTACAGAAATCAACACTAAACTATTTTTAGGATTTAGTTTATGCTACTGATACAACTAACTTAAAATTATTTTAAGAGAAATTTATCTATAGATTGGTGATTTGCAATCAGAATATGGATACAAATGCCCTTCGCATTTGATACAGACATGCAAATTTGAAAGCAGTGCACAAGACCTCCAGCTATGATTTAAATTCTGAAGCAGAACGGAGCAGTAATTTTAGTCTATGGGGATATACGTGAAAGAAATGTTCTATTAAAATTATAGCAACTTGGATTTATGCACCTATTTCGTAGTGTTCAGTTTCATTGAAAACTTTTGCATTACTGTGATTGCTCCACTGTAACGTCTTCTTCCACTCCGTAACCTCCTCTTGCAAGTTCTGAAAATTCTTCAGAAGTAACATACATCGCAGTAGAACCATATTTAAAATAGAAATACAATTCTAATTTCTAAACCATTGATACATGATATTTCAAAATGGCTGATAAATGGTTCTTTATTGTCCACCAATGTATTGGTATATAACAGTATATAAAAGAAAGAATCAAAACGATGCCCAATTTGGTCTCAAGTCCTTAATCTCTAAAGCCATAAGTCCGTTAGCACTTAGCTAATCTTGTTTCAACTGACGCGGAATTAGTTCATAATGTCTTCCGGTCCCAGCAAACCTTTTCTTCTTATCTATTGTTTTTATTTGAAATGCTTCCGATCTTAAAGTGCCACGAAATGAAGAATTTTTAATATGTATCACAAATGACCTTTTCTATATCAAAAAATTCACATTCTTCATCCTATTGTATTCCAATCCTTTGTATTACCCTTCGAAAGAAATAACAATTCTATAAAACGACTTTCCTCTCATAATAGATACAACTTCCGATACAATTCACACAATAGTCTAATTCTCGACAAATAATCCAAATCCAATAGGAGAAGAAGGAAAAAAATAAAATAAAAGAATTTATTTTCAAAAGCCGATTCAAAACAAGTGAAAGAAAAACTTGATTTGTATATGCAAACACCCGACTGAATTCCACAACAATGTCTTTACCACCATGAGAGCTCTACATCTCACGGATTCTTACTCGCTGCACGACACGTCATACACAAAAAAAGTCACCTTTCTGTTTTAAAATCAATAAACTACGGATTATATTTCCTAGCGCAGTCCATTATCTGTTGGAAAACATCTTTCCGTATAGAGTTACACGAACAGTCCAAGACCAATAAAATTAGCTAAGCTCATAGTCTAACCCGTCGAGAACGAGATTAAGCCATCAAGCAGGTGAAGAAAATGCACACCAAACAGTGTCTCCTCAGCTTTTATTCATAAATTTTCAGTTAAATATTCCTCCCAAGAGGTACAAGTTTGGGAATACATAGGTATATGAATGCACTTCAATCGGCTAATCCCATGTGAACAAAACGCAAAACTATTAGTTAAGCCGGGGTCGGTCTCAACAGCGCGCACATTTGTTCCACCAATCAACGGCGGCAGACCTCCACGGATGAAGATATAAATAATCAAAAAAGTATCTACCCATGAAGATGTAAATTACTTAATCTTTATCTTGTTAAAATTTTGTTCACTATTATCATGTCAAAAGAGAGAGAGATACATACATGCACTGGGCTGAAGATACACCGTTTTAATCCTTCATTCACCTGATGAGGAACATTTTTTTCCAACAATTTTTCTTCAACAATTAATTATGTTCCTGATGTAATTCACAAGAAATAAATGCCGCAAGAGGATTACCTTGGAGTCATTAATCAGAACCAGATGCCCCCCGGATTGAGCTGTCTTTTAGGGGCTGACCAGGCGCCCTTTCATCACTATGACAACTTCTCGCGTATCTAGTTGAGGCAATTGATTGATTGCGGATCATGTAATTTCTGATTTAATTGGAATTTGCATCAATTTAACATTCCGCGGATGGTAAACAGGGTGCCAAAGCCAGTTCAGTGAACTAATGGTTTCCCGTCACTCTGCAGCTGACCACGGATTGGTGCGGTAATAATAATGATGTGCTGTGGAATGCAACTCTAAAGATGCGACTTGGAATTCAATGCAAAAGCGAAACACGTTAAATGTGCACAGCCACATAATTTGTTGCGGATTAAAAGGGACACGACAGGCATCATGGATATGAACATGACCAATTGTGGCGTATGGTTTGTGTTGTGCTGTGCAGGAATGCGAAAGGTATGCAGGCGCTGAGGGTTGTTGTGTCATCGTAACGTGGACAAAGGGAAATGCCAGGCATTTCTGATACAGTTTCGTTTAGATTTGATTATAAGCACAGTTCGTATCGGGCGGTGCTGCATTTTTTTATGTATAAAAGGAAACCAAAATCGTAGAGCACTCAGACTTGTTGCGATTCATTGTGCGGTGCAGTATAGTATTGACCAAATATAATGGACGGGACTGGATCACAAGAGGCTTATATCCAGTGGTTGAACTGGTTACGGTTGTACATGTCGTTGTCCTGCCAACAACCCTGCGGTTGTATATAACATAACTGCGGACTCTCTCTCCAAAAAACTTGTCGAAATCAGTTGGTTATGTAGATTAGGAAGCAATAATGGTAACAGGTAAGTTTAAGGACAATCACTGCAGACATTACTACGGGGGCACTACGTATTTCCGAGCAGTGATGTGTAGAAGCCTTTTCTTTTAATTCAGGGAAAACGTATTTGTATTTATTCACCAACAAGAGAAAGAATCTGGATTTTCAGCCCTTGGGGCTTTTTACAACGGAAATCAAGGTGTCAATAATATTTCAGTATTTAAGGGGATATCTAGATGTGGAAATATCTTGGGATTATCACGTTGAAGGGAAGATTTAGAAAGAGTATGTGGTACGATGGGGTATCTCGGTGAGGTCACCATATTTCGTATGCATGATGGACACAATGAAGCATTTGGAGAGCATCCAGGGTGGGTGGGGGTGGGGACTACAGCTGCAGTGATAATCATACGAACATGCGCTATGAAAGTGATTTTTTGAATTTACAAGTAAGACAGTGACATTAACAGCACTTCGTCTGCAGCGTGATGGTAAATGGTATTGGCACGGTACCATGTACATTTTTTTATTTTTATTTTTTTGTCGGGATAGGAAACGCTCGACTGGAGCACTCAGATGCAACCGGTCCATTGTACTACCAGAGGGCAAACCCTGATTTACCCATTTTATTGGAATTTCCTTGTCTTAGTAAGAAAGCTCAGGAAACACTTCAGTGATGAGGAGCTTATAGTACCAGCACTCACCACATCCGCACCAGGGATCTGCCACCTGATACGAGCAAAGGGCGGACACTCGCAGAGTAAATGTTCCGCAGTGCCGTTACTCTCTCCACAAGCGCCACAGATTGTAGTGTCACTCAAGCCCAGCACTTTAAGGTGCTTTGCAAAAGTGAAGTGGCCTATCAAGACGCCAATAGTTGTCTACAGTCTTTCTGCTGAGAGACAGCAAGAACGCCGCTGATTTTTTACAGACGTCAGTGAGCATTTGCTTAGTCAACATGCATCCTGGAGAGTCACGCCACACAAAATTATGCTCGTGAGAGACCCAATCGCCAATGTAAGCCCTAACCGAGGACGGAGGGAGACCCAACGCGGGTTCGGGAAGTGAGAGAGCCTCCTCTGAGCCTTGTCTAGCAATCTCATCGGAGATCTCGTTCCCCAAGATCCCAGTGTGACCTGGGATCCAGATAAGAGACAAAGAATTCGGCTTTGCGACCGAGTTCAAAGAGTGTTTCGTTTCATGAACTATTTTGGAAGTGGTTAAAGGGTTAAGCAAGCCTTAAGCGCAGCCCGACTGTCACTACAGACACAAATACTCTTACGGCCCTCCCACCTGTTCTTCACAACATAGTTCATGGCCATTAGGATTGCATAAGTTTCCGCTTGGAAAACATATACCATGTGCATAAGAAGGAATCTCATGAAGAATGCAATTTTAGAGCAGAATATGCCCATAGATGGGATCAAATAAGGTCGTGTTACTGAAGTAGACCACAGAACTCGAATGAGAGATGTATCAAGTCCCGTAAAAGTGGATAGGAGATATAACTATTTCCAACAATCTGTAGTAGATGGCAGAGCTCTAATAGGCGAATTTTCCAAGACTTAAGTGTTGCTTGTCATGAAACTCTGGAGAAAAGAACCTAAGTGCATCAAGTCGAGATGATCTCTGTGCAGCATGTATTGAATCACTTGAGAGCGGATCAGGTGGTAGGAAAAAATATCCAAACAGCACTGACCAATTAGACATTAACGCTTCACTAGCTTTGGAACTTGCAATTTAAAATCAATAGACACTACCTTGGATGAAAGGACGAATGAGGATCGAAGAAAATAAAATGACACACGAAATGGCAAAGCAGACATCAACTCTTCAATTTCTTTGTTCTGAACTATTTGTTGCAGTAGGAAGAAAATAAAATAAAATAGGAAAAATAGTAATAATTTAGTAAGTGGTTTGGCCTAGAAATGGGGCACTATTAAACAACATAAGCGCCAGTTATGTTTACGAGTGTAGAGAAGTCAAAATGGTATAACACATGTCGGAAGGCTCTGCCAAACAAAGGATTCTGAACAAGGGTCAAAGAGCACTCAAAAAGTTTGTAGCTTTGGACATATTACAGGATAACTTCAGATATCATATGAAAAAGGTAAACCTTCTGGAAGAATTTACCCGCACACTATGTCTGTAAGGCATGGACAAAACGGCAGTGACAATGTTTGGTACTAGCAAGCAAGCGAAGAGAAAGCGAGAGGATTAGCCGCATGATCGTCAAGTTAATGCTGCCGTTACACAGACGCCGAGCCCAAGGTGGAACTCTTGAGAAATCAGGAGAGTATCTCTGGGTAAAACCACGGTTGGAAAGAGGTCAAACGAAAGGGACCTAGCAAGGTGGTCTGATTTGATGTCACCCGACATATATACATATATAAGTATATTCTGATACATAGCAGAAGGCGCCATGGTGCAGTGTTTAGTGTATCGGATCACTGCGCGTGGGGTTCTATGTTCGAATCCCAGAAAACACCAAAATGTTTTTTCACGATCCCACCCCTCGTGAACGTCTGACAAACATCCGAGGGTATTGCTGTCACGAGAAAGCTTCTCAAAAACAAATTGCCAGATACGGCACTAAACTGTAGGTCCCTCCATCATGTGGACAAATATAACGCACACAACACGAGTGGTTGCGAGAACCTAGGCCAGGGACTTAAAAAGTTGTTGCGCCAAATATTTATTTTACTTTTATCGTAACACAAAGGCTTCTCTCCGAACAAAATGACCCATATTTAGAAGGAAGTGAGAAGAAACTTACTTATAGTCTATTACATCATACACAAAATACCTCACGAGCATTCAATCATAATGAACTATGTCAAATCTCTTTTGACTAACCACATTAAAATCTTGAAATGCATTGACGTGCGAAATAGTATGATTGCGAGTTTGAGTGGTTTGTTAGTGAAAACGGCGCAGTCCAGTACAATAAAAAGCGTGAACATGTTGGCTTCAATGGAAGAAACACATTTTATCCCAAAGCCGAATCTGGGGTTATTCTAGATAATTGTCTATTGAGAAGAGAAGAGAGCTACGCAATTAGCTCAAAACTGCATTATGAGAAGCATACCCTTGTAGATTGTAGACTGTTGAAGAGGTGGCATTAGGTCACCTTATCACGGCGGCCACATTGGGCCTATCGTGATTTCCTCTGACTTTAAAGTTCACTCAATATGCCCGATTTGGTGATGAACTCGACTATGCTTCCGAGTGAGCTAGCAGATAAGTCATCTGCTTCAAGGTAGAATTTACCTAAATAACGATGACGTGTTCCAATTAGATAGTTACAGTGACATATGATATGTTCTGCTAATTCTTCGTCTTCGTTGCACAATCTGCAGATGCTGTCTTGTGCTATTCCCATAGCCATGAGATGTTTTTTCACTTGACAGGGGCCTGTAAGGAAACATGTAGCTGTTCGAATCTAGCTAATAGTTAATTGTAGGAATGTTTCGTTCTTTTGAGTATTTGGCAGAAAGATATTAGCTTATCTGTTACCTTCAGTTTCCATCCAGTAATGATGTGCTTTTTCTTTTAGCCAATTTTTGATAATGCTTTTTGCCGTACTCACTGGTAATCTACAGAATGTTCTTGGTATCATAAGGTTTGACGCAGCTCCTGTGCTGGCTAGCAACTCAGCTTTTTCATTTTCTTCATATCCGCTGTGTCCTGGCTCCCGACTAAGATAAACTCTGTTTGTGCTGGCTAGTGATATGAGTAGCTGAAGGCAGTCCCATACTAATTTCGATGTTATTTTATAAGCCTTAAGTGCCAGTAGAGCAGCCTTGTTATCTGATAAAATATAAACGTTCTTGTTGGTTATGGATCTGTTTATATTTTTTTGAATGCATAGTTCTTTAGCGAATACTTCGGCTTGGAATACGGAGCTACGTTTTTCCATGCACGACTGAATGAAGGTTTTCGTATACTTCAGCCTCAACTCCTTCATTTTTCTTAGATCCGTTATCCATACCATACATAAAAGTTATAGACAACAATAGATTTGTTCTGTTCCCAGTTATTACGATCGGGGAATGTATCCTTCAAGTTATGGCTGAAGTTGAATCTTGACAGACATTTGTCTGGACGTCTTTGCGGCCCACCTGGAATAAACCTTTAAACCGTACGATGGTGAAGTGGTTTACGACAACATCAATAGGGTGTATTTACCATACGATAATTAAACACTCACAAGTGCAACACTAAGGGAACTCAAACATGAGATCGAGAATCTAAAACCTAAGAAATCGCCTGGTTATGATTTGATTACCGGAGAAATTCGCAAAGTTTTACCTAGAATAGCATTGATAAGGCTTCTCCATATTGTAAATGCTGCGCTCAGATTAAAACACGTGCCGAACCAATGAAAAGTAGCGGAAGTCATAATGGTTTCAAAACCAGGAAAACCTCCAAATAAGGTAACATCTTATAGACCAATTTCGCTTCTTACAGTAATATACAAAATTTTCGAGAAGATATTACTAAGGCGTCTCCAACCGGTTATAGACGAAAATAATCTAATCCCTAACCACCAGTTTGGGTTCAGAAGTAAGCATTCGACGATTGACCAGTTGCATAGAATTACTGACGTAATCGCGAAAGCACTTGAAGAAAGAAAGTTTTGCTCAAGCTTATTTCTTGACGTCTCGCAAGCCTTTGGTAACGTGTGGCATGATGGCTTGAAACGCAAACTACGACAAGTTCTCCCTGTATGCCTATACGATATTCTAGAATCATATCCCGGGAATAGACTCTTTCGTGTTAGACATGGAATCAAATACTCCGAATTCAAAGAAATTTGGGCCGGCGTACTGCCAGGAAGCGTTCTTGGGCCGCTCTCTATTTATTATATACTTCTGGTATACCGGAAGAAGATGATATCCTTGCTTCGTTTGCCGATGACACCGCTATCCTAGCAGTAGGTAAAATAATCGAAGAATTGATTGCAAAACTGCTAAACGCACTGAATAATGTAAATGAATTGGCGAGGGACTGGCGGATCGCCCTCAACGAATCTAAATCTGTTCACGTGAATTTCACTTATAAGAAAACTAATGACACTGGGAATGACACTCGATGCAAGACTGAAATGGAATTCGCACGTGAAAATGAAACGAAAGGAACTCGAAATCAAATGTAGAGAAATATACTGGTTACTCGGAAAACATTCCCAGCTCAGTACTGAGAACAAACTGCTTTTATACAAGCAAGTGCTAAAGCCGGTGTGGACCTACGGTACAACTTTGGGGTTATACCAAGAAAACAAATGCCAATATTTTACAAGCTTTTCAAAATAAAGTGCTAAGAGAAACTGTCCAAGCACCGTGGTATAGTAGAAATGACGATATCCACAGGGATCTCGGAATTCCGACAATCGAAGCTGAAACTAGAAGCTTCACGAGAAGGCATAGAAACTGAATAATCGGACATGTCAACAATGCAGTCCTACAAATTTCGGATGAGAGCAATTTATTGCGCCGACTACAAAGGACGAAACCTTTCGACTTGGCGAGATAATGATTAACCGCGTCTAGATTGCGGATCTTTCAGTGGAAAGTAACCAGCCAAACGTTTTAATTTCCTGATAGAAAAATTGCTTGATAAGTTATTACTTAGTTGCGATATCTAGGAAATTTATATCGAAGGGTGGTGCTTTTTTAGTCAGAAAGAATCTGACACTACTATGAGCACGCGCTTGCTATTCTCATAGTGACTATGGAAGATTTTTCACCTACCCTCGGGAAAAAAAAAAAAAAAAAATATTAAAGAAAAACATTTCGTATTCTTATACACCTTTCGGGTGCATAGATAGGCAGGGCTATTTATGTGGAAGTATGTAACTGGCATCGTTCACTGTGGGAAGGTTCAAAGTTCCAAAGCATTTCAAAAATATGAATTTGGTAAAACGTCTCTGTACCCTCTAAATTCGATGTGAATGGCTTTTATAAATCGGATTCGATATAATATCGGTATATTCGAGTGCGAGTATTTGTATTGATTTAACCAAAGATATGAATAAAGATAGAAGAGTATGAGGATCAGTAAGACCTCTCGAATATCTTTTAATAAATCCAACTAGTGAACTAGCATTAGCGACTATACCATATATTCAACATGAGGAACATAGTGTAAATTTCTTGTCAATTATGACACCAAGATCCTTAATTTGACTGACTCTTTTCAAACACGGCTTTTGAAGACAATAGGAGTGAGAATAATACGACTGTGATTTTGGAAAAAATAGCCATGCATTTTTGTACGTTTAGCTTTAAACAATTTTGTGTTCACCAGTTATGTATATTATTAAGGTCGAACTGAATCTTACCACAATCATCTGCATGCTTTGTAATGCATAAGCATAATACGAACCCAATTCACGATTCAATATCTCAAAAGCAGACAGATCAAACTGCTGCACAAACACCTCCAACGCTAAGTCTAGTCTTCTGGACTCTCAAATAAAAGAAAAAAATATGTGCAGACCAAGTCTTTAGGTTCACATTATAGATAACTGCTTACACCCGGTATTGTCATGCTAATATAATTATGTGTAAAAGACCGTCTGAAATTGATTTTTATGGGCAATAAATTTAAATAATTCCTCCTGTCGTGGGTTGTTCTTTGGTGCTAGAACCGTGTAGAGAAATTGTTTGTTTTCACAAACCCTGGTTCCGCTGAACAAACGAACAAAGGGTGTGTATCTTATTGACTTCATTCACATACTGTTTCCAATTCAAATTCATATTTTTTCTTGTTTAATTGAAAATTAATGTTTAGAGCGGAAAACATTGGATTATCCGCCTCCGAGAAATATAAATTTTCCACTTTTTCTCTTCGATTTTCATTGACGGCTTTGATGTGTTGCCGTCGCTTACACTTATCTCACGGGAATAAACAACGACTCATTAGATGTTTATATTTTGTATGTTTTTCTAAAGCGCACATTAAATTTCATATCATACTTTTTTTTAACAAAATTTTAAAAAGAAACAAAAAAACGAAAGACTTGACGCGCAAACTTGATTTTAGCCGTCGTATGTATTTCTATAGCCATAATTCGTTCTAAACGATCCCAGATAATGGAACATTGTTAAATTATGAAGGAAAAAAAACCGAGAGAAACAATTCATTCATAGGACGTCAATCAGAGATATATAAGGAAAAAATTTCAATAAACATGCCAGTATCAGATGAGGGGTGAGACTTACTTTTGTTTGTTTCTCTCCCAAATTAAATGATTTCGGTTTTTTTTTTTTTGCTTTTGGTTGGCTGTGTACTGTGTGCTTTGTTGTTAATGCATTTTTTTGTTCTCGGAAGTCGAATGAAATGTAAGGTTTAGGCGGACACACTTGTAAAGAACTTAAGAACTTATCTCTCTTTGTGCTTGAAGTGCCCATACAAGACGGTGATTGATGAGAATTTTGAAGAGTATGTCTGTACACTAATGGATGTTTGACATGCGGTATGAGGCGTAATTGGGAATACTTGCGATTCTATAAGAAATTCTTAACACAAATTTTAAGATACGAGCAGTATTTTGACTGAAATACTCAGGTGGCGCTTAATGGATATGTGCCTTCTAACCGTGAACTCAACCTTTATTGACGACAACACTTATGAGAGCCACACGTCATGATATCAGAGTGTGTGAATATGCCAGAATGCCAATTATGGTCAAAGACACCTTTTCATGAGTGCTGTTTCCGGCCTTATTTGAATAGGGACACGTTCTTTGAATCGTAATCAGGTAGGGCCGTAGTGCGCAGTATGCTTAGATTTTAGCATACACATGTGTCCAGTACAAATGGTTGAGGTTTCTTACTTCTCAAGGTCAGTCCTTGACTTATTTAGCTATGCCTCTTGTGTGGAATCGATAACTTTCTCATCTGATGTGAACCATAATAGACCTCGAATTTGCACACTTCTTTCAACTAAACATAGTTGAAATTATCCGAACTTTTTCTGTTGAACACCTGCGTATCTTTCCTCTAATCTTGATAGTTAGTGACGAGGGAACAGTGCTTGTCAAGAATTTGCCCCTTTTTCCTTGAATTCATAAACATGCGTTGCGGGCCAATCTACAAGTATTACAATAATGTACAAAAAATAAATAACAAACGACTTTCATGCACTTATCAGGGTTAAACAATGCGACTTGCATGACTTCCTATTACAGAGCGAAAGTCCGAGGCTCGCTTGGATCAATAAATCCTTTCGATACTAAACCGAAGGTTCACGGACTATGGACTAAGAGTACGAACCGGGAAAGTGTTCACGCTGTACATTCCATGTACATACAAAAACTTAAACGTTCCCTATCGTAGAAAGGGCGGATATTATTCTCGTCCAGAAGATACGACTGGATAGAGTCATGAGCCTCGACAGTTATTACTGCTGCCAACAGTGACTTTTATATTTGGCTAAGGATGATCTACAGCCGTTTATGTCACAATCTTCGGCTGAAAAACTATTTTCTGCATGAGCACAGCGTGGACGAGATTTCTATGATGCTTAAACTACGAGGGGAGCTCCTATGCCTAAACTACATACCGCATCGTGAGGATCTCCCTATATTATGCAACTTATGCAACATTGGGGAAAGAGAGGACGTTCTGCATTTTGTTGGCAGTTGCCCAATTTTGAAAGAAACAAGAAGGCACTTTCTCGGTAAGGACATCCTAACAAACTATGAAACCTTAGCCCTGCTCAATGAATTGAACGTATCCAAGCTATACCGTTTTTGTAAGGTAGCCCTAGCATATCGTAATTGTTCAGGTAGAAAATGTAGTAGATTGCTCTAATAGCATATATTATGATACTAACGCATAGGTGTCACTTTCTAAATCGGAACACATTCAGCCATGTTTTTCTTAGCTTAATCGGCCATATTTTTTTATATCAAAGAGGGAATCCATATTTTTTTGGTTTCGAGCCGTAAGCTGGCGAGCTATTCATTGGCTCTCTTGGATTCGAACACTAGAAGTGAACGGACGTGCTCTAGATGGATCTTCCTCTTTAAATTTTGATATTCTGTTAAAACAAGTGTCACTAAATATATACTAGGGTTGAATTTGAATTAAAATCAGTGTTTTTCTTTACATTTTCCACGAGCAAGGACCCCATCCCATCATCTGGTCGCATCAGTAATAGAATAAGATTCGAAAACTTTAAACTCGATTTTTTGTTCTTTTGTTTTTGTTTTCCCTTTTTTTATACTTATGAAATTGAAAAAGGTTATTTAGTTGTTAACCTGGCTGACGGCAATGCCATGTTATATGATTTTGTTTTAAATTAACTGTGAATTTGTTAATGGTTACTGAAATAAAATCAATCTAATCTAATCTAATTTAATCTAATCTATTCGGCTACAGTCAAAAGTCATGGTCACACGGCCGATTTACTATCATCGTGCTGTTATCCATCCTAAAGTAATTAGATTAAGCTTGGTAAAAGTCTAAAAGTGGCATTTATGTACACACAAAAGAACGCAAGCTTGCAAGGAAGGGATCAGTGTTGCAAATTTCGCAAGCTTTTCCTTCGTGAGGATGCATATTACTCTTAGCTCATTAAAAAAGTTTATGGACGATGAAGCCACTGATAAAGCCAACAGACTCTGGATTCATCTGGTCGGCCAATGATGGGAAGGATATCTTCTCTGATAACGCCTAGTAGTAATGATGCACGGGTCATCTCTGGCATTATTACTGAGGATTGCGCTACCGGTACTCCTGCGGAGCGTTTCGGGGTGTTTAACAACAACTACTGCAGAAGCTGCATGGACAGGGAATAAATTTCATCTGTCCGTCTCCTGCTGTGTCATTGTCCTGCTCTGGCTGACAGAAAAATGAGGACTCTTGGTAGTTACTTCTTCACGGGGTCGGAGTCGTTACATACATTTGAACTGAAAAGCTTTATCTGTGTGATTCTTAATCACCAATTAATTCTTTATACACTTTCAGGGCAATTAAAATCGGCACAATGGACCCAATAAATTTGAACTAACATCACAAAGTACCCATCTGGCTACTTTTGTCCTGAATGTGATGTCAAAACCTTAATCGGGAATACAATAACTAGTATTATGGGAAATCGTAAATCTCACAGAGAAAAAACTTCGGAAGAAAACGCTTAAAACGAGTTAAATACCCAAAGACTACAGAGACCGCTCAAAAGGTAAAACTCTCTAGCATTCATTCAACACTTTTTGGTGTTTTCTACGATTCGAACATGGAACTTCGCGCGCAGTGGTCTGACACACTAACCACTGTGTCATGGCGCCACACTATCCAGAGTTAGATGAGTCCAAATTGACTTACCAGCTGCCACCGAGAAAGAATCAGTAGTTCGAGTGTGTTCAATGAAAAAATATGGCAGAAGGTGCATATACAAGGCTTAGCAAGGATAATGAACTGTTAGTACCAATTCAGAAGAAAGGAAGAGGAGGAAATCTTCAGTAGCAAGAAGACCCCAAGTCCAAGGAAGTCGAAGAATCGCACGATTGTAAGAACATCCAGAAGTTTTACAAGAAATACAAGCAACTTATGATGAGCTCCAAGCTGAGACTCAAGCTTTTCAAAACAATTAAGTAAACGAAGAGAATTCGGTTAGATAGCACTTAAATAGACCAACTGGGGAATGTGCAACTGGTAGGAAGAGTAATTGGGCAAAGAAAAAGCCCAAATCTATTCAATGCAGCACCGCGCCGTGGCGTAAGTGGTTACTGTGTCGGATCACTGCGCGTGAGGTTCCAAGTTCGAATCCCAGAAAACAGCAAACATTTTTTTCACGGTCACACCACTCGCGAACGTCTGGCAAACATCCGAGAGTATTGTTGTCTCGAAAAAGCTTCTCAAAACAAATTGCCCTTCAGATGCGGAACTAAACTTTAGGTCCCCTTCCATTCGTGTGAAAAATATAACGCATAGAATGTGAGTGGTTGCGAGAAGCTAGGCTCTGGCACTTAACGAGCTGTTGCGCCAAATACTTTCTTTTTTTTATTCAATGAAGGGGCATAACTTTCTCCTAGTTTAAAGAGGTAGGAACGGAAATATAAGAAATAAAAAACGAAAAAGCCTAGTTAACCAACGAATGGATTACTTGGAAGGACGTCGGGTGTCCTGCAGGAACTACCGAGTCACAATACTGCTGAATGCCTCATTTTTTTTTTAAGGTAAAATGGGGAGGAAAGGCAGAGAATGACCCCCGGGGCACTGCGAACTAAAAAGATCTGCTATCCAATGGTTGATTAAATTTTTTGGATTTGTCAACTAGCTGAAATCAAGTTCATTAATGAAGCTAAGAATAGTTCGAGCTGAGGAAGAGGTGACATCAGAAGTTTATTAAAGTGTTTTAGCCTCAGTCTGGCTATGGCCGGGCAATCACAGAGTATGTGATGGGCTGTTTCGGGGTCTTCAAGACAGAGACGGCACCTATCCGAATGAACACTTCCCATTTTCTTGAGTTGGCAGTTGAGAGAGCAGTGTCCAGTTAGGAAGTCAGTAAGGATCTTAGCATTCTGTTTGCTCATTGATAGAATGTCTCTAGTTATGTTTATTGAGAAATGAATAAATTTCTTGGAATGCCTTAGGCCAGGTTGTGCATTCCAGTGTGAGAGCATTTGTTCGCGTTCCCAGCGAAGTAGCTCTATTTTAATCTGGCTAGTGGGTAGACCGCAGAAGTGTTCAGGTCCAATGTAAGGAGATTGGGCACTTAGTCTGGCAAGCTTATCAGCCTCTTCGTTACCAGTGATGCCTTAGTGTCCGGGGACCCACATTAGTGTGATTTTATTCTGTGCAGCAAGCTGCAAAAGAGTCTGGAGACAATTCCAAACCAGCTTAGACTTATAGTCAAAGGACGTGAGAGCCTTGAGTGCTGCTTGGCTATCTGACATATATTAATATGTGTTCTTCGGAGGTTTCGTCTAATGCATTTTTTGGCGCAGAGCTCGATAGCATAGACCTTTGCTTGGAATATATTAGTGGATTGACCTAATGGTGTAAAGAGTTTGTACTTGGGGCCAAAGATACCAGCTCCAACCCCATTTGACATTTTTAAACCGTCAGTATACCAATTGAATTCCTCATATACTCGTAAGATAGTATGAATTGTTTCAACATTCCAAGTTTGTCAGAGTAGCTTCTGGCCCGGAAGATCTCCGTTGGACTAAGTTTACACACTTGGCCAGATCCTATAAGAAACATCTATAGATAATTTGTAATCAGGGTGAACCTGGGTCTCAATAATTGCCACCAATTGCGCACTCCAAGTTGGTTGAGGTCCCTTTGATCTTGTGCGCGCCACCTACGACGAGGCGGCCCTCTACTGCGTCGGTACTCTAGATTAAATTCGAAGACTCTGCTGGTCGGAGCATTGGTGTCTATTCAATCTACATTTTACCCCTACCCGCGCATCAAAAAAAAAAAAAAACACTCTACATGTCTTAGCGATCTCATACGCACTTTTTTGACTAGGTCGATGTCGCTGTACAGCTCGTGATTGAATCTTCTCCTCCAAAACCCGTCAACGCAGACGGGACCGAATATCTTACGAAGAATTTTTCTCTCGAAGCGACCAAGGACATCTTCATCGGCTTTCAATAATGTCCATGTTTCAGCACCGTAAAACAGGACTGGGATGATCAGGTTCTTATATAGAGTCTCCTTAGTTGTTCGAGATAGGGCTTTACTGTTGAATTACCTTATTCGGCCAAAAAACCAGCAATCGGTAAAAGTTATTCTTCGCTTGATTTCTGCACTGATGTCTTTTTCAAAATTAATAGCAGACCCAAGGTAGACAAAGTTTCTTACTACCTCGAAGTTATAGCTTAGTGGGTTAGGTTAGTGTGTGGGATCACTTCGCATGAGGTTCCAAGTTCGAATCCCAGAAAACACCAAATAGTTTTTTCACGGTCCTACCTCTCACGATCGTCTGACCAACATCCGAGGGTTTTGTTGTCTCGAAAAAGGTTCTCAAATCGCCGTTTGGACTCGGCATTAAACTGTAGGCCCCTTCCATTCGTGTGAAAAATATAACGCACACAACATGAGTGGTTGTGAGATGCTAGGCCCTAGCACTTTAAGGAGCTGTTGCGCCAAATATTTGTATTTTTTTTAAGTTATAGCTGCCCGCTGTGACGTTCTGTCCAATTCGTTGGTGTTCATTGTCCCTTCTTATTGGCGGCATGTATTTGGTTTTGACCTCGTTTACCGCTAAACCGGTTTTGGTCGCGTCTACTTCAATGCTTGCAAGCATACCGGTGACAGCCCGCTGAGTTCTTCCAATTATGTCAATATTGTCGGCGTATGTAAGCAGTTAGACGAACTTTTGATAGATTTTGCATCTGGTATTGACTTGTGCGTTCCACGCAATCCATCCAAGTACAATATTAAAGAAAGCACATGACAGAGCGTCACCTTGTCTAAAACCAGTTTTGACATCAAAGGTCTCGGTGAGGTCATTACCGACCTTGATGGAGCAGCGAGCGTTCTCCAACGTCATCCTGTAAAGACGTATAAGTCTAGGATGTCAAAACTAGCCATGGTTCTATATAGCTCCTATCTAAAGATGCTGTCATAGGTGGCCTTGTAATCGATAAAGAGATGGTGAGTATCGGTTTGGATGTTGAGGAGACTGATGCCTCTACAATTGTATTATCTGCGTAACAAATCATTTTAATATGATGTATGACGCAGACGCACTCCTTCAATCAACTTTTTATTTCTCTTTCACCACTTAATGAATATTAGTGACCGGTATACATATGTATGTACATAACATAAATTATCCTTGAAAATTGCAAAGCCTTTATTCTACTCTCAGGAAAACGAACCCATAACACTAAGATAGCGTAAGGCATTTCAATAAAATTCATAAAAGAATATATTTTCCATGAACATCCTTTCACTTAATTCCTAAGACCATCACTCCTTTCGCGCTGTAAAAAATCCTTTTCCTACTATAGAAGTAAGAATAGTGGAAAAAAAGGATAGGTTATGCTAAAAAATTATATAAAAAAATCAGCCGCCATCAGACTAACAGAACATTGCATAAAGGGTTTCCTTTTATTACCTCAAAAGGATATGGACAATAAAAAACGTAAAAAACGCGCCGGTACAAAAACGTTTTATTGTTTTACCACACACCATCGGGCATAGGTCATAGGACAGATCCTTAAAAAAAGACACAGGGGAACAAAAGGCCATTCAACCAGGTACGCAATTCATGCGAAAACTTTCGATGACAGATAAAAAAGAACTGAGGCGAGAGGGTTTACCCGTAGAGACACTGAATTCAACAGCAGACGGGGTTTATTACCAAAAAATGCGAATGGAAATTGCAAACTATTGCATGAAGGGTTGATGACAGTTGTAACACACACTTTGGGTGCAGGTATTGTTTTACTTATTTTTTACCAGGCATTTTTTCGGCGAAAGATACAGAATTCCGTTTGGTGAAATATCTCTTTTGTTTCCGCTCATTACCAAAGGGTCTATGGCCGCTGAATGGTTTTTCTCCGAAAATATTATAATTTCATTAAGCAAAAGAATCAATAAAACTTTTAATTTTGGAAAAACATATTAAACAATTTTTTTTTTTTAATTTTCATAATTCCATAGAACTCTCTAGTCGGTAAGTCGGTAGGCCTCTATGGACTGTAAGGTGGCTAAAAACAAAATCAAATAACGCACATACCGTAACCGCACAGTGCATGGCCAATGATTAGTGTGCCAATGTTGCTGGTTGCTTCCCAACTTAGTGTATAATTTTCTTGGGAACACTCCCGTTTCATGTTTGATGGAGAAGAGTTTACGACTTAATTAAGAAAGTAATGTAATATTAACGAAACCTTAATGAGGTGTATGTCTGTGTCTGTGTCTGTATATAAAAAGAATAAAATCCGATACAGCGAAAAAAAGTCCAAGAACCAGTAGTTTATGGCGGCTAAAGCCTCCATGAAAAACTAGTTGAAGTTGATGTTGTCTGTAGACTATAGGACTTCAGCTAGAAAAAGATGTACTCAGCCATGTTTGGAGAGTCTCCGTGTTTGATGGTTATGGGAATACCTGAAGTTGTTTTGAGTTTTTTTTTTTTCTCTTTTTTCTAGATAAGTACTTCCATAACGATGGCAATTTAAATGCACATAATGCAACTTGCTACTAGGTGTACTCGTAAGTGCAACTTAGAACACGTAATCACAAGCGATGGGTATTAATGTTGGATTAGGATGTGAAACAGCATTTAGTTCTAATTAGTTTTCTGTAACAAAGAAAATTGTAGGTTTAGGGTGGGGTTCTAATCAACTTATGTTTGTTGTAAGTTTAAATGGGTGCATTTTCAAAGGGTGTGGTTAACACTTGTGCTAAATGGCAAGTCTAGCATGCTTCCTTGGAGCATTTTATGAGAAAATGCACTAAGCAATTCCAAGACTGCATAAATATAACGCAGACAGCAGCTGCGATTAACAGGAAGAAGAAGCAATTTGAAAATTTGTCAAACCAAATACTCTGATACAAGTATACTTTTTTTTCTAATGAAAGCAATAATTACGACTGCGGAGGAGTTTCTTATTAGGTGCGCAACTAAGTTCCCGCTGTTTGTCAATAGATGGCTCCAGCAGTAAGTGATGGTCGATTTTGACATATCCAAAACTTCATGAACCGAGCTTAGACATATGGTAAACAAACAGTTTTGACACATTAGTGATTTGGTTTTGGCGTCATAAACTTTAGGTTGTGTGAAAATGTCTGATTTTGTGCCAAATAATCGTCATTTGCGGGAATGTTGACTTTCTTTTTTCAACGAAAACGGCAGCTGAAGCGCATCGAGAGCTGCAAAGTGAAACAACGTGTCGCGTTGGTTCCGTCGCTTCAAAGACGGTGATTTCAATGTTGGCGACCGTCTGCGTGAAGGAAGGCCCAAATCCTTCGCAGACGCTGAATTGGAGGCATTGCTCGATGAGGATCCGTGCCAAACGCAAGAACAGCTTGCTTCAGCATTAGGAGTTACCCGCCAAGCCATTTCCAAGCGATTGCATGCGTTGGGAATGAGTCAAAAACAAGGAACTTGGGTTCCTTATGATTTGAAGCCAAGGGACGTTGAACGTCATTCTTTCGCCTGTAAACAACTGCTTCACCGCATCGTGACGGGTGATGAAAAATGGATTCATTACAGCAACTCAAAGAGAAGAAAGTCATGGGGACTGCCCGGTCATGCTTCTACGTCGTCGGCTCGGCCAAATATTCACGCTGCGAAGGTTATGCTATGTATTTAGTAGGACCAGGTCGGTGTTATTTATTATGAACTGTTGAAACCCAACAAAACCATCACTGGGGAACGGTATTGACTTCAATTGATGCGATTGAGCCGAGCACTGTGTGAAAAATGGCCACAATACAAACAGAGGCACGAAAAAGTGATTCTACAGCATGACAACGCTCGGCCTCACGTTGCCAAACCCATTGAAACCTACCTGGAAACGCTCAAATGGGAAGTTCTACCCCACCCGCCATATTCCTCAGATATTGCCCTGTCCGATTATTAATACTTGTTCCGTTCGATGGCACATGGTCTGGCTGATCAGCAGTTCCGCCTATATGAAGACATCAAAAAATGGCTTGATTCTTGGATAGCCTTAAAAGATGAACACTTTTACCGTAACGGTATTCGAGCTAGAAAGATGGGAAAAAGTTGTAGCTAGCGATGGGCAATACTTTGAAGGATTCATTTGTAACCATTTTTTCACAATAAAGTTCCATTTTTTCGTCCAGAGGCGGCAGATGATGTCCTCCGAGATTCTCATTTTGTTGAGATGGTAGAGTACTTAGCAGTGACCGGTAAGAAAGCTCATAAGCCTTCTTAAGTCGTTTCTGCTGTATTTAAGGATATCATCTGGAAGGGTTGGACAGCTCTTTCAGCTTGTCTGAGACCCTGAGAGTTATTCCAGTGAGAAATGCACATATTACGTTCCCAACTGCTTAGGGTAAATTTAAAGGCAGAATCAGATATTCCGCAATAGGGTTCGAGTCCAGGGAAAAACTCAGAGGAGCATTTTCTGTCTAGTAGATCTGCAGTTTCGTTGCCGTTAACACCTACATGACCCGGTACCCACCACAATTGTACTTTATTGCATCGGGCTAAGTTTTGTAAGCTGTCGAAACAGCTCAGAACTGATTTTGAACTGATCACGTGGGAGATCAGTGCTTTGAGCGCTGCTTGGCTGTCGGTGAGTAGATTTAGATTAGATAGATTTTATTAAACATAATTCAAGGTTTATAAAATAAAAGTGTTATAAAGGCTGGTGATAAAATCTGTTTCAGGACATTCGGGCAAATTTAATAATTAATTTAATTGTAGGAAGATATTCAATTCAATCGTATAGAAATTATAGTAATAATAAAATATAGAGAAATGAAGACTACGTAGAGTAAAAGAGTTATTTAAAGAAAATTCAAACAAAAAGAGATTAGCAAGGGTACAAATCAGAAAGATTCATCAATAATTTGACTTCTATAAGCAATTGCTTTTTTGCAGTACAAGAAAGGGTTTTTCCCGATCAGTGTGTACGGTTGCATCTCATTTGCGCTGAAAAAGGCTTTTCTCATTTCTTTCAGGATAGGACATATGGCAATGAAATGTAGGATATCTTCTCTGACTTGTAAGTTGCATAGAGAATATACGATGGGAAGGTCGGGTCGATGTAAAAGGTAGTTTAGCTTTACCAGCTCTCCTCTAGCTTTAAATATAATAAAGATAAGGTATATTTCATGATTTTCGTTGAAATAGTTAGAATCACACAGGTTATATTCTAGCTGCTTGTAGTAGCTCCTATGGATTTATGATTTGGCTGGCATTTCAAGCTCGTTCCTTATCTTACAGTCAATGTCCTGTAGGAAATTATAGAGGATGATTTTCCACTCGCCAGTGTTATATGATTGAAGGACAAGGTTCACATTGTACTTCTGCGCAATTCTGTTCCATTCTCCAAAAAAAGTATATTGGACGCAATTGCCATGACCCTAAGGATGTAGTCGAAATGAAGTCTTCGTGTTTCCACAGACAACGGTGACAACCTCGATTCCAGATATAGCATGTAGTTCGGGACGTTGAACGGAAGCCTGAATACTCTTCTTATATAGTATCTTAACAGTTTTCTACTATTTCGTATTACTTAACTCCCCAGACTTGTGCGGCATAAAACATAACCGACCTTGCTGTGGCTGTAAACAGTCCATATTTTACGGAGGAATTCAGGAGTTCAGCAATATACTTCAAGCCTATGAATCATTTGCTGTAGTAGAGTAGGAGAATCAGCGAGTATAACTATATCGTCAGCATGCATCAAGGTATTTATCTGTATACCGTTCCAAAAAACTCCCCCCTTTATAGAAGTCGGAAGATCATTGATGAATACGATAAATTTAAGAGCGCTAAGATTACAACCTTGTTTTACACCTAAGACTGTTGGAAATAAATCTGAGAGCAATTCACCGTTCCACACAGCTGAATCCGTACTTTCGTGGAGATGTTGTAATACGTGGCATATTTTTGATAATAATCCTAGCATGGATAATTTGTAAAACAGCGCTCTTCTATCTACGGTATCGTATACGGCCTTGAAGTCAACATAGAGAACATAGAGTTTTAATGTTCGATCAAGATAACTTTGCACGATACTGGTAAGCGTAAAGATGTGGTCAACGGTGGAGCACTTTTTTCTAAATCCAGCTTGGAGTTCACTAAGTAGGTTTCTTTCTTCGACCCAGGAGGACAGCCGCTTCAGTAGAACCAAAGAAAAGATTTTCATCGAAGCATTAAGGAATGTAATGCCCCTATAATTTTCGGGTTGATTAGGGTCGCCTTTTTTATAAAGTGGAAAGATTATTCCCTTACGAAAACTTTCGGGTACATGAACACTTTGGAATATTTTATTAAAGGCTTCAGTAAGATGGGTTATGAATTCAGTGGTGGCATACTTATATAGCTCGTAGATAATACGATTAAGTCCCGGTGCTTTGTTGCTCTTGGTTTCTTTAATTACAGATGTAACCTCACTCACCGTGAACGGGACGTCAAGCAAATCATTTAAAATAAGGGGGCTTGCGAATTGAATTTGTAGTAGGTTATCCATTCTTGGGTTATGAAATGTGTTGAAGTAGTCTTCAAAGGTTTCCGTACAAATTGTACTTCCAATCGAAAATGTGCGATTATTTATTGCTTTTAACGTATTCCAGAATTCTGAGGATGTTCTCGCTGAGCCAACTTGGTTAATTAAAGCCTCATAAGCCTGTCGGTGGGTATGTGGATAGAGGCACCTTTGATGTCTGAGTGCAAGTATATGTTAGCACAAGTCGCAATGGAGTAAAGCTCGGCCTGGAAAACACTGGGACTCTTTCCAAATGATTTCGAAATTTTATAATTGAATCCATACACACAGGCGCCAACTCCTTAATCCATTCTTTATCCATCGGTATACCACACGATTCCTTTTGGATGAAGCAACGGTCCGCCATTGTTCCATATATCACGGCTTGGGATCTCAATCTCAAACCTTATGATTTGGGCGTAAATTCGGAAACTGTGCTCAGCAAGTCGGTTAATAAATCCATGAGATCCACATGATCTCATGTACTATTAACATCCGACTTTCGAGGACTAACTGCGAATTGCCCCTTTCTGGATGGAAATACTTATGTAGCGGAGTCCGATTATTGCTTCTATGGCTGTTGTGGGACAGGTATGTATAGTACCTACGATTCCGAGGCAAACTAATCTTTGAAGTTTAGTGAGTTTGTTGATGGTCTTGTCCTCCTTTATTTTTGTTCACCAGACAATGGATGCGCATGTAAGGATGGCTCTAACCACCGTGGTGTATAACTAGAATGTGAGTTTTTGAGACAGACCACAGGTTTTATTATACATACGGCGACAGGCACCCATGGCAGTGGTCGCCTTGGCAATTTTATGTTTAACATGGGAGGCGCCGTGGCGTAAGTGGTTAGTGTGTCGGATCACTACGCATGAGGTTCCAAGTTCGAATCCCAGAAACACCAAAAAGTTTTTTCACGGTCCCACCTCTCGCGAGCGTCTGACAAACATCCGAGAGTATTGCTGTCACGAAAAAGCTTCTCAAATCGCCGTTCGGATTCAGCATTAAAACTGTAGGTCCCTTCCATTCGTGCGAAAATATAACGCACGCAACATGAGTGGGTGCGAGAAGCTAGGCCCTGGCACTTTAAAGAGCTATTGCGCCAAATATTTGTATTTGTTTTTTGTATGGGAGTTCCAGTTATGTTTTTTATCTAGGAGAATTCCTAGATATTTTAACTCGTCGGAAAAATGAATGATTGTCCCATTTAGAGTCACTGAACCAAGGTTTAGCGTTCTTTTTCTTGTAAACAGTACAGCGACTGCATTGCTGGGGTTAATCGATAGGCCTACAAATACACTACAAATACATGAGGTGCAAATGCACTGTGACCCAAATAAGATATATTGTGTCCCCCAAAGAAGGGCAAGAGCATTATCATTTGTCTCACTGTTTTAATAAACCCCAGTATCTGAATTTGATTCATTGAAGGTAGATCGGTTTTTGTTGAAGGTAGACTTCTAGGTGATATCTTCTTTTATGCATTAATGCTTCGTATTCCATTTCTGCAATATCCCGTAGATGCTCCTGGAGTCTGCAATAACTATTATGCATTTCTGTCAGGATGCGAAGTCCATTATTGCTAATGTTTAGGCAGGTTCTGGTGCTCTTTTCCTAGTTGCGTTTCCCCCGACTTTTTTTGCCATACCTCAGTCGAATAAAGAATTTACCATTAAGCGTTTCCTATCTTTAAGTTTGAATAAAACAAACTGTGAGTGAGATATCATTAAAATTTTATATATTTATTTAGAAGGCTCTTGTATGCCATTATGGATGGAATATAACATCATTCAAATGCCTGCCGCGGCTTCGCTGGTCCAATTTTCCATAACTCTGGCGCATAAATTAGGCTGAATTTGACCAATGGCATTGATTATGTTGTCTTTCAGGGCAGTGATGGTTTGTGGTTTATGGGCATAGACCTGTGACTTAAGAAAACCGCACAAGAATAAGTCTAACGGGATCAAATCGCACGATCTCGGTGGCCAATTCACATCGCCTCCGCGTGAGATAACCATGTTCGGAAATCGCTCGTGCAGAATGTCCAATTCACCAAGTTGTGGTCTGCGAAAGGCCGAGTTCTTATACGCGGCGCGGGATTGATTGCCTCGGATTCTCCTGCACACTCTCACGGACAGCGGCGATATTTTCGGCAGATCTTGCGTTTCGTTGGCGTAGGAGTGTTGGCGGATTGTTTACTGAACCGGTTGACTCAATTTTATCCACCACGTTGCGAATAGTCGTCTCGGAAGGACGAAATAGGCGAAGCGCGCGAAATGTTGCACGAACAGAAGACCCACTTTCATAAAACAATTTAATCATTTGCACATGTTTTTGAACGCTATAACTCTCCATGTTAATTTGGCAAGACAGACTAAATAAATAGCAGGCAATTTGACAGATGTAGCTTTACCAATATGGCCGCAATTACCTGTCAAAATTGTGAAATCCCTATTGGAAAACTCTGTATATCTGTGACCACAAGTTAAAACCAAATAAGTTGATTTTTTCAGATTCTCAGAAAATGAGTTAAAACTTTTCGTTTCTTCCGAAAACGTATGAGAATTTGGGATTTTATTCTTATTCTTCTGCTTATAACTTGATAACGATAACAGGTAATAAACTAAAGCTTTGGTAGCATAAACTTCGAATAGCATCTTCTAGCATCTTTAACTCAATTTTGTCCTACCTCGACTTAAACGATTTTACCTTGTGGCCACTGATATATCATTTCAATGCTTGATCCATTTGCTCTCTTTTTCTTTTTCTAGTTCTTACCAGACTAAGGTTGGTTCTTGGAATTTTGAAAATAAGTCGATTCTCTTCAACCCGAGCAATGCAACATGACGTAAATTTAACATCTTGGCACTAATTTCAAACACTGTGTTTTGGGTAACCATGCAGAAGTTGGCGTTTTGACTAAATGAAAACTATTTGTCTAAGAGGAGAAACTGACCTTAGGATTGCAGAAAAATTTGTCTACATTATTGCAAAAATTAAACGAGTGACTTCCGTGTTGTGTTGTGCATGCCTTTTCTAAGTTTTTGTGGATATACTCCTCTAATTCAATTTACCAAAACGCTGGAGCTATTTCGCAACAATGGGTAGCTTGTGAATCCAACTCTGTGAAGAACTACTCTAAAAAATAGAGAAGATGTTTTTCATGCGACCTTGTGACCTTTGTTGATATAGGGTGTAAATTATGAATGATTCCGATAAATGTATGTAGATAGGCAATGTCAAAGTAGCTGTCTGTACCCAGATTCAGACACGAAATGAATCCAATGTGATATACTAAGTATAAAGCGACGCATGCTGATACTGAGAATATCCAAGGGACGATCCCTAGATGGAATAATTTTCTTCCAGAAAGGCCCGGCAGATACAAAAGAATTGGATACAGTTTCATTCTTCCTGCATCTCCTACAGATCTCATTCGAAAATAGGCCATCAAAGAGTGTCCGTTTCCGATTCACCCTGGGCCAGATCTGTCTGGTGATTTGGCACGCCATACTATCTTCTCATCTCTAGTTTGTCTTGTTGATCACGCCCAAATTTAGTAAATAACTTATTTACATATTTATAGTGAGAGAAATATCGAGTTCCGCTGTTCTAACAAAGTTCTTAAGGAAATGCTATCTCTAGCGAGCTCATCAGCTTTACAGTTTCCCGAAATATCTCTGTAGTTTCGCACACGGTGTAGATGAATCTCCGTTAGAGAAACACGGCAATCTAGAACGGACTTTGAAGTGTACAATATACATTTAATTGGTGTTTAACTGTCTATGAAAATACTAAAATCTGATATGAGTGGCGAAAGGAGATGCTCAAATTTATCTTTTTGAAGAAGACACCACTTCCTGGCTTTTGATCTGTCTGCATAAAAGTCGATTTTCAGATGCAAGTTTAGTTGATTTACAATCAAAGAATGGTCAGCATAGTAGCTAAAGCAATGCTAGGACTCTTTCAGATAAATGGCTATACTAGCGGTCGTCTATTTTCGAATACATCTAGGGACATTAAATAAAATATTATGTAGAACGCTGTGGAGAGAGTGGTTCTTAGAGCCCTGCTGATGTACATGCACTTTCTCTAGAAGGTTGAGATGTGCAGCTTATTCGAAGGATGGCCACCAGACGGTTGCTTTATACGATATTAAAGGTACGATAATGGACACGTGCAGCCAGAGTGTGGTATGGGGTTGTATACCCCAGCTAATACTAATAATTATTTTCAAGAGCAGAGAGCAAAACTTTTCTCGCACGTTGAAATATATTAAGCGTTTAGTACCATTTCCGTTAAATTGTTGATCCACTGTACTCCAGTTCAGGCACGACAAATCCACTGCAACTGATTTTTGCAAAACTAAAGCTCTTACATTCGAGTTTAAACTCGTCAGTAGTTTCACCTTAGAATGACATGCTTCCCACGAGCTGCTCTAAGCGGAACTATTTGCTAATCATTCCAAGGGCTGACTGGGAATTTTAAATGTCCATCCATTGAAAAGCGATCTTACAAGACACATGGAGGGTTCCAAAATGGAAAGCGAATCTGGGTCTTGAATCTGTTATGCCACGTCTGATCAGTCTTAGCAGATATGCAACAGTTTTTCAGGCAAGAAAATGTTGCTAAGAATCTGGATGAAGCCTAAATAGATTACATGTGAATCTTGTGATAAGACCATCTTCATTTTCTCTAACAAGTAAACTACTCTAAGCACTGTCAAGCGACATGCACATCGAGGCACCCGTCAAGGGGGTGTACTGCCTCCACTATTGTGGAATTTGGTGCTCAACGAGGCCCTTCTAGAAATCGAAAAAACTGGATGCAATGTTATTGCCTATACAGACGATGTCGCTAGTCTAATAACAGGCAAATACCCGCAGACGCTGGCCGATGTCATGCAGTCTGCTCAGATGGACCGATAAATGCGGCCTCTCCGTTAACCCGACGAAGACCGAGCTAGTTTTATTCACAAGAAAACATAGCGCCCTGACTTCACTCTGCCAAAGATAAGGGGATCCACCCTCAAGCTTTCAAATAGCGCTAGCTTTTTAGGCCTAAAGCTTGACCGCAAGCTAATTTGGAAAGAGAATGTCGTCGAACGGGCCAGGAAATCGCTGGCCGCCCTATACATCTGCAAGAAAGCAGTAGGCTCCACTTGGGGCCTTAAACCAAGCATCATGCACTGGCTATACACGTCGGTCATAAAACCGATTCTCATGTATGGAGTATTGGTATGGTGGCCCGTCTTGGAGAAGAAATCCAACTTATCCATAATGGAAAAACTCAGCGAGTTGCATGTCTCAGCATTACCGTTGCACTGAGAACTTCTCCCACAGCGGCGCTCCAAACCATGCTCCACCTGCTTCCGATTGACATCGTCAGTAAACAATTGGCTGTCAGCTCGGCAATAAGACTGAGAGGCTCCAAACAGTGGAAGGAGCAACACACACACCCACACACCGTCATCTTCCCAATTCCACTGACCATCTGCCCACTGAATATGATTTTAACAAAGGCTACACGCACTCGATACCGGACAGAAGTGAGTGGACGCAACGAAATGTCCTTTACAACGACTCGCTGTCAATTTTTACGGACGGGTCCAAAACCAAGGACGGAGTCGGTGCCGGAATTTTCTCCAAAGATCTGGACATACACCTCTCCTTTAACCTTCCAGACCACTGCAGCGTTTTTCAAGTTGAAATCACCGCAGTTCGCAAAGCCGCTGACTGGCTAGCGGCTAGCACACTATCAACACCTGATATTGTTATTTACGTCGACAGTCAGACACCATCAATTCCCTCGCATCCAGCACTACGAGATCTAAGGCAGTGAAAGACTGTCGCATATCTCTTAACGTGATAGCTGGTCAGTACGACATCACCCTTTGCTGGGTACCAGGTCACTGTGACATACAGGGGAATTGTGCAGCCGACAAACTAGCACGACAAACTGGTACAGATAGCATAAGCATTACCAACATCGAAGCGCCAGCGTCTTATGTTAAGTACCTTATTGAAATTGACGCCGAGAAAGTAGCCAATCACCGATGACAACATCTAGACCAATGTTATACCGCCAGACAGCTCTGGCCGACACTCAATAAATCCAGGTCCATCGGACTCTTGAAGCACCCTCTCAAAAATAACAAATGTCCTCACTGAACACTGCGTCAGAGGAAGACATGCCCAAAGATTAGGTATCCCTCATAATGACTTCTGCAGAAGCTGCAGAGATGAAGAGGAAGAAGAGACCATCAGTCATCTCCTGTGCACCTGTCCTGCACGGCTAAAATTCACGCCTTCATTCAACGAAGCAAATGGTTCCAAGAATAAGAGGGTGACCCACCCGCCTTACTCATCGGTAGTACAATAGACCTACTCTCTGGTCTAAGTACATCCTCATCGAGGGCCGATCCTAAACCAATCAACCAACCAAACTAATCTAAAGAGGTTTGGCTCAGCCGCTAAGAAATGAAAACTATTTCTCGAAAGTCGAATTAGCTAAGAACAACTTGATAACACTGCACTGGATCCATAGACATAAATATCACTCGAGTAGTGAAATGGCTCAGAAATTGGCCGAAATTAGTGCATCAGCGCTAGCCAGGATCCAGCCTACGGATAAGCAAAAGCATTTTCAAAGAATACACAAGTTCAATGCAATATGCGCTGACGTTACAGATTAGAAATATACCAAACACTTCTTCGTTGTAACATAATAAAATAAATCTTAGTTTCTTCTAAACATTGATAGGAACCACCGAAGAATACCAACCGATGCTATCAGATGCTTCTGCCTTTAAAAAAGGTACCTCCACAACTCAGATATTCACCGGACCCCACTTGTAAGAAATATCTCGAGAGCGAAGATATCTCTATCTTAAGACACTCTGCGCCCTCAAAAAGATAGAAAGAGGATTTTGGGAACCAAACTTGTCTAATTGATTTCCCTCGCTTAGATTCATCCTAAATAGCTCCTAAGCTTCCTAACAGCCTTTGGGGTACATAACTTGCCGTAAAACCTCATGAGTCTTCACAATAGGCCTCACCGAGGCCCGCATTCCAACCACCGACTTTAATAGAGTAAATACCAAAACAGACTTGAAGAAGCGCAGAAGTACAGCAGGAGAATATTATTATCGTGATATAAATTTTGACTTTGCTAACCT
Source organism: Brachypalpus laphriformis (assembly GCA_945910035.1). NCBI lineage: Eukaryota > Metazoa > Arthropoda > Insecta > Diptera > Syrphidae > Brachypalpus > Brachypalpus laphriformis. The sequence continues at coordinate 36,468,559 of OX246753.1, forward strand.
ATATTGTATTTAAGTCACTCGGTCTGTTGTTTTTCCGATTTGATTATATGCCACAGTAACATGTGAAGTCAAATCTCTTCCAACATAATTCCCTTAAACTGATTGCGAAAACCTGTCCAACATCTTTCGCAAATTTTTAAATCTCAGCCACGCGTAGCTATAACCCTAGAGGGAAACAAGGGAAAAAAAGCCTATCTACAACCTAACATAACTACTTCTGCATCCGTTCGTTTCTCTTCTTTTTTTGTTTTGCTGTTCTTCTTGCAAACTATCCCTATACTCCCGTATCTTTCCCTACATTTCTACACCATCATTTTTTTTATTCTCTCCTTGTCCATAGAATTCCATGCTACGCAACGCTACCTAATGCCTAAATGCAAAGTTACCTGCAATTCCATTATTATTATTATTATTATCATTATTATTATTATCATCCAACGAAGGAGAAGCAAAAAAAAAAAAAAAACAATCTACAGAAGGAACGGCTCTCAACCGATAAAGGGAAGCACAGCACCAGCAACAAAAAAAAACGAAGACACGGCACCACTCTCTGAATACGAATGAAGGTAAAGGACAAGAACACAACGGCGCAACAAATAAGAATCAGACTGAAGAGGAATTAAAAAACAGAAAAAAAAATGTGATTGAGTACTTCAACTCCGCTATAATAGTGTTAGTAGGGGTATTGAAAAAAAAACGAACAGGTAAAACAGGTATTCTACTGCAAACAGAGAATGTACCTTGTGTGGATGGTAAGTGGAAAAAGTGTGGATCGTAGATAAAATCATATTGGATTTTGCTTCTCAACTGAATTTCGGATATAAAATTTGAAAACGTTTTCAAAATTCCCAAAAGAAAATCAAAAAAGCTCAGAACCCCAAAGAGAAATCATGTAACAGGTGAGACTCTCAAAAAAAAAAAGAATTCTAGTGAGAGTGAAGTTCGAAGAGAAACGAAGCGGTTTTATTTGTACGAGTATATCTCTCTCACCAGGTACACTCAGTCAAACTGTTTAGCTTTGCGATCACGCATCACAGCATACATATGAAAACCTAGCTGTAAATGACCACTACACCTGTGCGCAAGGTAGCACACACTAGCGCGAAAGAAACGTTATACAGAAGTGAAGAGTGTTTGGAATACGTCACCACACCACACTACTGACCACCGGCAAAGCTTCGAACCGAAACTCTTTTTCTCTCTCTCTCTGGAAGCGGTTCTACTCAGCTGAGTATCTACGTTCTGCTATCGGTATCTTTACTCATCTGAATGCGTGCAAAATATATCTCTGTATGAGTGTTGAGAAGAAGAGGAATAGCAGAGTAATACTTGATCGTGGCTTAGGGGCTTACCTCTACCTTGACTCTGAGAGATGCGGTGATATTGTGGGAACGACGACAACGATGATGGTGTGGTGACGCGTTGATGTAGCAAAAACACAGGTATACCCGGTTTACACAGGTTCGTCGTGAGATTCTTTTTCTGTTTTTGTTTCCTTCTATCATTCGCTGCTTGGTGAGTGATCAGAGAGACTTTCGTTGATGTGGTGCGTTACACACTCTCAGTAGAAATGAAGCACTAAAAGAACGGCAAACGTGCTGCTACTTTAAGAGTGTATCTGTGTTATGCTGTACTGGACAACCTGCACCACGAAGACGATCATCGGTGAGTATCTGTGAGGTGCCGTTCGCTAAGGTACATAGCTGTTCATTTGCGACGACGACGATCATCAACATTATCGGTGTTTGCTAGTGTATGCATAAATCGGTTTTTTTTTTGTACCACCGATGATCATTCGGTTATACTTTGGAGATAGAACAGCTTTTCGTCGTTGTTGTTGCTCTTTTTCCCCGTGGTAAAAACGACTACGGTGTGTTTTGTAAAGGAGACTAACTGGCTTTGAGTAAACACCGCTTGAATACAGTAAGAGACGATCCATCGACGAGGACACACGCGTTTTCTTACTTCAGGAGAATACTGTTTTTTTTTTTTTTGCTCTCATACACCTCTGTGTTCTTATGTTAGAACATATGATAATCGTTACATTCTCATTTGGATATATACCCATGTTATTTTATTTCTGATCGTGTGGAACGTTCATGAAGACGAAGAAGAAGAAACGCAGATACAGCAGAAAAAAAAGGAATTTTATGTTCAGTTTCAGTGTTCTTGCTGTGGTTTTGGTATTCTTCTAGCGCGAGATTGTTGGACGGTTCGTGTGTAATTTTCGTTTCGTTTCGAAGAAAACCCAACAGGAATACCAGAAAGGAATTTCAAAATAAGCAAAAAGAAAAAAAAGATCACATTACATTTTTGGATTTAAGTGAAGCAAATAAGAAAGAAAAAATGTTAAAACATGAATTTCAAAAATAAAATCAGTGCATATATATACAAATTTAAACGAAAGTGATTTAAGAAAAATATATTTTCTTATACAAAAGAAAAGCATAAAAATTGTGCAAACAAAATTCCAAAAAAATGAATACAAAGTGAAGTGAACAAAATTATATACACCTCCCAAACACATACACTGGATTAAATGAAAAAGGATATCCTTTTCTAATTAAATAAAAAACTTAAAAAAAAAAAAAATATTCCAACAAAATGCCGAAAATATTTTTAATTAAAAATCGCTTACACCAGCAGCAACTACGGCTACTGGAAGCACAAAATTTACTTCAACACAAGGATGAGGATAGATTAGTACCACCGTTGAGTCCATCAACACCGCCTAAAAAATCAAATTCATTCAATACTTCATCAAATGGATCTAGAGATGAAGGTGATGCGCATACAAATGAACCACTATCGTTGGTGGCGAGAAAGCGATTCAATCGTCGTGATGATGACGAACAAGGTGAGTTTTTTTTTTTTTTTTAGTTTAACATGCTTATGGGGAGGAGAAATAACTGATTTGCTTTGGGGGGTGAATTAGTTTTGCGATGCGCCATTCAGGAGGATTTTTTTCTCTAAAAAGATAAAAAACGAAAGAGTTGACTTGAAAACCTGATTCTTTGATGCGACAAAAAAACTGTTTCTAGTTACTTAATTTGAAATTGCCTTGTTTGTTGAATTTTTTATTAATCTAATAAGTGCGGCATAAAAAAAAGTTATAGAGGGTATCCGATTTTTATAGATACCCCCTACAATTTCACAATGCAGGTGCTCTCGATGCAATCTTGAATAAGAAGTTGAAAACTAATGTTTATGAGGGCCAATTGGGCATAAATCAAATTTTCCTCCTTTTGGGTGGCATTCTAACCACCTCACAGTGGGGTGCTTTCTGCTGGAATTATAAGACTTTCTTAAATGGTGGTGTGTAGCACCCATTACTTCAAATAGCTAAAGGAATGTACTTAAGGAAAAGTGCGTGGGAATAGCTATAAACCTACACTTCCACCATTAGGATCATGAAAAATGTATGAGTATGTTCATATAATCATCGTTGAGTCAAAAGTCACCAAATCTATTCCCGATATTTAGTACATAATTTTTTCAAAACATAAAAACCCTGCGGTCTATGAAAACTCACCACAGGTTCCTTAAAATTTGATTCATTTGAAGGAATACGTCGGATCTGAGATTGTGTGCTTCACAGAGTCTGTATCTAGTATTTTATTAATGCAAGCACTAGTTCGGAATAGTGTTATTTCTTTCTTTTTAAAATCTTTCGAAAGAACTAATAGCTTTTAGGCTCCAGCACATGCTTTATTTAAGGTGGCTCTCTAACGTACGTTTTGCATTTTAAACCCTTTCAGTACTTCCCAGTGCTATAACGGTGGAATGAAACGACATGCGATTTATTTCGCTAGTAAGACCTTTTATACGAGTCTACATTAAATATTCATTCAGGTTCATTATTTTCCTCAATTTCTATAAACCATTCGTGGTATCACTAAATTGTTGTGACTGAAAAGAAAAGCGCAATGATGCAGGTTATTTCATGTATTTTGTACTCCTGGAAACAGAGTTACCGCTGAGTGATTTATAAAATTCTAAGAGAAATTGCCTTGAGCCAGAGTGGGGTCCCCTGTTTTTTTAATTTTTTATTTTTTTTATTATTCTTTATACAAATTAACACAGAGAATTAAATAAAAATACAATAACTCTCAGTGTAGTCTATAAAGAACACCAGGCTTTATGGGCACAACGTCTACCGTGCTTTATAATAATGCAGCTATCGCAGAAAATGTAGTCAAATGACCTAAAGTTCAATAGTAAGTGAAGCTGATGGCAATATGTTATTTTATTTTTTTAAAGAGGGGGTAAAAGTCGCAACAATTCTTAAAGGCGACGTAAATACCCAATTAAAAAAAAAACAAATCCGTCGGGTCATGTACGTAAAAAAAAGTCGTCCATTTGAACCCTGGATTGAATTATGCATTTTTTATAAAAAAAAATTACAATCTCTCTTAATTTTGTTTTACACAAACTTAACTTAACTGAACTGTCAATGGTAACTGAAATTCGGTTAATTCCATTATTTTCATTTCTAACTTGGGGGAAAATGAAAGTGCAGCTTTTTCCTCTTCTTACCTTCCTTTTATTGAGTATGTAGTATATAATATGGAAAAATGAACTTAAAGACAAACAATTTTTTGAATGAAAATGTATTCATGATTTTAGTATTTTAATATGATCCTCAATCCGTTTATCGAACCATGATCAACATAACTACATATATTGAATTAATGAAAAAATAAACTTGTCCGATGCTGGCATCTGTAATGTCAAAAATCAGGAAATTCAAAAAATTCAAACTTCATCTAGTTACGATTTAGCACATCTTAATTCACGGTTTGAAGCTAATAAGAGAGTATAAAGGTTTAAGACCAATTGCACCTTAATAATGTTACTAAACATTATTCTCAATCGTATACTAATAAATAGGCACTATATACCACTTGAAATATTCAGTGATGTGGTGCGTTACCTATAACTTGAAAACAGATTACAACGGATAAGTTTAAGAAAAAATCTCGATGTAATCAAAAGCAGTAATTTTGATTTTGACCAAGGTGGACTTGAGGTTTCAGATGTGCCAATTAATATGGTACACCGAATTGGGAACTAAAACCCTTATATTTGTGAGGTTATAATTTCGTGCAATTCATTCTTGCATTTTATTTAATAAAGTCATCAATATGATACTGTTTTTAAATAAAAAAAACACTTATAGCCTAGAAATATCGTCCTTATGAACAATATATTTTGGGCTCAGACTATACAATTTTAATTGTATAATATGTATATGCTTTTTGTAGACATTACAAAAGCTTTCGATATGGTGAATCACGCTATCTTGTTGGAAAAACTTGAAAAAGCTGGAATTCGTGGCTTCATGCTCTCCTGAGTTAGGTCATACCTTTCTAATCGATCTCAAAGGGTGAAGATTGGCAAAACCAGGAGTGAATTCCAGTTTTACAATTTGGGGGTTCCTCAAGGCTCTGTACTGGGTCCTATTTTGTTTTTCATTTATATAAATTCTCTGTTCGGATTATGCTTCAAAGGTACACTTAGTGCCTTCGCTGATGATGTTGGCTGTTCTTATGGTTCTGATAGTACTTTAGATTTGGTATCGGATATTAATTGGGATCTACATTTATTAAGGATCTGGTTTTTCTAGCACAAATTGAGCATCAGCTCTAAAAGAAAAATTATGTTCTTCAATTTATACAACCAGATCCGCACTAATGCTGAAGTTTACTTTCACGCACCGGATTGCCTAAAATTTGGACTAGAAAAATGTTCCTATGCCTCTGCTCCTACGTTTTGCAGTACTCTCAGCTGCAGGGATAAGTGTTTTTTGATTGAGAATGTGGTGTAGTTTAAGTACTTGGGGCTAACTATTGATTCTAGGATGACTTTTGCTAAACATACAGAGTCCCTGAGGAACTACTTTCGTTATACTCTCCGTCATTTCTTTTACCTGAAAAATGTTTGTTCTAACAAACTACTGAGAACTATATATTATGGAATTTTACATTCAAAGCTCCAATATGGTATTTCGTGTTGGGGTGGAACTCATTTGAATAAAGTTAAACCACTTTTAATTCTGCAAAAGAAAGTCTTAAGAATTATGTGCCGAAAGCACCGTCGACATCCTAGTTATCCGTGGTATCGTGATTTTAAAATTCTTCCAGTTCGTCGTCTTTATTGTTTTAAAGTGTTAAAAACTTTCTTCATGAGATCGGGAAATCGTAACTACAGAATAATTTCTGACTATAATCTACGTGGAAATTCCTCGAATTTAGTCTCTATACCGATCTATCGCATCAACGCCCTTCGAAACTTTTATTTGGCTTCTTCGTGCCGCTTATTTAATAAGTTCCCACAGTCCTTAAGAGCTCTAACGGTTTCTGGAAGGTTTGAAAAATGTGTAAAGCAATGGCTGTTAGATCTAGATTATGCTAGTTTAGAATCCATATTATCTGACGTTCTGGTGTAACTACGTGTACTCTCTTTTATTACCTTTATTTTAATTTTTTATATTTTTTTTGCCTTTTTCTCTTGTTTTTTGGATCTTGCTTCTTTCTTATAACATCTAATCACATACTATCTTTCACTTTTTCGTTATTGCATAATTTTTGTTTCTAAGGGTCACCCCACCCACAACTGAATTCATTTGCTGTAAAGCCCATTGAAGTGGCATTTGATACTATTTTAATACTTGAAGTATATATAAATAAAAAATGTCATTATAATTATTTCTGAAATCCTTATTACTAAAACCTATGTATTATGTACTATAATTTTGTATGAAATAAATCTAAATCTAAATCTAAAGGTAAACGAAAATGATTTTTAGTTAAATAAAAAACTTAAACTTCCCGCAATAAAGACATGTCCAGAAGTGCACTTTTCTCTGCATAAATTTTGTCAAAATAATTTCAATCATTACCTTGTTGAAATAATTAAAAACCAATAATTTGCCCCCTCCAACCCATTACACTTTTAAATGCATAATCTTAGAACTTATCACTACCTCGCAAAATGAATATTCCTAGGAACTTCTGGAAAAATTTAATGAAATCAACCCTTAAGTCAAAACAATGTCCTATCTGTTTTTCATAAATGGGTCTTATAAGGCAATCAAAACGTGGGCACCATGGCCTAAGTGGTTAGTGTGTCGGACCACTACGCGTGAGGTTCCAAGTTCGAATCGCAGAAAACACAAAATAAAAAATTGTTTCATGGTCCCATCTCTCGCCAACGTCTGACAAATTTCCGAGAGTATTGTTGCCTCGTGAAAGCTTCTCAAAACAAATTGCCCTTCGGATACGGCACTAAACCCTTCCATTCGTGTAAATAATATTTCGCACACAATAATGGTTGCGAGAGGCTAGGCCCTGGCACTTGAAGAGCTGTTGCGCCAAATATTTATTTGTTTAAGGCAATCAAAAATGCAATTTTTTTCATTTGATTAAAATAAAATTATAAAGTTCATTATGCAGGTTTTCCATTTTTCATATTTTCTCACAGCGTAAAGGCTTACAATTTCCTTCTCATTTCTATAAGAGTTATGCTATATAAGTAATATTAAACAAACGATTATGTATACAAAACTACTTTTAGTCTGGTATGCGTAACAAATGTCGCATCCTTCTTGTTTATATTTGGCGCAACAGCTCTTTAAAGTGCCAGGGCCTAGCTTCTCGCAACCACTCATGTTGTGTGCGTTATATTTTTCACACGAATGTAGGGGTCCTACAGTTCAATACCGAATCTGAACGGCGATTTGAGAAGCTTTTTCGTGACAACAATGCTCTCGGATGTTTGTCAGACGCTCGCGAGAGGTGGGACCGTGAAAAAACTTTTTGGTATTTTCTGGGATTCGAACTTGGAACCTCATGCGTAGTGATCCGACACAATAACCACTTACGTCACGGTGCCTTTTTCAGGTTCCGAATGTCAATATTAAAACTAAGCGCTATGCTTTGAAATATCCTTATACTGCTTATGAACTGATTCTTAACTTATTTGCCTGAAAGAAAAAACACAATTAAAAATTGCTTCCATGGTTTCCATCTTATTTGTTTTGCGACAGAGCCGGATTAAGTACATAGACACATCCTTTAAAATTTCTTAAAAACTAGCTTTCAGACCGGGTTCTGCATATAGTTGATTTTTGAATAGCTCTGATCTTAACGTCCGATATGAAGTTTTCCAAATGATGGCTTATTGGAGCCTAAGTATATGCTAGAACCAACCAAGCTTTCCATGAGTATTATAAAGATGTTTCCCCTTTAAAAGCAAGATACCAAAAATAATTAATCTTCTTTGTCAAGTCGTTAACTTTTCGAACTACCCTCTTGATCAACAATTGAAATTATATTATCAAGTCCTTAAAGGTTGCTCAAAATGAATGCTACTAAAACTGTTGCAGTCCATTAAAGTACCCTCCACTGCCGAGCAATTCTATGGGGTAATTACACATAATAACTGAACTCTCAACATTCTTGGTATGGAAATGCTCAAAAATTAAGCTCTTCCTAAAGAGGAGCTAGAATATAATATATCACGTGCCCACTGCTGCACTGTCTGCTAATAGAGCCTAGGACTTTACAGAACTTGAAGAACGACGTTATAATACCTCACCGCCTTATATCTCAAAAAATGTTTCAATGTTGGCTCTTGTGTCCTACTTTATCGATTACTTGTCCCAAATATCTAATACCATCCCTATCGATGCATATCTTTTAGAGAGGTAGCTATTGTCATACATACATATGTACATATATTTTCAATGGCTCTTTAATCCTTTATGAGGGTCGCGGGGGTAGGATGCTCAGGTAGACCCTCCATCCATCTCAATCCGCCGCCATTGACTCCAACACATCAGGAGGAATCCTTAGACGACTCCAGGAGAGATGTCTGACTTGGTCCAATTATCTATTTCTAGGCCTACCTAGTAGGCGACTCCCCTACCTGATGGCACGCTATTGTCGACAAACAATATTTTCAGATGACACTTATGGTATACTGGGTAATACCACTTCGAACGATCAAACTTTCTGATAGTAAATAGCGCGAAGAAAATTATGTGGAAAAATTGAACTACCTACTGTTTTCTGAGTTGTTGTGGCTAGAATCCTACTTTAGTCAAATTTCTACTAGGCGAAAGGTTGTGTGTAAGATGTGCTTGAAAAATCAATTAAACTATATATATATAACGCCATATTCGCTACTATTACTAAAGGTCTTTTTAGAATGCGTCAGAGATTCAAATTCAATTTCCCACATTGCAAGGCGAGGTTATGATCCGAAAAAAAGGGATCATAACCCTCCCACTTCACTGCATTTCTACTGATCCGCCTGTGGGGTTCGCCTATTTGACCTCAGAAAATATCAGCAGGCCCGCCGATTTTGGATCACTCGGTTACTGAGGCCAATGAAATGCCGATGTCGTCGCATTTGCCTGATCCAGGCGTTTATAGGCCTCCCTTTCCTATATCGCGAAGTCTTTGGAATTTTTAAAATTTCTACCAAACTATCGTATATTTAATAAATTTCAAAATATCGAAAAATTTTTTTACATTTGCTTCCACAGACAGCAAGTTCCTGCAGTCATTTCTGAGATCAAAGCTAAAACATAACACTGATTAATGCGTAACTCGAAAGAATTGCAAAAGAATTTTACCATTTTATTTTCACGAATATATTGTATGATCCATCACAAGAGCAACGAAATTCGTATTATCTTTTGCTATATTCATTAAAAATATCAGTTCAAAATATGTTAATATATCGAAATCAATTATGCAAAATTTAGTACGAACTCATCAGATATGAGACTACTGATTTAAACTACCATTTCGCCCACTCATCTAATAATAACATCTTTCTAGCTCGGATTGGATATCGGATCTTGCTTTCAATATCTTCTTCAAAAGCGAAGATTATATCAATAACACAATCGTGCTCTTCATAAAATCACATTTTACCATCGTTCTATAGTTTTAGAAAGTTCCATGATATTCCCTAATTTCAATTTACATAGTTCTATTATTTTAGAAAGGAAATAATACACATAATACCTAACAAAAACCTTATCTTAACTCCCAACTGTAGAGGTCTTGCCTTAGCACATAAAAAACTCGTGATTTCCAGGTTCATTACGTTTCATGTCTCCATCAAATGGAATAAGTATTTCGGCATAATGCCAAAAGTCATAAAACTTCAACAGTATTAGTTATTTTCATCGATTACTCGTATCTCTTGTTAGCAAATGTTAATTCACGGAACTTCTAGAACTTATAGTAATAAAGCAATCACCTGTTCCATCCATAGCAGTCGTAATCACCAGCTCACCCTCTTCTCCTAACACTTCCAAGTTCCACTTCTTTACATTTATTGAAAGGTAATGACAGTCTTTCTTTAAAAAAAAATTGTACTTAAGCCTGAATAGTCATTAAATTTCAAACACAAATAAAATTGCAAGTCGATAATAATTGATTTGAGATGCAATCATTTGGCCATTTTAAAACTAAACCGGTGTTCGCATTCTATTCCCTTATAATCCATTTTGTGGAGGCGTACAATAACAAAACTACCATTAAATGAAAAACAAAAAACTAATATAAATGATATGGCAGTAGTTGTAAGAAAAAAAAAAATCAACTCAAAATCAAGTGTTGGAGGATTTAATTGACTTTGTGAATGGCTCTTTGTATAATTAAAAATAAAAATTCTTAAACACACGTACACATAGAAACAAGCAATTCATTAAGATGAATGTTTAAATTATAATTACTTGCAATGGGAGTTGTCTGTGTGCCTAGACAACCGCGGTTGGGTCTCCAGCTCTCAAAAAGTTCAATGAACACAAGGCGCATTGCAGAGTGTATAGAAGATGAGGAAAACTTCCATCCAACCACAGCACAATTCCCTTTGGTGCAATTTATTTCCTTCAGGAGTGTATCTGTTTGCTTCTTCTTCTTCTTCTCTCTCCAATGAAATCCACTGAAAATAGATACAAGTTCTAACTACAATTTCACGAACTACCACTAATATATTATATAAGTTAAAAAATACAAAAAAAAAATAAATGCAAAGAGAGGAAGAAAATAAAATTAAATCTGAAGCCTCACGGTAGATGGAAATGATCAAGAGGAAGAAGAAGGAAAAAAAAAAGAAAAATCATTCCCAACAGACCGTGGAGCATTAAAATAGTGTAGCTTCGTTGCTATGAAGAGAAACGGGGAAAAAAAGATTCTAGATGAGAACTTGCCGGATGGAAAATTCTCAATGACTCCACATGAAGGCGCTTACATATATATATACTTTTTTTTTATTAAAAATGCAAAATTGTCCAAAGAGATAATAAATTCTAAGCTTTCAACTGATAACTATATATCATCCGATAACACCTTTAACAAACACACGAAGGAAAGTAAGAAGAAAAGAAAAAAAAAAAATTAAAAAGAAGAACGGAACTCAAACAATTTATTATCCTTAGGCTACACACAAATTAACGTGCTCAATGATCATTTAAACAAATGGTCTCTTAATTTGTATCGCAAACAAGCGAGCGCTGATCAGTAAGAATTTCTAAAGAATTTCTGAAAGATATCTTCTTTTGTAAGCCTTTAATCGGTTGATCGCAAATCATTTTCACTTTTTTTTCTTATAATACCGCCCTCCTCGGTTTTTTTTTTTTTAAGATGAACAATAGTCCACACCTGTCTGACTGACATATCTACCTTTCGCGAAATTTGTTTCTCCTTGCCAGTTTGTTGATAGTCAAATACCAAACAAACAAATGGAAAGAAAAAAACAAAAAAAACGGGAAAGAAAAACAACATTTCTTGTGTATCTAACTCCGTGGAGGGGTTTATTTTCGGGAATAAATTCAAGTATCTGGAGAGTAAAGTTCTAGCGCGATCAAAAGACAAATGGTGAACAGGTGATAGTATAGGGTTTTTTCGTTGGCGAACCAAACAAACAAATACGCGGAGGAGTGGAATGGCGAAAAGGAAACTATCAAATTCATTTGTTACCCTCGAGTATGGAAGATTGACAAGAAACGAAAATTCGGTTTGGGTATTCTTTCGCGCTAGGTTCCGTTTTTGGCACATCTGGATGAAGTGAATACATTTTAGTCCAGTTGGTCAGCGAGATGGTATTAAAAAAAATACTCTGCACATTTGCAATTAGAATAAGTGCAATTGGAAACAAGGGAGGAGGGCGTGGTTGGAAACATTAAACATTTAAAAAACACTCAATTGGAAGGTACTTATAGGTACCACGTACCACGAACATGAGTTTCGGGGCATTTTTCTTGTGGCTTGATTTAATAGAAGGGGCGTAAGTGAGTCAGGTGGTAACATGGCAGACTTTTTATCATATACGATGAAGCCCAAAAGTACTAGTTCGCACGCCAACTCTTTCATTTGTACTCAAGCAGCATTGTTGTCAGACTTGATTTGATAGAATGGGCGTAAGTCAGGTGGTATCATAGCAGACCTTTGATTGAATACGATGACGTCGGAATTTTCCTGGTTCGCACAGTAACTCGATCCTTTGCACAGGTGTATCCTTCCAGTGAAAATAAAAAAAGAGTTAAATCATTCCTAGGCCAGGTGGTGGCTCTGGAGTTACATATAAAGAAACAAATGCCTTTTAAAGCTTCCTAATACAATAGAGGTTAAGACCGGATTGTATACGTTTGAACGATTACTGCTCTGATATTTGCACAGCAATTTCGCGGATATTTTTTAAAGAGCATAATTTGATGCAAGGGGCTGGATCAGGTGGAAATATGACGAACTGCTCAAAACGAGCAAGTAACCCAAAGATTACTAGTTAGCGCAGTAAATCTTTCATCTGCCTCTCACAGTAGAGGTCCTATCGCCTGGTGTGTGTTTTGAAGCCTTCCCTAAGTAAACTAGTGATGCCATAAATATTAGGAAATGGAATTTTCTGTCACTGCCTAGTATAATTCAGATGCACACCATAAGCTATTCCAACCACTACGCTGCTGTATTGATGGTATTTACATGATGACTTTTTTTTTTTTGCCTACCCCGGTCAATACCGTTGGTTAGGCTCAGATGGACCACAGTCCACGTTCTGTGCTCTTCGATGATATTGTGATCTTGTCACCTGGACTAATTAGCAATTTTTCTCTGATCTCTATGATCGTTGTTTTCGATTAGAGAGTTCCGCCCATTGGCTTCTCTCGACAGATTATAGTGTCTTCTTATGTATATAAGTAAGTGCATAGAACATAAGTGGGATTTAATCCACTCAAAACGTTGGGGGATAGATTCACACCGAGCGCCCCGACGCTCATTGTTGTCGTTCCATTACACTCGTATATACATACTTTCGAATGTTAGGTAGATATCCAGATACATACTATACCTACTATATATATATTTCTACATGTGTGCGTTCTGATACACCTATGTAGGTCAATTCAAATGGCTTTGTCCTTTTGAGCCTTGGCACTTTGTTTGCGTTGTCTAAAAGTTGTACTACCTCAGTGTTAATGTTTTGTTGAAGCCTTGATTAATGCCTTCGTGCATTCTTCCTAGTTTCATCTGTAACACATCCCACTCCTAAATCCCTGTGAAGGTCATTACTCCTTACATAAGGAGGTGCATTAAAGCTATTCCTTTGCACTTTGTTTTGAAATCTTTGGATGATGCCTGTGTTGTTCCTTTTGGTACAGCCCCATAGTTGAATACCATATGTCCATATCGGTTTCAATGATTGCTTATATAATAAACGCTTATTATAGATTGATAGTGGCGAATCCTTTCCTATCAGCCAATACATGTTTCTGTATTTTATTTTCAATTCGTTTTTTTTTTTTTCTTTTTTACATGTTCTTTCCATCTTAGCTTAGTTGTTCCAAGATATTTTGCTGTATTCGCGTACGGTACTACTTTTTGGTTGATAGTTATCGGGATACGATTTATTCTTATGTTAGTGAAATTGATGTGCATTTATTAGCTTTCATTAAGCTTCATTCGCCATTTTATTGTATAATTACAAATTTTGTTCACAGCTAATTGCAGTTACTGCGTTGATTCTATATTATTCTTTCTACCGCTAGGATTGCAGTGTCATCAGCAAATGTGGCCAACGTGCTATTTTCAAGCTCTGGGAAGTCACCAGTGTATAGGAGGTACAGAATGGGGCCCAGTACTCTACCTTGCGGAACTCCTGCTTTAATTTCCTTTAGTTCTAAGTACGAATCTTCCTGTTTTATTCAGAAAAATCTTCCGCTTAAATATGATTCTAAGATTGCAGCATATTATTTTGGTAGGAGGGATCTAAGTTTATGATTTAGTCCTGCATGCCAAACTTTGTCAAAGCTAGCTCGAGAAATACTGCAGAGCAGACCTATTACTCTTCTAAAGCATTTTCTATAATATTAACTATTCAGTGGACTTGATCAATTGTTGAATGTTGTCTTCTAAATCCGAACTGATTATTTGGAATTAGATTTTTTCGTTCAATGATGTGATTAAGTCATTTAACAAGTAGTTTTTCGAAAAGTTTAGAAATGACTGGCAGTATTGGAATTGTATGATGACGCTTCGTTCGGTGGCTTTCCGGGCTTAGAGATCATTATTAAGTCAGCCACTTTCCATAGGCTAGGAACATATTGCATTCTTAAAGCAGCATTGATGACTTAGTTTGATAAAATCGGCATGGATAGGGTAGTGACATATAAGAATTTTAATTCCATTCGATACTACTCACCATGCAACAGTTCGCACACCAACTCATACATATGAAGTATGAACTACCTTATACTCCTACCAAGATTGCATGCTTGTACATATAGGTATCACTAGATTTTAAGACCCTCTACTTCTGTGGTGATTTGGAATCCAACCATCTGCGTTGCATTTTGCCGGCTATTAAAATAAAATAATTAAGAACCCTAGGTAACTGACGCCATCAACCCTGATCAAAAGGCTTATATTGGCAGTACTATGTGTACTTTGCCTGCACCTAATAATTAACGACTGTTCTCTTGTAGCATTTACTTGATCTGGGGGCAGTTTCGTTTGTCAACCAGCCTTTAAGTTGTTTTACATTAAGATAACCCCGCGACTCCGAATTTATATTCATTCCTTCTAAGGAGACCGAATTCTGTAAATTTTAGAGCCCATCAGCAACTTTAGAGTTAAATACAAACCCCAAATACCAGTGATTAAGTTTTTTGATGTCCTACTATCATTCAGAGCATCAGGGTATTTGCGAGTACAGCCAGGTAGAATTTACCAAATCTACAATTTAATAGAAAAAAAGAAATCCATTAGCACTAGAAATAACACAGGAAATGAAGTCTACCTCTTTAACCTAAAATTCGTTCCAGTCTTTATATAGATGGAAAACACAGGTGCCTGTTACTTGATATCTGATATCCCTTTCCAGAGTTGCATTCTCTCTTGCGAGCAATCAAATAATTGTACTAAAAAAGCAAACAACCCCATCAGCTCATTGAACTACCTCTTTCTTCAATTTCCTACCTTTTAACCTTGACAATCAAAAAATAGAACATGAGCGAAAAATGTTGTTTCAGCGGATGTGTATCTTAATAATTCGTATCCCTTTCTGATTTTTACCCTGAGAGAAATTCATCCACCTGGACTTGTAAGCAGCACACTAGACTGAGTCAAATTACATTTCCATTTACAATACGAAATTCGTAAAGCAAAGATAAATAAAAGCAATTAGCACCTCATATGCATAGAATAGAGAGTTTAATACAAAAGATTAATGGTTTCCACGTGAAATCCGATGCATGTAAAGTTCAAAGGCTTACTGGCTACGCTACTTAAAAATACATTTATTTTAAGGAAATAAGCAGGCTGTCCGATGATTTCATTTGAACGAACACAGCCCACGAGTCGAGTTTTCAGTTATCCACGACCCAATAAAAACCTGAAATATCAATTAAAATTCCATCTTAACAGGTCATAAATATAACAATCGCCACCAAAACAATACAACAGCAGTCTCATAAACCCCAGGAAAACAAAACAAATACAAGCAGTCACAGTGAAAAGGAAGGAAGAATGTCAGTCCATAAATCTTTTGAAAAATTCTTGCGCAATTTTCACTTTCTATAACAATAAGTGGAACATAAAAATAGATAAAAATCCACAAACGATAATCATTATCTGGGGATACTTTTCCAATATGAATTGTTGCAATGCGATAAAATCCTATAGGTACCTGTATTAATTTCCAAGGGTCTGTCTGGCCAGGTAGAACTAAATTTGTTTCAATCATATGGGTACACAAAAAGAAATAACGACGGTTAAGGTAAGTATGTGCCTACCTGTTTGTAGAAAAATCTCATATGTCACGGGATTTAAGCGGATGAAGTGAAAAGAAAGAATACACATGTGGGTTGGAGTAGAAAGCAGTCTAATCGGTTAATCATTACAATTTACTAATAAACAGGTATTCTAGTATAATACGAGTAGAAATAAGTTTCTGGTTTTGGGTAGTGCAAAAACACCTGGCTTAAAATGTTTAAGAATGTGTAAGTCTTTTTAATATGTCTGACTATTTTAGGAAAATCTGCGGTTTTAGATAGTTAATTGCGAATATGATGACAAAGAAAGTGTCTCAAAAATGATTTTCGAAACTATTAGACTTGCATTCGAAGCCGTGGAATATTTTTTGACTTTCGAAATTGCATTGATTAAACGGAAAATGTATACATGGCACAACGAAGTCTGATTTTATCTCCTTGCTCTATATCCTTCGTGTGATACAAAAACAAAACAAATATTTGGCGCAACAGCTCTTTAAAGTGCCAGGGCCTAGCTTCTCGCAACCACTCATGTTGTGTGCGTTATATTTTTCACACGAATGGAAGGGACCTACAGTTTAATGCTGAATCCGAACGGCGATTTGAGAAGTTTTTTCATGACAACAATACTCTCGGATGTTTGTCAGACGCTCGCGAGAGGTGGGACCGTGAAAAAACTTTTTGGTATTTCTGGGATTCGAACTTGGAACCTCATGCGTAGTGATCCGACACACTAACCACTTACGCCACGGCGCCCACTCCTTCGTGTGATGGCTTCCGAAAATAATACCATTTCTTCATTTAGAGCATTTTTTTTTATTTTACGTATGAAAGACATGCAATTTTAACAAAAACATCACAAGATACTATCGAAAAGGTAGGGCTGCCAGAAGCAGATAGACAGGATTCAGCCTAACCCCGATTTTTTCCCGCAATTCTACATCTGACTTTACTTCTTGAAGTGTTGATTAGGGGTAAGTTTCCATGTCTTAATACTGCCTCTCAAATGTTAGATGTGGTACCCTCGAAATCAGATACATACCCATATAGAAATTGCGTTGCAGTCGAAGTAAAACAGAGCTTTTTCGAATCACTACTGGGTTACGAAAATGTAAGGGCTCGGTCTGAAAAGATAAAAGAGAAGACCATCATGAAGACCATATGACAATCTTACTTGTTTATAAACTGCGCCCTCTCCCTAAGTAGCTGCAGAGTCAGCAGAAGTAAGTTTCCAACCTTCTTCTGAAAGTCTGATTCAATACACGGCAAGTGCAGCTACTAAAGTCCGGCACTCTTGGGAAGGGCAGTAACATTCGTGCATTTGCGCTAAGCAGTTGGTCTATAGCCTATAAAATCCTTTTTAAAGAAAATAGGATGAATCAACGTGAAAACTTAATGTGGCATCCAATTCATATATGGAGAAAGGTTTGGATAGCTCCAGAAGATGGATGAACCATATTTTTAGTATTTTGAATGAGTAGCTATATGACTACGGCTTAATTTAAATTTGCTTTATTTAATAGTATTGCCAGCAACCATTTTACTTAAAGAATTACTTGCTTTAGTGCTGGCGTAAGTGAAATGCATGATCTCTGTAGCTCTGTGCGGTACAACGATGCAAGAACTTTCATTGCGAATTTGTTGTCTGTAACCTCCGAAAATCCTTATAGCATCGATTGTTTCCTTGATTCTATTGTAGGAGCCGCAGTGTAGAGCTAATGTTTCAGTTGTTAAGTAGATTCTTTCTTCCTTTCCTTGAAAAACAAAAATAATGAAAAATACTTACATACATTGAAAATATGACGGCGAAAGCTTCAACAATTCTCTTCGATAAGTTGGGATACATTTGGTACCCCACATAGCGTGATATGCACTTCAATTTGCTAAAATATTTAGGGCTTACTATAACTTTCAATTAAATTAAACTTTATCCTTGTGAGTATTAACTATCGGTGATTGTCACATATTAAAGTTATATATTAATAAGAAATGTACTTACGTAACTCCAGCATTACATACCATCAGAAGAGCTTTAACTTTGAGCATTTTTTTTTTTCAATTTAGAGATCTTTGTTTTTTTTGTATTTGGTGGTTAATAAACTATTGTATTAACAATACTGGAGGGTGAGGTGCTCGATGATTGCTTATACAGACGATGTTGCTATAACAGTCTCGGGAAAGCACAAAAACAAAACAAAAAACAAATATTTGGCGCAACAGCTCTTTAAAGTGCCAGGGCCCAGCTTCTCGCAACCAATCATGTTGTGTGCGTTATATTTTTTACACGAATGGAAGGAACCTACAGTTTAATACCGAATCCGAACGGCGATTTGAGAAGCTTTTTCGTGCTCGGGAAAGCACCTTAATACTCTAAAAGAACTGCTACAAAACGCTTTAAACAAGTTAACCAGATTGGCGGTTCGGTATGGGTTGGGTGTAAGCCCACATAAAACTGAACTGGTACTCTTCTTAGGAAAATATAAAATTCCGTTCATCGATCCTCCCTCTCTTAATATGTAGGTCTTATCCTGGATAGGAAACTAAGCTGGAAACCTAACATTCAAGAAAGGGTCAAGAAAGCTTCTCTCAAAAATGCTATTGGAAATAAATGGGGTTTACAGAAGCGAATAACTTACTGGCTATACATCTCGGTTATTAGACCGGTACTCACATACGGGGTGATTGTTTGGTGGACAGCCTTAAAAAAAGCTATAAATCGCGACCATCTAAGCAAGGTCCAGCGTACAGCTTGTCTGGCACTACGTACAACTCCCTCTGCGGCACTGGACATTATGTTTCATCTGTTACCCCTTGATGTGGGATGTGATGAATTATCCTTTTCACTCAGGCCACATGCTGGCCCATTTTGCGAAGAAGGTATGTACCTAAGCCACAATTTGATGGTTGTGGCCAACCCTTGATATATTTAGCAAGCAAATGACAGCGAATGCAGCCGTTCGCCTTGAAGCTACCCAACAGTGGTCAAGGAAAGAGTATATATTCTGAATAAATTCACAATCTCTCCCGAAAACACAGACTACACCATCCCACTTCTAAATTTTGACAAAAACTTCCTTGTCACAATCCCTTCCGGATCACTCTGGAATGAAGAAGCTTTTTTAGAAGATAACTCTATCCACTTCTATTCTGGCGGCTCAAAAGCGAAAGACGGAGTTGGTGGAAGTGTTTTCTCTGTCAGGCTTAATCCTAAGCTCTCCTTTCGTCTACCAAATCATTGAAGCGTGTTCCAGGCAGAAATAATGGCTAAAGAAAAATGTGATATCCGCTAAAGACATTCGCATCTTTACAGATAGCCAAGCTGCAATCAAATCCTTGGAATCGATCTCCATAAATTCAGTAATAGTCATAGACTGCCATTCGTCTCTTGCGGAGATGTCGGAGCAGTTTAATATTCACCTCTGGTGGGTGCCGGGGCATAGGTATATTCCGGGAAATTGTAAGGCTGACAACTCGCCAGAATAGAAACAACTGTACCCATCCTTCCAGCTAGATGCAATCGAAAGAACACATCTTAGGTGAACAAGTTGTACAACATGTCTAGCGACTAAGCAGATTTTGCACAAGTTGGATCTGAAACGCTCTAAGAAATTGATCTCTCTAATCGATTGCATATTGGTGTAATTACAGGACACTCTCTAATAGGCAAGCATGCAACAAGGCTTGGCGTATATTCAAATAATTTTTGTAGAAGCTGCATGGATGAAGAAGAGGAAGAAACCATTCCTTACCTTCTTTTTGCATGTCCAGCTCTCTCCTAGGACGCTTCACCTAGGAGATTTTTATTTCAACGATTTAGGCGATCTGATAGATTAAAATATCAGGAGCCTCCTTCGCTTCATCAGAAGCTCTAATTGGTTCTAATGAGTAGGCTGGAATTACATGATGCTTCGTGATACCACAACGGACCTTTCTTGGTCTATGCGTGTTGGCGTAAGCTGGCAGCCACTTCAACCTAACCTAACCTAACCTAACCTAACCTAATCTACAGATCATTTCAATTACTGCTCTTAAGGAATCCTTTTTAAGACTCATATATCAATAAAGAGCAAATTGCTTTATGATTTACATTCTTTGTTGAGAGTTCAATGATAAATTCGTAGAGAGCATGCAATGCAAACTAGAAACTCACCTATGTTCGTTCACCTAAGCAACTATTTTCTCTTTTTTTAAGAATAAATCTTGTCCACTTAAAAAAAGTTGTGTTTCGTTTATAATTTGCACTACAATTCTTATTCCGGCTCTGTTTCCTGAATCGCTGAAATACAATAGGAAAAGAAAAATGCTTAGAAAGAAAAATGCTTATGCTAATCAAATTTTTGTGAAGTATTGAACAGAAATAAAGAGATTCGGTGGTTTAGTTTGATGTGTTTCAAGTAAGAACAAAACAAAACAAATATCGAAGGCGAATTGCTCACAAATCTGGAGTGTTCGGCAGGAGTATGGGATGGATGGTTCTCTGTTAAGGGCGATTCAGTCTTTATATACAAAATCAATACCTTTCACTGTGGGCGTTGGACTCCGCCAGGGGTGCGTTTTGTCACCTCTCCTCTTCATTGTATATATGGATTGCATGTTGCAGCGCAGCCGTAGCGGGGAATTTTTCGAAATGGGAGACCTAAGGATTAGTCATCTGCTCTTTATGGATGATTTGGTCATCCTTGGATCCTCTCAAACCGAACTTCAGCGCGCATTCGAAAGGTTTGTAGCCGTTTGTGATGATGCTGGAATGAAGATCAACGTGAACAAGTCAGAAGTAATGGTCGTTTCCAAAAAACCCATTCACTACACTCTGCGTATTAGTGGAGTTCCACTGAAGCAGGAGGATAAGTTTAAGTACCTCAGGGTCCTATTCATGAGTGATGGGAAGAGCAATGTCAGTTATCCTGTAGAATTGGTCAGGCTGGATCAATTTTGAGAGAGCTTGGCCAATCTGTTGTAAGGAAGGCTAAACTTAGTGTTGAAGCTGAGCTATCGGTTTTTAACTTGGTGTATGTTCCAACTCTCACCTATGGTCATGAAATTTGAGTAGTGACCGAAAGACTAAGATCGCGGATACAAGCTGCCGAAATAAGGTTCCTTCACGGTGTTGCTGGATTAACTCGTAGGGATCGAGTGCGCAACACCAGAGTACGCGAGGCGCTCAATGTTGAGCAGCTACTTCTCCGAACGGAACGATCTATGTTTCAATGGTTTAGTCACGTAGTGCGTATGCCCCCAGACTGGCTTCCAAGACGTGCCATGGTGGCCGTGGCATCTGGTAGGCGACCCCGCGGTAGGCCTAGAAATGGATGGTTAGACCAAGTCCGGCATCTCTCCTGGAGCCGTCTAGGGATTCCTCCTGATGAGTTGAAGTCAATGGCGGAGGATCGAGAAGGATGAAGAGTCCACCTGAGCATCCTACCCCGCGACCCTCATGAAGGATTAGCGGGCCATTGAAAATATATGCATGTATGTATGTATGTAATTGCTCACAACTCCTTGCAAATTTAATAACACAACAGTTATGGTCTGCCACTGTAAATATTTGAATATACATATATTTCTACAATAAACATGCAACTTAAAACCGTTACTAAGAAGAAAATTACTGCATCATTCCATTTTGTATCGTTCTCATTCATTTTATTAAAACATCCTTTGCTAATCCTAATCACCCCGATTCACTTAAAACCCGTTCACAACATATTCCAATGAAACACATTCACAAAAGTTTCCTGTCCAACTCTTTTGTTGTCAGAAAATAAATTTTCTCCAGAACACTCCTTCTAAACTATTCTAAAAAAAATTACCACATTATTCATAATAAACCTAAAATTTAATCTCGCCCACCAGTATGAGCTCCACAAACTACTAGCACCCAGAGGCGCCTTCCACAGCATGCTTGCATGCAACAAAAATCCTGTTCCAACCTTGAACCGTTTTCTTATTAATTTTGCATAGTTTATTCCCCCAAAACACAAAAAAACTTTTTCGACTTAATATCACATTTTCTGTATCACAAACCAGTCATTTATGTCCAGCGAAAAGATACACAAAAAAAAAAATCTCAAAAAACAGTTCCAACAATGACGGAGCATTTAGTCAGACAACACACGTGCGAAGAGATTCCTATCAATATCATCATCGTTAACAGTAACTGCAAATATCACGATATATCTAAAAATATACAAAAAAAAAAAAACATTAAACGCTGACATTATACCAGCCGGTGTGTGTAGATTGATCTTAGATAGATGAGCGGTGATACTACTACACCGAAGCTGAAAACTGTCATCTAACAACAAGTGTACACTGATTACACCGAAACGAATCAAAAACTAAATGAATGAATCGCGAAAGAGACACACAAAATTAATACAAGCATACACAGAGTACGAGTATAAAGAGTAACAAACATAAACAGGCCCCCAGACAATATCACAAGTCAACCCTGACCTAAAAGTTTATTTTTTTTTTGCTAAACAAAACCTACCGTGCTTTACACATACAATATGAGTATGTGTGTGATTTATTTATATTGTCTTATTTTGCGGTTCGATTAAAAGAAAAATCCACAAAACCAACAACAGCGTTTATAGATAAAGATCTACAGATACACAAGTATCTCTGCAGTTTTTTTTTTTAAATTCAGAACTATGTTAACATCCATCTTTTAATGAACTGCATGCAGCGCGCACAAGTTCGCAAGATATGAGTCCCATTAAGGAAAGTCATTACCAGAGAGAACCAGTAACGCCCACCAAGTGCGTCGCCCCCCTCGCGAAACCACTTCTCGGACTATACAGATTTGGATTGTAAGACAATATTGTAAGCTACATTTGCATCTATAGTTACAGAGGCGATTCCATTTCTATACATTGCTGTGTGGAGCAAGAAATCCATGCCAAGACCAAGGTTAATTCCCATAGCTCTAGCTGGCTGCTGCTGCTGCGGTACAGCACACACTAGTGTATGAAGCGTTAAATTAAATTCTATAATTTGCTACAAGTTTTATGGGATTTTTTCTTTTTCTTGTTCTGTATATCTCTACTTATTCGGATTTTTTTAGCGTTCGACCGTTTTCTGCTTCTATTTTTGCGTTTTGAACTTGTTTTTTCATTTCAATTTCAAGAATACAACTAAATGGAGTATCTCAACGCATATAGGTGTATCTTTGAACACTTTTAAGCTACCTGTTGACGTTAAGTTTAAAAAAAGATCTTAACCGACTCTTGTCGGATTCATAGCAACGGATTTTTTCATTTAGCAGATATGTATAGGTACTTCGATTATGGTTTGGATATTTTTTCTTACCATAAATGCTATGTTGCCTGACGTCGCGTCATCGATCGTTGTGTTGCTGTATAACTGTTATGTAAGAGAAGAAGAAGATTAAAAAAAAATGAAAATAAAACAGTCAGAAAATGATGTCAGTGAAAATAAAGAGATGGACAGTGTGTCCGAAGTTGCTGCTGCTGATTTACTCTAAAAACTGGTATACAACACTCGGCTCGTTTGAGTATGAAATTTTGTTCGATGATGCAAAAAAATAAATAAACTCAAGTTGTATATGAAAGTGGAAGGAAAATGGCAATAAATTCACGAGTTTAAAAAAATGCAAAAAATGAAGGAGAAACAACAACAAAAAAATGGATAAAACAAGCAACGATGAAAAGAGTTATGTTGGTGCTCTAGATCTGTACCGGCTTTCAAGGGCAAATGGAAACAGAGTTACGTCATGGATGTCAGATGCGAGTTGTCAGCTCGCGAGCGCAGTGGCTAGAAATTGGGGTTACGACCTGGAGTGTCGTCTTCGACGTCGTTGCCGTTGTCGTGCTGCTCGTTGCTAACTGCTGGAGTGGCGTAAATTCATCGAGCTTGGGTAATCGGCTATTTCTATAGGGGATCATCATTAATCTTATACCTTAACAAAGGTTATTGTTTAGGATAAATGGCTGGAAGATGAAATAATTTGCGAAATGATGATTGGGTCGAAATATCGACACGATCTTGTTGGCAAAATTACTTTATTTATGGTGGGAAAAGGTTAGAAATATATGTGACCTGACATGTTTTCAGAAGAGGTGTCTGCGTGACACTATAGTTAGTGTACTGACACATTGACCCGAAACTTAGTGTAATTTTATTTAAAATTTCAAAACTGATGAGAGTGATTTCAAGATCATGTAGGTCTCTACTCATTTGTTGTATTGTTCTTGTACATCAAAGCCGTGATTATATCGCACTTCACTGACTTATTGGCTTAACTTTCCTAACCAGTGTGTCGTCATTCTGCCAGGGTTGTTTTAGTCTACCAGCTCACTTTAGAATGATTTTGAAGATCATTGTAGGCATAATACTTTAATGTTTTAATGGTCGTCATAACAGAGGTGTTTGCTTATTATGCGTCAATGTTATGGCTTGACTTCTTTCTCCTTAATGGCTAAGGATAGCTAAGCGTTACTTCTGTCTCTCACAAAGCTCTTTCCGATGTGGGTCTTTGGAGAATACATCTAACCTAGTAGTGAAAAAGCCCTTCATTACGGAATGGTAAACATCTTATCCGAATGGTGCAATAGCCCAATAGTCACGCTGCACCTAATCTGGCTCTTCCCTTGGTTCTTTTTATTTCCCTTGGTATTGGTTTGTATAATGTTATCGAAGCAAGAGAAAATGGCAATATTAGCAACGCTTGATACTACACTTGAGGTCTTATCCTTCGCTATGCCTCAGATCTGTTTAATCTTGTCTTTGCTATAAGCTTAGCAATATACTCTACATTTCAGGCAGATCTTGACTCTGTGCACATAGTGATAGTTCTCTATCTTGTGGCTATCCGGCCTTGGCAGAATTTTATTTCGAGTGATACCCAAGCACCAGCTTTGTTTAAGCTTACCCCGGCAATGATCACTACCAAGTTAATGTAATTTTTCATTTCAGCACTTAGGATTTCTTGGACCGTTGCTATCACTAGCCATTGAATGCCCAACATCCTGTGCCAGAGTCGGATTTCAGAAACTGCATCTCAATTGTCAATACCTTACTGTAGCGCACTAAGGCATCGTATTTGCGAGATTAGGGTAGACTGATTGTATCTCAAACTGCATATATGAGTACCTGCGTTTGGAAAAAACTCACAGCAAAGTATGGAAGCTGGTATGTTCCAAACTAAACTTATGTGCCTTGACAAGTTCAATTCAATTCAATTGGCTTACTCCTTGTCGACTTCAACCAGAACTCTAAAAGACGAACTCTGCTACTGCGCAGCCTTGTCACCACTTTAACGATAGGCTTCTGGATCAACGTTTACTGCGTTAACGAATCTGGATCTTAAATTTCCAGTCAGAAGGATTTTGAAACTAATGAGCATCTAAGCATTGGGAATGTGTTCAGAACATTATCTACTAAGAGGTTAACCCGAACATACCATAGATTTATTTATAAACCATTTAGCAGACTTGAGTTAGTTTACAGATTCATGTGATAGGAAACAGGAATTAAAAAGATATTTCTAAACACCCTACAGAACTATAGTAGTAGTATGCACTTTCTAACACAGTTCTTGCAAGACAAAGGTGACTTAAAATACGGTCGTCTTTTTAGACGCAAATTACCAACGAATCTATCGTTTAACATCCCTACACCTGCACTCAGAGCCATCAAAAGTTCTGTTGTATTAAATTCGAACCACATAACATGCACATCCTCTTTCCAGGAACAAAACTACTCAAAGTCACACCTTTTCTCACGAATTGCAAAACTAACTCGATTGGAAGTCGCTTTATACAAAATAAAAGCCTGCACCACCTTCAGGGCATACAAGGATTAGAAATTTAACCCTTTTTGCATACAAAACAAAAAAAAAAAAAAATAAAAGAAGCACGATTCTGTGAAGGAAAGGTGAGTTCTTGGGCAAATTGGGTATCGACAGGATATGCAGACAAGATGTAGAATTTATTTCCAAGCAGGTGGTATAAAAATCCCAAATAAAAAAGGATCTGCGGTTAAAAGAGAGAAAATTACTATTGGTAGATGCAGAAGCAAAGTGTCAGGCACATTGAGATGTCCGTCTCTAATAATAGTTCTCGGTTACGGGGTTAGTTTCTTTTTTCTTTGTCTGACCTATGACAGGAAAAAAGAGAAGCGCTTAGCACACACAAAAAGTTGAACAGCAAACAAAAAAAGGATTACAACAGGTATCGTCGTTTTATTATTTGGCAATTGTTAAAAATGTTAGGAATTAAGACGTCAAGCTGTTAGTTTTTTTTTTGGTTTGATAATCTCTCGGAGATAGGATCCATTTGAAAGGAAGAATAATGGGATGGAACGTCTAACGCCTTTGAATAAATATATGCGGAATAGTTCTGAGAGGCGTCAGCTTAGGGTGTTACTGCAAAGGGTTGAACGAGGAAGATATTTTAATTTTGAATGTTTGTGCAAACATTAGGCAACGCGGTTGACCTTGCACATGGATGGAAGGAGGATGAGTGGTGAGGATTAGATTTTAATCATTTAATCTTTTGTGGTGGAATTTGAATCTCTTTGTAGGAATCTGTAGGACACTTGTTGAATTATCTTAGCCATTGCTATTTTGTTTAAGGTCAGAATTTTGCAGGATCACTAACAATGTATTTTGTATGGTGAGAGTATCAACAACGTAAGGAAGCATTTTTAACTTTCTGCAAACTTATTTAAATATGTAGAATCAGATGAATGGGTAATGCCTAAGCTAATTAGTACATGGCATGGATAGCTTTGTAATTTCATGCACTTCCGAATACCAACTCTCTACAGATGTATGATCTGAGGTAGTCAAGACGTGAATTTATTTAAGACGAAGAAGAACGTTATGCTAATTATTCGTTAATACCAAATTCATCTAATTTTAAATAAGCAATTCTGATACCAATTATGCACTAGGGATGGAACAGACCTCGGTTTGGACACTAATAGTTTTCGAAATAAGATATCATAGAGTTATTAGCAAATTAATTGTTGAAACTCATTCGATCACTCTTCTTTCCAGCCATCCGATTTCATATTCCGATATTTCTTCTTGCTTCTGTTACTTAAAAAGTAATAGTGGAATCCTTATCCATTTTTTCGAAGTCACTTAAATACGTTTATGATACTGAGACCCTATATCATATATAATACATGATCTATTCGAATTGAGCCACACCGTAGCCCGTCAGAACGGTCATCTCATCAAGGGAACACTGGGCAGATGGTGGGGCCATCAACCCGCATAGTACTTTAGTCTTCACTAACGGATCCAAAACAAACGAAGAAGTGGGTTCGGGTATCAACTCAGCAGAACTCGATATTGCAATATTACTAAGACGATAGCAGAGGCGGCACGAGAACTTTCCGCGAAGCTTGTTACTAGAAAAGAGATTGACATTTACATAGATAGTCAAGCTGCTATAAAAACCATCTAATTCCCTGTATTAAAATCGAAGCTAATAAAACGGTGCCGCGAGGAGCTTAAAACGCTCACCGAAAGCCACTATGTTACACTCTGGTGGGTTCCAGTACACAAATGAATTCCAGAGAACGAAATGGCAGTCGAACTGGCAAGGAAAGGATTAGAACAAGACCTGTCAATGGTCCATAACTCAGTCCTTCCTCTCCTAAAATTTGTTAAATCAAACATAGTACTTGATTTCAGACGACCTGCAGAGGAAAGATGGAGAGCACTCCCATCATGCCGCGTCTCCAGAAACATCTGGACAAAACACGACAAGGTGAAAACCATGCTCATCCTCATTTAAAGTAGACAAAACTTAGCGCTCTTTATAGGAATCATTACGGGGCACAACCTGTTGGCAACCCACCATAAAAATGCGACTATGTACTGATGAACTTTGCAGAGGCTGCGGCAATATAGACGCAGAAGAGGATACGGACCACTTTCTATGCAAATTGTCTAGTCCCTGCAATACCAGAAAGATGGACCCCTGAGGGTATTTCTTCAAACATCTGGACGATCTGTCTGAAAAGCCACCAACCACTATCCTGAAATTCATAACTTCTTCAGGATGGTTTAGAGGAGGCCGCTCCAATACCACAGAACTCTAGTTACCTTGTTTCTTTCTCTATCTTTCCAGTGTGTCAGCCAGGAGATTCCACGTCAGGCAAGCACAATGCATCCTTTTGAGATTCGAGTGCAGGCTACTCCCATTCGATGCAGCTAACCCCTTTAACCTAACCTAACCTAACCATTCTTAAAGTGATACACCAATTACAATTAACAAGGAAATACTCATTTATCTGACAGTTATCTCGAAATATCTTTTCGAATTAAACAAATTAAACTTCTTTTATTATTGCTTGAAGGCGTTAATTTATATTATATATGGCGACATCTGTCAATTTCTAAAGAAATACTCATTTATTTGACATTTAGTTTCGAAAATCTATTCGATTTCAATTACTCCTACTACTTCTTTTCGAACACAAGTGACAAGTCGAAATTTAGTGACGTCAGTTCAAATTCACTAATTTAAAAATTGTTTTCGACCTTAGTCACTGCCTCGTTTCGAACTCAAGTGACAGTTCGAATTATAAGATTTCTGTTGTGGATTATTGCAATTAGTGAATTTTTAACTTTCTGCAAATATGCCTATACTATTTATCCATTCCTTTTACAAACTACGTCAAATTGAGAAAACCCCATTTAAAGAAAATTAATATTTTTCTTATTATTATTTGCAAAAATTAACAACATTTTTAAATTGCCAACCACACTTCGGACGCTTTTGTGTCATTTGTATGTATATGCATCTGTCTGTCCAGTGTCAGTCGGTTGCACACATTTTATGGACGCACCTAAACAATTGCAACGAGCGTCCGTTCGTAGATTTGTATAAAAATTTGCATTTGCAAATTGAAACAGCAAACACCACTACTCGGCTTAAAATGATGCATAGGTAGCACCACTACGGTGTGATGTACTCCCCCCATTAGAATCGGTTTAGATGGAGACAGAGACGACAGCGACTTATAAGACCGCTGCGCTGCTGGCTGGTCAGTTTGTCACCATAATGTATCGTATATGTGCCCCGGTGTTTGCATTCCGTGTGTTTGCTGATTTATTTCGATATTTAATATTTATTTTTAGCTTCAATGCGTAAGGAACAACAACAGCACCAGTGCACGTTGCACTACCGCGTTTTATTCAGTTGCGCGCTGTAAAATTTAGGTCAACGAATAATAGCCGGCAGATACATAGTTGTAGTCGTTGCGGAGGTAGCGACATTGTTGTTGGTTTTATGACAGTTGTTGCGTTTTTCGAAGAAGAAAAAAAATCGAAATTACTTTTGACTGACAGTTGAAAAAAAAAATAAACAAAATGGAGAATACTAACTAACCGAGATCGACATATCAATGCATCAACTGCAACAAAATTGTGTACAAGGTCAATACACATGATGTATATACATACGTATGTGTACACATATTAAATCAGTTATAGTTGCCTGGCGGTTCTCAGAGGCAAAAGTGGTTTTCTGTTCTACATTACATCTCTCCAACACACACGATGTTATTTTTTATATATATTTTGTTCCACTTGGCAATGCACTGTTATTATTAGCGTATTATGTCAATGCTAACCTTGATCTGTATATAGAAGTGGTGTTGTAGAGACTTGGAAGACTGTATATAGAGATAGTATAGGTATTCTGATTTCCACATGGAGATGTGAGTACCCTATGGTGGAGAAAATACTTAAGCTGAGATCTGACAGCTCAGATTGATGGCGTCTAGTTTAATTTGGCAGAAATGTTTGCACGCTTACTGTAATTTCTTTACGAAGCTGTCAGTTTAACAAAAGCTGAAATGTGTTCATAATTTAAATCAGCAGAGTGAATAAAGAATATGTTTTGACAGGAATCGTAACGTCGGAATGGCAAACAACTACGGCGCCATCTCGTAGACGGCACATAACATCATTGGTTGTTGTCTTTAATGAATTTCTTTTGAAAACTAGTGTGGATAAAAATAAACTCTGGTTATTTGCAACCGCATTCATTCACTAAAAGCGACATTTGGGCAAACATAAATGATCTACGCCCCTCGAGACATGAAACCACTTTGCAGACAGAAATAGTTGAAGTAAACTCTGCACAGATTCTGTCAAATCAAACAGTATGATACATTAGTCGCTAGGATATCAGCATTTAAAAAGTGTTAAAAGGTTGAACATTTTATCAGCCATAGCAAAGTTTTTTTTCTTTGAGATGCCTTTTGAATGGTCAAGAAGTTTTCAGGACCTCAGACGAGTATACATATATCAACAATGTTTGCTTAGAAGGCTAATAATGCTGAACGTTTACGTTGACTAAAGGACTCTTTCTACAAATTGGACAGTGGCAAGCTACCCGTACAAAATTTGGATGGAGAAATGATATTACATGCATTCTTTTTTTTGCATTATTATATTATTAATATACCAAGATGTTCAGTTTAACTGTGGATTCAATGATAACACAATGGAACTCCTTCGTGTGTATATCTCAAGGTCCAGACAACTTTTCTAACTCACCCTAGCGAAACAGGCTCCCTTCAAACCGTCCCCTACAAACTTCCTTAGTAGACTCATATATTCAAATTTTTCGACAGACTACCTATAAATTGCCAACAAACGTAACTTCTGCTCATTGCTATCGCTTTTATAGCATTTCTCTTTTTCCCATCTTCTCTTTAGTTACAAATAACATCATTAGAGCCTAAGCAAAAACTACCTTCACAGTCCCTTTTATCATGGGCCTATAGCTTGTAACGCCATAAATCGTTGAACACCAGCAGGTGCTCGTCTTGAATGACACTACTGCGTAGTGTAGTTTAAGTAGCGTGTCCATTGATTGAAAGAATATAAACGTCATTTTGACATGATGCCCAACTAAGTGGAAGCCGCTAGTAACACGTGACCAATTACTGACATGCTGTAAACATAAACCTGTACTATCTTCAAAATTTTATCATAAAGTTATTTTTGACAGAAGAAATTGTTTTATTGCCAGCAGACAGCCAATTTTAAATAATTCCTCGTGCAACATAAATAAGACTTAAATAAGCCTCAAGCAAAAATGTGCTAAATTTCAAAAAGTCAAAATAATTAATTCGTTAGAAGTTTTATTATGACAGTCGCTGTCATAAGTTAGTAGACGTGACTCATGTGGGAAGTAATCGAACCACAACGACAGCTACGGCGGCGTGATATTTTGTCACGAAAAGTAACTCAAATGAGTAAAACAAAATGAATGACTATTTGTAAAAGAATTTTGTGCTAGTATACGAGTGATTTACTGAAACGCCATTAAGCCTATACTCAGTCCATGAGTCTAAGTCTACTAAGACCGGAAACAATAACACACATCATCCACTGAAGTCATCGACCCTTACTCCTCCACTAACGATGGCTTGGTCTTCTTTTTTTTTTATAGTATTTCTGTTGTTTTCCTATTATGTTCAATATTTTGCTATTATCCAATCTAGGGGGCGAAAAAAACAACAAACCTTTTGCACATAAATTCCCTCATTACCGGTCTCTCCAACGGGGCCCCAGTCTACCACCTTCTTCATACCGAATGAGGTAAAAATGTAAATCGCACATGTTGTATGTGCGCGCTATATTCTCTCCAAAAAGGTAATAAAAAGAAGAATCTAAATATTTACATCACACCTACGTGGAGAGATAGACATTAGATGGTGGAGAAGAGGAGAGTATTTCGCGTCGCCGCCAAACCTACCCACATGTCAAACAAAGGTAAAGTGCGAGAATTCAGCTTCTTTTCGCTGTCATTGACGTTGTTGTTGTTGTTATTGTTTCTATAAATTTTACAAAACTGTCATCCACCTCGCACTTTCAAGTCAGAAACAAACATGGTTGCGGTTATGTCGCGGTTTTATTTTTTATTTTTTTTTTCGTCGTAAACTCCAGGAAGACGTTTTTTGTGTGCACACTGTGAAGTACCTACCCGAGTTCTAATCAAATATTCTGTTCACGATTAATTGTATCATAATGTACAGTATCTGCGCAAGTTGGTAGAGTATTGTACTGCCCTATGTTGGAGGAGTTAGTCGTCGTGGCTACTGTCATTCTTAATGCTGTAGACTATGTCATTCGGTAGTTATGCCTGCTGCTGGTATCGTGTCTGACATGATGATGGTTGGAAGTTAACTTGGTTAATTTTGTAATCGTGCTTGGAATAGACAAGGTAGTGAGGGAAGGCTATTGTCCTTTTAGGCAAGAGCTATGCAGAATAGGTGGGCATTCTGCACCGTTAAATATTTTATAGCCTAGAACATCTTAAAACCCATCCAAACGTCAGATGGAGATTTATACATCCTTATTGTAGGGTTCAAGTCTTGCACAAATTTTTACAGACAGCACCTTTAAGTAGGCAAACATGGTACAAAGCATCTATTAGAAGCGTAAGACACTCAAGCCTA
Organism: Brachypalpus laphriformis; assembly: GCA_945910035.1. Classification (NCBI taxonomy): domain Eukaryota; kingdom Metazoa; phylum Arthropoda; class Insecta; order Diptera; family Syrphidae; genus Brachypalpus; species Brachypalpus laphriformis. Next base: position 36,501,302 of record OX246753.1, read on the forward strand.
AGTATGCGAAAAGCTCTGCAAAGATAGCCCCTTTCTTGCACAATTTTGAAAACCGATTTCGTCAGACCCTTAGGCGGTTTGAAAATGAAAAAGAAGATTTATTGTAGCTTTTGCAAAAAATGGTCCTCCATTAATGCAGAGCCCGCCATTGTCGACGAACTTGGAAAGAGATTTAATCTCTCTTGGGGCATAAAACATAAAGCATACTATGAGCGTTATTCGGGAGAGATGCTGACAGTTAAAAAAGGTTGTTAGTGATATGTTTTGCTTGGAAAACGAATACAGAAGATCTGTTGTCAGAAGCGTGAGATGGCTTTTGAAAACTTTGTCTGCTATCGCGAAGTTGACAAATTCAATTTCCCTGTCGAGATTTGTTGGTGCTGAAGGTTCTAATCGGTCAGCATCACCCAGACAGAATAAGGTCCAGTTGAGAACTAACCTTAATTGAATTAAATCGGAAAATCATCCAGTCCTTATGTCAACGGCAGGATTTTGAATGGCTTTTATCACCAGAACAATTTTATACTTCATGTGCGTATGTCTTCTTCTTCGTTTTTTGGCCATTTCACTTCACTGCATTTCCACTGATCCACCTGTTTGACATCAGGAAATATTGGCAGGCTTTTCATTTCTTATTCGATAAAGCTTTGTTACTCTTGCTGTCAGGCGAAGTGTTTTCATCTCGGCTGTCCTCATACGTTTTGTCCATTGTCCAACATTGTGAACCGTATGTGAGAGATGGACGCACAACAGCGGTGCTTAGGGGGCATTTTTCGGTCACAGAAGATAGCGGAATTTTTCCGTTACTTCACCCACCCTACACTTATGCGATGATTAATGTCATCGTTATAGGTTGCTTCGCTTTTGATCATAGCTCCCAGATATTTGATCTTTTCGCACTTGGGAAGCACTGTTTCACTCAAATAAATATCTGGAATAGGCTTGAATGCATCATAGAACGGGCAGTACAAGTGCTGAGCCTTTTTTGACTAATATTTACCCATTTCCTTTTAAAACGTCCACCCATACATCAAATACACGTCGCATGAACATAAGATCCTCACTTATGATGACTCCAACGTTAGCAAAGAATTACTGATGCACTTTGACGTCCGTTACTTTACCTTCAAACAAATAGTCAAGGACTGCAATAAAGAGCAAAGGACTTAAGACGCTTCTCTGGTGCACACCGACTTTGTAAACGTCATGACTTTCTTTTGCAGGCTGTTGTTAGGTCTCTGCATTACTTTCATAATGTAGTCCGTACTAGCTTTTAAATTTTTAATATAAATTTGTGGTAGACCAGTTTCGATATATATAGCATAGGTCGGCGTTGTCGTTGGTAGCTTAAATATTCGTTTGAAGAAAAAGCGCTGGACGACCTCAAAGTCTTCCACAAACTTGTATCCAATGTCTGATTTGCATAGCAAAGGAGCTTACGGTAGCATCGAACACCTTCAATTTAGAAGAAGGTTCTACATGTTTATTTGCAAAGAATTTGCCCCACACGCTGTCGATAGCAGTTTTAGCAGCTATACATTTTTCTCTTACATGAGAATGCAAGTCCAAGTTGTGCGATAAGAGAAAACCTAAGTACTTAAACTTTTGAACTACCTCAATAGAATCCCCATCCAATGTCCAACGCTCCCGCGAGCTCCTGTGTGACGTAGACTCAAAAACCATAATTTTTGACTTCGATATATTAATTTGAAGGTCCCAAGTGTTGTAGGGCTACAGGATTGTCAGCGAGAATGACAAGATCATCAGCGTATAATAAAACCTTCACTACAGATTGCCAAACTGCACCCCTCCAACTTACAGATATTCGCAAGAATCATCAATAAAGTGTGAAAAAGTTATCGGACTTAAGACACACCCTTCGGGAATACCAGTGTCTGTTTTGAAAAAATTTTACGCGGAACTACCATTTCAAATAGCAGCGGAGGTATTTAAAACGAATTGCTTGTAAAGCCTTACAAATTTAGTGGATAAACCAAGAGCTGCTAGTTTGTAAAGTAGGGCGTTTCTATTGACGGTGTCGAAGGCGGACAGTCTACAAAAAAACAATACAATTTATTTTTCTTTTCTATTTGCCTCTTAGCGATACTCGAAAGTATGTTTATTCGATCCACCGTAGAAAAACCGGAGCGAAAGCCAGCCTGAAAAATACTAAGACGGTTGTTTGATTCAACCCAGCTGATTAGCCTGTGGTATAATATTTGTGCGAAAATCTTCCTCAGCGTACAAAGTATAGAAATACCTCTATAATTTTCAGGTTAGCTGCTATCCCCTTTCTTAAAAATATCAAAAATTAGCGATTTTAAAAATAACTCTGAGAGCATTTCCTCAACCAAAAGTTTGTTCTATGATGTCCGGTATTTCTTCACAGTTAGGGGTGGCTCCTGGAAAGTATAACCGGGGAAACTGTTCATTCATATGTACTTATGCATTGAATTAAATTGACAATTTTCTTTCATAATACCTTAACCATTCATTTAGAGATGCCAGGCGTCACACCACTTGCAAAACAGTCACACAAAACGCATTTTGTCCCGCATTTGTCACGCACATAAAATGTCCCACAAAATGTCATGCATCTTAAGAAAAAGTCCCACGTTTCCGCCTGTTTTTTTTTTTGCCTTGTAAAAAAATGTTGCTGGAGACAAACGAATATTATGCTTCGATAAATAAATAAATACAAACAGCACATGTGGAGCCTGGCCTGGCTTCTCGCAGCCAATGGTATTGCGACACGCATCCAAAATGTTTTATTTATCTCAGGAATAGAAGCGATCTCTTTTCTACTCTTATGTCGTACGGGCAGAATGGAATACGAGCTCGTAGCTTCTGGTGTTAGTTATTCGCTCGGATGTTTGTCGAATGTTGGAATGAAAAAACAGTTTGGTTGTTCCGTGTTTCAAACCTCAAACCTAATATAACGCACTAATAAATGAGACAAGGTGCTCATAACAGGGGATTCAAAACCGACAACTTTGGCAAACTTCCCGTGAATTTGTACTCCTTCCTACAATTATCCGTTACTTCATCCACTGAATATACGATTTTCCCTTAATGTATTATATTTGTTGTGCGAATTTGAAATATTGATGTCCATTTGTACTGCATTTCATAGCCATGACAGATTACTTAATAAAGTCAAACTCTCTAACTAAATGGCAATTCTTATTACCGTTTCTTATCGGAAATTGGTGGCTGTAATATATTTGCATTGCCATAGTCACAAGTGAGCATTTTTGCGGCATTTCCATGTTCTTGTTGTCACATTTAAGTCGCTATTTTGTCACTAAATTGAAAATTCAAATAAGCTTGGTTCACAGTGGATATATTTGAAAAGCATTCCCATAGTCAGTGGTGGTTGAATCGTCATGAGTGACAATTAAATTATAATCAAAAATATGTTGCCATTCTTCAAATGACTTCCAGTCACGAAGAACGCCATAATATCTTTAATATTTCTCGTTTTATTCCCACCAATAATCTTAAATCAAGTCAATGAAAGTTTTATTGACTTCAGCTGCCAACATTTTCGCATAAAACCATCCTAATCCACCTGTAGGCGTTCATTAATAATTAGCTCGGCATTTATAACTTAAAAAAAAAAGTTCAACAAATCGAAGTTATTTATAATTTTTGTTTCTAATTAGAAGAATCCCACAAATGATTTTTTTTTTTTTTGTCTTCTTCTTTCATCATGTTAGCCACACACAAAACCTGTTTGGCTTCCTCTATAGAATGTTTTTTTAGTTTTTTATTCCTTTAACCCCTAGTATCCACGTTAATTGATTACCTGTTGCACCTATCTTCAATACCCGTAGAAGGTACATTTTATATACACTTTACACTAAGCCCAAAGAAGAGGGTTAGAAACAGAAAATAAGAAACGAGACAAAGATGCAAGGCAACAAAATGAGAGAAAGAATGAAAAAATATCTTCCTTTTTCGTTTTGTTCCTGCTTCGTAAAGTAAAAGAATAAAATTCCAGTCGCCAATTCACGGTCATTTCTACAATCTATACAGCTATTACGTCGCATGCGGGTATTATCTTTTTTTTTCTCCTATATGCCGGTTGCTGGATGATGCCCTTTTCCTGTTTCGTACTGCGTTCGTCCGTTTGGGGGGTTTGAGAGCCATAACTGGCTTAGGTACTCCATTGTGGATTCTATTTCAATATTTTTATTTTTCCCTTCTGCCTGGTTTGTTTTTCATGGCACGAAATAGCACAACAGGTAAAGAATTTCTTATTGAATATTCAGTTTCCAAGTGGAAGCCTGTTGGGTTCTGTTTTCGAAGTTAGAATGGATTCTCCGCTTGGGAATGGCAACCAGTTGGCATTCCATGAAGAATTCAGTGTACAGCATCCGACATGGGGCATTCTTTGAAAGAGGATACACTTGGGAAATCATTGCCAAGTATCTTTCATACAATTTGCATATAAAAACCACCGGGATTAAGCAAAAAGTTGTAAAATGTCATCGAAGACGGGTTGAGAACAAATAGGGGACAGTTTGGGAGATCCAACAAAGCACATAAAAAGCTCCTCGCACAGATCAAAGTTCGCAAGAGATTTCCTTAGTTTAAAGCTAAGTGCACATTGCATTTTCTAAGGTAGAATTCACACTGCGGCTATACTCTAGTAAAGTAGAATTGAAAAATAATTATTTTTTTTTTTAATTTAATACAAGGAATTCTTTAGCATGTTTCTTCTGTACAACTGCATACTTATGCAAATTTTTTTTGTATTAGGTTGCATTGAAATCAAGATCAAGGCTTTTTACGCCATAAAAAGTGAATAGCAACACAACACATACGCCGACTAAGAAATGGAAGCGAAAAGAAAATCTAAAGATGAAGGCAGTGAGAGAGAAGAAAATAACGAACTACGGTGTTGTTGGGAATACTTGTTTTCTTGGATGTTTGCACTAAGTGTATTTTATCACGTTAACATCTTTATAAGGGGATTTGAAGTAATTTAAACTTGTTGAGTCACTACTAAAGTACGTACTTAAACAAGTGCGTTAGATTTAAATTAAATGCTGACGTGTGCCACTGAGGGGGTACTGTAGAGGGTGCGTAATGGCCTTGGCCTTAACCAGCTCAAATCAATTTTTATTTTCCAAAAGTAGGGTAATTTTAAAGAACAAACACCCCCAGTAAGGATTCGAAATCAAAAGCGATGTTTCGGAGTCTAAAATCAATAAAATTCAAAAAAAACAAGCCGCTGTCTTGCTATTAATACAACAAAGATAATCGTTCAAATAACTGCGCAGAACTTTGACAAAGCTGTGTCGTTTTATTATTCATAAGTTCACTTGCCGTTATAATTCAAAGCACATTTTAAATCCTTGTGCCATTTGAAGCAGTTTTCCCAATTTCGTTCAATATTTCATATTTTTTTATAAATTAATTTCCTTGAATAAATGTACTTCCAAGGTCTATGCCTCTGCTTCAGGTGTAATTGCAACGAGCGAGGTGAAATCACCCACTCCCTTGCTTTGTTGTCAAAAACAATATTATGAAATCCAAAAAAGGAAGATTTCCAGGTCTCTCCCCACGTAAAACGATCACCGAAAATTTCGTTACTATTTGTCCATAAAGAAATCTTGAAGAACTGGATAAACCCCACCCAAACTCAATATTAAATTTCTAAAAGCGAAAACCCGTTGTAACAAATTCATATTCGCAATACCATCATGACAATGTTACCACTTGTTTTCTTGTGAGATATTAATACATTCGGGAATGTTCTTCATATTTGGCATTTTTGCATCATTTCTACAATAGATCTATCACTTCCTACGCCCAACATCCGTTGCAAATTGTTTAAATTCATCTTCCTGGACAAAAATATTTTTAGTTCATAATTGCAACAATACTCTCATATAACTTCTCGCAAATTTTTTTTTCTACGCATCGTACTAGCTTCGACCCCATTCCCAAGATTCCTATGTTCTTATATGTATTTCGTATTCAATTCCAACTCCTTGTGCACTTAACGCACCTCAGCAAAACTATAAACTATAATTAATGTACTTAAAATTCCGCTCACATTCCTGAATCTTCGAAAATAATTTCGAAAAAGATCATTGCACTCCACGTCAATTAAATTAAAACTTTAACTAAAGGGGAGAAGAAAAGACGCCTATATACATTTGTTCATAAATAATGTATGACTGTTAAATATTTTTTAAATGCAAACAAGAAATAATTATTAATCAACTTCAAGGTTATTCGCGAATAGTTTGTCGGTCTTATTTCGAAATATCATCGAGAGGATGCAATATTCCTTTCAAAATGTCACATTTTAATTGTCTTCTGGAGTTTAAATTAATTTTGTGAAATTTTTCGACACAAATTAATAGTAAAGTGAATGTCATCATTTCACACTTTTGCAATATGTTCACGGGTTGGGGGTAATAAAATTCTTCTCATTGAATAGAACTAAAAGTAGAATAAAAAAATTATTTTTAACGGAAATATTGTCAACGAAACGTGAACGGACTACGTGAATATTTAATTAAATCATTTTTATGCTATACCAAGAGTCTATATACCTGTTTACACGTGATAGATTGACGCCCGTATGTGTATTTGTATGTATAGATCCATGAATTGAGTGCTTACCGGTTGGATTAGCAGGCCTTTTTTTTATTTGCTGCTACTGCTCGCAATAGCTGTTGTTATGATGATGTTATAAAAAAATATAAAAAAGAGAAAAAAAAAAAATTAATGATCGTTTCATTTTGACCGTATTCAGCTGTTTGTCAAATTGACACATCTGTCGTACTGCAGAGACTAAGAGTTACAAATCAATTGAACTTAAGATGTACTTTGAGAAAAAAAAGGTGTAGAGTTTACTACAAGTTAAGGTCAAGGTGGACTGTAATAACAGTAAGACTATATGAGTTATGGGAGTTACACGTTATGCTGCTTTATGTATGCGATAACCTTCAATTGAATGTTTTTGTTGCTTGTCATGTGAACATGCGGAGATTTTATTAATTAATGACTTGCGGTGGGTATAGAACAAACGTTTTGATTGTTCGCATGAAAGCCATATGTTACATTTTTGACCTCGGGTTGCCCATTTTTGTAGTTCTGAATGGAGAAGCATTTCAATCAACAATCAATCATTTTTTTTTTTTTAAGAATGTGGTGTAGCAATATTATTTTAAAGTTAGCGATTGTAAGCGGAAATGAGCTTGATTTTTAAGGCACTAGCAGTCTAAAAACAAAAGGATAAGTGTAGACATGTGCAAGTATTTTTCAATTGGGCTTTACAATCAGTTAAATTCTTTGCAAGCTTGATTTCGAATAAAGTTTGCCCGCAAACTTTTTATCTGTCTAACCCCTAAGATTACGTTCCCTTGAAAGCCAAACCATTAATTAGATAGAGACTGATAGATATAGATTCTGATTACCTAAAATTCTAGTTTTAATGGTAATGATCTACAGCTGATTTGACTGGAGGATGTTATTTATAGAACGACCTTTAACTACTTTAAAAGTTTACTTAGCATTAATATCTAATCAGTAGACTACTGGCAGAATGTCAGAAACAATTTGATCAGCGTGGTATCGATAGCCATTTTATTGAAGTTTCTGAGTTAGGAAAAGCAAATTGCAATAGCGGTTTAGGCTATAAGACGATTACAACTTTTATTAACAGGTGATGTTCTCTTTATTTCTGATAGAATTTCGAATAATCCAACGCTACTCATTTTAAATGTAATTTGCACTTCAGGTGGCAGTTCTCTCTTTTGAAAAACACCTTTCTGCCTAATATTGGGCAATATGTCAATTAAAGTTCATAATCAGTCAACGATTCGAATACGATACATTAGGTCTATTCGAGTACACAATCTTAAGCGCTTTAAGGTGGTTCAAAGTGCTCGAAGTGTATTCGCGTATTGAGCGAACATGGCAGGCAAAGAGAAAAATTTGGAAGTAATGAGTGGCAAGTATTTTCCCCCTGTGCTTGAATGTGCTTAAAGAATTTCTGCAAGCACGAACGTACAAACTGTCAACTGGAATCAGCTGATTGCTAAATGAGTCGAAGAGTTTTTGATTCGATTTCAAATAGTCAATGGATGTAATAAAATAAAAAATGGATGTAAAGTATCTTGAAGGAAATGCTGTGCTGTGTGAATGTTCTTCCAAAACATTCCTTTTTAACTTAATATCAATTTATTTTTACACGAGTTTAATTTATTCATTAGCCGTGTTTTTTTTAAACCTGCCCAGCCAATAGTTGCTAGTAAAGTCAAATTTTACACACAAAACAAATACAGACATAAACATCGGCTGGCTACTACTCTTGATTTAATTCCCAGCCAAAAGTGACTGCTTGGGAACTTTGTGATGCCTAATTTCAGACGGCGCCAAAACGAATGTTTTTTAGTAATTTGTTGTGGCTGCCACTGCGAGGTTGCTTGGTTCCTAGAGATATGTTCGTATAAAATCGGCTGGCTTTGGCTGGCTGGAAAAACCTTTAAATGAACGACTGACTGGTTAGGTTTTAAAAAAAACACTACTATTATAATTTTTTTTAATGACAGTTGGCTTGAAATAGCTCGCTTTTTATTTGAGTACTTTTGCTTACATTTTCCGCTCTCTGAGAGTTTTTACTTTCATAATGCAATATTAGACAATTGGTTAGTTCTTGGCACGGAAAGTACTCGAGAGAAACTATTTTTAAATTTGATATAATAAATTTTGATCTGAACCAAGACTGGAGTAAGAACAGATTTTAGAATTTTGCACAACTTCTCTATTGAAATTTCTGTAGGACGAAGATGAGCTAGGAATGCCAGAAGATGCACTGCTTTTCTAGGTTTATGCTGTCATTTATATATGTTATTATCTGTTGTCGTTACCGAGAAAGAAAGAAGACTTAAATTCGAACACGTCATTAGTTTTTATAAATTGCACACTTGTTTTTTGAGAATTATATTATTATTATTTTGAGAAAAATAGGCTTAGACGGATATTCCTTGTGGCCACATATTTATGAAAGGTCTCCACTCTTTACATAGCGCCTTGATGCTTCAATTAGAGTAACAAAAATAATTAAAAACTTGTAATTTAACGTCGATCCAAGTGTTTCAAATAATTGAGATTGCCTTAGTTATGCTAAAGGGTTTTAACTTCCATTTTCAATAGAATTGAAAGTATTCACCCCGATTACCGCTGGCTTTTCTGCTTTTCGACGATTATCGTTTTATTCCCCAGATGCATCCCAAATCCATTTTCATAACTTTTTCTATGTGAAAGAGTTGTAACAGTATTCGACATGACACAAAAATTGCTTAGTAACTTATAACGGCTTGCAAGTAGTAGCTATGAATAAAAGACAATCGTCGAAAAGCAAAAAACGCCAGCGGTAATCTGGGTAAATGCTACCTATTTGCCTAAGAACATGCGTCTACCATAAATAAACCGTCTTTTTTGAAATCGCTTACAGCCGTATTAATAAAAAAATCGCTAACACATCAGTAACCAATGAGTTAACTAACTCGTAGTTAGCGAGGTTATCCATTAGTTAAATTTTCACATTAATAAAAATGTTTTCTCCATGCAATAGCTATCTGATGTTTTAATTATATCTAGAGTTTGCAAATAGCAACAACTGTCCTCAATTGTACCAAAAAGAAAGCAAAATCTACTACATTCTATTGAAACGTCATAATATTTGGACAGGTTATGTAGAACGCCTAGGGCTACAATGATAGTTACATTCTCCAAAGAAATCTGGCCTTCCAAACACCAAAGCTTCGTCCAACCGTATTTGGAGCAACAATATGAAAAATATTGCAGCATTGCTCTGCAGGTTTTTTGGATTTTAAAACAAGCGTAAAAAGATGGTTGATGCATGCATAACCACCATTTCCTAAAAGAGGACACCTGAACTCCCCCATTTCTAAACGATCATTTACCTGCTCTCTCTGAAATTCATGGGTACTTCCTCACCACTGAGCAACAATATCCCTCATTCATAAGTAGAATTCGCACACAACTTGGGTGTTAATAGAAAACTAACGTTTTCTATTTACATGGTACTGCCCTGAAACTCCTACCTCTGAATATTTGATGATAAACCGTTTTTTTTTTTTTGTATCTTCTTTGCAGCACATTTACACAGACGCATTTTTATCAAAGTTATCAACTCGTTAACTCGCGAAATCGGCGAGTTAGTTAACAAACGTCAGTTAAGTCTGAATTTTTTTTTATTAATAAGGATTTGAACATACCCACTGCGTAAAACGTGAGTTAGAGATAACTCATGTTTATTAATACGACTGTTAGTGTTTGGATAAGGAAAAGTAAAAATCGTGCTGAAATACTACAAATACAAATATTTGGCGCAACAGCTCTTTAAAGTGCCAGGGCCTAGCTTCTCGCAACCACTCATGTTGTGTACTTTATATTTTTCGCAGGAATGGAAGCGACCTACAGTATGATGCCGAATCCGAACGGCGATTTGAGAAGCTTTTTCGTGACAGCAATACTCTCGGATGTTTGTCAGACGCTCGCGAGAGGTGGGATCGTGAAAAAACTTTTTGGTGTTTTCTGGGATTCGAACTTGGAACCTCATGCGTAGTGATCCGACACACTAACCACTTACGCCACGGCGCCCACTGAAATACTACGATAGTAATGAAAGTGCTAACATTGGTTATTGGCAAAGACTGTGTTTAAATTCGGTCTCCATGAGACATTTTAAAGACAAGACATATGGCCGAGCATGAGTCATGGTTCGTGGAGGCACCAGTTAGGTGGTTACTCAACGCTGCTATGCCGAAGGCTTGTAAGTGCGCAGAGTGAGGAGTAAAAAGGGACAGTCACGAAGAAAATATAAGAATCGGACTGAGCAATCAAGAACCGTGTTTAGATGGTTACTATTAACCTTGCTATGTCGATAGTTTGAAGGCGAGACGAGTGATGGTCAAAAGCAAGGGGGCAGTCACGTAGCAAAATAGTGCAGGAGTGAGGACTACAGTGTGTACTCACGACATGACTGTTCACTATCTAAAAACAGTCAAACGTATTTCAAAGCACTTGTCCAGGCCTAATGGAACATGAACATGTACTATATCTGTTACTAAGCAATTCATCTCAAGCACTTTCTATAAGTTTTCCTAGAACTACAAACGAACAGTCCTAGTGCGCTTTTCTTCAAATTATGCAGCACGTGCCAGGAACAAAAGCTCAACCCACCCTTATCAGTTATTTTACAACCGCTATGAATCATAATCTACTACAATATTTACCATGCAACGAATTCCGTTCCAAAACACAACCACTCGCTGACGTACACAACCCGAGCAGTAGTAAGCTTCCGCGCAGACTTATCTTCTCTTCGCGTTAATACGCCGGACGTGAACTGAAAAAAGTTTGAAAACATTTTGACATCATCATAAATTTAATCCTGACCAAGTAGAAACTATTCACTTAACAATCCCGTTCCTTAAATGCGTCGACAAAATGCAACATCAACTCGAGGAGGAAGTCGATGTGATCTACATAATCGCGGAGGCATTTACTATCGTGCAGTGCTATCAAAACGAATTGCTAGCTGATCCATGTAAGAAATTAGTCGTTGGCAAGATGCCCTACAAATTCGTGATACCGTTTGTGCAAATCCTTTTTGAAATCAGTGATAAATCGCATTTGTTTTGATCGAAGTTCGTAGAAATGGGAAATATTTTGAAATAACGCGCCAAAAGGCAGTTATGTCAAGCGGACATCTCAACACCACCGTTCGCGCAGTCAACAGGATACATGTTGCGTAAACAACAAAAACGGGGCGAAAGCTCGCCCAATTGTCAATCACGCGACTAAGAACGGCCGCTAGTTGTCGCCGCAGTGTGCACCAACCGTTTGTTCTCTCATTCGTTTGCGATTTGTTGAAGTGACTTGAGTACTGTGCTTCGTGATATCCACGCAAAGTGAATAAAAAGTGCTAAAAGTTCCTTAAATACAGTTAGAATTTGTTGTTAGTTTTTTGGTACCGTTAAGTGGTATAAAAATAGAATTAGCGGCATTGTAGGTTCCTTGCGAACTGCAACGGTTAACCTTGATTCAAATTGGCTGCTAAAGGAAGGGTTTGTATACTTTGGGGGATAAATTTTGGTAGAAGTGTTGCGGGACTTTCGAAGGGCAAGCACACCACACCACCATGTGTGGAAGTGCCGCTAGCTTTTTGGTTGGACCAATCGTGATCGAGTATCGAAAGAGATATGGAGCGACCGACGGGAAACTAATGGCGTATTTCTATGTATTGCATTGTGTACTTAAGAAAAGATAAATTTATGTATTTACCGATAAATTTTCCTTCTCCTATAACAGAGATTATGAGACCACTTTTCTAGTAATGGCTACAGTTGCTACAATGGCGGCGGTGGGATACAACTTACACAGTTCTGGAAAGGTCTTATTTGTTCATATTCCATCAGCAGTTAGCTATTTTGTCTACTGTTTCATCAGAAAATCGCCATTAGCGCATGGCAGTTGAAACGATGAGTAGCGTTCTTTTACCGTAAAGATAGCCTCACGCATCCATTGATACCTCACTCTATTTTCTTTGAGTTCCAGGATCTTCCATATCTTAGAATCAATCCCTCAATCTAGGCTAAGAGCCCATGCTAGCCACAGACATTTCCTAGACTATATTCCCTATGAGTTATTTTACTCGTACATGTCTCTCTTGTAAGAGTACATACTTTTCAGAGGTTAAGTCCTATGATTTACTTCTCAGCTCTTCATGTGTTACGTGTTTTCCCATGTCTACGAAGAGATTGCTGGTGCTGCTTTGCCTGCATGCTAGGTTTATACAAGTTTTCCTCCACTTGATCATGGCATTCCACCTCGATGGCATTGTTGATATTACCCAGACTGCTTGCTGCCCACTTTAAAGCTAGAATTAAATAGAATAATTGTTCCTCCCTTGCCCACTCTCAGAATGAACCATTTATGATATATGCATAAAGCTCAACACTTATCTTTCATGAGCCCACCTGTAGTTCAATCTTCCCTTGGCACGTCGTACTCATGATGTGGGATTCAAGGATCCTCTTTGCTGGAACGCTGTTGCCCGTTCGCTAGTGTAGGTAATCAATGTTTCTTGGCTTATACAGCAAGCGCATGTGTCTTCATATACCTGCTCTGCTTTCCTGCTTCCGAATCATAGAGCAGAATTAAAGATTTGCAAAGAATCTTGAGCGTTTTGTGCTTCGAATAAATTGTTAACTCACCTAAATCAGCAGCGGTTTCTTTAATAAAATTCCACGATGTCTATTGTGAAACTATAAATAACTCGAAGGTAAGCTCATTAACTATATTCCTCGAAGATGCAGTGACCTTGACCTGTGACTGTGACCTTGCACTAACTGGTGGACAGAATCATTTGTTTTGCGTCTTATCCTTAAAAATGCACCTGGGTCATATTTTGGACAGAAAACTTAACTGGAAAGCCAATCTACTAGAACGCGTAAGAAAAGCCAATGTAGCTTTCAATTCCTGTAAAAAGGTTGTAGAAAGGAGTTGGGGTATAAAACCTCAAATCTTCGCTGGCTGTACGTGTCCATTATATGGCCAAAGATCTGCGTGCATGTGTATGAGTGCTGCACTGAGAACTACTCCCTCTGCGGCACTGGACATTTTGTTCCATCTCCTGCCCTTAGATATTTTTGGCAAACAGATTGCTGCAAGTGCGGGCATCCGTCTAAAAGCCTCTCCTCGCAGTGCTCTAGTTATCACATTGGCCGCTCCTCAATCCTTGGTCTTCTCAACGTCACCCCTGAGAATACGAACTACACACCGATCGAAACTGCCGTACCAGTATCGCTGAACGGGATGAATGGAACAACTCTCCCCCTGTTGATGGTAGTTCGGTTCACTTATTCTCTAAGACCGAAGTGTTGTGGGTTTTTTTTTCGAAAAACTCAACGTGAGCATCTCGTTTCGCCTCCCTGATCATTTTAGCGTTTTCAGGCGGGAAACATGGCGACTAAGGAGACCCTGTCCTGGCTAAAATGTAATTGTACTATCTTTCAGGGATGTTAGCATTTTCACTGACTGCCAAGCGGCCGCTTAAGCTTTAAATTGTGCAGTGTTGACTAATCCCGAATTCATCGGTATGTATAATATTGTATTCTGATAATCCGGTGTTTTCGCATTTCTGAAATGAGACACGCGTTGCGACCGGCCTGGGAATCAGCATCTGAGTTCATTGGTCTAGGAAGACAGTAAAAATCATTAATTTCGGTCAGAGAATATTTTTCTTTACATATTTCAACTCTTCAGATTGGTGTGCCTAAGTACAGTTGGGCTAAGGTTTTAACTCCATGTACAGATAGAACCAGAAACATTTAATCTGTGGAACACCTTAACAATTCTGTTATCCATATACTACTGCACCAAACAGAGGATTCTATATGTATCTTCATTAGGGCCGCCCTACTCAACTGACAAGTCGAGACCCAGGGGTTGTTCTTATTTTCGTCTCGGTGGTGATCTTGCCTAGCTTGGTCAATCAGCTATTCAATGTTGGCGTTCATATACTTATTAAATCATTAAGAACTTTGTATGCTCCGCCACTGGCATAATTCAATCTTCCGACCGTATCTTACAGATCCTTGTACGTTAGTTTGTGCTTACTTCCTTAAATTGTTCGTAATGAGTCATCAGCAAGATCAGATTAAACTATCCCCTAAAACAAATTTCGGCTAAACTGAAATTACTGTTTGTAGTAGCGAACTGTATGGTATGAAGAAACGAATCTTCAATGTTAGACGGTTCAGTTTCTAAATATTCTGTTCAAATATACCACCCCCCATAAGAAATTTGTATTCTTTTTAACCTGATTCGTATCACGCTACATGTCAAGAGATTTCGGGAAAAAATCAATCGAATAATCTTGCTTTTGGTTAAAACTTTGTCGTGCAATTTGTATATTTCTTTAACGAATTACCTACACCCTTGCGTATCATAACATGCATTCTAAATAGG
This sequence comes from Brachypalpus laphriformis, assembly GCA_945910035.1. NCBI lineage: Eukaryota > Metazoa > Arthropoda > Insecta > Diptera > Syrphidae > Brachypalpus > Brachypalpus laphriformis. The sequence goes on from OX246753.1 coordinate 36,516,329, forward strand.
TCTATTCGCGTACAGTAACAAAGAAACTGTTTACAACTTTTGTCATAAAGGATAACCATTCAACAACGCACTTCGGTTTTTCCACGCAGTGGAATTCTAGCTTCCTGGAAGATGAAATCAAACTTCACACCTTTCAGATTTCTTTTATCCCTTTACTATGTTCCAACCTAACGCTTGAGAAGAGAACGTTAAGAGTATCGTCGTCGCAAAATAGAGTAAAATAGTAGCAATTCACAGCACTCGCAAGATACGAGCAAAGGCAGGACACTTGCACTTCCACAAGTGACGTCAATAAGTTGTCTGCAGTCTTTTCTGCTGACAGACAACAAGAATGTCACTGATTTCTTATAGACGACCGGGAGCGTTCGTTTAGTCAACCTACATTATGGAAAGTCATACCATACACAATTGTGTTCGTGAGAAACAATCGTCAATGGAAGCCCTAACCGAAGACATAGGGAGACCCAACGCAAATGCGGGTCCTGAGAAAACCTCTGAGCCTTGCCTGGTAATCTCGTTTGCCAAGATTCCATTGTGACCTGGGACCCAGATAAGAAACAGAGAATTCAGCCTGGCGACCGAGTTCAAAGAGTTTTTTTTTTACATTCACGAGCAATTTTGGAAATGTTTAAAGGGTTAAGTAACACCCTTATTACGGTTGTCAAATATCAATATCATAATTGACAATTATCAAAAAATTTGTTTAATCGGTATTATCGTGATCAATTGACAAAATTTTTAATCAGCTGTGAATTTATAGTGAATTTTACATCCATTGTGAATAGTTCTATTGATAAACTTGGTATTGCCCTTTGTCAAAAATATTGATATCTATCAATTTTTCAGTCAATCACAAATTTCTCGTTGACAAATAGATCTTATTCTTGGTTTTCATTTGAAACGAAGCATTTTAAGAACGAAATGTCCGCAATAGAACTGTGGAAATATTTATCAAGAAATACTGAAATTTATTTTATTCAAAAAACACATTTTAAGGCAAAAATTAAAGGAAAAAAGAAAACAAAAAACAATAGACAAAAAAGACAACCTACAAAAAGAATGCGAAAACTTAAATGTCAAATCGGATACCCATTCACAAACGCATTTTATTCACAATAGAAGAAACGTTTATCAATTGACAATCGTAATACCAAACTTTCGATCGATTGATACATTTGATCGTTTATCAATTATTAATATTTGACAACCGTAATAAGGGTGCAAGGTATTAAGCGCAGCCTGACTATGACTACAGACGCACATAATACGACCCTTCCACCTGTTCTTTACAACATAAGGTGCGTTTTGGTGAGAATTATGTTAAGTCAAGTGAAAGCTTCTTCACAAAACGATCCCAAGTCAATCTGGTTTGAAGATTGGTGATTAAATTGAAATTGAATTTAAAAGTATGAAAAAGTTGTGCTTAAATTTTTGAAATACTACTGAATCATTCAACTTGAATGAAAAAGCTCTTTCCAGCGCCCTCTGAAATGCAGTAGCGCCCTCTGAAATGGGGTAGCGCAAACTAAACATCGCAACTCAGTTTTGACTGGGATAAAAAGCCAACGTGGTTCCGAGTCACTTTTTGTTGTAATCCGTGTTAAATCTTACTTCACTGAGAAGCGACGTCTCACCAAAATGCACCTATAGTTGGATTGCATAGGCTTCCGCTTAGAAAACAGATGCATATTTGCCTAAAGAGAAGTTAAGCCTAATGTCGGCTTCCACGAAGAAACCAGCACCAGACAATTGACTGTTTTGGAGCCATCGGAGAAAATACGGCTACATTCCATTCCTGGTTCGGATTGGCCCAAGCTAGTCCTCCTGAACACGAGGAAAGTCGACTATGAATTTAACAGCCGGAGTTCGGTTGTTATTGCAACAGACGGCATATCCATGAGACCGGATTCGTAGGATAAGTGTTACGTAAAGTCATCAAAACCAGTATGGATTATACCAAAAACCACCCCGCCTAAAACTATAAAAGACTTTGATAGTACAGCCCATGATATAAGTATAAACAGGAGGTAAGTTTAAGAAAGCATCTAGAGCTTTCCATGCAGTCGAGACAACCGCACCGCACCGCTAATCTGTCCTGGATCAGACAAAGCCGTTAAGGCGTACACTCTCGTGGTAGAGAAAATTGGAGTAATAAGCCCCGAAGATCAGGCTATTTATCAAGGTCATCGCTCTTGCAATGTGCCTTCGAATCATCTTGATCAGAAAATTATCCACTTTTATGGGATTTGCCCTGTTGTACAGGACCTCATTAGGATAGAATTTTATGTACTCAGGCTCTGGTGTTTTGTACAAACGAAGGCAAGCCCTCTCAAACACCCAAATCTTTTCTAACAAGCTTGGCCCCACGTTGAACCACACGGGACATCCATATGTGAGCATGGGCCGAATAAAGGCCGTGTAGCTGCTATAAAACAGTCTCTTTGTAAGGGCGAAAGCAACATTGGCTCTGGCCAGAGCAGCATCTACATGTTTGTTTAAATACAGATATGTACTCATCTAGCCAGACCTCAATGTACCTGCCTACACTTCGACTCGCAAGTGGCTGTCTGTGCTGACTCACGATAGAGAACTTTCGCCAATTCTTTTTGGTGTCCCTAGATGCCCCAGACAACGGCGTTCTGAACAGAATGGTCTACGACTTCTGAAAATTGATATTCAGCTTGCAGTTGTCGCAATATCTCTTGATATTATCACACTGCAAGAGTATTTGCAATGACCTCGATCTTAGGCCCTGATCTGTACGCGACCAAGTCGTCTGCGTACGCTATAGCATGGTGAAGTGAACCTATGAGATCGCTTGTGTAAATGTTGAATAGGATCGGCGAATTAACCGCACGCTGTTGCAGTCCATAATTTACTTTAAAAGTTCCAGCAGACGTCACATTGCCATTTTTCACATTGAACATCCTACTGGTGAGCATGTTATAAAGCATGGAAGCAGTGGTTTACTTACGTCTACCCTTGTTCCTTGGTAAATATTTCCAAGATACTGGAAGCTCTCCGGTTTCTCTGCCAGTTGAGCTGATGGTTTTAGTTTTGGTCGTGTTCATTTGCAGCCCCCCGGCAGTGGCCTCCCTAATCAAATGTACTAGTATTTGTCCCTTTATTATGACACATGATACTAGCTAGTCAACATAGAATTGTGAACTGTAGAATACGACGGAAAGAAGAAGTAGATGGAGATCTAAGAAGACTACATCTATTCCATGAGCCGAGAAGGATTTTGAAAAGTAACGTCTTCAATTCTTTGTGTTGATCAGTAGGGCTTCAGAAGTTAGCTTTATGCACACCTTTGGTAAATTGGGAAAATAGTCATCGAGGAAAGAAAGCGTTCTTTGAAAATTAGTGTGGTCTAATTCAGCGCTGTAGTCACTTGACAAATTTTTCCACGATCAGTACAATTATTGTAGAACCTAACAACTTCCTTAAGGCGCATCGCTTACATACGACACCATTCCTCACATTCTTTATATTCTTAAAATATTTACACTGTCAACACACATAAATAACTCGATTCCCTTCATTTTATTGTTTATTTCCAGTTCGTGACATCTTCCACGAGGATAATCGCTTGGCTCCGCCGGCATCCCCCGAGCCGAAGCTATCATCACACCACCACACCATATACACCAAAAATAGTAGTCCCACGACAGAAGCGATACCAGTAGCGCCTACCCTGCCCATTAGTTCGAATAGCCGAACAGCCGACGACAGTTCAATACCAGAAGCGCCCACAACACAGAGTAATTCATCGTCGCCACCTCCACGACCGAGGCGATTTTTCTCCTCCATACTCGGCGGTGATCATCCGTACGGTAGTCGTGGTCACGTTCTCACACAAGCCCAGCGCAAGGAGTACCCCACTGAGGTGGTGGTAGCCTCAATTCCTTCGCCTACCTGCGAAGAGGAAGACGGTATTTCAGACACCGACTCAGATTCAGATAATCGAAAGTTAATAGTCGATGAGAAACCAATTGTACCAGAAGAGAAACCGCTTAGTTTGAGAACGACAAAGACACCACCACCAGCGGAAACACGTCCCAGTCCACCGCCACCCCCCGAACCGGCAGTAAGGTGTTCGGTTATCCAAAGAACACCAAAGCCTAGCGAAACACACGATACCCGCCTTCCGCTTGCATTGTCTCTGGCTCATTTGGGTCCAGAGCAGGAGCAGCCCATAGATTATCACGTTCCAAAACGACGTAGTGAGTTCGAAGACGAAGAGAAGGCTGCCGAGCGTGAGCGGCGTATCCGAGAGGCGAGGCGACGAAGTGCGATATTAGCAGCGAGAGCGGTGCTCGCTCATCCACGACTAGCCAAGTTGAGTGGTATCCTAGCGGCGGCGGCAGGTCACGGTCGATCCTCAAATAACGGAGGAGCTAGTAATTCTGGTCAAGGATCTGCAGGTGGTCACCAAAACGGTGGATCAGCTGGACTGAGCTTTAGTGTTGGTGGACAATTCGGCGGCGGAGGCGGCAATAGTGCGGCGAATAGCGGCAGCCTGGGCAGTGGCACAGGCGGCGGAGGAGGCGGTATGGGTGGAGGACGTGACGGGCGCTCAAATTACGGTCCAAATAGTCCGCCAACGGGGTCACTGCCACCCTTTTATGAAAGTCTGAAGGCACAGGGCATTGGCAACAACATGAATTCCTTTAACGCAGCGAACGGTAATTTCCTGATACAAAACGCAGCCGCCTATCTGATGGGAGGCGGCGGCGGCGGTGGTGGAGATGGTGTAGGTATAGGTGGTGTGGCCGGGGGGAGCGGCCAGGGGAACTCGCCGGAAATGACGCATTTAGGGTCGACGACGGCCTTCGCCAATGGCCAGGGTAATAATTCTACAAACGGTAATCATATGAATGGTCTTAACTCAAAATATCCAATGTTCAATCATGCAGCGTACGGTATCATCCTCAAAGACGAACCCGACATCGAGTACGACTCGAAAATCGACATCAGCAGCTTTACACAACAAGGAATCCTTGGTCACAACAGCGGTAATCAGGGATGCTATGGTAATGGCAATGGAGGCAACAACGGCGGGTACGATGTTAACGACTCAATGATGGCCGAAGTGGTTGATCCACTTCAGTTCACAGCGACGCTGACATTCTCTTCGCCCGGCGACCATATTCTCGACACACTATCCGATGCTGTCGACTTGAGTTCATTTCTGCAGCGGCTACCCAGTGATGATTCACCGAGTCCTGGCCAGGACTTGGAGTTGGCATCAACACCCTCGCTGACACCGGATTCCATCACCCCAGCCGATGCAGCAAGTTGTATAGATGCGTTCCACGAAAATCTCCTCCAACAGATAACAAATACTCCGGGTCCCAACAACTCTCGTGTGAGTGGCGGTGTTAACTGCTTTGATACGACACGGTTTCACCTGCAGAGCAGTAAACTGTACCAAGAGTCGACACCGCCACCACCACCGAGTTACCAACAAGCTCATATGCATTTACAGCAACAACAGCATCATCAGCAACAACAACAGCACCAGCATCATTTCTCAAACCAACAACAGCAGCATAACACCCACCCTCATCACCATCACCATCCACAACATGCCCAACACCAGCAGCAGCAGCAGCAACAACAACAGCAGCAGCAGCAACATCCTCACCATCACAATCATCACCAAGGAATGCTGTCCCATGCGCTAAACAACAGCAACTACCATCACATGGGCAGTGACAACAGCAATCTGTCGCTGCCATCACCTTCCTCGAGCAGTAGTCACCAGATGTCGAATGCGTCAACTGGCACCCTGGATCCGGTCGATGCCAAACCCATCATCCAAAGTGTAAGTCCAACGTCTCAGCTGCAGCTACAACAGAAGTTCAAGAGGGAATCGCAACATCATCAACAGCAACGGCTCGGAACAACGATAAATAGTATTGTGGTGAGCGGTGGTGTTGCGGGCTCTGATGGCATCCCGGCACTATCGCCACACGTACCCCCGTTGCATGAGACCAAGCTCCATATACTACAGCAAAGGGTAAGCATCTAAAATATTCCTTTTTTTGAGAGGACGCACCACACTGCTACGCGGTGGGAGTTGTGGTGTGTGCGCCTGCAAAGAAATTGTGATATTTTTTATGTTTTCCCATTTGTGAGTGGTGTCATGGTGTGATGTACATTGTTGTTTGGTTCGTGTGGTGTTTCCCTATTCTTCTACATTGTAGTCTGTTTTTATAACAATTATTTGTCTGTGTATGTCGAAGGTAAAGTGGTTTAAACTTGACTCTAGTCTCTTTCTGGGTCGGAGGGTAACTACTACGCCTACAAGGGATATTGCGTGGGATGTTTGATACCTCCAACAACTTTTTTTTTGCTGTACATTATGAATTTTAAAATGCGATTCCCCTTGTTTACCCTTGCTGATATCAAGCTCAAAACTGTCGACGCTACTCTGGGGGGATCTCATAAATCTTCTCTAGTCATGCGACAATGCATGGAATCCAACGCATGGGTAATTGTTTGATTACCTTTTTGCATTCATCATGCTTAGAACTTCTATATCGGAACAGCCACATTTAAAATCGTTGCAGTCTTTTTATTATTGCCTTGCTTGATGTCCAAGTCTCTGCTCCATACAAAAGCGTAGACCAAACGTAGAACTTGATTAGCATTTTCTTCAAAGACAACTAATGGTCGCTGCCACATAGTAGCTTTTTCATCTGCTCGCCCTTGCTCAATTCTGCGTTTTATCTCCTCGGCTGATGTTGCTTTGCAGTTGAATTGTTTTCCCAAATATTTAATACTATTCACACGATTTACTTGAGTGTCTCCGATTTCTAGCTCTTCATTGTTACCATTTCTCTTCGATACCACCATGAACTTTGTTTTTTGCAATATTTATTCGGAGTCCATATTCATTGCTCACTCTATTTAATTTACTGACCATGACGTTAAATTCCTCTTCATTTTTTGCAATGGTTATTGAGTCGTCAAGCATATCTTATGTTGTGTATTTTCATCACGTTAAACGCAACTCCTCCCTCTTCGTCCTCAAAAGCTTCTTTGCTCGGAGTACATATTAAATAAGGAAGGCGATAAATGCACCCTTACCTTAGTCCTCTAAGAATTTCAATTTCTTGTGATTCTACTCCATCCACTTTAATATATGCTTTCTGATTATAGTAAAGAGATTCAATGATGTTCAAGTCTCTGCCGTCGAATCCTTTGTTTCTTAGCATTTCTAATAACTTTCAGTGCCGGACTTTACCGAAGGCTTTTGCATAATCTATGAAATATATATACACATCTTGGTTTACCTCCATGCTTCCTTGCGCTAAGATGTTTAATCTGAAGAGACCCTCCTTCTCTAAAACCGAATTGTGTATTGCTAATACGAGTATCTTCTAGTTTTCTGTAGATTCTGTTATGTATTATTTTTAAAAATAGCTTTAGCATATGACTCATTAAACTGATTGTCCTGCGGTTTTCGCATTTGGTGGCATTGCTCTTTTTAGGAAGTGTTACGAAGGAGGATTTTAACCAATCTTTTGGAATTTCTCCACTTTGGTAAACTCTTATTGAATAGATCCACCATGTTATATGGAAACTTAAGGCTCCACCAAACAGAACGCGGGCCAACGGCGCGGGCAAGTGATTCTGCCCGCTGCGGCAGCTGTACTGCGTAGAATTTAATCATTTTGTTCAAACAGAATGTGGGCAAGTAAAGCAGATCAGTCGAGTACGCAGCGGGCAGATATCAGGTTGTAGTTTTTTTTTTCTTTGATACAATAGTAAGAAGAAGCATTTGATCTTCCTCTGGAGTGGGATCCTCTAAGGCTATAGTTGATTGTTGACGATCACAATCATCCCGTTTGCTCTCTCTAAGGTTTTGCGATCGTTTTTGTGTGACTTTGCGATCGTTTTACGGAGATAGAACAAAGTGCGATCATCAATTTTGACTATCAACTATTAATGTCGTTTTCCTTTGGTTTCACTCCCGATTTCACTCCTTTTTGATTCCAATGGAACATGTGAAATCGTCTTTTGCTTACTTCTGCATGTGTTGGTAAATGTCTAATTTTTTGTTTACATTTTTTACAGATAAACAAGCAAAAAATGGCTTCTTTTTGCCCAATGGAAAAAGATATTAGCAATCCCATCATGTTTTTATTAACATATTATCAATTTGTTAATTATACCTATGCAAAATTAGTTTCTACTAATTTGCCCCAACTGAGAAAAGAAAGTAAACAAAGGAATGCGTCTTGTACCATATGACTTTGACAAGTAGTCCGATGTAAGGGTTTATATGTGTGAGTGCATTTTGAAAGCACTCCCAAATGAAATCCGGTAGAGAAAAACACTCCCGGAACAGCACTCCAAACAGCCAATGGAACATGATTGGGAGTGCCTTTTCTGTGCGGAACACAAAAAGAGTATTCCTTTTGGCCCAATGGAAAACGACATAACTTAGGCCCAGGTTCACCCCGAACTGTAGCGGCACCTAAGTAAGTAACCTTAGGGGATTCCACTCCAGAATTACTGCTGCACAGCGATCGATGTGTTCTGGAGAAAAGCACTTTAATAAGTGGAACGTTGAAAGCTGTCCGCTTTATGTGTGACATAATTGACCGCGACGGGAAACAGCGCGTTCTGCCCACACCGCGTTCTATTTGGTGGAGCCTTTACTATTACTGTCTCGGGCAAACCCGGCTCACATTCGAATAGTTCGGCGAAATGTTTCTATCTTCTGGGAAGTGTTTCTATAAACAGGACATTTTTGTGTGTTGGACATAATGGTTTTTGAAGATGTTGTCACCGGATCACTCACATACACTTCTTCGTCTTCCTATTTCGGCGAGGTCATGATCCGAAAACAAGGGATCATAACCCTCCCACTTCACCGCATTTCTACTGATCCGCCTGTGGGGTTCGCCTAATGACACTCATCTCCAGAAAGCAGTGCATTCTATTTTTCTTAGTCAAGCTCTTTCATACTATCACACTTGTCTTCGGCTTTTCAAGCATTTACTTGAATTTTTTCCCGTAAACATGTCCGTCACAGCGAAAGCATGATTTTGTGAGATATGACATTTTTTTTTTGTTTCTAATGGTTTTTCTATTGCGTCATCCGCCATAAAAGATCAATCCAGAAAAATGTTGTTTCCAACCACATCTTCTAAAAAAAGAAAACCGAAACCGATTGAATACGAGTAATTAAGACAAAACCGTCTGTCTTCTTTTCTTTAGAATAATAGTTTCTAACGGAACCTCTCGCATGTGCGAACAAATTTGCACATTTGTTTTTTGCGTTGGAAGGTGCAAATCATCGATGTCATGGTTGTGAAGCCTAGTCTCATGTCTTCTTCGAACTTTTTTTTGACTTCATCGTCACTCCTTCTAAAGCAGTATTTTATTGTAGATTGAAAGACAGGATTTTCTTCCAATTAGCCAATCCATGTTTCTTTAAGGTATGTCTAGTTCTTCGAGTTTTTTTTTTTTCTTGTATGTGCTTTCCACAGCAGTTTGGCGTCAAGAGTCATACCCAGATACTGCATTATTATTAATGAGTACTGGTATGTGTTGGATATTTTTATTTACTATGTAGTTTACTTAAGTTTTGCAGTCTTGCTGTTCCTTCCTGTATGGTTTCCTCCACGGCACGCAGAGCTGTATCGTCTGCAAAAGTGGCTACGATTTCTTCACTTTGTGGCAAAGCCATAGATGTATAAAATTTGCAATTGATTGTTTTTTTTGGTCGCAGTTTGCCATCCTTTTTATTATGCAATTAGAATCTCTCGTTGTAGTCTGCAGTTACTCCAGGCGCACGTCTAATACAAGCCAGAAGCTACAAAGAAGAACTATTCAGAGTCAATGACCTCCGGAAGGATCACCTACCACATGGTATCTAACATCTAACACGTTTTGCCATTTCGACCATTTGACAAAGGTCAATTTCCTTACGCGCAAAATGTGTGGTACTTCTCTCTCTCTCTTATTTGATAGAAAATCTGTTTGTGTATCGATTTTCTATGCTTGCTTTTCAACTGTTTTTCCTACAACCCACTCTTATTGCAGGTGCCGTCCGCCGAAAGCGACAATTTTTTTCACACAAATTTCACGATGAATGTTCGTGTTTGAACTTTTAGATACATACTAGCTAATACTACCGCTTGTGGGCGCGGTGGCGTAAGTGGTTAGTGTGTCGGATCACTACGCATAAGGTTCCAAGTTCGAATCCCAGAAAACACCAAAAAGTTTTTTCACGGTCCCACCTCTCGCCAGCGTCTGACAAACATCCGAGAGTATTGTTGTCACAAATAAGCTTCTCAAATCGCCGTTCGGATTCGGCGTTAAACTGTAGGTCCCTTCCATTCGTGTGAAAAATATAACGCACACAATATGAGTGGTTGCGAGAAGCTAGGCGCTGGCACTTTAAAAGAGCTTGTTGCGCCAAATATTTATTTATTTATTTTTAATACTCCCCCTTAGTGTCAATTATCAACTAAGAAAACCACTAGAAGTGACTCCACGAACGACATACTCAGAGCCCGCTGTAGAATCCTAGCAGTAGTGAATATCTACCAAGCTTAGTATTACCCCTCTACGGCACCGAATTCAGAGATTTATGTCATTTCGTTCAAAATTTTCAGTAAATCTGCAGGATTTCCAATAGATTTTTTGAGATATCAAAATAATTTACTCATTACGATCTTGGGTTTTCCTCACTTGAGGGACGATATTGGGTAGTTCTTCACGCTTCCTCTTGACATGCATGTGTGTCCCCAATCGCCGTTTCAGAAACTTCAAAGCACGTTTATTCGCACCTAGGCAAAGCTCTTAGCGAAAAAGCCAATGTGCTCAGACAGAAAGACGTCGAACAAAACTCTCTAAGTTCTAATAATTGTTGGATGTCTGGTCTTACAATTGGCAGACTATATAATGTCAGATTATTGTTCACCAAATCAGTCGCTGATCATTTTTATTCGCTTGACGCTTGTGACAGAACTATTCAATCTTCAACAATAATAGCATGTACATGTAGTCAGATTCACCGGAAGTTTTGTTCGACGTACGAATGGTAATAGAATTCTTAATCGTCAGTAACTCAGTGCTGTCTTTTGTCTCTGAAGCAGAATTCTGAAATCGTCAATATAAAAATTTGGTTTTGAGAAGATTTTCGCTCGAGCTAAGCAGATTACTGATGCTGTAAAATGTGGTGGTAGATGGCTCGTATTCTTTAAAAAAAATTGATCATGTTTCTGGGGTAGAATGAAGTTTGAAAGATAATTCAACACAAATGTAAAAAGACTTGCCTTCCTTCATGTTTTTCGAAACGAAGAATTCAAAATTCAACGCCCATCACAATCTCATTCTTCCATTGCTACTTGGTCGGATGGAAGATCACCCGAATTGAAACAATATCTTTCCCCACTGATCTTTTTTTAGCACTCAGACTCTCCGCTCCATTGTACTACCAGACACGAAACTTTTTTTCGGTGCAGTGGTTGGAAAAACTTTGATGTTATTCGTTTTCCACTTTATACTCGGGTGGCTGACGATTGCTGTTCCCCGCTGGAGCTTGAACTTGAACCGACAGACGTTGTTCCTTTCGGAGATTGAAACCCGATATCAAGACTAAGTATTTTATTGAGTGTACGTGATAATTGGAGACGCCGAGCTGAAGATTCTGTGCAAAATAAATATTATGCTTGATCGATACTAAACCTCCTTAGTCCTCCTCGTTATGTCCTCGACCCGACAATGCCAGCTTAGATTGTCATTACCCGTTTTGAAACCTTGAATATACCCCATTGGTGGTTCTCTGTCTGTGATTGAGATGTTTCCGGATATATTGCGTTTCAAAGGAACACAGTTGATTATCGGTTTTTGTAAGCTTGTTTAATGTTTTTTTTTTCTACCATCTCACTAGATAGCCGCTGAGGCAACATCCTTTCTTTTTACATTTTTCGTTTATTTACTCAATTATTAAACGCTTTCTCTCTTTCCAGTTGGGACTACCACCCGAGGTACAATTGGAATTCGTGAATGGCGGTCATGGCATCAAAAATCCCCTTGCCATCGAGAACACCCATGGTCATCGTATCCGCGAAGATGAGAAAAATAAATCTGTTGTTGCTACCGTTTGTGAGGATGATCCAACGAAATTTATCTGCCGTGTCTGTTCAAAGACATTCACCCTGCAAAGACTGCTGAATCGTCATATGAAATGTCATTCAGAAATCAAAAGATACTTGTGCACGTTCTGTGGCAAAGGCTTCAATGATACTTTCGATTTGAAGCGGCACACACGAACGCATACCGGTGTCCGTCCATACAAGTGCAATCTGTGCGAGAAGAGTTTCACCCAGCGGTGTTCACTCGAATCCCACTGCCTCAAAGTGCACAGTGTGCAACATCAATACGCTTACAAGGAGCGTAGAGCTAAGGTTTGCTTTAAATCAATTTTCTATCTATTCGTAATTTTATTGAATTTGTCTCTATTTTTCACTTAGATGTACGTGTGTGAGGAGTGTGGTCATACAACCTGTGAACCAGAAGTACACTACATCCACCTCAAAGAGAATCATCCCTACTCGCCGGCACTACTCAAGTTCTACGACAAGCGTCATTTCAAATTTACAAATTCACAATTTGCGAACAATTTGCTGGGACAATTGCCGATGCCAGTTCATAATTGAGATGCAAAAAATTCTATTCTTTAATTTTTTTTTGTGGAAGAAATTGAAAGTGGATTATGTTTGTGGAACGTATTATGAATTTTTTAGTTCATTTTTTGCGAAAGGTTGTATTATATTTTTTGTTTGATTTTTTATTGAATTTTGTTTATTTTTTTTTATAAAATTTTTTAAATCGTCTTCTGAAGATGATTTTTACAAAGAAACTGTTATACTTTAAATCATGAATATTCAATAGGTTTTTAAATTGAACTGTTTTGTTTTTTTTCTTTTGTATAAGAAATGAATTTTGTTATATTTTTTTTACTTTATTTGTTAAGAACTAAACTAAATAAATGATGAAACTAAAAAAAAGAGAAAAAAAAACCTGTTATACACCAATCCAACACAAACAAATGCGGTCAGGAATGCATTCAAATGAAACTTTCAAACCATGTCTTCTACTGTCCATAAATGAAAGCCTCCAGCCCCAATGTATATTATAAAAAAAAAATAATAATAATTTATCTGCAACATTTAGAGTATAAGTTTAAATTTAATTAAAAAAAGGAAAAGAAAAAAAATCTATCGCAAACTGTACTGATATTGAATCTCTTAATTTTTAGTCTAAGAATATATATTTTTCTTATTTTTAGTTTTAGTATTTAATTTCTTAAAAAGCAATTAAAACCAATTTTAATAGCTTTTGCTTAAGAATTTTGGAATTTTGTTTATGGGCGGCAGGAACGCAGGGTAACACTTAAATCTTCCAGTTTTCTTTTTTCTAGAAAGAAAATCTTATCAAAGAATTTGCGGCAAGTGAGAGAGATAAACAAAAAAAATAGATATAAACTACAATTCGGGTAAATTGTGCAATCAAATATGGTGATGGAACAAAACATTTATATATAACAAGAGAACATTAATCTTAAGTTTCAAGCGAGAGTTCTTGGAGGTTCTCTTCCTCTTTGTTTATAAAAAAAATTTAGCATTTAAGCCCAAAAGAAAAAGCGTGCGATTAAAAAAAAAAAAAAAAAAAAACCACCAACTAACTGAATACGATTAGGAATTTAAGAGAAAGACTTTAGTTTTTAATAAGAGAAATAAAAAAAAAACTTAAAACACTTTATATACGATGAACAAAATATTTATTTTTTTTTTATAAAGAACGACGATTTTTTTTTTTTTATCTTCCCCCTTCGGCTTTAAATTGAATTTTGTTACAAAACTTTATTTTTTTAAATAAATGAATTAAAATTTGGGAAAAATTACTGAGTAAATCTTCTTAATATTCATAGAGCTTAAGAATTAATGTATTCGAATGTAAGAAAAGATAAATTTAGTTTTAATTTTTTTATTTAATAATGCAATGCGCGAGAGTGAGAAAAAGAAGTGAGGAGGAGAATTTAAAGAAAGCAGAGAGATGTTTTTCATAAGAAGATTTAAATATATACCGAGGAAAAAATGAATAAAAATATAAAATTATTTAAAAAAAAAAACGGTTTTATTTTGTTTTATTTTTATTTGTTCATTCACTCTTATTCTGAGAGGTGACGTTTGTCGTCGTTTCGTTTTACTGAAGTTATTCCGTCCTTCGACCACATGTTATAACGTATAATATAGTTTGGGCACGATTGCGGTTTCCGCGGAAACGCGTTTTGAAGACTCAATTTTTTTTCTCGATGAAATAAGCACAAAATATAAAGTAACAAAATTCTCGTTTTCGCCTAGTTTAGGAGATATTAAGGTTTAAAAATTTATTTTTTCCTATGGGATTTCTCATAGAATATTATTTTTTTAGCATGTGGGACAGAACTTTGTTTGCATAGTTGGCACGATTACGATGTCCGTGGCGCCACGATGTTTTCTAATAGATCTCGACGCACTGAGCAAAAAATAATCACCCCTATCGTGGAATCCGCCGGGGGGAATTATTCACCGAAAAAAATATTTCGGCATCGTCAAATCCGCAAAGTGAACAGTTCCCCGTGTGGGTAATGTGAATCAGTTTCACTGTATCGTGGAAAACATTCGAATCGAATTTTTCCCGAACAAAATGACATTTCTCATCCGCATCAAAATCATTGCGGATTTCTGGCTTGGCTGGGTGCACATCGTCTTCTGTGTACAAACAATTTGTGTTTACATATAAATTACAGGAAGAAAACTACAACTGCTTTATTAAGCCGAAAATTGTTAATAAATCTATGCAATATTGAACTTTATTTAAATCAGAAATAAATAAAAAATATGGTTTCTAGAAGCATGCATTTCATCTGGAAGTTCCATGAAATCATCCACTGTTGCTATTAACCTCTGTCGTACTCTTCTCTGGGAAAACTGTTCATCTTCTTCCTCTTCTGCTTCCAAAAACAGCTATCCTGTCCACTTGTGTGCCTTATTTTTATTTTAATCACTTTTTAAAGAAATTTTCGTTTTACGAAACGAATGTAGCAACACAGATTTTTATTGACAAATAAAAGACAGCTGTTTGACAGTGAAACTACCTTTCCCCAATGCCTGTCGATAAGGAGACGTTCTCGGCGGATTCCACGATAGCAGTAGAAAGTGAAAGGGAATCGAATAGGTGAAGTGAAACTCAATTCCGACGGATTCCACGATAGGGGTGAATAAGTAAGGCCCAATTCAAAAATGCAGTGTTGCAGCAACATTAAAGCAACAAGTTCAAAAAAGCAACATTTTGGCAGAGTTGCTCAAATCAAGAGTTTTTTTTTGCAACATCTGCGCAACCAAACGTCAAAGAAGAGCAACCTGCGCAACAATTCTTTTACTGTTGCTTTCCTTTGTTTTGAGCTCTTGTTTGTTTTTTCCAAGTGAGAAATGGATGAAAGGTAAACGTTTAACAATGTTAATGTTCTATTTATATAATGTATGTAAATATGTTTACTACATTCTCCAATCTCTCCTATTGTACATACGTTCATAAATGTCAAAATAAATTGCGCAGGGCAAGAGCAACAGTGCAGTAGCAAGGCAACAGCAACAGAAACCCTGTTCTATTCTATTATTCTTATATCATCGAGATCTACAAAACTGAGTTTTCAAAACATGTTACCACGGAAATCGTATCCCCATAATTTGTAACATAGAGATATAAGAGATTAGCAGGATGCAAATGGTGCGGGACTATAGACTTACTAACACCCCTATTATGGTTAGCGAATCGAATGTTCGACTCAAGTCGAACTGTCAGCGAATTGCTTCTGTCGTGGTATTGCTGTTAGCAAACATTTTCATTTGAATAAAAAATAAGTGCTGACAAGAGAAAAAACAATTAAATGCCATCTGTGAAGTGTATAAAGCGACAGAAGTAATTCGCCGGGAGGATCGACTTGAATCGAACCGTCGATTCGCTAACCGTAATAGGGGTGTTAATGTCATCTGTGAAGTGTATAAAGCGACAGAAGTATTTCGCTAGGAGGTTCGACTTGAGTCGAACATTCGATTCGCATACCATAATAGGGGTGTAAATCGGACGTACAAAGCATACATTAACACCCCTATTGTGGTTAGCGAATCGAACGTTCGACTCAAGTCGAACTGTCAGCGAATTGCTTCTGTCGTGGTATCGCTGTAAGCAAACATTTTCATTCGATTAAAAAATAACTGCTGACAAAAGGAAGAAACAATTAAATGACATCTGTAAAGTGTATAAAGCGACAGAAGTAATTCGCCGAGAGGTTCGAACGTTCTATTCGCTAACCATAATAGGGGTGTAAACCAATAATAAAGTACGGAGGAGAGCTACTGACAACTGCTTCAAACCAATAAGGGGAAAAGCTAGAAACAGCACAGAACAACGTCCTCAGAATAATTACAGGAGCCGTCAAAAACACACCAGCAGGGGCCTAATTTTGTATTGCGTTTCTATAGCAAATGTATACAAACTCAATTTCCAAGTAATTTTAGTGACGTTTGATAGATGTTTTGACAATCTAATTTTCCAAAATGTTTGATTTTGAGTTGGAAGCACTTACACCCAATCTGAAAACCATACAAAATACCCATTCATTTTAATGGCAATCCGAATCCGAAAGCAGTACAAAATAAGCCCCCTGTATTGTTACTCTAAAGTCAAAGGGGTGACGAGCTTCCTAGGAAAGGGTCGGCGCTGCACTTATCGCGGGCCCTCCCCTCTGTAGCAACCCCAATCAGTTCCTTGCGGAAAAAAAAATAGAGGATGAACCCACCGTTCATCTGGAAACATGCGCAACGGCCAGTGCGCTCAACCTCTCTGGTAAAACTTAGTCGTTATAACGCACGGGTCATATCTGGCATAATTACTGGACATTGTGCCATTGGCGTTCACGCGGAGCGAATCGGTGTGCTGCATAACGACTATTGCAGAAATTGCAGGGACGAAGAAGAAATTGAATCTGTTCGTCACCTGTTGTGTGACTGTTCTGCCCTATCCGTCAGAAGGATGAGGACTCTTGGTAGTAACTTCTTCTCGGAGTTGGAGGACTTGGATAATATTGAGCTGACGGAGCTCCTGAGATTCGTATCACTTTCTGGGTGGTTCTAACAGCGGATTTTCTTTACAGAGTTTCCAGGATTAAATGATTGGGCACAATGGACCCGTACTGTTGGTCTGCGTGAGCAGTGACCCTTTGTCACATCACAAGGCACCCACCTACCTAACCTAACCTACTCAAATAAATACTTGTGAATTACATGGAAGAATTACATTACAGGAAGAAGGTGAGAAAAAGCAAATAGTGTGAAATGAAGTAATATAAATAATGTGATAATCAATCATTGTACTATTACTCCTTTAGGTATAGGCCGACTACAAGATTCATACCAAGGCCATAATGCGAAAAAACAAAGTAAGCATGTCTGGAGCTGGAGGTGGTCCCAGGGCCCTCACTCTGTATTGCTACTCTAAAGTCAAATCATTCGAATTCGCAGAATTGGCACTCTGTAATTCGAATCGCAAATCCAAATTTATGACAATCGAACAAACTTTTGTTGCCAACTTCAATGTCAATTTCTTATCGCAAATCTGGCACTCTGTATTGCTAAACGGAATGTCAAAGTAACTCGAATTCGCATAATTTTGTTCTATTGCTATTTGGTTTGCGGATGTTGAGATAAGCAATTGCGTTTCTTTTAAAATGTAAGTATTTTATGGCATCTAATGTTATTTTTAACTTGAAATACAATGAAAGTGATATACATAAAATAGTTTTGTGAAATTATTTGATTAAAACGTGTTTTAGAACATGAGGGCAGTCCACCAAAAATCAAATGTAAATGCTCCACCTTAACTTCTCTTGAAGGTAGCAGTGGATAGATTGAGTAAAGTGGGAAATACACGATACAAATGTTCTACGAACGGTTTCACAGCTTTGGTGTTGTATTCGATAATTGTGTCGTGTGTATTCACACAACCGACCGTTGTGCCGATATCGTATGGTTGCATGGTCTTGACTGTACAACCGCTGTAACATACACAAACTGTATGGAAATTATATGGTGTGTTTGTGTAAAATGGCTGAATAAAATGTCTGGTTGTACGTAAGTCGTATGTAAATTGTATGTGTGTGCTGCATACAACAGTATGCCGATGCCGGTACGACGGTTGTATCGTGTATTTCCCACCTAATACTCTCAGTTTCGGGTTGAACCAACCACTGCTATATTTTTCTTCTACTTTTTATCACTTAGCTCCATTATTTTCGACCTATTTCTAATTCGCCTGCGTTATTCTTTCTCCCTGTATGTTATCTTGATGGAACTACAATTCGACAGCATCCAGTTCCATTTCTATAACATATATTTAACTTTCTTTCTCAAATATAAATAAAACACAAAATTCTTTGGAACAAATTTTGCTCCAAAGTGACATTTCAGCGTTCGATACTCGAAACTAGATTCGCACATTTCATAGCCCCAGTTGGCAATACTTCCATTCGATTCTGTTTTCTTACAGAGTGCCGGCTAAGATTAGAATCGCAAAGCACTTTCGCAAAAATTTGACTTTCGAGTAGCAATACAGAGTGAGGCCCCAGTAAATAGTCCACTTAACTTCTCTTGGAGAGAAAGCAATATATTTGCTGGATCTCACCGTAGCAGTGGATATAATAAGCAAAGTGGGAAATGCACTATACAATTGTTGTACCAACGGTTTGACAGCTTTGGTGTTGTATTCGATAATTGTGTCGTGTGTATTCAAACAACCGATCGTTATATCGATATCGCTGTACAACCGCTGTTACATACACAAATTGTATGGAAATTTTATGGTGTGTATGTGTAATGGCTGAATAAAATGTCTGGTTGTACGTAAGTCGTATGTAAATTGTATGTGTGTGCTGCTTACAACAGTATGCCGATGTCGGTACAACACAAGTCGGTACGACGGTTGTATCGTGTATTTCCCACCTAATACCCTCAGTTTCGGGTTGAACCAACCACTGCTATATTTTTGTTTTACTTATCACTTAGCTCTATTATATTCGACCTATTTCTAATTCCCTTGCGTTCTATTCTTTCTGCCTGTGCGTCATCTTGATGGAACCACAATTCGACAGCATTCAGTTCCATTTCTATAACATATATTTAACTTTCTTTCTCAAATATAAATAAGACACAAAATTCTTTGGAACGAAATTTGCTTCAAAGTGACATTTCAACGTTCGATACTCGAAGTTAGATTCGCACATTTCATAGCCCTAGTTGGCAATACTTCCATTCGATTCTGTTTTCTTACAGAGTGCCGGCTAAGATTAGAATCGCAAAGCACTTTCGCATAAATTTGACTTTCGAGTAACAATACAGAGTGAGGCCCCAGTAATAGCTTTAAGACGATTCACAGGAAACGCGACAATAAAAAAAAGAGCACAGTATACATACAAGCAGCACAACTGTACGAGAAAACAAAACTTCAGCGAGAAAACTGTCCGTGGCTGAATAATCACCCCTCTATGTTCCACCTTGAGACATTCTCGGACTTCTCGTAAACAGCCAAAAACATTATCGCCGAACATTTTTGTTCCCCGGAAAATATTCCTCCTATCGTGAATTTCTATCGGAACTTATTTCCCCCGGAATCAGCAAAATATTTTCGTTTTGTTCGAATGTTTTGGCAGTTGTCAATCACCGCTCTTTTTTTTTTTTTTTTTTAATCACGCATTTGAAATATTTGTGCAAATATTTGTTTTCAGTGAGAAAATGGTGTTCATTTTGGTAAGTGGCAAGACGCAGATTTTATTTATCGTTAGTTTGGTATTGAAAGTGTTCGATTTATTCCAGATTAAAACAAGATTCATGTATAAAATAGATAGCCTAGAATTTACATTGCTAGCCGGGGAGTAAGACTGATGAAATAAAAATGAACAAAGATTCATGACCAGGAGTTAAATAGACAAGTTCAATGCTTTGAAGCTATCACAGGCGCAGCAAGTACAGTCACTGGCTGAACACAATGCATGCCGCGGCCGCGCCGCGGTAGCGTAGTACGACCTGTCACAAAGTTAAAATATATGGGAACTCACTAGAGCGCCCACAATGAGGTAGCTGCGGCGTGGCGGTAGCAGTGGTGTAGTACGAAGTTGGTTTACTTTTAACTTGTGCAGCGCCACAAGTGACAGATAGAGAAATTGGCGACTGTTGAAGACTGTTTTGGTTTTCTATACGATGTTTTCGTGGTGGATTCTTGAACTGAGTTCAGCAGTAGCGCAATAAATTTGAAATATTCGTTACAGTCAAAATGGAAGAGCACGCCATGGAAAAAATTATTTTGCTAGTGAAAGGAAAATAAATTTATCCATTTCTTATTATTTTTATTGTATTATTATAGCACAATAATCTCACAAAAATAATCAAATCTCAATAACACTCAAAAAGAAAAACACAATTTTAATCAGCTGACATTATTTGACATTACTACGCGCTACACCATTGTGGGCGAATTTTGTGAGTGCAGCGCCACACCATTTGACAGATCTACGTACTACGCTACCGCGGCGCGGCCGCGGCATGCATTGTGTTCAGCCAGTCAAGGAGCTGTGACGTTACTGCAACGTCTGTAGCTCCACCCCTGGGCGAAATTATACTTTTAGAATGGTTGGTATACAGCGTTGCCACTTTGCTGCAATTGCAGTAGATCTACTGCTTGCATTTCGAAATTTAAATCTGCTGCCATAAAATTAAATCTACTGCATTTTTGTAGTATGCTTGTATGCAATTCCAGATCGTAAAAATGAATCCCTTTTAGCACAAAACATAACAACAAAACTTTCGAAAAAGTTGAATTTCTTATTTGAACGCAGTCACTAGTCACTATCCATGAGCGGACCTTACACGTTCAATAATAAAGTCATTACTGCAAAATAATGACATTAACAATGATCGTGTAAGGTCGATAGTATTGTCATTACTTGGAATGATGGACGCGAATGACGAAAATCTAGATTTTCTGATTTGAAAACATTATTACTGCCAATATTGTCATTAATAATGATCGTGTAAAGTGTTTACGTCATTACTTTATCATTACTCATTTGACTTTGTGCATCCAGTGTAGAAACGTGTACATATTTAAAACAATGAACAGCGATATCGTGGCCTTATATGTATCTGAGGCCATAAGGAATAACGGCTTAAGTCAAGCTAGGACAAAATTGAGTAAAGGATGCCAGAAGATGCTTTGCTATTCGATGTTTATGCTGTCAATTTTGTACTGTATAAGCTGTTGTCGTTATCGAGTTATATGCAAAGAAACAAGAGTTACAAGAGTTCCTGAAGTATTGTACATGTATAAGTGCTTGACATGTTTCAACTATGGTATAACTTATTGAATATGGAGACATACCAACGGAGAACTTAAGTTCTTCAAAGTTTCTTCCAGTAGCTAAGTACATCAAGGTTACTGTCAACCTCTCCTGCACAGATAAACTCTCATCGTAAATGCTTTTTTATTCTTGCGGAAGTAGTTAGGATAGTCTTCTACTTTCGTGGTTTTTACCCACCCTCTCGATGAGAAACTTCGGAGTCTGTTGAAGCCGTACAAGCTTACTGAAATACCTCGACTACAACAATAATGTTTGCCTCTTATCCTCCTATATATATAATAATAGATTTCCAAGAAATGTCAACCGATCTACTATTTTTTTATTTTTTGAATACGCCTAAGAGTATGACACTTTTAATGCAGCGACTGCCGACGTAAATTGGAAATGACGAGGAGATAAGAAATAGGTATATTTTTAGATGCAGTTGTTTTAAGGCTCAGGTGCAATTAGGATTCATTGTGAGGCCCGAACTGGTCAGGAGAAGGCAAATCTTTTCCTTCTTCTTCTTCTTCCTTTTATCAGCGAGGCTATGATCCGAAAACAAGGGATCACAACCCTCCCACTTCACCGCATTTCTACTGATCCGCATGTGGGGTTCGCCTAGAAGGCAAATCTTTTCCATTCGTTTTTAATTCACATTTGCAATGGTCCGCTAATCCTTCATGAGGGTCGCAATGGTAGGATGCTCAGGTGGACTCTACATCCTTCTCGATCCTCCGTCATTAACTCCAGCTCATCAGGAGGAATCCCTAGACGGCTCCAGGAGACATGTCGAACTTGATCCAACCATATATTTCTAGGCCTACCAAAGGGTCGCCTTCCTGATGGCACGGCAATCATGGCACATCTTGGAAGCCGGATTAGGGACATACACACTACGTAACCACACCATCGGAGCATAGATCGTTCCAATAGAAGAAGTAGCTGCTCAATCGATACAAGTTATTCCAGCAACACCGCAAAGGAACGACATTTTGGCAGCTTGTATTCGCGATCTTATTCTTTTGGTCTCTACTCAAATCTCATTTACCATAGTATTGTAATTGATTCACAGTAATTTATTTTTTAAATGCTTGTTAGGCTTTTGTAGGCGCATTATTAATTATTGGTTAAGGTCTGTACTTGAACCGTCAACAAACACAAAAGCACTTGATTTCTAAACTGCTTATCAATAGCTCTGCAGGGAAGTGTGCTATCGCAAGTCATTTAATCTGTAGACAGCCAGTCGCAATATGTTATCATATACTCGTATACAAAACGAGCTTATTACTTGTTGAGGCTTGAATGATGGAACGGAGAATACATTTTTCTTTCTGTGTCAAAGACAACCAGAAGATTATTGCATAAGCTAGGATTAAAGATTTCGAATGTCCAATCCAACGAAGAGCACCCAACATTCACAAGCAACATGTCAGCGACACCAATCAATAGAACTCCTCTGGTCTAACGTTTTCAAGTGTATGTTCGTATTTAGCGATCGTCATTAGTAGTAGAAGATTTAAGGTTGCACATAATTAGATGTCTGTTCAATCTAATATAGAGCTAATAGGATTCGACCAAACAGATTAACCGAGCCAACGAGTTAGATAATAATAATATTTGACGCAACAGCTCATCAAGTCCCAATGTCTAGCTTCTCGCAACCACTCGTGTTGTGTGCGTTATATTTTTCGCACGAGTGGAAGTGACCCACAATCGTGTGCCGTATCCGAAGGGTAATTTTCATTTTGTTTTTGAGAAGCTTTTTTCGTGACAACAATACTCTCAGACGTTTGTCAGACGTTCGTGAGAGGTGGGACCGTGAAAAAACGTTTGGTGTTTTCTGAGATACTTGGCGCAACAGCTCTTTAATGTGCCAGGGCATAGCTTCTCGCAACCACTCATGTTGTGTGCGTTATATTTTTCACATCAATGGAAGGGACTTACAGTTAAATGCCGAATCCGAACGGCGATTTGAGAAGCTTTTTCGTGACAACAATACTCTCGGATGTTTGTCAGACGCTCGCGAGAGGTGGGACCGTGAAAAAACTTTTTGGTATTTTCTGGGATTCGAACTTGGAACCTCATGCGTAGTGATCCGACACACTAACCACTTACGCCACGGCGCGTACGGGATTCGAATATGGAACCTTACGCGCAGTGCGGCGCCCACGTCCAGCTGATATACTGCAACGTATTTAGAGGCAATACACAAAAAGAAAAAAAAAGAAATACTCGCGGAGTATGTCGGGAAAATAAACAACATCTAACAGTGGTTGGAGATTTAAATGCCAAGGTAGAAAGTTGCACTTTCTCGCATGTGATACCAAATGGTTTAAGGACTTCGGGAATAATCTTATTATCGTTTTATTTTTCTACATACAGTGGTGGAAAACTAATTAGAAACAAAGAATTTTTTTTTAGAAAATCAACTTGAAATCCTGGTCGCGTAAATCTCCCGTTTTGGCGATTCGGCCTGGCCAGCAAGATCGCCCGATTTAACAATCCCAGACTTCTTTCTTTGGGGCTACTTGAAGTTTCGGGCTTATGCCTACAAGCCTAAGACAATCGCAGCCTTTAAGGAGAATATTCGACAGGAATGCGAACAGTTATCAATTTTGCGGAAAGTCATGGAAAATGCGATAAAACGGCCACAAATGTGTATCAGCACTGGCGGCAGCCACTTGGCGGATATCATCTTTTCCCCTTAACAGAAAAAATTATAAAGGTCCAAATAAAGATTTCCATCACTCAAAATCTTTTTTTTTTATTTAGTAAAAAAGTAATTCGAAAACAAAATTGGATGATTAATTTTGCGCCGCCTTGTATTTGAAATCAAATCGTATTGTTCATTACAATCACTTAATAAATTCATAAAAAAAAGTGATAAAATAGAACAAAATTAAAGAAAATGAAGGGATTTTAGTAATATGCATATTCAGGGCTATCGGCAATTCGGGAAACAAAATTCCGCCCGTACATTTTTGTTCCCTGGAAAATATTCCTCCTATCGTGAATTTCCATCGGAATTTATTTCCCCCGGAATCAGCAAAATATTTTCGAAGTTTTGTTCGAATGTTTTGATAGTTGTCAATCACCACTGTTTTTTTTTTTAAATCACACATTTGAAATATTTCTGCAAATATTTGTTTTCAGTGAGAAAATTGTGTTTATTTTGGTAAGTAGTAAGACGCGGATTTTATTAATCGTTAGTTTGGTATTGAAAGTGTTCGATTTATTCCAGATTAAAACAAGATTCATGTATAAAATAGATAGCCTAGAATTTACATTGCTAGCCGGGGAGTAAGACTGATGAAATAAAAATGAACAAAGATTCATGACCAGGAGTTAAATAGACAAGTTCAATGCTTTGAAGCTATCATAGGCGCAGCAAGTACAGCCAAGGAGCTGTGACGTTACTGCAACGTCTGTAGCTCCACCCCTGGGCGAAATTATACTTTTAGAATGGTTGGTATACAGCGTTGCCACTTTGCTGCAATTGCAGTAGATCTACTGCTTGCATTTCGAAATTTAAATCTGCTGCCATAAAATTAAATCTACTGCATTTTTGTAGTATGCTTGTATGCAATTCCAGATCGTAAAAATGAATCCCTTTTAGCACAAAACATAACAACAAAACTTTCGAAAAAGTTGAATTTCTTATTTGAACGCAGTCACTAGTCACTATCCATGAGCGGACCTTACACGTTCAATAATAAAGTCATTACTGCAAAATAATGACATTAACAATGATCGTGTAAGGTCGATAGTATTGTCATTACTTGGAATGATGGACGCGAATGACGAAAATCTAGATTTTCTGATTTGAAAGCATTATTACTGCCAATATTGTCATTAATAATGATCGTGTAAAGTGTTTACGTCATTACTTTATCATTACTCATTTGACGTTGTGCATCCAGTGTAAAAACGTGTACATATTTAAAACAATGAACAGCGATATCGTGGCCTTATATGTATCTGAGGCCATAAGGAATAACGGCTTAAGTCAAGCTAGGACAAAATTGAGTAAAGGATGCCAGAAGATGCTTTGCTATTCGATGTTTATGCTGTCAATTTTGTACTGTATAAGCTGTTGTCGTTATCGAGTTATATGCAAAGAAACAAGAGTTACAAGAGTTCCTGAAGTATTGTACATGTATAAGTGCTTGACATGTTTCAACTATGGTATAACTTATTGAATATGGAGACATACCAACGGAGAACTTAAGTTCTTCAAAGTTTCTTCCAGTAGCTAAGTACATCAAGGTTACTGTCAACCTCTCCTGCACAGATAAACTCTCATCGTAAATGCTTTTTTATTCTTGCGGAAGTAGTTAGGATAGTCTTCTACTTTCGTGGTTTTTACCCACCCTCGGAAAGGAAAATTCCAAAACTATACCAAAATATGTTTTTTATGCGAATCCATGGCTGAAATTCACAACAAATTATACTTCCTCTGAAGCATGTTGCTTGAGATGATATGGCAATGCTGCAAAGTGGGAAACTGTAGAAGTCCAAAACAATTTCCAAAATAATTTCCCTTTATTTGCTGTCAAACATTGTACATAAAGTCACTCCAATACATATATAATGTTATCAACAGAATAAAATTACATTCGCTATTTTATAACACAACACAGAGTTAGTGTTTCATTTTTCTGTTAAGTAAATTCTGCCCGTTTTAACAGAGAATTTTACAGTGAACAACACAAAGAAGATTTTTTTTCCTATCGAGCCAACGAGAACAAAGTGCGAAAAAAGAAAGAAAGCAATAGAGTGCGGTGCAGTACACTCTGCAAAAAAAAAAAAATTATTTACAAAAAAATTTTTTCGTTTTCAAATAATTTTATTAACAACACGGTGCTTATTCAAACATTCGTTTTTTTTTTAACAAAAGTGTGTGTGTGTGTGCGCGGTTTTAAAAAAAAAAAAAAGACTGAATTAAAAAACATAATACATTTAGGAAAGCTGCCATCAGAAGACCCGTCGGCGACTGCAGTGGACAGCGGCAATAGCAGACGCCAGTGGACAACGGCAACAGAAGACTCCAGTGCACAACAGGAGAAGCTTTCAACACATTCCAGGCGGTTGGCGAATAAAGCGCAGTGAGTCGATTCCTTTTCATTTCTTTTTGTATTTTATTGGGTTTATATAATTACTGTTCGAAAATGTTTGGTAAGCTGCAAAAGAATGTCTTTCTACGGATAAAGAAGGACCACGAACATTTTAGTAAGGCAGATGCTCAGCGTTTGCAAAGGAGAAATTACCTGCGGACTCGGCTGAACATGTTAGAGGATTTGTTTTCTTCGTCCAACAGATAACGAGGAGATCATCGGCGCTGAAAATGTTGAAACCGAAATGGAAAAGGAAGACTTCGCAGAGATGCATCTGAAAATCCAAGAAATTTATATTGAGTATAGGGCGGATATTCTAGATGCGATTGACAAACTTTGATGTGGGACTATAACCACCGTTAAAGATTCTATTTCGAGCTATATGATAATTTTTTAATCTAATATGTAATGGTACAATTTCTACTCTATTTTCCTTATTTTCTAAATCTATCTGTCTATCCCTAACTAAAACTTGAATTTTGCCATCACCCTTAAGTTGATGATGACAAATTTCCTCTTCCGTCTGTGACCCAACCTCCTTTTTCATAATTAATGCGGGGTCTGAGTCGAACGCGACTCCCCCGTGGTATTCGCGTTCGTCTTTCTGTTTTCCGGGTTACACCGGCGACATTTGGGAGTTATTACTCCTTCTTGGCCACATCTAAAACGAAAGATGTTCCTCATGGACGATGGACAATCCATGAAGGAGTGTCCCTTGACTCTGCAATTCCAGCAGATGAATGCTTTTATGTCCGGAGGCTTTCGAGGGACTGTAGGATGTACTCCAGAATACTGGAGAGCAGAAAGTCTTTCCTCCTGCGGGTACATAGAGTCCTCATCGTACTCTATCTCATTGGTCGTATACTTCGCAGGTGGTCGATGGGGTTCGGCATGGTGACGGCTCGGAAAAGCACTCTCCGCGTCCCTGCAAGCATACCTCAGCTGGTACAAAGTGTATATCGCCATGGGATATACCAGCTTTCCGATTTTTTCTGACAGATTTCGCTTCAGAATTCTCACCAGCTCCGCTTCAGGAATCTGCACCTTGAGCTGAGATCTTAATTTCGAGATCGCAACGAAAAACTCATCGCTACTCTCCCAGATGCCCTGCCTACGATCCATGATATCGCGCATAATCTCAAAATCAGATTTCGAGTTCCGGAATTGGCGCATTAAGGCTTCCCGTAGCATTGGCCAATCCGGACGATAGCTTGTGCGCTGGAACTGCCAATACCATTCGTAGGCTGCACCTGAGAGAAGTAGATGGAAATCCCGTAAGATCTCAGCCCAAGAGCAGTCATATTGGCTCTGAAGCGTTTCCAGGCGGAATATGAAATCCTCCACGGTAAGTATTTCAGGTTTTCCTTCGAAATTAATTTCCCATTTGTTAATTTTAATAGATCCGCGAATTCCAGGCCGGACGCCGGCATTTGAAGAATGCGACTGAGGGCTGTGGTACATACCGGGAGGATGCCACATTTGCTGGTGAGATGTCTGACCGTATGGATGTGCCTGCGGCGGTACAGGTATTTGATCCTGAAGATGAACACTCGGCTGGTACATCCCATGTCGAGTACTGGCGTGATTTGGCCTTGGATTTCGGTTGCCATTTGGCACATACACTTGGGCTGCAGGATCCAGCTGAGTACCTATGTATATTAGGGACGTATTGCTGAAACGAAGCCTGCTTTCTGACATTGTTGGACATTTTGGGTGGTTTTGGAAGGCGTTCTTCCAATGGAGGAGTTGGGTGAGTCATTAAATTAATCTCCTTCATAAAATCTAAGAAACTATTTCTCATCTCAGCTTTAATGTTCTCCGAAATATCTTCCCTTACAGAGTTCTGGTATGACGTAAACGCATTCGTAACAGCCAGGTTGATGTATGCCTTCATACTCGGAGGTATCAAATCCTGCTCGGGTTTGTTAGCTATGCTACCTGGTCTGGAAGTATTTAAATTATTATTCTCCATCTGGTCCACGATGGTTCGGACACTATCGTTCTGAGCAGCGATCGAAGCTGCACCAAGCTGACTAATGCTGCTATAAGATGGGGCAACCAAGGACTCAGTAGAGCTAGTGGAGCGGCTAACAGACAAAGGAAAACCGGAGGTATTGGGAAACTCATATAAAGTTGCGGTTGGTTCTACAGGCCTTTTCTTTGGAGGAGGAGTGTGACCGACTAAGACATTTTGATTGTATTTTGTTCAAACTGTTTAGTAAGGGAGCGAGTGAGTACCCTATCTACTTCTATATCAATTTTCTAACTTACTCTCTCTTTTTCAGCCCCGACATACTATTAAAAAAAAGGATAGGAAAAACGAAGCTGACCACGATTAGGATATATAATATATTATGTATATATTGAATGTACGGGGTAAATAATGATTATGTATGTAAATATGTAGTTTGGGGGTTATATGTTTTATAAATAGGGTAAACAATAAATAAATAGAATCTAAATATGTAGCAAAAAAAAACAAAACGTAATAAATAAATAATATATGGTATACATATATGTAACAAAAGAAAACAAAAGGTAATAAATAAATACCTAAGTAATGTACATACAAAAAACGATTAATGTAAGAAAAAAAAAACAACAAAATGTAATAAATAAATAAATAAATAATAAAGAATATAATAGAAAAACGACGAATGTACAAAAAAAAATGTGATAAATAAATAAATGAATTAACAAAACGAATATGCCAAAAACTATGTAAATATATATATAATATGTATGCTATAAGAAAACGTATATATGTAAAGTATATTTATTCATATGTATATCATGAGAATAAGAAAATAGACTTTTGTGTTATTAAAAAAAAAAATATTTATTTGCACATAAAGTGAACATTTAATAAATTGTGAACAATTTTAATTAATTTTATTGTTTTGTGTGTTGAATTTTCAATGTCATTTGGGGGGTGCTTCAGGTAACTGTCTTCAGCGGCTTTGATGTTGACGTAAGCTCGATGGATTGACCTTCCAGCAGCATCCGTTTTGTATAGACTGCAGACGGACGATTTGAAATATCCCTCGGTGTGGTGAAATAAACTAAAACTAAAAGTACAAGGACACACAAACATGTAGAGGAGAGCTAAATCTAAATGATGGACCAGTGCAAATTGCTTGAAGTACTCCATGATAACTAAAGGCAAGACAAATGGGAAAGAAAAGTAAAACGATGATAGAAAAGTAAAAAAAAGTTCAGAAAGGATAAAGGTAGGACAAACTTTAACAGATTTTTAATTGTTTTCGTTGCCAACATCGAAGATTCTCGTCGCAATTCACCACGGCATGTTAAAGAACTATCCGGGTGAAGACTTACGAGACTTCAATGTTGGCAACAATTAAGGACGACACCAAACATAAAGGGTTTCGATTGTTGTCGTTGTCAGCATTGAAACTGCTCGTCGCAAATTACGATGGTCTGTCAGTAGACTATCCACGTAATGACTTACGAGCTTTTCAATGCTGGCAACAAGAGCAATCAAGGACTATTACGACAAAAAGGTTCCAATTGCTGTCGCTGTCAATATCAAAGGCACTCGTCGCAATTCACCTCGGCATGTTAATGAACTCTCCAGGTGAAGACTTACGAGGACTTCGATGTTGACAGCAAGAACAATTGTGGACAAACACAACATAGGACAGAAGACAAGGACTAACATACGTTGGGCGCCATTTTGTAATAGGCTAGAGGAAGGTTTTGGGAGTTGGGATTTGAAAAGGACAGGAAACAAGGATGTGGATGGGACTTTAGGATGGGATGGAACGGAAAAGGAAAGAGTGTCGGCTACGAGGGACGTGGCATGCTTGCTGTATGCTCAGCTTAGCTTGCGGGAAATGGCGGGGTTCTTGCCCCCGCAGCACGACCAAACCTACTGCAAACACATAAATCATGCCAAAAAATGTACTTACTTATTCTTTTACCATAGAATGGACGGACCTTCACCACACTGAGGGCGCTGCTGATGTTATGCAGCGGTGGCCTTGCCCTGCGACAGCAGGACCGTCTACAGAATCACGAAAGAGCTGACAGGTGGTCGCAGCTCCAGCCAACACCCAGTGAAAAGCCTAGACGGCTCCTTGCGCATTTCGGATGAGGACCAGCTCAAGAGATGGAAAGAGCATTTTGCTACGGTTTTGAACCGTGTATTCGCTAGCCATATGCTCCCAAATCAGACTGAGATGCCCGAGGTGAGAAGCTCCCGAATACGCACCACGACTCCCAGTAAAGATGAGATCATTACCGCGATCAAGGCACTCAAAACCAACAAAGTCCTACCGGACTTGACGGTATTCCAGCAGAGCTCTTACGAGCAGCACCAACAACATCGGCTGAGCTTCTGCTTCCACTTATAGATAGAGCTTGGGAAGCTGAGAGCTTTCCTAACGAGTGCAAAAAGAGAATGATCGTCAAGCTTCCTAAGAAAGGAAATTTAATGAAGTGCGGAAACTGGAGGGGTATCTGCGTGCTGCCTGCTGTAGCTAAGATAATAGCTAAAATCATCTTTGAGCGAATCAAACAACATCTCGAAGACACACTCGATGCCGAACAAGCAGGTTTCCGCTCTGGATCCTCCTGTGCCGACCACGTCAATACCATGCGGATGATCATCGAACAGTGTGTTGAATATCAATCGCCACTGCATCTGCTGTTCATCGATTTTGAGAAAGCGTTCGATAGTGTCAACAGGGAGTTTATTTGGCGTGCCTTTCGCAGGAGAGGCATTCCCGATAAACTAATTGCTATTATCAAAGCTACACATGAAGGCTCCAAATGTCAGGTCCTGCACAGGGGAGGTTGTCGGAGGAATTTGAGATCCAAAGTGGGGTAAGACAAGGCTGTATCCTTTCACCAATATTATTCCTATTGGTGATTGCGATGTGCTTCATGCAGCTTTGTCGACGGGAAACGGAGGAATTCGATGGACTCTTACATCTCAACTGAAACATCTTGACTACGCAGACGATGTATGCTTACTCTCCCACAGAATTATGGACCTCCACCAAATGACAGCAGATGTGGAGAGGGAGGCAGGTGTCGTCGGGCTGAAAATTAATACGGCAAAAACTAAAATTATCAGCCTTGGAACAAACTCATCGGCTCAAATATGCATTGCTGGACAACCGGTAGAGAGAGTAGAGGATTTCCAGTATCTTGGGAGTATTGTCTCGACCGATGGTGGAACCGAACTGGATATAGCCAACAGGATCGCCAAAGCAAAGTCCGCGTTCGGGATGTTGTCCAAAATATGGAGAAGCAATGCAATCAGTTTGAGCACCAAAATAAGACTGTTCCGCTCCAACGTTGAATCCGTGCTGCTATATGGTTGCAGCACGTGGAGAGTGACCACTACTATCACCAGAAAGCTGCAAACTTTCGTTAATAGGTGCCTGCGCAATATCTTAAGGATTTTCTGGCCCAATCGTATCTCTAACGAACACCTTTACGAGAGAACGGGTCAGGAACCACTAGGCACAACCATCCAACGGCGGAAGTGGCATTGGTCACACGTTCCGAAAGGGTGACAGCTCCATAGCGAACCATGCTATGCAATGGAACCCTCTAACTCAGGATGGCAGAAGACCTGGAGGTCGGAGGAGAACATGGCGCAGAACAGTCGAGAAGGAGGCACGGCAGTTAGGGAAAAGTTGGGGAGAACTCAGACACATTGCCAGAAACCGTACACGATGGCGCGTAGGCGTAGTAGAGGCCCTAGGACCCACAAGGGAATACAGGACATAAATGAAAAAATGAAATGTGGCCTTGCCCTCCAACCCATGAAATCCTGTGGCCATTATATAGGACTTCCCAAACGGACAGGTGCTGCTATCGGGTCACTCCATCTTCACTGAAAGGGCTTGAGTCACCCTACCGCACCCCCTAGAAATTTTGCCTTAAGCAGCCATCAAGCTCATATGGGCTTTAAGTAATTAAAACACACACACTTCATAGCAAAAATATTCACAATTTATTTTCTTTAATTTTCTTTAGCAAAAAAAAGAAAAGGATGAATTTAAAGAAAAAGGTGAGGGTTAACATAAAAAAAAGAACTAAATTCAGTTTCCCCCCCGTGAAGTATTTAGGTACATTTTTGGTTACCTTATTCTTAATAGTATAACCGGATTTCCTACCTAGATTGAGCTATATTTAGGTATAGAGTCTAGAGACTAACCGCGAAAAATAACGGACAGGGGAAACGAAATCTTTACACTAAATTAACTTACTAAATTTCTCTTTACTTCACCTCACTAATAGGTATACAAAAATAAATGAACAAGAAACAAAATTATATATATGGTACAATATATATATGGACACTTATTGATGTATAATTTACGATTATTTACTATACATTTTACGGCATTGACGAAGAAGCAAAAAAAAATTTTAGATGTATCTGTATATAGTATATACTATACATATCCATACGTGGATATATTTATCCTAAAGAATTAATCCCTTCTCTGGATGGGGCTTCTCGGGCGTAGTGGAGTTCACGTTCGATAGTGATGATTTGATGATATAACTTAATTCGTGCGGTTTTTTTCAAAATTTGTACGTTTATTTAAGAAAAACATGTATAATATATCCAGCTGCTTTTAAACGTTTTGAAAGGGCTGCTTGAGTGACACCCAAAGATTCTGCGAGCTCTTCTTGTGTTTGGCAACAATCTTCATAGAGTAATGCTTCCAGTTCTTCATCTTCAAACTTTTTTGGCTGCCCACGACGTTCATCGTCTTCCAAGCCAAAATCACCACTTTTAAATCGTGCAAACCACTTTTGGCATATTCGCTCAGCTAGCGCATGTTCATCATAAACTTCCACCAAACTACGATGACTTTCGACAGCAGTTTTCTTCATATTAAAGTAATGAAGAAGAACTCCCCGCAAAAACACTTTTTCAGGCACAAAGTTCGACATATTTGAGTGGAAAAAAATTATTGTTGTTTACGCTTCAAATGAATGACATATAATGAAATGACGTACAATGACAGTAGCTTTCCAACGCATGTTCCAATGGAATAATAACAATGGAATAATACAAGTTACGCCATCTCTTAGCAAACCGCACGAATTAAGTTATAGACCCAATATATATACATACATACATATGTAGGTATATATTTTTTTGGTATTTTTTTTTTTTAACGATTTATTTTATTGATGCTTATATATATGTACGTATGTACGCATATAAGTTATAAAAGTACGTGAGTATGTTGGTGCACGTATATTCAAAAGTACTTGAATAAATTTTCGAAAAAAAAAGATTTTGGCGGCCACGACTTGGGCTCTCATGTGTCTATGACCGCCTTGTTGATATGCACTGTAGAGCTTAGTTTTAAATTCGTTTAAAAGAAAATTCACAAATCAAACACTTAACACTCACCCCTTAAACAGACTGAAATCTAAGAAAAAAACAATTTCCTTCTCCTCTTGGATCACTTCCTTCGAACTTGCACTTGTTATACTATACATATGTATAAACACTGCCTTCTCTACCGAAGGTCTTTTAAAGTGGACTGCACTGCACTGTACTTAAAAAAAAAAAATGTTTACATGAAGGCAAGTGTTGCCTTCCACCACTAGAAAATTAATACCGTACTCATCTATGGCTCTAAACTCTCTTATTTCCATTGAACAACTTCCTGACGGAGGCCGACCTATCGACCCTGCAAACTTGGAGAACCCCCACTCTCTAGCAGTTGCTCTCGAAAATCGAGGGGAAGAGTTTGCCTACCAGTCAGTTCCACACACCGCAACAGCTCGAGAACAATCCAAGGGTCATTCACCTTCGCCACACAGCTGATACAGCAGCAACAACATTCGTAGCTAAAGAAGGAATCGGAGCGATATTGTATGTAAGATGCGTGGGAAGGATCACGGCCACATTGAGCTGAGGTTGCCAAAAATAAATCTACCAAACTTTGCTGGTGGTTACGATACCTGGAGGTCATTCCACGATCTGTTCATGTCCCTTATCCACACGAATGCCTCATTGACGGACGTGCAAAAACTTCACTATTTGAAGTCCAATGTGAGTGGTGAGGCGGAACGGTTACTGCAACATCTGTCGATTGATAAGGGGAATTATAAGCGAGCGTGGACAATTTTGGTGGAGCGCTACGATCATACCAGGGTTTTAGTAAACACAGAGTTTAGATTGTTATTTGCGCAAGTCGCAATTACCAAGGATTCAGCCGAAAGCGTAAAGCGTCTGCTAGACACTTCTAGGGAGATTATCCATTCATTAACAAATTTAGGTCTTCCAACAGCCTCACCTCTTTACAAGTTTTCACCTCTTTACAAGTTTTTAGAAAACAATTCAACCTCCTTTTGGAAAATCATCTTGCGCGGCGATTTCAACTGCAACATACTAAATTTTGAAAATTCGACGCTCAAGTCGATTACTTCAGGGTCTGGTTACCTAGTTGTTTGATTTGCATGTTCCTTTAAAATCGATGCTCGTAAAGTACAATATTAACCCGTGGTTTACACCAGAAATCCATAGACTTAGAAATCAAAGAGATAATGCATATAAGAAGTGGAAGTCTTTTCGACTTCCGCAATTTTTTGAAGCTTACAAGATTTTAAGAGACCTGGTTTATTCGCATATCAAGCAAGCAAAGCGGAACTTTTTTAGCGACCATTTAAATCATCAACTTCCCAAAAAAAACTCTGTGGAAAAATCTGCGCCAATTTGGTATAAGCTCTAAAACAAACTCTGATATTGACACCATTGATCCAAACCAGATAAATAGGAAGTTTGCTAAAACACAATCGACCCCAAGTACTAGTACATCTACTTTTCCACCATCACATGGTTCATTTGAATTTACCAGAATTGAACAAACTGATGTTGTCAAGGCCATTCTTAAAATAAAATCAAAAGCTGTCGGTTGTGATGGGATCCATCCCCATTTCATAAAAATGATTTTACCGTACTCTCTCTCAGCTCTAACTCACATTTTCAACACTATTACAACCACATCAACCTTTTCCGTATCTTGGAAAGCTGCGAAAATCATCCCAGTTCTCAAAAAGAAAGCTACGAGTAACTCGCCTGCGGAGTACCGACCCATTGCAATCCTGCCGTATTTGTCAAAGGTCTTGGAAAAGTCTATTCACTATCAAATATCAACCTACCTCCAGTGAAATAATTTGTTCTGCCCGCATCAATCTGGTTTTAGGCAGCGATCGATAAAGACTATTTCACCTTTCTGACGCTTTTAGACTTTTCCAAGGCATTTGACACAGTCAATCACGGACTTCTGGTCAGAAAACTTAACAAGTCTTTTGGATTTTCTTCAACCGCGGGGAACCTTATCCTGTCCTACCCCTCTGGTCGCAAACAAGCTATTTTCTTGAACACTGGCCAATCTGATTTTGCTCCAACTTCAGCGGGTGTCCCCCAAGGATAAATTTTAAGCCCTTTGCTGTTCACAATTTTTATCAATGATCTTCCAACAGTCCTTGCACTTTGCACTAATGCACTAATAGTTTTTAATGCCTGTTCTTTTTTTTTGTATTTTCGTCTTTAATGTTGTGGTCCAACGATGCGGTTCTTGGCACCAAAAGTTAAAAAACTAACTCTGCATGAATTAGAGTGTGCCTCAGGATCCAAGGATTATATAGCTACTTTTCGTTCACTTTTAAACCGGATTCTAATCCTATCGACTGCGCCAATTACGCTTTTATCCTATTTATCAGGATACCTAATCTTAATATAAAAAAAAATTAAAACACAACAACTATTAACAAAATAATATTTTATTACTTTTTTTTTTCAATGGCCCGCTAATCCTTCATTGAAAATGAATGAATGAATATTTTATTTTTAATATTCTTGTGATAACCGCCAAGTCTAGAATAATAATGACAATAATGTTTACTCCGCTGTACACAACAGCTTCTGTTGCTGCACCTGCTATGTCAACCTGCTGTTGTTGTGATATATTTTTCCCCTCATGTTGGCTTGGGTTCGGCACGTGATAGCTAAATGCTCCATCTCAGCTTCGGTTTGTTGTTGACAACTTGCTGCAGTTAGGTATTTTTCCATTTATGTTGGCTTTGGTTGGCACCTGATGGCTAAATGCTCCATCTCAGCGTCGGCTTGTTTACAACACGCTGGAAAGGAGCGAACCACTGATGGCAATGCAATTAGTGCAACGCCACAATAAATTGCGATCTGCCTGCAGGGCTTTAGCAGATTCTTCAGAAAGCTGGACGCACTTTTTATGAAATTTAGTACCACAGAAACCTTCACATTCAATAAAACTCTCGCGAAGTAGTCTATGGCCGCAACTTGCACAATTTTGCATCTTTTACAAATGACAATTTAAAAAATCTTCGTTAAAGAACACAACAAATGTGGGGAGCGATAGAAAAACACGTCCGACTTTCAGCGGAGTTGCTGTACTGGTCCTTTATATTTTTCCACTTGCCCTTGCAGTGCTGCTCAGGTATTTTGTGTTTAATAGCTATATCCTCCCAAATTTTCTGCTTTTCGTATATATCTCTGTATGCACTATGCTGATTATTGAACAGCATTTCATTGCTTTTGACCAGTGCGAGAATTGGGGTTGGACTGCTATAACTTTAATCCCCGGTAGTATTGGTCCTTCCTATTTTTCCACTTGCTCTTGCAGTGCTGCTCAGGTGTTTTAAGTTTAACAGCTATATCCTCTCAAATTTTATTGAACACCTTGCACTTTGCACCAATGCACTAATAGTTTTTAATGCCTGTTCTTTTTTTTTTTGTATTTTCGTCTTTAATGTTGTGGTCCAACGATGAGGTTCTTGGCACCAAAAGTTAAAAAACTAACTCTGCATGAATTAGAGTGTACCTCAGGATCCAAGGATTATATAGCTACTTTTCGTTCACTTTTAAACAGGATTCCAATCCTATCGACTGCGCCAATTACGTTTTTATCCTATTTATCAGGATAATCTTAATATAAAACAAAAAAAAAAAAGAAAACACAACAACTATTAACAAAATAATATTTTATTATTTTTTTTTTTTTCAATGGCCCGCTAATTTTTCATTGAAAATGAATGAATGAATATTTTATTTTTAATATTCTTGTGATAACCGCCAAGTCTAGAATAATAATGACAATAATGTTTACTTCGCTGTACACAACAGCTTCTGTTGCTGCACCTGCTATGTCAACCTGCTGTTGTTGTGATATATTTTTCCCCTCTTGTTGGCTTGGGTTCGGCACGTGATAGCTAAATGCTCCATCTCAGCTTCGGTTTGTTGTTGACAACTTGCTGCAGTTAGGTATTTTTCCATCTATGTTGGCTTGGGTTGGCACGTGATGGCTATTGTTAATTTTTAATTGCATTATTAGGGAAAGGAGCGAACCACTGATGGCAATGCAATTAGTGCAACGCCACAATAAATTGCGATCTGCCTGCAGGGCTTTAGCAGATTCTTCAGAAAGCTGGACGCACTGTTTATGAAATTTAGTACCACAGAAACCTTCACATTCAATAAAATTCTCGCGAAGTAGTCTATGGCCGCAACTTGCACAATTTTTCATATTTTACAAATGACAATTTAAAAAAGTTTTCGTTAAAGAACACAACAAATGTGGGGAGCGATAGAGAAACACGTCCGACTCTCAGCGGAGTTGCTGTAGTGGTCCTTTATATTTTTCCACTTGCCCTTGCAGTGCTGCTCAGGTATTTTGTGTTTAATAGCTATATCCTCCCAAATTTTCTGCTTGGCGTATATATCTCTGTATGCACTATGCTGATTATTGAACAGCATTTCATTGCTTTTGACCAGTGCGAGAATTGGGGTTGGACTGCTTTAACTTTAATCCCCGGTAGTATTGGTCCTTCCTAATTTTCCACTTGCTCTTGCAGTGCTGCTCAGGTGTTTTGAGTTTAATAGCTATATCCTCCCAAATTTTATTGAACACCTTGCACTTTGAACTAATGCACTAATAGTTTTTAATGTCTGTTCTTTTTTTTTGCATTTTCGTCTTTAATATTGTGGTCCAACGATGAGGTTCTTGGCACCAAACGTTAAAAAACTAACTCTGCATGAATTAGAGTGTGCCTCAGGATCCAAGGATTATATAGCTACTTTTCGTTCACTTTTAAACCGGATCCCAACCCTATCGACTGCGCCAATTACGTTTTTATCCTATTTATCAGGATAATCTTAATATAAAACAAAAAAGAAAAGAAAACACAACAACTATTAACAAAATAATATTTAATTTTTTTTTTTTTTTCAATGGCCCGCTAATTTTTCATTGAAAATGAATGAATGAATATTTTATTTTTAATATTCTTGTGATAACCGCCAAGTCTAGAATAATAATGATAATAATGTTTACTTCGCTGTACACAACAGCTTCTGTTGCTGCACCTGCTATGTCAACCTGCTGTTGTTGTGATATATTTTTCCCCTCATGTTGGCTTGGGTTCGGCACGTGATAGCTAAATGCTCCATCTCAGCTTCAGCTTGTTGTTGACAACTTGCTGCAGTTAGGTATTTTTCCATTTATGTTGGCTTGGATTGACGCGTGATGGCTATGGTTAATTGTTAATTGCATTATTAGGGAAAGGAGCGAACCACTGATGGCAATGCAATTAGTGCAGCGCCACAATAAATTGCGATCTGCCTGCAGGGCTTTAGCAGATTCTTCAGAAGGCTGGGCGCACTTTTTATGAAATTTAGTACCACAGAAACCTTTACATTCAATAAAATTCTCGCGAAGTAGTCTATGGCCGCAACTTGCACAATTTTGCATCTTTTACAAATGACAATACAAAAAAGTTTTCGTTAAAGAACACAACAAATTGGGGAGCGATAGAGAAACACGTCCGACTCTCAGCGGAGTTGCTGTACTGGTCCTTCATATTTTTCCACTTGCCCTTGCAGTGCTGCTCAGGTGTTTTGAGTTTAATAGCTATATCCTCCCAAATATTCTGCTTTGCGTATATATCTCTGTATGCACTATGCTAATTATTGAACAGCATTTCATTGCTTTTGACCAGTGCAAGAATTGGGGTTGGACTTCTTTAACTTTAATTCCCAATAGTATTGGTCCTTCATATTTTTCCACTTGCCCTTGCAGTGCTGCTCAGGTGTTTTGAGTTTAAAGCTATATCCTCCCAAATATTCCGCTTTGCGTATATTTCTCTGTATGCACTATGCTAATTATTGAACAGCATTTCATTGCTTTTGACCAGTGCAAGAATTGGGGTTGGACTTCTTTAACTTTAATTCCCAATAGTATTGGTCCTTCATATTTTTCCACTTGCTCTTGCAGTGCTGCTCAGGTATTTTGAGTTTAATAGCTATATCCTCCCAAATTTTCTGCTTTGCGTATATATCTCTGTATGCACTATGCTGTTTATTGAACAGTGCGAGAAGCACAATCTCAAAATGTGCGTCTGGGTTCTCATCATCTTGAGGTGGTTCATGGATCATCATTTCGGGCATTTTACGGTCTGTTCATGTCCCTTATCCAAACGATTGCCTCATTGACGGACGTGCAGAAACTTCACTATTTGAAGTCCAATGTGAGTGGTGAGGCGGAACGGTTACTGCAACATCTGTCGATTGATAAGGGGAATTATAAGCGAGCGTGGACAATTTTGGTGGAGCGCTACGATCATACCAGGGTTTTAGTAAACACACAGTTTAGATTGTTATTTGCGCAAGTCGCAATTACCAAGGATTCAGCCGAAAGCGTAAAGCGTCTGCTAGACACTTCTAGGGAGATTATCCACACATTAGCAAATTAGCAGCAGTTGAGCGGCTAAATCGAAGACAAAGAGAACATTTGTTAGTGGGCTGGGAAAGGTCAGCAGTGGAGCAACCCATAAGGTAGTGGACCTTACCTTCGAGTCACTGACCTCGAATTTCGCAGGTAGAATGCGAGTATTAGTCTTCAAGTCCCTGACTGGCCTTCTCCTGGCCCAGAAAATGAATTTCGGCAAATGGCAACATTTGGAGGGGTAACCATTGCCAGATCCAACCTTCAATCTACCCGCCAAGATAGATTTGCTGCTGGGCAGTGACATCTACTCTGAAATCATCCATGGAGATGTCATCAGGTCGAACGAACTTTTAGGTCCAGTGGCACAAAAAACCCACTTAAGATGGATCCTGCTGGAAAAGGTTCCCTGTGAAGTCCAAAGGCCACTACATAGCTTTCTGAGCCAGGTAGATCTCGACACAACACTTCGAAAGTTCTGGGAGGTTGAAGAAGAATTTATTGAGAAGTACTCAACGCTATCAATAGCAACCCGTATACTAGCGTTTTGTTTGCAAGTCTTACCAAGTTCAAAAAGCACCGATGGAGGACATCCTAGAGTGGTACTGTCGCCACGTGAACTGGAGAGTGCGCTAATGCGAATTGTTCAGCAGCACAAGAGGAGATGTTCAAGGTGGAAGTAGCTGGAGAGAGAAAGAAGGAAGTTTTTAGGGGTATAAGACTTTAAACCTATTTAGAGACACAGAGGGTATCATTCGAGGTTACAGAATGCAAATCTACCATACCACACAAAGCATCCAGTAGTTCTCCAACCCAACCATACACTCTCGAAATTATTAATTAAAGAAACCAGGACTACAACACAATACCTTTATTTCAAGAAACAATAGCATCTTTTAACATAGCAAATTTAATTCAACCAATACTCTAATAACACAAAAACGAAACAATATAACACTACACATAATACAGAAACAAAAAAACGTCATCAACCGACACGATCATCCATTGCACTAAATGAATGGGACTACGATGCAGCAACAACAACACCAGCGCGAATTACTGGAAATGGAGTACGAATAGTTACGAGAGCATCATCGATACACTACTCACGAGCAGCATGACAGGGACAGCGATATCTTATCTCTGTTTTGTGTTGTCCCTTTGTTTACATTGTCGTCATAGAATTTCCATGTTTCATATTGAAAATCCTATTTTTTGTTATTTTTTTATTGCTTATGTTATTTTTTGTTATTACCTTGTTTTTGTTTGAAAATAAAAATCTACCTCGAAAAAATTCAATCTACTGTATATTTTTAGAGAATCTACTGCCAACAAATAGTCCTAAAGTGGCAACGCTGTCGGTATACACTCCTTATTATGTGCACTTTCAGTTGGGATGGATCTTTGGAAGGTTCAATATCGCTTCATTTTACTACCAGAAGACGTTAAGTGGCCCCGCGATCATCGGACCATCCATCGTGACCTATTTTATTTGGTAAACATTTCACTGATTCACTCATGCAGCATATGTATCTCAAGTATGGCTTCTTCCAAATAGGAATTCTGTATTCCCTGAAATAGCTTCCTCCAGTACCATTTTGGTGTTTTCTATTTTCGTTTTGGGAATAGTTAAGTTAAACTTAATTCAAATAAGTAAATGTTTATTTTAGTATTTTTAAATAAAAGCAATCAAACTTTTTACTTTTAAAATCGCCCATCCTTTGCGGTTGGTGCACATCAAACCCGTGACGTCTGTGTTTTCATTTTCCGCTTAAAAAAGCAACAAAATTGGCATAAAAAAGGTAACGCTATCCATGAATTGCTGCTTTTGTTTTGGATTCCTCCAGAAAATTGATAAGGGAAAATTCCGGGGGAAAGAAATCGCGTTGAAATTCGGGGGGAAATTCTGTTCACGATTCCAATTTTTTCCGGGGGGAACTTTTTCCCTCGTTCAAAATTCATTGCCGAATTTGCCGGGGGGAATTTTATTCACGATAGCTCTGCATATCTATGGAAGTAAACACAAACCTCGTATTACCAGTCAACAAACAACACACAACAGCAGAAGCTAATAAACAACTAACAACAATCAATGAAAAGTAACCAAACAAAATCTGGCTTCGAATATACGCGGACGGATCTCTACTGAAAGACAGTATCGGTGCAGGCGCAGCAGTACACTGAAAAATGTAGCTACTACTTCGCATTACGCACCAACTCTACTGTATTTGAAGGAGAACTCGCAGTCATAGAATATGCCCTAAAACAAATTCTTCATAGACAGGAATCTTCAAAAAATATCGTTATCCTTTCGGACTCAAAATCCATTCTCCAATCATTGATCAGCTACAACAGCCAAAACGAAACACAAATTACAAGAAAAATCCGAAGAATATATCACTTCCTACAACAAAGAGGACACTGCGTCAAACTACAGTGGATACCAGCCCTTGTCGACATACTGGGAAACGAAATAGCATACAAACTGGGCAAGAAGGGAGCCAACATCATAAGACAACAAGCAGACTGCATCGAAGAGTCGGAATATTTGAATCTGACACATGCAGCCTTTGCACAACAAATGGAACGAAGACGAGGACCACCTCTAAAGATGTCCGGCGCTGGAACAAGCTAGGAAGCAAGGCACAAACATCTCCCATCTTTACTGGACTGCTGGAGGAAACATGGTCTAAGCCAGTTTTCTCCATTCGAAAACAACAACATACAGAAATAATGAAAACCCATAAAGTATGTATGGGTGCAGTACTTGGAAGGTGGACACCATTAACACACGCAAGCTGCAAGTCTTCGTAAACAAATGCTTAAGAATCATCTTGAGGATTTTTTGGCCGAACCGCATCTCCAACGAACAACTTTATCTGAGAACGGGCCAAGAACCTATAAGCACTACTATACGAAGAAGAAAGTGGCAATGGATTGGACACACCCTACGGCGCGAAGACAACTCCATTGCGAAATACGCTATGCAGTGGAATCCGCTCACCCAGGCAGGCAGAATAGCGGGACGCCCTAGGCAAACGGCGTGCAGAACTGTTGAGGAGGAATCGAGCTCTTTAGGAATGAGTTGGAGGCAGCTCAAACGCGTTGCAGAACTCCGAACACGATGGCGCGCAGGCGTGTTTGACGCCCTATGCCCCCCGAGGGGTTAAAGGACATAAGTAAGTAAGTATAAAGTATGTATACATAAATGATCAGTACCAACAGTCGAGTTAAATAAGATATGCAAGTCTGTCCGTCCATAAGACGGATGCTTAGGCCTTAAATTTTACTATCACGCCTACTTTTTCAAAACTGTCTTCGTCCCATATAATTCGCAAAAAAAAAAAATGGCTTTGTCTGCATTTGTCCATACTATAGGCATGCCACTTTTAAGGTGTTTTTTTTTTAAGATACTCAGCTGAAGGATAAATCTGACATGTACTTTTGAGAGCTCGAAGCAATAGAAGTGCAAACATTTTTTATATCGGCCCACGGATGAGCCCACGTTTTGAAAAATACATTTTCTAACATTTCTACTAGAAATCATAATGATCATCGTACTGGTCGCCGTGGCGCAACGATTAGTGTGTCGGACCACTGCGCGTGAGGTTTAATGTTTGAATCCCACAAAACACAAAAATAATTTTTTACGGTCCCAGCTCTCACGAACGTTTGACAAATATCCGAGAGTATTGTTGTCAGGAGAAAGCTTTGCAAAAACAAATATAAAAATTTCCATTCAGATACGGCAAAAACTGTAGGTCCCTTCCATTCCTGCGAAAAATGAAACGCACACAACACGAGGGGTTGCGAGAAGCTAGGCCTTGGCCGTTGATGAGATATTACGCCAAATATATGTAAAGGGCTTTTCAATAAGAACATAACAATCTTGTATTTAAATAAAACACCGAATAATACACATGTTAAATTTAAGTATGGATACGATCTCGTTCACATGACCATAGTCTTCCAACATGGCACGATAGTGAA
The DNA here is from genome assembly GCA_945910035.1 of Brachypalpus laphriformis. NCBI lineage: Eukaryota > Metazoa > Arthropoda > Insecta > Diptera > Syrphidae > Brachypalpus > Brachypalpus laphriformis. Next base: position 36,560,665 of record OX246753.1, read on the forward strand.
CTCCATTGACCGTAACATGGTGATCATTTTTATCGACGAAAAAGTATGGACCAATCACACCTCCGGCACAATAACCACACCACACGGTCACTTTTTGTGGATGCAATGGAGTCTCTTGAAGCATATGTGGGTTTGCTGCTGTCCAATAACGCATATTTTGCTTATTGACAAAGCCATTAAGCCAAAAGATCGCTGAAGATTATTTTTTTAATAAAATTCAGACTCTTAAAGTTGCGATTACGACCACCGACTCAGAATTTCGGTAGTAATTTTTAATAATTTCCAAACGTTGCTCGTTCATGAAGTTCACCATGACAAAAATTCAAACCTTGACTGACATTTTGACATTAAAAAATAAATAAATATTTGGCGCAACAGCTCTTAAAAGTGCCAGGGCCTAGCTTCTCGCAACCACTCATGTTGTGTGCGTTATATTTTTCACACGAATGGAAGGGACCTACAGTTTAGTGCCGTATCCGAACCAATTTGTTTTGAGAAACTTTTTCGAGACAACAATACTCTCGGATGTTTGTCAGACGCTCGCGAACAATGTTTTGGCATTGACAGATCATAAAAAAAGTTTAAGGGTGCGTTTGTATGTTAAAATTGTTACGAATTTTTACGAAAACCTGTTGGAAAACCTGTTCGAGTGCTGAGAATTTTCGCACTTTTTGACAGAAGAGAGCCCTCTCGGGAGAGCATGAAATGTCTCCATGCTGCGAATTTTACTTTACTTACTTAGGTGGCGCTACTGTTCGGGGTGAACCTGGGCCTCAACCAACAAGCCTCTCCATTTAGCTCGGTCTTTAGCTAATTGCCTCCAGTTGCGCACTCTAAGTTGGTCGAGGTCCCCTTGAACATGTGCGCGCCACTTACGGCGATGATTCTCTCTACTGCGTCGTCCCTCGGGGTTAGATTCGAAGACTCTGCCCGGAGCGTTGGTGTCCATTCGCTCTACATGTCCTAGCCATCTCAGATGTCGAATAAGCAGTTTTTTTGACTAGGTCGATGTCGCTGTACAGCTCGTATAGTTCGTGATTGAATCTTCTCCTCCAAAACCCGTCAACGCAAACGGGTCCGAAAATCTTACGAAGAATTTTTCTCTCGAAGCGACCAAGGATATCTTCATCCTCTTTTAATAAAGTCCATGTTTCAGCTCCGTAAAGCAGGACTGGGATGATCAAGGTTTTATATAGAGTCTCCTTAGTTGTTCGAGATAGGGCTTTACTGTTGAATTTTCTTATAAGCCCAAAAAAGCAGGGATTTGCAAGAGTTATTCTTCGCTTGATTTCTGCGCTGATGTTGTTCTCAGGGTTTATAGCAGGGCCGAGGTAGACAAAGTCCCTTACTACCTCGAAGTTATAGCTGCCGACTGTGACGTTTTGTCCAATTCGTCGGTGTTGGCCTTCCCTTCTTGTTGACAGCATATACTTGGTTTTGCCCTCGTTTATCGCTAAACCCATTTTGGCCGCTTCCGCCTCAATGCTTGCAAACGCACCGGTGACAACCCGCTGAGTTCTTCCGATAATGTCTATATCGTCGGCGTATGCAAGCAGTTGTACAGACTTGTAATAGATTGTGCTTCCGATGTTGGCTTGTGAGTTCCGCACAATCCGTTCAAGTACAATGGTAAAGAAGTCACATGACAGCGCGTCACCTTGTCTAAAGCCTTTTTTGACATCAAAGGTCTCGGTGAGGTCATTACCGACCTTGACGGAGCAGCGAGCGTTCTCCATCGTCAGCCTGCACAGACGGACAAGTTTGGCAGGGATGTCAAAACTAGACATGCCTCTATAAAGCTCTTCTCTATAGATGATGTCATGGCGGCCTTGAAATCGATAAAGAGATGGTGAGTATCGATTTGGAATTCTTTGGGTTTTTTCCAGGATCTGCCGAAGTGTGAAGATTTGATCGATGGTGGACTTTCCTGGCCTGAAATCGCACTGATAGGGTCCAATCAGGCTGTTGATAAAAGGTTGCAGGCGTTCACACAATATCGCAGAAAAGATCTTATATGCGATGTTGAGGAGACTGATGTCCCTATAATTGGCGCAGTTGAGGGGGTCTCCTTTCTTGTGGATCGGGCAAACGATGCTGAGATTCCATTCATCAGGCATACACTCGTCTGACCAAATATTAGAAATGAGTTGGTGTATGCACTCTACCAATTCATCCCCAGCTGCCTTGAAAAGTTCGGCCAGTAAGCCGTCAAGTCCAGCAGCCTTGTTGGATTTTAACTTGGATATTGCTATCCTCACTTCGTTTTGGTCAGGTGGACGGAAATTTTGAATATCATCTTCTATGTTGAATGGTTCATTCTGCCTGACAGCGGAATGTTGGTCTTTGTCGCCGTTATACAGTCTGCAGAAGTAGTTTTTCTATATTCTCAGCACCGTACAGGTTTCTGTACGTATTGCTCCTCTGACACGTTCTTTTTGCCTTTTGGTAAGACTTCCGTATATTGTTCCTGGAGTATAAACTCTCGATATTCTCAAACGCGCGCTTCTCATGCTCTTTCTTCTTCTTGTGGAGAAGCCGATGTTCTTCCCGTAGCTCGTAGCTCTCGTTTTCCTTTGCAGCTCCGCTTTGAATGCCTCTTGTTTTGCTGCATGCACTCGCCGGCATTCTTCGTCAAACCAGGGGTTTCGCGGTGGTGGGCGAGCGAGACCCATGTTGGCATGTTGGCAGCGTTACCACTGGTCTTCGGTTGGCGGCATAGGAGTGATTGAGAGATTTCGGGATACGCGTTCAGCGAAGATTCTGGCGGTCTCCTGCGATTGTAGCTTTTCGACGTTAAATTTTCTTACAGTAATTCTTCTTTGTTGCTCAGATTGGGATATCCGCATTCGTACCTTGGCCACAATAAGGTAATGATCCAAGTCTATGTTGGCCGCTCGGAAGGTCCGGACATCTAGAATACTGGAGGCATGTCTTGCGTCGATCGCAATATGATGAATTTGGTTGATCGTTACATGATCATTGGACCGCCATGTCTGCTTATGAATATCGAGATGAGGAAACCATGTGCTTGCTATGGTGACATTTCGCTTCACAGCGAAATCAATTAACCTTAGTCCATTATCAGACGTGTAGGTCCCTTACATTCGTGCGAAAAATGAAACGCACACAACACGAGTGGTTGCGAGAAGCTAGGCTTAGGCAGTTGATGAAATATTGCGCTAAATTTATATAAAGGGTTTTTCTACAAGGACATAACAATCTTGTATTTTAATAAAACACCGAATAATTGAGATATCGGGCTGAAATTTATTCCAAGTGTGGTACACATGTTAAATTTAAATATGAATTCCAACATGGCACGATAGTGAACTCCATCATTTTCAATGCATTTTTATTTTAGAATTCAGAATATTATCTTACGTGCTAACAAAAAAAAAACGCTTGAAACTAGCTTAATTAACTTAACTATCTTGTAATAACGTACTGACCCCATGCGGGCGCTCTAAGCTAATCTTAACACTTATTCTATGTCTTTCGACGTAACCAATCTTACTTTATTTAATATATATATTAACTATCTAAGAAATTGAAAAACTAAGAAAATGTTTTATTGTGGAAAAAAACTTAGTATGTGGACTTATTTTTTGTAAGGATAAGTAAAACTTACAAACTACCTTAAAATAATTTTAAGCTAACTTAACTACGTTGTGTAATTAAATACACACTTTTTTTTTGTAAGCGAAGTGCTGTGCCGTTTTTTTTTATTAGCCAATTGTTGTGGCTGTTTTTGTTTAATTACTAAAAACTACAAACTTAAGACTACCTTAAAACTATGTAAGCCGGCCATTGCTATTGTCGAAAACAAATAGACGATCCGCTCTGCCTCCGTTACAGGCTAACCCGGATTAGGGGGAAACGAAGACGGTGTTCCCTCTTCTTCATTAAGCCACCAAAATTGATTGTGCTGTCTACTAACCTCTTCAATATCGCGGACTGAAATCGCCCTACTGAACCGGAGACGCTTTACACTACCCTGTGCGACGTCTCGGTCATAGTTGAGTCGCCTATCCACAGCTTTCTAGCACCGCTAACTTATCCTGGATCAGACCTCTCTAATCAAGATATAGGAACGCTTCTGGAGGGATAAAGCCGTTAAGGCGCACACTCTCGTGATAGAGATTGTTGGGGTAATAAGCCCCAAAGATCAGGCTATTCATCGAGGTCATTGCTCTTGCAATGTGCCTTTGAATCAACTTGATTAAGAAATTATCCACTCTGATTAGATTCGCCCTGTTGTACAGGACCTCATAACGATAGAATTTCATGTACTCAGATTCTGGTGTTCTATACAAACGAAGGCAAGCTCTAAGGCAAGCCCTCTGAAACACCCGCATCTTTTCCAACAAGCTTGGCCCCACGTTGAACCACACGGGACATCCATATGCAATCATAGGCCGAATGAGAGCCATGTAGCAGATTACCTTCAACCTCGCATCGAGTTGGCTGCTATAAAACAGTCTCTTTGTGAGGGCACAAGTAACTTTGGCTCTGGGCAGAGCAGCATCTATATGTTTGTTAAAATATAGATATCGATCTAGCCAGACCCAAAGGTATTTGACTACACTTCAACTCGGCTGCCCCTGCTATCCCCCGATAGAGAACTTTCGCCAATTATTTCTGGTATCCCAAGAGGCCCCAGACAACGGCGTTCTGAACAGAATGGTCTCCGATTTCTGAAAGTTGATTTTCAGCTTCCGGTCGTCGCAGTATCTCTTAATCTTATCGAAGTCACGCTGCAAAAGAAATGTAATGACCTCGATCTTAGGCCCTGACCTGTACGCGACCAAGTGAACCTATGAGTTCGCTCGTGTAAATATTGAATAGGATCGGCGAGTTAACCGCACCCTGTTGCAGACCATTTTTTACTTCAAAAGTTCCAGTAGACGTCACATTGCCATTTTCCACAATGAACTTCTTACTAGTGAGCATGTCATAAAGTATGTACAGCAGTGGTTTACTTATGCCCAGTCTGGTCAGCTTGTAGAAGAGCCCCTCTAACCATACGGTATCGAAGGCCTTCTCCAAGTCAACCAGGCATGCACCCGTGCTTTGCTTCTTGGTTTTATTCCATTAGATATCTGATACCAGCTTAGACGCGGCATGTATAGTATCATACCCAGCCTTGAAACCGAATTGGTTATCCGGAATTATATGACTGCCTTCAACCCACTTAGTCAAGGCTTTATGGATCACTTTTTCCAATACCTTGCTGATGTTCGGAAGGAGACTTATAGATCGGAGATTATCCGGGTTGGACCGTAACATGGTGATTATTTTCATCGACGAAGAAGTATGATCCAATCACACCTCCGGCATGATGATCACACCACACGATCACTTTTTTGTGGATGCAATGGAGTCTCTTGAAGCATATGTGGGTTTGCTGCTGTCCAATAACGCATATTTTGCTTATTGACAAAGCCATTAAGCCAAAAGATCGCTGAAGATTATTTTTTTGATGAAATTCAGACTCTTAAAGTAAGGATTGTGACCACCGACTCAGAATTTCGGTAGTAATTTTTAATAATTTCCAAACGTTGCTCGTTCATGAAGTTCACCATGACAAAAATGCAAACCTTGACTGACGTTTTGACATTGACAGATCATAAAAAAAGTTTAAGGGTGCGTTTGTATGTTAAAATTGTCAAAACCCTTTATATATATGTATTATGTCGTTACATATGAAATTGCCGATATACATATGTATATGTGGAAAGTTCAACAACGCTATTTCAAAAATTAAAAAATGTGTTTAAGAGATAACATATTTTACGAAAGCAAATATGCCTCTTTTGCAAAAGTCCTTATTCTTTTCGGCTAAGAAATCCTTAAAGTCCTCTTTTATGGCATCTGAGCCTATGAACTGTCTATTTTGGAAGTGATGACCCAAACTCCGGAAAAGGTGGTAATCAGTCGAAGATAAGTCTGGTAAGCAAGACGGATGAGGCAAAACTTCATATCTCGATTCCGCCAGTTTCAGGAACGTTGACTGTGCTGTATGCGGTCTTGCATTATCATGCATCAGTATGGGACCATGTCTATTTACCAGTGACGGCTGTTTTTGGCGCAATTTGTTGTGCATTATATTAGGTCCGCTCCTTTACTTGCGAAGTAGTACATATTTGTAGGAATTCTTGCCTAATAGCGTTTACCCTTTACCCAAAAAATGCATAAAAGAGAGAGGTAGCGAGAAAAAAAATATTAGGTCCGTCCGCGTTACGCGTACCCTCCGAAAACAGGGAATTTTTAGGAAAGCCTGTTCGAGTATGGATAATTTTCGTAGTTTTTCACAGAAGAGAGCGCTCTCGAGAGGGTAAGTAAGTATGTAAGTATGTAAGAGTGAAATCTGTCAAATCGCTGTATACGTCATCTTTTGTTGGTATGTTCCTTCTCTTTCTTTCTTTCACGAACAAATGGATTTGAGGTTTGACATTTAAAAAGCGGATAACTTTTGTGGTTTAACCCGTTCGTTTACTTTTTCGTAACTTTACGTCTGTTTTCCCTCCCAAAACAGCGAATTTTTACGAAAAGTTACGAATTTTTATGAAAACCTGTTCGAGTGCTGAGAATTTTCACAGAAGAGAGCGCTCTCGGGAGAGCATGAAATGTCTCCATGCTGCGAATTTTACTTTACTTACTTAGGTGGCGCTACTGTTCGGGGTGAACCTGCGCCTCAGCCAACAAGCCTCTCCATTTAGCTCGGTCTTTAGCTAATTGCCTCCAGTTGTGCACTCCAAGTTGGTCGAGGTCCCCTTGAACTTGTGCGCGCCACTTACGCCGATGATTCCCTCTACTGCGTCGTCCCTCGGGGTTAGATTCGAAGACTCTGCAGGCCGGAGCGTTGGTGTCCATTCGCTCTACATGTCCTAGCCATCTCAGACGTCCAATACGCAGTTTTTTGACTAGGTCAATGTCGCTGTACAGCTTCTCCTCCAAAACCCGTCAACGCAAACGGAACTGAAAATCTTACGAAGAATTTTTCTCTCGAAGCGACCAAGGATATCTTCATCCTCTTTTAATAAAGTCCATGTTTCAGCGCCGTAAAGCAGGACTGGGATGATCGAGGTCTTATATAGAGTCTCCTTAGTTGTTCGAGATAGGGCTTTACTGTTGAATTGCCTTATAAGCCCAAAAAAACAGCGATTGGCAAGAGTTATTCTTCGATTGGCATTTAAAAAGTGGGCAACTTTTGTGGTTCAACGCGTTCGTTTACTTTTTCGTGATTTAACCTCTCTCTGTGAGAATTTTACCCCCACTCATGGAAATTTGACAAACTGCGAATTTTGGTGCAGAAAGTACCGGAACAGACCTTTAATCTCTCTTTGAGAGAATTTTACCCCCACTCTGTGAAATTCGACAATCTACGAAATTTAGTGCAAAAAGTACGTAAGTTAACCTATTTTCTCTCAGGACAAATCTTACGAATTCTTGCCCACAAAATTTGGTGGTGGCGGTACATTTCGTTTTCCTTCTACAATTCAATGCCCACTTTAATAAGGCATCGGTTAATCCATTAAATAAATACAACCCATTTCAGACAAATTGTAACAATTTTGCATTGAGGTGTAGCAACTTATATAGTCCTAATGTACTTTTGAGTGACGGTCACTTGGAACTAAGTATACGAGTAGGTCCACTTTTACGGCCAAAACGAAGAGAGGAAGTACTCGTACGGTTAGCTAAGAAAATACCTGTTTTTAAAAATATTTTTATTGATATTATCCCCTTGTTCGTCATGTTACCAGAAGTAAAATCCGATGACCCGGCTGTTCAAGTTTAGCTACAGGTACCACAAATAAAATGGAAACACAATGAACCGAACAACCCCCATGAAAGCACTTTGAAATCAATGTGCACTTCCCTCTAATCCGATCACTACCCAACATATTAGTTGTGGAGAATTTTTAGAAGACATGCCGACAAAAAGAGTAAATACGGAGAAAATCTATTCAATCGGCATTAGTGCTCTATTTTCAAAAATTGCTAACTGGAGGCAACCTAGATGCTTCCATTATGCAAATATTTGAGCTCCAAGCAATGGGCATCTAAGTTTAGTCCTTGCGTTCCAGCTGTCACCATCTAGTGCCTTCTTTCTTTGGCGGTTGATAGGTGGTGGCAGTATTTTATCTGTCGTCAGCATGGTATGCCACAGAGATTTACATAATGTTACAAAATTTTCTTTTTTCAATCGTGGATTCCATACTGAGCGATGCCTTTTGTCGGTAGCATTCTTCATTTCGCATAATTTTTGTCGGGTCAACCATCAAAGTGCAGCGTACTGTACAATGGAAAAAATACGCAAAACATTATGATGAGACAACCCCCACAACGAAGACATGTATGACGACAACAAGGACGGTAGTTATACGACGAACACCGTAAAAGATTGCAATTTAATTGAAACGACATGGATTTATGTATGGTCGGTTCGGTTAAATCAGCTTTTCAAAACGTGCACCGTAGCGGCTTATACAATGTTAAAAACATTTTAAGAAATCCTTTTAAGTTTATAGCTTACGTGCTTTCAAAGATTACACATAATGGTTCTCTCGGTGGATTACAAATAATCTGGAGAACCATTTATTTGAAAAGTATTCAGTGTAAAAAAAAAAAGAAATTCCCTTCTACACATGTATGAGTACACACCTACGATGGTGATTTGTGTGCGGTATCCTGTAACAAATTGTCGATTTGTTAGCCCAGCTTACTTTTTTTGTCTTGAAGCTAGGTGGACTTCAACACCATAATGAACGTTGCATTTTCTCTGAAGGATTTTCGAGCTGGTGAATGAGACTTTCCAATGGATTCCTTTTGGAGAAATAAGTCTCAATTTGAAAAGGAACTTAAGTGGTAGGTATGTGGGGTAATATGTTAGGATTCGTGGGGGTTGTGCAAATGTGGTTTGTGGAAATTTTACGTTCTTTTTTCTCAGAATCCTATATCGCTGCCTATGGTCTGGCGGTTCAAGATAAATTTGCTCGAAGAAAACTCTTGAAAATAGGACTTCCATCTTCATGAAAGGAAGTGCATTGTTATTCGTTTGGGTGAGATTTATATTCATGCAGGAGAGAGTTTAGAGTTTTATTTTTATTTCTGAAACGGACAGTTAAATAAATCAAGTTCTAGAGGCTAAAAGTCAAGGTCGGGCCTCACGACACGACCTTTTTTTTACATTTTGTTGGCCGCTGTCATGATATTATCAAGGCTTCTGAAGCTTAAAGGAATAATGAATTTAAAGAGAAATCGGTAACTTTTTGCAAAAATTATTCTTAGAAGATTTGAATACACCATTACGATTGTCAAATTGTCAAAGATTATTTAGAAAATTCACAAACCTTACCGAACAGGATTGACTTTGGTTGCGTTGGGCATGGTGGTACGCAAACAAATGTCCATGATTTTAGTGTTAAAAGGGAATTTTTGAGACAATAGATAATCCTTGCATGGCTGAATGGAATAACAATAGCACGGAAATTATGGGAAAAGAAGAAAAGCTCACAGACTGGGACTCTAAATCTGGCCTAAAACATGCTAAGAAATTCATAAATTTCTCAAATAAAAGAACTAAAGAGGTTCTAGCAATGAGCATAGTGTCAAGATTTTAACCGAGCTCCTTACTGGCCATTGCACTCTTAAATAACACCTCAAGAAAATCGGCATTAGTCAGTCTGACACATACAAGCTTTGTCTTGAGGACACCGAATTTGCTGAACATATTGTAGCATTGACTCAAACTACTGCATGGTTTGTGTACCAAACTTAAACACTGTGTTCCAAACTGTAAGCAACGCCATCTATTCGCCGAATTTGCGAGCAGCAAATATTCCCACCAAACCTAGTGTGCCAATGTTCCACAATTACCACACAATGTTCCAATTATTCCACGATCATCAATTCATCCCGAGAGACATCTAGCATGTTCTAGAACCTCTTGTATTTAGTATAAATACACATACCACAACCACCGTCGACACAGTTGTTAATAAAGTGTATACAGCGATTAAAAGAAATACTCGACCAGTGGTAAAAATAAGCGACATTGTGACTGAAAGAAATCTGTAGTGACATTTTGATTTGAAATAAAGAAAGAATAAAGTGATTTGAATATTGTGTTGAAGTAAAATTTGTAATTGATAATAAATAAACGGTTAAAATACACAAAAGACGGTTTTATTTAAACGAACCCCAGCAAGAATATTACAATATCTTACGCGAATGGCCCGCTATTGCTCAGACTGGAATTAAATACTTTCAGAGAGGGTTTCATTTCCCCATCCGACGTTGCTTCGTAAATAGCAGGAACCAAATTCACGCAATGCGTCTCTAAATATCAAGCGAAGAGTATCTCTTCTTAATCACTGTTTTTGTAGGCTAATAAGGCAATTCAACAGTAAAGCGCTATCTCGAACAACTAAGGAGACTCTGTATAAGACTCTGATCATCCCAGTCCTACTTTATGGTGCTGAAACATGGACTTTATTGAAAGCAGATGAAGGTATCCTTGGTCGCTTCGAGAGAAAAATTCTTCGTAAGATATTCGGTCCCGTTTGCGTTGACGTGTTTTGGAGAAAAAGATTCAACGACGAGCTGTACAGCAACATCGACTTCGTCAAAAAACTGCGTATTGTACGTTTGAGATGTCTAAGACATGTAGAGCAAATAGACACCAACGCTCCGGCTCGCAGAGAATCTAACCCGGAGGGACGATGCAGTAGAGGGCGTCCTCACAGTAGGTGGAGAGCACGAGTTCAAGGGGACCTCGACCAACTTGGAGTGCGCAACTGGAGGCAAATACCTAAAGACCGAGCTGAATGGAGAGCCCTTTTAGTTGAGGCTCAGGTTCATCCCGAATTGTAGCGCCACCTAAGTAAGTAGATCTCTAAATGGGGGAGAACGAAAGATTTCAATGAGGTCGAAAACGAAAGTTGATCTTAGTGAATGATGAAAGGCTCGACAGTGGACGAAATTTGAATATCCTTTGTTTTAGATTAATATCGACGAAAAGATGAGTAAGCTTTTATGTAATTGTTTTACTGTATTCGGGTCTAGGGAAGAGAAAATGTTGCCCAGTAGCTGCAGGCAAATAAAGCAAGGCTGATACATTTTTCCAACTTTAAATCTGATGAAGGGCAAACAAATTATATGAAAGCGGATGCTTCTTAAAAAACAAATAGAAATGTGCGGTTTTCTCTAGAGGACAAGTGGAAAGGGAACACTTGACGAGTATAGATAAAGAAAAGAATCTAATTGAACGCATTCGAGAATGAACGTCGGCGTCAGGTTAACATTAACGAAGTTGAAGGTATAATCAAAGTTTATCAAAGACGAGTTAGACGATCGGTTGGACGGAATGGCAGATGGTCGACGTAACAAGCTATCGACCAAGAAGATAAATAGATTTACTGGATTGGTTACAAAAAACAGACGTCTTTCTACCAACAGCTGGAGCACTGTAATTTGCCCAGAGAAGGTATGCAAGACGAATTCCGGGCAAAATACATTTTTCTGTAAAGACTTTTCAAAACCAAGTACCACGACTAGATCGTACGTACGTGGACTTGTATGGCGTTTTTTCTCAAATAGATTTTAAATCTATGTAAGTAATATACATAATGTAGGCAAAATTACAATTTTTTAAAATATCTATTAAAAAAATTATATTTTCAGAATAGCCAGAAATTGAAAGATGTTGGAAATGTATGTGCTTGGTATGTGCTTTAAAGACCACTTTTTCCTCAAGGTATACGTGTAGTGTGTTCTAGTTCTAGTGAGTCACTATTAGTGGACAACCGGTAGAGAGAGTAATGGATCTCAAGCATCTTGGGTATTGTCTCGACTGATGGTGGAACTGAACTGGATATAGCCAACAGGATCGCCAAAACAAAGTCCGCGTTGGGGATATTGTACAAAATATGTGGAATCAATGCAATCAGTTTCAACACCAAGATAAGACTGTTCCGCTTCAACGTTTAATCCGTGCTGTTATATGGATGCAGCACGTGAAGAAAAACTATTACTATCACGAAAAGGCTGCAAAGTTTCATTAACAGGTGCCTGCGCAATATCTTAAGGATTTTCTGGCCCAATCGTATCTCTAACGAACACCTCAACCAGAGAACAACGAGTCAGGAACAAATAGGAATAACCGTCCAAGAACGGACGTGGCAGTGAATTGATCACACGTTCCGAAAAGGTGACAGTTCCATAGCTAACAATTCTATGCAATGGAATCCGTTCATCAAGGATAGAAGATTACCTGGCAGTCCGAGCAGAACACGATAGATAACACTCGAGAAGGAGGCACGGCAGTTGGGAAAGTTGAGTCTTATTGCCAGAAACCGTACACGATGGCGCGTAGAGACCCTAGAACCTACAAGGGGATATAGGGCATAAGTAAGTAAATAGTTAGTCACATCAGTCATTAGTATTTTCTATTAAAAAGAAGGGCGAGGTGATGTATGCAATTTATACTACTCGCAAGAATAACGAAAAGGAAACAAAGTTTAATGCCAAGATGCCGACGAGTTAGTGTATAAATCACGACTATCAGTCATTTCCTTCGCCATGTGAATACTTACATACAAGCGTGATAAAAATATGTACACGTACATATGTATGTAAACCAAACTGTCATCTACACTAATCCAATTTATAATTTTAAAGCCAAATTTGGACAATCACTTCACAGTGTTACTATAAATATTTCACTTAAAGGGTCTCTCAACAATCAATCAATCTATGCCTTCTTGTTCATCATCTTCAGTATTTCCCTCTTATCAACTCATCTAGTATCCTTTCAGTCGTACTTTCCAGTTGTTTACGGTACTTCTGTGGAATACTTCTAACGTTTTTAAACTTGTTTATCCTCTCTCGTATATTTTTATACTATTGATGCCCAGAAAAATAAGTTTTGTCTCAAGGATCCAATGATGATGATGCTTTAGGTTGTCCGAAGTGTACTTTTAAGAGGAAGTCAAAGGAAATATTCTGGTGTAGTTTAGGCTTTGGTTACAGTGCTTGTGACTGCAGCGATGAAAGGATTTTTGCAATTTCAAATAAAAGTGCTTATATGATTTAATGTGTCCGATTTTTTTTTTGTGTAATCGCTGATCGTTTTATCGCTAAAGTTGCTTTTCGAATATTTACGAGTATGTGCAAATATCACAAATTGTAGAAACCCGTTGACGTATACCTTTAGAGACTTTAGGAACATCAACGTGGAGCAACTTGAGCAGGATCTTCAAAGTGTTAACTGGCAGGCTGTATATTGCGAAACATCGGTCAACGCCCAAGTCGAATATCTTCAAGATACAATAGTTGAACTCTTTAATAGGCATGTTTTACTTAAAACCAAGGTAGTTAAATGTAACTATATTACGTGGTTTACCCCAGAAATCCGTGAGCTAAGGAATAATCGTGATATGGCCTACAAAAAGTGGAAACAGTTTAAGCTCCCTGAGTTTTACGAAGCATTTCGGATATTACGAAATTCTGTTAAAGCTAAAATTAAAGAAGCAAAACGAGCGTACTATGGTAGGCACTACGATCATAGGCTTCCAACTAAAACACTCTGGAAGAATTTGCGAGAACTAGGTGTGGGGAAACAAACTAAGCACAAGATGGATGAAGTCAATCTCAACCAGCTAAATAAAGAATTCGCCGAGATACAAACAACATCAGTAGCACTGCACCAGCCCATTCAAGTGCCGCAAAGTGGCTCCTTTGAATTTTGCAGGATTGAGCAAACTGATGTTGTAAAAGCAGTACTAAAAATAAAATCTAAGGCTGTTGGTATTGATGGAATACATCCTCTTTTTTTAAAAATTATCCTGCCGTACCGTCTGCCAGTCATTACCTTCATATTTAATAATATCATAACGAGATCTTCGTTTCCATGTGCTTGGAACTTACATAGATCATCCCAGTTCTAAAAAAGAAAGCAACAATTAACTCACCTGCCGAATACAGACCTATTGCTATTTTGCCCTACCTTTCAAAGGTCTTGGAAAAGTCTATCCACAACCAAATGTCAGTCTTCTTCCGGCGCAATCAGCTGCTAAACGCTCATCAATCTGGCTTCAGACCATGCCACAGCTGCACTTCGGCATTGCTTAAAGTAACGGATGACGTACGAGTTGCAATGGATAAAAACTTAGTTACTTTTCTGACACTTTTAGATTTTTCCAAGGCCTTTGATACGGTTAACCATAAGCTATTTGTCTCTAAGCTTTCAACTTTGTACAATTTTTCTTCATCAGCTGCTAACCTTATTCATTCGTACCTATTTGGAAGAAGACAAGTAGTCTTAGCTAACAGTGTAATGTCTGAATTTATTGCAACTTCGGCAGGTGTTCCTCAAGGATCCATTTTAGGTCCCTTGCTCTTTGCAGTTTTTATAAATGATCTCCCTCAGGTAATTAAATATTCCAAGTTTCACATGTTTGCGGACGATGTTCAACTCTACTTAAGTTTTGCACTTGGACAAATGGAAGAAGCGGCGGTTCAATGTAATGAAGACATACAAAGGATTTTTGTCTGGGCTCAAGAAAACTGCTTACGGCTTAACCCGGTTAAAACGAAATGCCTAGTCATAAATAGAAATGGTTTCAACGCAAGTAACTTTCCCACAATATACCTTGGTGATGCCTCTATTGAGTTTCTGGATAAAGCTAAAAACCTTGGAGTTTGGTTCAACACAAGTTTGCAGTGGGATGACCATGTGCGTACAGTCATCGGGAAAATTTATGGCTGCCTCAGGAACCTCTCGGTGTCCCAAAACTTGACGCCAGTTAACACAAGGCTAATGCTAGTCAGGTCCTTACTCATTCCTATAATAACATATGGCTGCGAAATTTGCTGTTGCCATAATGCACTCACTAGGCGCAAACTCAATGTCGCATTTAATAACATTGCACGTTATGTCTATGGTTTAAAACGCTATGACCATGTGTCGTCGTACTCAAAAATTATTCTTGGATGTTCACTCGACAAGTACCTTGACTACTGCACACTCAAGTATTTACACAAAATTATAACCAGCAAACAACCTCAGTACTTATATGAAAAACTTAGGTTCTCACAATCAAACCATTCTTTAAGTTTAATTTTGCCGCTTGTTACATATCAAGTTTGTGAACGACAATTTTTCATTCACGCCATACGCCTCTGGAATTCATTCCCTCTCACCTTAAGACAGCTCTATAATACGAATCGTTTTGATGACACTCTCTTCAGCAGGTAATAATTAGGAATAATATTTGTCCATGGTAAATAATTGCATTAATACATCATACTCGGTAACTTACATTTAACTCAATTTCCGGTTTTCATTATTTACAAATTAGAGATCGTTAAAATTTATTTAAATCATGGTATTGTAAAATTCACATT
Organism: Brachypalpus laphriformis; assembly: GCA_945910035.1. Lineage (NCBI taxonomy): Eukaryota > Metazoa > Arthropoda > Insecta > Diptera > Syrphidae > Brachypalpus > Brachypalpus laphriformis. The sequence goes on from OX246753.1 coordinate 36,576,076, forward strand.
TATTATTTAAAGATTGTAATAGTCTACTATAAATGTTGTTTACTAATATTAATAAAATACTGAAATACTGAAATACCGAAATGAAGGCAGCTGTGCCCAAATAAAGAAGAGACCCGTCGAGATTTTTCCTGATGAAATAAGGATCTCGAAAACATTAGGCGGGAAAATAAGGAAATTATTCAGTAGAGCCCAGCATTATGGCCCCATGACCCACAAGGGGGTACAGGAAATAAGTAAGCATTATGGCGACTGGTGCTGTAACAAAAAAGTTCTAACAAACTTCAATAAAGAACTTCGTAAAGCTAAACTTGACTCTTGTAGATCCTACTGTGAGAAAATTGAAAGTTTCCCAGTGCTGGTTCGACTGCAAAAAGCCTTGCACTGAGCCATTCGGATTATATCGGTTCTTTAAAGAAACAAGATGGGGAGTTAACAAGCAGTTCTCAGGAGACTTGTCAACTTTTACTCAACACCCACTTCTCAGAATGCATTCCCCATAGCGCCTTGTACTCAACTATAACCTATGTATCTGAAAAATCTTTCAACCAACCATATAAAATGGGCTCTTTATGTCCACTCTTAGTCCATTTAAATCACCAGGTGAGATGGCATTCCCTGCCTTCTGCAACAGGGAAAGGAATTATTACCTTACCCTTCTACGGATACTCAGATCCAGTCTAACTGTAGGCTACACACCAATTGACTGAAAAGAGGTCAGGGTAGTCTTTTACCGAAGCCGGCGAAACAGGCGGAACAATCGCCCAAATTGTACAATACGATCAGCCTCAGTTCCTTTCTCCTGAAAACTATGAAGAAAATCGTTGATCACTACAAAAGAGAATCGTTCCTTATTCTTGATCCATTATATGCATACCAACAGGGCAAATCTACAGAGACCGCTATTCACAGCCTGGTTTCACAAATTAACAAAAGCTTGGCTGCAAAAGAAATCGCCCTTTCTGGCTTTATTGATATAAAGGGAGCATTTGAAAACTCTTCTTATGAAGCAATCAGTAATGCTATGACTATGAAATGTATCGCGCCGCTGATCATAAACTGAATTCTATCCACTCTTCTCCAGTATGGTGGCCTAAAACACAACAGAACAAAGCTAAGAAACAATTAAATCGACCGCGCGCCGATTAGCCTGTGACGTCATTACTGGGGCGATGAAAACGTGCCCGACAGCAGCATTAGGTACAATGGTTAATCTCAAGTCGCTGCACCTCACAGTGCAGAAAGAAGCTACGCTAAGTGGTTTCAGGCTGCCTTAGATACAAGAACTGAAACCCGGCGATATTACAGGCTATCTAAGCATTATTGAAAACATCCAAAATAACCTAATCTTCAAGATTCAGATACAATGCTCAAGAGATTTCGGTTCTCCAGAAAATTCGAAGTGGTCGTTAGTGACCGTCAAGAATGAAGATGCAAAGGTCTTAACACAGCATCCAACGCACAAATCTGGTTCACAGATGGCTTCAAATTTAAAAATGGCAGTACCGGAGCTGGGGTCTATGGTCCCAAATTTTAGCGTGCGGCAGCGATTAGTAAATCACTTACTATTTTCCAAGTACATGTCCATGAGATAGAACTATGCATTCGAAAATGTTTGCGTAGAAACACTAACGGAGCCCGCGTCTATATCTATTTAGACAGTCAGGCACCACTAAGGGCCCTTAATTCCTATACGGTAGTGTCAAAGCCCGCCTGGGACTGTCTCGATCTCCTTGATAGCCTTGTGTTCATAAATCAGGTTACCATAACACGGAATCCTGGACACGAAAATAGAGCAAGCAAGCTACTTGAACTCAGCAAAGATTTACGAACTCTAGCGGGCTGTCTAATCGGACATTGTCCACTCAGGTACCATCTGAATAAAATAAAACTATCTTATACTGCTATGTGCAGACTCTGCGGGAAACAAAGAGAAACAGCAAAATAGATTCTTTGTGAATGCACAGGGGTCGCAGAGAAACGATTACTCCATCTAAAGCGGGTTTCGATGGGCCTAGCGGATACCTGGAACCTGGGACCAAAGACTTTATTGAGATTTATCAAAAGTTTCAATTCTACTTCTAGTTAACCACTGGGCCGGCACAATAGATCTCATAGGTCGCACTACACTTGGGCCCCAAACATCGTATCGGATCGTATCGCTGAAGTCGTGAGAAACTGTAACCGAAGCTCAGGTATTTAAAATGTTGAATACGGGTAGTAATCAAAATAATTCGTAATTTCGTAATTTCGTTTCGATTGAAACGGAAAAAGGATGTTTCACACACATTTTCTCACCATGTGTGTGCCCCTGTGAAACTAAACTGTGGGGTTAAACTCTCTGCAACTCGTTTATGCCATTTATGGGAAAGCCTTAAATTTCATTGAAAATTGTCTTTAAACTAGACTATCTCTCCTCAGAGACACGCCAATTTTCTCCGAAAGACCTGTGCTACATAAAGAAAGCTTCCCTAACCTAACCTCACCTCCAACATTCGCCGTTTCACACTCATTGTTAAGACTCGTAAATATTTAAATAATTTTTCCATTTCATTTTCTCGCACCTTTTTACACTTTTGCTCTTCGCATTTCAATTTCTTTAGTTTTTCTTTTTCTTCTCAGTTTTTTTTTTTTTTTATCTATGGTATTGTTGCTCCTTTGGGTTGCGAAGATGGTTTTTCTTTTGCAGAAGAGATGGAAACGGGTGGATTCGCTTTTCATTGCCATGAGGTAATTTTTCAACCTCCAGGGGTTTAACGCTATATTTTACGTTTTTTTTTTTGGTCCTCGGGGGGCACAATGGCGGACAAAGTATCTTTTATCAGGTGGGCTTGATATTGTGACCCTAGTCCTCTTTTTTTTCTCATCTTTTTTATAGCCTATTACGAGAGAGATAACATAAGCATTCATTGCTTCATTCAGGGTGAAGGTCAGGAAGATGAGGAGGTGTAAAGTGGGTAGGTAAGGAGACTATGTAGAAAAGTTTTCGGGGAATGGAAAAGTCGTTTTCCCACTTGACACTCGTGGGAATTAATATTCTGTTTTTTTTTTTTTTTCATTAAGCAGGGGCAATTATGAGATATGCTTTTGATGTACTTGATTTCATGAGATATCGTAGAAAACAAATCTCATCAAGGTGGTAATTAGGAAACATCATCAAATATGAACTGTAAGACGTAGGAGAGAAAGGTCAGCAAACGAGGTAGGAGGCACTCTTGGAGGAAAGTAAGTACATGGTATATATTATATAATATATTATTTAATATTCGCCATAAAAATTGTTATTGGTATTCAAGGTAATTAAGGGCCAAGAAGAAATGTAGCCATAATTCGATGTCCGTAAAGAGACAGGCGGGGGACCATCTGAGGAAGTTCACGTATCGGAACTTGAAGAGAGACCAATTCATATGGCCTTCCTTCGTAGTGCAGTGGTCAGTCACATTGCTTTGATGCGCCACCGCAGGAACTCGATGACGACAGTAAGCTTGAGGACATCGAGGTGAATCTATGTGCCATCTTTGAGAGTCCTGAAACGTCTGAAATCATCCCGGATGCGAACAAGGCCAGAAAGACATAAGTTGCAACTAGAACAACCACTTAGAATGTAAGTTAAATACACCATTTGGTTATATTCCTTTCAGAAATTCAACAACTTACTTAAGCGCGAGGTTAGGACGGGAAAATAAAGAGAATGAGGACACAAAAATTGAGTTGCTAAAAACGCAACTAAAAGATGATGATGCCCTAAGCGAATGTCTTGAGTCTCCTGAAGTACCGCAATAAACAAGACGCTCACTTCGACTCAGCAGTAATAATTGTTATTGGATATATTATAAGAAGCTCGATTTGCATTGTATCTGAAATGCATATTGTCATCGAGCTGGTAGTTCAATGATTTCCCAAAATGTTATATGCAATTTTGTTTTGGCAACATCGTGGGGGAAGTTTTAAATAAACATCCTTTTTGAGCCATCTGGGCAATTGCCTTATGTCAAATGCTTCGAGAAGGTTCTCATGATAAACCAAGGGCAAATCACGTAACTTTTCAGACGATCATCGTTTAAACGATAGCAACCAACGCACGGACGGAAAAAATGGTTGCATGCTTGGCTACGCACTATTGCCTGTATAACCCCTAAATGCATGTAAACTACAGCTATCGTTCTAACATGTATTACACAGCCACAGGCGTTACACAGCCAACTGTGCGCAACCATCGGTAGTAAAGAAAAGTGTTCATGATCTCGGCTTCGTAGTTGAGCACCGGTCGGCTAAGTGTCCTCGACGGGGATAGCCCCTGGCTGGTGGTGGCCGCATTTGTTGCTGCAGCGGTTTCTGTGGAGGCGCTCGCCCGCGGAGTGACGATAGCAAAGTCCGTTACACCATACTTTCGAGGCGGCTATTCGTCTATCTCCTTGGTCATGCTGTTCTCCAAGTACTCCCGGTTTTCCACCAACTCTTCCCATTCTTGGCACAAGTTCTGGACGGATTTTCGTGTCCGGGCATCCTTCAAGTAGCGGCTGAGCGGCTAAGGTCCCGGTGGTGTCTAGCTGCCGCTCGCTCATGGCAGCAGTTATTTTGGCCTTGCTCAGTAGGTATATCCAGCCAATGCTCATCCCGGCATTCTGGTCGGCTACGGCTGGTCGTAAAGTATCCATACTGTCCTCGTGGTCGGACATCTTGCTCGGGTGCCAATTGTGAGGGCGTTTTCTCAAAGGCTGAGGTTTCGCTCGTCGGGTCCAGAGTCATCCAAAGAAACACCTGAAACTTTGGGAAAGAGGTAAGGTTCAGATTGTATTGAGGACTTTATTGAATAATAATATAGCTTAGACTAGCTTTAACAATATTCCAATACTTAACAATCTTGGGATACTGATAGGATGGCCTTGATATATACGGTCTCTTAACAATTCAATAATACTTAACAATAGAAAGCTACGTACTTAGGCCTTATATTCTTAGGTGCTATGTCTTAACTAGGGGGTAGCGACAGGCTTTTTAGGGCCGTCTGCTTAGCAGCGACATGCTTTTTAGGGCCGTCTGCTTGGCAGCAACAGGCTTTTTAGGGCCGCCTGCTTGGCAGCGACAGGCTTTTTAGGGCCGTCTGCTTGACAGCGACAGGCTTTTTAGAGCCGTCTGCTTGGCAGCGACAGGCTTTTTAGGGCCGTCTGCTTGGCAGCAGCTGCAGAAGGCAGCTACTTGGCAGCACCTGCTGAAAGAAGGTAACTCCTAAGAGTACGGATCGTCCAACTTGAGGTAATGAACTGATCGGCAACGGCTGTTCCTGGAAGAAGATGAGCCCAGATATTACGATCGGAGCGGCTGAGGTCAACAGCAGGTCCGATATATCGTCCAAGTCGCTAGACAGACTATGGGAAATATTGTGTGGTGTAACCATGCTAAGAGAGTTGGCCAACGCCTTATTTATGTCTCAGATGGAAGGTTATGTTGAATGAAAAAATCGCGAACTGCACTTCTTGAAGCATGTATTGTATATACATAGATGACAGTTGTCTTAACGAAAACATTAGCATCTCTGAAATAATCGCTATCAAAAATCTGCGTAACCGTTAAATCACCCTTTATAATAGATTTACAATAGTTACAATATTTGGGTCCCTCATGAACTCAAAGAAATCCATTTGATGGAAATTTTCGATATTTTTCTCACATACCCTAAATTTTGACTCATTTGTACCCTTATACTCATAACATATGTATTAGGCATACATACATGGTCTAAAAACTTCTCCATTTGTGTCTGTGAAAAAATGATGCACGTCTCGGGGTTTTAAATGACAGCCTGTATGAACGGATTAAAAAATGATAGTCGAGAAAGTAACTCATTCGGAATGTGAATACTCCCTACAATAAGTTTCACAGAGATCTCTTCTGACTTTAATAAATTAATCCAGCCATCACCAACTCAATATTATTCAAATCACAAATTATCAACAAAATTCAGTCAACCCTTAATTATTCAAAAGAGAAAGAATTCTCTGCAAGAATTTAGGGCCTATGCCCTATGAATCATATATGTACCTCCCATTAATCGCTCAGAGAAATAACTGGTTTGTGTAGTAGGGAAGGGATATTCTCAGTCGGTTTGATGATGATGGCCTAAGAGATTATTCTACTGCGCCTTCCCCCGAAGATGGTATTAAACTATGTATACATAAAGATACATATGTAACCGTCCTACTAAACATCAATGATTCCACCAGTGGGGGAGGCATTGGTCCAAAGTTGGATAAATGGCAATGTGAATTAAGTATCAATGCGGGTTAGGTTTACGGTATGTGATTAGGTAAGGGGATAATGACGCGTGTAAATGAGTTGGAAACAATGGCATTTGCTTGCTCACTGAATAGGGGGAGGAAATTGTAATTATTTTATCTGTTCGACGAAAAGAAACCTTTTGTGTGTATTCCATACACATAGGAAATAATTTGGATGATGAATAGTATTCAAAACTAATGCTGTTAGTTGAACATTTTTCGAAATTTATTCTACCCCTGCTAAAGAAGTTAAAAAAAAAGTGGATCCCTGTTGTTTAGGTGGTATATTAAATTCAGTCTTTCGGCAAAGTTTAGTATTTATTACTTAGAAAGCATGAACTTAGTAGTTTCATTAGCAGACACCACTGAGTACCTATCATCAGATAAGTTGCTATGGTTTTATTTGAACCTGAGCCCCTAATACTTCAATCAAATAAGTGACGAAATTAATGGCACCTACTCCAAAAATACGTTTCACTCAGATATGGTAGTTGGACTCGTCAGTAGACACCACCAAATCTTGTCTAGAACCACTGTTTGCTCGATGAATACCGAAGATTAATATTTTCATTTTACTTTTTTTTTCCGAGGTTAGGTGAAAAATCTTCCATAGACACTATGAGAATAGCAAGCGCGTGCTCATAGTAGTGTCAGATTCTTACTGACTAAAAAAACACCACCCTTCAATATGAATTTGTTAGATATCGCAACTAAGTATAAACTTATCAAGCAATTTTTCTATCACGAAATAAAAACGTTTGACAGGTTACTTTTCACTGAAAGATCCTGCATGTTCCGCAATCTAGACGCGGTTAATCATTATCTCGCCAAGACGAAAGGTTTCGTCCTTTGTAGTCGGCGCAATAAATTGCTCTCATCCAAAATTTGTAGGACTGTATTGTTGACATGTCCGATTAGTCGGTTTCTATGCTTTCTCGTGAAGCTTCTAGTTTCAGCTTCGATTGTCGGAATTCCGAGATCCCTGTGGATATCATCGTTTCTACTATACCATGGTGCTTGGACAATTTCTCTTAGCACTTTACTTTGAAAATCTTGTAAAATATTTGCATTTGTTTTCTTGGTACAACCCCAAAGTATAAAAATACCGTAGGTCCACACTGGCTTTAGCACTTGCTTGAATGTAATGTTTTCCGAGTAACCAGTACATTTCTCTATGTTTGATTTCGATTTCTTTACGTTTCATTTTCACGTGCGAATTCCATTTCAGCCTTGCGTCGAGTGTCATTCCCAGGTATTTGGCCTCGTTTGCAAAGGGTATTCGGGCCGAGTTTAGGAAAATTGGCAAGTTATTAGTTTTCTTGTAAGTGAAATTCACGTGAACAGATTTAGATTCATTGAGGGCGATCCGCCAGTCCCTCGTCCATTCATTTACATTATTCAGTGCGTTTTGCAGTTTTGCAGTCGTTTCTTCGATTGTTTTACCTACTGCTAGGATAGCGGTGTCATCGGCAAATGTAGCAAGGGTAGTGCCATCTTCGTTTGGTATATCACGAGTATATAGCAAATAGAGAAGCGGCCCAAGAACGCTTCCTTGCGGTACACCGGCCGAAACTTTTTTGAGCTAGGAGTATTCGACTCCATATCTAACACGAAAGAGTCTATTCCCGAGATATGATTCTAGAATATCGTATACGCATACAGGGAGAACTTGTCGTAGTTTGCATTTCAAGCCATCATGCCGCACCTTATCAAAGGCTTGCGAGACGTCAAGAAATACACTTGAGCAAATCTTTTTTTCTTCAAGTGCTTTCTCGATTACGTCAGTAATTCTATGCACCTGGTCAATCGTCGAATGCTTACTTCTGAACCCAAACTGGTGGTTAGGGATAAGATTATTTTCTCCTATAATCGGTTGGAGACGCCTTAATAATATCCTCTCGAAAATGTTCGATATGATTGGAAGAAGCGAAATTGGTCTATACGATTTTACTTCATTTGGCGGTTTTCCTGGTTTTAAAACCATTATGACTTCCGCAACTTTCCATTGGCTCGGCACGTGTTTTTATCTGAGTGCAGCATTTACAATATGGAGAGGCATAATCAATGCTTTTCTTGGTAAAACTTTGAGAATTTCTCCGGTAATCAAATCATAACCAGGAGATTTCTTAGGTTTTAGATTCTCGATCTCATTTTTGAGTTCCCTTAGCGTTGCACTTGTGAGCGTCAAATCGTCAGATGGCAAATCCAGTCTATTGCGGCTGTCGTAAACCACTTGACCATCGTACGGTTTAAAGGTTTCTTCCAGGTGGGCCGCAAAGACGTCCGCTTTTTCTTTATCTTCCCTCACCCATTCATTTTGATTTAATTTGATTGGCGGCGCGGGGACTTTGGGCCTTTTGGTGCCGTTTACAGCTTTCCATAGTGAATAATTGGAATCTTTTTTCGCTGTTAAACTTTCAAGGTAAGAGCCTATTGCACGATTCTTAAAATTCTTAATAGTCTTCTTCAACAAATTGCACAGACGATTCAAGTGCGCTTTATGCTGCGGAGCACGACTCTGTTGCCATTTTTTACGCGCCTTTCTTTTTTCCTTCACCAATTCTTTTATTTCCGGAGGATATCGTAAACCGTATCTGTCCGGCATTTTTATTGGATTGGGCGTATTATTCCAAGAGGCGAGCTGTACGATCTCAACGAAGCGATTAACTTCAATCTCAAGTTAAAAGGGTGTCGTAAGTGGAACGCTCAGTTCAACATCATCTTCAATTTCGTTCCTAAAGCCTTCTTAGTTAGTCGTTCGACCAGTTAATCTCGCTGGCTCTAGGTTATAGACTAGTTTTTCGCTGATTAAAATAAATTAAATAACCGGGGAATGATCAGACGACAGATCAAAGCTGTCTTCGACTTTTATGTGGTTGGAAGATATTCCTTTTACAACGAAAAAATCGATCAGGTCAGGTATTTTCGAAGTATCAGTTGGCCAGTAAGTCGGTTTACCCGTCGAATGGAAATCACAACTGTACTCCCTACCTGCCCCGTAGAGCATTCTACCTTTTTTCGAGCTGTATCTTGAGCCCCAGAACGTATGTTTCGCATTAAAGTCGCCGCCAATGATAAAATTAGGTTTCAGCGTTTCAAGCAAGTTAGTAAAATCACTTTTTTCAAGCGCGGAACGCGGTGGACAGTAGATATATGAGATTTTAAGAGTACGCTGACTATTTTTAACTCGTATCGTGCACAGTTGCAAAGTTTCAAGTTCTATCTTTAGGTCTTCGGATTGTTCGATGCAGTCTTTAATAAACAAGGATGATCCGCCTCTCGCTTTTCCCGAAGGGTGACAAGCGTGGTAATCATTATAGCCTTTTATTTTTAAATGCGATTCCTTTTTTACATGGGTTTCAGAAATCAAGCAAATATCAATATCGTTTTCACGCATGAATATTTGCAATTCGTCGAGTTTTTGCAAAAGTCCGTTTGCATTCCAAGTACATATTTTTAACATTCGTTTGTTATTCATATTCTAGTTGAAGTACGCGTTTTCTGAGAATTATTTTCAAGCTTAACCAGCCTATCGAGAATAATTTTATTTATTTTGCTTTGTTCTTCAAATTTCTAAAGAATAACCGACAAAACATGAGAGACATGGTCCTTCGAAATTTCAACGCTTTTTTGATTTTTCGGATGCCGCGGCCTGAGCGTAAGTCTGCACTCCTGCTATCCGAGGGCCATTACCTGGCGGCTTTTTCGATGTTAGCTTTTCAGTACCGTTTCTTTTAAGAACTGAGGTCGAGGACTTTTCTGTTGTCACTCTTTCCTCCACCTTTTTGCGCTCTGAACCCGGTAGTTTTAGTTTAGCTAGTTTCTCCTGTGCATTCTTACGCTTTGGCTTAGTTTGCAGCTTAGATTTTGCATTTAGGGGCTTAAGGAGCACATCTCTCCGTTTTTGCAACTCCTTAGCTACTTCACAACCTCTATAATTTGCCGGGTGCTTTCCCTTACAATTAGCACATGTTGTAGGGGTTTGTTTATTGTAAGTTTTTGTCCACACGCAGATTCTATCCAAAGCTCATTGGACTCGATTGAACTTTTCGTTGCGGGAATAGTCGTATCGACCGCGAACGTAGCTACAATGATGCCTTCAATTTAAGGTATGTCCCGAGCGTACAGCAAGAATAAGATGGGACACTCTTGTGGAACTCTGGCGGCGATTTCATTAAACTCAGAATATTCGTTTCCATGTTTAACGCGTAAAAATCATTTTTTAAGGTAAGATTCTAAGATCTTATGTAGTTTCTTCGGAAGGACCCGTCTTAGCATAAACATCAAGCCATCATGTCAAACCCAGTCGAAGGCTTGAGAAACGTCAAGAAAAGCGCTAGAACAAATCTTTTTCTCCTCCAGGTCTTCAATTTGGTCGGTTATTCTATAAACTTGGTCAATTGTGGAATGTTTGATTCTAAGCCCGACTTGGTGGTCAGGCATTAGATGTCTTTCTTCAATGACCGGTTGAATGCGTTTTAATAGTTCTTAAAATATCTTTGAAATCATTGGTAGTGGTGATATCGATCTGCACGATTTTTGTCGTTTGGAGATTTTCCCAGTTTCGGAACCATTATAAGCTCTGCGATTTTCCATTGATTTGGAACTTATAATAATCAAAGCGAAGTATTTATTAAATAAACCAGTTTTACTAGCGCTTTTCTGACAGTTCCTTTAGGATTTGTTCGGTTATTAAATCATAACCAGGGGCTTTATTATTTGTCCGGTTTTCTATTGTCTGGCAAAGTTCAGTAAACGACACACTTTTTATTCTATAGTGTCAACTGTCGTTATTGTACTGATAAAATTGTCTATCAGTGCTTGTCCATCAAATGGCTTAAAAGTCTCTTCTAAGTGGTCGGCAAATAGATCCGCGTTTTCCTTGTCACCTTTTGCCCACTCGGCATTTTTTTTTTCTGATCGGTGACGATTGCATTTGAGGGTTTTTCGAACTTCTAATTGCTTTCCAGAGGGAGTAATTTGTGCTTCTTTCGGCGGTTAAACCTTCAAGACAAGCAGAAGTATCTCGGCTTCTTAGATCTTGGATCGCTTTTTTGAACTTATTGCATAGGTAATTCGAATATATTCAATAATTCGGGGTTTGTTGTCATATTTAGTGTGCTCTCGTCTTTTCACGAATAAATTGCTTTATTTCCGGCGAATATTTAGCTTCACTGTGTGCGACTTCTTTTCTTCTTAAAGGAGTATTTTTCCACGCGGCACTCTGTATAGATTCAATAAATTTGCTGCGTTCATCTTCTATTTTGAATCGAGTTTAAAGCGACACAATATTTGTTTCGCAATCGTTTTTAAAGCCATTCCAGCTTGTTTTGTTGCTAGTTAATCTAGGCGCACCTTCAATTTTCATTAGTTGGTTACTTATTGTCAAAATTACAGGTGAGTGATCTGAGGAGAGATCAAAGCTTTCCTCTACTTTCGCAAAATTTGTAGATACTCTTTTGCTACGAAGAAGTCTATTAGGTCAGGTGTTTTTGCTGCATCGGACCCTTTAATCCAGAAACTAAAACCCTTGTTCATAATATTCACTCAAAAACATGCACTAAATCCGGTGGATAAAGATGCATTTAACGCGAGTTTAAAACAAGTTTTTAAGCCGGTTTTAAACCATTCTAAACCTACTTATTGTAAAATTTCACATAGAATGACATACATACTTGTATGACATTCGTTCACCATTTATTTTGCGCATGTTGATTGTACTCGTTGTGCGTGTCGCTTAAAATGAATTTGAAAGAGAGAAAATTTGATTCGAAATTAATTTGATATGTATTTATTTATTTATTTTTTTTTTTAATGTAGTGTGACGTCTATCACCATCTAATTCCTGTCGAATTAGCAAATGTAACCGCTAAAAAGCCTATTTTTTCAGTCAAAAATACTTACAGAAATCCATTTCATCGTAATCGTCGACGCAAGCCGTCTTATGCATACGGTACATTCGACCAGGAGGACGGTGGTTTACCACCTGCTGCTCCATCAACACTTCCAGAAATTCATCTTCTGACGATGAAGACATCAACATTTCAACTGATCATGCTATTTCGTAACGAAAGAAGAAAGAATTATAGTGGAGATAAGGACCGGAGGAAAACGCATTAATATAGTACCTGCATACATTAACTGCTGTAACTGGCATTCGGATTTCAGTGAAGTCTCAGATTTTTTATTTATGTCAGGTTATAGCGACACATTACTCTTGGAAAACTTTAATGCACGTGTGGGGAAGGAGCAGGTAACATAGACCGGTAGCATTGCAATGGAGGGTTTTCCTAGTTTATGTAGAGCATCGAAGGATAACACTTTCGACGTTAAAGGCAAAAAGCTTATGGATATCTGTTACACTTTTGACCTTTGCCTTCTAAACGGCAGAAGTATAGGTGATTCAGATGGCGAGTTTACCTTTGTCGGAGGAAATGGCTGTTCTGTTATTGACTATGCATTTATTAATGGAGAGTGGCACAATATTATAAAGGATATGAACGTTTCGGCACAAGAATTCTCAGACCATATGCCTCTCATAATCGAATGTTCCTTAGTAGCGAGAACCACTGACGTCAAAGAGCTTAACTTACTCCCAAAACTTATCTGGAAGGACAGCAACACCGACCAATATCGCCATAATTTGGACACATACAATAGGAAGCTATCACCTGAATGGATTTGCGCCCTACATTCAATAGTCCTCACAAACCTCATAAGGATTGCCGCCAAGACGAATGATCCAAAGAAAAAAATCGAACGAAAGCAACCGTGGTTTGACAGCGAATGTTATGAGGCTCGAAAAAAATCTTTGACTGCGCTAAATCTGTTTAGAAAAGTGAACTCTGATATGGCGAAGGCTGTATACCTCGACATAAATGCATACTACTAATCCCTATGTGATAGAAAACGGAAAAGATACTTCAATGAAATTGCTAGCGAGTTGGGGAAGGCTGCAAACAGTAAACAATTTTGGTCATTAGCCAAAAAACTAAACCAAAGAAAGTACAAGGTCGAAAGCCGAATTAAAGCCTCAGCTTTAGCGCTCCATTTTAAAACATTGCTCAACGCGCAGGGAACATCGACTGCCTTTCAATATGCAATGCCAAACATCTATTGTGAGTCCCTGGATAAGCTATTTAATGAAAACGAACTGTTCGAGGTACTGAGGGAGGCAAAACGAAACAAAGCTCTGGGTGAAGACGGGGTCCCATATGAGTTTTTTCAATATGCCTCATCATCCTTTTTGGAAAATTTATTGATATCCTTTAATCGTACCTACAATGCAGGAAAAGTACCGAGTGCATTTCAGAGATCAATTGTATTCCCTATTTTTAAAAAAGGCGATCCAAATGTAGCGGAAAACTATAGGGGAATATCTTTTATGAATGCAGTTACAAAAATGTTCACTGGCATGCTAACAGCAAGACTATTAAAATGGGTAAATGAGAACGGAAAACTATCTCAGTTCCAAGCGGTCTTTAGAAAGGGTTTCTCAACAGTCGACCAAATTCTCAACCTGACCACCATAGCTCAACAGTACCTAGACAGAGGAAAGAAACTTTATGCATTCTTTATTGATTTCAAAGCGGCACTCGATAAGATAAATAGAGACTATCTGTTCTATAAGCTAGCGAACATTGGATTATCATTAAAGTTTGTAAATATACTACAGAAGTTGTACAAAAATAATAAGTCAGCGATATGGGACGGTAAAAAATTGTCGGAATGGTTTGAGGTGGATATGGGAGTTAAGCAGGGTTGTCTTCTAAGCCCTCGTCTTTTCGCACTTTTTGTGGATGATATTTTAGACATACTACCAGCAGGCATATGTGTAGATTAGCTAATAGTAAGGGCACTGCTTTCGTTGCAGTTCGTTGCAACTTATGATCAACAAAACTGAAAGATATTGCCATGCCAACTGCCTGGAAATAAATACTTCTAAAAGCAAGATATTAGTATTTCGTAAAGGTACAGGCGCTTCTCGAGAAACGAACGATGGACATACGGTGGAGAAAATTTAGAAGTAGTGAGGTCCTAAAAAAACTTGGGTATAACCCTAAGCCATAACCTTTCGATGAAACATCACCTTGAGCTCAAGCTTGTAGAAGCGAAGAAAGCTTTGAATTCAACATGGAGGGACCTTATTTCCAACCCCAAAGTTCACATACTAGCAAAGTTGAAAATATTTGAAGCTGTAGTGCGTTCAGTAATGGTCTATACACCGACTGTATGATGAAGTTGAAAAATTGCTTAGATTTTTCCTGAAGAACACCTAACAACATACTGCATATAGAGAGTGGAATATTACCATTGTTTATAATCACGCTGAAGCTAAATATGAAGTATATATTAAAGGTTTTGAGCGGAGATGACGATAGACGACTCAATAAGATTCTTGCGGAGAAAGTTATAAGAACCAAGTAACAATTTTACAAAGAGTGGGAGAATACTTCCTTCAAGCATAATATTAATTTAAGAATGAGCGAATCGAATACCCCTGAATGGACAAGTGCTCTTTATAAATTTGTTTCTGATGTCGACTTAGCGATGAAACGAGACTCCATTAATTCAGCCAAAAATTCAAGCTCGCGTCTAATATATAGAAATCTAGCACATATCCAGATTAACTACATGAACTCCAACCTTAATATCCACCAAATTTCATTAATCCTGCGAACGAGAGGAGAACTTCTAAAGTTGAATTATATGCCACATCGCAACGATCTCCCATTAAGATGTGGGTTATGCAATACAGCAGAAGTAGAAGACACCGCTCACTTCGTAGGTAGCTGCCCGATTCTGAAAGACATCAGACGAACACATTTGGATGGAGAACGTTTAGAAACTAGCGAAGAAACCAATCTTTTAAATGGTAATGACTGGTGTGCCCTAATAGCATACTGTTCCACTGCATATAATTATAGAAAAAGAATCATTGAAGAAAATTTTTGATCTAAAAGAAACAAAAAAAAAAAGAAGCTATATAGATTGATGTTTTATTTTTCCTATACTTTTTGATTATTTTTATAATTGATATCTTTTGTTTGTAAATGTATTCACGAATTAAGTTGTTGTCAATCTACGGCAGACGGCAGAGCCATTGCTTATATTGTACTATTGTGTATTGAAACCTATTTAACTGAACATGCGCTACGGTAAAATATATTGGCTTATAGGGAAATACTCTTGTTTGACCAATTACAATAGATTACTGCTTTATAAGCAAATTCTAAAACCAGTATGGACTTATGGGCTCTAACTATGGGCATGAACATGCAAAACAACTTTACAGAAAAAACAAACATTTCAAAATAAAGTCCTACGGAATATAGTAAATGCACCAAAAAAAATAAAAAATAAAAATACAAATATTTGGCGCAACAGCTCTTTAAAGTGCCAGGGCCTAGCTTCTCGCAACCACTCGTTGTGTGCGTTATATTTTTTACACGAATGGAAGGGACCTACAGTTTAATGCCGAATCCGAACGGCGATTTGAGAAGCTTTTTCGTGACAACAATACTCTCGGATGTTTGTCAGACGCTCGCGAGAGGTGGGACCGTGAAAAAACTTTTTGGTGTTTTCTGGGATTCGAACTTGGAACCTCATGCGTAGTGATCCGACACACTAACCACTTACGCCACGGCGCCCACATAGTAAATGCACCATGGTACATAAAAAATACTAATATGCATAGAGATCTACGGGTGACCAGATAAGAACGATTGGAAAAAAAATTTTAAATAAAACAACAACGGTGTGAGATAAATGGTAAAACTGATTATGGCTTTATTTTAAAGCTACATTCATGCCATTTTGTGTGGAAAGCACATCATTTTAATGGTCGCGTCGGCTCGCTGGCAGTGTTTCAAGCGGTCGGACCAATTTTTGATGACTCGGTCCAATATTACGGCGTTATTCTGGCAATAGCGTCTCGAATGTTGGCCTTGAGTTCATCCAAAGTGGTTGGCTTGTTAGCGTAGACTAAGGATTTGACGCAGCCCCAGAGAAAATAATCGAGTGGTGTCAAGTCGCATGATCGCGGCGGCCAATTGATGAACGCTCGCCGTGAGATGACCCAGTCGCCAAATTTCTCCTTTACAACTTTATGCATTTCGTCGCTTGTATGGCATGGAGCGCCGTTGTTCGGCTTCAATTCTTGCGTCAGCGCAATCATATATGGATGTAGGTCCAAATCCAACCGCAAAATAAGCCGCGTTGACTTTCTTGCGATGCACAATTCAACTGATCGGCGCCGAATCGACATTTCTGAGTCTTTTTGATACTTGCCGCTATGGTACCTATGTTTTCTTCATTTCGATCCAATCTCTGTCTGGTTGGTGGCTTAAGGACCAAAAGATTGTACTCACGCTCAAACTTTTCCACTGTGCGATGAATTACCTGCACACTGAAGCCACGATGACGACCGAACTTACGACGAAATTCACATTGCGTATTAACAACTGAGCCGGAATTTCGATAGTTTTTTAATAATTTTCGCACGTTCGGCAAGCGTGAAATGGTTCTTGATGAAATGGCAAACCTAACTGAATATTTTGACAGCTGGATGTCATTGGTAACTTTGACAGCTGCTGAAACATAACAATTGGAAAAAGTATCATTGCTATTTGGTCACCCTTCATAAATTGAAATGATTGAAGATGCAGTAAAAAAAAAAAATAGCTAATGGACATAAACGTAGTCTTCTCAATCACGTTAACTCAGAAATGATGGAACTATTACATACTAAGAAACTGACTAGGAGATTGAGAAGAGTAAAACCTTTTGAATTAGCTACGTAGATCGAAAAAAAAAAGATTAAACAATATTTAATCGACCAGAGACAAATACTTATCATAAAAAAAAAGCATTTCATCAACATCTTGTTCTTCTTCCTTTTATCAGCGAGGTTATGATCCGAAAACAAGGAATCATAACCCTCCCACTTCACCGCATTTCTACTGATCCGCCTGTGGGGTTCGCATTTCATCAACATCATGAATGAAATTCATTTGTTATTTGTTTTTGCATCTTTTAAATTTTTTTTTCATTTTTCCTGCCTCCTGCGAGCAAAGAAATGCCAAATATGACTTGAAGAAAAAAATTCAAAGTTATGAAATTAATTTTAGTCCAAGTTAGTGTACATAAACTGGTCTCCGGATGGCAGTTTAAATTTAATCGGATTAAACGCCGATCCGGTTTATACAACTGGGTTTGGGTTTAGGTTTAACGACTTAATATTATGGAATTGAGTTCAATTTTCCGGTTAAGCTTACTTTAATCGGGATGTGAGTGAGTGAATAATATGGCCGTTTATCGACCCTTTTATCGTTCTCGAGTTGAACGTATTGTGTTAGTTGGTATATTCATCGTTTGGTGCTGTGGTTCGCGAATAAGAGACTAAAAGATTTATTTGCTTGACTTAGGCGAGTGAGAGTTATTCAATATGTGGACCATACTCGTAATGGCAAATTTGTAGTGAAA
Source organism: Brachypalpus laphriformis (assembly GCA_945910035.1). Taxonomy (NCBI): domain Eukaryota; kingdom Metazoa; phylum Arthropoda; class Insecta; order Diptera; family Syrphidae; genus Brachypalpus; species Brachypalpus laphriformis. The sequence continues at coordinate 36,593,835 of OX246753.1, forward strand.
TTTTTCGTCATTTTCTTAGTTAAAGCAGTAACTAATTTTTATAGCAGTCTCGAGATGTGAAGTTGATTATGAACTCTGTTTGAAGGTATCCTTTCAAAGAAAGCCCCTCAATGAAAACCTAAAAAGAACCCACTCATAACATTTCAAAGCCTTAGTGAATTCCAAGGTAATCATTCACTAAGACACATCACTTGCATTACCCACAAGGCCTTAATTGCTTAACTAAGTTAATTTTATCATTCAAATGACTTCTTTATTTATCTACAGATTGCTACTGCAACTAAGATAACTAACAGCAATGCATATCGGAGTATCATTTAAGCTCTCAAAAAACTCGCAACCCTGTAACATATTAATTGGAATTCTTCACCGATAAAAAATATATTTCTTTTCTTTTGTTGCTGACAATGCTTGTGTGAAAATGCAATAAAAATCCATCCATCCCCGCACATTCTTACATCCGTATTCATTTATTCCATTTTCTCCTACTAAAAAGAAAAGAAAAACAGATAGAATTCCAATTAATTGATAAATTCGTCGAGTAAAACCAAGTATCTACTGTATCATTGGAAGTAGAACGAAAGAGGAGATATGGAAAGTTATGCATTTCGCTTAAGTACGAGTGGTATCCTCTTTCATTGTACAGAATAAATGAATTCAGATGGCGGGTGTGGAATCAATAGTTGAAGAAACAATTAAAAAAATAATATTGCAAAAATGCACTGAACAGCTATTGCAATCACTTGTCGTTTTTGTAGTTCATTCTCTTTTAAGGGTTGTTAATAGGGGTGTGGGTGCGAGCGACTGTAGTCTCACATTCGTTGTTCGTATTGCGTTGCAACTTGTTGAAGCTTATTCACTATACTTGTGTAAATTTTATATGCACATAAGTATGTACATATATTCTTCATAACTACTATTAACTCTCTCGGGCTTTCGTTCTCTTCTATCAATATAAGAAGATGTGTGTGAAGACAAGTTGTATAAAATGCATACAAATAATTTAATAAGAAATGAAAAATTTATTTAATTGCACGTTAAGATAGACAAAACCACTGTGAAGTGAATAGAGATAATGAAGAAGAAAAACCAAAGGAAACATTTCTCATGAGCTTTTGGAGAGGGTATGAGTGTTGTATTTTCTTCCTCAGCACGGGCAAGGTCATTCTGGGATATTTGTATGCTCGGTGAACTTAACTGGGTTAATTAATTCGCGTTAATGTGCCTGCTAGTAAGGGCGGGCCAATCAAACCAAAATATTAATAATTTTTATTAAGAGGAAGTTCAGAGAGTGCTATATTTGGGTTCGATTTTAATCTGAGTAGGTCTGCGAGTATTAAAATGAAAATGTTGGAGTAAATCCTCCACACATGTATGTATATATTAATAGTGCGTAGAACTACACATAAGTTGAAACAGATATTTAATTACTAGTTAAGCAAGCTAAACGCATGAAGTCCCGAAAAAAAATGTATGTTTCCGGTTGGGAAAATTCCAGAAAAAAAAGTATATTAAAAGGGCGCAACAGCTCTTTAAGTGCCAGGGCTCTTTAAGAATGCAGAGCAGTAATACATAATAGTTTTTCCCAATGTTTTCAGAAAAACTTAAGATTATTTATTTATACAGACGAAGTAGGGGTGTATAGCAATCTTTCTTAAGTTAGAATCTAAATATTGAACAGCGTGTTAGGAAAGCAAGCATAGCCTTCTACGCATGCAATAAAACCTTCGGTAGGAAATGGGGTCTTGAGTCTAAAATAACCCTTTGGATGTACACAGTCGTTGTGCGCCCAATTTTCACCTACGGAGCTTTCGTCTGGTGGCTTGCCCCTTAGTAGGAAACATAACGTCTTTAAACAAAAAAGAGTCCAAAGAGCGTAGGCGTCACGGGCGCTCTGAGTTCCTTCCCAACGGATGATCTAACTCTGATCCTCCACCTGATCCGTCTCAGACTACACATCAATCATACAGCATTATGCAGCGTAGTCCAGCTCAGAGAGTCTGGTTGCTGGACTGCTATGCCATACGGCCACAGTAGATTCCTTGAGACGATACCAATAAGCCTGGTTGCGTCTTCGTTTGATTACAAAACCCCCACTTCAAACTTCAGAAAACTCTTCTCAGTAACCTTGCCAACCAGGGGGTGACAATGGTACAGTGCGTAGTGTGTTTGCTCGTTAACCGATGTGTGCAGGTTCAAGCCCTAGCGGAGAACAGCAATCATGGGCCACCCAAAGTATAAAGGAAAAACGATTTACATCGAAGTTTTTCCAACCACTGCACCAAAGAAAGGTTCCTGCCTGGTAGTACAATGGACCGGAGAAGTCTGAGTGCTCTGGGATTTGGGTTTCCTTTTTTTAAAAAAAAAGGAAAAAAAAACCTTGCCAACCAGAGCTGAGCGTAAAAGCGGTAAGGTGATAAAAGATTTCGACATAATCATCTACACGGACGGATGGAAAATGGACTGCGGAGTCGGCGCAGGCATTTTCTCAGACAAGCTGAATGTCTCGAAATCTTTCTGCTTAACGTTTCTCAAGCGGAGCTTCTCGCGATTCGTGAGGCTTGCCGTATACTGAATGTCCTCCCAACTCTCAATCGCAATCTTGCTATCTTCACTGATAGCCAAGCTGCTTCAAAGCCATTGATTCAGCTATCACATCTTCAAAACTGGTAGAGCACTGCCAGGAAGAGCTAAACAAACTATGCGCTCAATTGAAAATCACCCTCATCTGGGTCCCTGGACACAGTAACTTCGAGGGAAACGAGTGAGCTGATGATCTGGCCAGACAAGGATCAGTTCTAAGCGACTCTCTGACAGAAAGAGTCAATATTCCGCTGGGAGTCATCAAGGGTAACACTCACAACCACTTCCTAAAGTTAGCTAATCACTGGTGAAAATCGCTTTCTAGCTGCGTTATATTAAGAAATATATAACCCAACTATAAATAACTTAAATCAAATGAGTTACTTAGCAGATCAAGACCAGATATTGCCAGAATCGTAGCCATCAGTACAGGTCATTGGCCGATAGAAGATCATGCAGCCAAGCTTGGCATCGTCTGCCGTAGCTGCAGAGATGCTAATAAGAGAGAATCTCTTTTTCCCTTTCTTTTCAGATGCTTAGCCCTGGCGAGAACCAGAGAGCGTACCCCAGGTAAACTCTTTTTCAAAGACCTGGGCGAAATATTTGAGAAAGGGGTTGGAGCCCTCTTTCTTTATCTAAACTCGACAGGCTGGGTCTAGCATATCCATCTTCTTCAACCGAATACTTCATTATACACACCTGGTTGTACATGAGTTTTGTTATATCAAAATCGCGCAATAGCGCTAATTGGGTTCTTTTTGAACCGCCATCCCAACCAACCAACAAACCATAGCCATCTTTACAGGAAGATATTTACACGCAAAGGAACCCTTCACAGAAAGATGTCGAGGTGGAGTATGAATAGATTTTGATGTTTTCACAGAATGCCTCGGAATTGGCAAAGGGTCTTGTTATGACAAGCATGACCAGGAATTCGGTCATTTGGTTGTACATATGGATTTTGTGTGCAGATATCTTTTGCAAAATGATTGAGCTTTCTTTCCGATTCGAGTCTTAAGAACTACCATATCCGGCGAAAACCTATTTTTTGTAGTTCTTCTTCTTCTTTTTCCTTTTATCAGCGAGGCTATGATCCGAAAACAAGGGATCACAACCCACCCACTTCACCGCATTTCTACTGATCCGCCTGTGGGGTTCGCCTATTTGACCTCAGAAAATATCGGCAGGCCTGCCGATTTTGGATCACTCGGTTACTGAGACCAATGAAATGCCGATGTCGTCGCATTTGTCTGATCCAGGCGTTTATAGGCCTGCCTTTCCTACATCGCGATGTCTTTGGAACGTGCATTGATATTGCCTTTTTAACAGGGTTCAAATGATCTCTTCTTTGAACGTGGCAATACCAACTGAGCCGGTCACGCTCTATTTTTTGTACGATGGTTTCCTTGATGTGAAAGCTTCCACGGATCTTCGAACTTCTTATTCGATCAAGCTTTGTCACTCCTGCTGTCATGCGAAGCATCTTCATCTCAGCTGCCGTTAATTTACTCTCATACTTTTTATACATCGTCCAACATTGTGAACCGTACGTGAGCGCTGGACGTACAACTGCGGTGTAGAGCCTTCCTTTCAACTTAGGGGGCATTTTTCTGTCACAAAAGATAGCGGAATTTTCTCGCCACTTCATCCACCCTACGCTTACACGATGATTGATGTCGTCATCACAAGTTGCTTTGCTATTGATCAAAGATCCCAGATATTTGAACTTTTCGCACTTGGGAAGCACTGCTCCATTCAAATAAATGTCTGGAATAGGCCTGAGTGGATCAGAGAACGGGCAGCACAAGTACTCTGTTTTTTTTTAACTAATGCGATACCCATTTCCCTCCAAAACGTCCACCCACACATCAAGTGCTCGTTGCAGGGATGTAGGATCCTCACTTATGATGGCTCCATCGTCAGCAAAGAATAACTGATGTACCTTGGGGTCCATCACTTTACCTTCAAGCAGATAATCAAGGACTGTAATAAAGAGCAAAGGACTTAAAACGCTTCCCTGGTGTACCCCGACTTTGATCGGGAACTCTTCGGTTACTCCAGCGGGGCATCTTACTCTTGTCTTTGCTCCTTCGTACATGTCCATGATCATCTGTACATAGGTCTCTGGAACCCCTCGATGTCTTAGCGCCACCCATATCAGATCTCGTGGTTGTCTATCGAATGCCTTTTCAAAGTCAACCAATACAATATGCAAATCCCTTAAGGAATCACGATGTTTTTCCATTATGATCCTTATACTTTGGATTGCATCTGTGGTTGATTTACCCGAGACAAACCCGCACTGATCATCAGATAGCCGTATTATTTTTCGCAGTCGGCCACCTAATACCCGCTCAACTATCTTCATGGTGTGTGACATCAGCTTGATCGAACGGTAGTTATCACAGTTTCGCGTATCACCCTTCCCTTTGTATACAGGAAGAAGGTAACTTTCCCTCCATTGATTCGGCATTGGATCACCTGTCATAAATTTGGAGATGAGAATTCTGAGCCATCTGAACCCGATGTCTCCCATCTTTTTCCAGAACGAGAAAGAACGCTTTTCGTTTTTTGGAGTATTTGACCGCCTCACTAACTTCTTCGACTGTAATGTCGGGTATTTCTTCACAGTTAATAATAATAATAATGGGTGGCTCTTGCAAGGTATAGCCGGGGAAACTGTTAATTTAAAAATTCTTTACAATACTGCCGCTATCTCTGCAGAATTTTGACGTCATCCACAATAAGCTGGCCATGAGCATTGCTAATGAACCTTGGCGAACGAATCTCCTGAGCATTCTTCCTCTTTGGGCGGCTATTTTGAAGATAGTGGCGCTCTTGTTCATACTGTGTCTTCGCAGCTCCTGGATAGCCTGGTTTGCATCAGCAACCGGGGAAAATATTTTCTCCAGCTTCCGATACAGGCCCTCCGTACTCTCTGCTTGAAGCTGAGCGCACTTCTTCTTCGCTTTTTTCTTGCAGCATCTGTATTCCATTTCGAGGCGAGCTTTTTCGTCACTATTATTAGAGGGGCACTTTGACCAAGCTTTGAAAGCCGCTTTCTTCTCATTTATCACTTTCTTAGCTTCATCACTCCACCACCATGTTTCTTTGGCGTGTTGATGGTGGCCTTTTGAAGCTCCTAGCAGTGATTTGGCCTTCTTTAAGCAAGTTCGCTGTAGGGAATCCCACATATTTTGTGCTCTGCACTCTTCATCCTCAGCTCCGTTGATGGTGTGAGAGAGGTAATTCTTCATTACGAAAACAAAAGCCTCGCCTTTTTCTTTGTCCAGATTGTACCACTTGATTTTCTCAGAGACCCTTGTTTGTTTGCTTTTCTTCGGTGTTTTCATAAAAATTTCTGTTAGCAGGAGACGGTGTTTTCGAGCGATTGCCTCTCCCAGGATCACTTTGCAATCTTTTACCCGAGGCTTCATGAAACTGCCTACCAAATGGTAGTCAATCTGAGTTTCATCTCCACCACTGCTGTAAGTGATCAGGTGTCGGTTTTGTTTGACGAACATGGTATTTAACACGATAAGACCGTGTGATTTGCACATGCTTAGGATGTCTTCACCAGGAAGGTTCCTGGTGCCATATCCTAGTCCTCCATGGCAGTCTTCATAGTCTTCGTTTGATTTCCCGACATGTCCATTCAAATCTCCTCCCACAAACAGAAATTCTTCCTTTGGGATGTTCTTAAGGAGATTGTGGAAATCTAGCCAAAATGCATCTTTATCTCTCTGATTGTACCCATCGTGGGTAGCATATGCACTGACAATATTCCACACCTCTCCTTGTATTACTAGTTTGAGAGACATCAAACTGTCGCTGGACTTCGGAATGCTCAAGACGTTTCCAAGCAGCTCTGCCGCAAGGATGATACCGATTCCGTTCCTAGCCTTTTCCGTTCCGTAGTAGAACATCTTGTAATCTTTTGTCCTAACGTCCAAGAAACGCGCCCGATTCCCGGTGTTTTTCCATTTCGTCTCTTGGACACACAAGATATCCACCCGCCTTCTATTCATCATCTCTTCCAGCTCGTAACTTCGACCGGTCATGCTTCCAACGTTCCAACTCGCGACCCTTAAATTGCGTCCAAACTGTTTCATTATGTTGCTAGCCCCCGGAATCCATATAGCTCTGACCCGAACATTTCTGCTCGGTCTAGGATCAGTACCATGCACAGCAGTGGTAGTGCCTGGCGGGGTAGTGCCTTTCCTTTTTGCAAGTATTATCATAATGATACAGTTTTGCAATACAATTTTTGCACCATATTGCGATGGTGTTTGTTGTTTGACACGTGCATGCTCCTGTTATAGTATTGTTTGATATTTCTTTTATGACACCGGTGATCTCCAGTCGTGTCAACCCACGGACTCGCATGCACACTTGTGGGAGGGTTTTTATGGTAGTATATGTGTCGCTAGGCTCACTTGGGTGTTATATTGCCTAGATCTGATTTGTCCCCTTAGTCGCCTTTTACGACAAGCGCTAGTTGTTGGGGGGCGCTGCAGTGATATTCTTAACCCGTCCCTGCACGGGGAACCTATTTTTTGTAGATGAGGCCGAAAATTCGTTCAGTAATTTTTTAACTATCTTTTTTGGCACATGTATATACTTTTTTCAATAAATAAAATGTTTGTTCCCAGAAAATGTACAAAAGTGGATTAAATCTACCAAAAAAAGAGGTCGACTTCGGCAAGTTTCCAATAGTAGGGTCCCGGTGGCCCAAGACATAAAAAAAAGTGTTAGGCGGCCACTAAAGTAACTCAGCCGTGACGCTACTGTTTTCTATTAAGATTTTTGAAGTGTCATATTATATAATATGTATACCTATAATGTCTAACCATAGTATATAATCGTCTTATTCAAGATATACCTAAATAAATAAATAAAAACAACCAACAAGTAATTAACTCAACAACTCCTAGAAGTTTTCGCATCCCTGATAATTCAAGAGAAAACCACCAACACTACAGCATGATACAGAATACGCACAACAAAAGATCATATTTCTTTTTTTAGTGCTGCACCCCCGTAGATGGGATCAAATTCAATCCAGCCACAGCACAACCACCCCCACAGAAATTATTCGGGGCACTCAAAAGCGCTTTCCGTTTCTAAGAATCAAATCCTAAAACGCATACAATGCTCCCCTTCCCTGCTTCTGTTCTTAGTAAAAAAAACTACACGAAACTGCACGAACTACAACGTGAACAAATCGAAGGTTGTTGTCTTCATTTATATGGTTTAATCTCTTACAACTGAAAGCAGCTCTTCGTATGCTGCCCAATACACACAACTATTGCTGAGTCAGAAAAGCAGCAGCAGAAGCACCCCAGCAGCGATTGTTAAATTATAACAAAAAAAATTTATTGGTGATTCGAGTGCTTTTAAAGCTGGTTGACTTCATGAATAACCTTAACCTCCGCTTGGAATACACTGCAATAACCTGGTTGTCTAAAAGACTTTTGCATATCAAGGCGCGCCGAAAACATGCATGCTCCTACACCATCCTCTGTCTTAGACCTTGGTGTATATTTCCAAAGCGGAATCTTTTATGATAACATTCTCCGCCCAATTCTGTCCACAGGGAATGTTTTTGTCGTATTTAATATTGAAGTCCAGAGACGGTGTTAAGTAGTCAGTGACTTCTACCACCTTTCTACGTAAGTTTATGATTTTGGCATGCCTTGCATAATTACTGATCCACTGTGATGATTCTTTCAGTTGCAAAGCCGAATTTGTTGCTACCTCCTTCCCATAAATATCTAGCGGATTAATGTGTAATATTATTTCCAGCGCCGCCGTAGGAGTCGTGCGAAGAGCGCCGGTAACGCAGACACATGCTGACCTCTGAATTGTACTTATGGCAGTAAGGTAGCCGACCTTTTCCATTGCAGTCCACCAGACTAAGATTCCATACATGAGTATTGGTCTTACTACCGCTGTATAGCCAGTGCATTATTTGCGGACGGACACCCCACTTATAGTTCAAGGCTCGTTCATTTTCCAGCTAATTTTTCCGTTCAGTATAAGGCCTAGGTATTGGCGCGTTCAGTGTATTTCTCTGGAATTCTGCGCCTTTTTGTAAATAGCACTAGCTCAGTTTTCGTCGGGTTGACATTAAGTCCGCATCTTTCAGTCCACTTGACTAATTTTGCCACGTTCCATGAGATCTTGTAAGGTCGTAGGATGTTTACCACTGATTGCTATAGCAATATTGTCTGCATAAGCTATAACTTTATATCCTTCCTTTTATAAGGTGAGGAGTATTTCCTTCATACCTGTGGAGATAACACTCCTCCTGGTGGTGTTCCACGTTGAAGTAACCTTCTTAATTTGCAGCAGCCAAGTTCTGAATTGATCACCCTGCTTAATAGCATTTGGTTGATCCAGTGACTTAGCCTAGCATTAATCTCAAGTTTACTGAGGGCTTCCATTATGGCTCTCTCTATATCGACGAAGGCTACCATCGATTATTCTTTGCTAGCCAGCTATTTCTCAACAGTGCCAACGACAGTGCAGGGTGGTCCCTACAAACTTACTCTTACTGTAAGCATGTTGCCATAGCGAAAGAATTTTTACATTAATCTTGCTTCGTATGTATAGGTATATACATACACCATTAACCTCTCCAGAGTTTTAGTAGATACGAGGACAGGCTAATGGGTCTAAAATCTTTTGGGGTGGTGTGCGAGGCTTTCCGGTCTTCAGTATAAAAACTACTCTTACCTCTCTCCAAAGCTTAGGTATATAATCATTATCTAGGCAGGATCGGAACAGTTTAATCAACCAAGGTCGAAGAATGCCATATACCATGTTGCATCTCCGCTGTGATAACTCCATCTGGTCCTGCCGATTTGTATGGAAGGACATTTTTTATCGCCCACGAGAGCTTTCGGTCGTTTACAAGTTCTTCTGAAATTTGTGGCGCTTCTGATCTGAACGTTTCGTGATTGAAGTCGTCCGCTGTTGTGTTTCCGGGGAAGTGAGTATATAGGAAAAGGCTAAGCGAGTCTCTACTATAGGTCTTCACGGTAACATCTGGATATCTGATATAGCTGGGTATTACAGTAGACTTAAACAGGATCTTCCTAACCTTTCCAGCTTCACTAGTGCTTTGAATATTTGAGCAAAAGAGTTGCCAGGAACTTATTTACTTACTTACTTAGGTGACGCTACAGTTCGGGGTGAACCTGGGCCTCAACCAACAAGCCTCTCCATTTAGCTCGGTCTTCAGCTAATTGCCTCCAGTTGCGCACTTCAAGTTGGTCGAGGCCACCTACGGCGATGATTCGCTCCACTGCGTCATCCCTTGGGGTTAGATTCGAAGACTCTGTGGGCCGGAGCGTTGGTGTCCATTCGCTCTACATGTCTTAGCCATCTCAGACGTCCAATATGCAGTTTTTTGATTAGGTCGATGTCGCTGTACAGCTCGTATAGTTCGTTATTGAATCTTCTCCTCCAAAACACATCAACGCAAACGGGACCGAAAATCTTACGAAGAATTTTTCTCTCGAAGCGACCAAGGATATCTTCATCCTCTTTTAATAAAGTTCGTGTTTCAGCGCCGTAAAGGAGGCCTAGGATGATCAGGGTCTTACACAGAGTCTCCTTAGTGGTTCGAGATAGGGCTTTACTGTTGAATTGCCTTATAAGCCCAAAAAACAGCAATTGGTAAGAGTTATTCTTCGATTGATTTCTGCGCTGATCTTGTTTTTCGAGTTTATAGCAGAGCCAAGGTAGACAAAGTCGCTTACTACTTCGAAGTTATAGCTGCCCACTGTGACATTCTGTCCAATTCGTCGGTGTTGGTTGTCCCTTCTTGTTGAAAGCATATATTTGGTTTTGCCCTCGTTTATCGCTAAACCCATTTTGGCCGCTTCCGCCTCAATGCTTGCAAACGCACCGGTGACAGCCCGCTGAGTTCTTCCGAGAACGACTATATCGTCGGCGTATGCAAGCAGTTGTACAGACTTTTGATAGATTGTTCCTCCGGTGTTGGCTTGTGAGTTCCGCACAATCCGTTCAAGTACAATATTAAAGAAGTCACACGACAGCGCGTGACCTTGTCTAAAACCTTTTTTGACATCAAAGGTGGGTGGGGGTGGGGGGTGGCAATGGTGTAGTGGTAACGTCGTCAATTGCCACGCTAATGGTTCATGGTTCAAATCCTGTCAGCAAGCATTTATTTATTTCTCATGAAATATATAAAGTCAGTCCGATCATTTTTGAAAGCTTGTGTGTACACTACTGCGAAGGCATGACACTGGCAGTAGCTTGGTTATATGGCTGGAAAAATTGTTCGCTCTGTTGATGATGATTTGCCCTTGACATCGGCTATCGGGAAAAAATACGGTGAATCAGAAGCAAATACAATAATAACAAAAATCTCCCCAGTTATTTGGACGCCACCCGCGGAGAATAGCTGAAGCATAAACAACTGAGCTTCAAGAACCACTACACCAAAATCTTTCTCTCTCTCTCTCTCTCTCTCTCTATCCATCCTTTCCAACGCCCGCACTGTGTGTAAACATGTTAAAGGTGTTCATAACTCTTTGAGTGTGCGCAAATTAAAAAAAAAAACAAAAGGTCTCCATGTGGTCTCATTGCCAAACTTGATGAAGCAGCGAACGTTCTCCATCGTCAGCCTGCACAGACGGACAAGTTTGGCAGGGATGTCAAAACTAGACATGGCTCTATAAAGCTCTTCTCTATTGATGCTGTCATAGGCGGCTTTGAAATCGATAAAGAGGTGGTGAGTATCGATTTGGAATTCTTGGGTTTTCTCCAGAATCTGCCGAAGTGTGAAGATTTGATCGATGGTGGACTTTCCTAGCCTGAAACCGCACTGATAGGGTTCAATCAGGCTGTTGATGAAGGGTTTCAGGCGTTCACACAATATCTCAGAAAAGATCTTGTATGCGATGTAGAGGAGACACATGCCTCTATAATTGGCGCAGTTGAGGGGGTCTCCTTTCTTGTGGATCGGGCAAACGATGCTGAGATTCCATTCATCAGGCATACACTCGTCTGATCAAATCTTAGAGATGAGTTGGTGTATGCACGCTACCAATTCATCCTTCGATCTTTCCTTATTTGCCTCTTGTAGTTATTAAGTCTCTTCATATAATTATCCCAGTCTCGAGGGTCTCTTGATTGTTTTGCTCGATTGAAGAGTCGTCGGTACATGAGTTTTAAAACATTACAAAAATCAGAAGTCAAAATCGAATATGCAACCAGCACAATTTGTTATTTTTTTTTCAACATATTTCGTTTATGATTTTGAACTTTTTTTAAATACCGGTAGATCTACCTGTTCTTTTTATGGCATATTCTGCAAAAGTGCAGAGCATGAAAGACATTTTTTTATCATTTTATTTCAAGGTTTTGAAAAGATTTATTTTATAAAAAGTTGGAAGTGTGAAAAACTCTTTTACATTACTTCCAATTCGCAGAAAAAGTACTGAAACCGTTTCTTACGAATGGTACGGAATTGGTACTCTTAAATCTCTTCTTTATACTTACGTCGTATAATATAACTAAGAATAAAAGAAGGAAATGAAAAACGTTATCCTTAATCAAAGTTGTAATTTTGCTTATTAATTTTTTTTTTACATTTTCCATCTATTTATCTTACTAGCTAAACATTTTCCGCTTTGGTGGGCGTTTTTAATGGGAGAACATTTTGTGTACCCACATATTACTGCTCTGTTTACCGTCTTGGTTTTGTTTTAATCTCTTTCATACGCCAACTTTCGCGAATAAAGCAGAAAAGTTTTTGCGCTCATTTTCGTCCTTTTATGCCAAAATGAACACGTGAAGGATAAAGGTGAAGGAATGTGAACATGATATAAAGGTTTACTTTTCTTTTGAAGGAGCTCGCATATAGGTTCCATACGTTTGTGTAAACAAAGTAAAGTGTAAAAGAGACTCTACAGATGAAGGAGGACAGAGGAAATGGAGATAAAATTGATTAACGCTGTCAGGACATGATGAAGGGAAGTTGAAAAGTTTATCACTTCATTAAAGTCGGTTTTTATAATGCTTGCTGCACACAATAATTTCCAAGGGTGGAAGGCAATAACATACCAACAGAGAGGACCTATAAAGTTAGAGGATAAAAACATGGATAGGAATTTGATTGTCTTCTTGCTTTTTTATTTCCCCATAGGATCATTCAATATTACTTGGGCATTTATGTCTATCAGCTTCACATGCCACTTTTGTACTACTTATCGGGTTTAAGGAGAGGACTTAATATTAATATGACAGGGTGTTCCAAGTGACACTGTAGCCATGAAGTTTGTGTATCCCTAAAGACGTTATTAAAAGTTGATGCACATTTTATTGTGAGTTCAGTCAGAACTTTGACAGGTGTCAAATTGACTTCAAATATAGTATAATAATATATAATTCCTTCTAGTGCACGCAAAGCAGGTATTAAACATTCTACGCACGGATACTTTGCAGAGAGCAGTTAGGTCAATAATATGTAGTTGTCTGTGATAAGAAAGAACCACCAACAAGTGGTATAGTGGCAGTAGGGTTGAATCCATTAAGACTTCTTATTGGACGTATATCAGCGAGATTTTATAAAGGGAAAAACATTTCTTCGAATATGCCATGTAGTTGTTACTGATATAGTTTCTAGAATTTTCTGCCCGCGAGCTTTATTTGGCAAATACCCGATAAATGCCGAGGGTAGATGAGTTTCTAACTCATTGCTGTGTCAAAATAGTATTCGGATTTTGTTTTAAAATTAAACAGCATATTCTCCAAGCACGGATGGATCTATTACAGATGGCAAAGCTTGAGCAGGCGTATTCTTAGAAGACTTAAGTCGGGCCTGTCATCAGAGTCTGCAAATAACAACCTCAGTGTCTAAAGCTAAGATGGTCGCTCTGCTGCACGCGTCGAATTTTTTAAAAGACGACCAGGCGACAGGGAAAAATAAGGCAAAGATCAGGCGCATGGAATGTGTGCAGAACATTTTCATACCAAAAGAACTATCCTACGTCGAATGAATGGTTATACTAATTTCAACTATTTGGTGGGACCGAATTAAACTGGCAAAGGCACCAGGAATAGATGAAATTGCACCTGAATATATTAAGTACCTCGGAGAAGAAGGAGAGAAGGAGCTGAGAAAGATCCCGAACTTGATGTGGACGAGCCAACAAAAGGAAATAGGGAGTGATTCTACCTATATTTAAGAAAGGAGACGCAAATGATTGTGGGAACTACAGAGGCATCACCGTACTTACCACTGACGATACTCGAAAACAAACAACTAAGAAGGACTATGGAAAGACAGCTTTCCGATGTGCAAAACGGATTTCGACTAGCCCATAGTATCCATGACCATGCTTTTACTGTGCCCTATGTACTAGAGAAAAAACTAGCCAAAAATAAGGAAGTCTACTACTACTCGCAAGTCTTTCTGTTTCATAGATATGAAAAAGGATTCGATACAGTAAGTAGAAGGAAAATCTGGGTGAGCCTAATGAATAAGGAGTGGAAAAGACCTTATAAATGCAAAAAAAAAAAAAATACAAATATTTGGCGCAACAGCTCTTTAAAGTGCCAGGGCCTAGCTTCTCGCAACCACTCATGTTGTGTGCGTTATATTTTTCACACGAATGGAAGGGACCTACAGTTTAACGCCGACTCCGAACGGCGATTTGAGAAGCTTTTTCGTGACAACAATACTCTCGGATGTTTGTCAGACGCTCGCGAGAGGTGGGACCGTGAAAAAACTTTTTGGTGTTTTGTAGGATTCGAACTTGGAACCTCATGCGTAGTGATCCGACACACTAACCACTTACGGCACGGCGCCCCCCTTATAAATGCAATTAAAAGTATATATAAAGAGACCTTCAAGGAAGTTACAACTAGCAACAGACTGTTGACGAATTTAAAACATAGGAAGGAGTCAGACAAGGGAGTATCTTTACTCCCAACGGGGATCAGCAATCATCAGTCACCCGACGAAATAAAGGAAAACGAATTACATCGAAGTTTTTCCAACCACTGCACCAAAGAAAGGTTCCTGCCTGGTAGTACAATGGACCAGAGAGAGTCTGAGTACTCAGGAATTTGGATTTTCTTTTAATTAAAAAAAAAAATCTTTACTCCACTGTTTGTTCATCTGTGTCATGGACGACGGAATCAGACAGAGTCAGGGAAGGATGCAAAGTGGGACATAGGGAATTGGAACCCATCTCTTTATTTGCCTGCGCTTTTGCCGATGACATTGTGATCTTTGCAAACTCTGAGAAGAAGTCAAGGAAAAACCTTAAAGTATGGACAGACTTCCTGGGACTTCAAAATCGACAGCTCAATGTCGAAAAAACTAAGGCGATGGAGATTAAGAAAAGAAAAGGACTGCTAAGAGTGAGTGTGGATGGAGAGACTTTTGAGTAAGTAGAAAGTTATAGGTATCTAGGAAGCGTCATCAACAATAAGGGGAACTCAGCGGATAATTTAAAGGCAAAGTTCAAGCCACAAATAGGCTGTATACGCTGTTGCGAAAAAAATGCCTGCACCATAAAAAAATAACTCGACCCACAAAAGTATCAATTTTTAAGTCTATGGACCTACCAGTACTGCTGTATGGGGCAAAAACTGGATCGTTTCTGAAAGACAAGAAAAACAACTACATGCCATTGAAATGAAGTACCATCGACGAATGAGAAAGTAGTAGTAGTAGAAGAAAGTAGAACTAATAGAAAAAGGAATGAAGACATCCGAAAGGAGCTAAATGTGAAGAAATCTATGGAAGATAAGAAACTTTGACGGTTTGGACACCTAGTGAGAATGGATGATAACAGACAAGTTAAGAAAATACGGGAAGCTAGAACGGAAGCAAAAAACAGAAGAAGAAGTGCGAAAACAACGTGGAACAATGTGATGGAGGAAATTTTCAAGGGTGCCAGAGAAAGCTGGAACTCAGCAAAGGAAGCAACTAGAGACAGGAACAAGTGTAGACAATTTGTGAAGGAGAGCAAGACGGAAACCGGAGATAGAACCTCGACACCTTAGGGTAAAAGAGGACCGGATAATGTATATATGGTGGGACCGCATGAGGTTCCAAGTTCGAATCCCGGAGAACACCAAAAAGTTTTTTCACGGTCCCACCTCTCGCGAGCGTCTGACAAACATCCGAGAGTATTGTTGTCATGAAAAAGCTTCTTAAATCGCCGTTCGGATTCGGCATTAAACTGTAGGTCCCTTCCACTCGTGTGAAAAATATAACGCACACAACATGAGTGGTTACGAGAAGCTAGGCCCTGGCACTTTAAAGAGCTGTTGCGCCAAATATTTGTATTTTGCATATGTATATGTTTTTTAGAAAATAACCCCAATCAATATTTTTACACATGCCACGTACATTGTCGTTGTCCTGCTTCATCTACATCAACAAATTACGAGCATATTCTTCTGTGCTAAGTAAATAATACACAACACAGTATGAGTTCCAAAAATAAAAATTAAATTCTGCATCTCATCCATTTTTATAACATTCCAATAATTCATTCGTTCAACGTTTATTGAATCACCATCAATCGCATCCAAAACCTATTTCGATACTTACTTACTTGCCTTAGTGGCGCTACAGTCCGGGGTGGACCTGGGCCTCAACCAGCAAACCTTTCTAGTCAGCATAGTTACGAGCCAGCTGCCTCCAGTTGCGCACGCCAAGTTGGTTGATGTCCCCCTCCACTTATTTGCGCCATATACCGCGAGGTCGTCGTATTTTTGTTGTTTCCCATAACTCTCAAAGGACTAAAAACAAATCAATTGGTGGTGAATACCAGTGAAAAGACCCTCCGACGAATAGAGGTAGTTCGTCTAAAAGAACCCCCTTTGCCCTGCCTAAGGACAAAGATCATGACTGCTCATAGCAGTCCGTCAGATGGTCAATCCAGTGTTAGGTAAGTTTATTATTCCTAAGAAAAAATAAGTAGAAAGCACACAAAAAAAAAACCTGAGACCTGCCCACCAATTGGGTAGGGGAAAAAAATCTCTTTATCATGATTAATGACTCCTGCTTTGAAGATGTTATGTCAAAATGCTTATTAAAGAAATTTTCGTACAGAACGCACATATAGACAAGAAACCGGGTCCTTCCAACTCCCGTTGATGTAGAGGCTTAAAAAAAAAAACATTCTGCGGCGATTGTGATTGATAATTTTCTGGCAGGAGTAAGAACCACCTGATTTGGGGGTGAATATAAAAGGCGTTGAAAGATTTATGGAATTTTTTTTTAAATTTATAATTTGTCTGGATTTGTGCACTTAAGCAATAAAACTTTTCGCCCAGCGACAAAATCCCCCCTTACTATGCATTGGCTTGGTTCGGTTGCATGAACTGTGCTCCAACTAATCTCCGGACATATGAAGCAGACCAAAACGTATTCAATTCTGCTGATATAACACAAAATGTACTCGTGCCATATGTCTGCCTCGGCATGCACAACGCTAATTAGTCCTGTGGCCGTCTAATTCGTAACCTGTCTATGTTTTGTATAGGGAAACACGAGAACCGTGTATTCATTAGGAGTAATTTTGGGTTTTGTTCCTCGTTGTTCCTTTTTGGGCACATACTGGATTCCAAACACAATTTTGACCTGCATCGTACAACTGAAATCCTTTTTAATTGCGTTTTTAATTTATTCCTCGTCCTGGTCAGCGTAACCTACCTAGATTCTGCTGAACTAAATATCATGTTCGAGGAATGCAAGGACTCTAGTTGTAGTAAATTCCAATTTATTTTTATTTTTGAAATACAGTCCTGGAATGTGTTCCACTTAAATAATGGAATGGTCTCTAGTGTGGGAGGGAGTGGTTTTTTTGTTGTTCAGAAATGAACATATAGTAATTGATACCGCAAAACTCGTATACCTGGATATAAAAGGTGTGTTGGTGTGGAGTCTCTAGATCCAGCCTGTGGAGTATAAAAAGATTATTAAATCTTTAATATTTCTCTCTGAAACTTCCTCAAGGGAATCGAAAAAGGGTTTTCCTAAAGCTCATTGTCTCATCCTAGCTAGTGCCGGACAGGCGCATAAAAAGTGAATAAGGGTTTCTTTTTCAGTTGCGACATTACAACTGCGACAATGTGTGTTGTGCGGGATACCTAGTTTGACCGCATGGTCTTCTATAGGACAGTGACCCGTAGTGGTTGCTGTTATCCTGGCGATGTCCCTACGCGTTCTGTTTAAGAAGTCAGTTGTTTTTGATTTGTTGTAGTTTGGCCACATCTTTCTGGATATAACACAGTTTGTTAGCTTAGACCATCCGAGGTTGGCTTGGGCAAGGAATTTAAAGGTTATTTCTGCTTTGACTGCTCCTAGCGGAATCTCAATTAATTCCGCAAGAGAGCTGTGGAAGGCTGAGCCATGCCTAGCCAGTTCATCTGCAAGTTCGTTTCCATAAACGTTATTGTGGCCTGGAACCCAAATCAGGGTTACCTTGAAGTGGCTATCTAGCGAAGCTAGCTCATTTTGGTGTGTGTTTTGATCTGACGGCAAGCTTCTCGGACAGCGAGTAATTCTGCCCGGAACACACTGGCAGTATCCGGGAGCCTAAATGATTTAGAGATGTTTAAGGATTCGGAGAACACACCCGCATCGACTAAACAGTCCATCTTTGAACCATCTGTGTAGATTGTTACGTCGAAATCCTTAATCACCTGTCCATCTTGCCATTCTGAACTTTTGGGGAATTGAACGTCGAAGCGTTCTATCGGAACAGAGAATTGATGGTACAATTTCTTCTCACTTTTTCGGGCTAAATTTCATGCGGATAATAGAGTAAATTTGACTTTCGCATAATAGAGGAACAAAATGAACATAGTTTGTGCATGGAGAGTTTTTAAAAGATATATGGGATAGTCTTTAAGTTACTTTCTTATGGCTACTGCCTTTTTTTGGAATATGCTTTGTCTAGATAGAGGATAGTTCGTGTGTTCCTGGGCACTATAGGATGGGACAACTTTTTGATACAAATGAAGGGTTTTAATATTTTCCCAGCGGTAAGGCTTCTTCACCAAGGTTGTTCTATTTATGACACCTGTGTCGGTTTTACAGTCGGAGCTTATTACAGAATACAAATATTTGGCGCAACAGCTCTTTAAAGTGCCAGGGCCCAGCTTCTCGCAACCACTCATGTTGTGTGCGTTATATTTTTCACACGAATGGAAGGGACTTACAGTTTCATGCCGACTCCGAACGGGTCAGGAACCAATAGGTACAACCATCAAACGACGAAAGTGGCAATGGATTAGTCATACGTTCCGGAAAGGTTACAGTTCCATGCTATGCAATGGAACCCTTCAAAACAGGATGGCAGAAGGATGGCGATTCGAAGAGAAGTAAGTTGAGGTACATTGCCAGAAACTATACACGAAACTATACAGTAGAAGCCCTAGGACTCACAAGGGGATACAAGACATAAGCAAAAGTAAGTAATTCAGAAGCTCCGCAGAACTTATGTGAAAGATGCTAGTCAAATTTGAAGTGTATCAGGGATCACCACTAAGCCGATCAAATATTGAAAAAAATTAAATACCTAGGCTCTGTAATAAGCTGTGGGCGCCGTGGCGTAAGTGGTTAGTGTGTCGGACCACTACGCATGAGGTTCCAAGTTCGAATCCCAGAAAACACCAACAAGTTTTTTCACGGTCCCACCCCTCGTGAGCGTCTGACAAATATCCGAGAGTATTGTTGTCACGAAAAAGCTTCTCAAATCGCCGTTCGGATTCGGCACTGAACTGTAGGTCCCTTCCATTCGTCTGAAAAACGAATGCGGACTTTGCTTTGGCGATCCTGTTGGCTATATCCAGTTCAGTTCCACCATCGGTCGAGACAATACTCCCAAGATACTGGAAATCCTCTACTCTCTCTATCGGTTGTCCAGCAATGCATATTTGAGCCGATGAGTTTGTTCCAAGGCTGATAATTTTAGTTTTTGCCGTATAAATTTTCAGCCCGACGACACCTGGCTCCCTCTCCACATCTGCTGTCATTTGGTGGAGGTCCATAATTCTGTGGGAGAGTAAGCATACATCGTCTGCGTAGTCAAGATGTTTCAGTTGAGATGTAAGAGTCCATCGAATTCCTCCGTTTCCCGTCGACAAAGTTGCATGAAGCACATCGCTAATCACAATAGGAATAATATTGATGAAATGATACAGCCTTGTCTTACCTCACTTTGGATTTCAAATTCCTCAGACAACCTTCCCCTGTGCAGAACGTGACATTTCAAGCCTTCATATGTAGCTTTGATAATAGCAATTAGTTTATCGGGAATACCTCTCCTGCGTAAGGCACGCCAAATAAACTCCCTGTTGACACTATCGAACGCCTTTTCAAAATCGATGAACAGCAGGTGGAGTGGCGATTGATATTTAACGCACTGTTCGATGATAATCCGCAGGTTGTTTATGTGGTCGGCACAGAAGGATCGAGAGCGGAAACATGCTTGTTCGGCATCGAGTGTGTCTTCGAGTTGTTGTTTGATTCGCTCAAGGATGATTTTAGCTATTATCTTAGCTACAGCAGGCAGCACGCAGATACACCCCCAGTCTCCGCACTCCATTAAAATTCCTTTCTATGGAAGCTGGACGATCATTTCCTTTTTCGACTCGTAAGGAAAGGTCTCAGCTTCCCAAGCTCTCTCTATAAGTGGAAGCAGAAGCTCAGGCGATGTTTTTGGCACTGCTCGTAAGAGCTCTGCTGGAATACCGTCAAGTCCTGCCGCCTTGTTGGTTTTGAGTACCTTGATCGCGGTAATGATCTCATCTTTACTGGGAGTCGTGGTGCGTATTTGGGAACTTCTCATCTCGGGCATCTCAGTCTGATTTGGGGGCATATCGCTAGCGAATACGCGGTTCAAAACCATATCAAAATGCCCTTTCCATCCCTAGAGCTGGTTTTCGTCCGAAATGAGCAAGGAGCCGTCTATGCTTTTCACTGGGTATTGGCTGGAGCTGCGACCACCTGTGTCAGCTCTTTCGTGATTCTGTAGACGGTCCTACTGTCGCACCTTTGTGCAGCTTTTTCTGCTTCTGTAGCCAGCGTATTGATGTAGTTGTGCCTGTCACGTCGCACGCTACGCTGATCTTCTCTCATCTTCATGCGATATAGGGACTCTAGCTCGCTCCTCACTGCTGCTGGGGTAGCTGCAACGCGGGTTTTCAGCTGTTTTCGTTCGTCAATCCGTCTCCAGGTATCCTCGGAAAGCCACGCCCTATGTCTTCCCTGCGATCGACCGACAATTCTTTCAGCACCAGATGTAAAAACATTTTTCACAGCACACCAATGGTCTTGGATGGTTGCGGGCATAGAGCTGTTGATTGCTTCCACACCTTGCGAAAAGTGCTCTCTTAATTGTTGGCGCACTGAGGGATCATTAAGTCTATCGATATTGAACCTGGGCATTCTTGTGTTGTCGTGGGATATTCGAACTGCAGCAGTGCGTAGTTGGAGAGTAGCTATCATAAGATGGTGATCACGTACTATCCCCAGATCTACCCCTCGCCTGTTTCGGACGTCCAGGAGACTACTTCTAAAGCGACGGCTGATGGCAAAATGGTCAATTTGGTTGGAGGTTGCTTGTCTGTCGTTGGAAACCCAACTGACCTTGTGGCAGACCTTGTGCTCAAACATGATGCCACCTATCACAAGGCGGTTGGCATTGCAGAAATCCACAAACCTTTCCCCGTTGTCATTGCGGTTGCCTAGTCCATGCTTCCCGATGGCGCCCGGAAATTACGCCAGAGGAAAACGCCGGAAATTTTTATGGAAAAAACGCCAGAAAACGATAGAAATGGAAAAAGGGCCTGAAAAAATAATTTGGAAAAAATGTCAGAAAACTTTTTTTGGGGTTTTTTCCATTTCCTGTTTTGGAAAAAGAGCCAGAAAACTGTATATTATATCAATTGTTGTAACAAATTAACAGTTATATTAGTCAGTAGCCAAAGGCCCTGCTAGCCAGCAGTGTAAATTTTGCACTATTAGCACATAATTTATTATCTGTTAATAAAGTTTAATAATACAGTAATACCTCGATAATGTGAACTAAATAAGGGCATGTTCGCATTTTGGAGGGGTTCACATTATTGGAACCTTTTTTTTCAACTAAAAATAAGAGAATTTTCGAATAACAAATGCTATGAATGCTATATAGATTTGTGAGTTCACATTACCGAGGTAGTAGTGTAATAATAATATATTAGTCATTCTTGTTGGCGGTACTTTTGCTGGCATTTTCATTTAGTTGCTTACGAGTATTCATCAGTGACTGTGACATTGAAAATATAAAATATAATTGTAACAAAATGGAAAATGTTCTTTATGAAATTGTTAGTGGCAAGCAAAAAAGTAGTAAAAAAAATATTGTTACAAGAACAACAAGAACTTCCGGAAGACACCACAGAACTGGATGTGATATTATGTGTTATATGTCAGGCGCTTATCCAAATATTGTGATGCTGCCACGCAAACACATGAAAGTATGGTCTGAGTGCAACATAAAGTTGCAAGCGCAAGCAGTTGCAGATGGACATGAAAATTATAAATGTCCATGCTGCCGGGAAATCGTAACAGACACGCTTCAAGTTTATATCTAGTAGGTAACATAATTGTATGTTACATATTGTTAAACTTTTGTTATGGTTACTACTTATAAAAAGAAGAAAGTTATTGAGAACTTTTGTAGTTTTACATTTAAACAGTTTCAGAGACCGTACGTCTACGAAAGACACCTTTTTTTATTTTTAAACATGACAGTTTGTGAGTGATAAAGTAATTAAACAAGTAAAAAACGACTGCTTCACGCAAGGGCCCGGTGTGCTCCCACGCGAGGGCGTCGACCGCACGGACCGTTCACGTCGCAGCGCGCCCCCTCCTTCGGCACGCTGATTCCCCCAGAGCTTTTTATTTGTTTAATTACTTTATCATTCACAAGCTGCCATGTTTAAAAATAAAAAAATAAAAATTTCTGTTCTTTTTTCAAAAATAATTTGGAAATTAAGCCAGAATATATTAATTTTTTGGCCTAATTTCTATTTTACTTTGTGGCTCTTTTTCCACATTTCTCTGGCCTAATTTTCAACGTTTCTGGCGTATTTTCCAAACAGTTTTCTGCTATTTTTTCCTATTTTTACTAAATAAAAATTTGTTCGCGTTTTTTCCAAAAAAAATTTCTGCCGTAATTTCCTCTGGCGCAATTTCCGGGAGCCTTCCCGATTACATGTTTGAGCCCTTCGTTGTCGTTGCCTACCTTGGCATTCAAATCCCCCATCACTATGACAATGTCTCCATTTGGTGTTGTGTTGAAGATGACACTTCAGAGATTGTAGAAGCTCTCCTTTTCGTCTTCACACGAACTATTCGTTGGGGCATATGACTGTATGATGGTGACGCGTCGTACTCTAGTCCGTAATCTGGCCGTCAAAATCCTATCACCATGATGCTGCCAGGAAATTATGCCCTTGCGTGCTGTTGTTGTTAGCAGTAGTCCGACTCCATATTCCCGCGGACTTCCGGGTGTCTTCCAGAATAGAGTAGTAGAGTGTTACGCGTTGGGGACTGGTACCCGCCCGCTTCTAACCACCTTACTTCACTTCCTCTCAAAATGTCCAGTTTACAACGTATGAATCCGTTTTCCAATTGGAGGAATCTGGCATTGTAAGCGCCTTCGCTTCCCGAGTCAAGGAGCGTCTTTACATTCCAGAAACCTATCTTTATCCCGGTACGATAGCCAAAAGTCGTCAACATGTGAACAGTCCTTATTCGAGGCATAGTGTCGGTTTCTGTAGCGAGCTGGTTTCAGTGACGCAGGTTGCTGGCACATGTTACCTAGCCTAGAATCAAGGCCCTAGACAACCCGCACTTACAATTTTAGCCTACACGTATAAGGGCTTATACGTATCGTTGCCCGGGGTCCACCACTAGGAGGTAAAGTAAGCACTTCATTACGTACTTGATTATTGCGCTACTGGCCCAAGCCAAGTTTTGGGCAGTCAGTAGTTTCCCGATCAATCGCAATGCAGGTCCCCCAAATGTTAAATCTTACTTCACTGAGAAGCGATGTCTCACCTAATGATTGGAGAAAATTCCATTCGTGACAGGAGTCGGTTGTAGTGAATGAATGCGTTTGATGTAAACAATATGTACGGTTGGAGTTGTGTTTTTATATACTTTTTTGTTGTCTTGATTTCGGGCCGATAAAGTACAAAATAAAAGAGTGAAATCAAAAAGGATCCGAAAAAAAGAATTTCCTTTATAATAAAGTATAGTTGTCAGAACTAAGTATACATAATATCAATTTATTTTAATTGCGCTTCAGCTAGGTGTTAATATTACGTATGCCTTTCTTACAAAATTGAAAATGATCCACAAGAACAATCATAATATAAATCCCAATTGCACAAAAAATATCCTGCAATAATAAATATTTCAATTCCACAACCCACCCTCATCCGTTACTATCACCCTACATAAGAATTCTTATGCCACTTGCAGCAGACTTGCATAGATGATTATTTCACTCGACACAGAATTGATGCTGCGTAATTCTTATCATTAGTAAAGATATACGAAAACGGTGAGTATAGGACCTGCTGTATAACAAATAGCTTGCTCCATTTCATCTTGGTTTTTCTTCCATTTCGTTTGTGTGTAATCCTTCATATCCGTTTTCATCTCATATTGTGTCAGAGAAAAATGGCAGGCCATGAGTGGCAGGCCATGAATTTAATAAATATCAAACGCAGTAAACGAATGTGATCTGTGTACGCGTGGCACATACTCTTCTGCCAACAGTGAAACGCATTATCCATGATTCAGTTACTCTCGATCTGGCACTTGAAAATAGATCTGCTAAAATATACTTCATCCTCAAAGAATAAAATATGAATAGGATTATTCTTTACGAATACATAATACATGTAGAAAAAAAAATCCTACTATACTCGTATTTCAATAATATCCTGAAATAAAAAAAAAAAAAAAAAAGAAATTTTCTATCCTTCGAGAATATTTCTTTTTATTCCTACCATTTAACTAGCGCTTAAAATTTCTGTAAGCAAATGTTACACACAGTGAGTAGGTCCTTGATATTGTAAAATACTTCGTTTTCTTAATGATGCAACCCATGCGCGACTAGAAATGTTTTTTTTCCCCATTTTGTCCAATTGTGTGAGAATCCAATCCTTTTATCTGACGACTACAACTACATGCTATTGGCATAGTATGTGTAAACATGGTAGATTTTGGAAACGTTCACTGCAAGGTAAATGGCTAGAAAGTAAAAAAAATGACGCTCCAAATGGCCTGTGGCCCACAAAGGGATATCAAGGATATCAAGTGTGCTCAAGTAACATTGACTAGTTTTGTGAGAAAATGTACACACATTCATGCAACGACGGACATTGCATGATTTAATTTCCATTAGATATTCATGCAAAAAGCTGGCAGCTGAAGATTGCGTGAGTGGGAACAAGACGTCTGTACAGGTACAGGATGAATGTATAGGTACATATGTATATCTAGGATATTACTGAATAGACTGCATTTATCAAATTAAATTTTCAAACTTCCTAGTGAACTAAAACTCCATAAGCCTGACCTTCTCTTATTGACTTTACTGCACATTGCTACGGATATGCCAACTATCGCAAGGATTTGTATTCACACGCCTAACATTCACTCATTGCTTTGACGCCCTTTTAACTTAATGCCAAGCGAAATGAAACCTAATTTGAATGCAAATTTATTCACAGCAACTAAGTCGACGGGTGAAATCCTTGAAATCCTTCAAAATTAAATCTCGTAAATAATTTGACAGTCCGGAGCTGAGTAGGGTGTTTCCAGCTCGTGTGTTGTACGAGTATGATTGGGTTATTAACGTCAAAAGAGAACTTATTACGGGTAGCTATGTATTATAAACCTGTCAGCTAATGGTCGTTATATTTAAAGCAGAAACAGGCTTATCTATTGGCAGGGTGCTGTTGTTGATGTTGAGACAGATTAAATTGAGTAATAAAGTCTCTTGTAAAATTTGTATAACAAGCCTGTTGAGTGGGTCAGGAGAGAGAGTAGATCGAAGGAAATGACATCCAAAGGGAAAACATGGTTGCAACCGGTGCAGGATGTTGTAATTAAGCCAACTAGTAAAGTCGGAAACAATAATTTTGTTAAAGGTACGAACTTTTTGCTTCCGGGTCGCTTCCTCTCTGGGAAAGTAATTTAAGGAGAAAAAGTTTTTCCTATTCTCAAAGGTGAAGTCAGCAACTCTAAAGAGGAAAGTATTCTGATTAGTTTTACGTAAAAGTTTGCCAGTGATGACCTTGGAAATTATTATTTTTTCAATACAAAGTTAGTCTGTGGCGTATACGTAATATTTATTCAAAGTTTTCCTTCGTAACAACGTATCTCGATGAAGTACTTTTCTTTAGCAAACGTTGGAAATGCTGCTTGTTAAGTGAAGACTTGATGAGTACTACCGACACAATGGAAAGAGGAAAGAGTAGTATCGAAGCCATTGAGAACACTAGTACGGCTGCCAGACTGCGAAAAATCCTATCGAAGGGCCTATCAGTCGCGGGATATCTTAGACGCAGTGATAACTCCTGGACGGAGACAAGCAAAAAATCGTTGGAACTTCCAATGGATACACACTTTCCACAGTGCTGCGAACCAGACGTTACTATTCTGCAGTCCATTTCAAACTCACTAACGAATGATTATGACGAAAATGATTTTAATGACATCATCACAGAACAGAGCAAAAGATAGCATGGGCGGTGAAATCGTTTAAGCCTTACAAAACTCTAGGAACAGGCAACATCATCTCAGCTCTCCCTGGCTTATGGTAATTTACCGTAGCTGTTTAAAGCTTGGTTACATACCGAAATGCTGGAGAGAAGTAAGAGTGGTTATCATTCCTAAGGCAGGGAAACCAACCCACTACACCGCAAAAGATTTCAGACCAATCAGTCTATCCTCGTTTCTTCTGAAAATACTGAATAGATGAATAACCTGAAAAGCTTTATTAATAAACAAAACTTATGTAGCACTTAACACGCCTACCTAAAAGAAAAGTCGGTAGAAACTGTACTACATAATGTTGTCTCATTCATAGAGAAAAACCTTCACTTTAAAGAATATAATCTCGCCACATTTTTTGACATCGAAGGAGCGTTCAACAACTTAATATGACCTCGATAAATGCAGCACTAGCTGAACTAGGAGTAAAAAGAGAAATAATCAGCTGGATAGACGATTATAGTAGTGTACTCATGTAGTGTGTGTGTTATATTTTTCACACGAATGGAAGGGACCTACAGTTTAGTGCCATATCCGAAGGGCAATTTGTTTTGAGAAGCTTTATCGTGACAACAATACTCTCGGATGTTTGCCAGATGTTCGCGAGAGGTGGGACCGTGAAAAAAACTTTTTTTTCTCCGCTTTCTGGGATTCGAACTTCCTCGCGAAATTCACGCGCAGTGATTCGACACACGACGCCACACAAAATGCTTAAGGGCAGAATAATCAATTCCGAATTAGTTGAGAGTATCGTAAAGATAACAGAAATAAGAGGAGCCTCGCAAGGAAGAGTAGGAATCTAATAAAAGAATTCGAATCTGCAATAAAAGAATTGTCCTCCTGTGTAGAACAAAAAGAAGAAGGAATAAAGAAAGCACTATGCGCATACTACGCTTGTAAGAAAGCCTTTGGTAAACGATGGGGCCTGTGTCTGTACATAATCAACTAGATGTATACAGCAATTGTGAGACCTGTACTTACCTACGGTATAATTGTGTGGTGCACTGCAACAGACAAGACTAGCTATCTAGTAAACCTAACTAAGGTTCAACGATTTGCATGCATAAATGAGCACATATATCAACACCGCAAGCATGCTTGGAGGTGATGTTAAACCTCCTCCCCCTGGGTAAGTACATTCGAAGCACAGCTGTCAAGAGCCCGATTCGCTTCAAACAATCGGGCGCGTTGAAGCAAAGCTCCCGTGAACATGGTTCTATACTGCACAGGTACAGAACAGATCTCGATAGAACTACTTACTATGTCATCCCCTACATAGACTTTTATAAGAATTACTCCACATTTATTCCCGAAAGACAAGAGTGGGACTCCAACACATTAACCAATGAGCAGGCCATTCAACTCTACACAGACGGGTCTAAAATGGATATAAGAACTGGCTATGGAGTTTTTTGTGAGTCACTTAAAATTAATGGCTTATACCATCTTCCGGACAACTGCAGTACCTTCCAAGCCGAAGGCTAACGAAAGAGCAGCACGGACCATTCACAGAAAGAAACTCAATCCTTCCAAGATTACTAACTTCGTGGATAGTCAAACTACAATCAAAGAACCAAACAGTGAGGAAGTTAGCAGTTTCCAGGTGCCGAAATTCACTGAACAGTATATGCAACACCTATGACGTAACTCTTCTCTGGGTTCCCGGACATAGCAATACAGAAGGGAATGAGATAGCAGATGAACTAGCCGAAAAGGGATCAGCATTAGATATAGAACATACTCAGATATAAACAGAAGTTCCTATTGGTGTACTAAAAAGGAAAATCGACGTCAAAACAAGAGAGCTAATAAACTCCATATGTATTACCAGACGCGACTGCATCATATCTGACAGTTTATGGGCGGTATTAAATGAAGGGAGAACCAAAAGCCTGCTGGAAATCAACAGAAAAAAAAATCCATCTTGATAGGTGCACTTACTACAGGACACTGCGCAATAGGAGAAATGGTCACAAGACTACGCATTACTCACCCAATCGCTGCAGGAGCTGCCAAGACCGGGAAGAGTTAGAAAGTATCAAATACTTGCTATGTAGCTGCCCAAATCTACAGAACTGCCGCCAACACTACAAGGGAAAAGGTTTTTCAACGAACTACTGAAGTGATCTTATACAAATTCCATTACAGAACATGATACGATTCATAATGAGCTCAGGTTGGTTCGCTACTGGACTCCCAAAAGATAAAGAATTTTAACAGGTTGCACAAATAAAAAGGGAAATATTGTAGAATTGACCATTTGGCTCCCGTGAGAAACACGGTGCACTTTCCTCTAACCTAACCTAACCTAAGAGCAGTGTCTGATGATTGCTATTTCCTGCTGGGGGTTGAACCTGCATACATCGATTAACGAGCAACACACTATCCACATAACATTTATCCAGGAATCATATGTGCGGAATAAGCGCATATGTGGATTTGGAGGTGTTCGTGGAGTAAAGGTGCTATGTGACGAGCGATCTGAAAGACCGAGAGCTTGTCTAATTGTGCCGAATTTCCTCTCAGTAACCAAGCTTGGACAATTATGTGGACAGGACCTGGTTGCTGCAGCTGTAAGCTACGAAACGCCCAGAAGTTGGAAAACCTTCGTCGTTGCGTCGGCTTATTTCTCTTATGATTCGGTAATGCCTCCACAACCGAAGGCGGTTGCCGAACTCATAAAGTACTGTGACACTCGGAAGATGGGACTAGACATGTGTTGCGACGCGAATGCTCAGAATACAGTCTGGGGAGGAAACCATCTCCTAGACCTTATACTATCATCTGGTAGGGTAATAAACAATGTTGGCTCCCACCCAACTTTTGTTACGACAAGGAGGCAGGGGGTAATTGATTTGACTTTATCTAATAGGTACTTCAAGTCAATTACTAACTGGAGGGTACTGCTGGAAGTGTCCTTATCAGATCATAGACACATTGTTTTCCAAATCGAATGCGAAGCTTTAACTTTGCAGCATAGGAGGAATCCGAGGAAAACCAACTGGGTGCGGTTTAGGAAAGAGCTAGACAGATCTGTCAAAACTCCAACTAAACTCAGAACGAAACGAAAAGTTGTGGATGCTGTTCAAAACGTAACCAGTGTCCTTACCAACTGTTTTGAACTAGCGTGTCCAATGACAAAAATTTCCTGCAGAACGCCGGTTCCCTGGTGGAGCCCGAAACTGCAGCGGCTTAGGAAAGAATCCAGAAAACTTCTAAATAGGTCTCTTAAGACAAATTTAGAAGGCGACTGGGATCTCTTTAGATCGAAGCAAAAAGTCTATAAGAAGTTAATTCGGTTGTCGAAAAGTGCTTCTTATAGAAATTTTCGTGAAAAGATCGAGACACTCGGTGAAACCAGTAGGTTGGTTAAAGTCCTCAAAAGAGGTAACCCGACCAAACCGGAGTTACTCTGGCGGTCTGATGGCGAGTTTACTGAGACGAAAGCGGAAACTTTTAGTCTTCTGCTGGAGACTCACTTTCCTGGCAATCAGATAATCACTAGGTCGCAGCTTGGCCCGCTTACCCAGGCTGAGCTTGATCTAAGTCAGAAAACTCGGCACGGCTGGTATACTGCATCAGCCGTGGTAACAGTTGAGGCCATCAAATATGCTGTAGCATCTTTTGATGGTTTCGAATCGCCTGGCACCGATGGAATATATCCAGCTATGCTGCAAGAGGGCATAGATCAGCTATTGCCAACTCTGAAAAAAATGTTCACCACTGGCTTGGCGCTGGCATATATTCCTACACCTTGGCGGACAGACAGAGTAGCTTTCGTACCGAAAATTGCTAAGGAAGACTATTCGCTCCCCAATAGTTTCAGCACTATAAGTTTGACATCCTTCTTACTGAAAAGTATGGAGAGACTGGTAGAATTTCACGTGCGTAAAGTTGCTTTGAAACTGCATCCACTATCGGAGATGCAGCATGCCTATCAGCGTGGGAAATCCTGTGAGACGGCACTTCAAAATCTAGTGGCCAGAATTGAATGCGCGCTTGATAGGAGAGAATACGCGATGGGTGTCTTCATCGACATTGAGGGTGCTTTTGACAGTGCGACTTTTGACTGCATGCGCGACTCGGCCAGACAACACAGGGTAGATGAAACATTAGTGTTGTGGATTAAAGCAATGCTAATGAATAGAATAGTGGATGCGGATTGTGGCCGCTAGTTTATGACAGGGGTAAACAGGGGCTGTCCGCAAGGTGGCCTTCTGTCTCCATTGTTATGGTGCATTGTGTTCGACTCTCTGTTGAACACTCTAAATAGTTGTAACGTCTACGCTCAGGCATATACGGATGATGTCTCCGTACTTTCTGTCGGGTCATGTCTGGCGACGGTCTGTGCTAATGCGCAGACGGCGCTAGACATGATTGATGAATGGTGTACTAGGAGTGGGCTTTCGGTGAATCCTCTTAAAACTGAGATTGTTCTTTTTACGAGACGGAGGATTTTGATCGGTCTGACTCAGCCAGTGCTAAAAGGCGTCACCATTCGCATTTCCAATGAAGCCAAATATCTGGGATTGATTTTAGATAAGAAACTTCATTGGTCTAAATACGTCGAGTCGAAAACATCCAAGAGCGCTTTCAGTCTTCTGGCAGAGTAAGGGTGCTTTTGGCAAGACTATGGGCTTATCACCGAATAAGGTTCTCTGGATCTACTCTACTACTCTACTCTGGATCATTCCTCGCATATGCGTCGGTTGTTTGGTGGAAGGGGCTCTCGCGTAAATATGTGGTTGCCTTTTACGCGAAACTCCAAAGAACGGCTTGTCTCGGCTACACGGGAGCTCTCCCAAGTACGCCTGGCTCTGCTCTAGACGCTTTGCTGAACTTACCTCCCCTTGATACTTATATCATTGGTTGCACTATCAAAGCCATCCATCGTCTTAGTCGGGGCGGTTTTTGGTATACTCCACACTGGAACTTTGATGGACTTGCGCGACACTTATCTTACGACTCCTGTCTTATAGATATGCCGTCTGATGCAATGACACCAGAACTCCAGCTGATGCGCAAATTCAGAGTCGACTTTCCTCGTGTCCAGGACTGGCTTCGGTCAGAGT
Organism: Brachypalpus laphriformis; assembly: GCA_945910035.1. Lineage (NCBI taxonomy): Eukaryota > Metazoa > Arthropoda > Insecta > Diptera > Syrphidae > Brachypalpus > Brachypalpus laphriformis. The sequence continues at coordinate 36,625,332 of OX246753.1, forward strand.
CTGAGCCGGGAATGGAATGTAGTCGTATTTTCACGGATGGTTCCAAAACCAGTCAAGGGTCTGGCGCTGGGGTCTTCGTGGAAGTCGACAACATTGGACTTCACTTCTCGTTTGGCAAATATGGTATGCGTCTGTTTTCCAAGTGGAAACTTATGCAATCCTAATGGTCATGAACTATGTTGTGAAGAACAGGTGGAAGGGAGGTAGCATTGTGTCTGTAGTGACAATCAGGCTGCGCTTAAGGCCTTGCTTAACCCTTTAACCACTTCCAAAATATTTCGTGAAACCAAAAACTCTTTGAAGCCCGTCGCAAGGCTGAATTTTCTGTCTCTGATCTGAGTCCCAGGTCACACTGGGATCTTGGGGAACGAGATCTCCGATGAGATTGCTAGACATGGCTCAGAGAAGGGTTTCTCAGGTCCCGAACCCGCGCTGGGTCTTCCAGCGCCCTCGGTTAGGGCTTCTATTGACGATTGGGTCTCTCACGAGCACAATTGTGTGTGGCATGACTCTCCCGGATGCAGGTTGACTAAACGCATGCTCCCGGACGTCTGTAAGAAATCAGCGGCATCCTTGCTGTCTCTCAGCAGAAAAGACTGTAGACTTATTGGTGTCTGCATAGGCCACTTTGCTTTTGCCAAGCACCTTAACGTGTTGGGCTTAAGTGACAGCACAATCTGCGATGCTTGTAGAGAGCGACGACACCGCGGAACATTATCTCTGTGAGAGTCCGTCCTTTGCTCGTATGACAGATCCTCGGTGGGAATGTGGTGAGTGCTGGTACTGCAAGCTCTTCATCACTGAAGTGCTTGCTTGGCTTTCTTAGAAAGTCAAGAAAATTCCAATAAAATGAGTAAATCAGGTTTTGCTCTCTGGCAGTACAATGGATCAATTGCGTCTGAGTGCTCCAGTCGAATGTTTCCTATCCCGACAAAAAAAAAACAAAAAACACTCTACTCTTTGCACCACTGCCACCTCACTAAAAACTCGGTATACTCGTAAGATGGACTTTCAAAAATATTTCGCAGTTCAATTCACGGAGGAGTAAATTGATTTCAAAAATGTTAACACCAACACCTGTAACAAGCTAAGAGGGAATAAACCTCAAAAGATTATTCAATTAAATATTTATACGAATTTTTATTTTATTTTATTTTTATATGCTTTTCACCAACATACCTCCCTTGGCTCAAACGGAATAAACTACAAAAAAGGGAGAGAAAAGAAATGTCTGCTAAGCACCCACACTTATGAGTATATATGTACATATATGGCGTTAAACAATGGATACCAATTTGACTGGCTTAAGATGCAATATTTATAAAAGAAAATGAATGTGAAGAAAATAAAAACTTCATAATTCTTTTCGAGTATTTTTATGGAATAAGTCGATATAGGTAGATTTATTGTCATTATTTTTGTGATTGTTGATTTTACAATGACCATTGTCCTGCTTTATGTGTGTTTCATCTGGACAGATAGATATCGTTGCTTGAAAATATATAAAAGGTGCGATAATATGTATGTGCTTTTTTCCTCATTAAAATTTCTAAAATTGGCTACTGAATGTAAGGTAACATGGTTATTTCTTTAAAATGTTTGGTAATTTATTAAATAATGAAAACAAAAACGGAAAAGAAACAAGAAAGTAATATAAATAATTGCAAGTAATTTACACTCGTAGCTAAGCCCAGTCTTTGTTTTAAAGAACATGAATTTCGTTTAATGGTTGCGATAAATTTAACTTTTCTGTGATAATCCTTAGAAGGAACCTCTGGGGTATTTATTGATGGTGGGCTGGAGTTACATGAGATGTCTTAAAAGGGATTACCAATGCAATCAACACAATTTCAGTAAAATTACTTAAACCATAAAATGTAACTAGGACAGATCTACTTCAATACAAAAACATTCCAAGGAACTTTTGAGGCAACGATAACTTTAAATGCAATTCCAAATACAATAGATCGAACAAATATTGTGGGAGGATAGCCCTTGTGATGGACATAGAAAGTCCCTAAACTGTCTGTATGTAATCATCGAAGGAGATTGAATATTTAAGGGAATGAAATAAAAATTGAATTTTCTTAGAAAAGTTGGAAAATTTCAGTTTTTAAAAATTTTTTTTTTTACTGTTTCTATAAAGACTTGAATGTTTTTATACTGTTTGGGGGTCCTTTTGAAACACCATTTATTTTATAGAAGACAAATTACCATGTGATTCTGTTTTCCGAAAGCTGTACTGAGATACATACACTCAAGGAGTAGAAGCTACTGCGTGCCGAATAAATTTAAATATTTAAGAAGAGATACTTTTCAGTGAAAGTTTGACACCGAATTGGAGGGAAGAAATGACAACATAGAAGTAGGAAGGGTATATATGAAAATAAAAAGACTGATGAGGTTATTAGGAATGAATTGAGAAATGAATATAATGGCGAGGAATATGTTTTTGATCACAATAATGATTGAATGCAGAAAAACATTTTTTTTTCGATAAGAAGGTGAGGAGATGCTTCCTCTTTCTTCATACATACGAGTATATACAGATGGCATCTACTTCGCACATGAAATTTGTATGCTCGTATACGTATGTAGCGTTATCTGACAGAGTATCAGTGCAATGACTCATGGTAGTATTTGTGTTTTGTGATTGTATGCAGGTGGTGTAACATGTCTTAAAAGTTTTCACCTTCTATGACAATTGACAAAGGACAAATCCACTACCAAGTTTTAATAAACGCAATAAAGCCATATCCAAATTTCTTCATGTCCACGCTTCGCCACGATCCTATCTCCCTTCTGTCCCTTCGCAATTAGTTCCTGCGAAGCTAGTAAATTCCCATCCAGACTGCACTCAACAATTCGTTTGGATTATCTTCCCCTAGTACTTCGCGGAGTTGGAAAGTTGTAAAGGAACTTTTGCGTGTTGAATCTGTCATGAAAAATGCAAATTTATACGAGTATGAATCCTTATGAATCACAGGCACAATAACCTAGACGTGATGAATATTTAGAATAATTGCCTTACTATCATCGTAAACCATTAACACAAACGCAAACGCATTGCACCCATGCTTTCAATTAGCTTTTATTAACTCAACTGATGCAAGGACTCTTGTACCAATACGCTTCCCAATATCATCTAAATATTTAATTTGTTGATATGCTGATACTGTTTCATTAGATACATGATCTAGAAACCAGATCCAGTCATCAACATTGTCACACTCCTCGTCCGATGTGCAAGAAACATCTTAACATTTAAAAACAGAGACACAAATAGACTCGGAGCGTTATAGCAGGAGAATACCTTCTGACATTGGCTTGGGTGAAAATTCAATTGCTTTTCCCTTCCGTGTTCCTTTTTTGACTATTGTATAACAATTTTCTAGGATATGGGTACAGAGTATTAGAGAAATAAGGAACGGATGTACAAAGACACCTGTCTGCTCCATGAGGCTTGGGGAAATGTTAAGCGTATGTAAAACGTTTTCAGTTGAATGTTGGTTGGTACACCCAGACACTCCAACAAGGACGTTCAAAAAACAAACGAATCGACATCATACTTAAATGTCGTCAAGTTTGGTTTTTATTTATCAAGTCAGACATATGATACTATCAAGCAAATGTCAAAGCACAAATGCGAAAGTAATAAAAAAAAAAAAAAAAGCGAGAATATCCTTCAAATATTAATATTGAACCTGTTTGCCATGAACAATTTAATTATTATTATGAATTATTCAGGCCACCCAAATACAAATTCCGAGGTTTTGCCTCCTCCATTGACAATTCCGCTTCGGATGCGGAGTCCCAGACAAAAGCCGTATCGGCACGTGCGGGCGCGCAATCCAAAAGAGGAATTACCCTAGTGCTAAAAAGTACAGAAACCTTCGCTTGGCAAAGCACCTGCTCGCACGGATTCTCGAGAAACCAGAGGAATCGTGGGAGCAGAAAGACAAGGAGTCGCTACGCTGGGTGAGTAGCATTATGGCTGAGGAGACCAGTCAACCCGACTCGGGAGGGCAGGCCCCTTCAACGAGTAAGAGTGTGCCACTTGATAACAAGAGGCCACCCCCAAAACGCGCACGCCCGACAGTAAATAGCAAGTCTCAGCCTGAGTCGGCGAGACCTGCGAATGGCAATAGGCCCTTCGGCAACACCCCGAAGCGTCAACCCGAGTCGGGAGGACGTTCGGGCGGGGTACCAAATATGGACTCAACGTCCAAACGTCCTAGATCCCAGGACGATGCCTCCAAGACCCCGAAGAAAGCCAAGAAGACCGAGTCGGTGCTCAGGCCTTAAAACGAGGTGGCGAAGGATCACCTGGTGTTCGGTATCTGCGACAGCGGAAATGAGGAGGGCCGTATCAGTGGTGATAACTGGAGGCTCCTCAAGGCAAGACTTGCGTCAGACGTGCTGGCGCATTATATTAAGAACCCAACTGCTACACCACCGACCTTTTCGGACGCTGGTTGGTACCTCAACGGTGCAAAGCTCTTAAAATGCAGTAACAGCAATTCCATCGCGTTTCTAAAAGAGGCAGTACCCAAGCTTAACCACCTTTGGGCCAAAGCTGATTTATCGGCCTGTCACTGGAGCGACATAAAGGTCCGCCCAAGCGACCGAACTTGGATTCCTCCAGGACCATGCAGTAAATCGGATATCCTGAATTTGATCCGTATTCAAAATCCTGACCTTCCAACCGCCAATTGGAAGATCATTAAAGCCGAAGAACCGGTAGAGGCAGGAAGGTTAGTCTCATTCTTCCACAACCAAGAATCCCTAGAGCTTTTAAGCAAACGGGATTACAAAATTTTCTAGGGCATGAAAGAACTCGTGCTGAAGGTCCATAAGGAAGACGAAAGGCTCATCTCATGTATGGTTTACTCTTTAAGTAGTCTTGGATTGGATACCGAACCAGATAGCCTTCCGTCGGACTGACAACGGACAGCTATCACTTCGACCCAGGCCGTAACGCCAGCTGAGTCTGCAGGCGTTAAAGTAATTGGACCGATCGGTACACCAGCTGAGTCAGCAGGTGAGATAGAGACAGTTTCGCTGCCAAAGCTAAACAGTGGTGAATCTTCCGAGTCGGAGGATGGTGACACCACAGTAATAGAGGTATCTGTACCAGTCAAGAATGATGCTCCGACTGGTACAAATTAATCTACACCATTCTATAGCAACTTCTGCTAACCTTTTGCTCCGCCTGCAGTCAGGAGGAGAGGACATTGCCAATATCCAGGAACCTTGGGTGACAAGCGATAACCACATAGCTGGATTAAGGGCAAAGAATTATTCCTTTCTTCATGCCAAAGGATCAGATAAACCAAGATCCTGCATTCTAGTAAAAAATAACTTAAAAGCCTTCTTCTTACCAAATTTCAGCGATTCGGACTTCGCATGTGTGGAGTTAGACCGCGATGGGAAAGACAGGCTATGGATATCGTCAGCGTATATGCCCTACGATGACACAGGCCCACTACCAATACCAAATATACGCGAGACGATCAAGTCAGGGCAAGTAGGCAACATCCCCATAGTGATAGGCGCTGACGCCAATGCCCACCACAACCTTTGGGGAAGCAGTGATGCAAACAATCGAGGTGAGCCTCTTTCTTATTTCATCATAGAAACTAACCTCGTAGTATGTAATATAGGTTCTGAACCTACTTTTACTAACAAAATTAGACAAGAAGTAATAGATATTACTTTAGCCACCAACTCCCCAAAGCTAATGATTAGTAAATGGATGCTGTCGAAAGATATCTCTTTTTCGGACCATAACTATATACGATTTAGTTTGGAATTTACCAAGCCTCCATCAAAATCCTTTAGGAATCCTAGGAATACTAACTGGCAGGTTTATAACACATTTTTAAATAAAGAACTCAGCACCGAGATAATTCAACCTTGCTCACCATCCGAAATCGACCAGATGGCAGACAAAGTTTCCGGAACTATGAACAAAGCCTTCTTGCAAGCTTGCCCGATAAGCAGGCACAGAAACGCCAATAAACTACCTTGGTGAAATTCTAACATAGCAAAACTCCGAAATGATAGTAGGAAACAGTTCAATACAGCAAAGTCTTCACGATCTCCAGAAGATTGGGAAAAATATAAGAACAACCTCAGGGTCTTCAAAAAAGAGATAAGGAAAGCTCAGCGAGAATCGTGGAGATTATTCTCTAGCAATATAGAAAGGACAAACGATTCTAGCAGATTGAGGAAAATTCTTTCCAAATCTCCTCATATCCCTAGCTTTATCCAGAAACCTAACGGAGACTGGACAAACTCCACAGAAGAAACATTAAACCTTCTTATGGACACGCATTTCCCAGGAAACTCTATAGATACGAACATATCTATATCCCAACACTACTCTATCATGGACGTTCCGGCAGGAGTAATAAACACCCACACTATTCATTGGGCTGTTAATAGTCCTACCATATAAATTTCCAGGCTTAGATGGTATAACATCAGTAGAACTGCAAGAGGGCATAAAACACTTAGCCCCCTGGATCTACGTGATTTTCAACAGCTGCCTTAAATTCTGCTATACCCCATTCTCGTGGAAAAGAGTTAAGGTGGTCTTCATCCCGAAATGCAGTAAGACCTCCCACTATAAACCGAAAGATTTCAGACGAATCAGCCTCTCCTCCTTCTCTCTGAAAACGTTAGAAAGGCTAGTCGATAACTATATCCGTTCAAAACTCAAGGTACAAACCTTATCTAGCTCTCAGCATGCTTACCGGAAAGGTTTTTCAGTGGAAACAGCTCTACATTCGTAAGTAGGCACCATTGAAAAATCTCTTCCCGTTAAAGAATATACTATGGTGTCTTTCCTTGACATAGAAGGCACCTTCAATAACGTCAATAAAGAATCCATCACAAGAGTGCTCGCTGACCTGAAGGTGGACTGCTGCCTTTGCATCTGGATAGAGCGAATGCTGAACAGCAGCAGGGGGGTGTTCTCTCTCCGCTACTTTGGATATTAGTAGTGAATGAGCTACTCACTTCACTAGGAAATAAAGGCGACTATAGGTCCAAAATGGGGTCTTCAACGTAATATAGTCCACTGGTTGTACCTGGCGGTGGTCAGACCAATCCTGCTTTATGGCGTCCTCGTCTGGTGGCCTGCACTCGAAACAAGGTGCAACACAAACTCTACAGAAAGAGTACAACGATTGGCATGCAAATGCATCACAGGGGATCTCAGGTCCACTCCCACAGCCGCCTTAGAAACCCTACTTAATATATATCCCATTGACATCTTTGGAAAAATGGTAGCATTTAAAGCAGCCGTAAGACTTAGAGAATCTCTCCAGTGGTCAAGCTCACAAATCGGCTACATGGAAATCTTACAAAACTCCAATCCCAGAGTAACAGATTACATATCCCCATTTATTGATTTCAATATCAAATATAATACCACCATCCCTGACAGATCCGCATGGGATGAAGGTATCACTCTAAATGACGCAGCCATCGAAATCTATACAGATGGTTCCAAAACACCAGAGGGCAAAGGATTAGGTATATTTTCCGAATCACCTATGATAGACGTAGCTCTCCTACTTCCGGGCCACTGTAGCATCTTTCAAGCGGAAATATCGGCTGTTCGTGAAGCAGCGGGCAGACTCTCTATGCCCTGATAGATGGTAAGTCTATCGTCCTTTACATAGACAGTCAGTCAGCGATTAAAGCTCTGGAAACGCCAACAATAAGATCTAAGTTGGTCAAACATTGCCGCGAATCTCTTAACGAGATTGCGGACAGATGCAATATTACTCTGTGCTGTGTCCCGGGACACAGAGATATTCCAGGCAACTGTAAAGCGGATGAACTAGCTTAACAAGGCACCGTACTACCTCTAGATGTCAATAGAGAGGTACCGGCACCACCAATACTATTGATGAAAATCCGTATGTTTAACGAAGCGCAATCTATTGCAAACAATAGATGGAGTAATCTAGCTACGTGCGCATCGACTAGGAAGATCTGGCCTTTACTAGACGCAAAGAAAACCAAAATTTCATTAAATAGAAGGAACATAAGCCTCACAGCAGGAATAATCACAGGGCACTGTTTGTTAGGTAGACACGCCACTAGAATGGGCGTCCCAGCAAACGATTTCTGCAGAAGCTGCAGAGATGAAGAGGAGGAGGAGAATAGTCTCCACATTCCCCACTATTTCCACGGTCCACCTAGGTATGGGTTCGACAAGCACCCTACCTAGTCCACACTTTATGCATAGTAGTACTTAGAGTTCGATTGAATCAGTGTCACTCTATGTACGCTTATGCTCCTCTACACCTACACGATCCACCTAGGTATGAAGGGGTTGACTGAATCAGTCACCCCACCTAGTCAGTACCATGCATACCAGCAATTAGAGTTAGACTGAGTCAGTCACTCTACTATACTTATGCACCTATATGCCTACACGGTTTATGGGACCTGCCAATATAACTTGCGCACACAGTATAGAGGGTTCGACTGAATCAATCAACCACCATCACTTGTTGTACAATATACTTTCTCGGTACACTTTGACTTCAGGGTTGACTGAGCTAGTCACCCTCTTTACCCTTTTCAGTCAGCTTTCTCAGCCAACACCCTCATGAGAAAGGTTAAGGTTCCCCTGGTAACCGGTGACTCGAGCGGTCACTACTTATGTGGTACCACAATGGACCCAAGCGGTCTAAGTGTGTCCTGACCCTGTCAGGACAGCCACCTTTACCTAACCTAACCTAACCCAGGCCACCTAGCTTCACTTTCAAGAGATACTACTGGGGCCAATTGATAGCTAAGCTCTGCAACTAAAAAACATTTTATGTATACGTTTTATGTCAGGGGGTGCAGCTGCGGTGCAGTTGCGGTGCAGTTGTGGTGCAGTTGCGGTGCAGTTGCGGTGCGGCTGCGATGCAGTTGCGGTGGAGCTGCGGTGGAGCTGCGGTGCAGTTGCGGTGCAGTTGCGGTGTTGCTGTGGTGCAGTTGCGGTACAGTTGCGGTGCGGCTGCGGTGCAGTTGCGGTGCGGCTGCGGTGCAGCTGCGGTGCAGCTGCGGTGTACTCGCGGTGCAGCTGCGGTGTACTTGCGGTGCAGCTGCGTTGCAGTTGCGGTGCCGTTGCGGTGCCGTTGCGGTGCGGCTGCGGTGCAGTTGGGGTGGAGCTGCGGTGCAGTTGCGGTGCCGTTGCGGTGCGGCAGCGGTGCAGTTGCGGTGCAGTTGCATTGCGGCTGCGGTGCAGTTGCGGTGCAGTTGCGGTGCCATTGCGGTGCGGCTGCGGTGCAGTTGCGGTGCAGTTGCGGTGCGGCTGCGGTGCAGTTGCGGTGCCGTTGTGGTGCCGCTGCCGTGCAGTTGCGGTAGAGCTGCGGTGCAGTTGCGGTGCGGCTGCGGTGCAGTTGCGGTGCAGTTGCGGTGCAGCTGCGGTGCACTTGCGGTGCCGTTGCGGTGCGGCTGCGGTGCAGTTGCGGTGCAGTTGCGGTGCGGCTGCGGTGCAGTTGCGGTGCAGTTGCGGTGCAGTTGCGGTGCTGCTGAGGTGCAGTTGCGGTGGGGCTGCGGTCGAGCTGCGGTGCAGCAGCGGTGCGGCTGCGATGCAGTTGCGGTGCAGCTGCGGTGTAGCAGCGGTGCGAGTGCGTTGACGTTGCGGTGCAGTTGCGATGGAGCTGCGGTGCAGCTGCGGTGTACTTGCGGTGCAGTTACGGTGGAGCTGCTTTGCAGCAGCGCTGCGAGTGCGGTGCCGTTGCGGTGGAGCTGCGGTGTCGTTGCGGTGCCGTTACGGTGTGGCTGCGGTGCAGTTGCGGTGCAGTTGCGGTGCAGTTGCGGTGCAGTTACGGTGCAGTTGCGGTGCGGCTGCGGCGCAGTTGCGGTGGAGCTGCGGTGCAGTTGCGGTGGAGCTGCACTGCATTTGCGGTGCAGTTGCGCTACAGTTGCGGTGCGGCTGCGGTGCAGCTGCGGTATAGTTGCGGTGGAGCTGCGGCGCAGCAGCGGTGCGAGTGCAGTGCCGTTGCGGTGCGGCTGCGATGCAGTTGCGGTGGAGCTGCGGTGGAGCTGCGGTGCAGTTGCGATGCAGTTGCGGTGCGGCTGCGCTGCGGCTGCGGTGCAGTTGCAGTGCAGCTGCGGTATACTTGCGGTGCAGCTGCGTTGCAGTTGCGGTGCCGTTGCGGTGCAGTTGCGGTGGAGCTGCGGTGCAGTTGCGGTGCAGTTGCGGTGCGGCTGCGGTGCAGTTGCGGTGCAGTTACGGTGTAGTTGCGGTGCCATTGCGGTGCGGCTGCGGTGCAGTTGCGGTGCAGTTGCGGTGCAGCTGCGGTGCAGTTGCGGTGCCGTTGTGGTGCGGCTGCCATGCAGTTGCGGTAGAGCTGCGGTGCAGTTGCGGTGCGGCTGCGGTCGAGTTGCGGTGCAGTTGCGGTGCAGCTGCGGTGTACTTGCGGTGCAGCTGCAGTGCAGTTGCGGTGCTGCTGAGGTGCAGCTGCAGTGCAGTTGCGGTGCTGCTGAGGTGCAGTTGCGGTGGAGCTGCGGTGCAGTTGCGGTGCGGCTGCGGTGCAGCAGCGGTGCGTGTGCGTTGACGTTGCGCTGCAGTTGCGATGGAGCTGCGGTGTAGCTGCGGTGTACTTGCGGTGCAGTTACGGTGGAGCTGCGGTGCAGTTGCGGTGCGGGCTGCGGTGCAGTTGCGGTGCAGTTGCGGTGCAGTTGCGGTGCAGTTGCGGTGTAGTTGCGGTGCAGTTACGGTGCAGTTGCGGTGCAGTTGCGGTGCGGCTGCTGTGCAGCTGTGGTATAGTTGCGGTGGAGCTGCGGTGCAGCAGCGGGGCGAGTGCAGTGCCGTTGCGGTGCGGCTGCGATGCAGTTGCAGTGGAGCTGCGGTGGAGCTGCGGTGCAGTTGCGGTGCAGTTGCGGTGCAGTTGCGGTGCAGTTGCGGTGGAGCTGCGGTGGAGCTGCGGTGCGGCTGCGGTGCAGTTGCGGTGCGGCTGCAGTGCAGTTGCGGTGGAGCTGCGGTGCAGTTGCGGTGCAGTTGCGGTGCCGTTGCGGTGCGGCTGCGGTGCGGCTGCAGTGCAGTTGCGGTGCCGTTATGGTGCGGCTGCGGTGCAGTTGCCGTGGAGCTGCGGTGCAGTTGCGGTACAGTTGCGGTGCCGTTGCGGTGCGGCAGCGGTGCAGTTGCGGTGCGGCTGCGGTGCAGTTGCGGTGCCATTGCGGTGCGGCTGCGGTGCAGTTGCGGTGCAGTTGCGGTGCCGTTGCGGTGCGGCTGCGGCGCAGTTGCGGCGCAGTTGCGATGCTGCTGAGGTGCAGTTGCGGTGCGGCTGCGGTGCAGTTGCGGTGAAGCTGCGGTGGAGCTGCGGTGCCGTTGCGGTGCAGTTGTGGTGCGGATGCTGTGCAGTTGCGGTGCAGCTGCGGTGTGGCTGAGGTTCAGTTGCGGTGCAGTTGCGGTGCAGCTGCGGTGTACTTGCGGTGCAGTTGCGGTGGACCTGCGGTGCAGTTGCGGTGCCGTTGCGGTGCCGTTGCGGTGCGGCTGCGCAGTTGTACGTTTGAAGCAGCTTACCCTAATCTGCCAACCTTTATTGCCGTTGCGTTCCTTAGATCTGTTACCCACTGCCGCCACCTTTCGATCATATAGGCTGGTAACTCACCGTCCCATCAAATTGTTGTTCGCCAAATCTCTTGAAGAAGGATTTTTAGGCCAATTAAAAGGTGCGACAAAAATCCCTTCTTCTTCCTTTTATCAGCGAAGCTATGATCCGAAAACAAAGGATCACAACCCTCCCACTTCACCGCATTTCTACTGATCCGCCTGTGGGGTTCGCCGTGGTGACTTCGGTGCGACAAGAATCCCATTTGATCGAAGACTAACATTAGGACTTTGAGTACCTCGCGTTTGGTGGGAACTACTTTGTCTTTGAACACATCTCTCTTGAGTCATTGAAATTGCAGGACGTAGGTAAAGTCATCCGATAAAGTGCACCAATAGAGTCCCAAAATCTTCTCTATTGCGCCCACGTCGGAAGTATCGAATGCTGTTGTTGGCTGGTTTATCACTTTGCTCTAACGCTGCCAAAACTGTTGGTGAGTTAGAAACCCAGTTGCGCTTACGAAACCCAGCATTCCGGTGGATAAGCGCCACAACTTTGGCCAGTTGAACAGCCTCAGCTTGGGAGTCGACACTCTCAATAAAGTCAACGACGGAATCTTGCTCTAGTACAGCTTCCACTACCCTGGGCATGCTGCTCGTGAAAGCCATCGCATTTTTATTTTTCACGTAGTGAGCGAAACACGGCGAACACGCTGCACCGAACGCCATGGCATGCATCTCATAGACGCTGTAATTCTGCAGGTCCTCTTTATCGTTCCACAAAAAACGTTGTACGTGTCGGTCCTCCTCCCGAACTCGCACCTGGTGGAACATCTCTGCGATGTCTCCACTCACACCAATTTTGCCGCAGCGAAAACCGTACAGCACAGATAATAAGGGTAGTACCAGCTGGTCGGAGCCCATAAGCAACAAATCATTCGGGGAGGACCCTTTGCATCTTGCTGCTGCGTCCCAAACGACTCTGATCTTTGCCACTTTATTCGGGTTGCGTCCAATAAATTTTGGTAGGTAGCAAGTCCTTTCTTGAGCAACATTGAGCTCTTCCGGGGACAACTTCTTAGCATATCCTTTCATTACCAGGTTTTCTATCTGCTGGTGCAGAGACTTGCGAACCTCTTTATTCTTTTCGATCACTTTCTGTAGGTTATCATTACGCCGGCGGGTCATGGGTAGACTATCTGGTAGGCAAAACTTATCAAATTTCCATTTCCTACTTCGAAGCGGCTATCAACACGGACGCAGGTGTCTTCTAGGATCTTCGTTGCTCGCTTTTCTTCTTCGCTCATTATTTGCTGGATAGGGGCACGAACACCGACATTCTCAATCGAAAAAAAGCTATTCACAAGTTGGTGTAGCTTCAAGTTTGCGTTACATCCGCACATGTGAAGATGAAACGGTTTACCCGTTTTGTCGGCCCCATCAGATCCATGTGTTGACCACCCCAATCTGGTCTTGGTAGCCATTGGTTGTGACCAGCTTCCCTCGAGCGCCTTTAGTGGAACACTTAGTTTCCAGTTGTCTATGCCGATCAAGATCCTCGGCCGTGCTTGTTCATATGACTGGATAGGCAGATTGGCTAAGTACGGATATCGTTTGGCCAATGCTTGAACAACTACTGATTGAACTGGTAATTCAAGGCTGCACACGGCGTGCACATTATTCAGTCCATTGTAATTGCCTGCGATACCCAATGAGACGACTTGCGAGTCAGCTTCGACGCGTGTTGTATTGGAAGTCCATCTCAAATATAATTCCTCTGAACAGCCAGATAGTTTCAGCACGCCAGACAGTTCCTCATCCAAAAGCGTGAGTGATGAACCTTCGTCCAAAAAAGCATAGGTTCGGACTGATTTGCCATTAGCGGACAATGTCACAGGAAGGACGCGGAGCAACAATTTGGTAAGCTTATGCGCATTGTGCGTCAGAATGCCCGATGTCGTAGCTCTGCCACTACTCGTTGAATCCTGATTCCCATAATTGTGCATAAGGGAGTGGTGTCTCGCTTGACATCCGCCGATACCACATGCTTTGGCCATTCTGCAACGGGAGTACGGGTGCTTACCCAGACAAGAGCGGCATAAATTGTGTTGGCGGATCATCTGCCACATTTCTGACAGCTCTGCGCTCTTAAAGGTACTGCAATTGAAGTTCAGGTGGTCTGCTTGCTATATACCACAAGTCTTAGAGTTTTTAACCAGCTGTGTATTTGTTTCAGTTGCACTTGCATTCATATGTGAGTGAATTTGAACACTTTGCCTTCCCGTACGCTTGGCGCCAGATAAAGTGGAGCATTTCTCAATTGATACGGGGTGCTAGGACAACGTTGATACACTGCATATGGTTTCCATAAGATCAGACAGCCAGCTGCTAAAATCAGCCAACGTAGGAGGATGCAAATTTCTCGAAATTCGTGCCTAGGTCACCAGAAGATATGCTGGAAGCATATCAGAAAACCCAGCGAGTTCCGTCGTTTGCTCATACGAGCTTATAAAAACTGGAAAAATCCTCTGGACTGCCATTAAACATGGGAAGCTCTTTGGGGATTGCACTTCGTGCTGCTACCTGGTTCACGGAAAGTGTTACCGGTGCTACTGGAGTTGTGTTCATGCTTGGGAGTTTCAAGACAGGTCTAGAGGTTGAGCAACGTGTCGCTGGTGCTGGTGGTGTTTGTGGTGCGCTTTCTTGTGACACCATGGGTTGCTGTGGCTTGTGATAAATAGTAAAATCAAGGTCGCTTATTTTTTGTTGCTGCAGGGCAACAACTTGGTCTGACTCAAGAGCGAGAATCTCATATTTTGTCTCCAGGTAACATAGCTGCAACTGGTTCTCCTCTTTAAGGCGCTGCAAGGGCAGTTGTTTCTTGGCGCTTGGTGACGAACATATGGATTGCGCATCGATTGCGACTGATGGGGTTAATGCTGTTGCTGGCAGTTGAGGTTCTGTAGCCTTGCCACTTCATAGCGGTTGGGATTTACCAGATGCTGAAGTGGGCGAAGTTGCTGGTAGAACTGGAACTAGTTCTGCGCAAATCCTGCACATCCACGGTTGGTTCGCATGTGTAGTGGTGCCACAGGTAGCAGGCATCACACTGCACCATGCCACTGTTGTCTGGCTCCGCGCATTCTCGGCAATTGTATCCGACTATCGCCTCTCGAGATTTCATTACTTTGCACTCGTAATAACAATACTTTTAATTAATTTTTTTAAAGAAATGTTCCATCTTTCGGAACTGGTATAAATCAAAGGTAAAAAAACACAAAATTTAACAGCTAACAGGAGCTTTAAAAAATGTAAGAATTTTTTGCGCACTTTAAAAATGGATACAAAGAAAAGGATGATGTCAGATCAATGATGCTAGATATATGAATAAAAAGAAAAAGATGGCGGGTCCAAGCCACACAGGTGCGCTGATGATGTTGACATAATGCCAGCTGTCAGTTTAAGTTCGTTGGCTTGGTACCACTGATGTGAGTTTAAGGTGGCTACATCATTGGTATCCTTCGAACTGGCGGCAACAGTATACGTAAAAAATGAAAAAAAAAAAACGCAAAGTCGATAATCTCATTAAAAACTGGGGTTCTAATCAGCTATGTTTTGCCGCCGATTAATCCAAAGAGTCGAGTACTTCATCTGACAAAAAATCGATGCCTGGTCTTCAAGCATTAGCCTTGTACAATGTTTTGCGCTCAACGGTGAATAGCATTCAAAAAAATACATTTCTCATCATAGTTTCCGACCATACCTGTACGGTAAAAAATTTACTGTTGTCGCCGACCATAGACCCTTAGTATCACTATTCTCACACAAAAACCCATCCTCGAAAATGACTAGAATACGACTAGACTTAAGTGACTATGACTTTGACATAATATACAAAAAAGGAAAAATGAATACAAACGCAGACGCTCTATCTAGAATCAAAATAGACTCTGACATACTCAAACAAATGATACCACTAGAAATCGATGAAAACTCAAAGAGAACACTAATCATCACAAGGAGCATGTCCAAGAATACGGAAACGGACAATAATAAGGAGGAGTGCAACTCTCAGCAGAAGCCTGATAAATTTCGGATTTGGGAAAGTATATCCATTAATGACGTCAAAAACACGAAGAAATTAAAATTCAATATTGATAAAAATGCTAGGAATTCAAAAATCACGATTGATACCAATCTTGTGCACGTACGATGTAGCGATAAATCAACGAATCCAGATTCGAATTTGAGGAAGCATACATCAGGTGTAGAAACTATATGTAACTATGTATACAGGATCTAATGATAAATCAGCGACACTAGAGTCGACACTGAAGAAATTAGCATCCAGAATGAAGAAAGAAAATATAAACGAGCTAGCTATAATGAGAGATGATGAAATATTTAAGCATTTTGAAAAAGAAAAATTAAAAGAAGCGTACGCAAATATAAAAATAAATGGCCAGAATCCTAAGCTGAAAATCAGAATATATAACGCTCCCAAACAAGTACTTGATGATATTACCAAATACAAACTCATCGATGAATTCCACAACTCTGTACACGGAGGACATTTAGGTGTACGAAAAACTCTAACAAAACTAAAACAAAGATACATCTGGCGAAAGATGAGACAAATGGTAAAGAAATTCATAACAAACTGCGACTCATGCGCAAGAAATAAACAAATAAGACATACGAAAGAACCACAAACAATAACAGACACTCCCAACAACAGTTTTGAAGTGGTGTCAATTGACACTGTCGGACCATTAAGATTATCAAATGAAAAAAGATACATTCTTACAATGCAGTGCGAGCTAACGAAATTCGTTGTTGCATATCCTATGACATCAAAAGATGCAACGACAATAGCTAAAACTTTGGTAGAGGAATTCATTCTTAAATATGGACATTTTAAAATTCTAAAATCAGACAGAGGGACAGAATTCAATAACGAACTGATAACAAATATATGTTCACTATTAAAGATCAAGCAAACATTATCTTCTCCATACCACCATCAAACGATAGGCGTACTTGAACGAAATCACAGGGCACTTAACGAATTTTTGTTGTCATTTGTAAATGAGAATGAATGGGATAAATGGGTCCCATACTTCACATTTGCTTATAATACGACACCACATGAAGATACCGGGTATTCACCATATGAACTCGTCTATGGCAAATTACCATGCTTACCTTCCGACACCATAAATAACAAAACAAAAATTTATGACTATGACAATTATGCTCACGAGCTACGAATCAGGTTACAATATGCACTCGCTAAAGCGAAAGAAATAACAATGAAAATAAAAGAAAAAAGAACATTAAATGAAAACCAAAAACACAACAACAAGTTAGATTTCGATGTAGACGATTTAGTATTACTCAAAGTAGAAAATAGAAAAAAACATCAAGCACCATATATCGGTCCATTCAAGATATTAGATATTAGAAAAGGAGTTAGTTCAATTATAAACCAGAACGGATTGCATAAAGAAGTACATAATAATCTACTGAAAGCCTATAAGCCAAATAATAGATAGCAACAACAAAATTTTAGTTCATAAATTATCAAAACAAAAAAAAACACAAAACATAAAACTAGCTAATTTACTTCCTAAAATTTTTCTTAAGGGCCAGGGTGTAGTGTATCCACTGACTGACGCCACTGCCTGCCCAAAACATAAACAATAACAAAGTGACGAAGCATGTGAAGTGCAATCGAGTTCATTCCTCTTGTGTCACACATTCTTGGTGTGTCATGCACTCAATTGCACTGAACGTCACTCAATAGTAATAAGATCCTATCGAATAGTGTACAGCCAATAAGAATCTAGAATAAGATATCCATAATCGCTAATGTAAGTAGAAGTAAGATAGAAGATAAGTATGTTATGTATATACAGTTATGTTAATAGTATTTAAGGTATGAAATGTCAAGAATAAAATTAGATCTATCTTGGAATTCAAATCGGCAGTAATGCCTTGTTTCTATTGAGATCTCGAAGTTACGGCGAGTAATCGCCTATCAATATAGCGTGGTACGCTTAAATACCAAACCCCTCTGCTCATAGTATAGGTAGAACCACTACACTGGAAAAACAAAATTAGGGATCACAGACTACCTGATATAATCAGTGTATCGGATAGTCATGCTGAAGTAGACTTGCAGCAATTACTTAATAAAACTGCAAAATATATTTTAGAACCCATCATTGGTGAGGAATTCTTGCCTTCGTCCACTACTGTAAGCTTAATATGTATTGTAAATGGGGCTTTGATGGAAGCTCTGGACATAGTTCTTATAAACAGAGGTTTCAGAATATTGACTGTTCAGATGAAATCATATTCTTTGCACTTGTTCCTCTTCAAGTAGTCGATAAGAAGACTGGTGAAATAAAGAGGAAAAATCCGACGCCATCATCAGTATTTTACTGTTGACCTGTAAAGCTAATTTTCTCGAAAGAGTCAGCAACTTTAGTAGCTAATGAGAAAGCAAATTTGGATCGATTAATTAACGAGTTCGTTCCTTTTAGCATTTCTATTAATGAAACTTGAATTGCTGTTAATTTTGAAATTATATTCACAATGATAGATGGCAGTATTTGCAACGTTATCAGTGGAACGAACTCAGCCCAAACCTGTTACATATGTGGCTATACACCTAAAGATATGAATAAAGAGAGGAGTGAACGCCTTCAGCCAAATGAATCCGCTTACTGATTTGGTTTATCTCTTTTACAATGTTGGATGAGGGCATTTGAATGCATGTTACATATTTCTAACCGTTTGGACTTAAAAAAAAGGCAAGCTAAAGGGGAAGATTTAAAAAAATGTTGCTAGAAAAAAATTTTAAGTACAAAAAGAAATTAAAAAAAAAAAAGTGTTAAACATTGACAAACCAAAGCCTGGTTTCGGTTTCATTAACGACGGAAATACTGCCCGCAGATTTTTTGCTAATGCGTCTTTAAGTGCCTCAATAACAGGGACAAAAGAAAATTTGGTTTCAAAATGATCAATCATACTAAGAGTAATATGCTAAGGTTTAAGATACTAGTAAACGAAACAAAAGAGATATGTATATCTTAGTAATTATGACCGGTATTACATGTCCGTATCTTTACATAAACTTTTAATGCATGGTCCTGATGTGATTTTATCTTTTCGCATTCCAATAGGTCTGTTGTCTGAAGAAGAAGTAGACATAAAGATATTCGCCATATCCGAGAGCACAACGCCCGGAAATCGTCAAGAATCTTCACGAACTCTGTTCATCATGACAATGTTTCTTCTTACGTCTGACCTGCTAAGTTTGGACCAAATGCTGCGGAAAGTTTCTAGTAGTCACACAGAAATACTTCAGACATTGCTGAATATATTATTGATGATAATCAGTCTGAAACATTCGATGTAATTTTAAATTCGGACCGCTCAAGTGAAACAGAAACAGAGTCAGAAAGTGAAAAATATATGTTTGTATTTAATATAATATTTAGTGCTAAAACATGTCAAATATTGTTTAATATATGAATTATAAACCATTTTGTCATAAAATAATAATAATACAATAATTAAATCAAACAAATGTAGAATGAGTTATGATTTGTTGTCCTTTTATTCCATACATTCGTTACACTGTGGCAGCGCCTGCTTGACAGTTGTTTCTTATTTTTGTTAGACGCAGCAATGCACGCTGGGTACCCGCTAGTATTATATAGAAAAGGTCGCATGTCCCACTTTTCTCCAGAGTTTCCCGAAGCCCAATTCTCAAACCCGGGTTTTATTACTCACACATTGTTATTAGTACACCAATTGCAACAAAAATTAAGATTATATATGCAAAAAGGGACACCATGGCGCTGTGGTTAGTGTGTCGACCACTGAGCGTGAGGTTCAATATTCGAATCCCAGAAAAGCACCAAACGTTTTTCACGGTCGCACTTCTCGCGAACGTCTGACAAACATCAGAGCTGAGATACATATTCTTGTTACGAGAAAACAAAATTGCATTTTGCGCAAAAATTGCAAGTCCCTTGCATAAGTGCAAAAAAATATAACGCACTCAATACGAGTGGTTGCGAGAAACTAGGCCTAGGCACTTGATGGTCTGTCGCTCCAGAATATATACAACATGTACATATATTTTTGAATCCATCATCATCAACATCTTTCAATTCAATTCAACTAGTACTCATTCACGAGCAACTCAGCAGTGAAATATCGTCTCGGAGAAGAGGCAGTCGACAACGAGATGTACGACGGACATAAAGACGACGAGGTGCAGGGTTGCCGCTGAAAAATGTGAAAAAGTCGCAAAAAAGGGTCACGGAGCAAAAGAAAAAGTCCCAACAAGAACAAATAATAGGTCTGCGTACTTTCTGCACCAAAATTAGCAATTTGGAAAATTTCCACGAGTGGGGGTAAAATTCTATCAGAGAGAGGTAAAATGACGAAAAAGTAAACGAACGCGTTGAACAACAAAAGTTGCCCACTTTATAGACATCAAACTTCAAACCCAATTGTACGCGAAAGAAAGAAAGAGAAGGAACAATCCAAGAAAAACTCACTTATACAGCGATTTGACAGATTTGACAGTTTTCACAGAAATTTCTTCCACTTAAATTTGTAGCATGGGGAAATTTCTTACTCTCTCGAGAGCCCTCTCTTCTGTCAAAAACTACGAAAATTCTCAGTACTCGAACAGATTTTCGTAAAAATTCGTAACTTTTCGTAAAAATTCGCTGTTTTGGGAGGGTACGCGAACAGACCTAATGTAAAAATTGTAACGACGTTAGAACCAGAGAACTGCAAGAATCCACTCATTTGTAGTTGTGAATCATTCGCTAAAATACAGTCTTATGCACAAAGAAAACGAGCAAGTATGAATCAACACTCATGAATATTTAAATGCGAAATAGGCTCATACTCAAAGTATTCACAAATGTATAAGTGAGTCACGAGCCTTCGAATTGTTCCAAGTACGAGGGCTGTTCGATAAGTCAGTGAATTCGATGCAAAATAGCGCTCGGATCGCATAGAGGATTTCTTCTGACATCTTTGTTTCTTTCTCGGCATAGACAAAAAAAATCAAATAAATCTGTCAAACACTTAGCTTTTTACAGTAATCGAAAGAGCTTTGGTTTGTGAGATTTGGCCAAAATGGAAAAAAGTGAGTTTCGTGTTTAAATAAAGCACTACTTTTGCGCAGTAAAAACATTAAAAGGGACTGAAGACAGACTTGAAAAATATTATGGAGACTTTGCTCCGTCGCATGGAATGGTGCACAAGTGGTTTACTAAATTTTGTTGCGGTCGTACGCACAGCACAAAAGACGCTGAGCGCCCAGGACGACCAAATGACTTCACAACGGAAGAAATGGTCAAAAGAATCAACGATATTGTGTTGGACGATCAAGGTTCGTGAGATAGCTGAGATTGTAGCAATTTCAAATGATACCGTCATTCAAATTCTGCATGACTATTTGGGTATGAAAAAATTGTCCGCAAGATGCGTGCCGCGTTTGCTGACGGTGGACCAGAAACGGATTGGGGTGAAGATCTGAAAACAGAGTTTGGGACTCTTCAACCGCAATTCAAGTAAATTTTTACGGTGTTTCGGAACAGTTGATGAATCCTGGATACACCACTACACGCCAGAAATGAAGAAACAATCAAAAAAGTGGACTTGTGCAAGCGAACATGCTCCAAAAAGGCAAAAACGGTTCCGTTCCGTGTCGGCCGGAAGAGTCATGGCAACGGTTTTCTGAGATTGCCACGGCATAATCTTCGTTGACTTTTCGAAAAAGGGAAAAACGACAGTACATAAGTGTACTATGCCAACTTATTAGATAAATTTAATGCAGAATTGATGGAAAAACGGCCCATTTGAAGAAGAAAAAGGTGCTGTTTCATCACGAAAATGCACCAGCTCATTCGTCCGCAGTAGCAACAGTCAAATTAGCTAAATTGAGATATGAACTGCTTCCAGCCTTTTCTCCAGATTTGACTTCGTGCGATTATTTCTTGTTTCCTAATATGAAGAAATGGCTCGGCGGAAAAAGATTTTTATCGAATGAAGAAATTATCGATGCAACAAATGCATATTTTGCAGAGTTTGATATATATATATATATATATATTTTGGAAATGTTGAAAAAGTTGGAATATCGATGGGAAAAGTGCAGCGCACTGAAATGAGACTACGTTGAAAAATAAATTCAATTTTGAGAAGAAAAACAAGTATTTCATTTCAAAGGCACTGACTTATCGAACAGCCTACGTAGCTCATATTAAATAAGTGTAAAATTCCTAGGATACATATTATGGAGGCAATAAAGTGTGAGGATAGCTAATCATTTCTTGGAATGAATGTAAATGTGTGTGCAGGCAGTGAATGTTTCAAGTGGCTCATAAAACGAGCTGCTGCTGCAGTTCTCTGATTAGAGCGCCATATTCATCGAAATGGAAACTTAAAAACTAGCATAAAAGCTTGTATTTGACAAAACAAAAAAAAATTAATATAAAAAAAGAAAAACAAAACGAACGCATTAGACTATACAATGAAAATGAATTAAATTATATTAAATCAGTACAATTTTATTGTGATGAGCAAATAAATGGAATTTTTGTTGGAAAAATATTTTTTATACGAAAAAGTCTCAAAAAATAAATAAAAAGGGTCAAAAGGGGCTATTTTAAAACTCAGGTCATAGACTCTTTGCGTCAAAACAGGGTCAAATTGCGACTAAAGTCGCATAACGGCAACGCTGACGAGGTGGCTTTTTAATATACTATTGCATGTTCCATTTATATTCACATATTTTTATTCTCTAATTGTTTTTGCACGAACAAAAAATTATACTTAATCTTAACTACGAGTATAATTTGCTACTGTCTCTTTCTGGAACCCACATACATATATCCATATAACTAATACATTGTTAAGCGGCCCCTATCCGATTAAAGATGAACTAATGAGGTGATTTTATCTGTTAACTTCAATGGAATCCTTAATGATCTTTTTAAAAAAATATATCTGAAAAACAATCATTTTTAGGACCCGTAATTATGTATATTGTTACGGATGTGCAAGAAGGTCATGCGACACGAGAGAACAACAACCCTATCTCCACAGTGCGACCGAAACTAGACGCTAATTCAGGAAGAAAATTGGAATAACAGACTATGGGAATTAGCAAAATATGGAAAAACGCAGAAATGAAGCGTCAACAATTTTATTCTATTTGGGCAGGTAAAAATAAAGAATAGGTGGGTTTGTTTGGAAATCGAGCGAACTATTAAGACATGTAAATTTAATCTTAAAATAAATATAGTTAGTTATTGTAAAATATAAACGTGTCTCATTTTATTGTCAACATCGGTTCATTTCTTTTGTTATTGTCTATTGATTGTTGCCGGTGCATTGCTGATGTTTTGTGGTCATCAGTTCATTGTTGTTATTCTATTATTCGATCATCATTGGAGATTCACTGCATACCGAAGGGAAACACATCAGTTCATTGTTGTTGTTCTATTATTCGATCACCGTTGGAGATTCAGTGCATACCGAAGGGAAACACCAGCGTTCACTACCCAAACGTCAGCTGGCCTGTCGGTATCTTTTGAGTTCTTGTTTTTTTTATGTGTAAGCTAAACTGAGGCATAACAATATACCCCGTTTATATGCAGAGTCGAAACTGGTTCCAAATACATAGATATAAACATGGTAACAGGCATAACGGTTTTTTCTTTGTTCATATTAAAATGGCCAGCCGAAGTACATAGTACCACGTGTATTATAATTGAATTTCGTCCTTTAATTTATTTTATTTTTATTTTTGTGTCTGGAACAAAACAGAGTGTAAGTTTGATTTATCCTTTTCAAACTATGTTAAAATGTAACCTCTTTTATATAAATAAACGACTGAATATTACTTTCGAGTTCATTTATTCTGTTTGCGTATCAATTGTCCGCCGCCTGCGGAACAAATCTTTTAAACCACTGTAAAGCCTTCTACTCGAAGTACGTGAAACATATCGAGGATAAGAACGGATTTACATTCACCTTTGATGACATCTTAAGGAAAACTTTCCGTCTGAACGAAGGAACCGGTTCCAGTTATGTTGGTTCCTAGTTCGTACTGCAAGAGATAGAGATGGTGTCTTTAGAGGAATTTTTGCCATAGGCGAATCGAAAGTGAGACCGATCTGTAATGACTATATCGGGTACATTGGACCACTTCAAATACAACCAGATGCTTGGAATTTATACGACTTAGAATTGTTCTACGCGCATTTTCGAATTCTTAACGGATTACTTGTTCGTCAGTAAAACTTTGGAGAGTACGTAGAAGACGACACTGACAATGATATAGACGTGGAGGAAAAGCAGACGTTAATTGATTTGTATATGGAGAAGTTCACCTGCTTTGTCTGTTAAGAGCTCAGCAGAAGTAATGCCCATTTCTTGTGATCATCTTGGTGACGTCAATAATTTATTTAACCACTGTAAAGCCTTCCACGCGAAGTACATGAAAGATATCGAGGATAAGAACGGATTTACATTCACCTTTGATGACATCTAAAGGAAAACTTTCCGTCTGAACGAAGGAACCGGTTCCAGTTATATTGGTTCCTAGCTCATACTGCAAGAGATAAAGATGGTGTCCTTAGAGGAATTTTTGCCATAGGCGAATCGAAAGTGGGACCGATCTGTAATGACCATATCGGGTAGATTGGACCACTTCAAATACAAGCAGATACTTATTTATTTATTTATTTATTTATTTATTTATTTATTATTTATTTCCATTTCAAAAGAACAATATTATTTCTTATATCTAAGTTATTACAAATTCAATTTCAAATTTTTAATTAAAATAACTTAAATATCGTTTAACTACGAATTATGCAATCATTTTCGATTGGGTGAAATGGTATCTAGTATACACTTTGTGGCATAAAATACCAGTGGTAAGTGCATTAAACTAAAACTTTGTTTTAAAATATTGTGAAAAGCCGCGCCGAGAGAGTAATAAGTTTTATGTTGAGAGAGAACAGTATTGGAAGCTACATATCAAAGTAAAGTAAACATTTAGAAGCGAAAATGAAAGATATGGAAAATAATGAGTATTAAACATTTAAAGTCAACAAGTAATGTTACGCCTACGTAGTATAAAGAGGGTTTAGTGCTGCTTACGTTAATACCTGCATCAATTCTTCTACATCTGATCTGGACAGCAACCTGTTCCTGAGACTTCTAAGGAACAAGGACTTGCAATCTATATGGTTACATATATCTTGAGGCAATCTGTTATATATAAAGGGAGCTATAATAGAAGCAAAGCGACGGTAGTGTTCTGTTCTAGCTCTTGGAACTATTACTGCTGTTGAAGACCTTAGTGAATAGATTTCATTTTCACTAACGTTGGTATAACCACCTCGCAAATAGAACAGCCTCAATACCTTATAAACATAAAGATTTCTTAACGGCAGTATATTTAAAGAATTAAACAATGGGTGCGATGGCTCCCATCTTGGTTTGAACAGCATTACTCTGATTATCTTCTTCTGAGCTGTAATAAGAGGTTGTAGGTTACTAATGAATGCACTGCCCCAACAAGAAATACCGTATTCCAGTCGCGAGTTAACAAGCGCATAATAGATAGCAATTAGTAGATTGGATGGTACCAATTTTCGTAAGTGAAAAATCTTGTTCATTGCTATATAAACAGTTTTTTTAATATATGTTATGTGTGGTTTCCAATTTAAATTATAGTCCAAAGTTACACCTAAATATTTAAATTCAGCAACCGATTCTAACGTCATGCAGGAATCCTTGCAGTTCTTATGGTCGCAATTAGGGTCATGTAAACCAACCCCATCGATAAAATTCTGGTTTGAGAATGAAAAAGACATAACTTTGGACTTACTGCTTAGCACCATTTGGTGATACTTGAACCACTTGTTTAACACAGAAAGGTCCATGTTCATTTGATTTCTTATATTATCTACACAGGGAGCAGCGTATGAGATAGCCAAGTCATCGGCGAAGGCAATTATTTTCCCATTCAGAGGCAACTTAAATATAGAATTTATATATAAAAGGAACAATAAAGGACCAATAACTGATCCTTGGGGAACGCCAACACCTGGACAGGGCAAGGACTTACTCAAAGTTGCATTTACACGAACAAGCTGTTTTCTATCTTGAAGGTAGGACGAAATCCACTTCAAGATGTAACTTCTAAACCCAAATCGCTGAAGTATTTTTAGTAATAGTTTGTGATTTACTAAGTCAAATGCCTTTGTAAGATCAAGGAAGAGAGCGCCAGATTTATTACTCCTGTCGAGTTTCGCGTTAATATCCTCTAAGAAAGACAATATAGCTTCTTCCGTAGACTTTCCTTTTATAAAACCAAATTGTGATTTACTAAGAAGCTTATATTTTTCTAGGAACTTAAGCATTTTTTTGGTTATAATTTTCTCAAAAATTTTTGAAAAAACTGAAAGTAACGATATAGGTCGCAGAGTCTTCGAATCTAACCCCGAGGGACGACGCAGTAGAGGGAATTATCGCCGTAGGTGGCGCGCACAAGTTCAAGGGGACCTCGACCAACTTGGAGTGCGCAACTGGAGGCAATTAGCTAAAGACCGAGCTAAATGGAGAGGCTTGTTGGTTGAGGCCCAGGTTCACCCCGAACTGTAGCGCCACCTAAGTAAGTAAGTAAGTAACGATATAGGTCTATAATTATTGGGATCACATTTATCACCCTTTTTATAAATTGGAATTATTACAGCCGTTTTCAGGCAATCTGGAAATACACCACTTTCGAAACTTTTATTTAAAAGATATGCTAATGGCTTAGTGATGAGGTTGCTTACTTGTTTTATTGTTAGACTGCTAATACCATCTAGTCCGCAAGAGTGTTTAATCTTTAATTTGGATATGACATGAAGCACCTCAGCTTCAGACACTGTGCCAAGAAAAAACGACGAGAGGACTACGTTATCTAGGATGGATTCCTGAGAGGCTATTTCCCCATGATTCAGCTGACTATTTTTTGAGCTTTCCGCTACATTTTTAAAGAAGGCATTCAACCCATTGCCCATTTCTAGCTCGTTTGAAGTTGTGGTTCCATCCAAAAATTTCAAACATTTTAAGGTATTATCTGTATTACTTTTGCCTAGTAAATCATTAACGATATTCCATTGCTGTCTTGGATTGAACTTGTTTTCGTTAAATTTTCGGTGATAGTATGATTCCTTTTGCTTGTTTATTTGAGCAAAAATTTCCTTCTGCATTCTTTTGTAAGAATTTTTTAAAGAGGGAATGTGGAACCTTCCTTTATTTTTAACATAAAAATTGTTTTTTTCCCTAATTCGTTCGCAAAGTTGGTCAGTCATCCATGGTTTAATCTTCTGAAGAACTTCGAATTTATACGAGTTGGAATTGTTCTACGCGCATATTCGAATTCTTAACGGATTACTTGTTCGTCAGTACAACTTTGGAGAGTACGTAGAAGACGACACTAGCAATGATATAGACGAGGAGGAAAAGCAGAATTTAATTGATTTGTATATGGAGAAGTTCACCTGCTTTGTCTGTTAAGAGCTCAGCAGAAGTAATGCCCATTTCTTGTGATCATCTTGGTGACGTCAATAATTTATTTAACCACTGTAAAGCCTTCCACGCGAAGTACGTGAAAGATATCGAGGATAAGAACGGATTTACATTCACCTTTGATGACATTTTAAGGAAAACTGTCCGTCTGAACGAAGGAACCGGTTCCAGTTATATTGGTTCCCAGTTCATACTGCAAGAGATAAAGATAGTGTCCTTAGAGGAATTCTTGCCATAGGCGAATCGAAAGTGAGACCTATCTGTAATGACTATATCGGGTACATTGGACCACTTCAAATACAACCAGATGCTTTAAATTTATACGACTTAGAATTGTTCTACGCGCATTTCCGAATTCTTAACGGATTAATTGTTCGTCAGTAAAACTTTGGAGAGTACGTAGAAGACGACACTGACAATGATATAGACGAGGAGGAAAAGCAGAAGTTAATTGATTTGTATATGGAGAAGTTCACCTGCTTTGTCTGTTAAGAGTTCAGCAGAAGTAATGCCCATTTCTTGTGATCATCTTGGTGACATCAACAATCTATTAAACCACTGTAAAGCCTTCCACTCGAAGTACGTGAAAGATATCGAGGATGAGAACGGATTTACATTCACCTTTGATGACATCTTAAGGAAAACTCTCCTCCTGAACGAAAAAACCGGTGTATGTTGGTTCCTAGTTGATCCTGCAAAAGATGAAGATGGTATTCTTAGAAGAATTTTTGCCGTCGACGAATCGAAATCTTATCGCAATAGTTGTTCATCAGCACGTGCACATAAACTTTCGAGACTACGTAGAAGAGGACACTGGCAATGATATAGACGAGGAGGAAAAGCAGAAGTTGATTGATTTGTATATGGAGAAGTTCACCTGCTTTGTCTGTTTAGAGCTCATCAGGAGTAGTGAGAATGCCCATTTCTTATACAGAAAGTGCCTTATTAAATGGAATGAACGGAATTAATTTAATTGCCGAATGTGTCGGAGAGATTATCCTGATGACTGTGATGTGAAGGCAGTTGAAGATTTTCTGAAATTTGAGTATTTTCCAGAAGTACAGTGAGGACTTAAATTTATATAATGTAAGTAATTCTTAATATATGTACAATATATTTTATTATTGATCACCCCAGAAAGAAATAAAAATTGAATACGTGGCATTGCCTCAATATTTTCATTTAAAATGCCACAAACTATTCTCTAAACAATGTTAATATAGAGCTGCAATTATTAAAAAAAAATATTAAGGACAATAAAAATAAATTTAATTGAAATATTCAATTCAATATATGTTACGAATATTGATAATAAAAAATAATTTGTGTACAGAAAAAATTATTTTCGTTGGATGTTATTTATATTGTTTTTCGTTATCACCGAATTGGTAAGTTACTGCCGCTGACAACGATACGCTCATCATTAGTATTCAAATTGAAAGCATAACTCCTTATACAAATTCTTTGACAGCTTCTATCGTCTTGGCGCTGCTGTTTCTTTGTTCTTAAGTATTTCTATAAAGGAAAATTGGGCGATAAACAGAATTGGATGAAGTCCCAGATTGCTTTGAGGTAGGTTTATAGGTAGGTAGAAGCGGTTGTAACAGCAAACTATGCTGATACATAATTAGCACAAAAAGTGCCGTTTTAATACCACAGCTCAATTGACCTAAACGGAGGAGAAACGGACGTAGTTCGTAGGGAAAGGGAGAAAGAGTAAAGATTATTCAAATCCACCCCGTTGTATTGAGGAAACTGATGATATCCCCAATTCTTATCTTTGCTAGTTCTATCAGGTTGTCAAAAAAGGGTTTAGCTAATGTGAGCTGTCTAGCCTTACCTAGAGCCGGACACTTACAAAGGAAGTGTAAGATAGTTTCTTTCTCATAAGGAATATTGCAGCTGCGACAGTGAACATTAAAGGAATACCTATTCTGGCCGCGTGAACCCCGACAGGGCAATGGCCAGTACTAACTGCCAGAACTCTTGTGATATCTGCACGGTTTCTGTTTAGTAGATCTTGCGTACTTTTCCGGAAGTATTTGGGCCACATCTACCTGGAGATGACACAGTTCCGCACCCCCTGCCATTTACTGTCAGCCTTTAGCAGATAATGCGTGACGACGCCACCCTTAAGGACCCCCAACTGAACGTTCACCGCCTTTGCTAGGGAAACATCAAGGTCAGATCCCTGCCTCGTGAGTTCATTAGCTCGCTCATTTCCTTCAATGTTTCTGTGACCCGGAGAGAGATCCTTAAGCGCTGACCTAGCGAGGCGAGTTCCTTTTTTGCACTGTTCTACTATCCTTGAGGATGTAGTGGCAGATACTATAGCCTTGATAGAGGCCTGGCTGTCAATGTGTAGATGTTTGCTTAAGTAGGTGGCAGGTCTTACGTACAGCAACAAATTCCGCCTGGAAAATACTGCACGAATCAGGAAGCCGGTAGGACCTGGAAATATTGAGGGAATCGGAGAATATCCCCGCCCCTACCCCACAGTCCATTTTTGAACCGTCGCGTTGTTGAAGATTTTTGTTTCGAACTCATTTGTCAGTTCGCCAGTTTCGGTTGGGAATCTGACCGTGACGTCATTTCTAAAGTTCACTGTGGAAGTTATATAGTCGGTGAGATTAGCCGCCAGATCCTGCGGTAGTAGATTCAGGACACTGTTGTGACCATAAAGATTGGTGCACTAGCATCCTGTTTCCCTTAGCCTGACCGCACTACATGATGATAAATGCATAATGTGAAGATCGAGTGGTAAAAGGTGGGATAACGTTCAAGGCATCGATTGGACATGTTGTCATGGCACCCGTTGCGCCTATAGCAGCAGTTCTTTGCACCCTGATGACAAGTTTGATGTTATAAGCTTTCCATTAATAATAATGGGACGCACCACGGCAGTGTATATCCATAAAACCATCTTCGGGCGAAGTCCTCACTTCTTACCAAAGGTCTTGCTGCAAGCATAGAAAGACACACAGGCCTTCTTTACCCGTTGCTCAATGTTAGGCTTCCAGCTTAGTTCCGGATCAAGTACCACACATGGGTACTAAGCACTGGAAGATAGGAAGAGTAAATGATTGCTTAGCCGTGGAAGCGTGAAGGTCGGTATTTTGGTTTTAGTGGTCAAGAGCATCAGTGGCCCATGTGCTAATCTGTCCAAGGTACCTTCCATAATCTCAATGGTTGCGGATGGAAACATCCCCGATACCAGTATTACCTCGTCATCCGCATAAGCGACAACCTTAACTCCACCTCTGTCAAGTCTACACAAGATTTTGTTGATGACCATAAGCCATAGAGGAGGATATAAGGCCCCGCATGGGGAGTTCCTCTGACGACAGATATGGTGGAGCTGCCTGAATCGATTCCATACTGACGTTATTGAAGGCGCCTCCAACGTCTAAGAAGGTAGCTAGGGTATATTGTTTGAAGTGAATTGTCTTTTCTATCGTTCGCACAACTTCGTGGAGCGCCGTCTCTGTCGATCGCCCCTTAGTGTAAGCATGTTGAGATTTGGATAGAAGGGATTTATCTAGGGTATTTCGAATATGTGTCTCTAAGATGCGTTCCAACGTCTTTAAAAGAAAAGAGGATAAGCTGACGGGTCTAAAATCCTTTGCGGATACATGACCCCGCTTCCCAGCTTGCGGGATAAACACAACACGAACACGTCTCCAGCACAGGGGAACGTGGCTTAGGAGAATACAGCTTCTGTAGATTGGTACTATCCATAGGACCACGTGGTCCAATGTCTTTTGCAACATTATCGGAAGAATGCCGTCAAGGCCGGCCGATTTATAGGGAGAGAAACTGTTAATACCCCAGGAAGTATTAACGGCTGTAATTATTATCTTAATGCCATTCCAGGAAGCAGATTGTGCGGCCTGAACAACTGGTGGGAAAGCAATCTCGTTTTTACATCCTGGAAAGCGTGTTTGCATTAAAAGTTGCAGGGACTCGCTAGATGAGTCCGTCCAAGTCCCATCTGGCCGTTTAATAAAGGACAGGCTAGAATGTTCCTTAGACAGAATTTTACTCAGCTTGGCAGAGTCTTTTATGGTTTCAATGGACTGACAGTGGTCTTTCCAGGCAAGAGACTTGACACTTTTAATGGATTTCTTATATTCCTTCTGACAATCCGTATATGGTTACCAGAACTTGTGTTTGAAGCAGATATTGAGATATATCTAGTAATCTTCCTCATATTGGGTAGATCTTCGTTACCCCAAGGGGGGCATTTTTTCTTGCTGTATTTAATAGGACACGAAACCATAAAAGCCGCACCCATGACTGTTTCGAGGGTGCTAATTTTGGTGTCTAGTTCCTGGACTGATGCAATTTTCAGGTCGGGTATTCTATGAAGTTTTGATTTAATAACCTGACCAAACTTCTTCCCGTCAATTCTCTTAGGATTGTAAATGCTTTGGGAGCCTCGACCTCTAGGCACACATTGTATAGAATGCATCTGTGGTCGGAAAGGGACATTCGATCGGATACTCGCCAGTTTACTACTCTAAGGTTATCATTGTTGGTTTTTAAAGTGATGTCCAAAACTTCCTCTCACCCTCTGAAATTTTTCGTAGTCGGAAAAACAAAAGTTGGTGTGTAACCTACGTTACAAATAAAAAGGTTGGACATCACTAAAAAATCAAACAAGGACTCACGGCGTTCGTTAATTTCAGAGCTCCCCCATAAAGTGTGGCTGGCATTTGCGTCGCAGCCCAGAAGCAGATTGTCCTTTTTGCCGTTCTCATTGATGTTAAGTGGCGTACCTCCTCTGGCGGTGATGGTCTATCACGATTCATGTTAACTGAGGATATAAAAAGAGTGTTATTTGCAACCTCCAATTTAACTACCGTTCAATCAGCAGAGCTAAAATCAGGACATAGAAATACATTCAAATGCCCAAAGGCTGCGTCATCTAAGCTTACCGAACCTAGAGGAGTCAGCGTCCGCCAACACTTACATGGCTGGGGAAATAGATAGAGCTGATGGACAAGCGCTACAGCACAAAAAGAACATTAAAAATCACTGTAACACCAGGCTTCATCAATCTGTAGACGGCCACGGCTTGAGGGAAGCTGGCGATCATACTCAGGCACACCGATGGATCAGGGAGCCGACAAGACTTTTGACAGTCCGCGATTTCATCAATTACCTGAGAGTGCGGATAAATGCCCTCCCAACAATATCTAGGACCCCCAGAGGCCGCGAAGTCATCGACTGCGGTTGTAGGGCAGGGTGCCCAGTACCAGAGACGCTAAATCATGTAGTCCAGCAGTGAAATCACTCTCACAGTAGCCGAAATGACCGTCACTGTAGCGTCATCAGTTTTATCAAAGGCAACGCGCAGACAAGAGGACTCCGTACCATCGAGGAGCCCACAATCTTGACGCCGGAGGGTCCCAGGAAGCCGGACCTTGCCATCGACCTGAACGAAACGGCAGTGGTTGTAGATGCCCAGATTGTCACGGATGGAAGGCCGCTCGAGGACACCCAGCAAAGAAAAATGGCAAAATACAACACCCCCGCCATCAAGGAGGAACTCGCCACGCATCTCCAGGTGAGAGAGTTTGTGGTCACCACGGCCACTTTAAATTGGAGACGCGTCTGGTCCAGAAGAAGTGTGGAACACCTGCTGGCGCTGGGCCTGTTAAGGACATCGGACACGGCACCTATTAGCATCCGAGTGCTTATTGGCGGTTACAGGAGTTTCCGCCAATTCAACGAAGCAACGTGGACAAGGGAGTTTTATCTAGGATAATCTCTAATTTTCCAAACCTATACCGACAGCGACATGTGCTGCGTGCATATCAGGCACAATCCAGTACGACCACTTCACCATCTTCATCACCAGGAACAAGCACACTCGATATCTTCATTCATCATTTGATGATCCTCTCTCCTCCCAGCATAACCACCAACCCGCCAGCTCACTAAACACCATCATCCAAGATGCCACCTCAGTGGGATAAGAAGGGACGCGAAGGCGCCTGGGCCAGTCTTCTGCCGTTGCGGAGTGCCAATAGAATTATACTCATACCAAGGGCCTAATTTTGAGTCGGCTGTATTTCAGAGCATTATGGAAATCATGGGGATTCGTAAAACTCGCACCACGCTATTACAGCCTCAATCCGACGGCTGAACCACACAATACTTCACTACCTTGCCAAATTTGTCCACGATAAACAGGACGATTGCGATGACCTTCCCCCCTTCTTCGCCATGGCATACCGTTCATAAATTCAGGAAACCATTAACCATTTAATGCCCAAGTTTTTTTTTTTTGGAAAAAGAATTATATGTTGTAGAGGAGACAATTCTGAACAACTTTTGTTCTACGGCTTTTCATATAACTCACCTGGGCAAGTGACAGGTAATTTCAGGTAATGCGTGCCCAATTGGGCACGCTGGTCATAACTCACAAGAAAATTCAAAAGGTGTGTTTGTATGGAAGAAATTTTTTATTGAAAATAAACGAAAAAAGTTGTATGAAAATGATTTAAAAAAAAACGAAATTTTGATCAAAAAGCATCGGCGGCGCATCTCAGGTCGTGTGAAATTCCATGAAACAGTTCTTTGCACTGCTGAGGCACAGATGAACTTGACATTTCCGGCAAACAAATCGAGTTCATGAGTCGCAGCCAGGTTTTTTGCATCGATGTCGAGTTGAAGCGTGCTCCGGCAAGTGGCCGATTGTGTCTAGTCGTACATCCTTCGGTGGCAAAGGAGAAACATTCACTCGACCCCGCTTGGCTGATATTTCCGATTCCAAATTCGATGGACGACCAGGTTTTTGTGCCAACGGTATGCCGGATTTCGTAAGACAAGTGGCCACTTCCATGATAAATTCGTACAATTTTAGTGGCTTCGTAGTTTGTACCGTACAATCGAAGTGGCCTCGATATAACATCCAAGCGTTGATGATGGCCATATCGCAAATGTGGTAGAAAAGGCGGTGTGTCCATTTGCATGATTTGATGTGGATGCGACATCGACTTCAATGTTTCATTGCCACTGCTAGCTACAACAGCGTAGCTAGCAACGTTCGGAACATTTGCTTCGTCAGCGGAAGCTGCAACATTTCGTGTCTTTTGACGTGAGGGCACACCAAAGTCGTCACCATCATCGTCATGATTCATTCGTAGAGCAGCTTCGAAGTCAAATTCCGGATCTATGTCACTATCGTCCTCGGAAAAATCGCCAGCTTCACTATCGGACCATGCTTGTTGATTCACGTATGCTGCCAACTCTTCTTCGTTGCGAAAATCGATTTTGCGCGGCATTCTAAATAACAAACGAAAAAAAAAACAAAGCAAAAATAACGAAAACTAACTTTTTACATATGCGCACACATAACACATTTTATGACCTGAGTGACCAGCGTGCCATTTTGGGTACGAACAAAATATCAAAAAAAAATTATGAAATTTTTTGAAATTTTTTATTTTGAACACTCAAATCACTTTCTAGACACAATAACAAACACGGAAATAATTCTTTCACCGTCAGATTCGACCGATTTACCAAAAATATGTATGTGCGAAAATCGCAAATTCACAAAAAATGCGTATCGTTGTGCGGCGCAAACTCAACTTAATTTCAAGCTTTCAAATGCAGTTAGTTTCAAGCGGCAACCGGTGCAAACTGTGTCGCTTGTATCGTAGAACGTACTAAAACTATTCGCTCGCAGTTTGAAATATTTTCGTTGGACAAACTTTTTGTTCAAAGAGTGCGTGCCCAAAATAGACATGTGGGCATTTAAGGGTTAAGAAGATTCCATTCGCAATGCTGTCTGCAAAACAACTTGATTGATAAATTAACTTAAGCACCAAAAATACAAAATAATACGAAAGGTACAACCAGACAGAACCCTCACTCCTCATAATAATACCCGCACCAATACGCACATATGTACACTACCTCGAAGAGCATTTTTGTTTATTTTCTCGTCTTCTTTATGCTTTATCCACAGACTTTATCCTTTAGGATTCGAAATACACTCCTCTGTGAGAAGCAAGCACATGCCACCTAGCGAATAGTCAAGAATAAACTTCGTCTGATGAGAATACTAATGATCGAAATACTGAACTGTGATTCTCGTCATAAAATTCGCGCGACAAATTCTGAAATTGCCGCCGCAGAAACAACACCTAAATGAGTCATACAGCAAGCCATTAAGCAAGTGACGCAGAAGTGCCGGTGTGACGAAGAAGAAACAGTAACAGCAACTGATAACACGAGTAACGGAGAGGCGACAGTAGCCTCCAGAGGAGCAAAGCCAGAATTATATTTATTTGTAAAAATTAAATTTGTTTAAGAAAATAAAAAATAAAAATTCTTTAATAACATTTCAATTAATTAATTAGAGTTGATATTTAATTTGATTAATATTTTCCTTAAATAAATATTTTGTGAATTAATGATTTTGTAAGGGGTGACTCAACTGAAAGAAAATGAATATACCAGAGATTAAACTGAAGGCTTATACCATGTCCCCACCAAATGAAAAATCTCGGAGATTTGGCCATAGATTTTCGAGATTTCGGCAAAACCGAACAAGCCTACAGCGTGAACTTTGGTTTGGTGTTCATTTATAGATGTCAAAACAATTGCGACATTTGGACACAAAGGTAATATTCTCGATAGAGCATTTACATTATTCATATATTTTTTACGAAAATTGCAAGCAAAATGTATAAGAAGCGAAAGCTGTGAACTCTCGCAGAGGCTGTTAACAGAACTCTGGGACGAACAAATTGGCGAGCTCCGTGGCAACGTAAAAAAATTGGCCGCATTTTCGCCGAAATAGCACACAAACCTGAGAGGATGGACTTTTTTTTACACTGTAGGAAGTAAAAATTAAAAATCACAACCTCACAAACCGGTGCAGGTATAGATCGTTTCAAATGAGTACGTTCGCGCATCTTTTCTCTTTTCCAGTCATTCCACACAAAACAGAAGAAAAATATACCTCATACATATACATTCACTTTCATGTTTACTGCGTGAATTCTCAACGCAGGCTGATCAATTTCTCGAATACGATTGGTCGATAAGGTGTTAAATGTATAGAGAAAATAAGAAGCCGCCGTTGCCAAACGTGAAAAATGAGTGTAAAGAAAATGTGCGGAGTATGCATTCATTATTTTTTTAGTGAAGTGGGTAATGACAATTTGACGGAAGAATGGTTAATACTCAGTTATTGTGTTAAGGAGAAGAAAGAATGTTTTGCTAATATGAATTTAGCTTGAAAATATGGATATGGATTAGACGTTTATGTTGTTATTTATTAGACGCACTTAATCATCGTCGGTATCATCATCATCATCCTCGCCGTAGCTTTCCATTTCACTTGATGAGTCTTCGCCGGGTCTAATGACAATTCTTTCGGTGAAGGTATCCCAACTCTGTTCATATGTCAAATAATTGTCTTCTGTCCTTATAGCTTTATCGCAGGTACTTTTCCATTCCTCGACCGTAATTTTTTGCGAATTCTTCTTCTGCTAATTTCTTGACGGTGTTCAGATTAAACGTAGTATTTCTACCCGGCACTCTTGATTCTACAATACCCCATATATTCTCAATTGGGCTTAAGTCCGGATGGTATGGTGGAGCCTGAGTACTTCATGGCCTGCTGATCTTATCAAGTCGTCTATTTCACGCTGCGGATCCGTATAGTTTCGTTTAACTATATCATATAGTTCAACTTTAAGCATTGAAGAGCTGTGTGCAATATTATTTTCTACCAGCCAATTAATTAACTCAAATTTTGTTGCTGATGAAGTTGGCGCAGGGTTTTTTGATTTGTTGCGATATGAAGCATTGTCCATTACAATAACCGACGGTTCATCCAGTTGCTGCAGAACCTGTTCTCTTAACCATTTGGAAAAATTTTCAAAGTTCATCTCATCATGATAGTCACCAGACTTCGATGCAGATTTGAATATGAGAAGAGCGCCATTGACAAATCCATTTGATCCACCAGCGTGTGCAATTATAAGCCATAAGTCCAAGACATTCCCCTTGTGTGGGAGCTACGTATATATGACTCATCTATATAAATAACCTGGTATCCACTTTCACGGAAATTCATTATTTGCCGGATATATCTTATCCTTTGAATTTGTATGTCCGTTCTTTCACAGAGGATTCTCCTATTGTCTTCCGTCTTGCGAAAAGTGAATCCTTTGCTTTTCAGGACTCTCCAAAGTGATGTCTTTTATGCTAATTTCAAGTTCATCATGAATTTTTTGTTTAAAGCTCCTCAATGTTACGACTTTTTTGTCAAATTGGTGGAAGGAGTAGATTATCCTTTTGATGGTCTCTAAATTGAAATTGTCCAAATCCGTGATCCAGTGCCGATGAGGAATTTTCTTTTTGGGTGATCGTAGTGTTCCAGTTTGATTCTGTTCTTTGATTATTTTTTAGATGACCCTTTGCGAAAGTCCGACAAATTCTGATGTTTTCTTCACAGCTGCTCCTATAGGAGCTCTATCTTGATATCCAAATTTTGGTTGTAAATTTTCAGCGTAAGCACTTTTGCTTGGTGTGTTAAAGGCTTTCCTCGCTTGAAGCTGTCCATTATATATTTCTTTTTATCTATTTATTTTTAATTGTGTTACTTGCAAGGTTTTTAAAAACAAACTCATAAATTATGTACATGTTCGCGTTTTTATATACGCAAAAAATAGGTAGAAAATATTATTTTTACCTACCCCACATACATACAGGGTGTCCGCCGGGAAGGTATACTACTTTGTTTGTTTATAATTTTTGATTAAATGAAAGAGAATGGATCTTATATTGATAAACGTTTTATTTAATGTCGGCAATTATATGTGGAATACAATATCAGGTAAATGTCCGCCTCTGCTAGTCTCACAAATGCGAGCCCTTTTGAGCACATTTTTCATTACATTCTCACACATTTCACGCGGAATTTCATTAATTTCATCACGAATATTTTGTTTGAGTTGCTCAAGCGTTTCTGGTTTGTTTGTATAAACCTTGCTTTTCAGATATCCCCACAAAAAGAAGTCAGGAGCAGTCAAATCAGGCGACCGTGGAGGCCAATCAACATCACCATTTTTTGAAATAACTTGTTGTGGAAAGAGGTCTCGCAGTAATTCCATTGTAATCCTGGCTGTATGCGATGTGGCACCGTCTTGTTGATACCACATGTTAATCAAGCCCAAAGCCAAGTCAACTGAATCTTAAATGGAAACAAATGCAAATCCTTGTGCAAAATTGTGGCCAAACAAAGTAGTATACGTTCCCGGCGGACACCCTGTACATACATAAAAAAAGCAATACTTCAGCTTAATTACTTCCTGCAATAATTGGGTAAAACTTTAAAAAGGGTTAATTTTATTATCCATACATTTATTGCAGGATGTAATTAAATTTTGTCAAATAGATAACGCGCAGGAAAAACCCACGCTTACTCATTGAGTACTGTACGTAAAAATCGGTATGATAAAATACCAATGAAAATGGAGAAAGTTCAGCCGATTTGTAAATATCATTTTCCAAGCAGCAAAGGCGTGCCAAATATTTCCATGCTCTCTATGCGCAGTTTTCCAATGGTATAGTGATTTGGAACGATCTATATGATTATTATCTCTAAATAAGTTTTTGCAACTTTTAATCGAAATTTTAAACACGCGTTTTGTTTCACAGAAAGGAGAAGAAATTAGTCGGCCGAACAGGAGGTTCTCCA
Source organism: Brachypalpus laphriformis (assembly GCA_945910035.1). Lineage (NCBI taxonomy): Eukaryota > Metazoa > Arthropoda > Insecta > Diptera > Syrphidae > Brachypalpus > Brachypalpus laphriformis. The sequence continues at coordinate 36,664,262 of OX246753.1, forward strand.
TTTCAATGGCACCTTTACGATAAAGTGCATCAAATACTAGGTGGCCTAAAGATTTTTAACTTGGAGCTGCTTCTCCAAGACAGCATCATCGAGAGTAAGCAAAATTTATGCGGGATCCTATTTAAAAAGCATAAAATAAAACTATAAAAAACCGTTTTAAATATGCTGTATATATTTTAATTCAATGCTCGCAGTAGCGCGATCGTCACTGTTTCATGGTTTTACATCGAGTGTTTAACTACAACTAACTCTGTCCGCTGCTTTACATATTTCTTTCAATGACTCGTGTGTGTGTTCGTTGGTTAGTTCTCTCTTGTCTTTGTTCTTGTTTGATCTTGTCGTCCGTCTGTCGACGTTAGCCTTGCGATTCGTATGTACATTGTCTGGGGTTGATGTGTGTATATTAGATAATTTGTCTGTCGTTCGTAGTATATCGTTCGTTTGTTCGGCTCCTCGTCCCACATTTATAACTTCTTCTTCTTCCTATTACGGCGAGGTTATGATCCGAAAACAACCCTCCCACTTTACCGCCGGCAGGCTTCCCGATTTTGGATCACTCGGTTACTGAGGCCAATAAAATGCCAATGTTGTTGCATTTGTGCCATCCAGGTGTTTATAGGCCTGCCTCTCCTCCCTCGCGATGTCTTTGGAACGTTCATTAATATTGCCTTTTTAACAATATTCAAATGATCTCTTCTTTGAAAGTGACAATATCAGCTGAGCCGGTCGTGCTCTATATTTCGTAAGATAGTTTGCTTGACGTGAAGGCTTCCCTAGATTTTCGAACTTCTTATTCGATCAAGCTTTGTCACTCCTGGAGCCTCACTCTGTATTGCTACTCCAAAGTCAAATGTTTGCGAAAGTGCTTTGCGATTCTAATTTTAGCCGGCACTCTGTACGAAAATAGAATCGAATGGAAGTATTGCCAACTGGAGCTATGAAATGTGCGAATATAGTTTCGAGTATCGAATGTTGAAATGTTACTTTGAAGAAACTCTGGTTGCAAAGAAGTTTGTGTTTTGTTTATATTTGAAAAGGAAAGTTAAATATAGTATTATAAAAATGAAATTGGATGCCGTCGAATTGTGGTTCCATTAAGATGACACACAAGAAGAAAGAATCAAACGCAGGCGAATTAAAAATAGATCGAACATAATGGAGCTAAGTGATAAAAGGTAGACAAAGAAAGCAGTGTTATTTACTTTTAGTTAAATCTTTTTTTTTTTGCAGCTTCCTTCAACATTTTAGACTTTCAAAAGAAGCGTTCTTATATCTTCTTAATACCATAGAGCCAGAATTGAAGATTCCTTGTTGGCGAATAGCAGTACCAAACATAATTAAGTTATCTGCCACTTTTAAGTTTCTTGCAACTGGGGGGTATCAACATCAGATAGGAGAAGACAGGCACACAGGACTTGCACAACAAACAATGTCTACAATAATACGTGATGGTACCCATATTCAACTATTACTCCCGAATAAAAATGAACATCTGTTTTTCAATAGAAAATTAAAACATAGTATAAATGCAATGGTGGTAATTTAAAATCGAAAAATGCAAGTTTCAATTTGTGAAATATGTTTACTCTTAGGTTTGTGATCACGCTATGACAATCAGATCTTTGAATGGCCGGTACGGGGGAGCATCCCATGATTCTCATATTTGGAATATAAGCAACGTACGGGACTTTTTAAAACAGAACTTTGAAAATGGAGACAAGTCATCCTGGATTATGGGTACATATGCCGCACTTAATTGCAATATGTTATTTGCTTAATCCTTAACGCACATATATTTTGTTTGTAGGAGACTCCGGATATCCTTTAGAACCATGGCTTTTGACACCTTACCGGACCACACCTGAACACTCAGCCGAATCTCAATGATCGATTTTCAATTGCAAGATCAACAATAGAACGCACATTTGGAGTTTTAAAGGAAAGATTCCGATGTCCCCTCTCTGCAAGAGAGCTTCATTGTTCACCAGAAAAAGCAACGAACATTTTAAATGTGTGCTGCGCTCTACATAATATCTGCCTGCAATACAAAGTTGAGATTCCAGCTTCAAGCCAAATTCATAAAAAACAAGATGTCATACCTTACAATGATCAGTTAGTTATGGAAAATTTAGATTTGTCTGCTATTGCTAGAGCAACAAGGGATCAAATTAGGATTAACCTACTAGCATAGCAATTGAGTGTATATATATACCCATATTATATGCATATGTAAATAAAAAACAAATACTATAATTCAAGGCTTATTATACTACTTCATTCTAATGACGGATGACAAATAAATGGAAAAAAATTGTACTTCATTTTAGCTTACTCTAAAGATAACATGTAAATAGATAAATAAGTGAATTGAATTCATAAACAAAATATACATATATACATACGTTTGTACTTATTTTATAAGTCAATTAGCATAATAATAATCAGTCTACTCATTAGTCTCAGTCTCAATATATGACACAGTTTTAAATTGTTGTTTGAGTTTTAAAATCTCCCTTTTTAATTCCAGTTTTGCAACTCTATCTTTAGATTTTTGGATTGCATTTTCTTTTTATAAATGACCTTAAAGGAAAAGGCTTGAAAATTATCGACGCAATTAATATCTTAAAGAAGAAAACGGAACAAGGCAATGAAATCTTGGTCAAGCATGGACTTCCGCTCTTTATTCTAACCTTCGATAGAAGCGAAAATATAGACGATATTTATAATGTAAAAAGTATTTTGAATATCGTAGTTAAAATCGAGCCTATGCGTACGAATACACGATCGATACCTCAGTGCAAACGCTGTCAAGGTTTCAATCACACCCAGCCGTATTGCGAAAAAGAACCGAAATGTGTAAAATGTGCCGGAAACCACTTATCAGAAAGATGTGACTTAAATAAGCAGGCTCCGGCGACCTGCATAAACTGTAAAGGCAAGCACCCAGCACTATCGAGGCTGTGAAGTAGCAAAGGAGCTTCAAAAAAGGCGCGATACTCTCAAGAAACCGATACACCCGAACCCAAGCTTAAGAGATCGTAAAACCGATAAGCCTAAGACCTCTAAGCCAGTCAAAACGACGAGACCGATAAAGGGAATTAAAAAAATTGCGCAAGAGAACGTCGCTGGTCCAAGTGCAGCGGAAAAACCGCCACAGGTTGACGCGAGATCGTACGCGCAAGTCGCGTCAAACGAAAACAAATTAAGATCAGCTACAACAGAACCGGTTAGCCAAATATTTACCATTATATTGGAAACATTTAAGGAGCAAACCAAAGTTAATAAAATTATACTTGACAAATTGAGCAAGCTCGAGTTCAAACCTCGCAAGACAATCAAAAAAACATGAATATGAAACAGCTACTTAAGATACTAACGTGGAACGCAAACGGCCTTCTGAAAAAAATCGACGAGTTAGAAGTGTTTCTACGGAAAAATAACATTGATATATGTTTGGTATCGGAAACGCACTTAAAAAAAGGACTTAGACCCAAAATAAAAGGTTACAGCGATTACCATGCGAATCATCCTTCGGAAAATGCGAGAGGCGGGTGCTCTCTTTACATCAAAGACTGTATTACGCACTCCGAAAACATAGAAATAGAATTTGATTCTATGCAAATAAGCTCAGTCTCCGTAAAAATAAACCATTTAAACTACAACATCGGATCTAGTTACTTCTCTCCGGGATTTAAGCTAGTAGAAGACGACCTCGTTCGTCTCTTTGACTTGCTCGGACCTAATTTTGTCTTAGGTGGTGACTTTAACGCGAAACACACTTTCTGGGGATCAAGATGCAATTCGACAAAAGGCAGATTATTGTACAAAGTCAGCATGAAACGTGGGGTGAACTTTTTTTTGACAGGAAAGCCAACTTATTGGCCAACTGACAAAAATAAAATCCCTGACCTCGTCGACTTCTTTATCGCAAAAGGGTTAACTAAAAATTTGACGGAAGTTGAAGAATGCTATGATCTATGCTCAGATCACTCGGCAGTCACTCTGAAAATACAGGGTGTCCGCCGGGAAGGTATACTACTTTGTTTGTTTATAATTTTTGATTAAATGAAAGAGAATGGATCTTATATTGATAAACGTTTTATTTAATGTCGGCAATTATATGTGGAATACAATATCAGGTAAATGTCCGCCTCTGCTAGTCTCACAAATGCGAGCCCTTTTGAGCACATTTTTCATTACATTCTCACACATTTCACGCGGAATTTCATTAATTTCATCACGAATATTTTGTTTGAGTTGCTCAAGCGTTTCTGGTTTGTTTGTATAAACCTTGCTTTTCAGATATCCACACAAAAAGAAGTCAGGAGCAGTCAAATCAGGCGACCGTGGAGGCCAATCAACATCACCATTTTTTGAAATAACTTGTTGTGGAAAGAGGTCTCGCAGTAATTCCATTGTAATCCTGGCTGTATGGGATGTGGCACCGTCTTGTTGATACCACATGTTAATCAAGCCCAAAGCATGCAGTTGTGGCGTTAAAAAGTTGTTCTTTGAAGACCAAGCTACTGAGCACGGCGTCGAATTGAGGTTGATGGATTGTTTTGAACACTTCCTTGAACAGCAGTAATGTTTTCAGCCGATCTTGCAGTACGTTGTGGCCCATGCTTGGGCCTATCACCTACAGACCCTCTTTCTTCGAAATCATTCACTACACGATAAATAGTGCGTTTTGTTGGCACGTTGTTTCTCCCAAAAATTTCACGTAACTTTCTCATCGTCACAGTAATCGATGATTGATTTTGATAAAATGTTTTAACGATTAAAACACGTTGGTTTATCGAATGTTTTTCCATAATAAATTTGCCACTACTTCACTACTTCACGACTGCCAAATATGAACTGTCAAGACTAATGTTTATCAAAATGGCGGCAAAACAAAGTAGTATACGTTCCCGGCGGACACCCGGTAGGTGAAAGTCTAGTAAAAAAAGAAGGACCGCCTAGGTTAACTAGTAACAAAACTAACTGGGATGCTTTCAGAAGAGACTGCAAGGAAAATGTTGCTTTAAATGTACCGCTAAAGACACCGTTCGAAATAGAAGAAGAAATCGACAAACTCGTCGAAGCCATTCAGAACTCGGCATGGAAAAACACTCCTTTGCGGAAGACAGAAGCGCGGAACAATAAAGTCAAATACCAGCCTGAAATCGAAGACCTCATACGAGAAAAGGGGAGAGCGCGCAAGAGATGGCAACAATCCCGCGCGCCACCGAATAAAACCTAACTGAACCACCTTTGTAACAAGCTAAAAATGTGCTGCAGGACCTAAAAAATCACGAGACTTCTACTTACCTCGAGGGTCTGACCGCTGATAAACATTCAAATTACTCTCTATTGAAAGCCTTGAAGTCCATAAGGAAACCTGTAATGCACTCGCCGCCAATTAGGAAAGCTAACGGGAAATGGACAAAAGAAGACAAAGAGAAAGCAGAATTATATGCCGATCACTTAGAGGAAACGTTCAACCGTTGTTCGAAGATCCGAATGATAATATGGCACCCGATACTTTAAAGTAAAATCGTATCCCTGTTCGAACTTCGAATGACAATAAAAAAATTTAAAAATAACAAGGCTCCGGGATATAATTTAATCACTGGCGGAATTTGAAAGAGCTACCGAAAAAAGTGCTGGTTAAGTTGCTCTACATTATAAATGCTTCTTTAAGACTATTATATGTTCCAAGGCAATGGAAAGTCGCCGAAGTTATTATGGTTCCGAAACCGGGGAAGTGTGCAAATGACAAGAAATCATATAGACCCATTTCACTTCTGCCAATAATATCTAAGGTCTTCGAGAAACTTCTGCTGAAACGATTGCAGCCAGTAATTGAAGAAAGACACTTGATCCCGGATCATCAATTCGGCTTTCGGGTCAAACATTCCACAATTGATCAGGTGTATCGAATAACGAACGAAATTGAAAAAGCTCTAGAAGGGGAAAAAATATGCTCTAGCGCTTTTCTCGACGTATCGCAAGCCTTCGCCAAGGTATGGCACGAAGCCCTAAGGTATAAGCTAAGGGTAATCTTACCGGAAAAGTTGTACAGAATATTGGAATCTTATCTTGAAAACAGACTTTTCCGTGTTAGGCACGGGAGTGAATATTCGGATTTCAAAGGTATCTACGCCGGTGTTCCACAAGGAAGTGTTCTCGGTCCAATCCTGTTCTTGCTCTACACAAGAGATATAACACAAGATGAAGGGACCGTTGTAGCAACGTTCGCAGACGACACGGCTATCCTCGTAACGGATGAGTCAGTCGAATCATCAACGGGAAAACTCCAACGAGCTTTGAACAAAGTATGCGAATGGACAAAAACCTGGCGAATAGTCCTCAATGAGACAAAATCAACGCATGTCAATTTTACGTTAAGAAAGATAAACAACTTACCGATATCCATTAACTCGGTGCAAATACCGTACGCAAACGAGGCAAAATATTTAGGAATGACCCTAGACGCAAAACTTAAGTCGAAACCACACGTTAAAAAGAAGCGCGAAGAGCTCGAAATCAGATTTAGAGAAACTGCTTCTGTATAAGCAAGTGCTAAAACCGTCTTGGACATATGGTATACAACTTTGGGGTTGTACCAAACCAAGCATAATGGCTCTACTGCAAGCATTTCAAAACAAAATACTAAGAGCAATCGTGAATGCTCCTTGCTATATAAGAAATAGTGATATTCACAGAGATCTAGGAATTGCTACCGTGAGGGACGAAGTAACAAACTTTGCTCGCAAACTTCGTACCCGTCTTCATGTCATTGCAATAATGAAATAATCCGTACTATGGACGTGACAAACCTTGTGCGCCGACTACAAAGAACAAGACTTTTCGACCTAGCGCCGTAAGGAAAAACCGCATGTAATGTCGGTATTAGTAGGTGCCTTCACTGGAAAGCTACCTACCTAACGCGATTAACACTACAGAAGCGTAAACTACTCGTTAAGGCAACTTTGTCGTAGTCATCACAAAAATGAAAAAATGAGGCAGACGAATTTCCTACTACTATGAGTACGCGCAGCCGGTTCTCACAGTGCCTCTCGGAGGGGGTGAGGTTTAGCCCGTAGGCATATACTGACTAGCACTGATGGCATTGTCAGATATATGAATCGGGCATAGCCAATGGTACGGACCATTGGTATCTTTTGAAGATTCCTGCACCTCCAGGCGCAACCAAAAAAAAAAATATTTCTTTTTTGAACTTGAATTTCTCTTTGTCCAGCTTGTACTGTTTCTCTCTAATATCACAGCTTCACTTTAAAATTCCTTTTAAATTTTGGTTAATTTCTCGTAGCATTTCATAGGAGTTAGTCTGATAAGTTATTTGATTGTTTACTTATTTTTCAAGCAGACATCTTCGATTTCTTGATGTTAGATGTTGTGCATGTAAAGGCAGACTGGTTTCATCAACCTGGGTCATACTTGCACCTATTTCATGAGATGAAGGTGGTTCGTTGTGATAGGACTCGCAGTTAACAGGTTGAGGTGAAATTTCACAAATATTCTTCGAAGTCGATGGTTCAACCCGAAACTGAGAGTATTACTCATTCCATCCACTGCAACCGTGAGATCCAGCAAATCTATCACTTTCGCCTCCAGAGAAGTTAAGGTGGAGAATTTACTGGGACCATCTCCAGTTCCAGATATGCCTATTTTGTTTTTGCGCATTTTTGCCTTGCTATGAATCTTGAAATCGCCCACACCTAAAGGAGTAATAGTACAATAATTGATTATCACATTTATATTACTTTATTTCACACTAAGTATTTGCTTTTCTCACCTTCTTCCATCCGATTTCGCTGCGCATAGGGGGTCCTTCGACATTTAACTCTTATGCTAAGTTCTCCCAAAGATTTGTAGATTTTCTCCTTGCTTCGGCGGTCTTCAAATAGCCTCTCGAAACTTCTGGGTGAGCAACCATGTAATCCACAAGTATTTCGAATTGCGCTGGTTTTGTATTTGGATTTTTGGTGGACTCCCTTCATATATTTATTATAAAACACATTTTAATGAAGTAATTTCACAAAATTATATTATCTACATCACTCTCATTTTATTTTAAGCTAAAAATATTATTTTTAATCATAAAAAAAAAAATAAGTTGGCAACGAAAGTTTGTTCGATTCTCGTGAAATTGGATTGGCGATTCGAATTACAGGGTGCCAATTCTGCGAATTCGAATAATTTGACTTTTGAGTAGCAGTACACAGTGAGGCCCCTGCTGCTAAACATCTTCATCTCAGCTGCCGTTAATTTACTCTCATACTTTTTGTACATTGTCCAACATTGTGAACCGTATGTGAGCGCTGAACGCACAATTACGGTGTAGAGCCTTCCTTTCAACTTAGGGGGCATTGTTCGATCACAGAAGATAGCGGTGTTTTCTCGCCACTTCATCCACCCTACGCTTATGCGATGATTGATCTCGTCATCACAGGTTGCTTTGCTATTGATCATAGATATCCCAGATATTTGAACTTTTCGCAGTTGGGAAACACTGTTCCATTCAAATAAATGTCTAGAATAGGCCTGAGTGGATCAGAGAACGGGCAGCACGAGTACTCCGTTTTAATGCGATACCCATTTCCCTGCCAAACGTCCACCCACAGATCAAGTGCTCGTTGCAGAGATATAGGATCCTCACTTATGATGTTTCCATCGTCAGCAAAGAATAATTGATGTACCTTGGGGTCCGTCACTTTACTTTCAAGCAGATCGCCAAGCACTGCAACAAAGAGCAAAGGACTCCCTGGTGCACCTCGACTTTGATTGGGAACTCTCGGTTACTCCAGTGAGACATATTACTCTTGTGATTGCTCCTTCGTACATATCCATGATCATCTGTACATAGGTTTCTGGTACCTCTAGATTTCTTAGCGCTACTCATATCAGATCTTTTTCTTTTCAAAGTCAACCAATACAATATGCAAATCCTTTAAAGAATCACGATGTTTTTCCATTATGATCCTTATACTTTGGATTGCATCTGTGGTTGATTTACCCGCGACACACTTGCACTGATCATCAGATAGTCGCATTATTTTTCGCAGTCGGACACCTCAATGGTCTTCATGATGTATGACGTCAGCTTGATCAAACGGAAGTTATCAAAGTTTCATGTATCAGCCTTCCCTTTGTACATAGGGAGAAGGCAGCTTACCCTCCATTGATTCGGTATTAGGTCACCTGTTATAAATTTTAAGATGAATATTCTGAGTCATCTGAACCCGATGTCTCCCATCTTTTTCCAGAACTCAGAGGTTCTCGTTTTTTGGACTATTTGACCGCCTCACTAACTTCTTCGACAATAATGTATGGTATTTCAAAACAGTTAGGGGTGGCTCTTGTAAAGTATAGCCAGGGAAATTGTTCATTCATAAGTTCTTCACAATACTGCCGCCAGCTCTACAGAATTTTGTCGTCATCCACAGGAAGCTGGCCATGAACATTGTTAATGAACTTTGGCGAACGAATCTCCTAAACATTCCTTCTTCTTTAGGCGGCTATTTTTAAGATGGTGGCGCTCCTGTTCATATTCACCGCGATTACCGTTGGCGTTTTGCGCTTTTTGACGATTGTCGTTTTATTCATAGCTACGATCTGCTGACCGTTAAACGTCACTAAGCATTGTTTTTGTCATGTGGAATACTATTACAACTCTTTCACATTGAAAAAGTTATGAAAATGAATTCGTGGTACATCTGAGGAATAAAACGACAATCGTCGAAAAGAGTAAAACGCCAACGGTAATCAGGGTCAATATGTCAACGCAGCTCCTGTATAGCCTGATTTGCATCAGCATCCGGGGAAGATATTTTCTCCAGCTCCCGATACAGGTCCTCCGTACTCTCTGCTTGAAGCTGGGCACACTTCTTCTTCGCTTTTTTCTTGCAACATCTGTATTCCACTTCGAGGCGAGCTTCTTCGTCTCTATTATTAGAGGGGCACTTTGACCAAGCTTTGAAAACCGCTTTCTTCTCATTTATCACCTTTTTAGCTTCATCACTCCACTACCATGTTTCTTTAACGTGTTGAAGCTCCTAGCAGTGATTTGGTCTTCTTTAAGCAAGTTTGCTGTAAGGAATCCCACATATTTTGTGCTCTGCACTCTTCATCCTCAGCTCCGTTGATGGTGTGAGGGAGGTAATTTTCCATCACGAAAACAAAAGCCTCGCCTTTTTCTTTGTCCAGATTGTACCACTTGATTTTCTCAGGGGCTCTTCTTTGATTCATTTTCTTTGGTGTTTTCATACAAATTTCTGTTAGCAGGAGACGGTGTTGCCGAACGATTGCCTCTCCCAGGATCACTTTGCAATCTTTTACCCGAGGCTTCATGAAACTGGCTATCAAATGGTAGTCAATCTGAGTTTCATCTCCACCACTGCTGTAAGTGATCAGGCGTCGGCCTTGTTCATATGTACAATTACTAATTAATGAAAGGTTTTGAGTTTTTGTACGATTTTGTTCGTGAATGAAGGATCAAGAATTAACACTAATTAGTATTTTATTTAAAACACTAACCGCAGCGCCATGGATCTCACTCATTTTATGTATTTTTATTTTTTTCTTATAATTTGCGCGCACTCCAAGGGTTATGAATACCTTTAACATGTTTACACATAGTGCGTGCGTTGGAAAGGATGGATAGAGAGAGAGAGAGAGAAAGATTTTTGGTGTAGTGGTTCATGAAGCTCAGTTGTTTTTGCTTCAACTATTCTCCCGGGGGTGGCGTCCAGATAACTGAGGAGATTTTTGTTATTATTGTCATTGCTTCTGATTCACAGTACTTTTTTACCGGTAAGGAATTATTTGAATAAAAAGTAAATCTTTCATTCTAAAAAGATTTTATTTTAACAATTTGTGGAAAATTCTACATTATTTCTTCTTTATATATTCTTTGAATGAGTTAACATTATTTATTCTACAGAAGTGATTATTACGCGATTTCGGTTCATTCAAAACTTTAAGAACTTAAAACTAATAAAAATGAAATATTACCGGTATTATATTGTACATTATGTATAAAAGAAGAGAAAAAAAAAAATTGTGCGTAAAAATTAACAACATATACTTATTATAATTCTTATATTTACTGAGTTTAAGGAAACACAATTTAAAAAAAATATATGTTTTTATATTAAACTTTAAGAGAACTGCTAATACATACTCGTAACACAACATAGGAAGGTATTTTAGAAACACTACAATAGATAATAAACAATTAAATTATTTTCCTTGTTGAATTCGTTTTGTTTGCATCTGGTTTTGAAACTATTTCAAAAATTCATTTTATAGCTTCGCAAAAATACTTCTGTTTTCATTTTATTCAATAATATTTAGGAAGTTTCTTTATGTATTCATATATATATATTTCAATATGTTATTATTTTTACTACATAACTATTACCGATTCCTATATAATACATATATAATATTTTAAAGCTAAGTGAATTGTATTTTTTTTTAGATAGGCCGCCAAAATAGGCATTTCGTTTAAATTCTAAAAGCTAATTTTAAAAAATAATCTCTTTTCCTTTTATTATTAGATATGAATACTATTTTCGGTGATGTAATTGATCTCATCTAGTGTAAGCAAATAAAAGAATACCATTTTTCTATACGTATAGATCGTAGTTTACCAATTTTCATTTATTGCGAAGTACTCGCATGTTTAAGAAAAACTCAAAATAGCATGACCAATTGGATTGAAATAAATTATGTAAAACGATAATAAAAGAAATAAATATAGGTATGTAATATTGTTTTAAATGTTCCCCATTATTTATAGCCCAGTCAAATAAGCTTTTTTCACCTTTTTTTCATTTATAATTGTTAAAAACGATCCCAAATTTGCAAATTCGATTCTCGAAAAAATTGCAGAGACAAGTTAGATACAAGTGATTTGCAGAGAATAAAATGTGCTAGTATCGCTTGTGGTCGAAATTCGACCTCCCGTGCAAGGAAAGCTTACAGCCATGAACGTGATCAAAATGCTTTCATTTTACTAGTTAATTGGTTAATTGGTTAAACAAAGCTCAAGAAGGAGTTCACTCACGCCGAGAACTCCACCAAAAATGATAGCGTCAAAAAGCCTTAAAGCCGAAGATAGCGCTATAATTGTAAGTATTCCGAAAATATAAAAACAGAAATCTGGAACTGAATTCAGTATAATTGAAAGTGAACCTAAAACAGATTCACAAGCGAAAACAAAAACAAACAACTATTACAATGAATGGCAAGCTGAATTTAAAGCAAGGAAAAATCTTCAAGTAATAGTTGCAAGTTTGCAAAACCAAATAAGAGAGCTGGAAAAAAGGGTCACCATTCTGGATTGCTCTAACAGTTGTCCGGCCCAACCTGCCCAGCAAAATAGAGAAATGGAATACCTCACAGATGAAGAGAAGCTCGCACTGGAAACGGACAGCCATCTAAAGAAAAACAAAAGGCCTACGAAAAAACGCAAGGCAGAAGAGAGTCCTGAATTATTTGCAAAAAGACAGGATGCTCAACAAGTAAATTTACAAGGTAAGACAACATTGACACACAAGGTAGTGATGGGCAACCAATGACAAGAAACAGAAATTATCTCTTTTTATGCTCTCTTTTCATAATCAAGAAGAAGTCGAAAAGATATATAGCATAAAATCAGTAATGGTTATTGTTGTTAAGATCGAGCCACTTGGAAAGAATTCAAACTCAATACCCCAATGCAAACGATGCAAACGATGCCAAGCTTTCGGGCATACGCAAAGTTATTGTAAAAGAGATTTTGCTTGCGAAGGAAAACATCCCACAAATAATTGTCCTCTAAAGAAGGACGAGAAAGCAAAATGCATCAACTGCCATGGTGATCACCCAGCAAATTATAGAGGTTGTCCGATGGCGAAAGAATATCAAGAGGGGAAAAGTAAAGCTACTCAAATCAACCAACGAAATGCATCCAATAATAAAAGCAAGCAACAAGTAAACGCTGAAAACATGAAACTAGACAAAGTGCCAATTGCTGCTAAAACGAACATACCAACTGTAGAAAGTAAATCATATTCCCAAATTGTGAAAAATACACGAAAGGAAAAGGAATTATCGGTAAAGGAAATGCTTATTACTATTATCCAAAGATTGGATAATCAGGATAAAATTATTAAACTGCTAAGCAAAGAAGTAGGAAAAAAATAACAAAATATTAATGATTAAAATAATCTAAATGTCGCAACGTGGAATGCAAATGGTTTACTCCAACACATCCCTGAATTTCAGGTTTTGCTATGTAACGGAGATATTGATGTTTGCCTGATTTCTGAAACTCATTTCAAACAGGGGACTAAGACTAGAATTCCTGCGTATCTTTGTTTTCACTCTCCTCATCCAGCTGACAGTGCCAGGAGAGGGAGTGCTGTGATTGTGAAAAGTACCTTGGATCATTACGAATTGCCAAAAATGCAAAACAAACAATGCAAGTAGCGACAATAAACATAGAAACTAAAGGCAAGGAGTTTAAAATAGCTGCGATATACTGCCCACCCAAGCACTCGCCTACAGAGGAAGACCTAATTGATCTCTTCCAAATGTTAGGTAACAACTTCAACATCGGTGGTGATTTTAATGCAAAACATACATATTGGGGGTCAAGACTAATAACAACAAAAAGCCAGAAGCTCTACAAATCAGGGCGAAATTTTAACTGTGAAATTATTTCGACTGGATCACCAACTAATTGGCCATCTGACCCAACGAAAATACCAGATGTTATCGACTTCTTCATAACGAAAGGTATTAATAGAAAAGAAGTTAAAGTTAAAAGCAGTGATGATCTATCATCGGATCATACACCTGTAATCCTAACAGTCAATGGTTTATCGATAGAACAGATAAAAAACCCACGACTAACAAACAAAAGAATGAACTGGTGTAAATTCAGAGAACTTCTCGAAGGTTTCATTAACCTTAGGTCCCCACTAGTCACAACAAATTGACATTGAAACAGAACAATTCATTGCGGATGTGCAACAGGCAGCAGAAGAAAGTACACCGACTTATCTACAAAAAAACAGGCTTCGGTGAAATACCACACAGAAATCAAGCAACTTATACTCGAAAAGAGAAGAGCTCGTAGAAAATGGCAAGCGACAAGATATCCTGGCAATAAAACCATTTTTAATAGACTCAACAATAGGTTTAAAAAACTATTACTGAATTCGAAAATGATTCTCTAGCTAAATACATTTGTAATCTAACGGCTGACAAAGTCACGGACTACTCCCTTTGGACGGCTGCTAAACGTTTAAAGAGACCTCAAGCGCAAGATCCCCCGTTGAAAACATCTGATGGGAAATGGATCGGCGATCCAAAGGAAAAGGTTAAACTCTTTTGTCAGCACTTTTCAAATGTTTTCAAACCGTTTCCACCTAGGGTAGCAAATGAAGATCTTGATTTTTATAACAGAGTAGACGAAAAGGAAATACCTTATGTTTCGTTAAGAGAGATCGAGACATGTATTCATAAACTAAATAATAGAAAATCACCAGGTTATGATCTTATAACTGCTCAAATCTTGAAGGAACTTCCTCCAACTGCATTGTTGAAACTCAAGCTTAAAATTAATGCTTGCTTTAAACAAAGGTATGTCCCACATCACTGGAAGATAGCAGAAATTATTGTTATTCCTAAACAAGGTAAGCCTTTATCAGAAGTTACCTCATATAGGCCAATCTCACTTTTACCGTTATTTTCAAAACATTTCGAGAAACTCCTTCTTAAAAGGTTAGACCTAGTTATAGAGCAAATAAAGCTTATCCCTACCCATCAATTCGGGTTTAGGAATAAACACTCGACGATAGACCAGGTGCATCGTATAACTAATGTTATAGAAAAGGCACTGGAAGAAAAACATATTTGTTCTGCAATATTCTTAGACGTTACACAGGCTTTTGATAAAGTTTGGCATAAGGGTTTAGAGTATAAACTTCATAGGGATCTACCTAGACAGTACTATGAGATCCTTAAATCTTATAAAGGTAATAGATTCTTTAGAGTTCATTATGGCTCGGCGTATTCTGAACTTAAAGAAATACAAGCAGGTGTTCCACAGGGAAGTGTTCTAGGACACACCCTGTATTTATTATATACGAGTGATATACCGCATGCGAGTGATACCATGATATCCACATTTGCAGACGACACTGCTCTTCTATCAACAGATGGATGTGTGGCTAAAGCTACAGAAAAGCTACAAAATTCAATTAACGAGATATGTGATTGGACGCAACCGATGGCGAATTAAACTTAATGAGTCAAAGTCCATCCATATCAATTTTACAAATAAAAAAATAACGAATCTTCCCGTAGTTCCTTACTCTAACACAGCTAAGTATCTCGGTATGAATCTGAATGCTAAACTGAAATGGATGGAACATGTGAAAAAGAAAGTAGAAGATCTAAATATTAGATATAGAAAACTTTATTGGTTGTTAGGATATAACTCAGAACTGTCCATTGAGAATAAAATCCTATTATACAATCAGATATTAAAACCCGTTTGAACATATGGTATTCAATTATGGGGTTGCACAAAAAAAAGAAATGTTCAAATGTTGCAAACATTTCAAAATAAGGTCCTTCGGGGAATAGTGAATGGCCCATGGTACATTAGAAATAGTGACTTACATCGAGATTTGCAGATCGACCTCGTAGCAGATACAGTTCAAAAGTACGCAATGCGCCACAACGAGCGTTTCCAGATGCATATTAATCCTGAGATAGATGATGTCTTAAATGTACGAAATAATATTCGTAGGTTAAGAAGAACCAAGCCCCATGAACCTTTTTGACAATTACGAGAGCGCGGTATTTAAATTATAATACCTTCTCAAACCCGACTTAACGTTGAAAATAAAATCTTTGTCGATCACTAGTTGATTGGTCATGATCAAGGAGGTGTTTTTAGTGCGGTTAGAGTCCCACACTACTTTGGGTTTCTAACCCCACTGTGTCCTTCGAGATTTTCACCTTCATCAACAAAAAGAAAAAAAGAAAAAAGAAGAGTTTGTGTGCGAGAAGCTTGCGAGAAGCTCGCATTTGTAGCGTGGACTCGCTAGAATCGAGTCGAATATCGCTTCACTGTGCGCACACACAAAAGAATAAATGTAAACAGTTTTCTTACAAGCAAACGCTTCTCGCACCGCATCGCTTTATCGCGTCACTGTGCGCAAAGTCTAGGATTAATATACTTTGTTTGTACTCTAACCATCATGCATATAGAAATTGGAGACCTTAAGACTTGTTCTCTGGGGCGCTCTGGGCTAGCCGTCGATGACACATAGATGGCCATCTTTGCATGCAAATACGCGCTTCTCTAAAAGCGGAAACAGACTTAAACTTCGACTTTAAAAGTGGAACCCATTGTGTGGAAAAAGATATCTTCATCATCAGTACATCAGTACATTATAATAAAATTATACATTTTGTCTGTTCGTCTGTTTATTTGAACGCGTATCACTTTAAAACTACTAACCCAATCCGTATGGGTTTTGCAGGAGAACATCAGGCCTAGCAAGGAGAAGGACCAATTTTTATTTTATTGCAATTGGCCTACTCATTCAGGAGATATGCGAAAAAATCAGAAAAAGAGTTGAATTTTACGTCACTCAAAGGTGATTATACAACCCTAGCTCTGTAGTGCCTCATCGGATTGAAAATATAAAAAATTGGTGAATTTAGTCAATTCACCGCTGATTCATTTAAGGTATAAATCATCCTTCTGTGTTGTCTTCAAACTTAGCAATGTTCAAATCTTCGCCCACAATTTTCCTTGAATGGAGACCACTGCAAGCAGTGTGTATCGTTGCAATATTGTATGTGTGAGTATATGTGCGCGCTCTAGCGTGATCACGTTTTCTTATTCTTTGGTTTCCTTTTCTGTTATACCTGCTTGACAGGTTGTGTGTATTCTGGTGGAGATTCCCACTGGTTTGCACATCCTACTGCGGATAATTGTGAACTATTTCGAAGACAGAACCCTTTACTATGACACAGAAGAGGGACCAAAGAGGTACAAAATCACGGGAGGAGTTCCGCAAGGGTCGATCGTGGGACCAATTCTATGGAACATAATGTACGATGGCATTCTAGGAACATAGAGGTCGAGCGGATTAGACATCATCGGTTATACCGACGATATCGCAATTGTAGTAGTGGCCGAAAAATTGGAGAGAGTTGTGCAAAACTGCAATGAAACAATCGCAAACGTGAAGCTATGGCTACTGACATCAGGTTTAGAGTTAGCGGACCACAAAACCGAAGCCGTTCTCATAAGCAGCCGTAAAAAAGTGGAGTACCTCACCATACAGGTCGGTGAGCAAACTACCGAATCGAAGCCGTACATCAAGTACGTATTGCTGGACCACAGACTCAGTTTCAGAGACCACCTAATGTACGCAGGCGAGAATGCGGCACTATGCAGACTAATGCCAAATATTGGGGGACCAAGGCAGCCAATCAGAAATCTCCTAACAACCGTGAGTAGGTCAATACTCCTGTATGCGGTCCCAATATAGGCATCATCGATGCATCGTAAGTCATACATTAGAGCGATGAACTCGGCGCATAGAATCGCATCTTTAAGGGTATGCTGCGCCTTTAGAACTGTATCAGCGGATGCGATAAGCGTAATATCAGACCGAATGCCTGCCGATCTAGACGTGAAGAAGACTGCGGCCCTACGCCAAAACGAGCACGATGAGCGATGGACATACAAACTGATCCCCGAAGTTGATGAATGGGAGGTAAACTACTACCCAACACAACTTCTATCGGCGAACGGATGCTTCTGGGAGTATCTCTACAAGTACAAGCACGTCGATGACCTATTCTGCCAGCACTGTGAAGGAAAAATGCAGAACGCTGATGGAATACCAAAATTATACCAGGGACAGAAACATCCTTGAAAGAGCCCAAGAGCGAAGGCTGTGAGACTGCAAATGAAGTAATCACAAGTATGATGCAGCAACTGCGTATAGAGGAACGACCAACGAGAAATGCGAGAAACGAAGATCCTGCCAGCTCTGGCAGCTAAAAAGATGTGACGAAATGTCAAATCTGCCCTTGCGAAGGAATGCCTTGACTGGCAGTGCCGCAAGTGAACAACAGGACAGAGAAATCGGAGAGGTTATTTTTAAAATGTAACCATGCAGTAGCATGGAGTCGGGCATAACTCGTAGCACGGGCCACAAGTATCCATAAAGGATCTTTATCCCTACCCGCGCATCAAAAAAAAAAAAAAAAAATCTGGTTTACACATTTACATTAGACCTGTTTTAATGAGACATCGCAACTTATTTGTTTATTTATTTAGCGTATGGCCTAGGTACAATAATAAAGTGTTAAGTTAACAAAATCTAATAGTACAATGCATATGTACAAACAAAAAAACATATAGTATAAGATAAAACTAGTACATTTACATATATGTATATACATATATTTATTGCACAAGGATCCTTAAAACTGGATGTCTAAGTTGAGTAGCCATTGGACAGCGGCAGGGTGGGCGGTATTGAAGTCGTGCAGGTGCCATGGTACCTCCTGAGCACACAGTCGGAAATGACGTGTCTAATGGTTTGGATTCCTTCTCCACAATCGCAGTGTGGTGTTTCGACTGCTCCCCATTTGAAAAGTGTCGCGGCACATCTGCCGTGATTTGTCCTCAGTCGATTGAGACTGACCCATACTTTTCTGGGTAGGTCATGGCCAGCAGGCATGTTTGTTGGGTCCTCTATCCGGCACATATCGTTTATGGAGGAAGGGATCCATTCGTTTCTCCATAAATCAGTTGGATTGAAGTTGTTGCTTGCAAGACTTTGTGCAAGTTTTAGTGGAGGATGACGTGATTTAAGCCGACTGAGTGCACTATTCTGGATGTCATTGTGGATTGGCAGATATTGGTTCGAACTGATTTTGACGTATTCGCGCATTAATGCTTTTTGGCGTCGGAGTTTGAGGAGTTCGATGTTGAGACCAGCTTCTGGATTATGTTGTTTCGGGTCTTAAGTTTAGCTGCCGTGCAACTTAGTGGTTGCCAGTGAAGTAAAATTTAGCAAACAGGACAACAACAACTTTTCACTGGGAACTACTTCATCTTCAGTCAGAAGTGAGTTGCGATGTATAGTTTGGAACACTCAATTCCAGAGACGCTGAAAAGAGCTTTTTCATTCAATTTGAATGCTTCAGTTATATTTCACAAATTTACGCAACACTTTTTCATGCTTTTCAATTCAATTTCAATTCAATTCAGTTCAATTACCGGTCTTCAAATAATAAAAAAAAAAGTTTTAAACTTTATTGGCTGTGAATCGTTTTGAATCACCAAATCACCCCTATTATTGTATTTATGCAGTTGGCAATTATATTTCATTAATGTATGGTTCCCGTGGCGCAAGTGGTTAGTGTGTCGGGTCACTGCGCGTCGGGTTCCAAGTTCGAATCCCAGAAAACACCAACAAGTTTTTTCACGTTCCCACCTCTCGCGAATGCCTGACAAACATCTGAGAGTATTGTTATCTCGAGGAAGCTTCTCAAAACAAATTGCCCTTCGGATACAGCACTAAACTGTAGCCCCCTTACATTCGTGTGAAAAATATAACGCACACAACATGGAGTGGTTGTTGCGAGAAGTTAGGCTTCAGGCACTTAGCTGTTGTGCCAAACATTTTTTTTTTTTATGTATGGTTCCCACTCTGGATGGTTTAATAATTGAGTACTTCCTAGCAATCTGGATATCCGTGGACTATAGAAAAGCTTTAGAAGAAAATCCTTTTTGTTTTAAAAGTGGCAGGCAGGTGAAGCAAGGCAAACACGTGCCATCTAGTACAAAATAAAATTAAGCAGAAATTTGAAGAAATTATAAAAAGAGTATAGAAATCAACGAACTGAAAAAATTGAGAAAGAATAAATTAAAATCGAGTAAACAATTTATTATTGAACTTAAGACGCACTAAAAACAAAACTAATTAAGAACAAATGGCTAACAATATTGAATTCAATTAATCCCTAACTAAACAACAGTATTTGTGCGAGTGTTTCGGTAAAATTATTTTTTTTTTATAAAGTTAACAACCAAAGGCGAGGACAAGACGTCTTCGAAATTCTTGAAGAAGTATTTAGTTATTCTTAGTGGGTTTCCCATTAAACAGGTATTCCAGTTCGATCCTTGATCTTCCCTAGTACATTCACATGTACCTTAGAATAACCGCTAGGCTTTGTCTTTGGACCATCCATAGAAGAACATGATATTGGTGATGAATTCTTTGAATCTATACGCGAGGAACGATGACTGGATTCGGATTCCTGTGTATGCGACATAAGATCATCGGAACTTGGTCGTACGTGGCTGGATGAGGGTGTGTAAACTGGTGTCAGTTTGTCCACCTAGAGGTTATGCAAATAGATTAAGAACAAAGCTTGTGGGTACATTTTTTTAAATCATCATGCCTACCTCATCATCAATAGCCTTAAACTGCCAGCTCCAGTTGGCTCGGTAGAGGAAGGGTCTGTGATCGAATCGGTTGTCATCCGGACTATAACTCTCTGCATGTACGGAAGGTGTAAGAACAGTCATCTTGTGCCGATTGATTGCATAGCACCGAAAGAAGTGTTTCACTTTGTCAGCGACCTAGGAAAAGGGTTATAAGCTGGGCATTCCGCAAATATTTCCCACGACTCACCTCCTTAGGGGTCAAATCACCCTTCCACGTAGCGACAAGTTTACAAAACATACTGTACGGTCCACAACAAGCCTGTTTCCGCAGTCTTCCGAACTCACTTAGCTCGGCATAAGTCATTCCCATGTCCTGTTCATCTGTTTGCATCAGTTGTCCATCTTGTAGTGGCTCCAATTCAGCAGTCGGTGGGGCGTCAATAATTTGTTCAAGAACTGGAAGGTTAAACCTAAAACACAAAACGATCAGGACTGCGATCTCAAAATGGTTCAAAATCTTACTTATCCTTAGCGTAGGTTAAAAATCTCCTTAAATCCGTCTTTGAAATGCCGCCAATCGGGTTGACATCCGCACTGGAGCAATCGTACTTCGTCAGATATCCACGTAAAGCTTCGTCAACATTAGCCGAACCAAGAACCAATAGCCCTCCAGGCCTGTTTCTCACCCACAGCATGAGTTGAGCGAATATATACGCCAGAACCATTCGGATTCTTGATTGGATATTCTGTAGCGCTAGGTTCTGACGTGCGCAGCCCCCTTGGGTACGAAATCTTGGCGTAAGCCCTGTTACAGCGTTAAAGATCCCCAGTAGAGCATTCACTGCCGAATCAATACTAATCTCGATGTGATAGCTTCCCAGTTGATTGGCCAACATTGAAGCTCTTCTTCTAGTCTCCTTGCTGGAATTCACGCTTCCCATGAAGCATGTGACTAGAACACGATTACACAAGGCCGCTGGATTGTCTGGAGTATAATCAGAGTCAGCGAGGATCTTGCGGATATCATGCAACACTTGGGCATCCCCAGATTGCACAGAATTCACGATCATTCTGCACATGGAGTGTACAATAGTTGCTGAAGCGCTGGAATCCACTCCTCCACTGAGTGGCAAGAAGAATCCACCCTGACCAGATCGCCGTAGATAGTCCCACAACCAGCAAGCTGGACCCATTGCGATCTCTTCTTCAGGACTGTGGTAGATCCATTGCATTGGCGTGCTAGAGGATTTAAAGATGTCGTTGTGCGTGGACATCTCGAAGTCACAAACGATTCGAGGATACGTGGGCGCTGAAGCAGCGATATGACAGCGGGATCTTTGCGAGACACGGTAGGAGCGGATTTCTTCGAGGTCTATCGTGGCAATGGTCACTTCCTAAAAAAATCAATTAAATGAGGGTTTTAAAAAAAGGATTTGATAACCTACCACATCCTGCAAGGCAAACTGTTTACTCCTGGCAACGATCTCGCCATTCATTGCGATCGCTGAGCAACCATTAAAATAGATCCTCTGACCATCACAGCCCCGAAGATTACTGAATAGGTAGGCACCGCCGGCTTTGAAACTGGCATTCCTTATCAAATCGGTGGTAATGTATGCTTTTCGCAATTCCATATAACTACCAGAACCGTTTACGATCACTTCCACTCCCGAGAGGGACATGTCGATGTGTTTACTATTAGAGATGGAGGTTAGTAGTATTGTTTGAGTTTTGGACTCCCTTACCTTCTAACGTTCCACAACTCCTCGCACATCTCAAATCCTATACATGTATCTTTGGTTGCAATCACAGCATCACCAAATGGTACCGTGTCCTGACCTGTGTGAGCCGAAATCATACGTGGCAGGAAGTAGTCTTCAGTTTGTAGAGACTTAGTCCATGAAGTAAACCATCGTGTCTCTCTGTAATTACCATCGTCACACATTGACATCTTTGGACGGATGAGTAGAATGCGTCGATTGAAGAAGGCCACTCGGCAATTGTAGGCCACATTACGGTGCATTACTGGCATTCCGACGTCAACGAGGATGTTGTCACTGAGGAATAGTAAAAAGGATGTTAAATACGATACTACGAGGGAGCAACTGACTTACCTGATTGGTGACATCATGATCTCTAGCAGGACTTCCCATGAGTGAAGGAATGTGTCTGGTTCACGGAAATGGTCCTCGCAACTGTAGCCACTGAAAGAGAAAAAATATGTATTAGTGATATCGAATCGATGGTTAACAGCAACATATATTAGCGGGGATATCCTCTCAGACTTAAACTAACGACAGATTTGAGGTAATCACGATTTAACTCTCAGAGTTGCTGTTATCATCACTGAGGAAGGAGCTTGTGAAAGTACGAGGCTGGGTGGATGGGTAAGGAAGGAAATACGAGAAGTTTGTGCAATGGTCGACTATCTTATAGAGTACTTCCGCCAGGATAGTTCTTGAATTGTAACGAACTCAGTTAAGTGGATTCTGACACTACCTAATTCGGGATTTTAGCCTAAGTTATCTTCCGCAATAAGGATAGCAATGATGCAGTGAGTAGAAAAAAAAAAGAAATTCAAAATTTGGCGCAACCGCTCTTTAAATGGCTGAGCCGCACAATCTATGGGTCGCAGACTTGACATTGGTTTGAAAACTTAATGGCTAGTGGACGTTTAAGTGAGGGAATACACTGCCAATTTATTTTAAAGAACGTTCCTGAAAGGTTACTGTTGATACATTTTTCATAGAAAGCGATCAAGAAGAACTCCACTTTAGTTAAGGTGATTGAGACTCATAACACACCAGAGACCAGGCCTTAACCTTAAATACATACATACATACATTTTCAATGGCCCGCTAATCCTTCATGAGGGTCGTGGGGGTAGGATGCTCAGGTGGACTCTCCATCCTTCTCGATCCTCCGCCATTGACTCCAACTCATCAGGAGGAATCCCTAGACGGCTCCAGGAGAGATGCCCGACTTGGTCCATCATCTATTTCTAGGCCTACCTGATGCCACGGCCACCATAGCACGTCTTGAAAGCCGGTCTGGGGGCATACGCACTACGTGACCAAACCATCGAAGCATAGATCGTTCCGTTCGGAGAAGTAGCTGCTCAACATTGAGCGCCTCGCGTACTCTGGTGTTGCGCACTCGATCCATACGAGTTATTCCAACAACACCGCGAAGGAACCTCATTTCGACAGCTTGTATCCGCGATCTTATGCCTTCGGTCACTACCTAAATTGCATTACCATAGGTGAGAGTTGGAACATACACAGAGTTAAAAACCGATAGCTTCGCTTGAACACTAAGTTCAGCCTTCCTTACAACAGATTGATCAAGCTCTCTCAAAATTGATCCAGCCTGACCAATTCTAGGATAACTCGGCATTGCTCTTTCCATCACTCGTGAATAAGAACCCGAGGTCCACCTGCTTCAGTGGGACTCCACTAACATGCAGAGTGCACTGAATGGGTATTTTGGAAACGACTATTACTTCCGATTTGTTCACGTTTACCTTCATTCCAGCATCATCACAAACGGCTACAAACCTTTCGAGTGCGCGCTGAAGTTCGGTTTAAGAGGACCCAAGGATGACCAAATCATCCGCAAAGAGCAGATGACTAACCCTTAGGTCTCCCACTTTGAAATATTCCCCGCCACGGCTGCGCTGCAACATCCAATCAATGATGACGAGAGGTGACAAAACGCACCCCTGGCGGAGCCCAACGCCCACAGTGAAAGGTATTGATTTAACACCGTTTATCCGAACACTGTAGAAGCTCAGTTTGTATATAAAGACTGAATCGCCCTTAACAGAGAACCATCAATCCCATACTCCCGCAGAACACTCCAGAGTTTGCCCTAGCATATGCTTTTTCCAAATCTGCAAAATAAGTTTGGCATACTCCCAGGCCTTCTCAAGAACCACACTGAGAGTAAATAACTGGTCGGTTGTGCTTCTACCGGGACGAAAACCGCACTGCTCATCCCCCAAACTGCCCTCAACGACAGCTCTGGAACGCGTTTCTAGCACCTTTTCGAAGACTTTTCCAGGGAGACTTAAATCTTAAATCTCTTTTGTCCCCTTTTTTAAAAAAGGAACTATCACTCCCATTTGCCAATCACCAGGTATTTCACCGCGTTCCCAGGCCACTTTTATGACACGCGAGAGCCATTGCACTCCCTCTTTAGCTAAATCCTTGAGCATTTCTGGCCGAATTTCATCCACACCAGCAGATTTGCCAACCTTTAGCGCTTTGATCGCCAAAGTTACTTCCTCTACCGTAGGACTACTTTCCGCCCAACTCTAAACAATAGGTCTGTCATCTTCAGTGCCCTGTTCGGGATTGAGCAATTCTGAAAAGTGCTCGCTCCATCTGCGTAAGATGTCCTTCTCATTGGAAAGAAGTGTACCGTCTTTGGATTTAACTCCTTCAACGATATTCAACTTTTTTCCTCTGAGTCGACGGACGGTCTGCCAGAACATCTTATTTGCAGATATGTGGTCATATTCCAATTTTTCGCCATACTCCTTCCAAGACTGTTCTTTCGCTGTTTTCACAACTAACTTGCAGGTTCTTCGCACCTCAGTGTACCGATTTCGAGAATCGGAGTTCCCCAGGTGAATCCACACCGTAAAGGCTCTCTTCTTCTCTCTGATGGCTTCTTGAACCCCGGGCGTTTTGAACCAAGCAGTCCTTTTCTCACCACCAGCCGCCACACCAAGCCGCTTCACTCTACAAACATCTCTTGCAGAGGCAATAACCGCTGTTGAAAAACAGTTGCCATTCTTCCTCTATATTTGATGGAACAGTTGGAATTCGTTCGAACCTTTCAGATATTTGCCGCGCAAATGTCTCCCGTATCTCATCGTCCTGTAACCTCTCCCATCGTATGCGTGTAAACATCCTTGGTTTACGCTTTGGTAGGGGAGGCACTCTTTCGCTAAGATACAATTTCCACAACACTAAGTGATGATCAGTTGACAGTTCGGCCCCTCTCAATATGCGAACATCACAAACCATTCTCTTCAGACACGATGTTACCACAAAGAAATCGATCAGCGAATTCTGCTGAAGACTCTGACGGTACCATGTGTATTTGTGAATATCTTTGTGTTGAAGGATAGTGTTCGTGATGGATAATAAGCAATTTTCACAACAAAAATCCAACAACTTCTCTCCGTTCGTGTTTTGATCAGGATCACCGTTCCTCCCAATCACACTCCCCCATGTCATAACATCTACACCCACATGAGCATTGAAGTCACCCATCAGGACAAAAGAATCCATATCTGCAAACTTTTCAAGGGCAGGATCAACTTCACCTAATAAAGCTGCGTACTCTGACTGAAGGTTCGGTGCATACAGCTGCACCAATGCCAGAGTTGATCTTTCAAGCCTGAGCTTTAAGATCGCAACTCTCCCTCCTAATGTATCCACTCCTATCAAGTCAACCTGGGACTTGTGAGTATCCCCACTCCCGCCTGAGCAAACATTGAGGGTGTGACTCCTGGCCGCAAAGCGGTTTGGCAGGAAAGGATAAACCAGTCCTCCGGAAAATATCCAGACAAATCATTTTTTATTCCATTATTCCTTAAAGTCTTTTACGAAAAATGGTGAAGAATTCATAAATCCAGGTCAATTAGTTACTCGTCAATAGTGATTTGTATAAGTGCAGTTCTTGGAAGGCTTTAAGAAATGGATAAGATTGAATATCGTGCGGTAGTCAATTTTTTTTTACAAGGAAGGGAGAATCTTCACCAGTGTCCAGACCAGTGGCAACGCTGCCAACATGCCATCAGAAATGCCGGGACTGATGTACACATCACCTCACTTGCCTACCACCGTGAAACCTCTGGTTTGACGAAGAATGCCAGCGAGTGCATGCAGCAAAACAAGAGGCATACAAAGCGGCGCCACGAAGAAAGATGAGAGCTGCTCGTGAGCTCTACGAGCAAAGGAGACGGGAAGAACATCAGCTTCTCCAAAAGAAGAAGAAATAGCATGAGAAGCACGCGTTCGAGAATATCGAGAGTTTATACCATACTCCAGGAACAATGTATGGAAGTTTTACCAAAAGGTAAAAAGAACGTGTCAGAGAAGCAATGCCCGTACAGAAACCTGAAGAGATGAAAACGGAAATCCCGTAGGTGAATCACAGTCGATGCTGTGAATATGGAGAAACTACTTCTGCAGACTGTATGCCGGCGACGAAGACCAACATCCCGCTGTCAGGCAGAATGAACCAGTCAACATAGACAATGCTAGTCACTATTTCCGTCAACCTGACCAAAACGAAGTGAGGTCCAACAAGGCTGTTGGACCCGACGACTTACCGACCGAATTTTTCAAGGCAGCTGGTGATGAATTGGTAGAGTGCATACACCAACTCATCTCTAAGATTTGGTCAGACGAGTGTATGCCTGATGAATGGAATCTCAGCATCGTTTGCCCGATCCACAAGAAAGGAGACCCCGTCAACTGCGCCAATTATAGAGGCATCAGTCTCCTCAACATCGCATATAAGATATTTTTTGCGATATTGTGTGAACGCCTGAAACCTTTTATCAACAGCCTTATTGGACTCTATCAGTGCGATTTCAGGCCAGGAAAGTCCACCATCGATCAAATTTTCACACTTCGGCAGATCCTGGAGAAAACCCAAGAACTCCAAATCGATACTCACCTTCGCTGCTCCATCAAGGTCGGTAATGATCTCACCAAACCGTTTGATGTTAAAAAAGATTTTAGACAAGGTGACGCGCTGTCATACGACTTCTTTAATATTGTACTTGAACGGATTATGCGGAACTCACAAGCCAACATTGGAGGCACAATCTATCACAAGTCTGTACAACTGCTTGCATACGCCGACTATATTGACATTATTGGAAGAACTCACCGGGCTGTTATCGGTGCGTTTGCAAGCATTGAGGCGGAAGTGGCCCAAATGGGTTTAGCGATAAACGAGGGCAAAACCAAGTATATGCTGCCAACAAGAAGGTACAACCAACACCGAGGAATTGGACAGAACGTCACAGTGGGCAGCTATAACTTCGAGGTAGTAAGGGACTTTGTCTACCTTGGCTCTGCTATAAACTCGAAAAACAGGATCAGCGCAGAAATCAAGCGAAGAATAGCTCTTGTCAATCGCTGTTTTTTGGGCTTATAAGGCAATTCAACAGTAAAGCCCTATCTCGAACAACTAAAGAGACTCTGTGTAAGACCCTGATCATTCCAGTCCTACTTTACGGCGCTGAAACATGGACTTTATTAAAAGAGGATGAAGGTATCCTTGGTCGCTTCGAGAGAAAAATTCTTCGTAAGATATTCGGTCTCGTTTGCGTTGACGGGTTTTGGAGGAGAAGATTCAATCACGAACCATACGAGCTGTACAGCGACATCGACCTAGTCAAAAAACTGCGTATTTGACGTCTGAGATGGCTAGGACATATAGAGCGAATGGACATGAACGCTCCGGCCCACAAAGTCTTCGAATCTAACCCCGAGGGACGACGAAGTAGAGGGAATCATAGCCGTAGGTGGCGCGCACAAGTTCAACGGGACCTCGACCAATTTGGAGTGCGTAACTGGAGGCAATTAGCTGAAGACCGAGCTAAATGGAGAGGCTTGTTGGTTGAGGCCCAGGTTCACCCCGCACTGTAGCGCCACCTAAGTAAATAAGTACGTTAAGGATCTTCACCATCATATGCAGTCATTAAGCACTGGTCTAAACGCTGTCGTTGGGGATAGGAGTCTCTTGAAGATAACGCTCGCTCAGGTGAACCATCAAATGCGGTCACAGAAGAAAATGCTGATTTAGTAAAACAAGTTGTTCTGTGTGACTGAAGTCTGAAAAGTAAAAAAATTTAAGCACAATCTCGGTTACCAAAAATAACAGTTCTCGAAATGATAGAAAGCATTGAATCCCTCGATTTCCGGCACTCAACTTAAAAATGCTGAGCAGAAGATACAATCCGATCAAGGCCTAAGCAAAAAGCTATTCAATATACTACCACAGCCAGTCGCTGTTATAGTGCAACACTAAGAATGTAGGGTCTTGAAGCATTACTATACGTCACCAGAGATTGGTGTACACATGATGAATACAACGCACAAATGTATTATCGCAAGTTCATCACAAAAAAAAAAAAAAAAAAACGATGAAGCGCATTTCGCAGAAGGGCCATTGGATAGTAAACTCAGAGGAAGTCCTTAAGGGAAAGTCTTCCAAAGATCTATGGTACTATCTACGGCAGATAGATGTAAAGCCTAAACTATGAAATATACGTATCAAGCGCCTAAAGTGATCAAGCAAGCCCGACAGAACTTCAAATAAATTCGAGAGAGCATATAGCTTTACTTTTGATAGCGGGCAAGGCAAAGATTCTGCAAGCTGGAGGACTGCTTCTCTGGGGTTTAGACTCACCCCATGAAAAGGGGAGAAAAGCACATATGTAGAACCAAAAAGTGACGAATAAAACTGGTTTTCTAAGAATCGGTGGTGGTGACGGGATCCTAAGGTTTGACATTAGCGAAAGCTCCAGTGACTTTTCGGCGAACCGTGTGTTCATACACCACTAATTCATGATTCCATAGTTATAGGGTATCATAGGAGTTTGACGGATTGTAACTTTATTGAAAAATCAACGTTTTAAATATTATGAAAGCGGACAAATGGTCTAATTTAACTAAATCCACTCGACCGGCGGTACTATATGTAAGCAACTGTCCGAATTGATGTATTTCATGCAATGTGATCTAAGGCTCCAAGCAGAAAACTGAAAAAAAATTAGTCGGTACATCCTGCAAATATTGGAACCTTGCATTACCAGCGGAATTGAACTTTTAAATAGCACAAAAACAAATAGATACCGCAAATATATTTCAATTGATTCCAGATAACTAGGGAGATTTTTTTGTTATTTTTGTCTTTGCTTCTGATTCACCCTATTTTTTCCCGACAGCCTGATGTTATAGGCATATCAATCATCCAACAGAGCGAATAGTTTTTTCAACCATATGGCCAACCTATTGCCAGTGTTATGACTATCTGTTGAAAAGGTAAAACATCTTAAGTTGCCGTATGTAAAAATTCGTTTTCTTTGTTCAACCGATACATATTTTCACTATACGCAGCTGTATCTTAGCGCCCATTTTCTGTCGGACCTACTTCCCGTGTAAAGTAAAAGTAAAGTAAAAGCAAAGTCCCAAAAAATCGAGTCGACCCGCTTGAGTTTTTTCGCTCTCCTGAAAAACGTTGAAAACAGACTTCAGATAGTTTACCTTTTCAGAAAACACTTCACAAAAGTGTTCACACAAGCTTTCGCGATTAATCGGACTGACTTAACATATTCCATGAGAAATAAATAAATGCTTGCTGACAATCAGGATTTAAACCATGAACCATTAGCTTGCATAGCAATCCACTACATCATCGCTATACCACATGAGCTCTAGCCACCTCAAAACTCATTTAAAGTCCATTAACTCAACCGTCCATCGCACATTTCACATCTTGGTAATTGCAAATTCATTAAATATAAAACCCCTTCTTGAAACTTACGTCACTTCTAGTTCCGGCCCGGTCCTATACGATGCACCCATTTCTTTCGCCTCCAATATTGACTGCATTATCCTCGCCAAATTGCCCTCAAAGTCCAGTGCCCATTGGTTTAGTGTGGAGACCGCTACGGTTATTTTTCTCCCCATTTTCGCTACTCGCCTGCTCTTTCGTATGAATAGTGTTATAATGTGATGTTTGCGACAAGACAACAAAGGAATCCTTTCGCCCAAACAGTTGGCCCGACTATATTCAAGTCCTTTATTCACTTTTGTTGAGTAGTCCTGCAAGAAAAATAAAATGACATAAATTACAATTAAGTATGAATTAATAAAAAGGATTAAGGTAACAATAAGGATTACACCTACATGCTGCTCTTTTGATTCGCGCGCGTTATACACAGAAAAATGATACACTTTGCCCGAAAACAAAATGAAACACGTAGTAATGATATCCTTGCTATCTGCATTGGTATGCGAAGTGTTAATCGATTTAGATTATCGATCAATCTGTTTGACTTTGTGTGTAGTGTGTTTTGGTGTAATGTTCAGATTGACAACGGTTGCTAAGTGAACGCCGCTAGACAATAGTCCTTTGTCTTACAGTGGCAGTGCATAGGAATTTGCTTTTCGAGGAATACTCAAAACACAAAAGAACGAAGGTCAGTTCGAGTGTGTACTGTTTGCAGATTAGGGCGACGTGGCGACGACGACGATGGAAGGATAATAAAATTATACACTACGAGTAGAGTATATAATCCACATTCAACGAACAAACTAGAGGATTAATCAATATTGTAAGGAAATTCTTGAAATGCTCTTTGGAACGTTTGCCAAAGTCTGTTATTAGTACGATTGCAACGATGTGCAATCGTTGCAAGTCCTTTGATTTGAAGTGTTGCAGAGGATGTAATAAACTTTCAACATGAAAGGTTATAGAGTGTTTTATGCAAAAGGAGAACAAAGGATAGGCGTAACCGGACATAACCAAGTAGAGATTTTTCTATAACGCCTACTCAATGTGTTCAAGATAATAATGGCGTTAAGGCTGCTGCGTCAGTAGCATAAATTGTATTGGCAGGACTAATACGAACAAGATTGTGTAACTAGCTTTTTGAATTTCAAGAGTAACTTACAGAGTGTATGCTTATAGCAGGATTCGCTCTGGGTAATTGCTTGAACAGGATATACTCAGAATAACCCATGACAGTTTTTAATAAGAGGACGCTCATCAACGATTTTACCAACGGACGTGCGACCTTAAACACGATAAAGAAAGAAGAGAAGTTGATATATTGCCAAAGCCAAATGACAACCAGATTTATTTGAAAAATCTTATTTCTTATACTGTAGAAGCCCGGCCTACGACGCTTGTTTTGGGAACTCTGCCAAGGGTTCATGTTTCAATGAAATACTTCTTTTCTACTGTTTTACTGGCTGACTCAGTCATGCTGTCTTAATACTGATTAGTTTTGGAAACACTAAGGACGACAGCATCTTTTTGAACTTTTACACCATATATCAAGGGAGCGCCAGTTCCATGCGGCGATAATTTGAAGGTTTATCCGCAGAGCCAGGTTGTGTTTGTAGTGTTTGTTGGCTGAAGCGACTACAGCTGCCTAAAGTAACCTGTTATGCAGAATTCATTGGAAATCGTCTCCTTCTTCTTCTTCTTCCTGTTTCGGGGAGGTTATGATCCAAAAACAAGGGATCATAACCCTCCCACTTCACGGCATTTCTACTGATCCGCCTGTGGGGTTCGCCTATTCTTTCACGTTCTTTATTCACGTCAAATAGACCGAGACAAATTAGAGTAAGACTTTTGGGTGCACTAGACATTTTATTTTTTGTGGGCACCGTGGCGTAACTGGTTAGTGGGTCGGATCACTACGCATGCGGTTCTAAGTTCGAATCCCAGAAAACACCTAAAAGTTTTTTCACGGTCCCACCTCTCGCGAGCGTCTGACAAACATCCGAGAGTATTGTTGTCACGAAAAAGCTACTCAAATCGCCGTTCGGATACGGCACTAAACTGTAGGTCCCTTCCATTCGTGTGAAAAATATAACGCACACAACATGAGTGGTTGCGAGAAGCTAGACCCTGGCACTTTCAAGAGCTGTTGCGCCAAATATTTTTTTTTTTTTTTTAGACATTTTATTTCATCTACAAAACCCGGGTATTATTGCCAGGCAGAAGATCCCCCTCTTCGAATACACTAGCCAAATCAGATTTCCTTAGCAAGATGCCCATTCTCTGAGAACTGAAGATGTGCAGCGCATGTTCATCCGCCTTGTCCTACGTTGTCTCTTCTGGGCTGACAGATATAACTTGCCTCCAAACTAAAATCGGCGAAAACGTGCTGACACACTCTTCTTGCAGCAGTTGTTAGCGAGTGTAATTGATTTCGCGATCTACTCCAGAATGTTGTGTATGGCAAATAGTGCGCGTAATATTCTAGATTTTCATTTTAACAGTTCCACCTTCAGAAACTACCCTACATACCCGTAACTAACCAGCGCCCGAATTTTTCTAGCAAGGAAAAGCAATCTAGGTGCTTGTCCACTTGAGAGTAAAATTTGGGCGAGTAGCTCTCAAGACACTCTCGAGAGAAATTTCGTAAGTGGACACGGACCTGTGAGCAACTTGCAGAGAGCTGGTTTACTACTCTCAGCTTTCAAACGTTTAAAGAGTTGCTCGCAAGTGGACAGATGTTATCTTACTCTCGGAGATCAACTCGCACTTTTCAAACAATGTTCGTATTCTGAGAGTAGCTAGTCGCGAGCATGGCTTCAATGTGGAACAGCGAAAATACCTTTAAATTAATGGAGAGATATGAATCCGAGGAAATTCTGTGGAATTCATTTCTTCCGGAATTTCGGGATAGAAATAAAAAAAATGCAATAATAAGGAAGCTCAGTGAAGAATTTTCATGTTTTTCCTATATTGTTGAGGATCTTCGATTTGACGCTCACTTGTTAACCCAGCACGTTTTTGTTTTTTTTTTTTACATTTATTTCGCCTTTTAAGAGCAATATCAAAAACAACTGCAGCTGCAACTTTCCGATTATGTGACATCATGATGACTACTCTCAACTAATAACTCACGTGAAATGGACACGGTTACGAGAGTACTATCCGAAAATTTACTCTCAGAAATCTCGCAATCAACTCGCGATAGTGAATCACACAAATTTTACTCTCATATGGAAAGCTACTCGAGAGTTTCTCTAGAGAGTTTACTAGCGAAAGTGCTCTCAAGTGGACACGCACCTTAACGTTCTTCAAATGAAGCTGCAAAAAGATGAGTAGGAGCAGAAAACCCTTCATCTTCTATGTAACGTATTACATGCTCTTGATTTAAAGACAGCTAGGAGGGGACTACAGTTTGGGCCTAGGCTTTAAGCATCCAGCTTTTCCACCCGGCTGTATTATTAAACAGTTGCTTCAAGTTCAGCGCACCGAGGTAGTGTAGATCCATTTCTATTTATGTGTGCTGGTCTCCAGAGCGGATTCAGTGACGTTACTTTCCAAAGCGTTGAAGTCCATCCATTCTACATGACCTAAACATCTTAGTTGTTGTAGTCGAACTCTTCTAGCAGGGTCGATGTCGCTGCACCCCACTTACCGTCATGCAGACGGGAATAATGTCTGTCAAAGAACTTTTCTCTCGAGCGTCCTCATCCGTTTTTGATAAAATCCATGCAGCTATGCCATACGCAGGATTGGCACGGTGTTACCTCATTAACTCGAGAAATGGCTATGCTATTCCATTGCCTTCTTAGCTTAAATCAACAAGCTGTTGGCCATTTGCTAAAGTCTATGCAGAAAAACGTAGTTCGTTAGCCTTTTTCCGCATGTCACAGTGACCTAACACGCAGCAAAGAATGATGTAATAATTACCCAGCTTCTTCCTTCCCTTCAGAGATACGCGGTAGTTTTCACTGCCTTGGATCTTACGTTGCTGCAAGCAAGGAATTTAATGACTGCATGACTATCGATATGTACTTATGACGATATCAGAATGTGATACACTATTAACCGCTAGTCAGTCAACGGCTTGACGAGGAGCAGTGACTTCAGCTGCAGTGACTTTGAAAAATAAAGGAGGAGTGGATATCCAGGTCCTCTAAGAAGACCCCAGCACCGACTCCGTTCTCAGTTTTGAACCAAGACATCGCGATTCGCCCCGTTTTGTCGGGTATTAAGTGCATATAGCTTGAAATAAAATATAATTCGAAGGACAGATAGTCGCTAACGCCACATCGATAGGAATGAGCCATATCCACTGTGTTGCTCTCTCCATTGTTTGGAGACTCTCTGTTTTATTGCTGGCGATGTCGATAGGGAGAACTTTAGTCTGGAGCGCCGCTAGGGAAGAAGTTCTCTTGGGGAGTTTTTATTTTCCAGTAGAAATTCTTAGTCGGGTAAATCCAGAGACCATAATTTGGTCTAAGTGATCAGTTCATTACGATCAGGCTTCGACGAGTGCCTGCGGGTATGTTTTCCAGTGGGAAACAGTCTTAGTCAGTCTTAGTCGAGTTGATTTGGATACTGCAACTATTGGTCTAAGTGATCAGTTCATTAAGATCATGCTACAGGGTAATACACTCCTTTACCAAAAGAAACTATCTCCGCACTTGCAGTGGAAATATGTAAGTCTTATTACCAAACCACCGAATGTTTCCCTACCTCTTACCCAAATCTAAGCATTCATTCCAGTGGTCGCAAAGATTATATTTTTCTTTACAGTTAAACCATAATCGCTTAACGAACTGAAACAATTTTACCACAGAATAATCCCCAACTTTAAGTTCCCTTCCTTCCTTCCCGCATCATTCTCCGTTGCTCCTTGTACTTTCTAAAGAATTTTAAATTCGAATAACATCAGCAGGAAAAACAGGAAAATCCACCCGAACCACCACCGATATCCCTTCATCACGCCAACAACCAGACCTGGGAGAAACCTAGAATCCGAATCGTTTATTCCCTCTCGTAAATGCATCCAATATGCAAGGTGAAATAACAAGTAACTCCCACGCAGGTATACAGTACACATGAACACACCCCGAAGCACCAGCAGCAGCGATATTTCTCTGAACCGTGCATTTATTACTTTCGACCTTCTCTCCATAAGGAGTAAGAAAAAATTGCTACAATATCCTCGCAACTAAGGGTTGTATACATTTTTCATTCGAGTGCATGAGAAGTACACATGCTGTACGGGATGGGGGATGTAGGGGTAGGTAGTGCAATTCGTACACGTTGGCCTTTCAAGACCAACACCAACACCACATACATAAATCAGAAGATGAGGAAAATATGTTTTAAATTTTCTATCCCTATTTCTGTAGGGAATGGTTTGAAGAGATTTAAAGTTTTTTTTTTTTTTACTCGTATACATATGACATTCTAGGGGTTTGCGCTTTTTAAGAAATGAGATTATATGAATACAGGAACTTAGGACATATGGGGAGGAGGTTTTCTGTTGAGTTTGAGAGGAGTTTTTTAAAACTTTTAATTTAGAGAGCCCTAAAGACTTTTGTGGTAATTTTGCCACCAAAACTTAGAGTTTCAACATGGTAATACTTCAAAATATTATGATACGTAATAGGGTTGGCGGAAAGGAGATATATCTATTCATTGGCGGAGAATCCCTCTTTTCGTTCAGGTTCTAGGCCATTCTTTAGCTTCAAGTTGTATTCATATATCCTCCATGGATTGAACGCATTGTGTATTGAATATTGTGACGAGTAATTACTCCCACAAGAATGGACAATGAACTTCTATTCCTTGTAAGGGTTTTTCAATTCCTGGCCATACAAGTGCTTAGAGAGTTTCACTTATCATCTGGTGCTTTGAAAGTTGTATACACAGATTCGTGCTAAAAACTACAAAGCGCGACTCTAGGCATATTACTAGGTATCACAGCATAGTTTTGATTTATTCTGATGTTTCCTGGAGTAGGAATTTCCCCAATAGATTCTCGAAGCTTTATGTTCTGTGTTACATTTTGGGAATACAAGTTCCGCATGTTTTATGGCTTCTTTGTGATTTGGACAGATGAGGAAGATAGCATGTCCGAACCTATAAAGGTGCGCTCGGTAACAGCCGTACCTTGTTGGGAGTGGATTAAGGTGCCAACTTATGTATGACGTCGATTTATCCATAGCGCTATAACTATTATCAATCGGTGGGTCCACCTTGCCTTAGGGGACTAGTTATACATCTGCTACCTCTGGTTCTTTCAGTCAGCTTACATTCTCTAGTTGACGAATCATTGAAGTCATAGATTCTCTGCACTTCCTCTGCGAGAAAACTCATAGAAAGTAGGATGGTAATAGCGCCTACTGTAGTAGTAGTGGTAGTAGTAGTAATAGTAATTGTGATTTTTATTTAAAAAAACTTTGATCTGTTACAATAATTCACAGTAAATGACATTGGCAATTGCCGTCAGCCGAAAAAAAGAGAGAATTCTAATTCATATTTATAATTAAAAACAAATTTTCCAATAAAATAAAAATACAGTTTTGGTTTTGGTTTTATGAATATATCTAAAATGCTTCGTTTAGTATTTGTTGACGATAGTTTGATGCAGATCTAATATAGTTGGCTAACAGATTCCAGTCTTGACCATTAATTGCGCGATTACCTCATTTTCTGCTAGTGTATTTTTACCCAAGTAGACTCGTCTAATTTCCTTTAATACGGGGCATATTCCAATAAAGTGGAGAACGTCTTCTTTCGCACCAAGGTTGCATATAGTACATTCCTCATTCCCATCGCTTACGTAGGGCATAAAGTTTAGTCGAAGAAGTTCGCCTCTGGCCTTGAAGATGGTGGAAATTGTATTTAGGCTGTTGCGATCGTGGAAATAATTTCTATCACCCAGATCGTGATCGAGTAAACGATAAGTGATTCTTGTCTCGCTATGCTGCGCTTTCACTCTGAATGCCGCTCGGGTGGAATCTTCAATATCCGTCAACAGCTCCTGTACGGTACGCTTTCATGTTTCCGTGCTATTTTCCTCTATGGGGAGATTGTATTCTCTGCTTAGCCGAGACCATTCGCCGAAAAATTTCTGTTTTCGGTGTATCAGGAGTTTTGCGATAATATGGGGAAGGCGATGACGGGGGAGCTTCATAACTTTTAGAATGTAAAGGAAGTGCAACCTTAAGGTAAAGACATATAAAGGTGGTAAGCCTGTTTCTAGATGCAACATATAATTCGGAGTATTTTCCGGCAATCTGAAAATCTTTTTTAGAAAGTATCTAAGCAATCCTTCTACTTCCTCATACTGAGAGATACCCCAAACTTGGGCAGCGTAGCACATGATCGATCTCATAGTTGCTTAAAAAAATTTGAATTTAGTGCTTGGCAGTACATCCTTTTTTCCGAGGATGCGCTTCCAGCTGCAATTCATTGCTCTTTTCGCTTCTTTGAGCTTCTCTCTCAGATGTGTTTTGAACGACATTTGGGGGGTAATAATTACCCCAAGGTACTTATATTCCTTCACAACTTCGAGTACTTCATTTTGCCAGGTCCATTTTTCCAGCCTTGAATACCGCCCAGTACCATTTCGAAACACCATTATTTTTGACTTATTGGTATTCACTGAGAGATTCCATAAGTTGCAATATTGTTGTAGCTTATTAATCATCATTTGCAGCATTGTTGTGGATTCTGCCAGAATGACAATATCATCCGCGTACAACAAAACCTTTATATGAACTCCACCAAACACTAGTCCTCCCGGAAGAAACGTTGTGAGGTCAACCAAAAATATGGAGAAGAGGAGGTGACTCAAGAGACAACCCTGTTTTACTCCCATGTGCGACTCAAACCAGTTGGACATTTTGTTTCCATCCCATACTGCGATCTTATTATTTTCATAAAGGCTTTGTATTACTCTAAGCACTTTCGTTGACACTCCTAGGTTACTCAACTTATAGAAAAGAGCGTTCCTGTCAATTGTGTCGAAAGCCGCCCTGAAATCGACAAAGAACGCGTATAGTTTTTTGCCCCTATCAAGGTATGCCTGGGCAATGCTTTTTAGTGTAAAGATGTTGTCTACAGTTGATATCCTTTTCAAACCCCGCTTGGAATTCACTTAGCAAATTGTTTCGCGTACCCAATCCGTCAGACGGTCTAGAATAATTCCAGCAAATATTTTTGTTACTGAGTTCATATAATTATTCGGATCGCTTATGTCTCCTTTCTTAAACAGGGGGAAAATTATACTCCTTCTAAAATTATCTGGCACCTCACCCATATCAAAAATATAATTGAAGGCTACCGCAAGTTTTCTGAGGAATTCGTTTGTCGCAAATTTGAAAAATTCGTAGGGGATACGATCTTCACCAGGGGCTTCCTTTGTGCTGCATCTGTGCAGCACTTTGTAGAGTTCTTGGACAGTAATTGTGCGATCTAGTGAGTCTACTGTTATGTAAGGTAGGGAGTAATTCAGTTGACTTGTGCTACTCGGTGGATTCAGCAGCTGCTCGAAGTGATTGGCTAGTGCGGATGTTTCAACTTGAATGTCCCGTGCGAACGTCGTACCGTTGAGGGATCGGACCAGCTTCCAAAACGAACGAGTATCTGAAATCCCATCCAAAGCTCTCGCCAGCTGCTGCGTGTACCTTCTTTTTTTGTTGATACAGATGCTTTTGTATGCCTTTCTTGCTCCCAGGTACATGATTTTTGCCACGCTGTTGTCTGTTCTACGGACTAAACGCAGGTAAGCAAATGACTTTTTCCTCGCTACCATGCACTCCCAGTCAAACCATGCTTCCTTTTTCTTGAATCTTCCTGACGTAGCTTTCCTTCCATTGTAATTTTGGTAGCAGCCGCAACTCCGGGAAGGTAGATCCTAACGGAATATCCACAGATATCAAAGCTGTCAACGGCAAGTGATCCGAATAAGTGAGCTCCTTTACATTTAAGTCGAGCACACTCTTCAGCCATCTTCCACGTACGAGACAGTTGTCTATAGTATAACGCCTAATGTATCGTCTGCAACAGTCTCAACATATCCTTAATCCACACAAACTTTGAGTTAAATTTCCTCGTGTACGGCCTCGTTTTTAGTAATCTTGCTTATACCGGTGCCGTATATAAGAGAACGGATTGCATCACTCATGTAATTTGTTCTTTGTTTAAGTTTAATACTTCTTTTTTTTTTTTAACTTTTTTTTGCGTAAAATTGAATGATTAATATTTCAAACTAAGTGAGATGACACATGCAACTCGTTTCTATTGTACGTACCTTGCTGAAATGCTCGACCTCCATGTGAGTACTGCTATTATAATTTTGTCTTCGCCACAAATTCCATTTCAGGATGATGTCTTCCATAATGTAGGTCATAGGACTGATATTTGCAGAACTCCGTCGGATATAAGGTATTTTTGCACTCCAATATAGATTTAGTATATCAGGACCTTTCCTTCGAAGTAGCTCTTAACCAATTTGAGTATATACCATGTATGTACGTATGTACACGAGTATATACCAGATTGCACAGTAGAAGGTGTTTTTGATGCCAAGTGCCACGACGCAATATTGCTTTGCACTTACCTTCCACCTCGTTCCTTGAATCGTTTCTTCCATATTTTAAGTGACCGGTCTTATAGCGTCTTCTGTCGAGCGGATCTTCGGGATCAAATGTTCCGCCACTTCAATGGCTGCCCCTACCCAAGTGCACGGACGATATGAAGATGATTCATGATAGAGTGTAGTAATAATAAAAAAGTAGCATGATGAAGGTAGCCTCAAGCCCCGCTGTCAATTTGATTGTCATTCCACTAGTTTTGTCAATGCATATCAGTCGTTGTACCTTTGTTGTACCCGTAAATGTGGCAGCGGCTTTCTTTTCCTCTCAATGTGTTGCCATTAGAAAGATTTTAAGACGAATTCCATGTGACCGAAAAAAGATTTGAAGTGGTGGAGGTGTCAAGAAAAGCTAACGACCCAATGAAGGAGGTCTGTGAGAATATGATGTACCTCTGCTAAGCCAATCATAAATTCAAAAGGC
Source organism: Brachypalpus laphriformis (assembly GCA_945910035.1). Classification (NCBI taxonomy): domain Eukaryota; kingdom Metazoa; phylum Arthropoda; class Insecta; order Diptera; family Syrphidae; genus Brachypalpus; species Brachypalpus laphriformis. Next base: position 36,704,357 of record OX246753.1, read on the forward strand.
TGCAACTCGTCATAATTTCTTAAACAAATTCTTTATGTAATCACGAAAAGCTACTTGCTACAATTACGATCACTATAGACATCATTTAAAATTTAAAAATCAAATTCTATCTAAGATGTCATTTAGAAAAATTCTCTCAACTCGTGTTGACCATATGCGTATTTGAATTGTGTTACTTTCTTTGTAATAATGTGCGGACGTGTTTTAAAAAAATTATTGTTTTAAAAAGAAATTAATTTAAAACAACGTATTTATGTGCCCCAATTATTTTCGATTAGAAAGGTCTAATACAGCGAGGCAGGCTTGCAATGGAAAGAAAAAGCAGTAAAGCAAGTGTACCGTCGACATCTTATCCAAGTGAGTACCATAATTTTTTATTATGTTTAGTATAATACAACAAAGTTTAAACATAATGCTGAATACTGATCCGCCATTTAAAATACAATGTTTTAATGCATCAATATAGCGGCAGTTGTATACCAAGTTTGCCTTAAGAAAATGGTGATAACAATGAGTTCCTTATGTTTAGTCAAGAGTTTGATTACGAACGCATTTATGGCCCCAAAAATAGTTGGTCAATGTGTTCCGCTCATTGATCAGACAATCGTGTATTTAAGTCTATTAATACAGCCGATCACTCAGAAAGTCTTTGAAACATTATTGGAAGCAATGGATAATAATTTTCACAATTTAGAACATAATTCGGAAATGAGAGTCTTGTTTCAAGCATACTGATCTGCGACTCAGACCTTACTCTCTACTTCAGCATTAATTTTTCGATCTTTCCGTTCTTTAGATGGATACTCGTAGATACATTTGTAATGAGGTGCAAGTACATTGCGACCTTTAGCAGATGTATTGTGCCCCCCCAAACTAAGCCCCTAGCCGATGATATACTTCCTCCAGTTCAGCTGCTACTATGAACCGGAGTATCGTGAAGGTAGATCCTTTTCTGGTAGGATAGGATAGGATAGGATGTGGGTCAGTGCTTCGCATTCCTTAAGGAGGTGCGCTAGTGCTCCTTGAGTCTGCCGTGACCCGTTAACATGCCCGTCAAGATGCGAAGTAGATTCTTACTAACTTTTGAGCAGGTTCTGCTTCTTTCTGGTTGTATTTCCCCATTAATTCTTTTGCATGTCTTAATTGGGGGATATCATCCTAATGCTTGACCCAATTGTTCTCTTCATCTTTCCTTAGGTCTTACCGTATTTTTTGTGGGTCTATCTCACAAAAGGGTTCTGGTCCAAGGGACGGTGTGTCTGATCCGTTTCTTGATAGTTCATCAGTTTCATCGTTCCCCTCCACTCCTACATGCCCTTGTACTCATTAGAAAGTTACTTTATTTGCCCCTTCCAGTTTGTTGTTCCTGGTGACCAGTATGGATCTGATCTCGTGCGAGATCACTGCTTTGATAGCGGTTGAATTGCACGCATCTTTCGTTGTCGTGCACTTCTGCCTGAAATGCACTGGGGAATGTTCCCAGTGATTCTGAGTATCTAGTCCTGTGCCGGACACTCCTGTCCCTTGCTTTCTTTAACCGTTTGACATTCTTTTTATTCGATTTTCGGTAACTGTATTTTTGTATTCAGTTTTTCTTCACTGTCATGCTAAATTTGTTTCGTAAAACCTTCTTTTGACAGTACTCGCATCAAAGCCGAATTCTCAGTCAATAGTCTTCAAAGGGTCGGAACAATGAACTACTATTTGAGTTAACATTTCGTTAGGTATTACCAAATACCTGATAAAATGTTTGAGTCGTTTAACTCTAAAGTTAAAATCAACATTTACTCATAAGTCAGAACTTAACTCCTTTGTTTCTAAAAATCGTACGATTTCTGGCAAGGGGTCTAAGCTCTTCCCAACTTTTTCGCAACTGCAGTGCGTCCTTCTCGACTGTTCTGCGGCATGTTCTCCTCGGACCGCCAGGTCTTCTGCCATCCTGAGTTAAAGAGTTCCATTGCATAGCATGGTTCGTTATGGAACTGTCACCTTTTCGTAACGTGTGACCAATCCACAGCCACTTCCGATGTTGGATAGTTGTGCATATTGGTTCCAGACCCGTTCTGTCTTTAAGGTGTTCGTTAGAGATACGATTGGCCTAGAAAATCCTCAAGATATTGCGCAGGCACCTATTCACGAACGATTGCAGCCTTCTAATGATAGTAGTGGTCACTCTCCACATGCTGCATCCATAGAACAGCATGAATTCAACGTTGGAGCGGAACAGTCTTAGCTGGATATTCAAACTGATTGCATTCCTTTACCATATATTCGGCATATTTTGGACAACATCTCCTAAGAATCTACCTATTTAGAACTATTTTCACAACAGTCGATTCTGTTATGAAGAGAGAGCACAAATGATTTTGATCTCTCTTCAATACCACAACACAATACAAGGAAAAATATTCCGCTCCACTAAGCCAACTGTAGTAATAAAAATTCCCAATTTAATAAAATTTCGCAAACACCTTTGCATATCCTCAACAAAAATATGTACCTAGATTGCGATACACGCAGGTAGCCACCACTCCTTGATCTCCTGATGACTACCTATAAACAGTATCACTGCGACGAGATTTCTTCAGTTTAAGTTGAACTTTGAAAGTGATATTATCTCAGATATTTAAAATAAGTCTAAACATGAAAACCCAGTGTAAATTTCAATCCTGCTCGTGGTCTGGAGACGTCACAGCATTATTCAAACATTGCGATAGTGAACACAAAAACTTCGTTAAGGACATTAATGACGACAATTGTTTTGAACTTAAATTCGAAGATATTAGCAAAGATACTTTCCTGCTATGTGGAAAAGAGGGACTCTATTGGTTTCTTGCGGATCGAAAACAGAACAACGGCTGCATTCGACGAGGAATCTTCGCGATAGATGATTCCGAGGTTTGTCAATACAGAATACTGATAGGACGCAAAGGTGGACATACATTTGACGCATCTCATGGAACTTATCAGACACTACCCATCAAGTCGAAGAAGTACGAAATAGAATGGACATTCCGGACAATTCTTTTCTACAGGCAAACGTCATCAAATTCTATATGGATCGTTTTTTCTCCAAAAAGTGAGGAGATTACATCTCATCACCATTCGAACGATTCTATGGATGATGAAACTGAAGATACTGACAGTAATGATGACGATGATCATGAAGACATAGACTAAAGTCTGAATGACCAGTTTATTTATTTGTTTTTGTATAAGTTCTTGTAAATTGTTTTTAAAGTAGCTTTAATAAAATGTGTACGAGTATGTATGTATGAGTATACATATATTATTTGTTAAAGCTTAGTCTTTTATTTCTATCTTTTTTATAATCTCTGGGACGGCGGACAGTGTGAAATTAAAGTTTTTGTTATTTTTTTTTCAATTTGTTTACTAAAGTTAAATAAGGTATTAATTTTAATCAACTATATTTACATAACTGTACATATTTTTGGAGAAAAGAACCTTCAAAGTACCTGTTTTTTGGTACAACTAAAAGTTGCAGGACTTCATATTCGTTATCGTGTCCAGCCGCGAAGTTTTTCTGGTGAAAAGCTCACGATATCTTCTGTTGTCTTTATTCCTAGCCTCCTGCGCTTCTTTCGAAAGTTGACCAATTAGACAACTACAGGTAGCAATTACTTCTTTCCAATAAAAGAAGACCTTGTGAATGCTTACTGGCATGTAAAACCATCCGTACATTTTAAGATACAGTTCGCTTGTTTCTGTTGCATGGGTATCGAAAGCATTTGAGTCTATTAGTGCTTGACGACCAAATATTGCTTAGCGTTTGTATTGTACTACATGATAGACTTCATTTGTGATTTAGATCTCGAACTGGAAATACTCGTTTTGGCGGCGGAAATTTTGGTTGCGGCTCTTGTTATCCATGAAATTTTGGAAAGTGAAGAAAATGAGGAAAAAGAAAAAAAAACGAATGTCCACTTCTTTATATTTTTGCACTAAAACGTCATACAAGGCGTATGACTTCAGAATTTTATTTTTATATTTTTCCCTCCTGATTTGCCACAATTCAGGAAATTGCTGGTTAAGATAAAAAAAACTCCTGCCAAAACTCTTTGCCTGCGCTCGACACCATACTTTTAGCTGCAATGTTTCCTCATCGAAATCAGAAGCAAAACTGAAAAATGCTCTGAAGTGCATGAACGGGTTAAGAATATCACTGCAGCGCCCCCCAACAACTAGCGTTTGTCGTAAAAGGCGACTAAGGGGACAAATCAGATCTAGGCAATATAACACCCAAGTGAGCCTAGCGACACATATACTACCTTAAAAACCCTCCCACAAGTGTACATGCGAGTCCGTGGGTTGACACGACTAGTGATCACCGGTGTCATAGAAGAAAGGTCAAACAATACTAAAACAGGAGCATGCATGTGTCAAACAACAAACACCATCGCAATATTGTAATATTGCAAAACTGTATCATTATGGAAATACTTGCTAAAAGGAAAGGCACTACCACTGCTGTGCATGGTACTGATCCTGGACTGAGCAGAAATGTCAGAGGGGTCAGAGCTATACAGATTCCGGGGGCTAGCAAAAGGAAACAGTTTCGTCGAAATTTGAGGGTCGCGAGTTGGAACGTTGGAAGCATGAACAGTCGAAGTTACGAGCTTGAAGAGATGATGAATAGAAGGCGGGTGGACATCTTGTGTGTCCAAGAGACGAAATGGAAAAACACCCGAAATCGGGGGCCTTTCTTGGACGTTAGGACAAAAGATTACAAGATGTTCTACTACGGAACGGAAAAGGCTAAGAACGCAATCGGTATCATCCTTGCGGCAGAGCTACTTGGTAACGTCTTGAGCATTTCGACCGTTTGATGTCTCTCAAACTAGTAATACAAGGAGAGGTGTGGAATATTGTCAGTGCATATGCTCCCCAAAATGGGTGCAATCAGAAAGATAAAGATGCATTTTAAGTAGATTTCCACAATCTCTTTAAGAACATCCCAAAGGAAGAGTTTCTGTTTGTTGCAGGAGATTTGAATGGGCATGTCGGGAAGTCAAAGGAAGACTATGAAGACTGCCATGGAGGACTAGGATATGGCACCAGGAACCTTCCTGGTGAAGACATCCTAAGCATGTGCAAATCACACGGTCTTATTTTGTTAAATACCATGTTCATCAAACAAAGCCGACACCTGATCACTTACATCAGTGGTGGAGATGAAACTCAGATTGACTACCATTTGGTAGCCAGTTTCATGAAGCCTCGGGTAAAAGATTGCAAAGTGATACTGGGAGAGGTAATCGATCGGCAACACCGTCTCCTGCTAACAGAAATTTTTATAAAAACAGAAGAAAAGCAAACAAACAAGGGTCTCTGAGAAAATCAAGTGCTACAATCTGGATAAAGAAAAAGGCGAAGCTTTTGTTTCCGTGATGAAAAATTACCTCTCTCATACCATCATCGGAGCTGAGGACGAAGAGTGCAGAGCACAAAATATGTGGGATTCCCTACAGCGAACTTGCTTAAAGAAGGCCAAATCACTGCTAAGAGCTTCAAAAGGCCACCATTAACACGCCAAAGAAACATGATTATTTTGAGAGAAAAGTTCTTCCAGCGATCTTTGGTCCCGTCTGCATAGACGGTGAGTGGAGGAGAAGGTACAATGCCGAACTATACGGCCTATATAAGGACATCGACTTAGCCAGAAGAGTTCACATACAGCGACTAAGATGGCTGGGTCATTTAGAGCGGATGGAGCCCAAGAAAGTCTTCGAATCCACCCCGGATGGACGACGCAGTAGAGGACGACCTCGCGGTAGGTGGCGCAAACAAGTGGAGGGGGACCTCAACCAACTTGGCGTGCGCAACTGGAGGCAGCTCGCTCGTAACCGTGCTGGCTGGAGAGGTTTGTTGGCTGAGGCCCAGGTCCACCCCGGACTGTAGCGCCATCTAAGTAAGTAATGGTATCAAATGACGAAAAGTGGGGCTTATGCAATAATGCGGTGCAAAATCAGACTAAATTGAAACATGTTTACGGCCTATGGGCCTACCAAAGGCTATATTGCATCCCAAGGAAGAACCGTCTTACATTTGGTTGGGTTCCATAAATCTACATAATTTAATGGGAGTGCTTGCAGCAGGGTGTAACTGTACAACGAACTTGTATCGTGACCAATTTCTTAATAAAAATTCATTGGGACTTAATAATTCTGCATACTCGTATTTGGAGGGAAGCTATTACACTGTGATAATGTGATGGCTGCTTTAACGTAAAGTTGTGGGTCAAGTGCATCTGAGTACAATAATTTGCTTTTCCCATATGTAAAAACTTCGATATCTCATCTCTTTCCGTTTTGAATGTTGCGCATCTTAAAAGACCTCCGACAAGATAAGATAAGCCTGTACATTATTTCAACAACCCCAAGAAAACCTACAGCAATTGGATAATAGGTGCTGCACCATTATATCTCCATAATATCCCCTTGTCGTGGGTACAGCATTGCTCGTAAATTTAAAGTGACAGGCAAATTTTAGATTAAAATTACATGCATACACACATATTTTCTTTCAAAGAGGATAAAAGAAAACAATAAACCTTGCATTCCCAAACAAAAGGCTACGACAACCACGTGCCAGGCGCAGCTACCTGCTCTTGTGGCTTGCCCTATTTTTTTTTTTTCTTCTTAAGTCGCTGTGCGCAACCCTCACACTAAATATAAATCATATTACCCAGCTGGCACTCATTTATCTATCTTTAATAACCCATTTACATACTAGCCTTGTAATTCTGATTCACATCCTTTGTCACCAAGAAGCAAATTACGTCGATTAATCCATAAACACATGAACAATAAACTCGACTTTATGTTCGTCACAAATGGTGGAAAATCAAATTACACGGCAGTCTGACGTCAATGAGTTAGTAATTTTTTGTTTCCCTTTAACGGTTCTCTGTTAACCTTTACTATTCCCAGCCCACAGCTCAGCCTCACAATCAATACCCATTACCCTACCTACCTGAACCAAGTTCTCCACAAGGAACGTTTGATACATCGGCACCCATCTGACGTCTGACGTTCCTGACGGATTCCTCTTTGTCTTCAACCTGATGCCCCTATTTTTAGATTCCACTGCCTCTTAGCGCGATTAATCGGAACAATCGTGTGCCCACATTCAACATTTTTCTTTGTCATAATTAGGTAGGTAGTTTTAACCTTCTCCTTCATGTAAAACAAAACGAAGAGACTACTGCATTAAGACGCAGACGGAATAAAGTCCTTAAACTCGTCCAATGAAAGCCGAAAACGTCACAAAAGGACTCGCGATGTAGTGTCATTAAGGCCTTAAGATATAATTCGCGTGCTGGTAATAATGACACTGACGAAGAGGACTACTATGACACAGAGAGAGAGAGGTATGTATAAATCCAAGTAATTTCCTTGCAAGGATATGCGGCACTTATTTTGATTACGAAAAAGAGTCCTTAAGAAACACACACACACACACACACACATGAAGGCCTGAAAAGAATAAGCACACACAGTAGTTGGTTTGAGGATTTTTTTGGGGTAAATTTGGCGGGAAGGAAGTACTGGGAGCTTATAACATGCTCCTCTGCAGTGTTCTAAAGTGGAATGGATGATGACTTTGCACCTCTCCCCCGAGAGTAGATGTGTGCCATTGAAAGGAGTGAGGGACGAGCTGTTTGCTGGAACTTTTATTGCGGAATAAAACAGCAAATGAGTTGTTGAGGAAACAAGAGTCATGTACTCGTAGTAGAAGAGAAATAAAACCTGGTGTGGTGGTGGTTTTCTTGAGACCATAGTGCACATTCACACCAGTTTTGTTTATCGTTTTACTTAACCGTTTGAAAGGAACTTCACTTGTTGGTATTCCTGTGAAACGTTCACGAGTGTTAGAAGAAATGCTTGAGAATTTCGCTGAAAAAGAATCCCGAGACACAATTTAAACCGAGGAGTAAGATACCGTTTCTTAAATAATTAAAAATGTACATAATTTTTATTAAAGCTGTTTAACAAATATTTACAAGAAATTATACAATAACAAATAAATAAATTATTAATTCAGACTTTAGTCTTCATCTTCATCGCTGTCATCATCACTGTCACTATCACTATCACTATCTTCATCTTCCGTTTCATCATTTATAGAGTCGTCACTTTTAGAAGAGAAAATTATCCACATACAATTTGATGATATTTGCTGGTAGAAATGAATCGTCCGGAATGTCCATTCTATTTCGTACTTCTTTGACTTGATGGGGAGTGTCTGAAGAGGTCCATGAGATGCATCAAATGTATGTCCACCTTTGCGTCCTATCAGTATTCTGTATTGGCAAACCTCGGAATCATCTATCGCAAAAATTCCTCGTCGAATGCAGTCCCCGTCCTGTTTTCGATCTGTAAGGAACCAATAGAGTCCCTCTTCTCCACATAGCAGGAAAGTATCTTCACCAATATCTTCGAATTTAAGTTCAAAACAATTGTCGTCATTGATGTCCTTAACGAAGTTTTTGTGTTCACTGTCACAATGTTTGAATAATACTGTGACATCTCCAGACCACGAACAGGATTGAAATTTACACTGGGTTTTCATGTTTAGACTTATTTTAAATATCTGAGATAATATCAATTTCAAAGTTCAACTTAGACTGACGTGAAATTCGCCCTGTTGATTCTATTTGTACCTAAATTTCTAGTCCGAGGATCAAGGGGCGGTACTTACTTGCAGGTATTAAAATTTAGGTAAATGTTTTACAAAGGATTTGAGATATTCGCTACTACGTTTAATGACATGAAACTATCTTAGTGGAGGTAATAAAAAGATTCTATATTGTAGTGTTGGTGAAAAATATTAAAGAGATTTCCTTTAGAAAATTTCAAAACAACTCATTAAATCGTCCTGTTTTTTTAAAGTCGACTTTCTTAGAAATAATATAATAAAGTTCATTTGGTTTTGAAAGAAACCATAAAATCTTGTAACTACCTATTTGTGATTAAATGTGTTAATTAACTTAATTAGGGGTTTATACGAATTTATGTGGAATTTTTAGTGATAACCAGAACAACATGGCGAACCCCACAGGCGGATCAGTAGAAATGCGGTGAAGTGGGAGGGTTGTGATCCCTTGTTTTCGGATCATGGCCTCGCTGATAAAAGGAAGAAGAACCAGAGCAACATAATTTTGAAGATTTCTTTGGCTTCTGTCGTGTACAAACAAGTAGACCGAATTGAGAGTTGCGGAAATACAAAAAAGAATTGCATAAAATTTACCTGACGAAAGCCTTATTTAGAGTCGGTTTTAATAACACAATTTTTGTAACATAACTGGCATTCATTTCTATGTATTTGTAACTCGGTGGAGCCACCTATCAAAACACTCCTCAAAGTCGTGTTCATGTAGAGTTTCAACTCCGAGACATAAGCTGCTTATACAAGGTGTCTCAAAAGAAAGTTTATATTTAGTGGATCGATTAAAAAAAAAAGTAAGCCATCTATTAAAAAAATATTTATTAATTATTAAAATACACAATTTGGTAATTTATTTCTTATTTCTTAAAAATAATATCGTCCAAATGTAAACCCTCATTTAGTAGAACAGTAAAATTTCTTATGGCGGCTCGGCAGGAAGACTCCGTGATGGTTGCCATTTCGTGATGAACATTTTCTTCAAATGCTCCGGGGAAGTCGGTATATTGGCGTAAACTCTAGATTTGAGATAACCCCACAGGAAAAAGTCCATAGGGGTTTAATTTAGGACTGCGAGGAGGCCAATTTATGTCACGTCTCCTGGAGATCAATGTTTACGAAGTCAAGCCCCCGACTGGCATCCTGGGGCTTTAATTCTTGCACCAATTGAATTTTATAGGGATGGAGCTTTAGGTCTTTGTGCAAAATAATACGGTGTAATGATGATCTATGCACATTTAAAGCATTTGCGCGCTTACGAATTGAAAGGTTCAGATCGTCACGAACAGACTGATTAACACTCTCCACGTTTTCTACCGTTCTTGATGATCTTGGTCGCCCGGATTTTGGTTTTTCCAGTGTTTTACCGGTCTCTTCAAACTTTTTGACCCATTTTGGAATGAGATGTATTGAATATTGCAGAATCTTCTACGCTCTACAGTCACCGAATCACCGTTTTTGTAAAACTCTCGCACGCACAACGCGCGGTCAGCTCCCAAGAAACAGATACAGACTGAATTCCCTAGGGGCAGGCTACTGATTGACATAACCCCGCGCCCCTCGGATTCGTTGCGTTCACGCAGTAAGTTAAATAAATATAAACCATCTATTGAGACACCTTGTATTATCTTTGGATGAGATGAAATATAGCGCTACAACTTACCTTGATATATTCTACAATGATATTGCCTTTTTAACAGGGTTCAAATGATCTCTTCTTTGAACGTGGCAATACCAACTGAGCCGGTCGCGTTCTATCTTTTGTACGGTGGTTTCCTTGACGTGAAAGTTTCCACGGATCTTCGAACTTCTTATTCGATCAAGCTTTGTCACTCCTGCTGTCATGCGAAGCATCTTCATCTCAGCTGCCGTTAATTTACTCTAATACGTTTTGTACATTGTCCAACATTGTGAACCGTATGTGAGCGCTGGACGCACAACTGCGGTGTAGAGCCTTCCTTTCAACATTTTCTGTCACAGAAGATAGCAGAATTTTCTCGCCACTTCATCCACCCTACGGTTGCTTTGCTATTGATCATAGATCCCAGATATTTGAACTTTTCGCACTTGGGAAGCACTGTTCCATTCAAATAATTGTCTGGAATAGCCCTGAGTGGATCAGAGAACGGGCACCACAAGAACTCTGTCTTTTCTGAACTAATGCGATACCCATTTCCCTCCAAAACGTCCACCCACACCACAAGTGCTCGTTGCAGTGATGTAGGATCCTCACTAATGATGGCTCCATCGTCAGCAAAGAATAACTGATGTACCTTGGGTCCGTCACTTTACCTTCAAGCAGATAATCAAGGACTTAATAAAGAGCAAAGGACTTAAGACGCTTCCCTGGTGCACCCCGACTTTGATTGGGAACTCTTCGGTTACTCCAGCGGGGCATCTTACTCTTGTCTTTGCTCCTTCGTACATGTCCATGACCATCTGTACATAGGTCTCTGGAACCACTCGATGTCTTAGCGCCACCCATATCAGATCTCGTGGTTGTCTGTTGAATGCCTTTTCAAAGTCAACCAATACAATATGCAAATCCCTTAAGGAATCACGATGTTTTTCCATTATGATCCTTATACTTTGGATTGCATCTGTGGTTGATTTACCCGCGACAAACCCGCACTGATCATCAGATAACCGGATTATTTTTCGCAGTCGGCCACCTAATATCCGCTCAACTATCTTCATGGTTTGTGACATCAGCTTGATCGAACGGTAGTTATCACCGTTTCGCGTATCACCCTTCCCTTTGTATACAGGGAGAAGGTAACTTTCCCTCCATTGATTCGGAATTGGGTCACCTCTCACAAATTTGGAGATGAGAATTCTGAGCCATCTGAACCCGACGTTTCCCATCTTTTTCCAGAACTCAGAGGGCATCTCGTTTGGCCCAACCGCCTTGCGTTTTGGAGTATTTAACTGCCTCACTAACTTCTTCGACTGTAATGTCGGGTATTTCTTCACAGTTGGTGGTGGCTCAAAAGTTCTTTACAACACTGCCGCCACCTCTGCAGAATTTTGTCGTCATCCACAAGAAGCTGGCCATGAGCATTGTTAATGAACTCTGGCGAAGGAATCTCCTGAGCATTCGTCCTTCTCAGGGTAACCTGAATCCTGAACCTGAATCACCGAATCGGAAAGTTTGTCAAAAAGAAGCCGTGAAGTTCCCCCTCTTTCTGCTTCCCCAACAAACTTTTCAAAACTTTTGGTAACCACGTTGCCGATCGGCAGTTAATGTCGGACCAGTCCCCAATTGACTATTTTCATCCATACCATGAACTGCTGTTTAGTTTCCGGGCCGTACTTAAAGTAAAACAATGAAACAACAACCTGTTATGATTTTATTAAAGCAGCTACACTTTTCGTTTTAAAATACTTCTAAAAAAAAAAGTAGTTCAGGTGATGACTTAGTATTCATGACACAGTCATGGCATTCAAGGCCAGTTCATCATCTTTGTCAATTTGTACCTTCACCAGGGACACATTTGGGTCGTTGATCGAAGATTTGGGCTGGCTTTCAAGAAGATCGTTCTCCACAAAAAACGGCACGTTTGGAATCTATGAAACCACTTGCAAAAACCGTCATAAAGAATTGTGCATTTACTAGTTGACGTCGAAATCGGAAGGGAATCGCAAAGCGAATTTCTTGCTCTGTTGGTGATAGAACTTTATCCGACCTTACATCACCAAGTCGGCGCCGTGGCGTATTATTGCGTAAGGTTATTTTGCACTGCGACCTTATGGTCTATCGTGCCCGCGCCGTGGCGTAAGTGGTTAGTGTGTCGGATTACTGCGCATGAGGTTCCAAGTTCGAATCCCAGAAAACACCAACAAGTTTTTTCACGGTCCCACCTTTCGCGAACGTCTGACAAACATCCGAGAGTATTTTTGTCTCGAAAAAGCTTCTCAAAACAAATTGCACTTCGGATACGGCAATAAACTGTAGGTCCCTTCCATTCGTGTGAAAAATATATTGAACACAACATGAGTGGTTGCGAGAAGCTAGGCCCTGGCACTTAAAGAGCTGTTGCGCCAAATATCTATTTTTACATCACCAATTTTACTTTTTGTTTTCTTGTCTTTCTCCATGCTAGCCGATTTTTCTTAAATTTTATATAGCATATCGTTAAACTGTAACAAATCGATAACCAACTTCTTTCACAGAATAAAGAATTGTCATCAACTAATCATTACTTTCGTTAAACTGTCCGTACACGTACGAGTATTAATTAAATTCAAATTACAGTCTCAGGTTTAAATCCTATGATAAACCAATTTTAATGCAAAAATAAAATGCAAGTCCAGCATTGAAACTAATTATGTCATAAATATCTTTATGTATTATTATGCACATAAAAATTGAATAGTGTTCCATTGTTCCATTATTCAGTGACCGTAATAAATTAATAAACGCAATAATGAGAATTTTCCGAATAGGATTTCTGTTTGTTTTTCCCAAGAAATCTTAAGTTAAACACTGAAAAAAAAAATGGGGATGGATTTAAATTGTTTATTACCTGAGCATGACTTATAAAAAAAAAATACAATTAACTTAATGCATTCATTACAAAAACACATGTTATTCGATATAACCGTTCAAATGTTTTTTTTTGTTTGTATTTTTTACGTGCGAGGTTATGATCTGAAAACAAGAGATCATAACCCTCCCACTTCCTGCATTTCTACTCATCCGCCTGTGCGGTTCGCCTGTTTGACCTCAAAAAATATCGGCAGAGAGGCTACTACCACGAAGTTGTAGCTGCCAGAGTTGTAAAAGAATGCAATCTTTAAGTAATGCATTCCGTGAATTCACACCAAGTACTTCACGTTTTAGAATGCATTCAATTGACTTCACTTTTAGACTGGAACTTCAAAAATTAAATCACCATTCATTTTAAGAAGTCTTCGATTGCGGCAATCATTTGAACCAATCAAAGATTTGAAGTCTCTGGAATGAAATCTTTGTGATTGCACCGCATTCTCTGAAGTCACATTGAAGTCACTTGCATTCCCTTCAAGTCATCGGCATTCAATTGAAGTCTTTAAGACTTCACTATTTCTTTAAGACTTCACACTAATTTCATTGAAGCCTTTAAGACTTCGCAGTAATTTTATTGAAGTCTTTGAGACTTCACTACATTTTGTGAAGTAAAAACTGACTGAAAAATTTAATATGTACATATGTATAATAAAATGTAAATTTTCTTTTATTATTTTTGAATCACAAATAACAAAAATTAAATAAATTATTTCATTAGAAGACTTTTCGCTTTCGATTTCATGGTTTTCAATGTATGTATTCCAAATACCTGAAAATGTTAAATCATATCACTCAATAGCAATAAGTATATGAGTTCACTGGATCTCACCTTTTTTCCCAAAAATTATTAAACCAAATCATATTGAATTTTCCACGGCCAGTTTTGACTTCAACAAATGTAGTGACGTCTCAAAGACTTCAATAAAATAGTGTGAAGTCTTAAAGAAATAGTGAAGTTTTAAAGACTTCAATTGAATGCAAGTGACTTCAATGTGACTTCAGAGAATGCGGTGCAGTCACAAAGATTTCATTCCAGAGACTTTAAATCTTTGATTGGTTCAAATGATTGCCGCAATCAAAGACTTTTCGAAATGAATGGTGATTTAATTTTTGAAGTTCAAGTCTAAAAGTGAACTCATGAATTCAAAATCAGAATTTATGAATTCTATTGAATTACATTCTCCAAAGATTTAATTCTTTTACAACTCTGGTAGCTGCCCACTGTGACGTTCTGTTAAATATGTCGGTATTGATTGTCCGTTCTTGTTGACAGCATATATTTGGTTTTGCACTCGTTTTTCGCTAAACCCATTTTGGCCGCTTTTGCTTCAATGCTTGCTTTCTTCTTTTTTTTTCTGTTTGTTTATTTATCCACTTATACACTATTACATTTTATATTGTTTAAATAAACCCAAAAACTACAGCAATAATTATAACTTAAAGTATCTGACCTGAAGGGTTATCAATACTTACAATATGATTTTTATATACTTGGTATATTTTCATTATTTTTTATATTATTTTATTTATTTTTTAATGCTATTTTTATATTTTGTTTTAAGGAGAAATGTGGAAAAACCTTATACAAATGTTTATTATTTTTATTCAACTAAACTAGAGGGGAAAACAAATAAAACTAACTTATTCTAGGTTAAACCTAACTTAACCTACGACAGAACTGGGCCCTGATATGCGTGGAGATCGCCCGTCTATACAAAGGATCAGCGAATGACAAATGTCATTCCCCTTTTAACCGGCGAACCAAACATACCAGGGCCCAGTCTTACTTAACCTAAACATTAGCTTCAACCCAGTCGAGCCACCAGTATTTCTCCCGATTAAACAGGTCGGTGTTGATTATATCCCTTTCAGGTATGCTTACGCAGTATCTACGGACGGCATTTCGGTCACCCGAGTCAATAGGCCTATTGAGAATACGTTTATCTGTTGCCCTTCTAGCAACGTGATAGATAATTGGCACGTTCGCTGAGTCCGATAAATAACTGTGTGCATCCAGATGCAAGAATGCCTCAGGTGGTATATATCCACTCTCCATAGTATTTCCGAAATACCCAGGGTTAGGGTAAAATAGACCTGACACAAGTTCGTTCTCTGTAACGTTTGCTGACCGTGCAAAATGATTCCTCACAAGATCCAGAATGAAATCGTCGATTCTGGATACACCGGAAGCATCGAGTAGCCTCTTAGTGGAGACATAATGTCGAAAGTCGGAATGTGCGCTTCTGTACATCCGCATACATGCTCGAATACATTTTCTCTCAAATAATCGGAGCTTTTCCATATACGATGGACTTATGTTCCACCATACTGGACTCGCATAAGTCAGGATTGAACGAACGAAAGCTTGGTAACATATGACCTTCACATCGGATCTCAGATAGTTGGAGTAAAAAAGGCGTTTGAGGGACATAAATGCTGCCTTGTCCTTTTTTAACTGTGTATTTATATGTTCATTATAGTATACAAATTTGTCCAAATGGATACCTAGATATTTCACACCAATCTTTAATTCGATGCGAAGACCATTAGAACTCGTGATTCGTAAATTTTTCCAGTTACGTCTCAAATCTGAATTACCGCGTCTTACTGGGGTGCGGAACAGTATAGTTTCACATTTCGCGTGGTTGATCTTAAGCTTCCATTCGGAGCAAAATGTTTGGAGCTTATCAAAATTATTTTGAAGTTCACCTTGAATTCCTTGTATTTTTGAGCCGCTTGCATACAGAATAACGTCGTCAGCAAACGCTAGAGAATCATCCAAACCCTGTAGCATTTCGGAAACATATACCATATGTTGAACAGAAGCAGTGCTGTAACTGTGCCTTGTGGGAGCCCATTGGTGACATAAAAAACCTTAGTCGTCGTGTATTGTCCATCTGTTACCACGAATTTCTTCTCATACACCATAGATGTAATCATCTTTATAAGATGATGCGGAAATTCATATCTGATAAGTTTCTATAAAAGCCCGTCGATCCAAACCGTGTCGAAGGCTTTTTCGATATCCACCAGACAGGCAGCTGTACTTTTTTTTGCGTTAAGATTCCAACTAACGTCAGAAATCAATTTTGTAACAGCGTGCACCGCCGAATGGTTTCTCTTGAACCCAAATTGGCTCCGCGGTATAATCTCCTTTCTTTCGCACACGAACAAAATGGACTTACTAATAACAACTTCATAAACCTTCCCGATATTAGGCAGGAGACTTATTGGCCTATAGTTGGAGGGATCAGAAGGATCCTTCTTCTTTTTGGTTATTGGAAAAACCTTCGATGTTTTCCAATAACTCGGGAAGTAGCAGTTGTTTAACATATTATTAAATATTACGCAATATTGACGTATAATTTCGTCCGGTATATGCTTTAGAATAATATTGGGAATGTTATCTAAACCACTTGACTTTTTGTTATTTAGTTTCCTAAATATGTATGTCAGTTCGTCTAGTGTTGTAAAGTAATTGTCAGTCTGTCCATCTGATAGTTGGTCCGCTTTTAATCGCTCAGAGAATCTCAGAAGAGTACGTGTTTCGCTGTTGCGAAACCTCGACAGTTCCTCATTTACTTCTGCAGCTTGGTAGATCCCTAGCATGGATTGCCTCAAAATGAGAGCCGATTAAGTTTAGCTTTTCCGCTCCATTATCTATAACGAAATGGTTATCCATAATGGGGCAGTGCTGGCTATTAATCTCCGCCTAAGAGAGAAGAGACTGGGAAGACAGTGGAATTTTCAGTTTTGGAATTTTGATAATGGTCCGAGGCTTTAACATCTAATTAATTTTAGGAAACATATTCCTGGAATCAGACTTCAATATATTTTCAGCACGTTGCCTCGTTGACTCTATTCCCGAACTGCTGATTTATCAGTGTCTTCACATTTCTCAGAAGAGATTTTAACCTTTGCAGCTCTAAATTGGGCGATTCCCCTTGAAACTGACGTCGTATACGATTTATCTGAGTGATTAAAAAGCGTTTGTAGGTTTGTAGGGTTTTAATGTCACGGTTTAGATAACATTCAATTCTGTCTTTGGATTGTAATACCACCGTATTTAAATTCCCGATATAGGAATCGCATTCCTCGTTAGAAAGATTCCTATTACTAGGAATATTAGAAGAGGAAAAGCAGTTCCTATATTTTCTGATGGCACAACGTTGAAATTTGCACCAATCAGTCTGCCTAAAATTCAATTTAGGGACTTCGTGCTGCGTTGCGAAGCTAAACGTAGAGTCGCAAGCAAATGTCACGGGCATAACTATTGCAATTGCGCAGACTTTTCTGGTGTTGGGTTGTAAGTTCCGCACAATCCGTTCAAGTACGATATTAAAGAAGTCGTATGACATCACGCACCTTGTCTAAACCCTTCTTTTTAACATCGAAGGTCTCATAACCGGCCTTGATGGTGTAGCGAGCGCTTTCCATCATCATCCTGTACTGACGGACTAGTTTAGCAGGGATTGCAAAACTAGACATGGCTATCTCTTCTCTATAAATGCCGTCATAGATGGCCTTGAAATCGACAAAGGGGAGGTGAATATCGATTTGGACTTCTTGGATTTTCTCCAGGATCTGCCGAAGTTTTATCGATGGTTGAACATTTTATCAACGGTTGACTTTCCTGGCCTGAAACCGCACTGATACGGGCCAATTAGGCTGTTGATAAAAGGTTTTAGACGTTCACACAATATTGCAGAAAAGATCTTGTATGCAATGTTGAAAAGACTGATGTCTCTATAATTGGCGCAGTTAAGGGGGTCTCCTTTCTTGTAGATAGGGCAAACGATGGTGAAATTCCATTCATCAGGCATACACTCGTCTGACCAAATCTTAGAGATGAGTTGGTAGGTATGCTCTCTACCAATTCATCACCAGCTGCATTGGAAAGTTAGGCCGGTAAGCCGTCAGGTGCAGCAGCCATAGTTTTCCAATTTAAAATATAATTTTAACCTATGCTTTACCTGCGCATTTTTCAAATCTAAAAGGTGGGGTTCTTGGATTAAAGTATTAATACTACCTGAGCATACACATACGTTTGAATACACCCGTGGATGATTGGTTACCATATAATTTGAAGACTGTGCCAATAAACTTAATTTTTTTTTCTTGGGGAGATTCCATTGTCTATTGGAACGAATTTTGTGTTTACGGTGTTAGGCTATCTACAGGTATGATGTCTGTCGCTTGCGTCGGGGTTCCACTAGTATCTACAATTCATTTGTTTACGTTATAAAACGCCATCAGTAACAGCAGGAGATAGGGATTCGTCGATCTCTCCAAACCCATGGAGAAAAGTCCAGAAAAAGTTGAAAACTTTTAGAGCACATATTGTGAGTGATCCACAAAAAGCGGCTGTCATCGACGAAGAAATAATTTCAGAACTGCCGTCTATTCCGCTGGTGACTCCTTAAGAAGTAACCACATCTTTTGGGACGTTTGGAAATCAAAAAGCTCCTGAAGTGGATGGTATACCTAAACATCATCCAAATATACTCGTATTTGTTGATGCATGCAACGCGTGTGTAAGTGAGAGGGCATCTCCTGATTTATGGCAAATACAGCGACTGGTACTTCTTCCCAAGAGGAGTAAGCCGCCATAACTTCCCTCGTCGAATCGACCACATTGCATGCTGGGCACTGCTAGTAAGGTGCTAGAATGTATAATTTGTCAAAGGCTACGGGTTCTGAAAGAAGGGGGACAACTATTGAGGGGAGAAGATGAATAGTTGGGATCAAGCAGTGCTGCGCTGTAATATTCTTAGACATTAAAAATGCCTTCAACACTGCAAAGTGAAAGCACTCTTAGAGTCAAAAGAGTACCGGAGTACCTTATTAAAATAGTGTGAAGCTACTTCAAAAATATATGACACAAACGACGGGGAAAAACGATACAAGATTACGGGTGGGGTTCCACAAGATTCAGATTGAGATTTCCTGATGTGATACGTAATTTATGATGACATGTTGATACTCGAGATCGCGGAAAAACCAAAGGAAGTCTTCGCAGATGATATTGTCTTCTTCTTCTTCTTCCTTTTATCAGCGAGGCTATGATCCGAAAACAAGGGATCACAGCCCTCCCACTTCACTGCATTTCTACTGATCCGCCTGTGGGGTTCGCCTATTTGACCTCAGAAAATATCGGCAGGCCTGCCGATTTTGGATCACTCGGTTACTGAGGCCAATGAAATGCCGATGTCGTCGCATTTGTCTGATCCAGGCGTTTATAGGCCTGCCTTTCCTACATCGCGATGTCTTTGGAACGTGCATAGATATTGCCTTTTTAACAGTGTTCAAATGATCTATTCTTTGAACGTGGCAATACCAGCTGAGCCGGTCGCGCTCTAATTTGTGTACGATGGTTTCCTTGATGTGAAAGCATCCACGGATCTTCGAACTTCTTATTCGATCAAGCTTGGTCACTCCTGCTGTCATGCGAAGCATCTTCATCTCAGCTGCCGTTAATTTACTCTCATACTTTTTGTACATCGTCCAACATTGTGAACCGTATGTGAGCGCTGGACGTACAACTGCGGTGTAGAGCCTTCCTTTCAACTTAGGGGGCATTTTTCTGTCACAGAAGATAGCGGAATTTTCTCGCCACTTCATCCACCCTACGCTTACACGATGATTGATGTCGTCATCACAAGTTGCTTTGCTATTGATCATAGATCCCAGATATTTTAACTTTTCGCACTTGGGAAGCACTGTTCCATTCAAATAAATGTCTGGAATAGGCCTGAGTGGATCAGAGAACGGGCAGCACAAGTACTCTGTCTTTTTTGAACTAATGCGATACCCATTTCCCTCCAAAACGTCCACCCACACATCAAGTGCTCGTTGCAGGGATGTAGGATCCTCACTTATGATGGCTCCATCGTCAGCAAAGAATAACTGATGTACCTTGGGGTCCATCACTTTACCTTCAAGCAGATAATCAAGGACTGTAATAAAGAGCAAAGGACTTAAAACGCTTCCCTGGTGCACCCCGACTTTGATTGGGAACTCTTCGGTTACTCCAGCGGGGCATCTTACTCTTGTCTTTGCTCCTTCGTACATGTCCATGATCATCTGTACATAGGTTTCTGGAACCCCTCGATGTCTTAGCGCCACCCATATCAGATCTCGTGGTTGTCTGTCGAATGCCTTTTCAAAGTCAACCAAGACAATATGCAAATCCCTTAAGGAATCACGATGTTTTTCCATTATGATCCTTATACTTTGGATTGCATCTGTGGTTGATTTACCCGCGACAAACCCGCACTGATCATCAGATAGCCGAATTATTTTTCGCAGTCGGCCACCTAATACCCGCTCAACGATCTTCATGGTGTGTGACATCAGCTTGATCGAACGGTAGTTATCACAGTTTCGCGTATCACCCTTCCCTTTGTATACAGGGAGAGGGTAACTTTCCCTCCATTGATTCGGCATTGGATCACCTCTCACGAATTTGGAGATAAGAATTCTGAGCCATCTGAACCCGATGTCTCCCATCTTTTTCCAGAACTCAGAGGGTATCTCGTCTGGCCCAACCGCTTTTCGTTTTTTGGAGTATTTGACCGCCTCACTAACTTCTTCGACTGTAATGTCGGCTATTTCTTCACAGTTAGGGGTGGCTCTTGGAAAGTATAGCCGGGGAAACTGTTCATTTAAAAGCTCTTCACAATACTGTCGCCACCTCTGCAGAATTTTTTCGTCATCCACAAGAAGCTGGCCATGAGCATTGCTAATGAACTTTGGCGAACGAATCTCCTGAGCATTGTTCCTTCTTTGGGCGGCTATTTTGAAGATAGTGGCGCTCTTGTTGATATTGTGTCTTCGCAGCTCCTGGATAGCCTGGTTTGCATCAGCAACGGGGGAAAATATTTTCTCCAGCTCCCGATACAGGCCCTCCGTACTCTCTGCTTGAAGCTGGGCGCACTTCTTCTTCGCTTTTTTCTTGCAGCATCTGTATTCCATTTCGAGGCGAGCTATTTCGTCATTATTATTAGAGGGGCACTTTGACCAAGCTTTGAAAGCCGCTTTCTTCTCATTTATCACTTTCTTAGCTTCATCACTCCACCACCATGTTTCTTTGGCGTGTTGATGGTGGCCTTTTGAAGCTCCTAGCAGTGATTTGGCCTTATTTAAGCAAGTTCGCTGTAGGGAATCCCACATATTTTGTGCTCTGCACTCTTCGTCCTCAGCTCCGTTGATGGTGTGAGAGAGGTAATTTTTCATTACGAAAACAAAAGCTTCGCCTTTTTCTTTGTCCAGATTGTACCACTTGATTTTCTCAGAGACCCTTGTTTGTTTGCTTTTCTTCGGTGTTTTCATAAAAATTTCTGTTAGCAGGAGACGGTGTTGCCGAGCGATTGCCTCTCCCAGGATCACTTTGCAATCTTTTACCCGGGGCTTCATGAAACTGCCTACCAAATGGTAGTCAATCTGAGTTTCATCTCCACCACTGCTGTAAGTGATCAGGTGTCGGCTTTGTTTGATGAACATGGTATTTAACACGATAAGACCGTGTGATTTGCACATGCTTAGGATGTCTTCACCAGGAACGTTCCTGGTGCCATATCCTAGTCCTCCATGGCAGTCTTCATAGTCTTCGTTTGATTTCCCGACATGTCCATTCAAATCTCCTCCAACAAATAGAAATTCTTCCTTTGGGATGTTCTTAAGGAGATTGTGGAAATCTAGCCAAAATGCATCTTTATCTCTCTAATTGTACCCATCGTGGGGAGCATATGCACTGACAATATTCCACACCTCTCCTTGTATTACTAGTTTGAGAGACATCAAACGGTCGCTGGACTTCGAAATGCTCAAGACGTTACAAAGTAGCTCTGCCGCAAGGATGATACCGATTCCGTTCTTAGACTTTTCCGTTCCGTAGTAGAACATCTTGTAATCTTTTGTCCTAACGTCCAAGAAACGCGCCCGATTCCCGGTGTTTTTCCATTTCGTCTCTTGGACACACAAGATGTCCACCCGCCTTCTATTCATCATCTCTTCCAGCTCGTAACTTCGACCGGTCATGCTTCCAACGTTCCAACTCGCGACCCTCAAATTGCGTCCAAACTGTTTCATTATTTTGCTAGCCCCCGGAATCCGTATAGCTCTGACCCGAACATTTCTGCTCGGTCCAGGATCAGTACCATGCACAGCAGTGGTAGTGCCTGGCGGGGTAGTGCCTTTCCTTTTTGCAAGTATTACCATAATGATACAGTTTTGCAATACAATTTTTTGCACCATATTGCGATGGTGTTTGTTGTTTGACACGTGCTGGGGGGGGGGGGGGGGGGGGGGGGGGGGGGGGGGGGGGGGCTGCAGTGATATTCTAAACCCGTCCCTGCACGGGGATCTTCGCAGATGATATTGTCGTGCTCGCTAAATTTCTGGAAAAGGTTGAGCAATGCAGCAACAGATGCGCTCATTAGGATTATGTCAAACATTGGCGTACTGAGATGCAGACAGAGCTGAAGCAACTAAATCCATTGTGCTCTACAGGTCTCAAATTTGGGCTAAAGCCCAAAGTGAAAACCAATAGAAGACAGGTAGCTCTGTAGCTCTTTCAGACAGACCTCTAAGAAGCCATATGCCTTGTGGCTGGAATGATACCAATAGATATTCTCAATCAATAGGAGAAATGCAACAGTGGGTATGCAGAATGACATACACACTTTCTCAAGAGAGCGTTATATAAACGAATGACGACGACAGTAGAATCGTTGTACAAATGCAGATGGACGTACAGATCGATCCCGAACGTCGAAGAATGGATAAACAGGAAGCATGAAGAGTTCAGTTTTTATTTAAGGCAAATGCTAACGGGACACGGATTTTTCAAGATAGGTAACCTTATTGTCCAAGCTACATAGGTAGACAATAGCCGTATTTTATTATCACCCAAGATCCATATAGATCACACGATGAAAATAAAATGATCCGGATCTGGATCAACGAATTATTTTCCTTGTGTGTTGTAGTGTGGTTGTGTAACCTACCAAGGAATAAAAAAAAAATTGTAGATCACGAAATTGATCCTGATAGAAAGCAAGATCTCGTATTGTTGTTGTATTGCATAAAAACTAATGATCCATATGGATCATGAGTGATAATAAAATAGGCTAATGTTAAGGATACCGAGCATATAATCCTTGAATTCCTGCGATATGCAATGGCAAGAGGAGTATTTGAAGTGAGTTAAGGGGAGGTATTTTCCTTGGAAACATAGCGCAGCATATTCCGACAGCAAATGATAAATGGGAACCAATCAGGGTTTTTGCATTCTTTGTTATGAAAAACAGCGATGCCAAGAGCGACAATGGAATGCAGTACAATTTCAAAATACGCTAGCCAACAAGTCTGGAGCCCCCTACAAGGAAATGCTAAATGGCAGTACCGCGAGGACAAGGGGAAGAGCAGAAGAAATGGGAGATGATTTTAGCGGATGTAAATCCTGCACTGTTACTGGGTACGGCCTTGGCATTACCAGAATATATGTGTTATGTCCTCTGAGATATGTAGGTCATTGCACTACCTACGAGTACAAACGTCTATGTATGATAATCCTTGTCTGATAGCATGACAAAGACTAGAGAGTATTTCTATCGCTGTTCTTAGCCGTGATCTTTCTAATTTTATGATCTCCCCAGATTTCCTACGGTCTTACACAGATTGGACCATCTTAGATTAGCCATGTTGATGATACTATCACGAATAATTTCCTTAGCACCTTGGTGGTTTAATGCTACCAATTACGTCACTATGCGGGAGCTCTGCTCCTCTTTTGGTCAGGGGGTCGGCCACTTCTTTGCCTTCTATATCGCAGTGTCCAGGTACGCAACATAATCTGACACGGTTCTGCGTAAATAATGCCTTAAGCATTGTGCGACAATTCCGAATGATTTCAAATTTAGTGACGTAAGGCTCTAGCGCCTTTAGCGCAGCCTGACTATCAATGTAGATGGCGATATTCTTATCAGATATTGATCCCATCTCAAGTAATTCAGCAGCTTTAAGTACAGCTAGAACTACATGTGTCCGGAAGTCTCAGTGTCACCTATAGGTTAATATCTCTCGAGTAAATACATGACCCCGTGCCCTCTCTGATCTTATAACCATTTAAAAATATTGCAATCTCGTTGTAGACAGAGACTGTCTCCCTTTGCCAGTCCTCTCTAACAGGATACATTAGTTCGTATTGTGTGACGAAGTCTAAGATACCAAGGATATCGTCCGATTCGTCAGGAATATCGGGAAATGATTCTCTAAGAGTGGAGCTATGCCCCATGTTACCAGTCTTGAAGAGACCTACGTAAGTGACAGAGCAAGAACCAATAGACTCATGCAGAGGGATCTACTCTCATATGAGTTATTACGGGGCATAACACTATGCGATACCACATAACAAATCTACGTGTGACGAACGAAGACCTTTATAGAGACTGCGGTGACGAGGAGGTTCAGGACACCACCCATTTTTTTTGCCTCTATCATTTAAGAAATAGGTTCCTTGGACAATACTTCTTTAAGGATTTAGAAGAGTTGCCCAACAGACCGATAAATGACATTACAAACTTCATTAAATCCTCTGGATGGTTTGTATAATATCTGGTGCATAGTAAGTACTAAATGCTTTCTTTAAGATATGTACAAAAGACGTTTTATTTTCTGCTTTTTACGAGGAAGGCATTCTCTAATCTACCTTCTTCGCAGTCCCCTTACAGATGAAGAGATGATTGTAAGCCTTATGGACTCTTTACCAATTCTGTTTTAGCCAGATTGACGTGCAGTCCACACCCTCTACCCCATTTTCCGAGACTATTAAGAGCTGATTCCATAATTTAACTTAATGTGTCTAAGGATTTGCCCTGGACTAAGATCACCACGTTATTTTCGGACCATAAGTACATACAATTTAGTTTGGAATTTACCAAACCTCCATTAAAGTCCTTTAGGAATCCTAGGAATACTAACTGACATTTTTAAATAAAGAACTCAACACCGAGCCAACTCAACCTTGCTCACCATCTGAAATCGACCAGATGGTAGACAAAGTATCTAAAACCATGAAAGCTTGTCCGTTAAGCAGACACAGAAAAAGCAATAAACCGCCTTGGTGGAATACTAACATAGCAAAACTCCGAAATGATAGTAGGAAACAGTTCAATATGGCTAAGTCTTCACGATCTTCAGAAGGCTGGGACAACTATAAGAACAGGGTTTTCAAAAAAGAGATAAGGAAAGCTCAGCGAGAATCGTGGAGATTATTCTGTAGCAATATAGAAAGGACAAACGATTGTAGTAGATTGAGAAAAATACTTTCCAAATCTCCTCATATCTCTAGTTTTATCCAGAAACCTAACGAGGACTGGACCATGTCTACAGAAGAAACTTTAAACCTCCTCATGGACACGCATTTCCCATCAAACTCTATAGATACAAACATATCTATACCCCAACACCACTCAATCATGGAAGTTCCGGCGGGAATAATAAACACCCATACAATTCAATGGGCTGTTAATAGTTTCCTTCCATACAAATCTCCAGGATTATATGGTATTACACCAGTAGAACTGCAAGAGGGCATAAAACCCTTAGCCCCCTGGCTCTCTGTAATTTTCAATAGCTGCCTTAAATTCGGCTATACCCCATTCTCATGGAAAAGAGTTAAGGTGGTCTTCATCCCGAAATGCGGTAAGACCTCACACTACACTCCGAAAGATTTCAGACCAATTAGCCTCTTCTCTTTCTTTCTAAAAACGTTAGAAGGACTAATTGATAGCTATATTCGTTCTAAACTCAAGGTACAAACCTTATCTAACTCCCAGAATGCTTACCGGAAAGGTTTTTCAGTGGAAACAGCTCTACACTCGTTAGTAGGCACCATTGAAAAATCTCTTGCCGTTAAAGAATATACCGTGGTGTCTTTCCTTGACATAGAAGGCACCTTTAATAACGTCAATACAGACAGATTCTATCCGAGCTTGGGTACTGATCGACCAAAAGGTTAGCGCACAGACGCACTCCCCAGGGTGGTGTTCTCTCTCCGCTACTTCGGATACTAGTAGTGAATAAGCTACTTACTTCACTAGAAAATAAAGGCTATAAGGTCGTAGCATATGCTGACAATATCGCTATAGCCATTTCAGGTAAATTCCCCCAAACCCTAAGAGATCTAATGAATTCAGCGCTAAATTTAGTAGCGAAATGGACGGACAGTGTTGGGCTTAACGTGAATCCGTCCAAAACTGAACTACTACTTTTAATTAGGAAATATAAAATCCCGATCATAGCTCTTCCTAAGCTTAGAAACACGGAACTCAGCCTTACAAACACAGCAAAATACTTAGGGTTAACCCTTGATAGTGAACTTAACTGGAAACTGAATATTCTAGACCGCACCAAGAAAGCAGAAATCGCCATCTACACCTGTAAAAAGGCCAAGGTAGCTACCGCTACCTGGCGGTGGTCAGACCAATTCTTCTTTATGGTGTTCTCGTCTGATGGCCTGCACTCGAAACAAGGTGCAACACAAACTCTACAGAAAGAGTACAGCGATTAGCATGTAGGTTCATTACAGGGGCTATCAGGTCCACTCCCACAGCCGCCTTAGAAACCCTATTCAATATCTTTCCCATTGATATCTTTGGGAAATTGGTAGCATCTAAAGCAGCCCTAAGACTTAGAGAATCTCTACAGCGAATCGGCCACATGAAAATTCTACAAAACTCCAATCTCAGAGAAACAGATTATAAATCCCCATTTATTGATTTCAACATCAAATATAACACCACGATCCCTGACAGATCCGCATGGGATGGCGGTACCATTCTAAATGACGCCGCAATCGAAATCTGTACAGAAGGTTCTAAAACATTGGAGGGCACAGGCTTGGGTATTTTTTCGGAAGTACCTCTGATAAACGTAGCTCTCCGACTTCCGGACCACTGCAGCATTTTTCAAGCGGAAATATCGGCTATTCGTGAAGCAGCGCGCAGACTCTCTTTGTACCCGATAGATGGTAGGTCTATCGTCCTTTACATAGACAGTCAGTCAGCGATTAAAGCTCTGGAAACGCCAACAATAAGATCTAAGTTGGTCAAACATTGCCGCGAATCTCTTAACGAGATTACGGACAGATGCAATATCACTCTGTGCTGGGTCCCGGGACACAGAGACATTCCAGGCAATTGTAAAGCAGATGAACTAGCTAATCAAGGCACCGTACTACCTCTAGCTGTTAACAGAGAGGTACCGGCACCCCCAATACAAACGATGAAACATCATATGTTTAACGAAGCGCAAGCTACTGTAAACGACAGATGGAGTAATCTGTCTACGCGTATGCAACTCTACACCTACACGGTTTACTCAGACTTCCCAATACAACTTACAAAGCAGTACTGGGGGTTCGATTGAATCAGTCACCCCCAATACTTGTTTGTACACTATACCTTGCCGGTACACACCGACTTAGGGTCGATTGAGTCAGTCACCCTCTCTAGCCACTTCAGGCATAGTTATTCTCACCCAACACTCTCCTGAGAAAGTTAAGGTTCCCCCGGTAACCGGTGATTCTCCGGTCCCAACTCTACGTGGTATCATAATGGACCCAAGTGGTCTAAGTGTGTCTTGACCCTGTCAGGACAGCCACCTTACCTAACCTAACCTAAAATCAGCACGTGCGTCGGTCGTCCGCGTAAGCAGTGACGCTTATGCCTGTATTGCTTATTTTTTTAAGTATACCATTGATGACTAGAACCCAGAGGAGGGATGAGATAACCCCTCCCTGGGGAGTCCCGTTGGTAACGAATTTTCTTATTGAACTTTTTCCGATAGTGGAATTAATGTTTCTAGTGCCGAGCCAATTGGTAATGCTATGCTCGACATTTATAGTTTCTAGAGCCTGTTTGATGGCCCTCCCTTCTACGTTATTGGTGTTTTCAATCTAAGTCTAGGAAGGCTGCTGGTGCAAATTCCTTATGTTGAAGGCTTGTTTCTATTTTCCCTACTACGTCATGTAAAGCTGTTTGAACTGATTTCCCCTTCAAATATTCATGCTAAGATTTGCATAGAGTGCCGTTGCAACACTTACTTCTGATGTGGATATCGAGAAGCCTTTCAGGAGTCTTGAGGAGAAATGATGAGAGACTTATGGGTCTACGAACCCCTTTATACTCGCAAAACGTGAAGAGTTTTTTCAGCAATGGCTCTCCTGGTTACCTAGTTCCGAATGGACTTGTACGTAAGCTTCAAAACTCATGCACTAATAGCCGCAATCCACAGTAAAGTTCAACTACCATCAGAAAATCCCCTAATAAAATCCCATGACCCGACTTTTTCATTACTATTACCCAACTTATTAGTCATAGGGAATAGTTAGAGAACATGCCGACAAAAAAAATAAGTAGAAATACGAAAAAAAAAAAAATTAATTTAATCGACAAAAAACTGCATTAATGCTCTATTTTCAGAAATAGCAAACTGCATGCACCCCAGATGGCTCGATTATGGAAATAGTCAACCCCAAGCACAGTGCACCTACCGCTGTACTCATTGCGCTCCAACTGCCATCACCTGCTACCCTCTTCCTGTGGCGGTGGTTAAGGTGGTGGCAGTGGTTTATCATTGTCGTCAGCATGGTTATTCCACAGAGACTTCTGTTATGAATTTTTCTTTTTTCGTGGATTGCGCCTGATGGTTGCTTTTTTGTTGGTAGTATTCCTCGTTTCTTTGTTATTGAATAACATTCCTTCGTGTATTTTTTTTTTTTTTTTGCGGGTTAACCACCAGAGTTCAGAACACAGTACAAGAGTAACAATAGGCAAAACATTTCGTAGAGACAACCACGACGACGAAGACATACGATAACAACGAGGACGAGGACGGCAATTATACAACGAGAACTGTGAAAGATGGCATTCTAATTGAGAGGGCACGGATTTGTGGTGTTGGGTTAACCATGGTTTTGGAATGTTTACCGTGGCGGCTTAAAGTGTTAAAGGGATCAAGATATTTTTTGAAGTTGTTTTATTTTTAAGAAATCCGTTGAGTCTACAGTTTACGTACCGCGTGAAATTGATTAAACATCCCGCGGGGAAGTTCAGAAAAGTAAGTTCCACTTTAAAACAAGAGAGGGCGTTATGCGGTACGCATAACTTAAACTTAGGTTAGGCGCTATTTTTCTTCGCTTCCGATGAAGTGCTTCAAAGGATATACGACGTGTTACAAATAATGGTGCTCTAAGTATCTCGGTGCAGAAAAGTGATTCATGTGGTAAACCATTATTTTTTTTCTTCAAAAGTGTTAAGTGTATTAGAATTCGCTTCAGTGTTCATCCGTGGTGATTTGTGTGCAGTATGCTGTAACAAAGTGTCGATTTGTTAGATCTTCTTGTTTTTTTCTCTGCCGGGTGGACCTCAACACCATGATGGATGCTGCACTTTCTCTGGAGGACTTTCAGATTGGTGAGTATTGGCCACAGAGAGGAAAGGAATGTCTCTTGGAGAAATAAGTCTCAATTTGAAAATGAACTTAAGATAGTGCTATGTGGATTTATTATTACGAATTGTACGGGTCGTGCAGTTGTAATTTTTTATTTAAATTACATACCACTGCCTACGGTGGTTCATAAGAAATTTTCTCATTGCAAACTACCGAAGAGGATAATGAAAGTGCATTGTTATTCGTTTGACTGAAGATTATATTTATGCATATTTTTAAGAGAAAGTTTATATCATTTCATTTTCATCGTTGAAATGAAAAGTTCAAATGGATTTAAGGGGATAACAAATGGGATCATATCTTGACCATTTCATTAAATTATGTTGTTACATTTTTCAGAGATTTAGAGAGGCAATAAGAAGTCTTGCAATGGAAGATACTATGTTATTCGGTGCCACGAGGACATGTCCAACCGAAACCTTGAACGTTATTCTGCACCTTTTACCACTCGATCTTCACATTATGCATCTATCATCATGTAGTGCAGTCAGGCTAAGGGAAACAGGATGCTGGTGCACCAATCCGTATGGTCACAACAGTATCCTGAATCTGCGACCGCAGGATCTGGTAGCACATCTGACCGATTATATATACTATATTATACTATACTAGGGCCTTGTACGCATTGCGACCTATGGGATTTATTGTCCCAGCCCGGTGTTTAGCTCAGAAATTGGTTAAGGCTCTTGATAAACCTCAACAAAGCTCCAGGCTCAATGTTTCAGAAGTCAGAGGGACTCAATAAAGCCCTCCCAAATGGAGAAGTCTTTTTCTTGCGGCCATAGGGCATTCACAAAGAATATGTTCTGCCGTCTCTTTTTGCTCTCCACATAGCCGGTATTCGTCTGTATCTGCTACTCCTATCTTGTGCAGATGGTACCTGAGTGGGCAATGACAAAAAAAAAAATCAAATAGCCTGTTAAGATTCTTAAGTCTGCTTCCCTAAGCTCGAGTAGCTTTTTAGCCTTACAATGATTGAGATTAATGAACTTCTTTGCCTGTCTTAGGCCCTTGAGTTTGGCCCAGTACTCTGCATGATAATCATCCTACCATTTCTTTATTTTGATGTTTGCGCTACTCCGCGTGACTCCACAATAGGGCTCAGGACCGGCTAGATGGCGACTAGCGCCTCTTCTCGCTGTAGTCCGCCCGTTCGTTGCCCCCGAAGCCTTCGTGTTCTGGTATCCAGGCCACAGTGACGGTGTTTTTCGATGCGAGATCTTCGAGTAGGTTTAGACAGTCCCATACAAGTTTTGATCCTACCGTGTACGATTTCAGAGCCATAAGTGCTGCCTGGCTGTCCGAGAGGATATAGATACGAGTACCCTCGACCCTTCTTCGCAGACATTCTCGTACACAGAGCTCGATTGCATGGACTTCTGCCTGAAATATTATTGGTGATTTCCCAAGCGCTGCCACACGTTGGAACCTGGGTCCATAAACTCCTGCGCCAGTGCTACCATTTTCCAATTTAGAACCATTTGTGTACCAAGTTTGAGAGTTTGGTAAGACTACACGACCTTCATTCCTCCATGTGTGGCGGTCACCTATGACCACATTGAATTTCCTGGAGAACCGGTATTTCAGTCATTTTGAATATACTTTAGAATCTTCAAATGACCCGTAAAGTTTCCGATTTTGAGGTCCGATATTTTGGGCAGCCTAAGAGCACTCAGCATAGCTTCTTTCTGTACTGCAAGGTACAATGGTGTGAGGCTAAGCATTGCTCCCATTGCTACCGTGGGGAACGTTCTCATTGCTCCTGTAATACGCAGACAGGCTTAGACAATGAATTTTATTCAATTGTTCCTGAGTCTTGGCCTGTAAGGTTTTTGGCCACCAAGCCAACGATGCATAGGTGACCATGGGTTTGATAATGGCGCTATACGTCCAATATATTATCTTGGGTTTTAGCCCCCAAGTATTACCATGTAGGCGCTGGGACATAAACATTGCTCTTGTCGCTTTCCCGGTAACCTTGTTCAGGTGTGAATTCCAGGTGAGCGTCTTGTCAAGTGTAACACCTAGGTATTTCGCTTCCTTGGATATGTCGATTGGGACGTATTCCAGTGTAATTTGTTTAAGAGTATGGTTTCTTTTCCTGGAAAAGGGTACAAATATAGTTTTTCCGGGGTTGATGGTAAGTCCCTTTGTCCTGCACCAATTGGAAGTGAAATTGAGGGCGCCTTGCATTAGTTGAGAAATTATGTCCTCAAATTTTACTCTGACGCTGATGACAATGTCGTCTATATATCCTTGTACTTTGTACCCCGATTTTTCAAACAGCTCTAGCAGTTCGTCAATAGCTAAGGTCCAGAGCAGGGAGAGAGGACTCCTCCCTGCGGGCAACCTCTGGTAGGTGTTATAGTTTTATGCGAGCCTCCGCACTCGATTCTTATCTTTCTGCTACATAGCATGGTAAGTATCCAGTTTATGGTCAGAGGAGCGATATTTTTCCTGATCATAGCCGATGACCGACTATATAACTCCCACGGTGTTATATAGTGAACTCACGGTCAGATTATCTACCAGGGCGGAATGGGAAACTGGCGTACTGACAAATGAGTTCGAAACAACAATTTTCACCGACGGTTGAAAAATGGACTGCGGGGTAGGGGCAGGGATATTCTCTGATTCCCTCAATATTTCCAGGTCTTACCGGCTTCCTGATTCGTGCAGTGTCTTCCAGGCGGAAGTTTTTGCTGTACGTGAGGCCTGCCACCTACTTAAGCAGAACTCTACACCCCTAAATACCATTGCCATCCTCATTGACAGCCAGACGGCTATCAAGGCTATAGTATCTGCCACTACATCCTCAAGGATAGTAGAACAGTGCAAAAAAAAGAACTCGCCTCGCTTGGCCATCGGTTAAGGATCTGTCTCCTTTGGGTTCCGGGTCATAGCAACATTGAGGAGAATGAGCGAGGTAATGAACTCGCGAGGCAAGGATCTGCCCTTGATGCTTCCCTAGCAAAGGAGGTGAACGTCCCGTTGGGGGTCCTCAAGGGAGGCATCTTCGCCCACTATCTGCTAAAGGCTAATAGCAGATGGCAGGGGGTATGGAACTGTGTCATCTCCAGGCAGATGTGGCCCAAATACTCCCAGAAAAGAACGCAA
Source organism: Brachypalpus laphriformis (assembly GCA_945910035.1). NCBI lineage: Eukaryota > Metazoa > Arthropoda > Insecta > Diptera > Syrphidae > Brachypalpus > Brachypalpus laphriformis. The sequence continues at coordinate 36,737,223 of OX246753.1, forward strand.
GATCTACTAAACAGAAACCGCGCAGATATCGCAAGAGTTCTGGCAGTTCCATCGGGGTTCATGCGGCTAGAATAGGCATTACATTTAATGCACACTATCGTAGCTGCAATTCTGCTGACGAGATAGAAACAATTTTACACTTCCTCTGCAAGTGTCCGGCTTTAGGCAAGGCCAGACAACGCACCTTGGGTAAAACCTTTTCGACAACCTAATAGAGCTAGCGGAAATTAGCATTGGGGATATTATCAGCTTCCTCAATGTAACGGGGTGGATTTGAATAATCCTCACTCCTTTTTCTTTTTCCTTTTTCCCTAGCAGTTAACGTCCTTTTACATCCGACAGGTCACTTGAGTTGTGGTATTAAAACGGCGCTTCTGCGCTAATTAAGTGTCGGCATGGTTTTGCTGACACAACCACTTCTACCTACCTACCTATGTTATTCGGTGGCAATTAATATTTTACTCACATTTCACATCTATCCCGATTGACATTCTGGCATTCAACCAAAAAACTTCTCCAGCCAGCCTGGTTGCGAGCCGGCTGCCTCCAGTCGCGCACGTCAAGTTTGTTGAGGTCCTCCTCCACTTGTTTGCGCTACCTACCGCGATTTAATTCTTCGTTTGATCTCCCCACTGGTGTCATTGGCAGAGCTCACCATAGAGGCTAGGTAGGCAAAGTCTTTGACTGCCTCAAAATTATATCTGTCTATTGTGGCGTTCTGTCCAAAACACCGATGTTGGGTGTCCTGTTTTGTAGACAGCAAATATTTGTTTGCTTTCATTGACCCTTAAACACATCTTTGCTGCCCCTATCTCAATTCTGGCGAATGACCCACTGAGACGGTCCGCTGAATTCTTCCGACTATGTCAATGTCATCGGCATAAGCGAGTAGTTGTACAGACTTTTAAAAGATTATACGTCCGGACGTCCGGTGTTGGCTTGTGAGTTTCGTACAATTCTTTCAAGTTCTTGACATCGAACGGTTCGGTGGTGGTATTTCCGACTTTGATGGAGCAGCGAGAGTTCTCCATCCTGCACAGACAGACGAGCTTGACAGGGATACCGAAACTAGACATACTCTGTATAATTCATTTCTATACACGCAATCACAGTCAACTTGGAAATCGATGGAGAGGTGGTGCGCATCGATTTTATATTCATGACCTTTCTCCAAGTGTGAACATTTGGTCAATGGTAGACTTTTTTGGCCTGAAAGTGCACTGGGGTTCACATAATACGGCAGACAGGATCTTGTATATGATGTTAAGAAGACTTATACGTATACCTCTGTAGTTGGCGCAGCTCAAAGGGTCTCCTTTTTTAGATTTATATCAGCTGCCGAATTATGACTAGCGAAGTAAAAGTATAAGCGGTATTTTCAAAGTCTTGAAACCTAACATAGCTTGAGTTTCAAAATCACTGCGCCTTAAAATATATGTATCTCTTTCCTATCTCCAATTTTTATTTGCAAGTTTCATTGTGTAATAAATAGCATTCTTCTACTATTAACAATCATACTATTAAGCGTAAGTTGGTATTAAACAAAACTTGTTAGCGCTGGCAAGCTGGATGAATCGCATACCTCATTTCACTTAAAGCATTGCACACATACATACATCACACAAAAGCATTAAGCTAGAATTAAAAGAAATCTTTCCTACGAAAGATACAAATGGATTTGATGTTTAGCGTTTTATAATGTATTTCCCTAAGCCCCTTAATTCATATGCATGTTTCAAACGCTACCAATTGCTTTCTCTACGCCTTGTTATCTCTGAAATCTCCCAGAATCAAGAACATCAAAAACATATCTCCTAATTACCCCTCCCTAATAAAAAAAAAAAAGAAGAAGAAAACAGAAAAGTAATTTCACCGAGTGTCAACTGGGGAATAACGACTTTTCCATTTCCCAAAAAATTGTTCTATATAGCTTCACTACCTATGTTACATCCATCCCCCTTTCAACAAAGAACCTTCTCCAACGAATGAAGCAATGAATGCTAATATTTTCACTCCCGCAATGGGCCACTTTGCTATAAAAAAGATGAGAGTAAAAAAAAAAGGACTAAACTGGAGTAACAATATCAAAGCGCACCTGCTGAAAGGTACTTTGTCCGCCATTGTGCCCCCGAGAACCAAAAAAAATAAGGAAAAGACAGCGTTAAACCACTGGGGGTTGAAAAATTATCTCATGGCAATGAAAAGCGAATCCATCCCACTTCCATCTCTTCCGCAAAAGAACAGCCATTCTCGCAACCAAAAAGAGCAAAAATAGATAGAAAAACTCAACAAAAACTCGGAACACAAAGTAAAACTAGAGAAATTGAAATGTGTAAGGAGGAGGGAGCGTGCAAAAAATTGTAAAAAGGTGCGAGAAAATAAAATGGAAAATTTATTTAAATATTCACGAGTCGAGGCAATGAGTGTGAAACGACGAATGTTGGTGGTGAGGTTTGGTCGGGGGAGCTTTTTTTTTTCTTGCATGGCACAGGTCTTCCGGAGAAAATTTGGGTGTCTCTGTGGAGAGATAGTCTAGTTTAAAGAGAATTTTTCATTAAATTTAAGACTTCTGCATAAATGGCGTAAACGAGTTGCAAAGAGATTAAATGCGTGGTTTCGTCCTATAGAAATACACGCATATTGTTGAAGTGGCTATGAATTATCCTATTGCCTTGTTAAAGTAGAGAATGGCAGCCATTACTCTTTATCTAAACTACACTAGAAAATGATTTAATGTGCACTTCCTGCTAAAAGTACACTTCGGACAACCACTCATCATCATCGTCATCTGATCCTTGAGAGTCTCAAAAACTTTTTTCTTCGAGCACCAGCACCAGCAGAAAATATACGAGAAAGGATAAACAAGTTTGAAAGTTTTGGAAGTACTCAACAGTAGTAGCATCTGTATACAAGTGGAAAGTCTACTTGTTTACAACTGAAAGAATACTGGATGAGATGCTAAGAGGGAAATACTGATGATGATGGACCAGAGAGCACAGATTGCTGGGAATTTGTAAAAGTTACGGCTGGCTGAGAGATCCCTTGAGTGAAATATTTGTACTATTGCTGTGCAATTTAACTTGAAGGTTATAAATCGTGGTAGTTGCTTTCCAAGTTACACATCGCTTAACATTTGGACTGCTTGACATAGATTTTCAGTAAATAGTGAATGTAACACATCCTTAGGTTTGAATACGTAACTATGCAGATATTTTAAGAAGAAAACATGGAAATGAACGTATTTTTAAAAACAATGAGGTAAAGGCAACATTTCACAAAAATGAATAGTACGGCTAGTCAATCTAGGTCCAAGTAGTGCATCTGGATGAACTAAAGATGTTACGAGAAGAATGCCGGTTAAAGAGACGCGATTAGCGAAATTGACAGAGAATCAATCATCAGCAGAACTCGAGAACAATCGTTCTTCATTAAGGGCCTAGGCCTAGCTTCTGGCAACCACTCGTGCTGCGTGCGTTCCATTTTTCGCACGAATGGAAGAACATTTATTGATAATTGCATATGAATTTGCAAACATATTCTCCGCAGACATTATTCTCTCAAACCTGTGAAGAAGAACGGCTACGAGAGGATTGGGTGCAATCACTCATTTTCATAATGATTTAAGATGGTTTCGTACAAAGGAGCACTTAAAAAGCAGCAGGCTTCGACCTTGTACTCGTATATCTCATGTGGATCATATGTATTTTAAGGATCTTTGTGAAGTAAATGCTTATCATTGTGTCTGATCTTGGTAGACAATTTTTTTTTTGTCGGTATATGATACGCTCAACTGCAGCACTCAGACGTAACTGATCCATTGTACAACCAGAGAGCAAACCCTGATTTACCCAATTTATTGGAATTTCCTTGACTTTCTAAGAAAGCCAAGCAAGCACTTCAATGATGAGGAGCTTACAGTACCAGCACTCACCACATAAGCACCGAGGATCTGCCACCTGATACGAGCAAAGGCCGGACTCTCACAAAGATAATGTTCCGCGGTGTCGTCGCTCTCTCCACAAGCGTCGCAGATTGTAGTGTCACTTAAGCCTAATACGTTAAGGTGCTTGGCAGAAGCAAAGTGGCCTGTCAAGACGCCAATAAGTATATAATAATAAAATTGAATTGAATTGAATTGACGTCTGGGAGCATACGTTTAGTCAACCTGCATCCTGGAGAGTCATGCCACACACAATTGTGCTCGTGAAATACCCAATCGTCAATGGAAGCCCTAACCGAGGACGCAGGGAGACCCAACGCGGGTTCGGAACCTAAGAAATCCTCCTCTGAGCCTTATCCAGCAATCTCATCGGAGATCCCGTTCCTCAAGATCCCAGTGTGACCTGGGACCCAGATAAGAGACACAAAATTCAGCCTTGCGACCGAGTTCAAAGGGTTTTTGGTTTCGCGAACTACTTTGGAAGTGGTTAAAGGGTTAAGCAAGGCCTTAAGCGCAGCCTGACTACATTAGTCACTACAGACACAAATGCTACGGCTCTTCCACCTGTTTTTCACAACATAATTCATGGCCATTAGGATTGCATAGGTTTCCGCTTGACGCATATTTGCCTAACGGGAAAGGAAGTCTAATGTTGTCGACTTCCACGAAGACACCAGCGCCAGGCCCTTGGCTGGTTTTGGAACCATCCGTGAAAATACGACTACATTCCATTCCTGGCTCAGACTCTGGCCGAAGCGAGTCCTGAACACAAAGAAAGTCGACTCTGAATTTGCGCATCAGCCATAAGACAAGAGTCGTAAGATAAGTGTCGGCAAGTTCATTAAAATTTCAGTGTGGAGTATACCAAAAACCACCCCGCCTAAGACGATGGATGGTTTTAATAGTGCAACCCGTGTTATAAGTATCGAGGGGAGGTAAGTTCAGCAAAGCATTTAAAGCAGAGCCAGACGTACTCGGAAAAGCTCCCGTGCAGCCGAGACAAGCCGTTCTTTGGAGTTTGGCGCAAAAAGGGAAGGGTGTTAAATTCCGTTTATTTTTCTGCTTACCGCCTTCGACGGAATATTCCAGAAAGACGTAGAATATCACGGTAATTCTCAAGGATCTCGATTACTTGGAGACGCAAAATACAAATAATAATAATAAAATTTAGGGGTGGCAATGGTGTAGTGGTAACGTCGTCAATTGCTACGCTAATGGTTCGTGGTTCATATCCTGACGTCAGCAAGCATTTATTTATTTCTCGTGAAATATACAGTCAGTCCGATCATTTGCGAAAGATTGTGTGAACACTACTGCGAAGGCATAACACTGGCAGTAGCTTGATCATGTGGCTGGAAAAATTGTTTGCTCTATTGATGATAATTTGCCCTTGACATCGGTTATCGGGAAAAAAAAAATACTGTGAAGCAGAAGCAAAGACAAAAAATAACAAAAATTTCCCGTCATCTAGACGCCACCCCCGGAGAATCTCTGAAGCATAAACAACCGAGCTTCTAAGAACCACTACACCAAAATCTCACTCTCTCTCTCTCTATCCATTCTTTCCAACGCCCGCACTGTGTGTTAACATGTTAAAGGTATTCATAACCCTTTTGAGTGCGTGCAAATTATAAAAAAAACAAAAATCTGAATGACCTAAATAAGTCTGATTTTGCGACGACCAAGACCATGCGTTACCAATAGCGTAATAGATATATATAGATGCAGATGGACGACGGGGTCATTCATTGCACGGCAATATGGCCTAGATATTATACGTGACATTGCATTTATGCCCCCCAGCTTGGACTCTAGTCGATAACATATTCAAAATATACAATTTTCTCCATTCCAGTTGCTTCGATGAACCAAAGTATCTGAAGTGGATCCAGCTAAGGTAGATCAGTCTCTACTTAGCAATCGACTTTTAGGTGGTCTTTTGTTTTATGAATCAAAATTTCACATTCCATAGGCTGGTATTTCCTCGAGCAGCGTTCATCTGCAGTGTCCATCCTCTTTTGTATATAGTTTCCTGAGATGCTTCTTAAATCTACAGTGAGCCGCGAGAAGGCATGTCAGAATGCGAAGTTAATTTTCTCAGTTGGGGAATATTATATCAAAGTTTGGTCCTTTTTAAGCTCCGAGCCTTCATCTTCATCATATCTTCAAAGCCATTTATTGCTAGCGCATGAGATGCTTTATTCGCCTATACCCCTACGTATCTTAGTACCCAGTAGCATGTGAATATATTAGCTTGGCCTGGTTCACTGAACTTAGTCAATCATTCTCATACTAACGAGGACCTGAGCTCGTGCGAGTTCACTGTCTATCTGGCAGTATTTCGTCTTTTTCTCTTGCCTACGATATAGCATTTTCTGTTAAAGGTGAACTGGATCCATCTTTTGATCACGTAAACCTCTCCTTGGAAAATGCTGGGAAATATTCCCAGAGATTCTGAGTATCTATAGGTAATTCTGGGTCTGTATTCTCCTGTTTCCTGTTTCTGTGGAAATGTTGGATCCATTCATGTATTATGGATCTTACTACTGACATTTACCTCAGGTTTTACTTGAAATTTTCATGCACACCTTTAGTGCTCAAAGAGCCCTAGCTACCATAACTTCTACATATTCCTCCCATAGAAGATACCTAGATACTTGACCTGCTTTTGTTGGTCGACTCTTATAAATTTAGGCGGATCTTGATGATTTGGTCATTAGCACACCTTTACAAAAGTTGCCAGTAGATAAAGACCGCAAAACGAAATTAAACTGCCAAAGAGGGATTAGATCTGTTATTCCTTCAGAAAGCCACACATTGAACTATGCTAACAGGCTTCAGAATGGAATCCTCAGAGCAACAAAGGACGAGGAAGGCCAAAAATAATTTGGAGGAGAACATTACAAAAATAGATCCAAGAATCTGAAATGCGGAGAAGACACACAAGAAATCGCTTTCGATAAAGGCGTTTCATTGAATGATAGTAATAGTAGATGCACGTTTTTCAAGCTCTGTGAGTCTTCAGAAGAAAAACGCTTGCAAACCATTAAAAGGAAATTCGTTATTCACATCAAATGAATTCCAATAAATAAATTAACATGACATAAATAAATTTAAATAATAAACGCCATCCATCTTTAAAAAAATCACATTGATCATTTTTCTGACAACAAATTTGTTTCAAATTTATTAGGTGACACGCAAGCAGATCTAAAACTTCGTAACACAACAAAGCCAATAAGTATACTGTCAAAAATCCTGCTTATTTCGAAACAATAATTTTCGAGTGTCTATCAATCATAAAATATAACACTAAGTCGACATTTGACACACGAGAAGTATATCTCTTATGCATATGTCGCAAACAAAAACATATCTCATGCGTGGGTGGCCACACTTTTTCCTTCTTCTTTTTTCTAAATCTGTTTTCTCACTTGTTTGCTGTTAATTTTTCCTTCAATTTTAATTTTAATTTTATTTATTTGCTATATTAAAATATTCATGCAAACATGTATGAAAATGTTGCAATTAATTTTCATAAACGAAATAAATTTCAAAAAATTATAATCACATCTGTTGGTATCAATCAAATGCATTTTATTTAAAAATAAAAAAAAATATGTATACAATTTATATACGGTTTTAAATGTTTGTAAGCATTTTCCCTGTCATAGCTTCATGTCTAACTAAATTAATTCCGCAAATTTCGTGTGGAAAACATGAAAAATATTTCATCGTTTATGCTCTGCATGACTTGTCTTCTGTACAGGTGGGTGGTGTACATCTTATGTTCGTCGAATGTTTATTTGGTTTTTTTCTTAAAACACAAACATCCGTGAATTGATATATTCGAGAGAAAGCAATTTTATTGAGGAGAAAATAAATATACAAACACCATGGGATATATTTTATTCAAAGAGACTTAACATTTCATCTTTTTTGTTTTTTTGCTTCGAAAATGTGCGGTGAGAATTTTGTTTATGGCACACAGAGGGTATATATATTTTTCGCTTGGGGATTTCAGTGGCCGAAAAAGTTATTTTATAAATTAAAATGTTTTTTCAGTGTAATTTGCGTCACATGTTCATTTTTCATGGTTAAATTATGATGCTTTATGGCTCACGTTTAAAGATATTACTGGCAGGCACATGGGTAACACGTTTCATGATAAATACATTTTCGAACGACGCTTACAGCTATAGAGAGAGAGAGAAAATATGCACACACGTATGAAAAGACATAAAATATGTTTTTTTCCGAAAATATAAGAAGAACGATATTAATTAACTCCCACTAATTGATTTTTTATTTTTTTATTTTCACGATGTGTAATTATGTTTTGAAAGGAACATTTTCCAATTTATATTCATCTAAACGAATTTCAAAAATTAGTTAAAAGATTAAAAGTGTTGCGTCATTTTATTTTTAAATTTAATTTTAAGTGTTTTTATTTTGAGTCTTACTTTGCAGCAAAAACACATAACGTATTCTTACAAAACTACAATTTTATATGTATGCAACAATTTAAACATAAGCAATTAACAAAATTAACGCCGGATGTGCAAGACCATTAGCAAAATGAGGTGGTAGCATATTTTTAAAATAAATTTAAATTAATGCGTTTATTGCCCTTGTAACTCTGCAACTAAAAGCAGGTAGATGATCTTATTTTATGTATAAAGGGTATCCCAAAATTCAGGAAAGAAGTAATTATGATAGAAAAACAGGTTTTTAATTAAAAATTGTAAATGTGTTATTTATTCATAAAGCATACAGTATAGGGTTATGTATGGAATAGCATATCGTGTAAATGAGAATGTTTACAAAAAGCTTTTAAATTGTTTATTTGAGGGTTTTAGTCTATTTATTTCGCGTTAACGAAATAAGTCTAATCAAATTACCTTGATTTAACCAGACTTAGTAATTTAAAAAATATTAAAAATAAGGCATTTAAAAAAAAACCAATGTCGAGTATGATAAAACTCGATATTGCCAAGTCTTTAAGACTTCACTATTTCTTTAAGGCTTCACACTAATTTCATTGAAGCCTTTAAGACTTCGCAGTAATTTTATTGAAGTCTTTGAGACTTCACACTAATTTATTGAAGGAAAAAAATGGGGACTGCAGACAAAATTGACCTTATGGATGTACACAGCCGTGGTACGACACATTCTCACATACATATGGGTCAATGGTATGGTGGCTGGCTCTAAGAAAAGCTTATAATATAACCAAACTTAATAAGATACAAAGAACGGCATGCATGCATGTATAGATAGCCAAGCAGCCATCAAAGCCATTGCATCGGTTACTACATCCTCCAAAATGCTGCTTGAATGGCAAAATGAGGTGGCTTCGCTAGATAGCCAACGCAAGGTAACCCTGGTTTGTGTTCCAGGGCACAGTAACGTTTATCGAAACGAACTTGCAGATGAACTGGCTAGCCAAGGCTCAGCCTTCCACAGATCTCTTGTGGAATCAGTTCAGATTCCGCTTGGAGCAGTCAAAGCAGAGATATCCTCAAAATTCCTTGTCCAAGCCAAGCTCAGATGGACTAGGCTAACAAACCGTGTCATATCTAGAAAAATGTGGCCAAACTGCAACAAATTAAAAACAACCGACTTCTTAAACAGAACGCGTAGGGACATCGCCAGGATAACAGCAACCACTATGGGTCATTGCCCTATAGAACACCATGCAGTCAAACTAGGTTTCCCACACAACACACATGGTCGCAGTTGCAATGTCGCAACTGAGAAAGAAACCCTTATCTACTTTTTATGCACCTGTCTGGCACTAGCTAGGGCCAGACAACGAGATGTAGGAAAACCCTTTTTCGATTCCCTTGAGGAAATCTCAGAGAGAACGTGAACGAGAAATTCATCTGTCGAGCTTAGTTGGTTACTTAGGATTGGCCCTCGATGAAGATGCACTTAGACTAGAAGTAGGTCCATTGTACTAGCGATATGTAAGGTGGATAGGTGGATAGGTCACCCTCTTAGTCTGGGAACCATTTGATTCGTTATATGAAAGCGTTAATTTTAGCCGTGCAGGCATTGCTGAGATCACTAAGAACATGCAAAAAGTATTCACCTAGGGTGGTCTTCCTTCCGGTATGTCAGAGTGACCTGGTACCCAGCAAAGGGTGAGGCTGTACTGACCAGCCACGTATGTCTAGGTCTTCTGAGAAGATTTCGGCACCAACTCCGTCCTTGATTTTGGACCCGTCCGTGAAAATTTACAGCCATTCATTGTATAGGACATTGCATTGCGTCCACTCAACTCTGTTCGATATTGAGTGCATGTAGCGCCTGTTGAAGACTTATTCGGTGGGCAGGTGGTCAATGAACGTGGGGAGATGATGGTGCATCGGAAGTATTTTGGCATGGCCCGTGTGTTGCTCCTTCCATTGCTTGGAGCCTCTTAATCTTATTGCTGAGCTTATAGCCAATTATTTATTGACGATGTCGATCGGAAGTAGGTGGAGTATGGTTTGGAGCGCCGCTGTCGAGCTTTGTATAGTGAAAGTTAACAGAACAATAAAAGAACGTCTAATTACCAATTACTACTTTTTTCGGGAGTGCTCTGCCTACTCAGATGCAGCTAGTCCATTGCACTTCCAAGAAGCAAGACCCTGGTTTATCCTTTTTTTTTGTCTTTCGTAGAAAGTCAAAGTTTCATCGCCCTCCTCACAAGCGTCGCAGACATAGTGCCACTTAAGCCTGCCATATTAGTATGCTTAGAAAAAGAGTAGTACAAAGTGCCTAGTCGGAACGCCAATAAGTTGCAATAAGTTGAGAGACAGCAAGAATGCAGCGAATTCCTGCATTCATCTGGGAGTATCCGTTCAGTCTGCCAAGCACAAGTGTCTTCAATCATCAATAGAAGCCTTAACCGAGGACGCAGCAAGACCCAACGCAGATTCAGGTCCTGAGAAGTTTTCCTTTGAGCTTTACCTAGAAATCTCATTGGAGAACTTATGAACCAATATCACAATGTGACCTGGGATGCAAACAAAATTCAAGCAATCCACCCTTGCGACCGAGTTCAAAGAGATTTTACATCCAGGAACTATTTTGGAAGTGGTTAAAATACTAATGCTGTCCTCTTTCACAAAGACAACAGCACCAGACCCTTGACTGATTTTGTGGCCATTCAAATTCGACTACGATTTATTCCTGGTTCAGTCCTGCACATATGGAAAGTTGACTTTTAGTCTATGCAACAGCTGAAGTATCACTGCGCCAGATAGCGTATCCATAAGACTGGGGTCGAAGGCGCAAAAGGGGGTTTGATGCAAAGGGCAGACACATACTTACGCGTAAGTCGCTTTCACTAAACAACCGAATCGTATGCTAGAAACGGTTTTATCATAGCCGTATGGATCAAGAGAACCCATGTTTTGTCCATTGCCACAACTGTTTTTGATGCCTACAACTTGGCATGTTTAGATCAACGAAGTTGTTTATTCAGGATCATTCCCATATGCTTGGCTTCATTGGAAATCCGGATATTGACGCCCTTTAGCACTGGCTGAGCCAGACTGGTGGATATACTCCTTCTCGTAGAAGCACGACAAACTTTTCTTTAAGAAGAAGATCTCATCAGCTCTATGTTGGGAGTATATTCTGCCTGAATGCTGGATCTAGATCATCATCGGCGTTTGATACTCTGAAGCTTTGTAATGAGGTTCACATTCATAAAATTTCGTGGTGGGGAACGTGGCACAGACGCCGTCGGTTAGACGATTCTCAGATTCTGAAGACGTATCGCTCATGCGGATTTGTTTTTAAACAAAGCAATGTGTCAGCGTCACTTTGACAAGCAATAGGGCAGGGCTTACCAGTTAGCGAGGAATGCACACTATATTTTGTCTCAATATAAAAAGGACCCAATACTGAATAATTTTTGAGTCAGTAATTGCGTTTTGTTAACGTGGTTAGATCTGCCGGTCTCTTTACAGTCCTGAACGTTTTTGATGGTTTAGAAGCCTACAATTTGAGAAAAAAGTTCGCCAAAAGAATTCGTGGAGGAACTGTTCCGGGAAAAACCACCTACTCCATCTCAAAATTGGTGTCAACTTGCAAGCAGCATATCAGATACTGACAGCAGTACTACTCTGTGCCATATTACCTCGCGAGGGCATTCCTCTCAATGCCATACTACCCCACAAAAACATAAATTTCTCGATTCATGCGGAAAACCCACAAATGGATTATAATTCAATTATAATTCCAAGTTGCCAGGTTTTCATTACGTTTGATTAAATTATGGAACTCGTAACCTACTTCAAGTCACAACCAAGAAATCCTTAAAAAACAAATCAACCGAATTCTTCGAATCACCCATAGATACCTACCCTAGTGCAGCTACACCGATAACGTGGTTTTTTTCGCTGGTAACCAAGAAGAACCCTTAAGCAGTTAGCTATCGGTATTTAGCCATCCTAACAACCTCATTCGACGAAATAAAACAAAAATAAATAAATCGCTTTGCAGAAAAGGATCCACGTCTATCCCCCAAAAATTATATTCACCACTGCCGCCGTCGTCGCCGTTCCATTCCACGTTAGTTGTTTATAACCTCACTTTTCGTCATGACAAAGCACATAAGATTCCCCTGAACTAATGGTGGAGTTCGAAGCCAAAATAAACCGACAAAAAAACCAACGAAATCTTATTCGACTTTTTCATGAAATCAAATACCACGGTTCAATCAGTCAACAAATGAAACTTTTCAAAGTCAAACGGTTTACGCGGTCTTCTGGGAAAGGGTTTTTCTAAAGTGATTTCCGTTCTGAGAAGAATGTCTAATTAAAATCGGGACAAAAAAAAAAAAAAAAAATTCGCCGCGAATCAAGTTGAGGACGAAAAGTTTTAATATAAATCAATTTCTTCGGTAACCGGATGAACATGAAAATGAAAAGTTTTGCATTCCTTCGGAAAAACCATCGGATCTTTCCCCAGATAAAGTTATAAGCAGCCATAACCAAGGCGCAGTCAGTAGCAGGCGAAGGCATTCTTTCGCAAAGAAAAAACAAAAAAAAAAATGTTAAAAAGGTGGCAAGGAGATTTTGTTGATTTTTGTGCCCTTTGACGTGCATTTGTTGAAACTTCGTCATGAATTACTTATCGGGTTCATTTGGGGGTGGATTTATTGGGGGTGCTAGTAGCAGTGTTTTTGGTCTCCAAGGACGAGTACAAGTTCTGCAGGCGCAATTGTTTCCTGTTTGCCCTGTTGCCGGACAAGGTAGGTGATGTTCGATTTTAGTTGAAATATGATTGATTTTTAAAACTTTGTGAAGGAATGAAAAACAGTAGAGCTCACAAATAATTAACAAGAAAATGTTAGTTTTTGTAGAAGAGTACTAAATTTTGATTAGTTTTCCTTTCTTTAACAAAGAAATGCTTATATTTGAGAGATTCGATTGCATTACATTGAGTAGAGAAGGTAGAAAACTATTTGCATGTGAAAGAGGCAAAGTAATATAAAACAAAAACGTATAGTAAAACGTAAGCTGTCAGAAGAATCTAAGAACCAAACAAATGTTTGATGCGAATTTATACTTTCCTCACCACCACCATCAGTGGTCCTTTGTCGAATTGGTGAGATTCAATCGAGTCCTACATTTTATAGCACACACCCTATCTCATACGGAATTATGGACTTGTAACATACTCGTTGCTACGACATACCTGATTCTTCTTCTTCCTTTTATCAGCGGGGTTATGATCCTAAAACAAGGGATCATAACCCTTCCACTTCACCGCATTTCTACTGATCCACCTGTGGGGTTCGCCTCTACGACACACCTGATAAGGCTGAAAACGAACTTCGTCCAAACCAAAATTCTAAAGCTATTTTCAGACGATTGTCAGGTCTACCAATGTGCGACAATTAGCTGCCGATGATCTGACAATGACCAACTATCCTCCAACGTTAAATTGTCAGTTCACACGGTTGTCAGATTTTGTCCCAATTTCTGACAATTTCATTGTCAGACTTAAAGCCTTTAACCCCTCGGGGGGCATAGGGCGTCAACCACGCCTGCGCGCCATCTTGTTCGAAGTTCTGCAACGCGTTTGAGCTGCCTCCAACTCTTTCCTAAAGAGCTCGATTCCTCCTCAACTGCGCCACGTTTGCCTCGGGCGTCCCGATATTCTGCCTGCCTGGGTGAGCGGATTCCACTGCATAGCGTATTTCGCAATGGAGTTGTCTTCACGCCGTAGGGTGTGTCCAATCCAATCGCTACTTTCTTCTTCGTGTTTCGTTTACAAAGACTTGCAGCTTGCGTGTGTTAATGGTGTCCACCTTCGAAGTACTGCAACCCTAAAGCAGCACTGATTCTACGTTGGAGCGGAATAGTCGTAGCTTGGTTCTTAAGCTGATAACATTACTTTTCCAGATTTTAGAATGCATTCCGAACGCAGCTTTAGCCTTCCCGATTCTACTGCACGCATCCAGTTTGGTGTCACAGCGATTAGCCGAGACCACACTTCCGAAATAAAGAATGTTATCAACGTTCTCGACTTCCTGTCCGGCAATATTAAGTTGAGCGCGGTTGTTAGAAGAAGTGATCAGGGCTTTTGTTTTGGCTGTGTTTATTTTTAGCCCCACTTTGTTTGCCTCAGTTTCTAGATTTTGGGCCATCAGATGAAGATCCATTATCCGATGTGAAAGTAGACAAACATCGTCAGCGTAATTTAGGTGTTTAAGGTAAGATGTCATAGTCCAACGAATTCCATAGTTACCTTCCGTCAATGCTGCACGGAGTACATCGCTGATAACCACCAAGAACAATAGTGGTGACAATATGCACCTTTGACGTACTCCACTTTGAACTTTAAAATCCTCCGACACATTACCATTGTGCACGACGTGACACTTACCGCCCTCGTATGTAGCCTTGATAATAGCTATAAGTTTTTCTGGGATGCCTCTCCTGCGCAAGGCCAACCAGATAGCATCTCGATTCAATCTGTCGAAAGCTTTCTCGAAGTTGATCGATAAACATTAAATGTAGCGGAGACCTATGCTCAACGCTTTGTTCGATAATGATCCGTAAGGTGTTTATGTGGTCGATGCAGAAGGATCCAGCGCGAACGCCTGCCTGTTCGACATCGAGAGTGGAATCTAAATGTTCTTTAATTCGTTCTAGAATTATTTTAGCTATTATTTTGGCCACGGCTAGAAGAACGCATATACCTCTCCAGTTTCCGCACTCCATAAAGTTTCCCTTCTTTGGAAGTTTAATGATCATCCCCCTTTTCCACTCCTGTGAAAATTGTTCGCTATCCCAAGCTCTTCGTATTAGAGGATGCAGCAAATCTGCCGATGTATTTGGGGCCGCTTGAAATAGCTCGGCAGCGATGCCATCAATACCCATCGCCTTGTTCTTCTTGAGGGACTTGATTGCTGTTATTATCTCGGTTTTACTGGGAGGTGCGGTGCGAATTCACCACTGGGCAAGGAATGAATTACGTCGTCGATAAACAGCGAAAATAAAGACGGGCTTAAAGTACATCCTTGTCCCACTCCAGATTTCGTATGGAACCAATCAGAAAGTTCCTCACCATTCCACACTGCTGCCTGAGTTTCGCTGAATTGAAGAACTCTGCCGAACTTCCGAGACATTCCCAGGTTATAGAGTTTATAAACCAGCACATCGCGATCAACTGTATCGAATGGCACTTTGAAATGGACAAAAAAGGCGTATAACAACGTACCATTCTGTTCAAAAGTTTCTGCGATATTCCTTAGAACAAAAATGTGGTCGATCGTGGAATAACCGGGCCTGAATCCTGCTTGGTATTCGCCTAGTAAGTTGTTAGCTGCAGTCCACAAGTTGATTCGATTTTGCAAGATCCCAGTAAACATTTTATATGATACGTTTAGGAAAGAAATGCCTCCATAATTTGCCGGATCAGTCAAGCTTCCTTTTTTGTGGATCGGGAAGATAAGCGCCTCCTTAAATTCTTTTGGAATTACCCCACATGAGATGGTTTCCAAGTTCAGCAGAAGCGTACTTATAAAATTCGGCAGGTATTCTATTCAATCCCCGGGCTTTACCATCCTTAAGTCTGCTTAAAGTTTCCATTAACTCATCCCGAGTGATTTGGGAATCCAATATTTCATAGTTGAAATCAGGTGTAGCATACTGAAAGGTGCATCTATTGAGTACTGGGTTCAACAGGCTATTAAAATGAGCAAAAAGACGGTTAGGAGTTAGTTCCCGATGGATGGTGAACTTTTTACCATTCAGCTCCGCAGCCAATTTCCAAAATTCGGATGCATTACTACAGAACGCCAGCCGTTGTGCCTCCAATTCATAATACGTTTTCTTTTTGTGCCTACATAATGCCTTAAACGTGCTGTTGGCATCTAATCGTATATAGCGATCTTTAAAGAATCCTTTGTTGGAGTCCCGGAATGCTTACAATAAAAATATTGAAAAAGGAAAGGAAGGATATTCAAGCAAGATGGCAGTACTGAAATAATCAAAGCCATACATAAATTTCATAGATTCGAGGAGAAGTAATGGAAACCATGTGAAATGAAAAATATTTTTTTTTTTTTTTTTAAGATTTATATACATTATATTACATCATAATTTTATAAATATGTTAACTAGCCATCTGCATTTGAGGGATCGTCGTTAATTGTTCTAAAGAGCGAAGAATAAATGCTTCGTCTTCGTTATTGATGAAATCCATTGACAGATCTATTTTGCAAAATCCACAATTTCGGTCTTCGTCAAAGCAAACAATGCAATTGAAGTCCTCCAAATCGCTTGCATCGTCTTCACTGGAATCATTCACTTCTTCACTTAAGACTTCACAGCTGTCAACGAATACTTCGCCGTCTTCGTAATTGCCAAAGAACACCTGTATAGACTGTGATGGTACATTTTCAATTATGAATTTCATTTGTGAAAATGACCACTCCAAATCGAACTGATTAGATCCATCTGGCTTGGCTTTACAGGGTCCGATGTAAGTTATACATCCGTCTCCAATTTGGCCGATTTTTGTCGTATACTCGGAGGCATAGGAGTTGCCAATACAAAATATACCTCGTCGAATAAAGGCAGTAGTTTCGGAACGATCAATTAGAAACCAATATAAGCCTCCAGGACCGACCAGTAAAAATGTCGTCTCCAAAATGTCGGTGAATGTAAACTGAAATCCATTCTCGTCGTTAATTTGCTTGACGAATTCTCGGTGGAATGTTTGACAATGATGCAAAAGATCACTCATATGACCAGTCCATAAGCAGCCAAAGAAATTACAATTGGTCTCCATCTTACGTTAAATATAGGTAATACTCCTTCTTCAAAAGATATAAACTGCTTTAAAAAACTGGGCAGGCTCTATGACTTCTTAGCTTGTATGTAAAACTTGTACTGACAAAAAGGGAACTGCCGCGTGAATTTATATACGTAAAGGGTTTCTACCTGAGTAGTCGAATCTTTAACGCTAATGACGCGGTCTAACTGAAGTTCAACAACTGTCAATTTTCTATTAATTTTGTCATTTAATTACGATTCACATCATTTTGAAAATGGTGATTATAAGGGTGCAGACGATTTATGATGACAATACAGTAAATTAAACATAGAAGGACGACTAGGAAGACAATTTGGACTACATCTTATTTTTATGACGTGATATCCCATAGATTTGTAATTTTTGTCGACATTTAATTGTTGTTATGAACAATTAGATGTAGACGGATAAATCCCGTATTTTGCAGGTTAAATTTGGGAAACGTTTGACTTAAGAACGAATATTTAAAATCAAATCTTTTTTTTGTGGGCAGTAGTTAGTTCGTCGGACCACTGCACGTGAGGTTAATGTTCGAATCCCAGAAAACATCGATAACATTTTTCACAACCCCACCTCTCGCGAACGTCTGAGAAACATTTGAGAGTATTGTTGTCACAAGAAAGCTTCTCAAAAACAAAATTGCTCTTCGGATACGGCACAAAAACTGTAGGTCCCTTCTATTTGTGCAAAAAATATAACGCACACAACACGAGTGGTCGCGAGAAGCTATGCCTAGGCACTTAATGAGCTGTTGCGCCAAAATTTATTTATTTATGGGAAACAAATTTGTCGCTAAGATCTACCCCAACAAACTTTTATGACTGACCCTGAGCCTTGTTTATTATCATGCAGAAAACATGGATTAACGGAGAACTGTATATAATATATATATATATTTGGCGCAACAGCTCTTTAAGGACCAGGGCCTAGCTTCTCGTAACCACTCATGTTGTGTGCGTTATTTCTTCACACGAATGGAAGCGACGTAGAGTTTAGTGCCGTATCCGGAGGGCAATTAGTTTTGAGAACCTTTCTCGTGACAACAATACTTTCGGATGTTTGTCAGACGTTCGCGAGAGGTGGAGCTGTGAAAAATGTTGTCGATGTTTTCTGGGATTCGAACTTCGAACCTCATGCGCAGTGATCCGACACACTAATCAATTACGCAACGGCGGTTCCCCACGGGGAACTGTAACCGTCTAAACTGAAAATGAAACTTTTATAATGTTTATGTTTAACTTCTTGACTTGAAGTCGTGTGTCATTGCAAAGGATTGTGGGACTGAGCGCTGATATCCCTTATTAGCATTATTGCTGTGCCGATTTTCAGATTTAGTTGATACGGCGGAACACGCTTGGTCAAACAAATTCAGAAATTCTTGAGGGCAGTTGGCACTGTCATTGTCATTTACTACGTTGTCAATTGCTTTGTATTGATTTAAGTCTGTTTTTAAAGTCAGGCGAACGTCGTCCTTTATTTCAACCACTCAACTATTTTTTGGTGACACTATAGCTTTTTCGCAGAATCAAGAAAATGGTATTGACAATAAAGCCGTCAGATCTGAGTATATTTTGAGAAGAAGAAATGTGTATTTCTCAGAAGAAATGTGAACTCGGTATTGTCGGTATTTTTAGTCAGCTGTGATCTCATGTTGGTTTGAAGTTGAAGCTTTTGGATATGCTGCCAAGTAGAAGATGATTTAAGGCAAGCTTTGATGATACTTGCTTGGGAATAACTGCCATTGTTTGACGAAAATCACCCGGACAAATTATTGTTACTCCCCACCCTTTCATGAAGGTATTAAAGCCTTTAAAACTCTATGCACTGCATCAATAGTAGTAGTAGTAGTAAAGTAAATTTTAGTTTTTAAACTTCAAATTCATTTTTTTTTTACCATAATTTACAATAAAAGACTGGCCATTGCCGTCAGCCGAAGAAAAAAAAGAATTAGACTAAAGTTTTGTACATATGTAGTGATCTTAATGCAGCTTTAAGATAGCTAGCCAGCCCGCTCCAGCCCTCACCGTCTAGAGTTCTGATGAATTCAGCCTCTTTACCCCAGTAAGCTCGTCTGATCTCTTTCAATATTGGGCAAGCTTCAGTAAAATGGAAAACGTCGTCTTTTGTTCGAAGGATTCATAGGCTGCATTCCCCATTCCCGTCGCTTATATGAGGCCTGAAGTTCAGCCGAAGAAGTTCGCCTCTCGTCTTAAAGATGTCAGAGATTACATCTACGCTGAACTGATCGTGGAAATTATTTTTCATTGTCGAGTAAGGGATACGTACACCTGGTCTCACTTTGTTGCCCTTTCAATCTAAACTCCACACGGGTAGACTCTCTTTAATATTGGATAACAGCTTGTTTCAATAGCGTCGCCAAGATTCTTTATTATAGTTCGTTAGCTGCATATTATGTTCGGTGCATAGCCTCAACCATACGTTAAAGAATTGCAACTTCGCCGTACCAAATATTTTGCGACGATGTGTGAAAAGTGGCAGTTTGGGAGTTCCATTACTTTCAGAATGTAGAGAAAGTGCAATCTTAATGTAAAGATGTAGAGAGGAGATAAACCAGTTTCAAGGTGCAACATGTATGTCGGTGTGTTTTCGGGTAATCTCAAGATTTTTTTAAACAAATATCTTTACATATCAACCCCTTCGTACCCGAATATATCCCAAACTTGTGTAGCATAGCACATGATTGATTTCATAGCCGCTTCGAAAACCTTAAATTTGCTGATCGATGGAACGTTCTTCCTACCAATGAATCCCCGTCAACTACATTTTATTGCCTTTTTCGCATCCTTTAGTTTTTCTCCCAGGTGGGCCTTGAAGGATACTCGAGATGTAATTAAAACTCCGAGATATCTATACTCCTCAACGACTTCAAGTTCCTGGTTATCCTAAGTCCATCTTTCTTGCCTTGAGTATCGTCCAAAACCGTTTCTAAAAAGCATTACTTTGGACTTAGCGGAGTTCACTTTCAAGTTCCATAAATTGCAGTAATTTTTGAGCTTTTTAATCATAATCTGCAACATAAATGGAGTTTATATAGAATGGAGTTGGATAGAATGACGATATCATCTGCGTATAAAAGCAGCTTTAATACTCATAGTATTAGGTACGCAACTAAGTTCTCGCTGTTTGTCAATGGATGGCTCCAGCAGTAAGTGATGGTCGATTTTGACATATCCAAAACGTCATGAACCGAGCTTAGACATATGGTAAACAAAACATATGGTTTTGACACATTAGTGATTTTATTTTGGCGTCATATACTTTTGGTTGTGTGAAAATGTCTGATTTTGTGCCAAATAATCGTTATTTGCGGGAAGTGTTGATTTTCTTCTTTCATTCGAAGAAAACGCCGACTGAAGCGCATCGAGGATCGATGAGGATCCGTGCCAAACGCAAGAACAGCTTGCTTCAGCATTAGGTGTTACCCGCCACGCAAGTTCCAAGCGATTGCATGCGTTGGGAATGATTCAAAAACAAGGAACTTGGGTTCCTTGTGATTTGAAGCCAAGGGACGTTGAGCGTCGTTTTTTCGCCTGTGAACAACTGTTGGCACATGGTCTGGCTAATCAACAGTTCCGCTCATATGAATACATAAAAAAATGGCTTGATTCGTGGATAGCCTCACTTTTACCGCACCGGTATTCGAGCTCTTCCAGAGAGATGGGAAAAAGTTGTAGCTAGCGATGGGCAATACTTTGAATTATTCATTTGTAACCGTTTTTTCACAATAAAGTTGCATTTTCATCAAAAAAAAAATAAACAGCGATAACTTAGTGCGCACCTAATATATTCGTCCCAAATGATAAACAAAGTTTCATTGAAAACCTTTGCAATCGAACCTTTGCTTTTCGAATGGAGCATGTAGCACTTTGATGAGCAATTATGTTTATTGGCATCTTAAAGGTAGAATGAGCAATTCGGCATCAATTAGGTAAGGTTGCTGCGATCCCAGAAGAACCTACAGCAAGAACTATTTTACCTTCTGACCTATATTTTACCAGCAAAAGATTTATTAAATGGTTTTCCCAGCTGCTCTAGGCATGCCCATAAAGAAAAGTTCTCCTCTTTTCGAATCTACGCTTTTTGTTATTTCTCTGGAAGCAATTTTCTGATATGAATTCAGTTTTGGTCGAATTTCTTGCACGTATTCACGAAGCCGCTTATCACATAAAGACGTTGTCTATGATTAAAGTTAAGCCTTGGCTGAAGATGTCATCCCAAAATCGGAGCTCGTTTTGCATTGCTCGGAACGAACTTGATGCAATATGTCTAAAGACATACTTTCTTTAAGCTCCTCTCACAGATTTTGATTTGTTGGTTCAGTTGGCTGACAGAATATAAGCCAAACAAATTTAAACAGAAAGTATAATAATAGCCGTATTTTATTATCACCCAAGATCCATATAGATCACACGACGAAAATAAAACGATCCGGATCTGGATCAACGAAATTATTTTCCTTGTGTCTTGTATGATCTTGCATGATCATCTGCACATAGGTTTCTGGAACCCCACGATATCTTAGCGCCACCCATATCAGATCTCGTGGTTGTCTATCGAATGCCTTTTCAAAGCCAACCAATACAATATGCAAATCCCTTATGGAATCACGATGTTTTTCCGTTATGATCCTTACACTTTGGATTGCATCTGTGGTTGATTTACCCGAGACAAACCCGCACTGATCATCAGATAGCCGTATTATTTTTCGCAGTCGATCACCTAATACCCGCTCAACGATCTTCATGGTTCGTCTTTATACAATAGTAGAGATAAATCTTTTTTATTCATAAAATAATTTGGGTAACTGTGCATTCTTCGATGTTTTTTTTATCAAAATTGCTTTCCAAATAAAGTTGTGTAGAATTGTGCACATGTGTATAAATTGGACTCTTCCATTTCATATTTTCTCGATATTAATTGAAAACCTGTGGGTTTCTACAGATTTCTAAGAATACGAATTTTATTGCAAATAATTAAGACTATTCGTTTTAATGACTCATTGCTCCTGATAGCTATTTCACAGAATTTAATCATTACGTTGAAAAATATCAATCAATAGAGCAAAGTTTCATTAGCGATAGCATTAAAATTCGATTAACACAGTGAAATATCGTTAAGCCTAAAAGTGCGGGAAAAACCTTCTTTCAATACATACATACATATATACATTTTCAATGGCCCGCTCATCCCTCATGAGGGTCGCGGGGGTAGGATACTCAGGTGGACTCTCCATCCTCCTCGATCCTCCGCCATTGACTCAAACTCATCAGGAGGAATCCCTAGACGGCTCCAGGAGAGATGTCGGACTTGGTCCAACCATCTATTTCTAGGTCTACCGCGGGGTCGCCTACCTGATGGCACGGCCACCATGGCACGTCTTGGAAGCCGGATAA
This sequence comes from Brachypalpus laphriformis, assembly GCA_945910035.1. Taxonomy (NCBI): domain Eukaryota; kingdom Metazoa; phylum Arthropoda; class Insecta; order Diptera; family Syrphidae; genus Brachypalpus; species Brachypalpus laphriformis. The sequence continues at coordinate 36,759,903 of OX246753.1, forward strand.
TAATTATAATCATATATAATTATAATCATATATAATTATAATCATATATAATTATAATCATATATAATTATAATCATATATAATTATATATATTTTACACATTATTTGAGAAAATAAAATATTCCTTTGTGCAGCACACACATATTTATTCTTCTTGATAAATTTTCCGCACATTAGAGCGAAAAATTCTTCATAATAGAAATCACCGAGAAAGTTTTAGGTCGTAAATATTCCAGATATAAAAGTATTTATAAAAAACATTCCGTATTTTGGGAGGTTATTAGAGTTCCGGATAATTGAGGTTTAACTTTGAATGTACCTACATACGAGTATGTATATGTTCGGGCATTAGAGAATAAAGAAATATTCCGAACTTGTTTTGAACTGTATAAGTAAATTCTTTTAAATATCATTAAAAAAAATGTTGTTGAATCTTAACAGCATGGTCTTCAGGTCATCGCATTATATGCCCATACCATCTTAAACGGTGTTCTTGAAATTTTTCGGTCATCGGTGCAACTTCACAGCTTCCTCGTACAAATTTATTTTGCACTTGATTGAGTCTAGTGACTCCAGATGACCACCTTAGCATGCGCATTTCAGCCAAGTGTATACTTGCTCTTGCTTCTTATGAGTTGGTCAACACTCCGAGGAGTACATGAGCGCTGGTCTAACTACAGATTTATATAATTTATCCTTTAGACATTTTTCTGTCACATAAAACACCGGACACTGTACGCCAACTTTACCAACCGCACTAAAGCCTATGCGACATTTCACGCTCAATGGTCCCTTCGCTGTTAATGTATTGTACTACCCCCAGGTATTTAAAGCATTCAGTTTCCTTAACAGCCTCATTTTCAATTTTTATGTGAGCTTGGGTTACGTCGTGAAGTTGAACTTCATAAACTCAGTCTTGGATCTTCTTATTCGCAGACCGTTTGATTCTAGCGCCTCCATTCAGAGATTCAATTTTTCTTGCAGGTCCCTCAGATTGGTAGATCGGCTACATCGTCGGCGTACAGAAGTATCCAAGTGATGTCATTTTGTAAGTCGCGGGTAAGAGAATCCATTAACAAGTTAAAAAGTAGCGGGCTCAAAGCGGACCCTTGATGGACCCCAACTCTCACTTTAAACCTGATTGTTAATCCACAAACAATTTTTACCTGTGTAGTAATTTCGTTGTAGGTATCTTTAATGTTAGTAATAAATTTCTCTGGAACGTTTTTGGACCTAGGGGCATGGCATCTTAGTTTCCGAACCACGCGGTTGAAGGCTTTCTCCAGGCCGATGAATATGCAATAAAGGTTTTCCCTATCGTGCCGTTGTTTCTTGGTGAGGGTGCGAAGTGTATGAATTGCGTCAATCGTTGACTTGCCGCTCACGAAACTGAACTGGTTTTCGCTTATTCTAGTAACTTTTCTCAGTTTCGTGTCCAATATTCTTTCACAAATTTTAAGGCAGCGCAACATTAACTTTATCCCTCTGCAGTTCTCGCAGCAGCTCACGTCTCCCTTATTTTTGTAAAATGGCACTAAAAAGCTATTCCGCCACGCTTTAGGGATGCCGTGCGCTGACTAGGATTTTATTAAAGAGTTTCGTGAGCCACCCGACCCCATCGTCTCCTAATTCTTTGAAAACTTTACACGGAATGTTATTCGGGCACACAGCATTCTAGTTTTTTATTTTATGGATTGCATAGCGCACTTTGTCACAATTGATTTCAATTAGTGGCCCTTCTGTTGGGCGTCTGTGGCTGATTGCGTTTCGTGGAAACTCCTCGTTTGACAGCTCATAGTAGTACTTCAGCCACTGGTTTTTTTTATCTCCTCGTCTTTAGTTAGCATTACGCCGCTTTTGTCCTTAATGTATTTAAAGGCTGTAATGTCTAGTGCCTTTTGGTGCCTAAATTTGGCCAACTTTAATATATCGTTAGCCACTTCCGCTCTTTTAAGTTTTCATAAAATTTCTCGGCAGCTAAGTTTCTGGCTATTGCAATGGCAATCTTAGCTCCCTTCTTTACCTCTCTGTATGCCTGGAAGTCTTCGGGTGTTTTCGACGCTTGTCACTTTTTGAAAGCGGCTTTTTTTATTTGCTGTCTGCAGTTCGTTATCCCACCACCGAGTCTCTTTTGGATTTTACGCGGTCGTTTTGATGTGGGCGCCTCTCACGAACGTCTGACACACATCCGAGAGTATTGTCGCTCTTCGGATACGGCATTAAACTGTAGGTCCCTTCCATTCGTGTGAAAAAATATAACGCACATGACATGAGTGGTTGCGAGAAGCTAGGCCCCAGGCAATTGCAGAGCTTTTGCGCCAAATATATATATATAATTTTTGATGTTCCTAGATGCCTTGTCGCTCGCTTGCGCAGTAAGCCTCAAAGCTGTTCCACATCTCATCAGCGCTCTTGGTATTGAAGGAATGGCTGGTAATAAAGCTACGAATGCTAGCGACAAAATCATCCCCATTTTGAGTTTGATGTTACTTTATTTTATAGTGGGAGTTCTGTTTGCCTTCGGTTTTTGGATTTGGTACTCAATGTCCATCTCTTCCCCGTGCAGGGACGAGTTAAGAATATCACTGCAGCGCTCCATGGTTGATATGACTGAAGATCACCGGTGTCATAAAAGAAAGATCAAACAACAATAAAACAGGAGCATGCACGTGTCAAAAAAAAGGTGAACCCCACAGGCGTATCACTAGAAATGCGGTGAAGTGGGATGGTTATGACCTCTTGTTTTCGGATCATGACCTCGCCGAAATAGGAAGAAGAATACTCAATGTTCATCTCTGCTACCAGTACCCGATATTGCGATGTAAGAGATTCGCCTGGGATGACTTTACAGTCTTTGAAAATGTTGAGACCTTCCCGATCGCAAAGGATGTATGCGATCTGTAACCTTGCGCTTACTGATTTAAATGTTATTAAATGTTCGTCGAGTTTTACAAATAAGCTGTTTACGATTGCCAGTCCATATGCTTGAGCCACATCCAGGAAATCTGTACCCTGTGCATTTCTCTGGCCGTCCGCAAGACCGCCATGCACTGATTCATATTGCTTGTTTTTTCTTCCTATATGCCCGTTAAAATCGCCACATACTACATATAAGGTTTGTTTCTTCGAGAGGTAAACTGTGCAGCATATCTTCTTCCCAAAAACAATCTTGGATATGTTATCACAACCAGTTTGAGGGGCATAGGTGGATATTATGTTCACACAGGGCCGGTTTGATTGACATAAGCCGGTTTGAAGATGTCGATACCGAGACTACGCGCTGGGTCAGCATTCCATCAAGATACATGAGAAATAATTTAGAATTTTCGAAGCATAGTGATTTGCGATGAACATATTTCATTGCAATAAGCCTAGTACGGGGATGGCATTGGTGCAGTGGGTAGTGTGTTTGCTCGTTAACCGATGTGTGCAGGTTCATGCCCCAGCGGGGAACAGCAATCATGGGCCACCCAAGTATAAAGGAAAAACGATTTGCATCGAAGTTTTTCCAACCACTGCACCAAAGAAAGGTTCCTGCCTGGTAGTACAATGGGCCGGAGAAGTCTGAATGCTCTGGGATTTGGGTTTCCTTTAAAAAAAAAAAAAAAAACAAAAAAACAACTATTATGCGAGCACCTATATATTTCTAGAAAGTTTAAATCTGCAACAATTTAAAGGCAGAATAAACAGAAATCTGCATGAATCTCGGGGCGAGTGCTCAGCGTTATATGTTCCTCATTCCCGAGAGAAGTTTATCAAAAAAAAAAAAAAATCTTAACACCAATGGAACTGTCGATCCAACATGACAGCGGTGTCCAAGTGAAAGAATTTTACTGCAATTGGCCTAAACGATTGACGTTGAACGCGATTAAGTGACCTCAAGCATGCGGACGGGGCTTCAGTCCAGATATACGAGTTTTATTCAAGTTTAGAAGAATGTAACCTTTATAGATCACAGCCAAGTATGTACAGGTGAAAAAAAAAGCTTACATCTTTTAAGGAATCTGAAGCATCTAAAAACATATTTTGTGGCATCAGTAATTTGCTGATTTCAACAAAGATCTGGCTAACATGCATACGCACGCATTGTCAAGCCATCGGATTATTCATTTCTAGTTTGATCACGTCAGTAACCCGCTTCAGAGACCACAATTGTTAATGGTATCAATATCAGAACTGAGTTCTGTTGGCATTCGCTATTGCTGGGACTCCACAACTGAGTTTGATTACGTTAGTAACCCGCTTCAGAGACCACAATTGTTAATGGCATCAATATCACAACTGAGTTCTGTTGGCATTCGCTATTGCTGGAACTCCACAACTGAGGGCTCTTGCCGTAATGTGATTAATGAGTAGGCGACGTCAAGTGTGCTTTCATCCGCGAAGGAATCGTTTGGATTGCGAGGAACAAATAGACGCTCGTTGATATAAATCAAAAATAGGGCCGGATATAAGAAAAACGCAGAATACCAGCAACTTAAAATGATCTATCGTGATCAACTCATGTATTGCATATTGTTTATACCCGTACCGCCGGGAAGAGTTTAAAGTTTCTTTAAGAGGGTATTATGCCATACTCTATCGAAAGCTTTAGAGAAATCAAGAGCAACTAGTTTGCATTTGGCTTGGTGATGAATACGCTTGTTTCAATATTTCGGCAGGTAGGCCACTAGGTAGCCTGTTTCTTCACAAGTCTATATGAAGTTTTTTTTTTTTTATAAAAGGGAAAGAGAGATTTTGGTGTAGTGGTTCTTGAAGCTCAGTTGTTTATACTTCAGAGATTCGGGGATGGCGTCCAGATAACTGGGGAGATCTTTTTTTTTTTTTGTTATTTTTTTGTCTTTGCTTCTGATTCACAGTACTTTGTTTTGCTGATAACCGATGTCAAGGGCAAATCACCATTAAGAGAGCGAACAATTTTCCACGCCACATGAGCAAGCTACTACCTTCGCAGTAGTGTTCACACAAGCTTTCGCTAAATGATCGGACTGACTTTGTATATCTCATGAGAAGTAAATAAATGCTTGCTGACGTCAGAATTTGAACCATGAACCATTACACCATTGCCACCCCAAAGTGTCTACAAATTCTTTTTGCTTGGTAGTTTGGAAACCCAAAAAATTTTGTATTGCTCGAACAACTTGTAGGCTTTAGTTTACATTTTTTCATGCATTTGTGGTGGCCACTCATTTCTAGAAGCTCTTGGGAAACTCGACACGTTTAATCTTCATCCGTTTCCCAAGATTTTTTTAGACCAAACCAATCTTTTGACTTAAATAGCTTTTAATAATATATGAAGCACAGATTTTAGTGATTTTAGTCCATATGTGCAATTCTTTAACTTTTGGTAAAGAAAATCGATTATTACTTTCGTCTGAGTAAAAATAAAGTGCAACAGTCACTTAGGTCTAAGATGACCGGTGCGAGTTATTTCTATTTCTTTTCTAAGTTCTCTGTTTATTTGTACCTATATATGTAAGCACATATTTTATTTTATTTTATAAGCCTCATTCTTCTTCTTCTTCTTCTTCTTCCTTTTCAACGATTTTCATTATGATACTTATACTTTCGATTGCATCTGTGGTTGGTTGATTTACCCGCGACAAACCCGCACTGAACATCAAATAGCCGTATTAATTTTCGCAGTCGGCCACCTAATACCCGCTCAACAATCTTCATGGAGTGTGACAACAGGGAATCCCACATATTTTGTGCTCTGCACTCTTCATCCTCATCTCCGTTGATGGTGTGAGAGAGGTAGTTTTTTATCGCGAAAACAAAAGCCTCGCCTTTTTCTTTGTCCAGATTGTACCACTTGACTTTCTCACTCTTGTTTGTTTGCTTTTCTTCGGTGTCTTCATAAAAATTTCTCTTAGCAGGAGACAGCGTTGCCGAGCGATCGCTTCACCCAGGATCACTTTGCAATCTTTTACCTGAGGCTTTATGAAACTGGCTACCAAATGGTAGTCAATCTGAGTTTCATCTCCACCACTGCTGTAAGTGATCAGGTGTCGGCTTTGTTTGATGAACATGGTATTTAACACGATAAAACCATGTGATTTGCACATGCTTAGGATGTTTTCAACAGGAAGGTTCCTGGTGCCGTATCCTAGTCCTCCATGGCAGTCTCATAGTCTTCGTTTGACTTCCCGACATGTCCATTCAAATCTCCTCCAACAAACAGAAACTCTTCCTTTGGGATGTTCTTAGGGAGATTGAAATCTACCCTCATTCGGTAAAGGCAAACCTATAACGCTGAACCAACGCTCCGAGATGCCTGCAGATGTTCGTTAATTTAGCATTTAAATTGTCGCAGATTACAGCTTTCTGTAAATATTTGCCCTGGGAGTAAGTTCCAAGGATTGTTTGTCCTTTAACAAAAATAATTTCGATAGAATGATGTTCTTGTGGTTGGCAGGTGAACATGAAAGTTTTGTTTCTAGTGACCTGTCAAAAAGTCGAGTTTCTGTGGTCCTTTCTGTTAAGATCTTCCGAACATCTGTCATGGTAGTATCTGTACAACAGGCATACGTCTGTCACCTGCCTTCGATGAGCCGACGAATAAGGGTTTGACGTTAGTGTTGTCTCCAGTCCAATCGATACCTATGTCGAGTTGTTTGGGACATGTCCGCCCATCCGTCTGTTATGACACCAGTTTGTTGCCCATAAAATTGGAACTATGAAGTTGAGACTATGTATGTTTTTCTAAATCCAAAATGCCTTGTGCTATCCCCGTAGCCATAAGAGTCCTTTTTTTAACTCGACAATGACCTGTAAAAAATCCTGTGCCTATTAGAATCTGACTCCTATTCAACTGTAGAAGTTGTTTCTTTCTTTTGTAGGAAGTGGTTGGTAGGAAGATTTTAGCTTTTTTTTTTTTGTAGTTATGCGTTTTTCATTTAACCTTAGTTTGTATACTGCTTCTTGCTGAACTGATTGATAATTCATAGAACGTCTTGACATCGCAGAGCTTGATGCAGCTTCTGTTCTGCCTGGCAAGTCCGCGTTTTCATTTTCAACATGACCGCAGAGTCTTGGCACCCAAATTAGTAACATCTTCTAGCAGTTGCATGCATCAAAACTTAAATTTGAATTACCTTTATTTCTGAATCGATATTATACAACGCTTTGTAAAATGCTGATTCCAACCCATCACTTGAAGGCACATGCGTTTTCATATCCACACAGTCTCTTCCTACTAACTCCTACTGCCACCTTCTTCCCTTAGCCCTGGGTAAAGAAACACGAGGCTTATTAATTATTTTTTTTTAGAATACCTGCCGACAGAGGTACCATTTTCCAATTAATCCTTGAATTTTCGTGACTTCACTTACACAAGCCTTGCCCCACGTGATTTCAATTTTCACGTCTTCTTAAACACACGTATCCACTTATTTGCAAAATCCGATGTATGCTTCTTCTACAAAACTATTATCCACGCACATGCCAACGGGTTCGATGACTTACCGACATACCCAAGTAGTACACCTATCCCTATCCATCGGAATGAAACTTCAAATATGTTGCTATGCAGGAACATTCACAAAGAAGGATAGTGATGTTAAGCCAATTATTTGTTTGCCAACCTTCGTACCTTAATGGCTGACGTAGGTTCCTCACGTAGTTTTAAACGGATACGCTATGCCTCACATGCACCCTTATTACACACATGTCTACCTGTTTTAATAACTTCCCTTTCTGCCATGGTAAGGCAATTTAAAGGCAGCTGTGGCTGTGTAAAAATGTTGCACGTCCTGGGGTTTTAAACGACAGCTTGTACGAACGGATTAAAAATGGCATTCGAGGGGGTAGCTCAATCTGAATATGAATACACCCTTTAGGAAAGGTTTTAAAGAAAACCCTGCTTCAACTTAAATATTTAATCCCGTCATCATCAACTCATCTCACAGCAATATTAATCAAATCACAAATTATCACCCAAATACAGTGAGTTCCTTAATTATTCAAAAGACAAAGAATTCTATGTAAGGAATTAGGGCCTATGGTCTATGAATCACGTCCCTCTCATCAATCGCACACAGAAATTGGTGGTTCGTGTTGGAGGGAGTGTATATTCTTAGTCGAGTTGATGATGATAGTCTATGAGATTATTCCGCCACTGGAATGCGGCTTCCCCCAGGAGATGGTATTGAATATATGCATATGTAGCTACCCGATCAAACACCAATGGTTGAACGAGCGAGGGAGGCATTGTTCCAATATTGGCCAAATGCCAATGTGAGTTGAGTACCAATGCGGGTTAGGTTTACGGTGTGTGATTAGGAAAAAGGATATCGGCACGTGTAAATGAGTTGGAAAGAATGGCGTCTGCTTGCTCAGTGAACTCGTAGAGGGAAGGAAATTGTAATGATTTGATGAAAGGAAATCCTTTGTGCATAGGGTGGTTGTGGTGGTATGTAAGAAATGATGTGGAAGATGAATAAAATTCGAAGCTACTTATTTCTCGGACAGACGTCCAATAAAATCATTCAAGGCAAGTGGATACCTCATCAGAAAAGTCAAATACAAGATTCCACATTCAGCTTGCTAGAATATCTTGAGTACATAACGTTTGTCAGGGAATGGTTTTGATAAAAAATTGGAAGTGAGGCAAGATAGGACGACTTCTTATGTATCTCCTACAACCTATACAATCAGAGGTCACAATCGAAATCTTCACGTTAAGAAAAGCTAACGTAATGCTTTTCCCTTATGAAACATAAACATTTTTAAAATATTCAAAATATGATAAATTTTTCCTGGAAATTATTGGAACACCAGCCACTTCTTCCTATTTTTCTAATATCATCTCAGAATTGGAGCAAATCAAATAACAGATAAAATGATACCATATCACTTATAACTTAACCTCGCCATATTAATAAATCATCTGGATATCTGATGGTTTATTTTAGAAAATTGATAAAACAGTGTTTGTTTGTGGCTTTATTTCGCGAATAGCTCGATGAATGTTTCCTTAAGTGCATCAGTTGTTTGTGGATTGTCATAGAATAACGATCCTCTACGGTTCCTCATAAAAACTACAATGGCGTCAAATCACAGCTACACGACGGCCAATGCACGTCTCTCAAACGGCTGATAGCACGGTTACCGAACTTGGTGTGCAAAAGATCGATTGCTTGAAGGCTGGTGCGGCACGTTGCGCCTTGTTAATGGAGTGTTCTGCAGCAGTACAGTGATGGTTCCCTGTTAAGGGCGATTCAGTCTTAATATACAAACTGTAGAAGCTGTATTCGGATAAACGATGTTAAATCAATACTCCGCCAAAGGTGCGTTTGTCTCCTCTGCTCTTCACTGTTTATCTTCTTCTTCTTCCTTTAAAGAGCGAGGCCATGATCAGAAAACAAAGGATCATAACCCTCCCACTTCACCGCATTTGTACTGATCCGCCTGTGGGGTTCGCCTATTTGACCTCAGAAAATATCGGCAGGCCTGCCGATTTTGGATCACTCGGTTACTGAGGCCAATGAAATGCCGATGTCGTCGCATTTGTCTGATCCAGGCGTTTATAGGCCTGCCTTTCCTACATCGCGATGTCTTTGGAACGTGCATAGATATTGCCTTTTTAACAGGGTTCAAATGATCTCTTCTTTGAACGTGGCAATACCAGCTGAGCCGGTCGCGCTCTGATTTGTGTACGATGGTTTCCTTGATGTGAAAGCTTCCACGGATCTTGGAACTTCTTATTCGATCAAGCTTGGTCACTCCTGCTGTCATGCGAAGCATCTTCATCTCAGCTGCCGTTAATTTACTCTCATACTTTTTGGACATCGTCCAACATTGTGAACCGTATGTGAGCGCTGGACGTACAACTGCGGTGTAGAGCCTTCCTTTCAACTTAGGGGGCATTTTCCTGTCACAGAAGATAGCGGAATTTTCTCGCCACTTCATCCACCCTACGCTTACACGATGATTGATGTCGTCATCACAAGTTGCTTTGCTATTGATCATAGATCCCAGATATTTGAACTTTTCGCACTTGGGAAGCACTGTTCCATTCAAATAAATGTCTGGAATAGGCCTGAGTGGATCAGAGAACGGGCAGCACAAGTACTCTGTCTTTTTTGAACTAATGCGATACCCATTTCCCTCCAAAACGTCCACCCACACATCAAGTGCTCGTTGCAGGGATGTAGGATCCTCACTTATGATGGCTCCATCGTCGGCAAAGAATAACTGATGTACCTTGGGGTCCATCACTTTACCTTCAAGCAGATAATCAAGGACTGTAATAAAGAGCAAAGGACTTAAAACGCTTCCCTGGTGCACCCCGACTTTGATTGGGAACTCTTCGGTTACTCCAGCGGGGCATCTTACTCTTGTCTTTGCTCCTTCGTACATGTCCATGATCATCTGTACATAGGTTTCTGGAACCCCTCGATGTCTTAGCGCCACCCATATCAGATCTCGTGGTTGTCTGTCGAATGCCTTTTCAAAGTCAACCAATACAATATGCAAATCCCTTAAGGAATCACGATGTTTTTTCATTATGATCATTATACTTTGGATTGCATCTGTGGTTGATTTACCCGCGACAAACCCGCACTGATCATCAGATAGCCGTATTTTTTTTCGCAGTCGGCCACCTAATACCCGCTCAACGATCTTCGTGGTGTGTGACATCAGCTTGATCGAACGGTAGTTATCACAGTTTCGCGTATCACCCTTCCCTTTATATACAGGGAGAAGGTAACTTTTCCTCCATTGATTCGACATTGAATCACCTCTCACAAATTTGGAGATGAGAATTCTGAGCCATCTGAGCCCGACGTCTCCCATCTTTTTCCAGAACTCAGAGGGCATCTCGTCTGGCGCAACTGCTTTTCGTTTCTTGGAGTATTTGACCGCGTCACTAACTTCTTCGACTGTAATGTCAGGTATTTTTTCAGAGTTAGGGGTGACTCTTGGAAAGTATAGCCGGGGAAATTGTTCATTTAAAAGTTCTTCACAATATTGCCGCCACTTCTGCAGATTTTTGTCGTCATCCACAAGAAGCTGGCCATGAGCATTGTTAATGAACTTTGGCGAACGAATCTCCTCAGCATTCCTCCTTCTTTGGGTGGCTATTTTGAAGATGGTTGCGCTCTTGTTCATATTGTGTCTTCGCAGCTCTTGGATAGCCTGGTTCGCATCAACAACCGGGGAAGATATTTTCTCTAACTCCCGATACAGGCCCTCCGTACTCTCTGCCTGAAGCTGGGCGCACTTCTTCTTCGCTTTTTTCTTGCAACATCTGTATTCCATTTCGAGGCGAGGTTTTTCGTCACTATTATTAGAGGGGCACTTTGACCAAGCTTTAAAAGCAGCTTTCTTCTCATTTATCACTTTCTTAGCTTCATCACTCCACCACTATGCTTCTTTGGCGTGTTGATGGTGGCCTTTTGAAGCTCTTAGCAGTGATTTGGCCTTCTTTAAGCAAGTTCGCTGTAGGGAATCCCGCATATTTTGTGCTCTGCACTCTTCATCCTCAGCTCCGTTGATGGTGTGAGAGAGGTGATTTTTCATTACGAAAACAAAAGCCTCGCCTTTTTCTTTGTCCAGATTGTACCACTTGATTTTCTCAGAGACCCTTGTTTGTTTGCTTTTCTCTGGTGTTTTCATAAAAATTTCTGTTAGCAGGAGACGGTGTTGCCGAGCGATTGCCTCTCCCAGGATCACTTTGCAATCTTTCACCCGAGGCTTTATGAAACTGGCTACCAAATGGTAGTCAATCTGAGTTTCATCTTCACCACTGCTGTAAGTGATCAGGTGTCGGCTTTGTTTGATGAACATGGTATTTAACATGATAAGACCGTGTGATTTGCACATGTTTAGGATGCTCACCAGGAAGGTTCCTGGCGCCATATCCTTGTCCTCCATGGCAGTCTTCATAGTCTTCGTTTGACTTACGGACATGTCCATTCAAATCTCCTCCAGCAAACAGAAACTCTTTCTTTGGGATGTTCTTAAGGATATTGTGGAAATCTAACCAAAATGCATCTTTATCTCTCTGATTGCACCCATTTTGGGGAGCATATGCACTGATAATATTCCACACCTCTCCTTGTATTACTAGTTTGAGAAACAACGGTAAACATACATGAAGAAAAAAACGCAATGGTACTTAAACGTCTCGTTGGGTCTTAACTGCACCATACGCACTCAATTGTAAACTGAGTCAAATCAGATCAAAATCAACGCGTGTGTGGTCTAGTCATTTGATCGATTTGACGGTTGGGAAGTTGGTTGGAGAAATCAAAAGATTTTGATTTTCCCAAGTTGAATGAAAAATCTTTCAACTGAGTTGAATCGTGTGCGGCCCAATTGGTTGATTTTCTGTCAAATGAAGTGCCAGTTGTGTTTGAGTTGTGGTAATGAATGATTTTAATTGTCTTGGGTGTTGTTAAGAAAATAAATAGAAAAAAAAAAACATGACTTTAAATTCGAATAAGAATGTTTGGAGCATATTTTTTATTTTATTTTTTTGCAGAAAACAAATTATACTTCTGACAGTTGAAGCAAAGTCTTCCAATTCAGTTGATGTAGTGTGTGGTCAAGGACCAATTCAGTTGACAACTCAGTTTACAATCGAATTGAATGGGGTATGTGCCGCTTTAGTGTCTAAATTTGTTCATTTAGAGATTTTATTTGAAGTGAAACATGTTGGTACTTGTAAATACCGTCAGTCAACAAAGGGTTAGTGTTCATAAATTGGTTAACCCTTGTGTCAATACGACATATCTGGGTGTGTATTTGCATTTTCAAATGCAAAAATCACCGGTCTGAATTTTCCAGTAGCTTCCAAAAAATGGAAACTCAACAAATTGCAATCAATTCTAAATATATAAATATTGATAAATATTTACTAGATTACAAGTTTTTCATACGTAAACCGCACTAACCATACGTACCACCTTGATCAAAAAGTTCCCGGAATTTAATCATCTAAATCTATATTGTCCCCTTCAAAGTAATCCCCATCGACTGCAACACACTTATGCCAGCGCTTGATCCAATCTTCGAAACATTTTTTATATTCGGTTTTCGGTATGTCCATCAGTGCTTCCTGCGATTCTTCCATTACTTCCTCTCGGCTGCTGAAACGCGTTCCCCGTAATGGTTTTTTAACTCGATTGAACAGAAAGAAGTCACAGGGAGCCAAAATCAGGTGAATTCGGTGGCTGTTGGATGGTATTTGTTGCATTTCTCGTCAAAAAATTACGAATAATGATGGCACTGTGCGACGGTGCGTTATCATGGTGCAAAATCCACGAGTTTTCTGCCCACAATTCTGGTCTCTTTCGCCGAATTGCTTCACGCAAACGTCTCATAACGCCCAAATAATACTCGTTGTTTACTGTCTGGCCTTCTGGCAAAAATTCATGATGCACTACACCGTTGTAATTCATGAAAACCGTGAGCATTGCCTTCTTTTTTGACTGAAAACGACGTGGTTTTTTTGGTCTCGGCTCACTTGGTGAACGCCATTCACTTGCCTGGTGTCTGGATTGCGTGTCGTACTCATAAACCCACGGCTCGTCTCCAGTAATGATCCTTTTGATGAATGTGGGATCGGATTCAGCCTCGCAAATCATGTCTTTTGCGACGTCAACACGGTCTCTTTTTTGCATGAAATTGAGGTCTTTTGGCACCAACTTTGCTGCTACACGACGGAAACCCAAATCATTAACCAAAATGTCTTGGACGGATCCATAGGCAATGTTCAAGTCCTCCGCTATCTCTCTGATGGTTAATTTGCGGTTATTGACCAACATTTCTTTTACTTTATCAATATTTTCGTCGGTTTTCGATGTCGATGGTCTGCCACTGCGTTCATCATCTTCGATTGACTCACGACCACTTTTGAACCGCTCGTGCTACTGATAAACGACCGTTTTCTTTAGAGAATCGTTGCCGAAACACTTTTCCAACATTCGCGCACCATTAAATTTGTTTTTTACGCAAAATTTAATACAAGTTCATTGTTGCAAATTTAAATCCATTTCTAAAATTGTAAAAAATTGCCAACACAAACAGAGATAGATGTACTCTTGGCTACGTTACTTTTGCAAATGTCAAGCTATGACGCTAAGATTTAGAGGGAATATCAACAACAGATGTACCAACTTAACAAAGAAAACAGAACTCAAATCGGAACGATGGGAGCGCCACACGGTTTTTATTCCGGGAACTTTTTGATCAAGGTGGTACATACCCGGGTATGCACGTGTTGACTAATTGTTGTACGACACTCGCATTGACACAAAGGTTAAGCAAATGATAATTTCAAATAAGTGACACTTCATTTACAAACGGTTCTAGTACTGCATCCTTGCAAGCCATTGCAAAACTCATTTCAATGCGAGTGTTCTTGGGTTGTCATTTTTTCCAACTTTGCAGTGTTTGCAAGGTTGCAAGACTCATTTGCATTAATTACTGAGTAGCCTCTGTGCGTAAAGTTAATACTAATTTTTGTTTTCATACAATATCAATTAGCCTATTTAAGTAAACACTTAGTTTTGTTATAAATGCAAGTCATCTCGAAAACTTAAGTAGCAACACATGCTTACAAAATAAACGAGTGAACCTCTCGACATCAGTACCATTAGATTCTATGAAAACTTCTTCTCCTAACATCTCAAAGGCCAAGGCTACCTTAGAATTCATTAAGACACATTAATCTAATTACCACCAATGTCTAAATTGCTTAGTTGAGTTCATTTTATCATTTAAATGACTTTTAAAACCATACACATGGTTTTCTACTGCAAGTAAGCAATTTGCACCAATGCATACTCGTATCGCCACTAAAGCTCTGAAAAAACTCGCAACCCCGTAACATTTTAATTGGATTTCTTCACAAAAAAAAAAAATACATATATATATTTTTTCCAAATTTAATTACATTATTTTATTTTAATTAAACGACGAACTGTGAGTACATACATACATACATACAACATTTTGCTAAAGCAAAATTAAATTCGGTATTTTTTTTTTTACCATTGATTCTCCTCTCAAAAAACAACAATGTTGCTGGTAATGGTTCTGTGAAAAGAAAAAAAAAATCAGAAACAAGTGGGTAAAAAGAAGAACACAACAACCACCCCCGCGCTATCTCACATATTCATTTCCACAGCGAAAAAGAGGGAAAACGATATAACTCCAATTAATTGATAAATGCTTTTCCATTTTTTATTCGTCGAATGAAATAGATCCCCCTCAGCGATTTTTTTTATCTCTTATATCAGTGTCTGTTGTATCATTAAAAGCAGAGCAGAAGGAGAGGAGAAGAACAGAAAAAAGAAAACAATTTCTTTTGTTATTCATTCCATTTGAAGTGCGAGTGGAATCCTCTTTGAACGAATAACAAATGATGGGTGTGGGGTAAATGGTTGAAGACCAGATATAATATAAAAAAAAATTGCAAAAATGCACTGAACAGCTGTTGCAATCACTTGTCGTTTTTATAGCTCGTTCTATGTTAAGGGTTGTCAAACGGGGGTGGGTGGGAGCGGGTGTAGTCTCACCTTGCGTTGCAACTTGTTGAAGCTTACTCTATAGATACTCATACTCGTATAGAAATATTTTTATACATTAATTGTGTTCTCTTTCTCTCGGGTATTTGTTCTCTTCTTTCAATGTGAGAGGACGTGTCTGTAGGCAAATTGTACAAAAATACAAAGCTGAAAAATTTAATGAAATATGAATTGAACGAGGAGATAGACAGACAGAAAAACCATACCATTGCTTGGTGCGTAGAGATAGAGAGAAATAACAAAAAAAATCTCTTGTGAGCTTTTGGGAGGGTATGAGTGTCGAGCTTTTGCTATGCGTTCTTTCATTTCCCTGCCCGGTACGGGCAAGGTCATTGCGAGAGATTTATGTGTTCGGTGAACTTTACTGGGCCGATTAATTTGGGTTAATGTGCCTGCCAGTGAGAGCGGGTTGATCAAAATAAATTGGTATATTCGCATAAAAATAAAAATTGTTTTCATGAAAATATATACATTCTAATAGAAAGTGGCTAAGGAAACTCACACAGTGATACATTTAGTTTACATTCGGTGTGTAAAATTGACTACCAAGCTATACAACCTGAGTTTTGAAACATGGACAGATTGATTGAACGAATCAAACACCGAAACCGTTGCTCATTGATTGTTAAGAGCAAAAGGAAATAGAATGTTGTCAAATTATTAAATTTCTTTAAGAGCCTTCATGATGGGCAGCAAGTTCTTGGGGTCGGCGTTGCATATTTCGCAGGCGTGAAGGTTCATACCAGCGCCATAAATAAATTAGTCGGAGATGAAGCCACTAGCGAAGACAACAGACGATGAATCTGTATACTTAAGTCACTGTCAGAACGCTGTGCTCGGTTTATAATGTGAGATCACGTTCTCTGGTTAGGCTTAGTCGTAACAGTACACGGGTCATATCTGGCACAATAATGGGACACTGTGCCATTGGAGTTCATGCGAAGCGTATCGGTGTACCGCACAATAAATTCTGCAGGAGCTGCAGGGACGAAGAAGAAATTGAATCTGTTCGTCACCTACTATGCGAATGCCCTGCCTATACCGACAGAAGAATGAGAACTCTCGGTAGTTACTTCTTCACTCGCTGAACGACCTCCTGAGATTCATGTCACTATCTTAGTGGTTCTATTCCAGCGGTGTCCCTACCCAAGCTGACTAACACTCTGAGATTCATATCCTATCTAGATGGGTATACATTCAGCAGTTTTTCTTTACAGGTTCCCGGGGTAAAAGCAAAATGGGCACAATGGTCCTTTCCTGGTCTAAGTGAGCAGTAACTTATATCACAATGCACCCATATACCTAACCTATTAGTTCAGTTCCTCCAGGCAACGTTTTAGGACACCTGAAAATACTGAACTCAATTTCCGGAAAGGACATATTTTACACGTTTTGGCAGATTATTTGAGGTGGAAATATTACATCGTTCAGTCTGGTATACCACCACTAGACCCAGGAGCCTAGTATGGTTCACAGACGGGTCGAAAATGAAAACGGGAATCGGTGCTGGCGTTATTGAACCAAGCACCAAAATCTCGGTATCACTGGGTTCATGTTGTAGTGTATTCCAAGCTGAAATCCATGCTATTGAAACCTGTGCCAAAATATACTTTGACAAAGGTATGAAAGGGCCTAGAATAAATATGTATATACAATGCACATATGTATATTCTCCGAAAGTTAAGCCCCAGTTAATGCGCTATCATCCCACTCTTAACCGGTTAAAGGCTTAACTTATACTGGATTGGGTGCTTGCGTCTTATACTAGGATACTGTCCCAGAACTTAAACAATCCAAAAATCTTAATTAAGTCTTATTCCTACAAGGAAATACTTACACACGATAAGGCTTAGCAGTCTGGACATATGCCCGATTACTACGCTGCAAGCCTTCCTAGACCTCCCATTTTTGCACATAAACGTTACGAAGACTGCGGCCGTTAGCACCCTACATCACCTCCATTGCAGCGTCAAGACATTTGAATTAGTTGGACATCTGAAGATCTTTGGTAAAATTTTGCTTCTATCCACAATCAGCATGCGTCACTCACTTCATGCTTTCTTACTTGGATTCACAAACAGCCCCAAAACATGCCAAGATATACATATATCAACTGATCTACCAAAATATAAAACAAAATTCCGGCAATGAACAAATCTAATGTCAAGATCTTGAATGTCTTCCTAACTGGTCATTGGTTCCACCTCAAGGAAATGGGTAAAAGTCAATCTTACACCTCCAGACTATATCTTGAGGACACCGAACTCGAATGTCCTGCCATTGTTCGAACTAGAATTAAACATTTTCAGAACGGGTTTACCTCTACATCTTATATTGCCTCTTCCTTGGTTAGAAGAATGCAAACGAACGCAAAGAATCTATCAAGGGAATTATTTTTATAACAAGTTTGTGGCCTCGCCCATATAACGTATAGGTACTGCAACCAGATAAATCTATTGTACCAGTGACCAACTATTAGGACAGCAGTACTTCTACTCTCCTTATGAAAGCGATAATTACTGCTGCGGAGGAGTTCCTTCGGTCTGTTGGTGATATTCGTATGATCTCTTTAAGGAAAGAGCTTCTCCCAATTCTACACAGAGGTACACACTCACATAGGATGCGTTCTGTGGTTTCATCCTCTTCTAGGCAGACGCGGCAGGTGACATCCCCCGAGATTTTCATTTTGTTGAGGTGGTATTGTAATCGACAGTGACTGGTAAGAAAACTCACAAGCTTTATGTCGTTTCTGCTGTATTTAAGCATATCATCTGCCTTTTTTTGGAAGGGTTGGACAGCATTTTTAGCTTGTCTGAGGCCTTGGGTGTAATTCCAATGAGAAATGCACATGTTGCGTTCCCAACTATTTAGGGTATATTTAAAACCAGAATCCGATATCCGCAAAAGTGTTCAGGTCCAGTGAACAACTCAGAGGAACCTTTTCTGGCTAACAGATCTACAGTTTCTTTGCCCTCGACGCCTACATGGCCCGGTACCCATCACAATTGTTTTATACTTTATTGTATTGCGCCAAGTTTTGTAAACTGTCGAAGCAGCTAAGAGCTAATTTTGAACTGATCAAGTGGGAAATCAGTGTTTTAATCGCCGTTTGGCTGTCGGTGAGTATGTGGATAGTAGCACATTTGATCCCTGAGTGCAAGTTTACACCAGCACAAGTCTCTATCAAGGGGATAGCAAAAAAGATCTCGATGAAGTCGAAGAGCTATGAGAAGCCTCTCTTTGGCTCTACCGCATCCACTCACCCTTAAAAAAAATAATTTGGTGTGTCTGATGTTTAGTATGCAATCTATATAAATGAAAATGAAATGCTGTTTATTGATCATCGCATCACTTGAGAACGGCTGAACCGATTTGGCTAATTTTTTTTTAAAATGTAATAGTTCGTAATAATTTTACGGAAAGAAAAATTTGAAAAGTTGGCCGGAAAATTGGAAAATTCGGGAAAAACTGAGTGTTTTTTTTCATGAGAAAAAATGTGTGCATGGATTCCGAAACCACTAAACCGATTGAGCTAAAGTTTTCAGACAATCTTCGGTATTGACCCGAAAGATTCCTGTGAAGTTTGGTCAAAATCGGTTTACTACTTTAGTATTATAATACTTTAGTACTAAGAAATATTATCTTTTGTAAATCGCAGCAAAGCACGATAAATATCCACCAATTTGCTCACTATTTTAGTATTATAGTACGTTGGTACTCAAAAAATTGATATATATATATTTAAGGACCACTTACCCACTGTTGGTCGGCACAGAACTGTTCTCAAATAGACTTAGCCCCAGGCGCCTGCCTGACAGTTGTTGCTCCAGGCGCCTGCTTGACGGTGATTGCTCCAGGCGCCTGCCTGACAGGTGTTGCCCCAGGTGCCTGCTTGACAGTTTTTTTTTTTTTTTTTAGGCGCAGCAACGCTCGCCGGGTACCCGCTAGTTTAAAGTAAAACTTGTCAATAGCATACCTTAAGCTTCAAAATAGTGCGAACTCTTTAAAGTACTGCCTACATTCTTCTTTATTTTATTTTTTTTAATTGGTCTGCATTTCATCTTAACCAACTTAGGTTAGGTTAGGTTAGGTAAGGTTATGAGGTTATCATAAAACACTAGGCACCAAAGTGGGCCCATCGCGATCCCTAGGAAACCTTCACGGCAGAAGACCTAAACCCATTCCCCAAAGCAATTAATCTCCCTACAAAATTTGAAGAGATCCTTGTTATGGTTCAAGGACGTCACCTCCTCCAAATTATCGAAGAAGTATCTACCAAGGTACTTTAGCCTTATCCTGCCAATTCCTTGACATTCACACAGTATATGAGCTATATCCTCAGAGACATGTAGGTCATCGCAGTACCTACATACATCCGTATCGGATAACCCTAGTCTCATGGCATGCCTCCTTAGGAGACAGTGGCCAGAGAGTATTCCTATCGCTGTCCTTAGCCTTGATCTATCTAATTTAATTATCTCCCCAGATTTTCTGCGATCCAACACAGGCCACAATGCCTTAGACACCCTGTGACCATATAAGTTTGACCATCTTAACCAACTTAGTTTAAGCAATTAAAGATTCATCTATAAAAATGTAATTTACTTACTTTATCTTACTTAATTTGTACACTCTACTTATCTATTCGGCTTAATATGGTTCCATACAATGCAAGAACAAAGACCTGTAAGTCACCAAACGGAAGCACATGAGGTCATGAGGAGGATAAGAATTGTGTGTGACCAGGTTTTCTGTGTCTTTATATTCTTCTGATATGCTTGGCGGTGACTTTAAATGTCTTTATCTTCGAAGTTATCGAAAGGCGAACCCCACAGACGGATTAATAGAAATGCGGTGATGTGGAAGGGTTATATCGCCTTATTTTCGAATCACAACATCGCCGAATAGGAAGAAGAAGATCTTGGAAGTTCTCGAAAATGTTAAGATACTATTGGTATGACGTTGTCAAGAATTAAGAAAGTAATCTTTGAACATCTATGTGACATATGATGGACTTACATGTCTTTGAATTTACTGATCTGATCTGCAGTAAGTTTGCATGTCCACGAATTTATTTTATACAGTAACGACGCCGTGTTAGTTCCGTCCGGATCATATAGTATCTTGGAAATCATTTGTAAAGTATTTTTTTTCGAATTACTGATCAAATTTAATATTTTTTTGAGAAACCCTCGATTTTTTCTTACAACTTCCTGACATCTGCACAACATAGATGATACCCAACATTATATTTGGTAAACCAGTCTCTTAACAAATTTTAATAATATTTTAGTCTATCTTTATGTTGAAAACCCCATATCAGCGCATCTACTACGCCTACGCGTCATTGTGTACGGTTTCTGGCAATGTGTCTGAGCTCTCCCCAACTTTTCCCCAACTGCCATGCCTCCTCGACTATTCTGCGCCATGTTCTCCTCGGACCGCCAGGTCTTCTGCCATCCTGAGTTAAAGGGTTCCATTGCATAGCATGTTCGCTATGGAACTGTCACCTTTCGGAGCGTGTGACCAATCCACTGCCACTTCCGTTATTGGATGGTTGTGCCTATTCGTTCCTGACCCGTTCTCTCGTAAAGGCGTTCGTTAGAGATACGATTGAGCCAGAAAATCCATAAGATATTGCGCAGCCACCTATTAATGAACGTTTGCAGCTTTCTGGTGATAGTAGTGATCAATCTCCACGTGCTGCATCCATATAACAGTACGCATTCAACATTAGAGCGGAACAGTCTTAGCTTGGTGTTCAAACTGATTTGCATTGCTTCGCCATATTTTGAACAACATCCCGAACACGGACTTTGCTTTGGCGATCCTGTTGGCTATATCTAGTTCTGTTCCACCATCGGTCGAGACAATACTCCCAAGATACTGGAAATCCTCTACTCTCTCTACCAGTTGTCCAGCTATGCATATGGTATTTGAGCCGATGAGTTTGTTCCAAGGCTGATGCGTGCCTCCCTCACCACATCTGCTGTCATTTGGTGGAGGTCTATAATTCTGTGAGAGAGTAAGCATAGTCGTCAGCGTAGTCGAGATGTTTCAATTGGGATCTAAGGGTCCTTGAGATCTTGAGCTTAAGAGTAAGTCGAGTTTGAGCAAAATAGTAAGACCCCAATAGAAACAAAATAAGACCTAACCGATGTTTAGTAGGCCTTTCTATTAGTCGTAAGAAGCACTTACATATCTACGTCTAGGACTTCAACGCTTTTAATGCTATTGCACGTCGTAACGTGGAAATGAAGAGAGAGAGACAGCAAAGAATAATTATTGGTGTAATGGTCTTAAACTAAAGTTATATCAGGTTTCAGTACATGCTTAGTCAATGGGTAGTGTCCGAACTATGATTATTGCATTCAATTTTGATTTCTAATATTTGTGTTGAGTTACTTAAGGTGGTGCATGAAGGCACCAAAGTCGTGTGCGATTTTTCTTATGTAGCACCTTAAGTTCAGCTCGATACTTGGGTGTAATTCTAGACTCCAAACTAAACTGGAAGGATAACATTGCCAAACGCATAAAAAAACAAACGTAGCTTTTTTTTTTTTGTAAAACAAAAGCCTTCAGTTATACGTGGGGCTTCAAACCAGCTCTGGTGTACTGGCTATACACGGTGGTCGTAATACCCATTCTCACATATGTTTCACTAGTATGGTCGATGGTACGTGAGAAGCAATACCAGCTATTAGACCTCAGCAATATCCAGGGGGCGGCGTGCAGCGGAGTCATGGGATCAATGAGAGAAACAGCAACAGCGGTAATGGAAACCATGCATGTTGGTAAAACCATCACTGCCTATACAAACAGACAGGCAGGCTCTGGACTCTGCTGCATTTAGATCGAGGCTTGTGAGGACCTGCATATCACCTTAAAATGAGATATCTAGAGCCAACGCGGTGACTCTCGCTGGGTACCAGGTCATATGGATATCGAAGGAAACGAAAGGGTTGACGAGCTTGCTAGGAAAGGGTCGGCGCTGCACTTATCGTGGGCCCTCCCTTTTGTAGTAACCCCAATCAGTTCTTTACGGAAGAAAATAGAAGATGAAGCCATCGGCCGAGCAAACAGACGCTGGGTTCATCTGGAACCATGCGCAACGACCAGGGCGTTTTGGTTGGCCTTCAGCAAGAAGAGATCAACTTCTCTGGCGAAACATGCGTCGTTATAACGCATGGGCCCTTTCTGCAAGTTGCAGGGACGAAGAAGAAATTGAATCTGTCCGCCACCTGGTGTGTAATTGTCATGCACTATCTATCAGAAGAGTGAGGACTCTTGGTAGTTACTTCTTCTCGGAGCTGGAGCACTTAGGTAATGTAAAACTGCTTACAGCGTTTCCAGGGTTAAATGGTTCGACAGAATGGACCCGAACTGTTGGTTTAAGTGAGCACTGACTCTTTCTGTCACAAGGCATCCATCTACCTAACCTAAACTAACCTATGTAGCATCTGGAACTTAACTATGAGATCAGACCTATCTACAACTAAAAATACGACCACCGATACTCGATTTTTAATATCTTAGAAACATCGGGTTTTCTATTTTTGTATATTTTTTTGTAGATCCCTAATTCCATTTTCTTCAATAAATACCAACACTTATTTTTGTTTTATCTTAACGTAATATGAATTATCACCCTGATTGTCGTTGGCGTTTGTCGCTTTTCGACGATTGTCGTTTTATTCTTCAGACGTAGCACGAATTCATTTTCATAACTTTTTCACTGTGAAAGAGTTGTAATAGTATTCTACACGACAAGCAAATTGCTTAGTAATGTTTAACGATCAGCAGGTCGTAGCTATGGATAAAACGACAATCGTCGAAAAACGACAAACGCCAACGACAATCAGGGTGTATATTTGGAGTTCCGCAAGGCTCAATTTAAGGACCTATGCTATTCTCAAAATGTATATAAACCATTACAGAATAACAAAATTGTTTGTCTTACAAAGATTAAGAAACTCACGATTTTAAAGGTACGAGCTGTTTGAAAATTAAATCTTTCGCAAATCAATCGAAAATTGCGCACTTCTGAATGAATGTGATGAATAAAAATAAAATCCCAACCCCTTTCCCCAATGATTCATTGAAATATTGACAAAAACAACAAGTAACTAACTCACCCGCTTCTAAAAGTTTCCTCATCCCTGAGAATTAAAGAGAAAACATCCAACACCGCAGCACTATACAGGATACGCACAAAAAAAGCTCTTTTTTCTTGTACTGCACCCCCACAGATGAGATCAAATTCAATCCACTCACAGCGCAACCGCCCACCCAGAAATTAATCGAGGCACTAAAAAGCGCTTTCAGTATCTCAGCATCGAAACCTAAAACACATACAACACTCTCCTGCTGCTCTCCCTCTCTTCTAAGCACAAGAACTACCCGAAACTACACGAATTACTGAAGAGCAACGTAAACAAATCGAAAGCTGTTGCCTCTGTTTATATGAATTATTCCGATTCAACGGGGGTGTCACAAAGCTTGCAAAAAGAGCTAAACAATGAAAGCTCTTCGTATGCCACCCACTATACACAGCTGCTTCTGAGGCAGAAAAGAGCACTGCACAGAAAAAAAAAAAAAAACGAGCGAATAATAACAACAACAACAGACAAGGTGGCAGCAAGCACCACAGTAGCAGCACCCCAGCAGGGATTGTTGAATAACAGCACACAAAATATACACACGACGACGACAACGACCAAGATTCCAATACACCGTGTTTCGGATTTTTCAGTTATCAACAAATCGAGACACCGTAAACAACCCCCGAGGAGCGCGGCAGTTTATTAAAAATTCAAAAAGAAATTGAAATACGAAAACGAAATTCGTTGTACGAAGAAAAAGGGAAGAAACTGCTTTTGTCGGTTTAAGGGAATAATTGCGTGTTGAAAACGGTCTGGATCCGGTTCGAAACGACAAATTTGAAAATCGGACTATTCGCTTCTATTTCTATTCTATTTAAAACAAAACGAATATAAAATATTAAGCGGAAATTCTCTTTGTGAAGGTAGAAGGTATCCGAATTAATCTAATTTAAATAAATACGTTTCGCTGTTTTTGAAAAATGTGTTTATATCGTTTATGACCCTGAAAATGTGTGATATTTATTTTGATTTTAAAATATTTTATTGAACTCGACAAACATAAAAAGAATACTTTCGAAAATTTGCTTTTAAACTAAAAAGAAATATTGAAATCAGGGTAAATTTTGCGTTTAAGATATAACTTACTATTCTTATTGGAGAAGTTATCAAAGGACTACTACCGGATGATCGTTATTTTTATTTTTGAATATTTGGAGGTTAATAAAAGTGATTGTTTGGGTTTATAACCAATTAAACTGAAGAAACAAGGTATCTGATACATACGAGTATAGTGTAGTCAGTGTAGTCAAACTATTTAAACGTTTTTCCCCGCTCAATGGAAAAGTAACCACAAGTCTTCGGAACTCAAGACATCTTTTAAGAAACTCTGAGAACTTTCAAATATGTTTTAATTTATTGTATTTTCACTTTTAACCTTAGAATTCACACACAACAATTTACTGAAAGCAATTACTCTTCGTTATATTCCAAATATTTACAAGTTCAAAATGATGATAGAAACAGTGAAATACGTCTTGTTTTTGAACTAGTATGCCAAGCAAAATGGCACAAATTTATTAAGTCGCCAGGCACAATGATTTTCAGGATTTTATGGCCTCAAAAATATACAAAACAATCATAAACCTTTTGTCAAATTTACTCACGGAACGATAATGTTCAAAAATAACCATTAAATTAGTTATGGAATTTTAAAAATGTGTTTTCAACTTGAGAAATTCAAATTTCACAAAAATACCTGAAAATATAGATAAATTGATTGAAATTGTTTAGTATCAATGCTTTTAGCACGTTCCTCTGGGCGAATAAAAGCAAAGAATTCATTTTGCAATTTAGAAAATATAGACGTTGTTCTTAGCTAGTGAAAGTTAGTTTAGTAAACAAACGTTAAATCAGTTCGGGAAATTTGAGTATGAAAGGAAAATTACAGAAAAATTCTTCTGAATTTAATTTGTGTGTTTTGAAATGTACATATTTTGAATTTGTTCTTAAGGAAAACGTGATTTGAATTATTTTTCATTGTTGAATGATGTGGCAAAGAAAAGTGTTGAAAGTTGTCCTAATGTAACTTAGTAACAAATTCGAGATGGGGAAAGAAAAAGTAAATAATTGGGAAGTAGGCCAACAAGTTTTAAGTCAATTCGTAGTTGTTTGACTATAAGTACAGGGTGTCCGCCGGGAAGGTATACTACTTTCTTTGTTTATAATTTTTGATTAAATGAAAGAGAATGGATCTTATATTGATAAATATTTTATTTAATGTCGGCAATTATGTATGGAATACAATATCAGGTAAATGTCCGCCTCTGCTAGTCTCACAAATGCGAGCCCTTTTGAGCACATTTTTCATTACATTCTCACACATTTCACGCGGTATTTCATTAATTTCATCACGAATATTTTGTTTGAGTTGCTCAAGCGTTTCTGGTTTATTTGCATAAACCTTGCTTTTCAGATATCCCCACAAAAAGAAGTCAGGAGCAGTCAAATCAGGCGACCGTGGAGGCTTATTCACATATCCATTCAAATGAAAATGTGCCTCGTCACTCATTATGATTTTTTCATGAAAATCGGGGTTGTCATGGGCTAGCTGTAACATCGCATTGGCATATGTACGGCGGCGTAAATGGTCTTCTTGAAGAAGCTCTTGTGTCAACTGAATCTTAAATGGAAACAAATGCAAATCCTTGTGCAAAATTGTGGCCAAAGTCGTTCTTTGAAGACCAAGCTGCTGAGCACAGCGTCGAATTGAGGTTGATGGACTGTTTTGAACACTTCCTTGAACAGCAGTAATGTTTTCAGCCGATCTTGCACTACGTTGTGGCCCATGCTTGGGCCTATCACCTACAGACCCTCTTTCTTCGAAATCATTCACTACACGATAAATAGTGCGTTTTGTTGGCACGTTGTTTCTCCCTAAAATTTCACGTAACTTTCTCATCGTCACAGTAATCGATGATTGATTTTGATAAAATGTTTTAACGATTAAAATACGTTGGTTTATCGAATATTTTTCCATAATAAATTTGCCACGTATCTACTTCACGACTGCCAAATATGAAATGTCAAGACTAATGTTTACCAAAATGGTGGCAAAACAAAGTAGTATACGTTCCCGGCGGACACCCTGTATAACAAGCAAATTTAGTGTAATTTTGAAAATAGAGAAAAATAAGAAGCCGTTACCACCTGAAGCTCAAAATCTTTCCATTTACTCTTGATTAAAAAAAGAAAAAAAAAAACCATCCCCTGAAGTTTGTCGAATGTAGTTGGATCTAGCTTTTTTTTTTTTTCTAACTTCGAAAATAGCGTTTTTAACCTAAAAAAAAGAACTGGAATTGTTGGAACTAAAATCGTCATAAAAACCAAAATCCTCTACGTCATTCTGAAGTAGCTACGAAACCAGCTTTTGTAAGCAATACTGGATTTAAGAGGCTATGGAGGTTATCACTCAGTGACGTATCATTGATTTGCCTAGTTTTAAGCACGTTCACGTAAAGATTTAACTTAAAAGTGATCAGAAACGACCTAGAAGTTTTCCAAAGAAAAAAAAAACATTTAATACTTCGCAGTGGCATGTCCTGAATGTTCCTTGTCTACTAGTTGGGGATGCTGTGTCTTTATGTCGTATAGTTTTCTTTTTCCGGTAAATGTGAGTACCTAGATGTACTTTTCTTGCGTATCGAAGACAGTTTCTATTTATACATAGCTTAATGGATTAAAGGGCATAAAGACCAATAGTCTTTCTTACAGTAATATTTTCTGATTATATTTGAAATTATTGTGGACGCAATGGCGTAATGGTTAGTATGTGGGACCACTGCGCGTGAGGTTCCATGTTCGAATTCCAGAAAACACCAAAAAGTTTTGTCACGATCCCCGCGAACGTCTGACAAGCATCCGAGAGTATTGTTGTCACGAAAAAGTTTTCAAATAATAATTGCCCTTCGAATACGGCACAAAGCTGTAGGTCCCTGCCATTTGTGCGAAAAATATAATGCACACAACACGAGTGGTTGCGAGAAGCTATGCCCAGGCACTTGAAGAGCTGTTGCGCTATAGGGTAAAGGCACTAGTAGCCGGACAGTTAACACATTTCGCAACTTAACTTAACTTTATTTTCTTACTACGAAGGCTACAGTAAATATTTATATTTTTTCTAAAAGTGTAGATATTTTTTGATAATATTGTATAGGACTAAAAGCAATGAAATGACTACGTATAATATATAATTATATTTTTCAAAAAAGTACGATTTGCGCTGGTATCCGGACAGTAGAATTTAGCGTCCGGACACTTTTATTTTAGTATCCGGACGCAGAAGTTTTGGTGAAATTGAAACTCTTTTTTGTGTTGAAAATATAAATTCCCAGAAACGAAACGATTAAAGACGATTTCAACATCAACTCCAACATTTTTTAGCTGCTCTGATAATGACTCTACGAGTATAACTTCCGCAGCAATTCTAAATCTAGTCAATTCCGTGGATTGAGCTGAACTGGGTGATTTTGGAGCTTGGGCAATTATTAAGTTTTTAGCAGTATTCCTAACGCGTTTCGAGAAATCAACAGCTGTTGGATTAAGTGGATATAACCCACATTTGCGAAAACCATTTTGTATGGTGGTCACCATATCTTTATATTTAGTGATTGCTTCATTAAAAAGTGGGCAGAAGTTTGTTTTTCCCAGATTTTTCGATTACCATTCGCGTACAGTCTGCTTCCAATCGGATTTCAGTGGCTTAAACGCTCTAACGTCCTCTAGCTGCATGATATGGGCAGTGGTAATGCATATAAAACTATTTGCTGCTTGCTACAAAACTCACTGGAAAATAACTGACCGTGCCACTTTATCTGCCAATAAGCGTTGATGAACACCGTTAGCGACGTACTTGAAAAACGATTCGCTTCGCATCGATCTCCGCTTTTACTTCTTCCTAAGAACCAGGATTTCGGCATGCTCTCTAAGTCTCTACAATATCTTTCGGTGGACGTAGGTATGGAAATACCACCATTGGCTCAAACAATTTACCATCGACTGAAAAAACAATCAGAACCGTTAGCGTTTCTTTTTCATTTCTAGCAGAGATTTGGTACACGTTTTTATATCCTTTGTGGGCTGTGACTTAACCACTTTTCGGGCAGAGGCAAAAGCTGCTTTCGTCCCCATTTAAGTCTCTTGACGGGTCTTCCATAATGTATTCCTGGTTAACACTTTTTAAATAATCTTTAAAATCACTGAATTATTTCAATATGACTTCCTGGATGACTATTGCTCTACCCTTGCTAATGTTATATTTCCACCTTCTCTAATTGCTACTGTAGGATTTCTTTTCATAAATGATCGCACCCTGGCCGGTAATTTTTTAACGGTTTTTTCTCTTCGTGTCTTCAATTATCTTCTATACCGTATTCAAAAAATGTTTTTAATAGAAAACCACATTTACATAAGTCGGCACACCACCGGGCAATCTGTACTTCTTCTTCGACGGTTAAATAGGGATCTGGACGCTTTTTTAGTTGATTTCTCACCAATAAGTCGCTTGTCCTTCAATCAATCATGCAACGTTGATTTACACAAGCCATATTTAAGAGCTGCTTTGCTTACGTTTAATTTGTTTGTCCTTATTTCCTCCAAAGCCTTCGTTAAGTTATCTGCGTCCATTCTTGAAAAAAATATTAATAGTAGAAAACCTTATTCAATAGTCCAGGTACGTTAATCACATACAAAATAACGTTGTACAGATACTGAACCTTTTTTTTCATTAGCCGGACAGACGGTGTCTCATTCAGTAAACCCTGTCCGGATACTGAAAATCTGAGAAAAAAATACAATTCTCTTTCTTCAAATCGTTTTAAATATACTTAGTTATCATTTAAGAGTTTCCAAATAAGAATTTGATATTTTTCTCACATTTTCAGTAGCCGGACAATCTGTCCGGAAACTGAAAAGAATTATAATTTCGGTTTTAGTATCCGGATACCAATTATTTTGCCAAAAATAATATGTTATGTTTTACTCTTATATTTTATACATCCAAGAAGTATATATTTCTATGAAAACAAACTATTTTCGATTACAATAAATTTATGAATAATGCTTAAAGTACTTATATTATGTAAGCTGTCGCGCTATTTTTTTTAGAGAAAACACAACGTAGACTACCGTCCTCTTAGACCTCAGACACAAACTTACGTGTAACTCTTACAGCAGACCTTACATTTACTTAAGACTTTGCATCTGGTTGTATAATAAATAAAGGATTGTTATTTGCTAGTTGTTTGAGACTATAACTCTAAAATTTGCATATTTCTTTTAAATAAACGAGGTAGTGTCCGGATACTAGCACTTCCCGGATACTGGTGCCTCTACCCTATACGTATATATAAAAAATAAATTGCCGTGCGTTAGTCTGGCAAAAACTCGAGAACGGCTCAACCGATTTGGATGGTTCTTTTTTTGTTATGTTCGTCTCTATACTGGGGTGGTTTAGAAAATTCGGAAAAACCCAAAGGAAAAGCCGGAAAATCGAAATTTCCGTTTTGTATGGGAATGCAAAAGCATTGTGGTATACTACGTGGTATACAAGTCATCTTAAACAATCCACCGCCCTTGAAGCATAACTTCAGAACTGGCGAGAATAGCCAGTTTGTGAATAGGGCGGACTAAGTTGCCGTTTACCGTTTTTAGAGTGACGACTCGAACATGACCCTATTTTTCGGCACAAAACTGTTCTGTAATAGACTTAGCAACAGGCCGCCTGCCTGACAGTTGTTGCCCCAGGCGCCTGCTTGACAGTCTTTTTTTTTTTTTTGTTAGGCGCAGCAATGCACGCCGAGTACCCGCTAGTATATATATATATATAGTAATGTCTCGCTAATCCAAATCAATTATTGCAAGAGGGTATACAGGATGAGAAAAAGAAAAGAGTTGGTTGTTTAACGAAAACAATCCATATTTATCGATTTTCTTAATGATTTCACATTTCTGTTTCAATGTTAGTGTTTTACGCTTCCTCTTATTGGCTATTTCTAAGCAAAATTATACAAAGCAGTAAAAACCACCTATTACAACCTTAAATAACCGTCTGAGCACGTTTTTAACCGGCACAAACAAAAGCCAAATGCATGCAAAAGCCGGGAAGCAAAAATTGATAACGAGAATGTGCATACGCATACATTCATAATTATGGTCGCCAGAAGACGAGTTACGACTTATGGCTAACATATCAATCAATCAATCAATATTTGGCGGTGCCAGGGCCTAGCTTCTCGCAACCACTCACGTTGTGTGCGTTATATTTTTTACACGAATCGAAGGAACCTACAGTTTAGTGCCGTATTCGAAGTGCAATTTGTTTTGAGAAACTTTTTCGAGACAACAATACTCTCGGATGTTTGTCAGACGTTCGGGAGAGGTGGGACCGTGGAACCTCACGCGCAGTGGCCCGACACACTAACCACTTACGCCACGGCGCCCACGGCTAACAAATCCATAAACAAAATTACGGTAAAAACTAAAATGATGTACTTGTGAAAACCAATGCGTTTGTTTGTTTTTAAGTTGGAATGCGGATTACAGCGCCAGCGTACAAAAATCGGGGTAGGTTCGGATTGTAGAGTACATAATGGGAAAAAGTAGAGGTTCCGATTAGCGCCATATTCGGATTAAAGTGATTCGGATTAGCGAGACATTACTGTATTTAAAATTATTAAATAAATTAGATACTTATTTTGAGTTTGTGTAAAGCTGATATGGGTTCTCTTCAGTTGACGTTCTAAAACAATACAGCTTTAGAGGTTAAATATCACAAATAATAAGGATTTTAAGTTTAAAATAATTTCTTTTACGTTTTAAAGCGAATTTTTAAAAAATCGGTTTTTCTCGTCATAAAATCCAAACAAGTGCAGTTCATAAATATATATTTTACTATTTGCAGTGCTTGAAGTGTTTTTAATAAAAAAAAAGTTTCATTTGTTAAAAAAATTTTAAGTGTTTAATAAAAGAAGAAAAAACTCTTCCACCCACATCAACAATTCGCAGAAAAAGTGCTGAAACCCGCATCTTCCAAACTTGGTACGTTCAAACTTATTCTTTACACTCATGTTAAAAAACAAAAAAAAAAAATATTAAAGAATAAAACTTTACTCTTAATCAAAGTTGTAATTTGCTACCCCCTTTAAAAAAAAAGAAAAAAAAACGTCTGTTTTTATTTATTTCTTACTTGCTAAACATTCTATCCCTTTTGGGGGCGCTTTTAATGAGAGAAAGTTTTATGCCCTCCTAGAACACATTAAGTATTTAGAGCTCGTATTACCGCTAGTGTGTGTCTTCTGTGTTATGCTCTTGGTTTTGTTTTTATCTCTTTCGATTCGTTCGCTTTCGCGAGTAAAATAGAAAAGTTTTTTGCGCTTATTTTCGTCCTTTTTATATCGGAATGAACACGTGAAGGATGAAGGCGAAAAACATGTGAACATGAAGGTTTGCTTTTATTTTGAAGGAGCGCGCACACAGGTTACATATGTTTGGGTAAACAGATTGAAAGTATGAAGAAGACGATGAGAGGCGGGAAGAAGAGCAAAGGGAACGGATATGTTTGACTGTAGAGAGATAAAAAGTATTAACACTGTCAGAACATGAGGAAGGAAAGTTAAAAAGTTTATTACTCCATCAAAGTCGGTTTTTATAATGCTTGCTGCACACCATAATTTCGAAGGGTGGCAGGCAATAACATGGCAACAGAGGGGACTCATCCAGAAAAAGAATATACAAACTTGGATAGAAAATTGTGTTTTGATTAGGTTTTCGTTTTTATTTATTTTCCCGAAGGATCATTCAATATTGCTTAGGGATAAATAAAATGAAATCAGCTGCACACGACATTTTAAGAACGCTTATCGGGTTTAGGGATAGAACTTGTTCAAATAGGGTGTTTCAGAACGTTCAGGACGTTGTCGAACTCAGGGTTCTAGACTTCAGATGTTAGAAGTAGGTGCTTATGGTCGCTAGTTCGAATGATAGTGATAGAAGTTAAGCGGAAGTAATCAATATTTTTGACAGTTATTGTGTTTTTGTGATGAGGAAAAGAATTACCAGACTCTTGAAGGTGATTCTGAGGACTTACAGAATACTAATAAAAAATCGCTAACACACCGATAACCATGAGTTAACTAACTTGTAGTTAGCGAGAATATCCATTAGTTAAATGTTCTTTTTAATAAAAATGTTTTCTCCATGCAATAGCTACATATGTATACCATATATATATATTTGGCGCAATAGCTCTTTTAAGTGCCAGGGCCTAGCTTCTCGCAACCATTCATATTGTGTGCGTTGTATTTTTCACACGAATGGAAGGGACCTACAGTTTATTGCCGTATCCGGAGGGCAATTTGTTTTAAGAAGTTTTCTCGATACAACAATACTCTCGGATGTTTATCAGACGTTCATGAGAGGTGGGACCGTGAAAAAACTGCTTGGTGTTTTCTGGGGTTCGAACTTGGAACCTCACGCGCAGTGGTCCGACACACTAACTACTTACGCCACGGCGCCCATGCAATGGCTGTCTGATGTTTTAATGATATCTAGAATTTGCAAATGGCAAAAACTGTCCTTAATTGTACCAAAAAGAAAACAAAATCTACTACATTCTATTGAAATGACATAATAATTGGCCAGATTATGTAGAGCGGTTGGGGCTACAATGGTAGTTTTTACATTCTCCAAAGATTCTCTCAGTCTTGTCAGTAAAATTGCGAAATCTGGCCTCCCAAATAACAAACGTTCGTTCAACCGTATTCATAGTAGCAATGTGAGCAATGTAGGTGCATTACTCTGAAGGATTTCTGGGATTTAAAACGACCGCAAAAAGATGGTCGGTACATGCATCCTCTTTCTGAACGTTCTTTTACCCTGCTCTAGAAATTTGAGAATCATGGGTACTCAGTGAGCAAGAATATCCATTTTCTTAACCCTGGATGGTTATGCACATTTTTTTCGCACACTAAAGCTATGCTTCATCAAATCGACGAAGTCCACCTTAAAGCCTACCTACTCCCTAAACTATGGTAACATGGAAGCTGAAAAGATTTATTAAAAATCCTGATATTTTTACTTTACTTAAAATAAAAATTGGACGTTGGATAGTTTAAGAGAAATTGTACAAAATAAAAGAGGTGTTCGTCGATTCGGCGAAGCATAACCATCCAGGGTTAAATGGGAGTCGGAAACAACTTGGGTTATAATTTTTGGTGATAAGCCAATTTTTGTACATTTTCTTTGCAACAATTTTACACACGCACTATTTTGCAAAGTTATCAACTCGTTAACTCGCGAAATCAACAAGTTAGTTAACCACAAGTTAACAAACGTCAATGAGGTCTGAATTTTTTTTATTAATAAGGATTTGAACATACCATATGAACTGGGTAAACCATGAGTTAGAGATAACTTATGTTTATTAATACGGCTGTTAGTGTGTAACTTGTCATGATCTTATATGATTTATTTAATAATGTTATATTTAAGCTGTATTTCCTTGGCACTTAGATATGAATTGTAAGAATTTTGCACTTCTATTGCCTTGTGTTCGAAACCCAGCAAATTTTAACGAACGAATTTTTGTCGCCACTATCAATCACTAATAGGAATCCACCACAGGTGTGGAATCGGCTAAGGTGATAGGTGATAGTGTGATTTATGATAATTAAAAGGGAAAAATGGTTTGCTCTGCGTATTGTGATCACCAAAAAATTTCGAGGAGCTGACAGCAATTGACTTCTCAAAACGTCAAAATGCTGCCATTGTTCATTGTCCTGTCTAAAATAACGTAAAGAAATTAATTTTAATTTCATTTATTCAGGTGTTTTGTATTTACAATAGAAAAACTGTTTGGTGGTTTGGGATGGTAGGAACTTTATATGTTAGGGACATCATTTTAGCTGCATTGTTTTTATGACTTTAGCCGTGATTTTAGCTACGGTGCTTTGTTCGATTGGCCCCACTCATTCAGCGGCAACTTGTCGTTAGTAGCCACCACCTCCAAGAAGGTTTAAAGTTTCAGTTTCTCTCGTGAGTGTTGATGGGGGCACACGCATAGGGAATAACTCCTAATTATCTTAAAGTTCAAACCTTAGTTCAGATCTTAAATTCCTACGGCTCTATTTGACTGTCGAAATCCATATAACTTCTACAAGTGTAAAAAATGAAGTGCGGTTTATGCAATTTAAAAGTCGATGAACTTAAAATACAGTGTTTTATTTGCAAAGAAACTATCATGCTGGGTGCGTTGAACTAGAAAAAAGAGAGATTGAATTCTTCAAGAGAAATGCTCAAGGTTTCAAATGTGGTAGTTGCGTCACACAGAGGAGAAAATCAATACTAATTGATGCTCTCATAAATCCAGCTGCTGACATCGTCTCTTCTAAGAACACTTCTTTTTCACGCCCTCCAAACACTTCTGGTTCTCGTTCCGGTAGCGGTAATGTTATTGCAAGTACGTCTATAGCAATTAAAAGTCCAACAGCTACCTATACAATCTCTTCGCTTGCTTCCAATTATGTCAATAATACGGCTGATCAAACAATAACAATTCAAATGTTATATGCTGAGATCGTTAAACTGAGTCAAGTTGTCACTGAGGCGCTCTCTAAAATCAGCCACCTTGAAGAAAAAAATGCTTCTCTTAATAAGAAGGTAGACTTTTTGGAGTTAAAATTGAATGCACTTGAGCAGAGAGACAAACAATGTTCGGTTGACATTCTTGGCATACCCGATGTAAGCGATGCAAATATTGAGTAGAGAGTGAAAACACTTTTAACGGCTCTCAATGGTGAAGAATTCGATGCAAACGAAGTTGAATCTTGTTACGTCAAGAGTGTAAGAGTGAACTCTATAAACAAAAAGAATAATACGGCTTCTAACAACGAGTGTGTAAAATTCTCATCTCTCTTACGTAAAAAAACTGTGATGAAAAAGATGCGTGAGAGCAGACACCTTTCTTCGTCCAATACTTTCGGTGCTCTAAAGAAGGTTGATAACAATCATAACAGCAGCAACAACAACACCAACAACAGCAGCAGCAACAGCAAGATCTACATTAATGATTGTCTCACTACCTATACACAATCTTTATTGGAAAAGGCGAATGACCTCAAACATGACAACAAATGCAAATTTGTTTGGGTTAGGAATGCAACTGTTCTCATCAGGAAAAGAGAAGGCGGGAAAGTAATTAAAATTAGCAGTTTTCAGGTTTTTCGGTCATACATCAAAATATTCGCAGTATGCGGACTAACTTTGATACTTTTTCCACTCATCTTGCATCTTTGGATCATTTACCTGATCTTATTTTTCTTTCTGAAATTTGGATTTTCGAAGAAGAGATTTCCGACTATAAAATACAAAATTATACTTTTGTAGCTAATTGTAACGACTCTTACTCAGCGAGAGGTGTCGCAGTATTCTACAGAAGTGATTTAATGGGATGTGAAATTAAAAACACGAAAATGGAAAGTGCAGATATTATTGATATTTCTTGTGAAATTTCTGGTGTTCGTTACTGTTTTATATGAATCTATAGACTTCACAAGTGTACGGTAAGGGACTTTTTAAATGAGTTTTCAGGATTCTTTGATCTTAAATCTTGTAGGAACATCATTTTGTTGGGCGATTTAAATATTTTTTTTTTTTTTTTTTTTTTTATAATTTGCGCGCACTCAAAGGGTTATGAATACCTTTAACATGTTTACACACAGTGCGGGCGTTGGAAAGGATGGACAGAGAGAGAGAGAGAGAGAGAGAGAGAGAGAAAGATTTTTGGTGTAGTGGTTCTCGAAGCTCAGTTGTTTATGCTTCAGCTATTATTATTATTATATTAATATTGTGTCTGATTCAGCCGATATAGACAATTTTTTATCGATTTTAGCTTCGTTTGGTTTTGATTTTCATTTCAATCAACCTACTCGGTCTGAGTCTTGTTTAGACCATATTTTTTTAAGGCTTCATAGAAACAATAATGTTAATTATAAAGTGGTGGCCTATGATTTAAGAATAACGGACCATAGTTTAACTAGTATCCAACTTGATTGCAAGGTACATAGAATTAAACAATCCTTGTATAAGAATCTCAACAACATTGACTTTGCTGCTCTTAAATCACGTCTGAATTTTGAGCTTTGGGATGATGTTTTCGATTCACGGGATCCATCCATTGCTTTTGATTTTTTTCTTAACAAGCTGCAGTCTTATTTATCAAACTGTAGTCTGAATCAAAATAGCAAGTTAAGATGTCTTAAACAGTGGATGACTCTTCCTTTACTCAGTAAAATAAGAAAGAAAAAACAACTAGTAGGACCTTTATGTGCTAGGGACATCATTTTAGCTGTATTGTTTTTTGACTCTAGTCGTGATTTAAGCTATGGTGCTTTGTCCCATTGGCGCCACTCATTCAGTGCCAATTTGTCGCTTATCCACCACTTTCAAAAAGGTTTAAATTTGAGGCCAGCTGAAGAATGGGTAGAATGTGGAAAGATCTTATTCCAGCTGGCAAGTCAAGCACCCAAAACTTACAAAAATGCTTTTTCTGAAAGTCGAACAATTTTTTAAGAATCTAAGCAACATGATAAGAATCAGCGAAATGCTTGTTGATTTATGCAAATTAGAAAATATCCACACTTACATTGCATTTGCTAACCCAATGATATCTGATTTATTCCTTAGTTGGGTCCTTAGAAGACGCACACTCCTATAACTTTCTTTGTCCTCGTCATCACTGCTTGAACTCAAAAATAATTCCATTGAGGTAAACATTTTGTTGGTCTCTGGACCTAAGAGAATGTATGAAAGTGAAACCTCATCAGCTGTCACAAGAAAATTATCACTAAAATGTGATTATCAAAACAACTATCACCTTACACGGAGCAAAAGCTAAAAATATGACTATCACCTATCACAAATCACCTTAGCCGATTCCACCACAGGGGAATATTTTACTTCATCACATTTATGAGTTCTTTTTTGTTGTTGTTTTTTTTTTTATAGATGTTTATTTGAATTGGTTATGCATCAATAAAAGCACCAATAACTTGAACATTACTTTTGCGTAATTACGTAATACCCAATAAACTATGCAAAAAAAATTAGCTACGCGTACTTCACTCCGACCATACCATACTAAATTTAGGCTCACCCTATTCCAAGCTTTTAGTCTGGAAACGGAACCTAGAATTTATGGCTAATCTTACCTTACATATTGGTACATAACAACCAGTAATTATTGCAATTCTAAGCACGGAAGTAATGTATCTTTCCTGTTAGCCTGAAGTTAGTTCTCTTCAATGATGTAGGTATTTACCAACGATTTTTTTTTTGTGTTGTGTAAGCTCCGTGTCACATGAAGATCCTTGAGGATATTCCGCTACTTACTCCTCCAGCAATATGCATCTCAGACTTCATGCCTAAAAGAATCCACCTCAATCACCCCTTCACAGTTAACATCGCTGACCACAGCTACTGGAATTATTCTCAAATCCCTCAATCAAGATCTCAAATCAATTCAAGCTGACGTTTCAAAAATGTCAAATAAGGGTGGAACTGGTATCTTTGGTCCCAACTACAAACTCTTTACACCATTAGGTCAATCCACTACTATCTTCCAAGCAGAGGTCTATGCTATCGAGCTCTGCACCAGAGAATGCATTAGAAGAAACCTCCATCAATATAGTGTCAGATAGCCAAGCAGCACTCAAGACTATAACGTCCCTTCACTATAAGTCTAAGCTGGTTTGTAACTGTCTCCAGACCCTTTTTCAGCTTGCTGCACACAATAACATCACACTAATGTGGGTCCACGGACACAAAGGCATCCCTGGTAATGAAGCGGCTGATAAGCTTGCCAGACTAGGTGCCCAATCTCCTTACATTGGACTTGAACCCTTCTGCGGTTTGCCCACTAGCCAGATTAAAATGGAGCTACTTCGCTGGGAACGCGAACAAATGCTCTCCCACTGGAATGCACAACCCAGCCTAAGGCATTCCAAGAAATTTATTCATTTCTGAAGAAATAGAACTAGAGACATTCTACCAATGAGCTAACAGAATGCTAAGATTCTTACTGACTTCCTAACTGCACACTGCTCTCTCAACTACCATCTCAAGAAAATGGGGCGTGTTCATTCGGATACGTGCCGTCTCTGTCTTGAAGACACCGAAACAGCCCATCACATACTCTGTGATTGCCCGGCCATAGCCAGACTGAGGCTAAAACACTTTAATAAAGGCGTCACATCACCTTCTGATGTCACCCTTCCTCAGCTCGAACTATCCTTAGCTCACAAACTCAAAACAATCAACCAGGGGATAGCACAAAAGATCATTTTAGGTCCCAGTGCTCCGGGAGTCATTCTGTGCCTTTCCTCCTCATTTACCTTAAAACAAAAAAAAAAAGCTCCGTGTCAACTTTTCATTCCGGATTAATTATTATTCAATTAATTAGGGCATCTACTACGACTACATGCCATCGCGTTGGGTTTCTGGCGATGCATCCCAAGGCTCATTTTCTTCGATATCTTACTTTTTTAGGGCGACCTTATCGCCTTTCTTCTTGGTTTAATGTAGCATCTATACGTCCCTAGCCAAATTTTTAATATAGTTGTTTATCTGAGATACCAAGCCACTCGCAATATATTCCTGAGACAACGATTAACAAAAGCTTATAGCCATAAAACAATACTGACTTCTCATTTGAACAGCTTGGCATTTAAACTGATAGCATTACTTTTCCAGATTTTCGAAAATATCCCAAAAGCGGCCTTGGCTATCCCGATTTGAGTGCATACATCCAACTTGGTACCATCATAGACCCAAACACAATATTCTTAGGTATAGGCATTCCTGTATTCTTTCGACCGGTTGTCTAGCAATATCTGCTTGTGATGGTGAGGGCCTAATTATACTGAGAATCTCATTTTTGGCGGAATTTATTTTTAATCCCACCTTGTTAGCCTCATTTAGAGCACTTAACTGATAACAACCAGAAAAAGGAAACAATATACAATCTTGTTGGACACCGATTTGGATCTCAACCTACTGCTATGTAGCACATGAAAATAAAGAAAAATTGGGTTTGTCATCTTGTAAATACAATTATATATATTTTCCTTAAGCGCTTCTGTAAGAGACGCATTATAAAATATATACCTCGCGTCGTAGAATGCATTGAAGTTAATAAAACTTAATGAAAACATTCACACTGATTACCTTTCACTATAGTGCTCGATGTCGACTGCCCATTCTGGAGCACTAATGAAAACAATAATTTATTCCACTTGGGAACTTAACGGGCAGTAAATAAAAAAAATAAAAAAACCTTTTGACTTTAGACCTACTCGACAGGCAGGGATTAATATTGAGCAAAAGCGGAATGCTTTAGTAGCTTACTAGTTTGTAAGGTCCTAGGGAGCAAATGGATTTAGTTCTCGTGTTCTTCGTTAGAATAGTATTTTTCGGCAACGAACTCAACGGAAAAACGCCACGGGAAGTTTAAAAATAGGTTTTCATATTCGCTATTTGTGCAATAAGAACGTGTTCTCACAAATACCTTTCAGGTATCCGCAATCCATCGTCGCATTTTTCGTAAATGGATGTAGGAGGTAAAGATGAAAGAAATTAACTCTGTTAAATCATTACTCGACATCATTTTGTTAGTCCAGTTAACTCACCGTCGCGTCGGCTCTCGAGATCATCCTCACCCGATATCAGCAATACCTGTACTCTTTATATTGATTGACGTATTGAACACATTGATTGCAGTTTTCCAACCTCTCAATTGTCAACCGCCTTTTCGAAAGACTTTTTGTCCGCTGCGAACATCATTGTATTCACTTCCACAATGTCTGCTGCATGTCCATCTCTTTTTTGGTCGGCTATGCAGACGACATCACTGCAGTGATCACCGCATCGGACGCTAAGAGAAGACTAAATCACTATGTATGGAGGACCATGGCTTAAGTTAAGCAGTGGAGAAAACCGAGATAGTGCTCCTGACGAGGAAGCAGATACTCACAATAATCAAGCTCCAGCTGGGTCCGGAAGTCTGGAAACAAATTAAGTCCGCATCCGACAGAGCCACGAAAACATACCCATTGCTAAGCAGACTGATGGCGAATATAGGAGGTCCCACGGCAATACTCTTGTATGTCTCCGAGATTTAGGCTGACGCGCTCAAAAAGGAGATAAACAGGAAGAAAGTGGCCGCCGTGCAACGTATAGGAGCCCTTCGGATAACAAGTTCATACCGAACATTGTCGAAGCCAGCAGCCCTAGTACTCACAGAAGTAACGCTCATTGATCTCCTAGCAGCAGCAAGGAAGTACGTCCACGACAAGAAGGCGGAAGTAGGCGCGGCAACAGCAACTACAGAAGCGAAGCAACTCTCGAAGCAGAAGTGACAAAACAGATGGGACGTCGAAACGAGGAGAAGGTGGACCTACCGGTTGATCAGAGACGTTGCTGCATGGACGAAGCGGGAACACGGTGAAGTGAATGATTATATCACCCAGTTCCTTACCGGAGATGGTTACTTCAACCGGTACCTGCACAAGATGAGAAAAGTAGGGAGCGCAGGCTGCCAATACGGAGACTCTTTGGAAGACGATGCGTATTAAACCTTGTTTATCTGTAACAGGTGGACAGCAGAAAGAAATAGCCTGGAGTCAGAGATAGGCAACTTTTCTCCAGAAAATGACGTAAACAAGATGGTATCGAGTATCGACACGTGGAATAAAATATCTTTATTCATTGAGACGGTACTCAGATCGAAAAAGAGAGAGGAGGAAGTAAATATACCCTCAGTAAGTTTACTAAATTGGTGAAAGTCCCAGAGCAACGACACCACTCTGAAGTAATGCTAAAGCGGTTCCGGAGTGAATGGTGTGAGGTTGAAAATGGGTTAAAGGTGGTTTTTAGTGAGTAGGAGTCTCACACTACTTGAAACAGAGCGGGGCTGTTTTTCGTGTGCATTAGCGTTTTTCCACTAACCCCTGGGCAAAAAAAAACTGCATCTCCATGAGAAAAGAACTGCGGTAATAGGCGCCATGAGGACATGTCCAACCGATGCCTTGAACGTTATTCTGCACCTTTTACCACTCGATCTTCACATTATGCAGCTATTATCATGTAGTGCGGTCAGGCTAAGGGAAACAGGATGCTGGTGCACCAATCCGTATGGTCACAGCAGTATCCTGAATTTGCTACCGCAGGATCTGGTAGCTAATCTGACCGACTATATAAACTCACATTCCCAACCAGGGCGGAAGGGTTAACTGGCGTACTGACAAATGAGTTCGAATCAACAATTTTCACCGACGGTTGAAAAATGGACTGCGGAGTAGGGGCGGGGATATTCTCTGATTCCCTCAATATTTCCAGGTCTTACCGGCTTCCTGATTCGTGCAGTGTCTTCCAGGCGGAAATTTTTGCTGTACGTGAGGCCTGCCGCATACTCAAGCAAACCTCTACACCCCTAAATACCATTGCCATCCTCATTGACAGCCAGGCGGCTATCAAGGCTATAGTATCTGCCACTACATCCTCAAGGCTAGTAGAACAGTGCAAAAAAGAACTCGCCTCGCTTGGTCACCGGCTAAGGATCTGTCTCCTTTAGGTTTCGGGTCACAGCAACATTGAGGGGAATGAACTTAACTTAACTTATATCCCTTAACACCTCGAGGGGCATAGGGCGTCAACCACGCCTGCGCGCCATCGTGTTCGGAGTTCTGCAACGCGTTTGAGCTGCCTCCAACTCATTCCTAAAGAGCTCGATTCCTCCTCAACTGTTCTACGCCACGTTTGCCTAGGGCGTCCCGCTATTCTGCCTGCCTGGGTGAGCGGATTCCAATGCATGGCGTATTTCGCAATGGAGTTGTCTTCGCGCCGTAGGGTGTGTCCAATCCATTGCCACTTTCTTCTTCGTATAGTAATGCTTATAGGTTCTTGGCCCGTTCTCAGATAAAGTTGTTCGTTGGAGACGCGGTTAATGGTTAATGGTGTGTTAATGGTGTCCACCTTCCAGGTACTGCACCCATAAAGCAGCACTGATTCTACGTTGGAGCGGAACAGTCGTAGCTTGGTTCTTAAGCTAATAACATTGCTTCTCCAGATTTTGGACAGCATTCCGAACGCAGCTTTAGCCTTCCCGATTCTGCTGCACACATCCAGTTCGGTGCCACCGCGATTAGCCGAGACGACACTTCCTAAATATAGAAAGTTATCAACTTTCTCGACTTGCTTTCCGGCAATGTTAAGTTGAGCGCGGGTATTGGAAGTACTCAGGGCTTTTGTTTTGGCTGTGTTTATTTTTAGCCCCACTTTGTTTGCCTAAGCTTCTAGATTTTGGGCCATCAAATGAAGATCCATTATCCGATGTGAAAGTAGACAAACATCGTCAGCGTAATTTAGGTGTTTAAGGTAAGATGTCATAGTCCAACGAATTCCAGAATTAGCTTCCGTCAATGCTGCACGGAGTACATCGCTGATAACCATCAAGAACAATAGTGGGGACAGTATGCACCCTTGACGTACTCCACTTTGGACTTCAAAATCGTACGACACCTTACCATTGTGCACGACGTGACAATTGCCGCCCTCATATGTAGCCTTGATAATAGCTATAAGCTTTTCTGGAATGGCTCTCCTGCGCAAGGCCAACCAGATAGCATCTCGATTCAATCTGTCGAAAGCCTTCTCGAAGTCGATAAACAGTAAATGAAGCGGAGACCTATACTCAACGCATTATTCGATTATGATCCGTAAGGTGTTTATGTGGTCGATGCAGGAGGATCCAGCGCGAAAGCCTGCCTGTTCGACATCGAGAGTTGAATCTAAATGTTCTTTAATTCGTTCTAGAATTATTCTAGCTATTATTTTGGCTATAGCTGGAAGAACACATATACCTCTCCAGTTACTGCACTCCATCAAGTTACCCTTCTTTGGAAGCTTAATGGTCATCCCCCTTTTCCACTCCTATGGAAATTGTTCACTATCCCAAGCTCTCCGTATTAGCGGATGCAGCAAATCTGCCGATGTATTTGGCGCCGCTTGAGGGGAATGAGCGGACTGATAAACTCGCGCAGCAAGGATCTGCCCTTGATGCTTCCCTAGCAAAGGAGGTGAACGTCCCTTTGGGGGTCCTGGTATGTAAATTAATATGTAAAAATATTTTCAATATTTGAAAGACTTCGCTCGAATGGCTGTCGTGATTTCCACAGATTGCTGAACACATATTTTAGGTTTCATAAATCTCTGAAGCATAAACAACTGAGCTTCAAGAACCACTACACCAAAATTTTCCTCTCTCTCTCTATCTATTCTTTCCAACGCCGGCACTGTGTGTAAACATGATAAAGGTATTCATAACCCTTTGAGTGCGCACAAATCTACACTTGCCACGTTCCGCCTTGTTGCTCTTATTTATCTGCATCAACAATGATTATATATTCTTCTATGTTAAACA
The DNA here is from genome assembly GCA_945910035.1 of Brachypalpus laphriformis. Classification (NCBI taxonomy): domain Eukaryota; kingdom Metazoa; phylum Arthropoda; class Insecta; order Diptera; family Syrphidae; genus Brachypalpus; species Brachypalpus laphriformis. The sequence goes on from OX246753.1 coordinate 36,804,071, forward strand.
AGACATTATACACGACAGTAAGCGTCTTCGAAAATAGAAATCCAATTCTGATATCTCATCCATTTAAATGACGTTCCAATGATTTATTCGTTCAAAGTTTATTGAATCACTCTCAACAAATCACCATCAATCACTTCTTGAAACCTAATTTTCTCTCATTTTTTGCAGGATTCTTGAGCGATTTCCTCTCCAAAGGACTAAAAACCAATCAATTGGAGGTGAACACCGATGAAAAGACCCTCCGACCAATTGCTCGCCTAAAAGAACCCCGAGATCTTTTCGCCCTGCCTAAGGACAAGGATCATGACTGCTCACAGCAGGCCGCCAGATGGCCAACCGAGTGTCAGGTGAGTTTATTATTTGTAAGAAAAAATTAAGTAGAAAGCCCACAAAAAGAAATTCCCTACCAGTGTTATGGGCGGTGCTATCCTTCAGAGACTTTGGCAGAGAAAAAAAAAAGCTCCCTATCATAATTAATGACTGAAGGCATTTTTCTCCATCTCCATCCAAGATATTATGTCAAAATGTTTATTAAAGGAATTTCCCTATAGAATGCTACGCACACACAGCTAGGGAGAGGGTCTCTCTTACCACTTGGGGGTGGAAGAAAACTTGAAAAAAAACATTCCCCAACGATTTTGATTGATGATTTTCGCGGGCGTAAGATCCTCCTTGATTTGAAGGTGAATCTGTGGGGCGTTGAGAGATTTATGGGATTTTTATTTTTTTTTTCAAAATTTATAATTTATCTGCCTTAAGCACTTAGCAGTTAAAATTGTTGGCGCAGCGACAAAATCTCCCATTACTATGGATACATTGGCTTGGTTAGGATATATGCAAAACGGACTATATAGAGGAACCACCAAAACGCAGTGAATTCTGCTGATATAACATAAAACGTACCATATCTCTGCCTCGTCATGCACAGGACTAATTAGTCCTGTGGCCTTCTAATTCGTACCCTGTCTGCATTTTGTGCAGAGAAACACGAGAACCGTGTATTCATTAGGAGTAATTTGGGTTTTGTTGCTCGTCGTTCGTTCCTTGGTACATATTGTACTAACTCCAAACACAATTTTGAACTGCATCATAAAACTGAAATCCTTTTTAATTGCGATTTTAATTTATTCTTCGTCCTGGTCTGTGTAGCCTAGCATACTCACTGTCTATCTCTGTGTGGTTTGTGCTGGACTGAATACCATGTACGAGGAATGCAATGCCATTCCTCTAGTTGTAGTAAATTGTAAAAAAAAATTTTTTTTTTTAGCCGTATTCCAGGACTACACTCCACTTTAATAGTGGAATTGTCTCTAGCATGTACACACCTAATTGTGCATTTTTCACGGGGAAGACGGGGAAGGGGTGGAGTTTTTTTTTTTTTATTCAGGAATGAAAGAGGGAAAAAATACCACACAAATAGCTCATTTAGCAAAAAGGAACACTCTAAGTGGACAGACCATACTCGTATATCCTTTCATGTTAAGCATGTCCTGTTGGTACGTGATGGTGATGATACATTTTCTTCTCATTCCTTTTTTACTTTCTGCTTTTTTGGGTTAAAATTGCATGTGGATAGTAGAGAAAATTAGAATTTTGCATAATAAGGGAACTGAATGGACATGTTATCGTGAATAAGGAAGGTTTTGATGGGAGATATGGGGAATTTTTAAAGAGGTTCATGGGAGGGTATTTAAGTCGTTCATTAGCGTAATTAGTCCCTGTTGGAGTTGGTGAACTTTTTTTGATGGCTGATGCAATTTTTTTAGAAATTTACTTTGACTGGACAGATGTTAGTTTTTGTGTCCCTGGGTACTCCAGAACGGGTGATCATGATGTTGGTAAATCGTTCCACTTAGCTACTTGTAACTGGGTTTCTGTTTTACTTGCGTATTCCACCTTAAAAGGATCGACATTTCCTTAGATTCTATACGGCTGTATACTCGTATGCATGCTTTGTACGTAATTTAATCATATTGGCCGTGAAAATGAATAGCTTGATGGAATATTCTCCAACTGACAGTTGTTAGGCAGTTAAGCCTAGGTAAATTTAGATGACGAAGACTTGCTTTGACGTCTTCATTTCTTTATACAGTGGCATCAGCATTACTACTTGTTTTCGTGAAAGGTGCGAATAGTATGTAACGAATCGGCAAGCAACCCGCGAGGTATGTCTTTATCACAAAAAGTCACACAAATTTAGCTCCAAATACATAAGACCGGAATGATTGCTTTTTTTTTTTGCTGTGGAGTGTAGACTATGGTTGAAGTCCTGCGTCCTTACAGGTTATCTAACGAACTTCAGTAGTATCTGACACGTTTCGATAAGGAACTCGTACTTTACCATCTTATATGTAAATCTGCTTAAACAGTTCTTATAACTTCGCAACAGTAGCACTCATATAGCCTTAAACTCTGCTTCCAAACAGAGTTCATAAACGGTGTAGAGGACTGAATTACAATGTTTCTATTAAGATTTTAACAATTCGCTTTCTTTCTACTATAATATTACAGGGTTCGTATGAGTGAGATACTGTAGATAGTGCCCCTAAGAGGGTGTAACGAAGACACGCATTTTAATGAGAGTGGGAACAGTGATATATTAGCCATGTTTTTTTTCAAAACTTAGCCAGCCAGTAGTTGCTAGTAAAGTAAAATTTTACACATAAAACAAATACAATAACCGGCTGGCTACTACTCTTGATTTTATCCCCAGCAAAAAGTTACTGGCTGGGAATTTCGTGATGCCCAATTTCAGGCGGCGCAAAAACAAATGTTTTTTAGTTATTTGTTGTTGTTGTCACTGCGAGGTTGCTTGGTTCCTAGAGATATGTTCGTATAACATCGGCTGGCTTTGGCTGGCTGGCAAATCGTTTAAATGAATGACTGGCTGGCTAGGTTTCAAAAAAACACGGCAAGTGAATGTTCTATTTATAAACCCATGCTGCTTACCCTTACTTTTAAAAGTTTACAAAAGACAGTCGACAAAGAGCTGAATAACATGTTGTAACGTTTTTAACCAACTTAGAATAGTACCTGAGTAAAAATATTTTGCTGTGGTCATATTTGCAGATGCCTACCTTCTGTCCTTTGTGTGTAACTGTAATGATATTTTACAACTTAATTTGTCCAAATAAAACCTACAATATATACTCTTGGATAAGTTATTTTATTCTTAAATACCAGACAGAACGATACGCAAGGAAGTTCGTTCAAAATACTATTCCAATTGAAATCTCTTTTAATTTTATTCCCACCCACAGCTGGATTTCTTTTTAACATTTTAATTTCAAAAATTAACTGCTTTCTCCATAAAAAGTGTCGTAAAAAATTTAAACAGCTATAAACTTTCAGACACATTTCATTTTCTATTTTTATTCGCGTCGCTCACTTTACAACCAAACTCAAGTGTGAATGTGATGAATGATTCAAAAGTTAGACCTTTTCCTTTGCCTGAATCGAAAAGTGGAATTTTACACGTTAAATCGACAAAGAAATTCTCGTTCTTTTTGCTACCAATCCGTCAATCTAAAGTTTTATTATTGCCATGCACCTACTGCCTCTCCGCGCACGCTGACAACGAAAATCGATTTATTTTAAAAATAATTGTAAAGCCAACAAAAAGGGCGTTGAATTGGTTCTAATTTTACGCGCCAATAACACTGTAAGAGTGAATTATAGGTATTTGCCCTGGTTTCATGTAGGTAGCTTATCCTTTTGCGATTTCACTCGGGTTGGAGTGCTTGCTTCCGCATTCTTGGTTAGGATATCATGTAAGCTCTGTAGTGTGGCTTGAATCCCTTCCACAACGTAGTGATAATAAATGGTGCAGTTTTATCTCCACCTCTTCCCGGGCGACGCCAGTTGAAGATATATGACACGCAGGGGGGCGTTTCTATTTTTAGTTCAAATACTAAGCTCATGAGCGGATTCGAACAAAGGGAAACGATTGGAGGGTAAGGAATTTGGTACTGCTATTCGATATTCCTGCGTTCATTGACGTTTAGTACAGGAAAGTGCAAACGATAAGGGCACTTTTGACAAGCAAACAGCACCAAGGAGGCCATGAGTAAGTGCTTCTTCTTCAAGATTAGGTCACACTCGTGTACGGGAGAATCTGAAGTTTCCTCATGTTTGTTTGATGTCGACAAAATTTTACGTTAATCAAGTTATGCTTGACAGTGATTGTGTATATAATGTTTTCTTGGGGTTTTTGTTTTCCTTTGACATTGCCAGAGAAGGAAAAAAGTGCCATATGCGGGAAAGAAAAAATCCATTGGCTATGAGCTATATAAAGTTGGATAGAAGTCGAGTAAGAAGATAGGTTGAGGACTTCTTAAGAGTGCTAGCATGGGCAATTACAAAAATACAGCAGGGAGCACTATTAAAAAGTTCTTCTTATTGCACACATTCGTAAGGATTGGTGCATCAATTGCGTGTAGTAGTTTGAGTTTGCAGGGTTCACTTAAGGAACTGTAAAAGAATGTATTCATTTGAGAATTCAGTTCTTTCGACTGCACCTCAAAACAATTTCATCATTGACTTCACTTTTGAATGGTGAGTTAAAAACCAAAATCACCATTCATTTCGAAGTCATTGATTGAGCAATCATTTTTTAAGGCAGAAGAATGCAATCATTTAAATTCATTAAAAAGTGTTGCAGTCATTGGAAGTCGTTCGCATTGATTCTAATTAAGTCTGCATTCATTTCAAGCCATTCGCATTCACTTTAAGTCGCAGCGACACGCGCTAACTTATAAATCTATTGTTATTATCAAGACAGATAGATAGGGCATGATTGGGAGAATTTCAAAATTAAAATGGGGCCCGAGAATAAAATATCCTTTCGCCATTATTATTTTCATTGGTGATTAGCGATCTCGTTAGCAGAGCTTTATCTGTTGCCTTTGCTGCTATGGTTACATTGTATACCGCTGCTATATACGCTACTACATAAAGACTATCTCAAGTTATAATGATTATACTTTAATATACAATTCTCCTACGTGAGTACATGACCTCTGGGTTCACTCGTCTTCTTCAGCAGATTAAGTTTCAAACAAGAACAAATGCATTGGACAGCCTCACTAACACTGTCATTTTCTCCTCATCAATCCTCAGTACTTATTTTAATTTAACCCCAAACTTATACCTATCCTAGTGAACAAAACATTTATTAAACCCAACCAATTAAAAATCTCAATCTATTTTAACTGCATTGCAGCGAGACGTGGCATCTAACCCCATCCACTCAATAAATATTACGTATACGCTCCATTGACCAACTGTATTAACAAAGAAAGATTCACAAAAACAATCGTAGAAGACCACCTCCTCACTATAGATTCCAAGTGCACAATAATATCCTGCAAGCGTATTTCATTTCTATGACCCACCCCATCTCCGTTTCCATGGACTATCCTCACCCCATATCACCATTATTATGTCACTTGCAGCAGACTTGCATGGATGATCATTTCAGTCGACACACAATTGATGCTGCTGAATCCTTATCTTTGCTGATTTTGTGAGTAAAGGTATGTATATGAATGCTGTGAGGAAAGGACCTGCTATACTACGAGTTCTTTGCTCCAGTTATTCTCAACATATTTTTTACGTTGTCATCTTTTTTTCCATTTCGTTTGTGTGTTATCCTTTCAATTCGTTTTCTTCTCATATTGTGTCACACTTAAATGACAGGCCATGAGTGGCTACCTATGACTTTAGTACATATCATACGAGTATGCGGTAAAGAAAATGAAACACAGTAAAAGGATATAATCTGTGTGTATGTGGCACACACTCTTCTGGCAACAATGACACACATTATCCATGTTTGTTTCAGTCATTTTCCATCCAGCACTTGTGCCTAGATCTGCTAAAAGATCTCGTGTCCTTAAGGAATAATATATCAAAAGGATTATTGTTTTCGTACACAGAATGAAGAAAAAAAAAATGTCCTACGACATCTTTCATAAATGTCCTGAGAGGGTAACCAACACGAAAGGAGAAACACTCTCGAAGGGAAGGTAAATGTACTAAGCAAGGATTTATACATATAGTGAATACTTGATGCCACAAAACACTTAATGCTTCGTTTCCTTAATGCTGCAAAGCATTTTGCGTGACTAAAAATCTTTTTTCCTGACAAAGTCCTTTCGCCCAATTGCGTGTGTGTCCAATCCTTTTATCTGAAGACTACCACATTCGAAATAGCATGTGTGGACATCGTAGATAATGGCGACGTGCACTGCAAGGTAAATGGCTTAAAAAGAGAAAAAAATAAGCTCCAACTACCCTGGGGCCACAAAGGGACATCACATTGTGTGCCAAAGTAACATTGACTAGTTTTGGGGGCAACTGTACACATATTTACGAGTACATCAAATGATGGACATTGAAGCAATGGAAACTGACGTGCATTTGATATTCATGCAGAAAGCCGACAGCAAAAAATGAAACGAACAAAAGAAGGACACACAGGACGACATTATACAGAATAAATGAAAAAAATGTGAGCCTTCCTGTCACAGAGGAAGAGAGTGCGCCCAGTTTTTGCTCATTTCAATAATTCTGCAGCTCGAATCATACAACAACATGCTATCAATGCGAATGGGAGCAAGGCATCTCGGAGCTTTAAATACCCAGGATATGATGAAAGACATGAGTTTTCATGCTGTTGCAAGAGATTCATTGCATTTTGTGAAATGAAATTTCCAAATTTCCTAATGAACGAGAACTTCATAAGCCAGATCTCTGCTTGACCTTCCAAGCTCCTTTACTGCACACTTCCATGCTAACTATCGCAAGAATTTGCATACAAACACCCAACACTCACTCATTTCTTCGACATCCTTTCGACTTAATGTCAAGAGAAATGAAAACTTAATTTGAATGCAAATTCATTCACAGTCGACGGGTGAAATCCTTGAAATCCTTCAAAATTAAATCTCGTAAATTATTCGACTGTCCGGGGTTGAGAAGGATGCTCCAGCTCATGTGTTGTATGCTTAGGTAATTAATGTCAAAGGAGAACTTATTACGGACGTTTAAGTCTGTCAGCTGATGGTCATCAAATGCTAAAGCACAGACGGGCTCATCTCTTGGCAGGGTGCTGCCGTTGATGTTACGACGGACCAACATACGTGACAAATTACTGAGTAATGAAGTTTCTTGTAATCGTGAAACTTGTTTAACAGCCCTGTTAAGTGGGTCAGAAGTATTATAAAAAGCTACAAGCAAAAAATATCCAAAGGTAAAACTCGATGACAACTAGTACAGGATGTTTTAGTTGGTTTGTCAAAGTCGGAAACAAAAAAAAATAATTTTTTTTTCCTTCTGTCGCTTCACCTCTGAGGAAGTAATTAAAGAGGAAAAAAGTTTTCCCCATTCTCGAAGGCGAAATACCTACCACTCTCAAAAGGAAAGTATTCTGATTAGTTTTACGTAAAAGTTTGTCGACGATGACCTTGGGAATATGAATGTTTTCCTCTTTTGAGATACGAAGGCATACTGTGGCGTATTCGTAATATTTTATAAAAGTTTTTGCTTCATAACAATGTTGAAGTGTTTTTCTTTCTTGGAAGTTGAAAGTGTTGCTGGTCAAGTGAGGACTTAATGCCTAGTAACGATTAGCAATATTCATCTTTTCTAATGTTGAAGTTAAAATTTTGCAAACTCTCAAAATCCTTCTTTCGAATGCTTGGTATTCTCAATGCCTCTATCCGAACTCTTTTTGTCCCTCTTTTCTCAAAATGTCGACAAATCCATTTAAAGTGTTACAAGACGTGCATTGAGTTGGGAGAAACAGCTTTTAAATTGAAGTATTGAATGTCATAAAACCAAAAGGGACAAGTTCGCAGCTGATTAAGGTTCAAAATTCAAACAAAATCACGTTTTTTTTTTTTTTTGAAAAAAAAAAAAAAAAAAAAATGCAAATAATAAATATGTAGATCAACTATCTGAAAGTTGTATCTGCTTCTGCTAACATTCTTTCCGAATACTTGATGTTAGATGTCCTGAAGGCATCTGATGAAAGATATATTTTTGTTTACTTTGGTTAGCTTCTGCCGCAATACCCATGAACAAATCATTGTCGCCAAGGCCAATGATCAATTATGGAGGGATAGTATAGACAAAAGGAACTAGTCTAGTCACATCGAGGGAGACACTCACAAAAGTGCAAAGACTTGCGAGCCTCTGCATCACTGGGGCCATGAGAACATGTCCAACTACAGCCATGGAAGTACTCCTAGAGCTAACTCCGCTCCATCTCGTAGTGGAGCAAAATGCAAAGCGAACGATCCTAACCTCCTGAGACCCAAGACCAAGTTATGTATTTTACATTAACAAGACCTTTTTTTATAACTTAATACCACCTATGATTACACAAATTTCAGTAAAAAAAAAATGGCCACCACCCCGCTGGGAATAGGGGGTGGTGTCATCAGTGATACTTTGGGTTTTAAATAGTATTAAAAGATATGATTTTAATATTGGAAAATGTTTTTTATTTAAATAAGGAATCCCGACAAAACGTTTCACTTTTATTATACAGGGTGTCCGCCGGGAACGTATACTACTTTGTTTTGCCGCCATTTTGGTAAACATTAGTCTTGACAGTTCATATTTGGCAGGCGTGAAGTAGACACGTGGCAAATTTATTATGGAAAAATATTCGATAAACCAACGTGTTTTAATCGTTAAAACACTTTATCAAAATCAATCATCGATTACTGTGACGATGAGAAAGTTACGAATGATTTCGAAGAAAGAGGGTCTGTAGGTGATAGGCCCAAGCATGGGCCACAACGTACTGCAAGATCGGCTGAAAACATTACTGCTGTTCAAGGAAGTGTTCAAAACAATCCATCAACCTCAATTCGACGCTGTGCTCAGGAGCTTGGTCTTCAAAGAACAACTTTGGCCACAATTTTGCACTTTTTAACTTTTTAACGCCACAACTGCATGCTTTGGGCTTGATTAACATGTGGTATCAACAAGACGGTGCCACATCGCATACAGCCAGGATTACAATGGAATTACTGCGAGACCTCTTTCCACAACAAGTTATTTCAAAAAATGGTGATGTTGATTGGCCTCCACGGTCGCCTGATTTGACTGCTCCTGACTTCTTTTTGTGGGGATATCTGAAAAGCAAGGTTTATGCAAACAAACCAGAAACGCTTGAGCAACTCAAACAAAATATTCGTGATGAAATTAATGAAATACCGCGTGAAATGTGTGAGAATGTAATGAAAAATGTGCTCAAAAGGGCTCGCATTTGTAAGACTAGCAGAGGCGGACATTTACCTGATATTGTATTCCATACATAATTGCCGACATTAAATAAAACATTTATCAATATAAGATCCATTCTCCTTCATTTAATCAAAAATTATAAACAAACAAAGTAGTATACCTTCCCGGCGGACACCCTGTATATAAGTGTGGTAATTAAAAAAGCAGTTCCGGTTTACATTGAAACAAAGGAATATGTTATAGTCCGAACATTTTACAAATGTCAAGTGGGCTACAATCATATATATAACGATATTTATAACGATATTTTGATCTATTGTTTTGGTTCCCCTTCGCACATGTTGGCAAATGTTTAGCTTCCTTTGTCCTTTTTGAGGCATGAGGAATAGGTTTGATTAGTCTATGTTTCCTTCTAGTAGTTGGCATTTGTTCTATGGGATTAGGAGTATTTTGAGAACTTCGATTCGGGCTACTGCGTGTAAAATGTGCTACATGAGGACTTAAACATTGCCGCACAGAAGATCCTTGTTCTGAATAAATTAAATGCTTTGCCAAGTCAAGTTTAAAGCCTAAATATTGTTCAATATCTTTGTCTGCAGCCCAGATTTCGCGGCATCTTCTCTGTACTGTATCCACCCTGCAGCGGTAGCGAAGTCGAAGAAATGAAAGATTGACCTCACTGTCCATTTGCCAGTTCTACCCTGCATAGGATGCTTGCCGATAATGCGATCCCATAAATTTGTTATATTGTTTTATAGCCACTGGTTGTGGAATATCAATTTAAGCTCTTTCTTTCTTGCTCCAGCAGCGGCACACTCCCAGTGGTTGAACAGCAGCTTCTTTTGAAGCAACATGAATCGGTTTACTATCCAACCACTTGATATCAGAAATATTACCATCACTTCCTACAATGCGATCATGACTGTCTCTACCTGCCTTTTGTAACATGCCATCTGTCTTGAATAAAGCACCATGTCTGGTAGATCGCTGTTTGTTTGGTCTTTGGTATTCCGGCACCCGATTTTTCTTCAGAGTTCCAGTCGCCTTGATTCCTCTTTTTAGCAAGACATCAAGAAGTGGAATTGACGTGAAATACCTGTCTATGAAAATGGATAAACCCATGGGCAGTGTGTCTACGAATTTCAATACAAATCGTCCACCAAGATCCAATTTTTCAGGTGTAGGGTATAAAGCAGAGTCAACCGTAGTACCCTTTCCCTGATACAAGTACAAATCTAAGGGCAGGCCTGTAGGATTAGCCCATATGAAAACTTTTATGCCTTCTGGGTTCGGCTTTCCTTTTACTACTTGTTTCTGCTTGCATTTGCCTGTAAACGGGATTATTTGCTCATCAATGGCGACGTGCTTTTCTCTTCTATTCTCACGGCAGCCTTTTTCTATTCTAGAAACGAGAGGGCGTATTTTCCAAAACTTGTCGACATCCCTTTGGTCAACAGTTTCATCATTTACAACCTCTAAATTTGACTTCAGTTGAAAAAAACGGTTACGAGTGATGGTGTTTACTATGTAAGGCACTTTTGTTTCCAATGCCCAATACATCCTAAATCGTGGCAGCCCAAGTACGCTCGTAGCCATAGAGCATCCGAAGAACTGCCATAGTTCATTGGGTTTCGTGTTCAAAGATTTTCCAGTCCTCAATATGCTACAAAGATTTGTACACTCAGACATAATTTCAAGCAAACTACTATCGATGTATTGAGAAAAGTGGGCTATTGACACATGAGCTAGGGTCAAATCAAACATTCAACTGATCATCGTCAGGAGTAAAATAAAAGTTGTCTGTATGTTTCCATCGTATACGATCGCTGCGAGAAAATTGGGGCTCGACGCGTAAAGACGACAGAGGCTCATCGTCAGATTCGTTCCATTCCTCTTCTTCTATGGGCGGCACCGCTTCCTGTTGGCTTGCTTGAAGATCAGGGGCCTTATTTTGTATTGCGCTTCTATAGCAAATGTATACAAACTCAATTTCCAAGTAATTTAAGTGACGATTGATAGATGTTTTGACAATCTAACTTTCGGAAATGTTTGATTTCGAGTTGGAAGCACTTACACCCAATCCGATAACAATACAAAATACCAATTCGTTTTAGAATCGGATTACATTTCCGAATGGCAATCCGAATCCGAAAGCAGTAGAAAATAAGGCCCCAGCTTCATCATCGCTACCTTCATCTTCAAAGTCTGACAAGTCAAAATTGATCAAGTCTTCTATATCTTTAGCTGTCAAATGACCTGTAAAATAAAACAAAAGAAGTGCCTAGTGCCCAAAGTATCATCTATGATATTGCTTATTAAACTTGAAACTTTGAGTAAAACATGAACACTATAAATATACAGTTTTGAACTAAATATTTAAAACAAAACACCAGCAAATAACTTAATAATAACATAAAATGAATGCTTACCCTTGCACAAAGTCGACATGGTGGTAACGCAAAAAACAATCAAACTTCAACTAATTCCAATTGACGTAATTTGACAACTAGAGAAATGCCACGTGGCTCAAAAACAAGATAATGGCTCTCTAAACTGTCTCCCCTAAAGTTTCTACCGAATTCCAAAAGATGGCGTGGAAAAAAATTCTAAACTAAACGTATCACTCGTGATACCGGGAGTCTCAGGAGGCTACGGATGGAGAAAGAAGGTACTGGACGGGAGAAATGCGTTAGTTCAAAAGAATACGATGCACTTCTTAAGAAACTTCTCCATCTAGCAATCCCCAGGGACGACAGTATCAGAAAGTTTAACTGTAGAATAAACTTTTGTATACAGTTAAGTAACAAGCAAGAGTGGACGATTTGACTCCTATGTCATCAAGTCGAAACTTGTGTGGGAATGCATGCACAAACTTAATGAATTACTTATATGTAGAAACAATACATTAACGCTCTGCTGGTCATGCCGGGATAAAAGGTAATGAAGTAGCAGACTCCTTGGCAAGACAAGGAGCTGCAGAACCTTTCATTTGTCCTGAACCATTCTGCTGAATAAGGGAACATACGATATGCGAAAAATTCAGAAAAATGGAGAAAGGAGACAGGGCAAGAACCTGGAAAAACAGTACAGGTCTAAGGCAAGCCAAAAAAATACTGCGATGTTACAACCGGAAAAAAATCGAAGCCTGTATCTGCCGTCACAGGAATAACCTACGAATCATTACAGGGTTCCTAACGGGATACTGAAAACTCAGGAAACATTTACGGAAACTAGGAATAACAAATGAAGGTCTTTGTAGATTATCTAATGAGTCAAGCGAGAATTCGGAGCATCTTGTGGGGCACTATCCCACGAAAGTATGAAATACTTGGACGAGTACCAAATATCAGATTAGGATATGCCAACCATGGACCTGCTCATTTTCAGATTCTTAAAGGAAACTGGTTTGGAGAGAGAACTCTAGGTAAACTATTCTGGCTAACGCAAAGCAAGAGTACGAGTAGTTAAGTTAAAAAAGTTAAATAGACTTTTTATTAACTTCATATAATTTTCACAAACAGTGTATACATAGTCGTTTATGGTTTGGCTTAAGGCCGCCTACCAGATTGACAATATGGTTGCTATTTCTGATTAAAAATCGCTTTGCAAAATACGGGCTCCGTAGCGGATTGCTGATGTAGCATAGTTGTATAAAACATCCCAACCATGACTACCATTCGGTACGTTGATCACCTCATCCGAATCTAGCGAAATTACTCCGAAGAAATGGTATGGTTACTCTTCCGATGAAATGGTATACATCCTCCCTTTCTTTAAGGTTGCACATGTCACATAAAATTGGAAGATCAGGTCGATGTGGAATAAAATGAAGACTTGTGCATTCAAATCCCTTAAGGAATCACGATGATTTTCCATTATGATCCTTATACTTTGGATTGCATCTGTGGTTGATTTACCCGAGACAAACCCGCACTGATCATCGGATAACCGTATTATTTTTCGCAGCCGGCCACCTAATACCCGCTCAACGATCTTCATGGTGTGTGACATCAGCTTGATCGAACGGTAGTTATCATAGTTTCGCGTATCAGCCTTCCCTTTGTATACAGGGAGACGGTAACTTTCCCTCCATTGATTCGGCATTGGATCACCTCTCACAAATTTGGAGATGAGAATTCTTCTTCATCTTTCATCTTTTTCCAGAACTCTGAGGGCATCTCGTCTGGCCCAACCGCTTTTCGTTTTTTGGAATATTTGACCGCCTCACTAACTTCTTCGACTGTAATGTCGGGTATTTCTTCATAGTTAGGGGTGGCTCTTGGAAAGTATAGTCGGAGCTAAGGTATCCTACTTTCGATCAAGAGAAATTGCATTTCTGCAATGCTTTCGAAGTGACACCGTCAATTTGTAAAATTCTAGCCTATAACGCAACTGAATGGCCACTGTTTATTGATAGCTCAAGGCGGATCTTGAAGTGTGTCCTCTTCCACAATGGAAACTTATTTGGTGCAGTCCCAATAGGCCACTCAGTTTGTTTGCGTGAAGAATATGAAGACATAAAGATAGTCATTGATTTGTTGCCATGCACAAATGGATAATCTGTGTTGACCTTAAAATGGTATGCTTCCTTCTTGGCCAGCAACGCGGTTATACCAAGTATCCCTGTTTTTTGTGTATGTGGGACAGCAAAGCTCGTGAGAAGCATTGGCTGCAGTCGAATTGGCCGCCAAGATCTGAACTCAAACCTGGTGATCCAAACATTCTACATCAGCCGTTTGTTGACAGAAAGACTATTATATTGCCACCTCTGCATATAAAACTGGGCCTCATGAAGCTGTTTGTTAAAGCTTTGCCAACTGAAGGAGACTGTTTCAAGTACCTCATTTCAGCATTTCCTCGCCTGTCTTTTGAAATGATAAATGCCGAAGTGTTTGACGGTACACAGATTCGGCAGCTCATTAAAGATGAGCATTTTATTGGGACAATGACAGAACTCCAAAAGAATGCTTGGTTGGCATTCAAAAACGTTGTCAAAAACTTTCTTGGGAATACGCGAGCAGAAAATTACACAGAAATTGTCCAGCAACTTTTAGAGGGCTTCAAAATGCTTGGTTGCAACATGAGCATCAAGGTTCATTTTCTACATAGCCATCTTGCTGACTTCTTGTAAACTCTAGGTGCAGTCAGTGATGAGCAGGGTGAGCGATTCCACCAAGATGTAAAGATCATGGATGCACGGTACCAAAGAAGATGGGATGTACATATGATGGCTGACTACTGTTGGAGCATCAGGCGAGATTGTCCACAGAATGAACACTCCAGGAAAAGCTATAAACGAACATTTTTACCTTGATATGTATGTTTGCCGTTTGGTTAAATAAGTTTACTACTATTATGAATAAAATTATTTTCTTTGAACATTTTTTTTCGTAATTGTTTCCTTAATTTTTCATTTTGGATGCACATTTTGTATGTTATTTAGAACGAAAAGATGATTTCCTGTAGCTTAAAAAGGTGACGTGATAGACAAAAACTGTGATAATTTCGCATTCAGACACCAAAAATAAGTCAAAAACAAGTGTCAGGTCTTAGTCAACGAAAAGTGTGTGCCCCTGTGTTATATATAATTCTTAATGGCTGGACAAGACTTAGCTTACACGCTTTAAAAAAAATAAAGGTGGAAAATTATTAGGTGCAATACTTCCACTCGAACCGAGGGAGGACAATTCAAGCAGAATTTCATCTTCTGTTAAAGAAAAGAAACCTAAATCAGTGATCAGTTCATTATGAAGTAATAAACTGCAGTCAATGGAAATATTAACGGAATTTGATTGAAAAAACGACGCAAACATGTCACAAACTTGCTTTAACTCATCACTAGTAACTCCATTATAAGTCATATTAGATGGTATTCCAAGCGATTTCCGTCCAGAAGGTTCTAGAATCAAGTTTTATATTCGACTCAATTGATGAAATATATTGCCTGTATACGAACTTCTTTAAAAACTCATATTCTCTTCTTAATTGACGACCTTATGACCTTATTCATGGCGTTCTTCAATCTAGATAAGCTTTATTAAACCAGATAGATATTGTGATAAATACTAGTTGGATGAAGTCTTAAGGTATATAAATTTGCCACAGAACTTTATAGATGCTACAGATTGCAGATGGAAGGATGTCGTGAGATTGTTAATTTCACCTTTCTTTTGGGTAATCACAAGGCTTAAGTTGTTAACTATAACCTATAAGCTGCTGGTATACATACTTACTTCATTTTATATCTTTTAACGTAATTCATTACTCTTCGCGTAATAATCCATATCTAAGACGCGTGATATAGTGAGATTTATACAAATTCATCGGATATCCACATCGAAGCTAAAAATTCAACACTTTCAGTCAGCACATGCAAAAATGTTACGTATACGCACCGTAGCGTATGTATCTTTTGCCAATATGTACTCGCGTAAAAAAAATGAAAACAAATAAAGAAAAGTTTCGATATCAAACGGAAGTCCGAAAAAATATTTCACAATTCAATTCACGGTGGAATAGGTTTAATTTAAAAATATGACCACCAAGCTAAGAGCGAATAAGCTGCATAAGCTTATTCAATCAAATATTCATACCACGCTTTCATTTTATTTTACTTTCACGTTCAATATTGTATTGTATTTATTTTAAATTAATTTTTTAACTACATACCTTCTTTTCCGAATAAACTGGATTATCATGTACAAGAGTGCATAGAATACAACGAATACCCTCTGATAAACGACCTGAAAAAAAATAAAAGCAAATGAAAATAAAAACTTTATACATAGGTCACATTTAGAGATGACTAAAAGGGTATGAAGAGTCATAAATATACACGCTTATACATTGGGTTCAGCATTGAACACCAATTCGACTGACTCTAAGGAAAAATTTGAAAAAGATGATGAATAGAAAAAAGAAAAAATGTGGATTAAAATCGATACGATTGTTGATTTTGCAGCGGCCATTGTCCTGGACATACGAATCATATGATTCGATAGCAGGGCTTTGTTCGCTACACAAAAACAATGAAAGATACGACAACATCTATCTGCTTTTTGATTTATATTCTCCAACTGAAGGTAATATTCCTACAATTGGCTATTAAATGCAAGATAGCACCCCTATCACTCTTCCAAAATTGTTTGTAATTTATTAAATAATGAGAACAGAAACAGAAAGAGAATGAGAAAAAAATATAAATAATTCGAAGTCATTTGAAATGGTAGATTAGCCCAGCCTTCATATTAAAGAACATAAATTCTGGCTAATGGTTGCAATAAATTTTACTTTTCTCTGTGAATCCTTGCAACGCAACTCTGGGGTGTTTGCTGATGAAAGGCTGAAATTATTTTCCTGACAAAATTCATGAGACCTTAAAGCAAGAGGAATACAAACACAATTAAGCTACCAAAATTCGATGTAATTGTGTGTGGCCTCAAATTACTTGGCCCATAAAATATAAACTAGGACCAATCTATTCCAATTAAATTCGAAAATGTAAAAACATTCCAAGAACTTTTGGGGCCAACGATAACTTTAAATGCAATTCCAACAAAATCGAATAAATATTGTGGGAGGGTAGTCCTTAGAACGCAGACATATATTATACACACACAGAGAGAGCGATTTGTCCCTAAGCGGTCTGTGTGTATTCATCGTAGGAGATAGAATATTCAAGGGAATAAAACGAAAATTGAATTTCCTCGCAAAACTCAGAAAATTTCCGCTTTTTTGCTTTTTTACTGTATCCATAAACATTTGAATGTTTTTTTTTTTTTTGCTGTTTTGGGGTCCTTTTGAAACATCATTTATTTTATCGAAGACAAATGACCAAATGATTCTGTTTGCAGAAAGTTATACTGAGATACACCCAGGGAATGGAGGGTGTTGAATGTTGAATGAATTTAAATATTTAAGGGGAGATACTATTGGGTGACAGTTTGACGTCGAATTAGAGGAGAAGCCAGGAATTTGCCGACGATATAGGGAGGGTATAGGAGAATAAATAGAAGAATGAGGATATTAGAAATAAATTGAGAAATGAATATAATGATAGGAGGGATGTTTTGATGACCATAATGATTAGGAAACACTTGAAGTGGTGAATGGTAATAGCTTTATAAGATTGTGGGTGTCGACTATAATCTGTTATTATAGAAAGCCGAAGAAAAATGTTCAAACAAAAGTGGGATTATGGAAATGAATAGACATTCTTTGCTGGAGAAAGTAAAGTCGATCGTATTTTGTAGACAGCGTGAAATACATGAAATCATATAGATATGAAACCATTAAAAATCCCCGTCAAATAGTCGGTCATTGTACACCAATGATTTCATGGTTGCAACATTTACCACCTAAATGTATGTTTTTCAATGCAAGGAGTTTGGATTATATTGCATACTATTTGGCTGTTCGGTTTCTATAATCTTGACTAGTTTTCATAATAAAGACAATTCAATTTCAATTCAATACAATTTTTATTCATTTCCAACTTAAAAAATCAAAATAACATAAATACAATAAAAAGAGCGTGCTGGAATGGAACGAAATAGAGATCATTCTACAACTGTTAGCAGTTGGAGTTGAATGACCCTCGATCATTTGAAATGCAATAATAAAAAGTTCTAATGTGGGGTATATCAGTAAGTACTATTATTGTAATGAAAATAACAAAAAAAAAAACGTATGAGTAAAGATTTAACAAGAAAAAATGTATGAGTACATAAGTAAAGAATGTGAAATAAGTGAATATAAATTAATTTGTTGAACGAATTAGGTGCAGTTATGGTGTAGTAATCAGTATATTCGGAGCTTTGTGCAAACGGAACATTAACTAAAGCCTAACTATTTATGCTAACTATTTATTCTCAAACTATAAGTTCTAGAAAGTCTATTGGAAGTTTTGCCGCTGCGTTTGAAGAATTCTCCCAGAACTTGAAAAAAAAAAATAGAGGTGTCTTAGAGGGAGAATCCTCAATTCTTGAAATAGCGGCCAACTACTAGCGAAGCGGCTTCTACCCGAGATAATTCTTATTAAGTGCTTATGAGCTGTCACTAGAGAATCAAAGCTGCTCCTCCCCAATTTGCAATGCCATATTGCAACGTTGAGTTTGTTAGACCATAATAAAGCATACGAGTAGTTAGAACCTTTTAGAACAATGTGGTTTTAAGAGATACATACGTGTCACCAGCATCATATATGACTTTAATGCTTGAATGTGATCTTTCCAGTTAAAATTAAAATCAATTAAAACACCAAGATATTTGTATTTGTTTACGGATTCAACTTTAAAGCAAATTCTTTTTCTTATTTTGGCGAGGTTATGATCCGAAAACAAGGGATCATAACCCTCCCACTTCACCGCATTTCTACTGATCCGCCTGTGGAGTTCGCCTATTTGACCTCAGAAAATATCGGCAAGCCTACCTATTTTGGATCACTCGGTTACAGAGGCCAATGAAATGCCGATGTCATCGCATTTGTGTGATCCAGGCGTTTAAAGGCCTGCCTCTCCTACCTCCGGATTCTTTGTAACGTTCATTGAATGATCTCTTCTTTGAACGTGGCAATACCAGCCGAGCAATCCAAAGTATAAGGATCACAATGGAAAAACATCGTGATTCCTTAAAGGATATGCATATTGTATTGGTTGACTTTGGAAAGGCATTCGACAGATAACCACGAGATCTGATATGGGTGACGCTAAGACATCGGGGGGCTCCAGAAACCTATGTACAGATGATCATGGACATGTACGATAGAGTAAAGACAAGAGTAAGATGCGCCGCTAGAGTAAAGTGTCTTAAGTCATTTGCTCTTTATTGCAGTCCTTGACTATCTGCTTGAAGGTAAAGTGACGGACCCGAAGGACCATCAATTATTCTTTGCTGACGATGGAGCCATCATAAGTGAGGATCCTACATCCCTGCAAGGAGCACTTGATGTGTGGGTCGACGTTTTAGAGGGAAATGAATATCGCAGTAGTTAAAAAAACACAGTACTTTTGCTGCCTGTTCTCTGATCCACTCAGGCCTATTCCAGACATTTATTTTGAATGGAACAATGCTTTCCAAGTGCGAAAAGTTACAAATATCTGGAATCTATGATCAATAGCAAGGCAACCTGTGATGACGACATCAATCATCGCATAGGCGTAGGGCGGATGAAGTGGCGGAAAACCCTGTTATTTTCTGTGACCGAAAAGCTTAATCGAATAAGAAGTTCAAAGATCCGTGGAAGCCTTCACGTCAAGGAAACCAACTTACGAAAAATTTTAGAGCAACTTGTCTTACATTTAATATTACAGTTGAAATTATTTTTGCCGCAAATATGCAGAGGTAAATTAAATCTTTCACAATCATGAGAATGAAAAAATAAATTGTAGTCGAGACATTACCAGAAGACTTAAAAGCCATCAGTTTAGTTTTTTGACTTATTATTAATTAATGAAACGTAAACCGCAATCTCAATTTTTTCAAATGTTCTATCTTTGTAATGCACTCAAACGAAGAATTGCTTTGGCTCACGAAAGCTACATCATCAGCGAATGCAGTGGAGATGCCATTAAAATTTTGTTTGAAAAGGGAGTTGATGTACATATACCAGAAATAAAAGTGGACCGAGAACAGAACCCTGTGGGACTCGATTATCTAGATCTGAAATCGGCAGCGTTATATAACTTGCTTAAAAGCAAATCGTGGTCGACCATGTCAAAGGCTTTAGTCATATCTATGAAGAGAGCCATTGAGGAGTTGCAACAACCAATTCCTTCATATAAGTGGGAGCGTACTCTAAGGATAGCATCTTCTGTTGACTTGCCCTATCTCAAACCAAATTGGTTGATTGCAAAAAAGAGATTCTTTTTCAAAAAAGAAAAAATCCAACACTTAAGCAATTTTTCAAAAAGGTTTTGAGAAGGAAAGTAGTGAAATGTGCCTAATGTACGACTACCCTTTTTAAAAAGGGGAATAACTTCTGCACATCTCAGAGACTGAGGCTCGAAACCACTAAGAACTTCTTTGCTGTTCAGATAATCAATCAAGAAATGTACGAAATAAACTGTTGTTGGGTCTTCTTAAATTAATCGCATTCCATAGGCATGTTTCTAGGCAGATAAAAACCGAACGCTTCTAATCAGCCTTAAAATAAAAATACCGCCCGATGAGTTAATCATGCAGCATTTGACACTACAAATAACAGTCGGCGCTCTGTCAATGAGCATTCAATTTATGGTTTTGTTTGGTTGGTTAAACGGGATAAACGGCTATACACTGTTTCTACGTATTCCTGACTGTATTGGACTGTATAGTCTACTAGGCTAGGAATATGGATAGCTGGAGCTATGAAGAGAGGAATACCATCATATAAATGATATTGTAAATATTTGTTTGCTTTGTGAACTTAAAAATACCGCCAATTCTTTGTCATCTTAAATGAGTTAAAACTGCTATCAGTATTGCCTGTCGTAGTCTCTATCACAATTCCCATACACCCGGTGAGGGAAAAAGAAGTGTTTCAAGTCTTTAATTTGCTGAAAGTTCATAATGATTATTATTTTTGATAGCCCAGATCTAAAAGCACACCTGTTTAAAATGATGAACTAATATCAATCCCATCGCCAGAGTGAAACTGTATCGACTAGGTGTTTTCATTGAGCACATAAATTGAACGTGTTCCAAGAATAACAACATATTTGTACATCTTTCTACTGCATACGATATAACGTATGTCGAATGGTAGAAAGTAATAAAAAAAAAGCTGAATAATGGCCTACCACACTGCTCAGTCTTATCTCCCCCATTATTCAACTTTTACATGTATGATACCTATATCCGCAAAAGGTCAATAAAGTTTGAGTATACTGATTGGTTTGACAATGCAATTCAAAAATAAACAACGCGCAGTAGAAGTACTCCAGAAGACCTCAAGACTTTGAGGAACTATTTTAAAAGAAAATTAGACGAGAGTTCAATCTGAATCAAACCGATATTACGGGTACCTGTTTGAACCTTAACAACAATTTAAATGCTTCACACTGACAACTGTTCAAAATCAACACAGACGAGATGACCTATACCTTTTCTTTTCAATTTTCTTAAACTAATTCATCAGTAGTTGAAGTCATATTCATACCTAAGGCAGGAAAGAGCTCGCACGTGGAACCAAAGGATCTCCGACCTATAAGTCTATCGTCCTTTCTGCTTAAAACTTTAGAAAGGTTAATTGATATCCATTTTCGGCAAAGTATTAGCCCAGCTCTGCTCTCGCCGTCCCAACATGCGTACTGCAAAGGCAAATCGGTTGAGACAGCTTTACATTCGCTTGTGCGCACCATCGAAAAATCATTGAGCATCAAAGAATACACCATGGTGGCTTTCCTTGACATTGAGGAAGCTTTAAACAATGTCAAACCAAAGGCGATTACCGACGCACTTGTAAATCTGAAAGTGGATACTTCGCTCGGAGTGTTGATCAATCAATTGCTTACATGCAGGATTATTAACACACAGCTGGGCGGAGCATCGGCCAGAAGAACTGTTCGCTGCGGTACACCTCAAGGTGGAGTCTTATCACCTCTTCTGTGATACTACTGATAGACCTGGATACGTCAGGTTGTAGAGTGATCGCCTATGCTGATGACATTGCTATATCTGCCTCCTGTAAACACCCGGACACTCTCAGCGATATCTTTCAATATGCTCTCCTTCGGCTCACCAAATGGGCCTCCAAATGTGGACTGGGGGTTAACCCCCATAAAACGGAACTCGTTCTCTTCACGAGGAAATATAAAGTTCCCCTCATAGACCCTCCTATGATAAATGGCACCAGTCTCACCTTCTCTGAAAACGCAAAATATCTGGGTTTTATTTTGGACAGGAAATTAAACTGGAAGGCCAATCTACTAGAGCGCGTCAAGAAAGCTAATGTAGCTCTCTATTCTTGTAAAAAAAACTATAGGTAGGAGCCGGGGTATCAAACCTCAAATCACTCATTGGCTATACGTGTCCGTTATCAGGCCTATACTACTCTATGCCGTGATTGTATGGTGGCCCGCTCTTGACAGGGCTGTCCACCTCACTCAACTAGCTAAGGCGCAAAGATCTGCATGCATCTGCATCAGTGGTGCACTGAGAACTACTCCCTCCGCGGCACTGGACATCTTTTTCAACCTGCTACCTTTAGATATTTGCGGCAAACAGATGGCTGCCTGTGCGGCCATCCGCCTGAAAACCTCCTCAGTGGTCTGACGATCGCTTTGGCCTCTTCTCGATCCTTGATCTTCTCAACTTCAAACACGAAAACACGGACTACACCCCGCCGAAACTGAGATTTGACCGTAACTTCCGTAAGAGCATCCCTAACCGGGATGTATGGGACACTTCCCCCCTGTCGACGGTAGTTCGGTTCATTTCTTTACAGATGGATCTAAGACGGAGGGTGGATCTGAGCATCTCTTTCCGCCTCCCTCATCATTGTAGCGTTTTCCAGGCGGAAATCATGGCGATTAACGAAGCCCTGTCCTGGCTGAAATGTAATGTATTATCTGTCAGGGATATTAGCATTTTCACTGACAGCCAAGCGGCAACCAAGTCCTTGGAATCGTTCTCCTTCACTTCAAAGGCTGCCTTAAACTGTCGTCTATCTCTTATGGAGATGACAGAGCAGTTCAACATTCACCTATGCTGGGTGCCGGGCCACAGAGACATTCCAGGTAACTAGAGGGCTGACGACCTCGCCAGACAGGGTACCACTCTAAGGATTTTGCCTGAAAGGCAAGCCCTGGGTATGCCCCTCGCAACATGTAAGTATCTACTAAAGCTGAACGCTTTTAGCACGACCAACCTTTCATGGGGAAACGGCTCAACGTGTCACGTTTCGAGACAGATCTGGCCTAAGCTGGATCAAAAACGTAGTGCCGATCTGATCAAGTTAAAGCGTACACAAATCAGCTGCGTTGTCGGTGTTCTCACTGGACACTGTCTTATAGGCCAAAAGACTTGGTCTCTTCTCCAACGACTTCTGCAGATGCTGTAGGGACGAGGAGGAGGAGGAAACCATCGTTCACCTCCTATGCACATGTCCAGCCCTGTCGCATAAAAGAATGCTCCATCTAGGGTCCCCCTTCCTTGACGACCTCTGCGATCTGGCGTCCTTGGACGTCATGAGCATCCATCGCTTTGTCAAAAGCTCCGGTTGGTTTTGTTAGTCCCTGAGTGGCCTAATGGTTTGATCCATGGCATCACAATGGACCTTCACTGGTCTAAGTGTGTCTGCACTCTCGTGTGGACAGCCAACCTAACCTAACCTAACCTAATTCATCAGTATTTATTCAGAGCAAACAACCAAACGACTGTAAGTATCACACTTCTGGACAACCTACTGTTAAAAGTAAATTTCTTGGATTTTTATTTTTTTTCGAGGATAGGTGAAAATCTTCATCAAGACTCTATGAGGATTACCAACCTCCACTCGATACCTGTATCATGGGTTGCACTATCAAAATCATCCATCGTCTTAAGCGGGGTGGTTTTTGGTATACTCCACACTGGAATTTTGAGAGCGACATTTATCTTACGACTCTTGTCTTATGAATATGCCGCCTGATGCAATGACACCAGAACTTGAGCTGATCCTCAAATTTAGAGTCAACTTCGCTTGTGTTCAGAACTGACTTCGGCCAGAGTCTGAACCGGGAATGGAATGCAGTCGTATTTTCACGGACGGTTCCAAAACCAGTCAAGGGTCTGGTGCTGGTGTCTTCGTGGAAGTCTACAACATTAGACTTCACTTCTCGTTAGACAAATATGCGTCTGTTTTCCAAGCGGAAACTTATGCAATCCGAATGGCCATAAACTATGTTGTGAAGAACAGGTGGAAGGGACGTTGCATTTGTGTCTGTAGTGACAGGCTGCGCTTAAGGCCTTGCTTAACCCTTTAACCACTTCCAAGATAGTTCGTGAAACCAAAAATTCTTTGAACTCGGTCGCAAGGCTGAATTCTCTGTCTCTTATCTGGGTACCAGGTTACGAGGTCTCCGATGAGATTGCTAGACCAGGCTCAGAGGAGACGTTCTCAGGTCCCGAACCCGCGTTGGGTCTCCCTGCGTACTCGGTTAGAGCTTTCATTGACGATTGGGTCTCTCACGAGCACAATTGTGTGTGGTATGACTCTACACGATGCAGGTTGACTAAACGCATACTCCCGGACATCTGTAAGAAATCAGCGGCATGCTTGCTGTCTCTCGGCAGAAAAGACTTTAGACAACTTATTGGCGTCTTGACAGGCCACTTTACTTTTGCCAAGCACCTCAACGTGATAGGCTTAAGTGGCACTACGCTTGTGGAGAGAGTGACGACGCGGAACATTATTTTTTATTTTTTTTTATATATAATTTGCGCGCACTCAAAGGGTTATGAATACCTTTAACATGTTTACACACAGTGCGGGCGTTGGAAAGAATGGATAGAGGGAGAGAGAGAAAGATTTTTGGTGTAATGGTTCTTGAAGCTCAGTTGTTTATACTTCAGCTATTCTCCGGGGGTGGCGTCCAGATAACTGGGGAGATTTTAATTATTATTGTCGTTGCTTCTGATTCACAGTACTTTTTTCCCGATAATCGATGTCAAGGGCAAATCATCATCAACAGAACGAACAATTTTTCCAGCCACATGAACAGTGCTATGCCTTCGCAGTAGTGTTCACAGAAGCTTTTTGCAAATGATCGGACTGACTTTATATATTTCATGAGAAATAAATAAATGCTTGCTGACATCAGGATTTGAACCATGAACCATTAGCGTGGCAATTGACGACGTTACCACTACACCATTGCCACCCCTTCTCTGTAGGTATCCGGCCTTTGCTCGTATCAGGTGGCAGATCCTTGGTGCTGATATGGTGAGGGCTGGTACTGTAAGCTTCTCATCACGGAAGTGCTTGCTTGGCTTTCTTAAAACGACAAGAAAATTCCAATGAAATGGGTAAATCAGGGTTTGCTCTCTGGTAGTGCAATGGACCAGTTGCGTCTGAGTGCTCCAGTCGAGCGTTTCCTATCCCTACAGAAAAAAAAAGAAGGATCTTTCCTCTAAAAATCCTCCCTTCAAAACGAACTCATTTTATTTTACTACAACTAAGTTATCTTAACAAGTAGTTTTCGATTCACGAAATAAGGACGTTTTGCAGGTACATTTCCATTAGAAGTTCCTGCTAGCTCCGCAGTTTAGACGCGCTTACTTATCACGGATGCATACCTTCTTTTCGATTCTCATCTTTCAAAAACCCTAAATTTGATAGACGGATCACATACTTATATCGAATCATTATTGAATTTCAAAGAGTAGGATGATTGCTAAGAAATGGAATGTCAAAATGTCTTAAAAACCCTTGATACAGTTATTTTTAAAATAACATGAAATATGTTTTCAAAGCATAATTGGCAGATGTTCGCCTATTTTACGTACGTATCTTCTAACCGGATGTCACCCACTTTTGTTTAAAAAATAAAGAGTCACCTTCATTACACAATTTGATACGATAATATTTTTTCGAAAAATCTTTATTTTTAACCTCAAACAAATAAAGTTTAATGTAAGCCAAACATAAACACACTTTCTCCTCGGTGCCGGGCGTCGAATTTATTGCTGGCAATAAAATTCAAAAAAACCACACAATTTTCTCGGCAGTAGCGGGCGCAAAAAAAATTCTCGGCTAAACGAAAAATGTAAATTTTCATAGCATTTTCCAAAATCCTTTGGATGCGAAATGTGAAAATTTTATTTGAAAAACAAAATACCTCCGTGTGAATAATCTTTCCTAACAGGCGGCGTCAGCTAGACAGATAGACACACTTCATAGTGTGTCAGCTGTGGGAAGGAGGTAGTGTGACGCCATCGCTATCTCTAAATTTTTTCGCGTGCGGTTCTTTACTAAAAAAAAAAAAATCAAACTACAGAATTTGCCCTCATATTCGATGAACATTCTTGTGGCTAATTTTAAGTTTTTAATGTGAGAAAATTGGCTCTCATACTAATTTTGCAGCTGTAAGTTGGCTTTCGCTTCATGTATGAACCCAGTCCAGCAAAAGTTTATTAACCTATAAACACCGAAAAACAAATTTTACAGCATTTCCGTGAAGTATTAAAATTATTCAATGAAATTCAAAACACAAATATCGTTTTTATATTTTTAGAATTTCACTTAGAAAAAAAATATATACATATATATCTTAGACGCTTGATCGAGAAATTATTCTTGTAGAACAAATGTGTGTTTGTTTTTTATTTATGTTTATCATTATCATTCAAGTGATGAACATTAATGTTTTTTTTTTTTTTTTTTGTTGTCCTTTATGCGATAATATATGAGGACAACAGATGATGATGGTTTCTCTATTTTAATTAAACAAGATCCGAAAGAAGAGCCTTCAAAACCAGTTGAAATGGCGGATCCCATTAATAAAGTTGTTAACAACTGTCAACGACATCTCTGCCAAACGAACACAGGCAGAATTTAATACAACAAATGACTGTCTACAAAAAAAAAATAATCCTCTGAGTTTGTATTATGCGAGAGAGGGAGAGTATTTATTTTATTATTAATGGCATTCACTGCATGCAGAAACGCGTCGTCGGCTCTATGTTATATGGGTCCACATAGGTACATATACCGAACACACATTACGTCAGGCCCGGAGGCCAAGGTTATATGGGGTGGCAGGCTTCAACCCCTGATACTTTATTAATTATAATTGAAGGATACACTTGTATATGGTGGAATTTCTTTCGCTTGAATTTGCACACTGAAATGAAAAGTTTTGCCAAGGATACTGGGGATACTGGCAGCTTGTTGTATGAAATGAGAATGTTTCATTATCTCATGTATTATTCAATTGGATTAGTTTTGCGTTTTAATTAAATTTAATTAAATTTAAAGGTGGAAAAACATCAGAGAACTTAAATTTTATAAGAATTTATAAGTAGAGCATTCCGTCAAATGCCATGGCAGTTCATATGACTAACAAGTAGATGAGGAAGATACCTGAACGCCATGTGTCATACGAATGGTTAAATTTTTAAATGGTGAGCCAACAGCTAGTGTGGAAGTTTTCTATAAATTAAACACACATTAATTGTGAAATCAATGTAGAACTTTATTGATTAATGAAGTTCGGTCCATGGCAATTATGATTCATGTGAACACCACGGTTTCTGTTGCAAGCGACCATCCGAAGGTCAACATTATCGAAGACTTTTTGAAGAACAAGTGGGTCAATGGCCGCAATTTTAGTATGGATGTTATGTTTGAGATCCTGAATTGTTCCTGGGTTATTGGCATAGACTTTAATTTTCAAATAACTCCACAGGAAGAAGTCTAAAGGTGTCAAATCGCATGACCTTGGAGGCCAATCAACTTCTCCTGTAACCGAAACTAACTGAAATAATGCGATCTTCAAATTGTCCTGGCGATCCAACATCCATTTAATAAATCGACGACGTCGTAGAAGGTCCATAGGCTTCAATTGTTGTGTAATTTGAATTTTATAGGCGTGCAAATGAAGATCAACTTTAAAAATTCGCCGTAAATTGCCAAAAGTGAGACCCAATTGTTGTCTTCGGCGACGAATTGAGGTGCCTGGCTGGTTGTGAACACTTTCGCTCACAGTGGTGATGTTTTGGCGTGTACGTGCTGGACGAGCATGCTGATATGGAGTTTGAATAGATACCGAACCAATTTCTTCAAAACGCTTCACCATTCCACGAATTCCAGAATTGCACTAGGGCGATTATGTTGACCGAAAAATTCACGAATTTTACCAAATGTTACTTTTACAGATCGCCCATTTTCGTAATAAGATTGAATAACAAAAAATGCGTTGTTGCGTGGTAAACGACTCCATAACAAAAATTGCCAAAGTTGACATCTGTCAAAAAGATCAACCACATTGAGTTC
Source organism: Brachypalpus laphriformis (assembly GCA_945910035.1). Taxonomy (NCBI): domain Eukaryota; kingdom Metazoa; phylum Arthropoda; class Insecta; order Diptera; family Syrphidae; genus Brachypalpus; species Brachypalpus laphriformis. The sequence continues at coordinate 36,832,281 of OX246753.1, forward strand.
AGTAAATGAGAGTAATTGACAGCACACATCCACACCATCTGTTGGCTCACCCTTTACGTGCGTCCATGATCCTAACTATAATATTTTCAAACCACTTAAAAAATGTTCCAGTATTTTCCATGTCAACTCTTACGCCATTATAACGTGTACCATTATTACCCTTATTTCTGGCATAAAGGCCGCGTATACGAAGTTCGCACTAGATAAAGTTTAAAGTTAAATTAAAATTAAATCTGATTTAAGTCCCAGGCAAATGTTATTGCTGGCAACTAACCAGAAAATGTTCTTCGAAAATTGTATTGTTTTTTTTTTTATTTTTTTCATCATTAACTTATAAATTTGATAACTGGATTTCAGCAGTATATATCCATATTTATGTACTAGCTTAATGAAAACAGAGATCAGTACAAAATACAGCAATATACTAATACACCCCTTTTCTTCAAAGCGATTTTGTAGTATTCGAATAATTGTGAAACATTCAGCTTATTAAGTACATCGATTACTTGTTCGTCCGATAGATAATCTGTACCGAAGACATTACGCCGAGTTTCCCTTATAGTTAAGCACTTCAAATACATCGTGTCCTCTCGTTCACCTACATTACATATGCCACATACATGTAGCAGGAAGGTCTTCTCTGTAAGGTATATAGTTTAAATTTAGCAATTCTCCCCTCCCCTATGATTATCATCGATATTTCCCCCACTTTGTGCTCGTCCCGGAAATACTTAAGATGTCCTAGATACTGACTTAAGCGCCTTTAGACTGTTCTATATAACGAATTTAATGCTTCCTCTAAGAATTTCTCACAATATTTTAAATCCACATTCGCAATTAGCTCAAACAGCATTGGCTTCCAGGTCGTTTTGTCCGCTGCTTGCAAGTTTAATTCGATCCCGCATTCTTGGGCTAGATCAAGCCAATCACCATACCAGCTGCTCCCGCGGTGGATATAATTTTGTAAGCTGCCTTTCTGGGCAGTCTTTTCTCCGGCACTCATAGAACTTTAAGAACATGGTCCACCTGCAGTTTATGTACTTATTATAAAAGCTTAAGATTTTGGTAAAATAGACCCCAAGATATTTATACTCGTGAACTAATTCAATGGATTCTCCATTTTTCGTTGCCACAACTCATGCCTCCCCCTTTTTTAAAGATCATTACGTTTGATTTCTCCGATCAATCCAATAAATCTCCGATTTATTATTAGCTGGAGCGCCTAATAAGCGTTCCTGCATGCTCAATGAATTTCATTATTCATTTTTTTTGCGCTATCATTGTACATGAAATAAATAGTACTATCTTCTTCATCTTCTTCCTATTTCGGCGAGGTTCTGATCTGAAAACAAGGGATCATAACACTCCCACTTCCCCGCATTTCTACTGATCCCGCCTGTGGGGTTCGTCTATTTGACTTCAGAAAATATCGGAAGGCCTCCCGATTTTGGATCACTCGGTTACTGAGACCAATGAATTGCATTTGTGTGATCCAGGTGTTTATAGGCCTGCCTCTCCTGCCTCGTGATGTCTTTGGAACGTTCATTGATATTGCCTTCTTACCTGGGTTCAAATGATCTCTTCTTTGAACGTGGCAATACCAGCTGAGCCGGTCGCGCTCTATCTTTCGTAAGATGGTTTCCTTGACGTAAAGGTTCCACGAATCTTCGAACTTCTTATTCGATCAAGATTTGTCACTCCTGCTGTCATACGAAGCATCTTTATCTCAGCGGTTGCTAATTTACTCTCATACTTTTTGTACATCGTCCAACATTGTAAAGCGTATGTGAGCGCTGGACGCACAACTGCGGTGAAAAGCCTTCCTTTCAACTTATGTGACATTTTTCGGTCACAGAAGAATTTTCTCGTCATTACAGGTTGCTTTGCTATTGACCATAGATCCCAGATATTTGAACTTTTCGCGCTTGGGAAGCACTGTTCCATTCAAATAAATATCTGGAATAGACCTGAGTGGATCAGAGAACGGGCAGCACAAGTACTCTGTTTCTTTTTTTTTTAAAACGATACTCATTACCCTCCAAAACTTCCACCCACACCACAAGTGCTCGTTGCAGGGATGTAGGATCTTCACTTATGATGGCTCCATCGTCAGCAAAGAATAACTGATGTACCTTGGGGTCTGTCACTTTACCTTCAAGCAGATAGTCAAGGACTGTAATAAAGAGCAAATAACTTAAGACGCTTCCCTGGTACACACCGACTTTGATTGGGAGCTCTTCGGTTACTCCAGCGGGGCATCTTACTCTTGCCTATGCTCTTTTGTACATATCCATGATCATCTGTACATAAGTTTCTGGAAACCATCCATTAATTCGGCATTGGAATTGGAATCTTCATCTTCAGCTCCATTGATGGTGTGAGAGAGGTAATTTTTCATCATGAAAACAAAAGTTTCGCCTTTATCTTTGTCCAGATTGTAGCACTTGATTTTCTCAGAGACCCTTCTTTGTTTGCTTTTCTTTAGCGTCTTCATACAAATTTCTGTTAGCACGAGACACTGTTGCCGAGCGATCGCCTCTCCCAGGATCAATTTGCAATCTTTTACCTGAGGCTTCATGAAACAGAAAATGCAGAAAATGTTCAGCTACACTCCTCAGTACGAAAATATGGTCAACACTAGAATAGCCTGACCTGAACCCTGCTCGATATTCTTTCAAAAGATGCTCCGTATTTACCCACCTAACGAAATGTACAAAAGAAATTCAAACAACGCAAACCTTTCAACGAAACCCCAGACTCTACGTATCTTAATAGAAAAAGGGAGAGCATTGTAACATATTGAAAAAAACTTTCAGTTGCTGAGACTCTCATGAAAATACGAAGGAAGTCCCTTAAATATAAAAGGGACGATATCGAGAAACACACGAGCTGCCTTTCAATTCATTGTCACCTAAGATATCACTTTAACAAGATAAATTTCTTTCAATATACTGAATGCTAGCTCTGTTTAATTTACATCATTTGAATTCTTTCTCCCTTTGTAGGTGTTGGTACCTTTGCACAGCCTACGCTTGAGCTCTATTTAACTCTGGTTATCGGCTGGTCAGGCCTTCTGCCATCCTGAGATAACAGATTCGAATGCAGTATACCTATAAAGTTTATACAAGCTTTGCAAATGCCACCATTTCCAAAAGAGAGATCAATTCACTTCCCCTTCCGTTGTAAATGGCGGTGCTTATTGGTTCTTGGTTCGTTTGTTGGTAAATGCACCTATTTGATATATGGTCAAAATATGGTTAAGATATTTCGTAGGCGGCGTTTAAGCTTTTGACATTTGCGGTCACTTTCTAAAAGATACACTTAAGATTCATAAGGTCGTAGTTTGGACTTTAAGCTAATTGCACCGCAGTATCCTCCGAAGCCTTCTCCGCACAAAGCCCCACAAGTCACAAGTCAAGTCCTACCGATTCGTTGTATTTCATTGCTTTGATCTTTATTATGACTTCAGTCTTATTGGAAGCTGCGATCCGTATTCGAAAACTTGGATTATCGGATTTAGGGCCATGGAAAAATGTTCCTTCCATCGTACGAGACATCGTAGGCAAGAATTCGTCTAAGGCTTTCAACAGACACTGACTGAAGCTGCAACCTCCTGTCTGCTTTTTGGTGATTAAGTATCGAGCCATCGCGTATTCAGGACATTCAAAATAGAACTTCTAAAATGAAGGCAGTCCCCAATCGATCAATTGACTTTGTGTTCGGTTTTGCAATCAAACATGATGCCACTCATAAAAAGACAAACAGTTCACCATTGTGATTGCGCTGGCCATGCCCGTGCTTTCCCATGAAATAATATTTGAGCACATCTTATAACTGCATACCTTCGCATTTAGATATTATATCAAAATGACGTATTGTGTTGAATTATGATCGACACAGAGCTGGTTGTTGAGTCGATGTTACATTTGACATCCTCAGACGAAGGCTAGGTCGTTCTTACTTCTTCTTACTATACTCTCTTACCTACCTGTTCTACGGAACCTAGTTAGCAATATTCTATTGCTGTAAGGGTTTCCATGTTGTAGGTGTTAATTTCAGACATACTCTGAATTGAGGCATACTTCCGGAAGGCCGGAACGTGTAACGGACTAACTTAAAATGTCCCAGCCATACTGAGTCAAGAAGAGTCCTTTTCTACCAGTCTGTATCCGGGTATGACAGCCAAAAGTCGTCAGCATGTGATCATTTATTACTCAAGGTGTACTATCGGTTTCGGGATGTAAACTGCTGGTAATTTAGGGCCAATGCCAAACGAATTTCTTGCAAGAAGTAGCCTTAATTTGATTCTGTAGAAATTCAGAGATGAAGGCCCGAAGTGCCGAATGGTAACTGGAATAATAGATCATACCTGGCAGCCTTCGAGTGAAAAACTAAAAATAACCTAAGACTGTGATGATATTAAACGTTACACTACTTAGAATGCTTTTCAGGATTCCGAGCTTGTATGATTTTTTTTTTAACGACAATTTTCAAGCCTGCTTCTGGTTCTACTTTATTTCTACCGGCTTTATATCCCAACTTTGCATAATTAAAACCCGAATTTCCCCCTTTATCTGTTCGTAGAAATTATGAACTGCTATACTACTAAATGATTCTTCCATTGCTCGCGTGCGTTCTTAACCCAAATCCTTTCATAAGTCATTAGGAACATATAAAATCAGAGAAGCTTTAAATCATTTTACCACACTAAAAAAATATGATACTAATCCCCGCTAGAACAACCACTTGACTTAGATTAATGACCCCACCATATGCCTATCGTCTGTGTTAAAACACATCATTTCCCATAAAAGCGTTACTAATCTCCCATCTCTTGAAAAACATCAAAAGCCAAAAATAAAATATGTCAGATCTACACAAATCCACTTGTATACAGCATTTCACTCTCGCTGCTTGTGAGGAGGCAATTACCTCTGACTGTGTTTCTTGGCAAAGATAAAGTAAGTCATTAAACTATCCGCCATCTCCTGCATTTGCAATTAATCCTCTACTACACGTGCGTGGGCGACCGGGACTGAGTGTGACTTTTGCCCACGTAAATTCATTTGGATTCGTTCACTAAACAAGACAATGACACGCGTCGTAGTCCTCTTCTTATCCAAATGCAACTTGTCACTTAAATAGTGGAAAACTGTGCATAGCGTAACCCAATTTCTATATTTTATGCACTCAGGATTTAGATATTCTCAATTCTTTTTAGAAATAAGATGTTTTTTTAAGATATATCGCGCAGAAACATTTGGAAAACGATAGACATGCTTCATGTCGTAAACTGTTCCCAATTTGTCTGGCTTTCAACGTGATTCCAATTTTGTATTATTTGTCACGATTTCCACCCACCGCCTGCCTGGAGGTCATCGATTATACACTAGACTCGAACAATCAACACCATACTCACACTAAAACTAAAAGTATCTAGATAACGATCCCAAATAGTAAGTAGGATGTCTCTCAGGGGGAATGCGCCCAATCAAGCGTTGTTCTATACACACTACAATCCCTATTTCATTTGACGGGGTAGAACAACGGAATTAAGGTCAATTTTATTCATGGAAAATCAATGCGCTTATCCAATGCTAATAAAAATAATTCCATAATGGAGTCGGAAGTCTTCGGTGTCGGTATTGGGTGTTGTGTTGGGTTCTCAGCGTAAGGAGCCAACTATACATAGCTGGCAGCTATTTTTGCTTTTCGTTCTATTTTTGTATCTGCTGTCGATTGGTTTTTATTGATGCGTATCCATTCAGTGACGTTTCTGACATTATTCCTTTAATATGTATTGATTATGGATGAATAGTTTCTTTGTTTCTTACAAGAATGCCGACGACAGTGAGCATGGTGGGGGGTGTCGATGTCTGTTGATTTCTCGAGAGAACAACGATATACTGTGCGTGGGCTTTCACGGGAAAGCACGCCGCGAATAAATTTGATGTTAAGTTTTTATTTATTTATGTTAATTGAAATTGGCATCGGAAAGTGATTAAAAGTGGAACAAGGCAATTGATGAGGTCCTTGAGAATATTGTTTGCAATTATGGAATAATTAGAACAATGGATAGATTAATAGTCTGCATTTGAGGCTATTCTTAGAATGTTTTTGAAATTGAATTATAAACGCACACAGTTGGTTCGTTTTTCCTTTTTTCGATCTCAGATAATAAAGCGGAAAATGTAGGCATTCAAGCTCACGAGCTTAACATTTGACCTAGAAAGCTAAAGTTTTTCAGAAAGTTAAGACAAATCTTCATTCGAACGAAGCTCAGGGATTACATACTGTTGCAGCATCGTCATCAGCAGTATCAACGTAATGAACTTTCAATCTTACGTAAATTTCCATGTTTGAATTTGGCGCTTAATTTAGACCAATCACCATATTGGTATTGTCCAATTCGCCACTAATTTAAACTTTTATAAAAATAACGTAAATTCTCTCTCAAGCGAAAGAATCTGTTATTTGTAATTTTTATAAAAATCCTCTTCAAAATAAAGCTTTTGTCCATTAATAGCTGAAAACCCTTAGGGGAAACTCTGCTCATTTCATTTCCGATTTGCCCGCATTTTTCGCTAATTTCGTCGATTCGCTATTGGGTCAAATCCAAAGGTTTCGCTCTTTCGTCCTTTCGTAGAACTCATCGGAGTTGAAATTTCGCATCCGTTTGGCAATCGGTCAGACGCAACACCCAGAACCTACCTATTCCCAGTAAAGGATCAAATAGAGATCCCGCGGTTGACGGTCGGAAAAGTATCCGCTCGTTCATTTTGGCGCCCAACGTGTTTAAGAACTCAGTGACAATTTTTTATTCAAAAACTCTCACAGAAAATTATAGTGTTGTGTAGAAAGTTCAACAAAAACCAAGAAAAAAGACCCAACAAATGCACACAGTTTTAATAAAACTATCATAGACAAACTAAAACTCTCATAGAACAATGAACACTTAAGTGATTTGTGAATCTCGATTCGGTTTCGGTCACGAGTGCAAGGTAGCGAGTGCAAGGTAGCTGAAATACCATCCACATCACAAGAGAAGGCGCCTTAGAGAAACTCAACACTATCAGCAGCAGGAGACAAATTTCATTAGTGGATGATAAGTATAAATCCCCACCGTTTGGCAATCGGTCAAACGCAACAACCAGGATCTACCTATTCCCAGTAAAGAATCAAATAGAGATCCCGCGGTTGACGGTCGGAAAAGTATCCGCTCGTTCACATACTATATTGTAACGCGTATCTCTTTAGATTTTGCTGGTTTTCGATAGCTGTCGGGTTACGAGGAAAAGAAGGATTCTCCGACTTAGTAAGCCCAGCCCCAATCAATCTGGATTGTATAAACGTTTAACCGTAAATACCCAATTTCACAGAAACATCTCTGAGGTTATGAAGTTTTAGAAGCCGTTTGCTACCACAAGCTCATGTAACCTGGATGTGAAGGTGTGTTGGTGGGGAGTCTCTAGATCCAACCTGTGAAGTTTAAGAAGATTATTAAGTCTTTAATGTTTTTTTCTGAGACTCCACCAAGGGAATTGGAAAAGGGTTATCCTAAAGCTCGTTGTCTAGCCCTAGCTAGTGCCGGACAGACGCGTAAAAAGTGGATAAGGTTTTCTTTTTCAGTTGCGTCATTACAACTGCTACAGTGTGTGTTGTGTGGGATGCCTAGTTTGACTGCATGGTCTACTATATGTCAATGACCTCGCGGATGTCCTTTCGCGTTCTGTTTAGGAAGTCGGTTGCTTTTGTTTTGTTATAGTTTGGCTACATCTTGCTAGATAGGACACAGTTTGTTAGACTAGTTCATCCGAGCTTGGCTTTTGCAAGGAGTTTTAAGAAGATTTCTGCTTTGACTGCTCCCAGTGGAATCTGAACTGATTCCGCGAGCGAGCGGTGGGGGGGCTGAACCTTGCCTAGCCAGTTAATCAGCAAGCTCATTTTCATAAACGTTACTGTGCAGTGGAACCCAAATCAGGGTTACCTTGTATTTGCCTTCTAGCGAGGCTAGCTCATTTCGGCATTCTAGCACCAGCTTGGAAGATGTAATAACCGAGGCAATGGCTTTGACAGCTGCTTGGCTATCAAAGAATATAGCGATCTTTTGCCTTGGCGTTATATTTGTATGTAATTTGATCTGGTCACAGGCTTCCCGGTCAGCGAGTAAGTCTGCCTGAAACACACTGATAAAATCCGGAAGTCTATATAATTTTGAGGTGTTTAAGGATTCAACGAAACACACCCACACCGACTTCACAGAGGAATGGAGAAGTAAATTTCTACATGACGCAGTTTCTATCAGGGCACGGATGCTTTCCGGAATATCTCTACAAATACAAACACGTTGATGACCTATATTGCCCGCACTGCGAAGGCAAAATCCAAAACGCGGAACATGTTTTAATAGAATGTCGGATGCATACGACGGCCAAAAACATACTACAGAGAGAAATTGGCGGCCAAATGACTCCGAAAGGACTTACAAAATTCATGCTGACGACGAATGAAGCCTGGAACACAGCGAATAAGATCATCACTAGCATGATGCAACAACTACGTCTGGAGGAACGAGCAGGAGTTAGAAATGAGGATCGTACAAACACTGGAAGGTAGACAAATTTACACAAAAACGCCCACGTTGCAATGTAACGCAAGTGACATGTTAAAGATACACAATGAGAAGTGAACTCACGCAGTAACAGAAATATAAATGTGAAAATTGAGCTGCTGCCAAGCAGCAGAAGTATAAACCCGAGTTACTAGTATCTTTAGAAGATTACCACACCCCTTGGTGCAACCAATAAAAACACCGACTTCACAGTCCATCTTTGAATCGTCTGTGTAGACTTTCACATCGAAATCCTTAACCACCTGTCCATCTTGCTATTCTAATCTTGTGGGTAATTGAAGGTCGATACGCTTTGTGAAATTCAATTTGGGTATAGTGTAATCTGTTGTGGGCAAAACGAGTTCTCCCGGCAAAGAGTCTAACTTGCTTTCTTAGGTGGCGCTACAGTTCGGGGTGAACCTGGGCCACAACCAACAAGCCTCTGCATTTACCTCGGTCTATAGCTGATTGCCTCCAGTTGCGCACTACAAGTTGGTCGAGGTCCCCCCTAGAACTTGTGCGCGCCACCTACGGCGAGGAGACCCCGTACTGCGTCCTCCCTCCGGATTAGATTCTGCAGTATTCGCACTACATATCGCTATGCGGGGTTCAATTTTCTCTTTCAAAACCCGCCAACTGGTGCAAAATACCTGGGTCGAATTTTGGAAAAGAAACTTTACTGGAAAGCGAATCTACTTGAATGCGTAAAGAAAGCTAGTGTAGCTCTCTACTCCTATACAAAGCCTATAGGTAGAAGCTGGGATATGAAATACCATATCGCACTTTGGCTTTACGTGTCCGTAATCCAGCCTTTACTTCTGTAAATCGATTGGTGTTCGGCTCTTATTAAAGCTTTTACAGCCTCAACTTTCCCTCAACTTTCTAGGGAAAGTGCAAAGATTTGCTTACATGTGTATCAGTTCGGAACACTAGACATAATGCTCCACATTGTGCGTGTGCTCGTCTGAAAGCCTTCTCCCAATAGATTAGCCTCCAAGCTGGCCACTCCTCGATCTTAGATCTACTGAACTTTACATCTGAAAGCACGGAATGCACCCCAACGAAACTCATTTTTAATAAGAACTTCCATTGAACTAACCCTGTCCGGTTTGAGTGGAAAAACGTTGTCAAGACAGAAATGAGTTTCGATTTACACTTTTTTTTTTTTTTTCTAAAAAAAGGAAACCCAAATCAATCCCAGAGCACTCAGACTCTCTCTGGTCCATTGTACTACCAGGCAGGAACCTTTCTTTGGTGCAGTGGTTGGAAAAACTTCGATGTAATTCGTTTGCCTTTATTTCCTCGGGTGACTGATGATTTACACCTATAAAGACAGATTCAAAACCGAAAGTGGCGTGGGTGGTGGTGTCTTCTCCGAAATGCTCAACTTGAGCATCTCCTTCCGTCTCCCAGATCACTGTAGCGTTCAGGCGGATATAATGGCGATTAAGGAACGTCATGGGACCTGGCTGAAATGTAATGTATCTGTCAGTGATATACCAAGCGGGAATTAAGTCCCTGGAGTCGTTCTCCTTTACTTCAAATGTCGCTCTATACCACCGCTCGTCTCTCACCGAGATGGCAGAGCAGTTCCACATTCACGTATGCTGGATGCCAAGTCACAGAGACATTCCAGGTAACTCCTTAGACTTGGTGCTACCCTAAATATCCTACCGAATAGGCATGTTAATGGGCACGGATATAAATCGCAGATGAGTGAATGGCACGACATGCCAAATATCGAGACAGATCTTGCCCAAGCTGGATCAGAAGCACTCAAATGGTTTGATCTTGCTGAAGCAATCAGACATCAGATCCACTATTGTTTTCACTCTTGCCAAACGATTTCTGTAGGAGCTGCAGGGATGAAGAGGAGGAAAAAAGCATCCTCCATTTCCTCTACACCTGTCCAGCCATATCCAAAGGAAGACTACTCAATCTTGCGACACTTCTCCTCGATAACCTTGGCGACCTGGCCAATAGAGACGTCAGAAATATCATTTGTTTTATAAAAGCCTCCGACTGGTTCTCTTAATAATTCTATGTGTCCAATTGACCTCTTCTGGTCTGAGTGCGTTTGTATTTTGGTACAGACAGCAACCCTAATCTAACCTACCCTACCATGGAACTCCGTTTTTTCTAATCTTAAAGACCCTTCTGCTTACAATCAACCTAGTTTACTGAATTGAATGCAGTGCACTGATAGCTTTTATTAGAATTCTTGAACAAATTACACAGAATGCAGCACCCGTCCGCTCGTGTTGCGTGCGTTATATTTTTCGCACGAATGGAAGGGACCTACAGTTCAGTGCCGTATCCGAACGGTGATTTGAGAAGCTTTTCGTGACAGCAATACTCTCGGATATTTGTCAGACGCTTGCGAGAGGTGGGACCGTGAAAAAAGTTGTTGGTGTATTCTGAAATTCGAACTTGGAATCCCAAGCGCAGTGATCCGACACACTAACCTACAACTCCATGAAGTTTATGGAAGCGAGGCCAAACCCATTTGGATGTCTGCCTATGAAATCATATCTATACGTAAAGGTGGTATCTGCTATTGTCCCCATGTGCAATCTATGCAGCGGAACCTAATTGCCAGAGTACTAAAGTAGTGAAATGTGGTAGCACATACATACATGCGTACATATGTCCATATTTGTTTACCTGCAATTGGTTTTGGATTGTATACAGCTGGCGTCTCTGGGCCAAATGTAAAATACACAGAATACCATCCAGGATTAAATAAACCCGAAAAACGTTATCTTCCCTCGGACTCTGGGTAATTAGTTCCTGTGAAACTGGTATATTCTCATCCACACTGCATAATCTTTATTTGATTAAAGTTGCTTTGTACAATATGATTCCCATGAATAGGCATGACACTACAGCGAAGTTACCTACTATCAGGATGACGTTCTTAATTGCGAAGACGCGCTCACAGGCACTCATTAGTACTGTCTTACACTCAGTCTCTCCGGAGTTGCAGTCCGAACTTCTCTATGACGAGTCTGTCATCAAAAATTCAGAAGTCTATGAGTTTTTTCATGAATAATAGGCAGAAGCGATGAGTATCATAAGACCTTGGCATAAACGTATCACATCCATCCTTTCAATTAACTGCGTATATAACATCACAAGCAACTCACGTACCGATACGCCCTCTGACTTCATCAAATCTAAATATTTTATTTGCCGATATGCTGATACTGTTTTATTACGTACATGATCTGGAAACCAGACCCGGTTATCATCATCATCATCAAAATGGTGCCACACTCCTCGTCCTTTTCTACGTTGTGCAAGCAATGGAATCAAAATTGATTTTTTTTCTTTGGTTGCTTGCTTCCTACCATAAAAAAAATATCTCAAAACAGAGACACAAACAGACTCAGAGCGTTAAAGCGGAATGATATCCTTCCGACATTATCTTGGGTGAAAATTCAATTTGTTTCCCCTTGGTGCTCCTTTTGCCATTATTGCATAATAATTTCCCAAGGATATGGTTACAGTGTATAAAAAATAAATATAACATAAATGTAAGGAAAGCAGATACTCTTGATAAGCAACAGACAAGCATACAAGTACACCTTCCCGCTCGTCCTCCATCCGCCTGGGGGAAATGTTAACGAAAAAGTGTAAGTAAAACGTTTTCGGCTGAATGTTGTTATATGTACACCCCGACATTTCAACAAGGACGCGAACAAAAAAAAAAAAAAACCAACCAACCAACGAACCGACATCATAAATGTCATCGAGTTTGTTTTTTATTTTTTATTTTCATGGAGAGAGAGATATAAGATATTGCTAAGCAAATCCTAACGTACATACATAAGGGAGCATCCTTCGAATATCCTGTTGTGTTGTTTTTCTTGCTTCAATGAGCTTGAGTGTGTGTGCAGGTATTATCGTTGAACTGTAAATCATACTCCATAATTATAATCTGTTTGCTATGATTATGAACTGCTTAGGTATGCAGAATATGTGGGCCAGTTAGCACAAGGCCATCGCCCAACAACATCACTTTCAAGAGATACTAGGGGGAGAGCCAATTGATAGCTAAACTCTGCTACTGAAGGATGCTTTATATGCATGAACCGGACTAGTATTAAAATAAATTTCCATGCAAAACGGCACAAAAGTGGGCGAGGAGAGCTAAAAGTTTTCCATGAAATTTCCTGCTCAATTGACCGTGTATCTAAGGGTGAGACTACAATCCTGGTGTATCTGGTTAGAAACATTTGCTTGGTACGGGTCTTTGAGTACATTTTTTCGGGCTCTGCTTTTCTTTGACTATTCCTTTGGAAAAATTTCAGTTTTTTTTTGTAAGAATTCATGAGATTTATCTGCTTTGGCAAGCTGTTGTGTACAGTCATTGGAGTGTTCTTTTCACTGTGGCAGTGGGTGAGAATTATTCCTGAAACTGTCAGTCTCACAGTGGGGTATAAATAAATGCGATACACGTGGGAGTACTTTGTGAGAAAAGAAGTTTAACTAAAAGGATCTAATGAACTGTTTTCGTATTCTCCTCTGGTAGTCTAAAGCTTTTGTTTAATTCAAAAGATAATTTCATTTTCATTTCATTTCATTTATTTATTTCAAAATATCTTTTACAGTAGACTAGAGTCTTTTATATCAAAAGTTAAGTTACAATTAATGGTAAAAATAACAAACTAAAACTTAGGGTAAATAATTCAATTAAAAGCCTTATTTTCAAGATTATGAATTAAAAGAATCATATGAGTATAATTATACATTCTGCCATATTAGTTAATTATTGATTAAGAGATTTTACATTATTAAGTTTTAAAATTAAGAAAATAAAATCAAATTTCATGGATTTAAGAATTAAGAATTTTCTGCCAAATACCTGAAGAGAACGCAGTGAAAAAGCGGAGTTCCTCGCAGTTTTCTAATGTCGAAGGGTGGAGAGTTCCATTGCCTGACAGCATAAATAAAGAATTGGCGCTCTGATAGAATGAATGTGAATCTTGGTTGAATAAATATAAAAGACCGACTTGAATTAGGAAACGTTATTTTATCATAAAGATTCGAGGGTTCTTTCCTCATTATAATATTATTCAAAGCCTTTAATGTGTGGTAATTTATGTAAGCATGTAAGATGCCCTTCGTGTATCTGGACACATGATCAAAACGCTTAAGATTATAGACGTAACGAACTATGTTGTTAAATGCAAACAGTAAGATTTCTTCTAGATTCCGAACTATGACTGCAAAAAATCGGACAACCGTACGTGATGAAAGGGATAATTAAGGTTTTTGCCAAACGGAGTCTTATATTTTGTGGGTTATAGAGCTTTGTAAAGGGAAGACTTCGCAAACATCCATAAATTCTCCCGATAACTAGCTGTATATGATAGTCCCAGCTAAGTGTACTGTTGAACCAATTACCTAGGTTCTTGGCCTTTTCCACGTAAACTATTTGTTGGTTTCCAATGTGTAAAGGAGGAAAATAACTAAGGTCAAGCTCATTTTTGTAAACGACTAAGCATTTTGATTTTGTTGGATTCAACCTCAAATTATTTGCCTCGGACCAACGTAAAATACGATCAAGGTCGTTGTTAAATAAATAAACACCGTTCTCGATCATACCCAATTTGCAGCTGAGGCGAATCTGTGCATCATCCGCATACAAATCAATCGATGAGTTCTGAACTTGCACCGGAAGGTCATTAATATACATTAAAAACAACAGTGGCCCAAGTGCTGATCCTTGGGGTACTCCAGAAAAAAGTTTTAAGACACCAGAGACATGTTTACCTATCGCTACAGCTTGGCTTCTTCCAGATAGGTAGGAAAGCATCAGCTTAGCAGCTGTGTCAGAAAACCAGAACTGATTTTTCATTTTTGAGATGAGGACACTGGTTTACTGTATCAAAGCCTTTACAAAAATTCAGTAATCCTAAAAATGATACTAAATCTCCATCCATGGCACGTTTGAGTTCTTCAGTTACTTCAAGGACAGCAGATACGCAACTGTGGTTTTGTGTAAAGCCCGATTGGACATAAGAGATTACTGTTTTTTATGAAGCTTGAGATCTGGCAATGCAAAAGCTTTTCGAAAACCTTCGAGATAAAAGGAAAAATCGATATTGGCCTATATTCGGGTGGCGATAGACGTGTGGCAGGTTTTATAACAACGGTATAGTAGTATAGTAGTCAGTAAGTTAGCAAGTAAGAGAGCGAGGCCAATGTAGGTATCCGATTATTGTTAAATAGAAGAAAATTGTTAAGGTTAGCTTACACCGGGCCTCGTAAGAGCACAAATTGAAATAGGACTCGATTTATTGTTAAGTAGCTCCATAATGTTAAGGCCAGCTAAACTGAACATTCATTGTAGTGTTAAATAAATAATTTACCTCTTTACCCAAAGTTTCGGGTGGTTCTTTGAGAGACCCTGGGTCTGACGAGCGAAACCTCAGCCCTCGGAAAACACCCTCACAACCGGAGGTTCGACCTGGGCGTTGTTGTTATTCGAAGATTTTCTTGGCTGGAGCATTATTGCCTATTCGCTCGATGTGGCTGAGTCAATATAGTCGACGTATCTTAGCTTTTTGGACTACGAGGGTGGTTTGAAAAGTTTAGGACCTAACAAAGATACAAGCCTTTTTTTTTTTTTTTTTTTTTTTTTAATTTATTTTTATTTTTCTATATAATCTTCTTGTAAGTCTACACACTGCTCCAAGCAATGGTCCCATCTCTTTAACCCGTCCAAATAGAACTCGGCGTCTTTCTCTGTAAAATAATTGTTTACGAAGGGGATGGCTTCCTCATTTGACGAAAATCTCTGTCCTCCGAGCGCAACTTTTAGCTCAGGGAACAAAAAAAAAAAGTCGCTGGGGCTAGATCTGGTAAGTAAGGAGAGTGGTCAAGCAGTTCAAACCGTAATTCGTAGATTTTGGTGAAACAAAATTTCACCTTATTCCGACGGTTGTCTAGCACCATTTAGTGAACTTGAACGATGTCATCGTCAGTGGTTGCAGTTTTTGGACTTCCTGAACGTTCATCGTCTTCCAAGCTAGTACGGCCACGTTTAAATTCAGCTGCCCAAAATTTCATGGTGGTAAATAATGGTGCGGAGTCCCCGTACACAGCGTCCAACACGCCTTTGATTTATGCTTGACAGTTCGATACTCGATTTTTTCTTTCCATTTTCACAAAAACACTCACATCGACTCACTTAAACGATTGTCAAACAAGAACTGCGCGTCAAAAAGGGCTGAAATTTTGGTGAGTACCTTTTAAAAGATGCTCAAACATATTCTTAAGCTTTTGTTGACAAGTGCTGCCATCTTCATGTTGATATCGGAAACTTTTCAGACCACCCTCGTATATCCGCATCTAAGTAAAGCTTCTAGAGCTCGTGGTTAAATCTAGTCCTCCAATCGCCCTTTGCGAAGACAGGATCCAATATCCGACGAAGTATTTTTACTTCGAAAGAGTTGAACTCCGCTTTTTTACTTATCATCCAACAATCGGCGTCATATTACCGGACTGGTAAGATTAGCGTTCTGTGAGAATCAGAAGTAAAAACAAAATAACAAAACAAATCTCCACAGTTATCTGGACACCACCCGTGGAGTTTTTCTGAATCCAAGTTTCAAGCCACCACACCAATCTTTCTCTCTGTTTATCCTTTCCAAAACCGCGCTTTGTGTAAAACATTTAAAGCGTATTCATAACCACTTGAGTGCGCGCAGATTATAAAAAAAAGCAAGTACCAGGGGTTTCCTATGGCTATTCTAAGTCTAATCTCCGTGAAGGTGGTGTCATTTGTGGGTTTGGTATTTACTCCGAAGAAGGTGAACTCCTATACTCCTGAAGTTCGAAGACCCGTGGAAGCTTTCACATCAAGGAAACCATCGTACAAAAAATAGAGCGCGACCGGCTCAGTTGGTATTGCCACGTTCAAAGAAGAGATCATTTGAACCCCGTTAAAAAGGCAATATCAATGCACGTTCCAAAGACATCGCGATGTAGGAAAGGCAGGCTTATAAACGCCTGGATCAGACAAATGCAACGACATCGGCATTTCATTGGCCTCAGTAACCGAGTGATCCAAAATCGGCAGGCCTGCCGATATTTTCTGAGGTCAAATAGGCGAACCCCACAGGCGGATCAGTAGAAATGCGGTGAAGTGGGAGGGTTGTGATCCCTTGTTTTCGGATCATAGCCTCGCTGATAAAGGGAAGAAGAAGAAGAAGGTGAACTCCTATACCACCTCGAATTAAAGGACATCAACTGTGACGTTCTGTCCTACGTCTCACGCAGATATATTTTTGTTTGTTCATAACGTGTACTTGGTTTTGACTTTATTTGCTTCAAGCCCAGCTCGTCGCGCCTGTTCTTCAATTACCGTAAATGCGTATATGACGGCACGCTGAGAACTTCCAATATAGGTATATCCTTCTTCTTTAAATCTATGTACGTATTATTTTGTTGCTTTAACAGAGCTTTGAGAATCAAAATTCAACTGAAAGAACAAAATTAGATGACAGAGCTGTCCTCGCAAGTATTTTTCAAGGCCGCTTGGCTGATGTTGAAAAAATAATCCTCTGAAACCCATGAAGTCTGCATTCCTTTTAATGATTACCAACTTATTCATTTAGCTACATTTTCAATTTTACTGAAAACAATCGCCAGAGAACCAATTAAAATGGTTTAATTAAGTATTCCCAACTGGCATTTCTCGCCTTCTCTCTTCGTCTATTCTTCCTTCTCTTATTGGTTTCATTTCAAAATGTAATTTCCTATGTAAGCACTAATCTCAATTACTTCCCAGTTTTACGACATCTTCACTGTTACGTCTTCGTCTGCTACCCATTTCCAACACAATTCGCCAGCATCGTGCACAGTCAATTCAGAACCGTAACCGATACCCGCTCCTTTGCTAACAAATACTTCACCCTATCACAACCGAGCTGAATGTTGTGCAAATCAATTCAGTCCCTGAACCTCCCCAGCATTGTTCGATACACCGAATTAACATCTACCCGCATTTACCCCCACCCGCCTCTGCAGTTGTGAAAAAATTCAATTTGCAGTTTTCACCAGAAAACCTTCTGTGTAAAACATTTTGAAAGTATGCTCCAGAGAACCCCTTTAACCTCTTACTTGGCACCATTCAACTCGTCCTCCTCATTCGTACACCATTCATGCAAATTTTCCAATACTTCTTAGAAAGTCGAACAATCTGTGGGTGGTATCCTTTTTCTTGTCGAAAAGTTCGAAAATCTCTGGAACAAAGGACAGAGTTTCTTTTTTTTTCGTCTTTTCCTTGGGGATCATAATTGAAATTGTTTAAGTGCCTAAGGATATGCCTCGAAAAGCAATAAAAAAAAAGGGTTCTATCCAAACGCGGGTAAATTTCCAAATCCTTACGCACAAATTAACCAGATTCAGCACGCAAAAAGGGAAAATGGCACACAAAAAAGGACCTAATTTCACCGGAGGATATAATAAAAATTTAACCATGGCAATAAGGCAGAAATTGCCTTACCAGCTTGCCATGATGTCCTTTGCCGTCGTTTGGACTCTCCGCCTAGGGTTTTGGTGTGTTAATTTGAAAATGATTAATTGATGGACACATCGGAGAATATGAGCTTTGTACACTCAATCAAGATTCTCTTGAAATTTCCTGGCACACATCGTTATGTGTGCACATATCCTTTGAAAGGAGGTCCCAGGAGATGGTTGACATCATTTTTTTTTATCGATTTTAATCTACATCCGTCTTGAGGGATGGTTAAAGTATATGCTCATATGTCAATAAGAAAAAAAGACCAAAGAATCTAAAAAAAAAAAAAAAATCCAAACAAAAAAAAGATGACACTATAATGGATCGCATTTCGATTGAGCATTAGTTCCTTCCACAAGGATGTCGCATAAATAAAACAACTAAATAAACTATGTCCCTCAATTTCCGTCTGTCTTGCATCATTCTATCCTTTGAAAGTAACAGATAAAAAAATTTAAAAACTAAATGCATCCAGGCTCCACTTAAGAATGGAAATTTCTCGAAGGACGAAACGAAAGAATGCTTTAGCATTGTAAAGCTTTTACTTAGCTCCCGGTGGAGTAGTATATTTTTCTTTTCTTTGTCATCTTGGGTCTATTGTCTCGCTCAAGGACCTTGTTGAAATGTTTTATGCATACAGTATAAAATTTCATTTAATACTGATGGTTAAATTGATGTTATTTCGACACAGAGAGGGACGAGGAGGCATTTTTTGTCATCTGGATTGACGTTAGGGTGAAAGAAGACGTTGGGGTTAATAATTTTATTTATCCCCAAACGCTGACAAAGTGAACAACTCTTCGGTGATGCTTAAAGGCGATGGGAGTGAATGTATTTTAACAGACTTGTATGAGTGATAAAGATTAAAGCAATAAACGTCAATGTTTGACGAAGATACGAGTATTGCTGGTATATGTATTGGCATTGATATGGATACGATGGAAGTGAAACATTCATGGGTACTTCGAATTTCTAATCTAGTCGTTCGTTTACAAGGGATGTGTCCATGATTTTGAGTGATACGTTTTCTCCGTGTTGTGTATGAACATAGAAATAAGCAGAGTGAGTATGTATTTAGTCGGCAGGATGACACAGAAGAAAATTGAGTTGAGAAAGAAAAAAGTTTAGATTACAGAAAGAAAACTAGAAATTAGAAAGAATTATTAAGAGTCTACAGTAAGCAGAATATACGTAGTTCTTACGTACTTTTTTACTTAAGTGGCGCTACAATCCGGGGTGGACCTGAGCCTCAACCAACAAACCTCGTCAGCCAGCACGGTTACGAGCCAGCTGCCTCCAGTTGCGCACGCCAAGTTGGTTGAGGTCCCCCTCCACTTGTTTGCGCCACCTACCACGAGTTCGTCCTCTACTGCGCCGTCCATCCGGGGTGGATTCGAAAACTTTCTTGGCGGGAACGTTGGGCTCTATCCGCTCGACATGAACCAGCCATCTTAGTCGCTGTATGTGAACTCTTCTGGCCAAATCGATGTCCTTATACAGGTCGTATAGTTCAGCATTGTACCTTCTCCTCCACTCACCGTTTATGCAGACGGGACCAAAGATCGCTCGAAGAACTTTTCTCTCACAATAACAAAGGGCATCCTCATCCGGTTTTGTCAAAGGCCATGTCTCTGCGCCATACAGCAGGACTGGGAAGATTAGTGTCTTATAAAGAATTACCTTAGTAGTTCGAGATAGGACTTTGTTTCTAAATTGCCTTCTTAGCCTATAGAAACAACGATTGGTAAGAGTAATTCTTCATTTGATCTCCCCACTGATGTCATTTGCGGAGCTCACCGTAGAGCCTAGGTAGACAAAGTCCTTTACTACCTCAAAATTATATCTATCTATTGTGGCATTCTGTCCAAGACGCCGATGTTGCGTGTCCTTTTTTGTAGACAACATGTATTTTGTTTTGCTTTCATTAACCTCTAAACGCATATTTGCTGCCTCGATCTCAATACTCGCACATGCCTCATTGTTCTTTCGATTGTGTCAATGTCATCGGCAAAAGCGAGTAGTTGTACAGACTTGAAGAAGATTGTACCTCCGGTGTTGGCTTGTGAGTTTCGTACAATTCTCTCAAGTACTATGTTTAAGAGATCGCATGATAGTGCGTCACCTTGTTTAAGACATTTCCTGACATCGAACAGTTCGGTGATGTTCTTATCGACTTTGATGGAGCAGCGAGAGTTCTCCATCATGTCAAGACTAGACATGGCTCTGTATTACTCGTCTCTATACACGCTAATATAGGTAACTTTGAAATCGATGAAAAGGTGTTGCGTATCGATTTTATATTCATGGGTTTTTTCCAAGATCTGCCGTAGTGTGAATATTTGGTCAATGGTGGACTTTCCGGGCCTGAAGTAGTTCTTAGTGCAATAAAAATACGTTGCAAACCCTCTCTCTGATTTATCGTTAAATTCGATTCACTGATATAAGTTTATTCTGTGGATTCCAACAATAATAAAATGTGTGCATTCCAACAATAATAGTAGTGTATGCCAATATTTTATCAACTTATCCATTTTGCTTGACTTTTCAGTTTCAAGTGATAAGTACATACGAGTATATTTGTAAAAGGAAAGAGATTAAAAACATATCATCAAAAATTTCAAAAATACAACGTGCATATTATAGTGTTACTGTCAACATATTACTTATCAAATCATACATAGCTCTAGTAAAGCAGTGAGTTATAAAATAATGAAAAAAAGAATCTGAACCAAAATGTGTGTAGCTATTTGTGATGATGCCGTAATGAAGGTCAACATGAACAAATTGGAAGTGATAGTCGATTTTAGAACGTGTGTCTGAGTTTTTCTGTAGAATTGGTCAGGGCGGATCAATGTTAAGAGAGGTTAGTTGATCTGTTATAAGTGTAGTGTCAAAGCTAAATTATTGTTCTGTAACTCAGTATATGTTCCAACTGTCACCCATCGTCTAGAATAAGATCGCGGATACCAGCTACCGAAATGAGATTAATTTGTCCTGCTTCGACGGTTTCGTCACGTAGTACGAATGTTCCCAAACAGGCTTTCAAGACGTATTGCTAGGCTTAGGAATAGATGGTTAGATCAAGCCCAACATCTCTTCTGGACTCGTCTTTCTGATGAGTTGGAGTAGGTGGCGGATTATCCCGCGACTCATGATGGATAAGGGGGATATTGGAAAGTATTGAACACTACAATACTAGAACTGTTATTGTTTTCTTTTTTTGTGTATTAGATTTACATATGTTCTTGCTATACAAGTATTAGATTGATGATCTTCTATCCCATTCTCAACTAATGCTGGTATTTCACAGGGTTCTCTTCTATCTCCGGAGCTATTTTTCATGTGACTTCTGTGTTACTTGCAATCCAATGCATTCCTTTACGGTGGCACCATACTGACTTCGCATATTAGTTAATGAATAGTGCTGAGGAATCATAGCGAGTGTCAATCGAATTCAGTTCTGACAAATAGTTACAAATAAAACGATTATTACATCGGAAAAAATAAATACAGCGACTCTAGTGCCATCTTAGTAAAAATGTAACACTTTTCACAGATTTAGTTCGGACACCAACCACAGAGCGAATAATATATATCAGCATATAAGTTCTAAATACAACTATTCAAGAGGGCAGATCAACTATTAATAAATTACTAAAATTTATACTTTCCAACGTAGTAACAAAATGTAAAGAAAATTAAACCAATTTAGTTTAGTTTACAAAATATTTATGCATACATAATTTTATTACTGCTTTTAACGTTGTAAAGAAGTTCATTGAATCTTAGTGATTTTAACAATAAGCTACTACACAATTAAATCTCCCTAATTCCTCCTCCATTGGTGCCGCAATAATCCACGTCGTGATATATCCATTTTTCGTATTGTAATATTCTTGCTGGGATTCGTAATAATAAAACCGTGTTTTCTGTGTATTTAACCTGTTTATCTAAAAACAACTATCAACTTCACTTTTCTTATACAAAATACAAATATTTGGCGCAACAGCTCTTTAAAGTGCCAGGGCCTAACCACTTACGCCACGGCGCCCACTTTTCTTATACCTACTTCAAAATAATCAAAGCACTTTATTTTTTATTAATTTTCACTTAAACTGTCTCCCTTTCCCTTTAAATCATAATATGGTTTATTCTCAACACCAATTTCCAAATAATTAACTCTCACAGTAAGCGCACTGTTCTTCGCTATTTTCACTTCTATCGACTGTGTCTTCTCTGCTGGTGATTGGTGTATTTGTACCAAATACAAGAACCTCTAGAATAAATTCGAATATGCTAGATGTCACTACGGGTGAATTGTGGAATGTGCAATGTGGAACAAACTGATGTGCATGATGGTAGTTTGACAGATGCCATTAGTGATGCCACACCATACTCGTTGATAATGCAGTGCGAAAAGTACTTTCTGTGGAGTACAGTACAGTACAGTATCTATTCTTTCTGTAGCTTCATGTGCCCAGTGACAGCTTTTATCATCCCGCAACGAGCTCGTGTATGTTTCTTTTTTTTTGCCGGGAGCAGGTGAAAAATCTTCCAAAGACACCATAAGGCCCGACCGCGCGTGCTTATGGTAGTGTGTGATTTTTACTCACTAAAAAAACACCTCTCCTCAAAATTAATACTATAACTAAGCCAGTGCTTATCCAGTAGTTTTATTTTCGCTTACGAGAATCGTTATTCTTAAAAAAGATGATCGTATGTGATTAAAAATAAATGTAGCACTTTAGACAGGTTAAATTCCAATGAAAGTTCCTGCCTTTTTCACGACCTTCATAGGCTATGACGCGAGGTCAAAAGGTTTTGTCCTTTGAAGACGACGAATTGAATTGTTCGCGTCAAGTAGTTGAGTGATAGTACGGTTACAATGGCCGTGAACACGATCTTTGTGTTTACGCGCAAATTTTCTTATCTCTTCGACGACGCTGGGAATTACCAGATCCCGGTGAATATCTTCGTTACGTGCATACCACGGTGCGTTAACGATCGTTCTAAGAACTTTATTTTCAAAAGTTTGTATGATGTTTCTATTGCTTTTCTTGGTATAACCCCATAGTTGTATACCATACGTCCACACTGGCTTTAGCACTTGCTTATAGATAAGCAGTTTGCTATGTAGGCTCAACTTCGAATGTTTTCCGAGTAGCCAGAACATTTGTCGGTATTTTTTTGGAATTCGTCGCGTTTCTTTTCACGTGCGATTTCCATTTGAGCTTGACATCTAGAGTCATTCCTACATATTTTGCTTCGTTTGCGTACGGTATTTGGGTCGAGTTTAGATATACAGGCAATCTATCTACTTTTTTGTACGTAAGGTTGACGTGAGTAGATTTGCTTTCGTTCAGCACAATACGCCAAGAATTCGTCCAAGCGTGGACTTTATTAATAGCATGTTGAAGCTTTCCGGTTGCTGCTTCAATGGTATCTCCCGTTGTCAATATCGCCCTATCGTCCGCAAACGTGGCGACGACACAGTTTCTTTCTTGCGGGATGTCACGCGTGTAGAGTACAAATAGAAGTGGGCCAAGGACACTTCCTTGCGGGACTCCGGCTGCAATCTCCTTGAAGTCAGAGTAATCGTTTCCGTGCTTAACACGAAAGAGTCTCTCAGTGAGGTACGATCGCAAGATTAAAAAGAGTTGCCGTGGCAATTTATATTCCAAGCCTTCGTGCCAAACCTTATCGAAAGCTTGTGAGACGTCAAGAAATACACCACAACAAATCTTTTTTTCTTCCAGAGCTTTCTCAATCACGTCAGTTATTTTGTGGACTTGGTCAATTGTAGAATGTTTAATTCTAAATCCAAACTGATGGTCAGGAATGAGACGTCTTTCGTCGATTACGGGCTGTAGACGTTTGGAAAGAAGTTTTTCAAATATTTTGAGATAACCGGCAATAGGGAAATAGGCCGATATGATTTCTTCGCATTTAGCGGTTTGCCTGGTTTCGGGACCATTATAATCTCGGCGACTTTCCATTGCCTCGGAACATAAAGCAATCTGAATGAAGCGTTGATCAAATAGAGCAGTTTGATAATAGCTATATTCGGCAATTCCTTGACTACCTGCGCCGTTATCAAGTCGTAACCCGGAGCTTTTTTTGTCTTTAAATTTTTAATCACTTCCCTCAATTCAATCAATGCAACTTTTTTTACTTTAAAGTTGTCAGATGTCGTGACTGGGGAGTCGGGCGTTAACGAAGGGCCGTCGAACGGCTTAAACGTTTCTTCTAAGTGCAAAGCAAAAAGTTCTGCTTTTTCTTTGTCGCTCTTGGCCCAGTTTCCATCGATTTTCCGAATTGGTGGTGCTTGCATTTGAGGTTTCCGGATGCCTTTTAGCGCTTTCCAAAGCGAATAATTTGATTCTCTTTCACCGGAGAGATTTTCAAGGTAGGTCGCTTTCTTTTTGCTTTTAAATTCGCGAATACTATCTCGAAGCCGATTGCATAGTCGCTTAAGGACCGTTTTATGCTGCGGTGCACGAGTGATTTGCCACTTCTTTCGTGCTTTTCGTTTCTCCCTCACTAGTTCAATGATTTCTCTGGGATACTTTTCGTTGCGGTTGATCTTATAGCTTCTAGAAGGAGTGTTTCTCCATGCCGCTCTTTGAATTGCTTCCACGAAACGATCAATTTCGTCCTCTAGCGATATTTGTTTCGCAATCATTTCTAAAGCCCTCCCAGTTTGTTCTATTGCTAGTGAGTCTTGGAGGCCCTTTTTCTTGATCAGCGCTTCTCCAAGTAATAAAATTACCGGCGAGTGGTCAGAAGGGAGATCAAAACATTCTTTGACTGTAACAAACTTCTCGTAAATGCCTTTTGTAACAAAAAAAATCGATAAGATCGGGAATTTTTTGTGAGTCAGTTGGCCAATAGGTCGGTTTTCCTGTCGAATAAAAACAACAACCGAATTCATTTGCCACTTCGTAGAGAATTTTTCCTTTAGAAGATGTACATCGTGAACCCCAGAAGGTGTGCTTCGCGTTGAAATTTCCACCAATAAGAAAATTTGAACCAAGAGCATTGAAGACACGAAAGTAGTCGTCTTTTTCTAGTGGGCATCGCGGCGGACAGTAAACAGACGCTATATTGTAACTCAGGTGCTTATTTTTAACCCTTACCGCGCACAACTGAAGTTTTTCCAGCTCTATGCTTATGTCGACCGAATGTTCGATGTTAGTTTTAATGAATAAGGACGAACCGCCCCGCGCTATATCAGAAGGATGATAGGCGTGATAACCAGCGTAGCCTCTTATCTTTATCTGCGATTCCCTTGTTAGGTGGGTTTCGGAGATCAAACATATGTCGATATTTTCTCTTATTAGAAACATTTCTAATTCGTTAGATTTTTGTAAGAGTCCGTTTGCATTCCATGTTACTATTTTAAGCAAAGAGTTCATATTTACTTAGATTTATGGTTAGCCATACAAAAGCTTTCGACGTTACTGAGACGTTCGAGAATCTGTTTGTTAATTTCACATTGTTCCTCGCACTTAGCGTAGATGCAGTTTAGAATTTCATTCAACGGATCAGAGGGTGATCCGACGTTTCGTTTGGTTGCTTTGACCGCAGCCTGAGAATACGTCAGAGGTACGGGGTTCGCTGGCTTGTCAGAGGTTATTTTTCGTTCAGCCTTGTTAGTGGACGACTTTGACGTACGTTTACCCGGCTTAGAAGGCTGATTGACTGTTTCAAGAGTCTGCACTGCTGATTCGAGCGTTCTTTCAGTCGGCTTAGGAATCTGTAAAACTGGCTTACGAGACCGCTCAGTCTGCTTAGCAATACGTTCTTCCGACGTAGGAGCCCGATCGGCTGATTTCGTTCCCCGTACAATCGGCGTTGTCGATTTTTTCCGTCGCATCTGTAATTCCTTAACGACCTCGCAACCGCGATAATTTGCTGGGTGCCTTCCTTTGCAGTTAACGCAAGTAGCTTTTTCATTTGTGCTCAAATTGCGATTTTCGGAAGAGTGTTTCCCAGCGCACTTAACGCAGCGCGGCTCTTTACGACAGTACGCTTGTGTATGATTAAACTCTTGGCATCGCTTGCATTGTATATGTGGGTATTCATTTATGTATGCTTAGCTTAGAGTGATCATTAGAAGGGATCACTATAGCGTTTTGATGCATCAATCAATCAACTTATGGCATTGTGTCTAAACGTATCACCCACTTTGTATTTTTTTTTTTTTTTTTTTTTTTTTTTTTTTTTTTTTTTTTTTTTTTTTTTTTTTTTTTTTTACTACTTTGTGATAAATAATTTTGAACAATAATTGAGACTTACGTAAAATTTATTATTTTATTTAAATGTACATTTAAAGCTCTTCTCAAAAAAAAAAATTACTTACCCAAAAACTGCTGTTTGAATTAATAAATAGCTATCCAGATGCTTCTGTAAACATAAAAAGATAGATACATTAAACGGCAAAGTATGAAACTTTATATGATCTATATATGCATTCCTTAAAAAAAAAAAAACTGTTTGGCATGATTTAGCAGCAAAAGTTCCCAAATGAGAGTTAAACTCTGACGAAGCTGCTTTATGTGAAATAAACATAATTCTAAGGTAAATTCGGGATAAGTCAAAAATATGCTATACGGTGAGGTGGTCTCCTGAAATCCTGGTCAAAATCAATGCGATCAGATATTAAGTTTAAGACGACAGTCTATAAACCTGGCATGGCAGTGCTCAAAACTGCAGTGCGAGTTATGTTATCAATAAGTTCCCACAGTGTTCCACGGCCAATTGCTGACATTCGCCCTGCAACGGAAACGCTCCAGAAGCCAACTCAGATGTCAAACCTAAATTCAATCCCGACTTTGAGCACATAAAACAAATATATACTATCGGTGTGGATCCAATCGTTTCACCATGAGAACACGAAAGTGGAAATTTATTGAAGGATATAACATAAACATTTTCCATGCTCGTCATAGGATACTAGAGGTAGAAATTGTAGTTTAGTTTTAGTTTACAAATTTAAATAGCAAGTAAACTTGCGTTTTATCTTAATCTCCGAAGAGGTTTTAATTTGTATTCTTTGACTTTGGCAAACTCTTAAGTTGTGTGTTGTACGCCACATGATACAACATGTACATTGTAAATACAGCATTGCACCTAAAGTAGTTATATGCTGGGGAAAACCTCCGCCCTCTTCTCAGTCCTGTATCTGAGATTCGATTCTAGCATACGCGGTATATTTCAGATACCCGAATGTCTTAGAGTCCAAACTCCAGAAGCATGCAGAAGTGATTATCGATCCAAAAATAAGTTCTCTACTACATTGGATGTCCAAAGGTTTCGAGACGCTAATACCGAATTGAACTATTATTACCATTGGGATTTGAATCTTCGATTCGTTTTACTCTCTTAGATTACCGATTGAATCATACTCATTTTATACTCATTTATTGTTAATTCTTTGTACGTTACAGCTTTGTTTTGTTATATGTTTAAAAGCAAAGTGAGCTGGATATCTTCTTTTTTTTTGCCTTTTTGGCCTCTTTCGCGATAGCAGTGAAATATTCGCTGATATTGCCTTTTTATCATATGTTCTCTCTTTGAACATGGCAATACTAGAAACCCTACACGAAGAACTAAAAAAAACACGTCGTTACTATTATAGCGACCTTCAAAGATGAGATGGAAAAAACACGCAAAGAATTATTGCTTAAGGTACACGATATCGAAAACCAATTGAGCGCAAAGATCAACAACATCAACTCTGCCATCTCCAAATTGTCTCAACGAGTCGACCAAATCGAAGCCAATGTCAGCAAAGTTCTAAGTGACGAGGTTTCCGAACTGCAGAAGCACTGTGATATCCTGGAAAGAAAAGAATTGTTGACCGACGCTGTTGTCTTTGGCATCCCACACCTCGCCGATGAAAATTTACACAATCTTTTCGAAAAACTTTGCGATACCATCGGCGTAACACCACCAGCGCTGAAGAATGTTTTTCGCACCAACCATCGAAACAGCAAAGACGACCCACCTGTCATTCTCCAGTTTAAGAGAGTCGGAGAGAGAAACTCAGAAACTGCTGAAAGCCCTCACTAACTACCGCATAAAGTCAAAGCGGCCGATTTCGTTAAGAGACTTTGGGCTGGACTCAAACAGCAATGTGTTCGTGAATGAGAGTTTGACCCCACGGAATCGAACTATTCTTCAACACGCAGTACGTATGAAGAAAAAAGGGCAGTTATCTTCTGTACACACACATCTTGGGTCAGTGTTAGTCAAATTCAACGGGGAAACTGTAGTCGTAGAAGACCTTGACAGTTTAAATGCCGCTGCCGAGAGATTTCAGCTGAGAGAACAAGAAGACACCGTTTGATATAAACGAAATCGATATGCTTTCATTTTTGTATTTTTTGTATTTATCAATGGCCAAAGTTTTGTTTGCTTTTGTTTGTGTTCTTGTCTCTCTACAATCTCCTTTTTTTAAGAACTTTATCAGTGGAGTCAGGTGTTTATCGTGCTGGGCTCGGTTCTAGCGAGAGTGATATGGATGGAAATACGTATCGGATGATTCGGATTTTGCATTCCCAAAAAAAAGGCCTACATGTCTGCCACATAAATGCACAAAGCCTGACGCCAAAATTGGATGAATTTCGTCTGCTGTTTGTTGATTCTCGGGTTGACGTTATTTGTATATCCGAGACGTGGTTTGGTTCTGATATCAGAGATAGCGCCTACAAGGTTGATGGTTATAAGCTTTTTCGTGGTGATCGGATTGGTCGAGGGGGTGGGGGTGTGGCTGCTTATGTTTGCGACGGATTAGTATGTACAGTTGCTTGCAAGTCAAACCATAGTAGTACTTCCGATTATCTGTTCCTTAATATTTCATGTGGTATTGAACATTTGCTACTTGGAGTAATCTACAGACCGAAAAAGAGCATAGATATGACTCCCGTTTTCAGAACCCTAGAAGGAATAACATGTTCGACGCCTAATATCATTATTTGTGGTAACCTAAACTACAATCTACTTAATGTACATTCCTCTGTACAACTGGTTGAAAGTTTTAAGAGCATTGACCCAACGCCTGTTAATGTTTCAACAGCTACTCACTTTTCAAATGGTTCTGCCACTCTCCTCGATGTGTTCTTTGTATGTGATTCTGATAAAGCTCTGTTTTACAGTCAACTAACAGCGGCGGGCTTTTCGAAGCACGACTTGATCTACCTAACATATGATATGCAGATAGTTGCAACTGAAACAGTATTTTCTTACCGAGATTTCCAGAACATTAACTATCAAAATTTACGGTCTGACGTGGAGATACAATGGAACAACATTTACCTTATGCTCTCAGTTAATCAACAGGTATCATTTCTAGAAGTTAGTTTAAGAACACTTTTCAATGAACACGTTCCGCTACGACCTAGGACAATTAAAAGTTGTTCTCCTCCTTGGTTTAACAGAGGTATTGCAGAACTGATCCACAAACGTATTCTTGCTTACATTCGCTGGAAACGTTATAAGTTTTATGTGCTCTACGATATCTATCGCTCTATTCGCAAATTGGTTGTTCTACGCATCCAAACTGCGAAACGAGAGTTTTATGAAAATTATTTGAATCCTGACATTCAACCTGGAAAAGAGCTTTCGCAAAAGCTGCGTAAGTTGGCCAATGGAAAGCAAAAATTAGATGCACCGACAGTTGTAGCTTGCAACGTCCTCAACTCGCATTTTGTATCTGTCGCTGCGCCGCTATCGCAAAATCATGACATTCCTGCGTTTGTGGCTCATTCAAGTGCAATAAGTAGCATTGAAGGAAATTTTAATTTCACTCGTTTAACAGATGAAGACGTCGTTGAAGCCCTGTTGTCTATCAAATCAAATGCAATAGGCCTAGACGAAATAAATCCAAAATTTCTAAAACTTATTCTCCCCTTTATTCTTAAATTTATAACGCATATTTCCAATTCCATTCTTACCACCGCGAATATCCTTTTTTATAGAAAAAGGCAAGAATACTTCCGATACCCAAGAATAAAAATGGAATCAGCTCCGAATACAGACCAATTGCTATACTACCGTTTTTGTCGAAAGTTTTTGAGAAGACTATTTTAAAACAGATATAAGAGCACTTAACCAGCAACCACTTCTTAAGTACATACGTCCCAGTCCGGCTTTCGTGCGAAAAGGAGCTGCAAAACCGCACTTTTACTGGTGGTGGACGATATCCGCAAAGCCATGGATGCAAACTGTCATACATTTTTAACATTATTGGATTTCTCAAAAGCTTTTGACACGGTGGATCATACCATTCTTTGCGATAAGCTGCTGTATAATTTCGAATTCTCTCCTCTTGCAGTCACACTCATCCACTCCTACCTTATAAATCGTGAGCAATGTGTGGCAATTGGAAATCAAATGTCTTCCTTCCTTGGATTAGCTGCAGGAGTACCGCAGGGTTCCATCCTCGGGCCGTTATTATTCTCGCTTTATGTGAACTCCCTCAAATAGTAAAACATTGTTGTGCCCACATGTTTGCAGACGACGTCCAACTTTATCTTTGCTGTCCGCTAGACAGAATAAGTGGTGCTATAGATAACATAAACGAGGACTTAGAAATTATTCAACAGTGGGCATAAAACCACAACTTGTCCCTTAATCCAGTAAAATCAAAAGGTCTTTGCATCTATAAACAGACATCGAATACATCCAGCTTTCCGCCCATAAAATTGGGAACATCTTCCATAGAATACGTTCATACGGCAAGAAACTTGGGGGTAGTATTCAATGATACCCTATCTTGGACTGATCATGCAACTGCCACAATCGGAAAAGTTTATAATGGTCTCCGTTTGTTATGGCTCACCCAAAGCTCTGTGCCTGTTAAAACCAAGATGCTACTTGTTAAGACTCTGCTCTTACCTATATTGTTGTATGGATCCGAAGTCTTTTGCAAGTTGACTGCAATACTCGACGAAAACTAAATGTGATTTATAACAATTTGGCAAGGTACGTATTTAACAAGAGATATCATGACCATATATCTAGCTACTCCCTGTGGGCGCCGTGGCGTAAGTGGTTAGTGTGTCGGACCACTACGCATGAGGTTCCAAGTTCGAATCCCAGAAAACACCAAAAAGTTTTTTCACGGTCCCACCTCTCGCGAGCGTCTGACAAACATCCGAGAGTATTGTTGTCACGAAAAAGCTTCTCAAATCGCCGTTCGGATACGGCACTAAACTGTAGGTCCCTTCCATTCGTGTGAAAAATATAACGCACACAACATGAAGTGGTTGCGAGAAGCTAGGCCCTTACACTCAAAGAGCTGTTGCGCCAAATATTTATTTATTTTTATATCTAGCTACTCATCAGATAATGAATCTCAGTTATGATAACCTTATTAAGTTCAGGTCGTTAATTCTACTGCAAGAAATTATGCAAACTCGACAGCCCGATTATCTATACAGCAGACTAAATTTTGCAAACTCGCAAAGAACAGCTGTTCTGATTCAGCCCAGATTTAATTGTATACAATCTGAACGTACATTTTTCGTCCACGTCACTCGCTTATGGAACTCATTACCCACGACACTTAGGAGAGTCACAAACGCAAACAATTTTAAAACCAATCTTTTTAATCACTTAGCCAGTGATACACAATAAACATTAGATCAAATCAATCTTTGGATAGTTCAGGTAGTTTGTAAAATGTACCATTTTTGAATATTAAATACAAATCGTACATCTTATGTTAGTTCTTAATTTCTTTTTAAATTTTTATATTTATGTTAGCACTTGAATGTTTTCTTAAGCCTTTCACAAATAATGAGATGTTGTAATCTTACCGTGAAACTATTTAAATAAATAAATATGAAAATATGAATATGAAATATGAAATATCACTGTGTGGAAATTCCAGGAATACATTCTTTTACAGCCCTGATAATTATTCTATCAAACAGCAGCCAACAACCCAGTGTACCCAGGTATGCAAGAATTGATAATACTTTTCACAAACGCTTTAACAAAAAGGTTATTTTACCTCGACGACCAATGTATTATATTAATTTATTATTGAACTGATGAGGTTGTGTAATAAATATTGTTTTGGAATTGTGTCGGGTAATCAACGGGGAAAGCCACTTTTGTGATCATTTACAAATAAGGTCAAGATTAATCACATTTGTCGTGAGCCATAAACAGGTTACCTGCACTTCATAAATTTCTGAAAGGATCAAGTAATTAGTTGGGTTTACCTGCTTGCTCCAATAAAATGCTTAATGAACTTTTCAAAACTACCCCTAACAGAAAATGCTCTCACATTTGAATTTCTCTTTATTTGACTGATCGTCGTCAAGGGTTTTTCTAAGCATATGTAAGTCATTAACCTTTTTATGACTTAAAATCCCTAAAATATTTCCTAGATCCTTTGTCTATAAATTGACGTGCAACATCGCTGACACCTTAGTTTACATTCTGAAGTGTGTCTAGAAACAAATTTATTTCCGCTAAATAAAAAAAATAAAAAAAAAGCAATGAACAGCAAGTGCCGTTTCCCGTCATGTCAGTGGACCGGTGACATCAACGATCTCTTTGATCATTGCGAAACCTTCCACTCGAAGTATATCATTGAGAACAACAAAGATAATGGATTTACGTTTACTTTGGAAGACATTTTGAAGGAAACATTTCTTCTGAACGGAAGAGCCGGCTTATACTGGTTCCTCCTTGATCCTAAGGAAGATGTAAACGGCATCCGTAGAGGAATTTTTGCCATCGGCGAATCTGAAGTGTGTGACTACACAATGAAAGTCGGCCGATTAAACGATGGATATGTGACGTACATTGGGCCATTTAAAACAGAACCAGATAGTTCTAATTTATATGAGTTGGAATTGTCCTACGAATATTTTCTCTTAGAAGACGAAGAAATTACCATTAAGGATGTGCACGTGTATTTTGGAGACTACGAAGACAAGGAAGTTTACACTGGCACCTATCACGATGTAAACTGGGAGGATCCTGAAGAGCAGAAATATAACGAGTGGTGTTTGGAGAAGTTTACATGCTTTGTGTGCTTTGAATTTATTAGGAGCAATGCACGATTCTGCGAGAATAAACATTTCTTGTGCAGCGAATGCCTTACCAAATTGATGGAACAGACGAAAGTTAAGTGCCCAATGTGCCGGGGAGACTTTGCCTACGATTGTGCCGATGATGAGGTTGAAGAACTACTCAAATGTGTGCGTTTTCCAAAAGCACAGTAAGGGATGGACGATTTTTTTTTACAACTTTTATAATTTGTGTCTTATTTCTATGTAATTTTTGAAAATGATTAAATAGGTATATGCTTAATATAAGTAACTATTTGTATCGCAAAGTGAAGTTTTTTGAATTTATTGGGTTTGAAGTTGGTTTTATGACTTTTAAGGCGATTCTATGCAGAAATTCGCGGAAGATCCTCTGTCATACACGAAGCATACCATTTTGCATTCCAGAGATAAGAAGACATAAGATATATAGATATAATAGCGATGCAAAATAAGAGTGGATGGGTTGAGGTTCAGGTGGTAAAGAACATCTTATTGCAGCGACCACCTTCTACTAACAATCCTGCTTCTTTTAAGCATCTGTCGGCTACTTTTTTTTTAATTAGGCATTGCCCAATGTCCGCCACGTCGACCTTAAAGATTTATTGTGTCAAAGGTACTTATAAGTTTTGAATACTCACCCCTCTATGAGGGTAAGTCCATAATAGAGGAGTTCCTAAGCTCTACAAGTGTGAGTAGTTTAGGTTAGGTTAGAGTGCAGGATGCCGAATGCAACCTCACTTAGGCCAGACTAGGCATATTCTGGTTTCACATGGATATATCATCCCCAGGAAGAACTACCCCTGGAACCATTGGAAGCTTATTATGAAGCGCTGGAGGCTTCCGTTAGCTAGCTCGCCAAAGTTGTCGAAGAGGTAGACTCCTAAGTGTAGTCTTCTGCGAGCGAAGAGGACATGGTACATACAAAGAAGGTTTAGTATGGTTTCCTCCTACTCGTCTATGTAACTTCTGCAGAAATCATTTGCTAAAATGCCTAGCCCTCTGGCAAGTGTGAGTAACATTCTATTGAAGAAACAGCGTATCAACATACTGCCCGACACAGAGGCGGCACTTTGTCTCGGGACACAGATTCAGCCAGTATTTGAGCCCACAGTGGCCAGTGAGGCAGTCCACAAAAAACAGCTCTTACCGAGTGTAAGTATTTCAAAGTGTGCCTTTTCGACTAGTCTAAGTCCTGGAACAGTATCCCAATGGATTAGACTCCCGATAAACAAGCGGACCTGGTCATATACTTATAGAATAATATGGCAATATGTGTCGTACAAAAAGCAAGTGCTTTAAATCCGAACTCGAATGTATAGGACAACACACACTGGCTTGTGTTGTTGGTACCAAGGGTGAGCACCCTTCTTGAACCCATTTTCACTGCAGCATTGTCAACAGCACCTCATTTACTTTGTGATGGAAAATAGCATTAACCCGGTTAGCATAAAAAATGAGATCAGGAATCTAAATATATCTGTGAATGGAGTAAAAATGCTCGTCTTACTAAAAGGTACCACGGGGACATAAAAATTAGTGAACAAGCGCACGGAGATTACGGACCGGACATCGATAGAGATCCTGGGTACACTGGCTTGGAAAAAATCTATAGAAAGCTGTCCCTTAATTTACAATAAATCACCTGGGCCGGCTTACATAAAGAAACGCTGGACATTTTAATGAGCACTCATTTTCCGAGCTGCACTATTGTCCCTGGAGATAGTTCACCTATTCCGGACTTGATGCAGGTGAAAAAAAAAACGGTTTAGTCAACGATTGCAAGATACCATGAATAACATTCGTGCTTTGATGTAGCAGTCAGAGAAACCATCAACAGAGGTGTGATCGGCGATAAATAGGTATCCATCTAGATCACAACATGCGTAAAGGTAGATCGGTAGATATAGCTCTACATAGAGTAGTATCGACCATAGAAAATTCTCACTTTGGGGCGTTCCTCGATATAGAAGGAACCTTCAATAATGTTAGCGCCAATGCGATCGTAACCAGCTTGCGCAGAGCTCAATTGTCTACCGGCCTCTGCAATTGGATAGGTATGACACTTAAGTAACGTATGATAAATTCAACGTTAAAATGTATTAGCGGCAGTAGGCAAGTACGCAGAGGAACACCTCAAGGCAGCGTAATCTCACCACGCATTTGACTCCTTGTGGTGGATGAAGTTTTGTAAATTCTTACAAAACACGAGCACACAACAGTGTGACACAAACAGTGTCTTGTGATTATTCCTACTGTGAGGCTTATGTACCTTCTATTATACTAAATGAAATGAGTTTTTTTGGTTTTCTTTACGTCTAGTAGAGGCCAGATCTTTCTGGTTGATATAGACTTACCATCTATCGGGTTCAAAGAGCGTATGCGAGCTGTTTCACGAACAGCCGATATTTCCGCTTGAATTATACTGCAGTGGTCCGGAAGTCTGAGAGCATCGGAGGTACTTCGGAAAATATACCCAATTCTGTCCCCTTCGATGCTTTGGAGACATCTGTGTAGATTTCGATTGCGGCGTCATTTAGAATGATACCGTCATCCCATGCGGATCTGTCAGGGATGGTGGTGTTATATTTGATGTTGAAATCGATAAATGGGGATATGTAATCTGTTTCTCTGAGATTGGAGTTTAGTAGAATTTTCATATGGCCAATTTGTGAGCTTGACCACTGGAGAGATTCTCTAAGTCTTAAGGCTGCTTTAGATAGTACCATTTTCCCAAAGATACCAATGAGAAAACTGTTAAGTAGAGTTTCTAAGGCGGCGGGGAAGTGGACCTGAGAGCCCCTGTGATGCACCTACATGCTAATCGTTGTACTCGTTCGATATAGGTTGTGTTGCACCTTGTTTCAAGTGCAGGCTACCAGGCGAGAACGCCATAAATCAGGATTGGTTCCCCGCGGGAAAAAAAGCGCTTCAGAAGGGCTTTGTAAGCACATACAAAGAAGGCCGAAGCGCTTACTGACTATATGTCCCTTCATTTCCTCTTTACTATATGACGTCCGCAGACATAAGCACTTACGCACAGATTACTGTGAAGCGTTACTTCAGCGCTTTATGAGAAGACAAGAAAGTAAGCACTTACGCGCAGATCAGTATGAAGCGCTTCTTAAACGCTTCAGAAGAAGGCAGATGTAAGCGGTTTCAACTAGATTGGATAATTTTATAAATCTTTATTTATAATAAAAATAGAATTAAAAGTTAAAAAATAAAACAGTTTTCATTAGAACATCATTGATCTATTCAGATCAATTTTTCACAAAAATTACTTCAAGTATGAGCTCATATTGTCGGAACGTAATTCATGAAGAACAAATACTACCAGCTATTTTCTAGACAGTTGTCGGGCTACGCCATATGAAAATGCTTTCTATGAGCTTCTAAAGGAATCGCTTCGTAAGGATTCAATACAAAGTGCTTACAAGCATCTACCTCCGGTTATGAAGAGTAAGCGCTTACACACTACATCCACTGGAAGCGCTTACTATTTTTCCCGTTGGGTTTGGCCAACGCCAGGTACAACCAGTGGACTATTTTTAGTTGAAGAAGTTAAGATCCTGTTACGAAACTTTACTATAAATATGTAGCTCTTCTTCGCTTGAAAAATCGAATATTCAGCAACAAAAATGTGCACCACGAAATATGTTTTCAATTTTTAAGAATTTTAAATATTTTTTTTAAAACCCTGCCACTCTTTGCAATCCAAGTCCCTGAATCTAATATAAGCTAAAGAACTACGCGTATGTTTGATTATTTAGCGGAGTTTTCGAAGATGAGAAGACGACACCGAGCTGTCAACTGGTCACAGATAGGTCAGTTATGGGTTTCACTTCTTCTTAAATTCTAGAGAAGCAAGTACACTACATAAAAACGGGTATACGTATCCGTTCATATTCAAAGGGTAGCCGAATGTCTGTCTAGAGAAAAATAACCTCTAACTAACTTCAAAATCAGTAGTAACCAAGAGAAGTGAAAACTTAAAACAAATTCAAATTTAGTTTTAGAAAAATATATTTTTATTCATTGGCCAATTATTTTCAGTTTTCAGTAGAAAAAGCTACAATCCTTCTCATCCTCAAATTCTCATCCACGATTTACCATTCTCCATACGTATAGATCATTGTATCATCTTCGATCAATTTCATCAAAATATTAGCTGCATCTGATGGCTCGTTGGGGATGATGTTGCTGGGTATGTCAGCTGTGCACACGGGACAATAAGATGAGTTCTCCGCGAAGCAAGCGATGCAGTCAAGCTTGTCCAAATTTAGTTCGCAGGAATATTTCGCTGCGGGATCATCTCCGCATACTTCCTCTGCCATCGCAAAGTCCCAGTCCATATTTTCATACATAACGCTACAGATGTCATGATCTGCGGCTTTTCCAAAATATATCTCAATGCACTTTGATGGAATATTTTCATACAATTTCTCTATATTGGAGAAACACCACTCCAGGTCGAATTTCGTTTGATTCTTTTCGGTCTTGTAAGGACCGATATATGTTACAGGCTCATCGCCCATTTTGCCGATTTGGACTGTGTACTCGCAGACTTTCGAATTGCCGATGGCATATACTCCTCGTCTGATCCAGTTTTCAAGCTCATTTATGTCGAGAAGGAACCAATAAAGTCCCTTTTCCGTCTGTAACAGGA
Organism: Brachypalpus laphriformis; assembly: GCA_945910035.1. Lineage (NCBI taxonomy): Eukaryota > Metazoa > Arthropoda > Insecta > Diptera > Syrphidae > Brachypalpus > Brachypalpus laphriformis. The sequence goes on from OX246753.1 coordinate 36,870,164, forward strand.
ACGCATCTTCTAAGAGGTCTTCAAAATCAAAACGAAATCCATTTTGATTGTTGATTTTTTTTACCGAAGACTTATGGTGGATCTTACAATGGTTTAATAAATTATTAAACTCACCCACCCAGCTACAAGACGAAATCCGACATTCTGTTTCCATTTTCAGGAAAATTCTTCAGTTATGAAACTGCCTGTCTGTCGCTTGAACTTAAACTGAAGTACTAGGGCTGCAAAGGGACGTTTTATAGGAATTGAATCTTTTCTTCGGGAAGATATGATCCTTAATGATCATTATTACTTGAATTCTTTAACGACAGATTATTACGTAGCGTAAATCGATTGTGTAGATCATTAGACAAGGGTTAATTAAATGCTTAAGGCCTTCCCTACTCAGGTAACAATCGACTCTTTCACGAACCATGTGAATAACGAATACAAATTTTTTATAATTAATTTTATGACTTTTATGAAGATTCTAAACTATTAAACTACTTATATCATTAACTAGCTGCGTCTTGAATCTTGGTTTAGAAAGGGCAATTAAAACTATGTATGATACAAATGTATAGAATGCGTCAAATCAAAAATACAAATGCAACCAAATCGCACCCTGAGATGACAAGTGTCGTGACAATTTTGAGATTTTGATTGGTTCTCATGTATTATTAACAGTCTTTTCATTGGAACCCAGTTATAGCTTCATTTCTTTTACCGTATAGGCGCTATTCAGCCAACAACAGTTTTACAATTTACAAAAAATGCACAGCCTCTGAGAGAAAGACTGTTGCATGTTAAATACCACGAAGACCTGCTTTTGGAAGTTACGACACATCATCTCAGGGTGCAAAAAAGGGGATGGGAATTTTGTTTTTTTAAAACCTATTTCCTTTTCGTCACTCACTTATCAAACTTCGAGCCCTGGTTACACGACTACTGCATTCAAGAGCCAATTGTTACCTGAGTAGGGAAACCCTTAAGCATTTAACTAACCCTTGTCTAATGATAAATAATAGTCTCAATATACATTATCCATTTACCACGTAATAATCTGCAAAAATGCAAGTGCTAATTATTATCATTAAGAATCATTTCTTCCCGAAGAAAAGATTCAATTCCTATAAAACGTTCCTTTGCAGCCCTAGTACTTCAGTTTAAGTTCAAGCGACAGACAGGCAGTTTCATAACTGAAGAATTTTCCTGAAAATGGAAACAGAATGTCGGATTTCGTCTTGTAGCTGGGTGGGTGAGTTTAATAATTTATTAAACCATTGTAAGACCCACCATAAGTCTTCGGTAAAAAAAAGCAACAATCAAAATGGATTTCGTTTTGATTTTGAAGACCTCTTAGAAGATGCGTTCCTGTTACAGACGGAAAAGGGACTTTATTGGTTCCTTCTCGACATAAAAGAACTTGAAAACTGGGTCAGACGAGGAGTATATGCCATCGGCAATTCGAAAGTCTGCGAGTACACAGTCCAAATCGGCAAAATGGGCGATGAGCCTGTAACATATATCGGTCCTTACAAGACCGAAAAGAATCAAACGAGATTCGACCTGGAGTGGTGTTTCTCCAATATAGAGAAATTGTATGAAAATATTCCATCAAAGTGCATTGAGATATATTTTGGAAAAGCCGCAGATCATGACATCTGTAGCGTTATGTATGAAAATATGGACTGGGACTTTGCGATGGCAGAGGAAGTATGCGGAGATGATCCCGCAGCGAAATATTCCTGCGAACTAAATTTGGACAAGCTTGACTGCATCGCTTGCTTCGCGGAGAACTCATCTTATTGTCCCGTGTGCACAGCTGACATACCCAGCAACATCATCCCCAACGAGCCATCAGATGCAGCTAATATTTTGATGAAATTGATCGAAGATGATACAATGATCTATACGTATGGAGAATGGTAAATCGTGGATGAGAATTTGAGGATGAGAAGGATTGTACCTTTTTCTATTGAAAACTGGAAATAATTGGCCAATGAATAAAAATATATTTTTCTAAAACTAAATTTGAATTTGTCTTAAGTTTTCACTTCTCTTGGTTACTACTGATTTTGAAGTTAGTTAGAGGTTATTTTTCTCTAGACAGACATTCGGCTACCCTTTGAATATGAACGGATACGTAACCCGTTTTTTATCTGGTGTTTATTGCACACTTACTTGCTTCTCTAGAAGTTAAGAAGAAGTGAAACCCATAACTCACCAATCTGTGATCCGTTGACAGCTCGGTGTCTTCTCATCTTCGAAAACTCCGCTAAAGAGTCAAACATACGTGTAGTTCTTTAGCTTATATCTGATTCAGGAACTTGGATTGCAAAGAAGTAGCAGGTTTTAAAAAAATTAAATATCTAAAATTATTTAAGATAGAAAATATATTTCTTGGTGCACAATTCTTGTTGCTGAATATTCGATATTTCAAGCGAAGAAGAGCTACGTAACGGGTGCGCCATCTTTTATGTCGGTATGTAAACATTGAATTACTTTGATATTTATCAACCGATTGACTTGAGTAGACATGTTTTTGAAACGTCAATTAAGTACAATTTAAGCCATGAATCGCTTCAGACTGAAACAACACGCCGAAATAGTGACGCTGTACATTGAAAATAATCGATCACTTGTATTAACTCAACGTGCATATCGTCAAAAACATCGTTTGGTGTCGAATTTTGTTGAGCACGGATAGTGGGAGATCGTCAACATGCCGTTCATCAACGCCCAAGTCGTTCCAATGGACTGGTTAAAGCGGTAAGAGAGAGTGTTACCGAGAACCAACATGTGTGGTATTGTCGCCGCGCTCAGCATTTCGGCGTCAGTGGAACCACCTTGCGGCGCATTTTAAAGGATGATTTGCATTTGTTCCGGTATAAAGTGCAATTGATTCAAAGAATATTGCCGATAGACCGTCCACGTCGCTTGGAATACGACCAAACAGTCGCTCGAATGGTTGACACTGAACCCGATTTTTGGAAGCAAATTTTGATGACCGACGAGGCCCATTTCACACACTCTGGCGCCGTTAACAAGCAAAATTGCCAGATTTGGGAAACAGAGAATCACACGACATCCATGAAACACCATTGCATGACCAAAAAGTGATTGTTTGGGCCGGCGTTTGCCCCAAAACCATCATTGGCCCATTTTTCTTCAGAGAAGGCAAAACAGTCAATCGATATCGGTGGATGTTGGCTCATTATGTCTTCCCACAAATGTGCGAATAAAGTCTGGACGGTTACTGGTTTCAACAAGATGGTGCGCCATGCAACACTGCAAATCAAACAATGCAGTTTCTGCAACAATAATTACCTGGACATGTGCTGCCAAAAAATGGCGACATTGACTGGCCACCCACATCTTCAGATTTGACCCCTCCGGACTTCTTTTTGTGAGGTTATTTGAAAAGCAAAGTGTACGCCAGCAAGCTTCAGTCCATTGACGACCTCAAGGAAAACATTCGTGCCGAAATCATCGCTATACCACCCGAGATGCTCAAAAAAGTGATGAAAACACAGCAAAAAGGGCACATTTTGCTTTGACCACTTGATTTATGTTGCATTCAAAAACTAGTCGCTGTACAGCTCGTATAATTCGTGATTGAATCTTCTCCTCCAAAACCCGTCAACGCAAACGGGACCGAATATCTTACGAAGAATTTTTCTCTCGAAGCAACCAAGGATATCTTCATCCTCTTGTAATAAAGTCAATTTTTCAGCGCCGTAAAGCAGAACTGGGAGAATCAGGGTCTTATACAGAGTCTCCTTAGTTGTTCGAGATATGGATTTACTGTTGAATTGCCTTATAAGCCAAAAAAAAAAAAAAAACAGAGATGCGCAAGAGTTATTCTACGCTTGATTTCTGCGCTGATGTTGTTTTTCGAGAACTGGGATGATCAAGGTCTTATGTAGAGTCTCCTTAGTTGTTCGAGATAGGGCTTTACTCTTTAATTGCCTTATAAGCCCAAAAAAACAGCGATTGGGAAGAGTTATTCTTCGCTTGATTTCTGCGCTGATGTTGTTTTTCGAGTTTATAGCAGAGCCAAGGTAGATAATATTATAGCTGCCCACTGTGACGTTCTGTCCGATTCGTCGGTGTTGGTTGTCCCTTCTTGTTGACAGCATATACTTGGTTTTGCCCTCGTTTATCGCTAAGCCCATTTTGGTCGCTTCCGCCTCAATGCTTGCAAATGCACCAGTGACAGTCCGCTGACTTCTTCCACTAATGTCTATATTGTCGGCATATGCAAGCAGTAGTACAGACTTATGATAGATTGTGCCTCCGCTGTTGGCTTTTGAACTCCACACAATCCGTTCAAGTACAATATTAAGAAAGTCACATGACACCGCGTCACCTTGTATAAAACCTTTTGTGACATCAAAGGTGTCGGTGAGGTCATTACCGAATTTGATGGAGCAGCGAGCGTTCTCCATCGTCATCCTGCACAGACGAACAAGTTTGGCAGGGATGTCAAAACTAGACATGGCTCTATAAAGCTCTTCTCTATAGATGTTATCATAGGCGGCCTTGAAATCGATAAAGAGATGGTGAGTATCGATTTGGACTTCTTGTGTTTTCTCCAGGATCTGCCGAAGTGTGAAGATTTGATCGATGGTGGACTTTCCTGGCCTGAAACCGCACTGATAGGGTCCAATCAGGTTGTTGATAGAAGGTTTCAGGCGTTCACACAAATATCGCAAAAAAGATCTTATATTCGATGTTGAGGAGACTGGCCTCTATAATTGGCGCAGTTGAGGGGGTCTCCTTTCTTGTGGATCGGGCAAACTATGCTGAGATTCCATTCATCAGGCATACACTCGTCTGACCTAATCTTAGAGATGAGTTCGTGTATGCACTCTACCAATTCATCACCAGCTGCCTTGAAAAGTTCGGCCGTTAAGCCGTCAGGTCCAGCAGCCTTGTTCGATTTCAGCTTGGATATTGCTATCCTCACTTTGTTTTGGTCAGGTGGACGGAAATATTGACTATCATCGTCTATGTTGAATGGTTCAGAGATCACACTTCCTAGGTATAAAAAAATGTCAAATTTTTCGATCATCAACTATCAACATCGTTGATGATCACCAGGAACAACAGCGGTAAAAGTATGCACCCTTTCGTACTCCGCTTCGGACTTCAACGTTATTTGATCGTGTAAAACATGACACTTACCGCCTTTATATACAGCCTTTATAATAGCAACGAGTATTTCTGGGATGGCTCTTCTACACAAGACCAACCAGATAACATATCGATCCATGGTGTCGAAAGCCTTCTTAAAGTCCATGAATAGTAGATGTAATGGGATCCTACACTCGACGCATTGCTCTGTGATGGTCCGCAAGGTGCTCATGTGATGTATGCAAGAGGATCCAGCGGAAAGCCTGCCTGTTCGACATTGAGGGTTGAATCGTTGAAACGTTGGCGATCATATTCAAAATAGTGAAAACCTCCTTTCGAACAAATTGGCAATATTGTGTGCCGTCACCAATGAATGACTATCAAAATACCAACTATCAAATTCCACCCAGACATTTATTTGTAATTGTCATGGCTCACCCTCACCCGCATTAAATCCAAATCGATAAAACAAAATTGTTACCCAACCAACCGATGACTAATTTTAAATTCACTTTAATTTCCCGCCCCATCGAACACATCGGCACAAATCCCTTTGGCACTTAATGAAACTGTCGTCAACATTGAAATTGTACGAGCCAATTTGCAATTACTAATTAAAAGATCCCTTCGAGTTCGATGTGATGGGAAGAACCAAAGCACGATGCGCTCCGATATCTTTCGATTAAAAATCGATTTTTATTATTTCCATAGTACCATTTCCTGGTGTTAAATTAACTCTGACGATATTCCCCAGAAGTTGTGCTACAGGATGTGAGAAGGATTTCCTCCATTTTAATCCACATTCTAGCAACAGCACAGCATGCAAATTAACCATCTGATAAGGCTGTCATATGTTCTACCATCCCTGAGTTCGGTTCAATTAATTAAAAAAAATGTATATACGAGTACTACAGCAGGTATTATAATTTTACCCCGAATTATCAAGTGTGTGTGTGTGGGGTGCAATTACATAAAATGATTAAACAAAAAAATTGTATTCACCAATTCCCAGTTTTTATTTCGATTGAATCTAGCCAGTGACAGGTCGGTGTTCTACTTTGATAATGAATGCGTGTAATGAATTCTTAATTTGTTTTGATTCGATGAAATGAATTCAATTAAACAAAACTCTGTCACGAGGTGTGATAGGATAATTGGGAAATTAAATTGCTCTAGTGGATTTTGTGTAATTAAGCTCCACAACGATGCAAAGTCTCTACATGAAGTGCAAACATGACACCCCTGCTTAAATGGAATAAACTCTCATGCAGAACAACTCATGCAAGGGTAATGCGTTGTGTAAACGACCGTGCAAGAGATTATGTGTGATGACAATTTAAGTATCGTTATGGAGAGCGATAAGTAGCTTCCGTTTTATTTTTTTTTTTACATTTAATACAATAGTCCTTTGTGTAACTGAGAGTGTGACAGAATGTGTGATCACAAGTAGAGCTTTGTCAAAAGCAAGGAATGCTTTCAATCTGCGTCCAATTGCAATTCATCTACTGAAAAAAGTGGGTCTAGGTAGTCTCCGTTATGACTTTTGGTAAACAAAAGTCAAATCGTCAGAATATTTGGTCCCAACTGTCGACCGACTTCTGTCAAAAACGAGAAAATTCTCATTTTGATTTAAAGTTGCTATCAAGACAAATCTATTTTAAAGAAAATCTTATTTCTACGTTGCGTATCTACCTCGCCGCAAGTCTTCAGCTCAACTCAATTTTACGTAATTTAAAAATATTGCATAATTATCTGGATGTACAAAGCTATATTTAGTAAAACTTTGAACAAAATCGATCGTCTGCAGAGGTCTCCAAACTGAAACATACAGACCTACACTAATTATTTTTCTTTATTTTGACATTTCGACTGCTTTCTATCACAAAAGACGAGTTTCTTGCTTTACACAAGTTAACTCCCCAGTTTGTTCCCATTTATACTTATTTTTCTCACAATTTTTCCAGTGACTTATTTTCTTAGCCGCCATTTCTGAATTTTAAAACTTGCATTCTTTGAAAATAGTTTTTAGACCTCAGGAAGGACATTCATTAAGCGCGATACATCTTTGAATTTAAGTAAAACAAGTTGTTTATGAGGTATAGCGGATCTTTTTATTTCAAGTTCAAAAGCATTCGACACCATCATGTTTTAAAAATAATATCGTTCAAATGGACTCCACGGCATTGCTTGATGGCGGTCATCCGAGAGGTCCAATTTTTTGGATGACACGGGCACCTAGGTTAGGTTAGGTTAATAGGGTTAGTTACAACGAATGCGTGCCGCCTGCACTCGGATCTCAAACGGATCCATTGTGCTCACCTGATGTGGAGTTTTCTGGTTGAAGTACTGAAAAGAGAGGAAAAACAAAATGGCTAGAGTTCTGTGTTAATGAAACGGCTTCCTCTGAACCACCCTGAAGAAGATATGAATCTCATGATGGTGGTTGGTGGCTTTTCAGACAGGCCACTCAGATCGTTGAAGAAATACTCTCCAAGGGCCGTCTTCCTGGTATTTCAGAGACTAGGGCATTTGCAAAGGAAGTGTTGTGTCCTCTTCTACGTCTGTGTTGCCGTATCCTCTGCAGAGTTCATCTGTACTTAGCCGCATTCTCTTCTGGTGGGCCGCCAATAGGTTGTAGCCGGTAATCATACCTATGAGAAGCGCCAAGTTTTGTCTACTTTGAGTGAGGATGAGCTTGGTTTTCACCTTGTCGTGTTTTGTCCAGATCCTTCTGGAGACTCGGCTTGATGGGAGCGCTCTCCATATTTCTTCTGATTGTCGTTTGAAGTCAAGTTCTAGTTTTGATTTAACAAATTTTAGGAGAGGAAGGACTCAGCTTTGAACCATTGACTGGTCTTGTTCTAATCCCTTCATCCGCCATCCCGTTCTCTGGAACTCCTTTGTGACCTGGGACCCACCAAAGTGTCACATGGTGGCTATGGATGAGCGTTTTAAGCTCCTCGCGGCAGCGTTTTATTTGCTTTGATTTTATCACCGCGGATGAAATGGCCTTTATAGCAACTTGACTATCTATGTAAATATCAATCTCTTTTCTAGTAACAAGTTTCGTGGATAGTTCTCGTGCTACCTCTGCTATCGCTACGATTTGTGCCTGGAACACACTGCTATAGTTCGGAAGCCTTAGTGATATAGCAATATCAGGTTCTGCTGAGCAGACACCCGCACCCACTCCTTCGTTTGTTTTGGACCCGTCAGTGAAGACTGAAATATTATGCGGGTTAAGAGCCCCACCGTCTTCCCAATGTTCCCTTGATGGGATGACCATTTTGACGTTTAGGCTGAAGTCGAGGGATGGCGGAAGATAGTCTGTAGTGGCGTCGAGGTGAGCTCATCTTGAGATGCAACGGTAGCCCGTGTGGCCCCTTCTCCATAGGTTGGATTCTTTTAGGCGCAGGGCACTCATCGCAGCTGATTTCTTAACAAATAAGTCTAGTGGAATCAGTGCGAGAATTGTTTCAAGTGCTGCGATCGGAGTGGTTCTAATGGCGCCAGTGGTTGCTATGCATGCAAGTCTCTGGATTTTAGTGAACTCCTTGAGATGTGTGTTTTTCTCTGCTTTTGGCCACCAGATAATGCACCCATATGTAAGAATGGGTATGACTATGGATGTGCACATCCAGTGGATGATGGCAGGTTTGCGTCGTTAAAAATTCTACTGCAAGCATAGAACGCAATGTACGGTTTCTTTATTTTTTCATCTGTGTTATCTCTCCAGCTCAGTTTGCGGTCAAGTATGCACCCTAGATACCGTGCTTTATCTGAGACTTGGAGTGGAGTGTCACCGAGTCGTAGTGGTCCGAAAGCTGGGATTGTTCTTTTCTTGGTGAAGAGGACGACTTCTGTTTTCGCTGGATTAACGTTCAGTCCACAACTTCTCGCCCAGTTATGGAGGGTATTCAGGGCCGATTGCAGAAGTTCGGTGATTGTGTCGAGAAATTTGCCGGACATAAGTAGGATGATGTCGTCTGCATAAGAAACAACTTTTACTCTGCTATGGCCTCAATCTCCCCCATGACCCGAACAACGTTGTCCTCCAAATCGACCAGAAATTTAACGTAAAGCTCGAAAAAAAAGTTCTAAGGGCGTCAAAGCACAGGATCTTGGCGGCCAATTGACGTCGGGTCTTCGTTCAACTACGCGACCCGGAAACTTCGCCTTTAATTTCTCCAGTATTTCGTTCAATGTGTGGCACATCCCACCGCCCTGTAAAAAAACACATGTCGTCATACCCAAACGATCAATTTCCGGCCAAACAAACTCGGTTGTCATGGCCCCCCCGTTGACAGTCAGCAAACGCACACGCTCGTCTTTGAAAAAATTAGGTCCAATTATGCCGTTGGCCCATAATCCACACTAAACAGTGAGTTTTTCGGTATGCAAAGGTGTTGGCATATTGGATTTTCATTGCTCCAAAATCGACAATTTTGTTTGTTCATGTAGCCATTCAGCCAAAAATGCACCTCGTCGCTGAAGACGATTTTTTGGTCAAAATTGGGATCGGTTTCCAATGTTCCAGGGCCCAATCAGCGAATGCGCGACGCAAAGAATAGTACTATAGTAGGCTTCAGTTCTTGAACAATTTGAATTTTGTACGGACGTGCACACTGTGCTATCCCAGCAATATCTTCGGTCGACCGCGCGGAACGTTCCACGAAAAGAACTCGAATTTTTATAATAAATTTTTACGATTTTGATGCGTTGTTGAATCGTGTAGCGCTCCATGGTAAAATGGTGACTATGACGAAATACAATGACAGCAGAATGACGGCAAAATATTTTAAAAGATGGCCGCAGCTGGCTGTCGAAGTTCTGTTATAGCTACTGAAAAAACCTTTAAATTACGTTCAGAACAATTCAAACAAAATTGATCGCAAACAGCGGTCTTCTAACTGAAATATACAGACTCAGATAATTTCTGTTAAAAACATAGAAATTGATCAGAACTACCGTAGATACGGACTCAGCGTTCAACTTTACTTTACGAAAATGAAATGCTAATATCAATTTGCAATAAAACAGGAAACAGGAGTTTTCTTAGGTAACACATTTTCAAGCCCAGAATTTAAGGTTGTGTCCTTTCAGAAGAAGTGGTGGAAGGCAACGAATACGAAAAACATATTGGATATGATGGCCATGGCACAAAGAACAGTTTGCATTGCCATCACGGGTGCTCTACGCACAACACCTTCGACTGCACTCGAGATCTTTTTGTATCTTTTACCACTACACCTACAAATCAAATTTCAAGCGGGCAACAGTGCGCTTCATCTCACTAACGTTGGTCTCTTCAAGACTAATAACGTATGACAGAGCTTCATTCTCAAGGAATCATTTCCCGGAATCCCTGACGAATTGAACGATATCCTTGGCACTTCGAACTTCGACACACCATAAGAAGTAATGTATCCTATTAGGGAGAACAGTCCCTGTCCATAACGAAATTGCAATATACACAGATAGTTCTAAGAGCACAGAGGGCACGGGGAAGGGATTTACTCGAGAGATACGAACCTACAGGTGGCCCTGAGACTTTCGGACACATGCAGTGTGTTCAAAGCAGAAGTTCTAGTTGTACTTAAAGCTGCGGAATTAATTGTGATGGGATCAATATCCGATAAAAATATCGCCATCTTCATTGGCAGTCAGGCTGCGCTAAAGGCGCTAGAGTCTTACGTCACCAAATCTGAGATAATCAGGAATTGCCGCATAATGCTTAGGGCATTATGTACGCAGAACCGAGTCAGATTATGTTGGGTACCTGGACACTGCGATATTGAAGGCAACGAGCAAGCCGACGCGCTGGCCAAAAAAGGGACCGGGGCTCCCACATAGTGACATAATTGGTAGTATTAAACCACCAGGGTGTGTTGCTAAGGGAATTATTCGTGATAGAATCATCGACACGGCTAATCTAAGATGGTCAAACTTAGATGGCCACAGGGTGTCTAAGGCCTTATGGCCTGTATTAGACCGCAGATCTATCAATCTTGTCATCTTTGTGATAATTGTATGATATGGGGAGATCATACAATTAGAAAGATCACGGCTAAGAACAGCGATAGGGATACTCTCTGGCCACTATCCCCTAAGGAAGCATGCTATGAGACTAGGATTATCTAACATTGGGGGTGGCAATGGTGTAGTGGTAACGTCGTCAATTCCCATGCTAATGGTTCATGGTTCAAATCCTGATGTCAGCAAGCATTTATTTATTTCTCATGAAATATATAAAGTCAGTCCGATCATTTGCAAAAGCTTCTGTGAACACTACTACGAAGGCATAAATCTGGCAGTAGCTCGGTCATGTGGCTGGAAAAATTGTTCGCTCTGTTGATGATGATTTGCTCTTGACATCGGTTATCGGCAAAAAAAAGTACTGTGTATCAAAAGCAAAGACAATAATAACAAAAATTATTATTCTCCAACCCCGGAGAATAGCTGAAGCATAAACAACTGAGCTTCAAGAACCACTACACCAAAAAAAAATGTTTCTCTCTCTCTCTATCCATCCTTTCCAACGCCCGCACTGTGTGTACATGTTAAAGGTATTCATAACCCTTTGAGTGAAAAAAAAAAAAAAGGATGTTTGTAGGTACTGCAATGACCTACATGTAACACATATGGTATACTCTGAGTACCAAAGCCTGGCCAGAATAAGGCTAAATCACCTTGGCAGATACTTCTTTGATAACCTAGAAGAGGTGAGGACCTTGAACCCCAACAAGGATCTTTTCAAATTCTGTAGGGAGATTAATTGTATAGGAGAATTGGTTTAGGTCTTTTGCCGTGAAGGTTCCTTAGGGATCGCGATGGGCCCACTTTGGTGCCTGGAGCTCTATAACCTCATAACCCTGCCTAACCGAACCTTACCTAGCCATCGTTTCAGAACATTCCACAACCTTCTAGACATATTAAAAATAACTTCTATACAAATTTAAATAAAATGAATCGCCCATAGCGCTCTCCAAACTAAAACATACAGCCCCACTCTACGAATTCCACTCCTCCAAGTCCCCCCAAATTTTAATCAAAAATAAACATGCCTACCAAAACATCAATATTTAATTTGAATATTTTATTATTTTCCAAAAATTAAATACCATTTATTTGACAATTTTACAGGTGCTGGACGAGCGTGTTATGCACATATCCTACATTCCACCTTTAGCGGAGCCATATAATCAACCAACGGGGAATGAGCTTAAACCACGTCCTGTAGGCGAAGAGAATGGAATTGTGGTCTACAATTATAATCCTGTCAGTGCTGTCAATTATGTGAGTATAGTTTTGGCCGTGGTTGGGCGCACGCAAAAATTAGCTGGTCGGAGCTAATTGGGTTTTCATTTTGAGCATCATTAGGACCAGGGGTTTTCATGTGTCACATACCCATGCTTTGTTTTAAATTCTGTTTGTAAAGATCCTTTTTTTTATGGTTTTGCGGTTTTTATTTTTTATGGTGGTGTCATATTATGGTTTGGCTATTAAAATGCATTTAATTGAATTTAATTTTCACAGAGCAACCACAGATTTTATAGTGATATTTAAACGCATGTGTGTCTATAGTGTTATAAAAGCATGAGAAGATTAGATTTTAAGTGAGAGATTTAACGTAATGGGTCATATAACCGGATTGAGTGGAAATGATTTGGTTTAAGTGGATGGAGCTGAAGTATAATGTGTTTAATGGAGAAAAACTTGCATGGACACCTTTAATGCTATTAGGAGATTGTTAAAATTATTGACTAATAGTAGACATCTAAATATCGCGATGGTTCTTACTAATTCCTCCCTAACTGCCAATATCCCTCTTTTCTTTCCGGAGTATGTTTCAACTGCTCGTATGTGTGCATTTATTGCCGCTTTCGTTTTTTAGTATTGCACCGTGATGTTTCGTTGTGCCTTTATCAAAAAGTATAGGTAGGTGGCTTTGGCCACGAACCTCCAGCCAGACTTTCGACTCCGACGTTTTCAACACCGACTTTCTTCTAAATTGTCATTAGCCAGGCATATGTACACTTAAGAGAAATGGAATTCTTCCTGCACCTATAACTATTGGAGATTTCAATCAAAATTGATATTAGGTTTATAGAGAAACTCAAATAAATGGGTCTTGCAATTTTGACCGTTTGTTTGTAGTCTAAACGACTGAACGGATTTACTTCAATCTTCATATCCGGAGTTTGTGAGCTTATACCCCGAGGCGGTATCGTTATATTTATTCTAACCTTAATATTGAAGGTACTATAAATTTTACGTACAAAAAGTTTATTCACTCTTTGATACAAAGAGCAAACATAGCAACATAGCAAACGATGCAAAGTTGCAAAACAAGAGTAAAGACAACAACCATCTGGAAAAGCGGGCGCCGTGGCGCAAGTGGTTAGTGTGTCGGACCACTGCGCGGGAGGCTCCAAGTTCGAATCCCAGAAAACATCAAAAACGTTTTTTTTTCGGTCCCACCTCTCGCGAACTTCTGACAAACATCCGAGAGTATTGTTGCCACGAAAAAGCTATTCAAAACGCCATCCCGATACGGAACTAAACTGTAGGTCCCTTCCATTCGTGTGAAAAATATAACGCACACAAAACGAGTAGTTGCGAGAAGATAAGCGGCACTTAAAGAACTGTTGCGCCAAATATATACGTATACATATGTATATAATCTGGAAAATCATTTTGCAAACACGCAATATTCGAGCCCACAAGGTCCATTCGCGTACGCAATCTAAAGCGCTTTAAGGTGCTCGAAGGTGCTCTAAAGTGCTCGACGTGTACTGAGCGAGAATGACAGATAAAGAGAAAAATTGATAAGTAACGAGTATTTCACCTCTGTGCTTGAATGTGCTCGAAGAATTTCTGCCGGCACGAACGTAAAAACTGCCAAGTGGAATCAGCTGACTGTCAAATGAGTCAAAGAGTTTTTGATTCCATTTCAAAAAGTCAATAGACATAAAAAATAGATGCAAAGTAAAGTATCTTGAAGAAAATGTTGTGTTAAGTGAATGTTCTCCCAAAACATTCCTTTTTAAGTTAATATGAATCTGTTGGTTTTCACACGAGTTTAATTTGTTCATTATAAGTTTTTAATGACAGCTGGCTCGAAATTTCATGCTTTTCATTTGCGTACTTTTGCTTAGATTTGGATGGATCTTTACAATTTTTTCTATTAAGTGGAAAAGATGATATCCACCAAGTGGCTGCCGCCAATGTTGATAGACATTTCTGCCCGTTTTATCGCATTTTCCTTGACTTTCCGCAAGATTTCCGGTGATAACTGTTCGCATTCCTGTCAAATATTCTCCTTAAGGCCTGCGTTGTTGAGATTGAGGATGGCTTGACAGTAATTCACACGTGACTGATGGTCTGGAGGCATTAACCGATGCGCTGTTTGCACTTTGTACGGGAACATTGTAAGTCTTTCACTAAATTCGCTGTAGGGTCCGTCTGGTAATGCCCAATTGCGTGGCCCGTCGTCTGGTTGATGTTTCTTCGTTCTCAGCGACATCAGCAGCCACAGCCGCGATATTCTTGGCCGAACGACCAGTCCGGTGGCGGCCACGACCTGCATGGTCTCCTGTGGTTCCAGTCTGTTCGAATCGAGTAGCTAAGCGCCGGAATGTTTGCCCAGTTGGCGCGACACGATTGGGAAATCGACGTTGAAATTCACCCTACGCTAACACCACCGACCGATTATTGGTCAAAAAAATCGACACAATTATTCCACACTCTCGCGAAGTATAGCGCTCCATTGCTTGTCTGTTTGTATATTGCAGCTGTCTAGTTCACAAATGTCAAATATGATTGACGTACGACGCCATTTGCAAAAATTATAACATTTTCCGATAGGGTGATTAATTTTGCGCGACCTTGTATGATATGATATGTATATTCAGAAGCAACATTGACTAATTAATATTTAAAAGAGCGACTTGAAAGCAAAATGACAAATAGGTAGAGCTTGACTTGGTTGAACTTGTTGCTTACAGCTACAGTTCGTACACTGAAACAAATATCTCATCAAAAAAGCAAAGTTAAGAAACTTGCAGCAAAGAGTTTGCCATACAGATTTAAAATGAATTCGCAAACAAACACCACACAGGTGCATCAACGTACAGTCCATTCGTAACCTTCATTTAATTAAAAAACAGAAAACGTTGTTAATAGTTTGCCCTTTCTTTTAAAACTTGATGCGCCTCAGGACATCCCTGACGGTACATAAGGGGCCCTGATAAGTAAGTCCTTTTGAACCAATTTCATACTAACTTAGATGGCGCTACAGTTCATGACCTAGACCTGGCCCTCAACCAACAAACCTCTTCAGCCAGACTGGTTACGAGCCATCTGCCTCCAGTTGCGCACGCAAAGTTGGTTAATGTCCCCGTCCACGTGTTTGCGCCACCTGCCACGAGGTCGTCCTATACTGCGCCGTCCATCCGGGGTCGATTCGAAGACTTTTTTGGCTGGAACGTTGGGCTTCATCCGCTCTATATGGCCCAGACATCTTAGTCGCTGTATGTGAACTCTTCTGGCTAAGTCGATCTCCTTATACTCGTCGTATAGTTCGACATTGTGCCTTCTCCTTCACTCGCCGTCTATGCAGACGCGACCACAGATCACTCTAACAACTTTTCTCTCAAAGTAGCCAAAGGCATCCTCACCCGATTTTGACAAACTACATGCCTCTGCGCCATACAGCAGGACTGAGATGATTATTGTCTTATACAGAGTTTCCTTAGTAGTTCGAGATAGGGCTTTGTTACTCAATTGCCTTCTTAGATTTCGATGCAAAGACATCCTCACCCGGTTTTGACAAACTACATGCCTCTGCGCCATACAGCAGGACTGAGATGATTATTGTCTTATACAGAGTTCCCTTAGTAGTTCGAGATAAGGCTTTGTTACTCAATTGCGTTCTTAGCCCATGAAACAGCGATTGACAAGAGTAATTCTTCGTGTGATCTCCCCACTGGTGTCATTTGGGGAGCTCACCATAGAGCCTAAGTAGACAAGTACCTCAACATTATATCTATCTATTGTGGCGTTCTACCTAAGATGCCGATGTTGGGTGTCCTTTTTGGTAGACAACATATATTTTGTTTTGCTTTCATTGATCGCTAACCCCATCTTTGCTGCCTCGATCTTAATACTTGCAAATGCCCCACTGACGGTCCGCTGAGTTCTCCCGACCATGGCATTGCCATCGGCGTAAGCGAGTAGTTGTAAAAGATTGTACCTCCGGTGTTGGCTTGTGAGTTTCGTAAATTCTTTCAAGTATTACGTTAAAGAGATGACATGATGGCGCGTCACCTTGTCTAATACCTTTCCTGACATCAAAGGTTTCGTTGAGATCATTACCGACCTTGATGGAGCAGCTAGTGTTCTCCATCGTCATCCTGCACAGACGAACAAGTTTGGCAGGGATGTCAAAACTAGGCATGGTTCTATATAGCTCCTCCCATCGCGAGGCAGCGGACGCAGGCCTATAAACGCCTGGATCACACAAATGCAACGACACCACTTTTGATTGGCCTCAGTAACCCAGTGATCCCAAATCGGGAGGCCTGCCGATATTTTCAGAGGTCAAATAGGGGAACCCCACAGGCAGATCAATAGAAATGCAGTGAAGTGGGAGGGTTATGATCTCTTGTTTTCGGATCATAACCGAAATAGGTAGAAGAAGTCAAAACTAGACATAGCTCTACATAGCTCTTCTCTATAGATGCTATCATAGGCGCCCTTGTAATCGATAAAGAGATGATGAGTATCTATTTGGACTTCTTGGGTTTTCTCTAGGATCTGCCGAAGTGCGAAGTTTTGATCGATGGTGGACTTTCCTGGCCTGAAGCCGCACTGATAGGGGCCAATCAGGCTGTTGATAGCAAGTTTTAGGCGTTCAAACAATATCGCGGAAAAGATCTTGTATGCGATGTTGAGGCGCTTAAGTGTGACTTTTTGACAGAACTACTAAGTTTGCACATCATTAAGGAGCAGATCTTATGATAAATTTCTTATACACACCCGAATACGTAGACGTTGGCTTCTGTTTTCTACACAACTGAACTTTATGAGATGTCATAGTCTATCATCCTTTAAATATTTCACAAACATAAAATTGTTCTGTCGACCCTCTTCACAACAGCACGACATTAAGAGTTGATTACTTTTCATTTGTTTAAGAGTTGTTTGCCAAATTTTACACACGTTGAAAGCACTCAAAATAAATTAGCACCACAGTTGCCAAGTAGCAGTTTCGTTTTCCTCATGTGCACCCAATAGATTTTACATTTTAGTCATGTACCTCACCTGTTCGCAATGAAAACACACAAGTTCATGGCGTTCCCCGTTCCCGTCTATTTATAGGAATCAAATTAAAATTTCAAAACAAATTTCTATTCAAAACAACCGACATATGATCCCTAATCCATGCGAAAACATCGAAAACTAATCTCGTTACAAGTGCCAACTGCCAACATTCTTTTGGGTGGATACTGAAAAACCCCACTCTTGCCTGCGGCGTGCATATAACGTCGAGGGAATTTAATTTGCGAAAATTAATTTCGTTGAATTTCGCATGTACATACACACCCACAAGTTGTCTTAAAAAACACAAACAACAATTAAACAAAGTTTAATTGAAAAATCTTTTGCGAAACACTCTACTCCTTTTTACAGACAAGAGTTGAATGTCTTCGCTTAACACTCTACAACGGATGCCTTAAGAAATTGTGTGTTGAAATGTTTGTTAGGAATGAAAAGTGAACATGTATGTTATGTCCATACAGACAAGACGTACACATGTGCATGAGTTTGATTTTAAGTAGGTCATACGTGACTTTAGTAAATTTTTACAGGACTTTTGAAAACTTTCTACGAGATACTTGCTAACACTAACACGGAACGTTTAACTGAGCTTACTAACCAGAACGCTCGACCTAATTCCAGAAAATTCCTCGAAATCGCCTCTAATCACATATCGTTTCCACCTTATTCACAGAGTAAGAACAAAACCAAATGCGATGATTCTGATGGCTCCGACACGGACATCTCATCCTCCGAGAGTCGTGGTTCCTCACCAGACCGTCGTCAAAAGCTACTCAAACATCGTTTCTCGAAGATGTTCAACAACTATCGTTCGTCAAGCAATTCAAATGATGAAAACGACGACGATGATGATGACGACGATGACGATGAGGACGAAGAGATCATGAAAATCACTAACTACTCCAGTAAACAACATGCTGCCGTTAAACTAGCTGATAAATCAGAATTCAAAGAAGATGACGATGATATCGAAGATATTTGGGGCAATAGCTCACCATATTTCAGTCCTTCCCCAACCAAATGTTTCATTAAACGTATCGAAGCAATGCCAGTGCCAAAGGAGACCAGTCCGCCACCAATGCCCTTACCACAATCGGCACGTTTAGAAATAGTAAATAATTGTAGTAGTAGTAATTTATATAGTAGTAGTGTGTTGCAGCAATGCGAAATCAGTTGCGTTCAAAATTATTCTAAATCACCATCTCCACAACCAAAACCACTACCACCACTAGCACAACCAGTAAATATTATTTCAACCTCACCACCGCCACTATTACCGCCAATGCCATTGCCAACCCAGTCGGGTTCTGCTTCTTTTGATTCTTATGATTTGGCCAACACTATGTTGATAAACATTTTAAGTGATAATAATGATTATTGTTGTCCCTTAACACAGTTTAGCCGATCGAGCGTTGGCGGTTCGAAGTTCCTCACACAGGTCCATCCATTCAGTCAACAGGAGTACGATGGCTTGTGGTTCGAGTCGAGATTTGAATCGGGAAATTTGGCCAAAGCGGTGAAAATCACCGAGACCTATTATGAGCTGTATTTAAGGCCGGATTTATATACTAGTCGTTCGAAGCAGTGGTTCTACTTTCGTGTGGGCAGAACGAAGAAGAATTTGATCTACAGGTGAGTTGTATCAAAAAAGAAAAATGTATTTAAGGAAAAATTATTTTAAAACTCTTTGTAAAAACCTACTCCTCAATTTCCCCATAACTGTTCCAAAAACATCCTTTTGTGAATAAGTGAATTACGAGGGTAAGTTACGTAAGTTTTGAGATATGGCAACACCAGTGTGAATATGTCAAATCTGACATTGTCATCGTAAAGTTTGACATTTTTAATAGTAATCGTACTCAGAATGTTTTGCCATACGAATGCTATTTGTGTTGTGTAGAGTAGACGTACTTGAAATATTCATCTTGGTTGAAAAATGGAATTAAATCGTGAACAATTTCGTGGGATTTTTTATGACTTTCGACATGAATTAAACCAACAACAATGTGCCGATCACCTCGCTTCGACTTTTGGTAATGAAGCACCATCTCGAGCCACTTGCTGGTTTTCCGAATTCAATCGTGGTCGCACTTCGCTACAGGACGAATTTCGTGAAGGTCGTCCAAAATCGGTTGTTGGGTCAGAAAAAATTGCTGCTGTGCGTGAACTGATGTTGCAAGATCGTCATGTGATATACTGGGCATTAGTTCCACTCCCATACATTCAATATTATTTATTATTTATTTATTTATTTATTTACCACCAATGGATAACAAAATCTTCTGGTTACAAAAATGAATTCACTTAAAACTACGTAAAAAAATGAATATTAGTTATTCAATGCATTGAGAACCAATCTCTTAAACGGAGCCCTACTAATGCATATGTCAACTTCTTCACAAATTGAATTAAAAAGAATTAGACAGCGAGTAATAGGTTCGTTAAGTCCATAATTGGTTCTATGAGTAGGAATATAAAAAATGTGATTTCTATTTCGCAAAATCTTTTCTGCCACATAAAAAGATATAAATGAAAGCAATTCAATGGAGTTGATATGAAAAGATGCGATATCTTTAATGAATAAAATGCATAGAGCATCCCTGCGGCATTCTAAACTATTCATAGCAATCAGAGCACACCTTGACGAGTAATTTGGCAAATCGTTAGACCAATTTAATTTTCTTAGGGTATAACGCGTAAATTTCTTTTGTATTCGTTCAATACGCAAGCTATTATTTTTATAGAACGGTGACCAGACTACACAACAATATTCCAGAATAGGAAGCACTAATGAACAAAACATAGTCTTTAAAGTATAAGCATTGTTAAATGCAACAGAATTCCGTCTAAGAAAACCTAACATTGAATTACCTTTGCAGACAATGTAGTCAATATGAGCACTAAAATCAAACTTATTTTCAAAGATTACACCAAGATCTTTGACTTGATTTACCCTGAGCAAACATCTATTCAAATAAGTGTAGTTACAACTGATGACGTTACGTAATCTGGTTGCACTAAAGATTTTACATTTAGAAAAGTTCAATTCAAGATAATTATAATTACACCATGTAAGAAAACAATCAATATCGGACTGCAAGTTAATGCAGTCATGCATTGAAGCAACAGAATGGAAAATCTTTACATCATCAGCATACATAAGACATCGAGAAAACTTAAATACTGAAGGTAAATCATTTATAAAAATAGTAAAAAGAAGTGGACCCAAATGGCTTCCCTGAGGTAAACCAGATACAACTTCAATGAAATCGGACGAATGACCATCAATCCGCACCGTCTGTCTCCTATTAGATAAATAGGATCGTAACCATTTTAAAAGCGTATCATTGATTCCTAGCTTAAACATTTTTTGAAGCAGAAGACCGTGGTGCATTCGGTCAAAAGCTTTGACGAAGTCTGTGTGTAAAACATCGACTTGTTTACCTTTTCCATTTCATCAAGGCAAAATTGTGAAAAAAGAACCAAATTTGTACAAGTTGAACGACATTTGACAAAACCATGCTGAGCAGGTGACACCATCTCTTTAAGTGAGAAATACAATCTTTCGGTCACTAGTTTCTCAAACACCTTAGGAATCACTGATAACTTAGAGATAGGCCTATAGTTTGATACTACATGTTTAGGACCACTTTTATAAATAGGAGTAATGAACGACACTTTCTATTCATTGATGAATTCACCCGACGAAAGTGACTTATTAAACATCAACGCCAAGGCAGAGCAAAGAGGGACAGCACATCGTGACAGAAGCAAAGGGCAAACTAGGTCAAGGTAGGAAAAATGCAATGAAGCAATGTCCACTCTAGAATCAATATTGGCATACGTATTTTCAATATCTGGAATATTAGCCGAATTATAGGAAGATTGAAAAAATTTCGCGAAAAGCTGACAGGTAGATTGAATATCATTAGATAAGTCACCACCATGCTCCATACATTGCGAAAAAGTCAGATCCTTGCGATTCGAATTTAGGTAACACCAAAAAGACTTACTATTCCTTTTTATATTCAATTCCATTGAAGCTATATATAGGCGGTATAAGAATTTATCAAGGAATTCGTACTCTTTTCTTAGTTGAATAAATCTGGCCCGATCATCAGAATTACCAGTCAATTTTGAGCGTTTAAATGCTTTATCTCTCAGATTTTTTAAATTAATGAGCCTTTTGTTATGCCATGGAAATTTGAAACGCGGTTTCCTAGTAGAAACAGGTACAAAAAGATCAATTCCATTAGCGAGAACTTGTTGAAAGATGGAATACATATCTTCCAAGGATTTACCTTCAAAAATATTGCTCCAGTTTAAGGCAGAAAAGAAATCATTTAGACCCGGGAAGTTGGCATTTGTATAGTTATAAGACCTAAACTTATTATTAATGCTTGGGTTGCAACAAGAATAATTGTAGTAGCTCAAATGCAATAGTAGAGCTTTATGATGAAAAGAATTGTTTGTTAAGATAAAATCAGCTGCTTGAATATTAAATTTAAACTCATTATTAATGAAAATAAGATCTAAAATCCTACCCAAGTCATTTACAACACTATTTATCTGAAATAAGTCCAGAGATGTGAGTGAATCAACGACTAAAGATTCAGCATCCTTGGTTACGTTAAAGGGAACTAAAATGTTTTCTTCCTTCATGTAACACCAGTCAATATCACTGATATTAAAATCACCAAAAATACACAGATAGTGATCAATCGTAAATTCACTCACTAGATTAACAATATTTGATATATGTATCGATTAAATATCTAGCCCACTCGATGGTCGAAAGTCGCTAACAATGAAAAAAGAAATTTTTAACAGAAGTTTTAGAGCTAACATGTACACATAATTGTTCAATACCGTCTGAATCATTATCCAAACACAACCGTTTACTATAGAAGTACTTCGCACAGCGATTAGCACACCTCCTCCACGATCCCATCCAAGTAAAGGTGAACGATCCTTCCGGTAAACCAAATAGGAGGCATCAAACAGCTCAGTCGATAATATGTCTGGTTTTAACCAGGTCTCAACAATGATAATAATATCGTACTCATGTAGCGGAGAAGAACTGAACAGTTGATTTGTCTTAGTTCGCAAACCGCCAGTATTATGAAGATAGATGCACAAATCAGAAAGGCAATCTGATGAGGAGGAGCTTGGAGAATTAACAGTAGCAGCAACACGTCGATTATTTACATGATCACTCAAGCTTTGTTGAAAAGCAGTTCCACAAACAGAAGCAACCGGTAAGGAAAGGCAATTAACTATGCTTTCACGGTAGTGGGCTTTATGCCCACCTCGTTTTTTGGTTGAAATTTAAATAAACGGATACGCAGTCCATTTAACCATACTTCCGAATTGAGAAAGATAGTTAATAAATTGTCAGGAACACCAAGTTTAAAATTCACGTATTTGAGGGAACTCACATCGATTCCAGCTTTGACCAATTTAATGCAAATCAAAGACGACGAGTTTACCCCAAATGCAGAAGAGACATAATCCAACACAGTCTGAGAAGATGTTGTCGGCTTAAATGAAGATAATTTCTGCTTGTACCAATAATTGTTTTCCTACGATTTCTCGACCGTTTTTCTGTTGCAGAGCGCCATGGATTTGCATTATCAGATTCAGTACCTGATTGCACTGGGCGCAAATTAATAGCAGCAGTAGCACCGGGGGAAGACGGACCAACAACCGGAGCAGCAGAAGATTCAGTAAATAAGTGCACTGAAGGCAAATCAATAGAAGCGGTAACAGCGGGGGAAGACGATCCAACGCCAGGGACAGCAACGGGGGCGATAGTACCGAGCTCTTTGGACAAACAATTGTCAGTAACAGAAGTACCGATGGGGGGCGACGATTCAGCGGCAGCATCAGCAGCGGCGGTAGGTAATTCGTGAGCAGCAGCACTAGCCATCGAAGCATTTGTCAGCGATTGCTTAACAGTACCGAGCGAGGAAAGTGATGCTTTAGAATTTTTCTTTGCTTTAGCGACAACAACAATATTGCATGATTATTTGGCCGTCAAATAGATTTGTTCGCGTTGGATACCGTATAATTTGACAATCGCTCAAAAAAAGGCTCGGGTCGATTGGTGCCAAGAAAAAATGCAATTGTGGTGCTTCAAAAGACGTCTATAAAATCGTGACACGCGATGAATCATGGATCTATGCATATGAACCCGAAACTAAACAACAATCGACTGTATGGTCTTTCAAGACGAGCCAGATCCAACAAAAGTTTTTCGTGCACGAAGCACTTCGAAGCAAATGGTCGCCAGTTTTTTGGCAATAATTGGACATGTCGCCACCGTCTCATTAGACCAACGTAGAACGGTCAATTCTGAATGGTACACCACCATTTCTTTGCCAGAAGTGTTCGAAAAAATAAGGAAAACCAATCGCAAAACACGAAATAATTCTCCACTACGACAATGCAAGCTCTCACACATCGGCTCAAACAAGTGAATTTTCGAGCAATCAAAACATCGAATTGATGGGTCATCCGCCGTACAGTAGTGATTTTTTCATATTCCCGCAGATCAAAAATAAAATGCGAGTTCAACGTTTTTCGACGCCTGAAGAAGTGGTTGATGCATTCAAATCACATGTTTTGGAGGTCCCTCAATCGGAGTGGAAAAAGTGCTTCGAAAATTGGTTCGAACGCATGCAAAAGTGTATTCATTTAAATATATATATAAATATAAATATTTATTTTTACTTGTCTATCTCAAAACTTAGGTAGCAACCTACGTATTATGTAATGATCGGTGGCAATGGTGTAGTGGTAACGTCGTCAATTGCCACGCTAATAAAGGGTGAGCCAACAGATAGTGTGGATGTTGGCAGTCAATTACTGTCATTTACTGAATTCAACGTGGTTGATCTTTTTGACAGAAGTCAAGTACAATTTTTGGCCGATCTGTAAAAGTAACATTTCGTAAAATTTGTGAATTTTTCGGTCAACATAACCAATTGCTTTATTAATCAATAAAGTTCTACATTGATTTGACAATAAATGTGTGTTTATTTAACCTCACTTGCTGTTGGGTCACCCTTTAGTTCAGGATTAAAATCGTGACGTTAGCAAGCACTTATTTATTTCTCATGAAATATATAAAAGTCAGTCCGATCAATTGCGAAATCTTATGTGAACACCACTGCGAAGGCATAACAATGGCAATAGCTAGGCCACGTGGCTGGAAAAAATGTTCGCTCTGTTGGATAATTGATTTGCCTATGACGTCGGTAATGGCGAAAAAAATACTGTGAATCAGAAGCAAAGGCAAAAAATAACAAAAAATGTCTCCTGTTTCTCTGAAGCATAAACAACTGAGCTTCAAACCACTAGACTAAATCTTTCTCTCTTTCCATCTATACTTTCCAACGCCCGCACGGTGTAAAAACATGTTAAGGGTATTCATAACCCCTTGAGTGCGCGCAATGGAATATATTTTTCGAATGAAGGTAAATTAATCTTGTTAGCGTTAATGGCAGATGAGGAGCAAAATGATAATAGGTTCGATCAAGTCTTTCTTTTTCGTAAAAAGAACCTCAGTTCTTAGAGAATTGACCGAAAGCACATTCGAAGGAAACCATTCATCGATCATGCCTAGAGTCTCTAGGCTTGGTCCGATAGCAAGTACAGCGACATCGTGGACGTACGCCTGAGCGTTGATGCTAGAGCTACTAAGAGATTTAGATAAAAAATGAAATACAAATTTATACAAAAAATTGACATTGGCTATTGCTGTCAGTCAGAAAGAGAGAAAAATGAATGTTATAATAATGAACTATTGGAAAGTTTAATTAAAGCTCATTTCAGAATTATACATCTATAGCATTTACATATTAAATTCATCTGTTTGACTGTTATATTGGTTATATAGTTTTAAAAAGCCTCATTTCAAATTTGTACCGGTATCTCAAAGCGAGCTTCATGTACAACTTATTCCAATCTTGTCCATTCAGTATCTCCACGACCTCGTTAGCAGTTAAAAGATTTCTTCCCCAAACGATTTCGTCTGATCTCCTTTAGAATTGGACAGGTGCCTATGAAGTGCCGAACGTGTTCTGTTACTCGAAGGTTGCATAGAGTACAATCGGGAGATGGGTCGGTTCGATATGGTTGGTAGTTTAAGTACACAAGCTCTCCCCGCTCAACTTAAATATTGTAGATATTTTGTCTAGACAGTGGCAATGGTGGAAATAGTTCTTGTCTTTAAAGTCATGCTGAAGTAAACGATACGAATTCCTTGTAGTGCTCTGCTTTGCATTACCAGTAAATTTCTCGAACGTCCTAACTTTAATTTTGACCAGAAGTGTTTGAAAAGCATCTTTCCATAATAACGCACTGCTCTCCGATAGAGGAACCTTGTGTTAACTTCCCAGCCTTTCCCATTCCCTGAAAAACTGAAGTTTTCGCTGTAGTAAGTGACGTACAACAATGTTAGGAAGCCGTTGACCAGGTAGGGCTATTGCCTTCATTATATAATTAAAATGTAAGCGAAGAGTAAATAAATGTAAAGGTGGTAGTCCAGTTTCAAGATGTATCATGTAGGTGGGAGTGCATTCTGGCAATCTGAAGATTTTTTTTTATAAAAAATTTTAGTAACTTCTCTACTTCTTCATATTGACAAATTCCCCACACTTGCGCCGCATAGCACATGATGGATCTCATCACTGCATCGAAAACTTTATACTTTGCACTTGGGGCGATATTTTTCTTGCCCAGGATCCCTCTCCAGTCACAGTTGATGGCTGTTTTTCCTTTAGTTTCATTTAAAGGTGCTTCTTAAACGACAGATTCGGTGTGAGTAGGACCCCGAGGTACTTATATTCCTTGACCTTCTCCAGTTCAACACTTCCCCAGATCCAATATTCCTCTCTAGCGTATCTTCCTGAGCCGTTCCGGAAAACAATTATTTTCGATTTTTCTGTATTCACCTCGAGATTCAACAGATGGCAGTACTGAAACAACTTGTTTATCATGATTTGCATCATGTTTGGGGTGTCTGCCAGAATGACTATATCGTCAGCATACAATAAAAGTTTGATATAGATTCCATTAAATGAGATCCCTCTGGTCAGAAAAGTCGTAAGCTCGTCCAAAAAGATTGAGAAAAGGAGTGGACTGAGTAGACATCCCTGCTTTACGCCCGTTTTTGATTGAAACCACTTCGACAGTTCGATCCCATTCCATACTGCAGTTGAGTTCTCGTTATAAAGGCTTTTAATTACCCTTAGCAATTTTGTGGATAATCCCAGGTTGCTCAGCTTGTAGAAGAGGGCGTTTCTATCGACGTAGTCGAAGGCGACTCTAAAATCAACGAAGAATGCGTACAACTTCTTACCTCTGTCCAAATACGTCCTTGCAATGCTGGTTAATGTGAAAATGTTGTCCCCCGTTGAGTATTCCTTTCGATATCCAGCCTGGAACTCGCTTATCAAGTGGTTTTGCCGTGTCCAATCTGTCAGACGTTCCAAGATGACACCCGTGAAAATGTTCGTTACAGAATTCAAAAGCGATATACCACGGTAGTTGTTTGGGCTGTTGGCGTCTCCTTTTTTAAACAGAGGTAAAATTATGCTCTTACGGAAGCTTGCCGGCACTTCGCCCGTGTTCAATATAGAATTATATACGTCCAGAAGTTAAGAGCTACTTAGAGTGTTCAACAGAGAGTCAACCACCATGCACCAAAGCAGGGGATACAGGACATCACCTTGCTGACAGACCCTACTAAGCGGATGTGAATGTCTAATAATATTTCTAATGTTTTCAACAGGAAGAACGTTACACTTAAAGCCCTAAAAAGTTGATACTGGGTTGCATGTTTTAACTGAATCTTATTTCAGGGCGAGAAGTGTTAAATTGTGTTATCGTAGCTCAACTCAAAAAAATACTGATGGTCTGCAAATTTTAATACAGTACGTACACAACGTATGTGGTACACAATGGTTACCACGCTGATCGCACCAATGTAGTGTCGACAAACAGTCTGCCGATATAAAAGCAAAAAGGACACCCCAATTAAAGTATTTAAATCGAACACAGGTCAATGAGTAGCGATAATATGACACATGTTAAAATTCAGCAGACTTAAAATGTCTACCTACCCTTGTTTTATGATACATTTATTGCAGGTCAATCTTTGGCCTGGGAAAAGATACCCTTACAAGTCGCATTCGAAATATAATCCGTTCTTAAGCACTTTACACATTAATTACGTAATTACCTGAAGATGAATGATATTCAAATGACAGACTTCGCACGAAATAGGTGATTAACGTCCAGGATCTGTGCACGCAGGTAGAGAACCTTTACCTATAAATTCTCCCGCACCAGCTCTTGTTTCACCAGTACATATTTTACTTGCAAGCTAAGCGTATCCGCGCAGTTCTTTTCTTCTTAAAAATTACATACAACCTTTAAATTTTGCAAAAATGGATAACAAGTGCCGTTTCGTTGGTTGTATGTGGGCTGGCGACATCAAATATATTATGAATCATTGCAAAGCAACTCACCCACAACACATCATATCAATCAACCATGAGAACGCATTCCATTTTAAATTCAGCGACATTTACCTTCAAGATACATTTCTACTCGCCGCGCCTGAAGGCTTGTATTGGTTCCTAGTTGATCCTTCTGAAACCGACTCCTTTCGACGCGGAATATTTTATATTGGTAAATCTCACGTTTATAAATACACCGCAAAAATTGGAAACATTGGCGAAGAATTCCTATCTTATATTGGACCCTGCAAAACTAGGCCAGATGGATCCGACAAATATGACTTAGCGTGGTCATTTTCAGATATAACATCCATGATAGAAAAAGTACCATCGAAGTCTGTACAAATATACTTCGGGTCCTACCAAGACGGAGATGTATTCTGGGACACATGCGAAGACGTGACTGACCGTCATCCTGCTCTCTTTGAAGATATAGAAGATCCTGCCTCTGACGAGCAAATCCCGGATAACTTCTATTGCATTGCATGTTTTGACGAAGATCAGAAGAGTCCAGTATGTAGAGCTGGTGCACCCCTGGATTCGGATTCCATTACTGACGAAGAAAAAGAACTTGTGCTTGGCACTTTAGAACAATTGTTTGAGATCCCTCAAATGCAGATGGCTAACTAATATATTGTTTTTCTCTAATACATGTTATTCTAAGAAGGAATTTCTAAAAAGCTTTAAGCAAAAGTTTGTTTCAAACAAATAAAAATAAAATCACATTCTTAATTCGAAATTTTCAAAGTTTTTCATTTGGCATGACATACATGTGTTCAAGAGTCACCTTTTCAGTGCTGCCACTTTGCTCCATAAGTTTCGTTCCTCATAAAATTCGTTTTTTAAATGAATGGTTCATTTTTTAGATTTGACTTTTGGACTTCTGGATAACATTGTTGAAGTTTTTCTCAGTGCTGCCACTTTCCTCAAATAGCTCATAAAATTTGTTACAATTTTCTTAAGCGAATCGTTGAATTTTATGGGTTTTGGACTTCTGGGTAAAATGTAAAATTGTCGAAACTATTTTCTGGACTTCTATTTTATTAAGTGGCAGTTTATTTAGACGAGAGCAATACGAGAGCGAGACCAGCGCTAGTTGTTTAATTATATCCAAACAATGGAAATGTATACAGCAAATCAGAACGGCGTGAGACTGCAACTTAATTTCGAAAAAAAATCTCGCGGCGAGACGGCGTTATGTTTATTAGTACATATGTGCACCTTGAAAGAGTTCAGTTTAGGGGTTGTTTTTTTTTTTCACTTTACACACACAAACACTACGAAAAATAACTCGACATTTATTGTGAATTTACAGACGATTTTATAGCGAGAACGAGACGACGGCGTTTTTCACAGCTCTCGTCTCGCTTTCTCGCTACCTTGTAAAGCAGCCATGACTTTCTTAATGTCGAGCGGGCACGCAGATATTTTGTAGCGGGAGTCTATTGACTTAACAGTATGGGGCACAATTTATTTGTTGGTTTAAATGAGAGAAGCCCATTCTCAGTTCTTTCTGTTCCCAAACCCATACACTTAAATATCTCCCATCCAGTGATTACAAAAAAAAACCTATTAAATCACATTTTTAAAAACCTCAACACTGTTATACGAGTACACCATATCACTTAAATAATTAATTCAATAGAAAAGAACAAAACTACTCGTTCTACAGCCACAACAATTATAAAATCGTTTATTCATCGAATACCAACTCATCTATCTCTGTCTTACTTTCTTGTTACATTCAACAGATTCTCCATTGTGAACCTGGTTAAATCGGACAGCCTGTATAACGAGGGCATGCGACCCTTAATGTACTCAACAATAAACGCTAGCACAATATCCCTGGGCTGGAGGCGTTGTGGTGAGAATATATGCTACTACCGCAATGATGAGGAGTAAGTATTATATATCTGTAGCGAATACACATATCCTTTTCATCTTCGTCCGGCCACCGAATATATCCTTACACAAGTGAAACAATTTATATTTTCGGTAGAAAGTTGATGATAATGATGATGAATTGTTATGGTTTCGTGTATCTTGTGTGAATGTGTATGCTTGGTCCTTATTGTTTGCTCTTTTGCAGGAATTCAAATGATGAGGACGAAGAGAATTGGTCGTATACGCTGACGTTTAATATTGAATTTCCTCATGATGATGACGTTGTTTACTTTGCACATAGCTATCCGTATACGTATAGTGATTTACAGGTGGGTGTTATGCCAAACCGGATAAATTTGTTTCCTCTCTATGATGTTATCGATTATGTAAATTTATTCGGTGTTTTGTGTTTTGTTTTCTTTTCACACAGGATTATCTGATGGCGATTCAAAAACATCCGGTTAAATCGAAATTTTGCAAATTAAGACTGCTCTGCAGATCGTTGGCTGGTAATAATGTTTACTATTTAACGGTAACTGCACCCACTACAAATGAAGAGCTTTTGAAGGTGAGTGTTGTTTGGAGATATTGGTATAACACAAGAGTATTCAATGGGAACTATCATATTTCCTCTTTTTAAAATTGTGTTTAAGTGCTGAATGGATAATCTATTTCTTATGATTTTCTTTACATCAAATTAAAGATTAATGTCAG
The DNA here is from genome assembly GCA_945910035.1 of Brachypalpus laphriformis. Classification (NCBI taxonomy): domain Eukaryota; kingdom Metazoa; phylum Arthropoda; class Insecta; order Diptera; family Syrphidae; genus Brachypalpus; species Brachypalpus laphriformis. Next base: position 36,900,748 of record OX246753.1, read on the forward strand.
TAAAGGTTCGTTTTGAAGAAAAATTCTGTTCAGCGGAAGGATTTGAGAAAAACAATAAGCAGAAGATAGAGATTTGTAGATTGCAGGCAGAAAAGGGGGTCGTAGAAGGAAGGTGTTGAGGAGCAATCAAAAGGAGTTTGGGTATGAACTGGAGAAACCTTAAAGGCATTGCTAAGCTGCAAACGAGATGGCGCAATGGCGCCATATATCCTTCGCGCGATGAAAGGATATAAGCCAACACTCTATAAAGTTTATTTAATGACTAGGGTGCAAAAGAGAATTTAGCTTTTCCAATGTGTTTTAAAATAATTCCCTTATGCAATAGCATGTGTACCTGCAAACTCAAGTATGTTATCATTTTAAGAACAGTACAGATTATATTCTGCAAATTTCTGAATTATCTTGAGAAATTTGCCATAATCGCCTTGTAGCGCAAGGCCTACGAATATACGTATGGTATTCCTCCAAGTAATGAGAATATTTGCTATAGAATTGTTATACACGAAGAAGCGATTTAAGCGGTTTTTCCGCAGTATCAGAATAGCAAAAGGAAGCCCACGTTGGGCGCCAGTTGAGATAATTTTTGCTACAAATAGATGTGCTTTTCCCGTACGTACTTTTCAGGGAGATCTAACCAAGTGTATCAATATGCTCCTTCAGCGCTTTAACTGGAACTAAAGATATCGGGAACTTTCGTTGCAAAATGTACATATGTTAATGGCTTAGGGCTTCAAGCGAGAAAAAAGTCTTGAAAAGGGCTTGACCTTTTCCACCGATATTACCCGCCTAAAAAAATGGACTAAAGAGACTAAAATGTCGAGTTTATCTAACCCAAAATAGCTACAGATCGAGAGATATAGCGGAGAATGACTAAGTTTCCAAAACGAGATCTAGTTTTAGTAAACGAACTTCGTTTGGAGGTAGGTTAATTCAAGTTCGCCAGATTGATGGAAGAATTTTGCACGTATTCTAATTTCCTTACTGTGATTGCTTTGTTGTTCTACTAGCCCAATAATTCTCTGGAATAAGATATTCGTACAGGCGATCTCTATGGCCTCTAAATCCCGAGGCATTCTTTAGAGCAAGTTTTTAAATTAACCAAAATATAGACAGAGATCACAGTAAGCCTTTTCAAATCCCTTTTCAAAACTCAAATCCTACCGTCCAATCAGCTTCATATCGTTTTTCTTGAAAACCATGGAAAGACTGCTAGACATTCATATTAAAGGTATTCTTTAAAAGACTATACCTCTACACTCTAGTCAATATGCATTCAGGAAATGTCGATCCACTGAAGGCACTATTCACTATCTCATTACAGAGATAAAATCAGCCTACCGTTCCAAAGAGATCGCCCTGTATGTATTCCTTGATATAGAAGGTGCTTTTGATAACACTGGTTATGACTCCATCACTAGTGCTATGAGACACAGGGGAATTGATCAACCTAATGCCAAATGGGTCAGGACCACGCTCGATAGCTGCACAAAAACATCTACGGTAGGACAGGTCTCTGTGGCGATCTCCGCGGCTAAAGGCTGCCCCCGAGGCGGTGTCCTCTCGCCTCTCTTTTGGTATGGCTTGGTAAATGACTTACTAAATAGACTTGATAGTTTAGGCTTCAAAACTATAGGCTCTGCAGATGATCTTGTGATCATTATCAAGGGTAGTCTCGGACTGGTGTGCTGGGGAAGGCCTATCGATTAACCCCAGCACGGCAGTCGTTGTACCGTTCACAAGGAGAAGAACGCCAAAAATTGGTTCAGTGTCATTCATTTTTTCGACAAGGTAAAATATCTAGGAATTGTCCTTGACAAAAAAACTTAACTGGAAGTCCCATGTTTAACATAAATTGCCAAGCCGAGCACTGCCATGTGGGCCTGTCGCTGTATGTATAACAAAACCTGGGGTATGTGCCCAAAGGTCACATTCTGGTTATATACCACGTCCTTACATACGCGTCCATTGTCTGATGGACAAAAACTAAGCAGGTCACAACCATCAATAAACTCACTAAACTTCAAAGATTAGCTTGCCTCGGAATCACAGGTACTACGCATACCTGTCCCACTACAGCCATAGAAGCTATAATCGAACTTAGTCCGCTACATATTTTCATCAAAAAAGTGGCAATTCCAGTGCCGTTAGTCTTAGAAAATCGGCATGGGATCATGTGGATCTCATGGACTTAATATCCGACTTCCCCGAGCTAGACATTCTCAGCACGGTGTCCGACTTTACACCTAAATCACTCTTGGTCTAAATCTTCGTGGAATCGTGTGGTATAGCGACGGATCAAAAATGGATTCAGGAGTTGGCGCCGGTGTGTATGGACCCAATTATAAAAGTATTTTCCAGGCCAAGCTTCACGCTATCGAGACTTGCGCTAGCATAAACTTGCACTCAGGCATCAAAGGTGCAGCTATTCACATACTCAGCGACAGCCAAGCGGCGCTCAAAGTACTAATCTCCCACGTGATCAGTTCCAAGTTGCTTCGACAGTTTACAAAACTTGGCGCGATGCAATAAAGTAAAATTGTGGTGGGTGCCCGGTCATGTAGGCGTTAATGGCAACGAAACTGAAGATCTGCTAGCCAGAAAATGTTCCTCTGAGTTGTTTACTAGACCCGAACCCTTCTGCGGAATATCTGATTCTGCCTTTAAATATACCCTAAACAGCTGGAAAAGCAACATGTGCATTTCTCACTGAAATAATTCCCAATGTCTCAGACAAGCTAAAAAAGCTGTCCAACCCTTCCAAACGAAGGCAGTTGATATCCTTAAAAACAGTAGAAACGACTTAAGAAGGCTTGTGAGCTTTCTTACCGGTCACTGCCAAGTACTCTACCACCTCAACAAAATGAGAATCTCGGAGACCACATCATCTGCCACCTCTGTCTAGAAGAGGACGAAACCGCAGACCAAATACTATGTGAGTATGTAGATCCGTGTATAGTAGTATCAGGAAAAGCTTTTTATTTAGGAACATCCAACTGATCTAAAATACTCCTCCGCAGGAGTAATTATTGCTTTCATTAGGAAAGTAGAGGTACTGCTGTCATAATAGGTGACTTCTGGCACAATATATCTCTCCAATGGTAGTGCCTACACGCCATATAGGCGTGATCAACAACTTGTTTTAAAAAAAAGAAGAAGCCTTTTCAATCTCACAATCCAAATGGATTCCACTGTCCTTTACCCTTGTACAGCTTGTTTTTTTTTTTTTTTGCCGAGAGTAGGTAAAAAATCTTCTAAAGACACCATAAGGCCCGACCGAGCGTGCTTATGGTAGTGTGAGATTTTTACTCACTAAAAAAACACCTCTCTTCAAAAGTAATACTACAACTAAGCCGACGCTTATCCAGCAGTTTTATTTTCGCTTACGATACACGTGATTTTTGGAAAAAAAAATGTTCGTACGAAGTTAAAAGAAATGTAGAACTATAGGCAGGTTAAATTCCAATGATAGTTCCTGCCTTTTTCGCGACCGGCATATACTATGACGCGAGGTGAAAAGGTTTTATCCTTTGCAGACGACGAATTGAATTATTCGCGTCAAGTAGTTGAATGACGGTACGGTTACAATGGCCGTGAACACGATCTTTGTGTTTACGCGCAAATTTTCTTATCTCTTCGACGACGCTGGGAATTCCCAGATCTCGATGAATATCTTCGTTACGTACATACCACGGTGCGTTCACGATCGTTCTGAGAACTTTATTTTCAAAAGTCTGTATGATGTTTCTATTGCTTTTCTTGGTACAACCCCATAGTTGTATACCATACGTCCACACAGGCTTTAGCACTTGCTTATAGATAAGCAGTTTGTTATGTAGGCTCAACTTCTGTACAGCTTGCGGCGTTATCAGCTAGTTACCTAGAGATGCAGGCCGCATTTTGTTAGTAATGTAGGGAATATGTTTTGAATATCGTCTTAAGCCCTTCATCCAGAAAATTATATAATTTTTCGTGAACAATGTGTTCAGCTTGAAGCAAGAAGTAAGTTGAAGCAAGAAATGGATCATAACCCGACCTCAATCAAGAACACCCGCGCTTTTTTTTTTCATCCGCCATCCCGTTCTCTGGAACTCCTTTGTGACCTGGAACCCACCAAAGTGTCACATGGTGGCTATGGATGAGCGTTTTAAGCTCCTCGCGGCAGCGTTTTATTTGCTTTGATTTTATCACCGCGGATGAGATGGCCTTTATAGCAGCTTGACTATCTATGTAAATATCAATCTCTTTTCTAGTAACAAGTTTCGTGGATAGTTCTCGTGCTACCTCTGCTATCGCTAGGACTTCTGCCTGGAACACACTGCTGTAGTTCGGAAGCCTTAGTGATATATCAATATCAGGTTCTGCTGAGCAGATACCCGAACCCACTCCTTCGTTTGTTTTGGACCGTCTTCCCAATATTCCCTTGGTGGGATGACCGTTTTGACGTTTAGCCTGAAGTCGAGGGATGGCGGAAGATAGTCTGTGGATGGCGGAAGATAGTCTGTGCTGGAGGTGAGTCCATCTTGTGTACATCCAGTGGATGATGGCAGGTTTGGGTCCCCATTTTTTACCAAAAATTCTGCTGCAAGCATAGAACGCAATGTACGATTTCTTTACTCTTTCATCTGTGTCATCTCGCCAGCTCAGTTTGCGGTCAAGTATGCACCCTAGATACCGTGCTTTATCCGAGACTTGGAGTGGAGTGCCAACGAGTCGTAGGGTCCGAAAGCTGAAATTATTCGTTTGTTGGTGAAAAGGAGCACTTCTGTTTTCGCTGGATTAACGTTCAGTTATGGAGGGTATCCAGGGCCGATTGCAGAAGTTCGGTTATTGTGTCGAGAAATTTGCCGGGCATAAGTAGGACGGTGTCGTCTGCATAGCATAAACAACAACTTTTACTCCGCTATGTCCTAATTTTAAAAGGATCTCGTTTGTGACTAGATTCCATAGTAAAGGAGATAGGAGCCCTCCTTGTAGGGTTCGTCTTTAGCCCAGTGCATTTGCTTGGCCGTCATCCAGTTCTGAGTTAATGTGTCTCGTCTTGGGTATATATTCTAACCAGTCGAAGAGTGTGGAATCTACTCTAAATCGGTATAGTGATAGTCTTATTGATTCGCTTTTCACATTGTTAAAGGCTCCTTCCACGTCTAAAAAGGCCGCTAATGTGAATTCTTTGTGGTAGAGTGATTGCTCGATCATTTCTACCACTTCATGCAGGGCTGTTTCGACTGATCGGCCCTTTGTATAGGCATGTTGTGCTGGGGACATGTCTCTAAGGCTTAATTTGGAACGAATGTGCAGATCTATTAGTCTTTCGAAAGTCTTCAACACGAATGAAGACAGGCAGCCAAGATGGCTATGTGATCCATTGGAATAAAAATGGTTTGGAGGTGATCTCCATAAAAGCTTTTTTTCTTTTTTTCTTTGCTTAGGTAGAACATACGATTGGTATCACTGTCAAACCGAGCTGCCATTCTGCCCACTCTTAATGTTCAGCATAGTTTGGCAATTCATCATGAATAGACTCACGCCTGAACAACGATCCCAAATTATCCAAACTTACTTTGAAAATCAGTCATCGATTCACGAAACTTATAGGCAACCTCGCGATTTTTATGGCGCACATAATCGTCCATCTGAGTAAGCCATCCATCGAACTGTGGATAGATTTCGTACCACATAATCTCTAAATAATGCAATGACACCAGTACGTTAAAGGAATGTGCGTATTGAAGAGAATATCGGCGCTGTAAGCGAAAGTGTGAAAAAAATCCAAATTTATCGCTTAGTCATTGGTCGCAGCAATCCAGGCTTTTTCCTTCACTGGTTTATGCTGATAAACCAGGAACCATTCACACCTTGAAAGCTAACATTGCTCGTGTTATTCGTGACATACGGCCACCATTTCGCGAAAAAATGACTCAAAATGCGACAGACAGAATGCGCTTGGTCAAGAACAACTGCGGTATGTACCGTTATTCAAAATTTGTGAATAAACATCAGATACACGGTAAATAAAAATGGCAGGCATCAATACGGGTGCTAATAGCTATTTATTAAAAAAATCATAAAAATCGCCCTTTAAAATATGGCGCCCCTCCCTAAATCATTTTCAGCATATTGCAAGATCCGACACTGCATACATTAGATAGGGTACAATAAAACCATTCCTGAATAGAAAAAGCTTTTCTTTGCGACATTTCCTTTAGAGAGACCGGAAATTGGTTAGAATGTGATTCAATAACTCTGATGAGGGTTATGTTAGTCGGTTCGCTGCTTGGTTGGCTAGATGCCAAATGCAAGGATAATAAATCGTATTTTCCTACTGGTACCCTCTTTTACTATATTACCTCCATCGCATTATGATAGATATTTTTTTAGTCATTGCAAGAAGAAGATTCAATCAATTGTTATAGAATTAGAGTGTAGAAGGACGATAGACGAAAGGCAGAAAAAGTTTATTTTTATTTGCGGTACACATGACCAGTGTCCTTCTATCTGACTTCATCCTAGTGCGGTTTGCTTGCTGATAGTTAATTGTTTTAGTGGGAGAAAATCAAGGACATGGCTACCTTGGAATGGTTGTGGGTTTTAGTTGTCGGTCTTCAGTTTATTTTTTTAGTTAGGTCAGATCCAAGCAAAACTATTCTTATTAGGGAAAGTACGGTCAAGAGGGTAAACCTTTTTTGTAATTTGAGGCTGTTTCAAGTTGTCATAGTGTATTTGATTTCTAAAGCGGATTGGAAAGATAAATACAATTGGGTTAACATTTGACTTAATTGGGTCTGTTTGAAGAGACCTACATAAATAAATGAACCACTCTGACGTATGGCTTGGAGCAAAAGGATTTAAGTATGTTTATGGTTTGGGTTGCAAAAAATTTGACTTCATATCCTACTTAGCACTTATTATTTCCTTAATGAGCGACCTACATAAAACGGATGTCATTCATCCCTAACTAACCATCTCTCTCTTTCTCTTAATTGAAAGAAGAAAAAAGCAATTGTTGTATCTGCTCGAGTGCATCCAAGTGAAACACCCTCCTCATGGATGATGAAAGGCCTGCTGGACTTCATTACTGGTGACTCGACGGTGGCGAAACGTTTGCGGCATAAATTCATCTTTAAGCTAATACCGATGTTGAATCCAGACGGAGTCATTGTGGGCAATACGAGGAATTCATTAACCGGCAAGGATTTGAATCGGCAATATCGTACCGTTATACGAGAAACTTATCCATCTATTTGGTATACAAAGGCCATGATTAAAAGGTAAGTCCACACAGAGAAAGGGAGTCCTCCTTTGAAAGAGCTTTGAGTGCGCTTAAACTGAATTTCCTCTTTACAGACTGATTGATGAATGTGGTGTGGCCATGTACTGTGATATGCACGCTCACTCTCGAAGGCAAAATATTTTCGTTTACGGCTGCGAGAATCGACGCAATCCGGAAAAGAAACTCATCGAACAAGTTTTCCCACTAATGATGCACAAAAATGTGGCCGACAAGGTAAGTGCTTTGAAACACACAGTGTGGTACAATGGGATGAAGCTTTTTCTCCCATTGCCATAATTCAATTTTGTGAATTGGATTTTCATGATTGCCTCTTCCTCCCGTTTGGGGGTGGTTTTTTGTGTTTTCTTTTTGGTTTTATTTCGTTTCGTTTCAGTTCTCCTTTGAAAATTGCAAATTCAAGATACAAAGGAGCAAAGAGGGCACCGGACGCATTGTCGTTTGGATGCTAGGAGTAACGAATAGTTATACTATAGAGGCGTCGTTTGGCGGCTCCAGTTTGGGGTCGAGAAAAGGAACACACTTTTCCACTGGGGTGAGTTCAATTAGAGAAATTTCTCGAAATTCAAGTTATGTAAATTAGTTTATGTTTCTCCTGGTTTAAAGAAACATGTGTGCACTAGGTAGTTTGTTTGATTTAAACTCCAAGGCGAAACCGAAAGTAGAGTTTTCTGTTTGCGCAAAGTGGATGATATAAGCCTTCTTCGTAAAAGTTAGTAAAGGGTGGCACGTGTCATGCATCATTGTATACGGTGGAAATCCATTAATGTAGCGTCGCATAGTGACTCATTTTGACTTTTTCGTTGGCAAAAATCATAACTCTTAAATGAATAAAGATACCGTGACAGTTTTTTTGTTGTGCTTAAAGGAAATTGCAAGGGCTATAAAATTAGTGAATTTTGAGAAAAATACTTTGCAGGGTGTTTCAGAATCTCTGCTGAAATAAGATTTTCTCAACACAGGAGATACACATAATATCGGTGTAGTAAACAGAAATCCATTATTTTTGCATGAATTTAAAGGCTTTATTTAGCATAGTTAGAATGATCTGATTCATGAGTCAAATATGTGCCGTTTTGTTCTATAACTTGTTGCCATTGTGAAGGTAATTCCACTATGCCTCTCTCATAGAAGCCTTCGTCCCTATTGGCAAAAAACTGCGACAGTCGAGAGTATCTTCTTCTTCTTCTTTTTCCTTTTATCAGCTAGGTAATGATCCGAAAACAAGGGATCATAACCCTCCCACTTCACCGCATTTCTACTGATCCGCCTGTGGGGTTCGCCTATTTGACCTCAGAAAATATCGGTAGGCCTCCCAATTTTGGATCACTCGGTTTCTGAGGCCAATGGAATGCTGATGTCGTCGCATTTGCCTGATACAGGCGTTTATAGGCCTGCCTTTCCTACATCGCGATGTCTTTGGAACGTGCATAGATATTGCCTTTTTAACAGGGTTCAAATGATCTCTTCTTTGAATGTGGCAATACCAGCTGAGCCGGTCGCGTTCTATTTTTCGTAAAATGGTTTCCTTGACGTGAAAGCTTCCACGGATCTTCGAACTTCTTACTCAATCAAGCTTTGTCACTCCTGCTGTCATGCGAAGCATCTTCATCTCAGCTGCCGTTAATTTACTCTCATACTTTTTGTACATCGTCCAACATTGTGTACCATATGTGAGCGATGGACGCACAACTGCGGTATAGAGCCTTCCTTTCAACTTAGGGGAATTACTTAGTCTTCTGATAGCGGAATTTTCTCGCCACTTCATCCACCCTACGCTTACGCGGTGATTGATGTCGTCATCACAAGTTGCTTTGCTATTGATCATAGATCCCAGATATTTAAACTTTTCACACTTGGGAAGCACTGTTCCATTCAAATAAATGTCTGGAATATGGTATGCCTGAATGGATCAGAGAACGGGTAGCACAAGTACTCTGTGTTTTTTGAATTAATGCGGTACCCATTTCCCTCCAGAGCGTCCACCCACACATCAAGTGCTCGTTGCAGGGATGTAGGATCCCCACTTATGATGGCTCCATCGTCAGCAAAGAATAACTGATGTACCTTGGGTTCCCTCACTTTACCTTCAAGCAGATAATCAAGGACTGTAATAAAGAGCAAAGGACTTAAGACGCTTCGGTTACTCCAACCGGGCATCTTACTCTTGTCTTTGCTCTTTCGTACATGTCCATGATCATCTGTACATAGGTTTCTAGAACCCCTCGATGTCTTAGCGCCACCCATATCAGATCTCGTGGTTGTCTGTCGAATGCCTTTTCAAAGTCCACCAATACAATATGCAAATCCCTTAAGGAATCACGATGTTTTTCCATTATGATCCTTATACTTTGGATTGCATCTGTGGATGATTTACCCGAGACAAACCCGCACTGATCATCAGATGGCCTATTATTTTTCGCAGTCGGCCACCTAATACCCGCTCAACGATCTTCATGATGTATGACATCAGCTTGATCGAACGGTAGTTATCACAGTTTCGCGTATCACCCTTCCCTTTGTATACAGGGAGAAGGTAACTTTCCCTCCATTCATTCGGCATTGGATCACCTGTCATAAATTTGGAGATGAGAATTCTGAGCCATCTGAACCTCATCATCTGAACGTCTCCCTTCTTTTTCCAGAACTCAGAGGGCATCTCGTTTGGCCCAACTGCTTTTCGTTTCTTGAAGTATTTGACCGCGTCACTAAATTCTTCGACTGTAATGTCGGGTATTTCTTCACAGTTAGGGGTGGCTCTTGGAAAGTATAGCCGGGGAAACTGTTCATTTAAAAGTTATTCACAGTACTGGCCCCACCTCTGCAGAATTTTGTCGTCATCCAAAAGAAGCTGGCCATGAGAATTGTTAATGAACTTTGGCGAACGAATCTCCTCAGCATTCCTCCTTCTTTGGGCGGCTATTTTAAAGATGATTGCGCTCTTGTTCATATTGTGTCTTCGCAGCTCCTGGACAGGTTGCATCAGCAACCGGGGAAGATATTTTCTCCAGCTCCCGATACAGGCCCTCCGTGCTCTCTGCTTGAAGCTGGGTGCACTTCTTCTTCGCTTTTTTCTTGCAACATCTGTATTCCATTTCGAGGCGAGCTTTTTCATCTCTATTATTAGAGGGGCACTTTGACTAAGCTTTGAAAGCCACTTTCTTCTCATTTATCACCTTCTTAGCTTCATCACTCCACCACCATGTTTCTTTGACGTGTTGATGGTGGCCTTTTGAAGCTCTTAGCAGTGATTTGGCCTTCTTTAAGCAAGTTTGTTGTAGGAAATCCCACATATTTTGTGGTCTGCACTCTTCGTCCTCAGCTCCGATGATGGTATGAGAGAGGTAGTTTTTCATTACGAAAACAAAACCCTCGCCTTTTTCTTTGTCCAGATTGTTGCACTTGATTTTCTCAGAGACCCTTGTTTGTTTGCTTTTCTTCGGTGTTTTCATAAAAGTTTCTGTTAGCAGGAGACGGTGTTGCCGAATGATTGCCTCTCCCAGGATCACTTTACAATCTTTTACCCGAGGCTTCATAAAACTGGCTACCAAATGGTAGTCAATCTGAGTTTCATCTCTACCACTGCTGTAAGTGATCAGGTGTCGGTTTTGTTTGATGAACATGGTATTTAACACGATAAGACCGTGTGATTTGCACATGTATAGGATGTTTTCACCAGGAAGGTTCCTGGTGCCATATCGTAGTCCTCCATGGCAGTCTTCATAGTCTTCGTTTGACTTCCCGACATGTCCATTCAAATCTCCTCCAACAAACAGACACTCTTCCTTTGGGATGTTCTTAAGGAGATTGTGGAAATCTACCCAAAATGTATCTTTATCTCCCTGATTGCACACATTTTGGGGAGCATATGCACTGACAATATTCCACACCTCTCCTTGTATTACTAGTTTGAGAGACATCAAACGGTCGCTGGACTTCGAAATGCTCAAGACGTTATCAAGTAGCTCTACCGCAAGGATGATACCGATTCCGTTCCTAGCCTTTTCCGTTCCGTAGTAGAACAACTTGTAATCTTTTGTCCTAACGTCCAAGAAACGCGCCCGATTTCCGGTGCTTTTCCATTTCGTGTGTTGGACACACAAGATATTCACCCGCCTTCTATTCATCATCTTTTCCAGCTCGTAACTTCGACCGGTCATGCTTCCAATGTTCCAACTCGCGACCTTCAAATTTCTTCCAAACTGTTTCATTATTTTGCTAGCCCCCGGAATCCGTATAGCTCTGACCCGAACATTTCTGCTCGGTCCAGGATCAGTACCATGCAGAATATTTTTGCAAATATTACCATAATGATACAGTTTTGCAATACAATTTTTTGCACCATATTGCGATGGTGTTTGTTGTTTGACAGGTGCATGCTCCTGTTTTAGTATTGTTTGATCTTTCTTCTATGACACCGGTGATCTCCAGTCGTGTCAACCCACGGACTCGCATGCACACTTGTGGAAGGATTTTTAAGGTAGTATATGTGTCGCTGGGCTCACTTGGGTGTTAGATTAGATTTTATTAAGATATTCACTTGGGTGTTATATTGCCTAGATCTGATTTGTTTGATTCCGTTACCCGAGTATAAAAAGGAAAACTAATAACATCTAAGTTTTTCCAACCACTGCACCAAAGAAAGGTTCCAGAGTGTCTGAGAGCCCTGTGATTTTGGTTTCCTCTAAAAAGAAAATATTAGAAATTACCACCAATTTTCTGATGCTTAAAAGTTATTTCCTCTTTCAAATCTGTGGTGGCCTTATTTTGACGGTGTTATCACAGTTGATCAATTTTGGTTACAAATAGTGACAACCACGCACTTTTTTCTACGGAACTCATAATATTCGCTTTTCTGAAAAAAACGCGAGAAAACTTTTTAATCAAAAGTTCACCCACCCACTCTTTATTGGTGATGGTTTAGTCAGAAGATTAGGGTAGGATATCATACGATTCGTTCACGAAGTGTAGTATCATTTCCGCATGTCGCTGAAGTTGGTTTTATCTAAAGACATGTCTCAAGATTCACAAGATTCCAGTAGTGTTTTCGATTTATTCAAACAGAAAAATTACTGAATCCCTTGTTTTCGGATCATAACCTTGCCGGAATAGGAAAAAGAAGAAAAATTACTGAAAGTGTACATATGTATGTCATATACCATAAGTGTATAAATTCTCAAATTTCAGAAATAAATGAAGCTGACCGCCTACAGCATTATTTATACAGATTAGCATCCCTTCTGGAAAGCCACAAAAGATCTTCTTCAGTTTATTATATTTTAGTCTATCAATCCGTTAAAGCCTTTAAAACAATTTCCCTCGGACAAATTTGCAAACCAAAGTACCCTAATTTTGTGCCTGCCTTAACATTTAACTACACCACAATATTGTCATTCTACAAACCAAGGACCCATAGCTTCGTTTTAAAATGGCCTACAAAGTGTCACCAACACTGAAACGAGATATACACACCTCCCACGTAATCCTCCTCTCAGAAACATTATTAAATTTCAAAGTATGTACACACGACCTTAGTCGTAGGGGATAGGGTTTTCAAAGAACGTGGGGCGTGTGTGTTTCCAGGACATGTCTGCATTTTCAACGCGAATAACTAGTGTTGGTTGAGTTTATAAAAAAAAAAAAAAGTGCCATAAACTTTATTCCATGCATTGAGACCGATGTGGGAGAGTTGGAGGGGGAATATGAGACCAAAATAAACATGAATTCTAACAGACAGATATTAATTTACCTGAGAAAAAGAACTTATGCTGAAAGCTGACCTAAGGCGCAAATCTTTCTTCTTGGTCATGTAATTCCAGTCATCGTCGCCATCCATCCACCCGCAGAGTAAAGAAATCTTATAAAAGTGTGTATGTGGGTTGGAGAAGGATTGATGGTCATTCGTGTATTAAGAAGAAAAATTGTCACCCTAAGCAGGAAAAAAAAGGGAAAATAAATCTTCAATCCTCCAGAAAAAGGACATTTTAGGGGTTAGGTTGTAGACATTTCGCTGACTAAAGTAATTTTTATGTACATACATACACACATACATGCATAAATCTTAAGCTAAAACTAAACTATTTATTTTTTTTCTGTTTACTTTGCAGGACTACGAACACATGGGACGAGCATTCTGTGAGACACTTTTGGATTACTGCGATGAAAATCCGAACAAAGTAAAGAAACACGCCAGATTATTTAAGCAATTAAAACGCGTTAGAAAACGAGAGAGACGTGAACGTAGAGCACTTAAATTAAAGAAAATAGCAGAACAGGGATGTATACTTGACGATAATATCATTATACGACCTGAGAAGAGCGTTTAAAAGAGATACTAATTATATTTCTTTGACTTTTTTTTTAAAAAATTAGATTCTTTCGAAAATCTAATTTTTTTTATATAATATTCGTATCACATAATGTGATCAAATCGTGTCCGTACTCGTGAATTTTACATCGTAATAATGTCTCGTTCGTGTTTTTGTGCATAAAATAGAAATATTTGTTAGATAGTGTGAAAGAAAAGTAAGCCTAAACGAAAAAAGAAGAAAAAACAAAAAACAAGCATTGGTCTAAGAAGGAAAACTTGGGGTACACCATTTTGAAGAAGAAGAGAAAACCAAAGGAAAGATTGCAACAAACTTTGGAACAAATTCAAACGTTGATACTGTCTTACAAACATGATACAATAATTTTGACGACTTTTGAAGGTAGTATCTAACCCGCTCTAAAGGCAGGTTGTGTCTTTGTGCAGCTTGATTTCTAATTAGTGCAGACTAGTTTGTAAAGGGTGGATATCGATAGGGGTAATGGATGCTAGATTAGACATCAACACACCCAACCACTACAGGAGCTGTCAAGAGGGGACAGAAACCTTCAAACACCTCCTATGCAATTGCCCAAATCTTCAAAACCACCGCCTCCATAATATGAGAAACAGATTTTTTGACGAACTAGGAGATTTCATACAAGTCCCACTAAGGAACATGATAGGCTTCATAAAGAGCACTGGCTGGTTCACAACAGAACCGACCGTACGATAATCGTTCAAGTATAGGTTCTACACTACAAAGGGAAACACAATGGACCGGATGGCCCCCGCGATAAGCACTTAGGTGCACTTCCCTCCAACCTAACCTAATTTAACCTTAAGGGTGGGTATATTTCGTTCACGCTATTTTGGAAAAGGTTCTGCATCAAGTTTTCCCTAAATGACCCAATCTTCTTAGAGAGGTTTGAAGCAACCTAGGCAGGAGAACTTCGAAAAAGAGGTATTTTTCTCGTTATAGTAATAGACGACTCGCTCCGTCTTAAGCCGACATCTAATTGGTTGTGATGTATGAAGACAAAGTCATTTTGAGTTTTCCTTTTTGGGGCAATATATCCAGTACAACCTTTTTTTTTTGTCGGGGTAGGAAACGCTCAACTGGAGCACTCAGACGCAACTGGTCCATTGTACTACCAGAGAGCAAACCCTGATTTACCCATCTTATTGGAATTTCCTTGTCTTTCCAAGAAAGCCAAGCAAGCACTTCAGTGATGAGGAGCTTACAGTAGCAGCACTCACCACATCCGCACCGAGGATCTGCCACCTGATACGAGCAAAGGCCGGACACTCACAGAGATAATGTTCCGCGGTGTCGTCGCTCTCTCCACAAGCATCGCAGATTGTAATGTCACTTAAGCCCAACACGTTAAGGTGCTTGGCAAAAGCAAAGTGGCCTGTCAAGACGCCAATAAGTTGTCTACAGTCTTTTCTGCTGAGACAGCAAGAATGCCACTGATTTCTTACAGACGTCCGGGAGCATGCGTTTAGTCAACCTGCATCCTGGAGAGTCATGCCAAGAGACCCAATCATCGATGGAAGCCCTAACCGAGGACGCAGGGAGACCCAACGCGGGTTCGGGACCTGAGAAACCCTCCGTTGAGCTTTATCTAGCAATCTCTGACCTGGGACCCAGATAAGAGACAGAGAATTCAGCCTTCCGACCGAGTTCAAAGAGTTTTTGTTTCACGAACTATTTTGGAAGTGGTTAAAGGGTTAAGCAAGGCCTTAAGCGCAGCCTAACTGTCACTACAGTCTGGCACTACAGTACAACCATCATCAGATGATAAATAATTCGCAATATTTTTGAGAGCCCCAACTATTTTTCGGCGGATGAATTGTGAAAGCAGAGGCCGCTTTCAAAGGCACTGAATTAACATTAGAGAGAGCAGGCGAGTGAATCACAATTTTCTTTGTTTTCAACACTGCTTTATGCACTTTCTTCTTGATATATGTGATCTGTTAAAGGTCTTTATCAGAGTCTTGTTGAGCATTGCCGACGTTAGTCCAATACTAAATCAACTTCATCAAACTATGTTCGTGTTAAAGTCTTTCAAACATCCATTTTACATAGATATGTTAGGTTATGTTAGGTTGAGTAGGGTTATGAGGTTATCATAAGACACTAGGCACCATGGTGGGCCCATCGCGATCACTAGGGAACCTTCACGGCAAAAAGACCTAAACCAATTCTCCCATACACATGATTTCTTTATGGAATTTGAAGATGTCTTTTTTATGGTTCCGGGACCCTACGTCTTCTAGGTTATCGAACAAGTATCTTCCAAGGTGCTTTAGCCTTATTCTGGCAATGCCTTGGCATGCACAAAGTATATGTGTTATATCCCCCGAAACATGTAGGTCATTTCAGTACCTGCAAACAACCGTTTTTGATAAACCCAGTCTCATAGCATGCTTCCTTAGAAGACAATGCCCAGAGAGTATTTCTATCGCTGTTCTTAACCCTGGCCTTTCTAGTTTTATGATCTCCCCAGATTTCCTGCGGTTTAACACAGGCCACAAGACCTTAGACACCTTATGAACAACTAAGTTGGACCATCTTAAATTAGCTATGTTGATGATTCTATCCTGAATAATTCCCCTAGCCACACACCTTGGTGGTTTAATGTTACCGATTATATACCTATGCGAGAGCTCTGCTCCTCTTTTGGCCAGCTCTATCGCAGTGTCCAGGTAACCAACATAATCTGACACGGTTCTGCATACATAATGCCTTAAGCATTGTGCGGCAATGTCCCATCTCTCGCGAACGTCTGACAAACATCCGAGAGTATTGTTGTCTCGAAAAAGCTTCTCTAACCAAACTGCCCTTCGGATACGGCACTAAACTGTAGATCCCTTCCATTCGTGTGAAAAATATAACGGCACACAACATGAGTGGTTGCGAGAAGCTAGGCCCTGGCACTTAAAGAGCTGTTGCGCCAAATATTTATTTTATTTATTGTGCGGCAATTCCTGATGATCTCAGATTTAGTGACACAAGACTCTAGCGCCCTTAGCGCAGCCTGACTGTCAATGAAGATGGCGATATTCTTGTTGGATATTCATCCCATCTCAAGTAATTCCGCAGCTTTAAGTACAGCTAGAACCTCTGCTCGGTACACACTGTATGTGTCCGGAAGTCTCAGGACCACCTGTAGGTTAATATCTCTCGAATACATACTTAACCTTGTGCCCTATCTGGTCTTAGAACCATCTGTGTATATTGCAATCTCGTTGTGGAGATTGTCACACCTCTTGTTTTACTTCGTATGGTGTGACGAGATGCAATCTGCCATGGATGTCGTCCGATTCGTCAGGGATATCAGGAAATGATTCCTTAAGAATGGAGCTATGTCCCACATTACTGGTCTTGAAGAGACCAAAGTTAGTGAGCCGAAGCGCACTGTTGCCCGCTTGAAATTTGATTTGTAGGTCTAATGTTAAGAGATACAAAAAGACCTCAAGTGCAGCCGTAGGCGTTGTGCGTAAAGCACCCGTGATGGCAATGACGGCTGTTCTTTGTACCATGGCGAACATATCCCGTATGTTTTTCGGATTCGTTGCCTTCGACAACGCAAGAGCCACATACGTAAGAATGGGCATGACTATCATAATATATAGCCAGTGCATCATGGCATCAGGCCCCACTTTGTCCCGCCGCGCCGTCCTTTTACAGATGAAGAGAGCATTATAAGCTTTGCGAACTCTTTCCTGTACATTAAGTTTCCAAATTAGTTTCCTATCTAGCATTATACCAAGATATCGAGCGCGATCCGAAAAGGAAAGCTCTACCCCTACTAGCTTGAAGGGTGGTATCTTGTATTTACTGCTGAGAGTACCAATTCTGTTTTATCCGGGTTGACGTGCAATCCACGCCCTCTAGCCCATTTTTCGAGACTATGAAGAGCTGATTCCATCATTTCACTTAATGTGTGAAAGAGTTTGCCCTGGACTTAAAAAAACCACGTCGTCCGCGTAAGCAGTGACGCTTATGCCTGTATTCCTTAGTTCTTGAAGTATCCCATCGATTACTATTTTACATAGATAACAACATAGCTTTATTGGACCGCAAACAACTCTCCACCCTTTCCCAACTTCATCAAAATTAGCATACCAAAAGGACTTAATCAATAGAAGTAACGAACTTCAGGTACAAAACCCGAAACAAACAACGTAACCCTAAATACCCAAGAGTAGTATTCTTAAGGTTTTCTTCAGAACAAAACAGACAAACAATCCACCGAACAAACCTCAAGTTACCTCTAAGGATAAATGCGCAAAAATTCAAAGTCACATCAAGCATACAAAATTTACTACCAATTACTGCTAAGTAAACCCCAACAAACAAACACTGCTAATTTCAATCAATTTACTTGTTTTATATGGCGTTCTTAACTCCCAAAATAAGGAGAAGAAAAAGAAATTCACCAAACTTTTTTCTTCTGTTAATTACTTTGTGCTTTCACGCATCAAATTCAAAAAAAAAAAATGTTTTACAAACTTTGAAAGGACGAAAAATGTATTTTATCTATGTAAGCTGAAAGCATAAAGTAAACGCAGAAGGGTGATGAAGTGATTTTAATTAAAAAAAAATAAAAATTAATAACTTCAATTTGTTGTCGTAATTTAATTATAAGTTAACTTTTCTGTTTATGTTAAAAATAGTAACACAAAATATTGTAGACAACGATTTGTTTTTTTGTTTTTATAGAACAACGTTGAATGTGCTTATTTGTTTCTGTTAATTTTAGTTCTTAAGACTTTTTTTTAATTTTAATTATATGTGCATGTATTAAATTGTATTATTATTATTTTTTTTTTTTTACTTAGTTTTTCTTTTTTTATTTTCAAACAGTGAAAAATAAAACTTTTAAAAGGCGAATACGTTATTATGTTTTATTTTTTTCCTGTCGTAATGGACACATCCATTTTTTTGAATTTTGTAGTAACACCAAGATAACCCTTATTTTGCGTTTTATTTATTTAAAAAAAAAAAAAAACTAGTTAATAAATCTTTCCTTTCATTCATCCCCTTTGATCACAACAGGAACGCCTTAGACTGAAAATAATTGAAAGACTGTTAAAGGAAGGATCTAGTGCTGAGGAACCTCTTAACATACCATTATCCGATTATTCGAGGTATCATTTCCATTAATCTTTTTCATTAATGTAACTAAATTGTCTATCACAATTCACACAGCCACATTTTCTCTGCTAAAAACTAACCACTTTCTCATACACACTACACACACAACACGCACAATTTTTCCAACTAACAATCAATCGAACATTTTTATAAAATAAGCAAAATCCTGTATTTTTAAAAAAACAGCGATGAAGGCGATACAAGTTCAAGTTCCGACAATGAAGGTAAAGCTGATCGATTCTCTGATTTAGAAGGACCATGTTGTCAGCCATTGAAAGCACCACCGTCTTCGCCAGCATATAATGCCCAAAGGAGAAAGGTAACAATAACGAATAGGATAAGTGGAAAAAAGCAATTTGTTAAAACTACTACGCACTTTAGTATAAATTAAGATTAGCTAAGAGAGTTATGAATGTTTTGGATAACATTTATTTCAAACCAAAAACAAAGAAGCGACGGATAAAGCAATCACTACAACAAGCAAAAAGTTCTCAAGAGTGCAAGAAAGCAGAATCTGAGGCCAGACAAAGTTTAAAAATACTAAAAAAGAAACCAAAAGTCAACAGAAGATTGAGATTGTTTTTGAAAGCAAAAAATGTTCTTATCTTTCGAAAGGTATAAATAATATTTCATATAAATTTAAAAGTTTCAAGCTTCTAATAAGATAAAAAATTGGTCCTTCGAGCTAGGTTCAAGTTAATACTTTTATCGACTTTACATAAGAATTTTGCTTTTAATTTGTTGTTGAATAGTGTGGCTTTCCAAGCCCGTGAAATTTAACAATCCACATCGATCCTGTCCCTTGTTCAGGCAAAAGCACATTTAAAAGGACCTAAGCTCTTTTTACGGGGGTTTTAGCAAACCTAACGAGAGGCCGTGAAAATGTTGATGGTGGTGGTATTCTTAACAAGCTTGCCAGCCTAAATGTGAGACATTTTTTAAAACTAATGATATTTCCAAATTCCTTCCAAACTCTCAAATAAAACAGGTTACATTTTGATAGAGCCATTATTCACACAAGCCTCTTTTGAAATCAGAAAAATAATTTCGGTGAATCAATGGCTATCGAAGGGTAACCCTTCCCCGATCAACGTGGTTTCATGTCAGGATGTCCATTTAAGGTATGGGTACATCCAGTAGTGTAGGACTTGTTTTGGCCGGCCTTACAGCATGATTTGATGCATCTAAAATATAGGTGTGCACTTTTAGGTCAAGAATTATTCTGATCCTACCTGCCTTAAACCTGGAATCGGGTTGCATCAAGTGCCCGCTTTTTATACATACTTGTAGATGTTAAGTGGGCGCCGTGGCGTAAGTGGTTAGTGTGCCGGATCACTACGCATGAGGTTCCAAGTTCGAATCCCAGAAAACACCAAAAAGTTTTTTCACGGTCCCACCTCTCGCGAGCGTCTGACAAACATCCGAGAGTATTGTTGTCACGAAAAAGCTTCTCAAATCGCCGTTCGGATTCGGCATTAAACTGTAGGTCCCTTCCATTCGTGTGAAAAATATAACGCACACAACATGAGTGGTTGCGAGAAGCTAGGCCCTGGCACTCAAAGAGCTGTTGCCAAATATTTTTTTTTTTTTTTTTAGTTTCTGTACCTAAGATATATAACATAGAGCTTTACAACTAATGCTAAGTAAGAGGAGAAAGGAATTCACTACTTAATCCTTTTTAACAGTTCTGTGCAATTAGTGACACTGGGCTATAAAACTTTATGACTTCTTCACTCTATTCTTGTGTTTCTGATGATTTTAATGTTTCTCCACTAGACAGAACAGTTGACAGAAAAGTTGTCTATTTTGACCGATTTACTATTTAACATTGGCGCGCTGTGTGGATTAATGACATACGTACTCGCAGATAAAATCTTATATACCATATATATATATATTTGGCGCAACAGCTCTTTAAGTGCCAGGGCATAGCTTCTCGCAACCACTCATGTTGTGTGCGTTATATTTTTCACACAAATGGAAGGGACCTACAGTTTAGTGCCGTATCCGAACGGCGATTTGAGAAGCTTTTTCGTGACAACAATACTCTCGGATGTTTGTCAGACGCTCGCGAGAGGTGGGACCGTGAAAAAACTTGTTGGTGTTTTTCTGGGATTTGAACTAGGAACCTCACGCGCAGTGATCCGACACACTAGCCACTTACGCCACGGCGCACCCCCAGATAAAATCTTAGCTCGACAAATTCATGTTAGGTTGCCCTTTTTTTATAATTGAACTATGTCCATCGTGACTGCCTAATTGCCGGTTTTTACCAAGTAGGTAGATAGGTAGAGGTGGTGGTTCAAAAGAGCCCAATTACCGCTATTTTGCGCCATTTTGACAACAAAACTCATGCAACCAAGTTGTATAATAAAGCTTCCGCTTAAAATGAGGTATATATTATACTCAACCTAGCCTGCCTAGTTCAGATAAAAGATGAGGATTCCAATCAATTGTCGGATGTCTCACTTGAGTCATTGGAGGGAATTTTTTCCCAGAGTATGTTGTCTGGTTTTCGCTAAGGGCGGACATCTGCAAATAAAAGTGAAGAGATTCTTTCTCGTCAGTATATCTGCAACTGCGGCAGGTACTATGGTGGATACCAAGCTTGGCTACATGGTCTTCTATAGGCTAATGGCTGGTACTTATGGCTATAATTCTAGCAATATCTAGTCTTGATTTGCTTAGTTGCTCCTTTGGTTTGTTGTAGCTGTGCCTTATCTTTCTCGATATAGAAAGCGTGTTCCACCCGAGGTTGACCAGCTTTAAGAAGTGATGATGTATATACTTCTTAACGACTTCTAGCAGAACGTTGACTCTTTCTGCCAGAGAGCCGCATGCTCGTTTCCCTCGAAGTTACTGAGTCCTGGAACCCAGATGAGAGTGATTTTTGATTGGTCCCCTAGTTTTGAAGATGTGGTAACTAAATCAATGGGTTTGATAGCAGCTTGACTATCAGTGAGTTGAGAACACGTTCGGTATGCAACAAGTCTCCCGAATCGTGAGAAGCACCGCTTACAAGGCACTAGCAAAATACGGTGAACGGAAGGATTTCGAAGCGTTCAGCTTGTTCGAGAAAATTCCTACGCCGACTGCGGTCCATTCCCAATCCGTCCGTATAAATGGTTATAGCAAAATCTTTAATTACTTTACCGTTCTTCTGTTCTGCTCTGGTTAGAGAAGTTACTGAAAAAAGATTTTTGAAGTTTAAAGACCTCGGGGTCCTATTCACGAGTGATGGGAAGAGCATTGCCGAGTTATCCTGTAGAATTGGTCAGGCTGGATCAATTTTGAGAGAGCTTGGCCAATCTGTTGTAAGAAAGGGCGAACTTAGTGTTCAAGCTAAGCTATCGGTTTTTAACTCGGTGTATGTTCCAACTCTCACCTATGGTCATGAAATTTGGGTAGTGACCGAGAGAATAAGATCGCGGGTACAAGCTGCCGAAATGAGGTCCCTCGCGGTGTTGCTGGAATAACTCGTAGGGATCGAGTGCGCAACACCAGAGTACGCGAGGCACTCAATGTTGAGCAGCTACTTCTCCGAACGGAACGATCTATACTTCGATGGTTTGGTCACGTAGTGCGTATGCCCCCAGACCGGCTTCCAAGACGTGCCATGGTGGCCGTGGCATCAGGTAGGCGACCCCGCGATAGGCCTAGAAATAGATGGTTGGACCAAGTCCGGCATCTCTCCTGGAGCCGTCTAGGGATTCCTCCTGATGAGTTGGAGTCGATGGCGGAGGATCGAAAAGGATGGAGGGTTCACCTAAGCATCCTACCCCCGCGACCCTCATGAAGGATTAGCGGGCCATTGAAAATGTACATATGTATGTAAGTTTAAAGCTGGGGTTTTGTAATCAGTCGAAGACACAGCCAGGTTGTTTGGTACCGTCTCCAGGACTTTACAATGGGCGTATGGCATAGCGGTTCAGCACCCACATTCTCTGAGCCGGACAACGCAGCATCAGGCTGTGTTCTTGATGTGTAATTCGAGAGGGATCAAGAGAAAAACCACAGTTAGAGCATCCGTTGGAAAAATATCTTAAGGCGCTCATGATATCATAGACTTTTTTTTAGTCCATCGACATTGTATTTTCTACTTAGGGCAGGCCACCAAACGATAGCTCCGTAGGTGAGAATTGGACGCACAATGTCTGCTTTTACCAACTCAATTTACTTAAAAGTTAATTTTTTTTTAAATGTTGACGACTAGTGACATAACTAAAGGGTGGCTACACTGGCGACTTGCCAGGGGCCCAAGCTTCAAAATTCTCATGACTGACGACAACATTGACTCGGTCACATGGAAGGAATGCACATTAAAAGTCCTGACAATCCCCATGTTGACGAGGACGATGTCGAAAGAACTAGAAGCAACCACAGATCAACTAGATGGCTGCGAATTATCACGATGAGCAAATGGCGTCAAATGTGTATTAATGTCTATGATCAATGCTATCATCGATAGGAGTGGAAAAATATCATCGATAGGAGTGGAAAAACCAAAGTTGGTCTTCGATCTATAAGGCCCAATGCACACGGAGCAACTGAAAAAAACTAAACCGGTTGGCAACTCGGGTTACAGACCAGTTACGGACTCAGCGGTGACTTGACTCATCACCAATCAAAATCTCTAGTTCGTTCTGTGTCGTCATGGATACCGGGCGTGAAATGTCTTCGGAAGACTCGAGCGATGATGAAACCATCATGTTGCATTACTATCTCAGGAGGAGGAGAAGAATAGTAAGAAGGTTTTGAGTACACCCATACCTTGATTTAAGACAATTTTTCGACACTTCCGACTTTTATCCACGCCTCCTCTGTTTCATTTTTCTTGGAATAGCCGGGAAGGTGATAATTGTACAAAATAGGATGTTTTTCAACCTCCCCCACCAGCAACAGGTTGGTCTGTTGTTCGCTCATCTTCGACAAACTAGAAACTGAAATCAATAGGCAACCCGACATGCAAATCAACAGACGACTGGTTACAAACTGGTTTTTGTGAATCGCAAACGAGTTTTCAACCAGTAGCGTCGTGTGCGGCGTCCCATTTGATTACACAGGGCATGACTCAAAGCAAACTAGTTGCCAATACGCATCGCTGATCAGTTTTTTTCCAGTTGTTTCGTGTGCATTGGGCCTAATGCATGCAATCATCCTAATCAAGAATGAAACTTTATATCATGCTAAATCAAGCTCCTATGCTTAAACTCTTTCAGAATGGTAGCTACCAAGCGATCATCTGCTAGCAATTTGTAAACCTCTTTCTAATAAATTTGTATAATCCCGGAGGGCCTCACGATACAAAATTGCCAGTGGCCTCAAGTTTGTAGTTGCGCCACTGCTGCCGACAACTGCGGAAGGATATCATCGTCATATAATTGTATACTTAGGTTTAAGTGACAGTATCGCAGAGTTCAAACTAGTTTTGAAAAGCTTTATGGTTTGAGGAACAGTGCATTTAGAAGCTATGTTATACCTTTTTTGTGATCTGATCAACTAAAAAGTCTTCCCTGATTCTTGTTTAGATATATCATGTATCTTAAAAATGTTTCATGGGGACCGCATTATGTCAAGTTATTTGCATGGCCTGACATGCATACTTGGATTCATCGCTTACCATCTCTGTCTGCTATGAAGTTAGGCATGAGCTGTCACTTTGAACAAATTTCAGTCATGGCGGAGTGGAAAACACAAGGATTCACACAGCAAAAATGCACCGTAACTACCTGTTATACGACACCTTTAACGAAATGTTTAGGCATGAAATGTCCACCCATTAAATATCGCAGAGATCAATTTGGTTTTGAAAAATGTTCTGAGTGAGCTATAAATAACATCTCTTAGCACGTTCCGTAATTTTTAGTTTTCTTGGTCATTACAAGAAAGAAAAACTAAGTGTATTCTGATTCTCTAACTTCAAACTTCAAAGAATATGTACTAAAATCATCAAACCATAACAGCGGTGCTTCAAACTTGTCACTAGTGTATATGTGGCATTTAACTTGAAAGCACCCTGTTCGCTCTTTTCAAATGACATTGTGCTTCGTTTCACAATTGTGTGTGAACACATGTACATATGTACATACATATGTATGTATGTACGACCTTGTGAGGAGAATTCAATTTTCATTTTTCCTCCAATAAATCCGTATTTCAAACGATTCACTGTCACCCAATCTGACAGATTTGAAAAACCGTAAATGGATTTCAGCTGTCACATTTCAAAAGAGGATGCCACATGAAGCTATAAAGAGCTCCGATATAGAAAAAGAGAATTTGCCATTCTTTTGAACGAACACACTTTCTTTTTCTCATCGTCTGCCCTACTTCCCTTCTCAATGTATCTCGTTGTGCGAATTTTTGTTGGTTTTTTTTTTTTTTTTTGGCAATGAAAATACTTCTTCAAAACATTGACAGTGATTTTGTTCGTTTGACTGCCACAAATTGTCCTTGCTTTTGGATGAGTTTTTTTGTTGCTCCCCTTTTTTTTTTTGGCTTATTGCTTCCCCTTGTTTTGTTTTTCTTTTGTTTTAGTGGCGGTGTTGTTACATCGAATCCAAACATCAACTATATGTCGAGAATTTTTATTGGATTCCCATCTTATTTGAGTGTATTGTAGTTTGCTAGGTATTGCTTTCTTTGTGTACAGTTTCTTCCTCTGTTTGAGTTACAACAACACTTACTGTTTAGTATTGAGGGAGGTTAGTTAGTGTTTTCTAAGTGGTAGTGGTGACGGATTTACCTTGTTCTTAGGTGTTTCTTTCTTTCTTAGAAACTACGGCAGAAAGCAATTACATCGCTTTTGGAGGGGTTTTGTAATTTTGATGGGGTCAAGAGTTAATTGATTTTGAATGATCGAGGTTTGATTGGGAAGGTTGCCAACGAACATATACGGAAAGTAAAATAGAAATAAGATTGTCAAACTTTAGAAGTGTGTGCATCTCATGATGACGCAAAGTTTTGAGGTAATAATATCAGCCTTAGGAGTTCTTATAGAAATATCTTGGATGAGTGCCCAGACTTATTACAGTGCTGAAATACGAATCGTTATCGAACAATTCGGTTGGTTGCCTTACATTTTCAAAATTTTATTGGTTTCCATTATTCATCTTAACCGCCGGCCGTTTCCCTACTCCCTTGTGGAAAAAGATTCTTTACCTTACACCCAATGCTTTAAACTTACATACATATGTATACTTAGTCCTGCCGACTATACTTTGTTATAGAAGATACTCATTTTTTTCGGATCAAGATCCTTTTTGATTTCACTCCTTTATTTTGTACTTTTGCAGTCCTTTTTTCGTCCCGAAATCAAGAAAAAAATAACGCAACTCCAACCATATGTATTGTCTACATCAAACGCATCCATTCACTATAAACGACTTCTGTCACGTGTTTGCAAACTGAAGAAAAATTCACCACGTGGAATTCCGAAAATAGGTCTACTGTTGAACATTGGGTGGTAGTCTTCCAACATATGGACGCTCAACACGTGCCTTTCGTCGAATTTTCTCAAATCATTGAGTTCGGCATTTGCTTCCCTGGTTCTTGGGCTCCGGTTGAACGTGTGTTTTTGCGAGTGAAGAAAGTTTGGGAAAAGGAGAGCTCTGCTCTTCAGAAAGCTATTTTAACTGTGAAAATCAATTTGGAATTTATAATACGTACATCGGCTTTTATAATTTTATCAAAACTCAACCGGAGCTGCTACGAAAAATTACGAGCCAGGAGGAACCCAATGTCAAACCAAGAGAAGGTCAAGCCGATACAAGTCCGGGCACAATGTCAACAATGTCAGTAGATGTGGATGAAAGTTGATTAATTTTTTCGATTTTTATTTTCAATTCATTTTTAAACTTAAAATCTAATGTTACACACACATTTTCTGCTGAAATACATGTACTTTTTCATCCTTTGTTTCCAACGCAGATATACTTTTTCATATTTTTTTTTTTAAGTGAAATATCCTTTTTTTTCCCAAAAAAGAGTTGGTAGACCTTCGTACTATTGTATTTAAGTACATATTATGAAGACCGTTTTTGTTACGGTTATGATGCACTGTTCTGAATGTATGCTCCTGCTTTGATTACCGCGTTCCAAGGGAAAGTTTATTTCATTTTCACATATTTGTTTCATTTTATTTTATCACTTCTGAAAAACGATTTACCAAGAAAATACATATTTTTATATGTAGACAGGCCTTATTATCATTACCTCATGAATAAATCAGACAAATGCTTTTACTGTATTTTTGTGAAGCAAATGCTTTAAAGTATTATAGATACAATGTTGACGAGCTAATTAGCATAGCCAGCGAAATTTTTCTATTTTGCGACAAAATACTTTAAAGAAATGTAGCTTTACAGTTTCGTAAGTCCAGCCAGACTAAACTCGAAAATGACTGACTTTTGGATTAGTAGAATTTGGCGAAATCTAAGCGTTTCCTCTGATTGCTTGTACAAGTACAACTTTGGATGATATGTTTAAGCCATAATTATCCTGCAATTGAGTGATGATTTTAGGGCATTGTGTACTTCTTTCATGAACAGCCGATAGTTGTGATAATTTCGGAAAGATTTTTATCTTTTTGGTATAAATTCCAAATCATTATCATTTCCTCCTTCGTGGAACTTACTTTTTTATAATTGTTCTTAAAAAACTTTTTTTGTTCACAAAATACGCTTTTTTCAAATAAAATTGACCTGAGCGTTCAGGCGTGCTTATTCAATTAGCAACTTTAGAGATACTCTCTTGTACCCAAAACTCGTGTGCATAGTTATGCATACAGCGAAATTAGAATACACATAGTGAAGTGAGCAATGAACAGTGCAGATCTGCAAGATGTCTATTTCTAAATTCGCTACATCTGTCAATGCTACCAAATCACAAAAATCGAAATTTGCACTTAGTGACACAGACACAAAAACTTCCGGTATGACTAATCATACCATCTTTTTTTGGCAAAAAAAAAAGAAGAGAAATCCATTAAATTCGGCAATTTCGCGGGATATAGAAATAAAAGAAAAAGGATAATAAAAGGATATCAAATATAAAAAAATGTTCTGATGCAAATTCACATTTTATTCGTTAAAAATACTTATACGCTTATACCAATCAATCAACCAACATTTGTTACAATTTCGTCATCATCGTCTTCAACGTCAATTTGGCGGAGTAAATCTGGCTTCGTTTTCAAAAAGTGGTAGAACTCTACGCATAAATATGTCAAATTGCATTTCACCATGAGAATCGCTTGCAATTTGTCGACTCTCACGAACTTTTGCGTTGAAGATGCATTTTCCTTTCAGTTTCGACATTGTCTTTCGACATTCTTTAGATTAACGAAACACTGATGTGAACAAATTCACTAAGACTGACGTGTAGCAAATTCAACAAAAAGAGACGCACTGCTGATGATCGGCTGTCTTAAAGTTCATGCGTCAACTGAACCTTTTAGGCTTTATGATCCAAGTCTTTATGCAAAATTCGGTGGAGTGTTGTTCGTGATATGTCCAATTCCTGAGATCGACGTGGAATCGACAACCCTGGGTTTTCGGGCATACTCCGAGCTGCAGAAGCAATATTTTCAGCTGTTCTTGCGCGACGGGTACGATTCCGGTTCTTTGAATCATAAACTTGTGTAAAATGGTGTAGCGGTAACGTCGTCAATTGCCACGCTAATGATTCATGGTTCAAATCCTGATGTCAGCAAGCATTTATTTATTTCTCCTGAAATATTGTATATAAAGTCAGTCCGATCATTTGCAAAAGCTTCTGTGAACACTACTGCGAAGGCATAACACTGGCAGTAGCTTGGTCATGTGGCTGGAAAAATTGTTCGCTCTGTTGATGATGATTTGCCCTTGACATCGGTTATCGGGAAAAAAGTACTGTGAATCAGAAGCAAAGCCAAATAGATAATAAAAATCTCCCTAGTTATCTGGACGCCACCCCCGGAGAATAGCTGAAGCATAAACAACTGAGCTTCAAGAACCACTATACCAAAATCTATCTCTCTCTCTCTCTCCCTATTCATCCTTTCCAACGCCCGCACTGTGTGTAAACATGTTAAAGGTATTCATAACCCTTTGAGTGCGCGCAAATTATAAAAAAAAAACAATTTAGCAATTGCTGGGCGAGAAGGTGTTTCACGTCGACCGAGTAAACTTCTAATTTTTTAGTTTGTTTTAGCGTAATGTTCGCCATTTTTGTAGCGAATTTTAAGAACTTAATGCATCCTTGAAGTGCTTATCGTTCCATGTTTATAACATAAATGGCGTAGTTTTTACTTCTCATCTGTCAGGTGGCAGAATAGCACATTACTCCAAATGGAACCTATTATTGGAAAACCCTAAATTTATTGTACTTTAAAGATGTTTTTGAGAAAATGAGTTTTGGTGCCCAAGAGGTCAAAATTAACACTGAGCATTTTAAAACCGGTGCTCAAACGCCAGAATGACTTTGCAACACTGGACGCGCATATGAATGACAGCTACGCGTACATATGCCTAGTAGTAATGCGTATGGCTTACTCGTTCGCTGTGAACGTGTATATAATATTCGCCTGCTGTTATCGTTCAGTCTAACAGTCTAATGTTCTCCACAAATCGAATTCAAAATATTATATACGTTAGGGATTTTGTATGAAAAAAATGAGTTAGAAAATGTTCGCGGGATAGGTTTTTGGGATCTAAAAAAAATGAGTATCCCGCGAAAAAAAAGGATAGATGGCAGCATTAAGTATGAATGGAAGCAATATAATTTTACGAACTTTATTGCAGTTTTTAGCTTTCGTTTAAAAAGAATTTAGTAGTGTCAAATAAATTATTACAAACACTTCTCCTGTTAGTCAGCGAATGACAGTAGCCGATGTGAAGCATGTCAAAAAATGTCTATACATATGTTCCACTTACAATTCTGCACGCTGCGCTGCATACAGAACTGGTGCACATGTGTTTAGGGCATTACGCTACTTAACTTGTATATCACAAGACGGTGGTGCCAAATTTAAAATCTTAACACGATCAAGTAATGCCATTTAAACGTCTTTCAAAGTCTTAAGAAATTGTAGGCTTACAACTTAATACATTCATACATATGTGCTTATATAGTATTGTCAAAATAATGCAATTATATATTATACTTCATTAGTCGTGTGCTAATTAGGTCGATAGCGCTGTACGTACATATGTACAAGGTGCGTTCAGGACTTTTTAAAAATAAGAACAAAAAGTTTTTTTTTTGCAAAACCGATTTATTTTATTTGCACGGTGTAAAAGCATGTCGAATGAGTGACTTATATCATCGGCCGGGATCGTATGCCCGATGAATAGAACCTCAGCATCGTTTGCCCGACCCTGAAGAAAAGAGACCCTCTGAACTTCGCCAACTGCAAAGGTATAAGTCTTCTCAGCATGGCATATAAAATCCTGTCCGTCATATTATGCGAACCCCTAAAACCGATCGTCAACAACCTGATAGGTCCTTATCAGTGGGGTTTCAGGCCCGTCAATCACTGACCAAATATTACGGCAGATCTTGGAAAAAACCCATGAATATAAAATCGATACACATCACCTCTTCATCGATTTCCAAGTTGGCTATTATAGCGTGTATAAAAACGAGTTATACAGAGCCATGTCTAGTCTTGGCATCCCTGCCAAGCTTGTCCGTTTGCGCAGGATGACGATGGAGAACTCTCGCTGGTCCATAAAATTGGAAAGAACACCACCGAACCGTTCGATGTCAGGAAAGGTCTTAGACAAGATGACACGCCATCATGCGGTCTCTTCAACATAATACTTGAATTGTACGATAGTCATAAGCCAACACCGGAGGTACAATCTTTTACAAGTCTGTACAACTACTCGCTTACGCCGATGACATTGACATACAAATTCAGAAGAACTCAGCGGGCCGTCAATGGGGCATTTGCGAGCATTGAGATCGAGGCAGGAAAGATGGGCTTAGCGGTCAATGAAAACAAGACAAAATATATGCTGTCTACAAAAAAGGGCACCCAACATCGACGCCTTGGAGAGAACGCCACATTAGATAGATATCATTTGAGGTAGTAAAGGACTTTGTCTACCTAAGCTCTATGGTGAGCTCTGCAAATGACACCAATGGGGAGATCAAACGAAGAATTATTCCTGCCAATCGCTATTTTTATGAGCTGAGAAGGCAGTTGAGTAACACAGGCCTGTCTTGAACTACTAAGGTAACTCTGTATAAGACACATCATCCCAGTCCTGCTATATGCAGCAGAGGCATAGACTTTGTCAAAATCGGATGAGGATGCCCTTGGTTACTTTGAGAAAAGTTTTTCGAGTATTCTTTAGTCTCGTCTGCATAGACGAGTGAAGAAGGTACAATGCCGAACTATACGGCCTATACAAGAACATCATCGACTTAGCCAAGTGGAGGGGGACCTCAAGCAGCTTGGCGTGCCCAACTGGAGGCAGCTAGCTCATAACCGGGCTGGCTGTAGAGGTTTATTGGTTGAGGCCCAGGTCCACTCCGGACTGTAGCGTTACCTAAGTAAGTAAATCCGTTTAACTTTATACCATTCACCAAACGTTCTTTGGTCATCACTGTTTTCTTCTCTATAATGTACATACAAGTACATATACACATGTGTGCCATGAGTCAGTCTATTTAAACAAATAACTTGCGCTTTAAACCTAACAACAAATAATCGAACTTAGCTAATTTATATTGACGTCTATCATTGGAGACACCGGAAGTACCCAATCATTGCTGGCCTTGCTTTCTCCCCCCCCATGGTGCTTTTCACTCTCATTCTCTAGTCCAATGTCGAACTCTCAAGTGAACAACCAACCTACAAATCATCGATGATTTCCCTTATAAATAGCAATAAGATACAAGAAAATCCTAAAATACATTCAAAGTTATTCGATTCACTCTATTCTACAAAAATAGCGTCATCTTGTTTTTTTGTCGTCTTCTTCATCAGTACCTACATACGAGTACATGGCGTCAGTTAATTTCATCAATACACATCACATGTTTCCCACTGTCTAAATACAAACCTTCTCAATTAATTAAATTCTCGCAATAGAGAGAATAGAGAGAAAAAAACTTCATCAATTTTAAAAATTCAAAGAATCCTGAGAATGCTTCCGCCTTCTTTTGATGTCGGTCGCTTGTAGTATACACAAAAGAATTTAAGCCAAATTCTGCGCTTCGCCAACAGGTACAACCATGACATCTAATTCCATGACAGTGAATGTTCATGAAATCCATAAGCGTTTGAAACTAAAAAGAATTCAAGATGTCTTGTGCTTGTCACATAAAATTGACAAGCACACGTTATCATAAACATCCATGAGAAGCGAAAAGTAAACTAAATAAATACGTCCAAAAGTTAAAACAAAGCAAACAAATATACGAACTGTAGATACAATTAAAAAAATACCCAACAAATATTGTTGATTTCTAATCACAGAATCCTTCGAGCCGGATTTGAACCAGCGACCTATGGATTTCTACAAATAATTTCATCTCTACAGTCCACCGCTCTACCAACTGAGCTATCGAAGGTCTTGCAGAAATTCTTCACATGAGTAAGCACATTGAATGAGCATACAGAACTAGCTTTTTCGTGCTTTTATTTCATTTCGCGAAAAAGCTTTGCAGATGAGACGAAAATATTTCCCCATGTAAAAGCTTTTTTTTTTATTCGGAAAGCTTATTAATAAATTTTTATACGAGTAGATTGTAGTAAGCTTTTGATGTGTACACTTTGGCGTGGGATCTGTAACACCTTCGATAGCTCAGTTGGTAGAGCGGTGGACTGTAGAGTTTATGTACATAGAAATCCATAGGTCGCTGGTTCAAATCCGGCTCGAAGGAATGTGGAGTTTTCCTACTAATTTTTTTATAATTTGTTATAAGATGGCAGTAACGCAATAGTTAACGGTAATCTGTGTGTATTATGGATGGTGCATATGCGCTGCTTAATGTAGGACAAATATTTCAAGTTTTATGTTACCGGTTTATTATTTAAACGAAGTAGGGTAGATTAGGTTAGGTGGGCTGCCGCTAGATTACGTAGGTCTAGTTGGGCCCTTGACGATACACAACTGTTTATTTATTGATTAGATGAGATACTTATTATGAGTCAATTCACTTCTGCACTGACGGGTCAAAAACCAAAGACGGAGTTGGTGCAGGTGTTTTATCTGGCAGGCTTGCGGAGATTGCTGAGCAGTTCAATATTCACCTGTTAGGTGCCGGGGGATAGGTACATTCCAGTGAATTGTAAGGCCGATGAACTCGCCAGAACAGGAACAACAATACCCATCTTGTCGGATAAAGGCACCTTAGGTATACCAATCGCTATGTACTCGCAAACTTAAATTTAAGCTGATGCTATCGAGAGTACACATCTTAGGTGGACAAATAGATCAACATGTCTAGCGACAAAACAGATTTGGCCGAAGCTGGATCTAAAACCTTCTAAGAATTTGATTTATCTCAATAGATTACATATCGGCGCTATAATAGATGTCATCACCGGACACTGTCTAATACGCAAGCATGCTACAAAGCTAGGCCTTTTTGCGAACGACTTTTTTAGAACCTGCATGGATGAAGAAGAGTAAGAAACTATTCCTCACCTTCTTTGTTTCTGCCCAGCTCTCTCCCGTAGAAAGAAGCTTGACTTAGGAGCCCCCTATTACAACGAATTATGCGACCTGATAGATATTGATATTATGAGCCTCCTATGCTTCATAAGAAGCTCAAAATGTTTTTAGCGAGTAGGTGAGGAGAGATTTCCTCCCATGATCCACGTTATTACAATGGACCTATTATTAGTCAAGTGTGTTGGCGATTCTTAGCTGGCAGCCACTTCAACCTAACCTAACCTAACCTATGAGATACTTATGCAAAAAACACATGTGTATAAATTATGCGAAACTAGAATTCTGTACTTTTAAATATTTATAAGAACTTACTTCAACAGACTTCGCGAAAGAAAGGCAGGCCTATAAACACTTGGCTCACACAAATGCAACGACACCATCATTTGATTTGCCGTAGTAACGAAGTGATCCAAAATCGGAAGGGCTGCTGATATTTTCTGAGGTCAAACAGGCGAACCCCATAGGCGGATCAATAGAAATGCAGTGAAGTGGGTATATACACTATGTAATTCAGGAGTTTTATGGAGGTAGATATGCCGATTTTTTTCCAAAAAAATACTTGCTGCGGCACTATTGTCCATCTTTGAGCCGTCCGTATATTTGCTATTTCAGAATCACATATGACAGTATTAAATACCACTTCGTCCCTACAGGGTACACTTACATACTAAGTTGTCTCATCGACATATGAGATCAAGTAAATTATTAAGCTGTGGCCGCGTGTTTCCAGTAATTAGTAGCCTTAAGGCGATCAGTATTTTTCGCTGTATTAGCTTTAATAAATGGATCTATGGGGAGTATATATAAAATAGCCTCTAATTCCACAGTTGGGCTTGACCTTAGAGCACCTGTTGTGGCTAGGCATGTTGCTCTTTATACATGTGTTAGTAACTGACAGGTTTTAAATTTCCATGTGGCAGACCACCATACAGTACAACCATTTAAAAGTATGTTTCTTACAACTAATGTGTGGAGGCAGTACATGATTTTTGTCGAGGGCCCCACTTTTTGCCACAGATTCTGTTGCAGGTATACCGACTTACGAATGCCTTTTTTGCTCTTTAGAATCCAGATGAAATTCTTATCAAGCCAAGATATTGAGTACAAAGCTTTCAAGTGTGAGTAGTGATAAGTCAAAAATAGAACTCTTGTTGGTGAAGAAAATTAATTCGGCTTTCTGTGAATTTACACAGATTTTACCCATTTGTTGAAATCATTCAGCCCAGATTGCATTAATTCACTTAGGGTCGAAGGAAATTTACCGCAGACCATAAGCTCTACATCGTCGGGATAGGCGACAGACTACACGATTTAGTTTTCCAATTTCACCAAGATCTCGTTTATAACTAGTAGCCAGAGAAGTGGCGAAAGTACTCATCCTTGCGGAATTCCTCTTGTCGCAGATGCTTTCAATCGCATACTACGTTGTAGTGTCAGTTTTGACGAGTTTTCGCCATGAGATGTAATGTACTTTCTCGCTTTTTGACCCATGGTCTAGCTGATTTATAGGCTTGAAAAGTGCTAATAACCCAGTCGATTGTCTCACTGTCAGCGTTTATGTTTGTTGTAACAGTTTTCGGTTAAGGTATGTTTTGATATGGCTCCTCATAAGTTTTCAAATATGTAGTATATATAGCATCGAATTGTGGGTGATAAATAGTCTGCTAGCCACTCCGTTTGGATGAATTCGAATAATTTTCGATTCGAATGAAGTTTCAGAATAAAGCCCAATCTTTTCGATATTCATTCATTATTTCAAGAGAATATTGTGTGAGGTTTCTTTTTTGGTGAAAAACACATACTCCAAGTGTATGAGCTTATTAAGATAGGACCCTTAAGATTCCCAAACCCACGTGAAGCCATTGAGTGAAACCTCGATGAAGAATATCCATCGTTTAAAAGCGTTAAGCTATTGTCAAAAATGATGTAAAGGTGAACAAACTGAAAATCCGACGATAACTTGTACATGTATATGTACGTCTTATACCATGTTCCCACCGAACCGAACTCCCGATATTTCGATGAGCTTTTACCAACATCTCGAAAGCCGTTCCCACAGAGTTAACGTGATTTCAAATGTTAATAATTGTCAATTTTGTACGCTGGAGTGCGTTCCAAGTCAAATGAAAATTATGAATAATACCAAGTGGCGTTCATTTCGGAACAGCTGAGATAACCAAATTAATCATGCTCGGAAGTGGAGGTTTTCACACCCACAATCAAAGATTTTTTTTTTATAATTTGCACGCACTCAAGGGGCTATGTTGTACGCAGTGTGGGTGTTGGAAAAGATAGATAGAGAGAGAGAAACATTTGGTAGAGTAGTTTGAAGGTCATTTGCTTATGCGTCAGAGAAACTCCAGGGGTGGCGTGCAGATAACTGGGGAAATTTTTGTTAGTTTTGTCTTTGCTTCTTATTCACAGTATTTTCTTTCGCGATAACTGATGCCCTAAGCAAATCAATAGAGCGAACAATTTTCCCAGAACTATAACCAACCTACTGCCAGTGTTATCCCTTCGTAGTAGTGTTCACACAAGCTTTTGCAATTATCGGACTGACTTTAATTTCATAAGAAATAAATAAATGCTTACGGATGTCCGGATTCGAACCATTAACCATTAGAATGGCAATTGATGACGTTACCACTACACCATTGCCACCCCCCAGAAGATAAATATCCCCTTCCGAGAATGTTGTTCCACTTAAAAAAAAAAAGGAAATTCAACTAAGAAATTGGCGAATTCCTGGGGGATTCCGTTTGGTGGGAACATGATACGAGTATTAGACTTTCATTCCTCCTATTTTCTTTTTCAATCTTTAAAATGATTACGTGTAAGAAATTGAAGGCAACTGGCACTATGGAGCGGAAAACTTTAAAACAGATTTTAGCAAACTGGTGATCATAAAGATCTAATGTCATAGGTGGACATAAAAATGTTTATGGCTTAGCTGATAATTCTCATCGTTGAATGTACAGTCCGTTTGACAAGAGCGTGTACGGCAAAACTCGGAAATGATTTGGGATATAAAATTGAAAAAAAAATAAAAAAAATACGCACATTATACATGATGTTGACTATGATGTATTATTATTAGTAATTTGTCCAGTCCAGTCTCCATTATCAATAATTGACTGGAGTCACCGAAGCATGCTTTCTACTAATTGGTATCAAATCCCTGTTTCGAAAAACAGCCCCAAACGTGCACATTTACCGGATGTTTGACGGTCCGCTGGACGAATTTATTGATGTGGGTACACCAGGTATGAGTGACAGAAGAACATGCCCAAAAAGAAACTTCGTCCGAAAAAATTACGTCCCAATCGCGGTCCAAATTTTTCTCCGCCCAAGTGAGTCTCTTTTTAACGTGGTATTTGGACAGTAGCGGTTTCTTTATTGTGCTACGAAATTTCACATTATAAGCCAGTAAACGTCTTCTTATAGTATCACATGATACATTAAGACCCTTTTTAAGCAATACCGCTTGCCCACCACGCGAAAATTCTTCTCGAATGCCCGTACAATCATCCTGTCCTCCTTTTTCGTTGTTTTTTGCGTAGAGCCACGATTCGGCGATCATCGACATTTTTTACTTCAGAATAGCGTTTCACCCACTTACTAACAAATGATGACATTTTCGGTGCTTTTGGATGCAAACACAAAAACACGGCTTCGTAACGTGATGCGTACGTGGCACTCATGATGAAATACGTCCTTCTCTGACAAAGATCGAGCGACAACTATGACCCTAAGCAAAGCAAAGCAAAGCATCTCAGGGGAAGGGGCTAGTTACCTGTTCATTTCTCAACCATCCGTCTAACGGCTTCTAAGAACAAATGTTGCCGTACACGCTCTTGTCAAACGGACTGTATATAAAATCTGGCTGGTTTTCTGTGCTACTAGCTCATCATAAGTAACTAATTAAGATTAAATGCAGAGACTTGATAGCTCCAGCACAACACTATGGAAATATAACTTAAGTCTATTAACATTTTGAAACGCGTCATCTGCCATCAAGATAACAAAGTATAATTTCATCAAAGTTAGATACGACTAGAGGTACAATGAACACTGCACGTACATTTCAATTGATCATCACAATCAACGTAAAACTAAACTAAATGCCCAGTGAGCTAACCTCAATGTTGACTAATACAGACATACGTATGTATGCACGTGCTACATGTGACTGGTTTGATGCTTAATCCTACAGAGCTATTGAAACTGAATACAGCCACTAGCCAGCTTTAAGTGTAGATAATAAGTTTTCGCTTTCGACCTATGTATGTATACCGAAACAGTATGATATAATAGAAGCCTAGTCGATGTGTTAAAGATCTTGAGATCTACATTAGTACTATCCAATGTCAAGGACAACACTGTCTTATAAGATATCTCTGACCGTTAGTATGGTTTGCTAGAACAACGTTCAACAAGCCAACACTGGAGGCACAATCTATTACAAGTCTGTACAACTGCTTGCATACGCCGACGATATAATAAGCATTGAGGCGGAAGCGGCCAAATGGGTTTAGCGATAAACGAGGGCAAAACCAAGTATATGTTGTCAACAATAAGGGAAAGCCAACACCGACGAATTGGACAAAACGTCACAGTGGGCATTATCTACCTTGGCTCTGCTATAAACTCGAAAAACAAGATCAGCGCAGAAATCAATCGAAGAATAACTCTTGCCAATCGCTGTTTTTTGCGCTTATAAGGCAATTCAATAGTAAAGTCTTATCTCGAACAACTAAGGAGACTCTATATAAGATCTTGATCATCCCAGTCCTGCTTTACGGTGCTGAAACATGGACTTTATTAAAATAGAATGAAGATATCCTTGGTCGCTTCGAGAGAAAAATTCTTCGTAAGATTTCACGAACTATATGAGCCGTACAGCGACATCGACCTTGTCAAAGCACTGCGTATTGGACGTCTGAGATGCTAGGACATGTAGAGCGAATGGACACCAACGCTCCAGCCCACAGAGTCTTCGAATCTAACCCCGAGGGACAACGCAGTAGAGGGAATCATCGCCGTAGGTGGCGCGCACAACTTCAAGGGGACCTCGACCAACTTGGAGTGCACAACTGGAGGCAATTAGCTAAAGACCGATCTAAATGGAG
This sequence comes from Brachypalpus laphriformis, assembly GCA_945910035.1. Classification (NCBI taxonomy): domain Eukaryota; kingdom Metazoa; phylum Arthropoda; class Insecta; order Diptera; family Syrphidae; genus Brachypalpus; species Brachypalpus laphriformis. The sequence continues at coordinate 36,939,308 of OX246753.1, forward strand.
AGGCTTGTTGGTTGAGGCCCAGGTGCACCCCGAACTGTAGCGCCACCTAAGTAAGTAAGTAAGTTCAGGTGCAGTCCACAACGCAGAGGAGCCTTTCCTAGCTAACAGGTCTGCAGTTTCGTTGCCGTCAACGCCTACATGACCCGGTACACACCACAATTTTACTTTATTTTGTCAGGCCAAGTTTTGTAAACTGTCGAAGCAGCTTAGAACTGATTTTGAACTGATCAAATGGGAGATCAGTACTTTGAGCGCCGCTTGGCTATCGGTGAGTATGTGGATAGAGGGACCTTAAATGCCTGAGTGCAGGTTAATGTTGGCGCAAGTTTCAATTGCGTACAGCTCGGCCTGGAAAACACTAGTGCCCGGTTTCACAGTGGGAGCTTAAGTCGCAGCTTAGTTAAGCAAAACGCAGAGCTTAAGTTTTGGCTTAAGTTTCTCGGGTTTCACAGTCATTTAAAAAGTGTAGTTTAGCTAAGTCAAGCATAAGAAGTGATTGTGAACAGTTTGTGGGTAATTAACTACTGTGAATGGATCGGATGTCAAATAGAAAAAATGTCTTGTTAGTGATGTAAATAATTTGTTTTTCTTTTCAATAAAAGAAGAGTAGAACATATGTGACGACAAAAAAAGAAGTGCGAATTTCAGCTCAGCTGAAACAAAAATAAAAAAAAAGTCATCCGAATAATGAATAAAAAAAGAAAATATCGCTGCATTTAGCTGCTCTCAAGCAATGGGTATTGCCAGAGAACATTTCTACGTGTCTATTATACAATGCATACATATAACCATAAAACACAAGGGGCGCAGGTCTTAACCGAAATTAATAAGTGAATTCTACTCAGGTACGAGTATGCCTTGCTAATTTGCCTCCATTGTAAGAGAGTAGATATTTATTCAGGGTTATCGCGAATAAATTTTCCGTCGGAATGCTTCCCCCGAACAAAAATTTGGTACCTTCAAAAATACGGACAAAATTCTTTGGGGAAAAATTGGATATCGCTATTACGTTGAAGTTCTCCTGAATTATCATTTCTTTTCCGCGGAATTATTTCCTCTTTTTCGAAGATACCTAATTTTTGTTCGGGGGATAAGTTCCGAGGGAAAATTTATTCACGATAACCCTGATTAAGTAAAGCAATAAATAGAACAAAAAAAAAAATTAATTTGCAAGGTTAGGTTCATGTCCATAAATAAAGTAGTTACATTAAACAAAGGTAATGTGCTAATGCTGGCTACATCGAATGATGAATTTTGCTCTCACAGTAGTTAAGCAAATACTTAAGCCACCAAAATCGGCGGCTTAAGTTATATCAACATTTAAGTGGAGTTTAGCTCTTAAGCCGGCACTGTGAAACACAAAGATGAGTTAAACCGAAGCTTAAGCTCCAATTGAGGCTTAAGCTCTCATTGTGAAACCGGGCATAGGACTCTTTCCGAGTGATTTCGAAATTTTATGGTTGGGTCCATACACACCGGCGCCAACTCCTGAATCCATTTTTAATCCATCGGTGTACCGGTCCGCCATTATTCCATAGATCACGGGTTGGGATCACAATCTCAAACCTTCTACCAAAGTAGAGTGATTTTGGCGTAAAGTCGAAGACCGTGCTGAGCATGTCTAACTCAGGGAATTCGGATAATAGATCCATGAGATCCACGTAATCCCGTGTACTATTAGCGCCTGACTTTCGAAGACTAATTGCACTGCGAATTGCCACTTATTTTATAAATATATGTAAAGGAGTGAGTCAGATTATGGCTTCAATGGCTGTTGTGTGACAAGTATGCATAGTACCTGTAATACCGAGGCAAGCTAGTCTTTGAAGTTTTGTCCACCAAATGGACGCGTATGTCAGAATGGACACAAGGACACAAGTTGCGAGCGATAGCACGCTTAGACAAGCCTTCCGAATGGTAAACATAAATGTTTGCTATTTTTGACAATGTCAAACGAACTAATCTCTCATTCATCACAAATGTTTTTCTTTTTTCGATGCCATATAACGATTGAAAGATCATTTTCACTTGTCAAAATCATTTGATTCAAATCTAGTGAACCGCTGTGTATTTCCAAGGCGAAACTGTACATTTTACGACTTTTAATTTTTGACCTAGGAACCTCCACAGCATTATGTATAATGTTGCATTTAATTCCTCTATATATAGTTTAAAAGCCTCGTCGCAGTGGTATAGTCATCGTTTAGTTCGCCTAAAGTAGAATGCACTTATAGGTTTGACTCATGTGAAATAGATAGCCTCACATTGATCCCTACTTAGCAACTTATTATATACTAGACATCTTAGATGAATATACGCTGAGTTACAAAAAAAAAGTTGAGCACCTTAAAATTTTGCAATAACTTCAAGTAAGTTAGAAAAAAGAACATTGTTTTAATACAGTTTTGTTTACTGATATAAAAGTACAATAAGTAATTCATGCAAAAAAAGAAAAAGGAAGGATTTAAAAATAAAACATAAAACTTCATAAATCAACATTTTACATTTTTATTATCATTATTTTATTTAACGTTCCCTCGTTCCTTTAGTAGCAGGGTATTGCCCCTCCGAGCATCTAACAAAGCAGTAATTTGCCGGGGTATACCTTGGATAAGATTTGTTAGGATGGTGTCGTCCAAATTGTCCCATTCCCCGATCAGAGCAGATCTCAGGCCGATGAGTATCTCTGGGAGGGCAGGTTGCATCCTAATATTTTCCCCCAGCAGGTCCTAAACTTGTTCAATAGGATTTATGTCCGAGCTCATCGACGTCGATTTCCACTTCTTGCAAGCACTCGGTAACGCACATGGCAATGTGTGGTCTAGCATTGTCCTGCATCAACAAGAAGTTTTCCCAATAAACGATGCGAATAGAACCGCATATACCTCCAATATTGTTGATGCAATATTTAGAGCTCACCGATCCTTCCACGATGCACAGATCGGTTTTTCCGCGAATGGAAATTCCTGACCACACCCTAACGGAACCTCCACAGAAATTTTCCCGCTGGGCAACTGTTGCCGAAAACTGTTGTTGTTTTCCAATGGAGAAAACTGGCCTAGGCCATTTTTCCTCGAGCAGTCCAGTAAAGATGGGAGATTTTAGTGCTTTGCTTCCTAGCTTGGTGCAACGCCGGGCATCTTGAGAGATGGTCTTCGTCTTGTATTTCATTTGTTGTGCAAAGGCTGCATATGTCGGATTCAAATATTCCAACTCTTTTGAGGTGTGAAGCTAGGCAGCTGTGTCCAGTTTTTAATCTTATCAGTGCAACTACTTCGTTCCATGGTGCATGAGATATTTTGTGGTAAAAGTCGTGTATGTTTTCGTAGCATTTCCCTGCGATTGGTGCTTGTTCGTTGTTGGTTTCTTTGTGCAAGAGATGTGTTTTTATTCGATGCAGTCTGCTTATCAGTGACGTCGTCTCTGGGGTTCTGCTTATGATGTTGGCTCCCTTCTTAGTTAGTTTGTCTGCTATTTCGTTTCTCAGTATGTCGACATGGGCTGGTATCCACTGTAGTTTGACGCAGTGTCCTCTTTGTTGTAGAAAGTGATATGTTCGTCGGATGTTTCTTGTAGTTTGTGTTTCGTTTTGGCTGTTATAGCTAATCAATGATTGGAGAGTGGATTTTGAGTCCGAAAGGATAACGATATTTTTTTGAAGATTCCTGTCTATGGAGAATTTGCTCTAGGGCATATTCTATGGCTGCGAGTTCTCCTTCAAATACAGTAGAGTTGGTTGGTAATGCGAAGTAGTGACTAAATTTTTCACAGTGTACTGCTGCGCCTGCACCGATGCTGTCTTTCAGTAGGGATCCGTCCGTGTATATTCGAAGCCAGGTTTTGTTTGGGTACTTTTCATTCATTGCTGTTAGTGCGATTTGTTTCATAGCTTCTGCTGTTGTGTGATGTTTGTTGACTGGTAATACGAAGTTTATGTTAAAGTCCATAGATATGAGGTCTAGAGGGTTCGTACGTGGTGGTATCGGGGCGATTTTTGGCGAAGGACCGATCTGTTCGAGGATGTTTTTGGCTGTTTGCGAGAAGTCCGGGTATGTCTTAAGATGGCATAGAGGGGTGATTTTTCAGCCATGGAAAGTTTTTTCGTTGAAGTTTAGTTTTCTCGTACATTGTGCGGCTTGTATATTGTGCTCTGTTTTTACTGTCGCGTTTCCTGTGAATCGTCTTAAAGCTATTACTGGTGTGGTTTTGATGGCTCCTGTAATTATTCTGAGGACATTGTTCTGTGCTGTTTCTAGCTTTTCTCTTTTTTGATTCGAAAGAGTTGTCAGTAGCTCTCCTTCGTATTTTATAATTGGTTGAATGTATGCTTTGTACGTCCGATTTAGTAAGTCTATAGTCCCGCCCCATTTGCACCCTGCTAGTCTTTTAAGTATGTTTGATTTTTGTTGGATCTTGGTTCTTGTTTTTTCAATCTGTTCATTTAGGTTTAGTTTTGAGTCGAAGGAGATCCCGAGATAGGTGGTGGAATACTTTCGTTCTATTGCTTTGTTGTCGATTTTGATTTCGATGTCGTCGTTCGTCTCTCACCTGATCGTCTCCACACTCTGCTACGTCCATCTGGTGAGCGCAGACAAAACCTGGGCTCTTCAGTCCAATCCTGGTGAAGGCGAGCAAATTCAAATCGATGTCACTTGTGCTCTACCGTGAGTCGCGGTACAGGAGCAGGTCTGCTTGCTCTCGGGCCACTTTCCACTAATTGCCGCCTCAACGTTTGAGCATTCACAGCTGTCCCTCTAACGGTCCGAAGCCTGTGAGGCAGCTCAACCGCTGTTTGGTGGCGATTCAAAAGGCTTTCAAATTCAAAAAGGCAGAAACTACTCTGGAGTGACCTGAGCCTTGACGCCGGGTGTAGGAGTTGGTTCCTCTGTACCTTTTAATGGCTCTTCTCTGGTTTTCTTATCATAATAGCGACATACCGCATACTTCGGCCATCCCAAACCAAAGCCAGGGCCCTGGCGACTTCTTCTATCGTTAATTGCATTTTTGTTATTACAAAAATCACTAACAACTAATAGATAATCAAATTAAGACAAATCCATAACAATAAACTTGTTAAACACTTACGGGATCACGGAAGCCAAAATTGGTATATCTCACGTCTAGTTAAAAAAAGGATTACAATGCGGTTTTCCTCAATATTTTGCACATATATAGAAAAATGGAAAGATATTGTGCAAACAGTAACCAGTAAACCACTAAATACTCTGCAAAAACATAGCGGCATATTACCAAAATGATACAACACATGGAAAAGTATGACTGCGCCACTTTTTTTTTTGTTACTCAGTGCATTATCTTTTAGGAATTTCTACCTTCTAAATCTAAAACTATGTTCCATTTGAAATCAAATTGACAAGCTCCTCAGGCACACATTCAATCAGAAAAAAATGCATCTAACTCGCCTTCTCTCACTCACAGTTCCGAAAGAAAAAGCGCAGCAAGTCCTCCTACATCCTCCAGCACCGTCCGAAACGAGACCAACGCACTCTACTCGATATGCCAACCACAGACCCCAGCTCTGATTTGTTCTTCTCCACGGACGACGAGATCTTCGCCGATGGAGACGCAGGTGGAATATTCAGCACAGTACCGAGATCACGGCGCTATCTCCTTCAGAGTGATCTCCAGCGACGTTACATTAGTGATTGCATTCCTCAACAGCGAATGCCACCGGAATTGATTGTGACGCCTGCTAAGCACGGCCCGTCCTCCAGCAGACAACACCGGACACCGGAGAAACAGAAGCAACTTCAGCTCATGCCCACTGGAGTGACAGAGTTCCCACCAGTTGCTGGGAGTCTCAGCAGGAGGACAAATTCATGGCACAATCTGCACAATGGTAGGTGTATGTCGAAGTTGAGGTAAGAATTTCCATGTCACAAGAAGTGTTCTTTTTTTTATAATTCTTTGTGTCACCAGAGTCCAGAATATGCCGCAATCAGAGTCGAGCACCAATGAAGAACAGTTTACGCTGAAAAAGAAAATCTGGACGGGATGCTCGCCAGAGCATGGCTGTTTTGGTGAGCGACAGCGTCCCCATAATTGGGTTATGCCGCCAATCCAGCGGGAAAAAAGGGAAAAGATCAAGGAAGAGTGTGATCACGAGGCTTTCCTTGCGTAAGGGTTTGAACTAAATCTCGACTATACGTCTACATAATACTTCTCTTTCAGTGCGTGTTCTCAGAAACTGGTGGCCTGGCAGCAGGAGACATCCATCTACAGTAACAGGCTGAAGATGAACGTCATCATTCCCGAGTTCTCAAGCCACGAGAATATAGTGGTTCCCCCTCAAAAGCCAAAGAAAATCCCCAAGACCGCCTCGAAGCTGGACACAGAACTGAAACCTCGTAAGAAAAAGTATGTAGCATCTCACAATCAACAAAATTTGTTGCTGACTTTCCCCATCGCTCTCCCTAGAAGCAGCTTTTCCAAGATCAGCGAAACCTCTCGAGTCATCCGTGTTCTCAACAAGACCATCTTCAACAATCCTCCATCGGCAGCGGGGACACGGAAGCCCCCCAGTTCGTTTACCTTCTCGTCCACCACCACGACGTCTCTGGCTCCACTGTCCTCCTACATGCAGCGGCCCGCTCCAAACAAGTTCAAAACTGGCGGCCTAGTTGCAACCGCCGTCCAGCCCGGGAAGAAGACCAAACGCCAACGCTCCCTGATCAGCATGCACAAGCCCATCGCTCCCGTCGTCGACCCAGTGCCCAGCCAGATGGAGAACGAAAAGTCCTTCGCCCGCAAGGTCAAGACAAAGCTGAAGAAAAAGAAGTCCTCCATGACAACGCTCAAGGGCAAGTCCTGAGCCAGAAGCGCGTCCAGTTGTTGAGTTTTACCCTTTTCCCCTCTTCCGGTGCTAGATAGTGAATTTGTCGTTTTTCTACTCAAAAATATACCAAATTGGATGAATGAGACCGAGTGTGACTTTCATTTACCCGCGGGTTTCGCGATTGTTTAGAGTAAATACCTTGCGGGGGAAAAAATCAATTCCTGGTGCAGGGAGAAACAGTGACCGTCGCCAATTTGCGGCAAATTTAGCGGAATAAATTCGAGTGACAGTAACTACTTATCAATTAAACTCACCGAGTTGATGGCGGATGAACTAGGTGGCAAAGGTCCGAGATGTAAATTTCACAAGTTTTGTCGAATTGTAAACAAAAACACAAGTGAGTCGACTTTATTTTGAAGAACACACACTTATGAAGACGAAAATTCCGTCGGTTGTGCGACACTTTGGGAGGCAGTGGTGCGGAGTTTGATGGATGAGGACATAACCTCGCACAAGGGAAATTTTATTTCTGGTGGGTGACAGTTGGAATTTTGAGGAGAAACTGCTGGAAATGGGTAGTTCGATGGTGGAAATCTGTTGATTTGGATGTGTTCAGGGAGTAGTTTCGACGGTTAGAAAGGGACATTTTCAAATGCGTTCCAATATGATTCTCAAGGGCTTGCATTATTATTAGGACAAATTCGGAAGAAAGTAGTATACTTAAGAGTCATAGTACCATATGCAAGTCGATTGAAGATTCCGACGAATCTGAGTTCAACAATAGGTGTCATTTTAAATTTTGCGCCATTTTTGAACTGTCCAAATTCAACTATCATTAGGTCCGTTCGCGTAGTTTCCGAGCCAAAAACTAATCAATTGTAAAATATGACATGATGAGAGTAAAAACTCTCAGATAGCGGAAAATTCAAGCAAAAGTACTCGAATAAATGCGAGTCATTTCGAGCCATCGGTCATTAAAAAGAATTATAATAAACAAATTAAACTCGTGTGAAAACCAACAGATTCATATTAAGTAAAAAAAAATGTTTTGGGAGAACATTCACACATCACAGCATATTCTTCAAGATTCTTTGCATCTACTTTTTATGTCTATTGACTTTTTGAAATGGAATTAAAAACTCTTCGGCTTATTTGACAATCAGCTGATCCCACTAGGCAGTTTTTACGTTCGTGTCTGCAGAAATTCTTCGAGCACTTTCAAGGACAGAGGGAAAATACTCCTTACTTATCAATTTTTCCCTTTATCTGTCATGCTCGCTCAGGACGCGAGTACACTTCGAGCACTTTAGAGCACCTTCGAGCACCTTTAGGCGCTTTAGATTGTGTACGCGAATGGACTTATTGTAATGACTTTTGATATGTAAAAACTAAGAGGTTATTAAATATGGATCGATACACACTCGCACAACGTGTTGAAGTACAAAACGGCGAAAATATCACGGAAACGTATCGTAAAGTTCGTACTGCTTTTGGTCATCTTCAAGCGCCTTCTCGCACAGCTATAGTGAATTTGATTGGTAAATTTAAACGTCTCGGATAGGTTAGTGATGTGAAAACTCCAACTCGTGTTCGTCCCGCAAGGTCAGCTAAAAATATCACCGCCGTAGCTGAGGGTATGACTGAAAGCCCAGGTGTGTCCATTTCGAGACGATCACAGGAATCGGGCCTATCCGCAACCAATTTGCACCGCATTTTGCATACATATCTTTGCCTGCACACTTATAAGGTCCAGTTGACACAAGGATTGAAGTCAGCAGACAACGCACAATGCTGTAGATTTAGATTGGATTAGATTTTGTTAATTTCATTTAGTTTAGATTCATTACAAAAACAAAAGTACTAAATCTATCTTAAGTGACATGGCTAAAAGCCGTCTACCAAAGACTAACACCATAATTTTACATTTGATTCACTTTAAAATGTAAAAATTCTCCTCCATAATTCTTTTCCGGTAAGCTAAACTTGTTTCGCAATACGATGTAAGAGCTCTCCAATTAGACCCGTTTAGTAATGCCTTGACGTCTTCGGATAGCAATCTGGCTTTCCCAAAGTGGAAACTCCTAATATCACGAAAAATCGGGCAAATCCCAATGAAATGCATAACGTTCTCCGTCTGTGACCATCTCTATGCGGCATAAAGTTCAGTGGAAGTAGCTCTCCCCTTGCACGAAGGGTTATAGAGATCCATGTTATTTTATTCGTGTCCTTAAAGTAGTTTAGAGAGCCCAGGTTCAGCTGTAATTCTTTGTAGATCTCCGTATGGGTTGACACACTCGCTTGCTCGATATATTTTTGCCGAATTTGTGTATCTAATGGCGAAACTTTTCTTGGCAATCGCTTTTCTCCCATCCTGAGTGTGCTGAGAATATAGTCAATGTTCAGTTTGAGTGTTTGTAAGAACAGCGGGGCGAGACCTGTTTCAATCAACAGCATGTAGGTAGGTGCAGTTGTAGGTAATTGGAATGTTCTCCGTAGATAGAATCTCTGTATTTTTTCTACTGTATCATAGCACCTATGACCCCATGCTTGTGCCCCGTACAGGAGTATTGACTTTGAAACCGCTTCAAATACTTTATATTTGTGATGTATGCTGCGGTTTTGAAAGCAATTTTTCCATGTTGAAGTTATCGCACTTTTAGACTGCCGAAGTTTTTCAGCCAAATGCGGTTCCATACTTAAGTTGCTGGAAATTATAGCTTCAAGGTATTGGTATTGCTTTACGACTTCAATACTATCGCGATTAAATGTCCACCTTTCCGCCCTTGTCTGTCTACCCCCGCCTCTCTGAAAATTATCATTTTTGATTTCATCAGGTTGATTTGTAAACTCCACAGCACACAATAATCATAAACTCGGTTAATAATGAGTTGCAGGGTCTCTGGTGATTTTGCTAACAGAACCACATCATCAGCAGACAGGAGAGCCTTAATACGGGTGTCTGCATATGAAATTTCCCCTGGAAGGTAACCAACACAACGCTGTACCTTCGCTGATTGGGTGCTGGAAATGGATGAACAAGATTATGGTCTTTTGCACAAAATTATTCTCATTGATGAGCCTCATTTTCATTTGTCTGGGTACGTAAACAAACAAAAACGTCGCATCTAGGGCTCCGGAAACCCAAGAGAAATAGTGGAATAACCTCTCCATCCACAACGAGTTACAGTTTGGTGCGGTTTTTGGGCTGGCGATGTCATTGGGCCATATTTTTCGAAAACTGGTGCGAACATTTCATTGACTGGATTGCGTTACCGAACGACGTTGACTAACTTTTTTTTGCCTAAAATTGATGCCATGGACTTGGACGACGTTATTTTTCTTCCGGCGGGACGGCGGCGCCCCATGCAACAGCTGGTGAAACATGGCTCTATTGCGTGAAAAATTTCGTGTGTATGATTTCTCGATATTGAGACTTCAATTGGCCACAAAGATCGTGTAATTTAACACCATTATACTTTTTCCTTTGAGGCTATAAAAAAGATAGAATCTACGTCAATGCCGAGCCAATCCATGCACTTAAAGAAAATATCAGAACTGTTATTCGCGAAATGCATCCTCAATTGTGAGAAAACGTGATGCAAAATTTCATCAGAAGAATGATTATTTCTAGGCAAAGCCAAGGCGGACATTTAGAGATATTGGTTGCCCATTACTAACCTCAAAGTTTGTACTTTAGGTCAAAATTAACCACTTTTCACAAAAATATAGCGTTTTTCTATTGATTTAAAATGACACCCTTTTGTTGGTTGACCCTTATATATATTACATTATTATGGTCTAGAAATCGAATATTTCTCGTTCACCTTCATCTGGTGAATAAAAATTGTAACTGATTTAGCGCACAAAAAGGAAAGAAAAAAGAAAACAATTTCAGCCAACTCGTTACTTTCATCTGTCAGTTTCTAGATCGTAAATCAGAATACCAAGCATAATTTGCGTACTACGATAAGTGATGACACTTGTGTTTAGTATATTAGTGTTGGATGAGACAGGAATTAAGTTGGCGACTAGACATTCATTCTAAATACGTATATACATATTATTGGTTAAGGGAATAAAGTAGTAAGGCAGACGGCAACGCTTTGTGTGTTTTCCCAACTTCAAAGTCGAAACTATCATAATAAAAATGATTACGAACAAGCAATTTAATCTGAAACAAAACACGGTTTGAGAATAATCGTCAAAGTTTCATATTCATTAAAGTAAAAAAGTTGGCCGCTATTATTGAAATTTTTTTTCAGTTCTGTAAATTGCATATTCTCTTGATTGAATCTGACTTAGCCATTTGTTTTCCAAGCAATTCTATACTTGAAAAAGTAGTGGAATAAAGCTTAATATTTTTGACTTGAGCTCTTTTACTTACCGTGGGGAAAACAGTCTCTAATGCTTAATCCTTTGGTATACTATTCCACAAAGCCATTTGTGGATCTAATGGCGTTTTATTTTTTCGAAAAATTCCTGCGTTTTTATTAACCTTATGTTCTTTTCCCAAATAAAATGTTTACCTGCAAAGTAAATCCTTTCTTATTCTCTTAAAGTTGACCTCAAAAGTATGGCAAATGCAGAATTTGTTTGCCCCTCCCTTTTAGAGTAGAAAAAAGGGTCTCTAGGAATTCGATTAACATGTTATGGCTTTCGTCTTATATGACCACGCATCTAACAAATTACAGCAAAGTGTGAGATGGAGGCCAACATGGTGGAAGTCAATATAATCAGCACAAATATGAAAGTGTCAGGCTTGAAAATAACCCTAGATAATTGGACCTTTCTAGATAACCAATTGAGAGAAAATGGGTTTTCTAATCTTTTAAAAATACTCGGTCTCGTTTCCACATTTCAACACAGTTTTTTTTTATTGTGCCAATTAATGGTACATACTTGCTTTTTTGTTAATTGTTTCTAATTTGTAAGCATCGCTGATGAATTGGAGTATTTGTATTTAATTTTAATTGTCATAAGATATGTATGTAGTATTGTACAATATATTGTACTGTGTGTATGTATTTAAACATTAAGTAACACTGTATTGCTAACAAAGAGTAAACAATTATTAACATTAAATATTGCATGTGACCATTTCTGCTTGCTGTGTATTGCACAGATTTTGTATAGCTCAAGTTGAAGTTTCAGTTTGTTTATGTGTTATTGGAAATTTCCTTTTCCCTAGACAAATCGAATTTATTTTATTTTTATTATATTGTTTAAAATAAAACTGACAAAGTAAATACGGCATTGTTTTTGATGTCTTTTGGAGAAAAAATAAAACAAATCGAATTCAACCGACTACTGTAACGTGATGACATGGGGTGGAACAGTAGGTCATCCAAGAAAAGTATCAGTGGATGGTCTAAAAGTACTCGGCAATATCTTAGTAAAGTACAGACACTACTATTCCCTTGATATATCCCCAATGCGGCTTTTAAGATTTCGAAGACAGCAGACGTACAACATCTCTACAATCAAATGCATTCTGTCCGGCACTTTAAGAGAGAATAGTGACTCACAACTGTTCACTGTTTTCAAAAATTGGGTTAAGTATCTCGTGATTGACTGTTTTTTGTTTTTTAAGGGTTCGATTGCGCCAATTACAGAGGTTTTGAAGCTCAGTTGTTTATGCTTCGGAGAAACTCCAGGGATGGCGTCTAGATAACTGGGGAGATTATTGTTATTTTTTGTCATTGCTTCTGATTCACAGGCGAACCCCACAGGCGGATCAGTAGAAATTCGGTGAAGTGAAAGGATTATGATCCCTTGTTTTCGCATCATAACCTTGCTGAAAAAGGAAGAAGAAGAAGCTTCTGATTCACAGTATTATGCCTTTGTAATAGTATTCACACAAGCTTTCGCCATTGATAGAATTGCCTGTTTATATATTTTTTGAGAAATAAATAAATGCTTGCTGACATCAGGATTTGAACCATGAACCATTAGCATGGCAACTGACGACGTACCACTACACCATTGCCACCTCTTATTAAACCTTTTCTTTATCTTTGCCTTTTTGCTTTTGTCATGCACTAATTCTAATAACTTCTAAGTCCATTGAAAGATGCTGAACACTTATGCTGCTTACACTTATTCATTATATCGAGAGTACCATGTTGACGAATAGAATTATGATAACCTCAACTGTCTGATTCAAATCCTGCTTCAGTACGTCACCGTCTGAGACGTATTAAAATAGCATTTCTGTGTGTTCTCTACCTGCAAATGCTAACTGAGTTCGTCACCACCCGAGGAGGCGTATTGAAGTAGAGTTTCTATACACGCTTCTCGAGCTTTAGTTAAGTCTAGGTTAAGAGACGAAATGCCACTTTTGTTATGGGAGAAGCACTATCAATCAGTTAATCCCTGTCAAAATAGTGCTTTAGAACGTCCAGGAGTATGAAAAAAAAAAAAAAAAACTGATTTGCTGATTTCGAAAGAGAATATGATCTGGTTCTTTGAAGAAGACTATAAATGGTTTTGTAGAGGTGATGTTTCCCTGTAAAGGGTCATTCGGAGCTTACAAACAAACTGCAGAAGCTGTGTTCTGGTAAACAGTGTTAAATCAATATATTTGAACTACGTTTTGCTAATTCGGACTAGATGTTACAGGCAGCCGCGGCAGAGAACTTTTTATACTTGGGGTCTTAGTATCCCCAAGCTAAATAAATTAAACTGCACTGGTCATCTGCTCTTTCGGATAATTTGGTTATTCTTTTTTTTCCGAACCAAAGTTCTATGCGCATTTGAAAGGTTTGTAGTCATGTGTGATGATGCGGGAATCAATATAAGCGTGAATATACTCGTAGTATATACCATATATATATATATAGGCTGATCAAAGGGTAGTGCACGCGATCATATGAAAACACAAGCGTTTTCACCTAGCTAAGGCCTACCAACTCCTACTCTCAACCTCCACGCGGTGACAGCCGGGTGCCTAGTACCTTAATCCAAGAAATGGGTAACCAACCCCGTTTGGCGGATTCTTGGTGGCAGCAGATAAGAGAGGGGGGAAGAGTGCTTCCTCACTAGAGCACTTATTCCTGTTCCAGGCGGCAGCGGACGAATTCCCTAAACGGAGTCAACGGTGGCGTCTAGAGTTCCAGTTAGGTTGAACATAGTGAATACCTTGTTGGTCAGGACATTGGAATAGAGATGGCGGCGGAGGAGCCCTTAATGGGCCAACGGCAGCGCTTATACTCCCGTAGTGGACTACTGGCACCGGTGTACCCGGCCCCTCGTCCTAGGGGAATAATTAAGGAACTGGCCCTCCAGGTTGGGGTTGTGCCGTCGGGGTAACTTCTCTACCGCGTAAACAGCCTATGGTTCCGAAACAACCAAAAGCCTCGGATAAGGACGACTCAACTGATGACGACCCCAGCAAACGAAATAAGGACAACGACCTTCGGATTTGTTCTTAGAATGTTCTATCCCTTTACAGACCAGGTGCAGCTGAACAACTAGCAGAGGCACTAGACTGCTATAAAGCAGATATTACCGCCATCCAGGAAGTGCGATGGGATGGGCCGGGCAAAAAGAGGATGAAAAACTGTGACTTCTACTACGGTGATTGCTACAAAGGCAACAGGCAACGCTTATTCGGATGCGGATTTATCATACGCGCCAGACTTAGGCAAGAAGTCTTAAGCTTCCGACACGTTGGCGAGCGTATGATGATTATCCGAATAAAGGCTAAATTCACTAACATAAGCCTAATATGTGTTAATGCCTCCACGGACGAAAAGGACCCTGCCACCAAAGAGTGTTTCTACGAGCTCCTCTCCAAAACATACGAGCAATGTGTTAAATACGACGTTAAAATCGTATTGGGCGATTTTACGCTCCGGCCCGCAGAGTCTTCGAATCCAACCCCGAGGGACGACGCAGTAGTGGACCTCCTCGCCGTAGGTGGCGCGCACAAATTCAAGGGGACCTCGACCAACTTGGATTGCGCAACTGGAGGCAATGAGTTAAAGACCGACCTAAATGGAGAGGCTTGTTGCTTAAGGCGCAGGTTCACCCCGAACTGTAGCGCCACCTAAGTAAGTAAGGTGAATACAGTAAAGTGATGGTAGTTCACAGAACACCTAATCACTGCCCTCTGTATATTAGTGGAGTTCTGTTGAAGTATGGGGATAAGTTTAAGTATATCGGGAGCTTATTCACGGGACTTAAAAAGAGCATTGTCGAATTATCTCTCACGTATGAGGCCATGAAATCTGTGTCGTGAGCGAAACAATAAGATCGTGGACACAAACTACCGAAATGAAATTCTTTCGTGGTTGAAATTGCTCGATTGAGTGAGCAACACCAGAGTATATGCGATACTCAACGTTAGTCAGCCCCATTTCCGAATAGAGCAATCTATGTTTCGAAGGTTTAGCATGTGTCCGAACCAGCTATCAAGTAAGCGACTCACTTGCTAGACTTAGGAATAGATTGTTAGACAAAGTCCTGGGTTCCTCCTGGAACCTATTTGGGTCTCGTGATTTATTACAATCAAGAGTCGGGCGGAGAGTTCACCTGCGCGTTCTACCCCCGCGACCCCTTTCCACCATAAGTGAAAATGCTTTTAATGGACATACCTCCAAGTTCATTTGAGTAAATTTTTACTATTGCCGGAGAAGCAATACCTCGACCTCGACATCACATACATTATAAATATGGTTTGATACATTAGCTTACAATTGTGTCTTTTTTTCAGAAAAGTGTTACTCTTTTACAACAATTAGCTTAGCAGCTAATCTTGCTTTATTAAACAGAAATAATTTTGTTTAGAATTAAGTTCTAATAAATGGAAAAACAGATATATTTTTCTGACTTTTCCTCATGTCAGACACATACATTTGTTCTTATCTTTGCTTTAAGAGCACAATGAAATAATAGGTCTATTCGCGTACGCAATCTAAAGCGCTTTGAAGTGCTTTAAGATGCTCTAAATAGCTCGAAGTGTATTCGCGTACTGAGCAAATATGACAGGTAAAGAGGTGGCGCTACAGTTCGGGGTGAACCTGGGCCTCAACCAACAAGCCTCTCCATTTAGCTCGGTCTTTAGCTAATTGCCTCCAGTTGCGTACTCCAAGTTGGTCGAGGTCCCCTTGAACTTGTGCGCGCCACCTACGGCGATGATTCCCTCTACTGCGTCGTCCCTCGGGGTTAGATTCGAAGACTCTGCGGGCCGAAGCGTTGGTGTCCATTCGCTCTACATGTCCTAGCCATCTCAGACGTCCAATACGTAGTTTTTTGACTAGGTCGATGTCGCTGTACAGCTCGTGATTGAATCTCGTGATTGAATCTTCTCCTCCAAAACCCGTTAACGCAAACGGGACCGAAAATCTTACGAAGAATTTTTCTCTCGAAGCGACCAAGGATATCTTCATCCTCTTTTAATAAAGTCTATGTTTCAGCGCCGTAAAGCAGGACTGGGATGATCAAGGTCTTATATAGAGTCTCCTTAGTTGTTCGAGATAGGGCTTTACTGTTAAATTGCCTTATAAGCCCAAAAAAACAGCGATTGGCAAGAGTTATTCTTCGATTGATTTCTGCACTGATTTTGTTTTTTGAGTTTATAGCAGAGCCAAGGTAGACAAAGTCCCTTACTACCTCGAAGTTATAGCTGCCCACGGTGACGTTTTGTCCAATTCGTCGATGTTGGTTTTCCCTTCTAGTTGACAGCATATACTTGGTTTTGCCCTCGTTTATCGCCAAACCCATTTGGCCGCTTCCGCCTCAATGCTTGCAAAAGCACCGGTGACAGCCCGCTGAGATCTTCCGATAATGTCTATATCGTCGGCGTATGCAAGCAGTTGTACAGACTTGTAATAGATTGTGCCTCCGGTGTTGGCTTGTGAGTTCCGCACAATCCGTTCAAGTACAATATTGAAGAAGTTACATGACAGCGCGTCACCTTGTCTAAAGCCTTTTTTGACATCAAAGGTCTCGGTGAGGTCATTACCGACCTTGATGGAGCAGCGAGCGTTATCCATCGTCAGCCTGCACAGACGGACAAGTTTGGTAGGGATGTCAAAACTAGACATGGCTCTATAAAGCTCTTCTCTATAGATGCTGTCATAGGCGGCCTTGAAATCGATAAAGAGGTGGTGAGTATCGATTTGGAATTCTTGGGTTTTCTCCAGGATCTGCCGAAGTGTGAAGATTTGATCGATGGTGGACTTTCCTGGCCTGAAACCGCACTGATGGGTCCAATCAGGTTGTTGATAAAAGGTTTCAGGCGTTCACACAATATCGCAGAAAAGATCTTGTATGCGATGTTGAGGAGACTGATGCCTCTATAATTGGCGCAGTTGAGGGGGTCTCCTTTCTTGTGAATCGGGCAAACGATGCTGAGATTCCATTCATCAGGCATACACTCGTCTGACCAAATATTAGAAATGAGTTGGTGTATGCACTCTACCAATTCATCCCCAGCTGCCTTGAAAAGTTCGGCCGGTAAGCCGTCAGGTCCAGCAGCCTTGTTCGATTTTAGCTTGGATATTGCTATCCTCACTTCGTTTTGGTCAGGTGGACGGAAATTTTGACCATCATCGTCTATGTTGAATGGTTCATTCTGCCTGACAGCGGGATGTTGGTCTTCGTCGCCGTTATACAGTCTGCAGAAGTAGTTTTTCCATATTCTCAGCACCGACTGTGATTCTACTACGAGGTTTCCATTTTCATCTCTACAGGTTTCTGTACGGGTATTACTTCTCTGACACGTTCTTTTTACCTTTTGGTAAAACTTCCGTACATTGTTCCTGGAGTATAGACTCTCGATATTCTCAAACGCGCGCTTCTCATGCTCTTTCTTCTTCTTTTGGAGAAGCCGATGTTCTTCCCGTCTCTTTTGCTCGTAGAGCTCACGAGCAGCTCTCGTCTTCCTTTGCAGCGCCGCTTTGTATGCCTCTTGTTTTGCTGCATGCACTCGCCGGCATTCTTCGTCAAACCAGGGGTTTCGCGGTGGTGGTCGAGCGAGGCCCAGCACATCAGTCGCGGCGTTTCTGATGGCATGTTGGCAGCGTTGCCACTGGTCTTCGGTACTTGATGCTGGCGGCAAAGGGGTGATTGAGAGATTTCGGAATACGCGTTCAGCGAAGAGTCTGGCGGTCTCTTGCGATTGTAGCTTTTCGACGTTAAATTTTCTCACAGTAATTCTTCTTTGTTGCTCAGATGGGGATATCCGCATTCGTACCTTGGCTACAACAAGGTAATGATCCGAGTCTATGTTGGCCGCTCGGAAGGTCCGGACATCCAGAATACTGGAGGCATGCCTTGCGTCGATCGCAATATGATCAATTTGGTTGATCGTGACATGATCATTGGACCGCCATGTCTGCTTATGAATATCGAGATGTGGAAACCATGTGCTTGCTATGGTGACATCTCGCTCCACAGCGAAATCAATTAGCCTTAGTCCGTTATCAGACGTGGTGTCGTGTAGGCTATGCTTACCGACTGCCCTACCAAAGACGTCCTACTTTCCTATTTTGGCGTTAAAATCGCCCAATACGATTTTAACGTCGTATTTAGGACATTGCTCGTATGTTTTGTCGAGGAGCTCGTAGAAACATTTTTTGGTGGCAGGGTCCTTTTCTTCTGTGGGGGCATGAACACATATTAGGCTTATGTGAGCGAATTTAGCCTTGATCCGGATAGTCATAATACGCTCGCTCACGTGTCGGAAGCTTAAGACTTCTTGCCTAAGTCTGCCGCCTATGACAAATCCGCATCCGAATAAGCGTTGCCTGTTGCCTCTGTAGCAATCACCGTAGTAGATGTCACAGTTTTTCATCCTCTTTTTGCCCGGCCCATCCCATCGCACTTCCTGGATGGCGATAATATCTGCTTTATAGCAGTCTAGGGCCTCTGCTAGTTGTTCGGCTGCACGTGGTCTGTAAAGGGATAGAACATTCCACGTACAGATCCGAAGGTCGTTGTCCTTATTTCGTTTGCTGGGGTCGTCATTAGTTGAGTCATCCTTATCCGAGACTTTTAGTTGTTTCGGAACCATAGGCTTTTTACGTGGTAGGGAAGTTACCCCGACGGCACAACCCCCAACCTGGAGGGCCAGTTCCTTAATTATTCCCCTAGGACGAGGGGCCGGGTACACCGGTGCCAGTAGGCCTCTACGGGAGTATGAGCGCTGCCGTTGGCCCATTAAGGGCTCCTCCGCCACCATCTCTATTCCAATGTCCTGACCAACATTGGAAATTCCTTACCGACCTGTGATCCGAATACGTCGAAGCAGCTCGCGCAAGGTATTCACTAAGTTCAACCTAACTGGAACTATAGACGCCACCGTTGACTCCGTCTAGGGAATTCGTCCGCTGCCGCCTGGAACAGGAAGAAGTGCTCTAGTGAGAAAAGCACTCTTCCCCCCCTCTCTCATCTGCTGCCACCAAGAATCCGCCAAACGGGGTTGGTTACCCATTTCTTGGATTAAGGTACTAGGCACCCGGCTGTCACCGCGTGGAGGTTGAGAGTAGGAGTTGGTAGGCCTCAGCTGAGTGAAAACGCTTGTGTTTTCATATGATCGCATGCACTACCGTTTGACCAGCCAAGAAGTAACGAGTAGCGAGTATTTTCTCTCTGTGCTTGAATGTGCTCGAAGAATTTCTGCCGACACGAACGTAAAAACTGCCAAATGATTGTCAAATGAGTCACAGAGTCTTTGTTTCCATTTCAAAAAGTCAATATAGATAAAAAATACCCCGTACAGGGACGGGTTAAGAATATCAATGTTGGACGATGTGCAAAAAGTATGAGAGTAAATTAACGGCAGCTGAGATGAAGATGCTTCGCATGACAGCAGGAGTGCCAAAGCTTGGTCGAATAAGAAGTTCGAAGATCCGTGGAAGCTTTCACATCAAGGAAACCGTCGTACAAAAAATAGAGCGCGACCAGCTCAGTTGTCAATTCAAATGTATATATTATTTGACTTTGTCATATTACTTAATATAGTCTTGAGAAAATAAACAACTGAAAAGTTTTTTCTTAGAAAAGAAAAGAAGACAAACGTGTTCTTAAAGTTTTTCGTTTGAGGACTCGATGTGGAAGCGTAAAATCTTGAATCTTGAGCCAGTTCTTGTAAGCAGAATTTCTTAGGAAAATCTTTCCTGGGTATTCGATGTTAATGCAGAGATAATGAGGTATCGACTCCTGATTGGGGAACTTCTTCTTCAAATTAAAAATTTCGTGAGACTTTCTCGAAAATGTTGTCGGGAGAGAATATTGTATCGACTGAATTTTAACCGGCTGAACATAATGCACGCAGCTGTGGTGTAGCAGTAGCGTAGTACGTAGAGCTGTCAAATGGTATGGCGCTACACTCGCAAAATTCGCCCACAATGGTGTAGCGCGTAGTAATGTCAAATAATGCCAGCTGATTAAAATTGTGTTTTTGTTTTTGAGTGTTATTGAGATTTGATTATTTTTGTGAGATGATTGTGCTACAATATGTGAGGGTGTTTTCTCAAAGGCTGAGGTTTCGCTCGTCGGGTCCAGAGTCAACCAAAGAAACACCCGAAACAGGCTTTTTAGGACCGTCTGCTTGGCAGCAGCTACTTGGCAGCACCTGCTGAAGGCAGGCAAATGTCTTGCAATTACTCCTAAGAGTACGGATCCTCCAACATGAGGTAATAAACTGACCGGCAATGGCTGTTCCTGGAAGAGAATGAGCCCAAATGTTACGATCCGAACGGTAGCTACTTGCCAGTACCTGCTGAAGGCAGTCGCTAGACAGACGATGGCAAAAATTGTGTGGTGTATCCACGCTAAGAGAGTTGGCCTACGATACACCAGATTGGTATCCACCAGTGAGGAACTCTCCCTTCTTCGCCGACAGTGGGTTGCCTTATGAAAATCCCTGTAAGCATTGAGTGCGAACTCTACGACTCAATGCAAAACTTCTCTTCATTCGGCATACCGCTGCGCTCGCCTCTTCATCTATCACATAGCCGTTCCCCTTAGTCAGACGTATATTCCAGCTCTCCATATTACTACCGCACTAGCCATCACAGTGTGTCTGACATTAAATCCCCAGTATCCCCTCCTTCGGCGTATAAGTCTACCCATAGTGTACTTCGCACATACAGTCTAGTAGGCGGTGCTCAGTAACTATTCCGAGTTCTCTCTCCTCTTATTATAAAGTGGCGTGATCTCATGCACAGGGGGCTCGGCCGAAAAGAAAAATGTTAATGAGATTCTGGTGCGGTGAAAAGTTATACGACTAGTTAAGGCTTCGCCAGACAGAACGCAATCCAGCGACGCGGGCAGATCGCGCTGTTGCTCGCCGCGATCTGTGATGTCAAACATAAAGTGGGCAGTTTTCAGCGATCGATTTATTAAAGTGATTTTCTTCAGACCACATCGGTAGCTGTACAGCAAAAATGGGTAGTAGTTCTGAGGAAGATGAAATGCTTCTTCTTCTTACTCTTGCATCAAAGAAGAGAAGAAAGTGGGTCCATGAAATAAATAAAAAGAGGAAAGATTATGGTGAATTCCATCGTCTTTGTAAGGAGCTCAATTTATTTGAAGACCTTTTCATCAATTATTTTCGTATATCTCGAGAGCAGTTTGAGATGATACACAAACTTATCGTACCTAAGATCTTTGTAATCGGGATGTCGTATATCATAAAGAAACTCATTTGGGCGCATCAAATCTATTAAATTCTCCACTTCATCCGTCATTATTTCTGCTTTCACGTCGTGATCTTTGTAAAAATTTACAACCAGATATCGGCACCCCGCGATCTCGACTGGATTGAGTCGCTGGCTCGCATTCTGTTTGAACAAAATGATTTAATTCTACGCAGTACAGCGGTCGCGGTGATCAGAATAACTGGATCGCGTCGCTGGATCGCGCTCTGTTTGGCGAAGCCTTTATATGTAGTCGTTTGGGCGAAGTCTTTGCCTATGGTTAATGTAGTGGCGTGATCTCATTTACAGTGGGGTCGGTCGAAAAGGAAAAGGTTAATCTGTTTCTGGTGCGGCTAATTATGTGTGTGTGCCGTTTAGGCGTTATGCGGACCAGAAGAAGGAATAATTATCCCCGGGTATAGCGGGCCCGGCGATGGTGAGTATGCGAAGTGTAACGCTTCGTTACAAATAGTACAATATAAATAATAAGAAATTGATAACTTTATTTTTCCTTCACCAGGAAAATACATTTTTCCACGTCGTGCTCTTCCATTTTGACTGTAACGAATATTTCAAATTTATCGCGCTACTGCTGACATTTGCACAGATGTGAATGACTATGAACCACACAATTGCTTCCGAACACATACGGAAACTTAACGCAGAATTATGACACTAGCTTCCCATTTCTTCCGACTATTATATTTCAGCCTTTACTCGTTCGCTGTGAACGCGTATAATATTCGCCTGCTGTCATTGGTCAGTCTAACAGTCAAATGTTCGCCACATATCAAATCAAAAATATTATATACGTTAGGAATTTTGTATGAAAAAAAGGATTTAGAAAATTTTCGCGGGATAGGTTTTTGGGAGCTGAAAAAGAGTATCCCGTGAAAAAAAAAGACAGATAGCAGCATTAATCATGGGCGATAATAAAACTCGTCTACTCCCTTCTATGTTATATGCTATTATAAATTACACTGTCCTACAAGGTTTTTCCCTTTTTAATTTTGAGAAGCGATTTCTATAGATTTTAGTGTGCTGATAGCGAGATAAATAATAAAAAAAAAACATCACGTCATAATTTTCCGTAATACATTTTTTACGTTTTTATTATTTTTCTATAGAAAGGCACTTTATCTCATTAGAATAGGTATCGATAAATTAATGAGTGTATCCTTGGAATATTATTTCTATGTACCCATCTGTTATTAGTTCATTAGTCATTCATAAAAAATCATAAAAATTTGGTTACAGTTTTGACTAAAATAACCTGCTACCACCATGTGTGGAGATGCTTGGTATGTTATTAGGATAGCAAAGTGATTTTGCAAAATATCCGTTCTCCGTACTCCGTACAGGAGGAACAGGACACAACATTACACGAGGAAAGAATGGCCAGCCAGAACTAATTCGGATACAGGAAATAAAAATATAGTTCGACGAAACTTAGTGCCACCTGGAAAAGTCTAATTTCCACATCTGCATATAACACTTGGTATTATAAAACAATTTCCAAAAGCTTTAAATAAATAAGACGATGGATCTAAGCATTTACTGGAGTATTCCCATCTTTATCTGAAGGTTAACTGAAAGCATGCATTTTCGTTGGCCCCGATATAGGAAAACTGATGAATGTTGAAAAGTTTGATAGGAAACTGAATCTTACAGAATTTGCAGTATAGGTATCGTTAAAGAAGTAACTTCATGGGGAACCATAAGAGCTCAAATTAAGAAGAAATAATAGTTCATATGCTCCAAAATTTCCAAAGATAAGTTATCTGATGAGCCTCAAACCTCACTTCCTTCATTCTCACTTAAGCTACTTTCCTGATAACTTGGGAGATACAAGGTGGATATAAAAGAAATGGAACGTAGGTATAAGGGAAAATGGAATGCAAAAATGATGGCAGACTACTGTTTCAAAATACTTATTTTCATGTATGTAGTACGTTTACATAAAAAAAATTATCAACTGCACACTGAAACAACTGAAAAATCTTGTTGGACAGTGCAATTTATAATAGCATATAACATAGGAGGGAGTAGACTAGTTTTAATATCGCTCATGATCAATGCTGACGTCTATTCTTTTTTTCGCGGGATACTCCTTTTTTACAGTTTCCAAAAACCTATCCCGCGAACATTTTCTAAATCCTTTTTTCATACAAAATTCCTAACGTATATAATATTTTCAATTTGATATGTGGGGAACATTTGACTGTTAGACTGACCGATGACAGCAGGCGAATATTATACACGTTCACAGCGAACAAGAAGCTAATGTCATAATTCTGCGTTAAGCTTCCTTCAGTACTGTCAATATGCCTTCCTTCAGTATGCTTTCCTTCAGTACTGTCAAATACCTATTATGGGCACAAGTAGCCCATAATAGGCATATGTGCTCGGAAGCAACTGTCAAATCGATGTACCTGTCATTTGAGCTGCTTTCTTACTTTGTAAATATTTTTTACTTGTGTTCTTTAATTTTAGAATTATATTAATTCCAATTGTATTTACCGATAAAAAAGGTAATTGTGTTGGTCATAGCCTCTCACAGATGTTTAGCTGTCAAATTTTCGTATGAAAGAGCGAATGGATTTGCTCTTTCGGAAGTGACCAAAAGCGAACGAAAACTTGACGAATCGAAGCAAAATTATGGCCACACAATACAAATGTTTTGTATTCGCACTGTTTCGTAAGTGGTCGCACGAAGCCATTCTACTATTATAGTTCAGCCTGACTGTTCTTTTTACTAAAGTACCTAAATTATTGAGAAATTACCAAATTTTGTATTGTGGAAAAGCCTGAGGTCCCAAACTTCCATAATCGGCTATAGACACCGAGAAGGGGATAAAAAGTTTTTAATTTGCATTACTGTGTTATTGGTAGAGGAAAGTAAAAACATCTTTCCTCTGCGAACACATCCTATCCCATCTGAAGCTCATCTTACCTTATTTCCAGTATAAACTGCAATAACAAAAAAAAAAATCCCTTCCTTCTATCAACACCAACGCCATCGTCACCACCATCTCTTCTTAACCCTACTCGACTGTCATTCGTAAAAAAAGTTCAACAAACCTAAATGGCGTCTGTGCTGCGGTAATTTTTTTTCACACAAAAATTCCCATTCCGCAGCAGCCGTATCGCATCACGGAACAGATAACAAGTTCGTCACGAACCCCAATCGCCCGCCAATTCAATTGGCCCCAAAAAAATTGCAACCCATACCGCCTCTGTGTCACAAAAAGACTCCCAAAAGAAAATTTCTCGTGAAAAAGTCTGAAAAAAAAAAAAAAAAAATCTGATTCTTCCCACAAAATATTCGCTGCCGCTTTTTTTTTTCTGTTTCCTCTTCTCGCACACACAAGTTTGTAGACGGTAGAGGGAGTACGTCGTTTCGCTCGTTCGCATATGTTTTGTTGTTGTGTAGCAGAAGTCCAGCAGAGGCCAAAACAACGCAAATCCCCGTCTCCAATTGCCGATGATTTCCTTCCGAGTGTGGTGAATGGGTAAACGGCCATCGAAGATGAATACCTCGGCGGAGAGTCTGTTTGAGAAGTTGAAGAGCCGGTCGTCGTCGTCGGCGTCAACGTCGCCGGGAAAGGATGAGAACTCGAAGAAGAAGAAGGCGAAGAAGATGCCGTCGCCACCGTGTGTCCGGCCGGTGGACATGAAGTCGGTGAGGGTGCTCGTCGAGCGGACAAAGTTCAATGTAATGCAGATCCTGGACAGCAGCCGGAAAAACTCGCTGAAGCTGGTTAATGGAGGCGGTCAGCAGGAGAAGAAGCGCGGTCGTCCGATGAAAAAGCGGCGGAGGAAGGACGACACTACGACACACCAGAAGAATAAGAAGTCGACTGTGAACGGGCTTTTTAGGATCCGCAAGTGTTACGTAAAGATACCCAAAGACAAGCTGCTCCTGCAGCTGCAGGCAAAGCAGGCGGCGGCGGGCGTCAGCAACAAGCGCGCCCGCGGTCGGCCGAAGAAGAGGAAAAACAGGACGCCGAACCCATCGGCGAGGGTGGTTGCTACAACTCCCGATGACGATATCGCCACCAGTGCTGGTGGCAGTTTGAAGCGCAAATCCACAGACAGCGCGGACAGCTCACCACCGAAGCGGAGTCGCAAAGCCAAGTCTCCCACAAAGAAGGGGACGGAGTTTTTCATAAACATTGGTGCTCTCATGAGGACGCCATCGCCGCGACGGAAGGTCACACATTCAAGCAGCTCAGAGGACGGCAGCAGCAGCAGCAGCAGCAATAACAAACGCAAAGTCGGCGGTAGCGCTACAAAGAAGCCCGCCTGTAGGAAGTCCCTAAACGCCACAGCACTGCGTCACAAGTTTGGCAGTCGATTCTTCAGGTCGTACGTGAAAGTGCGGCGAATCACGGATCCTTCCCAAGTGACTGTAGCAGAAGACACCTTCCCTGAGTCGACGAAGAAAAAGAGAAATGGCAAGAACCTGTCGGTTTCGTTCCTCGAGACAGTAGAAATCTTTGGCGAGTCCTCCGACGGCGAGGACTGGGTGGACTGCGAAGAAAATTCATTCTCATCGACGGCGAAGAGTTCACGCTTGAAAAGACTCGAGAATGGCAATGGCACCGTGGAAGATGACGCCGCGAAGTCCTTCAGTACGAGTACACCCAGCTGCAGTCGCACCACACCAGAGAGGAAGAGTGGCGGCATCCTCAAACGCAAGGAAAAGATCTCCTTCAGCCCGCTGAAGGAGGACGAACCCAGTCCGCGAAAGGAGCAACTAAAGCTGGCCAACGAGAAAATTGTGCGCCTGAGCTTAGAACAACCGCATGCCACCGAGGAGGAAGAACGAGAACGGGAAACAGGTGAGTTGGTTGTTTACCACTTGTACTCTACTTTGTTGCAGTTTACTTTCGAATTAGGTGCACCTACCTACCCCTTAGGGGTGTTTTTACATCGGCTGAGTGACGGATTATTCCTTCTGTTGTATTTGTTGCCTTACGCTGGTATCCTTCGGCTGCAGTAGGACTCTACCTGTATCTCGTTGGTGCCCCTTTTGCTAATCGATTTGTGTTTCTATTTGACGGGGATTAAGGAGATGTTTGGGGATGGATAGAGTAACTCTATTTCCGCACAAAGTTGTCTGTCAGGTTACTAGTTTCTGCTGGGAAATTTCAACTTTATTCAACCTTATTCCGGGTGGCATTTTACTTTGAGTGGCGATGGCACGGTAGGATGTCACCGGTAAGTGGTTCACACTCCACACACTGCACATTCCACATACTACTGCATGAGTAGTTGAAGTACATGCGATCCACCATGAAGAACACAATTTTACTGTACAAGGCCGCAATATGACCGTTTTATCGCATAAGGCATGTTGTGCATGGGTTTTAAACTCCAAAGAATGCTTTTTTCAGGCTGGGAACTCAATGTGCTTAGCCAGAACTGGAACTCGCTATTACAGACGATATTGCGGGCAGTGGAACTTCTATAAAATGAATTCTCCAATTCGAGTTCTTATCATGAGCGCCCTCGTTTTGTTAACTTTTATTATATATTTCGAAATGTGCTCGTATCTTCATCTCCGTAATTCGAATATCCGTCCACAACTCTGAGCCGAACTGTTAAAAAAATTAATAAATTCTTGTCGCAAGCAGCCAAAAAAGGCTCTAGGGCTAGGTTCTCGCAATAATTCGTATTGTGCTATATTTTTCCGCACGAATGGAAGAAAATGAAATGAAATCCGAAGGGCAATTCATTTTCTTGAGAACATTTTTTATCAACGTCTCTCAGGTTGATAACGCTCTTGCCGAACCCATAACGCTGAGCTAGCGCTCGAGATGTCTGCCTACTTACTTAGATGGCGCCACAGTCCGGGGTAGACCTGGGCCTCAACCAACAAGCCTATCCTGCTCGGTTATTAGACATCTGCTTCCAGTTGCGCGCGACAGGTTGGTTCAGGTCCTTTTCTAATTGTTCGCGCCACCTAAGGTGAGGCCTTCCTCTATTGAGTCATCTCTCGCGATTGGATTTGAAGAATTTTCGGGCCGAAGCGTTGATGTCCATTCGCTCTACATGTCCTAGCCATCTCAGTCACTTTTCTCCCCAGGTCGATATCTCTGTACAGCCCATACAGCTCTTCATTGTATCTTCTCCTCCACTTTTCGTCTATGCAGACTGGTCCATAAATCACTCTGGGAACCTTTCTCTCAAAGTAACCAAGGGCATCCTCATCCGACTTCAATAGGATCGATACCTTATACCGATACCTCTGCGCCATATAGCAGGAATGGGACTATTAGGGTCTTGTACAGGGCTATTTAGTCATTTGAGAGAGGGTTTTACTACTCAATTGCCTTTTTAGCCCAAAGAAACAGCGATTGGCAAGATTGATTCTTCGTTTTATTTCCGCGCTGATGCCATTGCTCGAATTTATAGCGGAGCCTAGGTAGACAAAGTGCGGAGATCAAACGAGGAATTACTCTTGCCAATCGGTGTTTTTATGGGCTAAGAAGGCCATTGAGTAACAGTCTCAAACTACTAAGATAACACTTTATAAGACACTAATCATCCCAGTCTTGCTGTATGGCGCAGAAGAGGATGAGGATGTCTTTGGTTACTTTGAGAGAAAAGTTCTTCGAGTGATTTTTGATCCCGTCTGCATAGACGGGGAGTGGAGGAGAAGGTATAATGCCCCACTATACGGCCTATACAAGGACATTGACTTAGTCAGAAGAGTTGACATACAACGACTGAGATGTCTGGGTCATGTAGAGCGGATGGAACACAACATTCCAGCCCGGAAGGTCTTCGAATCCACTTCGGATGGATGGCGCAGTAGGTTGCGCAAACAAGTGAAGGAGGATCTCAACTAATTTGACGTGCGCAACTAGAGGCAGCTGGCTCGTAACCGGGCAGGTTGGAGAAGTCTTTTGCTTTAGGCCCAGGTCCACCCCGGACTGTAGCGCCACCTAATTAAG
Organism: Brachypalpus laphriformis; assembly: GCA_945910035.1. Lineage (NCBI taxonomy): Eukaryota > Metazoa > Arthropoda > Insecta > Diptera > Syrphidae > Brachypalpus > Brachypalpus laphriformis. The sequence continues at coordinate 36,967,711 of OX246753.1, forward strand.
TAAGTACGGTAGACAAAGTCCTTTTTTGTTGACAGCTTTGTTTTGCCCTCGTTGACCATCAAACTCATTTTTGCCGCTTCTGCTGCAATACTCACGAACGCACCATTGACATCACGCTCCCTTCTCTTGTACAGAGTTTTGAAATATTGTGCCTCTTGTATTGCTTGCAGATGGCTGTTAGTTCTGCATTATACATCCTGATTGTCGTTGGCGTTTGTTGCTTTTCGACGATTGTCGTTTTATTTTTCAGATGTAGCACGAATCCATTTTCATAACTTTTCCACTGTGAAAGAGTTGTAATAGTATTCTACACGACAAACAAATTGCTTAGTAATGTTTAACGGTCAGCAGGTCATAGTTATAAATAAAACGACAATCGTCGAAAAGCGACAAACGCCAACGACAATCAGGGTGATAGCTTTCTGGAAATATTTCGCTTGGGAGTGAGTTCCAAAAATTGCTTGTCCCATAATAAAAATAATTTTGATAAAATGGTGTTCTTGTTGCCAGGGGAACGTGCAAGATGTGTGCTCTACCGGTGTGCCTGGTAGGATATTGAAAAGTCGAGTTTCTAAGGCTCGTTCAGTTGAGATTTTCCGAACATCTGCCAAAGTAGTATCTGTAGAACTGGGATAATTCTGCCAGCTGCCTTCGATGAGCCGATAATTGAAGGTCTGTGTAATCAAATGGGACGCCGCACACGATACTACTGGTTGGAAACTCGTTTGCGATTCACAAAAACCAGTTTGTAACCAGTCCTATTTTGTACAATTATCACCTACCCGGCTATTCGAAGAAAAATGAAACAGAGAAGGCGTGGATAGAAGTCGGAAATGTCGTAACAAACGGTTCTGAAAATTGTTTTCAAGGTATGGGTGTACCCAAAACCTTCTTACTATTCTTCTCCTCCTCCTGAGATAGTAATACAACATGATGGTTTCATCATCGCTCGAGTCTTCCGAAGATATTTCACGCCCGGTATCTATGACGACACTGAACGAACTAGAGATTTCGATTGGTGATGAGTTTCCTCGTGTATTGAGTCAAGTCACCGCTGAGTTCGTAATTGGTCTGTAACCCGAGTTGCCAACCGGTTTAGTTTTTTCCCAGTTGCTCCGTGTGCATTGGGCCTTACTTTACATAAAAGAAGAACGATACTCTTGGATGTTTGTCTATTTTTGCGGTGTTCTCTGGGATTCGAACATCTAACCTCACGCACAATGGTCCGATACACTAAAGACTCCATTCCACTTAGCATTTCTCTGGTAACGAACAGTGACCTGTTTTCCTTGCATGTGTCAACTATTTTCTTGGCTAGATGCTTCTGCTATGACTGCTCTTCTCCACGTTATTCTTGGGCTACCACTACCTGGCGTGTAGCCTAGAGTTCCATTGAAGGATGACAATTCTTTCCAAATTCGTGTTGAGTGGTTGAAAAATGATCTCCTGAACTTAATACTACGCTAGAAGGCAAGTTCTAAAGTGAACACGTGCATAGAAAATTCTTCACGGATATTTTGATTGAACAGACAGGACGGCGGGATACAACAATATATTTCATCCGAACATTTGCGGTGATATTACTGATGAAGGAGCGGTGAACATGGTCAAAGTAATTTGAAACGAGTGACGGGAGGGGTCACCCAACAATGCGAGCTACATACATTTGTATGTGAAAGGTTCGGACGAATGTAAGCTTTATACATTGTAGCCAAGTCTGCAGGAGTGAAAATTATCTGCCAAAATATCCACTGGAAGAAGACCTAAAATAACGCCTATAACATTATCTGAAAAAGTTCTGAAACCGCTTCGTAGGCTAGGTTAGGTTAGGTTAAAGGGGTTAGCTGCAACGAATGAGCACAGCCTGCACTCGGATCTCAAACGGATCCGTTGTGCTCCCCTCACGTGGAGTTTCCTGGCTGAAGAACTGTAAATAGAGGAAAAAACAAAATAGCTAGAGTTCTGTGCTCCTCCTCCTCTGAACCACCCTCTGAACCACCCTGAAGAAGTTATAAATTTCATGATGGCGGTTGGTGGCTTTTCAGACAGGTCGCCCAGATGGTTAAAGAAATACTCTCCAAGGTCAAGGCCGTCTTCCTGGTATTGCAGAGACAAGGGCATTTGCAGAGGAAGTGTTGCGTGTCCTCTACGTCTGTATTGCCGTATCCTCTGCAGAGTTCATCTGTACTTAGCCGCATTCTCTTCCGATGGGCCGCCAATAGGTTGTGGCCGGTAATGATACCTACGAGAAGCTCCAAGTTTTGTCTATTTTGAGTAAGGATGAGCTTGGTTTTTATCTTGTCATGTTTTGTCCAGATGCTTTTGGAGACACGGCATGAAGGGAGCGCTCTCCATCTTTCTTCTGCTTGTCGTTTGAAGTCAAATGCTATATTTGATTTAACAAGTATTAGGGGAGGAAGGACTGAGTTTTGGACCATTGACAGGCCTTGTTCTGATCCGTTTCTTGCCAGTTCATCCTCCATCTCGTTCCCTGGAATTTCTTTGTGTCTTGGGACCCACCAGAGTGTTACATGGTGGCTTTGGATAAGCATGTTAAGCTCCTCGCGCAGCGTTTTATTAGCTTTGATTTTATAACCGCGGAAAGCAACTTGACTATCTATGTAAATATCAATCTCTTTCCTAGTAACAAGTTTCGTGGATAGTTCTCGTGTCGCCTCTGCTATCGCTAGGACTTCTGCCTGGAACACACTACTGTGGTTCGGAAGCTTTAGTGATATCACAATATCAGGTTCCGCTGAGTAGATACCCCAACTAACACCTTCGTTTGTTTTGGAGAGTCCGCACAAACGGTACACTGAGCTTAAGCTAGAACCCTTACCTCTTCGTTTTTAGCGCTCTTGTCCATTTCGGTGCCGCACCAGTGTGAAAGAGTGAACTGCATCCGTTTAGAAGAAGCCTACATTTTCCGAGACCTCCGACGTTTATCATTATTCTTGACAATGCTGCATTTACCCAAGCGGCTTTGTCGCATGATTTTTCTATGTGCTTTTTAAATTTGAGCCTCGTGTCAATCATCACTGCCATGCATCTGATGGTGGGAATCTTTCAAAGACGAAACTGAGCCCGTACTTAGTGACAGTGTGGGATTTACATACACTAAACCCACTTCCTCTCCTACCTGTGATCCTCGCGGTACTGCCGTCAAGCATTTCACCGTGAGGGGGGCTTCAGCCTTACATACTCGCCTCGTTCGTGTAGGCAGCCGCCTGCGCTACGTTTCGCGGTCGCTATTGTCTTTGTTGTTCTTTCATGATGGTAGCCACATTTGTGCTTACTGCTTTCCAAGCTTCTTGCGTGCTTAGCATCTGTCTGGTGATGTTTTCTGGTTCACACCCAGTCTGTTCGCCAGTAAGTTACGTTCTTCGTGATATCGTCCACAGTGGAATATGATGTGTTCCGCATCCTCGACAGCTTCCGGCAATAGGGTTGTCTTCGTGTCCAAATCTGTGGAGGTAGGCTTTGAAACATCCATGACCAGCAAGCATTTGAGGTATTTGATGGCTGTCTTTGATATAATGTCGTGTCTGCCCACCCTTCTTCTTCTTCCTTTTATCAGCGAGGTTATGATCCGAAAATAAGGGATCATAACCCTCCCACTGCATTTCTACTGATCCGCCAGTGGGGTTCGCCTAGTCGTGTCTGCCCACCCTGATATTGATTTGCTCTATTTTCTTACTGCTGGTGACCATCTTTTATTGTCTTTAGTTGATCTAGTTCTAGCTTTTCTCGGAATCCATACTGCTGGTATAACACCTTCCGCTTCTGTGGTGGCTGCCTCTAGTTGAGTGCATATATTTCGATCAAGCATGTTGCCCATTGTATGCTATTGGAAAGACCCCCTTCTAAGCATTCATTGTACAACTCGACAAATACCTATTACCGGTTTCACTTTGACAGGTGGCATTACGTATCCCATCTAGTACAGTTGCTTCTCCGTAGCTCCGAACCTACGTCTAGGAGTTCTTCTTGAGTGACAGGTGGAATCACGTACAGTTTTTGCGAGGGTTCTATATGCACAGTTGTTGCCCTCGTGCTGAAAACAATCTTAAATGATTTTCTACAGAAGTACAGGACAGACAGGTTATGGCGTTCTGCGTTTTGGTTCCTTTGATATACCATAAGTCATAAATATTCTATAGTTTACGTCAGCCACCTTTGCATATGCGTCTATGCTATAATTCTTGGCTTGCTGTCGTTTGCTCCGATCGGATTTACTTAAACCAGAATTCTCTAGCATTCAAATTAAGAAATTAGTTGCGAATATCAACGAAGGATAGATATTGATTTTGATACCTGTTCAGTATTACCTAAACTATAGCAGGCGCATTTTGCTTGATTGCAGCATCATTGAAGACATAAATATGTACAGCCTTGGCCAGAAGTACGCAGCACTCTACATTTTTCTGAATAAGAAAGAAATAAGGAACATCAACAAATGAAACAAAGTACATGCTCGTTATTCGCAATCCCCCTATTTCTTTTTATGACAGCGTCTACTCTTGCTGGCATGCTGTTGACTAACTTTTTGCATTTCTCATTCCATTCTCTTCTCTTCAATGTTTCTTTTGATGTTGTTTGGCGTTGCCTGACTCTCTGCTTTAAGGTGAACCACATGTGCTCTATCGGTTGAGGTCAGGTGATTGTTTGCTCTAGCCAATCCAATAAGTAATACGTTATGTGATGATTCGTTATTCATGCCATAGTGGTACTGGACATATGGCAAGGCGCGTTATCCTGCTAAAAGTTTATTGTTCATCCGGCCCTGACAAACGGACATCTGCCCTACGTTGCTAGCCGCCATGCATCCAGGCTATTACGCTGACTCCACTTTGTTTCACTGTCGGCACCAGTCATTATGGATCGTATTACCCACTCTTTATCGCAAATTAGTGATATGAGGGGCACCAAACAATTGTAATGAGTTGAAAGTTACAAAGTGGATTGTACGCTTAATAATAAGCTTTCAGTAAGATCAATGTTTGATTCATCCCACCATAAGACATTGCATTGACTCAATATTCTTCTGTCCAATCCTTCACACTTCCATGTATAACTATAGTGCAAGTTCTGTAATCATGAAAAAAACTGAAAGTCAATTACTCAGAATTGGTACTCGAAAAAAAGAGAATGTTGTAATTCTGTTCGTCTGCCTGGACGTCTATACCTCGGTCTGCAGCCTAAACAGCTGAACGGATTGACTTAAAACTTCATATTTGCCGTCTGTAGGCTTACACACTGAGGCATAATCGGAACTTAAGTTCTAGCCCGTGTTACTTGCATGATAGACGCATTCCTTGATTGCTTCACATTGTGGCTCAGTAGATTCTTTTGCCATGTAGTGTCTTCCTTTGCATGTCAGAATCAAGTTTTCGTTTTTGTCATCAACCTGCACAGCAAGAGGACAACAGTTCTTCAGTGATTGAAGAGCTTCTGCTATGTAGGAAGGTAACCTCCGAAGTGCCTACCATTTAGAATAAATTCGCAAAAATCTTAATGAATTTCCATAAATTCTTGAGAGTTTCTGTTTGTTTCCACTCAATGGGTGTTTTCTGCGGATTAAAGTTTAAATTGAGTCAACAGTTGTTCCTTTCCAGGGGAGCCACTCATACTTTGATGAGATTTTTCTGCCTTATTGTCGTCCTGTTCTATTGATGTTCAACGGTCTATTGTCTTCCTTTTATGATTTTTGAATAATTTTACTAATTTGTGAGCCTCCTCCGTTGCACGACAAATTACACGTGATCCAGAAAAGGACTAACTCGTCCCTTCTCTGTCGACTACCTACCTAGTTATGGAGTTATGGAGAAGAAAAGTTGTGCGTCCTCCTTCTGTTGACGGCCTACCTCCCATCGTGGAGGAGTTATGTTGCGCAATTTGAATGAAAGCTTTCAAGATTAAGAAGACGGATTATTAGCAAGCGCAAAAGACAAAGACATCCATTCTTGTCTTTTAAAAGAAGACAACTCTTGCCGGAGTTGCCTAAATTCCGGAAATAATTTCCTTTTCTTCTTTCTTCCTCATGACACTCCAGCACTTGTTCGTTCTCTCTCAGATGGAGCTTGGTGGGCTGCCGCTTTGATGCTCTACGAGGAATATTTACCCGCGCTGAACGTGTGGATAACTTAATTGTTTCGAAAGGATTTTTAGTGGTGTATATGGTGGGTAGGTAGTGGAATTCATTTTAATTTCATGTTGAATGGCTCACTTGAAGTTATGTATCCATTCCATACTCTGTGTGTGCTCTGGCATTGTTTGGATATTACATATTATATATTTATTTTTTTCCAGGAGGGAATTTAAGTTTCGTATTGTGCTGTGTTGTGTGCAAAAGGAGTGTGCTGTGTGTAGTGTGGTGTGTCATCCCTTGTTAACCCTTTTGTATTTGAGTGTAGTATGGAATGTATGTATCTACACACAGCTGCTTGCTCTTCACCTTTCGTACAGAAAAATTTTGGACACAAAAATTCCATTCTAAAGGGTTGGGGGCTTGGAGTGCAAACTCTTTTGCCCTGGAGCATATGGAGTGAGAAACTTCGATTTGTGGTTGCATCGGTCTTTTCCTCCCTCTGGAGGCAAGAAAGAAATATTTTTATTAGTTTCTGGTTATAAGTTCGTGGTGATTTCAAGGAATCTTTGTAGGTATTAAATGAAAGTTTCTGACTGGGGGTCTGTCTAAGACTGTGCAGTTTACTATGAAGTCAGTATATTGAGTATATTTCGCCTTTGACAGTCGACATAGACTTTATTAATTCGACATTTTCAGTTTAAATCGAGGAAGTGAATGGACTGCCGGGGAAACCTCTCCACGCCACAATTTTCTATATTTCTTGATAATATTTTTGTACAATGTACTTTAAAGTATATACTTTGATGTGTACTCATTGGATTTTAAACAACAAAAAATGTTTTATATAAAAAAAAAATCGCACAATTTGCCCTATTTTAACTACCCCTAGGTGTATGCAGCCCTTTAAATCTGCGAATAGACTTTGTCGCTTTAGACGAAATAGGTATTCGGCGAATTATTTTCGTGTCTGTTGATTTGCTGACACGAAACAGTAATGAATTCCAGGAATCAATTCTAGTCCAATAAGCGCAGAGGAGTTACTTGCAGAGTAATTTTCTTTCAGATTTCCGTTGTTATTTTTAGTTTCTTTCTACTCATGCAGTAGGAGAAAGCAACGACTGTCGATAATGTACTTAGAATAGCTGGTTGAATAGAATGGTTGGTTTCATTACAATATGAATAGTGGTTGCATACCATTCCAATGTCGATTTTTCTTCTAAAACACCAGCTGGTGACAAAGAGAGATATCTGTTTCGATGTTTTCTACGTATTTGATGAGCCCCAGTCAATCTTCCTCTAACTGCAAGCTAGTCTATATTCCCGGAGTCATGGCTCTGGCGACACCGCCACGAATGTTCTGGAATGGGTCCGCTTTCTCCTCGGCAAGGACACGGAGTTCCCTCACATCAAAATCATCTACCCGACTGCCCCGCTGCAAACATATACTGCCAACAATGGCGAGCCATCAAATGTGTGGTTCGACCGACGCTCAATCAAGATAGAAGCGCGGGCGAACAGAAAGAGCCGGTCCAGCATCTACGAAACGATCCACGAGCTGGTCAACGAGGAGGTGCAGCTGGGCATTTCGGTGAACAGAATCATAGTTGGGGGTTTCTCCATGGGCGTTGCGTTCGCTATGCACACAGCCTATCATTGGAACACAGACTTTGCAGGTGTCTTTGCCTGCTCCTCCTTCCTCAATCAGGACTCCTTTGTCTACGAATCGCCGAGAAATCGCTCGAAGCTCCGTTCGGAACTGCCAGAGCTAAAGATGTTCCACGGAGCCAGAGATGACCTGAGACATTCGAAGAATTGGCCAAGTTGGGAGTCAAGGGACAATTTGTGCCGTTGAGCTACGCCCTGCACGAGGTGAAGAAGAGGGAGTTGATGGACATCCACGAGTAGATCAGCATAAAGCTGCCACCGCAGCGATTTACCAAATAAGCTTTAGAGGGTAATAGAGGGGAGACTGTTTTTACTTTTGGTGATTCATTTTCGATGCCAGCGATCTTTGTGACTGTTATTGTTAGACGCTGCCAGAGTGCAGCCGGCTAAGGTGATTTTCAAATTAGTTGTGGCAAAGCACTTTATCCGGCTTCACCCTTGGTATTAAAAAGACGCTCGAGAGATATGTATACTATATTTACAGTGGTGGAAAACTAATTAGAAACGAGGAAAACAAAATATATATATTTTTTTTCTTCTCGATATTTCCCACATTTATCCCAAGATTTTTGCACCTGTAAAATACTCGTTGATTCCAACTGTCTGTCTGCCACTTATTCCTTTTTGTATTGATATATATTTATGTCGTATTCCAATAAGGATATATTTTACAAAAGCTTAGCGTCGTTCTATCAGTAGTGTAAAATTTGTGGAAAAATAATTTGAAACAAGTAGAAAATATAAGAATATTTGGTTAAATTAATCTGGTTTCATATTTTTACAATGTTTATATAAATCTAATTTATTTTTTATTTTTATTTAATATTTATTAAAATGTTAATAAATTACAGTTTTAACTTACAACTACAGCACCTGCTACCAGGGCTTTCGGCTATTTTTATTTTAATAAATAAGAAGAGGGATTAGGGAACCATCTAATTTATTATTTAGCAAAAAATGGGAAAAGCAAACGCTCTACACCAGAAATGAAGAAACTGATTGTACAAAAGTACTGCCTCTATGAATGCTATTGCATCCGAAATGTTATGCTCCGAAAAGCTGGTCTACGGTGCTATTAAGGTACAGTGAAACAGGGAGTGTTGAGAATCCCAAAATAAAACAAAGGGCTGAAAAAACGACGGCTAAAGAGTAGACTTATTTGTCGGTTGAGTAAGGCGGATCCTTTTTTGACCAGCAAGGCCATCCATTTGACTGTATCCTCCCAATTGAGTGCACAGATAACACCGAGAAAAATAAGTAATCGTCTCCTAGAAGTGGGATTGCGGGGGTGCATTGCCCGCAAAAAGCCTAACGTTTCGCTAAAAAAATCTAAAACGTCGGTTACAATTTGCAAAAGAGCATGTACAAAAACCGCTCTCATTTTGGCAAAGAGTACTCTGGAGCGACGAATCGAAGTGCAACATGTTTGGTTCTGATGGTAAACGCTATGTATGTCCCCCAAATAAAGAACTAGATCCTAAGTGCACCATTAAGACCATTAAACATGGTGTGGGGTGCATTTTCCTGGTATGGCGTTGGCCCTATAGTCCGAATCTGTGGACGTATGGATCGACATGTGTACGGGGACATTCTGCAAAACCATATGGACCCATATTCATTTGAATACCTACCGGTGACGTTCATATTTCAGCAGGACAATGATCCCAAACACACCTCACGGCTTGTGAAGAGTTGGTTTAAGGAGAATAAAATAAATGTTTTGAGTTGGCCAGCGCAAAGTCCCGACCTCAATCCTATTGAGATCCTTTGGGCCGATGTCGAAAGAAGTTTGGCTTCGAAAAAAGCAACAAATGAATCCCAACTTTTCAAGAATATCGAGGAGGCATGGCAAAACATTCCTCTAAAGAGATGCCAGGACTTGGTAGCTACCTTGCCAAGACGATGCCTAGGTGTACTTGACAAGGGAGGTTATCCTACCAAATATTAATTTTTTTTCAAATTATTTTTGCATTTCATTGTATTTTTATTCATTATTTTGTACCCACTTTGTTTTGTTTTTGTTTCTAATTATAATTCCACCCTTGAGTCAGGGCTATTGTGAATAAAATTCCCCCGAGATGTTTCCCTTTTTCGAAAAATAGGTATCGGCAATGAATTTCGAACAAGGGAAAAAGTTTCCCCCGGAAAAAATTGGTATCGTGAACAAAATTTCCCCCGGAATTTTCCCTCATCAATTTGCTGGAGGAATCCAAAACAAAAGCAGTAATTCATGGATAGCGTTACCTTTTTATGCCAATTTTGTTTTTTTAAGCGGAAAGTGAAAATACAGACGTCACGGGTTTGATGTGCACCAACCGCAAAGGAAGGGCCATTTTAAAAGTAAAAAGTTTGATTGCTTTTATTTAAAAAAATACTAAAATAAACATTTACTTCTCTGAATTAAGTTTAACTTAACTATTCCTAAAACGAAAATAGAAAACACTAAAGTGGTACTGGACGAGGCTATTTCAGGGAATACAGAATTTCCTATTTGGAAGAAAGCATAATTGAGATACATATGTTGCATGAGTGAATCAGTGAAATGTTCACCAAATAAAATAGGTCACGATGGATGGTCCGATGATTGAGGGGCCACTTAACGTCTTCTGGTAGTGAAATGAAGCGATATTGAACCTTCCAAAGATTCATCCCAACTGAATGTACACATAATATGGAGTGTATACGAACCATTCTAAAAGTATAATCTCGCACAGGGGTGGAGCGAGCTACAGACGTTGCAATAACGTCACAGTTCCTTGGTTGTACTTGCAGCGCCTGTGATAGCTTCAAAGCATTGGACTTGTCTATTTAACTCCTGGCTATGAATCTTTGTTCATTTTTATCTCATCAGTCTTACTCCCTGGCTAGCAATGTAAATTCTAGTGTATGCATTTTATACACAAATTTTGTTTTAATCTGGAATAAATCGAACACTTTCAATACCAAACTAACGATTAATAAAATCCGCGTCTTACTACTTACCAAAATAACCACAATTTTCTCACTGAAAACAAATATTTGCAGAAATATTTCAAATGTGTGATTTAAAAAAAAAAACAGTGGTGATTGACAACTAAACATTCGAACAAAACTTCGAAAATATTTTGCTGATTCCGGGGGAAATAAATTCCGATGGAAATTCACGATAGGAGGAATATTTTCCAGGGAACAAAAATGTACGGGCGGAATTTTGTTTCCCGAATTGCCGATAGCCCTGAATATGCATATTACTAAAATTCCTTCATTTTCTTTAATTTTGTTCTATTTTATCACTTTTTTTTATGAATTTATTAAGTGATTGTAATGAACAATACGATTTGATTTCAAATACAAGGCGGCGCAAAATTAATCATCCAATTTTGTTTTTGAATTACTTTTTTACTAAATAAAAAAAAAAGATTTTGAGTGATGGAAATCTTTATTTGGACCTTTATAATTTTTTCTGTTAAGGGGAAAAGATGATATCCGCCAAGTGGCTGCCGCCAGTGCTGATACACATTTGTGGCCGTTTTATCGCATTTTCCATGACTTTCCGCAAAATTGATAACTGTTCGCATTCCTGTCGAATATTCTCCTTAAAGGCTGCGATTGTCTTAGGCTTGTAGGCATAAACCCGAAACTTCAAGTAGCCCCAAAGAAAGAAGTCTGGGATTGTTAAATCGGGCGATCTTGCTGGCCAGGCCGAATCGCCAAAACGGGAGATTTACGCGACCAGGATTTCAAGTTGATTTTCTAAAAAAAAAATTGTTTGTTTCTAATTAGTTTTCCACCACTGTATGTAGAAAAATAAAACGATAATAAGATTATTCCCGAAGTCCTTAAACCATTTGGTATCACATGCGAGAAGGTGCAACTTTCTACCTTGGCATTTAAATCTCCAACCACTGTTAGATGTTGTTTATTTTCCCGACATACTCCGCGAGTATTTCTTTTTTTTTCTTTTTGTGTATTGCCTCTAAATACGTTGCAGTATATCAGTTGGACTTGGGCGCCGCACTGCGCGTAAGGTTCCATATTCGATTCCCGTACGCGCCGTGGCGTAAGTGGTTAGTGTGTCAGATCACTACGTATGAGGTTCCAAGTTTGAATCCCAGAAAATACCAAAAAGTTTTTTTCACGGTCCCACCTCTCGCGAGCGTCTGACAAACATCCGAGAGTATTGTTGTCACGAAAAAGCTTCTCAAATCGCCGTTCGGATTCGGCATTTAACTGTAAGTCCCTTCCATTGATGTGCAAAATATAACGCACACAACATGAGTGGTTGCGAGAAGCTAGGCCCTGCCACATTAAAGAGCTGTTGCGCCAAATATCCCAGAAAACACCAAACGTTTTTTCACGGTCCCACCTCTCACGAACGTCTGACAAACGTCTGAGAGTATTGTTGTCACGAAAAAAGCTTCTCAAAAACAAAATGAAAATTACCCTTCGGATACGGCACACGAATGTGGGTCACTTCCACTCGTGCGAAAAATATAACGCACACAACACGAGTGGTTGCGAGAAGCTAGACATTGGGACTTGATGAGCTGTTGCGTCAAATATTATTATTATCTAACTCGTTGGCTCGGTTAATCTGTTTGGTCGAATCCTATTAGCTCTATATTAGATTGAACAGACATCTAATTATGTGCAACCTTAAATCTTCTACTACTAATGACGATCGCTAAATACGAACATACACTTGAAAACGTTAGACCAGAGGAGTTCTATTGATTGGTGTCGCTGACATGTTGCTTGTGAATGTTGGGTGCTCTTCGTTGGATTGGACATTCGAAATCTTTAATCCTAGCTTATGCAATAATCTTCTGGTTGTCTTTGACACAGAAAGAAAAATGTATTCTCCGTTCCATCATTCAAGCCTCAACAAGTAATAAGCTCGTTTTGTATACGAGTATATGATAACATATTGCGACTGGCTGTCTACAGATTAAATGACTTGCGATAGCACACTTCCCTGCAGAGCTATTGGTAAGCAGTTTAGAAATCAAGTGCTTTTGTGTTTGTTGACGGTTCAAGTACAGACCTTAACCAATAATTAATAATGCGCCTACAAAAGCCTAACAAGCATTTAAAAATTAAATTACTGTGAATCAATTACAATACTATGGTAAATGAGATTTGAGTAGAGACCAAAAGAATAAGATCGCGAATACAAGCTGCCAAAATGTCGTTCCTTTGCGGTGTTGCTGGAATAACTTGCATCGATTGAGCAGCTACTTCTCCTATTGGAACGATCTATGCTCCGATGGTGTGGTTACGTAGTGTGTATGTCCCTAATCCGGCTTCCAAGATGTGCCATGATTGCCGTGCCATCAGGAAGGCGACCCTTTGGTAGGCCTAGAAATATATGGTTGGGTCAAGTTCGACATGTCTCCTGGAGCCGTCTAGGGATTCCTCCTGATGAGTTGGAGTTAATGACGGAGGATCGAGAAGGATGTAGAGTCCACCTGAGCATCCTACCATTGCGACCCTCATGAAGGATTAGCGGACCATTGCAAATGTGAATTAAAAACGAATGGAAAAGATTTGCCTTCTCCTGACCAGTTCGGGCCTCACAATGAATCCTAATTGCACCTGAGCTTTAAAACAACTGCATCTAAAAATATACCTATTTCTTATCTCCTCGTCATTTCCAATTTACGTCGGCAGTCGCTGCATTAAAAGTGTCATACTCTTAGGCGTATTCAAAAAATAAAAAAATAGTAGATCGGTTGACATTTCTTGGAAATCTATTATTATATATATAGGAGGATAAGAGGCAAACATTATTGTTGTAGTCGAGGTATTTCAGTAAGCTTGTACGGCTTCAACAGACTCCGAAGTTTCTCATCGAGAAAGCACAGCATACAACATTTTCGGAGTTATTTTGGATATTATGTTATCGGTTGTGAGAAGTAAGCAGATGCCTCTTCAGTTTTCCAACTCTGTTAAGTAGCTTACCTTGGGGCTTAACAATAATTCTCAGAGAAAGCCCCATTGTCCAGGTCTCCTCTTACTGGAAACATACATTCCATCTATGTATGTATGTCTGATGTGAAGTTTCTTAGCATCGGTAATTCTGCCATTAAATTTGAGATTTGGTCATCTTCAGCTTTGCAAGCTGGTATCACATTTGAAGAACCTGAAACAGGACCATTCATTAGACAAACCGTCAATTCCTTCAGACTAATCTTAATCACTCTCGACTTACATGCTGGCATTAATTGATTTCCCATCGAAATTAATCATCCTCCCTATAACGTTGCCAACTTTCTCCGACTTTTCGGTGCCATGGTGCAATACTCCTTTCAAATTGCCACCCCTCCTAATACACAGTGCTTTTCGTTTTAATTCGTTCACCGCTCGTGAATCTCTTCGAAGTCTGAATTGGCGGCCAAATACGAGTAAGTCTTTCGCGTGACGTTGATAACTTTGAAATAATAATACTGGTTGAGACCTATTTTTAGGGTAACCAAGCATATAATCGTCGCTCGGCTGTGCCGCTTGTAGTTTTGACATTCTCAGAAATGTTGTTCAAGTACACGTACAACATGATATACTCGTACATAACCATCTCTCATCTAAGTTGGAAGCTTTCTGCTTGAAATACTCTTGGAAATACTTAGCATGTGGCAGAGTAGAGTGGCGACGGCAACGAGCGTATTCGTAATGTAATCTTGATAGAACATTCCTATAATCCCTACCATACAGCATTACGCTCATTGAAGTAAAAAAGAACAAAAAGAAGACGAAAGTACTTAGTCCTTATAAAGATGGAAACATTGTTCTCTTCTCCGGTGTGGCAGTAGGATGGGCTACTACCCTTCTATTGTCTACTGTTGTTGAGAGATTTTCCTCTTTACTGCTGCGTATCCCTTGTGATCAACATTTGAATGCCGAATGTGTGCTATCAAAGCATTCTGCTGTCTGCGTTACATCAGTCGACAAAGGGAAATGATATTTATTTGATAAGAGTTCGCTATCAAAGACGGTGGGGGGATATAGCTGGTTTAGTTTATGTTCAATTATCACTTGCACCATTGCTGCTGCATGGACTAGTTGTATTCTTCTCTCTATCTTTGATGGTTTTTTTCTATTCCAAGAGGATTAAGCTTTTCAATTATTTCTCCTCATATGGGTCAAGGGATAGTGTATACGATAAAAATCTATTAAAACACTTAAAGCGGTGGTGATATATATGTGTGTGGGAGGATACCTCTGGCAGGTCCCAATTTAGATAACAAATTTAGAAGATTAACTCAAACTGGTTTATTTTAAACTTAAAACTTAGATATTTGGAGGAGATTTAACCTATTTTCTGGCTATCATCGGCTGAAGTGACTACTATATTTTCCAGGATGTAAGGGTAAACGAGCTCATCACTTTTGTCCTATGTGCGTGGCTTTTGTATACACCTACCTCATTTGTTTATCCTCTGATGGGCGTTTGGGGAAAGGAGGACATAGATGAATTGTTGGGTAATCGGTGAGTAATTTAAAAGAAGCTGTTATGTCTGGATATAGCTTCACTTGAACTTTTGTGTGCGTCTATATATGTACCCCTCATTAATTTATACTGTAACCGTAGATCGTTTTTTTAAGAATTTTTGGAAAGTTTAATGGACATTGCGGCCATTTAGTTTTTTTTTTTTTTTTAATGGTTTTGCATCCTTTTCATTAAGTAAATGATTTTTGTTTAAGTCTGCAAATGGAAATTCTTTTGAGTGGCTTCCACAATTTATCTGCGGTCTTCCACGCTGTTGCGTCTAATGTGCATTAAGTGTCCTCGACGATGAAGGAGATTACTAACGTATTTCTAGTTATTAGTTGTACGGTGTTTACACTATGTAACAGAATGTGTGGTACTGGGGACGAAGGCTTTCATCTTCCCACACATTTTGTTGTGTTTACTTTGTTAGATTTTGGTTTGTGAATTTTTCACTGTTTTTAACTGAGTACATCCTTTAGCCAGCATTAATATCTAATCTGATAAATAAAGCAAAAGGAAGAAGCTAACGTTCATACAAATTACCTTCAACTGAGAAATGATACAATCGTAAACTGTTATCCTCATGCCTAATTGGCTAAGTGGTATATTTAAGGTTGTCCTATAGTCGAACATGCAAATTTGCGCTGCAATAGTGTTCCTTTATTCATAAGAAGATGGGAAGGCTACCAGAAGTTTGCCATTGTTCTAGATTTGAAAGTTGAACCAAGAAGCTAAATATGACCCCAGTTTGCATTACAAATGACCATGTGCTGTTAGTTTAAAGAATTACATATTAAGTGTTCGCCTAAATATAGCGTACTCTGAATATATAGGTCAATATCGATTTGTGTTCGACTTCGAAGACAAGACAGCGTGCGATTCGGTTTTTGCAAGGCCAACAATATTATTTCATCGATATCTGCGTGTCAGTTCCATTCAGTTCTAGTTTGTACAAACAGTTCCAATTATTCCCATTCAAAATATAATGTACTTCCTCCGTAGACAGTTGATTTTGGCTGAAATAAAGTCTCCTTAATTCCCTCAGAATTGGACAAACTCATAGAAAATGCATTACATTTTCTCTTGCCGGCATATTACGTAGCATACATTGTACTAGTTGATCGTCTCAATGTGGTACGTAATTCAGAGGTAGATGGTGATCATGGCATTAGGTCACCTTATCACTGCGGCTAAATTGGACCTATTGTGATGTCCTCTTATCTTAAAGCTCACTCAATATGTCCGATTTTGTTTTTCTTTTTTTTTGTGATGATTTGGTGATTATAACTCTACTATGTTTTTAAGTGAGCTTGCAGATATGTCTTCTGCTTCAAGGTAGAGCTTATTGCTTTTGCTGATTCTTCGTCTTCGTTGCACAATCTGCAGATGATGTCCTGTGCTATTCCCATAGTCATGAGATGTTTTTTTCACTCGGCAGTGGCCTGTAAGGAAACCTGAAGCTATTCGAATCTGACTCCTAGTTAATTGTAGGAGTTGTTTCGTTCTTTTAAGGGAAGTATTTGGCAAAAAGATCTTGACTTGTCTGTGACGAGTACCTTAAGTGATGCGCTTTTTCTTTTAGTCAATTTATGATACAGCTTTTTGCCGTACTCACTGGTAATCCACAGAATGCTCTTGGCATCATCAAATTAGACGCAGCGCCTGTTCTGGCTAGCAGGTCAGCTTTTTCATTTCCTTCATAGCCGCTGTGTCCTGGCACCCAAATGAGATGAACTCTGTTTGTGCTGGCTAGTGATATGAGTAGTTGAAGGCAGTCCCATACTAGTTTGGATTACCAGTAGAGCAGCCTTGCTATCTGATAGAATATAAATGTTCTTGTTGGTTATAGATCTGTTTATATTTTCTTTGATGCATAGTTCTATAGCGAATACTTCGGCTTGGAATACGGAGCTACTTTTTTCCATGCACAAGTGAATGAAGGTTTCGTAGTAGCGCCGTATACTCCAGTCCCAACTCATTCATCTCGCTTGGATCCGCCTGTGTACCATACATGAGAGTTATTGGCAAATGTAGTTTTGTTTTGTTCGCAGTTATTGCGATCTGGGAATGTCAGCTTGAAGTTGTGGCTGAATTTAAATCTTGGCAGATATTTGTCCGTAATTGTTATTCCTAATAGTTCATTACTTTGAAGTTCATTCGCAATATCTGAGTGAACTAGTTTGGAATTTGAGTTATTTTCTGCGATGAGCATAAAAGCGTTAACCATAGCTTCTTTATTTATATAAGGATGTAGAGGTGGTAGGTTTAGAATAACTTCCAGTGCTGCAGTAGGAGCAGTTTTCATTGCACCTGTTGTGCATACATGGGTTAGTCTTTGTAGTTTATTGAGCCTGTCCTGTGTAGACCTTTGCTTTGTTTTTTGCCACCATACTTGTGCTGCATATGTAACTATTGGCCTTGCTATTCCCGTGTAGAGCCATAACATAATTTTGGGGTTTAGGCCCCAATTTCTACCAATGAGATTTTTGCTGGTCCACAATGAGATCCTGGCTTTGTCTTTGGCTGTTAGGTGAGAATTCCAGGTAAGTTTTTCATCTAGTGTCAGGCCAAGGTATTTGACCTCCTTAGAGAATTCTATTGTTTCACCAAAGAGTGTGGGTGCTTTTTATATTTCTATCTTCCTTTTTTGGTGAAAACAACTATGGTGTTCTTTTTTGGGTTGACGTTAAGGCCGACTTTTTGGCACCAGTTAGCAACTAGATTCAAGGCCCTCTGGAGGAGATCCGAGATTGTTTCTTCGAATTTTCCTCTGATTAATGTCGCAATATCATCTGCGTAGCCTTCGTTGCTGAGTATTTTCAGTAGTTCATCTACTACGATAGACCACAATAAGGGGAGAGCACTCCCCCTTGGGGGGCATCCTTTCGCAGCAGTGACCCTGAGTTTATTGCTGCCTAGTGAGATGTACATTTTTCTGTCTTCTAGCATAAAAGACAGAAAATTAACCAGTTACATGTTGTATTATCTACTCCTGTGTACTGTACCGGTGTTATCAAAATCTCAAATGTCAAGGAAGCAGCCCTTTAGAGGTAGAAGTTCTCCCCGTGCTTTAAAAATAACAGATATTGCATCCGTTCCATAATATTCTGCAAAATAACTCTTTCCACTCATCTGCAAGATCATGTGCAAGATTGGCGTAAAACTCTATAAATTGAGGAGTTTGCCTGATCTATAAAAGTGGAATGAAGCTTGCTATCGAAGTGTTTTAAGATATTGTACAGATCCGCTTTGAAGTTGTGTACCATTTCTATCTCCATATTTTGCTCACATTCTGCTCCATCTGCCAGCTCCCTCCACGTCTCAACACCGGCTACTCTTTTATTGAATTCGTACGTAGCTACAATACGGGAAAGACGGATTGAAAACTTTTTTAATGTAGTCGAAATACCACCTTGATCAAAAAGATCCCGGAATTTATTCAGAAAATTAAAAATACAAGTTTATTCATCTAAATCTATATTGTCCCCTTCAAAGTAATCCCCATCGACTGCAACACATTTATGCCAGCGCTTGATCCAATCTTCGAAACATTTTTTATATTCGGTTTTCGGTATGTCCATCAGTGCTTCCTGCGATTTTTCCATTACTTCCTCTCGGCTGCTGAAACGCGTTCTCCGTAATGGTTTTTTAACTCGATTGAACAGAAAGAAGTCACAGGGAGCTAAATCAGGTGAATTCGGTGGCTGTTGGATGGTATTTGTTGCATTTCTCGTCAAAAAATTACGAATAATGATGGCACTGTGCGACGGTGCGTTATCATGGTGCAAAATCCACGAGTTTTCTGCCCACAATTCTGGTCTCTTTCGGCGAATTGCTTCACGCAAACGTCTCATAACGCCCAAATAATACTCTTTGTTTACTGTCTGGCCTTCTGGCAAAAATTCATGATGCACTACACCGTTGTAATCCATGAAAACCGTGAGCATTGCCTTCTTTTTTGACTGAAAACGTCTGCCACTTCGTTCATCATCTTCGATTGACTCACGACCACTTTTGAACCGCTCGTGCCACTGGTAAACGATCGTTTTCTTTAGATAATCGTTGTCGAAACACTTTTCCAACATTTCCAACGTTTGCGCACCATTAAATCCGTTTTTACGCAAAATTTAATACAAGTTCGTTGTTGCAAATTTAAATCCATTTCTAAAATTGTAAAAAATCGCCAACACACACAGAGATAGATGTACTCTTGGCTACGTAACTTTTGCAAATGTCAAGCTATGACGCTAAGATTAGAGGGAATATCAACAACAGATGTACCAACTTAACAAAAAAAACAGAACTCAAATCGGAACGATGGGAGCGCCACACGGTTTTTATTCCGGGAACTTTTTGATCAAGGTGTTACATTTTTAGGGTTGTAATGCATATCGCCAGCAGCCCAGTTTCAATATGTAGCATATAATTTGGAAAGGCAGCCGCGAAATTCGTTTTAGGAAGAAACGTAACAGCTGCTCGACAGTATGGCTCTGCTTGTGTTCCCATACTCGGGACGCATATAACAATATAGATCTCGTTGTTACCTCAAATATTTTGTATTCGTTGCGTGGCTGATGTTTTTGTTTGAGAAGCACTCCCTCGATGGAATGTTGATTGCTTTTTTGGCTTCCTTAAATTCGAATGTAAATTATAATTATTTCGTGGTTTCAAACAACTTCTACTGGGTCCCCTTGGTATCTCCTTCTGTCTATTGATGACTGGCTTTTCCCATTCCGCTTCCAAAAACTATAACTTACGATTTGCTTTTGTTCACTGTGAGACTCCAGATTTTGCAATAGTCTTCTAACTTTGTCATCATCATTTGAAGCTTGTGAGGTGTATCCGCTAAAATCACGATATCAAAGGCATACATCAATATTTTAATGACCTCGTTTCCTAACGTGATTCCTCTATTTAAGAAATTCACAATATCATCTATATATAGAATAAAAAACAGTGTACTCAGCATCCATCCCTATCGTAGACCCATACTGACTGAAAACTCTTCAGACATTGTTAATCCGTTTCATACCGAAAATGTGTTATTCATCATATAATGCTTTCAAAGTTGTGAGAAGTTTAGAAGGAATTCCTAGCGTTGATAATTTAAAGAAGACTAAACTTCTATCCATTCAGTCGAAGACTGTCTTAAAATCAACAAAATAAGCATAGACCTTTCTTGAATAATACATTTGGGGCGCTAGAACTTATATATGCAGGCCATTGTTGCATGAAATACACAGATACAGTGCTTGCTCGGAGAAAAAGAAACTTTTGAGGGGCCTACATACTGAAAACTTTATGCCCGTCACAGTCAGATACACAAAATAACAACAATACACGCTGACTTCCATCCGCTTATGAAATCTGTCTTCACATGCTGATCAATTTCTGTTCACCGCGGTCAAACTGGTCTCGGTTGAGATCCAACTAATCTTGTGTCAGGTCTTTTGCTCAAACAGTGGCATTTGACATTTCAGGAGGTTTATATGTCGAAATTTCATTAAGTTTTTGTCCATTTGCTGATGGGGATTTTTCCTACTTTACTCTCAAATCTTGCCAATGTATACAGACACCTAAAGGTTTCCTCTACATAAAGCTCTTTCCAGCAGTTAGCAGTAGTCCAACGGTTGAAAAAGGGTCGAAGATGCAGGTTGGTAGTTTGTATGTTGAACTATTTATCACCTTCTTCTTCCTATCCCCCACTGCACCGAATACCTACTGACCCGCCTGTAGGGTTCGCTTGTTTGAAGCCAGAAAATATCGACATGCCTCGATTTTAGATCACTTCGTTATTGAGGGAAACTAAACGCTGGGGTTGTTTCATTTGTGTGATTTAGGAGTTTTTATTTCGGTGAATAATTAGTGATCAAATATTGTTTGTTCTTATTTTTACCTCCGATTCGTTTTAAATAAAATACTTTATTTATTATATAACCTGTCCCAAATAAATATTAACTGACTCAATCATATTTTTTTTACAATTTTGAGAGTTAACTTTTGTATTATGCTAAGCGACCTGTTGTGCATTTTCCAGTGGGAACCAAACAGAAACTTAAGCGTTAACTAGCTAAATTTGAATTACCCAGCTTGCAAGCACAATCTAACGCACTACACATGACAAGCGCGAGGTCGCGCTAGTATTACTCGTTTTCTACATAACCATATAGTAGGAGAGCTGACCGCGTGATGTCCTAAGGCATAGAAAAGAAAAAAAGAAATAGAAAATTCTATGTCAGCATTTACATATAATCTTTTTTATTTGGTGAAAAGCTACGGATTTTGTGATCTTCGCGATAGTTTAATCCCTGAAGTCTACTAAATTTTCATTTTTACCACTAAAACCACACTTCTTCATTTAGTATTAATTGCAAAAA
This sequence comes from Brachypalpus laphriformis, assembly GCA_945910035.1. NCBI lineage: Eukaryota > Metazoa > Arthropoda > Insecta > Diptera > Syrphidae > Brachypalpus > Brachypalpus laphriformis. The sequence continues at coordinate 36,989,308 of OX246753.1, forward strand.
AAACCAACCAGAAGATTATTGCCAGAATTTTATTTTGAATAACTGAAGCAAATAAACCGATTGGGTTCAAATGCTTCTTTTTGCCTTTTTGATAGAATATAGAGCGATAAAGAAGCAGCCTATTGATCATTAATAATTATAAGAACAAAATGCATCAGTACATTGTTCTAAAATTAGAATATTTGTTTGATGAGATCTCTCAACTTTTTGCGGGAGAGCGTTCCATATGGTCGCATACAGAGCGTGCAAATAGCGCGCCAAAAATAGTGGGTTGTCAGTGTATCTGGGCAAATAATTGCAGACAACCCTATATATTTGTTAATGGTAAACATCAGCTTTAATTTGGTATTTGTTCCAACTTTCTTTTTTATGCCTATAGTCAATCAAAAAAATGGATGATTTAAGTTTTTTTTTTCGAGGGTAGGTAAAAATCTTCCATAGAAAAAATCTATGAGAATAGCAAGCGCGTGCTCATAGTAGTTATCTATTATTAACATATCAAGCAATTTTTCTATCATGAAATAAAAACGTTTGGCAGGTTTCATTCCACTGAAAGATCCTGCATATTCCGCAATATAGACGCGGTTAATTATTATCTCGCCAAGTCGAAAGGTTTCGTCCTTTGTAGTCGGCGCAATAAATTGCTTTCATCCAAAATTTGTAGGACTGTACTCGTATTGTTGACATGTCCGATTAGTCGGTTTCTATGCTTTCTCGCGAAGCTTCTAGTTTCAGCTTCGATTGTCGGAATTCCGAGATCCCTGTGGATATCGTCGTTTCTACTATACCACGGTGCTTGGACAATTTCTCTTAGCACTTTATTTTGAAAAGCTTGTAAAATATTTGCATTTGTTTTCTTGGTAGATTTGGATTATGGATTTAAAATAAGGTTGTCGGGGGTTAGTGGCCAGATGGGAGCTGCCAACCCAATGGGTTCAAGTACTATTTAAGGTCCTCTATCGAATAGTTACTCATTCATTCTTGAAAATCGAAAGAAAAAAAACGTACCGGAAGTTGCCATTTTTTTTTAATCCTGGGCAAAAAATTCAGCCAACCATTGACGTTTTGTCTACGTCTGCAAGCAAGCTTTAATTTTTTATTCAACTCATCCTTCTTTTTTATGCCTTAGGACATCACGCGGTCGGCTCTTGGACTAATAGTCTTAGTATAAATTTTAAACTTTAAAATCACCCACTTCTGAATTCCTTATGAACTTGTCGGTCATGAGGAGCCATATCAGTGGCGAATGTACATTGTCTTGAGTGGTTGATCTACTCCCATTGGCTGATGTCGTCTACGGTCGAGTTACTTGTGTACGACTCAAGTCAATCCTAAACTAAAACCTAAAAAAAGTTAGCATACCTCGATCACATATTGTATCCCACTCATCCCACAACTGCTTGTGCACTACATTCGTGAAGAGGGTCACCAGGATCAACTATACTACCAAGGCAAAAATTACGTCCTTCGAAAATAAGTGTCTACACAGACTTGAAAGTACAAAAAAATAAACTACAACCAAACTGTAATGAACCCATATTTTAACACCATTACCCTAGACAACACAGATGGTGCTTAGGGCTGCCAACAGCAAAAATTAGACCATCACCACCCCCACGGCAAAATTGGCACGAACTGAATTTTACTTGTTTCGCAAGCAAGTACAAAACTCTCTTGTCGCATTTTTCTTACTCAGTGGCAGAAAGTACACAACCCGAGGCATTTTGTAAAATGACAGGAATGACAACGAACAATTTAATTGCAAAATGCCGCCAACTTTATGTCATGCAAAATGCAATAATTCCAATCATCAGTGAGCGCATCTTAAACTCAGCACGAAAAGTAGTTACAATTTCCATGATTAAATTAAATCTTTTAACGACTTGAAAACAAGGATTGCACTTCCTCTTGCCCTGCCCGTGTGCCTGCGCATTCGATTGGTTGGAAAATCTCCACACCTACACCTGCTGTTCACATTGATTGCCGTCAACACACAACAACTGCCTGCATATTGTAATCCAATTTTATTGCGATTTATTCATGATTACTTCACGTCCTTAAGTGCGCGATGGCAACCCCATATATAAATTTTGTTTTTATCAGATGGTGATGTTGTAAAAATATAAATATGAATTTATTTTATTTTTTCACCCCCAAAACTGTTTATGTGATTTCCATTTCCACCCCGCCACCGATCATGGCATACTTGTACATATTTTTTGATTCGCAAAACGCACAGAGAGTTATTAATTTTTTCCCCATAAATTCAGGACTTTCATTCATAATTCTTCCGAGTGGATAAACGGGTAACATGTTTCCCACAGGAAAACACAATTTTCTTTTTCCCCAACCCACCCTCGATCGCTCTGCTTCAGGCCCTCTTCAGTGCCGGCAAAAATCGTCCTCTACTGCGTTTGACAGTTGTATTTTCTGCAGCCCCACTTCCAGCATATCCCGCCAAACAGTTCATTCGAAAAGTGGCTATAAAAATTAATGGGCAGCAAATCTCCACCGTATACAGTACCAGTATACGCGTATAGCCAGCCCGAGGAACTTTGATTTCAATCGTTCACATCCCGAGCGGGGCTGATTATTCAATTATTGCCAAACGACAACAGCACAAACAACAACAACAACAACAGCCAGAGTAGTAGTTTTCAACCCTTGCTCGCTACAAATCAATGGTGGCTGTGGGGTGAGCTGGTGTGGATGGTTTGGTAGGAGAACCTAATGAAGTTTAATGGCGGATTTAGAAGTTCAGAGTTCGACTTGAGAGGTTCGGGAGAGTTCACAAGTTGAGCTAGTAGTAGCTAGAGTTCATCGCGAACATAATTCCTATCCGAATGGAATGCGAAACAAACAGTGTAGTGAGTAGTCAATTACCCAGAAGGAAATCTTTAATTAAAATGTTTTTAAGGAAAACCAAGAATAAGTCGTGCAAGGTTGTTGACGCTTAAGGGATGTTTAGTTGGAGAGGAAAGGATTAAACGTGGCACTCATCATCATCATCATCGTCGTCGTAGTCGTCGTCGTCGTCGGGAGGAAGGTTAATAAACATAAAATGGCAAAAGGAACGATGATATGTATATACATAAGTTGGATTGGGGCGCTGCTCTGGGTTAAGAACTTGTGCCGTCTTTTATGGACTATTTAAGATTTTTGTTTTTAGCGGGGGCGTTCGGCATACATGGAATATTTTTAGAAATACGCGGCACTAGAATTCGAAAATCGGCAGAAACTGGGAATTGGGGGAGACGATTGTGACATCTGGATAGAACAATAGTCGCAGATAACTTGACGATGGTAATTGCAGGAATGTTTGGTGGGAGATAACAAATGTCTAAGGAATAGTGAATGATAGGCTTAGACAGATGTTGAAAAGGACTTTTGGAAAAACACACTTAAATAATTTTGAATTCCTTTAAAGGATACTACGTACCGTTCGTGTATCCATGGAGAAGTATTGAAAAAAGTTTTCCCTATAATGCGCTGTCTGATCCTAGCTAAGGCCGGAAATCTGCAAGGAAATGATTTAAAGATTGCTTTTCGTTATGGTAGGAAGTGTTGTGAGGGATACCTAACTTGGCAGCGTGGTCTCCTATTGGCCAGTGGCCTGTGCTTATAGCTACAATCCTTGCAATAGACAGGTTCATACGGTCTTGATCTGCTTAGTAGCTTGTTTGTTTTAAGTTTGGTATAACTGAACCATATCTTTCTTGATATAGAGTTAGCCTTTTGCTTCCGGGGTTGGTCAGCTTTAAAAAGTGACAGTGTATATTGCCCTTAACGACTCCGGAATATAAGCTCTTTCCGACAAAGTGTCGTCAAGGGTTGACCCTTGCTTGGCTAATACGTCGTCCGCTCGTTCGTTTCCCCCAAAATTACTATGCCTTTGGACCCAGAGATGAGAGGAACTCTTGATTGAGAACATGGTTGGTTGAGTTTAATCTGCCAGTTTATATAATGTAACTATCAGTTAAGATAGTAGTGTTATGAGTGGATTTTTGGATTTTTCAGTGTGCAACATACCTCACGAATTGTGAGCATCTCTGCCTGGAAAACACTGGCATAGTCCAGTAGTCTTTTTTAAACTGTGTTAAGTATTTCAAATATTTTTCAAGTACTAACATGTTTCAAGTATTTGAATGTAGATACCTTTCTAAGTATTTTCATTTGTTCTATCTAAATGGTTTTCCTGACTATTCGGTGTCCCAATAAAGGGAAATCTCTTGTATCCCGGATGCACGAAGGGTGATTTCCATAATGTTCTATGATTGATACTTAAAATTTGGTAAGAGAAGTCGTGGGCATGGCCCACCAAATCAGAGAACATTTGTTGAAAAACCATTATTCTCTGTTCCGTAGAAAAAAAAAAAAAAAAACTCCGACAATGCATTATAGACTACTGTTCATTAAGGTTAACAATAAGTGTTTTCTAATCGCGTTCCTTCTTAGATTACTTTATAAATCCATTAAATTGAATGTCATTAGCCTCTCGGAAGCATGAGTATTAACATTAGCTTTGCAGGATGGTAATCGAATATTGAATTGTAGATGAGACGGTAACCAATCTAGTGAAACGGTTATGAATTGTCTGTAACCTGCACGGGCTCCTCCAAATTGTACAACAAAATAAAGGAGGCAAATTAATATAATAAATTAAAGTGTATGTGTCCTAAAATTCCCTGAAATTCCAAGCATTGAATTCGGTAATGTTACCAAGCAATTTGCTGGTGAAAGCTGTATTTGGTGTCGTAATCTTTCTTTTTCTGAGTGAGTGTGGTGACATATTAGGCTTATGTTGACGGATTGAGTCTTGATGTGGATCGTTACTAGGCGCCCGTTCACCTTTCGAATACTTACGACTTATCTGCCTTTAGCGGCAAACTATCGTGTGACATGAAACAATCATGTGAAAATCACTTACCCAATCTTGTCAGTTCTGTTCTTGGGCCTACATAGCTTTGAGAATACTCTTATTCTTAGATCCTAGATCGTGGACAGTAAGAATATAACTACTTGTGCCATGTCTGTGACATTGTCTGGTTGTGTGCGATCGAAAAATTAAATCGTTGGTATTGAGTTTGATCAAGTTACCACAGATGCTAACTATTTCAAAGAATACTCTGCAGTTCAAATCGTAATGACTTTCTATACCGTGTTTCATCTTACTCCCGGTCTTGTCTAGTTGAGGTAAAGTTAAGTCCTGTGTCCTCTCATGGGACCCGGGGTATCTACCACTCCTACGCGCCATCGCGTTTGGCTTATTTTAATATTCTCCAGCTATTTACCAACTGTCATGTACAGGGTGACCAGATAAGAACGATAGGAACAAAAAATTTCAATAAAACAACAACGGTGTGAGATATAAAATTGAATTTAGCTTTATTTTGAAGTTACATTCATGCAATTATGTGTGGAATAGCCCATCATTTTAATGACCACCTTTGTTTCGCTGGCAGTGCTTCAAGTGGCCGGCCCAATTTTTAATGAGTCAGTCCAATATGTACGGCGTTATTCTGGCAATAGCGTCTCGAATGTTGGCCTCGAACTCGTACAACGTAGAGTAAGGACTTGACGTAGCCCCATAGAAAATAATCGAGTGATGTCAAGTCGCATACTCGCGGCTGCCAATTGATGAACGCTCGCCGTGAGATGACCCAGTCGCCAAATTTCTCCTTCACGACTTTGAGCGTTTCGTCGCTTGTGTGGCATGAAGCGCCGTCTTGTTGGAACCACAGTTCGAATATATCGATGTTCTCGAGCTCTGGTCACAGAAAGTCGGTTAAGATCGCTCTATACCTGTGATCATTGACGGTAACTGTGTCTCCTTCCTCATTTCGAAACAAAAAATGTCCGATGATGTCGCCATGCCATTAACCGCACCAAAGAGTCAATCTTTGTGGATGCATTGATGCTTGGTCGAACACTTATGGATTGTGTTCGCTCCAATAACGGCAATTTTGCCTGTTGAAAATTGACCTCGACCGAGAAGATAATTTTTTGGCCAAAATCCGGATCTCCAGCCAACATTTCCAGCGCCCAATTAGCGAACTCATGGCGTTGTCTATGGTCGTTCGGCTTCAATTCTTGCGTCAGCATAATCTTATATGGATGTAGGCCCAAATCTATCCACAAAATGACTCTCTGGCGATGGCCAAATCCATCCACAAAATGACTCTCTGGCGATGCCCAATTCAGCTGATCGGTGCCGAATCCACATTTCTGGGTCTTCTTCTGTTCTGGCCGGTACGGCGTCTATGTTTTCTTCATTTCGCATCAATCTCTGTCTGGTTGATGGCTTAAGGTCCAAAAGAGTGTACTCACGCTCAAACTTTTACACGGTGCGACGGTGCTTGAGATGGTTGTTTTGAAAATGTTCGCGAATGAATTAGGACTGACTTTCATCTGTAAAGAGTAGCGGTGAAATAAGGAAGACACATTGTTTTTCTAACTTTAAATATTTTTATTCACCGTATGTCTATTCCTCCGACGGTGTCTCTGAAACTGCGATGTTCGCGATAAGTGGACATCCTGCTTACATGTGAAATCGTTTAGTCATTTTCGATAATAACGAGGATATTATGCAACTAATTCCCTGTAAATGAAAGACCTGTGAAGTTATGCCTCGGACCAGTATTAACCTATTTTATCAGAGATGTCGCTAGTTAACATAAGGTTACATTATGAATATCTAGGCTCAGACATTTGCTTTGGTCGCTGTCTTTGGAGAATCTTACAGTAAGTTACAGTGTATTACGTTATGGATATCTAGCTGAGAAAAGTGTTTGTTCACCGCCGCCGTTTGCAAATCTGTGAAAGACTGGCATTTAACATTTTATTTTAGGTTGCGTTATGTTAAGTTATGTTACATGAACATCTGGCCCACGAACCCCACAGGCGGATCAGTAGAAATGCGGTGAAGTGGGAGGCTTATGATCCCTTGTTTTCGGATCAAAACCTCGTTGATAAAAGGAAGAAGAAGAAGAAGACATGAACATCTGGCCCAGAGTTAGTTGTTTGGGTTACTCCCCTTGCCGAAGTTCTGGAAATAAACGATTTGCTTGTTTTTAATACTGTGGATTCGCTTTGATGTGCAAAAATATTCACCAGATGTTATTGTTCCATCCATCAATGCGTAGTCGATAGTCCATTCCCCACTACATCGGCTTTTGTCAGATAGAGTGTTGAGATCTGATTTATCTTATCATGTGATCATCTTTTTCAAGCCTTCTTTGTGCCGACAGGATGTGGAATTGTTGAACGGTATGCCTCGATTCATGTACATGCAACCAAAATCAAATATCAATGCCGCAAGACACCAAGTGGGACATGCACACATTGGAGCTCTGTGGGTGCCGGATATGTTCAGAAGCACTTTTTTTTTTTTTTTGCGCAATCTAGCTGCATACATCCCTCGATGACGAACGATATGAACCGGCAGTAATAGGTTTAATACAGACGAGCAATTTTTCGATAGCTCCGTGTTGAACTTTCACGTATGGTCATTCATTGTGAGTTATCCTGCTGGTCCTTGAACCCTCCCAGTCAGGTGGAAAATTTGTGCGCGATGTGACCACACGTGCCACATTAATCTTTCCCGTCTTCTGATTTTAATATTCAATGTGTGATCCCTCAACAAAGGGACTGTTTCAACACTTTTGGTTAGATTTAAAAAAAGAAAAAAAAAAAAGAAGCTCTCCAACGTTTGGCTGTAAATCCTCAACACATTGGTTTTATTTTTCATGGAACACTTGTCGTCCGTAAACCTGCTAAAATCTCATGTTTTATTTTTTGGACAAACTTGCCCTCGTTTCCAGATGAAATCCTCGACGAATTGTTTTCCAACGCCGCAATAACTGCGCGATGAACAAACAGATAATTCGCCTCCTCTGTGTGACACCTTGTCTGTGACAATCTTTTTCCTCCTCTTCTTTGGTGTGTTTTACTAAACTTGGAAGAAAGGAAACACACAAGAAGCCTGCCGTTTCTCTGTATGTACGTACATACGTATATCTGGACCGGAATAAGCTTGACAGTAGCATTATGATCAGGATTATGACATTAGGACTGTGACATTAAACACACATTATTGCCACACATATAATTTTTCGGTTCAATTCACCTCAATCTGGCTTACACGCACACACATACTCACACACAGGGTAGAGTATCCTGTAACTGCGAATTGTACTAAAATTTCTTCACATTAAAGTCATGTGAGTGGTGCTACTTCGTGTGTGTGTGATTTTTTTTTATGCACTTATGGGATTTAATGCCTACCACCCTCTGGTCCATAGTGCAGTATTAGTACAACACATACGCGCAGAGCGCAAGTCGAAAGGGAAAATCTAGGAGGTGGTGGTGGTTGATTTGATGGGGCACGAGGAAATTAGAAAAACAGGAGAGCCCGGAGAGGGTTGGGTGGGATTCTGTCGAGAGCATCATTTTGCTTAGTAACAAACAATAACTACCAACACAATAGGCTTATTACCGAATGTGATTCGAACGTAGTTACAATTCGAACTGAAGTTACAAATGAGCTGTATGTTGCTGTCCTGCTATGGAATAGTAGGGATCGTAAAGTGAGTATGGCACGAGCTAGCTAGCTACTGTGTACATGAAACAGGCGAAGGAATTTATACAATTGCGTTCGTGTTGTGTGTGTAGAAATCCAACAAAAGCAGCAGCAGTAGTAGCAGAATGTAATGGATGGCGGGGTTTACAGGAAGAGATGTAAGATTAACGATTCGAATCGGCTTTGCTTATATATTTTTAGTTTAAGTTAAGCTCTTTAATACACTCTTGAGTAAATTTTCGATAAAGACACGACTTGGGCGAAATGGAAGGCAACTGATTACGGATGGATTAAAGATTTTATTATAGTCGACATTTCGTAGGATTACTTTTGAAGCTTTGCTTGTCAGCTATCTTTCATTTGATGAGAATTTTTTTCCTTCCCATGCGGCGGAAATACTTGGTTGAATTCGGAAGAATTGTCCTTGTCTGTTGATGTGTCGTTTGATTTAGTTCGATTTAATTGATTGCAAGAGGAAGGCAATTGACGTACTTGTTATGGGGATTCATTCTGTTGTTCTTATACCACATGTGAAATTAGTTTTGATGGTTTGAACTCTGTCTTGTTCTTCGCATAATACTTAGATTTTGTTACAGTCGAATGGGATAAGCTGCCGTCTGTGTGATTTTTTCCAAGAATATTTTCATTTCACTTACAGTCGAGTTATTTAACAAAAGAGTTCTGTAAATATTTCATATACACCTTTAAGATGCATACAACCCTTTGTAAGATACTTATAACATTATTATAAGAATGAAAATGTACAGGCTAGTAACTCGTTTAAGCGTTCGCAGAATCCTTTCCAACGATTTACATTTTATTCTTCCTTAATTGAAAACCTTTTCAGAATACTACTGTTTTGCCTTCGATTCGCTTATAAGCTCGCCGCAAACATTAATATTCGTCAAATACAATTGCTTTGAATGCAATGCGAATCGCCTGATTTGTTGGGATATCGATTTTGACTGTCATTGTCAAAAAAAAAGTAATCCCAAATAAGTTCAGATACAAACTGTATGAAATAAATTTACCATTCCATGCAAACAGTCCATAAATAACATATGACCAAACATCTCCCAGCCATTCGTTAAATTTTTTTGCGCAAATATAAAGCGTCCGCATTTTCAAACCGTTTCTGAAGGGCAATATTTAAAAAACAAAACCCTTGCTTATGACACTTGCAATCTGCGAGGTTTGCCAGACATTCTGAATAGGTGGGAGCGTAAAAAAAAATGTTTGAAATTTTTTTTAATTTGAACCGTGAACCTCCAGCTCAGTATTCCGAATTCTGGCTGAAAAATTGCCTTGAAATCGGCAACGATTTATATGTGTATATACGTATACATAAGTTTCGATCAGATCATTGGTTTTGAAAATAACGTTGATTTAAAAATTTAACTCGTATTTTTCTTCCGTTCACGCTAAGTTGTAGAGAACTACACCGATTTGAATAAATATTTTGCAAAGTATTGTACAAGGAATGGAAAGTTACTCACTTAGGTGGATGATGATTTGCCTATGACATCGGTTATCGGGAAAAAAGTACTGTGAATCAGAAGCAAAAAAAATAAATAAAAAATCTTCCCAGTTATCTGAACAACTGAGCTTCAAACCACTACACCAAACATCTTTCTCTCTGTCTACATATCCTTTCCAACGCCCGCATTGTGTGTAAACATATGAGGGCGCGCAAAATTATAAAAAAAAAGCGGCCCACTGACGACCCGGTGAGATCTTCCGACTATGTCAATGTCATCGGCTTAAGCGAGTAGTTGTACAGATTTGTAAAAGATTGTACCTCCGGTGTTGGTTTCTGAGTTTCATACGATTCTTTTAAGTATTATGTTAAAGATATCGCAATATAGCGCGTTATCTTGTTTAAGATCGTTTTTGATATCTAACGGTTCGGTGGTGCTCTTTCCAACTTTGATGGGGCAGCGAGAATTATCCACCGTCATTCTCCACAGACGGACGACCTTGGCAGGGATGCCGAGACTAGACATGGCTCTACGAGTATATAACTCATCTCTATACGCAATATTATAGCCAACTTCGAAATCGATGAAGATGTGATTCGTATCGATTTCATATCCTGGGTTTTTTTCCGAGGTCTGCCGTAGTGTGAATATTTGGTCAATGGTGGACTTACCCAGCCTGAAACCGTACTGACCTATCAGGTTATTGACGATGGGTCTTAGTCGTTCACATAATACGGCAGATAGGATTTTGAATGCGATGTTGAGAATACGTATACCTCTGTAGTTGGCGCAGTTCAGAGGGTCTCCTTTCTTCAAGATCGAAACAAAAGCGAAGCAACTAAGCTGTGTTGCCATCTTGGAAAATGGCGGCAAAAATTATATTTTTAGCTTTTTTTCGGTCATCATCGATCACCTCACGTTAAAATTGTCGAATTATTTAAGAAATTCGTTATACTAGTTTTTTTTTTTTGATTTGAAAATCCCTAGAAGCACAAAGTAGCATTGAACTTTTCTTCGTACGAATAGCAATGCGAACTTCCTCATTTTACCAGTGTTTTATTTGACTTCCAGCAAGCGACCAGAAGGCCAATAAAGCTAAAACCTTGAACACTAACAGAAAATGTTACGAAGTCTAGTCTATAGTATTCGATCTTACAGTTTTCGAAATACAGGGTTTACCACCAATTGGTGAATTCTTTGAATTCAACTTTGGTGCATTTCACACGTGAATTCTATTTGGGATTGAAACAACGGCCAGGTTAAAACGGCGTATAGTTTTGAAGAGGATGGTTTTTCTGTCATCACTAATAAGGTATAGGACCTTGTCTACTCTTATACCTATAGCTTCGTCGAAAACTTGTTTTGGAGTGCTGACTCTATAGAATGCATTTCCTTCTCAATGACCCATGTGGTTTGGGATCGAGAACAGTAAAACCCCATTGGCATTTGAAATTTCATTGAGGAAGTTTATTGGTCGCACAAGCCGCTGTGTCCAGTACTTTGTGTCGAGAATTACAGTTGTGGACCTCCTGTCTGTGACTATCTGACTTCTAGTACCAGAGTCAGATAGTCGCCTCCTGTTAGCTGCTCTACTATGACAGAATAGGAATGCGACCTAACTTTAGACAATAATTCTGTTTGAGTGGGGTTCTAGCTGACTTTCTTTCGGAGTAAAAGCCCAGAGAGTACAAATATATGACGATTGTCCACTACCGTTGTGGGCGTCTGTCTTATGGACCTGTAATGCCGATGCAGTCTATCTTCATATCTCAGTGAGGCTTGAAAAATTTGATTTGATTTTGAAAGCATTTCTTCATACTGGGTCTAAGATGTCCTCCTGTATACCTACTTGCTATATATCCAATGGTTGCGTTCGTACATACAGTGCTACTTTCGACGATGGTTCGCTTTGACATAACTTAGGTTAGATTAGAGTGGCTGTGTGTATCTGAGCGAGACACGCTGGACCAAAGGACGTCAATTGAGATACCATGGGATATTCGCCAGGTCTTCGTGGTTGTTGAAAACAAATGCTCCCAGATGGGATAGGTAATGGAGAACAGTTTTTTCTTCCTAATGTCCCTGCAACTCTTCACACCGTAGATTTGGAAAGTCATAAGTAAGGACACGAACGACGATGCTGATGCCCGATCCATTTAGCAAAACCAACCCAGTAGAATGTTTCTAATTCAGTTTAGATCATACATATGTATATTTTTGAAATCTTGACATTCCGCTCTATTCTGCCATCACAACGTGGGAAAATCTTTACACATAATGAAAGGTTTACCTGTTTAAATGTTGCCTTTCTGCGCAATTCTGAGGATGTTACTATTTCCAGCGAGTTTGCCAGACTTTGAAGTTTCCCTAATGTTTTTGTTACCTCGCGTCCGGCATAGGTAAATACGTATTGTACATCTATGAGAGGTAAGTGGAAATCTAGAGCCGACTTTATAGTGAGAATGATTCTAATTATTTTATGGCCATGTGCCAAGAAAAGTAAATTCGTTTTGGATACAATGGTTGATATTCTTCTTAGAGCTTATCGTGAAACATAATATTACCCTTCGATATCTAGATGCTTTCGTAAATTTCGAGGTAATCCCACGAGGTAGCATCCTGGGAGGTATCATCCCACGATGTGTCCCACGATATGAAACTACAATAGTATGGTGTTTCTGATTCCATACAGATTCCAGGTCTAGATTCTGTTTTAGATTCTTTGGCAGAATCTATAAGATTTTAATATTGGCCTTACGGTTTCCTGGAATATCTGTCGACAATTTGTCCTATTGCCCAACACTTAAAGAAATGAGATGTTAACATTTAATCTGACGGGAAAAACTGCTCCAACTGTACTATTTCCCTCACTAAATTGCCTGGTCGTGCAAAAAGCTTTTATAATAATAATATTATTAATATTGGAACGGCCTGTTTGAAAGCTTAATCACTTGATGTCGATGGCCTGAGCCAATAGTCGTTGATTGATTATCGATTTTCTACATCAGATATCACACTGGTATGAACCTTTCTGGCTTTAGGCGGTTACACACCATGTGTGTACCTGTAATCTTTAAAAAAATTAACGAGAGTAACTTGCTAGTATGCTAAGTTTATTCGCCAAAGAATAATCTTTTCTTCCAAGTTATGGCATGAAAATGATTTACTATGATGATTCACATGAAACCTTACAGGATTGCACCAAGTTGATCAACAAATCGTCTTTTTTCTTTTTAATCCACGGTTTCGTCCTTATTTTTCATAAAACAGATTTTGTCTTTGTCGTTCGTTATCCATTATAGGATCCATAATTGGGTTTTTAACCAAGACTGCCAGTCGGTAGTACATGGGGAGCAGTGCAGCCGGGAATGTGTGGTTTGGGGCCTTGTTACACATTCATTTTCAGATAAACAATTTGCACTGCGGGCTAGGAATTTCGCCGGAACCAGGACAACCAGAAAAGACATGTGTTAAACTTTTGCTCAACCTTGCTCAGTGTCATAAACAGGTGTAATTAATATGTACGTCAAGCTATGTCCTCAAAAAAAAAAAAACATCTGAAATAACTTTTTATCGTCCCTTCTTGTTTGCTGTATCTGTACATATGTATGTACAATTGGCCTTCTCATCATGTACATAAATATGAATGTATCTTGTATCTATATGCATTGCGTTGTTGGGAAACAATCGCAAATAAATGGTGAACTCATTGGGGTTTTCAATAACAAAGTTCAGTACGATTGATGAATAGTCCTAGATTAAAAACATCAAAGTGCTGCTCTTCTAAAAATCCGTCGACGTATCCCTATCTCTCCATGTGTGTAGATAAAACTCTGAATATGATAAATTTTAAAACAAATTTGACCCTTTTTTCGACATCCGGCAAGTTTTTCCGGATAGTTTCACCCCTTTCCCTCAGCAAGTGCAATTAATTACCCCGAAAGATATGCAAATGCAACCAGGGGCACAAAAAAAAAAAAAAAACTTTATTTGCATTGAATGCACTTTTCCAACAATTCAGCAATTTCGCAGGACCAGTGAACCAAACGAATCACCACACCATCCAACCACTACTACGAAGATAGTGCGAGCGCGCATAGCACACGCTCGGAAATATGTCCAGCCAACTATGAAACCATAATTTAATGGAAATATCGGACACCGGCAAGTGCGGTCCTTTGTGTGTAAGCGCACATCCTAAATCTCTACATAAATCGTCATTAAAAACAACCAACAACAATAACAAAAACAACAAAACTAACAACTCTCCATCATTGCAACAATCCATTTTTAATGCTCCCACAGATATGCACCAGCACTGGCACTGTTGGCATGTGGCATACATATATACATATATACAGATTCGTTGTACAACAAAACGTTGCTCCAGTCCACATGTCAATGGTGCATTAAATAGTGATGAATGTGAGTGTGAACTGGGTTCTGTCGTTCCCTGTTTGATTTTTCAAATTTTTTATATTTTTTTTGTACATATTTGTGAAGCTTCAGTGAACAGAACACAGCAGCTGAGCCAAAGTCGAGTCGTTAGGGGTAGGTGTGTGGAGTGGAGTTAGTTAGGGTGGGTGGTGATGAAAAATCACTGTGCTTTTGTGGCATATCCCAGTTGAAATAAGAGGGCGAAGGATTCTTCTGTATGCCGTCAATGAAATCGAGTGATAAGTGGGATACACTTTAGCAATGTTAACAAACAATGTAAGTAGGGAATTACCAGCCAAATTGGACGAGGAGGAAGCTACTTATTCAAGGTATTTGTCACAAAATACGATTATGCTTCTTGGAAACAAAATACTCAGTCTCCTGGTGCCAGTAACCGTAGTAAATAGGTACTACCCGCTTCAAGGTAGATATAGATTTTCTAAGAGCACAATAGAATTATCTTCCCTATCGCACAGCTAGCAGCAGCACAAAGTTAGTATAGTACGTACGATACTCTTCTCTTCTCTTGTATGGCGTCCAAATCATGGTTAAGGGTTGTGTGTGCCTAAAAATAACTTCAATTACTTTTCTAATGGAAATTCTCCTCTCAAAAACGATAGGCGGTAGCACTGCACACCACACACAACAGCAGAACGCAGAGAATCGAAAAATTTCGAGAAATGTGTTATATTTTGCTTTGACGTTCTTCTCAACCACTCTCCCACACTTTTCTCATAACTTTTTTTGTTTTGCATTTATCCGTGAAAGTGGGATTAGTAGATCCTGGTGAGGGTGGTAAACATTCCATTTATTTAGGCAAAAAACCCTTAGAAATACATATACACGACGACGACGACGAAAAGTATGTGGCAACGTTGGTATTTGGAAAAAGGATTTTTTTTTTGCTCCTTTCTGCCGAATGATTTACAGAAAGATTATGTCTGTCAAAAAATGTGTGCGCGCTTCAAAGGAAATGATTTGATACAGTTAGATGTGGCTTAGGAGTATGCATACACACACATTCAAGCACATGGTGCTTCCGTTTCGGAAATAGTGGAAAATACTCGAAGCATACAACAAGCATGTGACAATATTTCATTCTGAAATTGCGGAAAAACTTATACAAAGAAACTGTAGTGAAGTTGGGAAGGATTTTATAAGAAAGTTGGGGATTTTCACCCATCTGCTGTAAAGGTTGTGCTGTGCTATAAACAGTTGCAAGCAGCTAGACCATACATGGGTAAGTATGGATAAAGAGCGATTTTCAGTGAGCGGTGATCACAGAGACAAAAAAAGAGCAGCTTACTCGTAGACTAGTAGTTAGCATTTAACTGCTTTCTTCTCTGTGGTTCACGATGCAGGGCGCAATTGCAATCAACGCAAACAATGTCTAAACAATGAAACGATGTAGTCAATCTCACAAACTGAGATAAAAAAGACCAAGACAACATAAATGAAATAAATTTCGCTTCCTAGATTCATACATACCTGCAATAGCATATACATAGCCTAAAGAAACGATTGCGTTGCGATTTGGTATGTACATGTTCTTAACAATGAAATTATCATAATCACAACTGAGCCCTTTAATTTTGTATGATCTACCCTGAACACAGAGCACCGAGCAGTTATAGCATAGAACAATCACGCTCCCATTCACAATTTTGGGCTGTGATTTGGTATTTGCCTATTCTGAACACTGGGCAACTAAGTTGGTATACCACAGAGTAATCACAATCATAACTACGAGGGCAAGGTGAAATGTTCTCGGCCTGACGCAGAGATAGCGTTCCAATCAGCAAAAATGTATGTTTCCTGCCCGGGTGCACTTCTCATTAGTTCCTATGACCAGTTTCAACTTGTTCTCAAGTAGTTTGCTTACACGAATTTTTGAAGTAGACGTCCTGCGTGTTTTTTGTTAAAGTGGATAAACTTGAATATCGTGCGGTCAAATTCGTTTTGGATGGGTTAACCCCTAAGGAAATTCATCCAAAGTTGACAAAAGTTTACGGGGACTCTGCTCCTTCCATGTCAACCGTTAAAAAGTGGGCAGCTAAATTTAAACGTGGTCGCACGTCCCTCGAAGATGACCCACGTGAAGGACGGCCAAAAACCGCAACCACACCCGAAACCATCGAAAAAGTGCATGATATCGTGTTGGACGATAGGCGAGTGAAGCCGAGTGAGATAGCTGAGGCTGTGTGTATATCGGAAGAGAGGGTGCGAAACATCTGGCACAAAAACTTAGGGATGCGAAAGCTCTGCGCAAGCTGGGTGCCGCATTTGCTGAATGTCGATCAAAAGCAAATTCGCAAACGATTTTCGCGGCAATCTTTGGACCGATTCAATGGGGATCCGACCGATTTTGTGCGGCGATTTGTCACCATGGATGAGACATGGGTCCACCACTACACGCCAGAAACGAAACAGCAGTCGAAGCAGTGGGTGGAAGCCGGTGGTTCAGCGCCAAAGAAAGCGAAGTCGATCGCATCTGCCGGGAAGGTCATGGCCAGTGAGTTTTGGAATGCGAAAGGGATCCTGTTAATTGATTACCTTTTGAAAGGCAGAACAATTACAGGCTAATATTACTCCAACCTTTTTGAACAGCTGGATGCCAAAACTCTCGAAAAGAGGCCTGGCTTGAAAAAAAAAAATCATCTTTCACCAGGACAGTCCACCTGTACACAAGTGTGCGTTGGCGATGGGAAAACTGCGGGATTTGGGGTACGATTTGCTCGGCCATCCCCCTATTCACCTGATTTGGCACCCTCAGACTTCCATCTGTTCCCAAATTTAAAGAAATTCGTTTCTGGGAAGCGCTTCGCATCGAATGCAGAAGTTGAGAAGACCGTAGATGAATATTTTCACAGCCTTCCAGACTCTCACTTCCGAGAAGGAATACTGATGTTGGAGAAACGGTGGACTAAGTGTGTTGAAGTCAAGGTAGATTATGTAGAAAAATTAAATCATTTTTTAACTGAAAATCGCAGTTTTTCATTGTCAGGCCGAGAACTATTCACCTTGCCCTCGTATTCCCTTTGATTCAGTATATGTGCACATAAGTATCTACCACAGAGCAATTATAACACTGCTCTACTTAGTGCGATAAATAAAGGGTGGGTTACACAAGTTTTAACACAGGCGGATGATTTGGCCAAGAGTGAGGGAGGCGATTGCGTTGCATGTAAACCACGGCTTGATAGGAATGACCAAGTAGTGTGTATCTTTTGGAGTCATTCTTGGTGTGCACAGCAGTGTTACATTCAACAGGCGTGTAGTTATAAGAACACAATGCTCAGTGAGAAGAACAGAGTAGTGATCACAATCACAGTCTCACTTCGGTACATGGGCGTCTGCGCCAAATACAGGGTGCGACAAAATAATCTAATACATTTGTAGTTAAAGAAGAAAAATGTGTTTTTATTTCCGAAAGTTTTGGTTTTAAAAATTTGTTGCCATTACCGTTGAAGGGGTTAACAAAAGTTGTTCATAACTCGACGGGCCATTTCGTGTGGAATGTGGGCAGCCGGTTGATTTCCGTTTCAATGCTGCTCCACTAGCTCTGAAGTTGGTAACCTATAACAAAATCGTGTGTCGAGTCGGTACGGGATCACGTCTACCAAGCCTGAAGCTCACGCGAAACGCTCTTTGTGTTGCAGTCACGCATACGTAGTTCTCAATAAACTTTTCCACAATGAAAGCGCGATGCTCCCCCATCCAATTCATGTTGGCAACTGAAAATGGAACCACATTCCCTTTCCAATACAACCCTACCAACCACTCACCGAGCATTGACCTCTGGAAATGTGTTAGATTATTTTGCCGCTCCCTGTATAATTTTTAAGCATAAACAAAAATGTTACATAAACGTATCATATCGTTGTATAAACGAAACGTAGACATAGCAAAACCGTAACATACCTATGAAATTTTATGACGTTGTTAAGGTTAATGGCTTAGTGCATCACTTTCGCTCGGGGATATTAAGGTCCATTGTCAATACATTCATGGTAAATTCTGAGTTTCCTTTGTCTGCTATCGTGGAACCTAGAACCGGTTAAGAGGTTCCTATTTCATCAAGTACCGAGTTTGGCCACAGTGTCCGAAATGTAATGTATGTGCTCCTGGGAGATATTAGAAGAGTTTTAAGGCATATCGTCTCAGTTGAGAGATTGATAGTGGTCATTGTAGCTAGGAATCTTTACTTTTCTGATAAATGGAATTAGTTCGTTCTTCGAGAGCTGTACTCTCCTTTAATTCTCTACTTGTGTCTCGAGGATAGGCTTTTTGGCCAGTAGTCCGCTTTTGGGTCCGAAAACCTTTCTTAAATTCGTTTACTATTTTTCTATGTCTACAATTATCGGTTCCGGGCCAATGGAATTCAATGGTTGGGGCTTAGAGGAGGTAAGAGTTAGTTATTCCAGTGTCTGGAAAGTGTGTTTCAATTAAGGTTTTCCCAAATTCTTGGCTTGTTATCTCTCGACATATGATCCCTGTCACTATCCGGAAATTTAGAGAAACTTGAATTGGTTAAATTGGTGGTTATGAAAGTGGGTATTAAATAGATTAGACTATGTAAATTATGGATATGACGTCATTCACTGTAGATCATTAGTTAGCTACATTTTGTCCATATTTGATATCCCGGTGAACTACATATGTATATGATGATATAAACCTTAGGGAGTATGCCAGTTCTGCAATATTATATCTAAGTCATTTACCCGTCGAAGAAGTTACTGCGAAGAGTTTTCAATCTATTATCGGCCATGGTAAGAAATTCTTCTTCGTCCCTATAATTTCAGCAATCGTTATTACTGAGTTGAACCCCGTGCATGTTGCTGGGGATAATATTGATATCAACATTGTTAATTGTGAATAGAGACCTTTAATCACAGGCTAAATGATTTGCCAGAGGTGTAAGCGCTAGGTTGTTGTAAAAAAAAATAGTGTGAATGCATTGTGTACGTCAAGTGTTTGTAACTCTTACACTATCACCAGCTGAATGTTATATATTCTTTAGACCTTAATTGGACCAAATGAGTTGCTTGCCAAACTAACTTGCCTGTTCTTACCGTTTCCATGCCCAAAGATTAATTCGGAATAGCTGATGAAAAAATGGGTGCTCCTCAAAATGTCGAAATCAGTCACCAATCATTGCTTTGCTTAGTAGGTTCTGATCAGGATTTTCCTTAAATAAAACGCTTCAGCGCTTGATTCGAATTCGCAATGTTTCACGAATCAAGTCAATCTGGTTTAAAACTTTTTTTTATTATTTGAAGATTGGTGATTAGATTATAAAGTATGAAAAAGTTGTGCTTAAATAAATACTAGTGAATCATTAAATTGAATGAAAAAGCTGTTTTCAGCGCCCTCTGAAATGGAGTAGCGCAAACTAAACACCCCAGCTCAGTTTTGACTAAAAAAAAAAAGCTAAAGTGGTTCCCAGTCACTTTTTGTTGTTGTACTCCGTGTTAAATCTTACTTCACTGAGAAGCGACGTCTCACCAAAACGCACATTTTGTTGTCTGTCTGCTTCAAATCTTGCTATCAAAATTTCGACCACTTCTAATTGAGCTAGAGTGTACGCCGGGCGTAAGTGGTTAGTGTGTCGGATCACTGCGCGTGAGGTTCCAAGTTCGAATCCCAGAAAACACCAAACAAAAGGTCCCAACTCTCGCGAACGTCTGACAAACATCCTAGAGTATTGTTGTCTCGAAAAAGCTTCTCAAAACAAATTGCCCTTCGGATGCGGCACTAAACTGTAGGTCCCTTCCATTCGTGTGAAAAATATAACGCACACAACACGAGTGGTTGCGAGAAGCTAGGCCCAGGCACGTAAAGAGCTGCTGTGCCAAATATTTTTACTTTTTTTTAATTGAGCTAGAGCTTTGAAATTTTGCACACGTATGTAAGTGTGCTTCTTCTTCTTCCTATTTCGGCGAGGTTATGATCCGAAAACAAGGGATCATAACCCTCCCGCTTCACCGCATTTCTACTGATCCGCCTGTGGGGTTGGTCTATTTGACCTCAGAAAATATCGGTAGGCCTCCCGATTTTGGATCACTCGGTTACTGAGGTCAATGAAATGCCAATGTCGCCGCATTTGTGTGATCCAGGCGTTTATTGGCCTGCCTCTTCTGCCTCCCGATGTCTTTGGAACGTGCATAGATATTGCCTTTTTAACAGGGTTCAAATGATCTCTTCTTTGAACGTGGCAGTACCAGCTGAGCCGGTCGCGCTCTATTTTTTGTACGATGGTTTCCTTGACGTGAAGGCTTCCACGGATCTTCGAACTTCTTATACGATCAAGCTTTGTTACTCTTGCTGTCATGCTAAGCATCTTCATCTCAGCTGCCGTTAATTTACTCTCATACCTTTTGTACATTGTCCAACATTGTGAACCGTATGTAAGCGCTGGACGCATAACTGCGGTGTAGAGCCTTCCTTTCAACTTAGGTGGCATTTTACGATTACAGAAGATAGCGGAGTTTTCCGACCATTTCATCCACCCTACGCTTACGCGATGATTGATGTCGTTATCACAGGTTGCTTTGCTATTGACCATAGATCTCAGATATTTGAATTTTTCTCACTTAGAAAGCACTGTTCCTCGTCTCAAATAGGTCTGAGTGGATCAGAAAACGGGCAGCACAAGTACTCTGTCTTTTTTGAACTAATACGATACCCATTTACCTCCAAAACGTCCACACACACATCAAGTGCTCGTTGCAGGGATGTAGGATCCTCACTTATGATGACTCCATCGTCAGCAAAGAATAACTGATGTACCTTGGTGTCCATCACTTTACCTTCAAACAGATAATCAAGGACTGTTATAAAGAGCAAAGGACTTAAAACGCTTTCCTAGTGCACCTCGACTTTGATTGGGAACTCTTCGGTTACTCCACCGGGGCATCTTACTCTTGTCTTTGCTCCTTCGTTCATGTCCATGATCATCTATACATAGGTTTCTGGAATCCTTCGATGTCTTAGCGCCACCCATATCAGATCTCATGGTTGTCTGACGAATGCCTTTTCAAAGTCAACCAACACAGTATGCAAATCCTTTAAGGAATCACTTTGTTTTTCCATTATGATCCTTAGGTAGTATACTTAATATCGGTCTTAATCTAAAATGGCGGATGCCCCCAAGATGGCGGATTACACTTTTTCTTCACAACCTCCTGGATATATGTAGGTATAGGTATGATTGGGCGGTCTGATATCTCACACCTTATAGGTTGACCGCATTCCTTAATTGAGGGATCGGTACAAGTGTAAACCCCCTAAAGCGAGGTACAACAAAAGTTAAGTAGCAACCAAAAAATGCCTACAAAACAAACAAATACATCGTATAGGTATTAAATGAAAGGGTTAGACGAGTAGAGTACGATAAGCTATGTGACGTCATTAGGGTTGGATGGATATTGAAAAATATTTCTTTTTAAATATTTTTTACCCTGTTTTCAGGATTCTTACACATTGTATGTGGACTATACGACTCCTTATTTACGAGGTGACAATTCACTCTCGAACTGCAAATAAGCTTCGCATTCATTATTGCCATTTTTTCGGCTTGAGCTAGTACCGGTCAAGATATGTATCTCGAAAGAACGGCAGAGCGACAGAGTCGTGCATACATGTGTCATATGTTATACTTTCGAGAAGGCTATCTTAAACGCATCGATGAAGCAGAATATTTTTCAATGAGCACCTAATGCAGTTCGCTTATTCAAGTTAAATTATAACTTCCCTTCACTACAAAAGCTGATGTTGGTGGCATAGCCATGGCGAAGTTCCTCAATTTGATCGGGATTATGAAAGAGCCTGTATTGTTTCAGAAGAATGCTACAATTTCTTTCTGTTTTATGGATTGGTCTTGCCCTAACAATCTTCCTTATAACTTCCGGCCAACACTCCTACCACTCTGATAAATTTTCTTTTTTGTTTCCAGTGGCGTTCTCCCTGTCTTTCCTGAATCGGTGGATTCAGCCCGAAGAATAATTCATATTTTTAGGTCAAAATTGAAGCCTTGGTGACAGTGTCGGATATGGATAAATCATAAAATATTTATTTTGTTTGCTAGTCACACGTCAGTGTTCCACAAAAATGAAATAAATTTAATACACTCTCTGGGCGAGGTATGGTATGCAAGAAGTGTTATCAACTTTTTTCCAAATCGATCTCATATGGACTCTGTTCCAGCGAACCACTACTCCAAATAGTTGAGAGTTGAGTGAGAGTATACTATATACGAGTATGTATCTCATTGGAAAGCCAATAAACTATACACTAACTGTACACACATTTTGAGGATTTTTGATTACACACACTTTTTTTTTTTGCATTGAAGAATGGGAGTGTCAAAGCTCTCTTTTTAGTAACGTTCCGTCAACCCTACATACATTTATATGTAGCACGAAGGGCTGTGTATGCTTGGAGTGAAAATTCCGCTTTTGTGCGTCTATTTGCTCCGGCATACCACATGCACAAAACTTGGGATGAAAATTTCGTCTTCTTTACTGTGGGATTAAGGCAATTGTAGGTTGAGTGGAAGGGGGTAGTTCGTTGAGGATGGCACTTTGATAAGAATTTCAACTTTTCCATCTATCCATTGTTTTTCTCTTTGCCTTTCGCCTGGTTCTATTCTTCTTCGTTTCCTCTATTCATAACGATAGAAGTAGGTTTCTCCCGGGGAGGGCGGGCGGGAGGGGCCACGACGACAACCACTCTCTACAATCGAGTTGAGGTGAATGTTACGAGTTAGGAATTCGTTTAACTTTTGTCTGTCTTCTTGTGGCGCCCAACTATCTGCTGTTTGTCAAGGCATCACACGCGGAAATGCTTGAATGAATTTTTGAATAAATTGTGAGATGGATTGTGGGGGGTGGTGGTGATGGTAATGGTTGGGGATAGTGTTTAACCCTTTTCATTTATTATTCATTTGGGGATTGCATGAATGGACCTTGCTGATATGTACTACTTAAATATGCAGAATGTAGGGTGCTAGGTAAGATTGAATTGTGTCTCTGTGTGCGCAGTGTGGAATGAGAAACAATGGAGTGACGAGACTGATTAGATATGAAACAGTCTGAAGTGATTTTCAAGTGCATTAAAGATTATTGCCGTGCCATAGTACTTTGGCTGCTGTAGATTTGGAGCTATTTCATTAAAATGTAAAACGTATCTGTCGTGCAGAGAGAATGAGATGGTAGTTTGCAGGTGCAAGTAGTGCATTTATCTGAAGCAGCGTTGAAACTTTATAGTTGTCTGTTCGTCAGACAAAACTTTTCAAATAGTTGGAACTGCCCAAATGGAACGTAATTTGATTAATTCTTTGTTCATGGATACTGGTTTCCTGGTATATGGTACTTCAGAAGATTTTTGTTGCTAAGCAATAAAGTAATTGTCACGTATTTAGTGTAAAATCAAAGGGCTCTCCACAGAGAGTGCAAGAGAATGTAAATAATTACATACATATATAAGTAGTCACTAGCTTTAGTGAAAAGGGATTGCGTAAAATACCGTTAAAGGAGCTACTAAATCAAGTCAGGTTGCTTTTTATCCTGGGCTGTATAAGGTTTTTGTAGCGGTGTCAGAGTCCATCATGTTCTATGCTGCGCAAGTATGGGGAGTAAGGAAGTATGAGGCTGTTGAGAAAATACTGCGGTACTACGTTAAGTGAGCATTTCACCTCCCACCCAACACTCCCAATTATATGCTAATGCTGGAAACAGGCTTGTCTCCATTGTACATCAAAACTTTTAAATTGCATGTGGACTACATTCTAAAGGTTTTGAATATGCCGGATACCAGACTGCCGAAAAAAGCTGTTCTACAAGCAATACAATCCAGGACAGGATGGTACAGGGAGTGGTTGGAACTTGCTGAGGACTGTGGGATACATTTGGATCTGGCTAATAGCGGGGACTGGAAATCCCAACTTTATCAACTCATCGCAAGTATGGACGAAAAGGCTTGGTTCAGGCATTTAGAGCAAGCTTCGGGATCACTGTATAGAATGATCTACAGCCGCTTAAGTCATAACCTGCAAGGAAATAACTACTTCCGCGATGAATACAGTATATCGGAAATAGCGACTGTGTTTAAATTACGGGGAGAGCTTCTAAAGCTTAATTATATTCCACACAGAGTAGACCTACCAGTGCTATGCAGCCTGTGCAACTTGGCAGAAAGAGAAGATGTCATACATTTTGTTGGGAAGTGTCCAGTTTTAAGCGAAATTAGGAGACATATCTTTGGAAGTAATGTTCTGTCGGTGGATCAAGTTTCTATGCTTCTGAACGAACCAAACGTATTTAAGCTATCCCAGTACTGCAAAATTGCTTTAAATTATCGTGAAAGGATCATTAATGAAGATTTCTAAAATCGCTTAAAATAAAAGAAATATACAAATATACATACATATTATAGTCAATTTTTAATTTTGAATCTATTTAATGTTGTCAATCAGGCAGACGGCAAAGCCATGTTTATTGATTTTTGTTAAAACTTTGTATTAATAGTGAAGTACATAAATAAAAATCTATCTATCTATCTATCTATCTATCTATCTATCTATCCTGGGCTGTGGTTTGTCCCATGGTTATTTGAACTCAGCTCGCTACAGGGCGCTTATTCTGAGAAATTTTTTGATGTTACTATTAAATAATATACATATGTATGTAGTTGTGGCGGATTTTGCAAGAGAACTAGGTTTACATTTCGGCTCTGAAATTGGAAGGATAGCTCTGATGATATGGTTGAGGTGAATGTTTAACTGAATTACCTTCAGTACTTGTACTACGCAGCGTACCTTGACGATTGTTTTGGCTGTGTAGTCACTCTCGTTGCTTAGTAAAACAGCCATTTCCCGTTCATCCACCGGTGGCTCAGATACTTGGAGAAAGATTGCATTGCAACCACCCATGCAGAGGGTAGAGTGTAGTTTGAGCCTCAGTACCACATTTTAGGGGGGAAGATACCCCAAAGTTTGAATGAGCTACCCGATGCCCAGAATTGCCTAATTCGAATAAAGATGGAAAAATTGCTTAAGGAGTGCTTAAGGGAAATAAGACGACATGACTTGGTAGCACAGCTGCTAAATTCTACAAAGCTTTGCCAATAATTTCAGCATACTTTCTGCACGTACATTAAATGGACCTTCCCTGTCGAAACAAGTGGCACGAGGTTAGGCGAGTATGGTGGATGTGGCAACAAGTTTTGATAGTTAGCGAGGGGTGATCAAACATGTGTGCAGTTTCGCGTTGTCGTGATGAAAGACAACTCCCTTACGATTAGTAAGCTCTGGAAGTTTCTGGATGATGAATTCGTTCAAAATGTCCACTTGCCGACAGTACACATTCGAATCGATTATATGGGTTCTTGGTAGGAGCTCGAAAAACACGGCACCCTTAACATTTCACCACACTGAGAGCATAACCTTCTTTTGATAAATGTCTGCTTTCGATGTCGTTGGAGGCGAATCATCACGTCGGAATTAAGACCGCTGGCGCATCACACTGTTGTAAGCAATGCACATCTCATCACCAGTTATAGCCGCTTCAAAAAAGGATTGTTTCCCTCCATGTGTGATATACATTTTTATACATCTTGAGTTCGTGATCATCAAGCTTGCTTACGTATCCCAGCTTTTTCAGGTGGTCGTGACCGTTTGAATAAATGCTCAATATTTCTATACCAGAGATCGTGTCGTGTAACGTGGGTTTGATTCGATGAATGCCTTAATCTTCAACCTCGGTGGACCTCCCTGGCCGAGGAGAAATCCAATTGTTGAAATCAAAATCATCAACACAGAATTCCCTTCTTGTAGAGTATCGTCACCGTAAACTTTGCGTAACTTTTTACAAGCTTACGCGCGTTCTTCCTTTTACGGAAGTAAAACAGTAAAATATGGCGAAAATGCAGAGTTTGGCCTTCTTACTTACTTACTTAGGTGGCGCTACAGTTCGGGGTGAACCTGGGCCTCAACCAACAAGCCTCTCCACTTAGCTCGGTCTTTAGCTGCCTCCAGTTGCGCACTCCAAGTTGGTCGAGGTCCCCTTGAACTTCTCAGTGCCACCTACGGCGAGGAAGTCCTCCACTGCGTCGTCCCTCCGGGTTGGATTCGAAGAATCTGCGAGCCGGAGCGTTGGTATTCATTCGTTCTACATGTCTTAGCCATCTTAAACGTCCAATACACAGTTTTTTGACTAGGTCGATGTCGCTGTACAGCTCGTTTAGTTAGTTATTGAATCTTCTCCTCCAAAACCCATCAACGTAAACGGGACCGAATATCTTAAGAAGATTTTTTCTCTCTAAGCGACCAAGGATATCTTCATCCGCTTTCAATGAAGTACATATTTCAGCGCCGTAAAGCAGGACTGTGATGATCTGGGTCTTATACAGTCTTCTTAGTTGTTCGAGATAGGGCTTTGCTGTTGAATTGCCTTATAAGCCCCAAAATTAGCGACTGCCAACAGTTATTCTTCGTTTGATTTCTGCACTGGTTTCATTGTCAGAGTTAATAGCAGAGCCGAGGTAGACAAAGTCCCTTACTACCTCGAAGTTGTAGATGCCCACTGTGACGTTCTGTTCAATTCGTCGGTATTATTGTACCTTCTTGTTGACAGCATATACTTGGTGCTGCGCCCGTTTATCGTTAAACCCATTTTGGCCGCTTCTGCTTCAATGCTTGCAAACGTACCGGTGACAATTCCAATAATGTCAATATCGACGTCATACAATACCGGTGACAATTCCAATAATGTCAATATCGTCGGCGTATGCAATCAGTGGGCGCCGTGGTGCAAGTGGTTAATGTGTTGGACCACTGCGCGTGAGGTTCCCAGTTTGAATGCCAAAAAACACCAAATAGTTTTTTGACGCTCCCACCTCTCGCGAACGTCTGACAAACATCCGAGAGTATTGTTGTCACGAGAAAGCTTCTCAAAATAAATTGCCCTTCGGGTACGGCACTAAACTGTAGATCCCTTCCATTCGTGTGAAAAATATAACACACACATCAGGATTGGTTGCGAGAAGCTATGCTCAGGCACTTGAAGAGCTGTTGCACCAAATATGTATTTATTTTTTTTTTTTATGTAAGCCTGTTGCCTCTTGTGTTGACTTCTGAGTTTGCCAAAATCCGTTCAAGTACAATATTAAAGAAGTTACATGACAGTACGTCACCTTGTCTAAAACCTTTTTTGACATCAAAGGTCTTGGTGACCAACCAACCAAGTTACCAACCTTGATGGAGCAGCGAGCGTACTCCATCGTCATCCTGCACAGACGGACAAGTTTGGCAGGGATGTCAAAACTAGACATTGCTCTATATAGCTCTTCTCTATAGATGCTGTCGTATGCGGCCTTAAAATCAATAAAGAGATGATGAGTATCGATTTGGACTTCTTGGGTTTTCTCCAGCATGTACCGAAGTGTAAAGCTTTGATCCATGGTGGACTTTCCTGGCCTGAAATCGCACTGATAGGGTCCAATCAGGCTGTTTATAAAAGTTCTCAGGCGTTCACACAATATCGCAGAAAAGATCTCGTATGCGATGTTGAGGAGGCTGGTACCTCTATAGTTGGCGCAGTTGAGGGGGTCTCTTTTCTTGTGGATCGGCAAACGATGCTGAGACTCCATTCATCAGGCATACAATCGTCTGACCAAATCTTAGAGATGAGTTGGTGTATGCTCAGTTTGGATATTGCTATCCTCACTTCGCTTTGGTCTGGTGGACGGAAATTTTGACTATCATCGTCTATGTTGAATGGTTCATTCCACCTGACAGCGGGATGTTGATCTTCGTCGCCGTTATACAGTCTGCAGAAGCAGTTAGGTCTTCCATTTTTTACTTTTATTTTTAAATCTCCAAGACAGCTAAATCGTTCAATTTTGTTTAGAAGGAAGCAAGAATGAAACTAACGCCATCTGTCATTTCATGCGTCATGAATCTTCCGATAAGATAATCCAATACCTTGGGAGTAACGTTTTTGTCTATGTTCGTACCGAATTGGATGGGATACCGCTATTGGTTGCTTAAACACTAACCTGCGCCGCTCAAAGCGGATTCAATATCGATCATCACTGCTACAAGAAAGTTGCAAGATTTTGTTAATCGTTGTCTCAGAATTATATTGGGAGTATACTGGTCAAACCATATCTTAATCGAACAGCTATGCATATGAGAGAACAAGCTAGAATCGAGAGTGGCAATGGATTGGTCACGTACAGGTCACAAGTCAGGATATACAATAAAACTCACTAACTCTACAAGGAACAAAAACTGGTCGCACTACAAAAAATGTCGGAGAGCAGTTGAAAAGGATGCAGGTCGTTCGGAGTAAACTTGGAGAGTATACATCGCCAGGACCTAAATATGTACGTTGTACGCGTATACGTTCTTAGACCTCTAGGAGGATACAGGGCGTAAGTAAGTAAAGACAAGCCCTCGTCATTATGGTGGGCTACAAAATTACGAAGACAGAACTTTTCTTGTTGTTTTTTTAAACTGCTAAAGGTTAAATTGAAGTACAATATGTAAAATCAAGTAAACACATTGTTTATTTGCTTTATTATTTTACTGTCAACATTGTTCTGGACAACGCTATATCTGTTACCTGGAAAACTTTACTTGTTGTTTTGCTAATGTGTTGTTCAAAACAACCCCAATTGTAATGCTTACCACAGACGTTTTACTTTTCCAATTGTACACATTTGCCAATGAAATATTTAGGACAGTGCTAAATAAATCCCCTGGATAATCATTTACAATGCATTTGGAACCGATTTCCGCACGACAGGTTCGCTTCATATGAATTAAATTCTCCATCACACAAATCGCATGGATTTTCAAATAAACCTTTTTCGAATGTGGTGGACTGCTGTGGCGGAAGAGTTTTTTTTTTTTTTTTTTTTGTGCGAAATTGAGTGACAGATTCGATTTATTCAGACCGGATGGAACTAAAGAACGCAATTCACCCAATGCACCTCAGATTTAATTTGGTACATTTCCTTTTTGATACTTAAATGCCAGAAACATAAATGAAGTGCTTTAAAGGAGAACCAAAAGGTCATTGATGTGGAATATCTTTACCTACGAATTTGCTTATTACCTTCGCCGCCGAGTAAAGGGATTTAAAATATTTCCGAGTAAAAATGTCACCAACATTACTTTTGCACATTCCCAAACCGGATGCGCAGAGAAGAGACTCTAGATGATTTTTTATGCTTCTTTTGCGTGCAATAGAAGAAAACATCTTGTAATGTCTCGGTGGATTTTATGTGGAATTTTGTTTGGGAAAATGTACACATTGCTGTGGGTAGGAGAGATTGTACTTGTAGTACCTGCTAAAGATGTGTTCAGTGTATCCCAAGGGGGGGGTGAGTCGGGTCGCAAGTCTCTCTAATATTCACTTCCAAATCCCTTCAACACAAAACATCATGTCTCTGAGATTATTGTATTGTAGGTTGTCTTTATGGCAAAATGTGCCTACGCAAAGCACACAGCAGCAGTGTAGGCAGTAGCGGTAGCATATGTGCTGAAGGGAGATAAGTAAATGATATTATTTTTATAGTCCTTCGCATATGTCCTCCAAGGAGGGGGGGGAGGATGAGGAGGATGATGATGAACATTGGTCACTCCATTCGACACCGTCCATTCTTTCGATAATGGGTTATGATTTTTTATGGATTTTTTTTTTTGTGTGTGTGTGCCCTTGTCAACAATGTGTTACACATTATAAAAGAAAACTGTGAATGATAAATTTGAATCAACTATTGGTACACATCCTTTGCTTTGCAATGTTTGCGAAAAATCACATAAAATTCTATGCAAATGGAGAAACACATTTGAAATTATATTCCATTTATTGTCAAAGGATATCTGTGAGTCATATATCAAGGATTGAGTAGGTGGTGGGGAAAGTGGCCGTCGTTAAACTCGTTCAAATGGAAGAAAAAGAAAATGATTCTTGGAAATGTAAATAAAACAACAGATGGACTGGGACAATGTTCACTGAGGAGTAGAATGAACTTGCCACTTGGGTAAAGTAACAAATTCCTTTCAATCATGGAAACCATATGAATGAATGAGTTTTTCGAAAGACTGTAAGGAGGAGAATTGAAGATGTTTGACGAGATGTCATATGCATACATGTGTTCTTAGGAAAATAATTTTTATTTCAGTAAAGCTCTGACTAGTGCAATATCAATACATACCTCTAAGTGGTATTATTCGAAAGTTTTTGTTGTCTTTGCGGTGAGAGATAGAAAATTGCAGATACGTGCCAATGAGCCCGGAGAGTAGGATTTTTCCTCAATAAAGGCATTTTTAGTTTTCTGGCGCTGATCTATATCATAGGACCACCGTCCATGGGATTTCTATTTTTTATTTTTATTCAGCTGAGTTCTTTCAGAATAGTCGCTGCCAGGTATACATACGTCGGACTCATGTCTTACGATGGCGTTGTTTATCGCTCGTGTTCAGACTGTCAGTCCCTGTTTCGTTGTTTCCTATGGCTACATATCTCTTTTTGCCTATTTCCATCTTATACCGCTGCATTTCGTCCGACTCTGGGTGTAGTGACATCTGATAGTTTTACTTTACTTATGTCCTGTATCCCATTGCGGGTCATATGCCCTGAACTACGCCTACGCGCTATCGTATACGGTTTCTGGCAATGTGTCTCAGCTCTCCCTAACTGCCGTGCCTCCTTTTCGACTGCTCTGTGCCATGTTATACTCGAACCGCAAGGTATTCTGCTAACCTGGATTAAATGGTTAGCTATGGAACTGTCATTCAATACCACTTCCGTCGTTGGATGGTTGGGCCTATTCTCTGGTAGAGGCGCGGTTGAGCCAGTAAATCCTTAAGATGTTGCGCAGGCACCTGTTAACGAACGTTTGTAGCTTTTTCGTGGTAGTAATGTTCACTCCACGTGTTGTATCCATATAATAGCACAGATTCAACGTTGCAGCGAAACAGTCTTAACTTCGTGTTGAAACTTATTGCATTGCTTCGCCATATTTAAGACAACATCCTGAACGTGGACTTTGCTTTGGCGATACTGTTGGCCATATTCAGTTCGGTCCCACCATCGGTCAAGATAATACTCTCAAGATACATGAAATCCTGTACTCTCCGGTTGTCCAGCAATTCATATTTAAGACAAATAATTTTGGTGTTTGCCGTATTAATTTTCAGCCCAACCGACGACACCTGTCTTCCTTCCCACATTTGCTGTCATTTGGTCCATAATTCTGTGAGAGAGTAAACATACATCATCAGCGTAGTAAAAATGTTTCAGTTAGGATGTAATAGTCCATCGAATTCGTACGTTTCCCGTCGATAAAACTGCATGAAGCACATCGTAAATCAGTAATAGGAATAGTATTGGTGAACGAATGCAGCATTCTCTTACTCTACTTTAAATTTCTAGTTCCTCAGACAACATTCCTATGTGTAGAACGTGACATTTAGACCCATCGTATGTAGGCATATTCAGTCCAACCGATTTTATCCACATTTTGGTGATGCGCATAGTTTTAGTTTCATTGCTCTTTCCTGGGCATTCGAATAGTAGCGGGCCAATATATAAAATCTTGAGGATCTCCTCAGGATCCAGATATTTCTGGACTTAGGGTTGGTCTCTACTTGCCCACTCCTTTTTTCTAAGAGGCTTTAAAATGCGCTCTCATCGTACCATTTCGCATGCTTCATTGGTAGAGGTCCTTTTATTTTAAATACTTGAAAATACTATCATCGTACTTTAGTATATGATACTTAATACACGGAACCAAATACTTGAAAAATACTACTACTTATATTTTTCCAACTACCAGTACCAGTACTTAAGTTCTTAAGGAGTTCTTAAGGCTGCGATGTATTTCCAAATACTTAAGAACTTGAGAAAACTTGAGCATAGTTGCATTATTGTACTTGTATAGTTAAAGTACTTGAAACATTTAAAGATACTACAAATATTTGATTCTTTAAATAATTGAAAGAATTTAATAACTCTTTCTTTATACTTGAGTAGTCGGTACTTAGGCATGCGTTTAAGTACTCGAAAAGTACTAGTATTAAGTACATTATCTAACATTTTTCAGATTTAAAGTATAATGTCAAAGAAATATCAAAGAAATGTCATGTATTGCGCCAGCCTCGTCTTCTTGTCTTAGACCTTTTCTGACATCAAATGCTTCGGTGATGTTACCTTGATGTTGCAATGTTCCATTCGTTCCATTCTCCGTCGTAGTCCTGCATAGTTGGACAAGTTTTCAAAACTATATATGGCTTTGTACAGCTATTTTCTATTAATAAACAAAACGACGAACGACGGAACTAAATCTATCAAACGACAATACCACATGTGTACTAGAACAATGGTGACCACCACGAGAGCAAAAATGTGCACATAACATGAAATACAAAAATCTGGAAACCATCAACAGAAATTCCTTGCTCTAGCGTGTAATGCTCGTCATTGAACGAAATACACAATGTAAGTACGTAAGTGAATATACTCAGGGAATTACCATCTCTTACAAGAGAACCTGTGGGTTATGGTATTGTTGCCCTTGAATATACAACGATTTATTCACGACGGGATGTTCGCTTGAACGCCCCAGGCATGAAAGTGCAAGGAATCGGAATTTAATACAAACTTCCATCGCACAAAGAAAACAGGGGTGGGAGAATATTGATATACAAAATGCTGGGAGGATACGAAGTGAACGCTGCGATGAAGGGGGTTGATTCCAGAGCACACATTTCCTTATGAAAAGGAATACTTTTACAGAATCGATAATATAGTGAAACCTTAAAAGAGTTGTAGGTATGTGATGTTGGAAGTTGGAAAATGCTAAGGATCTAAGTCATGGCGCCAGACAACTTTAACCTGAGGTGGGTGGAGCTGAATTAATCCGATTATAAGTTTGTTTATTTCCTAACACCGTTTAGCTTATTATTATTGTGTGCAAAGTAAATATCATAAACATATAGACCGCCACATCTCCTTTCATCAGGATGAATGGAGGTTAATTATCCCTGGAATCTAGATTACAATTGCATACTGTGTATCATCCGAAATCCTTATCCATCTATCTCAGATATCAACAGAGGTATTCCATCAAAGTCACACCCATCATACAATGGTCACTAAGCATGCTTGTGTGCAAACATTCTATATGTATCTCTTAACCAACTTAGCTGGAACAATTTATTGTTGATTGCTTTGTTATATACCCGAAAATGTATGTGTGCAGACAACAACTCGAAAATGAATTGAATTAAATAGCTGAAAGGAATTCCAGAGCTCAGAGAGAGAG
The DNA here is from genome assembly GCA_945910035.1 of Brachypalpus laphriformis. Taxonomy (NCBI): domain Eukaryota; kingdom Metazoa; phylum Arthropoda; class Insecta; order Diptera; family Syrphidae; genus Brachypalpus; species Brachypalpus laphriformis. Next base: position 37,023,139 of record OX246753.1, read on the forward strand.
TATCTATATTACACAATCTCTGCAGAATCCCCACAGGCATTATGACATCCACACAATTCGTAGTTCAAAGTTTATGCGGGGTAGCAGAGGTTAAATGAGACAAAAATTCAGAACAAAACAAGGACTTTCATCATATCCACTTGCAGACATAGTCACATCCGAAACAATTTTGACAAGTGACGGATAACTTTCTTCTTCACAAATAGACTAAGTTCCACACAAGATCCACACAGGGTGCTAAACTTCCCCCCCTCAATTGCCACCATACTATTCCCGCTCAATACATATTTTATTTACTTGATATTTCGCTGAGTGTTGTCGCTGCTACTATCACTCTGTCCCTTTTTGCCCTCGGCCCTGGGGGTAAGTCAATTTGCGGCGTACAATAAAACCTAATTTATGTGGTTAACCCAATATGAGAAGTTTCTATCAAAGTTATCCTTCCTTCCGATGCGGGCGGGTTCTGTTCTCCACCATCCCTGTGTTCAATGGTTTTTCTTATGGAAACAAAATTTATATTACCAACGGAAGCCTAACACTATTACTGCAGTCAAACAAATAGAAAACCCGGCAAAAGGAGTTTCCTTTTTGGTTACAACTCAGGAATGAAAAAAAGAAAGAAGAAAACACACGAACGTAGACATAAAAATGGGGGAAAAGTTAGCCGGCAAAGCGAATAAAAAGTGAAAAGGATTTTGTTTTTTACTTATTAGAGTTGAAGAAAAATGCTTAAAAAACCTTCGCATAATCGAAAATTGAGAGAGAATGTGTCTTACGTTGGCATTTATGCTCACAGTGCATTTTTTTTTAAAACACGAAATGGGCAAACTGCACAAATTGAGAGAAATTTTTGGTTCTCAACGGACGGAAGGTAAATGGACCTCCTGACTTTTAGCGAAGGAAGGATGGAAATTTTAATCAAAATAGATTCTTTGCGAGTTCCTTTAGGCTATTGGTTTTGAAAATTTACAAAGTCTACAGGATCCTTCAGTTTAAATTTGAATTTTAATACGCTGAAACCTTTTTAGTTATTGGAATGAAATTTAAGAAAGAGTTGGTGTAGTAGAGTACCTTTGAAGGTGAAACTTTCTTCCAATATAGCGATTTTATTATTTGAAATGTAAAGCAATGGTATCTGGAGGGTAGAAGGGACTTTTACGATGTCATACGCGGCCTTTAAATAAATAAATTGTGGGGGTCGACTTGTTATTTTTTAGTCTTCTCCAGAGCTTCGCCCCAAGCAAAGAGTGTGTGTTCTCGAAAATGTTCAGGGCTTCAATTTCAATTTTTCCTGTGGGGTTTTAGGGAGTACTGTAAAAGAATACATCCATTCTGAAATTCATTTCACGAAATCACAGCAAATTATGTTTGCGTACCAATTACATGACGTTAGTTGAGACTTAAAGAATTTCAGGACATTTAGTTGATGTTAGCTTAAAGAAAAAAACCGCTTTCTTATTTATTTTGCATGAAATGAAATATAATTTTGCATCCGTTTTCCATTGAAGCCAATTCAGTGGAAAATCACATCTATTGGATCGATCGATATTAAATAATTATCCGGCGAATCTCTAAGCGATATGTGCAGGTTTATCAAAGCTTTCATTCATTCAAACTTCGTGAGAAATTAATTTTTTCCCCCAATGGGCAACACAATGAGTATACATATGTACATACATTGATGTGTGTGTGACGCAAAAGAGCATAACTTTTTTTTTTCCAGAACCATCTACCTAACTTACCTTAACCTATGGTGGTTGGTTAGTTGACGTGGCGATTCAAAAGGAACCCAATTAGCGCTATTGTGACATTTTGATACAACAAACTCATGTGCACCTGGTTGTATAATTGAGTATTCCGTTGAGGAAGATGAATATGCTAGACCCAGCCTGTCGAGTTTAGGTAAAGTATGATGGCTCCAATCTTTTTTTCAGAAATTTCCCCCAGGTTTACCTAGGGTACGCTGTCTGGTTCTCGCTAGGGCCGGGCATCTGCAAAGAAAGTGAAAAAGAGAATCTCTCTCATATACATCTCTGCAGCTATGGCAGAAGGTATTAAGGGGGATCCCAAATTTGGCTGCATGGTCTCCTATCGGCCAATGGCCTGATGGCTACTATTCGTGCAATATTTGGTCTTGATCTGCTAAGTAGCTCATTTGATTTAAGTTTGTTATAGCTGGGCCATGTCTTTCTTGATATAACGCAGCTAGAAAGCGATTTCCACCCGTGGTTAGCTAGCTTTAAGAAGTGGTTGTTAATTTTACGCTTGACGACTCCCAGCGGAATATTGACTCTTTCTACAAGAGAGTCGCTAAGGGTTGGCCCATGTCTGGCCAAATCGTCCGCTCGCTCGTTTCCCTCGAATTTACTGTGTCCAGGTAGGGTGATTTTTGATTGAGCGCTTAGTTTGTTTAGTTCTTCATGACATTGCTCTACCAGTTTTGAAGATGTGGTAGCTGAATCAATGGCTTTGATATGAGCTTGTCTATCAGTGAAGATAGCAAGATTGCGGTTGAGAGTTGGGAGGGCATTCTGTATGCGGCAAGCCTCACGAATCGCGAGAAGTTCCGCTTGAAAGACGCTGGCGAAATTCGGCAAGAGGAAAGACTTCGAAATATTTAACTTGTCAGAGAAAATGCCTACGCCAACTCCGTAGTCCATTTTCATTCTGTCCGTGAAGGTTGTTGTGTCGAAATCTTTTATGACCTTACCGCTTTAGTAGGGAATGTTACTGATAAGAGTTTGCTGAAATTTATAGTGGGGGTTTTGTAATCAGTCAAAGACGCAACTAGGCTTGTTGGTATCGTCTCCAGGAGTCTGCTATGGCCGTAAGGCATGGCAGTCCAGCACCCAGACTCTGAGCCGAATTGCGTTGCATAAGGGGTAAGATGGAGGATCAGAGTTAGAGCATCCGTTGGTCAAGATCTCAGGGCGCCCTGACGCCTACACATGTCGCTCTTTGGACTTTTTTGAGTTTAATGACGTATTTTATAATAAGAGCAGGCCACCAGACGATAGCTCCGTAGGTGAGAATATGGCGTACAACGGCTCTGTTCACCCAAAGGGTTACTTTAGGTTGAAGACCTCATTTCCTGCCGAAGGTTCTATTGCATGCGTCGAAAACCATGTTTGCTTTCTTAACACGTTGTTCAATATTTAGCTTCCAACTAAGTTTTGGGTCGAGGATCATACCTATATATTTTACAGTAGAGCATAAAGACAGGGGCCGACCATTCAGTTCGGGTGGGGCGAAGTCCCGTATTTTGGTTTTAGTGGTAAATAGCGTCAGTTCAGTTTTATCTGGATTTATTCCGAAGCCACACCTCGTGGCCCATGAGTGCACTAGATCCAGACCTCTTTCCATGAGATGGCTTAACACAGAGAGAAACTTTCCTGACACTAAGATGACCAGGTCATCCGCGTACGCGACTTCAGAGATCTTGGTCACGACCATCAGCCATAAAAGCGGGGATATAACTCCTCCTTGAGGGGTACCTCTGCTTACAATTTTAGGTATGCTATCGTTACCGTGGGCGCCGTGGCGTAAGTGGTTAGTGTGTCGGATCACTGCGCGTGAGGTTCCAAGTTCGAATCCCAAAAAACACCAAACAGTTTTTTCACGGTCCCACCTCTCGCGAGCGTCTGACAAACATCCGAGAGTATTGTTGTCTCGAAAAAGCTTCTCAAATCGCCGTTCGGATTCGGCACTAAACTGTAGGTCCCTTCCATTCGTGTGAAAAATATAACGCATACAACATGAGTGGTTTCTAGAAGCTAGGCCCTGGCACTTAAAGAGCTGTAGCGCCAAATATTTATTTTATTTATCGTTACCGAGTGTCGACTGAATAATTCGTGTTCTTAGTATCGATGCTATTTATTTGCTAATGTATTCCTCTACGCTTGCGAGAGATTCTTGAATTGCTTCACTATGAATGTTGTTAAACGCTCCCTCAATGTCTAAGAACTCATGATGAGCCGTCTCTGTGGATCTTCCTCTGAGGTACGTATGTTGGTAGTACCTTAACCTACAGATCTAGCGTCTATCCGGTTTTTACTAAAAGATACGATACGATACCACCTAAACATACACCGCGACCTGTAAGATCTATTGCTCTTGCCTGACAGTTAACCAGAAAGTTATATGTTCCAAGTTTCCGCTGGACTCAATAAGACCCGCGTTAGATGTAGAAATGTTTTTCTTGCCGTGCCTGGACATTCACTAAGAATTTGTTCCACCGTCCTTTTTCCTCTTCCCAAAGCCGGCATACATACCTACTTTACTTTCCTTTAGGTGGCGCTTACAGTCCGGCCGGACCTTGACCTTAAACAACATTCCTCTTCAATTAACTCGATCCTTAGCCTACTTCCTCCTTTTGTTTTTATTTCATCGACCGCTAAACCCATCTTTGCTGCCTCTGTCTCAATACTCACAACTGACGGTGAGTTACCAATTCATCTCCTCCAACTTTGAATAGTTCGATGGTCAGGCCGTGCGTCGGCTCCAGCAGCTTTGTTGGATTTAAACTTAGATATAGCTATCCTGACTTTATGGTGATGGGGCTGGTGGGATTATTCTCTATCATCGTCTCTGTTGATTGATTTATACTGCCACACAGCGGGATGTTGGTCGTCATTGCCGTTTAACAATCTGCAGAAATGATTCTTCCAAATTCTTAGCACCGACTGTGGCTTGACTACTATGTTTCCTTGTTTATATTTGCAGGTTTCGGCTCAAGCTTTGTAGTCTTGACAAGTCTTTTTTACTTTATTTTTAATTTTATTAAGATGGCACTGAGTGGACATTGCCCAGTTAGGTACCGCTTAAAGGTCTTCGTTGAGTTGAAATAATTTGTTTGCCCCTACGGTGGTTGAGGTTGATAAACTTTTTCGCTTGCCTCTGACTCTTAGAATTAGCTCAGTCTTCAGCAAGGTCGTTCGCCTCCTATTGTTATTTTGGAGTGTGCACTGTAATCCAAAACAGGGTTCAGGACCAAGAAGTGTGCGATATGCACTTCTTCTAGCTGACAGTCAGCTCATTCATTTCCCTCGAAACCGGACTACAGCAGACCTGTTTGCGAATGCGTGGTCTTTTTCTAGACAAGCTTTGATCCTACAGTATATCATTCAAGGGCCGTTATGGCTGCCTGACTGTCTTTTTTTTATGTTGAGAGGTGAGAATTTTTCAAAGACGAAACTGAGGCCGTATCCAGCAATCCAACACCGTTGGATCTCCACCCACTTCTTCGCCATCATTCTGAAGGTACTTGTTTTGGATATCAAAGCTGCTTCTGTAATCTACGTTGTGATTTGAAGAATACTGTCGCTGCTGTTCCTTTGCTAGAATATCTATGGGAGGCATTTTCGCCAGTACGCATGCTGCGTCGTTTGATGTTGTACGATGATCACAGATTGTTCTCACCGTTCAGATTCGATATACTTGTGAAATCTTGTTGTTATAACATTTACTCTTCCTAGCTCTGGCTTAGATTATTAAACAGAATTCGTCGCCTGTGCCTTGATCCTCCTGTATAAGGGCACCGCCTTTGCGGATTTATGCCTTACGTTGCTCATTAAAAGACAATCTCGCATCAATCATGACTCCTGGATACCTAATGTGCGGTTTATATTTAGTTTCATGGCCGCCGACTATAAAGGTGATTGTTTTTAACCTTTTTCTATTGGTTATGAGCATCACCTCTGTTTTTTATTTCACTGGGGTGGGGTTAGACCCGCCGATGTGAACAACCGTCGGTTATTTCATGGCCGATTTGCTCAACCTCTTCCAGCAATTTGACCTCTTCTGCAAGCCCGTCAATTTTTAATTCCTCAAGTGTTAGGATCCGTAGTACACCATCATACATCACAGGCCACAGAGATGGTCCCAGCATGAATCCTTGCGGTACGCCTCCAGTCACCTTGTATTCCTTAAGGCTACAGTCAGTGTTGTATAGTAGCGTTCTGTGCCTACAGTAATGTGTCCCGATTTTATAATGTACGTTGGCACTCGCATGATTTCTTAACTGTTCCCAGAACTAGATTACTGCCTGACTGTCCAAAAAGATATAGATATGCGTTCCTTAGTTTGAACCACTTAAAAGAGTGTTGGTGACTTTCCGGTTCTTTTACGGCGCTCTTCGCATATCCCGAGCATTGTGTAGAGGTCGACGATTCATTTTCATCCTGAATGGTAGGGAAATCCCCTACCCAAGTGTACATACAGAATTCTTTGTCCCGTGACCACGAATAAGCCATAATAGACGACATTACCATCTTCAAAGCGAGTAAAGCCATTAAAATTAAAAGCCCGATATCTAAATCACATTGATGCTCTTTATGGTCACAACAAATCTTTCTGAATCCACTCCCTCGACCAGATTTGCATATTTAACTAACCTTTACCTAAATGTTTCCAAGTTCCTATTAATAAATCTAAAAATTACTCCGTTTGGGCGTGTGTTGTAAATGTTTCATGAATTTCTGGTTCTCTACTCCATATGCGTTACAAATCGTTGTATCCTCTCATTGTTTGCATTATGCCATACACATGAGAAATGATTGACCTAATTGTAAAAGGGTTAAATACGTGTTTTTGGTTTTATTGCATCTGCTTATCACTGAATTTTGTCGCATAGCAGGGCTGAAGTGGTTGTATGCGAATCATGTTCATTCAAATGGCCTGCTTATCTAAAATAAATAAAAAAAAAAATCCCTAATCCATTTAATCCACACCATAGTGTGTGTACAATGTCATGCAACTGACACAGTAGAACAAACAGACACGACAACAGCATGAGCATGCTATTTTTATCTAACAGTCGCAAGAAATAAACTATTTACCATAAATCCGAATTCATAATGATGAATGATAATTTATAAAAAAAAAAAAAAATTGCTTACATCAAGGTCCAGGACACAGAGAGAGTACTCGACAATGATGCGGAGATTTGATGCAAATCACTGCAGTATATCTTTAAAAATAAAAAAAATTTAAGAAGACCGTGCATTTATATTTGTTTCTCCTTTTAGCAGAGACAACAATTTCAAAGTCCTAGCGGAAGTATATTAAGCAAATTATTTTCAAGTGTTTACCCATTTCAGTGGACTTTTTAGCGTCAGGCAAGCCTGCAAAAAGCATCAGTAGAGGAAAAAAAAAAAAAAAACTTCAACTCACGAACGGAAGTTTAAGGGAGAATCCATCTAGGGTTTTGTTTTTTTGCCGCCGTTCTTCGCTTCACTCCTAATGTGTCGTATCGTACTTGAAATTTCGTTGAACCTCGTATATTTATGCGAGCGACGAGAAAAAATACGCGCACTCAATGTGAAATGTGGAAAAAATTCTTCGCGTCATCCCTTAAACCGAGAGAAGGAGTTGGGCGTTGAAATCCTGTCTATTGCTACTGTACTTAATTGATGTGAGAGAATCGCCTCAGGCTGGGGAAGGACAAAAAATAAAAGTAATTGCAGTTCTGGAAAACATTAAAACATTAAAAAATTATACCGATTGTCTGGTTGGTTGGTTGCTCTGGTGGTGTGTATGCATTTCACTGTGTGCTTGCTTCTGCTGCGAGGCGCCTAGGGTATCGCGTACTGTTCATTTGAGTTTGCTGGCGTAATTATTGTCTTTGAATCTCTCATTCGTTACGTTACTCTGACTAGGCTGTGCGTTGTGCGGTTTGTTTGGATCGTTGACTGGTTTATATTTTTATTTTTATTTTTGCATTAAATATCCTTCAACACTGATAAGAACAACAGTGGTGGCCAAAAAATGGGAATGACAGATGATAGGATATTAAAATCGCGTAATACATTTTCGGGCAATGAAAGTAAATTAAAAGGCAGATTTATGTTGTGAAACAATTGGGAAGGCATTTCTTATTCCGAATAATACTGTTTAATATTAAGTTCAGAAATATTGTGACAAGCCGGAAAGAACTGATGATGTCTTTTAGTACTTGGTCATCAAATTGCGAACGCAATTACATACATATGTACATACATATATAGTGTGGGACAGCGTGGGAGAACATTTTTCGACTAATTTTTCAGGTAGGTTATGTGAGCGCGCGCCGTGACGTAAGTGGTTAGTGTGTCGGATTACTGCGCGTGAGGTTCCAAGTTCGAATCCCAGAAAATACCAAAAAGTTTTTTCACGGTCCCACCGAGCGTCTGACAAACATCCGAGAGTATTGTTGTCTCGAAAAAGCTTCTCAGAACAAATTGCCCTTCGGATACGGCACTAAACTGTAGGTCCCTTCCATTTGTGTTCAGAATATAACGCACACAACATGATTGGTTGCGAGAAGCTTACTTACTTACTTAGATGGCGCTACGGTCCGGGGTGGACCTGGGCCTCAACCAACAATGATAAGCTAGGCCCTGGCATTTAAAGAGCTGTTGCGCCAAATATTTATTTATGTGGTTGTCCACCGCATTTGGTAGAATGAACTAGAATTAAAAGTGGTCCATTATGTTATCACATTATTGGTCGTTTCGGCGACTGATTTCAGGCGAACCCCACAGGCGGATCAGTAGAAATGCGGTGAAGTGGAAATGCTGATAAAAGGAAGAAGAAGAAGAAGAAGACGACTGATTTCAGGCAGTTGTTGCTAATAATGGTTAGGATTCCTATAAATTATATTTTCCACAGTTACACCTCAATAATGTACCCGTTGAGTTTGTTGATTCTGTAAAGAATTTGGGTATAAGTTACAATAAAATGCCTTCCTTGAATAAGCACATAAGTTGCTATGGGCTACGCAGCGAATTAGTTCTGTAAAAACAAAGATGATTCCCGCCAAAATATTATCCAACCCATTTTTGTTATTCGGATCTGAACTTCTATTGTTTCACGTGTTAGAAATCAACAATAATCGCTAAGCATCACTCCATCTCAAAAAACGTGGATAGTTTCTCTCAATTCTCTGTTAATCCTGGTGTAGCTGCTCTCCTTGCTCGTATTGCCTAATTTGTCAAAAAAATCCAAATGGAAGTGCAGAAAATGCAATTTCAACGACGCGACGTTTGAAATTACGCATTTTACGGTAATTTTTTTAAAAGATCCACGATAAAAATGCTGAAGGTGCCAAACAGCGACGGATTTGAATTCAGCGCCCAAATATAAGCGAAAAAACACTTGTCTTCTCGGGTCTAAAAGTTGATCGATATTTGTAAACCTGTGTCCTCACAAATTTTTACTTTTTCAACATACCACTTGTGTATACGAGTAAGTGCCATTCATTTCTATTAATTTTTTTTTTTAGAGGCACCTGTCACAACATTCCTTAACCCTATAACACTAAGCTTTTTTTTTTCTTTGTTCTTAGACACTAACCCTCGCCTGTGAGGCTACTTTGAAGAAAAAGCGCGATAAATCATTAAAAAAAACAGTTCACAATTTAAAAGTATTTAGATGTCCTTTTTAGACTTTCCTCTAAACAGAAAAAAACATCTTCTTAACTTCATTTAAAATTTTATTCACAAAAACTTAATAATAAAAAATTGTATTTTGCACCTTTTAAATGCAAAAAACAAATTTTGAGCGGCCTCATAGGCGAGGGTTAGTGTTTTAGGGTTAAAATCGAGTTTTTGAAGAGTTTCCATTTCGGCTTTGACTGCTTTCACTCGTATTACCTTATTTGAAACGAAGACCATTACCCTCAATTCTCTATTTTTTATTACTGTTGGAAACAACAAGTAATCACAAGGCGCTAGATTCAGGAAATGAGGCGATGGCCGCATTTCGTTGATCCCAGGGAGCGCCATAAAATTGCTAATTGTGTCTGTAATGTGAACAAGTGCATTGCTGTTGGCACAAAGTATCGGTGAAGTTCCTTTTTTTCTTATTTCCTAAAAATTGTTTGAATACTTTTGGTAAAGAAGTTTCAGTATGCCAATTAGCAGTTACTCTCTGACCAGTTTCCAATGGAATAGCAGCGGCTATTTCCGCCCTGCTGAAGTAAATTGACGTCATCACTTTCGTTGTCTTGCTTTAACAGGTGACTTGCACCTTCCGGGCACCATACCATGGATTGCTGTTTGGTTTCCGTATTGTACTTATAGAATCCTGATTCGTTAGCTGTTGCTTTCATTAAAGCCTTTTATTGGTCATGATTCAAAATTCGTGGAACCCATCGACCAGATTTCTTCGATTAGCTCAGGTGATGACTTAATGTTCGTGGCATTCAAGCCCAGTTTATCTCCTATCATTTCCTGGGTCGTTTTTGGACCTTCGTCAATTTTTGCCTTCATGAACACCACATTTGTGTCGTCGGTCGAAGATTTGAGCTGACATTCACGATTTTCATCCTCCACTGAAGAATGTCCAGTATGGAACCTTTGAAACTATGTACTTAGAAACATTCACAAGGGATGGTTACTCCATGTACTGTACACTCTGACATTAAAGCTTGTACGAGCTTGAGTTGAAGTCGAAATCTGAAGAGAATGGCAAAGCGAATTTCCTTGTGTGTTGGTGATGAAATTTCACCCAACTACATCACTCATTTTACGTCTTCTTGTCTCCGTTCTTTTCCATTTTTTCTGAAATACATATGTCCATTACGAGTATGTACAATGTACATAGACATTATAGTTATAGTGTCATAATTGTCATAATTGCCAATCTCCCATTCTCCCAATCAAAAGCAGAATTCTTGGACAAAAAATTAACATTTCTCCACAAAAAAAAAAAAAAAATATATATACTGGGGACACCACGTAAAAAAACCCACCTTGTACCCCACCTCAAAAGTGGTGTGGAAATGAGTGCATATTTCTTGAGAAACAAAGGTTATGACTCTGTAAATCCAAATATCTTCAAAACGGTAACTTTTACGAATAAAAGTCATGCATCTTCTTTGTAGCAAATTTCCTATTCTACAAATTTTGTTATTGATATTTTTTCTGTAAAAGTGACCGTTAACGAGATATTCACAAAAAAAAAAATTAGTGACGTTTGAACCCGCGTAAAACTTTTAGCATCGATGAGGACTTTTGACACTTTGTTGAGTAATGCAACATCATCCAGCATTCCAGAAATTTTTCCTAAGTTTGTAAACTAGATTCCAGGAGACGATAAAACTAATTCACTAGCCACTAACGATGTGAATAAGCACCTCTAACCATTTTATACTTTTATTGAAATCTAAGTCGTACTCACTACCTATATAAGCTTTTACATAGAACATGAAGCTTCCCAACTGAAATCATCAGTGGAGACTGCCTTTCTGAAAAGAAGTAACAAATTGTGCGGTATGGTGATTTCATTTTCTCTGATCCACTTTAAAGATCTCGCCTTAAGTACAATGAAATTACTCTCCTTTTTCCAAAGGACATATTCGGCAATAAAGCTTTCTTCGATAATTTCGCCAATACACAGAAGATCTTCGATTTCCCAATAGGATCTGGGTGTAAAAGAAATTTCCTTCGTACGAGATAAAATGAATCCAATATCCTACTTGAGGAATAGTTTCTCCTAGCTCCCTAGTGCTCATCTTAGATTGGTTACATTGAAGTGATGAATGTTTCGAATCCTTCTGTCCTTGAATTGTTGAGGCACAACTAATGATCATTATAATGGTAACCGATTCCACTTCTGTCTGTGTGTTCGATTAGTGCTTCAATTTTTCACTGTGAGACCAATCCAGAATAGACCCTACCGACGCGGATCAGTAGAAATGCGGTGAAGTGGGAGGGTTGTGATCCCTTATTTTCGGATCATAACCTCGCTGATAAAAGGAAGAAGAAGACGCGGTTTTATCCAGAAAAATGTACTGATGTGTGTGATTTCCACGCTGGTGGCATCATCGGAAATTATTTCTAAAAAATGAGGCCGGAGCTCACGTTACGGTTAGAGGTACAAGATGTAGCTTCAACAGCAAGGCGCTATGTGCCATACGGCGACAGAAATAATCGGCTTTAAGTAATCAGAATTTGGCGGTAAGTTGATTTCGAGAAATGGACCTCTCAAATGTCCTCTAAGATCGTGCGATTTGTCATCTCTTGACTGTTTCCGTGGGACTACTTGAAGTTACTGGTTTATGCTGATAAACCAGCAAGAATTGACCCTTTGAAGCTAACATTGTTTGTCATTGCTCAAAAAGTTCACCCAAAATTGGACGGGTAGAACGCGCTTCGTCAAAAACATCTGTAGTGCCCAAAATCGGTTTCAAATAATAGCCGTATTTTATTATCACCCAAGATCCATATAGATCACACGACGAAAATAAAACGATCCGGATCTGGATCAACGAAATTATTTTCCTTGTGTCTTGTAATGGGGTTGTGTAACCTACCAAGGGATAAAAAAAAATTCTAGATCACGAAATTGATCCTGATAGAAAGCAGGATCTCGTATTGTTGTTGTATTGCATAGAAACCAATGATCCATATGGATCATAAGTGATAATAAAATACGGCTATAATATCATGAATTGATCTTTTAAATAAAAAAAAAAAAGTTGATAGAAAGTAAATTTTTTGTGAAATTTATTTATTTTTTTAAACTTAAAGTTCTATCGGGCGTATATAGTTAAAAGTAGAATATAGGTTAAAGAAACTACAAACACGAATAACAATACGTTCTTGCAATAATCTGGCGAACTAAAATTTTGTGATGGGCCCATTCCAATGATATAATCGATTATAATTGATTCTTCCAATATCTCGATATATTTTTTTTTTGTTATAATTTGCGCGCACTCAAGGGGTTATGAATACCCTTAACATGTTTTTACACAGTGCGGGCGTTGGAAAGGGTAGATAGAAAGAGATAAAGATATGGTGTAGTGGCTTGAAGCTCAGTTGTTTATGCTTCAGAGAAACTCCGGAGTATACTATATATCTCGAGACATCGTTTGAAATCATTCCTATAATTTGCTACTCGTATGCCTACATACATCTATCGAAGCAGCGAGAACCGAGAATGGGCCAAAGGATAAACACAAAATATCTGTGTCTTATCTCATGTCTCATGTCTCAGTTCTCAATCTCAGTTCTCGAATTCGTGTAACGGTAGCATGGTAAAACCGCCTAAGTCGATTTTCACAGATTCTCAGAAAACAAGTTTTAAAGTTTTCATTTTTCCCGAAAACGTATAGGAATTTGGAATTTTGATCTTGTTCCTTTGCCTATAAATCGGTAACGATAACAGGTAAGAAGGTAAACATTTGGCAGCATAAACTTTGAATAGTAGATCATCTTATGGCATCCTTTACTCAATTTTGCCCTATCTCGACTTAGGCGGTTTTACCTTGTGGCCCCAATCGAATGATCATTCGAGATATGAGTGCTATATGCATATGAGAACACACTCCCCAAGAATCGAGATATGAGATGTCTATCCGAGTAGAATAGTACTCGATTCATTTTAAAGGCGGAGTAGCAAAGAGAAATGGAACCAACACCTGGCTTTCTCTTGCAAATGTACTCGATTCTCCCGTTCCTGTTATTTGCTTCTACCTGGCTTTAAAATGAGTCGAGTACTATTTTACTCGGATACACATCTCATATCTCGATATGAGTTGATTCGAAAACTTTGTTCGTATATTCAACCACTTCGGGAGTGTGTTCTCATATGTATATATCACTCATATTTCGAATGATCATTCGACTATACGGATCACTCGAGTACTAATGTCTCGATTCCTTAAAACATTCGATTATGCCCATCACTACTAAAATTACACACTACATCGGGGCTATCACTGAATAGCCCATCATTTTTCTCATTATCCTGAAATGATACTTCGAAGTCAAAAAACATAATGATAATCCTAATGCCATTAAATAAAACAAGGGTAACACTGTGCTCGCAATGAGTATAAGGGATGAAGGGCGCTGTTCACCCTCCCTAACAAGCCAATAAATTTGGGAAGTCGCAATTGACATTGCAAATGTTCGTCAACCTTGGCACGACATTCTTCTCATTACGATGACAATGTCACTTGTTGTTGACCACCGGTCAGTATTATAAAGGTTGTCTGTCTTAATGCGGTGTAACCCTGTAAGGTGGTGAGTTTTTTGAAATACAAAAGTTATACGGAGGCTAGTCCTTTCGAAAGTCATGAAAGGAACTCCCTGGAAGTTTTACTCAACGTCTTAAGTCCATTAAACCCACATCCTTAAATAAGATTATAATTGATGTCGCTTAATTTTATGTTCCACATGAACTATCGCATTAAACATCCTCCCTAATCCTGTTACACCCTAACCGTTAAATTACATAATTATAACCGACACCGCTTATTACAGATTGTAATCGCGCTTTGTTAGTCAACAATATGAACAGGTTCTAAAAGTCAATAGGCATCTCTTCAAACGATTACGATCTGGTTCAATGTGACGGACAGGCGGGTGGGGAAAACAGCGGGTCTTCACTCTTTTTGCCGTCAATGAACAACAACTGAACAATGAAGGATGGAATCATGTTGTACAAAACAACGTGGTGGTGGTTAAAGTTCAATGGTGTCGTTGTTAAAAGAGATATAAAAGGGTATGCGTATACGAACATAATGCCACTCGAAAAGCCGTGTGTTTTTTTTTTCAATCAATTCATGCGGGGTTGATTATTTGAATCGATCCGTGTATGCTCTCCAATTTTGTCATAAAAAGACGTCATAAAATTAGATCATATAACATACACAAGGGGCGGAAAAGGACACGTTTTATACGGAAATTCTGATTAAATGTGTTTGTATGGAGGAGTTATTGAAATTTGACTACGTTGGAGAAGAAGACGAGTTCGAAGAACTTAAAGTCAACAAAAAGACTTTACAACCCACAAAGGAGTGATCATAATAGCATACGATAAGTCCTTTGTAGCAATGGACTGTAAAGTTATGCAATCTTTATTTGTTTCTAAAATTTATTGTGAAAATCTTCTTGTTACACATTCAACACACATTTAATTGAAGAAAAGAAGAATATTGCAGAATTTCTATTGTTTTAAGTCAATTGGCATGAAAACTCTTGGGAAAACATGTGTAATTAATCCACACGTAACGTAGGTTTTCTGTTCTGATATTGACGTGTCTATTACTTGCAGTTGAGCAATAAAAATACCTAGATATCGACATATATGTCGCTTAAGGGAAACATTTGAAAATGATGCCAATTGAAATTGACTGCCAGTCGGATGGCAAATCTTGACAAATCGATAATAAAAGGTGAACACAAGGAACTTGGTAAAACAATGAAAAATGATTTCATGAACGACAAAGGAAGTGAGCGTTAAAAGGAAAGCTTAATACCTTGCGGGGGAATAATTTCAAAACGACAACGATGTATGTATATAAGGAGGAAAATCCTCCCCTATGAGTGGCTAAAACAAGAGCAATGGCTTCCTTTTTTTTTGTGCAGAGAATATCATAAGCGATGCTTTAGTGAGTAAGTCATACGTGCGTGTCGACGAAGAAATTTAAACGTTTCCAATAAAGAAATATTGCACATCACTGGTTTCAGTAGCGAGACCATCATTAATCTCTGTCTTCGTCCTTAAAACCGAAGTTTTACTAACTAATCTAACATAATGTATAAAAATATTTAGAATATATAAGTTTTGACAAATTTTTTATTTAAAATGCTAACCTTAAATTTAGACATTTTGCTTAGACACACATATTACTAATGCACTTTTTCGATATCAGATGGCCTTCGAAATATTTGATTTCTAATTTTCTATTGGTGAATGTGCTGCTCATTTTTGGGAGCAGTAATTTAGGATGTGGGCGGATCTTAGGTAGTGATTGGCGCATTCGAATGATATAATCGATTATAAGCGATTCTTCTAATATCTCGAGACATCGTCTGAAATCATTCGAATGATTTACTATAACTACCTACAGCGAAAACCAAGAACGAAAGCAAATGTCTCGAATGATCATTCGAGATATGAGTGCTATATGCATATCAGAACATCCCCAAGTGGTTGAATACGCAAACAAAATTCTCTATTCCACACATATCCACTCATATCAGATGTGTATCCGAGTAAAATAGTACTCGATTCATTTTAAAGGCGGGTACTAGCAAAGAGAAATAGAACCAACAACCGGTTTTCTCCTGCATACATTATATATGTACTCGATTCTGCTTTGCTTCTGTTCTACCCGCCTTTAAAATGAATCGAGTACTATTTTACTCAGATACACATTTCATATGAGTGGATATCACTGGAATCGAGCATTTTGGTTGTGCATTCAACCACTTGGGGAGGTTCTCATAAGTACATACATATATAGCAGTCATATCTCGAATAATCATTCGAGACATTTTCTCTTTGCCTTCGTTCTGGGTTCTCGCTGATTCGTAGGAAGAAGGTATAGGAAATCATTCGAATGATTTTAGACGATGTCGATGGGGATGTTCTCACATGCATATATCACTCATATCTCGAATGATCGTTCGAGACATTTGCTCGAGAACTTCTCGATATTTTTTTGTGTTGCGAAACAAGATAACGATAAGACAATTACTGTTGCCAAAAGCATTATAGTGAGAAGTCTATTAATTTTATGGGTATTTGACTGCGATCCATTTAATATTATTTACATGCCGTATGGCTTAATTCATTTCGTTTTACAGCTTGAGTTACAAGTTTAAGAATATTGAGTTGGTGTTTCTGTTATAATTTTCTTTTGTGGAAAACCGTGTGTTATTCAAAATCATTCGAATTATTTCTTGTATTTCGTAGCGTATGGCTTTTGGATTTCTGCACACCGATATTAACACAACATTGCATTTTTTTTTTTCATTTACTCGTATCTCGAATGATCATTCGATTCTTCAAATTATTCGAATACTTACGTCTCGTTTCTTCAAATCATTCGATTATGCCCATCACTAATCTTAAGTAATGTAAATTTAAGGATATTTATTATTGATTGACATATACTGGGTCTATAACTTAATTCGTGCGGTTTGCTAAGAGATGGCGTAACTTGTATTATTCCATTGTTATTATTCCATTGGCACATGCGTTGGAAAGCTACTGTCATTGTACGTCATTTCAGTATATGTCATTCATTTGAAGCGTACACAACAATAATTTTTTTTTCACTCAAATATCTCGAACTTTGTGCCTGAAAAAGTGTTTTTGCGGGGAGTTCTTCTTCATTACGCTCGGCCCCACGTTGCTATTCCGGTTAAGAACTATTTGGAAAACAGTGAATGGGAAGTTTTACCCCACCCGCCTTATAGCCCAGACCTTGCCCCTTCTGACTACCATTTGTTCCGGTCGATGCAGATCGCCCTCACTGAAATACGGTTCACATCAGAGCAGAATATCAAAAATTGGCTTGATTCATTCTTGGCTGCCAAGCCGGCGCAGTTCTTTTGGGATGGAATCCACAAATTGCCAGAAAGATGGGAAAAAGTCATAGCTTCAGATGGGCAATACTTTCAATAATACTATTGTACATGTTTTTCTTAAATAAACGTTCAAATTTTGAAAAAAAAAAAAAAAAAAAACGCACGAATTAAGTTATATACCCAATATATGTATATGTCTTCCTCATCCAAGACCAACTCCGAATCATGGAAAATGTTCACTCAGTGTAGTTTGAAGCTTAGTTCACTTACCCGGTCCTATGTATGATTCCCCTTATATCACATTGAGATCAATGCAGATTCATTGTGATGCCTGTACAGTGTACAGTGTAACAACTCCCATACTCGTGAAAGTAATTATGTGTATAGGGTATGACTTCTTAGACCAACCCCAATGACTTATATCTCCTTATCCCGAGCTCGTCTCACTCTTCGGGCGAAGTTGCTGCGGTGAACTTCAATTGCAAAACTTTTCTTACGGGAGTCTTATCTTGATCCATATTCTCTTGCACCTATGTAAGTTTCAGTGTGGGCGCTGTGGCGTAAGTGGTGTTAATGTGTCGGATCACTGCGTGTGAGGTTCCAAGTTCGAATCCCAGAAAACACCAAACAATTTTTTCACGGTCCCACCACTCGCGAACGTCTGACAAACATCCGAGAGTATTGTTGTCTCGACAAAGCTTCTCAAATCAAATTGCCCTTCGGATACGGCACTAAACTGTAGGTCCCTTCCATTCGTGTGAAAAATATAACGCACACAACATGAGTGGTTGCGAGAAGATAGGCCCTGGCACTTAAAGAGCTGTTGCGCCAAATATTTATTTATTTATGTAAGTTTCAAATTCGTTTCCCTCATTCGCTTAGATAGTTTCGAAATTGTTATCGATCTAAACCTTGAGGCTATATCTATTGAACCTGGTTATACAAAACATGTTGGAACAATTTTTGTGGGCGAACCCCACAGGCGAATTAGTAGAAATGCGGTGAAGTGGGATCATGGCCTCGCTGATAAAAGGAAGAAAAAGAAGAAGAAGTTGGAACGATTTTTGCTAACGAATGGAATCCAAAGGCGTAGATAAATCTTGTTAGGTTTGCTCTGAAACTCATTTTAGACCAAGCTTATCTTATGGCACAAAGGGTGACAATAGTGTAGTGGATAGTGTGTTGTTGCTTAAACGTTAGTTAGAGTAAAAATCAGTCTTATCACGTCTAAATAACGCCTCCTGGTTACAGCGAGATCGCCACCAACAACATTTTAGTTTCTCCAGCCTCCACCCCCGAAAAAAAGGGGGAAGATACGAAAAGGGATCCGACATACAGGTCTAATTCGATATGTCTTTCTCCCCTTTTTCTATCGCCAACAGTCCATTGTAGAAGTCATTCTTTTCGACCTCAGTGGTTACTTCTGTGGGGTATGCACAACGCCGAACGTAAACTACCCCACTTCATCAGAATCATATCAAAACTTTAAAGAAAATTTTAACCGATAACTTTCGGTAATTAGAGGTTGTTGACGGGGCAGACTTAGTTACCGCCATTGGTTAAAGTTAAACAAAATTATTATCTTCTGCGCGATAATAGATCCTAAAATATTCCCTGGCATTTACTAGATGAATCCTGTTAGAAGTGTTATGTGCTAGTGGTTTCAGAGTATTGTATTTAACACGCTTTACGATATCAGCTCTCCTTTGACCATCTTGAGGTGTAACGAAATATAATAGACATATGCAAATTTAAATACGCAAAGTGAATGACAAACAATCCAATGTGTTTCCATTGCAGTTTTTTTTTTCTGTGTAAAACCATTAATCATTATGTCCATTAAAAAATAATCCTTGAGAGTGAACCTAAGTTTGTTCTGCTATACACTCTTCCTACAACATAAGCCTTAACCAATAAAAAGGTGTTCGCTTGCGAAAGCAGGCTTTTGAATTTATAACCTATAGTTGAGGTAAACTTCGTCCTTTTTGTTTTCATTTCTCTACGTGCCTAGAGAAAATGAAACTTTATAGAGTCCGCGATTGGTTGATAGACGTGCACTTCACGTATTTTTCTTGACTATTAAACATAATTCCTTTATTGTTTCCCCTTTGAAGCACCTTCTTGTGCGTGATATTGGACATATTTGCCATTAAAAAGTGCATCGCTTTAATATACACGACGATGTGTGAAGCACGCACTCAACCTCCTGAACCAATCCAATGGTTCACCTTTGTATGTATCTCTATAGATGACAAAAGATATACAGTCGACAACAGCTTTATTACCCTTTTTACCATATGAATGATTCCTTTATGACTCCGCGTTTCACTGCCCTTCGGTAATCTGATTTGCCTGTGATTTACCATTGCGTTAAATTCCTTCTTCTGTAACGAAATTGACCATGATAAGCTTTTTATCTTTTCTGTGAAACGCATAAATTACTACCATCCCCCCACTATGCCTCATCTTCATTTTTACTGGTTGCACTTCGAAGAAAAACTTTTTTAAATGGAATTAAAAGTTTTTTTTCTTATTTGGGTGGGCGGTTTTTTTGTATGTCAAACGCGGACCGTTCAAGCGCCAAAATCTCAGAAAACAAAAGTCAATGAAATTTTGATTCCACTTCTAATACTTCGAAAGCTGTGAAATGCACGTGTGCGAGGAGATTCTGCCTTAAAGCCACCACGTGCTAACTACTTCGTGTACTCGAGCAAAGTCCTAGTTCTAGAAGTTTTTTTTTTTTTTTTGAAAAATTAATGCCACCGAGGGTTGATTGCCGATTTCACAGAGAACTTTTCACTTCATGGTTCGTTTGTTTGTTCATCTTTTTCACTTTTTCTGCCTTACCATTCTTCCAGTCCATTCGTTATGGCATGGGGGTGGGGTGGTGGAAGTGGAGTGGAGTGGAGTGTTGAAAGAAAGGGAAACCGGGAGACTTTAATGAGTTACGCAATTACTTCTCACCATTAACTGGAGGAAATGGCAGATATACAGAGCGCCCCAGAGGCGTTAGTTTTCATTCACAGCTGCGAATGGAAATAAACTTTAACCCCGTGCCGTTTCTAGTACGTTAGCTGTGAGGATGAGAATTCATCCTGATTGCGTTCCACCACAGATGTGCTGTCAAATGAGAGAGAGATAATCCTTAAAGGATTATTAGTATGCATATGATAAGTTCGATGGTCACCAAGTTGATATTACATTCGAGGAAAGAGTTTACTTTGAGTTTTCTATATTAAAGTTGATCAAACTCATTGCAATGCAGTGCAATGCGAGTAATATCGATAATTACCGACACTGGGTAGATACAAATTGTCAACAAGTTAGTTGATGGTGGTATTAATTTGTAACTTTTTGTAGGACATACTGTAATATGAGTCCGGACATTTCTTTTGCCATTTTCGGTTACCGAATGATTCACGTTTGCATTCGTGTATAAGGATGGCTGCACATGATGGCTGAGACCTTCGAACGATGACGGTCAACAAATTTTGTTTCAAAGCGTTATTAACGGATACGTGTGAAAACATAATAGTTTTGCGTATTTTAAGTATGCGTATTTTCATGCATATTTAAATATTAACATCACAAAAATGTTGGCGCGAAAAATTTTGTAGATAACGAGAAGTTTTATAGTTACTATGTACCGAGGTGTTTTTCTTAAGTGCAATCAACATTGTAACGATTAGCGTTATTAATTGCACGATACATTTGTATGGTTCTCCGCACTTTCGAGGATTGATGATAGTCTGAGTTTCTGTATATGTTAAACTCAATCGTTGTCGTAATGAGAATTATGCATGATGTATCTGACATTTGTAAGCTTTCTTAGAAGTTATTTTAAATAACAACAATTTTTGCAGTTGATTTGATTAACAGAATAACTTTCAAGTCAGCCTGAGATATCTAGAGGTAACAGGTAGAGCAGCATATCAAGAGCTACCAAAGTCAAAGGCAGGCTAAGGTCTATGTCTTTCCCAGATAGCAGTGGCAATGGAAATTTGCGAGGCTTTATGCATACGAGGGCAAGTGAAAAGTTCTCGGCCTGACAATGAAAGACTGGGACCTTATTTTGTACTGCTTTCGGATTCGGATTGCCATTCGGAAATGTAATCCGATTTTAAAATGAATTGGTATTTTGTATGGTTCTCGGATTGGGTGTACGTGCTTCCAACTCAAAATCAAACATTTCCGAAAGTTAGATTGTCAAAACATCTATCAAACGTCACTTAAGTTACTTGGAAATTGAGTTTGTATACATTTACTATAGAAACGCAATACAAAATAAGGCCCCAGCAATTTTCAGTTAAAAAATGATTTTATTTTTCTACATAATCTCGCTTTGACTTCAACACACTTAGTCCAGCGTTTCTCCAACATCAGTATTCCTTCTCGGAAGTGAGAGTCTGGAAGACTGTGAAAATATTCATCTACGGCCCTCTCAACTTCTGCATTGGATGCGAAGCGCTTCCCAGAAACAAATTTCTTCAAGTTTGGGAACAGATGGAAGTCTCATCCATGGTGACAAATCGCCGCACAAAATCGGTCGGATCCCTATTGAATCGGTCCAAAGATTGCCGCGAAAATCGTTTGCGCATTTGCTTTTGATCGGCATTCAGCAAATGCGGCACCCATCTCGCGCAGAACTTTCGCATCCCTAAGTTTTTGTGCAAGATGTTTCGCACCCTCTCTTCCGATATAAACATAGTCTCAGCTATCTCACTCACCTTCACTCGCCTATCGTCCAACACGATATCATGCACTTTTTCGATGGTTTCGGGTGTGGTTGCGGTTTTTGGCCGTCCTTCACATGGGTCATCTTCGAGGGACGTGCGACCACGTTTAAATTCAGCTGCCCCCTTTTTAACGGTTGATATGAAAGAAGCAGAGTCCCCGTAAACTTTTGTCAACTTTGGATGAATTTCCTTAGGGGTTAACCCATCCAAAACGAATTTGACCGCACGATATTCAAGTTTATCCATTTTAACGAAAAACACGCAAGACGTCTACTGCAAAAATTCGTGTTGAAATTGTTGAAACTTGTCATACGAACTAATGAGAAGTGGACCCATGCAGGAAACATAAATTTTTGCTGATTGGAACGCTATCTCTGCGTCAGGACGAGAACTTTTCACCTGGCCCTCGTAGCCTCATTTGGAGAGCTTAGATAAGACATTTTGCATTTTGCAACACAGCATTACAACAAATACATTCATGAGCAAATTCATTGATCGGATGCAATCTAACATTATTTCCGACGTGAGAATTTTTTTTTTCAATAATTGGTGTCAAACATAAATCTGAGGGCTATCCATCTACTATCCAATTCTCGGATACATCCTCGGTAGACCCCAAAATAATTGTCAATCTATTCGCTCACTTCTTCAGCTTATCGTTCGCAGACCACGTTCTTGAACTGCTGCTATATGAATAACTCCCCACTACCCCCCCAATCTCCGTGGACGTAATCCCGTAAATAGTTGTTAATAAGATTAATAAACATAAGTATGACTACTCCTCACTCTCCCTACTTAAAATTTCAATCTCCAAATAATTTTAAACTTACATTACTTATATCCACAAGAAACGATACAAGAGTGAAGTATCTAACTATGGACACATCGCTAAGCTAAGATCTTCGAGTGCATCGTGTATGATGTGATTTTCTTTCACTACAAGCCAATATTTTCTACAAAGTAAAATGTATTCCTTAAAGGTAGGTCAACAGCCATTAACAAACCGAATTTGTTACATTGAACGCTTTGAAGGATGCTGTTGTTGTTGTAGCAGCTGTGTAGCTGAGCTTGACGATCCTTGGTCGAGGTATTGTCCTCGAGTTACTCTGGTACGTAGAATCAATCGTCGTTTGAAGGATGTCGATGTAGTCGCCACCGATTTTAGTAAGGCTTTTAATAAAACTTCACCAAATTATTCTTTTCAAGCTTAAACCCTTTGGTATCCAATCGCTATAGGTTTCATTAAGCAAATCGCACATAGTAGACTGCCAATACAAAGTCTGTTTTACATCTTAAATATCGGGCTCTATTATAGGAACCTCGGACCATTGTTCTTTATCCTAACAATAAACGATGCTTAACGTATCATCAGGAATTCCATCTTCTCGTCCACGCTGACGACATGAAAATCTTAAGACGTATGTACATACATATATCATCTGCTGATTCTCGCCTTCTGCAAGATAACCTGAATAGTTTCTCCATCTGGTGTCAAAATTACTAGAATTTAATGTATATACATTTTATCCTATTACCTTCTCTTGCAAGCGTCTTCCACTAACTCCCGGGCTCTGCTTTATTCGCGACGATCTTGTACACTCAAGGCTTGAATGTACACTGATTTGGATGTAAACTGCGATAGTGAACTCAACTTCTTCTTCCTTTTATCAGCGAGGCCATGATCCGAAAACAAGGGATCACAACCCTCCCACTTCACCGCATTTCTACTGATCCGCCTGTGGGGTTCGCCTCAACTCAACATTGGTTAATACATCGATAGCATCATAAGCAAGGCAAGGCTTTCGGCTTTGTGAAACGATGTTCAAAAGAGTTCTCGGCTGTTAGTTGGTAACATTGCTTCGAGCGATTTTTCCTAATGTCAATTCCTGCAACCCTAAGTCTGTTCCCCTGTTTCGTATATCCGCTTATCCCACTAATAGTGGTCATAACGAGCCTATATCAAGAATGTTGCAGAAAAAAAAAAACAATGCGACATAAATTTTTGACTTTGATATCAACAGGGCATACTCCGAAAAGCCCTATGTCCTACTCCTCAACACTCCTCTCTCTTGGCCATGTCTAACCATCTCTCATTCCTCTCATTTATTAAGCCAAGTTGCGACACCGCACATGCAATCTACTTTTCTGCCAGATTGGGTAAGTGGATATTATTGGATAGTATATTTCCGATTTTCATGAAAAATGCAGGCTTATGGGTCTGATATC
This sequence comes from Brachypalpus laphriformis, assembly GCA_945910035.1. Taxonomy (NCBI): domain Eukaryota; kingdom Metazoa; phylum Arthropoda; class Insecta; order Diptera; family Syrphidae; genus Brachypalpus; species Brachypalpus laphriformis. The sequence continues at coordinate 37,047,407 of OX246753.1, forward strand.
GTTGAGATTAAGATGTGGGCTTATACTCGTTTTATGCTTTTTTCTTTTAAAGTTTGTTGTAGTATTTCAGAAAAACTCCAGGGGTGGCGTTCAGATAACTGGGGGGATTTTTGTTATTTTTGTCTTTTGCTTCTGATTCACAGTATTTCTTTCTCATAAAAACGGCATTGAATTTTGTCCACAGTTGTTTCTGAACTGATGAACTGATTCCAGGCGTTCTTTGAAAGTGACATCCAGTCAAGGCAGGGTTCTATGTATGCTTAATTTCGGCGGGTTTCATATCCTGCTAACTTAACTTGTTCGAAGCTGTATTCCTCAAAAAGAATTTTGGTGTTTGTGATAATATGGCTGGACCCATAACTGCTAAAGCAACTAGAAAAGGAGGAGGCCCAAGACTCGTCCAATTTCTTTGATAAACTGGAGATAGTTGGTGGTGAAGAAAGATTTTCTAAACCTCCAAGATTTTCATTGGTTTAACTTTATAAGAATTCTTTGATGATATTTTGAGTTCCAATCTAAAACATTCATCTAATTGTTTACGATGGGAAGATAGACATTGTTAAAGACGACAGAAAATTCTGACTAAGATATCTCAAAACATAAATAGATGTAAAGTATGTGCGTATGCAGATGTAAGTAAAAGCCGCTGTCTAACAGACACATCTGATTAGTGTTCCGTTTTTACCTTTAACATCCAAAATACTAAGCCCTTAAACTTATTCAACTGCATAGAAGCAACAAATGGCAAAGCAAAACAAACGCCACTATGGAACTACAAAATCCTTATCAGCTGTGCACATTCAAAGAAATACATTAGCCATTAGCCCATAAACCCAAAGACGTCATCATCTTGATGAATGAACTTCCTTTTGCCTTTCAATTGTTTGTCTTTCTTCAACAGTCGCCGAACATAAGTAACAGCTGATTGTGCAATTAACTTGAGTGTTTGGAGAGCTAAGTGGGTGTTTGATGTGGGAAGGATGGGAGTATAAACCTTTCAACAGTCATAAAGTTTAGGAATGGCCTATATTTATAGATTTTTTTTTTTTTATTTATGGTACCGTGGTAAAGATGATTCCTTCAATTTATGTCTATTCCAATGGTAAAGGATGCTTCGTAAATATTATAAATGATATGCTAGCATTATCGCGAAATAAAACTTCCTCTTGAAAGACGCGATATCCAAGGACAGTTGAATATTAATCATTTTTAAATCTTGTCTGATGTAATAAAGTAAACATGCTTAAGGCGTTGCCCTCTCATCGATTCTGTTAAAAAAAAATCGCCCCTTTCTCTTTCTTTGTTTTGCAAAGTTGGTGATAAATGAATTTGCTTTTGATAACAACAGGCACAGTTAGCATAAGCTAACCTCATACTCTTTTTATTTCCTTACAGTTCCAAGAAACAACCAACAACCAACTAATTTAGATGATATAGCAACTACATCAGTAGCCCCTATTACCGATGTCACCACCGGTGAGGTTAACACCAGTGATGGTCAAGATGAGACACATAATTCGAACGAATCGATTACATCTTCAACGCCAATTGAACCTAAAACAGAACTGATGGCATCTCCTCCAGCAGCAGAAAATGATACATCTGTAGATAATGAGAATCTGGTGGCGACGAATCGGAATCCAGAGCAAGAAGAGATTTTAGAAAATGAAAAGAAGTCGGGGGAGGAAATTGACCAAACATCGCCAATGGAGTCAAAAAACGACCCACCGGGAACATCCTTCGAGAAAAACAAAGAAGACGATGAATCTTTTCACAGTGCTGTAGAGACGTCGTCGAATAGAGAAAATACTAGCACCGATGAGGAGCAGACTGTAAAAACGAAAGAGGAGAATAATTTATCAGAAGTCTTAGATGCTGAAGCAGAAGGTGAATCCCAAAATGTCGAGGATGCCACAGATGCAGAAGAAGGTGAAGCGCTTCGTGGGAATGAACAATCCACAGAATTGCATCTAGAAGCAGAAATAGAAGTGAATGATCTAGAAGACGACGAAGATGAAAAAGAAATCTCAGAGACAAATCAAGTTAACATTTCAAATACAAGTGACCAGCATTTCGAAGATGCTTCAGAGCTTGTTGCCACAGCACTTCTTGACGACGAGGAGCGCAATGAAGCCGACGCAGTTCTCAATGATGTATGTCAAATGGCAGCCGCTGAAAGTGCGGCATTACTTAGCGAAAGTGATAGTGACCATCTAGTTGGGGAAGTAGTAGAATATGATCCACGACCTAATGACGTGGTAGATGATGATGATGAAGATTTCACATCAGTGCTAACACATCCAGAAGTGGAAAGATCATTGCAATCGGCAGCTTCGACGCTTGTACCTAATTCACAAGAAATCGTTGTAGCAGCAGCGGCAGCCGCATCATCACAAAGTGCAACCGATATTGATGTCACCGAAGATACCTTTGCCAGTGTTGTGGCTGAGGTCGAACGCTTAACAAAAGATGTCAATCCAGAGATTTATTCCGATGATGTCGGCATCACTGGTGATGATGTTATGATGGACAATGTGCAAGCGAGCAACTCACTGGACGATATATTCGATGACGATGATGATGGTAAGTTAATCGACGAGTATTTGGCGGAGATGGATTTGAAAAAAATCGTTTGAATGGAGTTAATTAAGTTTTTTTTTTTTTTGGTTTTACCCTTTTTTTAAACTTTTAAAAGAAATCCTTGGCATTTAGTCGTGTAAGTTTAATAAATCGTGTAGGACATGTTTTGGGACTTTAACACCTATTCTCTAAGCCGAGTCACATTGAGTTGAGCTGAAGGATAATTCGTATTCTGTGAATCAGATATAATTATGTAAATGACTATGAATATTCTAATTCGGCAGAACTCATAAAATGAGCTGAGAAAAATTATTTTTGAATAAGTCAAATGACAATCTTACTTCCTTATGTCCTGTATCTCCTTCCTCTACTACGCCTACGTGCTATCGTGTACGGTTTCTGGCAATGTGTCTGAGTTCTCCCCAACTTTTCCCTAACTGCCGTGCCTCCTTCTCGACTTTTCTGCGCCATGTTCTCCTCGGACCGCCAGTTCTTCTGCCATCCTGAGTTAGAGGGTCCGTTGGATGGTTGTGCCTATTGGTTCCTGACGCGTTCTCTCGTAATGGTGTTCGTTAGAGATACGATTGGGTCAGAAAATCCTTAAGATATTACGCAGGCACCTATTAACAAACGTTTGCAGCTTTCTGGTGATAGTAGTGGTGGGCGGTCTGATATCTCACACCTCATAGGTTGACCGCATTCCTTAATTGTGGCATCGATACAAGTGTAAAACCCCCTAAAGTAGTGGTCACTTTCCACGTGCTGTAACCATATAGCAGCACGGATTCAACGTTGGAGCGGAACAGTTTTATTTTGGTGCTCAAACTGATTGCATTGCTTCGCCATATTTTGGACAACATCCCGAACGCGGACTTTGCTTTGGCGATCCTGTTGGCTATAACCAGTTCGGTTTCACCATCGGTCGAGATAATACTTCCAAGATACTGGTAATCCTCTACTCTTTCTACCGGTTGTCCAGCAATGCATATTTGAGCCGATGAGTTAGTTCCAAGGCTGATAATTTTAGTTTTTGCCGTATTAATTTTCAGCCCGACGACACCTGCCTTCCTCTCCACATCTGCTGTCATTTGGTGGAGGTCCATAATTTTGTGGGAGAGTAAGCATACATCGTCAGCGTAGTCAAGATGTTTCAGTTGAGATGTAAGAGTCCATCGAATTCCGCCGTTTCCCATTGACAAAGCTGCATAAAGCACATCGCTAATCACTAATAGGAATAATATTGGTGAAAGGATACAGCCTTGTCTTACCCCAATTTGGATCTCAAATTCCTCAGACAACCTTCCCCTGTGCAGAACGTGACATTTGGAGCCTTCATATGTAGCTTTGATAATAGCAATTATTCGGAATACATCTCCTGCGTAAGGCACGCCAATAAACTCCCTGTTGACACTATCGAACACCTTCTCAAAATCGATGAACAGCAGGTGGAGTGGCGATCGATATTCAACACACTGTTCGATGATAATCCGCAGGGTGTTGATATGGTCGAAACGGGAGGATCCAGAGCGGAAACCTGCTTGTTCGGCATCGAGTGTATCTTCGAGATGTTGTTTAATTCGCTCCAGGGTGATTTTAGCTATTATCTTAGTTACAGCAGGCAGCACGCAGATACCCCTCCAGTTTCCGCACTCCATTAAATTTCCTTTCTTAGGTCGATCATTCCCTTTTTCCACTCGTTAGGAAAGCTCTCAGCTTCCGAAGTTTTCTCTATAAGTGGAATCAGAAGCTCAGCCGATGCTGTGGGCGCTGCTCGTAAGAGCTCTGCTGGAACACCGTCAAGTCCTACCGCCTTGTTGGTTTTGCGTGCCTTGATCGCGATAGTGATCTCATCATTACTGGGAGTTGTGGTGCGTATTCGGGAGCTTCTCACCCCGGGCATCTCAGTCTGATTTGGGAGCATATCGCTAGCAAATACACGGTTCAAAACCGTAGCAAAATTCTCTTTCCATCTCTTGAGCTGGTCCTCATCCGAAATGAGCAAGGAGCCGTCTAGGCTTTTCACTGGGTGTTGGCTGGAACTGCGACCACCTGTCAGTTCTTTCGTGATTCTGTAGACGGTCCTGCTGTCGCATCTCCGTGCAGCTTTTTCTGCTTCTGTAGCCAGCGCGTTGATGTAGTTGCGCTTGTCACGTCGCATGCTACGCTGAACTTCTCTCATCTTCATGCGATATAGGGACTCTAGCTCGCTTCTCCCTGCTGCTGGAGTAGCTGCAACGCGAGCTTTCAGCTGTTTTCGTTCGTCAATCCGTCTCCAGGTATCCTCAGAAAGCCACGCCCTATGTCTTCCCTGCGATCGGCCGACAATTCCTTCAGCACCAGATGTAAAAACATTTTTCACAGCACACCAATGGTCTTGGATGGTTGCGGGCATTGAGCTTCTGATTGCTTCCACACCTTGCGAAAAGTGCTCCCTTAATTGTTGGCGAACTGAGGGATCACTAAGTCTATCGATGTTGAACCTGGACATTCTTGTGTTGTCGTGGGATCTTCGAACTGCAGCAGTGCGTAGTTGGAGAGTAGCTATCATAAGATGGTGATCACATACTATCCCCACATCTGCCCCTCGCCTGTTTCGGACGTCCAGGAGACTACTTCTAAAGCGGCGGCTAATAGCAAAATGGTCAATTTGGTTGGAGGTTGCTTGCCTGTCATTGGAAACCCAGCTGACCACCACTGGGAGGTAAAGTAAGCATATCATCACGAACTTGATTGTTGCGCTACTGGCCCAAGTCAAGTTTTGGGCAGTCTGTAGTTTCCCGATCAATCGCAACTGGGGTGTGAACTATCCTCTATACCCTTTCATTTCACTCCATCACTGGATTTGACAACTTTAAAGGACACCGTCCTAAATGATGCAGAACATTAAAATGCATGCATCAATAAATATACTTACTTAGATGGCGCCACAATCCGGGGTGGACCTGGGCCTAAACCAACAAACCAGCCAGCGCGATTGCGAGCCAGCTGCCTCCAGTTGCGCACGCCTAGTTGGTTGAGGTCCCCTCCACTTGTTTGCGCCACCTACCGCGAGGTCGTCCTCTACTACGTCGTCTATCCGGGTGGATTCGAAAACTTTCTTAGCGGGAACGTTGGGCTCCATCCGCTCTAAATGACCCAGCCATCTTTGTCGCTGTATGTGAACTCTTCTGTCTAAGTCGATGTCCTTGTACAAGCCGTATAGTTCGGCATTGTACCTTCTCCTCCACTCACCGTCTATACAGACGGGACCAAAGATCACTCGAAGAACTTTTCTTTCGAAATAACCAAGGGCATTCTCATCCGGTCTTGTCAAATCCCATGCCTCTGCGCCATACCGCAGGATTCGGATGATTAGTGTCTTACAAAGAGTTACCTTAGTAGTTCGAGAGTAATTCTTCGTGTGATCTCCCTACTGATGTCATTTGCGGAGTTCACCATAGAGCCTAGGTAGACAAAATCCTTTACTACCTCAAAATTATATCTGTCTATTGTGGCGTTCTGTCCAAGACGCCGATGTTGGGTGTCCTTTTTTGTAGACAGCATATATTTTGTTTTGCTTTCATTGACCGCTTGTCCCATCTTTGCTGCCTCGATCTCAAATACTCGTAAATGCCCCATTGACTGCGCGCTGAGTTCTTCCGATTATGTCAATGTCATCGGCATAAGCGAGTAGTTGTACAGACTTGTAAAAGATTGTACCTCCGGTGTTGGCTTGTGAGTTTTGTACAATTCTCTGAAGTACTATGTTAAAGAGATCGCATGATAGCGCGTCACCTTGTCTAAGACCTTTCCTGACATCGAACGGTTCGGTGATGTTCTTACCGCCTTTAATGGAGCAGCGAGACTTCTCCATCGTAATTCTGCACAAACGGACGAGCTTGGCAGGGATGCCAAGACTAGACATGGCTCTGTATAACTCGTCTCTATGCACGCTATCATAGGCAACTTTGAAATCGATGAAGAGGTGGTGCGTATCGATTTTATATTCATGGGTCTTTTCCAAGATCTGCCGTAGTGTGAATATTTGGTCTTGGACTTTCCAGGCCTTAAACCACACTGATAAGGACCTATCAGCTTGTTGACGATCGGTTTTAGGCGTTCACATAATACGGCAGACAGGATCTTATATGCGATGTTGAGAAGACTTATACCTGTGTAGTTGGCGCAGTTCAGGGGGTCTCCTTTCTTCAGGGTCGGGCAAACGATGCTGAGGTTCCGTTCATCGGGCATACTTTCGTCCGACCAGATTTTACAGATCAGCTGGTGCATGCTCCTTACCAACTCACCTCCTCCTGCCTTGAAAAGTTCAGCGGCAACGCCGTCGGCTCCAGCAGCTTTGTTGGATTTGAGTTTAGATATCGCTATCCTCACTTCATTCTGATCGGGCTGACGGGTATCTTGACTGTCATCGTCACTATTGAATGGCTCAGTTTGCCTGACAGCGGAATATTGGTCATCATCGTCGTTTAACAGTCTGCAGAAGTGTTCCTTCCATATCCTCAGCACCGACTGCGATTCTACTACTATATTGCCATTTTCGTCCCTGCAGCCTTCTGTTCTGGCTTTGAAACCCTGGCATGTTCTTTTTACCTTTGGGTAAAATTCGAACATCATTCCTGCAATAAAGTCTCTCAATCTCCTAGATCGAGCGCTTCTCGTGCTCCTTTTTCTTCTTCCTGAGAAGTCGATGTTCCTCTTTTCTCCTGCTCCTAGAGCTTGTAATCAGCTCTAGTCCTTCTATGCAGCGCCGCTTTGTACGCCTCAGGTTTAGCTTCATGTGCTTGCCGACATTCCTCATCAAACCAGGGGTTTCGTTGTGGTGGCCGAGAGAAACCCAGTACATCAGAGGCGGCATCTCTGATGGCTTGTTGGCAATGCTGCCACTGGTCTTCCGCATTTGCTGCTGGCGGCATAGGACTTAGATTAAGATTAGAAGAAACACGATCGGCAAAGGTTCTGGCGGTCTCTTGCGACTGTAGCCGCCCGACGTCAAATTTCCTCACAGTATTTCGTTGATTTCTCTCCGTTCTGGATATCCGCATCCGTACCTTGGCTACAACTAGGTAGTGATCTGTGTGCACGTTAGCTCCTCGGAAAGTCCGGACACCCAGAATACTGGAAGGGTGCCTTGCGTCGATCGCAATGTGAGTGATTTGGTTGACAGTTTTTCGATCAAGGGAGAGCCATGTTCCCTTGTGAATATCGAGACGTGGGAACCGCTTACTAGCTACGACAAAGTTTCGCCCCGTCGCAAAGTCGATCAGCCTGAGTTTTGAGTCAATAAATATAATGCAACATTATATTCGAGAACATATTATGAACAGTTGTCATAAGTTGTGAAACATAAGTCAGTTTCGACTCGGGTTAATTGACAAGACTTAGAGAATAGAGGTGCGTTCCTCTTTTTTTTCTTTTTCTTTTTGCTTTGCACATTTTAGTCCCAAAAAGAGATGTAAGATGTAATACAAATGTGTGTTGTACATTATATGCTATGAAACTATGTATAAGAATAAAATGTATAAATGTACACTACATTTTTATTACGAGTATTTTATGCCTTTTTGTTGAAAGATTACATTTTTTTTCTAATTCGTAATGAATGATCAGCACTTCTTTTTTTTTGTTTTAGCATTTTGCATGAAATTGAGTTGTTAAGGATTAATTTTTTTTGTTGTTTTTAAAAGAAATAAATGCCTTTAATAAATAATAATAAAAAAAAAATGCCATAAATGAGTGACAAAACTACCAGCCATCAGGTGGGATAAGAAAAAGATATTATTAATGATAGCGCATCTGAGAAGATTATTAATGTTGCATTCGATGAGTTGCAGGAAATACGTGTATGAATAGGTTAAGTTTGTATCCGATTTAGTTGATGGAAACGTGTAAAGGGCGTATCATCAAACAAATACCGTGAAAGGTTTTTCTCAAAAATATTTCGCATATCCTAAATATGTATCAAAAGTTAGCACGTGCTTGGATTTTAAATGAGAAGCGAACAAATAACGAATGTTGAGATTACAATTAAGGGTCTTTCTTCACACAACATGGAACAAATGTCGGATGTGTTGATAAAAGGTAGATACAAAAAGAAATCAAAGCAGAACGTGCGTAGAGAGAGAATGTAATCGTAATGATTAGGAATTCAGAGCAAAATTTTCCGCAGATACTGTTTGGAAGTTCGACTTAATTTTTAAGCGAATTCTAATTAGAGTTCATACATTCAAATATTAGTCTATGAATATGTAATGCAATGCTTGTGTCAAGCAATGATTCAATACTTTTCTGGGCGAGGTGGCTCACATGTTGCATTAACTATTTAAATGTTCGATGGTCGTGAATTAAAATTTCAATGTGAGTATAACCTGCTTGTTGTTAGAAATAAAAATTCTTCGAATAATGTTGCGTACCTTAATCCAGAAAGAAAAGAGAGTTAGGCAAAAAAATTGTAACGTATTGTAATTGTAAAAATATTCAATAGAATCCCCCACCTACATACACTGAGCTCTCTATCGGAAATAGTTCAATAAGGGAATCCGTTACCAGGGAGGCGTTATATCACCCCTCCTCTGGGTTCTAATCATCGACGGGATAGTTAAAGAACTAAGCAACACAGTCAAAAGCCTCACTGCTTACGCGGACGACCGACGTGGTGATCTTAGTCCAGGGCAAATTCCTAGACACATTTAGTGAAATGACGGAATTAGCTCTTAGTAGTCTCGGAAAATGGGCTAGAGAAAGTGGACTGCACGTCAACTAGGATAAAACAGAATTGGTACTCTTCTGCAGAAAATACAAAATACCACCCTTCAAACTGCCTAAGCTAGCAGGGGTGGAGTTTTCCCTTTCGGATCGCGCCAGATATCTTGGTACACTGTTAGATAGGAAACTTAACATACAGGAAAGAGTTTGCAAGGCTTATTATGCTCTTTTCATCGGTAAAATGACTGCGGAGAAAAAATGGGGCATGAAGCCTGCAATGATGCACTGGCTGTACATCATGATAGTCAGACCCATTTTTACGTATGTGGCTCTTGTTTGGTGGAAGGCAACGAATGCGAAAAACATAAGGGATATGTTGGCCATGGTACAAAGAACAGCCTGCATTCATCACCATCACGGGTGCTCTACGCACAACGCCGACGGCTGCACTCAAGAACTTTCTGTATCTCTTACCATTAGATGTACAAAACAAATTTCAAGCGGGCAACAGTGCGCTTCGGCTTACTAATGTTGGTCTCTTCAAGACCAGTAATATGGTACATAGCTCCATTCTTATGGAGTCATTATAACCGATAACCCTGACTAATCGAACGATATCCTTGGCACATCAGACTTCATCACACCATACGAAGTAATGTATCCTGCCAGAGAGGACTGGCAAAGGAAGACAGCCTGTGTCCAAAACGAGATTGCAATATACACAGATGGTTCTAAGACCAAAGAGGGCACGGGTCAGGTATATACTCGAGAGATATTAACCTATAGGTGGCACTGAGACTTCCAGACGCATGTAGTGCTTTCCAAGCAGAGGTTCTAGCTGTACTTAAAGCTGCGGAATTACTTGTGATGGGATCAATATCCGACAAGAATATCGCCATCTTCATTGACAATCAGGCTGCGCTAAAGGCGCTAGAATCTTGTGTCACTAAATCTGAGATCGTCAGGAATTGCAGCACAATGCTTAAGGCATTATGTACACAGAAGCGTGTCAGATTATGTTGGGTACTTTGACACTGCGATAAAGAAGGCAACGAAAAGGCTGACGAGTTGGCCAAAAGAGGAACAAATCTTTCGCATAGGGACATAATCGGTAACATTAAACCACCCAGGTGTGTGGCTAGGGGAATTATTCGTGTCAAAATTATCAACATGGTTAATTTGAGATGGTCCAAGATGATCATAATTTTTTTTTTTTTTTTTTTTTCGTTGGAAGGTGGGAATCTGTCAAAAACGAAACTGAGCCCGTACGCAGTAACAGTATGACATTTCCACCCACTAAACCCATCTTCTCTCCTACCCTTTGTCCCCGCCGTACTGCTGTCAAGCATTTCATTGGGAGGTTCTTCAGCCACGTTTCGCTGACGCACCCGTCTTCGTTGCTCTTTCATGATGGTAGCCACAGTTTCGCTTACTGCTTCCCAAGCGTCTTGCGTGCTCAGTATCTGTCTGGTGATGTTCTCTGGTGTTAAGTCCATACCCAGTCTGTTCGCCAGCAAGTTACGTTCGTCGTGGTATCGTGCCCAGTGGAACATGATGTTTTCTGGATCCTCAACTGCTTCCGTGCACGTTGGGCAATAAGGGTTGTCTTCGTGTCCAAATCTGTGGAGGTAGGCTTTGAAACATCCAATTGCCAGTAAACATTTGCGTCGGTTAGAAGTTCAGCTCTCCATGCTGGTCATAAGGTGTCCAAAGCCTTGTGACCTGTGTTAGATCGCAGGAAATCTGGGGAGATCATTAAACTAGAAATATCAGGGCTAAGAACAGCGATAGGAATAATCTCTGGCCATTGTTTTCTAAGTTAGCATGCTTTGAGATTAGGTTAATAAAATACGGATGTTTGTAGGTACTGCAACGACCTACATGTCTCAGAGGATATAACACATAGGCTCTATGAATGCCAAGGCATTGCCAGGACAAAGCTAAAGTATCTTGGAAGATACTTCTTCGATAACCTAGAAGACATAAGGTCCCTGAACCACAATAATGATACCTTCAAATTCGGTTGGGAAATTAAGTGTATGGGAGAATTTGTTTAGATATTTTTGCCGTGAAGGTTCCCTAGGGATTGCGATGGGCCCACCTTGGTGCCTAGTGTCTTATGATAACCTCATATTCCTACTCAATCTAACCTAACCTATACTGAACTCGGATCAATATTCTTTAGAAAATAAGATTTTTCCGAATGCGTTCAGTAAGTCGAGTTCTTAAAGATTCCATAGTAATAGATTTACAGGTACAGATGCTTTGAAGATTCGTCAGATGGACGCATCTACTCCGGCTAATCTAAAATTGATGAGGGAAACAATTTCTGAAGATTTTCATGAAAAAGTGAGTTGAAGAGGCATTTTATACTCAGAAAATCATCATGTTTTTGTAGGTATTCTATTAAGCGTTTTAGTGCTTTAAGCATAAAGGATGGTAGATTCGTCTCGTTTCATTGTTACTAAAAAGCACTGTTGAGATACCATCTTGAAAATGTCTATTCTCTTCAGTCCCGGTTACCGGTCTTAAAATAAAGTGAAGAGACCATCTGTCATTTGAACTACAGGAGTAGTTCGTAGTAGAATAATACGAGAAATAAAAACATAGACCGCTAAATTCGGCAAAGGCTACCAAATTTATTTACATTCGTATTATATGTTCTATGAGTTAGTTTGCCTAATTTCTTATTATAACTGCACAATAATTACGAAATTTGCCCACGCACTATTTTCTTTTTAATTTAATGCACATGTTCATAGAAAATTTTCAAATAACATTGTCATTAGTGTGTATTTGGGTTTTATATAGAATTTTACAGATGGATGGATTCCTAACCTTGCTTACAACACGAAAAATCTGATAAAATTGTTACAAAAAAAAATACGTTCGCCTCGGATTAATTAATGTTAAACTATCCTTTCAAAAGTTTTGAACAACAGTCGACACAGAAAACCGTCTTGCCTGTTCTATATAAGAAAACAACAACTGTATCCAAACGTTGCAAGTAATATTCGAGTGAAATATGAATGAAAGTTCTGATGCTACCGCATGAACTTGTACTCTCTAATACAATCAAAATAAACGATTTTCTTCTAACAAACTAAATTCTAAAGTAGAAGTGGATAAAAAAAAAAGATGCTTAAACCCCATTAAATAAATATATAATACCAATAAAATCTGAACATATAGTAAGTGGAATGTATTCACTCTTTATTTTTCAGACTGTTTTCATGCGCGAGACTAAGAAGAGATTTTATTTTAAGTGCGCGATCTGCATACAAAAAAGAATAGTACAAATCATTACTGAATGATTTTAATTAAACACAGCTAAGAGGCTAAGTATGCTTACTAAATCTTTGTATAGATTATGTTTTTATTCTAAAACTAAGTATCGTTATTATAGATTCTCTTCAAATATACTAAGCACATTAAAAACTTACGCTCGGTGTGCATACTCGTAGATGGAATTTACAAAAATAAAAACAGAATTTGCACGATAAAATGTTCAACAACTAAGAAGAAGATATACAAGAAAAAGAACACGATCATAAAAAATTAATCTCATCACAAATATTTCTCATATTGTTAATTTTTTGTAAAGAAAACCGAAACTTTTAAATGTAATAAAGTTTTGTATTCTGTGTATTGTATAAAAGTACAGCGAACGTTTAAAAAAAGATCTGTCTATGTGACATGTATTTTTGCATATATGTACTCGTATGTATATCAAAGTTGTTGTTATTGTTGTTCTTTTGCAGTGGCTTCTTATAAAGTGCAGCTCATTTGCTTAGCTTTACTGTTTTTAAGGTCACTGCTTTTTTTTGGTCTTGCCCTCGTCCTCGTCAAATGATATTTGTAGTAGTTTAGTACTGTGGAGTCCTTTAAATCGCATCTTGCTATAGGAAATATGGTCTGCGAATATGTTTGTGGAACTAATGTATGCAGTTTGTGGATCACAATTCTGATAACTTCGCTAGGTTGCAAACGGGATATCTTGCTTAACACTTTCGTGTTGTAAGTCGATTCATTTACATACCACTTCTGTACTTTTTTTTATGATTTGCGCGCACTCAAAGGACTAAGAATAGTGCTTCAAACCATATCCGAATCTTCAAACTATCCGGATATCCGAATACATAAGTATGATACAGTTGAGATCTGTGTGAATTCGGATTGTGTCGAATAGTTTCGGATCTGCGGATAGTGTCGGATCTTCTGATAGTTTGGAATCTTCGGATAGTGTCGGATACTGGGATCCAGTTGCAGATCGTAATACTACATAATGTTGTATGGAAACTAACTAAATCCCATACCCAACTGGTTTAAGACATTTTTTTTTTTAATATTAATTTCATTCACTTGTAAAAAATATGAACAACACTTGTCACTTTCTCACAAAACGTTTCAAGAACACTGATAACTTAACCATATACCACTCCCTCTGCGGCACAGGACATTTTGTTTCATCTGATAACCCTCGATATATTTAGCAAGCAAATGGCAGTGAATGCAACCGTTCGCCTTGAAACTACCCAACAGTGGTGAAGAGAATTTGGCCAAGCTGCCATTCTGAATAAATTCAAAATCTCTCCCGAAAACACGGACTACATCACCCCACGTCTACATTTGGAAAAGAACTTCCTCGTCACCATTCCCTCCAGATCATTCTGGAATGATGACACATTTTTAGAAGATGGGTCAATTCACTTCTATACTGACGGCTTAAAAACCAAGGACGGAGTTGATGGAGGTGTTTTCTCTGACATGTTTAATCGTAAGCTCTCCTTCCGTCTACCAAATCATTGTAGCGTGTTCCAGGCGGAAATAATGGCGATCAAAGAAGTCTTATCTTGGCTTAAGAAAAACGTGATGTCTGCTAGAGATATCCCCATCTTTTCAGACAGCCAAGCAGCAATCAAATCCCTGGAATCGACCTCTATAAATTCCTTCGTAGCTTTAGACTGCCGATCGTCTCTCGTGTTGGGTGCCGGGGCATAGGTACATTCCAGAGAATGGTAAGGCCGATAAACTCGCCAGAATAGGAACAACTATACCCATCCTGCCGGACAAAGGTTCATTAGGTATACCAATCGCTACTTGCAAACTCACATTTAAGCTGGATGCTATTCATTGTACGAATCTTAGTTGGGCAGGTGGACCCACATGCCTAGCGATAAAACAGATTTGGCCAAGGCTGGATCTAAAATGTTCTAAGATTTTGATTTCTCTCAACAGATTACATATCGGCGCTACAATAGGTGTCATCACTGGGCACTGTCTAATAGGCAAGCATGCTACAAGGCTAGGCCTTTTTGCGAACGACTTTTGTAGAAGCTACATGAATGAAGAAGAGGAAGAAACTCCTGTAGAAGCAAGCTTCACCTAGGAGCCCCCTATTACAACGACATAGGCGACCTGAAAAACATCGACATTAAGAACCCCCTACGCTTCATAAGAAGCTCAAAATGGTTTAATAAGTAGGTAGGAGAAACTTTCTCCCATGATCCAGGTGGTATCACAATGGACCTATTATTGGTCTAAGTGTGTTGGCAATTCTTAGCTGGCAGTCACTTCAACCTAACCTAACCTAGTCATTGAGCCGCTGTCTTTTATACATCATCGCATTTTTCACAATTCCAAGGATAGAGTGAGGCCAGAGACCCTCTTGTCTCGTTTTCAATTTCCGACACTGTCCGAAGATCCGAAACTATCCGACACTATCCGGAAAAGTCAGATATCGGATCCTGGATCTGGGTATCCGACACTATCCGATTATCCGAAATATCCGGATACTTTGAAGCACTAGTTATGAATACACTTTGTGAGCTTTGGAAAGGATAGAGAGAGATAGAGAAAGATTGGTGTAGTGATTTGAGACTCAGATGTTTGCGTTCCAAAAAAATTCCACCCCAAATATACTTGTGATATAAATTAAGCTCCTTCTAAAAAGTGGTAATTGATTGATAGCGATAGAGTGGAATTTGTTGTGGAACCGATCGCAGGGAATTTTGCCTTTAAGTGTGCGCTTTTTTGACTGTCTATACAACATTAAGCCAAAAGCTATAACCAAGTTTGCAGGTTGCCATAGACAGAAACAATTATTAGTTACCCTCTAGCTCAGTTTAAGAATTAATGATTGACTCAGGGTACACCACTACTGATTTTATATTTATTTAAGAGCCGTTTCTATGTGCTCCAATAGTTTCGGTAGCTCCTTACGTCTCTTGTGTATAAATGACGATTTTTTTTTCACAACTTTAAACATAGCATATGTTATATTTTTATTAGCCTAAGGTAATCTTCTTCAACTTCCTTGGAAACTCGGAAATGATTGTAGGACCTGTCATTTTGTGCGCACACAGCCACAAACATAGCATATTGTATAGCATCGCACAAAGTTTTAACATTCGTAGTAAACATTCATTGCTTTTTCCATTTACGCATAAACGCTGGCAACACATTAAGTTCGTAAGTCGATGAGTGAGATTAAATCTTTTTATTATTATTATTATTATTATTATTTATTAACAAAGAAGTCAATTACAATACTAACACAATATTAGCACAGTCAGATAGACGCGTTCTGGCGACTTCCTTTTATACACTACATAAGTGATTAAGTAATAAATTAAAAATTCAGCAAGTGTGGGTAAATTATTGTATAGGAAAATAGATTTGTTTCAATGATTTTCTTGCCCATGAAAAATAGATTCGTGAAAAAAGAACGATTTAACATTTAGTGATGCATAGTATTTCTCTACAAGCTATCCGTAAGGCCGCACTTTTTTTTATCACAATCAGCCTTAATCTGAGATAATTATTCCGGATAGCGTTATTCGACATAATATGTAACTTATAGTTACCATTTTTAAAACGCGTTTTTTCTTAAGCGGGTATAAGTTAGCACACTTAAAAAAAAAGTATAACCTTGTAGTTTCCTGTTTCATTTAATTCATATTAACATAGAATTCCGTGTTACCCTCTCACCTTCTTCCGTAAGCATAAAAAATTTGCAATTGTAAAATATAACTGTATGGTGAGTTCTCGGCATAAGTAAAGACCACATAAGTTGAAAAAAAATTTGTATAAATCGAAAATGCGGCGACGAAGTACAATCCGTTCAAGTACAATCAGGGTTATCGCGAATAAATTTTCCTTCGGAATTTTTCCCCAGAACAAAAGTTAGCTATCTTCAAAAACAGGGAAAAAAAATCGTCGGGGAAAAATTAAGTATCGCGATTGTGCTGAAAATGCTCCTGAATTGCAATTCATGATACCTATTTATTTTCCGCGGATTTATTTCCTATATTTTTAAGGTACCTAATTTTTGTTCGGGGGATAAATTCCGAGGGATTTGTTCACGATAACCCTGAATATTAAAGAAGTCACATGACAGCGCGTCACCTTGTCTAAAACCTTTTTTGACATCAAAGGTCTCGGTGAGGTCATTAGTGACCTTGATGGAGCAACGAGTGTTCTCCATCGTCATCCTGCACAGACGAACAAACCGCACTAATAAGGGCTAATCAGGCCGTTGGTAAAAGGTTTCAGGCGTTCACACAATATCACAGAAAATATCTTATATGTAAAGTTGAGGAGACTGATGACTCTATAATTGGCGTAGTTGAGGGAGTCTCCTTTCTTGTGGATCGGGCAAACGATGCTGAGATTCTATTCATCAGGCATACACTCGTCTGACAAAATCTTAGAGATGAATTGGTGTATGTTCTCTACCAATTCATCAGCCTGAAAAGTTCAGCCGGTAAGCCGTCAGGTCCAGCAGCCTTGTTGGATTTCAGCTTGGATATTGCTATCTTCACTTCGTTTTGGTCATGTGGGCGAACATTTTGACTATCCTCGTCTATGTTGAATGGTTCATTCTGCCTGATAGCGGGATGTTGGTCTTCGTTGCCGTTATACAGTCTGCAGAAGTAATTTTTCCATATTCTCAGCACCGACTGTGATTCTACTACGAGGTTTCCTTTTTCATCTCTACAGGTTTCTGTACGGGTATTGCTTCTCTGACACGTTCTTTTTACCTTTTGGTAAAACTTCCGTACATAGTTCCTGGTGGAGCTCAGCTTGTCACGTTGAGCGCCTATTATAGTGAAATTCATTACAACTTATGACGAGAATAGTCCCTTACTCAGTTGCTTCTCTTGTCTTAGCATTGGTACATTCATGCCAGATATTTTTCAAGGTCTATACCTACATATACTTGAAGTAAGAACAGAGCTACGAGGGTGGTCTGAAACGTTTCCGACCTAAGAAAGTTACAAGAAATTTTTTCTTTAAATTTATTTTTATGTTTCTACATAGTTTCCTTGTAAGTCTACTTCTCCCAGCGAACAAAATAAGTCACCTGAGGCTAGATCTGGTGAGTAAGGAGGGTGGTCAAGCAGTTCAAACCGTAATTCTAGATTTTCGGCATGGCAACCGCTGATGTGTGAGACGGCTCATTGTCTTGGTGAAACAAAATGTTTTTGTTTTTTTTTTTTTGCAAATGTGGCAGTTTTTCCGCAATTTCTGCCTTCAGCTTGTCAAGTAATGATGCATAGTATGCTCCTGTAATCCCTTTTCCTTTTTGAAGATAACCGGTTAAGATAACTACAGGGTGGGCCAACTACAAGTTTCTTTTTAAAAATGCAATAAAATGAACAAAATGAAATTTTTTCCATGTATTATGGCTTTATTAGTAAGAGCAAATATTCCCATTAGTTATGGAACACAACGTCGTTCAAGTCGGCTGGCCTCGCAGTAGCGCATTCTATCACTCCAATTTTCCAAGACCTTGTTGATGGTTTCGGGCTGTAGCTCACGGATTCCTTGGATGATATTGGCCTTAAGTGCTTGAATCGTTTCCGGATTGTTGGCATCACATCGGTCCTTCACGGTTCCCAACAAAAAAAAGTCCAAAGGGGTCAAATCGCAGCTCCGAGGTGGCCAATTGACATCGCCAAGACGGCTGATAACACGATTTGGGAATCGTTGTCCAATTCAAGCTGCTCTAAGGCCCAAGCTGCGAAGCGATAACGAAGCGGATGGTCGTACGCTTTCAATTACTGAATCAATTGGATCTTGTAAGCGAATAATCCCAGATCTTTGTGCAGAATTCTCCTCAGGCTAGTGCGTGAAATGTTGAGCTGTTGAGATCGATGACGAGTTGATGTTCGTGAATTGAGTCTCACACTCTCGGCTACAGCAGCCACATTCTCGTCTGTGCGCACCGTACGACGACGGGGACCATGAGTGTTGTCCACTAGCATACCAGTCTCACGAACTTTTTGCACAAACTTGCGTACAGCAGGCGCGGTGGGTGCTTCATTTCGGCCAAAACTTCTTTTCAAAAAACGCACTGTTTGGGCTACACAGCACTCACTTTGGAAATAAGTTTTCAATATTTCCCAATGTTGTTCAAGCGTAAAGCGACTCTGACTACTGACTTTCTGTCAAGATTTCGAGCGGGAAACAGCTGTCAGTGTCAAAATACCTATGATTTAAAAAGAAATCACTAGATGGCCCACCTGTTACATGACTATCCCAAAAAACAGTCGCCACACTTTCCCAGCCGAAAAAACGGTTTTTGTTTTCGCAGTCCACTGTTTTGACTGTATTTTTGTTTGTAAAATGGTATATCCAAGATTCATCTACAGTAATTAATCGGCACCAAAACTCTGATTTATTGCGGCAACAGGGCCTTGGAAATGTTCATTGGAACACGTTTTGGTCTAACGTGAGCAAACGCGGCACGCAACGCGCGGTTAGCTTTCTCATGCCTTAATCTTGATTCAATGAAAAACACGTTCCTTGGATATTTTCACAGCTTCTACTATTTCTCTCACTTTAATTCGATGGTTGTCTAGGACTATTTGGTGCACTTGAGCGATGTTATCGTCATTGGTTGTAGTTTTTGGACGTCTCGAACGTTCATCGTCTCCTAAGCTGGTACGACCACGTTTAAATTCAGCTGCCCAACATATTACGTTGGTAGATGATGATGCAGAGTCCCCGTAAACACAAAAAACACTCACATGGACTCACTCAAACGATTGTCAAACAAGAAATGCGCGTCAACCCAATTGCTGAAGTTCTTACTGGCTGAACACAATGCATGCAGCGGCCGCGCCGCGGTAGCGTAGTACGATCTGTCACAGAGTTAAAATATATGGGAACTCACTAGAGCGCCCACAATGAGGTAGCTGCGGCGTGGCGGTAGCAGTGGTGTAGTACGAAGTTGGTTTACTTTTAACTTGTGCAGCGCCACAAGTGACAGATAGAGAAATTGGCGACTGTTGAAGACTGTTTTGGTTTTCTATACGATGCTTTCGTGGTGGATTCTTGAACTGAGTTCAGCAGTAGCGCAATAAATTTGAAATATTCGTTACAGTCAAAATGGAAGAGCACGCCGTGGAAAAAATTATTTTGCTAGTGAAAGGAAAATAAATTTATCCATTTCTTATTATTTTTATTGTATTATTATAGCACAATAATCTCACAAAAATAATCAAATCTCAATAAAACTCAAAAAGAAAAACACAATTTTAATCAGCTGGCATTATTTGACATTACTACGCGCTACACCATTGTGGGCGAATTTTGTGAGTGCAGCGCCACACCATTTGACAGCTCTACGTACTACGCTACCGCGGCGCGGCCGCGGCATGCATTGTGTTCAGCCAGTTATGAGTACCTTTCGAAAGATGCGCAAACACATTCCCTGGTTTTTGTTGACGAGTACTGCCATCTTCATGTTGAGTTCGGAAACTTTTGCAGGCCACCCTCGTTTATTTAATTGTTATCCAGATACAACAGAATCTCCCCTCCCAGCACTTTTAGCGATTCTTTGCTCCAATTTAGATTGCACAACAGGCTTGATTAAATTTATCAGTAGTATATTTTTTTTAGACTTAGAGAACATGTAAATTGTCACCTCAATGTGAAGTTTTCCCTGTTCTAAACTTGATTTATGGAATAACGATTATAATACAAATTTACTAGAGAAACTATCATATAACGACATAATCTACTCGAAAAAAGGCTCTACAACCAAGCATTTATAACTAGCTTTAGAAGTTATTATATTATTTTTCTTAATTAATACGTAAGCAACCAGGCGACACACGTATATTTTTTATTTCAATTAAATGTGCGTTACATCCGTACTATATCTCTAGTTCCAGTTGAATTCGAAGCTTGCATTTTTCATCATTGTGTTTGTTAAACTTTTTTTTTTTTTTTTTCGAATCCTTCCAACATCCGCCGTTTAAAATTTTCAATCAGCATCTACATATATATATCATTCCGTTACAAAACTAAAAAAAAAAAAAAAAAAAAATGAATCTTCTATTTTGAACAAATGAAATTAATCTTAAACTCCATTTACTCCTCATTGTTTGCCTATTTTTGAAAAAAAAGGCCAATCCCACATGTTCCTTCAATTTCCAGATGACATCATATCAAGTCTTCGAATGTCATCCGGTAGTATTGATATTGGCAACGACAAGTCGTTACCCATACAGGTGATCGAAACTGAAGTGATGGCAATACCTAATGAACCAGACATCATTTTCGATAAACCCCTAGGAACGACCGCCTCAATCTTAGGTACATCAATGGCTACCACAAATGATACACTAGCGGGACACGGACACTGCTCAACAACGGATACAAATTCAAAAATCTCCTTAGGACGTATTTTCCAATCTGTTAAATCGTATATGATGTCACCGGGTGGAGAGAAAAATGCCGCGATGCAGGATTAAAATACAAAAAAAAAGCCAGAAAGTGTTTGGTTAGTATTCATTATATTTACTTATTAAATTAATAACTTTTTTTCTATTCACCCTAACAGACACAACCACAACTGATGCCGGTGCAAACAGAAGAAGAAGAAAAAAAAAAAAAAAAACACTAAATGGATATAGAAAATAAAACTAAAATAAGAAATCACCGCACACCCCGCACAGACACAGAATTTTTATTTTTTTTTTATTCTAAGATTTTATTTATATGCCGACGAATGAAGTTTTCCCAATATTATTGTGTATGTATCTCATTACCTACACAGCAAACCATTAAAAAAAAAATCAAAATAAAATGAATCTTTATTTGTTTTTACCTTAATAATTAATATTGCTAGTTGTTAAGAGATCATTATCATCTTCATTGACTAAAAAAACTAGAAAAGCTAAAAAAAAAAGAAAAGAAAATTAAACAAAAAGAGAGAAACATTACTGTATAAGAGGTACATTGAAATTTTAAAGAGTAACCTCTATCTCTATTGTGTACCCAATTGTTTTTCTAATCATCCCTCTCTGCCCATTTATGTAAACCTGTTAGTTTGTTTATAAGACCAGACACGTATGTATATGCATATACATATATTTATATACAAAAATCATTGTATTTTTTCTATATATATGTAAAAAAATAAAAAAAGAAAATCCTTTTTAAGCAAATAAAAATGGAGATTTACAGTTTTCTTTGTTTTAAGTAAATGGATATGTTATTTTTATTTATGCGATGAGAGAAGATCAGATATAAAAGATGTATACAGAAATTCACAGACAATTTCGAACTTACGTATAAGAGTAGGTACTCCAATTGCAAGAAAACTCAACCCTTATTCTCCGAAGGCAAGAAATACTTACTCAAACTTAATGAAAGTTTTCAAGCAGCATGTCTTGAAATGCTTTAAGAAATTAGAAATATGAAACAAACAAAAAATCGATGTTCAAGTGCGGAGTTAGGGGGTGTCCTTATATGAGGACACTCGGAGAATATGTGTAAAAATAAAGGGTGATCCAATAAGAGTTTTCTGAAGTTTTTTTTTTTTAATAAAATGCATACAAATCAATTAAAAAATCGAAAAATGTATTTGAGTTGTTAGTTCGGTTTATGGCAATTAATATTTGGAAATAATCTCATGTAAATGTTGTCCGCAACTAGCCCTCAGAGGGTTCATTCAGTGGGTCCAATTTTTGAGCACTCTCTCGAGCATATCAGCCGGTATTCCGTTAATAACGTGTGTTATGTTAGCTTCCAAGGCATCAATCGATTGTGGTTTATCTTATATATTAGCCGTATATTATTATCACTCATGATCCATATGGATCATTGATTTCTATGCAATACAACAACAATACGAGATCTTGCTTTCTATCAGGATCAATTTCGTGATCCAGAATTTTTTTTTTTTTTATTCCTTGGTAGGTTACACAACCATACTACAAGACACAAGGAAAAATATTCGTTGATCCAGATCCGGATCGTTTTATTTTCGTCGTGTGATCTATATGGATCTTGGGTGATAATAAAATACGGCTATTAATACGTAAACTCGAAATTTATCGTACGTTTTCTTTGCATTTAATATAAAAGCAGAGGGATGAAACTTATATCATTCGAAACGAACTGTGCCATAGATGTGCAGAAAAAAAAAATGATGTGCGTATGTTACCGTTAAATCAGGTAAAATAAAGTGAACATACAAACATGATTTCCCCACACAAAACGCTTTAACCAATTAAATGAAAGCATTTTGATCACGTTCATGGCTGTATGAGCTTAGATCCCTCTGCCTTCCCTGCACGGGAGAATATTACAAAAAAAAAGAAGATATATACCATATATAATACAAATACATAGCGTTGTTTCTCTCGTTTATTTCCCCTCGGTCGAATTTCGACCACACGCGATACTAGTCAACATAAATAAGTGATTTCACATACCCCGACAAAAAATAAACCTGCGGAATTCACAGGTCCATTTTCATAAACATGGCCACTTACCAAATTTACGACTTAAACGAAGGTCAGGGGCCTTATTTTGTACTGCTTTCGGATTCGGATTGCCATTCGGAAATGTAATCCGATTCTAAAATGAATTGGTATTTTGTATGGTTCTCGGGTTGGGTGTTAGTGCTTCCAACTCAAAATCAAATATTTCCGAGAGTTAGATTGTCAAAACATCTATCAAACGTCACTTAAATTACTTGGAAATTGAGTTTGTATACATTTGCTATAGAAACGCAATACAAAATAAAGCCCCAGGCGGCTTTAATTGTTGAACGAGCTGGATTTTGTATGTCTTTATACTAAGATCTCTTTTCAAAATACGACTTAATGTGCCATATGAGAGACCCAAAGCTTGAGAATGGCAACGAATCGACTGGTCTCGGTTTTCACGCACACAATTCGCTACAGCCAGTGTTCCCAAATTGCGGGGAAAAGCGCCACTTTTGTCGCTTTTGGAGTGGAAAAGTGGAAAGGGGGAACCCATCTCTTAAAAAGGGGAAAACGCGTATTTGCAATATTATTTTCGGAATCACAAAATCTTATAATATTCAGGGTTATCGTGAATAAATTGTCCCTCACAATTTTTTCCCCGAACAAAAATTAGGTATCTTCAAAAATAGGAAAAAAAAATTCACCAGGAAAAAATTAAATATCGCGATTACGTTGACAATTTTCCTGAATTGTCTTTCATGATCCCTATTTCTTTTCCGCGGAATTATTTCCTCTTTTTTGAAGATACCTATTTTTTGTTCGAGGGAAAAATTCCGAGGGAACATTTATTTACGATAACCCTGATTAAGTCACCAACATGCATAAATCTTCGTTGTCGACGTATGATTTGTTTTACCGAACAGCATACGAAAGTATAATTACGCACTGAACCTATCCAATAGCTCATGTGAAATTGTAATTCTTGTTTTGTGTTCTTGGCTTCGAATTATAAGTCCCACCGTGCTCAAAAATAAAACTTTCTTTTCTTGCACCTTTATACAAATAGGTCCGTTCGCGTACTTTCTGAGCCGAAAACTAATAAATTGTCAAATATGACATGTTGGGGGTAAAAACTGTCAGAGGGAGGAAAATCTAAGCATTTCGAGCCAAGTCGAGGCAACTGTCATTAAAAAAAAAATATAATGAACAAATTAAACTCGTGTGAAAACTAAAAAATGTAGATAAAGTTAAAAAGAAATGTTTTGGGAGAACATTCACACATCATAGCATTTTCTTCAAGCCACTTTGCATCTATTTATTTTTTATGTCTATTGACTTTTTGAAATGGAATCAAACACTTTTTGACTCATTTTACGTTTGTGGCGGCAGAAATTCTTTGAGCACATTCAGGCACAGAGGGGAAATAATATTCGTTACTCGTCACTTATCAATTTTTCACTTTATTTGTCATGTTCGCTCAGTACGCGAATACACTTCGAGCACTTTAGAGCACCTTAAAGCACATTAAAGCGCTTAAGATTGTGTACGCGAATGGACCTAATGTTTTTTTTAAATATGTTTCTTGGCAGTGAATTAAATGAACTTGATTTTGAATACAGATCTCTTAGAAATTTTAACATACTTATCTAACATTAGTTTCGTAAATTGATCAACAAAATTAGCTGATGAAAAGGATATATTTCCAAAACTTGAAAACTTGTAGAATTTATTTTCTGTCTTCCGCAGAGTGGAGCAGGAGCTGAACGAACTTTCTCTATTGTTAAGTTAAATAAAACTAAAAGGAAACAAACTTCAGCATCCTAAACTGTGCTGAATTCTACCTATATTCCAAGACTTTGCCAAAAAAAAAAATAATTGCGTTGAATTTAAAGTTGAGAAGAGATGCCTTAAGCTTCACAATTCCAATATGTACCTATAAAAGTAGAATATCAGTCTTATCGTGGTATCCGATCGAAACGGAATTGCGGAGAAGTTCTTCGATTTAAAGAGTGAAGTAAATGTTTTTTGAATTGTGAAATTTGAATATCATCTACCTAATTTCACGTTTTATGTCAAGTCCATGCGTTAATACACGTTGATCCGAGGGCAATGCGATAAGTTCTCGGCCGGACAATGAGAGACTGCGATTTTCAGTTAAAAAATGATTTTATTTTTCTACATAATCTCCCTTGACTTCAACACACTTAGTCCACTGTTTCTCCAACTTCAGTATTCCTTCTCGGAAGTGAGAGTCTGGAAGGCTGTGAAAATATTCATCTACGGCCCTCTCAACTTCTGCATTGGATGCGAAGCGCTTCCCAGAAACAAATTTCTTCAAGTTTGGGAACAGATGGAAGTCTGAGGGTGCCAAATCAAGTTAATAGGGGGATGGCCGAGCAAATGGTACCCCAAATCCCGCAGTTTTACCATCGCCAACGGACACTTGTGTACAGGTGCATTGTCCTGGTGAAAGATGATTTTTTTCCAGGCCTCTTCTCGTGAATTTTGGCATCCAGCTGGTCACGAATGTTGGAGTAATATTCGTCTGTAATTGTTCTGCCTTTTTCAAGGTAATCAATTAACAGGAGTGGAATCCCCTAAGGTGATAGTTGATAGTCACCCTCTTGACAGTCAAAATTGATGATCACACTTTGTTAGCTCTCCGTAAAACGATCGCAAAGTCACATAAAACCGATCGCAAAAAGGTGATGATCACGCTGATGGTCACCATAGAGAGGCCATGACTTTCCGACAGATGCGATCGACTTCGCTTTCTTTGGTGCTGAACCACCGGCTTCCACCCATTGCTTCGACTGCTGTTTCATTTCTGGCGTGTATTAGTGGACCCATGTCTCATCCATGGTGAGAAATCGCCGCACAAATTCGGTCGGATCCCTATTGAATCGGTCCAAAGATTGCCGCGAAAATCGTTTGCGCATTTGCTTTTGTGCCAGATGTTTCGCACCCTCTCTTCCGATATACACACAGCCTCAACTATCTCACTCACCTTCACTCGCCTATCGTCCAACACGATATCATGCACTTTTTCGATGGTTTCGGGTGTGGTTGCGGTTTTTGGCCGTCCTTCACGTGGGTCATCTTCGAGGGACGTGCGACCACGTTTAAATTCAGCTGCCCCCTTTTTAACGGTTGATATGGAAGGAGCAGAGTCCCCGTAAACTTTTGTCAACTTTGGATGAATTTCCTTAGGGGTTAACCCATCCAAAACGAAGAATTTTACTTATAACCGCACGATATTCAAGTTTATCAATTTTAACGAAAAACACGCAAGATGTCTACTGCAAAAATTCGTGTAAACATACTACTTGAGAGAACAAGTTGAAACTTATCATACGAACTAATGAGAAGTGCACCCAGGCAGGAAACATCAATTTTTGCCGATTGGAACGCTATCTCTGCGTCAGGCCGAAAACTTTTCACCTTGCCCTCGTAATTTCTGTTCCAAGACGGATACTAGAAAAGTGATACGCATTTTGATTGGATTTTTTTAACATTTCAGAATTTATTCCGAACGGATACTTTGATAAGACTGAATATCCATGTATTGCAGAGGCTCAATTGTGTGATGTTATTTGTTTTTTTTTAAAAACCGTTTAATGAATACCTGTGGTCTTATTGACATTGTGTTAATTTGTTGTACTAAGCCTTAACTTATTTTTTGTTTTATTATTAGTTTTGAGTTAGTTTCGTATAATATTTGAAGAGTTTTCGTTTCTGGTTTTTATTTTTTCCTTGAATTAAACGTTTTTATTAAAACATGTTTTTTTTTTAACGACAAATTTGTGTTTACTTTCAGTAATACGTGTTTTTTGCTTTGTTTAAAAAAAAAATAGAATATTGCGGAGAAAATAGACTGTAAAGAAGGGGAAAAGGGCAAAATGCGACAAAAAAAAGGAGGGAAATTCATTTAGAAAATCTGGTAACACTGGCTACAGCAGCAATATTCAAATCAGAACGTCTTCTACGGAGTCTAGTCGGGCACGATTACGATTTCCGTTTCGAAGACGCAATTTTTTTGTTGTCGATGAAGTAAGCACAATATATAAAGTACCAAAATTCTCGTTTTCGCCTAGTTAGGAGATATTAAGGTTTAAAAACTTATTTTTTTCTATGGGATTTCTCATAGAATATTATTTTTTTAGCATGTGGGACAGAATTTTGCTTGCATAGTTGGCACGATTACGACATCCGTGGCGCCACGATGTTTTGATGTTTTCATCTCGACGCACTGAGCAATAAATAATAAGTAAACATTTTTGATATCTCGCTTAGTTTTCGAGATATCTAACTTTGAAAATTAACTTTTGACAACCAATATTTCAGTAGAAACTGCCTCCAGTGTTGCCAACAATGGGTAAGTGGCGCGCTTCGCGCGATTCATTTATTTAAACCCCGCTTTCCGGAGGGGTTTAGCCGCTCACGCGACTTCGTCGCTCCGCTAAGGGTATGTCAACAACTGTCACGCAGGCCACTGGGGCTAAATCTAAGTGTGTTATATCCGCTTTTTTTGTAACAGAGATCTATAAGAAAATATCGTCAATAGCTGGCAACACTGAAATTAGTTTTTTATGCACTTCATATTCGAAACACACCGCGGCTATTGAAATCTCGGTTGTCAAAAGTCAATTTTCAAAGTTGTCAAAGTGCGGCGAGATCTATTTGAAAACATCAAAACATCCTAAATTCTATTCCACGTGCAAATAAATTTATATTCTAAGAGAAATCCCATGGGAAAAAAATACATTTTTAAACTTCGATATCTCCTAAACTAGACAAAAACGAGAATTTTGGTACTTTATATTTTGTTCTTATATCATCGAAATCTACAAAACTGCGTTTTCAAAACATGTTACCACGGAAATCGTAATATCCCCTCTAGTCGGTGCATGAACTTCCAATAATGTAAAATTCGATATTTTTTGATGATGGCCATGAATAGAAAGACGCGACTAATGCTGAGCGCATCCGAAAAAGTATTTGCGATCATTCCAACAGTTTGGAACTTCCAAATGCAAAATATTATAATTCCCAAAGGTTCAATCTTCATTTTGATTGAAGTAAAGGATTTATTTAGAGTTACTGTGCGCTCTCTTCAATACTACCGATCTTGGAACTGTTGCTGGTTTTTTTTTTTTTTTCTGAAGGGATCTATCAAAATTCACAGTGGGTGTTTATAACTGTACGGTAAGACTGTAAAAATACTATTAAATTATTTATTTGTACTTCTCCACTTTTTTTTCTAACAAAACCTACTAGCTACTTTTTGATTTTATTCTAAGTACAAACCTTATTTTGTGAAACATAAGTAACAATCCCTTTTTCGTCACCAGAAACAGGCAAGAACTATTGGACATCACCCTTCCGATAGCATCGTCCACCGCATCAAGAATTGGAAGGTGTCATGCGAACCATCATTCTCGGATCACAGGTATCTCCAATTCTCGCTACACATAGATTCTATTAGCCCTCCAGTTTTTAGGAACTACCACAAAACTGATTGGCTCAAGTAAAGGTCAACTTTAAGCAACTTAGTTACCTCAGATCACCTTAATCCCCTGCAACCCCCAAGAACTTGATCGCATGGTTGAGGACTTAACCTCAGCCTTAAATATAGCGATGACTTCTTCATGCCCCTTGATACAACCCAGGGGCAAGAGGAAGCCGCATTGGTGGATTGCCGGTTTAGGTCCTTTAAGAAATAATTGTAGAAAACTTTTTAATAATGCCAAAAGTACGAGAGACGCGTTAGATTGGGACTTGTACAAGGCATCCCTAAACATACACAAAAAAGAATTAAGGAAAACCAAACGTAATTCTTGGAGACTCTTCTGGTAAAATAGAAGAAGCCTCTGAGGCATCTAGGCTGAGGAAAATTCTCTCTTCAAATCCAATTACACCCAGTTACCTTAAGAAAACCGATGGGTCTTGGACGACTTCAAGCGAAGATTCGCTAAATTTACTGCTTGACACTCATTTCCCAGGCAGTTCCCAAGTTGTTGGCAATATGGTTTTCCGCAAACCATCTGCAAAGAAAATAAACTCCTCAAAACTGATTACACAGAGCAAGCTTCAGTGGGCACTGCACAGCTTCAAACCATATAAATCCGTGGGACCAGACGGCATTATACCTACCGAGTTGCAGAAGTCATCGGACATAATCCTGCCGATGCTTGAAACAATTTTCAGGAGTTATCTAGATCTGGTATAAATCCCAAAGATATGGAGAGAAGTCAAAGTTGTCTTCATACCCAAAGCGGGCAAATGCTCTCACATAAATCCAAAAGATTTCAGACCGATAAGTCTATCATCATTCCTCTTAAAACGACTGATTGCTATCCATTTACGCAACAGTATTGATAAGAAACTACTGTCGGCGGCCCAACATGCATGTTGCAAAGGCAAATCAGTGGAAGTGGAGACGGCATTACACTTACTGGTGCGTAAAATTGAATATTCCCTGTTTCATAAGGAGTATACAGTGGAGTATATCAGCGATAGCAGATGCACTCTCAGACCTGAAGGTCGACAGCTCACTTTGCGAACTGATTAATCTACTGCTTAATGGTCGGATTATCAACTCTAAGCTGGGTGGGACGTCTACCAGAAGGTCTGTCAGTAGAGGCACTCCACAAGGTGGTGTTCTATTCCCCCTTTTGTGGAACTTGGTGATCAATGAACTATTGATAATCATGGAAGGCGAGGGATGCACGGCGATCGCTTATGCAGATGATGTTGCTTTGGCTGTCTCAGGAAAGCACATAAATACTCTCAAAGAACTTCTACAAAACGCTTTAAACAAGCTCACTAGATGAGCAGTTCGGTCTGGTTTGGGTGTAAACCCCCACAAAACTGAACTTATACTCTTTTCCAGGAAATATAAAATTCCGTTAGTCGACCCTCCTTCTCTAAATGGTATCAGCTTAACTTTCTCTGACGCAGCAAAATATTTGGGTCTCATACTGGATAAGAAATTAAGCTGGAAACCTAATATTCAAGAAAGAGTAAAGAAAGCTGCAGTAGCACTCTTCTCTTGCAAAAAAGCTATTGGAAATAAATGGGGTTTACAACCCCGAATCACTCACTAGCTCTATAGCTCGGTCATTAGACCGATACTCACATATGGGGTGATTGTCTGGTGGACGGCCTTAGGAAAAGCTGTAAATCGCGATTATCTAAGTAAGGTCCAGCGCACAGCTTGTCTGTGCATAGGCGGAGCACTACGTACAACCTCCTCTGCGGCACTGGATATTTTGTTTCATCTGATAACACTCGATATATTTAGCAAGCAAATGGCAGCGAATGCAGCCGTTCGCCTCGAAGCTACCCAACAGTGGTCAAGAAGAGACTTTGGCCACGCTTCCATTTTGAATAAACTCAAAATCTCTCCCGAAAACACGGACTACACCATCCCACGTCTAAATTTTGACAAGAACTTCGTCGTCACCATCCCCTCCAGACCACTCTGGAATGATGATACATTTTTAGAAGATGGGTCAATCCACTTCTACACTGACGGCTCAAAATCTAAGGACGGGGTTGGTGGAGGTGTTTTATCTGACAGGCTTAATCTTCAGCTCTCCTTCCGTCTTCCAAATCATTGTAGCGTGTTCCAGGCGGAAATTTTGGCGATTAAAGAAATCTTGTCTTGGTTTAAGAAAAACGTGATATCTGCTAAAATTATCCGCATCTTTTCAGACAGCCAAGCAGTAATTAAATCCTTGGAATCGACCTCTATAAATTCCTTCGTAGCTCTAGACTGCCGCTCGTCTCTCGTGGAGATGTGTGAGCAGTTCAATATTCACCTGTCTTGGGTGCCGGGTCATAGGGACATTCCAAGGAATTGTAAGGCCGACGAACTCGACAGAATAGGAACAACTATACCCATCCTGCCGGACAAAGGCTCCTTACGCATACCAATCGCTACCTGCAAACTGAAATTTAAGCTGGATGCTATAGAGAGTACGAACCTTAGGTGGATAAGTGGACCCACATGTCTAGCGACAAAACAAATTTGGCCGAAGCTGGATCTAAAACGTTCTAAGAATTTGATTTCTCTCAATAGATTGCATATCAGCACTTTAATAGGTGTCATCACTGGACACTGTCTAATAGGCAAGCATGCCACAAGGCTAGGCGTTTTTGCGAACGACTTTTGTAGAAGCTGCATGGATGAGGAAGAGGAAGAAACTATTCCTCACCTTCTTTGTCACTGCCCAGCTCTCTCCCATAGAAGGAAGCTTCACCTAGGAGCCCCTTATTACAACGACATAGGCGACCTGAAAAACATTGGTATTAAAAGCCTCCTACGCTTCATAAGAATCTCAGAATGGTTTAACGAGTAGGTAGGAGAAATTTCTCCCATGATCCATGTGGTATCACAATGGACCTATTATTGGTCTAAGTGTGTTGGCGATTCTTAGCTGGCAGTCACTTCAACCTAACCTAACCTAACCTACCCTCTTTTTCGCAAACAAAAACTGCAACTGCAAAATGAAGGCAACTAGTTCTCTTAAAGATCGATAATACTAATTCCGTATTTACAACCAAACTACAACTGAAGTTGTGTTCCATAATAGGGGCAATAGACCAACATTGCAGTTACAGCGCTCAATTCTGATTTTTGACTCCCAGTTATCTCCAGCGCATCTTCTCTGCTTGTCATTTTCAGCTTCTTTTTTTTGATATTGTGTCCAATTTGGGAAGATGATCACCACGCAGAGTACTGGGCCAAACTCAAGGGCCTATGACAGGCAAAGAAGTTCATTAATCTTAACCGTTGCAAGGCTAAAAAGCTACTTGAGCTTAGGAAAGCAGACTTAAGAACCTTAACAGGCTACTTGACTGGTCATTGCCCACTCAGATACCATCTGCACAAGATAGCAGATACAGACGCATGCCGGCTATGTGCATGTGGAGAGCAAAAATAGACGGCAGAACATATTCTTTGTAAATGCCCATGGCCACAAGAATAGAAGGCACAATAGATCTTATAGGTCGTAGTGCGTACAAGGACCCTAGTATAGTATAGTATAGTAACGCCCCGGCCCGAAAAGTCTTCAAATCTATTCCCAAGAGACGACGCAAAAGAGGAAGGGCTCACCTTAGGTGGCGCAAACAATTAGAAAGGGACTTCAACCAACTTGGCGCGCGCAACTGGAGGCAGCTGGCTAATGACGGAACCGATTGGAGAGGTCTGTTGGTTAAGGCCCATGTCCACCCCGAACTGTAGCGCCAACTAAGTAAGTAAGTAAGCAAGTGCAAAGCTGAATAAACCTGCAAGATATTTTTTCATCCAAATTACTGAAATGGAAACTGGAGCTTACTTAAAATTCTTCTTGCAAATTCAAACGATTAGTACGTCCACCATTTTCCTCTTCTTCATGCTCTCCTTGAAACATATTTATCCCCATTGCAATCTCCAAACCAATTCTTAAACGTGTTTTCACAATAATAAAACAATATCGTTTGCAAGCATTTGTAAGGTTTTTGTTTTTTGTTTCATCACATCACACCCTTTTTACTTACGACCATTTTTGAATACGGTTTCCGATTTTCGTTTCATACGAAATTCATCATAGGGGTGTTATACTCTCAATTGTATGGTTCAGTAACACGGTTAATTGAACCAAAACTTGCAGGTTATTGGACATTTTGAAGTCTCTCGACCAGATGCCTGGTGATGCTTGAGTTATAAGCATAAGTAACTTTTATTTTTGTTTTAAAAAGATTAGGGGCAGGGTTGTCTTCTGCAAAAGCTCTTAATATACATATCTGAACGATTTTAGAAGAAAATGGGTAGAAGGAATATCGCTCTGAAATGATTTTACAAAAGCAAAAACCCTTAATCTCGATGACTATCTATTACATTGAATTCTCATTTAGCAAAATCAAGACCTTATCGGTAATTGCCTGCTCGTCACTACCCGGAATAATAAACGGTCAAGGGGAATTTTAATTTGCCTACTTGTAGATGGATAAGAATTTTGCTTAAGATATCATCTTGGATGGCTTCCAAGAATCAATAGAAAGTTACTGAGCGATACTACCTTATCTAAAAAAAGAAACTTATCACATCTTTTGGCCAGGGTATAAATACAGTAGCCATTGAAACAATAATAATCACAGTCACCCAGAAGGCTCTTCAAAATGGTATCATTCGCTCAAATTCTCGTTATTGCTGCTGCCATAACCACAGCATATGGTGTAAGTAACATGTGCATGAGGGCCACTTTTAATAGAATTAACCATGGACATCTTACTTTAGCAAAGCCTCAACGTAACCAACAGTACGCAGGATTACTTTCTTCTTTCGCAACGTGAGCTCTTACATGAAATCGAAATTGCAGAGCTTCAAAACGATGCATTTGACGCTCGTTTCGCTGACCGTCTTAAGGTCATTCACGATCAACAAGAACAGCTGCTATCCGAAATACATCGAGTAAATCAGACTCTTATGCCATTGCAAGCTTTGAGTTTGGCCAGGAAATACTGTATTCAAAAATACGATAAACAGTTGATAACTTACGAAAACGCCAAATACCAACTGGACATATGTTACAATAGAGCTGCACTCAGTGCATCGTCTTTGACATCAGGCCCAAAATCATCTGTCGCCTACGCAAGGAGCTATGTCGTCAATACATTGCCAAGAAGCATGTCCACTTGCGATTCCTACTATTCAAACAATCAAACCGCTCTGGAAAATTGCTATATCGATTATGTGAGTACAGTCATATTATTCAATGCAAAATCGAATGAAACTTGAAATTTTTATTTAGGTCGACACGGGAAAAACCACTACTCACTCGTACCTCGACAGTGCTGAGCAGCAATTGGAAAAGAGTATATTTGAGGCGGATGGCTTATCACGAACAGCAGTGCAATGTTCGTTCCTCGTAGAGAAAGACGTGTTAGAGACTATCGGCATAACCAACCAGGATATCGATGTGTGTGAAACGGATCTGAAGAGGCAGAGCACAGTAGTTAAAGCTAAGAGTGCTGTCGATAGAAGTATCAAAAGTTTGGTCATGGGAAAAGTCAACTAAATAAAGAAAGTAGTTATTAAAAAATAATTTGAATTCTTCACTACATACTTTGTTACTCTTCCGCTCTTTCCGGTTTTTCTATGGATGGTTATTTTCACTGCTAGGACTTCTCGCTAGTTAATCGCCAATGTTCACCTTGTAGTTACTATCATCCTTGATAGTTGCGGTTTACAGCTTTTTTATCCTCATCTTATCAAGGAGAATCCAGAAGAAAAACTTGGCCGTTTTCCTTCCGACAACGACCGACGAGCTTTGACGGCTCTTTTCGACTTTTGAGGAGCCCCACCGCGGATTAAGCCCAACATTTTAGTGGTGGAACTATTTCCCAAATTAAAATGTGCCAGAAATCTGTATAGCCTTAAAAAATTACCTGAAATTGTCAGATTTGCCATAACTCTTTATATTATATTTCGGAGGGCCATGCAGTGTGTTTGTTTTGCTTATGATGTAACAGGCGACTGTACGTGTGAAAGAGATCAGTTCTAGCTGCTTACCATGCTGCTAATTGGGCGTTTATCAACATGCCTCCTTTCACGCTCTAGGCGTCTTAGCTCTGTTGTAATACGCACGCACGCTCACTGCGTTCCATTTTTCCTCCGATTGAGTTATGTGTTTCACAATGTTCTCAGGCATTTGTCACACCTCCAGCTCGCTTAACAGTGCGTTTCTTTGGCATTCGAAGTGCGGATAGTAAAAAACACATATTCCGCGTCTTTTTCAGTTCTTACGCAGGATGGATAGTAGGGAAAGCAGTCGTGCTTAGATCTGCATATGAAACATCCATATCCAATCAGCCGCTATGTTGTATAGAAACTAACTTTACCATACTTTCGGTCTTGCGTTGTCTGAATATGCGGAGTAAGTCGATATGTTCATCGGCTCTTAGTTGACGTTCATACTTACTTGTTCATACATAGTGCTTCACCGCGAACTATCTTAGCTTTCTGATTTCTTTGTTTGCATATTTTCTGCATCTCTTCGGTTGATTAGAAGGAATTCTATAATAATATAGACTACATCTTTTGATGTTGTACGAAAAGCACTGCTTACTTTTATGCCGCATATTCGACACGTCATTTCAATTTTCATATCAAGTTATGTTGCATAGTGATGTTTCACTCAAAAATTGGTAAAACGGTAAGCAAAAATGCGCACAAAAATCCATATATTGAATAATACCCCTATTTCAGA
This sequence comes from Brachypalpus laphriformis, assembly GCA_945910035.1. Classification (NCBI taxonomy): domain Eukaryota; kingdom Metazoa; phylum Arthropoda; class Insecta; order Diptera; family Syrphidae; genus Brachypalpus; species Brachypalpus laphriformis. The sequence continues at coordinate 37,082,676 of OX246753.1, forward strand.
ATCCATCTAACTAAAGTGATGGATCCCAAGGTACATCAGTTATTCTTTGCTGATGATGGAGCCATTATAATTGAGGATCCTACATCCCTGCAACGAGCACTTGATGTGTGGGTCGACGTTTTGGAGGGAAATGGGTGTCGCATTAGTTCAAAAAAGACAGAGTACTTGTGCTGCCCGTTCTCTGATCCACTCAGGCCTATTCCAGACATTTATTTGAATGGAACAGTGCTTCCCAAGTGCGAAAAGTTCAAATATCTGCATCGCGTAAGCGTAGGGTGGATGAAGTGGCGAGAAAACTCCGCTATCTTCTGTGACAGAAAATGCGCCCTAAGTTGAAAGGAAGGCTCTACACCGCAGTTGTGCATCCAGCGCTCACATACGGTTCACAATGTTGGACGATGTACAAAAAGTATGAGAGTAAATTAACGGCAGATGAGATGAAGATGCTTCGCATGACAGCAGGAGTGACAAAGCTTGATCGAATAAGAAGTTCGAAGATCCGTGGAAGCTTCCACATCAAGGAAACCATCCTACAAAAATAGACCGCGACCGGCTCAGCTGGTATTCCCACGTTCAAAGAAGAGATCATTTGAACCCTGTTAAAAGGGCAATATCTATGCACGTTCCAAAGACATCGCGATGTAGGAAAGGCAGGCCTAAAAACGCCTGGATCACACAAATGCGACGACATCGGCATTTCATTGGCCTCAGTAACCGAGTGATCCAAAATCGGCGGGCCTGCCGATATTTTCTGAGGTCAAATAGGCGAACCCCACAGGCGGATCAGTAGAAATGCAGTGAAGTGGGAGGGTTGTGATCCCTTGTTTACCATTTACATACTTTTAATCAAAATATCTTTTATTTTCAAATAATTAACTCTCACAGTAATAGCCCTTGCTAATCGCTATTTTTCATTTTATCAACTGTATGCCATGTGTTGGTGATTGGTGTATTTTTACCAAATTCAAGATACACTGAAACATTTCCGAATGCGCTTGAAGTCTCTGCCCGAAGACGATAGATGTCTCTAGGAGTAAATTGTAGAATGTGGAGTAAACTAGTGTGCATGATGACAGCAGTGACAGATTGACAGTGGTGTTGCCACACTTAGTTCATCGATAATGGAGTACGAAAAGTACATTTTGTGGGTGCTACGGCATGATTTCAAAAGTTACATAGCATTGTGCTTACTTGTACCTTTTCCAGGAAAAGAAATAATACTCTTAAACAGATTATACTGGAAAACGTCCCAATCGACATGTCCAAGGAAGCAAAATACTTAGGGGTTATTCTTGAAAAGACGCTCACCTGGAATTCACACCTGAACAAGGTTACCGAAAAAGCGACAAGAGCAATGTTTACGTGCCAACGCCACCACGGGAAAACTTGGGGAATAAAACCCAAGATAATATCATATATTGGACGTATAGCGCCATTATCCAACCCATGGTCACTTATGCACCGTTGGCTTGGTGGCCGAAAACTTTACAGGTCAAGACTCAGGAAAATTTTAATAAAATCTATCGTCTAGCCTGCCTGGGTATCACAGGGGCAATGAAAACGTGCCCAACGGCAGCAATGGGAGCATTGCTTAGCCTCACCCCGCTGCACCTTACTACTTACTTACTTAGATCCTTTAACCCCTCGGGGGGCATAGGGCGTCAACCACGCCTGCGTGCCATTTTGTTCGAAGTTCTGCAACGCGTTTGAGCTGCCTTCAACTCATTCCTAAAGAGCTCGATTCCTCCTCAACTGTTCTGCGCCACGTTTGCCTAGGCCGCCCTGCTATTCTGCCTGCCTGGGTGAGCGGATTCCACTGCATGGCGTATTTCGCAATTGGGTTGTCTTCGCGCCGTAGGGTGTGTCCAATCCACTGCCACTTTCTCCTTCGTATAGTAATGCTTATAGGTTCTTGGCCCGTTCTCAGATAAAGTTGTTCGTTGGAGATGCGGTTCGGCCAAAAAATCGTCAAGATGATCCTTAAACATTTGTTTACGAAGACTTGCAGCTTGCGTGTGTTAATGGTGTCAACCTTCCAAGTACTGCACATATAGGTAGGTAGGTAGAAGTGGCGGTTCTGTAAAACAGCGACCCAATTAGCACAGTTGTGCCGTTTTGATACCACGACTCATGCGACCTTGGATGTTAATGTGTGTTGGTGAGGACAATCTAGAGCCAGCCTGTGGAGTTTAAGAAGAGTGCTAGCTCATTTATGTTCTTACCCGAGATCTCCTCAAGTGAATTGTAGAGGGGTTTGCCTAATGCTTGATGTCTAGCCCTAGCTAGTGCTGGACAAGTGCACATGTAGTGGATAATTGTTTCCTTTTCGGTGGCTATGTTGCAACTACGGCAGTGTGTATTATATGGGATACCTAGTTTGGCTGCGTGCTCTCCTACCGGCCAGTGTCACGTGATTATCGCGATTGCACGGGCAATGTCTTTGCGCGTTCTGTTCAATAGGGCGGTTGTTTTGGATATGACGCAGTTCGTTAACCTGGACCATTTAAGGTTAGCTTTTCTAAGAAAGATTGAGGAGATGTTTGCTTTAATTGCTCCGAGCGGGGTGTGAACAAGTTCAGCCCGGCCAGTTCGTCAGCATGTTCGTTGCCATCAACGTTGCTGTGGCTTGGAACCCAGACAAGGGTCACCATGCGTTGGCCATCTAGCGAGGCCAGCTCCTGTCAGCATTCTAGTACTGCACCCATAAAGCAGCACTGATTCTACGTTGGAGCGGAACAGTCGCAGCTTAGTTCTTAAGCTGATAACATTGTTTCTCCAGATTTTGGATAGCATTCCGAACGTAGCTTTAGCCTTCCCGATTCTGCTGCACACATCCAGTTCGGTGCCACCACGATTAGCCGAGACCACACTTCCTAAATAAAGAAAGTTATCAACAATCTCGACTTCCGGTACGATTGATAGACTTGTCCTCTTCCTTAAACTTAGCAATGTCGGAATCTCATATAAATTATATTAAAGGTGATTAAAGTCAGTACAAGAGGAATATATGTAAATGCAATGTGAAACGGTAGGGCATTTCTTAAACATTTTTAAAAAAGGACAGGAGTAAGGCAAGGATGACTTCTGAGTCCGCTTTTGTTCTACATTTTTTTTGATGAGCTTACCTCTTTTCTCCCTAGCAGAAATGTTTCGATGGTCCGCCCATTAAAGCGATCATGTACGCGGACGACATAGTCTTCCATGCAGAAACGCCAAATGTCAAGTTAGAGCAATATGCCAACTTACGGAAACTAAGAGTTAACACGTTCAAATTCAAGATGATAGTGTTTCGAAAATAGAATGGACGTTACACCATGGACGAAAAGTAGTATTGGGGAAACGAAGAACTTGAAAAAGTAGAAAGGTACCATAATCTCCAACAAAAGCTGAGAGAAGCAAAAAAAGTAGTTCAAAAGATAGTATCACCCCGAGTGCAAAGTGTTCATGGCAGCTACGAAGCCAATCATGTCAAGTCAAAATGCCATTAAGATGCTTCGTTAAGAAAATTTTTAGATTGCCAGTTAACACACCGATCTATCGCTGTTCTTAGTCGTGATCTTTGTAGTTTAATGATCTCCCCAGATTTCCTGCGGTCTAACACAGGCCACAAGGGCTTGGACACCCTATGATCACCTAAGTTGGACCATCTTAGAAACCATGTTAATGATTCTATCAAGGATAATTCCCTTAGCCACGCACCTTGGTGGTTTAATGTTACCAATTATGTCACTATGTGAAAGCTCTGCTCCTCTTTTGGCCAGCGAGTCTTTTTTTTGTTGCGTTCTATATCGCAATGTTAAAGTACCCAACATAATCTGACACACTTCTGTGTACATAATGCCTTAAACATTGTGCTGCAATTCCTGACGATCTCAGATTTAGTGACGTAAGACCCTAGCGCCTTTAGCGCAGCCTTACTGTCAATGTAGATGGCGATATTCTTGTCGGATATTCATCTCATCTCAAGGAATTCCGCAGCTTTAAGTACAGCTAGAACCTCTGCTTGGAACACACTGCATGTGTCTGCAAGTTTCAGGGCCGCCTGTAGGTAAATATCTCTCGTTCCTCTCTGAACTAGGCCATTGCGATATAAAAACCATTTCATCAGTTGGCGCTAGGAGAACGCATTTCGCTAAAATGTACTCCGTACAGCAACAAGCAATGAACAAATTGCGCCTTATGTAATCTACGGATAAAATAAAATTCATTAAATTTTGTTGGAGTTTGTCCGACTTTACGTTCTGTCAGAACAGCTCATTGGCATAAAAGCACTTACTTATTTACTTAGTTTGGTGCCAAAGTTCGAGGTGAACCTGGGATTCAACGAAGAAGCCTCTCCACTTGTGCAGGGTCTTCTTATTTGTTCGAGATTGGGCTTTACTGCTGCATTGCCTTATTAGCCCGAAAAACTGCGATAGCCAAGAGTTATTCTTCGCTTGATTTCTACGCTGATGTCATTTTCAGACTTAATAGCACCCTATCGACCAATTAAAAGGCAAAACTTGAAAGTACTTGCAAACTACATCCGCACTGCAATAAATTATCTAGCCAGAATCATGACATATGATTTCTAAAACATTTTTTATTCCTATTTTGGTATTGTTTAAGTTATAAACTAATTTAGTTTTATTTCTTTATCTCTCCAATCTGGCTGACGGCAGAAGCCAAACTCATAAAAAGTGTAATGCACGAGTACATACTATGCATATGTCAACGACTTGAAATTAGGAAACATAAATACAATTCTATCTAGTCCCTATCAGCTCGGTAAGGGCTGAACTGATGTAGGAGTCCAAAGTGGCAACATTTTCTGAGTATCTTCCGTGAACCCCTTAGAAGGAAGCAAGGAAGGCAGTTGTGTTAAGAAAAAATATCAATTATATATTCAATCAAAGTTAAAACCATAAAATCGATATCTAATCCATCCTAATGACGAGCTCCTTTCCCACTTGTTCTTCCAACAGGCATCGCACCTCATCGTCGTAATGATGAAGCTGTGCATGATCATTCCAAAAGGGTAGCATTTTTTGCTTCCATTGCACCAGATCGAAGAAATAACAAAAACTATCACACGATGCCTTTTTCATCAAGTCGATGTAGTTCGGAAAGATTTGATATGCCCTGAGCTTGGCCATTAGATATTTAGCTAACTTTTCATTTTCAAAATCCCTCAGCCTCAGATAGAGATTTTTCGCTTCAATGAAACACTGTCTGGCTTGAATTTGGGCAGCCGGATTTTGAGCATGTATCTTACCCAAGTACAATAGAGCTTCTGCTTTCAAATCAGCAAAATTGTAATTTTCACTAATGACCAGCGATAGCTTGAGCTTTCTCAAAGCCATGCTATATGGAGATAAGCTGCGGGTGAAGAGATGTTAGATGTAATCCAGGAAGAAGTACAATTATTACTTAAAATATGCAACTCCAAGCCAAAGATAAAATTCGCATTTATTTCTTGGGTTGTCATGACCCATGATGTGGGTCTGGAGGTTCTGTAGGACTTTGAATGCACCTTCATAGTCCCTACTGGCAATCAAATACTCAGATTGGCGGAGTTTAGAAATGCAGAATAGATTCTTATTTGTGCTAATTCCCACTGAATTGGAAGAAGTGAAAGAGGTTATCATTGCCAAATGTGGTACCAACCTTCTGTAATAGTGAGAACAGCCCTGTACGCCAATTCAGCTGATGTTTTCGGATCAGTAACAGACCGTATCTTTGCCAGTCGCAAAAGAGTTTCACAAAGCTTTATGCAACAATCTTCATGTAAGATATTGCGATCCCTTTCGTTGGTATACCACATGGTACCCTTGCAAACTTGTAGGGATCTTTCCAACTGATAAATAGCATCCTCTAACATGGTGTCCTCTACAAAGTAAAATTGATTTTATTAAATCTGTAGCATGCAACTCGTTTCCATTCGAACCCTTCTCGGTGAGTACGACTCCATACTCGAAGCGTGTCCTTGACAAAATCTCAGCACATTCTTCTTCCCAGTCCTGGGTAATTTTTAAAATTATTCTATACATCTCCTTCACAAGCCAATGGAAGGCATCGTCCTGGACTTGAACCATGTGCACAGTTTGAACGAGCAGCTTCAGTGTCAGTTCCTTATCTTTAGTATTACGATATGCTATCTCAGCCGACTTAATATTTTCGACTATGGCCAGCAGAAGACAATGAGCGTCGAGAATACGCTTTTTCATTTTCAAGTTGGCTTGGAAAATTTCATTTTCTTTAATTAGACATGTGTCAAAGTATTTAGCTGCTATCGGACAATCTGATTCGATGAGACTGTCATGAAGGAAGATGTAGGTTGGTCTATCAATTTCTAGTGAGTGACTTCTGCTTGGGCGTTTTAAATGGCGCGCTACATCTGCGAATTTCTCTCCATCCTTTAGAGATTGTCTTATTAGTTTGGCGTCCTCTCTAGATTTTCGTTCTCTTTCTTCACTCGCCCTTGATCTTCTCATATTTTTTATTTTTATTTATCGTAGAAAATATATTCGGGTCCTCACAAGTTTTGTGATTTTTGAATTTATAGACTTGCTTGCTTTTCCTGGAATAAAATGACATTTAACTTCCGAGTTTCAGTATGTATGACTAAAAATAATGGGACAGAACTAGCATCCTACGGAGGAAAGGACGGTTGCAAGAGGTAAGTATGGAAGTAAGTCTCTTTTATAAGGCAGTAAAGGGATAAGATCGGATTGTATGCAACCAGTTATAATCAGCTCCTCCTTAAGCCCTTAGTCTAAATCACCTTAAGATGCCTTGATGAAGACGTCCTTGATAGATCACTAATTGTATGCATATAGTAGGTCAGGTAGTCCAAGGGGCATGCTAAATAATCCCAATTACTCAACTTCCCGTGCAGTTGAAGAGCATGCAAGTATACAATACTTACTTACTTAGGTGGCGCTACAGTTCGGGGTGAACCTGGACCTCAACCAACAAGCCTCTCCATTTAGCTCGGTCTTTAGCTAATTGCCTCCAGTTGCGCACTCCAAGTTGGTCGAGGTCCCCTTGAACTTGTGCGCGCCATCTACGGCGATAATTCCCTCTACTGCGTCGTCACTCGGGGTTAGATTCGAAGACTCTGCGGGCCGGAGCGTTGGCGTCCATTCGCTCCACATGTCCTAGTCATCTCAGACGTCCAATACGCAGTGTTTTGACTAGGTCGATGTGGCTGTACAGCTCTTATAGTTCGTGATTGAATCATCTACTCCAAAACCCGTCAACGCAAACAGGACTGAAAATCTTACGAAGAATTTTTCTCTCGAAGCGACCAAGGATATCTTCATCCTCTTTTAATAAAGTCCATGTTTCAGCGCCATAAAGCATGACTGGGATGGTCAAGGTCTTATATAGAGTTTCTTTAGTTGTTCGAGATAGGGCTTTACTGTTGAATTGCCCTAGTGCAAGAGTTGTCCTTCGCTTGATTTCTGCGCTGATCTTGTTTTTCGAGTTTATAGCAGAGCCAAGGTAGACAAAGTCCCTTACTACCTCGAAGTTATAGCTGCCCACTGTAACGTTCTGTACGATTCGTCGGTGTTGGTTTTCCTTTCTTGTTGACAGCATATACTTGGTTTTGCCCTCGTTTATCGCTAAACCCAATTTGGCCGCTTCCACCTTAATGCTTGCAAATTTTTCCGATAATGTCTATATCGTCGGCGTATGCAAGCAGTTGTACAGACTTGTAATAGATTGTGTCTCCGGTGTTGGCTTGTGAGTTCCGCACAATCCGTTCAAGTACAATATTAAAGAAGTCACATGACAGCGCGTCACCTTGTCTGAAACCTTTTTTGACATTAAAGGTCTCGGTGAGGTCATTACCGACATTGATGGAGCAGCGAGCGTTCTCCATCGTCAGCCTGCACAGACGGACAAGTTTGGCAGGGATGTCAAAACTAGACATGGCTCTATAAAGCTCTTCTCTACAGATGCTGTCATAGGCGGCCTTGAAATCGATAAAGAGATGGTGAATATCGATTTGGACTTTCTTGGGTTTTCTCCAGGATCTGCCGAAGTGTGAAGATTTGATCGATGGTGGACTTTCCTGGCCTGAAACTGCACTGATAAGGGCTAATCAGGCTGTTGATAAAAGGTTTCAGGCGTTCACACAATATCGCAGAAAAGATCTTATATGCGATGTTGAGGAGACTGATGCCTCTATAGTTGGCGCAGTTGAGGGGGTCTCCTTTCTTGTGGATCGGGCAAACGATGCTGAGGTTCCATGCATTAGGCATACACTCGTCTGACCAAATCTTAGAGATGAGTTGGTGTATGCACTCTACCAATTCATCACCAGCTGCCTTGAAAAGTTCGGCCGGTAAGCCGACAGGTCCAGCAGCCTTGTTGGATTTTAGCTTGTATATTGCTATCCTCACTCCGTTTTGGTCAGGTGGATGGAAATTTTGACTATCATCGTCCATGTTGAATGGTTCATTCTGCCTGATAGCGGGATGTTGGTCTTCGTCGCCGTTTACAGTCTGCAGAAGTAGTTTTTCCATATTCTCAGCACCGACTGCGATTCTACTACGATGTTTCCATTTTCAACTCTACAGGTTTCTGCACAGGCATTGCTTCTCTGACACGTTCTTTTTACCTTTTGGTAAAACTTCCGTACATTGTTCCTGGAGTATAAACTCTCGATATTTTCAAACGCGCGCTTCTCATGCTCTTTCTTCTTCTTTTGGAGAAACCGATGTTCTTCCCATTTCTTTTGCTCGTAGAGCTCATGAGCAGCTCTCGTCTTCCTTGGCAGCGCAGCACAGTGTGCAATTTTGGCAATCTACGTGAGTAAAATTATTTCGCGCGTAATATTATAATTTTTGCAACGTTTTGTGTGCTTATAATTTTCACCAATATAATATCATCTCCTTCTTCTTCCTATTATCAGCGAGGTTATGATCCGAAAATAAGGGATCACAACCCTCCCACTTCACCGCATTTCTACTGATCCGCCTGTGGGGTTCGTCTATTTGACGTCAGAAAATATCGGCAGGCCTGCCGATTTCGGATCAATCGGTTACTGAGGCCAATGAAATGCCGATGTCGTCGCATTTGTCTGATCCAGGCGTTTATAGGCCTGCTTTCCTACATCGCGATGTCTTTGGACCCTGCATTGATATTGCCTTTTTAACAGGCTGCAAATGATCTCTTCTTTGAACGTGGCAATACCTGCTGAGCCGGTCGCACTCTATCTTTTGTAAGATGGTTTCCTTGACGTGAAAGCTTCCACGGATCTTGGAACTTCTTATTCGATCAAGCTTTGTCACTTCTGCTGTCATACCAAGCATTTTCAGCTCAGCTGCGGTAAATTTACTCTCATACTTTCTGTACATCGTCCAACATTGTGAACCATATGTGAGCGCTGGACGCACAACTGCATTTTTCTGTCACAGAAATAGCGAAATTTTCTCGCCACTTCATCCACCCTACGCTTACGCGATGATTGATGTCGTCATCACAGGTTGCTTTGCTATTTATCATAGATCCCAGATATTTGAACTTTTCGCACTTGGGAAGCACTGTTCCATTCAAATAAATGTCTGGAATAGGCCTGAGTGGATCAGAGAACGGGCAGCACAAGTACTCTGTCTTTTTTGAACTAATGCGATACCCATTTCCCTCCAAAACGTCCACGCACACATTAAGTGCTCGTTGCAGGGATGTAGGATCCTCACTTATGATGGCTCCAATGTCAGCAAAGAATAACTGATGTACCTTGGGGTCCATCACTTTATCTTCAAACAGATAATCAAGGACTGTAGTAAAGAGCAAAGGACTTAAAACGCTTCCCTGGTGCACCTCGACTTTGATTGGGAACTCTTCGGTTACTCCAGCGGGGCATCTTACTCTTGTCTTTGCTCCTTCGTACATGTCATGATCATCTGTACATAGGTTTCTGGAACCCATCCATATCAGATCTCGTGGTTGTCTGTCGAATGCCTTTTCAAAGTCAACCAATGCAATATGCAAATCGTTTAAGGAATCACGATGTTTTTCCATTATGATCCTTATACTTTGGATTGCATCTGTGGTTGATTTATCCGCGACAAACCGCATTGATCATCAGATAGCCGTATTATTTTTTGCAGCCGGCCACCTAATACCCGCTCAACGATCTTCATGGTGTGTGACATTAGCTTGATCAAACGGTAGTTATCACAGTTTCGCGTATCACCTTTCCCTTTGTATACAGGGAGAAGGTAACTTTCCCTCCATTGATTCGGCATTGGATGACCTGTCACAAATTTGGAGATCTAAGCCATCTGAACGACGTCTTCCATCTTTTTCCAGAACTCAGGGCATCTCGTCTGGCCTAATCGCTTTTCGTTTTTCGGAGTATTTGATCGCCTCACTAACTTCTTCGACTGTAATGTCGGGTATTTCTTCAGAGTTAGAGGTGGCTCTTGGAAAGTATAGCCGGGAAAACTGTTCATTCAAAAGTTCTTTACAATACTGCCGCCACCTCTGCAGAATGTTGTCGTCATCCACAAGAAGCTGGCTATGAGCATTGTTAATGAACTTTGGCGAACGAATCTCCTGAGCATTCTTCCTTCTTTGGGCGGCTATTTTGAAGATAGTGGCACTCTTGTTCATATTGTGTCTTCCCAGCTCCTGGATAGCCTGGTTTGCATCAGCAACCGGGGAAAATATTTTCTACAGCTCCCGATACAGGCCCTCCGTACTCTCTGCTTGAAGCTGAGCGCACTTCTTCTTCGCTTTTTTCTTGCAGCATCTGTATTCCATTTCGAGGCGAGCTCTTTCGTCTCTATTATTAGAGGGGCACTTTGACCAAGCTTTGAAAGCCGCTTTCTTCTCATTTATCATCTTCTTAGCTTCATCACTCCACTACCATGATCTTTGGCGTGTGCTCCTAGCAGTGATTTGGCTTTCTTTAACTAAGTTCGCTGTAGAGATTCCCACATATTTTGTGCTCTGCACTCTTCATCCTCAGCTCCGTTGAAGGTGTGAGAGAGGTAATTTTTCATTACGAAAACAAAAGCCTCGCCTTTTTCTTTGTCCAGATTGTACCACTTGATTTTCTTAGAGACCCTTGTTTGTTTTTTTTTTTTTTATAATTTGCGCGTGCCAAAGGGATTGCTAATACCCTTATACTGGTTCTCAGGGCACGGGCTTTTCTTCGGTGTTTTCATAAAAATTTCTGTTAACAGGAGACGGTGTTGCCGAGCTATCGCCTCTCCCAGGATCACTTTGCAATCTTTTACCCGAGGCTTCATGAAACTGGCTACCAAATTGTAGTCAATCTGAGTTTCATCTCCACCACTGCTGTAAGTGATCAGGTGTCGGGTTTGTTTGATGAACATAGTATTTAACATGATAAGACCGTGTGATTTGCACATGCTTAGGGTGTCTTCACCAGGAAGGTTCCTGGTGCCATATTCTAGTCGTCCATAGCAGTCTTCATAGTCTTTGTTTGACTTCCCGACATGTCCATTCAAATCTCCTCCAACAAACAGAAACTCTTCCTTTCGGATGTTCTTAAGGAGATTGTGCAAATCTACCCAAAATGCATCTTTATCTCTCTGATTGCACCCATTTTGCGGAGCATATGCACTGACAATATTCCACATCTCTCCTTGTATTACTAGTTTGAGAGACATCAAACGGTCGCTGGACAATTCATCGACGGAAATTTTGAGAAAAGTCATGGAAAATGCTGTGGAATGTTCATCATCTCTGGCGGCGGCCACTTGAGCGATATTACATCTTCGCGAATCAATTGAACCAAATTTAAGCGTCTGCATAATCATAATCAATAAACCTTGTAGTTATCCTTTTTCAACGTTCAGTGGTGCGGTACTGCTGACTGTCTACGTTTTTTGAAGAAGACGGTTCCTAAACCGTTGGTTAGTTGTGAAGTCTATTAGACTGCCGATGTCGTAACTCCTCGAAGCGAAGTATTTTTTGTTTTTTACTTTTTTCGGTGGATGCCTATGTTAGTGGCTTAAATTTTGTTAGCCATTGTTCAATTTTGCTTCAATCTGGTATTTTGGACCTGCATTTACAAAGACGGAAATGAGACAATTTATTTCAGAAGTGTTAAAACTTCAACATTCAGTTTCCTAAGACCATCACTAGGAGCGGAAGCAAGTGCCGACTTACGACCTGGTTTTTTGCACCACTAGCGTAAATCAGGTTTTGTACAATTAGAACTTTCCTCACCAATCACTACCTTAATCCATTAAACCGGGGTAGGTGCCTTAAACTTAACTATGACTAGCATGCAATAATTTACATACCTTAGAGTGTACTTTTATTTGACCTCTCCTCATGCATAAGCATCCGGCTCTGTTACGTTTTGTGACGAATCACATACTATAAAATCCTTATAACCTCCAAGGTAGACCCCTTTAAAGTACCTTTACAATTTAAAGTCTCAATTTTTACTTTGATGCAATCCTTCGCAAATGAAACATATTATGTCTCTCCTGTATCATGACAAGGGATTTACTCGAACTGCAATCATATTTGGATTACTTATTATTTTTTGTACGAACCAAAACCATCAAGGCATATCCATAATTCGTATTATAAGTAGTTGTCATGTGCATGTCAGACAGGCTTAACGTGGCAACTTTTTTACGTAAACAAATAAAGTTATAACGCACAACACAGAAACACAAAAAGCTCTTTAACTAGAACCGGAAGCGTTTTTACAACACTCGTAAACTTTGCGGGGACCTGCGGTTCTAACATCGTGATTTTAGTTAATTTACAAAATTTAACAATTCACTCCGACTAACCGCGAAAATACTATGAGGCACGTTTTCGCTGTGCTTCCTGAGTCCTTACATCGAACATAAATTGCCAATCAATTTCGTTTCAATCGCATTGCGACATGCCAATGCACGAATGATAAATCTATTAAAAATGATAAATTCCTTCTTCGGCAGGACGAATTCGATGAGTTATGTCGGAATTTTCAATTTTTTTTGTTACCATCGAGTGTGTGTGCTGATGATGATTGGTATGAGTGAGAAGTAAATCGTGCACAAGGGACATTTGCCAAAGGAAGCGTGAAAATAATAGTGAAGCGAACAGCAGAGGAAATTGAATTAGGTAAGGGCAAGGCACTGGAATTTCTATTTTTTACCACACAAAAACACACCTTATTGAATGTTCAGGGTAATTATGTTGTTGTAGAGTTCCTCATACACACTCGGTGAATCGATTGATGGATTTGTGCGATTTAATACAACGTGATAGAATATCGTGGGACTACCCAGTTTCTTAAGCGATAGTAATTTATCGTTGTAACGCTACACTTCCGTTGCATGTTTCCTATTGCAGTTTATTCTGTGGTGGAAAACAGAGCATACACATGCGAAGTGTTCATTTGTCTCACAAGACGTGGTAGATGGGTAATAAAAAATAGACAAGTTGGCATTTTTTTTTATATTTTCCAAACATTTCGTGTCAATTGCAAGGAATGCAGAATGTTGTATGTTGAATAAATGTGTCTAATCGCTGTCTGTATTCTGAATGTACTCGTACTCATACATACATACATGCATTCTGTGTAAAAAGTAATTGTAATTAAACGCAAAAATTATATATTCATAAAAAAATATTTTGTCCATGCGAGTCCAGTACAATTATGCCACCGTTTGATCCAATCCCCATACATTTTTCGTAGGCTGATTGGGTATGGTCTCCAGCCCGTTCAGCGAATTTTCTTTTATAGCCTCAATTGATTTAACGTTCCTCGAAGTGGTGATTTCAGCTTCGGGAATAGAAAAAGTCAAAAGGGGTCATAGCAAGCGAGTTCGATGCCTGATCGATGACTTACTTTGTGCGATGGTACATTATCGTGGAGCAAAATCCATCAATTTTCCCTCCACAAATCTGGCCGTTTTCGACGGATATTCTCATGCCGCCTAAGTAGTATTCCTTATTCACTGTTCGTTCCTCTGGAAGGAATTCGGAGTACACCTCACCACGGTAATCAAAGAAAACAGTCAACATGACCTTAATTTTCGAGCGACTTTGACGTGGTTTCGAAGACTATTGGCTTGTTTGTATATCGTATGTACGCCCATGTTTCGTCACCAGTTATGATGCGTTTTATGAAAGTGGGTACCGTAGAAGCTAGGAAAATCATATATTCAACGATCAACGAGAACACTCATAAGAACAAGGTGGTCCAAAATATATCACCTTATCGGAAGACGCTATAACTTTTGCAAATAAAACTGTCAGTTTTGTTATGATATTTGTGAAGTAAACAGATGCAGAATACACATCTCACACAGCTCACGTTCACGCTCTCCTGAATCTCAACAATGCAGTGAACGATTTTCTGTCGAAATTCATCATGGGCGACGAGGGTCATTTCCATCTGAACGGATACGTAAACAAACAAAATTTTGGCTTCTGATGCACTGAGAATCCATGTATCATTCACAGCTATTACATCCACTCAAAGTCACTGCATGGTGCGCCATTTACGCCGGACGTGTCATCGGGCCTCATTTTTTCCAGGACCCCGTGGGTAACATGATAACTGTGACTAGTGAGCGATACAGAACTATGATCAACGAGTTTTTAATGCCGCAAACTGATGAATCGGGACTATAGGACTATAGGCACAGGGCGGTGCACCCGAGTCGCCTAATGTCTCGTTTTAGCGATATGCACTGGCTGGCAAGATCGTCCGATTTGACCGCTCCAGACATCTTTCTTTTGGGTTTTTTGAAGTCGGGTCTATGAGAACAAGCCGCAGACTCTGGAAGCTCTCAAAAAGAACATCCGACAAGAGTGCGAGAACTTATCGCCCGAAGTTCTCGCCAAAACGATTAAAAATGCGGTAAAAAGTAGTGATGTACCAAACCGAACATTTCTTAAACCGAGTTAACCCGAGTTGGAATTTAAGCAAACCGAGTTGCAAACAAAATTTTACCACCGTCACATAAGAAACTAAAACCGAACCGAATACGAATTCATAAATCAGCTTGCAACTCGGTTTCACTGGGTGTGTATACGCTAGATTGACTTGGTCCGATGGAGCACACCAAAACAGCGCATACACAAGAAAACTGACACAACTATGTGAAAAAAAACTAACAATGAGAGTAAAGAGGAGCCACCGTCTCATGAGAAACCGAAACCAAACCGAATTCTAAATAGTTATGGAATCGGGCAGTGCAACTCGGTTTGTATAAAAACAAATAGACTGTTATCCAACTCGACTTAATATACGGGTACTCAAACCGAATTGTGTGTTCAACTCGGTTTAATGCTGTTTTGGCATTTTTATACCCCCCCCTTCGGGTAGGGGTTAGAATATACCCGAGGTAGGCATGCCTGTATCTGGATATCTCGATCTCCACCAACAAGATCGAACGTCTCCGGAAAAAGAAGTCCACCGGAAGCGCAAGCGCGTGAAAAACGGGTCTCAACGAAATCAAAAAGCATTCAGGAGGAAAACGACGCACTCCGTACCAAGCTTACCGAAATGGAGCTACTATATCGTGAACTTAAGAAAGAGGTAGATTCACTCAGGCAAGAAAATAATGTCCTAAAAAACACGTATCTACAAAAAGAAAATACAGTTAGCCCACATCGCTCATATAGTCGCGAATACCAGACGGATGAAGAAGAGCTAACACGCGAAATGAATTGGATGGAAAAGAAACGACCCAACAAAAAACGCAAAGTTGGTTCCTCACCGGAAGTCGAGCCACAAAGAGATGAAAAGCGCAAGGAGTTACAAGAAAAGCAACAACAACCAAAATTACGTCCTCCGCCACCGATAAACGTCGTTGGAATAACGGACTATAATAAGTTACATTGCGTCCTTAAAGGGACTCAGACATCGAAGTTTAAGGTGACATCTCTGCGAAACAATACGTGGAAAATCAAGGTCGATGATGCCAACGGTTACCGATCAGTATCTAAAAAATTGAATGCCGAAAAGATTCAGTGGTATACTTATGAAAATAAGTTAGAAAGACCACTGCGTGTTGTAGCAAGGGGACTCCATCCCTCGTGCACTAAAGAAGATGTAATGCACGACCTTCAAGACAAAGCTTTAAAATTCTTGATGCCGTCAATATTATCAAGAAGGAGAAGCAACAGTCGGAGGGAGATCAGGAAAAATTGGTAAAGCGCGGACTTCCACTATTCATGCTTAGTTTTGATAAAGATGAAAATAAAGATATTATATATGGTATCAAGACTATTCTAAACATCGTGGTCAAAATCGAACCTATGCGTAAGAGCTCCAGATCGATCCCGCAGTGTCAAGGCTTCAATCATACGCAGACTTATTGCCAGAAAGAGCCGCGATGCGTTAAATGCGCAGGTAAACATCTCTCGGAAGAGTGTCACCTAAATAAGCAAACAGCAGCCACCTGTACAAACTGCAAAGGAAAACATCCTGCGAACTATCGAGGTTGCGTAGTGGCGAAAGAGCTTCAAAAACGGCTCGATACGCTAAAAAATTCCATGCGCCCGAATATGAAACCAATCAAGAACAGACCCAAAATAGCTACGAAAAAGCAGCGAATATAGAAAATCCGTCAATATTGACTTAAGATCGATTAATGAAAAAAAATTCAAACATAGTAGAGACAAGGTGATAGAAGCAAAATCTTCGAATGTTGGCGTGCAGTCTTATGCTCAAGCGGCGAAGACAGTTAAGGGTACGTACACGACCGACAAGTCACGGGAGATCAAAGCAAGAAACCGTCCAAACTTTATTGTAAAGACTCCTGCTCAAGTTGCGACATTGAAAAACAGTGATATAGGTAGTTCAGAAGATCATGTATCCAATGTTTTTTCACTAATTCTTGCGAAACTTGAAGAGCAATGCAAAACAAATAAACTAATTTCCGAGAGACTAGTTGCACTAGAAAACTACATTCATAACACGCGTACTTCAACCAGAATATGAAACAAACGCTTAAAATTCTTACTTGGAACGCCAACGGGCCATACAAAGACTCGACGAGTTAGAAATATTTATACGAGAAAAAGATATTGATATACCATATGCTTAGTCTGTGAAACTCACAAAGCAATCGAATATTAAGGTAAGGGGATATAACCTTTCACCCATCGGAAAAAGCCAGAGGCGGATCATCTTTGTTTATAAAAGAATCTATCGAACACTCAGCAGAAATAAAGATTGAATTAGAAGCAATGCAAGTAAGCACGGTACGCGTTAGAAATATACATTTTGCTTTCAACATTTCGTCTATATATTGTCCACTGCGATGCAAACTTGAAGAAAGTGATTTCACAAACATCTTCAACTTCCTTAAACCAAATTTTATTATTGGTGGCGACTTCAACGCAAAACACCCCTTCTGGGGCTTAAGGTACGGCTCTCAGAAAGGTAGAAAGCTTTATAGCTTTATTATGCAATTCAACCAACATATTGCCCGACTGATAGAAATAAGATACCAGAACTGATTGATTTCTTTGTTGTTAAAGGAATATCTGGCAACTGTATAAAAGTTGAAGAAAGCTTTGATCTCTCCTCTGATTATTCTTCAATCATTATGACGATAAGCGAAGCTCTGATTAAAAAAGTAGGACCGGCCAGATTAACCGGCGCGAAAACTAATTGGGATGGCTTTAAAAAAGATATTGAAGCAAATATTGAGCTGAGCGTATCACTTAAAACGGCCTATGAACTTGAAGTTGAAGTAGATCGCTTCGTCGAAGTCTTACAGGATGCCGCGTGGAAAAATACTCCCAAACCAAAGAGAACCTCGGCCAGTTACATTCAAACTTATCCGCAGGAAATAAAAGAGATGATTAAGAAGAATAGAAAAGCACGGAAAAAATGGCAACAAACTCGGGCTCCGCAACATAAAAAGATCTATTAAAGACCTTAAGAATAATGAAATGCAAACTTACCTAGAAAGCTTAACGGCAGGAAAAGATTCTAACTATTCGCTTTGGAAGGCTATAAAAGGTATTAAAAAACCTCAAATTCAAGCCGCACCAATTAGGAAAAATCAAGACGAATGGGTCAGGCATGATAAAGAGAAAGCGCAAGTTTTTGCCGCCCACCTGGAAGAAACTTTCAAACCGTTTGATGGACAAGCTCTTATTCAAAATATAAGTACGTCGTATATAGACAATAGCGTAATAAGAAATGCAACACTTACCGAACTTAAGGAAGAAATAAAGAAACTTAAACCTAAGAAGGCTCCTGGATATGACCTAATTACGGGAGAGGTTCTTAAAGCACTACCGAGAAAAGCTCTAATTAAGTTTCTGCTCATTATAAACGCCGCGATTAGACTAGAATATGTTCCCAGTCAATGGAAAGTCGCCGAAGTTATAATGGTCATTAAGCCCGGAAAACTGCCGAATGAAAAAGCGTCTTATAGACCAATTTCGCTTCTTCCAATTATATCCAAAGTGTTCGAGAGAATATTGATTAGGCGAATACAGCCGGTAATAGAAGAAGGGCATCTCATCCCGGATCATCAATTCGGATTCAGAAGTAAGCATTCTACAGTTGAACAAGTACATCGAATAACACATGTAATCGAAAAATCACTTGAAGAAAAAAAGATTTGTTCAAGCGTATTCCTTGACGTTTCTCAAGCCTTTGACAAGGTCTGGCATGAAGGCTTAAAGTTTAAATTACGACAAGTTCTGCCAGAGCACCTATAAAATATTTTGAAGAACTACCTTACGAATAGACTATTCCGCGTCAAATGTGGAAACGAATATTCAGATTTTAAGGAAATAATGGCTGGGGTGCCGCAAGGAAGCGTTCTTGGTCCAGTCTTATATCTATTATACACTCGTGATATACCGCAAGTAGAAGGCACTGAGCTAGCAACATTTGCCGACGACACTGCTTTCTTGACAGTAGGTAAAATGGTCGAAGATACCACGGGAAAACTGCAAGATGCTTTGGATAGAGTAAATGAATGGACAAAGGTTTGGCGAATCGCACTCAACGAGACCAAATCTGTTCATGTTAATTTTACTTGTAAGAAAATAAATAATTTGCCGATCTTTTCAAACTCGGTTCAAATCCCGTTTGCAAACGAGGCTAAGTATCTTGGAATGACACTTGATACAAAGCTGAAATGGAAAACGCACGTAAAGAAAAAACGCAAAGAACTAGATAATAAATATAGAGAAATGTATTGGTTACTTGGAAAATATTCCAAGCTTAGTATAGAGAACAAACTGCTTTTATATAAGCAAGTGCTAAGACCAGTATGGACATATGGTATACAAATCTGGGGTTGTACCAAACTAAGTAACATTAAAATGTTACAAACTTTTGAGAACAAAGTGCTAAGAGGTATATTTAAAGCGCCATGGTATATCTTGGCATTAAAACAATCGAAGACGAAATTAAAAACTACGCGAGAAAGCATAAAAGTCGACTAGAAAGTCACGCTAATATAACAGTCCTCCAAGTTTTGGACGAAAGAAATTTACTACGCCGTCTACAAAGAATCAAACCTTTAGACTTAGCGCGTTAAGTAACCGCGTCTAAACTGCGTAGCTAGCAGGAACTTCTAATGGGAAGATACCTGCAAAACGTCATTATTTCGTGAAATGAAAACTACTTGATAAGTCGAATACTTAGTTGTAGTAAAAATAAAAACAAGTCTGTTTTGAAGGGAGGTTTTTTAGTGGGTAAGAATCCCACACTACTATGAGCACGCGCTGTTCGGTTTGTTTCATCGGTCTCGCAAACTCGGTTTGATGTTAATGTAACTCGGTTTAACTCCGTTTAGCTGTAACTCGGTTTGAACCGGCTTATCAACTCGAGTTGATACATCACTAGTAAAAAGAGCCTAAATGGTCAACAACAATGGCGGCGCCTACTTGACCGATACCATCTTCAAAAAGTAATGGAAAGTTATGAAATAATGTTGTTTCATTTCAAAGATATAGCAAAACAACATCGGGTGAGTATTTTTGGGTCACCCGTATGACTAACAAAAACAGCTATTGTCAATACTTTGAGTGATAGATCGGGCTCAAACTCCACGAACTAGCTAGCTAATTGCGGTGATATCTTTTATGCGCGTCTTTTAAATGATAAATTCCGGGTACTTTTTATACATAAGGTACATAATTGTGTGGAATGATATGATTCTACACGCAAGAATAAGGTGGTGACAAGAAAAACTTGTAAAAACAGAGGAGAAGAAAAATGAATTTAATTGCATTAAAATTAGGTTTGATGGACATATCCCTTGCCAGTAACAATGACTGAAAAATTAGTAAGTACTCGCCACCGCAGCAAACGCTTGGAATTCGCTATTTTGACCGTAACTTAATCACTTGCCATATTAAGTTGTTTCTATTATATAGTCTGACTATTTCCTACTTTAGGAAATAAATAGGGACTAGGGTAAAATACCCAGTGATCGGCACTCTTAAGGTCTCGCGCAAGTTTACGGGCCGAAATATATATGGTTTTGGAATTGCCAATCATAAGTTATTACTGAAACACTTCTTTCGGGTGTCTAGAATTGAATTACTGATTTTGAATTAAAAAAGAAATCGAATTTGTAGTTTTCGTCCAATTCATCTTTTTGTATAAGTTTTTGTTTCTTTGCTTTTTCTGTTCTTGGCATCAAATGTTCTGATTTTAATTTTTTAAGTCCCGTATCCTTTTGAACTTTTTTTTGTTCTTTTTTTCTTTCTTTGGTCTGCCTATTTTCAGCTATTTTCGTCTCTTTTAGTGCTTTTTTCTCCTCTCTTTGATTTTTTCTTATGTTCTTCTGCCTTTCCATTTCTTTCTTTTTTTCTAATTTTATAGATTCCGCTTGTTTCCAGGATGATGATGTTATTACAAACGATCTTTTTTCGTTTTGTCTGTTATATTTTTTCTGCGGCGTTTTCGGTAACTTTAAAAATGTTGTTATGGCTTTCGATTCTATATAAGCTTTGGAGGTTGATGGAGTATCATCACTTTGATAAGTTGTCGGAGGAAAAGATGATAGGTCTGGTAAAGCAAAGTCGTCATTTTCAGGGCACACATTTACGGAGGATAGCGGAAGACTGCTGTCCAAGAAAACGACTGGCAAATTTAAAATGTCCCGTGAATTGTCTGCGTTATCATTTGTTTTTGTCATATTGTCGTCAATCTCCGGCTCATGCTCCTCGAAAATTTCCATATTTACTTCGTTTCTTGTATTTTGTTGAGGCATACCTTTTTTTAATTCAACATAGATTTTACGAAGAATACAAAAATCTTCGGAAACGTATTCACTCGATGTAGTCTCTAGATTTTCAAGCTGTTTCATTTTTTTCTGGACCTACAATTGTGGCAAATTTTTTGTAATCGAAGCGATCTTCCACAGAACTCTCCGCGTCTCCAACGACATGTCCATCAATTTGTTGACTTTTGCCTAAGCACTTTGAAAAGTCAATAGCGTTGACATCAAAAGGATACAAGCCACTAGCTCGGAAACCATTCTTAATTGTATCTGTCTTCATGCAGGTTTCCAAGACTTCTGATTCTGATACTCTGGCGCTAGCGTCGGTTACTGCCTCTGGAGCCCTCGCAACAATCTCGGGATGTCTTCTTAGGAAAGCATTATACCATGTGTTACCTGGTTTGTTGTCAATGAAGGGAACTTTCCTGTTGGACGAATCAAGGAACTCTTTGACTGCAGCTTGGATATCTTCCTTCCTCCGAGGAAATCCTTTAGAATGGTTGTTTAAAATCCATTCCACAATTTTGTTTTCTTCCTCAGGAGTAAGAAAAGGTGTAGGTCCAAAGGATGACTTTTTTGACCTACCGCTTATCTTGATTGAATGGTAGTCCGCGGAACTTTGAAGACTCTAGCCGCCTCTTTCTTTGTCATTCCATTCTTCACAGCACTTACAGCTTTCAACAAGTCATCCTCTGAGTACTTTTTTTCGTACTTTCCTTTATTAGGGTTAGGCATCTTTGAAATGTTAACTGATAATTAATAAAAGCGAGGATAATAACAACGTAAATTATTAGTAATGGGCACTAGAAAGAACAAGTAATCGGCACTGTGCCGATCACACAATTTAGTTAGTTTCAAACTGTTTTCGTATGATCGGCACCATGCCGATTAACAGAAAGCACGGGCGCTCGAATCTAATTGTCGGCACCCTCATATATTGAAAGTGTAATTGATTTTTATATTAAATACCTAGTACTTTAAACGACAGTAATAAACTTTAATTACACTTTCACATAGAACACTGAATTGTTACATTAATATATACTAGTGAAAATTGTAAAAGCTTACCTCACTTTCTTAACAAAATATTCTTGTTTTCACGGTTTTGCGTGCTACACCCAACTGAGAAAAGTTCTGTGAAAAGCTGTAGGCAAACAGAAATGTCACATTTGAAAGTAGTACGCAAAATACGTCAAGCAGACTTGCCAGATTAATATAAAAAGTTCATAATAGCAAATTATTTGTCGTATAACTAATTATAACACAAATTGTGAAGGGGTGCCGATCACCGGAGGGAGTGCCGGTCACTGGGTAGTTTACCCTACATACTCGCTCTATGTATCCGTAATCAGACCCATCATAATGTATGGTATTATTGCCTGGTGGACGGCTTTGGAAAACGCTGTACACCTAACCTCACTTGGCCGTGTGCAGAAGACGGCTTGATTGTGCATCAGCGGAGCACTAAGAACAACTCCAACAGCAACTCTTGACATTCTTTTGCACCTGCCTCCTCTAGATATCTATAGCAAACAAGTGGCAGCGTGTGCAGTCACCCGCATGAAGGCCATATCCCAGAGGTTCGGTCTAGGTACAGGACACTCCTCTATTCTCAACAATCTTGAATTCCATTGACAAGACACCTACTACTTACTTCCACAACTTCTGTTTGATAAAAACTTTAAAACCAGCACCCCCTTCAGACTTGAATGGGAAGGGGAGTTCGGGACATTAGAGGGATCCATTTGCTATTACACAGATGGATCGGGGGTGGGAGGAGGTGTCTTCCTTCAAGAACTAAACATTAGCATCTCTTTTCGCCTCCCTAATCACTATAGCGTCTTCCAGGCGGAGATCATGGCAATAAAAGAAGCCTTGTCATAGCTGAAGTACAATGTGATATCCAGACGGGATATTACTATCGTTACTGACAGTCAAGCTGCGATCAAGTCCCTGGAATCTCAATTCAAAAACCGCTCGACATTGTCGCTTGTCTCTTAACGAGATGGCCAGACAGATCAACATTTACCTAATTTGGTGCCGGAGAACGGAGACAATCCAGGGAACTGCTCCGCCGACAAACTCGCCAAGCAGGGCACTTGTCTGCCGATCTCGTCGAGCAGAGTGAATCTCGGCATGCCGGTCGCTACACTGAAAGTATATTATTACTAAAGCACAACACCATGAGCGCGACCAGTCGTAGGTGGGCCAGCGGTATTACGTGCCTCATTACTAAACAGATTTTGCCTAAGCTGGATCAGGAACGCTCCAACTGCCTTATTGGACTGAAAAGGTCGGCCATTGCAACTACAGTAGGTGCCATCAAGGGGCACTGCATCATCGGTAGGCATGCCATCAGGCTAGGCATTTCAGCAAATTATTTCTGCAGAAGTTGCATAGACGAGAAGGCGGAGGAAACCACACTACACCTTCTTTGTACGTGCCATGCCTGCTTCGCTCGCAGAAGACTACGCTTAGGAGCATACCTCTTCGACAACTTAGGCGAGCTAGCTAACGTCAGCATCGGCAGTCTTCAGCGAGAAGAAGCGCCAGCCGCCCACTAGTCGGTCCTGAATCCTTTTCTGGAGTTACACGAAGTAGCACAGACCTCAGAATAAAACAATAGAACAGCGTCATGCAGAGTACTGGGCCAAATTCATGGGCCTAAAACAAACAAACAAACAAGTTCATCAATCTCAACCATTGTAAGGCTGAGAGGCTACTTGAGCTTAGCAAAGCAGACTTAAGGAACTTAAAAGGCTACTTGACTGGTCCCTCAGGTAACATCTGCACAAAATAAGACTAACAGATACATACGTATGCAGCTACTCGTATGTGGAGAGGAAAAGAGACGGCAGAACATACTCTTTGTGAATGCCTCATGGCCACAAGGAAAAAACTTCTCCACCTTAGACCTTTGAGGTAGCAGTATGTACAAGGCCATAGTATAGTATAGAACAGTATGGTAAATGTTTGGAAGAGTTAGTTAGTTAGCTTAAGTTAGTTCGAATATTTATCCACGCGCAGTGTCTCGACCCACTAACCACTGTGCCACGCCGCCGACGTGAATGTGATTAAGCCGGCTATAATATGCTCTGTGTAGTGATGGCTAGCTTCTCTGACATAAGTACAAACAAGGTATACTTGTTTGGCCTGTTTTCTCCAGTAGGATAATTAACTTTTGTTTGATGAATTTTGGCTGGTCGTTGGGGGCAATCAATAGATTCAATTTGCAATCCCTCGCTAGCCTTTCCCATTCCTGAATGGTCTTTCCCCTAGTCAGTAACATCTGTGTAAGAACACTTTCTTCCTTCATCGCCATAACTCTTACCACATAGTCAAAGTTCAGCTTGAGGATAACCAGGAACAGAGGTACTATACCGGTCTTAAGGTGGAGCATGTGGTTGAGTGAATTGCTCGGCAGTCTAAATGTTCTTCTAATGAAGTAGCGAATGAACTTTTGAACAACTTCAAATTAACAGTATCCCACTATCTGTGCTCCATAAAGAAGAATGGCGGTAGCAGTGGCACGGAATATTTTTTGCTTCTCAGTGTGGGTAATATGTTTGTTGTTGATTCAGCTTCTCCAAAGTGAACCAATTGCTCGTTTAGCTTTCCCCAACTTGGTTTTGAGTGCTTACTCATATTTAGGTTCGATGCAATCAACACTCCTAGTTACTTATATTGTCGGATAACTTCTATTTGCTCACCCTGATATGACCAGTTTGCTCTTCGGAAGTACTTGCCGCCACCGCTTCTAAATATCATCATCATCGACTTTCTTAAGTTAACAGACAAGTTCCAGGTGCTACAAGAATTTTCCAGCTTATGTATCATTAGGTTCCACTATGGTATATCTGCGAAAAAGACCATATCATCTGCAAATAACAGAGCAGGGGCTTCTGTGCGGTTCTCTATTCTACCCCTTACAGCTTCTGCTATGCCGTTAACATATAAAACGAAGAACAATGTACTTAGGATACATCCTGGCTTAACGCCCATTGTCGTTTGAAACTCCTCGGATCCCATCCCAGACTTTGGCTACATTAACGACTTTCGTTTTGAATCCAATCCAATATAGAGTTTATAGAAAAACGCTTCGCGGTCTATAGTATCAAAGGCGGCTCGAAAGTCTACAAAAAAGGCATACAGTTTCTTGTGATTTTTCTTATAATCCTTTGCGATATTTATGAATGAAAATATTCGATCAATAGCTGAAGAATTTCGCCTAAAACCTGCTTGGAATTCATTCAAAATTTCCTAATTTTCGACCCAAAGTAAGCCTGTTGAAAAGCACTGTGGCAAACAACTGAGCCGATGCATTATATTTAGAAACGATATACCCCGACAATTAGCTGGGTCTTCGTAGTCTCCCTTCTTGTGCAACAGGTATATTATCGCTTTCTAAAAGCTTGCTGGGACATTTCACGTTTTAAATATTTGGTCAAATTCCGACGTAAGTGCTGCTAGAAATTCTGCTGGGCACTCCTTGTAGAGCTCGAAGGAAATACGATCGACTCCTGGAGCTTTGTTCCTTTTAGCGTTCTCAATAACAATTAGGACTTCATCTTCCTTGATCGGTGCATCTAAATATTCATTAATAATCATAGGGGCTGCATAATGGAAAGATGGTGAGATTTGTGTTGCATTGAGAAGGTTCTTGAAGTGGTCTTTCAGCTTATCTGCATGCAATGCATGAGCGATAGTATCTCTCTTTCCATTAACGATCTTCACAGACTTCCAGAACTCTGCTGATGATCTTGTTCCATTTAATAGACCTATATTCCGCTGACCATACGCTTGTTTTTTGAAAAGCAAAGATTTTTAAAATATTTGTTCATAATCGCGTAAAGGAATTTAAATGAAGTGGAATTCCTGATACGTAGTAATCAAAGAAATGTAAGGGAAGCATCCCTAGCTCTTATGCATTCATTGTTAAACTATTTTTGCTTGTTTAGTCTGACATTGCCTCTTGTAAGAGCATTTTGTGCAGCGGCTCTCATAAATATCTACGGTTTCAATACTGAGGAAAGTGTTTGATTTGCGCAAACATACAAGTTCTCTGTTAAGATTCTGTTGGTACAATTCCCGAAATCCATCCCTCCATGGTATCTTTGGCAATAGTCCTAACTGCATATGTTTGCAACATTTGAGGCAGCAGACATTTTAAATGTAACCCTCCAGGGGTATGTGCTCGGATAATGTTTTCAAACGATACTCCAAATTCGCTGAGTGAAGAAATGTTCGGAAGATCCCAACAAAATGATCCCTAGAAATTCGCCTTTTCAACGTTGTGGTGGTTCTATTCGAAGTGGAATACAGATGTAGATGAACAAAAGCGGTTGGGGCAGACGAGATGCCCTCTGAGTTCTGGAAAAAGATGGGAGACATCGGGTTCAATTGGCTCAGAATTCTCATTTCCAAATTTATGACAGGTGATCCAATGCCCAATCAATGGAGGGAAAGCTACGTTCTACCTGGACACAAAGGGAAGGATGATACCACACACCATATACACCATGAATAGTGGGTGCCCGACTGCGAAAAATAATACTACGGCTATCTGATGATCAGTGCGGGTTTGTCTCGGGTAAATCAACCACAGATGCAATCCAAAGATTAAGGATCCTAATGGAAAAACATCGTGATTCCTTAAAGCATTTACATATTGTATTGGTTGACTTTGAAAAGGCATTCGACAGACAACCACGAGATCTGATATGGGTGGCGCTAAGACATCGAGGGGTTCCCGAAAACTATGTACAGATGTACAGATGATCATGGACATGTACGAAAGAACAAAGACAAGAGTAAGATGCCCCGCTGGAGTAACCGAAGAGTTTCCAATCAAAGTCGGTGTGCACCAGGGAAGCGTCTTGAGCCCTTTGCTCTTTATTACAGTACTTGACTATCTGCTTAAAGGTAAAGTGATGGACCCCAAGGTAGATCAATTATTCTTTCCTGACGATGGAGTCACGAGCACTTGATGTGTGGGTGGACGTTTGGAGGGAAATGAGTATCGCATTAGTTAAAAAAAGACACAGTAGTTCTCCTGCTCGCTCTTTGCTCCACTCATACCTATTCCAGACATATATTTAAATGGATCAATGCTCCCCAAGTGCGAAAAGTTCAAATATCTGGGATCTATGATCAATTGCAAAGCAACATGTGATGACGACATCACTCATCGCGTAAGCGTAGGGTGGATGAAGTGGTGAGAAATTTCCGCTATCTTCTGACAGAAAAATGCCCCCTAAGTTGAAAGGAAGGCTCTATACCGCAGTTGTGCGTCTAGTGCTCACATACGGTTCACAATGTTGGACGATGTACAAAAAGTATGAGAGTAAATTAACGGCAGCTGAGATGAAGATGCTTCGCATGACAGCAGGAGTGACAAAGCTTGATCCAATAAGAAGTTCAAAGGTGCGTGGAAGCCTTCACGTCAAGGAAACCATCTCACGAAAAATAGAGCGCGACCAGCTCAGTTGGTATTGCAACGTTCAAAAAAGAGATCATTAGAAGGAAGATCGTTAAAAAGGAAATATCAGTGAGCGTTCCAAAGACATCGTGTACAGAAGAGGTAGGCCAATAAACGCCTGGATCACACAAATGCGACGACATCGGCATTTAATTGGCCTCAGTAACCGAGTGATCCGAAATCGGCGGGCCTGCCGATATTTTCTGAGGTCAAATAGACGAACCCCACAGGCGGACCAGTAGAAATGCGGTGAAGTGGGAGGGTTGTGATCCCTTGTTTTCGGATCATAACCTCGCCGAAATAGAAAGAAGAAGAAGAACGTTCTACCAGGCTGGCCACTACAAGAACATGATTCTCTCAAAATTCCTTTTGCTGCAGGGACAAGTATTCTTTGCAACTCACTCTCAAATAAAAAAAATTCTTCGCTCACTAAAGAAGTTAATAGTTAGCGTCCCTTCACATAATCTAACAACTTTATTGGTTGTATGCACAAGCACACATACATATGTATGTAGAAAGCATTTTCGCTGACCATTCCCGCCTTAATTTGAACCATATCCTTAAATAATGTATATCCTTTAAATTTATACCCTCTTGTGGTTTTTATTAGTTTTTTTTTAGTATTGTTTTTACGGCTCCTTTGCTTGTTTTCTCTTTTCCTTGTAGTGGTAGGTTTTATACTTGTGTGGGATAAAAAGCAATATTATTCCCCTACGTCAGATGGTTCTGCAAGAAAACTCTATATACAGGCATACGAGCATTTTTTTCATTCTCATATTTTTATCATACATTTTTAACTAACTTATGTGCGTATTCTAGCTTACATATATACCTATACAGTGGTGGCAAAAAATATAGGAACAAAACGACTCAAAACACAGATTTCTTTTTTCTGAAAATTGTTTCACTTAAAGTTCGAAGAACTTGTGCCGTATAATTGCACACATTTGTACATTAAAACATTATACCCCTCCTCCCCTTTTTTTTTTTATAGAAAAACCGAATAGTTAGATTAACCGTTTGCTAAGGCTGAAATAAATAGAGACAGCTGTCGAAAATTTAACTTAATCGTAGTTGTTACCATCAAGTGATGAAAAGAATTTGTGTTTTTGTGAAGACGTCAATGTCTTTTTTTTGTTATTGAGTTCTAAACAGTTTATTTTATTATGGGTAAAAATAAGCATTGCTCGGTTGAAGACAGTTTAAGAATTAGGAAGTTTTACAAAAAAGTTGTTATTGGGCGAAAGATAGCGAACTTTTGGATTTCTCAAAAACAAAAGTTCATAATTCTATAAGGATACAAAATAAGCCGGAAACTCGTGGACGACCAAGGAAAACTACGGCAGCTTTCGATCGAGAGTTGTTAAAGGCATGCAAAAAGAACACGCCGTTTGCTTCTTCCAAAAACTTAAGAGCAGAGTTAAATGCCCCAGTATGTTGCTGGACAATAAAAACAGACTCATAGAGGGTGAATTACATGGAAGGGTAACAAGAAAAGTTCCATATCTCAGCACAATAATCATCAAGAAGAGGATGATTAGGTAAGGTTAAGTTGGCTGTCCGCACGAGAGTGCAGACACACTTAGACCAGTGAAGGTCCTTTGTGATACCATAGACCAACTATTAGGCCACTAACAAAACCAACCGGAGCTTTTGATGGATCCACATGACGCATCCAAGACTCTGATCATCCCAGTCCTGCTTTACGGCGCTGAAGCATGGACTTTATTAAAAGAGGATGAAGATATCCTTGGTCGCTTCGAGAGAAAAATTCTTCGTAAGATATTCGGTCCCGTTTACGTTGACGGGTTTTGGAGGAGAAGATTCAATCACGAACTATACGAGCTGTGCAGCGACATCAACCTAGTTACAAAACTGCGTATTGGACGTCTGAGATGGCTAGGATATGTTGAACGAATGGACACCAACGCTCCGGCCCACAGAGTCTTCGAATCTAACCCCGAGGGACGACGCAGTATAGGGAAGTTCACAAGTTCAAGGGGACCTCGACCAACTTGGAGTGCGTAACTGGAGGCAATTAGCTAATGACCGAGCTAAATGGAGAGGCTTGTTGGTTGAGGCCCAGGTTCACCCCGAACTGTAGCGCCACCTAAGTAAGTAAGTAAGTCCTACGAACCAGGAGCTTAGTCCTACATACACCAGGAGTATAGTGAAGCATGCTGGTGGCAGCATCATCATTTCGGGTTGTTTTTCGTGGTATGGCGTTGGCCCTTTGTTTTGGATTAAAGACACTATGAACGCTATGGTATACAAAGACATAATGCAGAGCACCATGCTAAGATACGCGGAGGAAAACATGCCGCTTAAGTGGGAATACGAACAAGATAACGACCCTAAGCACTGTTCAAAGCTTGTAAAAATATGGTTCCAAGAAAATGGCATTAAGTTAATGAACTGGCCGTCGCAATCACCAGAGCTTAACCCAATTGAACATCTTTTGAGGGTCTTGAAAAGAAGAATTTTCAAAGACCAAAATAAGAAATCGTGATCATTTGTGGCATGCGGTCCAAGCAACTCGGAATGCTAATCCAATCCTAACGCGCAATGCCACGCAGATGTCTTACTGTACTAAAAACAGCGGACGGGCCAATAAATATTGATAAAACAAAGATTT
The DNA here is from genome assembly GCA_945910035.1 of Brachypalpus laphriformis. Classification (NCBI taxonomy): domain Eukaryota; kingdom Metazoa; phylum Arthropoda; class Insecta; order Diptera; family Syrphidae; genus Brachypalpus; species Brachypalpus laphriformis. Next base: position 37,112,977 of record OX246753.1, read on the forward strand.
AGTGCACATTATGTAAGTAACATTTGAATAAATTGAAAATATTTCAACTGTCCAAGCCTAAAAAAAAATAAAATAAATATTTGGCGCAACTGCTCTTTAAGTGCTTGGGCTTAGCTTCCCGCAACCAGTCGTGTTGTGTGCGTTATATTTTCCACACGAATGGAAGGGACCTTCCGTTTAGTGCCATATCCGAAGGGCAATTTTCGTCGTTCAGTCGTTCGCGCGAGGTGGGAAAGTGAAAAAATTGTTTGATGTTTTCTGGGATACGAACTTGGAACTTCACTCGCAGTGGTCCGATACACTAACCACTTACTACATGGTGCCCGCCTTAGCAAACGGTTAATGTAATTATTCGCTTTTCTGTTAAAATGAAGATCGCATTCGCAGAAAGGGGTGTCACATTTTAATGTACAAATGCATGTTATTATTATTGTAAGGTACAAGTTTCAAGTTTCATAGTGCAAAGTAAACCGAGGAGATAGCCGTAAGCGAACAAAATCAACATGTTAGCCAGGCAGGTATATCATCGAACCCCTACAAACAACGATCGATGCAGTGAGTGAGGGACAGTCAACGAACTGAAGTACAGACGAGTGGTTGATTATATTGTTAAGAACCTGACTGCCAACATGTTATCGTCTACCGACGCACATTACACCCAACGCTACTATCGATGTCTAATCCCCCTCCTGAAAGTAAAATAGGATGCTGCAGAGATTATCAACACCATACATTTTGTCGTTCATACCTGCATCGCCAAGGGTACACTTCCAACAACATCACCACTGCTGTTTGCCCGACACTGTCATCGCTTAACCATTCCCCTTGCCGCTGTCACCGCCATCGCGCAATCTTTCCCATTGACAGCTTCCGACCTAGGGTTTCTGCCGCTACGTTGAGAATCTGGCGACAGGTAAGATGAGTTACACCGAGCGTTGACTCAACATAGGGAATCGCTCACTTAGAAGAACTCGCTAGCCCGAAAGAACTCAGGAAAAGGTGCCAAATTGTCACAGCAACAGCGCAAAATCCAGAAACCACCGATCAAGGAGAATTCGTTGTTGACAAATTCATGACAGCTGTGTGTGATAAAAGTGGCTGCGTTCATGACCCTCGATTACGCGGAGCTTCGATTATAGACTAAGAGCCCACAGTAATTTTTGGGTGTGATTGATAACAAAAAATAATTGGTATTATTAGATTGTTCTGAAGTTTCTATTTTTAAATATTACTGTCTTGCAGGCTCTAATGTGGGCAATGGTGAGTAATACTACATCAAAAATGCAGTTTTTTCGAAAGTACAAATAATTGGTATAACAACTTTATCATCATTTCAAAATGTAGAGTTGCCCGCCCTGATTACAAATATGGTGGTCCAAGACGTTTTGCACGCGGCCTTATGCCTGCAAGACGCACTCAAAGTATGCTAAAAATCGATTTTTTAAATAATTTATCAGCTTTTATTCCAACAAATGATAATAATTATAACAATTAAGTAAAGTGAGTATTGAAAATGAAACACTTTATTCATGTTCACTTTCATTCGATGAGTCGCTGCTCGAATTCTCGTAGAGCATTTTGAACAATGTCATCCAATTTGTCCGGTGTAGTTTGACCTTCGAACCAATTAATCCTATACACATTTTTTGTAATCCTCCACCCACTTTCCGCAGGTGTAAATTTGACTTCCTCGTTTTTCACAGCATTTTTCCAAATTTTGCAGATGTAATTGCTTCTTCGTACCTGCTGTAGAAGAACGGACTTATTTGGAGGCAAAAGACTTCCTTCAAAACCTGCAATAGGCCAATTGGTGAAAGTAAATATTTAGTTCTTAAAAACTTGCAAGGCCAATCAAATTTCAATGAATGTAAGATCTAGCATTCATTATACATTTTACTAAACTTACTTTTGATGTTTTTAAAAATATTTTTCGTTGTAGGTTTGCAAGTTTTGTAAAAAATTTCATATCTTGCTTCATCTACATTGATGGCTTTGGTTTGGTAAATACAACAAATGAAGTTTTCTATTTCATCCAGATCTTCTTGAACAACAAGCATTCCATTTCCAAGTCTAGATAACGTCAATTGCAATTCATGTCTTTTTTGTAGAATTGAAAATGGTTTAATTTTGACTTTTTTGAAAAAAGACGGAGTGTAATCACATCCAGTGATACTGTGAAAACCAGGTAAGGCTGCACACAATGTTGAACCCAATTCATTATAAATTGAGTTTACATCTGTATCGTAAGGTATTTTTAGACATCCATCCTATTTCAATCCATGAGGGAAATGAGTATCGCATTAGTTAAAAAAAGACACAGTAGTTCTCCTGCTCGCTCTTTGCTCCACTCATACCTATTCCAGACATATATTTAAATGGATCAATGCTCCCCAAGTGCGAAAAGTTCAAATATCTGGGATCTATGATCAATTGCAAAGCAACATGTGATGACGACATCACTCATCGCGTAAGCGTAGGGTGGATGAAGTGGTGAGAAATTTCCGCTATCTTCTGACAGAAAAATGCCCCCTAAGTTGAAAGGAAGGCTCTATACCGCAGTTGTGCGTCTAGTGCTCACATACGGTTCACAATGTTGGACGATGTACAAAAAGTATGAGAGTAAATTAACGGCAGCTGAGATGAAGATGCTTCGCATGACAGCAGGAGTGACAAAGCTTGATCCAATAAGAAGTTCAAAGGTGCGTGGAAGCCTTCACGTCAAGGAAACCATCTCACGAAAAATAGAGCGCGACCAGCTCAGTTGGTATTGCAACGTTCAAAAAAGAGATCATTAGAAGGAAGATCGTTAAAAAGGAAATATCAGTGAGCGTTCCAAAGACATCGTGTACAGAAGAGGTAGGCCAATAAACGCCTGGATCACACAAATGCGACGACATCGGCATTTAATTGGCCTCAGTAACCGAGTGATCCGAAATCGGCGGGCCTGCCGATATTTTCTGAGGTCAAATAGACGAACCCCACAGGCGGACCAGTAGAAATGCGGTGAAGTGGGAGGGTTGTGATCCCTTGTTTTCGGATCATAACCTCGCCGAAATAGAAAGAAGAAGAAGAACGTTCTACCAGGCTGGCCACTACAAGAACATGATTCTCTCAAAATTCCTTTTGCTGCAGGGACAAGTATTCTTTGCAACTCACTCTCAAATAAAAAAAATTCTTCGCTCACTAAAGAAGTTAATAGTTAGCGTCCCTTCACATAATCTAACAACTTTATTGGTTGTATGCACAAGCACACATACATATGTATGTAGAAAGCATTTTCGCTGACCATTCCCGCCTTAATTTGAACCATATCCTTAAATAATGTATATCCTTTAAATTTATACCCTCTTGTGGTTTTTATTAGTTTTTTTTTAGTATTGTTTTTACGGCTCCTTTGCTTGTTTTCTCTTTTCCTTGTAGTGGTAGGTTTTATACTTGTGTGGGATAAAAAGCAATATTATTCCCCTACGTCAGATGGTTCTGCAAGAAAACTCTATATACAGGCATACGAGCATTTTTTTCATTCTCATATTTTTATCATACATTTTTAACTAACTTATGTGCGTATTCTAGCTTACATATATACCTATACAGTGGTGGCAAAAAATATAGGAACAAAACGACTCAAAACACAGATTTCTTTTTTCTGAAAATTGTTTCACTTAAAGTTCGAAGAACTTGTGCCGTATAATTGCACACATTTGTACATTAAAACATTATACCCCTCCTCCCCTTTTTTTTTTTATAGAAAAACCGAATAGTTAGATTAACCGTTTGCTAAGGCTGAAATAAATAGAGACAGCTGTCGAAAATTTAACTTAATCGTAGTTGTTACCATCAAGTGATGAAAAGAATTTGTGTTTTTGTGAAGACGTCAATGTCTTTTTTTTGTTATTGAGTTCTAAACAGTTTATTTTATTATGGGTAAAAATAAGCATTGCTCGGTTGAAGACAGTTTAAGAATTAGGAAGTTTTACAAAAAAGTTGTTATTGGGCGAAAGATAGCGAACTTTTGGATTTCTCAAAAACAAAAGTTCATAATTCTATAAGGATACAAAATAAGCCGGAAACTCGTGGACGACCAAGGAAAACTACGGCAGCTTTCGATCGAGAGTTGTTAAAGGCATGCAAAAAGAACACGCCGTTTGCTTCTTCCAAAAACTTAAGAGCAGAGTTAAATGCCCCAGTATGTTGCTGGACAATAAAAACAGACTCATAGAGGGTGAATTACATGGAAGGGTAACAAGAAAAGTTCCATATCTCAGCACAATAATCATCAAGAAGAGGATGATTAGGTAAGGTTAAGTTGGCTGTCCGCACGAGAGTGCAGACACACTTAGACCAGTGAAGGTCCTTTGTGATACCATAGACCAACTATTAGGCCACTAACAAAACCAACCGGAGCTTTTGATGGATCCACATGACGCATCCAAGACTCTGATCATCCCAGTCCTGCTTTACGGCGCTGAAGCATGGACTTTATTAAAAGAGGATGAAGATATCCTTGGTCGCTTCGAGAGAAAAATTCTTCGTAAGATATTCGGTCCCGTTTACGTTGACGGGTTTTGGAGGAGAAGATTCAATCACGAACTATACGAGCTGTGCAGCGACATCAACCTAGTTACAAAACTGCGTATTGGACGTCTGAGATGGCTAGGATATGTTGAACGAATGGACACCAACGCTCCGGCCCACAGAGTCTTCGAATCTAACCCCGAGGGACGACGCAGTATAGGGAAGTTCACAAGTTCAAGGGGACCTCGACCAACTTGGAGTGCGTAACTGGAGGCAATTAGCTAATGACCGAGCTAAATGGAGAGGCTTGTTGGTTGAGGCCCAGGTTCACCCCGAACTGTAGCGCCACCTAAGTAAGTAAGTAAGTCCTACGAACCAGGAGCTTAGTCCTACATACACCAGGAGTATAGTGAAGCATGCTGGTGGCAGCATCATCATTTCGGGTTGTTTTTCGTGGTATGGCGTTGGCCCTTTGTTTTGGATTAAAGACACTATGAACGCTATGGTATACAAAGACATAATGCAGAGCACCATGCTAAGATACGCGGAGGAAAACATGCCGCTTAAGTGGGAATACGAACAAGATAACGACCCTAAGCACTGTTCAAAGCTTGTAAAAATATGGTTCCAAGAAAATGGCATTAAGTTAATGAACTGGCCGTCGCAATCACCAGAGCTTAACCCAATTGAACATCTTTTGAGGGTCTTGAAAAGAAGAATTTTCAAAGACCAAAATAAGAAATCGTGATCATTTGTGGCATGCGGTCCAAGCAACTCGGAATGCTAATCCAATCCTAACGCGCAATGCCACGCAGATGTCTTACTGTACTAAAAACAGCGGACGGGCCAATAAATATTGATAAAACAAAGATTTAGTGCACATTATGTAAGTAACATTTGAATAAATTGAAAATATTTCAACTGTCCAAGCCTAAAAAAAAATAAAATAAATATTTGGCGCAACTGCTCTTTAAGTGCTTGGGCTTAGCTTCCCGCAACCAGTCGTGTTGTGTGCGTTATATTTTCCACACGAATGGAAGGGACCTTCCGTTTAGTGCCATATCCGAAGGGCAATTTTCGTCGTTCAGTCGTTCGCGCGAGGTGGGAAAGTGAAAAAATTGTTTGATGTTTTCTGGGATACGAACTTGGAACTTCACTCGCAGTGGTCCGATACACTAACCACTTACTACATGGTGCCCGCCTTAGCAAACGGTTAATGTAATTATTCGCTTTTCTGTTAAAATGAAGATCGCATTCGCAGAAAGGGGTGTCACATTTTAATGTACAAATGCATGTTATTATTATTGTAAGGTACAAGTTTCAAGTTTCATAGTGCAAAGTAAACCGAGGAGATAGCCGTAAGCGAACAAAATCAACATGTTAGCCAGGCAGGTATATCATCGAACCCCTACAAACAACGATCGATGCAGTGAGTGAGGGACAGTCAACGAACTGAAGTACAGACGAGTGGTTGATTATATTGTTAAGAACCTGACTGCCAACATGTTATCGTCTACCGACGCACATTACACCCAACGCTACTATCGATGTCTAATCCCCCTCCTGAAAGTAAAATAGGATGCTGCAGAGATTATCAACACCATACATTTTGTCGTTCATACCTGCATCGCCAAGGGTACACTTCCAACAACATCACCACTGCTGTTTGCCCGACACTGTCATCGCTTAACCATTCCCCTTGCCGCTGTCACCGCCATCGCGCAATCTTTCCCATTGACAGCTTCCGACCTAGGGTTTCTGCCGCTACGTTGAGAATCTGGCGACAGGTAAGATGAGTTACACCGAGCGTTGACTCAACATAGGGAATCGCTCACTTAGAAGAACTCGCTAGCCCGAAAGAACTCAGGAAAAGGTGCCAAATTGTCACAGCAACAGCGCAAAATCCAGAAACCACCGATCAAGGAGAATTCGTTGTTGACAAATTCATGACAGCTGTGTGTGATAAAAGTGGCTGCGTTCATGACCCTCGATTACGCGGAGCTTCGATTATAGACTAAGAGCCCACAGTAATTTTTGGGTGTGATTGATAACAAAAAATAATTGGTATTATTAGATTGTTCTGAAGTTTCTATTTTTAAATATTACTGTCTTGCAGGCTCTAATGTGGGCAATGGTGAGTAATACTACATCAAAAATGCAGTTTTTTCGAAAGTACAAATAATTGGTATAACAACTTTATCATCATTTCAAAATGTAGAGTTGCCCGCCCTGATTACAAATATGGTGGTCCAAGACGTTTTGCACGCGGCCTTATGCCTGCAAGACGCACTCAAAGTATGCTAAAAATCGATTTTTTAAATAATTTATCAGCTTTTATTCCAACAAATGATAATAATTATAACAATTAAGTAAAGTGAGTATTGAAAATGAAACACTTTATTCATGTTCACTTTCATTCGATGAGTCGCTGCTCGAATTCTCGTAGAGCATTTTGAACAATGTCATCCAATTTGTCCGGTGTAGTTTGACCTTCGAACCAATTAATCCTATACACATTTTTTGTAATCCTCCACCCACTTTCCGCAGGTGTAAATTTGACTTCCTCGTTTTTCACAGCATTTTTCCAAATTTTGCAGATGTAATTGCTTCTTCGTACCTGCTGTAGAAGAACGGACTTATTTGGAGGCAAAAGACTTCCTTCAAAACCTGCAATAGGCCAATTGGTGAAAGTAAATATTTAGTTCTTAAAAACTTGCAAGGCCAATCAAATTTCAATGAATGTAAGATCTAGCATTCATTATACATTTTACTAAACTTACTTTTGATGTTTTTAAAAATATTTTTCGTTGTAGGTTTGCAAGTTTTGTAAAAAATTTCATATCTTGCTTCATCTACATTGATGGCTTTGGTTTGGTAAATACAACAAATGAAGTTTTCTATTTCATCCAGATCTTCTTGAACAACAAGCATTCCATTTCCAAGTCTAGATAACGTCAATTGCAATTCATGTCTTTTTTGTAGAATTGAAAATGGTTTAATTTTGACTTTTTTGAAAAAAGACGGAGTGTAATCACATCCAGTGATACTGTGAAAACCAGGTAAGGCTGCACACAATGTTGAACCCAATTCATTATAAATTGAGTTTACATCTGTATCGTAAGGTATTTTTAGACATCCATCCTATTTCAATCCATACCTTAACATTATTTTTTAGGTGAGGTAAGTTCCATAGAAGTATTATTAATACGTCCGTGTCTGAAGACTTTATCACCACAGAACTGTCTTTGGGCAAAAACTACACATGCAAAATCATGCGCGTATCTGCTTCTTCCTGAGAACTGGCTAACTCTTCCACTGCTTCTCGAAAAACTTGACCATTTTCATTCTTAAATAAGAAACACCCATAGCCATTTGTTATGAAAATGTTTCTTTCTCCGATAACAGAGCAATACTCCCTTTCGCACCATTCCTCGACTAAAAATGCATTCAGTCTCGTTTTAAAAGAACTATTTCTCAGACCCTTTATAAAGTTAGCTGGTCTTCTCGGATTTTTTTTAAGCAGCTGTATTCAACTTGTTCGAGTGAGCAGTTTCGTCTATCTCTCTCAGTATCTTTGATGGAAGGTGATATTGTGCGATCAAATACTATGTGAAACTCTTCGCATTCATTCGACAGATCTTTCTAAGAATGTGCATAGCATTAAGTACAAAATATAACTTGGTGGAGAGCCCGAATTTAGTTAGCTGACTGCTTTGTTTTACATATAATACTGTTAATTACATTGCTCTCCGTAATAATAGTGAGTCAACAACGACTCTCATTATATAATCTTACATATCTTCATAAATAAAATAAATGCATCGTCTGTCCATTGTTTTTCTGTTTGCAAGATCAAAATTAGAGAGTCGATGTACGAGTAGCAATCAATTGAGAGTTTGTGAAAATCAAGTATAAGAACAAGTGCATAGAAAAGAAAAACAATAATTGTATGTAAGTACAGAGGCTGAAAGCTGTCTATCCAAAAACTTTATTTCAAGCATTCTTTGAGCGCGTCTTGCAGGCATAAGGCCGCGTGCAAAACGTCTTGGGCCACCATATTTGTAATCAGGAAGGTTAGCTTTACATTTAGGAAAAAAAAATTATTGTTATCACAATTATTTAAAAAATCGATTTTTGGCATACTTTGAGCGCGTCTTGCAGGCATAAGGCCGTGTGCAAAACGTCTTGGACCACCATATTTGTAATCAGGGCGGGTAACTCTGCATTTTGAAATGATGATAAAGTTGTTATACCAATTATTTATACTTTCGAAAAAACTGCATTTTTGATGTAGTATTACTCACCATTGCCCCCATTAGAGCCTGCAAGACGGTAACATTTAAAAATAGAAACTTCAGAACAATCTAATAATACCAATTATTTTTTGCTATCAATCACACCCAAAAATTACTGTGGGCTCTTGGTCTATTACATTTTAATCAAGGGGAAAGAAATGTTATCCAAGTGGGATTAAGCTGAAAATTTGATATGTGTAGTTTCCTGGACGTATGACCCATCAAACGATTGGACATTTTGCGCAGATTATGGAAAGAATGGTTAAATTGATGAAAAATGTGGGCACGCGGAGTAATGGGCGTGGCAAATTTGGGCAAGATGGTGGATGCATGGATATTGCCAGAGAAGTGACAGCGGAGACTGGAAGGTGACTGTAAGCTAAAGATCGAGGGCCCTATAAAAAGCCGCTGCAAGGAGGTAAGAAGAAAGTTGGAATTTGGAGGTTTGAACAACGAGGATCCAAAGTAAGAAAGTTGTAAGCGCTAATTTGAATTAATAAGTAATATATCAAACCCTCTCGGGAACCAAAATTAGTGGTTTTTGACTTTTTCTTCCTCCCATTCAAGTCGGATTCGGCGTCGGCCCGGACACATTTGTAACAATATTGTACTTATTATACGTGCACAATTTAGTTAATAAAGATAACTATTTATAGTAACTGTTAAAATGGAAAATGAAAAACAGTTTTTTGAGTCGCCTTGTCCCTATTATTTTTGCCACCACTTTATGTATGTAGGCCGGCACAATTTGATTTAGCCTCATAATTTGACAATAGCATACTCTCTTTGAAGCATTATCGACCACCTGAGAATTCACCGGGCCGCTTGGGAAACTTCGTAACAGATAAATCATGAAGGTTCTTCAAATTTTATGTAATCAGAAATGCTGACGTAAGCTCCCTTTAATGAAGAGATTTTTGAACTTCTGCATGAATGACAAATTTCACTTCACTCTGTTTGTCATCATCAAGGCATACTTCCCTAAATATTTAAATCTCTTGAAGTACGAAGCCCACAGCACTTGTCAAGAAGGATATTTAAAGTTATTTTCCGTCGAGCTACCAACAAATGAACGCTGGTAATTTTGATAAACTACTTTGCGTCTTAAATCCCACTGAAACTGTTTATAATGACTTCACGGTCTGTTAAAAATGTAAGCACTGTCCTGTCCTTACTCAACATTATCATCAACTTTGACGAATGTTGCACAATTAACCATCCGCATTTGCCCCCAGCAACAAGGACGCACTCAACAATATAAAGCCCTTTAAGCAAAGTGGCAAAAAAACAATACAAATACTAAAAAAGAATTCATTAACAATTCCGAGCACACATTCCATCAAGTTATCTACTGAAGTACATCGAGACATCTTCTGAGACGAAAAGGACAAAAGATTAAATAAACGTGTAAAAGCCTACAAACTGCCTGATAGAACAAATCCTACACTCATCCCCTATAAGGAAAAGAAAAGCGGAAAACTCACCCTAACCCACCCCAACTATTGTAGATACGGGAAATTAGGACACAAATAACCACGCGCATCAAACACCATCCGCACTCAACAAGTTGTGTTATTGTTTGACATCAAACAAGCGCCGGCGCATCAAACATGTTTGATGCGTGCAAAAATCCACCAAGCACACATGTTGTACATTTGCGCGAGTTTTCCAAAAAAAAAAGAAAAAAGAAGAAAAACAATGGAAAATTCATTCCCTACACCAAGCAACAGTGAAAGGAAAGAAAAATTCTGTGGGAAAATTTCCGTCTTCTGCAGTCTCCATTCAGTCAATGCGTTGACTTCGGGTGGGCCGGAGCAAAATAAACAAAATCGGACGGGTTTTTCGGTTGAGGAAAAGCCCGGAAAAGTCGAAAACGAAAATTTATGATCGGTCGTCCGTGCGAAGTGTTGGTGGAGGGAAATCTCTATTTTTTTTATTATATTCCAGTGCAATGTGTTAAAGTGAAAATGTTGAGCATTTCCAGAAAGTAGGACTTTCTGGCATACAAGCAAAGGAAATTTTGAAAAATTGTTGTTTTTCAAAATCTAAGTCAAGTGCAATTTTTAGTGGAAAAAGGTTTTTTATTAAATATTTGTGTGAATAATGGTAGAATACGATTCAGCAGATGAGGCTAATCAAGAGCTCCTGCAGAAACTCAAACATCTGGACGTACGAGTTGAGGCGGCCGAAGAAAGCGGAGGACTCTGCAGGAAAGGCTGTTGGAAATTGCTGAAATGGAAATCTGCACTAAATCATATTGGATTATTGATCTCGCTGTCGATCTATTGCGGTGTGGGTGGTGTGGTGAGTATTTCAAATTTTTTTTTTTTTTTAAATTGACTGGATAAACTCACCCCGTATTTTCACTTTGAAAGGTGTCAAAATATTGAAAGCTCTGAGAAAAATATAGGCACCCACGTCTTGTGTGAATTCTGATGTGTTCTGTGTATGTAATTTTATGGGTAACAACCACGTGCCGGATGGAGTTAAGTAAAGTCTAGTATAGCATGACGGTATGTTGGGTAGGGTGTACTATGTAAACACGTGCCTTATGGCTGTAAAAATGTGAAAAAATAAGTTGTTCTCTTTTCATATGCTATTATGCTAGATAAGAGGTAAATTTTGTTAATTAGTAGTTAACTTAAGTGGGGACAGTTAAAAAATGAGTAAGTGACACTCTGTCGTGTGGTGGTGATAGTGCTGGAAGAATTGCTATAACGTGTAAGGGTGTAATTATACTTAAGGCTGTTATGATGCGTTCAAAGTAAGAGCTAGAATCAGCGGTAAATTGCGATTTAGCCATTTCAATTCCAACGTAGTAACATTGTTTTTTTTTTTTGTTAATAGTATAGCAACATAAACGTTCTTCTGAAAAATAAAGCAAAACCTCTATTGAAAAAGGAAGAAGAAAATATCAAAAGAAGTGAGGAATGTAGATACATTTACAAGTGATTTGTCATGTGATGTGACATACATACGTACAGTACATATTCGTATTATGCGTTTTTTACTTGCACCTATAGAAGCAAGTACTATTTTTATGAATATTTTCGATCTGAAGATTTTTATCAATTCTGGCATTAATATTATAGGTAAGGCTTAGGTTGGGTTTAAGCGGTTAGCCGCAACGAATGAATGCAGCCTACACTCGGATCTCAAAAGGATTCATTGTGCTACCCCGACGTGCAATTACCTGGCTGTAGCACTGAAAAGGCAGAGAAAGAAGAAAAAGAAAGAAAAAGAAACAGTGGTTAGAATTATGAAGAGTAGGGGCGGCCTCCTCGAAACCATCCTGAAGATGCTATTTGAATTTCAGATTGGCGGTTGGTGGCCTTACAAACAAGTCACCCAGATGATTGAAGAAATATTCTCCGAGGGCAGTCTTTCTGGTAATGCAGAGACTAGGGCATTTGCATAGGAAGTGGTCTGTGTTGCCGCAGCCTCTACAAACTTCGTCTGTACTTAGCCGCCTTCTTTTCCGGTGGGTCGCCAAAAGGTTATGGCCGGTAATACTTCCTGTGAACGACGCGAAGTATTGTCTGTTTTGAGTGAGGATGAGCTTGGTTTTCACCTTGTAGTATTTTGTCCAGATAGTTTTGGAGACACGGCACAAGATGGAAGCGCTCTCCATCTTTCATCTGCTTGCTGTTTGAAGTCAAGTGCTATTTTGGCTTTAATAAGTTCTTGGTCTCGTTCTAATCCCTTTCGTGCCAGTTCATCCGCCATTTCATTCCCTGAGATACCATTGTGTCCTGAGACCTACCAGAGTGTAACATGGTGGCTGTCAGTGAGCGTTTCAAGATCTTTGACTATCTATGAAAATGTTATTCTCTTTTCTGGTAACAAATTTCGTTGATAATTCTCGTTCCGCCTCTGCTAACGACAGGATTTCCGCTTGAAAAACACTGCCGTGGTTAGGAAGTCTTAGTGATATTAGAATATCAGGTTCTGCTGAGTAGATACACAAAACCACTCCTCCGTTTGTTTTTAACCCGTCAGTAAGATTGAAATACTATGCGGCTTGATGGCCCCACCGTCTGCCCATTTTTCCCTTGAAGGGATGACCGTTCTGATGTTCAGGCTGAAGTCGGGGGATGGCGTCTAGGTAAGTCCAACTTACAATAGTACGGTGGCCCATGTGGCCCTTTTTCCATAAGTTAGATTCTTCAAGACGCAGAGTACTCATCGCGGCTGATTTCTTAACGAATACAGGTCTAGTGGGATCAGTGCGAGGATTGTTTCCAGGGCTGCGGTCGGATTGGATCTGATGGCGCTAGTAGATGCTATGCAAGCGAGTCTCTGGATTTTTATCAGTTCCTTGAGATGTGGGATTTTCTCTGTTATTGGCCACCAGACAATGCATCGGTGTATGTACATCCAGTGGATGATGGCAGGTTTGGGTTCCCATTTTTTGCCAAAAATTTGACTGCAAGCATAAAATGCAATGTACGCTTTTCTTATTATTTCAGCTGAGTTGTCCCTCCAGCTCTGTTTGCAGTCAACTATGCACCCTAAATAGCGTACTTTGTCCGAGACTTGGAGTGGGGTGCCACCGAGTCGTAGGGGTCCAAAAGCTGGCGAAGAGGACTACATCGGTCTTCGTTGGGTTGGCATTCGGTCCACATCTTTTCACCCAGCTATGGAGAGTATTTAGGGCTACATTTCTACTGAAATGTAGAATTTCAGTGATTGCATCGAGAAATTGACCGGACATTAATAGGTCAAAGTCATTTTCATAAGCAATAGTCTTTACTCGGTTATGTCCTAATTTCAAAACGATCTCATTAACGAATAGAGTCCATAGTATAGGAGATAAGACCCCACCTTGCGGGGTTCCTCTAGAGGCCAGTGAATTTAATTGGGTGCCACCCAGCTCTGAGTTGATACATCTTGACTTGAGCATACAGTCTATCCACTATGAGAGTGTGGAATCTGCGCTGAGTCGGTCCAGTGATAGTATTATACAAAATACAAATATTTGGCGCAACAGCTCTTTAAAGTGCCAGGGCCTAGCTTCTCGCAATCATTCATGTTGTGTGCGTTATATTTTTCACACGAATGGAAGGGACCTACAGTTTAATGCCGAATCCGAACAGCGGTTTGAGAAGCTTTTTCGTGACAACAATACTCTCGGATGTTTGTCAGACGCTCGCGAGAGGTGGGACCGTGAAAAAACTTTTTTTTTGTATTTTCTGGGATTCGAACTTGGAACCTCATGCGTAGTGATCCGACACACTAACCACTTACGCCACGGCGCCCATTGTGATAGTATTATAGCTTCGGTTTTTCCATTATTGAAGGCTCCTTTCACGTCCAAAAAAACCGTTAGCTTGAATTCTTTGTGGTAGAGTGATTGCTCGATCATTGCTACCACTTCGTGCAGAGCAGTTTCGACTAACCGGCCCTTTGTATAGACATGTTGTGCTGGGGACATATCTTTAGGGCTTATTTTGGAGCGAACGTGCAGATCTATTAATCTTTCGAAAGTCTTCAACGCGATTAAAGACAGGCTGATCGGCATGAAGTCTTTTGGGTTCGTGTGAGTTGGTTTCCCAGATTTGGGTATGAAGATGACTTTGACTTCTCTCCAGGCTTTAGGTGCATATATGCAGTATAGGCACCCGTAGAATGACATATTTATTACTAGTTTGCAGCATCATGGGGAATATACCATCTGGGCTGGGATCTTGTATGGAGAAAAGGAGTCGATTGCACACTTCAGTTTGCGTTCATCAAAAATTTCAGCAATTAGGTTGTGATTTGTGCTTACTCCTGTGTCCTGTGTTGTTGTCTCTGTTGTGTGATTTGTTATATAACACCTCGGGAAGTGAGTCCTAAAGAGGAGTTCTAGGGTCTCGGCACATGCTTTTGTCCTGATTTCGTTAGGTTTCTTGATGAATCCCTATTAATATTATAGTGAAGCTCAAAAAGTGGATTCGCCAATTCTGTCTTCCCATCTATATGTACACTGCCGTCCATAAGTTTCCGGACAAACCACTTTGTCAGAAAAATTGATATAGCACTTTTTGTCTTTTTTATCTTAATAATCAAAATTGATTGTAAATAGCTTTATTAATACTATATTTATGTAGCCAAATGAAGAAAACACTGTTGAACGTAGTAAATAAAAATTTAAAAAAATTTAAATAATAAAATAGGGTTAGATCTCTTTTTCTTCGAAAAATCCGCCTATTACTTGCACCACTTTGACGGTCAATCTAGGCATTCTATCGGTCAACTTCTTAATAGTTTCCAATGCAATTGATCTCTCTAGGCGAACCCCACAGGCGGATCAGTAGAAATGCGGTGAAGTGGGACGGTTGTGATCCCTTATTTTCGGATCACAACCTCGCTAAAAAAAAAGGAGGAAGAAGAATGCATTGATCTCCCGGCTACCTACCTAAAGATCTGCCAAAGCTTGTCTTTCGATGTTGGACACTGTCTTCGAGTCTCTCTGTCAAGTTCATCCCAAAGCAAGTCTATTGCCTTGAGGTCGGGTGAATGGGCAAGCCATTTCATATTTTTCAGTTTTCCTTTTTATTCTTCTTGATCTATGTATCCTTGGCAAAGCTTGGAAGAATGTTATGGATCATTATCTTGCATTAATGCGATTCCAGGGCCTATTTATCGCAAACCCGATGGTAAGGTTTGTTCTTCTAGTATTTGTCCGTGCTACTCCTTATTCATAATTCCATCGATACGGATAAGGTTTCCAACACCGGTGGAAGAAAAACATCCCCAGACCATTATTGAACCGCCGCCATGCTTGATTGTTGGAGCCATCTTCTTGTCTGTGGTGACAGTAAGGTTGTGCTTAAGACATTGTTTGACCCTTTAACTACTTCCAAGATAGTTTGTGAACACAAAGAACTCGTTGAACTCGGTTGCAACGCTGAATTCTCTGTCTCTTTTCTGGGCCCCAGGTCACACTGGGATCTTGGGGAACGAGATCTCCGATGAGATTGCTAGACAAGGCTCAGAGGAGATTTTATCAGGTCCCGAACCCGCGTTGGGTTTCCCTGCGTCCTCGGTAGGGCTTCCATTGGCGATTGGGTCTCTCACGAACACAATTATGTATGGTATAACTCTCCAGGAAGTAGGTTGACTAAACGATTGCTCCCGGACGTTTGTAAAAAATCAGCGGCATTCTTGCTGTCTCTCAGCAGAAAAGACTGCAGACAACTTATTGGCGTCTTGACAGACCATTTCGCTTTCGCCAAGCACATTTACGTGCTGGGTTTAAATGACACTGCAATTTGCGACACTGTGGAACATTATCTCTGCAAGTGTCCGGTCTTTGCTCGTATCAGGTGGCAGATCCTTGGTGCTGATGTGGTGAGTGCTGGTACTGTAAGCTTCTCATCACTTAAGTGCTTGCTTGGCTTTCCTAGAAAGACAAGGAAATTCCAATAATATGGGCAAATCAGGGTTTATTCTCTGGTAGTCCAATGGACCAGTTGCGCCTGAGTGCTCTAGTCAAGCGTTTACTATCCCAAAAAAAAGTGCAAACGGTTGAACTCTGCACAAATTTCTGGAGCTGTAAGCCATCGATCTGTCTTACTTATTTATGTTATGGTCTGGTCCTCCTGTATTGATGTTCACTTGGGCCTTCCGCTTCTCTTCCGGGTCTTTTAAGTATCGTATGGTACGTGCACTGTCGACTTCCGACTGTATACGAGTACCTTTAGGCAATGTTATAATGCCAAAACGTCCAGCTTCATTTTTTCCCTTATTTCTTCTCATTTTAGGTTTTTTTTTTCTTGGGCTGAACATCGGTTAACTTCAAATATTGAAGTTTCAGAACTAGCTGGCGCCGGAAGAATCCATAACCTGCTTTTATAGTTATAAAAAATAATTTGTTTTCCCAAAAAATATCTGAATTGCAGTTTTTTGGGAAATTTTGTACAAAAAAAAAAACAAATTATTTTGGTTTTATGGAGAGTTTTATGTTTTTATGGTGGGTTTTATGATACGTTAATGATGTTTGCGGTTTTGTTTTATTAGTCTTTTCCGCTCTTTTTTTTGAAACCCTTTACCTGTTTTGAGATGTAATAATGTCTACGATCGACCCTAATAGGATTTAAAGGAATTTTGTTTATTGGAGTCCTGCAAAGATAGATAAACGTATAATTGTGGAAAAAATGGTTTGTGCGGAAACTTATGGACGGCAGTGTATATCTGACTGAAGCATAAATGACTGAACGGATTTATTTCAATTTTAATATCTGAAGTCTAGAAGGTCACAATTCGTGGCGAAGTTGACATTTTTATTCCAACCTCAAAGCTAACGATACTTTACTAAGGTTGTAAATTGTAGTTTGAGATTGGATCATGTCGCCTTATCACAGCGGCCTATTGTGATTTCCTCTAATCTTAAGGCTCATTCAAAATGCCACAGTTGTTGATGAATTCGGCTATATTTTTAAGTGGGCAAGCAGATATGTATGTCTTCTGGTTCAAGATAAAATTTGCAAAAGTAACAATGATTTGTTTTGGTTAGACAGTCACTGTAACATAAGATATGCTCTGCTGATTCTTCGTCTTCGTTGCATATTCTGTATATGCTATCTTGTGCTATCCACATAGCAATAAGGTACTTTTTAACTGGACAGTAAACAGTGAGAAATACTGGGAGTTGTGTCGTTCTTTTGTGGGCGGTTTTTGTGGAGAAAGATTCTGGTTTGTGTGTTACTTTCGGTTTGCATCCAGTAAAGATGCGCTTTCCCTTTTAAACTAAATGGTGTACAAGTGATTCGTCCTTGCCTTTTGCTTTTTTGGTCACTTAATTGTTAAATGAAACACATTTATTCCATATGTCTCCAAATATTTCAGCATAGGTTGCTGCCTTCCTCAGGGAAGGAAATTTACAAATACATATATATGTGGAACGGAATTATGATAATTTAAACAAAAAAAGACTTACAAAGTAATAGGGACACTTTCTTCTTTCGAAGATTTCCACTGCTCTATAGCAGTGGTTCCCAACCTTTTCAACAGCATGCTCCCCCATGGCGAATTGGAAAATCCAATCAAATAAAAATTCCAAATGTTCATTGAAAAATATATTTAATGCATCGAGAATTAAATATTCTTTCTTGTATACATGTTTGTTTAAACATTTTTTTTAAATTGATTTTGAAAAACGTATTTTTATTTATTATTTATTAGTAATGTAAGATGTTCAATGCGACTTCTGGTGTTGCATTTTCTTCACCAGCTCTGAGATTCTGGGTGCAACTTTCGTCAGTGCAATTCTCATGTCAGCTGAAGCGTCAAGTCTGTTTCTCTGCAACGTTCATAAATGACGAAAAACTGTTTACTATGATTTTTTTCTTCCAAAGACCGATTTTTTGAACGAAAGCTCGAATCTTATCTTCATACTTAAAAATATTTGCGGACACAT
Organism: Brachypalpus laphriformis; assembly: GCA_945910035.1. Taxonomy (NCBI): domain Eukaryota; kingdom Metazoa; phylum Arthropoda; class Insecta; order Diptera; family Syrphidae; genus Brachypalpus; species Brachypalpus laphriformis. The sequence continues at coordinate 37,131,190 of OX246753.1, forward strand.
TTACTTTTCCCGACCCATGCAAATGTAAATTTAGCTCGTTAAGATGTTCAAATATATCGGACAGGTACTCCAAGCCCAGAAGATTAGTATTACATTAGAATAACGCAAGGATTGGATTTTTCTTTTCGTCCAAAAATGCACCGACCTCATCCCTCAGGTTAAACAATCTCTTAAGCGTATTACCCTTCGAAAGCCACCTTACTTCACTGTAGTATAGCAGTTGTTCGTATTCGGAGCTCATATCTTCGCACAATTTTTTAAACAGCCGTGTGCTTAAAGCGCTTCCTTTAACAAAATTGACGACTTTGATCGCTACGCTTAAAGTTGATTTTAATTTATCTGGCAACGTCTTTGAAGCAAGCGCTTGTCGATAAATGATACAGTGAGTGGTAATCACGTTAGGGTTCTTGTTTTTAATTAAGGTAGCAAATCCAGAATCACGTCCAATCATTGCCGGCGCACCATCTGTACATAACCCCGCAAGGTAGTCGCCAATAATTTTCATTATATCAGATGCCTTCGTGGAAGTTTCAACCTTCGCTGAGAGTAGCAAATCTTCCTTCATTACGTTTTCTTCAACGTCTATAAACCGCACAAACACGAGAAGCTGACAACATTTTTGCGATATCAGTTGTCTCATCGCATTGCAATGCAAAGTATGGAGATTTTTTTATTTTAACGAGAAGCTGACTTTCCACGTCAGCAGCCATTTCATCAACTCGACGTTTAACGGTCTTGTCAGATAATGGTATTTCCTTGAACTTATTCTTAGCTTCGACTCCCAACAGAATTTCAGCGGCCTTTAGTAAACACGGTGTGACGAGGGCTTCTCCGGTTGTATGAGATTTTTTTGATTTCGCGATTAAAAGAGAAAGCTCGTAGGAAGCAACAGTAGCTTTTTCGGTATCTGCGTACCTCAGTCCACTTGTTCCTAGCTTTATCTTTTTAAGAGACTCCAGTTTATTGATGAAAAACTCTTTGGGTTTGTCTTTTACGGCGACATGAACACTGGTCAAATGTCTTCTCAAGCGACCTGGTCTCAAAGAATCGTTGCTCAAAACGGCAAAACATATCACGCATTGTGGAACTTCCACTCCGTTCTTTTCAATCAAAGTAAATCCATATTCGATGTAATCGTCGGAGTATTTTCTTTTCTTACTGGCAGCGAAAGACATGATGAACACAAAAAACAAACACGAATTGAAACTACGATTCTAATAAACTGTGAATAGTCTGCTTAACACCCTTGATCAAAGAAATACAATGCACATGTTGAACGACGCAGTGTCAATACTACTACTGACGTGCGTATCGTATTATACTCAACATAAGTATACATTACACATTTCCCATTTGGATGTGTGCTTGCTGTACTTTTCCAGAAAAATAAGGAAATATGAAGAGAGAGTGGGAGTATCTGCACACAGTAATAAATATTAAAGCCTTCAATATTGTATTCTTTGCATCAAAAATTTACAGTTCAAATTGTGTCCACGCCTCCCTTTTACAATCCCCATGCCCCCCCTGGGAGCCGTGCCCCACCAGTTGGGAACCACTGCTCTATAGCAATAACAGATCAGCAATATGGTATATCGAATGACTGGTTTGAGGTTGGATTTGGGGTGAAACAAGTCTGTTTGATCAGCCCTCTCCTGTCTGCCTTGTTCTTAGATGATGTACCATCGTCATTGCTAGCTGGTAAAATTGTTGAAGGTTTGAAGGTTACAGCGCTACTCTTTGCGGACGACATGTTTGCACAATCGCCAAATTCGCTGCAGCTGATAAAGTCTAGAATTCTAGAATTCAAGTTTACAACTTGAACGCTTCGATCTACTCGGATTTAATTAAGGATAGATGAAATTTCCATTATATTACGATAGACACGGTAGGACTGGTGGTGGAGTTGCCATTTATATTCGGTATGGTATAAACTGCAAACCTGTAATCAGTTCTCCTCCCACTAGTCCTATAGAGTATTATTTTGTTAAAGTGGTAAGTGGACGAAGTTGCAACATCGTTGAGAAATGGATTCGTTTTTTGTAACAAATCTGTATCAGATACTAGTCAGACTGAGACCTCAATGATTCGAAAACAATTTGGGTGCAGAAGGATAAACTCGCTCAACTTCCTGCACAAAAAAACATCAACGTACTTTCCACACTAAAGTTAATAACTTTCCTCACCAATTGTGCCAAGGGTCTCACCGTATTTGTTTATGTTAAAGATTCTTACAGCTTTCGATCCCAGATAGAATCTCAAAGAAAAATGCCTCAGCCTATTTTATAAAAGATTGTCAAAGTGTTCATACATGCCTGCTCTGTAGACAAAAGTATTCACACATTTTTACATCTTCCAGTGTTATGCCTTTGCAATAGTATCAAACAAGCTTTCGCAGTTGAACGGACTTACTTTTTATTTCATGAGAAAAAATACATGGTTGCTGAAATCGGGATTTGAACCATGAACCATTAAGGTGGCAATTGACGACGTTACCACTACACCACCCCACCCCTAAGAGGGTTTTTTGCTATTTCTAAGCACAAAATATGGCGTGCAAAATACTTCATTATTTAATTAACGCACACATTTTATTTCTCTAAAGTTTTAAAAATAATAAGCTTACTCAAAACAGATCCTTGTGGAACACCGGATGATGGAATTCTCCGTAAATACAGCAAAACATCTGTCGTACAAAAACTCTTTCACCATTTTAATCAACGAGTTCTGAAACCTATATTGGAGCATTTTGTATAATAAGGCATCATGTCATACCGTGTCGAATGCTTTTTCTATATTCAACTGTAGTTTAGCAACAAAACTATTTTTGATTCTTATAACCTGATGATTTTTGGTGTGGCTAGACCTAAAACCAAATTGTTCTTTTCTTTTGGGAGTACGCTAAATTTATCAATATGATCGATAAGATTAATTTCTATATTTTTTCAAACAATTTCCCAACGTTGCTGGGCAGACTTATAGGACGATAACTGAGCGGATCATCTTTAGGTTTACCAAGCTTGACTATGGGAATAAAACCTTTGTCCTTTTCCATAGTTTTAGAAAGTACTTCAGTTTTAGACAGGTGTTGAATATATATGTAAGATATATAATTCCTTTTCTTGGCAGCTCTTCAAGGTATTTATTTCTAATATGGTCGATACCCACCGACTTGTTCGTTTCACTGGCCTAATTAGATTTCTCTTCTATAATTTCTGGGTTTATTGATTTAAACACACTGTGACTTATTTCCTTCCTTACTACGATAGCTATTGCTCCTCCCATGTGCTCTCTCTGACGCATCTATAACACACGTTATTTGGATGCGAAAATTTAACGTTATTTTAGTAATTTAGTAAAAATTCGTCAAATTTCGCAAAAATTTGCTGTTTTGGGAGGGTACACGAACAGACCTAATGTTAGTAATCAAAATTTTATTTAATATTGCAGGCAGATACAAAGCAGCATATGGTATAATATTTTATTCATTTGTGTCTTCCATATAAATTTCAATACATCTTCTAAGTGCTTATATTTTGAACTGCAACCACTGTGCTCTGCCTCTTTAAATCCACTTCACAGACATCGATTTTTTCGGTGATTACAGCGATAATCTCTAAAACTTCTTTTTCAACTTGAAACGAACATTGAACTGCTGTTCGAAACAAGGCATCTACTTCAAAGGCGTTCTTTTTCAATTGCTCCTCACCACTATTCAAGAAAGCATGGACTGCGGCTTTTCCCGATTCAATCTTTAGAGAACAAAAAACCATAAAAATAAAAATTTTATTTGGCCATGAGAGAATAACACTCACATTTTCGATATAACAATTTTCCAGAGCAGTTTGGTCCTGAGAATAATTTGTGTCGCAAGAGGCTAAACTCTTAGGAATTGATTTCGTGGCATAGCTAATTGCATATTCGACGTATATCTCGGGACCCATTGTCCAAGTAGGTGGAGTTGCTGCAACTCTATCATAACAAATTTCGAAATAGTATTTAGCGTCCTCGTAACCCATTAACTGTGCATTGTATTTTTGAATGCAGTGTTTCTTAACCAAGCTTAATGCTTGTAGTGCCACAAGAGTTTGATTTACACGGTGAACTTCGGCTAATACCTGATCTATTTGATAGTGAATGACTTTAAGACGATCAGCGAAGCTTGCCGCAAACGCATCAATCCGAATTTTAGTAAATTCAATTTCATGCAAAAGTTCACGTTGCGTTATAAGGAAATAGTCTCGTGTACCATTGGTTACGGCAAGGCTTTGCTAGAAAGAAATGCTCACTGTTACAGTTATTGTTATTGCCACGTAGATGTGTTACTTACTCCATATACAGTGACTATAGCTGTAGTAAAAACAAAAACTTGAGCAGATAATGCCATTCTATGGAGCGTAACCATGATGTTAGTTATTTGAATGGCTAGTGTATTTATACTGTTTGTCCAAAAGTTACGATAAGCCTGTACAGTCATTTTTAATTAAGATAAGGCGATATCCCCACCCAATAGCTTTTAAGTATACCAACACCTGTGGGGGAAGTATTAGCTTCGTGAAAATTTGGGTGAATCTTGACATCAATTTATAGAGGAACGCGAAAAATGTGTCTCACAATTCTGTCCACCCGTATTTACATTCTACTGCAGCTAGCAGTTAACGGTTAAATTTGCTTGAAATTTTGTATCTGCAATCTGTGAGGTCAAAATTTAAGGCTAAGATGAAATTTTCATTTCCGTAAAAATAACAGTACTGTACTTAAAGCCGATTTAAAAAAAAAATAAAATAAATATTTTCAATGATATTATTCAAATTTAAGTGTGCAAGCATGTGCATACGACCCCTACGGGCACTTTAATTGTTCTTCGAAGCTACCAAAGATAACAAATACCTCAAAGCGAAAGTCTTATCCATCGACAAGTAGACAAATTAAAAATCCCTTAACGATATTCTAGTTGCTCCAGATTGGGGAGAAAACGCCTACGATATGGTTTCTATAAGCTAACGCCATATAGGGGGAGACAATGATGTAGTGGTAACGTCGTTAATTGCCACGCTAATGGTTCACGGTTCAAATCCTGATGTCAGTAAACATTTATTTATTTCTCATGAAATATATAAAGTCAATCCGATCAATTGCGAAAGCTTGTCTGAACCCTGCTGTAAAGGTATAACACTGGCAGTAGGTTGGTCATATGGCTGGAAAAATGCTTCCCTCTTTTGGATGATTGATATGCCTATGACGGGTCGCAAAAAAATACTGTGAATCAGAAGCAAAGACAAAAATTAACAAATATCTCTCCAGATATCTGAAGCATAAACAACTGAGCTTCAAACCACTACACAAAACCTTTCTCTCTCTCTATCTATCGTTTCCAATGCCCACTCTGTATAAAAACATGTTAAGGGAATTCATAACCCCTTGAGTGCGCGTAATAATAATATAAAAGATTACAAAGATCAAGAACGTGTTATTGCAATTTGAGTGTTGAGTGTAATATTTTTCTGCAATATTTTTGCAATTAAATCACTGACCACCATAGATTAATCTTCAACTAATTACGACATCGTTGAATAATTTTTACAGTCACTAACTCTGAGTGTCAGCACAGAGACATTCCAATGAGGTAATTACTTCGGTGGTAATGTTGGGCGACACCACCGTGCAGAATGCTCCTTACTTATTTACCCTTGAAGTAGGTGTCCTCAGTTGCTTATGTTTGAAAGATAATTATTTCTTTGAAGTGTGGGTCAATGAAATTTGTTGGGCTTTTAGTCCTTAGCGGTAGTGTGGCTCGGTTTTTCTTATTTAGAAACAATCTTACAGTTGTAGATTGCTTTACTACGAGTATGTACCTCACAAGTAAATCGTTTGAGAAAAACATTTATTAGATGAGGCACGACATAAGTTTTTCGTATACACATCTGGGAATGTATGGGAACATGATACACTATCTCCAAGGTCCATCCCGCATTTCAATGTATCCGCCCAAAACCCCCACCCGTTTCGTTGAAATATGTTAATCAAAAAGTTTAAGATGGGAACACTAAATCAAACAGACAACAACAATCAAACATACGACAGTGACAGCGACACCATTGTGTTCCAGTAGCTAGACTGACGGACTTGTTTAATAATATTTTGGAGTACGGATGTGTCAGGCAGCGATTTATATTATATTAGACATACATTTTCCCCATCCATAAAAAGGGCGATACATTGGATGTAAGAAATTATCGGGGAATTTCCTTTTTGAATGCATCCTACAAAATTGTTACTGCGATACTTCAAAAGAGATTAAATACGTGGATAGGACCCAATAACCTACTGACTGAGTTCCAGGTTGGTTTTAGATCAGGGTATTCTACAATTTACCACATATTTGTACTAAGCAGCATTGCAAAGTCATTTGCAATGACTTCTTGCTATGACTTCTTTATTGACTTTAAGGCAGCCTTCGACTCAGTGGACAGAACTGCCCTTTTATTTAAGTTCTACTCATTGGCTGTACATGTCCGTCATCAGGCCTATACTACTCTATGACGTGATTGTATGGTGGCCTGCTCTTGACAGGGTTGTCCACCTCAGTCAACTAGCTAAGGTGCAGAGATCTGCATGCATTTGCATCAGTGGTGCACTGCGAACTACTCCCTCCGCGGTAATGACCATTTTGTTCAACCTGCTACCTTTAGATATTTTCGGCAAACAGATGGCTGCCTGTGCGGCCATCCGTCTAAAGCCTCCTCTCAGTGGTCTAGCTATCGCTTTGGCCACTCCTCCATCCTTGATCTTCTCAACTTCAAGCACAAAACACGGACTACACCCCTCCGAAACTGCGATTTGACCGAAACTTCCGTACGAGCATCCCTAATCGGGATGAATGGGACACTTCACCCCCTGTCGATGGTAGTTCTGTTCACTTCTTTACAGATAGCTCTAAGACCGAGGACGTGGCGGGCTGTGGTGTTTTCTCCGAAAAGCTTAATCTGAGTATCTTTTTCCGACTCCCTAATCATTGTAGCGTTTTCCAGGCGGAAATCATGGGGATTAAAGAAGCCCTGTCATGGCTGAAGTGTAATGTACTATCTGTCAGGGGTATTAACATTTTCATTGACAGCCAAGCGGCAATCACGTCCCTGGAATCATGCTCCTTCACTTCAAAGGCCGCCGGAAACTGTCGTTTACCTCTTATGGAGATGACAGATCAGTTCAACATTCACCTATGCTGGGTGCCAGGCCACAGGGACATTCCAGGAAACTGCAGGGCTGACGAGCTTGCTAGACAGGGTACCACTCTAAGGATTCTGCCTCATAGGCAGGCCCTGGGTAAGTTGAACGTTATTAGCATGACCAACCTCAGATGTTAAAAGGGCTCAACGTGTCACGTTTCGAGACAGATCTGGCCTTAGCTGGACCAAAAATGTAGTGCCGAGCTGGTCAAGCTAAAGCGAACACAGATCAGCCGCGTTGTTGGTGTTCTCACTGGACACCATCTTATAGGCCAACACGACAAAAGACCTGGCCTCTTTGCAACGACTTCTGCAGAAGCTGTAGGGACAGGAGGAAACCATCCTTCACCTCCTTTGCACTTGTCCAGCCCTGTCGCATAAAAGAATGCTCCATCTAGGGTCCCCCTTCCTTGACGACCTCAACTATCTGGTGTCCTTAGACGTCATGAGCATCCATCGCTTTTCCAAAAGCTCCGGTTGGTTTTGTTAGTCCCTGAGTGGCCTAATGGTTGATCCATGATATCACAAAGGACCTTCACTGGTCTAAGTGTGTCTGCACTGGCGTGTGGACAGCCAACCTAACCTAACCAAACCTACTCCCTGGAAATCTACATACTGATATTAAAGCGGCGGTTTGGGATGGAGCTGTTCTATCGGCATGGTCTTAAACGCACTCAGGAGTACGATAGGGATGTGCCCCGAGTCCAAATCTACAATATTTGCTCTGTTCACTGATGATCTGACAGACTGTTTGCCAGGATGTACGCAATATGCGGGTGTGCTTGTCAAAGCCCTTTTGTTTGCGGACGATGTTGTTCTATACGTATTGGCATACTCCCCCGGATTCCTTGCAACTCATGATCAATCAATGATCAATGATCAAATTGCATGAGTACACCAAATTATGGAAGCTAGTGGTCAACCTTAACAAGTCCAACATTATGACTTTCTAGGAAGGTGAAGGCCGAAATTGTTTCAACGAAAAATGGCGCTTTGATGAGGAATCAATCGAAATTGTAAAGGAGTGCAAGTATCTCGGAGTTTACATACTAAAAATATGAACATGGAACGGCATCTGAAGGAAAAACTTGTAAAATCTAAAACAGCCATCAATGTAGCTTGGACAAATTATTTCAGTAACAAATATATTAATTATAGTAGCAAATATAGGGTTTTCGAAGCAGTGTCTGAGTCGATCCGGTTTTATGCGGCGCAAGAATGGGGCGGAAAGCAATATGAAATCATGGAGAAGCTACTAAGATTTTATATTCCGTCGAATACGCCTAACTACATGCTTATGTTCGAAACAGGCTTATCGTCTTTATTTATTACAATATTATTGAAACTGCAGGTAGATTATGTACTAAAAGCTCTAAACACGCCAGCCCACCATCTCCCAAGAAAAAAAAAAAAATATTTGGCGCAACAGCTCTTTAAATGCCAGGGCCTAGCCACTCATGTTGTGTGCGGTATATTTTTCACACGAATGGAAAGGACTTACAGTTTAGTTTTCTCCCAAGAAAAAGAGTTCTGAATTTTGCGTAACCAAGAACTGGTTGGTACAGGGAATGGCTGACGGATGTGGAATCGAACTGAGAGATTACAACATGAGAAACGAGTTGTACGAGCTCATTGTGAAGTTAAACGAGCAGGCAAGAACGAGATATGCTGAAGAGGCAGCTGGATTATTGCATAGGGCAATCTACAGTAAGCTCGACCATGATTGACTGCGTGGTGAACTCTTGAACCTGAACTATGTACTCCACAGGGAGGACTTACCTATTATATGCAACATGTACAACTTAGTGGAGAAAGAATATGTATTTGATTTTATCGGAAGATGTCCGATCCTACGAGAAACAAAGAGGCATGTATTTGGGTATGATGCCTTGACGGAGATGCAAGTGGTTTCTCTCCTTAATAAAGGTGATGTAAATGCACTATACCGGTATTGTAAAAGTGTTCTAACCTATCGACAGCAAATTATAGATGAAAACTTTTGGGTATCGCATTAGTTCAAAAAGGACAGAGTACTTGTGCTGCCCGTTCTCTGATCCACTCAGGCCTATTCCAGACATTTATTTAAATGGTGCAGTGCTTCCCAAGTGCGAAAAGTTCAAATATCTGGGATCTATGATCAATAGCAAAGCAACTTGTGATGACGACATTAATTATCGGGCAAGCGTAGGGTGGATGAAGTGGCAGGAAAACTCCTCTATCTTCTCTGACCGAAAAATCCCCCTAAGTTGAAAGGAAGGCTCTACACCGCAGTTGTGGGCCCAGCGCTTATATACGATTCACAATGTTGGACGATGCACAAAAAGTATGAAAGTAAATAAACGGCAGCTGAGATGTAGATGCTTCGCATGACAGCAGGAGTGACAAAGCTTTATCGAATAAGAAGTTCGAAGACCCGTGGAAGACTTCACGTCAAAGAAACCATCTTACAAAAAATAGAGCGCGAACGACTCAGTTGGTATTGCCACGTTCAAGAGATCATAGAAGAGATCATATAAACCCTGTTAAAAGGGCAATATCAATGAACAGTCCTCTCGCGAGGCTGGAGAGGCAGGATGAGACAAATGCGACGACATCGTCATTTCATTGGCCTCAGTAACCGAGTGATCCAAAATCGGGAGGTCTGCCCATATTTTCTGAGATCAAATAGGCCAACCTGTAGAAATGAGAGGCAGGAGTGGTGCCGTGTTGCCTGTCGTTGAGTGCGGACGCGTTTTGGGAAATCTCCACCAACCAACCAACAATCAAAAAATAAATCTAAACCTAGTGCACCCAATTTAACAAAAAAAATAAAAAACCATAAATAAATAGATCAAAAATGATCAATACCTACCCACACAACCCACCAATCAATAAGATTCTAAATAAGAAATAGCCAAATTAATTTCCATTAATCGCGCGCGCCTAATCTCCACATCAGTGAAGTGCAGTGCAAAAAAAAGAAAACCATCAGTGCCGGGTCTCTCCTTCTCTCCCATCCCCACTCACTCGCTGTTGCGCTTCTTAATCATCGCAATTGTCGCATGTTCTTTACATGCCTTCAGTTTCGATGATTGAGAGAGCGTAACATCTGATGTATAGCGGACCGTGAGTGTCTTTCTGAATAGCGGACCACAGCTGACTGTCGTTTGGGCATAACACCGGCGATAGTTTGTTGTGGAAAACTATATTTAGGACCTACAACTCACGGTCTCGCTTAGTAGCGTCAGTGTTGTGTCTTTTTGTATTTTTATGTTAAATTCGTGGGCTTCGAACGAATTTCTTTGATCTGTACGCCCATGCTTATTTCCATAAACCAGCTGTTTTGGCACTGAGCGAAACACAGGTAGTCGAAGAATCTTCCGACCTACAGCTGCCTGGATATAACTTAGTGTCATTATTCTTTCCCCATCGCGGCCTCGCCATATACATATGTATGTCCGTAGTGATATAGCTTACCAAGTTCCACCACAGTATAGCCACTGTTCCAATCCAGAATTTAATTTCAAATGTCTAAAATTCACCGTCCGTAAGCAAATAATCCACTACTATTTTATCGGCAGAAGCCCTAGTGCGGATAGCAACTCGACTTTTAACGAATTTGATGCGCTGTCCGATTCCATCACACGAATTGTCTCCCTGTATCCTTATACTGAAATCGTCATTGCGGGCGATTTCAATATACACAGTTCGGAGTGGCTTCGACATTCTGGCCAGACAACACCCGAACACCCGAAGGAAGGTATGTTGAACTTTTCGCTGAGATAAACAATTTGACTCAGCCTACACGTATACTGGACATTGTAAGATATTCTGCCAACACTCTGGACTTGTTTCTTACTTCACACCCTGATAAATACATCAATGATGTTCTAGCGCCTCTAGGGCGGTCTGACCACAACATCCTATCAGCTAAATTCTCGTATTCTGACCACACAGTTAAAGAAAAAACTCCCAAAAGAAAAGTATGGCGCTACGAGAAAGCCAATTGGGACGGCCCTTGTAGTTTCTTTAGGAGTTTTAACTGGTCGCTGTGCTTCCTCGATAGCGACGTGGATGCCGCCGCTGATATGATTACTGACACCATCCTCTTAGGTATGGATGCCTTTATTCCTAACAGAACAAAAAACATCAAACCTAAGGCATAATCGTGGTTTGACCAGAGCTGCAAAGAGGTTATCAGGGTGAAAGGGGTAAGTTTTCGGTCTTATAAAGCCAACAAATCTAAGGAAAACCGAAAGAAGTTTAAACAAGCCAGAAATTACTGCAATGCTCATATTCGAGGTGTAAAATTCTTATATGACCAAAAATTGAGGCAACAAATTCTACAAAGGTAGTAAACATTTTTGGTCATTCCTCAAAAATATTAAAAATTCTGCCTCGCCCGCTATCCCAACGCTCATTTATAATGACATTCCAGCTGTCAGCTCCTTAGACAAAGCCAATCTGCTTGCTGCTCACTTCGCAGCGAACTCCACCCTGCCAGATAGTACTTTGTCTCCACCTGTGCTTGAGAGCGTCGAATTTTCCATGGGCCAAGTCCACTTTCGCACTCGTACAGTTGCAGGAGTACTCAAAGGTCTTAACATACACAAATCCGCTGGTCCAGATGGTATCTCTCCCATAGTTCTAAAGAGGTGTTCTTCCACGCTGGCAAAACCTCTGCGTAAGCTTTTCTGTCTGTCCTACTCTTCTGGGCTCTATCCGAGAAGATGAAAAACAGCATTTGTCCAGCCCGTCCCTAAGAAGGCGAATCTTCTTCCCCTTCTAATTACCGACCCATTGCACTAACGTCCCTTCTTTCCACGGTCATGGAAACGCTGATAAATCGTCAGCTTATGAAATATCTTGATTCACGAAAACTCCTCAATGACCGGCAGTATGGTTTTCGTAGCAACAGGTTCACTGGTGATTTGATGGCATATCTCACCGAGAAATGGAACCAATCTCTACATCACTTCGGCGAAACAAATATGGTTGCGGTTGATATTTCTAAGGCATTTGACAGAGTTTGGCATCAGGCTCTTTGTCGAAAATGCGTGCATATGGCATCGATGAGTCTCTTCTTCAATGGATTAGAAATTACCTTTCGAACCGTTCAATACAAGTTGTCTTGGACGGCTTCAAGTCTGCAATTCACCATATAAATGCTGGTGTTCCCCAGAGCTCTATTTTGTCTCCGACTCTGTTTCTCATTTTTATAAATGACCTCTTGTATGCTACTTCTAATCCAATCCATTCCTTCGCTGATGACAGTACCCTCAGTTTTTCAAATTCGTTCCCTAAATCACGTCCCTGCTCTTCGGCCGTAGAAGAGGGACGACAACGTATGTTAAACACATTAAATTCCGACCTGGACAGCATAACCAAATGGGGTTCAATCAATAGAGTGGAATTTAATGTACATATCCAAAACTCAATGCTGTCTTCTGTCTCTCAAGCGAAACCAAGACCCTCAACCATTATCCATGAATGGTACTTGTATCGCTGAATCCGATATGTGCATCAATAACCGTCTTCGATGGAACGATCACATATTCGAAGTCGCCAAAAATGCTGCATAATGTCTAGGATTCCTTAAGCGGTGCAAAAAATATTATACCCTGTCTGATCTGGCCTCCATCTATAAGGCATTCATCCGCCCAAAGCTGGAATATAACGCCCACATCTGGTCTGGTGCACCCAAGACCGTTCTGCACATTCTAGATAGGGTACAGAACCGCGCGTTAAAACTTATAAGTGATAGAATCATTGTGAACTCCGTAGTCTCACTTGAACATCGTAGGAATGTCTCATGTCTTTCCCTATTTTATCGCTTCTTTTACAAAAAATGCTCCAGCGAAATAGCCAGCTGCATTCCTCCCCTTCCAAACTTCACCCGCAATACGCGTCATGCTTCGAATGCACATCAGTTCACCCTCATGCCCAACTTCGGACGTACTGTCAAATATAGGGATTCGTTTATAAGCCGAACAACACGTTTGTGGAACGATCTACCAGCCTCTGTGTTTCCTCATCATTACAACCTACAAACATTTAAAGCCAACACAAACCGGCATCTCCTCTGCCTCTTTCCCCCCTTCTCCCAACCGCCCGTGCCCTGAGAACCAGTATAAGGGTATTAATAATCCCTTTGGCACGCGCAAATTATAAAAAAATGAGGTGAAGTGGGAGTCTTATAATCCATTGTTTTTGGATCATAACCTCGCCGAAATAAGAAGAAGAAGATTAGAAAACATTATATGAAGAAATAAAATCTTTAAAATCTAAGTGTAAAATCATCAATTCTACGCTAATTATTCACGCCCCAAATCCTGATATTGAGAAACATTTCCTCATTTCTCATGAAATAATTAAAGTCAGTCCGATGAATTGCGAAACTGGTGTTAATTCTACAGCAAAAATATAGCACTGGCAATAGGGTGGTAATAAGACTAAAAAAATGTACCACACTGACTGATGTGTATGATATCAGGTCAACGGAGAACAAATACTGTGAATCATAAAGCAACGACAAAAGAACAAAATAATACTATGCGGTAATCTTAATGACACCCCTGGATTTTTTCCGAGACCTAACATCACAAAACAGTACACCAATCTTTCTCTCTCTCTGGTTTTTTTTTTTTTTTTGTTTCGCAGTAATTGTGTATGTAAGTGTTGCTTCCTAAGCGTAAGTAAATATTTATTTATGTTAAATATACCCTAAATATTCCCACCGGAATAACACCTAAGGCATAAGACAAGCTAAAAGAAGTGTCAGACCCTTCCAAAAGCAGATGATATCCTTAAATACAACAGAATCGATATAAGAAGGCTTGTGAGCTTCCTTACCGGATACTGCCATCTAAAATATCATCTAAATAAAAAAAAGAATCTCGGAGGATATCACCTGTCGCCTATGTCTAGAAGAGGATAAAACCGAACAACACATACTATGTGAGTGCCCAGCTCTGTGCAGAATTAGATATGATCCCTTAAGAAGATCATATCTCCAACAGATTTAAGGCACCCCTTCACAGCTGTAATTATTGCTTTCATAAGGAGAATAGAATTACTATTCTTAAAGCGCTAAAGTTGTCCCGGCGCAATAGATCTATCTGGTCGCAGTGCCTTTACGCCAAATGGGCGTGGCCAAAAACCTAAAAAGAAAAAAGAAGTTACATCAATTAAGAAAAGAGTGAATTAAGTTCTTTTATCTATTCAGTAACGCCTACTTTCTTTTTTTATTATTAAAAAATAAAATCAAAAACTTTTAACAAAATATGTACGCTCTATAATTTTCTTCAATTTTACTATAATAACTGTGCACGACCACTTTCTGGAGGCAGTTCATACAAAATATTGGTGCTGATTCAGCTCCACAGTCGCGCATACTTCTTTCTACGAAAAATTCCAAATAATCCTTTTCCGATAAAATCTCTTAAAAACCGAGAAAATGTCATTTAATCTGTAAGATATTGCCTTCTCATTGCATTTAGTTGACCATTTCCATGATCATATACATTCATCCTTCGTGTGATTGGTTGGGATTGAGGGGGAGATCTTTGGGAGTGAGTATAAAACTACCTTAGGCCATCTTGGTAGTTCTCTGCCTAGGAGTGAGACGAACCTTGAAGCCTTCTTCCCGCTTTAGTATAATGTCAGCTTGCAATTTGAAATCCTTCTCTTTGATATCCGAATGAACGCGATAGTTACGTAGGATGGTGGAGAGCAGAATCTTCAGCTTGAGCATGGCATACTTTCGACCTTAAAATAGAAGAGAAAACTTTAGAATATGCGAAATATTTAGGACTCTCTTGAACTTACCAACACAGCTTCGTGGTCCAGCAGAGAATGGCACAAAGGCATAATAATGTCTGTTGGCCTGTTTCTCTGGCAGGAAGTTATCCGGATTGAATACTTCGGGATTCTCGTAGATCTTTGGATTACGGTGAAGCTGGAAGGTGGCCACAATAACTGTGGTTTCAGCTGGGATAGAGTAATCACCAGAAGCCAACTTGACATCTTCTTTGAGTTGTCGAGCAATAATCGGTACTGGCGGGTACATACGAAGTGTCTCCATGAGACAACGTTCCAAGTATTTCATTTCGAGAGTATCTTGGAAGGTAGCAGGCCTATCAGAATCACCAAAGATTTCATCCAATTCAGTCATGACACGGTCTTGAATTTCCTGATGGATACCCATCATTGATAGGAAGAATGAACTTCCAGCAGCGGTGGTATCGTGACCTTCGAACATGATCGTATCGACTTGTTCCTTGATTTCGGTGTCGGTGATCAAGGTACCATTTTGTGCACTCTCCAAGAGTAAATCCAGGAAAGCCAAACGTTTCTTCTCGCCGACGTCATTGTCTTCTACATCCAAATCGTCTTTCAGATTTTCAGACTGTCCGAATGAGAGACCCTCCACGACGGTGGTTTTCTTGGAGTCAACTTCAAAGTTGAGGCCTTCAAACGATTTGCTGGTTTGAGCTAGTGAACCACGGGCACCCTTGGAGAAGGCTTCTTTCTTATTCTTGATGACCTTGCTGGTGAGGCCGTGAATGATGCCAAGCAGTTTACCTTGATTCTTAAAGTGTTTGGTGAGACTGAAAAGGAGTTCACTACGCAGCAAAAAGTTGCGATGACGTAGATGAAGAATATCACACATTTTCATCACAGCCATGGCGTATTCGTAACCGTCCTTTTGTTGGGATTTGGACACACCCATGGCGGTTTCTGAAACGAAAGTTAGGGGATAGTCAGTAACTTAAGTAAAAGTATTGAAATCTCGAGCGCTTCTATTCCCAGACATTGTGAGAATCAGTTTTCAATAAAGTCAAGTTTAGCCATCGGATACAGGTCGCAAATTTGTCTTCTCTCCGAGCATATCTCCGGTCACTTGTGATGACCTGACTACCGGAAGGAGTTAAGTTTAAGAGATGAAAGTTTATACTTTAAATATCCATTCTTTTACTTTTAAAAAAGCCCTTGCTCTTGAGTGCGACACTTAAGGATATCATGAAAATAGGAGCTTCGCAGACTGAGTGGACGATTAATAAAGTTTTACGATACATATAGGTTTTCGATAAAGGTTTCATAATATTTTGTTCTAGGACTAAATTTCTAGCAATTTGGGAATCAAAATATACCTCAAAATGAACCGTTTACAAATAATTGTCTTGTCTCCCTAAAACTGCTTTATCGTGGAAAGACTTTATGGATCAAACTACTTGACAAAAGCTGGCAGAAGGTGAGAAACTTCTCTTGAACTCTATAGTGGGATGTATGAAACTTTTATTATCAAAGAAGACTTTGAAAAATACGAGACGTTTTTTGAAGAGTATAGGCTGGTGTGGAGGACTGCTGTACGATTTCATAATGTAGGTAGGGCTAGCGATGGTATGCTTTTTGGGATCCAGAAACGATTCGCTTCAAAAGTCAAATGCGATTTTGTGAGAAAGGAAGATAGAAATTTAGTTGAAATAGAAGTGCAAGGAAAATACTTCGCTTTGTCCCAATATACATTAATTCGTGCAACTGGAATAGTGACTACGAACATTTTTTGAATTTTTTCCTGAACACAGGAGGCGATAACATTCTATTTGTTGGGGATTTTAATGCGCTAGTGGGAAAAGAACAAGTTTTCAAAAGCACACCGCATGGAATGGAAAGTACCCACAATTGCACTAAGAAAACGAAAGATAACATCTTAAACACAAAAGGAAGGCAGTTAGTTGAAACATGTGACTCCTTTAATTTGTGTATGCTTAACGGCAGAAGCATTAGTGATAGCGAAGGAGAACTAACTTACATATGTTAAAGGCAATGGCTGCTCAGCAATAGACTACGCACTAATAAATGGAAAGTGGCACAACCTAGTATAGGATATGCATATACCTCCACACACGTTTTCGGACCACATGCTTCTGATTGTTAAATGCGAGTTATCGGCATTAAACACCTACGTACGTCGAAAAAATGCCCCTTCTGCCTAAACTAATCTGGAAATACAATAACATCGATATCTATCGCGATAAACTAGATGAGTGCATCTACAGCTTATCACCCGAGTGGAGCAACGCCTTCTTGCACCCATGTACGTATGTTTTCACAAATCTGATCAAAATTGTTTCTCATTCAAAAACAGCAGAGAAGGAAAATAAAAGAAAACAAACTTGGCTCGACGACGAATGCAACAAAGCGAGAAAAAGGTCTCTTGCAACTCTGAACTATTTTAGAAAGCAGAACACTGAAGCGGCAAGAAAAACGTGTGTGAAGGCGAATGCATATTGTAAGACGTTATATGAACAGAAGAAAAAAATATATTGTGAGGAAATGGCTAGGGAATTATCAGAAACCAGCAGCAGTAGAGATCTCTGGGCAGTAGCTAAAAGGCTTGGCGTGGCAAAAACGCTCCTCGCGGTGCCCGCTGGGTAGCTATCTGATAGTGAACTAACGATGAGCGTATGCTGAGTCTGACGATATATGTGTAGCTAAACACTCGG
The DNA here is from genome assembly GCA_945910035.1 of Brachypalpus laphriformis. Classification (NCBI taxonomy): domain Eukaryota; kingdom Metazoa; phylum Arthropoda; class Insecta; order Diptera; family Syrphidae; genus Brachypalpus; species Brachypalpus laphriformis. The sequence goes on from OX246753.1 coordinate 37,148,903, forward strand.
ACCTGCGTAAGCACATCTGGGTGAACTTCAACGCGCATATGTTTAACCGGACGAGGCATCTCTTGTTGACCTGACTGGCTGAAATATGCGTCTCAGAAGTCCAGCAAGAGCTCCTCAGAAGGTGGACGTGCGGCGGATAATTTCTCCCGATGGAATCAACGGTGACGTCTACAGACCAGCGGATACCTTACTTGAGCTACTTCGACACATTTGGAGCTGAGGTCTGTAAGGATTTTCAATACTACGTCAGGGTATTGAAAAAGAGTTGGTGGCGGATGAACCCTTAATGGGCCAACGGCAGCGCTCATATCCTCGAAGTGGTAAAAAAAAAAAAAAAAGGATCTGGCCCTCCAGGTTGGGGGTTGTGCCGTCGGGTTAACTTCCCTACCACGTAAAAAACCTTCGGTTACGAAGCAACCAACAGCCTCGGATACGGATGATTTTACTGTTGGCGAACCAAGCAAACGTAAAAAGGACAACGATATTCGTGCCTGCACGTGGAATGTCAGGTCCCTCTACAAACCACGTGCAGCCGAACAACTTGCGGAGGCCCTAGAGTGTCTCAAAGCAGACATTACCGCCATCCAAGAAGTGCGATGGGATGGGTCGAGCAAAAGGAGTATGAATAACTACGACATCTACTACGGCGATTACTACAGACAAAAAGGACAGCATTTATTCGGGTGCGGATTTGTCATTGGAGGTAGACTTAGGCAAGAAGTCTTGAGTTTCCGGCATGTGAACGAGCGCCTTGTGGCTATCCGTATCAAGGCTAAATTTGCCAACATAAGCCTAATATGCGTTCACGCCCCTCACGAGGAGAAGGACGACGCGACGAAGGATGACTTCTACCAGCTCTTGGACAAAACGTATGAGCAATGCCCTAGCCACGACGTTAAAATTATCCTAGATGATTTTAACGTATCAACGTAAAGCTAGGAAGAGAGGACGTCTTTAGTAGCGTGGTCGGAAAGCACAGCCTGCACGACATCACATCCGACAATGGACTCAGGCTAATCGACTTTGCGGCGGGGCGAAACTTTGTCGTAGCTAGTACGCGGTTCACACGTCTCGACATTCACAAAGGAACATGGCTCTCCTTTGATCGAAAAACTGTCAACCAAATCGATCACATTGCGATCGACGCAAGGCACTCTTCCAGTATTCTGGGTGCCCGGACTTTCCGAGGAGCCAACGTAGACTCGGATCACTACCTAGTTGTAGCCAAGGTACGGAGCGAAATCAACGAAATGCTGTGAGGAAATTTGACATAGGGATCCTATAATCGCAAGAGACCACCAAAACCTTTGCCGATCGTCTTTCATCTAATCTCAATCTAAGTTCTATGCCGCCAGCAACGAATGCGGAAGACCAGTGGCAGCGTTGCTAACAAGCCATCAGAGAGGCCGTCTCTGATGTACAGGGTTTCTCCCGGCCACCACAACGAATCCCCTGGTTTGACGAGGGAAGCCGGCAAGCACATGCAGCTAAACAAGAGGCGTACAAAGCGGCGCTGCATAGAAGAACCAGAGCTGCTTACGAGCTCTACGTGAACAGGAGAAAAGAGGAACATCGACTTTTCAGAAAAAAGAAAAAAGAGCATGAGAAGCGCTCGATCGAGGAGATTGAGAGACTTTATTGCCGGAATGATGTTCGAAAATTTTACCCAAAGATAAAAAAAACATGCCGGGGTTTCAAACCCAGAACAGAAGCCTGCAGGGACGAAAATGCCAATATAGTAGTAGAATCGCAGTCGGTGCTGAGGAATGGAAGGAACACTTCTGCAGACTGTTAAACGGCGATGACGGGCAATGTTCCGCTGTCAGGCAAAATGAGCCATTCAACAGTGATGATGACAGTCAAGATTCCCGTCAACCCGATCAGAATGAAGTGAGGATAGCGATGTCTAAACTCAAATCCAACAAAGCTGCTGGAGTCGACGGCCTTGCCGCTGAACTTTTCAAGGCAGGAGGAGATGAGTTGGTAAGGAGCATGCACCAGCTGATCTGTAAAACCTGGTCGGACGAAAGTATGCCCGATGAATGGAACCTCAGCATCGTTTGTCCGATCCTGAAGAAAGGAGACCCTCTGAACTGCGCCAACTACAGATGTATAAGTCTCCTCAACATCGCATATAAGATCCTGTCTGCCATACTATGTGAACGCCTAAAATCGATCGTCAACAACCTGATAGGTCCTTATCAGTGCGGTTTCAGGCCGGGAAAGTCCACCATTGACCAAATATTCACACTACGGCAGATCTTGGAAAAGACTCATGAATATAAAATCGACACACACCATTGATTTTAAAGTTGCCTATGATAGCGTGTATAGAGACGAGTTATACAGAGCCATGTCTAGTCTTGGCATCCCTACCAAGCTCGTCCGTTTGTACAGCATGACGATGGAGAACTCTCGCTGCTCCATCAAAGTCGGTGAGAACATCACCGAACCGTTCGATGTCAGGAAAGGTCTTAGACAAAGTGACACGCTATCATGCGATCTTTTTAACATAGTACTTGAGAGAATTGTACGAAACTCACAAGCCAACACCGGAAGTACAATCTTTAACAAGTCTGTACAATTACTGGCTTATGCCGATGACATTGACATAATCGGAAGAACTCGGCAGGCAGTCAATGGGGCATTTACGCGTATTGAGATCGAGGCAGCAAAGATGAGTCTAGCGGTCAATGAAAGCAAAACAAAATATATGCTGTCTACAAAAAAGGACACCCAACATCGGCGTCATGGACAGTACGCCACAATAGACAGATATAATTTTGAGGTAGTAAGATCACACGAAGAATTACTCTTGCCAATCGTTGTTTGTATGGGCTAAAACGGCAATTGAGCAGCAAAGCCCTATCTCGAACTATTAAGGTAACTCTTTATAAGACACTAATCATCCCAGTCCTGCTGTATGGCGCAGAGGCATGGGCTTTGACAAAACCGAATGAGGATGCCCTTGGTTATTTCGAGAGAAAAGTTCTTCGAGCGATCTTTGGTCCCGTCTGCATAGACGGTGAGTGGAGGAGAAGGTACAATGCCGAACTATATGGCCTGTACAAGAACATCGACTTAGCCAGAAGAGTTCACATACAGCGACTAAGATGGTTGGATCATTTGGGTCGGACGGACGACGCAGTAGAGGACGACCTCGTGGTAGGTGGCGCAAACAAGTGGAGAGGGACCTTAACCAACTTGGCGTGCGCAACTGGAGGCAGCTGGCTCGTAACCGTGCTGGCTGGAGAGGTTTGTTGGTTGAGGCTCAGGTCCACCCCGGACTCTAGCGCCATCTAAGTAAGTAAGTAAGCTAAAAGGCTTAACGGAAATACCTTTAAGGTTGGAAAAGGAATGGAAGCCAATGCCTTAACCTTACATTTTAAAACAATGCTCAATTCTCAAGAAACGTTTATGTCCTTTCAATATGCACTGCCACTAGTCTTCAACGAGAGCCTAGACAGACCGTTCGAAGAAAATAAGCTTCTCGAAACATTAGGAAAAGCCAAACGCAATAAGGCTCCGGGAGAAGACCTAATTGCCTACGAGTTTTTTAAGTACGCTTTACCATCTTTTGTGGAAAAACTTTTATTGTCTTTTAATGACATCTATAGCAAAAGAAAGTTACCAACTTACTTCCAAAAGTCTATTATTTTCCCTATATACAAAAAGGGTGATCCGAATGTCGCTGCCAATTACAGAGGCATATCTTTTATGAACTCAATTGATAAAATTTTTCCTGGAATCCTGAATGCACGTTTATCGAAATAGGCGAAAGACATTAATAAATTAAGCCGATTCCAGGCAGGCTTTAGAGAGGAGTTGACCAAATTTTTAATTTGACGTCAATTGCAAAATTGTACCTCGAACAAGGAAAGAAACTTTATGCTTGTTTTATAGACTTAAGAGCCGCCTTCGACACAATTAACAGAAACTGTTTATTTTATAAGCTAGCGAATATCGGAATATCGACAAAATTCTTAAACATCTTAAAAGATCTGTACAACAGCAATATCATATGTCCGCAATATGGAACGGGAAGCATATTTCAGAATGGTTTAAGACGGAAATAAGAGTAAAACAACGATGTCTGCTGAGCTCACTTTTATTTTGCCTGTACCTGGATGATATAGTAGACAACTTACCGGCCGGCATCTGCGTTGAAGGGTTGAGAATCAAAGTGCTGCTATATGCAGACGATATTGTCATCTTGGCGGAGTCACTAAACTCATTACAGCTTATGATCAATAAGCTAGAAGAATACTACGCAGTAAATTGTCTACAAATAAATACCACCAAGTTCAAAGTGCTAATATTTTGAAAAGCCTCCGGAAGGCTGCCGAGGGATGAAAAATGGAAGTACGCAGAAGAGTATCTAGAAGAAGTCAGGACTTTTAAATATCTAGGGGTCACCATAAGTCATAATTTATCAGTGAATAAAAATCTTCAGATCAAACTATCAGAAGCAAAGAAGACAATGAATTACACATGGAGGAACCTACTGTCTAGCAATAAAGTCTCAATGTCGGCAAAGATGAAAGTTTTTGAAGTTTTTATGCGGTCAGTTATGTGCTATGGAGCGCAAGTATGGGGCAATCATATGACCGAGTGGAAAATTTACTACGATTCTTTGTGAAAAAAAAATGTTTCGGCTACCCACTACTACCCCGAATTATATGATCCGTACTGAAAGCGGAATATTCCCACATTTGATATATACTCTGAGGCTGAATACGAGGTACATAACCAAAGTCTTGAAGGGAGAAGATGATACACGTTTGGCAAAGGTACTTGCAAAAAAAGCTGTAAGAACAAACTCACTGGAAGGATGTTGCGGAAAAACATGGTTGCAGTTTTAACATGGAGGAATCAAATCTTTTGGAGTGGGAAAGTCTGTTATGCAAATTCGTCTCCGATGTTGATCAGGCTATGATAAAGGACTTCGTCACAAAGGCAACAATTTCTAACTCCAGTCCAATTTACAAATGAAAGATAGCCTAAGTACAACACAAATCTCGTTCATATTTCGAACTAGAGGAGAAATCTTAAAACTCAATTGCATGCCATATCGTAACGAACTCCCACTTATATGTGGGCTGTGTAACATGAGGGAGAAAGAAGACGTTGTGCATTTTGCAAGCGAGAGAGGAACGATAGCGAAATCAGCGGCGAAATAAAAACAACAACACAGCGATTGAATTGTGCAGAAGTACTCTTTATTGTCTGTATGGTGACAAATCATTACCACTATCGGTGATTGATCCCCAAGCAGCTACAGTGTTGGTTTAAATACCTTTGGAGAGTCTCTATGTACCGTTGATCTTACAACTCGGCCATCCTTAAATGATCGTGTCCTCACGATCCGAGCTTCGGTGTCGCTCTTTAATTTAAATTGCTTATTGCGGCTCTCATCCTCGGAATCTCCGAAAATTACAGCTCTCTTTTCCTTGGCCAAAAACAGCTATGAGGAACCATTTGATCGGGAGCGGGAGCGGGACCTTGATTTGGAGTGAGGTCTGAGTTTGAATCTCGAGTGACTGCTTCGAGTAGCCTTAAAGACGTTCCTGATACGCCCTGATTCATAGCAGTTGTGTTTGGAGCTGCTTCTACTGCGTTTGGGACCACTTCGACCGCATCTAGATCCGCTTCCACTACGCCCTGAGCTACTTCGACTGCGCCTATGACTTCGCCTTGGACTGCGGGTCCCAATACCAGATCTAAGCCTCGAGCGCCTTCGTGGTTGCCTGGATTTCCTCCTACCTCGCCTGGATCGACTTGTACTGTACCTTGGTCTGCTTCTATCACGACCTGGACTTCCTGTGCAACTTTTGCATCCACCGCGACTCCTCCGGGGGGATTCAGTCCTGCAGTTTGTGATGGAGGTGCATCTGTATGCCTTTACAACCTTACAACCACACGTTGGTCCAGCAAATTGCGCCCAATCAGCATCCCATATGGTTGGCTCTCGTCCGGCACGATCAGAACCTCGCACCATGAAGTAAGTTTGTCGACCCCTACTTCGGTGTAGACTCGCTCAACGGTCTGGCAAGTCACTCCTCCAAACTCCCCTCAGATGCCGTCGGTCCTCGTCGTACTTGATGTATCCTTCATCAGCGACTGAACGACGCAAAGTGACACAATCACTCCCCAAGTCAATAAATGCTTGAATTAGGTACCCGTTCACCGTGGTGTCCTTGATGTACGGTACCATGTAATCCATCGGCCCCTCCTTCAACAGCAACTGGGTCGGTCTCTCAGGGTTCCCCACTCTACTGGTAGTCCGTCCAACCCTCGCAACTTGGGTATGTTGCAGTGGGCAATCTCGTTTGTAGTGCCCCACCTGCTGGCACCCAAAGCACCTAAGTTCGTCTCCGGCACCTTCCAATCTGGTCACTGGTCCTTCAAGGCAGTGTTCCAACTCCCGCTGTCGAGACTTCTCCACCACACGTTGATTCCTGGGCCTTAGTCCAACGACCCATCGGGCTCTTTGCAGCAGGTCGTCGACCGACGTTGGCCTCACCGCCCGGAACGCTTCCCGGCACTCCTCATCCGCAATTCCCTGAATTATATATTTTATCAGGGAGGTCTCCTGTACACACCCCCTCGATGAAATCATTTTCATCTCGAAGATATATTCCTCGAGATTCACCTTGCGTCTGCCTCCGCTCTCTCAACCGGTCGTGGACGTCAGCGTCATCATCGGTTGTTGGGAAGTTCCTGCATAGTTTAGTGAAAAACTCGTCCAGCGTCTCGACCGTTGTGCCCTGACTCCATAATTTTGCTGCACCCACCAGTTTTGTTGTCGCCGCCATCAGTAGCAACCTTTAGTCGAGGGCATAAATACGCTGGATGTCCACTACCTTCTTTCTCCATGCTTTCGACGACAGCCCTGCGATTGTCCTAGGATTGAACTCAGGCAGCATCTCGGCTACGTCTCGCACCGTGTACAGGTTCCGAAAGCAGCACCTAGCCCCATCCGACGAGACAGCAGTTGCCGGCACTTCAACTTTTGGAGCGGGAGGAGGCGTACTCGTTTTGCCGTTCTCATCTGCCTTGATCGTTACGAGCTCCGCAAATTTCTCCCTCAGGAGCTGGAGTTCACGCCGAAGCTCCTGGAATTCATTTGATTTGCTCGCAGAACCACTCCCTGAGAGTTTTCCATCGAGCGCCACCGAATCTGTAGCCTCCAGCAACATTTTCAGCAGCTCCTCCTTCAGGCCTCCAAACCACGTCACCTCAGCTCCTCACTCTCTCGTTAAAGCGCCGCTGCGTCAAAAAAAAAAAAAAAAAAAAAAAAAACAATCTGGTCACCCCAACAGCCAAGGAACTCAATTACTCGAACGGCCAGCCAATCTTTCTTCTCCCGTTCCAACGGCAAAAGTTCAGCGCCCAGCATCAACAGCCCAGAGCAACGGCTCGGTTCAACGACCTCCTCAACCGCTGAATCGACTTCCAAATCAAAATCAGCGACACAATCGCAAGCAAAAATTGGCAATCTCTGCAACGGTCAACTGCTGGCGCTCACACACACCGAAGCAAACCGTATTGTGCACTCGCTGTCGTGTTCCTCGCTTCCTCGGTTCGTTCACCTCTTTCGCTTGTGCCACAGCAAAGCTTACAGCTCCGAGTCGACCCCCCTTGTCGAGATCAGCAAAAAAACCCAAGATGATCCCGTTTACTATTTGAGTTTTCTTATCCCACTTCTGATTTTGATAAGCGAGAGAGGTACCTGCCCCATTCTAAAGAAAATCTGGAGAGCGTATTACGGAAGGATATATTACAAATCGAGGAAGTGAAAAGCCTGCTAAATGGAGAAAATGACTGGAACTGGAATGTCCTAACTGCATACCTCCTCGAAGCGTACAAATATAGAAAAAAAATAATTGAGGAAAACTTTTGAAATTAACTTAAATACACTAGAAATAATAGTTAAATCGTTACAAATGTAGTACGAGTACTTAATATAGATTAACCAATCCATGGCAGACGGCTAAGCCATTGCTCTAAATTGTACTTAATTATGAATTGTAACTATTATTGAAATTAAATAAATTACTCTTATTATTATATTATTATAGTGGGATTCAGGACATGTTTATGCAATTTATAGTCTTGAATTACATTACATTGATAGTCTACAATAAAGCCTCGTAAAATCACTTAACGATGCAACTGTACCATCAATCTCATTTTACTTTCCTTGTAAAGCACATATGATAGGTAGACCTAAACACCATCAAAGCCATCAGTTCCATATATACGAGTATATGCAACCATATTCTGCATTACTATGGGTGCAGTTAAAGTGATTAAAAACAAGGAGGCTACTTACCCAACAAAATTTCCACTGTGGCCTCACTCATGTAATCATGACAATCGAATGTTTTTTCACCTTCAGCTCTCAATTTGCGAACCACGTCCCGTGAATTCTCATTAAACAGCTCGACGAAGCTCTTCAATACATTCAAGTGGAATGTTGGAGCAATAAGTTTCCTGTGTGATCGCCATTTGTGACCTATAAGAAAAAAAAAAGAAGAAACAATCAATGCAGTAAATTTAAATATCCTGACTGAATATTCAAATCGAAACCGGCTGCATTGTTTTGTCTACGAAACAATGCAATGACTGCACATTTCATCAGCGATTCATTTTTGAAATTTCTGTAATAATTTTCTATAAATAAAATTTAAATTTTAAACTTGAAAGCATTTATTAAGCATTTCTTTTGAATGTAGATGAATTCTAAGTCCTCGATAGCAAGTTTGTTGTACGCAGTAAAAAAGATATAAGACACCTATTTTGAACATGATGAGCGAATAATAAATTATTAGCTAGTTGTACCCACTTCGCTAGGTCTTTTAATAACTGGAACACCCACTTTTAAGGTCGAAGCACAGGTCAGTGACCTACGAATTCGCAAAATGTGAACAAACCATTTTTAGCACATTTACATACGAGTATATGCACATAATTGATAATTCTGCTATAAACAAGAACAGAGCTTAATTAAAAAAAAAAAAAACTTGAATTTCAATTAGCTTATGCGAAGAAATTAACAATTCGCTGATTTTTTCACGAATAAGCGAGTGTTTCTTGCGAACTGGCAACTTTTATTCACATTCCAAAATGTAGGACGCAATCTACATTCACGCGACCAAAACATTCGCGAGAGTTTAACCTCACAATTCCGTTGCATTGCTCCTTGTGGCTAAGACCGTGGTTGAATATATTGAAAAGAAGGTAAGATATAGACCATACAATATAAAAATTAAAGCTACGTTATATAATCATGTACTTTTTACGTTTAGGCAATTTGTAACAAAATGAATGATAATTGAATTTCGTGGATTGCAGTGACTAGACAAAAAAGTTGGTCTGAATAAAATGTCTAAATTAGCATATACAGGGTGACCAGATAAGAACGATAGGAAACAAAATTGAAATAAAACAACAACAGTGTGAGATATTATTCTGAGATAGATTCTGACTTTATTTTGAAGCTACATTCATGCCATTATGTGTGGAATAGCACATCATTTAAATGGCCACCTCGGCTTCGTTGGCAGTGCTTCAAGCGGTCGGTCTATTGATCGCTCGGATATATTGATCTTCTTGAGCTCTGGCCACAGAAAGTCGGTTAATATCGCTCTATACCTGTGACCATTGACGGTAATGGGGTCTCCTCATTTCGAAAGAAATAAGGTCCGATGATGCCGTCATGCCATAAACCGCACCAAACAGTCAATATTTGTGGATGCATTGATGCTTGGTCGAACACTTGTGTATTATCTTCGCTCCAATAACAACAATTTTGCCTATTGACATAGCCGCTGACCCAAAAATGAGACTGCAAAACTGCAGAACGCACTGAATAATGTAAATGAATGGACGAGGGACTGGCGGATCGCCCTCAACGAATCTAAATCTGTTTACGTGAATTTCACTTACAAGAAGACTAATAACGGCCCGCGTACCTTTTGCAAACGAGGCCAAATACCTAGGAATGACACTCGACACAAGACTGAAATGGAATTCGCACGTGAAAATGAAACGTAAAGAACTCGAAATCAAATATAGAGAAATGTACTGGTTACTCGGAAAACATTCCCAGCTCAGTACTGAAAACAAACTGCTTTTATACAAGCAAGTGCTAAAGCCGGTGTGAACTTACTCTATACAACTTTGGGGTTGTACCAAGAAAACAAATGCAAATATTTTACAAGCTTTTCAAAATAAAGTGCTAAGAGAAATTGTCCAAGCACCGTGGTATAGTAGAAACGACGATATCCACAGGGATCTCGGAATTCCGACAATCGAAGCTGAAACTAGAAGCTTCGCGAATAAGCATAGAAACCGACTAATCGGACATGTCAACAATACAGTCCTACAAATTTTGGATGAGAGCAATTTATTGCGCCGACTACAAAGGACGAAACCTTTCGACTTGGCGAGATAATGATTAACCGCGTCTAGATTGCGGAATATGCAGGATCTTTCAGTCGAAAGTAACCTGTCAAAGGTTTTTATTTCATGATAGAAAAATTGCTTGATAAGTTTATACTTAGTTGCGATATCTAACAAATTTATATCGAAGGGTCTTCTTCGATACTGGCCGTTACGGCGCCTATGATTTCTTCATTTCGCACCTATCTCTGTCTGGTTGGTAGCTTAAGGTCCAAAACAGTACTCACACTCAAACTTTTCCACGGTGCGACGAATTGCCTACACACTGAAGCAAACTTTAATTTAAGCTGGATGCTATCGAGAGTACAAATCTTGGTGGACAAGTGGATTTTGTCTAGCGATGTAGGCGACCTGATAGACATCGATATTAAGAGCCTCCTATGCTACATAAGAAGCTCAAAATGCTTTAACGAGTAGATAAAGAGAAACTTTCTCCCATGATACACGTGGTATCACAATGGATCTATGTATTATATTGGTCTAAGCGTGTTGGCGATTCTCAGCTGTCAGTCACTTCAACCTAACCTAACCTAACCCACTCGCGCGCCACTTATCGTTTTACTCATTTGTATTTTTTCAAAAGTTGTATTGCTGATATTCCATACTTAGTTAATAAGCTTTCGATCAGCGTTGCAATCATTAAAATAGGTACAGAAATAACTTCACAGGAGGAATTATAAGCTCGCGCGTTAGTGCCCTAACTAAAGGGTCATTCAGTAGCTATGTTAGAACTTTGGCAGCCTAATGCGACGATATTTGAAAATATTTTGCTAACATTTTGTTGTAATTGTATTTTTTCATAGTCACCATTTTACCATGGAACGCTACACGATTCAAAAATGTATGGAAATTGTAAAAATTTGTTGTCGAAATTCGATTTTTGTTCACGGAATGTTCCGCATGTTATATAGGATTTACGGTCGTAATGAGCGTCCTTTCGAGCTCACCATTCGGCGAATTATGACGAAATTCCAGGAAAGTGTTCAGTGGCTGATCGGAAAGTCCCTGTATGTCAACGAAACGTGCGGTCGACCGAAAATACTGCTGCGATGGCACAGAGTCCAAGAACTGAAGCCTACTGATCATTCCATATGTCGCGCATTCTCTGATTGGGCTCTGGAGCAGTTGGAAACTGATCCCTATTTTGGGCAAAAAATCTTCTTCAGCGATGAGGCGCATTTTTGGCTGAATGGCTACGTGAACAAACAAAATTGTCGATTTTAGAGCAATGAAAATCCAAGAGAGATTATCCCAACACCTTTGCATACCGAAAAACTCACTGTTTGGGGGTGATTATGGACCGGCGGCTTAATCGGACCTTATTTTTCTAGGGACGAGCGTGGGCGGGTTTTGACTGTCAACGGAGAGCAGTATTGGGCCATGGTAATAGAGTTTTTTTTGGGTATCGGCGACATGTGGTTTTAACAGAATGGTGCGATGTGCATTGAACGAAATACTGGAAATATTGAAGGCGAAGTTTCCGGGTCACGTAATTTCACGAAAAGCCGACGTCAATTGGCCGTAAAGTCCCGCGCGATTTGACGCCCTTAGAGACTTTTCTTTAGGGTTACGTTAAATCCCTTGTCCATGCCAGCAATAATAGCCGACCTTGAGGATAACGTTGTTCGCGTCATTAGCGAGATTGAGGACATCTTATGTAACCGAGTCATCCAAAATTGGACCTCTCGGATGGCCGCCGTCAAGCAAAGCCATGGAAGCCATTATTATTTTTAAATCACAATGGTATCGAATGTTCTTTAGTTTGAAGTTAAAAGATCCGCTATACCTCAAATACAATTTGTTTTACTTAAATTCAAAGGTGTATTGCGCTTAATGAATGACCCTTTATATAGAAGGAAGATAGATACATAGATACTTATTGTTGTGTGAGAATTACTTAAATTCTGATCATTCTTGTTTGTCAATTTTACTGAAATTAACGGAAAGTGATGGCATTTTCAAAGTCACCAAACTATCTTTTTGACTTATACAGTTTCGTAAAAAAGTCACATGTACCAGGTAATTTTTTTATTTTGAAGTTTTTGGACTTTAATTTTTTGGTGTCTTCGATCATTTTAAGGCAATTAAACAAAAGATTCAGTAAGTAAGTACTGAAGTACTTACTCCTAAGTACTTATTGTGTGATTGCCCTACCCTATCCGTCAGAAGAATGATGGCCTTTATTAGTTACTTCTTCTCGGAGCTGGAGGACTTAGGCAATGTAGGGCTGATGGACTTCCTGAGATTCATATCACTATCTTGGTGGTTCTAACAGCGGAGTATCTTTGCAGCGTTTCCTGGGTTAAATGATTTTGCACAAGGGACTCGAACTGTTGGTCTAAGGTAGCAGTAACTCTTTTTGTCAAAAGGCACTCATCTACCTAACCTAACCTAGGGAAATCTAATACTAGAAATTGCCTTACCTACTTATGGGCCCAATATAAAATAAATTATTACATGAGATACGTTTGCGAAGTTACGAAAAATTTCCTTGGCTACATATGGAGCAGAAACGATGGCGTGATCAAAATTTACGAAATTGGAAAGAAATTTTAACTTTTTTAAAGTTTAAATATCTATCAAAGCTGCATTAACCCTTATCCGGGCACTGCTTATGTTTTTTTTTTTTGGGATATTTCAAAAACTAAATTTGAAACCGTTTGATGGACAAGCGCTTATCCAAAATATTATATAAATACGTCGTATATAGTCAATAGTGCATAAGAAATACAACAGTGACCGAACTTAAGGAAGAAACTTAAACCTAAGAAAGCTCCTGGATACGACCTAATCACGGGAGAAGTTTTTAAGGCACTACCGAGAAAAGCTCTAATTAAGCTTCTGTTCGTTATAAACACCGCGCTTAGACTAGAATATGTTCCCAGTCAATGGAAAGTCGCCGAGTCATAATGCTTCTTAAGCCCAGAAAACCGCCAAATGAAAAAAACGTCTTATAGGCCGATTTCGCTTTTTTCAATTATATCCAAAGAGTTCGAGAGAATATTGATTGGGCGAATACAGTCGGTAATAGAAGAAACGCATCTCATTCCGGATCACCAATTCGGATTCAGAAGCAAGCATTCCACAGTTGAAAAATCTCTTGAAGAAAAAAGGATTTGTTCAAGCGTATTCCTTGACGTCTCTCAAGCCTTTGACAAGGTCTGGCACGAAGGCTTAAAGTTCAAATTACGACAAGTTATGCCAGAGCACTTATATAATATTTTGAGGAGCTACCTTACGAATAGACTATTCCGCGTCAAATGGGGAAACTAATATTCAGACTTTTAAAATAAGCGTTCTTGGTCTAGTTTTATATCTATTATACACTCGTGATATACCGCAAGTAGAAGGCACTTAGCTACATACATTTGCCGACGATACTGCTATCTTGGCAGTAGGTAAAACGGTCGAAGATACTACAGAAAAACTGCAAGAAGCTTTGGGTAGAGTAAATGAATTGACAAAGGTTTGGCGAATCGCTCTGAACGAGATCAAATCTGTTCATATAAATTCTACTTATAAATATTTACTTCTACTTTTAAATATATAAATAATTTGCTGATCTGTTCAAACTCTGTTAAAATTCCGTTTGCAAACGAGGCTAGGTATCCTAGAATGACGGAGGCTAACAACAGGTGGACATCTTTAAACACTTGTGTCACCACGAGGAAGCTGTGGCCTGCATTCGAAAGAGTAAGAACCAATAGACTCATACAGAAGGATAGAAAATCCGTCTCTACTCTAATAGGAGTCATTACGGAGCATAACACCATGCGGTATCACATGAAAAAACTACGTGTGACGAATGAAGACCTTTGTAGAGGCTGCGGCGACGAGGGGGCTTAGGAGGATACTACCCACTTTCTCTGTCATTGTCCAGGACTCTATCATTTAAGAAATAAGCTCATTGGACAACACTTCTTTGAGGATTTAGAAGAGTGGGGTATTTATTTACTTATTTATTTTTCTGCTAAATTGTGCTTTTATCTTATTATATACATTTATACATTTATTTATTATTAATTATTTGTTTATATTGTTTAGTTATTTAGTTATACGTTATTAGAATAATATTTTATTTATTTATTTATTTATTTATCTATTTATTATTATTATTTATTTATTTATTTATTTATTTATTTATTTCATTTTATTCATTTATTTATTTTTTTTTTTTTTCATATTGAAGGTTTTTCTAGTTTCCTTCAGAGTAATTTATTTCTTTTTCTCTTTAGTATTAAAGTCCTAAAAGATAATGTATCAGTTGAAAGATACAAAATAAGTTATCGAATCTCTGTATGTAAATTGTGTGGCAACAGCGTTAATGTAAATTTAGTACGAAAATAAAATATATGTATGTAAGTGCTAAGAGGTATTGTTAACGCGCCATGGTATATCAGAAATGGCGATATCCACCGAGATCTCGGCATTAAAACAATCGAAAATGCAATCAAAAACTATCCAGGAAAGCATAGAAGTCGACTAGAAAGCTACGTAAATATTACAGTCCTCCAAGTTTTGGATGCAGGAAATTTACTACGCTGTCTACAAAAAACCAAACATTTAGACTTAGCGCGATAAGTAACCGCGTCTAAGCTGCGGAGCTAGCAGGAACTTTTAATAGGAAGGTACCTGCAAAACGTCATTAT
Source organism: Brachypalpus laphriformis (assembly GCA_945910035.1). NCBI lineage: Eukaryota > Metazoa > Arthropoda > Insecta > Diptera > Syrphidae > Brachypalpus > Brachypalpus laphriformis. The sequence continues at coordinate 37,164,019 of OX246753.1, forward strand.
TTCGTGAAATGAAAACTACTTGATAAGTCGAATACTTAGTTATAGTAAACATAAAAACAAGTCTGTTTGAAGGGAGGTTTTTTAGTGGGTAAGAATCCCACACTACTATGAGCACGCGCTGTCGATCCTCATAGTGTCTTGTTGAAGATGTTCACCTACCCTCGAAAAAAAAGAAAAAAAGTGAGATCACATCATCTATACTTCCCCATTTGTGACTTCCTCTTTCAATATGCTAAAATTAATATTATTATAGTAAAATAAATAAATAATAATAATTACATATATATAAGCTCATTTTTGGGACGTAAACGGGCGACAGTGTCCATTAGACACATTCGAAAAAAGTTAAGTAAATAATGGTATAACAGTGTAAGCAAGTTAGCATAGATACTTTTTTTTATATTTGGATGCTGACATTGTGAATGAAATTATTCAATTTACAAACCAAAAAGTTTCTCGAGTCTTGATTGAAGAAAATTGAAAGAACACTGGTAGCATTGAGATGCATGCATTTTTTTGTTTGCTGATGACTGCTGGGCATCTCAAACAAAGTGCAACTAATTACGATCTTTTATGAAATCATGTATACGGGCCTCCAAATTTCAGGGCAACGATGGGCTTGAACAGCTTTAAGCTTTTATTTGAGGTTAATAAGGTTCGATGACAAAGCAAGTACACGCCTTTGACGTCAAAAAGATAAATTAGCACCTACAAGGAACAATTTCAATTGAATAAATAATAATTTGAAAAAAAAAAATGTATACTGCAGGCGAACGTATAATGGTATATGAACAGCTTATGTCATTTTGAGGACGTTGTTCATTCGAACAATATATGCCTGCTAAGCCAGACAAATATGGGATGAAAATTTGATGTGCCTGTTACTCAGGAACATTTTATCCTCTGAATGGTATTCTATTATATATGTGGGTAAAGAAGGAAATGCTGTCGCCAAAGGCCTTTAGGCGCAAGTAGTAGCATCAATGGTAGAACCTTATTATGGATCTTACAGAAACCTAACATAAGGCAATTATTTTATTACTTAGATTTACCTTACAAAATGCTAACAAATTGTTTGACTATAATCGGCAAAGAATTTCTGTCACATCGAAACAGAGAAGAACATTCATCAATATTTGGATTCACTAAAAAGGCTACACTTGTTTCTTAAGTGGATAAAAAGAATACATGTGGTTTAGCTCTATCTACGACTCATAACAAACCAGAGATTAGCGCAGCAGATTCCAGAAACCCTAAAATATTATTAAGCTACAATAAAACAAACAGAGGGGTTCGCCTATCCCACAGGCGGAGCAGTAGAAATGCGGTGAAGTGGGAGGGTTATGATCCCTTGTTTTCAGATCATAACCTGGCTGATAAAAGGAAGAAGAAGAAGAAAACAAACAGAGGGCTAGATTCTCTTGACCAGTTGGTGCACGTGTACTCGTACATATCCGAACGACGCACAAGCCGATGGCCTTTTACTTGGTAAATTTGCTAGATGTTATTTCTGTAGCTGCAAATGTTATTTGAAAAAACGTATACCCTAAGTGGAATGAAAACAAAAAAAACACGACAAGTCGGATGTTTCTTCTAAGTGTTGCCGAAGCTCTAATAGGCCCATAGATTGAATGAAGAAATCGTATTGGTTTGTCTAGACCTTCTGCAGAGGTGATGCCATATTTTTTACCACAACCAAATTTATCTTCGGAAGAGCCTTCAGCACGAAAAAAAAGAAGATGCTATATACTCCTATGCCCTTCTTCAATTTCAAGAACACAGAAGAAAATTTGTAAAATCTGCAAGAAAAACATATGAAATCAGCACCGTGCCAGGTCATAAATTTGCTCAAATTGCCAAGAGAAATAAATTCATTTGCTACTTACTACATTTTCTAAACAAAAAAAAAAAAACACTGGCGCAAATTCATAGCCAGGTAAAACCCATTTTACATTTTTTTTTAATCACCTAGTTAAGTTAAAACCGGTTTTTTGCTAATCATAGTTCTCATAACGTCCATATTAAATTTAGAAAGCAATTTAAAATTTAAAATGAGTCAAACGTGATTTTAAATAAATAAAAATGGATTTTTCAGCATTCATTAATGAATGAAGTTATTAAAATGTTAGAATGTTGTTTTGTTGTCTTCGAAAGTCGCGTGTTAATAGTACATGGGATCATGTGGATCATATGAATTTATTAACCCACTTCCCCGAGCTGGACATGCTCAGCACGGTTTCCGACTTCACGCCCAAATCACTCTACTTCTGTAGAAGGTTTGAGATTGAGATGCCAAGCCGGGATATATTTAATAATGACGGACTGTTGCATGATTTAAAAGGAATCGTGTGGTATATCGATGGATCAAAAATGGATTCAGGAGTTGGCGCCAGTGTGTATGGACCCGATTATAAAATTTCGAAATTACTTGGAAAGAGAATCAGTGTTTTCCAGGCCGTGCTTTACGCTAACATAAACTTGAACTCAGGCATCAAATGTGCCAAACGGCGCTTAAAACGCTGATCTCCCATTTGATCAGTTCAAAATCAGTTCTAAGTTAATACGACAGTTTACAAAGCTTGGCCCGATACAATAAAGTAAAATTGTGGTGGGTACCGGATCATGTAGGCGTTGACGGCAACGAACTTGCAGACTTGGTAGCTAGGAAAGTCTCTTCTGTGTTGTTCACTGGACCTCGACCCTTCTGTGGAATATCTGATTCTGCCTTTAAAGAGACCAAAAACATCTGGGAACGGTTCATGTGCATCTCCTACTGGAATAACTTCCAAGGTCTCAGACAAGCTAAATGAGCTGTCCAACCCTTTCAAAAAAAGGCAGTTGATATCCTAAAATATGGTAGACACGACATAAGAATGCTTGTGAGCTTCTTTACTGGTCACTGTCAACTACTTTACCACCTTAACAAAATGAGAATTACAGAGGATATCACCTGCCGCCTCTGCCTTTAAGAGGACGAAACCGTAGAACACATACTATGTGAGTACGTAGCTCTGTGCAGAATTAGGAGAAGCTTGTTCCTTAAAGAGATCATATCTCCAATAAACTTAAGGAACTCCTCCGCAGCCGTTACTATAGATTTCATAAGGAGAGTGAAAGTACTGCTGCCCTGAAAAGTGGCATCTGACACAATAGATCTCTTTTGTCGCAGCGCTTACACGCCATTTTGGGCGGGCTCGCACATAAAAAAAAGTAATGTTTCCGGAGGATGGTGATTTCCAAATTTTCGAAGATTTTAAATTATTAACAAAGTCACAAATGTATAAAACCCGATCGAACCCATTTGAGGAATTAGATGAGGAAGAATTTTATTCGAGGTATATGTAGGTTGGACAAAAGCAGTACTAAATTTTTAATTAATATCCTTGATATGGAAGAACCTCAAACGAATCGTGGGCTAGCGATTATAATACATATACAAGTGCTAGTAACTTTACACTTTTTTGGAATAAATGTTCATCAGATATATAAATATACTAACCGTTCAGGGCAGACGCTGTTCTGCCACAGACCGCCTTCTATATAGACCGCCATTTATCTTTTGGCGCTGTTGTCGGATATGTTATGCATTTGCACGATAGAAAATAAATAAAAATCCAACCGCCACTGTTCTATACATTTCTTATTCCATTTTTTATTTTCATTTCATATTCAAGTGTAATTATTAAATTGAAAATTGTTATTTGATATTGGATAAAAATGAAATGTTATAAATGAGGTAAATAAAAGTTGATTCTTAACTTCAGAAAGATTGTAGCATCAGGGAAACAGCACAGAAATTAAAACAATGTTTAAGTGTGGCATTTTTCTTAGATGCGTAATACAGATGTCAATAGATTTGTTTACACCACCATTTCTTAAAAGCTTACACAACTTGAATTATGCAACTCAAACAAAATGAATTATAACCCTTTTTCCCTACAAAAAATCCTTGAAACGGCATAAAAAAATATTGAATGGTGGGGGTTTAGAGAAGTTAAAATTCGTGGTTGTATGCATTTTTGGATGAGAAATCTGAAAAAAAATATAAAAAAAAATATTGTTGGCTGAAAGAACTAAAAAAGAATATTAGATCTTAACAACAGCGCCACCTATCGAGTCCGAAAATATCCTATCTTTCAAGCTGGAACCAACTATACACATTCACAAAATTTCATTGAAATCGGTTGAGTGGTTTCGGAGATTAGCGTGTACGAACATAGTGACATGTGGTTTTTATACATTAGGATATGTACTTATAAGGAAATTACATAAATTACTATCCATTGGTATTTTCAGGAGCCCTACATGTCGCAACCAATGGTTTCAGCGTTATAGGTTCGCCTTTCCGAAGAACATCCCAAAGGAAGAGTTTCTCTTTGTTGGAGGAGATTTGAATGGACATGTCGGGAAGTCAAACGAAGACTTTGAAGACTGCTATGGAGGACTAGGATATGACAACAGGAACTTCCTGGTGAAGACATCCTAAGCATGTGCAAATCACACGGTCTTATCGTGTTAAATACCATGTTCATCAAACAAAGCCGACACCTGATCACTTACAGCAGTGGTGGAGATGAAACTCAGATTGACTACCATTTGGAAGCCAGTTTCATGAAGCCTTGGGTAAAAGATTGCAAAGCGATCCTGGGAGAGGCTATAGCTCGGCAACACCGTCTCCTGTTAACAGACATTTTTCTGAAAACACCGAAGAAATGCAAGTAAACAAGGGTCTCTGAGAAAATCAAGTGGTACAATCTGGACAAAGAAAAAGGTGAGGCTTTTGTTTTCGTAATGAAAAATTACATCTCTCACACCATCAACGGAGCTGAGGATGAAAAGCGCAGAGCACAAAATATGTGGGATTCCCGAGAGCGAACTTGCTTAAACAAGGCCAAATCACTGCAAGGAGCTTCGAAAAGCCCTCATCAACACGCCAAAGAAACATGGTGGTGGAGTGGTGGAAGCTAAGAAGGTGGTAAATGAGAAGAAAGCGACTTTCAAAGCTTGGTCAAAGTGCCCCTCTAATAATAGTGACGAAAAAGCTCGTCTCGAAATGGAATCAGATGCTGCAAGAAAAAAGCGAAAAGAAGTGAGCCCAGATTCAAGCTGAGAGTACGGAGGGCCTGTATCGGGAACTGGAGAAAATATCTTCCCCGGTTGCTGATGCAAAGCAGGCTATCCAGGAGCTGCGAAGACACAGTATGAACAAAAGCGCAACCATCTTCAAAATAACCGCCCAAAGAAGGAGAAATGCTCGGGAGATTCGTTCGCCAAAGTTTATTAACAATGCTCATGGCCATCTTCTTGTGGATAACGACAAAATTCTGCAGAGGTGGGGGCAGTATTGTGAAGAACTTTTAAATCAACAGTTTCCCCGGCTATACTTTCCAAGAGCCACCCCTAACTGTGAAGAAATACCCGACATCACAGTCGAAGAAGTTAGTGAGGCGGTCAAATACGAAAAGCGGTTGGGCCAGACGAGATGCCTTCTGAGTTCTGGAAAAAGATGGGATACTTCGCGTTCAGATGGCACAGAATTCTCATGATTTGTGAGAGGTGATCCAATGCCGAGTCAATGGAGGGAAAGTTACCTCCTCCCTGTATACAAAGGGAAGGGTGATACGCGAAACTGTGATAACTACCGTTCGATCAAGCTGATGTCACACACCATGAAGATCATTGAGCAGGTATTAGGTGACCAACTGCGAAAAATAATACGGCTATCTGATGATCAGTGCGGGTTTGTCTCGAGTAAATCAACCACAGATGCAATCCAAAGTATAGGTTTACATATTGTATTGGTTGACTTTGAAAAGGCATTCGACAGACAACCACGAGATCTGATATGGGTGGCGCTAAGACATCGAGGGGTTCTCAGAAACGTATGTACAGATGATCATGGACATGTACGAAGGAGCAAAGACAAGAGTAAGATGCCCCGCTGAAGTAACCAAAGAGTTCCCAATCAAAGTCGGGGTGCACTAGAGAAGCGTTTTAAGTCCTTTGCTCTTTATTATAGTCCTTGATTATCTACTTAAAGGTAAAGTGATGGACCCCAAGGTACATTAGTTATTCTTTGCTGACGATGGAGCCATCATAAGTGAGGATCCTACATCCCTGCAACGAGCACTTGATGTGTGGTTGGACGTTCTGGAGGGAAGTGTGTATCACATTAGTTCGAAAAAGACAGAGTACATGTGCTGCCCGTTCTCTGATCCACTCAGACCTATTAGAGACATTTATTTGAATGGAACAGTGCTTCCCAAGTGCGAAAAGTTTAATTATCTGGGATCTATGATCAATAGCAAAGCAACCAAGGACATCGCGATGTAGGAAAGGCAGGCCTATAAATGCCTGGATCACACAAATGCGACGTCATCGGCATTTCGTTGGCCTCAGTAACCGAGTGATCCAACATCGGCGGGCATGCGATATTTTCTGAGGTCAAATAGGCGAACCCCACAGGAGGATCAGTAGAAATGCGGTGAAGTGAGCGGGTTTGATCCCTTATTTTCGGATCATAATTTCGCTGATAAAAGGAAGAAGAAGGTTCACCTTTCCCGAGAGAAGATTATATAAAAATATATTAAAAACAAAAAATATTTTAATTTTGGCATAAGTATACTTTTGCTGTTATGCCTTGTGACCACAGAAATTACCTTCGTTTCTTTTTTTGAGTGCATTTTTAAGTTTGAAGTATTTTTTTATGTGAATGTTGACGTTTGGGTTTGTTTGATCAAGAAACATTTAAAATACGTTTTAAAGTAGGAACTCGTTAGAGGATGGGAAAAGCGTGTATATGAATAGCAAAACTTAAAATATGGTTTTAAATGGAATCGATTGTATACTCTAATTAAAGGCTGACTATGAATTTGCACCACTAAGTCTATCTATCTATATAAATAAAAAAATTAAATGCTGTTCGTTGGTAAGAACAAATGTTCGCAATAGTCCGAATAAGGTTTTTAGGGAAAGATAAATTGGAAGAGTTTCTCGAAAAAGTGGAAAATTCTGGAAAAACTGAAAGTGCTCTTTCCCTTGGGATCACAAGCAAATTTATTGAAATTTGGACAGGGCAACGTCTGTCGGGTCAGTTAGTCTCTAATAAAAATTAAGAAAAAAATTAATCATTTAATTTAATCATATTTAATTCGATATTTTCAGCAATGTATCTATAGGTCCGTTTGTGCAAGGAATATTCTTTACCGGACAAATGTAAAAAAAAAATGATTGAACGGAAGAGAGATCCGTTCAAAATACTAAAAAGGTAAATCCAAGCGTTATTCAATTTTGACACAATAATGAAATAAAAAAAATCGCAGTTTCTCTGAGAAATCCTCTTAAACTGCTCATTAAACTTTAATCTCACCGAATGCTGAATAAGGTTTTAAAGGGCATATCTATTAAAAAAAACCAAAAAACGGATCCTTCCCGAATTTGTTCTCTTGAAACAATATCGGACTATGGCGGATACTGAAAATAAAGTGAAATCTCCAAATTTTCGGAACTATACAACTTCGCCGTACTTCTATAATTAGTTCATAAATTTCTTCACAATTAAGAAAAATACTTTAGTACATGCGCATTATGATTAAGTTTTTGCGGAAAATGGAATAAATTCAGAATTCTCTGAGTTGACAAAATTCACCATTTGAAACAAAAATTGACCGAATAATTTTTTAGGCACAACACTGAAAAAAAGTAAATAAATATATATATGTGTATACATATGTTAATACATAATTCAGCACAGATAACGTGAAAATAACCACGAAACCATTGATTAAAACAAAATGATTTCAACTGATCTTTTGCATATTTTTGAAGTAATCCAAATTCACAGCTGCGTTACCTAATTTTCACAAATTGCTTTTAATTTACTCACCACTACTAATCAATAAACCATCTCCCAACCATGGCTTGAAAAATTCGTATTCAGGGGCTTTGTCAATATACACATGACTGCTGAGAATGATCTCAACATCTCGTGGATCAAACAAAAATACGAGAAGCTTAGGACCAACCCAAACTTTGGCCAAATGCTCAAATGGTTCACCTTTTCTCAATGCTATCTGAAAGACATCTAAAGAATGGTAAGAAATCAGAATCAGTTTCCTCTGTGATCAGCGTTGGTGCAATCATAATCCTACCTGATGGTTTTTTCAAACCCTCGAGTAAATGTCCCAACACTGGTAATCCTTCGGGACCGGGTATTTTAGCTGCCAATTCATAGAAATGCCTGCGGGAGAGTCGCCAATAGATAAACCACAAGCCGAATGTTGGTAGAAGCAGAAAATAAAAAACACTAGATGCGTTAACTAGCCCAGGATCTTTGATAGCTTCCTGAGCGATTGACATGATGACGGATTTTTATTTTTATTTTATTATTTTATCACTTTAATCCTCACGATCCGAAGAAGCGATTAAATATCGAAATGAAAACACTCAGGTTCTTTGGGATCCGAATCGTTTTACCCTACTGAAGTACGAACGAACCGAACTGAACTGTTGGTTAGAATGAGCTGGTCGATGACTTTTATAGGCTATTCAGTTAGTGGCTAGCTGAACTGCGAATAAATGCATAGGTAACGAGTTCTTTTTTTTTTTTTTTTGTGTTAGATTAATTAGATTGTATAGTTTGAGGTATGGGAGTGATGAACGCTATGTGGAACTATGTGGAAGGGTGGGAAGGCTTGCTTGGGTGGTGGTTTGGGGTGATTACTTTGTTTAGTGCATTCAGTTGCATTCAGTTGCATTGGTTTTGTTAACTGACGCAAGTGTGTGATATATATGTACGTTTTTGTACTTGGTATAAATTAATTGCAATAGGTTTGTAGTGCGAACTCAATTTGACTTTGAATAAAAGCGAGCTATCATGTCATATTGGTTGAGGATATTAAGTAGGACGTTCATCAATTTGTGTTATCTTAAATTTAATGGGCAAGAGTTTTGGGTAATAGAGTAGCTAATATAGGGGTTGAAACAGTGACGTAGTATCTCTTAGTTCGATTTCTAGTGAACAATTATGCAAAGTTTTCTAAAACGCTAACGAAAGGGACGGAATTGTGCCATTCGTCATTTATCTTATAATGCATACAGCCACAGGGAGTGAGCCTGTCACTTGGGACTCAAATCTTGCTGCGGAATCTTATACTCGGAGAGTTACATCCTTAGTAGAACACTAAAATGATTGAGGATTGAGTACACCGATTCAAGTAACTTAATTTAAGGATCTGATCTTAGAACTTTTGTTCTGATGTAAAAAACAAAGTGTTGAAATGTATTATAGATGTCATGACCAACTTTGTCGAAATAGCTATTATTACAAGTAATTCCAATAGGCTAAAAGATCAATGAATCAACGATCATCAAAAGTGTTGAAACCCAATCTTTATTCGATGTACTAGCTAGTAAAGGTTAAATCTCAATATGACCTTTTGGCGACTGTGCTTCTGACAGACTTTGAATAACTATTGTAAATATATATCGCGATGTAGGAAAGGCAGGCCTATAAACTCCTGGCTCAGACAAATGCGACGACATTGGCATTTCATTGGCCTCAGTAACCGAGTGATCCAAAATCGGCAGGCCTGCTGATATTTTCTGAAGTCAAATAGACGAACCCCACAGGCGGATCAGTAGAAATGCGGTGAAGTGGGAGGGTTGTGATCCCTTATTTTCGGATCATAACCTCGCTGAAAAAGGAAGAAGAAGAACAATGCTGTAAAGATATATTCATTCAGACAGTAATTGGAGTTGTTTTCATCATTTGCTTGGTATGCATCTACTTTATTAAGTAGTTCTATTCATCTATGTATAAGGTGTCACAAAAATAATGATCCTATATGCACTGTCTATGATTTTTTTGCAATTAACGTCTTTTGTCATCGTGATATTGACAGTTGTATACTAAGCCGACTGGTCGCATAATTCGACGCATAGCTGCACGTTGCGAAGAGACTAGCTCAACACGAGATAGAACAAGGGCTCTCATGCCAAGAACAAACCGTTCGGATGAGAATATTGATGCTGTGAGCGAGGATGTGAAAGACTGTCCAGAAACATCAACGACACATGTGTAGGCTAAAGTTGCAAGAGTGGGTTGTCTAGGCCCTTCATTCTATACTAGATAACGTGGGCCAGCAACCTGCGACTGGACACTTCGGCGGCAAGTGAAATTAGATGGTTAGAAGCGGACGAGTACCAGTTCCCAACGCTTAACCCTGTACTACTCGACCATCGGGAAGTCCGCGGGAAAATGGAGTCGGACTACTGCTAACAACAATAACTGCCAAGAGCGCGATTCGCCTCAAACAATCGGGCGCGTGAAAGCAAAGCTCCTATTGACATGGTTCTATACTACATAGGCACAGAACAAAACTACTGACTATGTCTTCCCCCACATAAATGTCTATAAGAATTACTCCACATTTATTCCCGAAAGACAAGAGTGGGACTCCAACATATTGACATTCTACTATCTTCATGGATAGTCAAGCTGCAATCAAAGCACTAGACAGGCAGGAAGTTAGATCAAAAGCAGTTTCCTGATGCCGAAATTCACTGAACAATATGTGCAACAGCCACGATGTAACTCTCTGCTGAGCCGGACATACCAATCTAGCCAAGAAGGGATCAGCATTAGATATAGAAGATACTCAGACATCAATAGAAGTTCCTATTGGTGTGCTGAAAAGGAAAATTAACTTCAGAACAAGAGAGCTGATCAACACCGCATACAGAGGCAACTGTATCATATCTCCCAGTTCATGGCCGGTATTGAATAAAGGAAAAACCAAAAGCCTGCCTGGCAATGAACAAAAAAGAAGGTTCACATCTTGATAGGTGCACTTACAGGACACAGGCTTTTTTTTTGGTTGCGCCAAGGGGTCTTTTAAAGATACTAGTAGCCCGGCTATTAGCAAGCAGGATTCACAAACCCGAATAATCGATGCCAGGAATGCGCCTACGTACTAATCCACACCCTGCACACTTCTACCACTCTCCCCGCGGGACTGCCGTTAGGTATTACTTCGCGGAGCTGGTTAGCATGCCATGCTATTCATCACGCATGAGCAATTGCTGTTTCTTATACTTCTGCTGCATTGCAGCAGCTCAATTTTCACATTCAAATTTCTGTTACTGCGTGAGTTCACATTCTCATTGTGTGTCTTTAACATGTCACTTGCGTTACATTGCATATGTGGGCGTTTTGTGTAACTTTGTCTACATTCCAGTGTTTGTACAGGACACAGGCATGATAGGGGAATTGGCTGTACGTCTAGGCATTAACTCACCCGACCTCTGTAGGAGCTGTCAAGACGCGGAAGCGATAGAAAGTATCAAACACTTGTTATGTGAGTGCCCTAGTCTACAGAACTGCCACCAATACCACATGAGCACAAGGTTTTTCGACGAACTAAGTGATCTTGTGCAAATTCCACTAAAGAACATGATACGATTCATAAAGAGCTTAGGTTGGTTCGTTAGCGGACCGACCGAAAAATAAAGACTTTAAACAGGTTTCACAAACAAAAGAGGGAAACATAGTTGACTATTTGGCCCCCGTGAAAAGCACCTAGGTGCACTTCCCTCTGACGTAACCTAACTTACTTTTTCAGAAGTTACTTACGTGAGTAACTTATATGTTTAAAACTTACCAGTGTAATGCTGGCCTTAGACTAATTATTCCTGATTGCGAAGTAACGATTATAATAAATAATTGCAATGGTTTAATTAAGTGAAGCATGTACATATCTATCAGGCGAACCCCACAGGCGGATCAGTAGAAATGCGGTGAAGTGTGAGGGTTATGATCCCTTGTTTTCGGATCATAACCTCGCTGATAAAAGGAAGAAGAAGAAGAAGCATCTACATATCTATATATAAAAATGCAGCCTGTATATGTTTGTCCTTTCAAAACTCGAAAACTAACCATCCGATTGAGCTAAACCTTACACAATATATTTGCTATGAAGTGAGAAGTGCACGTTAACCAAAAGTTTTCAAGCCGATAGATGGCGATGAACACAAAAAATCTCAAAATGATTACTACAACACTCCACGGTGACAGCTAACAATGAAATTACATTTCTCATGATAAAATCAACGCATTCACACGCAATCGCACAAAATTGATTTTCAATTTTTAATACCATTTCACGTAAGATACCCTATTCGAAATTATTTGGCTTTGTATTTTTTCACAGCACAATAACATAATTTCAGCATTTGTACTGTAAATACAGCACCACGCATCAACAAAAACAAAAACCACAATTATATCGGACCACACATTAAAGGTCCTTGCAAACAGCCATATTGCGTTAGCTTCTGCTTTTCAGGTATTGCTGCCAAGTTGATGGAAGGAGGGAGAACAGCGCATTCAGCTTTTAAACTGTAACAACTGTAACATTTCAAATGTAACTTTTCAAAAACATCAGGAATGGGAAAGGTTATTCAGGCGTGCAAAATTATTGTATGGGATGAGTGTACAATGGCTCACAAGAAGTCATTGGAAGTATTAGATCATACATTGCAAGATATGCGAAATAATCAGGTTCCATTTGGTGGAGCATTAGTATTACTATCCGGTGACTTCAGGCAAACGCTTCCAGTTATACCTCGCTCAACACCAGCTGATGAATTGCATGCTTACTTGAAATATTCAACTTTATGGAGCACAGTCAAAAGAATACACTTCTCTTCTTCCTATTTCGGTGAAGTTATGATCCGAAAACAAGGGATCATAACCCTCTCACTTCACCGCCTGTGGGGTTCGCCTATTTATCCTCAGAAAATATCGACAGGCCCGCCGATTTCGGATCACTCGGTTACTGAGGCCAATGAAATGCCGATGTCGTCGCATTTGTGTGATATACAGTTATCCACAAAAGTCTGCGTACAGCGATGAAACTTTGGAAAACAGAGGCGTTGTGTCCAAATAGTAAATAATGTATCTTTCAAAATGCAATATTTCAGTAAAAGAGCATTAAACCCATTGATTTTGAACAATATTTATATATTTTTTTTTACTTTCTTAAGAAAAAGTTAACAAAAACAAAAAAAAGTCATTAAATTCATTCCACAAAAGTTTGCGTACAGCTACAGATTTTCCTTCCCAGAATTCCGTTTAAGTAACGGGACATTTCTTTTTGCAGGATATGAATAAATTGCGTGGTTGTCTGCTTGTAGTGCTTGTAGAGAGAATAGTTTTCTTTGAAATTCGGTTAAAATTAATTCAGAAAATGAGAAAAAAAGAATTAAGTGTGTCTGAAAGGCAGTTGATTTTGAATTTATACATACAGCAGCAAAAGTCGTACTCTCAAATATCTGAAATAACTTCACGTCAACGATCCAGAGAACAATAAGTCGCTTTAGGGATGAAGGTGAAATTGAGTCAAAGCCAAGATCTGGGAGACCGCCGAAGCTAACTCTGAGGGATAAGCGGGCAATCAAGCGGATTGTGGAGCAGGAGCCCTTCATTAGCGCTCAAAAAATAAGTTCGCATCTCGAAATTTACAATAACACCACAGTGCATCCAGAAACAGTACGAAGGGTCATCGTCGATATGGGATTTAAGTCGTGCACACCCAGAAAAAAAACCTTTGGTGAATAAAATTAACCGTCAGAAACGTCTCATGTTTGCGAAGGAATACGTGAACAAATCTGCAGACTTCTGGCGCAAGGTTATATTTTCGGACGGGTCAAAATATAACATTTTTGGTTCGGATGGCCGCTTGAGAGTCTGGCGACGTCAAAACAATACACTAAATTCCAAGTATACCGTCAAGACAGTGAAACACGGAGGTGGAGGTTTGATGGTATGGGGCTGTATGTCTGCATCGGGGGTCGGAAAGTTGGAAATAATCGAAGGAATCATGGACCAGTTCAACTACATTGATATCCTCAAAAGAAATTTAAGAGACAGTGCTGAAATACTGGGAGTCTCGGATGATTTTTTCTTCCAGCAAGATAATGACCCAAAACATACGGCCCATAATGTGCGTATGTGGCTTTTGTTCAACGTTCCCCACATGCTGCGAACGCCCCCGCAGAGTCCAGACCTCAAGCCGTTGAGCACCTGTGGGATGAATTAGAACGCAGGATCCGAACGCGTGAGATTCGGAGTAAAATGCAACTTAAGGAAGCCTTACTAGCAGAATGGAGAAATATTACTAGTTCGTGTACAGAAAAACTAGTTTCTTCTATGCAACACCGTTTGAAGGAGGTAATTAAGAAGAAGGGATATCCGACAAAATATTAACCATAAAAGTAAAAAGAAATAATTACTAATTTTTATTCAATTGAACTAATGTTTTCCATTTTATTTCAGTGCAGTACGCAAAGTTTTGTGGAATGTATTTAATGACTTTTTTTGTTTTTGTTAATTTTTTCTTAAGAAAATAAAAAAAAAAAAAAAAAGTATTGTTCGAAATGAATGGGTTTAATGCTCTTTTACTGAAATATTGCAATTTGAAAGATATATTATTTACTATTTGGCCACAACGCCTCTGTTTTCCAAAGTTTCGTCGCTGTACGCAGACTTTTGTGGATGACTGTATGTGTTTATTGGTGTGCCTTTCTAGCCTCGCGATACCTTTGGAACGTTCATTGATATTGCCTTTTTAACAGGGTTCAAATGATCTCTTCCTTGAACTTGGTAATACCAGCTTACTTAGGTGACGCTACAGTTCGGGTGAACCTGGGCCTCAACCAACAAGCCTCTCCATTTAGCTCGGTCTCTAGCTAATTGCCTCCAGTTGCGCACTCCAAGTTGGTCGAGGTCTCCTTGAACTTGTGCGCGCCACCTACAGCGATGATTCCCTCTACTGCGTCGTCCCTAGGGATTAGATTCGAAGACTCTGCGGGCCGGAGCGTTGGTGTCCATTCGCTCTTCATGTCCTAGCCATCTCAGACGTCCAATACGCAGTTTGTTGACTAGGTCGATGTCGTTGTACAGCTCGTATAGTTCGTGATTGAATCTTCTCCTCCAAAACCCGTCAACGCAAATGGGATCGAAAATCTTACGAAGAATTTTTCTCTCGAAGCGACCAAGGATATCTTCATCCTCTGTTAATAAACTCCATGTTTCAGCGCCGTAAAGCAGGACTGGGATGATCAGGGTCTTATACAGAGTCTCCTTAGTTGTTCGAGATAGGGCTTTACTGTTCAATTGCCTTATAAGCCCAAAAAAACAGCGATTGGCAAGAGTTATTCTTCGCTTGATTTCTGCACTGATGTTGTTTGTAGAATTTATAGCAGAGCCAAGGTAGACAAAGTCCCTTACTACCTCGAAGTTATAGCGGCCCACTGTGACGTTTCGTCCAATTCGGCGGTGTTGGCTTTCCCTTCTTGTTGACAGCATATACTTTGTTTTGCCCTCGTTTATCGCTAAACCCATTTTGGTCGCTTCCGCCTCAATGCTTGTAAACGCACCGGTGACAGCCCGCTGAGTTTTTCCGATAATGTCTATATCGTCGGCGTATGCAAGCAGTTGTACAGACTTGTAATAGATTGTGCCTCCGGTGTTGGCTTGCGAGTTCCGCACAATCCGTTCAAGTATAATGTTAAAGAGGTCACATGACAGCGCGTCACCTTGTCTAATACCTTTATTGACATCAAAGGTCTCAGTGAGGTCATTACCGATCTTGATGGAGCAGCGAGCGTTCTCCATCATCAGCCTGCACAGACGGACAAGTTTGATAGGGATGTCAAAACTAGACATTGCTCTATAAAGCTCTTCTCTATAGATGCTGTCATAGGCGGCCTTGAAATCGATAAAGAGGTGGTGAGTATCGATTTGGAATTCTTGGGTTTTCTCCAGGATCTGCCGAAGTGTGAAGATTTGATCGATGGTGGAATTTCCTGGCCTGAAACCGCATGGATAGGGTCCAATCAGGCTGTTCATAAAAGGTTTCAGGCTTTCACACAATATCGCAGAAAAGATCTTGTATGCGATGTTGAGGAGACTGATGCCTCTATAATTGGCGCAGTTGAGGGGGTCTCCTTTCTTGTGGATCGGACAAACGACGCTGAGGTTCCATTCATCAGGCATACACTCGTCTGACCATATCTTAGAGATGAGTTGGTGTATGCGCTCTACCAATTCATCCCCAGCTGCCTTGAAAAGTTCGGCCGGTAAGCCGTCAGGTCCAGCAGCCTTGTTGGATTTTTGCTTGGATATTGCTATCCTCACTTCGTTTTGGTCAGGTGGACGGAAATTTTGACTATCATCGTCTATGTTGAATGGTTCATTCTGCCTGACAGCGGGATGTTGGTCTTCGTCGTCGTTATACAGTCTGCAGAGTAGTTTTTCCATATTCTCAGCACCGACTGTGATTCTACTACGAGGTTTCCATTTTCATCTCTACAGGTTTCTACACAGGCATTGCTCCTCTGACACGTACTTTTAACCTTTTGGTAAAACTTCCGTACATTGCGCTTCTCATGCTCTTTCTTCTTCTTTTGGAGAAGCCGATGTTCTTCCCGTCTCTTTTGCTCGTAGAGCTCACGACCAGCTCTCGTTTTCCTTTGCAGCGCCGCTTTGTATGCTTCTTGTTTTGCTGCATGCACTCGCCGACATTCTTCGTCAAACCAGGGGTTTCGCGGTGGTGGGCGAGCGAGACCCAGCACATCAGTCGCGGCGTTTCTGATGGCATGTTGGCAGCGTTGCCACTGGTCTTCGGCACTTGATGCTGGCGGCATAGGGGTGATTGAGAGATTTCGGGATACGCGTTCAGCGAAGAGTTTGGCGGTCTCTTGCGATTGTAGCTTTTCGACGTTAAATTTTCTCGCAGTGATTCTTCTTTGTTGCTCAGATTGGGATATCCGCATTCGTACCTAGGCTACAACAAGGTAATGATCCAAGTCTATGTTGGCCGCTCGGAAGGTCCGGACATACAGAATACTGGAGGCATGCCTTGCGTCGATCGTAATATGATCAAATTGGTTGATCGTTACATGATCATTGGAGCGCCATGTCTGCTTGTGAATATCGAGATGAGGAAACCATGTGCCTGCTATGGTGACATTTCGCTCCACAGCGAAATCAATTAGCCTTAGTCCGTTATCAGACGTGGTGTCGTGTAGGCTATGCTTACCGACTGCCCTACCAAAGACGTCCTTCTTTCCTATTTTGGCGTTAAAATCACCCAATACGATTTTAACGTCGTATTTAGGACATTGCTCATATGTCTTGTCGAGGAGCTCGTAGAAACTCTCTCTCTCTCTCTCTTTGGTGGCAGGGTCCTTTTCTTCCGTGGGGCATAAACACATATTAGGCTTATGCTAGCGAATTTAGCCTTGATTCGGATAGTCATAATGCGCTCGCTCACGTGTCGGAAGCTTAAGACTTCTTGCCTAAGTCTGCCAGAGGATGTCACAGTTTTTCATCCTCTTTTTGCCCGGCCCATCCCATCGCACTTCCTGGATGGCGGTAATATCTGCTTTATAGCAGTCTAGGGCCTCTACTAGTTCTTCGGCTGCACGTGGTCTGTAAAGGGACAAAACATTCCACCTACAGATCCGAAGGTCGTTGTCCTTATTTCGTTTGCTGGGGTCGTCATTAGTTGAGTCATCCGTATCCGAGGCTTTTGGTTGTTTCGGAACAATAGATTTTTTACGTGGTGGGGAAGTTACCCTGACGGCACAACCCCCAACCTGGAGGGCCAGTTCCTTAATTATTCCCCTAGGACGAGGGGCCGGGTATACCGGTGCCAGTAGTCCACTACGGGAGTATGAGCGCTGCCGTTGGCCCATTAAGGGCTCCTCCGCCACCATATCTATTCCAATGTCCTGACCAACATTGGAAATTTCTTACCGACCTGTGATCCAAATACGTCGAAGCACCTCGCGCAAGATATTCACTAAGTTCGCCCGCTGCCGCCTGGAACAAGAAGAAGTCCCCTAGTGAGAAAACACTCTTCCCCCCTCTCTCATATGCTGCCACCAAGAATCCGCCAAACGGGGTTGGTTACCCATTTCTTGGATTAAGGTACTAGGCACCCGGCTGTCACCGCGTGGAGGTTGAGAGTAGGAGTTGGTAGGCCACAGCTGAGTGAAAACGCTTGTGTTTTCATATGATTGCATGCACTACCGCCATAACCCTCTCACTTCACCGCATTTCTACTGATCCGCCTGTGGGGTTCACGTATTTGACCTCAGAAAATATCGACAGGCCTCCCGATTTTGGATCATTCGGTTACTGAGGCCAATGAAATGCCGATGACGTCGCATTTGTGTGGTCTAGGTGTTTATTGGCCCGCCTCTCCTGCCTCGCGATACCTTTGGAACGTTCATTGATATTCCCTTTTTAACAGGGTTCAAATGATCTCTTCCTTGAATGTGGCAATACCAGCTGAGCTGGTCAAAAAAATACACTTAACAACAAATATGAGAGTTCAGCTTCAAACCGATCCAACAGCTTACATATTTTCAAGACATTTACTTGAGGTCGGTAACGGCACTGTACCCACAAATCCAGAAACAGGAAAAATTACCTTCCCATCTAATTTCTGCAATATCTTGAATTCAAAAGAAGAATTGGTAGACAAAGTTTCCAAACCATCGAAACAAATTATCGAAATCACGCATGGTTGACCGAAAGAGCCATTCTAGCGGCTAAAAATGTCAACGCACACGATATGAACAACATCATTCTAAACAGAATCGCAGGTGAAACAGTGACACACAAGTCCATTGACTCCGTGATGAACTAAAGTGAAATAGGGAATTTTTCAACAGAATTTCTTAATTTTTTTTTTTTTTTGTTTTTTTTTTTTTTATATAATTTGCGCGCACTCAAAGGGTTGTGAATACCTTTAACATGTTTACACACAGTGTGGGCGTTGGAAAGGATGGATAGAGAGAGAGAGAGAAAGATTTTGGTGCAGTGGTTCTTGAAGCTCAGTTGTTTATGCTTCAGCTATTCTCCGGGGGTGGCGTTCAGAGAGATTTTTGTTATTATCGTCTTTGCTTCTGATTCACAGTACTTTTTTCCCGATAACTGATGTCATGGGCAAATCATCGCCAACAGAGCGAACAATTTTTCCAGCCACATGACCAAGCTACTGCCAGTGTTAAGCCTTCGCAGTTCACACAAGCTTTCGAAAATTATCGGACTGACTTTATATTAATTCTCTCGATGTTCCCAGATTACCGTCACACATTCTGAATTTGAAAATTGTAGCGCCAATTATATTACTCCGAAACATCAATCAGCCAAAGCTTTGCAATGGCACACGATTAATAGTTAAAAAAACTGATGAACAATTAGATAATTGAAGCAACAATTTTGATTGGACCTCATAAAGGTGAAGACGTACTTCCACGAATACCACTCATTGCGACTGACATGGCGTTCGAGTTCAAACGACTTCAACTTCCAATACGCCTTGCGTTCGCTATGACTACCAATAAAGCACAATGGCAATCTTGACAAGTGTGCGGGTTGAATTTTGAAAACGATTGCTTCTCGTCGCAGGCTCCAGAGTTGGTGAACCGTCTCATCTTTATGTTTATGCAGAAAACGGAAAGACTGGGCACTGGCACTTAAAGAGCTGTTTCGCCAAATATTTATTTCACTTCTTCAACTCCCTTAGATCGTATGTACAGTCGCCTGTTACATCATAAACAAAACAAACCCACATGCAGTGGGGCCCTCCAAAATATAAATAGGTATTAGCAAATCTGACAGTATCAGGTCACTTTTTAAGGCTCTACAGATTTCTGGCACATTTTAATTTGGGAAATAGTGCCACTATTAAAATATTGGGCTTGACCAGCAGTGGGGCTTTCAAAAGTTGAAAAGAGCCGCCGTCAAAGCTCTTCGGGCGTCGTCGAAAGGAAGACTGCCAAGTTTTTCTTCTAGGATCTCCTTGATAAGATGAGAATAAAGGATAGAGCCATTTGCGAGAAAGCTGTACACCGCTACTATTTAGAATGACAGGCAGATGACATATTATATTCAAGCTGTAGGAAATAGAAAAATGAGATAGTAGCTCCAAGGTGATCATTGGCGTTGGTGCTGCTTTTTAAAAACACTTGAGAATTTGAAATAATGGAACTACAAGACAACAGCAGTGACTAACCAGCGAGAGGTCCTAACAGTGAAAATTACCACCGCAAACTAATGTGGAAAGAGTTGACGAGTAACAAAGTGTGTAGTGAAGAATTCAAATTAGTTTTTAATAACTACTTTCTTTATTTAGTTGACTTTTCCCATGACCAAACTTTTGATACTTCTATCGACAGCACTCTTAGCTTCAACTACTGTGCTTTGCCTCTTCAGATCCGATTCACACACATCGATATCCTGGTTGGTTATGCCGATAGTCTCTAACACGTTTTTCTCTACTAGGAACGAACATTGCACTGCTGTTCGTGATAAGCCATCCGCCTGAAATGCACTATTTTCCAATTGCTGCTCAGCACTGTCGAGGTAAGTGTGAGTAGTAGTCTTTCCCGTGTCGACCTAAGAAAAAAATTCCAAGATTCATTGGATTTTGAGTCTAATATTATGACTGTACTCACATAATCGATATAGCAATTTTCCAGAGCGGTTTGATTGTTTGAATAGTAGGAATCGCAAGTGGACACGGTTCTTGGCAATGTATTGACGACATAGCTCCTTGCGTAGGCGACAGATGATTTTGGGCCTGATGTCAAAGACGATGCACTGAGTGCAGCTCTATTGTAACATATGTCCAGTTGGTATTTGGCGTTTTCGTAAGTTATTAGCTGTTTATCATATTTTTGAATACAGTATTTCTTGACCAAACTCAACGCCTGCAATGGCATGAGAGTCTGATTTACTCGGTGTATTTCGGATAGCAGCTGTTCTTGTTGATCGTGAATGACCTTAAGACGGTCAGCGAAACGAGCATCAAATGCATCGTTTTGAAGTTCTGCAATTTCGATTTCATGTAAGAGCTCACGTTGCGAAAGAAGAAAGTAATCCTGCGTACTGTTGGTTACGTTGAGGCTTTGCTAAAGTAAGATGTTCATGGTTAAATCTATTAAAAGCGTCGCTCGTGCACGTGTTACTTACACCATATGCTGTGGTTATGGCAGCAGCAATAACGAGAAGTTGGGCGAATGATACCATTTTGAAGAGCCTTCTGGGTGACTGTGATTATTATTGTTTCAATGGCTACTCTATTTATACCCTGGCCAAAAGATGTGATAAGTTTCTTTTTTAGATAAGGTAGTATCGCTCAGTAACGTTCTTTTGATTCTTGGAAGCCATCCAAGATGATATCTTAAGCAAAATTCTTATCCATCTACAAGCTGGCAAATTAAAATACCCCTTGTCCGGCTATTATTCCGGGTAGCGACGAGCAGGCAATTACCGATAAGGGCTTGATTTTGCTAAATGAGAAATAAATGTGGCATTCGTGAGTGTGGATTGATACTGGGTGATTTTATAGTCATCTAGATTAAGGCTTTTTTCTTTCTAAAATCTTTTCAGGGTGGATATTCCGTTCACACTACTTCTTCAAAAATCGTTCACATGTATACCATATATTCACTCATCATACTCCATAGTATGCATAACCAGGCATCTGATCGAGTGACATCAAAATTTCCGATAACCTTTAAGTTTTGGCTCAGTTAACAGTGTTACTAAACCACACAATTCAGAGTGGAAATGCGGCTTGTTTTAGAGTTCGTGCGAGCATGCAAGACCACGCCTTCTGGTTTCGGTTAAAAAAAAAAAAACATCATCTGTGGCCAGAATCTGTACATCATGTTGATGGATTGAAAAGCTGCCAGCGAAAAACTTACATATGCAGTACAGATTCAATATAGATAGGTCAGGTAGAATGGTGCCTTGTGACGAAGTCACTGCTCACTTAGACGAAAAAGGGTCCATTCTCACTTTAGTTTTTTACTCTGGAAATCTGTAAGGAAAAACTTCTGGATAAACCCAACTGGATAAGGATATGAATCTCATAGGGTCTTTCAGCTTGGAAAGGGAAGTCGCTGATTTAGAACCACCTAATTAGGGATCGGAACGATCTATGCTTCGATGGTTTGGTCACGTAGTGCGTATGCCCCCAGACCGGCTTCCAAGACGGTGGCCGTGGCATCAGGTAGGCGACCCCGCGGTAGGCCTAGAAATAGATGGTTGGATCAAGTCCGGCATCTCTCCTGGAGCCGTCTAGGGATTCCTCCTGATGAGTTGGAGTCAATGGCGGAGGTTCGAGAAGGATGGAGAGTCCAAATGAGCATCCTACCCCCGCGACCCTCATGAAGGATTAGCGGGCCATTGAAAATATATGTATGTATGTAAATAGGGATATGAATCTAATAATTCTCAATGTGACATAGGTCCTCCAACTCAGTGAAGAAGTAGCTACCCAGAGTTCCTCATTCTTCTGTGGGCGAGGGCAAGCACTCACATAGTAGGTGTCGGATAGGTTCAGTTTTATGCCTGAAGCTCCTGCAGAATTCGTTATGACGCACACCGCTACGCATTGCATGAATCCCAGTAGTACAGTGCTACGTGATTATGTCAAATATAATCCGATTACTGTTACGACTAAGCCTAACCAGAGAACGTGTTCTCCTCAAATCAATGGCCGGCTACAGCGTCTTGATGCACGCATCTATACGTATATACGTCCATCATCTATTGGCTTTGCTAGTGGCTTCATCTCCAACGAGTTTATTTGTAAAGCTAAAAGGAACTTTCACACAAGGGAGCGCCTGTGTGGTATGTAACGTCGACCCCATTCTAACGAGTTCGTCTATTCTTTTACAAATCCAATAAACGCATTCGAAATGTTACTACGATCCAAGAATATGCATATGATTTTAATGGTTTCCTCATTTCAGTATTCAGAAGCAGACATAGGGGTCTAATGATCATGTCGCGATCCAAATTGATCATATATGGATGGACGCAAGACATACCTCCAGTATTCTGGATGTCCGGACCTTTCGAGCAGCTAACATAGAATTGGATCTTTATTTTTTTAGTCAAGGTACGTGTACGCCATACGGATATCCCAAGCTGGGCGACAAAGAACAAGAACATTCCATCAGAAACGCCGCAACTGATGTGCTGGGTTTCGCCCGACCAACACCAAGAAACCCCTGGTTTGACGAAGAATGCCAGCGAGTGCATGCAGTAAAACAAGAGTCATGTAAAGCGGCGGTGAAAAGCAAGACGAGAGCTGCTCGTGAGCTCTACGAGCAAAGGAGATGGGAATAACATCGGCTTTTCCAAAAAGAAGAAGAAAGAGCATGAGAAGGGTGCAATCGAGAACATTGAGAGCCTATACTCCAGGAACAATGTACGGAAGTTTTACCAAAAGGTAAAAGGAACGTGTCAGAGGAGCAAAACCCATACAGCAAGCTGTAGAGATGGCAATGGAATCCTCGCTGAGAATATGTAAAAACTATTTCTGCAGACTGTATAATGAAAACTAAGTCCAACATCCCGCTGTCAGACAGGATGAACCATTCAATACAGACGATCATAGTCAACATTTTTGTCCACCTGATAAAAGCGAATTAAGAATAGAAATATCCAAGCTGAAATCGAACAAGGTTGCTGGACCTGAAGGCATACCGGCCGAACTTTTCAAAGCTGGTGATGAATTGGTAGAGAGCATACACCAACTACCTCTAAGATTTGGTCAGACGAGTGTATGCCTGTATGCAAAACCAAGTATATGCTTTCAACAAGAAGAGACAATCAACACCGACGAATTGGACTGAATGTCACAGTGGGCAGTTACAACTTCGAGGTAGAAAGGGACTTTGTCTATCTTGGCTCTGCTATGAATTCTGAAAACGACACCAGGGCAGAAATCGAGCGAATCGCTCTCTTGCCAATCGCCGTTTTTCTTGGGCTAATAAGGTAATTCAACAGTAATAAGCGCTAGTAGAGACTGTATGTAAAACCCTGATCATCCCAATGCTGTTTCACGGCGCTGAAACATGGACTTTATTAAAAGAGGATGGAGATATCCTTGGTCGCTTCGAGAGAAAAATTATTCGTAGAATCGGTCCCACTTGTGTTGATGGATTTTGTAGGAGAAAATTCAATGACGAACAACACGAACAGCGCCCCCTCATCGTCAGTGGCACGCACACGTTCAAGGGGACTTCAATCAACTTGGAGTGCTCAACTAGAGGCAATTAACTAAAGACTGAGCTAAATGGAGAGGATTGTTGGTTGAGGTCCAGGTTCCCATGCTGTGGTGCCACCAAAATAATTAAGTTTGCTGTGAAAAGATTGTACAAAATCCACACATCTAAGTATAAAAATAAATATAGCGAACTTCTAAACGACACCGGCAAGAAAGCTAGTGATAGAAAACACACTTTTTCCCACAAATATATTTGGGCATCCCTGTACAATATAATCGATAGCCAAACAGAGCATATTAGGAAACATAGAGGAAACGCCTATTTGAAGTGCTAGTAAGGAGGGTCTATTGACTGCCGTCATCCGGCTGAACATAACCGCAATTTTACCACCGAACAATCGCTGAAGGCCAATAACGTTCTACGAAGCGAAATCTAAAGACGACGAAAAGCGCGTTGCGAACAAATCATCTTTAGCACCTATTTTGCGCCGACCAAGAGAAGCTAAAGTACTGGGGAAAACGCACCTGTGAAATATTGAACACTTCAGTTCCGCATAATCAGCAGTCGAAAACATCAACAATTTTCTTTGATTTCGACAAATTGTTTAAACCAATGAAGGCTCTTAAGAACAATAAATCCCCTGGGGTTGACCAAGTCGAAGTCTACGAGGCATCTCTCAGAAAAACCACTGACTCTAATCTTCTGTTGAATCAATTCAGTTGTACGGGCTACAAGTTACGGTTCGTCATTGACATTGGCAACTAGCGTGAATTATGTGACTAGCAGCATATGATAAACAAAATCAAACTACGAAAATGGGGTTATATCGAACACACACTGCGGAAACAAATCTTAGAGACATACCGGTAGGCTTTAGAATGCATGACAATGCCAAACTCAAGGCACTACAAAAGGTGGAAGACTGAAAGCGAAGTGGAAAACAAAGTGCAGGAAAAAAAATGGGATGAAAGGAAATGATCAAATGACATTGCTAAAGACCACACTTGATGAAAACATTTTTTTGAGGCCACCTGTTCCTTGTAAGCTAGAAGTTGAGACCCACATTTTTAAGATTGCATTGAGGTAGTGCTAGCACATGCGAGACATTCTTCCCTCTGCCTCCGTGGTCATATTCACCGAAGCAAGCCCTCGCATCATCGGACTTTTAGGGCTTTAAAGTATGCTGCAAGTAATGGAAAACAAAACTCGTTTCCAATAATCTCAGTAAAACGAGATTAGATTTATATGCAGCCATTGAAATACATTTCGGGTTAATTTTTCTAGATTTAGATAAGAAAAAATTGCTCTCCATAATCGATAGTCTTATCTTAACAATTAAACTTATTTCTCCATTAAATAGGTTTCAGGCCTTTTTTACCATTTTCGATAGCATTTTTCTGTTTATTTCAACATTTCAATAGTTTCCGTTTGCCGTAAAAGCATTCTTATTAAACAGCCCCAACACAAATACAGTTCATCAAATAAATGTACTTCACAATCAAAGCAAATTAACTCACCGATCAACAAGAGTTTTCAAGCACTGCTCCAACACTGCTCTTTACCATTCGATTGATTCTTTTTTGCTCCCTCAAAATGAATAGCTCCCCAATTAATCAACAGACCTGTAACCTTGGATAGCATAAGGGGAGTCTTCACCCAGTTTCCCTTTCCCCCAAAAGAGGATCATTAACACCATCAACATTAAATACATCAGAATTGCCGGTATATCTCATGCACACATCTTCAAAATTCCCCCATACGAGATAGATAATTTCTACAAAACAACTAATTGCTGGGTAATCTTTCAAAAGCAATTCCAAATATTTCTTCCTCTCTACACAAAACAAAAAGAAAACACCAATAAATAAAAAAAACCGAAAAAAAGAAACAAACACTTACAGGGTGTGTGTCTGTGTGTTGGTAATAAAAAGCCGAAGTGAATTAGAATACCACAAGAAAAACTTCCAATCATAAGTTAAGTTAAACAAGAAAACCGTAGAGGCTATTTTTGAAACAAAAGTGAATTTTCATGGTCAAACAATTCATATATGCACACCATGGGTTTAGATACGAGTATGTATGCATTTCATCAGGAAGTGCGATAAAAATCTGAGTGTGATTCAATACACCTGCTAGTCTCAAGTTAAGGGTGCCCACAGACTTTGGGAATTTTTAACAAGAGGGCAGTGGCAACTGCAGACGTAAGAATAGTTATTTCTTATAATAGCTTTAAAGGATCAAACTTTTCAAGCTTTCGTCCATCCGTACATAAATTATGATAATGTGCAAAATACACTAGCAAAATATCACTTCCCCAATTGAAAAGGTCATCATCCTACTACTTCACTGACTGAAGTTGCCAAATGGGTAAACATGTAGCCGCTGTCATAAGTTAGTTTAGGTTGAAGTGACTGCCAGTTTACGTCAACAGACTTGGGTCCTTTGTGATACCACATGAATCAAGTAATCCCTACCTTCTTGTTAGAACTATTTTTAACTTCTGATGAAGCGTAAGAGGCTTCTAATATCTATGTTTATCACTTCGACTAAATTGTTGTAGTTGAAAGCTCAATAGTGAAGCTTCCTTCTGTGGGAGAGAACTGGACATGTACAAAGAAGATTTCTTTTTTTTCGTTCATACAGCTTCTACAAAAATTGTTTGAAAATACACCAAGCCCTGTTGCATGCTTGACTATTAGCCTCAATATGCAATCAGTTGAAATTAAATTCTTTAAGCGTTTTTGATCCAGCTTGGGCCAAATCTGTTTTGCCGCCTGACATGTTGTTCCACCTTAGATTTGTTCTTTCGATAGCATCCAGCTTAAATTTGAGTTGCAAGTAGCAGTATGGTAGGTAGGTAGGTGTGGTGGTTCTTCTTAGGAAAATAACCCAATTAGCACTAGGTGCCATTTTGATACCACAAAACTCGTATACCTGGATATGAAAGGTGTGTTGGTGTGGAGTCTCTAGATCCAGCTTGTGGAATTTAAAAAGGTTATTAAATCTTTAATGTTACTTTCTGAGACTTCCTCAAGGGAATCGAAAAACTTACTTACTTTACTTAGGTGGCGCTACAGTTCGGGGTGAACCTGGGCCTCAACCAACAAGCCTCTCCATTTAGCTCGGTCTTTAGCTAATTGCCTGCAGTTGTGCACTCCAAGTTGGTCGAGGTCCCTTGAAGTTGTGCGCGCCACCTACGGCGATGATTCCCTCTACTGCGTCGTCCCTCGGGGTTAGATTCGAAGACTATACGGGCCGGAGCGTTGGTGTCTATTCGCTCTATATGTCCTAGCCATCTCAGACGTCCAATACGCAGTTTTTTGACTAGGTCGACGTTGCGGTACAGCTCGTATAGTTCGTGATTGAATCTTCTCCTCCAAAACCCGTCAACGCAAACGGGACCGAAAATCTTACGAAGAATTTTTCTCTCGAAGCGACCAAGGATATCTTCATCCTCTTTTAATAAACTCCATGTTTCAGCGCCGTAAAGTAGGACTGGGATGATCAGGGTCTTATACAGAGTCTCCTTAGTTGTTCGAGATAGGGCTTTACTGTTGAATTGCCTTATAAGCCCAAAAAAAACAGCGATTGGCAAGAGTTATTCTTCGATTGATTTCTGCGCTGATCTTGTTTGTAGAATTTATAGCAGAGCCAAGGTAAACAAAGTCCCTTACTACCTCGAAGTTATAGCTGCGCACTGTGACGTTTTGTCCAATTCGTCGGTGTTGGCTTTCCCTTCTTGTTGACAGCATATACTTGGTTTTGCCCTCGTTTATCGCTAAACCCATTTTGGCCGCTTCCGCCTCAATGCTTGCAAACGCACCGGTGACAGCCCGTTGAGTTTTTCCGATAATGTCTATATCGTCGGCGTATGTAAGCAGTTGTACAGACTTGTAATAGATTGTGCCTCCGGTGTTGGCTTGTTAGTTCCGCACAATCCGTTCAAGTATAATATTAAAGAAGTCAAATGACAGCGCGTCACCTTGTCTAAAACCTATTTTGACATCAAAGGTCTCGGTGAGGTCACTACCGACCTTGATGGCGCAGCGAGCGTTCTCCATCGTCAGCCTGCACAGACGGACAAGTTTGGCAGGGATGTCAAAACTAGACATTGCTCTATAAAGCTCTTCTCTGTAGATGCTGTCATAGGCGGCCTTGAAGTCGATAAAGAGGTGGTGAGTATCGATTTGGAATTCTTGGGTTTTCTCCAGGATCTGCCGAAGTGTGAAGATTTGATCGATGGTGGACTTTCCTGGCCTGAAACCGCACTGATAGGGTCCAATCAGGCTGTTCATAAAAGGAATCGAAATAGGGTTTTCCTAAAGCTCGTTGTCTGGCGCTAGCTAATGCCGGACAGGTGCATAAAAAGTGGATAAGGATTTCTTTCTCAGTAGCGACATTGCAACTGCGACAATGTGTGTTGTGTGGGATACCTAGTTGTGTGGTGGTTGCTGTTATCCTGGCGATGTCCCTACGCGTTCTGTTTAATAATTCGGTTGTTTTTGATGTGTTGTAGTTTGGCCACGTCTTTCTACATATGACACAGTTTGTTAGCCTAGTCCATCTGAGGTTGGCTTGGCAAGGAATTTTGAGGATATTTCTGCTTTGACTGCTCCAAGCGGAATCTGAACTGATTTCGCAAGAGAGCTGTGGAGGGCTGAGCCTTGCCTAGCCAATTCATCCGCAAGTTCGTTTCCATGAACCTTATTGTGCCCTGGAACCCAAATCAGGGTTACCTTGAGTTGGCTATTTAGCGAAGCTAGCTCATTTTGGTAAACAGCCACCAGCTTAGAGGATGTAGTAAACGTTGCAATGGCTTTGATGGCTGCTTGGCTATCAATAAAAATAGCGATCTTTTGCCTCGGCGTTATATTGGTGTGTATTTTGATCTGATGGCAAGCTTCCCGGACAGCGAGTAATTCTGCCTGGAACACACTGGCACAATCCGGGAGCCTATAGGATTTAAAGATGTCTAGGATTCGGAAAACACACCAGCACCGACTCCACAGTCCATCTTTGAACCGTCTGTGTAGATTGTTAGAGCGAGTTCTCTCGGCAGAGAGTTTAAAATATTACTATGCCCATAGGGTTTCATAAACCAGCACCCAGACTCCCTGAGTTAGGCTCTGGTTACTCCAGGCATTCTTAGGCATCCAGCGTTAAATGTTTCCTGATAGGCAACTAAAAGTTCTTTCTGTTGGATGGCCGAATTTGTCTGAAATAAGAAAGTGGTCAGGATTTATGGCTTCCGCTTTGAATATCAGCATATTCAGAATGTTGGATGTGTACCTTGTTTCGATTAGCACGAAGCACTATTAGCTCGAGTGACTATATAAATCCAGGTTGCAACGAGGAAACTAGAGTCGACTATTTCTAACCCGTAAACGTCTTGCTGCGTTTTTCGACAAAATCCTTAAAGATATTTTCCCCATTTCGACATTGGAGTCGCCGAATAAGATTTGGGTAGACAGCCTCCAGTCATAAAATCTCCTTGTGTGGGTCGTTTTGGTAATGAAGTGGTCATTAATATATCGATTCCATTTTTTCTCTAACTCATTTTTAGAAATTCCTAATAGTATTAATAAGTCGAAGTTGCTCATGTAGGTTGCCTGACTGTGCACGCAATCGAGAGAATTCTTCAGCCGCATGTACTCCGTCTAAAAGAATTTTGTCAGACTCCTGCGGTGACCTTTCAGCCAATTAGTTCAAGAAGGTGTGAGTTGTCCGGTTTGATTCAGGTGTGCTAATGTTGAACCAAATATTGTCGGGCTTGTCCGAGTATGTAGCTCCAGGCATGTATACATGTTATCAGATCAGATCAGATGTCAGATACATATCTACCGGCGAAGGCCTTGTTAATTGATTTCAGCTCTACTGAAGTTGATTGCAGCTCGATTTTGCTTTAATGGTTCTTTAAATTGGGTGGTGAATTCTAGTGCTAAGATCGGGCTAAATTTTCGGCCAGAATTTACAAAATTTACTTTAACTGACAATTTGAGCAAAAATGTTTGTCCAAAATATTATAAATAAGTAGGTCTTTAGCCAGGTCCTCTCATCTTGTATTCGTGCCAAGTTGTTTTCAAAAAGTGCTTTATGATCTTTCTTATTGGGTTCCTAACAAGGTAGTCAGATAATTTTATGATAACACGTTCTAAGAAATCTATAATCTAAGTTCCTCTTACACTCTTTTCCCGCTCCTTAAAAACAAGCGACTAAATTGATTCAAAGCAGCTGAACTTGCAAAACTAATTTTCCAATACCTGCTTCATAGCAATTTAAACCAATGATATGTTTTTTTTTTTGTCTCCCACGCATTTGGAAATTACACTGCCAATTTGTGCAATGTGCCATTGAATATGGATCAATACTCAGTGGCCTTGTACCTCAGTGCCAAGTCCAAGGACACCAGCAAATTACTTCACGAAAAGTTGCCAACATCTCCATGGAAAGTGACTCATTCCTACAAAAAGTGTAACTATATGAAAACACCTAAATTGCACTTTCTTCACTCCCAACCATTTTACTGCATCCCTGCCAATATTGAAATACCGTCCTCTGGTACAAGTGCTTTAGATACTTTGAAAGTCATAGCACTTCGTGCCTTTTTGCCATTCGGTGCAAAGCAAACGATGGAATGAGAATTTTTTTCTGTGTCCGTGTTATAATTTTTCAGGGACTTCCCACTTTTTTTCCACTCCAAACAAGCATGACGTCAAGTCTTTCATGATCTTAATGATGTGCTAACACACTCATAATTTTCAACTAGCCGTAGATTATTTATCCAGTAAATGAGGATTACATAAAACTACCTTAATACTAAAACAATATTTTTCCTCACCTTAACAATATTTTATTTTTCTAATTTTTTATTTGCAAGCTCATTAATTAAATTTTAATGGATACTTTCAGCATAAAAACACAATAAACACCTAACACCCACCAGCTGGTACAAACGGCCGGTATCTGTACGTTTTGAAATTGAAATTAGATTGATTCGCGGCATATCCGTGTGTGATTGCTAGCAATCAGAAATAAAACGTCTGTCTGTGTTCGAAACAAAATCCATCTGTTCCCGGGGGAATTGTGAATTTAATGATATTTTGATATTTTTTGGCTACAATGTGTGTGATTGCCAGACGTGGAAGAAAATAGAACATAAATATTGGATTTTTCATTTATTTTTCTAATTTTACAAAAATTTTGAAAAATTTGTGGGTACACAGTGTGTCTTGAAAACAAATCTACAAAGATTTTGGAACACTTTTGATCAAATCTTTGATGCCGTAGGCTTATATTTTTCACTTCATTTTCTTAAAACAAGTATAGGGGTAACGTCAGAAATCTCCCCAGTTATCTATTTTAATAATAACATCTGAGTTTCAAAACCACTACACCGATCTTTCTCCCTCTATCTCTATCCTTTCAAACGCCCGCGCTGTGTGTAAACATTTTAAGGGTATTCATAACCTCTTGGGTGCGCGCAAATTATAAAATAAAGAAGCTGGGTGGATTATTGTTCTCAAAGTCCTGATTTTAAAGATTCCTTACCACTTCCAGGCAAGATATCAAAATATTCACTTTTGATAAATGGGAGTTTTCTTAAACTTCACGCAATTGAAAAATAGTCTCAGAAATTCGCTTTTTTTGCTCCATCGCTACATTATAACAAAAAGAAGTGGCTCAAAAAATCGGAGATAGGAAATGTCAATAAATAATCCCAGGAAACGGTGTCTTATTTCGAAGCCAAATTTGACTGCAATTGCCTCACGCGAAGAACTTCTTGAGAAAAAATTTATATTTTCAACATTTGAAACGAGTTTCCTAATCAAAAGGGAAAGGAGTAGATAATCTACAATACTTTGTGTTTTCAAAAGGCGCTTTCTTACTCACGGGGAAAAATTAGTAAATTGAAACTCTGAAGACTGATAGATAATGCACAACTTTTAAGTTAAAAGTACGAGTAACTGATTTTAATCAGGGAAATGAAAACGCAAGCATATCAAAAATTGAATATTGAATATTGAATTGATAGTCAGAACTACGTTTTCGTATTACGGACTTCTTCATGACTTTTATAAACATACGGTTACATACATACCTATATATGTAATGTATGATAGTTGAATGCACATTGACTCAGTTTGAATTTCTAAGAGCTAAAAGGCCGATAGAAAGAAAGGTGAAATGTTCAGAGCCAATGAAGTACCCGTAAAAAGAAGAAACATATCTGCTTTGATGTAGATTTCAGAGTCCTTTTATTTGACTTTTATAATAATAAATTTTAAGATTCTGCTTACTGGCTGGCCATTTGTCATTTCTATCCAAAATATACAGAACCTATTGACAAATTCAATAAAGAGTACAATCATCCGAATAAGCCACGTTTGCTATGACAGGAACTGAGTACACATTTACATGTCCTGAGTGATAAGGGATTCTGAAATACCTGCCAATTTAATCTGATGTTGGACATACAGTAACTTACAATGTCGATGACGCTTCCTTCTGAAAAATTAACAACTTTCAAGAGTATGTGTAAATACAAATGCTTTCGTTTACAATTACTTTATAACAACTATTTCCTTCCTTCTTCCTATTATAAGCGAGGTTATGATCCGAAAATAAGGGATCACAACCCTCCCACTTCATTTCTACTGATCCGCCTGTGGGGTTCGCCTAATTGACCTCAGAAAATATGGGCAGGCCCGCCGATTTTGGATCACTCGGTTACTGAGGCCAATGAAATGCCGATGTCACATTTGTGTGATCCAGGCGTTTATAGGCCTCCCTTTCCAACATCGCGATGTCTTTGGAACGTGCATTGATATTGCCTTTTTAACAGGGTTCAAATGATCTCTTCTTTGAACGTGGCAATACCAGCTGAGCCCGTCGCGCTCTATTTTTTGTACGATGGTTTCCTTGATGTGAAAGCTTCTACGGATCTTCGAACTTCTTATTCGATCAAGCTTTGTCACTCCTGCTATCATGCGAAGCATCTTCATCTCAGCTGCCGTTAATTTACTCTGATACGTTTTGTACATCGTCCAACATTGTGAACCGTACGTGAGCGCTGGACGCATAACTGCGGTGTGGAGCCTTCCTTTCAACTTAGGTGGCATTTTTCTGTCACAGAAGATATCGGAATTTTCTCGCCACTTCATCCACCCTACGCTTACGCGATGATTGATGTCGTTATCAGAAGTTGCTTTGCTATTGATTATAGATCCCAGATATTTGAACTTTTCGCACTTGTGAAGCACTGTTCCATTCAAATAAATGTCTGGAATAGGCCTGAATGGATGAGAGAACGGGCAGCACAAGTACTCTGTCTTTTTTGAACTAATGCTATACCCATTTCCTTCCAGAACGTCCACCCACACATCAAGTAATCGTTGCAGGGATGTAGGATCCTCACTTATGGTGGCTCCATCGTTAGCAAAGAATAACTAATGTACCTTGGGGTCCATCACTTTACCTTCAAGCAGATAATCAAGGACTGTAATAAAGAGCAAAGGACTTGAAACGCTTCCCTGGTGCACCCCTTCTTTGATGGGGAACTCATCGGTTACTCCAGCGTGGCATCTTACTCTTGTCTTTGCTCCTTCGTACATGTCCATGATCATCTGTACATAGGTTTCTGGAACCTCTCGATGTCTTAGCGCCACCCATATCAGATCTCGTGGTTATCTGTCGAATGCCTTTTCAAAGTCAACCAACACAATATGCAAATCCTTTAAGGAATCACGATGTTTTTCCATTATGATCCTTATACTTTGGATTGAATCTGTGGATGATTTACCCGAGACAAACCCGCACTGATCATCAGATAGTCGTATTATTTTACAACGATCTTCATGGTGTGTGACATCAACTTGATCGAACGGTAGTTATAACAGTTTCACGTATCACCCTTCCCCTTCTTCACAGTTAGGGGTGGCTCTTGGAGAGTATAGCCGGGGAAACTGTTTATTTCAAAAGTTCTTCACAATACTGCCGCCACATCTGCAGAATTTTGTCGTCATCCACAAGTAGCTAGCCATGAGCATTGTTAATGAACTTTGGCGAACGAATCTCCTAAGCATTCCTCCATCTTTGGGCGGCTATTTTGAAGATGGTTGAGCTCTTGTTCATACTGTGTCTTCGCAGCTCCTGGATAGCCTGGTTTGCATCAGCAACCGGGAAGATATTTTCTCCAGCTCCCGATACAGGCCCTCCGTACTCTCTGCCTGAAGCTGGGCGCACTTCTTCTTCGCTTTTTTCTTGAAACATCTGTAATCCATTTCGAGACGAGCTTTTTCGTCACTATTATTAGAGGGGCACTTGGCTAAGCTTTGAAAGCCGCTTTCTTCTCAATTATCACCTTCTTAGCTTCATCACTCCACCACCATGTTTCTTTGGCGTGTTGATGGTGGCCTTTTGAAGCTCCTAGCAGTGGTTTGGCCTTCTTTAAGCAAGTTCGCTGTAGGGAATCCCACATATTTTGTGCTCTGCACTCTTTATTCTCATGTCATAACTATTTCATGTCATAGAATAAAACTTTGTTACACTTTTCTTAACTCGTTAATGAATAAGTAATATAATAAAAAAACTAATTTAGCTCAATCATTTATGTGAGTTCCACAAAAATATTTAATCCCTTATGTTTAGTATTGAGTGTAGTCACCAAGAACCTAATTAAATAACTTACCTTTATTCGGTCAGGCAGACTATACACTAAATTCTTACAAATGTCTAGCATTATATTTTCTCATGCAGTTTTGGTTTTTATCTATAATTCATTCGAATTACGGATTTTGGCCGCTGGAGATTGGAGTTTAGATCTGGGAATCGCGGTGGCCATGAAAAGATGCTTAAATTGTTGCCATTTAACCACTTAAGAGTCATTTTAGCAGTGTGCTTTGGTTCATTCTCTTACTGAAAGACAATGCCTGCAGATTGAACACTGAATCTTGACAGCTACACTTTGAGATGGATATTCAAAATCTCTGTATCAAATAAGGGCGTAATATATCCTTGAATCCTATGCATGTTCCCAAGTCTTTTGACTATCATTCAAATTTCAAGGTGGGCATGACGGGTTTGAAGTTTATCGCCTGGAGTTTGCCGTACCCACTCTCCTATCTGAACCCAAACGTTTAATTTTACTTTCATCACCCAATCCTTAAACGTCTAATCGGAATACTCTTTAAACGTTATTGTAATAAAATACACTGAGTACTTAACCTAAAAAACATGTTATGTGCTCTACAAAACGCATATGCCTGGAAACGTACCATTTTCGACGGAAGAGGCATACCTACGTATAATCCTCCTAGTAAGATCTTCTTCTTGGTCAGCTGTGAATATTGTGGGCCGACCAATTTTTCTCGCCGTAGAGGAGCTATTGAGATGGTTCCGCAGAGTTCGTCGGGGTATACCAAATCTAATCGAAGCCTTGTGCTGTGACAAAATACCCATTTGAACTGCCTTCACAGCACTTCCCATTTGCTCAGAAGTCCGTTTATTTGAATTTGAAGTACTTGCACTTGCCATGATTAGTCTGAAATCATTGTTAGGAGAAAACTGTTTTTTTATATTCCTAATAAGGCCTAGACAGATTTCTGGCGGGCCTTATTAGGAACACGTAAAACTTTTGTTTGCCGACTCGTAAACAAAAAACTCTGAAAAATATTAAGCCAAAGCTGCAATGGTATTATAGCTTAATATATTTTGTATCATACTTAAGAAAAAAAAAAAGAACTTACATGAATAGGAACAAGGAAATTTTAATATTTCACAACACTTTATTTATAAAATGGAGCATGCGTCCACATTAACTAACTTTTTGCCACAGCAGGTGCTGACACGTTTGCGATAGAACACATTTTGTAGGGTTTTAGCTCCTCAATTGTGTATCCGCAAACACATATATAAACTTATTCCAATCGATTAACGTTTTCCAGGATTTTTGGAGACTGGGTCTTATTTGGGTCACCTACCTTAGATGTTTTTTTTTTAAATCCATCCGAGGTGTTATATCTGTAATCACTCCGAGGTACTCATATTCATTTACCTTCTCAAGATCTTCATGCAGCCAAGTCTATTTTTCACATTTCGCCTAGCGACCAAACTCATTCCGAAAGACCATAATTTTGCAAGAATTTTGCAATTTGTTTATCATATTATATTTTGGATCATCATTGGTGTTTCGGACAAAATTACTCTCATGGGCGTACATTAGAAGTTTTATTTTAATCCTGGCGAATACAATTCCTCCTGGCAGAAAGGTCGGCAGATCATCCAGGAATATCGAAAAGAGTATGGGACTCAAGAGACAATGCTGCTTGACCCCCATCCGGGACTCAAACCACCTCGAAAGGTCTTTTTCATCCCATACTGCTGTCCCTGTTCTTCTCGTAAAGGCTTTGGATGTTTACTGCTGAAACATTAAGAACATAATTTTCGAATGCGTAAGTCCCGAACTTCATTCTTGTGTCTCAAAGATATATTTTTTATGTCCAGTCTGGTTTTTTTTGGCCAACTTTTCTACAGTCATACGAAATTTAGTTATGGTATTAACGGATACTCTTATGTGCGGAAATTTATCAGTAGATCATACTTTTGCTTAATAGCGCCTCAGTTTATTTTATTTCAATTGGTTTCAATGGTTTATTATTCGACCTCAGTATTATTTAGAAGCTTAAGGGGTAACATACGCCTAGGGTTAGCTAAAATGGGATAATTGAGCCGTCAGTGTAACAATAAATTGATTCATCTTCTATTGAGTGAACTACTTCCTTCCAGGAAGGAAGGAATGGTGACGTGAACATTTTTTATCAAAATAAAGACGAGGAGTGGTGTAGTCCGTATTTTCGGGAGAGATTTTGAAGTTGCTCAAAATGGATGCGTGGCCGAATTCGTTTCTTGATCATTGTAATAATATAATACTTCAAGTCGAACAGCTGTGCTGCCTGCCATTTGCCTGCTGTAGATATCGAGAGATATGAGATGAAACAGAATGTCTAGAGCTGCAAAGGGAGTTGTTCCGAGTGCTCCACTTATGCACAAAGAAGCAAATCGTTGAACTTTACTTAGGTTGTCACGGTTTATGATTCTTTCTAAGGCAGTCCACCAGACAACTACCCCGTATGTGAGTATCGGCCTTATGACCGAGATGTAGAGCCAGTGAATTATGCGAGGTTGCAGCCCCCATCTATTTCTGATAGCTTTCCTGCAAGAGAAAAGTGCTACTGTAGCTTTCTTAACTCTTTCTTTAATGTTAGGATTTCAGCTTGATTTTCTATTCAAAATAAGACCCTGATATTTTGCTTGATCCCAGAAAGTTAAGCTTGTACCATTAAGAGGAGGAGGGTCGATAAACGAAATTTTATATTTCCTTGAGAATAGTACCAGTTCAGTTTTATGGGGGTATATACCCTAACCACACCAAACCGTCCGTTTGGGTAACTTGCTTAAAACATTTTGTAGTAGTTCTTTTAAGGTATTGAGATGCTTTTCCAAGACTGGTATAGCAACATCATCTGCATAAGCGATCACCGTGCATCCCTCATCTTCCATGATTTATCAATAGTTTATTAACCACCAAGTTACAAAGAAGAGAGGATATAACACCATCTTGCGAAGTACCTCGCTGATGGAATACAAATAAATACTAAATGCTGAGAGCAAGGGGACAAAAAAATCCTTTAACTATTTCTAAGCCACACGATCTGCACTACATACTACCGATAGCAAAACAATCCTGTCCTAGAAATTTGTATAACCCCAATCCATAGGACATGCGATGACAGCCATTCTCTGTTTCTAAAATCACGGCCTGTCCTAACTCTTTCAAGCGCCTTTCATAGTCTCTCCACACTATGAACTGCACTCATATTTTCCTCAAAAAAAAAACACCCATTCTCATCCACTCCGCTTGTGAATTTATTAGTTTATTTCTTTTGTCTGTTATTTCTATTGAGTGGTCTTTGCAAACACTCAGCAGAATAGGTAGATACAATCACTTCTCCGACGGCGGAGCACGTGCGTCCATTAAAAACTTCATCGACGTTAACCACGCATTCGCCCACGTAAACGTGTTCGAGATGTGTCTACTGCCAATTAATCAGCGAATTTTATTTGAATCAATAATCAAAACAAATTTTTCTTATTAAAAGTTTATTAGAAACCCTCCGGAAAAAAAAATAGAAATACAAAATCTGCTTAATATCAGGAGATTTTCAATTAAAACTTCAAATATTCGAAAAGGAAACGCTCTTTTGAAGAACTCTTTCATTTCAAAATCATCCAATCCATCAATCAATTTGATTTTGAGTCTTTCGCTAAAAATGAAAATCAACTCGCGAAATTATACATATGCATGTGGAAGAGATTGTGGAAAGGTTCAACAACATGTTTTATGTTATAAATTTTTCATTAACAATTAAATTACTCAATAAAATAAAAATACATTCATCGCGATTTACTTTGAAGGTAAACAATAATTCTTGTTCCCTTCTATTTTGTGAACGCATGGGAGGGGTATGTTTTTTGGGATATTTTTGGACGTACACCAAAATATAGCCTCCTCGGGCTATATCGGATTGATTAGGTGTAAATTTGGGTGAATGAAGAGAATAGAAAAAAATATATACATTTATATCAGAAACTAAACAAAACATTTCCGCGAACGAATGTGTACATTGTGTGTGCAAAGTAATGCGACTAGGTACACGTGAAATATTTGGCGCCAGTTGGTCTGTTTAAATTGGTAGCAGTTAGAATTTAACTACACAATAAAGGTAGTGGGAGGACAGTCTTATTCAATTCAGCTGACCTACAAAGAATTTTAATAATCGACAAACGGCACGATTCCGTCAAATAGGACTATTATACATGTTTATAGTTAAAATCTGGTATGCAAATAATTTTTCAGATTAATGAGACGATTTTAGTCATGAAATAATAGCTAAACGCCGCCGGAAGGAAAAAAAAAAATACTTTTCTTAGAAGGAAACAATGGAGAACAGAAGTCCTATGCAGCATATCAGTACTTCTTAAAGGCCAGCATTTTGTGATGAATATTACTTTGAACTGATAGAGAAAAACGCAAATCAGCTACTAAGTATTATCCAGCTTGTCACAGTCATCATTTAGCGTAGTGTTAGTTGTTAGTATTGTGTATATTTATAAAGCCGAACACCTTACACAAAAAGACTGCAGAAGTACATAAAAAGTAATAGGACAATACGAATCTCTCAAAGGAGGAGATCGATAGATATCTACAAATGGACGAGACAATAAAACGAACGATGGACAGTACGATACCTCGGTATCAACACACTGACAACGTGACGTATACCGCAATGCATAAACATAAAAGTAGACTGCTGTCGAGATAAAAAACCTTGTACAGACAGTTTACTGACAGACAGAACTCGGAGGAGTTAGGGCGCTGAAGTCGGTAATTAGAAACCTCTCAAAGTTAATTAAAGAAAATTACAGACGTTCTGTAAATTTGCACTGGGTCAGGAAAATTCGGGCTGTAAAATACAACAACCCGAGTATGTTCCCCCAAATAAGCAAGATATTTCGGAGGAATAATCAAAACGATCTTCCGCGTCTTCAAATCTAACAATGTACAAATACTAGTGACAGCAGGTATAGATCCAGATAACGCAGCTGAGGATGACAATTTCTTTGTGATCAAAGATCCGCAGGAGAAGGTAAAGGCTATAGGAGCGACTTTCCAGGACGTGTATAAGGTTAATGATAGTATTTGCGCGAACCATGACCTGTAAAATCAGGTCCTTGTGCACAACTTCTACCTTCGAAATGACATGAAGCACTGGCGATATGAGAACACTGGTTTCACCGTGTTTAATGAAAGAAATATGGCAGACAATACCGTCACCGATGAAAGGGTACATCCCCCGTTCATTTCGAATCACGGAGGAAAAAGAAATCCGTGGGAATCGATGGTATACCCAACATTGTACTTAGACATCTTCGTCCAGAAGCGGTGACCATTTAATAATGCGGTGACCGTTTAATAATGCAATGCATAATGCCCATTATCCAGCGCATTGGAAAACTGCGGTGGTGCAGCCCATTCCAAAGAAAAATAAAGATAGCTCCAATCCGGGTAATCTCCGGTCTATAAGTCTCCTTCCGAACATCAGCAAGGAATTCGAAAAAGTGATCCATAGAGCCTTGACTAAGTGGGTTGAGGACATGCGCCAACATCCGGGTAACCAATTCGTTTTCAAGGCGGGGCACGATACCATACATGCCGCGTCTAAACTGGTATCGGATAACCAGTAGAACAAATACAAGAAGCAATGCACGGGTGCCTGCCTGGTGGCCTTGGAGAAGCCCTTCGATACCGTCTAGTTAGAGGGACTCTTCTACAAGTTAAGCAGACTGGGCATAAGTAAACCACTGCTGTACATACTTTATGACATGTTCACCAGTAAGAAGTTTATTGTGAAGAATGGCAATGTGACTTCTGCTGGAACTTTTGAAGTAAAAAATGGTCTGCAATAGGGAGCTGTTAATTCGCCGATCCTATTCAATATTTACACGAGCGATCTCATAGGTTCACTTCACCATACCATAGCATATTTGGCCGCGTACAGATCAGGGCCTAAGATCGAGGTAATTGCAACACTATTGCAGTGTGACTTCGATAAGATTAAGATATACTGCGACGACTGGAAGCTGAAGATCAACTGGTCGGAGACCATCCTGTTCAGAACGCCGTTGTC
The DNA here is from genome assembly GCA_945910035.1 of Brachypalpus laphriformis. Taxonomy (NCBI): domain Eukaryota; kingdom Metazoa; phylum Arthropoda; class Insecta; order Diptera; family Syrphidae; genus Brachypalpus; species Brachypalpus laphriformis. Next base: position 37,204,866 of record OX246753.1, read on the forward strand.
TGGGGCCTCTTGGGACATCAGAAAGAATTGGCGAAAGTTCTCTTTCGTGGGGCAGCACGGTCAGCCACTTGCGAGTCGAAGTGTAGTCAGATACCTTGGGGTCTGGCTAGATCAATATCTATATTTTAACAAACATATAGATGCTTTTCTGGCCAGAGCCAAAGTTGCTTTCGCCCTTACAAAGAGACTGTTTTATAGCAGCCAACTCGATGCAAGGGTGAAGGTAATCTGCTACATGGCCCTCATTCGGCCTATGCTCGCATATGGATGTCCCGTGTGGTTCAACGTGAGGCTAGGCTTGTTGGAAAAGATGGGGGTGTTTGAGAGGGTTTGCCTCAGGCCTTGCCTTCGTTTGTACAGTACACCAGAGTCTGAGTACATAAATTTCTATCGTAATGAGGTCCTATACAACAGGCGAATCTGATCAGAGTGGATAATTTCTTCATCAAGTTGATTCGAAGGCACATTGCATGAGCAATGACCTCGATGAATAGCCTGATTTTTGGGGCCTATTACCCCAACAATCTCTATCACGAGAGTGTGCGCCTTAACGGCTTTATCCCACCAGAAGCGTTCCTATATCTTGATCCAAGATAAGTTAGCGGTGCCGCTAATCTTCCACGGATAGGCGACTCAACTACAACCGAGACGTCGCACAGGGTAGTGTAGAGCGTCTCCGATTCAGTAGGGCAGTTTCATTCGGCGATATTGAAGATGTTAGTAGGAAGCACGACCAATTTTGGTGGCTTAATGAAGAAGAAGGAACGCCGTCGTCATTTCCCCCTAATCTGGGGTAGCCTTTAAGGCACATCAAGAAGTTAGTATCGTCCCTATAATTTATGATTTAGTTTTAATTCACTATAGTTGTAATCAAATTTGTCGCGGTTACTATTTACTTCCTTCGCCATACGCGTAAGAGGTTCGTTAGAACCGTAGTTCGTTTGGTGGAGATTTACGCGGAAAATCTCGGTATTTCTGGAGTTGTAGCCTTATGCTAATACTCCGGAATTAATGAGAAAAAAATCCCACCAAACGCTTTGTCTTGTTCTTAGCTACGTCGTAGCTAACACAAGTGTCAGGAACACTGATATGCATATTTTGTTGCCTTTAAAGATTGTCCAGTTCCATTGCCTTTTTCCTTGCGCAAATACTCGTACATAGCTGGATGTCTTCGAAAGACACTGGTGAGCTCATAATTCGTAAAGCCTCTACCTTCTGTGATTTTTGGTGAAATTTTCTACCACTTCTTTCCCTTTTGGCATGACGTGTATTGTGGCTGAATTGATGTAGCGGCGAAATACAATCGGAATTAGAACTATTTATGAAAATAAAGGTCAAATAGTAATATTAGTAATTGCAAGCAGAATTTCGGTACACCAGAAAAGATACGAGCGTTATATTTAAGCATGCAAATAAACGCCTTATACGTATATTGTAGTCAGATCAGAATTGAGTTCGTTCTTTAACTATTTGGATACACCTATGGGCTCATTTACAGGTAATGTTGTTTATTCGTCCAGAATATCGAAGCCAACTTGAATTGTTAATATTCAAATCGCCCACTATAAGGATTTCAGTGTTCGGGCTATAAGGAGATAGTTCTTGTGACGGAGTTGGGCAGTGCATTAAACATATTCGAAGTATTACAAGTGTTACCTCCTATAAATGAAACAGTAATGAATTAATTACCTAGGGACATCGAGTTTTACTTACTTACTTATTTAGGTGGCGCTACAGTCCGGGGTGGACTGGGCCTCAACCAACAAACCTCTCCAGCCAGCTGCCTCCAGTTGCGCACGCCAAATTGGTTGAGGTCCCCCTGCTCTTGTTTGCGCCACCTACCGCGAGGTCGACCTCTATTGCACCGTTCATCCAGGGTAGATTAGAAGACTTCCTTGGCTGGTACGTTGGACTCCATCCGCTCTACATAACCCAGTCATCTAAGCCGCTGTATGCGAACTTTTCTGGCTAAGTGCATGTCATTATATGGGTCGTATAGTTCGGCATTGTACCTTCTCCTCCACTCACCGTCTATGCAGATGGGACCAAAGATCGCTCGAAGAACTTTTCTCTCAAAATAACCAAGGGCATCCTCATCGGGTTTTGACAAAGCCCATGCCTCTGTGCCATACAACAGGCCTGGGATGATTAGTGTCTTATAAAGAGTTACCTTAGTAGTTCGAGATAGGACTTTGTTACTCAATTGCCTTCTTCGTTTGATCTCTCCACTGATGTCATTTGCGGAGCTCACCATAGAGCCTAGGTAGACAAAATCCTTTTCTACCTCAAAATTATATCTGTCTATTGTGGCGTTCTGTCCAAGACACTGATGTTGTGTGTCCTTTTTTGTCGTCAGCATATATTTTGTTTTGATTTCATTGACCACTAAACCCATCTTTGCTGCCTCGATCTCAATACTGGCAAATGCCCCATTGACGGCCCGCTAAGTTCTTCCGATTATGTCAATATCATTGGCATAAACGAATAGTTGTACAAACTTGTAAAAGATTGTACCTCCGGTGTTGGCTTTTGAGTTTCGTACAATTCTCTCAAGTACTATCTTAAAGAGATCGCATGATAGCGCGTCACCTTGTCTAAGACTTTTCCTGACATCGAACAGTTCGTTGATGTTCTTACCGAATTTGATGGAGCAGGGATAGTTCTCCATCGTCATTCTGCACAAACGGACGAGCTTGGCAGGAATGTCAAGACTAGGCTAGACTCTGTATAACTCGTCTCTATTTGCGCTATCATAGGCAACTTTGAAATGGCGTTCACGTAATATGGCAGACAGGATCTTATATGCGATGTTAAGAAGACTTATACCTCTGTAGTTGGCGCAGTTCCGACGGTCTCCTTTCTTCAAAATCGGGCAAACGATGCTGAGCATACATCGTCGGGCATACTTTCCGACCATATTTTACAGATGAGTTGGTGCATGCTCCTTACCAACTCATCTCCTCCTGCCATGAAACGTTCATCAGCAAGGACATAGAGTTTTAGCCAGATAAAATTATATTCCGAGTTGGAACAATGGCCATATTGAGTTTGAGTTTTGTAGGCTCAATGATGGATACGTGGCGGTTAAAGAATAATGGCACCAAGATATACCCAAGCAAGCTCTGGAAGAACAGAATTTTTCCTGTGTTTCATTTTACTGGTAGCATGGACATATCTTACATATAGAAAAACAGAGACTGGATCCAAGCTAAAGAACGTAGCTTTCGTCCACTCATAACCTCGTCATCACGAAGAAGATGGTTAGAGTGCCAAATCATTGCACGTGAAGTTTGAATCACAAAAAACACCAACTTTTCTTTTTTCACAGTTCCACCTCTAGTCAATGTCTGACAAACATTAGAAGAGTATTACTGTTATGGAAAAGCAGCCCTTCGGAAATGACAGAAAATATTCTACAAAGGTTTCATAGTGCACATTTAATTTGTTTGTTATAAAATTATAAATGGGGGAGAAGGCACCGACTCCTGTGGAATTTTGCTTGCGCTTTTACAGGCCTTCTTCTGTTGCTGTCTGCAATATGATGCATACTATACACTCGAGTACTTTCGTGTAACAGACAGGGTAGGAGGTAGAATGAAGAAATATTTGGGGGCTTTTACACTTCTCGGGGACAATAAGGGCATCTGCTCTTTGCCATTGTATAGTTACTAATGTTGTAGAACACTTGATCTTACCTTTAAGCAGTGTTGTAAATCTTGTAAATCTTGTTTTTGAAATACCACGCATTTTACACACTTAATATCTGACGATAAAGCCTTAGCGGCTATCACTGCGGTCAGCGAGATAGATAGGGATGTCGCCTTCTTTGATTCTAGATGCACATCTTTAACTGCACCGGTTGCAATTTATAATTAGTAGTAGACAGTAGTTCTTCTGAAACAAAGGTCTTTCAATGTGAAGGTTCTAGATGTCGGAAAGTCTATTACAATCTTTTACCTTTCTTATCTCTAAGGCCGTAATTTCTACCACATCCTTTGTCGGTGGCTTTTACTGGCACAAGGCATTGTATCTTTTACATTACATTGCTCGGAATAAGGCTTCAGATACCTTTTTAGACCTCTTTTTATTTAATCTTTTAATGCACATACATACGTAAGTTCTTCACACTGCCAGATTGGAGTAGATTGTGGTAGACTTAGGTTACGTTAGGTAGATGGGTGACTTGTGACAAAAAGAGTCACTGCTCACTTAGACCAACAGTTCGGGTCCATTGTGCCCAAATTATTTAACCCTGGAAACGCTGTAAAGATAGTCCGCTATTAGAACCACCCAGATAGTGATATGAATCTCAGGAGGTCCGTCAGCTCTACATTGCCTAAGTCCTCCAGCTCCGAAAAGAAGTAACTACCAAGAGACCTCATTCTTCTGATGGAAAGGGCAGGACATTCACACAGCAGCTGACGAATAGATTCAATTTCTACTTCGTCCCTGCAACTTCTACAATAGTCGTTATGCAGCACACCGAGTCGCTCCGCGTGGATGCCAATGATATAATGACCAGTAATTATTCCAGAAACGACCCGTGCGTTAGGTTGATCTCTTCTTGCTGAAGCCCGGCCATAGCGCCCTGGCCGTTGCACATGTTTCCAGATGAACCCAGCGTCTGTTTGCTCGACCGATGGCTTCATCTTCTATTCTTTTCCGTAAGGAACTGATTGGGGCTACTACAAAAGGGAGGGCCCGCGATAAGTGCAGCGCAGATCCTCTCCTAGCTCGTCAGCCTTTCGTTTCATTCGATATCCATATGCCCTGGTACCCAGCAGAGAGTGACCACATTGGCTCTAGATATCTCGTTTAAATGTGATTTGCAGGTCCTCACAAGTCTTGAGAGCAGAGTTCAGAGCCTTAACGGCTGCATGTCTGTCTATATAGACAGTGATCGTTCTACCAATGATATTACTTCCGCGTATAGTTTCAGCAGCCTGTATGATGGCTGTGTCTTCGGCCTGAAAGTCGCTGCAGTCGTTGTTTATTCTAAAGGAGTGGTGTATTCCTAAGGCTTCACAATAAACTCCGGCTCCCGTGCTAACGTTTATCTTAGAACAGTCGGTATAGAACGCCAATTCCCTTTGTGGTTGACTTAGATTTTACTGTCGTGATCGGCTGAAGCAGATTATATACAAGGCAGATAATAACAACATTCTGTCTCAAGGTTCCAGAAAATACTATCAAATTCAAGAAAATTCATCATGAAAGTTTCTCCATTTCTTTAGAAATATCAAACTGTTGGTTCTTTCCGTTAAATACCAGGGGAGGTTTTGGTTTGATTGTGGGCCAGTACCTCTCACCTGAACAAAATCCATAAAACTTCATGAATTACAGTTTTTTAAAAATTTAAATATATGTTAACATTCTTGGCCCAATGAGGGTTGGACACAAAGTAAGATATGCGTTGGAAAAATACCGGGATACTGCCAAATTTCCATAACAAAGTTTGAACAATCATTTCTTGGACTTTTTTTTTTTCATTTCCGCTGCGGTCTACAAAATTACATTAATTCCAATGCCTTACATGCAAACAGACGGAAGTCACTTCCATTAACGAATCATTAATGCCTCCAAAAAGCAGAGTTTCCTTGTTAACAGCAGTAATTTTTGAAAAAATCAAAATCCCTACCATTAATGCTATGTTATCCTGACTTAGCATATTTTCCCTAAGCTAAGCAATTACGTCACTCATCCTTCTTTCAATCAATCAAATATCCCCGCTACCTTACCATGAAAGGTGAAATTATTCTTCTCACCAGTCGACGACTCACAGTAAGTCGTAACTTTCATTGTTCCCATTTTTAATGTGTCTTCCGCTGGGCTCATAAAATTAAAACGCCTTCCAAACCCACCAAAAGGGTGGCTCCATTGTTTGCCCAAACTGTAATCTACCCCATTGTAGTCTAACCCCCGACTAGGACAAGTCACACGAAAAAATCGCCTATAAAATGCGTATCCGCGTGATGTATCGCTTACATGAATCGACCTGCGGTGGCGCCCTGCCTATGTCGCAGAACGGCCGCAAATGTTTCGCATACGTCACGTTGCTACCACAAAAGGCATCCCACCGACTCCGCAGAAATATGTGTTCAATCCGATAACGCAAACAATTTGCCAACTCTCGTCTTGTACGCCGGGATGTGTAGGACTCTAAGGACAATCTCTTGTGAGCTTTTTTAGTCGTGCAAATCTAAATTAGATTTTATTTATCGGTCACGCAATCATGGTGCCGAGTTGCGGGGCATGAACTCTGACTTAAGTCACTAAGGACATTCATTACGGCACACCCCCCTGATAATGGGTTTCGTTTTATGTAAATCAAATCACATTCTTACATCCTTAAAAGGCTCAGTTGGTGTTTGTACGCGAGCGGGCTATAAAATTACACAATCTGCCTCGCTGCGTAGCCACATGTCATGGGTGAATGTCGCATGATTTGTTCCACTGTGTTCGCTATTTGCTCAAGGGAGTACTTCCACGTATTGTCCAGGGATATTTTTAAAGAGTGAGTGTTGGTTTTTTTGGTTACGTATATTTTATTTTCAATTTAAAAGGAAGGTGTGTGTCAAAATGGGGTTGGGTTGATGTTTGTTTGGTTAAGTTCTATTGTGTTGAGGTGATTTGTTGGAATGGGTTCTGCGTGCGGATACTTTTGCAGGGAATTACATAAATGAATTTGTGGAATGTTGTGAAAAGTATAAATGTATCAACATGAGTGTAGATGCATATCGGAGTAGAAGTGCATTGTTTAGATAGGGAATGGGATTGGGACATGCCTTTGCAAACATTAATAGCGCTGGACAGAAACAATTAATATGAGAGTGCAAACGGGCGACCACGTAATGGTGGTAGATTGTGCAACGCATGAAGGGAGTTGAAAAATATCACACAAATCGCCTGACGCGCTAATGATTCATCGATTAATTGGCCTCTTAGTTGCATTTCCGTACAGTGAAGGGACAGATTGAAATGTTTTTATTGACAATGTGCTCGGTCCAGAAGAAGCCTGCATACTTCGCAGGCTACAGAACCTACAGAAATATGTAGGTTATCCGTATCCGGGGATGTACTACTTACATATACTCGTATGATAAATCTATCAATTTCCTACAGGTATATTATCCACAGTAGGCTTACCATACTATTTCCTGATTCTGAATGATAAGCATCTCAAGGATAAGCACCGATTCCATTGTGAATCCAACCTCATTAAAGCGCAACGGCTGTCAGAGACTACAAGCTTAAGTATACGCACTGGTTGATGGCAAATATTTCTGCCCGGGATATGGTGAAATGTGTGTCTAAACTGATCGCAAGGTTAGGCCTGACGACTTACCGAAGATCAAAAATCCGATCGGCGCGGACTAATCAAAGTATTCTGAGATGACCCCTGTGGTGATATCTTAAAATGTAGTTTAGCTTCCGTTTCAATATGAAGTAGTACTGAACTTAATTTTAGAACTGTGTTGAAAGATGCAATTAGGGTAGAACGCAAACAGCCCGTTATGCAGATTTTGGCCTAACATTGAACACATTTCAACTGTCGACCTGTAGTGTCTTCATTAATCTTTATTCGCCAAACTACCGCTGTGTTTGTTGGTTAGGTCCAACTACCAAGCTGTACCTTGGAAGCATCATTTTGGGACTTAATCGGCATTTCGTGCCTCAGATGACCACACAGATTCTTCAGCGCTGGAACATAATTTACTATCTATTCAATGATGACCTACTGATATTGTCTAGCTTCTTCTTCTTCTTCTTCTCCTTATTTCGGCGAGGTTATGATCTGAAAACAAGGGATCATAACCCTCCTCATTTCTATTGATCCACCTGTGGGGTTCGCCTAGCATTTTGTGAGAATTGAATAGTTTCACCATGAGGCGAAAAGTGCGACTGTTTAGATTCCTTCTTTTCCTAAAAATATATACACCGTTGTCTACGTTGGGTTTAGAGAGAGATATCTTCATCAGTGCACCATCTTTATATCTCGGATAGTATATAATAAAATTTTAGCATTTCTGGTCGGTTTGGGCGATGAGAGGACCACATTACTAAGATTACGTCTAGTGGATTTGAGTTTTTATTGAATGCTTCCTTTAAGCACTTCACCATGGGACAAGGAATATATCTGTGGCCACAAGGTAAAGTCCATTTTCACAGATTCTCAGAAAACAAGTTTTAACTTTCGTTTTTCCCGAAAACGTATGGGAATTGGAATCCTTTACCTGGAACTCGGTAACAATAACAGGTAATAAAGTCAATATTTAGTAGCATAAGCATTCTGGCATCCTTAACTCAATTTTGTACTAACTCGACTTAGGCAGTTTTACCACATATTATGTGGTATACATACATACAGGATGGCAAATGACTAACAAAGGGGCGGCATCTCCCGATAGGTGCTGTTCCGCTAAGTAACGAGAAGATCCACTGTAGCCGAAAACCCAGCAGCTCTGTTAGTAAGCCCTACTCCCACATCCTCGTGGTGCCATCTGAGAATTTCTTCGGAAATTGCTAACGGGAGAGGATGAATAGCGAGCTCCCTGTGCCAAAAACAGGATAAGTATCGGTTGGTCTGTGGCCCAGCGAGCTGCAACCGTAAAAAAAACGAATTGCTCCGAAACGGAAACTAACGCCTCGAATACGGACTGATAATTTGTTGACGACCTTTGGCTATCGAACACGGACAACGATTGGATTCTGGAAGGGCCTTATAACGCCAGATTCCTTTAATTGGAACGCGAATTTGCACGGTATAAAATCGACATCTTAGGGCTGAGCGAGATAAGATGGTTCGATGCTGGGTAATATATCTCCGCAACAAAAAGCACTATCATGCTCTACTCTGGTTAACCAGCTGGAAGTGCACGGAGTTTCGGCGTATGACTCATGCTAACTCCAGCAGCACGAAGTAGCCTCATATCCTGGAAACCCCATTGTGACCGGATATTGACAGCTAGGTTCCAGAGTAGGATTAGAAAAATTACCATCATACGGTGTTATGCTCCGACTCTAGACGCGACTGAGGATGAAAAGGATGATTTTTATAGCCACTTAGGCGCCGCCTATAACCAAACGCCTAATGGGGACATCGTAATGGTGATGGTAGATCTCAATGCCAAGGTGGAGCTGACGTGGGACAAGAACGAGATCACCATCTTAGGATAGCTCATTTACGCCTTCGTACTGCATCCGTCAACAGCAACCGCTCAAAACTACTTAACATCACCAGGTTTAATATCGACAGGCTCAAGGTTCCCCAAGTGCGCCAACAGTTCGGGGACCATCTTGCCTTAGAAGCAGAAGCAATCAGCAGCATACTGCAAGAGAACATGGATGACCACTGGAGTGCTGTGAAAAATGCTTTTGCGACTGGGGCACGCACGTATGTCGGTAAAAAGCAGAAACACCACCGCACATGCCTTTCTACAGACACCTGGAGACAGATCGATGAGCGTACAGCAATCAAGGCTCGGATTGCAGCGGCCTCAGCAGTAGAGAGAACCGAGCTTGAACCCCAATACCGTGCGAAGAAGAAAGAAGTGCAGCGTAGTGTGAGACGTGACAAACGTCAATATATCAACGCACTGGCCTCAAGGGCTGAAGAAGCAGCCAGTAGGTGCGACAGTAGGATTGTTTACAGCATCACTAAGGAGCTCACTGGTGGTCGAAACTCCAAGCAACATCCAGTGAAGATTCTAGACGGTAACCTTCTGATTTCGGATGAGGATCAGCTCACTAGATGGAGAGAACATTTTGCTACAGTGCTAAATCACTTAGACGATGGCGGTATGATCCCGAATTCGAACGAGCAGTTCGAAGCAACGAATTTCTGAATTCGCACCGTACCTCCCAGTAAAGCCGAAATAATAACAGCAATCAAGTCCCTCAAGAAGAACAAAGCGGTGGGTGTTGATGGAATCCCTGCCGAGCTATTTCAAGCGGCGCCAAATACATCGGCAGATTTGCTGCATCCGCTAATACGGAGAGCTTGGGATGGTGAACAATTTCCACAGGAGTGGAAAAGGGGGATGATCATTAAACTTCCAAAGAAGGGTAACTTGATGGAGTGTGGTAACTGAAGAGGTATATGCGTTCTTCCAGCTGTAGCCAAAATAATAGCGAACGGATTAAAGAACATTTAGATTCAACTCTCGATGTCGAATAGGCAGACCTTACGGATCATAATCGAGTATTGCGTTGAGTATAGGTCTCCGCTATATTTAATGTTTATCGACTTCGAGAAAGCTTTCGACAGATTGAATCGAGATGCTGTCTGGTTGGCCTTGCGCAGCAGAGGCATTCCAGGAAAACGTAAAGCTATTATCAAGGCTACATACGAGGGCGGCAAGTGTCACATCGTGCACAATGGAAAGGTGTCGGATGATTTTGAAGTCCAAAGTGGAGTACGTCGAGCGTGGAGTACTGTTCTTGGTGTACTCCGTGCAGCATTGACGGAAGCTAATTATGGAATTCGTTGGACTATGACATCTTACCTTAAACACCTAGATTACGCTGACGATGTTTGTCAACTTTCACATCGGATAATGGATTTTCATTTGATGGATCAAAATCTAGAAGCTGAGGCAAACAAAGTGGGGCTAAAAATAAACATAGCCAAAACTAAAGCCCTGAGCACTTCTTCTAACAACCGCGCTCAACTTAACATTGCCGGACAGGAAGTCGAGAAAGTTGATAACTTTCTTTACTTAGGAAGTATGGTCTCGGCTAATCGTGGTGGCACTGAACTGGATGTGTACAGCAGAATCGGGAAGGCTAAAGCTGCGTTCGGAATGCTATCCAAAATCTGGAGAAGCAATGTTATCGGCTTAAGAACCAAGCTACGACTGTTCCGCTCCAACGTAGAATCAGTTCTAGCTTATAGGTGCAGTACTTGGAAGGTGGACACTATTAACACATGGCCGAACCGCATCTCCAACAAACAACTTTATTTGAGAACGGACCAAGAACCTATAAGCATTACTATAGGAAGGAGAAAGTGGCAATGGATTGGACACACCCTATGGCGCGAAGACAACTCCATTCCGAAATACGCTATGCAGTGGAATGCGGTCACCCAGGCAGGCAGAATTGCGGGGCGCCCTAGGCAAACGTGGCGCAGAACAGTTGAGGAGGAATCGAGCTCTTTAGGAATGAGTTGAAGGCAGCTCAAACCCGTTGCAGAACTTCGAACAAGATGGCGCGCAGGCTTGGTTGACGCCCTATGACCCACGAGGGGTTAAAGGATCTAAGTAAAGTAGTAGTAAGTATATTTTATTTGCAGCGAACCGCAAGGCCTTGGTAATTACCGCCACTTCCTTGTTTATATTATTACCTTGTGTTGGGGTGCTATTTAAGAATTTCAGTACCTTATTTTGACCAATATATATAAGTTTACAGACGGTTTTTCCTGCTCACAGACAGTACCGAGACGAATACTGGTCGTAATTGGGAAAGTGTAATTTCCATGAATGCTTTTGCCTATGAAAATTTCAAATTAAATGTCTCCTTATTCTTTGAAAATATTCTTCAGCGAATTAAAAGCATTACTTTGTTATGCTGACAACTAATTTTAATGCCTGTCGCCACAGCATCCAGTTCAGTGGACATAAAAACTGTTGTTTTACTACAAATCTTCCCCAGGGAGTATTCGTAAGAGACTAAACGAACCCTGTTGTCAGTCACTCCAAGGCATTGTTTCATTATAGTCAATATCTGCAAACTTATAACTGCCAATAAAACGCCAAACAACTACAACATCGAACCATTTTGTATTAAGTTTATGAGAGTTCATTCACCATAACTGGTATCCTTAAAACACCCTACAATACTCACCGCTCTCCTCGTATAACAAGCAATAGTTCCTTATGTCTCTGGCGGTCATATCTTCTTGTTTGGCGAAGATTATATACGCTATGTACGCTACTCTATTCATGTACGCAGAGAAATAAATAAAATGATTTCATAGTGGCACAGCTTGGGGATGCTTCACCAAAACTACCATGAGAGAATCTGACAGGATTTTCGAACCAAAATCAAACCTTATCTCAATCCTAGCCACTGACTGTGATTCCTAGATCCAAAAATAAGCAACGTATGTATAGACATTGCTATAAATATACGCTCTATCGCTGTGTCACAATCATATTGGAATCTCCCAAACCTATTTACTCTCTTATTACCCAATCAATGGATAATTTAGTAGTCTCACATGGTTCCCCAAAGTTACCATCGCACTGAAAGGTGTGTTGCCAATAAATTCCGTGGTGCGTTTCATTTTGTCACAAAATCAAAACAAAAAACCAACAAAATCTCTTCATCCTTTCAGTTCCTGAATATCCAATTACTTGCCTTAATTGCCAAAAACCATGAGACACACGCAAGTCATTTTCGAAAAAAAAGAAAAATAAATCTGTTACAAGTTTAGAACTACCAAAAATCGTAGGAAAAACTTAATCAAGCCATATCGGATCACAATGCCTATTATTGGAAAGTTGGAAAATTACTTTTCAGCCGATAAGTGCCTGAAAGGTCATTTTACCACAAAAACGTCTTCCTCGAAGGACATTTCCTAGCCCTGGTAAAAGTGCAAACAAGTTTTAGCTATTCGGCAGAAAGGGGCGACATAATTGCCCAATAAATGCGACAAGCTGTGTTGTGTGTTGTTTTCAACATACGAAAAATAGTTTCTGGGCTTATTAAGGTCAATCATCCATCCCCTTGACCTGACTCTATAGGAAGGCAGGGATTTTTTTTTTTTCTTCTTTTTGTTTTCCCCTAAAAGTATCTGAGAACTCTTTGTGTGACTGGAAGGATGAATTAATTCACAGTTTTTGTGAAGTTTTTCATTTTGTTTTATGTACCCCCTATGTGTGTGTATGAATAAAGATAATAAAAGGGCAACACTGACGAACATTGGAGGCAAAACATTCCACTTGATCTCTGGGCGCCCCCTTTGATGATTCTTAAAGCAAACCGGTTGGTGCTTTAATTTAAGCGGCAAAGGCCTGAGTTTCCTATAATGAAGCGTCCTCTTAAGGGATTACCCCGTGGTGACTGGCTCATAGTGTAGACATTGTCTCGTCCTTTGTTTAAAGGAAATAATGAAATGCAATTGATTCGATTTCAGTGGTAGTCCCCAGGGAAGGATGATTTAAATTCTGGGATAATGGAAGAGATTTTCTTTTACGAACCAGACATAAGAGCGAATTAGGGCAGTGGCGTCAAACATTTAAATGAGCTGTCAATAGAAAAATATTTCAAATTCATGCTTGCAGGCTTATAAAGGGGAAAGAAGTGTCGAATTACGATATTGTTGTTTCATATTACTTCTGGGTGTGGTTATTATTAGTACCAAACGAACTGACTTTAAAGTTTTAATTCAATGGGTTTAAGTTTTGTTTTAGGGGTTGTAGTGATTGCATTCAATACTGGAGACAAAAACAAACAAATATTTTCCAAATGTTTTAACCACATTCATAAGCATCAGGCGTTAAAAGTTGTTAGAGGTTACATGATTTTTGAAATTGGTACCCTCAATATAGTTTCATATCAGGATATCCAAGAAGAAGGTTTATCATCAAAAAAATATTTCGAGGTCACACCAGACTCCTCTTTGATTCAACGAGGTTTAATCGGTTAAAAAAATCTTTGCTGCCAATATAATATACCATACGTATATTTTTCTATAATTATGAATGCTATTAAAATGTTATACGAAGAGCGGACACTGGAAAGGATAGAAAGAAAGAGACAGATTGGTGTAGTGGTTTGAAACTCAGATATTAGGTTTCAGAAAAACTCCAGGGGTGGTGTCCAGATAATTGGGGAGATTTGTTCTTGTTATTTTGACTGGGCTTCTGATTCACAGTCCCAGGCCATAGGAACATTCCAGGCAAGTGGAAACTAGACTAGGTAACCAGTCGGGAACTCGTTAAAAATAATGAATCTTTTTCTGTTTCTATTCATATATACGGAGGGACTAACAGTGGTTCGCTTAGTTGGTGTCAATTTAGTAGTTTTTGAAAAAAAAGGTGCATTTCTATAGCTTATAATCTAACAATATTTATTTCCATATTTCAGAACAATAGTTAAAAATGGAGACAAGAAAGAGAAAAATTAGTGGCGTAAGCTCGGTTGAGGTTCCACCGCCAACACAGGAAGAAATTCGTTTTGCCATTCTCTTCGGATTTCGACGTCAACCTACGCCAGTCAAAATTCTGCACGAATGCCAAAATGCATACGGAATAAATGCACCATCTCTTGTTACTATTTCAAAGTGGTTTCGAAGATTCCAGACTGGCCATTTTTCTGTGGAGGACGAATCTCGTGAAGGTCGGCCCAAATCCTCGACCGACGATACAAATGTGGCCCTGGTGAAGGTTAAAATTTACGAAGATGCCAGGATGACACAGGAGATGATAGCGAATGAACTAGGCTTGAGTGCCATGGCTGTGTCACGAATTTTAAATTATCACCTGAAATATTCGAAGAAGTCAGCTCGATGGGTTCCAAAAATGTTGATTGGAGAGCAAAAAGAAGCTCTTGTTCGTTTTGCTCAATATTTCCTGGATAATTTTGAAAATGGAGAGTCAAGCTGCTTCAAAAAGATCGTTACAGGTGATGCATCTTGGTCTTACAAGAACGATCCGGAAGCCAAACAGCAATCCATAGTATGGAGCCCAGAAGATACAAATCCTCCAGTTAAGGCTAAACAACAAAAGTTATGATGTCGATGTACTTCACCAGGGCGAAAATGATCGCCGTCATCCCGCTTAAAACTCGTCAAATAGTCACTGCTAATTAGTATACTGAAACTTGCTTACTACAAGTTTTCCAAAATATACTAGGATACCGACAAAAAGAGGAGCTGCGCCGCTACTTTTTGCCCCACGACAATGCGTCTTCGCACATTGCTGAAAAAACCAACAACTTTCTTGCGCTCTCGGGCATCAATGAAATTCGCCCAGCACCTTATTCTCCGGATCTAGCGCCATGTGACTTTTGGCTGTGTCCGCAAATAAAAAAAGATTTGAGAGGAAAAATCTTCACATCTAATGAGGAGATAATTAATGCAGTCAATATCCAAATCGAAAAGAGGATTTTGAAAGCTGTTTTGAAAGATGGATCTATCGGCTGAAGAAATGTATTGAAATAAATGGGAACTATGCGGAGAAATTAAAAAAAGATGAAGATTAAATATCTAAAGTTAAAATTATTTTTGTGTTTTATTATTCAATCAACTAAGCGAACTTCTCTTAGCCCCTACGTACTTATGTACATATTTTGGCACAAACAGTCCATGAAGGGTAATTTTTATTTATTTTTTTGAGAAGCTTTCTCCTGACAACAATACATTCAGATGTTTGTCAGACGTGTTTTCTAGGTTTCGAACATTGAACCACACGGGCAGTAGTCTGACTTAATAACTATTGAGCCACGACGCCCGTTCCCCCATCACCATTACAGTGTCACCATTATCCTTTATCATCCTCAGTCGCGTCTTCAATCGGAGCATAGCACTATACGATGGCAATTTTTCTTTTCCTCTACTCTGGAATCTAGCCGTCAATATCCGGTCACTGTGAGGTTTCTAGGATATGAGGCTGCTTCGTGCTGCTGGAGTTAGCATCAGTCCAACTCCGGACCTCCGCACGCCCCCAGCTGGTCTACCAGAGTAGAGCATGACTGTGTTTGTTGTCGGTATTCTCCAGCATCGTACCGTCTTATTTCGCTCAGCCTCAATATGCCTATATTGTATCGGGTGAACTCATGCTCTAACAAAGAGGATCTGGCATTTTGAGGCGACTTCCTGGAATAAGTCGAGGAGGGTTTTAACGTTTTTTTTTTTTGTCTTAACGTTCCAAAAACCGATCATTATCCGCGTACGATAGCTAAAGGTCGTCAACAAAGTATCCGTCCGTATCCGAGACATTGTATTCTCTTTCGGAGCGATTGGGTTTTTTACGGTTGCGGCTCTCTGGGCCGCAGACCAACCAACACTTACCATGTTATGTGGCACTGGAGTCTCGCCATTCATCCTCTTCCGTTCGTAATTTCCAGAGAAATTCCCAGATGGCAACACGACGAACTGGAAGTAGGACTAACCAACAGAGCTGCAGTGGCTCTTTCTCGTTATTTAGCGGGCCAACACCTTCGGCAGTTGCTATTCCTACGAGGCCTTTGTTAGTCGTTTACCACTAATGGCGGATCTTCACAACCCCCTCAAAATGGAAATAAAACGAAAGGGTTCGACGAGTAGAACATACTAAGCTATGAGGCGTTATTCAATACCCTATATGACGGGCGCCACAAGATGGCGGATTATCTTTTTCTTCATAACCCCTTAATATGAGTACTAAATGAAAGGGTTTGATGAGTGGAATACGATCATTCCGAACCAAATATGGCGGAAGCCTCAAGATGGTGGATTACCATTTTATTCACAACCCCCTTGACATGGGTATCAAATGATAGGAGTAGAATACGATAATGCAATTATATGTAAAAAAATATTTACATTTTAAAAAGGTATTTATTATTTAGATGTACTAAAACGAAAAAATAAATAAATAATAAATAATAAATAAATATTTGGGGCAACAGCTTTTTAATTGCCTGGGCCTAGCTTCTCGTAGCCCTCGTGTTGTGTGCGTTACATTTTTTCACACAAATAGAAGGGACCTACAGTTTACTGCCGTATCCGAAGGGCAATTTGTTTTGTTTTTCGTAACAACAATACTCTCGAATGTTTGTCAGACGTTCGCGAGAGGCGAACCTTTGAAAAAAACAACTTTTTTTTTTGTGTTTTAAACCTCACGCGCAGTGGTCTGACGTACTAACCACTTGCGCCACGGCCCCCACAATACGTACGGTTTTATTACGTTTTAATTTTAGTGGTACTAAGACCACATATGCGTGTGGTATGTCATCAATTTAGAACAGATGCTATCTTTAATGTAACCGTAGACGCCACGAAACGAAAACATTTAATTTATTTCCCGGAAGAAATTATTGATGTATGGTAAATATCCAAATACACGAATTTATACATCTCAATGCTAAGTAACAGCTTTCAATGTAATAAATTTGCATTTGTTGTTGATTTCGCTTAAAATATTCCCTGGCTGTCGTAAATCAATTAGTTTATCTGATTGCTATGCGTCTTATATTTTACCACCCACATTCGTCATTAATTCGACTAAACAAATGGTATGCGTCTTAAGACAATGCCATCTGCTGCTTATATGCTTAATGCTAGGCATTGTACCGACCATCTGTGTTCATTGTATTAGGGATGAGGATCATGTGTGCCACAGCAAATTCAGTGACAATTTATGTCCTATCATCTATCGATGATTCATTCTGCATTGCTTGCTTTCACTGCATTTTTGACGCAGTGTGCTGTCTCGAATTTCCGGTTGACACTCGCGTGCAATTAAGTGGGTGAGGGTATTTACCAAAAGCATTCCGATGCATGTAATTTCATTCACACATGCAAATTTTAATTATGCAACGATTATCAGCTTCATCTGGTGTTTTAACCCAGTTTTTCAATAACGTCTAGCTGCTTAATGATTATCCTGGTAAAAACAACAAAATATAATATAAAATTCCCACCGACGAACTTGTTCTATCACGTGCTCCGACTTTCATGTGGAATTTAATTCAGACACGGAGTAATGTAGCCAGCACTTCTGTACAACCCTCCCTTCCGTAATAAGAACACAAAATCATTACCCAAAGGGTGGAGAAGGAATCAGTTGAGATTGCAAAACAGCACGCGAACCCAGGTGAGCTAGTAGGTCACAAATTCACTACTGAGGGTAGCCTGCAGTTAATAACAACATTATGTCGACGTAATTTAGGTTTCCTCTGTTCGTGCCATGGAGTTGGGGGCAGAAAACGTCTCTTGGAGAACTTCTGAGCTAATTTCATCGTTCGTCCTATGAAAACATCTGCGGCAAAAAAATTCTGAACTGATTTTCCAAGAAATGGAGCCTGTATGGTACGTATTTGAAGCCAATTTAGAGAAGATTTTATTTTCGACAGCCTTCTGACGTTTATTGCTTTTTGACAAAAAGAGAATGACATTGAAGTTTTAAGTGCATTTTCGGGCGCCTTCAGCCGTTGCAAATAACTTTCAGCTATGATATCTTACATTGACAGGAATAAGTGAAACGTAAGAGGTATGGTCAATGCATCGGTGAGGGGAATCCTTTGAAACAACTGTAAGCAGATGTCAAGGTGATGTCAAAGACGGATAATGGAAGCATCGAATTGATAAATTCATTGGCCGAATGAACTCCGAACACATTATGTTAGTAAAAGTTGGGCATACGAGAACATAAATACAGTGAGTTACAAAAAAAATGGCGCAGTCATACTTCTTCATGTGTTGTTATCATTTTGTTGTGTTTTACTTGTGTTTAGTGGTTTACTGATTTATTCGTGTGCCTGATTGCATAATACCTTTCCATTTTCCTCGTGGCATGTGCATCATATTGACCAAAACCGCATTGTAATCGTTTTTTCATACTAGACGTTAGATATACATACTAATTTTGGCTTCCGTGATCCCGTATTTTAATAAGTTTGTTGTTATGGATTTGTTTTAATTTGATTATCTATTAGTTGTTACTGATTTTTGTGAAAAAATATGCAGATTAAGGATGAAGATGGCCGAGATATGCGGTATGCTGCTATTATGATTAGAAAACTAGACACAACGTTAAGAAGAGCCATTAAAAGGTACAGGGAAACCGACTCCTACACCCGGCGCTAAGGCTGCAAAGGATGACCGATATTTGGCGCTTAAAAGCATTCGGAATCGCCACCAAACAGCGGTTGTCTGTCTCACATACTTCGAACCGTTAGAAGGAAAGCTGTGAATGCTAAAACGGTGAGGCAGCAATTAGTGGAAAGTCACCTGAAGCAAGAAGACCTTTTTGTGTACCGAGATTCACGGTACAGTAAAAGCGACATCGAACTAAATTTGTTCGCCGTCACCAGGATTGGATAGAGCCCGACTGGGGTAGATACCTTTTCACTGATTAGTCCAGGTTTTGTCTGCGCTCACCAGATGGAAGTGGCGGAGTGTGGAGACGATCGGGTAAAAGATACTCTCCGGCAACAATTGTCCTGTGTGAAAATTTGTGGGGGGGTTCCATCATGGTGTGGACAGGAATATCCATGCGCGCAAAAATCAAGCTGTGCATCGTGAAAGCATCAAAATACAAATATTTGGCGCAACAGCTCTTTAAACTGCCAGGGCCTAGCTTCTCGCAACCACTCATGTTGCGTGCGTTATATTTTTCACACGAATGGAAGGGACCTACCGTTTTAATGCCGACTCCGAACGGCGATTTGAGAAGCTTTTTCATGACAACAATACTCTCGGATGTTTGTCAGACGCTCGCGAGAGGTGGGACCGTGAAAAAACTTTTTTTTGTGTTTTCTGGGATTTGAACTTGGAACCTCATGCGTAGTGATCCGACACACTAACCACTTACGCCACGGCGCTCACAACGTGAAAGCATCGGTGAACTCTAAATATTGCATCAACAACATCCTGGAGGATTCTGTGGTTCCATTCGCACCGTTTATTGCGAAAACTTCTTCTTGATGCAGGACAATGCTAGACCACACGTCGCCAGGTGCTTTACTGAGTACTTGCAAGAACTGGAAATCGACGTGATAGCTTGGCTTGCGATGATCCCGGACATGAATCCCATTGAATACGTTTAGGACCTGCTGGGGAAAAGTTAGGATGCAACCTGCCTTTCCAGAGACACTCATCGGCCTGAGATCTGCTCTGATCAGGGAATGGGATAATTTGGACAACACCATCGTAACAAGTCTTGTCCAAGGCATGCCCCGGCGAATTACTGCTTTGTTAGATGCTCGAAGAGGCAATACCCCCTACTAAAGGAACGAAATTAAAAAAAAAAAAACCAAGATGGAAACTATCGTGAAACCCTAGGGCAAACGCGTACGATGACAGTGAAAAATTTCGATTTCCTTCCTCGACTCTGAACGAGATAAAACTAAGCGAACACAAGAAGTTTCACCCATTGAACTCACTCACTATCATCAGATCAAGGAAAACATAACGAAATGTTGCAATCAGTTTTGAATCAATCGTAGGGCATGTTTCTACAAAAGAGTAGCCGCGTCATTATGCTTTTTTTCTTCTTAATTCTCAAATGATTTTCAACTAAGATAATATTTGCGATATTCTACTAACGAGGTTTAGGTTTAGGAAACCCAACAAAAAAAAAAGTTGTCCATAGGCCACCATCTCACCATAATTCGAAAATTACTTATTTTACAGAATAAATTAATTTGTTTGGTTAGACAAAAATGGTAAATAATCGCCAATCCTAATTCTTGACTGAACTCAAAAGAATACATTCAACGATATATCATATGTTTAAATATCAATTTTCACATTCTTTCTATTTCGGCCTCCGGATTTTGGATCACTTCGTTTCTGAGGTAAATCAAATGCTGGTGTTGTTGCACTTGCGTGATCTTGACATTTTTAGACCTGCATCTATCTCGATATGAGCGGAACGTTGATTGCAATTGCCTTTCTGAGAGGTTTCAAATTATCTCTTCTTTGAACATGACAACAGCTGAGACGGTCGCGATCTATTTTTTGTGAAATGGTTTCTTTAACGTGAAGGCTTCCACGGATCTTCGATTTTCTTACTCGGTCAGACTTTATTAATCCTTCTGTCATGCAAAGCATCTTCATCTCAGCTGCCGTTAGTTTGAGCTGAAGAATCTCCTGAGATTCAAATCCATATCTATGTTAGGTGGTTATAAGTCAACGGGTATTTTCTTTTTGTAAAGGTTCCCAGGCTAATCAAATGGGACACAATAGACCCATTACGTGTAAGTATGCAGTGAAGTGCACCCTTGTATCTGCCTACCAATTGTATTTCTAATAACGAAAGGAACAAAGCAATTCGAGGGTAGTTTGCATCTATTATGCGATGCTTTAGGACAGATGTTCGGGTACAATTTTTGACCAGCATCTTGGGGCATCATTACCAATTCCTTTGGTTTCTTTCCAAAGACGAAGAGACTCTACAATAAAAAACAATTTTAAGCATCTCTCCGAGGAAGGTAAGTTAAATATTCTCGCTCGTACTCGATGAGGTAGGGCGACACTGAGATAGAGCCCACACTTTTCAAGAGGAGGATGTCGTTGCTGATGTTTTTCATCCCTCATTTTTTTCCTCATCCACACTATCAAAAGTCAACCACGTGCAAGAGAATTACGAACAACTAAAGCAACTCTTTACGTGTTCATAAAGAACTCATCTCAACTCCGTTCCACGAAGTGTACATATTGGCTGCATATTGGCCTCCAGCTAAATGTGGCAGATAGTTGAAAGACGCTAACTCCAGTTTCCGAACAAGCTTTTGTAAATATCAGAACTTTTAGTCTATATTCCTTTGCCAGGAAATCATATTTCCCACCCACTTTACGATTTGACAACAATAACAACCACTCAACTGTCTCCCAACATCTCCTTTCATCTCATAAATATCACTCAGAACCTCAGACAAAGTCACTGTAAAAATAAAATGTGACAGTCAACATCTGCCAACACTTAATAATCTCAAAAGTATCTGCCGGTCAACAGACCGCATCTACTAAGTAGCAATACTATGCCAAGAATATCCAGAAAAATTCTTAATCGAAATCTTGTTGCCAATAACAATCGAAGAATTTTCCAAATTCAAAATATTTACTCAAAGATACACTTCATGGATTTCAACGATCCATCGGGGATAATAAAGTAAATTTTTCTAGGTGATGAAAGGCGGACAATAGCAAAGCGCAAAGCGTTTTGTGTTACGTCACAGCATTTTGCCTCGACTAGTTGTGTGATGTAATCGACACTTTAATTGTGTGGATACATGTGCGATATTGAATGAATGAATTTTTATAGCTGAGAAGATATTTTTTGAAAATAAAAATCTACTTTATAGCGTCTCCTTTGTTTTCTAATTTTATCTAAGATGTAATGAGATGGATATTTTTGTTTTCGGTAGGAAAATATAAGACTTTGGTCACGTTTGGATGGCGCTAAATGTGTTGTGGTTAGTTTGATTTTGATTAGTTTGAAGTGGCCCTAAATTAGTGAATGGTGATGTTAGGTTTATACTAGAAAAGATGGATGATTTGTATGGACTTGCAATCGAGTCGTGCACTTTCATAAGCCATCGTTTTATCCCTGATTTTTTTCGAATTATCGAATCGTACAGCAATGCACTATCAATTTGAATACAATCACATGATTTCTGTTATTTGCAATTCAATAGAATCGCACGTGATTTTTAGGGGATTCTTAAATCATCATTCCTGAAATTTTCAGATGTACAGGAAGTCTGCTCTGCACGTATTAACTGGATGGGTATGAATACAATTATGCTAATGTACTTCAATTTTGCAGCGTGATTTCGAATATTTAATGGCAACTTTATCGTTCAATTCGCTGACCTTGGGAAAACTCTTTTGATATTTTTTGGATGGAAAATACTCGTACCTTATCTTTTTTTTCCTCTTATACAACCCATGCCCACGTGGTAACGACACTGCGACCTGAAAGATCTATTGTATCGAAGGGTTGGAGTTAATCTAACAGACGTACTACCTCCCTTATGAAAGCGACTATGTCTTTAGTAGTGGAGCATTTCAGTTCCACTGAAGTAAGTATCTCCTTGTGGAGAATACGTTTCCTTAACCAGTGTAGTGCAGGGCATTTACAAAGATTGTGTTCCGATGTTTCATCCTCCGCTAAACATAACCGACAGTCCTTCTCTTGGCACAGGTTCAACTTGTTAAGGTGGTATCTCAGGCCGCAATGACCAGTAAGAAAACTCACGAGCTTTTTAATGCTTTCTCGATCTAAGTTAAGGATTTCCTTGTAGGAGTAAGGCTTGATTATTCGTTTGGATTGTCTTAGACCTGGCCCATTAGTCCAGTGGTCTAGACGAAGTTTGCTTTCCTATTCCTTAATCAGCGGTGTAGCTGTTTGCCAGTTGACGCCACAATAAGGTTCAGGACCTTTGAACACAGAATCTGAGCCAGCCCTAGCAAGCTCATCTGCAGATTCGTTGCCCACAATCCCTTGGTGTCCTGGGACCCAACCGAGTTACTTACTTACTTAGGTGGCGCTACAGTTCGGGGTGAACCTGGGCCTCAACCAACAAGCCTCTCCATTTAGCTCGGTCTTTAGCTAATTGCCTCCAGTTGCGCACTCCAAGTGCGAGGTCCCCTTGAACTTGTGCGCGCCACCTACGGCGATGATTCCCTCTACTGCGTCGTCCCTCGGGGTTAGATTCGAAGACTCTGCGGGCCGGAGCGTTGGTGTCCATTCGCTCTACATGTCCTAGCCATCTCAGACTTCCAATATGCAGTTTTTTGACTAGGTCGATGTCGCTATACAGCTCGTATAGTTCGTGATTGAATCTTCTCCTCAAAAACCCGTCAACGCAAACTGGACCGAAAATCTTACGAAGAAATTTTCTCTCGAGCGACCAAGGATATCTTCATCCTCTGTTAATAAAGTCCATGTTTCAGCGCCATAAAGCAGGACTGGGATGATCAAGGTCTTATACAGAGTCTCCTTAGTAGTTTGAGATAGATTAGATTACTGTTGAATTACCTTATAAGCCCAAAAAAAAAAAACAGCGATTGGCAAGAGTTATTCTTCGCTTGATTTCTGCGCTGATGTTGTTCTCAGAGTTTATAGCAGAACCAAGGTAGACAAAGTCCCTTACTACCTCGAAGCTATAGCTGCCCACTGTGACGTTTTGTCCAATTCGTTGGTATTGGCTTTCCCCTCTTGTTGACAGCATATACTTGGTTTTGCCCTCGTTTATCGCTAAACCCATTTTGGCCGCTTCCGCTTCAATGCAACGGTGACAGCCCGCTGAGTTCTTCCGATAATGTCTATATCATCGGCGTATGCAAGCAGTTGTACAGACTTATAATAGATTGTGCCTCCGAGTTGGCTTGTAAGTTCCGCACAATCCGTTCAAGTACAATGTTAAAGAAGTCACATGACAGCGCGTCACCTTGTCTAAAACCTTTTTTGACATCAAAGGTCTCGGTGAGGTCATTACCGACCTTGATGGAACAGCGAGCGTTCTCCATCATCAGCCTGCACAGACGGACAAGTTTGGCAGGGATGTCAAAACTGGACATGGCTCTATAAAGCTCTTCTCTATAGATGCTGTCATAGGCGGCCTTAAAATCGATAAAGAGGTGGTGAGTATCGATTTGGAATTCTTGGGTTTTCTCCAGGCTCTGCCGAAGTGTGAAGATTTGATCGATGGTGGACTTTCCTGGCCTGAAACCGCACTGATAGGGTCCAATCAGGCTGTTGATAAAAGGTTTCAGGCGTTCACACAATATCGCAGAAAAGTTCTTGTATGCGATGTTGAGGAGACTGATGCCTCTATAATTGGCGCAGTTGAGGGGGTCTCCTTTCTTGTGGATCGGGCAAACGATGCTGAGGTTCCATTCATCAGGCATACACTCGTCTGACCAAATCTTAGAGATGAGTTGGTGTATGCAATCTACCAATTCATCCCCAGCTGTCTTGAAAAGTTCGGCCGGTAAGCCGTCAGGTCCAGCAGCCTTGTTGGATATTGCTATCATCACTTCGTTTTGGTCAGGTGGATGGAAATTTTGACTATCATCGTCTATGTTGAATGGTTCATTCTGCCTGACAGCGGGATGATGGTCTTCGTCGCCGTTGTACAGTCTGCAGAAGTGGTTTTTCCATATTCTCAGCGCCGACTGTGATTCTATTATGAGGTTTCCATTTTCATCTCTACAGGTTTCTGTACGGGTATTGCTTCTCTGACACGTTCTCTTTACCTTTTGGTAAAACTTCCGTACATTGTTCCTGGAGTATAAACTCTCGATATTCTCAAACGCGCGCTTCTCATACTCTTTCTTCTTCTTTTGGAGAAGCCGATGTTCTTCCCGTCTCTTTTGCTCGTAGAGCTCACGAGCTGCTCTCGTTTTCCTTTGCCTCTTCCGTATGCCTCTTGTTTTGCTGCATGCACTCGCCGGCAGTCTTCGTCAAACCAGGGGTTTCGCGGTGGTGGGCGAGCGAGACCCAGCACATCAGTCGCGGCGTTTCTAATAGCATGTTGGCAGCGTTGCCACTGGTCTTCGGCACTTGATGCTGGCGGCATAGGGGTGATTGAGAGATTTCGGGATACGCGTTCAGCGAAGAGTCTGGCGGTCTCTTGCGATTGTAGCTTTTCGAC
Organism: Brachypalpus laphriformis; assembly: GCA_945910035.1. Classification (NCBI taxonomy): domain Eukaryota; kingdom Metazoa; phylum Arthropoda; class Insecta; order Diptera; family Syrphidae; genus Brachypalpus; species Brachypalpus laphriformis. The sequence goes on from OX246753.1 coordinate 37,230,177, forward strand.
GTTAAATTTTCTTACAGTGGTTCTTCTTTGTTGCTCAGATTGGGATATCCGCATTCGTACCTTGGCTACAACAAGGTAATGATCAGAGTCTATGTTGGCCGCTGCAGAATACTGGAGGCATGTCTTGCGTCGATCGCAATATGATCAATTTGGTTGGTCGGTATATGATTATTGGACCGCCATGTCTGCTTATGAATATCGAGATAAGGAAACCATGTGCTTGCTATGGTGACATTTCGCTTCACAGCGAAATCAATTAGCCTTAGTCCGTTATCAGACGTGGTGTCGTAAGGCTATGCTTACCGACTGCCCTACCAAAGACGTCCTCCTTTCCTATTTTGGCGTTAAAATAGCCCAATACGATTATAACGTCGTATTTGGGACATTGCTCGTATGTTTTGTCGAGGAGCTCGTAGAAACACTCTTTGGTGGCAGGGTCCTTTTCTTCCGTGGGGGCATGAACACATATTAGGCTTATGTTAGCGAATTTAGCCTTGATCCGGATAGTCATAATACGCTCGCTCACGTGTCGGAAGGTTAAGACTTCTTGCCTAAGTCTGCCGCGTATGACAAATCCGCATCCGAATAAGCGTTGCCTGTTGCCTCTGTAGCAATCACCGTAGTAGATGTCACAGTTTTTCATCCTCTTTTTGCCCGGGCCATCCCATCGCACTTCCTGGATGGCGGTAATATCTGCTTTATAGCAGTCTAGGGCCTCTGCTAGTTGTTCGGCTGCACGTGGTCTGTAAAGGGACAGAACATTCCACGTACAGATCCGAAGGTCGTTGTCGTTGTAGTTGAGTCAATCTATCCGAGGCTTTTCGTTGTTTCGAGACCATAGGTTTTTTACGTGGTAGGCAAGTTACCCCGACGGCACAACCCCCAACCTGGAGGGCCAGTTCCTTAATTATTCCCCTAGGACGAGGGGCCGGGTACACCGGTGCCAGTAGTCCACTACGGGAGTATGAGCGCTGCCGTTGGCCCATTAAGGGCTCCTCCGCCACCATCTCTATTCCAATGTCCTGACCAACATTGGAAATTCCTTACCGACCTGTGATCCGAATACGTCGAAGTAGCTCGCGCAAGGTATTCACTAAGTTCAACCTAACTGGAACTATAGAAGCCACCGTTGACTCCGTCTAGGGAATTCGTCCGCTGCCGCCTGGAACAGGAAGAAGTGCTCTAGTGAGAGAACACTCTTCCTCCCCTCTCTCAACTGCTGCCGCCAAGAATCCTCCAAACGGGGTTGGTTACCCATTTCTTGGATTAAGGTACTAGGCACCCGGCTGTCACCGCGTGGAGGTTGAGAGTAGGAGTTGGTAGGCCTCAGCTGAGTGAAAACGCTTGTGTTTTCATATGATCGCATGCATTACCAGTTGACCAGCCCAGTCCGAGTTTTCCCTGTTTTAATTGGCAAGGTCTTGCAATGCATCGTAGCAGCATTTCACAGTTCTGGAGTCCATTAGGTTGGACGATAGTGTCATAAGTGCTGTTTGGTAGATAAGTATTCTAGCGCTCTTGATCCCCTTGTGGAGATTGTGTCTGGCGCAGATCTCAATGGCATGGATTTCAGCCTGAAACGCAGTGGGAGTCGTAACCATAGGTACCGAAATCTTTATGATGGGTCCAAAGACCCTAGCTCCAACTCCAGAATCCATTTTCAAACCATCGGTGAACCAGACGAGACTTCTAGGGTCCAGTGATGGAGCACCATTGGATCAATTTCCGCGGTCCAATATTTGAACCTCGAATAACTTACCGAATCAATTTTGCCTGACCATCATATCTGGTATAGTGCAGAACACGTCTCTTTTAGGGATTGAGTTGAGTATCTTTAAATCTCCCACAAGGTCACCTGGTTTATACTCATAATCTAGCTGCAGCTTGATGGTATACCTTGCAGCCATCTTTCTAATAAGGGCCTAGGGGTGTTAGCCCGACAATAGCTTCCAGAGCTGTCGTAGGGCAGGTGCGCATCGCATCAATACCAAGACAGCCAATTCTTTGCAACTTCTACAACTTCTTTGCCGTTGTCTGCTGGAGAGTTTTTGGCCACCAGACGATGGCCACATATGTGATAATGGGTCTAAACACCATTATGTGCAACCAATGTATCATCTTAGGAGAGAGGCCAGAAGTTCTGCCGTATAGGCGTTTACTGGCCCACCGTGCTCTAGTAGCGCGCTCCGTGGCGGTCTTGATATGTGAATTCCGTTTGTCAAGAATTACACCAAGATATTTGACCTCACTGGAGGTGGTGCCTCTGATTGTAATAGGTTCATGGTTAACCTGTGTCTTCCTTGTAAACGGCACCAGAACGGTTTTACTAGGATTGATGGATAGTCCTTCTTTGTTACACCATTCTTGAGATATTGCACTTAGCATGACGTTGGAAATTGTCGAGCCGTGTTTACATCTAATAAAAACCGCCAAGTCACCAGCATAACCAACGGTGGTGTAGCCTGATCTATGAAGATCTACTATCAAATTGTCAATGACTATTGACCATAACAGGGGGGAAAGAACTTCTCCTTGAGGACAGTCTTTGGCTGCAGTTATAGACACGGACACTCCCCCCGAGGAGGAGGTAATGAATCGACTTAACATCATGACTCTAATCCATTCGTTGGTCGATTCTTCGATACCTCTGCTACTAATCGCCCTTGCGATCGAGTCGTAACCAGTGTTATCGAACGCGCTCTCGATGTCAAGATATGTACACAAGGCTATCTCCTTTGAATTGAGTGTTCTCTCTATCTTTTTGACGAGATATACCTTATCTTAGTTCGTTTAAGGTTTGACTACTGAACATCATTGGTCGAAAGTTAAAACTGCTCAGATGTGCTTGAATGTGAGTAGGTCTATCATGTCTGCTGGGTAGCAGTTTAAAAAATATGTCCTCTCATTAAGCATGTAGTTCATTATGCGATACTGCATTCTATGTTGAGATTCTTGAGCATCACATCAATAATTATGAAATATGGTACCCCCTATTTTTTCCAGTAGCACGTTGAACTATCTTTGTAATGATATTGGATCTTCATTGGACGTAATGGATAGGTTAAGGCCGCAGTTAGATGGTAGTCTCTCCCACTCCTCGATTAAGTTGTCTTTCCCTTTCCAGTGACATTACTTTAACTATATAGTCAAGGTGCAGTTTAAAAGTACCACAAAACATAAGTGAACATCGCGTCTCTAAATGCAGCATATAGGTTGGGGTACTGCTCGCCAGGTAAAATATCCTCTCTAGGAAATATCGTAGAAATCTTTCTACAACTTCAAAAGAGGAGTAACCCCACACGTGGGCACCGTAGATGTGGATGTTGCAGATGTACAAAATATTTTCAGCTTTGAAATATGGCTTACATTTTTTTTTGCAGCGGCCCAAAACTATAGAAATTGCACGTTTAGGTTCACATAATTTGGCTTGAAGGTGTTTAGACATATTTACATTCGATGAAATCAAAACTCCAAGATACTTATACTCCCGCACTTCTTCTATGCAATCTCCTTGGTAAGCCCACTTTTCATTCCGAGAATATTTTCCGACGCCACTGCGAAATATCATTATCTTTGACTTCTCCAAGTTGATGAACAAGTTCCAGGTTTTACAGTACTTTTCAAGTTTATTAATTATCAACTGCATTGCATCTATTGTGTCGGCTAGCAAGACGATGTCATCCGTATACATGAGCGCAGGGATCTTCATCCGGCTAAACTCAATTCCACCCACTACGGATTCTACCATGTCGTTAATGAATAAGATGAAGAGAAGGCCACTTAGATGTTCTCTTCACAAACTCAAAGTTATACACGTCAAAGTGACGTTATGATGTTGCCGCTTACTATTTAGACCAATTTTAGCTATTTAATTCCCGTTGACAGCTCGCTTCTGCGCCTATGCTCACAACGAATTTCGCAATGTCAATATCATTAGCGTAGAAAAGAAGGCGATTTAATTTATAGAAGACTAGCAGGTACCCGGCGTGCGTTGCTGCGCCTGTGTCACGTAAAATGTGCTTGTCTCACGCAAAATGCAGTTGTGGGCAAACTGCTGGGCCGATTGTGACCAGTCTTCGCCGAAATCTCGGCCCAATACCGAAGATTTCCTGAATATTTGAGCTGAATCGGTTCGGTGGTTTCGAAATCCATAGCAGTACATTCAAACATAGATACATTGAGCTTTATACAGATAGATTTCCACTGGAGTCACGTAAGCACACTTAAGTCGCTTGACAGCGCATTTTGTTGCCCATAACCCTAAATGGCGGTAAAGGAATATACGTATGCAATATATGTTGCATCTCTGCTCTTACAGAGCAGTAAACCTTTTTCAACGCCATCTTAGATAGATGGATTAAATTGTTAATATAGACATAATGTGAAGGAGTTCATCTCTTTTGATTTGGTGGTCATAATCTTATTAAAAACCTTGTCGCGGTGTAAAAATCGGGAACATTTTTTACTCTGTTAACTATGTATTTATGTCTTCAAGAAAAAAAAATCAATTACAAATATCTATTTTTCATCGAGGAAGACTTATCTGTCTCAACAACATTTCCATACGCTCCAAATGACATTATAATTTGCAAAAATGAAAATATACAAATTCGTCCAAGATCGATGCCCGACAAAGGTTGTGTTGTCCCAACTTCATTAAAAAAAAACTGTAAACAGTCCCCATTTCTTACTTTGAAGTTGGAAAGAATTGAAAATAGACAACGCTCCTTGCTGCATTATTCAAAGCCTTCCCTCTCTATATGTCGTCGACAGTCTATGCTTGATTATTTATATAATATCGTAAGACAGGGCACAGCTAGTACAACTACTCCCTGGATCTACTCCAAGATGCTTCTAATTTTATAATCGCATCGGAGCTGTGTGAAATTGAATATCAAATATGCAACACCATCTCGATGCATTCTACTGGGGCGAAACAGAAATTTGCTTCGAATTTGTTTTTCAATTTTTATTCAACCCCCTTGCCAGTGTTTGTAACGAACAACTCCATCTGGACGTTTGGCACGAAGGAATTGCTTCTGTAGCAAAGGACTCGTGACAAAGTGCTCGCTGAATAAACAAGCAACAGAAAAACACATATATCCGGCAATGGGGCATTTTTTTTTTTCAACCTCCATACAGGGTTGCAGATCCGAAATGTCGTGCTGGATTTACGTATTCAGTTCATCTTAACTGGGTCAGTTGAGTCTTGCATTTCCCTCGGCTATCTTGATTTGGAAAAGGAGTTTAACATGCCACCACCGATAGGGTGAAGGAACGCCACTTGGATATGCAAGGATACGAACGTGTATTGATTAGCATTTAAAGACCGAACGGATGACTGCATCGTACGGTGGAATCAAGGACACTCGGGGGTTATGCTGAAAGCGGATAATGCGAAAAGTTTCGCAGCACACGAAATGTCTCTTTCGTAAAAATTGTGCCACTGTCACCGGTTACAATGATTTGTGGTGAGTTCATGGAACTCCCAAGAAGGATGTTATGTACTCGTATGTAAGTAACATCAAACATCCGGCTGCAAGTTTCAAGAGAATTGGGTTTCGGCCAAGGAAAACGGAGCGTGGTCTTGTCTCTTTTGTAATGGAATGAATGATATACGAGTGGGTCAGGCCCCACAAGGAATTTGGCGTCTCTATCCATTGTGTACATACAATGCGGTTAGGGATATGTGTGGAGTGCGTCAGCCTGGCTACTAGCCAAATGGCTTATTCATTGAAGCTACATATGACATCGAAAGAGAGAAGCGGATTTTATGTCCTTCGGGGAAAATGTTGAGCAAGTGCAAGGTAATGGGCGTAATTTAGTTCCGGTGCTTATATCCAGTTTGTCGGATGAGTCATGGTGTTACACGTGCAGCTGAAAATTTTATGCGAGCTTACGATGTTTTTTAAAGAGAACATTAAAGGTCGTAGCTACTGTTAACGTTGGGGGTATGTACTAAATCCCTACACAAACTGGAAGACAAACTGGGTTTATTCGGAATATTGAGAACTTTAACAAGAAAAAAAATAATAAAAATTACATATTTGGTGTATCCTCTAATGCGTCTCACGCAACAACTTCCCAGAATTCCGGTTGCTACCCCACAGGCGGATCAGTAGAATTGCGGTAAAGTGGGAGGGTTGTAATCCCTTATTTTCGGATCAGAACCTCATGAAAAAAGGAAGAAGAAGAAGAATTCCGGTTGTTACCCATTTTCAAAATCGACTTATCTTGAATTTTGGCCAGAGTCTGTGCAGTGAAGTTTGAATTTTCACAGAGGGCTTTGTTGGCGGACGATAGCATTTGGCTTCCCTTTAATTAGGCAAACATGCAACTGTATTTTAGGAGTAGACTTATGTTATCTTAACCTCTTTGAATTCGGTTGAAAGGTTCAACTCATTGAGTGTTGTTCGAGTCCCAAGTGATAGTGGAATAGCTCCAATGGCTTCTCAAGAACTCAACTTCCGTAGGGTTTTCTATGAACCTAATCGCGCTGGGCATGACTCTTTGTAAGAAATCAGCGACATTCTTGTTGTCTCTCAGCAGAAGAAATGGCAAAAAACTTACTAATGTTATTACTGAGCTGAGCACTCTAGGACAGGTTAGGTTAGAGTGGCAGTCTGCAGAATGCAACCTCACTTAGGCCAGACTCGGCCCATTCTAGTACCACATGGATCCATTATCCTCAGGGAGAACTACCCGTGAAACCATTGGGAGCTTATTATGAAGCGCTGCTAACGTTAGCCAGATCGGCTAAATTGTCGAAGAGGTAGGTTCCTAAGTGTAGTCTTCTGCGAGCGGAGCGGGCATGGCACGTACAAAGAAGGTGCAGCATGGTTTTTTCCTCCTCCTCGTCCATGCAAATTCTGCAGAAAAAAATAAAAAATCAAATATTTGGCGCAACAGCTCTTTAAGTGCCTGAGAATAGCTTCTCGCAACCACGAGTGTTGCGTGTGTTATATTTTTTCACAAGAATGGAAAAACCTACAGTTTAGTGCCGTATCTGAAGGACAATTTGCTTTGAGAAGCTTTCTCGTGACAACAGACATTCGCGAGAGGTGAGACTGTGAAAAAACTTGTTGGTGTTTTCTGGGATTCGAACATGGAACATCACGCAACGTGGTCCAACCCACTAACCACTTGCGCCACTGCGCTCACACTTCTGCAGAAATCATTTGCTAAAATGCTTAGCCTGATAGCATGCCTACCGATGATGCAGTGCCCCGTAGTGACACCTATTGTAGTTGCAACTAGTGACCTTGTCAGCCCAATAAGGCAGTTGAAGCGTTTTTGAACCAGCTTAGGTCAGATCTGTTTAGTAATGAGACACGTAATGCCGCTAGCCCACCTGCGATTGATCGTGTTATTGGTGTTAAACTTAAGTAGAACTTCCACTGTAGCGAGAGGCATACCGAGATTCGCCTTGCTCGACGAGATCGATAGACAGTGTCCTGCTTGACGAGTTTGTCGGCCGAGCAGTTCCCTGGTATGTCGCTGTGTCCCGGCACTCAAATTAGGTGAATGCTGGTCTGTTTGGCCGTCTCGTTAAGAGACAAGCGACAATTTAGGGCCGTTTTTGAGTTGAAGCTGACAGATTCCAGGGACTTGATCGCACCTTTACTGTCAGTAACGATAGTAATATCCCGTCTGGATATCACATTGTATTTCACCCACCACAAGACTTCTTTTATTGCCATGATCTCCGCCTGGAAGACGCTACAGTGATTAACTCTAACTTTGCCCGGAATCACAACGTGCTAGGTTTAAGTGGCACCATAATTCGCAACGCGACAATACTGCGGATCATTTTATAACCGAATGCCCTAACTTTGACCAGAAGACGTGACCGATTTTCAGAACTGATTATGCAAATGCTTATATCATAAGTTTCTCACCACTGAAGCGTCCAAAAATTTAATAAAAAGGTTGCTTCCTGATGGTCCAAATGACAAATGTTTTACTTCTTCTTCTTCTTCTTCTTCTTCTTCTTCTTCCTTTTATCAGGGAGGCTATGATCCGAAAACAAGGGATCACAGCCCTCCCACTTCACCGCATTTCTACTGATCCGCCTGTGGGGTTCGCCTATTTGACCTCAGAAAATAACGGCAGGCCTGCCGATTTTGGATCACTCGGTTACTGAGGCCAATGAAATGCCGATGTCGTCGCATTTGTCTGATCCAGGCGTTTATAGGCCTGCCTTTCCTACATCGCCTTTCCTACAAATGTTTTACTCTAGGAACTTTTCCTGGTCCAACAAAAAAAAAAAGAAGTAAATCTTCGAATTTCAAAATCAAGAGTCAATCTAAAGAAAACACTTGCTTTCAACTTTGATTGTTTAATCCTGACTGATAATATAGAATCTCTCACTCATCCATTCTTCAATCCACTTTCAATTCCAATTACACTTTACCTTCCTTTACGTCAAGATAGAGGACGCATTTCATCAACCCTCACCAAACATTCCGGTTCATTTGATATTTAATCCATTTACTTTGAGTACGTTTGTCATCCATCATAGATCTTCATTTCGCCCAGAAAGGACCCACATGAATGGGTAACCCTGTTAATACAATAAACATGTCTACGATAAAAAGCCCAGTAATCGAGCATCCTCTGCGTTCGAAGAGCAAAGTTTTTGTACTCCAACAACATATGTGGGGATATAAATGACGCCACATTATCCTTCGAGAGCCTATCAACTGGAACAACCAACCTACTGAATCTGTGTTTATTATGATGATGGAAGAACATGTGAAAAATGAGTCATAACACGAAATGGTACATCTAATGGATGACTCGCGGCTAAATGACCTGACAAAACAACTCCTAGTGGGAATTATTTTTTCAAAAAAGGACTAAAAACGACGAAAGAAATATCCTGAAGCAAAGAAGGCGATGACTGTGAATGAATTGAATTTGAATAATTGACTGGGTGTGCGAATTTGTTGGTTAAGGACTCTGCACGGGCATTAAGAATGCACAATGTGACAAATGAGCAAAATGTTAAATCGGATTACGAATTTCAGAGATGATTTTCAGTGAAAAGTTTAGCATGCATTTTCCTGTACAATGGGGGAGTTTGAAAGGAAAAACTATTATGTGCATACTTATATGTCAATCTGATATTTGAGCATTTGCATAAGCTTAGTCAAATGAACTCACAATGAAATGTAATTCAATCTTTCAGAAAGATCCACTCTTCTAAATTGCTTACTGGGTAACTTCGAGATATGGGTGCGTTCCACTGCAGATAGTGGATGTGAATGAATAATTGATAACGAAATCCTCGCAGTTAAAGACTCCCTTTAATGTAACGACCCGTATAAACTGTTTATATCAGTTCACTTTAATTAAAGCAACATCTTCGAATTGCTTATACTTGCATGGATGGACCGAAAATGGTAAGCATACTCTCATTCATTTTAATTATAGAGAAGTTGTTATAAAATGAGACCGGTGCGGAATGTTCATATTAAGGATTTTTACTCCGCTTGAAAAATGACGCTGATTACTTTTCTGACAGTATGCTATTAAAATAGTTTGTGGGAAAAATGTGAGACTTACATACATTTTACAGATAACTTTATATCTCGGTTGGCCACAATCACTAAATTGTGGTAGAGGTACATACCTCATTCACAAAATGGGCCAGCATTGGCCTAAGTGAAAAGGATAATTCATCACATCCCCACATTGTATTTGATAACTTTATATGTTGGAGTTTCATCATCAGTTTTAAAAATCAACATCAATAAAGACGAGCTATAGAGAGCCATGCCTAATTTTAACATCCGTGCCAACCTTATCCATCTGCGCAGGATGAAGATGGAGAACGCTCGTTACTCCATCAAGGTCAGTAATGATCTCACCGAGACCTTCGATGTCAAAAAAGGTTTTAGATGAGGTGATACGCTGTCATGTGACTTCTTTAATATTGTACTTGAACGGAGGCACAATCGATTACAAGTCTATACAACTGCTTGCATACGCCGACGATATAGACATTATTGGAAGAACTCAGCGGGCTCACACCGGTGCGTTTGCAAGCATTGAGGCGGAAGCGGCCAAAATGGGTTTAGCGATAAACGAGGGCAAAACGAAGTACATATATGCTGTCAAAGGTCGCAACGTCGCTTAGCAGACTAATGGTAAACGTAAGTAGTCTTATGGCCAGCAAACGAAAACTCCCGATGACAGTCACCTACGCCATTCTTCTGTATGGATATGGGCCAACGCACTTCGACAAGAGAAATACAGGAAGCAAATGGCCGCAGTACAGAGGCGCGCAGCACTACGTGTTGCAAGTTACTTGTATTACCGAACGGTGTCGGAACCAGCCGTCCTCGCAGTCGCGGGAGTGACCACTATCGAGAGGAAGTACGCTTTGCGGCAGAGAGGAAGTACGTCTACGACAAAAAGCCGGAAATTGGAGTAGAAGCGGCAACCGAGGAAGCGAAGAAGCTCACAAAACTGCAGTAGTAGGAAAGATAGAGCTCAGAAAGCAAAGGACGATAGAGCATAGGACGAGAACACGGTGAAGTAAAGTATTACGTCACACAGTTTCTTACTGGACACGGATAATTTAACGCCTACCTCCACAAAAAGGGCAAAACAAGGAGTTCGGCTTGCCAGTAAACCGACTCACAAGCGGACGACGCAAACCACAAGTTCTTCGCCTGCAGCAGATGGGAAGCCAAAAGAAGTGCGCTGGAATCGATGATCGGCATCATCACCCCGGACAAAATGTTAACGAGTGCACAGAAGTGGAATCGAGTATGCTCCTTCATAGAAAAGGCATTCAAAACAAAAAAGAGAGAGGAAGACCAAATTACTTTCCTCATGAGATATATGTATATATGTAAGCCTGATGAAAGCCCCACCGACAAGAAAGAATAAACCCGAAAAGAAGGCAGATATGAAAAAAAAAAATTATCAGTAAATCAACGCGACGGAGTTAAGTGGAGGACTCCATTGTTGCATATATGTTCGCCACTATTTCGTTTTGTGTTACACTTCGGTTAGGTTAGGTTAGGTTAGATTGGATGTCTGCACCACGATGTAGACACACTTAGACCAGTAAAGGTCCATTGTGATGCCATCATTAGACCACTAATAAAACCAACCGGAGCTTTTGATGAAGCGATGGGTGTTCATGACGTCTAAGGACGCCAAATCGCTGAGGTCGCCAAGGAAGGGAGCTCCTAGATAGAGCATTCTTTTGCGTGATAGAGCAGGACATGTGCATAGGAAGTGAAGAATGGTTTCCTCCTCCGCCTCGTCCATACAGCTTCTGCAGAAGTCATTGGAAAAGAGGCCAAGTCTCTTTTTTGGAAGAGAGGCCAAGTTTAGACAGTGTCCGGTGATGACACCGATAACGCAGCTGATCTGTAATCGCTTTAGTTTAACCAACTCGGCACTACGTTTCTGGTCCAGCTTAGGCAAGATCTGCCTCGAAATGTGACACGTAGAGCCAATATCCCACCTAAGGTTGGTCTTGCTAATAGCGTTCAGCTTCAGTAGATGCTTACATGTAGCGAGGGGCATACCAAGGGCTTGCCTATCTGGCAGAATCCTTAGAGTAGTACCCTATCTAGCGAGTTCGTCCGCCCTACAGTTTCCTGGAATGTCTCTGTGACCTGGCACCCAGCATAGGTGAATGTTGAACTGCTCTGACATCTCTGTAAGAGACAAACGGCTGTCTAAGACGGTCTTTGAAGTAAAAGAGCACGATTCCAGGCACTTGATAGCCGCTTGACTGTCAGTGAAAATGCTAATATCGCTGACAGATAATACATTACATTTCAGTCAAGACATGGCTTCCTTAATCGCCATGATTTCCGCCTGAAAAATGCTACAATGATCAGGGAGGCGGAACGAGATGCTCAGGTTAAGCTTATCGGAGAAAACACCACAGCCCACCCCACCTTCGGTCTTAGAGCCATCTGTGTAGAAGTGCACCGAATTTCCATCATCAGGGGGAGAGCCATCCCACTCATCCCGTTCAGGGATGCTCGTACGAAAGTGTTGGTCAAATCTCAGTTTCGGTGGGGTGTAGTCCGTGTTTTCATGTATGAAGTTGAGAAGATCAAGGATCGAGAAGTGGCCAATGTGATAACTAGACCACTGAGAGGAGGCTTTAAGACGAATAGCCGCACTGGCAGCAGTCTGTCTGCCGAGGATATCAAGGGGTAACAGGTTGAACATAATTTTCAGTGCCGCAGAGCGGGTAGTTCTTAGTGCACCACTGATGCAAATGCAAGCGGATCTTTGCATTTCAGCTGCCTGAGAGAGGTGAACAGCCTGTCAAGAGTAGGCCACCAAACGATCACGCCATAGAGTAGTATAGACCTGACAACAGACACGTAAAGCCAGCGAGTGATTTCAGGTTTCATACCCCACCTACCTTTTTACAGGAATAGAGAGCTACATTGGGTTTCCTTACGCGTTCTAGTAGATTGGCTTTCCAGTTCAGTTCTCTGTCCAGAATAAGACTCAGGTATTTTGTATTAACAGTGAAGGTGAGACTGGTACCATTAATCATAGGAGGGTCTACGAGGGGAACTTTATATTTTCTTGTGAAGAGAACAAGTTCTGTTTCATGATCCACAATCAATCCACATTTGGAGGCCCACCTAGTGAGCCGAGAGAGAGCATATTGGAGGATTTCCTTGAGAGTGTCTGGGTGCTTGCCAGACGCAGCAATCGCAATGTCATCAGCATAGGCAATCACTCTACAGCCTGACCTGTCCAGGTCCACTAGTAGCTCATTCACTACAAGATTCCACAGGAGGGGGAACAAAACTCCACCTCGGGGTGTTCCGCAACAGGCAAGTCTTCCGGCCGATGCTCCACCCAGCAAGGACGACTGCAACTTGGATTCATGTCTCATCTGGGGATAGATACCCGAGAATCCTTGACCTTTACTAGGCCCCAACACCACGACGAGGTGTGCAATCAGATAGGGGTGTGTTACACTTCACTATTATTTATGTAATATATATACATATATATATATATATATATATTTACTAGTTAATTGTAAAAATCTTTTTTTGCAATTTTCACTTTTTTAAATATGTATTTATTTTTTATATTCCGCCCGACTTAAAAATCGCTGTCTACTCCGTTCCGTTCTGTTCAGAATAGAAACAATGTATATTTCGTTTTCATGTTTTATGTACATTCTTACTTCAAAAATTTGAATTTGAGCTGGTCCATTAGTTTAGACACAATTCTATCGGACACCAACTTAGCCGGTTGAAGATAGTCTATCACATTATTAGTTAGAAGACGCTAACGCCTTCTTCCGATGTGAATACACAAGATGCTTTTACCTAACTCATTTACATCTCATTCAATTTGTTTCACAAAGTACAAAACATTTCACCATGGCACAATGACCTGATTAATTCAATTTGACCTAATTGTGGCATAATTACCTCAATCCACCTAATAGACAACAAACTTCTACTCTGACAAGTGTCTATAGCACCCTTCAAGCCTCGTGGATAAACAAACCTTCGGTCCCCAATTCATCCTCCAAACCAAGCAGCATCTCATGTTTCCCGGATAAGGCAAAGTGGAAATGAAAACCCACTCATTAGAATTATTGTCGGTCTCGGCTCCGAAAATATCTCCCGGAAGTACTTTGCATCAATGGAATCGGAGGATACAACGACCTGTGCAAATAGACTCATTCCATTGATGGATATAATATTTCAGGCGCCTCACATTTGAAAACAAATAAGGTTCATTGTCCTTGATTTGTGGCAGTGTAATCTTAGTTACTCGTACATTCCCCAGTTGGATTTTGCTTTGAAAATTCATATCGTTTTCCGGCACAGTGTCAGTAAATATTCATTTATTGTCCTTATTACGCCGAAGGTATCATATCAAATGTAGATGGAACCCTTCTCAAACATCCTCTTAAATTGAAAACATTCAACAGTCTCCTTCTAGGAAGCACCCCTGTATCATATTTTCTACTCAATTCTGTTTAACCACTAACAAAATCAAGACTGCATAAATGGAACGCTTTGCCCACCGCCAGCCACCCTAGCCTCTAACATTCTCATTAATCAATTTCAACGCGCCGCCAAGTTCCATGAGGGTAAAGTCAAAGTAAACATGACGGCAAAATATATCTTCTCCACACATCAAGCCAGCCCCCCCTCTCCGTGTCATTACTCTAAATATTTGTTGGCCACATTAAAGGAGAACCATCATCTTTGCGCGGTTCGTGAGTGAATCAGATTGTGGATTCGTGGCAAATTGGAATTTTTGATTGGTTTCGATGAGACAACGGTTTCCCATTCCTAACGCTATGCAAAGCACTTTGGGGAAAAAAATAGAAAAAACTCATATAAAACCGATTAAAAAGATTTCCTCATGAATGGATAGATGACGGGTTGTATAGATGGGATATGCAGATGCTTTGAGTCCCCCAGACAAATGGATGACAGACATTTTATTTTCGATGATGGTAAACACTCGTAAGATGCGATGCTCAACATAAATTCACCAATAAATTTAATTTAATTTGTTTTTAAATTGTTTAACGCCCAATCGGGCTTGAGAGTGGGAAGTCGGCACAATTTGTAGTGAAAATTGGCAACTCGAATTGAAATTGTACTGTTTAATCGATAAATCTGATCGGATTGATGTGAGGAGCAGATTTTATTTTTTGCCCGAATTTTTTGGAGTATTTTGCCAAAAGGCTTATTGTGTTTTGTAGAATTTATTTTTATTTTGTTACAACGAATGTTTCTTGTTTGCGCACTTCGAGAGAAGCTAAAAGCGCAAATTAATCTTTTCGGATATAAAGATTGTCTTTAAGTGGAAATTTATGGGTAATTGTGTTGCGAAGCCTACGGTTGAGATTACACAAATTAATTGGGTTAAACTGAAACAAAAGGAATGTGGTGGAATAAAATACGAAATTCTCCATGCGTGATGATTTTAGAAAGCTAATTTAAGATAGATCTCGATATCACATACATACGAGTATGTATGGCTTTTCGAGACTAATTTAAAACGAAGCTGACGCAAATAAATTGAGCGTTCAGTTCAAGAAGGGGTTAAGTGACATTCCTACAGTTTCGAGATATAAGGGTTCAAAGTTTCACGCATTTACCACCTTTATACCACATTTGAAGGCAGCTAAATCGGAAACTAGAGATCGTAGAGAGACGTAAATTGCACAGAAATTTAACTTGTCATATAACTTTTTCATTTTTGAAAAAAACCCAAATTTGCAAAAATGTTACTTACTGTTCAATTATTTGAAAGGTTAGAAAAAATTAAGCTGAGCTACTGACATGGATATATTCTCAAAAGACAATTGATTGTCAATTAGAAATCCCACCAAAGAGACCAAGGAATCGTAGACTTCATCTTGAAATATACCTGATATCATCTTTCAGAAAATATTATGAGGGGTTATGACATTATCTGGAAACTCGAATCTCCAAAAAATGACAGTTTTTTATCTCCAATACAAAAATCGCGAATAACATAGAACTTCGAAAGTCAAAAAATCTCGACAGAAAAAATCTCTGATAAAATAAATAAATAAGTAAATGCATTGGAAATTTGCGTTTCTTTTTAAGTTTGCGATTAGATTTCTGTTAAAAAAAATGAACAATATGTTTAAAAACAAATGTGTTTTATGAATTTGCTGCGATACTTTGACACAAACAAAACATTTTGCCGTTATGCCTGTTTACACCCCATCGCGTAGGGGTATATTATCTACAAGCTTAGCTTAGCAGATACATACATATGTATATACATACATTTTCAATGGCTCACTAATCTTTCATGAGGGTCGCGGGAGTAGGACTCAGGTGGACCCTCCGTCTTTCTCGATCCTTCGTCATTGACTTCAACTCATCAGGAGGAATCCCTAAGCGGCTCCAGGAGAGATGTCGGACTTGATCCAACCATCTATTTCTAGGTCTACAGGGGAATCGCCTACTTGATGAATTGCCAATCATGGCACGTCTTGGAAGCCGGTCTGGGGGTACGCACTACGCGGCCAAACCAACGAAGCATAGATCGTTCCGTTCGGAGAAGTAGCTGCTCAACGTTGAGTGCCTCGCATACTCTGGTGTTGCGCACTCGATCCCTACGATATATTCCAGCAATACCGGGAGGAACCTCATTTCAGCAGCTTGTATCCGCGATCTAATTCTTTCAGTCACTACCCAAATTTCATGACCATAGATGAGAGTTGCAACATAGACCGACTTAAAAACCGATAGCTTAGTTTGAACACTAAGTTCGGCCTTCCTTATAACAGATTAGCCAAGCTCTCTCAAAATTGATTCAGCCTGACTAATTCTACAGGATAACTCGGCATTGCTCTTCCCATCACTCGTGAATAAGACCCCGAGGTACTTAAACTTATCCACCTGCTTCAGTGGGACTCCACTAACATGCAGAGTGAACTGAATGGGTGTTTTGAAAACGACCATTACTTCCGATTTGTTCACGTTGATCCTTATTCCAGCATAGCTACAGACCTTTCGAGTGCGCGCTGAAGTTCAGTTTGACAGCACCTAAGGATGAACAAATCATCCACAAACGGCAAATGACTAATCCTAAGGTCTCCCACTTTGAATCATTCTCCGCCACGGCTGCGCTGCAACCTCTAATCCACATATACAATGAAGAGGAGAGGTGACAAAACGGGCGGAGTCCAACGCCCACAGTGAAAGGTATTGATTTAACATCGTTTATCCGAACACAGCTTCTACAGTTTGTATATAAAGACTGAATCGCCCTTAACAGGGAACTATCAATCCCATACTCCTGCAAAACACTCCAGAGTTTGCCTCAAGGCTTGCTTTTTTCAAATCCATAAAACAAGTGTAGACAGGCTTAGCATACTTCCAGGCCTTCTCAAGAACCATTCTGAGAGTAAATAATTGATCAGTTATGCTTCGGTTGGACGAAAACCGCACTGCTCATCCCCCAAACTGTCCTCAACCACAGCTCTGGAACGCGTTTCTAGCACATTAGCGAAGACTTTTCCAGGAAGACTTAAAAGAGATATACCCTTGTAGTTGGTGCAATCTCTTTTGTCCCCTTTTGTTAAAAAGAGGAACAATCACCCCATTTGCCAAGCACCAGGTGTTTCACCGCATTCCCAGGCCACTTTATTGACACGCCAGAGCCATTGCACTCCCTCTTTACCTAAAGTCTTGAGCATTTCTGGCCGGATTTCATTCACATCGGCTTTTGCACACCAGATCTGCCAACTTTTAGCGCTTCGATCGCCAAAGTTACTTCCTAGTCCGTAGGACTACTTTCCACCCAACTCTCGACCATAGGTCTGTCATCTTTGGTGCCCTGTTCGAGATTGAGCAATTCTGAAAAGTGCTCGCTCCATCTGCGTAAGATGTCCTCCTCATTGGAAAGAAGTATACCGTCTTTGGATTTGACTCCTTCGACGATATTCAGGTTTTTTTCCTCTATACATAATAATTGACATCTAGCATTATACAAAGGTTCGAAATCTCAATGCATTTTAAAAAAAATATATTTTGAAAATTTCCTCTGCACTCTTTCAACACGGTCTGAATGGATCTGATAGAAAGGATTCCAAATAATATCTGCGTATTCTAGTACTGATCTGACTAGTGGGATAAAGAGGGACACATATGTATGGGAATTTGAAAAATCAGTAGAGTCCCTTATAATGAACCCAACAAGTGAATTCGATTTATCGACTATATATTCAATATGAGGAATAAAGATAAGTTTTGAATCAATAAAGATACCAATATCTTTAACTTTATTAACTCTTGCTAAAGATATCAGATTAAGACAGTGGATGTAACAGTAATGCGTTAGGAATCTTGAAAAAGAATTAGCCATGTAGTTTTTAATATTTAATCTTAAACCATTAAGAATGCACCAATCAGACAAATTACTAAGATCCTTTTGGATCAATATTCTGAACGATGCCGTCAATAAAAATAATAAACAGCAGCGGCCCTAGATGTCTGCCTTGCGGAACTCCAGACGTGCAGTAGAATAATCTGGAGCAACAATTGTCTAGATTCACTTTCAGCGTCCTTCCAACTAAAAACAATGAAATCCATTTAAGCATTGCTCCATGGAATCTAAAGTTCTCAAGCCTCTTAATCAGTAACACATGATTTACAGAATCAAAGCTTTGCTGAAGTCTGTATGGAGAGCATCAACCTGGCATCCACTTTCAACAGTATTAATTACAAAAGATGTAAAAAATTCTAAATTAGAGGTTGTTGAGCGACCAGGTACAAACCCATGTTGAATGCAGGAAACAGGCTCAATATCATGAACTTCTAAAACTAATTGACCAGTATCAATTTTGCGCACTGTGGACGGTACAAAATTAGTGTACATCGATGGAGAGAAACTGATTAAAAAAAACTGTGCAAATAATTCAACGATTTTTTCAACATCGTTAGAAAATAAATTTTTATAAACCATTCGTTTTGGTAACCCAAAAGAACATATTTAATGGAATATGAAAGACCTAAAAGACTTACAGTCATGTTTAACTTTATTTTTAACATTAATTAATTGTTATACAAAAAATTATTTAGGATTGTAAAATCCTTTCGTAGCTTACAGAAAAGTTCTTTATCCAAATTGTTCCCCGAATTTTTATATCGTTTGTAAGCTTTATTTTTCAAATCTCTCAAGTGAAGAAAGCGCTTATTATACCACGGCTTCGATTTTTTTTTTCTTCAGGGAGTAAGGAACAAGCATGGAGAGTTCGCAATTAACAATGGCAATGAAACGATTGTACATATCATGTTGATATAAATTTTCAAATTTCGTGTCCCAATCAGATGAATTGAAATACGAATTCAAACCCGCAAAATTACTTTTCATTATGTTTGACGAAACAAAATATTAATGGGTTTGTCTACATTTTGTCCATCATATGTGCGTGGCCCACTTTTTGTGGGCGTTTTTTTGTAAAAAAGCGGGCACCGTTGTGTAAGTGGTTAGTGTGTCGGATCACTGCGTATGAGGTTCCAAGTTCGAATCCCAGAAAAACACCAAAAAGTTTTTTCACGGTCCCACCTCTTGCAAGCGTCTGACAAACATCCGAGAGTATTGTTGTCTCGAAAATGTTTCTCAAAATAAATTACCTTTCGGACACGGCACTAAACTGTAGGTCCCTTCCATTCGTGTGAAAAAATAACGCACACAACATGAGTGGTTGCGAGAAGCTAGGCCCTCGCACTTAAAGAGCTGTTGCGCCAAATATTCATTTATTATTATTATTTTTTTTTACTCATATTTGAGTTTATACTTAAGGTGTAAACATTTGGAAATTCTTCCACTTTGCCATACAACATACATATATAGGACTACTCCCACTTTTTGTGGCATTTTCTTTAAAAAAACCCAATTGTATGGAAACATCTGAAATATCAGGAGAGTACATTTCAGTTGACAATTTTCGTTTCACAACTTAACACCTGCTTTAATGGGGAGCCGTTAAATCATGAGGGATAGTGTATTCGATTCGAGCAATTGCTTAATGCATTATTTTGCTACGAGACTTATTTTGGAGCAATTGCTAATTTTAATTAAAACCACCCAATGTTTGCAATTCACCGACATAAATTGTGACCATTGTCTCAAAAATAACTAGCAAGTTGCACTTTCTGTTTCTGCGACCATTCCTTTTGCCTGTTTGTGTTTCACTTTCACGAAAATTCTAAAAATCTTATCGAAAGATATCTTAAGTGAAAGAACATGTTCAAATTTTACGAAATTAATAATATGTACAAAACTCCTGATCAAATTTAAATCAACGCATAGTACACGCGGACATTTTGCAAGACAAAGGAACTAGATCGGTGCAGTTTTCCAGAAGTTATCCTGAACAAAAGGAAGATTTGTACCCACAGGTATTGATGGGGCATGTTTAATTTACCTACCTCGCGAGAAGGTGTGTCTTATGTGCATTTGACGCATACTTTTAAAACCAGTTGCCTCGTGAGGTGATGCGAAAAAGAAAAGTGCAAAAATGTTCGCCTCAAAATTATGCTTTTAAAATGCAGACAGTGGATTTGCCTTTCCAGGAAGAATGAGTTGCTTGAAACATTACAAGCCTCGAAACATTACATGAACAAATTACGGTCCTAATTTTATTATTAAATTCCAAAACGAGTACACTTTGTCAAATAAATGTTTTAACTTTGTCAAAAATTAGTTACAATAGTACTGCCACGCTTCATCACTGATATCAAATTCTAAAGCGTCATTCATTAAGCGCGATACATATTTGAAGTAAAGCAAGTTGTACTTAAAGTATAGGGGACCTTTTTATTTCAAGTTAAAGAGCATTCGATACCATTATGTTTTAAAAATAAATGACCCCCACGGCTTTGCTTGACGGTGGTTATCACGGAGGTCCAATTTTGGATGACTCTGGCACATTAGTTGACCTTAATCTCGCCAATGACGCGAACAACGTTGTCCTCAGAACGGCAATTATTGCTGCCTTATTGGCATTGACCAAAGATTTAACGTAACCCCGAACAAAAAAGTCGAAGGGCATCAAATCGCACGATCCAGACAGCCAATTGACGTTGGCGCTTAGTGAAACAACGCGACTCAGAAACCTTCAATATTTCCAGCATTTCGTTCGATGTGTGGCACGTCGCACCGTCCTATTGAAACCATATGTCGCCAAAACCCAAACAAACTTGGTAATCATGGCGCAGTGCCACTCCCCGTTTACAGTCAGTGCCCGCCCGTGCTCCTCTTTCAAAAAATGAGGTCCGATTACGCCGGTTGGCCCATAATCCACACCAAAGGCTGAGTTTTTCGATATGCAAAGGTGTTGGCATAATCTCTCTTCGATTTTTATTACTCCAAAATCGACAATTTCGTTTGTTCATGTAGCTATTCAGCCAAAAATGCGCCACGTCGCTGAAGAGGAATTTTTGGCCAAAGTTGGGATCGGCTTGCAACCGCTCCAGAGCCCAATCAGAGAATATTTTCGGTCAACCGTGCGTTTCGTTGAACTTACTTACTTATGTCCTTTAACCTCTCGGCGGGCATAGGGCGTCAACCACGCCTGCGCGCCATCGTGTTCGGAGTTCTGCAACGCGTTTGAGCTGCCTCCAACTCATTCCTAAAGAGCTCGATTCCTCCTCAACTGTTCTGCGCCACGTTTGCCTAGGGCGTCCCGCTATTCTGCCTGCCTGGGTGAGCGGATTCCGCGGTAGGGTGTGTCCAATCCATTGCCACTTTCTTCTTCGTATAGTAATGCTTATAGGTTCTTGGCCCGTTCTCAGATAAAGGTGTTCGTTGGAGATGCGGTTCGGCCAAAAAATCCTCAAGATGATTCTTAAGCATTTGTTTACAAAGACTTGCAGCTTGCGTGTGTTAATGGTGTCCACTTTCCCCTTACTGCACCCATAAAGCAGCACTGATTCTACGTTGGAGCAGAACAGTCGTAGCTTGGTTCTTAAGCTAATAACATTGCTTCTCCAGATTTTGGACAGCATTCCGAACGCAGCTTTAGCCTTCCCGATTCTGCTGCACACATCCAGTTCGGTGCCACCGCGATTAGCCGAAACGAAACTTCCTAAATATAGAAAGTTATCAACTTTCTCGACTTGCTTTCCCACTTTGTTTGCCTCAGCATCTAGATTTTGGGCCATCAAATGAAGATACATTATCCGATGTGAAAGTAGACAAACATCGTCAGCGTAATCTAGGTGTTTAAGGTAAGATGTCATAGTCCAACGAATTCCAGAACTAGCTTCCGTCAATGCTGCACGGAGCACATCGCTGATAACCACCAAGAACAATAGTGGGGACAGTATGCACCCTTGACGTACTCCACTTTGGACTTCAAAGTCCTCCGACACCTTACCATTGTGCACGACGTGACACTTGCCGCCCTCATATGTAGCCTTGATAATAGCTATAAGCTTTTCTGGAATGCCTCTCCCGCGCAAGGCCAACCAGATAGCATCTCGATTCAAGCTGTCGAAAGCCTTCTCGAAGTCGATAAACAGTAAATGTAGCGGAGACCTATACTCAACGCATTGTTCGATTATGATCCGTAAGGTGTTTATGGGGTCGATGCAGGAGGATCCAGCGCGAAAGCCTGCCTGTTAGACATCGAGAGTTGAATCTAAATGATCTTTAATTCGTTCTAGAATTATTCTAGCTATTATTTTGGCTACAGCTGGAAGAACACATATACCTCTCCAGTTACCGCACTCCATCAAGTTACCCTTCTTTGGAAGCTTAATGATCATCCCCCTTTTCCACTCCTGTGGAAATTGTTCACTATCTCTATCTCTCTCCGTATTAGCGGATGCAGCAAATCTGCCGATGTATTTGGCGCCGCTTGAAATAGCTCGGCAGGGATGCCATCAATACCCACCACTTTGTTTTTCTTGAGGGACTTGATTGCTGTTGTTATTTCAGTTTTACTGGGAGGTACGGTGCGAATTAGGGAATTTGTTGCTTCGAACTGCTCATTCGAATTCAAGATCATACCGCCGTCGTCTAAGTGATTTAGCACTGCAGCAAAATGTTCTCTCCATCTAGTGAG
This sequence comes from Brachypalpus laphriformis, assembly GCA_945910035.1. NCBI lineage: Eukaryota > Metazoa > Arthropoda > Insecta > Diptera > Syrphidae > Brachypalpus > Brachypalpus laphriformis. Next base: position 37,252,768 of record OX246753.1, read on the forward strand.
CTGATCCTCATCCGAAATCAGAAGGTTACCGTCTAGACTCTTCACTGGATGTTGTTTGGAGTTTCGACCACCAATGAGCTCCTTAGTGATGTTGTAAACAGTCCTACTGTCGCACCTACTGGCTGCTTCTTCAGCCCTTGAGGCCAGTGAGTTGACATGTTGCCGTTTGTCACGTCTCACACTACGCTGCACTTCTTTCTTCTTCGCACGGTATTAGGCTTCAAGCTCTGTTCTCTCTACTGCTGAGGCCGCTGCAATCCGAGCCTTGATTGCTGTACGCTCATCGATCCGTCTCCAGGTGTCTATAGAAAGCCATGTGCGGTGGTGTTTCTGCTTTTTACCGACATAAGTGCGTGCCCCAGTCGCAAAAGCATTTTTCACAGCACTCCAGCGGTCATCCATGTTCTCTATGCTGCTGATTGCTTCTGCTTCTAAGGCAAGATGGTCCCTGAACTGTTGGCGCACTTCGGGAACCTTGAGCCTGTCGATATTAAACCTGGCGTTTCGTTGAAGTACTGAGACTTTTCGATCAGCTTCTAAACCACTTTCCTCGAATTTCTTCATAATTCGCTGAATGGTGAGCTCGCAAAGATGTTCATAACGACCGGAAATAGTACTTAGTCGTAATGCGCAGAACGTTCCATGAACAGAACTCGAGTTTCGGTAATAAATTTGTACGATTTCGATGCGTTGTTGAATCACGTAGCGCTCCATGGTAAAATGGTGACTATGACAGATCACAATAGGTCCATTCGCGTACGTAATCTAAAGCACTTTAAGGTTGGTGATGGTGCTCTATAGTGATCGAAGTGTACTCGCGTACTGAGCGAACATGACAGTACGGAGCGACAGAAAGCACAAAGTGCCAAGTGGAATCAGCTGATTGCTGAGTTAACGAGTTTTTGATTCCATTTCAAATAGTCAATAGACATAAAAAGATTGATGCAATCAGTATCCAAAGAAAATGGTGTGACATGTGAATGTTCTCCCAAAACATTCGTTTGTAACTTAATATGAATCTGTTGGTTTTCACACGAGTTTAATTTGTTCCTTATAATATTTTTTAATGGCAGTTGGCTCGACATGACTCGAAATAGCTCGCATTTAATTCGAGTACTTTTAGTTAGATTTTCCGCTCTCTGAGAGTTTTTACTCTCATCATGTCATATTTGACAACTAATTAGGTTTTGGCTCGGAAAGTACGCGAACGGACATATAACATGTAATAACAGCAAAATATTTTCAAATATGGCAGTCGCCTGTCAAATTTCTATCGTAGCTACTGAATGACCCTTGACTATACATAGTAAACGCACAGTTACGAGTATGCTGTTGTCGAACCAAATTCTTCCATTTCAGCTACAAAGCTAAAACTAGGCAAATATTAATCAAGTCCTTCGAAGTATTTTGTTCATAAACCCATTATAGCATTTTTTTTTTTGCGTTTTATTCATAAGGCTCGTTGATTGTTTTTAGCAGACAAAGGAAGAAGGAGACCTTTTTAATTTTGGAACACCTTATTTCTGTATCTATTTAAGGTTTTATGGTCCTTAAATTTCTCTTTATAACCGCAAAACTCGCGTCCACAATTTTTTATTGTTTTGTCTTGCTTTGCATTCTCATCGTTTTTGTTGTTATTATTTCCATTCTTAAATTCCTGCATGAATTGCTTAAAATTTCTTTCAACACAGGCACCACAGAACGAACAACTTCCTCGTTGTCAAAACTGTTTATCATTTCGATGAATTTACCGCAGAATACCTACATATAAGTACATATCTCAAGGCGACTTGAAATGTAAATGCTGTCATTTACATTTCGCCCATCGTAGCGAAAAAATCGCTTTATTATTACACTTCACACACAATAAAGATCAACAACCGCATTCATCATGACTAAAGAGAGTGTAGCATGTCTAGAACGCTTAAGGGGATGTGTAGCGGCTATGCATTGTCAACATTTTTATATCCTGGTCATTATTTTAGCGATTTCACTTTTTCCCCGCTTTATTACTAGTAATTTATTGTGAGTGGGTCATACAAGTATTTGTTTTTTATGGGAAATTTGTTTCTGTGGTTATTGAACTTATGACGGATTGTCATCAGTAATTGAATCAATAAAATAAATTGATGAGTAGGCCTTAAACAATAAAAAGAAGCAATTGTGAAATTTTTCCTTATGCAAACGAATAGGTGGGATGTACGGGTCCTTCAAGGAATTGCAGCACTTAAAGCCCTGAGCAAGGGGACATTTGATAACACTTCGCATGAAGCTATTAAACGAGCCCTGGACAGAAAAGGAGTTACCAGAACAGTATCTAAGTGGATGTACGAGTTACTGAGAATATGATCAGCAGAAACTCAAACATGACGTAGAATTATCAAGATCAACACAACAAGAGGATGGCCACAAGGAGGGCTGCTATCTCCTCTAATGCTTATTCTTGTTATGGATGAACTACTTAAAAAGTTAACAAACCTTAGAATCAATTGTCAAGCTTATGCTAATGACATTGTACTGATTTCCAGGGGAACGGTTGAAGTAACCCTATGCGATATTATATAAAGGGGCCTAATAGTCACTCAAGAATGGTGCCGCATGACAATAGTACCATTCACGAGAAAAAGAAAGGACTAAAGCCCATTCGTCTGTCGGGCATGGAACAAAAAGGCTACCCGTGCTTTAATGATATATAGGAGCCTAGTGGGTAAGTCTTGGGGACTTAGTACAAACATTCTAAGATGGATGTATGTTGCCATTGTGAGGCCAATGATCACTTATGGAGCGATAACGTATGCAAAGCGAACTCATCCAGTCACAACGAGGGAGACACTCACAAAAGTGAAAAGACTTCCATGCCTCTGCCATGGGAACATGTCCAACTACAGCTATGGAAGTAGTCCTAGAGCGAACTCCGCTCCATCTCGTAGTGGAGCAAAATGCACGATCGTAAGGATGGCAAAAGAAGGTAGAAGTGCGTTAGTTCGAGAGAATACGATGCGCTCCTTAAGAAACTGCCCCTTCTGCCAGTCTCGGGGGACGACAATATCAGAAAATTTAACTTTGCGAACAATTTTTGTACAAAGTTAAGTAACAAGAAAGAGTGGAGCAACGAATGCACAATATACGGACTGGGCAACCACACGATAAGGTGGTATACAGACGGTTCGAGAACTGAGGAAGAAACAGGGGCAGGCATGTCTAGGCCAAGGACGAAGCACTCAGAACCTATGGGTAAGAGGGCCAGAATCTTTTAAGTTGAAATATGTGCTATTGACAGATGGATCTAACTCAATCTCGAACGAAGATACAGCAACTGCGACATACTCGTAGCATTACTGTCAGACAGTCAAGCAGCTATCAAAGCATTTGACTCCTATATTATTAAGTCGAAATTTGTGTGGGAATACCTACACAAACTAAATGAACTAGATAGAAACAGAACGCCCTACTGGATATCCGCTCATGTCGGAATAAAAGGCAACGAAGCAGCAGAATCATTGGCAAGACAAGAAGCAGCAGAATCCTTCATTGAGAGAAAGAAGACAGGACAATAACGTGGAACAACACTACAGGTCTGAGGTAAGCTAAGAAACTACTGGGATGTTACAATCAAAGATTCGAAGGTTGTATCTTTCTTAACAATACTAACCTACGAATCCGAACAAGCTTCCTAACGGGGCACTGCGAACTCAGGGAGCATTTACGGAAACTAGGTATAACAAATGAAGGCCTTTGCTCTAGGTCGACTACTCTCGCCAAGGCAACGCAAGAGTACTCGTATATGACTTTCAAACACAATTCCGAAGGAATTAAAATGCGTGTGCAACTCTAAGGAGGGAAGGAATTTCTCCAAGGTACATGCAGGGGGCACAGTAAACCATTAAAACCTAGTGCAAGATAACCATGCACAAATATTAATAATAAGGGAAGCACTGTAAAAAAATACACACTCTTAAAGCAGTCTGTCTATAAATATACATATATGCGGTAATTCTATGGACGACAAAGGAGTGTGAAATCGAATGTACCTATCTAATATGTACCTATAGACAAACCTTGCTAGGTTCCTGGTCATAACAACATAGAACGGAACGATACATCAGCATTACCACCAATGTCTAGGAGTGTATGGCTAGAGCTAAGCAATAATGGATCAAAGTGCCTTCTGACTCTAGATTGAAGTAATCATGAACCCTGCTCCATAGAAGCTGTGCTCTGCAAATGGAAGGCTGAGTCCAATGATTTACGACTTCCTGCAAGTTCAGTCGATCGTATTTTGAGACAAATATGCGGATTGATTCGTGATCACCACCGGAAAGTTGGTTATGGTTAGCACTACTGTATCGGTTCTTGCACCACAATTGTTCGGATTAAATCCGTAGTTGTGTTCCTCCTGTCCGTCAGTTCAATCGAAATACACAACTTAACGCCTATTTTCGGGCGTCTAGTAAAATAGTGTAGAGTGAGTACGTTATATGGCCATACAACACGAATATGGACCGATATTTACCTTCTTAAGTGTTTCAAGAAACCCACAAAGATGCACAATTAGCACAACCCATAATCTTCCTCTCTTTTTTTTTCTATCCCAATCTTTAAATCTCCTCTATCCCGTTCCCCTTCACTCCATCACTGGGTTATTACAACTTTAAAGTGCACAGTCCTAATTGATGAAGAAGATTTGCTTGAACACATTGTTTGTCACTGTCCAACCCTATAAGGGCACGAATCCACTAAAATTCGATAATATCTCGAAGCAATAGACCTTTGGATGGCCAAGTTGACCTGATATATAATATTTATCCATCACACAGCCTTCCCCAATCTAACTTAACTCAACCCAGCAACTTCAGACTCCAAGGCAGACACGAAATTATCAATCGACTTTATTGCTCAATTTTACAAAACACATCCCTCTATCCAAATAATACATTCACCCCCCATTGGTTTTTATAACACGCAAAAGCCCTTTAAAATACTCTGTCTGTAAATCCCTTTCGTAAGTTCCATTCAAAGATTTATTGAGACAAAAACCCAAATATAATTTTCTGTTTCAATGAAGCAACGCACTGTTTTTTCTATAAGCAAATAATTACTTAATTTATTTCCTCAATGAAACAAGCTAAACGTAACGTACGCCTGGACCAGGCCGGGCCGAGCGGCGGCAAGCCCTGAACTTTACAACAAGACACGCAAAAAACCGTTAGTATGCTGATCAATTACAAAAGAAAAATCAATTTTCCGCACGTTTACTTTGGGAAAATTAAAACTAAAATGAAAACAAGAAGAAGGAAATAAAATGAAAACTTAGTGGGAGGTGGGTGAGTGTTATTTGTAGAGATGTGAGAGAGTCCATTAAAAGTTCACGGTTGACTCATCAGGTGTTCTCAGTAGTATACAATTGTATATAGCCGTTGAAAAAAGATGTATTTTATTGTTCTTCAAATAAAAAAATGTGTAGATACGAGTATTTATTATTCTAAATAAAATTGAAATATACTGCTTCCGTTTTTTTTTTTTTTTTGAATATATGTACAATGTACATATATATACATAGATGTACAGGGGGTATGATAAGATAAATACACCGGATTATTTGTTTTCTTTCGTTGTGGAGGAATATTACTGAAATCTTTAGGACTTTATACAAAGCATTATGAATTACTAATATTTTTTTAAGGAAACTTCATTGAAATAGCTGTTGCCAAGAAAGCAGTGCAGGTTATTATTTCTAAACCAGCTGACTGATGCCCACGACTTTGTCTGCATGGTCCACAATAATATTAACTACTAGCGAAACTTTCAGATACGACCATGTGCAGACTCTGCGAGGAATAAAAAGAAACGAAAATATTCTTTGTAAATGCCCAGGAGCCGCAAAGAACTTCGATTACTCCATCTAAAGATGGGCCCAGCGGATACCTGGAACATGGAACTCAAGGCAGTATTGAGGTTTATCAAGAGCCTCAATTTTTATTTCTGGTTAATCATTGGGCCAGCACAATAGATCTTATAGGTCGCAGTGCACTTGGGCCCCAATCATCGTATCGTGTCGTATCGTATCGTAACTACTAGCCAATGCCCAGTGCGCTCCGCGGCAAAGAAAGTTAATGTTTGAATAGTCGTGCTATTATATCGTGAAGATCTGTTGATCTTTGTTCAATGTGAAGTCCATTTTGCGTTTGCGCATTTGCGGGCGGCTTTCACCGGAGTTTTTTCTGGCATAAGAAATGTAATTTCAGCGTGAGCTGTCACCTGTGAGCGCAGTAGTACTTTTTTTTAAATTCTGGTGTTCAGCGCCACCTATCATCAAACTTTTGTGTTTAAAACAATTCTTTTATCAAACTAAACACATTGTGAAAGTTTAAGTTCAATCGGATTGCTAGTTTGTGAGTTTTGCGCACGTAATCGTAAACATTATGAAGTTTGAGCTCAATCGTTGCAGTACTTTTTTTAAATTCTGGTATTCAGCGTCACATATCGTCGAACTATTGTACTAAAAACAATTCTCGTATCAAAACGAACACATTACGAAAGTTTAAGGTCCATTGGATTACTAATTTGTGAGTTTTGCGCACGTAAGGTGAATTGATGCGCGGTCTGACATCCATTGCACCTATCAGGCAATGTCCAGTTAATACACCCACAATTTTTTGTCCTTTTTTCATTCAGAGTTCCCCATAAGTTGCGAGATATGACACAGTCTCCTCTGGCTGCCGAGGAGGTGTTGATATTTCATTTAATGCTGATCCGATCCGTTCTAGTTCGTCTGCTGCTTCATTCTCCTCTATATTACTATGTCCGGTCCGGGAAACCAACAGAGAGCGACTTCATGTGTTTTGCATATTCTGTTCATAGTTTGTAGGCATGCGGAGACTGTTTTCGATCTGATTAGCACACTGTGTAGTAATTTGAGTGAAGCTTGACTATCCACGAAGATTGTAACTCTAGCTGAGCTTAGATTCTTTGTATGTATAGTCTGAGCTGCTCTTTCAATGGCGTATACTTCGGCTTGGAAGATAATACAATCATCTGGGAGTTTGTATGCATTGTTGATATTAGGCGATTCACAGAAAACTCCAGCGCCGGTTCCTACGTCCTGTCAGAGTAAAACTGAAAGTCTTGTGCACTGGTTTATGCGTTGGATTCCCACTCCTGTCTACCGGGAAAAAGAATGGAGTATTTCTTGTCAAAGTCTATGTAAGGTAGGATTAAGTCTGTTGTTCTATCGAAATCAATTGATCTATATCTTTGAAATATAGATCCGTGTCCATAGGAGCTTTGCTTCCATGTGTTTGATTGTCTAAGATGAATTGCGCTTTTGGCAACCGTACTTCACATGAACTCATCCATAGGAGGAAGATTGAGAATCATTTTCAGCCCTACCTGAGGCGTTGATCTCTGAGCTCCTGTTATGCTTACTTATGCTAATACTTTGCTTGAGGTTGCTAGCTTTTTCTGCTGCATTCCACCATAAAATTGTTCTAGATGGGTCTTACGATCGCAGTATGCATCCAATGGATTAAGGGTTGTCGCAAGCCCCATCGTTTACCGAAACTTTTTTTACACGCCTGGAAAGCACATAAGGATTCTTTCATACTTTCTATCCATAAAAAGGCAGTACAAATGACATACCAAACTATCGACCCATAGCCAAACTCTCCTCTATCCCTAAGCTCTTCGAAAGCATTGTCCACGACTCTCTGTATTTCCACTGGAAATCCATTTTTTCCCCACAACAGCATGGTTTCTTAACACTTTCGCGCACAGCATGAATTTGTGTTGACTTGCGCTGGTGTAGTTTCAATATTTCAGAAACTATTGCACTTAGAAACATACTGATTGCACTGAAATGACTTTTAATATCGCTAAAATCAGCAGTGGAACAGAAGTGTTTACTTCTGTTGGTGCGCCGAGATTTGTATTTCTTTAAAACTCTACTTGATCTAAGACTACTTATGTTCTGTATGCCCTTGTGGATCCTAGGGCCTCTACTACGCCTACGCGCCATCGTTTCTGGCAATGTGTCTAAGTTCTCCCCAACTTTTCCCCAACTGCCGTGCCTCCTTCTCGACTGTTCTGCGCCATGTTCTCCTCGGACCGCCAGGTCTTCTGTCATCCTGAGTTAAGGGGTTCCGTTGCATAGCATGGTTCGCTATGGAACTGTCAACTTTTCGGAACGTGTGATCAAACCACTGCCACTTCCGCCGTTGGATGGTTGTGCCTATTGCTTCCTGACCAGTTCTCTCGTAAATGTGTTCGTTAGAGATACGATCGTGCCCGAAAGTCCTTAAGATATTGCCTAAGCACCTATTATCGAACGTTTGCAGCTTGATGATAGTGGTGGTCACTCTCCACGTACTGCATCCATATAACAGCACGGACTCAACGTTGGAGCGGAACAGTCTTATCTTGGTATTCAAACTGATTGCATTGCTTCACCATATTTTGGCCAACATACCGAACGCGGACTTTGCTTTGGCGATCCTGTTGGCTATATCCAGCTCGGTTCCACCATCGGTCGAGACAATACTCCCAAGATACTGGAAATCCTCTACTTTCTCTACTGGTTGTCCAGCAATGCATATTTGAGCCGATGAGTTTTTTCCAAGGCTGATAATTTTAGTTTTTGCCTCCCTCTTCACATCTGCTTTCATTTGGTGGAGGTCCATAATTCTGTGGGAGAGTAAGCATACATCGTCAGCGTAGTCAAGATATTTCAGTTGAGATGTAAGAGTCCATCGAATTTCCCGTTTCCCGTCGACAAAGCTGCATGAAGCACATCGCTAATCACTAATAGGAATAGTATTGGTGAAAGGATACAGCCTTGTCTTACCCCACTTTCGATCTCACATTCCTCAGACAACCTTCCTCGCGACATTTGGAGCTTTCATATGTAGCTTTGATAATAGCAATTAGCTTATCGGGAATACCTCTCCTGCGTAAGGCACGCCAAATAAACTCCATGTTGACACTATCGAACGCGTTCTCGAAATCGATGAACAGCAGGTGCAGTGGCGATCGATATTCAACGCACTGTTCGATGATAATCCGTAGAGTGTTGATGTGGTCGGCATAGGAGCATCCAGAGTTGAAACTTGCTTATTCGGCATCTGGTGTGTCTTCGAGATGTTATTTGCTTCGCTCCAGGATGATTTTAGATATTATCTTAGCTATAGCAGGCACCACGCAGATACCCCTCCAGTTTCCGCACTCCATTTCCGCTTGAGGATTATTCCCCTTTTCCACTCGTTAGGAAAGCTCTCATCTTCCCAAGCTGTCTCTATAAGTGGAAGCAGAAGCTCAACCGATGTTGTTGGCGCTGCTCGTAAGAGCTCTGCTAGAATACCGTCTAGTCCTACCGCCTTGTTGGTTTTGAGTGCCTTGTTCGCGGTAGTGATCTCATCATTGCTGGGAGTCGCGGTGCGTATTCGGGAACTAAGACGTGTATACATGTTTTCATCGTAAAAGGATTTTTTTAAATGACGTTTACGGACGTCATGCACCATTACAACAATGGCAAAAACGTGTAGGTATACACGTCACAGTTTTCTAACCTGTTAAAGAGTAGGGCCATAATGTCTAACCTAGCCCAATTCGTTTCCAAAACACTGCAAGCAGTAGAGGAGGGTAATGAAGTGGAATGTCATTACCACCGATTTCAGCAATTCATTTGATAAAATCGGTCACCTAACTATTTACCTTAAACTTAAAGCTGGTGAACGTTTTTGAAACGTCATTTTAGCACAGGAAATATATATATTTTTTTGTTAAACTTGAGCTAATGATCACAAATATCAACGTCTGACAGCTGTCTGTTGGTGCGTTTGGGGGGGGCTGGGCCCCAAAGACGTCGAAAAAAGGGACGCGGTCACGTCATTTCGGCAAAGCAGATTTTTTTTATATGAGTAGTTTACTTGTTTATATAACATATTATACCACTGCCAGACATTTTGGCTGAGTCCAAAAGGGTGCCAGACAGGCTGAAACCGGTATAAAAATGAGGGTCGGTAACGTCATAATGGCAAGAACATTTTTTTTCTAATGGTTAATTGAGATCACCGTGAGTAATTATTCGCAACTGCCAGACGAAAATCCCGGTTCTAACATCCTTTCAGACGCAAGCGATGTTTGAATGTCGCTACTAAAGCGATGTGCGACAAATGTATCTAATAGCCGATTTTCATCGAAACTATTGAAGCATTTGAAAACTTACTAAGTGTGTCTTATAGGAAATTAAATTTTAAATAAAATAATATATATACAAAATTTTCATATCCAGTAGAACAGAAGATATTTTAAAAAGAGTCAGTAGCTGCTATTCAAATTCAAGCAATTGAAAAGCCAAGATTCAATGGGCCTTTTATTCATCTAGGCAGCTTCCACATCATGATGGCTTATTTCAAAGCCATCGGAAAGTTTATAGATGAGTCTGGATTGGCTTTTGTAATGGTGGACAGCGAACTTTTAGCAAATGGTTCAGTAGCTGGATTTGGTGCAAGAGACTGCATCTTTTAATGACTTTGGGCTTTCAGATCTTACGTTTCGAAAGTTTTATGAAGAAAGAACAAATAGAAATTGGCGATGATATAATCAGTTATCTTAATGACTTTCAATCTACATAGACATCAAGTCCCCCTATATTCCATCCTTACCTTATACAGTTGTTTAGAAAATATAATGCATATCAAGAAGCAACGATTAATGGACAATTTGGCAAAACACCACAGTTCTACATGATTTATGTAGATCATGTTGATTATTATTTAATTTTGACACGAAGCTGCGTACTGCAGATTTCGAATTATTTAAGTACATATTGACCAAAATCGCAAATTTATTTTTTTATATTCAACCAACCCAACTACCCACCGTGCTTGGTCAAGTACCACGATAATTTATTAAAAATCGACGAACCTCACCCAGGACTAAGAGAACTTTTTGAGAAAAGGTCCTTCGTTGTGAAAAGAACCGAAAAAGCATTCTCTAGACAGCCATTAGATTTGACGTTGGAACAGACAATAAATGCAGATGCTGCAAAAAGATTGACAGGAGTTATACATTTCACCAATTCGATATCTGCTCGTCAACGCTGGTCTAAAAGTCACAACATAAGATTAACGATATTATCGCACGTATTTGAGGAATGTGGATTGCATAAAGCTCAAGATATTACAGCAGACTTGGAAAGAAGTAGAATGGAAAAAAAGTTGCGTGCAGCTTAAGAATTTTATGCATTTCATTAAACAAAATATAGAACTGAGTAACGATTTCTTATATATCATTGCAACAGGACGAGCAGCACCAAACTCTATAGCAATACCCTGGAACAATATATAGATATTGCAAAAGTTTTATATTATCCTTTGATGCCTGTTCTTTTATCAATATGCCATTTAGATGGAACGGTTTGTAAAACCGATAAATCTGTTCTCATGAAATTGTTGGAGGCAAAAGTTGATAGTCAGGCAGTACGCAATATTGATATTGTAATTATCGATGGCTTTTTCATCTCAAAAAAAATGTTGCGAATGGCTGCTAGGTATTCTGCATCCAGAATCGATATCATTTTCGATCGTTATTTTTCACCATCTATCGAAGATAGCGAACATCTTCTGAGAGATAGCTTGGACAACCACAATAAATTATGATTTTTGTTTTGTTTCAAAACTGACAATGGAAAAGTTAAAAAAACTTTGGAAGACAATTTATCTTGTGAAAAACATGAAGAAGCTGACACCAAAATCGTCTACCATGTTTGCAACATCGATCAAGATGCAAATGTTTTAATAAAATGCTCAGATACGTGATTGTGACGTTATTGTGATTATGTTAGGTAACATGGGACATTTAAAGAGCTCTCTGAACATTTGGATGGAGGTTGGCGTTGGAAATTCACGACGATTTGTAGATTTATCCAAATTGTTTAATGCTCTAGGGGAGTCTTTGTGTAATTCTTTACCAGGATTTCATGCAGCAACTGGTTGCGATTATAATGCTACATTTTACAGAAAAGGAAAACGAAGACCTTAAGCAATTGAATGAGTCCCACAAATATCAAAAAGCATTTATTGATCTTGGTACTTTGGATGTACATGTATAAGGCTCAAGGGAAAAAGCTTTTGAAGTTTGTATAATATCCGTAATATAAATTACGTCAATAAATCCAGATATGAGATATTTACAAAAACATATAATGCAATGAACATGAATGACGATTTCCATAAAAAATTAAAAATGTTTACGCTGGAAATTTGCCACCGTGTAAATCAGAGCTGCGTCAACATTTCTTACGGGCTCATTATATTTCAAATATTTGGAGAAATGCACATTTAAAAAATTCAACTAATTTATCCCCAATTGAAAATGGATGATTGGAATCTAATGGTGTATATGAGTTTCTTTGGTTCGACGGTGATCAATTACCTGCTTTAGTGAAAGACGTTTTAATCGAACCTCCTGATATTTATGATGAAAACGAGAGCTCAGGTACATACATTATGAATATTATAATGCATTATTTTTATTGCAATATTATTGCATATTGATTATTCCATGCAAACTAAAAAAAAATGTTTAATTCTTTAATTTATGTGATGATGGATCTGAACCTGACAACGAAGAAGACGATGATATACAAGATTAAAATACCCTAATACAGGAAATTATATTCTTCCAAGTCATTTATATAACCCAATAAAAAAACCGAAAATTATTGAAAGCATGATTGTTTTGTTTTTCTCAGGTAGAACAGCTGAAGGGAGAAGACATATGATGCATTTTGTAGGAAAATGATATCATAATACGAAACAAATGGTTTCCTATCGCGGCTACAGACTCTTTTTAAAATATCTTCTGTTCTACTGGATATATGAAAATTTTGTATATATATTATTTTATTTAAAATTTAATTTCCTATAAGACACACTTAGTAAGTTTTCTAATGCTTCAATAGTTTCGATGAAAATCGGCTATTAGATACATTTGTCGCACATCGCTTTAGTAGCGACGTTCAAACTTCGCTTGCGTCTGAAAGGATGTTAGAACCGGGATTTTCGTCTGGCAGTTGCGAATAATTACTCACGGTGATCTCAATTAACCATTAGAAAAAAAATGTTCGTGCCATTATGACGTTACCGACCCTCATTTTTATACCGGTTTCAGCCTGTCTGGCACCCTTTTGGACCCGGCCAAAATGTCTGGCAGTGGTATAATATGTTATATAAACAAGTAAACTACTCATATAAAAAAAATCTGCTTTGCCGAAATGACGTGACCGCGTCCCTTTTTTCGACGTCTTTGGGGCCCAGCCCCCCCCAAACGCACCAACAGACAGCTGCCAGACGTTGATATTTGTGATCATTAGCTCAAGTTTAACAAAAAAATATATTTATTTCCTGTGCTAAAATGACGTTTCACAAACGTTCACCAGCTCTTAGACTATTATTTCATGGCTGAGATCGTACCTAGACAAATGCAAAAATCTCTTCTGATTTTCAGCCTGTCTATTAACGCGGATGACATGGAAATCATCAAGGTAATATTTACCTCCACCGATTCACTCTTACTTCAAAATGACCCAAATTCATTCCACACATGGTGCGACAAAACTTCTTAGAACTCAACTCCGGCAAATGTCAATCCATAACATTCTCCCGTAAACGCCTCCCCTATTACCCCTCAGAACCTATTAGTTCCGTAATGAGCTCGTTCCCTCAGGTCCCCTCTATACGCGATCTGAGTAGCTAAACTTCAGGGAACTAAACTTCCGTTCCTACATTGATCAAATTATACACAAGGCCAATTCTTCTCTCGGTTTCATAAAACTCTGGTCTAAAGAATTCTCCAACCCTTACGTTACTAAATCCCTTTACATTAGACCCCTCCTCGAATACTCCAACCAAGATTGGTCACCTTATCACGACACCCACTCCCTTAGAATCGAAGCTGTGCAGCGTAGGTTTATCCGTTTTGCCTTACGCGGTCTCACATAGGTCGACAACTACATCTTACCCCCCACGAAGATCGGCTGAGATTGATAAGCTGCAAACCGTCGTGAACGTCGCGAAGTCGCATACATACTCTTCGTGAAATGATTTCCCCTCGCACTAACCCTCGTAACCTTAGGTCTGTACCGCTCTTTTGTCTCCCTCACCACCGCATCAACTACGGCCATTTCGAACCAATCTCCAGAATGTTGCGCCTGGCCAACAACGCACAGAACACACTTGACTTTCATTCCAGTCTATCTTCCCTTAGGGGCCCAGCAAAAAAAAAAAAAAAAAACATTTTTATAGTTTTAAAGTTTAGAGTTAAATTCCCTTTTGTTAGTTTTTAAGTTTAGCTTTAAGTTGTTACTTGTATAAGTTAACGCCTTGATTTAAAATCGATTCCTCCTCACTTATCATTTGAAAAATATAAATGTGCGTATTGCCTTTCTTGAATACCACCGCCTTCGGAAACATTTATGATTTCGGTAATATTTTTCTTCATCCAATTATCGACGTGAAAAAGTTGGATACATTTTTCAAACATTCTTAAGCTGATTACCTTTTTGTTTATATTTTGTTTTTAGATTTACTTTTCCACCGAATTTGTATTGCTTCGAAACTTTTATGCCTTCGTTTATTCATGCTTTCTGATGAAACATCCGTGCGAATTGCAATCAATTAAAAGTTAAAAAAGTGTTTGAATCAATTAGCCAATTCTATATGTGCTAAGATCAAAGCGAATATTTAAGGATTTAAATTTTTTTAGAGGATTAACAGGAGAAGGCACCATCAGTATGTGCATAATTTTCATTCTCCTAGATGGGTCAAAAGAAAAAAAACTCAAGTTCACTCCACAAGTCTCACCATCAACCCCAACTGAATTCGAATGTGCTCAAGATTAATTCTTTTTCATTCACATCTTTCACTTGTCTTCATAAATCAAAAAGTGTGCAATGTAAGAAAAAATAAATAAGGTCCCGTGACATCGAATATAAGAACAAACTTAAAATACTCCCGCCAGACTAAAATGATAAAACATCGAATTCACTTTAGGAAAGTTATTGACTGCGACGTGGTAGAACCCTTTCCAACAAATTGCAAAGCTTTCCAATCATTTGCAATGGTATTGACGAAAAATAAATGTAATTTCCCATTTCTGGGAGATGTCCGTGTATATGTACACAAGTTTAGAATTTTACAACTCATGAAAGTGCGTGTGAAAAGTTTTCTGCAAAATTTATGATACGTTACTTACGTACCATCGTTTTGAAGAACATTCAAAATTTATAGACCAGTCTGAGTGGATGAATAAATCTTTCAACAAATCCGTTTGCTGTAAATTATTTCCAAATCACTAAGCAAACGATTTAGTAATTATTTGAAGTTTAAGTACAGATTTCGAAAAGCAGTAAAACGCTTTGAAGTGTACATGACAATTTTAAAAATGATTTATATACCTAAGCAACCACTCGGTAGCATCGTTAATTAATTTTCACAGACTATAAAAATAATGATGGGATAATTGTTCAGTGTTTAATTTTCTTGAGAGAAGTGTCGCAGTAAATTAAATTTATGACTATATCATTGTCCCATTGAAATAAAAAAAAAATAAAAATAAATTGAGACAAAAATAGACACGATTTATTTTTAACATTATTGTGCCTAAACACACAAACGTAAGAATTAGTGAGTTAATTGCTAAGAGCGATACTGATTAGGAAAGCATTAAAAAATGGAATGCAAAAGAAAAATATCAGTGTTTGGTAAATTATCTTTTGATGTCCTTTATACGAGGACTAATCACACTGTGCTCGGATTTAATAATTACAGTATTTTTCGTCGGTATTTTTTGGAATCTTTACATACATACATTTTCAATGGCCCGCTAATCCTTCATGAGGGTCGCGGGGGTAGGATGCTCAGGTGGACTCTCCATCCTTCTCGATCCTCCGCCATTGACTCCAACCCATCAGGAGGAATCCCTAGACGGCTCCAGGAGAGATGCCGGACTTGGTCCAACCATCTATTTCTAGGCCTCCCGCGGGGTCGCCTACCTGATGCCACGGCCAGCATGGCACGTCTTAGAAGCCGGTTTGGGGGCATACGCACTACGTGACCAAACCATCGAAGCATAGATCGTTCCGTTCGGAGAAGTAGCTGCTCAATATTGAGCGCCTCGCGTACTCTGGTGTTACGCACTCGATCCCTACGAGTTATTCCAGCAACACCGCGAAGGAACCTAATTTCAGCAGCTTGTATCCGCGATTTTATTCTTTCGGTCACTACCCAAATTTCATAACCATAGGTGAGAGTTGGAACATACACCGAGTTAAAAACCGATAGCTTAGCTTCAACACTAAGTTCGGCCCTCCTTATAACAGATTGGCCAAGCTCTCTCAAAATTGATCCAGCCTGACCAATTCTACAGGATAACTCGGCAAGTCTCTTCTCATCATTGGTGAATAGGACCCCGAGGTACTTTAACTTATCCACCTGCTTCAGTGGAACTCCACTAACATGCAAAGTGCACTGAATGGGTTTGTTGGAAACGACCATTACTTCTGACTTGTTCACGTTGATCTTCATTCCAGCATCATCACAAACGGCTTCAAACCTATCGAGTGCGCGCTGAAGTTCGGTTTGAGAGGACCCAAGGATGACCAAATCATCCGCAAAGAGCAGATGACTAATCCTTAGGTCTCCCACTTCGAAACATTCTCCGCCACGGCTGCGCTGCAACATCCAATCCATATATACAATGAAGAGGAGAGGTGACAAAACGCACCCCTGGCGGAGTCCAACGCCCACAATGAAAGGTATTGATTTAACACCGTTTATCCGAACACAGCATCTACAGTTTGTATACAAAGACTGAATCGCCTTTAACAGGGAACCATCAATCCCATACTCCTGCAGAACACTCCAGAGTTTTCTTCTAGGAACCCTATCATATGCCTTTTCCAAATTCACAAAACAAGTGTAGACAGGTTTGACACACTCCCAGGCCTTCTCAAGAGCCATTCTGAGAGTGAATAATTGATCGGTTGTGCTTCGGTTGGACGAAAACCGCACTGCTCATCCCCCAAACTGTCATCAACCACAGCTCTGGAACGCGTTTTTAGCACCTTAGCGAAGACTTTTCCAGGGAGACTTAGAAGGGTATATACCCTTATAGTTGGCGCAATCTCTCTGAACTATCATCCCCATTTGCCCATCACCAGGTGTGTCACTGCGTTCCCAGGCCACTTTAATGACACGCGAGAGCCATTGCACTCCCTCTTTATCTAAAGCCTTGAGGCTTTCTAGCCGAATTTCATCCACACCAGCAGATTTGCCAACCTCTATCGCTTTGATCGCCGAAGTTACTTCCTCGTCCGTAGGACTACTTTCCGCCCAACTCTCGACAATAGGTCTGTCATCTTCGGTGCCCTGTTCGGGATTGAGCAATTCTGAGAAGTGCTCGTTCCATCTGCGTAAGATGTCCTTCTCATTGGAAAGAAGCCTACTGTCTTTGGATTTAACTCCTTCAACGATATTCAACTTTTTTCCTCTGAGTCGGCGGACGGTCTGCCAGAACATCTTATTTGCAGATCTGTGGTCACGTTCCAATTTTTCACTAAACTCCTTCCAAAACTGTTCTTTCGCTGTTTTCACAGCTAACTTGCAGGTTCTTCGCGCCTCAGTGTACCGATTTCGAATACCGGAGTTCCCCTTAAAGGCTCTCTTCTTCTCTCTGATGGCTTCTTGAACTCCGGGCGTTTTAAACCAAGCAGTCCTTTTCTCACCACCAGCCGCCACACCAAGCCGCTTTACTCCACAAACATCTCCCGCAGAGGCAATAGCCGCTGTTGAAAACAGTTGCCGTTCTTCCTCTACATTTGATGGAACAGTTGGAATTCGTTCAAACTTCAAAATACAGTTCGGCCACTCTCAATACGCGAACATCACAAACCATTCTCTTCAGACACAATGGTACCACAAAGAAATCGATCAGCGACTTCTGCTGAAGACTCCGACGGTACCACGTGTATTTGTGAATGTCTTTGTGTGGAAAGATAGTGTTCGTGATAGATAAGCCATTTTCACAACAAAAATCCAACAACTTCTCTCCGTTCGCGTTTTGATCAGGATCGCCGTTCCTCCCAATCACACTCCCCCATGTCATAACACCTACACCCACATGAGCATTGAAGTCACCCATCAGGACAAAAGAATCCATATCTGCAACCTTTTCAAGGGCAACATCAACTTCATCTAAGAAAGCTGCACACTCTGACTGAAGATTCGGTGCAGACACCTGCACCAATGCCAGAGTTGATGTTTCAAGCTTGAGCTTTAAGATCGCAACTCTCCCTCCTAATGGTATCCACTCCAATACTCTATCTGTCAACCTGGGACTTTTGAGTATCCCCACTCCCGCCTGAGCAGACATTGAGGGTGCGAATCCTGACAGGAAGAGCTTCCATCCATCCAAAAGGTCCACAGTTTTAGAACTTCTCTGCTTTGTTGAAGAGACGCCAACTATATCTAGTCGACTTTTAACAGCCTCCCCAACACTCTCAAGGTCCTTCCCTGTGAGCGATGAGACGTTCCATGTGCCTATCCTAAGTCGATGCCGTTTTCGAAATTCAGAGAGTCCATCTGTTCCCCTCTGTGCACAGAGCGCTCACCCCTTGACCCCCGTAATGGTTCGCGAGACCATTGACAGGAAGCTCGTAGCCATTTCGGGTTTGATCCGGCCGGCTGCCGAGCGGGACAGGCCGACCACCAGACGCTCGCATATTGACATCCTTCAGGCCTGGCTCCAAAGGATGCCCAGGCTTACCAGGCTTGGCAATATCCGAGGCCGGTCGTTTTCTTCTTGTCATCATGGGGTGTGCGCTTTGTTAGCCGTAACTGGATTGTATGGATTAGAATAACTATTTAAGATAACCCATCTGCACATCCCAGTCACGTTGCCCGCCCCCCACCACGAGGAGGTCAGCTGCCAGAGGGGAATCTTTAAGCACCAAATTCTATTCGCCTTTTATAATTATATTTTATTATTAAAATCTTTTTTATTATTTCGGACAATATATAATTTAAAAATTTACAAAAACTAAATAGTAACTAAACTTCCGTCCATAAGCCGTCTGCCAGATTGACAGCAATATACATAACATATACATTATAAAATAAAGAAAACTAAATTAACCCATATTCTCCGGAGTAACGAAATACTTATCCAAAAGTAATGAAATTCACCACGATGGTGTCTCTAAATGGACCAACACGTATGAAATTTAGTCCAATTTTTTCACAAGATAGATGAATACGATGTTAGGATATTATTCACATGGGTGTTGGATGTCTCTGTCCCGAACTCCTGGTTGTTGGCACGGGCTCATTCAAATCTAACTAAGATGACCCAGCTCAGCTTTTGTCGTGATTTGGCCATGTTCTATTTACTGCTGTCAAAACATCACCCTAAAGGACACACAAGCTTTACAAATACAAATGATTTTTTTTAAATGCAGTTTATTATTTGTACTCATATTCTCCTACGAGTAGTGTCGTCATATGACGACAGTTAAATATGTATGCAAATATCAATCCCCAAGAGTGCACTACTACACTTTTGTATTTGCACACCAATGACACTACTTCTGCTTATTCAAAATATATAAACTCTCAAATACATTAAACGTTAATTGTTGTATTTATTACTCTTTTTCTTGATCAAGCCATTATGTTAGCCCTTTTTCACATATTACCACTTTTCAACCAGACTGTATGTGCAGCCAGTCTTATGGACTTTATAGTAGTATTCCCTTGCACTAACAAGATGTCGGAGCAAACCAGAAGATAAACAGTTAAAGTTTACGGGAACTTGAGACACACTCCATTTGCGTCGTCATGCTCGTATGACGACACTAGCAGATTTTGAGTTAATAACTAGTGTATATTAAGATAGTGGATACGGGTTTTAAAAATGTTCTTCAATAATTTGTTCCCGATATCTTAGCGCAGTTTTTAAATATGATATTTAAAAAGCTCGTTCCAGTTCACTTCGCTTATGATTCTCCGAATTCTTTCTTCATCAATTCTGTTACATCCCCATACGCATCGCCTAATTTCCGCGAGGATAGGGCACATGCGTCGCCAAACTTGGAATCGTATCCTCGGTTGTTTTCATATCCACAGATCGCGGATACAAGCTGCCAAAATGAGGTTCCTTCGCAGTGTTGCTGGAATAACTCGTAGGGATCGAGTGCGCAACACCAGAGTACGCGACGCGCTCAATGTTGAGAAGGTACTTCTCCGAACAGAACGATCTATGCTACCATGGTTTGGTCACGTAGTGCGTATGCCCCCAGACCGGCTTCCAAGACGTGCCATGAACGCCGTACCATTAGGTAGGCGACTCCCCGGTAGGCCTAGAAATAGATGGTTGGAGTCCGACGTCTCTCCTGGAAACGTCTGGGGACTCTTCCTGATGAGTTGGAGTCAATGACGGAGGATCGAGAAGGATGGTGGGTCCACCTGAGCATCCTACCCTCACGACCCTCATGAAGGATTAGCGGGCCATTGAAGATGTATGTATGGATGAGTTCCACCCTGGGTTTGGTATCTGCGGAGTAATTTTCCTTAAAATAATTCTCATCCGATAGGTTGTCTTCTAACAAATTTAGCAACTTCGATGCTGTGAGCCCTTAGCGTTTTTCATATATCTATCACGGGTATATAGAAACAAAAAATTTCAAAAAAAAGATGGTCAGGGCGCCTCTATACGGCGCGGCGTGTAATCAATTTGAAATGAAGGGATTTTAAAAATTTCGAAAGTAAATTTATTTTTCAGATTTTTTTCAAGATTTAATCATTCGAGATTTTTGAACTTTCTAGATTTTGTCCCATTCAAGATTTATGAAATTCATTTTCGAAATTTTTTTCTTTCTAGATTTTAGTTGTTCTAGCTAACATCATGATTCCATCTATACTTTTCATCCTTATTAGGTCATTCAACTGCATCTTCCAGGCTTAAAGATTTTCTATGTCTAGGTTAAGATCAATGCCATACATTAAATCCAAGGCGGAGCAAGCATTTTGCCTCGTTGATTCCAAAGCTACAAGTTTGGACAATCTTCCATCTTTTAGTTGCATTACTTTGCATTTTTCTTTAGTGTGTCCATGAACAATGGAGATAGCCTTAATTCCAGGTAAACTGCGTAGTTCAGGGCGGCAGTTAGGGAGCTTAAAGATGCGTTCAAGGAAATATCTTTGCCAAATTTCCAGTTCTTCGTACTTATATCCCCAAACTTCCGCTCCATGCAAGAGGATTGTTTTAGCCGTTGCAAGGAATACCCTATATTTCGCACTCGCACTTATTTTTCTTTCAGCTAGATAGGTTTTCTATTAGCGTTGATTGCCGCTTTCGATTCTGTTAGTCTTAGTTTTAGATACGGCATCATGTTTAAATTGAGACTGATATTCATTCTGAGATATTTGTAGGTGGAAGTAACTACTTCCTCCCCCCCCGTTTAAAAATCATAATTTCAGATTTTACAAGGTTGACTGTTAGGTTCCATTTTTGGTAGTTTTTTTTTTTTTTTTCGAGGGTAGGTGAAAAATCTTCCATAGACTCTATGAGAATAGCAAGCGCGTGCTCATAGTAGTGTCAGATTCTTACTGACTGAAAAAACACCACCCTTCGATATAAATTTGTTAGATATCGCAACTAAGTATTAACATATCAAGCAATTTTTCTATCACGAAATAAAACGTTTGGCAGGTTACTTTCCACTGAAGGATCTTGCATACCATATTCCACAATCTAGACGCGGTTAATCATCTCGTCAAGTCGAAAGGTTTCGTCCTTTGTAGTCGGCGCAATAAATTGCTCTCATCCAAAATTTGTAGGACTGTATTGTTGACATGACCGATTAGTCAGTTTCTATGCTTTCTCGCGAAGCTTCTTTTTTCAGCTTCGATTGTCGGAATTCCGAGATCCCTGTGGATATCGTCGTTTCTACTATACCACTGTGCTTGGACAATTTCTCTTAGCACTTTATTTTGAAAAGCTTGTAAAATATTTGCATTTGTTTTCTTGGTACAACCCCAAAGTTGTATACCGTAGGTCCACACCGGCTTTAGCACTTGCTTGTATAAAAGCAGTATGTTCTCAGTATTGAGCTGGGAATGTTTTCCGAGTAACCAGTACATTTCTCTATATTTGATTTCGAGTTCTTTACGTTTCATTTTCACGTGCGAATTCCATTTCAGTCTTGCGTGGAGTGTCATTCCCAGGTATTTGGCCTCGTTTGCAAAAGGTATTCGGGCCGAGTTTAGGAAAATTGGCAACTCATTAGTTTTCTTGTAAGTGAAATTCACGTGAACAGATTTAGATTCGTTGAGGGCGATCCGCCAGTCCCTCGTCTATTCATTTACATTATTCAGTGCGTTTTGCAGTTTTGCAGTCGTTTCTTCGATTGTTTTGCCTAGTGCTAGGATAGCGGTGTCATCGGCAAACGTAGCAAGGATAGTGCCATCTTCATTCGGTATATCAGCATTATATAGCAAATAGAGAAGCGGTCCAAGAACGCTTCCTTGCGGTAAACCGGCCGAGATTTCCTTGAGCTCGGATTATTCGACTCCATGTCTTACACGAAAGAGTCTATACCCGAGATATGATTCTAGAATATCGTATAAGCATACAGGGAGAACTTGTCGTAGTTTGGATTTCAAGCCATCATGCCACACCTTATCAAAGGCTTGCGAGACGTCAAGAAATACGCTTGAGAAAATATTTTTTTTCTTCAAGTGCTTTCTCGATTACATCAGTAATTCTATGCACCTGGTCAATCGTCGAATGCTTGCTTCTGAACCCAAACTGGTGGTCAGGGATAAGAATATTTTCTTCTATAACCGGTTGGAGACGCCTTAATAATATCCTCTCGAAAATTTTCGATACGATTGGAAGAAGCGAAATTGGTCTACACGATTTTACCTCATTTGGCGGTTTTCCTGGTTTTAAAACCATTATGACTTCCGCAACTTTCCACTGGCTCGGCAAGTGTTTTAATCTTAGCGCAGCATTTACAATATGGAGAAGCTTAATCAATACTTTTTTAGGTAAGACTTTGAGAATTTGTCCGGTAATCAAATCATAACCAGGAGATTTCTGAAGTTTTAGATTCTCGATCTCATGTTTGAGTTCCCTTAGCATTGCAATTGTGAGCGTCAAATCGTCAGATGGTAAATCCAGCCTATTGCGGCTGTCGTAAATCACTTGACCATCGTACGGTTTAAAGATTTCTTCCAGGTGGGCCCCAAAGACGTCCGCTTTTTCTTAATCTTCCCTCGCCCATTCATTTTTATTTAATTTCATTGGCGGCCTTTTGGTGCCTTTTACAGCTTTCCAAAGTGAATAATTGGAATCTTTTTTCGCTGTTCAACTTTCAAGGTAAGAGGCTATTGCACGATTCTTAAAATCCTTAATAGTCTTCTTCAACAAATTGCACAGACGATTCAAGTGTGCTTTATTCTGCGGAGCGCAACTCTGTTGCCATTTTTTACGGGCTTTTCTTTTTTCCTTGACCAATTTTTTTATTTCCGGAGGATATCGCAAACCATATCTGTTCGGCGTTTTCCGAGGATTGGGAGTATTATTCCAAGAGGCGAGCTGTACGAGCTCAACGAAGCGATCAGCCTCAAGTTCATAGGATGTCGTAAGTGGAACGCTCAGTTCAACATTATCTTCAATTTCGTTCCTAAAGCCTTACCAGTTAGTTTTTCGCTGATTGTTAAAATAACCGGGGAATGATTAGACGACAGATGCAAGCTGTCTTCGTCTTTTATATGGTTGGTAGATATTCCTTTCACAACGAAAAAATCTATTAGGTCAGGTATTTTCGAAGTATGAGTTGGCCAGTAAGTCGGTTTACCCGTCGAATAGAAATCACAACTGTACTCCATACCTGCCCCATAGAGCATTCTACCTTTTTTCGAGCTGTATCTAGAGCCCCAGAATGTATGTTTCGCATTAAAGTCGCCGCCGATGATAAAATTAGGTTTCAGCGATTCAAACAAGTTAGTGAAATCAGATTTTTCAAGCGCAGAACGCGGTGGACAGTAGATAGACGAAATTTTAAGAGTACGCTGACTATTTTTAACTCGAATCGTGCAAAGTTGCAAAGTTTCAAGCTCTATCTTTAGGTCTTCGGATTGTTCGATGAAGTCTTTAATAAACAAGGATGATCCGCCTCTCGCTTTTCCCGAAGGGTGACAAGCGTGGTAATCATTATAGCCTCTTATTTTTAAATGCGATTCCTTTTTACGTCTGTTTCAGATATCAAGCAAATATCAATATCTTTTTCACGCATGAATATTTCCAATTCGTCGAATTTTTGCAAAAGTCCGTTTGCATTCCAAGTACATATTTTTAACATTCGTTTGTCATTCATATTCTAGTTGAAGTACGCGTTTTCTGAGAATTATTTTCAAGATTTTTGGTAGTAACGTTGCGTTCGTCAATCATTGTTTGTAGTTCAGGTGGTTCCTCAACTAACAGTACGATATCGTCCGCATACATAAGTATTCTTCACCAATGTTTGTTCCACCTCGGTTATTATGACATCAAGAAATAACTCAAAAAGGCAAACACCCCATTTCTGTAGTAAATTCTTCCGAGTATAGGGTACCATCCCAAACTGTTGCAACATAATCCACATACATTGACTGCGAGATTTGTATAAATTTATGTGTTAGTCCAAGGTAAATGAGCTTGTAAATGAAAGCATGCCTGTATACAGAGTCAATGCCTTAAAGTCGACAAACGCAGGCCTGCTAGTCTTGTCAATGTAAATATGTGGTGGAGAGTAGAATAACCTTGCGGAAACCGGCCCTTGTGTTGCGCCAGCGTTGTTAATCTGTTTAAAAGCATGCTTCCGAAAATGTTCAACGACGTGTTTAGAAATGGAATTACAGAGATTTTTGGGTTCGTTGGCATCTCCCTTTTTGTTACAAGGAAAATAATAGTCTTTTTCAAGCATTTTGGGGCTTCACCAGAGTTATATACATGTTTAACTAATTACATTTAACTTGCTTACAGTCGCAATAAAATACAAATCATGCTGATTTATCTACAAACACTTCTGAGCAACAATGACTGCATCTGCTTTTACTCAAAGAAGATATTTTTGTCAAAAATAATTTACTTTCCTTCTCCACCATTTAGCGATTAAAATTGATCATTCATTCCATAAGAGAACTCGTAATATACCATAAAGGATACTCGTACCTTTGTTTCAGCAAATTATATATACGAGTAGGTAGCAGCAAACAATATTCAAACAAACATTCACCGCATTTACTTTTCAGAATGAAACGTTGAAATTTGTAACACCACTGAAAATGTATTCATCTACTAGTGTAGTCTTTCAAATTTTGGTAAAGATAGGAAACTTGTACAGAAAATGAGCCCCGATAGAAAGCGATGTAGCTACCTTTAAGTACAATATTTCAGTCAAGTATGATGTAACTGCAAATTTCAGACCCTTGACACATTTTGTGGTGTGTCTGTTAGAAATTTGTTTGCAATTTTTGAAGAAACTTCACCCAGACGTTTGCGTAGGAGTACATGTTGCAATATATCCTGGGCGTCAATGCTGTTATAGGTTTAAGGATTCGTCTCTCCTTCGTGTAATACAGCAGGTTTTGGGAATCACTAGTGGAAGCCAAGTCATAGTGTTGGTAAACATCTTACATAACAAAACAAGAGCTAAATCTCCCGGTATGACTGTGGTACTTTCGCTATTGACATTTTACAAATGTTCAGCTGTAGTTAGGACTTACGACTTCATTATTTTTGTTGTGCCAAGGGGTATCGTAATCTTCTAAAGATACTAGTAGTCCGGGCTATTAGCATGCACGATTCGCAATTCCGAATAATTGATGCCAGGAATACGCCTACGTACTAATCCACACCGTGCACACTTCTACCACTCTCCCCGCGGGACTGCCGTTAGGTATTAATTCGCGGGGCTGGTTAGCATGTCATGCTTTTCATCATGCATGAGCCATTGCTGCTTATTACGCTTCTGCTGCTTCGCAGCAGCTCCATTTGCACACTCAATTTTCTGTTACTGCGTGAGTTCACTTCTCACTGTGTGTCTTTAACATGTCACTTGCGCTGCGTGTAACTTTGTCTACTTTCCAGTGTTTGCAGGATCCTCATTTCTCGCTGATGCTCGTTCCTCCAAACGTAGTTGTTGCATCATGCTGGTGATGATCTCGTTCGCTGTGTTCCAGGCTTCATTCGTCGTCAGCATGAATTTTATAAGTCCTCTCGGAGTCACTTGGCCCCCAATTTCTCTCTGTAGTATGTTTTTGGCCGTCGTATACATCCGACATTCCATTAAAACATGTTCTGCGTTCTGGACTTTGCCTTCACAGTGCGGGCAGTATAGGTCATCTCCGTGTTTGTATTTGTAGAGATATTCCCGAAAGCATCCTTGCCCTGATAGGAACTGCGTCATGTAGAAGTTTATTTCTCCGTGTTTTGTGCTGATCCATTCCTCTAATCCACTAATGATGGTGTATTCTCGCCGAAACTAAGTAAGAGTGCAAGACCTGCAAATCTAATCTAAAGAATGCGAGGGGAACAGTAGGGAACACACAAGAGGCGTTTAAGCACATATTGGATAAAAAGAGAGAACAGTAAAACACAATGGACTGCTGTAGACGGAAAAATGTCCGAGACTGTCGTAATTCTCTGAAATGTATTACTTAAATAGTTAAAAACCATAACGCCGCCCTAGCACAGTGGTTAGTATGTTGGACCACTACGTGTGAGGTTCCATGTTCGAATCCAAGAAAACACCAAAAAGTTATTTTACGATCCCAACTCTTGCAAACGTCTGAAAACATCCGAGAGAGATATATTATTTTTTTATAAAAATCAAAACAATAAAACTTTGGTCGAAATTGTTATGTTGCTTCGGTTTTTTTTTTTAGCAAAAAAAAGTCTGATCAAATTTGTGTCTCGTACTATATTTCAACAAGACCTGTAATTAAAATATCTCTCATCAGATTTGTTTTCGCCAACTTAAAAAACGTTCTCAAAATACTGCCACCCCCACACATTCGTTTACACTGACATAATTCCAGGAAGCAAGATGCTGTCTAAATATACGTACACACTTTATCTGTTCAAAGCAATCTTCTTCATCCCCCAACAGGTAGAGATCGTCACCGCAGAACTATTTTCATAAAATCTCTCAGATATTGCACCACTTAACCTCTTCCCAAGAGGAGCATGCTTTCGAAAACACAACAAACAAATCTCAAGTTTTTCCTGCAATTTTCTTACAAAAATAGACCCAGAACCGTTTAATGAGTACATACAGTGAAAGTTCTTTTGACTGTCAAAACGCATCCACCCACTTGTTCATTTGAAAAACTGCGTTTCTGCCATTTCCCATGTTCACTCTCATTTTCAAGTGACAAGATGGAGATCCCTCATGACATATTCACGGTAATGATTATTGTTGACAACCGGCAGTTTTAGCCGAATTTATCTAAACGCATTTGAGAAATTTATGATCACTTCGTGTTTATTGGTGACAGCGTCCATAAAGTAATTAGTGATGTGGTTTAATACTGGCCCACGCCATTTGTTGTTCAGGTGGTTTGACAATAGAGCTTGAGTGGAATTCGAGAGGAATGTCGCGATGTTGTGGTTGTTTTGTGAATGTTTTGATTTTTAGAGATGCTGCCGGCTGGAATGTTGCCAGTAGAATCTTATTGTGTCGGTTTGTCAATGCTTTGGCTTGTCAAAAACGATATTTTGTTCTCTTATGTAGGCTTTGAGATATGATATGATTGTGTCGAATGAATTTGTTTCCTTTCAAAGGGAGACCAATTGGAAAACAAATTTATGCTCTGAGAGGTGGCCCTGTCAGATGGGGATGTAGTTTGCTTGTTATTTTAGTACGTTGAATATGCACAGTTGGGTATGGTTTCAAAGGCGGTCTAGATGTTCAAAACATTAAGATGTTTGTCGCCATTTTTTGAAAGTTGACTTATGGCGCAGTAGTAATTGGAACACGTTATCAATATTGTCGCTTTGTAGTATGCCGAACTGGTGACTAGTGGGTTGAAAACGTGGATATTAATTCTTCAAAAACTTTGATCTGAATAACTCCTTCCACATCCTGATTCACTATAACATTTTTCAGGTACCAACAATGGCGATAAAGGAAGCCCTGTCGAGGATATTAGCAGAAGTTCTACCAGAATGTGCTCAAGTTAGACGCAACCAGCAATATTGGTACGATATATTAAGTCTCGAAACAGATCTGGGCAGAAGTGAATCAAAAACATTCTAAAGAGTTAGTTTTGCTTAATCGTAGATTTTACATCAGCACCATTATTGGAGCCCTTATGGAACACAGCCGGTAGATCATACACATGCTTGCTGAAGGAAAGTGCAGCGGAGAGTGGGAAGAGAAAACTATTCTCGGTTTTCTTTGCACTTGTCCATTATTGTTCCAAAACAATTCCCCTAACTGGGAGATATTTTTTGCCGACTTCGGCATCTTATCTAACGGACTGAAAGACTTTTTAGTTAGCTCATTTAATTCTTATTTATTTTTGGTAAGAAGAGTATCTCACACTGACGCAGTAGAGGGAATCATCGCCGTAGGTGGCACACACAAGTTCAAGGGAACCTCGACCAACTTGGAGTGCGCAACTGGAGGCAATTAGCTAAAGACCGAGCTAAATGGAGAGGCTTGTTGGTTGAGGTCCAGGTTCACCCCGAACTGTAGCGCCACCTAAGTAAGTAAATAAGTATCTTACACTCCAACTTATTGGTCTATTATTCCCTCTACTAATGCCTTGAACGTGCTTCAGAGTCTCACTAGATTCACTGCTGAATCTGTAAATGCCTTCCTCTGCTATACCTTGTTTCCTTAGGTGTTTCTTGAACTTGCAATGCACATCCAGAAAGCCTCTTAAGGTGCGTAAATTATTCTTGCTTAGACTTATCGATTATAGCTCCCTAGTAGTGCCCTAGGCTGTCACTTAGTATTATTATATGTTCTGACCCTGCTTCATCTCTCTTATTTTCCTAATCCTTCCTTAAGAGTGTGGTCGCCTATCCCACAGAACAGCTCGGGTCCTATAAAGGATTCTGATGCGCCGTGTCTAAGTAAAGTCTGCTACTTTGTTGCCCTCTATTTCGATGTGGCCGGGTATTCAGAAGAAGGCCATCTTATTTCTCCTGTTCAGTTTGTTAAGTGTGATTAGGCTACTAGTATGGTGCCAGTTTAGGCTTGACGACATGGTCTTGACTATAAGAAATTATTCCTATATGGTAATGAATATATTTTCTGTTGAGATTGATTGGAAGATGCTAGAACTCTTACCCATGGGTTTGGAGTGTTTTGATTTTGGTGCAAATACTCCTGCGTCAGTTGCTCTATCAGTTTTCTACCCATCTGTGTACCACGTTGGTTGCCCAGACTATATAGGTTGTAGATTCAGTGTTCCAATTCTTTTTGTTGTGGCTCATTAGATAGATCAGCATAGCACTGGTTCCTGTAGGATCTTAATATACCCTCTTTGGTTAAACATACCATACTATACTATACTAGGGCCTGATACGCACAGCGACCTCAAAGATCTACTGTGCCAGCCCCGTGTTTAGCCGAGATCTGGGTTAAGGCTCTTGATAAACCTCAACAAAGCTCCAGGCTCAATTTTCCAAAAGTCAGAGGGGCTCAATAAAGTCCTCTCGAGATGAAGACGTTTTTTTCTTGCGGCCGTGGGGCATTCACAAAGAATGCCTTTTTTTGCTCTCCACATAGCCGGCATTCGTCTGTATCTGTTACGCCTATCTTGTGCAGATGGTACCTAAGCGGGCAATGATCAGTTAAGTAGCCTGTTAAGGTCCTTAAGTCTGCTTTCCTCAAGTACCTTCTTAGCCTTATAACGGTTGAGTGTGATTAACTTTTTTGCTTGTCTTAAGCCCTTGAATTTGGCCAGTATTCTGCATGACGATCAGCTTCCCATTATTTTATTTTGAGGTTTGTGTTACTCCGTGTAACTCCAAAATAGGGTTCAGGACCGACTCGTGGGCAGCTGGCGCCTCTTCTTGCTAGGCAGTCCGCCTGTTCGTTGTCATCGAAGCCTTCGTGTCCTGGTACCCAGGCGGTGTTTTTCAATGCGAGATCTTCGAGCAGGTTCAGACAACCCCATACAAGTTTTGATCCTACCGTGTAGAATTTCAGAGCAATAAGTGCTGCCTGGCTGTCCAAGAGGATATCGATACGGATGCCCTCGACCCTTCTTCGCAGGCATTCTCGTATACAGAGCTCGATTGCATGGACTTCGGCCTGAAATACTGCTGGTGATTTCACAAACGCTGCTGCACGTTGGAACCTGGGTCCATAAGCTCCCGCGCCAGTGCTACCATTTGAAACCATCTGTGTTCCCTTCATTCCTCCATGTGTGGCGGTCACCTATGACCACTTTGAATCTTCCAGAGAACCGGTATTTCTTGAGCATGGTATCTGGGATTATGAGAATAGGGCCTGTAAAGTTGCCGATTTTAAGCTCCAAAATTTCGGCCAGCCTAAGACCACTCAGCATAGCTTTTTTTTTTGTACTGCAAGGTGCAGCGGGGTGAGGCTAAGCATTGCTCCCATTGCTGCCGTTGGGAACGTTTTCATTGGCCCTGTGATACCCAGACAGGCTAGATGATAGATTTTATTAAAATTTTCCTGAGTCTTGACCTGTAAAGTTTTCGGCCACCAAGCCAACGATGCATAAGTGACCATGGGTTCGATAATGGCGCTATACGTCCAATATATGATATTATTTTGGGTTTTAGTCCCCAAGTTTTCCCGTGGCACGTAAACATTGCTCTTGTCGCTTTCTCGGTAACCTTGTTCAGGTGTGAATTCCAGGTGAGCGTCTTTTCAAGGATAACCCCTAAGTATTTTGCTTCCTTGGACATGTCGATTAGGACGTTTTCCAATGTAATTTGTTCAAGAATATTATTCCTTTTCCTGGAAAAGGTACAAGTATAGTTTTTCTGGGATTGATGGTAAGTTTGTCCTTTATCCTGCACCAATCGGAAGTTAAATTGAGGCACCTTGCATTAGTTGAGAAATGATATCCTCGAATTTGCCCCTGCCGCTGATTGTAACCCGATTTTTGAAGTAATGTCCAGAGCAGTAGGAGACGACTCTTCCTTGCGGGCATCCACTGGTAGCTGTTATAGTTTATAGTCGATACTTATGTTCCTACTACGTAGTATAATTAGGATCCAGTTTATGACCAGAAGAGCAATATTTTTCCTGATCATAGCCCTTTTGATAGTCTCATAGAAAGTGTTGTCGAAGGCTCCCTGTATATCTATGAAGACACATAGGGCTCTCCTGAAACTCTTTAAGGCATTTGCGTCCAACACCAGATAGCTTGACCCTATCTAAAAAGATTTTTTTGATACCATCAGTATGAGCATCAATCACCGTTGCAAAAGAGCCAGGGGTTGCTAGGAGTATATCTTCATCCTCCGTATTTATGGTGTCAATGGTACCTAAAGCACAGCCTTCTACTATGACATCCATATGTTTAGACTCCACAGTAGGATCGAGTGCCCTTTCTGTAGAGTCTGAAAAGCCCAAAGTGGCCCCGGTTTGTACGTTAAAAAGATTGCATTCCTCATCTTTATTTTTAAAATTAGAATCCATGGGATTTTTCAAAAGGGGAAGGGTATTTCACCCGCGGTTGAGCCCCATACCACGGGAGGGCTAATTGAACCGGATATTAATTGGTTTCCGGAGCCCACCGTTATAAGATACACTTACGGAGTGCCATTCATTCATTAGGCACGGTCGTTACACACTTGAGATGGCGGGTTTTTTTAAGTTTAGATCTGCCATATTCAGCATGCAGCAGGAATACCTCGAGCAGGGTGGGGCACTTCACCACTTATGGATGGTCTTAGGAGATAGATTAATTTAATCTCTGGCCCCTTTGCCCGGAAGCTTGCCCCCTTTGGTTAAGCATATCTTTGCACAGGTGCAGACATGCACTTTAACATAACCTAGCGCAACCTAGACTTACGACCAATTGGTCTCTTATCTACTGTATAACCTTTAAAAAACGCTAGATTAAAAGAAGTCTTGGCCAGACTTAGACCTATAGAAACATTAAGCTTTTGGAAAAGCTTCAGCTTTTGTGCGCACTCAAAGGGTTATGAATACCTTTAACGTGTTTTGCACACAGTGCGGGCATTGAAAAGGATGGATAGAGAGAGAGAGAGAGAGAAAGATTTTGGTGTACCTAGTGGTTTTAAAAGCTCAGTTGTTTATGCTTCAGCTATTCTCCGGGGGTGGCGTCCAGATAACTGGGAAGATTTTTGTTAATATTGTCTTTGCTTCTGATTCACAGTACTTTTTCCCGATAGCCGTTGTCAAGGGCAAATCATCATCAACAGAGCGAACAATTTTTCCAGCCACATGACCAAGCTACTGCCAGTGTTATGCCTTCGCAGTAGTGTTCACAGAAGCTTTTGCAAATGATCGGACTGACTTTATATATTTCATGAGAAATAAATAAATGGTTGCTGACATCAGAATTTGAACCATGAACCATTAGCGTGGCAATTGACGTTACCACTACACGATTGCCACCCCTAATATTGAACTTAATATTGATATAAAATATGTATTGATATTGATCGCATAATTAAACTTGATCCCTGATAAAAGTTCTTTAGTTCAAACTTAGATTTCTAAAAAAAAAATGCTATCTTTCCTATTCCGTGGATTCTTCATGAGCTTAATGAGGGCAACATATCGGTTTTCAATACCGCTTTCTATGCATATTGTTAACGTCACCCTCCTACTTAGTTCCCTTTTACTCTTGCTAACTACTTACTTCTACATTTAATCCCATACTCTTACTTAGTATTATTAAATTCATTTACTTAAGTCCAATCTAATTCTCCATTCCTAGCTGTTCCCAATTGGAAATATCCCTTATGAACATGTTGTTACTGCCATTGAAGTTTCAAAAGCCTTACCTTAAAGACTTACAATCATCGTGCAACTAGTTATTAAAACGAGCTCAGACCTATTACCCAAGACTTTTCAGGATGAGTTGAGAAAAGCCTTTCGTCGACCACAAGCCGATCAATTTGGAATTTTCATTTTCAGTCTTTCGATGGGATAGTGGCTGAAACGCCACGCCGGTATACAGATATTGGACCGTCCCGCAAATATTAAACTTGTATGTTTATTGCTCTTCAGCTTACCTTAGCAGCCTTACACATAGTTTGTATTATATCTAGAAAACAAAAAAACATCTTCGTGTCTCTTGTAATGTTTTATAAAAATTACTCCGTGACACCGAAAAGGTTAAGAAGCCCTGAGTGTGAACATCAGTTCCTTTGTTTTGGATTTGTTTTGGAAAATAAATCTTTTCGAACTATCTACTGTTTATATGTCACTTTGAAGATATGATATCCTTAGTACTTACCCTTTTTCCTTGTCATTTCACTTAACTTCAACTTGTTGTTCTCATTTCTGTATCAGCAGCCATCATCAACTTGATATTATCCAAAATTTCATATTCGTTCTGTCAGAAATACAAATGAAGCTCTAGATTTGTGAGTAGATATCTATAGCCGAATCTCACTCATGTCTGAGTAACTATAAATTTATTGTGACATTGAATTATTTATGGAGACATGTTGCCCACGCAACAGAACCACACATCTTTAATTCCGTCGCTGGAATATATTTTTCCCACCAAAATATAGGCAACCTCATACAACAGGCCTACTTCTCATTAATTCTACCTTATCTATCCAAAAACACAAGCCGACTGCCGACTTCTCCAGCTTCGCTGCCAGACATGATTTCTTATTCATCCTTCAAGCAAAAAAGGACACAAATATTGTGGCGTAGCCTTATTACATTCACGACACTGAATTCTTTTTGAGAATTACCCACAAAGGTGAGTTATGATATCATTCATCGACTTATATGGGACTTTTCTGTTGCCAATTGACATGGAAAATTTTAGAGTAACACCCAAAAATGTGTTGTTCAGCCGTCTTTATCGTCATAGCGAAACGAGTCTAAGCACACACAAATACCGTACAGGAGACATGCGTTTATACTAAAATTTAATATTTTATGATAATCCTACTTTGGTGTGGTTTGGTTGACACAGTTTTCCTTGCAATTTTCATTTCAACTCCATTCTCCGAGGTATCCTTTGCGAGGAGTTATGAAAATTGAATTTTCTTTTAAACTGTGGGGTAAATGGTGTGCACTTAACGGGCAAAAACTTTAGAAATGTTTCAGTTGTTTTATTTTTGTTACATTGTGTCTTCTTGAATTAGATGCACATTGTCCTTGTATTCATTGAACAAATAACAATCATTTAATCTTATCTTTGTGGCCAAAAGTATCATTCCATTTGCATGACCAGACAAAACACTTGCATAGATAACCAGGAGATTAGCATTTCTCGCACAATTGGAGATTATTGATCCCTGTGAACGAAGGTTGAAAGGACGCTTGTGCCGAGAGGAATTGTAGGATTTTCGTAGAGCTGACAAGGACAACTTGCAAATTTTGTGGGGCTGTTTAAGTCTGCATTCAAGGGAATAAACATTCGGAGATTTTGTTAATGATGAGTAGCTGTGGCAATCATTTGATTTGGATTGGGATTCGCAAGTGATGGGAGATTTGCTAAATTGCTAATTAAGTGTATTTTCTTTTTGTTTTTTTTTTTTTTTTTATTTGCACGCGCACAAGGGGTTAGGGCTACCATTAATAATGTAGCGTCCGCAGAAAATACTTTTCGCACTACATTACCAACCAGCATGGAGTGGACACTACTGCTAGCTATCAAGACCGCCATCATACACATCGGTTCCTTCCACATTTCACATTCCACAATTCACCCCAAGTGACATCTAGCATATTCGAAAATGTTCTAGATGTTCTTGTATTTGGTATAAATACACCAAGCACCAGCAGAGAAGACACAGCCGACAGTGGGGAAAATAGCGAAGAACAAGTGCGATTACTGTGAGAGTTAATTACTTGCAAATTGATGTTGAGAATAGACTAGGTGGCATTTTACGGTTACAGAAGATAGCCGACTTTTCCCACCACTTCATCCACCCTACGCTTACGCGATGATTGTCGTAGTTATCACAGGTTGCTTTGCTATTGACCATAGATCCCAGATATTTGATCTTTTCTCACTTAGGAAGCACTATTCCTCCTCTCAAACAGGTCGGAGTGGATCAGAGAAGGGGCAGTACAAGTACTCTGTCTTTTTTGAAATAATGCGATACCCATTTACCTCCAAAACGTCTACCCACACATCAAGTGCTCGTTGCAGGGAATAATTGATGTACCTTGTGGTCCGTCACTTTACCTTCAAGCAGATAGTCCATGACTGCAATAAAGAGTAAAGGAATTAAGACGCTTCACTGATAAACCCCGACTTTGATTGGGAACTCTTCGGTTATTCCAGCAGTATATCTTAAGTTAGGTTAGGTTGGAGGGAAATGCAACTAAGACGTTATCACGGAGGCCATTCGGTCCAATGTGTTTCCCTTTGTAGTGTGGAACCTATACTTAAATTATTATCTTGTGGTCGGTTCTGTTGTGAACCAGCCTGTGCTCTTTATGAAGCCTATCATGTTCCTTAGTGGGACTAGTATGAGATCCCCTAGTTCGTCAAAAAACCAGTTTCCCATATGATGGAAGCGGCGATTTTGAAAATTTGGGCAATCGCATAGCAGGTGTTTGATGGTTTCTGTCTCCTCTATATCTTGACAGCTTCTGCAGCGGTATATCTTACTCTTGTCTTTGCTCCTTCCTACATGTCCATAATCATCTGTACATAGGTTTCTGGAACCCTCGATGTCTTAGCGCCACCCATATCAAATCTGGTGGTTGTCTGTCGAATGCCTTTTCAAAGTCAACCAATATAATATGCAAATCCCTTAAGGAATCACGATGTTTTTCCATTGCGATCCTTATACTTTGGATTGCATCTGCGGTTGATTTACCTTCGACAAACCAGCACTGAACATCAGACAGCCGTATTATTTTACGCAGTCGGCCACCTAATACCCACTCAACGATCTTCACGGTGTGTGACATCAGCTTGATTGAGCGGTAGTTAACACAGTTTCGTGTATCACCCTTCCCTTTGTGCACAGGTGGAACGTAGCTTTCCCTCCATTGAACGGGTATTGGATTCCCCCTCAGAAGTTTTGAGATGAGAATTCTGAGCCATCTGAACCCGATGTCTCCCATATTTTTCCAGAACTCAGAGGGCTCGTCTGCCCCAACCGCTTTTTGTTTGTCGTTCACAATACTACCGCCACCTCTGCAGAATTTGCAGAACTTTGGCGAACGAATCTCCTGAGCATTCCTTCGGGTATTTTGAAGATGATTAAGCTCGTGTTCACATTGTGTCGTCGCAGCTCCTGAATAGCCTGATTTGTGTCAGCAACCGGGGAAGATATTTTCTCCAGCTCCAGATACAGGCCGTCCGTACTCTCTGCTTGAATCTGGGCGCACTTCTTCTTCGCTTTTTTTGTTGTAACTTTTTCGTCCCTATTATTAGAGGGACACTTTGACCAAGCTTTGAAAGCCGCTTGAATAGAACAATATATTAAGACACAGCGCGGGCGAAGGCGAACCCCACAGGCGGATCAGTAGAAATGCAGTGAAGTTGGAGGGTTATGATCCCTTATTTACGGATCATAACCTCGCTGATAAAAGGAAGAAGAAGAAGATTAAGACACAGCACGGGCGATACAAAAATAAGGAGGAGATAAGAGGAGAAACCGATGCGCATTGGTTTTAAATGTTTGTGGGTTATAATGAGAGAGAAAAATAGGGCATTCCACATCCGTACTGTACGGCTCAGAAAAGAAGCTCAGTATTTCAGGGTGAACTGATGAGCATTCAGGGCGTGACGAGTATTGCGAGAGAACTGTTTATAAAAAAAGTGATAAAATAAATAAGAGGCAGCCAACATTTCGTCGGTGTTCAAGCGAGTCTGCTGACCCCGCAATGCTTCTGTCCGCTATTAGTTTTAACGCACGGTTTTGAATCCGATCTAGTAAGTGCAATGTGGTTCTAGGTGCACCGAACCAGACATGGGGGTTATACTCGAGCTTGGGGTGGATGTATGCAGGATATCGCAGGCAGATCAGAGGGGGTAAAGTATTTCTTGCACCGTTTAAGAACTCCTAAACATTTCGCAGTTTTAGAAGTAGGAGACAAGAGATCATTAATAAAAATAATAAAGACAGCCAGAGACAAAACGGACCCTTCGGGATAACCATTTGTGTTAATTAGTATCCGCGATCCATCAATTTCCTTAGCATTCAGCAGACTCGTCAACGTTTAAGGGACTAGTATCATAGTTTATTTTCTCTTTGCCAACTCATCATGCTAAATGCAAAGTCTTTCATTAGTGAACAAAATCTATCTGCTTAACAGGCTTGTAAACATAATTTCCACATAGTCATCTAGCAAGTGGCCCGATGCATCATTGTATCCCAAACTTTAAATTTACGAATATCTTTCTTCGCTCCATAGCACTGACACAACATTTCTCCGAAATTACAACAACTAAATCGAACGATAAATGTTACAATCTCACCGTTCTGTGCCGCCTTTGAAATCTGCTAATCAAACAATATGCACCCTCATTTTCCTCTCGATGCACACTTGCAGCGACCCACTCCACCCGCACCCTACTCAGTTCAAATAAAAACAAGAAATGCTAACGAAAACAAAATATTCGCTACATAAATATGCTTGTTTGAAAAATCACGAATTGTTATGAAAACTCACTCCATAGGGGTAAAATAAACACACTTACACCGCCTTCATGTTTTTCCGCGTGCAGAGATGAAGTGTGTTGACAACCGCCTCAGATGCACTGCATCTATAGAAAGCAGGAGCCAAAAATATATAAATTATGATCTTTAAAAACCTTTGTTAGACACGCTCTGACTGAGAGTGGCAATATCTGCACTTCATTAGCGAAATCTAAATATTTGAAAATTGGGAAAATTTCTTTTGGGAAAGTACGAATTGCAGCAATCTATCAAGTTGTCTCCGTTCAGGGAAACCCTGTGGTGTCTCATATTAATTACGTTGATGATGCCATTGATGACGTTTAATTCCCCGATTGAGTGAAACCATTTCTTTTTCCATTTTAGATTTTTAGGCAATTGGAACGGCCCGCAGAAGTCGAACGATTGACGTATCTCAAGGAGGTGGTTAAAACACAGAGGGAACGATTTATCTGGGCGATACTCAACAACACAGACATGAGCAACCTGGATCGATTGGTCTCCTTCGAGCTGGGGAAATATGAGGAGGTGAGTGATTTAAATGGAATTTTACACGAGCAATTTGTTTATTTTCTTGGTATGAGGAGATTCGAGAATCCAACTGAGTCAATTGTTGAATAAGAATTTTGAATGAAATGAGAAGTGGGTGGTGAGGAAGGGAGTGAGAGTTTAGTTTTGCTTGGCCTACTGAGCGTTAAGTTCATTCATGAAGTATTTCTTCATTTATACATTTAATTATTCTGACGTACTTTTTTCTAACATGCATTAGTATCTATGACAGCAATAGTCTGCAGAAATAATGTGTACTATTAGAAGAGACTTTAATTATGATACTGTGTGGAATTGTAGCCCAGTTCTTACGTGATTTCTAACCAATTACAGTCTTAGTTGACCATCTTCAGTTTTCCACAGTTTCTTGCTGAGCAGATACTTTGTTTTACTTAATAGTTACCAGTCAGATTTAAGAAAATTTTAGAAAGTACATCGTATTGCTATGAAAGGTTATTGCTTTTGGAAACTTTGGTTCTCACCAGTATTTGCTGCAGTGTGAACAGATCTTAGTACCCATTGTATTTTATGCATTAATAGTTCACACTTCGTTTACTCAATTGACTAGTTCGTTCCGTCTTTCCAAACTCATGCCGCGCACTTTCACTCTACTACGTTTACTATTACTTTTATACAACCGATTAGATTGCATAGGACAGAATTGGAAGGAGCCCTTTCCTGCACGTTCGCCAGCTTTCTAGTCCCCTGTGTCGATGTAAAAGCAAATTCTCGAGATGGCTGCAAGACACGGGCTTAACACTGCGAGCATAGGCAACACATCCACATTTAGGAGGCCTGGCTACGCAAAGACTATCCCGGACGTAACCTTCGCATCCGAACTGACATCCGCAAGGGATGAAAACTGGGGAGTTATCGAAGACTACACGGGCAGCGATCACCAATACATCGTTTTTGACCTACGAGAAAGACAACGCGTTCCGAACCAAAGCCATAGCCGAACGCCGAGATGGAACGTTAGCAGATTCAACGAAGAGCTTCTCACATCCGCAATCGAGGAAGGAAAAAGCGCAGTCCTAGAAACAGCGGGAGCTGCTGAAACAAAAGTTGAGCCACGGTGCAACTCATACGGCTGCATGTGATGCCCCGATGCCCAGAGTGAGCGGCCTCAATAGAAACAGGAAACCGGTGTACTGGTGGAACGACGAAATAGCTGCGCTTCGAAGAAGATACCTACATCTCAGACGCAAAGTCACCAGGGGTAGAAGAAGACAAGCTGAACCCACGGAAAGCAATCTAGCAGAATCTAGAACCATGAGATCCGAGCTTAAGAGGGCCATCAATTCGAGCAAAAAACAGAAGTGGGAGGATCTCCGCCGGGATGTCAACAACAACCCCTGGGGGCTAGGCTTTAAAGTCGTACTGCGGAAACTGGGAACACAGATGGCTAGCCCTGTCCTCAGCCGAAGAAAGGATGGAGTTTATAGTGAACACACTGTTCCCAACGCATCGTGTTCGGCCTCCCGACACCTCTCCGGTCCAACGACCAGAAACCCCGATGTTCAGTGGAGAAGAATTGATACTCGCGTCGAAAACACTACAAAACCGAAAGGCCCCTGGACCCGACGGAATACCAGCAGAGGTGCTTAAGACGATTCCCCAGTCATGTCCTCAGCTGCTGCTGAACATGTACAATACTGTCTCCAGGAAGTGGTTTTCCCTAGGAGCTGGAAGTTACAGCGCTTGGTACTGATCAGCAATGGAAAAGGAGATCCGGAATCCCCATCAGCGTACAGGCCTCTGTGTATGCTGGACACCGCAGAGAAACTCATAAAAAAGTTGCTGAAGCCAAGGCTTACAGCAGCCGTGCAGAAAGCAGGAGATTTGTCCGAAAGACAGCACGGATTCAGAAAGGGCCACTCTACGATTAGAGCAATTGAAGATTATAAGGACCATCCAATTGGCTCAACAGGGCAAAAACTATTCAAGAAAAATCGTATTGCTAGCAACTCTGGACGTGCGAAATACCTTCAATTCAGCCAGATGGAGCGATATGCTGAACGCCCTCGAAAGCACTTTTGATATTCCCGAATATCTCTTGCGGATGGTGAAGGACTATCTCAAGGACCGGAAGCTGTTATACAACACCGCAGAGGGACCATGAATAAAGGAGATTACTGCTGAAGCAGCGCAGGGATCAATCCTGGGACCCGATCTCTGGAACATCTCCTACGATGGCATCCTTCCTTCCTGGTAGGGTATGCAGATGATATCGCCGCGGTGATTACGGCAAGAGACACCGAGAGCGCGCAAAGAAAACTAAACCATGTGATGAGGCGGGTGCACCTCTGGATTGAAGAACATGGCTTAGGTTTGGTCACAGAAAAGACGGAGATAGTTCTTTTGACAAAGAAGAGGATTCCAACTATTGTCGACTTCCAAGACGGGTCTGATGTAATAACCAGCAAGGAAGCGGTGAAGTACCTAGGTATGGCCCTAAACACGAAGCTCACTTTCTGAGATCTGCCTCGGAACGAGCCACGAAGGTCACAATGTCACTGAACAGATGATTGGCAAACGTTGGAGGCCCAACAGCTAGCAAGAGATTACTCCTGATGACAGTCACTCACCCGATTCTCCTGTATGGGTGCAAGATATGGGCCGACGCTCTACGACAAGAGAAACACAGGAAACAAATGGCCGCAGTAGAAAGGCGCGCAGCGCTACGGGTTGCAAGTTCGTACCGAATGGTGTCGGAACCAGCCGTCCTCATAGTCGAGGGAGTGACCCCTATTGATCTCCTTACGGCAGAGAGGAAATACGTCTACGACAAAAAGGCGGAAATTGGAGTGGAAGCGGCAACCGAAGATATTTTCTCCAGCTCCCGATACAGGCCCTCCGTACTCTCTGCTTGAAGCTGGGCGCACTTCTTCTTCGCTTTTTGGAATACATCTGTATTCCATTTAGAGGTGAACTTCTTCGTCGCTATTATTAGAGTGGCACTTTGACCAAGCTTTGAAAGCCGCTTTCTTCTCATTTATTACCTTCTTAGCTTCATCACTTCACCACCATGTTTTTTGACGTGTTGGTCGTGCTCTTTTGAAGCTCCTAGCAGTGATTTGGTCTTCTTTAAGTAAGTTCGCTGCAGATAATCTCAAATAATTTGTGCTCTGCACTCTTCATCCTCAGCTCCGTTGATGGTGTGAGAGATGTAATTTTTCATTACGAAAACAAAAGCCTCGCCCTTTTCTTTGTCCAGATGTACCACTTGATTTTCGCAGAGACCCTTGTTTGTTTGCTTTTCTTTTGTGTCTTCATAAAAATGTATGTTACAACAAACAGAAACTCTTCTTTTGGGATGTTCTTAAGGAGATCTTTATCCCTCTGGTCGCACCCATTTTGGGGAGCATATGCACTGGCAATATTCCACACCTCGCCTTGTATTACTAGTTTGAGAGACATCAAACGGTCGCTGGACTTCGAAATGCTCAAACGCTTACCAAGTACTCGTAGCTCTGCCGCAAGGATGATGCCGATTTCGTTCCTAGCCTTTTCCGTTCCGTAGTAGAACATTTTGTAATCTTTTGTCCTAACGACCAAGAAACGCGCCCCATATCCGGTGTTTTTCCATTTCGTCTCTTGGACACACAAGATATCCACCCGCCTTCTATTCATCATCTCTTCCAGCTAGACTGGTCATGCGTCCAACGTTTCAACTCTCGACCCTCAAATTTCATCTAAACTGTTTCATTATTTTGCTAGCCCCGGAATCCATATAGCTCTGACCCGAACATTTCTGCTCGGTCCAGGATCAGTACCATGCACAGCAGTGGTAGTACCTGGTGGGGTAGTGCCTTTCTCTTTAGCAAGTTCTTCTTCTTCTTGCCTAAGTTTACCTCTAATAAAAAAATCCACGCCCTTGTTGTCTGTAGTAATTGCCGTAGTAGATGTCGCATTTTTTCATCCTCCTTTTGCACGGTCCATCCCATTGCATTTCTTAGATAGCGGTAATATCTGCTTTTCAGTAGTCTAGGGCATCTGCATGTTGTTCGGCTGCCCGTGATTTGTAGAGGGACCTAACATTCCGCGTGCAGACACGAAGATCGTTGTTTTTTTCTTACATTTGCAGGAGTAGTAAAGTCATCCGTATCCGAGACTGTTGGTTACTTCGTAACCGAAGTTTTTTACGTTGTAGGGAAGTTAACCCAACGGCACAACCCCCAACCTGTAGGGCCAGTTTCTTATGTGATACCTCTAGGGGGTATCTCTAGGTACACCGGTTCCAGTAGACAACTACGGAAGTATGAGCGTTATATAAACTGTGAACGCCACAGTCATAAGCTGTGACTCCATCCAGGGAATTCGTCCGCTGCCATCTAGAACAGTGCTCTAGTGAGAAAGCACTCTTCCCCCTCTCTTATCTGCTGCCGCCAAGAATCTTCCAAAGGGATTGGTTACCTAATCTCCAAGGTACTTGGCCCCCAGTGAAAAAGAAGGCTTGGACTGAAGCCAATTTGACTGTGGGGTACTATACTGACACTGGGAAAAGAAGTGAAGTACCTAGGACTACACGTAAATAGTAAGCACACGTGGGAACAGCACACGGAGGAGATATCCAAAAAGGCTCTTCGTGCTCTAATGATATGTAGAAGCCTAGCTGGTAAGTCATGGGGACTTAGTCCAAACATTCTAAGATGGATGTATATTGCTATTGTGAGGCAAAGCGAACTAGTCTAGTCACAACGATGGAAACACTCACAAAAGTGAAGAGACTTCGGTGCCTCTGCATCATCGGGCCCATGAGGAAATGTCCAACTGCAGCTATGGAAGTAGTCCTAGAGCTACTCGTAACTCCGCTCCATCTCGTAGTGGAACAAAATGCAAAGCAGACGATCATAAGGATGGCAAAACAAAGTATTGGAAGGGAGTAATGCGTTGGTTCAAGGGAATACGACGCGCTTCTCAAGAAACTTCCCCTTCTGACAGTCCCTAGGGACGATAGTGTCAGAAAATTTAACTTTGGGAAAAACTTCTGTGCAAATTTAAGTAACAAGAAAGAGTGGAGCAACAAATCTAGGGCATATGGACTAGGCAGCCACACGATAAGGTGGTATACAGACGGTTCGAGAACCGGGGAAGAAACAGGGCAGGTGTGTTTGGGCCAATGACGAAGCACTCAGAACATATGGGCAAGAGTACCAGCATCTTTGAAGCTGAAATATGGGCTATAGATAGATGCATTCAACTCAATCTCGAAAGAAGATTCAGCAATTGCGACATAGCAATACTGTCAGACAATCAAGTTAAGTTAAAACTTGTGTGGGAATGGAAAGAAGTTAGGACAAGAACCTGGAACAACACTGCAGATCTGAGGCAAGCTAAGAAACTACGGGTATGTTAAAACCGGAAAAGATTCGAAAATTGTATCTGTCTTAACAAGAAATACCTACGAATGCTAATAGGCATCTACTGGGGTGCACTGCGAACTCACGGATCATTTACGGAAACTAGGAATAACAAATGAAGGCATTTGCAGATGCTGCAGTGAGTCAAGTGAGACTCCGGAGCACCTTCTGAAATCTTGTGGGGCACTGATTCACAAAAGACTGAAATACTTGAGCAAGTACCAAATCCTGCATTGCGATTGATCGGGAAACTACTGACTGCTCAAAACTTGGCTTGGGCCAGTAGCGCAACAATCAAGTTCGTGATGAAGTACTTACTTTGCCTGTAAGTGCAGGTTGTCTAGGGGCTTGATTCTATACTAGGTAACGTGGGCCTACAACCTGCGTTACTGAAAACCGACCGGTACAGAAACCGACACTATGCCTCGGATAAGGAATGATCACATGTTGACGACTTTTTGCTATTGTACCCGGACAAAGATAGGTTTCTGTAAGTGAAATAAGATGGTTAAAAGCGGGCGAGTACCACTCCCCAACGCGTAACACTGTACTACTCTATTTTGGAAGAAAATCGAGAAGTCCGCGGGAATATGAAGTCGGACTACTGCCAAGGCCTATTATCCTGGCAGCCTCATGGTGATAGGATTTTGACGGCCAGATTCCGGACTAGAGTACGACGCGTCACCATCATACAGTGTTACACCCCAACGAATAGTTCGTCTAAGGACGAAAAGGAGAGCTTCTACAAGATGTGGGGATAGTACGTGATCCCCATCTTATGACAGCTACTCTCCAACTACTACTGCTACAGTTCGAAGATCCCACGACAACACAAGAATGCCCAGGTTCAACATCGATAGACTTAGTGATCCCTTAGTGCACCAACAATTAAGGGAACACTTTTCGCAAGGTGTGGAAGCAATCAGCAGCTCAATGCCCGCAACCATCCAAGATCATTGATGTGCTGTGAAAAATGTTTTTACATCTGGTGCTGAAAGAATCGTCGGTCGATCGCAGGGAAGAAATGGGGCGTGGCTTTCCGAGGATACCTGGAGACGGATTGACGAACGAAAACAGCTGAAAGCTCGCGTTGCAGCTACTCCAGCAGCAGGGAGAAGCGAGCTCGAGTCCCTATATCGCATGAAGATGAGAGAAGTTCAGCGTAGCGTGCGACGTGACAAGCG
The DNA here is from genome assembly GCA_945910035.1 of Brachypalpus laphriformis. NCBI lineage: Eukaryota > Metazoa > Arthropoda > Insecta > Diptera > Syrphidae > Brachypalpus > Brachypalpus laphriformis. The sequence goes on from OX246753.1 coordinate 37,297,754, forward strand.
CAACTACATCAACGCGCTGGCTACAGAAGCAGAAGAAGCTGCACGGAGCTGCGACAGCAGGACTGTCTATAGAATCACCAAAGAGCTGACAGGCGGTCGCAGCTCCAGCCAACACCAAGTGAAAAGCCTATACGGCTCCTTGCTCATTTCGGATGAGGACCAGCTCAAGAGATGGAAAGAGCATTTTGCTACGGTTTTGAACCGTGTATTCGCTAGCGATATGCTCCCAAATCAGACTAAGATGCCTGAGATGAGAAGTTCCCGAATACGCACCACGACTCCCAGTAATGATGAGGTCACTACCACGATCAAGGCACTCAAAACCAACAATGCGGTAGGACTTGACGGTATTCCAGCAGAGCTCTTACGAGCAGCGCCAGCAACATCGGTTGAGCTTCTGCTTCCACTTATAGAGAGAGCTTGGGAAGCTGAGAGCTTTCCTAACGAGTGGAAAAGGAGTGCAGAAACTGGAGGGGTATCTGCGTGCTGTCTGCTGTAGCTAAGATAATAGGTAAAATCATCCTAGAGCGAATCAAACAACATTTCGAAAACACACTCGATGCCGAACAAGCAGGTTTCCGCTCTGGATCCTCCTATGCCGACCACATGCGGATTATCATCGAACAGTGCGTTGTATATCGATCGCCACTCCACCTGCTGTTCATCGATTTTGAGAAGGCGTTCGATAGTGTCAACAGGGAGTTTGTTTGGCGTGCCTTACGCAGGAGAGGTATTTCCGATAAACTAGTTGCTATTATCAAAGCTACATATGAAGGCTCCAAATGTCACGTTCTGCACATGGGGGTGGTTGTCTGAGGAATTTGAGATCCAAAGTGAGGTAAGACAAGGCTGTATCCTTTCACCAATAATATTCCTATAGATGATTAGCGATGTGCTTCATGCAGCTTTGTCGACGGGAAACGGGTGAATTCGATGGACTCTTACATCTCAACTGAAATATCTTGACTACGCTGACGATGTATGCTTACTCTCTCATAGAATTATGGACCTCCACCAAATGACAGCATATGTGGAGAGGGAGGCAGGCTGAAAATTAATACTGCAAAAACTAAAATTATCAGCCTTGGAACTAACTCATCGGCTCAAATATGCATTGCTGGCCAACCGGTAGAGAGAGTAGCGGATTTCCAGTATTTTGGGAGTATTGTCTCGACCGATGGTGGAACCGAACTGGATATAGCCAACAGGATCGCCAAGGCAAAGTCCTCGTGCGGGATGTTGTCCAAATATGGCGAAGCAATGCAATCAGTTTGAGCACCAAGATAAGACTGTTCCGCTCCAACGTTGAATCCGTGGTGTTATATGGTTGCAGCACGTGAAGAGTGACCACTACTATCACCAGAAAGCTGCGAACGTTCGTTAGTAGGTGCCTACGCAATGTCTTAAGGATTTTCTGGCCCAATCGTGTCTCTAACGAACACCTGTACGAAAGAAGGGGTCAGGAACCAATAGGCACAACCATCCAATGGCGGAAGTGGCAATGGGTTGGTCACACGTTCCGTAAAGGTAACAGTTCCACAGCAAACCATGCTATGCAATGGAACCCTTTAACTCAGGATTGCAAAAGACCTGGCGGTCCGAGGAGAACATGGCGCAGAACAGTCGAGAAGGAGGCACGGCAGGCACGGCAGTTAGGGAAAAGTTGGGGAGAACTCAGACACATTGCCAGAAACCGTACACGATAGCGCGTAGGCTTATCAGAGGCCCTAGGCCCCACAAGGGGATACAGGACATAAGTAAGTAAGTAAGTACCAAATATCAGTCGAGTCGACTTCTCACTCTCAGATTCCTAAAAGAAACTGGTTTACAGAGAGAGAGGTCTAAAGTGAATTATTATAGCCAAGGCAAAGCAATAGTACATGACCTTCAAACACAATTCCGAAGGAATTAAAAAGGCGAACTCTAACGAGGAAATAAACCTCTGTAAGCTACTAGCAGGGGGCACAATATACCACTAGGTCGCAGTGCAAAATAACCCTATACAAATAATAATAATAACAATAAAAAAATATAACAACGAATATTAGACACGCAAGGAGATAATGCCCGTCGTAGTAGGGAAATATCATCATTTGGGGCTCACGTAATTACATATTTAACAAACTTGGGCCAATTCAATGAAAATTAAAATGCAGATTTAATTCAGATCATCAAATTATTGTGAAAACGTCGACAATAAAAGAAACTTTTTTTTTTTATGTTGAACAGTGATGGAAATAGACTCTTACGTTCTCTGTTACCATATCTTTATTCTTTCGAATGTGAAACCTTGAAACAAGTATTTATTTTTTAATCTTTATGTGTTTTACAAATAAAAATGTCTTTAAACCAAGCCAAGATTCTGTTGCGATACAATAAGTAATTAAGCGAATAGAAACATCCAACCCTCGTCGTAAATCAGTTCTAATTCGAGACTTATTACTAAGTTCTCTCTTCCATCATCATCTAAAAATACGAGTAGCTTCTTTTATACTTTGGAAATCAATTAATCTCAAACACGCTACAGATTAGCGCTCGCCAATAAAGAGCATCCTTATTAATTTCCTTCAAGTCCTCTAGATACTAAGAACGCAAGCCACACCGCGATACGTACTCATTTAGTTGAATCGTTGCGAGTTCCACATGTGCTCTTAATGGAATTGCTATTCTATAAAACGTTTTCCAACTAAATTAATTGGGGAAGCTATCCCCTATGATAACAAAGAAAGTCTCCCCACACCAGAGTAGTAGTCTAATCACCCCAGACATCTTTATTTCATTTTTATGTACTCACAAAACGTTTTACAACTTTTCAATTACTGTACGCGCGTCATAGAGAACAAATTATCAATGTGATATACTAGCAATGTTTTACAACTCATTTCGGCATATATAGCTCAAGATGGAGAGGCGTTCTATTTCATAACACACCCCATACGCAGCGAACACATAGTACAACGCTCGTGGGGGCAATAAACTTGGTTCCATAGAAGACTCATCTTTCCAAATTAGCATAAAAGTGACGACGAAATTTTTTATTACTCCCCATATCATGTATTTACAAAAGGAGTTCCTTGGGGGTGGTGGAATGTGTTCCATTGACCTTGTTTTACGGAAAAGGGAAATACAGATTTCTTACGTCGAGGAAGAAATTTCGGCAAAAAGGAGAAGAAAATCAATAAAATTTGGGATTAACGATTTTTTCCTCTGAAAGGAGGAAACATATTCTTGACCTACATTCCCGATGTCAGCATTTTTGTAGGGGAGTAAGGGAGTTTAAGCGTAAGGATGTGACATTGACTGAGGATGTCTGGCAGTTGCTAACTGCCAAGGTTCATGGTGAAAATTGAAACGTTGGCGACAAGTTGGCCACAAGGACTTCGGAAATAAAAGTCGTTAGTATGATTTTGTTTTCTTTACGCTTCTGGGATGTGTATAAACGTCTTTTTTAATAGGTAGCACAAGTGGTGTGCTGAATATTTAAGGAAGCGTGATGTCGACCCCTGTGACCAGTAGTTTTCGCGTGATTAATTGCAATTTGAAGTCCTTTGGTAGGTTGAAGTGAATATATTAGCAGTATCTTCAAATTTAAATGGAGTTCTTTCGGGCCACAGACCTTTGAAATAATAGATCCTTCAAATAGTCCCTCTGAATTAAGAACATGTTCTTAAGTAGGGTAACACAGTTAATTATTAGCAAATGTTAAGGTGGTTTGCAATCTACGAATAATTTCGGATTTTATTGTGCATTTAGGTTTGTTTTTTTTTTTTTAATTCGCGCCCGCCGAAGGGATTATTAATACCCTTATACTGATGCTCAAGGCACGGGCGGATGGGAAAAGGGGGGAGAGGAACGGATGAGATGCCGGTTTGCGTTGGCTTTAAATGTTTGAAGGTTGTAATGATTAGGAAATACAGAAGCTGATAGATCGTTCCACAAACGTGTTGTTCGGCTTATAAACGAATCCCTATATTTGACAGTACGTCCGAAGTTGGGCTTGAGGGTGAACTGATGTGCATTCGAAGCATGACGCGTATTGCGGGTGAAGATTTGAGGGGAAGGAATGCAGCTGGCTATTTCGCTGGAGCATTTTTTTTTATAAAAAAAGCGATAAAATAGGGAAAGACATGAGACATTCCTACGATGTTCAAGTGAGACTACGGAGTTCACAATGATTCTATCACTTATAAGTTTTAACGCGCGGTTCTGTACCCTATCTAGAATGTGCAGAACGGTCTTGGGTGCACCAGACCAGATATGGGCATTATATTCCAGTGGATGAATGCCTTATAGATGGAGGCCAGATTAGACGGGGTAAAATATTTTTTGCAACGCTTAAAGAATCCTAGACATTTAGCAGCATTTTTGGCGACTTCAAATATGTGATCGTTTCATCGAAGACGGTTATTGATACACATACCGAGAATGGCAAGTCTTTCGGATTCAGCGATACAAGTACCATTCATGGATAATGGTTGATGGTCTGGGTTTCGCTTGAGAGACAGAAGACAGCATTGAGTTTTGGATGCATTAAATTCCACTCTATTGATTGAACCCCATTTGGTAATGCTGTGCAGGTCGGAATTTAATCTGTTTAACATACGTTGTCGTTCCTCTTCTACGGCCGAAGAGCAGGGACGTGAGTTAGGGAAGGAATATGAAAAACTGAGAGTACTGTCATCAGCGAAGGAATGGATTGGATTAGAAGTAGCAGACAAGAGGTCATTTATAAAAATGAGAAAGAGAGTCGGAGACAAAACGGAGTCCTGGGGAACACCAGCATTTATATAGTGAATTGCAGACTTCAAGCCGTCCAAGACAACTTGTATTGAACGGTCCGATAGGTAATTTCTGAAGAAGAGACTCATCGATGCCATATGCACGCATTTTCGACAAAAGAGCCTGATGCCAAACTCTGTCAAATGCCTTAGAAATATCGAGCGCAACCATCTTTGGTTCGCCGAAGTGATGGATTGATTGGTTCCATTTCTCGGTGAGATATGTCATCAAATCACCAGTGGACCTGTTGCTACGAAAACCGTACTGCCGGTCATTGAGGAGTTTTCCTGAATCAAGATATTTCATAAGCTGATGATTTATCAGCGTTTCCATGACCTTGGAAAGAAGGGACGTTAGTGCAATGGGCTGGTAATTGGACGGGGAGGAAGATTCGCATTTTTTAGAGACGGGCTGGACAAATGCTGTTTTCGATCTACTCGGAACGAGCCCAGAAGAGTAGGACAGACAGAAAAGCTTACGCAGAGGTTGTGCCAGCGTGTAAAGAACACCTCTTCAGAACTATGGGGGAGATACCATCTGGACCAGCGGATTTGTGTTTGTTACGACCTTTGAGTACTCCTGCAACTGCACGAGTGCGAAAATGGACTTGTCCCATGGAAAATTCGACGCTCTCAAGTACAGGCGGAGACAGAGCGCTATCTGGCAGGTGAAGTTCGCTGCGAAGTGGGCAGCAAGCAGATTGGCTTTGTCTAAGGAGCTGCATCTGGAATGTTATTGTAAATGAGCGTTGGGATGGCAGACGAGGCAGAATTTTTAATATTTTTGACGAATGACCAAACATGTTTTCTACCTTTGGGACATTGTAGAATTTTTTGCCTCAATTTTTGGTCATGTAAGAATTTTACACGCCGAATGAGAGCATTGCAGTCATTTCTGGCTTGTTTAAACTTCTTTCGGTTTTCCTCAGATTTGTTGGCTTTATAAGACCGAAAACTTACTCCTTTCAACCTGATAGCCTCTTTGCAGCTCTGGTGAAACGGCGAGTTTGCCTTGGGCTTGATGCTTTTTATTCTGTTAGGAATAAAGGCATCCACACCTAAGAGGATGGTGTCAGTAATCATATCAGCGGCGGCATCCACGTCGCTATCGAGGAAGCATAGCGACCAGTTAAAACTCCTAAAGAAACTATTAAGGCCGTCCCAGTTGATTTTCTCGTAACGCCATACTTTTCTTTTGGGAGTTTTTTCTTTAACCGTGTGGTCAGAGTACGAGAATTTAGCTGATAGGATGTTGTGGTCAGACCGGCCTAGAGGCGCTAAAACATCAGTGATGTATTTATCAGGGTGTGAAGTAAGAAACAAGTCCAGAGTGTTGGCAGAATGACTTTCAGTGTCCGGTATACGTGTAGGCTCATTTACAAGCTGAGTCAAATTGTTTATTTCAGCGAAAAGTTCAACATACCTTCCTTCGGGTGTTGTCTGGCCAGAATGTCGAAGCCACTCCGAATTGTGTATATTGAAATCGCCCGCAATGACGATTTCAGTATGAGGATACAGGGAGATAATTCGTGTGATGGAATCGGACAGCGCATCAAATTCGTTAAAAGTCGAGTTGCTATCCGCACTAGGGCTTCTGTAGACAAAACAGTAGCGGATTGTTTGCTTACGGACGGTGAATTTTAGCCATTTGAAATTAAATTCCGGATTGGAACAGTGGCCATACTGTAGTGGAACTTGGTTAGCTATATCACTATGGACGTAAATGGCGAGGCTGCGATGGGGAAAGAATAATGGCACTAAGTTATATCCAGGCAGTTTCAAATCAGACGGTTCTTCAACTACCTGTGTTTTACTAAGTGCCAATACAGCTGGTTTATAGGAATGAGCGTGAGCGTACAAGTCGAAGAAATTCGTTCGAAGCCCACGAATGTTTGTACAATCGACCCTAAATTCCCTCATCATTACAACATAAAAACACCAAAAGACACAACTTTGACGGTACTTAGCGAAGCCGCGAAGTGTAGATCCAAAGATAAGTTTCCCAAAGCAAACTATCGCCGGTGTTAGGCCCAAACGACCGTCAGCTGAGGTCCGCTATTCAGATAAACACTCACGGTTCGCTATGCATCAGATGTTACGCTTTCTCAATCATCGCAACTGGAAGCATGTAAGGAACATGCGACAGTTGCGATGACAAAGAAGCGCAACAGCTAGTGAGTGGGGGTGGGAGAGATGGAATCCCGTTTTTTTTTTTTTTTTTTATTATTGTATTTGATTATATATTTTTTTTTTTTTTTTTTATTGGGGCTAGAAATTGTACGTTTGTTAAATAAAATACTTCTAGGGATCATTTATCTTCCTATTGCTACTAGGTACATTTATTCTCCATTTTAAAGAGATATGTTGCAATATAACTAGATAATAGTAGATGCACATGATTAAACAAGATCTTGAAAAGTACTATATACGATAGCATGTACATATACTCTTAGTTTACATTTTCTATAATTGTTACATACTCGTAATGGTTGTAAATATTACAGTGCACTAGATAAAGTTAGGTTAATAAGGGCTAAGAAGCTAAGCTTCGTAAAATACTAAGCCCTAAATGGAGCCTCATGCGATCTTTGAGGGGAAACTAAAAGGACACCAAAACCTAAAACACTAATTGTTTTTTTTAAATATTTGATTTTCCTACAGAATTTTAATAATTCGTTTCGGCAGAAGTAACCACCTAGATGCTTCATGCGTATTTGAGCAATACGCTCGCATTCGGATGGAATGTTATATCTTCTCCGATACATACATAAGTCATTATAGTATTTACACGTATCTGAATCTGTCCTAGGCCTTGAGCGCGCTTTTTCAAAAGACAGTGACCAGACAAGATTCCTACGACTATTCTTAACTGTGACTATCTAGTTTGATAATTTCCCTGGTTTTCTCTCGATTCAACATTGGGCATACAGCTTTAGATACCTTGTGTTCTCCTATTTTCAACCATCTTCGGCCGGTCACTTCCCTTATTCTGCCTAATACGATCGCCCTTATCCCACCCCATAGTGGTTTGACATTTATGTATGACTGCGTCGCTAGCTAGTTCCCCCTCGGCGCTTGCCGGTTTATCGGCAGGGCTATAGCCTTCTACACCATAGTCTTACATGATTCTGCGTGCATAATGCATTTAGTAATGTGCTTCAATTCTCAACTAGTCCAGATTTAATGACACCTTTTATTTTTTTTTTATGCGGGGGTAGGAATCTAAATCCTGGGCCTATGGGTTATGCCCAACTCCATGCTCCCACAGTGCCCAACACGTGCTACTAAAAACCCTTCCGATTTCTCTGTCCTGTTGTTCCCCTGCGGCACCGCCCTGTCAAGTCATTCCTTCGCAGGGGCAGGTTTGACATTTCGTCATTTCCTTTCAGCTGCCAGTGCTGGCAGGATCTTCGTTTCTCGTTGCTCGTTCCTCTATACGCAGTTCCTGTATCATACTCGTGATTACTTCATTTGTAGTCCCTCAGCCTTCACTGCTCGCCAATATAAATGAGGTCAGGCTTCTTGGGGTCACTTGCCCGCCAATTGCTCTTTCTAGGATGTTCCTGGCCCTGGTATAATGTTGGCATTCCATCAGTACATGCTCCGCGTTCTGCATTTTTCCTTCACAGTGCTGGCAGAATGGGTCATCTGCGTGCTTGTACTGGTAGAGATACTCCCGGAAGCACCCGTGTCCCAATAGAAATCGTGTTAGGTAGTAGTTTACCTCCCCGTGCTTTCTGCTAATCCATTCATCAACTTCGGGGATTAATTTGTATGTCCATCGCCATTTAGTTGTGATGTTCCACCTCTGCTGCCATTCTGCTTTTATAGCTTCTATAGCTGTTGTTCCGTCATCGTGCTCGTTTTGTGGATGGCCGCAGTCTTCTTCGCGTCTAGATCGATAGGCTGATACAGTTCTAAAGGTGCAGCATACCCTTAAAGATGTGATTCTATGCGCCGAGGTCATCGTTCAAATGTATGACTTACGGTGCGTAGCTGATGCCCATTTTAATGACATTTGATTCCAGCGCTTTGATCGCAGGCTGACTTCAATATAAATAGTGATATTCTAATAATTTTAACTCGAGTAGTTTTGGGTCTTATTTTGGATAGGAAATTAAACTGGAAGGCCAATCTACTAGAGCACGTCAAGAAAGCTAATGTAGCTCTCTATTCCTGTAAAAAGGCTATAGATAGGTGCCGGGGTATTAAACCTCAAATCACTCATTGGCTACACGTGTCCGTTATCAGGTCCGTACTCCCTCCGCGGCACTGGACATTTTGTTCAACCTGCTACCTTTAGATATTTTCGGCAAACAGATGGCTGCCTGTGCGGCCATCCGCCTGAAAGCCTCCTCTCAGTGGTCTAGATATCGCTTCGGCCACTCATCGATCCTTGATCTTCTCAACTTCAAACACGAAAACACGGACTACACCCCGCCGAAACTGAGATTTGACCGTAACTTTCGTACGAGCATCCCTAACCGGGATGTCTGGGATACTTCGCCCCCTGTCGATGGTAATTCGGTTCACTTCTTTACAGATGGATCTAAGACGGTGGGTTGTGGTGTTTTCTCCGAACAGCTCAATCTGAGCATCTCTTTCCGCCTCCCTGATCATTGTAGCATTTTCCAGGTGGAAATCATGGCGATTAAGGAAGCCCTGTCCTGGCTGAAATGTAATGTATTATCTGTCAGGGATATTAGCATTTTCACTGACAGCCAAGTGGCAATCAAGTCCCTGGAGTCGTTCTCCTTCACTTCAAAGGCTGCCTTAAACTGTCGTCTATCTCTTATGGAGATGACAGAGCAGTTCAACATTCACCTATGCTGGGTGCCGGGCCACAGGGACATTCCAGGTAAATGCAGGGCTAACGACCTGGCCAGACAGGATACCACTCTAAGGATTTTGCCTGAAAGGCAAGCCCTGGGTATGTCCCTCGCTACATGTAAGTATCTACTAAAGCTGAACACTATTAGCACAACCAACCTCAGATGGGTAAACGGCTCAACGTGTAGATGTCACATTTCGAGACAGATCTGGCCTAAGCTGGATCAAAACCGTAGTGCCGATCTGATCAAGTTAAAGCGTACACAAATCAGCTGCATTGTCGGTGTTCTCACTGGACACTGTCTTATAGGCCAACACGCCAAAAGACTTGGTCTTTTCTCCAACGACTTCTGCAGAAGCTGTAGGGACGAGGAGGAGGAGGAAACCATCCTTCACCTCCTATGCATATGTCCAGCCCTGTCGCATAAAAGAATGCTCCATCTAGGGTCCCCCTTCTTTGACGACCTCTGCGATCTGGCGTCCTTGGACGTCATGAGCATCCATCGCTTTGTCAAAAGCTTCGGTTGGTTTTGTTAGTCCCTGAGTGGCCTAATGGTCTAATACATGGTATCACAAAGGACCTTTACCGGTCTAAGTGTGTCTGCGCTCTCGTGTGGACAACCAACCTAACCTAACCTAACCCGAGTAGTTATCCAGCTTTATGGTTTAAGGTGAAGAAGCATTCTCAATGCAGTCGTAGGAGATAAGAAATAAATCAAAAACATTTCTAATCATCTTCTTAAAGTTTCAATTTACTTTTCTAAAGACAAATATTCCGAGTTACTTGGCATAGCCCATAAAGGACAACTCCACCACATTGCCAATATTGCGGCGACATCTCTTCACTCATTTTCAAGCAGCGGGTAGATTCAACGTGTACCTGATCTTGCAAAATATTTAGCTACGACGTAATTCTGTCGCAAACAGAAGCGAAACATTGAGAAAACTATTCGTATTGTTGTTGCCATTGCTGATGCTGATGCTAAATTCGTCAACTGCTACTATTTCTGAAACTGCGATTTTCTCCAAAATCTCTGCAGCTGCTTGTCCGTCAAGGCCATTACAACAATACTTTCGTATATCTCATCAGCATTTAATGTAGATGTGTTAAAACTGATGTACCATAAGCTGATTAATATCCATCGAGGTTAAGATTCTTTTATTTTGTTCAACAGTTATCCAATTCAAATCTTAAAAAAAAAATTGAGGAAAAGCACGCAATTTTCTATTAAACGTATCTAAATTACTATACCTACATACTTACAGTCTAAGCACTTTCGCAATTCAATTATTATCGGCTGACAGAGATAATATTATCTGCAAAAAAAAAAAAGATGTGCGTCGGCCGGGAATCGAACCCGGATCAACTGCTTGGAAGGCAACTATGCTAACCATTACACCACCGACGCCCTTCCACATATTTTTCCAAATCAGGAATTAGAAATAAAAGTTAATCACGCTCTCTTGAATAAAAATAAATATTAATTAAGTTGATAAATTAAGAACAGGGAAAGAAATAAAACTGTTAAATATATAAAGTAAAAAAAAATAATGATATCATTTCAGATGAGTCCTTCATTTTTGCCGGAATATGTACCCTGGTTCTGCCATAAGTTGTGTTACAAGTGCAAAAAGTTATAAGAATTAAACAACAAAACATTTTGGATTAGTATTTATTAAATACATTTGCTCAAATAGTAAGCATTTTAACAAAGGTGGTTTATTCACCTATTAACACAGGCCATTGCGCTACAGCGGCACGTACTTTCCAGGGGTATGAACAACGCTGCTGTGGTTAAAGCAATTTCGAGGCTCTTAAACGTTCGGTGGAGTCTCTTGCAGGCCATATTCTTCAATACTGACAAAAAAGATTAATCCTAAGGATTCAAATTTGGGCTTCCTGAAGGCAAGTCCCCGGATGTAATAAAAGCAGCAATATTGATTCTAAGCCACTGCTGAGTTATTTTGGCTTTATGTGCTGAAGCAGAGTCTTACTGTGAAACCCATCTTGCTCCAGTAAAAATGGTATTCGTCAAGCCTTTAACGATGCCTTCTAGGACACATTCTTGGTACATTTCTGGTACTCCTTGATGGGATACCCACCACCAAATTATTGTCGAAGCAAGATGATGGTCGGGCTGATCCCTAAGAATTGTATTTTTTGTTTCATTAGATGTCATTGTACGAGTATAAATGTTATCAATTAATTACGATTTATTGGTTTATTTTGTAAGCATTTTTGGGTTGCTACTTAACTTTTGTTTAACCTCACTTTAGGGGGTTTACACTTGTATCGATCCCACAATGAAGGAATGCGATCAACCTATAAGGTGTGAGATATTAGACCGCCCAAATATTATCACTTAGTTTATTAAAAACTCCTTTGACGCTGAAAAAATTATATCGTCAATAATAATTATTATATTATTATCGTGCGTACAAAATTATATTTTCCGCATGTCAGCGCAAGAATCGCTTGCATCTTTGAAGACGAATTCGCTTTAAATTGGGCGCCAATAGATTTCCAGTTGGCCGACGAAAGGCTTTCATGTTGAGATCATCTCGAATGAATCAAGGCTCATATATCTGATGGATGTATGGTATTCAGCCCAAGCGACACAGTTCTCTGTTTTCGAGGGAATTGTTTCGAATTCGCTCGCCTACAGCTTTTAAAACCGCGCTCGTACGGGCAACGCGCGGCTACTTTTTGGTCTGTCTTCGAATTAACCCATATTATCCCAGAGTATTAAAATCGCAATTTTAAATAAATATTGGTATGCATATATAAAAAAAGGGTTCTAAAAGACACAAAAATAACATTTTCTTCTGAATTTTATACAAGCTGGGTTTCAGGACTCACTCACATTCACCCAATGGCGAAATATGCCTATGGAGGCTGAACAAAAACTAATAAATTCTACATAAGTCCTAACTTTGTATTTAATTATAAACACTTTTTAACCTACGAGTACCTACAACTAGTATCAGCTTTAGAACGAATCCGCAATTAATTTTAGTCAAGCAAACCCCGAAGATGACAGAAAGTTCAAAGTCCTTACTAAAAGATAATATGGAATCTCGTTGGTTTTAAGTTTAGTACAGGGTTACACAAAAAGAGTACTCCTTTTTGACCAATGGAAAACGACATAAATATGTAATAGGAAATTTTAAGCAACATGTAAGTGCATCTTAAGTGGGGCGCTGGGATAATATGGGTTAATACGGCCATTTGACAAACCATAACGGGTGCCCCATCTTTTATGTCGGTATGTAAACACTGAATAACTTTGAGATCTATCAACCGATTGACTTAAGTAGACATGTTTTGAAACGTCACACGGTTTTGAAGCTTCACACGGACACAACGCGCCGAAATAGTGACGCTGTACATTGAAAATAGTCGATCAATTATGTTAACTCAACGTGCATATCGTCGAAAATATCGTGGCCAACAAGCACCGTATGACAACACTATTCTTTTTTTTTTCCCTAGGGTAGGTGGACACTATGAGGATCGACAGCGCCTGCTCATAGTAGTGTGGGATTCTTACCCACTAAAAAACCTCACTTCAAAACAGACTTGTTTTTTTATTTTTACTACAACTAAGTATTCGACTTATCAAGTAGTTTTCAATTCACGAAATAAGGACGTTTTACAGGTACCTTCCTATTAGAAGTTCCTGCTAAGTCTAAAGGTTTGGTTCTTTGTAGACGGCGTAGTAAATTTCTTTCATCCAAAACTTGGAGGACTGTAATATTTACGTGACTTTCTAGTCGACTTTTATGCTTTCTCGCGTAGTTTTTGATTTCGTCTTCGATTGTTTTAATGCCAAGATCTCTGTGGATATCGCTGACAATACTATTCGTCGTTTGGTACCGAATTTTGTTGAGCACGGGACAGTGGCAAATCGTCGACATGCCGTTCATCAACGCCCAAGACGTTCCAATGAACTGGTTGAAGTGGTAAGAGAGTGTTGCCGAGAACCCACATGTGTCGTATCGTCACCGCGCTCAGCATTTTGGCGTCAGTGGAACCACCTTCCGGCGCATTTTGAAGGATGATTTCCATTTGTTTCCGTATAAACTGCAATTGACTCGAGGAATATTGCCGATAGATCGTCCACGTCGCTTGGAATACGGCCAAACAGTCGCTCGAATGGTTGACACTGAAACTCATTTTTGGAAGCAAATTTTGATGACCGACGAGGCCCATTTCACACTCTCTGGTGCCGTTAACATGCTAAATTGCTGCATTTGGGAAACGGAGAATCCACACAAGATCCATGAAACACCATTGCATGACCAAAAAGTGACTATTTGGGCCGGCGTTCGCGCCAAAACCATCGTTGGGGCATTTTTCTTCAGAGAAGGCGAAACAGTCAATTTGAATCGATATCGGTGGATGTTGGCTCATTATGTCCGCTCAAAAATGTCTGAAAATGGTCTGGGCGGTTACAGGTTTCAACAAGACGGTGCGCCATGCCACACTGCAAATCAAAGAATGCAGCTTCTGCAACGAAAATTCCCTGGACGTGTGCTGTCAAAAAATGCCGACATTGATTGGCCACCCAGATCTCCAGATTTGACCCCTCTGGACTTTTTTTTTGTGGGGTTATTTGAAAAGCAAAGTGTACGCCAGCAAGCCTCAGACCATTGACGAGCTCAAGGCAAACATTCGTGCCAAAATTATCGCCATACCGCCCGAGATGCTCGAAAAAGTGGTGGAAAACGCAGCAAAAAAAGGCACATTTTGCTTTGGTCAATAGAGGTGACCACTTGATTGATGTTGTATTCAAAAACTAGATCAAATAAATTGTAAAGGACCAAATTAAATAAAAATATCTCATATATGGAAATCGTTTGTTTTTTTTTTTAAAGTTATTCAATATTCACATACTGACATAAAAGATGGCGGACCCTGTATATAAGTTCGCATTGACAACTGGTGAAGTTTCTCAACTTGTAGGTTGAAGTTGTCTGTCTAATTCCTTGCTATGTGTCTGTGTATCCGTTTGTGATCGAACCAAATAATTGATATACGAGTACGTTACATACGATACTATCCCAATACCTTTAAAACATTACTCATTGTACAGCAGTAACGAAAGTAATAAGTATCGCTATCTTTGTAACGGGTAGTCAGATCAAAAGTATCGTTACTTTTACAGCTCTAATCTTGAGCGGTTTTAGTAATTAAATAATTTGGTTGGGAAAAATTCCCGTACTATACGATTTTTTTTCATACCACACGCTATAATAGCCGATCAGTAGCTGAAACCAAATTAAGTGATGTTTTACGTTTTGTAGCATGTGTCCTGAAAAAAAGTTAACGGTCCTATTCCTAATGTCATCTTTATGCAGTTTGCGCTATAAACCTTATATATTATTATGTGAATGCAAAACTTATCGTACGTTTTTTTAGTATTTATTATAAAAGAAGAGGAATGAATCTTATATCATTCGAAAGGTACTGTGCCATAGATGTGTAGAAAGAATAAAATCATGTGCGTATGTAACCGTAAAGTTAGGTAAATTCCCCTTGGTCGAATTTCGACCACTCGCGATACTAGACATAATAAATAAACATTTTATGCGCCTTTAAAATGCATTAGCACCCCTTTTGTTAAAAAATAATTCTATTTAGCAAAGTTCGGCATTCGTCATGTCCCTTTCGCTTCCTATTGTTTTACTCATTTGTAATTTTTCAAAAGTTTTATTACTCATGTTTCATATCCAGTTGATAAGCTTTCGATCAGTTTTGGAATCAATAAAATAGGTGTATATAAGTTCACATTGACAACTGGTGAAGTTTCTCAACTTGTAGGTTGAAGTTGTCTGTCTAATTCCTTGCTATGTGTCTGTGTATCCGTTTGTGATCGAACCAAATAATTGATATACGAGTACGTTACATACGATACTATCCCAATACCTTTAAAACATTACTCATTGTACAGCAGTAACGAAAGTAATAAGTATCGCTATCTTTGTAACGGGTAGTCAGATCAAAAGTATCGTTACTTTTACAGCTCTAATCTTGAGCGGTTTTAGTAATTAAATAATTTGGTTGGGAAAAATTCCCGTACTATACGATTTTTTTTCATACCACACGCTATAATAACCGATCAGTAGCTGAAACCAAATTAAGTGATGTTTTACGTTTTGTAGCATGTGTCCTGAAAAAAAGTTAACGGTCCTATTCCTAATGTCATCTTTATGCAGTTTGCGCTATAAACCTTATATATTATTATGTGAATGCAAAACTTATCGTACGTTTTTTTAGTATTTATTATAAAAAAAGAGGAATGAATCTTATATCATTCGAAAGGTACTGTGCCATAGATGTGTAGAAAGAATAAAATCATGTGCGTATGTAACCGTAAAGTTAGGTAAATTCCCCTTGGTCGAATTTCGACCACTCGCGATACTAGACATAATAAATAAACATTTTATGCGCCTTTAAAATGCATTAGCACCCCTTTTGTTAAAAAATAATTCTATTTAGCAAAGTTCGGCATTCGTCATGTCCCTTTCGCTTCCTATTGTTTTACTCATTTGTAATTTTTCAAAAGTTTTATTACTCATGTTTCATATCCAGTTGATAAGCTTTCGATCAGTTTTGGAATCAATAAAATAGGTGTAGAAATGGACTTACAGGAGGAATTCGAATTTGAACTGAAAAGAATGAAGGATAGGTGCCGAGTAGATCAGCATATAAATGTTTTAAGATGTTTCAATTGTTGTGGCTATCATCATACAGCAAAAAATTGCACGAAAGAAAAAGTTTGCTCTAAATGTGCAGGAAATCCTTATATTACGGAGCGTAAAAGTATTGTCGAAAAATGTGTAAATTGTTGTAGTGCGAAAACTGGCTTGAATCTGAACTTAAACGTGAACCATAGCGCAAATAGTGCAAATTGTCCTGTTTTCATAAGAAAACTAAAGATCGCTGAAGAGCGAATTGACTACTAGCAATTAAATAGTATAAAATGTATTTATTTAAACGCCCAAGATCTTTCAAACAATTTCAACGAAATACAGTGTCTTGTGGAAAGTGAAAACTGTGATATATTTTATCGGTAACGCACGTAACCGATGCACATGATTTAAACAGAATACGCCTAGAAGGGTACTATTTATTCAATTGCAAAAGTGAATCTAGTCATACCGGTTGTTTTGCCTTTTATGTTAAAAATACTATTAAATGTTACGTCGTTAAAAAAATGTTTGTTCAAATGCAATATTGGTGTTTAGTTATAAAAGTGCAATATAAAAATAACGCTGTGATATATATAAGACAGAGTAAGTTCCAAAATTGATCATAGTTTAGACATAAGTGACCATGAATCAATTGAAATTCTAATTAAGGACGGAAGCAAGTGCAACAATAAAAAAACTAGTGAAATTTTGTAAATATAGCCAAAGCAATTTCATTGCACAGTTGTCTGTTAGTCCCTTGTTTGCAAACGCTGAGGCATTTCAACCACGCAGTTTGAACAGTTTATGAGAACAATTTGTGTTAGTTCTTAAAAGTGCTGTAAATGGAATGGAATGATGAAAGAAAAAGTGGTATCATACATAAACGCGGAATGGTTTAATCGGGAACTGCGACAAGCAAAAGTAATTAAAATAGGTTTATATAAGAGAACTGTAGCATATAATGACGTACAAGGCTGGGAAGCATACCATCAATACAGGAACTTTTGAAAAAAGTGCATTACCTTAGCAAAAGTTCATCAAAATGCAGGTAGCGAACGCTAACGACAAAAAGGATATGTGGAACAACCTAAAAAAATATGTGCTAAATAAACGCAAAGATACTATTACAAATGTTTTAGCTGGAAATGGCTGCGTAATTAGTGATAATGCAATTCTCTGTGATAAATTTAACCACTTTTTTGTTCAAAGTATAACTAACATTACCCAATCTTTGATATTTTGTGATTATGTAAATTTATAGATTTTAAGTTTAGTGTCGTTGGTCTAGAATCTATAAGCCGTGCAATAAATATGCTAAACACCAAAAATTATTATAACTTCATGAACACAAGAATGCTAAAAGACTCATTAACTATAATTGGACCAACTCTCCAAAGAATAATAAATAAGTACATCCTTAGCTATTGGCATATATCCTGAATCTTGGAAAGAATCATTAATAATCCCTGTTAAAAAGATCCCAAACGCAAAATTATTCAGTGACTATAGACCCATAAATATGATGCCAATTTATGAAAAAGTTGTAGAAAAAACAGTTATGGTACAATTACAAGACCATCTAAAGGTTCAATGTTTAGTAGATAATTATCAGTCAGGCTTTAGGGCCAACCATTCTTGTGAGACGTGTATAAGTTTTGTGTTAAGTGATTGGAAACGTGAAATCGATGGTAAAAATGTAATAGTCGCAATATTTTTGGACTTAAAGCGCGCCTTTGAAACGGTAAACCATGAGATCTTGATTAAAAAACTAAAGTGCTACGGTATTAAATCTACTGAATTAAACTGGTTTAAATCTTTTATAACTGGAAGGACAGAGAGAACCATAGTAAATAATAATATACCTACCACAGTAAATATACAAAATACCTCAAGGTACGATACTGTGTGTGCTGTTATTCCTTTTATATATAAACGATATGACAAAAGTAGTGAAATATTCAAAGCTTGTTCTTTTCGCTGATGACGGTCTCCTCTACTCGTCCGGCAGTGATTTACGTACTTGTGTAGAAAGTATAAACAAAGATCTCGAAAGTATAAATACGTGGGTGAAAATAAACAGATTAATGTTAAATGTGGATAAAACTAAATGTATAATATTCAATCGAAATGTTACAAATATGTCTCTTAATCTTAATGTGTGTATCAATAACTAACAATTAAAGATAGTAAAAAAAATAAAGTATCTCGGTGTAATGTTAGACGTGAAGCTTACCCTTAAAAAACATATCGACTTTATATGTAAAAAAGTATCAAAAAAAAACTCGCTGTGTTAAGAAAAATAAGATCGGACGTTTCAATCAGCTCTACCATAAATGAGTATAACACAGTAATCCAACCTCACTTGGATTACTGTGCTAGTGTTATTTATACGTGTCCACAAACATATACAGGGTTATCGTGAATAAATTTTCCCTCGGAATTTTTTCCCCGAACAAAAATTAGGTATCTTAAAAAAAGAGGAAACAACTCCACGGAAAATAAATAGGTGTCATTTTAACGCAATCGCGATACCTAATTTTTTTCCGATGATTTGTTTCCCTATTTTTGGAGAACGTAATTTTTGTTCGGTGGAAAAATTCCGAGAGAAAATTTATTCACGATAACCTTGATAAAGATAAAGACTGCAACTACTACAAAACAAATCAATGAGAATTATTTTGAAATGTGGTAGATACACCTCAATAAGGTTTATGACTGAATCATTGAAATGTCTAAATGTTAACCAGCGACTCTATGTGATGACTACGCTATTTGTTTTTAAAATGAAAAATAGCATGCTTCCTGGTTACCTATGCGAAAACGTAAATACGAACGAGAACAACGTGTACACATTGAGGAACGCGAGTGACCTGAGGATCCAGAGAGCCGAGACATCAAAGGGGCAACGCACTGTCTTCTACATGGGATTTCACGGATAAAATAGTTTGCCAAATAGTGTAAAAAGTGCAGCTAACTTTAACGAATTAAAAAAAAATTAATCTATCATGTTAGAGCTATTAATTGACATAAATCTATAAAAAATTATAACAAAACTATAAATGTGAAATGTTATTGTAAAAAGCTAAATAAAGTACATACATACATACATGCAATTTTGACTAAAAAAAAATTGCCAACACTGATCTTCACCGTTTCTGTTGAATTTTTAGAATGTCGTAGTCGTAGAGAATATTTTCTTATTAATGGCACTCTCCTTCTTGAGCTCATCACTTGTATATTGCATATGTTCATCTATCCCCGACATAAAAACCATGGTAGCAGTATAATAGGATAAATTGGTTAGTTTAGAATATGTGGCACTTTGCCATGATGTTGAAACAGAACGCATTGGGACATCGTCAGACTAATAGCGACCACCACGGGTCACTGGCCTATATGAGACCATGCAGTCAAACTATACGTAGGCATCCCACACAACACACACTGTCGCAATTGCAATGTCGCAACTGAGAAAGAAACCCTTATACACTTTTTATGCACCTGTCCGTCACTAGCTAGGACCAGACAACGCGCTTTGGGAAAACCCTTTTCAATTTCCTTGAGGAAGTCTCAGAGAAACCTTAGAGATCTAAT
Organism: Brachypalpus laphriformis; assembly: GCA_945910035.1. Taxonomy (NCBI): domain Eukaryota; kingdom Metazoa; phylum Arthropoda; class Insecta; order Diptera; family Syrphidae; genus Brachypalpus; species Brachypalpus laphriformis. The sequence continues at coordinate 37,317,652 of OX246753.1, forward strand.
AATTTTCTTAAGCTCAACAGGTTGGATCTAGAGACTCCCCATCAACACACCTTTCACATCCAGGTACACGAGTTTTGTGGTGTAAAACGGGAGCTAGTGCTAATTGGCATTTTCTTTTCTAAGAAGAACCACCACAACTACATATCTACCTTGCCGTAGTGCACAGCTTGATATACATTTTTTTTTAGAAACTATCCTTAACCTCTTTATCAGAGATCTTATCATGAGGCTCTTATTTAATCTGCATTACAGGTGCCGGTACTAGAACTATCTACCTCAGCTAATTTTATGACACTGCCAATGTGTACGTCATTTCTTAAAGAAAACCTTATTGATTTGCTGTTAATTTTTGTCTCGCTACAAGTATGTGTCCTAACAAAACACAAACAAATCAATCATATAAGCTTTATATCATCCTTATATTATCAATCGTATAAGCCCTTATATTATAAGGCATAATAATTATGCCACAATAATTATTATAACAATTATTGTTCCGCATTCATTCCTCTAAATATCTTGATTCAAAACAAAACAAAACTCATTAATAGAAGTAGCTACAAATTATCTCATCGCCAGTGAATGCAAATTCAAAATCTAAATATAAATACCCACCAAAGGCTCGTTGGGTCAACCTAACGCTCCCAACACAGACACATGGTATTTAAATTCAAGCTGAACCTGAACATTGAACCCTTCACAACGACGACGTGCCGGTTGTCTGTTCTATTGCTCTATTTCCATGCCGCCTATTGCACACCTCACGTAGCCGAATATACGATTTATGTTACCTTTATCTTGTTTTCCATTTATTTGCAGGCAGTCCAGGAAGCTGCCGAAGGTGGTCTATTAATCGTGGCAGAGAAGGACTTCCCCCAGCTCTACGAAAGATGGAGCATCCTACAAGCCGTTTTCTTTTCCTCCACCGTTCTCACCACAATTGGTACGTATCCCTGCCATTACCTTACTCAGGAGTGTGTTTAGAATCCTAGTTTTCTTTTGATGATTTACAGGCTATGGTAACATAGTTCCAGTTACTACTGCAGGCCGGGTATTCTGTATTTGCTTTGCGTTGGTTGGTATACCATTTACATTGACTGTGATCGCCGATTGGGGTCGTTTATTTGCCACTGCCGTCTCTGTTCTAGGAAAATATTTACCAAGTAGGTTAGCTCTCACACCGGAAGGTAGCATTTAACCCTTGGTTCCATACTATCTTTACAGAAAAACCATCAATATCGAATGTGATAGGCAAGACATGGTTCTATGCCATAGCTGCTGTTTGCTTTTTGGGTGTGTACCTGGCCATTGGAGCTGGATTGCTCCTACTATGGGAAGATGACTGGACATTTTTCGATGGATTCTACTTTTGTTTCATCACAATGACAACAATAGGTTTCGGTGACTTGGTTCCAAGTGAGTATACAACCCACTGAATGGCGAGGAATATCTTAATTGATTCTGAATTCCTTTCTCTCTTCTTTTGTGTGTCATAGAGAAACCAAATTACATGCTGCTGTGCACTTTGTATATTTTAATCGGGTTAGCTTTAACTTCAACGATAATTGAATTAGTTAGGAGACAATATGCAGATAGTTGGGCTAAGATACAGGTGAGAGGTTTTGAATGTACTCAACAAGGACAAAGTAAAGATTTTACATCCTATTTACAGGAGTTATCCGGGCCGATGGCGGAAACTCTAAGAAGACTGGGTGAGACAGCTGGAACGGGGCTGGACTACATGGCACTACAACGTGTGCTGACGGTAAGTCTTGTGAGTTTCAGTTTGTCATTAAATTTTTCTTTCAATTTTCTTCCATCTATCCATTTCAACTTGATCCTTCTATATAACCAATGACTAAACACAATTTCTTAATTCCCTTTCAGGTTTCAATGCCTAAGTGGAATACAGGGTCGAAAAAGAGTCCACAAGAGCAGGATATTGCGGCCTTAGAAGCCATTACAAATGCCATCCTAAAAGAGGTAAAAGAAGCCCAAACACATAAACCAAAAGTTCTACAAATTGTTATATACGAATCATCGGTGTAGTTAAACTTGTATTTAGGCTTAAGTTTAGTGAAAATATTGAAAGGTATCGCGCACGTATACAATACAAAGTACAGATATATACACACGAACACATTTGCATATATAGGTACATTCAATAATAATCATTGCCTACAAATCCTGCCTAAGTAGTAGTTTTAGTTTAATTCTTTTTTTTTTATATGTGTAAATAGTATAAATTTGTAAAATAAAAAATTTAAATCATAAATATTTCTATTCGAGGAAAAATGACAGAAAATTTGTAAAGCTTAGCTGTAAATTATTTAAGATGCGTATCTATTAAAAACAAAACAAAATACGTACTTAATGTAGTCTAGCAAATAAAAAAAAATTTTTTTTAATGTATTTACATATTCATCTTTAAAATAAGTTTTTAAAAATAAAAGACTCTATTGTAAGTAAAAGAATACTTTGTATTTTCTATATAAAACAAATTCTAAACGAAACTGTTTTCATCTTTATAACCGAAAAGAATCCAAAATATCAAAGAAGTTGTAGTAGGTTAGGGTTAGGTTAGGTTGGAGGGAAGTGCGCCTAAGGGCCATTCGGTCCATTGTGTTTCCCTTTGTAGTGTGGAACCTTTATTTAAATTATTATCTTGCGGTCGGTTCTGTTGTGAACCAGCCTGTGCTCTTTATGAAGCCTATCATGTTCATTAGTGGGACTTGTATGGGATCCCCTAGTTCGTCAAAAAACCAGTTTCCCATATGACGGAGGCGGCGGTTTTGAGGGGGGGTGTGGGGGTTTTTGGGCAATCGCATAGCAGGTGTTTTATGGTTTCTGCCTCCTCTATATCTTGACAGCTCCTGCAGTGGTCGTTTGTGTTGACGCCTAATCTAGCAGCCATTACCCCTATCGCGCAGTGTCTTGTTAGCGCAAACTGTCAAGATAAGAGTCTCTTTTTTATTCATGGCCAAAAGGCTTTCTGTTCAACGTGTTACGACATCTGGAAACTGTGTGTGATCTGACTTCCTCGCTGTCTAGTGCTTTGATTGCCGCTTGACTATCCACGAAAATGTTAATCTTGGAAGGATTTAGTTTTTTGGTATGTATAATCTATGTTGTAAGTTGTAACTTGGTGGACTGATTTGCCTTGGCACTCCTTGCTATCTCAAGGACATGCAGCTAATGACTGTTGGTGCTCGATCAACAATTTAATACATTTCTTGTTGTTAAATGGCTGCAGTCATATACAAGGTCATCCAACAGGATGGGTCCTTTTAAATTTCACGCCATTTTTGAACTGTCAAAATTCAACTTTCATTGTGATGACTTCTGATAAGTAAAAACTAGGAGATTATGAAATATGGATCGATACACACTCGTACAAACTATGAATGTCGAACATAGCATTACCAATTGGCTCTGCAATATGCTCGGCACTAGAAACATTAACTCCACTATCGGAAACAGTTCAATAAGAAAATCCGTTACCAGGGGGACTCCCGAGGGAGGCGTTATCTCACCCCTCCTCTGGGTTCTAGTCATCGATCAGATACTTAAAGAACTAAGCAACACAGGCATAAGCGTCACTGCTTACGCGGATGACGTGGTGATTTTAGTTCAGGGCAAGTTCCTTGACGCGTTAAGTGAAATTATGGAATCAGCTCTTAATAGTCTTGAAAAATGGGTTAGAGGGTGTGGACTACACGCCAACCCAGATAAAACCGAATTTGTACTCTTTAGTAAAAAATACAAGATACCACCCTTCAAACTGCCTAAGCTAGCAGGGGTGGAGCTTTCCCTTTCGGATCGCGCTAGATATCTTGGGATAATGCTGGTCAGGAAACTAAATTGGAAACTTAATATACAGGAAGGACTCCGCAAAGCTCTTTTCATCTGTAAGCGGACCGCGGGGAAAAAAAGGGGCATGAAGCCCGCAATGATGCACTGGCTATACATCATGATAGTCAGACCCATCCTTACGTATGGGGCTCTTGTGTGGTGGAAGGCAACGAATACGAAAAACACACGGGATATGTTGAGCATGGTACAAAGAACAGCTTGCATTGCCATCACAGGTGCTCTACGCACAATACCTACAGCTGCATTCGAGATCTTTCTGTATCTTTTACCATTAGACCTAGAAATTAAATTCCAAGCGGGCAACAGTGCGCTTCGGCTCACTAACGTTGGTCTCTTCAGGACTAATAACATAGGACACAGCTCCATTCTCAAGGAATCTTTTCCCGGAATCCCCAACGAATCGGACGATATACTTGTCACCTTAGACTTCGACACACCATACGAAGTACTGTATCCTATTAGAGAGGACTCGGCGAAGGAAGACAGTCTCTGTTCATAACGAGATTGCAATATACACAGATGGTTCTAAGACCAATGAGGGCACCGGGTCAGGTATTTACTCGAGAGATACGAACCTACAGGTGGCCCTGAGACTTCCGGACGCTTGCGTCACCAAATCTGAGATAATCAGGAATTGTCGCACAATGCTTAGGGCATTATGTACGCAGAACCGAGTCAGGTTATGTTGGGTACCTGTACACTGCGATATCGAAGGCAACGAGCAAGCCGACGCGCTGGCTAAAAGAGGAGCGAGGCTCCCACGTAGCGAAATGATTGGTAGTATTAAACCACCAGGGTGCGTGGCTAAGGAAATTATTCGGGATAAAATCATTGGCACGGCTTATCTAAGATGGTCAAACTTAGATGGTCACAGGGTGTCTAAGGCCTTGTGGCCTATGTTAGATCGCAGAAATTCTGGGGAGATAATTAAATTATGGAGATATCGCGGAAATGTTTCGTAAAGCTCGTACTGCTTTTGATCATCTTCAAACGCCTTCTCGCACAGCTATAGTGAATTTGATTGATAAAATTGAACGTCTCGGACAGGTAATGTGAAGACTCCAACTCGTGTTCGTCCGACAAGGACAGCTAAAAATATCGCCGACGTAGCTAAGAGTGTGACTGAAAACCCAGGTGTGTCCATTTCGAGACGATCACAGCAATTGGGCCTATCCGCAACCACTTTGCATCACATTTTACATGCAGATATTAGCCTACACACTTATAAGGTCCACTTGACACAAGAATTGAAGTCAGCAGACCACGCAAAATACCGTACTTTCGCTGATTGGGTGCTGGAAATGAATGAACAAGACCATGATCTCTTGCACAAAATTATTCTGAGTGATGAGGCTCATTTCCATTTGTCTGGGTACATAAACAAACAAAACTATAGCATCTCCGAAAACCCAAGAGAAATAGTGGAACAACCTCTCCATCCACAACAAGTGACAATTTGGTGCGGGTTTTGGGCTGGCGGTGTCATTGGTCCATATTTTTTCGAAAATGATGCAGGTGCGACCGTTTCAGTGAATGGATTGCGTTACCGAACGATATTGACTGACTTTTTTTTGCCTGAAATTGATGCTAGTGACGTGGACGACGTTTATTTTCAACAGAACGGCGCCCCATGCATGCTTGCGCCACGACGGCGCCCACGTAATGCAAAATTTCATCAAAAGAATGACTATTTGTAAGCGGAGCCGGGGTGGACATTTGAAAGATATTGTATTCCATTACTAACCTCAAAATTTGTACTTTAGGTTGAAATAAAAATGTTGCGTTTTTCTATTGATTTAAAATGACACCTCGTGTTGGATGAGCCTACATATATCTCGGGCAAATGATTGGGGCTTGACTTTTTCACAATGAGCCTTGGGGTACTTTATTTGAAAAGGGGGCACTTTTTTGGTGTATGAAATTGGAGGCAGCTGGCTAAACGGTGGAGCAGGCTGAATTTGTGTATTGGTTGAGGACGAGTGTCTCGCTAGATTTCAGTGCCGGAGAAAGGCTTTCTGTTACACTGTTTATCTACGTTTCGTTGAACCTTACAATGCTGATTTACCAAACACGACTCAATACTTACTTGCATGGATGATCCTTCTTCTTATAGTCATACCATCTTAGCTGACTGGCCTAGACAATGTGTTTCCGTCAATGTAAAGTTTTCTATGCCCTCATCTGTTATGCCATTCTGTGTGATATTTGGACTAAAGCACCCAAAATTACAGTGGGATTAGAACAAGCGGTTCAATATCTAAATTATTTAACAAAAATAAATTACTCCTTTCCTGAAAGAAAAGCGTATGATCAATATTTCCGCTCCCAAGAAGTTTGCATCACAAGAGATATTGCACAACATTTTGGGGTATCCCTTATTACAGTAAATTGTCACCTTTCTTAAATAGGAAAGTGGCCACCTCATGAGTTCAAAGAAGAGCAAATCCTGAAACGTACTCGTATAGCAGTCTGTTTATCACTCCTTCTAGTAGTACAATGGACCGGAGAGTCTTAGTGCTCTGGGATTTGAGAAAACAAAAAAACCCCCGTACCCGAAGGCATCTGGAATAATGCAGTAAGGCGGCTGTAAAAAAGAGATCAGACTTCTTCATAGCAACAATGTAGAAGTGCCTCGAAGAAAAAACTTTCCTGAAAAAGGGAAAACAGCATTTGCTCCTGCTACCAAAAGAAAAGAAGCCTCCAAGAGGACTATCGTCCTATCCCCAATATGCCTATTGGATACCATGGGAAGATCCTCGAGAGGATAATCTATAATAGATTACTCGCAGTAGCAGAAGAGAAAGGAGTCCTCTCAAAGCAGGAATTCGGCTTCAAAAGCGTGATCTATTGTTTATGCCATAAGAGCGATAGTTGATATCGCAAAAGGTGCTATCGAAGGAGAAAGATGGTTCTACGGCATAGTAGCATTGTGCAGTAGTAACGCTGGATGTTAAAAACGCGTCTAACTCTGGGAACTGGCCGTTTCCTAGAAGGTCACTTGCCAGGATGAATATGCCATATTGCCTGCTGCGTATAGTGACGAACTATTTCAACAACAGGAAGCTGAAATGCAATACCGACGAAGGGGTAACATACTCGTACTATAACGTCACTGTTAGAGTTCCACACGGATTGGCCTTAGAGCCGCTATTATGGAATATCATGGCGGGGTAACGATAATGGGATTCGCCGATAACATTGCCGTGGTGATAGAAGCTTAACAGATCCGTGCAGTAGAATCAGCACCAAATGAGCAATTGTCCGGATTAAAGATTGACTAGTATCCGCCGGACTAGAACTAGCTGACCAAAAACTGGAAGTTATCCTTTTAACCGTTGAATTTATCAACTTTTAGGTTGGTAACCAAACCACCAAGTCCAAAGAAGCAGTTCAAAACGCATTTTGATTATATTACCAAAAAAGCATTACAAATGCAGGGAGCTCTCTCGCATATAATGCCTAACATCGGTGGACCTGGATACGCTAGAAGGATTCTACTCTCTAGAGTTATCACCTCAGTTCACAGTTCCTTCGATCTGGACGGAAGCACAAAGGTCGAAGGGGACCAAAAGGAGAATATCGTCTATACACAGCTCTGCACGCTATGGAAGGCTTTTGAACCATTTCGGAGAAAGCTGGATTTGTTATAGCTGGAATGGTCCCCATCGACATTCTCTCAGATGAAATGCTCAGGATATATGACAGACGAAGCCAACACGACGCCACTGGTATGAAGGTGACAAAAATGAAATAAAGGGTGGCGTCAGCAGCTATGTGGCAAGCTCGTTGGAGTAATATGACAAAAGGCAGATGGACATACAAACTGATACCGACAATCCAAGACTGGATAAGTCGAAATCATGGAGACTCCAATTACCATCTTACCCAGTTCCTGTCTGGTCACGGCGGTTGCTGTAAGTATCTCCACCGATTTGGACACGACAGTTCACCATTCTGCCCGAAATGATCAGCTGAAGATGAAGATACGAAGCACGCAGTATTTTATTGTACACGTTTCACGGCATGGAGAATTACTTTGCGCAGTCCGTCGTTACTCCTCGACCATACGCTACAGTTGGAAAAGAATTGGATGGCGTCATGTAATTTCGTAACAACTCTTCAAAAAGAGCTGCGGAGAATAGAAATCTAAGAAGAGCAACAGAAGCAGCAAAAGGATCAGAAGCATCTGACACAAGAAGCATAGCATAAACTGCCATCCAGGCCCGCGAAGTAATACCTAATAATACCGCGAAGTAATACCTAATAAGATGAAGATACGAAACACGCAGTATTTTATTGTACACGTTTCACGGCATGGAGAATTACTTTGCACAGTCCGTCGTTACTCCTCGACCATACGCCACAGTTGGAAAAGAATTGGATGGCGTCATGTAATTTCGTAACAACTCTTCAAAAAGAGCTGCGGAGAATAGAAATCTAAGAAGAGCAACAGAAGCAGCAAAAGGATCAGAAGCATCTGACACAAGAAGCATAGCATAAACTGCCATCCAGGCCCGCAAAGTAATAGCTATCGACAGTCCCGCAGGGAAAGTAGTGGAAGTGTGCACGGTAGGCGCATTCCTGGCATCGATTATTCGGGTTTGCGAATGGTGCATGATAGTGGCCTGGGCTACTAGTATCTTTCGAAAATTACCACACCCCTTTGCCCAACAACTAAACAAGAAAAAAAACCCTGCAAATGCCAGCGAAAGCACATACTAAACTTTTCGGAACTACGTCCTTGGAAATATTGCCCATATCGATGTTCAGTGAACTGAAAGAAGTTACTGCCCCAGTCGAGCTCTACGAATATAATGAGCTTCCTTAGTTCAAAACTTCGTCAACTCGAACCATTCTCCACAGATGGTAAGGAGAACTTGCCAGGCTGTGAGCTTACCGCAGGTACTAACCTTCAGGCGCATATGCGTGGCTAAGCGATGCGGGCCCACAACGACAATTCAACTTACTACCGAACATCTTCAAGACCTTTCGAAGGAAGGCCTAGAGAAACTGACACAGAAAGAATTTTTCGGATTAACTTTCTGTCCTAAGGAAGGGGACCAACCCTCTCGGAAACCAAAATTAGTGGTTTTCTTTCCTGGAAGTAGTTATCTTCGGCGCGCACCCTATTTATGAAACAATATTTTTTTGTTACAACACAAACAAGGGACTTTTGTATGTAGCTTTTTCTGGTTCTATAGGCTGGAAAACTATCTAATTTTGAAAGGTCTTCATCCTAAGCTTTCGGGTTTAACGAAATATTACTACAACTATGTAAACACCCACACACAGTCGGTGCTAAGAATATGGAAAAAACGACTTCTTCAGACTGTATAACGGCGACGAAGACCAACATCTCACTGCCAAGCAGAATGAACCATTCAACATAGATGATGATAGTCAAAATGTCCCTCCACCTGATCAAAGCAAAGTGAGGATAGCAATATCCAAGCTGAAGTCCTGAACCTGACGGCTTATCGGCCGAACTTTTCGAGGCAGTTGCTGGTCAATTGGTGGAGAGCATACACCAACTCGTCTCTAAGATTTAGTCAGGCGAATGTATGCTTGATGAATGGAATTGTTTGCCCAATCCACAAGAAAGGAGACCCCCTCAACTGCGCCAATTATAGAGTCATCAGTCTCCTCAACATCGCATGCAAGATCTTTTCTGCGATATTGTGTGAACGCCTGAAACCTTTTATCAACAGCCCCTATCCGTGCGGTTACAGGCAAGGAAATTCCACCATCGATCAAATCTTCGCACTTCGACAGATCCGGGAGAAAGCCCAAGAAGTCAAAATCGATATTCATCATCTCTTTATCAATTTCAGGGCCGCCTATGACAGCATTTATAGAGGAGAGCTATAGAGAGTCATGCCCAGTTTTGACATGTGTGCCAAACTTTTCCGTCTGTGCAGGGTTACGATGGAGAACGCTCACTGTTCCATCAAGGTCGGTAATGATCTCACCGAGACCTTTTTCTGAGGTTATAACGAGACATTATACAAGACCCTGATAATCCCAGTCCTGTTTTACGGCGCTGGAACATGGGCTTTATTGAAAGTAGATGAAGATATCCTTGGTCGTTTCGAGAGAAAAAATATTGGTAAGATATTCGGTCCTATTTGCGTTGACTGGTTTTGGAAGAGAAGATTCAATAACGAACTATACGAGCTGTACAGCGACATTGACCTAGTCACAAAACTCCATGTTGGACGTTTGAGATATCTAGGATATGTTGAGCGAATGGACACAAACGCTCCGGCCCGTCTTTGAATCTAGCCCGAAGGGATGACGCGGTAGAGGGCCTCCTCGCCATAGGTGGTGCCCACAAGTTCAAGGGGACCTCGACGAACTTAGAAAGCACAACTGGAAAAAATTAGCTAAATACCGAGCTAAATGGATAGGCTTGTTCGCTGAGACCCAGTAGCGAACTGTAGCGCCACCTAAGTGAGTAAGTATGTAAATACTAAAGCCAGACAATAATATAAGCTAAAGATTCACTGCAATGTCCTTTCGAAAGCAACACTGGCAATTTTTGCTTGAGGGTCTTTTCACTTTATTAATCCATGCTTAATATTCAAACCTGAAATAACCCCTATTTGGTAAATAGGGTGAACCACGTGCAGACAAGAACACTTTCAAATTACACCTTCTCTGATTTCTCCCACCAAATTATCTTTAAGATACTTATTCTTGCAGAAAGTATATAATCATCGTATATTTAATAGTTTTCATTTCTTTTTAATTTAGCATACACAACTACGACCCGTGCTAATCAGAGGGTTAATGTGTCAATTTGCACAATTACCCTAGCCTGACGATGCGTAAAAAATGATAGTCTAAACAAATTGCCCTCCGAATAATGAGTCTTTCATTGCTTAAAATAACATTCAAAACAATTAACCTAAACGGTCATTAAATCTACGTCAACGTCTTTTGGCAATAAAGTGTGTTAGGAGAACCATTTTTCGCTCTTTTTAGAGATGCTCTCTGACACACTTAATTAATTGGTCTTTACATCTAATTTATGCACTTTATATCTCATCTCCTGTTGTGTTAAAAATTACTACTAGAAGCCAATAAATAATAATTTATGAGCTGCAAAAATATGGGTCGTGTTCTACCAGGACTAAAGAAACTATCATTTCAAGTCCCGGGGGGCTTAATCTCTTGTGAAGTCATAACAATTTCCATTCTGTAAGTAGTGCCAACTAAAGCAAACAGCATTATCAAGGCGGTCAACTCTGTAGTATCTGCAGGGAAGTATGTACATATCTACTCATCTCTAATAAGGATGCGCAATATTGCAACTTTCATTTGCCATAAGTGTGCAATTATGGCATTTTAAAAATGTACATATTTAGAGAACATATTCAGTGTAAATGGAAGTTGCATTTGTTAATTGGACTTTGCCGATCCGATTTGAGTGGAACACCCTCGGGTGTAAAATTGTGGGGTAGTTGTTTTACAAATGAAGGAGAATTATACATGCCAAGTTGTGAAAATGATAATGCAAATGTTTTGGTGTTTGTGTAATGGAGGAGAAAGAATATTAGGCGTATTTTTTTGCAGAATGTTGGAAATTATAAAGTCCTGTTGGTATTCACTGGGGATTATACTCATACTCATGCTGAATGAGATACATGTCCAGATACATAGTACTATTGCAGTAATTAACAAAGGGTTGCATTCTTTTTGCAACGATGTAATTGCTTACTGTTTAATTTACAGTTCAGATCAAAGGTATTGTAAACTGGTCTTTAATAGCTTTCAGTCTGACAAGATTTATACTTCTATGTTTACCGCACAAGATAAAAACTAAGTAAATTCAATACGTTTCCATTAATTTTCTGCCAACAAAAAAAAAATCAGTAAAAAACCGACGTGGTTCAAAATATTCCTTTCTATTGTTGTAGAACTGTTCGTTTCGTTCATAAATTAAGATACGTGACACGTAACTGGTTCGCTATTCCAAATTACATATTTCATTTGTCTTTCCTCTTTGTTGTACATAGTGAATAACAACGTTTTCAATTGAGCTGAAGAGCAGGAAGGGACACTGGCAATAACAATACTGAACGTGTGGCACGTGGGTGGATATGGTCAATGATTCATTACGTCATTGAACAATTCACATTCAGTCATGCTTTATTTTGACAATTCAAATGAGAATAATTAATATGGCAGGTAGTATGGTTATACCGTCATTTTCGTCGTAGTTTTTATGATTTGTAAGGTAATCTTAAGCGTATACGAGTATAAGGGAGAATAATCCATAAATGACTGGATGAACGGTCTTCACCGAACGGAACTCTGGACTAACTCCCTCAAGCAACTGACTGTCAAGCCCACATGCAGAATGAACAACCACTTATGACTTTCAGCCACAGGAGACTACCGACCAGTTAATGGGGAGTACAAACCAGAGAGATTAGCCCTTTTTATGTTATTCCATAATGTAAGTTACAAATTAAATGAAGAGATGGGGAAGATAGTTGCTTTTTGATGTAGGGTGGTATTCGTACCAGTCATCGAAAATTTTGCTGTAATTTTTTTATTCAGTTTTTCTTTCTAGTACCTGTTTCTATCCTGACAGTGGCTTCTTACATATGTGGCACTAAAGTTCGGGGTGAATCTGGCTACCTCCATTTAGCTGGACTTTTAGCTAGTTGCCTCTAGTTGGTTGTGGTCTTCTTGCACTTGTGCGCTAATTACGGCGAGGGGGGGGGCTCTACTGCGTCGTCCCTTCGGGTGAGATTCAAAGAATCTGCGGGCCGGAGCGTTGGTATCCATTCGCTCTACATGTCCTAGCCATCTCAGACGAAATTGTGTCAGATGTGCGACCCCATTGTAGATGCAACCGTTGCCGTAAGTCTTTTGCATAATTGCTTTTAAAATTACGTATACATATGTATCTGAATCATTTTCGGATGCCACCATTATGCTTTTCCAGCATAAGCAGTGGAACCAGCGAAGCAGGTGAGTCTTACTCTTGAGAACATTAGTAAGGAATTGCATACATATCCAGTCAGATTGTAAAATGTTCAGTTTTGTAAACATTGCAGAGGATGTGACTTTTCGTTCTGCCAAAATATTTATAACTCGATCTCCATTTTTAATCAGTTGTTGAAGCATTAGACAAATTAAATTCCATCTGGTATTAGAGTGATAGTGTCGGCAAGGACAATTGCTTTTCCTTCATAGCATATTTTGCAACGTTGAAATATTTTAAATGCCCTACTATTGTATTGGCTTTCTCAATAAAGCTTTCGATCTACTCAGAAGACAGTGATTTCTTTATTGCTTTAAAGGACTGTTGGTAGCATATGTTTAGTTAAACATTTCTTGTACCTGTTCGATAGATTTGCAGCGTTACCGATGGCCACTGCCATGACCTTCTCACATAAAGGGTGTTTTTTTAAAGCCAGTACTAACTTTGATTTTGAACAAAACACACGAAATTGAATTAAATAGCTATTTATTTGTGTTCAATCGAGAGAATGCATTCTGCAATTAATTTTTAAATACAACTTCGGACATATGCCCACCACGGATGAATCTGATAAACGTCATCCGAGAGACAAAGTTTTAGACCACTTCTTCAAGTATTCATGGCCGTATGTCCTCAATAACACGAATAATGCTGGCTTCCAATGCGTAGATTGTCGATTGGGCCCTTTCACCGAAATTTCAACGCAAACGATGGTCATTTTTTTTTTCCTCTTGTACAACCTATGCCCGCGTGGCAACGACACTGCGACCTGAAATCTATTGTATCGGAGGGTTGGAGTTAATCTAACAGACGTACTACCTCCCTTATGAAAGTGAGTATGTCTTAAGTAGCGGAGCATTTCAGTTCCACTGAAGTAAGTATCTCCTGTGGAGAATACGTTTCCTTAACCACTGTAGTGTCGGGCATTCACAAAGAATGTGTTCGGAAGTTTCATCCTCCTCTAAACAGAACCCACAGTCCTTCTCTTGGCACAGGTTCATCTTGTTAAGGTGGTATCTCAAGCCGCAATGGCCAGTAAGAAAGCTGATAAGCTTCTTAATGCTTTCCCTATCTAAGTTAAGGATTTTCTTATAGGAGTAAGGCTTGATTAATCATTTGGATTGTCTTAGACCTGGCCCACTAGTCCTGTGGTCTAGACGAAGTTTGTTTTCCCATTCGTTAATCAGCGTTGTAGCTGTCGCCCAATTGACGCCACAATAAGGTTCAGGACCTATGAACACAGATTCTGAGCCAGCCCTAGCAAGCTCATCTGCAGATTCGTTGCCCACAATCCCTTGGTGTCCAGGTACCCAACCGAGTTTTACCCTGTTGTATTTGGCAAGGTCTTGTAATGCATCGTAGCAGCATTTCACGGCTCTGGAGTCCATTTGGTTGGACGACACAGTGGGAGTCGTACCCATAGGTACCGAAATCTTTGTGTTGGGTCCAAAAACCCCAGCTCCAATCTCCAGAATCCATCTTCGAACCGTCGGTGAACCAAAAGAGACTTCTAGGGTCTAGTGTTGGAGCACCATTGGACCAGTTTTCGTGGTCCAATATTTCAACCTCGAATAACCTACCAAAGCAGTGTTGCCTGACCAAACGATGGTCATACTGCTTCAATTCTTGCACGAGCTGAATCTTGTAAGCCTTCAAACCAAGATCGTTGCGTAAAATTTTCCATAAAGTGGACGGACAAGACCAAGCTGTTGTAAACGACGTCGAATCGACAAATTTGGATCTTCTTCAACACTCTCCTGAACGGATGCAATATTCTCTTCGGTACTCACTCTTTTTATGCGTCTCGATGCCACTGCATCTCTTAAAAAAAAATGTTGGCCGAAAACGGACAACAATACGGTGAATAGCTTTCTCAGATGGTCGATTTTGTCGGGTGTAATATGGTGCAAGTGCCGTAATTTTAGAACCAAATTTCTAAAATTTGGTGACGTTGTCAAAGCCTGTATGTCATCACGAGGAAATTGCAAAGACTACTGAATAAAAATGGCACTCATAGTTTGCAATCTGACAATTGGTTTGGCAAATATAACTGTCTGAAGTTAGTACTGGCTTAAAAAAAACACCCTCTAGTTCCCAGTGTTGAAATATATTTTCCGTATTCTTTGCAAGATTTTCTAGTATGTGACTAATCTATTTCACCTGTGTCAAGTATAAAAGACCATTGCTATGTACGATGCCTGTACTGCCGATGTCCAACAGTTGGACGTACATGACACTCCAGCAGCGTTTTTTGATTGCCCCTTCTTTCATAGACCTATAGTTTGACTCAACGACAGCCGCAAATAGAGGAAAACCGTTGCTAGAACAGAGAGATTGAGGTATTTGGGCGCCGCTGCGCAAGTGGTTAGTATGTCGGGCTACTGGGCGTGAGGTTCCAAGTTTTTTTCACGGTCCCACCTCTCGCAAACGTCTAAAAAACATCCGAGAATAAGAGAAAGCTTCTCAAAACAAAATGCCATTCGGATACGACACTAAAATGTAGGTCCTTTCCATTCGCGTGAAAAATATAACGCATACAACACGACTGGTTGCGAGAAGCTAGGTCCAGACACTTAATTTTTTTTTTTCGCATAATTGCGGCTGTATTTCGTGAATAACAGCTCTGATATTTTTTTTAGTGCATGAAATGTTGGTGGAGCATTGGCCTAGACTCTATCTTTAACATAGACCCAAAAGAAAAAATCAAATGGTGTTAAATCGCGATATCGGCGGCCAATTCAAGTCTCCATTTCGAGAAATCACACGTTCACGAAATAGAGCCAAGCCATTGTTTTACAAGCTGTGTGATATGGGGCGCTGAAAATAAACGTCGTCCACGTCAATAGCACCAATTTCAGGTAAAAAAAAGTCATTTAACATCGTTCGGTTACGCAATCCATTCACTAAAACGGTCGCACCAGCATCATTTTCGAAAAAATGTGGCCCAATGACACCGTCAATTCAAAAAGCGCACCTAAGTGTCAGTCGTTGTGGATGGAGAGGTTATTTTACTATTTCTCATGGATTTTCGGAGCGCCAGATGCGATAGTTTTGTTTGTTTACGTACCCAGACATATTGAAATGAGCCTCATCACTCAGAATAATTTTGTGCAAGAGATCGTGGTCTTGTTCATTCATTTCCAGCACCCAATCAGCGAAAGTACAGCGTTTTGCGTGGTCTGCTGACTTCAGTTCTTGTGTCAACTGGGCCTTATAAGCGTGTAGGCCGAGATCTGTATGCAAACTGCGGTGCAAAGTGGTTGCGGTAGGCCAAATTCCTGTGATCGCCTCGAAATGGACACACGTGAAACGAACACGAGTTGGAGTCTTGACATCACTAACCTTTCCAGGACGTACAAATTTATCAATCAAATTCACTATAGGTGTGGAGAAGGTACTGGAAGATGACCAAAAGCAATACAAACTTTTTTTTTCATCGTTTTTGTAGTGAATTTTTACTATTTCAACACGTTGTGCTAGTGTGGATCGATCCACATTTAATCATCAATAATATCCTAGTTTTTACTTATCAAAAGTCATTACATTGATAGCTGAATTTTGAGAGTTCAACGAGTATACGAAGAGTATAATACCATCCCCCTTCCGTCAGGCAGTCGGCTCTGCTCTCAAAGATTGCAAAGAGACATCGAAAGGAGAATAAAGGAGAAGGCACCCCGTCGAAGCCGCTTGAACGGCCTCAATTGTCCTGAAATGATGTCCTTTCATGCTCTCTTTGATCCAATCGAACAAAAATAAGTTTGGGGAGCCTGATCGGCACTGTAGGATGGTTGGGGCAGCGTTGCAACGTTGTGTTTGGCCGGTGCCTCCTTCACAATTAGTGATGGGCGCATTCGAATCATATAATCGATTATAATCGATTCTTCCAATATCTCGAGACATCTCGAGACATCTTTTGAAATCATTCGAATGATTTACTATGCCTTTCTATGTACATACTTCTGTCGAAGCAGCGAGAACCAAGAACGAGCGCAAAGGGTAAACATCTCGAAAGGGTAAATATCTTGAGATATCGCCTAAAATCATTCGAATGATTTACTATACGAAGCAGCAAGAATCAAGAAAGAAAGCAAAGGCTAAACACAAATACTCGTGTCTCATATCTCATCTCTCATATCTCATTACTCACGTCTCATTTCTCATGTCACAAATCTCAGTACTCTGATGATTATTCGAGAAATGAGTGCTATATGCATATGAGCATATCGCCAAGTGGTTGAATACACATGCAAAGTTCTCGATTCCACTCATATCACGATTCGAGATATAGTATACTCGATTTATTAATAATACTCGTTTCATTTTAACGGCGGGTAGTAGCAAAGAGAAATGGAACTAACAACCAGTTTTCTCTTGCATATGTACTCGATTTTGCTACGTTTCTGTTCTACCCACCTTTAAAATGAGTCAAGTACTATTTTACTCCGATACACATTTCTTCCTGCTTCGTAGGAAATAGGTATACTCATAGTAGATCATTTGAACGATTGAGATGATGTCTCGAGATATTTACCCTTTCGATATATTTACCCTTTGCGCTCATTCTTGGCTCTCGCTACTCTCTCGAATGATCATTCGATTATACGGATCACTCGAGGACTAATGTCTCGATTCATTAAATCATTCGATTAAGCCCATCACTATTCGCAACTAACGATGTGTATCTGGCCGCATTGTCGTGTCGTGTCGGCGAATTCCCTTCTGACACGGCGGACCCTAATCCTTAAACGTTCGAGCACTTCTACGTAAAATTTACTGTTCACTTTTTGCCCAGCAGGCACAAACTCCTTGTGAACCACACCTTGTGCGTCAAAAAAGAGTCTTGATTCTCTACACGAACACTAAACACAGTCTTACTTCGATCTTCGGGATCTACACATTTCGATAACGTGTATCGTGGTTAGCGCAATTCCAAAAAGATCTGACTCGGACTAGAAAACAATAATAATTTGTTTATGGATGTTGTTTTTTTTATCAAAACACGTTGTTTTTTAAGAAATACATGTGTACCCGTATCTGAAATGAATTATATGTGTAGACGTACACGCGTACCCGTGTCTATGGTGCCGTGCAGCACGACAACACGGGTCACGCATGCACGTGTAATTAAACACACGCTTAGAATCTGAAGCTCCAGTTTTAATACGCATAAAATAAAAAATATTTGAGCGTGGGCGATACGGTAGCGTGTGTGGCGAAAATGGCAAAATAAGTCACTAAATGTGGCCTCGGCAAGCGGAGCAGTAGGCTAGGCGGCGCACAGTGTGCAATTTTGGCAATCTAGGTGGGCAAAATTATTTCGCGCGTAATATTATAACTTTTGCTACTTTTTGTATGGTTATAACTTTATACCAACAAAATTATAAACATAGTAAAGTTTATGAAAACTGAATATTTTTCTGAAGCCAAGAAGAATTGTACTCCAGAAAACGACCGCGGTGCCTCCCAACTGTGACTCATTTTACTTCAATTCTTTAGTACTTTAATACTTTCTAATGCTTCATTAGGTAGGGTTACATTGTCCAGAAGTCGTAAAACTATTCAGTGATGGCATCGAATCTATTAGAGCTTGGGTATGTAGACCAAACAAATTTCAGATGCCTTTTACAATGATCTACACCCTCGGTTGTTAAACTGTGAATTAAGAGCGACTTTCTTGAATTAAGAATAGTAAAACACAAAAATAATTTTTGTAAGTATGCAATTACAAACATTTTTGCCCAAAAAATGTTTGACGTATATATTTTCCTTATATTGAAATGTGAGCTACCCGTAATTCAAAAAAAGCAAACAAAAATGGTACAGCAACATCCAGTTTCCAAAGAAAATTACGAGCAAAATATCTGACCACATTGAAGATGAACTCGTTCGCAGATTGAATGCTTGTGATATGTTTGCAATGCAACTCGATGAAAGCACGGATGTTGCCGGCTTTTCAATACTTCTTGTATTCGTGAGGTATCCCTTCGACACATCTATTCTAGAAGATTTGCTCATCTGCATACCTTTGGAAACCAATACAACTGGTGAAGAAATATTCAAGGCCATAAATTGTTTTATAAATAAACACAGCATTAGTTGGGAAAAATGTATTGATATATGTAGCGACGGAGCCGCAGTAATGGTAGGAAAGGTTAAAGGGGTCGTGTCAAAAATTAAAAACATTGTGCCAGGAAGTAACAGCAGTCATTGTATTTTGCATCGTTATGCACTTGTAAGAAGAATGCCAACTGATTTGAAAAAAGTTCTTGGTGAAGCTGTGAAGATTGGAAATTTCGTAAAAAGTCATCCTCTCTAATCGAGATTGTTTAAAAAAGTGTGCAAAGATATGGGAAGTCAGTACGAATCACTTCTTCTGCACACGGAAATAAGATGGCTTTCCAGAGGAAAAGCTTTATTTAGATTATTTTAACTTCGTGATGAGTTGAAAGTTTTCCAACTGGATAAACATATGTCTTCATCTGCAAACCTTTTTGATGTATTGCATGATGAGCAATGGATAACAAAATTAGCTTATCTTGCAGACATTTTTGAAAAGTTTAACGGAACTGCTACTGCTTTGCAGGGAAAATCCATAACAGTATTTTTTGCGAGAGACAAATTGGCAGCTTTAAAAAGAAAAAATTAATTTCTGGCTTACCTAGGTACAGAAGAACAATGTTGAATGTTTTCCAGTTTTACATGAATTCTCGCAAGGAAACATGCTAGAGCTCAGAGCAGATATTGGCAATATGATCGCTGGACATTTGGTAAGTCTAGAAAGATCTTTATTAGATTACTTTCCAGATACAAAAACTGACATCGAGTGGGTACAAAATCCATTTCTAATGAAAACCCAGCCTACGACACTAAGCATTCCGGAAAACGAGTCTCTTATAGATCTGCAAAGTTCTTCTTCATCAAAACATGTATTTGATTCTGTATCATTGAACGAATTTTGGGTTGGTATTAGGAGTGAATACCCTGAACTTGCCAAACAGGCTATATTTAATTTGCTCCCTTTTGTCACAACGTATCGCTGTGAAGCAGGCTTTTCAGCGTATACTTACTTATGCAAAGAATAAATTCAGATCGCTGCCCCAGATATGCGAATACAGCTTTCGGATATACTCGTAGAAGTCAATCTTATAAAAATGATAAATCAAACAATGAAATAGTTTCATTCTTCATAATAATCTTGTGTTGTTTTCATTTTTATATCGTTAAGAGCTGGGGTTCCGAAATATGGGCCTTGTTTAGGGTTCCACAGCTTAATAAGTTTGAGAACCGCTGATCTGTACTACTTATTCTTTCGAAGATCTTTTTTTTGCTTTTTTAATAGATTAAATGTCCAGCTATATAGCATATATTACATGACTACAATATTCTGCAATATAATAAAGTAAAACTCTAGTTGAAATTTCGAAGCTATAATTTCTTCCGTTATAAATTACTCACAAATTCGACAGGGTAATTCTGACTAACAAAATATTTCTTCGAAGAAATAAAACCCGTGTCACAACTTCAATGAACTGAGAAAAATAAAAAAAGAAAATTGAAGACACGAGATGTGACAGATCAAATGCACTTGTCACGTGACTAATTAGCACTTGTTACTTCTGCATTTACGCAAAGCAGTTAACAGTAACTTCTAGACAGCATTTCGTTACTTGCACGTGATTATTTTGAAAATTTTGTTTGGGGTATTATAAAATGATTATTTTGTTAAAAGAATATCAAGTGCTTGTAAATATATTCATTTCGAAAATTCACTTTACCCACCCAGATTGCCAAAAATGCACACTGTGGGGCGGTGGTAAAAGTTATAGGAGCAG
Source organism: Brachypalpus laphriformis (assembly GCA_945910035.1). NCBI lineage: Eukaryota > Metazoa > Arthropoda > Insecta > Diptera > Syrphidae > Brachypalpus > Brachypalpus laphriformis. The sequence goes on from OX246753.1 coordinate 37,338,352, forward strand.
CGAGATTGGCAGCGAAAGCCATGTGCGATGAATCAAACCGCAATGGAAAGGTCTAGTCTGAATTACATCATCAGCACCAAAAATCTCTATCTTTTTTTTTATAGAGGACTCACTCACACTTGACCGATTTGTTATTGTATATCTGATAGGACAGAATAATAAAAATTAAAAATATAGTTCACTTTTAATCGCTTTTATACGCGACTATTTCATACATGAAATATAAATATACACAACTATGTTTTTAAGGCACAAGTAATATAAAACGCATAACACCTTGAGGCGACATTATATTTTGCAAATAATACTAAGCGTTTTCTGAACAAAAATATTGTAAGTTTACAATAAAGTTGTTTAAAGCCTGTCAGAATCACAATTGATCTAAAGCCACATTGCGATTTAGCCTTTAGTGGCTTGTACATCACATGGATGGGTTTCAACCCTTCTGATGATCGTTGAGTCGTTGATCGTTCAGCCGATTTCAATTGTTTGTCATAACATTTATAAGATCTTTCAAAACTTTCTTCTTCTTCTTCTTCTTCCCTTTATCAGCGAGGTTGTGATCCGAAAATAAGGGATCACAGCCCTCCCACATCATTTCTACTGATTCGCCTGTGGGGTTCGCCTATTTGCCCTCAGAAAATATTGGCAGGCTCGTCGATTTTGGATCACTCGGTTACTGAGACCAATGAAATGCCGACGTCGCATTTGTGTGATCCAGGCGTTTATAGGCCTGCCTTTCCTACATCGCGATGTCTTTGGAACGTGCATTGATATTACCTTTTTAACAGGGTTCAAATGATCTCTTCTTTGAACGTGGCAATACAAGCTGAGCCGGTCGCGCTCTTTCTTCTGTACGATGGTTTTCTTGACGTGAAAGCTTCCAAGGATCTTTGAACTTCTTATTCGATCAAGCTTTGTCACTCCTGCTGTCATGCGAAGCATCTTCATATCAGCTGCCGTTAATTTACTCTCATACTTTTTGTACATCGTCCAACATTGTGAACCGTATGTGAGCGCTGGACGCACAACTGCGGTGTAGAACTTTCCTTTCAACTTAGGTGTCATTTTTCTGTCACAGAAGATAGCGGAATTTTCTCGCCACTTCATCCACCCTACGCTTATACGATGATTGATGTCGTCATCACAAGTTGCTTTGCTATTGATCATAGATCCCAGATATTCGAACTTTCCGCACTTGGGAAGCACTGTTCTATTCAAATAAATGTCTGTAATAGGCCTGAGTGGATCAGAGAACGGGCAGCACAGTACTCTGTCTTTTTTGAACTAATGCGATACCCATTTTCCTCTAGAACGTCTACCCACACATCAAGTGCTCGTTGCAGGGATGTAGGATCCTCACTTATGATGGCTGCATCGTCAGCAAAGAATAACTGATGTACCTTGGGGTCCATCACTTTACCTTCAAGCAGAAAATCAAGGACTGTAATAAAGAGCAAAGGACTTAAACACCCCGACTTTGATTGGGAACTCTTCGGTTACTCCAGCGGGGCATCTTACTCTTGTCTTTGCTCCCTCGTACATGTCCATGATCATCTGTACATAGGTTTCTGGAACCCCTCGATGTCTTAGCGCCACCCATATCAGATCAGTGGTTGTCTGTCGAATGTCTTTTAAAAGTCAACCAATACAATATGCAAATCCTTTAAGGAATCACGATATTTTTCCATTATGATCCTTATACTTTGGATTGCATCTGTGGTTGATTTACCCGAGACAAACCCGCACTGATCATCAGATAGCCGTATTATTTTTCGCAATCGTCCACCTAATACCCGCTCAACGATCTTCATGGTGTGTGACATCCGCTTGATCGAACAGTATCACAGTTTCGCGTATCACCCTTCCCTTTGTATACAGGAAGAAGGTAACTTTCCCTCCATTGATTCGGCATTGGATTACCTCTCACAAATTTGGAGATGAGAATTCTGAGCCATCTGAACCCGATGTCTCCCATCTTTTTTCAGAACTCAGAGGGCACCTCGTCTGGCCCAACCGTTTTTCGTTTTTTGGAGTATTTGACCGCCTCACTAACTTCTTCGACTGTAATGTCGGGTATTTCTTCACAGTTAGGGATGGCTCTTGGAAAGTTTACCCGGGGAAATTGTTCATTTCAAAAGTTCTTCACAACACTGCCGCCACCTCTGCAGAATTTTGTCGTCATTCACAAGAATCTGGCCATGAGCATTGTTAATGAACTTTGGCGAACGAATCTCCTGAGCATTTCTCCTTCTTTGGGCGACTATTTTGAAGATGGTTGCGCTCTTGTTCATATTGTGCCTTCGCAGCTCCTTGAGAGCCTGGTTTGCATCAGCAACCGGGGAAGATATTTTCTCCAGCTCCCGATACAGGCCCTCCGTACTCTCTGCCTGAAGCTGGGCGCACTTCTTCTTCGCTTTTTTCTTGCAGCATCTGTATTCCATTTCGGGGCGTGCTTTTTCGTCACTATTATTAGAGGGGCACTTGACCAAGCTTTGAAAGCCGCTTTCTTCTCAATTATCACCTTCTTAGCTTCATCACTCCACCCCCATGTTTCTTTGGCGTATTGATGGTGGCCTTTGAAGCTCCTAGCAGTGATTAGGCCTTCTTTAAGCAAGTTCGCTATAGGGAATCCCACATATTTTGTGCTCTGCACTATTCATCCTCAGCTCTGTTGATGGTGTGAGAGATGTAATTTTACATTACGAAAACAAAAGCATCGCCTTTTTCTTTGTCCAGATTGTACCACTTGATTTTCTCAGAGGCCCTTGTTTGTTTGCTTTTCTTTGGTGTTTTCATAAAAATGTCTGTTAGCAGGAGACGGTGTTGCCGAGCGATTGCCTCTCCCAGGATCACTTTAAAATCTTTTACCCGAGTCTTCATGATACTGCCTACCAAATGGTAGTCAATCTGAGTTTCATCTCCACCACTGCTGTAAGTGATCAGGTGTCGGCTTCGTGTGATGAACATGGTATTTAACACGATAAGACCGTGTGGTTTGCACATGCTTAGGATGTCTTCACCAGGAAGGTTCCTGGTGCCATATCCTAGTCCTCCATGGCAGTCTTCATAGTCTACGTTTGACTTCCCGACATGTCCATTCAAATCTCCTCCAAGAAACAGAAACTCTTCCTTTGGAATGTTCTTAAGGAGATTGTGGAAATCTACCCAAAATGCGTCTTTATCTCTCTGATCGCACCCATTTTGGGGAGCATATGCACTGACAATATTCCACACCTCTCCTTGTATTACTAGTTTGAGAGACAACAAACGTCGCTGGACTTCGAAATGCTCAAAACGTTACCAAGTAACTCTGCCGCAATGATGATACCGATGCCGTTCCTAGCCTTTTCCGTTCCGTAGTAGAACATCTTGTAATCTTTTGTCCTAACGTGCCCGATTTCCGGTGTTTTTCCATTTCGTCTCTTGGACAGACAAGATATCCACCACCCTTCTATTCATCATCTCTTCCAGCTCGTTACTTCGACCGGTCGTGCTTTCAACGTTCCAACTCGCGACCCTCGAATTTCGACGAAACTGTTTCATTATTTTGCTAGCCCCCGAAATCCGTATAGCTCTGACCCGAACATTTCTGCTCGGTCCAGGATCAGTACCATGCACAGCAGTGTATTGCACAGTATTACCATACTGATACAGTTTTGCAATATTACCATATTGCGATGGTGTTTGTTGTTTGACACGTGCATGCTCCTGTTTTAGTATTGTTTGATCTTTCTTCTATGACATGGGTCTCATGCACACTTGTGGGAGGGTTTTTAAGGTAGTATATGTGTCGCTAGGCTCTCTTGGGTGTTATATTGCCTAGATCTGAATTGTCCCCTTAGTCGCCTTTTACGATAAGCGGTAGTTGTTGAGGGCGCTGCAGTGATATTCTTAACCCGTCCCTGCACGGGCCGCCATCTTTCAAAACCTTCTGGTAACATAAAAAAACAGGCATTATAGGACCACATTCTTACACTACACTAGAAGTCCCAATAACGGACAACTGGCTTTAACCTAAAACTGTGCTGCAATAAATTCCATAAATGTCCCCTGAAGATTGCAATATCATGAAGATTTTATTTTTGGGGCAAATTTATATAATTTCCCAAGGTTTTAATATCTGCAGTTCGTTCAGCCTCATTGACCATATTTGTATACATTATTTAAGAAAAATTTAAATCAAACATCTGCAGCTCTAATAACTACATTTTTTTATTTGATTTATTTTGACTGTGTCCGTGGGCTTGAGAATAATTCCTGCGGAGAAGTTTTTTAAGTCTCTCAGAGATATAATATCCTTATGGAATTTGCCCCTTAATATTACACACATATGTTACACACTTCTAGACAGAGATGACACACAATATCTTCAATGATTTTCATTTTGTTAAGGTGATATCTTAATTGGCAGTGACCGTTTCTTCTATAGGATACCTTTTATGTGGGCTTTCCTAGCCTATCTTAGTCCTTGGATGTTGTTCCAGTGGGATAAGCTAATATATCTCCCAAGTGCGAAAAGTTCGAGTATCTGCGATCTATGATCAATATCAAAGCAACTTGTGATGATATCAATCATCGCGTAAGCGTACTGTGGGTGAAGTGGCGAGAAAATTTCGCTATCTTCTGTGACAGAAAAATGCCACCTAAGTTGAAAGGAAAGCTCTACACCACAGTTGTACGTCCAACGCTCACATATGGTTCACAATGTTGGACGATGTACAAAACGTATGAGAGTAAATTAACGGCAGCCGAGATGAAGATGCTTCGCATGACAGCAGGAGTGACAAAGCTTGATCGAATAAGAAGTTCGAAGATCCGTGGAAGCTTTCACATCAAGGAAACCATTGTACAAAAAATAGAGCTCGACCGGCTCAGTTGGTATTGCAACGTTCAAAGAAGAGATCATTTGAACCCTGTTAAAAAGGCAATATCAATGCACGTTCCAAAGACATCGCGATGCAGAAAAGGCAGGCCTATAACCGCCTAGATCACACAAATGCAACGACATCGGCATTTCATTGGTCTCAGTAACCGAGTGATCCAAAATCGGCGGGCCTGATAATTTCTGAGGTAAAATAGGCGAACCCCACAGGCGGATCAGTAGAAATGCGTTGAAGTGGGAGGGTTGTGATCCCTTATTATCGGATCATAACCTCACTGATAAAAAGGAAGAAGAAGATCTCCCATTTGTTAAAAATTATTTTAGAAGCATAGTTTGATATTCCGCAGCTGGGTTCGGGTCCGAAAAATAGTCGTGGCAGGTGCATTCTCTGTGACTATATGTATAGGTTACTGTGCATAGTGGTATAATTCTAGCTGCTTAGAAAATCTTGCATAATTGTTTAATAGAAATCGAACTAAAAAATACAAAGTCACTGTTTCCACCCCTATTTTAGGTAAACTATTGCCCAAAACATTTGCCAAATAAATGTTAGATCACACAAATTGACAAACATCCTACGTAATGTCCTCATTCAATATGACGTGATAGCGCACTTTTAATCAAAGTCAAATTATAAAGTTCATACTACTTAGCTATTACAATTAATTTATACCAAAAATAAAAACGCAGATTCATACCACACACTTACGTTATTTACTACATATACCCCAATAAAACCAATGCACTTGAATACACTAAACAAAGTGATCACCCCAAACCACCACCCAAGCAACCCTTCCCCACCCTCCACATAGAGCTCATCACTCACATACCTCAAACTATACAATCGAATTAATCTAACAAAAAAAAAAAAAACTCGTTACATATGCATTTATTCGCAGTTCAGTTAGCCACTAACTTAAAAGCCTATAAAAGACATCGACCAGCTCACTCTAACCAACAGTTCGGTTCGGTTCGTTCATACTTCAGTGGGGTAAAACGATTCGAATCCCAGAGTACGTGAGTGTTTTCATTTCGATTATTTAATCGCTTCTTCGGATTGTGAGGATTAAAGTGATAAAAAAAAAATAACAATAAATATCCATCAACATGTCGATCGCTCAGGAAGTTATCAAAGATCCTGGGCTAGTTAGCGCGTCTAGTGTTTTCTACTTCCTGCTTCTACCAACAGTCACTTTGTGGTTTGTCTATTGGCGACTCTCCCGCAGGCATCTCTATGAATTGGCAGACAAATTACCCGGTCCCGAAGGATTACCAGTGTTGGGCCATTTACTCGATATTATGGGAAAACCAGCGGGTAGGATTATGATTGAACCAGCGCTGATCACAAAGAAACTAATTCCGATTTCTTACCATTTTCTAGATGTCTTTCGGACAATATTGAAAAAAGGTGAAGCATTTGAGCATTTAGCCAAAGTTTGGATTGGACCTAAGCTGATTATCTTTTTGTTTGATCCACGAGATGTTGAGATCATTCTCAGCAGTCAAGTGTATATTGACAAGGCGCCTGAATATGAATTTTTCAAGCCATGGTTGGGAGATGGTCTATTAATTAGTACTGGTGAGTAAATTTGAAGCATTTTGTGAAAATTAGGTAATGCAACGCAACTGTGAATTTGAATTACTCCGAAAATTTTACAAGAGCTCATTTGAAATCATTTTATTTTACCCGCTTCTCCGAATATTCGGAATTAGTACTATCCAGTATTTTCTATAAGTACGAGCTTGAATTGAAATTGAATTTTTTCAGTACTGTGCTAAAAAGTCATTTAGTAAATTTTTCTTTCAAATTTTGAAATGCCTACTCAATGGAACATAGAATAATGGCAAATTTTTTCAAAAGTCATTCATATTTTTCTTAATTGTGAGGAGGCAAACTAATAAATAAACTAAATATACTAATTATAAGATTTCGGTGATGTTTTGAGATTCCAAAAATGTGTCCACTGTTCTTACGAGTGAAAAAATGATTTGCAAAACGATTTTTTTGTTTATAATAGGTGCGTTTTTTTATACGCGTATACCCGCTAACTCAAAAATCATACAAAAAAACCACCATCCCCGCTTACCGGTTTTGTGAGAAAAACCTGGCAGCACATACAATCTTATGATATTTTAACTGCCAAACTCAGAAATCCTTAATTTTTTTTTACGAAAATTATAAACAAGCTATTTAAATGGAAAACTTCGAAACTTTCTTTGAAATAAAATTAGAATTTTTTTTTAAAAATTCGATTTTTTCTTCTTTATTCTTGTTTTCTTTTTCGCGAAAAATGGCACTTCAGCAACCCCAAAGTCTCCTCCTTAGTCCACAATTTTCGTTGGGTAATAAAATGTAGAATAATAACAACAAATTCTCTTTCATGTTTCTACGTACCTTTTTTCTGCTCCAGACATTTTTGTTTTTAAATTAATTTCCAAACGAAATGTCACATTTATATCAAATTTTTGACAATTATTCATAATTTACCGATTGCGGATAAGAAAAAGGATTCTGGTAGCATTGTTGTCTGATAGCGATAGTTGTCCCCGCTAACTTAAGCGGGTACACGCTATCGTGTTGTTGTAATTAACATGTACATTTTTTAGGTTAGCGGGTATACGCGTACAAAAAAACCCACGTAATAATCAAATTTTGTATGTTTTTGGTTGATTATTAGAGTGAATCTTTCAGTTAGAGAAGGGTTCGTTTCGCATTTCGCAGTCGTTTAAAAACTTATTCAGCATTCGCTTATTAGCGGTTTAAGGGGAATTCTCAGAGAAAGTGGAATTTATTTTAGTATTGTGTCGAAATTCATTCAGGCTTTGATTGACTTTTTTTTGTACTTTGAATGGATCCCCTTTCGTCCAATATTTTTTTTTTATATTTTAATGCAATTTCTTCGCAAATTCGTAAATTTTGATCACTCCAAAAACATGCAAAAAATAATTCTTTAGATATATTTAAAATAAAAATTTTGTAGATAATCTTAGGTCACACTTCATTAGGATCGTATAATTATAACAACTCCGAAAATTCGGACAAAACAAATTCACTCGGCACTCCTTCCTTTTGTCAATACCTCAAATGTTACGACTCCAAAAATGAATATTTATATAAAAAAAAAAAGATTTGTTTTAAGAGGATCTAAAGAACGTAAAATATTTTAAAAGTCCAACAATTTTTAAGTAAAAAAATTCCCTGGTACGAAACTAATAAGAAATGTAACTTTTTTTTTACCAAACTGTATTAATTTGCAAAGTCATAATTAGTTCAAAAATGTCATCAGTTTTATTCAATTCTATAAATTTCACTTAAAATTTACAAACGAGTTTAGAATGATCAGAATTTAAGTAATTCTCCACATAAAAAAAAGTTTTCGCTCCCGCATTCGATTTTTTACGGCGGATGTATTTACAAAAAAACATGCTATCGAGGAATTCAAATTAATCACCCGTCAAAGGAACAATTATGATAAATGCTTTCAAGTTTATAATTTAAATTTTATTTGAAGAAAATTATTAGAGAAATTTTGAAAATTAATTGTTGGTAAAATACGCAATCATTTCATTGTTTTCGCAGGCAAAACAATCATCGCCGGTTTTTCGTTAAGCACAATTTATTTTTAAATACGCGTATCGATTGAATATAGCCAGCTTATGCATATTCTATAATAGATTTTGCGTCATTCAGTGAAAGGTATCTAATTAACATGCAATGAACCCAAAAGTCAAATCGTTCTTCTTCTTTTTTTTAAACCAACAGTTTAATGGATAATTTCGGTCTTGCCGTTCTTAATTATGTACAATTTGGTACCGCACACAATGAATTAATTTCAAGTTGATTTCGCATGCAATGAAATATAACCTCTGATAAGGTTCCGATTTGAATATTCAGTCAGGATACTTAAATTTACTGCATTGATTGTTTCTTTTGCCTTGTTAACGTTGATTTCGTCATATTTTTTTTTTTTCTTATAGGTCACAAATGGCGTTCACACAGGAAACTTATTGCTCCAACATTCCACTTGAACGTATTGAAGAGCTTTATTGAGCTGTTTAATGAGAATTCACGGAACGTGGTCCGCAAATTGAGAGCTGAAGGTGAAAAAACATTCGATTGTCATGATTACATGAGTGAGGCCACAGTAGAAATTTTGTTGGGTAAGTATCTTTTCTTTTTTGCCTTAGGCCTCATTGTTCTCAATCACTTCATTTGCCCCTAAAACAACCAGACGATCTAAGGCCCTATTATTTTTAAATTCAATAAATAACTACATACATTTTAATTTCAATTAATACAAACTAGATCGCGCTATTTCAATTTCCTTGACCAGTTAAAAATAGCCCTTTGTTGCGCACTATTCGAGAGCATAGATTTATGAAATTATTTTAAGTACTCTTCTGCATTGACTATACCCTTGTTTACAACGATGTTCAAGTTCACAAAATATTACCCTTGCACTTTACGGATATTCATACGTTATGTACAGTACCCATGCTCACGTTGACTTTCACTATCTAGCTATGGATTTTGTTACCGGTTCTTCATTCAGTTTCATCGCATAGCCTCACATCTACGAGTATCTTTTCAGATTTTTATGTCATACGATTTGTAAATAATAACATGGAAACTATATATCCCTGTTATATGAGTATACATCTCAAATTAATTTTCAAGATTCTATAACTGATCTCCCTATAAATAAAGGGGTAGCATACTGCAGTGATGCGATCTTGAACAGTTAAAAGTTTAAGTAAAAGTATTTATCGCCATTCACCTAATAGCTACTTTAAACGTATGTACATTGGCAAGGAAAGTTTTAAAAATGTTTTGGATTTGATGATAGATACAGCTTTTTTTCCATCGTCATTTATTCCATAATATTTGTCTTTAGAAACCTTCTGCTGGAAACTTATCAAGCGTTTGGATTGAGTTATCGCATTTGAAACGTGGGCACCTGCTATTCACCTCGGATTTAATGGCCTTTCTTGCAGATGAGGGTGGAATTGGTTTGGAAAATGAATAGTTATGTATATCACTGATCTAAAGAGAGGATGAGTATGCATGCATGTGATTATGCAGCAGTTAGTAACACCTAAGCAAGCCCAATGACCTCTGGAACAAGAATATGGAGACTGTTGGCTTTATTGTATCTTATAGGAACCTCAAGTATAGGTATTTCCTTCATTTCTCGCAGAATCCCCTACGTTTTTTTCTGGAGTAACAGACTTCTCTTCAAATGCTTTCACTTTGATTGTTTTATAATCGCAGTCCCTCTATAAACCTTACACTGTTACTCCTTCATAGTACACATGAAGTCAGCAATCGTTCTGTTTCTTCTTGATCTAAAAACCCAGGATATTCTCCGTCGAATACTGTCATGAACTTTCCCCAGATGATTGACCCTTTTTAACTTCAATTGCATCCGGCTTTGGTTTGCTTCATTTTGAAAAATTATCTTCATCCTAGATACATTCTAGACTCTTACAAAACTATGCCCAGTCGCTTGTAGTTTCTAGATGTACTCAACAGCCCCAAAAACTTACCAAACTAAAATACCAACAGTGCCCAATTTAAATTGCAAATGTGGTTGTTCCACACCCAAGAGACGCAACCTCATGGCTTGATCTTGGCATTGATTTGTTTTGTTGTTTTTTTTTTGCACATATATTCTCCCCCGCCTTGTGACAATCGAGTAGGTATGCATGTTTATGCTCCTACATACTACGTTTGTTGCAAGTTAAATAGAATCGTTAGATAGACAAACAGCCAAACCAACTGGCATCAAAAAACAAAAGTCCATTGAAGCCCAGCCAGGTCATGATGATTGCTATGTATGAGTGTCACCTTCTGTCACTCGCACAATCCGAAGGAAATCAAAATCAAAATGCATCGACAGTGACCATTGAAATCGCACAAATTAAAATAGTTATGCCAAATGGTAGAGTAATCATGCCAGTGAACTCAGGTAACCCGTATTCGGATTGGATTTTTCTGTACATTATGTAATAAGTTTGTACTGTGTAGAAACAGGCGTTCTCCTGGATAAGTACCAGGAAAAAACTGGCTTTTCACGATCTATGGCACTTTTACATAACTTTTTCGCGGCCTCTAACGTCACTCTCAGTTGGTTAAGTGAGATAAAATAATTGATATTGTATGCGGTTAGATCTGTACGCCAGCCGATACAGATATAACCTGGTCAGGTGCAATTTGGACGTTAGAGGTGACTCTATGTGTGTGCTCCATGGAAAATTGCCTACCATGCGGAGCTGTGTGTTGACTAATTTATATTTTCCAATGGGAAGTAGTAAACAGAAGATTGCGAAATAATATTGCGAATTGCGAAGAGAAAGAGAAAATAGGTGATTGGGTTGTTTGTTTTGGTTTCAGGATTGCGTAATGGAACTGATGGATTTGATGGTGTCTGTCCAGTTGTGATCGCATGTGCTTTAGGAAGAAAGTAAAAGGAGACTGATGGTGCAGTTGCATCGATAAATGATTTTATGAGGCTTTATTGTAGGTGATCAATGTAATTCGAGACTTCCTCAATTACTAAAAGAAACCTATCAATTGCATAAACGATCATGGTGTCCTGTATGTTACTGAGTTCAAGAGTCTCTCACTTTATCCCAGATTTGTCGAAAAGTGCAATTCATACACTATGAAGTAATAAAACACAAACAAAATCAGTATAAGAAACCCCTTCGCAAATTATTTGTGCACTGTTGATTTTAACGAGTATTTTATGTCCCAGGATGCTTCAAATCTATGTAGTCCTCAAGTCAAACATAGCCTTTCCCGAAAACTCATAAGAGCTTATTTTTTATCTTTCATTTAGTCTGTAAAGCTCCTCCATTTCTTAAATATCGCAATCAAGATTAAGAGCTTTTATAAGAATAAAACAGAATGGAAACCTAAAGGATGTCAAATGCAGGATTTTTTCGCTTAACCTCCTCGAAGACTGGACAATACTCGTAGAAGCGCTTGAGATTTCAAGATTTTCAAAGATACTGACCATCTCCTAACTTTCTTTCTAGAAACCGCCATGGGGGTGTCCAAATCTCAACAGAAGAACGGTTACGAATACGCCGTAGCTGTGATGAAAATGTGCGATATTCTCCATCTACGTCATCGCAGCCTTTTGTTGCGCAGTGAATTCCTTTTCAGTCTCACCAAGCACTTTAAGAATCAAGGTAAACTTATTGGGATAATTCACGGCCTTACCAGCAAGGTCATCAAAAATAAGAAAGAAGCCTTCTCCAAGGGTGCTCGTGGTTCCCTAGCTCAGACCAGCAAATCATTTGAAGCCTTTAACTTCCAAATTGACTCGAAGAAAACCACCGTTGTGGAAGGTCTCTCATTCGGACAATCTGAAAATCTGAAAGACGATTTGGATGTAGAAGACAATGACGTCGGCGAGAAGAAACGTTTGGCTTTCCTGGATCTACTTTTGGAGAGTGCACAAAATGGTGCATTGATCTCCGACACAGAAATCAAAGAACAAGTCGATACGATCATGTTCGAAGGTCATGATACCACCGCTGCTGGAAGTTCATTCTTCCTATCAATGATGGGTATCCATCAGGAAATTCAAGATCGTGTCGTGGCTGAATTGGATGAAATCTTTGGTGATTCTGATAGGCCTGCTACCTTCCAAGATACTCTCGAGATGAAATACTTGGAACGTTGTCTTATGGAGACACTTCGTATGTATCCACCAGTACCGATTATCGCTCGTCAACTGAAAGAAGATGTCAAGTTGGCTTCTGGTGATTACTCTATCCCAGTTGGAAGCACAGTTGTTGTGGCCACCTTCCAACTTCACCGTAATCCAAAGATCTACGAGAACCCGGAGGTATTCAATCCAGATAACTTCCTGCCAGAAAAACAGGCCAACAGACATTATTATGGCTTTGTACCATTCTCTGCTGGACCAAGAAGCTGTGTTGGTAAGTTCAAAAGAAACCTAAATATTTCCCCTACTCTAAAGTTTTCTATTCTATTTGAAGGTCGCAAGTATGCCATGCTCAAGCTGAAGATTCTACTCTCCACCATCCTACGTAACTATCGCGTTCATTCGGATATCAAAGAGAAGGATTTCAAATTGCAGGCTGATATTATATTGAAGCGGGAAGAAGGCTTCAAGGTTCGTCTCACGCCTAGGCAGAGAACTGCCAAGGTTGCTTAAGACGACCCTATTTTAAGCCCCAAAGATCTCCCCCTCAACCCCAACCAATCACACGAAGGATGTAGTTTGTAGTGGAGAAACAAAAATAAAAAATGATATATATATATACGTATTTAAAAAAAGATACTTGTAAAGGTGCACAATGAGGACACCTAACCTGGAGTTCGAAAATCTCATTCAAAAACCAAAAAATAAAAAATAATAAAACTTTGCAGTGCGGTGTAAACATCAGATCTAGACTTCCTGAGCTTCTTTCTTTATTAAGTTTTCTTTTTTCTTTTTTGTTGTTTATGAACAAAAAAAAATATTTTATATTTTCTTATTCAGGTTTTGTGTTGTTTGCATTTGTTTTTATTTTTTGTTTCTTGAAACTGTTATATTTGTATAAAAAAATAAATAAAAAAAAACTAAATGTTTGTGAAGAATAATTTGATTGTGTTCAAAGCTTTTCTACTCATTACTATACACAATGGGCTTTATAAAGCAGTTGCTTCTTAATGCTTTGAAATTGCGAACACCTATAATCAGTATCTTATAGATATAAAACCGAAAAGTAAGCTAATGATTGCCTTAGCAGTAAATAAATCACCTCAGTTCTCTTGTCAGGAAGTATAGTACTAGTACTCATAAAAAAAAATACAAGAAACAGACTGAAATTCCGAAACCCGTCTTGCGAAGATTCTTGTTACTCTTGCGAAACTTCAACCCTAAAATCTACAAATAGAAATTTTCAACTGCTGTTAGAGAATGAAACGTGCGCGAGGAAAGCAAATGTGAACGCTCTTACTGTAAAGACAGTATTTTCTTTTGAGAAGTGGTGTCCGAAAGAAAAGCTTCGAGTATTTTTTATCCCTGTTAAGAATGAATTAAATGAAACGCTAACCGGGATGCAAATATTTATATTGTGAATATTTTCCATGTGAATGGAAATTAACATTCGAGAGTTGTGCATATCGAATGTTTGCCAGACGTAAGCGAGAGATGGGGCCGTAAAAAAGCCTTTCGGAGGTTTCTCGACCCACCTGTTCAGTAGTTCCTGTGACTATGACTGTGTTCTATAAACTAAATTCATTGTTTTGCAAACAAAAAATAACACCTTTTCTTTAAGAAAACCGATAGTTAAATGAAGCCTTCAGCTTACGCCAGATCCGGTAATCTATGAAAACGGGCCTACCCTTATTTTCCGATAAACCAGTTTACGGGTGAATCTGGGCCTCAACCAACAATCCTCTCCATTTATCTCGGTCTTCAGCTAATTGCTTCCAGTTGCGCACTCTAAGTTAGTTGATGTCCCTCTGAACTTGTGCGCGCTACCTACGGCGAGGAGGCCTTCTACTGCGTCGTCCCTCTGGGTTAGATTCGATCACTAAGTCGTAAATCTATGTTCACAGCTATAACTGTGAATGTGATTTCTTATTCACTGTGAATACAACCTGTGATTGCGAATGTTTGGGAGTAATTTTTTTTACGAATAAAAAATTCCTTACTTACTAATAAAGTATTGTACAACTTACATTTTTTCTGTGATCTATCAATAAATTATTATATTATTGACTTCGTGTATCGTAAAATGTACTCGTAGGTAATTCGTTAATACACATCCGTATGCATTACTATCCCTATTAATACTAATACCGTTAAAAATATTTCGACCGAATAATTCAAAAAATAAACTTACTCCAGAAACTAATGTCTCCAAAGGATGCTTGATTTGCATATGCCTTTCTAAATTTGATATTCTGGTTTTGTACGATAATTTACAAATTACGTTTTACGAAACGCTAATCTAATTCCTTAAAAAAAACCAAATAAAACTAATCGAATCTTTTTTTGCTTTATTATTGGCGGCATCTTAAAAGTATTTTTTTTTTAGGTACGCGCACTTGTACACACCAAACAAACAAATGTGTAAATTTGTGCTTTGAATATAATCACTGCCAGCTCTGAACCGTTTGTTGTGTACATTTTCGCTCTTCGCTCGTCGCTCTTCACTAAGCAATGGCAGCTCTGTACGGGTTGGTGTGTACATTTTCGTTCGTCGCTCTGCAATGAGCAGTGCCAGCTCTGTGCGTTTTGATTTGTACATCTTTGTTCTTCGCTCGTCGATCTTCACTAAGCAATGGCAGCTCTGTACGGTTTGGTATGTACATTTTCGTTCTTCGTTCGCCGCTCTGCACTGAGCCATGCCAGCTCTGTATCTTTTGTTGCTGTGTTGGAACGAATGTGTTTTGTGTAAAAGTGTATTGAAAATTAATTTTAAGTTTGGGTAAATGTATAATGATTGTGTAAGCAATAATTTCAATACTTACTTACTTATGTCCTGTATCCCCTTGTGGGTCCTAGGGCCTCTACTACGCCTACGCGCCATCGTGTACGGTTTCTGGCAATGTGTTTGAGTTCTCCCCAACTTTTCCCTAGCTGCCGTGCCTCCTTCTCGACTGTTCTGCGCCATGTTCTTCTCGGACCGCCAGGTCTTCTGCCATCCTGAGTTAGAGGGTTCCATTGCATAGCATGGTTCGCTATGCAGCTGTCACCCTTTCGGAACGTGTGACCAATCCACTGCCACTTCCGCCGTTGGATAGTTGTGCCTATTGGTTCCTGACCCGTTCTCTCGTAAAGGTGTTCGTTAGAGATACGATTGGGCCAGAAAATCCTTAAGATATTGCGCAGACACCTATTAACAAACGTTTGCAGCTTTCTGGTGATAGTAGTGGTCACTCTCCACGTGCTGCAACCATATAGCAGCACGGATTCAACGTTGGAGCGGAACAGTCTTATTTTGGTGCTCAAACTGATTGCATTGCTTCGCCATATTTTGGACAACATCCCGAACGCGGACTTTGCTTTGGCGATCCTGTTGGCTATATCCAGTTCGGTTCCACCATCGCTCGAGACAATACTACCAAGATACTGGAAATCCTCTACTCTCTCTACCGGTTGTCCAGCAATGCATATTTGAGCTGATGAGTTTGTTCCAAGGCTGATAATTTTAGTTTTTGCCGTATTAATTTTCAGCCCGACGACACCTGCCTCCCTCTCCACATCTGCTGTCATTTGGTGGAGATCCATAATTCTGTGGGAGAGTAAGCATACATCGTCTGCGTAGTCAAGATGCTTCAGTTGAGATGTAAGAGTCCATCGAATTCCTCCGTTTCCCGTCGACAAAGCTGCATGAAGCACATCGCTAATCACCAATAGGAATAATATTGGTGAAAGGATACAGCCTTGTCTTACCCCACTTTGGATCTCAAATTCCTCAGACAACCTTCCCCTGTGCAGAACGTGACATTTGGAGTCTTCATATGTAGCTTTGATAATAACAATTAGTTTATCGGGGATGCCTCTCCTGCGTAAGGCACGCCAAATAAACTCCCTGTTGACACTATCGAACGCCTTCTCAAAATCGATGAACAGCAGGTGCAGTGGCGATCGATATTCAACACACTGTTCGATGATAATCCGCAGGGTGTTGATGTGGTCGGCACAGGAGGATCCAGAGCGGAAACCTGCTTGTTCGGCATCGAGTGTGTCTTCGAGATGTTGTTTGATTCGCTCAAGGATGATTTTAGCTATTATCTTAGCTGCAGCAGGAAGCACGCAGATACCCCTCCAGTTTCCGCACTCCATTAAATTTCCTTTCTTAGGAAGCTTGACGATCATTCCCTTTTTCCACTCGTTAGGAAAGCTCTCAGCTTCCCAAGCTCTATCTATAAGTGGAAGCAGAAGCTCAGCCGATGTTGTTGGCGTTGCTCGTAAGAGCTCTGCTGGAATACCGTCAAGTCCTACCGCCTTGTTGGTTTTGAGTGCCTTGATCGCGGTAATAATCTCATCTTTACTGGGAGTCGTGGTGCGTATTCGGGTACTTCTCACCTCGGGCATCTCAGTCTGATTTGGGAGCATATCGCTAGCGAATACACGGTTTAAAACCGTAGCAAAATGCTCTTTCCATCTCTTGAGCTGGTCCTCATCCGAAATGAGCAAGGAGCCGTCTAGGCTTTTCACTGGGTGTTGGCTGGAGCTGCGACCACCTGTCAGCTCCTTCGTGATTCTGTAGGCGGTCCTGCTGTCGCACCTCCGTGCAGCTTCTTCTGCTTCTGTAGCCAGCGCGTTGATGTAGTTGCGCTTGTCACGTCGTACGCTACGCTGAACTTCTCTCATCTTCATGCGATATAGGGACTCTAGCTCGCTTCTCCCTGCTGCTGGGGTAGCTGCAACGCGAGTTTTAAGCTGTTTTCGTTCGTCAATCCGTCTCCAGGTATCCTCGGAAAGCCACGCCCTATGTCTTCCCTGCGATCGACCGACAATTCTTTCAGCACCAGATGTAAAAACATTTTTCACAGCACACCAATGGTCTTGGATGGTTGCGGGCATTGAGCTGCTGATTGCTTCCACACCTTGCGAAAAGTGCTCCCTTAATTGTTGGCGCACTGAGGGATCACTAAGTCTATCGATGTTGAACCTGGGCATTCTTGTGTTGTCGTGGGATCTTCGAACTGCAGCAGTGCGTAGTTGGAGAGTAGCTATCATAAGATGGTGATCACGTACTATCCCCACATCTGCCTCTCGCCTGTTTCGGACGTCCAGGAGACTACTTCTAAAGCGGCGGCTGATAGCAAAATGGTCAATTTGGTTGGAGGTTGCTTGCCTATCATTGGAAACCCAGCTGACTTTGTGGCAGGTCTTGTGCTCAAACATGGTGCCACCTATCACAAGGCGGTTGGCATTGCAGAAATCCACAAACCTTTCGCCGTTGTCATTCCGGTTGCCTAGTCCATGCTTCCCGATTACATGTTTGAGCCCTTCGTTGTCGCTGCCTACCTTGGCATTCAAATCCCCCATCACTATGACAATGTCTCCATTTGGTGTTGTGTTGAAGACGGCGCTTAAATTAAATTAAATTAATTTCAATAGGTGTACTTTTATTAATTTAATTTGTGTAGTATAAATGTCTTGTGTATGAATGTGTACTAATGCGCCCACATTCCGTGATTATTTAAATCGAAAAAGAAAGGAACTAATTTACTAAAGGTACATTGAGCAATAAAGAATATGAATGTAAAAAGAAACTATGGAAAGTCTAACGTTACATTCGGATTCATTTAAAGAGAGTGTAGCAGGAATGTAATTTAAAATAGAGAAATGGACAGTTACCTAAACTAAGGTTTGCAAATAATATGCTATGCGTTTATTTGGCACTTGTGTCACATAGTACTGGATAGATGCGTATACAAAAATGTGATGTGAAAAAGAATTCGTTATTCACGTTTTAACCATTCACAATTTGTTTTTAACTCATTCACAGGCTGCGAATTTTTTTTTTCCCAGTGAAAAATTCACAGGTAGTGATTTTTTGCCCATCTCTAGTGTCCATCCGCTCTACATGTCCCAGCCATCTCAGATGTCCAATACGCAATTTTTTGACTAGGTCGATGTCGCTGTACAGTTCGTATAGTTCGTCGTTGAATATTTTTCTCCAAAACCCGCCAACGCAAATGGGACCGAATATCTTACGAAGAATTTTTCTCTCGAAGCGACCAAGAACATCTTCATCGGCTTTAAATAAAGTCCATGCTTCAGCGCCACCGTAAAGCAGGATGATCAGGGTCTTATATAGAGTCTCCTTAGTTGTTCGAGATAGGGCTTTACTGTTGAATTGCCTTATTAGCCCAAAAAAACAGCGATTGGCAAGAGTTATTCTTCGCTTGATTTCTGCGCTGATATCATGGTCAGAACTTATAGCAGAGCCAAGGTACTAGGTCTCTTACTACATCGAAGTTGTAGCTGCCTACTGTGACGATCTGTCCAATTCGTCGGTGTTGATTGTCCCTTCCTGTTGACACCATATACTTGGTTTTGCCCTCGTTTATCGCTAAACCCATTTTGGCCACTTCAGCTTTAATGCTTACAAACACACTGGTGACAGCCCACTGAGTTCTTCCAATAATACATATCAATATCGTCGGAGTATGCAAGCAGTTGTACTGTTAATAGATTGTGCCTCTGATTTTGGCTTGTGAGTTCCGCACAATCCATTCAAGTATGATATTAAAGCAGACACATGACAGCGCGGCACCTTGTCTAAAACCTTTTTTTGACATCAAAGGTCTCGGTGAGGTTACCAACCTTGATGGAGCAGCGAGCGTTCTCCATCGTCATCCTGCACAGACGGATAAGTACGGCAGGGATTTCAAAACTAGACATGGCTCTTCTCTACAAATGCTGTCATAGGCGGCCTTGAAATCGATAGAGATGATGAGTATCGATTTAGACTTCTTGGGTTTTCTCCAGGATTTGTCGAATTGTGGAGATTTAATCAATGGTGGACTTTCCTGGCCTGGAACCGCTCTTATAGGAGGCAATCAGACTGTTGATAAAAGGTTTCAGGCGTTCAAACAATATCACAGAAAAGATCTTGTATGGGATGTTGAGGAGATTGATGCCTCTATAATTGGCGCAGTCTTGTAAACAAGTAAGGAAGGATCTAGCGTATCCTTTAATCCCACTTAAAGCTCTTATACATAGACTGCAGAAGAAAATCCATTAGTGACATGGCATTATTGGTAGAACACAACCAGAACGTAGTAACTTTTTCGGTAATATCGGTTCAAGCTATGAATAGAGCTAAGGTGAAGAATCATTATACATTGTGTGTTGTCAAGAAACAAAGCATGAAGTTTTTCACAAACTTCGCAAGGGTTTTGAAGGTAGCGCTGGTAGCTACGGCAATGTTTCTGTGCACATTCATTATATGGACATCTATGAAGGTAATGTACGGATATCATTCACACTGTCTTATAAGGCTTTAAACGCATGAAATGCACCCGAGGAATGAAATCAGTTCTAAGATTTGGTGCATTGGTCAACTTCAAATGTACACTCTATGTATGTACACTCATATGTATGTATGTAGATCAGAAACTCTGCAATATAAAGATGAGCTCCATATTTGATTACCTAGAGAGATCTAGATGGATCTATTAACAGAGATAAAGATTAAAATTCACATTCCTCTATATAAAAGAACATTGGCGACAAAATTATAGCTTACCTATATTTAAAACCGATTTGCATCAATGTGATTGATATGACGCTATTAATGCGATATATTGGAACCTAATACATTGCATTGTAGCATTAGATCATAACAGCCTACTTATTTCAAATTCATAACCATCCGCTATATAACAGTATTGCGGTTTAGAAATCGAAGATACGTACTTTCGGCTGATTGCGTCTACAGCAACTTTTAGTGCGGTGGTAAGAAGATCCGGAATTCTAGCAATTGAACCCATCTATTGCAACGTGATTTTTACCAGGCAGGTACATGTAAGACCTTATGTACATTTATTGTATTGTATTTGTTGTTGCATTAAATATAGGCGAAGTATGATACTTTGTGATTTGTTTACTAAGCTTTGCATCAAAAGCGTTGTTGTTGGTTTGTTCTGTAGTTATGGATTGTTAGCTAACTATTACCGCACTCACAGTGATTGGAATAACCAGAATTTATGAATTTATTGAGTAATGTCAAGGTTTTGGTGTTTCATGCATTGGGCTACTCATCACAACACACATCGAAGTTTAATCTCCGAAACAAATAAAAACAATGGGGAGACTGGATCGTACGTACTTCCCGTACTCGTATACTCGTATTGTTTGTTTTTTTCTTGCAAATTATTCAAATAAAATATTAAATTAGAACAATCAAAATGCCATTTTTTAATTGCGTTGAAAACCAAAAAAAATAAACCCACTAAAATAGTTAAAAGCCTTATAAGTAAAGCACTGTTTTACATCAATTTTTAAAAAATCTAAGGGGTCATTTTCTACAAAAGTACTCATAAAGTGCCATCAATTTTAAAGCCAGAATGAAAATTTTGATTTTTTCCTCGTAATCTTCTCTGAAGATTTAAATATTTTCCTGTTTTTTCTTGGAATCTCTATAGGTTTGGTTCGACTAATCGATCTTGTTGTCCTGATGTTTAAAAGCTTAATTGTATGAGACTTTATAATAAGTTGTGCAAACTTAATTTAATTTTGACACAGGGCTTCGTTAAAAGTTCAGGGTATATCACATGCCCTTCATTTCCGTTGGTGTCTAGAGTGGCCAACTATTCTTTTCTCGAATGCATATATTTTCCAAAATAGAATTTGAAAATAAATTTTTAAAATATGTTTTCACACTAAAGGAATGATTCAATATATGTGGAACTTAAGAAAATGTGACCTATTTTTATTGCCGCAAGATAGATAGATAGATAGATAGATATCTTTATTGTAGCTAGAATAATACATTTCTTATAAACTAAATTGCACATTTTATAGAGATTTGGTTTACTGATACCTTACTGCTGAAAAATTCATTATCAATTTCTACAATATATCACAGGTTCATTCATAATATTTTCGAAGGAAAAGCTATATTAAAAACCCACATTTAATTTACACAATATTTCGATTTTGAGACGAGAGAGGGGGAGATGGGAAAACTGATGCAGTAAATTTATTCAAATTTCGTTGGTACGAGTACATCTTTATATAAGTAAAATGATAAATAGATGACAATATTAACGAGAAGATAAATAAGTAATACAATGAATAAATTAACAAATAATAAATAGCAAGCAGATAATAATTAACACATAGCAATAATAAATAATAAATAACACGAGGGCAAGGTGAAAAGTTGTCGGCCTGACGCAGAGATAGCGTTCCAATCAGCAAAAAAGTTAGCAGTTTCCTG
The DNA here is from genome assembly GCA_945910035.1 of Brachypalpus laphriformis. Classification (NCBI taxonomy): domain Eukaryota; kingdom Metazoa; phylum Arthropoda; class Insecta; order Diptera; family Syrphidae; genus Brachypalpus; species Brachypalpus laphriformis. The sequence continues at coordinate 37,360,175 of OX246753.1, forward strand.
CCTGATTGGCAAAAGTTTACGGGGACTCTGCTTCTTCCATGTCAACTGTTTAAAAGTGGGCAGCTGAATTTAAACGTGGTCGCACGTCCCTCGAAGATGACCCACGTGAAGGACGACCAAAAATCGCAACCACACCCGAAACCATCGAAAAAGTGCATGATATCGTGTTGGACGATAGGCGAGTAAAGGTGAGTGAGATAGCTAAGGCTCTGTGTATATCGGAAGAGAGGGTGCGAAACATCTTGCACAAAAACTTAGGGATGCGAAAGCTCTGCGCAAGTGTGCCACATTTGCTGAATGCCGATCAAAACCAAATGCGCAAACGATTTTGGCGGCAATCTTTGGACCGATTCAATAGGGATCCGACCGATTTTGTGCGGCGATTTGTCACCATGGATGTGACATGGGTCCACCACTACACGCCAGAAACGAAACAGTAATCGAAGCAGTGGGTGGAAGCCAGTGGTTCTGCGCCAAAGAAAGCGAAGTTGATCGCATCTGCCGGAAAAGTCATTGCCACTGTGTTTTGGGATGCGAAAGGGATCCTGTTAATTGATTACCTCCCCCCAAAATTATTTATGGGATAATTCAACGCGTGCCAATTCAATTTTAATATAAAAAAGGTTAAACCAAAGTGTTTATTAACTGAATTTAAAAAGGTTAAACTACAAACAGGAATACTCTTCGCGACTGGCTCAATCGGCGGACTCTCCCTCACTGTCCTTTTTGCTTCAATTTCATGTGGTGGGTAAACATGGCGAATAACCGTGGTGAATTAACGTGGTGAATAACCGTGGTAGTCACAGGGTGATCCCATAAACTCTGCCCTCCTGAACCCTTTTCCGACTCTAGGAAAGGCCGAAGCGTCGTCTCAGTTTACCGTCATCTTACTATTTGTCGTCTTCTTGGTTAGTTCATCTATTTGGTTATACGTCTTTGCTGGGTACTTCGTCTTGGCTGGTTTGTTCATCTTCTTGATTATGTCTTTGCTGGCTTGTTCATTTTCTTGATTAGTTATCATCTTCTTAGGTATACGTCATGTTTGGTTATACGTCTCTGGTCTTTTCTGGTTACTTCGTGTTGGCTGGTTTTTTGATCTTCTTGATTACGTCTTTGCTGGGTTGTTCATCTTCTTGATTAGTCATCATCAGGGTTAGGATTTTGTTGACATAAAAAAGTAAAAAATGGCAAAACCAAACCCTTAAAAAGGTAAAAAAAGCATTTATTAAAAAATAACAAAAGAAAAGTAAATGCACATTTAGTTATAGTAGCATTGAACTACCAAGAGCTTTTTGCAATTTTCATGTAATAATCTTCTCCGGTTGTTTCTTAGAAACGCCTTTAAGGAGCTAAGTGACCTTTCTACTTCAGCTGAAACGAGTGAAGCCCATTTAAAGCTTTCAATACTATTAACATCAATATTTTTTTGGAAGTTTGCAGTCCAAGTCGCCGTTCATTACAGAATCTATCTGCTGAATAGTTTTCAGTCCTGTATTTGCATTGAAAACGGCAATAAACTTCTTCAGGACTTCCTTTGCAATCGGCCCTTTTGCTTTTTTCAAGTTTTGCTGAATGTTCTTTAAAACCGGCAACACTTCGCCAATTGATGTTCCTTGATCAGAATAATGCTAGTTAAAATTATAAGTACAGACTCTCAAAAATACCTGTTTTTCGTAAGTCTTCGAAAATTCGTTTTTTTTTGGTCGACTAAAAACCTAAAATCGACTTTGATGTACGCCAGCTGGGCTTGTACTGCTTCATCTTCAATCAATTCCTTTGCAAACACAACACAGCTTGCATCGTCTTCAAGAACGCTGACGATTTTTTTAGTCCGAGCAAAATAATCCGCATAATATGTATTGTATACAAAGAAGAAATATGTAATAGAGTTATACACAGTAACGTCTGCGGTCACATACAAGTGCAAACCGTCTGTGGTCATGTACATATTTCCATGTTGACTCTCCCCACAGACTAGACGTTTTAAATTTTAATGCGTCTAGGAATTTAGGTATGCGTATTACATAGCAAGAGTAAAAAGCATGTTTGCACAGATATACATACATACACTCCGTCTCACTTGATTACGAACAGGCAGTTTTTTTTTAATTTTACGATATTTTTCAAACCCTTCGCTAATCTGGGAAAAACCAATTGCACAAGGAATGGAGGATACATTATGTTTATATTGCAAAAAAAAAGGGATTAAGTTGATAAATGCAACTTTTATGACGCTTTTCCCAAAAAGGTCATCAAATTTACCTGTTTTTTTTTTGTCTCATTTGATTACTAACAGTAGCTAAATCTACCTGTTACCATGTTTTAAATCAAATAAAAGGATACTTCGAGTATTAGGGAGCTTAGTTCAAGAAATAACTTCATACAATCCACAACTATGGGTAAAGGAAAGACATTAACCAAGGAGGAAATAGGCCAAATTCGAGCTTACCGGAAACAAGGAAAATCCATCCGTTTCAAAGCCAGCAAGATTGGAAGAGGCACCACTGTTGTACACAGCTTTATTAAGGACCGGGAGAAGTATGGAAAAACCGCAAAGGAAGAGTCAGCAAAGCAACAACGTGTCAGGAAAGGCGGGCGATACTGAGAGCTGTTTCAAATTCAAGGCTCTCCGTAAGTAACATTAAGGCAGAAACTGGAGTTACAGCTAGCAGATCGACTGTTCATCGCGTGATACAGAAGGCCAGCCATATTCGCCATGAAAAAGTGAAGAGGAAACCATCATTGAATGCGGCACGTAAAATCCAGCGGCTTGATTTGCAACAAGTCACATCAGGTGGAATCGAGAGTGGAATACCGTCGTCTTTTCTGATGAAAAAAATTTAATTTGGACAGGCCTGATGGATACAGCTGTTATTTCCATGATTTGAGAAAAGAAGAAATGCATCTTCAAATGCGGCACAGCAAAGGAGGTGGTGTAATGGTATGGGGAGCAATAAGCTATTACGGAACTGTGGAGCTGGATTTCCAAAGCTCCAAAATGACGGCAATCACTTACAAATCGATACTGTAAAGAGCTTTTCCACAATTTTTGGAGATGTTTGGTTGACAGCGATGGACTTTCCAACAAGCCAATGCACCGATACATACCGCACGGACAACAAAAGCCTGGATTCGGAACCAAAATATAAACCTACTTGCATGGCCGCCATATTCACCCGACCTGAACATCATGGAAAACGTGTGGGGTTGGCTTTCAACAAAAGTCTACGAAGGAGGAAGGCAATATGATGAAACGGAAGAGATTATTGAAGCCATAAAACGAGCCTGGTCCGAAATTTCGCAAGATTATTTGACACCACTCTATGAATCTCTACACAGCAGGCTACTTGAAGTGATTCAGCGATCAGGAGGTAGTACCCATTACTAAAAACTATTGCTACTCTTTGAATAAAACCAACATTTATTTATACAAACAAATTTTGTATTATTTTTTTACCTTTTAAGCTTCTAACAGGTAGATTTAGCTACTGTTCGTAATCAAGTGAGACAAAAAAAACAGGTAAATTTGACGACCTTTTTGGGAAAAGCGTCATAAAAGTTGCATTTATCAACTTAACTTTTTTTACAATATAAACATAATGTATCCTCCATTCCTTGTGCAATTGGTTTTTCCCAGATTAGCGAAGGGTTTGAAAAATATCGTAAAATTAAAAAAAATAACTGCCTGTTCGTAATCAAGTGAGACGGAGTATATATGCAAACGCGCATTTTTCTACGATTTTTTTAGCGAACAAACTTTGAGAAAAAAGCAGAATAGGCAAAAAGGCAGAAAAAGGCAATAACGGCGAAAAAAGGCAAAAGAAGGCAATAATGATATAAAAAGGCAAAAAAAGGCAAAATAAATTGCATATATTTGAAATCAGGAGGACATGAGACGTGTTTGTGTAAAGTCGATACTATCTTCCGATTAAGCAAAAAAAAGAGGCAAAGTTAGATATACGTCTTGGTTGGCTATACGTCTTGGCTGGTGGTTTCGTCTTGGCTGATTATTTATCTTGGCTGGTGGTTTCGTCTTGGCTGGCAGAACAATTGCAGGCGAATATTACTCCAACCTCCTTAACCAGCTGGATGCCGAAATTCGCGAGAAGAGGCCTGGCTTGAAGAAGAAAAAAATCATCTTGCACCAGGACAATTCACCTGTACACAAGTGTGCGTTGGCGATGGGAAAACTTCGGGATTTGGGGTACGATTTGCTCGGCCATGCCTCTATTCACCTGATTTGGCACCCTCAGACTTCCATCTGTTCCCAACGTTGAAGAAATTTGTTTCTGGGAAGCGCTTTGCATTCAATGCAAAAGTTGAGAGGGCCCTAGATGAATATTTTCACAGCCTTCCAGACTCTCACTTCCGAGAAGGAATACTGATGTTGGAGATGCGCTGTACTAAGTATGTTGACGTCAAGGGAGATTATGTAGAAAAATAAAATCATTTTTTAACTGAAAATCGCAGTCTTTCATTATCAGGCTGAGCACTTTTCAATAAATAATAAATAATACAAATATCTAGACCTAAATAAATACATAGATTTTGAAAATTTAACGAACTAAATTTGAGATCAGGTTGTTATCAGATGAAATGCAAGACAAAATATAATGGTCGCGTAATTTTGATTGGAACTTTATCGACCTTAGCAATTTTGTGCAATTCTTCGGTAGAAAAGTACCACGGTAAATTTAATATCAATTTCAGCAACTTATTTTGTGCTATTTGTAGTCTTCGAATATGCATTGTTGCACATGTACCCCAGACAGAAGCCCGTAAAATATTATAGCTTGGAATATAACCTTAAAATTGATAAGCTTGTTTTCGTCGCTAAGCTTGCTCAGTGCAATCAGTTTTGAGGAGTTTGTTTTTTATGCAGATGATTTGCTGAAAACCATATTGCTAACAGCTTGGGAACTTCCTGGGAAATGAGTGTCAAGCAGTAAATATAGCGAATCTTCGCTTGAAGTCGTCCAAGACCCATCGGTTTTCTTAAGGTAACTGGGTGTTATTGGATTTGAAGAGAGAATTTTCCTCAGCCTAGATGCCTCAGGTGCTTCTTCTATTTTACCACAGAAGAGTCTCCAAGAATTTCGTTTGGCTTTACTTAAAGGGTTATAGGCAGTCAGAAATTTCAAAAAATTAACATTTTTTTTTATTGCATTTTCGGAATGTACATATATTTGAGTATATTCTACGAAAATTTAAAATCGATCCGGCAAATATTCTTGGGAATACAAGCACATTTGTAAGTTCGTCCCGGAGCGTCTGTGAACGTCTTTTGAAACTTTGAACGCGTTTTTCTCAAAACGGTGTTTTCAAAGCACGATTTCTCAAAAACTGCTCAACTAATCAGTCTGAAATTTTAACACAACCTTCTCAGATATATTCTTCAGGGATTGATCGAAGGAAAAAGATTTTGGAAAATTATTTCTATTTTTTTAAACAATTTAACGAAAATTGTTGGTCGAAAATCGAACTTTTTTTTTTTGGAGCCGCCATTTTGTCAAAAATCAAAATTTCGACTGTTCCTTCGATCAATCCCTAGATTTATCTATCCACTAATAGAATCTTTTTAGTTTTCTATTTGAAATAATCCAAACCGAAGATATCGTGCTCACCGCCAGACACCTTACTGGCGGTCTTACACAAGAGCACTGTAACTCAATATTTTTAAAAATTAGACATGCCGATATAAAGCTAAAGGTTACCACTAAATGTGTCAATACTTCTTGTATTTGTCAAATAAAATCCCTTTTCAGAAAAAAATCGTAAATAAGCAACTTGTTTTGGCCTTCCAACTGCGTATAACCCCTTAATTCTTTTTTGTATATGTTTAGGGATGCCTTGTACTAGTCCCAATCTAACGCGTATAACCTGCAATCTACCAATGCGACTTCTTCTTGCCCCCGGGTTGAATCAAGGGGCAGGAAGAGGTCATCGATATATTTAAGGCTGAGGTTAATTCCTCAACCATGCGATCAAGTTCTTGGGGGTTGCAGGGGGGATTAAGGTGATCTGAAGTAACTAAATTGTAAAGTTGACCTGTACTTGAGCCAATCAGTTTTGCGGTAGTTCGTGAAAGCTGGCGGGCTAATAGAATCTACGTATAGATATAATCGGAGACACCTGTGATCCGAGAAAGATGGTTCACTTGACACCTTTCAATTCTTGATGCGGTGGACGATGCTATCCGAGGCAAGGGTAATGTCCAATACTTCTTGCCTGTTTCTGGTGACGAAAGTGGGATCGTTACCTATGTTGCACAAAATAAGGTTTTTTTTTTTTATAATTTGCGCGCACTCAAAGGGTTATGAATACCTTTAACATGCTTACACACAGTGCGGGCGTTGGAAAGGATGGATAGAGAGAGAGAGAGAAAGATTTTGGTGATGTGGTTCTTGAAGCTCAGTTGTTTATGCTTCAGCTATTCTCCGGGGGTGGCGTCCAGGAACACTGAAAGTATCCGTGAAGGAACCAACTTCCATTTATCAGCGGCAATTGATCCGTCCGCATCGCTTTTGTCGATGATCGCCAGTACTAATTTGTCCTTAAGGACATCGCTGTAGGATTTCGATATGACGTTGGATAGCCTTGGCCTTTCGGCTCCGACACGGATTCCTCCAACGATCGCTGCCGCTTTGAGTGGAGTCGCAGCTTGTCCCAGCTTTATCTTCACTGGCGATCTTTTTAGTCCATTCTACACGGGCGTTCACCTTTTCGGTTTTTTGCACTTCGGTATACTGCCAAAGTGCTCCAGAATCCGGCAGGCTGTGCAGCGATCTTTATATGCCTATTTAGCGGGAGCAAGGATACGCCTTTTTCCCGAGGAGTCCTTAATGGAACGTGAGGGGTACTAGTACATTGAAGCTCTATGCGGCTATATTCAAATGATTTTTGCAGATGCTGCATGGACAAAGAGGAGGAAGAAACCATTTCTCATCGTCTTTGTGCATGCCCAGCTCTCTTCCATAGAAAAAAAGCTTTACCTAGGAGATTTCCACTTTAACTATTTTGGCGATCTGTTAGATTTATACATCCGAAGCCTCCTTCGCTTGATTAGAAGCTCTAATTGGTTTTAAAGAGTAGGCTCGGATTATATGATCCTTCGTGGTACCACAACGGTCCTTCCTTGGTCTATGTGTCTTGGCGTAAGCTGGCAGCCACTTCAACCTAATCTAGCCTAACACTGCATTTTATGATTTCCAATAAAAATTTTGTTAAAAGAGAATTTTGTTAAAAGTCGGCATGCCAGTTGGTGAATTTTAAAAAATGTTTGTACTTTTACTAATTTGGGCGCTCAAAAGTTACACGGCATTTCATCCTAGCGTTTTTCTTTTTTGAAAAAAAACGCACTCTAGAAGTGAGTGGGTCACACTGCACATGGTATAGACAAAAAGCCAGTTTCTTTATGGAAATGTAATGCAGGCGACATTAAGAAGATAGCTTCGCAAGGAGTAGTCGACATCACGAACATGGTATACCAAGCAAAACGTCCTAGTTTTAACAACACGTATTTATATGATATTACAGAAATATGTCATAAAAACATTATAATAAAATAAATATTTGGCGCAACAGCTCTTTAAGTGCCAGGGCCTAGCTTCTCGCCACCACTCATGTTGTGTGCGTTATATTTTTGACACGAATGGAAGGGACCTACAGTTTAGTGTCGTATCTGAACGGCAATTTGAGAAGCTTTTTCGTGACAACAATACTCCCGGATGTTTGTCAGACGCTCACGAGAGGTGGGACCGTGAAAAAACTTGTTGGCGTTTTCTGGGATTCGAACTTGGAACCTCATGCGTAGTGATCCGACACACTATCTACTTACGCCACGACGCCGACAAAGCACTGAGGGTACTGAATTTTCAATGAACTTCACGTTCGAAGACTAAAGCGCACCATACACACTTCAACTCAATTGTAACCTGAGTCAAAACAAATCAAAATCAACCCGTGTGTGGCGTAGTCATTTAAGCGATTTGACGGTTGAGAAGTTGGTTGGAGAAAAATCAAAAGATTTTTTATTGAATGAAAAGTCTTTCAACTGAGTTGAAACGTGTGTGGCCGAATTGGTTGATTTGATGTGAGATGTGGTCGCAGTTGTCTTTGAGCTGCGGTAATGACTGATTAAAATTGTCTTGGGTGTTGTTAAGAAAATAATACGAGAAAAAAAAAGACTTTAAATTCGAATAGGAGTGTTTGCAAGCGTAATCTATTTTTTTTTTTTTGCAGAAAACAAACTACACTTTTGACAGCTGAAGCAAAGTCTTCCAATTCAGTTGATGTAGTGTGTGGTCAAGTATCGATTCAGTTGACAACTCAGTTTGCAATCGAATTGAATGGTGTATGGGCCGCTTTAGAAGCAAATGTAACAGATAGTGTTTGACCAAAAAACTGGTCAGCACCATCTACCTGTCAAAGTAATTAAATGATTCAACCGCTGTGCATACCGACTTGTTGCTGCTGTCAAATGTCTTTCGTTGACGTTTCTCCAACGAGCTGCCACACAGCAACAACAAAAATTCGCCTCAAGCTAAAGTGACACGCAAACGAATTCAATTTTTTCAAAAACCCCACCGAGTCCTTCGTATAAATTCCAATTACTCCTCCACATTCTGCATTCTGTGAACTCCTCGAGCAATGGCAGCTCTTGACGACTTACGTGCTCGACTGAATGACCTCCAGGAGGAGCTCCAGAAGCACAAAACCAATGCGAAGACATACCGCGAGCGGATCGATAAGATGACCGCCGAGGTCGTTGATTCGAATCCCTACAGTCGCCTGATGGCCCTCCAACGGATGGGAATCGTAAAAGAATACGAGAGGATCCGTGACAAATCGGTGGCTGTAGTGGGAGTCGGTGGAGTGGGCAGTGTCACCGCCGATATGCTAACCAGGTAGGTACATAGTTTCAAAGCAGAAGTGGCATCACAATCCCTTTCCCTTTTAGATGCGGCATTGGCAAGCTGATTCTCTTCGACTACGACAAGGTGGAACTGGCCAACATGAATCGCTTGTTCTTCACCCCCGACCAGGCGGGTCTCTCAAAGGTTGACGCCGCCGCCAGGACGCTGACCTTCATCAATCCCGATGTGCGCATCGAGACGCACAACTACAACATCACGACCGTGGAATCCTTCGACAAGTTTCTCAACACGATCCAGACGGGGGGTGTTCAGCCGAATACTCCGGTGGATTTGGTCCTCAGCTGCGTGGACAACTTCGAGGCTCGCATGGCCATTAACACTGCCTGTAACGAGCTAGCGCTGAACTGGTTCGAGTCGGGAGTGTCTGAGAATGCCGTCTCCGGGCACATTCAATTCATAAGGCCAGGAGACACCGCCTGCTTTGCTTGTGCTCCTCCACTAGTCGTCGCGGAGAACATCGACGAGAAGACTCTAAAGAGGGAGGGTGTCTGTGCTGCAAGTCTACCGACCACTATGGGCATCACTGCGGGTATGCTGGTGCAGAACACACTCAAGTATCTGCTCGGCTTTGGAGAGGTCTCGGACTACTTGGGCTACAATGCCCTGAATGACTTCTTCCCGAAGATGACCCTTAAACCAAATACGCAGTGCGATGACCGTCATTGCCAGGCGAGACAAAAGGAGTTCCAAGCGAGACCCAAGGTGGAGAAGGTCGAGGAAGTGGCCGTTGATGAAGGACCCCTGCATGAGGCGAATGATTGGGGTATCGAGTTGGTGAGCGATTCGGCGCCGGTCGAGGTAGCCTCGCAACCGAGTACATCGACTGTGGCTGCGGGATTGAAACTGGCTTATGACGCCCCTGACAAGATTGACGAACTGGAAGTATCTTCGACAACAATTGCTGGGCCTGAAGTTGACTTAGACGACTTGATGGCGCAAATGAAATCGATGTAAGCGAGGACCAGGTGCCATCGGTTTTCGTTTTAAGTCCATGCATTCTTGTTTTTTTTTTTTTATATTTATTTTGCAAATAAACCTAAACATTTCGGAAATGAAGTTTTGATACATAAATAGAAGATTAAATGGCTTTGGACAACAAATTTTATAAGTAAACTCAGAAATTTGTATCGCTATCGAGTTGTATGCTCTAACTCATTTCAATCCCAGGAGCTATCTTCGATTTAGGGAGTCATCTAGTTCGGACTCCCGCTCAGCTTCGTTTAGCTGCGGGATGCATTGAGTTTCTCTCCAACGATAAAAATTTTCTGGAGAATATTTGTCCATTTGTAGTACAACAAGGACAATAACTTTCAAAGCCTTCCTACACGTTGCCACTCTCGTTACACAGACGATCCCCCTTCTATTATCATCTTATTACCATTAACCCACACACTATGATTGCATTGCCGATAAATAGCGATAGGCAGTTATCAGGATAGCTCACGATAGTTTTGCAAGATGTGCAAGAACGAAGATAATCGGGTCTCGAAAAATAGCTTGAAATGCTTACACCCCAACTGATATCGATTCTCGTTGCCATGTATCGAATACGGCAGCTGACGAATTATTCATCGCACGGTTCCAGGAATGGTATTTGGTAAATTTTTAGACTCGTCGTTATACGAAAACGGTAGTAGAAATCGGGATACAGGAAAGCGAAATGTGGTACTATTTTTCACTTCCAAAAAAACTTACAGAATACAAAAGAACTTACCTCAAGTTACTCGACAAACCCACAATGACTTGATGACTTTCTCGATTTTATTCATATATGTAGGTTAGTTGTTCATTTCTTCAATAGCACCGTATTCAACCAGCGTAAAAGCAAGACGCTATTAGCACTCACAGGTCGAATTGAAATTCCGACTTCTTCCAACTAGTTTGCGAGTCCTTGTTTGCTTACATCAGTTGAATAAAAATGTACAGTGACCGATTTGACAAACAAACGAGCCACCCGAGTATAAAATTGGAAAAAAAGAACCATCGAAGTTTTTCCAACCACTGTACCAACGAGCTCTCACGATGATCGGTTCTACGTACGTACGTACGTCCCGGAGCGACTCGAGGACAATACCTCGACCAAGGATCGTCAACCTCAACTACACAGCTGCTACAACAACAACAAACGACAAAGAAAACACGATTTTTTATTTGCCATTTGTAGTACCAAGCAGCGAATAATTCCCCAAATATAGCAAATCGTAGTACGTTCGAGTCGCGAAAGATGAAAGGATCAGTAATTTCAAAAGTGCAATGCTGGGTAAAATTGACAAAATTTGTGGAAATAATCGCTTACCTCACACTGTAAATCGTAATACTTTTCCGACCTCGTCGTGTTTTTGCGACATTTATTGAAAACACCAAGTTCCTCAGCAATCCGATCTTTACGCTCGTCCACAGCAAGCCAGATGCTTCCATTTTAATGTGCTCGAAAGCTCCCTAACATCATTTGGTTGAAAGGAATGCCTAAACGTTTTTCCCGTCTCTAATCCAGGAGTGGAATCCTCTAAGGTGATAGTTGATGGTCACACTTTTGACAGTCAAAGTTGGTGATCACACTTTGTTGTCTCTCCGCAAAACGATCGCAAAGTCACCCAAAAACGATCGCAAAAAGGTGATGATCACACTGATCGTCACCTTAGAGAGAGCAAATGGGAGGATTGTGATCGTCAACAATCAACTATCACCTTAGAGGATTCCACTCCAGAGTTAAAAATTCGAAAACTCTTCAAGAGTTTGATAACAAGTCTTTCACCCAAAAACCACTTATCTGGGGTGGAATCGACGCATCCGTTAACGGATCAATCATCACGTAATTTGTACATAATCCGGCCATAAATTATGTTACATACATATGTATATAAAACGCCATAAAAAAAAAAACGTGTAAACATTTTGTTTCATTTATTACGAGTAAACTGAAATACTGGTTATTGCAAAAATATGTCCCTACTCGAAATGACTGCCTTTTACCTTAACAAAGGCTTTCAAACGTTGTGGCCACTGGGCTGTAGCGGCACGCACGGTTTCCATGAACATCTTTGACGCTGTTGTGATTAATGCTTTTTTGTGGCTTCCGAATTTTCTGTGAGGAATCTTGTATGCCATGTTCTCCAATTTTGACTACAAACAGTCACCCCAATTCTTCAACTCGTATACGACAGTCGAACACGACCATGGTCGCATTTAGTTATTACAAAGCCCGTACTTTACGAACACACTCGTACGAAATATTTGACAGTAGTCGTATATATCGCAACGCATACGAGTGCCGTATTTTTCCGCTATAACGCAGAATTCAACTGGTCGTTTTTGTGTGGTATTTTACTCGCACTCAAAATTGGCTACGACTTGCCTTCAACGTGAAGCAAAATAGAAAAAAAAGTGTAAATACATGTATTTTTACTCAAAATATCTGAATTTGTTGTTTTGTGTGCTTTTATTGTAGGAAAGTCACGAATCTTAGCTAATCGTCGCTGCTTGATATCGAAGATCGCAGGAGAACTGCTGCTCACCATGTTATGGTGGTTGGCGTAATTATAATACACAACAAATTTCTCCGAATTTCTGCCAAATTCTCAACCGGCACCACTTCACCCTCTTCTTAATCGAAAAAGAGGTTATCAAATTGATAATTTTTGATTTATTTTGTTCACCAAAAACTTTACTTTGCTTTGAAATACACCGCCAAACTTATATGTTTACATTTTCGTATCATTCTCTGATGGTTTGACATTTGCATAACTGCGATGATATGCGTTGGTTTTTTTTTGAGTTGTCGCATGCATCGCATACGAATCGAGGAATAGGAGTTTGATTCTGATACGACTCTAAATACGAAAGAAAATACGACTGGGCATTCGACTTGAAGAATTGGGGTGAGTAATCCAGTGGATTCAGATTATCTTCCCGATGGCCAATCTTCTGCTGCTATTATTGACCCTAAACCGATCCTTGCGTGGTTTTGGCCTTATGCGCCGGAGCAGAGTCCTGGTAAAAGATCCATCTCTCTCCATTGAAAAACGTATTTGCCATCTTGATAAACCCTCGCACCCGATTTCACACCTTTTTGCAGAAATGGAAGGATGTGAACCCTTGGTGAGAGACTTCACACCAAACAATTAAGGAAGTGGGATGATGGCCACGTTGCACCCTTGGAACAACATTATTCGCTTCCTTTGATGACTTAGCTTAAATTTTGTCATTTTGTTGTTAAAAACTTCTTCCACGGTATAAACTTTGTCATCCGTAAACAGAATGTTTTCATTGCTATTTTCCGCGTGCCACTGCAAAAGCCTTTTGCATCTTTGGAGCCTAATTTTCTTCAGTTGAGCAGTTAAAAGATGCCCCGTCGAATGACGATAGGCTTTCATATGCAAATCATCCCGAAGCAGCCTAGACCAGAGTTCGAATCGCGTCCTCCGTGAATGGATAACACGTCACATAATTTGTATGTATTTTGTTGCTACATCTACCAACAACACAATACAAATTACGTGACGTGTTATACGTTCACGCAGGACGCGATTCTACCCCAGATCTGGCTGATATATCTAATTCCCTGGACATAATTCTCTGTTTCCAAAGGGGTTTTCTGTGAATTTGTTCACGCACTTCTTTTACTACTGAGCTTGTATGGGTGACGCGCGGACGACCACATGTTGGCCTGTCCTCTACTTCGGACGATTCACCGAAGCGACCAATATCCCGATAAACGAACATTTTCTATATCCCGAGAAGTTTTAACAATTCAAAAATCTGGCCAGCATTCTTCGGCACTTATTTACGCTATTACCGCGATCCAATTTTTTTTAACGCCCCACTCCATGTTGGTTAGGTTAGGTTAGGTTAAGTACGGTTATGAGTTTATCATAAGATATATAATAGGCACCAAGGTGGGCCCATCGCGATCCCTAGGAAACCTTTACGTCAAAAAGACCTAAACCAATTCTCCAATACACTAGATTTCCCTACAGAATTTCTGTAACTTCTGTAACTTACATATTATGGTTCCGAGACCTTACCTCTTCTACGTTATCGAAGAAGTATCTTCCAAGGTGATGAAGCCTTGTTCTGGCTATGTCTTGTCATTCACAGAGTATGTGTTATATCCTCCGAAACATGTAGGTCATTGCAGTACCTGCAAACATCCGTATTTGATAAACCCAGTCTCATAGCATGTTTACTTAGAAGACAATTGCCAGAGAGTATTCATAACGCTGTTCTTAGACCTGGGGTCGAATCGCGTCCTCCGTGAACGTATATCTCGGCAGGTAATTTGTATGATGTTGTTGCTAGATCTACCAACAACACAATAGAAACTACGTTACCAGTCATCCGTTGACAGAGGACACGATTCGACCCCTGACCTTTCTAGTTTTATGATCTCTCCAGATTTCCTGCGGTCACAAGGCTTTAGACGCCTTATGACCATCTACGAGTAAGTTGGGCCACCTTAAATTAGCTATATTGATGATTCTATCCCGAATAATTCGAATAAAATCAAATTTAATAATTATGTCCCTATGGGGGAGCTCTGCTCCTCGTTTGGCCAGCTCGTTAGCCTTTTCATTGCCTTCTATATCGTAGTGCACAGGTACCCAACGTAATCTGACATGGTCCTGCGTACATAATGCCTTAAGCATTTTGCGGCAATTCCTGACGATCTCCGATTTAGTGGCACAAGACTCTAGCGCCTTTAGCGCAGCCTGACTGTCAATGAAGTTATTCTTGTTGCATGTGTCCGGAACTCTCAGGGCCACCTGTAGGTTAATATCTCTCAAGTATATACCTGACCCTGTGCCCTCTCTGGCCTTAGAACCTAGCTTAGTCTTAAATCCCAAAATTTATTCTCGTAACTGAGAACAGTGTCCAGAGTATCAGCTGTAATTTTTTACTTTGTTTTAGGAACCCATTAAAATCTCGGTTTTGATCACTGTCTCCTACTCTCGACATAGGCAGCCACTCCATCGCATCCAATACACTACGCTAAACCTACAAATTTGATCACTCTACCCATCGTAGGAGCCCTCTCATTTTCCACTGACACTTTGGCCAGATCTTTCAAAATTTTCAGTTATGCGGGAGATTATCACTTTGCAAGTGGGCAGATGTGGCAACCTAGTTGGCGATGCAGTAAGTTTAATGAACACCCCATTGCCTTCCAAATGCCCATCTTTTCCATTCCATTCTAGTTTTGGGACGTTATATCTCGTGAGCATGGTATCAAATCAAGTGGAGAATTCTGTGGCAGTTCACATCTACAGTTGGAACGAATGAACGTCTATTTCAATGAAACCGATCGAGGAACCTTCTATGCACGTGCTGTGGCTGTGGACACAGATCGTTCCAGTTTAGAACACATAAAGCACGGTCTCAATGCTGGAATCTATAATCCCGAGCTGTTTGTGAACGGATCAGAGGGAACCGGCAATAACTTTGCCCGAGGGTTCTACACTGAAGGCGCTGAGATTATGGATCAAGTCCTCGACGTCACACGAATGCAAGCAGAAGCTGTGGATTCACTGCAAGGTTTCCAGATTATACATTCATTGGGTGGTGGGACTGGCTCTGGATTTGGAGCGCTGCTTATGCGGAATCTGGCAGAAGAGTACCCTGACAACTTGGTGTGCACTTTTAGTGTGATCCCGTCGCAGAGAATTTCGGATGTTGTTGTGGAACCGTACAATTCCGTGCTTTGTCTTCCTCACCTAACCGCGAATACACATCTCACATTCTGTATTGACAATGAGGCGTTGTACGACATCTGCCAAAAGAGGCTTCAGCTGAATGGAGCCTCGCTAGAGAATCTTAATCACATCATTGCACACACCATGTCGGGAGTGACCACCTGCCTCCGATTCCCTGGACAGTTGAACTCTGGTTTAAGAAAGCTCTACGTGAACATGGTCCCTTTCCCCAACTTGCATTTCTTAGTTCCTGGATTCGCGCCTCTGACATCCATGGGATCAGCCAAGTATGCCAAGCAGTCTGTGAGTGAGCTGGTCAGTCAGATCTTCTCCTCCAACAACTTATTGGCTGCTATCGACCTAAGAACGGGGAAGCTACTCACCGTCGCAGCAATCTTCCGAGGACGAATGTCCCCTAAGGAAGTAGACACGCTGATGACAGCCGCGCGGAACAAAAACATACAGAACTTCGTCGATTGGATTCCGAACAATGTGAAAACTGCCATTTGCGACATCCCACCAAGAGGCCTAAAAATGTCGTCCACCTTTATTGGCAATACTACCGCCATCCGACAGCTATTCGGACGAGTGTCCCAAGGGTTCATCACGATGTTGAAGCGAAAGGCCCATCTCCACTGGTACACAGGTGAGGGAATGGACGAGCAGGAGTTCGTCGACGCCCAACTGGCACTGGAAGACCTTCTCGAAGAGTACGAAGCATGCTTAAGCGATTCAAAGGACAAGAAATCAAACACAACTTGCAAATGGTGCACCACCGAAGATAGTTTATAAGAACGACTCACACTATAAGAAACATAGAATCCCCCACCAGTTTTCGAAGAAATGGGCAAAAAAGTTCGCAGCATTGGCTTCCATTACGGCTTTCACCGAATGCCGGTCATACGTGCCACAGTTCACCGTCCACCGGTGGAAGACAGACGTAATCTACATATTTTTCTTGATGGCTTCGATGATCAGCTCTGGAGTGGGAAACTTCAGCGCCCTGGGTGGACCCTTTTTGAGACCTGACCAGAGTTCGTATCTGGCATCAGCATCATCCGTTGGAGTTTTGGAAAAGGACACCTCGAAGGCGCCACGACGTGGAGGACCGGACGGATTAAGGACGAGTTTGACTTGCGGCAGCTGCTCGACGATTTGCGCGTGCAAATCGTTGGCACGCCGCTTGAATACATTTCAGCTGCGACAGTGCTCCACATAGAGCACCGGACCAGTGGCGGACGCGCTATCAGTTTCTGTTGTTCGTTCTGCTGGGGTTGAGTCAGCTAACTTGGGCTTCTTAGCTACCGCCGCCTGCAAGTGTGATTGGGAGTTTGTTGGTATTTTATAAAATAAAAAATAGTAAAATTACCTTGCTAGTCGACGCTGCGGGTTTTCTTTTTCGCTTTGGAGGCATATTTTCACAAAAAGGACGAAAAATGAAGAATTTTGAACCTTATGGCGAAATTACGCAGTTTAGATAATTTTAGCGGCTCTTTCGAAGATTAAATTTTGAAATTGCTCATGGGGTATTGCAATTTTATGAACTCTTTCTAAAAGTGATGCCAAACAATTATTTACTACCTTTTGTTTAACAAAAGGGTTCATACATATGATCATCTATTCAATATATGCGGTCCAACACTGCTCTGTTCGTGATTAATATGAAACATAAGATAGTGGCTAAATATCTTTAGTCGGGCGCAGATTATGCTCAAGGAGCCGTGCATCCTTGTTGACTGTTGACCACTGCGCGAGAGGTTCCAAGTTCGAATACCAGAAAACACCAACAAATTTTTTAACGGTCCCACTTCTGGCGAACGAGCTACAAACATAGGAGAGTATTGTTGTCTCAAGAAAGATTCTCAAAATAAATTGCCCTTCGGATACGCACTAAGCTGTAGGTCCCTTCCATTCGTGTGAAGAATATAGCGCACACAACATGAATGATTGCGAGAAGCTAGGCCCTGGGACTTGAAGCGCTGTTGTGCCAAATAATTATTTATTTATTTTTAATGCAATCAGTTTGAAAATCAACCTAAGATTGTTCCTCTCTAACGTTGAATCCGTGCTGCTTTATGGATGAAGCACGTGGAGAGTGACCACTACTATAACAAACGTTCGTTGATAGGTGCCTGCGCAATAGCTTAAAGATTTTCTGGCTCAATCGTTTCTCTTACTAATACCTTTACGAGAGAACGGGTCAGGAACCAATAGACACAACCAT
This sequence comes from Brachypalpus laphriformis, assembly GCA_945910035.1. NCBI lineage: Eukaryota > Metazoa > Arthropoda > Insecta > Diptera > Syrphidae > Brachypalpus > Brachypalpus laphriformis. Next base: position 37,378,024 of record OX246753.1, read on the forward strand.
CCAAAGAAGGAAGTTGCAGTTGATTGGTCACACGTTCCGAAAGGGTGACAGCTCCATAACGAACCATGCTATGCAATGGAACCCTTTAACCCAGGATGGCAAAAATAACTGGCGGGCCGAGGTGAACATGGAACAGAACATTCAACAAGAAGGCACCGCAATCGGGGAAAATTTGGCGAGAGCTGTGAGACATTGCCAGAAACCATACACGATGGTACGTAGGCGTATTAGAGGCCCTAGGACCCACAAGGGGATACAGGACATAACGACGAATTTGTTTTAAATAAGTATTTGGCGCTAGCAGCCCATGGGTCTAGAAGACTTAGCGTCAAGACACGTATTGTGTGCGTTATATTTTTGGAACGAATGGAAGGGACCTACACTTTTGTACCGCATCCAAGGGGCGATTCTTTTTTCTTTTTCTTTTGAAAAGCTTTCTCATTACAAAAATACTCTGAGATATTTGTTAGACGATTGCGAGAGTTAGGACAAAGTTTTGGTGTTTTCTGGGATTCGTATATTGAAGCTTACACACAGTAGTCCACACGCTAATCACTGACCCACAGAGCCCACATATGCACGTCATCTTTTTATATGTGGAGTACATCTTTGTCAAACTTGAGATACAATAAGTTTTTACAGATGTTGCTGGAAAGTCCCTCTATAGGTATATAAGCGCCTGTACTTTCATGGCCAAGGACTTACGATAAAAGGTTTCATTTGAGAACTCTTTTGACAAACGTTAGTTATAGCTGGCATAGCTATACAATCTAAAACTTAAATTTCTTACATGTTTGCGCAAACAGAGCTTTGGCTTTATTATAATGGAGAATTTTAGGAAAAACATTTATTATAATATCTTGAAATGACTGTAAGAGCTAGGTAGGGTTAGGTTGAAGGGGTTAGCTGCATCGAATGGGTGCAACCTGCACTCGTATCTCAAACGGACCCATTGTGCTGATGTTGAGTTTCCTGGTTGAGATACTGAAAAGAGAGGCCTCCTCTAAACCATCCTGAGGAATTTATGACCAATAGTTTTCTGGGGCTCATAAGAAGGAACACGCATGAGTTTTCGGACCCTTATGCTTTAAAAGCTTTATATGTTGCACTTGTTAGGTCCGTTCTTGAATATTACTCTACAGTCTCGAATCCTTATTATAACATTAATTCGTTGAGGATTGAAAGAATAGTAGCTTGAAGATAAAGCTTCTGTTAAGTAAAGGTTTCTGGTTACCATAATAATTGGAATCAAATTTAGGGATCAATTATGGTGATTGATACATATTTTCAAGTGCATGTTTAGATTGTTAATTTTTAAACAATTTACAAAATGTGGGTATCAAGAACCACCTTGAGCCGGTATAGTAGGGCCTAGACCTAATCTCTCGCAACCACTCTGTAGTGTGCATTATATTGTACGCATGAACGGAAGGGTCCTACAGTCTTATGCCGAAGGCCCTTTTTTAAATATTGTTTTAAAAGATTTCCCATGACAACAATACACATTGTTGTTTTTCGAATATTTGTGCGGCCTTGAGAAGAAACTTTTTTGTTTTCTGATGATGATTCCTTCCATTTCTATTCGACGACTGAATTGCTAAAATTTTCTACGTTTATATCGTTCAAGACACATGTGAACCCGGAAAAACATTATATGCCTGCGTTCTGAAGAGAACAAATATTTTTGGGAAATATGCATTAAGGTGTCCTCAAACTAACGCGGTTATTCGCTGTCGCTGCAACGGCGATGAATCTCGGTGCTTGCTGTCACTTAAGTTACACGGCGATAAGTGGCAAATACACGATACAGCTGTTGTACCAGCGGTTTGACAGCTTTGGTGTTGTATACGACAATTGCATTGTGTGTATCCACACATCCAACCGCTGTACCGGTATCGTATGGCCGCATTGTCTTCACTGTATAACCGCTTTCACAAGCACAGATTGTAACGAAATTATATGGTGTGTATTTGTAAAATGACTGAATAAAATGTCTGGTTATTCGTAAATCGTACCAAGATTCTATAATGTGTGTGCTGCATACAACAGTTGGACCGTTTTCGGTAAAACACAAGTCGGTACGGCGGTTGTATCGTGTATTTCCCACTATATATTTATGAGAGTGCCCACACCAACCGATTATTTACCGCAACGGCGAGTTTGCAGCGTTTTATCACCGTCGTGGGTCTGTCGCAGTTGAAATGAATATGACTATTAAATATTGACTTTCTGAAAAAATGCACAATTTTATAAGATCTATCACACAAAGGTTATAAAACCGTGAGAAAGAAGGATGAAGTATGAAAGTCAACAAATAAGAGCGCTTCTTCTTTGTCTGATAAAAAGTACATTTTCGCAAATACCGCGACAAAGCACTGTCGTTGGTGTGAGCAATCCTACTTGCGATTTCTTTGTCGCTGTTGCGGCGAGAGCGAACAATCGCTTTGGTTTGGGGGCACCTCTATGTGATATTTGATATTTTCTTCCACTCTGTTTCCTGAACAGATAACGAGTAAGAAATTAGGAACCATCCAGAAAACGCCTGCGTTCTCACCAACAACTGACAGTCATGGTTATTTTCAACTTTTCCCAAATGTCATAGGCACGTGTGTAAACCACACACACCTACACACACACCCAAAACACCTAACGAAACCGACGACAGCTGTCAAAAATTCTCTTCTCTTCCCGAACATTTTTTTCGCCTACGGATCGAACTTCTGCCCGGAGTGTGTTTTTCTTGTCGTCGTCACATAGAAACAAAATTTTAACCAAAAACCGTGCACCATGGGGAATGTTATGGCCGCATCAAAAACTGATCCGAAATTCGGGTTGTCTGAGACTGTGTTAGCCGCCCCGGCACCAGCGCCGGTCGCCACAGCTCCGTCGCCAGTCGGAGCCACCGACGAGAAGAAGGTCACGCTTGAGAATCCCGGAACTGTCGAAGAGCTGCACAAGAAATGCAAGGGTAAGTTTTTCACATAACAACTTCGAACAGGGCTAGCCATCAGACCGGGGGGGTTGATAACCGCGGTGCGATAATGATGACATAACCTATTTTCTGGTTGCGTGCGAAGGGGTGAATGAAAACACGGGGATTCTCTGCTTTCAGATGTAATGGCGATGACCTTCGAAGGTGCCAAAGTGATGCTGAACAAGGGCTTGAGCAACCACTTCCAGGTCTCGCATACGCTGAACCTTTGCAGCACACAACCGAGTGGCTATCGGTTCGGTGCGACCTACGTGGGTACAAAGCAGTTCTCGCCCTCGGAGGCGTTTCCAGTGCTTTTGGGCGACATTGATCCGGCGGGTAATCTGAATGCGAATTTGATTCATCAATTTCATCCGAGAGTGCGGTGCAAGTTCGCTTCACAGGTGAGTTTGGAGACGGTCTTTACCTGCTGTGCGCGGTTTGTTATGGTTTTGAGTTTACAGATTCAGGATGGAAAGCTCACAGCTGCCCAGTTGTCGACTGACTACCGTGGCGATGATTTTACTGCAACCTTGACTGTTGGTAATCCGAACCTTTTTAATAATTCTGGTGTTCTGGTTGGGCATTACCTGCAGTCGGTGACAGAAAAACTCGCTCTCGGTGGCGAGTTGGCCTACCAGTATGGGCCGAATGTGCCTGGTGGACAGATTGCTGTCGTATCGGCTGTGGCGCGGTACACAAATGGCGATTCAACATGGTCCGGCACACTGGGGCCTGGCGGGGTTCACGTTTGCTACTATCAGAAGGCCAGCGAACAACTACAGATTGGAGTCGAGGTGGAAACAAGTCTGAGAATGCAGGAGTCAGTGGCCACGATCGGCTATCAGGTTGATTTGCCAAAGGCTGATTTAATTTTTAGAGGTGAGTACCATTAAATGTACCTTGTAACTGTTTTAGGGATCATATTGTGCAGAAGATATGTACAAAGTTCTTGCTGACTTTGTAATTTGGGGACTTACTCTGCTTCGATTCTAGTGAAAGTACCACTTGCTGTTACCTTAACTACCCCAGCATTGCGTTTTCTTTTTGTAGCTTGTTCTGTCATTTAAAGTAGTAATTTCCTGGCGTTATATTTTCTGAGGTCAAATAGGCGGATCAATAGAAATGCGGTGAAGTTGGAGGGTTTTGATCACTTGGTTTCGTATCATAACCTCACAGAAATAGGAAGAAGAAGAAGAAGAATTTCCTGGCGTTAGTAGCCGATAGCAGGTGCATACAGAATTTGGTAGAAATTGGCTGCGAACTTGCCCGTTACCGAATGCTTTCTATAGCAGTGCGAGACTTGTTTCACAACTATAACATGGGCTTTGCAGCGACTAAAACTGTTTAGTCCTTGTTGAGAACTACATTGTTGGGCGGCTAATGGAATAACCTCTCCGGGACAGCCTGTGCTTGTTAATTATAATCTATAAAGGCCTAGAAATAGTTGAGATTCGTTGGCTTCCTAGCCCGTCCAGTAAAGATTTCTTTCGACAGGCTCGGTAATACTTTCCATCCCATAGATAAATAAGTAATCAGTAGAGTTGGAGTAGGTCTTAAAAAGTATGCCGACTACGCTAATGCAGTTGACTTAAACTTGCCTAGAAAACTTTCAGACACTTTATTCTAAAGTAATTAGTGCGCTAATCGTGCTGTTGGATTCAGCCAGTCAATAAGCTCGTCATTGCAAGTATACCTCCTTAAGATAAGTGCCAAAATACACCTGAACCATGGTATCTGGAGGACATGTGCATTCACTTACAGAAGGCGGCGTTTAAGAGTCTGAAGCAGTCTAAAATAGTTGAAAGGTTGCCTCATACCCTACAAAGCACTATTCACACAGAATTAAACCAAGCTCTGTTGTGTAGCAAGGCACGAAGTTATTGAGTGCAATTAAAATTGTAATGAACTGCCAAACTTTTTCGGTCTACTTAGATCTCAACCAACCCAGCCAATTTTGTTCCTATCTGATCGCTGCTAGTTTTGCCTATTTTTAACAGGTTTGTAGCCACGCGCATATGGCGTGTAGGCAATGTAACCAGAAATATCTATTGTGCCAGGGGCCCGCTAGTTTTTCATAAAGAGGCCTTTTCCACTGATTCGTGCCGGTTATTTCCAATCGCTCTACGGTGCCTTAGGCAATGATTTCGAATCCTGAGTGCGATTTCGATGTACGAAACTCGTCTCAATGTATTCGGCGTGTCTTTCAGACAGAGTTGCCAGTTTGGGAGTTTTCCCCAAATTTAGGGGGAAATCTTGGTTTATCTCGTTCTTGGTTATCTGAAATGAAACTATTTGTGCACACTGGAGAGCACTATTTCAATTCAATTTCAATACGACTGGCATGTGAATACTGAAAATTAGAAAACGATACCAATTACTACGTTTATATGCAGAGTTAAAGCTTGCTTCAAAGTTGGTTGAACTCCATGTATACACCAGTCGGATCGAAAAAGGGTTGGCTTTACTCGGCTACGCTTTCAATGCCGAGTCGAATCGAAAAATTGCGTATATAACTGGGTTGAGTAGTCAATTTTCCACCACACGGAGGCAAGGTTGATAATGATAAGATTCATCTTTTATAAAAAATCAATATTGCCTGTCAACTTAGTAGTTTTCAAAGCAACCGCACGAACATCATTCTACCAAAATTGATTTTGTTACAGGGCAAGCAATCTTTGAAACTCACTCCCTGGCGAAATATTTCCAGAAAACTATAATCTGCAACAATTTAAACGCAGAATCAACAGACATCTACAAGCATCTCGGTTCAAGGTTCGCCTTTCCCGCGAGAAGTTTATAAAAGAAAGTTCTTTTGCCAAACCGAAGTAGCAGCGGTTCTCTTCTCTATCCAAGACTGTGGGCGGATGTTGTTGTATTGCTGAAAACATATGTTTGGTTTTGTTCTCATTCAGTTCAAGATTAACTCTGCGGACACTCTTGTAAAAGCCCCGAGAACACCAGTTGATGTCGATGTCACCTGCGTATCCCATCAGATGTACAGACTTGTTATGGATACTGCTTTTCAGGTTAAAACTTGCCTTACGTACTATATGTCTCCGAACTGCACAGTGAACTGCGTATTTTCCAACGTTAGGCGACATAAATTGATCAGCTTTTACGCGATCCCGAATTCAGTCGTTGTCGTTGAGAGCTCAATGCTATCATACAAAACTTTAAAGTCGAAGAAAAGTTGGCCAATTTTGAGAAAAAAATTTAGTGGACTTTTCCTTGATTTGCCTTAGGTAGGTAGAAACCAATTAGCACTAGGTGCCGTTTTGATACCACAAAACTCGTGTACCTGGATATAAAAGGTGTGTTGGTGTGGAGTCTCTAGATCCACCCTGTGGAGTTTAAAAAGATTATTAAATCTTTAATGTTTCTCTCTGAGACTTCCTCAAGGGAATCGTAAAAGGGTTTTCCTAAGGGCCGTTGTCTGGCCCTAGGTAGTGCCGGGTAGGCACATAAAAAGTGGCTAAGGGTTTCTTTCTCAGTAGCGACATTCCAACTGCGACAATGTGTGTTGTGTGGGATACCTAGTTTAACCACATGGTCTTCTATAGACCAGTGACCCGTGGTGGTTGCTGTTATCCTGGCGATGTCCCTACGCGTTCTGTTTAAGATGTCGGTTGTTTTTGATTTGTTGTAGTTTGCCCACATCTTTCTAGATATAACACAGTTTGTAAGCCTAGTCCATCTGAGGTTGGCTTGCGCAAGGAATTTTGAGGATATTTCTCCTTTGACTACTCCAAGCGGAATCTGAACTCATTCCGCAAGAGAGTTGTGGAAGGCTAAGTCTTGCCTAGCCAGTTCATCCGCAAGTTCGTTTCCATAAACGTTACTGTGCACTGGAACCCAGATCAGGGTTACCTTGAGTTGGCTATCTAGCGATAGCTACCTCATTTTGGCATTCAAGCACCAGCTGGGAGGATGTAGTAACCGATGCAATGGCTTTGATGGCTGCTTGGCTATCAATAAAAATAGCGGTCTCTTGCCTCGGCGTTATATTGGTGTGTGATGATTTGCCTTAACGTGAATATTTATTTCAATTGCCTGCCCGGAAGCAACGTTTTTAACGCACTTACCTGTTAGTGTGATGCAGAACGGTTGAAGATTTTCACACAATACGTTCCACGTTCATATATCGAATGCTGTTCTGAGGTCAACAGCACATAACAATTTTCTCGCGAATTAGTGTGGCGTTCTAGATATCGATCATAATTTCCATACCTCAGTATGTAAGTTGAATCAGAGACTTCACCCAATTTTGGTCTCATCTTGCCAATCAATCACTTTGTCTAAAAACATAATTTGCATTTCTATAGAAGAAAAATATATTGACTTTACCAGAAGATATTTTTTTGTCTACAAGCAGCAGCTCCGTGTGTCTGTGCCTTTCTCTTCGTTTTATTCACGATCACGAGATAATTTATTGATGCGATTCTTCTCTAAAAATAAATATTAAGATTAATAACTCATTAAAGGAATGCTGGTGACTGATAATGATGTCTTTTTCGTACCGCTCTCGAAAAGCAGTCAGTTTATTCAAAATAACGTCACAATCTTTTGATCGTGCCGACCTGTAGTGAATACAATACGCCATCCATGACAAAGTCCACGAAAATGCAGATTTTTACCTTTGTTTATCGCTATCAATCGAAGATTACACTTTGGGTTTTATTATTTTATTTTTATTATCGACAACCGTTAATGATTCATTTACTTATTTTATAATGAACTGAATAAATAGGTCATCAGTTTGCAATCAATTATGGCGCCAATTAAAACTTTTTACATTATGTTCTCCTTTTTTCAATATAATCGAAAACTACATACGTAATTGGGCGCAATTTTTGACACTAATTTAAAATGCATGTTATTGTGATATAATCAGGGTTATCGTGAATAAATTCTTTGACGTTAGATAAAAAGAGGTTTAGTCAGAAATTGCAGTTACCAGAAAATGGGATTTTACGAGTAAGTGTGCTTTTTATATGAGCAATTTACTGATTTATTGCCTGTGAATCAGGTAATTACTATAGGAAGCAGTTACACTACACTTAAGTTGGTAATACCAATCGGAAAAGAAAACAAACTGACTTAAACGCATTTGGTATTTTTTGACTTAACCCCTTAATACCTGACACCAGAGAATTTTCCCTCGGAACTTTTCCCCCGAACAAAAATTAGGTACATTAAAAATAGAGGAAATAAATCCGCGTAAAATAAATAGGTATCATGATTCGCAATTCAGGAGCATTTTCAACGCAATCACGATACTTAATTTTTCCCCGATGAATTTTTTTCCCTATTTTTTAAAATACTTAATTTTTGTTCGGGGGAAAATTCCGAGGGAATATTTATTCGCGATAACCCTGAATGTGACGCACGTCACTGCTCGTGAGGTTCAATGTTCGAATATCAGAAAACACTAAACGTTTTTTTCACGGTTCTACCTCGCGAAAGTTTGGCAAACAACGAAGAGTATTGTCATGAGAAAGCTTCTCAAAAACAAAATAAAAATGGCCCTTCGGATACGGCACAAAGCTGTATGTCCCTTCCATTTGTGCAAAAATATAACGCACAAAACACGAGTGGTTGCGAGAAACCAGGCTTAGGCCCTTCATGGGCTGTTGCGTTCAATATGTATTGTGATATAAAAAAGCAGCCTTATTAAAGGCTAACTTTCAAACCAAGTACGGAGTCGGTGCCGAAGTCATCTAGGACGACCTGGATATCCACCAGCGTTTTTCAAGCCGAAGTTAGCGCCGTTCGCCAAGCCGCTGACTGGCTAGCGGTTAATACAGTATCAACTGCGGATATTGTCATATACCTAAATCGACAGTCGTGCAGCCATCAAATCTCTTGCATACAGCACTTTCAGATCTAAGGGAGCGAAGCGTATCTCTTAACGAGATAGCTGGACAGTACAACCTTACCTTTTGCTGAACACTAGGTTACTGTGACATACCGGAGAATTGTACAGCTGACGAGCTGGCCCAAGAAGGCTCCTCCGGTACGTGTAGCATAAGCCCCTACACCAATCTTTCTCTCTCTCTGTCTATCCTTTCCAAACGCCTGCACTGTATAAAAACATTTAAACGGGATTCATAACCCATTCAATGCCCGCAAAATATAAAAAAAGCAACACCAATATCGAAGCGCCAACGTCTTATGTTAAGAACTTTATCCACGCTGACGCGATGTGTAAAGCTAATCATCGATGGCAGCATCTAGGCCAGTGTAACACCGCTAGGCTACTACAGCCAATACTGAGCAAAACCAGGTCCATTGGACTCCTGAAACACAAGAAAGGAACCCTCTACAAAATACCATTGCGCTATAGGAAGACACGCCCATAGATCAGGCATCCCCTTCAATGATTTCTGCAGAAACTTGTCCTGCACTCGCCAACATTGAGGAGGCTGCCCTGGATGAATACTTTTTCAGCGATCTAAATGATCTCGGCAACACCTACACTCCTTTATACAGAGAACTGAATAGTTCCAAGATTAAGAGGGCGACCCACCCACCTCACACATGTCATCAGTAAAACTGACCTATTTCTGGTGTACCATAAGTGCATCCTCATTGAGGGCCGTTTCTAACCAACCAACTAAACAAGGGCTACCTTTATTTTTATGCTCAAAGATGTTTGTAAATAAAGTAAACTCGAATTGTTTGCTTGTTTCTCCAATGGCAGGAGTTAACCCCGCGAGAGTGTGGCTGCTCTTTAAGTGCCAGGGCCTAGCCTCTCGCAACCACTCATGTTGTGCGCGTTATATTTTTTCAGGCGGGAAGGGACCTACAGTTTAGTGCCACATCCGAACGGCGATTTGAGAAGCTTTTTCATGACAACAATACTCTCGGATGTTTGTCAGACACTTGCGAGAGGTGGGACCGTGAAAAAACTTTTTGGTGTTTTGTAGGATTCGTACTCGGAACCTTATGCGTTAGTGGACACACTAACCACTTACGCCAAGGCGCCCACGGTATGACATACCCAACCTGTTATTTACATAACTGTATTTTTTTAACTGATCACACAAACGCATATACCCTTTATAATAAAACACAATTTTTTAAATGTTAATATTTATTATAACAGTATTTACAGGTAATTTTGTATGTGGGTATGTCATACTCAGCCACATACTCTATGTTACGTTTTGTCACCACACTCTTGCCGGGTTAAATACTAATTTATTTTCCCTCTAGATTCCCACTTCCTTACTTTTATTTAGGTGGTGCTACATCCGGGGTGGACTTGGGCCTCAACGAACAAGCCTCCCCAGTCAGTTCGGTTACGGACCAGCTGCCCTCAGTTGCGCACGCCAAGTTGATTGAGGTCCCCCTCCACTCTTTTTGCGCCACGTTTCGAGAGTCCGTCCTCTACTGCGGCATCTACCCAGCTCCATTCGCTCTACATGACCCATCCATCTTAGTCACTGTATGTGAGCTCTTCTGGCTAATTAGATGCCGTTGTAGAGGCTGTATAGCTCGGCATTTTACCTTCTCCCCCACTCGCTCCACACTTGAAGAGGATTTGTCTCAAAGTGACCAAGAGCATCCTTTTCCAGTTTTGATAAAGTCCATCCCTCTGTGGCATTCAGCAGGACTGATATGATTAGTTTCTTATGCAGAGTTACCTTAGTTGTTCGACATAGGGTTTTGTTATTCAATTGCCTTCTTAGGCCATAAAAACAGCGATTGGCAAGAATATTTTTTTCTTTGATCTCCCCAATGGTGTCATAGATCATGGTTATGTTAAATTGCGTCGTTATTCATTTTTTTTTTTTTTTTTTTTATAATTTGCGCGCACTCAAAGGGTTATGAATACCTTTAACATGTTTACACACAGTTCGGGCGTTGGAAAGGATGGATAGAGAGAGAGAGAGAAAGATTTTGGTGTAGTGCTAATTGAAGCTCAGTTGTTTATGCTTCAGCTATTCTTCCGGGGGTGGCATCCAGATAACTGGGGAGATTTTTCTTATTATTGTCATTGCTTCTGATTCACAGTACTTTTTTAGCGATAATCGATGTCAAGGGCGAATCATCATCAACAGAACGAACAATTTTTCCAGCCACATGAACATGAATTTGATAGTAAACGAAAATATGGGTGAACTCTGAAAGGTTTTGATGCAGTTTAAGTCCGACATTAATAGTTTCGAAGCTAGCATTGGATACAACGTCAACAGTTCTAAAATGTATTTAACCTTTCATCAGTCACGCAAATAGCGCATCGAGGTCAACAAAATGTGTTGGAGATCGTTTGGTTAAATTAGCAAAAAAGTTTTATCGAAGCATTCAGCCAAATTCAGCATCGAAACTGTATGAATACACCATTATTACTTTTTTTTTTTTTGCGTTTGAAACTCAGACTATGGTAAACCTTGAAGTTGAAAAGACGAGAACAATCGAATTCTGTATCTACGTTGCTTCATCCTAAAAGTATCAAAACATTTCAGCTCGGCGATTCTATATATGTAAAGGATTACGTTCTCTAGAAATGTTTTTGATCGCATAAGAACGAAAACAGAAAAGGAGAAATAAACGTAGCTGAATTTTAATAACCGCTTCTTAAGGCCGTGCCACGCCGCTGGCAAATCCTTGGTATGCTTAAGTTTGTTTGTCGCTTCTAAAATGATTCATTTCTGCGATTAGATTAGCTTGCCACTTTGTATCGAGGGGAACAGCATATTTTGTTGATTATGATTATGATTATTCGTGCTCTTTCCAATTTGTCCTTGTTTACTCGTCGCCATAAAGCCCTTTATCTAATAACGACTGAAGTCACAACTTTAATTTATAGTATTTCTGTGTTTAGCAATTTTATCGCCAGCGCGAGAGTGTTGAATACTTGGTTGTTGCTCTAAATCCCTAAATCATTGTCTTCTTTCATCCGTTGAAATATATCCATTGAAATATCTAATGTTAAGTATTTTTCTCATCTGTCTTTCTGCTGCGCCACTTGTGGGGTGGTCTAAGTTTGTGACCTCAGTGTTATTCATCAGCCGAGAGTTTGCTATGGTTTTTGCGTTTGATGTTTTTTTTATTTTTCCTCCTTTATTTTATTACATATGTCCAGGTTGGACATTAAGTAATTGTTTTAACAAATAGGATACAAATTGTTTTTGAAGGCAATTGCCTTCTTCTTATGTCCTGTATCCCCTTGTGGGTCCTAGGGCCTCTACTACGCCTACGCGCCATCGTGTACGGTTTCTGGCAATGTGTCTGAGTTCTCCCCAACTTTTCCCCAACTGCCGTGCCTCCTTCTCGACTGTTCTGCGCCACGTTCTCCTCGGACCGCCAGGTCTTCTGCCATCCTTAGTTAGAGGGTTCCATTGAATAGCATGGTTCGCTATGGAGCTGTCACCCTTTCGGAACGTGTGACCAATCCACTGCCACTTCCGCCGTTGGATAGTTGTACCTATTGGTTCCTGACCCGTTCTCTCGTAAAGGTGTTCGTTAGAGATACGATTGGGCCAGAAAATCCTTAAGAGGCCATTGCCTCAACAAACATAGTTTTACAAATTATTTACATTTATTAAACAGTATATGGACAGTATTAGCATTTATTGTGTTAATATCTCATTCTAAGGTCTGATGGCCTAAAGCGTTTTAGTATTCTTCTTCGGGTTATTTCCTCCAGTGGGATTGAATTTATTTCGTTGTTCTGACGAGTTAACAGTCGGATTTGGTGTTTCATACTCGTCCTTTGTATTTCCTGCATTTTTGTCGGTATTTTGAGGTCTTTGTGGACGTCGTCATTGGAAACATACTATGGTGCATTGACTATTGTTCTTAAAATTTGTGATTGTTGTCTCTGGATAATTTGTATGTTTGATGTACTCGCTGTACCCCATACTTGGTGTCCGTATGTCCATATTGGTTTGATAATTGTCTTGTATATAAGCAGCTTGTTGTCTATTGATAGTACAGAATTTCTTCCTAGCATCCAGTAGAGTTGTCTAATTTTGTCCTTGATTTGATTTCGTTTCTTGATTATATGTTGTTTCCAGTTACCTTCGCTAAAGTTACTACTTTGCCGTTAAGTTAAGTTAAGTTTGATGGGTTTGTTATTTTTCTTGTTGTGTATATGACTAGTTCTGTCTTATTTTCGTTAATTTATATACCCTAGTGTTTGAACCAGTTTGTTAATTCTTCTAGTTGTCCTTCGCGTTCATTGGTTGCCCGATAGCAGCAACCAGCTTTATAGAGTTGAATGCTTGTCCCTGAATTGTACGTAAAAGCAGCGGTCCTCAATGCAGCTTTTAATGAGAAGGTTAAAGTTAGTTGGTAGTAGCGGTTGTAACTTATATAGAAGCTCTTTGTGTCAAACTTTGTCAAAGGCCTTTGATATATCAAGGTAAGTTGTAGCGCTATATCTCATTTCGTTCAAATCTTTCGATATCTTGTTGATTATTCGGTGTATTTGTTGTACAGTTGAAAGCTTACGTCTGAATCCAAACTGGTGACTAGGAATAATATTATTTTATATTGGTTGTAGTCTGTCTATAAGTATCTTCTCAAATACGAGTAGCTTGGATAGTATCGGCAATAGACTTATTGGCCTATAGTTCCGGTTTGGGTAGTATCCTTTCCGGTTTTTGGAACGGCTATTATTTTGGCTACTTTCCAGACCTTCGGCAAGTATTTTAATGAAAATATCGCATTGAAGAGATTCCAGAGGTAGACTAATGAGATTTGGGAAAGCTCCTTTAATATTTTTCCGGTAATAAGGTCATATCCGGGACTTTTATTTGCCTTCCTTTTGTATTGTATGTAATTTTGATGTGATCCAAAATTCATGTTCTGTATTTACCTCGGACACACTGGCTGTATACATTATCAGATACATCTCGACTTATAGTTGTCTAGTATGGTGGCCGGCAGCAGGTAAAGTCACAATCTCACAATCTCTCCTATATAGGCACAACAAGCGTTATTATGACTACTCCAACCGCAGCCCTCGAAACAATGCTTGCGTTAAAACCAATTAACCTGCACATAAAGGAATCAGCTGCAAAGAGCGCCCTGCGATTGAAACAGTCCAACTTCTGGGAAATGGGCGAGACAGACCACCGCACTATCGTCAGATGGGCGATGTTATACACAGAAACTGAATATCTAACACCATCCTCTGATTTCAGCTTCAATATGAAAATAGCAATGCCCCAAAGGGAAGATTGAACAGAGGGTCAAAGCATAAGCCGGGGCAATATCTCAATTATTACAGATGGGTAGAAAACAGAAGTGTAAGATCAGGTATCTAGTCGACAAAATCCGCAATTGCCAGCTCAATAAAGATTCAAAACCGCGGCAGTGTGTTCCAAGCGGAAGTTATAGCAATTACCGAGGTGGCCCGAGAGCTAGTACTGACACTAACCTCAAGAAAAGAAAGCCAAACAGCTATCAAAGCCATCTCACCCACGGTGATTAAGTTCAAACTTGTGAAACGTCGTAGTAAACTGAAAACACTCACCACTCTATACCACAAGACGACGAAATATCAGATGAATTAGCAAGAAATGACTCGGAATCGGACCTATCCATGGTCGATAACTCAATACCAGCCCCCCTCTAGCAATACTAAAATCGATCATAGCATTGTATATCCAAAAGGAAGCTGACTAGAGCTCGCTGTCTTCATGCCGCATCTCGAGAGAACTCTTGGAAAAAGAACAATAAAACGCAAATAAAGCACATCATTGCGCTCAATAGATCACACGTAGCACTTAATAGGTATAATTATAGGCCACAACCTGCTGGCGACCCACAAGAGGGATGCGTTTAAGTACAACTGACCTTTGCAGAGGCTGTGGTGACTTGGACGCAGAATGACGACTAAAGCCATTTCCTATGTGAATGCCCAAGTCAATGCAGAATCAGGATGATTGTCTTCGAAGAACATTACTTCAACAACTTGGGCGAGCTTCTAAAATTAATATTGGAATCGGGATGGTCAAGGGACCCGGGATAAATTTAAATCAAGACCAACTGTTTCGTTTTTTTTTCTTTCCTCTAGTTTCAGGACGGACATCCCTCAATGGGGAACACAATCGATCCACGGAGATCCAAGTGAAGCCTATACAAATCGTATAGCCCCTATAACCTGTATGTCGTTCTACCTCTGACACATGAAACTAATAAAACTTACGCCTTTTTCCTCAAAAATAGAAATAGAAGAATAAAAAGTCACAGTTGTCGTACACTGTACACAGCAGTTCGTGCGTGCAGAACAGGTTGAACGATCTCTCAACATACAAACCCACTTTCTCTTATCTCTAAATTTATTTTTCAATCCTCTATTTGGCTGCGCAAAAATATTATCTGATACCTCTTGACCCTTACATTAACATCGCATTTATTCTCAAAAAATGTTTTTATTTACAAATAAAATTTTTGTTTCCATTTTAGGTTCATTCGATTCGAACTGGACAGTTTGTGGTGTTTTAGAGAAACGTCTACAGCCATTGCCATTCTCGTTTGCGCTCAGCGGTCGGCTGAATCATACCAAAAATCAATTTAGACTTGGATGCGGATTAATAATTGGTTAACCATCTTTTCGCCATTCGACTACCACTCCCCCAACATCATCCTCCACGTAGTGCCCCCTCAAGCACGCGCCTTCGTTAGCCGAAAAGCAAAAATCAAACAAAACACAAAAAAACAAATAAAAATCAACCTGCTCGTTATTCCTTTTAACCTTGTCTTAGTCTACATAGAAATTTATTGTTAAGAACATAACTTCAAAGAACAGAGTAAGAAAACAAACAAAAGAGAATATTTTGTCTACACCATCAAGTCAATCCATCCAACAATATAAAGGAACAAACGGAACATTTCAGTAATATGACTGAAGCTGAACTCGATTCTTCCCATAAAGAAACCTTGATTGCATTTCCATCACCCGCAGCTATTCTGCGTCTATATAGTTAGTTGTTGTCTTTAAAATTGATAAAATTAAATTTTGTTCAAATGAGAAAAACAACCAACAAATCACTGCGGTTGTAGGTACTATTATACTGACTTCTATTGATGCATTTCGCCAGTTTACTTTATTCTACAAGAACAAAACACAAACGTTCTGAGCGCGTTTCATTTACTTTTACGATCACTTTTGCAAATACAATAGCTGCCCGTGTGTTTTCTTTTTTTTATATACAAATATATTTTAGGGTTTATATTTTTTTTTTTAATTGTTAATTTGCTCTAGTGGGTAGGTAATTGAAAAGATTAAGGACGCAACTCCTTGTATTTCGATTTTTGTTTTACATAAAAATGATTTACCATGACAGGGAAAATCGCACCGAAAATAGGGCTATTTTTCCCAACCAATGGGAAACGTTTTTAGTGAAACAATTATTAAAAGAAATACAAGAAAAACAAAACACATTTGTTCACATTGTATAGTAGAAAATATAAATTATTAGAAATAAATTCGTCAACAAGTTACCAATACCAGACATGAAATGTTTGAGGAATAAAATTGTAAAAAGACTAAAAGAAAGCGGTTATTTTTATTTCTCATTTGCATATTATTTTTTGTTTGTGTATTTAATTAGTCTGTAGGTTCTGCGAAGATGCTGCATAAATTTACGGAATTTCATAATTACTAACGGTCATAATTCAAACTGATTCGAGTTATGTCAGCATCCGGTACAGTAAGAGTGAAGTTCTCATTCTTTCTCTGTAGGTTGTTGTATGTGCTAAGAAATCACAATAGTTACCCTATCTGTAATATAGGTGGCTGCCTTATGTTTTTTGATTTTTTAAGTTTGACGATAAAATTACGACCCAATTAGGTCGGTGAAGTTATTTAAACCAATATTGGGTAAAAGGCTAAAGAACAGTTTGGAATTTGTAATCAATTTTCCGATTACGGATACGTGCAGATTTAAGCCTCTCCTACTGAGGCACTTACAGGAGAGCGCAACAAAGTGAAGTTATGCTTATATACCGGGTGCTAAACCATGATCTCGGCGAAAGGAATTATTTCCACGACTGCTGTAATCTTCATATGCTATCAACTATTTTTAAACCTTTACTGCATAGCATATGATATGCTTTTTTTATTTCATGTTTTCACGTATTTTTTACGGAAAATTTTCAATCAGTGAGTGCATAAAATATTGCTATACAAACTTCACAATCAGAATTCGATGATTTAAGCAGATGGTGTCATGATAATCGACTGGTGTTCAATTCCAAGAAGACCAAAGTTATGCACATAAGACTACCGCATATACCCATCAGTGTTACGGTTTTAAAACTGTGCTTCCTGTCAGATTTGACTGGAAAAAACCAGTCAAAAAAAAAACAGTCAAAGAATTGTAAACACAAATCCAGCTAAAAATCCAGCCAGGATAAAAGCGAATATTTTATTCGAAATAAAAATAACACACAATCCATTTTCTCTCATATTTGTACATATTAAGAACTAAATAATGCTTAAAAAGTTATATATTAATTAATGTTAAGTTAGTTTGTATATTAATGTCTCTGATTGCTTCAATCGTCTCATCATTTGGTGTGTTTTGGTGAGACTTTGCTTCTCAGTGAAGTAGGATTTAACACGGAGTACAACAACAAAAAGTGACTTGGAACCACTTTAGCTTTTTTTCTCAGTCAAAACTGAGTTGGGATGTTTATTTTGCGCTACAAATTTCAGATGGCTCTGAGAAGAACTATTTCATTCAACTTGAGTGATTCAGTAGTATTTAACAAATTTAAGCACAACTTTTTCATTCTTTTTAATTCAATTTCAATTCAATCACCAATCTTCAAACAATAAAATATGCAGTCTCCGTCTTGCTCTTGATGAGTAAACATCAGCTAGCAATTTTGACAGTGACTTAGGAATCCGATAAGTGGTGTTCTATCTTTCCTTTTCTCCCTTAAGTGCTTACTTACCCGTGGTATTTATTTTTTTTGTTCTCTATCTAAGCAAAACCTAACCTCTTGCACGTGGTTGAATAATTTGTTACTCTTTATCTTTCCCCAAAATGGGGTCTAAAGCTAAAGGGAATCGATTTGATGGGCTGTCTCCTGAGACCCCACTCTCGAACCCTCCAGCTAAAAAACAAAAAACCATAACCCTAGAAGACTTTCCTATTCTTCCAACTAAAACCATCGCTAAGAACCCTAAGTTTGTAGTAATAACTCAAACTAATGATAAGAAACCTATCTCGTCTGTCAGCGTGTTCGTATTAAAAAAAAGCCATCGACGCAGTAAGTACCGAATACGAAAACGTAACCCAACTACGCGACGGCAGTATCCTTATCTTAGCAAAAAATATTAAAATTGCCGAAAAGTTTTTGAAAATAACAAATATCGCAAACATGTGCCCAGTGCAGGTTAAATATCACGATCGCCTCAATGCTTCAAAAGGTGTAGTGTATGCTCCTTGCCTGAAAAACATCCCAGAAACAGAAATAGTTGCCGAAATGCGCTCACAAAATGTTACTGAGGTTTATAAATTTAACAAAAAAGTCGAAGATAAATTTATCCCCTCCTGCCTTATGTTGTTTACATTCGACCTCTACCAACCACCAACCACTGTAGAAATAGGATGGTACAAGGCCAAAGTCAACGAATATATTCCTAATCCAATGAGATGTCGGAACTGCCAGTTGCTTGGCCATACACAGAAACGCTGTGATAAACAACAAATCTGTGAAACATGTAACCTTCCATCACACATGCCGGAAATCTGCACACGAACCATGTGCGCTAATTGTCAAGAACCACACCCCTCCTCCTCCCTAAACTGTCCAAAATATAAACAAAACAAGGAAATACTGACGATTAAAACAAGAAACAAGTGCACGATGGCGGAGGCCAAGCGCACTTATTATCAGCTAAACCCATCAAATTCGCAACCCAACGGAAATTCGTATTCCCAAAGAGTTCGGCAAACCCACTCCATCAAAAGCTTAAACCCCTCAACTCAAACAATAAAACTAGCCGAACCAATCGGCACTCAAAAGCAACCCGTATCTTTCTCCTCTAGTTTTTCAATTCCAGAACAAAACCCAGCTCCGATAATTGAAAAACAAACACCTCCACCCGAATCGTCAAAACCACTACTAGCCAACAACAATCCTAAACCAAACTACACCATATCACAAGCCATCGGCACTCAAAAGCAACTCACATCTACTCCTTCCAGTTCCACAACTCTAGAAAAAAACCTAATTCCGATCAGTGATAAACAAATATCTCCAAAAACGTCCCTAGTGAACAAAAATTCAAAACCTAACAACAGCATTCTATTAAATCAAATTCCTCAAAATTCACCTCTCTCCTCGCTTACAAACACTTTAATTCAAAACAATTCCTATTTTATGAATATATCCGATGATGAACAAGCATAACTCTATTATTAATAACCCAACCTTCGGGCCACGATCCTCTTCGATCGTCGGACGTGCTTGTTTATCTGATAACAGATTGACAAGCGCTACTGGCGATCGTGGGGGATCGTGGCCTTCACCCGATCAACATAATAAAACAGCACCTGAAAAACTTTCCTCACAAACAAAAAACAATTCTACAACTTCAAACACAGGCACAAGTAAACACAATTTTTTTGTCTCGAGCAAAAATAATCAGTGCAAACACTGCCAAGTCAATAACATGACTCTCAATATTCTGCAATGGAATATGAAAGGTTATTTTAATAACCTTGATGAGTTAAATGTTTTATTAAGAGAACACAACCCAAATCTAGTATCACTCCAAGAAACACACATACCATTCGGCGCATCGCCAATCGTCCCAAAAAGATATAAAGCCTATTTTAAGAATGTAGAGAGTAATGCGACTTGTAAGCAAGGAATAGGTTTACTCATCAAAAAGAATATTCCTCATAAGATTCGATCAATTAATTCAAACTTACAAATCATCTGCCTCGAACTTCAGCTTCAAACTAAATTTACCTACATAAATATATACATTCCCTCCCAACAAATTATTCAAACAAATGATCTACACAATATTATCTCCCAGGTTGACTCCCCAATTATAATTGGTGGCGACGTTAATGCATGGAGTACCCTTTGGGGTTCTCCTATCACTAATAAAAGAGGTAGGCAAATTGAAGCCTTCCTAATGAATTCTAGTTTTATAATTTTAAACGATGGTTCACCTACACACCTTTCAACACATAACACCTTCACACATATAGATATAACATGTTGTTCCCCAGAGCTATTCCCGGCGACTTCGTGGAAAACTATAGCTGATCTCTACAACAGTGACCACTACCCCATTATAACTTCCATTACTATTGGCAATTCTTCCGAAAAATACCCCCCAAACCTTAAATTCAAAACCGATCTAGCAGATTGGTCAAAATACCAAATCATAATCCAGAACTATCTATCAGAAAAACAACCGAGTCTCAAGAACAACAAAGAAGCAGCTATACTCCAAAAAGCTATACGGGCAGCTGCCAACGCCTCTATCCCCCAAACCAACCCTTCACACAGCCCAAAAATGAATAGAGTCGTGCCTTGGTGGAATTCAGAGCTCACAGAACTCCGAAAAGTAAAAATGTCATCTCTGAAAGCATTCCAGAAAAGACCCACACAAACAAATTTAGTTCTTTACAAAAAATCCAACGCTAAATTCAGAAAGGCTCTAAAAGAAAGCAAAGTTAAAAGCTTCGGCGAGTTCACTTCACAAATAAACCCTAGTTCTACTCCGAAAAAAATATGGCAAAATATTCGCCGCTTGACAGGTAATTCTTCTCCATGTAGAATCGTAAGCATTCAATCGCAAGATGAAATAATCACGGACTCAATACTAATGACAGATTACTTTGCACAAATATGGTCTATATACTCAAATGACACTAATTTTGACCCAAACTTCAGGTCCAAAAAAAACGAAATTACCAATTACACTCCAGAACAAAATATTAACAATCACTTCGTCAATTCAATCGAAAAACAAATTACACTTCTTGAATTCGAATCATCTCTGTGTAAAGTCAAGGGTAAAACTCCAGGAAGAGACAGAATTTCATACCCCATGATTAAAAAACTCCCGCTAGCAGCGAAATTAAGATTAATTCAGCTCTACAATAACATTCTAGACACCTCAATTATACCTCAGAACTGGAAAACTGGTATCTTGGTTCCTATTCCCAAACCAAACAAGGACATAGCTCTCATAGAAAGCTATCGTCCAATATCGCTGATTTCATGTTTATCGAAAATTTTAGAAAAAATTATCGCGAAGCGCCTTATTTGGTTTGCTGAAAAGAAAAAATGTTTATCTCCTAAACAGGTAGCCTTTAAGCCAAACAAAGGCTGTATAGACGCTCATCTTCATATAGATCACTACATTTCAAAAGCTATTTCATCTAAAAACCATGTATCCGTACTTGCATTGGACTTCGAACGAGCATTTGAAAGAATTGGCAAACACGTTATTCTAAACAAACTGAAAAAATGGGAAATTGGCTTAAAAATCTTCAATTATGCCAAATCATTTCTATCAAATAGAAAATTCTCCTCAAGAATAAACAATCATTTTTCCAAAATATATCCATTAGATAATGGTATACCACAGGGGTCACCCCTTTCGGTAATACTGTTCACAATAGCATTTGATGACATTAGCTATATACTTAATAGTCATAATCTTTTAGACCACTGTCTCTATGCTGACGATGTTTATATCTTAAGTAAAATGTCCAACTTAACCAAATGCAAAGATCTTCTTTTAAATGCTGTTAACGACATTTTAACATGGTCTTCCGATTCCGGAGATAAATTATCTTTGTCTAAATGTAAACTACTTCATATTTGCCGAAAACTTAAATGTCCTAATTTAAATTTGTCTGTAAATAATATTCCTATTACAAATGTTAATAACTTAAGTATTCTAGGATTAATCTTTAGTAATAAGTATTATTGGAAAGATCATTGTTTAGTATTAAGAAAAGCCCTAGCTGCTAGAGCCAACGTAATTAAGTATTTGAGTAGTAACAAAAGTAATGTTCACATAAATACACTGTCACATATAACAAAAATGTTAATATTAAGTAAAATCGACTTTGGAATTTATATCTACGGCAGGTGCCCAAAATCAACTCTCAATATTTTTAAACCACCATACCATCAAGCAGTAAGAAAATGCCTTAACGCTTTTCCAACAACACCGATAAAAAAACTTGTTAACCGAAGCCGGACTTCCATCTGTCGAACAGCGAATAGAAGAACTAACGCTAAAATTAACTGCAAAGCTAGTCTTTTCGAGAAACTCGGTGATTGATGAAGACATCGCACACGCTATGACCCAAAAATCGGAAAAAAGAATCCCGTCAGCTCTAAAACTAATTTTAGTCAAAGCCAAACAATTCCAACTTCCTACAAAACGAGGGTATAACTTCAAAACATCATCTCCTCCTTGGCTTGCAAAACCTGAATCTATAATAATGGACCTCGCACAATATAGAAAAAATAACACCAGTAATTCTACCTATCAGGCCCTTTTCTCAAATATCGCATCAGAACTTCGCAATCAAGGATGGACATTTTTCTATACCGACGGTTCAAAGACTCCAGAAAATACATCGTTTGCCGTTACACAAGAAAACGGCCTAATAGTGAAAATAGGGATCCTACCTAGTATCGCATCTGTCTACGGCCGAAGCATTTGGAATTCTTCAAGCGATTACAACAGCATCAAAACTTCGTGGAAAAACCATCATCTGCTCCGATAGTATATCTGTGTTAAAAGCTACTGCCAACCCAAACAACAATGTCGAATTAGTAAGCGAAATAAGAAGCCAACTTTTCAAGTTTCCAAAGAAAATTAAGCTAATGTGGGTTCCCGGTCATTCTGGTATACGCGGCAACGAAGAAGCTGATCGAGCTGCTAGCTCAACAAAGGATGCACCTGTCTACTACTTTAACATCTTCACAAAACAGGACTTGACCAACACCATAATTAATTCCATAAGAAAGAAAGAGTTAAACGATTGGAGCCAATACCATCACCATTACAAGGAAATTAATCACGAGAAATCCCATCCTCGATACCCCAACCTTCCAAAGCCCAAAATAACAAACTTTGTCCGCCTTAGGCTTGGACATACTGCAGTCACCCACGAACATCTCCTCACCAACCAACACCCTGCTTTATGTAACACCTGCAATGTAACACTAACTCTAGAACACTTATTAAAAAACTGCACAATATCGAACAATTATTTAAAAGACACAAACATATATGAAATTCTTAGAACCCCCAATTCTACTAACATTGAAATAGTAAACAAATTCCTATCTAATCTTAAATGTAAAATTTAATCTCGCTAATCATCTTCAGAGCCAATAGTCCTAGCAGCTAGGCTCTTTATGTTTATTTTTACCAGGCTACTTTTAAGCACCTGTCATTAAATAATAAATAAATAAATAAATAATAAAAAATGTTGTAAGCCAGATTGACTTGGGATCGTTTTGTGGAGAAGCTTTCACTTTACTTTGCATAATTCTCACCAAAACGCACCAATTTATCATCATTTGTATTTGTATGAAACACGCTGTATTGCTGCTTTCGTAAGCAATATTGGTACCAATTTTATTTATTTTTATTTTTTATTTAATATTTATTAAAATGTAAATAAATTACAGTTTTAACTTACAACTACAGCACTAGCTACCAGGGCTTTCGGCTATTTTATTTTGATAAATAAGAAGAGGGATTAGGGAACCAGAACGGGCCACCCCACCCGGTCCATGTGGACCGGGGTTTTTCCTGGGTGGCAGGGTGGCCCACTCTGCCTCTCATATGCTATTTTCTAATTTGATAATAGTTAGTGATTTAAAAAGGTTTGTAATGTTTTTTACTGAGGGATGAGATAGTATTTCACACAAATTACTATTACTGAACAGGTTATTTGATAAGGTTTTGATTTTTGGACAATCGAAGATTAAATGTCGGATTGATAGAATTTCGTTTTTTAGACAGATGTGGCAATTCGGTGGATTGTTTTTGCTTAGCAGATGACTGTGTGTAACATTGGTGTGCCCTAGGCGAAGTCGTATAAAACATTTAGTCATTCGGGTTGTTTCATTTGTAGGGTAGACAGCGTAATCTCCGTGGGGGTTGATAGTGGTATAGTGGTGTATATAGTGCTTCCAGTTATCACTTCTCTTTGCATTCCAGTACATTTTTAATTTCCTCGAGATGTCCTGTTTATTATTGGTGTAAAAAGTGATAAGGGGTTCTTTTGCAGCAAGTCTTGCTGCAGCGTCCGCTTCTTCGTTACCCTGGATGCCAACGTGTCCTGGTACCCAGACTAGTTTTATTTTACTGTTTTTTGCGATGAGGATGTCCCGTATATTTGCGATGATAGGTGTGTTGTTGTTGATATTTTGAATGGCTTTGATTGTTGATAAGCTGTCCGTACAGATGAGAGTTTTCTTACCGGATAATGTTTCTGTGGCACGAAGGATTGCTAAGGCTTCGGCTGATAGTATTGATGAAAATTCTGGCAGTAGCCCTTTGGATATGATATTGCTTTCCTCGTCAACAACAGCAAATGCTGTACCATTTTCACTTTTTGATCCGTCCGTGAAAACTAGATGCCAATTAAGGTGTTTATATCTGTGTTCGATAGTTGAATCTTTCGGAAGAGTTGCGAGATCTGTGATAAAAGATTCTTGTTTTAGTAACCAGGGCGGGTGCGTTACTCTTTTGGTTTGGGTGGTTAGTGGAATGTTTAAATTTCTGGCGAATGTGATAGCGTTGGAGATAGCCGATGGAGATTTTGCAATTTTTTTCCGATTAAGAGTTTTCTTGACGTCTAGAGTTATGGGCAATTTGTATGATGCAGCAATCTTAGGGATCAAAAGTAAGGTGAGGTATTCGAATCTGCTTTTAATCGAGGGGAGACCCCCTTCTGTTAAAATATTTTTAATGGGGGTTGTCCTGAACGCTTTTAGACTAATCCGGGCAGCTGCGTGGTATGATGGCTTGATAGCTTGCAACGATGATTTCGAACATTTCCCGTAGATTACCAGTCCGTAATCAATCTTCGACAGTATTATGGATTTTGTGACTCTAATAAGTGTGTTTACATGAGCAGAACTACTATTTGAAGCTAAATATTTTACAATATTCACTCTGGTAGATAGGCTTTTCTTAAGTGCTAGGCAGTGTTCATTAAAATTAAAACTACGGTCAAAAATGATGCCAAGTATTTTTAAGGAGTTTACATTGCAAATATTAGTACTATTTAAATTAAGCGGAATATGCTTGGGGCAACTATTTTTTCTACAAACATGTAGAATACTACTTTTTTCGGCTGAGATTTTAGAGCCTGATAAGTTGCACCAGGCTTCAAGATCGGCCAGAATGTTTTCAAAGAATGTTAAGATCATTATTTCTTTACATTTTGTGAAAATGAATAGATCGTCAGCATAAAGACAGTGTTTTATTGCTTCGTATTTTGAAAGGCGTTTATTAATGTCATTGAAGGCGATCGTTAATAGCGTAACTGAAAGGGGTGAACCCTGTGGAATCCCGTTTTTAAGGTTTTGAACGTTAGAGAAGGTGTCGTTCACCTTTATACGGAATTTTCTGTTAGTCAGAAAGGATTTAATGTATTTGAACATTTTAGGGCCAATATTCCATTTCACAAGTTTGTTTAAAATGACATGGATACCGATGCGATCAAATGCTTTTTCAAAATCAATTGAAAGGATTGAGACATGATTCTTACTTGATAAACCAGTAGTAACGTAGTCATCAATATGCAGCAGTGCATCGATTGTACTTCGACCATGCTTGAATGCGACTTGCCTAACGTCAATTAAGTTATTTTTTTCCAAATACCATGACAGCCTTTTTGACACGATTTTTTCTAGAATTTTTCCTGGGCAGGGGAGTAGAGATATTGGGCGATACCCGTTGACTTCGGTAGGTTGTTTGTTTGGCTTTGGTATGGGAATTACGGTGGCGATTTTCCATACATGGGGAATGATTCCGGTACTTAGGATTTCGTTAAATAGAGAGAGTAGGCGCTGTTTGAGAATTGGTGGGCTATTTTTTAGCATATTATAGTCAATCCTGTCGAACCCTGGAGTTTTGCCTTTTGTAGAACTGATACTGGCTTCTAGTTCCATCATATTAATAGGAAGCTCGATACTGTTGGCTGAGGTGTTGGTGTTGCAGGGTGAGTATTCCAAGTCAATTGCCATATGTTTTGCGGCGCAGAAACTTGGGTGAAAGTTTGCGTCTTCGGAGTATGATGACCATGTTTGAGCAAAGTGCTCAGCTATTTGGAATGGGCATGTTATTATTTGTGGACCGGATATGATGGTTTTGATGGGGTGTGTGGTATAGCATCCGGTAAGTGTTTTTATGTCTGCCCAAATTTTTTTTGGGGACGAGTTGGGGCTTATGTTAGATGTCAATTTTTGGAAACTTTTTTTCTTTTCGAGTTTAGCATTAAGTTTGCGGTAGTTTATTAGGTTATGATCCGTCGGGTTTTTCTTAAATTCCTTCCATGCTGTTTGTTTCTGCTTGCGTAGTTTGTCAAGCTCGGAGTTCCACCAAGGAACGACTGTTTTGTGAGGGATGTACTTAGTCTGCGGGATGGAGATGTTTGCTGCGAATCGAATAGATTTGGAAATAACAGCTGTCTCCTTGTTAATATTTAGGGATTGAGGTCTTGAGGGTAAGAAGTCTGAAATCTTAGCTTGGAATAGTCTCCAGTTGGCTCGGTCGGATAGAAATTTTGGAGGAAGTTTATTGGATTTGGAGTTAATGCCCACCGAGATATTGATAACTATCGGGTAGTGGTCACTACCATGTAGGTCTGGTAGGGCTTCCCAGCTGGTGTTCGGGGAAAACTGTGCGGAGATTAGCGATAGGTCAATATGTGTGAATGTTTTGTGTGTTGAAAAATGAGTCGGGCTGCCATCATTTCAAATGGTTAGGTTCGAGTAGGTTAAGAAATGTTCTAAAGCTTTCCCCCTGGTATTTAAAGATTGTGAACCCCAAAGGGGGCTCCAAGAGTTGAAGTCACCAACCATTAAAATGGGAGAGTTGAAATTGCGGACAATATTGTCTAATTCGGATGAGCAAAAAGTTTGAGACGGAGGAATATACACGGAGATTATAGTTATTCTTGTTTTCAGTTTTATTTCTACTGCTACTGCTGATATTTGTGAGTTAATTTGTATGAATTTGTGCGGTATGGACCTGTGAACCAACAGTCCAGGTTGAGGTTGAGGTTGTGTTTGAATCAAAGTTGTGAAAGCATGCTGCGTATTCTTTAGGTGTGTTTGGAGTAGAAGTTTTAATTATATGTGTTTCTTGCAATGCTATAATCGACGGTTTGAGTTCGCGTATAAGCAATTGCAGTTCGTGAAGGTTGTTGAAATATCCGTTTAAGTTCCATTGTAGAACTTTCAGGGTCTTATTGGATTGTTTCGGGTTGAGTGCATTATAATCTGCGCTATGTTGGGAGGTGTTTTTGTTGGCGGAATTTCGATGGCAAAAGTTTTGGCTCTGCGGTTCGGGTGTTGAGGCATCCAGGCACCCTAGAGGACCTGGATGATTCAATCCCCGAACTGCAGAGCCTTGGTTTTGGGGACAGAAGTTATTATTATATGTTGTCATCCACCAAGTCGGCGGGCTTTATGAAATAATCATTATTTCTTAGGAGTGATTGAGTCACAGTGGATATGGGAGATTGAGATAGAGATGGGGTATTGTTGGTGTCTATGGTTGGAGGAGTAAATGTTTGTTGTATGTGTGTCCGAGAAAACGGATTTAAGATAGAAGTAAGGTGTGAATTAGGGGCAATATTTGTGGGAGAATTTGTGTTTGGGTTGGTGAATTGTGTTTTGCTCAAGGAGATATAGGTTTGTAATTCTGTGTTTGGGCTGCTTGAAGTTTTACCTGTAGTTATTGAATTGGAGGTTGTGGAAACGGATTTTTCGACTACTTTTGTTTCGTTAGTGGTTGTGGTGTTGGAAGATTGAGTGATGATTGTGGGTTTATTATGAGGAATGTGAGGATTTGTTTTTTCGTTTGGAGGTACAGTTATTTGTTCTGCGTTATTTGTTTTTTGCGTGAGTGGTGATACTGGTTTGGAGGAAGTGTTGTTGTTGTGAGGTGTTTGTTTGAGTTTTGCGGAATATAGATCAGTAGTAGGGATTGTTTGGACTGGGTTGCGTTCTTTGTAAATTCGCCTTGCTTCGGCTAAGGAAAGTTTATTTTTTGTTTTTATTTCCAAAATTTCTTTGCTCTGAATATATCTGGGGCATGTACTGGAGGAGGCAGGGTGAGGACCTTGACAGTTGGCACAGAGAGTGCGGATGCAATCAGAGTCCATGTGTGGTGGTTGTGTGGCCAAGAAGTTGGCACTGTCGACAGCGCATGGGGTTTGGAATATATTCTGACACTTTGGTTTTGTACCAGCCTACTTCTATGGCGTTAGGGATCTGAAACATGTCGAATGAAAATAACATGAGTTCTGTTGGTTTTCTTATTCCATCGTACAGTTTTGTGAATTTGTAGACATCGGTGACATTTTGAGACTTCATTTCGGAAATGATTTCTGCCTCCGGGACATTGATAAGGAAGGGGGCATACGCAACTCCTTTCGTGAGGTTGAGGTTAGGATGAAGTTTAATTGTCACTGGGCACATGGTGCTAAGGTTTTTGGAACGAATGAACTTATCAGCAATATGTTGGTCTTTCGCTAGGATTAGGATTGAGCCGTCTCTTAGTTGTGAGATTTTTTCGTATTCCGTGCTAATTGAGTCGATGGCTTTTTTTAACAGAAAGACGCTAATGGAGGTTAGAGGCTTGTCCTCACTGTTGGACGAAATCAGCACAAATCGTGGGTTTTTGGAGTTTATTTTTCTTGTAAGCTCTGGGTAATCCATGAAAATATGGGATGATGTTTTGGGTCTCTTTTTTGGTTGAACAGGGGGTCGGGAGGGTCAGAAAGCGAACACTCCTCTAGATCCCCGAACCTGTTACCAGGTAGGGGCCTTGGCCTTGGGGCCATTAGCACTTTAACACTCACTCTATGAAAAGGTAATTAATCCGTAAGCGAATGAAAAAAAAAAAGTAGAAACGTTGGGGAAAGTAAGAGAAAATATCGCAAACTAAGAAGAACTGTTCACCACGATGTGTACGGTTTGAAGGTTAGCCGGCGACTGGATTTTATTTATTATTTCCGCCGGTATATGAAAGTTCAAGCAGCATTCGCTGAACCTCAACTGGTTTCTGGTTTATCGGAATCGAATTCGTCAAACGCAGGTTCATCTGATTTCGTAATTCTGTTTTTACGATATTTAGTTGACTAAATATTCTCTCCACTTCTGCGTTAGATAAAGGGAGCACTAATATTGTAATCGCAAATCTTGCGAGATCGAAGTACGGGTTCTCATCCACAGCATCTTTGTGGTTGAAAACTTTACACCAGAATGATTCTGATTTGTTATATCTATATGTATTTGTGTAATTGGTAGGTAGGGTAGAAACTCGCATTTCGCACATAACAGTTGATGAATCCTCATTTTCAAACTCGTGTTTGTTAGTCAGCATATCCAAGTGCTGATGGAGTGGAAACGTATAAATTGGTTCATTATATTGGTGAGAAATGGGAATGTCAAAAATTGGAAATATACGGAAAAGTGTAGTAAAGATAATCCATTACGCGTAATTTTTTAGTTTCAAATGGCCTCAAGAATTATATTTGATGAAGAAATTTTTAAATTGATATGCATTTGGGATGAGAGTAAGGATGAATGTGAAGGTGGGGCTGATTTGGATAATGCTGATTTTGATTAAATTTAACTTAAATAAGAAATGAGGAGGCAGAACACTTAAATTCTCTTGAAGATATCGAAGCCTAGGAAGATAATCAAATAGATAATGAGCTCTTTGACATTGAGTCTTTGTCCATTATAAATGCGGAAAATCTAAATGTCGTGGTTGGACGACCGTCACCAGCTCGAGAACTTAGGACCACTGAGGACCACTATTCAAAAATGATTTGGAAACGTTGGATTTTATGGCGAACATTTAGAATTAAAGGGAAGTTCGGAATTACTTAAGAATATTATGAAACTAAACACACCCTACGCTTTCTTCAATTTTCTTTTTGATACCGACATTATTGAATCAATCGTAGCTGAATCTAGTTTCTTTGCTTGGCAATGTAATACAGGTAGTAAGGGACTTCAGTTTAGTAAAGGACTTTGTCTACCTTGGCTCTGCTATAAAGTCTGACAATGATACCAGAGCAGAAATTAAGCGAAGAATAACTCTTGTTGTTGTTGTTTGGGCTAGTAAGGCATTTCAACAGTAAAGCCCCATCTCGAACAACTAAGGAGACTCTGATCATCCTAGTCCTGCTTTATGGCGCTGAAACATGGACTTTATTGAAAGCGGATGAAGATATCATTAGTCACTCCGAGAGAAGAGTTCTTCGTAAAATTCCGGTCCCGTTTGCTTTGAAGGGTTTTAGAGGAGAAGATTCAATAACGTACTATAGGAGCTGTACAGCGACATCGACCTAGTAAAAAAAAACTGTGTATTGGACGTTTTTGATGGCTAGGATATACAGAGCGGATGAACACCAACGCTATGGCCCATAGGGTCTTCGAATCCAACCCGGAGGGATGACGCAGCAGAGGACCTCCTTGCCGTAGGTGGCGCGCACAAGTTCTAAGGGACTTCGACCAACTTGGAGTGCGAAACTGAAGACAATTAACTAAAGAGCGAAATAAATGGAGAGGATGAGGAGGAGAGGAAGTTGAGGTCCAGGTTTACCTCAAACTGTAGCTCCTATGTAAGTAATGTGATCCAGACAAGCAATTCGCTGTTACGGCAGAGAAAACCATGCCGGAAGCAATTTGTCGTTTGGGTATTGGGGAATCAAAGCGTGGAAGGTCAGTACCTGTTTCGTCGGAAGAAGTTCCAGTTACAAAAAAATCTTTTTAACCATATGCCTCAATTTTTAAGGTGTAAGCTGCCTGGGTGTGGAAAATTAACATTTGCCAAATGTTCAGAATGTAAAACAGCGCTTTGCTTCAATAAAGACAGAGATTGTTATCAAGATTTTCACATCAAATGATTTCTCTCTTCTTGAAAATTGAAATTTTATGAATATAAACATATAAATAACTTAATTTTGAATTTTTAAGTTTTTTTTTGTCATAGTTATGCATTTTTTTTTAACTTTTCTTACAAGCGTTAACATTTTATATTATTAATAGTAGTTAGAAAAAAGTGAAATAAAACCAATTTTGAGATGTCAAATATGTGTGTCTTATCTGCATGATATATCATATAAGATATGCATATAAATTGCTCAATATCTCAAAAACAGCTCGATATTTCTAAAAATCATTATCATTTTCGCAATCAGGTCGATGAAATACATAAAAGAATATTTTTTTCCTCAAGAAAAATAAAATCATGCAGTAAAAGGTTAAATCAAGAGGTGAACTGCTTAGTCTAAACTTTCTTCCACACAGAGTCGTCGAGAATGCGGAGGGCACTTTATGTAACCTGGGGTTGAAGGAAGATGTGCTTCATTTTATCGGAATCTGTCCAATACTAAAAGCGATCAGGTAAGCTCATTGGGGAAAAGATACACTTTTGGAAGACGAAGTCATCTTTAGCTTAAATGGCCAAGACTGGAGTGTTTTATATAGCTATCTGAAATCTGCCTGTAAAGACAGACAGCAAATAGTGAATGAAGCATTCTGAATTTAATCGAATTTATTTTAATACCATCAATTTTAAATCTTAAATCTTTAAATCTTTATATTTAGTATACATTTTTTTCTCTCTTATCCGGCTGACGGCAAACTGCTCATTATTGTGAACTCTATAATTTTCTGAAAATACTGATGAAATTAGGTCACATTATTATTATTATTAATCAATTTTCTATAAAATATAAGGTTAGGTAAGTTAGGTTGAAGTGGCTGTCAGCTAAGAATCGCCAACACACTTAGCCTAACAATAGGTCCATTGTGATACTACGTGGATCATAGGAAAAAAGTTTCTCTACCTACTAACAAATTGGTAGTAGGAGTTTCTTATGAAGCGTAAGAGGCTCTTAATATCTTTGTCTATCAGATTGCTTATATCGCTGTAATAGAAGGCCCATAAGTGAAGCTTCGTTCTGGGAGAGAGCTGGGCAGAAACAAAGAAGGTGAGGAATAGATTCTTTCTCTTTTTCATCCATGCAGCTTCTACAAAAACCGTTCTCAAAAATTCCCAGCCTTGCCTATTAGATAATGCTCAAAGATAACACCTATTGTAGTGCTGATATGCAATCTATTAAGAGAAATCAAATGCTTTGAACGTTTTAGATCCAGATTTGGCCAAATCTGTTTAGTCGCTCGACATGTTGGTCCACTCTTTCAGCTAATATTTGTACTCTCAATAGCATCCAAATTAGTTACTTACCTATGTCCTGTATCCCCTTGTGGGTCCTAGGGCCTCTACTACGCCTACGGGCCATCGTGTACGGTTTCTGGCAATGTGTCTGAGTTCTCCCCAACTTTTCCCTAACTGCCGTGCCTCCTTATCGACTGTTCTGCGCTATGTTCTCCTCGGACCGCCAGGTCTTCTGCCATCCTGAATTAGAGGGAACCATTGCATAGCATGGTTCGCTATGGAACTGTCACCCGTGTGACCAATCCATTGCCACTTCCGCCGTTGGATGGTTGTGCCTATTGGTTCCTGACCCGTTCTCTCGTAAAGGTATTCGTTAGAGGTACGATTGGGCCAGAAAATCCTTAAGATATTGCGCAAGCACCTATTAACGAACGTTTGCAGCTTTCTGGTGATAGTAGTGGTCACTCTCCACGTGCTGCAACCATATAATAGCACGGATTCAACGTTGGAGCAGAACAGTCTTATCTTAGTGCTCAACCTGATTGCATTCCTTCGCCATATTTTGGACAACATCCCGAGCGCGGACTTTGCTTTGGCGATCCTGTTGGCTATATCCAGTTCGGTTCCACCATCGGTCGAGACAATACTCCCAAGATACTGGAAATCTTCTACTCTCTCTACCGGTTATCCAGCAATGCATATTTGAGCCGATGAGTTTGTTCCAAGGCTGATAATTTTAGTTTTTGCCGTTAATTTTCAGCCCGACGACACCTGCCTCCCTCTGCACATCTGCTGTCATTTGGTGGAGGTCCATAATTCTGTGAGAGAGTAAGCATACATCGTCAGCGTAGTCAAGATGTTTCAGTTGAGATGTAAGAGTCCATCGAATTCCTCCGTTTCCCGTCGACAAAGCTGCATGAAGCACATCGCTAATCACCAATAGGAATAATATTGGTGAAAGGATGCAGCCTAGTCTTACCCCACTTTGGATCTCAAACTCCTCAGACAACCTTCCCCTGTGCAGAACGTGAAATTTGGAGTCTTCATATGTAGCTTTGATAATAGCAATTAGATTATCGGGGATACCTCTCCTGCGTAAGGCACGCCAAATAAACTCCATGTTGACACTATCGAACGCCTTCTCAAAGTCGATGAACAGCAGGTGCAGTGGCGATCGATATTCAACACACTGTTTGATGATAATCCGCAGGGCGTTGATGTGGTCGGCACAGGAGGATCCAGAGAAACCTGCTTGTTCGGCATCGAGTGTGTCTTCGAGATGTTGTTTAATTTGCTTCAGGGTGATTTTAGATATTATCTTAGCTACAGCTCACCCTATAAGTGGAAGCAGAAGCTCTGCCGATGTTGTTGGCGCTGCTCGTAAGAGCTCTGCTGGAATATCGTGAAGTCCTACCGCCTTGTTGGTTTTGAGTGCCTTGATCGAGGTAATGATCTCATCTTTACTGGGAGTCGTGGTGCGTATTCGGGAACTTCTCACCTCGGGCTTTTCAGTCTGATTTGGGAGCATATCGCTAGCGAATACACGGTTCAAAACCATAGCAAAATGCTCTTTCCATCTCTTGAGCTGGTCCTCATCCGAAATGAGCAAGGAACCGTCTAGGCTTTTCACTGGGTGTTCGCTGGAGCTGCGACCACCTGTCAGCTCTTTCGTCATTCTGTAGACGGTCCTGCTGTCGCACCTCCGTGCAGCTTCTTCTGATTCTGTAGCCAGCGCGTTGATGTAGTTGCGCTTGTCACGTCGCACGCTACGCTAAACTTCTCTCATCTTCATGCGATATAGGGACTTTAGCTCGCTTCTCCCTGCTGCTCGGGTAGCTGCAACGCGAGCTTTTAGCTGTTTTCGTTCGTCAATCCTTCTCCAGGTATCCACGCCCTATGTCTTCCCTGCGATCGACCGACAATTCTTTCAGCACCAGATGTAAAAACATTTTTCACAGCACACCAATGGTATTGGATGGTTGCGGGCATTGAGCTGCTGATTGCTTTCACACCCTGCGAAAAGTGCTCCCTTAATTGTTGGCGCACTGAGGGATCACTAAGTCTATCGATGTTGAACCTGGGCATTCTTGTGTTGCCGTGGGATCTCCGAACTGCAGCAGTGCGTAGTTGGAGAGAAGCTATCATAAGATGGTGATCACGTACTATCCCCACATCTGCCCCTCGCCTGTTTTGGACGTCCAGGAGATTACTTCTAAAGCGGCGGCTGATAACAAAATGGTCAATGTGGTTGGAGGTTGCTTGCCTGTCGTGGGGAACCCAGTTGACTTTGTGGCAGGTCTTGTGCTCAAACATGGTGCCACCTATCACAAGGCGGTTGGCATTGCAGAAATCCACAAACCTTTCGCCGTTGTCATTGCGGTTGCCTAGTCCATGCTTCCCGATTACATGTTTGAGCCCTTCGTTGTCGTTGCCTACCTTGGGATTCAAATCCCCCATCACTATGACAATGTCTCCATTTGGTGTTGTGTTGAAGACGGCGCTTAAGAGATTGTAGAAGCTCTCCTTTTCGTCTTCAGACGAACTATTCGTTGGGGCGTAACACTGTATGATGGTGACACGTCGTACTCTAGTCCGGAATCTGGCCGTCAAAATCCTATCACCATGAGGCTGCCAGGAAATTAGGCCCTTGCGTGCTGTTGTTGTTAGGATTAGTCCGACTCCATATTCCCACGGACTTCCGGATGGTCTTCCAGAATAGAGTAGTACAGTGTTACGCGTTGGAGACTGGTACTCGCCCGCTTCTAACCATCTTACTTCACTTATTCCCATAATGTCCAGTTTATATCGCATGAATTCTTTTTCCAATTGGAGTAATCTGGCATTGTAAGGACGTTCGCTTTCCGAGTCGAGGAGCGTCTTTACATTCCAGAAACCTATCTTTATCCGGGTACAATAGCCAAAAGTCGTCAACATGTGATCATTCCTTATCCGAGGCATAGTGTCGGTTTCTGTAGTGGGCAATATTCGGTAACGCAGGTTGCTGGCCCACGTTACCTAGCCTAGAATCAAGGCCCTGCTGCTTGGCTCTGTGAAAAGAAGTGGATATTTCTAACGTATATCATGCTTTTCCTAAGCTAAGATAAGACTTTTTTAACCGCCATTATTTCCGCCTGGAACACGCTACAATGATTTAATAGACGGAAGGAGAGCTTAAGATTAAGCCTATCAGAGAAAATACCCCCACCAACTCCGTTCTAGATTTTTGAGCCGTCAGTATAGAAGTGAATCGACTCATCTTCTAAAAATGCATCATCATTCCAGAGTGATCTGCAAGGGATGGTGACGAGGAAGTTCTTGTCAAAATTTAGACGTGTTATTAGACGAGTTATTAAAAATACTAATGTTGATTTTTAATCCTTTGGGATTGATTTCCAATGTTTCAATTGTCCATTTTTTTGCAATAAGTTTGGCGCAGTTCGGTTGCTTGGGATCAATAAATTGGAAAAATGGCTAAAGTAGTCTACGCACTATCATTTTTGAAACGACATTCTTATTAGAATGATGTAAAAATGACAGTGTGTAGCTTGGAATGATAATTTGAGTGATAACGAGAATGATGAGGGTTAAAATTGATCGTGGATTTTGCTGGAATGATGGAGAATGATGCGTTGGAAATGATAATATGTAGGCAAATTTTATCATTCGGCATTTTTCACAAGTCAAGTTTGCATCGGCTCGGAAGAAAATTTTTAAAATAATGGCTTCTACCAATCCAAAGGAACTTTTGAAGGAATTCATTAATTGCTACCGAAGTCACAGCGGTAGATGATCATTATTTGTGCAACAAACATCTGTTGTGTAAAGCGATACTGAGAGTATACACTCAGAGAACTTAGTGTGATCTGTGATGATTAAAAAAAAAAAAAAGAAAGCGGAAGTACCACCGCTCAGAGGAATTTCAATTTCACGAATGGAGCTTGAGTTAGAGGCTCTTGGAGTGAGATTGGCGAAGGCAATAATGGATGAACATTTAGTCAAAGTTTGCAACAATACCTTTTGGATGGATTCTAAAACAGTTCTATCTTGGATTAACGCTGATTATCGAAGATATAAGCAATTTGTTGCAACAAGAGTTAGCGAGATATACAAAGAATCCAACAAAGAAAAATGGAAGTCAATTTTAAGCAAACTTGAGGACGCAACGAAATGGAAATTATCCCACGACCTTACAGTCGCCTCTCGGTGATTCAATGGTCCATCCTTTTTACATTTGCATCAAAGTGAATGGCCAGAATCTACAACTTTAAACTTTACCACTGATGAAAAAGCCAAAGTAGTTCACCAAGAACATGAAACGATTATGGACTAAGAGAGAGTTCGGAGATGGAATCAATTAGTTCACACTATGTGTTACGTTTTACGAGTTCTGGAAAAGATTAAAGCAAAACATAAAGGAATTGGTATGCTCAACTTCCAACGGGTCTTACAACCTTCTGAACTTTCAGATGCTGAAAACTATTTATAAAAACAGTGTCAACAGGAATCGTTTTTCCATAAATTCTCAATTTTAAAACTAACAAAAGAGCAGCAATATAAAAGGGTTTTGGAGAAGAGCAGCTCGTTGTGAAAATGATCACCATATCTAGACCATAACAATATAATACGGACACAAGGACGGATAGACGCTCTGGAACAAGTTTCATCAGGTTTAAAGAGGCCTATTATACTTCTAAAGCAACATAGAGTGACAGGTTTGATTATTAAAGAGTATCACCTAAGGTATCATCACCAATATAATAAAACAGTGGTAAATACTTACTTACTTAAGAAATCAACTGAAGAAGGTGAAAAAATGCATGCCAATTTTACAAAAATTTAAAGGCAACACCGATTCATCCAATGACGAGTGAGCTACCAGCTTAAAAAGTGAAAACGTTTACGCTGCTTTTTTCGTTCATAAATGTGCATCACTTAGGTCCCCTTTACGCTACGTTGGATTGACCCACCGAAAAGCGTTGGAGCGTGTTAATAACCTGCATGATAGTACGAGCGATCTATACTGAAATCGCTCATAGTTTGACAACTGATTCATGCATATTGGCTCTGAAACGGTTCATAGCCAGGCGTGGGATACCAAACGAGATTAAAACTGACATTTGAACTAATTTTAGGGGAGCATTTGAGAAGTAACGGAAGGCGATAAACAATGCAGATTGGGACAAAATGGCACAGGAATTTGTAGACTCAAAAATAAAGTGGTCATTTATACCGCTTTTGTCACCACATATGGGTGGTATTTGGGAGCGAATGGTGCGCTCCGTTAAGTAAACGTAAACACCGTCTAAGACGACAAGAAACTTCTCTGATGAACTTTTTCTAACCGAAAGTGGAAAGTGTAGTAAATTCAAGACTTTTGACTTACGAGTATGTACCCCTTGACAGTGATAGAGAAGAAGCGCTGACGCTGACTATTTTCTGTTTTGGTCATCCAATGGAAGGCAAGCTTTTGGAAATTTTTGTAATAGCAGCATCGTATTGAAGAAGAATTCGATGTTACCTGAGCAGTAAGTAAATCATTTTTGGAAAAAGTGGACCCAGGACTATTTGCCTTGCCTGACGAGGCGAATAAAATAGTTTGTACCCACTAAAAATCTAGACGTTGGAGACATCGTTATTGTCGTGGATGAGAACCAACCAAGAAGTATATGGCCAAAGGCGAGTGTTATCAAATTCACTTCAGGAAAAGATGAAAATGCCAAAAATCCTTTCATCAAAACGCAAAACGCTGTGTATACAAGTATATAAGACCAGTTGCGAAGCTTGTACGGCTGGATGTTCAACGGTTTGGCGCAGACTGTAACCCGAAACTATAGCTCTGCAGTAGGGGGAGTGTTGCCAAACTTGGCAGCATTTATTCAACTATTGTTAATCTGGCAGCACATATTCGTACCAACCGATAAGAAGAAAAGAAAAGAAAATGGAAGCTTTTTAAGAGGTTTCCGGTTCGTGATCTCATTCTTTTGATGGGCTTTATATTTAATGGCAACAATAAACACAATATTTAGCGTAGCACAATATACACATATACAGGATGGGCCAACTACAAGTTTCTTTTTAAAAATGCAATAAAATGAACAAAATGAAATTTTTGAATTATGGCTTTATTAGTAAGAGCAAACATTCCCATTAATTATGGAACACAACGTCGTTCAAGTGGCTGCCTCGGCTGGCTTCGTAGTAGCGCATTCTATCACTCCAATTTTCCAAGACCTTGTTGATGGTTTCGGGCTGTAGTTCACGGATTGCTTAGATGATATTGGCCTTAAGTGCTTGAATCGTTTCCGGACTGTTGGCATAACATCGGTCCTTCACGGTTCCCCACAAAAAAAAGTCCAAATGGGTCAAATCGCAGCTCCGAGGCGGCCAATTGACAACGCCAAGACGGCTGATAACACGATTTGAGAATTTGATGCGCAAAAGACCGATTGTGGCATGGCGCGCCATCCTGCATGAACCAGAGGTCGTTCAAATCCATGTCTTCAATTGCAGTAAAAAGAAGGTCGTTAACATGGCTCTGTAATGCCCACCGCTGACCAAAACGTTGTTCCCAGCCTCATTTTCGAAGAAAAATGGTCCAATGATGCCACCACTCCACAATCTGCACCAAACTGTCACTCTCTGTGGATGCATTGGCTTCTCGACAATAACGTGCGGGTTTTCCGAGCCCCAGATGCGGCAATTTTATTTGTTAACGTAGCCGCCGAGATAAAAATGTGCCTCGTCAGAAAAGATGATTTTTCGCCCAAAATCGTTGTCCAATTCAAGCTGCTCTAAGGCCCAAACTGCGAAGCGATAACGAAGCGGATGGTCGTGCGCTTTCAATTTCTGAATCAATTGGACCTTGTAAGCGAATAATCCCAGATCTTTGTGCAGAATTCTCCTCAGGCTAGTGCGTAAAATGTTGAGCTGTTGAGATCGATGACGAGTTGATGTTTGTGAATTGAGTCTCACACTCTCGGCTACAGCAGCCACATTCTCGTCTGTGCGCACAGTAAACGACTTTATCTCGATAAAAAAATAAAAAAATATTTTTTCTGGAGACGTATGTCTCTTTATTGAATGCCACACTTAAAATCTAAATACAAATTTTTCTTAACTACTACTTATAGCTACTTATTGCTAACAGTGCAATTCCGAAAGCGACACATGCAGCCGAAACAATACCTTAGCTTGCATAAGTTATTCATTCGAACCGGCGCATGCACACGGGTCAATGATCTTACCTAAGCGAACAATTTATTTGGATTGGCGCGTGTGCTGAATCCTCACAATTGACTGTGTTAACTCCTCCCTCCTTAAAACTGCGACCCGCAGGTCAAACGAAAATACGAGGAGGTTGGAAGTTATTCAGCTGTGGTATTTGTATTTGTTGTTCTTGTTTCTTAGCTTTACATGTTATAATAAAAAAGATTACAATGATAAGTGTATATATGAATATATCTGAGATTATTGACACATTAGTAGCAACCGACATTTTTTCAATTCTTTAATATTACCTAACTGTAAATCGTGTAGGAATTCTACGTCCAACTTTACATCTTTCACTGTTATATTTCGTTGAATTATGGGTGGCAAAATCTGGAATTTTTATCTTATTGAGTGTTCTTGATTTGGGATTTGTGAAACTTTTTTCCGTTTCCGTAATAACGGTAACCCTATTGTCACGCAGCACCTTTTCTTTAGTATACAGCGGTTTTTGCTTACCGTCGCGGCGTTTGATTGCCGCGTAGATGGTCTGACCGGGTTGGTAGGTCTTCGGCGTATTCCTTTTATGGTTTTCCCTGCTAATCTTCCTCCTTTGGTTTCTTTTGATAAGTGGTCATCTCTAATTTCGATGTTATTCTCCTGGACTGACCTTTTTTCTTCCAAGGGAATTTGTATGCCTGGATTGATTGACAAGATGTTGTTCTTCCTGTCTATGACTGCCTCCAGTTATTTTAGTGTATCATCGCCAATGATACCGTCGAATGTTTTTAGGCCTGGTAGGACGAAGAAGTCTAGGATGGTGTCATTTCCTACTTTTTCAAAAAATTTCCCATATACCTTCCTATCTATTTGGATTTCGCCTCCGGCTGACTGGATTTTAAATGATTTGTGGGCTGGCTTCGCATAGACCGCCAATTCCGATCTTATGAAATTCTTATTTGCTCCGGTGTCGATGAGAAATT
Organism: Brachypalpus laphriformis; assembly: GCA_945910035.1. Classification (NCBI taxonomy): domain Eukaryota; kingdom Metazoa; phylum Arthropoda; class Insecta; order Diptera; family Syrphidae; genus Brachypalpus; species Brachypalpus laphriformis. Next base: position 37,418,588 of record OX246753.1, read on the forward strand.
TGAGGACGGAGCCATCCCTGGTAATGTATTTTATGTAAGGAGTGCTGGATAGGCTCCTATCATAAAAAAAAATTAGCTCTGTTTCTGTTGGTTCTTCTTCTAGATTTTCCGTATCATAGCCAACAGAGGTATACTCCTCGACCTCCTGTTCGTACTTGTCGAAATATTGCTCTTCTTCTTGAGGTTCTATGTTGAACAATCTTTGTCGTTTCAAAGGATGGTTGTCTGAGTGACCCTTGAACGGGTTATGCTGATTGTAGGACTGGTATGGTCCGGATTTTCCAGGTCGGTTAGGAGCTGGACGGTTGATGTAGTTAACCTGTCTTGATTGAACAGATTGATCCACTGACATTGGTACTGGGGGCTTGGTCCGGTTAGTCTAGGTGGAGGAAGATAATTTTCCTGAGGCCATGGCTGTTGGTACTGATTCCTCTGATGCTGGTTATGTTGGATATTATAGGCCGTATTTCTTTGCGGCAAGGGCAACGGTTTATTTGGTGGTGTTGTTGGCAACGGCTTCGGTACTGGTATCTGATTTATTGGTGCGGTCAAACTGTAATTTCCCCTTGGATGTATTGTTACGCTCCTGTAATTCAGGTTCTGAATTTCTAGGCACGACGCATATGCTTCGGGCAGTGTCTTTGGCTTTTGAATGATTAATATTTTCGATAATTCGCCATTTAACCCTCTTATAAATATATCCAAAGCCCGATTACGGTAATTCTCGATTAGCGCGTTGACCGTTTCCGCACTGTAATCCTCTGTTTTGATCTTGTTTATTATGAGCGAGAACTGGTGGTTAACACTAGCATAATATTCCTCAATGCTCATTTTTCCTTGCGAAAGGGTGCTAAGTTGGTGTTCAAGTATTCTCACATCTCTTTTGTCGGCGTAGTGTAGCGAGAGACACGTCTTAATGGCCGACCAGTCATCGCTAAATATGTTGTACGAAATTAGGGCTGCATCAGCTCCGCCTCTTATTTTCTGCCGAATACTTTGCAGAATAGCGCGGTAAATTGGCTTCTCCTTCACTATCTCGTAGTCCTTTAAAATGTTTTCGACATTGTGGATCCAGGACACGTACTGTACCGGATTTCCATCGAAAGTTTGCAGGTCTCTCACGCTGTCGGGTAGTTTACTGATTTCCTTCAGGTCTTGCTCTGTTTGAGGTGTTCGCGGTGTTGAAGAATTCGGGAAAGCGGGGGTTGTTGCACTTTCGAGCGATCCTAGCCTCCGCTCTAAATTTTTGATTCTCTCGATCTGGGCGTTTACCGCTCCAGTGAGCTGGGTAATAGCGGTTTGAATCGCTTCCATTTTGCCAAATTTATTAGGTTGTGAATATGTTTTTTATCAGATTCTTCTAGTTTAAATAAGTTTATTTAGTTAGCTTAAATAGTTTGCGTTTGTGTGACAATATTGCTTGTACTTAATAATAATCAGTTACTATAATGCTTAATATACTATTTAGTGGTGGTTGTGTGACAATATTCTGTGTACTTATACGTATTTTCTACCAAAAATGTTTCTTTTTTCAACAGTTATTTATTTCAGTTTCTTAATATGCTACCAACTGGTTTTTGTCTGACAATTATGTGTATTTTTTATTTTTATTTTATTTCAGAAATTTTAAGACTAATGATTAAAATGAGATTTAAGTAGTGGACTTACGAGAAGATTATGAGTAAATTTATTTCTCTTCGGGTTCTTCGGGTATGGGACGCTTCAATGCTGCTTATGCACTCTAGAAGGGATGTATTTCTCCTTTTCCGCTGCTTCGTAGAGGTGTTCTCTGTTGTAGCGGCTTACTGCGGTACTATCACACTATCACTTGTGCTCCTTATCGTCATGCACTCTGGAAGGGATGTATTTTTCCTTTTTGGCGGCTTCGTAGAAGTGTTTTCTTTTGTAGCGGCCTACTGCGGTACATTCACACTATCACTTGTGCTGTTTTACCTTTCACTTTTCTTATGGTAAATTATTTTGACGAGATTATCGCGCTGTCCCTGCTCGGGCGCCAGTAAACGACTTTATGTCGATAAAAAAATAAAAAAATATTTTTTCTGGAGACGTATGTCTCTTTATTGAATGCCACACTTAAAATCTAAATACAAATTTTTCTTAACTACTACTTATAGCTACTTATTGCTAACAGTGCAATTCCGAAAGCGACACATGCAGCCGAAACAATACCTTAGCTTGCATAAGTTATTCATTCGAACCGGCGCATGCACATGGGTCAATGATCTAACCTAAGCGAACAATTCATTTGGATTGGCGCGTGTGCTGAATCCTCACAATTGACTGTGTTAACTGCACCGTACGACGACGGGAACCATGAGTGTTGTCCACTAGCATACCAGTCTCACGAACTTTTTGCACAAACTTGCGTGGGCGCTTCATTTCGGCCAAAACTTCTTTTCAAAAAACGCACTGTTTGGGCTACACAGCACTCACTTTGGAAATAAGTTTTTAATATTTCCCAATGTTCAAGCGTAGAGCGACTCATTTCGTTCCGCGGAGGTATGATACTGATTTTCTGTCAAGATTTCGAGCGGGAAACACCTGTCAGTGTCAAAATAACCTATGATTTAAAAAGAAATCAGTAGATGGCCCACCCGTTACAAGTAAAATTTCATAAGTAAACCTACCTAGTTTAAAAAAAATTAAAATTATTTAAAAGTTGCAAAAGCTTAAACTAGCCATAATAATATGTTAAGGTACCAATGTTCTACATATTCCGTGACATTGACATTAAATGTAGTACCTGCCTTAAAAAGTTCATTTCATACCATAGTTCACGTCCTTTTCAAAGGTCAAACAATTAACTCCGATTACTACTGCGGCCTTTTCCGTTGGCTGCAAGAGAAAATAGAAATGTGGAGGAGAAAAGTGTGGTTCCACCAGATAATGCACAACCTTACCCGTCGCGTCAGATCATGGCTGAAATCTATAATTGTGGGCTTGAATTACTGTCGTTACATTCTCCCTATTCACCTGAACTGGCTTCGTGCTACATTCGTAGAAAAACTTCTGGGAAGATATATATTTCGATTAATGTAGCGGTTGAAGCCGCTTCTTGTGGATGACAAAAAAATTCTGCATAGGTGGCGGCAGTATTGTGAAAAACTTTTGAATGAACAGTTTCCCCGGTAATTCTTTCCAAGAGCCACCCATAACTAAGAAGAAATACCCGACATTATAGTCGAAGAAGTCACAATGAGACGGTCAAATACTTAATAAAACGAAAATCAGTTGGGCCAGACGAGATGCCCTCTGAGTTTTTGAAAAAGATGGGAGACATCGGGTTCAGATGGCTCAGGATTCTCATCTCCAAATTTATGAGAGGTGATCCAATGCCGAATCAATCGAGGGAAGGTTACCTTCTCCCTGTGTATAAAGAGAAGGGTGATACACGAAACTGTGATAACTACCGTTCGATCAAGCTGATGTCACACACCATGAAAATCGTTCAGCGGGTATTAGGAGGCCGACTGCGAAAAATAATACGGCTATCTGATGATCAGTGCGGGTTTGTCGCGGGTAAATCAACCACATATGCAATTCAAATTATAAAGTTCGTAATGGAAAAACATTGTGATTCCTTAAAGGATTTCCGTATTGTAAAGGTTGACTTTGAAAAAGCATTCGACAGACAACCACGAGATCTGATATGGGTGATGCTAACACATCGAGGGGTTCCAGAAACCTATATACAGATGATCATGGATATGTACGAAGGAGCAAAGACAAGTGTAAGATGCCCCGCTGGAGTAACCGAAGAGTTCCCAATCAAAGTCGGGGTGCACCAGGGAAGCGCCTTAAGTTGCTCTTTAATGCAGTCCTTGACTATCTGCTTGAAGATAAAGTGACGGACCCCAATGTACATCAATTACTCTTTGCTAACGATGGAGCGGTCATAAGTGAGGATTCTAAGTCCCTGTAATAGGCACTTGATGTGTGGGTGGACGTTTTGGAGGAAAATGGGTATCGCATTAGTTCAGAGAAGACAGAGTACTTGCGCTGCCCGATCTATGATCGACTCATGCCTATTCCAGACAATTATTTGAATGGAACAGTGCTTCCAAAGTACGAAAAGATCAAATATCTGGGATCTATGATCAATAGCAAAGCAGCCTGTGATGACGACAACAATCATCGCTTAAGCGTAGGGTGGATGAAGTGGCGGGAAAACTCGGCTTTCTTCTGTGATCGAAAAATGCCCCTCAAGTTGAAAGGAAGGGTCCACACCGCAGTTCAGCGCTCACATACGGTTCATAATGTTGGACGATGTACAAAACGTATGAGAGTAAATTAACGGCAGCCGAGATGAAGATGCTTCGCATGACAGCAATTAATTGGCCTCAGTAACGAAGTGATCCAAAATCGCACCGCCTGTCGATATTTTCTGAGGCCAAATAGGCGGATCAGTAGAATTGCGGTGAAGTGGGAGGGTTATATCACTTGCTTTCAGGTCATCACCTCACCGAAATAGGAAGAAGAAAAAGACTGTAGCGGCCAAAATAAACACTTTTTTTTGAAGGCCTTGTGGAGACATTTTTTAAAACTGCTTTTTGGCTTTAGAGACTAGATAAAAGAAGTGTATTTAGCTTGAAAGACAAATTAAAAAAATGAAAGCAATTGCAAATGTAAGACAAGGTTGGAATCACATCTTGCTGCTCTTATGAATAAATGTTAATGTTCTGATATAGATCGGATCACGGGGGTCTATTAACGTATAAGATAGAGGTTTATTCGATAAAACTGGACTCGCATAAGTCAAAATATGACGAAGGAAAACTTTGTCACGTTAGGTCAAATTAGAAAAGATGACTGCCCAAGGTAAGGTAAGGATACATTTACACTAAAGACTAGGTTATTTGTGATACTATTAGTACCCTGATTCTCTACGGTTCAGAACCAATAAGTCATTACTCTCCAAGATGAGGAGGAAAATAAAGTTGCTGTTCAAGTCCTAGTTAATATCGAAGCAATACATCTCAAAACCTAAGTTTGAAGAAATACATAATTGAAAAAGAAACTGCGAAAATTGCAGTAGCATTTCAACAACCACATATTTTAAGGCATCAGTGATGCCATAATAAAAGCAAATAATTACACATCGTAACACATCTTAAAGCATGGAAGCAAACATCATATCTAGTTTGAAACACATTTACGTATATGCAATTGTACTTCCGGGTTTAAAATTACATATACAGTATAATATTTCATCCAAAGGTATTCAAGAGACGTTCGCTTAATGCCTCTTCAAACTTCGACAGCATTAATGTTCAATTTATAACCATCCTCCCACCGATACATCAGTCTAGGTGACTTCACGCAACCACAATAAATACTTCATACCTATATACGTGTACCAAACCACCTGTTACCTGCGACAACAAACCACACCGGACAAGTACAAACATCGATTTGATATTTATCATGAAGCGATTAACATATGTACACCCGAGACGTACTAAATGAAAATTGATTTATTCAGAACGTTTAACGGACATGTTACACCTGTTAATAAATCATTGGTTTCCCACACACATATATCCTTGTCCCTTTGGGTCTTCTACATGGCTTTAGAGCTACAACAGCATAGTCTAAAAAAAAAAGAAAAAAATAAATAACAAAGGTAAAACTCCACTGATTCTTTTTATATCCTTCGTTCATTTCCATCCAAACGACGGGTTCTAGGGGGTAAACCACCACAAGAAAACGTATGCATAAATAATGGGCAACAACAAAAAATGGGACATTGAAACCCCTTTTGCTTCAAACTTTCCCATTCAGTAAAAGTGAGACTTTACGCTGGGCCTAAGGATGGCGGAAACCTTTCTTACTAAATGAAGGTCGTTCTCCTTATTGGCCGGCTTTGAAAGCAGAACGACGATAGTGTGCAGCTGCCATGAATAATCTGTGGAACCACAAGAAAATGATTTATGACACTCGGACTACACACAGTGAATGTAAGCAACCAGGATTCGACACATTGTGGTGGTGGCAAGGAGTACGATGGAACTTTCTAGAATCGTTTTTTTGTTTACCTATATCAGGTATCACAGGTTATTACAAGAAATGGTTGCTGTTCCTAGTTGCACACATAAATTTGAATAAAGATGTCTGCCTACACACACATATCCTTATCATTTAGTGGGTTTTAAAGAGGATTTTTCTTTTCTTACCTTTTTCCTTTCTTGAATGTTTTTTTTTATTTTTTGCCTAGCCTAGCACAGGACCATAGCTGAGTGTCAAAAACCATAGATTTCTCGGTCACTTTTGTGGTATCAAATACTCTCGTTCGATGTGAAACGAACCTGAACACCAAACGAGGTGGAAAAGTATCCTTTTTTGTTCGTGAGTACGTGTCAAGGAAACAGCCAACGATGATGACTACAAGGGTGTGGGCGGCGAAAGGAGGGTGGAAATATATTAGAAAAGTTTTCGTATGCGTGTGTTGATTTATTTGAGCTGACACCGGGATCGGAATTCAGATGTTTTCAGAGTCCTGAGTGTCTTATTGGCATTCGAAGGTGTTGTGGGAGAGTTTCTGAGGCTGAAGTGATTAAGGTACTTAAATGGGGATTCAATGTCCTTTTTCTTTTGCTTTGGATGATGGTATTTGACTGTTTATTAGACATCAGATGAGTGTAGAATGAAACGTTTATTGAATATTCGATTGGATAGACCGGTAGGTGATATATGTGGAATCGATAATGTGGGAGTAAGGAAGTTCCGAGAAGATGAGTATCAGGTTCTCTGGAAATATTAACTTAGATTTTGAATTCTGATGAACATAATTATGTGGCTAGACAGTCTCAAAACTCGACTGAAAATCCGATTTAATTTAAAATTTTACATCCTTGCGCTTATCAAACATAAATAGGGTGAGTGGCATGTGATTAACGTTCAAAATCGAATCGGTTCTTCAAAAAAGCATATTCGCAAGTCGCTAGTATTAGGACTCAGATTAGCTATTCTACGTCAGGTCTTAAGTGTTGTCCATGTTGCCACATCAGCCTCTGCTGTGGGTGAAAGCTTCTTTCCGAATACTCGGAGGAACAAAAAAAAATTATCATTACGATATTTTTTTTTTGGATTGCCGCACACCCGCTGTCAACGATAGGGGAAGGGAAAATGGGGATTCTGAAAAGAAAAGGATCCAATTAGGTCTTCCAATTGGCATCTTTCTTACGCTTAAGAATATGCAACTATGTACCCAGTGTGATGTTTACCAAATGCTGACATGAGCTCAGAATAGGACAGATATCTATAGACAAAGGTCTATCAATCAAAGATACATTCGCGGAAGTGGTTGAGACCTTCACGCTAGTCCAAGGATCGGCAGAAAATTCAGCTCGCCACCTCACCCAGTCCATCAACATGGCGTGCGATGCATCAATGCCCAGGAGGGCCCCAAGTAGAAGACGCCTGCCTTGCTACTGGTGGAACGACGAGATCAGGGTACTTAGAGCAGAGTGTCTACGGGCAAGACGCAAAGTACAAAGATCGCGAAACACACCCAACTTTCAGGAGTACCTATCGTCCTTTAAGCTGGCGCGAAAACAGTTAAGCAGAGTTATCAAGGAGAGCAAAGCAAGATGTTTCAGACAGCTCTGCGATGAAGCTAACGTAGACCCTTGGGGCACGGCGTATAGGATGGTGATGACAAAGCTTAAGGGCGGCAACTCCCCACAGATAACATGCCCGATAATGCTGAAGTCCATAGCAGAACATCTTTTTCCAAGGAGAGCATCTACTATGTGCTCCTACATGACTACACACCTCGCCGTGGTGTAGGGGCCTAGTAATGGTCAAGGATTCTCGGGTATTTCCCCAGATGAGACACGAAGCCAAGTTGTAGTCCACCTAATCCCTCCCCGTCATATCCTTTCCTTCCCTCTCTCCTCTCCAGTGGGCCGGATCAAGGTGTAATACGACCCGTGCCGAGGATCAGCCTGTCTGGGGGCCCACTTTAAATAATAGTCCAGTCGCTAACGGAGTATCCGGATACCTGGCGACCTCCGGATTAGCCTGCCTTGCCTGCACAATGCGGATCTCTGTGCAGGTCGACCTCCCATTCTCCGCCACTCGTGGGTCCAAATATGAACAAAAAAAACAAAAACATACAAAATATAAAAAAGATAAAGAAAGAGGACGGTCCTCTTAAAAAACCGTCTTCCAGCCTCCTGGGAAGCATACCCGCAAGCTCTGCTGTGGCAATCCCATCTAGCGCATTGGCCTTGAGGCCTAGCACTAGCATTGCAAGCAGTTGCAAGCAGGTTGACGCCCCCAGGATTACTGAATGCGCGTCTGGTACACTGGCGGATAGGACAGTGGTGTCAACACCTGGTCCCATCGTAAAGCCAGACCATGAAACGCGAGGGGGCAAACCCCTTAATATCTCTGCCCCTTCAGGGACAGCATACTGTTCGGCCTCGAGCTTACAGCGTGCTGTGCCCTCCACTTCGAAGGATCCACATCCCCTTCTCAAATCTCTTTCGGGGACGACGGACGGCTCGGCTTCGAGCTTGCCGAATGTCGCTCTCCCCAAGATCTCCTACCAAGATCGCCGGCTAGCTTATAAGCTAATTCGCCGCATCCAGGACAGGACAGGACCCAGAAGCATAAGACTTCTCTAAGCTGGGCACTCAAACGTGTCCAGCTCCCCCCTGACTCATCCAGCAAGGACTTGCCGTCCAAACGCCAGAGGTCTCAAGACGAGTCTCCCACCCTTGCCAAAAAGACCAAGGTAGTACAGTCCATCGCTACTACCAAGCCCTTCAACCAAGTGCTTAAGGCACACTTGGAGATTGCGGTCGTTGACCATAGCGATCCGGATGGCAGCATTACGGCGGATAAGTGGAGGAAGGTGGAGATTAAACTCGCCACCAACTGTCTCCAAATCCTACGTGACCATGCCGGCCCTGATGTTTCCTGCAGGGATGGTGGTTGGCATCAGGGGCATGTCAAACTCATTGCCTGCGCTGACCAAAGATCGAAGGATCTCTATAAACTTGCTGTCTCCAGATTAGGACAGGTTTGGCCAGGTGCACAGTTGGAGGTCGTGGAAAAGGACCAGATTCCTAACCGACCAAGAACACGTGCTACCGTTCCGGCTGAACCCTCTGATCCTAAAATCATCCTGGATATTCTGAAGGCTAACAACAGCTCCCTTCCTACCCATAATTGGAAGATTGCCAAAGTGGACGAGCCGAGAGGAGACGTCAGAAGTGTGATCATTGTCATCAATGAAGAGTCTCTGGCCCCCCTGGCATCTTCTAAAGGGGTAGTAAATTATGGTTTCAGCTCCATCACCCTGAAAGTCTACAAATGTGACGAGAAGGAGCTCGAGAAAGTACCTCCCAAGCAGGTTGCAGTCCCTTCTGCACCAGCTAAGAATACCTCTCCTTCCGAGCCCCTTCCCTCCGAGATGGTTGACGCTCTTTTGAAACTGGACTTTTCTGGTCCTCCCTCTCCCTCTCCATCACTCCTGGACGGACAGTGACCCATGTGGCCTCTCTCTCGAGGATGACCTTCTGTCATCAGATTCAGAGGAAGCCAATAATACCGTGGTAATGGTATCTGTAGCGAGAAGTAGCCCCAATGCTGCGGATCCTACAGATTAACCTGCATCACTCCATCACGGCTTCGGCCTCCCTCATTCTCCGGCTCAGCAAATACGGGGAAGACTTAGTCTTGATCCAGGAACCATGGGTTGTTGGAAACCGGGTTTGTGGACTCAAGACTCCAAACTACATATTAATCTACGCAAGAAAGGAAGGTAAACCGAGATCCTGTATCCTTGCGAAGACCCATCTAAACATTCATTTACTCTCTAATTTCAGCAATCAAGACATAGTCGCTACCAACCTGGAATTGCGATCAAGAAATTGCTGGTTGGTATCGGCTTATTTAGGTCACGATCTTGCGGGCCCACTCCCCCCGGACATCTTGGGGAGCTTGATTGCTGTAGCAGAGAGCCGAAATACTGGTCTCATCATTGGCTGTGATGCGAATGCCCATCACTCAATCTGGGGCAGTTCTGACATAAATGTAAGAGGTGAGCAACTTTTTGACTTTATCCTTAGTACTAAACTCCTAATCTGTAACAGGGGGTCCAAACCGACCTTCATTACTCGAAACCGACAAGAAGTCCTGGACATCACTCTTGTCTCCGATTATTTATATAACTTGGTTAAGGACTGGAGAGTCTCTGATGAGCACTCTTTTTCAGACCACCGTTACCTCCAATTTAGTCTTGATGACTATCTGCCTGACCAGAAGGCTTTTAGAAATTATAGAAAAACCAACTGGTCCCTTTATAGGAAACGTTTATTAACGCTTATTCCCTCCCATCTGCCTACTGAACCTTCTTGCACTGAAGACCTCGACGATTTAGTCAACACCCTAACATCGGCACTAAATGGTGCCATGGCCGAGGCCTGCCCACTCCGCAAACCTCGAGGTAGAATGAAACCTCCCTGGTGGAATGCAAATCTCAGTACTCTTAGGAAAGACAGTAGGCTCCTTTTTAATACTGCTAAAAGCTCCCGTGAGACGGCCGACTGGGACTCCTATAAACTGTCTCTCAGAAAATACAAAATCTCACTGAGGAAGGAGCAACGACGCTCCTGGAGACTTTTCTGCGACAACATTGAAGAGTCCTCGGAAGCTTCCAGGTTGCGGAAAATCCTCTCTAAAAGCCCTGCTACACCCAGCTTCCTTTTGCATCCGGATGGTTACTGGACCTCCTCTACGGAGGAATCCATTGACATCTTACTGGATACCCACTTTCCTGGTAGCCCCCCTGTTGCTATATCGCGAGAGGGAAATCCCCCCCCTCAACCTTGCAGCAACTCGCTAGTCTTGATAACTACAGAAAAGATCCGTTGGGCCATGCGCAGTTTCAAACCCTTCAACCTGACGGTGTTATTCCAGCTGAAATTCAGCAATGCGAGGACATTGTGCTTCCATGGCTCAAAGTCATCTTGTCGGGCTGTCTAAATCTGGTCTATATTCCCAAACTATGGACCGAGGTTGAAGTCATATTCATACCTAAGGCAGGAAAGAGCTCGCACGTGGAACCAAAGGATCTCCGACCTATCAGTCTATCGTCCTTTCTGCTCAAAACGTTAGAAAGGTTAATTGATATCCATCTTCGGCAAAGTATTAGCCCAGCTCTGCTCTCGCCGTCCCAACATGCGTACTGCAAAGGCAAATCGGTTGAGACTGCCTTACATTCGCTTGTGCGCATCATCGAAAAATCATTGAGCATCAAAGAATACACCATGGTGGCTTTCCCTGACATTGAGGGAGCTTTTAACCATGTCAAACCAAAGGCAATTACCGACGCACTTGTAAATCTGAAAGTGGATACCTCGCTCGGAGTGTTGATCAATCAATTGCTTACATGCAGGATTATTAACACGCAGCTCGGCCAGAAGAATTGCTCGCTGCGGTACACCTCAAGGTGGAGTCTTATCACCTCTTCTGTGGAACCTGGTAGTTAATGAACTACTGTTGGACCTGGATACGTCAGGTTGTAGAGTGATCGCCTATGCTGATGACATTGCTATTGCTTCCTCCGGTAAACACCCGGACACTCTCAGGGATATCCTCCATTATGCTCTCCTTCGGCTCACCAAATGGGCCTCCAGTTGTGGACTGGGGGTTAACCCCCATAAAACGGAACTCGTTCTCTTCACGAGGAAATATAAAGTTCCCCTCATAGACCCTCCTTTGATAAATGGCACCAGTCTCACCTTCTCTGAAAACGCAAAATATCTGGGTCTTATTTTGGATAGGAAATTAAACTGGAAGGCCAATCTACTAGAGCGCGTCAAGAAGGCTAATGTAGCTCTCTATTCCTGTAAAAAGGCTATAGGTAGGAGCTGGGGTATTAAACCTCAAATCACCCATTGGCTATACGTGTCCGTTATCAGGCCTATACTACTATATTGCGTGATCGTATGGTGGCCTGCTCTTGAAAGGGCTGTCCACCTCACTCAACTAGCTAAGGTGCAAAGATCTGCATGCATCTGCATCAGTGGTGCACTTAGAACTACTCCCTCCGCGGCACTGGACATCTTGTTCAACCTGCTACCCTTAGATATTTTCGGCAAACAGATGGCAGCCTGTGCGGCCATCCGCTTGAAAGCCTCCTCTCAGTGGTCTAGCTATCGCTTTGGCCACTCCTCGATCCTTGATCTTCTCAACTTCAAACACGAAAACACGGACTACACCCCGCCGAAACTGAGATTTGACCGTAATTTCCGTACGAGCATCCCTAACCGGGATGTATGGGACACCTCCCCCCCTGTCGATGGTAGTTCGGTTCACTTCTTTACAGATGGATCTAAGACGGAGGGTGGGGTGGGTTGTGGTGTTTTCTCCGAACAGCTCAATCTGAGCATCTCTTTCCGCCTCCCCGATCATTGTAGCGTTTTCCAGGCGGAAATCATGGCGATTAAAGAAGCCCTGTCCTGGCTGAAATGTAATGTATTATCTGTCAGGGATATTAGCATTTTCACTGACAGCCAAGCGGCAATCAAGTCCCTGGAATCTTTCTCCTTCACTTCAAAGGCTGCCTTAAACTGTCGTCTATCTCTTATGGAGATGACAGAGCAGTTCAACATTCACCTATGCTGGGTGCCGGGCCATAGAGACATTCCAGGTAACTGCAGGGCTGACGACCTCGCCAGACAGGGTACCACTCTAAGGATTTTGCCTGAAAGGCAAGCCCTGGGTATGCCCTCGCTACATGTAAGTATCTACTAAAGCTGAACGCTATTAGCGCGACCAACCTCAGATGGGGAAACGGCTCAACGTGTCACATTTCGAGACAGATCTGGAGTAAGCTGGATCAAAAACGTAGTGCCGATCTGATCAAGTTAAAGTGTACACAAATCAGCTGCGTTGTCGGTGTTCTCACTGGACACTGTCTTATAGGCCAGCACGCCAAAAGACTTGGCCTCTTCTCCAATGACTTCTGCAGAAGCTGTAGGGACGAGGAGGAGGAGGAAACCATCCTTCACCTCCTATGCACATGTCGCACAAAAGAATGCTCCATCTAGGGTCCCCCTTCCTTGACGACCTCTGCGATCTGGCGTCCTTGGACGTCATGAGCATCCATCGCTTTGTCAAAAGCTCCGGTTGGTTTTGTTAGTCCCTGAGTGGCCTAATGGTTTGATCCTGGTATCACAAAGGACCTTCGCTGGTCTAAGTGTGTCTACACTCTCGTGTGGACAGCCAACATAACCTAACCTAACCTAACCTATCTACTATGTGCGCAATCACCAGAGAAAACTTTACAGAGGTAATTCCAGTGATTACAACAGAGGAATTGACAATCGCATCCAGAAAGATAGGTGACAACAAGACGCCCGGACCTGACGGCATCCCTTACAAAGCAGTGAAAGCCGCTGTTCAAAAAAGGCCAGACATCTTTATTGCAACACTGCAAAGGTGCCTAGAAGAAGGAATTTTCCCTAATCAATGGAAACTGCAAAATCTCGTTTTATTGCCAAAAGGAAACAAACCCCAGGAGACCCATCGTCGTATCGCCCGATATGCCTACTGACACAATGGGAAAGATCCTGGAGCGAATCATTTACAACAGATTGCTCACAATAGCGGAGGAGAAAGGGGCTTTGTCCAGCCACCAATTCGGATTCCGATTCGGATTCTCGCTCAGCAATTGACGCCATTAAAGCTGTAGTTAATATAGCAGCGGAAGCAATTGAAGGTGAAAGATGGCGATACGGCACCAAGGAATACTGCGCAGTAGTGACGCTAGATGTCAAAAACGCGTTTAATTCGGCAGACTGGCCCACTATAAGAAGATCTCTTGCTAGGATGGATACACCATCTTACTTGCTGCAGATAATGGCGAGCTACTTTACCAACAGGAAACTGAGGTATGATACCGACAAAGGAGTGAAGTACTACGATGTTACAGCTGGGGTCTCGCAAGGATCGGTGCTGGGCCCATTACTATGGAACATAATGTACGACGGAGTTTTACGACTACCACTGCCACCTAAAGTGAATATAATTGGCTTTGCTGACGACATCGCTGTTGTTACAGTAGCAAAACAAGTCAGTGAAGTAGAATCAGCTACAAATATGGCAATCAGTCAAATCAAAAGCTGGATAGGATCCGCCGGTTTAGAATTAGCTGACCACAAAACTGAAGCTGTTCTAGTCGGAAATCTGCGGAATATATGAATTTACAGGTTGGAACCCAAATCATCAGATCCGAAGAAGCAATCAAATACCTAGGAGTAATGCTCGACAATAGACTGCGGCTTAAACAGCATGTTGATTATTCGAGCAAAAAAGCGTCACGACTTCAGGCAGCACTCTCAAGGATAATGCCCAACATTGGAGGACCTGGATACGCTAGGAGGATCCTACTATCCAGAGTTGTCAGCTCAGTCCTTCTTTATGAGGCTCCGGTTTGGGCGGGGGCTCTCGCGACCAAAGAAACAAGGAGAAAACTTACATTAGCCTACAGACTCTGCGCTATAAGGACCATCAGTGGTTTTAGAACTATCTCTGACGAAGCAGCCTTTTTCATAACAGGAATGGTTACTATCGACATCCACGCGAACGAGATGCAGAGAATCTACAATCGGAGAGGCTCGAGGCATCAAGAGGCTAGCGAAAGAAGAAGGGTTATAGAAGAAGAAAAAGCAGCTTCAAGAGCTATGTAGCAAGATCGATGGGATAATGCGGTTAAAGGCAGATGGACCTATAAATTAATCCCCACCATCGACATTTGGATAAACCGAGCACATGGGAACTGCAACTACCACCTCACACAGTTCCTGTCTGGCCATGGAGGTTGTCGCAAATATCTTTACCGGTTTGGACACGATAGCTCTCCGTTGTGTCCAGAATGTCCAGACCAGGACATTGCAGTCTTCTACTGTAGGCGATTTGAAAACTGGAGAAACGAACTTCCCAGTCCTCCATTCCTCATAGATCATATGGTACAATCTGAGGAAAAATGGATGGAAATTTGCGCGTTTATTACGCACGTGCAAATGCAGCTTCGAATTCAAGAAAGAATACGTCGAGAAGCAGAAAGTACAGCATAAATTGCTAACCAGCCCCGCGAAGTAATACCTAACGGCAGTCCCGCGGGGAGAGTAGTAGAAGTGTGTAGGATGTGTGTTTAGTACGTAGGCGTATTCCTGGAATCGATTACTCAGGTTTGCGAATCGTGCATGCTAGCAGCACTCGGGCTATTAGTATCTATGAAGATTACACATCCCTGGCGCAAACTAAAAAAAAAAACCTATAGACAAGATTAAACGACCAAACCACTAGTTGCCTCACGAACAGTTGGTAGAAACTATTCTGCACGCAATCAAATAGTCAGCGGTTAGAAACAGTCCTGTTTTAATCTTGTTGCTTTATAATATGATTAGTAAAACAAAAGTACAGAAGCTCTTTTGTATTTGTAAACTTTTTTTTTAAACCAATGCTCATATCTTCAAAATACTTTATGTCGCTACCAAGAAGACCTATAATCTGATTTGGAAATCTAGGCAAAATAGTTACATTACCAGCTTAGCTGAAAAATTGGAAACCCGTAGAGACACTAAGACATTCTGGCACAAAATGCGATTATTAGGAGGCTGCAAGCCTGTGTCCTTGTCTTCCATCGGTGTCGAGTTCTATTTAGCTTCCTTCAAAAATTCTCTTCACCGATCCTGATTTCGAGCCACAATCTAGCTCTAGGCGCCCTGTTCTATCCCGTTCTTTCAGTGAATGCAGTGTCTACCTCGCTATCGTGGCCAAGCTTCTCTTCGATCATTCGAGCTAAGTGCCCCGTACAGCGGAGTTTAACGAGACTGATTTTTGTACTACGTCTATCTCTCCTCTAGAATCGTCCTTCTTCATATACGGGGTTAATTATTATCCTTAAAACTTCTCTCGCACCCGCGGATCGGAGGTCGGAGTTGGGTCCTATGCTCCAAGTCTTGAACCAATACTTGATTACTGATAAGACCATTGTCTTATATAGCAGAAGATTGAATGTTATGGTTAGGTGTCTGCATTTTAGGAGCCTTGGCAGACTGCAGTAAGCTTTAAATTTCTTTTCTGAATTATTATCCGCCACTATTGACCCAAGGTAGTTGAAGGCATAAACTACTTCCAATTTATGCTCCACTGCTCTAATACTACGACCAATCTTAGATGTTCTATTCGCAGATGAATAGACATCATGTACTTGCTTTTTCCTTCATAAATAAGCAGCCTGCTTACTCTGGACGAAGGAATCTTGTGCAGCGGATTTGGATCCTTTGACGATATCAATGTCGTCTGCTGAGCCAGTGTCTGGCTGAAATTGATGGGGATGGTCTTTTTGTTACTGTGCCAGAGTCTAGGATTGGATTTTCCAGACCCAGGTTAAAGAGGAGGCAGGCCAGACCATTCATGTGTCGGAGGCCATTGAATATGTTGATTGGTTATGATAGTAATTCAGAAATTTATATTGGTAATGGCTTATTATATTGCTTATGGTGAACCTAAGCAGTTGTGAAATCTTATTCGGAATGGCAAATTTTCTCCTAACTAGTGAAGTTCTGCCTATGATAGCATATTTAAGTTCCAGACTATGTTCCACCGTCTGCCTAAGGGTAAAGATCTGATCAATTGTTGATTTGCATCGCATGAAGCCACATTGGTACTGGCCGAAGTTGCTCTAGCATAGAGCACAGTCCTACCCTGCATTGTAAAACATTGGAAACACAATTATACCATATCGCAGTCTGTACCGTTTCATTTCCAATCAAGGTTAATCAATGATTATTATTGTCATTGGAATACATTCCTTTATCCCACTTGCTTAATCACCACCAAATTCAAATTTCATAGTGTTCAAGCTTCTCCACTAAATATAAAAACTCTTTACGAGCGAAAGCAGAAATATTGCAGTTAAAGTTATTCCAGTTGTGCTGAATGATGTCATACCCTCTTTAGCAGTCGTTCATATTCTGTTCTAGGGTAAGAAGTCATTGCAAGTCATTTAGTTGCTGGCAAAACATGTTTTTCGCCGAGATAAAGATCCAACTTTTCTTTCATAGAAAGCACTTGTTTTCCTCTTTCCACATTCAGCACTTGGGGAAACCCCAAAATAAGAAATAATAACAAGAAACACCCAGTTTCATCATGGCTTCACGAGTAAGAGGCGTTGCACTCGAAATTCATAGCTCCTCGTGTACGCGTACATGCACTCCCTCATCGCTCCGAAAAAGGACATCACAAAATTGTAGTGGGTAGGACTGAGTAGATAAAAAAAAAAAAAAAATTCAATGGAAACCGAAAATATAAATGATCTTGTTTAACCGCCCATTGAGGACAAGGTCGTAAAATAAATCAAAGGACCTCCGCAATGAATATACTTCACAGTCCCGCTGCCAAAATAGGACCACCCCTCTTGATAGGGTGCCCTCCTCAACACACTGATTACAGAGCATTGTATCGCTGTATCTCTGTAGCTGAATTTTATTTTTGTACTCTTCTTGTGCAGTCACGAGTCAGCAGATTAAGTAAAAGTTTTCAGTTTTTCGTTTCACTTTTTTTTCTGGGTGCTGCTCCTGTGGATGCATCTACTCTACTCCGAAACGAGAACTTTTTCTGTGTTGTTGTTATTATTGTTCCTTTTCATACTTGTGGTGGTGTGGTACAAGGATTCCAGAGTGGATGAGGATGTAGATTGTTAGAGAAACTGGATTAAGCAAGGCAAGAATTACGCCAACTATTCAGTGGGTAGTGGGTGGATATGGAGAGGAAAAGTTCGGATTTTCACTCTAGCTTCCTTCCTTCCTACATCATACTCATCTGTGTGTAAGACAATTATTATGGTTTTGGGATTACATAAAAGTTTAGTCTGGATTTTCTACATACTCGTATACGTGTCAACCCAATAATAAGCGTACAGAGAGATTTCGTCTTTTGTGGAGCAGATAGACGAGTTCATTGAGGCATTAGAGACGCGGTGTCGGCTGCAGTAGAAGAGACATG
Source organism: Brachypalpus laphriformis (assembly GCA_945910035.1). Taxonomy (NCBI): domain Eukaryota; kingdom Metazoa; phylum Arthropoda; class Insecta; order Diptera; family Syrphidae; genus Brachypalpus; species Brachypalpus laphriformis. The sequence continues at coordinate 37,436,636 of OX246753.1, forward strand.
ATGTAATCCTTTACAATTACTCGCGATTTGTTATTTTGTACGACATTTCAGGCTGGAATTTTGTCTCGAACTACAAGGGGGAAAGTTTTCTCGTTTTTTGTTGGTTTGGTGTGCTTTGTCAGTCATGGATTTGTCAATTGTTGGCTGGAGATACATTGTTAAGAGTAATTGTGATAATTTGCAGGTTGTAGGCTAGTCCTTCGAGTGTGTGGTTGATGTCACTAAATTTGAGGACTCACTTTTGAAGAAAACTACAGGAAGTGATTGGTAAAATATTATTAAGTACGAATCATGAAGAAATTTTTGTCAGTAAAGTAGCATATCTAGCTATTTTAATTGAGAAACAGTGCAATAGAGAGTGGGCTAAGTTCAGAGTGAATCTTTAAGGTTTCAATTTGAATTTAAGTGATCTTAAAAACTCTATGAGTATTAGCAAAATTCAAAGAACCATGAACAAAATTGATAAGGAATGGCTTAGAATGGATCGGAAATTGGGTATTCAGTCGTAACCATTCCATTCTCTAAATTATTTCTAAATTAAATTTGTTTGCAGGAGTAGATAAAACTATTGACCCAACCTCATGCTTAGTGCTTTCCCAAATTTTGAAGAAAATCCAAATCGAAAGACTACGTCAAAGCTCTTGAGCACTTACTTACTTACTTAGATGGCGCTACAGTCCGGAGTGGACCTGGGCCTCAACCAACAAACCTCTCCAGCCAGCACGGTTACGAGCCAGCTGCCTCCAGTTGCGCACGCCAAGTTGGTTGAGGTCCCCCTCCACTTGTTTGCGCCACTTACCGCGAGGTCGTCCTCTACTGCGTGGTCTATCCGGGGTGGATTCGAAGACTTTCTTAGCGGGAAGGTTGGGCTCCATCCACTCTAAATGACCCAGCCATCTTAGTCGCTGTATGTGAACTCTTCTGGCTAAGTCGATGTCCTTGTACTGGCCGTATAGTTCGGCATTGTACCTTCTCCTCCACTCACCACTTTTCTCTCGATATAACCAAGGGCATCCTCATCCGATTTTGTCAAAGCCCATGCCTCTGCGCCATACAGCAGGACTGGGATGATTAGAGTCTTATAAAGATTTACCTTAGTAATTCGAGATAGGGCTTTGCTACTCAATTGCCGTTTTAGCCCATAGGAACAACGATTGGCAAGAGTAATTCTCCGTGTGATCTGTCCACTGATGTCATTTGCGGAGCTGACCATAGAGCCTAGGTAGACAAAATCCTTTACTACCTCAAAATTGTATCTGTCTATTGTGGCGTTCTGTCCAAGACGCCGATGTTGGGTGTCCTTTTTCGTAGACATCATATATTTTGTTTTGCTTTCATTGACCGCTAGACCCATCTTTGCTGCCTCGATCTCAATACTCGTAAATGCCCTATTGACTGCCCGCTGTGTTCTTTCGATTATGTCAATGTCATCGGCATAAGCTAGTAGTTGTACAGACTTGAAGAAGATTGTACCTCCGGGGTTGGCTTGTAAGTTTCGTACAATTCTCTCAAGTACTATGTTAAAGAGATCGCATGATAGCGCGTCACCTTGTCTAAGACCTTTCCTGACATCGAACGGTTCGGTGATGTTCTTACCGACTTTGATGGAGCAGCGAGAGTTCTCCATCGTCATTCTGCACAAATGGACGAGCTTGACAGGGATGCCAAGACTAGACATGGCTCTGTATAACTCGTCTCTATACACGCTATCATAGGCAACTTTGAAATCGATGAAAAGGTGGTGCGTATCGATTTTATATTCATGGGTTTTTTCCAAGATCTGCCGTAGTGTGAATATTTGGTCAATGGTGTACTTTCCAGGCCTGAAACCGCACTGATAAGGACCTATCAGGTTGTTGACGATCGGTTTTAAGCCATATTTCCCTTTTGGGAAGACCCAGCGAAGTCGATGTGGATGAATTCGCAAAATACTTTTGATAATGAGCAACCGGTGAACTGGTCAAATAAGTCCTGGAAATTGATGCGCAAATACCTTGTCTGAAGCTCTTTTGTCACAATAGTTTGTGCTGTGAAAAAGAAGAATATTATAACACGTTCTGAGATTAAACCATTGACTGTGACAGTGACTTCTCAGAAGAAAATATAATCAAGAGAAATTTCAGAGTGGACAGTGAGATTCTGTCTTACGATTTTCATGTTTAAGTGGGTGGCAATTACTTGTTTAAAGTTAACCATTTCATTAGAAGTAATTTTCGGCGATTGATCGCAAAACTACGCCACTCTTTGACCAGTTTGGATGCCATCTATGGAGTAAGCTGCACTACTTGAGTTTCGAAACCATTACATGTTCACATTTATTATGCACCGTTCTTTTATAAAAATGGAGACTTAGTAGATGAAGTAAAATATACATTAGGCAAAGTGAAGTATTTTATGAGTTTCTAATTCCTGCGCATTTCTGAATGAGCGAAAACGCGCCTATGATTCAATATTTAATAAAGGTGTTACGGATGATTAATTTTTGACAAACATAATTTTTCCAATCCTTAAAAAAGGCGACGCGAATCAACTCTGGACGAATTTCGTGTCGCCTTGTGATATTAATTATGAGAATTTTAAATGAAAGGCTATTAGTGGGTTGGAAAATATAAGGTTTTGGTAGAATATCAGGCCGAGTTTACTTACCTATTTATTAAGTGGGCTCCCGACCCACATAGAGTCTCTGTCTGATGCACAACATTTTTTTATCCGCGTCATCCCGGGCAAGTTGCTCCCAGTTACGAAGACCAAGTTTTCTGGTATCCGCTCGAGGTTCGGTAATTTTCGTAATCTCCAAGTTGGGGGCTGTGATTCGAAGATTCTCTTGACTGGAGCATTGTTTCTATCGAAAGAGTGCAATATTAGCTCAGCTCTCTTACTTATGGTACAGTAATCGGCGCCATATAGCAGGACTGGTAAGATTAGCGTTCTAAAGAGTATTAATTTCGTCCATAGAGTTGGAAATTTTTAGCTTAGTTACTAAACGAAAGTGGCAGCGGTTTCCTATCAAGTACTTTACACCGCCGCAACTTCTTCTTTTATACAACGTACAAGTAAGTTCGGGGCTTGGGTGTTGTTCTTATGTTTAGCGCTGGGCACCAAAACACTATCTAAATCTACTTAACAGCATTCAGAGCCGAGCAGTTCACTTAACAGAAAATCTAGCACTTACGTCCAATCTTCAATCGTTGGCACATCGAAGGCAGGTGGCAGATTTATGCCTGTTCTACAGATACTGCCATGACAGATATTCGGAAAATCTCAACAAAATGATCCCTACAAACTCGACCTTCTGACGTCCTACCTTTTAGGCAGGTCACTAGTGCACACAATTTTCATGTTCACCTGGTAACCGCAAGAACATCATCCCATTAAAATTAATTTTGTGATAGGGCAAGCAATCTTTCAAATTTACTCCAAGGTGAAATATTTCCCACCAACTATAACCTGTAACAATTTAAATCAACAGACATCTGCAGGCATCTCGGGGCGCTGGCTCAGCATTATATGTTCGCCTTTCCAGATAGAAGTTTATTTGAAAAATAAATATAAAGAATCTCCGAGAAGGTGTTATTTGTGGGATAAATATCTACCCTAAGGTAGGTCAACTCATTGATCACCTTGAAGTTAAGGTCATCAACAGTGACAGATCGATTTTTGTTATGTTGATAACATGTACTTGGTTTTGTCCTCATTTACTTTAAGATCAACTTGTCTCGCCTGATCTTCAATTGCCGTAAATCTATGATGGCACGCTGAGATCTTCCGATGTTAACAGTTTTACCTGCGCAACCCAGCAACTGGGCAGATAGTGCTTTCCGTGTTAACACCCACTCTGCGCACTATCTGTTGCCGCATGAGGTTGAAGAAATCACATAACAGCGCCGAAATTGGGTGCAAGCTGGGTGTTCTGCCGAGCCGGAACACGGGGACGTGTCTATAATTGTGTTGCTGACGGGATGAATACGTTCACATAGTATGTTGGATAGGGTCTTGTATAAGATATTTAGCAGGGATATGTCTCGGTAATTCTCTCAAGACATGGGATCACCTTTCTGAAGATGGGTCATATATCTATGTAGAGCTGATACACCAGTCATTGGGCATGCTTTTCACCACCTGCACTTGGGCGATTACTTGGTGCATACACCCAACCAAGGCATCTCCTTCATCGGCCATCAGAACCCTTAGTTATGTTATATTTCAGCTTTTTAATAGCTGTGCCGACCTCTTTTAAACTTGGCGGAGGTACTACCTCTTCATTGACTGGACGTGGGTTCTCTACTTGCCCTATCACTCTCTCCATTTAATGCCCGTTAAGCAGCTGCTGGAAATGCTGCTTAAACACATCTATAATTCCCTACGCTTTGATGACTGAGACACCTTCAGGTTGACTTTAGAAGACTATATTCAACAGCGGACAACACTTACAATTAAGCATCAATTTTGCACTTAAAGTTTGAACGAAAAATTAAGTTTCTGCATTTTTCTAGATTTTAAACCAGCCATCGATAAACTTTCCAAAAAATCATTTATGTGCAAGCTACCTTTGATGGGAATTTCTACAAAATTCGTCAACTTAATCGGTAGTATTTACAACAACACTAAATCGGCAGTTTGGACTAATGACGAAGTATGATTATTTTGAGACTCAATCCGGAGTGAAACAAGAAAGTCTGCTATCACTGCTTCTATTTGGCCTATACCTAAATAATTTTCATTTTTAGGCGGTAGAATCAATATAGAAAGTTCAAATACGACACAGCTAATGTACGCGGATGATATCCTGATTCTAAGAGATAACGTAAAGGTCAATCGATGGTAAACCGATTAGAAGAGTATTGATGTAAGCGGAAATTGGAAGTCAGCTTAAATAAGTTCGAAATGGTGGTTTTTAGAAGAGGAGAGAAATTGCCGCAACAAGAAAAGGGCATGGCATGGTATGGTATAACATGAGGGAAGTGCACCTTAGATGATGCTTGTGCGGGGGTCTCTAGCCTATTGTGATTCCCTTTAAATTGTGGTACAGTATCTAATCCGGTTGCCTCTAGGCTCGTCTTGAATCAAACCTGATGCATCATGTTCTCGAATGGGACTTGCACTATCCAGTTAGTACTCCTACTCCGATGTTAGTTTCTTCTTGCTCACTGACAAAAGGCTTCTGGACCCTTTTTGTTAAGAATTGGCCATAAGCTGCAAGATTTGCATTCGCCTCCAATACCAGGAGGTATTGATCTCTTCTCTTGCTTTAAGATATACTTCCCTTTTCAGTACACCAATACCGATATATGGGTGAATTCCTTCTTCAATGCTTGTTCATCTATATTATTTTGTGCGGGGACGTAGCAGAAAGTAATTTCACTTACTTACTTACTTAGGTGGCGCTTCAGTTCGAGGTGAACCTGGGCCTCAACCAATAAGTCTCTCTATTTAGCTCAGTCTTTAGCTAATTGCCTCCAGTTGCGCACTCCAAGTTGGTCGAGGCCCCCTTGAACTTGTGCGCGCCACCTACGGCGGGAAGGTCCTCTACTGCGTCGTCCCTCCGGGCTAGATGCGAAGACTCTGCGGGCCGGAGCGTTGGCGTCCATTCGCTCTACATAGCCATCTCAGACGTCCAATACGCAGTTTTTTTTTGACTGGGTCGATGTTGCTGTACAGCTCGTATAGTTCGTGATTGAATCTTCTCCTCCAAAATCCGTCAACGCAAACGGGACCAAATATCTTACGAAGAACTTTTCTCTCGAAGCGACCAAGGGTGTCTTCATCCTCTTTCAATAAAGTCCATGTTTCAGCGCCGCAAAGCAGGACTGTGATGAATAGAGTATTATACAGAGTCTCCTTAATTGTTCGAGATAGGGCTTTACTCTTGAATTGCCTTATAAGCCCAAAAAAAAAACAGCGATTGGCAAGAGTTATTATTCGCTTAATTTCTGCGCTGATCTTGTTTTTGGAGTTTATAGCAGAGCTAAGGTAGACAAAGTCCCTTACTACCTCGAAGTTAAAGCTGCCCACTGTGACGTTCTGTCCAATTCGTAGGTGTTGGCTATCCCTTCTTGTTGACAGCATATACTTAGTTTTGGCCTCGTTTATCGCTAAACCCATTTTGGCCGTTTCCGCTTCAATGCTTGCAAACGCATCTGAGTTCTTCCAATAATGTCAATATCGTCGGCAGTCACATGACAGCGCGTCACCTTATCTATCCTTCTTTAACATCAAAGGTCTCGGTGAGGTCATTACCGATCTTGATGGAGTAGCGAGTGTTCTCCATCGTCAGCCTGCACAGACGGTCAAGTTTGGCAGGGATATCAAAACTAAACATAGCTCTATAAAGCTCTTCTTTATAGATGCTGTCATAGGCGGCATTGAAATCGATAAAGAGATGGTGAGTATCGATTTAGACTTCTTGAGTGTTCTCCAGGATCTGCCGAAGTGTGAAGATTTGATCAATGGTAGACTTTCCTGGCCTGAAACCGCACTGATAGGGTCCAATCAGGCTGTTGATAAAAGGTTTCACAATATCGCAGAAGAGATCTTAAATGCGATGTTGAGGAGACTGATGCCTCTATAATTGGCGCAGTTGAGGGGGTCTCCTTTCAGGTGGATGGAAATATTGACTATCATCGTCTCTGCTGAATGATTCATTCTGCCTGACAGCGGGATGTTGGTCTTCGTCGCTGTTGTACAGTCTGCAGAAGTAGTTATTCCATATTCTCAGCACCGACCGTGAGTAACTTCACGAGTGTTTCACATTTTCTTAAAAGTTTGTCGGCATGCGGAGACTGTTTTTCGATCTGATTAATACACTGTTCAGTGCAGCTTAGAGGAAACAATGCAGCATTTTTTGCATAAATATACTCGTACCATACTGAAAGAGTTAAGATACAGATATTTCGGTAAAATCATAGTGCTAGAAGAAGAGGTAATTCAAGCATGAAATGGGATAAATGATAATAACTGGGAAAAATTAGCTAATTATATCGCTCGTGTTTTCATATAGGAAAATATAATAAGTGAGTTTAATAATTAAAATATATACACCTACATATCTCTATGGGTAGTTTCTCCAATGGTTAATTTGGCTGTGCGAATAACCGCCCAAAACAAAATCGCCTAAATTCCAAAAAAAGGGCGAATTGATGAGGTATTCCTTTACTATTCAATAGTTCAATACCCATTATATGTGCCTTTACCATAGAATAGAGGTACCTAATTTCAGTGGTGGTGTAAGCGCACATAGTGCAAAATCCGCGCCCAAGAATGTAAGACTAGGGGTTAAACTAGCCGCTAACGAGCTCTTTCAGACACCCAGGCAAGTTCTGTTGTAACCATTTTGTCTTATCCCGGTATATCGGCTCTGCCGGGAGTTTAAATAAATGAGTCGCGCGAAGTGCGCCACTTACCCTCTGTTGGCCCGGACAAAACTGTCCTCGAATAGACTTAGCCCCAGGCGTCTGCCTGATAGTTGTTGACATACCCAATATGACAATATGATTTTCTCATATGATTTTAAGAAATTATTTAAAATAAATACAACATTTTTGGGCGATCGTTCATTTTCGGATTTTGGGCGATTCTTCTTTGGGCGATTATTCGCACAGCCATTCACTCCTGTTTTGGGAGATTGTTCATTAATTTTTGGGCGGTTGTTTCTTTTTTTTTGGACTTTCTTTCATTATGCACAAACACCCAACAATTTTGGGCGATTATTCACTTTTGGAATTTGGGCGGTTATTCGCACAACCGGTTAATTTTTTTAACGATACCTAACATGCCTTACTGTGGTAAGCAACCGCCCACAGTAAAGATATCCCGGCCATAAGTTCTGATGTTCAGTGGCAATCTTCAACGAACTAAGAAACGGCTATCATCCCTGCGCTTCTGTGGTAATCTCCCACGACACTGTAACCTCGCCACCACTCTTGTACCTCTGACAACCCTTCTGTGGTAAGCTTCCGCGGTTGGAAGTGACTGAGACCTCCATAAATCCCTTGTTTCTGCGGTAATCTCCCCACGAAGTACATACATACATACATATAGTATATCTTTTCAAAACAAGAATTAACGATGCATCTTACTATCGGTATTCTGTAAATTTAGTTCTTTGTAAATAATTAAATGCACTATTGATTGGAATTATGTTACTAAATGTATTTATAATGGTAACAGTAAATTTATAATGATTTCTAAGTAAATTTATAGGTGTTAAGAATCATACAAGCAAAACTTCCGACAGACAACTCTTATGTAAGATTTTAACCTTTTCATGCCCGATGTTGCCTATAGGCAACATTGTATGTTTTAGCTTCCAAGTTGCGTCATTTTAATTTATTCTCTAACGACTTTTTTTTTTTTACAATAGCTTGATATGTTGTGCAAGTTTGTTGTATAATTTTGTTTTCGAATATTTTATTAAAAGTATTGCTAGTGATCACTTTGTAGCTGATCTTCCTTGAGTGCACATGTGAAATTTTTTTATGCAAAATATGAGTTTACAAATTATTTAACAAAATATATAACGAAATTTAAGTGTATAAAACCAAGTGCGTGAAATAATTAAACACATGTAAGAAAATTAGGAACAAAAAAATCGAAAAAAAACTTTTAGTTTGTGAGCAATTTTTTTAAACTTTTTAGACAACATCTCATGACTTCTAAACCAGGGTACATAGGACTTTGAAATTGATATCACTGCATATTGACGTCTAGACTAACAACTTCATATCCTTAAAAAAAGTATTAGCCACGCCCCAATTAATTCGGGCATGAAAGGGTTAACTATTGTGTATTTTGTAAAATGTAAAATGATTAAAAATAAAGTACTACTAGTATCATTATTATTACTTTTATTATTACATCTAAAAATATATCACTTCCTACCTCTTCTCTTCATTTCCAACTTATGTGAATTAATATTAGGAAAAAAAAAAAAAAAAAAAAAAAAAAATGATGACTCCTTACATCCAGATATTTCATATCTCTAGACATTTCATTACTATGCCAATGCAAGCTTCACATACAATTTTCATTCTATAATACATGCATGCATGTATACGAGCTGCTAGAATCTTCATGGATATTTACATTCTCATTATGCAGTAGCGCACTTTCCTGTCTCGTGGATATGCAACTCTCGAAAAAATTCCACTCAAAAACCATTTTTAACATTATTTGTTTGTGTCAATGGCTAAAATAATGCCATCCCTTCCTTCTGAATACTATGAAACTATATACATACATCCGCACTTCATTCATTCGTTCGTTCAACACCAAAATTTGAAATTTTTCAAGCCCGCAAGGTTACAAAATTGTATTGCATTTTCCTGGTTTGGGGTTTTCAGATTCACTGTATAACAAAAGTATCCTTGTTTCGCTTGCATATTTCTTGGTTTGTATATGCGGTTGGCAAGGATAATACTGTTCTGCATTATTATTAGTTTTTTATTATTCTGCTTTGTTTACACCCCACAACATGAGAGCTACCACTTGCGGGGGTGGGTGTTCTTGTTCCTTTCAGTGCATGTCCTTTTCTTCCGGTGCATTTGCGAGAAAATTCGTTAACGCCATAGGGTTTTGCCGGAGGAGAAAAACATGCAAAAATGGATTTTCCACCACAGGGTCCTTCTCATTGCTTAGCGCAAACCGAAATTGTGGCAGCACACATTATTTGTGGCGGCGACGTTGTTTGTGAAGTATCTTTTGTGTTATTAGTTTGGTTGAAACTGTTCATCAGTACAGCGTACACGTACAGACGGAGACGAAAGGAAAACAACTGTAAGCCCTTATTGGAGACGAAATGTAGAGAATACCGCGCCATACAATTTGTTATGAGAATGTGAAACAGAAAATTGAATTAAGGCATGGAAAGAACACGTTTTATGTGCGATGTCGTGCTTAGAGGTTCGAATATTTTTTAAAAACGAAAGGAAATGATAGGAAGAATTTTTGTGAAATGCAATGAAATATTGTTGAGTACTTTTAATTTACAAAGATGAATGTTGTTCTGTAATTATATTTTTACATTTCGTGGTTTTTAGAAGATCATGTATAAAACAAATGCGTATACGCCACCGAATAAGTTAGTTTAGTTAGTTTTGAAAACTTTATTTAAACTTCAATTATACTTTAATACAATTTCATAATCTTAAGTTAAATATGGTTTGGCCCACGGCCGTCTACCAGATTGACAATTTATTTTTCGCATTTATATTTTAATATACATTGATATTTAAAAGTCTCATTCTATAATACGTGCTCTGTAGTTAAATGCGGTTAATGCATATTCATATAAATCTTCGCAACCAAGGTTGCCGTTCAAAATGTTCAAGACCTCATTCATATCCAACGAAGTTGCGCCAAAGTATCTCACATGAAACTCACTTAAGATAGGGCATCTGGCAATAAAATGGTATACATCCTCCCTTTCTTGAAGATTACATAGGTCACATAGAACTGACCAGTCTGGTCGATGTCGGATGTAATTTAAATTTATTATTTCCCCTCTTAGTTTAAATATTAGGCTAATCATATTCAGCGGAAAGCGGTTGAGAAAGTACGTATGTTGTTGAAGATTATAGTTGAGTTTGCTGTAAATCATTCTATGCTGGGAAGTTTTAGCTTCTGTTTTGCAACAATCATAAGTAGTGTAGCTTGCTCTCTCTAAAAGTTTTTTAAATACAATCCTTAACTCAGCAGAGTTAATATCTGCTACAATTCCCCCGTTTTCACCAAAACTCTCCCCCAGCTCTTCCCACTTTTCGATAAGGTTTCCTCTTGTTGATATAGCTCTCTTAAGCACTAGTTTAGGCAGCCGTCCATCTTCCATCTCCAACACTTTAATGATAAAATCGAAATGCAGCTTAAGCGTGTCTAAAAATAGAGGTGGCACTGTTGTTTCCAAATGCAGCATATAATTAGGGGTGCAGGTTGGTAGCCGGAAAATGCGTTTCAGAAAATACCCCAGGAATCTTTCAACTTCATCAAACTGACAGTACCTCCAAACTTGAGCCCCATATAGCAATATAGAGATTGCAGTCGCACGAAACAATTTAAGCTTTGCGCTATGTTCAATAAATTTATTATTGATTCAACGGCCCCATACTGAAGAAACAGCTCTCTTCGCCTCCGCTAGTTTGAGTTGGAAATGTTTTCGCATGTTGAGATTCGCCGTAATTCATACACCTAGATACTTATACTCCCAAACTATTGAAACATTTTCTCCTTTGTATGTCCATTTTTCATTACGAGAATATCTACCACCACCATCTCTGAACACCATCATTTTAGATTTTTCTAAATTTACAGACAGATTCCGAAGTTCACAGTAGCGCTCAAGACGGTTCACCATTCGCTGCATTCATTCCACTGATTCAGATAGAAAAACTATATCGTCTGCGAAAAGGAGTCCTGGTATCTGCATACTTCCAAACTGAATTCCCCCTCCAATGGTATCCATTATATCATTTATAAATAAAATGAAAAGTAACGTGCTCAGAACACATCCTTGTCTGACTCCCATTCGTATTGTAACGTCTTCCGATACAAGCTCATCATCCCATACATAAGCGACGTTATTTTCGTACATCGCTTGTAATAAAACGACAATTTTGCTTGAGATTCCCATCTTAAATATCTTATAAAAAAGTGCCACACATGCAATAGAATCAAAAGCAGCGTGAAAGTCAACGAAAAAAGCATAAAACTTCTTGTTTCTTCTTTTGAAGCTCTCCGCAATGTTCGTTAGGATGAATATTTGGTCTAAAGTAGAATAGTTTCTCCTAAATCCTGCTTGAAATTCATTCAGAATCTTCTTATTCTCAATTCACTGCGTTAGGCTGTTGAAAATCATAGCACTAAACAATTTCACTGATGTATTCAGGAACGAAATGCCTCGATAGTTTTCAGGGTTATCGTATGATCCTTTTTTGTGTTGGGGAAATATTATTACTCTTTTAAAGCTATTTGGAACACTCGCTGTCTCAAATATCCTATTGTATTCCTTGGTTAATGCGGACAGGAATTCAGTTGAACAATTTTTAAAGAATTCAGCTGGAACTCGGTCGTCTCCTGGAGCTTTACCAACTTTCGATTTTGCGATTGCACTCTGTACTTCAGAAATTGTAAATGGAGCATCTAGGAGATCATCTGTAAAAAATGGTGCTGCGTATTGAGGAAGAGGCGAAAATTGCGGGATGTTAAGCAGGTTCTTAAAATATTCCCGAAGTTCAGATGCTTGTAAGGATGATGAAATGATATTGGTGCTCGCGTTGATAGTTTTGGCGGCTTTCCAAAATTCTGCTGAGGAAATTGACGAATTTAAAACGGCTATGGTTTGTTGCTCCAGTTGTTTTCTTTTTACAAAACAGAGATGTTGAAAGTCCCTATTGGCGACTGCATACATATTTTTGAAAAATGTGGTATTGTAGTTCCTTAAGAGCCTAAGAAACGAAAAGGATTTTTTTCTGGCTTTATAGCATTCAGCGTCAAACCAGACCTGTTCGAGAGTACCCTTAGGCTTTCCTGTAGTGTTTGTTGGAACAGCTTCAATTATAATTCTAGTAAGGCCCTCCATGTGCAGTGGCTTGTTTTCCAATCTTCGTTTAACAATTTCCTGATCTTAATTATTTCCAAATATAGTTTGAAATCGATTTCTCCATATCAACTTTGGCAGTATTCTCAGTTGCTTGGTGCTGAGCGCTTCTTTCGATTCCTGAACTATGCATGAAATTTCCAAAGGCATGTGGTCTGAGAAAACTTGTGCAGCTATACTGAAGTTGCTTAGAATAGAGCACCACTTCCCCGACATAAAACAGTAATCAATAACTGAACACGCCGTTCCTCGAATAAACGTATATTCGCCATTCGGGTCTCCTTTACAGCTTCCATTTAAAATCCTTGCGTCTAAAGCATCAGCAATTTCCAGTATATTAGTCCCTTCCCCATCACACACTTCATCTTTTGATCTGCGGGTTGGATTAATAATTGTTGTTACAGATGCACTTACAAAATTATTTTGCGACATTCTAATCCTTGAGTTAAAATCACCAACAAGAAGCAAATCCATTGACCCTAAATCCTGTAGTGCGTCGCAAAGCTGTTCATAATCCCTTTTCCAGTGATTACAGTTCAGGTAAATGGGTACAATAAAGAGGTCAGAACTTTTGGTTTTTACCTCTAAGACATCCATTTCTTCAGCTTGCTTGAAATTCAAAATAACTCCTTCCAGGCACTTTCTATAGCCTAGTAGTTCCCCTCCACTTCCTCTTCCAAATGTATTTACTTTCACTGCTGGAATCCACTTTCATTCATAGTTCCTAAATATTGGTTTACATTTTTCCTCCTCATGTGTTTCAAAAATTACAAATATATCAAAACTCTTTACATAATCAAAAAACTTCATTTCAAAAAACTTATTTTTGAGTCCTGCGACATTATATCCTAATATTTTTAAATCTAAACATTTTATCTGATTCTGGTAGACGGGACCGTCTCAAACGATCACCTGCTTGTTCTCTCGAGCGCATGCTTGTGTGCGCCCCAAAATCTTCTGCATGTTGCACAGCGGCTGTTTCGCAATTTTGAAGCGATGAAACGTTGCCAACTTCCGACGACAAACTTGACGTTTTGTGTTTGACATTGTTTACGTTTTTGTTAGCTCGTTGGACTCCATTCATAAAATGTTGAACGTTAGAAAACAATGTAAAATCGCCACCATCGGATTGTTTTTGGCACATTTCAAGCCGTGCGCCAAATCCCATGTAAAAGTGTTTTTCGAAATGAGTAGCTTATCGTCTTTTAGCTGGATGTTCGCAAGAGGAAACCTATTGCGAAGAAATTTGGCAATTGGTAGCAGGTTGTTTTTCCTATGACGCGTGTTGTACGGGAGATTTTTGTGAATATGGATTTGTGTGCCTTTTAATTTTTTTGCATTTCGGAGTATTGTCCAGGCGAACATAACATAATAGAAACTTTGCTGCAGTTTTGTTCATTGACCGGAATATAGAATACAGAATGAATTAAAATGAACACAGATTCTACAATAGCTATCATAGTTGCTTTGTTTAAATTTGACCATATTATCTATTATGTTAGGGATGCAACAACCCAAAGAGTCCTACCTCTAACTTTGTGAAGGAAGATACTGAGAATATGAAAACAACTTTTTCTGTAGACTGCATAACGGCGACAAAGACCAATATCCCCTTAGCAGGCAGAATGAACCAATCAACATAGATGATGATAGACAAAACCAAAGCGATGTGAGGATAGCAATATCCAAGCTGAAATCCAACAACGCTGCTGGACTTGACGGATTGCCGACCGAACTTTTCGAGACGGTTGGTGATGAATTGGTAGAGAGCATACACCAACTCATCTTTAAGATTTAGAGAGAGTAATGTTCGAGTGTGAATGGTCGTATTTAAAGTCTTCTCCGGCTAAAGTAATCTAAGCTCGTCAATTATTAATACGAACCCAACTTAAACGCGTGGATTACAGATACGGTGCACGAATATAGTAATGCAAAATAAAAATATTTGCAAATAACTAACTAATAACTAAAAAACCTAGCAAAAAAAAAAAACAGTTTTCTATTTTATTTGCTTACTGTGTCTGCCGTGTTTATACATACATATATATTTATTCAAACCGCGCATGATGTCGTCGATTGGTACCAGATCCGGGTCAAACACTGCTCCAAACCTACCTTCAACTTCGACACTAACGAGTTCGCACGCCACAAACTCAACCTACGACGGTACAGAGGTTGACAGGAAGCAGAGTAAACACATCAAGGCAAAACTTCCTTCCGCTCCAACCCAGATGAGTTCCCCAAAATACCTATCATCTTCGCCTGTCTTTAAAGGACTGACTAACATAATCGTTTCAATTCAATTCGTTTCATGCTGAATTGAAAAAGCATACTGACGACATAATCGCATCCTTTAAGAGCAAGCTGATAGGCATTTGCAATGCATTGCAGCTCAAAATCCTAAAACTAGAGCAAAAATTGGTCGAATGCGTCAACAATATTAATTCCGCCTTCTCCGACCTATCGCAGCGTGTCAATGACGTCGAACATGTTGTCAATAGCAGATTAACGGGGGAGCTCTCAGAGCTACGGAAGCGTTGTGATATGCTGGAACGCAAAGAGTTCATCGCAGATGCTCTTGTTTTCGGTATCCCACAAATGCCTACAGAAAACTTAACTAACCTATTCAACACACTCTGCGAGGAAATTAAGATAGCACCACCTATTTTAAAGAATTCTTTTCGCGCAACAGAAGTGATGAGCCGGCTGTCATTCTGCAATGACAATGCTGATGAGAGGAACAAACCGCTGAAAGCGCTCTCTGACTTCAGGAGAAAAACAAAACGCCAGCTGCTGTTAAACGATTTTGGTTTTGATGCTGTTGCTGTATCCAAGAAGATGGTGTTTGTGAATGAGAGGTTGACAACAAGAAATCGTTCTCTTCTTTAGCTTGCGACATGTATGAACAAGGAAGGCAAGCTGTCAACTGTTTATATGAAATCTGGATCTGTGCTCGTCAAATTCAGCAATGATAGTGAGAGCGGGGTAATAGAAACTATTGACAGTTGGAATGCTGCTGCCGAGAGACATCAACTGAGAGGAACTGCTATTACCAACACATAACGAGTAAACCGCTTGCTGCTTTAAACATATTTTACAATAGATACCGTCATCTCTGTTCTTATAATTAAAATTGCTCTCCTACTTTATTGTACTAGCCAAATTTGATTGTTCTCTCTTGTAAGTTTTTCTGTTATTATTTGCGCTTGTGTCTCTCTGTTTATGTTTATTCTTTCCAATTACTAAATCGATGCTACCAGGTGCTCTTCATAGCAATGGGTTTTCTGGCGGTGCAATGGGTAATCATTTATATCAAATGATAAGAATTTTAAGTTTGCAGAAAAAAGGCTTAAATATTTGCATATAAATGCTCAAAATCTGGCACCTAAATTAGATGAATTTCGTCCGTTGTTTATAAGTTCCAAGGTTGATATAATTTGTGTTTCTGAATCATGGTTCTGTCCCGTAATTACGAACAGTGCCTACGAGGTTGATGGATATAGGCTTTTCCGTGCTGACAGAATTGGTTGTGAAAGAGGGGGCGTAGCTCTATATCTGCGCAGTGATATATCTTGCGAAATTGAATGCAAATCGAATATGTATAGTACGTCAGAGTATTTGTTTCTAAAACTTCACCTTGTTGTAGAACGCTACGCCGATAATAAGCCTTTTAGAGGAAATATCATGTTCTGTCTTCAATGTTATCATATGTGGGGACCTTAACTGTGATTTGCTTAGTACTGCTACTTCAGCTAAGTTACTTGATAGTTTCAGGAGTCTTAATTTACAACTAGTAAATTTGCTGACACCAACTCACTTCACAAAGGAAGCTGAAACTCTTCTAGATGTTTTCTTTGTAGATGATATCGGTAAAGCCGTATTCTTTAATCAATTATCAGCCCCAGGTTTTTCGAAGCATGATCTCTTATATGGTATTTGACGTATGACATACCAATAGGTGAAGAACAGAAAAAGGAGAGCCCCTCATCTGCGCTAATTATAGAGGCATCAGTCTCCTCAACATCGTATACAAGATCTTTTCTGCGATATTGTGTGAATGCCTGAAACCTTTTATCAACAGCCTGATTGGACCCTATCAGTGCGGTTTCAGGCAAGGAAAGTTCACCATCGATCAAATCTTCACACTTCGGCAGATCCTGGGGAAAACCCAAGAAATCCAAATTGGTACTCACCATCTCTTTATCGATTTCAATGCCGCATATGACAGTATCTATAGAGAAGAGCTATATAGAGCCATGTCAAGTTTTGACATCGCTGCCAAACTTGTTCGTCTGTGCAGGCTGACGATGGAAAACACTCGCTACTCCATCAAGGTCGGTAATGACCTCATTAATGCCTTTGTTGTCAAAAAAGGTTTTAGACAAGGTGCCGCGCTGTCATGTGACTTCTTTAATGTTGCACTTGAATGGACTACGTTGAAATCACAAGACAACACCAAAAGGCGCAATCTATTACGTAAAAGTCTATTTAACTGCTTGCATATGCCGACGAAATTGACATTATGGAAAGATCTCAGCGGAATGTCAGCGGTGCGTTTGCAAGTACTAAAACAGAATGGGGCAGAATGGGTTTAGCGGTAAACGAGGGCAAAACCAAGTATATGTGTCAACAAGAAGGGGCAATCAACACCGACGAATTGGAAAAAATGACATAGTGGGCAGCACCTACAACTTCGACATAGTAAAGGAAGGTAGACCTTGGCTCTGCTATACATTTTGAAAACGACATCAGCGCAGAAATCAAGCGAAGAATAACTCTTGCCAGTCGCTGTTTTATTTTGCTAATAAGGCAATTTAACAGTAAAGTCATATCTGGAACAAATAAGGAGACTCTATATAAGATCCTGATGGTCCCAGTCCTACTTTACGGTGCGGCGCCAAAACATTGTCTTTTTTGAAAGCTGATAAAGATATCCTTGATCGCTCAAAAGAAAATTTCTTCGTAAGATGATCGGTCCCATTTGCGTTGACGGATTTTGGAGCAGAAGGAATTGGCTAGGACATATAGAGCGAAATGAAATCGAAATCTTCGGATTCACCCCGGAGGGACGACGCAGTAGAGGGCCTCCTCGTCGTAGGTACCGCGCACAAGTTCAAGGGGATCTCGACCAACTTGGAGTGGACCACTGGAGGCAAATAGCTAAAGACCGAGCTAAATGGAGAGGCTTGTTGGTTGAGACCCAGGTTCACTCCGAACTGTAGCGTCATATAAGTATGTAAGTAAGTATGTGGTCCATGGGCCCCAGATTCAGCAATTCTCTGCGGAAGTTGCACCGTCTTAGTGAAGAACATTCATAAAGAGTGCATTCGGTATTTCCTTCTCTTTCAGGCAGAGACTCTCTATGAAGACAAGTTTAGCTCATTAAGATTGTATCTTTGGATACAGTGACCTGCGAGGCAGTTCATAAAGTTTCTTATACGTTCTTTGATTAGTGCAATCATTTATTAACTTTTCGAACCGCAATTAATCTTCATATGCATTTGGCTAACAGCATAAGCTTTTCTATTATCAAAGCTGGAGCGACTGCCCAATTTGTGCCATAAAAATGCTTAGGACCCGAGAATACAGCAGCTGACTTTATTTTATCCAGTTCATCCGAGATACTCCACCTTCAATTCATAACTAATTTCGACTTTGTTTTGTTCAGATTGCAAAGCACCAAAGCAGCACTTTGATAATTATAAGTCCACGGATCAAGAGGTCAGAACGTTAAGTGCGGTCTGCCCACCTCAAAAGATATTAATTCTTTTCAACATTTATTCTGACGCAGGTCTTAATGGAATAAATTTTAGCCTAAAAATTTCCAGGACACGTTCCAAGTGTTCATCGGAGTGTGGTGTAAGATCTAAAAGCGCTAGCTCCAACTCCATGTTACACTTTCCATTCGTCACTAAATCAAAGCAGACTTCTTGGCTCCGGTGATGGTCTAACAATAAATCAGTTAATAACGTCAAATAATTAGATAACCTTTCTAAGCAGTACTCCAGTATTCCAGTAGTACACAATATGTCCTTTTTATGTACCAACCGCCTTCCTTATTAAGTCCATGCGAGTAAAGCACCAATCTAATGCCAATGTTGATTACAAAAGACCACGAAGGATACAACCTTGTTGAAAAATAAATGCAACCTGTCATTAGCTGTTCTGACTATTCACAAATATTAGTACCCTTCAGTACCAATTAATTCAGGTAATCCTATCTAGGGTGTATGCATATTATTTTGATTCCCATCAATCCTTATCACATTCCCACAGTATCCTTAATATGACCAATATCGTTCAAGACAACCTCTCCTTGTTTACTTTTTTTTACCTATTGGGAAACCAATTCCGGACATCCTTCGAATAGCATTCTACTTTCTTCTCTTAAAATACAAACATCATCATGAAGATGACCAGCGAAGTGGTGCACAAAAACGAAAAGGACTTCGGTAAGCTTTGTTCCTTGTCAATATTGAATTTGAAGGATTCAATATCATGCCATATCTAGGTGGAGTGGATTAAGAAAAAAAAGCAAAAAAAACAAAAAAAGAAATAATAATAATAATAAGAATGGTAGTGATGGTGAGGATCTATATTGAGTTATATCCTTTTGTCAGACATTGTCGTAAAGTTTTCTTTTGTATCTCGCACCTGAAGTTCTGTATGTCCTCATAGTTGAGAGGTGGAGAATACACATTTGGTTTATGAGAAACTTTTTGAGTGCACTTTTGTTAATTAAAAGTTTTTAGGTGTCGGTGATTTGAAGTTATTTTTGTTCACAATGAGTCTTATGTCTTCATTAATTGAAAGTGTTGTGGGTCAATTTTTCTAAGGGGGGCGTTGAGTTGTGGGCGATGTGGAAAAGAATCAATTTGGAATTCTTTTGTAGAAACACTCATCGAGACCGAATGTGAATCAAATACATTTTCTGTATCCGAGGATACTTTGGGTAGATATGTATACGTACAGTGTATTATTTATGGAAAAGCTCGTTGACTGATTGAATTTTGTACTTTATTCCAAATATACAAAAAAAGGATTTTTCTCCAGAAATTAAACATCTACTCTGCTATTCACACAGGAGGACTGCTGGGTTCAGTGATTTATAGCCCAGGAATTTTTGCCATCAAGTTTAAAGCTGTTATTTCATTTTTTTTAATGTCATCTCTCGGGAGATGAACGTGGAAGTGATGGGCCGTTGCAAATTCCAATGAACTCATCAAAATACCTCCCATGGCTGTATTTTAGAGCAGCTATAGGTCGGCCACCTGTCTTCAAGTCATAAATCATGCTTCAAGGTCATGCTTTAAACGCGGGAGTAAAATTCAAGCCGCCGTCTTACTTGTACTCTAGTTGTACCACGCTATTCCAGAGTAATTGTTTATCAGCTTGTAGTTAGGGTACAGTGGAAATATTATTTCTGAAAAAGGTAGTAGATTGCGGTTTTTTTTGCATTAAAGTCAGCTAAGTTCGATTTCTATCACTGCAAGATCTATATACATAAAACTAAGTGGCAAAATGATTTGATTTTCTAGTGATGTCCAACCTCTCTGTTTGTAACGTGGATAACATCCCGACTTTCGTTTTTCCGAGTACGGAAAATTTCAGAGGGTGGGAGGAAGTTTTAGGCACCACTCTCAAAACCAACAATAATAACCTTAGGGTAGTTAACTGGCGAGTATAAGATCGAATGTCCTTCTCCGACCACAGATGGATTCTCTACAATGTGTGCCTCGAGGTTGAGGCTCCTAAGCCATTTAGAAACCCTAAGAGAATTGACTGGAAGAAGTTTGGTCAGGTCATTAAATCAAAACTTCATAGAATACCCGACTTGAAAATTGAATCTGTCGAGGAACTAGACGCCAAAATCAGGACCTTCGTGACCAGGACAGCCATGGGTGTGGCTTTTAAGGTTTCGTGTTCTATTAAATATAGCAAAAAAAAATTCCCCCCTTGGTGGAACGAAGATCTATCTAATCTGCGGAAGATAACTAGAGAGATATTCAATGTCTGCTTTAAACACAAGTTCTGGCAACCTTCTAAAATTTGTCTGAGGGAATACAAGAAATCCATTAAAAGTGCCAAGTCTCTTGCTTGGAAAGACTACTGTCAGTCCCTTGAGACCACAAAAGACTCTGCCAGGCTGAGTAAATTTCTGTCCAGGGAGCATTCTAGCCCGTCCTTTATTAAATGGCCGGGTGGACGGACTCCTCTAGCGAGTCCCATTCTGTTCTTAATTTATGTAAACTCAATCTTTGAACAGCCCTTCACGGGGAAAGTTAAGGCTTTTGCCGATGATCTTGCAATTGCATATGATTCATCTAGTCCCTTAAATTTATGCTGTGAAATAAACCATGATGTTAATTTGTTAAGGAGTTGGTTTTCAGATCATAAGCTTATTGCTAGTCAGAAAACAAAACTAATGTTTTTCAGTCTTGGAACAAAGACGCTTACGGATGTGAATGTTATGTTTCATGCTCCCGATTGTACTAGGCACATTTTATGTAACAATAATAATTGCGTAAGATGTGGTTCTGTATTCTTTAATCCTAATGTCGCCTGCAGTGCTAACTGTTTTAAAGTTGAGGAAGAAGAAGAAGAACATTTTAAATATCTAGGTGTTACAATAGATCAACATCTAAGCTGGACAGAGCACTTTGCAAACTTAAAGCAGTATCTACTTTCTTCAATCCGCCTTAGGAAATTTTGTACTAATAACACCTTAAAAATAGTATACTATGCAATTTTCCATTCGAAATTAGAATATGGAATCTGTTGCTGGGGCGGTGCTTATCTTAATAAATTACAGCAATTGATTGTTCTTCAAAAATGCGCTTTAAGAAAAATTTGTAATACCGCCCGCTTAGCTCACACTATGGAACAATTTCGTCTGACGCAAATTCTACCAGTTCGTCACTTATTTTATTATAAGGTCCTAAAGATATTTTTCTTGAGAGCTGGTTATTTGCAAAGCCCTATATATGATGCATATAACTTAAGAAGTACTTCTCGCTCTGGTGTTATCCTACCAGCTTTTCGGACTACACATTTTAGAAATTCCTTTTCCATCGTATCTTGCCAATTGTTTCAGAAGCTACCTGAAAATATTCGTGTCATTAGAACCTTATTTGGGTTTTTGAAAAGTGTGAAATCATGGCTTTTTGAATTCAATATTAATGAAATTGAAGTTCTGTTGCGCTACGTTGTTTGATTCTTTTTTTGATGTACATATACTTAAATATTTATTATTATTCGAAGATTGTGAATTGCTACTTACTTTGTATTTTTTTCTTCTTCTTACTTTACTTTCTGTTTTATCGTTTTTTTCTTATTATAATTTTTTTTTTCAAAGATGTATTTAAATATGAATTTTTAATTGTTCACCCCACTATGAAATATTGTATATAAAATGTGGCATTAACCCTATTTTTTCTCCAAAGAATAATATGCCATTAACTTTTTTTCATTAAATTAAATTATTATATTATTTGCTGTTATATTTAAGTTATTAGAAAATTTGTTAATGAAAATCATGAATAAAAAAAAATTGAATTGAATTGAATTGAGTCACTGGAAATTTTAATGCAAACACACTTTCCAGGATGTAATAATGAGATTGCCCTCCCATCAGTAGCTCAGGTCGCGCAATCTTCTTCCTGGAATGACATTAAAACAACAATTTCAGCCGTTTACACCTCCTGGGCTATTAACAGCTTCTCTCCCTATAAATCGGCCGGCCTTGTCGGCATTCTCCCTATTATGCTGCAAAAAACACTGGACCAGGTGGTCCCGTGGCTAGTTCCGATCTACAGAAGTTGTATTCTCTTAAACCACGTTCCCCTGAGCTGGAGGCATGTTCGTGTCGTGTTTATCCCGAAAGCTGGGAAGCGGGGTCATGGATCCGCAAAGGATTTCCGACCCATTAGCTTATCCTCTTTTCTTTTAAAGACGTTGGAACGCATCTTAGATAAACATATCCGAAATACCATAGATAAATCCCTTCTATCCAATTCTCAACATGCGTACACTAAAGGGCGATCGAAAGAAACGGCGCTCCACGAAGTTGTGCGAACGATAGAAAAGACAATCCATTTCAAACAATATACCCTTGCTACCTTCTTAGACATTGAAGGTGCCTTCAATAACGTCAGTACGGAATCGATTCAGGAAGCTCTGATCCAACTGGGTGTGGAAGAGCTTATTAGCAAATGGATACTGAGAATGCTAAAAACCAGAATCATTCAATTGAATCTCGGCAACACCAGCTCCACCATATCTGTTTTTAGAGGAACTCCTCAAGGTGTGGTCTTATCTCCTCTTCTATGGCTTATGGTCATCAAATAAATACTGCTGATGAAATAGAAACAATCTTACACTTCCTCTGCAAGTGTCCGGCTTTAGGCAAGGCCAGACAGCGCACCTTAAGTAAATTCTTTTTCGACAACCTTATAGAGCTAGCGGAGATTAGCATTGGGGATATTATCAGCTTCCTCAATGCAACGGGATGGATTCGAATTATCCTTACGCCCTTTTTCTTCTTCTTTCCTCTAGTAGTTAACATCCGTCAGGCCACTTGAGTTGTGGTAATAAAACGGCGCTCCTGCGCTAATTAAGTGTCGGCATGGTTTGCTGACACAACCACTCCTACCTATCTACCTTCCTAAGTGGCAAAATGAGTATGTGTCCTTCTACCGCCCGTAATTTTCAACCAATTTAGGTTATTTTTTTTTAAATGTAGATAATTACCATACCAAGGTGATAGGCAAAAAAAAAAGTTACAAAAACATTCAAAAACATCTTATACAATATATTAATACGTGAACACGAAATTTACGTTTTTCTAGTACTTATTATAAAAGGAGGGGAATGAAACATATATCATTCGAAAGGTACTGTGTAGAATGGAAAATTAAATTCCCAGATCTCGATGAATATCTTCGTTACGTACATACCACGGTGCGTTGACGATCGCTCTAAGAACTTTATTTTCAAAAGTTTGTATGATGTTTCTATTGGTTTTCTTGGTACAACCCCATAGTTGTATACCATACGTCCACACTGGCTTTAACACTTGCTTACAGATAAGCAGTTTGTTATGTAGGCTCAACTTCGAATGTTTTCCGAGTAGCCAGTACATTTGTCGGTATTTGTTTTGAAGTTCGTCGCGTTTCTTTTTCACGTGCGATTTCCATTTGAGCTTGACATCTAGAGTCATTCCTAGATATTTTGCTTCGTTTGCGTACGGTATTTGAGCCGAGTTTAGATATACAGGCAATCTATCCACTTTTTTGTACGTAAAGTTTACGTGAGTAGATTTACTTTCGTTCAGCACAATACGCCAAGAATTCGTCCAAGCGTGGACTTTATTAATAGCATGTTGGAGCTTTCCGGTTGCTGCTTCAATGGTATCTCCCGTTGTCAATATCGTATCGTCCGCAAACGTGGCGACGACACAGTTTCTTTCTTGCGGGATGTCACGCGTGTAGAGTACATATAGAAGTGGGCCAAGGACACTTCCTTGCGGGACTCCGGCTGCAATCTCCTTGAAGTCAGAGTAATCGTTTCCGTGCTTAACACGAAAGAGTCTCTTGGTAAGATTAAAACGAGTTGCCGTGGCAGTAGTCGTTGCAATTTATATTCCAAGCCTTCGTGCCAAACCTTATCGAAAGCTTGTGAGACGTCAAGAAATACACCACAACAAATCTTTTTTTCTTCCAGAGCTTTCTCAATCACGTCAGTTATTTTGTGGACTTGGTCAATTGTAGAATGTTTAATTCTAAATCCAAACTGATGGTCAGGTATGAGACGTCTTTCGTCGATTACGGGTTGTAGACGTTTGGAAAGAAGTTTTTCAAATATTTTTGAGATAACCGGCAATAGGGAAATAGGCCGATATGATTTCTTCTCATTTAGCGGTTTGCCTGGTTTCGGGACCATTATAATCTTGGCGACTTTCCATTGCCTCGGAACATAGAGCAATCTGAACGAAGCGTTGATCAAATAGAGCAGTTTGATAATAGCTTTATTCGGAAATTCCTTGAATACCTGCGCAGTTATCAAGTCGTAACCCGGAGCTTTTTTTGTCTTTAAATTTTTAATCACTTCCCTCAGTTCAATCAATGCAACTTTTTTTACTTTAAAGTTGTCAGATGTCGTGACTGGGGAGTTGGGCGTTAACGAAGGGCCGTCGAACGGCTTAAACGTTTCTTCTAAGAGCAAAGCAAAAAGTTCTGCCTTTTCTTTGTCGCTCTTGGCCCAGTTTCCATCGATTTTCCGAAGTGATGGTGCTTCCATTTGAGGTTTCCGGATGCCTTTTAGCGCTTTCCAAAGCGAATAATTTGATTCTCTTTCACCGGAAAGATTTTCAAGATAGGTCGCTATCTTTTTGCTTTTAAATTCGCGAATACTATCTCTAAGCCGATTGCATAGTCGGTTAAGGACCGTTTTATACTGCGGTGCACGAGTGATTTGCCATTTCTTTCGTGCTTTTCGTTTCTCTCTCACCAGTTCAATGATTTCTCTGGGATACTTTTCGTTGCGGTTGATCTTATAGCTTCTAGAAGGAGTGTTTCTCCATGCCGCTCTTTGAATTGCTTCCACGAAACGATCAGTTTCGTCCTCTAGTTCACAAGGTGTTTTCATTTCATTTCTAAAGCCCTCCCAGTTTGTTCTATTGCTAGTGAGTCTTGGAGGTCCTTTTTTCTTGATCAGCGCTTCTATAAGTAATAAAATTACCGGCGAGTGGTCAGAAGAGAGGTCAAAACATTCTTTGACTGTAACAAACTTCTCGTAAATGCCTTTTGTAACAAAAAAATCGATAAGATCGGGAATTTTTTGTGAGTCAGTTGGCCAATAGGTCGATTTTCCTGTCAAATAAAAACAGCAACCGAATTCATTTGCCACTTCGTAGAGAATTTTTCCTTTAGAAGATGTACATCTTGAACCCCAGAAG
The DNA here is from genome assembly GCA_945910035.1 of Brachypalpus laphriformis. NCBI lineage: Eukaryota > Metazoa > Arthropoda > Insecta > Diptera > Syrphidae > Brachypalpus > Brachypalpus laphriformis. The sequence continues at coordinate 37,462,177 of OX246753.1, forward strand.
GTGTGCTTCGCGTTGAAATCTCCACCAATAAGAAAATTTGAACCAAGAGCATTGAAGACACGAAAGTAGTCGTCTTTTTCTAGTGGGCATCGCGGCGGGCAGTAAACAGACGCTATATTGTAACTCAGGTGCTTATTTTTAACCCTTACCGCGCACAACTGAAGTTTTTCCAGCTCTATGCTTATGTCGACCGAATGTTCGATGTCAGTTTTAATGAATAAGGACGAACCGCCCCGCGCTCTATCAGAAGGATGAAAGGCGTGATAACCAGCGTAGCCTCTTATCTTTATCTGCGATTCCCTTGTTAGATGGGTTTCGGAGATCAAACATATGTCGATATTTTCTCTTATTAGAAACATTTCTAATTCGTTAGATTTTTGTAAGAGTCCGTTTGCATTCCATGTTATTATTTTAAGCAAAGAGTTCATATTTACTTAGATTTAGATTTATGGTTAGCCATACAAAAGCTTTCGACGTTACCGAGACGTTCGAGAATCCGTTTGTTAATTTCACATTGTTCCTCGAACTTAGCGTAGATGCAGTTTAGAATTTCATTCAACGGATCAGAGGGTGATCCGACGTTTCGTTTGGTTGCTTTGACTGCAGCCTGAGAATACGTCAGACGTACGGGGTTCGCTGGCTTGTCAGAGGTTATTTTTCGTTCAGCCTTTTTAGTGGACGACTTTGACGTACGTTTAACCGGCTTAGAAGGCTGATTGACAGTTTCAAGAGTCTGCACTGCTGATTCGAGCGTCCTTTCCGTCGGCTTAGGAATCTGTACAACTGGCTTACGAGACCGCTCAGTCTGCTTAGCAATACGCTGTTTCGACGTAGGAGCCCGATCGACTGATTTCGTTCCCCGTACAATCGGAAGTTGTGCCATCGATCACAGCTGAAATTGATCAGCCCTGAAAAAACGTTTTCAGCTATCTGTAAAGTTGTTGAAATAGTCTGTGGGGAGTTAGCTTGCTTAGTAGGGCTTTATCTGGGCTCGATCGAATGGCATCGATGTATACACTTATGGCATAGTTGGTGGCTCCAATTGCACCGGTAATCCGTCGTCTTTCACTAAGGGAGGAAAGGAAGAAAAACAGAAGTTATTGCCTATCAATTTTCTCATTGACCAGAAAAAAAGACGAGTCGCTGGGATTAAGGGTTGGGTATAGTGCTGATATTAAGGCATGGTCTGAATTTCCCAATGGGACCGAGGTTCTGATCACGTAATAATCCGGCTTAGACGAGAGATAAAGATCTGAAGTATCAACATTTCCTATCTCTCCGTAAACTGCACTGAAACATGTCCATATACCTACCATATAAAGGGTGTCCCATAATTCCCGCAAAATTTGAATTTTGCGCCATTTAATAGTACAGTGGCGCCAACGGAAAAAAAGATAACAATGTGACAGCTGACATTTCGGGGTTAGTAAAAATGGAGCGCTATACGAAAGAAAAACGCATTTTTATTGTTGTGCAATATTTTAAAAATAATGAAGGTTTGTCAGCTACAGTCCGCAATTTTCGTACAAAATCATCTTCAGTGATGAAGCTCATTTTCATCTTGATGGCTTCGTTAATCGTCAAAATTGTCGCATTTGGGGTTCAGAAAACACACGAGTAATTTGTTGAGAAACAAATGCATCCACAACGCGTCATTGTTTGGTGCGGATTTTGGGCTAGAGGCATTATCGGACATTCTACTTCGAAAATGCGGCTGGTCAGGCAGTAACAATTAATGGTGTTCGTTATCATGATATGATAACCCAGTTTTTAGTGCCTCAACTACAAGATATGGATGTGACCAACATGTGATTTCAACAAGACGGTGACACATACCATACAGCCAGACAAACAATTCAATTACTGCATGAGTCATTTCCTAATCGTGTAATGGGCCGTTCTTGCGATCAGAATTGGCCATCCAGATCTTGCGATTTAACGCCATTGGACTTTTTTATTTGGGGTTTTTTGAAGTCAAAGGTCTATGCAAACAAGTCCACGACCACCAACGCATTGAAAGAGGAAATTGGGAGGTGTGTTAATGAAATTCAGCCACATTTATGCGAAACGGTCAAAGAAAATTTCAATAAAAGAGTACGTACTTGCCAGCAAAGCCGTGGCGGCCATTTTGTGCTATTGCATACATAACCCCAATCTGTATACTCTATGAATCAATAAAAAATTTAAGCTTTCTAATTAAAAATCTGTATTTTCTATAAAAGTTACATTTTGCGTGAATTATGCGACACCCTTTAGTAATCCAAGGCGTTTAATATTACAAAACTCCGCTATGACCATGCTTTTGTCTCTGCACTGGATGAGCACATAGTGCGTGTTTGGTGTAATTAATTTGCATGTTCCCCGGTAGGGCCGAGTGGGAGACGAGTATATTTCTGGAATATTTTGCCCCGCCCATCTGCTAAGCTCCGAAACGCAATTACGAATACCTGAAGTGTTTCTAGATTATAAAAAAATTCCGTTTGCTTTGCAGTGTAACCGAGAGTAATTCATTAGTTTTCTCGGGGTGCCGAATTCAGCCGGCATATGTGCTCACGCCCCTCACGAGAATATAGATTATGCGACAAAGGACGACGCTTGCTAGCTATGACATTCAAATTATTCTGGGTGATTTTAACACAAAGCTAGGAAAAGGGGATGTTTTTAGTATCGTCGTCGGAAAGCACAGCTTGCACGACACCACATCGGACAACGGATTCAGGTTAGTCGACTTTGCGGCGGAATAAAACCTTGTCGGCGATCGAGTCTCTTTTAATCTCAATCTAAATCCTAAACCGTTAGCAGCAATTGCGTAAGACCATTGACAACGTTGCCAACAAGCCATCAGAGATGCTACCTCTGATGTACCGGAGATTGAGAAAATTTATTGCGGGAATGATATTCGAAAATTTTACCAAAAGTAAGAAAAACATGTCAGTACGGTTTCAGGCCGGAAAGTCTGCCGTTGACCAAAAATTCACACAGTAGATCTTGAAAAAAACCCATGAACATAAAATTAATATGCACCACTTTTTCATCGATTTCAAAGTTGCCTATGATAGCGTGTATAGAGACGAGTTGTACGGAGCCATGTCTAGTCCTGGCATCTCTGCATGGGCTTTGCCAAAATCGGATGAAGATCTCTCAAATTGGTTATTTTGAGAGAAAATTTCTTCGGTTGATATTTTGTACAAGGTACAATACCGAACCGTATACCTATACAATGACACCGACTTAGCCAGAAGAGTTCACATACAGCGACTAAGATGACTGGGTCCTGTAGAGCGGATGTAGCCCAACGTTCTAGCCTAGAAACTCTTCGAATCCACCCTGGAAGGACGGCACAGTAGAGGAAGACCGCGCGGTAGGTGGTGCAAACAAGTAAACGGGGATCTCAACTGATTTGGGGTGCCCAACTGGAGATAGATCGCTCGAAACCGACCTATATAGCTGGAGTTTGTTGGTTGAGGCCCAGGTCCACTCCTGACTGTAGCGCCACCTAAGTAAGTAAGCAAGTAAGTAAGTAAGTATTACCCAGGTTAGAAGCCACACGGCAATGTATCGTTAAAAGTCTTGTCAAATGGTCGCATATTTTCTACAAAATATCAGAACTGAACGTTTTATTATTGGTCGGTTTTCTGTTTATTCTATCACTTTCTGCTTGGTGCCCATATGAGTGACCAGATTCGCTTGGCAGTTTAGTTGCTTGAATTTCCTTTAATCTGTATTAGCTGTCTTCGCAAGGTTTCCTTTTTGTAAAACCTCTCAACTCGTTACTCTTATTTGGTATCTCCTTCAGTTTCATCCCGTTGACCTTTGCTTATCAATATAGCACGAGCTAATTCTTTAAAGTACCTGTTTCCCAAGGTAGTCTTAGCTACATGTATCATCCGCTCTTTATTATCGTTGGTTACTAGGTGTATTTAGGTGCTCAATATTGAAGCCCCTTCCCAGGGTGGATCCCTATTCCGTGGAGGCTGCAATAGCTGTAGTATGTTCTTGTCTGCATTCTCGATTGCACTTACTTATTTATTTATTTAGCGTATAGACTTACATATTACATGAAACCATTGATCTCTTGGACCGCAATATTATCCACTTTAGTCAAAACGCTCAAAATTGCTACTGTAAAACATAAACGGAACAGTGTTCATACCTTAAGCTGCTGATTAAAAGGCAGGTTTTCAAATTGAAAAATGCAGAAGCAATTTGGCGCATTTCAGAGATTTCTCCCCCGAATTTTACTCTTTTATTCATAATCATCCGAATTGAATTTTTAGTTACAATCCCTGTTATTTTATAAAACGTGTTTAACCAGCCAGGCAAATTGAAAGACTACAAACACAACCCATCTCAATTATTCACCTTTTTTCAGAGTGATTTGCTTAAAACTTCGTACCATTCATCATAATCATCGTCACAAAAAAAATTTATTACACCTCATTGAATCAATTTTCCAGAGACCACAATGTGTTATGCTTCAACACCGTTATAGCATCCTTATACCACCACCGGCGACTCCTCATCACTATCTGTTCATCAGTGCGACCAGCCAACCAACCAGTCAACCATATAAGCGAGTCAACCAAAACCAACCAATGTCACCATCAAACCACCCATAATCGAGCCGAACAATGATGAGAGGAGCACATAAAAAAAAGTTAAACACCCTCAACCCCAGACCACAGTCAAGTCCAGATTTCGAAATCAGACACGTTCAATCAGTGTAATGAAATTATGAGTTTTTAATACACTCAGGAGCGAGTCCTGCTGCGGTAATAATTCATGAAATTGAACCCAAATTGAACTTTATGTCCGGTGCTTAAGTGGGGTGTGGGGGCGAAAGGATTCTTTTCTTCCATTGAACCAAATATTTTTAAAAGCTCCGACCGGTGGCGACCGAGGCAGACGATAGAGACACTCTGTCGTCCATTATTTGAAGTGGCAGTTGGTCCTTTATAGTAATCATTCTCCCTTGCTAAACGGACGGAGATGTCCTCTTTCCTTAGATTTTAGATTTTTCTATCTTTTGTTTGCTTAGTGGTGGTACTGTCGCTAGTAAAAAGTTCTATTCCGAGGCGAACAAGGGTGACCGTGTTTCAATTTTTTTTTCCAAAAAAAAAATATTGTTTACGATCAAGAAATTGTGTTTGACAGATTTGACATTTTTATTAAATTATGTGTGTGTCCTTTCGATTTGGTGTGTCCTTTGAGATTGTTATCCTCTTACGCGTCAGTTTTACTCCTCCTACACCATCGATTTTCCTACGAATGTCCTTGCTCTTGACTCGAATATAGCAGTCTCTCCATCATTCCCCTGTGTCCGTGTCGGACATCGGTGAACTGAACGGGCATTATGGGAATTAATATTTTTTTGTCTGTGGCGATGTGTGTATGTGCTTCTCTGGCTGGTCAGTCGGAAAGGACACACACGTTGTACGAGGACAAATGTTTCCAAATGAAATGGAAAATCACTAGAGATTTGATGTAAGCACTCTATCTTCAGGGCTGTTCGGCCCAATTTAGGGGCTGAATGATTGTGGTGATTCTTGAGTTATGAATTGTGATTCAATTTTGCAGATGACAAAGTGGGTGTCATGTGACATGGTGAAGTTATTAAGCTAAACGGTTTATTTTTGGCAGAGATTTTGTACACTTGGCTTGTAATTAGATTTTTGTGCTGAGCTGTTAATTAAATTACATAACAAGTGGTATTTGTAGGATTTAAGGTTTGCCTTAGAGGCGTGGAGGAGGGGAACAAAATAGAAGATGAAGCGTACACCTTAAACCCTAAAAGCAAGAAAAAAAATAGTTTCGTTAAATTCTAAATTTAACTGCTGCTATCCTAACCCTAAACTCGAACCGGACGTAGATGTTAAAGCTGCCAAAAAGTCTAGATGATCAGCTGCAGTTGCCACTGAACTCTTAGCGCTCATAGGTTAGGTTAGGTAAGTGGGCAGGTGTAGGGGTATAGAAAACCTCCACACCACACTCAGGTCAGTATAGACTCATTGTGATACCCATGGGGGGAAAGGAGATAGAAAAGGAAATCCCTACCTCGTGGAAAAATACCGTCTTTGTTAATATCCTAAAGAAAGAACTAAGTACTCACTGTGTCCTAGATACAAACCATCCAGAGGATTTGATGAAGTTTGCGATGTCATTTATTGGTCGGTTGGACAACTCTTCTAGATCCTCAAAGAAGTGTTGTCCAAGGATCTTATTTCTCAAATGATAGAGGCCTGGGCAATGACAGAGAAGGTGGGCGGTGTCCTCCTGAGCCTCCTCGTCGCCGCAGCCTCTACAAAGGTCTTCGCTAGTCACACGTAGTTTTCTCATGTGGTACCGCATGGTGTTATGCCCCGTAATGACTCCAATTAGAGTAGAGAGGGATTTTCTGTGCCTCTGTATGAGTCTATTGGTTCTTACTCTGTCAAAAGCGGGCCACAGCTTCCTCGTGGTAACACAAGTATCTAAACAGGTCCACCTATTGTTAGCCTCCGTTATGGCTTTGTTCCCTGCTACGAGCTTAACGGCGCAAGGCGGGATGAACACCGAGGGGTCGGATTGGTCCGAGCTTAGTGCTGAACCTCCTCTAGCCAGTTCATCGGCTTTCTCATTCCCTGGTATGCCTTCATGACCAAGGACCCAGCAGAGCTTTACCTCGTGCTGTGTTCCAAGAACCTTGAGCTCTTCTCTACAACACTTCACAAGCTTCGATTTTATTTCTATAGCAGATATTGCTTTTATCGCTGCCTGGCTGTCGATGAAAAAGTTGATATCCTCTCGTGGTATTGCCCTCATCGCAGTCTCACGAGTGGGCTAAGGCATAAAGACCTTACTACATACAGCATCGAACCGCTACACGCGGAATGTAAGACCAGAACGTGCATCGTAGCTAGGAAACAAATTAACCTTTTTCTTTTATCTAGCTACAGCAATGAGGACCAAACAGTGGTAAGGCTTGAGCGGAGGGGGCTTTCCCCACTGATTCTATCAGCCGTCTACATGCATTTTGATGCCAAGGAGGGACCGCCATCCACACTGACCCGCTCTCTTGTGCAAAAGGCGGAACAGGAAGATGGGACTTGCTGCTGGGGTGTGATGCCAACTCTCATCACTCTCAATGGGGTAGCAGCAACACAAACTTACGCGGTGAGTCTTTGTTTGAGTTTATAATTGAAAATAACCTTATTGTAGCGAATAGGGGTAACGAACCTACTTTTGTAGTAAAGAACAGGCAAGAAGTTATAGATGTAACTTTAGCCAGTAACTCGAGCACCCTAACTATTGACAAGTGGAACGTGATAGGGGAAGAGTCCTACTCCGACCACAAATTGATCGAATTCCTCGTGGGTAACAATTATGACTCTCCCAAACCTTACAGAAACCCTAGGAAAACCAACTGGGATCTATTTAACAACGAGGTGAGGAAAGGTATTAGATCCCTGCAGGATAGCAACTGGCTCGGACCTGCCGACATTGACCGAAACGCGAATGATATTACATCCATTTTTAATGAAGCCTATGTCAAAGCATGTCCAGAAACCAAACGAAAAGATAAAAAATCACCACCTTGGTGGTCATCTGAACTAGCTAGAAATAGGAGAGTAACTAGACACCTTCTAAATGAGGCCAAAAGAACTATGCTAGAAGCGGACTGGGAACAATATAAGTCCAGTCAGAGAAATTTCAAAAACGAGACACAGAAGGCCAAACGCCACTCTTGGCAGCACTTCTGTAATGAAATCAAGGTTACGACAGAATCTGCGAGACTGAGAAAAATTCTATCCAGGGAATCAAAAACTCTTGGATCTCTCAAGGAATCCGACGGAAGGTGGACTGCATGCTGTGCAGAATCGCTTAGCTCCCTGCTAAAAGCGCACTTTCCGGGTTGTACGACCCATCCAGATAATAACATCGTAACTAACAGTAGTTTTGTAACGGAAACTCCGACGGATTTTATCACAGAGGAAAGAATTGAGTGGGCAATCGGATCATTCTCTCCCCTTAAATCCCCAGGACCCGACGGGATTATCCCGATCATGCTACAGAAAACAATAACCACAATCATAACGGTACTTAAAGAACTGTACCTCAACAGCCTCATGTGGGGGTATATACCTAGATCATGGAAAGAGGTCAAAGTGGTCTTCATACCCAAGGCCGGTAAAGCAAGCCACACTACTGCAAAGGACTTCAGGCCAATTAGCCTTACCTCCTTTGTCCTAAAGACCTTTGAAAGACTAGCTGACATATACATCCGTAGTTAACTACGCCCAGGTGACATATCCCCAGCACAGGACGCTTATACGAAAGGAAAAAGCGTAGAGACAGCGCTGCACTGAGTAGTCGGCTCAATAGAAAAATCACTGAAAAATAAAGAACATACACTAGCCGCTTTCCTGGACATTGAAGGAGCCTTTAACAATGTCAAAACGGAAGCGGTCAATAGAACTCTAACGAACCTTAATATTCACAATTTTGTGATAAAATGGATCGTCAATATGCTAAAGGAAAGACATATCAAAGTTGAACTCGGAGGTACTAAGCTCGAAGTTTATGCCTCAAGAGGCACCCCTCAAGGAGGGGTTATATCCCCACTACTGTGGGTTATTGTCCTGAACGTCGTCCTTCTTAAACTTAGAAACAGCGACGTCAAGGCCATTGCATATGCGGACGATGTTGTGCTGCTAGCAACAGGTAAATTTCTCCCGACCCTGAGCGAACAAATCAAAGGGGCGCTGGAAATCATTGACTCCTGGACGGAGAGATGTGGGCTGGCGGTTAATCCCCAGAAGACAGAGTTAGTACTATTAACTAACAAAAGAATAATTCCACAATTCGTAACTCCTTCCGTAAAGGGTACTCCCCTGAGTATCTCCGATAGTGCGAGATACCTTGGCTTGGTGCTCGATAGGAAACTGAACTGGAGACTAAACATTAACGAAAGAGTCCAAAAAGCCACGATAGCTTTTTACTCGTGCAATAGAATATTTGGGAAGACTTGGGGACCGAGCCCCAAAATCATCCTATGGATGTATACAGCTATAGTAAGGCCAATACTAACGTATGGCAGCCTTGTATGGTGGCAGGCAGCCAGCAAAATAAATAACCTAGCTACTATCACAAAAGTACAAAGACTAGCGTGCATCGCCACAACCAGTGCGATGAGAACGACACCTACAGCAGGACTCGAGGCCATTCTCAATCTGCTTCCGCTAGACATCTTTATACAAGTATCGGCAGCCCATAGTGCCGTAAGATTAAGCCAAACAGATAGCTGGGGACCAAATGCAATGGGTCACACCACGATCCTGCAGAGATATCTAGGCAGTGTATCTAATACAGACTACTTAACGCCTTACCTAGACTTCTTAAGACCATTCTCTAGCACCTATCCGAGCAGGGAAGACTGGAAAAATGACAGAACGCCTAACGAGCGATCCTTAGCTGTTTACACCGATGGATCCAAAATGGAAATAGGTGTAGGCGCAGGCATCTTCTCTGAAACGCTTGGCCTCTCCATGTCAGCTCGGCTTCCGAACTACAGCAGCGTTTTCCAGGCGGAGGTCCTAGCAGTTACAATAGCAGCTTAGCGCTCATACGAATAGAGACCAACCATTTTTCTTTTGCCAATATCCCACATTATTTTGCACGCAGGCAGCGAACTTAAGAGGAAGTACACGCTGGGATGTTCCGAAAAATAAGGCCCGTAAAGTGGATTCCAATATCTACCTCCTTTTCCATAGAAGTACAAGTTCATCGACAGGTAAGAGTTGCATCTGTTTTCCTTAATTCGATTTCATTTAGTCGTGAAATAAAACCCTTAAATCTGTCCTAGGACTTGGAATTATTTTTCACCTGCGCCGTGTCCTCATAACCTGCTATCAAAGCATATTGGATCATTTATCGAAAAATTTACCAGCAATCACCAAAAAATTAGCAGACGCAGCTCGGTCGGGAATTAATACAAGTATACACGGACCGAAAAGAGCGCCTGCATTTACCTTTTTTTTTATCGCAAACACTTATTTTATTTGTTCGCATCATCGATCTATCGATCTCCGATCAAACAATCATCAACCAGTTGCCTGAGTTTTATCGCTGCGAGTAACACACAATTTCGATAAAACGCGAAGATCATCAGCACGTGAACCATCCAGAGCATGCAAATTCCTGACACGTGGACAAGATTGACATGCCGCCTCCCCCGGTGGTTTTCACCCACCAGCGTATCAACATTCCACACCACAGGTCCAGTGATCCAGAGCATCTCTAACAGTGAATTCAGGGTTAAAGTGCTAGTGGGAAAACTATCCTAACCTAAATAATAACATCCCTTAAAAGTGATTCATCTTCTTTTGGTGCTTTAGATTTGCATTTGATTTTATAAATTTTATAATTTATAAATTCCGTTTAGTTATTTGAAACAATTTTTCTGTTAACTGTAATATACATACAATAATTTTCATACATAGTCACAGTAGTATATAAAGTAATAATACATTGTCCTAGAAATTTTAGTATATAACATTGATCTAAACAAAAAAAAAAAAAACAAAAACCATTAACAACACAGTGACAGCGACGACAACATGTGGCCACATCTTTCAACGTCCAGAAAAGTGCAAGTACTTACACCCATAATATGATGTGTAAAAGATTTATTCGGCAATCAGAAACATTTTTTATTTTTTTTCACAAGTAATAGTTTTAAATCCTATTTACCTTATAAATAAACCCGTCTAGTTTTTTTTGTATTCATGCGCATACAAAATGCATTTCATTATAATTTTGATGTGTGATTAAAAAAAACGTTCTAGCTATATATTACAAAGAGATAAATAATTTAAAAGATTAAAAAAAATCATGCCTAATCTGTAGGTAGAAGAACACAGTCATCTACTCGTATGTCCGATAGTTCCTAGCCACGATTGCCCTCCTCGACGTGGTGCTGAAATAATGACAATGATTCCATGGAGCTATGTCAATGGGAATGGTCCCACGCCCAGTCAGCGTTTCCCATGTAGAACACGTATTGGTTGAAATTCCGAAAGCTAAGACATAGTTACCTTAATTCCAGCGGTTGCATAAGTAAAACTTAGATCATGTCGAAAGATGAAAATTTGAAGGGCAAACAATTGCTCTGGCGAGATCTGTGCAGTGTATTGTCATAACCGTATAGCAAGCCGTATCGTTATTTGTCCTTCCTTTTTTGTAGAAATAAAACTTCATTGCGTTTTTAATTGATTAACCGTAATTTATGCATGGAATTGAAACAAGTGCGAAATACCAGCAGTTAGTTGTTTGAGACAATCATATTTTTTCTTCCTGTGTATAAGCCATTATGATTAAGGCTTGCTATTCATATGTATTTCCTGCGGTCAAGTTGATCTTTTGTAGTGTCGAGACGGCCAGCACCTGTACCTTCTGCTGATCTACTTGAGACAAGGGACAACCACTTCCTTTAATACTACCAACATTGTGCTTAAATGTTATACATATATTTGGTGCTGGGCTCATCAATAATTTTGTAAATTATTATTAGCTTTTCTTCGTTCTATGATATATGTACGTTAGCTGAAATATTCTAAAAAAAAATTGAGGGTTTTCGTATCATGAGCACATTTGCGGCCTTCCATAAGCTCTGCTTTGCAAAGGCCTCGTAGGAGCAGCATCTCCCGATATGTGTTGGTCCGCTAAATAACGAGAAAGAGCCGAACAACTAGCAGCTCTGTTAGTAAATCCTACTTCCACTTCCTCGTGGTGCCATCTGGGAATTTTTCTGGAAATTGCGAATGGAAGAGGATGAATGGCGAGCTCTCAGCGCCACAAAACAGGATAAGTGTCGGTTGGTCTGTGGCCCAGCGAGCCGCAACCGTAAAAGTAACATTGCTCCGAAGCGAAAACTTACGCCTCGGATACGGACGTATAATTTGATGACGACCTTTGGCTATCGAACATGTACACCGATCGGATTCTGGAACGTTAAGCCTTTCTTGGACTCACTTAAAGAAGGGGTACGCTATAAAATAGACATCTTAGGGCTGAGCGAGATAAGATGCTTTGATACTGGAATGAATGCATCACCCCAACAAAAAGCATTGTAGCACTCTACTCTGGTAAACCAGCTGGAAGGGCACGGGCGTCCGGAGTTGGACTGGCGCTAACTCCAGTAGCACGAGGAAGTCTCATATCTTGGATACCTCACAGTGACCGGATATTGACGGCTAGGTTCCATAGTAGAGTAAGAAAAATTACCATCATACATTGCTATGCTCCGACTCAAGACGCGACTGAGGATGAAAAGAACAATTTTTATAGCCAGTTAGCCGCCGTCTACAACCAAACGCCTAATGGCGACACCGTAATGGTGATGGGGGATCTCAACGCCAAGGTAGGTGACGACAACACTATGCTTAAACATGTGATCGGAGTTCACGGCGTTGGAGATCGTAATGATAACGGCTTATGTACTTTCTTGGGCCAGTAGCGCAACAATCAAGTTCGTGATGAAGTGCTTACTTTACCTCCTAGTGGTGGTCCCCGGGCAACTATACGTATAAACCCTTATAAGTGCGGGTTGTGTAGGGCCTTGATTCTAGGCTAGGTAACGTGGGCCAGCAACCTGCGTTACCGAATATTTCCCGCTACAGAAACCGACACTATGCCTCGGATAAGGAATGATCACGTGTTGACGACTTTTGGCTATTGTACCCGGACAAAGATAGGTTTCTGGAATGTAAAGACGCTCCTCGACTCGGGAAGAGAAGATCCTTACAATGCCAGATTCCTTCAATTGGAAAACGAGTTCATGCGATATAAACTGGACATTTTAGGGGTAAGTGAAGTAAGATGGTTAGAAGCGGGCGAGTACCAATCTCCAACGCGTAACACTGTACTACTCTATTCTGGAAGACCATCCGGAAGTCCGCGAGAATATGGAGTCGGACTACTGCTAACAACAGCAGCACACAAGGGCCTAATTTCCTGACAGCCTCATGGTGATAGGATTTTGACGGCCAGATTCCGGACTAGAGTACGACGCGTCACCATCATACAGTGTTACGCCCCAACGAATAGCTCGTCTGAGGACGAAAAGGAGAGCTTCTACAATCTCTTAAGTGCCGTCTTCAACACAACACCAAATGGAGACATTGTCATAGTGATGGGGGATTTGAATGCCAAGGTAGGCAGCGACAACGAAGGGCTCAAACATGTAATCGGGAAGCATGGACTAGGCAACCGCAATGACAACGGCGAAAGGTTTGTGGATTTCTGCAATGCCAACCACCTTGTGATCGGTGGCACCATGTTTGAGCACAAGACCTGCCAGAAAGTCAGCTGGGTTTCCAATGACAGGCAAGCAACCTCCAACCAAATTGACCATTTTGCTATCAGCCGCCGCTTTAGAAGTAGTCTCCTGGACGTCCGAAACAGGCGAGGGGCAGATGTGGGGATAGTACGTGATCATCATCTTATGATAGCTACTCTCCAACTACGCACTGCTGCAGTTCGAAGATCCCAGGACAACACAAGAATGCCCAGGTTCAACATCGATAGACTTAGTGATCCCTCAGTGCGCCAACAATTTAGGGTGCACTTTTCGCAAGGTGTGGAAGCAATCAGCAGCTCTATGCCCGCAACCATCCAACACCATTGGTGTGCTGTGAAAAATGTTTTTACATCTGGTGCTGAAAGAATTGTCGGTCGATCGCAGGGAAGACATAGGGCGTGGCTTTCCGAGGATACCTGGAGACGGATTGACGAACGAAAACAGCTGAAAGCTCGCGTTGCAGCTACCCCAGCAGCAGGGAGAAGCGAGCTTGAGTCCCTATATCGCATAAACATGAGAGAAGTTCAGCGTAGCGTGCGACGTGACAAGCGTAACTAAATCAACGCGCTGGCTACAGAATCAGAAGAAGCTGCACGGAGGTGCGACAGCAGGACTGTCTACAGAATCACGAAAGAGCTGACAGGTGGTCGCAGCTCCAGCCAACACCCAGTGAAAAGCCTAGACGGCTCCTTGCTCATTTCGGATGAGGACCAGCTCAAGACATGGAAAGAGCATTTTGCTACGGTTTAGAACCGTGTATTCGCTAGCGATATGCTCCCAAATCAGACTGAGATGCCAGAGGTGAGAAGTTCCCGAATACGCACCACGACTCCCAGTAAAGATGAGATCATTACCGCGATCAAAGCACTCAAAACCAACAAGGCGGTAGGACTTGACGGAATTCCAGCAGAGCTCTTACAAGCAGCGCCAACAACATCGGCTGAGCTTCTGCTTCCACTTATAGATAGAGCTTGGGAAGCTGAGAGCTTTCCTAATGAGTGGAAAAAGGGAATGATCGTCAAGCTTCCTAAGAAAGGAAATTTAATGGAGTGCGGAAACTGGAGGGGTATCTGCGTGCTGCCTGCTGTAGCTAAGATAATAGCTAAAATCATCCTTGAGCGAATCAAACAACATCTCGAAGACACACTCGATGCCGAACAAGCAGGTTTCCGCTCTGGATCCTCCTGTGCCGACCACATCAACGCCCTGCGGATTATCATCGAACAGTGTGTTGAATATCGATCGCCACTGCACCTGCTGTTCGAGGATTTTGAGAAGGCGTTCGATAGTGTCAACAGGGAGTTTATTTGGCGTGCCTTACGCAGGAGAGGCATTCCCGATAAACTAATTGCTATTATCAAAGCTTGGTTGTCAAACGGTAGTGCATGCGATCATATGAAAACACAAGCGTTTTCACTCAGCTGAGGCCTACCAACTCCTACTCTCAACCTCCACGCGGTGACAGCCGGGTGCCTAGTACCTTAATCCAAGAAATGGGTAACCAACCCCGTTTGGCGGATTCTTGGTGGCAGCAGATGAGAGAGGGGGGGAAGAGTGCTTTTCTCACTAGAGCAATTCTTCCTGTTCCAGGCGGCAGCGGACGAATTCCCTAGACGGAGTCAACGGTGGCGTCTATAGTTCCAGTTAGGTTGAACTTAGTGAATACCTTGCGCGAGCTGCTTCGACGTATTCGAATCACAGGTCGGTAAGGAATTTCCAATGTTGGTCAGGACATTGGAATAGAGATGGTGGCGGAGGAGCCCTTAATGGGCCAACGGCAGCGCTCATACTTCCGCAGTGGACTACTGGCACCGGTGTACCCGGCCCCTCGTCCTAGGGGAATAATTAAGGAACTGGCCCTCCAGGTTGGGGGTTGTGCCGTCGGGGTAACTTCCCTACCACGTAAAAAACGCATGGTTCCGAAACAACCAAAAGCCTCGGATAAGGATGACCCAACTAATGACGACCCCAGCAAACGAAATAAGGACAACGACCTTCGGATCTGTACGTGGAATGTTCTGTCCCTTTACAGACCACGTGCAGCCGAACAACTAGCAGAGGCCCTAGACTGCTATAAAGCAGATATTACCGCCATCCAGGAAGTGCGATGGGATGGGCCAGGCAAAAAGAGGATGAAAAACTGTGACATCTACTACGGTGATTGCTACAGAGGCAACAGGCAACGCTTATTCGGATGCGGATTTGTCATACGCGGCAGACTTAGGCAAGAAGTCTTAAGCTTCCGACACGTGAGCGAGCGTATTATGACGATCCGGATCAAGGCTAAATTCGCTAACATAAGCCTAATATGTGTTCATGCCCCCACAGAAGAAAAGGACCCTGCCTCCAAAGAGTGTTTCTACGGGCTCCTCGACAAAACATACGAGCAATGTCCTAAATACGACGTTAAGATCGTATTGGGCGATTTTAACGCCAAAATAGGAAAGGAGGACGTCTTCGGTAGAGCAGTCGGTAAGCATAGCCTACACGACACCACGTCTGATAACGGACTAAGGCTAATTGATTTCGCTGTGGAGCGAAATGTCACCATAGCAAGCACATGGTTTCCTCATCTCGATATTCATAAGCAGACATGGCGGTCCAATGATCATGTCACGATCAACCAAATTGATCATATTGCGATCGACGCAAGGCATGCCTCCAGTATTCTGGATGTCCGGACCTTCCGAGCGGCCAACATAGACTCGGATCATTACCTTGTTGTAGCCAAGGTACGAATGCGGATATCCCAATCTGAGCAACAAAGAAGAATTACTGTGAGAAAATTTAACGTCGAAAAGCTACAATCGCAAGAGACCGCCAGACTCTTCGCTGAACGCGTATCCCGAAATCTCGCAATCACCCCTATACCGCCAGCATCAAGTGCCGAAGACCAGTGGCAACGCTGCCAACATGCCATCAGAAACGCCGCGACTGATGTGCTGGGTCTCGCTCGCCCACCACCGCGAAACCCCTGGTTTGACGAAGAATGCCGGCGAGTGCATGCAGAAAAACAAGAGGCATACAAAGCGGCGCTGCAAAGGAAGACGAGAGCTGCTCGTGAGCTCTACGAGCAAAAGAGACGGGAAGAACATCGGCTTCTCCAAAAGAAGAAGAAAGAGCATGAGAAGCGCGCGTTTGAGAATATCGAGAGTCTATACTCCAGGAACAATGTACGGAAGTTTTACCAAAAGGTAAAAAGAACGTGTCAGAGAAGTAATACCCGTACAGAAACCTGTAGAGATGAGAATGGAAACCTCGTAGTAGAATCACAGTCGGTGCTGAGAATATGGAAAAACTACTTCTGCAGACTGTATAACGGCGACGAAGACCAACATCCCGCTGTCAGGCAGAATGAACCATTCAACATGGACGATGATAGTCAAAATTTCCGTCCACCTGACCAAAACGAAGTGAGGATAGCAATATCCAAGCTAAAATCGAACAAGGCTGCTGGACCTGACGGTTTACCGGCCGAACTTTTCAAGGCAGCTGGGGATGAATTGGTAGAGTGCATACACCAACTCATTTCTAATATTTGGTCAGAGGAGTGTATGCCTGATGAATGGAATCTCAGCATCGTTTGCCCGATCCACAAGAAAGGAGACCCCCTCAACTGCGCCAATTATAGAGGCATCAGTCTCCTCAACATCGCGTACAAGATCTTTTCTGCGATATTGTGTGAACGCCTTAAACCTTTTATCAACAGCCTGATTGGACCCTATCAGTGCGGTTTCAGGCCAGGAAAGTCCACCATCGATCAAATCTTCACACTTCGGCAGATCCTGGAGAAAACCCAAGAATTCCAAATCGATACTCACCACCTCTTTATCGATTTCAAGGCCGCCTATGACAGCATCTATAGAGAAGAGCTTTATAGAGCCATGTCTAGTTTTGACATCCCTGCCAAACTTGTCCGCCTGTGCAGGCTGACGATGGAGAACGCTCGCTGCTCCATCAAGGTCGGTAATGACCTCACCGAGACCTTTGATGTCAAAAAAGGCTTTAGACAAGGTGACGCGCTGTCATGTGACTTCTTCAATATTGTACTTGAACGGATTGTGCGGAACTCACAAGCCAACACCGGAGGCACAATCTATTACAAGTCTGTACAGCTGCTTGCATACGCCGACGATATAGACATTATCGGAAGATCTCAGCGGGCTGTCACCGGTGCTTTTGCAAGCATTGAGGCGGAAGCGGCCAAAATGGGTTTGGCGATAAACGAGGGCAAAACCAAGTATATGCTGTCAACTAGAAGGGAAAACCAACATCGACGAATTGGACAAAACGTCACCGTGGGCAGCTATAACTTCGAGGTAGTAAGGGACTTTGTCTACCTTGGCTCTGCTATAAATTCTACTAACAAAATCAGTGCAGAAATCAATCGAAGAATAACTCTTGCCAATCGCTGTTTTTTTGGGCTTATAAGGCAATTTAACAGTAAAGCCCTATCTCGAACAACTAAGGAGACTCTATATAAGACCTTGATCATCCCAGTCCTGCTTTACGGCGCTGAAACATGGACTTTATTAAAAGAGGATGAAGATATCCTTGGTCGCTTCGAGAGAAAAATTCTTCGTAAGATTTTCGGTCCCGTTTGCGTTGACGGGTTTTGGAGGAGAAGATTCAATCACGAACTATACGAGCTGTACAGCGACATCGACCTAGTCAAAAAACTGCGTATTGGACGTCTGAGATGGCTAGGACATGTAGAGCGAATGGACACCAACGCTCCGGCCCGCAGAGTCTTCGAATCTAACCCCGAGGGACGACGCAGTAGAGGGAATTATCGCCGTAGGTGACGCGCACAAGTTCAAGGGGACCTCGACCAACTTGGAGTGCGCAACTGGAGGCAATTAGCTAAAGACCGAGCTAAATGGAGAGGCTTGTTGGTTGAGGCCCAGGTTCACCCCGAACTGTAGCGCCACCTAAGTAAGTAAGTAAGTATTATCAAAGCTACATATGAAGGCTCCAAATGTCACGTTCTGCACAGGGGAAGGTTGTCTGAGGAATTTGAGATCCAAAGTGGGGTAAGACAAGGCTGTATCCTTTCACCAATATTATTCCTATTGGTGATTAGCGATGAGCTTCATGCAGCTTTGTCGACGGGAAACGGTGGAATTCGATGGACTCTCCCACAGAATTATGGACCTCCACCAAATGACAGCAGATGTGGAGAGGGAGGCAGGTGTCGTCGGGCTGAAAATTAATACGGCAAAAACTAAAATTATCAGCCTTGGAACTAACTAACAGCCTAAACTAACTAACGGCTCAAATATGCATTGCTGGACAACCGGTAGAGAGAGTAGAGGGTTTCCAGTATCTTGGGAGTATTGTCTCAACCGATGGTGGCCAACAGGATCGCCAAAGCAAAGTCCGCGTTGGGGATGTTGTCCAAAATATGGCGAAGCAATGCAATCAGTTTGAGCACCAAAATAAGACTGTTCCGCTCCAACGTTGAATCCGTGCTGCTATATGGTTGCAGCACATGGAGAGTGACCACTACTATCACCAGAAAGCTGCAAACGTTCGTTAATAGGTGTCTGCGCAATATCTTAAGGATTTTCTGGCCCAATCGCATCTCTAACGAACACCTTTACGAGACAACGGGTCAGGAACCAATAGGCACAACTATCCAACGGCGGAAGTGGCAGTGGATTGGTCACACGTTCCGAAAGGGTGACAGTTCCATAGCGAACCATGCTATGCAATGAAACCCTCTAACTCAGGATGGCAGAAGACCTGGCGGTCCGAAGAAAACATGGCGCAGAATAGTCGAGAAGGAGGCACGGCAGTTGGGGAGAACTCAGACACATTGCCAGAAACCATACACGATGGCGCGTAGGCGTAGTAGAGGCCCTAGGACCCACAAGGGGATACAGGACATAAGAAAGAAGATGTACTTCTGCAATACCAACCGCTTAGTCATTGGAGGTACGCTGTTTAAGCATAGCACCTGCCACAAGATCAGTTGGGTCTCTACTGACAGGCAGCGAATATCCAACCAGATCGACCACATTGAGATCAGCCGTCGTTTTAGAAATCGTTTCCTGGACGTCCGAAACAGACGTGGAGCTGAAATCGGACTAGAACGAGAACACCATCTCATGTTAGCTCATATACGCCTTCGTACTGCATCCCTCAATAGCAACCGCATAAACTTACTTAACAACACCAGGTTTAGAAGCAGAAGCAATCAGCAGCACAATGCAGGAGAGCATGGATGACCACTGAAATGCTGTGAAAAATGCTTTTACGGCTGGGGCCGTAACCTATGTCTGTAAAAGGCAGAAAAATCCATCGCACATGGCTATCTGCAGACACCTGCAGACGGATCCATGAGCGTACAGCAATCAAGGCTCGGATTGCAGCAGCCTCAGCAGTAGAGAGAAGCGAGCTAGGAGCCCAATACCATGCGAAGAAGAAAGAAGTGCAGCGTAGTGTGAGACGTAACAAACGTCAGCACATCAACTCACTCGCGTCAAGAACTGAAGAAACAGTGAGCAGGTGCGACAGTAGGACTATTTATAGCTTCACTAAGGAGCTGATTGGTGGTCGGAACTTCAAACAACTCCCAGTGAAGAGCCTAGACGGTAACCTTCTGATCTCGGATGAGGACCAGCTCACTAGGTATCAAGTAATTTGAAGTTCCTTTTAGCTTGTTCTCGCCACCTAAATTGATTCTTTCCTCTACTGTGTCATCTCTGTTGAGTGAATTTGAAGACTTTCTATACAGAAGGGTTGATACTTACTTACTTAGATGGCGCTACGGTCACCCGCAGAAGGGTTGATATCCATCCACTTTTTTTGTCCAATCCATCACAGTCGCTGTATTTGTATTCTTCTAGCTGGGTTGATGTCGTTGTACAGGCCATACAATTCGTTATTGTATCTTCTTCTTCACTCCTCGCCTAAGCAGACGAGTCCAAACATCACTCAAAGAATCTTCCTTTTCAAGTACCAAATGCTATTATCATCTGATTTAATGCGGTTTATGTTTATACGCCGTATAGCAGAACTGGGAAAATGATGGTCCTATACAGGGTTAACTTCGTTGCTCGATAGGGAGCTTTACTACTTACGTAATTATCTTCTTAGCCCAAGATTGACATTTTACTGCTCAAATTTGTGCCGGAGTCTACAGTAGGATTGTATAATAACTGTTGCTCGTGATATTTTGTCCATGGTGGTTGCGTGCATTGGCGGACAAGTTTGATAGGGCTATGAAAACTAGACATGGGTTTATATAGTTTTACTCTGTACATTGTATCATAGGTCAATGATATTTTCTGAGGTCAAATAGGCGAACCCAACAGGCGGATCAGTAGAAATGCAGTGAAGTGGGAGGGTTGTGATCCCTTATTTTCGGATCATAACCCCGCTGATTAAAGGAAGAAGAAGAAGAAGATTGTATCGATAAACAGGTTAGGTATCGATTTTCTGTGTTTTTTTTTTTTAAATCTGCCTTAGTGTGATTATTTAGTCGATGGTGGATTTTTTTAGTTTTAAACCGCTCTGATATGTTGATAAATGAGTTTTAGACGTTTACACAAAACAGCCGCCTAGATCTGCAGACGAACATCCTTTGACATTGATCAGGCGGCGCTTGTCTCAGCTTAACATCGCATGGATGACCTTGTAGAGAATTTTAAGAAGGGATTTGCATTTTTTTTTATGAAAAATTCAAATTAGTCAGCAATTGCTTGCCAAAGACCACCACACAAGCTGGTTGTTATTGGCCTGTACACTGCTATTTTTTTTTTTTAATGAAGGTGAAAATCTCGAAAGACACTGTGGGGCTAGAAACCCAGAGTAGTGTGGGACTCTAACCGCACTAAAAAACACCTCCTTAATCATGACCAATCAGAGAAAGATCGACACATGATTTTAATTTCAACATTCAGTTGCGTTTGAGAAGGTATTAAAAATTAAATACGGGTTCTCATAATTGTCAAATTTTAAGTTCGTGAGGCTTAGTTCTTCTTAATCTACGAATATTATATCATACATTTAAGACATCTTCTATCGCAGTATTAATATGTATCTGCAGACGCTCGTTGTCACATGATCAATCTGCAAATCACGATGCAAGTCATCATTTCTTATATACCATGGAGCATTTATTATTCCCCGAAGGGCTTTGTTTTGAAATGTTTGTATTATTTGTACATTTGTTTTCTTTGTACAACCCCATAATTGGATACCATACATTCAAACAGGTTTTAGTATCTGATTGTATATTAAGATTTTATTCTCAATAGACACTTCTGAATTATGTCCTAACAAACAATAAAGTTTTCTATATCTGATATTTACCTCTTCTACTTTAATTTTCACATGTTCCTTCCATTTCAATTTAGCATCCAGATTCATACCCAGATACTTAGCTGTGTTAGAATAAGGAACTACGTGATTATTAATAATAACAGGAAGATTTGTTATTTTTTTGTTTGTAAAATTGATATGAGTGCACTTTGACTCATTAAGTTTAATTCGCCATCGTTGCGTCCAATCACATATCTCATTAACTGAATTCTTAAGCTTTTCAGTTGCTTTAGCTACGCATCCATCAGATGATAGAAGAGCAGTGTCGTCTGCGAATGTGGCTATCATCGTGTCATTCGCATGTGGTATACTCGTATCCCTAGTATCTAATAAACCAGCTGACCAGTGCTCGCCTTGCTTCGCCCGCATTTTAGTTGACAGATATTTACTTGTTGAAATATAATTGCCAACTGAATACAATACCAAAAATGTGTAAACTTAATTACAAATTCCCCCGTGGGAATCTCACCAGAGCATACGCAAACCCGCTTCCAACACACAATTTATTTTAAATTCATTAAAACATCCTAAAATGTGGATAAATCCAACGATCAGCATCTCATTTAACAAAATGGAGAAATATTGGAATAGTTCTATGTCTACACATGCACATGCATGTACATACGAGTATGTTCCTACGCGTATATTCCCAATTCTCTTAATTGCATGAAGTTTTGACAGCACATGGATATCTTAATTAATCAAATTTACAATATCTTAGATTTGGCACTGATAATGTTTTTTTTTTCAATTTTAACTCTAGGAGAGATCGCACACTGAAGATCAAAACATAATCATAGGATAGTGCGCCCATATACTCACACACAAATGCTATTGCAACGATAGCCACTGCTGCCTGACTGCTGGCCATGGTCTCAAAAAAAAAAAACAAATACAAATATTTGGCGCAACAGCTCTTTAAAGTGCCAGGGCCTAGCTTCTCGCAACCACTCATGTTGTGTGCGTTATATTTTTCACACGAATGGAGGGGACCTACAGTTTAATGCCGAATCCGAGCGGCGATTTGAGAAGCTTTTTCGTGACAACAATACTCTCGGATGTTTGTCAGATGCTCGCGAGAGGTGGGACCGTTAAAAACCTTTTTGGTGGTTTCTGGGATTCGAACTTGGAACCTCATGCGTAGTGATCCGACACACTAACCACTTACGCCACGGCGCCCTGAAGGAAAATTGTGGGCGATGATTTGATTAATTGTTTTTAGCATTGCTCAGCTTCAGAACAACGCAGAAGGATGTTTTATACCTTCAATGAATCAGCGGCAGATTTACTAAATTCATTTATTTTTTATTTTTTTAATCCGGAGAGCCAGTACTGAGCGACGGCTGCGGAATCAATATTTACAGAAGGAAAATTCGATCTCAACCCTCTTAATGCCACTTAGACATTGAATTTCGGGAAAACCCTTTTTATCCCGCATCTAGGCAAAATAAGGAACAACTGTGCAAAATTTCAAGTACCTACGTCTAGTTGTTTTCGAGAAACGGTGTTCACAAGGAAAATCGACTTTGCTTTTATAATATTTAAGATATAAAGTGGGCCCTAGAACACTTCCCTGAGGAACACCTGCTTGTACTTCTTTAAGTTCAGAATACGCTGAACCATAGCGAACTCGAAAGAATCTAGTTGCTATATAAGATTTAAGTATCTCATAATATTGTCTGCGTAAATCCCTATGAAGTTCTTACTCTAAGCGCTTACGCCAAACTTTATCAAAAGCATGTGCCATGTCTAAGAATGTTGAAGCTAAACTTGTTTTTCTTGTAGTGCTTTTTCTATAACATTAGTTATACGACGTACTTGGTCTATTGTCGAACGTTTATTTCTAAACCCGAACTGATGGGTGGGAATAGGCCTTCTTTGCTCTATGATTCTGTCTAGTCTTTTAAGAAGCAGTTTCTCGAAAAGTTTTGATAATACCGGTAATAGTGAGATTGGTCTATATGAGGTAACTTCGGATAGAGGTTTACCTTATAATAACAATAGTTTCTGCTATCTTCCAGTGAAGTGGGATATATCTTTGTTTAAAACAAGCATTAATAATAAGCTTGAGTTTTAACGATGCTTTTAATGGTAGCTATTTAAGGATTTGGGCAGTTATAAGATCATAACCTGGAGATTTTCTATTAGATAATTTATGAATGCATGTACTGATCTCTCTTAACGAAATATAAGCAATTACGTCTTCATCTACTCTATCAGAGAAGCCAAGACGTTCGTTTGCCATGCTAGGTGGAAAAGGTTTATAAACATTTGTCAGGTGCTCCGAAAGAAGTTTGACCTTTTCTTTTGGGTCGTTGATCCATTTCCCATCAGATGTTTTTAACGGGGGGATCTTGCGCTTGAGGTCTCTTCAAATGTTTGGCAGCCTTCCAAAGGGAGTAGTCTATGACTTTGTCTGTACACTATATGTATACATATGGCGCAACAGCTCTTTAAGTGCCAGCCTCTAGCTTCTCGCAATCACTCATGTTGTGTGCGTTATATTTTTCACACGAATAGAGGGGACCTACAGCTTAGTGCCGTATCCGAAGGGCAATTTGTCTTGAGAAGCTTTTTCGAGATAACAATACTCTCGGATGTTTGTCAGACGCTCGCGAGAGGTGGGATCCTGAAAAATTTGTTTGGTGTTTTCTGGGACTCGAGTTTGGAACCTCACACGTAGTGATCCGACACACTAACCACTTACGCTACGGCGCACACTTGTCTGTACACTGCTTGAAAAACAAAATTCAGATCTAATGTTTTTTTTTGCGAAATTGCGCTTTGTCAATAAACAAAATTTGGATTTCTGTGGTCTTAAAAACCCTCGAATAATTCAGGAGAGGTAGATGCTTCCACTTCGAATCACTGTTTAGTGCAGCATCTCATCTAAAAGGGACATAGGGCCCTATTTCCTGCTATTTTCCTATTATTTCCTATTACAGTAACGGTAAATAGGGACACTGCGAAACTTTGTACATCCGTAGTCGGATCAGCAATCCCATGCCCGTATGTGGCTTCAACAAGACAGCGATACTGTTCATACAGCCAGGATGAAAATTCTTCTAGAAATGTCCCTAGGCCGAATAATAAAAAAAAAAAATGGAATTTAACAGCTCCAGACTTCTTATTAGGTTACCTGAAAGGAACAATTTTCGAGAATAATCTCTTTTTTAAGATTAAGATTTCTAAGATGAAGATTTAGATTTAGATTAAGCTTTAATATTCTTCTGGTTTTATTAAAATGCGTTAATCAAATAAAATGTTATTCATTTTAAACATTGTTGGGCCACCCTGTGTATATCCTGCAGTGCAGTATGACTGCACTGAATGTCAATTAAAATGTCTGGGGTGGCCATTACTTTGAGAGTCTAACTAAATAGTGGCGTACATAGTTTTATATTTTTTTTACTAAATCTAATGGTAATGGTAGGTTTAAACTTGACTTTGAATTTTCTGAAAATTTAAGTTCAAAGTACGTCACCACTGATTACTAATTAGGCTAATAACCAAGTGGAAGAATGTACTTTCCTGTGATCTTCAGACAAGAGCTTTTTTCTACAGACCTGCTGATTAAAACTACAAACACCACTTTTATCTTGTCAATGCTTCTCTTTCACATTCATCATTTATTAAAACAGCATCTGTTACCAAACACTTAAAAGAACATAAAATATCATTCAACGACACACTGAATTCTCAAGCCGAACAGAAGAGCATCCTTGTTCTCTTAAGTTGCCGCTAACAACATGATGTCAACAAATAGAACACATCGTTGCACATGTTGCACTTTCACATCGTTCTACTACTGCTCATTTCAATATAAACTCGCACTTTGTATATATGTGTGTATATTGCACGTTCTCCTTTATGCCAGGCAACAAACAGAAAAAAAAAACAGTTTAAACATCACCGGCATTTTCACATTACAAGCTTCACACTTAGCAAGGATAATTAACATCAAGTGCCGCCAGCAAAATTATCTAAGTGCATCACTTAGTCTTAGATATCAAAGACAACTTTTGTTCGGTGTTGAGTCCTTGCTACAGTCACACACAGGCAAGAGGATTATAAGAGGATTATGTGGTTGTACGTTGGTTTGAATGGATTTAAACTGGCTGGTTGGTAGTGGTATACGGGTGGAGAGATAAAGGAATTTGAATTAGATGCTGATGCGTTGACAATACGACGAAGGTGTAAGGATAACTTTTTCTGCTGGCTAATTTAAGTCGCATCACAGGATGTGGAACTTTAATGTGGAAATTGGAGCAAATCGGTTGGATAAATCTTTAAAATTGGGTCAACTTTATGTAGTTGCAGACAAAATTCCTCGTTGTAGATGGGGGGAGATGTGTATATTTTTTCATAACTACGCACTCACAATCCCTCTATCGTTTCCTATTATTCTGATACCACAAATAATTCAAATAAATGTCACCCTGGAAATCGTCACCCAATAAACCACAATTCACCGCCAATTTTCCAAAGATGCTTTTCTATGCTCTGCTCCTTTCCGCAGATTGCATCAACTGAACGTCGACAAAGTTTCGTTAAAATTTTCCACCTCACCGAATGGTTCCTTTCATTCGCGCTAAAAAAAAACAGGATAAAGGAGGAAAAACGAAAAAAAAAAATAAAAAAAAAAAAATGCGGAAAAATAATGTGCACCCGCATATAACTAAAAAAAAGAATGAAGGTGAAACGTAAAGAGGGCGGAAAATAAAAGACTCCGGAAGGACAAGGTTGTTACTCAAGTGAAAATCCTCTCTTCTTGAAAAAAATGGCAAGGAATATTAGGAAGTTGGTTATTCTCTTTTTCTTTTTTTTTACACTTGATATCAAAAAACTATGTGCTTCCAGAGTAGGAAGTGGATTTATCCTGGACCATAAATTTTATTCCAATTTTCCGGTAACAGAGACTTCCGTTTATATTTGCATTTGAAAAAAGGAGAAAAGAAAAAATCGTGCAGTGAAGAACGATGACATTGGCATTTCCAGCGATATTAATGGTAATTGTTGATGTTTATGGCCAAGTAGTCGTATGGAAAGGTATTTAAATTTGAATCCTTTAACGGAAAATATTTAGTCGATATAATTCTTAAAAGGGCCATCTTTCAATGTAATCAAGTAGTAAATTAATATAAGTTCTTAGAAAAAATGGTTTTCAATCGGACACTTGTTGACGAATACTAAGTCTACGAATACATTTGAGGTTACAGCATGTTAGTCAAGCGAAAGATATGTTAATTTATTCGACATATTTTTTGGTCTATAAATTACAGAGCCCTCATCGAGATATGGGTAAGAATTTACCTGAGGTAGGCATGCCTGTCGTAAGAGGTGACTGAAGTCCAGACTTCTAAGCTTTTTGGAAAAAATATAACCAAAAAAAAAAAACCATGCATTGAACAAAACAACAGGAAGTAATTACCCCAGGTGATAGACCAGGCTTACTAGAAAATCCACACCCTATCGAATTCGGTCCTACGGATTCAGGGAAGGAACAGTTATTGCATCCAATCGACCCATTCACAAGAAGAGCTAGAGTATCTAGATCACCGCCAGTGGAATCTATTAGAAGCTCGAAAACAATACCCACGACACCTCAGGGTAATACGAGTAAATCAATTAATGCAGAAATTTTGCACAGCAGCACTGCTGATGGAGATGAAAAAACTGAAAATGAAGAACTTTGGAACAAACTTAGGAATATAGAGTATTCAATGAAACTTAAAAGCACCTAAGCTTAAAAAATTCATTCCTATTTCTTCTCTCCATTTCCAATTTATCTCGTACCCTTAAGGGTTAGAGTTGGTGGCGGAGGAGCACTTAATGGGCCAACGGCAGCGTTCATACTCCCGTAGTGGACTACTGGCACCGGTGTACTCGGCGCCTCGTCGTAGGGGAATAATTAAGGAACTGGCCCTCCAGGTTGGGGGTTGCGCCGTTGGGGTATCTTCCCTACCACGTAAAAAATCTATGGTTCCGAAACAACTAAAAGCCTCGAATAAGGATGACTCAACTAATGACGACACCAGCAAACTAAATAAGGACAACGACCTTCGGATCTGTACGTGGAAGGTTCTGTCCCTTTACAGACCACGTGCAGCCGAACAACTAGCAGAGGCCCTAGACTGCTATAAAGCAGATATTACCGCCATCCAGGAAGTGCGATGGGATGGGCCGGGCAAAAAGAGGATGAAAAACTGTGACTGTGCGAACTGTGTGTTGCTACAGAGGCAACAGGCAATGCTTATTCGGATGTGGATTTGTCATAAGCGGCAGACTTAGGCAAGAAGTCTTAAGCTTCCGACAAGTAAGCGAGCGTATTATGACTATCCGGATCAAGGCTAAATTCGCTAACTTAAGCATAATATGTGTTCATGCCCCCACGGAAGAAAAGGACCCTGCCACCAAAGAGTGTTTCTACGAGCAATGTCCTAAATACGTCGTTAAAATCGTATTGGGCGATTTGATTTCGCTGTGGAGCGAAATGTCACCATAGCAAGCACATGATTTCCTCATCTCGATATTCATAAGCAGATATGGCGTTCCAATGATCATGTAACGATCAACCAAATTGATCATATTGCGATCGACGCAAGGCATGCCTCCAGTATTCTGGATGTCCGGACCTTCCGAGCGGCCAACATAGACTCGGATCATTATCTTGTTATAACCAAGGGACGAATGCGGATATCCCAATCTGAGCAACAAAGAAGAATCACTGTGAGAAAATTGAAAGTCGAAAAGCTACAATCGCAAGAGACCGCCAGACTCTTCGCTGAACGCGTATCCCGAAATCTCTCAATCACCCATATGCCGCCAGCATCAAGTGCCGAAGACCAGTGGCAACGCTGCCAACATGCCATCAGAAACACCGCGACTGATGTGCTGGGTCTCGCTCGCCCACCACTGCGAAACCCCTGGTTTGACGAAGAATGCCGGCGAGTGCATGTAGCAAAATAAGAGGCATATAAAGCGGCGCTGCAAAGGAAGACGAGAGCTGCTCGTGAGCTCTACGAGCAAAAGAGACGGGAAGAACGTCGGCTTCTCCAAAAGAAGAAGAAACAGTCTGAAAAGCGCGCGTTTGAGAATACCGAGAGTTTATACTCCAGGAACAATGTGCGGAAGTTTTACAAAAAGGTAAAAAGAACGTGTCGGAGAAGCAATACCCGTACAGAAACCTGTAGAGATGAAAATGAAAACCTCGTAGTAGAATCAAAGTCGGTGCTGAGAATATGGAAAAACTACTTCTGCAGACTGTATAACGGCGACGAAGACCAATATCCCGCTGTCAGGCAGAATGAACCATTCAACATAGACGATGATAGTGAAAATATCCGTCCACCTGACCAAAACGAAATGAAGATAGCAATAACCAAGCTAATATCCAATATTCAGGCTGCTGGACCTGACGGCTTACTGGCCGAACTTTTCAAGACAGCTGGGGATGAATTGGTAGAATGCATACACCAACTCATCTCTAAGATTTGGTCAGGCGATGAATGGAACATCAGCATCGTTTGCCCCATCCACAAGAAAGGAGACCCCCTCAGCTGCGCCAATTATAGAGGCATCAGTCTCCTCAACATTGCATACAAGATCTTTTCTGCGATATTGTGTGAACGCCTGAAACATTTTATCAACAGCCTGATTGGACCCTATCAGTGCGGTTTCAGGCCAGGAAAGTCCACCATCGACCAAATCTTCACACTTCGGCAGATCCTGGAGAAAACCCAAGAAATCCACATCGATACTCACCACCTCTTTATCTATTTCAAGGCCGCCTAAGACAGCATATATAGAGAAGAGCTTTATAGAGCCATGTCTAGTTTCGACATCCCTGCCAAACTTATCCGTCTGTGCAGGCTGACGATGGAGAACGCTTGCTGCTCCATCAAGGTCGGTAATGACCTCATCGAGACCTTTGATGTCAAAAAAGGTTTTAGAGAAGGTGACGCGCTGTCATGTGACTTCTTTAATATTGTACTTGAACGGATTGTGCGGAACTCATAAGCCAACACCGGAGGCACAATCTATTTCAAGTCTGTACAACTGCTTGCATACGCCGACGATATAGACATTATCGGTAGAACTCAGCGGGCTGTCACCGGTGCTTTTGCAAGCATTGAGGCGGAAGCCGCCAAAATGGGTTTAGCGATAAACGAGGGCAAAACCAAATATATGCTGTCAATAAGACGGGAAAACCAACATCGACGAATTGGGCAAAATGTCACCGTGGGCAGCTATAACTTCGAGGTAGTAAGGGACTTTGTCTACCTTGGCTCTGCTATAAATTCTACAAACAAAATCAGCGCCGAAATCAATCGAAGAATAACTCTTAGCAAACGCTGCTTTTTTGGACTTATAAGGTAATTCAACAGTAAAGCCCTATCTCAAACAACTAACGAGACTCTATATAAGACCTTGATCATCCCAGTCCTGCTTTACGGCACTGAAACATGGACTTTATTAGAAGAAGATGAAGATATCCTTGGTCGCTTTGAGAGAAAAATTATTCGTAAGATTTTCGGTCCCATTTGCGTTGACAGGTTTTGGAGGAGAAGATTCAATCACGAACTACACGAGCTGTACAGCGACATCGACCTAGTCAAAAAACTACGCATTGGACGTCTGAGATGGCTAGGACATGTAGAGCGCTCCGGCCCGCAGAGTCTTCGAATCAAACCCCGATGGCCGACGCAGTAGAGGGAATCATCGCCGTAGGTGGCGCGCACAAGTTCAAGGGGACCTCGACCTACTTGGAGTGCGCAACTGGAGGCAATTAGCTAAAGACCGAGCTAAAGGGAGAGGCTTTTTGGTTGAGGCCCAGGTTCACCTCGAACTGTAGCGCCACCTAAGTAAGTAAGTAAGGGGTAAGTTAATATTAAAAATAAAACTGTATTCTGCATATTTATAAAATAAATGCGGTTCATCATCTAGCACGATTTGCCAATCTATTTAGATATGTCAACAATCGAGAAAGCCAATTTGAATGAATTAGACAAGTTCTTTAGGAGTTTTAACTGGTCGCTATGTTTCCTCGATAGTGACGTGGACGCCGCGGCTGATATGGTCACTTATACAATTCTCCTAGGTATGAGAACTTATATCCCTCACAGGATTAAAGCTATCAGATCTAAGGAAAACGCGTAGTAGGAAGCTATTAGAGTAAAGGAATTAAGCTTTCGGTCTTACAAGGCCAACCCAACTGAGGGAAACCGAAAAAAGTTTAATCGAGCCAGAAATGACTCGTGTTTAATTCTCTCACGACCAAAAGTTGAGGCAAAGAATACTACATTATCCCAAAGGTAGTAAAAACTTTGGTCGTTTGTAAAAAATATTAAGAATTCCGTCTCGTCATCTATTCCGATGCTCATTTATAATGACGTACCAACTGTCAGCTCCTTAGACAAAGCTAATCTGTTCGCTATTCACTTTGCAGCAAACTCCACACTGCCAGATAGTGCTTTGTCTCCGCCTGTACTTGAGAGCGTCGAATTTTCCATGGGACAAGTCCACTTTCACAATCGTACAGTTGCAGGAGTGCTTAAAGGTCTTAACATAGACAAATCCGCTGGTCCAGATGGTATACCCCCAATTGTTCTGAAGAGGTGTTCTTCTTCGCTGGCAAAACCACTGCGTAAACTTTTTCACCGATCCCGCTCTTCAGTCCCCTTTCCGAGCAGGTGGAAAAGAGCATTTGTCCAGCCCATATCCAAAAAAGTTACGTCCCTTCTTTCCAAGGTCATGGAAACGCTGATAAACCTTAAACTGTCAGCTAATGAAATATCTTGAATCGCGAAAGTTCCTTAATGACCGACAGTATGGCTTTCGTAGCAATAGGTCCACTGGTGATTTGATGTCATATCTCACCGATAAGTGAAACCAACCTCTGCACCACTCTGGTGAAAACAAGACTATTGCGCTTGATATTTCAAAAGCATTCGACAGAGTTTGGCATCAAGCTCTTTTGTCTCATTTGAGATCGATGATACTCTTCTTCTATGGATTAGAAATTACCTTTCGGGCCGCTCATTGCAAGTTGTTTTGGACGGCTTCAAGTCTGCATCTCATCAAATAAATGTTGGTGTCCCCCAAGGCTCTGTTTTGCCTCCGACTCTCTTTCTCATTTTCATAAATGATCTTCTGTCTTCAACTTCTAATCCAATCCATTCCTTCGCTGATGATAGCACCCTCAGTTTTACATATTCGTTCACAAACTCACGACCCTGCTCTTCGGTCGTGGATGAAGAACGTCAACGTATGTTAAACACATTAAATTCCGACCTCGACAGCATATTTAAATAGGGTCTGACTAATAGAATGGAATTTAATGCTTCTAAAACTCAATGCTGTCTTCTATCATTGAAGCGAAACCCTATTTATCAGTCTTTATCCATGAATGGCACTTGCATCGTTGAAAAGGAAAAACTTTCCATGCTCGGTATGTGTGTCAACAACAAACTCTGTTGGAATGACCATATATTCGAAATCGCCAAGAATGCAGCGAAGTGTTTAGGTTTCCTTAAGCGGTGTAAGAAATATTTTACCCCTTCTGATCTGGCTTCAATTTATAAGGCGTACATTCGCCCTAAGTTAGAGTATAACGCTCACATCTGGCCAGGTGCACCAAAAACCATATTGCACTTGCTTGATAGGATACAAAATCGCGCGATAAAGCTTATAGGAGACACGAGTATTGCAAGCAACTTTGCTTCGCTCGAACACCGCCGTAGTGTCTCCTGCCTATCTCTGTTCTATCGATATTTTCACCGAAAATGCTCAAATGAAATAGCCAATAGCATGCCTTCCCTTCTTCGTTTTAACCGCAATACTCACCATGCCTCGAATGCTCATCAGTTTACCCTTAAGCCTATCTTCGGATGTACTGTGAAATATGGAGATTCTTTTATGAGTCACACAACACGTTTGGGAAATGCTCTCCATGAGTCTGCCTTTCCTATCCATTATAACCTGCAGACATTTAAGACCAATGTGCATCGGTGCCCCCTTTCTTTCTAACCCCTCTTCCATAATGCCCACGCTATGTATCGAATTACACTAAAAGGGTAGTCAAAACCCCTTTAGCGCGAGTAAATTATATAAAAAAAACAATAGACTGGATTCCCAGAACTGTCTGTCAACAGAGAAAATTATTTTATCTATGTACGGGTATATTATTATTTATTGATCTTATTAAAACTGTAGAATGCGTGATCCTTTCATGTTGATTACGGTAATTTATTATGCATTTTTTAAACATTCTAATAACCTCTATTGAAACGGACTCTGTACAAACATCTTTTACTACAGACTTCCCAAGGGTTTCTACGTACCAATTCTAAAGAAGTCACAATGGAACGATTACAATTCAAGATTGAAAATTGTTATTTGTCAGCGGTTGAAGTACGTTCAAAAACAGCCATTATACAAATAAGGTGAGATGGTACACAGTCGTATAATAAAACTTTTATGGCAAGTAACCATTTTATTGAGCATTTGAAAAACTTTAAGAGAGTGGCAGGACATAAAGGAAAGATACTCATCGTATTTAGTACTTTATGAGATTGTAAATTTGTACAAAAAACGGGACAAGGGAAATAACTACTAGAGAAAGGGATTGGACTTTTTTATTATAATTTACGCGCAAACAAGGGATTATGAATAGTGATGAACATAATCGAATGATTAAAAGAATTGAAACATAAGTACTCGAGTGATCCGTATAATCGAATGATTATTCGAGATATGAGTGCTATATGCATATGAGAACACACCCCCAAGTGATTGAATACACAAACAAAGTTCTCGATTTTACTCATATCATGATTTGAGATATGAGGTGTGTATCCGAGTGAAATAGTACCCAGTGGCTGTAATAGCTGTACAAACGTACGTGAAGGCCATGTTATTTGGGCGCCGTGGCGTAAGTGGTTAGTGTTTCGGATCACTACGCATGAGGTTCCAAGTTCGAATCCCAGAAAATACCAAAAAGTTTTTCCACGGTCGCACCTCTCGCGAGCATCTGACAAACGTCCGAGAGTATTGTTGTCACGAAAAAGCTTCTCAAATCGCCGTTCGGATTCGGCATTAAACTGTAGGTCCCTTCCATTCGTGTGAAAAATATAACGCACACAACATGAGTGGTTGCGAGAAGCTAGGCCCTGGCACTTAAAAGAGCTGTTGCGTCAAATATTTGTTTATTTTTTTTGCCATGCTATTTGAAACATATGCCCCATATTCCATCTCTTAGGTAAAACAACCTAAATTGAAATAAACAAACTCATCTGCTTTCGACTTCGGGTCGTTAACGTTGCATGGCCGCCATACCCAGCGTTATCACCTACGCTACTGCTACCAGAATTCTGATAAACACTCGTTTCTTCATTGCTTGGCCTATGTGAGGTTCATTTTAGTAATATCTAAAAGTGAAGAAAAAGGCAGACTACCAAAAGTCCTCGCCTTCTGAACTGCTGCAACATCCGACATGACTGCCTTCGAAGTTGAGATAATATCTGATACCTATAGTACCTAATAAAAACGGAACCTGAGTAAAGCATAAACACCTCTCCTAGCTTTCCTCATCCACTGGACGTACATCTTCGCACCCAAGTATCATTTGTCAACCATCATCGGAATACTTGCACCGCTACTAGTGTGAAGGGGAACCGGTGTCATGCAGGTAAACATACGAAATGTACTGGTTATGTAGCCAATATTTCATTGGAATGGAGCAACAATTTGCAGACAAATTCACCGAAAAAGGGCCCAGAAATGCGAAAATTCTCAAAATTGTTTCAGGCAAAAAATTCAATTGAATTTAACATGGCGATTAATTGAGAAAATTCCTTTGACTGAGCCAGAAGAAGTCACTGCACCGAGTCAGTGATGGCTGCCTTTGCTGGGTTCAACAGATGTTAAAAAAAATTATGCAAATTATGTCAGCTTAGTAAAAATAAATTTCAAACCTTTTCGGAGACTTTAATCTGATCTTGCTGTTTTTCTCTCTGTATCATTTACTTTTTGTTTTTTAATCCACTGATCGCTGGTCTACTTCACTCCAGGAAATTCGAATGCGGTCACCTGGACTGTAAGTGAGCTCCTAGGTGCCCCTTTGATAAAGTTTCGATACTGAATGTATATTACTCAGGTTCTAGTAGAAACTTTCAGAGAGACTATAAGACACCTGAAGGAGATTTCCTTAAAGGAGGCGAAAACATTGGCAAATTTATGGCTTTGCTATATGATATGCATGGAGTACTTTCAAGAGTGGGTGCTGTGGCGCAGTGGCGTAGTGGCGCAGTGGTTCGTGCGTCGGACCACTGAGCGTAAGGCTCAATGTTTGAATCCGAGAAAACACCAACAAATTTTTTTACGCTCCCACCGAGAGTATTCTTGTCATGAGAATGCTTTTCAAAAACAAAATAAAAATTGCCTTGGGATACGGCAGAAAACTATAGGTCCCTACCGTTCGTTCGAAAAATATAACGTACACAACACGAATGGTTGCAGGAAGCTAGGCATAGGCCCTTTATGGGTTTTCGGGCCAAATGTGATTATTTAGACCAACAGTTCGGGTCCACTGAGTCCAATTATTCAACTCTGGAAACGATGTAAAGATGGTCTGCTATTAGTACCACCCAGATAGTGATATGAATCTCAGAAGGTCCGTTAGCCCTACATTACATAAGTCCTCCAGGTCCGAGTAGAAGTAACTACCAACTACCCATTCTTCTGATGGATAGGGCAGGAGAATCACACAGCAGGTGACAAACAGATTCAATTTCTTCTTCGCCCCTTCAACATTTATAATAGTCGTTATCCAGTACACGGAGTCGTTCTGCTTGAATTCTAATGGCACGATGACCAATAATTATGCCAGAAATAACCCGTGCGTTACAACAACTAAGTTTCGCCAGAGAAGTTGATCTCTTCTTGCTGAAGGCCGGCCATAGCGCCCTTACCGTTTCGCATGTTTCCAGATGAACACAGCGTCTGTTTGCTCGACTGGTGGCTTCATATTCTAT
The DNA here is from genome assembly GCA_945910035.1 of Brachypalpus laphriformis. Taxonomy (NCBI): domain Eukaryota; kingdom Metazoa; phylum Arthropoda; class Insecta; order Diptera; family Syrphidae; genus Brachypalpus; species Brachypalpus laphriformis. Next base: position 37,497,874 of record OX246753.1, read on the forward strand.
TTTCTTCCGTAAGGAACTGATTGGGGGCACTACAAAAAAGGAGGGCCCGCGATAAGTGCAGCGCCGAGCCTTTCCTACCAAGCTCGTCAGTCATTTCGTTTTCTTCGATATCAATATGCCCTGGTACCCAGCAGAGGGTCACCGTATTGGCTCTAGACATCTCGTTTAAGAGTGATTTGCAGGTCCTCACTGTGGCGCAAACACGGCCCATAAGGAGTATAAGGCATACCTTTTCGCAACCATTTGTGCCGCGTGCGTTATATTGTTCATACAAATGGAAGGAACCTATAGTTTTATGCTGTATTCGAAGGGCATTTCATTTTTTTTTAATAGCTTTCAATCCAGTACTGTTACGGCTACTTAGAAGCTTGTGGGTGGAGTTACACCTTTCTAGCTCAGAATCAAAGAATTAAAAGGGCCACAAATCGGTGACATACAGATAGATAGACGAATAAACAAACTAATGGATGAACAAATATTTACAAAAGACATGGAAATATGTTTTGTTCTAGAATTTGGATCTAAAACCACCAATAAGCTCAATTTTAATATTTTCTATACTTCACAAGATTTGATAATTTGTGCGTTTAACTTAGAGATGGCATATCATCACCCATTTTGGAGAATCAATCCAAAAACTATACATTGTAATACATTCCAGGAACACGTTCTAGTCGAGAAATGGATTTCACCAAAATTGGTCGAATAATTCGAAAGTTATAGGACAAGTCGACTGGTACAACCATCTGTCTTTTTGTCTTAAGAATAATAGCTTCGGAACCCCTCTGTGTTTTGATGCAAGATCTCAAGTTCAGTTCACTTAGATTGTAGATTGTAGAAGAAAATCTAACAGGGATTATATAAAGTCTCATACAATGCTTTTGCTTACATATGTATACCTTCTCATATCTGGTTGGTGTGTAGCATTTATTGGCCGATGAAGCATTTATTCCACTTTCTTTTGTCAAACTAATTTTTAACTTAATTTGAATAAGGTTCCGCAGAACCATACCTGAAAGGGAAAAATATGATACCGCAATATGTTTAGTTTAGCCTTTTCGCTATCGGAGCAATATTTATCCATTTCCAATTCCAAATTGAATTCACCTGTATCTTAATATTTCAATATTAATTTGCCTTTCAAAAGTTGACGGGTATTAAATTCAGACCACTTCATCTATATGCAAAACGAAAAAAAAAAAAAAAAACGTAACATGTGCTACTACATATTATATAACCTTAAACCCACATCATAGCTGAGATGCAAATATTAAAGACACAGAAAAATCCTCCATCATCAGAGTATAATCCAACACCATCCCTTACGTTTGCTATGTTATGTATATGCTAAGTGTTTACCTTGAGAATGGAAGAAAGGAACATTTTCCGCCCTAAGTTGTGCAAACACAAGGCCATCCGATAGTCAAGGGAAACTATTTTTGACTTTTCCTTCTTTTTTCGTCGTCGGGGAGTAAAAGCATTTTAATAACAATGTTTACCGTATATCAAATATCCTGGCAGTAGTTTTACTCAGGCACATCCACCCTTAGACCTTTTGATCCTAGAATAATATTGTATATCCATACCACACGGTCATTTTGATGAATATTCCAGAACTCAATGCAAAGAAAAGGTTCATTTGAGAGTGAGAGAGTAGTTCAACTACTTCGAGCCACTTTACTGGTTGGTGCTACACTGTACTGGAATGTGATACAATGACCTGCGAGACCGGAAACCGCTATTGTCATTCTCAATCTTTTTTATCTGAAAATATTGATTGTCGTATTTTATTTGTCTTGAAATTCAACACTTACCACTAACCAACATAATATGAGGTACTTCTACTCTAGGGGAGCACATCCGACATTGATGGTGTTCAATGTGGGGGTGACATTCCCCTCCCTGATCAGGTTCGATATTCAACACCATAGAAATGGCGAAACAACAAAGTAATCAATTAAGTTTTCCATTTGCAGAATGAAAAGCAAGCATTTCAGTTATTATGTCGGTCGTTTGTAGTTAAATTGCGGCGAAAAAACAATAGGAAAAGTAATAAGCGAGAAATTGAAGAAATAAAACTTCATCAACTAGTATTACTTAGGTATTCTGTGAATGGAATTATTTTGTTAAATTTTTAAGGAAAGGTTATTAAATATAGTCTCCTAAACATGGCCTACAAGATCTTATCTATTGTTTTGTGTGAATGTCTAAAACCATATGTCAATAGGAATGGTTTTGGAAAAAGCCCAAAAATCAGTATTTGATATCCAATACTTATTTATTTATTTTAGGGCCGCCTATGACAGTATATGTACTCGTATATAGAGAAGATGTATATAGGGAGATGTCTAGGTTTGAAACGCCTGCCAAGGCCTGATCTTAGATTTGGATATTAGATTGTTGCAGAGGTGGGATTAGGTCACCTTATCACTGCGGCCATATTAAAGCTTACTCAATATCCGGATTTGGTGATGAACTCATAGTACTTTTGAGTGAGAAAAGCATAGTACTTTTGAGTGAGCTTGCAATAGGTCCTTTGCTTCAAGGTAGAATTTACCTAAATAACGATGACGTGTCCTGATTAGACAGTTACAGTGACATAAGATGTGTTCTGCTGATTCTACGTCTTCGTTCCACATTCTGCAGATTCTGTCTTGTGCTATTCTCATAGCCATGAAATGTTTTTTCACTCGACCTATAAGGAAACCTGTGGCTATTCGAATTTGACTCCTAGTAAATTGTAGGAGTTGTTTCGTTCTTTTGGCAGAAAGATCATGGCTTGTCTGTTACCTTCAGTCTCCATCCAGTAATGATGCGCTTTTTCTTTTAGCCCATTTTGCTACTGCTTTTTGAGTACTCACTGGTAATCCACAGAATGGTCTTGGCATCATAAAGTTTGACGCAGCTCCTTTTCTGGCTAGCAGGTCAGCCTTTTCATTTCCTTTATATCGGCTGTGTCCTGGCACCCAAATGAGATTAACTCTGTTAGTACTACCTATCCGATAGATTATAAATGTTCTTGTTGGTCATAGATCTGTTTAAATTTTCTGTGATGTGTAGTTCTATAGCGAATACTTCGGCTTGGAATACGGAGTTACTTCTTTCCATGCACGAGTGAGTCAAGGTTTTCGTAGAAGCCTCATCTTAGATGGCACGAATAAGTGGAAATGGAAATTCGTCACTGGATGCAGCTGGCTAATATTGGCTATTATTATGTCATCTGGAGGGGACTGTTGGTTGACCTGCCACAAAGTCAGCTGGGTTTCCAATGACAGGCAAGCAACCTCCAACCAAATTGACCATTTTGCTATCAGCCGCCGCTTTGGAAGTAGTCCCCTGGACGTCCGAAACAGGCGAGGGGCAGATGTGGGGATAGTACGTGATCAGCATCTTATGATAGCTACTCTCCAACTACGCACTGCTGCAGTTCGAAGGTCCCACGACAACACAAGAATGCCCAGATTCAACATCGATAGACTTAGTGATCCCTCAGTGCGCCAACAATTAAGGGAGCACTGTTCGCAAGGTGTGGAAGCAATCAGCAGCTCTATGCCCGCAGCCATCCAAGACCATTGGTGTGCTGTGAAAAATGTTTTTACATCTGATGCTGAAGGAATTGTCGGTCGATCGCAGGGAAGACATAGGGCGTGGCTTTCCGAGGATACCTGGAAACGGATTGACGAACGAAAACAGCTGAAAGCTCGCTTTGCAGCTATCCCAGCAGCAGGGAGAAGCGAGCTTGAGTCCCTATATCGCATGAAGATGAGAGAAGTTCAGCGTAGCGTGCGACGTGACAAGCGCAACTACATCAACGTGATGGCTACAGAAGCAGAAGAAGCTGCACGGAGGTGCGACAGCAGGACCGTCTATAGAATCAGCAAAGAGCTGACAGGTGGTCGCAGCTCCAGCCAACACCCAGTGTAAAGCCTAGACGGCTCCTTGCTCATTTCGGATGAGGACCAGCTCAAGAGATGGAAAGAGCATTTTGCTATGGTTTTGAACGGTGTATTCGCTAGCGATATGCTCCCAAATCAGACTGAGATGCCCGAGGTGAGAAATTCCCGAATACGCACCACGACTTCCAGTAAAGATGAGATCATTACCGCGATCAAGGCACTCAAAACCAACAAGGCGGTAGGACTTGACGGTATTCCAGCAGAGCTCCTACGAGCAGCGCCAACAACATCGGCTGAGCTTCTGCTTCCACTTATAGAGAGAGCTTAGGAAGCTGAGAGCTTTCCTAACGAGTGGAAAAAGGGAATGATCGTCAAGCTTCCTAAGAAAGGAAATTTAATGGAGTGCGGAAACTGGAGGGGTATCTGCGTGCTGCCTGCTGTAGCTAAGATAATAGCTAAAATCACCCTGGAGCGAATTAAACAACATCTCGAAGACACACTCGATGCCGAACAAGCAGGTTTCCGCTCTGGATCCTCCTGTGCCGACCACATACACACCCTGCGGATTATCATCGAACAGTGTGTTGAATATCGATCGCCACTGCACCTGCTGTTCATCGATTTTGAGAAGGCGTTCGATAGTGTCAACAGAGAGTTTATTTGGCGTGCTCCAAATGTCACGTTCTGCACAGGGGAGGTTATCTGAGGAATTTGAGATCCAAAGTGGGGTAAGGCAAGGCTGTATCCTTTCACCAATATTATTCCTATTGGTGATTAGTGATGTGCTTCATGCAGCTTTGTCGACGGGAAACGGAGGAATTCGATGAACTCTTACTTCTCAACTGAAACATCTTGACTACGCTGACGATGTATGTTTACTCTCCCACAGAATTATGGACCTGCACCAAATGACAGCAGATGTGGAGAGGGAGGCAGTCGTCGTCGGGCTGAAAATGAATACGGCAAAACTAAAATTATCAGCCTTGGAACTAACTCATCGGCTCAAATATGCATTGCTGGACAACCGGTAGAGAGAGTAGAGGATTTCCAGTATCTTGGGAGTATTGTCTCGATCGATGCTGGAACCGAACTGGATATAGCCAACAGGATCGCCAAAGCAAAGTCCGCGTTCGGGATGTTGTCCAAAATATGGCGAAGCAATGCAATCAGTTTGACCATCAAAATAAGACTGTTCCGCTCCAACGTTGAATCCGTGCTATTATATGGTTGCAGCACGTGGAGAGTGACCACTACTATCACCAGAAAGCTGCAAACGTTTGTTAATAGGTGCTTGCGCAATATCTTAAGGATTTTCTGGCCCAATCGTATCCCTAACGAAGACCTTTACGAGAGAACGGGTCAGAAACCAATAGGCACAACCATCCAACGGCGGAAGTGGCAGTGGATTGGTCACACGTTCCGAAAGGGTGACAGTTCCGTAGCGAACCATGCTATGCAATGGAACCCTCTAACTCAGGATGGCAGAAGACCTGGCGGTCCGAGGAGAACATAGCACAGAACAGTCGAGAAGGAGGAACGGCAGTTAGGGAAAAGTTGGGGAGAACTCAGACACATTGCCAGAAACTGTACACGATGGCGCGTAGGGGTAGTAGAGGCCCTAGGACCCACAAGGGAAAAAATGACATGCCTTCACAAGTCCTTTACAGGAGATTTACTACCACCGACAGAAAAATTGGGTAAAGTTACAAGTTGCCATTTTCGACAATTTGATTTATTCCACTAAGGAGTTTAAAGTGAATGTGGCCGTACGAGCTGCAACTGCGATTAAGGAAGCCAATATCATTCTGACTTCTTATTCAGGGATCGATAATTACTACTGCATCAGCCACAAGAGTTTATCCGTCATTTAGTATACGAATGGCTTGCCCTAATCAATAAAAGATTGATGACTGCAGCCTCTTCTCCGAGAATGTCGCCAACTCACATAAAATTAAGCCCAGACACTTCCAACATAGTTGCCTTGTTCTGCAGTTTTCCAGGGTAATCAAAAGTTACACCATCAACCGTATTGGGGTTCTCCTAAACATTGGCTTACATCCCAAGCACTCATCTAACTAGCCTCACATCGGTATTGGTTTGACCCTTTACTTGACAGTTCGGATGTATAATTCTATTTTTCTGTATATAAGAAGTTCCGAGTAACAACTAAGAAGTAAACTGAATAAATCGGAAGAATCACGGATTCTTCAGCTCCAGCATTTATTTGTATCATAGACAAACTATACTGGACTGCGGCATTTGGACAAACTCTCTCTGGCGGGAATTTGTGGTACGGAGCCTGGGTTGCAGTCAAGGCTTTAAAATGTTCAATTTACATTTTCCTTTGCAGCGATTCTTTTCAACAGACATATTTATATGGAAGACGCTTGTTGGAGCTAGCCAGTGGCAAAATCTGGGCATTGATTGGTTAAGGCAGTAAGCTTACTGTTCCCTGCTTTGTCTTGTGTTGTGCTGAATGATGTGTTGGATGTGGGGACTAGAAGCATGCGACAAATTATATTTATAGTATAAAACGATTCCTATCTGGGGGAGGAGCATTAACTCTGCTATTATTGGTATCTGCACTGGAGTCCTAGTAATCTCACTCAGCCCTTCTTCTGCAACCTAATGCCCTATGAACTCATGCTCGTCGAATAATGAACAATATTTCGTGGGGCTATGCCAAATTCCCTTGCATCAATAAGGTAGTTCAACTGATTTCCTGTAACTGGAATGACTTCCTTCTTGAATATTTTAAAATTAAAATTTTGAAACAAACTCCCTCTTGAATTGTAATCAAGACTCATTAATACGATTTGCGTGAATTTCGAGTTGCAGGATTAGTTATCGTATGTGTGGGGTTGACGTAAGAAAAAGGGAATTCTGGCTTTAAGCGGAAATTAAGATTTAAGCTTAGCAATGACTTTTCGTCTTACCGCAGCATGTGCGATTCAGAAAAACGTCTGAAATAAAAGAACAACATTGCTTAAATTAAAGTGCTGTGGAAATTTATAAGATTTCATATTCCCCAAAAATATGGAAACAATTTTACTTTTACGTTGTCATAACCTTAACCCCAATTATTATCATAAATTGTGGGTAAAAGGTACTTTACTCTAAATATTTACTCTTCCTTATAATCTTCATCCTTGGAGATAGACAATTTCAAAATATTCGCACAAATACTCCCGCCCCGTCCCCACCGTAGTTGTCAGTGTTCAGCTGTCATATGACGATTTTTAATGGTACCCATGTCCTTATCATCATCTAAGCTGCTTTGCAAGATTCCATCAACGACAACGTCTTCATCATCATCACCATTACCACCATCATCATTATCATCGTCATCCTCATCGCACGCGACGTGTAATCACAGTACTTCAGTACCATGCTCCCTGTGTTCCCCACTACTGGGCGTTTGTCGTTTTTCAAAATGAACCATCCTGAAGGATTTTTTCCTCTCGTAGCAATTTATTTTGATATAAAGTGCAGATTGTCTCAGGCGGGGTGTCAGTCGATGTCGTCATCAACATAGCATCCACCCACTCAACCTCCAAACCATACATACAAAGGACGAATGTGCATGAGGTGAGGGATAATGTGCTAAGAAAAAACGGATGTGTAACATATTGACTCAATGACTGCGAAGTGGTTGTAAGAAAGATCGCACGAAAGGGGCCAGACCTCAGCCAGCGAGAGAACAATATTCTTTTCAATTTCGTTGTACCCCACCGCTACCACCCATTCACCCTTGGTCCTTTGTTTTTATTTTTTTTCATTTGTGTTGTTGCCAGTTACGTCGTTGATCCCCCGTTTCAAGAGTGACAAAGGGGGTGGCGAAATGACTTGAAGTGGTTAAATTGACGAAGTACTCGTATTTCAAGATTTTTATCAAGCTCCCCCCGTTGTGGGGATAGAAAGTGCTTAGCTGGTGGTGGTGATTTCGAAAGGATGGGAGAGGGTGTATGATTGTTAATTTAATTCACTTTGCTTGAGTGATTGTAAGGGAGTCCTTGTACATTCCTGGGGTGTACTCAATGTGATTTGCTAATGAATGAACATTGCTGAAGTTTTTTGTTTGCATTTTTTTGGTTGGTGTTGAAATTTGTTTGTCTGGCTTCTTAATTTAAATATTTTTCTTCAAAATGGGGGTACTTGACTGTGATTATCTTAAGGTGATGAGATTTTAATAGGCAAATTGTGGGAGGGGTCAATGTTTTAAGCAGACAAGCAATGTTTTCTAGCATCTGTATTGTCAATACTTTTTAGTTTTTAGCCTGTTTAGCGATTATACGAATTAACATCCGTACATGAATCTGAGTAGGCTGGGTGTAAGAGAACATCATTAGAAGACATTTGTAGTCGTCTCAAGCTTCGATTGACACAAGCTTGAATGTATTGCTACTTGTTCATTGAATACTATCTTTCCTAGGAACAAAATAGAATTCATATTGGGTGCATTATGTCATTATTGTACAGCATTAAAGGCTAGCGTTACCGAGAAAAAGACTTCGTGGGCCCTCAAAATTTGTATAAATTCTCTGGCCTTGGTATATTTTTCATTATGCTGTAGAATTTGCAAGACATAGAAATTATTTAGCTTGCCTTATCCTTAGAGAGACACAACTCTTAATTCGTGCCTAGACGAATTCTTATGTTATTGTGGATGTATTCACATGGTATTTGTTCTGAGGTTGTTCGAGTTTCTAGGGATTATTCTGTGGCTAGAATAAAAATTCCGAATTTGTTGCAAGTTAAAATACAATACAATATCAAAGTTAAAAAAATTTAGGCGGAGTGCAAGCACTAAATCTGCTTTAAGATAAGGCTTCGGGGGCACCTTCATATCAATTACACCGCGCTGCTTCGCGAGATCAAAACCATTTCTAGGTTATGTACTCTGAGTTGAATGGAAAAAAAATTTGAATTTTGCAATTTCAAGAACTCCTGAAATATTGAATCCAATGGCTTGTCCTCTACTCCAAAAATATAAATATTTAGAGTTATTAGTCAGTATGAATTCAGTTGTTTACTTACTTACTTAGGTGGAGCTACAGTCCGGGGTGGACCTGGGCCTCAACCAACAAACCTCTCCAGCCAACACGGTTACGAGCCAGCTGCCTCCAATTGCGCACGCCAAGTTGGTTGACGTCCCCTCCACTTGTTTGCGCCACCTACCGCGAGGTCGTGCTCTACTGTGCCGTCCATCCGGGGTGAATTCGAAAACTTTTTTGGCGGGAACGTTGGGCTCCATCTGCTCTAAATGACCCAGCTATCTTAGTCGCTGTATGTGAACTCCTTTGGCTAAGTCCATGTCCTTATATAGGCCGTATAGTTCGACATTGTAGCTTCTCCTCCACTCACCGTCTATGGAGACGAGACCAAGGGTCGCTCGAAGAACTTTTCTCTCGAAATAACCAAGGGCATCCTCATCCGGTTTTGACGAAGCCCATGCCTCTGCGCCACACAGCGGGACTGGGATGATTAGTGTCTTAAAAAGAGTTACCTTAGTAGTTCGAGATAGGGCTTTGTTACTTAATTGCCTTCTTAGCCCATAGAAACAGCGATTGGCAAGAGTAATTCTTTGTTTGATCTCCCCTCAAGACGTCGATATTGGGTGTCCTTTTTTTGTAGACAACATATATTTTGTTTTGCTTTCATTAATCGCTAAACTCATCTTTCTTGCCTCGATCAATACTAGCAAATGCTCCATTGACTGCCCGCTGAGTTCTTCCGATTAAGTCAATGTTATCGCCATAAGCGAGTAGTTGTACAGACTTGTAAAAGATTGTACCTCCGGTGTTGGCTTGTGAGTTTCGTACAATTCTCTCAAGTACTATGTTAAAGAGATCGCATGATAATGCTCCATCTTGTCTAAGACCTTTCCTGACATCGAACGGTTCGGTGATGTTCTTTCCGACTTCGAAGGAGCAGCGAGAGTTCACCATCGTCATTCTGCACAAACGGACGAGCTTGGCAGGGATGCCAAGACTAGACATGGCTCTGTATAACTCGTCTCTATACACGCTATCATAGGCAACTTTGAAATCGATGAAAAGGTGGTGCGTATCGATTTTATATTCATGGGTTTTTTCCAAGATCTGCCGTAGTGTGAATATTTGGTCAATGGTGGACTTTCCCGGCCTTATACCGCACTGATAAGGACCTATCAGGTTGTTGACGATCGGTTTTAGGCGTTCACATAATACGGCAGACAGGATCTTATATGCGATATTGAGGAGACTTATACCTTTGTAATTGGCGTAGTTTACAGCGTCTCCTTTCATGCTCCTTACCAGCTCATCTCCTCCTTCCTTGAAAAGTTCAGCGGCAAGGCCATCGGCTCCAGTAGCTTTGTTGGATTTGAGTTTAGATATCGCTATCCTCACTTCATTCTGATCGGGTTGACGGGAATCTTGACTGCCATCGTCACTGTTGAATGGCTCATTCTGCCTGATAGCGGAATATTGGTCATCATCGCCGTTTAACAGTCTGCAGAAGTGTTCCTTCCATATCCTCAGCACCGACTGCAATTCTACTACTATATTGCTACTTTCGTCCCTACAGACTTCTGTTCTGGCTTTGAAACTCTGGCATGTTCTTTTTATCTTTTGGTAAAATTTTCGAACATCATTCCTGCAATAAAGTCTCCCAATCTCCTCGATCGAGCGCTTCTCATGCTCCTTTTTCTTCTTTCTGAGAAGTCGATGTTCCTCTTTTCTCCTGCGCCCGTAGAGCTCATAAGTAGCTCTAGTCCTTCTATGCAGCGCCGCTTTGAACGCCTCTTGTTTGTTGCATATGCTTTCCGGCATTCCTCATCAAACCAGGGGTTTCGCCGTGGTGGGCGAGAGAAACCCAGTACATCAGAGGCGGCATCTCTAATGGCTTGTTGGCAACGCTTCCACTGATCTTCTGCATTTTCTGCTGGCGGCATGGCATAGGACTTAAATTAAGATTAAAAAAAACTCGATCGGCAAAGGCTCTGGAGGTCTTTTGCGATTGTAGCTGTCCGACGTCAAATTTCCTCATAGTATTTTGTTGATTTCGCTCCGTTCTGGATATCCGCATCCGTACCTTGGCTACAACTAGGTAGTGATACGAGCTTACGTTGGATCCTCGGAAAGTCCGGACACCCAGAATATTGGAAGAGTGCCTTGCGTGAATCGTAATGTGATCGATTTGGCTGACAGTTTTTCGATCAAAGGAGAGCCATGTTCTCTTGTGAATATCGAGACGTGGGAACCGCGTACTAGCTACAACAAAGTTTCGTCCCGCCGAGTAGCCTGAGTCCGCTGTCGAATATGATGTTGTGCAGGCCTCCGACCACGGTACTAAAGACGTCCTCTCTTCCTAGCTTTGCGTTAAAATCGCCTAGGACAATTTTAACATTGTGTGTAGGGCATTGCTCATACGTCTTGTTCAAGAGCTGCTAGAAGTCATCCTTTGTCGCGTCGTCCACCTTCTCGTGAGGGGCGTGAGCGCATATTTGGCTAATGCTGGCGAATTAAGCCATGATACTGATAGTCATGAGACGGTCGTTCACATGCCGGAAACTCAAGACTTCTTGCCTAAGTCAGCCTCCAATGACAAATCTGCACCCGAATAGACGCTGTCCTTTTTGTCTGTAGCATTCGCCGTAGTAGATGCCGCAGTTTTTCATCCTCCTTTTGCCCGGTCCATCCCATCGAACTTCTTGGATGGCGGTAATGTCTGCTTTGAAACATTCTAGGGTCTCCGTAAGTTGTTCGGCTGCACGTGATTTGTAAAAGGACCTAACATTCCACGTGCAGAAATGAAGATCGTTGTCCTTTTTACGTTCGCTTGGGTCGTCAACAGTAGAGTCATCCGTATCCGAGGCTGTTTGTTGCTTCATAACCGAAGGTTTTTTACGTGGTAGGGAAGTTAACCCGATGGCACAACACCCAACCTGGAGGACCAGAGTCTTTTTTTTATCCCTAGGACAAGAGGGTGGATACACCGATGTCAGTAACCCACTTTGCTGCCGTTGGACCATTAAGAGTTCATCCGCCACCATCTCTTTCCAGTACCCTGACGCAGTATTGAAAACCCTTACAGATCTCAGCTCCAAATATGTCGAAGTAGCTCAAGTAAGGTTTCCGCTGGCCTGTAGATGTCACCGTTGGTTCAATACTAGGACGATGCCTTTGAGCACAGACTTTATTCAAGACACTTAATATGACCCCGAAGTGGCTTAAGCCGTATCGTGTAGGTAAATTGGAATTACAGAACAGATGTGATGCAAGTATTTTACCATACCATGCTCTAAGGACTGTAATGCTAGATACACATTGAAACGCGGGTAGAGATTTAAGAATTTACGTCTTCCATGCACATGCAGTGACACGAAAGTCAAAAAATAAAAATAAAAAGAATGACTGGGGCTCTTACAGTGAACAGCCAAACAACCACTAGAAGAAATCCTCGTATAGAGCACAAAGATAAATTAGAAGATGGGTAAATTACAGAATATTCTTTTATAACTCGTTCGAGAATGGTCGCTACCCTAAACCAAAAGGGTTAAAAGTACCTCAGGTTGAGAACAAAGATGCTCCTAAATTAAGCGCAATACAATGGCAAATAGTAGGCCTACTCCCAAGGTCCGATATTAGAAAAAACTGCAGGGCAGAGAGTTGGTGGTCTCAAGTGAGTGAGGTTTTTCAAATTATATAATATATAATCGCTTATCGCTTGCTTTGAACTGCGGGAGGGATTATCGACTGACAATGGAAATAATATCGGTATGGCCAGCTGTAGAGACTCAGAGATTTAAATGAAGCCTCCCTTAAAGAGTTGTTCTTAACCATGATGAAATCGAAATAGTTCATGAGACCTATGTATTTCTCTCAAAAATGGGAACACAAAGCCTTGCCATTCAGTACTCAATCCCTCACTTTTAAAAATTAGATCAGAAAAAAGTCAAACGAAATTTGTATTGACATTCCAGGACCGAAATGTATTAAGTACTAGTAGTTTTGCTTGCACTATCACATACCAATCTAAAAAAAATTTTTTAAGAACAACGAAAAAGTCCCATCCTGTATCTCACTGACCACCATTTATTAATAAGGCAACTCCTCGATATTTCTGTAACTTCAGTGCGTTCTTTGCAGAATGTCCAGTCTTTTAGCACATACGAGGGACGGCTGATAAGTTCGCGTACTGAGATGATTAGATTAGATTAGATGTAATTATTGTGAGGTGCAAGTGCACTGCGATCTATTGTGCCCCTCAAACTGAGGCTCTAGTCGATGAAATACTCGGTCTAGAGTACTTCCTCCAGTCCAACTGCTGCTATGAACCGGAGTATCTTGAATGGATCCAGCGAGGGTAGATCCACTTCTGATAGGATGTATGCACCTAAGTGATTTGGTTTTTTGTGGGTCAGTGCTTCGAATTCCGTAAGAAGGTGTGTTGGTGTTTCTGCGAAGTCCCTGCAGAATCTGCAGTATCCGTCTCTCTCTATACCCAGTTTCCTGAGGTGCTTCTTGAGCCTACAGTGGCCTGTTAACATGCCCGTAAAGATGCGAAGTGGGTTCTTGCTGACTCTTAGGCAGGTTCTACTTCTTTTCTGGTTGTATTTCACCCGAAAGCTCTTTCGCCTGTCTTAGTTGGGGGATATCGTCCCAATGCTTGGCCCATTTATTCTCTTACTCTTTCCTTAAATCTTCCCTTATTTTGTGGGGTCCTATCCCACAAAAGTGCTCTGGTCCAAGGAACCGCGTGTCTGATCCGTTTCTAGCTAGTTTATCAGCTGCTTCGTTTTCCTCTACTCCTACGTGACCTGGTATCCAGTAGAGATTTACTTTATTTACCTCTCCCAGTGGGTTGGACCTGGTGAGGCATTCCCATACCAGTTTGGATCTGATCTCGTGTGTGGTCAATGCTTTGATAGCAACTTGGCTGTCTGACAGTATTGCGATGTCCTGCCCGCGATAATTTCGCGTGAACTTCTGCTTGGAATATACTGGGGAATATTCCCAGTGATTCTGAGTATCTGGTCCTGGGCCCGTACACCCTCGCCCCAGTGCCTGTAGATGTTTTCGATCCGTCCGTATATCGCGTACTGAGATACAAGGAGTCATCTTAAATATCATCTCGTTTCAATAATAATCTCATTTTGTTATTATCTGTGTTAGGATAAACATCACCATGTGAAAAAGTATTTCCTGAAAAAAGAAAAATTGCATAAAGAAATTTTCAAAGACAAGCCGTCGACTCTTCAGGATTGTGGGGCTTCGTATACCATGGTGAGAAAATAGGCTCGCTTTTTTCAACAAGGGCGAGCTAGCTGTGGAGATGACCCCGCTCAGGTCGACCAGTCAGTGGTGAAAACATCGGAAAGTCGAAAAATTAATTATGGCCCACCGAAGAATAAAAATGTGTAGCGGACGAGTTGCACATCAGTAGAGAATGGACTGCAGAAATTTTGCACCAGCATTTAAAGATGAAAAAAATTGTTTGCCCGCGGGTACTGAAAATTCTCACGCCGTTCAACAGCAACAATGACTCGAGTGCTGCAAAGATTTTTTTCGAGTTATCCGGGGACAATCTTGATGAAATTTGCAATCGAATCGCAACTGCAGATACGACTTGGGTTAGCCAATATTATCCGAAGTCTAAACAAGAGTCTGTGCAGTGAATTGAAAAAGAGGAGAGGCCACCGCAGAAATTCAAGGTGGAAAAGTCGGCTCGAAGCTTATGGCGACTATATTTTGGGGCAGCGAAGGTGTTTTGCTGATTGATTACCTGCCAAAGGGAACTACGCTGAATGGTCAGTATTACATAAATTTATTAAGGCACTGTATGCCCGATGTGAGAAATGCATTGCACTCGAGGAGTTTATATTGAGAAATTGAATATTTTTAATCGGATCTCTCCTTTCAGTTAATGCCTTAGCCTTCAAACTTATCAGCCGCCACTCGTATCATATTGTAATCCAGGCATTTAAATCTTACGAAGGAGATACTTGCAAGGAAAACGAAACATTTCACTAACTTTATCATGCATGGCGAGTAATTTGTAATATTCAATCCTGCCGACATTTTTCTCTTTGAAAGAGCAAAGTTCCTAGGTGGTATGATAGTACCGGGTATCCCACAAATATGGACTGAAAGACTATGAGTTATGGTTATGAGAATATACACTTTGTGAATTCAATTTGTTTGAAATATTTACTTATTTATTTATTTATTTATTTATTTCGCCAATCAGAGTACAAATATCTTACAGACTATGATAATATACATATGTACATATTTATATATGAGAAAATTTTTTTTATTTTATTTTTTTATATTCATATAACTTAAAACTAAACAAAAAAAGGAAAAGGAATATCATTTAATTAAAACTAAATAAATAAGTTTTAAATTTATAACTAAACCTTCGTATGTAAATAATTTGTGAACACAAAATAAAGCTTTTGACATAAGTTGATAATTGATTGACTAACAAGTATAGATACAATTTGAATTTGAATGAGACACGTGGATAATTGCTAAAAAAAATCGATGTCCTTGCAAACTAAATTTGTTTATTTGATGCAACTCGACAAAAGTTCATCCCGACTATAATTTGTGCGATGCAAGGGCTCATGGAAGAGCGACTGGCCGCGCAATATTTTAGAGTGAATCAATGTAAATATATAAGTGGACCAATGAAGGACATTTTATATGAAAATTTACAAGGTCCCTAGTAAATATTATAGAAAATATTTGCGGCGCTCCTCAAGTGATAACAAACCAAACAACAAGCACCTGGATTTATAAGCAGGCATATCTATGTCCCCGTTCAATTTATGAATGACGTACCTGGTAAACTTTCTTTAGACTCTTTCTATTCTTTCCGAATGAGTTATGTAATATGGGTACCAAACAAAGCTGCAGTACCCAAGAATAATTTTAACCAGTGATACGTACAATGAATTCAAAGCATATTGATCTGTAAATATCCTGGTATTTCTGTTAACAAATCCAAGAATCGAATTTGCTTTGTTCATAGCATAGTCTATGTGCAGCGAAAATGTAAGCTTTATATCTAATATAACGCCCAGATCTTTCTTGCGATCAACCCTCTCAAGGCATATATGATATCATCAATGTAATATCTAAATATTATTGGGTTAGAGTGTCTATAACAAGAGAAAATATTGATATTTTGCGATATTCAAATGCAAATAATTAATTTTTCACCATTAAACTAATCTTGACAAATCAGTATTGAGAAGGATACAATCATGCGCAGAAGTAATACGATACAACTTTAAATCATCCGTAAAGAGCAAGCAAAGTGAGTGTTTAAAGATTAATGGAACATCATTAATATAAATCAGGAAAAGTAAATATCCTAGATGACTATCATGTGGTACGCTAGATGTTACAGTAATGTGAGTATGGTTGACTCTATCAAAAGCTTTGGCAAAGTCAGTATATATATATCATTGGTAGTCTGCTTTGATATTGTGGATGCAAATCGTACGAATTGCTGCCTGATAACCCGTTTGGTATTGCCAAATTACCAATCATAAGTCGTACATATGTTTTGAAAACTTCGAACTATTGTAGAATCAGCTTACCATTTATTTCCCCAGTTGATAGGCAAAAACATGTTTCAATCCACCACCATGGGCCAGAAAAGATGCTCAATGAGACTTAGGAGGTATAAGTCCCCCTCACTTTGCTTTTGATTTTCAATGTAGAAGCTTCATTTAATATAATCCCTTCAAAAATGCTTGGTGGACTACTTCCCCACCTTCCTCATCGTTATGCAGATATATACTATCTACTTGAATTGCATTTCAGGACCATTTTGGTAAATGCATCTCCTTTTACTTATGCTCAATCACATCGAAATCCCATTAGAACCGACGATTAACACGTCCAAATGTACGAACGAATCGATGGAAACCGCAAAGATTTCCAATGCATATATGATGCTACAAGCCTGTGTGTCCTTCTTGCTAATTGCTTTGGGGATGTTAAAGCTATATACACCTACTGCACCTACTGTACCAGTTTGTAACCATCCTTTCAGCACTTTGCAACGAAATGCACAAAATCGGTTTGAGATAATCATTAAAAGGTCAAACATTGTGCGTTAATGCATTCGGCATCCTGGCCCCACAACCGCAACCAAACAACTCCCATGGGCCTGTAGGAACTTGGCTTACAGGCACAGTATACAACGCATCCTTGGGCTGCTCGAACGAGCACCACTGCAAAGTGCACAGACAAATTGGCAGCACAAGCTCAATCATTGGGCTTTTTGGGAATGCCAACGCTGCAATCTCAACCGACACGAGTGCTATCTTTCTCAAACCCACAAAGTATTCATGTGCACGGAATGGAGTTTCATTGCTTCTTGCGTATCGCTTTGAATATTTCAATTTCCACTGCCAAGCTTCTGCGAGCAGACAGATAGATGTTGAGAGGAATATGGAACGTTGAATGGATCAAGTTCGCCGCACACATGTTGCAATTTCAGAGGTCGGGATTTTTGGTTACTGCGTGGGTAGAGTACCTAAACGTGCAAATGTCGGTGTGGGAAGGCTGCGATGGAGGACGTATTCAAGTTTTCTGGTGAACATTTCCCGTTAATGTAATGCCACAGATATCGAACGTGTAGTTAAGGATATACAAAAAGGCCACGGGATATAGGTTTCGTGTGGTACTTTGGGTTTATTTTATTTTCTAGTTGCACTATATGACCGATGGTAGGTGGTTTCCATGTTTAAGTAAATTACCTTCGGGTTAGCTGGAGACATATATAACTCGTGAAAGAGATTGTTACACTAAAATACGTTCTCTGGATCAGCACCTGGGAAAGTGCGCGGCAAAATATCATGAAAAAGATGCAGTGGAAGGAGCTACTAGTCAATTCAAAGAAGACTAAAGTAGAGAATGCACTGGGTAGTGAATGTTATAGCTAAGGATAGAAAGTATTGTCTTTCTTGTTATGGCTAATCCAGGCCAGGTAAAGTTCATTCGGCACCAGGTCACCCTTTTGTGGTGACAAAAATAGAATTTCATATGAGTCACTAGGATTTTCAATTTTGTATATGAAATTCTTGGAATTTTTGAGATCTGCTGGAGTATGTAAATTCAACCAATCGTGAACCTAAGGGCTTAAAACGGGAGTGGTAAGGACAAATCAGGTTGCTAGAGCTATTAAGAAGGCCGACGTCTTCATCGTAAGTGCTGCTCAAAAGTCTACTTCCTTGAAGATCAGAGGGACAGCATTAACATTTAATTCACTGCATATGACGTTTTGAATAAATAGATAACTTGGTAGTTTCCTTGGCTTTCCTTAAGCTTATATGTATATTCGTTTCGATTGAGTGTGATTGATAATTCTCTCAGCTGCCATCATCGAGCACGTTGTTGGTTAGTACCCCCGATCAATAGACATATGTACGATTGTTGGTGTCTGCAGGATCTTTTCCGGATCTGCAGCCTTTGCCATCCTATTTTTTCTATTTTTCGTACGTCCTGAGGCTTTAATAGATTTCTTTTGGTATACACTTTTTCTTCATTGCCAGAGCGCGCATATTAGGCTATTGCTGCCAGATTTTGGTGGACGCAAATGTCCACCAATTTGATCCAAAGCCCACTTTTATATGGTACTAGCTGGCACCCGGCGTGCGTTGCTGCGCCTAACAAAAAAAAAAGGCAGGCGCTTGGGGCTAAGTCTGTATGTTTTTGTAATTTTTTTGATCTATCACCTTTGTACCGTAATTATCTACATTTCAAGAAACAAACCAAGTAAATTGGTTGAAAATTACGGGCGGTAGAGGGACACAAACGCATTTTGTCACTTAAATTTATATATAAGATGTGATAGGCCAGCAGCGTAACCGCAAACCTAAACGAAAATGATACAATCATGCCTAAAGCCCAGTTCGGGGGCATAAGACCTATCGTTGGTCAGCACAACTTAGAGACGAGGTGGAAAATGTATTTGCTTTTGACTCGCTTATCCCTTACATGACTGCACATCTCGTTGTGGTGTAAGGGCCTAGTAGAGGTAAAAGACTCTTGGGATTTTCTCCCTAGATGAGATTCGAAACCAAGATGCAGTCGACCCTAATCCCTCTTCTCCCATCCCTCCTTTCACATCTCCCCTCCGGTGGGCTGGATCAAGGTGTTATATGACCCGTGCGGAGGATCAACCTGGCTGGGAGCCCATCCCAAAAATAGCTCAGTCGCGAACGGAGTATTCGGATACCTGTCGACCTCCGGATTAGCTAGCCTTATCTGTGTATTGCGGATCTCTGCACAGACGGACATTCCTTTCTCCGCTACTCGTGGGAACACAAAATGAACAATAACAAAAAACAAAATTAACAAAAAAAAAACAAAATTAAGACCGGTTCTCCTTTTAAACCGGACGGTAGTACGGCGCTTAAGCTGTCTACTGGTAAGGCTCCTGAAGTGCTGGTTAGTTTGGAAGACTGTGGCTATTCATGGTCCTACTGTTACCAATAGCGCGTGGATAATTCTCTCCGCGAGAAAATTCTCTCTTCAAATCCAATAACACCCAGTTAGTTACCTTAAGAAAACTGATGGGACTTGTACGACTTCAAGCAAAGATTCGCTAAATTTACTGCTTGACACTCATTTCCCAGGCAGTTCCCAAGTTGTTAGCAATATGGTTTTCAGCAAACCATCTGCACAGAAAACAAACTCCTCAAAACTGATTACACAGATCAAGCTTCAGCGGGCACTGCATAGCTTCAAACCATATAAATCCGCGGGACTAGATGGCATAATACCTGCCGAGTTGCAAAAGTCATCGGATATAATCCTGCCGATGCTTGAGACAATTTTTAAAAGTTGTCTAGACTTGGTATATATCCCAAAGATATGGAGAGAAGTTAAAGTTGTCTTCATACCCAAAGCAGGTAAATGCTCTCACATAAATCCAACAGATTTCAGACCTATAAGTCTATCATCATTCCTCTTAAAAATATTAGAACGACTGATTGATATCCATTTACGCAACAGTATTGATAAGAAACTACTGTCGGCGGCCCAACATTCATATTGCAAAGGAAGATCAGTGGAGACGGTATTACACTCACTGGTGCGTAAAATAGAATATTCCCTATTTCATAAGCCGTATACAATGGTTGCTTTTCTGGATATAGAAGGTGCTTTCAACAATGTCAATGTATCAGCGATAGTAGATGTACTATCAGACTTGAAGGTCGACAGCTCACTTTGCGAACTGATTAATCTACTGCTTAATGGTCGGATTATCAACTCTAAGCTGGGTGGGACCTACGGATCCTAACAGGCTTCCTAACGGGGCAATGCAAACTCAGGGAGCATCTACGGAAACTAGATATAACAAATGAAGGCCTTTGCAGATTCTGCAACGAGTCATGTGAGACTCCGGAACACCTTCTGGAGTCCTGTGGGGCACTGACCCACAAAAGATTGAAATACTTGGGCAAATACCAAGTATCAGAAGAGGATATGCCAACCATGGACCTACTTCTCATTCTCAGATTCTTAAAAGAAACTGGTCTGGAGAAAGGTGAACTATTCTCGCCAAGGCAAAGTAAGAGCATATGACCTTCAAACACAATTCCTCAGGAATTGCAGTTGCGAAGGGGACTCTAACGAGGGAACAAACCTCCCAAAGGTATTAGCAGGGGGCACAATAGACCATTAGGTCACAGTGCAAAATAACCCTACACAAATAATAATAATAATAATAATAATGGGTGGGACGTCTACCAGAAGGTCTGTCAGTAGAGGCACTCCGCACGGTGGTGTTCTATCCCCCCTTTTGTGGAATCTGGTGATCAATGAGCTATTGATGATCATGGAAGACGAGGGTTGCACGGCGATCGCTTATGCAGATGACGTTGCTTTGGCTGTCTCAGGAAAGCACTTAAATACTCTAAAGGAACTTCTACAAAACGCTTTAAACAAGCTCACTGGATGGGCAGTTCGGTGTGGTTTGGGTGTAAACCCCCACAAAACTGAACTTGTACTCTTCTCCAGGAAATATAAAATTCCGTTATTCGAGCCTCCTTCTCTCAATGGTATCAGCTTAACTTTTTCTGACACTGCAAAATATTTGGGTCTCATCCTGGATAAGAAATTAAGTTGGAAACCTAATATTCAAGAAAGAGTAAAGAAATCTACAGTAGCACTTTTCTCTTGCAAAAAAAGCTATATAAATAGATGGGGTTTGCAACCCCGAATCACTCACTGGCTCTACATCTCGATCATTAGACCGATACTCACATACGGGGTGATTGCCTGGTGGACGGCCTTAGAAAAAGCTATAAACTGCGATTAGCTAAGTAAGGTCCAGCGCACAGCTGGCCTGTGCATAGACGGGGCACTACGTACAACTCCTTCTGCGGCACCGGACATTTTGTTTCATCTGATACCCCTCGATATATTTAGTAAGCAAATGGCAGCGAATTTAGCCGTTCGCCTTGAAGCTACCTAACAGTGGTCAAGAAAAGAATTTGGCCACGCTTCCATCTTGAATAAATTCAAATTCTCTCCCAAAAACACGGACTATACCATCCCACGTCTGAACTTTGACAAGAACTTCCTCGTCACCATCCCCTCCAGATCACTCTGGAATGATGATGAATTTTTAGAATATGGGTAAATCCACTTCTTCATTGATGGCTCAAAATCCAAGGACGGAGTTGGTGGAGGTGTTTTCTCTAACAGGCTTAATCTTAAGCTCTCTTTCCGTCTTCCAAATCATTGTATCGTGTTCCAGGCGGAAATTTGGGCGATTAAAGAAGTCTTGTCTTGGGTTAAGAAAAACGTGATATCTGCTAGAAATACTTACATCTTTTCAGACATCCAAGCAGCAATCAAATCCTTGGAATCGACCTCTATAAATTGTAAGGCCGATGAACTCGCCAGAATAGGAACAACTATACCCATCCTGTCAGATAAAGGCTCCTTAGGTATACCAATCGCTACTTTCAAACTCAAATGCTATCGAGAGTACGCATCTTAGGTCGACAAGTGGACCCACATATCTAGCGACAAAACAAATTTGGCCGAAGCTGGATCTAAAACGTTCTAAGGATTTAATTTCTCTC
Source organism: Brachypalpus laphriformis (assembly GCA_945910035.1). NCBI lineage: Eukaryota > Metazoa > Arthropoda > Insecta > Diptera > Syrphidae > Brachypalpus > Brachypalpus laphriformis. The sequence continues at coordinate 37,519,873 of OX246753.1, forward strand.
AACAGATTGCATATCGGCGCTGTAATAGATGTCATCACTGGACACTGCCTAATAATAGGCAAGCATGCTGCAAGCTAAGCGTTTTTGCGAACGACTTTTGTAGAAGCTGCGTGGACGAAGAAGAGGAAGAAACTATTCCTCACCTTCTTTGTTTCTGCCCAGCTCTCTCCCGTAGAAGAAAGCTTCATCTAGGAGCCCTCTATTACAACGACATAGGCGACCTGAATAACATCGATATTAAGAGCCTCCAACGCTTCATAAGAAGCTCAAAATGGTTTAACGAGTAGGTAGGAGAAACTTTCTCCCATGATCCATGTAGTATCACAATGGACCTATTTTTGGTCTAAGTGTGTTGGCGATTCTCTGCTGGCAGCCACTTCAACCTAACCTAACTGAACCTTGACTCGCTTATTAGTTTTAACTATGTACAATATTACCAAAACTTCTTTTGTCATGTGACGTTTGCAAGTCTCTGTATTATGAATTTGAGAGAGCAAGTCTCGGAAGTAGTTCCTCTGCTTGTTATAATTCAGATAAAGCTAGAATTTCAAAGTGTCAACATGGAATGGGGAGATCAAGTAAATAGAATTGCAATAATTGCGTTGCAAAAATGTGGACTGGATGCGAAGTCAATTTTAAAAACCTTGCTGGTGCTACAAATTAGCCGTGTTTTTATTTATCGAAAATATTCGCAGAAATGGGTGGAATTAATGACCGCCAAAGATCGGGGCGTCGACGTTCAGTTCGAACTTTGGGTATTGCTTCTAGAACGATCTCAAGGATCATTAAAGATGACTTTGGACTTACAGCGTACCGTAGATCTACATGACATCTGCTTACCGTGAAATTAAAAAAAAAAAATAGAGAGAGGAAATCAAAAAAACTGCTATCTCACGATACGTGAGAAAAAAAGATCGGAACATTTTTTTTACCGGTAAAAACATTTTTACTGTTGGAGAAAAATTCAAAAAACAAAATGATAAAGTTTATGCGGATAACTCTAAAGAAGCTTCGCAAATAATTCCCAGAGTTCAGTAGGTCACCTATGATTGGGTTACTCAGTTGCATTTTTGAGAAAAAGGCACACAAATTTCGGCTAATGTGTACCAGAATACCGTTTTAGAGGTCGTTGTTAAACTACTAAACCATTCTTTTTTTGAAAATAAGCCACTCAAAAATAGTTAGAAGAGAATGTATTGGACTTTATGGCGGAAGATTGGCCATCATCTAGCCCACATGTGAACCCTCTGGATTCTTATGTGGTCAACTTTGGAGGCTAGTCGCTGAAGGCATCCCTTGTGAAAGCAGTGCAACACTTTTCAATGGAAAGTGTTCGTGCCACTAATCTTACTCTTTCTAGTCTCGTACCTCTCCGAGAGACTCTTTCGTGTTAAGCAGGGAAATGATTACGCTGACTTCAAGAAGATTGCGGCCGGAGTCCCACAAGGAAGTGTCATTGGCCCGTTTCTATATGTACTCTACACGCGTGATATCCCACAGGAAAGAAACTGCGTCGTCGTCACGTTTGTGGACGATACGGCGATATTGACAACGGGCGATACTATTGAAGCAGATATAGAAATTTATGGAAAGTTGCGCCATTAATAAAGTCCACGAATTATTGGCGTATTGTGCTGAACGAAAGCAAATCTACTCACGCCAACTTTACCTATAAAAAAGTGGATAGATTACCTGTATATCTAAACTCGGCTCAAATTCCGTACACGAACGAAGCAAAATATATAGGAATGACTCTAGATGTTGAGCTTAAATGGAAATCGCACGTAAAAAAGAAACGCGACAAGCTCGAAAACAAATACCGACAAATGTACTGGCTACTCGGATAACATTCGAAGTTGAGCCTACATAACAAACTGCTGATCTATAAGCAAGTGCTAAAGCCAGTGCACACGTATGGTATACAACTATCGGGTTGTACCAGAAAAGCATTGGAACGTCATACAAACTTTTGAAAAACAAAGTTCTTAGAACGATCGTTAGCGCACCGTGGTCGAAGAGATAACAAAATTTGCGTGTCAACACAAAGATCGCATTCACGGCCGTTGTAACCGTATCGTCATTCAACTACTTGCAGAAAATAATTCAATTCGTCATCTATAAAGGACAAATCCTTTTGACCTTGTGTCATACTATATGCCGGTTGTGAAAAATGCAGGAACTTCCATTAGAATTTATCCTGTCTAAAGTACTGCTCGTTTTAAATTACTTACGAACATCTTTTTACAAAATCACGAGTCCTGTAACCGAAAATAAAACTGCTGGATAAGCATCGGCTTAGTTGTAGTATTCATTTTGAAGAGAGGTGTTTTTTAGTGAGTAAACATTTCACACTACCATAAGCACGCGCAAGAAAAAAAACCATTGACCGTTGCCCAGACCAATTAAGGGCCCCTGTCAATGCCAAAGGCGATCATTTTGAATAAAAATGTATACGTTTTGCTTTTTATATAATATACCAAAAATAATAAATATTTTTTGTTTTTAAATATTAATTTTTTTACATTTTATTGCAATATCAAGTTGTTTCAGTATTTATGGCTAGACTAGATATTATCCGATCGACAGCTAATAAAGTAACAATCTTATCTTGTTCTAATCAAGTGTAAGCTACGTAACACCATTTCAATTTCTTGGCGATTTTAACCATGGGAAAGCATTGTTCGGCTGCACTACAGGCCCGGGCTTTGCCCATTACCATTTGTACGACTGGGACCCAGCCCTAAATTCTGATCTGGTTCAATATCATATAATTTAAACACGCCTTTAAAATGATTTAATATGGACATTCTTTTTTTTTTATAATTTGTGCGCACTCAAAGGTTTATAAAATTTAAATGCGGGCATTAGAAAGGAAAGATATATATATATAGAGAGAAAGATTTGGTGTAGTGGTTTGAAACTCAGTTGTTTATCTTTTAGAAGAACTATTTAAAAACCATTTAAATAAAAATAATTATGTTAATTGTTCCACAAGTGATCACGATATAAAAAAAAATTCCACATACGCCAGAGAAATCATCCCCATCAATACAAGAATATTCAAGAACGCATTTAAATGAGTCACTTATCTAAATCTTTTCTCAAACACCTAACACCATAAAATCAAAAATTCCTAGATATTCCTCACACTTATTCTAAAACGGAAGCAAAATGATAAAAAAAAAATCCTGAATTCCACGACACGATTAACGTTCGACAAAAAAGCGGTTTATATCTGTCATGTATATCTATTCCATTGTTTTCAATTTGCTCCGACATGCCTCTCTGTCAGCATGAAATTATATTGTGTGGTGGTGCTACAGCAGGAACAGAAGCCGCACACGAAAAAAATTCCTAGATATCCACGTCCAGGTATTTCAATTCAACGAATCAACAAGCAAACGTAGAAATCCTCAGCAGTAGAACGTGATTGAAATGGTAATCAACTGTTGCAGGAACATTCTTTTTTTTTTCGCTGCTTTTTCGTTTACCGTCTCTGCCCACATCCACGGATGCAGTGCTATATCAATCAAATATCAATTTTCACATTCAATTGTTGGTTGGGTCGTTCGGTTTACTTGGAATCGGGAACTAAGGAACGTGAACAACAATAGAGATTGGAAAGAGAAGAAAATCAATATTGGGGTATCACCATCAAAAGGGCAGGGATCCTTATCGTGAAAAGAGCAGGAGTCGAATGGAATGCAGTCCTTTCTGACAGAAGTTTGCTGAAGGTATTAGGTTGAAAATTGTTGAAAATAGATTGTTCAATTACATATATAAATAAAAACTAAAATATACATTAACAGATAATAATTAGTCAACATTGTGAATATTAAATATTAATAAATTATTTTTTAGATTATTTACTTATATAAATAAAAATTAAAATATACATTAAGAGATATTAATTATTAAACATTCTAGGTATTACATATCAGTAAACTAATTTTTATAAAAATTGCTTTTCGACTTGAAAAAGTGTATGCAATCGGACTCCATCTATCAGACTTCACGGTAGTACTGCATTGGATGAGGCAGTTAATACGCTTCACATAGGTATAATTCTATTATTTCCACTCTGCTAGCCCTGAGAGGGATATTAGCGGTAGAATACAGCATAGTTTCCATGCTGTCCATGTCCTTGGCTATAGTGAAGCCAGGGTTTGGTGGCCTTTATTTTATATATAGACATAATGCTCATACTGCTCACTAGCAGTATGTCGAGTTTTGATCATGATAAAGTCTAGACGCGTTTTCCTTCTGCTGTTATTATTGCAATTCCATTTGTATGTACAAAGTGTGACATCCAATTGCCCAGTGGGAGTGTAATCTATTGTGGCGTTTGTTGTACTAAGGTCCATGTAAGTTATTGATTTCTCCGCGGTGAATAAATAAAAAACTATTTTTTCCAGACGGATGGCCGTCTTCTTGCAAATCTGTATTCAAAGTCAAACTTAATCTACAAACTATAGGTACAATTATTTATAACGTGTGACAAACAATGTGCCTGAGGGTAGACGCTGCCTTGGCAGCTTGGGAAATAATCTCTGTGAACAGTGCTTAGAGGTGTCGCACAGTGGTTCAAAATACCAGTCTACCTGGACAAAATTATTTTATTATGCCAAACTGTTCGTTTGTACCTTGAAATAAATAGTTTTTTTTTTTGTTTTATTATACATATATGAAATTTTTCAATAAATAAGTTAAAACTAGAAAAACCAATAATAATAAATTCACTAGTTAACAAATTAATAAAAATAAATTTTAGAACAAAAAAATAATAAATTAATATTTAATTCGAACTAGATACAGACGTATTTGACTCAAAACTGCATTCTTCTTCTTTCTCAGAGTCTAATTCAGCACTTTCCTGAAGATTTTGAGGAATTTCAAGTAAATCGACCATATCCGGTGTTAAAGTAGACATCTTCTTGCTTGGTGTTTGGCGGTTAAAGCTCACTAGAGGATCTGATGAAACGAGGAGCATGTGAAACAAATTTTGCATTTTCCTTCTTCTGTTTATTTTTCTTGTATGGTGTTCACGAAAATATTTGCAGTCCTTGTTTCTTGCTTCCTGTGATTCCTCTGTTAATTGTCCAATAGGGGCAATCGAATTCGGTACCACGTCTGGCCGATAAATTAGTATCTTGTGCACAGTTACAGGCATATAGTACCATGGGTAAACACTAACATACAATTCTGCGGTTTTCTTACAGTGGCTAGTAAACTTTTCAATGTTGATCTCAAAACCGTTAGAAATTGTGTGCAGTATTGTAAGCTTAATATTCAGCCCTGTTATGGAAGCTTCAAAATTTCTCCTGAATGCACTTTTTCAGAGGAATCAGTTGAATTTAACAAATATTGCACTCTGCGCCTCTCAGTTCTTTCACTTGCAGCAATAGATTCCTTTCGAGGTCTGCCTGTAGATGAGTTATTTGATGAGCAAGGCTCTGTTTCAGCGACATGCACACAAACTTTAAGGACTGGTAGCACTATATTTTCACTCGGCCACGATTTATTACTTTTTTCAAAAACAGCGGAGTTCCTGCTGCATTCCTTCCATTTTTTGCCTACATATCCATTATGTGTCTTCAAAATTGAATAAATTTTATCCTTACTGTCAGTTGAGACTTCCTCAGTATCGAGTTTTCCTAGGATAAAATTATACAACGCACTTTGTTTGTTACCCTCAGCACATTTTTTCCATTCATCAAATAATTCTCCTCTGGAAATTCGGCTTCTCTCTGAAACAAAATGTCATAACTTTGTAATACGCAAGAAAATGCAAGAAATTTTTGGTGTGTGACTAGTTTATTAGTCAGGCTTTCTAAAAATACTCAATTTGACTGGACGATGTTGGACGATAACACTGTAGCCTTAAATAAATTTAGGTTTTTATTCGCGTTTATCAAATGTTAGAGTGTTATATAAAATGTTTCACAATAAATTTTTAACAACTAATTTATTCCATTCATTTAGGTTTTTAGATAGCACTTACCTTCAGTAACAAATCTCATAATTAAATTGCAGTCAAATCACTCTGGAAAACTTAGCACATGTAGTTACTTCTGACTGTTTGATTTTGCTTACATTATTCTTTGCAGCCATGTCATGTCAAAGTGCGCACTTTGGGCTCTCTTAGTACCATTATTTTTACAGAGTGGCCCGAAATACTTTGTCATGTTATGAAATGACCATTTTTGAACATATTAATAATTTTTTTTTTTTTTTGGAGCAACAAAAAATTTGAATTTTGTCCAGCTGGATTGCCATTTTGCACGGTGCGACGGCCTTGCCGCTGAACTTTTCAAGGCAGGACGAGATGAGTTGGTAAAGAGCATCCACCAGCTCATCTGTAATCTGGTCGGATGAAAGTATGCCCGATGAATGGGACCTCAGTATCGTTTGCATGATCCTGAAGAAAGGAGACCCTCCGAACTGCGCCAACTGCAGAAGCATAAGTCTCCTCAACATCGCATATAAGATCCTGTCTCCCATACTATGCGAACGCCTAAAACCGATCGTCAACAACCTAGTAGGTCCTTATCAGTGCAATTTCAGGCAGGGAAAGTCCACCATTGACCAAATATTCACACAACGCAGATCTTGGAAAAACCCATGAATATAAAACTGATATCCACCATCGATACGCACCACCTCTTTATCGATTTCAAAGTTGCCTATGATAGTGTGTATAGAGTCGAGTTATACAGAGCCATGTCTAGTCTTACTTACTTACTTAGGTGGCGCTACAGTTCGGGGTGAACCTGGGCCTCAACCAACAAGCCTCTCCATTTAGCTCGGTCTTTAGCTAATTGCCTCCAGTTGCGCACTCCAAGTTGGTCGAGGTCCCCTTGAACTTGTGCGCGCCACCTACGGCGATGATTCCCTTTACTGCGTCGTCCCTCGGGATTAGATTCGAAGACTCTGCGGGCCGGAGCGTTGGTGTCCATTCGCTCTACATGTCCTAGCCATCTCAGACGTCCAATACGCAGTTTTTTGACTAGGTCGATGTCGCTGTACAGCTCGTATAGTTCGTGATTGAATCTTCTCCTACAAAACCCGTCAACGCAAACGGGACCGAAAATCTTACGAAGAATTTTTCTCTCGAAGCGACCAAGGATATCTTCATCCTCTTTTAATAAAGTCCATGATGATCAAGGTCTTATATAGAGTCTCCTTAGTTGTTCGAGATAGGGCTTTCCTCTTGAATTGCCTTGTAAGCCCAAAAAAACAGCGATTGGCAAGAGTTATTCTTCGATTGATTTCTGCACTGATTTTGTTTGCTGAATGCAGGGCCAAGGTAGACAAAGTCCCTTACTACCTCGAAGTTATAGCTGCCCACGGTGACGTTCTGTCCAAGCCTTCTGTCTAGTCTTGGTATCCCTGTAAAAGAACTTCAAATTAAACCACCTTACGGTGCTTCTGAATTTTACGATATTTTACAACCTGCTGATAATAAAAATAAATAAATATTTGGCGCAACAGCTCTTTAAGTGCCAGGGCCTAGCTTCTCGTAACCACTCATGTTGTGTGCGTTATATTTTTCACACGAATGGAGGGACCTACAGTTTAGTGCCGTATCCGAACGGCGATTTGAGAAGCTTTCTCATGACAATAGTACTCTCGTTGGTGTTTTTTGGGATTCGAACTTGGAACACCACGCGCTGTGATCCAACACACTAACCACTTACGCCACGGCGCACTGTTGATAATAATAAAAGAATTGCAAGCACTTTTATTATACATTTTTTATATGTTCTAGTTGAACGCATTCATTCGTGTGAGCGCCATCTATGTGTCATTGTATTGTATTGTTTAGCACCCAACTTCGGGTCGATCCAACTTTGTTCACTTGAACAAAATCAGCCGAAACCTAAAGAGGCCTTCTGCCCAGAGTAAAACAAAAAAATTGTAATCGTTTGCCATCGAGTAATAAACCTACTATTTTTGTACTTTAAAGAATAAAATTAATTTCTTTAGAGACAACTTTCAAGGCCTTAATAGCTAAATTCATTCGTTGCATTGACCGAGAGAATTTTATTATTTAACTCCAATGAGATGTATTCGTTTTATATCTATTATCGACGCGTAGTTTGTGTTCGAAGTTCCGTGGAAGCCCGCACGTCAAAGAAACCATCTCACGAAAAATAGAGTGCGACGGGCTCAGCTGGTATTGCCACGTTCAAAGAAGAGTTCATTTGAACCCTGTTAAAAGCTAAATATCAATGAACGTTCCTCCAAAGACAATGCAAACAAAAGGCAGGTCTATAAACGCCTGGAGCACATAAATCCAACGGCATCAGCATTCGACTTGAGTAAGTAACGAAGTGATCCAAAATCGGGATGCCTGCCGATATTTTCTGAGGTCAAACAGCCGAACCCCACGGCGGATCAGCAGAAAGGCAGTGAAGTGGTAGGGTTATGATAGCTTATTTTCAGATCATAACCTCGCCGAAATAGAAAGAAGAAGAAGAAGATCGACGCGTGGTTTGAACTGTACGTACGAGTATGTACCAATAACATCTAAACGGCTCTTTAATCCACCATGGAATAACTGGCGGATAACACATTTAAGGAACTTAACGAATAAGAAGCCCAAAAGGTTCAAGAGCTCTCATAATCTAATTGATTATGTAAGTTTCTACAGGATAAGAAAATAATTGAATGTGCTCAATAGAAATTTTATCATGGGTATCTAGATCAAGCTAGTGCAGTTAATAAAGTTTTTTGGAAATACATTAAATATAAACGTAAGTCATATGCTGTTCCGAATGTAATAGTATTGTATATGTACGTAAATATTGAATTTAACAATCACACACCTACACTATTGAAATTAGAATTATGACAGAATAATTATTTTAGTTTTGTGCGAGTTTCCCAAGTGCGAAAAGTTCAAATATCTGGGATCTATCATCAATAGCAAAGAAACTTGTGATGACGACATCAATCATCGGACGCGGAATTTTCTCGCCACTTCATCCACCCTACGCTTAGTGGATGAAGTAGCGAGAAAATTCCGCTATCTTCTGTGACAGAAAAATGCCACCTAAGTTGAAAGGAAGGCTCTACACCCCAGTTGTGCGTCCAGCGCTCACATACGGTTCACAATGTTGGACGATGTACAAAACGTATGAGAGTAAATTAAGGGCAGCTGAGATGAAGATGCTTCGCATGACAGCCGGAGTGACAAAGCTTGATCGAATAACAAGTTCGAAGATCCGTGGACGCTTTCATATCAAGGAAACCATCGCACAAAAAATAGTGTGCCACCGGCTCAGCCACGTTCAAAGAAGAGATCATTTGAACCCTGTTAAAAAGGTAATATCAATTCACGTTCAAAAGACATCGCGATGTAGGAAAGGCAGGCCTATAGACGCCTGGATCGCACAAATGCGACGACATCGGCATTTCATTGGCCTCAGTAACCGAGTGATCCAAAATCGACAGGACTGCCGATATTTTCTGAGGACAAATAGGCGAACCCCACAGGCGGATCAGTAGAATTGCGATAAAGTGAGAGGGTTATGATCCCTTATTTTCGGATCATAGCCTCGCTGATTAAAGGAAGAAGAAGAATTATTTTAGTTCTGTGTTATCCTTATAGTAAATTTTTTTTATTCTGTAATCTTTTAAGGTTATTCAACATGTAGGTGAAATAAATAAATAAATAAATAAATATAGCATCACCCTGTGCTATATGTCACTGACATGGTGGAGGGCTAAGATGGTCTTTGTTCTTGGATCAGAGAAGACTACTAATGATATTGCAAAAAGCTACGGCTGCATAGCAATTAAATTTGATGATGATTTTCCCAAACTTGGTGACGGATGTGATTTCAGCTTAAAAGGCGCTGAATTCGTTGTTATTTCCGAAGGAACTATTGACTCGTAGTGTTTTGCAGTAAACCTCAGCTCCCATACCGACATCTATTTTAGATAGTGAATTTCCTATTGAATGTGAAAATCGGAGCCATTTAATCGGTTACTACCTGCCTACTTGTTATCTACCATATGTCAGAATGGAGACATGACCATATGGCGTTAATAACCAGAATCGTGCTTCCCTCAGTCTGAATGCCGATTTGGCCGACGTATTGCTTCAGACCAGATCAAGCGGAATTTTTTATTTTTTTTATAATTTGCGCGCAATCAAGGGGTTATGAATACCCTTAACATGTTTACACACCGTGCGGGCAATGGAAAGGATAGATAGAGAGAGAGGGAGAGAAAGATTTGGTGTAGTCGTTTGAAGCTCAGTTGTTTATGCATCAGAGAAAATCTGGGGATGGCGTCCAGATAACTGGAGAGATTTTTGTTATTTGTTGTCTTTGCTTCTGATTTACAGTAATGATGCTGATGCAGTTCGCCCTATGAAACAAGGGCAGACGAATTCTTGGCATTGATCAGTGAGTGGTTTTCTAGCTTTCAACAGGGTAACAATAAGATACACCAACTAACAAACAATACAATTTTAAAAACGAAAATTATATGACGAACGAAAAAGGATGTGGAGTGCATTTTTCCTATATATTGTACATTATATATTATATATTATATATTATATATTATATATTATATATTATATATTATATATTATATATTATATATTATATATTATATATTCTCTGTGATTTTTGTATTAAGAAAAACAAACATCTTTTCGACCGCTACTACAACAATTTAGTGTTCATGTACGTATAACAACTTCCATTCGTGCGAAAAATATAACGCACACAATACGAGTGCTTGCCCGAAGCAAGGCTCTAGGCACTTCATGGGCTGTTTCCGCCAAATATACACAATATATACATATGTACCTATATCGTTTTTATATCATGGCGAACTTGTCGAACGCTTTTCTTCATGCGTAAGAGGCTGCACATACTTTTTTAATGTGATCCTTAGTATTATTCCCCCAATTTAATTTAGGATATTGAAGGAAGCCGGCTAGTAGAACTGTCGCCCTGGGAGGAAGTAAAAAAAAAAAGTTGTATTGTATTTTTCTCATGGGACTTTAAAAATGCTGGGCAGGACTTACTGATGAGAGATGGAATGCGTTGCCATTATACTCCATTTTAAAGAGAAAATGCAAACAGCACAATAAGAAAGGACGAAAGGAAACATAGTCATAAGCGTTTCTAATAAGTATAAGGGAAGTTAAAATTTTTAACTAGAATTGGAAACGAGGCTTCAGGAATACCTTGAGGAAATGTCAATAAAGCCTCCAAAAGTCTTTCTGAATTGTATTACAATCCATCCACATGGACACCAGTATGGCAGTATGGTTTACTTGTGCTATCACCATAACAAACTTAACTTACTTCTATGTATGTATTTTTATGGTTTAATTACCCAAAATTATCTTCTAAGGACACAGCATATCTATGTATGTATGGAATCATATGAACTCAACTGTTCATGAAACTGTAACTGAATACAAAGTCTTATTCCTAATGTTGATGCAGGCTTAATAGGTTCCTTTTCTTTCTTTTTCTAACATTCAACGGTCTAGAATGCTCTTCTGCTACACCAAGAATAAATGAAAAAAGTTCCTTAATTTCTCCTCTTATTCCTTTCATTGTACACTCTTAGGCATTTTGAGAAATTATTCGGATGTAATTAATCCTTTTTATAGTTTTTGGAAACTCCTTGAGATACTTGTATTTATTATACATAGACCAAAGAGTTAGCTAAGTCCTAGTGGTAGTGTAGTGGTGATTAGTTCGGCATTAGTTCGTCAAGTTGGGATTTAGAAGACTCAAAGGGTATTATTTTGGATACCATGGTCAAGGATAAGCCGCAAAGCTCCACTGTAATCAGTACAACAAAGCCCATCAAAAATTGGCATCATCCGTTGGATTTACTATCCAATCCAGCACTTTCCATTTGAACAAATATTTACTATTTTTCTTTTTTCTTCCACACCATTAGCATAGCGAGACTCTAAATAATCATTGATCCAACTCAAGCGTCAACACTTTGGTTTGATTTGTTACTCACTTCTGAAGTTGGGCAAAATGTTTCCACTTTTTCCACTCGAAACCCATAGAAAACACACTCAGAGTAAAGTGGATTGCAATTGCTTGCACTTCGGCTGCAGCAGTTTGTTGATGAGGGGGGAAAAGTACAAATTTGTGCTCCGATAACGAAGTAAACAGGATGAGGATGTACGTGTGTATATGCATACCTCTTTCAACTTTTCTGATTACCTTGGCTGAGATGAAACTCTCCACAGAAAGTCCGTTTCGCAGGTTAGTGTTGCAAGCAAACTGAGTGCAAGAAGTGAAGTTATTTTTTGCTTAAAGTGGTTGCTCTAAGGACATTTACCTGAACTCGTTAAATATTTGTAGAATGGAGAAAATATTTGCCGAAAAATCATTCGAAAATTGCGAAAGTTTTTGAAGTGGAAAAAAATTAGTATGTATTATTTGTGTTTGGGAATTTTATTTTAGACAAATTGGTACTTTTAAAATATTTTTATGAACGTGTTGCGTGTTTAAGATGATAAGTATTTTATCGATTGTTTCAGAAAGGAGTAATTGATGAAATTATTTCGGTTGATTTTAAGTTATGATAGATTTTGGGATTGGTATTAAGCATGGAAGCCTCGAAATAAAAGTGGATTCCAACCATTTCCTTGTATACTTGACTCGATGAAGGATTTTTTTTTCAAAAGAGAATATTATTCGCTTAGCATTCCCGTTTATAGCGTAGAACTTGTTCCCGATATTTATAATATCAATTTTATTTTCCGCATAGCAAATTGCAGCTGTCGGACCAAAAGAACTATAGTTTTGTAGTTTTTGGCATTTCACTGGTACTCCTTTGTTTTTTTTATATAACCGCATTTGCGACAAATGTTTGAATGGCTTTTTGGGCCTCTATGCTTTGTACAGGATATTTCAAGGGAATGCCAACCGACGACTGATTTCATCTGATAAGAGACATTAAATCCTACAAAATAAAAACTCTTTGAATGTAATAAGTGTTTGTAGCTGCAATTTCTCCGAAACATGCAGACGTAGAAACTTTCAATTGAAATTTCTTTCAGTCGCTTCATGAGAGCTAAGGAAGGATTTTCTGAAATTCGAGCTCAAAGTGAGAAAAATTAGGTTGAAATCGCCTCTTTCGTTCTTAGCAGAATTGTATTTTATTTAACGTATGAGGTATACAGTATCAAATCTTAGCTAAAAAAGTTACATCATGAAAAAGATTAATTAGATATCAATACCTAAGTTGTTTAACCAGCCGACAGCTTCACAGATTGTGTTCAGTGTATCTGACTATAGCAATATCATTGCTGAAGTCAAATAAGCCTACTGGACCTGAGGGATCGCTGGTTGAACTTTTCAAGGCAACTGGTGATGAATTGGTAGATCCAACTCATCTCTAAGATTTGGTCAGACGAGTATACCACCTTGATCAAAAAGTTCCCGAAATTTATTCAGAAAATTAAAAATACGAGTTTATTCATCTAAATCTATATTGTCCCCTTCACAGTAATCCCCATCGACTGCAACACACTTATGCCAGCGCTTGATCCAATCTTCGAAACATTTTTTATATTCGGTTTTCGGTATGTCCATCAGTGGTTCCTGCGATTTTTCCATTACTTCCTCTCGGCTGCTGAAACGCGTTCCCCGTAATGGTTTTTTAGCTCGATTGAACAGAAAGAAGTCACAGCGAGCCAAATCAGGTGAATTCGGTGGCTGTTGGATGGTATTTGTTGCATTTCTCGTCAAAAAATTACGAATAATGATGGCACTGTGCGAAGGTGCGTTATCATGCTGCAAAATCCACGAGTTTTCTGTCCACAATTCTGGTCTCTTTCGGCGAATTGCTTCACACAAACGTCTCGTAACGCCCAAATAATACTCTTTGTTTATTGTCTGGCCTTCTGTCAAAAATTCAGGATGTACTACACCGTTGTAATCCATGAAAACCATGAGCATTGCCTTCTTTTTTGACTGAAAACGTCTGCCACTGCGTTCATCATCTTCGATTGACTCACGACCACTTTTGAACCGCACGTGCCACTGGTAAATGACCGTTTTCTTTAGAGAATCGTTGCCGAAACACTTTTCCAACATTTCCAACGTTCGTGCACCATTAAATCCGTTTTTTACGCAAAATTTAATACAAGTTCGTTGTTGCAAATTTAAATCCATTTCTAAAAAATCGCCAACACACACAGAGATAGATGTACTCTTGGCTACGTAACTTTTGCAAATGTCAAGCTATGATGCTAAGATTTAAAGAGAATATCAACAACAGATGTACCAACTTAACAAAGAAAACAGAACTCAAATTGGAACGATGGGAGCGCCACACGGTTCTTATTCCACCTTTTTGATCAAGGTGGTATGCCTTGTGAATGGAATCCCTGAGTCGTTTGCCCGATCAACAAGAAAGGAGGCCCCCTCAACTGTGCAAATTATAGAGTCACCAGCCTCCTCAACATTGCATACAAGATTTTTCCTGCAATATTACGTAAACAACTGAAACCCTTCATCAAAAGCCAGATAGGGTTCTATCAGTGCGATTTCAGGCCAGGAAAATCCACTATAGATCAAATCTCTATAATTCGGCAGAAGGCCCAGGAAGTACAAATCAATACTCACCCTCTCTATATCGATTTAAAGGCCGTCTATGACAGTACCTACGAGTATATAAAGGAGCTATATAGAGCCATGCCTAATTTTAACATCCTGCCAAACTTGTCCGTCCGTGCTGGATGACGATGGAGAACGGTCGCTGGTCCTTCAAGGTTGGTAAGGATTTCATCTCAAAAAAGGTTTAAGATAAGGTGACTTCTTTTATGTCGTACTTGAACGGAGTCTGCAAAACCTACACGCCAACATTCACTCAAATGCTCTGCTGTAAATTCTGAAAAAGACACCACCACAGAAATGAAGCGAAGAATAACTCTTATGTTATTTTAGATTAAAAGGGTTAGCTGCAACCAATGGGTGCAGCCTGTACTCGGATCTCTCTCTGTGCTCCCCTGACGTGGAATTTCCTAGATAAAACACTTAAAAGATAGAAAAAGAAACAAAGCGACTAGAGATCTGTGGTGTTATAGCGGCCGCCCCGAAACCATCCTGAAGAAGTTATGAATTTTATGATGGTGGCTTTTCAGACAGGTCGCCTAGATGATTGAAGAAATACTCTCCGAGGGCCGTTTTTCTGGTATTACAAAGGAAGTGTCCTGTATCCTCTTCTGCGTCTGTGTTGCTGAAGCCTCTAGAAAGTTCATTTGTACTTAGCCGCATTCTTTTTGGGTGGGCCACCAATAAGTTGTGTCCGGTAATGATTCCGATGAGCAGCGCCAAATTTTGTCTACTTTGAGTGAGGTGGGCGCCGTGGCGTAAGTGGTTATTGGGTCGGATCACTGCGCGTGAGGTTTCAAGTTCGAATCCCAGAAAACACCATTAAGTTTTTTCATGGTTCCACCCATTCGTGTGAAAAATATAACGCACACAATATGAGTGGTTGCGAGAAGCTAGGCTCTGGCACTTAAATAGCTGTTGCGCCAAATATTTATTTATTTTTTATTTTTTTTGAATGAGGATGAGCTTGGTTTTTACCTTGCCGTGTTTTGTACAGATTTTTCTGGAGACACGGCACGATTGAAGCTCTCTCCATCTTTCGTCTGCTTGTTGTTTGAAGTCAAGTGCTATGTTTGACTCAACAAATTTTAGGGAAAACCCAGTAGAGGCCTCCTCGCTGTACTAGATGTGCACATAATTAAAGGGACTTCAACCAACTTGAAGTGCACAACTGGAGGCAATTGGCTAAGATCGAACTAAGTTGAGAGGTCCAGCAGAAACCCCGAACTGTAGCACCATTTAAGTAAGTAATTAAGTAACCACCTGTTTCTTATAAAACAATGGGTGCTTCTGACATCATCATTTCACAAGTATTGAGGATTGTATTTTATAAGAGGCGTCTGCTGACATGTCAGGGCTGATGATGGTGTTTATGTGCGATCATTTTAGGTAATTAAATATATGTATATGTATCATTTGCCACACAAATCGAAGGGACTTATATTAACGATTATTTCGCAACTGTTGGAAAGACTTGAAATTTGCAATGCTGTAAGGAACTATTCAATTTAAGGTTCGAACTAACGCATCCCAATAAAATAAAAAAAAAAAAAAACAATCTTAAACAGCCCAAATCAGAAGACGGAAATGGAGTAGGTACCTTTTTATCTCGTAGGAAGACTTCTGGACGAATTTCATGGGCCTATATATAAAATTGTAAGTCAACCGCTAATTGAAGGTAGCTTACCACATTAGTTGAATGTCATGAAAATTATACCAGTTCACAAAGGAAGCGGAGTTCAGCAACTATCGTCCCATATTTATTCTTCCTGTGGTATCAAAAATACTCGACAAAATAGTAAGCTGTCAAATTCAAGAATTCTTCCTCAAAAACAATTTTAAATTTGAGGTACAGTATGGATTTCGTATGAAACACAAACG
Source organism: Brachypalpus laphriformis (assembly GCA_945910035.1). NCBI lineage: Eukaryota > Metazoa > Arthropoda > Insecta > Diptera > Syrphidae > Brachypalpus > Brachypalpus laphriformis. Next base: position 37,536,372 of record OX246753.1, read on the forward strand.
CAGCGCTCGTGGACTAAAAAAAAAAATGGTTTCCTTGCTCTTTATTGACTTGTCTAACATACATACATACATACATTTTCAATGGCTCGCTAATCCTTCATGGGGGTCGCGGGAGTAGGATGGTCAGGTGGACCCTCCAACCTTCTCGATTCTTCGCCATTGACTCCAACTCACCAGGAGGAATCTCTAGACGGCTCCAGGAGAGATGTCGGACTTGGTCCTATTGACTAATCCTTACGACTCCCACTTTAAAACATTTCCCGCCACGGCTGCGGTGCAACATCCAATCCATATATACAATGAAGAGGAGAGGTGACAAAACGCATCCTTGGCGGAGTCCAACGCCCACAGTGAAAGGTATTGATTTAACACCGTTTATCCGAACACCGCTTCTACAGTTTGTATATAAAGACTGAATCGCTCTTAAGAGGGAACCATCAATCACATACTCCTGTAGAACACCCCAGAGTGCCGCGTCTTATCTTAAGCTTTGATGAATTGGATCATCAAAATCTTCTTTAGAAACTGATGTTAATTGGTACTCGAGGAACTAGCTATAGCTGGTTCAGTTCATACCTGATAAATCGGCATCAATATATAGAATTAGATGGGATCAGAAATTCTGAATCTGAGGTACCGCAAGGAAGCGTGTTTGGGCCAGCACTATTCTTCATCTACATGAATGATATCTGCAAACTTTCTATAAAAGGAAAATTATTTATGTTCGCGGATGATGTAAGCCTGCATAATAATTAAAGCAATACTTGCTCCCTTCAAAAAAGTATAAATGAAGGTTTAAAGAAAAATTGGGTGCTGGATGAATCCATAAACTAGCTACGAATACCATATAAAAAAGAAAAGGAATTACATACTTATAATCAAAAATACTTCGGATATCAATATTGAATTTGACAAACAAGTTGTGGAAGGAGTTGATAAATTTAAATATTTGGGCTTATGCTTTGATCCAGAGCTTAACTTTCCAAATCACTGCACTAAGACAGTCCGAGAACTGTCATCAATGGCTGGCGTCTATACACGGATTTCTGATAACCTACCTTTTAAAATAAAAAGATCCCTATATCACGCGATCTTTAATAGTCACCTAGTATACGTAATCAATGATTGGAGCTGCTGCCGATTTTCAAGTTATTTAAAATAGGGCTCTGAAAAATTTCTTCGGTTAAACTGGTTCACCAATTCCATCGAAATGCACAAGCATTGGATGATTCGTAATAACATTCACCTTAACCTAATAACCAATTCAATTCAATTTTTATTTTCGATGTACAAGTAAGACCGAGTCTTTTATAGTACTAACAATGCTTAAATATAATGATATCTTAAATACGAAAATACAAAAAAGAGGATAAAGGGGCAATAGAGAAGAGTTTAATAGATACTAGAGATAGGTAGAAAAATAGATATACATAGATGGAAATATATAGGATGATAGTAAGAGAGAAACAAAGAAAAGGGGGAGATAAAGTGATATAAGACTATAAATACTTTTTAATATCGTATTAACGCTGTTCAGATAAAAGCTTTAATATTTTATTTTGAAATAATTTAGAACTACTTATTCGCTTAATATCAGCTGGCAGATCATTCCAAAGCTTAGTGGTGCATACAAAAAATAGACGTGATGAGTTCAGATATTGACAATTTGGAACAATAAGGTTTGAATTTCTTTGAGATTGCGCAATCTGTAATTTATCAAATACATATGCAGGTTTTTTTTGTAAAAATTATATTATGCAGAAAAATTAATTTTCTTGCGTCTAAAAACTGCGTTAATGAGCAGCCTAAGGCACGTAAGTTATATTGTGTAATATGATCATATCCACGAAGACCATATACATATCGAACCGAATTATTAAATGCAACTTGGAGTTTATTTCACGACGCCGAATCCAGCTTACAATACATAGTTTCAGCATAACATATGAGTGGAATTATAAGCGCTTCAAGTAGCTTCAGTCTAGTTTCTTGAGGCGTAAATATCGCCGACTGCCATCATTTGCGAAGACCACCATACTCGTAGATTCGACAATGTAGTTTATGTTGTTACTGCAGGATAAGTTACGATTTAACTTAAAGCCAAGAGTGGTGATATTATTTACAAATAATGATCTGTTGTTTGATAAGAAAATCGGAGGTATAGTTTCTGTATCAAAGCTACTACTAGAGATTGCTATTAGTTGAGTTTTGGCTGCATTTAATATAAGTCTATTAGCAATGGACCAGTCGTCGTTGATTCTGCACACTAGATCCTCAATAAGACCAGGTGGCCGCGACAAATAAAACTGTACGATATCCATATATAGTTGAATAGAAACATTCGTGCATATTTTTGGCAGATCATTAACATACATGCAAAAAAGTATAGGGTCCAAAATATATCCTTCCGGTACGCCCGATCCTTTCGCGACAGGTGTAATTTTTGCGACTTTCCAATTGTCAGGGAAAGTCGATGAGGTAATAATATTCAAAATATCAAGGTAGAGTTAACATAGTTGAAAATAAAAATAAGTAAATAAATATATAGAATGTACAAGTTTCTTGAATTTTTGATGCCATTTTCACAAACATTTCATGGATTTTGGATAAATTTAAAATTTGAATAAATTACAATTGACCAGCAAGTACATAAGATATAACGTCAGCGGAAAGCTAAATTGTTCCATGTCCACTTATTTTCAAAAATAAATTAATAATGCAGTTTTACTAATTTGAGGATGCTCTTTCCGAATCTGAAGTCCGTTTTGGTGTATTCAATTCTGTTTAGCAGATAATCTATACACTATTTGTTGAAAGAACCAAATTTTTAAACGGAAATTCATTCCGAATTGTTCGAGTAGACATGATTGTATGGAATAGAACCATTTTTCATACACTTTCATTGCCTGTGCAATTTAAACAAAATAACGTATTGTCCTTTGTGGTATGAAAGTCAAAGTGGAAGAAGTGAAAATGATACTGCAAGCACCCTAATAAAAATTCTAAACGCAGTGCTGCAAGACAATCCGAAAGTTACGAAAATTATTCTCTGGTCAGATTCGTGCATACCCCAGAAGAGAAATCGCTTAACATACTTAGCTATCCTCAAATTCTTGGAAAATCATCCACAAATCCAAATGATTACCCAACGCTCTTCTTCGGGACACTCAAGAATACTAGAGATTGATGCAGTTCACAGTGGCATTGATCGGCATTTGAAAAATATTTCGTATTTCAGTCCAATTCCTCTTATGCGTAATCTTAAAAACAGAAATTATCCAAATGTTAAACTAAAATTAATAAATTAACCAAAATGATTTTTTTAACTATAGCATTGCCACAGTGGGATTAAACTTCGTATCATTCTCAAAATGTAAAGAGATGGTTTACGAAAAAAGTGATCTATTTATATAAAATACCGTGAAGATTATGGGGAAAACATAATCTTAAAATCTGTTTCGTTATTTAATAACAAAAAATTAGGAAAATCAGAAAAAACAAAAATTTTACCTGAAGTAATAAAAACTTCAATAGGAAGTTCGATTTCTAAGGAAAAGAAGAAGGACATCAAATCAATGTTCAATTGGATGCCTGCTGAAGACGTTCAATTTTATAAAACGGTACTTAAATATGAAATGCTGTTTGTTTTTTTGTCTTTGTTCTTAGGGGGTCTTAGTCAGAAATAGGTTAGGTTAAAGGCGTTAGCTGCAACAAATGAGCGCAGCCTGCACTCGGATCTCACACGGATCCATTGTGCTCCCCTGACGTGGAGTTTCCTGGCTGAAAAACTGCAAAGAGGAAAAAACAAAATAGCTAGAGTTCTGTGCCAGTGGAACGGCCTCCTCTGAACCACCCTGAAGAAGTTATAAATTTCATGATGGTGGTTGGTGGCTTTTCAGACAGGTCACCCAGATGGTTGAAGAAGTAGTCTCCAAGGGCCGTCTTCCTGGTACTGCAGAGACTAGGGCATTTGCAGAGGAAGTGTTCCGTGTCTTCCTCTACGTCTGTGTTATCGCATACTCTCCAGAGTTCATCTGGTGGCTTTGGGTAAGCATGTAAAAAAAATTTCACTAACAAAAATTCTATTTAAAATTGGATATAGAACACTATACAGAGAGGAGAGTTATATATTTTAATTGCAACAAAATTGTGCCCAATTGTTCTAACTACTATATTTTGTTTTATGTCTATGTTATTTTTTAGGAGGATATACACTTGTATGGGAATGGGTTCTATCTCCATTTTTGTGTTTTTAAAATTATTTGAAAATAGTAGTTAGTTATTTATAAAGCGAAATATAAAAAAAATTGTTAAGAGAAGTTAAAAAAAATTACATAAGCAATCAACGCGCCAAGAAATGTGATTGTGATTCAATGTAAAACCAAAAAAACGTCCCCTGTAAATTTTGTTTTTGTTAGACCAATTAACCTTTCCGCTGACGATAAATGTGCAGACATGTACGACCCAGTAGCGCCCTTTATTTTTATTTGTTTGGCGTTCATTATGTTCATTCAGAATTAGCAGCGGCTTGTGACACTGAATAGTGTAGATTATTCTTAAGGTCCATTCACAGCTCAGCCACCTGCGAATACCCGAACTGCAAACAAACCGTTCTTAGCACATTTATAAGCATGCCATGGGCAATTTTACTATTTTAAAAGAAGAGAGCTTAATTTATCTATCGATTAATATAGAAAAAGCTGAATTGTAATTAGTTTCTGCGAAGAAATTCACAATTCGCCAATTTTTCTGCGAATAAGCGAATGCCTTTTGTGAATTTCATTTAATTTTAGATCTTACGTGCTAACAAAAACGCTTAAAAACTAGCTTAATTAACTTAACTATCTTATTCTAACTTACTGTCCCCATGCGGGCGCTCTAAGCTAAACTTAACACTTAACCTATGTCTTTCGACGTAACTTAACTAAATTTATTTATTGTAACTTAACTAATTGTAAATTAACAAATCAAACTAAGAAAAATGTTTACCGTAGAAAAAACTTAGTAATGAAATGCCTTTTGTGAACTGTCACATATGTAGCTACGCTATGTATTTATGCATGTTTCACGTTTCGGCAAATAGTTACAAAATGAATGGCAACTGAAATTTGCGGATTGCCGCGACCAGATAAAAAAGCAGCTGTGAATGAAATGTCAAAATTGGCGAATATTCGCTCATTTGCATAAACAGGTCGCTGAGCTGTGAATGGACCTTTATTGTACTCTGAAATCTCATCGTCAGTATGCAGTTGTTGAAGGGCTTCCACAAAACGCGCAGCTGATATCAACTGCAGTTCCATGCCGAATTCGCGTGTGTTTTCAGCGAATTTTTGAGATTAGGGCAGTAGAGTGTTTCTGGCTGGTAAATGATAATCCATCGCATCTTACTTGGCCTGGCTTCAAGACATTGACCTTATACCGCATGAATTCATGACCTAATTGAAGGATTCAACTACTTTGCGGACCCTAACTTCCAAGGTCGAGAAGAGACCTAACAGTCCTGTAACATGCTTTTAGTTTCTTATAGGTTCACAACTAAGCCGAAACTTACTTACTTACTTGACCCCTGAAACTATCCATTATCATTGTCTTATTTTCAATTTACGAATAATTTTTCAGACCGACAGGATGTTCGGGAATAGTGTATTTTTCTTGTTAGATGGCAAACTAAAACCTATAGACAGATGTTACATCCACGAGACGTTTGTTAGTCATTTGCCATCCATGCTAAAGAAAAATTGATAGCCAGTTACAAACCAATCAGTTTTATTTATTTTTAAGTACAACATAGTCTCTTATATCCTAACTAATCCTCTCGATAAAGCAACGCAATTTTTCATTAAAAACTGACAGCAATTCCAAGATGAGCACCAACACCGCCAATACCACCATACTCCCATAGATTTCATACATACCACTCAGGCGGTCATTACTTATAGGTCTTCGAAAGCCTTTAATATGAAACTTCATTTCACTGATTTCTTTAGCACTATTTCTCGATATATATGTAGTAATGCCGACATAGCTAAACCGCCGCAAGTTCGTATTAAATGCTGACTTGTATATCGAATGTTTGGGGAAATACATGGCACTCTGTCGCAAGTACAGCGGTTCCCTTATTATTTTCAAATCACTGCCATATCTCAAATTTCTCTCCATGTAGTTCAGAAAATTTTCACTCAAAGCTACTGTGGCGTATTTTCCAGTTAAGACTTCCAAAAGTTTAAAGCGCAAATCGTATTCATCACTCAAGACAATGGTTGAATTTTTAGGAAGGATATCTAGATCATGGAGTTCATTTGACACGAAAATTTTGTAGTTCCTTTTTAACAGCTCCTTATAGTCTGGGGGTACTTTCACGAATGTATCCATGCGTATAGCGTCGTATAAGGAGCCCTGATAGGCATTACGGAGGATCATAGCCATCAGGAGCCATAGGAGAAGAACATAACGTGCAAAATTCTTACGCGGCAGTGGATTGACTGAATATCCAAGAAATATCGCAAAGAAGTTCGTTAAGGGCGTGTCATTTCGTTCACCAACTACAAACTGCCTGATTGAAGGGTTAACAGCTCGCAAAGCATGAACTATGAAAGTAACAGCGGTGAGAAAAATTGCTAATGCGCCCCAAAGTTGAAGTTTGAATGGCCTTGCCAGTCGACTTATGGAGCTCAACTCAGAACTACCACGGACAACGAGTACGACCTGTGACTGATGATAGAGTACCGATGGGGAGAGAACAGATCGCTTTGGATCTGATGCACTGAAACCTCCGATGGCGACATCTGCATTACCATTTAGCAACTGCAAAAGGAGACGTGTTACTAAGAAGCTAACATACCAGTACTCCTACCTCAGCAAAACATCCATAGCTATCATTGTTGTTGACGTAGCTCCGCTCCGTTGGGAAAGGTAGAAGCTCAATAGTGAAGTTTAGGTTCTGTGCAATAAGTTTGATAAGTCTTCCATCAATCCCATCCAGATTCACCCAATATCCTTCCGGTTTTCTCGTGTATCCCGCAAAAGTTAGTAGGGGAGGATTCTGACGAGCAGTTACCCTCAGCGGACATCCATTGAAGTTCATTAACTTTTTAGAAAAGACTTGCCTTAGATTCTTGAAACCGTCATTGAATTGAAAGTATAGTACGGGCTGGACAGAGCGGCACTTATTTTCGGCGAATAGTGTATATGTGTACATACACACACCCAGAGAGGGATGATGAAGTATGACATTCACATTGAGTACATGGAATTCATAGCTAAGGGTAAATATTTCCCTCAAAACTCGAAAATAGCGACGGGTGTAACTGGTCAAAATGAAAAAATTACATAAGCAATCAACGCGCCAAGAAATGTGATTGTGATTCAATGTAAAACCAAAAAAACGTCCCCTGTAAATTTTGTTTTTGTTAGACCAATTAACCTTTCCGCTGACGATAAATGTGCAGACATGTACGACCCAGTAGCGCCCTTTATTTTTATTTGTTTGGCGTTCATTATGTTCATTCAGAATTAGCAGCGGCTTGTGACACTGAATAGTGTAGATTATTCTTAAGGTCCATTCACAGCTCAGCCACCTGCGAATACCCGAACTGCAAACAAACCGTTCTTAGCACATTTATAAGCATGCCATGGGCAATTTTACTATTTTAAAAGAAGAGAGCTTAATTTATCTATCGATTAATATAGAAAAAGCTGAATTGTAATTAGTTTCTGCGAAGAAATTCACAATTCGCCAATTTTTCTGCGAATAAGCGAATGCCTTTTGTGAATTTCATTTAATTTTAGATCTTACGTGCTAACAAAAACGCTTAAAAACTAGCTTAATTAACTTAACTATCTTATTCTAACTTACTGTCCCCATGCGGGCGCTCTAAGCTAAACTTAACACTTAACCTATGTCTTTCGACGTAACTTAACTAAATTTATTTATTGTAACTTAACTAATTGTAAATTAACAAATCAAACTAAGAAAAATGTTTACCGTAGAAAAAACTTAGTAATGAAATGCCTTTTGTGAACTGTCACATATGTAGCTACGCTATGTATTTATGCATGTTTCACGTTTCGGCAAATAGTTACAAAATGAATGGCAACTGAAATTTGCGGATTGCCGCGACCAGATAAAAAAGCAGCTGTGAATGAAATGTCAAAATTGGCGAATATTCGCTCATTTGCATAAACAGGTCGCTGAGCTGTGAATGGACCTTTATTGTACTCTGAAATCTCATCGTCAGTATGCAGTTGTTGAAGGGCTTCCACAAAACGCGCAGCTGATATCAACTGCAGTTCCATGCCGAATTCGCGTGTGTTTTCAGCGAATTTTTGAGATTAGGGCAGTAGAGTGTTTCTGGCTGGTAAATGATAATCCATCGCATCTTACTTGGCCTGGCTTCAAGACATTGACCTTATACCGCATGAATTCATGACCTAATTGAAGGATTCAACTACTTTGCGGACCCTAACTTCCAAGGTCGAGAAGAGACCTAACAGTCCTGTAACATGCTTTTAGTTTCTTATAGGTTCACAACTAAGCCGAAACTTACTTACTTACTTGACCCCTGAAACTATCCATTATCATTGTCTTATTTTCAATTTACGAATAATTTTTCAGACCGACAGGATGTTCGGGAATAGTGTATTTTTCTTGTTAGATGGCAAACTAAAACCTATAGACAGATGTTACATCCACGAGACGTTTGTTAGTCATTTGCCATCCATGCTAAAGAAAAATTGATAGCCAGTTACAAACCAATCAGTTTTATTTATTTTTAAGTACAACATAGTCTCTTATATCCTAACTAATCCTCTCGATAAAGCAACGCAATTTTTCATTAAAAACTGACAGCAATTCCAAGATGAGCACCAACACCGCCAATACCACCATACTCCCATAGATTTCATACATACCACTCAGGCGGTCATTACTTATAGGTCTTCGAAAGCCTTTAATATGAAACTTCATTTCACTGATTTCTTTAGCACTATTTCTCGATATATATGTAGTAATGCCGACATAGCTAAACCGCCGCAAGTTCGTATTAAATGCTGACTTGTATATCGAATGTTTGGGGAAATACATGGCACTCTGTCGCAAGTACAGCGGTTCCCTTATTATTTTCAAATCACTGCCATATCTCAAATTTCTCTCCATGTAGTTCAGAAAATTTTCACTCAAAGCTACTGTGGCGTATTTTCCAGTTAAGACTTCCAAAAGTTTAAAGCGCAAATCGTATTCATCACTCAAGACAATGGTTGAATTTTTAGGAAGGATATCTAGATCATGGAGTTCATTTGACACGAAAATTTTGTAGTTCCTTTTTAACAGCTCCTTATAGTCTGGGGGTACTTTCACGAATGTATCCATGCGTATAGCGTCGTATAAGGAGCCCTGATAGGCATTACGGAGGATCATAGCCATCAGGAGCCATAGGAGAAGAACATAACGTGCAAAATTCTTACGCGGCAGTGGATTGACTGAATATCCAAGAAATATCGCAAAGAAGTTCGTTAAGGGCGTGTCATTTCGTTCACCAACTACAAACTGCCTGATTGAAGGGTTAACAGCTCGCAAAGCATGAACTATGAAAGTAACAGCGGTGAGAAAAATTGCTAATGCGCCCCAAAGTTGAAGTTTGAATGGCCTTGCCAGTCGACTTATGGAGCTCAACTCAGAACTACCACGGACAACGAGTACGACCTGTGACTGATGATAGAGTACCGATGGGGAGAGAACAGATCGCTTTGGATCTGATGCACTGAAACCTCCGATGGCGACATCTGCATTACCATTTAGCAACTGCAAAAGGAGACGTGTTACTAAGAAGCTAACATACCAGTACTCCTACCTCAGCAAAACATCCATAGCTATCATTGTTGTTGACGTAGCTCCGCTCCGTTGGGAAAGGTAGAAGCTCAATAGTGAAGTTTAGGTTCTGTGCAATAAGTTTGATAAGTCTTCCATCAATCCCATCCAGATTCACCCAATATCCTTCCGGTTTTCTCGTGTATCCCGCAAAAGTTAGTAGGGGAGGATTCTGACGAGCAGTTACCCTCAGCGGACATCCATTGAAGTTCATTAACTTTTTAGAAAAGACTTGCCTTAGATTCTTGAAACCGTCATTGAATTGAAAGTATAGTACGGGCTGGACAGAGCGGCACTTATTTTCGGCGAATAGTGTATATGTGTACATACACACACCCAGAGAGGGATGATGAAGTATGACATTCACATTGAGTACATGGAATTCATAGCTAAGGGTAAATATTTCCCTCAAAACTCGAAAATAGCGACGGGTGTAACTGGTCAAAATGAAAAAATTACATAAGCAATCAACGCGCCAAGAAATGTGATTGTGATTCAATGTAAAACCAAAAAAACGTCCCCTGTAAATTTTGTTTTTGTTAGACCAATTAACCTTTCCGCTGACGATAAATGTGCAGACATGTACGACCCAGTAGCGCCCTTTATTTTTATTTGTTTGGCGTTCATTATGTTCATTCAGAATTAGCAGCGGCTTGTGACACTGAATAGTGTAGATTATTCTTAAGGTCCATTCACAGCTCAGCCACCTGCGAATACCCGAACTGCAAACAAACCGTTCTTAGCACATTTATAAGCATGCCATGGGCAATTTTACTATTTTAAAAGAAGAGAGCTTAATTTATCTATCGATTAATATAGAAAAAGCTGAATTGTAATTAGTTTCTGCGAAGAAATTCACAATTCGCCAATTTTTCTGCGAATAAGCGAATGCCTTTTGTGAATTTCATTTAATTTTAGATCTTACGTGCTAACAAAAACGCTTAAAAACTAGCTTAATTAACTTAACTATCTTATTCTAACTTACTGTCCCCATGCGGGCGCTCTAAGCTAAACTTAACACTTAACCTATGTCTTTCGACGTAACTTAACTAAATTTATTTATTGTAACTTAACTAATTGTAAATTAACAAATCAAACTAAGAAAAATGTTTACCGTAGAAAAAACTTAGTAATGAAATGCCTTTTGTGAACTGTCACATATGTAGCTACGCTATGTATTTATGCATGTTTCACGTTTCGGCAAATAGTTACAAAATGAATGGCAACTGAAATTTGCGGATTGCCGCGACCAGATAAAAAAGCAGCTGTGAATGAAATGTCAAAATTGGCGAATATTCGCTCATTTGCATAAACAGGTCGCTGAGCTGTGAATGGACCTTTATTGTACTCTGAAATCTCATCGTCAGTATGCAGTTGTTGAAGGGCTTCCACAAAACGCGCAGCTGATATCAACTGCAGTTCCATGCCGAATTCGCGTGTGTTTTCAGCGAATTTTTGAGATTAGGGCAGTAGAGTGTTTCTGGCTGGTAAATGATAATCCATCGCATCTTACTTGGCCTGGCTTCAAGACATTGACCTTATACCGCATGAATTCATGACCTAATTGAAGGATTCAACTACTTTGCGGACCCTAACTTCCAAGGTCGAGAAGAGACCTAACAGTCCTGTAACATGCTTTTAGTTTCTTATAGGTTCACAACTAAGCCGAAACTTACTTACTTACTTGACCCCTGAAACTATCCATTATCATTGTCTTATTTTCAATTTACGAATAATTTTTCAGACCGACAGGATGTTCGGGAATAGTGTATTTTTCTTGTTAGATGGCAAACTAAAACCTATAGACAGATGTTACATCCACGAGACGTTTGTTAGTCATTTGCCATCCATGCTAAAGAAAAATTGATAGCCAGTTACAAACCAATCAGTTTTATTTATTTTTAAGTACAACATAGTCTCTTATATCCTAACTAATCCTCTCGATAAAGCAACGCAATTTTTCATTAAAAACTGACAGCAATTCCAAGATGAGCACCAACACCGCCAATACCACCATACTCCCATAGATTTCATACATACCACTCAGGCGGTCATTACTTATAGGTCTTCGAAAGCCTTTAATATGAAACTTCATTTCACTGATTTCTTTAGCACTATTTCTCGATATATATGTAGTAATGCCGACATAGCTAAACCGCCGCAAGTTCGTATTAAATGCTGACTTGTATATCGAATGTTTGGGGAAATACATGGCACTCTGTCGCAAGTACAGCGGTTCCCTTATTATTTTCAAATCACTGCCATATCTCAAATTTCTCTCCATGTAGTTCAGAAAATTTTCACTCAAAGCTACTGTGGCGTATTTTCCAGTTAAGACTTCCAAAAGTTTAAAGCGCAAATCGTATTCATCACTCAAGACAATGGTTGAATTTTTAGGAAGGATATCTAGATCATGGAGTTCATTTGACACGAAAATTTTGTAGTTCCTTTTTAACAGCTCCTTATAGTCTGGGGGTACTTTCACGAATGTATCCATGCGTATAGCGTCGTATAAGGAGCCCTGATAGGCATTACGGAGGATCATAGCCATCAGGAGCCATAGGAGAAGAACATAACGTGCAAAATTCTTACGCGGCAGTGGATTGACTGAATATCCAAGAAATATCGCAAAGAAGTTCGTTAAGGGCGTGTCATTTCGTTCACCAACTACAAACTGCCTGATTGAAGGGTTAACAGCTCGCAAAGCATGAACTATGAAAGTAACAGCGGTGAGAAAAATTGCTAATGCGCCCCAAAGTTGAAGTTTGAATGGCCTTGCCAGTCGACTTATGGAGCTCAACTCAGAACTACCACGGACAACGAGTACGACCTGTGACTGATGATAGAGTACCGATGGGGAGAGAACAGATCGCTTTGGATCTGATGCACTGAAACCTCCGATGGCGACATCTGCATTACCATTTAGCAACTGCAAAAGGAGACGTGTTACTAAGAAGCTAACATACCAGTACTCCTACCTCAGCAAAACATCCATAGCTATCATTGTTGTTGACGTAGCTCCGCTCCGTTGGGAAAGGTAGAAGCTCAATAGTGAAGTTTAGGTTCTGTGCAATAAGTTTGATAAGTCTTCCATCAATCTCATCCAGATTCACCCAATATCCTTCCGGTTTTCTCGTGTATCCCGCAAAAGTTAGTAGGGGAGGATTCTGACGAGCAGTTACCCTCAGCGGACATCCATTGAAGTTCATTAACTTTTTAGAAAAGACTTGCCTTAGATTCTTGAAACCGTCATTGAATTGAAAGTATAGTACGGGCTGGACAGAGCGGCACTTATTTTCGGCGAATAGTGTATATGTGTACATACACACACCCAGAGAGGGATGATGAAGTATGACATTCACATTGAGTACATGGAATTCATAGCTAAGGGTAAATATTTCCCTCAAAACTCGAAAATAGCGACGGGTGTAACTGGTCAAAATGATGAGGAAGCGAAACTTGCGTTCATATTGGGTTCTTGGAAACATCATACGGACTGCTCTGAAAGGGAAGTAGACCTTTAGGTAGGTTTCCTTGTTTGACTATATCTTACCTAAAAGCCTCCGCACTATCGACTACAAAGATGTGATAGTCCCAGGGTTGATCTTCAGACTGTCCTAAGTAGAGCTGTACTGCAATTGTTTGATTCAAATTGAGCAAGATATTTTGGAATAGATGCGTATTGAGAACCCTCATGCGAGGCTGTACACTTTTTTCTACGATCACAACTGTGGTCGTGAAACGGCTAAAGTGTTGTCGAATAATGAACGCAGAGGCATTGGCCAGAGCAATGTGTTCATTGTTGATCCAATTTGCTGCGGCATTTATTCCTGGTAATGAAAGAACGAGGACTAAAAGGAAAACTATGTTAACTGAAACCATAACGTCTATACTGAAGGGAAGTGCGTTAGTTGCATGCGTATTTATGCGAGAGAATAATTCAATTTGATTTTAGATACCATGATGATGGATTACGAAATATCTGTCCCCTAGGAGTTGTGGACGTGGTAATTAAATAAAAAAATTGTAAAAGCTGTCTTTAGTCGAATTAATTCTAGACAAAAGCGAAGTTGACGATGCGTGTATGTAGGTGTTGAAATACTACGTTCCCTTAACATTTCGTCGTTGAATTCAGTTTCAAAGTTAAAGGAAGGTTTTCACTTAAAATAAATCCCCAATAAAGTAGACATTGAATAGAGTTATTTGGCGGCAAATAGTCTTATCAGTACGTTTAAAATACGTTATTTGCCAAAGTGGAAATAATTAATGTAGCCATTTTCTTATGGTTTTAAATAACAGAACAGAATCCCCTATTAACAACTAAGTCCTACACATATGCGGCTAAGATGCTGAAATATGTTGATGCCTCATATTTCTATATATAATACTTATACTTTCAATTTTAACCTCAGATTCAAAACTGCATAGTTTCTGAGGTCAAATAGGCGAACCCCATAGGCGGATTAGTGAAAATGCTGTGAAGTGGGAGGGTTATGATCCCTTGTTTTCGGATCAGATTCAAAATTGCAGTGTCTTCCTGTTCTAGTAAAATTCTTCCTCTGCTGTCAATACCCAAATTTGGTCGAAATTGGTTGAGTCTTTTCTATATAATAATCTTTTAACCGATTTTTGAAAGTAGCGGTATAAGCATATATTTCAGGAAGAGCTGGTAAACTATTTTATGGTATGCAACCCGACTAACAAGGGTACCAAGATTGGTTAGAAATGGCTTAACTGTTTTCTAGATATAGTTTATTTTCTAATAGCACTGTAAATGAATGAACGCAGCGCTTTTAACTCTTATTTCTGTCACCAGACATGCGTTCTTGTACAACATATTAGTCACTGACTTAGCAGTTGGGTAAAAAGTAAGTCACTCACACGATTGAGTATGCCTGTGTTAATATAATCAAAATATCTATTTCCATTTCCACATCTCGAAGTATACGAACTTGCGTTCGCATTTTTGCTTCATTAGCTTCTGCTGGCATTTTAACTGTATCACTTCCGTCCACATATTTGTTAACCTCGACAGTGGATATAGATATGCTGTCAAACTATGACAAGCTAACACAAATTTCCAAAGCCCAATTTAGTTTGAGTTTCATTAAAGTACAATAATTTATTCAAATAAAAGTGCCTTTTCTATCGGTTCATAAACACCAAAATTACACGCTTGCTTTTTGTTCTTCATCCAATATTGCGCAATCATTTAATTTTCCGCAATTTAATTCCTCGGTTTCCACTTTCTTTGTCAACTGTCAACCATGTCAGCCTCTCAGCAACAACAACTATTGCGACCTGAGACCCGCGCAACTGCTGCGAAGAATCAACAACATAATTCACCCGCTCAAAAACCGATTCTCACAGTAGATGATAAAAAAACCAAAAATTGCAATGAGTCGAGATTGGCAAAACAAATCGACGAACTGAAAAGACTTATTGTGGATGAAAACATTAAGCTGACCTTAAAACTTGATAAGATTGAGGAAGATTTCAAGCAACGGTTTGCAGAAGTGCACAAAGTTGTCGCCGATCTCTCATTACGAGCCCAACAGCTTGAAGCGACCCCCGTAGCGCCTGCTGCTTGCACTGAACCCGACACAATCTTACTGGCCCAACGCATAGATGAACTCGAGCGGGAAAAAATGTCTGCGGATGCTATCATTCATGGAATACCTAAGGTGGAGAATGGAAACCTTATCGATTTATGCTCAAAACTATGCCAATCCCTTGCCTGCAGTCCAGCACCTGTCCCACAAAATACTTTCCGTGCGAAAGATAAACAAATATCCTCCGACACTGTCATCATTGTGAAGCTCAAAACAGCTGGACAGAAAAAAAACTTTGCTGAGATCCATTCATCAGCGGTGGAAAACAAATAAAACGAGCTTTCTCTGACTTCGTGACGTTGGAATGGATTCCGGCAGCCGCATTCACGTCAACAAAAGCTTAACGTCATTCAACAGCTACATTCTTCGGAAAGCTCTTGTGCTGAAGCGACAAAAGAAGCTTAGAAGTGTTTGTACCAGTGGTGGGAGAGATTAGATTCGAGTTGCTGCAGCAGATAAAACTGTTTTAATTAGTTCACTGGAAAGCTTAAACTCAATTGCCGATGCCGATGGAGATGATCATTCTGGTGTATGTTATTTTTGGTATATTTTTCATGTCATTGTGAACTCTCTTTTCTTTGCTTTCTTTTTCTTTATGTTGAACTCTTTTAAGTACTTCAGTCAAATATCTGTTTCTATATTTCTTTTTTGCGTTATGATTTTCTCATGTCCTAGGGTGAAAGATTTGTTCTTCTTTGAAAATGACTAGTGGTTCCAATGTTTCTGCAGCTGACAGCATAAACAATAATTTGCATTTTATGCTTGAGGTTCTTTGCAAGCAGTGTAGAGGGTTGCAGGTATGTCATATTAATGCACAAAGCCTCTATCTCAAAATTCACGAATTTCGTGATGTGTTTGTAGGGTCAAAAGTTGACATAGTGTTCGTATCCGAAACATGGTTACAACCCAACATTCTTAATATTATGTATGATATCAGTGGCTACAAGTTATATCAAGCTAATAGGAAAAGCCGTGGCGGCGGTGGAGTGGCATTGTACATCCGCGACTGTGTAAAGGTTAAGTTTGTTACTAAATCAGAAGCTACCTCTTTAATTGATCACTACTTTGTTGAGATAACTAATGACGGGTCAAGCAAATTTTTGTTAGGAGAAGCTTACCGCTATTTAAAAGTCCATAAGGACTGACATTACAAATACAAATACAAATATTTGGCGCAACAGCTCTTTAAAGTGCCAGGGCCTAGCTTCTCGCAACCACTCATTTTGTGTGCGTTATATTTTTTACACGAATGGAAGGGACCTTCAGTTTAATGCCGACTCCGAACGGCGATTTGAGAAGCTTTTTCGTGACAGCAATACTCTCGGATGTTTGTCAGACGCTCGCGAGAGGTGGGACCGTGAAAAAACTTTTTGGAGTTTTCTGGGATTCGAACTTGGAACCTCTTGCGTAGTAATCCGACACACTAACCACTTACGCCACGGCGTCCATCGACTGACATTAAATATCCGAAAACATTTTGATAGTTTATTTAAGACCTATGGAATATCTCCTACGACAGAATTCTGTACTTGGGGCTGCCAGAAAACACCTTCTTGGTCGGTTACGCAGATGATATTGCTGCAGTTATCACTGCACGGTACACAGATGATGCCCAAAGAAAGTTGAATCAAGATATGAGGCGGGTGCATCCCTGGATGGAAAAACACGGATTAAGCCCAGCGACTGAAAGAACGTAGATACTATCGCTGACAAAGAGACGAATTTCTACAAATGTTGAGTTGCAGGAGTCACGCCCATTGATCTCCCAGCAGCAGAAAGGAAGTACGTCCACAACAAGAAGACGGAAGTAGGCTCGGCAAACAGCAGCTACAGAGGCGAAGCAACTCTCGAAGCAGAAGAGGCAAAACAGATGGAACGCTGAAACGAGGGGAAGATGGACCTACCGGTTGATCAAAGATGTTGCTACATGGATGGAGCGGGAGCAGGGTGAAGTGATTATTATATCACCCAGTTCCTTACGGGACATGGTTACTTCAACCGGTACCTGTACAAGATGGGAAAAGTAAAGAGTGCAGTCTGCCAATACGGACGATGCGTATCACACCTTTTTCATCTGTAATATGTGGGCAGCAGAAAGGAATAGTCTAGAGTCAGAGATAGGCAACTTTTCCCTTTAAAATGCCGTAAACAAGATGGTCTCGAGTACCGACATGTGGTGTATTGAGAAGGTACTCAGATCGAAAAAGAGAGAGGAGCAAGTAAACATACCCTCAGTAAGTTTACCAAATTGATAACCGCCTTACCGGCAAGACATATTTTGTACTATATATACGCATCAGGAGATAAATGAAAAAGCGAGTCCCCAGAGGGGAAAGGAAACAACACCACTCTGAAGTAATGCTAAAGGGGTTCCGGGGTGGATGATGTCAAGTTGAAAAGGGGTTAAAGGTAGTTTTTTAGTGAGTAGGAGTCTCATATTACTTGAAACAGAGCGGGCCTGTTTATCGTGCGCATTAGCGTTTTTCCACTATACCTTTTGCAAATAAAATAGCACCAGCCATGCATAAAACACTTTAAATGAGTAATTACACTTCCAGCCGCCAACGTTACATATTCTGTACTGGCTTTGTTCTTGCTATCTGAAATAGAAATGAAACAGGAAAAGGAATAGCGGGACTTTGAGCGATGATGCAAAATCGAAACAAGAACAACTTCCAGTACATTATTACATGAGCACGAAACATTATCTTATAAAACAACAACAATATTCGAAGGCAGGACGTCAGTGCATACGGCCTGACAGTCACAATGAAAGAAGATTTCATGTTAGTCCATATGGACTGACGCGGCATGTTTGGCTAGTTCTTAAATTTTTATTTGGCAGCGAATGGGTTAAATCCTTGCACCCCTCGAGGGGCATAGAGCGTCAACAATGCCTGCGCGCCACCTTGTTCAGAGTTCTGCAAGGCATTTGAGCTGCCTCCAACTCATTCCTAAAGGGCTTGATTCCTCCGTCTGCGCAACGTTTGCTTAGGGCGTCCCGCTGTTCTGTCTGCGGTAAGCGGATTCCGCTGCATGGCGTATTTCGCAATACAAATGTCGTCGCGCCATCACTGCCACTTTCTCCTTCGCACAGGAATGTCTATAGGTTCTTAGCCCATTTTCAGATAATATTGTTCATTGGAGATACGATTAGGCCAAAAGATTCTCAAGTTGATGTTTAGACATCTGTTTACAACGGCTTGCAGCTTGCGTGTGATAGTGGTATCCATCTTCCAAGTACATATAACGTTGACTATATTCTCTTGGTAGTTTTCCGAAACTACAACCCCGACACCATTTTAACTTCTGCCAATTCAGCACTACGTCTAGTTAGTGATCCAATATTCCAAGTAGCAATTCTTAATAATTTGTACTTTGAGCTTTCATTCTTATCGCTTCCAATTATAACTTTCTGGTTCTCGTCGCTTCTGGGGAACGCCCTAGCATTTACTGGTTTCCTTGACTTTTCTTCATGATCAAAACCCTTTCCTAACGGCTAATAGAAATAATAAGAAAATATTAAAATCTTTTAAAGTGATATAAAAAGAAAAACATATATTTTTCTTAGATTTTTATTAGACTTCTAAGTACACTTTCCAGGACCTAGACTTTTTGGTACCGCTAGGAACTTTGTGTACAAAAAGTTTGGATTTTACAAGCAAACTGGCGGAAAAGTAGGCGGTACGAATTAGTACCGTCAGATAAGAAAGGGATAAAGGATGCGTTTATTTTGGCCTTTTGTTTTTTCTTACCGCCATTGACTACCAGACGGGAAGGCAGTAACCTTCGTGGAAGGCTTAAGCGCTACCGTCGACTCTTTTAAAAAGTTCATTTGCCACCTGCTCTACTGCATAGTCCTGTCCACCATGTAAGTACATTAGAGCCGAATCCTTGTTCATACCTAATATGCCGCCTGTAACAGCTTCTCTACATCTAGTAAGCCTAAGAACTTTGTAAAGGTCTTTTTTGTCGAAGGCTGTGGCGAAGCTCGCCGGCTCCAGGGTCAACCCAAAGAAATACCCTAAAACCCTGGGAAAGAGGTACATTATTAGGGGGTGTTAAAGATATCGTTTTAATTAATTTAATTTTTAACAATGCAAGGTGGTTTTTTTGCTAACACTTTGTATACCTAACAATCCTTCAATAATGCTCAATACCGGTCTATAATACTTAGTGCGGTGGTGTTGGATACGGCTTGATGCTTAACGTCGAGCTCAGGCTCGGATTGGCACTCCTTGGCTGGTTTCTGGTATCGCAGCGTCTCGTGGTTCGGTTGGCGGGAGTGCGGTCCACACGTTGGATCGGCTAACTGGCAGTCCGGACAGGGGTACGGGCTAACTGGCAGTCCGGCCGAGGGCCGGGCTAATATGCAGTCCGGCTGAGGAGCCGGGCTAACATACAGTCCGGCTGAGGAGCCGGGCTAACTGGCAGTCCGTACAGGGGTACGGGCTAACTGGCAGTCCGGCCGAGGGGGCAGGCTAACTGGCAGTCCGGCTGAGGAGCCGGGCTAACTGGCAGTCCGTACAGGGGTACGAGCTAACTAGCAGTCCGGCCGAGAGGCCGGGCTAACTGGCAGTCCGGCTGAGGAGCTGGCCTAACTGGCAGTCCGGCTGAGGAGCCGGGCTAACTGGCTTGTCTGAGCTAGGCACGGGCAGGCGTGGGCAATCGTTACAAGGGTACGGCCTTGCTAGCAGTCGGGGGGGAGGACACTGCTTATTAAGGAGCAATTTGCAAGCTCGAAGGAGGAGTAGCGGCAAAATCCGCTAACGGACGGTCCGGTAGTTTCCACCCAAGGTGAATCAGTGGACCTGGAACTGGATGCTCAATCACGAAGGTGAAGGCGAAATCAAAAATCAAAGTACTATCTCGGAGGCCAAATTTGGGAGAGTCTTGGTTAACAAATGTTACCACTGAGCAGACTCTGCCAATTGCATCATATATGGCATCCTCTTATTTATGCATAATTCCTGTAGGAACGAAATGTGAATTTTAAAAATTCCCTTGTCTTTTGTTGTTGTTTGTGTCTCCTGGTCTTTTGTTGTTATTCGTGGCTCTAATTCCTTCGGAAGTGCCTGAGAGTATGCAATATTCCGCCCCTTACCTAATGGTAGTCTTCGGCATTTGCACAAGTGCCGGAAGGTATGCAACCCTTTTTATCGCCGTGGGTCGGCCTACGCTGGATGCCTGACTGTATACTAGTTTTCCTTTTACTTTCGTCTCGGCTGAATTTGAATATGTCGAGGTAGCATTACTAGATGCCCTTGCCAAATCTAGTCGACACGGTTTACCGGGCTGTGATCGCAGACTTTCCAGAGCCCTCTTCTTGGAGCCAAAAGTAAATAGTTGAAGGTTTGATGAGAACCAGGTCTTCCAGCAACTATGGTGTGTATAGTTCGACTGCTGGTCAGAGCAAGGTCCAAGATCCTACACTCCATATGCCATCTTGCTATTATATGTGATAATATCTTCGATATACATATACGTAGCTATTTGCCTAAAAGCATCCTCGCAATAATCCGACCACCACTTTTTCCATTTTATATCAAGTTTTATACCTAAAAATACCAGGCTATACACCACGATGGATTGTTAATTTTACGCCCATAAAACCGATACAAATTGAATGTGGGGTAGATGGTTGTGTCTTTTTTGAAATCCTTAATTTGAACATCTTGGGCCTCCATAATCACTATCGTATATATCAGTCGAAAATAATGGCAATTGCTCTGGCTGAAATATAATGCGCCATTTGTAATAAAGACCCTGAATCGTGCTTGTTTTTCTCAATAACCGCTTCAGATTTTCCTCGTTTTCTCTTCATCGGAGTTGCCGAAGCAAATCGATATTTACATACGCTTATTGACAAGTCATAAAGGCTGTCTTCTGTGAAACACCTAGGCGGATGAACTATCTAGATTTGGAACCACCTTGAGAATTTGATACACATCCATTATTGCTGCATGAATTTTTCTAATTAAGCTGAATGCAATCAGAAAAGCCAACCATAGATAGAATAGGTACAAAGCTGACTTGATCTATCTTGGAAATGAGTTCATTCGTTAAAACGATTTCAGCAGGAGTCTTAGGAGCTTGGAAGATGATGAAATTAGTTGATTTTCCAGCGAGCTATTCCCTTCTATGACCTAGGTGGCCAGCCGAACATATGTAGGTGCCACAAGGTTTCATTAAAAGCTCCGACAGAGCTAGTTAGATTAGCCACAGAACTCCTCTCTATCGTAGATCTCGTGGAGTTACCAATAACCTCCTTTGGATAATGTGTTACTATACCCAAGCGCTGCCGCCCTAACGTTGAAGAAAAATAGAGTTTTGCGTAGCGGATATGTACCATTCATCTTATAGTTTCTGAGAGCCAGATTCCCGCAATATTTTCCGCATTTTTGAAGACAATTTTGTTGGTAAAACGAATAATATTCCAAATCCAGAAATACTGATAAGTACATATGTAGATGCCTACGTCCATTTCACAAGAAACAAAATTGTGCTTGTTTGACAGCCTATTGAACTATTTTTTTTGTGTAAAGGACACACCAATTTCACTTTCACATTTTCCGTCTTAACACACAATTGAAAAAAAAAAAAAAAAACTTTTTGAACAATGTTATCAAACTGTTGCTTCGTGGAGTAACTTCAACGGATGACTGAAATTGTTCAACGGAACTCGTGAAGATTTTATCATTCGGATACATGTCCGTAAAGTGTTTTTTTTTTTTTTTTTTTATTATTTTAGGAGAAATGTCCTTTTTATTGGGATTGGTTGCCCCACTCCCTAGGTTCTGGTTAGGATACCAAGTGCGCATGTACTGTGAAATGTTATCATCGGTTCTTAGCATGTGGTTGAGGAGTAGGAGAATTCAGCGCAGGGAGAATAGTCGGTGATTGGTCTTTGGAGCGAAGGGATGATTAGAAAAAAATAGGTAATAGGTAATGTGTCTGTTGACGTTTATGGTGTCGATGATATTATTTTTTTTATTATACGCATTATTGATGGAGAAAAGTCTATAACGAGGGTGTGATTTTATTGAAGGACCTGAACAATAAAATACATCTCTTGGAATACTTATTGATTTTTACCTTCCAGAAAAATCTTTCAAGAGTGTCTTTGCATTACAAAAACATTCTGTGCAGGTCAAGGATTTTCGAATCTCGAATTTGGGGAATTTAATTGTTTTGGTGTCTCCGTTTCTAGTACTTTCTTGTTATATCATTTGATATTAAGTAAAAAGTAGTAAACCACAGCTACGTTTATCGTTTACAAAAACTCGGGAGCTTTATGTTAAGTTGGACGCACTTGGTATTAAACGATTTTTAATTGATGGTGTTAATGTATAAATTATGCATTCAGTAGCCTTATTACAGCGCCCATGACTTTATAAATAGCCGAAAAGGTTTTATCAACTTCATTACTAGTGGAGATTTTAATGCGAAACGCATCCTCTGACATTCATGATGTAAAGACAGAGCCCTTTACATTGCGGGGATGGAATACAGTTGTGACTTTCAGTCAATGGGTAAACTAACTTAATGTTCGACTGATAGAAAAAAGAAAAAAAAAAAAAAAAAAAAATACCCGACCTGACCGATTTCTTTGTTGTAAATATCAGAGAACTGTATAAAAAGTGAAGAAAGTGTTGATCCCTCCCCTGATCATTTTCCAGTCGTTCTGACGATGAGCGAAGCCCTAATTAACCCTGGATGGTTAGGCTTCGTCGAACCAACGAACACCTCCTTTATGTTGTACAATTTCTCTTGAATTATCCAACATCATCGGGGAGGGAGCTCCCCGTACAACGTCAGCCGGTGGTGGTTTCCCTCAGTGAGCAGACGAATGTTATCCAGCGAGCTTTAAAAATATCTTTTTTTTACAGGTTCGTCGAAACGACGAAGGATAACTTTTGTGTGACTTTTTTTTTGTAGAAAAAGTGCACAGCATGAGTGGTTACGAGAAGCTAGGCTCTGGTACTTGAAGAGCTGTTGCGCCAAATATTAATTAATTAAAGGAAACGTCTTCAAAGTTGGAGGTGGTTGTGTATCATGGTTGTCCAAAAAACATTGTACTGTGGCGCTTTCAACAACAGAGGGCGAATATATGGCAATGAGTATGGCGATGCAGGAATGGGTTTGGCTTCGATGTTTAGAGAAGAAACTCTTTCAAAATTCTTCAAAGAATTTCGATCTATTCTGCGATAATCAAAGTGCAGTATCTCTACCATTAACTACAGGTTACCGAGCTAGAATAAAACATATTGATGTGCGTCATCATTTTGTACGAGATTTATTCAAAAAGGATGAAGTTTGCTTACATCACATAGGCACAACATAGCTGGTAGCTGATATTATGGGAAAGGCGCTGCCATCATGCAAGAACAACAAATGTGCTCTGTCCATGACTTCAGTGATGCTTTTAGAATTGATCCTAGTGAGAGTGTTGAAGTAAAGAATCAATTTGGAATCACTATCGATCTACTACTTTATGTGATCCTGAATGGTTTCAATAAAGTTTCTTTTACTTCCTTGCGTTTTATTTGAGCTCTGGAATTTTCATATTTATTTTCAACATTTCTTTCAGCAGGTCTTTAGGTTTTTATACGAACTATATCAAAAGATGCACTTAAATGCTAGTAAAAAGAAACTACTAGGTATTTACAACATGGTAAATACATGTATCTTGTAGTGTGTGCCTATAATAATATAATAGCAATAATTTTTTTAATTTTTTTTTTCTATCTATGTATATAAAACTAAGTTGATATTTTGTGCGTTTACGTACAACTCACGTAATTTTCAACCAATTTACTTGGCTTTTCTTTTAAACTATTCAGAAAAACAATGAGAAGGACATAGGCCCTTTTCTAAAAAAAAAAATGACTTTTTCATTCAAGAAAATGCAAAATGCCAAAGTGACACATATGTCAGTCAATTATTATACACGGAAGTCCCGCAGTATGGAATCACATGGAATAAATCATCCAAAGTTTTTGCAAGACGCAAGCAAGGGAAGCCAGTTCCAGGTCATCAAAATGTATTGCAAACCAATGCATTAGGAAGGCTTTATACAATTCATCCAAGACATGATGAGTGTTTTTATTTACGTCTTCTATTAATCAACGTTCGTGGACCAATATCCTTTGCCTTACAGTTGCAAACAAAGCGTTATCCCAGTTAGGTATGCCATCGCCAAATCGGCAATTACAAGATTTGTATAATCGAGATTTGCTGCGTGAACATGATTTCGATCGCAATGATTTAACTCAATTTGTTCTAACAAATGTTCCAAAGTTAAACGCACAACAAAAAGATGTTCACGACATTTTGATGCGAGCAATGGCAGACAAAAGTGGTGGAACGTATTTCTTAGATGCGCCTGGTGGCACTGGAAAAACTTTCCTTATTTCAACAATTTTGGCCACCATTCGTTCGCAAAATAAAATAGCATTGGCTCGCATCATCTGGAATCGCGGCGACGTTATTGGACAGCGGCAGAA
Organism: Brachypalpus laphriformis; assembly: GCA_945910035.1. Classification (NCBI taxonomy): domain Eukaryota; kingdom Metazoa; phylum Arthropoda; class Insecta; order Diptera; family Syrphidae; genus Brachypalpus; species Brachypalpus laphriformis. The sequence continues at coordinate 37,561,355 of OX246753.1, forward strand.
CAACACATTCTGCGCTCAAGGTGCCTTTGGACATGAACTTCAACGAAAATCCAACATGTAATATTACCAAAACCTCAGGAATGCAACAGTGTGAAATTAACGTGTGGGATGAAGGTCCTATGGCCCACAAGAGATCATTGGAGGCATTCAATCGTACAATGAAGGATATGAGAGGAAATCAACGGCTCTTTGGTGGCGCCTTAATATTATAAGCTGGTGATTTCCGGCAAACTTTGCCAATAATTCCTCGATCCACCGCTGCTGATGAGCTTAATGCCTGTTTAAAGTCATCCACTCTGTGGAGATATGTGAGAACACTCACATTAACCACAAATCTGCGTGTTCAATTACACAATGATCCATCAGCCAATGAATTTTCAAAGCAGTTGTTGAAAATTGGAGATGAAAAACTGCCGATAGACAATGAAATTGGCTTAATAACGTTACCAACCAATTTTTGCAATGTAGTTCAATCAAAAGAAGAATTGATTTGAAAAGTTTTTCCAAACATTGTACAACAATACAAGACACATGTTTGGCTGAGCGAAAGAGCTATATTAGCGGCAAAAAACAAAGTCGTTACAGAAATTAATGAGGCCATTTGAAAAGAGATACCAGGAGAAGTGTTCACATTCAAGTCAGTCGATACCATTATGAATGAAGATGAGGTGGTCAATTATCCCACAGAATTCTTAAATTCATTGGATTTACCAGGCCTGCCACCGTACATATTGCAATTGAAAGTTGGAGCACCAATCATCATGCTTCGTAATATCAACCAAAAAAAATTGTGCAATGGCACAAGACTTGCGGTTAAGAATCTAATGACCAACGTTATTGAAGCCACTATTTTGAATGGGAAATTCAAAAGTGAAAACGTTTTAATTCCACGTATACCGATGATACCAACAGACATGCCATTCGAATTCAAACGTTTGCAGTTTCCAGTGTGACTGGCTTTTGCCAGTCAATAAAGCGCAAGGACAATCTTTGCAAGCGTGTGGTTTGAATTTGGAAAACAATTATTTCTCACATGGACACTTGTATGTAGCCTGTTCACTTGTAGGGAAACGTGCTGATTTGTTTGTGTTCGCACATGAAGGAAAAACCAAAAATATTGTTTATCACAAGAATTGTTTTCTAATTTAGCAAACAAATAAAGGAAATATTTAGCGAAGCGGACGGGGTAGGGCTAATTAATACTTTTTATTTTTGTAATAAGTTTTGAAGATGCTACTATTTTATTTATTTTATTTATTATTTTAAAAAAGTAATGACTGTTTGCGAAACAAAATGGGCTGAAAAATTTAATTTTCCTTCTAAGTAAAGTAAAAAGATCAGGATTTTTAATAAATCTAATCTAATTTATTTTATTACAAAATACGTTTAAGAGTTTTGTTTACCATTTTCAGGTTACCATAGTTATGGGCTTTAAGGTGGACTTGACTCGATTTCACGAAGCATAACTTTAGTGTGCGTAAAATATGCATAACCATCCAGGGTTAAAAACTAGGGCCAGCTAGATTGACTAGCAGAAAAACAAATTGGGAAGACTTGAAGACAAATATCGAACTGGGCGTCGAAGTTCATCGTTTCGTTGAAATCCTTTAGTGCGCCGCGTGAAGTAATACTGCCCACCAAAGGAAAATGGCGGATAATTACATCCAAAACACTCACTGCAAATAAGATAAATGTTCATAGAGAAGGGAAGAGCGCATAAAAAATGGCAAAAATCGTTTGTGTAGTTTGCAGACAAAGACGATTAAGAATTCTAAAAAACCTGCAGTACAAACTTACTTTGAAAGCTTAATAGCGGCAGAGCTGTAAAAGAATGCTTATTTCCGCATGATGACTTCAAAGACTTCAATTCAGTTAGAGTTAATGATTTCAAAGTGACTTTATTGTAGAGGAATCAAAAAGATTGCATTCTTTTTGACTTCAAGATTTTGATTTACTGAAAATGATTGCCCCAGTTATGACTTCAAAACGAATGGCTGTTAAACTATCAAGGAAAGCTTTTACTGCACGGTTTTCAAAATCCTTAATAGTTTCAACTTAAAATTTAAACTTATTTAATTCTTCCAAGTTAAATTCAAAATTGAAGTCATTGATTGAAATATTTCCATAACATTTTTTTGTATGACTTCAAGGAATGCATTCCGCAATGATTGCATTCTTTTACAGCCCTGAACAAGCAATGAAACTAAAACCTAAAACTTCTTGGATACGATTTGGTCGCTGGAGAGTTCCATAAAGCGTTACAGGAAATGCTTTAATGAAGTTTTTCCACATTATAAACGAGTCAATGAAAGTCGCGGTCAATGGAAATTAATGGTTCTAAAACCAGGAAAACCATCAAATGAAAAAAATCATACAGACCTATTTCCCTTCTACTGATAATGTCGAACGTTTTTGAGAGAATATTGCTTAGGCGTTTACAGCCGGTTAAAGAAGAAAAACTTCTCAACCCTTACTATAAGTTTGGTTCCTGCGACAAACACTCAACAATTGACCAAGTGCTTAGAATAACAGATATAATTGAGAAAGCTCTTACAAATAGAAGATCTGCTTGAGCGTATCCCTTGTCCTTTCCCAAGCCTTTGACAAGGTGTGGTATGAAGGTCTGAAATACATATTACGACAAGCTCTACCCGAACATTTGTATAACACTCTGAGGAATACCTCACAAATATTCTCTTTGGTGTCGAACACGGAAACAAACATTCACAATTTAAAGAAATAACGGCAAGGGTACTGCAAAGAAGCGTCCTTGTCCGCTTTTGTATTTATTGTATACTCGTGATGTACCTAAAACAGAAAGCACTATATCCACAAAGATCTCTGAATTGGTACAGTTGAAGATGAAATAAAAAACTTCACGCGTAAACATAAAAATCGATTACAAGGACATGCCAACAACTCCGTCCTTCAAATTCTTGAGGATACTAGTTTTCTGCGACATATACAAAGGACCAAACCTTTTAACCTAGACGATAACAACTAATCGCCTTTAAATTGCGCAACAAGCAGGAACATTCAGTGTAAAGGTACTTTACTTACTTAACCTTACACTCAAGCTCGCTGCAGGGAATAAAGCCATTAAAGTGGCGAACACAAGATGAAACTCCATGGAAACTTGTGCTATCTCCAGGAAGCTATGGCCATCCTTCGACAAAGCAAGGACCGAGAGCATTACTCGGAAAGATAGGAAATCCTTTTCCACCCTCATGGGCATCATCACGGAGTACAACACTCTGCGGTACCACAAGAAGAAACTACGCCTGACGGAGGAGGAACTCTGTAGAGGCTGTGGTGACGAGGAAGTTTTTGGGGACACTACCCACTTCCTGTCCCACTGTCCGAGTCTTCAACACTCCAGGAAAAAGTTCCTTGGTAAATATTTCTTCCAAGGTCTCGAGGAGCTCTCCGGCGTTTCGACAGGAAAGATGCTGAACTTCATCAAATCATCAGAATGGTTTGTATGCGGAAATGAAGTAAGTGACTGAGTTCAAATTTTAAGTTTCATTGGGTCAGGGATTACTCACATCCACGGTGTGATTATCTCTTCTTGTTGACAGCATATATGTACTTGATGTTGCCCTCGTTTATCGGTAAACCCATTTTGACCGCTTCTGCTTCAATGCTTGCAAACGCATCGGTGACAGCCCGCTGAGTTCTCCCAATAATGTCAATATCGTCGGCACATGCAAGCAGTTGTACGGACTTTTGATAGATTCTATCTCTGGTGTTGGCTTCTGAGTTCCGCACAATCCGTTAAAGAACAATATTAAAGAAGCCACATAACAGCGCGTCACCTTGTCTAAAACCCTCTTTGACATCAAAGGTCTCGGTGAGGTCGTTACCGATCTTAATGGAGCAGCGAGCGTTCTCCATCGTCATTCTGCACAGACGAACAAGTTTGGCAGTGATGTCAAAACTAGACATGGCTCTCTATAGCTCTTCTCTATAGATGCTTAGATGCTCTCATGGACGGCCATGAAATCGATAAAGAGATGATGAATCGATTTGGACTTCTTAGGTTTTCTCCAGGATCTGCCGAAATATGAAGATTGATCGATGGTGGACTTTCCTGGCCTGAAACCGTACTGATAGTGGCCAATCAGGCTGTTGATAAAAGGTTTCAGGTGTTTCCGCAATATCGCAGAAAAGATCTTGTATGCGATGTTGAGGAGACTGATGCCTCTATAATTGGCCCAGTTGAGGGGTCTCCTTTCTTGTGGATCGGGCAAACGATGCTGAGATTCCATTCATCAGGCATACACTCGTCTGACTAATCTAATCTAAGAGATGAGTTGGTGTATGCTATCTACCAGTTCATCACCAGCTGCCTTGAAAAGTTCGGACGGCAAGTTGTCAGGTCAGGTTGGACTTCGGCTTGTATATTGCTATCCTCACTTTGTTTTGGTCAGGTGGAGGGAAATTGTGACTGTCATCATCTATGTTGAATGGTTCATTCAGCCTGACAGCGGGATATTGGTCTTCGTCGCCGTTACACAGTCTGCAGAATTGGTTTTTCTATATTCTACGCACCGAATGCGATTCTACTTCGAGGTCTCCACTTTCATCTCTACAGGTTTTTGTACGGGTTTTTCTCTCTGACACCTTCTCTTTACCTTTTGGTAAACCTTCCGTACATTGTTCCTGGAGTAAAAGCTTTCAATGTTCTCGATCGCGCTTCTCATGCTCTTTCTTCTTCTTTCTTCTTCGATGTTCTTCCCTTATCTTTCGCTTGTAGAACTCACGAGTAGCTCTAGTCTTCTATTGCAGCACCGGCATTCTTCGTCAAACCAGATGTTTCGCGGTGTTGGTCGGGCGAAACCAAGCACATCAGTTGCGGCTTTTCTAACGGCATGGTGGCAGCGTTGCCACTCGTCTTCGGCACTTGATACTGGTGGGATAGGGGTGACGACGTTAAATTTTCTCACAGTGATTCTTCTTTGTTGCTCAGTTTGAGATATCCGCATTCGTACCTTGGCTACAACAAGGTAAGGATCCGAGTCTATGTTGGCCGCTTGGTATGTCCGGACATCCAAAATACTGGAGGCATGTCTTGCGTTGATCGCAATATGATCAATTTGGTTGATCGTTACATGATCATTGGACCGCCATGTCTGCTTTTGAATATTGAGATGAGGAAACCATGTGCTTGCTATAGTTGCGTTTCGCTATGTATAATAAGAACATTACGCGCACTTAACGTGAAATGATCCATTAAGGAAATTTTATTAAGATTGAGATATACCCCTACTGTAAAGTGGATGAAAGAGCTAAACAAGGCACCGTACTACCTCTAGCTGTCAATAGCGAGGTACCGGCACCTCCAATACAATTGATGAAACTCTGTATGTTTAACGAAGCGCAAGCTATTGCAAGCAATAGATGGAGTAATCTAGCTGTGTGCGTATCGATCAGGAAGATCTGGCCAACCAAAAAACTCCTTTCATTAAATAGAAGGAACATAAGCTTCACAGTAGGAATAATCACAGGACACTGCTTGTTAGGTAGACATGACGATTTCTGTAGAAGCTGCAGAGACTAAGAGGAGGAGGAGAATAGTCTCCTCCTCAGCACATGCCCAGCGCTAGCCATACTCAGAAAGAAGCTATTCGGTGAATACTTCTTTGAAGACCTAAGTGACCTGTCTAACATAGACATTAGAAACTTACATCGATTCATAAGTAAAGCCCTCCTCCCCCCCACAGTCACCCTACCTAGTCCACACCTTATGCGAAGCAGTACTTAGAGTTCGATTGAATCACTCACTCTATTTACGCCTATGCTCCTCTACATCTACACGGTCCACCTAGGTATGAAGGGTTTGACTGAATCAGTCACCCCCACCTAGTCAACACCATGCATAATAGTAGAGTTAAGGCCCATTCACAGCTCAGCGACCTGCGAATGTGAACGAGCGAATATTCGCAAATTTTGACATTTCTTTCACAGCTACTTTTTTATCTGGCCGCACCAATCCGCGAAGTTCAGTTGTCATTTATTTTATAACTAATTGCCTAAACGTGAAAAATGCATAAATACATAGCGCAGCTTTCATTCAGAAGGTACTATCTGACATTCTTTCGATAAATTCAACCATCATCTTACCCACCAAGAACAACACAATAGAATTGTGAGGTTAAACTCTCGCGAATGTTTTGGTCGCAGGAATGTGGGATGCGTCCTACATATGTGGAATATGAATAAAATTTGACAGTTCGCAAAAATCATTCGCTTATTCGCGGAAAAATCGGCAAATTGTTAATTTCTTGGCAGAAACTAATTACAATTTAACTTTTTATATATTAATCGATAGATAGATTAAGCTCCGTTCTTTTGGAATAGTAAAATTGCCCATGGCGTGTTTATAAATATGCTAAAAACAGTTTTTTCGCAGTTTGGGCATTCGCAGGTCGCTAAGCTGTGAATAGACCTTTAGATTGAATCAGTCACTCTTGTACGCTTATGCACCTCTACACCTACACGGTTATATAACTTATACAACAATATAGGGGGTTCGATTGAATCAATCACTCCCAATACTTGTTTGTACAATATACCTTCTCGGTACACTTTGACTTTAGGATTGACTGAGTCAGTCACCCTCTCTAGCCATTTCAGACATAGCATTCTCAGCCAACACCCTTATGAGAAAGGTTAAGGTTCCCCCGATAACCGGTGACTCCACCGGTCCTTACTTTATGTGGTGTCACAAAAGACCCAAGCGGTCTAAGTGTGTCCTGAAGTATTGCAATTGTATCATAGTTACTTAATGACGTGAGCACAATTTCTCAAATTTATAAATTTTTGATTGGGAAATAACCTCTTTGAATTTAAGTGAAAGAAGTTTTATTTGAGGTATAGCGGATCTTTTTATTTCAAAATAAAGAGCATTCGATACTATTACGTTTTAAGAATAAAATCGTTCAAATGGCCTGCACGGCTTTGCTTGACGGCGGTCATATAATATACATAAGTTTGCCTCAATTTCGCCAATGACACGAACAATGTTGTCCTCAAGGTCGGGAATTGTTGCTCGCTTATCGGCATAGATCAGAGATTCCGAGTAATTCCAAAGAAAAAAGTCTAAGGGCGGCCAATTGACGTCGGCTCTTCGTGAGATTACGCAATCCTTAAACTTCGCCTTCAATATCTCCAGCATCTCGTTCGATGTGTGACACGTCCCATCGGCCTGTTAAAACTACATGTCGCCAATATCCAACCGATCAATTTTCGGCGAAATAAACTTGGTAATTATGGCCCGCTACCAATCCCTGTTGACGGTCAGCACTCGCACGTGCGCATCTTGGAAAAAATTATGTCCGATTATGCCGTTAGTCCATAATCTACACCAAACAGTGAGTTTTTCAGTATGAAAGGGTGTTAACATAATCTCTCTTGGATTTTCATTGCTCCAAAATCGACAATTTTATTTATTCACGTAGCCATTGAGTCCAAAATGCGCCTCGTCGCTGAAGATCTTTTTTCCCCCAAAATTGGGCGAATGAGCGACACAGGCAGTTTTTGAACAAATTGTACGAATAGTGGCCTAAGTCTTTTCGAAAAATTCGCCAAAGTTCAAGCGAACGAAAGGTCAAGTTTTTGAGAAGTTGAAATTGAGACGTTTTGGTCATCGCGCACACCCTGTGCCATCGCAGTAATATTTTCGGTGGACCGCGCATTTCGCTGACGTACTGGGACTGCTCGATCCAGCCCACTGAACCACTTTCCTCAAATTTCTTCATAATTCGCCGAATGGTGAGCTCGGAAGTACGATCATTACGACCGTAAATCGCACTTAACGCGCAGAACATTCTGCGAATAGAACTCGAATTTTGATAATACATTTTCGCGGTTTCAATCATTCAGCATTTCGGTGAAATGGTGACTATGACAGAATACAATGATAGCAGAATGACAGCAAATTATTTTCAAATAAGGCCGCAATCGGATGATAAATTTCTATCATAGCTACTGAATGATCCTTTATATATGTGTATATTTTTATCCGAGCCTTTTCATTTCTATAAATATATTTTGTAGCAACAATTAAGTGTATTAAATTTAAATAATCTAGAAGCACTTCTTTTAGTTTATCTTTAAACATTATGTCTAAGAAAGATGTGACTTATTGAAAATTCATTAGAGACTCACCATTAGCGTGGCAATGGTACAGCGGATTGAGTGTTTGCTCGATAACCAGTGTGTGTAAGTTCAAGTCTCAGCGGGGAACAGCAATCATGAACGACCCGAGTATAAAATGTAAAACGAAAAACATCGCACCAATGAGCTGCCATGACGATCAGTTCAATGTATCGGAGCAACTCGAGGACTAAACCTTGACCAAGTATCGCAAACCATCCTCAGCTACACAGCTGCTTTATCAACAACAATAGAGACGTCAATTTGAAAAAAATATGCAACACAAGCTCTACGAGAATGTGTACTAAAATGCTTAGGTATTCGTTTTCTCCAGGTTAGGGGTAGCTAAGAAGTCCGAATCTATATTTTAAAGACTAATCAATCACGGAGAGCAAGAAAATTGGTCTAGAGAACAGAAAGCGATTAACCTTCTGATAGATGAAGGTCTACTGCCTCTATATCTCAAACAGTTATTCTCTAAATAACAAGACTTTTTATCACTTTAAATAGTAAATTAAGCAACTAAACATATGATTTAACACACGTTCTCCCGAAAGCCAGTGACAGCAGGTGACTTTCGCATCTATTTTAATATGTATGGAAGGCTTAAACTAAAAGTATTCACCTGTGCATCCCACCTATTCATTTACGTAACTTTTTGTGGTGCTGAACTCTATGCAAACACACAAGCTATCCAATTAAAATCTTATGTAGGAATTAATTTGCAGCGAGTATGAGAGTTGAGAGTCTTAATTAAAACACTCCTGCGAGTGTACGGGAACATGTTGTTTATTAACAGCAAAGCGGTTGATGAAAGTTAAAGTTATTTATGAGTTTCTGCATCATAGTTACATATACTCTTTTTAAAAAGGATTCCTTCTAATGTCAGTGAAATCTAAACAAATCTCTTTTGTACCACCAATCCTATGGAAAATTTAAGAAACTGCTGCATTTTCACAAATTTCCAATATCTCATTGAGATAACACTATAAAAATCGAATCTTTTGGCATAAACACAGCCTCTAGCTATCTTGGATTCCTAAAAAGAAAATCGAACACCAAAACGCCAATAAAACCAATCGTGTCGGTCGAACATAAAATAAAAGGAACATAAAAGAGGACCATGGTAGTGAAACGCAAAAACTACCCCTTGGGCCATTTCGAAATGACTCTTCTTTCTATCCTATCGATAAGAAAATTATCCTTAAAGCATAAGAAGGGTAAAAACATAACAAAAATTACATTGCTCATTGCTCCCCGATATACATCCTATCTGGGGAAGAATAAATGACCAAACACCAATAGGCAATCTCGCTGCTACACACTTGGTTTCCAAAAAACACAGACCACTATCTTGACGATCGATGTCTGGCAAAAGGGAATGGGTTGACTGTATGATGCTCTACAACGCCCACAAATATCTTTGGATGTATTTGGAAAACATAAAACTTACTTCTAGGCTGGGATAAGCACTTAAGTAATAGCTGAGATTTCTTATTGCACAGCCGAGGAGTCCTTTTATTTTTCTTTCGTGGATAAGCAATGAGCTTTGAATTAAATTGATATCCTTAGTGGGGACATCTTCGTAAATGGGGCAAGTAGCACTATCGTTTGAGAGATAAGTGTCCGAGGACCGTCCTTGTTTTCAAATTCTCTCGGTGGAGTGGTTGCCTTGAAAGGGTATTGTATCCTTTGGACGTTGAAGATAGGTTAGTGGCAGCAGTAAGCACTTAATTGGACTTATGAAATGGCATGTAAGCTGACTTTTGGGACTAAAAATTGTTTGTACTTTAAGCATGGTGGGTATTCAAAGATGCAACCAAAAAGCAAACTACAACCAACTGGGGAATGGAACCGTTTCTCTATTTTTTTCGTTGGAAATTATTTTCAGTCTAAGAGTCTATTGCCACAAATTTAGACAAGGAGATATTTTAAAATTTTGAGCATCCTAGGTCAAGCGAAATCGCTTTTTTAAATTTTGTCACATAACATTATCCATTTTCTCTTCCAATTCTTAGCACAGTTGTTTGCCTGTGGATACATCTTAAAGATAGATACCATATACTGTTTTGATATACACTGTCTTGCAATTGTCTTTTCGATCGCCTAACCGTTAACATGCATTTTTTTCCTCTCTACCCCAATTTTTCCCATTTTTTCTTTTTCTTTGTTGCTTACCCCTCGCTAGTCGGCTTGCTTCTCGTGCTTTTTCTGCAATCTTCTTGATCAACACTTTTCGGTTTATTCACCCAAGTTGTGACACAATTTCAATTAGTGCACTCGATTTTTTTTGTTTGTGTCTCATTTCGTAATACTGACCTATCTTAATATGGGTAATATCTGTGGAAACGTAAATTGATCAAGTGAGATGAGCAACGTTGAACTAATTAACTGCAGTGGCCCCTGTGGCAAATTCTTTCACCCTTTATGCACTGGACTATCAAGATCTAAGTCTTATGTTAAAGATTATCTTAAGAACTTTATTTTCTACTGCGATGAGTTCAAAGTGATCACCCTATCCCACGTCTTGCTCGCGATCAAGTGCTAAAATGAGTCTACCAACAACTTGCTTGCGTCCCATAAAAACTTTTCTAAAACGGTTCTCGAGCTTTCGTGCAAGTTCGATGACGTGATTAAATGTGTCGAGGATCTTAACAAAACTGTTGAATCCTCTGAAGTTCCATTGCTAAAAAAACATTGAAAAACAATTAAAACTAATCAGTGAAATCAACCACAAACTCCCTTGCGAAAGTCTCACCAAATCGAGTCATGTTGATGACCTTAAGCGAGAATTTTCATCTTACTCTCAAGCAATTAAATCGAGCATTTGCGACAGTATGAACTCCCTGCAATCCGATATCGAAGTCCACTTCCGTTGTAACTTCATCGTCTTCCGGCCAACCCGTTGTTGAATGTTAATTTCTGTATTTGCTTATAAAAGTTTTTATTTCTACTAGTTAGTGCTTGCACGTGTATTACAAGCCTTTTCAAATAAACCTTTAGAATACAGTGGACGGGATATTTATAAGTTTGTGAACGCAAACTGCTCTTACAAACAATGTAATGGATTTATTGTTGTCTCAATTAAATATACTTAAAAGGAGTAAAAATGAAATAATCTAAGATATAATATTTCCTAAAGCTAAAGACAAAAACAAAAGAAAAGCAAACACTTTCAATTTGAGTCGGTCGGAAATATGAATAGCATTATTATAAATCTCATATTATTTTAACAAATTTAAAAACAGCCAAATTCCCTTTAATATTCTATGTATCCTTCCTTACATTTGATTACTTCAAACACGTTTCCTCATTGATGTAACTAAAGTTCCGATGGTTGTTATTGAGATTTCATCCTGGACTTCTTTTATCTGACACTTAAGCTTAGCAGTAGAACATATTTTTGAACGTTAACTAATCCTTTACTTTCATGCAAACGTCAATTGCAGTATTAACCTGCCGAAAAACGGGATCTGTGCCAATTAAATATTCTGCATGATCAATCAGGATGATTTCTAATAACTACAAAGAAGTTTGTCGACGCATACCATTACAGAGTCACCGTCAAAGTTCCTCGACAATCTGAGGCTCCATTCTTTTATTAAATCGTGCCAGCAGTGCTAGAAACCATCGAGTTCGTCCTGATTCAACTTTTTCTCGTCGCTGAAAGGTACATTCTACATGTACTTTGTGGCTCACGACACACTGCGGTGTTATCTTAAGCACACTAGATTGCTTAAACTAGACTTTCACTGTAACTTAGTAACTCAAAATTACTATCACCAGAAAGCTGCAAACTCTGTTAATAGGTGCCTGCGCAATATCTTAAGGACTTTCTGGTCCAATTGTGTCTCTAATGAACACATCTACCAGAAAACGTGCCAGGAAACAATAGGCACAACCATCCAATGACGGAAGTGACAGTAGATTGGGCGCACGTTCCGAAAATGTGACAGTTCCGTAGCGAACCATGCTATGCAATGGAACCGTTTAACCCAGGATGGCAGAATACCGAGGAGAACATGGCGCAGAATTTTCGAGAATGAGGCACGGCAGTTGGGGAAAAGTTGGGGAGAGCTGAGACACATTCTCAGAAACAGTATACGTTTGCGCATAGGTGTAGTAGAGGCTCTAGGACCCACAAAGGGATACAGGACATAAGTAATTAAGTAAGGCTTACCCATAATCTGTTCTACAAGCAGGTGCAGGTGCAGGTGTAGGTGCAAGAGATTTTTTTGGGATTCCATTCAATTTTTTAAAGGACTGGCGAGTATGCGTTCAAACTCCTTTCTTGGATTATTTGTGTTTTTTCTAGACTTTCTAAAACTACTGGATTAGACACTGACAGTAGGTTGGTCATATGGCTGGAAAAATTGTCCGCTCTGTTGGGTGATTGATATTGATTGCCTATGACATTGGTAGTCGGCAAAAAAAAAAAATGCTATGAATCAGAAGCAAAAAAAAAGTATAACAAAACTCTGCCCAGTTATCTGAACGCCATGCCGGAGTTTATCTGAAACATTACATCTGAGTTTAAAAAACCACTACACAAATCTTTCTCGCTCTTTTTTTTCCATAACCCGTTCAGTGCCCGCGAATTCAAAATAAATAAAAAAATATGAAGTATCTGTGTCCTCAGACAGAGCATAAGTCTGCATGGAATTAATACCCCGTGAAATGTCCCTAATATTGACTTATGACGCGAAATATAATGTTCCTGTATTATGGGCACACTAAAATCAAAGCAAAGATATGGTGTAGTGGCAAAAATATGTTTGGCTATAGACTGTAACTTCAATTCTAGGTAACGTATACGAAATTATAATAATAGAATAATTTAAAAAATATTAAATACAGCATCGTGCACACCTATGCTGTTTATGTTTACTGAACTTCGTACAATTTATCCATTTCGGCTATTTTGACAGCTTTCAGTGTCTCCCTGACGTCCTTAAGGCCCAGCCCGCCTCTGGAATCTCTTTCACATCTCTTTGCATTTCCCTAATATCGATATATGTAGGCATGCTCTTTTTGTTAGAATTGAATTTATCTGGCGAAATTATTATTATCCAACTCACGTTTTATCATATGTATACGTATACTAATTTTTTTATAATTTTGAAACACTCAAGGTGTTAAAATGTTTTTACATAGTGCAAGTATAAAAACGAATAGATAGAGAGGGGAGCGTAGGAAAGAATTGGGGACATTTTTGTTATTTCGTCCTTGCTTCTGATTCACAGTATTTTCTTTTTTACCCTCTTCGGGTAGGGGTTAGAATGTACCCGATGTAGGCATGCCTGTCGTAAGAGGCGACTAAAATCCACCCTCAGTATACCGAGTATGGCGTATACAAAAAACACGCAATGAACAAAACAAAAGATTTGAATACCCCAGGTGGCAGTCCAGGTACACTGGAAAATCCACCCTCTTCGGAGGGCGGCTCTACGGATTCTGGGGAGAGCCATTTATTGCACCCAATAAATCCCTTCTCAAAAAGTACAAGGGTATCTCGATCTCCACCAACAAGATCGAAAAAAAAAAAAAATAAATAAATATTTGGCGCAACAGCTCTTTGAGTGCCAGGGCCTAGCTTCTCGCAACCACTCGTGTTGTGTGCGTTATATTTTTCACACGAATGGAAGGGATCTACAGTTTAGTGCCGTATCCGAACGGCGATTTGAGAAGCTTTTTCGTGACAACAATACTCTCGGATGTTTGTCAGACGCTCGCGAGAGGTGGGACCGTGAAAAAACTTTTTGGTGTTTTGTAGGATTCGAACTTGGAACCTCATGCGTAGTGATCCGACACACTAACCACTTACGCCACGGCGCCCACAGACAACAAGATCGAATGTCTCCGGAAAAAGAAGTCTACCGGAAGCGCAAGCGCGTGAAAAACGGGACTCAGCGAAATCAAAAAGCACTCAGGAGGAAAACGGCGTACTCCGTACCAAGCTTAGCGAAATGGAGCTACTCTATCGTGAGCTTAAGAAAGAGGTAGATTTACTCAGGCAAGACAATAATGCCCTAAAAAACACGTACCTACTAAAAGAAAATACAGTTAGCCCACATCGCTCACCTAGTCGCGAATACCAGACGGATGAAGAAGATCTAACACGCGAAACGAATTGGGTCGAAAAGAAACGACCTAGCAAAAAACGCAAAGCTGGTTCCTCACCGGAAGTCGAGCCACAAAAACATGAAAAGCGCAAGGAGATGCAAGAAAAGCAACAACAACCAAAATTACGTCCTCCGCCACCGATAAACGTCGTTGGAATTACGGACTATAATAAGTTGCATTGCCTCCTTAAAGGAACTCTGGCATCGAAGTTTGAGGTGACATCTCTGCGAAACAATACGTGGAAAATCAATGTCGATGATGCCGACGGTTACCGATCAGTATCTAAAAAAATGAATGCCGAAAAATTCAGTGGTATACTTATGAAAATAAGTTAGAAAGGCCACTGCGTTTTGTAGCAAGGGGACTCCACCCCTCGTGCACTAAAGAAGATGCAATGCACGACCTTCAAGACAAAGGCTTTAAAATTCTTCATGCCGTCAATATTATCAAGAAGGAGAAGCAACAGTCGGAGGGAGAGCAGGAAAAATTGGTAAAGCGCGGACTTCCACTATTCATGCTCAGTTTTGATAAAGACGAAAAAAAAGATACTATATATGGTATCAAGACTATTCTAAACATAGTGGTCAAAATCGAACCCATGCGTAAGAGCTCCAGATCGTTCCTGCAGTGTAAGCGCTGTCAAGGCTTCAATCATACGCAGACTTACTGCCAGAAAGAGCCGCGATGCGTTAAATGCGCAGGTAAACATCTCTCGGAAGAGTGTCACCTAAATAAGCAAACACCAGCCACCTGTACAAACTGCGAAGGAAAACATCCTGCGAACATCGAGTTTGCGAAGTGGCGAAAAAGCTTCAAAAACGGCGCGATACGCTAAAAAATTCCATGCGGCCGAATATGAAACCAATCAAGAACAGACCCAAAATAGCTACGAAAAAAGCAGCGAAAGATAGAAAATCCGTCAATATTGATTTAAGACCGGTTAATGAAAAAAAATCCAAAAGTAGTAGAGATAAGGTGACAGAAGCAAAATCTTCGAATATTGGCGTGCAGTCTTATGCTCAAGCGGCGAAGACAGTTAAGAGTACGTACACGACCGACAACTCACGCGAGATCAAAGCAAGAAACCGTCCGAACTTTAACGTAAAGACTCCTGCTCAAGCTGCGACATTGTAAACGGTGATAGAGGTAGTTCAGAAGACCATGTATCCAATGTTTTTTCCCTAATTCTTGCGAAACTTGAAGAGCAATACAAAACAAATAAACTAATTTTCGAGAGACTAGTTGCACTAGAAAACAACATTCATAACACGCGCACTTCAACCAGAATATGAAAGAAACGCTTAAAATTCTTACTTGGAACGCCAACGGGCTCATACAAAGACTCGACGAGCTAGAAATATTTATACGAGAAAAATATAATGATATACTACCTTGATCAAAAAGTTCCCGGAATTTATTCAAAAAATTAAAAATACAAGTTTATTCATCTAAATCTATATTGTCCACTTCAGAGTAATCCCCATCGACTGCAACACACTTATGCCAGCGCTTAATCCAATCTACGAAACATTTTTTATATTCGGTGCTTCCTGTGATTTTTCCATTACTTCCTCTCGGCTGCTGAAACGCGTTCCCCGTAATGGTTTTTTAACTCGATTGAACAGAAAGAAGTCACAGGGAGCCAAATCAGGTGAATTCAGTGGCTGTTGGATGGTATTTGTTGCATTTCTCGTCAAAAAATCATGTCTTTTGCGACGTCAACACGGTCTCTTTTTTGCATGAAATTGAGGTCTTTTGGCACCAACTTTGCTGCTACACGACGGAAACCCAAATCATTGACCAAAATGTCTTGGACGGATCCATAGGCAATGTTCAAGTCCTCCGCTATCTCTCTGCGGTTATTGACCAACATTTCTTATACTTTATCAATGTTTTCGTCGGTTTTCGATGTGGATGGTCTGCCACTGCGTTCATCATCTTCGATTAACTCACGACCACTTTTGAACCACTCGTGCCACTGGTAAACGACCGTTTTCTTTAGAGAATCGTTGCCGAAACACTTTTCCAACATTTCCAACATTCGCGCACCATTAATTCCGTTTTTTACGCAAAATTTAATACAAGTTCGTTGTTGCAAATTTAAATCCATTTCTAAAATTGTAAAAAATCGCCAACATACACAGAGATAGATGTACTCTTGGCTAGGTAACTTTTGCAAATGTCAAGCTATGACGCTAAGATTTAGAGAGAATATCAATAACAGATGTACAAACTTAACAAAGAAAACAGAACTCAAATCGGAACGAAGGGAGCGCCACACGATTTTTATTCCGGGAACTTTTTGATCAAGGTGGTATGCTTAGTCTGTGAAACTTATCTGACAAAACAATCGAATATTAAGATAAGGGGATATAGCGTGTATCACGCCTTTCACCCATCGGAAAGAGCCAGAGACGGATCACCTTTGTTTATAAAAGAATCTATCAAACACTCAGCAGAAATAAAGTTTGAATTAGGAGCAATGCAAGTATTCACGGTACAGGTTAGAAATAGACATTTTGCTTTCAACATTTCGTCTATATATTGTCCACTGCGATGTAAACTTGAAAAGAGTGATTTCACAAACATCTTCAACTTCCTTAAACCAAATTTTGTTATTGGTGGCGACTTCAACGCGAAACACCCCATCTGGGGCTCAAGGTACACCTGTCAGAAAGGTAGAAAGCTTTATAATGCGGATATGCAATTTAGTTGTGATTTTTACTCGATGGCTAAACCAACATATTGGCCGACTGATAGAAATAAGATACCAAATCTGATTGATTTCTTTGTTGTTAAAGGAATATCTGGCAACTGTATAAACGTTGAAGAAAGCTTTGATCTCTCCTCTGATCATTCTCCAATCATTATGACGATAAACGAAGCTCTGATTAAAGAAGTAGGACCGGCCAGATTAACCAGCGCGAAAACTAATTGGGATGGTTTTAAAAAATATATTGAAGCAAATATTGAGCTGAGCGTATCACTTAAAACGCCCTATGAACTTGAAGTTGAAGTAGATCGCTGCGTCGAAATCTTACAGGATGCCGCGTGGAAGAATACTCCAAAACCAAAGAGAACCCCGGCCAGTTTCATTCAAACTTATCCGCAGGAAATAAAAGAGATGATTAAAGAGAAGAGAAAAGCGCGTAAAAGATGGCAACAAACTCGGGCTCCGCAACATACAGCACATCTTAACCGTTTGTGCAACTCACTAAAAAGATCTATTAAAGACCTTAAGAATAATGAAATGAAAACTTACCTAGAAAGCTTAACGACAGAAAAAGATTCTAACTATTCGTTTTGGAAGGCTATAAAAGGTATTAAAAAACCTCAAATTCAAGCCGCGCCAATTAGGAAAAATCAAGACGAATGTAATCGGAAAATCACTTGAAGAAAAAAAGATTTGTTCAAGCGTATTCCTTGAAGTTTCTCAAGCCATTGATAAGGTCTGGCACGAAGGCTTAAAGTTTAAATTACGACAAGTTCTGCCAGAGCACCTATATAATATTTTAAAAAACTACCTTACGAATAGACTATTCCGCGTCAAATGTGGAAACGAATATTCCGATTTTAAGGAAATAATGGCTGGGGTGCCGTAAGGAACCGTTCTTGGTCCAGTTCTATATCTATTATACACTCGTGATATACCGCAAGTAGAAGCCACTGAGCTAGCTACATTTGCCGACGACACTGCTATCTTGACAGTAGGTAAAACGGTCGAAGATACTACAGAAAAACTGCAAGAAGCTTTGGATAGAGTAAATGAATGGACAACGATTTGGCGAATCGCACTCAACGAGACCAAATCTGTTCATGTAAGTTTTACTTATAAGAAAGTAAATAATTTGCCGATCTTTTCAAACTCGGTTCAAATTCCGTTTGCAAACGAGGCTAAGTATCTTGGAATGACACTTGATACAAAGCTGAAATGGAAAACGCACGTTAAGAAAAAACGCAAAGAACTAGATAATAAATATCGAGAAATGTATTGGTTACTTGGAAAATATTCCAAGCTTAATATATATAACAAACAGCTTTTATATAAGCAAGTGCTAAAGCCTGTATGAACATATGGCATATAACTCTGGGGTTGTACCAAAAAAAAAAACATTAACATTTTACAAATTTTTGAAAACAAGGTACTAAGAGGTATTTTTAATGCTCCATGGTATATCCGAAATAGCGATATCCACAGAGATCATTGCATTAAAACAATCGAAGACGAAATCAAAAACTACGCGAGAAAGCATAAGAGTCGACTAGAAAGTCACGCTAATATAACAGTCCTTCAAGTTTTGGATGAAAGAAATTTACTACGCAGTCTACAAAGAATCAAACCTTTAGACTTAGCGCGTTAAGTAACCGCGTCTAAACGGCGGAGCTAGCAGGAACTTCTAATGGGAGGGTACCTGCAAAACGTCATTATTTCGTGAAACGAAAACCACTTGACAAGTCGAATACTTAGTTGTAGTAAAAATAAAAAACAAATCTGTTTTGGAGGGAGGTTTTTTAGTGGGTAAGAATCCCACACTACTATGAGCACGCGCTGTCGATCCTCATAGTGTCTTGTTGAAGATTTTCACGCCTATCAAACATCCAACAAAGCGAATGATTTTTCCTGCTACGAGTACGAGTATATGACTAACCTACTGGCAGATCAGACTAACTTTATATAATTCATGTGACCTCTTATTCTTTATCTAAACGCGACAGGATAGGTCAAGCATATCCACCTTATTCAAGTGAATACTTCCGCATACCAGGTGTACATGCGTTTTGAGGTATCAAAATGGCACAATAGTGCTAATTGGCTTCTCTTTGAACACCCACCTCAAACAATCAACCAACCAACCATGTTTACAAAAGATAGTGGAAAATATTTAAATTTTATTTCCGTACTTTTTTCTTTGTTTTTTCCACTAAACAATTATAAGAACCTTTTCTTTTATTGTTTACTTTTGTCCTTATGCGTTTTCTATACAATTGTGCATGAGCTGTCAAATTCTGTGACATTAACTCACTTCCAAATATCGCCCCCACAGGTTTGCGTCCAATCCTTAATATAATTTATTTTTAACAAATTTGTCAACAGTAAAGTAGTAATGCTAATAATATATAGGTGTATAATATATATATGTGGCGCAGTAGCTTTTCAAGTTCCTAATAATATTTTTTGCATGAAAGGGACGTACAGTTTTGTGCCGTATCCGAAGGAACATTTTTATTTCGAGAAGCTTATTCATGACAATAATACTCTCGGATATTTGTCAGAAGTTCGCGAGAGGGGGGGACCATGGAAAAACTTGTTTTTGTGTTATCTGATATTCGAACACGGAACCTCACGCGCAGTGATCCGACCCACTAACCACTGCGCCATTGCGCCCATATGCTAACAATGGTAGTTGCAATTTAATATCGCAAATTTGAGTACTCTTTTTTACCCATAGATGGGATAATTGAAACCCTTCTCTATATTTGTTTTAGTCACAAAATGGAAATAATTTAATTGATTATTATTGAACCCTTAATTTTTATTGGAATATTTGTATTTGTCATCAGTGTGCAAATATATACAAAAAAGGATATAATGGTCAATCATCAGAGTCAATAGTCGATGGAATGGGCGCTATTCAAGGCATTAATATTGCATTAAAACAACTAATAAAGTCAGGTAATTAATTCTAAAAGCTATACGAATAGTAACTAAACAGTAGCTTAGAACAAATGCCAATCTTTGTTAAACGTGGTATGCCTGGATACTGCGTTTGAATACTACTTATCAGTAAAAGATCCATTAGACGTATAGTTTGTATTAATATGAATTCTATTTGAACAATTCGAATCAGCATTTATTGCCTAAAATACAGCTAATAATCGCTTTAATTTTCTAAAGATTTCTGGAATATCTTGATCAATTAAGTTAAGCGAGGCCCATTAAAACGAAAAAGAAGCATTTAACAATGTATTGCCCCCTAGATAGCCTTCCGACCGAAGGTTCACCCACCCTTTGTGGTCTTTAGAAATTTAATTCAATTAGTTTCCGCTCAATTTCACGAATTACCACGAAAAAGTTAAAACATTAAAGGATATCATTTCCATTATTCACCGCATACCAGCTATTATCCTTACAGCAACAACACAGCCAGAGCTCACAATTCTCTAAATAAATGGCGCAGAGCAATTCAATGCAATTACAGAGAAGTAAAATTAATGTCAAAAGTTTCAATTCAATTGGAATATCCGTGGGATAGAATCCAATAAAAATATATCCGCCAACGGCACGACGCGACGACCGGCTCACAGTTATTCCCTTGTGGAAGATGGAACCAATGATTCGAGCTGAAATGCAAAGTTTTCATGCCGAGCGACAATAACTAATTCAATTGCTATATGGAGTCCGTGAATGCACAGAAGTACGACGACGATACCCTTTTAAAATATTCCCTTCTCAAGCGCTAGGTAAGAGCGTAGTACAGGGATAAAAGAAAGCTGAAAGGGGTGAAGTTCGATTTTAGTTCGCCGGAAGATAGAATAGAATAGAAACAATTCGACTGTGTGGAAAAACGCGATCGCATTGTTGAATGGTTATCCTTTATGACAGAAGTTGTAAGTAGTTTCTTTGTCGCTTAGAATGCATGTTATGATACGAAAGAGTGTCAGTAGTTTGTGAAAGGAATAGACAAATCACAATTGGTATTATTACAAATTTGCATGACACGCTTTTGACCCAAATCAGGACAATTCGTCGGCATCGTGAACTTATTTGCATGTGGAATCACCACGCAGATTTTTCTTTTTTTAAAGTATAATCATATGGTACAGATCAGAATATACACATTTTATAAACCTCCTAATTGGGGAGGTTAGGTTAGGTTAGATTAGAAGGAAATGTATTTCTAAACTGCTCACACGAGGATTAATTGGTTCGTGGTGATTCCCTTTTATTTATGGTTCGAGATATAACTATTTTATTCTTCAATCATATCATGTTCTAGAATGAAACTTTTACAAGGTCCTCTAGTTCATAAAATAGTCTCTTTCCCATGTGGCAGAGATGACGTGTTTGAAAATGTTGGCAGTCACAAAG
The DNA here is from genome assembly GCA_945910035.1 of Brachypalpus laphriformis. NCBI lineage: Eukaryota > Metazoa > Arthropoda > Insecta > Diptera > Syrphidae > Brachypalpus > Brachypalpus laphriformis. Next base: position 37,582,725 of record OX246753.1, read on the forward strand.
CATGTATTTGAAAATTTCTTTTCCCATTTTTATCCTTGTAATAGTTCGCAATGCAAAGTGAAACGCACGCTCCGTTAATTCACCTAAAACTAGATGCTTAACAGGAGTGTTGATTGAATGGTGGAGGACGAACAACTGACTGACTCGTTTTTACTTTAGTAATATGCTTTTTCACATAACTGTGTAGTGTCTTGAGAGAGCTTCAAGTACAGTGAGTCACGATCACTACAACTTCCCCCTTTAGTTGCTTGTCCTTAACCATTTATAAAATTTATGTCTTTCTTTTTCTTAGATTATAATGATTACTCTTTACCGGGCTTATCTGATTTTCAACAGGGTTAACATTAATTTGCTGATTTACAGTAGATTCTACCATCAATTCTTTAGTGTTTTCCTTTTCAAAGTTCAACTAATTATTTTTACATAATTTAAGTGTTGGATCTAAAGTAATCTCCAACCTCTTTGCAACCTTTTTCAGCCAATCGTATAGTGACCATGTACACGAACCGGACCTAGATTTTTTCTCATACCTGAATAACTGTCCTCAAACCTCTCTAGCTTCAGTCGACATTAGGTCTGATATTGTGCGAGAAAAAATTAATAAGCTCAAAGATGACTTCTCCCCTGGTCCCGATGGTCTGCTCGCCATCTTACTAAAGCATTGTGTAGATGTCCTGTGTCAGCCCCTTACAACTCTATTTCGTCTCTCCGTCTCTCAAGCCGTTTTCCCAAAATTATGGAAGGACTCTTTTTTTTCCCTATCCATAAAAAAGGCAGTAAAACCGACATTTCTAACTATAGACCCATAGCCAAACTTTCCTCTATCCCTAAGCTTTTCGAAAGCATTGTCTACGACTCACTGTATTTCCACTGCAAATCTATTTTTTCCCCACAACAGCACGGTTTCTTAAAAAGTAGGTCCACTACGACTAACCTGACCGAATTCGTTTCCAAAACACTACAAGCATTAGAGAAAGGTAATGAAGTGGATGTCATTACCACCGACTTCAGCAAGGCCTTTGACAAAATCTGTCACTTAACAATTTACCTTAAACTTAAAGCCCTCGGTTTCCCACCCTCTTTCATTTCATAGCGGAGATCGTACCTAGAAAAACGCCAGTACAGGGTTCTCTTCAGATTTTCAGTCTCTGACCCCATTAACGCCACTTCAGGGGTTCCTCAAGGCAGTCATCTTGGTCCGCTGATCTTTGTCGTAACTATAAACGATGTTGGTCACGTCATAAAAGACTCTGATCTGTCTATTTACGCAGATGATATGAAAATTACTAAGGTAATATCTACCCCCACCGATTCTCTCTTACTTCAAATCGATCTAAATTCATTCCACACATGGTGCGACAAAAACTTTCTAGAACTTAACGTCGCGAAATGTCAATCCATAACATTCTCTCGTAAACGCCTCCCCCCATCCCTCAGAACCTATTACTTTCTTAGCGAGCCCGTTCCCTCAGTCTCCTCTATATGCGATTTGGGTATTATTTGTGACAGGGAGCTAAACTTCCGTTCCCACATTGATCATATTGTAAACAAGGCCAATTCTTCTCTCGGTTTCATAAAACGCTGGTCTAAAGAATTTTCAAACCCTTACGTTTCTAAATCCCTTTATATCACCTTTGTCAGACCACTCCTGGAATACGCCAGCCAAGTTTGGTCACCTTATCACAACATACACTCCCTTAGAATCGAAGCTGTGCAGCGTAGGTTTATCCGGTTTGCCTTACGCGGACTCCCATGGGCCGACAACTATATCTTACCTCCCTATGAAGACCGGCTAAAATTGATTAACCTGCAAACCCTTTCAAAACGTCGCGAAGTCGCTGACATACTTTTCGTGCACCAATTATTAACCGGTATGATCGACTCCACCGCGCTACTGGAAATAATTTCCCTTCGCACTAACCCTCGAAACCTCAGGTCCGTACCGCTCTTTCTTCTCCCTCACCGCCGCACCAACTACGGAAAGTTCGAACCAATTTCCAGAATGTTACGCCTGGCAAATAACTCACAGAACACCCTAGACTTTCATTCGAGTCTATCCGCCATTAGAAAGTCCCTCTACACCTCTTCATGAACTAACCAGTCCCAGTTCCCTCTCTAGTTTTTAAGATAGTTTTTAAGACCTAGTTTAATAAAAAATGTATGGGTCCCCAGGGGAACAACAAAAAAAAAAAAAAAAATGTTAAGCTTAGAGTTAAGGTCCCTCGCTGTTAGTTCTTAAGTTTAGATTTAAGCTCTTGCTTGCATGTATTAAGCTAAATAAATAAATAAATAAAGTTGTTGGAACATAATTTTCTTTTCTTGTTTTTACATTTTCGTTAACATCGATAATTTGATTTACATACCTTTTCCAAATTTTGTTTGATTCTTCTACCTTAACTAAATATGTCTGCATGCCTAAACGTTTTATAATAACTGCAATGGGCCACATAACTTTATTTGGCTTCGAATAATTCTTTACCATACAAATTTCATTTATTTTAAAAGATTTTCGCTTATTTGAGTTGTAATTTTCTCTTTGGTTTTTTTGTTGCTTTTCAATGTTCGTTTTAACTTTATTTATGTCAATTTTCATATTACGATTGGGATTTAATAACTCAAATCTGGTTCTTAGTTTTCTTCCAAGCATTAATTCTCCAGGAGAAACCCCTGTGCTAGCGTGAGTGGTATTCCTATAGTCTAGTAAAAATGAGTTTAACGCGTTTTGAATTTCGATCTGATTTTTACCATTGAGTGCCCGCTTTAACGCATTTTTCGCTGTCTTTACGAAATTCTCGGCTTGGCCATTTGTTGCCGGGTTGCCTACTGGTGTGGTTAAGTGTTCAATGCTGTTTGCTTTTAAAAAATGTTCAAATTCGTGCGATACAAATGATGTGCCGTTGTCCGATACCAACACTTTTGGTACACCAAAACGAGCGAATATCGGTCTCAGTTTCCCGATGGTGGCCTTGCTAGTCGTGTTGGTACCCATATCTAAAACCTCAGGCCCTTTACTATGACTGTCAATGACAACCAATAAACATTTTTTTAAAAATGGGCCTTAAAAGTCAACATGCACTCGTATCAACGGCTCTTCGGGCCATTCCCAATTTATTAATGACGCTTTAGGAGGATTACTCCTAGAAGCTAAGCATTACAAATACAAATATTTGGCGCAACAGCTCTTTAAAGTGCCAGGGCCTAGCTTCTCGCAACCACTCATGTTGTGTGCGTTATATTTTTCACACGAATGGAAGGGACCTACAGTTTAATGCCGAATCCGAACGGCGATTTGAGATGCTTTTTCATGACAACAATACTCTCGGATGTTTGTCAGACGCTCGCGAGAGGTGGGACCGTGAAAAAACTTTTTGGTATTTTCTGGGATTCGAACTTGGAACCTCATGCGTAGTGATCCGACACACTAACCACTTACGCCACGGCACCCACGCTAAGCATTGCTCGCATGATTTAGCCATTTGTTCTAAATCGGAATCGAGTTTTGGCCACCAGCAGTACTCTCTCGCCATGGCTTTCATTTTAGATATACCCATGTGCGTTTTGTGCAACTCATCTAACGTAGCTGATTGCAATGAAGAGGGTATCACAATACGGTAGCCCCAGAACAAGTATCCCGATTCCACAGTTAGTTCATGCCGCCTCAGGAAAAAGGAACGTAGTTTTTCATCTACCTTATCATGTACCCATCCCTCTTTCATGATTCTTTGGACCATCAGTAACAATTTATCTTTCGCTGTCTCTCGTTCAACTTCCTCCACTGTGGTAGGCATTCTATCAATTTGTTTTACATAATTTATGTACCAAGAATCTGCCTCTACTACGTACTTCAGATTTTTCGCTAGGACGACGCTTTCGCTTAACGCTTTCAATTTTAAAAGTGTAGCCTGCCAAAGTGAGCGCTATTCGTTGCAGACGATTTGCCGCCATTACCGGGATTGCCTTTTTATGACCGAAATTGTACATGAGTGGCTTGTTGTCCAGGATGAATTCCCTAGCATACACATAATGGTGAAACTTCTTAACTCCAAAAAGGATTGCAATCGCTTCTCTGTCCAGCTGCGAATACTTCCTTTCAGTTTCTGTTAATTTTCTAGAGGCAAATTCAATTGGTCTTTCTCTGCCGTTCTCGTAAACGTGGGACAACACCGCGCCTAAACCTACTGGACTGGCATCCACTGTTAATTTGACCAGTAAGGACGGATCTAAATGGGCTAGCATAAATTCTTTTTTTATATTTTTCATCGCTTCCGAATGTACCTTACTCCACTGAACATTTAGATTTTTCTTTAAAAGTTCGTATAAAGGGGAACAGAGCGAGCTTATATTGGGTATAAACCGTCTATAGAAATTTACAACTCCGAGAAAAGATTGAACTTCCTTGACAGAAGTTGGCTCCGGTATTTCTTGAATGAACTCAATTTTTTCCGGACATGGGTGTAACCCGTATTTGTCAATGACATGACCCAAGTATGTCACAGATTTAAAGAAAAATTCACACTTGTCTTTATTCAACTTTAACCCAGCCTTAAATAAAATTGTTAGAATCTGATACAATTTCTGACGGTGCAGTTCTCTATTGGAAGTCGTGATTAAAATGTCATCAAAGAACTGGACAACACCTTCTATTCCACTCAATAACCTTTTAATTTTTTTTTGAAGTAGCTCAGGGGCTGAAGCCAACCCGTACACCAGTCGCGTATACCAAAACAAGCCTTTTGTTGTGGTAATAGTTGTCAAGTTCCTAGATTTATCATCAAGTACCATTTGCTGATATGCCATTTACAAATCCAGTTTTGAGAACTCTTCTCCCCCATATGGTTCCGCAAACATGTCCTCAGGCCGTGGTATGGGGTGCTTGTCAATGCACAAGTGCGGATTCACAGTGATTTTGTAGCCGCCACAAAGCCTCACGTCTCCCGATTTTTTGAGAATTGGCACAATTGGGGTTCCCCATTCACTGTAATCCACAGGTTCAAAGATCCCTAACTTCACTAGCTTATCACTTTCGCCTTCAACCTTTCCTTTTAACCCTATGGGAATTTGACGCGCTTCAACAAAAATTAGATTTGCGAATTCAATCCCAAAAGCCTTTAAAAAATTTCGACCCAGTAATGGCGGACCACCGTTTTCCACAACAACAACATAAACATGTTCGCACCTATTTTTGTAGCATACCTTCATAACACACAACCCCACCGGTATAATTTGAGAGCCGTTGTAGTTATTAAAAATCATATTCGTTTTTTTTATTCTATGAAAATTAAAAAGATCTCGGAAAGTAGATAAAAAAATCGCGGAAATCGCGAAATATGGGATTACCATTCATCACCACCTCTATCTTAACTGGTTCATTTTTACTTAACTTCGAAGACATGTTAAATAAACTTAATTCGAAATCGTTAATATACTTTAAATCATTTTGATACGTGTTACAATTTTTTGTTTTATTACTACAAACACGCTGCAAATGACCACGGATCTTACATCGATTACATCTATAATTCTTAAACCGACAAGCATTTTCCGTATGATTTAATAAAACGCAAATTTTTAACTTACTGTTGCTGCTCCCAATTCTGCCTCCATTCTGTTGTTGTTGTCCACGCTGCTGATGCTGCTCTTGTATCCTCGTTGTTTGTCCCCTACATCTCTTTAGCTTCGCATGACCAATACTGTAAATGCCTGCCGATGAGCCTGGCTCTTGTTTTACCACTTCATCGACCTCATATTGGTTTTTAACACACTCTACCGCATTAGCTAACTCCGCCTTATCAAACGTCAATGTTGCTTCGCTTTCCAGAAAAAGTTTGTCTTTTGCGGCACCCTGCTCCAGCCCCATCACAAAGTGGTCTCTGAGCGCTGTATCCAGCTCAGTGTTAAATTCACAGGAAACCGTCAGCGTCCTCACCCGCGCTGCCCACTAATTTATCGACTCATGTCGATCTTTAATCGCTGAATAAAATTTAAGCCGCTCACCGAAACCAGAAACCTTGGGCTTAAAATGTTTGCTAAAAGCTTTACTCAGATGCTCATACTCTGCCGCCTTGAATTTAGCGGGACTAGTACTAAACAATCGATATAACTGGAAACCACACTGTATTAATCTTAAGAAATCATTAGCAGCAAGGTTCAATATTGTAAAGTACCTGTCATCAAATAAAAGTAAGGTTCACGTAAATTCACTTTGTAACATAACCAAAATGTTAATCTTAAGTAAGGTAGATTACGCTTTGACCATCTATGGTTCCTGCCCAAAAACAACCAAAAATATTATTGCACCAACATACTACCAATCAGTAAGGAAAAGCCTAGGTGCTTTCCCAACCAACCAAAAATATACTTGCTGAGATACCTTGAAATCACCGCGAAATTAAATATGAAGCTTTCTTCCCTAACAGGATCTGTAATAGACAATGACACGAAAAAAGCCAGCAATCATAAACGCAACAGACGAATCCCTTCTGCAATACAGAGGATCCTTGACTCCTGTATAAAACTAAGCTTACCTTGTAATAAAATAACTAAATTCTCACCAACCCAACCACCTTGGACACTACATAAGAACTCAGTGCTTCTCGATTTACAAGAGCTGCGAAAGGAGGCTACAAGTAATACTGTGTATAAAGGACGATTTCTTGCAATTTCGAATGGTCTGAAAGACAAAGGCTGGAACTTTATATTATATTGATGGCTCAATAACAAAAACAAACACAGCTTTCGCAGTTGTAACTGAAGCTGGTTCTATCATCATACAAAGAAATCTACCAAACATTGCTTAAATTTACACCACTGAAGCACAAGCTATACTTGAAGCTGCACAGAAAAGTTCACAAACAGCAGGAAAATAGGCCATTTGCTCCGATAGCCTGTCAGTACTACAAAGCATTGTGAATCCTCGAAATGACACACATATTGTAGCCAAAATTCGAGATATCCTAATAAAATCGAGATCGAAGACAAGGCTCATTTGGGCACCTGGTCATGTAGAAATTAAGGGTAATGAATTCGAAGAGTTATGTGCAAAGCTACTGAGTAGACGTGTTCCTTTTGGCGGCAGTTTCATTTGAGTCTTACAAACCATAAACAAATTCAAAATCGCTTTTAAATAGTGTCGAAAGATTAAGATCTGTGACTCTCACTTAAAAAAATAAACAGTGAAAGTGATCCGCCTCGAGAATTAAATTAAAACTAATAATTCATTTTCACTTAAGTGGCAAAATTTTTAATTTTTCGGTAAATGTCGAATAAAGTTCCGAAACCAACGCTAAGCACACACACACTTGTAAATATGTCCGGTAGTGGTAAGCGAACCAGAGCGAACTCCTCTCTGGAAACTGAGATAAAGTCACCTCAAACTCCTGCTCAGAGAATCGCCGTGCCAATGGACGACAGCAAAATGTGGGAGAAAATGGACGAAAGACTGGCAAAACAGAGTGAGTTCATTATTTCCTTACTTACTACCCAAATAAGGGAATCAGAGCACAAACTATTTACGAATATCGAAGCTCAAATCGCCGAAGTAAACACAAACATAAAAGACATAAACAAACGCGTCACACAGCTCGAAACCGAAAATGTAGCAACCAACCTGGACGTAGACACACTAAAATCTGATGTCAACTATCTAAAATCGTCGGTGGCTGTAATAAACACAGAACTCACGGTGACGAAAAGTAAATTGTTAAACGTCACAACAGAACTAGACGATGTCAAATCCGAACTCGCGGGTGCCACAACACAAATTCGCGCAATGGAAATAGCACAGGAGTCACAAAACAACAAATTCATTGCATCTGATGCTGTTTTCTATGGAATACCGCACACTCAAGACGAGAATTTAAAATCTTGTTTTAACCACCTGTGCCACACTCTTGATATTAGACCTCCAACGCTGAAGGGCATTTTTCGCACTCGCCCGGTAAACAAAAACACTAACAGCTCCGCCATACTCATCAAATTTCAATCGCCGTACGACAAAAACTACGTCTTGAAATCGATAGCTAAATACCGCACCGAGTCGAACAAAAAACAGCTGTGTCTACGCGACGTGGGATTAGCTCAGCTACAGGATCACGAAACTCCAATTTTTCTTCGCGAGTGTTTGACAAAGAAAAGTCATCTGTTGCTACAGAATGCACTTCGTCTAAAAAAATCTAAACAATTGTCATCAGTCTATACGAAGCGCGGATTTGTTTACATAAAACGTCATTCAGATGAAGATGCCCAAATGATCGAAACTGTCGAAGACTTGAATGGAGTTGCCATGCCTACGCACACGTCAGCTAACTAATAAAGCGCTTCTCAAACTTTAATAATATTTCAAAATTCAGTTTTCTTCTCTTTTTTTGTTTTTTCTTTTTTCATTTGTCCTTTTTTTCTTTTTTCATTTGTCCTTTTTCTTTTATTTTATTATTATACATAATCACTTGTTTGCATTTTAAATTGAGTTTATAACATAGATATCTTGTTCTGGGTAAAAAATAAAAATTGTTAATAGTAATGAATACAGAACTTTTAAATGGTGGTACCATTAACGAGTTTAGTGTCGAGATTCTGCGTTCAATGGTTAATGTTTTAGCTACACAAAGAAACGGTCTTAAAATGTGTCACATAAATGCACAAAGTTTGTTTCCAAAAATTGATGAGTTCAGGTGTATATTTGTGGGATCCAAGGTCGATGTAATTTGTGTTTCTGAAACGTGGTTGAACAATAGTCATAATGACGAATCATGTAGGCTGGGGGGATATAGGCTTTTCCGTGGAGATAGACAAGGTCGTATTGGTGGCGGTGTGGCTATGTATATACGTGAAGGTATTACATGCAAACTTAAAAACGTATCTGGTGCAGGTAGCGCAATGGAGTATTTGTTTGTGGATCTTGTGTGTGGTGAAGATAAATTACTTATCGGAACGGTATATAGACCAAAGAAAAGCATCAGTCTGTCTCCATTTTTTCAACTTATGGAGGAAATATCCGTTCAATCATCTAAAATTGTTATAAGCGGAGACTTCAATAGTAATCTTCTAGTCGAAAGAAATTTAGTTGACGGTATGAGAACTTTCAACATGTTCCCTGTAAACACAACTGTTCCAACTCATTTTTCTGAAGATTCGAGGACCCTTTTGGATGTCTTTTTCGTAAGCGATGTTAGTAAGGTACTTTTCACAGATCAGCTTTCAGTGCCAGGCTTCTCGAAGCATGACCTTATTTACATGACATTCGACTTTGATATTCAATGTTCAGATATTTCTTTCAAATATAGAGATTTTAAGCGAATCGACTACTTTGCCTTAGAAGAACATGTCCGAAACATCGATTGGAACAATGTTTATTACATGCCTTCCTCGAGTGATCAAATCAGTTTTATAAACTCTCATATATTATCACTTTTTAACACTCACGTTCCTCTACGTACAAAAACATGTAGACATAACCAACCCTCATGGTTCACTCCTGAAATTCGTCAACTTATTTATCAACGCGATCGAGTATTTCATTACTGGAAACGTTATAGACTGGATGAATTTCAACGAAGCTATCGAAGCCTACGTAACCTAGTTGTCAGCAAAATACGTTCTGCAAAAAAAACTTTTTATACTAACCACTTGAGCTTATCCTTGCATGGCAGGCAATTGTGGAATAATCTACGTGAGATGGGAGTCGTAAAGAAAAAGAGCTTATCAAGTTCGGATGATGTAGATGGTAACGCACTTAATCAGAAATTTGTCACCCTTCCTTTCCCTCTGCTCTCTGATACGTCCCCATGTCGAAATTATGATGACTCTGACTCTGATTCTCAACATGACTTGGAAAACCCGTTTTGCTTCTCTAGGATAGAGAGCACAGATGTCGTGGAAAGTATTTTGGCAATAAAATCAAATGCAGTCGGAGCTGATGGCTTGCACCCTATGTTCATCAAGGCCATCTTACCTATTTTATTGCCATATATAACCCACATCTTTAATACGATTCTGACGACTAGTGTTTTCCCCGATCAGTGGAAAATGGCTAAGGTAATACCAATTGCAAAAAGTCCACGTAGTAATGAATTCAGACCCATTTCAATATTACCTTTCTTATCAAAGGTATTTGAAAAAATTGTTCAAAAGCAGGTCAACTATTTCCTTCGAAGATATAATATTTTATCTCCGAAGCAATCTGGTTTTAGGGAAAAACGTAGTTGCTCTACAGCACTTATAAACGTCATTGAAGATATAAGAGGGGCCTTAGATGACAGAAATATTACATTTCTGGTACTGTTGGACTTTTCCAAAGCATTCGACACGGTTGACCATGCAAATCTTGTAAAAAGCTTTTAAGGTTATATAATTTTTCATATTCTGCCGTCCAACTAATAAATTCATACCTTATCGGCAGAAAGCAAGCTGTAATGGTGAATGGCAATCTTTCCAATTTCCTTCCTACCTTAAGAGGGGTTCCACAAGGCTCAATTCTTGGTCCTCTTTTATTTTCCCTGTACATAAATGAACTTCCGCAATCCGTAGCTGAATGTTCTATTCAAATGTATGCAGATGACGTCCAAATGTACAAAAGTTGCCCTCTTGGACTAATCGAAGATTGCGTCTGTGTTATTAATGAGGACTTAGAGAAAATCGTTTCTTTCTCTGAAAGAAATGGTCTCTTTTTGAACCCAAGTAAGTCGAAATGTCTTATTATTTCCAAAAAACCAGTAGATTCTTCAAACTTTCCACAAATTAAACTTAACGGTGCTGCGATAGAGTATGTTGAAACTGCAAAAAACTTAGGAATGATTTTTAATCGGACCTTAACCTGGGACACGCATATTAACGTAGCTATAGGGAAAACTTATGGAGTGCTCCGTTCGTTGTGGCCCACGCAATATTATACTCCTCTTAAAACCAGATTAATGCTTGCCAAAACACTCATAATACCAATATTGATTTATAGCTGTGAGGTATATTGCAATTGCGACTGTAATAGCAGGAGAAAGCTGAACGTAGCATACAACAGTATTGCTAGATATATATACGGTCTGAAAAGATATGATCGGATATCATCTTTCTCAAAAGCCATTTATAATCTTTCCTTTGACAACCTCATTCGATATAGAACTTTAGTCTTATTGTTTACGATAATGCATACGCATCAGCCTTGTTATCTCTTTGCCAGACTGCAAATGTCCTCATCAATTAGATCACAACAGCTTATACATTTTCGGTCCTCGTGCTTAACCTCTGAACGTCAGTTTTTCGTCAATGCCACTCAGTTATGGAACTGTTTACCGCGCAATATTAGGCGAATTGGAGACCTCCGGTGTTTTAGGACGGAATTAAGGACATATTTGTCCTTGCACTAGTAGTCTTTTTACTCTATCCTCTATTCTTTTTTTTCTTGTTTTTTACTTTTCTCTCCTTTCTTCATTTTTTGAATAACCGTCATTTTAACCAGAACAGAATATAAATTTAAAACAAATGTAATATAATGTAAATGCACGTCAAATGAATGGCAAATGAATTTTAATCAAACCTCACCTAAGGTAATTAATTTTATATATTATGTATTTGATTAGCTTATTATGCATTATGTAAATGTTTATCCAAAGTTAGCTTAAAATGAATTTATAAATGAAGCTTGTATTAGTCTATAAGATATTGTATCTTAAAATGCAAGCATACAAATAAAATAAAAATAAAAATTGAAAAAAATTGAGGTTGCAGCAAACTTCGCCTTAAAGGCTTCAACCTACACCTACAACACCTTCTCTCGTCTTGATTTAAAGAGATACATACTTCAGGAATGTCATAAACAAGAGTTACTTGAGTGGGGACATTAGCAACACCACAAAAAAAACAGCCAACCCGCTTAAAATTCAACCAAAATTCTCGACAAATATCCCCAAAGCTGATTTAACTATGTTAATCTGACTCCGCCTTGGCCACACTGCATATACTCACTAGCATCTGCTCAAAAGGGAACCTCCACCAATCTGCCCTACCTACTTCAGCACCATAACTGTAACACATCTACTCAGCTCGTGCTTCTTATCATTACATCCACCACTGCAAAACAACCTTAGCCTGAACCAAAATCTATCGGAACACCTCAGACAACCAAACCAAAGCAATATTAACAAATTGAAAAAAATCTTAAACGAACTTAAAATCACTATCTAGCTACATATTAAATGCTTCCAGGAGCCAAAAGCCTTTGCTGCTAGTTGCTCTTTCTTTTTTATTATAATAACAATTCGTAAATTGTATATTAATAAATAAATAAATAAATAAATAAATAAGTATTGTAATAAATTGATAATTATATAAGTCTATCAAACAAATATGCAATGAAAGATAAGTCCATCAGACAAATAGAAATATACAATGTAAAATAATTTTAACAGAAAAATGTGCAATGTAAAATAAGTCCATCAGACAAATACGAATATGCTATTGCCGTGTTTTTTTGAAACCTAACCAGCCAGTCGTTCATTTAAAGGATTTGCCAGCCAGCCGATTTTATACGAACATATCTCTAGGAACCAAGCAACCTCGCAGTGACAGCAACAACAAATAACTAAAAACATTCGTTTCTGCGCCGCCTGAAATTAGGCATTACGAAATTCCCAGCCAGTAACTTTTTGCTGGGGATAAAATCAAGAGTAGTAGCCAGCCGGTTGTTGTATTTGTTTTATGTGTAAAATGTTTCTTTACTAGCAACGACTGGCTGGCTAGGTTTAAAAAAAACTCGACTTATGTAAAATGATTTTAACAGACAAATATGCAGTACATTTTGTTCATTATCTTAAGTCACAAAAAATCCTATAAGAGAGTCACAGAATCTCATTCATTATCCTGATCTGTTGTCCTACTGTAGACTTATATCGTAAATAAAAGCTTGTGCACTTAATTTTTGAGTTGACTTTTTTTTGTTTAGAGAAGAGCAATAGGATTAGCAGTACAAACTACAAAGTACTGTATGTAAATATTGCACCAAGGATTTTGGACTACTACCCATCGAGAGTAGAATTATCCCTGTGTACGGTTACCTGGACCAGGGTTCAACGCTTTACATACTGTCATGTACAGTCACCTGGACCGACAGTCTACCGCGGTTTTATCTGAGCCACTGTCGTGTACGGTTACCTGGACCGCATTGGAAGTACCTACAGTATCATTTTCCCAGCATGCATGTTTGCAAACATGGAAATTAAAAGTGATAGATGGGAGAGCAACATGCCTTTCGAAAATGGCTTGACTTTGCATTCCAAGGCTTTGATCTTCTTCTTCTTTTTACTTCGGCGAGATTAGGATCTAAAAACAAGGGATCATAATCTTCCCCCTTTACTACATTTCTACTGATCCACCTGTGAGGTTCGATGCTGGACCATCTAACCGCGGATGCACTCCAGAGAGCCCCAGTGGTTATAGGAGGAGACTTCAACGCGTGGGCCACAGAATTGGGCAGCAGGCTCACCAACACCAGAGGACAGGCCTTATTGGAAACATTCGCTCCCCTAGCGATAGGCATTGCTAATAAGGGCCGGACAAATACTTACCGGAAGGCTGAAGTAGGCTCCATCATTGACATCACCTTTGCGAGCAACTCCATCCTGAAAAACATAAAGTGGAGGGTCAGTGAGGAATATTCACACAGCGACCATCAGGTGATAATACTGGAAATAAAAGGGAAAAAACCAGTCCAGCTCCCAAAATTTACTGGTCCAAAATGGAACGACAGATCTTTCGATAAGGATGCATTCGAAGAGATGTTGAACGGTGATCAAACTCCAAGCGGAACAGCGGAGACCCTCGCGCACCACCTCACAGGCACCATCACCACAGCGTGCGACGCATCAATGCCTAGGAGAACAAACACCAGGAAGGCATCACCCTGTTACTGGTGAAATGAGGAAATAGGCGAACTTCGGGCAAAATGTCTACAAGCCCGGCGAAAAGTCCAACGATCAAGAAGGAGGGCGGATTTCCAACAATGCCTGGACACCCTTAGACTGGCGAGACGTAACTTAAATAGAGCCATCAAGGAAAGCCAAACTGCATGTTTTAAACGTCTCTGTCAAGAAGCTGACATTAACCCATGGGGCTCGGCATACAGAATGGTGATGATGAAATTGAAGGGCTATAGGACTCCTCAAATAACATATCCGATAATGCTAAGATCCATAGTAGAGCACCTCTTCTCTCAAAGGCCTGCTACTATGTGCAATATTAGACGAGAAGTCAATCCAGAAGATATTCCTTTAATTACTCACGAGGAGCTGCAAAGGGCATGCAGCAAGATAGGTGACAACAAGGCGCCGGGACCCGACGGCATCCCGAATAAGGCAGTAAAGGCAGCTGTAAAAAAAGACCAGACCTCTTCATATCAACAATGCAGAAGTGCCTTGAAGAAGGAACCTTTCCCGAAAAATGGAAAGCATTTGGACGCAGCATTTGGTCCTACTGCCAAAAGTAAAGAAGCCTCCAGGAGAACCATCATCCTATCGTCCAATATGCCTATTGGACACCACGGGAAAGATCTTCGAGAAGATAATCTATAATAGATTACTCGCAGTAGCAGAAGAGAAAGGAGCCCTCTCAGATCACCAATTTGGCTTCAGAAGAGCATGATCTACTGTTGATGCCATAAGAGCGGTAGTTGATATCGCCAAAGGTGCTATCGAAGGCGAAAGATGGCTCTATGGCTGGACGTTAAAAATGCATTTAACTCTGCGGACTGGTCGTTTATTAGAAGGTCACTTGCCAGGATGGATACGCATATTACCTGCTACGGATAGTGACGTCAACAACAGGAAGCTGAGGTACAATACCGACGAAGGGGTAAAATACTACAACGTAACTGCGGGAGTTCCACAGGGATCGCTTTTAGGACCACTATTGTGGAACATCATGTACGACGGAGTCCTACGATTAACGCTACCTGGGGGAGTAACGATAATTGGATTCGCCGTCGACATTGCAGTCGTGACAGTAGCTAAACAGATCCATGCAGTAGAATCAGCTACAAATGAAGCAATTACCCGGATAAAATATTGGCTAATATCCACCGGACTAGAACTAGCTGATCATAAAACAGAAGCTGTTCTTATAACCAGCCGGAAAACCGTCGAATTTGCCAACTTTCAGGTTGGTAACCAAACCATCAGGTCGAAAGAGGCGGTTAAATACCTTGGAGTAATGCTACGGTTTAAAACGCATGTTGATTTTGTTACCAAAAAAGCATCGCAAATGCAGGGAGCTCTCTCGCGTATCATACATAGCAACGGTGGACCTGAATACGCTAGAAGGATTCTACTCTCTAGAGTTATCACCTCAGTTCTGTTATATGCCGCCCCAGTCTGGGCGGAGGCACTGAGAACGAAGGAGACCAAAAGGAGACTATCATCATCATACAGACTCTGTGCGCTACGGACAATCAGCGGCTTTCGAACCATCTCTGGCGGAGCTGCATTTGTCATAGCTGGAATGGACCCCATCGATATTCTAGCAGATGAAATGCTGAGGATATATAACAGAAGAGCATTGAGTCATCACGACGCCACTGCTATCAAGGTGATAAAAATTGAAGAAAGGACAGCGTCAGCAGCCATGTGGCAAGCTCGTTGGGCTAATACAACAAAAGGCAGATGGACATATAAACTTATACCGACAATCCAAGACTGGATAAGTCGAAAGCATGGAGACTACAACTACCATCTAACGCAGTTCCTGTCTGACCATGGTGGCTACCGCAAATATCTACACCGATTTGGACACGACAACTTACCATCCTGCCCGTAATGCCCAGGTGAAGATGAACATACGGAGCACGCAGTGTTTTACTGCACACGTTTCACGGTATGGAGAATTACTCTGCCAAGTCCGTCATTACTCCTCGCCCATATGTTACGGTCAGAAGAGAGCTGGATGGCAACATGTTCCTTCGTAACAACTCTACAAAAAGAGTTGCGGAGAATAGAAAAGCTTAGAAGAGCAGCTGAAGCAGCGGAAGAAGCTGACACAAGAAGCATAGCATAAATTGCTAACCAGCCCCGCGAAGTAATACCTAACGGCAGTCCCGCGTGTGTGTGTTTAGTACGTGGGCGTATTCCTGGCATCGACTAATCAGATTTGCGAATCGTGCATGCTAGTAGCACTCGGGCTATTAGTATCTATGACGATTACACATCCCGGCGCAATCCAAAAAAAAAAAAACCTGTGAGGTTCGCCTATTTGACCGCAGAAAGTATCGGCAGGCCACCCGATTTTGGATCACTTTGTTACTGAGGCAAATCAAATGCTGGTGTCGTTGCACTTGTGTGATCCAGATATTTATAGGCCTGCCCATCCTTCGCGATGTTTTTGGAACGTTTATTGATTTCGCCTTTTTAACAAGGATCAAATGATCTCTTCTTTAAACGCGGCAATACCAGCTGAGCCGGTCGTGCTCTATTTTTCGTGAGATGGCTTCTTTAACATGAAGGTTTCCACGGATCTTCGAACTTCTTATTCGATCAAGCTTTGTCACTCTTTTTGTCATGCGAAACATCTTCATCTCAGCTGTCGTTAATTTACTCTCATGCTTTTTGTACATTGTCCAACATTGTGAACCGTATATGAGCACTGGACGCGCAACTATGGCGTGGAACCTTCATTTCAACTTAGGGGAATTTTTCGGTCACAGAAGATAGCGGAGTTTTCTCGCCACTTCATCTACCCAACGCTTACGCGATGATTATTACAAGTTTCTTTGCTATTTATCATAGATCCCAGATATTTGAACTTTTCGCACTTACCACACATTAAAACCACATTTGGTTAAGGTTCCTACTTCCTGCAAAAGCTTTTACTAGGATGCTTTTTTTTGTAGGCTTTGTTTTTAGCTGAGCTTGTATGAAGTATAATGTGTAGGTGCCTAGTCCTATATGAAAAAGCTGTGGAAGCGTGGAGGTCGATATTTT
The DNA here is from genome assembly GCA_945910035.1 of Brachypalpus laphriformis. Classification (NCBI taxonomy): domain Eukaryota; kingdom Metazoa; phylum Arthropoda; class Insecta; order Diptera; family Syrphidae; genus Brachypalpus; species Brachypalpus laphriformis. Next base: position 37,599,680 of record OX246753.1, read on the forward strand.
GGTTTTCTTGGTGAAAAAGCATCAGCTCAATTTCGTTCGGATTAAAGCTAAGTCAACACACTATAGCCGAAGTGCTTAAATTATTCAAAGCATTTTCCATTATTTTACTAATCACTGTTATTAAAACTTATCCCCAAATATTAATCAAAATAAAGAGATATAACAAACTCCTTATGTCTTCCTCCGACTCGGCGATTTAGTTTAAGGACTGTTACCTAGATTTGACCGAATGATTCTGGTTTATAAGAAAGATTATTATTTGATGACACAAAGAAAAATTCATGAATGATGGTTGAGAGAGCCCTTAATGTCTAAAAATGGAGCTGTGGTAAATAGCTTTTCGTGAATAGTTGTTTCAATAGCCAGCACTATCTCATGAAAAGTCGTCTTTCTGGAACTTCCCATCCATCGTGAATCTTTCATATGTGAGTATCTGAGATATGCACGCTCGAAATTTCTAGGTCATCATTATCCAACTCACGGAACCGCTTCCTGCTAAATGATAACTAAAGATACATAGTTCGGTAGTAAACAGCTTCTAAATTACCATATGATTTATGGAGAAGGAATCTGGTAATAGCCCAGGAAGTCGTTTCTTCGATGAAAGTGATACAGAGTGCGTGAGAATCGGTGGGCTTGCGGTGGCACATTTATACATATCATAGGAAGTGTGCAGAGGTAATTCCAGTGATTACAATAGAGGAATTGACAATCGCATCCAGAAAGATAGGTGACAACAAGACGCCTGGACCTGACGGCATCCCTAACAAAGCAGTGAAAGCCACTGTTCAAAAAAGGCCAGACATCTTTATTGCAACAATGCAAAAGTGCCTAGAAGAAGGAATTTTCCCTAAGCAATGGAAACTGCAACACCTCGTTTTATTGCCAAAAGGAAACAAACCCCCAGGAGACCCATCGTCGTATCGCCCGATATGCCTACTGGACACAATGGGAAAGATCCTGGAGCGAATCATTTACAACAGATTGCTCACAATAGCGGAGGAGAAAGGGGCTTTGTCCAACCAGCAATTCGGATTCCGAAAGTCTCGCTCAATAATTGACGCCATTAAAGCTGTAGTTAATATAGCAGCGGAAGCAATTGAAGGTGAAAGATGGCGATACGGCACCAAGGAATACTGTGCAGTAGTGACGCTAGATGTCAAAAACGCATTTAATTCGGCAGACTGGCCCACTATAAGAAGATCTCTTGCTAGGATGGATACACCATCTTACTTGCTGCAGATAATGGCGAGCTACTTTACCAACAGGAAACTGAGGTATGATACCGACGAAGGAGTGAAGTACTACGATGTTACAGCTGGGGTCCCGCAAGGATCGGTGCTGGGCCCATTACTATGGAACATAATGTACGACGGAGTTTTACGACTACCACTGCCACCTAAAGTGAATATAATTGGATTTGCTGACGACATCGCTGTTGTTACAGTAGCAAAACAAATCAGTGAAGTAGAATCAGCTACAAATGTGGCAATCAGTCAAATCAAAAGCTGGCTAGGATCCGCCGGTTTAGAATTAGCTGACCACAAAACTGAAGCTGTTCTAATAACCAGTCGGAAATCTGTGGAATATATGAATGTACAGGTTGGGACCCAAATCATCAGATCCAAAGAAGCAATCAAATACTTAGGAGTAATGCTCGACAATAGACTGCGGTTTAAACAGCATGTTGATTATTCGAGCAAAAAAGCGTCACGACTTCAGGCAGCACTCTCAAGGATAATGCCCAACATTGGAGGACCTGGATACGCTAGGAGGATCCTACTATCCAGAGTTGTCAGCTCAGTCCTTCTTTATGCGGCTCCGGTTTGGGCGGGGGCTCTCGCGACCAAAGAAACAAGGAGGAAACTTACATCAGCCTACAGACTCTGCGCTATAAGGACCATCAGTGGTTTTAGAACTATCTCTGACGAAGCAGCCTTTGTCATAGCAGGAATGGTTCCTATCGACATCCTCGCGAACGAGATGCAGAGAATCTACAATCGGAGACGCTCGAGCCACCAAGAGGCTAGCGAAAGAAGAAGGGTTATAGAAGAAGAAAAAGCAGCTTCAAGAGCTGTGTGGCAAGATCGATGGGATAATGCGGTTAAAGGCAGATGGACCTATAAATTAATCCCCACCATCGACATTTGGATAAACCGAGCACATGGGAACTGCACCTACCACCTCACGCAGTTCCTGTCTGGCCATGGAGGTTATCGCAAATATCTTTACCGATTTGGACACGATAGCTCTCCGTTGTGTCCAGAATGTCCAGACCAGGAGGAAGATACGGAGCATGCAGTCTTCTACTGTAGGCGATTTGAAAACTGGAGAAACGAACTTCCCAGTCCCCCATTCCTCATAGATCATATGGTACAATCTGAGGAAAAATGGATGGAAATTTGCGCGTTTTTTACGCATGTGCAAATGCAGCTTCGAATTCAAGAACGAATACGTCGAGAAGCAGAAAGTACAGCATAAATTGCTAACCAGCCCCGCGAAGTAATACCTAACGGCAGTCCCGCGGGGAGAGTGGTAGAAGTGTGAAGGGTGTGTGTTTAGTACGTAGGCGTATAACCTGATTACTCAGGTTTGCGAATCGTGCATGCTCGTAGCACTCGGGCTATTAGTATCTATGAAGATTACACATTCCTGGCGCAACCTAATAAAAAAAAAAAAAAAAAATAGGAAGTGTGCATTTGTTAAAAGTGACGGTAATTCTCCAAGAGACTCTGTCAAAGTCCCATCTGGGACTCTTTTAATAAAACGACAGACCGAAGTGCTAGGTACTTGAACAGAAATGGCCCACCTTTCTAGCAATCAGAAGTACTGCACCTAAAAAAAACCTAATAACTTTCAAACTCATAACTAGATAGCCTGTAACAAAATTTCCATATCTTCTTTTACTGAAAATCGATAGTAACCTAAAACCTCTTCTTAAACTGTAAAACTTTTCACCAGGAAAAAAATATTTCTCACTAGTTACTTATTCATTCCTATAAAAAGCGAATCAACTTTTAACTAAAATTTACAAAAACGTCTTCGGGAAAAATCCAACAAACTCCCTCAAATGAAAGTGTCATCTTTTTTCAAACTCAAGCTATACACAGTGCACGAGTAATTAATATGCGCACATAATTATACACAGCACTTCAAAATGTATTTCCAAGAAAACGATTCAGCAAAAAAGGAAGAGAAAAAAAGTCGAAAGAAAAGCGAAAGAAGACAAGCTGATATTAACCCTCCTATATCCTGTAGCTAGTTGAAAAGTTTCACTTACACGCTACCGGGAAAGAAAGTTAACTAAAGCAAAACTTTTCTCAAAAAGAAGGCAACTAACTTCTTAGCATTCCAAATTGCTTAAAAAAGTCCCCAGCACTGGCACCACACCGAAACCGAGGAAAAAAAAACCATCAGAAAAACACAACCTCCACCTGTGCTAATATCCCTTCCGGAGTACATCGTAGGACTGCATTAACTACCCCAGAGAAGCACGGTGCTGTGTAGGAGTCAAGCCAAGTAGTTTGCGAAGCATCCTTGACGTGGCATTCCGTACGGGCTTGGAATTCCTTAACTATGTGAAAACATTTTGCAAGCACGGGGCACATATCTGCCTCGATGCCTACCTGATGTGTGTGTGTGTGGGTAATCCACCCCCGTAACTGCTCGGCATTCCATTCAAGTGTATCCTGTTTAATGTAATAAATTATGATGATTCAGTGTGTGAGGACGGAGCCAGCCCGATGCTGTACACAGAAAAGGACGAGATAAGGTAACCTTGAGGCTGGTTATCCCTTCTCGTCATTATTACATCATAACGTTGTATTTTATAATTAGAACAGGACTTCAGAGCCCTTTAAAGTTTTGATAGAAAAATTGTTAGATACTTTGCGAAAGAATGTGTTACAACATATTATCGTCGTTTCCGTATTCTTGATGCGCATACCAAAGCGAAAATAATTTTGCGGACATGCCTAAAGGTAGCATTAAGTTATAGCAAATGAGTTCGAGGCCATAACGAAAATGGGCGGAATAATTTTAGGATCCTTTTCAACTTGACGCTGGAATTTAAAGTTTACTCGCCACCTCCAATTGGGGACTGGGAGTTCAGTGTGCGCTCTCATCTGCTAGCTGCTTAACATTTTCTAGTGTGTGGCATTCTTTTGCTCATTTTTTCTCTCTGTACTCATACGTATGTCGTCCCTTTCCACGTCCTTGTATGGTTTAGTTTAAATAGGTTTTCACTATGTGGCACGTATGGTATTTCATTTCGTTTTTAAGTTTTTGTGGCATTCATTTATGCGGTGCGGTGGCTTTGTTGTTTCGAGTGGTGAAGCTATATGAAAAGGATTCCCATAGTCCTATTCAGGTGGAGTCCTTTTATGTGAAGAATGGGCGATATTTTGTTTGGAAAATCTGAAAATCTAAGCTGTTTCGTTTTTGGTTTTGTGTGGTGTTTTGCAGATTGCTTACCCTTGTATGCGAGAGAATGTTAGTGAATGTGGTCGTTTTGGAAAATGAATGGTGAAATCTGTGCTGGACTATGACCTTGTAAATGTTGCCGGTGAGAGTTATTTAGATTTAAAGAAATGTTATACAATAGTACAAATTAAAAACAAATTGTAATACAAATGTACTTAAAACTTTTTGAATACCTAGTTTTTTACACCAGGTAAAATCCCAAAATCAATTTCAATGAATATATAAGAGTGAAAAATCTATTATGTATACTTCTGGTGATTGACAAATTTATTGCATCAAAAGTTCGTCTGATTCAATATTTTACAGTCTCCTTACAGATTTCCGTGTATATCTGCAATTGATAGAGGGATCCTGATGAAAAGCACCAGCGGTATATTTGAAGAGAAAATCAAGGTATCGCGATAAGAACTGCTTAAATTCCTTAAAGCCGGTGATGGAGTGAAAGGAAAGGGTATGGGGAAAAATTAAAGAAAGGAATGTAAAGAAAGCAGAGCGAATTGTTAATGCGTATTTGTTTTGAATTTTTGCAGGGTTTTATGATTTGGCGATGTTCAAGCGAAGAAAATTGGCTGTTAATAGATCACCGATCAACCTAAAAGACTACCACGCTCAGGCGCAGCAGGTCCATTGTATTGCCGGCGGGCAAGATTCACTTTACCCATTTTACTGGAACTTCTTTGTCTTTCTAAGAAAGCCCAGCAAGCTCTCTCTTTCTATCTTTCCTTACCAACGTCCTCACTGTGTGTAAACATGTTAAAGGTATTCATAACTCTTTGAGTGCGCACAAATTATAAAAAAAAAAATAAAAAAATCTGCCACCTGATACGAATAAAGGTCGGACACTCGCATAGAAAGTGTCCCGCAGTGTCGTCAGCTTTTCCACAAGCATTGTAGACCGTAGTGTCATTTAAGCTTAGCGCATTAAGATGCTAAGTGAATGCAAATAAGTTGTCTGCAGTATTTTCTGTTGAAGATAGAAAAATTGCTGCTGATTTCTTATAACGTGCGGAGCATTTGTTTAGTCAATCTTTACCCTGAAGAGACATACCTCACACAATTGTGTTGGTGAGAGACCCAAACGTAAATGATACCGAGGACGCAGTTAGACCCAATGTAGGTTCGGAAATCTTTTTCCCCAAGATCTCAGAGTGACCTGGGATCTAGATAATACACACAAAATTCAGCCATGCAGGTGATTTCAAAGAGCTTTTACGTTCACAAACTATTTTGGAAGTGGTTAAAGAGGCAAGGCCTTAAGCGCAGTTTGACTGTCACCACAGGCACAAATACTTCCACCTGCTCTTCAGAACATAGTTCATGGCCATTAAGGTGGTTCTGGAGCCATCCGTGAAAATACGACTATATTCCATTCCTGCTTCAGACTCTGAGGGAAGCCAGTCGTAAGCTCAAGCACGTAGTAGGAGCTTCCGCCCAGATATCTGAGTTATATACAAACGGACGACTGTAAGTTTAATAAATCTTAACCAAGTCTGTAGGAGTATAAAAACGTTTACATACTTTGATGAGCCCGAAGAATTTAACACAACTAGCTAACGTAGTGTCTTGCTTCAAAGGCAAGAAGTAGCAATGGATTTCTGACATACGAGTATTGAACTGAACTCGGTTTTGGGTACGTTTGATTTTGATGTGGTTGGCATTCGGTGTCGCTCTGACTCTATTGACTGGGGACTTTGGCACGGTGTCGTTAATGAATAGGCGAAGTCAAGAAAGCTGTCGTCCTCAAGTGAATGGATTCTATTACGAGTAGCAGATAGAAAGTTGGTGATATAATCCGAAAACATATAGCTCATAGCAGCAAATATAAAGTTTTTGAATCAGTTTCGCGATCCATTCTCTTCTACGCTGCTCAAGTATGGGGAGGAAAACAATTTGAAACGGTGGAAAAACTCCTTAGGTTTTATATAAAGAGAGCATTTCATCTGCCACCGAACACGCCAAATTACATGCTCATGTTGGAGACATGCCTATCACCACTCTTTGTAAAAACCCTAAAGCTACAAGTGGATTACGTGCTTAGAGTACTAAACATGCCAGACTATAGACTTCAGAAGAAAGCAGCTCTACAATCTATAAGAAATAAAACTGGATGGTACAAAGAGTGGCTGGAATTAGCTAGTGGATGTGGAATGGAGCTTAGTGTGGAAGATGCGAGGAGTTGGAAGCCTAAACTTTACCAATTAATCACGCGTGTGGATGAGCAGATCAGGGAAAGATTTCTAGAGGAGGCATCAGGGTCACTCCACAGAGGAGTCTACAGCCGGTTATGCCACAACTTGCAGCACAATAATTACTTCCGGGATGAGTACAGCATAGAAGAAATAGCAACGGTCCTAAAACTGCGTGGAGAGCTCCTGAAACTGAATTATGTACCCCATAGGGATGAGCTACCGATAGTCTGTGGCATGTGCAATTTATCTGAGAGGGAGGATACTTTTCACTTTGTTGGCAGGTGCCCAATTTTGCGAGAAACAAGGAAATCGGTGTTTGGAAACGATGTCTTATCGGAGAACCAAGTCTTGCAAATCCTTAATGAAAATAACGTCACAACACTAACCAGGTACTGCAAAATTGCTTTACAATACAGAGAAAGAGTTTTGAATGGAAACTTCTGAAGAAAAGGAAAAAGGAGAAAAATAAAGAATTAATTAATTTCTGTGCTATTAGGCTATAATTAATAATTTATTAATAATTGTTAACTTTTTGTCAATTAGGCAGACGGCAATGCCATGCTAACTGATTTTTGTTTATACACTGTTTTGTTAAATTTTTTTAGTATAAAAATAAAAATCTATCTAATCTAAAATCTAATCCGAAAACAGGGTCGAAGATAGATAGATGAGATGATGATTGGTTGAGAATGAGGTGAACCCCAGAAGTGGATCAGAAGAAATGCGGTGAAGTGGGAGGGTTGTGATCCCTTATAATCGGATCAATACCTCGCTGATAAAAGGAAGAAGAAGATGATTGGTTGAGAATCCAAAAATACAACTTCTATTAAAAGTCTCAATACATTTGGATAAAGTCCCACGGATACCATGGGCTTACTTACTTATTTACTTATATCCCGTATCCCCTTGTGGGTCCTAGGGCCTCTACTACGCCTACGCGCCATAGTGTTCGGTTTCTGGCAATGCGTCTGAGTTCTCCCCAACTTTTCCTAACTGCCGTGCCTCCTTCTCGACTGTTCTGCGCCATTTTCTCCTCGGACCGCAGGTGTTCTGCCATCCTGAGTTAGAGGTTTCCATTGCATAGCATGGTTTGTTATGGAACTGTCACCCTTTCGGAACGTGTGTTGACTGCCACTTCCGCCGTTGGATGGTTGTGCCTATTGGTTCCTGACCCGTTCTCTCGTAAAGGTGTTCGTTAGAGATACGATTGGGCCAGAAAATCCTTAAGATATTGCGCAGGCACCTATCAACAAACGTTTGCAGCTTTCTGGTGATAGTAGTGGTCACTCTCCACGTGCTGCAACCATATAGCAGCACGGATTCAACGTTGGAGCAGAAGTCTTATTTTGGTGCTCAAACTGATTGCATTGCTTCGCCATATTTTGGACAACATCCCGAACGCGGACTTTGCTTTGGCGATCCTGTTGGCCACCATCGGTCGAGACAATACTCCCAAGATACTGGAAATCCTCTACTCTCTCTACCGGTTGTCCAGCAATGCATATTTGAGCCGATGAGTTTGTTCCAAGGCTGATATTTTCAGTTTTTGCCGTATTAATTTTCAGCCCGACGACACCTGCCTCCCTCTCCACATCTGCTGTCATTTGGTGGAGGTCCATAATTCTGTGGGAGAATAAGCATACATCGTCTGCGTAGTCAAGATGTTTCAGTTGAGATGTAAGAGTCCATCGAATTCCTCCGTTTCCCGTCGACAAAGCTGCATGAAGCACATCGCTAATAACCAATAGGAATAATATTGGTGAAAGGATACAGCCTTGTCTTACCCCACTTTGGATCTCAAATTCCTCAGACAACCTCCCACTGTGCAGAACGTGACATTTGGAGCCTTCATATGTAGCTTTGATAATAGCAATTAGTTTATCGGGAATACCTCTCCTGCGTAAGGCACGCCAAATAAACTCCCTGTTGACACTATCGAACGCCTTCTCAAAATCGATGAACAGCAGGTGCAGTGGCGATCGATATTCAACACACTGTTCGATGATAATCCGCAGGGTGTTGATGTGGTCGGCACAGGAGGGTCCAGAGCGGAAACCTGCTTGTTCGGCATCGAGTGTGTCTTCGAGATGTTGTTTGATTCGCTCGAGGATGATTTTAGCTATTATCTTAGCTACAGCAGGCAGCACGCAGATACCCCTCCAGTTTCCGCACTCCATTAAATTTCCTTTCTTAGGAAGCTTGACGATCATTCCCTTTTTCCACTCATTAGGAAAGCTCTCAGCTTCCCAAGCTCTATCTATAAGTAGAAGCAGAAGCTCAGCCGATGTTGTTGGCGTTGCTCGTAAGAGCTCTGCTGGAATACCGTCAAGTCCTACCGCCTTGTTGGTTTTGAGTGCCTTGATCGCGGTAATGATCTCATCTTTACTGGAAGTCGTGGTGCGTATTCGGGTACTTCTCACCTCGGGCATCTCAGCCTGATTTGGGAGCATATCGCTAGCGAATACACGGTTTAAAACCATAGCAAAATGCTCTTTCGATCTCTTGAGCTGGTCCTCATCCGAAATGAGCAAGGAACCGTCTAGGCTTTTCACTGGGTGTTGGCTGGAGCTGCGACCACCTGTCAGCTCTTTCGTGATTCTGTAGACAGTCCTGCTGTCGCACCTCCGTGCTGCTTCTTCTGCTTCTGTAGCCAGCGCGTTGATATAGTTGCGCTTGTCACGTCGCACGCTACGCTGAACTTCTCTCATCTTCATGCGATATAGGAACTCTAGCTCGCTTCTCCCTGCTGCTGGGGTAGCTGCAAAGCGAGCTTTCAGCTGTTTTCGTTCGTCAATCCGTCTCCAGGTATCTTCGGAAAGCCACGCCCTATGTCTTCCCTACGATCGACCGACAATTCTTTCAGCACCAGATGTAAAAACATTTTTCACAGCACACCAATGGTCTTGGATGGTTGCGGGCATTGAGCTGCTGATTGCTTCCACACCTTGCGAAAAGTGCTCCCTTAATTGTTGGCGCACTGAGGAATCATTAAGTCTATCGATGTTGAACCTGGGCATTCTTGTGTTGTCGTGGGATCTTCGAACTGCAGCAGTGCGTAGTTGGAGAGTAGCTATCATAAGATGGTGATCACGTACTATCCCCACATCTGCAGCTCGTCAATTTCGGACATCCAGGAGACTACTTCTAAAGCGGCGGCTGATAGCAAAATGGTCAATTTGGTTGGAGGTTGCTTGCCTGTCATTGGACCAGACCACAGCAGTGTTTTCCAAGCAGAGGTCTTAGCAGTGGCAACAGCTGCCCGTAAGTCTGCGGCAATACCGCCAGGAGTTATCAGCATCTTTATCGACAGCCAGGTGGCTCTAAAAGCGATTACTGCCATAGAAATTAAATCGAAGCTTGTGAAGTGTTGTCAAGAAGAGCTCAGGGTTCTTGGAACACAGCACAAGGTATCGCTCTGTTGGGTCCCTGTACACGAGGGTATCCCAGGCAATGAGAAGGCCGACGAACTGGCGAGAATCGGCTCTGCAGCCCTACCAGAACAAGTTGACCCCCCTGTGTGTATCCCACCTTGCACACTCTAGTTCACTGCAGGGAATAAAGCCATTAAGGAGGCGAACACAAGATGGAACTCCATGGAAACTTGCGCCATCACTAGGAAGCTATGGTCATCCTTCGACAAAGCAAAGACCGAAAAAATCATCCGTAAAGATAGGAATTTCCTTTCCACCCTCGTGGGCATTATCACGGGGCACAACACTCTGCGGTACCACTTGAAGAAACTACGCCTGACGGAGGAGGAACTCTGCAGAGGCTGTGGTGACGAGGAAGTTTTTGAGGACGCAACCCACTTCCTATGCCACTGTCCGAGTCGTTTTTAGTTTCATTGGGTAAGGGATTACTTTTCCCCCATGGGTACCACAATGGGTCAACGCTGACCTGAGTGTGGCAGAGAGCGTCCCGCCCTGCCAGCCCACATACCTAACCTAACCTAACATAAATTGGTTTCGATAATAATTATAGCAACAAATAAGTATTTCCTTTTTAAATTGAGAGCATAACTTTCTGTACTTAATTCTCGACCTATGGTTGTAGGTATTCTTAGAAGACTTAACTCTAAGATCATTTTTAATCTTAACCTTCTTAATAAGTAGACTTGTAATCCAAGAGTCTTTTTATAGATTTTTTCAATGACGCTGTGGAGGTACAGTTTGTAATGTACTTAGAGAGAGAATCAATAAATAGTGTAGTAGTAATAGTATTTTTTATTAATTCAAAAAAGTTCATTTGTTACAAAATTTACAATAAGCATTGGCTTCTGCCGTCAGCCGAAAGAGAAAGTTTTAACCTTTAATAATTATTATTTCATTTGAAGTGATTGACAATTTGAATTTAGAAAGCTTCGTTTATAATTTGTTGCCGGTATGTTAGAGCAGATTTCAAAAAGTTGTACAGAATGGCCCAATTTTCTCCATTTAGGTAACGAATGACTTCATCCGAAGAGAGAGCGTTTTTTCCAAAGTTGTACCTTCTAATTCAGCTCAGTATAGGGCAGGTTCCGATAAAATGCAGGATGATTACACAGAGTACAGCTATCATTTCTATCAATTCTATGTGGCTTGGATCCTAAATGTCTCTTGAACCATTAATCTTAGTGAGTAACTCATGTAATACATTTCCCAAGGTCGCTCCATTGACAAGATTTTCGTGCAGGGGTACATTATGCTCACGGCCCAGCCTTGCCCATTCACCAAAGAAATGAACGTTCCTGGTTTTGAGATGCATGGCAATCTTATGCGGGAGACAATGACTTGGTTGGGATATTACTTTCAAAATGTATTGAAAGTGTAATTTAAACGTAAATATGTACAGTGGTGTTAGTCCAAATGTATTGAGAGTTTTAAAAGAAGTTGTATTTTTGGATTCTCAACCAATCATCATCTAATCTATCTATTTCCGACCCTGTTTTCGGTTTATATTAACGACTTTCTATCTGCTACTCGTAATAGACTCCATTCACTTGAGGATGACAGCAATCTTCACTTCGCCTATGCATTAACGACACCGCGGCAAAGTCCCCAGTCTATGGAGTCAGAGCGACAGCGAATGCCAACCGCACCAAAACCAAACCTACCAAAAATCGAGTTCAGTTCAATATGTCAGAAATCCATTGCTGCTTCCTGCTTCACGGATGGCTCCAGAACCAGCCTAATGGCTATGAAAAATGTTCTGAAGAACGAGTGGAAGTATTTGCGCCTGTGCAAACTGCGCTTAAGGCCTTGCTTAACCCTTTAACCACTTCCAAAATGCTCGTTTCGGATGAGGACCAGCTCAAGAGATGGAAAGAGCATTTTGCTACGGTTTGAAACCGTGTATTCGCTAGCGATATGTTCCCAAATCAGACTGAGATGTCCGAGGTGAGAAGCTCCCGAATACGCACCACAACTCCCAGTAAAGATGAGATCATTACCGCGATCAAGGCACTCAAAACCAACAAGGCGGTAGGACTTGACGGTATTCCAGCAGAGCTCTTACGAACAGCGCCAACAACATCGGCTGAGCTTCTGCTTCCACTTATAGAGAGAGCTTGGGAACCTGAGAGCTTTTCTAACGAGTGGAAAAAGGGAATGACCGTCAAGCTTCCTAAGAAAGGAAATTTAATGGAGTGCGGAAACTGGAGGGGTATCTGCGTCCTGCCTGCTGTAGCTAAGATAATAGCTAAAATCATATTTGAGCGAATCAAACAACATCTCGAAGACACACTTGATGCGGATCAAGCAGGTTTCCGCTCTAGATCATCCTGTGCCGACCACATCAACACCCTGCGGATTATCATCAAACAGTATGTTGAATATCGATCGCCACTGCACCTGCTGTTCCGCGATTTTGAGAAGGCGTTCGATAGTGTCAACAGGGAGTTTATTTGGCGTGCCTTACGCAGGAGAGGTATTCCCGATAAACTATTTGCTATTATCAAAGCTACATATGAAGGCTCCAGGTAGTCTGAGGAATTTGAGATCCAAAGTGGGGTAAGACAAGGCTATATCCTTTCACCAATATTATTCCTATTGGTGATTAGCGATGTGCTTCATGCAGCTTTGTCGACGGGAAACGGAGGAATTCGATGGACTCTTACATCTCAACTGAAACATCTTGACTACGCAGACGATGTATGCTTATTCTCCCACAGAATTATGGACCTCCACCAAATGACAGCAGATGTGGAGAGGGAGGCAGGTGTCGTCGGGCTGAAAATTAATACGGCAAAAACTGAAAATATCAGCCTTGGAACAAACTCATCGGCTCAAATATGCATTGCTGGACAACCGGTAGAGAGAGTAGAGGATTTCCAGTATCTTGGGAGTATTGTCTCGACCGATGGTGGCCAACAGGATCGCCAAAGCAAAGTCCGCGTTCGGGATGTTGTCCAAAATATGGCGAAGCAATGCAATCAGTTTGAGCACCAAAATAAGACTTCTGCTCCAACGTTGAATCCGTGCTGCTATATGGTTGCAGCACGTGGAGAGTGACCACTACTATCACCAGAAAGCTGCAAACGTTTGTTGATAGGTGCCTGCGCAATATCTTAAGGATTTTCTGGCCCAATCGTATCTCTAACGAACACCTTTACGAGATAACGGGTCAGGAACCAATAGGCACAACCATCCAACGGCGGAAGTGACAGTCAACACACGTTCCGAAAGGGTGACAGTTCCATAACAAACCATGCTATGCAATGGAACCCTCTAACTCAGGATGGCAGAAGACCTGGCGGTCCGAGGAGAACATGGCGCAGAACAGTCGAGAAGGAGGCATGGCAGTTAGGGAAAAGTTGGGGAGAACCCAGATGCATTGCCAGAAACCATACACGATGGCGCGTAGGCGTAGTAGAGACCCTAGGACCCACAAGGGGATACAGGACATAAGTAAGTCACCTCGGTGATGCATTGTTGCAGTCTAAAAAAGGCACCAGGAGAGGATCCTGTTACTTATGAATTTTTTAAATATGCAACGGAAGAGTTTCTGGAAAAACTTGTGGACGTATATAATTTTATATTGAACACGGGCGAGGTATCGGCAAGCTTCCGTAAGAGCATAATTTTACCTCTGTTTGAAAAAGGAGATGCCAACTGCCCAAATAACTACCGTGGTATATCGCTTTTGAATTCGGGAATGAAAATTTTTACAGGTTTTTTTTTTTTTTTTTTTTTTTTTTTTTTTTTTTCCGAGGGTAGGTGAAAATCTTCAACAAGACACTATGAGGATCGACAGCGCGTGCTCATAGTAGTGTGGGATTCGTACCCACTAAAAAACCTCCCTTCAAAACAGACTTGTTTTTACTTTTACTACAACTAAGTATTCGACTTATCAAGTAGTTTTCGTTTCGCGAAATAATGACGTTTTGCAGGTACCTTCCCATTAGAAGTTCCTGCCAGCTCCGCAGTTTAGACGCGGTTACTTATCGCGCTAGGTCTAAAGGTTTGTTTCTTTGTAGACGGCGCAGTAAATTTCTTTGTTCCAAAAGTTGGAGGACTGTAATATTTACGTGACTTTCTAGTCGACTTCTATGCTTTCTCGCGTAGGTTTGAATTTCGTCTTCGATTGTTTTAATGCCAAGGTCTCTGTGGATATCGCTATTTCTGATATACAATGGCGCATTAACAATACCTCTTAGCACTTTGTTTTCAAAAGTTTGTAAAATTTTAATATAACTTATTTTGGTACAACCCCAGAGTTGTATACCATATGTCCATACAGGCTTTAGCACTTGCTTATATAAAAGCAGCTTGTTATATATATTAAGCTTGGAATATTTTCCAAGTAACCAATACATTTCTCGATATTTGTTATCTAGTTCTTTGCGTTTTTTCTTAACGTGCGTTTTCCATTTCAGCTTTGTATCAAGTGTCATTCCAAGATACTTAGCCTCGTTTGCAAACGGGATTTGAACCGAGTTTGAAAAGATCGGCAAATTATTTATTTTTTTATAAGTAAAATTTACATGAACAGATTTGGTCTCGTTGAGTGCGATTCGCCAAATCTTTGTCCATTCATTTACTCTATTCAAAGCTTCTTGCAGTTTTTCTGTAGTATCTTCGACCGTTTTACCTACTGTCAAGATAGCAGTGTCGTCGGCAAATGTAGCTAGCTCAGTGCCTTCTACTTGCGGTATATCACGATTGTATAATAGATATAGAACTGGACCAAGAACGCTTCCTTACGGCACCCCAGCCATTATTTCCTTAAAATCCGAATATTCGTTTCCACATTTGACGCGGAATAGCCTATTCTTAAGGTAGTTCTTCAAAATATTATATAGGTGCTCTGGCAGAACTTGTCGTAATTTAAACTTTATGCCTTCGTGCCAGACCTTATCAAAGGCTTGAGAAACGTCAAGGAATACGCTTGAACAAATCTTTTTCTCTTCAAGTGATTTTTCGATTACATGAGTTATTCGATGTACTTGTTCAACTGTAGAATGCTTACTTCTAAATCCGAATTGATGATCAGGGATGAGATGCCCTTCTTCTATAACCGGCTGTATTCGCCTAACCAATATTCTCTCGAACACTTTGGATATAATTGGAAGAAGCGAAATCGGTCTATAAGACGTTTTTTCATTGGGCGGTTTTCCAGGCTTAAGGACCATTATGATTTCGGCGACTTTCCATTGACTGGGAACATATTCTAGTCTAATCGCGGCGTTTATAATGAACAGAAGCTTAATTAGAGCTTTTCTTGGTAGTGCTTTAAGAACCTCTCCCGTAATTACGTCGTATCCAGGAGCTTTCTTAGGTTTAAGTTTCTTTATTTCTTCCTTAAGTTCGGTAAGCGTTGCATTTCTTATTACGCTATTGTCTATATACGACGTATTTATATTTTCAATAAGTGCTTGTCCATCAAACGGTTTGAAAGTTTCTTCCAGGTGCGCGGCGAAAACTTGCGCTTTCTCTTTATCATGCCTGGCCCATTCGTCTTGATTTTTCCTAATTGGCGCGGCTTGAATTTGAGGTTTTTTAATACCTTTTATAGCCTTCCAAAGCGAATAGTTAGAATCTTTTTCTGCCGTTAAGCTTTCTAGGTAAGTTTGTATTTCATTATTCTTAAGGTCTTTAATAGATCGTTTTAGTGAGTTGCACAAACGGTTAAGATGTGCTTTATGTTGCGGAGCCCGAGTTTGTTGCCATCTTTTACGCGCTTTTCTCTTCTCCTTAATCATCTCTTTTATTTCCTGCGGATAAATTTTAATGTCATTTTGGAACGTTTGACAGATTGGACACGGCAAAACCATTTGATAAGCGAGTTCCGGGCTGGATTTCGAAAGGAATATTCAACGGTGGACAACATTTTCACATTAACCAGCATTGCAATTACGTATTTGGGCAGGGGTGAGTTGTACGCATTCTTCGTCGATTTTAGAGCCGCCTTCGACTCCGCCGATATAAACGCCCTCTTCTACAAGCTGAGCAACCTGGGATTATCCACAAAATTGCTAAGGGTAATAAAAAGCATTTATAACGAGAACTCAACTGCAGTATGGAAGGGGGTTGAACTGTCGAAGTGGTTTCAATTAAAAACGGGCGTTAAGCAGAAATGACTCCTCAGTCCACTCATTTTCTCAATCTTTTTGGACGACCTTACGACTTTTCTGACCGGAGGGATCTTATTTAAGGGAATCTCTATCAAAGTTCTATTGTATGCTGACGATATATTCATTCTGGCAGACACCCCAAACATGATGCAAATCATGATAAACGAGTTGTTTCAGTACTGCCAACTGTGAAATCTCGAGGTGAATACAGAAAGATCAAAAATAATGGTTTTCCGGAACGGCTCAGGAAGATACGCCAGAGAGGAGGATTGGATCTGGGGAAGTGTTGAACTGGAGAAGGTGAAGGAATATAAGTACCTCGGGGTCCTAATCACACCGAATCTGTCGTTTAAGAATTACCTTCAAATGAAACTAAAGGAAGCAAAAACAGCCATCAACTGTAACTGGAGAGGGGTCCTGGGCAAGAAAAATATCGTTCCAAGTGTAAAGTATAAAGTTTTCGATGCAGTGATGAGATCCATCATGTGCAAATAGAGAAGTTAGTAAGATTTTCCATAAAAAAAATCTTCAGAGTGCCAGAATGCACTCCCACCTACATGATACATCTTGAAACTGGACTACCACCTTTACATTTATTTACTCTTCGCTCACATTTTAATTATATAATGAAGGCAATAGCCCTACCGGGTCAACGGCTCCTAACATTGTTGTACGTCACTTACTACAGTGAAAACTTCAGTTTTTCAGGGAATGGGAAAGGCTGGGAAGTTTACACAACGTTCCTCTATTGGAGAGCAGTACGTCATTATGGACAGATGCTTTTCAAGCACTTCTGTTCAAAATTAAAGTTAGCATGTTCGAGCATTTTACTGATAATGCAAAGCAGAGTTCTACAAGAAATTCGTATCGATTACTTTAGCATGACCTTAAGGATAAGACTATTTCCACGATTGCCACTGTCTAGACAAAATATCCACAATATTTAAGATGAGGGGGGAGCTGGTGTACTTAAACTACCAGCCATATCGAACCGACCGGTCTCCCGATTGTACTCTATGCAACCTTCGAGTCACAGAAGACGTTCGGCACTTCATAGGCACCTGCCCAATTCTAAAGGAGATTAGACGAAATCATAGGGGAAGAAACCTTTTAACTGCTGATGAGGTCGTGGAGATACTGAATGGATAAGATTGGAATAAGTTGTACAGTTTCATAAAGCTCGCTTTGAGATATCGCTCACAAATTTTAAATGTGGCCTTTTAAAACTATATACCAATATAACATTCAACCAGATGAATTTAATATGCAAATGCTATAGATATATAATTCTGAAATGAGCTTTAACCAAATTTTCTATTAAATTTTCTATTAGTTCATTATTGTAACATTCATTTTTCTCTCTTTCTGGCTGACGGCAATAGCCAATATCAAAAATTTGTATAAATTTGTATTTCAAGTTTCAAGTTTCAACCCCCGAGGAGAGAAGAAACTGCAACTGAATGTTTCTTCGGAAATTAAAATCAAAATAGCTCCATAGAATTTCGACTGTGATTGGCATCAGAAATGCATCCGCTGAGTAAGAGGGCTTAGCTAGCCCAACACAATGCACGCAGCTGCGGCGTAGCAGTAGCATAGTATGAGTTGTCAAAAGTAAACAATTATGCAAACTCAATAGTGCGCCCACAATGAGGTAGCTGCGGCGCAGCAGTAGTGTTGTACACGGTTGGTTTCCTTTTAACTTTTCTAGCGCTACATGCGACAGACAGAGAAATTGACGACTGTGGAAGAAAGGGCATGCGTAACTTTTTTTTGCTGTGTATGCTCTGGCTCTGTGTATGCTTGTGGTGGATTCTTGAACTGATTTCAGCAGTAGCGGAATAAATTTGAAATATTCGCTACCGCCAAAATGAAAGAGGACGACATGGAAAAATTGATTGAGCTGATGAAAGGGAGAAATATGTTATGGAATTTGTACCATCCGCTTTACAAAAATATTTAAATAAAGGCATACGAATGGAAAATCATTGCAATATCACGCAAAAAAAAACACAATTTCAATCAGAGGGCAGTAACTCAGTAAAAATTTCTCTGTAGCGACCTTGATATGTATTTAGTTCAGATTGGGCTAGCCAGTTAGTATTATGTACATTGAAACCTTTCGCAACCACATTCTCTTACATAGAGCGCGATTCCTCTATGTGGCATAAATAATAAAACGAATGCAATTTCAAGCCCACTGTGGTTAGTAACATTACTCAGCTGCAGTTCACTCAATTCCATTACCACTGACTTACACTGAGACAAATGTATGCGGTATGATATATCGTTGAAAATACCTCTTTGATAGAACCAAACATATTTTCTTCAAAATTATGGTTCCTCACATTTGCTGAAAATTTGAAAAAAAATTAGAGCATAGTCCAGACTGCATTTAAAAAAAGTAAAGGGATCGACAAAAAATACTATATGCACATATATATGCATGCTCAACCTTATTACGTCCAAAAACACCAACGCGACATGGGGAACTCGACACTTTGCAATGAACTGTAGAAGCTGCAATAATTGAAAGATAAGATGATGTACGTGGGTGTTTATTGGCAGAAAATAACAATACTCACTGCAATTTTTTTTTTGAGGGTAGGTGAAAATCTTCAACAAGACACTATGAGGATCGATAGTGCATGCTCATAGTAGTGTGGGATTCTTACCCACTAAAAAACCTCGCTTCAAAACAGACTTGTTTTTTATTTTTACTACATTTTAAGTATTCGACTTATCAAGTAGTTTTCATTTCGCGAATTAAGGACGTTTTGCAGGTACGAGTACCTTCCCATTAGAAGTAGCTCCGCAGTTTAGACGCGGCTACTTAAGTCTAAAGGTTTGGTTCTTTGTAGACGGCGTAGTAAATTTCTTTCATCCAAAACTTGGAGGACTGTAATTTTAACGTGACTTTCTAGTCGACTTTTATGCTTTCCCGCGTAGTTTTTGATTTCGTCTTCGATTGTTTTAATGCCAAGATTTCTGTGGATATCGCTGTTTCTGATGTACAATGGCACATTAACAATACCTCTTAGTACTTTGTTTTCAAAAGTTTGTAAAATTTTAATATTACTCATTTTGGTACAACTCTAAAGTTGTATACCATATGTCCAAACATGCTTTATCACTTGCTTATATAAAAGCAGTTTGTTTTCTATATTAAGCTTGGAATATTTTCCAAGTAACCAATACATTTCTCTATATTTATTATCTAGTTCTTTGCGTTTTTTCTTAACGTGCGTTTTCCATTTCAGTTTTGTATCAATTGTCATTCCAAGATACTTAGCCTCGTTTGCAAACGGAATTTGAACCGAGTTTGAAAAGATCGGCAAATTATTTATTTTCTTATAAGTAAAATTTACATGAACAGATTTGGTCTCGTTAAGTGCGATTCGCCAAACCTTTGTCCATTCATTTACTCTATCCAAAGCTTCTTACAGTTTTACTGTAGTATCTTCGACCGTTTTGCCTACTGCCAAGATGGCAGTGTCGTCGGCAAATGTAGCTAGCTCAGTGCCTTCTACTTGCGGTATATCACGAGTGTATAATAGATATAAAACCAAGAACGCTTCTTTGCGGCACCCAAGCCATTATTTCCTTAAAATCCGAATATTCGTTTCCACATTTGACGCGGAATAGTCTACCATATTTGTAAGGTAGTTCTTCAAAATATTATATAGGTGCGCTGGCAGAACTTGTCGTTATTTAAACTTTAAGCCTTCGTGCCAGACCTTGTCAAAGGCTTGAGAGACGTCAAGGAATACGCTTGAACAATTTTTTTTTTTCAAGAGATTTTTCGATTACATTTGTTATTCTATGCACTTGTTCAACTGTAGAATGCTTACTTCTGAATCCGAATTGATGATCCGGAATGAGATGCCTTTCTTCTATAACCGCCTGTATTCGCCTATTCAATATTCTCTCGAACACTTTGGATATAATTGGAAGAAGCGAAATCGGTCTATAAGACGTTTTTTCATTCGGCGGTTTTCGGGGCTTAAGGACCATTATTACTTCGGCGACTTTCCATTGACTGGGAACATATTCTAGTCTAAGTGCGGCGTTTATAATGAAAAGAAGCTTAATTAGAGCTTTTCTTGGCAGTGCTTTAAGAACCTCTCCCTTGATTAGGTCGTATCCAGGAGCCTTCTTAGGTTTAAGTTTCTTTATTTGTTCCTTAAGTTCGGTTATTGTTGCATTTCTTATTATCCTATTAATGAATAAGAGCTCGCCCATCAAACGGTTTAAAAAATTCTTCCAGTTGGGCAGCAAAAACTTGCGCTTTCTCTTTATCATGCCTGGCCCATTCGTCTTGATTTTTCTTAATTGGTGCGGCTTGAATTTGAGGTTTTTTAATACCTTTTATAGCGAGTAATTAGAATCTTTTTCCGCCGTTAAACTTTCTAAGTAAGTTTGTATTTCATTATTCTTAAGGTCTTTAATAGATCTTTTGATAGAGTTGCACAAACGGTTAAGATGTGCTTTATGTTGCGGATATCGAGTTTGTTGCCAAACACACTCACTGCAGATGTATTAGACAAGACGTCACGTTGAGCAGTTCTTTTTTCGAGGCTTATTAAAAATATCTCAAACCAATTTTCGAGACCCCCGGCACGTATATGTTTCATGCTGAGATATCAACCGTATGATTAACGGGAATGGAATGAAATAAATGCGTCAAGTGAATGGGATGTAGTGATTTCTAATTAATAGTAAAAATTAAATCTATTTACGTATATACCACTAAAAGACTTAAATGTGTAGGTAATTATCTATTAAATGGCACTTACACCTATATATTTCCATACACTGTCTTAAATTAATTACGGAATCTATTTTTATTTTTGACCCTTAAATATACTTCTCCAACTATAGGTAATCAATTTTTGAACTACCCCACAAGTTGGATACGAAAAAGGCGTGCTATGGCTGCATCGATTTTCCAAAATCATCAGCACCCGACATCACTCAAAATAAATTTAGTCAACTTGAGTCTGACTGCGTATATTCACAAGGACTCAGATGATTGGTTCAATTTGCCGAAATGCATGCATTTGTCATTTTTGAAGATCGCTCTTATGTACGTTATGCTACCGAAAATACGATTTTGAAATCGCAAACAGCTCGTAGGAGCTGGAATGTGACTGAGTGCTTAGTGTGTACTCAAAACAATGACAATTGCTCCGTCAATGACTTCGTTTTGATTTGGTAATTACGAGAAACACTATGCCTGAACACACAGCTGCTGCTAGTGATGATGGGTGGATGAGTGCTGGCCTAAGTACCAACACACAGCGTACTTATGATAGAAAGACGACATTTATATGAGGCCGTTGACATCCAGTTCGAAAGATACTACGTGATGGATTTAATAAGGTTGAAATCTATTCAAGAGGATTATAGTAGAACTTTTGGTAATCCAATGAATGCATATGATGTTTCTATAATAGTTATAGGTATGGGTGGCATAACAAGATACAATTATTTAAATGAGAGATAGTTTCTAACATACTTACCTAGATGTTACTGTTTCGAAGGAATGGATTCAATTGAAAGAGGACCAACGACCCCATACGAGTATACGAATTAACAGTTCATTTCATCACCTAAAGCACTTCAAAGATACTGCATAGATCAGAGGGAGAATCTATTTAAAGGATTTTCAAAATGACTCTCATTATTCTTTCTTTTTCTTTTACTCCTTATTGACCGTACTAGCTTATACTTTAGCTTATTTTGTCCAATAAATTTCACTTCATTACTCAAAAGGCTATAAAAAAAATCTCTCCAATCTGAGAAAAAACTGAATAAATTGCGATAACCATGCCCCTAATCCCTTATACTTCATCCCACGCCAGAAAGCCAAAAGCGAAACCAAATAACTTTGTCACAACTCATCATCAATGATAATGCTACGCGGGAGAGAATTCAACTTGAAGTAAAGAAAATTTTCCAGGATATTTACTTGGTGGCCCGTTTAAAGAAACAAAAAAAGAAGGACCAGACCACGACTCCGAGAAGTGTAATCAAACCAAAGTGGCGAACAAAGTCGACGAAGAGACACCCTCCACAGACAGCCTGCCAGGCAATTGAATATTCTTTTCTTTTTCTTGTTGGTCCTTGTGTGTATATTAAGTTGATTGTTGTCCTGCTTTTGGGCGTTTTTGTGCCTAATTTTCCTTCTTTAAGGCTAAAGAAAGATATTGGGGTTGTAAACATTCCTAATGGCTGCAAATTGAATTTTCCGCGGAGGATGATCCCGAGATGGTGATAGCAAGGACGACGACGACAACGACAATGATGATGATGATGATGATATATTTATATTTGAACCAAATCTGAGGGATTTTCTGTAATTCTTTGGATGACATTCATTTTCTTCACTTGGCATTGGATAGAAGATATGTTGATACATGGTGGTAGATACTCGCTCCCACCCCCTGCTTCTGAGAATTCATGACTCGTGGGAGATTTTGATTAGGTTCTTGAATAATGCAGTGGATACATTCACACTCGGAAATTGGAATTAAGCTTGAGGGGTGACTGAGACTTAGGGTGAGAGTAGCATTCTACTGCTGCATCTTTCTCTCTAAGCGAATTGAATATTTAATTTGATTCATTTTTATGGCGTCGTCATAAACCAGAAGGAAGCATTTCGAAGTGAATACTTGATCATGCAGAGCAGAACCAAACAAAACCCCATGCATTGTAACCTTGGGAATTGGTAAAAGGAAATTTTTATTTTTCTTACAATGATTTAAGAGAATATCAAGCAACATTTTCAGAAATATTGAAGATAAGTACACGCCAGACCGTCTCCTGTAATTGTATTGGTATTCATTTGCCTACTTACCCTTGTAGTTTAATTGAGTACAATTCTTAAGTGGTTTCTGCGGATTCGTATGACCTGACATTTTCGGTGGATCCCTTTGTTCACCCAGCTTGTTTATTTGTCTACACCAAAAGATATTTACCTGATTAATAGTTAACTTTGCTGCCGCAGGGTGTATCGTAAGCGATTATATCGCATTTTAACATCTATATCTCCATTGAAGGTGCAAGAAGTGCAAAGCGCATGCAGTAAACCAATTTGATACCAATGACAGGATACCATACTACCAAAACTCATAAGAAGTAGGGTTAATGTTATTTCAATATTTCATCCCCGAATATGTCAATATTTAGCAGACTTCTAATATACGGCTATAGATCCAACAATTCTGTATCAGGACATACTTGTAAAGCTAAAGCTTTAGTGTGACGGATTATTTTAGTCCTTATTGCTTCACTTTCATTCCTGTTGGCTTAGATATCTATAACTGCAGCATCAATAAGTTCTTCCAATCTAATAAAAATAGAAAGATAACTTTTCAAACCTTTCACTATTAGGTGACTGTTAGCCACTAGTCTGGTCACTAGTATCAAGAGTGTGGTTAAGCGCTTCAGTATCTCGCCTGTTTAACAGTCTTCCGCTCCGAATTTCCTGGTGATTAAGGTTGCGTTGGCTAGATTTTACTTTACCGGAAATGTCGAAAATTAAATCTTTTTTTTACTTAGTCCGATAGATTAGCTCACGCTGAGCACGAATTTTTGTTTTTTTTTTTGAGCTCTCTTAGCGGAGAGGCGTAATCCGCCCCAAAGTTTCAAAAAGGCCATACAAAATGATACCAACATTTCGGGAATGGAGTATCCAAATTCTTAAATTATTCTTTTGCTGCAAAGATACAGTATTATATTAACAAATAAAAAACGTTTTATCAAAATCGGTTTACAGAAACGAAAGTTATAGTAAAAATATATATGGTATACCTTCGGTCGATCGTACATATTCCCACCATGCGAGAAATCCTCAAGAAAATAAGCTCAAGAGAAAAGAAAAAAGAGAATTACGTAGATCCTAAAGAAATTCAGCGATTGAAAATTGAACAAAGTAATAGTGAAAAATTCGCGCGAATTTTCTTCTTTTCTTTTCTCTTGAGCTTATTTTCCTATGGAATTTGCTTGTGTGGCGAGTGAGTAACCATTTTTTTTTGTGGCCTGGATACTCGGTGTATTTATTTCTGTTATAACTTCGGTTGTTCTGGACCGATTTTGATGAACCTTTTTTTATTTGTTAACATAATTCTTTATCTTTGCAGCAAAAGAATAATTTAAGAATTTAGGTACTCCATTCCCGAACTTTGGGGGCGGGTTACGTCTCTCCGGTAAGAGAGCGCCAACATATTTTTACAGATTCGTACTCACCGTGAGCTTATCTATCTAAAGTAAAATTTTGCCGGTTTCGTTTATGCCTAAGCGTATTCGTGTCGCGCGGCGCGATGGTTTTTCAAGCAATCGTAAACGACATCGCTACCAGCGAAATCGCAAGCGTTTCAGTGTCTATGGCAGAGAGGTAAAGCGAACAACATGCCCGCTTAATTAAGGCGATTAGTGTTACCGGAAAACAGTTATTTACTGCGTAAAGGAATGTTTGAAAACCTTAAAGATAAAGAAGAGATTTCAAGTACATCCAATCAATGAAACGCAGACGTCATGGAGAATTTCATCATTTGCACCTGCTTCTCCACCAATTTCATAAAAAACAATGATTTTCACGCACAAGTTCAATAAATTTGTCCATAATATACGTACGACCCGCTAAATCGATTCAAAATATTTTGATTGGAATTTATCGTCGCTGGCAGTTGCTTGCAATCACTCGTAGTCATTCAATTCGCTTTTCGCTAAATCGCTGCGCTATAAGCACTTCCATTTGTACACGTGTAATTAATCGCTAGCAGCGAATCGCATTTCGCCTTGCGACGCGAATACTCTTAGCTATAAACGCAATCTAAAGGTGGACTTGCTCTCTTCTTGTTTTATTCGGCTGGTTAACGCCACGAAGTTCCTTAGAATACATCGTCAACTTTATTGCAGAATCAAAGTATCTCATCACTCTTTAAGCTTAACTCCTAGAAATGTTTTGAAGGCATACTGTGTAGAATTTACTTCCTCTAGTGGCTTCCTTTGGCTTAAGTTTTTTTCTTTCTTTTTTTATAATTTGCACGCACTCAAGGGGTTATAAATACCCTATAAATGTTTTTACATAGTGCGAGCGTAAGAAAGAATAAATAGAAAGAGAGAGAGAAAGATTGGTGCAGTGGTTTGAATTTCAGATGTTTATGTTTCAGAAAAATTCCGGGGGTGTCGTCCAGACAACTGACAAGAGTTTTGTTATTTTGCTTTTGCTTCTGATTCACAGTATTTTTTTCCGACCACCTGATGTCATATGTATATTAATCATCCAACAGAGGGAACAATTTTTGCAGTCATATGACCAACCTATTGCCAGTGTTATGCCTTCGCAATTGATCGGACTGACTTTATATTTAATGTGAAATAAATAAATAAATTCCTACTGATATCAGAATCTGAAACTTCAACCATTCTCGTGGCAATCGACGACGTTACCACTACGCCGTGGCTCCTCCCGAAGTTAATGCAGCTATTATATAACACCTCTTATGATTAAAACCTCGGAATAGTTCCTGTGCTTGCTTATGGTCATAACCTCCTAACTTAGAACTTAGTTTATAAGAATGTTCTTTTGGCTCCGCGAAGAAATTCGTCATGTCCTGCTTGGTTACGCGCATCGCGGCTTGGTAAATATTCAAATCTAGCTGGCCCACCCAGCTTTGCCCATCCTGAAGAAAGTATCTTGATAAATGCTGCAAAATAATAAGAATTATTTTTTTTTTAATTTACACTTTATTCTCGATTGCCCAAAAGAAATTAGAAAAACCGTCAAGCCAATCTCAAAAGAAGATATAGCAACTGCGACATAGCAATACTGTTAGACAGTCAAGCAGCTATCAAAGCAGTTGATTCCTATCTCATTAAGTCAAAATTTGTGTGGGGATGCCTTCACTAACTTAATGAATTGGGTAGAAACAACAAAGTAATGCTTTACCCGGTCATGTCGGTATAAAAAGTAATGAAGCAGCAGATACATCGGCAAGATAAAGAACCGCAGAACCCTTTATTATGAAGCATTCTGCGGAATAGGATTTTTTATTTTTTTTTTAAGGAAACCCAAATCCAAGAGCACTCAGACTCTCTGGTCCATTGTACTACCAGGCAGGAACTTTTCTTTGGTGCAGTGGTTGGAAAAACTTCGATCTAATTCGTTTTCCATTATATTCGGGTGGCTGATTATTGCTGTTCCCCGCTGGGGCTTGAACCTGCATACATCGGTTAAGGAGCAAACACACTACCCACTACACCACTACCACCCCTTTTAAGGAAACCCAAATCCCAGAAGCACTCAGACTCTCTGGTCCATTGTACTACCAGGCAGGAACCTTTCTTTGGTGCAGTGGTTGGAAAAACGTCGATGTTTGTTTTCCTTTATACTCGGGTGGCTGATGATTGACCACACCTGAAGAATTCATGAAACAGGATAAAGAAGACAGGGCAAGAATCTGGAATAACACTACAGGTCTGAAGCGAGCTAAGAAACAACTGGGATGTTACAACCGGAAAAGATTCGAAGGCTGTATCTGCTTTAATAGGAATAACTTACGAATCCTAACAGACTTCCTAACGGCGCACTGAAAACTGAGGGAGTATTTAGGGAAACTAGGTAAAACAAATGAAGGCCTCTGCAGATTCTGCAATGAGAGACTCCGGAGCACCTTCTGGAATCTTGTGGGGCACTGACCCACTAACGATTGAAATACTTGCGCAAGTACCAAATATCAGATGAGAATATATTCACCACGGACCCACTTCTCATTCTCATATTCCTAAGAGAAACTGGTTTGGAGAGAGAGTTCTAAGGCGAGCACTTCACGCCAAAGCAAAGCAAGAGTATATGACCTTCAAACACAATTCCCAAGAAATTGTAATGCGAGGGAAACTCCACCGAGGGAATAAAACTCACCAAGGTAGGTGGGTGCCGTGGTGCAGTGGCTGGTCTGTTCGACCACTGCGCGTGAGATTTCCTGTTCGAATCCCAAAAAAAAACACCAAACAGTTTTTCTCACGGTCCCACCTCTCGCGAACGTCTGACAAACATCCGAGAGTATTGTTGTCACGAGAAAGCTTCTCAAAAACAAAAATTGCCTTGCGGATACGGCACGAAACTGTAGGTCCCTTCCATTTGTGCGAAAAATATAACGCAAACAACATGATTGGTTGCGAGAAGCTAGGCCTGGGCACTTGATGGGCTGTTGCGAAAAATATATATAGTATGTGTATCATATAACATATATCAGGTACTAGGAGGGAGCGTAATAGACCATTAGGTCGCAGTGCAAGATAACCCTAAACAAATATTATTAATACTCAATGTACAAAGAGGCGGGTTTTATCTACGTAGTCGACGTCATAATTGATGCGAACGATGCAGGCAAGAGCAAGTAGTATTCTTTTCTTAAAATTAAAACTAACAACAGTTTAAAATACATTTTTTTACTGCGTTCATTTTTTACTATTTGATTTGTATCTATACATGGGTATACATATCTCATGGACAAAAACAAAATCGAACATCAATTTCCCATTCGACTTGTGGTTAACCTCTGACTCCATTATCTCGCCTCACTTTAAATTGTGTATTCCAAGAGCTAATGGAAGTCATTTCAGTGCATTCACATCCCAGAATCTTTTTGGCATCTTGCCAATATTTGGAATCTTCTTCCGACAAATAAAAATAAGACGTACGTTTATATATTGCACTCGACGATGGTAGAGTAGGAATTCATTTTGTGAGTTGTTGAAACACCGAAATAAATTGTGGCCAGTCTCCCACATGCTGCACACACATTCACTCCTTACCCTTCAGTCTATCTTCCAACGAAAGGCCTTGGCATCTTAACGTGACTATTTATCTATGATAAATTGTTTTCTAAGTAGGCAGGATGAACTGAAATCAATTCCGTGAAGGAATTCTGCTTTTGTCAGTGAGAGAGACTTATACATTCTTTGTAATTGTTTTGTCCTTCCATCAGTATGTCCTAGAACAGTGCAAGCAGACGAAAATAATTCATGTAAGCTGGAGGGATTTATTTTTTTTTGTTTGCGAGTGTCCTCGTTCGAGGATTGTCATGGAGACTGTATGGCGGCGGCGATGACGATGACGACGGAAGCAGAAACAAAATCACTGAATCCTTTTTGGAATGCCTTCTGTAAGTGTATGTACATATTCAGCTCATTTATATGGGATGGTGTTTTTTTTTTTTTTGTGGTGAGTCTTTGCTTAGGCAACATCCTTAAAATGCGATAACGGTTTCTGGTTAGACTTAATACATTATGTCATCCGCAGATTATACTGCATTTAAGGGATGTGCACTTAAATAATATATTATATATATATATATATATATGTTTTTAATTTTATGAGTTGATTATACGAGAGCGGAGGATGATAATAAGTCTGCGTGAAGTGCAACAGCAATGATATTAGCAAATGTTAATACGTTAGGTTAAGTTGAAGTGGCTGCCACATAAAGCAAAGACACTTTTACCAATGATATGTCCATTGTAATGTCACATGGATCTTGGAAAAATGTCCCTTATCTACTTATTGAATCTACAGCCTAAGGGGTTGGATGTATTTATTTTAAGCCTTATATCTGATGTCTGTGGGCTTATACACCGACGCGATACCAAATTCTCATTCTAAACACAAAATAAATCTTACTTTACTAAGACCGATTGTAAAAGAAAATTTTCTCGAAGAAGACTTATGTTGATATAATGTTATTGTATAAAACAGCATACCAAGTGTGCCTCTACTTTACCTACTAGTCGGTGAGCAAAAATTCTCTTCTCCAGTCCTTTCCGTGGGCACCCGAAATAAAATACTAATTCCAGTAACTTATCTAATATCTTTATTATTACCTTCTGAATATCTATCTACGACCCAGAAAACGAGCTCCTTGATTCCATCATAAACGAGCAAGGGCCCTGCGGCCGCGTGACCATGGACCAGTGGATAACTCCCTAGGGGAAGTTTCAGGATGCTCTGTGGAATAAAATGCCTGCCACAGAGAATAGCGATCTTCAATTCGACGGTGCTGGTTGCGAAGGGGGCCGAAAGGTTGTTGCCTGTGGGAATAAAGCATCCGCTGACTTCCTCAGGCAGTTCATTTCGGAGGTTGGTCAAGTACAGAGCGGGTCTTTAAACTAAACTGTAAGCTTAACGTACAGAGACTCGTAAAGTTGAGTTTTCAATAACAGCTGTTGTGGCCCATTGCAGACAGGCACCTTTTTTTTTGGTGCAGTGCTTGAAAAGAATTTGATGTTCTTCGTCTTCCTTTCATATACGGCTGTCCCTCGCTGGGACTTGAACCTGCATACATCGGTTAACACAATCACACTAGCCACTATTCACTGTATCCTCTTACTCACTCCAGTTCAGTAGGATGTGGATGACAGATTGGAGTATTATATCTCACCAATTCCTCCCCTTTCATATGAGGGTGAGCCAACAGATGATGTGAATGTTGGCTGTCAATTTCTGTCATTTACTGAATTCAATGTGGTTCATCTTTTTGACAGATATCAAGGACAATCTTCGGCAATTTTAATCATGGAGTCATTTACCACGCAACAATGTATTTTTCTTATTCAATCTTATTACGAAAATGAGCGATCTGTAAAAGTAAAATTTCGTAAAATTCGTAAATTTTTCGGTCAACATAGTCGCCCTAGTGAGTCCGGAATTCATACAATGGTGAAGAGTTTTCAAGAAACTGGTTCGGTATTGGGTCAAACACCATATCAGCATGCTCGGTCAGCACGTACATGCCAAAACATCACCACTGTGAGCGAAGTGTTCAAAACCAGCCAGGCACCTCAATTTGTCGCCGAAGTCAACAGTTGGGCCTCACTTATGACACTCTACGACGAATTTTAAAAGTTGATCTTCATTTGCACGCCTATAAAATCCAAATTACACAACAACTGACCGTTGGACCATTTTGACCATCTACGACGTCGCCGATTTGTTAAATGGTTTCAGGATCTCAAACATAACATCCAAACTGAAATTGCGGCCATTGACCCACATGTTCTTCGGAAGGTGGCTTGCAACAAAAGACGTGGTGGTTACATGAACTATATTGTACTCCATTCATAATTGCCATGGACTGAACTTCATCAATCAGTAAAGTTGCATATTGATTTCATAATAAATATGTGTTTAATTTAATGAAAACTTCCACACTAGCTGTTGGCTAACCCCTTATTGTAGCTGCTTCTCGAGAAACCTTTTTGAATATTAACTTGAATTCTTTTAATACGAAGAGAGGGATTTTTCTTTTTTGGGCAGCAATTTGAAACACAGGTGACATTTGACTTTGGTGCGCACTTAATTTATGGGTGGTATCAGAACTAATCAAGAAGAATTTGCACTCGGTTTTGATTTTTAATAAATACAATATTTCGAGCTTTACTCTAGGCGGTGTCTGATCTTAATTATTTAATTTCGTTACAGAAATATTGAACCGCTATGGCTGGTACTTAAACCAAAATATCTGTAAGATCTTAAACTGATCAGAAATAAGATCCCGATAGAATTACAAATTACCTCTTGGAAATGGCGTAAGACTCAGTCCGTTCAATTGGTGCGAGGAATAAATATAGCGCAGATAATACAAATGGTTGGGAGAAGCTAAGCCCTAGGCCCTTTAAGGTCTGTTCGCGCCATGTTTGTTTAATTTTTTTTTAGAATATCCTTTGACTCATACAGATATATTCATATAGCTTTTGCTTCCAACAATCTACCTTCATTTTTGCTGTGACGACTGGCCTGTTAGTCATTCTATATAGCTGGAGCTTATCTGTTCTTCAAACGCTCTTAAGCAGATCACCCGCATATATAAAAGCATGAGTATAGTTACGATTCAGTTGGTCTATGACTTTTCTTCGAACACTTTAAAGTTTCTTACATATTAGGAGACAATGAGTGAGTAGAGAGATAAAACAAATCCATGTCCATAATATTTCGCTTCCTTTGAATTTGACTTTGGTCCTATATAAACTTTCTATGAATGCTGTTCCTCTTTCTGTACTCGGACCTCTTGAACGTATTATGTACATATCCGATTAAAGGTTGAATAATCTGTACAGTTCACAACAATATTTAATTCTGCCTCGATTGGTTTCTACAGCCAATAAGCATGAAATATAAATCAAAATCATTAGTGTTACAGCAAATTTAAGTTTACTGCAATACTTCAAATACGTTTTCAAGAAACCTTCATTTTCTGCCTAAACAACTCTCAAATCAGCATACATATTTAATATTCTCATCCAATTTCAAATTATGCATAGCTGATAACAAATAGCAAGTAAATTATTTTCTGAATCAAACCGCCCGAATGTGGCTCAAATTTGAAATGAGAAATTGCTAATAAAATCGAAATATTCTTCTCCATCTGGTTTTACTTCCAAATTTATTCAATCCTTTTCCCACATCTACTCCCTCGGTCAGAAAGTATCTACAGCATAAATAACTTAGCGTATCTGCATTCGGAGGCAAAGAATAATGAATTTCACTTCGAATATCACTTATCCATGCACTATTGTTTCAATTTGAAATTGTATTTATTATATTATCGCCTATCTGCAACTTCAACTCTGTATCTGTATCTGGAACATTGAATTTAAATTGATATCCCTTATGCGAGTAAGAAACTTCATTCTATCTCTAGACTGCACTGCAACTCAATTATTGTGCAGACAATTATCTATCGGTCAGTTTTTGGTTGCACCACATCGCTCCTAAACTGTTCTAGAATTCGAATCATTCGTTTAATTCGAGAAGAAAATCGACAAAAGATGAGATGAGAAGGACGAAAATCCGAGCCCGAAGGATACGAACGAAGAGAAACAATAAACGGAATGGTAAAACCACCACCATAAATTGCCTGATTCGATTATCGGTTGTGATGTTCACAGTTCTTGTCCATCCTTCGTAGAAGGAGATACATAGTTTTGCTGAAAGGAATCGAATTGGGTATCCAAAGAGAATCTTAATCTATTCTTTGGTGGGTTGCAGGTTGCAGATTAAAGTTTGCCATCGAAACAGAAATAACAAAAAATAGAAACAGAAACATCACCATCAGCATCACAACCGCATCCATTCATTTGGAAAAGAAAAAAAAAAGAAGAAGAGAAGAGAATTAAATTCAAAATGGACGGGATGGAGAATGAGAGGATATACTAGTATCCATCGAAGAACTACCTACGCCCTGCAGCAATGATAATAGAAGTCCAAAATGGACAATTTATGTGCACACAGAGGAGTAGAGGAACTTGTGGACTACTGCACATACACTCAGTTACCCAGTAAGTGCATTAGAACAACTTCCTGTTGTCCACCGCCTTGCACTCTCCTGACACATGGTCTGCCGCAATTGTCGATAAATTGAAATTACAATCGGCAACGTCTCATTCCTATCGAATTCGTTTTGGTTTTATAGGCAAGAGTTCAAATTTGTTGCAATTTTTTTATTTTCTTTTGGAAAGTGTCTTGGACCTACCGACGTGTGAGAGTGTGACTGAAGATGTACTTAAATTAAAAAACGTCGGACTGGATTGAAAAACAGTGTTTTACAGTTCGATAGATGGAACAAGGATAATTCTACATTTCATTTCAACTTGTCGTAGTGGACGATGAACAATAGTAGAAGGACTTGTAGACATCAGCAAGAAAGGTAGATTGTGGTTTGTAAACCTTCGGTGGCTAGAGGTAGACATCTTTAAAAGCATTGTACACTTATAGACAAGAAACGATTTTACCAGCTGATGTTTTTTTTTAAATTTCAGACAAGAAACAAAGATCTTCGTGAACAATTTTCAAAGAAACCTATCAAATCAAATACATATTAGCATCTGGCTCAAATAGTTTCTTTTTGTATTTAGGTGATTGATGGATAATACGTGTCATATGCAGTCTGAACTCCCGACAGTAGCATTTGAATCGTCATAAAAAATCAAATATAACAATGCATTTAGCAGAAATATGCACGGAATATTTGTTCACTGACTTACTTAGAATATACTGCATAAAAGCCACTACGTCTAAGTTACAAAGAATAAAAAAAGCTATTTAAACAATTTGGAGTAGAAATGAGCCAAGGTTTTTTACGTAAGTAACGTAACTTTGAATGTGCACAGAATTTGAGGTCCAAATGTTGTAGCGGGTAGTATGACCATTCCCGCTTGTGTGCACCTGAGAACAATAATTTTTTTTTAGTTAAGAACGCTTTCTGGCCACGACCAAATAAATCTAAGTTTCCCTAACTATAAGGCATAGAAAAGAGGAACCGAAAATGAATTAAATCTCCAAACTTCTGAAACATACATATCTAGCTTAGTTATACTATATTCTCCCTTTGAAAGGTCTTTAACACCTTAGTTGTTCAATTTTTTTTTTTTTTTTTTATTTTAGTCGAGAGATTAAGCCCAGTCGAGTAGACATCTTTTGAGCTTTGTGTGCAATTTTGGCACATTCGGTTGAACTTGAGTCCTCTAAGGAGGGCCGAGGTAAATCACATCCTGCCTTTTCCTGGTAACGAAACTTGGTTTGTATGCAGAATGATTGCTATCAGTCTGCCACTCTTCATTTTAAATGACATACAGTCCAATTTTCGTAATAAAATATTTAAGGTATAAACTAAAACTGGAAAATAAATAAGTCGTGAAAAATAAGTACCCAGCATCAAGAGAGGCGGCGAAGGCTCTTCTGGGAAATACACAATAATCGTTTTGGCCAAAATCAATTATTTTCAATGATAATAGCTCTAAGTTGAAGAAGAGGCTCCCGCTTCCGTTTCCGGTTTTTTTTTTTTTTTGTAGTAACTCATTCACGTTTCGGGTACTTACATCTTCTATAGTAAAAGAGCAATAGTTGGTTTAAAAGCAATATTATATTAAAAATGTTTTTACTTAGGTCTTGACACCAAAACTTATATTGATCCATTTGATCGAATTCTAATTTCTGCCACGCAGTCTCAATTTAAGCGTCGGTCACAAGACTCAGTTGAACACCTAGGAAGCTATTTTTCTTTCTACCTGTCCTAAGAATTAGGTATTATATTCTTACAGACACTAAAATATCAAGTTTTTTATTTATTTCTAAGACGCCGTCTGATGGACTGCTAGACTCTTTTATCAGTCAAACCACCCAGGTGACATGCCCTGATTTGACCAGATATTCCCATTTCTTTCTTGGTTTTGTATTAATTTATCACCTACCCGTCATCCGATGATTTTATTATTACAGCTGCAGTACTTATTGTATATGAGCCCATTAAAGCCACGCATACTTTCTTCATTCGACGTTTTCTTTCAAGATATTTTCTTTTTATCTAAGGTAAGGTAACGAATTGGCCTAACAAATTCCATAGAAGGCTTAAGTCGATAAAAATTAAGGAACTACGTCGATCGGGGAAAGTCCATTTTCAACAATAATAATTTTTATTTTGTTTCTTTGGGGGGGTTGGTGCAAGTCTTTAAAAGAGACCTTCCCACTAGAAGTTCCTACTAGCTCCGCAGTTCAGACGCGGATACGCGCTATCGCGCTAAATCCGAAGGTTTGGTTTTTTATAGACGGCGTAGGAAAACACTATCCATACTGGGATCTGTGATCAATAGCAATAACACCGGTGATGACAACAATAATCAACGCGTAAGTATAGGGTGGATCAAGTGGCGTGAAAACTCCGCTATCTTCTGTGACAGAAAACTGCCCCCTAAATTGAAAGGGAAGCTCTACACCGTAGTTGTGCATCCACCGCTCACATACGGTTCACAATGTTGGACGATGTACAAAAAAGTATTATATATATCGCTCATGATGAATTTCGACCGAAAATCGTTCAATGCGTCGTTGAGGTTCAGGAGAGCGTGAGCGTAGTTCCATGACTTGTCGACGTGTATTCTGCAGCTGTTTCACAAATATCAAAACAAAACAGACAGTTGCCGCCATTTGCAAAAGTTATAGGATCTTCCGATAAGGTGATCCCTTTTGGGATACCTTGTATATCGCAAACGTATGAGCTATTAATAGACACGAAAGTCGCCCAAGGATGTTTCCTTGCGGTATCCCAGTCATTATTTCCATAAAGGCGGAATGGTATTTTCATAAGGTAGGTCTTCAAAATATTGAATAAATGGTCGGGCAGGACTTTGTCGTAGATTGGACTTTAAGCCTTTATACCAGAGCTTGTCATAGGCTTGAAAGACGTTAGGAAAAACGCTTGAATGCATTATTTTCATTCAAGAGATTTTTAGATTACATCTGTTATTCTGCGTACTTGTTCAACTGCAGAATGCTGGCTTCTGAATCCAAACTGTATTCGCCTAAGAATCACGCATTATGATTTCTACGATTTCCCATTGAACCCAAGTACGGCAAATGAATAGAAGCTTAATTAAGGCTTTTCTGGGTAGCACTTTGAAAGGTTCCCTTGTAATAAGGTCGTATCTAGGAGCTTTCTGAGGCTTAAGTTTCTTTATTTCTTGCCAAAATTCAGTTAACGTTGCGTTTCTGATGGTACTCGTACTATTATCAATATATGACGTTGATCCCTTTTGCATCAAATGGTTTAAAAGTTTCTTCCAGGTCGCTGGCAAGAGCTTGGGCCTTTCCTTTGTCATCCGTCACCCATTCGTCATGATTTTTCTTAATTGATGCGGCTTGCATTTTGAGTATTTTAATACTATTTGTAGCATTCCAAAGCGAATAATTGGAATGTTTTACTGCCGTAAACCTTTAAAGGAAAATTTCTATTCCTCAATATTTAAATCGTCTTTTTTAGTGACTTGCACAAACAGTTTAGATGTTCCTTATGTTGCGGAGCGGGAGTTTATTGGCATGTTTTACGTGCTCTTCTCTTCTCCTTGATCATATCTTTCATGTTAGATGGATGTGTTTAGACATCAAATCCGAATAATGCTTCCGAATATTAAATAAAAGTGTCCACCACAAGCCACGAAAATCATCCCTAAACTTCTAGCTTTGTGTAAGTTAAACGTTTAAACTCATTTAAAAACTTTAACCTTCTCCCGTAAACTTTTTCCAGTGCCAGTGAACCCTATCAGTCTGGACACTTTCAAAAAATTAACCAAAGCAGCTTATGGGATATTTCCTTTTAGTTTCTTCCACGAAGTTAAGTTTTATGTACCACCCAAGCTAGGTAAACTCTCCTAGACCACAATCGAAAAAAAATCTGCTATCAATTTAGTAATGGTAACGCACTCACCATGAGCTCCTTCTTGTGGTAGTCACAAGCAAATAAAAAAAAAACCTTTATACTTCTGGGAAAAGTTGAAAGCCAAAATAAAAACGGAAATCCCTTATATATCTTTGCACACCTCCGACAAAAGTCCTTAAGACGTTAGAATATGATGACAATGATGCTGCAAATGTGCTGCAAGGCAAAATATTAAGCTTAAGGCCACGCAAATCCCTTTATTGTTGAAAGCGAGTGTGAGAGTCCTCCATTCAGGAGACAGGAAGACGTTTTATTTTCACATGAAAGCGAGGGAGGAGGGAACCCAGAGCCAAGGAAATGGAAGTCTGTCTATCCGAGGAGATCCGTGTGCTTTTGTTGGCTTGTTGTTCGTTTTTTCTTCTTTACTGAAGCAGGTGGTTGCAATGGACATACCTCGCTTGGTCTAGTGGTCTATTACTTTGCTTTGTCCTTTTTGTGGCCGATGAAAAGTTTACTTGTCTCATCCATTTTTGTTTTCCTTTTATCCTGGCTCCTACCTATGTACGTATTAATACACCTGGTCAAAGTTTGCTTTGTAAATTGAGAAGGAGATGTTGAGAGAACCTTTGTGTTTTGGCATCTAGCCAGTTAAATATAACTGATACCCTGGGATTAGGGCTGACGGTTCAACGGTAAAGTCAATTGTTGAAAGTTGAAGGGCCAACAGATTATTTCTTTACGTGAAGAGTAATCCTTGAATTTCTTCATTTCTTTGTTAATATCCTTGGCATATAGCATTTTATGAGATGATATTGATGAGTAGGGATTTTCGTTGGATTAAGGTTTGATGATGGGTTAATCGCCTGCGGATTGGATTGGAATTAACCTTGATTTAAGTTACGATGGATTAATGAATCTCTGATGTTGAACTTATTTCGTCAGTCAACTTTATAATCGAATCAATAAAGCTCATCAGAGAGATGCAGCAACAGCTACTTCTCGTGACAGCATAAAATCCTTTTTATCCCACAAGGGGATAAGACGCATAAAGGAGGAGCATCCATGCCAACAAGGACGATTTACTTTTCCGCTCTTTTGTCAGATCTAAGTGATAAGGTGAACACAAGTGACTTGGCGCATCGTCGTTTATAGCAGTAATACACAGCAGGGATATGGAGACTAAGATGATAAACAACGATGCATTCCCATGGGGTTCCGAGATCCGTTGAAAGATGGGAACAGAAGGAAAGGATGAACGGTTGTAGGAACTTGAGCACGTCATAAACGTAATAAACACATTTGAATGGTGTTTATGGACAGTGGTGGTCTTGTGTAACAGGTATGCGGAGCATTTTGTATTAAGGACGTCGAACCAAGTCGCCTTTTATTTTATATAATGTATATACGTGAGATTGGTAATGATTTATATTTTTGAGGTAAGAATACCTCGTTACCGAGAAACTTGCAAGCCTATTGTAAGCCTTTAGTAAGGTTTTTGAAAAACTTATGAAAAATAGGGTAGTGAGTTTTTTTAAATAAAACTGAGTTCTTTAATCCAGCTCAATTTGGATTTCAAAAAGGGAAATCGACGGAAGATGCACTCCTACAGTTTTGTTCTCAAATAATGACTCACCTTGATGAGAAAAAATGTACTGCTGGTCTATTTATTGACATCACCAAAGCGGTTCGATATGGTGAATCACAATTATTTGTTGAGAAAACTGGAAAAGGCAGGATTCCGTGGTTTTGTGCTCAATTGGTTCAGGTCGTATCTTGGAAATAGGTCGCAAGGAGTGAAGGTAGAGAAAATAAGAAGCGAAATTAAGTTCCTTGATCTGGGTGAACCACAAGGCTCTGTTTTGGGTCCAATTCTGTTCTAAGTCTACATCAATTCACTGTTTGCTCTTAATTTCAAAGGTTCACCTACTGCTTTTGCGGATGATATAGGTTTTTCTTATGGTCTGAACAGCCCTTTGGACCTGATTTCTAATATTAATTGGGATCTAAATCTATTGAGACACTGGTTCGCTGAACATAATTTAGTTATAAGTTCCAAAACTAAAATAATGTTCTTTAATTTATCTGCTTGGCAAAAATTGGAAGCTAACGTGTATTTCCACGCACATGAGTGTCAAAGATACAAACTGTCTAATTGCAATTGTACGTCTGGTTTTCCCTCTTCCACTTTTTGTAGTAGTATTAACTGTAGTGATAAATGTAATCTAATAGATAGAGTAGATGACTTTAAGTACTTGGGGCTCACCCTAGATTCTAGAATGAGTTTTTCGACTCAGACAGATACATTGAGAAAGTACTTTCGATGCACACTTAGATATTTTTATTATTTGCGTAATCTACTCAACTAAGCTTTTAAAGATGATCTATTATGGGATTTTCCATTCTAAGCTACAATATGGAATGGCTTGTTGGGGAGGTGTGTATCAAAATAAAATACAGCCGCTGCTGATTTTGCAAAAATATGTTTTAATAAAAATTTGTCGTAAACCTGGTAGGCATCCCTGTTATCCTTTGTTCTGTGACCTGAAAATTCTTCCTGTTCCTCATTTGTATTTTTTTAAGGTGATAAAAACGTTCTTTATGAAGTCTGGTAATCGCAATTTTTGTTTAATTTCAAATTATAATTTACGTCGAAACATTTCAAATATGTTATCTGTACCCAATTTCCGCACCACTGCTTTCCGTAATTTTTTTTCTGTTTTATCTCATCGGTTGTTTAAAAAACTCCCACAGTCTATTAGGACTATACCATTATCTGGAAGGTTCTTAAAAAGCGTTAAAATCTCTTATTTTCTGATATTTTGGTTTAACTTTTTTTTTATATTTACTTCGTATTGCATATTTAGCAATTACTTTTGTTTGTAATAACTTGCATTTACTTTCTTTTTTCTTATTGTTTTTGAACTAACTCATAATCTTATATTCTTGCTATGGAAGTTGAACTTATAAGGTCACCCGCCTAAAATTTTCTTTTTATTGTATAAGCCTATTGAAGTGGCATTCTAATCTATTTTTATAGCTTATATCAAAAATACAGAATGTCACAACCTTTCTTATATTTCTGATAGGACTGAATTGTTTTATATATATTAATTTAATTTTTTTGTATCCTGAATTATAAGAAATAAGAAATAATCCGAATACGAATACGAATACGAATATCCTATCAATACTTTTGGATCTTGGCAATCTGATTTATTACCTCATTTGTATACAATAGTTTTTATAAAGCAATATTGATTTTGCAACTTTTACAGAGACATAGCACGAAGCTGGCTTCTGCAGAGCAAAGATCCTGATAACATAATTTAATATACTATACATATGAAAATCTGTTTTACTATAGTCCATAGCTGTACTAAGGCTAGCCAATTCACTTTTTTCTATATCTTCATTTCTAGGATACATGAGTGACTGCAACAAAGCCTAGCTAGTTTTATGGAATTGGAAAATGTTATACCACTTGTTGGACCTCAAATAGAAAATCGTGCTCAGTTAAATTTTACTTGAATAAGTATTGCGAAGCCTATTATTCATAGTAAACAATCGCCCATATTGTTTAACCCATTCACTGCCATATGGACTGACAATTGCCATGCTGCAATTGCCAAGCATTCAAACGACGAGTACATGTAATTTGCCAGACAAATATAATGCAAATGTTTTTAGAAATTTAAATTTTTGATTGCGATATACGCTTATTATAGGTAGAGAATATTTGCATTACTAGGTATTTAGTGTCAGTCCAAATGGCCTGACACATCGTTTTCGGTATTTAAAAGTCTTACCGTCAATCCCTAAGTACTGTGATTAAAAATCCGAAAACATTTTGATAGTTAGTTTATTTAAGACCTATGGAATATCTCCTACGACGGGATTTTATGCCTAGAGATGCCGGAAGACACCTTCTTCGTCGGTTACGTAGATGATATTGCTGCAGTTATCACTGCACGGGACACCGAGGATGCCCAAAGAAAGTTGAATCAAGATATGAGGCAGGTGCGTCCTTGGATGAAAAACCACGAATTAAGCCTAGCGACTGAAAAAACGGTGATACTATTGCTGACAAAGAGATGAATTTCTACAAATGTTGAGTTGCAGGAGTGACGCCCATTGATCTTCTAGCAGCAGAAAGGAAGTACGTCCCCGACAAGAAGACGGAAATAGGAGCGAAAACAGCAGCTACAGAAACGAAGCGATTCACGAAGCGGAAGTGAAAAAACAGGTGAAACGCTGAAACGAGGGGAAGATGGACCTACCGGTTGATCAGAGACGTTGCTGCATGGATGGAGCGGGAGCACGGTGAAATAAATTATTATATCACCCAGTTCCTTACATGACATGGTTAGTTCAACCGGTACCTGTACAAGATGGGAAAAGTAGAGAGTGCAGTCTGCCAATACGGAGACTCTTTGGAAGATGATGCGTATCACACCTTTTTCACCTGCAACAGGTGGGCAGCAGATAGGAATTGTCTAGAGTCAGAGAAAGGCAACTTTTCCGTAGAAAATGCCGTTAACCAAATGTCTCGAGTATCGACATGTGAAGTAATGAAAAGGTACTCAGATCGAAAAAGAGAGAGGAGGAAGTAATCATACCCTCAGTAAGTTTACCAAATTGATGAACGCCTTACCGGCAAAATATGTATTGTACTATATACCCACATCAGGAGATAAATTAAAAAGCCGTTTTCTTTCTCCAGAGGGGAAAGAAAACGACACCACTCCGAGGTAATGCTAAAGCGGTTCCGGAGTGGATGGTGTCAGGTTGAAAAGGCGTTAAAGGTAGTTTTTTAGTGAGTAGGAGTCTTATACTACTTGAAACAGAGCGGGCCTGTTCCTCGTGCGCATTAGCGTTTTTCCACTATCCCTTAGGCAAAAAAAGCACCAGCCATGCATAAAACAATTTAAATGAGTAATTACACTTCGAGCCGCCAACGTTACATATTCTGTACTGGCTTTGTTCTTGCTATTTGAAATAGAAATGAAACAGGAAAAGGAATAGCGGGATTTTGAGATATAAAGCAAAATCGAAACAAGAACAACTTCCAGTACATTATTAGAAGAACACAAAACATTATCTTATAAAACAACAACAATATTCGAAGGCAGGACGTCAGTCCATATGGCCTGACAGTTACAATGAAAGAAGATGTTATGTCAGACCATACGGACTGACGCGCCATGTTTGGCTAGTTCTGAAATATTTATTTGGCAGGGAATGGGTTAAAATGAAAAATCGCCAAATTGTTTAAAATGAAATATCTTGGGAAATTTTCCTGTAAAAGTACTTGTGTCGTAAACAATTTACCTATACGTCTATCGTTCTGAAATCTCCATCGGATGAGGATGCCCTTGGTTGCTTTGAGAAAAAAGTTCTTCGAGTGATCTTTGGTCCCGTCTGCATAGACGGCAAGTGGAGGAAAAGGTCCAATGCCAAGCTATACGGCATATACAAGGACATCGACTAAGCCAGAAGAGTTCACATACAGCAGCTAAGATGGCAGGATTATGTAGAGCGGATGGAGCCCAACGTTCCAGCCCAGACATTTTTCAAATCCACCCCGGATGGACGTCGCAGTAGAGAAGCGGGACTCCAACCAACTTGGCGTGCGCAACTGAAGGAATCTGGTTCGTAACCGGACCGGGTTCTCAATCATGCAGAGTCTCGAAATCTCTCCAGCTGTCATTTATCAATGTTCATTGTTCCGATTTTCAGACTCTATCCGAGTGCCTTGAGTATTTAAGAACCTTTTAAAAAGAGAAAAAATCCAATTTCGTCGTCATAGAACTATATTTCCACAATAATCAGGAACCCCGCTATATAAAGATCTGCTTCATAACTTAAATATCTGCAAAGTTCCAGTTATCTAGATAAATTAGTAATCATAGGAGGTAGTAAAAGTTTCATAATTGCAATACCATTGCATACCATCCTTTGAGTTGACTGGTAATGGCCCTTGATCTTTGGCATTGCCTTGTTGATTGGATTATATCCCAGTCATGCACCAAATATCGGAGATGTATTGGTAGTAGAAAGGTAAATCCATGTACTTCTTTAAAATATTTACAGAATATAACTTACAGCAAATTCTATGCAAAATTCAAACTGTCTGACGTTGAAAGCTCCATCCTCCACCAGCCATCAACTTAATTAAAAGAGACATAATTCCTAATAAATCTATGTCTAAATGATTTCAGTCAGCAGACACTAATGGCATGTCGACGTGTCATGTGGCGGATATGATGTCGACAGCACGCAATCCCGTCAACCCACCCTGATCATCGGGTTGCTTGTCAAAACCATATTACAATTCGCCCATCAAGCACACACATTTTTGCCAATTTACTTCGATGTAAGCAAGCCATTTAAACCGAAAACTATACGCTATACAGGATACTGTGAAAAAAAAACAACGGAAAACATTTACCGCCAGTAATTTAATAACAAAAAAGCGAGTAGGTGGGAACGTAAGACCTCCGCCGCCGCCACGTGAGAAGTTGGCAGCCGTCAACAGTTAAAAGTCAACATTAACCAACACCTAGTGGGTGAGGGGAATTCCTTTGTTGTAGCGCCATTTACACCACCAATCGTCCTATTAGGGTTGGCATTAGTCAAATTAACCGCCAAATTAAGGAATATTTCAAGGCTTGCAAGTCGTTAATACACCAACATCCCCCCATCGTACGGGTGGGTTGTGAAGAAATCACTATTTACCATTCAACTGGAAGTCGACTTGGTTCTGAGCGAATATATACTGTGATGAGGAAGGGTTGAACGAATGCCTACTGCGAACAGCGATTAGTCGCGTGATTGAGTCCATCAAGATATGCTAGTTCATGCAGTGTGAAGAAACAAGAAAAGTCGTAGGAAATTTAATTTCAGGAACAAGTGGGCTAG
The DNA here is from genome assembly GCA_945910035.1 of Brachypalpus laphriformis. Taxonomy (NCBI): domain Eukaryota; kingdom Metazoa; phylum Arthropoda; class Insecta; order Diptera; family Syrphidae; genus Brachypalpus; species Brachypalpus laphriformis. The sequence continues at coordinate 37,643,029 of OX246753.1, forward strand.
GAGTAACATAAAGAAAAGGGATATGCAGGCTATGCAGGTGCAACTAATAATCGCGACCTTCCTTGAAATATCGTTGTTTCTCCTTAATTTCAATAAAATTTGTCGGATCTGTTGGATTTATCGGATCTGTCGTATTCGTCGAATTTGTCGTTTTTATCGGATCAGTCGGATCTGTCGGATTTGCCGTATTTGTCCGAACGGTCGGATTTGTCACATTTGTAGGATCTGTCAGATTTGTCGGATTTTTTCGGATCTGTCGGATTCGTCGGATCTTTTTGTCCCCGAGGGTAGGTGAAAAATGTTCTCTCTCTCTCAGCAATTTATTTTGAAAGGCTTGTAAAATATTTGCATTTGTATTCTTGGTACAACCCCAAAGTTGTATACTGTAGGTCCACACCGGCTTTAGCACGTGCTTGTACAAAAGCAGTTTGTTCTCAGTACTGAGCTGGGAATGTTTTCCGAGTAACCAGTACATTTCGCTATATTTGATTTCGAGTTCTTTACGTTTCATGTTCACGTACGAATTCCATTTCAGCCTTGCGTCGAGTGTCATTCCCAGGTATTTGGCCTCGTTTGCAAAAAGTATTCGGCCGAGTTTAGGAAAATTGGCAAGTCATTAGTTTTCTTGTAAGTGAAATTCACGTGAACAGATTTAGATTCATTGAGGGCGATGCGCCAGTCCCTCGTCCATTCATTTACTTTATTCAGTGCGTTTTACAGTTTTGCAGTCGTTTCTTCGATTGCTTTGCCTACTGCTAAGATGGCGGTGTCATCGGCAAACGTAGCAAGGATAGTGCATCTTCGTTCGGTATATCACGAGTATATAGCAAATAGAGAAGCGGCCCAAGAACGCATCCTTGCGGTACGCCGGCCGAAATTTCCTTGAGCTCGGAGTATTCGACTCAATGTCTAACACGAAAGAGTCTATTCCCGAGATATGATTCTAGAATATGGTATAAGCATACAGGGAGAACTTGTCGTAGTTTGCATTTCAAGCCATCATGCCACACCTTGTCGAAGGTTTGCGAGACGTCAAGAACACGCTTGAGCAAATATTTTTTTCTTCAAGTGCTTTCTCGATTACGTCAGTAATTCTATGCACCTGGTCAATCGTCGAATGCTTGCTTTTGAACACAAACTAGTGGTCTGGGATAAAATTATTTTCTTCTATAACCGGTTGGAGACGCCTTAGTAATATCCTCTCGAAAATTTTCGATATGATTGGAAACTGGGCTATACGATTTTACCTCATTTGGCGGTTTTCCTGGTTTTAAAACCATTATGGCTTCCGCAACTTTCCATTGGCTCGGCACGTGTTTTAATCTGAGTGCAGCATTGACAATATGGAGAAGCTTAATCAATGCTTTTCTAGGTAAAATTTTGAGAATTTCCCCGGTAATCAAATCATAACCAGGAGATTTCTTAGGTTTTAGACTCTCGATCTCATGTTCGAGTTCCTTTACCGTTGCACTTGTAAGCGTTAAATCGCTCCAGCCTATTGAGGTTGTCGTAAACCACTTGACCATCGTACGGTTTAAAGGTTTCTTCCAGGTGGGCTGTAAAGACGTCCGCTTTTTCTTTATCCTCCCTCGCCCATTCATTTTGATTTAATTTGATTGGAGGCGCGGGGACTTTGGGCCTTTTGGTGGCTTTTACAGCTTTCCTAAGTGAATAATTGGAATCTTTCTTCGCTGTTAAACTTTCAAGGTAAGAGCCTATTGAACGATTCTTAAAATCCTTAATAGTCTTCTTCAACAAATTGCACAGACGATTCAAGTGTGCTTTATGCTGCGGAGCACGACTCTGTTGCCATTTCTTACGCGCTTTTCTTTTTTCCTTGACCAATTCTTTTATTTCCGGAGGATATCGTAAACGGCGTTTTCCTTGGATTGGGCGTATTATTCCAAGAGGCGAGCTGTACGATCTCAACGAAGCGATCAACTTCAACCTCAAGTTCATAGGATGTCGTAAGTGGAACGCTCAGTTCAACATTATCTTCAATTTCGTTTTTAAAGCCTTCCCAGTTCGTTGTTCGACCAGTTAATCTCTCTGGCTCTAGGTTATAGACTAGTTTATCGCTGGTTGTTAAAATAACCGGGGAATGATCGGACGACAGATCAAAGCTCTCTTTGACTTTTATATGGTTGCTAGATATTCTTGTCACAACGAAAAAATCAATCAGGTCAGGTATTTTCGAAGTATCAGTTGGCCAGTAGGGGTGGCAATGGTGCAGTGGGTAGTGTGTTTGCTCGTTAACCGATGTGTGCAGGTTCAAGCCCCAGCGGGGAACAGCAATCATGGGCCACCCAAGTATAAAGGAAAAACGAATTACATCGAAGTTTTTCCAACCACTGCACCAAAGAAAGGTTCCTGCCTGGTAGTACAATGGACCGGAGAGTCTGAGTGCTCTGGGATTTGGGTTTCCTTTTTTTTAAAATAAAAAAAAAAAAAAAAAAAAAAAAAAAAAATCAGTTGGCCAGTAAGTCGGTTTACCCGCTGAATGGAAATCACAACTGTACTCCATACCTGCCCCATAGAGCATTCTATCTTTTTTCGAGCTGTATCTTGAGCCAAAAAAAAAAAAAATACAAATATTTGGCGCAACAGCTCTTTAAAGTGCCAGGGCCTAGCTTCTCGCAACCACTCATGTTGTGTGCGTTATATTTTTCACACAAATGGAAGGGACCTACAGTTTAATGCCGAGTCCGAACGGCGATTTGAGAAGCTTATTCTTGACAACAATACTCTCGGATGTTTGTCAGACGCTCGCGAGAGGTGGGACCGTGAAAAAACTTTTTGGTATTATCTGGGATTCGAACTTGGAACCTCATGCGTGGTGATCCGACACACTAACCACTTACGCCACGACGTATCTTGAGCCCCAGAACGTATGTTTCGCATTAAAATCGCCGCCAATAATAAAATTAGGTTTCAGCAATCCAAACAAGTTAGTAAAATCACTTTTTTCAAGCGCGGAACGCGGTGGACAGTAGATAGATGAGATTTTAAGAGTACGCTGACTATTTTTAACTCGAATCTTGCACAGTTGCAAAGTTTCAAGCTCTATCTTTAGGTCTTCGGATTGTTTGATGTAGTCTTTAATAAGCAAGGAGGATCTGCCTCTCGCTTTTCCCGGTGACAAGCGTGGTAATCATTATAGCCTTTTACTCATATTTTTAAATGCGATTCCTTTTTTGCGTGGGTTTCAGAAATTAAGCAAATATCAATATCTTTTTCACGCATGAGGATTTCCAATTCGTCATGTTTTTGCAAAAGTCTGTTTGCATTCCAAGTACATATATTTAACATTCGTTTTTCCTTCATATTCTAGATGAAGTACGCGTTTTCCGTAAATTATTTTCAAGCTTAACCAGCCTATTGAGAATAATTTTATTTATTTTGCTTTGTTCTTCAAATTTCTCGAGAATAACCGACAAAACATAATAGACAGGGTTTTTGAATTTGTCGTTTTGTCGGATCAGTCGGATCTGTCGGATTTGCCGTATTTGTCCGAACGGTCGGATTTGTCGCATTCGTCGGATCTGTCGGATTTGTCGTATTTGTCGGATCCGTTGATTTGTCGGATTCGTTGGATTTGTCCGATTTGTGAGATTTTTCGAATTTTACGGATCTGTCAGATTTGCCGAATTTGTTAGATTTGTGGGATTTGTCGTATTTGTCGGATTTGTCATATCTGTCGGATTTGTTGGACTTGTTGGCTTCGTCGCATCAGCCGGATCTGTGGTATTTGTGGAATTTGTCGGATCTGTCAGATTTGTCGAATTTGTCTGATCCGTACACAAACAATTACTATATGTTGTACGTACAAATATAAAATAATCGTCAGTTCTATAAAATGGAAAAAACGGACAGAAATGATCATTTATTGATTAATGTACAATAGATTGTAAGGTGATGCGTGATTGTAGTGGCATTAATATTATTAATTAAAAGAAACAACTTTTAAGCGCTTTGAAAATCATTATTCTTGTTGAACTTAATGTTAAAGACAATTAAGAAAATCATTGTTCTTGTTGAATTTAATGTTAAAGAGAATTAAGATGGCTTCTATTCAGTTAACGGTTTCAATATAATTACTTCAATAGAAGTAATGTGCAGGTCTGTGTTATTGCCATGTTAATACAAAATTACATGAAATATGATTGCGATTATTTTGATAGTGTTTCATATGAATTGTTAGTAATGGAAACCATAGATGACAAAAGATATACCAGTAGATATACATATATACCTTGGTTTCCGTATTCACGAGTTTGCTTAAGAAATGCTAAATATTTGCGGAGAAATCAAATACATGAGAGAAGTGATTTTAATGGGTGATATAAATATTTATATTCTTAATTCCCATATAAATAAAAGATTATGAAGAAATGTTAGGGTATCATGGGTTTAATACTATAATAAACGAGAATACTAGCGATGATCTCAGCGGTGGCCCAACGACTTTGATTGATCACATTTGTGTCAAAATATCTGGAAACCCAATATATTCTGTAGTAATCGAATGTGCTATATGGGATCATTATTACCCGTTTTTGTATTACACAATTACTACAGAAGTTAAGAATGGATAACATACAATATTTCACAAAGAAAAAGGAAGGTTGATGAATAAAATCTTGCAGTGGATTGAGAAATACTCCTTAATGAAACCGACGTCGACAGTTTGTATGAAAAGTTTGTAGTAAAAATTGATGAAATATACCAGAAGTAATCTTTCTCCAAGAGTACGTAAGCTATATATGAAAAACATCTCATTTAACTGGGGAATGCAAAAAAGATAGATGAACTCCACCGAATGGGGAAGAATAATGGATTAAACATAAGTTACGAATCCGATTATAAAAAGTTATGAAACTAATTACATAAACAAATAACAACACAAAAATCTGGGTTTTGTAAACACAAATTTTATCGTCGAACTCGAATTAAATTGAATTGAATTTACGCCGGCTCTACCGGCACTTTATTAGCTTAATACAAGCACACAAAACTTAAACAATTTAAACTTAGAACTAACAAAAAACTTAAAACTACCATCATTAGGTGGGGGAAAAATTGGTTAGGGGAGGGATTGGCAAAATAAGACATGGCTAGGAGGAGTTGAAGCGCTGAAGGAGATTGTTACGAAGGGTGGTTCTGCTGCTGTTTTTCAAACTGTTAGCCAAACGCAACATTCTCGACAGAGGTGCGTTATAATCGTAATTGGTGCGATAATAAGAGACACGGAAGAGTAGAATGGACCTTAGGTTACGGGGATTAGTGTTAAATGAGACCAATTGAAGAAGCGCGGGGCAATCAATTCGACCAGTAATAAGCTGCTGAAGGAAGAGTAAGTCGGCAATTTCGCGACGATTTTCGAGAGACTGAAGATTGATGAGTTTTAAACGATTAGAGTAGGGAGAAGACCCACGTAAAGTACGGAACCCAAGAAGCGGAGTTATGGGAAGAAAAAAGCTCAGCGCAGATAAAATGATAATTAAGAATGTTCCTTCGGAAATGTGTCGATAATTTCGAAGAACAAATCCTGTTCATCATACGCCAGTGTAATATTAAAACATCTCAACACATATATTGAGGACACAAACGCAATAGAGGTACAAACAATTATTCATTTGCTCGATGGAAATAAATCTCCAGGATTCGACGGCATTAAAGTGGTCTATATAAAAACACTCGCCTATAAGTTTAGTGCATTAATAGGTAAAATTATAAACCTGAGTCTGGACCAAGCCAAGATCCCTCAGATGCTAACAACAGCAGTGGTATGAGTGATATAAAAATGCGGTGTAAAAAACATTATGGGTAACTAAAGACCAATATCGACCATGCCAGTAATAAGGAACATTTTTGGAAAAAGTGATATGGAGAAAGTTGCTAAATTTAATTAAAAAGCATGCCATTATCAACGAAATGGGGGTGGCAATGGTGTAGTGGTAACGTCGTCAATTGCCACACTATTGGTTCATGGTTCAAATCCTGATGTCAGCAAGCATTTATTTATTTCTCATGAAATATATAAAGTCAGTCCGATCATTTGCAAAAGCTTCTGTGAACACTACTGCGAAGGCATAACACTGGCAGTAGCTTGTTCGTGTGGCTGGAAAAATTGTTCGCTCTGTTGATGATGATGGTTTCCCCTTGACATGGGTTATCGGAAAAAAAGTACTGTGAATCAGAAGCAAAAACAATAATAACAAAAATCTCCCCAGTTATCTGGACGCCACCCCCGGAGAATAGCTGAAGCATAAACAACTGAGCTTCAAGAACCACTACACCAAAATCTTTCTCTCTCTCTCTATCCATCTTTTCCAACGCCCGCACTATGTGTAAATATGTTAAAGGTATTCATAGCCCTTTGAGTACGCGCAAATTATATAAAAAAAAAGCAGTATAGTTTTCAAAAAAATTAAAGTACTGGAAAACTTCTGAAAGAATTTGCAAACTGTGTGAATGAAAGCCTTAATACAAACCACCATGTTCTACGAGATATTTATGGATTTCAGTAAAACGTCCGATACACTAAATCGCACAAAACCAATTGAAGCTCTAGAACGTATTGGAATTCGAGGAATACTTGTGGATCAGCGATTACCTTAGTGATAGGACTTTTCTGGTAAAAATAAAGGATGGTTTCATGTGCCTACGCTATATCTGCTATAGTCGTCAGTCATAGGGTACTGGATACGGTTGCTTTTCCAACCACATATACGAGTCAAGTAATGAATGTTATCGACCTATAAATATCTGGGAGTAACAATCGACAGTCATTTTATTTGGGACAAGCATATCGATAACTAATGTGTGGTTCTGAGGAGAGCGCTATTTGGTTTACTGTGCATACAAGATTTCTCTACTTCACATGTCCTTAAAGAAGTTTTCTATGCCCTAGTTGAATCTAAGAAGCATTTTAAAGATTCCTTAATTTTTCAGATTGACAAAAAAGGAAGCTTAGCCAACCCGGAAAATTATCGGGGCATCTCTTTTTTTTAACTCTTCCTACAAAATTTTTACGGCAGTGCTTAAAAAACGATTAACGGCGTGGGTATAACAGGAAAACCTGTTCAAGGAATCTTAAATTGAACGTCTCTAAATGTAAAATCTTTATTGCAGCCAGATTACGTAACGTCATCAGTTGTAACTCCTTTTTTTTTAATAGATGTTTGCTCAGGGTAAAACGAGTCAAACATCTTGGTGTAATCTTTGACCATAAGTTTGATTTAAGTGCTCACATTGACTACATTATCTGCAAAGGTAATTCAATGTTAGGTTTTCTAAAATGGAATTCTGTTGCATTTAACGATACATACACTTTAAAGACTATGTTTTGATCGTTTGTGCTTCCTATTCTCGAATATGGTTGCGTAGTCTGATCACCCTTCTATGAAAATAATAGCTTATTATACGTTATGCTCTAAGAAAATTAAATTGGTCTAACGATTTGCCAAATTACTCATTGAGTTGTGTTCTGATTGCTATGAATATTTTAGAATGCCGCAGAGATGCTCTATGCATTTTATTTATTAAAGTTATATTATCTTTTCATATCAATTCCATTGATTTGCTTTCTTTTTATCTTTTTATGTGCCAGAAAGAATTTTGCAAAATACAAATTACATTTTTTATATTCCAACTTATAGAACCAGTTATGGACTTAACGAACCTATTGTGGATTGTTGAAGGGGTAGGATTAGGTCACCTTATCACTGCAGCTACATTGGGCCTATCGTGATTTCCTCTGATCTTAAAGTTCACTCAATATATCTGATTTCGTGATGAACTCCACTATGCTTTTGAGTGAGCTTGCCGATAGCTCTTCTGTTTCAATGTAAAATTTACCTAAATAAAGATGACGTGTTCTGATTAGAGAGTTACAGTGACATAAGATTCTGCAGATTCTGTCTGTCTGCAGATTTCAGGAAACCTGTGGCTATTCGAATCTGACTCCTAGTTAATTGTAGGAGTGGTTTCGTTCTTTGGATTGTCTGTTACCTTCAGTTTCCATCCAGTAATGATGCGCCTTTTCTTTTACCAATTTTTGGTACAGCTTTTTGCCATACTCACTGGTAATCCTCAGAATGGTCTTGGCATCATAAAGTTTAAAGCAGCTCCTGTTCTGGCTAGCAGGTCAGCTTTTTCATAAACGAACCTATTACTCGCGCTCTAATTCTTTTTAATTCAATTTGTAAAGAAGTTGATATTATATTATATATACTTGGTAGTGCTCCTTTTAAGATATTGGCTCTCAGTGCATTGAATAACTTATATTAATTTTATACAATAGTTTTTAAGTGAATTAATTTTTGTAACCAGAAGAATTTGATATCCAATGGTGGTAAATAAATAAATAAATAAATAAATACCAGGCTTTAAGTCAGTTCTGTAAGTTCGTGCTTGAGAGCTTAGCTGAGACATTTCAGACACAAAATGAAAAACAAAAGATTTTGACTTGAGACTTGTATTGAAGGAACAATTGAAGTCATTTTCGTACAACAGGTACTGCAGAAGACAACTTCAACGTACTGTTCCATCAATTTGTAATGAACTTCCGCATAAACTTAAAAATATTTTAAATTTCAAAACTAGAAAAAAACTTTTAAAAGGTTTTCTTTTGTCATAAAACTTCTAAGACATACAAATCAGAGACACATTGCCAGAAACCGTACACGATGGCGCGTAGGCGTAGTAGAGGCCCTACGACCCACAAGGGGATACAGGACATAAGTAAGTAAATCAATTGAATAATGAGTTTCCAATTCAAATTTAAATTATCTGAAATGCAAGCTTCTGCAGAAAAGCCAATGTAGCTTCGCGAGATAACCGAACACTTTAATAAAATTCTTGTAATAGAATAAATGCATAAAAAATAAATAAATAAAAATTTGTCGGGTTTATCGAATCCGTAGGATTTGTAGGATTTGTTGTATCTCTCGGATCTGTCGGATGTGCAAGATTTATCGGATTTGTCGGATCTGCCTGATTTTTCGGATTTTTCTCATCGGGCGAATAAAGCTTTTCGCCACATTAGACTGTAAGGGTGGTTCTATCTGTCCCATATTCAAATGGTCTATAAATGTTGACGCCTGTCCGTACTATACGTGGAACAAGATGTTATCGATGTGCAAGAGCTCTTATAAGACAGTGATCACGTGATAAATCTGCGCCTCGCTTTTGCAGATGCCTACAATGTAACTCCTAAAGCGCCGGCTGTTGGCTAAATGGTTAATCCGGTATTTTATTCACTGCCAATCCTCTCAGATCATCCGATCTTTAGGCAGTCGTGTCTCCAATGACAAGGCGATCATTTTTGCAAAAGTCCATAAGCCATGCCTCATTGCCATAGAGCCCTTTAAGGCCGTCAAGTTCCATCACATTTTTCAAACGTATTTGAACATTAGTTTAATGCTCAAATACGTTTGAAAAATATAATTAATTTTTGTCCAAAAGGCTTTTTCTTCGATAAGTAGCTTACGAGGCTTGCTTACAGCTCCATAAAACCAAAACCGATTCGAAATGCCCATCCTGGCATTTAAATTTTTACGTCACACATCGACGTCAAATCAAATCAACCTTATCCAACACAGACATCAAACCAAAACAAAAAAAAATAAAATCAATCTCCATTAACACACCTCGCCATCGAATCCTAATGATGATGAAAACCAATCAATTTGCTACGAAGCTATTCCGATTCCACGGCTAACATTTTTTTTTATGTCAGGTTCACATACTACCGAATCGATGTGGAACCATCCTTTTCCCTGTTCAGTTTAACTTCGGTAGAATTTCATTTTTTACGACCCAACACACTCGAGTTACAACCAAAAAGCCAGAACTCAATAACTATTCACATCTATCTTCGGGTAGCTGAAATTTGTGCTGCAGTGCCCTTGTGGTGTCATGGATACAGTGGCAGTTCAGCGCGTCCGCCCACATAAGTGTATGCCTGCGTGTGTGATCCGAAGACATAACATCCTTGGCAGATGGCATAAATTAGTTAAAGTTGGCTCCTTATTAATTCCACCGATAACTTTCTCAGCCATGCGATGTGGTTTACCGTTTCTTTTTTGGTCGTGGTGGCTGTAGTTGGAGTAGGAGTAAGCCAACCATTATTCTTTTTCATCAACAGAGTGTGCAGGAGCAATAGCTGTGTTCGCTGCATCATATGTCAGGATGCAGTGTTCTTCGTAATGGAAGACGAGAAATGAGGAATATTTTTGCTTCCTAGATCTACTGCAATGATGGATGCTGCAATTTGCCAGCGACGTGATGACTTTAACAAAGAGGTCGAAAAGCGAAGTATTTCGTCTTGGTTCTTTGAACGGATGTCAGACATGACAGTTGCTTATTGTTGTTCCTTTGGTACGTCAATCATAAAGGAGTTTTATTATTAAATTGAAGTGAATGAGGTTATTATGAGATGAGCTTTCGAAAATTCGAATGAGTTTGGCGCATTTTTGGCGTAGGCAACTCTTGTAGCGGACGCTGCAAGCTGGCGACTGTTATAGTAGCCGAACTCTTCGATAGCTTAACAAAATGCTGAATAAACTGTATAAGCAGGCTAGAGTATATAGCATAATAATGAAACCAATTATCACCAATGGTACTTTGGCTTGTGCTAGAAATAACGAAGCTGAAGAGAAGACAAAATTCGAGAAATTGTAAAGGCTGTGGCACTGACGTGATTGTTGGGAATATGGTCCTGGCCGAAAGCGGTGATAAGCGTAATATGATGTGCCGATTTATTAAAATAGATAAATTAACGTATGTATGTACTCATATGCAAAACACGTATGTTTTGAATCTGAATTCAAGGGACCCTAGCCTTCCCACTTCACTGCATTTCGTAAGATTCCCCTGTGGGGTTCATCTGTTCGATCTCAGAAAGTATCAGCAAGCCAACCGATTTTGGATCACTTCACCACTGATGCAAACTAAATGCTGGTGTTTTTGCAGTTGTGTGATACAGGAGTTTTAAGGTCTAACAGGGTTCAAATGATCTTCCTTGAGCATGACAATACCAGCTGACCCGGTCGTACGGATGGTTTTTTTAAATGAAGGCTTGCACGAATCCATTGCGAAGCATCCTCATTTCAGCTGCTGTGAATTTACTTCCATACTTTTTGTACATTGTCTAACATTTTGAACCGTATGTGAGTTCTGGATGGAGATCTGCGGTCTAGAGCCTTTCTTTCGGCGTAGGTGGCATTTTTCCGCCACAGAAGATAACGAAGTTTTCTCGCCACTCCATTCACCCTACACTTACGTGATGATGCATTACTTTTCATTCATTAATTTTATGCATTTTTCGGCCACAGAAGATAACGGAGTTTTCCCCCCACTTCGTTCACCCTACTCTTATGCGATGATTGAAGTCATCATCGCAGGCTGCTTCGCAGTTTTTTTTTCCTCTTGTACAACCCATGCCCGCATGGCAACGACACTGCGACCTGAAAGATCTATTATATCGGAGGGTTAGAGTTAATCTAACAGACGTACTACCACCCTTATGAAAGTGAGTATGTCTTTAGTAGCGGAGAATTTCAGTTCCACTGAAGTAAGTATCTCCTTGTGGAGAATATGTTTCCTTAACCAGTGTAGTGCCGGGCATTCACAAAGAATGTGTTCGGAAGTTTCATCCTCCTCTAAGCAGAACCGACAGTCCTTCTCTTGGCACAGGTTCATCTTGTTAAGGTGGTATCTCAAGCCGCAATGGCCAGTAAGAAAACTCACAAGAGATTTGACTCTCTCTAAGCAAGTTCGCTGTAGGGGATCCCACATCTTTTATGCTCTGCACACTTCATCTTTAGCTTCATTGATGGTGTAACAGAGGTAATTTTTCTTCCCACCCCGTCAATTCGTTGCCAAGTAGCTCTGCCACAAGGACGATAACGATTCCGTTTTAATCCTGCTGTAGAATACGTTGTCCTAACGTCACCTTCTATGCATCATTTCTTTAAGTTCGTATCGATCTGTCTTCCGACGTTCCAACTCGCGACCCTTAAATTTCGCGTAAATTGTTGCATTACCTTGCTAGGTCTCGGAATCCGCATAGCTCTGAACTGAGCATTTCTTCTCGGTCCAGGATCAGTACCATGCATATCAGTGGTAATACCTGGCGGCGTATTGCCATACTGTGTATAGCACAGACACCCATAGTCTGTTCCGAAGAACTTATTGCTTCTGGAATTTCAAAAAAGCTGAAGCAAAATATATGCTACCACAGACTGCTCTATGATCAAATGCGGTTTGCCTGATATATAATGAAAAAGCTAAGGTAAAGCATGTGCTACTACAGATTGTTCTGCGATCATATTTGCTTGAGTAGATAACTAAGTGATTAACCAAGTTTTCCGAAAATGGATCCCAATGTATCCAATAATATCTTTTGTTTTGTATTTTAACGCTGAAAGTTGTTACTCGAATTAAAAATTTATTGCAAGAGAAAGAGTATGTTCAATAATTTAAACTCGCATGCAGTTTTCTTTCGTAAGGACATGACAAACTACATGTGGTCGCAGACACACGAGTCGCATTGAAGTGTATGTTGCCGCAGGTATTTTGCTCTTAGCTTTCTGAGCAAAATAAATATCAAGACAGACAAATAGCGTTTGGTCTGATACAGTACATAGTCTGCTGTACCATTTGTATGAGCACACTACAGTTTATTGCAGAGCGACCGATGTCTGTGCTGATATACAGTATGGTAATACGCTACCTGGGGGGGTAATGTTTTCAAAAATTTTATTTTGCTCAGTCCCAGGATATTCAATTTGTACCCATGAATTTCGTTTTATGTTTGAAGATTCATGAATTTTGGTACAATGAATGTTGCAAGCATTTCGGCTCTTGGTTGGCTCGGATTTGTACCCACTAACTTTCCCTCTTCGTGATCGCACAAGCCAGACTTTGGGAGTTGTTTCGAATATAATGTTTTATTCAATCCATGGCACGATACTCTCAAAATGCAGGTAGTTGACACTAAAGTCACCGAGTTTGCAAGCCATTAACAATATTGTGGATCCATTTGACTGAGCAACAGGTTTATCTCGAATGTTTATGCCGAATCTATTCTAGAATAATCTCTGAAACCGAATGATTTTTCCACTTCAAAAAAAAAAAAAAAAATCTTTCTGATGCTTTGGAAGATTTTTTTTACATAAATCCCTTTCACAAAAAAGTTCCTAGAAATGAAATTTCCACATACGTACCAGCCCATTCCTTAGTTATCCTACATACCTAAAGTTTTTGAAATCACTGTTTATGACACAATGTTTTTTCACTGCAAGTCTATCTTTTTCCCGCAGCAGAACGGATTTATTAAGAGGAGGGCAACAAATACAAATTTGGCTGAATTCACAACTAGGACTCTGTGTAGAATGGAGATGGTGATAAAGACGATGTAATCGGCACCGTTCTTAGTAAAGTCTTCGATAAAATCTAGCACGAAATCATTCTTATCAAAAAATAAGGTGTTAGAATTAGCTTTCAATCGCAGTTCATTCCATGCATCAAATCGTACCTTAAATAAACGGCAATACAAAGTCCTACAGAAAATACAAGATACCACCCTTCAAACTGCCTAAGCTAGCACGGGCAGAGCTCTCCCTTTCGGAACGCACTGGATATCTTGATGTAATGCTGAATAGGAAACTAAATTGGAAACTTAACATACAGGAAAGAGTCCACAAGGCTTATATTGCTCTCTTGATATGTAAGAGGACCACAGGGAAAAAATGGGGTCTGAAGCCCACAATGATGCGCTGGTTATACATCATGATAGTCAGACCCATCCTTACGTATGGGGCTCTTGTGTGGTGGAAGGCAACGAACATGAAAAACATAAGGGATATGTTGGCCATGGTACAACGAACAGCCATCACGGGTGCTCGACGCACAACACCTACGGCTGCAATCGGGATCTTTCTGTATTTTTTACCACTAGACCTATAAATTAAATTTCAAGCGCGTAACAGTGCGCTTCGGCTCACTAACGTTGGTCTCTTCAAGACTAATAACGTAGGACATAGCTCCATTCTCAAAGAATCATTTCCCGAAATCCCTGATGAATCGGAGGATATCCTTGGCACTTTAAAATAAATAAATAAATATTTGGCGCAACAGCTCTTTATGTGCCAGGGCCTAGCTTCTCGCAACCACTCATGTTGTGTGCGTTATATTTTTCACACGAATGGAAGGGACCTACAGTTTAGTGCCGTATCCGAACGGCGATTTGAGAAGCTTTTTTCGAGACAACAATACTCTTCGATGTTTGTCAGACGTTCGCGAGAGGTGGGACCGTGAAAAAAACTTGTTGGTGTTTTCTGGGACTCGAACTTGGAACCTCATGCGTAGTGATCCGACACACTAACCACTGACGCCACGGCGCCCATCCTTGGCACTTTAGACTTCGACACACCATATGAAGTAATGTATCCTATAAGAGAGGACTGGCGAAGGAAGAGACGGTCTCTGTCCAAAACGAGATTGCAATATACACAGATGGTTCCAAGACCAGAGAGGGCACAGGGTCAGGTATTTACTCGAGAAATATGAACCTAGAGGTGGCCCTGAGACTTCCGGATACATGCAGTGTATTCCAAGCAAAGGTTCTAGCTGTACTTAAAGCTGAGGAATTACTTGATATGGGATCAGTATTCGACAAGAATATCGCCATCTACATTGACAGTCAGGCTGCGCTAAAGGTGCCAGAGTCTTACGTCACCAAATCTGAGATAATCAGGAATTGCCGCACAATGCTTAAGACATTATGTACGCAGAACCGAGTCAGATTATGTTGGGTACCTGGACACTGCGATATCGAAGGCAATGAGCAAGCCGACGCGCTGACCAAAAGAGGACCCGGGCTCCAACGTAGTGACATAATTGGTAGTATTAAACCACCAAGGTGCGTGGCTAGGGGAATTATTCGTGATAGAATCATCGACGCGGCTAATCTAAGATGGTCAAACTTAGATGGCCACAGGGTGTCTAAGGCCTTGTGGCCTGTGTTAAACCGCAGAAAGTCTGGGAAGATCATAAAATTAGAAAGATCACGGCTAAGAAAAGTGATAGGAATACTCTCTGGCCACTGTTTCCTAAGGAAGCATGCTATGAGGCCAAGATTATTTAACACGGATGTTTGTAGGTACTGCAGCGACCTACGTGCCTCAGAGGACATAACACATATACTCTGTGAGTGCCAAGGAATTGTCAGGGGAAGGCTAAAGCACATTGGTAGATACTTCTTCGATAACCTTGGAGAGGTAAGGTCCACAACAAGGATCTCTTCAAATTCTGTAGGGAGATTAATTGTTTGGGAGAATTGGTTTAGGTCTTTTGCCGTGAAGGTTTCCTAGGGATCGCGATGCGCCCAATTTGGTACTCAGTGTCTTATGATTACCTCATAACCCTACCTAACCTAAACTAACCTAACCAAAGTACTCCTTAGATCTTTTGTGCCTGATCCCATTAAAGCCACCTCCGAAGTTTTTTAAAGTAGCCATCTTGGTCCTCTGACATAAATTTTATTAATAAATTACTTTTATTGTATCATTGAAGATCCTTATCTACATATCTGTCTACTTTAATGACGTGAAAATCTTTGGTCACATATCAATCTCTGCTGCCTCTCACAATACTTAAGTATATATATTCCCAAAATCCTCTTCCGTCAATTCTAGATCATATTCCATCTGTAATGGCTGACGGAGCAGCTTATTTTATGATTTGGACATTACTCGTATTTCCAACAGAGAACTACGCCAGCTCAAGTACAACAGCGCAAGGGCAACAGCACTACCAAGTTTACCTTTCAAAAAGTGATTATTGAAAAGCCATTGTGTACTGATACCGAAAAGCAGAAACACCACCGCACATGGCTTTCTACAGACACCTGGAGACGGATCGGTGAGCGTACAGCAATCAAGGCTCGGATTGCAACGGCCTCAGCAGTAGAGAGAACCGAGCTTGAAGCCCAATACCGTGCGAAGAAGAAAGAAGTGCAGCGTAGTGTGAGACGTGACAAACGTCAACATGTCAACTCACTGGCCTCAAGGGCTGAAGAAGCAGCGAGTAGGTGCAACAGTAGGACTGTTTACAACATCACTAAGGGGCTCATTGGTGGTCGAAACTCCAAACAACATCCAGTGAAGAGTCTAGACGGTAACCTTCTGATTTCGGATGCGGATCAGCTCACTAGATGGAGAGAACATTTTGCTGCAGTGCTAAATCACTTAGACGACGGCGGTATGATCTTGAATTCGAATGAGCAGTTCGAAGCAACAAATTCCCGAATTCGCACCGTACCTCCCAGTAAAGCTGAAATAATAACAGCAATCAAGTCCCTCAAGAAAACCAAAGCGGTGGGTATTGATGGCATCCCTGCCGAGCTATTTCAAGCGGCGCCAAATACATCGGCAGATCTGCTGCATCCGCTAATACGGAGAGCTTGGGATAGTGAACAATTTCCACAGGAGTGGAAAAGGGGGATGATCATTAAACTTCCAAAGAAGGATAACTTGATGGAGTGCGGTAACTGGAGAGGTATATGTGTTCTTCCAGCTGTAGCCAAAATAATAGCTAGAATAATTCTAGAACGAATTAAAGATCATTTAGATTCAACTCTCGATGTCGAACAGGCAGGCCTTCGCACTGGATCCTCCTGCATCGACCACATAAACACCTTACGGATCATAATCGAACAATGCGTTGAGTATAGGTCTCCGCTACATTTACTGTTTATCGACTTCGAGAAGGCTTTCGACAGCTTGAATCGAGATGCTATCTGGTTGGCCTTGCGCAGGAGAGGCATTCCAGAAAAGCTTATAGCTATTATCAAGGCTACATATGAGGGCGGCAAGTGTCACGTCGTGCACAATGGTAAGGTGTTGGAGGACTTTGAAGTCCAAAGTGGAGTAGGTCAAGGGTGCATACTGTCCCCACTACTGTTCTTGGTGGTTATCAGCGATGTACTCCGTGCAGCATTGACGGAAGCTAATTCTGGAATTCGTTGGACTATGACATCTTACCTTAAACACGTAGATTACGCTGACGATGTTTGTCTACTTTCACATCGGATAATGGATCTTCATTTGATGGCCCAAAATCTAGAAGCTGAGGCAAACAAAGTGGGGCTAAAAATAAACACAGCCAAAACAAAAGCCCTGAGTACTTCCAATACC
This sequence comes from Brachypalpus laphriformis, assembly GCA_945910035.1. Lineage (NCBI taxonomy): Eukaryota > Metazoa > Arthropoda > Insecta > Diptera > Syrphidae > Brachypalpus > Brachypalpus laphriformis. The sequence continues at coordinate 37,660,233 of OX246753.1, forward strand.
CGCGCTCAACTTAACATTGCCGGAAAGCAAGTCGAGAAAGTTGATAACTTTCTATATTTAGGAAGTGTCGTCTCGGCTAATCGCGGTGGCACCGAACTGGATGTGTGCAGCAGAATCGGGAAGGCTAAAGCTGCGTTCGGAATGCTGTCCAAAATCTGGAGAAGCAATGTTATTAGCTTAAGAACCAAGCTACGACTGTTCCGCTCCAACGTAGAATCAGTGCTGCTTTATGGGTGCAGTACCTGGAAGGTGGACACCATTAACACACGCAAGCTGCAAGTCTTCGTAAACAAATGCTTAAGAATCATCTTGAGGATTTTTTGGCCGAACCGCATCTCCAACGAACAACTTTATCTGAGAACGGGCCAAGAACCTATAAGCATTACTATACGAAGAAGAAGGCGGCAATGGATTGGACACACCCTACGGCGCGAAGACAACTCCATTGCGAAATACGCTATGCAGTGGAATCCGCTCACCCAGGCAGGCAGAATAGCGGGACGCCCTAGGCAAACGTGGCGCAGAACAGTTGAGGAGGAATCGAGCTCTTTAGGAATGAGTTGGAGGCAGCTCAAACGCGTTGCAGAACTCCGAACACGATGGCGCGCAGGCGTGGTTGACGCCCTATGCCCCCCGAGGGGTTAAAGGACATAAGTATTTGTGTACCGATAAGTTTAATGCCCATATAATAAGTTAAAATATTATTTATTAATGACATAACAGATGATATTGGGGGTGGTATTGATATCTGCCAGACTAAGATAAGCGCACTAATGTATGCCGATGACATTGTTCTGCTGGCAGATACAGTAAATAACATGCAGCTTATGGTCAATCGTCTGGAAAGGTACTGCGACAGCTGGAACCTGTCTATAAACTTAGAGAAAACTTAACTGCGTATATTTAGAAATGGACGTATAAAGGGGAACGAATACAAGCTGTGAAAGAATACAAATACTTAGGAGTTTTAATTACAGCTAACCTGAACTTTGAAAAGCATCTTAAAACCAAATTATCGGAAGCAAAACGCGCAATCAGCTCAGTTTGGGGTAACTGTATCAATAATAAGTGCATTGATCACAGCCCCAAGTAGAAAATTATTCGTGCAACTGCGACTGCCATTTTTCTATATGGAGCTCAAGTATGGGGTTATAGTTCTTTCGACGCCGTAGACAAGTTTTTTCGTTACTATGTTAAATGAATTTTTAGACTACCGATTAGCACATCTAACTATATGATCCATCTAGAGACGGGGACCCCGCCCCTATACTTGGAAACGCTAAAATTGCATTTCAACTATATAGTGCAATAAAAGTTATGGATATGGAACAGAAGAGGCTACCGTATTGCTTACGCATATTTATTTATTTATTAATAATAGTAATTCTAACACAGTAAGAGTACACTTATAAGCTTGGGATAGATGATTTAAGAATAAAAATAAAATTTAATTACATCAAATACTAAACATATGAAAGTAAAAAAAAAGGAAATAAAACAAAATTAAAGAGAAGAATTGAATAGGAAAATAAATTAGTGAAAAGAAACAATTGCAAATTTGTTTCACTTTAAATTAAAACAATTAAATAGAGTGAGTTGAGTTTGCTTGAAAAAGAAGAAGGAAATAAAGAAGGGGGAAAGTCGAAGTCTAGTTGCTTTGATTTGTTAGAAAAAGTCGTAGTTCGCCCTTAAATAGTCGTATGTCATTCAGTTCTCTAAGGTTACGCGGAAGTGAATTCCAAAGGCGGATAGCAGCAACGAAAAATTGCCTCTCGGATGTTAGGCAAGGGAAGCGCGGAAGAATTAAGCAAGCAGATCTGTTCGATGACGGAAACTTGATTTTGTTATAAAGATATATAGGCTCTTTTCTTTTTATGATACTGAAAAGGAGAAAAAGTGTACGAAGCTTGACATAGTTCGGAAAAGACATATCCAGCAAGCTCTTACCCAAATGTGAAACGTGATCGTATCTTCTGAGTCCATAGACATACCTGATAGCACTATTAAATGCTACTTGTAGCTTCCTTTTACTATCAGCATCACAATTATAAAAAATTTCGCACCAATACATAAGCACTGGAATAACCAGAGCCTTAGCAAGTAATAATCTTGTCCTCAGAGGTGTAAATTTCTGGAAAGTCCACGGAGTTCGAAGAATGCCATATGCCCTCCCCACTATGGAATTTATGTGGCTATTCCATGTGAGCGTTCTATTGAATATCACGCCTAGATTTTTTGAAGAGTCAACAAATTCAATTGTCGAATTATTCAATAAAATCGGTGGGAAATATGAAAAGTCTAGCACTGTTTTTGAAATTACTAAACATTTACATTTATTTGGATTAAGTGCTAGACAATTCTTAAATGCCCAGTTGGAGATCCGACGAAGATCTTTATTTAAATCAATGGCGCCATTTTCAATGACACCGAGGGGACAACTCCGATAAATCTGAATGTCGTCGGCATATATGTATTTTGACGGCTGCAGAACAATAGAGAGTGAGAATAAGAGAGGGCCCAAAATTGACCCTTGGGGAACGCCTTGCTGCAAGGGAAGAAATTCTGATAGAACGCCCTCCAAAAATACAGCCTGTTTTCTTTATGTTCAAGAGCATACCGATCTATATGTTTGAAATCTCTAAAACTAAAATTTGACGTGCTTGCACAGTCATAAATATCAAAATCGTAAGTGAGAAATATGACATCATGTTTGGAAAATGCTGGGGCAGAGATTTGATCATAAAGAAGAAGCCTGTCAGTATTATTTACGAAAAACAAATCTAACAAGGTGCTAGAAGAGCACCGTAGGGACTTGTGTGTTCACTGGGTAGAGATCAAGCGAATTCATGTTCTCAGTAAGATGACTTTCGATTAAAAGATTGTTGTTAAAATCACCACAAACAATAATGTTGGTTGAGCTGCTAGAAATTTCTTCGATAAGGGCATATATAGGCATCAAGTGAATATTTTTATTCGGTCTGTAGATCGTTCCTAATCGAACACTATTTGCACCGCACACTATATCTATGAAAAGGTATTCAAAAGCAGACCCAATAGGTGAAGAACATTTATGTTTACAACTAAGACCTTCTCTCACATATATTGCTACACCTCCTGCAATACGATCACATCTATCCGAACGGAAAAGTTTGTAACTACTCAAATTATAAACAGCATCGTTGTTATCAGAGGAAAACCAAGTCTCCGTCACACAGATCGCATCAACTTTAGAGTTTACAAAAGTATTTCTGAACTCATCTATTTTTGAGAACAAACTTTGCGCATTTAGATGGCAAACTTTAAGTCCATGTCCCTGTAATACCTCATCATTGACATAACAGATGGAATTCAAACCGCCTTCATTGCGATCTATTTTTAAGACGAGAAAGAAAACGAGAACCAAATGACACACCCACATCAAAAGCAAAAGCCTCTTCTCCCTCATCAAAGCAACATTGACTTATTAAGTAAAACGATATATAAATCAAAAACAAATTCAAGCAAAAACAACTTCAAGCAAAAACAATACAAAACAAAGACAAAAATCATAAAAACATAGAAAATGATTGATAATAAAATTTGTTGATAAACAGTAACTTCGATCAGCATGGTTGTTATTTTCTCTTCTCGACCTACGTCTGAAACCTCGCGGCTTTGGCATTCAATTCTTTAGCCTAACCCTTTCAGAGTTAGCACTCTCCTTCACGTAAACAGAGCTGAAGTGTGTAAAAACAGAAAATAGCTGCTTGTTGTGTTTGAGACGCACAGCGTGTTGGTAAATGGAGCGGTTCTTGCTGGTTAAACTCCCGTACATGTAGATGTTTTTTATCTTCTCACCTTTGATGCCGACGTCATCAAGACACAGCTGTCGTTTGTTTTAGCAAAAGAGAGCAACTGCATGCAGAATGGTATTTCTTTCACAGGGAGAGCTGAGTTTGACTATCATGGGAGAGTCTGTGATGGGCGAGTCATTTTGTGCGTAGTCGTCGCTGGGAACGAAAGACGGATTTCAAAGTTGGAGGCGTACAACCAATATTATGGCAAAGATCATGAAAAATTGTCACTAGATTTTCGTTAGGCAATGGTGGGACACCAAAAATGATTGCATCAGCTGCTATTTCTCGTCGTTCAAATGCATCACGTTTTTGGAGGTCAGCTACTTCCCCTTCGAGAGTCTGCGATTCAGCCAAGTGCGTTCAAAAATGGGAAGACTTAGCAAGCAACTGTGGATGCAATACAAGTTTTTCATCCAGTGATCAGTCCACATCACTAAAAAGGAAATTTGGCGACATACTCGAGAAAACATACCAATTCCTCTTCAATTCTCACGCTAATGAAGCTCGGTCATCGCAACATAGAATATATTACAGCAAAATGAATTACTTCTTAAACGAACATACATACTTCTTAAACTGTAGCTCTACGGATATGATTAGTACAATATTTAAAATGAGAGGAGAAATGTTACGACTAAATTATACCATATATCGCACTGGCCAGAATTCCCGATTATATGCGATATCTGTAACTTAAAGGAAAGGGAAGATATATACCATTTCATCGCGTCATGTCCTATTCTTAAGAAAATTCGTAGGATATTTTTCCGCGTAAATATACTTGAGAGAGAAGAAGTGATAAAAATTTTGAAAGGTGAATTTGGATGGGATGTGCTTTATAAGTATGACGATAACGCGTTGAGTTACAGGAATAAGGGAAAGCGACTTTTGAAATTTTATAATTTAAGTTGTTAATAAAATAAACTGTCAATCTGGTAGACGGCCTTTAGCCAAACATTTTAGACTTAGAATTTATTAATTGTTAAACATGTACTTTCTTTTTTATGGAATAAAAAGTCATTATAAACTAAACTAACTAACTAACTAATTAGTTAAAATATGTTTTTATAGCAAACAGTTGGTTTGTCCAATACTTCACAAACATAAGGCAGATAGTATTATTATAGCGTTCAACTTATCTTGTCACAATTCCTCTTTTCTTCCAAGTTTCCTTAGCTATTTCCCAAAAAACCTTTTAAACGCTGTTGCGTATCACCTCCGACAACATTTAAAGCCTACAACTTAATGCCTGTCCTTAGCTATAAAAATTCTGCCAGCAAAATCTCCTTAATAGCAATTATCACACCTCAGAGACTTAACTGAACATCTTGTAATTGTTTAAGACCCCGGAAAACTTCATTTACTCTCCTTTGCTTTGCCGAAATTGAGTGTGAAAATTACTCCTAAATACCATAAGGATATTTTACTGCAGGCCAAAGGTCGTTTACGAATCCTGCCAATAGATTCTCATAACGAAGTGTTATGGTCTTGTAAGGATGTCTATGTTGCCAACAATTACCTACTGACTGTGCAGAAGTATCTTCTTCTTGGACTAATAAAATCGTACTCCTTGGCGGTGTGCAATATATTTGCTATGGGTGTACTCGTATGTGTGAAGGCACGCAAACGAACATTTAACTCGGCAGAACCAATTTTGGAATTTTACTAGTCCCGCGCAGTATATTACACCAAAATCCTCTTATATCCATTTCTCCGGACACACACACCACAAACTCATATGAAAATTCAATTGGTTTCACCTCTGGAATATTTCTTTTTGGAATTTATATCCTTTGCCTAGCATTATCCTATTAGACATTCTGCTGTCTTGAACTTTATTTTACTTTCATTTTTGCCTGAACTACAGAGGACTACACAACTCTCTCCTATTTTTGGTTGTAATTAGCAAAGAGTACAAAGATCCTTTTACCGTAAGATTTCCATTGTCTAGGAAGGAAGAATGGGTATCTTTTCTACACACATCCATGGGCTAACAAATTGGCAAAGTTTTCTAATTTGATTTTGTGATTTCATTTTTGTTAGTCAGTTGTTTAGTAGGAGACGTATGTGTGTTAGAATGTGTATGTGGGAATTTGTTTCCATTTCGAAGGATTAGCTAGATACATTTAACACTAAGAATTAGTCTCGGATAAGTTTTTCCTTGTCGTCGTTTTTTTGGATTGTTCTTATTCTTCCTTTGTCATTCTTCGTCTTTCTAGGACTTGTTAGCTTTTGTACTTATGTTGGGATTATTGGAATTTTCGAATACACATCGCATACATGTGTTTGGAGAAGTCATTAGGATACCAAAGGCGAGTTTCTTAGTCTAAAGCTCTTAATTATTATGTAGTTAAGGGTTGGAATTGGGAAAAAGACAATGGTCACGAGTTGGCATTCAGGGGCTCAAGGGTTAACAATGGAATTAAAATGTTTGCAGAGTGGATTTGGGATGACTTTTTGTGTGAATAGAGGCTTAGCAGAGGTAATTAGAGCGGTTGTGTTGTTAAAAAGGCAAACAAGGATATTGAATTGGATTTGAAATGTTTTCCAATATACATATATTGAAGGTAGAGGACTTAGGAATGAATTGGTTGCCTTGTTTCTATAGAAATATCTGAATTACCAATATGAAAGATAGATATTAGACAGGAAGTGGTCGTCGATGAGATGTACTTAAAATACGTCCATTATGAAAGCACTTTTAAACAGGGATTTTGATCCTTATATTTTCCATCTTATTTCATATAATTCCGTTGACAAAGCTTACACAGTCTCCTATGACGACGCCTCAGACTGTCTGTACCTTTGTCTTGCAATGATTTAGAATTATTTACGTTGGGTTAATTTTTGTAGAATATAAGAATTTCTTTTTTTTCCCCATACAGGGACGGGTTAAGAATATCATTGCAGCGCCCCCCAACAACTAGCGCTTGTCGTAAAAAGCGACTAAGGGGACAAATCAGATCTAGGCAATATAACACCCAAGTGAGCCTAGCGACACATACACTGTCATAGAAGAAAGATCAAACAAACAATAATAAAACAGGAGCATGCACATGTCAAACAACAAACATCATCGCAATATGCTAATATAGTAAAACTGTATCATTATGGTAATACTTGCTAAAAGGGAAGGCACTACCCCGCCAGGTACTACCACTGCTGTGCGTGGTACTGATCCTGGTCCGAGCAGAAATGTTCGGGTCAGAGCTATACGGATTCCGGGGGCTAGCAAAATAATAAAACAGTTTCGTCGAAATTTGAGGGTTGCGAGTTGGAACGTTGGAAACATGACCGGTCGAATTTACGAGCTGGAAGAGATGATGAATAGAAGGCGGGTGGATATCTTGTGTGTCCAAGAGATGAAACATGACCGGTCGAATTTACGAGCTGGAAGAGATGATGAATAGAAGGCGGGTGGATATCTTGTGTGTCCAAGAGACGAAATGGAAAAATACCGGAAATCAGGCGCGTTTCTTGGACGTAGCCTGTTTCTTGAAGCCTCGGGTAAAAGATTGCAAAGTGATCCTGGGAGAGGCGATCGCTCGGCAACACCGTCTCCTGCTAACAGAAATTTTTATGAAAACACCGAAGAATAGCAAACAAACAAGGGTCTCTGAGAAAATCAAGTGGTACAATCTGGACAAAGAAAAAGGCAAGGCTTTTGTTCTCGTAATGAAAAATTACCTCTCTTATACCATCAATCGAGCTAAGGATGAAGAGTGCAGAGCACAAAATATGTGGGATTCCCTACAGCGAACTTGCTTAAAGAAGGCCAAATCACTGCTAGGAGCTTCAAAAGGCCACCATCAACACGCCAAAGAAACATGGTGGTGGAGTGAAGAAGCTAAGAAGATGATAAATGAGAAGAAAGCGGCTTTTAAAGCTTGGTCAAAGTGCCACTCTAACAATAGTAACGAAAAAGCTCGCCTCGAAATAGAATACAGATGTTGCAAGAAAAAAGCGAAGAAGAAGTGCGCACAGCTTCAAGCAGAGAGTACGGATGGCCTGTATCGGGAGCTGGAGAAAATATTTTCCCCGGTTGCTGATGCAAACCAGGCTACCCAAGAGCTGCGAAGACAAACTATGAATAAGAGCGCGACCATCTTCAAAATAGCCGCCCAAAGAAGGAGGAATGCTTAGGAGATTCGTTCGCCAAAGTTCACTAACAATGCTCATGGCCAGCTTGTTGTGGATGACGACAAAATTCTGCGGAGGTGGTGGCAGTATTGTGAAGAACTTTTGAATGAACAGTTTCCCCGGCTATACTTTTCAAGAGCCACCTCTAACTGTGAAGAAATAGCCGACATTACAGTCGAAGAAGTTAGTGAGGCGGTCAAATACTCCAAAAAACGAAAAGCGATTGGGCCAGACGAAATACCCTCTGAGTTCTGGAAAAAAGATGGGAGACATCGGGTTCAGATGGCTCAGAATTCTCATCTCCAAATTCGTGAGAGGTGATCCAATGCCGAATCAATGGAGGGAAAGTTACCTCCTCCCTGTATACAAAGGGAAGGGTGATACGCGAAACTGTGATAACTACCGTTCGATCAAGCTGATGTCACACACCATGATGATCAGTGCGGGTTTGTCTCGGGTAAATCAACCACAGATGCAATCCAAAGTATAAGGATCATAATGGAAAAACATCGTGATTCCTTAAGGGATTTGCATATTGTATTGGTTGACTTTAAAAAGGCATTCGACAGACAACCACGAGATCTAATATGGGTGGCGCTAAGACATCGAGGGGTTCCAGAAACCTATGTACAGATGATCATGGACATGTACGAAGGAGCAAAGACAAGAGTAAGATGCCCCGCTGGAGTAACCGAAGAGTTCCCAATCAAAGTCAATGCCCCCTATGTTGAAAGCAAGGCTCTACACCACAGTTGTGCGTCCAGCGGTCACCTACGGTTGGACGATGTACAAAAAGTATGAGAGCAAATTAACGGCAGCTGAGATGAAGATGCTTTGCATGACAGCAGGAGTGACAAAGCTTGATCGAATAAGAAGTTCGAAGATCCGTGGAAGCCTTCACGTCAAGGAAACTATCGTACAAAAGATAGAGCGCGACCGGCTCAGCTGGTATTGCCACGTTCAGAGAAGAGATCGTTCGAACCCTGTTAAAAAGGTAATATCAATGAACGGTCCAAAGAAATCGCGACATCGGCATTTTATTGGCCTCAGTAACCAAGTGATCTAAAATCGGCAGGTGTAAGGCAAAATAAACAGATTTGGATTTAAATGGTGAACTAAATTTATTAGTTTGTAAGAATGATTATTACAATGAGTTCGTTTTACTCGTTCTCACTTGTCGTTGTACTGGCTTGGTACTGGCTTATTACTCGTGGCTTGTGGTGGCTTGCGGTGGCTTGTGTCTTGTTTCGCAATTGTATTTATGTGTGTTCTCTTCGGCTTTACTTTTTGCACTCCCGACTTTGATGTGACAGTTGTGGTTGTGGCATATCACAGGGCTGTCCTCATAGTTGTGGTTGTGGCATGTTACAGGGCTGTCCTAACACTCCTCCCCCTGTGAATCACCCAGGGATTCACCATCAATGGTCAGGAGACCGAGTTTCGTTGCTGGACGGCGAAAGGATCCGTTGGTTGTTTTTACTTCGGCGAATCGAACTTGCCCATCTTTGTCCGGGAAAACTTGTGTGATACGACCCTTTTGCCATTGACTGCGGAGTAGATTGGAGTCGCATATGATGACCAGATCGTTGACTTGTAGCGGACGAACTCTGTCGAACCATTTCGGGCGTTGCAAAAGTTGTGGCAGGTACTCTGTGGTCCATCTTTTCCAAAGGCGATCTTTGAGGTTTTGGGCTATTCTCCACTGTTTTCTGAGGCATATCTTTTCGTCTACCGGATTCGGTGTTTGCGTGGAGTTGACACATCCTAACAAGAAGTGGTTCGGCGTCAGTGGCTCATCGTCTTGCATCGTAAGTGGAATGTCCGTGAGTGGGCGGGAGTTGATGATGTTTTCGGCTTCTATCAAAACACTCCTCAGAGTTTCTACTCTCGGGGCTGCTTCGGGAAGTGTTTGTTTCAGCAGGCGCTCCCAACAGCCTCCTGAGCTGGGGTTTGCAGGGCAATTGAATACCCATTCAATGTTACGGTTGGTTGCTTCGTTGTTAATGCGGTCAACATCCAGCAGTCGCTCGCTCTCCTTAAGTTCTTTCTGTGCACCGATAAAATTGGTGCCGTTGTCGCTTCTTATTTTGACGGGCGTTCCTCGACGGTTGATGAAATTGCGTAGACACACAATGAAAGCATCCGTGGATAAATTCTCAGCTCCAGGTGGGCTGCTCGAATTGTAAGGCATGTGAAGATGACTGCCCATCTTTTTTCCCGTCGCCGACCAATAGCAACATTAAAAGGACCAAAGAGGTCCACGCCAGTGTATGTGAACGGGCGAATGTATGGAGTGATCCGATCAGGTGGTAGTTGACCCATAAGTGGGTGAACCGGTTTGACCCTGTCACCCTTACATCTGTGGCAACTGCGTTGTACGGCTTTTAAGACGGCTTTTGCATGTGGAAACCAAAACCTTTGGCGGACTTCGTTGATTGTTACTGCTGTGTTCTGGTGGTGAAGTTTCTCGTGGCACTGGCGCATGATGAGCTCGGAGACGGTGTGCTTTTGCGGCATCAAAATTGGACATCTTGCTTCGTATGGTAGACAGTAGGCTTCATCGATACGACCTTGAACCCTCAAAAGGCCGTTTTCGTCCAAGTAGGGCATCATTGGGTAAATTGGGCTGCTTTTCGAAACAGATTTTGCGGACTTTATCGTGGCGATTTCTACGGCATATTGCTCCTTTTGAACTATTCGGCAGATACAGTTCTCGGCGTCGTTTATTTCGGACACTGTCAGTGGGCCCCTTCTAATCGATTGTGAGCTGGTGTTTCTTTGACATCAGAATTTGCTTATAGCACGTAATACCCAGGCGAACGTTCTTTTAAGCTTTAAATAAGAAGAAAAGCGATTAAAATCAATAACTATGTTACCTGATGGTGCCTGGAGCATAAGACAAGGTTTGACTTCCTCTTCTATGTGGTTTGGCGGCGACCCGATATCTGTGACAGGCCAACACTCCTCAGGCAGAAGCAGAAACGGCGGACCAGTGAGCCATGTGCTGTTGTTTTTCAACTTTGGAGCCCCCTTTGCGCGGGTTGCCAAGTCGGCGCTGTTTTTGTCGGTTGGGGTCCAATGCCATTGAGACGCTTCGGTTGACGTTAGAATTTCGGCAATTCGATGGCCTACAAAGGCTTTATATTTCCTTTCTGATGAGTTAATCCAGTAGAGCAGGGTTCTTGAGTCCGTCCAAAATGTTGTTTGAGAAATGTTGATGTTATGATTACGGGCTATTATTTTGCTAAGTCGTGTGCCCAATACGGCGGCCTGGAGTTCCAACCTGGGAACTGACATCACTTTCTGAGGTGCTCCACGAGTTTTTCCAAAGACAAAAACAACTTTAACTCCTTGGGCATGTGTGATACGGAAATAACCCGCAGCGGCAAAGGCTACTTGACTGGCATCCATGAATATGTGTAGCTGAACTCCTTCTTGCAGATACGGTGAGTAGCAGCGTTGAACCTCAAAGCAGTCGATCTTCTTGAACTCCTTCAACCAGGCGATCCATCTTTTATTCATCTCGACTGGGAGTTGGTCGTTCCATGTAATGCTAGCTCTCCAAGTGTCGCGGACCAAAACTTTCAGGAACAGCGGGAAGTCGGCTAATACGCCGTATGGGTCGAAGATGGCCATGACGATCCCTAATAGTTCTCGCTTGGTTGGCGGGCGTGTTTCTTCCAGAACTTCGTTAGGAATACGATGAAATTTGGTCTTGAATTCAAAAGTATCGGCTGCAGTATTCCAATGCATTCCGAGCACCTTTTCGGAGTGGATTTGGCGTTCCATACTGACTGTGTTGGCTGCTCCTACGTGCTCACTGTTCATGACTGCTTGTAGCCTAGTGGAGTTTGAAGCAAAGTTTCTAAGCTCAAAGCTTGCCTCCGCGTTGACTTTGACTACTTCGGTGCAAATTCGAACGGCTTCTTCCTCGGTTTGGAAACTGGCGACGAAATCGTCAACATAATGTCTGTTGATGATTGCGGCTACGTCCTCGGGGTACTGGTTGGCAAATTCTTCGGCGTTTCGGTTCTTTATGAACTCAGCACTGCATGGTGAGCATATGGCTCCGAAAATCATGGAGACCATTGCGTGATGTTCTAGCTGGTTTGTTTCTTCATCCCTCCAGAGAAATCTCTGAGCTTGCTGGTCTTGTGTTCGTATGTAGATTTGAGAAAACATCTCCCGAATATCGGCTGCTACTCCTATTAGACCTTCTCTAAACTTAAAAAGAATACCAATGAGCGGTTTGGCTTGCTCAGGTCCTTTTAGAAGGACGGAATTTAGAGAAGTCCCGTCTACTGTGGCTGCGGCGTCGAAAACTATCCGCGTTTTGTCGGGCTTGTGTGAATTTTGTACGGCGAAGTGGGGTAAGTACCACACTGGTTGGCTGGTATTACGAACTTCTTTATCGGAGAGTTTTCTTGCGTACCCTTTATCGAAATATTTGAGCATTTCATCTTTGTACCTTTTAGCAAAATCCGTGTTTTTCTTCATCTTATTTTCAATGTCGAGAAGGCGGTTTTCGGCCATCTTGAAGCTGTTTGGCAATGCAGCTGGACAACTTTTCCAGAGCAGACCCGTTTCGAATCTATTCCCTTTGCGACGTGTGGTCTCCTGCAGAATCTTGCGAGCGCATTGGTTATCTTCTGACTCAAGTGTTGTGGGCGAGGTATTTATTCCAAAGTTTTCGGCGGAAAAGTACTCTTTTACCATTGTGTGTAGTTCGTCCCATTGCTGCTTCTCTTGAATGTGAAGCACAAATGGCATCGATGTTGACGTTACGTTCGTCGGCCCATAAGCGACCCTCCCAACTTCGTCTTTACAGCAATAGGATTTTTGGTGCCGGATTGTACAATGGTGGTCGACACTCCCAAATGAATGTTATCGAGTCCGAGAAGTATCGCTGGCTTAATATTTGTATAGTCTTTAAGTTGTAGAAACTCCAAATGTTTAAAATTAGATCTTTTAAATGATTGGCTCGGCAAGTCCAGGTTCCGGAGCGTTCTAATGTTCTTGAGGGAAAACTTGGTTGACTTATCGTTCTCTGCTATTTCCAGGTTGACGATTCTGGATGTCTCTGTTGTTACTTGCTGTCCATACCATCGAAGCACTAAGGGCTTTGACTGGCCTTCAAGTCCTAGTTTGTTCGCGATTTCTTCATCCAAAATGGAAATAGCTGACCCTTCGTCGAACATGGCGTATACTTCAACCATTCCATTTGGACCACACAAGGTGACGGGCAATACCTTAAATAGCTGGCAACCCTTGGCGCTGTCTATCCTCCCGCAACCAATGAATGACTGGGCGGTACTGTTTGGTGTTATTGCGATTGAAGACTCGTCGTGCAGGCTGCGGTGGTGATGACGTTTGCACCCATTGACACCACACATCCTTTTTGAGCGGCAGTTTGCAGTATTATGCCCCTTTCTTAGGCATGAGAAACATAAACGTTGGTTTTTTACTCTTTGCCATCGAGTCTGTACATCTAGTGACTGATTGAAAACGCTGCAGTCCCACAGTGAATGTGCTCCACCACACTCATAGCACTTGAGAAATTGTTGTCCATCCTGTCTGGCTGTTGTCGCTTCAGAGGCATGCATTAGGCGTCGCGGCTGTTGCGATTGCGCTGTTGTGTTAACAGGTTTAGTTGAGGTTGCCGATGGTGGCATAAGGCATACTATTCTAGCGAAATTGCTTAGCCAATCCGAGAAATCGCTAATAGTTGGAAATGGCTTGATGGTAATTGAATGTTTCACCCACTCATATTGTCTGTTCGGTGGTAGTTTGGTCACAAGCTGCTCCAAAAGTGTTGGGTTTGAAAGATGGTGCTGACAGTTAGCAGATGTCAGGAAAGCGACGACGTTACGCACCTTTGTTGAAAACGAAAGCACTGGTTCTATTTTGTTCTCGGCGATTACTGGAAACTGCTGAATTTTTAGGAGCTGATGTCGAACAAGTAAGTCAGGCCTCCCAAAGCGAAACTCCAACTCCTCCATGGCCTTCGAAACGTCTTGGGGATATATTAGCATAGAAGCTACGGCCTCTTTGGCAGGGCCAACTAGACACTTGTGTAAACGCATAAGGTTTTGACGGTCATTATACTTGAAGGCTTCGGTTGTGTCTTTATAGTTGGACCAAAGTAATGGCCACTCCTCAGCGTTGCCGGAAAAGGTCGGCAAATCGTACAGTTTCATCACAGAATTAATCGTGGCGGGAACCATGGCTTGACTGGTTGAATCTGTTATTGTTGTCGTAACACTATGAGGACTAAAAGGCTCGTTATTAGTGGGGGCAATGGCAACGACTGCGGCTCCGTTTGTCGAAGTCGATTGCATTTGTTGACTTAGTCTCTCCAAATCCTTCTGACTTTCAGCTGTGCTGGAACTCAGTTGCTCCACCGAGGTTTTCAACGCAATTATACTCGCCAATATGGCATTTACTTGCTCCACATCCATGGCTGGCGGTGAATCCTTGATGGCTGATTGTAACTCCGAAATCTCACAGTCGGATTCACTCGACGGTGCACTTTTATCTCTTGTAGAACTCCTTAGTTTGTAGGAACTTTGCACAACATTTGTTTTTCCGTCCGACATTAATTATTTTTCTCCAAAAGCCTTTTGCTTCAGAAGTTGGCGTCTTATTTTTAGCTTCAGAACGATGTCCTCTTCCTATTGGCTGTTCAAAACTGTTCGCATGCGTGGCAAATTGACGGCGACGGGCACACACACACAAACAAATGTCAGAGAACACACAATTGCGAAAACGTATGTAAGGCAAAATAAACGAATAAAGATTTGGATTTAAATGGTGAATTAAATTTATTAGTTTGTAAGAATGATTATTACAATGAGTTCGTTTTACTCGTTCTCACTTGTCGTTGTACTGGCTTGGTACTGGCTTATTACTCGTGGCTTGTGGTGGCTTGCGGTGGCTTGTGTCTTGTTTCGCAATTGTATTTATGTGTGTTCTCTTCGGCTTTACTTTTTGCACTCCCGACTTTGATGTGACAGTTGTGGTTGTGGCATATCACAGGGCTGTCCTCATAGTTGTGGTTGTGGCATGTTACAGGGCTGTCCTAACAGCAGGCTTGCCGATATGTTCAGAGGTCAAATAGGCGAACCCCACAGGCGGATCAGTAGAAATGCGGTGAAGTGGGAGGATTACTTACTTACTTTACTTAGTTCCCTTAACTCCTTGGGGGACATAGGGCGTCAACCACGCCTGCGCGCCATCGTGTTCGAAGTTCTGCAACGCATCTGAGCTGCCTCCAACTCATTCCTAAAGAGCTCGATTTCTCCTCAACTGTTCTGCGCCACGTTTGCCTAGGGCGCCCTGCTATTCTGCCTGCCTGGGTAAGCGGATTCCACTGCATTTCGTATTTCGCAATGGAGTTGTCTTCATGCCGTAGGGTGTGTCCAATCCATTGCCACTTTCTTCTTCGTATAGTAATGCTTGTAAATTCTTGGCCCGTTCTCAGATAAAGTTGTTCGTTGGAGATGCGGTTCGGCCAAAAAATCCTCAAGATGATTCTTAAGCATTTGCTTACGAAGACTTGCAGCTTGCGTGTGTTAATGGTGTCCACCTTCCAAGTACTGCACCCATAAAGCAGCACTGACTCTACGTTGGAGTGGAACAGTCGTAGCTTGGTTCTTAAGCTGATAACATTGCATCTCCAGATTTTGGACAGCATTCCGAACGCAGCTTTAGCCTTCCCGATTCTGCTGCACACATCCAGTTCGGTGCCACCGCGATTAACCGAGACGACACTTCCTAAATATAGAAAGTTATCAACTTTCTCGACTTCCTGCCCGGCAATGTTAAGTTGAGCGCGGGTATTAGAAGTGCTCAGGGCTTTTGTTTTGGCTGTGTTTATTTTTAGCCCCACTTTGTTTGCCTCAGCTTCTAGATTTTGGGCCATCAAATGAAGATCCATTATCCGATGTGAAAGTAGACAAACATCGTCAGCGTAATCTACGTGTTTAAGGTAAGATGTCATCGTCAAACGAATTCCATAATTAGCTCTGATAAGCAAGTGGGAGGGTTGTGATCCCTTATTTCCAGATCATAACCTCGCTGAAAAAGGAAGAAGAAATAGATAAGAATTTCTCTTTTATTCATCGCCAATAGGCTGTTTGTTCTGTTTTTATCCATTATCGGCCATAAGCTGCGAGATATGACACAGTCGGTTCTGGCGGGCCATGCGAAGTTAATCAGTTCTCTTGCTTTTAGGTCTATTCTCCCTTTAAGTTCACCAATTGGAGCTTCTACTGATATCCGAGTATGTTGAAAATCCAATGCTGATCCCTTTTTAGCTGTTCATCTG
Organism: Brachypalpus laphriformis; assembly: GCA_945910035.1. Lineage (NCBI taxonomy): Eukaryota > Metazoa > Arthropoda > Insecta > Diptera > Syrphidae > Brachypalpus > Brachypalpus laphriformis. The sequence goes on from OX246753.1 coordinate 37,676,535, forward strand.
CTGTCTCAATTCCTTCTATATTGCTATTAGGCTACGAGCTAGTGAACAACAAAATTTTGTCAACAAAATTTTGCTCATTTTTTGGTTGTCGTGTTTGGATACATCACGGATGTGAAATTCTGGCGGACCTGGGCTGGGCGCTTTAGGGGCTACAGGGTCTCAAAGTTGTAAAAAATCTTAAAATACAAAATTATAGCGTCAACTTTGAGTCCTTGCTTGATGAATCGCAATTAAAAATCGTATCGTGTAGTGAAATTGCCAGAGCGATAGGGCGGTCGCCAACCCCTGCCAGAGGCCCGAAACATGTAACAGAAACTCCAATTTTTAAGTATATACTAGTATATCTAGTGAATCTAGAACTGAAATGCCAGAGCAAATTCCGGTCGCAACACCTTGCCAGAGCGCATCCAAGCGCATTGTGCGTGAGTGGCCGCTTCAATGGTTTGTATAAGGAATTGTTGCATATCTTAAAAAATATGTGAACGATTAAAATATGTTAACTGATTCTGAAAGATTATTTAATGGTCTTTAAGACGGTGTATTAACTATAGCCCTAGCGTTTATACCTTCGAAAAGATTTGATTTTAAAACCCAAACATTTTTTTTGTTTTCATTTTCAGTAAGTCCAATCATTAGTTGTTATATCTGCAATTTAGAAAATAAAAAGTCTTCAGCATAAGTTAAAATACATTGCATTACTCACTTTAAGGTATGCGTAAATCTGAGATGAGTTTCTTGAGAAGTACAAATAAATTTAAATGATTTCTCTGTTCAATTTGCAGCAGTTTTAATCTGTCTGTTAATACAATCATAGCTATAAAATTCAAATTTATTTCGAGTAATAATTAACAAAACCGATTTTTCGTCATTCTCCTTTCCTGAAGAGGTTTCCCTTAACATTGGAAATATAGTTAAATAAGATTTGTAATGTGCATACATATCAGCGGATGTGAAATCAAGATATACCTAATTCAATCTATTGTTTCAGATGGTGTGTAGGTTGTTCCTTAAACTGTCTTCCATCAGCAAAATCAAACGAGATTGATTTGGCTGAGTCAAAAATCTTCCAGCAGCTTGGTTTTAGTAAATAGCTAACAAATCAGCGCAGCTGCAGTTTTCATTAGTTTTTATACGAGCGGCAAGGATAAAGAGGAAGAGCGACGTTAAAAGCTTACCTCTTCAATAACCGTTGAAACCTGGCAAATATCAGTGTCACCAGTGGGTTGCACTTGAAAATTCGTAGATCTTTGTAATATCACAATAGACCTTCTCTGGTCCCTTGCTTATCCATCTTAATTTTGTTTCTAACAATATCTTACATCTGATGGACTCGAAGCTTTCACTCCCGTATTACCAGAAAAATAATCCCTTTTCACCCCGCCACATTTATCTACGCATATTTAAATCAAATAGCATAGCTTCCACAATTTATACTTTTTAGCTTGCAAATAGATTTCCTTAGCGTATCTACGTGCCATAGTCAAGCTGTCACGTGAATGCAAATGAACTTCAACCATAGCTGACAGCATGCAACATAATGCTCCCTCCGAATATAGTGTGCAGTGCACTGTGCACACTCTAGCTGCGTTTTGTTGTACGTTCATTGTGGTTATTTTCATTTTCAAATATTTATTTCACTGCTTGTCGCTCTATTACAATTGCAAAGAATTACTTTGAAGGCTTCCTGCACCCAACAGCCAGCAGGAGATGGATGAGTAGAAGTGTTCGCATATATTCTTATACATTTTCCCGGCAAAATAATAAAAGTGAAATATGTCTTCCAGAATGGAATTCCTTAGTCAGTCTGTGTTAGTTGTACTAGCATATTCCTGGAATTTATGACATTGTGTTAAGCTGAAAGCTGAAGAAAATTACGTTATTTAAAATACTTTATATTTCAAGTCCTTGGAATGGAATGCATCTCCTTGTATGTGAAGAGTTTTGTAGTGTAGTGGAATGCAACATTGACAAGGCAGTGGAATTCAAACTTTATCGATTACATATGGATTATATTTGTGAAACAATAGATTTATTATTGACTATTAGTATCAATAGTTTCGAATGCAAATTTCTTTGAAGCAAAATTGACTGTCATCAAATGCGCCCAGACTGAATTATGAGTTCTTTTGCTATAACCAAGCAATTGGATACAACTGAAAACTTACGGGAGATTTGTATCTTATACTCCACATGATATAGTTTCTCGCACATTGACTCCGATTACGGAATTAAAATAAGGAAGCCATTGTTTGAGATATTGCGAGCCGTTAATTTTGCAGTCTTAGGATGTACTTTGTGCGAGGCATAACGACTATAAAGGGTTTTGCAATAGGCATAGTTTAGTTTATACCATTTAACCCCTCGGGGGGCATAGGGCGTCAACCACGCCTGCGCGCCATCGTGTTCGGAGTTCTGCAACGCGTTTGAGCTGCCTCCAACTCATTCCTAAAGAGCTCGATTCCTCCTCAACTGTTCTGCGCCACGTTTGCCTAGGGCGTCCTGCTATTCTGCCTGCCTGGGTGAGCGGATTTCACTGCATACCGTATTTCGCAATGGAGTTGTCTTCGCGCCGTAGGGTGTGTCCAATCCATTGCCACTTTCTTCTTCGTATAGTAATGCTTATATGTTCTTGGCCCGTTCTCAGATAAAGTTGTTCGTTGGAGATGCGGTTCGGCCAAAAAATCCTCAAGATGATTCTTAAGCATTTGTTTACGAAGACTTGCAGCTTGCGTGTGTTAATGGTGTCCACCTTCCAGGTACTGCACCCATAAAGCAGCACTGATTCTACGTTGGAGTGGAACAGTCGTAGCTTGGTTCTTAAGCTAATAACATTGCTTCTCCAGATTTTGGACAGCATTCCGAACGCAGCTTTAGCCTTCCCGATTCTGCTGCACACATCCAGTTCGGTGCCACCGCGATTAGCCGAGACGACACTTCCTAAATATAGAAAGTTATCAACTTTCTCGACTTGCTTTCCGGCAATGTTAAGTTGAGCGCGGGTATTGGAAGTACTCAGGGCTTTTGTTTTGGCTGTGTTTATTTTTAGCCCCACTTTGTTTGCCTCAGCTTCTAGATTTTGGGCCATCAAATGAAGATCCATTATCCGATGTGAAAGTAGACAAACATCGTCAGCGTAATCTACGTGTTTAAGGTAAGATGTCATAGTCCAACGAATTCCAGAATTAGCTTCCGTCAATGCTGCACGGAGTACATCGCTGATAACCACCAAGAACAGTAGTGGGGACAGTATGCACCCTTGACGTACTCCACTTTGGACTTCAAAGTCCTCCAACACCTTACCATTGTGCACGACGTGACACTTGCCGCCCTCATATGTAGCCTTGATAATAGCTATAAGCTTTTCTGGAATGCCTCTCCTGCGCAAGGCCAACCAGATAGCATCTCGATTCAAGCTGTCGAAAGCCTTCTCGAAGTCGATAAACAGTAAATGTAGCGGAGACCTATACTCAACGCATTGTTCGATTATGATCCGTAAGGTGTTTATATGGTCGATGCAGGAGGATCCAGTGCGAAAGCCTGCCTGTTCGACATCGAAAGTTGAATCTAAATGATCTTTTATTCGTTCTAGAATTATTCTAGCTATTATTTTGGCTACAGCTGGAAGAACACATATACCTCTCCAGTTACCGCACTCCATCAAGTTACTCCTCTTTGGAAGCTTAATGATCATCCCCCTTTTCCACTCCTGTGGAAATTGTTCACTATCCCAAGCTCTCCGTATTAGCGGATGCAGCAAATCTGCCGATGTATTTGGTGCCGCTTGAAATAGCTCGGCAGGGATGCCATCAATACCCACCGCTTTGTTTTTCTTGAGGGACTTGATTGCTGTTATTATTTCAGTTTTACTGGGAGGTACGGTGCGAATTCGAGAATTTGTTGCTTCGAACTGCTCATTCGAATTCAAGATCATACCGCCGTCGTCTAAGTGATTTAGCACTGCAGCAAAATGTTCTCTCCATCTAGTGAGCTGATCCTCATCCGAAATCAGAAGGTTACCGTCTAGACTCTTCACTGGATGTTGTTTGGAGTTTCGACCACCAATGAGCTCCTTAGTGATGTTGTAAACAGTCCTACTGACGCACCTACTCGCTGCTTCTTCAGCCCTTGAGGCCAGTGAGTTGACATGTTGACGTTTGTCACGTCTCACACTACGCTGCACTTCTTTCTTCTTCGCACGGTATTGGGCTTCAAGCTCGGTTCTCTCTACTGCTGAGGCCGTTGCAATCCGAGCCTTGATTGCTGTACGCTCATCGATCCGTCTCCAGGTGTCTGTAGAAAGCCATGTGGGGTGGTGTTTCTGCTTTTTACCGACATAAGTGCGTGCCCCAGTCGCAAAAGCATTTTTCACAGCACTCCAGTGGTCATCCATGTTCTCTATGCTGCTGATTGCTTCTGCTTCTAAGGCAAGATGGTCCCTGAACTGTTGGCGCACTTGGGGAACCTTGAGCCTGTCGATATTAAACGTGGTAATGTTAAGCAGGTTTGAGCGGTTGCTGTTGACGGATGCAGTACGAAGGCGTAAATGAGCTACCATAAGATGGTGATCTCGTTCTTGTCCAACGTTAGCTCCACGTCTGTTTCGGACGTCCAGGAGACAATTTCTAATGCGGCGACTGATCGCAATGTGGTCGATCTGGTTGGATGTTCGTTACCTATCAGTAGAGACCCAACTGATCTTATGGCAGGTGTTATGCTTAAACAGCGTACATCCGATGACTAGGCGGTTGGTATTGCAGAAGTCCACAAACCGCTCACCATTGCCATTACGGTCTCCCACGCCGTGAACTCCCATCACGTGCTTAAGCATGGTGTTGTCGCTACCCACCTTGGCATTGAGATCTCCCATTACCATTACGATGTCCCCATTAGGCGTTTGGTTGTAGGCGGCACCTAAGTGGCTATAAAAATTATCCTTTTCATCCTCAGTCGCGTCTAGAGTCGGAGCATAACACTGTATGATGGTGATTTTTCTAACTCTACTCTGGAACCTAGCCGTCAATATCCGGTCACTATGGGGTTTCCAGGATATGAGGCTACTACGTGCTGCTGGAGTTAGCATGAGTCCTACGCCAGAACTCCGTGCACTTCCAGCTGGTTTACCAGAGTAGAGCATCACACTGCTTTTTGTTGGGGAGATGTATTCCCCAGCCTCGTACCATCTTATCTCGCTCAGCCCTAAGATGTCGATTTTATAGCGTGCGAATTCGCGCTCCAATTGGAAGAATCTGGCGTTATAAGGCCCTTCCTTGAGTGAGTCCAGGAGAGTCTTAATGTTCCAGAATCCGATCGTTGTCCGTGTCCGATAGCCAAAGGTCGTCAACAAATTATCCGTCCTTATCCGAGGCGATTGTTTCCGTTTCGGAGCAAGATTTGTTTTACGGTTGCGGCTCGCTGGGCCACAGACCAACCGACACTTATCCTGTTTTTTGGCGCAAGAAGCTCGCCATTCGTCCTCTCCCGTTAGCAATTTCCGAAGAAATTCCCAGATGACACCACGAGGAGGTTGGAGTAGGGCTTACTAACAGAGCTGCTAGGTTTTCGGCTGCAGTGGCTCCTACTCATCATCAGTTGTGTGGTATGGGGCACCGTCCTGTTAAAACCGCATGTCGGTCACATCCAAATCATTCAATTCGGGCTAAAAGAAATTGGTTGTCATCGATTGGTGATGCTCACCGTTGATGATGATGGCAATGCTTTCGTCGTTTTTGAAGAGGTACGGACCGATGATGCCGCCGGCCCACAATCCACACAAAACAGTGACTTTCTGCAGATGCATTGCCACTTGATGGACCTCGTGTGAATTAGCAACGTCCCAAATCTGGCAATTTTGCTTGTTGACGTACCCTTTCATCCAAAAATGGGTCTCGTGGCTGAAGATGATCTTTTTTTGCTGAAAACAAAGTACGCTTCCAACTGCTCTAGAGCTCAGTCAGCCAACACACCGCATTGTCTATGGTAATTTTCCTTCAGCTACTGGGTCAATGTAGGCCCAAGTCCCGACGCAAAATTCACCAAATTGATGTCTGTGAAAGGCGGAGTTCTTGTGCGCGGCGCGGAATTGACTGCCTCGTTCTCCTGCACACTCTAACGGGCAGCGGCGATGTTTTCAGCAGATCTTGCGTTTCTTTGACGTACGGGTATTGGCTGATCATTCACTAAACCGGTTGACTCGAATTTGTCCACCAACGGTTTAATAGTAAACTGAGAAGGACGACCATGTAAACCGTAAAATGGGCTCAACGGGCGCATCGTTGCCACACCAAAACACCCATTTGGATAATAAAGTTTAATCGTTTGCACGCGTTGCTCGGCGCTGTAACTTGCCGCAGTGATTTGTTTTTAGTGTCTAAACAATAAAAAAACAGGAAAATGAATAACAGATAAAACAACATGGCCTTCATGTCAACTGTCAACCTAAGCACCGCTTGAACATGCATTTCCATGTGACTCCACAATAGGGTATCCACTTATTTTGAATGTCAGAATAGTCAGAGAAGGAGCAACATTTTGGCTAGGAAAAGTGTTAAAGAGTCGGAAACTTCTTGGGTAAAGACAAAGTTTAGAGTATGGCAAATGGCTCCATTATGCTGCATGCTGGTCCTTTCATTATACCCCTAAGATTCTCGTAACTCTGGCGTTAACAGTCACAATATTTTCTCGAAAATCTTCGCACACGCAAGGACCAATTACGTCTTTGGCTGAGATGGCTGCAAACACCGTCTCTTTTGGGAATTTTAAGCACTCATTATTTCATTCTCTAGTTCTAGTAGGTCTGATGGTCGCATTCATTTCAACCTTCGTCTATGGGTATTTTCTTGATCGAGGAGGTTGAGAAGGGTGACGTAGTTATGAACACGGATTTGGTGTCTTCAAGTGTAGTTGATATATTGAGGTCCTTATAAATGTTAATATTTGGTTCATACCAGTCCGCGTTGACTATTGTCCGTAGAAGTTTTCATTGTATTCTTTGAGTCATGTCATTATTTGTTTTATTTGTTACACCCGGAGATAGTTATCGATGGATAATGCTGCGTTTGTACATATAACACTCGCAAGTATTTCTTTTAATTGATTAAAGATACTGTTTTCCCGTTCAATTTAACGATTGAAGTGCTTACGAGTTTTCTTGTTATGTAAATTACTTGCTTTTTTTATCTTCATTTGTTTGTATTCCTCATTCTTCAAACCAGATTAAAATGTCGTAAAGATATTTTTGAAGGAAGTTGTTTGCTATTTTTAAGTTTATGTGCGAAATAAGTATTAGACTTTTTTCTACGAATATCGCTTTCATTGAGTTATTTGTCCTTGCCGTTGGAATGACTTTTAATAAGAAGAAGCTGTCGAATATTTTCATTTCCACCACGGTAGTGACTTTCCCTCAATCGCAAACAGACTATTTGTCGAAGAGGCAAGCAATCAACATACGTATTCAAATCAGAGGAAGTGTAATATTCTATATAAACATATACATATTGAACAATCTGTGCAAAATTAAAAAAACAGCAGGGGCCTGGTGCCAGCCTAAAAATGGAGGCAAATTAAACAAGATAGAAAGCTTTCAGTATTCTTTAGGTCTCTAGATCTATTGGGGATAGATGGCATCAAGTTCTTATATTTTTGCTTTCTTATTTTGTCATTAAAAGTGTCAATTCAGTTATGAGAAGATAGGAAAAATCTGTGAAAAAATTCCGAAAAAGAATCGGCACCCTGCACTAATAATCTACCCGTCTGCTATAAAAGGCTGTCCACTCGTTTAAAAAACTAGCTATCATAACCATAACCACTTATAACAATACTCCTATCTTTCCTTAATCTTCTAAAAGAAAGGAATTACCTCATATCACTCATCGTCAATTACAAGAAAATAACATTAAACAGGAAAAATGAAAGTACCTTCCTTTGAAATCAGCACAAACCACAAATTGATGATGTGACGATCTGGTTACTATCAACCCAATTGAATATTCAAATCACATACCTTCAGCCTTTGTGCTGACCCGAGTCAAATCCGCCCCGATTACCATACAAGCACATACTTCAATAGAGATAAAACACCTAAACTAGATAACAATATGCTCATCAATGTCCTACCATCTCGGACATTCTCAGAACAAAAGGATGTCACACACTCCAATCGTTTGGCCACTTTAACTAACCCTGTATTCTTTCCATCTCAGCTGGCAACGTGAAGGGTAACGTACAAAGCACAAAAAGGGGATGGAGGTTGTGAAAGACGTTTATTGCCGGTGGACACACAGCACTCAACAGAGGATGAGTGGCATAATAGGGGGTGTGTGATAATCTCATCTTTTTTGTCCAACTAAATGGGATAATGAAGTGATTACACAGATACGTTGCTGAACTTTAAAGTTCTTCTACTGCTGCCATCCAAGGGAGAACTTGATGTACTGTGTGAGTTAGGGGTTAATTAACGATGGACCAAAGTTTGTTGGACTTCATTTCTTCTTCTGGTCTCATTACTTTGGAAGAAGCGGAAAGTTGATGATCCTTGGAGAAAGTTTTGTTATGGTTTTGTGAGAGGATTTTTGTATTTCTTTCTTATGGTTAGGAAGTTCTATTTGTGAATTTAGTTCGAGTTGTGCTAATAGCTTCAGTTCATAAAATAATCTGAATAAGGGTGTCATAAAAGGACGAGACTGGAAGGTTTTGTAAATGTTGTGAAGGGTTTTGCAGTATATACAAATAATGTTGATTACTAATAATGACAGTCTTTTAAAAAATAAGGCAATTTTGTTATCATCATACCACTGAGCAATAAATAGGTTGATAGTACGAAAGAACACAAAACTTAGTTTTTTAGTAGCTGCTTTTTACAGGGCTCAGCTCAGGCTACTGTGCGGGTCACAGCTGTGAATAACCAATAAGCAGTCCCTGACCAAGAGCGGCAGAGAAGGAGGGCACGGCTGAAAAAGCCACAGGAATCCCTGCGAACTCCCTGCGACAAGACAAGTCGACACCATCTTCAACTATGTATTAACCCACCTCTTAGCCCTCAGGCGAGGAGGTAGCACCGTGGGAAACCATAGCTCCATTCGTTGGAACCAATGGAATATTTTTCGACATCACCGCCTTTCTAGGCATTACGAATAAGCCCAGTAAGGTCGTAATTATGGCATACTGGAAACTAGTGTTGTACCAAACCGAAAATTTCTTAAACTGAGTTAGCCTGAGTTGAAATTTATGCAAACCGAATTGCAAACCGGGTTGGCTAACTCTGTTTGTAACAAAATCATGCCACCGTCACATAAGAAACTAAAACCGAACCGAATACGAATTCAAAATAGATATTGAATCAGTTTGCAATTCGGTTTAACTCGGTGTGTATACGCTCAATTGACTTGGTTCGATGGAACACACACCAAAACAGCGGATACACAAAAAAAAAACTAAAAAACATTGAGAAAACAGGAGCCACCGTCTCATGAGAAACCGAATTCCAAATAGGTATGGAATCGGGCAGTGCAACTCGGTTTGTACCACCTTGATCAAAAAGTTCCCGGAATTTATTCAGAAAATTAAAAATACAAGTTTATTCATCTAAATCTATATTGTCCCCTTCAAAGTAATCCCCATCGACTGCAACACACTTATGCCAGCGCTTGATCCAATCTTCGAAACATTTTTTATATTCAATTTTCAGTATGTCCATCAGTGCTTCCTGCGATTTTTCCATTACTTCCTCTCGGCTGCTGAAACGCGTTCCCGGTAATGGTTTTTTAACTCGATTGAACAGAAAGAAGTCACAGGGAGCCAAATCAGGTGAATTCGGTGGCTGTTGGATGGTATTTGTTGCATTTCTCGTCAAAAAATTACGAATAATGATGGCACTGTGCGATGGTGCGTTATCATGGTGCAAAATCCACGAGTTTTCTGCCCACAATTCTGGTCTGGTAAAAAATCGCCAACATACACAGAGATAGATGTACTCTTGGCTACGTAACTTTTGCAAATGTCAATGACGCTAAGATTTAGAGGGAATATCAACAACAGATGTACCAACTTAACAAAGAAAACAGAACTCAAATCGGAACGATGGGAGCGCCACACGGTTTTTATTCCGGGAACTTTTTGATCAATGTGGTATAAAAACAATAGACTGCTTTCCAACTCGACTTAACATACGGGTACATTCATGTGTTAGTGAACTGTGTATACTTATCCTAACCAACGCAAACCGAATCGTATGTTCAACTCTGTTTGATGCTGTTTTGGCATTTAATTCTTCGGTTCGTTCCATCGGTTTTGCAAACTCGGTTTGATACTAATGTAATTCGGTTTGAACCGGTTTATGAACTCGAGTTGACACATCACTACTGGAAACAACGTTCAATACTGATTGACATGTGGGTTGACGTTTGCAGTGTGCTGTTACCTGAGCAAGCAGGAGTGAGGTTCTGTTGAAATGGCTTTCAAGCTAATGCTGTAAACGCCCCCGTCCCGTTAAAACCCTGGCAGGCCTCAAAGTACGTTCAATGTTTCGTCGCCATTAAGTTGGTGGTGTAGGTCCAGATGTAGCATTCCTGGTTGGCACCGATCCGGCTCTGACAAATAACCCCATAAGAGCCTATGTCAATCCTCGCATGGCCTCATTGCATGCATAGATAACCATGGGATCGATATGCGACTACACGTCCGAGCATTGATAGCGGCATTGAGCGGGGACCCAAAAGAAATAACAACAATCAACCAAAATCAAAACAAGGTCAACGGAGAGAACCCATTCCGGAGGAGCTCGATGGTGAGACGATCTCCGGCTAGACAGCTGCCAACGCCCCAGAGGAGTCCCGAAGGAGAAGTGGCTCCCCAAAGAAGCGCGTTACTTGTGCTGGATCCAAACACACAGCCCTCCGAATTCCATAGATTAGGGGAACAAATAAAAGTCCTGGTTGAAATCGTGGAGGATAGTAAAAGGCGCGCCATCCACTAGCCAATACGGAATGCAATAGAGAGCATCAAAGCGCTCTGTTAGCTCTCAGCAATTGTGATACATGATGACAAGGCCAAGGAAGTCATCCGCAGAACCAACGCCTCCCAAACATCCCCATAGCTGAAGGTGTTTCCGAGGCCCAAACGAAGGCCGGAGTCTAGCAGCGAGTTGCCGAACTTGAAACGCCGGGAAAAGCCGCCGCCCTCAGTCGAAGCGAACAAGGCATCCCGCGGTGAAGTGGAGCCTTAGAAGGACGGCAATACCGGGAAAGGTAAGAAGGCCCATCCTAAAACCCCACCAAAGCCACAAAGAATGAGCAGGCCACAAAGAGTCAAAAGCCCGTCAGTGCGGTGAGCAACGAGCAGAGAATATTAGCCGCGGCAGTGCCTGGTCGAAATTCCTCAAAAAGAACAAAAAGGATGAGAAGAAGCCAGGCAAGATCGCCAATGAAAAAACGCGGCCGGACGCAATAATGGTGGCAAGAAAGGGTGAATTTTCCTACGCCGAAATATTACGCAAGGTCAAAGCGGACCCCAAGCTCCACAACCTGGGTAAATCGGTCACAAAGATTAGGAGAACCCAGAAAGGCGACCTGCTGTTCCAGCTACGCGAATCTGGTGACAGAACCGAACAATTTAGGAGCATAATCGGTGAGCACCTTGGCGCAGAGGCGGAGATCCGCACTCTAATTCAGAGATCGACGGTCGAAATGAAAGACCTTGACAAAGTCACAACTAGGAGAGATATCTGCGAAGCTATCAAGGCTCAGTACAACATTGCCGGCAGAGAAGGGGAGCAAGGAGCTGGAGTACGGCAAAATCAAAGTCGGCTGGGTGAACTGCCATATTCGTGTTCGAAAGGCCCTCACCAAATGCTTTAGGTGTCTGGAGTTTGGCCACACGCCGCGTCAATGCAAGAGCGAGTATGACCGATACAAGCAGTGCAGAAACTGTGGAGAGGAGGGTCACATAGCCAAAGAATGCAGAAAGGACGCATTATGCTTCTGGTGTAAGACGATCATGCCAGAAAACGCCGGACACGTAGCTGGTAGCAGCAAATGCCCGGTACTCAAGAAGCCACTGGCCAAATTAATATGACGAATGCCGTCCAGATAAACCTAAACGACTGCGCAATCGCGCATGAGTTTCTGGCGCAAACAGTAAGGAACAGAGAAAAGGATTGACGTAGCCCTAATAAGCGAACCGTATCTATGGAAGCAGCTGGATAGATGATACCACGAAAAAAGCCGCGATATGGACCTGCGGGAGCTATGCCCTGCAGTTAGTCGGCCACCAGGCTGACATTCGTGTCTGCAAGGATAAAAGCTGTGCACTTCTATAGTTGCTATGCACCCCCTAGTCTACCACAGGCGGACTATCTGAAGCTGCTGGACGACACCGTAGCTGACGCGCGAGGGAAACACCCAGTGATTATTGCTGGAGATTTCAGCGCCTGGGCTACTGATTGGGGCAGTAGAACCACAGACGCAAGGGAAGAGCTCTCCTCGAATGCTTCGTAGCACTGAACATCAGTCTGGCCAACGACGGCAAAGCGGAAACGTTTCAAAGGGCAGGCAGAGGGTCAATCATTGACATCGCATTCCTGAGCAACTCACTCATGCGGAAAACTAAATGAAGGGGTTTGTCCTGCCCTATCCGTCAAAAGAATGAGGACTCTTGGTAGTTACTTCTTCTCGAAGCTGGAGGTCTCTTGAGATTCATATCACTATCTATTTCTAACAGAGGACTATCTTTACAGCGTTTCCAGGGTTAAATAATTTGGGCACAATAGACCCGAACTGTTAATCTAAGTGAGCAGTGACTCTTTTTGTCACAAGGCACCCATCTACCTAACCTAACTTAACATTGGTTCACAGCCCTTCTTGCCTATCTTTCTAAGTATCCTTAGTTTCCCTGCAGAAAAAATAAAAGACGATAGTCTCAAAAACTTCTTACATTTTCCACACATTCTTTCTCCCTGTACTGCTCACACACATCGAAACAATTGCAACTCTTCTATTCTTTGCAGCAGTTTGCCCCTATTTGTCGAAGATACCTATCTATCCAGCTTTTGCTGTGATATCACCTAAGCATTTGCAAACATTGAGGACTCTGTATGCGAAGCACAAGCTCCGTTTCTACTTTCCCGTGGATTACTCCAGCGGAAGTGTATTAAATTCTATTACCTGAGGAGAATGACACAAAGGCTATAGGTACACACTACGTAGCCGTACTTACACTCCGGATACGTGTCAATAATAACGAATATGATTCCTCTCAAGTTGGTGACGATATTACACGCTCTCAATAGACAGAAAAGATTCTCTGTCATCATTGATATACAGAAGCTGAATGGTGGTCCAATCTCATCCCTCTTTTTCAGATAGGATAGCCCGTCTGAGTGGTGGAGGATGCGGAAAGGAAGCGAATCAAAATGAAGTTGTAATTTTTTCTTTCTACGTTCTCCACCGTTGGCTCTATGATGAAGTCCTTTGGCTGCTTTGCTTCAAGTGGAGAAAAAAATTTCATATTTTTTGTACGGGTAGGCACATTGGGGTTTATTTTTTATTTTTTCCTTCGCTTGGCAGAGAAGATGAATTGATTGAAATTGATGGATGTGTCTGCATGGGAAGTAACTTCGCAAGTAACGCAAGAAGGATGTTATATCTTTTAAAAGCCGATGTCAATAAAGTGGTTGTAAATGAATTGATTTTATGTACGGATGAAAGGAAATTTAAAAGGATGTTCTTTATTACTTGTTTGGGTGTGTACAGCATGGGACTGCTGCTCGAAAAATAAAAAAAAATAGGAGGATAGTAAAAGAAAACCATTCTTCATTTAACGACAATCCTTGAGGGTATTTAACATGGATTCTGGAAGTCGAGAAAGGATCAAAGGAGTGTTGGATGTTAAGCTTGGATGTGACATCGTGTCATATGAATCAGATGAATGCTGTTACCCCTACAGACACGCGTATTCCTAGAAACGCTTTAGAAAAAAAAGTTTTTAACTGTCTTTAAAGATTTTATTGAATACTGAATGAGCTACCGAATAGCCGAAGGGTTTTTCTCAACCTTATATAATAAATTTGAAAAATAGATTGAAGCCGGTAGCCTTTCATTTATTAACCCAATACAAGACAGATTTATGCTGTGTTCTTATGTTCAAAATGGCGCACCTAAGTCATCAATGGATGACATAGAAAAGGCGTTTGTAAAAGATACATCAAGTCCAAACGCGCGTATGTTACTTACTTACTTAGTCTTCGAAGATTTTCCGGACTGGAGCATTTGGCTGCACCTGCCTTACATGATCCAAGCATCTTAGTCACTGTATGTGAACTCTTCCCGCTAAGTCGATGTCATTGTATAGGCCGTATTATTATTATTTTTGGTCGGGATAGGAAACGCTCGACTGAAATACTCAGACGCAACTGGTCCATTGTACTACCAGAGAGCAAACCTTGATTTACCCATTTTATTGGAATTTTCTTGTCTTTGTAAGAAAGCCAAGTAAGCACTTCAGTGATGAGGAGCTTACAGTGCCAACACTTACCACATCAGCACAGAGGATCTGCCACCTGATACGAGCAAAATCCGGACACTCACAGAGATAATGTTCTGCGGTGTCGTCGCTCTCTCCACAAGCGTCGTAGATTGCAGTGTTACTCAAGCCATAATATCCAGCGCCGCGTCCGCGTTAACAGACACCGTCACCAGGCAAGCCCGACAGAAAGTACGGCGACATCATCCACATATGCCTGAGCGTAGACGTTAGAACTATTTAGAGTGTTCAACAGAGAGTCGACCACGATGCACCATAACAATGGAGACAAAACGCCACCCTGCGGACAGCCCCTGTTTACCCCTGTCATAACCTATCGGCCACTATCCGCATCCACTACCAACGTTCTTGCTGGCAACATCGGTCATCTTTAACTTGACGTACCTAATGGCAACGCCTTATCTATTTTTAGACATGTCAAGAAGACTTCCTTTTTCCTTTCTTCCATTATTTTTCTGATTTAGTAGATTGTCGATTGAGCAGAACAACTAATAAACTAAGTGAATTCTAAAGTGGTCTTTTAATTATAATTTTGGGTGATACACGATCACAACAGTGGCGACGAGGATTGAAAAAAAAAAAAATAAAAATAAAAAAAAATTAATACTCGCCTCATCATGGACGAAACATTTCAGCAATTGCTAAAGCAAATGCAAGAGCAACAGCACCGTGATAGTGTTGCAATGCAAACGTTGGTCACACAGCTCTTATCACAGCAACCAACAACCACAACAGGCACAAGCCCCAGTTCTAAAATAGAAACGAAAAGTCCAGAATTCATAATGGAAGTACTCGCATCGAACATCACGGAGTTTTGCTTTGACATCGACAATAACCTCACTTTCGACACATGGTATGCACGATATGAAGATCTTTTCGAAATTGATGCTGCCAAACTGGATGACGCAGCCAAAGTAAGGCTATTGCTGAGGAAACTGAATCCTATCGTTCATAGCAAATATATCAACTACATCCTACCCAAGCATCCACGTGATCTTAAATTTAAAGAAACTGTCGAGAAACTCACACAGCTGTCCGGATTTCAAACATCGCAGTTTAATCTCAGATATAACTGTCTTCAGCTCACAAAAGAAGCTAACTCTGATTTCATCACATACGCAGGTAAAGTGAACAAACACTGTGAACAATTCAAATTGAACGAGTTGACCCTGGATCAATTTAAATGCTTGATATTTGTGATGGGAATGAAATCAACATCAGACATCCAAATCCGAACTAAAATGCTGACCAAACTAGACAGTGAAGGTGCTACAGTTACGTTAGACGTACTATCAAGGGAGTGTCAACGTTTAATCAACTTGAAAGTTGATACAGCGCTCATCGAAATTGCCAAAACCGATGCCCAGGTTAATCGACTTCACACCAACAAGTTTAATAGCAAGAGTAAGACGACACCAAAATCTCCATGCTGGTTCTGCGGCAACATGCATTATGTGCGGGACTGCTCATATAGCAAACACAAATGTGAGCAATGCAATGCCGTAGGCCATAAAGAAGGCTACTGTAATGTGGGAAAAAAACAACAGAACCACAATACAAAACAAAAACACAATATCAGATCAAAAGGGAAACCGAAATATAGTAGTTCTAAGTCAGTTTGGCCAGAGTCAAAAGGAATATCCATTACCAACAAAATAGATGCTTCACAGCGAAAGTAGGTACGTAAATGTCAACATCAACGGTACCAACATAGACTTGCAGTTTGACACAGCGTCTGATATAACCATTATATTGAAAGAAAATTTTAAAAAGCTCTTTGTTCCAATTGCTGACAAAGTTCTCCACACAGCAAGAAGTGCAACAGGCAAATTACCCTTGTCAGCGCAATTTCAGTGTAACGTCAAATTTAGAGAGAGACAGGCATCTACTACATGCTATGTAACGTCAATTAAAAATCTAAATGTCATGGGACTCGATTGGATTAAAGCTTTACAGCTCGACAACCTGCCCATTAGTGTGATCTGCAATCAAGTTACAGCTGAAAACCGGGAAAGTGTTAATTTATCTATAGACGAAAATATTTTACTTTTGGAAAAATCTTTTCCAGACGTTTTCGAGGAAACATTGGGTCTCTGTAACAAAACAAAAGCGCATTTGGTAACGAAGCCAAATCAACAACCAGTTTTTCGACCAAAGCGGCCAGTTGCTTATGCAGTCAAAGATCTTGTAGAAGCAGAACTGCAGCGACTACAAGATATCAAAGTTATTTCACCTGTAAATTATTCAGAGTGGGCCGCACCTATAGTTGTTATCAAAAAGCCGAATGGCATTTGTGCTGACTTCTCAACTGGTCTGAACAATGCGCTCGAATCTCATCAGTATCCACTCCCGTTGCCGGAGGATATATTCTCGAAGCAGGCAAATGCAACATTCTTCAGTCACATTGATTTGTCAGATGCTTTTCTACAAATTGAAGTCGATGAAGAGTCCAAACACCTGCTCACAATAAACACTCATATGGGCCTCTTCCGCTGCAATAGGATGGTGTTTGGTGTCAAAACATTTCCGAAGATTTTTCAACAAGTGATGGATCAAATGCTTGCTGGAGTGCCAGGTGCTGCAGCATACATTGACGACATTTTCGTATAAGGAAAAAACAAGAAGGAACACAATTGAAATTTGCATGAGGTTCTGTGTCGAATCCAGGACTACGTATTTAAGGTGAAATTCGCAAAATGCCATTTTTTCGTCCACGAAGTAAAGTATCTCGGGAATGTCATTAATCAGCAAGGACTTCGCCCTGATCCAGAACGCATTTTAGGCATCAATAAAATGCCAGAGCCAACAGATGTGACTGAATTTCGATCCTTCCTGGGTGCCATAAATTTCTACGGCAAGTTTGTCAGTAATATGCACCAGCACAGAGGACCACTGGATGAACTACTGAAGACAAATGTTCGCTGGAAATGGACAGAAGAGCACCACAATTGTTTCTCTGCCCTGAAGGGAATTCTTTCATCTGATCTGCTTCTAACTCACTACGATCCAAAACAAAACATCATCGTAGCAGCAGATGCATCTAATTATGGGCTAGATGCATGTATTCTTCATGAATTTCCCGATGGGTCAGTAAAAGCTATCTGCCACGCAGCACGATCACTCACACCAACTGAAAAATCATACAGCCAGATTGAAAAGGAGGGACTCGCACTCATTTTTGCCGTAACTAAATTCCACAAAATGGTTTTTGGTAGAAAGCTTAAACTGCACACCGACCACAAGCCGCTACTGGCTATTTTTGGAAAAAAAAAACAGGAATTGCCGTTCATCAAGCTAATCGTCTTCAACGTTGGGCAGTAAAACTACTTGCATACGACTTCGAGATCAGTTTTATTTCGACCAGTAGTTTCGGATATGCAGATGTGCTCTCACGTCTTATCGCCAAAAATACTCGTGTTGCAGACGACTTTGTGATTGCAGCTATCCAACTCGAAAAAGAGGTTTTTCAAATCCTGACGGACAATTTAAGAAGTTTACCAGTTACACACAAAATGATCAAATTCGAATCAGCCAAGGACACCACACTTCGTCCAATATTTGATTTTGTAACTAATGGCTGGCCAAAGGAAATTACCAATGAATTTAGCGATTTGAAGGCATTTTTCAATCGCAAAGATGATATCAGCATTATCGATGGATGTATCATGTGCGGTGAACGAGTGGTCATTCCATTTGTATATAGAAAACGCATTCTCAAGCAGCTGCATCGTGGTCATCCGCACTAAGGCTATAGCCAGAAGTTTTGTTTACTGGCCCAGCATGGATGCAGACATCAAAACACTCGTCCAAAACTGTAACAGCTGTGCGACTGCAGCAAAAATGCCAACCAAAACAACGCTTCAGCCATGGCCCACTCCAACAGAACCATGGGAACGGCTACACATCGACTACGCTGGGCCAATCGATGGAAACTATTTTCTGGTCCTAGTCGATGCCTTCTCAAAATGGCCGGAAATAGTTGCAACCAAAAGCATCTCTACGCAGCGAACAGTGGAGATCCTCAACGAAATATTTTTCCAATTCGGACTTCCGAAAACTCTTGTCTCTGACAACGGAACGCAATTTAAGAGCTCACAATTTCAACAATATATGGCAGAAAATGGCATTCAACATCTATGCTCCAGTCCCTACTATCCGATGTCAAATGGACAAGCTGAGCGGTTTGTCGACACCTTTAAACGCACGCTTAAGAAGTTAAACGCAGAGGGAACAACAAGTCAAAACCTTCAAACATTTCTACAATGTTATCGGTCTACGCCAAACCGAAATGTACCCAACTTCAAGTCAC
The DNA here is from genome assembly GCA_945910035.1 of Brachypalpus laphriformis. Classification (NCBI taxonomy): domain Eukaryota; kingdom Metazoa; phylum Arthropoda; class Insecta; order Diptera; family Syrphidae; genus Brachypalpus; species Brachypalpus laphriformis. The sequence continues at coordinate 37,695,376 of OX246753.1, forward strand.
CAGCTGAAATAGTTTTTGGTAGAAACATACGCATCATTTTGGACCTAATCAAACCAGGGGCGAGACATGGACATCAGGACGAAGATGAGCTTCAAAAGTCAAATTCTACAACCATGGCAAAACAATTCAATAGAAAATTCGGTACCAAGCTAAGATCATTCAACAGTAAAGATGCAGTTTATGCTAGTATACATTCCAACAATAACAACTTTCAGTGGAAACCAGGACAAGTGGTTGAACGTGTTGGTAAGGTTATGTACAACGTTTTATTGCAAAGTGGAAAATTAGTTCGTGTGCACGTAAATCAATTGCGAAAACATCACAGAGAGAACACTACTGCGCAATCCGAAGTGGAGAAAGCATGGGACATGGCACTTGACACATACGACTTATATGACAGTAAACCAGCCTCATCAGAACCAGCTCCATCTGCAGACAACCTATGCTCTGATTACAGGGCTACAACTTTCAAGAAATCACCGAACAGTACAGCAGATATATCGCCACGAAGATCCCGACGGACTCGACGACCAGTGGACAGATTTGTTCCTGGATAAACCTGGATCCTAAAGGTAACTTAAAGAGGAAGGTGTTGGCAACATCGGTCATCTTTAACTTGACGTACCTAATGGCAACGCCTTATCTATTTTTAGACATGTCAAGAAGACTTCCTTTTTCCTTTCTTCCAATTTTTTTCTGATTAAGTAGATTGTCGATTGAGCAGAACAACTAATAAACTAAGTAAATTCTAAAGTGGTCTTTTAATTATAATTTTGGGTGATGCACAATTACAACAGTTCTATTCATTAGCATTACTTGAATCCACAACACTAATGTTTCATCTACCCCGTGTTGTCTGGCCGAGTCGCACATGCAGTCAAAAGTCGCATTGTCAAAAGCACCCTCAATGGCCACTAAAGTGCGGTCTTGCAGGATTTCCCACGATACAGCTTCAAAGTAACTTTGCGCACGTGAAATTGTACCAGTCTCTCCATACTTTTCAGTAAGAAGGATGTCAAACATATAGGTCTGAAACTCTTGTGGAGCGGATAGTCCTCCTTACAAATTTTCGGTATGAAAACTACTCTGACTGTCCGCCAAGGTGTAGGAATATATGCCAACGCGAAGCCAGCGGTGAAAATTATTTTCAGAGTTGGCAATAGCTGATCTATATCCTGTTTCAGCATAGCTGGATATCTTCCATTGGTGCCAGGCGATTTGAAACCATCAAAAGACGCCACAGCATATTTGATGGCCTCATCTGTTACCACGGCTGATGCAATATACCAACTGCGCCGAGTTTTCTGACTTAGATCAAGTTCAGCCTGGGTAAGCGGGCCAAGCTGCGACCTAGTGAATATCTGATTGCCAGGAAAGTGAGTCCCCAACAGAAGACTAAAAGTTTCCGCTTTCGTCTCAGTAAACTTGCCTTCAGACTTTCTCAGTGACTCCGGTTTGATCGGCTTGCCCCTTTTGAGGACCTTAACCAACCTGCTGGTTTCACCGAGTGTCTTGATCTTTTCACAAAAATCTCTATAAGAAGCACTTTTCGACAACAGAATTAACTTCTTGTAGTCTTTTTGCTTCGATCTAAAAAGATCCCAATCACCTTCTAAATTTATCTTGAGTGACCTATTTATAAGTTTTCTGGATTCTTTCCTAAGTCGCTGCAGTTCTGGGCTCCACCAGGGAACCAGCGTTCTGCAGGGGGTTTTTGTTAATGCGCACGTCAGTTCAAAACAGCTGGTAAGGACGCTAGTCAGGTTTTGAACAGTATCCTCAACCTTTCGTTTCATTCTGAATTGAGTTGGAGTTTTGACAAATCTGTCTAGCTCTTCTCTAAACCGCACCCAGTTGGTTTTCCTCGGATTCCTCCTCTCCTGCAAAGTTATGGCCTCTCATTCGATTTAGAAAGCGATGTATCCATGGTCTGACAAGGACACACCCGGCAGTTAGTAATTGACTTGAAATACCTATTAGGTAAAGTCAAATCAATTACCTCCTGCCTCCTTACCGTGACAAAAGTTGGCTGGGAGCCAACATTGTTAATTACCATGCGAGACGATAGTATAAAGTCTAGGAGATGGTTTAATTGCATGTTACATTTGCTGCTGCCCCAGAATGTATTCTGAGCATTAGCGTCGCAACACATGATTAGTCCCATCTCCCGAGTGTCACAGTACTTTGTGAGTTCGGCAACCGCCGGGAAATAAGCCGACGCACCGACGAAGGTTTTCAAACTTCCGTTTGTTTCGTAGCTTACAGCTGCAGCAACCAAGTCCTGACCACAAAATTGTCCAATCTTGGTTACTGAGAGGAAATTCGGCACAATTAGACAAGCTCTCGGTGTTTCAGATCGCTCGTCACATAGCACCGTGACTCCACGAACACCTCCAAAACCACATATGCGCTTGTTCCGCACGTATGGCTCCTGGATAGATGATATATGGGGTTTTCTACGCACCACGGAAAGTCTGCTATTTAAGAGAGCTGTAGTAGCCTTTGAATGATGGAGGTTTATCTGCGAAAATATCAAAGATATAGTCGGTGTTTTATAAGTAGAGGGGCGCGCACCAGATGCACCAACGCTTCCGCCAAGACGAGCGCCCCTACCCGTAGCTTTGCCTGCGTCAGCCATTTTCTGTCCGCTAGTGCTGGGACCTTTAAGGGTAACAGCACCAGCATCCACCAGATTTTCTGCGCATATAACACCGGTAATGCAGTGATATTCTTAACCCGTCCCTGCACGGGGTAGGTCGAACTTATAGAAATAATAGAAAATAGAGATACTATATTTTTTTTTCTTTTGTGCTGCCTTTCGACTCTGTCATAAATCGGTGAGAAAATTAGCAGTGCTTAAAATCTTATATTAGTTTTATCTTCCAATTTCCTTGAAACGGCTTCAGTAGTAGACAGTACTGAGCTAGAAGCCCAATATCGCTTGGAAAACAAGGAAGTGCAGTGTAGTGTAAGCCATGACAAACGTGAGTACATCTACTCACTTGCCGCAAGCACGTATGACAGTAGCACTGTCTATAACATCGCCATTGGATGAGGATGTGGGCGCCGTGGCGTAAGTGGTTAGTGTGTCGGATCACTACGCATGAGGTTCCAAGTTCGAATCCCAGAAAACACCAAAAAGTTTTTTCACGGTCCCACCTCTCGCGAGCGTCTGACAAACATCCGAGAATTGTTGTCATGAAAAAGCTTCTCAAATCGCCGTTCGGAGTCGGCATTAAACTGTAGGTCCCTTCCATTCGTGTGAAAAATATAACGCACACAACATGAGTGGTTGCGAGAAGTTAGGCCCTGGCACTTTAAAGAGCTGTTGCGCCAAATATTTGTATTGGATGAGGATCAGCTCATTATCACTAGATGATGGTGTCATGATCTCTAATGAGTCTTCCGAAGCAACAAATTCCCGAATTCGCACCGGATCTCCCACTAAAACCGACATAAAAGCAGAAACTAAGTACTTCAAGAAAAACATAGCGGTGGGTATTGAGGGCATCTCTGCCAAACTATTTCAAGCGGCGTCAAACACATCGGCAGAACTGCTACACTCGCTCATACGGAGAGCGTGGAAAAATGAGTAATTTCCCCAGGAGTGGAAAGAGGGATGATCATCATATGCGTTCTGTCGGCTGTAGCCAAAAAAATAGCTAGAATCCCATAGGAACACATTAAGGAATATTTACATAAGTTCAACTCTCGATGTCGAGCAGGCAGGTTTTCGTAGTGGATCCTCCTGCAACGACCACATAAACACCTTACGAATCATTAAAGAGCAATGCGTCGAGTACAGGTATCCGCTACATCTACTGTTTATCGACTTCGAGAAGGCTTTCGACAGTTTGAATCGAGATGCTATCTGGTTGGCCTTACACAGGAGAGGCATCCCAGATAAGCTCAAGTCTATTATTAAGGCTGTATACAAAGGTAGTACGTGTCACGTCTTACATAATGGTAAGGTGACGAAGGATTTTGAAGTCCAAGGTAGAGTACGTCAGAGGTGCATACTGCCCCCGCTGTTGCTCTTGGTGGTCATCAGTGATGTACTCCGTGCAGCATTGACGGAAGGTAACAATAGTATTCGATGGACTATGATATTTTATCTTGAACACCTCGACTATGCTGACGATTTCCTTCGATTTGCCTACTTTCACATCGGATAAGGGAGCTTCATCTAGTGATCCAAAATCTAGAAGCTGAGACAAACAAAGTAGGGCTTGAAACACAGCCAAAATATTTTTTTTACTTCTAACACCCGCGGTCAACTCAACATTTCGGGACAGGTAGTCGAAAAAGTAGACAACTTTCTATATCAAGGAAGGGTGGTCTTGGCTCACCACGGTGGCACCGAACGAGGTGTAAGCAACAGAATTGGGAAGGCAAAAGCTGCTTTCGGAATGCTATCGAAAGTCTCGAGAACCAATGTTCTCAGCTTAAGAATCAGGCTACGACTATTCCGATCCAACGTAAAATCAGTACTGCAGTATGGGTGCAGTACTTGAAAGAGGGATATCATTATTAGACGTAAAACGATGTCTAAGAATCATCTGGAGGATCTTTTGGCCCAATCGTATCTCCAAAGAACATATTTATCTAAGAACGGGGCAAAACCTATAGATATTACTGTGCGAAGAAGAAACTGGAAGTGGATTGGACACATCATATGGCGCAACGGCAAATCCATTGCGAAATACGCCATGCAGTGGGACCCGCTCTCTAGGCAGGGAGAACAACGAGACACTCAAGGCATCGTAGGCAAACGTCGAGGAGGAATAAAGTTCTTTGCGAATGTGTTGGAGCCAACTCGACGCGTTGCAGAACTCCGAACAAGATGGTGTGCAGGCGTTGTTGATGCTCATGCCCCTTGAGGGATGCAAGAATTTAAGTACGTAAGTATAATGCAATTTAATAATTTATGTTTTTTTTGCATTTTATTTTTTTTTATTATTAATATATATATATTTTAAAGAAATAAATAGATTAGATAAAGGTCGAAATTAATTAAGATTAAACACATGCGCGCTTTACGAGTATAACAATTTGGACTTCGGAAATGCACATCATTACTGAGGTCTGGAGTCTGGACCTTAACTGTTCACTATTGGTTTTGTATTTGAGTGATCCGATTATTTTTTTAGCGATAAACGAGGGCAAAACTAAGTATATGCTGTTAACAAGAAGGGAAAGCCAGCACTGACGAATTAGACAAAACGTCACAGTCGGCATCTATAACTTCGAGGTAGTAAGGGACTTTGTCTACCTTGGCTCTGCTATAAATTCTACTAACAAGATCGGGGCAGAAATCAATCGCTGTATTTTTGGGCTTATAAGGCAATTCAACAGTAAAGCCCTATCTCGAACAATTAAGGAGACTCTATATAAGACCTTGATTATCCCAGTCCTGCTTTACGGTGCTGAAACATGGACTTTATTAAAAGAGGATGGAGATATCCTTGGTCGCGTCGACAGAAAAATTCTTCGTAAGATTTTCGATCCCGTTTGCGTTGACGGGTTTTGGAGGAGAAGATTCAATCACGAACTATACGAGCTGTACAGCGACATCGACCTAGTCAAAAAACTGGGTATTGGACGTCTAAGATGGCTAAGATATGTAAAGCGAATGGACACCAACGCTCCAGCCCGCAGAGTCTTCGAATCTAACCCCGAGGGACGACGCAGTAGAGGGAATCATCGCCGTAGGTGGCGCGCACAAGTTCAAGGGGACCCCGACCAACTTGGAGTGTGTAAGTGGAGGCAATTAGCTAAAGACCGAGCTAAATGGAGAGGCTTGTTGGTTGAGGCCCAGGTTCACCCCGAACTGTAGCGCCACCTTAGTAAGTAAGTAAGATTATTTTTTCTTCTGCCTCTTATGCTGCTGGAATTCCCTATAGCTTTTCGGATGTGTACTATGTGTACTACTATGCCATGTAGTAGTAGTGACCTACTCTACTCTATGTACATAATCTTCTATTACTTCTTAATAATAAATTAGTCTTGCACCAACCACGGACGTGTTTATTACTTGGTCATCACAGGACGGAATTTTCTGACGATCTTCTTTGTACATATTTGTACCAGCTGACCCATTCTGACTGGAGTTTATCCACAATCGGTTTTCTATATGGTGGCTTCCAAGAATATACGTACTTACGAGTATAATTAATTAGATCTAGTTCTGATACTCCCGCTGACACATCAATATCTCCGTTGCTGCCATTTTTCCTTTATACATATATTTTTCAAACATCGTCCAACATGAAGTTGCGTTTGTTAAAGCCGAACTTACTACTGTCGTATAAAGCAAGCTTTTTGTGTGTTACCTTTCCTTGTAGATGAATATTATAAATTGGGTAAGCGCGCCGCCCGTGGCGCAGTGGTAGCTTGTCGGACCGTGATGTTCAATAAATAAATTTTGCAACATTCTTTTATTGTTTATTTATTTCGACCTATGATTTACATGAATAAACTAAGGATGATTAAAATATAAACAAAATGGACATCGCATGAGACCTTAGCAACGCTATATGGAGTATCTACCTTATGACAAATGACAAAATATATGCCATAAGGCAAATAGAGTTTTGGAGCAGTTGAACTTTGTAGTTCAAAAATTAGTTATGAATATTTTGCTTTTAAAAATGAATATTTAAGTTGGTAATTCCTCATGGTAGCCCTAAGTAGCTCTCTTACAATATATTGTATGTACGAGTATATTAAGAGTAATCGAAATACTACTACATCTGAAGGAAAGGATTTTAAACTTTTTTTAGGCTGAGAAATCTGTTGTAGCTTTCCTATGTATCCTAAGTACTTGTAGTCAATCCTTCATATACTACAAAGTTATATACTACCATCAACCCATTCCACATGATGGACAAGCATAGACTTTGAGTCAAACGATTGTTCGGAATATTTAAATATTCATGTCCTTTCTATAACTTCAAAAAACAATTCAGAATTTCCACATTTTTCAAAAATTATCTATAAAAGTCATCATAAAAACCATAGAGGAAACTGCTCTTTAATTTGAGTGCTCACACGTTTACCCTTCTTTTTTTGTGACATCAACTATCATAAACCTAAATCATCCTTTAAACTTTAATCGTAAACGCTGCTCGACTTGGTCATAATAATAACCTCCATTGCGTCAATTCTCACAATCTCTCAGCACTTTCTTCAAATGTGTAAAGTTCCCGACGTCATCCTTTCGTTGACTATATTGGAAAACTTTCCGATATTAGCCCATAACACTCAACAGGAAGTACGCCTTTGCTCCCTGTCTGAGGACCACCACTTCGTTTTCAACTCTAGCTCGCAGCTTGCAGCTTCAGAAATTCATTCCTCCTATCGGTTGTATTAAGTGTAATATCACATACCGGTGCACCGAACAAAGAAAAACTGAGCAAACAACCAGGATGATCAAGAGGCACAACCCTCCGATAAGTAAGTGCATCGAAGGATGAAACCTCACACCATGACGAGGTCTACGAAATCGTAAATGACATAAATGCACCAAAAAGGGTGGCAAAATCGTATAAAAACAAAGTACTTCCCCTGGCGACCTTTGTCGTCGTCGGCGTCGATGTCGTCATCGCCGTTGTCTGGTAAATGATGTCGTGCAAAGTTTCTCTCCCTGAATTGCTCACGCTGTGCCTTCTATTATTTGGTCCTTGCCCAATCAGACGGAAAAACTGTTTTTCTTCTTCCAACGATACCCAGACCTACATATAGATAAGAAAACTTGTGGCAAATGCAATCTCAACTTCTTGGTTTTATAGCGTGTGATGTTTGGGACAAGGACGACAACGATGATGGTGATGATGATGACTCTACTCATGGAGCATCGAAAAGATAGCAAAGACTCGAAGTTCTTTGAAGGGAACATTTAGTTTCCAGGGGGTGTTCCAGTGTTTTTTTTTTTTTGTTCATTCTATCTCCATCCAGAAGGCGATAACAACGTTATTTCCATGCGACACTTGTGAAGACAGGCGAAACAACGCCGTAAGGGAACATTTTCGACAAAACAAAAACAAAAAAACTAGAAATTTGTTCTCAATTCTCTTTGATTTTGTTTTCTGAAAATTGCATAATCGGATTGAAAGAAATTCTATAATTTCATTTGTATCTTCTTGGTTGGTTTTCATTCCAAGCGACGACTTTGATCAAAGGTGAGAAAGTTAAATAAGTTTAATGTCATTTCTTCTTTGGCTATCGTGGCAACTGTAATTTTGACCCAAATTTATGACGCAAGTCTGAAATTAGCTTTATAGCTTTTGTGGTTAATTTTACTTGTTTGGTTGAATGTATTTTGAGGCTTTTATCAAAAAGTCATTAAAACTTGTACAGAGCAATCTAAAATAAATAAGTTGAGGGTGAGAACGTTCTATTTAAGATATCAGTTGGTTAAAGTTATTCATCGGATTCAGGATTGTCTAGCTCTTAAGTCCTCTGTACTGTATCCGGTTGTCACCGGTACGTTTGCATGCATTGAAGTAATAGCTGCCAAAATGGGTTAAGCGGCAAATAGGGGCGAAACCAAGTATGTTGCCAACAAGAAGGGACAATCAACATCGACAGAATGTCACAGTGGGCAATAACTACAACTTCGAGGTAATAAGGGACTTTGTCAACCTTGCATCCGCTATTAGTTTTGACAATAATATCAGTGCAGAAATCATGCGAAGAATAACTCTTGCCAATCGCAGTTTATTATTATTTTTTTTTTGAGCTAATAAGGCAGTACTTTACTTTACTTACTGGGATCCTTTAACCCCTCGGGGGGCAAAAGGCGTCAACTGCGCCTGCGCGCCATCTTGTTCGAAGTTCTGCAACGCGTTTGAGCTGCCTCCAACTGCCACCGCTATTCTGCCTATCTGGGCGAGTGGATTCTACTGCATGGCGTATTTCGCGATGGAGTTGCCTTCGCATAGTAGGGTGTGTCCAATCCACTGCCACTTTCTCCTTTGTACGAGTATAGTAATGTTTATAGGTTCTTGGCCTGTTCTCATTTAAAGTTGATCGTTGGAGATACAGTTCGGCGAAAAAATGTTCAAGATGATTCTTAAACATTTATTTACGAAGAATTGCAGCTTGCACGTGTTAATGATGTTCACCTTCCAGGTACTGCACCCATAAGGCAGCACCGATTCTACGTTGGAGCGGAACAGACGCAGCTTGGTTCTTAAGCTGATAACATTGCTTCCCCAGATTTTGGATAGCATTCCGAACGCAACCTTTGCCTTCCCGATTCTGCTGCACACACTTTGTTTGTCTCAGCTTCTAGATTTTGGGCCATCAAACGAAGGTCCATTATCCGATATGAAAGTAGACAAACATCGTCAGCCTAATATATGTGCTTAAGGTAAGATGTCATAGTCCAACGAATTCCATAGTTGCCTTCCGCCAATGCTGCACGAAGTATATCGCTGATAACCACCAAGAACAATAGTGGTAACAGTATGCACCGTTGACGTACTTCACTTTGGACTTCAAAATCCTCCCACACCTTACCATTTTGTGCAACTTGACACTTACCGCCCTTCTAGTAGCTTTAAGTTTTCCTGGGATGCCTGTCCTGCGTAAGGCCAACCAAATAGCATCTCAATTCAAGCTACCGAAGCTTTCTCGAAGTCGGTAAACAGCAAATGTAGCGGAGACCTGTGCTCAATGCATTTCATTGTAAGGTGTGTAACGAAGCGTTACACTTTTATCGCCTCCACTGTGGTTCACTCTCACGGCCGCTACTGTCTATAGCTGGTGCAGTATAAACAAAAAACATCTGGCGATAGTCACGCCATTTGAACATGACCACTTCTCTCAATCTCATTGGCCAAGTGGTTTGCAAAAGTGAATTGCATCCGCTTTTACAATTCGCATTCGCTTCTTGCAGGAAATTTCATAAGGTGGAGATTGAGGGATGTGGTCGTCGGAGATTCTCACTCAGTGGTTTAGTACCAATTTCGAGTACTTGTAAGCCAACTCTCCGACGTGGTGATACCACAGGAATTTTCTATCGTTTGTCTCCGGACTTTGACGATTTATAAATCGGACCTGCTGCTGACCACACCCGATCCGATCGTAAGCTTTTGGGCTCATCCCCCTCAAGAATAAGCCATTGCTGGTCCTGAACTTAATCCTCGAGTTGGAGGATCCGATCCGTGCTCCTAGGAGTTTACCGCGCTGTTGGAAGCTAAGTACCTGCCTTAAGCAAGTGCTGCCAAGTGACGGCCTTAAGCCGTTGCTGCCAAGTGACGGCCCCTAAGTCGTTGCTGCCCAAGTGACGTCGCAAGACGTTGCTACCAAGTGACTGCCACAAGCAGTTGCTGCCTAAGTGACGGCCCTAAGCCGTTGCTGCCAAGTGACTGCCACGAGCAGTTGCTGCCTAAGTGACGCCGCAAGGTGTTGCTGCTAAGTGACGGCCCTAAGCCGTTGCTGCCAAGTGACTGCCACGAGCAGTTGCTGCCCAAGTGACGTCGCAAGACGTTGTTGCTAAGTGACTGCCACGAGCAGTTGCTGCCTAAGTGAATGCCGCAAGGTGTTGCTGCCAAGTGACTGCCACAAGCAGTTGCTGCCAAGTGATGGCCCTAAGCCGTTGCTGCTCAAGTATCCATCACAAGCGGACGCTTACCAGTAGAGTAGTCAGTAAGTTAGCAAGTAAGAAAGAAAGGCCAACGTAGGTATCCAATTATTGTTAAGTAGAAGAAAATTGTTAAGGTTAGCTTACACCGGCCTCGTAAGAACAGAGATTAAAATTGGACTCAACCCATTGTTAAGTAGCTCGATATTGTTAAGGCCAGCTAAACTGAACATTCATTGCGGTGTTAAAGAAGTAATTTACCTCTTTACCCAAAGTTTCGGGTGTTTCTTTGGGAGACCCTGGGTCCGACGAGCGAAACCACAGCCTTTGGAAAACACCCTCACAGGTGTTTATGTGGTCGATGTAGGAAGATCCAGCGCGAAGGTCTGCCTGCTCGAAATCGAGAGTTGAATCTAAATGCTCTTTAATTCGTTCCAGAATAATTCTAGCTATTATTTTGGCAAATACCTCTCCAGTTTCCGTATTCCATCAAGTTTACCTCTTTCGGATCTATCTCAAACTCTCCGTATTAGCGGCAATGCAACAGTAAAATCTTTGCTGGAATAACTAAGGAGACTTGATGTAAGGCCCTGATCACCCCAGTCCGGAGTTGGGGAGAGGTCAGACACATTACCAGCAACCGTATAAGATGGCGCATATGCGTAGTAGAGGCCCTAGGACCCACTAGGGGATAAAGGACAAAAGTAAAGTAAGTACTCTGACAAAAGTGCAGAAGCCGATCCCGAATCCGACCTGATGAGGTGGAAGAAAAATTTAAAAACCACTAATTTTGGTTCCCGAGAGTGATTGATATATATATTTTTATTTATTAATTCCAATTAGCGATTACGACTTTTACTCGTGGGTGCTCGTCGTTCGAACCTCCGAATTCCAACTTGCTTCTTACCTCTTTGCAGCGGCTTTATATAGTCCCGCCGCTAGCCAGCCACCAGTCACCTTCCAGTCTCCACTGCCACTTCTCTGGTATTTTCTATGCATCCACCATCTTGCCCCAATTTGCCACGCCCATTTCTCCAACATTTTCCATCAATTTAATCTGCGCAAATTTCAATCGATTGATAGGTCACACGATCAGGAAACTCCACAGATCGATTTTTGGCTTAATCCCATTTGGATTACATTTCTTTCCCCTCGATTAAAAATGTAATCGAAGCTCCGTGTAATCGAGGGTCACACACAGCTGTCAAAAATCACGTTGAATTTGCCAAAAAGAAATTCTCCCTGATCGGTGGTTTCTGGATTCTGCGCTGTTTCTGTGACAATTTGGCACCTTTTTCCTGAGTTCTTTCGGGCTAGCGAGGTCGCCTAGGTTTAGCGATTCCCTATGTTGAGTCAACGCTCGTAGTAAATCTTACCTGTCGCCAGATTCTCAACGTAGTGGCAGGAACCCTGGGTCGGAGGCTGTCAATGGGAAAGATTGGGCGATGGCGGTGTTGGCTGATAATGGGGCTGGTTAAGCGATGACAGTGTTGGGCAAACAGGCAGTGGTGGTGTTGTTTAAAGGGTACGTACCTCACATTGTACGGTGGTGATCATCTCTGCAGCACCCTCTTTTACTTTAAGGAGGGGGCTTAGAAATCGGTAGTAGCGTTGGGTGTAAGTGCAATGGTAGGCGATAACATGCTGGCAGTCCGGTTCGTTACAGTACTTTATCTCACTATAACATAGACTTTATTGAAAGCGTATGAAGATATCCTTTTTTTTCCTCTTGTACAACCTATGCCCGCGTGGCAACGACACTGCGACCTGAAAGATCTATTGTATCGGAGGGTTGGGGTTAACCTAACAGACGTACTACCTCCCTTTTGAAAGTGAGTATGTCTCTAGTAGTGGAGCATTTCAGTTCCACTGAAGTGAGCATCTCTTGTGGAAAATACGTTTCCTTAACCAGTGTAGTGCCGGACATTCACAAAGAATGTGTTCGGATGTTTCATCCTTCTCTAGGCATAGCCGACAGTCTTTCTCTTGGCACAGGTTCAGCTTGTTAAGGTGGTATCTTAGGCCGCAATGGCCAGTTAGAAAGCTCACTAGCTTCCTGATGCTTTCCCTACCTAAGTTAAGGATTTCCTTATAGGAGTAAGGCTTGATTAAACGTTTGGATTGTCTTAAACCTGGTCCTTTAGTCCAGTGATCTAGACGAAGTTTGTTCTCCCATTCGTTAATCAACGCTGTAGCTGTTGTCCAGTTGATGCTACAATAAGGTTCGGCACCTATAAACGCAGATTCTGAGCCGGCCCCAGCAAGCTCATCTGCAGATTCGTTGCCCACAATTCCCTGGTGTCCAGGGACCCAACCGAGCATTACTCTGTTAAGAAAAAAAAATAAAAAATAAAAAAAATTGCTATTCGAATCAAATAAAATTCGCATTGGGCGTCTGAGATGGCTAGAACATGTAGAGCGATGGACAGGGCCCGCAGAGTCTTCGAATCTAACCCCGAGTCGCAGTAGAAGACCTCTTCGTCGTAGGTGGTGCGCACAAGTCCAACGTGACCTCAATTAACTTGGAGTGCGTAACTGAAGGCAATTAAGTAGAAGACGAGCTAAATGGAGAGGCTTGTTGGTTGACGGACAGGTTCACTCTGAACTGTAGCGTCACTTAAATAAGCAAGTACTTGTATAAAAACAACCGTCCGATGAGGGACTTATGAGGTATGAGAAGTTTTTTTTTTTTATAATCCTGTTTTCCAATGTACGCATATATATGACAGTTTTATAAACAGATACAGTGACGAGCAAAACTGAATACCAAAAATGTAAAACTAAAGTTATTACCTAAATTATAAGTCAGTAGTGCATTGTTTTATTTCGATTATTTTTATTTAACCCCTTCGGGTAGGGGTTAGAATATACCCGAGGTAGGCATGCCTATCATAAGAGGCGACTAAAATCCACCCTCCGTATACCGAGTATGGCGTATACAAAAACATGCAATGAACAAAACAAAAGATTTGAATACCCCAGGTGGCAGTCCTGGTACACTGGAAAATCCACCTTCTTCGGAAGTTGGCTCTACGGATTCTGGGGAGAGCCATTTACTGCACCTAATAAATCCCTTCTCAAAAGTATCTTGATCTCCACCAACAACATCGAACGTCTCCGGAAAAAGAAGTCCACCGGAAGCGCCAGTGCGTAAAAAACTGGACTCAGCGAAATATAAAAGTCTTGAGGAAGAAAATAAAACACTCCGAATCAAGCTTAACGAAATGGATCTACTCTATCCAGATCTTAAGAAAGAGATAGACTTATTAAAAGAAGAAAATAAGTCCCTAAGGAACGCACATATCCAGAAAGAACGTGAATGTACTCCAGCACGCTTAGCTAGTCTGGAATATCACACCGACGAAGAAGAGCTAGCATGCGAAACGTATCGGGTCCCAAAGAAAAGACCTAGTAAAAACGGAGAGCCGGTTCAGCCCGAAGTCGAGCCCCTAAAAGAAGAAAATCACAAAGAACCGCAAGAAAAGCAACTTCGAGCGCAATTTCGTCCACCCCCACAAATAAACATCGTTGGGATAACGGAATAAACGCTAAATACCGATAAGATTCAGTGGTATACTTTCGAAATCAAGTCAGAAAGGCCACATCGTGTTGTTGCAAGGGGACTCCACCCCTCATGCACCAAAGAAGAGGTTATGACTGATCTTCAAGCCAAAGGCTTTAAAATTCTTGATGCCGTTAATATTAAGGAGAATCAACAAACGGAAATAGATAAAGACGTCTTGGTAAGGCGTGGACTTCCGCTTTTTATGCTTACCTTCGATAAGTCAGATAATATCGACGATATCTACCGAATTAGAGTTATACTAAATATCGTGGTCAAAATCGAGCCCATACGTGGAAATTTGAGGATGATTCCGCAGTGCAAACGATGCCAAGGATTTAACCATACGCAAATGTACTGCAAAAAAGAACCGCGATGTGTGAAATGCGCCGGAAATCACCTCTCCCAAGTCTGTGGAGTAAATAAAAAAACCTCTGCAACATGTGCTAACTGTAAGGGAAAGCACCCGGCAAATTATAGAGGCTGTGAAGTAGCTAAGGAGTTGCAAAAACGGAGAGATGCTCTCCTTAAGCCCCTAAATGCAAAATTGAAACTGAAAACTAAGCCAAAGCATAAGATCGCACAGGAGAAAGTAGGCAAACTAAAACTACCGGGTCCAGAGCGCAAAAAGGTGAGGGAAAGAGTGTCAACAGAAAAGTCTTCGACCTCTGTTCGACCGGCACTGAAAAGTTAACATTGAAAAAGCAGCCGGGTAATGACCTTCGGACAGCAGGAGTGCAGACACGCTCAGGCCGCGGCATCCGAAAAGCCAAAAAACGTTCAAATTTCGACGGACCCTGTCTCTCATGTTTTATCGGTTATTCTCGAGAAATTTGAAAAACAAAGCAAAATAAATAAAATTATTTTCAATAGGCTGGTTAAGCTTGAAAATAATTTACGGAAACGCGTACTTCATCTAGAATATGAATGAAAAACGAATGTTAAATATATGTACTTGGAATGCAAACGGACTTTTGCAAAAACTTGACGAATTTGAAATCTTCATGCGTGAAAAAGATATTGATATTTGCTTGATCTCTGAAACCCACGTAAAAAAGGAATCGCATTTAAAAATGAAAGGCTATAATGATTACCACGCTTGTCACCGGGAAAAGCGAGAGGCGGATCATCCTTGCTTATTAAGGACTGCATCGAACAATCCGAAGACCTAAAGATAGAGCTTAAAACTTTGCAACTGTGCACGAATCGAGTTAAAAATAACCAGCGTACTCTTAAAATCTCATTTATCTACTGTCCACCACGTTCCGCGCTTGAAAACTTGTTTAAATCGCTGAAACATAATTTTATTATTGGCGGCGATTTTAATACGAAACATATGTTCTGTGGCTCAAGATACAGCTCGAAAAAAGGTAGAATGCTCTATGGGGCAGGTATGGACTACAGTTGTGATTTCCATTCGACGGGTAAACCGACATACATGATTTGAATGACATAGAGCTGGTCTTGACATTTTTTGTTCTGTTGTATCTAAACATTAAATTTAAAATATACTGGTGTTCACTTTGTTCTGTGTATGTATGGGTATATTTATTTAGTATTATATAAAACTATTTATTTACAATAAATAATTCAAAGTCACGAAACATGAGATTTTATGTGGTTTGCTAACATTTTTTTGGAAATTCTGAAAACATTTTCATTTTTAATTCATTGGGAAGTTCATTAAATAATTTTAATCCTTTATACATTAACATATTTGTTGTTTTTTTGTCTCTATAAAAGCGAAAATGGAAATGTAAATTTGATCTTGCATAATCTGCAAATTCGCTGACAGTTAGTTAGGTAATAAGTTGTATTTCATCTTGAATATGACACTATTGCATTAAATTGTATTCACTGGTTAATGCTCATCCATCGTAGGAAAGGCAACATCCATTCAATTGGCGTGTGTAGACTGCATTTGAGAATTACTCGCATAGCTTTATTGTGCAATAATTAGAGTCTTTTTCCATATTTCTCATATGTTCCCAGTCAATGGAAAGTCGCCGAAATCATAATGGTCCTTAAGCCTGGAAAACCGCCGAATGAAAAAACGTCTTGTAGACCAATTTCGCTTCTTCCAATTATATCCAAGGTGTTCGAGAGAATATTGATTATACGAATACAGCCGGTATTAGAAGAAAGGCATCTCATTCCGGATCATCAATTCGGATTCAGAAGTAAGCATTCTACAGTTGAACAAGTACATCGAATAACACATGTAATCGAAAAGTCACTTGAAGAAAACAAGATTTGTTCAAGCGTATTCCTTGACGTCTCTCAAGCCTTTGACAAGGTCTGGCACGAAGGCTTAAAGTTTAAATTACGACAAGTTCTGCCAGAGAACCTATATAATATTTTGAAGAACTACCTTACGAATAGACTATTCCGCGTCACATGTGGGAATGAATATTCAGATTTCAAGGAAATAATGGTTGGGGTGCCGCAAGGAAGCGTTCTTGGTCCAGTCTTATATCTATTATACACTCGTGATATACCGCAAGTAGAAGGCACTGAACTAGCTACATTTGCCGACGACACTGCTATCTTGACAGTAGGTAAAATGGTTGAAGATACTACAGAAAAACTGCAAGAAGCTTTGGATAGAGTAAATGAATGGACAAAGATTTGGCGAATCGCACTTAACGAGACCAAATCTATTCATGTAAATTGTACTTATAAGAAAATAAATAATTTGCCGATCTTTTCAAACTCGGTTCAAATTCCGTTTGCAAACGAGGCTAAGTATCTTGGAATGACACTTGATGCAAAGCTCAAATGGAAAACGCACGTTAAGAAAAAACGCAAAGAACTAGATAATAAATATAGAGAAATGTATTGGTTACTTGGAAAATATTCCAAGCATAATATAGAGAACAAACTGCTTTTATATAAGCAAGTGCTAAAGTCCGTATGAACATATGGTATACAACTCTGGGGTTGTACCAAAATAAATAATATTAAAATTTTACAAACTTTTGAAAACAAAGTGCTTAGAGGTATTGTTAATGCGCCATGGTATATCAGAAATAGCGATATCCATAGAGATCTTGGCATTAAAACTATAGAAGAAGAAATTCAAAAACTACGCGAGAAAGCATAAAAGTCGACTAGAAAGTCACGTTAATATTACAGTCCTCCAAGTTTTGGATGAAAGAAATTTACTACGCCGTCTGCAAAGAACCAAGCCTTTAGACTTAGCGCGTTAAGTAACCGCGTCTAAACTGCGGAGCTAGCAGGAACTTCTAATGGGAAGCTACCTGCAAAACGTCATTATTTCGTGAAACGAAAACTACTTGATAAGTCGAATACTTAGTTGTAGTAAAAATAAAAACAAGTCTGTTTTGAAGGGAGGTTTTTTTAGTGGGTAAGAATCCCACACATAGAGCACGCGCTGTCAATCATCATAGTGTCTTGTTGAAAATTTTCACCTACCCTCGGAAAAAAAAAAAAAAATTGTGGAGCAATACTCAAAATGGGGTTTTACAAGGCGCCAAAAATGGTACCCTGGGGTATTCCAAAAGTTACCTGCGCTATTGCACCTCTCGCGAAACTTTCACAAAACATTGGAGAGTATTGTTTTCACGAGAAAGCTTCTCAGAAACAAAAGATGCCCTTCGGATACGGCGCAAAACTGAAGGTCCCTTCCATTCGAGCGAAAAATATAACGTACGCAACACGAGTGGTTGCTAGCAGTTGCGCCAAATTTATATACTCCTTTTTAATGTCCTTACTTTAATCTGATGCATCACTAAAAAGTTGCAACAGACGCTACCCTTATATGTCTGGCCTTCACAACTCAACTGACTATTCAAAGCAGATACCACTTAAGTTCTACAACAAATTCACATATTATATTTGCCCCACTGGGGGAGACTCTAAGAGGGAATAATGCGCTTATTGAGTGCCTACAATTTCGGGACAGTTACGTGTCGCACATGGTACCATTAAGTTCGCAAATCGTATGATCAGCGACTAGGTGACTCACCTATTGCCATATTGCTGGTAAGCATACCCCGTTGCGGAGGGTCAGTAACAGTTGAGTTTACGAACCTATTCTAATTTGTCTTCGTCAGTCCTTAAAAGGGATAGTAAAGTGATTGTACTGAAAGGGAGGACAGGGTTTAAAAGTTTCCATCTCTGGTGGTCGACGGCAAAAGACAGAAGATGAAAATGACGTTCACTAAGCTGGAGTTAATTAAATAAGGATCCAAGTTTGTTTGGAGTTTGAATTATCTCCTTTTTGCTCTCATTACATGGCAGAAACTTGAAGTTGCCAGATTCAATGAAAGTTTCCCAAACTTTTTGTGTTTCTCTCTTTTCTTTTCTATTTGCAAAACCCATCCCTCTGTGGTTGAATGGCGAAACAAGTGGAACGAACTGTGAAGTTAACAACTGTGTTAGTTGTGGAATAAGTTTTTCATGCAAAAAGTACAAATGGATGTACAATAAAAGGCTTTATCCAGATGTTAGTTTGTCAGTATAGGACGAATGTTATGGTCAAATGTTGGTCTGGGCTTATTTTGAATGACAGTATGATCTGTACAGTACACATACACATGTTATGCCGAAGGGATGAACAGGTTTTCAAGTGGCAAAAGAAGCCATTCTTGACTGGTGCTAACACTTCTTATTCTGGACAAACACTACTCTTCGGCTATTTAAAATATGTAGGGTATCTTTGTTTTTTTTTTTTTTTTACATTAGCAATCAGGTACTTTCTGTGTATGCCCTTTCAAACAGTCAAATTGGTATTCACATTCAAAAATAACAATACCGACGAAGTGTCCTTGCTGTAATCTTTGCAAGTGGTCGTAAAAAAATGGTAAAATTTCAATTGAATAAAGTACACCACTTCTAGCACTCATCCTGACATGGAAGTGAAATTGCATGCAAACATAAGCCCCCGGAATGTGATTGTAATTTCGATGTAAATATGTAGAATGAAAATTTTGAAAAGGGCACACCCATGGTATTCGAAATTAATTCAAACCATTCAAACTTCGTTATTAACTGTCAAAATCGTATTGGCATAGTACAACAATACCACCCGAGCAGAGAGAAAATTTTCCAATCAACATTCAAAAACACCTCCGTCCTAAGGGTGTGAAGTGCATTTCACTTGATGAACTACTTCTACTGGCTGATGTCTACTTTTCGGTGCTCTATTCGGTGCATTTTAATATCATATCTCTCGGTACTGGACTTTGTGTACTTTGAATGGCAGAGCCTTCATAGCTCCTGCTGCCTGTCGTGTTGTCTATCGATTAAAACTTCATCGTAGTGACAATAGAACAATACGTGACTAATGCCGAGATCCTTCAATTCAATTGGTAAGGACAGTGTAAGGAATAAATTAGTTATAGATGTCAGTCGGCTAATGTTGTATGGTGCGCATTATAAAGGAGATCCTTCTGTTGTTCGAACAGCATCTACGCAGAGGCTTACGACGATTAGAGAACATCGTGTCTAAGCACATAAATCAAGTTGGAGTGCATATGTCAGGGACAAGGCAATTAAATCATTCGGGGTATTGAGGATTCTGTAGGAAACTAAGGTTCGATGCTGTTAACATGAATTAAGCCTAAAGAGTTGATTTGTAGAATCGGTTGTGACGATGTACAGTAATATTTCACTCAGTAGGAGTTTGCTTAGCATACAGGAGTTCATACATGCATACAATCATATGAGAATTTTCAAAAGAAATGTTCGAGTTTTAATTTTTGTAAAGTCCAAGCTATTTTCCTCTTAGCTAGTTGATTCTCAACACATGATAGATTATATGATGCAAGGGATCCTTTTTTAACACAAAAAATTAACTTTTTATAAAAAGTTTTTTTTTGTTCAGCATTCAACATTCATGGCATTAATATTTAAAGATCATTGGCCATATAGCCACGACGGTTCTTGACGAAGCGCATTCTATGCATCCAATTTTGGGTCATTTTTTCGAACAACTGTGGCCGTATGTCACGAATAACACTAACAATGTTGGCTTTCAATGCGTCAATCACTACATGTTTATCAATATAAGCCAGTGATTTCAAGTACTTCCACAGGAAATATTCGAACGCCAATTGACCATTTAAGCTAGTCTTAATCACGTTAGTTTTGTTAGCACGTAAGTAATATCGATATGAATTAATAAAATGCGTTGAAAATGAAAAATGAAAAATGAAAAACAGAATGATGGCTCAGTTTGGCAATCCAAGTTTTAAGGAAAAAAAAAAATAAAAAATAAATAAATCACCACTCATGGACACCAGGGCATTTATTTCGATTGTTGCTGTACATTGAGCAGACTTTAGATATACATACATATCCCTTGTATCGTTTTCCGTTATCTGGGTAATAGCGGAGACTGGAAACCCCAACTTTATGAACTCATCGCAAGTATGGACGAAAAGGCTTGGTTCATGCATGTAAAGCAAGCTTCGGGATCACTGCATAGATTGATCTACAACCGCTTAAGTCATAACCTGCAGGAAAATAACTACTTCCGCGATGAATACAGCGTATCGAAAATAGCGACTGTGTTTAAATTACGGGGAGAGCTTCTTAAGCTTAATAATATTCCACACAGAGCAGACCTACCAGCGCTATGCAACCTATGCAACTTGGCGAAAAGAGAAGATGTCAAACATTTTGTTGGGAAGTGTCCAGTTTTAAGCGAAATTAGGAGACATATCCTTGGAAGTAATGTTTTGTCGGTGGATCAAGTTTTTATGTTTCTTAACGAACCAAACGTATTGTTACGCGAGCGCACAAACCGGATCAGGAACATAACACCAAAGCCAAGCACAATCGCGAAAGCTCTAGAAGCTGTCAACTCGAAGATTCTAGAACTTGGCAGACTTTCTACAAATAAAGTTTCAGCGGCGAAC
Source organism: Brachypalpus laphriformis (assembly GCA_945910035.1). Lineage (NCBI taxonomy): Eukaryota > Metazoa > Arthropoda > Insecta > Diptera > Syrphidae > Brachypalpus > Brachypalpus laphriformis. The sequence continues at coordinate 37,716,410 of OX246753.1, forward strand.
TGGAAAATTTGGCATTTGCCTGGAAATCCAGAGTCGGATATAAAAGGAGGTTGACAGAAGTCTAGGGGAGAGTTTGTTTTGGTCAGCAGTGACAATGATCACTAGAGACGCGCAGTTCTCAAGCAAAAAATAAAATTGTACTAGATTTAAATTTTTTGTTTAAAGTAAATTTAGTCAAAAACATTTTTTAAATAAAAAATAACCCTCTCGGGAACCAGAGATATTCGGTTATTTTTATCTCCATCATCCTTTGTAGCCTTGAAGTCTTCGGCTTGATCGGCGATTTTTGTTACAGTATTTAAGCTATCCCAGTGCTGCAAAATTGCTTTAAATTATCATGAAAGCATCATTAATGAAAATTTCTGAAAATCGCTTAAAGTAAAAAGAATGTACAAATATACATACATACTCGTACATATTTTAGTCAATTTTTAATTTATTTAATGTTGTCAATTAGGCAGACAGCAAAGTCATGTTTATTGATTTTTTGTTAAAACTTTGTAATAATAGTGAAGTACATAAATAAAAATCTATCTATCTATCTATCTATATCCGTAAATGTCAAATGAGCATTTTTTTTTAAGGTGGAGGGGCCCTGCGACTTAAAAAGATCTTTTATGCTATCCCCTGGTTGGTTGTTTGAGTAGTAGTAGCCAACTAGCTGAAATCTAGTTCATTAATGAAGCTAAGAATAGTTCGAGCTGAAGAAGAAGTGACAACTGAAGGTGATGTGAAGCCTTTGTGAAAGTGCAATCACAGCCGGGCAATCACAGAGTAAAAAAAAAAAGATTTACTTAATTATGAATATTTTTTGAAATTACAATTCTTGATAAAGGTACAAACAAATAAATATATTTATAAGAAAATAAATAGTAAAGCTGTGGCGTGGCAGGCAAAAATCCTCATCCTAACCCTCCACGTGGGTGCCAGCCAGAAATAACCACCACAGCAGTCTTGTACGATGTCAAGATGGGGTTAGCCAAGACCAGGAGGCATTATAGAGAATTCTTAGCTACTCAATAGCTTAATTCTCTATCTATGCCTTTTGGTCATCCGATCGAGGTACCTGATTTCAGTGGTGGAATGAGCGCTTAATACACGAAACCGTGCCCAAGAATGCAATGCTGGGGGTTAAACCAGTCTCTAACGAGCTCCTTCGGACGCACAGGCGAGGTCCGTCGTATTTTGCCTTATCCCGATACTACGGCGCTGTCGGGACTGACCGTAATTCCGTATTACTCGTGGGTCCAAAATCCTAAAAATTTAAAAATGAACAAAAAAAAGAAAATGAAAATAAAAATATAACAAAAAAAAAATGAATTTCCTGGCCCTTCATCGGAAGACGAACTGCTCGCTTCCAGCCAGGAAAAGACGGCGGAGAGCAAGACGCTCCCCATTGGGGGTGGCAATGGTGTAGTGGTAACATCGTCAATTGCCACGCTAAAGGTTCATGGTTCAAATCCTGATGTCAGCAAGCATTTATTTATTTCTCATGAAATATACAAAGTCAGTCCGATCATTTGCGAAAGCTTGTGTGAACACTACTGCGAAGGCATAACACTGGCAGTAGCTTGGTCATGTGGCTGGAAAAATTGTTCGCTCTGTTGATGATGATTTGCCCTTGACATCGATTATTGGGAAAAAAGTACTGTGAATCAGAAGCAATGACAATAGTAACAAAAATCTCCCCAGTTATCTGGACGCCACCCCCGGAGAATAGCTGAAGCATAAACAACTGAGCTTCAAGAACCACTACACCAAAAATCTTTCTCTCTCTCTCTCTATCCATCCTTTCCAACGCCCGCACTGTGTGTAAACATGTTAAAGGTATTCATAACCCTTTGAGTGCGCGCAAATTATAAAAAAAAAAAAAAAAAAAAAACCATTAACAACCACTACAACCACAGCGTCGGACACTCGACTTAGTGCCCATAAGCGCGAAGCACCCAACTCTCGCAAGTCGGCCAGCAACCATAGGAAAAGCGCGTACCAGCGTGCCATCTTCATTCTGGGTAAGATTACTTACTAAGAAAGAGGTGGACGGTACGGCTTCCGAACGGGATCTGGCCGATAAAGTCAAATACCAGAAGGTTGTCGATAAGTACATCAACTTCCGCAATACCCCACAACTTTCAAAAACCGATGAAGCAAAGCGTAATCGACCCCAGGAGGAAATCAAGTCCGATTCCCAAAGGATCAAAGTCCCTAAGCTGTTAACACCCAGCCCCAACGAACCTTCTACCTCCTCGGCTTTCCAAGCGACACGAACTGTCAGCGAGGTTGTCATAGACGACCATAGTCACCCTGGTAGACGAGCTCTCTACCGACGGCAAGCCAATGACTGAAGTTTGGGGAGCCATTGAGGTCAAACTATAAGAGATGGACATGGACCGTCTTATTAACAACCAAGGAGGACCACTGCCCTGCTTCGGCTCAGCTGAGATCATACGAGGGTACAGGGTCATCAAATGCGAGGACGCCTTCTCTTAGGAATTCCTAAGCGGCTGCGTTCACAAGATCCGTGACGCATGGGATGGCTTGAGCCTCAAGCTAATCCTGGCCAGAGAGATTCCGAGGAGACCGAGAATCCGCATTTGGCTCCCTAACATGGCCATTAACGACAACCTACTGCTAAATTGCCTGAAGCTGCATAACCTTGTTGAGGAACCCCACAACAATACCCTCTCCTTCCTTCTTCTTATTAATGAGGACAGTGCTGTCTGCATTGAGAAGAACGGATGCAAACTCCGTTTCGGCATCAGGCATGCCAAAGTCAAAATTTTCCGATCCTCTGGTCTCACTGACGACTTAGACGAAGTCGACGATGCACCAAAAATTGTTGGAGGACATGAGGATTGAAACTACAACCCAAACCACAAATAACACCGATAATACCAATGCTGAAAGTCATTCAGATTAATCTGCACCACTCGATTAGTGCTACAGATAATCTGGTGGTCTTTCTCAAGGAGGAAAACATTGATATCAGCATTGTCCAAGAACCCTGGGTGAACGGCCCTGACATTAAGGGCCTCAAACCAATACAACCTTTTTTACAACCGGAATAATATCAATCATGGTAAGCCAAGAACCTGCATTCTGGCTAAAAACCATATTAAAGCCTTTATATGTCCAAATTTTAGCTCGTCCGATTTAACAACGGTCAGGTAGTGCAGACCCATACATCTCCTCTGCCTACATGGCACACGACCGCCAATCACCGCCAGAAGAACTTCAGGATATGGTGACGGCTATCTCCACAACAAAGACCAACCTGCTTATGGGCTGCGACGCAAATGCCAGGCACGTGCTATGGGACAGTTCCGAAAGGAAGGAGCGAGGTGAGTCCTTGTTCGAATTTATCCTTGCAAATAACATCTCAATATGTAACAAAGGCAACACTCTAACCTTTATTTTTCCGAGTACGGAAAATTTCAACGGCTGGGAAGATGTCATAGACGTTACACTCTCTAATAACAGTAGTAATATAAAAGTCGAGAACTGGAGAGTATCCAATCTGAAGTCTTTTTCAGACCATAATTGGATCCTCTTCAATGTAGATCTCGAGATCGAGACTCCCAAACCCTACAGCAACCCCAAAAAGAACCGACTGGATAAAGTTTAGTCAAGTCGTAGAACTCCAAACGCTTTAATAACCTCCACTGCAGAACTAGACACAAAAGTAAAGACTTTCGAAAAAGCCTTCAATAATGCTTTTAAAGTTGCGTGTCCGTTCAAATACACCAAAAAAACCTTCCCTCCGTGGTGGAACGAAGAACTCTATAACCCCAGGAAACTGACTAGAGAGACCTGCAATATCTGCTACAAGTGCAAATACTGGCAACCTTACACGGACAGCCTTAAAATATACAAAAAAGCTATCAGAATGGCCAAGAAACGGTTCTGGATAGAATATTGACAATCAATTGATACCCTCAAAGACTCCGCTAGACTCGCAAGATTCTATCGAAGGATCATTCCAATCCATCTCTCCTGAAAAGGTTGGATGGTAAGTGGACGGAGTCAACTGCAGAATCCTTAAAGATCTTGATACACACCCACTTTCCCGGATGTAAAGACAGTTACATAGAGCCTAACAGTTCGCAATGCCTGCAATCCTGGGAACACATAATACCCATTATTACGGAAGAAAAAATCTCCTGGGCCATTCGCAGCTTCGCCCCTTATAAATCGCCAGGCCTAGATGGCATTCTGCCCATTACGCTACAAAAAATGCAAGAGGTAGCAATCCCATGGCTCGTACCGATTTTCAGGAGCTGCATCCTAAATAACCATGTTCCCCACTCATGGAGACGGGTGAGAGTGGTTTTCATTCCGGTGGTGGGGAGGCGCGGACATGAGAACGCGAAAGATTTCAGACCAATCAGTCTGACCTCCTTCGTTTTGAAGGCCCTCGAGCGCGTTCTAGACAACCATCTGCGAGATACTATCGATTCATTTCTCTCCAAATCCTAGCACGCATACCTCAAAGGAAGATCTACAGAAACAGCTCATCATGAAGTAGTGCGAACAATAGAAAAATCCCTACAGTATAAGGAATACACTCTAGCTACCTTCCTAGAATAGAAGGAGCTTTTGACAATGTACACGCTGAAGTAATTCTAGAGCCCCTCACGGAGCTGGGCATAGAAACCTACCTAAGCCAATGGATAGTCTCTACGCTCAGCACTAGAACCATTCAGGCATCTCTAGGAAACAGCACTATAACCAAATTTGCCAGTAGAGGAACGCCCCAGGTTGAGACATCTCACCTCTACTATGGCTAATAGTCATGAATAAAAGCCTTTTATGCTTAGACAGAGAAATAATTAAAGTAGTTGGGTATGCGGACGACATGGTGATTTTAGTGTCGGGACTTTTTCCTCCCGTGATAAGTGAGATTATGGAGAGTGCTCTAAGTAAAGTAACCGCATGGGGCAGAAAGTGTGGACTTGGAGTCAACCCAAATAAAATTGAACTGATGCTTTTCACCACAAAAACCAAAATACCCGAATTCAATCTTCCTCGAATAAACGGTCAGATACTCTCCTTATCTTCCAGTGCTAAGTACCTAGGAGTTATTCTAGATTCTAAACTTAACTGGAAACCAAACATAGACGAACGAGTAAAGAAAGCATGTATAGCCTTCTATGCCTGCAATAGAACTTTCGGCAAAAGATGGGGCCTGCAACCAAAACTGACCCTGTGGATGTACACAGCCGTAGTACGCCCAATCCTTACCTACGGGTCGATAGTATGGTGGCCGGCCCTTAAAAAAGCCTATAACATAACCAAACTAAATAAGGTGCAAAGAGCAGCATGCATAGGCACCACAGGCGCCCTACGATCAACTCCGTCAGACGCTCTAACAGTCGTGCTACACCTTTTACCCCTAGATCTACATAACACAAACATCTCAGCGCACAGCGCAACCAGACTCAGAGAGTCCAAGTGCTGAACTGCGAAACCCTATGGACACAGCAATATCCTAGATTCTCTACCAGGAGAACTCGTATCGACTCCAACAGACTACATCATCCCCACATTGAACTTCACAAAGCGTTTTGATGTACAATTCCCTACAAGAAAAGATTGGCAAGATGGACAGGCGACCAGTGGTTTCGATCTAACAGTCTACACCGATGAGTCAAAAATGGACTGTGAGATTGGTGCGGGTGTTTTCTTGGAGTCCTTGAACATCGCAAGATCGAACAGACTCCCGGACGCTGCCAGCGTCTTCCAAGCAGAATTACTCGCCATTCGCGAAGCCTGTCGCCAAATCAAGTCACACACAAATACATCGCAATTTTAATTGATAGCCAAGCTGCTATCAAAGCCATTGCCTCGGAAACCATTTCCTCGAAATTAGTACTAGAATGCCGACAGGAGCTGGCCTCGCTAGATGGCCAATGCATGGTGACCCTAATCTGGGTTCCAGGCCATAGCAACGTTGATGGCAACGAACATGCTGACGAACTGGCCAGGCGAGGCTCAGCCCTCCACTGTTCACTTACGGAACCTGTCCACACCCCGCTCGAAGCAATTAAGGCAAACATCTCCTCAATCTTTCTTAGAAAAGCTAACCTTAAATGGTCTAGGTTAACAAAATGCGTCATATCCAGAAAGATGTGGCCTAACTGCCGACCTATTGAACAGAACGCACAAAGACATTGCCCGCATTATCGCGATAATCAGAGGACACTGGCCGGTAGGAGAGCACGCAGCCAAACTAGGTATCCCATATAATACACACTGCCGTAGTTGCAACATAGCCACCGAAAAGGAAACAATTATCCACTACATGTGCACTCATCCAGCACTTTTTATTTTCAAATTTCAGAACAATAGGTAAAAATTAAGACGAGAAAAGAAAAATTAGTGACGTAAGCTCGGTTGAAGTTCCGCCGCCAACACAGGAAGAAATTCGTTTTGCCATTCTCTTCAGATTTCGACGTCAACTCACGCCAGTCAAAATTCTGCACGAATGCCAAAATGCATACGGAATAAATACATCATCTCTTGTTACTATTTCAAAGTGGTTTCGGAGATTCCATACTGGCCATTTTTTATGGAGGACGAATCTCGTGAAGGTCGGCCCAAATCCTCAAATGTGGCGCTGGTGAAGGCTAAAATTTACGAAGATGCCAGGATGACATAGGAGATGATAGCGGATGAACTGGGCTTGAATGCCGTGGCTGTATTACGAATTTTGAATTATCACCTGAAAAATTCGAAGAGGTCAGCTCGATGGGTTCCAAAAATCTTGAATGGAGAGCAAAAAGAAGCTCGTGTTCGTTTTGCTCAATATTTCCTGAATAAGTTTGAAAATGGAGAGCCAAGCTGCTTCAATAAGATCGTTATAGGCGATGAATCTTGGTTTTACAAGTATGACCCGGAAACCAAACAGCAGTCTATGATATGGAGCTCAGAAGGTGCAAATCCCCAAAAAACAAAAGTCAGCAACAAAAGTTATGATGTATACTTTACCAGGGCGAAAATGGTCGCCGTCATCCCGCTTAAAACTGGTCAGACAGTTACTGCTAATTGGTATACTGAAACTTGCTTACCACAAGTTTTGCAAAATTAACTAGAACACCGACAAAAAGAGCTGAGCCGCTACTTTTTGCACCACGACAATGCGCCTACGCATACTGCTGAAAAAACCAACAACTTTCTTGCGCTCTAGGGCATCAATGAAATTTGCCCAGCACCTTATTCTCCAGATCTAGCGCCGTGTGACTTTTGGCTGTGTCCGAAAATAAAAAAAGATTTGAGGGGTCAAATCTTCGCATCTAATGAGGAGATTATCAATTTCGAAATCGAAAAGCTCCAAAAAGAGGATTTTGAAAGCTGTTTTGAAAGACGGATCTATCGGCTGACGAAATGTATTGAAATAAATGGGAATTATGTGGGGAAATTAAAAAAAGTTAAAGATTAAATATCTAAAGTTACAATTATTTTTGTGTTTTATTATTCAATCAACTAAGCGAACTTTTGTTAGTCCCTACGTATTATCTATTATTGATTACTTACTTACTTACTTACTTACTTAGATGGCGCTACGGTCCGGGGTGGACCTGGGCCTCAACCAACAAACCTCTCCAGCTAGCACGATTACGAGCCAGCTGCCTCCAGTTGCGTACGCCAAGTTGGTTGAGGTCCTCCTCCACTTGTTTGCGCCACCTACCGCAAGGTCGTCCTCTACTGCGTCGGCCTCTACTGCGTCGTCCATCCGGGGTGGATTCGAAAACTTTCTTAGCGGGAACGTTGGGCTCCATCCGCTCTAAATGACCCAGCCATCTTAGTCGCTGTATGTGAACTCTTCTGGCTAAGTCGATGTCCTTGTACATGCCGTATAGCTCGGCATTGTACCTTCTCCTCCACTCACCGTCTATGCAGACAGGACCAAAGATCGCTCGAAGAACTTTTCTCTCGAAATAATCAAGGGCATCCACATCCGGTTTTGTTAGAGCCCATGCCTCTGCGCCATACAGCAGGACTGGGATGATTAGTGTCTTATAAAGAGTTACCTTAGTAGTTCGAGATAGGGCTTTGCTACTCAATTGCCGTTTTAGCCCATAGAAACAACGATTGGCAAGAGTAATTCTTCGTGTGATCTCCCTACTGATGTCATTTGCGGAGTTCACCATAGAGCCTAGGTAGACAAAATCCTTTACTACCTCAAAATTATATCTGTCTATTGTGGCGTTCTGTCCAAGACGCCGATGTTGGGTGTCCTTTTTTGTAGACAGCATATATTTTGTTTTGCTTTCATTGACCGTTAGACCCATCTTTGCTGCCTCGATCTCAATACTCGTAAATGCCCCATTGACGGCCCGCTGAGTTCCGATTATGTCAATGTCATCGGCATAAGCGAGTAGTTGTACAGACTTGTAAAAGATTGTACCTCCGGTGTTGGCTTGTGAGTTTCGTACAATTCTCTCAAGTACTATATTAAAGAGATCCCATGATACCGCGTCACCTTGTCTAAGACCTTTCCTGACATCGAGTGGTTCGGTGATGTTCTTACCGACTTTGATGGAGCAGCGAGAGTTCTCCATCGTCATTCTGCACAAACGGACGAGCTTGACAGGGATGCCAAGACTAGACATGGCTCTGTATAGCTCGTCTCTATACACGCTATCATAGGCAACTTTGAAATCGATAAAGAAGTGGTGGGTATCGATTTTGTATTCATGGGTTTTTTCCAAGATCCGCCGTAGTGTGAATATTTGGTCAATGGTGGACTTTCCCGGCCTGAAACCGCACTGATAAGGACCTATCAGGTTGTTGACGATCGGTTTCAGGCGTTCACATAATACGGCAGACAGGATTTTATATGCGATGTTGAGGAGACTTATACCTCTGTAATTGGCGCAGTTCAGAGGGTCTCCTTTCTTCAGGATCGGGCAAACGATGCTGAGGTTCCATTCATCGGGCATACTTTCGTCCGACCAGATTTTACAGATGAGCTGGTGCATGCTCCTTACCAACTCATATCCTCCTGCCTTGAAAAGTTCAGCGGCAAGGCCGTCGGCTCCAGCAGCTTTGTTGGATTTGAGTTTAGATTTCGCTATCCTCACTTCATTCTGATCGGGTAGACGGGAGTCTTGACTGCCATCGTCACTGTTGAATAGCTCATTCTGCCTGACAGCGGAATATTGGTCATCATCGCCGTTTAGCAGTCTGCAGAAGTGTTTCTTTCATATCCTCAGCACCGACTGCGATTCTACTACTATGTTGCCATTTTCGTCCCTGCAGGCTTCAGTTCTGGCTTTGAAACCCTGGCATGTTCTTTTTACCTTTTGGTAAAATTTTCGAACATTATTCCTGCAATAAAGTCTCTCAATTTCCTCGATCGAGCGCTTCTCATGCTCCTTTTCCTTCTTCCTGAGAAGTCGATGCTCCTCTTTTCTCCTGCGCACGTAGAGCTCGTAAGCAGCTCTAGTCGTTCTATGCAGCGCCGCTTTGTACGCCTCTTGTTTTGCTGCATGTGCTTGCCGGCATTCCTTATCAAACCAGGGGTTTCGTTGTGGTGGCCAAGAGAAACCCAGTACATCAGAGGCGGCATCTCTGATGGCTTGTTGGCAACGCTGCCACTGGTCTTCCGCATTTGCTGCTGGCGGCATAGGACTTAGATTGAGATTAGAAGAAACACGATCGACAAAGGTTCTGGTGGTCTCTTGCGATTGTAGCCGCCCGACGTCAAATTTCCTGACAGTATTTCGTTGATTTCGCTCCGTTATGGATATCCGCATCCGTACCTTGGCTACAACTAGGTAGTGATCCGAGTCCACGTTGGCTCCTCGGAAAGTCCGGACACCCAGAATACTGGAAGAGTGCCTTGCGTCGATCACAATGTGATCGATTTGGTTGACGATTTTTCAAACAAAGGAGAGCCATGTTCCTTTGTGAATATCGAGACGTGGGAACCGCGTACTAGCTACGACAAAGTTTCGCCCCGCTGCAAAGTCGATTAGCCTGAGTCCGTTGTCGGATGTGTTGTCGTGCAGGCTGTGCTTTACGACCACGCTACTAAAGACGTCCTCTCTTCCTAGCTTTGCGTTAAAATCACCTAGGATAATTTTAACGTCGTGGGTAAGGGCATTGCTCATACGTCTTGTCCAAAGCTGGTAGAAGTCATCCTTGTCGTCCTTCTCCTCATGAGGGGCGTGAACGCATATTAGGCTAATGTTGGCAAATTTAGCCTTGATACGGATAGTCATAAGGCGCTCGTTCACATGCCTGAAACTCAAGACTTCTTGCCTAAGTCTGCCTCCAATAACAAATCCGCACCCGAATAGGCGCTGTCCTTTTTGTCTGTAGCAATCGCCGTAGTAAATGTCGCAGTTTTTCATACTCCTTTTGCCCGGCCCATCCCATCGCACTTCTTGGATGGCGGTAATGTCTGCTTTGAGACACTCTAGGGCCTCCGCAAGTTGTTCGGCTGCACGTGATTTGTAGAGGGACCTAACATTCCACGTGTAGACACGAAGATCGTTGTCCTTTTTACGTTTGCTTGGGTCGTCAACAGTAAATTCATTCGTATCCGAGGCTGTTGGTTGCTTCGTAACCGAAAGTTTTTTACGTGGTAGGGAAGTTAACCCGACGGCACAACCTCCAACCTGGAGGACCAGGTCCTTTTTTAGCAACCCCTAGGACGAGGGGCCGGATACACCGATGTCACTAACCCACTTCGGGGATGTGAGCGCTGCCGTTGGCCCATTAAGGGTTTATCCGCCACCATCTCTTTTTCAATACCCTGACGTAGTATTGAAAATCCTTACAGACCTCAGCTTCAAATATGTCGAAGTAGCTCCGGTAAGGAGATTATTGATTACCCTTTACGAAAACCCGTGGGGGACCTGCATTACGATTGATCGGGAAACTACTGACTGCCCAAAACTTGGCTTGGGCCAGTAGCGCAACAATCAAGTTCGTGATGATGTGCTTACTTTACCTCCTAGTGGTGGTCCCCGGGCAACTATACGTATAAACCCTTATACGTATAGACCAAAATTGTAAGTGCGGGTTGTCTAGGGCCTTGATTCAAGGCTAGGTAACGTGGGCCAGCAACCTGCGTTACTGAAACCAGCTCGCTACTGAAACCGACACTATGCCTCGGATAAGGACTGATCACATGTTGACGACTTTTGGCTATTGTACCCGGACAAAGATAGGTTTCTGGAATGTAAAGACGCTCCTCGACTCGGGAAGAGAAGGTCCTTACAATGCCAGATTCCTCTAACTGGAAAAGGAATTCATGCGACATAAACTGGACATTTTGGGGGTAAGTGAAGTAAGATGGTTAGAAGCGGGCGAGTACCAGTCTCCAACGCGTAACACTGTACTACTCTATTCTGGAAGACCTTCCGGAAGTCCGCGAGAATATGGAGTCGGACTACTGCTAACAACAACAGCACGCAAGGGCCTGATTTCCTGGCAGCCTCATGGTGATAGGATTTTGACAGCCAGATTCCGGACTAGAGTACGACGTGTCACCATCATACAGTGTTACGCCCCAACGAATAGTTCGTCTGAGGACGAAAAGGAGAGCTTCTACAATCTCTTAAGCGCCGTCTTCAACACAACACCAAATGGAGACATTGTCATAGTGATGGGGGATTTGAATGCCAAGGTAGGCAGCGACAACGAAGGGCTCAAGCATGTAATCGGGAAACATGGTCTAGGCAACCGCAATGACAACGGCGAAAGGTTTGTGGATTTCTGCAATGCCAACCGCCTTGTGATAGGTGGCACCATGTTTGAGCACAAGACCTGCCACAAAGTCAGCTGGGTTTCCAACGACAGGCAAGCAACCTCCAACCAAATTGACCATTTTGCTATCAGCCGCCGCTTTAGAAGTAGTCTCCTGGACGTCCGAAGCAGACGAGGGGCAGATGTGGGGATAGTACGTGATCACCATCTTATGATAGCTACTCTCCAACTACGCACTGCTGCAGTTTGAAGATCCCACGGCAACACAAGAATGCCCAGGTTCAACATCGATAGACTTAGTGATCCCTCAGTGCGCCAACAATTAAGGGAGCACTTTTCGCAGGGTGTGGAAGCAATCAGCAGCTCAATGCCCGCAACCATCCAAGACCATTGGTGTGCTGTGAAAAATGTTTTTACATCTGGTGCTGAAAGAATTGTCGATCGATCGCAGGGAAGACATAGGGCGTGGCTTTCCGAGGATACCTGGAGAAGGATTGACGAACGAAAACAGCTAAAACCTCGCGTTGCAGCTACCCCAGCAGCAGGGAGAAGCGAGCTAGAGTCCCTATATCGCATGAAGATGAGAGAAGTTCAGCGTAGCGTACGACGTGACAAGCGCAACTACATCAACGCGCTGGCTACAGAAGCAGAAGAAGCTGCACGGAGGTGCGACAGCAGGACTGTCTACAGAATCACGAAAGAGCTGACAGGTGGTCGAAGCTCCAGCCAATACCCAGTGAAAAGCCTAGACGGCTCCTTGCTCATTTCGGATGAGGACCAGCTCAAGAGATGGAAAGAGCATTTTGCTACGGTTTTGAACCGTGTATTCGCTAGCGATATGCTCCCAAATCAGACTGAGATGCCCGAGGTGAGAGGTTCCAGAATACGCACCACGACTCCCAGTGAAGATGAGATCATTACCGCGATCAAGGCACTCAAAACCAACAAGGCGGTAGGACTTGACGGTATTCCAGCAGAGCTCTTACGAGCAGCGCCAACAACATCGGCTGAGCTTCTGCTTCCACTTATAGAAAGAGCTTGGGAAGCTGAGAGCTTTCCTAACGAGTGGAAAAAGGGAATGATCGTCAAGCTTCCTAAGAAAGGAAATTTATTGGAATGCGGAAACTGGAGGGGTATCTGCGTGCTGCCTGCTGTAGCTAAGATAATAGCTAAAATCATCCTTGAGCGAATCAAACAACATCTCGAAGACACACTCGATGCCGAACAAGCAGGTTTCCGCTCTGGATCCTCCTGTGCCGACCACATCAACACCCTGCGGATTATCATCGAACAGTGTGTTAAATATCGATCGCCACTGCACCTGCTGTTCATCGATTTTGAGAAGGCGTTCGATAGTGTCAACAGGAAGTTTATTTGGCGTGCCTTACGCAGGAGAGGCATTCCCGATAAACTAATTGCTATTATCAAAGCTACATATGAAGGCTCCAAATGTCACGTTCTGCACAGTGGGAGGTTGTCTGAGGAATTTGAGATCCAAAGTGGGGTAAGACAAGGCTGTATCCTTTCACCAATATTATTCCTATTGGTGATTAACGATGTGCTTCATGCAGCTTTGTCGACGGGAAACGGAGGAATTCGATGGACTCTTACATCTCAACTGAAACATCTTGACTACGCAGACGATGTATGCTTACTCTCCCACAGAATTATGGACCTCCACCAAATGACAGCAGATGTGGAGAGGGAGGCAGGTGTCGTCGGGCTGAAAATCAATACGACAAAAACTAAAATCATCAGCCTTGGAACTAACTCATCGGCTCAAATATGCATTGCTGGACAACCGGTAGAGAGAGTAGAGGATTTCCAGTATCTTGGGAGTATTGTCTCGACCGATGGTGGAACCGAACTGGATATAACCAACAGGATCGTCAAAGCAAAGTCCGCTTTCAGGATGTTGTCCAAAATATGGCGAAGCAATGCAATCAGTTTGAGCACCAAAATAAGACTGTTCCGCTCCAACGTTGAATCCGTGCTGCTATATGGTTGCAGCACGTGGAGAGTGACCACTACTATCACCAGAAAGCTGCAAACGTTCGTTAATAGGTGTCTGCGCAATATCTTAAGGATTTTCTGGCCCAATCGTATCTCTAACGAACACCTTTACGAGAGAACGGGTCAGGAACCAATAGGCACAACCATCCAACGGCGGAAGTGGCAGTGGATTGGTCACACGTTCCGAAAGGGTGACAGCTCCATAGCGAACCATGCTATGCAATGGAACCCTCTAACTCAGGATGGCAGAAGACCTGGCGGTCCGCGGAAAATGGCGCAGAACAGTCGAGAAGGAGGCACGGCAGTTAGGGAAAAGTTGGGGAGAACTCAGACACATTGCCAGAAACCGTACACGATGGCGCGTAGGCGTAGTAGAGGCCCTAGGACCCACAAGGGGATACAGGACATAAGTAAAGTAAAACCCGATTGATATTCGCTAAGGATCTTATTTCTATTAATCCAATTATTTATACGACCTAGAAAAATGGAGGAAGTTGGAGTTCGGCCATTGAAATTTCTTGATCGAGCATATCATTAACTATTAAAGGTTCTGCGAAATGAATATTGTACGACGAAGGGTTCGGGTTTAAAAGCTCTTTGAAATACTCGGCTAGCTTCGAAGCATTTAAATGAATTCTGCAGATAAAATCAGATCCTTTAAGATGCTTTATTTTTTCCCAAAAACATTTACTATTTGTGGAGAAAGTATGTGATGGGTTGTTTCGGGGTCTTCAGCACAGAGATGCCACGTGTCCGATCGATCACGGCCCATTTTCTTAAGATGGTTATTGAGAGAGCACTTGCCAGTTAGGAAGTCAGTTAGGATCTTAGCTTTCTGTTTGCTCATTGATAGGATGTCTCTGGTTCAATTTTTTGAGAAATGTAAAAAAAATTTTTGAGAGTCTTAGCATACTCGTAGAGCATTTGTTCCCGTTCCCAACGAAATAGCTCTTATTTTTATCTAGCTTGTAGATAACCGCAGAAGGGTTCAGGTCCATTGTAAGGAGATTGGGCACCTAGTCTGGCAAGCTCAACAGCCGCTTCTTTACCAGGAATTCCTTTGTATCTGGAGACCCATATTAGTGTGATTTTGTTGAGTGCAGCGAGCTGCAAAAGAGTCTGGAGACAGTTCCAAACCAGTTTAGACTAAAAAACAAAAGACGTGAGAGCTTTGAGTGCTGCTTGGCTATCTGACATTACATTAATATGTGACCTTCGGGTGTTTCTTCCAATGCATTCTCTGGCGCAGATCTCTGCTTGGAAGATAGTAGTGGATTGACTTAGAGGTGTAAAGGGTTTGTAGTTGGGGCCAAAGATACAAGCTCCTGCCCCATTTAACATTTTTGAACCGTCAGTGTACCAGTTGATTTACTGTGTAATTTAAGGGATTTTAGGATAACCCCAGTAGCAGCGGTCAGGGATGGTAACTGTGAAGGGGTGGTTGAGGTGTATTCATTTAGGCATGAAGTTTGAGATGCATACTACTGGAGAAGATAGTAGGAATTTTCTGAAGGATCTTTATATGCCCAACTAAATTGGAATTTGCGCTGCTGCATCAAATCAGCATTAGTATAAGAGTATTAATAATCACTTTGGTGGGCGCAAATCTAAAAAAAAAGAAAATATATGTAAGTTAGTTGCTAAGGAAAACTTGCTTCTAGTGAAGGTCTATTTCACAGACATCCGGCAACGAGTAATTGGCGTCGGATATATTTTGTAAATATCCACGCTATGTACATACATGCATAATGTATATCGAATATCAGAAACATATCAAGCGAGCATAAAGCTACGATTTTGTTATATAATAAATGGGCTTAATTAAGCCGTGTGACCAAGTATTGTACCAAAACTGTGTCAAACACTACCAACCATAAGTGGTCAAATAGCCAGCAAAAATGCTCAAACGTTTGACCATTTGTCAAATACGTATAGTGGAACCATAGTCGACATCGCAATTAAACAATTCTTAATGTAGGTATATATATACATGCATACATACATACATACACGTACTACAGTTCTTTGTCATACTGAGTGTCATCAACATCAGCATTGGATAACAGGATTCAGAATGAATAAATGCGGTTAACCTTACTTAACTTGGAACAATTTATACTCCTTAGAACTTTAAGATGCCAAGACTACCTCAAAAACACCAATGAAAATGATAAAGCCAGCATCACTGACGTCTTTAATCTAACGTCTAACGACAATGAATGATTGATAGCATCACTAAAAGATAAACAATTCTTCGCTTGCACAAGCACAGCCACCTTAACTTCATTGAAAAAAAAATCTGTAGACATTAACCATCACTAAAATAAACCTCTTCATGGATAACTTCCGGGAATCCAAATCCCCACCCGCGTCGCTCATAAGCCGGACACCACCTTGCATCCGTCATATTCAGTGCCTCTTCAAAGTGAAGCGTTCAATCTTCATTAATGTCAGCATCGGTGATGCCACGTTGATTTTTATATCTCCCCCGACCCACCCCCATTGTGCTGCTGACAACAATAATGACAGCTCTTGACTAACGTCACATTGATGATCTATAAACTGCATGAAAACAAAAGAAAACTCACCGATATGTACCTACAAAAGAAAAACGTCCCGTTCGTCGGACTTTTAATGTAATTTTCTGACGCAAATAAATGAGTTGTCAAACTTTGTCTATTTGCATGCCGCCTCATTAATTGTCACCACATTCCAGGGGCTCTGCCTCGCTCAACAACCGAACCAACCAACAACTGTCAAGTGTTGTGTGACAAAATTGCCGCAGGCGTCTTAATGAAAATTGTTTTGTTTTTCGCCAAACAAAGTTTTGCCTAAGTGTACTTGTTGCCGAATTAAGTCCCATCACGGCTGGAAGAGGGTTGGTCGGATAAGACTGATGCCACGAAGAGATAATCTCTCCAAGGCTGCGAAGAAGAAAATTTAAATTCCTGACTTGGCTCCTCGCCATGGAGTTGCCAATAAAACAACACTAAAACGGGTCCCAGAATGAAGTAATAATGGGTGCTATTGTTGCAATAGTTACTTGGTTTACCACTGGAAGGAGGATGAGGTCTGCCGCCTTAGGAAAGGGGTTTTCCCAGAGAGATGACTTGGTGGACCGAAATCTTGATGAGGGTATTGCATTAATTGTCACAGTAATGGGATTTGAAATGGGTTTCGAAATGAAAAGCATTCAGCATTCCTTACTGGCTGCCGTCGTCTTCGTCATTACGTCTGTTGGCCAAATGAATGTGTTTAGTGCGTTGGACAACCCCTCTTATCCTCGTCGTTGTGGCGTTAATTGATTTTGTTTTAATTACTACTTAAAACTTTTCACAAAAACGCCCGCGAGTTAATGAGATGGAGATGGTAATTGCTGTGCTTGGTTGAAGCCGTCGTCGGCGGCTATCTCGGTGATTGCTGATTGAAGCGATTTTGCCAGAGTTCACTCCTTGTACGAGACGACCGACCAACCGATGTCGGCTCTGTACACATAAATAAATTGATTAAAACTTTCAATTGAGGAAAACCGAAAAAATTTAATTAAAGCGCAAATGAGCGCTTTTTATGTTCTTCTTCCCTTCATCCTGGCGGAAGGACCTCCATACAGGAATAAAATTTCGCGAAGCCAAAAACTTGAGGACGTAGTTTCACCATTTTCCTACCGGCAGCGTTGCATCAATTTTCGACCACTTGTGGTGGATTTGGATTTTAAACTGTGTGATGCCCTGAGCACTACTGCTGGATAGGTGTTGTGAAGGCGAAGAATTTCGTCCTTATTTCGTCGACGGCGGATAACCACAGAATCTATTTAAATTAATTATTTGCAAGTGGTTCTACAAGTCTTTTCCTTATGGTTGCAATTTTTGAAGTGGCGCCTTTTGTCGTTGGCCACGGTACACCCTTTCCGCCTCTAGGTAGAAGAAACTTTCCTTCGGATTGTAGTTTGCAAGGAAGCATGGAACTCTAAGTAGAATTTTGTTGATAAAGTTTTTTTCCGTTTAAATTGAAAAATTATTCTCGATTTAACTCAACGGGGTGGTGAAATGTTGTTCTCTTATCCTTTGGAGTTTGTAAGTGTTTAGACAGTTCTGCAGATTGCACGTCATTTTTGTCATCGCAGGTGGTAATCTTTCATAAATAATAATTGAAACAATATTCCAGAACAGAGGCATATTGTGGCTGAAACTACTAAATTGTGGTTCAAGGAATTATTTAATTTTATCATTAGGAGGCGAATAAAAGTTTTTCAATTTAAGTTGAGAGCAATACAATAATTATTTCATCTCTTGACAAGGATTATTTCGTTTGAATTTAATTTCCTCGACATCTACATAGAGTCGAGTATGACCAATTTAAAGTGAAAAATAGAATTTAAAAAGAATAAAAAAAATTATGCAGTAAAAGCGGAATTTCGGGTATGTATTCACCCAAGCCTTTTCCTTAAAAATGTATGTATTTAGAAGTTCTTGGTAAATGGCTGCCAAAATAGGGTTTTTGACCGTTTTCGAGCACCATCTATCTGCATTTCTATCATCATATAGCAAGGTTCACATTATACGATTTGCTTGACGACCGACCAAATCGTACAATTTGAACACTCATCAAGCAAGTCGTCCAATTTGTAGTACGGTTTTTCAAAATTTTCAACTTTTTACTTTGCTTGACAGATATATCGTTCAATGTGAACGCTTGTCGTACAACTTCAGAGCATTTTTTCATTTTTGTTTCTGATTTCGATGAGAAAATATCGAAGCTTAATAAAAATATGGTGTCGAGAGCAGACAAATAGTTTTGGCAGGAGTTTTTTGAACTAGATTAGGCTAGGTTGGTACTCTCGTGCAGATATACTTTGACCAGTAAAGGTCCTTTGTGATACCATGGACCTACCACTAGACCATTCAGGGACTAATCAAACCAACCAGAGTCTTTGATAAAGCGATGGATGCTCATGACGCCTAAGGACGCCAAATCGGCGAGGTCATCAAGGATGGGGGCGTCTAGATGGAGTATTATTTTGCGCGATAGAGTTGGACATGCGCATAGAAGGTGAACGAGATGCTCAAGTTAGTCTCTTCGGAGAAAAAACTACACCCCGGTCTCAGAGCCATCTGTGAAAAAGTGAACCGAACTGCCATCAGCTGGGGGACAGTTGTCCCATTCATCCTGTTCATGGATACTCGTACGGAAGTTATGGTCAAATCTCAGTTTCTATGGGGTGTAGTCCGTATTTTCATGGGTGAAATTGAGAAGCCCAAGGCCAGTGTGAAAACTAGACCACTGCGAGGAGGCTTTTAAACGGATGGCCGCACTGGCAGTAATCTGTTTGCACATATCTAAGGGCAGCAGATGGAACAAAATGTCCAGTGCCGTAGAGGGAGTATTTCTCAGTGCACCCAGATGCACATGCATGCAGATCTTTGCATCTTACCTAGTTGATTGAGGTGGACAGCTCTAATAAGAGCAGGCCGCCATACGATCACACCATAGAGCAGCATAGGCCTAGTAACGGACACGTACAGCCAACGGGTGCTTTGAGGTTTCATACGCCAACTTCTACATATAGCCTTTTTACAGGAATAGAGAGCTGCATTGGCTTTCCTTACGCGTTCTATTAAATTAGCTTTCCAGTTTAATTTTCTGTCCAAAATAAGACCCAGGTATTTTGCGTTTTCAGTGAAGGTGAGACTGGTGCCATTTATCGTAGGAGGGTCTATGAGGGGAACTTTATATTTCCTAGTGAAGGGAACGAGTTCAGTTTTATGAGAGTTATCCCCAATCCACACTTAAAGGCCCATCTGGTAAGCCGATAGAGAGCATATTGGAGTATAAACTTAAGAGTTTCTGGGTCTTTGCCAGAGGTAGTAGCAATGTCATTTTTTAACTATATTTCATTTTGTCTCTTTATATGAATTGTTATTTTTGTTAATAGTTCCGCATACATCACCACGTCCATCCTAAAGTAATTCTGAAAATCGGATAAAAATGTATTCCTTTTTTCATTCAAGGTGTAACCCACATTCGTTTTTTTCTTTTTTCTTTTTCCTTATTTTCCTAAATTCCCAATAACTTGTCGATAACAAGAGCCGCAACTATAACATCCACCGCCATGCTCACAGTTCGAAATCTATATCACAAATGAAGTCTATCAAGCATGTAGTACAATTCGAACACTAAGCAATATTTGGACGTCAAGCAAATCGTATAATGTGAACCCCGCTTATCATAGACAAAAAGATCTTTTTAAGCTTAGTCCATTTGTCTATATGTCAACGTAGAGTACAATTTTGCAGTTTTCCATACACAGAGTATCCAATGAAAATTTCGTTCTTTTCGGCAATATAACTAACCGTACCTTTCTGTCTCTCCTATTTTTATATGCAAGGCAAGGTTTTGTACACCTCTACAAGTATAAATGGACTTCGATTTCCAAGTACGGGCTGCTTCAAAACTATTTCTATTACTTCCTTTGTAGCTATACGAATTTTCAACTCCTATCTGCTGCACAGAGTGCCCGAATACTCATGTAAAGAAAAGTGTAGACTCCGTCGTAGACTATTACCACTAGGTGTGCAAACGGAGTTTTCTGTGAACGGGCAAAGAAAATAAGCAGGTATGAATCATGTAAGAAATGAATACGGATGCTCATGGTATTGACGCTCATGAATGTTTGAATGCGTAGTAGACTCGCACTTAAAGTATTCATTCAATCAGAGTATTCACAATAGTTGTGAAGTGTAGAAGTGATTCACAAGCCTTCGAATGTACAATTTTGCAGTTTTCCATACACAGAGTATCCAATGAAAATTTCGTTCTTTTCGGCAATATAACTAACCGTACCTTTCTGTCTCTCCTATTTTTATATGCAAGGCAAGGTTTTGTACACCTCTACAAGTATAAATGGACTTCGATTTCCAAGTACGGGCTGCTTCAAAACTATTTCTATTACTTCCTTTGTAGCTATACGAATTTTCAACTCCTATCTGCTGCACAGAGTGCCCGAATACTCATGTAAAGAAAAGTGTAGACTCCGTCGTAGACTATTACCACTAGGTGTGCAAACGGAGTTTTCTGTGAACGGGCAAAGAAAATAAGCAGGTATGAATCATGTAAGAAATGAATACGGATGCTCATGGTATTGACGCTCATGAATGTTTGAATGCGTAGTAGACTCGCACTTAAAGTATTCATTCAATCAGAGTATTCACAATAGTTGTGAAGTGTAGAAGTGATTCACAAGCCTTCGAATGGTTTCATGTAGCTCATATTGAAAAAATCTAGAATTTTCAGACTACTTACTATGGTCGCACAATTAATGCAGCAGGGAGCCACTCGAAAAATGTATTGCCTTATTCAAAACAATGAGAGCTTGTTTGAGATGCATTGTATGAGAGGCAATAAAGTTTGAGAGTTGCCGATAATTTCTTGGAAGGAATGTGAATGTATGTGGAGACTTAGAGGGCAGTGAATGTTTCAAATGGCTCATAAAACAAGATACTTATTCATCAATATTTCATTAGAGCTGTAGAAGTTCATGAGTAAAGTTGATTTAAAAACAAGATCTGCCAATTATGGAAGTAAATCAAAATACTTGAACAGTTCGACCGCTGTTGCACCTGAAGTTCAATCAAGTTAAGTTATTTTCGTAATTTGAAAAAGGCATCACTTGTGCCTATTTATATTCATGTGCACATTACTTATTACAAATTGTAGATTGACAATGGAATCAATAGCTTGCATTTTTTTTGATAATTGACTTCATAATCTCGATACCTTATTCTCTTGGTGAATACTTTATAAATTATATATTCGTATAGCTTAACTGAAGAACAACTAATGTCTTTATATGAAGACAATGATGACGAGGAAAATACTTTAGCAAATGATGACAAGGATAACAATCTTGATTGGTTACCAGGCGATGCTCAGGATTTCGAGGTAGAAGATCTTGTCAACATTGATGTCGTGGAAAATGAAATTGAAGTCCAGTCGATCTGTGATGACAGTGAAGCTTATTATGAAAATTATCCAGATAGTTCACCACGTGATATTGCAAGCGAATATATATCACGATATAATACAATCTGTAAAAATCACCAGTGCCATCATCGCAAATGCGGTCTTACAACATTATTTGTGAATCTGGTGAGATACATACATATGTACATACATCTGTTTCAAGAATAATTAAAATATAATATTATCTTTTTATAAGGTGAACCATATCGGAAAACTAAATCAAATCTGTTTTGGCTTATCATACTGGGTCTATTGCTTTTCTAAGGGTATTTGCGATTCTAAGCTGGAAGAGATTTATGTGTCCCATCTATAGTACAAAGGAGCCATGAAGCATCGGTTACTCGGTTTTACTTCATAAAAACTGCAATCGAGACTGTTCTTGACACCAACATTTTACTCCTTACTCCACCCTTGCATTCTTCCAGTCACGAACCCGACAATACAGGACGAATAAAATGCAAAGGCTATTGTCAAATGTGTAAAACTGGTAATACTAAGCGAAGAAGAAAGACACTCAAAAGAACAGCAATCCAAAGTGCGATGAGCACACAAACCCAGCACCTGTTATCTGTAAGAGCTGTATGTACACCTGAAAACGATTTCAACTTTTTATTTTGTAATTATCATCTATAACAAAAATAAACTTCCATAAAACAAAATAAAAATTCTTTCTTAAACACAAAAATATTCGTATTTAATGCGAGTACCTCATTACTCCCTATGGCCGATGTAGGGGGTACTTTCAAAAAGTATAATAAAACTATACGCCTTAATCACATATTCTTATGAAATTGGTTTTTATTGCTGGAAATAACTGTTTGTAAGATGTCAAGAAAGCTCAAGACAAAATATGAAATATTACCAAAGTTGGGACACATTGAACATGAATTAGAATCCGCCTAGTCGGTATAGCCCCATAAGGGTTAAATGCACCTTAAAATGCATGTGGCTAACTTACCACACTTTTTCTAACGCTCAACAAAAAATTAAGCTTTGGATAGTTATAGTAAGGACCGTGGCGATGAATGCAAGCGTGTCAAATTTCAAAATAAAATATTGCATGCCAGATAGTTGTCTCGAAAAAAATTTTAAATTACGTCGTTTTCGAAGCCATACTATACAAAGCTGAGTCAATTCGCTTATTGTTAGTTTTGTGGGAAATGTCATCTCCCCTTTTCCGACAAATACTTTACTTTATTCTACTAGTCTATAGTATTTATAACAAAAACTGATTACAACATAAACTTCAAACAAAAAATAAAATAAAAATATGCCCGTGACCGTAAATACAATAGGTAGGTACATGTTTCATTATGACCATGGCACATCAGACATTTACTTTTACAAAAATAATAAATACATAAACATTATGACATGAAATTTGGGTAGTGACCGAAAGAATAAAATCGCGGATACAAGCTGCCGAAATGAGGTTCCTTCGCGATATTGTTGGAATAACTCGTAGGGATCGAGTGTGCAACACCAGAGTATGCGAGACGCTCAATGTTGAGCAGCTATTTCTCCGAACGGAACGATCTATGCTTCGATGGTTTGGCCACGTAGTACGTATACCCACAGACCGGCTTCCAAGATGTGCCATGATTGCCGTGCCATCAGGTAGACGACTCCGCGGTAGGCCTAGAAATAGATGGTTGGACCAAGTCCGACATCTATCCTGGAGTCGTCTAGGGATTCCTCCTGATGAGTTAGAGTCAATGGCGGAGGATCGAGAAAGATGGACGGTCCACCTGAGCATCCTACCCCGCGACCCTCATGAAGGATTAGCGGGCCATTGAAAATGTATGTATGTATGTAACATTATTACATAAGTGGAAAACAGAAAAATATTTGTAATTTTACTGGTATTTAATTTTTCATTTATTTATTTATTTTTTTTGTTGTAGCGTTGTTCGGAGACTGGTGAACAATAGTATTGCATACATTATCTGTATAATTAAAAAACAAGCGCGCGAGCTTGGGATTCCTCTCGTGATGTTATTTTTGCACATATTTTCATGATTCTAACACTGGTCGAAAGCTTATCAGCTGAATATGGGAAAAGTATGCATAAGTAAAATGATGGCCGCGAGTAACATCAATGAGTATGACAATTAAAATCCATAGTACGAATGCAAGTATAATACAACCCACATTCAGTGTTGTCAAAATAAAAATAAAGAACTTAAAGTGCGTGTGACAGTTATTAAAAGACCCAGCGAAGCGGTTACAACCAGCTAGTATCTACTAAGATGTCAATAAGATTTCCCAAAGGCTGTGTGTTTTTCCACACCTTCTCAGAGCTTTGCGTTTTTGAACTGATCAAAACATGAAAATACTCTTTGAAACACCTTGTATTTTGAAAGCTGAAGCTATTTATTTCAGAAAAAGTTCAAAGTTAACTTGTGCCTCCAGTCTTTCTCCTCCATTACTTTCTTAATAAACTTTATCCGCATACGTTTTTTGTTAAATGGGCGGTTCTCAAAAAAAAAAAAATAAAAATTCCAAGATATTATTGCCTCTTCTCTAAATCTATCATACCATTCTTTCGAGTATGGCTAAGGTTTCTCCTCATATTTTCAGACAAGAAGTTAACACAGCATTAGTTTTATTCGGAATTTATACACCAGGTATAATTTTTGATAATAAGTGATAATAAGTAGGACAACCTTTCTTCAAGATAACCTCAAAAAGTTGATTCTTGAGGGAGTCGTACAATGAGGCCAAGTAATTGAGTGAAATCTCATTCCAGGCAAGTTTAATGGCATCTATCTGCACTTTTTTATCATCGTATTGCTTTCCACGGGCGCCGTGGCGTAAGTAGTTAGTGTGTCGGATCACTACGCATGAGGTTCCAAGTTCGAATCCCAGAAAACACCCACCTCTCGCGAGCGTCTGACAAATATCCGAGAGTATTGTTGTCTCGAAAAAGCTTCTCAAATCGCCGTTCGGATACCGCACTAAACTGTAGGTCATTCCATTCGTGTGAAAAATATAACGCGCACAACATAAGTTTTTTTTTTTGGTTGCGCCTGGAGGTGCAGGAATCTTCAAAAGATACCAATGGTCCGTACCATTGGTTATGCCCGATTCATATATCTGACAATGCCATCAGTGCTAGTCAGTATATGTCTACGGGCTAAACCTCACCCCCTCAGAGAGGCACTATGAGAACTGGCTGCGCGTACTCATAGTAGTAGAAAATTCGTTCCTCTCATTTTTTCATTTTTGTGATGACTACGATTAAGTTGCCTTAACGAGTAGTTTACGCTTCTGTAATGTTAATCGCGTTAGGTAGGTAGCTTTCCAGTGAAGGCACCTACTAATACCGTCATTACATGCGGTTTTTCCTTACGGCGCTAGGTCGAAAGGTCTTGTTCTTTATAGTCGGCGCTCAAGGTTTGTCACGTCCATAGTACGGATTATTTCATTATTGCAATGAACATGAAGACGGGTACGAAGTTTGCGAGCGAAGTTTGTTACTTCGTCCCTCATGGAAGCAATTCCTAGATCTCTGTGAATATCACTATTTCTTATATACCAAGGAGCATTCGCGATTGCTCTTAGTGTTTTGTTTTGAAATGCTTGCAGTAGAGCCGTTATGCTTGGTTTGGTACAACCCCAAAATTGTATACCATATGTCCAAGACGGTTTTAGCACTTGCTTATACAGAAGAAGTTTGTTGTATACGCTTAACTTCGAGTATCTTCCGAGTAGCCAATACATTTCTCTAAATCTGATTTCGAGCTATTCGCGCTTCTTTTTAACGTGTGGTCTTAAGTTTGCGTCTAGCACAACATAAGTGGTTGCGAGAAGCTAGGCCCAGGCACTTGAAAAGCTATTGCGCCAACTATTTCTTTTTTTTTTATTGCTTTCCACCTTCGTATACTTTACGTGTGAGCCAGCCCCAAACATTTTCTAGAATGTTAAGGTCTATTGAATATGGTGGCCAGTAGTTCAACGTTTTGACAATTTAAAAACGCGAGCGGTGTGCATAGGAGCGTTATCATGTTGAAATGTCCATGAAAGTGGTCCTAAGAGATTGTGAATTTTTGGAAAAGCTGATTCCAACATGGCTTTGACTCTCTGTCATTTTTTAGCTTTGAACCACTAAGTCGATGGTGCCATAAGACTCGTAAGATATTGCAGCCTAGACCCTTACGCTCCCTTCTCTGCTATGATGGCGGCTTAAAAAGAGCACCTCTGTTCTTAGATTGTGAAAGTAATAATTATAGCCATCTGGTTCATCTTAATATTTTTATTTTTGTTTGAGAAGACTACTTTTTTTCCAGTCATTCGAACTTGCCCCTTGTTGCACATCCCAGGTCATGTGACCTTTCGCGGATTGTAAGCGTCGACATTTTCGCGCAGCATTATTTGGTGGTTTTTTCTTTAGCTTTAGTCGCTTGATGTATTTGTCACTACGAATCACACGACGAACAGTAAATTCACTTGCATGTAATACCAGATGCATTTCTAATTTTAGGTGTTGAAACAGCTGAATTGGAGGCTACTCTGACAATTTTTCGTTTTTTCCTTACTGAAAAGGCCGTGGAAACGCTTCCTTTGTAATTTGTTGCATAAATGATTACTTCGATTTATCTTGCGAGGAGCTACGAGTATGGCACGCTTAGACAAGCCTTCCGAATGGTAAACATCTACTTTCGCCCTTTCTAAAAATGTCAAACAACAAATTTTACTTTTTATACAAAAAAATTAAATCACTTCGCGAACAACGATAGCACTTTAACTGCTTCTAATCTTATGGAGAGCGACCACTATACTACTACATGTAAACATTCGGTAGTAGGTGATTGCGCAATATCTCAAGGATTTTCTGGCCCAATTGTATCCCTAACGAAAACCAGAAAATGGATCAGGAACAAATATGCACAATCATTCAATGAAGCAAGTGGAAGTGGATTGGGCATGCGTTCCGAATAGGTCACAGTTCCATAGCGAAATATGCTAGTGAACCGCAGTGTATAAGGGACCGTGACTGTGTTCTCTGCTCCAACCACATAGTAGATTTGAGCAAGCTTTCCACTTCGGAATCTATAAAGTGGATCAACAAAAAAGCGAACCAAGTACTTAGAATAAGTTCAGAATTTCCGTAGTAATACTTAAATAAATAACAGTATCAGGCAAAAGACTTCATGTTAGTTATTAATGGTATCCGTTCTTATTTTTAGCTGCCGCACAAATATTATTGCATAAAAAATATTGTAGAAAAATGTTAGCTCAATTCATCGTCTGGCACTAAGTTAATTCGATGTTGCACTATTTCAACTAGCATTACCCAAAATTGAATTCCATAATTTTCGGCCATTTCACTTACAAAATCCTCTATTTGTTAGTTTCCATTACTTCACAGCCTACTTGAGCTGCAGACAATAAAGGCAATTTATAAGGAAAGGGGCAAAAGACTGCGGGTGTCTTCAAGTTGTTTATATGCTTACCAATGGGAAAATTCATTCAAACGAAAAAAAAAAGAAGAAACACCATACTAAATGAATCACACAAAAGGACTCCCTCGGGGTAGTCCTGTATTCATTTCCGCAATTCTTCCATTCTGGTAACTCTATATGCCTTGAAAAGGATTCCAACAGAGCATTGGGATCAACTCGCTGATATAATAACAGATAAAACGAATTAATTTCATGGCTGATTACCATTAAGGAGAATATATTATGCGAATTATTCCCCTTTATTATTATCCTCCCAACTCAGACTGTGACCACAGGATTTTCACCATGACAAGGAGACGATGATGGTCCTTGGTAATGAGAGATTATTGGCGAAATTACATGATTTCTTTTTATTCCTCCCGTTCGATGTAGATATTGTAATGAAAACATATAGATATGGTTTCCCAATTAATGAGGAAGGACTAAACTACATTATACTTAAAAAAATACATTTTGAAATCCCATTTTTTTAATTAAAGCGAATAACTTCTAATTCACTAGATTAACACTTATGGTATTTGACGTATTTTTTTTAACTCCCATGTGAAACTAATTGCTTTGAGTGGCTTATAGAGGAAAAACATTCTAAAAAAATGAAATCCTTTCTGCCACCATATCCTAGCCCATAGCAATTCAATGAACCGAATAACTAATGCCTGCAATTTGTACTTGGGTAACATGAAAACATTTGAATCTGGCCACACATGCCATGCACGCGAAACAACTCCAATTTATTTCATTAAAATTTTTTACCCGCTTTAAATTTTGTTCCACTCGTCCTTTGTTGGCAGAATTACAATCCTAGGGGTTGTAGTTTTTCTCCTGGAAGAAAATACCTCAAAAGTAATTGTTAGTTTTTGAACTATTAGTATTTAATTACTATATGTATACTCTTGTTATATTAATTAGTTTACATACAATTATTGTAACAAAAGAGCCTATCTTTTGTGCTACTTTTTCATATAATAATCGGTGCTATCGCCATACACTGCTGGATTTTCTACAGGATACTCATTCATTTGACTAATTATTGCAGTATTTTTTCTAATGCCTAATTACGGCATGTGGTATTTAAAGCAAAGGTTTGTTGCGTAATTGAACTTAGTTCTTGGAAATAATTTGAATGTAGATAAGGCGCTGATTTTGAATCCTATGGACATTGCAGGACTATTGTAGAGGTCGCATTACAAAATGCTCACACTTTACTTAAAAAACAACTCGTTTTGGGAATAGTTGAAATTAAGTCTTTGAGTGCGCTTTGAGTTGCTATGCCGCTGTTAAAACTCTAGGCTTTGGATAATCATAGTGATGAAAAATATGCTCATCAGTATGCTTCAACTAAAACTATCCTCTAGATCATCCCTAACGGAAATGTATCAATGGCCAAATAGTATTCCACATACAAAATTTAAAAGCGGGACGATCGATTGATCCGTTTAATATAGGATATTTATTGTGCACAAATCAATTTCGAAAAATAAAATTTTCGGGAATAGGACCGCACTTTTGAAGCCATCTTGTACTATGGGTAACTAAAAACAAATGCATTAGTTCTTCCTAATTTAACTGGGAGCAAGAGTGCTGGGAGATATCATTAAAGTGGCAGTTTATATAGTTTAAAGGCCACACCACACGTTCACTACAATGTCGAATTTTAAGCGGGATATTACCTGGGAATGTCCTTAAAATGGTTGAAAACAAATGATAATCAACGAAATACTAATCTTAATAAAATGAGATATAAAAATGTCAAACAAGTGCTTACACTGTTGTTAATAAAAATCGCCGATTGCCTAAATAAGAGAATTGAAATACTGAACAGAAAAATATTGTGTGTATACTTGATCATGTCTTACAACAGAGTACCATACATGCACATGTACTCGTCCCAAAACTTGTTTTTGGACAATTCAGTTATAAAAAATTGCATAAGCCGAGACCGATTTCTGTTTCTGTCATCAAAACTATATATGAATGACCCAGAAAAGCCTTCAGATGCTACTAAAACATAGCATACTACGTTGATGAAATAGTTTCGTGTCTAAAGTACACCTTTAAAAATTGCCGGACCGGACTGCGTGTTCCAATTAATTGATGAAGTTATGGCAAAATTCAAGGGCAGGTCTTCTTTAAAGCAATACAACTCAATGAAACCCATCAAAAGAGGCATCAAGATTTGGGAACGATGCGATTTTTCACTACTATACACCTGGCGCAAACTTTGGAGTTTGGTTTAGTGGGCACAGTTATGAGAAATAGGAAATTGTTACAACCTGTTAGGGGGTGAAAATGGCTTCAAATTTAACAATGATGGATGTTTGATTCATACTCTTTTTAATAAATAAATGAATTAAAAAGTGAAGTTTACATAATTACATGAGTTGTTTTTTTATTTTATTATGATACTATTGGAACACATGCGTCCCACTGACATTTGCTGATGGGCCAACCATGTCTCAGGACTTTTCTCTGTCCTTAGAGATTTTTTTTTTGAATTGCACAACAGGATACATTGTTTGGACTATAAGCAACCAATACACATCAGAAAAGATTTTGTATGTGTAAAAAAAATCAATACTACTCGTATTTTACTCGGATACAAATCTCATATCTCGAATCGTGATATGAATTGAAGCGAGAACTTTTCTTGTGCATTCAACCACTTGTGGATGTGCTCATATGTATACAGCACTCATATCTCAAATGATCATTTCTCGAATGAGATATGAGTGATGAGATATGAGAGATGAGATATGAGACACGAGTATTTGTGTTTACTCTTTTCGCTCTTGGTTCGCGCTGTTTCGTAGGAAGTAGGTATACTAAATCATTCGAATGATTTTAGACAATATCTGGAGATAGCGCTCATATCTCGAATGATCATTGGATTATTCAGATCACTCGAGTACTAATGTCTCGATTCCCACCCATCACTAGATTGTAGATAATATACAAATATACTATTGAAGACTAGACAGAACAATTAAATTGGCTATGTTTTGCTTTTGCGAGAACGAAATTGCGCATATTTTTCAACACTGTCATCGGAGTGGCCTTAATCCAATCTCTCTGGTCTGAACTCTACATTTTTAAATCCAATTCTTTCCATACATTTCGCTGGCAATAAAAGGAGAATCGCTTGGAGAGCATGCAGCTATAGTCATAATTGGTGAAAGCCGTTTAAAGAAATGAGCATAAATACTTGGGAGCGAAGGAAAGAAAGAAAGCCAAACTATGGCAAAGCTTGTTTAATTTAGCATGGAGGAATATTTTTTTTTTTTTTTTGAAAAAAGACATACTTGTTAGCGTATCGTGCGTCATTTACAAAAGCCTATACATAGCAACAACAGCAACATTTTTCAATCGCATTCGCTATTGATAATTTTATTTTAATTCAAGAGAAGTAACGTACATAGGCAACATTGTAATTTGCTATTCCAACGACGAAGCTGAAGTTGCATTTTGCTATTATTATTCATAGACATCCTGTACCTGACAGGAATATCTATCCTTGAAGACATCGCACATTGTGCTGACATCATAAGGATTATATGAATGTAATTTCTCTTGAGTCTGGTTCTAGATGGTTTTCTTTTCATTTCATCTCTGTCAATTCGATTGTTATATGTGAAAAGGATTCTTCTCACTGATACAAATTTTTCATCCTGTTATGGAATTACATTTAAGAAACGCGAAATAATAATCAGCATGCCTAGTACGAGTATTCTTGTTTGTCAAATGTGTACAACTGTCGATAACAAAAATAAATAATCATGAGTGCAAGCGTGATGAATGCGCAATGTACACAAGGAGGCCAGGCTGCACGGTTTGTGAATATTTGCCACAGATGAACAACAAAAAAGGTGCAATGTATACTACTGGATGTGTACAGGATGTAGTCACAAGCACGTATTACACGTAATCCTAATAGAAATGTTGACGGGGAATCGAAATACAGAATGCATGAAATGTAAGTACGCCACTATTTTTTCTTCTTAAGACCGAAATTTCATTCAAGTTATGAGCTAAGCGATAATGGATAGAGTATCTTACGATCCATTTTAGGCAGGTAGAAGCTTGTCTGTGTGCTTATAGATAACATTTTCCTTGTGATTTTTGTACATATGCACCATATGCACTTATTCACGCACTCCTCTACAATAATTTCTTTTTTTTCTATATATACTACATAAATATATAACATTATATATATTTATATACAGCAGCGTCCACAGAAAGTACTTTTCGAACTGCGTTATCGATGAGTAGAGTTCGACAACACTACTGGCATCTGTCAAACGGGCAATCGAATATCTCTATCCTTCTGAAATTATTCGGTCACTAAATATTTCTCCTTTGAAGTACAGTATGAAGGAAGTGCAGTTCTAAATGTAGACTTCTAAAATGTTATCCTATGTTGACACGTTCTACAGCGTACACCAAAGGGGGTATAATTCCTGCTGATAGATACATTTTCGGTATACAGGGCGCGCCATCTTTTATGTCAGTATGTGAATATTGAATAACTTTAAACAAAAGCAACCGATTTCTATATATGAGATATTTTTATTTAACCTGGTCCTTTACAATTAATTTGGACTAGTTTTTGAATATAACATCAATCAAGTTGTCACCTCTATTGACCAAAGCAAAATGTACCCTTTTTCTGCTTTCCATCACTTTTTCGAGCATCTCGGTGGGTATACCGATGATTTCAGCACACATGTTTGCCTTGAGATTGTAAATGGCTTTTCAAATAACCCCATAAAAAGAAGTCCAGAGGGGCTAAATATGGAGATCTGGGTGGGCAGTCAATGTCGTCATTTTTTGACAGCACACGTCCAGGAAATTTTCGTTGCAGAAACTGCATTGCTTGACTTGCAGTGTGGCATGGCGCACCGTTTTATTGAAACCATCCAGTAACCATCCAGACCTTTTTCAGACATTTGTGGGCAGATATAATGAGCCAACATCCACTGATATCGATTGCCATTGACTGTTTCGCCTTCTCTGAAGAAAAATAGACCAATGATGGTTTTGGCGCAAACCAAACGCCGGCCCAAACAGTCACTTTTTGGTCATGCAATGGTGTTTCATGGATGTCGTGTGGATACTAGGTTTCCTAAATGCGGCAACTTTGCTTATTAACGGCGCCAGTGAAATGGGTCTCGTCGGTCATCAAAATTTGATTTCTAAAATCAGGTTCAGTGTCAACCATTCGAGCGTCTGTTTGGCCGTATTCCAAGCGAAGTGGACGGTCTGTCGACAATATTCTTTGAGTCAATTGCACTTTATACGGAAACAAATGCAAATCATCCTTCAAAATGCGCCGCAAGATGGTTTCACTGAGCGCGGTGACGATACGACACATTTGTCTGCTCGGCAACACTCTCTCTTACCGCTTCAACCAGTTCATTGGAACGTCTTGGGCGTTGATGAACGGCATGTCGACGATCTTCCACTGTCCCGTGATCAACAAAATTCGACACCAAACGACGACTAGTGTTTTCAGACGATGCTTGTTGGCCATGATATTTCCGAAGATATGCACGTTGAGTTAACACAACTGAACGACTATTTTCAATGTACAGCGTCACTATTTCGGCGCGTTGTTCGGTGTGAAGCGATTCATGGTTAAAATTGTACTGAATTGGCGTTTCGAAACGTGTCTACTTAAGTCAATCGGTTGATAAATGTCAACGTTATTCAATGTTTACATATCGACATAAAAGATGGCGCACCCGTTACAAAATTATGCAGTTCTGCTTGTTAGCGTACCAATTTATGTGAAAATGGACTGCTTCGCTCATGATAGAATTACGTACAAACTAGCTATATTGCTCCAGATACACCAAGTGAGAACAGATATTCTTAGGTAAGGTTATGTTAGGTGGCTATCCTCCGTAATTATTAGGATTCACTTAGACCAAACGAGATCCACTGTGTTACCATGTGAACCGGTTATTTCCGTTACTCATTGGAACCATTCTGATTTTTGGACGCATTTCCAGTTGCTGTTGATATCCGAATCGGCAATGTCTGCAAGTTCTTCAAAGAAGAATTCCCCAAGAGTTTGGTTTCTAGCTGAGGATAGTGCTGGGCAGCCGCAAAGCAAGTGAAAGGGAGATCCTCCTTTTCTTCGTCCATACAGCTACGACAAAAGTCATTGGCCGGAATTTCAGCCTCGTGGCGTGCTTGCCTAATACACAATGAACAGTAAACAGTCCATCTAGGATACCTATGCGTGGTATGCTGATCAGTAGCAGACGTTTTGTTTTTCTTTTATTTAATTATGGCCAAGTTTGCCTCGCATGGTTACATGTGCCAAGATTGCGCCATGTGCCTGATTGAGTGCCGCTGTGGAGATTTTATATCTTGCCATTTCTATAGGTAGATGCAGCCCCCCTTCAGTAGTAGAGAGTTCCTGTTTCGTGCCATTTTTAGCCAATTCGTCTGCTCTGCAGTTACCTGAATTGTCTGAATTACCAGAAACCCAGCACATATATCCTATTTAGAGATGTGCGACATTGCTTTAGCATTTTTGATCTTGTTATTGGTGATTCGAGTGCCTTTAAAGCTGGTTGGTTGTCGGTGTAAACTACGATGTCCGTGTTCGATATTCATCGACAGCCATTCAGCCACTTCACGAATAGCCTTGACCTCCGCTTGGAATACACTGCAATAACCTGGTAGTCTGAAAGACTTTTGCATATCCAGGGGGGGCGAGAGCATGCCTGCCCCTACGCTATCCTCTCTCTTAGATCCATCGGTGTATATTTTCGAAGCGAGGGAGAGTGAGTGATAACGGCAAGTCGTACTTTTTTGGGGCTCTTGCAAAAACACTGCCTAGTAATCGCTTCTTGCCACCAAAAAAAAGATCAGAAATCGTTTCTTTTATAATAAAGTTCTCTCAGATCGCTGAGTGTGGGCAAAACACCGAAGGTGAGTTTGCTAAAAAAAAAAATAAGAATAGAACAGAGAAAAATCAAAACGGTCATAACATGCCACTGAAACGGACACCACCTAAAAGCTCCGAAAACAACGTCACCAAACGACAATCGACTACCGCTAAATGAATTCTTGCGAAGACTTCCCGTGAATTCACTCCCCAGAAGGTCAATAAAGATATAATCAAAAGCAGTTCTGTTGGCAACATGTCCATATCAGATCTCAAAATGCTTATAATTGGGTCCATTGCAATCGTCCAATAACGAGGACGAACAATTCGTAAATATGCCTACAAAGGCGGATTTGGAGGGGATCTGAAGTCTACACTCTACAACAGAAGAATCTGTCCTTGCAAAGTCAACTGCAAAAAATGGAGTCTCGTTGCGTTGTCTAAAAAAAGCGAATGAGAAAAATGTTATTGTACACCTTCCTGCACAAAGTAAAATACGAGCAGTAGAAAAGGCAAAGCACTCTGCTTAGATCTGCTTCAGACGCAAAACTCGTCATCAGTTGCATCCCTAAGAACGATAAGATCACGAAATCCGAAAAATGCCAATGTTATTGTTGAAGTCCAACACAAAGATGATGTGGGTGTCAAGAGGTCAACAAGACTTATAAAAAAATATGTAAGGATAAGCAAATAAGGTATACACATCAGCTGATGAGGATCCTAGGGGATATTAAAGATAGTCGCTCTTTTTGGAAACTGGCAATATTCCTCAACGGTACGAAGTTTGCACGTAGCATCCAAGTTGAAACCTCGATTCTCGCTGATCATTTTAAACATTTATTGAACCCGTGTTGTAGTCCAATCCAGATGAGTTATGCAATGCCTTTTACAACAGTGGATCAATTAGACCGAACGATCACGATTCGGGATGTCTACATGGTATTGCACAGGTGCAATCTGAATAAAGCTCCAGGTGAAGATCTTATCCCATACGAATTTTCCAAATTTGCTACCAGCGAATTCCTGGTAAAGCTCACTCTAGCATACAACCATATTTTCGACACGCGTGAAATATCTGATAGCTTCAGAAGGAACATAATTTTTTCCATATTTAAGAAAGAAGACACGAAAGACCCAAATAATATAGGAATATCCTTCCTGAACTCAATACCAAAAATATTCTCAGGAGTGATATAAGAACGTGTTACCAATTGGGTATGTAAACATTATTTGCTGAGTGAGTTCCAAACGGGCTTCAGAAAAAATGACTCAACAGTGGACAATATCTTCTCATTAACGAGTATAGTTCAATCGTACTTGGAGAAAGCGTTCTTCGTGGACTTTAAGGCGACCTTCGACAGCATTGACAGAAAAGCTCTCCTTTATAAGCTGAGTAATATAGGACTATCAATGAAAATGCTCAGATTAATTCAAAGAATTTATGAGCAAAATAGGACTTCGGTATGGGATGGCAACAAACTATCAGCTCAAAGTCAACACAAGCAAATCTAAAATAATGGTGTTTCGAAATGGATTTGGTCGGTACTCGAAAAATGGAAAAATAGATTTGGGAAAATGAAGAACTTGAGGTTGTGAAGGAGTATAAGTATTTGGGGGT
Organism: Brachypalpus laphriformis; assembly: GCA_945910035.1. Taxonomy (NCBI): domain Eukaryota; kingdom Metazoa; phylum Arthropoda; class Insecta; order Diptera; family Syrphidae; genus Brachypalpus; species Brachypalpus laphriformis. Next base: position 37,752,141 of record OX246753.1, read on the forward strand.
AATCATAACACCTCGATTATCATTTAAAATTCATCTTGGTGAAAAACTGAAGAAAGCTAAAAGGGCAATAAATTGCAACTGGAGGTGTCTGCTATCATGTGCTACGCAGCACAAGTCTGGGGTATGGCGCAGTATGAAGAGGTGGAGAAATTGCTCTGATACTTTTTAAAGAAAATGTTTCGTTTACCGGAAAACACGCCGAACTACATGTTACACATAGAAAAAAAAAAAAAATAAAAAATTGGTTATTAGCAACCAACGTCTTTATCCGTTTTATGCTTGAACATTCAAGGTCTAGTCAACAATTTTAATGAGCTCGAAACATTATTGATAAACAAGAATTATGATATTGTAATCGTAACAGAAACACATATTACCGAAAATGTATATGACCAAGAAATTCAATTAGTAAATTATAACATATCTAGGTGTAACAGTATATCAACCCGTACAGGTGGTGTTATAATGTACACAAAACAAGAAATTAATGTTAAAAATATTAAAACTTATGCTAATGGTATGAACTTTTGGTGGTTAATTAATCGAGTTAATGTAAATAATTACTCATGTCTAGTGGCGGGTGTTTATAGATCGCCTAGTTCACCTGAAACAATGTTTTGTGACAAATTTGCAATATTTATGGAAGAAATTTATGGATCAAAGGATGATTTAATAGTCTCAGGAGATTTTAATATTGATTGGTTTCGTAGTAATGATACATATAGAACGCGTCTCGATAAAATTATTAAAGATAATGCATGTATGCAAATAATGAAACAAGCAACAAGAATAACGCGAACAACAAGAACTTTGGTTGACTTAGTTATTACCAATAGTAAATACGTCGAAGCTACTACGGTGAGTGAATTAGTGATCAGTGATCACCAATCTTCTGGGGTTCAAGGTACGCCTCTCAGAAAGGTAGAAAGCTTTATAATGCGGGTATGCAATACAGTTGTGATTTTCACTCGACTGGTAAACCAACATATTGGCCGACTGATAGAAATAAGATACCAGATCTGATCGATTTCTTTATTGTTAAAGGAATATCTGGCAACTGTATAGAAGTCGAAGAAAGCTTTGATCTCTCCTCTGATCATTCTCCAATCATTATGACGATAAGCGAGGCTCTGGTTAAAAAAGCAGGACCGGCCAGATTAACCAGCGCGAAAACTAATTGGGATGGCTTTAAAAAAGATATTGAAGCAAATACTGAGCTGAGCATATCACTTAAAACGCCCTATGAACTTGAAGTTGAAGTAGATCGCTTCGTCGAAATCCTACAGAATGCCGCGTGGAAGAATACTCCCAAACCAAAGAAAACGCCAGCAAGCTACATTCAAACTTATCTGCAGGAAATAAAAGAGGTGATTAAGGAGAAGAGAAAAGCGCGCAAAAAATGGCAACAAACTCGGGCTCCGCAACATAAAGCACATCTTAACCGTTTGTGCAACTCACTAAAAAGGTCTATTAAAAACCTTAAAAATAATGAAATGCAAACTTACCTAGAAAGCTTAACGGCAGACAAAGATTCTAATTACTCGCTTTGGAAGGCTATAAAAGGTATTAAATTCAAGCCGCCCCAATTAGGAAAAATTAAAACGAATGGGCCAGGCATGATAAAGAGAAAGCGCAAGTTTTTGCCACCCACCTGGAAGAAAATTTTAAACCGTTTGATGGACAAGCTCTTATTCCAAATATAAATACGTCTTATATAGCCAATAGCGTATTAAGAAATGCAACACTTACCGACATTAAGGAAGAAATAAAGAAACTTAAACCAAAGAAGGCTCCTGGATACGACCTAATTACGGGAGAGGTTCTTAAAGCACTACCAAGAAAAGCTCTAATTAAGCTTCTCTTCATTATAAACGCCGCGCTTAGACTACAATATGTTCCCAGTCAATGGTCCTTAAGCCCGGAAAACCGCCGAATGTAAAAACGTCTTATAAACCGATTTCGCTGCTTCCAATTATATCCAAAGTGTTCGAGAGAATATTGATTAGGCGAATACAGCCGGTTATAGAAGAAGGGCATCTCATTCCGGATCATCAATTCGGATTCAGAAGTAAGCATTCTACAGTTGAACAAGTACATCGAATAACACATGTAATCGAAAAATCACTTGAAGAAAAAAAGATTTGTTCAAGCGTATTCCTTGACGCCTCTCAAGCCTTTGATAAGGTCTGGCACGAAGGCTTAAAGTTTAAATTACGACAAGTTCTGCCAGAACACCTATATAATATTTTGAAGAACTACCTTATGAATAGACTATTCCGCGTCAAATGTGGAAACGAATATTCGGATTTTAAGGAAATAATGGCTGGGGTGCCGCAAGGAAGCGTTCTTGGTCCGGTCTTATATCTATTATACACTCGTGATATACCGCAAGTAGAAGGCACTGAGCTAGCTACATTTGCCGACGACACTGCTATCTTGGCAGTAGGTAAAACGGTCGAAGATACTACAGAAAAACTGCAAGAAGCTTTGGATAGAGTAAATGAATGGACAAAGGTTTGGCGAATCGCACTCAACAAGACCAAATCTGTTCATGTAAATTTTACTTATAAGAGAGTAAATAATCTGCCGGTCTTTTCAAACTCGGTTCAAATTCCGATTGCAAACGAGGCTAAGTATCTTGGAATGACACTTGATGCAAAGCTGAAATGGAAAAACGCAAAGAACTAGATAACAAATATCGAGAAATGTATTGGTTACTTGGAAAATAATCCAAGCTTAATATAGAGAACAAACTGCTTTTATATAAGCAAGTGCTAAAGCCCGTATGGACATATGGTATACAACTCTGGGGTTGTACCAAAATAAGTAATACTAAAATTTTACAAACTTTTGAAAACAAAGTGCTAAGAGGTATTGTTAATGCGCCATGGTATATCAGAAATAGCGATATCCATAGAGATCTTGGCATTAAAACTATAGAAGACGAAATTCAAACCTACGCGAGAAAGCATAGAAGGCGACTAGAAAGTCACGTAAATTTTACAGTCCTCCAAGTTTTGGAAGAAAGAAATTTACTGCGCCGTCTACAAAAAACCAAACCTTTAGACTTAGCGCGTTAAGTAACCGCGTCTAAACTGCGGAGCTGGCAGGAACTTCTAATGAGAAGGTCCCTGCAAAACGTCCTTATTACGCTAAATGAAAACTACTTGATAAGTCGTATACTTAGTTGTAGTAAAAATGAGAACAAGTCTGTTTTGAAGGGAGGTTTTTTTAGTGGGTAAGAATCCCACACTACTATGAGCACGCGTTGTCGATCCTCATAGTGTCTTGTTGAAGATTTTCACCTACCCTCGGAAAAAAAAAAAAAAAAACCAAAATTTTTAAAAAGTAAAATCGAAAATTCTGTGGACCAAAAATCTATGTAGAGAAATCTAAAAAAATATATCCTTAAAAATCAAAAATCAAGTGAAATCAAGGGCATTCGATTCGGCAACCACACTTACAGTGATAAAAAGTGTCACCGAAATTACTAACTCTATTCAACATGTGCCTTTTACTAACTGTGTTAGCGAAGCTAATGTTAATTTTCAATTCCAATATGTTTCCCTTGAAGATATCCGATTAACCCTTAAAGAGATGAATAATAAAAAAGACTTATACTTCATGTGCACTCGAAGATACCTCGACAATTTCGAAATTATAGGACCATCTTTGCAAAGTATTATTAATCGTTCTATTGAATCCGGCATTTTTCCTGATTCGTGGAAAAAGTCCGTCGTTACGCCGATTGAAAAAGTAGCTAATACACGTTTGTGGGTCAACGCGATGACCCTCTTTGAAAAGGTGTGCGAGAAAATAATGTTTAAACAGCTTAATAACTACTATATTTTGAAGACAATAATTTAGTAACTGATATTCAATCTGGATTTAGAAAAAATCATTCCTGTGAAAGTGCGATTTACTTAGTCGTTACGAGTTGGAAAGAAGAGTTGTCTAGAAAAAAGATAGTGAACTGTGTGTTTTTGGACTTCAAAAGAGCCTTTGAAACCATTGACAGAATTATTTTATTGTTAAAGCTGAAACGATATGGTATAAAAAATAAAGAGTTAAAGTGGTTCTCTTCATATCTATCAAATAGAACCCAAATTGTAAAAATAAATGAAATTGAATCGGACTCTATTAAAGTAAACCTTGGTGTACCGCAAGGAGCTGTGTTAGGTGCATACTCTTTATAATATATATTAACGACATGCAAAAGGTTTTACAGAATGCGAACCTAGCCCTTCTTGCCGACGATGCGGTAATATATGTGACTGAAGGAAGCATAGATGAAAGTCATAGATTACTGCAGGATGACTTGGAGCGAGTAAACATGTGGCTGAAACAAAACAGATTGAAACTCAACATATCCAAAACGAAGCAAATGGTGATCAACAATAGGCAAGGCTGTAATTTAAGAATGTCAATTGATAGTGAGATCATTGATCAAATTAAATACCTAGGGGTTATAATTGATAACAAGCTTAATTTCTCTAATCATTTAGATTATATTTGTAAAAAAATAGCTAAAAAAATTGGTTTCCTAAAAAGAATAAGAAATGAAATATCTACTTTAAGTGCAATAAATATTTTTAATGTGATAGTAAAACCTCACTTTGAGTATTGTTCATCGATTTTGTTTTTGTGTAATGATAGTTTAATTCATAGACTGCAATTATTACAAAATAAGGCAATGCGAAGTATTTTAAAATGCAATAGATATGTGTCAATAAATTTCTAAGTGCATTGAATTGGCTCTCTGTAAAATAGAGATTAGCAATGAATGTGGTCATTTTTGTGTATAAAATTAAAAATAACTTGATGCCTAAATATTTGTTAAATTATGTGCAATATGTAGGTGATGCTCAACCATATTACCTTAGAAATAGTAATCATTTTAGATTGCCTTACTGAAGGACTAGTAACACTCAAAAATCTCTAATTTATAAAGGATTTAAATTATTTAACGAAATGGATGATGAGGCTAAGAATAAATCAAATATCTACTGTTTTAGAAAAGAAGCTATTAAGTTTGCTAGAGAAAAATGTTGGCCATATTAAAATATTAAATAATTGTTATTAGTTATACTTATTACAAAAAAAAAAAAAAAAATGTTCTTCAACTATGTACAGAGATGATGTAATTAGCTATATAAAGCTAGTAAATAAAGATTTCTATCTATCTATCTAAAATGGACTGCCGCCTTTGTACATCTTCGCGCTAAGACTGCATTTTCTTTATATCTTGAAAGTAGTGGCGCTTCCCAGCTACCGCCTCCCATACAATGATGCAAAGCACTTAATATATCGAAAGTCGCAATTTTTTAAGGAATGGTGCAGGTTAAGCAACCAGCATAATGTTCCTCTACAAGATTATAATCCAGAAGATTCGAAAAGTAAACTGCAAAAGTACAGCAAAGCGAAGCTAGGATTACATATCGAATGTTACACCATGACCTAAAGACGAAAAATTACTTTCACGACCGCAACAGCTTGAATAAAATTTCATTGATTTTCAAGGCCAGAGGTGAACTGCTGCATCTAAATTTTATGCCACATAGAGTTGCAAGCGAAGCAGTATAACACTGTACCAATATACCAAATGAATTTAGTACAATTTTGTCAATTCTCTAAATTTTCTTAATTCTTGTAAATTCTTAGTACTCTTGTAAATTCTATGTATTTTACTAAATATCTCTCTTTTTTGGCTGACGGCAAATGCCAATGTCTATTATTGTGAGTTATTTTGTAAAGCAAAGAAAATTACTATACAGAAATAAAAACACAATTCTTAATCTATTTCCAAAGCGGAATCTTTCAGGATAAAATTCTTCGCCCAATTCTGTGGACTGGGAGTCTTTTGGTTGTATTTAATATTGAAGTTTAGGGACGGTGTTGAGTAGTCCGTGACTTCTATCACGTTGCTACATAAGTTTAGGATTTTGGCATGCCCTGTATCACCACTGATCCACTGTGATGATTCTTTCAGTCGCAAAGCCGATTTTATTGCTACTTCCTTCCCATAAATATCTAGCGAAATGATATGTAAACAGATATTCTTATTTTCTGCTATATTGCAAAATTATTCAGAGTGCATGTCCTGGATATTGGCTGGTCAAACGGTAGTGCATGCGATCATATGAAAACACAAGCGTTTTCACTCAGCTGAGGCCTACCAACTCCTACTCTCAACCTCCACGCGGTGACAGCCGGGTGCCTAGTACCTTAATCCAAGAAATGGGGAACCAACCCCGTTTGGCGGATTCTTGGTGGCAGCAGATGAGAGAGGGGGGGAAGAGTGCTTCTCCACTAGAGCACTTCTTCCTGTTCCAAGCGGCAGCGGACGAATTCCCTAGACGGAGTCAATGGTGGCGTTTATAGTTCCAGTTAGGTTGAACTTAGTAAATACCTTGCGCGAGCTGCTTCGACGTATTTGGATCACAGGTCGATAAGGAATTTCCAATGTTGGTCAGGACATCGGAATAGAGATGGTGGCGGAGGAGCCCTTAATGGGCCAACGGCAGCGCTCATACTCCCGTAGTGGACTACTGGCACCGGTGTACCCGGCCCCTCGTCCTAGGGGAATAATTAAGGAACTGGCCCTCCAGGTTGGGGGTTGTGCCGTCGGGGTAACTTCCCTACCACGTAAAAAAACTCATGGTTCCGAAACAACCAAAAGCCTCGGATAAGGATGACTCAACTCAACCCCAGCAAACGAAATAAGGACAACGACCTTCGGATCTGTACGTGGAATGTTCTGCCCTTTACAGACCACGTGCAGTCGAACAACTAGCAGAGGCCCTAGACTGCTATAAAGCAGATATTACCGCCATCCAGGAAGTGCGATGAGATGGGCCAGGCAAAAAGAGGATGAAAAACTGTGACATCTACTACGGTGATTGCTACAGAGGCAACAGGCAACGCTTATTCGGATGCGGATTTGTCATACGCGGCAGACTTAGGCAAGAAGTCTTAAGCTTCCGACACGTAAGCGAGCGTATTATGACTATCCGGATCAAGGCTAAATTCGCTAACATAAGCCTAATATGTGTTCATTCCCCCACAGAAGAAAAAGACCCCGCCACCAAAGAGTGTTTCTACGAGCTCCTCGACAAAACATACGAGCAATGTCCTTAATACGACGTTAAAATCGTATTGGGCGATTTTAACGCCAAAATAGGAAAGGAGGACGTCTTCGGTAGGGCAGTCGGTAAGCATGGCCTACACGACACCACGTCTGATAACGGACTAAGGCTGATTGATTTCGCTGTGGAGCGAAATGTCACCATAGCAAGCACATGGTTTCCTCATCTCGATATTCATAAGCAGACATGGCGATACAATGATCATGTAACGATCAACCAAATTGATCATATTGCGATCGACGCAAGGCATGCCTCCAGTATTCTGAATGTCCGGACCTTCCGAGCGGCCAACATAGACTCGGATCATTACCTTGTTGTAGCCAAGGTACGAATGCGGATATCCCAATCTGAGCAATAAAGAAGAATCACTGTGAGAAAATTTAACATCGAAAAGCTACAATCGCAAGAGACCGCCAGACTCTTCGCTGAACGCGTATCCCGAAATCTCTCAATCACCCCTTTGCCGCCAGCATCAAGTACCGAAGACCAGTGACAGCGCTGCCAACATCCCATTAGAAACGCCGCAAATGATGTGCTGGGTCTCGCTCGCCCACCACCGCGAAACCCCTGGTGTACGCGTAAACGAATTGTCGACGTGGGCCACCAATATCGTTGGATTATTACGCGGCTGTAAATTAAAAAAGACTGTGGAAAAATAGAATTTTAAAGGAGAAAATGAAACTCGCGATGTTCCACTAAAAACGAACTTCCTTTATTTCCAACTCAAAATGTAATGAATGAGACAACGATATACAAAAATACAATTATGACAACTTGACGAAGAAAACCACATATGGTGGTATTAGAAACCCTTTAGATGGGCGAACATCCTCCCGCCGTTGAAAGGTCCTTTCAACTACTTCGGCTCCGTAAATAGGGGACACAGCTTACAAATGGGACGCTTGACCTCTCCCTTGTGAGTGAGAACCGATGCAACGCGTACGAGGCCATCCCGTCCCGGATACGTTTTAATTATTCTCCCGATGAGCCACTGGCATGGCGGTTGGTTTTCATCTTTAATGATTACGACGTCATTGGGTTGAATATTACTGCGTTTGTGCAGCCATTTGTGTCGTTTACGAAGCTGATTTATGTAGTCTTGAGACCACTTGCGCCAAAACTCCTGTAGAAGACATTGTAGGTACTGCCAACGATCCAGCAATGATGCCTTTGACTCCAATACATTCGGGTCCGGTACAGTGATCAGCGGTCGCGCGATGAGAAAATGGGCTGGCGTTATTGGATCCATATCACCTTCGAATCGTGTGCATAATGGCCTCGAATTAGCGCAGGCCTCGATTTGGCACAGAACGGTGGAGAATTCTTCATAAGTTACAGAAGTTCGGCTAAGCACCCTCCGCAGATGATACTTCATCGTCTTTACCCCGGCCTCCCATAAGCCACCGAAATGCGGAGCATGGGGAGGAGAAAAACGCCATTTGATGTCGATCGTCGTTAGCTCGTTCAAAACGCCTTCTTGAAACTCCGTTGACCTTAGCAGATTCGCCCACTCCCGAAGTCGTTGATTGGCGCCGACAAAATTAGTGCCGTTATCGCTGTAAATTGTGTGGCATTTCCCGCGCCTGGCGACAAAACGGCGCAATGCTGCTATAAAAGCTGAGGATGATAACTCCGACACAACCTCGAGGTGCAAAGCCTTCGTTGCCATGCAGACAAACAAAGCAACGTACACCTTATACTGTTTGGCACCCCTCCCTTTCCATGACCGAGCTAGGAAGGGCCCAGCGTAATCAACACCAGTATTGCCGAACGTAACTCCCGGCTCCAATCGGTACTCTGGCAAACTTGCCATTTGTTGACGATAAGGAGATGCGCGTTGCCGTGAACATGTCACGCACTGGTAGATGCAGCGTTTTACTAAATGATGGACACCGACGATAAAATAGTTCAGCGAAAGAATGTATATCATCTGACGCATTCCTGCATGCATGTTATTCAGATGACAATCGTTAACTATAAGTTTAGTAAAATGATGTTCTTTATGTAGAATGATAGGATGTTTTTGATCGAATGGTATGGAGGCATTTTCGAGCCTTCCTCCGACGCGCAGTACACCTTGTTGGTCGATGAACGGATTCATGAACGAATACTTGCTCTTAGTTGAAACCACTTCCTCCCGTTCTAAGCAAATCAATTCGTCGCGAAAGAAATGCTTTTGAGAAAGCTTCACTAAAGCTATCTTGGCCGAGAGTATGTCTTCCGGTGAAAGCCAACGTGTACGAACACTACCTGCGGGTAGTTGACGATCCCGGAATAGGCGAATATAGCGCGCGACGACACGTAGGAGACGATTAAGGTTCGAAAATTTTGCAAAAATGTCCCACTCGGCAATGTCCGAAGAAATAGCTAGGCAGGTTATCTCGGATTCTTCTGCCTGTTTATTGCCGCTGGGGAATTCCGAAAACGAAATGACAGTTTCATGCAAAAAATGTGGACCGTTCCACCACAATTCTAAATTTGATAAAGTCCTTGGCATGAGACCACGAGTGGCACAATCAGCGGGATTTTCAGCTGAACGCACATAATGCCATATCGTTGCAGGAAACCGTTGCGACACTCTGTTATCCACAAATATATTTCGCGCGCGAGGATACCCTTGTATCCAGTGCAAGACGGTTGTTGAATCCGTATAGGCGAAACATTCGACGTCGTGAACGGCAAGAGCATCTTTAACCTTGCTAAGCAGCTTTGTTAGCAATAAAGAGCCGCATAGTTCGAGACGCGGAATCGAAAGAGCAGGTTTGACAGGAGCAATCCTTGTTTTGGCGCAGATTAACGCGATTTTAACGCCGTTGTCTCCTATAACTCTAGAATAAACTGCAGCGGAGAATGCTGACTCTGCTGCATCAGCAAACCCGTGCAATTCGATAAGCTCCTTCCGGTTAGGTTGCAACCACCTCGGTATACGCAGCGTACGTAAAGAAACTAGATCCGCTCTGAAATCCGACCATTCCTCGTAAGGGTTCGCAGGGATAAACGAATCCCAATCGAGTCCCATGACCCAAAGACGCTTCAGGAAAATTTTCATTTTGACCACGGTAGGTGAAAGCCATCCTAGGGGGTCAAAGATACGTGCTATATCCGATAGCACTCCTCTCTTGGTAACGTGGGGTCCTATGACTGGTAGGGTTGATGAGAACTTAAAGCTATCGAGCTCGGCATCCCAGAGTAAACCCAAAGTTTTGATGCCAGCGTCACCAAAGGACAACTCGGTTGCCAGTTCTCGGTGCTCGGGATTAATGGTGCTGAGAAACACCTGTGCATTCGACGACCATTTCCGGAGGTCCATTCCTGCGTTTTCCAAAATATGGCAAATATCGTTTTTGACACAATGGCATCAATGTGGACATGTAGTCGTCAACGTAAAAATCGTTAATAAGGCTATCCGAAGCCCGTGGAAATTTAGCGATATTGTTAATTCCGATCTGTTTAAGGACCCTTGTAGCTAAAAACGACGCAGAAGCTGTTCCGTACGTAACCGTTTGCAGTTGATAGTCACGAGGTACATCGGTAGCCTCCTCTCTCCAAACAATGCGTTGGAAATGCACATCCTCTGCGTTAACCAGAACCTGGCGATACATCTTCGCGACATCAGCCTTTACCGCAATTCTGCCTTTCCGAAATTTGAGGAGACAGGTAATCAAATCGCTTTGAATTATGGGTCCTACACGTAGATAGTCGTTTAACGAAAAACCGTTCGTAGATTTACACAACGCGTCGAAAACTACTCGGAGCTTTGTTGTCGTACTAGTGGGTTTAAGTACCGCGTGATGAGGTAAGTAAAACGATGGACGATCAAGATCGGAGACGGGGACAAGCGCCATATGACCCAGCCTCTCATATTCGCGCATAAAATCGACGTATTCGCGTTTCAAATTCGGATCCTTTGAGAATCGTCGCTCCATCGCATTGAGCCTTTTCAAAGCGGCACCCCGAGAATTCAACTGATGTTTTTGAGAAGGGAAGGCTTACGACGAATCTACCATCGGGTTTAACGTAATGTGTCGAAATGAAATGATTTTCAACAAATGAACTTACCTCGCACTCGGTACGAACTCCGTCCATAAGATCCTCATGCTCGAAAAATTGTTTTAAAAGCACATCGAGATCGATCGATGAATGAAAAACACTTATGTCACTTTTTTGTTTCGATGAAATGTTTCCAGAAATCACCCAACCAAATATAGTGTTCTGGGCGATGGGTGATCCAGATGGATGAACGATTCTACCTTCCGCGAGAATGTTAAAGAATATGTCCGCGCCCAATAAAATATCGATTTTGCTTGGACGGTGGTAGAGAGGATCTGCCAACGACAGGTTATTAAAGTAAGAGATATTAACACTTGGTATTTCCACACTTGGCAAATCGTTTGTTAATGTCGATAAAACCAAAGCCTGAACCGACACGATAGAGTCATTATTCAATACCGACGACATCACAAGATTTACTTGCCCTCTTGTGCCGTGAGAATTTTCACGTTGCCCTAGACCTACGATAGGTATCCTGGCATGGCTACGTTTCAAGCCTAGTCGCTGTACACACGATTCCGAAACTAACGTCGCTTGAGACCCGGAGTCAAGAAGAGCTCTACAGCACTGAAACTCGTTGTTCACGTCCTTGATCAACACCAAAGCTGTCGGAAGCATTGTGTAGAAATCGCGGTATGAATGTCGAACTGCGTTAACGGACAACCCATCAACAATACCATTCGAAGTATTAGGTTGAATTGAGAATGCAGAAGTCTGATCTTGATGAATCATAGTATTATGCTTTACACCGCACGTCTTGCAGGCAGAAAATTTACACTCTGATACGTTATGCTTAGCGCGAAGGCAATTAGGGCAAATTCGATTTGCTTTAACGAAGTCGCAACGTGCTGGCACCGTAAGATCGCGAAACTGCATGCATTGATACAAAAAATGTTTCTGCTTGCACTTAAAGCATGTCGCACTCAAAACACGTTTACCCGATTCCTTAGAGAATGTTTTATGAACACCCGTTGTGTAGGCACGCCCCGTACGCGATGGATTTAAACTTTCGAGTTCATTAATCCTTTCTTTTAGGAACGCACTAAAATCCGAGAAGGAGGGATCATTTTTGTTCTTAACTTCGCGGATCCACAAAACCTTTGTTTCCGAATCTAACTTTTTCGATAATATATACACCAATAACACGTCCCACGAATCGACTGGCTGTTTTAAGGCCCGCAATGCATTTATGTTTTCAGATGTTACACTAAATAAACGCTTGATTTCACTCAACGAACCACTTTTAAGCACCGGCTGATCGAATATGTTGTCTAAATGCGAGACTGTAATAAACTGAGGCTTATCATAATGCGTTTTTATTAGGTTCCAGGCAACATCGAAATTTTCATTGCTTGAAGAGGCTTCCCCCTTTAAACGCGTTTGGAGGTACTCCAATTTCTCGATTCCCGTCACTGATTCCTTTGACTGAACTAGAGCCGTAAACAAATCGCGAAATCGCACCCATTCGTCAAAGTTTCCCGAGAATTCCGGCAGCTTTATTTCCGGGAGCCTAGACTGCGGCTCATGCTTAGTGATGGTTATCGATCTCCGCGACGATTCCGTGAAAGTTTTAACCATATCACTTAGTAAGGACTGATTTTCTGCTAATGATTTTGACGTTTTACTTAAATCACTTTCCTGATCCGATCGCGAATCAGTTGAAATAATGTCCGATAACTTCGCGTGCGTACGATAAAATGTGTCTTCGAACTCCTTACGATACTGAGTTTCCTCAGACAATTGGGCTACGTCTTCGATAGAACACTCGACCTCATTTTGAACGCGCTCAAAGTCTTGCATGTGTTGTTCCAGCCTTCTCTGACGCACCTTGGCTTCACCGAACGACACAGGTGACGAGTCACAGAAAGTAACGATCCGCGTTACTTGGCCTTTAAGAGCCGCACGTTGACGCTTTAGCGATTCCATGATTTGAAATCAAACGGAGTTCGCGCACTACCGCACACCGAAATATAAGAAACACGAAACACACCGCACCGGTACCGTATTGTGACGAGTGATTGTTTCTTCGTTTTGAGTAAAACGTTTTGTTTAAATTCTGCGACGATAGCCGAACAGAATATTATCAGAGTCCCGTTTGCATTTACCGTATGTATTTTCAAATGCAAAAAAAAATGCGTAACACCCGATATATATAGTATGTATATGTACATATATGCACGAAATTACTCACAGAGATACATAACTACGATTATGTCTTTCGATGGCTACGACCACGAGAAAGTCAATGCAGGGCAGATGTACTTTGACACTCAGTTAGTGTCTGATGGAAAAAAATGCGTAGCACCGATTACGAACATAGGCACATGTATGTACTACGTATATGTATATATGTATATGGGAGCTTCTGTGCAAAAACTATAACGTGTGCTCGATTATGCACAATTTTAGTACCGAAATAATCGAAATGAATTTTTCACTTATGATGAATATACTCGAACACGTATATGCATATAGCATATATGCATATATGTTTAATATATAAACCGCGTTTTTGGCAAAATACGTAAGCCAACGTGCCGCGCAAAATCCAACTTTATATGATGAATCCGGCTCGAAGGACCAAAGTGTACGCGTAAACGAATTGTCGACGTGGGCCACCAATATCGTTGGATTATTACGCGGCTGTAAATTAAAAAAGACTGTGGAAAAATAGAATTTTAAAGGAGAAAATGAAACTCGCGATGTTCCACTAAAAACGAACTTCCTTTATTTCCAACTAAAAATGTAATGAATGAGACAACGATATACAAAAATACAATTATGACAACTTGACGAAGAAAACCACATATGGTGGTATTAGAAACCCTTTAGATGGGCGAACACCTGGTTTGACGAAGAATGCCGGTGAGTGCATGCAGCAAAACAAGAGGCATACAAAGCGGCGCTGCAGCGGAAGACGAGAGCTGCTCGTGAGCTCTACGAGCAGAAGAGACGGGAAGAACATCGGCTTCTCCAAAAGAAGAAGAAAGAACATGAGAAGCACACGTTTGAGAATATCGGTATTCTATACTCCAGGAACAATGTACGGAAGTTTTACCAAAAGGTAAAAAGAACGTGTCAGAGAAGTAATACCCGTACAGAAACCTGTAGAGATGAAAATGGAAACATCGTAGTAGAATCACAGTCGGTGCTGAGAATATGGAAAAACTACTTCTGCAGACTGTATAACGGCGACGAAGACCAACATCCCGCTGTCAGGCAGAATGAACCATTCAACATAGACGATGATAGTCAAAATTTCCGTCCACCTGACCAAAACGAAGTGAGGATAGCAGTATCCAAGCTAAAATCAAACAAGGCTACTGGACCTGACGGCTTACAGGCCGAACTTTTCAAGGCAGCTGGTGATGAATTGGTAGAGTGCATACACCAACTCATTTCTAATATTTGGTCAGACGAGTGTATGCCTGATGAATGGAATCTCAGCAGAGTTTGCCCGATCCACAAGAAAGGAGACCCCCTCAACTGCGCCAATTATAGAGGCATCAGTCTCCTCAACATCGCATACAAGATCTTTTCTGCGATATTGTGTGAACGCCTGAAACCTTTTATCAACAGCCTGATTGGACCCTATCAGTGCGGTTTCAGGCCAGGAAAGTCCACCATCGATCAAATCTTCACACTTCGGCAGATCTTGGAGAAAATCCAAGAATTCCAAATCGATACTCACCACCTCTTTATCGATTTCAAGGCCGCCTATGACAGCATCTATAGAGAAGAGCTTTATAGAGCCATGTCTAGTTTTGACATCCCTGCCAAACTTGTCCGTCTGTGCAGGCTGACGATGGAGAACGCTCGCTGCTCCATCAAAGTCGGTAATGACCTCACCGAGACCTTTGATGTCAAAAAAGGCTTTAGACAAGGTGACGCGCTGTCATGTGACTTCCTTAATATTGTACTTGAACGGATTGTGCGGAACTCACAAGCCAACACCGGAGGCACAATCTATTTCAAGTCTGTACAACTGCTTGCATACGCCGACGATATAGACATCATCGGAAGAACTCAGCGGGCTGTCACCGGTGCGTTTGCAAGCATTGAGGCGGAAGCGCCCAAAATGGGTTTAGCGATAAACGAGGGCAAAACCAAGTATATGCTGTCAACAAGAAGAGAAAACCAACACCGACGAATTGGAATCAAGCGAAGAATAACTCTTGCCAATCGCTGATTTGTTGGGCTTATAAGGCAATTCAACAGTAAAGCCCTATCTCGAACAACTAAGGAGACTCTGTATAAGACCTTGATCATCCCAGTCCTGCTTTACGGTGCTGAAACATGGACTTTATTAAAAGAGGATGAAGATATCCTTGGTCGCTTCGAGAGAAAAATCCTTCGTAAGATTTTCGGTCCCGTTTGCGTTGACGGGTTTTGGAGGAGAAGATTCAATCACGAACTATACGAGCTGTTCAGCGACATCGACCTAGTCAAAAAACTGCGTATTGGACGTCTGAGATGGCTAGGACATGTAGAGCGAATGGACACCAACGCTCCGGCCCGCAGAGTCTTCGAATCTAACCCCGAGGGACGACGCAGTAGAGGGAATCATCGCCGTAGGTGGCGCGCACAAGTTCAAGGGGACCTCGACCAACTTGGAGTGCGCAACTGGAGGCAATTAGCTAAAGACCGAGCTAAATGGAGAGGCTTGTTGGTTGAGGCCCAGGTTCACCCCGAACTATAGCGCCACCTAAGTAAGTAAGTAAGTCCTGGATATACACTGAAATTTCTTAAAAAGTTCAAAATAATATAAAGAACAGAGGAGCTGCGAATTTCTTTAAATACGCTTGCTTTGGGTTACCATATTTAAATTACCGTTGAAAAATCAAGAAATGCACACCCAGACCTTGAATTATGTGAGTGCGTTGACTTGACTGGATGATATTAGGCCACAGACAAACGGTTGTGTAGTAATGTAATGAAATATAAAAATAAAAAATAAAAATAAAATAATGTTTCAGTAGAAAGTTATACATAATATCACTTTGTACAAGTATCTTATGCGAACTAAAGATCTATCTATCTATCTATTTTTGCTTATTGCCACACGTTCACAACGAAATGCATAAACTTCTTTACGGCTTATTGTCCGATGTACTTAATCTTATCACTTCCGCTTTCGCAGTTTGCAGCTCGTCTAGTGCGTTTTTGAATACCAATTTTGCACTCTGGATTAATGTTTACAACTCATTGAATTTTCCTTCACTTTAGGCATCGACTTCAAATTCTAGTTTACAGTTCAAATGTCTGCACTTTAAGACAGCTCTGATTGGTCTTGAGAACATTTCCCAATAGTCCTGCTGGACTTCCAACAGACGAGAGGGAATAGCAGATATTCATTTTATTTCTTGTTACGAGTATCTATACCATCTTTTCCCTATAGATACTATTTCGGTGCCATTAAATATCCAATAACATTGCACTTTACCTCGAAGTCAAAAGTCCTACTCACAATCTGGGGTGGCAATTTACATAAGTATGCTCGCGTCACGATATCGACGGAAAGTTTTATATATATATGTAGGTATATCGACGAAAAGTTTTAGATTTTAATAATTGCGAACCTGTCTAGCAGTCTCAGTCTGGGCGGTTTTCTTTTATGGTGTTGGCGTCTGTGAGTAAGTTCTTCAACAAATATTTGAGGCAAATATTGAAGTTTTTTTTTTTAGGGTGGGAAAGCAAAACGAAGTCGCACTAGATGAGTGCACAAAATTCGTTCTTCAGATATGAAAAACGAGCACCCAATGTATTTGTGTGGTGTAACCAATGTGCAAGTGAAAAATTCAATAACTGCAAAAGTTTCCTGCAAAGTTATTCCTTACCTTACAATCAATCAAATTAATCAAATTGGTAGTAAGCACCGCGGAAGGGTGCAAGTATTACTTCTCTGCAGTTGGAGAGAGAGTTTCTTGGAATTTAATTTTTTAACGTGCGGTACACAGATGGATGAAATATGCTTGATTTGAATGAATGTTTGAGTACACTCATCTATAACAGATTGCAGAAACCACGGTCTGATTGATATTTAATTAGAAGTCGGCTTTGTGCATGGAGTACTTAATATAATCTCATTGTCCACCATGTTAACAGACCATACAAATCTAAATTAAACCAATCTTTATCTATTAATAACATCTACGTGGTTCTATTTCAATTCTATTTGCTTGCAGTCCATTCTATGAGGGTCAAATTGTTTGAAGGCATTTGTACCGCAAAAAAACCCCTACGGTTTTTTTTTTGACTGGTGCTTACCATGGGAAAAAATATTCGAAATTAAATAACATGATTGGAATGGTAATAGACTGTTTCAGTACAACGATAGTTTTTCATTGCTTTATTCTGCTTTGTATCAATCAAATATCAATTTTCTCTTTCAATTGTCGGAATAATGCTTCGATTTTTTAAGTGATTTCATTGCTTTCTGAATATAAATTCATTTGAATAATAAATGAATTTAGTTAACATTCAATGAATGGAAACCGCACGGGAGTGCTGAAACTGATTTCGATTTGATTAAACGCGAGTTTTTCTATTGAAAAAGTTCGGTATTAAATTTCCCTGTTAATTTAAGTAATTTCTCTCACTTTATTTTTAGCTTAAAAGTCCGAATGGGAGACTGGAAACGCGGACATTTGACGGTCTTAACCCAAGTAAAAGTAAATTAATATTTTTAAAATTTAAGTAATAAATCTACCCAAAAAGTGGTGCAAAGCGTAGAACTAACAAACTCCCACAAAGGCTTTTCAAATTTCTTGGCGAGTCATCTTAATTCTTAAGTACCCACTTTTTTAAGTTCTGTAATCAACTTTGAGAACAATGGTTGGTGAAATATGGAGAACTCCGCCGAAGAATTCCAACAATAGTTCACAAGTGAACGGTGCGCGGCCAGTGGCGTTTCGTCCAAACGTCACCAGAGGCGAACATTGCTGCATCCGCTACTTCAAAACAAAATGCAGTAGGCAATATGTCAATTTGGGATCTAAAGTCTCTTATAGATGGTTCTATGGCAGCTTTGCTCGACGATAAACTCATGAACGTTGTAATGGTACGTAAAGTGGGGTTGTTGGAGAGAAAGGTGATATAAAGCATTGTTGTAGTTCATATGCCCGAGGAGGCCGGTGTCAACTTGGAGGAGAAGGCTAAAAGTCAGTGCCAGCAACTCTTCAACCCGCTCCGCAGGCGAATCTTCGCTAATATCCGACGTTCGGGTCATGAGGCCAAACAATTACATTGCTAACATCATTGTAAAATTACGTAAGAAGGATGGCGTTGGACGCGTACTAAACAACACATCAGCACTTAAAGGCACCTTGGCGCTGAAGCATCACACAATCGGAGGAAGCGCTGAAAATTGAAAATAAAACATTTTATTTTACTATAACAACAATCTGCGATGTGGGATGTCACTTCTCCAACAGCTGGTCGATGTCAGTTCTACAGTGACAGCTGCAACTGTCAAAAGCGAAAATGCCGAAGATGGAAGAGCAAGAAGCAGTTCTTCGTTTTTGGCGTCGTTGAATTTTATTTATTAGTAATGCCGTCTGGCAAAATACATAAAATAAAAAATATAAAAATTATAGTACAAAAAAAAAAGGTTTAAAACCATGAAGAATTGTCATTTAAAATATTAAGCTCACTGACATACTATATATGGACTGCTAGTGAAGTGTCAGTTCCATACTATATCTGCAACGTAAATAGCGGAAAAATACGGAAACAAATTGCCAACCATCTTGAATTTCTCCATAGAATGGTAGAGACACCGCTTGGGTTTATGTGGATTTGGTAAGCAAAACGGTTGAAATTCAAATTGTCGAGGCATTGTTTGCAACAGATGTCACCTGTAAAATGTGCTAGTTCAAATAATTACTAATAGATGGAACCAACAAAATTTAAATAAAAAATCGTTATATATGCATTTAACTAACTGCCCCATAGGAATCAATTTGTTATGTAATATGTCAATTAAAACACTGTCTTTGTACAGTCAACTGCATCCAACGAAATTTCGAACAAGTGTGAGTTTCCATTTTTTTCCGCTCCGAGCCAAGAGAGCTAGCGCTAATGTTGAAACCAATGCAAAGTTGGCTTCTAGCATTCTATATATAGTATGTCAATGATTAAGCTATAATAGGTCTGTTCGCGTATCCTCTCAAAACAGCGAATTTTTACGAAAAGTTACGAATTTTTACGAAAACCTGTCCGAGTACGGAGAATTTTCGTAGTTTTTGACAGAAGAGAGCGCTCTCGAGGGAGTAAGAAATTTCCCTGTGATGCGAATTTTAGTGCAAGAAATTTCTGTAGGCTGGTTTGTGAATTTCACAAGTGGAGCTGTGTCATCAATTATAAACGCAACTCGGAATTCCAAAGCTGAATTCTGCGATGGAAAGATTATGGAAATCGCTGTTGTGTACGACTGTAAGATCTTGGCAGCTACATACATGTAGACGGTGAACTTACCTTCATCCGTGGAACAGCGTGCTCCGCTTTAGATTATTGTTTTATGTCCGGAAATTGGAACTTAATTATCAACGATTTTTCAATAGTTGTTCCAACATTTTCCGGCCATATGCCATTGGAAATTTCGTGCACTATTTTGAAGACAGGAGCTTTGACAAACTCAGAACCGCTAGCTCTTCTTTCGAAGTTGGTTTGAAAGTTGGTTTGACAGTTTTCTTTTATATAATTTGCTCTCACTCAAGGGGTATGAATACCCTTAACATGCTTTGACAGAGTGTGAGCTTTTGTTTCTGATGGATCATAATACAGCTCCACACATTGACGCCCGAATCCAAATTTTTAAAAGATCTGTACCGTTCAAGGTTAATGCAAGACATATTGTAGCCAGTAAGCAGAAGCGAATCGATATTGATGGTCTGAAGGCGATAAATCGGTCATTTGTATTACTAAGGTGCCTATGGAAGCAAAATAATAACGTTTTCAAAGAACTCTATGAAGAAGCAAACAAATATTCCAAGCCTTTGTACGGAAAAAAGAAACAATTTAACCAGCAAATCATAGCAGTTCCTAATACTTCAAGATCTTCTGCAGACTCTTGGAAGGCGGCCAAAATTGTAACAGGAAGGACTAATATAATTTCGGCGACCTTACAAGCGTCAGAGCTGAGCGATTATTTTGGAAAATTACCCAACACTCTACGGTTTTCTCTGTTACCACAACATGCAGCTCAATTCTTCGCTCTTAGATACACAATATTCTCTCTTCCAAGTGAAACGCGCAGTTGATTGTTCTAAAAAGAGGAAATCTCCAGGCGACAAACAGATCCCTTCGAATTTTACATGAACAGTTTTACAGAACTTCTCACTGCTGCACAAATTAATTAAATACAAATTTTCGAAACAGCCAATAAAGCTTAAAAAGAGCGATCATTTTCCCATTGCACAAAAAAAAATGCGCTGCATAATCCAGCTAACTATACGAGTAGAAGCATTTCTTTTTTGTGTAATTCGACAAAACTATTAAGTGCTAGGATCTTTGATAAGCGTACGCAATGGGTAACTAACAACAGGATTTTAAATGAATGCCAGTCGGGGTTTAGGAACCATTATTCAACACTGGGTCACATTTTTACTCTTACCAATATTTCTGAGGTTTGTAAACAAAGTCGCAAAAAGCTATATGTCTTCTCTGTTGACTTTCGAGCAGCTTTTGACCACATAGCATGTGAAGCTCTATATGAGAGCAACGTGGCGTACGTATGGAATGGAGAGTTTATATCAGAAGAATTTGGACCACAAATGGGACTTAAGCAAAGACGGATCTCAAGCACTTTGTTAGATAGATAGATATATATTTATTTTCTTTTTATAGTTAAACATTTGCATTCATTTTTGATGATTTAGCACAGCTTGCACAGAGATATGGTTATTCATACCTTACTACTGAAAGATGCAATAAATTGTTTAATGCTTTTAGTATTAACAAATGTGTTGAGAGGAAAAACTACAGAAAAACCTCCATATAAATGGGATGTTAGTTACATCTCACCTCAATATGAAAAAAACATTTCGAATGGCAACTAGCGTCAGCTAAAAGAGCTATTTCATCAGTTTGGAGACGATGCATCGACAATAAGTATATCGAACACATATCGGAAAACAAAATATTTTATGGAACTACTGCCTCTGAACTGCTGTATGGAGCCCGTATTTGGCGTTATTGTTTTTTGAGGAAGTTGAAACATTTCAGATACTTTCTGTACACTGAACTACGTACATATATGCTGCACTTAGGAACTGGAGTTCTATCGCTTTTTTGAGATACCCTAAAGCTGCATGTAGATTACACTGTAAAAATAGTAGAGATGGAAGAATGTAGACCATCGAGGATTGTATTGAAGCATATAATTTCGACAACGGGCGCCTGGTTCAAGAATGGGAGGAGTTGGCGGCAAATTATGGCGTGAATTTAAATACACATATTGCAGCTGATATGCAACTTTCAATGATAAAATATGGTATATGTTTACCAATATTTTGAAAAGACTGAAAATGCCATGTATGACAGATTTGTAGCTGAAATACATTCATCGCAACATATGTAGACTGATCTACAGTAGGCTGAATTTAAACTTTATTGAAAACGATTCAACATACTCGTACTTCCTTAATCGCTACGCTCTGCGTATCGTAAGCGCTATATTCAAACTAAGAGGTGCACTAACAACGGACTAACGGACTTACGGACTTAGATGAGGTTATATACGTAGCCATGGGTGGGAGGTCTTATACAACTATGCTACAACTGCAATCCGCTACAGAGTCCGTATTTTGAAAAGCGATTTTTAAACACATATAGCGAGCATAGTTAAAGTCACTATTAAATCACCATGTACCTTATGATAGCTTAACTGTCAGTCGGGTAGATGGCCTTGAGCCAATAAATTTTGATTTATTATTATTTTTTTTTTCGAGGGTAGGTGAAAATCTTCAACAAGACACTATGAGGATCGGCAGCGCGTGCTCATAGTAGTGTGGGATTCTTACCCACTAAAAAACCTCCCTTCAAAACAGACTTGTTTTCATTTTTACTACAACTAAGTATTCGACTTATCAAGTAGTTTTCATTTCACGTAATAAGGACGTTTTGCAGGGACCTTCCCATTAGAAGTTCCTGCCAGCTCCGCAGTTTAGACGCGGTTTCTTATCGCGCTAAGTCTAAAGGTTTGGTTCTTTGTAGACAGCGCAGTAAATTTCTTTCTTCCAAAACTTGGAGGACTGTAATATTTACGTGACTTTCTAGTCGACTTCTATGCTTTCTCGCGTAGGTTTGAATTTCTTCTTCTATAGTTTTAATGCCAAGATCTCTATGGATATCGCTATTTCTGATATACCATGGCGCATTAACAATACCTCTTAGCACTTTGTTCTCAAAAGTTTGTAAAATTTTAATGTTACTTATTTTGGTACAACCCCAGAGTTGTATACCATATGTCCATACGGACTTTAGCACCTGCTTATATAAAAGCAGTTTGTTGCATATATTAAGCTTGGAATATTTTCCAAGTAACCAATACATTTCTCGATATTTATTATCTTATTCTTTGCGTTTTTTCTTTACGTGCGTTTTCCATTTCAGCTTTGTATCAAGTGTCATTCCAAGATACTTAGCCTCGTTTGCAAACGGGACTTGAACCGAGTTTGAAAAGATCGGCAAATTATTTGTTTTCTTATAAGTAAAATTTACATGAACAGATTTGGTCTCGTTGAGTGCGATTCGCCAAATCTTTGTCCATTCATTTACTCTATTCAAAGCTTCTTGCAGTTTTTCTGTAGTATCTTCGACCGTTTTACCTACTGTCAAGATAGCAGTGTCGTCGGCAAATGTGGCTAGCTCAGTGCCTTCTACTTGCGGTATATCACGAGTGTATAATAGATATAAGACTGGACCAAGAACGTTTCCTTGCGGCACCCCAGCCATTATTTCCTTGAAATCCGAATATTCGTTTCCACATTTGACGCGGAATAGCCTATTCGTAAGGTAGTTCTTCAAAATATTATATAGGTGCTCTGGCAGAACTTGTCGTAATTTAAACTTTAAGCCTTCGTGCCAGACCTTGTCAAAGGCTTGAGAAACGTCAAGGAATACGCTTGAACAAATCTTTTTTTCTTCAAGTGATTTTTCGATTACATGTGTTATTCGATGTACTTGTTCAACTGTAGAATGCTTACTTCTGATTCCGAATTGATGATCAGGGATGAGATGCCCTTCTTCTATTACCGGCTGTATTCGCCTAACCAATATTCTCTCGAACACTTTGGATATAATTGGAAGAAGCGAAATCGGTCTATAAGACGTGTTTTCATTGGGCGGTTTTCCAGGCTTAAGGACCATTATAACTTCGGCGACTTTCCATTGACTGGGAACATATTCTAGTCTAATCGCGGCGTTTATAATGAACAGAAGCTTAATTAGAGCTTTTCTTGGTAGTGCTTTAAGAACCTCTCCCGTAATTAGGTCGTATCCATGAGCTTTCTTAGGTTTAACTTTCTTTATTTCATCCTTAAGTTCGGTAAGAGTTGCATTTCTTATTACG
The DNA here is from genome assembly GCA_945910035.1 of Brachypalpus laphriformis. Taxonomy (NCBI): domain Eukaryota; kingdom Metazoa; phylum Arthropoda; class Insecta; order Diptera; family Syrphidae; genus Brachypalpus; species Brachypalpus laphriformis. The sequence goes on from OX246753.1 coordinate 37,775,907, forward strand.
CTATTGTCTATATACGACGTATTTATATTTTCAGTAAGAGCTTGTCCATCAAACGGTTTGATTTGTGTTTGATTTATTATTTGTATTAATATTATTTTTATTATTATTAATCTTCATCCCACCATTGTGTAGAAAACTACACATAGACTACCTACTTTTTTTTTTTTTAAAAACCACTCATTGCTAACTTTCGGAATTTTCTGACTTTATTATAACCCTTATTTTACGAAAAGAAAAACGTATATCCCCATAAAAAAAAACTTTATAACGGCTGTTATTGCTTAAATTACGTTGGCTATCTTCTTGTGTAGATTTCTACACATATGAATAATTAGCGCATTTCATATAAAATGACAGTTGAGTCTTTTCGCAAGTGAACATCGCGCCTATATATTGTGAATTTAATAATAATAATACAAAAAAAAAACTATGTCGAGACCAAGATATCTTACAGTTGAAGAAATGGAAGCATTTTTGAATGAAAGTGATGGTGATGATAATGATATTTGTGGAGACAGCGATGACGAATTTGTACCAGAAGAAAATGTTGGTGATGACTATGACTTGTATTCAGACGATAGTGATTATGGTTGAAGAGGAAGTTATTGTTTTCTATTTCATTTCAAATAATTTTTGACATACAACAAGTATTTAAGATCGAAAAACGAAACTACAATTCATTTATTTGATGGTGAAAGAAGTCGTCCAGTATTTAGAGCAACAATGTCAAAGACACCGTTTGAATACATGAATCAAGTTATTCGTTTTGATAATGTCATAAGTAGACGACAGCAGAGATCTTCAGATAAATTTGCACCAATTCCAGAAATATTATCGGATATTTATGGATATAATGGTCTTATTTATTGGCAGATTACTATAATCCACATGAATGTGTTACAATTGACGAGCAATTATTTTACTTGGTTTTCGTGGACGATGTAAATTTCGTTAATACATGCCGTCGAAACCAGTAAAATATGGATTGAAATTCTGGTAGCTGGTATATTCTTCTACATGTTATGTTTGGAAAATTCAACTTTATTTGGGAAAAGCAATTGGTGCCAGTTCGGGTGAAAAGTGTTGAACGTGTTGTTTTGGATCTCATTGATGGTTTGAAAGGTCACAACATGACAATGGATAACTTCTTTCTTCGTATGATCCTGGTCAAAAATGAATGTCAAAAGGCCTTACAACGGTTGGCACTATGAGAAAAAATAAAAGAAGCATTCCACCAAAGCTTCTTGAATGTAAAAAAGGCCGATGTATCAATCTACACTTGCAATTACCGACAACATAGCACTTGTTTCGTACATTGGAAGGAAAAGTAAATGTACTGTATTGCAAAGTACAATGCATAACTCTATTGAAATTGGATCTGATGAAAGAAAGTTGCCATCAATTATATAGTATTACAATAAAACAAAAGATTTATTCTTATACACTGCCTCTTCAAATTTCAAGTCCTCTAATGATTTTTGTTTTCATTCGACATAGGCGGTGTAGATACAGTTGACAAAATTCTTTCTTGCTACAGCTGTAAAAAAAAAAAAATAGATGCCCAATGGCTGTATTTGAAAATATGATTGATATTTCTGCTTTGAATTCATTAATTATTTTCAAAGAAGTGAATTCGAATTGGCAAGCAACACAAAAACAAAAATAGGAAGGAATTTTCTACGTGAACTTGGATATTCACTTGCAAAACCATATATGGCAAGTCGTAAACCAAGATCTGCATCATCAGTATCTTTACTTGCAACTGTTTCAGGAGAAAGTTTAGCAGGACAATCTTTAGAGGATATGTCAGCATAATATTCATCAAATCCACCAAAAAGGTCAAGAAGCGTTCCACAACTTTCCTACTACACTACTAATATTGTAAAAGGCAGAGCAAGATGTCACGTTTGCTATAAAGAAAAGTTCGCCTCCAAAAATAATATATAAGACAATTTGTTGTTTTGCACAAAAGCTGCTGGTAAAAACCAACATTATCGAAATATTTGTGTAAAAGGCATTCAAGAAAAACTAATTTAAATTTATTTTAATTTGTTTCCTTAGAATAAAATTTTAAAATAAGCATTCATGGGAAACACACTAAAATCCCATATGTGTAGAAATCTACACACAAGGTAGACAACGTATTTTTTTTTTTAGGATGAGATGAAGGTTAAGTTTATTCAAGATAATTCATTTTAAATACAGAGTTTACAGTTTTGAGTATACCATATTATAATACAATTACAATAAAAATAACAAAAACCTAAAAAAAGCATACATATATATATAATACATATATATTTAAAGAAAGAAGAAAAAACTAAATTTACATATTTAATCACGATTTTTTTTAAATTAAAGGTAAGGCAAATACTTTGTTACCATTAATGGCCCGTGATAAGTGTGCAGTAGATTTACTTTTTAAGAAAACTACCAACGAAATTCAAAATGGAGCGACGCGTAACTAGAAGGTTAAAATATTTAATATTAAAAATTAAAAGATATTACCGGAGAAATAGGCGAAAACAAAACTACCGAAAAAGCAAAGAAAATTATGAAATAATAGTTTATTGAAAGCAATGAAAATGGAATAGTTTAAAAAAGAAGAAGAAAGAAAGAAGAGAAAACGTATGTGATCAGGACACAACATGAAGTAGAGTTTCTACTTCAGATCTGGAAAGGAGCCATTCTTTTAGTGCTTTTAAGAAACTGTATGTGTGTGTTGCTAGTGTGCATGTATTAGACGGCAGTTTGTTAAAGACAATGGTGCAATATTGGAGAAAAAACGTCTACAGTGCCCATTTTTAACAAAGGGGACTACAGCAGTGGTCTTATCTCTAAGTAAATAGAATTCATTTATTCTACTTCTTAGGAAGAACATTTTTAAAACTTTGTAAATATATAGATATCTTAAAGGTAATATTTTTAAAGATTGAAATAACGGAAGAGATGGTTCGTACCTGCTTCTTTTTGAAATTACTCAAACAATCCTTTTATGCGCAGCAATAAGAGGTTTCAGACTAGTCACATATGCACTACCCCAACATGCAAGTCCGTAATCAAGTCTTGATTGAACTAAGGCATAGTAAATTGTTAATAGTAAATTGCGTGGAACCAATTTACGTAAATAATAGAGTTTATTTATTGATACGTAGAGCAGTTGGTTAGTGCTTTTGATATGTGCTTTCCAGTTGATATTTGAATCCAGTAGTATTCCTAAGTATCTAAGCTATTTTACGAACTGCAGTTGAAAACAACTTTCTTTTGGACAGTTAGCCTTGATACAGGTAGAGAGGTGGTAATCAAGTTCCATAATTAAGTTACTCGAGGTTAGCGAGAAACACATGGCCTTGGATTTCTTACTAAGTATCATCTGATGTAGGTCAAACCATTTGCTGAGCAAATATAGATCCTGCAGCATTAGAGATCTTAAGACATCTAAGAAACTGGTTGCATAAGACGCTAAGTCATCAGCGTACACAATCAATTCTCCGTGAAGTTTCGTACTAAAGATGGAATTAATGTAAACAAAGAAGAGAATCAGTCCAAGGACAGAGCCTTCAGGTATACCTACATTGGGGCACACTTTTTCTTCACTCCATTCGCCTTCGTCCGTTGTCTTCTATTAAGTAAAAAGGATGCAAACCAATCATTTATGCTACCTCTAAAGCTAGCTGCACTAAGTTTTTCTAGAAGGATCATCTGATTTACCAAATCGAAAGCGTTGGTTAGGTTCAGATACAAAGCAGCTGTTATCTGATTTCTATCAAAAGCATGATGGATTTTACTCAAAATATCTAAAATAGCATCCTCGGTACACTTGCCCTTCATGAAACCAAACTGAGATTTAGACAGAAAATTTGTTTTTTCTAGGCCATTTTGAGACTCTCAGGGAATTTACCACAAAGAGAGCTGTTATTTACCCCTTGATCAAAAAGTTCCCGAAATTTATTCAGAAATTTAAAAATACAAGTTTATTCATCTAAATCTATATTGTCCCCTTCAAAGTAATCCCCATCGACTGCAACACACTTATGCCAGGGCTTGATCCAATCTTCGAAACATTTTTTTATATTCGGTTTTCGGTATGTCCATCAGTGCTTCCTGCGATTTTTCCATTACTTCCTCTCGGCTGCTGAAACGCGTTCCCCGTAATGGTTTTTTAACTCGATTGAACAGAAAGAAGTCAAAGGGAGCCAAATCAGGTGAATTCGGTGGCTGTTGGATGGTATTTGTTGCATTTCTCGTCAAAAAATTACGAATAATGATGGCACTGTGCGACGGTGCGTTATCATGGTGCAAAATCCACGAGTTTTCTGCCCACAATTCTGGTCTCTTTCGGCGAATTGCTTCACGCAAACGTCTCATAACGCCCAAATAATACTCTTTGTTTACTGTCTGGCTTTCTGGCAAAAATTCAGGATGCACTACACCGTTGTAATCCATGAAAACCGTGAGCATTGCCTTCTTTTTTGACTGAAAACGTCTGCCACTGCGTTCATCATCTTCGATTGACTCACGACCACTTTTGAACCGCACGTGCCACTGGTAAACGACCGTTTTCTTTAGAGAATCGTTGCCGAAACACTTTTCCAACATTTCCAACATTCGCGCACCATTAATTCCGTTTTTTACGCAAAATTTAATACAAGTTCGTTGTTGCAAATTTAAATCAATTTCTAAAATTGTAAAAAATCGCCAACACACACAGAGATAGATGTACTCTTGGCTACGTAACTTTTGCAAATGTCAAGCTACGACGCTAAGATGTACCAACAGATGTACCAACTTAACAAAGGAAACAGAACTCAAATCGGAACTATGGGAGCGCCACACGGTTTTTATTCCGGGAACTTTTTGATCAAGTGGTATAACAAGGTTGGGATGATCAAGGATAAAATATACCAAGATCAAGGATATAATATCTTTTTAAGAACAAAGGCGTTAATACCATCAAATCCGCAAGCATTTTTTGACGTTTATGATTGTAACAACAAATCACTTTGAAGACATTGAATGAAGCAATCAATTTCGCGAAGCAAATCAATAAAGTCAAAAAAACGTAATCTTTTGATATGCATTACAATTATTGAAATTCATTTTATTTATGCATTTTTATTTATTTGACTACAAAGACTTTAAACGACTTCAGAAACTCTATATGTATTATAATTCTTGAGTGCAAAAAAAGAAAAGAAGAAAGAGGTTTATTTTCAGATGTATGGGTTTATAAACTCCTTTGGTATACATATTCATTGCTTACTCTATGGGTGGAATTTCGACTTGTCGAGGAAAAAGTATTTTTCTTTTTTGATTCACAGCCATTTTTTTCGAGCATTTATTAAATTATTTCCCGTGTGTGCACTAGCCGCACTATCAAATTTTATTTCTGGAATAATTAAGTGGTTACAGTTGCTACTTAAACCGACAACCTACCATTAAATAACCGAACACATTGTCACCCACTTCAAATGACCTCAAATGAATGAAAATTACTTTAAATGAATGAAATGTTGTCAAGTGTGAGGTAGGACATACAGTAGTGTTCCGAACACTGATTTGTAATTTTATTCTCTACTAGCTAACTCGTGCTCGCCTTGCTTCGCCCGCCTATAACTTTTAAGATAAACAAGTATTTTCTTCTATTACCAGAAATACATGTGCAGAATTTCTGCCTGTGTGCATGTCAGGAAAAATATTCAAAAGACACCCAAAAATATTTCTTTGACCTATTTGGCAATACGTATGTATATACAAGTATATGGACAGAAGCAATAAGGTAGGACGTATCTAGAAGAATTGGAAAACACTTTCTCACAAGGTGAAAGAATTACGGACTCTTTTTACGGCTAAATAGGCATGAACACAAAATCAATATTGGCATCAAAACCGAAAATGTATGATAGTGTATAACGTGGAAATCACGGCCACGATGAAAATGATAATATAAACCCGTGGACACGTACTGACTGCAAAATGAGTTTTTTTTTTACACGCAATGAGGGAACTTGTTAAAATACTTTCGCCTGCAGTATGTATTATTTTAAGTTTCCCAGAACATATTTTTAACTTCCGTTCCTTTTACTGGCTCCTTATTTATAATTAAACTCTTCCTACCATAAAGTGAAAGACAAAAGAATAAAGATACAAATGCGATAGCTGGAGTACACCACTCATCATAAAAGAGCAAGTAGTACAAGGATCAAGGATAACAATATGCAACTTGTATGAGTGTCAAAGGATTATGGAGAGGTGAAGGGTCCTTAAACTTTTATTAAAACACTGCTCCTGTATGTGAATATGCATAGGTGTAGAAAGTTGATCCTACACACGTGATCATAAGACTACTTGAAGCACGAGAGTTATGACTATATGGTATGGTGAGATGTACAACATGAAGAATGTGAAATATATTGAGGTACCTAATTTAATTTGTTTTCAAGCATGCTATGTGGGGTCCTATACAATTTACTTTTCAGGATTATGATTGTCAAGGGGTTTGCATTCAGTTTTCAATTCTAATTGACCGCCTGAGGATATGCCAATTCTTCACTTATGTCATGGTAAATACAATTGATTGTCCTTCACCTAACCACGTGTTTCATTTGCCATGTGTCGAGTATTTCATTTAAATATCTAGTTTTTTCAACGCTCAAAAAGTCTGCTAAACTACTCTTCCCACAGGTGAAACATCTACATTGAAGACGTCTAGGGCAATTCTCATTTCGGCATATAACGAGCTATTATACAACCACGAAATTCTACCCCCAAACTACTTTCAGAATAAAAGCATTTAATGTGAAAATGCTTCTGTAAAATATCAAATATCCTTGAAATTATATTACCCCTACCACTTGACATTAAGGTATAAGGCTGGAGCCATATATCGGCTTGCGCATTCTATAAACATTCAACTAACCCACCAACCCATCACTACTGAAATGGGTCGCGTAAATTAAACCAAGAACAATGCTCCCTTCCATTTATTGTCGCCAAACTTCACTTTCAACTGAAAATATCGATTGTGTGACTGACTTTTTGTGGTAGTAATAGAGTTATACACTATATTTACCGGCCTTCCATGGCATTTCCAGGGGGGACATATCATGGTGCAAATTCTAGCAAATGGATACATTTCTACATCGGTCACCCTGCGTCCTGTGCGTTCAAATAATGCCCGACATCCAATACGATAAAAATGGCAGAAACAACAAAGTAATCAATTAGCGTTTTCCATTTGTGAAATGAAAACCAACCAAAGGACGAACGGAGGCAACTATTCCAATTATGATCCCGGGGCTGGTTTTACTGTACTCGTTGGGAAAGAAAATAATAATCGAGGAATATTGACAAAGTGAAACCACTATACACCACCACACCAGGTCCATTTAATTGGCCAACGCCATGGGTGGCATTTTATTAAATTTGCTGGTGAGGTGGTAATGCAATAAGGACAAGGTACATGCTCTCTGATGGAGATAGCATTGACCAACGGGCAATTGATGAAACTTATACTCGTGTTTTGCAAGTAGCTTTTAATTTTTTTTTTTATTCAATCAATTCAATTTTTGGTATTTAATCGTTTTGCGTAATCGTATCGGATAAATATTGTTGATAGAATATTTAACGAATTATTGTATTATTTGTTGATGTTCTTTAAGCTATTTTGTTTGACTGCTTATTTTTAGCATTATTTATAGACGATGAGTAAAATATGAAAAATAAATTTTTGCTGAAGTGTAGGTAAATAAATTTCCCTTTTGCGATATTCTGACTTTATTATTGAGCATTTTTTTTTGTCGGGATAGGAAGCGCTCAACTGGAGCACTCAGTTGCAACTGGTCTATTGTACTACCAGAGAGCAGACCCTGATTTATCCATTTTATTGAAATTTCCTTATCTTTCTAAGAAAGCCAAGCAAGCACTTCAGTGATGAGGATCTTATAGTACCAGCACTCACCACATCAGCACCGAGAATCTGCCACCTGATACGAGCAAAGGCCGGACATTCACTCACTCACAGAGATAATGTTCCGCGGTGTCGTCGCTCTCTCCACAAGCGTCGCAGATTATAGTGTCACTCAAGCCCAGTACGTTAAGGTGGTTGGCGAAAGAAAATTGGCCTATCTACAGTATTTTCTGCTGAGAGACAGCAAGAATGCCGCTGATTTCTTACAGACGTGCGGGAGCATGCGTTTAGTCAACCTGGATCCTGGAGAGTCAATTGTGCTCGTGAAAGACCCAATCATCAATGGAAGCCCTAACCGAGGACGCTGGAAGACCCAACGCGGGTTCGGGACCTGAGAAAGCCTCCTCTGAGCCTTGTCTAGCAATCTCATCGGAGATCTCGTTCCCCAAGATCCCAGTGTGACCTGGGACCCAGATAAGAGACAGAGAATTCAGCCTTGCGACCGAATTGAAAGAGTTTTTGGTTTCACGAACTATTTTGGAAGTGGTTAAAAGGTTAAGCAAGGCCTTAAGCACAGCCTGACTGTCACTACAGACACAAATGCTACGTCCCTTCCACCTGTTCTTCACAACATAGTTCATGGCCATTAGGATTGCATAAGTTTCCGCTTGGAAAACAGACGCATATTTGCCTAACGAGAAGTGAAGTCTAATGTTGTCGACCTCCACGAAGACCCCAGCGCCAGACCCTTGACTAGTTTTGGAACCATCCGTGAAAATACGACTACATTCCATTCCCGGCTCAGAATCTGACCGAAGCCAGTCCTGGACACAAGGAAAGTCGACTCTGAATTTGCGCATCAGCTGGAATTCTGGTGTCATTGCATCAGACGGCATATCTATAAGACAGGAGTCGTAAGATAAGTGTCGCGCAAGTTCATCAAAGTTCCAGTGTGGAGTATACCAAAAACCGCCTCGCCTAAGACGATGGATGGCTTTGATAGTGCAACCCATGATATAAGTATCAAGGGGAGGTAAGTTAAGCAAAGCGTCTAGAGCAGAGCCAGGCGTACTCGGGAAAGCTCCCGAGCAGCCGAGTCAAGCCGTTCTTTGGAGTTTCGCACAAAAGGCAACCACATATTTACGCGAGATCCCCTTCCACCAAACAACCGACGCATATGCGAGGAATGGTCTTATCATAGCCGTGTAGATCCAGAGAACCTTATTCGGTGACAAGCCCCATGTCTTGCCAAAAGCACCCTTACACTGCCAGAAGAGTGAGAGCACCTTGAATATTTTCGACTCGACGTGTTTAGACTAATGAAGTTTCTTATTTAAAATTACTCACAGATATTTGGCTTCATTGGAAATGCGAATGTTGACGCCTTTTAGCACTGGCTGAGTCAGACCGGTCAGAATCCTTCTTCTTGTAAAGAGAACAACCTCAGTTTTAGGAGGCCCACTCCTAGTACACCATTCATCGATCATGTCCAGCGCCGCCTTCGTGTTAGCGTCGCCAGGCATGACCCGACAGAAAATACGGCGACATCATCCGCATATGCCTGAGCGTAGACGTTAAATCTACTTAGAGTGTTCAACAGAGAGTCGACTACCATGCACCATAACAATGGAGACAGAATTATGCATTTACTCGTGTTACCTTTTTTTTCCTTTTGAGAGACAAGCATGCAATGCTAGAGCACTGGGCCGAAATGCCTGTGAATGCCTTATAAATCTGCTTTTGAATTGCTGATACTTCAGGACTTCCGGAAATGATGTCACTTCGGAGTGATGTCTAATAATTACTTGCTCTGAAATAAAAGCAATTTCGGAAGAGAGATGTTAGTCAAAGTTGCTAGATGAATACAGAGGTGGTGTGGCCTAACGGCATACATAGTAAGCGCTCAAAGATAGTATTTTGTATCTGTAGTTCAAGCAACAGTCACCTACCTACCTCCGGTGAGATCAAAATAATTTTGACCGTAGGAAACCACACCTACATACTTCTCTTAGCTAAGAGAAGAAAGTGTTTTGCAGATCAATCGCCCGTGAGTCTTGTTATATATAGTTTTAAAAAGCTACAATGTCAATGGGCGGGTCTCCAAAATGACGCTTGTACTGATTTGGACTCTCAGAAGTCCATACGCGAAATCTTACCTTCCTAACTCAAAATATAAGGTCTTAAAAGTGGAGACATAGAAATGGATGGATAGGCGGAGGTCTACTTTATGATTTAATTATAAAGGATCGGGTATCATACGATCCTTAAAGAAGTTTTTAGCTTCAAGTACCTACACTCACTTATCCGCGAAGGTGGAAATGTTGAAGAGGGCATTATTCATCTCAGGTTGAGTGAATTAATGGTCACTGATAGACGCGATTTGCAACAAGAAAATAATGGTGTGGATAAAAGGCAAAGTTTACAAGTTGCAGCCTGTAATGCTTTATGGAACTGAGTTCCTGCTTATAGACTTAAGGCTGCAGAGAGCAAGATACTCCGCTGGTAATGCGGAGTCCCAAAATTAAACAGGATTCGTAATAAGAACATCCTTGACATTATATTACCCCTACCACTTTTCATTGAACTATAAGACTGGAGCCATATATCGGCTCGTGCATTCTACAGACATTCAACCAACCCATCATGAGCGGTTGATAACTTAGTATTGCAATACCTGACGCTATTGTATAAGTAGAGTTGAATAAGTAGCATAAACTAAGGTGATGGAGAGAGAGATAGAGAGACAGAGAGAGAGAGAGTCGTAGATCGTTTGGAATTCGGTGTACCGTAGTTCTGAGTTACATCTTTCTGCATTCTATTCTTATCAAAGAACTCTGTGCATCAACTTAACAAAAAAAAACATCATACGTCATTTTTGTGGGCACGAAATAAAAGAATTTAAAACAGAACCTTACACTCCAAAAGTAATAACTTCTAAGAAAATAATTTCGCAGAGCACTAGCTCTGAATACTCTCCGTATTCTGTTCGAAAAGGTCATCAGCATATATAAAGGATATGAATTTAGTTCATGTGAAAGCATATTAAACCGCAACGAATTTTGCATGCAAGGGAATCCATGTGAAAGCCAGCAGTAATTTCACTATGTCCAGCTACACAGTTTAACTTCACCATTTGAAGTACAACCAAAAAGGAACGTTGATAACAAGCCTTTACTAAATGGATCTACCATGCTAGGATATCACAGTTGAATAAGGAGTCACGGAAACGGTACGAAGTTAAATGCTGCCATTGCTTGGCAAAGTGGAAAATTCTGAATGGAGTATGAAGACTTTTAGAGAAGAGCGTTTTGTTTTATTACCGCATGGCATTCCTTACTAATTTTCGAGCTTGAATTTCAGTTTTAACTGCAAGTTAGCTAATGTTCTTAGAAGCTTTATTGAGAACCAGTGATCTAACTTTTGCAATGCTGATAGATTTATTTATTTCCAGATCATAATTTTTAGCCTATTTTCAATACATCATTACCCTTCCAGATGAATGACAAAAGTTTCATCTTAAATGCCATCGTAATCAGGTTAAGGATGGAGAGAGTAGAGCGGGTGGTAAAAACTATCAACCCTTATTGATATCACACATTTTGGATTGATGTCTATTCGAATAGGGGTGCGGTAAGTGCCATTTATCCTTATCGATATGAAAATTGACAGGATTAACCATCAACATGAAAATATTTTGTTCCTGCTGTCAATAGATGGGAGATGGGGTTCGTTGGCAATTGAGGGATGTGAAGCGTTATGACATGGTGGAGGGAAATGTATCTTCTATTTGTTTGCCTCCCAGTGTCCTTGTGACTTGACTTTCACATGACTAAATGGATGAATAAATTTTCTCTATGGGTTTATTGATGTCCTTGTTATTATTCAAAATTGTTTTTTTTTTTTGTTCATTCTGTCTTATGTTTTTGCTTTGCCTAACATGAAGGATAACAAACACATGACATGGCATACATCAAATGAGTGAATGTCGTATTAATAAATATCCCGGAGGGATTATGGTTCAAGAAGCTAATGCGCGTGGGGATGGTTGATGAATAATATTGATTTGTGTATCTTTTTTCATACCTGAATAATGTTAAAATATCTACACAGTCTGTAGTCCGTATAATGATGATCCGCTCGAATTGCTTAAGGGTCTTTTATTTTATTTTTGTTTTTCTATAGATGCCACCGTCATATATGGATAACCAAGCATTTTTCAGTAATCCAATTATTGTTGTCAGAACCTGGTTAATAAAATGAATATACGAATATATGTATTTAAGTACCACTCTGGACGCATTGTATTACCAATGACAAGTATAAGGGCAGTAAACTGGTTTAAAAAATGTATATTTTTGAACGGATAAAACGTAGGCGGTGAAACGCGGATGATCTAGTTTCTCCTCAAGAGGCTTATTAGAAAGTGCAGGCTGACCATGAAAACGCCACCGACATTTGTTTGATTCGTACTAAAATAACTGCGTACTGAATTTTGATTGTTGGATGGAAAAAATGAAATACAAATGTTTACTCAATCTCAATCCCTAGATGAAGGTGGCAAGGAAGACTGAAAGCTCGTACCACTATACAAGGAAATTCAGGAAAATCCCAATTATTTAACACGTTTTCTCAGAATTAAAGCTTTTAAGTTCGATATCGTTCTTTGTTGAATAATCTGTAGTAGTCGCGCAGTTCTCTTTGTAGTCCTTTCATCGCCTTTTTGCTGACAATGCCTTCCATACTATCGTATGAGGCTTATAGATGATTCTTAAATCTACCTCATCTGAGCTTATGGATTTTGAGGCAGCAAATGGTATACTCATCCCAAGTTTTTGAAGTAAGGTCCAAGCCTTGTGGCTTTGACCTTAGGCAGCAATTTTTCTTTCCGTGCTTCGTCGAGGGGTTAATGTACTTCCCCTGATATTTCAGGTCTAACGCTAGGTGGGCGCCGTGGCGTAAGTGCTTAGTGTGTCGGATCACTACGCATGAAGTTCCAAGTTCGAATCCCAGAAAACACCAACATTTTTTTTCACGGTCCCATCTCGCGCGAGCGTCTGACAAACATCCGAGAGTATTGTTGTCACGAAAAAGCTTCTCAAATCGCCGTTCGGATTCGGCATTAAACTGTAGGTCCCTTCCAATCGTGTGAAAAAAATAAACGAGCACAACATGAGTGGTTGCGAGAAGCTAGGCCCTTGCACTTAAAGAGCTGTTGCACCAAATATTGTTTTTTTTTGCTAGATAAAAACCGTTAGTAAATATGATATAATTAATTTATGATGACAGACCAATAATTTGTATTGTGTTGCTCGTAAATCTAGCAACAAAATACATACAAATTACGTTACGAGTTTTACGTTCACAGGAGAGACGATTTAGTAATACAAGGGTCTGAGCTTAACAAGCAAATGAGACTATTTCGGGTCCATGTATGAAATATTTGTGCAATGTAGGTGGCATGTTGTACCAGGGGTACCTAGCTACAAAATTCGAAACGATTCTAAATCTTTCGATATCAGTTTCGTGGTTATTTGATACAACTATCATAATTGTGTGCATTCTTTTAATTAATCCAATTTCTAATTTAGTTATTCCAGCCGAGATCTCAGCGTTTAGAAAAAAAAAAAAAAACATCTGGCCATGTTCCCATCATTCGAATTGCCAAATCCTGGCTTAGGTGTGTCGATGATCAACCTGTATTTGTTTCTAAATTCCTTTTGTATTCGCGCTTTAGTTTCTGCAACAATTATATTGTCGTTTCCTCTAGCTTGCCACTTTTTAAGAGGTAATTTGTATGACAAGTGAAGTAGACACTCGAAGAAACTTATTCATCCATGTAAAACAGATAGCCCAAATTGTAAATGTTCTGTCTTAACTGGCAATCTAATCATTCCTTCCACACGATTAAAGTTTTGAAATGCTGCTCCACATAAGTAACATTTTTGTGTTGATGACGTATCTGTAAGCACTTTACTTTACCGTCAACCATTGTAAACATCAAGTTATGACTTACTACTAACAATTTTTCTTCGAACATAGTTCTAGTATTTACTAATATTTTTATCTGATCGTCTACTCTGTTTTCTTCTGCTGTTGAAACTTCAATGGCCTCTTTAACGTACTAAACTTTTAAGGGTCGGCAGTATCTTGTAGAGGCTGGGCGCGACTTTTACCCATATAATTGTAGCCCCACAAGTAAGACGGAGTGAAACAACACAAGTAATAAAAACGGTCGAATCAGACCATAAAAGGCCTGTTTATAAGAGCTGTGCCCCGAGCTGCCATCAAAACCCTTTTCATGTACAATGAAAGATTTTCTAGTTCCACATTCTCCAGTAAATGTTTTTTGTGTTTGAAGTAGTCGCTATACAGTGAGATCAAGTAAAGCTTGTAAAGTTACTTCAACTGATGTGCTACTTAACTTGATATGGTCTAGTGAAGGATAGTATTCTTTTTTTTAGCCATTTCAATAACTTTATACGATGGAAATTTCTCTGGGGCGCTCTCCCTGATTATATTGTGTTGCTTCTACGACTACAACAAGAGCATCTTCACCCATCATTAATGTAATCTGTAATTCTGTTGACCTTTTGTACGCCTTTATGAATATGCCTACACGATCTGGACTTTTAGACGTTATTTACCATACCAACTTTGAGGCCTGAGATTGTCCTGATAACCTAAGGCTTGTTTGGGTGGCAAAACTTAACATAGATACAAGTACCGAATCTCGAATTTGCTGAATTTTTTGACGTTTTTTTTGCTCAGTAGATGACCACGTTTGTCAAAATGTTTTGTTCGAGTTTTTAACTCTTCCGTTAAAAAATTAAACTTATCTGTTATTTTAAAACATCCAGAACTTCTTGGAATATTCACAAGCTCTTCCCTCGTCGCAAATAGTGTGTTAGAACTCGTTTCTAAGTCAAACGGTTAGAATAAGTGCGGGAAAAAGATTCGAGGACATTTTTTTTTTACTACATAGGAACAGTTCAAACAAATCGTATATAATATGGGCAGAACATTTATACAGTTCTAAGTGGCTTAGATGCCACTTCACAGTCCCATGAGAATTATAAGAAGAAATTGCAACATATAGCATTATTTTGAAAATTATATTTACCTAAAGCTTATGGGGCCTGAGCTTGAAAGTTAAATACCAATCAGTAAAAAAAAAAATAATTTTTGCATTTGGTGCGAGTAAATATTATTAGCACATCCACTTATTATTTTAGATGTGCTAAAAAAAAAATTAATATTTTAAGTGTAAAATGCCGGCAAAGTGTTGTGTTGTGGGCTGTAGCAATCGGCATGATAGGGATGGAAGCAGAGTACGGTTCTTTAAATTTCCAAAAGACCTGCGGTATAAGAAGCTTGTGAAGATCACCAATGCGGGGCAAGTTGCCGGGCTAAATGCTATTAAAAGGGTGGATCTGAAAGAGTCCTCTTTGAAGTATACCCATATTTGCTCTGAACATTTTATCACAAGTTTGTCAAATAAATTGGTGATCATACAATCTCTTAAGTAACGTGCTCATTTTTACAGGACGTCCTGCACATCCTAAGGACAAACTGAATCCAGATTGGGTTCCTAACAAAAATATGGGATACAAAACTAGGACCATGAATACAACGAGGTATCAAAGGCTGAAGAATCGGGAGTTGCAAATTGCAAATATTTTCAAATATACCGATACTGTACATCAGTCGAAGCTGTCTCAGAAATTTCTGAGATAGATAAACTGAGGCAAGAACTGGCGGAAAGACACCTGTTTATATTTTAATATAAAGAAGACCATGTAATTGTGGTCATCTTCTTTGTCCTAGATGTTGAATTGTTATGAAAAAAAATTAAAGCAGAAAGATAGCGCCATTGAGAGTTTAGGAAAGCAGCTCAAGAAAGGGAAACTTTCTGCTTATAGCTTCAAGGACGATGACACCAAAGTAATAATTAATAAATACAAGAGTTTGTTTAAAAAAGGAACTAAAACAAGCATTTCACCCAGCCTCCATCGTACAGATACTCACCTTCCAAACCCTTGGTGGAATTAAAAGGAGTCTTCGTCCTCGTATTACTGGAATGCAATAAATAATTTATTACTTTTAAATACGTAACATTCAAAGATAAAGACCTATCCTTATACATGAGGAGGAAAGGATCATTGAGCGCAATTTTCCATATTTTCTGTATACCTATATAATATCGGCGATTGACTTCAGTTAACTACTGCGCATACTTCGAAATTTCCATAGTGCACATGAAATTAAAAAAAAAAGAGCAATATATCAATAAATTTACTTTAAAATAGTATTTAATCACGAAAAAATGCATTTTGCCACAATTCCTGGTTCTAATCGTACAATAGTTGGCCACCCGAACATTTTGGCAGCATAGACGTCAAACATTGAAAAGGTCTATTGCCCGTTAAAGCGCATTAAAGTCATATAGGTATGATACCTTCTACATTGAGCTGTAGACTGCGGAGTGAAGGTTCGATCCTCTTTTTTAGAAAGCTCCTAGAAGTACTGGTTGTAGAGTGTACGTACATGCATAACTCCTTATTTGCGCATTCATTTTGAATGTCAGAAGATCAGAAAAATATTTTCTATAATAGTATTGTTTTGATAGTTTGGCAGCCGGGGTACACTGGGGCTCTCTACGAGTAAATGGAGGGAGTACGTAAAATGCGAAATTAAAATGAAATTTCTTTCATAGAACAATTTTTTTCCCGCGCATATTTAAGAAAAATAATATTAATATTATGCCACTCTGGAAGTTTATTACATTTTTTTTTTTTTTGGTGAACAATTTTATTTATTTTTTTTTTCTATTATTAGAAAACACTTTTTTCTTATCCACTGACTTTGATTTGTTACCAACATATTTTTTATTTTATTTTATTCGATGCGAAACAAAATTTATTAAACTTTTAAATGACCAACAAGTGCTCAGTAGGTCTTGCAACACTTCCATCATTGCAAAGGTTTTAAAAATGATAAGCAACTGTGTTAACTTTGCAGTCATATATGTTATTGTTTTACAAAAAAAAATACAAATACAAAAAGTTTGGCAGCCGTTATTGTTTTATGAAAAATTCAATTTTATTTTTGAATTTTGGGCACTCCATTCATATAGAGAACCCCAGTGTGCGGCGAAGATAGATAAATCACTTGGTATTACCCAACTTGCACCGCGAGGAGGAGATCTATCATTGCGCCTCATTGTTTAGCATAATGGATTTCACTCATATTAAATTTGTGGGTAAAAGAAGGTTGAGTTGTTTCACATATTCAGCCAGTTACAGGAAGATTTTTAAGTTCTTCTTATTTTCTATGGAGTTTGGCCGGTTTTGACTTAATTCGTTCAATTTACTCCTGAACTTGTAGTTCAACATTTTACCAAGGCTCTTATGTTGGAATCGACTTCTGTTAGGACGTGACTTCTTACGAACTTCTACATACTTCCCTGCACTCAAATCTTATGCTTTTGGGTAAAAATTCAGAGAACCAGTTTCAAGAGCAAGAACATTACTCAAAGATCATTACTTCAGGAACATTATTCAAAACCATCACGATTTCTATAAGAACGAAATTAATAAAATTAAGCTGCCAGCCAAATGGCGACTACGCGATCTATCATCGTAAACCCTAACCATAAGAACCATCTTACACAATTCATTTAATGGTCCAAGCCTTATAAAATCAACCAGTTTTTGATCTTCTAATTTGCACTCCATTTAATCAACTTCCCCTTATCCAAAGAAAAAAAAAATCCTTCAAAATGAATGAAGAAGACAAATCTTTTCAAAGGGATTACCAACGTCTTCGCCTTATCGCCATGGTCGCGATGTTTTATAGCTCTTTGCCTAGCATTAGATAATTGAATTTAATAAATTTCCGTTCTCATCTTAAGCGGTAATTTTGGAAAATCCCATCACATCCCAAAAAAGGAAAGACCCAATAAAACAGGATAAACATTTTCATTCATTACGACTCACCGCAAAGGACTAACAATAACATTACAAATGACTTTGTCGCCACTCATCGTCGTCGATGACACTGTACGCCCGCGGAATGTCCGGGAATCTATGAACTTTTTCCTGGAAATTTATTCTCAGATATTTAAAGGAAAACACTACGAAACTGAATCTTTCTGCTCTCATTGACTTGAATTGTAATAAAAACAAAGTGGCGGACAGAGTCAATAGAATGTCTGCACCCTCTTTTCGCAGGCAATTGAATATTTGCGGTTGTTGGGTAGGCACTTTCAGCCCTAGGACGATGACTTGGAATCTTCTCTTCCTTGGGGGTATTTAACTTAATTTTCTATTTCGGAAAAGCATTCCGAAATGGAATATTGAAATTGTATACATTGCTAATGATTGTGAATTTAGTCACTCGAGGGTGGATGTGGGTGGTGTCGGAAATACCGCAGATAAATGATAAGTTTTATCTTCTTTTCTTTCAGTATTATGTTTTCCAAATTTGCAGGAAAAATGTTGGTTGCCTATCAAATATTTCTGATCCTAATTCATTCCGAAGAAAACAATGTGTAAGGATGATATACAGGGTGATTTGCATAAGATGCGACAAAAGCCTAGGACGGATAGGTTAGGTCGAGACAAGAAAAAAATCGTATGGGAGGGGGGTCTTCTTCTTCTTCTTCTTCTTTTGATTGGACTTCATTGAATGAGCAGATTATCCCTTTTTCAATGAAAACGAAATTTACATTTTTTTTAATATCTCAAAAACTAAAAAAGATTTTTACATCGGGTTTTCGGTATTTAATTAAGAATTGATAAGAGCATGGAAAAATAAAAATATCAGTGGCAATTAATAACGCAAAATTTTGAAAAAAATCAACTTGAAAAAAAAATTCAAAATATTTTTCAAAAATTTTGACTTTGACTTAATTTTACGTGTTTCCGCTGATTTTTAATAATTTTTTTTCATTTAAAGTCAATTTTTTTTACAAAATTGCCCTTCCCGCCTAAGGGGGGGATAGAGCCCCCCCTCCCATACGATTTTTTTCTTGTCTCGACCCAACCTATCCGTCCTAGGCTTTTGTCGCATCTTATGCAAATCACCCTGTATATGTGTATATATCTGCAGCTGAGTGACTTAATTTAAGGATACTTGCATTAATACCTATACATATATACATTTTCAATGTTCAATGGCCCGCTAATCCTTCCGGGGGGTGGTGTCTAGGTAACTATAGAAAATTGTTTTGTTATTTTGTCCTTGCTTATAATTTACGTCAATTATACAGTAAAAACAATTTTCCCAGCCGTGTGACCAACCTTCTGCCAATGTTATGCCTTCGCAGTAGAGTTGACATTAACTTTCTCAATAGATTGGGATGATAACATTTATTTCGTGAAAAATAGATAGACGTTACAACTACAACATCGCCACCCTTTTGAGAATTTCATTGAAATTTCACACATGGGTTAACCTGGACATTGGTTTAAGACGACATAAACCGTTTTTGGCAAACAATTTTTTAGCAGTACTTTCTTCGTGAGAACTGATTCTTTCTTAGGCAACTATATTCAAAATTGTTATTTTAGCAAGTCATACCATTGCTTTTTAATAGATTTTTCTAGTATTGTCATTCAAAGTGTTTTACTTCGATATACTTATATACAGGTGTGTATATATGTATACCTGAAAGTTTTCCAAAAAAGGGCGGTGTACGAATCCTTTATTTGTTTTGATATTCTATTTCTTTTCCTTCTCATCATTACAAAGTTGTTAAGTCGTATCTTAAAAGTAATAACTCAGTTGTTTGGACACAGCGACCAGGTCATGGGGTGAAAGGTAGAGTAGCATTTCGTTCCAGATCTAAGAAAAACCAAACTTATTCGATATGTAAAACTAAGTGGCCAAATGCGTATGTTTCCCTCTACCGCCCGTAATTTTCAATTTAGTTGTTTATTTTTTAAATGTAGATAATGACGGTTCAAAGGTAATAGGCAAGAAAAATTATAAAAAAACATTTAAAAAAAAAAACATTGACGTTTTTGTGTGCCTGGCGAAGACGGCAGGGTTTAAGCTAGTTATGTATACAAAATGAATTAGTGTGTTCAAAATAAAATATGAAAATGATGCATTAAAAAAAGAGAAATACAATAATAAAATAGAAAATGAAAGAAAAGAAAAATTAAAACTACACAGTAAATAATTGCAACCATGTAGACTAAAGAAGATTAATATAACAAATGAGAGTAATTTTAGTTTAACCTAGAGAAATACGAAAAACATGCTGACTGCAATTATCTGTATTTGACTTTAGACTTCACCTGGTATGGCAGGTGGTTCCGAAGACTTACAGCATGAATGAAGAACTGTCTGAGTGATGTCAAGCAAGAATATATAGACTCTCTTAAAGTTCTATAGCGTCTAAATCGGGATAGGACAAGCTTATTGTACAGATATGTAGGTTGCTTCTTGTGAATAACTTTGAAGAGTAGAACGCAGGATTGATATTCTAAAATATGTTCCAAATCCCAACCAAGAAGTTTGCGGCCTTTCGTTGAAACGCGGTCGTACCTACGAAGATTATACACATACCTAGCAGCCGAATTTAGTGCCCTTTTTTAAGTTTAGAAAAGAAGTGCTATCACATTCAGCAAAATGTCACACCCATAAATAATAATTGGCATGATAAGTGCCTTTGCAATTTTTAACTTAATGTCAATAGGTACTTGTAATATGGATCTACTAATTGAAAGACCTCTGAGAGATGCATATAACATACTCGTACTTTAGACACTATACTGTTCATGTAGTCGTTCCAAGTAAGCTTACTATCAAAAATAATTCCAATGTTCTTTACAGGTGTGACATATTCATTACACGTAGAGAGAAGTTCTACTTTAGGAAAATCAAAAAGATTGGGTTTGTGTTTTGAGAAAGGGATAACTTTGGTTTTCTCTGGATTAATCATGAGTGCATTCTGAGTGGACCACCTAATTAAAGAGCGTAGATCCTCATTCAATCTTGCTACTGAATCTTCCACGATTCCCATTGGAAAGCTTAAATAGAGCTGAGCATCGTCCCCGTATATATGAAAATTACAATCGCACAACACAGTTGGAAGGTAACTGATGAACATACAAAACGGTAATGGACTAAGTATGGACCACTGCGGGATACCACTATTAACAGGACGAAAACTAGACAGTTGGAAATTATGCGAAACAGCTTGGACACGATTAGTGAGATACGATAATATTAGCCTGTTAGCGGGACTAAAGAAATGAAATTGTGTTAACAGTTTATTACAAAGAATTGACGGATTTACACAGTCGACTGCCTTTGAGAAGTCAAGTAATGCCAACAATGTCGTTTTATTTTCATCAAAAGCTTTAAATACTGCCGTTATGCAGCTATGCCCCGATCGGAAACCCGATTGCATAGGGGTTAGTAGCTTTTTGTTTTCGACATATTTTTATACTTCAAGACTTACCAAAAATTCGAAGACTTTAGACAAAAATGGAAGAATAGCAACGGGACTGTATTCTAGAGTATTAGCTTTTTTAGGAATAGGAATAATTTTTGCTTTTTTCCAGAGATTTGGATAGGCGGATGTCATAAGGATGGTATTGAAAATGTGCTAATGAGGCAATATTATTGGAAGCAACATTTTTTAAAAAATCTGGGTAATATCCATCAAGGTCGACAAATTTTCGTTTGATAGCAAGTATCGCCATTCCGACCGAGTAAACATCAAATCTGTTGACTGCGAAAGCTTCTTCACCATCATTTTGTATCAACGACAAAGAAGAGCTAATAGCTACTAGGAAGAGTACTGATAAATTGATTGTTTAATTCAACTAGGTTGATGTCTTCGTCATTAGTCTTACGACTTTTTTTGCACAGTCCGATTTTTCAAACTTGGTTCTGTAAAAATTTAGACGATCGATCGGAATTAAATTAAGCATTATATATAATGTCTCGCAGTTTTAATCATACATACAAGAAGGTTTCGACTAACTTTATATTCCATATGCATTTCTGTGTTGCAAAATTATTTCCATCGTCGATATAAAGTGTCCCTTCGCTTATTGGCGTTTAATATTTCATTGGACAACCAAGGACAAGCTTTGTTTTTCAGCACAATATGTTTGTTAAAAAGATACTCAAGACTAACATTTAGGAACTCTACTTGTGTATTAACATCAGAAGACATACCATATATATTTACTCCACTCAGTATTGCTTCAATCACAAAACAGATTTTGAACATTAATACTGCGGAAATCACGATATTGAACGGGTTGTGAATAACTTCTACGTACATTTACACTGAAGGTGGCGAACACAAGATCGTGATATAGGAAAACAGTCACAGGTAGTTGACTGTAACATTTCGCCTACTTTAATCAAAATAACATATAACAATGATGGTGAACAGTTAGGTTTAAAGTGAGTTGGGTCTGTTGTATTTAGAAAAAATAGACAGAAATATCTTATGATCGTACCAATAGCACATTTGTTCTCACCATTCAAAATTTCAACAAAATAAAATTGACAAAGATGTTTTGACTTAATGGTATTTTTTTACGTACATATATAGCAGCACCTCCACCTATGCTACCATAACAATCAGCACGGTAAAGTTTAAATCCCTTAAGCGAAAAAACGTCGATATTTACTTTAGGGTCAAATCATGTTTCGGAAACACATATAATATCGATTTGACTGTTCTCAAAAGCCAACCTGAACTCATCTATTTTATTCACAAGACTCTGTGGATTTATATGGCAAACATTCAGGCCATCGTAGCTCTTGCACATGGTATCTAATAAAAAATTCGTCTTTTCATTTATGCTGTTAACACTACTATCATTGATGTTTGGCATGATCAAGGATGTTAAGAAAGAGAAGAGTCGAACACAGAAAATATTTCATCGACATTAAGGCTAAAATTATAAAAGTGAAAACTGAAATTGCTCTTACAGTATAAAAAAGAGACATGAGCGGAAAAAATAAAAAATAAAAATGTAGAAAAAAAAAAATAAAAAATACAAAGAGAAACTGAGTAAAATAATTATCTTACTCGTACGTGTTGCTTGCATTGTGATCATCTTTGTTCGATCCGATGGCATTCCTAAGATCTTCCATATGGTTTGTTAGGATGGGTAGTTGACTCAAAGAATGGCGTATGTAAATTTGCCCATCAATTGTATACACCGAGGACAGGAAAGATCTTCATTTGGATTTTAAGGCTTCCCGCTGCAGTTGGTAGTTTCTCTTAGTCAAGCTGTCGTTGATGAAGAAGGCATTTGGAACGGCTGTAACCAACGTCGCTTAGTTTGAGAAATGCTATTTTATTTTTACCATAACTAGTGATCGCTCTCATCAAAGTTTGCTTCTCTCGCTTATCAGACAGTTTGAGTATGATGCTGGCATCAGTGACGTGCGCTTGATTAGGAGATTGCCGCTTCGCACGGAAGAGAGAATATGGTATTGTAATATTCTTTCTGGGGTTCGTTTAAATAAAACCGTCTTTTGTGTATTTTAATCGTTTATTTATTATCAAACACCAACTTTACTTCAACACAATATTCAATCACTTTATTCTTTATTTATTTCAAATTAAACTGTCGCTACAATGTCTAATCTCCCTCTTGTAATCGCTGTATGCACTTATCAACAACTGTGTCCACGGTGGTTGTGGTATAGGTATTTATAGGAAATTGCAAGGGGTTCTAGAACATGCTAGATGTTTCTCCGGGTGAATCGAGGATCCTGGAATATTGGGATATTGTGTGGAACAATTGTGGAACGTAGGCACATCAGGTTGGAATATTTACTGCTAACAGGTTTTGCAATGTCGTTATTTTAGTTTTTGGTACACAAACCATCCTGTAGTCAATGCTACAGTATTTACGGTAGAGCAGATTCCATAAAAGGTGTTCTCCAGATTTTTGTCAGCAGATTCTGGTATAACAAAAATTACAGCATTTGAGTAAAGTCTTTCTCCTTGACTTTGTCTACCATGAGCTTCAACCGCCTAATGTCTTGGCAGTATTTTTAAATTTGGTGTTCGATAGCCGTTTTTGTGTCAATGACCTGTAATTTAAGATGATCTTCCAGTGCAGACAGCTTAACATCCAACAAAAGAGAGAAATATTTACCCCCACTTTTCCAGTTTCTCCTCGATTCGGCTCGACAGTTTGTCAGCGATGCTATTTGAGTTAGGTACGGTCGCAGAGGGAACGTTTTTTTGTTGTTGGGATCGGCCACTTTGGAACTCGTAGGGCGTTTTTATTGTAGAAAAGCGATAACCGAATTCAGAAAATTAATAAAAATAGGTGCAATATGCTATAATCAATATGGGTCTCTCTTTCATCGGATTTAAATTCCTCGAAAATACAATACTTAAAAGACTAAACTTAAGAAAACATACCATACATAAGCCAGAAAATTGCTAAACTAGAACACTAGAGGAAATTATGGGATTAGATCCATAATATGCACATATGTACCTAATGGACGGCCTTATCTTTTATGCTTACGAGTACTCCAACTTATACGTAATTACGTTGAAATTGTCGTCATTAAAAATCAAAACATAAAAAAAAGTTGTTATGCAAACAATATACTATTAATATCTAATACTTGATCTTTTATAACAAGAGCTTTAGGCAAATTTCGACAAAATTGTGGAACTTTCAGGTTCTATCTTCATTTCAAGGCCATAGAATATCGCTTTTCTCACTCTTATTAACTAAGTATGAGTATAGTAATGAAACGGGTAAACTTTTCAAATTCCTCGCTATCTACATTATCCCTTTCTAAATAGCAACGCCATCAGAAAATCTGTTCTCTAAATAGCCAAACCATCCACAATGTGCAAATAAATAAGCGGACATTCACCAAAAAACCAGGACATAAAGCCACTCTCAAATAATTCAATTGTCCTAAAACAAAATAGATAAATACGAATTGTTATCGCAGCCGCAGATCAGATGCAATGTTTGTTATTTCATTCGAGAAAGGATTCACAGATTGCTTCTGGTCCAACTACAATTGCAATCCTATAAAACTGACTATGTGTGTGTATGATAACAGAAAGGATGACGATTTAGTGTCCTTCTTTCAGTTCAAAAAGTAGCGGTCCATTTTGGTTTTGCCACTAGAGTAGCAGATACACTGCGCTCCCTCTAGAATAAACACTCTAGTGATGAGTTTGAGATAAGTGGACGAATGCTCCCTAAGATGTCTTCTAATCTTTTTCAACTGAAGAAGATATCCCTTCGATGGATTTTCCAATTTATTGTTTACCCAAAGAAAAAAGAAGAACTAAAACCGAAACATGAAATCTCGATTGCTTCGTAAGGTTTATCTTGCAACGATATACGAGTACAGGGCAAAAAATCCATGATTTTCCTCGAAAGGAACTCTGGGCGTGGCTTATTACGTAAGAAAGTCTTTATGACCATCGACCGTCATGATATTAGTCCTTATCCGAGCATTGCCTGGTGGTCATTTGTTTGCGCAGATAGGTTGTATCGAGAGCATTTCTTTGTTTTTCGGAACTCTTTGGTCGTATATATCCTTAAAGGGTAATTTTCTTATCGATACGATAGAGATTTAGTCATCTTGAAATGCCTCGAAGCAGTTTGCTTTTCGGCTTCTCCTCCTGGACCGTCATCGACATGGCTGTGGCATTAGTTTTTATTGACAATTTGTGTGTTGGTTTTATTTTTTCTTACTCAGGATTCGTTGTTGGGAGTGGAAGTTTAATGATGATTTTATTTGAGAGAAGATATAGAGGAACTCAAAATCTTGAAAGAATTGATTTCATTGCGTTTTCTTCTTGAAATTTGTGAATATATTTGATTATCTAAGCATTGAACGGGCAAATTGACATAAGATGGATACTAGGCTACCGTGAAACACCGACTTCAACGATATATTTTTTTTCAAAGGGCAATTTGTATAGCAGACCCCTGCAATTCAGACATATCTGTTTAAATGTTGCACCTTAGAACGGTTGCCTAAATTAGGCAAGTGCAAATCCACTTTCCACCCTCAGGAATTGCAAGAACACAAAAAATAGCAATCGCTTGCTTAAAAAACATGTGTAAGTTGCAATGTAAATGAGTGAATTTTACAGAATGTTTAAAATTAATTTATTTGGAAAATAATAAAATCATTATTGGAATATTGGTGCCTGATTTCACCTGGGTTTCAGACCACTACATCAATCATTCTCTGTCTGTCTGTCGTTTCTAACTTACGTCATGCAATCATGTAATTTCATTTAAACAATTATTTCCTTGGCGTAAGTTAACATAAAAAAAAAACAAACAGATGTATGCCCTGTACCAGTGTATTAAGCCTACCGTAACCTACCTCAACCATAATGGGTCTTATTACAGAAACGACGACGTAATCAATGACACATTAACAAATAGATCTGAACATAAGGTGACCCACAAAATGGGCGATCGACAGGGTACACTAAAAAATACTGAGTACGCTTCACGAATTCAGGCGACAGAACGAAAAGAATACGATAACATGCATATGGCTGATTTACTAAGACCTCGTTCACACGACACTTATTCGATTCGATATTTCTCATATATGTACGAGTATGGGTCTTACAGATTATGAGACAGCATTCCACACGACACCTTTTTCCATTGGAGTCTCTCTCTACTCTACAAGACAGGCGCACAAATTCGAGAAAAAACTTTATTCGTGTGAACGACACAATCACCCCTATTACCGTTGGTGTTTTACGCTTTCGACGATTGTCGTTTTAATCATAGCTACGACCTGCTGACCGTTAAACGTCACTAAGCATTGTCTTATTACAACTATTACAACTCTCTCACATTGGAAAAGTTATGAAAATGAATTCGTGGTACATCTGAGGAATAAAACGACAATTGTCGAAAAGCGTAAAACGCCAACGGTAATCAGGGTGAATATGAACATAAGCGCCACTGCGTCAGGCTATTTCATTTTTCATTTTACATTTTATTCTTCAATTCAAAAATATTTACATTATACATGGATTACTTGGATATATGAGTATTTACAAAATTCTAACATTCTACCCCTTCGAGTAGGGGTTAGAATATACCCGAGGTAGGCATGCCTGTCGTAAGAGGCGACTAAAATCCACCCTCCGTATACCGAGTATGGCGTATACAAAGTATGCAATGAACAAAACAAAAGATATAAATACCCCAGGTGGCAGTCCAGGTACACTGGAAAATCCACCCTCTTCGGAGGTCGGCTCTACGGATTCTGGGGAGAGCCATTTATTGCGTTTATCTGACCCTTTTAAAAAAGGTACCAGGGCAGTTAGATCTCCACCATCAAGATCTACAATAAAAACGTGCGGAACTAGAAGTCCGGCGACATCGATAGTGCCGGCGCACGAACAACGGACTTCAACGAAAATTCAAAGCCTTACGGACGAAAATATGGAACTCCGGACCAGGCTAAGTAAAATGGAACTTCTCTGCGAAGAACTAAGACAAGAATTAAATGTACTTAAAGCAGAAAATAAAGCATTTAAGGATATGAAGAAACCTCGTAATGAGTCTGCTGCGAGTTCAAACGTCCCCGATAACACTGATTATCAAACGGATGAAGAAGAACTAGCTCGGGAAACTAACTGGATTCTAAAAAAACGACCAGTTAAGAAACGAAAAGCTGGAAGAAGAAGTGAAGAACCACCCGAAATGGTAACGAGGCAAGAAAAAATGCAAAATGAGCGAAAAGATAACGAACAGCGTGACAAAATAAACACATGTGTCGAAAAAAACTAAGGTACGATCACCGCCGCCAATAAACGTAATCGGAATTGCAGACTATAATAAACTGCATTCTATTCTTAAACCTCTGTTGCTATCCGATTTTGAAGTAAAATCGCTCAACAACAACAAATGGAAAGTAAACGTAAATGACTCAGACAGTTACCACTTAGTATCTAATAAACTGAATACTGAAAAAATTCAGTGGTATACTTATGAAAATAAATCTGAAAGACCGATACGAGTCGTAGCTAGAGGACTTCATGCCTCATGCTTAAAGGAAGATGTTGTTCACGATTTGAAAAACAAAAACTTTAAAATCGTCGATGCAGTAAATTTAATTAAACGGGAAAAACAAAAATTGGAAGGCGAGGAAACGACGGTAAAGCGCGGGCTTCCTCTTTTTATGCTAACTTTTAATAAAGCTGAGAGTTTGGATAAGATTTACGAAATAAGAACAATTCTGAATGTCGTAGTCAAAATCGAACCCATGCGCAAGAATACAGGATTGATACCTCAGTGCAAACGATGCCAAGGATTCAATCATACGCAAACGTATTGTCGAAAAGAACCACGATGTGTGAAATGCGCCGGAAATCACATCTCCCAAGTTTGTGGAGTAAACAAACAAACAAACCTCTGCAACATGTGTTAATTGTAAGGGAAAGCACCCGGCAAATTATAGAGGCTGTGAAGTAGCTAAGGAGTTGCAAAAACGGAGAGATGCGTTCCTTAAGCCACTAAATATAAAATCAAAATTGCAAACTAAACCAAAGCGTAAGATCGCGCCGGAGAAAGTAGGCAAACTAAAACTACCGGGTTCAGAGCACAAAAAGGTGAGGGAAAGATTGACAACAGATAAGCCCTCGACCTCTGCTCTTAAAAGAAACGGTACCTAAAAGCTAAGATTAGAAAAGCCACCGGGTAATGACCCTCGGACAGCAGCAATGCAGTCTTATGCTCAGGCCGTGGCTTCCGAAAAACCAAAAAACCTTGAAATTTCGACCGACCCCTTTTCTCATGTTTTCTCAGTTATTCTCGCGAAACTTGAAGAACAAGGCAAAATAAATAAAATTATTCTCGATAGGCTGGTAAAGCTTGAAAATAATTCACAGAAAACGCGCACTTCAACTAGAACATGAATGACAAACGAATGTTGAAAATATGTACTTGGAATGCAAACGGACTTTTGCAAAAACTTGACGAATTAGAAATATTTATGCGCCAAAAAGACATTGATATTTGCTTGATTTCTGAAACCCACATCAAAAAGGAATCGCATTTAAAAATAAAAGGCTATAATGATTACCACGCTTGTCAACCTTCGGGAAAAGCGAGAGGCGGATCCTCCTTGCTTATTAAAGACTGTATCGAGCAATCGGAAGACCTAAAGATAGAGCTTGAAACTTTGCAACTTTGCACGATTCGAGTTAAAAATAGTCAGCGTACTCTTAAAATTTCGTCTATCTACTGTCCACCGCGTTCCGCGCTTGAAAAAAGGGATTTTACTAACATGTTTGAATCGCTTAAACCTTATTTCATTATTGGCGGCGATTTTAATGCGAAACACACGTTCTGGGGCTCAAGATACAGTTCGAAAAAAGGTAGAATGCTCTATCGGGCAGGTATGGAGTACAATTGCGATTTCCATTCGACGGGTAAACCGACTTACTGGCCAACTGATACTTCAAAAATACCTGATCTGATAGATTTTTTCGTTGTGAAAGGAATATCTACCAACCATATAAAAGTCAAAGAGAGTTTTGATCTGTCGTCTGATCATTCCCCAATTATTTTGACATTGAGCGAAAAACTAGTCTATAACCTAGAGCCAGCGAGATTAACTGGTAGAACAACTAACTGGGAAGGTTTTAGGAACGAAATTGAAGACAATGTTGAACTGAGCGTTCCACTTACGACACCCTATGAACTTGAGGTTGAAGTTGATCGCTTCGTCGAGATCGTACAGCTCGCCTCTTGGAATAATACTCCCATTCCAAGGAAAACGCCGGGCAAATACGGCTTACGATATCCTCCGGAAATAAAGGAATTGGTCAAGGAAAAACGAAAAGCGCGTAAAAAATGGCAACAGAGTCGTGCTCCGCAGCATAAAGCACACTTGAATCGTCTGTGCAATTCGTTGAAGAAAACTATTAAGGATTTTAAGAATCGTGCAATAGGCTCTTACCTTGAAAGTTTAACAGCGAAAAAAGATTCCAATTATTCACTTTGGAGAGCCATAAAAGGCACCAAAAGGCCCAAAGTCCCCGCGCCGCCAATTAAATTGAATCAAAATGAATGGGCGAGGGAAGATAAAGAAAAAGCGGACGTCTTTGCGGCCCACCTGGAAGAAACCTTTAAACCATACGATAGTCAAGTGGTTTACGATAACGTCAATAGGCCGGATTTACCATATGGCAATTTAACACTCACAAGTGCAACGCTTAGGGAACTCAAAAATGAGATCGAGATTCTAAAACCTAAGAAATCTCCTGGTTATGATTTAATCACCGGAGAAATTCTCAAAGTTTTACCTAAAAAAGCTTTGATTAAGCTTCTTTATATTGTAAATGCTGCGCTCAGGTTAAAACACGTTCCGAGCCAATGGAAAGTTGCGAAAGTAATAATGGTCTTAAAACCAGGAAAACCGCCAAATGAGGTAAAATCGTATAGACCACCAGTTTGGGTTCAGAAGTAAGCATTCGACGATTGACCAGGTGCATAGAATTACTGACGTAATCGAGAAAGCACTTGAAGAAAAAAAGATTTGCTCAAGCGTATTTCTTGACGTCTCGCAGGCCTTTGATAAGGTGTGGCATGATGGCTTGAAATCCAAACTACGACAAGTTCTCCCTGTGTGCTTATACGATATTCTAGTATCATATCTGGGGAATAGACTCTTCCGTGTTAGACATGGAAACGAATACTCGCAGCTCAAAGAAATTTCGGCCGGCGTACCACAAGGAAGCGTTCTTGGGCCGCTTCTCTATCTGTTATATACTCGAGATATACCGAAAGAAGATGGCACTATTCTTGCTACGTTTGCCGATGACACCGCTATCCTAGCAGTAGGTAAAACAATCGAAGAAACGACTGAAAAACTGCAAAACGCGCTAAATAAAGTAAATGAATGGACGAGGGACTGGAGGATTGCCCTCAACGAATCTAAATCTGTTCACTTACAAGAAAACTAATAACTTGCCAATTTTCCTAAACTCGGCCCGAATACCTTTTGCAACGAGGCCAAATACCTGGGAATGACACTCGACGCAAGACTGAAATGGAATTCGCACGTGAAAATGAAACGTAAAGAACTCGAAATCAAATATAGCGAAATGTACTGGTTACTCGGAAAGCATTCCCAGCTCAGTAATGAGAACAAACTGCTTTTATACAAGCAAGTGCTAAAGCCGGTGTGGACCTACGGTATACAACTTTGGGGTTGTACCAAGAAAACAAATGCCAATATTTTACAAACTTTTCAAAATAAAGTGCTAAGAGAGATTGTCCAAGCACCGTGGTATATTAGAAACGACGATATCCACAGGGATCTCGGAATTCCGACAATCGAAGCTGAAACTAGAAGCTTCGCGAGAAAGCATAGAAACCGACTAATCGGACATGTCAACAATACAGTCCTACAAATATTGGATGAGAGCAATTTATTGCGCCGACTACAAAGGACGAAACCCTTCGACTTGGCGCGATAATGATAAACCGCGTTTAGATTGCGGAGCATGCAGGATCTTTCAGTGGAAAGTAACCTGCCAAACGTTTTTATTTCGTGAAAGAAAAATTGCTTGATAAGTTATTACTTAGTTGCGATATCTAACAAATTTATATCGAAGGGTGGACTTTTTTTAGTCAGTAAGAATCTGACACTACTATGAGCACGCGCTTGCTATTCTCATAGTGTCTATGCAAGATTCTTCACCAACCCTCGGAGAAACAAAAAAAAAAAAAAAAAATTAATTCATGAAAAGATCAGTAATCAAATAGAGTATGTATTAAAAGTGGTTTTCACTAGTAAATGAAGAATATGTAGATATTTACACTCTGTAGGTCAAAAACCTAGTGGCAAGTGTACCATAACAAAAAAATGTGAGGTGATCTAGATATGGAAGAAACAAATTCAGTAATAACAGCAATTAAGTGAAGTTATAACAACAACAACAATTAAAGTAATAGTAACAAAAATAATAATAATAAAGATCTTAAGATAGCACACTAAGTAAGTGATTTATTTCATTTAGATTGAAGTTAAAAAGCCATTTTTTAGTTTCCCGGTTAAAATATGGAAAATTTCTTGCGTATCTTGCGAAAGAGGCAATTTGTTGTAAAGTCTTGGAGCTACTGAGGTGAAAAAGTTAAGAAAATCGGTTGTGTTATGCGGTGGAATAGTTGCCAGACAGTTGAAGTTCGATTAAGTGCGTATCCACTTTCTAAAAATAAAGGTGCTTAAGTGGAAGTATCTTTGAGTTGTAAAAAAGCAGAAAGCTATTCTCCAGACGTCCCTTTCGCCAGATTATTCGAATAATAAGCTTCTGGGCAATAATCAGAGGTTGAATTTTATTACCATGAGTACCGCTCCAGCAAACCAAACCGTATTGTAACTTAGACTGTACTAGAGCATAATAAATTGTTTCTAGAAGATTACGCGAACAGAATAATCTTAAATGGTACATTATGGACCTTATTTTAAGCATAAACTTTTTAACCGAAGCAGCTTGCGCACCCCAATTCAGTCCGCTATCAATTTCAAGACTTAAGTACTTAAAAGCTAGAACTTTTTCAATAATAAAGCATTTAGGAGAGCTACTAACATCCTTATTATACGGACTAGAATAATTATTTTTACCCCAAGTAACCGGGCTTAATAGCATGTGGTGGCAATTAATTACTTACTTACTTATGTAGGTGGCGCTTCTGTTCGGGGTGAACCTGGGCCTCAACCAACAAGCTTCTCCATTTAGCTCGGTCTTTAGCTAATTGCCTCCAGTTGCGCACTCCAAGTTGGTCGAGGTCCCCTTGAACTTGTGCGCGCCACCTACGGCGATGATTCCCTCTACTGCGTCGTCCCTCGGGGTTAGATTCGAAGACTCTGCGGGCCGGAGCGTTGGTGTCCATTCGCTTTACATGTCCTAGCCATCTCAGACGTCCAATACGCAGTTTTTTGACTAGGCCAATGTCGCTGTACAGCTCGTATAGCTCGTGATTGAATCTTCTCCTCCAAAACCCGTCAACGCAAACGGGACCGAAAATCTTACGAAGAATTTTTCTCTCTCAGCGACCAAAGATATCTTCATCCTCTTTTAATAAAGCCTATGTTTCAGCGCCGTAAAGCAGGACTGGGATGATCAAGGTCTTATATAGAGTCTCCTTAGTTGTTCGAGATAGCGCTTTACTGTTGAATTGCTTTATAAGCCCAAAAAAACAGCGATTGGCAAGAGTTACTCTTCGCTTGATTTCTGCACTGATTTTGTTTGTAGAATTTATAGCAGAGCCAAGGTAGACAAAGGTGGGCAAAATCGCATCATCACCTCCCCGTGGTGCCCGGTGGATAGCTATCTGATAGTGAACTAACGATGAGCGTATGCTGAGTCTGACGATATATGGGTAGCCGAACACTCGGACCTGCGTAAGCACATCTGGGTGAACTTCAGCGCGCATATGTTTAACCGGACGAGGCGTCTCTTGTTGACCTGATCGGCTGAAATATGCATCTCAGAAGTCTAACAAGAGGTCCTCAGAGGGAGGACGTGCGGCGGATGAATTCTCCCGATGGAATCAACGGTGACGTCTACAAGCCAGCGGAAACCTTACCGGAGCTACTTCGACATATTTGAAGCTGAGGTCTGTAAGGATTTTCAATACTACGTCAGGGTATTGAAAAAAACATGGTGACGGATGAACCCTTAATGGGCCAACGGCAGCGCTCATATCGCCGAAGTGAGTTACTGACATCGGTGTATCCGGCCCCTTGTCCTAGGGGTTGCTAAAAAAGGATCTGGTCCTTTAGGTTGGGGGTTGTGCCGTCGGGTTAACTTCCCTACCACGTAAAAGACCTTCAGTTACGAAGCAACCAACAGCCTCGGATACGGATGAATTTACTGTTGACGACCCAAGCAAACGTAAAAAGGACAACGATCTTCGTGTCTGCACGTGGTATGTTAGGTCCCTCTACAAACCACGTGCAGCCGAACAACTTGCGGAGGCCCTAGAGTGTCTCAAAGCAGACATTACCGCCATCCAAGAAGTGCGATGGGATGGGCCGGGCAAAAGGAGTATGAAAAACTGCGACATCTACTACGGAGATTGCTACAGACAAAAAGGACAGCGTCTATTCGGGTGTGGATTTGTCATTGGAGGCAGACTTAGGCAAGAAGTCTTGAGTTTCCGACATGTGAACGAGCGCCTTATGACTATCCGTATCAAGGCTAAATTTTCCAACATTAGCCTAATATGCGTTCACGCCCCTCACGAGGAGAAGGACAACGCGACCAAGGATGACTTGTACCAGCTCTTGGACAAGACGTATGAGCAATGCCCTAGTCACGATGTTAAAATTATCCTAGGTGAGTTTAACGCAAAGCTAGGAAGAAAGGAAGTCTTTAGTAGCGTGGTCGGAAAGCACAGCCTGCACGACAACACATCCGACAACGGACTCAAGCTAATCGACTTTGCGGCGGGGCGAAACTTTGTCATAGCTAGTACGCGGTTCCCACGTCTCGATATTCACAAAGGAACATGGCTCTCCTTTGATCGAAAAATCGTCAACAAAATCGATCACATTGCGATCGACGCAAGGCACTCTTCCAGTATTCTGGGTGTCCGGACTTTCCGAGGAGCCAACGTGGACTCGGATCATCACCTAGTTGCAGCCAAGGAACGGATGCGGATATCCAGAACGGAGCGAAATCAACGAAATACTGTGAGAAAATTTGACGTCGAAAAGCTACAATCGCAAGAGACCGCCAGAACCTTTGCCGATCGTGTTTCTTCTAATCTCAATCTAAGTCCTATGCCGCCAGCAGCAAATGCGGAAGACCAGTGGCAGCGTTGCCAACAAGCCATCAGAGATGCCGCCTCTGATGTACTGGGTTTCTCTCGCCCATCATAACGAAACCCCTGGTTTGATGAGGAATGCCGGCAAGCACATGCAGCAAAACAAGAAGCGTATAAAGCGGCGCTGCATAGAAGGACTAGAGCTGCTTACGAGCTCTTCTCAGAAAGAAGAAAAAAGAGCATGAGAAGCGCTCGATCGAGGAGATTGAGAGACTCTATTGCAGGAATAATGTTCGAAAATTTTACCAAAGGGTAAAAAGAACATGCCAGGGTTTCAAAGCCAGAACAGAAGCCTGCAGGGACGAAAATGGCAACATAGTAGTAGAATCGCAGTCGATGCTGAGGATATGGAAGGAACACTTCTGCAGACTGTTAAACGGCGATGATGACCAATATTCCGCTGTCAGGCAGAATGAGCCATTCAGCAGTGACGATGGTAGTCAAGATTCCCGTCAACCCGATCAGAATGAAGTGAGGATAGCGATATCTAAACTCAAATCGAACAAAGCTGCTGGAGCCGTCGGCCTTGCCGCTGAACTTTTCAAGGCAGGAGGAGATGAGTTGGTAAGGAGCATGCACCAGCTCATCTGTAAAATCTGGTCGGACGAAAGTACGCCCGATCCTGAAGAAAGGAGACTCTCTGAACTGCGCCAATTACAGAGGTATAAGTCTCCTCAACATTGCATATAAAATCCTGTCTGCCGTATTATGTGAACGCCTGAAACCGATCGTCAACAACCTGATAGGTCCTTATCAGTGCGGTTTCAGGCCGGGAAAGTCCACCATTGACCAAATATTCACACTACGGCAGATCTTGGAAAACACCCATGAATACAAAATCTATACGCACCACCTCTTCATCGATTTCAAAGTTGCCTATGATAGCGTGTATAGAGACGAGTTATACAGAGCCATGTCTAGTCTTGGCATCCCTGCCAAGCTCGTCCGTTTGTGCAGAATGACGATGGCGAACTCTCGCTGCTCCATCAAAGTCGGTAAGAACATCACCGAACCGTTCGATGTCAGGAAAGGTCTAAGACAAGGTGATGCGCTATTATGCGATCTCTTTAATATAGTACTTGAGAGAATTGTACGAAACTCACAAGCCAACACCGGAGGTACAATCTTTTACAAGTCTGTACAACTACTCGCTTATGCCGATGACATTGACATAATCGGAACTCAGCGGGCCGTCAATGGGGCATTTACGAGTATTGAGATCAAGAAAGCAAAGATGGGTCTAGCGGTCAATGAAAGCAAAACAAAATATATGCTGTCTACAAAAAAGGACACCCAACATCGGCGTCTTGGACAGAACGCCACAATAGACAGATATAATTTTGAGGTAGTAAAGGATTTTGTCTACCTAGGCTCTATGGTGAACTCCGCAAATGACATCAGTAGGGAGATCACAGGAAGAATTACTCTTGCCAATCGTTGTTTCTATGGACTAAAACGGCAATTAAGTAGCAAAGCCCTATCTCGAAATACTAAGGTAACTCTTTATAAGACTCTAATCATTCCAGTCCTGCTGTATGGCGCAGAGGCATGGGCTTTGACAAAACCGGATGAGGATGCCCTTGGTTATTTCGAGAGAAAAGTTCTTCGAGCGATCTTTGGCCCCGTCTGCATAGACGGTGAGTGGAGGAGAAGGTACAGTGCCGAACTATACGGCCTGTACAAGGACATCGACTTAGCCAGAAGAGTTCACATACAGCGACTAAGATGGCTGGGTCATTTAGAGCGGATGGAGCCCAACGTTCCCGCTAAGAAAGTTTTCGAATCCACCCCGGATGGACGACGTAGTAGAGGACGACCTCGCGGTAGGTGGCGCAAACAAGTGAAGGGGACCTCAACCAACTTGTCGTGCGCAACTGGAGGCAGCTGGCTTGTAATCGTGCTAGCTGGAGAGGTTTGTTGGTTGAGGCCCAGGTCCACCCCAGGCCATAGCGCCATCTAAGTAAGTAAGTAAGGTAGACAAAGTCCCTTACTACCTCGAAGTTATAGCTGCCCACTGTGAAGTTTTGTCCAATTCGTCGGTGTTGGTTTTCCCTTCTTGTTGACAGCATATACTTGGTTTTGCCCTCGTTTATCGCTAAACCCATTGTGGCCGCTTCCTCCTCAATGCTTGCAAAGGCACCGGTGACAGCCCGCTGAGTTCTTCCGATTATGTCTATATCGACGGCGTATGCAAGTAGTTGTACAGACTTGTAATAGATTGTGCCTCCGGTGTTGGCTTGTGAGTTCCGCACAATCCGTTCAAGTACAATATTGAAGAAGTCACATGACAGCGCGTCACCTTGTCTAAAGCCTTTTTTGACATCAAAGGTCTCGATGAGGTCATTACCGACCTTGATGGAGTAGCGAGCGTTCTCCATCGTCATCCTGCACAGACAGACAATTTTGGCAGGGATGTCAAAACTAGACATGGCTCTATAAAGCTCTTCTCTATAGATGCTGTCATATGCGGCCTTGAAATCGATAAAGAGGTGGTGAGTATCGATTTGGAATTCTTGGGTTTTCTCCAGGATCTGCCGAAGTGTGAAGATTTGATCGATGGTGGACTTTCCTGGCCTGAAACTGCACTGATAGGGTCCAATCAGGCTGTTGATAAAAGGTTTCAGGCGTTTACACAATATCGCAGAAAAGATCTTTTATGCGATGTTGAGGAGACTGATGCCTCTATAATTGGCGCAGTTGAGGGGGTCTCCTTTCTTGTGGATCGGGCAAACGATGCTGAGATTCCATTCATCAGGCATACACTCGTCTGACCAAATATTGGAAATGAGTTGGTGTATGCACTCTACCAATTCATCACCAGCTGCCTTGAAAAGTTCAGTCGGTAAGCCGTCAGGTCCAGCAGCCTTGTTCGATTTTAGCTTGGATATTGCTATCCTCACTTCGTTTTGGTCAGGTGGACGGAAATGTTGACTATCATCGTCTATGTTGAATGGTTCATTCTGCCTGACAGCGAGATGTTGGTCTTCGTCGCCGTTATACAGTCTGCAGAAGTAGTTTTTCCATATTCTCAGCACCGACTGTGATTCTACTACGAGGTTTCCATTTTCATCTCTACAGGTTTCTGTACGGGTATTACTTCTCTGACACGTTCCTTTTACCTTTTGGTAAAACTTCCGTAAATTGTTCCTGGAGTATAGACTCTCGATATTCTCAAACGCGCGCTTCTCATGTTCTTTCTTCTTCTTTTGGAGAAGCCGATGTTCTTCCCGTCTCTTTTGCTCGTAGGGCTCACGAGCAGCTCTCGTCTTCCTTTGCAGCGCCGCTTTGTATGCCTCTTGTTTTGCTGCATGCACTCGCCGGCATTCTTCGTCAAACCAGGGGTTTTGCGGTGGTGGGCGAGCGAGACCCAGCACATCAGTCGCGGCGTTTCTGATGGCATGTTGGCAGCGTTGCCACTGGTCTTCGGTACTTGATGCTGGCGGCAAAGGGGTGATTGAGAGATTTCGGGATACGCGTTCAGCGAAGAGTCTGGCGGTCTCTTGCGATTGTAGCTTTTCGACGTTAAATTTTCTCACAGTAATTCTTCTTTGTTGCTCAGATTGGGATATCCGCATTCGTACCTTGGCTACAACAAGGTAATGTCCCAGTCTATGTTGGCCGCTCGGAAAGTCCGGACATCCAGAATACTGGAGGCATGCCTTGCGTCGATCGCAATATGATCAATTTGGTTGATCGTGAGATGATCATTGGACCGCCATGTCTGCTTATGAATATCGCGATGAGGAAACCATGTGCTTGCTATGGTGACATTTCGCTCCACAGCGAAATCAATCAGCCTTAGTCCGTTATCAGACGTGGTGTCGTGTAGGCTATGCTTATGACTGCCCTACCAAAGACGTCCTCCTTTCCTATCTTGGCGTTAAAATCGCCCAATACGATTTTAACGTCGTATTTAGGACACTGCTCGTATGTTTTGTCGAAGAGCTCGTAGAAACACTCTTTGGTGGCAGGGTCTTTTTCTTCTGTGGGGGGCATGAACACATATTAGGCTTATGTTAGCGAATTTAGCCTTGATCCGGATAGTCATAATACGCTCGCTTATGTGTCGGAAGCTTAAGATTTCTTGCCTAAGTCTGCCGCCTATGACAAATCCGCATCCGAATAAGAGTTGCCTGTTGCCTCTGTAGCAATCACCGTAGTAGATGTCACAGTTTTTCATCCTCTTTTTGCCCGGCACATCCCATCGCACTTCCTGGATGGCGGTAATATCTGCTTTATAGCAGTCTAGGGCATCTGCTAGTTGTTCAGCTGCACGTGGTCTGTAAAGGGACAGAACATTCCACGTACAGATCCGAAGGTCGTTGTCCTTATTTCGTTTGCTGGGGTCGTCATTAGTTGAGTCATCCTTATCCGAGGCTTTGGTTGTTTCGGAACCATGAGTTTTTTTACGTGGTAGGGAAGTTACCCCGACGGCACAACCCCCAACCTGGAGGGCCAGTTCCTTAATTATTCCTCTAGGACGAGGGGCCGGGTACACCGGTGCCAGTAGTCCACTACGGGAGTATGAGCGCTGCCGTTGGCCCATTAAGGGCTCCTCCGCCACCATCTCTATTCCGATGTCCTGACCAACATTGGAAATTCGTTACCGACCTGTCATCCGAATACGTCGAAGCAGCTCGCGCAAGGTAGTCACTAAGTTCAACCTAACTGGAACTATAGACGCCACCATTGACTCCGTCTAGGGAATTCGTCCGCTGCCGCCTGGAACAGGAAGAAGTGCTCTAGTGAGAAAAGCACTCTTTCCCCCCTCTCTCATCTGCTGCCACCAAGAATCCGCCAAACGGGGTTGGTTACCCATTTCTTGGATTAAGGTACCAGGCACCCGGCTGTCACCGCGTGGAGGTTGAGAGTAGGAGTTGGTAGGCCTCAGCTGAGTGAAAACGCTTGTGTTTTCATATGATCGCATGCACTACCATTTGACCAGCCGGCAATTAATACCATGGTATTTTAAATCCGGAAATAAGATGAGATTACTAGACAGGTTAAAATACATCAGTTTGGTCTTATCACTTATGACTAGTTTGTGCATTTTGTTTGTGCTATTCGATAAAGTGAATGCGCGATTTCTCGAATCGTAGTGACAAGTACAGTAAAATAAATTTTATGAATACGAAAACAACTCCGTGTGAACAACTTCATACTGCTACTGGTCTATTCGAGAAAATAACGTACAGTAGACCCCTATATAACACGGCTTCATATAAGACGGATTCGAATAACACGCCAGAAAAAGTATGATCGTTTTCGTATAATACGCTAAAAGAGGCTCGTATAACACGGTACAATAATGAGAAAGATGTTGAGATGGGGGGGACCACTCCGTGGTCCAAATATTAACTATCGGAAGTCTAAAGCATTGCATAATTAGATGATTGGGAAGAGTGGAAATCCAAAAATATAATAAAACAGAGAATGTCCTGTCTGTACGTTTATTTGAACAGGCATTACGCAGAAACTACTACATGAAATTGAACAAGGTTTCCGCAGTTGCATGACTTGGAGTCCAGCTTAAAATAAAGTGTATGTTTTATTGTGATCCAACACCCAGAAGCAGCTGAGATCTAATCAAACATATATTAAAACTGTAATGTAAAACTGCTTCCACACGCACCACACAAAAACTACTAAGCGAAATTAAAAACCATAGATAAGATAAGTACGTTGTCCTGATGCTAAGAAAGATGCAAATGAATAAGCCAAATATAAAATATTTTTAATCGCGAGCAGAGCTGTGGGTACAGCTAGTATTACTACATAAGCTTTGCACTTTAGAAAATAATAATAGATTCAGACTCATTGTTAATTCGCAAGAATTTTCGTGAAATAAAATAAAAATTTTAGGTTTGGGATTTTTCTGTGAGATCCACACGACAACTTAAGACTTTGGGATAGATCACAAATTCAAATAAAAAATCCGTCACTTAAAACGTTATAAAAAATGTTATTTTAAGATTAAGCGCAAGGTCACCGTCTTTGCTCAACGACTACCGACCAACCACTTTTTCTTTCTTTACCAGAGGCCATTATCTTCGCCTTTTTCTCTCCACAGAATCCATTTAGATCAGTTGCTTCTCCATATTTTATGGTAGTACTAGACTTTATTCTTTAATCAAGAGATACAAGTTGAATGCATAATTCAAATTACCAAATGTAACATAGGAATATTAACAAACTGGACTAAAATGCAATAAAATAATTAACACTCATTTTGGAATCCAAATGGTTCTCATTTTATGGCAGACTCCAAGGACTTTTAGCCTTGCCCTTCGATTTCCCTAACATACAAATATGTATGTAGTTGTTTCCGAAAGTTCGAAGCAACGGCTGACCGATGCGCACTTTGGAGCGTCTATAGGTCGCACACTCGGATTAAAAACCGCGAAAAACTTAATGGCGTATCTTGAAAAAGAATTTAAGATTGCACCTTTACAAGGTTCAGTTGGTGCGAGAGCTAAAACCGGACGACAGAATTGGAAAAAAAAAATATATATATACATACCATATGTGCATATGTACGTACCAGAGAGAATTGGCAGGGACACCAGGAGCAATGTACACGTATCAGCATTTTTAAAAATCTGAGATCCAGATGCCCCCCTGGCAGCTGACCTCCTCGTGGTTGGGGGCGGGCAACTAGGATATGCGGATGGGGTAACTTAAATAGTTTTTCCCATCCATACAATCCAGTCACGGCTAACAAAGCGCACACCCCATGATAACAAGACGACAGAAACGGGCCTCGGATATTGCCAAACCTGGTAAGCCAGGGCATCCTTTGGAGCCAGGCCTGAAGGGTGTCAGGATGCGAGCGTTTGGTGGTCGGCCTGTCCCGCTCGGCAGCCGGCCGGGTCAAACTCGAAATGGCTACGAGCTTTCTGTCAATGGTCTCGCGAACCATTACGGGGGTCAAGGGGTGAGCGCGCTGTGCACCGATAGGGGCACAGATGGACTCTCTGAGTTTCGACAACGGCATCGACTTAGGACAGGCACATGGAACATCTTATCGCTCACAGGGAAGGATCTTGAACTTGTTGGGGAGGCTGTTAAAAGTCGACTAGATATAGTAGTTGGCGTCTCTGCAACAAAGCAGAGATGTTCTAAAACTGTGGACCGTTCGTATGGGTGGAAGCTCTTCCTGTCAGGAGTGGCACCCTCAATGTCTGCTCGGGCGAGAGTGGGGATACTCACAAGTCCCAGGTTGACAGACAGAGTATTGGAGTGGATACCATTAGAAGGGAGAGTTGCGATCTTAAAGCTCAAGCTTGAAAGATCAACTCTGGCATTGGTGCAGGTGTATGCACCGAACCTTCTGTCAGAGTACGCAGCTTTCTTAGATGAAGTTGATGCTGCCCTTGAAAAGGTTGCAGATATGGATTCTTTTGTCCTGATGGGTGACTTCAATGCTCATGTGGGTGTAGATGTTATGACATGGGGGAGTGTGATTGGAAGGAACGGCGATCCTGATCAAAACGCTGGATTTTTGTTGTGAAAATGGCTTATCCATTACGAACACTATCTTTCCACACAAATACACATGGTACCCTCAGAGTCTTCATCAAAAGTCGCTGATCGATTTCTTTGTGGTAGCATCGTGTCTGATGAGAATGGTTTGTGATGTTCGCGTATTGAGAGGGGCCGAACTGTCAACTGATCATCACTTAGTGCTGTGTAAATTGTATCTTAGCGAGAGAGTGCCTCCCCTACCAAAGCATAAACCAAGGATGGTTACACGCATATGATGGGAGAGGTTACAGGACGATGAGATACGGAAGACATTTGCGCGGCAAATATCTGAAAGGTTTGAACGAATTCCAACTGTTCCATCAAATGTAGAGGAAGAATGGCTACTGTTTTCAACAGCGGTTATTGCCTCTGTGGGAGATGTTTGTGGATTGAAGCGGCTCGGTGTGGCGGCTGGTGGTGAGAAAAGAACTGCTTGGTTTAAAACGCCGGGAGTTCAAGAAGCCATCAGAAAGAAGAAGAGAGCCTTTAAGGTGTGGATTCACTTGGGGAACTCCGATTCTCGAAATCGGTACACTGAGGCGCGAAGAACTTGCAAATTAGCTGTGAAAACAGCGAAAGAACAGTCTTGGAAGGCGAGAAATTGGAACGTGACCACAGATCTGCAAATAAGATGTTCTGGCAGACCGTTCGCCGACTCAGAGGAAAAAAGTTGAATATCGTTGAAGGAGTCAAATCCAAAGACGGTAGACTTCTTTCCAATGAGGAGGACATCTTACGCAGATGGAGCGAGCACTTTTCAGAATTGCTTAATCCCGAACAGGGCACCGAAGATGGCAGACCTATTGTCGAGAGTTGGGCGGAAAGTAGTCCTACGGTAGAGGAAGTAACTTTGGCGATCAAAGCACTAAAAGTTGGCAAATCTGCTGGTGTGGATGAAATTCGGCCAGAAATGCTCAAGGCTTTAGGTAAAGAGGGAGTGCAATGGCTCTCGCGTGGCATTAAAGTAGCCTGGGAATGCGGTGAAACACCTGATGATTGGTAAATGGGGGTGACAGTTCCTCTTTTTAAAAAAAGGGGACAAAAGAGATTGCGCCAACTATTAGGGTATATCCCTTTTAAGTCTCCCTGGAAAAGTATTCGCTAAGGTGCTATAAACGCGTTCCAGAGCTGTGGTTGAGAACAGTTTGGGGGATGAGCAGTGTGGTTTTCGTCCCGGTAGAAGCACAACCGACCAGTTGTTCACTCTCAGAATGGTTCTTGAGAAGGCCTGGGAGTATGCCAAACCTGTCTACACTTGTTTTGTGGATTTGGAAAAAGCATATGATAGGGTTCCTCGAGGGAAGCTCTGGAGTGTTCTGCAGGAGTATGGGATAGCTGGTTCCCTGTTAAGGGCGATTCAATCGTTATATAAACTGTAGAAGCTGTGTTCGGATAAATAGTGTTAAATCAATACCTTTCACTGTGGGCGTTGGACTCCGCCAAGGGTGCGTTTTGTCACCTCTCCTCTTCATTGTATATATGGATTGGATGTTGCAGCGCAGCCGTGG
Source organism: Brachypalpus laphriformis (assembly GCA_945910035.1). NCBI lineage: Eukaryota > Metazoa > Arthropoda > Insecta > Diptera > Syrphidae > Brachypalpus > Brachypalpus laphriformis. The sequence continues at coordinate 37,819,700 of OX246753.1, forward strand.
CGGGGAATGTTTCAAAGTGGGAGACCTAAGGATTAGTCATCTGCTCTTTGCGGATGATTTGGTCATCCTTGGGTCCTCTTAAACCGAACTTCAGCGCGCAGTCGAAATGTTTGTAGCCGTTTGTGATGATGCTGAATTATTGAATGTATGGTCATATCCAAAAAACCCATTCAGTGTACTCTGCATGTTAGTGGAGTCCCACTGAAGTAGGTGGATAAGTTTAAGTACCTCCGGGTCTTATTCACGAGTGATGGGAGGAGCAATGTCGAGTTATCCTGTAGAATTGGTCAGGCTGGATCAATTTTGAGAGAGCTTGGCCAATCTGTTATAAGGAAGGCCGAACTTAGTATTCAAGCTAAGCTATCGGTTTTTAACTCGGTGTATGTTCCAACTCTCACCTATGGTCATGAAATTTGTGTAGTGACCGAAAGGATAAGATCGCGTATACAAGCTGGCGAAATGATGTTCCTTCGCGGTGTTGTTGGAATAACTCGTAGGGATCGAGTGCGCAACACCAGAGTACTCGAGGCCCTCAACGTTGAGCAGCTACTTCCCCAAACGGAACTATCTATGCTTCGATGGTTTGGTCACGTAGTGCGTATGCCCCCAGACCGGCTTCCAAGCCGCGCCATGGTTGCCGTGCCATAAGGTAGGCGACTTCGCGGAAGGCCTAGAAATAGATGGTTGGACCAAGTCCGACATCTCTCCTGGAGCCGCTTAGGGATTCCTCCTGATGAATTGGAGTCAATGGCGGAGGATCGAGAAAGATGGAGAGTCCACCTTAGCATCCTACCCCCGCGACCCTCATGAAGGATTAGCGGGCCATTGAAAATGTATGTATGTATGTCTGAGATCCAGATTTCAAAATTGGATAGCTCGACGACAACATTTTTAGGAAATGAAATTGCCTCTGTCTGCTTTATAATTAACAAGTCTTTGTACTCAGCGTCGCCTGAGATACAGCATAGGCCATAAGTCACCATGGGGCTTAATAAATTTTTTGTTTTATATGTTCATTTAATTTTATTTTTTGTATTATAAAACATAAAAACTGAACAAATCTGTTCCTTAAATGACCACCATTTCCAGTTTCGCAATGATGAACACGATTTAAACCTCCTTCATAATATTTTTCAAAGTTTCTGGGTGAAGAGCTGGAGCTTCTACGTCAGTGTTAGCCTTGAGCTCAGATACCCTACCCTTAAGTTTCAGATACCCTTAAAGAAAAAGTCGGCTGCCATCAAATCTGACAAGCTGAGGCTAAGTAGTTTTCGAGTTTTTGGAAATTTGTGTAGTTGTGGCTCGAGCAGTATGAGCAGTGCGTTCTGCAAATCTGTTTTCAATAGCAGGATGAAAAAATTGTCGATCATGACTCAATACCGCTCTCCAGTATCCGTGACTGTACTTTCATCTTCTTTTCCGAAGAACTAATGCCGAGTGATGCTCTCAGACGTAATGCCACACCATACCGTATATTTAATGATGTGCGATTGATGCTGGTGAATGGATCTCAGATTTGAATGATCAACAATATAAATTTGACAGGGGTAGGATCGGGATTTTTTTTGCCGAGGATCAAAATTAGAGCGTCGCGTGTATTGGCCCATCGCATTGACCACACGGCAGTTGCATCAATGATCTTTTTAGCTGGAGCAATCTGAATTGTGGTTTTAGTAAGTAAAACTCTCGCACTGCTGTTCTCAGAAAACTATCACCTTAAAAAAAAAAAAACAATCCAAACCAGTCTGTTTTCTAGTTTCAAAGCTGGTAATTTTCTCATTGGGACACTAATAGACAAGCCAGTTAGACTAGAATTCGGTATAGTACATTTTTTTCTCTCTGATTAAATGGACAAAAGTGTTCATTATCTTTATCTATTACGATGGCTGTATTATTGGTTAGTTTGTTAAATTGACACGAAAATATGCCGATGGCAAGAAAGTTAAGAAGCAATTGGATGTTATCTGTGAAAACTTTAAAATGTTTACTGTTGCTAGAACACTATCTTTAAATTATGTTCTACGGAAACAAGACATATTTTTTTTAACAAGCACGCTTACGTTCTTGGATCTACTGATTTAAAACTCAAGTCTTTATATTTTTTTTAAATTTTTTAATACGGGTAGGTATGTAGTTCCAACCGTAAAAAAGTATCCATTATAATATGCACTACAATACTACCTACAGAAATATATCCAGAGCACTGGTTTTAAACAAGTATTATATGTACATATACGCTTTCCTACGTTGCTTACGGCCAACGGGAACAAGAAAAAAATTTAATTGCAACGTAAGCGATTCATATAAATTCTTCAACATTGTTTGCTTAGCTCGACGTCACTCAACAGAAACGTTAAAATCCACACCCCGTAGTTTGGAGAATCTCACGAAAAATTTAGATAAATTTTTCGTGAAAGGAATGCCCACGAACATCTCCTCAATAAACAGAAATAGACAAAGCTCTCCTTCTCTTCCATTTGAATAGTGGTGTGGAACAAAAAATTACACTAAAATAAAAAATGAGAAACCATACCCTTCTATCAAGGATCTACGTCGTTTATTTAAAATTTTCTTCCACCTAACGAACAACGAAGTGCTACCTCGTCTATCCGTGCTGACGTGCACACTTCCTTTCCTCAGCTTTTTTTTTTTTGTATTTTACCGCCTATCATTCCACAGACCAACGAACAGCATACATAGCAAACCACTCGTCGAGCTCCTTTAGATCTCCTTTTGTATATCGTATACTTTCCTAGCTTTATAGCTCTCTTTCTACGAGTAACGCCTTACACACGTCCTTGTGTGTGGCCACTCTGGTAGCAGTTAAAACTCCTGCTGAGCTGGACAAAGTGAAATTATTGCTGGTTTACATGATTTTTTGTAGTTATCCGCCTTTTGGTCAGGAAACGTAGCGCATTGCTTCAAAAATCCCCGACTGTTTTATTTTTTGCCTTACATTCTCCTTAGGCTTTTACACGAATTAAATCATTCTTTGTTCTTATATCTTTTTTTTTGTTGGGTTTGCTGGGAGATTTTTTATTACAATTTAGCAGGTTCCTTTCGTTTTGAAATATAACACAAAGCCGAACATAGATTTTGAAAGAGGCCGAGGAAGGATCTACAATGCAGTAGTGTGAAGTTTATTGGAAAGGCGTTGAAAAGAGCTTGATTCTTCAAAGGATAGTAATTGAATTGTAAGATTAATTTAATGGAAAGCTATTGCAGTGCTCAAAAGAAGGCGTTAAGTAAGATTGAGAATGACGTAAAATCATTTTTACATTCAAAATCTACTCTTATGTACGGATATCTACATACATAGCATACATACAGTTCCAGTGCTCTAGAGTAGATTATTTTATTGATTTATCGTGTGAATTTGTATTGAATAATAGCCAAATGTTATCATTTCCGTGATCTGATGCAGGCCAGATTTGTTATATCCTAATTTTAATTCTAGGTCCGACAACTAGGTGAATTATTTTTTATATTTACATGTGCACATATAACATAATAAAACTATAGAGGACCGATGGGTGCTCATTGAATTTAATTAAGAAAAAATATATTTTGGGGAATATTTAGAACCTGTAAAAACACAAAATAGCATTTTCAGCTATTTTTGTATGTTTGACTGTGCACGTTTTATGCGGAAACTACTCAACTGATTTTAATAAAATATTGATAGTTTATATCCTGGGTCAATATATAGGACCCTTTATATACCGGAAAATGAAAGTATTGCAACAATATATGTATCTCCATAATTGAACTTCATAGTGCAGGAAAGGTACCGTAATGCCATCTATTGCTCAGCAGGAAAAGCACGATTTGATAGTAGAAGACCTAGAAGACCTGTGCTTTTCTAAGAAGGAGTGTATTGGCACTTTTGTTGCCCGTACCCGACATAATCTGACACGGTTTTACATAACACCCTGAGCATTGAGCGGCAATTCCTGACAACTTGTGATGCAAAACTTAACTTAGTCTGACTTCAATGCAGATGGCTATATTCTTATCGTAAATTGATCCCATATCAAGTAATTTCTCAGATTCACCTGCAGGTTTATATTTCTCGAGCATTTTCTGAACCCATTCCCTCACCGATCTTGGAAGGAACCATCTGTACGTATTGCAATTTCAGTGTGAAAAGAGACTACCTTCCTTTGCCAATCTTCTCTAACAGGGTACTTTACTCCGAATGGTATGTCGAAGTCTACGGTATCAAGGATTTTATCCGATTTGTCAGGGATATCGGAAAATAATTCTCTAAGAATGAAGCAATGCCCCACAGTAAACCAATTTAAAGAGAGAGCCAAAGCGCACTATTTTCCGTAAGATACAGAAACTTTTCGGAGTAGTGCGCAATAATCGTTGTCTTCCACCACACAAGAGCCCCATACGTAAGGATGGGTCTCACTATCATGACGTATGCCACTAGCCAGTGCATAATTCCTGGTTTCAGGCCCCATTCTTTCCCGCAGTCCTCTTACAAATAAAGAGAACACTGTCCTACGGACTCTTTTCTGTATGTTAAGCTTACAGTTTAGTTTTTTTATTTAGCGCAATACTAAAATATCTTGTGCGATGGGACAGGGATATTCCACTTTTGATAGCTTTGATAGTTTGGAGGGTGATATCTTGTATTTTCTGCTGAAGAGTACAAACTCTTTCTTATCCGGGTTGACGTGAAGTCTCCAGCCCATTTTTCGAGACCATTAATTGCTGATTCCATCATTTCACTTAATATGACTGGGAATTTTCTCTGAACTTTTCCTTCCTAAAACCTGGTGAAACAATAAATGTGGGGTACTACTATTTGGAATTGCAACATATGTACATGTGCATGAGAAGTTGATATTTAAGCAGCTTGCATTTGTTAACAAGCATTCATATGTAAGATTATACTACTCCATTATATCTTGGCTCTAGTTCAATAAACTGCAGTACGAAACTTTACCTCACCCGCCATATACCCCTTTTTTAAGCATCTGGATCATTCTGTTGCAGATAAAATGTATAGAAACAAAGCAACTGTCAAAAATGCATTCGAAGACGAATCGAGAGTGTACAAAAAAGGCATCAATGCATTATTGCTTCGTTGGCAAAAATGTATCAAGGCCAACGGCACTTTGATTCATAAATTAATAAATCTGCAACTGTTTAAAGTATCATTAAAAACGGTAATTTCTATGTAAAAACCCAATAATTAAGTTAGTTTTTTTAATTAAGTTTTCTCAAAAATCGTTCCAAATCAATATTTTGCTTACTATACATATAGAAAAAGCATTAAAATTAAAATACAAATGCAAAATCATTCAGTATATACCTATATGCGTACATTTATTATTTGCATATAACAGTGGTTTCACTCTACAAGTAAATCCCTCCAAATGCACTAATGAATACAATTCAATTCAATTCTTTATTGATACTTTTTGAAATACATAATTGTCAACAAATTTCGTCCCGTAAAAATAATATTATATAGCCGACTTATAAATTATGCCTGGCAAATCAATTTAAAATTATATTTTATTTTATAACATTTACTCATGAGTTTAACTTATATTAAATTGATTGTATAGCAAGTTAATTTGTATGTTTACTTCCGGCATTTTTTTTTTTTTTTTTTGTCGGGATAGGAAACACTCGACTGGAGCACTCAGACACAACTGGTCCATTGTACTGCCAGAGACCAAACCCTGATTTACCCATTTTATTGGAATTTCCTTGACTTTCGAAGAAAGCCAAGCAAGCACCTCAGTGATGAGGAGCTTACAGTACCAGCACTCACCACATCCGCACCGAAGATCTGCCACCTGATACGAGCAAAGGCCGGACACTCACAGAGATAATGTTCCGCGGTGTCGTCGCTCTCTCCTCAAGCGTCGCAGATTGTAGTGTCACTTAAGCCTAACACGTTAAGGTACTTGGCAAAAGCGAAGTGGCCTGTCAAGATGCCGATAAGTTGTCTACAGTCTTTTCTGCTGAGAGACAGCAAGAATACCGCTGATTTCTTACAGACTTACGGGAGCATGCGTTTAGTTAACCTGCAACCTGTAGAGTCATGCCACACACAATTGGGCTCGTGAGAGACCCAATCGTCAATGGAAGCCCTAACCGAGGACGCTGGAAGACCCAACACTCGTTCGGAACCTGAGAAAGCCTCCTCTGAGCCTTGTCTAGGAATCTCATCGGAGATCTCGTTCCCCAAGATCCCAGTGTGACCTGGAACCCAGATAAGAGACAGAGAATTCAGCCTTGCGACCGAGTTGAAAGAGTTTTTGGTTTCACGAACTATTTTGGAAGTGGTTGAAGGGTTAAGCAAGGCCTTAAGCGCAGCCTGATTGTCACTACAGACACAAACGCTACGTCCCTTCCACCTGTTCTTCGCAACATATTTCATGGCCATTAGGATTGCATAAGTTTCCGCTTGGAAAACAGACGCATATTTGCCAGTCCTGAACACAAGGAAAGTCGACTCTGAATTTGCGCATCAGCTGGAGTTCTGGTGTCATTGCATCAGACGGCATATCCATAAGACAGGAGTCGTAAGATAAGTGTCGCGCAAGTTCATCAAAGTTCCCGTGTGGAGTATACCAAAAACCGCCCCGCCTAAGACGATGGATGGCCATTAGGATTGCATAAGTTTCCGCTTGGAAAACAGACGCATATTTGCCAGTCCTGAACACAAGGAAAGTCGACTCTGAATTTGCGCATCAGCTGGAGTTCTAGTGACATTGCATCAGACGTCATATCCATAAGACAGGAGTCGTAAGATAAGTGTCGCGCAAGTTCATCAAAGTTCCCGTGTGGAGTATACCAAAAACCGCCCCGCCTAAGACGATGGATGGCTTTGATAGTGCAACCCATGATATAAGTATCAAGGGGAGGTAAGTTCAGCAAAGCGTCTAGAGCAGAGCCAGGCGTACTCGGGAAAGCTCCTGAGCAGCCGAGTACTTCCGGCATACATTCTATGGGTAATTTTTATTTTTATATATAAACTTAAAAATAAGACTAGATATAAAAAAAAGATGGCGAGCATGCCAAACTAAATATATACATATGTATAACATGAGATTTTTCAACGACTGCAATGGACTTTCGTTATCCTCTCAGGTTTAGGTGCGAAGCTTTCTCGTAGAAGGCGATCTTTTAACTTCAATCTACGCAGTTGTGCGTCATTGTTATCCAGTCAGTTTATATTAATATTATCTATCCGAAGAAATTGTTCATTGCACTGTTGTGTTATAGATATTCAATATACGGATCTCATATGTCGTCTAAAAATGAATTTTGTGTTAATTTCAATCAATGATCTCTATATTGCAAAACTTTATATATTGCACTTTTATTATAAAATATCACTATTTCAGTGAACATTTAAATGGTTTTCTTAACATAAATTGCAACATCCCCTGTATGTGCCGATTCGCTATAACAGTTAACAAGATCTCAGATCTAGGCAATATAACACCCAAGTGAGCCTAGCGACACATATACTACCATAAAAACCCTCCCACAAGTGTGCATGCGAGTCCGTGGGTTGACACGACTGGAGATCACCGGTGTCATAAAAGAAAGATCAAACAATACTAAAACAGGAGCATGCACGTGTCAAACAACAAACACCATCGCAATATGGTGCAAAAATTGTATTGCAAAACTGTATCATTATGATAATACTTGCAAAAAGGAAAGGCACTACCCCGCCAGGCACTACCACTGCTGTGCATGGTACTGATCCTGGACCGAGCAGAAATGTTCGGGTCAGAGCTATACGGATTCCGGGGGCTAGCAACATAATGAAACAGTTTGGACGCAATTTAAGGGTCGCGAGTTGGAACGTTGGAAGCATGACCGGTCGAAGTTACGAGCTGGAAGAGATGATGAATAGAAGGCGGGTGGACATCTTGTGTGTCCAAGAGACGAAATGGAAAAACACCGGGAATCGGGCGCGTTTCTTGGACGTTAGGACAAAAGATTATAAGATGTTCTACTACGGAACGGAAAAGGCTAGGAACGGAATCGGTATCATCCTTGCGGCAGAGCTACTTGGAAACGTCTTGAGCATTTCGAAGTCCAGCGACCGTTTGATGTCTCTCAAACTAGTAATACAAGGAGAGGTGTGGAATATTGTCAGTGCCTATGCTCCCCACAATGGGTGCAATCAGATAGATAAAGATGCATTTTGGCTAGATTTCCACAATCTCCTTAAGAACATCCCAAAGGAAGAATTTCTGTTTGTGGGAGGAGATTTGAATGGACATGTCGGGAAATCAAACGAAGACTATGAAGACTGCCATGGAGGACTAGGATATGGCACCAGGAACCTTCCTGGTGAAGACATCCTAAGCATATGCAAATCACACGGTCTTATCGTGTTAAATACCATGTTCATCAAACAAAGCCGACACCTGATCACTTACAGCAGTGGTGGAGATGAAACTCAGATTGACTACCATTTGGTAGCCAGTTTCATGAAGCCTCGGGTAAAAGATTGCAAAGTGATCCTGGGAGAGGCAATTGCTCGTCAACACCGTCTCCTGCTAACAGAAATATTTATGAAAACACCAAAGAAAAGCAAACAAACAGGGGTCTGTGAGAAAATCAAGTGGTACAATCTGGACAAAGAAAAAGGCGATGCTTTTGTTTTCGTAATGAAAAATTACCTCTCTCACACCATCAACGGAGCTGAGGATGAAGAGTGCAGAGCACAAAATATGTGGGATTCCCTACAGCGAACTTGCTTAAATAAGGCCAAATCACTGCTAGGAGCTTCAAAAGGCCACCATCAACACGCCAAAGAAACATGGTGGTGGAGTGATGAAGCTAAGAAAGTGATAAATGAGAAGAAAGCGGCTTTCAAAGCTTGGTCAAAGTGCCCCTCTAATAATAGTGACGAAAAAGCTCGCCTCGAAATGGAATACAGATGCTGCAAGAAAAAAGCGAAGAAGAAGTGCGCTCAGCTTCAAGCAGAGAGTACGGAGGGCCTGTATCGGGAGCTGGATAAAATATTTTCCCCGGTTGCTGATGCAAACCAGGCTATCCAGGAGCTGCGAAGACACAATATGAACAAGAGTGCCACTATCTTCAAAATAGCCGCCCAAAGAAGGAAGAAAGCTCAGGAGATTCGTTCGCCAAAGTTCATTAGCAATGCTCATGGCCAGCTTCTTGTGGATGACGACAAAATTCTGCAAAGGTGGCGGCAGTATTGTGAAGAGCTTTTGAATGAACAGTTTCCCCGGCTATACTTTCCAAGAGCCACCCCTAACTGTGAACAAATACCCGACATTACAGTCGAAGAAGTTAGTGAGGCGGTCAAATACTCCAAAAAACGAAAAGCGGTTGGGCCAGACGAGATACCCTCTGAGTTCTGGAAAAAGATGGGAGACATCGGGTTCAGATGGCTCAGAATTCTCATCTCCAAATTCGTGAGAGGTGATCCAATGCCGAATCAATGGAGGGAAAGTTACCTTCTCCCTGTATACAAAGGGAAGGGTGATACGCGAAACTGTGATAACTACCGTTCGATCAAGCTGATGTCACACACCATGAAAATCGTTGAGCGGGTATTAGGTGGCCGACCGCGAAAAATAATACGGCTATCTGATGATCAGTGCGGGTTTGTCTCGGGTAAATCAACCACAGATGCAATCCAAAGTATAAGGATCATAATGGAAAAACATCGTGATTCCTTAAGAGATTTGCATATTGTATTGGTTGACTTTGAAAAGGCATTCGACAGACAACCACGAGATCTGATATGGGTGGCGCTAAGACATCGAGGGGTTCCAGAAACCTATGTACAGATGATTATGGACATGTACGAAGGAGCAAAGACAAAAGTAAGATGTCCCGCTGGAGTAACCGAAGAGTTCCCAATCAAAGTCGGGGTGCACCAGGGAAGCGTTTTAAGTCCTTTGCTCTTTATTACAGTCCTTGATTATCTGCTTGAAGGTAAAGTGAAGGACCCCAAGGTACATCAGTTATTCTTTGCTGACGATGGAGCCATCATAAGTGAGAATCCTACATCCCTGCAACGAGCACTTGATGTGTGGGTGGACGTTTTGGAGGGAAATGGGTATCGCATTAGTTCAAAAAAGACAGAGTACTTGTGCTGCCCGTTCTCTGATCCACTCAGGCCTATTCCAGACATTTATTTGAATGGAGCAGTGCTTCTCAAGTGCGAAAAGTTCAAATATCTGGGATCTATGATCAATAGCAAAGCAACTTGTGATGACGACATCAATCATCGTGTAAGCGTAGGGTGGATGAAGTGGCGAGAAAATTCCGCTATCTTCTGTGACAGAAAAATGCCCCCTAAGTTGAAAGGAAGGCTCTACACCGCAGTTGTACGTCCAGCGCTCACATACGGTTCACAATGTTGGACGATGTACAAAAAGTATGAGAGTAAATTAACGGCAGCTGAGATGAAGATGCTTCGCATGACAGCAGGAGTGACCAAGCTTGATCGAATAAGAAGTTCGAAGATCCGTGGAAGCTTTCACATCAAGGAAACCATCGTACGAAAATTAGAGCGCGACCGGCTCAGCTGGTATTGCCACGTTCAAAGAAGAGATCATTTGAACCCTGTAAAAAAGGCAATATCTATGCACGTTCCAAAGACATCGCGATGTAGGAAAGGCAGGCCTATAAACGCCTGGATCAGACAAATGCGACGACATCGGCATTTCATTGGCCTCAGTAACCGAGTGATCCAAAATCGGCAGGCCTGCCGATATTTTCTGAGGTCAAATAGGCGAACCCCACAGGCGGATCAGTAGAAATGCGGTGAAGTGGGAGGGTTGTGATCCCTAGTTTTCGGATCATAACCTCGCTGATAAAAGGAAGAAGAAGAAGAAAGAAGTTAACAAGATCTCTTGCGGTAACAACGTTATTAATAGAGAAGGTATTTTTAATACCTTTTTTTTAAACAGTGCGGGCGTTGGAAAGGGTAGAGAGAAAGATTTGGTGTAGTGGTTTGCAGCTCAGTTGTTTATGCTACAGACAAACTACGACGATGGCGTCCAGATAACTGGGGAGATTTTTTGCCTTAGTTTCTGATTCACAGTATTTCTTCCGTGACCACCGATGTCATAAGCATATCAATCATCGAACAGAGCGAACAATTTTTCCAGCCATATGTTATGCCCCTGCAGTTGTGTTCATACAAGCTTTCGCAATTGATCGGACTAAGTTTATATCATATATTTCATGAAAAATAAATTAATGATTGCTGACATCAGGATTTGAATCATTAACTATTAGCGTGGCGATTAATGATGTTACCACTACACCATTGCCACCCCCAATTTTAAAATATTTACGTGAAAATGAAGGACGAGCTGGATTTTCTTTATGAGGAATCTTCAATACCATGTACAATCATTAAGGAATGGTCTTAGTGTTTTCATTGGAGACAGAAAGTCTCTTGAAGATGACCCTCGCTCAGGTGGACCAGCAAGTGGTGTCACAGAGGAAACTGTTGAATTTTTAAAACAAGTTGTTCTGAATGACCGGAGACTGAAAAGTAAAGAAATTGGAGCACAAACTGGATTATCAAAAAAATTATTCTCAGGATCCCACATGTTCATCTTCGTATGAACAAGGTGAGCGCAAGACGGGTGCCACAAATCCTTCGTGCAGTTCAAAAACAGCAAAAAGTAGATTGTTGTAAGTGATTTTGGAGCTCTGTGGTGAAGACGAAAGTGGACTAATTAGGCGGCTTCTTATTGGGTACAAAAGAAAGCCGCTTTATTATTATCCGACAATAGAAAAGGATTCAGTGGAGTGGCGCCGTCCGGATGAGCAACTCCCCAAAAAGGAAGCGTATCGAAAAGCTTAAAAAGGTAATATAAACTGATATTTATAATTGTATTTCTGCTTAAAACCAGTAAGGTAATGGTGACAATTTTTTGGGATTGTGAAGAAATCATTACTATTGATTTTACAATGCAATACAATGGTGACTGATGAATAATATGCTTCACCACTGCATAAACTTCGGATAGCTACAATAGAAAAAAGACGCAGAAAAATCGCAGGGGGCGTCCTTCTACTACGCGACAATGCACCTGTTCACACGGCTACTATTGCATAGACTGCCATACGCAAATGTGGATTCTCACAAATTAGTCATCTGCAATACTTCATAGCCCAGCTTTGGTCCCTAGCGACCATTTTTTATCTCAGAGTCTGAGCTTCGAGAAAAAAAAAATTCAACAACAACGATGAAATGTCGACTGCCGTTTTAGGTCATTTTGAGGACAAAACTTTGATATACTTTTTCGATGGCTTAACGTGTTGGGCTTCAGGGAGAATATATTGAAAAATAGATGTATTTGCTTCATTTTATTTGTAATTTTTATATAGTACTATAATTTATTATAAAGGATACTTTTTTTTTCGGATCCATATCCTTTTTGATTTCACTTATTTATTTTGTACTTTTGCGGTCCGGAAAAAGAGAGGATATAAAAAACACAATAACGATAATATCGTCCTGAAATTGTATGGTGAATATTTGAAAACTCAATATTTTTTTTATTTACAATATGTTGTAATCTTGCTCTTTTATCGCTTTCAGAAAATGCAGTCCTTTTAAGTTGGACTGCAGAATATTCGCAGTTTCAAGACTTTTCATGGGTGTCAGTACGAAATTTTCCTAGCTGGTCGGAAATAAAACTCTCCATGGAAAAAAGTGTCCGAAAAAACTTCGTTTTACGAGTTTTTACCCTAATATGACTGAAGAAAAATACGCCAAGTAGAATTCCGAAAATGTGTCTACTGTTGAACGTTGGGTGGAAGTCTTCCAGCATTATGGTTTGTGTAAAACCTATGTTCGGGTAAATGGTGGTAAATCAATACCGTTAGCTGTGGGGGATGGACTCTGCCAAAGGTGCATTTTGTTACCTCGCCTCTTTATTGTACATATGAACTGGATGCTGCAGCGCAGCCCTGGTAGAGAACGTTGCAAAGTGGAGAGCTTAGAGAGAGATCCTTAGATTAGTCTTCCTCTCTTTGTGGATGTTTTGGTCATCCTTGGATCCTCTTAAACCGAACCTCAGCGCGCACTCGAAAAGTTTGTAACCGTTTGTGATGATGCTGGAGTGAAAGTAAACGTGAACAAATCAGAAGTGTTGGCTGTTTGCAGAACGCCTATTCGGTACACTCTGCGAGTTTGTAGAGTCCCACTGAAGCAGGTGGATAAGTTTAAGTATCTCGGGGTCTTATTCATGATTGACGGAAAGAGCAATGTCGAGTTATTCTGTAGAAATGGTCAGGCTGGATCAATATTGAGAGAGCTTGGTCAATCTGTTATAATGAATGCCGAACTTAGTGTTCAACCTAAATTATCGGTTTTTGCCTCGGTATATGTTCCAACTCTCACTCATAGTCGCAGATACAAGCTGCCGAAAGAGGTTCCTTCGCGGTTTTTTGGAATAACTTCTAGGGATCGAGTACATAACACCAGAGTACGCGAGGCGCTCAATGTTGAGCAGCTACTTCTTCGAATGGAAACAATAATGCTTTGACTGTTTGGGCACGTAGTGCGTACGTCTCCAAACTGGCTTCCAAGATGTCTCGTGATTGCCGTGTCATCAAGTTAGCGACTCCATGGTATGCTTAGAAATAGATGGTTGGATCAAGTCCGGCATCTCTCCTGAAGCCGTCTAGGGATTTCTCCTGATGAGTTAGAGTCGACGGCGGAAGATCAAGAATGATGAAGAGTGCACCTAATCATCCTACCACAGCGACGCCCATAAATGATTAGCAGGTAAACTATTTTAATGACAAAACGGAGAGCGCTCTAAAGAAGTGTACTTGAATTCGCATATTTAAAGACCCAGCGAAGCGGGTACAACCAGCTAGTGTAGTAATATAATGTAATGTATATGTTCCAACTTTGAATCCCAGAAAACACCAAAAAGTTTTTCACGGTCACACCTCTCGCGAACGTCTGACAAACATTCGAGAGTATTCTAGTCTCGAAAAAGCTTCTCAAACCAAATTGCCCTTCGGATACGGCACTAAACTGTAGGTCCCTTCTATTCGTGTGAAAAATATAACGCACACAACATGAGTGGCTGCGAGAAGATAGGCCCTGGCACTTAAAGAGCTGTTGCATCAAATATTAATTTATTTATATGTTATAAACGACCAAATGTGAGCTGAATAAAATTCTGGTATTACGACTTTTTTAAATCGGTCAATATGTTACTTTTCTTTTTTCTTTTAAATCTGGTATAAGTAGTTCCGTAGTTGTATAGACGATTTTAATGCAATTTTCACGGCTAATTAGTTGTATTCCTTTGTAGGTAATATATATATACGTACATACAAATTAGGCCTAGCTTCTCGCAACCGTGTTGTGTGCGCTGTTGAAATTGGTTGGTTTTGTAAGCATTGGTTGCTACTTAACTTTTGTTGTTTACCTCGCTTTAGAGGTTTTTACACTTGTATCGATGCCACAATTAAGGAATGCGGTCAACCTATGAGGTGTGAGATATCAGACTGCCCATGTGCTGTATTTCGCACGAATGGAAGGTACCTACAGTTTTGTGTCATATCCGAAGGGTAATTTTTATTTCGTTTTTGTGAAACTTTTTCGTAACAACAATACTTCGAATATTTACCAAACGTTCGCGAGAGGAGGTGTTTTCTGGGATTCGGACATTGAACTTCACGCGCAGTGGACACTAACCACCATAGCCACGACCGGCGTCTGTAGAGAGCAGAAGTGGTAGCTTAGGTATATTAATATACATAAAAGGATGTTTAAGACATTATTTGGTACCTCGGGTAATTCTTAGTGCCCCTGGTCGTTTTGCTTTGAGCTTTGTTTACTAGCTTGATCGCAAGACTGAAAGTGTACCGCTGATGAATGTTGTTTCCACTATGCATACCCACATTTGAAACAAGTTGGATCTGAAACGCTCTAAGAAATTGATCTCTCTCAATCGATTGCATATTGGCTCTATTATAGGTGCAATTACAGGACACTGTCTAATAGGCAAGCATGCAACAAGGCTTGGCGTATTTTCAAATGATTTTTGCAGAAACTGCATGGACGAAGAAGAGGAAGAAACCATTACTCACCTTCTTTGTGCATGTCCATCTCTCTCCCATAGAAGGAAGCTTCACCTAGAAGCTTTTTACTTTAACGATTTAGGCGATCTGATAGATTTAGATATCAGGAGCCTCCTTCTCTTCACCAGAAGCTCTAATTGGTTTAAACGAGTAGGCTGGGATTACATGATCCTCGTGGTACCACAACGGACCTTTCTTGGTCTATGTGTGTTGGCGTAAGCTGGCAACCACTTCAACCCAACCCAACCCAACCCATGCATACCCACAAGTTCATATTATGTTTTCCGATATATCGCTACAGCTGCCATTATCACGTTAGTGTACAGGCTTTACCTGTACCGAAAAAAAAACTGAACAAACCTGCGGAACAGTTGAACTATAATGTCAAATAAATTTTGAGCAGTCAGTGCACACATTTAATTCTTTTCATTTCTTTTCTGGATGAGTCTTTTCTTTCAAAATTTTAAATTTAAATCTAAATTATAAAATAGGTAATAACAATTTCTACGATTTCATGGTTTTGTAAAGCCGTTTCTTGCTACAAATTTACCTTTCAAATAGTCGGTTCATTATAAAATGAATGAACTCTTTCTATAAGTACTATTTCCGAAGGGATGCTTTCAAAACCGTAACACGATTTGCTGAAAAAAGATAGGGTGCTTTCAATATTAAGTTACTTCGATTTGGGGACCTTTCAAAAGTCAAATTGAAGAACAAGATGCAAATGGCTTCTAGGAGAACTGTGTTTAGTCTTTGGGTAAGTAAAATCATTTCAAAGTTCAATTCGATTTAAACTGAATGACTGCTAACTGCTGGATGACTAACAACAAATTTTCTTTCGATTCTTAGCATAAGTATACCCTGCAAACTCAGAAACACACACACGCTAGCTTTCAGTGTAATTTTACTTCAGTGGGAGATTGTGGTCACCTCCGGAGTTATGGTACAGCGCAAAAAGACTTGCTGCACTACCCGGTGCTTCCATTGGATCAGACCATTGAAAGGTTTATGAAATCCGCCGAACCATTTCTTAGCAAAGAGGAGCTAGCAGAAGATCGAAAACAAGCTAAGGTATTTCTTAAATGTGAGGGACCAAAACTTCAGAAATTCTTGGAGGATGAAGCAAAAAAAAACGACAATTGGCTCGTAGATAGATGGAAATATACTATGTACCTTAAATCTCGCCACCCATTAACTATATTCTCCAGCCCCGTTATGACATTACCTAGAATAACCTTTAAAGATGATGACGAATACTTGCGCCACTCAGCAAAACTAATGTTTTGTCTATTAAAATATAAGCAGTTCGTTGATAAGGGAAAGATACCAATATTGAAGATCGGCGTAAATGAACTGGACAATTCACTATTTGGTAAAGTCATTGGGACTTGTCGAATTCCTCATAAAAGGGTGGACACAATTGAATACAATCCAAGATCGACTCATGCCGTTGTCATTTATAAAAATCATGTAAGCCTTACACCTTGCCTTAAAAGTGCGGAAAAAAATGTAAATTCTTTTTTTAGTTCTACAAACTTCGTCTATACTCCAAAGCTCTTAATCCCCTTCACCCAAACTCAATCTATGAAGAATTAAAGAAGATTCACGCAGCTGAAAAGAAAGATGGCACGCCGTTTGGAATACTGACATCTGACAAAAGAAAAAACTGGGCCGCTGCATATAAGCAATTGCTTGCAATTGATGGCAACGGAGCATCGATACATGAGATTCAAAAATCACTATTCACCATATCACTAGATGGTGAACTTTGTCAGAATTCCGGCGGCAATCAGAATTCCATTTTGGCCGAGGTTTTAACTCATGGATGTGGGTCCCACATGTATGCGGGTAATCGCTGGTACGATAAAACTGTTCAAGTGAGAAGCAAGAAAAAACAAACTGGAAATTCAAACTCATAAGATAATTTCAAATTCTTGTTCCAGTTAATCGTCAACCGGAGTGGCTTTCAAGGTTTTTGTTATGAACATTCACCAGCTGACGCCCAGCCTCTTATGGTTGACTATATTATTAAGAATCTGTAAGTAATATTAAGCCTACAATACCGAAGTTATCAAGCGAATCATCATGGTATTTGAAAGATTATAATCTGCTCGACTTTATTATTAAGCATTATGATAGTCGGGTTTTGGTAACCCTGGTTAAGCTTAAACAGTGATAAAGATCTAACTCAGTTCAAAAACCAATAAAAGTGATCAAAAGTAGTTATAAAAAATATCCTTGAATACAGTAAATTTAACGCAAAATATAAACACAAGCCAGAAAGTCTAATTATTCCAATTAAGCTAGTCAATCAACATCCGGTTTTGTCAAAGCCCATGCCACTGCGCCATACAGCAGGACTGGGATGATTAGTGTCTTATAATGAGTTACATTATTATTTCGAGATAGGGCTTTGCTACTTAATTGCCTTCTTAGTCCATAGAAACAACGATTGGCAAAAGTAATTCTTTGTGTGTTCTCCCTACTGATGTCATTTGCGGAGTTCTCCATAGAGCCTAGGTAGACAAAATCCTTTACTATTATATCAATCTATGTGGCGTTCTGTCCAAGACGCCGATGTTGGGTGTCCTTTTTTGTAGACAGCATATATTTTATTTTGCTTTCATTGACCGCTAGACCCATCTCAATACCAGTAAATGCCCCACTGACGACTCGCTGAGTTCTTCCGATTATGTCAATGTCATCGGCATAAGCGAGTAGTTATACAGACTTGTAAAAGATTATACCTCCGGTGTTGGCTTGTGAGTTTCGTACAATTCTCAAGTACTATGTGAAAGAGATTGCATGATAGCACGTCACCTTGTCTAAGACCTTTCCTGACATCGAACGGTTCGGTGATGCTCTTACCGGCTTTGATGGAGCAGCGAGAGTTCTCCATCGTCATTCTGCACAAACGCACGAGCTTGGCAGGTATGTCAAGACTATACATGGCTCTGTCTAACTTGTCTCTATATACGCTATCATAGACAACTTACAAATCGATGAAGAGGTGGTGCGTATTGATGGGTCTTTTCCAAGATCGGCCGTAGTGTGAATGTTTGGTCAATGGTGGACTTTCCCGGCCTGAAACCGCACTGATAAGGACCTATCAGATTGTTGACGATCGGTTTTAGGCGTTCACATAATACGGCAGACAGGATCTTATATGCGATGTTGAGGAGACTTATACTGTAGTTGGCGCAGTTCAGAGGGTCTTCTTTCTTCAGGACTGATCCGTTACAAATGGGAAACTTGAAAAACTTTTGAGAAACAAATTTTGCACACTTTCACACTAGAACACATCTTTCTGGGAAAAATTTCGCAAAAATTCGAAAAAGTTTCAGAGGGTCTCCTTTCTTCCGGATCATCATCAGGCATACTTTCGTCCTACCAGATTTTGCAAATAAGCTGGTGCATGTTCCTAACCACCTCATCTCATCTGCCTTGAAAAGTTCGGCGGCAAGGCCATCGGCTACAGCAGCTTTGTTGGATTTGAGTTTAGATATCGCTATCCCCCCTTCATTCTGATCGCGTTGACGGGAATTTTAACTGCCATCGTCACTGTTGAATGACTCCTTCTGCCTAATAGCGGAATATGGGTCATCATCGCCGTTTTGCTGTCTGCAGAAGTGTTCTCTCCTCACCGCACCGACTGGCTTCTCTTCTGCCTTTGAAACCCTGGCATGTTAAAAAAAAAAAATCACATCATTTCTGCAAAAAAATTTCTCAATCTCTTAGATTGAGCGCTTCTCATGCTCCTTTTTCTTCCTTCTGAAAGAAAGTCGATGTTCTTCTTTTTTTTTCTCAGCTCGTACAGCTCACGAGCAGCTGTAGTTCTTCTATGCAACACCTCTTGTATGCCTTTTGTTTTGCTGCATGTACTTGCCGGCATTCCTCATCAAACCAGAGGTTTCGTTGTGGTCGAGAGAAATCCAGTCCATCAGAGTAGGGATCTCTGATGGCTTGTTGGCAGCGCTGCCACTGATCTTTTGCATTTGGTACTGACGGCATTGCAGTTAGATTCAGATTAAAAGAGCCTCTATCGGCAAAGGCACTGGCGTTATCTTGCAATTGTAGCCATCCGACGTCAACCTTCTTCACCGTATTTCATTGATTTCGCTCCGTTCTGGATATTCGCATCATTGGCTACATGTTGGTAGTGATCCGAGTCCACGTTGGCTCCTCGGAAAATCCAGACACCCAGAACACTGCGTCGATCGAAATGTGATCGATTTGGCTGTTTTCGATCAAAATAGGGCCATGTCACTTTGTGAATATCGACAACGTTTCGTCCCGCCGCAAAGTCGAACAGCCTGAATCCGTTGTCGGATGTGGTGTCGTACAGGCTGTGCTTTCCATAATGCTACTAGAGACATCCTTTTTTCCTAGCTCTGCTTTAAAATCACACAGGACAATTTTAGCGTCCCGGCTATGGCACTGCTCAAACGTGTTGTCCAAGAACTGATAGAAATTATCTTTAAACGCGTTATCTAGCTTCTCGTGAGGGGCGTGAGCGCATATTAGGATAATGTTGGCGAATTAAGCCTTTATACTCAAGATTTCTTGACTAAGTGTGCCTCCAATGACAAATCCGCACCTGGATAGACGCCATTCCTTATTGCCTGTAGCAATCGCGTTGTAGATGTCGCAGTTTTTCGTCCCCCTTTTGTCCGGCCCATCCCAACGCACTTCTTGGATACTGGTAATGTCTGCTTTGTTGCAGTCTAGGGCGTCCGGAAGTTGTTCGGGTCCATGTGGTGTCTAAAGGACCTAACATTCCATATGCAGACACGAGGATCGTTTTCGTCAGCAGTAAAGTCATCCGTATCCAAGGCTTCGTAATCAAAGTCTTAAGCCCCAACCTGGATAGACACTGAAATAACTTGTATCAACAATATTTGCACATAAATATTGACTTCCTCTGTAATACGTCCATATAATGTATTTAACCACGCCTACTTCTTGATGTACTTTTTAATACCAATTTAAATGGAACTTTTTAAGGATTATGGAAATAACATATATGTATGTTCTGTACATATTTTGCAGCATCTCATTGTATCATTGCATTCCTATTGCGGTGCCTACTTTTTAAAAGGGCGAGGTAGAATAAAAAGGCAAAAAGTATCGCACGATCCGTTCCACCTGAATTAGAACTTGTTATATTTCCAGAGACGATGAGGCACTTCGTGAAGGCACTGACTGCGAGGTATCTGAACCAGCTAAAAAGCTTCCTTTGAAATCTTCTAAAGTTTTGGACAAATACATAAAAACTGCAAAAAAGAATATTGACAACCTGGCCGAAGATCTTCATATACATGTTATGCATTTTAAGGAATTTGGTAGAGAAGAACTTAAGGACAGAAAAATAAGCCCCGACAGTTTCATTCAAATGGCTCTTCAATATGCATTCTACAAGTAAGTAGTAGTATCAACAGCAATGACTTTTAAAAATATTTCAATCTTAGAATGTACAAAGAGCCTGGCGCTTGCTATGAATCTGCCCATCTTCGGATCTTTCGCAGTGGTCGTACCGAAACTATTCGCTCGTGTACCAATGAATCTATGGCCTTTGTCAAAGCTATGTATGAACCTTATTCAGATGAGGAGCGTGTAAGACTACTGCGTATGGCTTGTAGTACGCATGCCCAAAACACTGCCATGGCGGTTCAAGGACGAGGTGTTGACCGTCATCTGTTTGGCTTGAAGCTGATGGCTATAGAGAACAGAATACCAATACCAGACTTTTATAGCCAACGGGCTTTTAAAAGAAGTACTAATTTCCGTTTATCTACAAGTCAGGTGGGGACGCTTAGTGATTCCTTTATGTGCTTTGGTCCAATGTTTCATAATGGTTATGGTTGCTGCTATAATCCACGAGATCACGATATTTATTTCTCGGTGACGGCGTGGAGAAGTTGCGACGACACTTGTGCTGATCGATTCGCTAAGGCAGTCCAAACATCATTGACGGAAATGATGGGTGCGTTACACAGAGTCAAGGTGAAGAGGGACAAGATGAAGGAAGCAATAAAGGCAAAGATAAAGCCCAAGCCGAAAAAAAAATAATATACTTATATAATATACATATACATTTTTTTTTTTTTTGTGCTGAATCAATAAATGAATAAATAAAATAATAAATTAGTTTTTTGAAATTTTTTTGTGTGCTGGTTTATACTTACTGAAAATTATAAGAAAAAATTATAAATTACATTTTAGCTAGAAACGAACTTGAAATAAAGTTGTATGTTAGGTCCGTTCGCTTATTTTCGGAGCCAGAAACTAATCAATTGTCAAATATGACAAGATGAGAGTAAAGCGCATATTAGTCTTATGTTGGCGAATTTAGCCTTTATACTCAAGATTTCTTGACTAACACCCCTATCGTGGAATCCGTCGGATCTGAGTTTCACTTCACCTATTCGTTTCACGTGAACATAAAAACACTATCGTGGAATCCGTCGGATAATCTTCCTTACCGACCACTGTTGTCGATTAGGAAGTTCTGTTGTGACAGCTCGTTTGAAACACATGTGTGCTTTGTGAAAATCCAATTGGGAAATTAAAAATTAATTTTGTGCGAAAATAGATAGCGTTTCATTGGTTTTTCATGAAAGATCATCTTCACACAGGAGGAGGCACTCTCAATTAAGAGCAAACACGGAAAATATAATGGAACTACCAGAAGCAACGTAAGATTTCATACACTAACAACCAAATCCGCAATGAAATAGCTGCGGGTGTGAAATGTATGGGGAGATTCGATCCGAACGTTTTCCACGATGCAGTGGAACTCGTTCACATTACCGACACGGGGAACTGTTCGCTTTGCGGATTTGACGATACCGAAATATTTTTTTCGGTGAATAATTCCCCCCGGCGGATTCCACGATAAGGGTGTAAGTGTGCCTCCAATGACAAACCCGCACCTGGATAGACGCTATCCTTATAGCCTGTAGCAATCGCCGTTGTAGATGTCGCAGTTTTTCGTCCTCCTTTTGTCCGGCCCATCCCAACCCACTTCTTGGATACTGGTAATGTCTGCTTTGTAGCAGTCTAGGGCGTCCGGAAGTTGTTCGGGTCCATGTGATTTCTAAAGGGACCTAACATTCCATATGCAGACACGAGGATCCTTTTCGCCAACAGTAAAGTCATCCGTATCCAAGACTGTTGGTTGCTTCGTAATCAAAGTCTTAACCCTCAACCTGGATAGACACTGAAATAACAGAGAGCGAAAAATCTAAGCAAAAGTATGCGAATGAACAAATTAAGCTCGTGTGAAAACTAACAGAATCATATTAAATAAAATAGAATATAGGAAACATTCATTCATTCATTCATTCATTTTCAATGGCCCGCTAATCCTTCATGAGGGTCGCGGGGGTAGGATGCTCAGGTGGACTCTCCATCCTTCTCGATCCTCCGCCATTGACTCCAATTCATCAGGGAGAATCCCTAAGCGGCTCCAAGAGAGATGTCGGACTTGATCCAACCATCTATTTCTGGGCCTTCCGCGAAGTCGTCTACCTGATGGTACGGCAACCATGGCGCGTCTTGGAAGCCGGTCTGGGGACATACGCACTACGTGACCAAACCATCGAAGCATAGATCGTTCCGTTCGGAGAAGTAGCTGCTCAACGTTGAGCGCCTCGCCTATTATAGGAAACATATAATAGAAATATTTATCTCCCGAATCTCCCCACCAAATTTGTAACGCTAATCCTAAAATCAAAATAATGTTTCATAACTCATCGCCCAAGTCATCCATGTGTATCCCCTCTTTGAATTCATAGTAAGGTGGATAAAGTGTGATGAGGTTAGCATAGCCTCCGGAAAAGGAAATACAGTATTAATATAATCTTATCTAAGAAGATTCCCAACTTCCGAAGCCCCTTACATGCTTATAATTCGAGAAATGAAAATGTTACAGAAAGAATATCTTATTCGTATCCCTTCATCCATCCATCCACCATCTGCCGGAGTATGTTACAGGAAACGAATGTAAAAAAAAATAGATATGTGAACTAAAAAAGGACCTGTGCATATAAGCGAACATCGATCCTTCAAATCCTGCCAAAGGGATAACATAACATAGATGAACGAGCGAATTTTCTGCTGATTTTTTCAGAATTTTTCCCAAGCCCTTCTCCTTCGGGCTGCTGTGTGTTGTGGCAAATGAGAAAACGTGTATTTATTATTTCGCAAAGCAACGGAAACAGATGAGAGCTGTTCTTAAGATAATGTTTTAATATTTTTTTCAATATATCTTGTTTCCGGTAGTATTCGAAAAAAAAAAATATTTATCTCAACGTTATTTTACCACATCCTCGAGGATGATGGTACGAAATCAATTATTTTTATAAGAAACTCAAAAGAAAGATTATTGCTGTAATATTTTGTAATCGGACTGTTTTTCTCCTATGCATCTTCTTCAGGACTTCAGATAGTAAACAGGAGTCTTGCAACACGGCGTATGGAGTGGTACATATTAATCTACATATGCGTGTGTTACGAATATTTCATAGTTATTTCCTATGCTAGTATACCTCTGAGACTAATTGTTTTTATTGCTTAACTGTTCGAAGCTGGTCAGGACATTTGTATCGTAACTCTTGAAGGAAATTGAATAATTAAATTACAAAAAAGGAGGAAACGCGATGATGAAATAACACAGTGGTGAAAATTTGAGTGTTTCCTAAAGATATTAGGTCCTGTTTGTACGAAAAAATATTCTTTGAATACCTTATTTCGGATCAAAGCAGTAACATCTGGTCAGTTCCTGACCAAACAATATTTTTTAAAGCTCAATGTGTATGAAGTTTTGTTACGCGGACAACAGTGAGTTCTATCGCATCTATAGCATATCGCATATCGTGAGTATTTTACTCGAACAAATAATTGGTATTATTAAAAAAAAAAAAAAAAACAAACATCTTCCCGGGAAAAGAATAGGTGCAATTATGTTCGAGAAGCAGCCTGCATTAAATGCGAGTACCTTTAGATCAGTATAGGTACATTATGAAACCACAAGGATCGGGATATTCACCAGAAACCGGAGCTTGTTACAAAGCGCTTTAGGCGTCAGATGCTTATGTTTGCAAGTTCGCCGAGGTCAGCAAAGAAGTTGGCTCCAAGGACTGCGGAAGAGTTGAGGGGTCGTTTCCTCCTCTTTTTTGCCCAGGCAGCTTCTGCAGAACTCAGTTAACCCATTAGAATTCAAATAAAAAGTACTAATATTTTTTTTTAAATTATCTTTATTTTTATATTGAAATGAGAAGAAAAAAAACAATCAAAAATTGTTGTTTTCATAAAATTATAGGGGTGTACTCAACTGAGTACACGGACCGCCTAGGTATGAACATTTTCAAAACACGCCTTTTCGACGCAAAGTGTTTTTAGGCACTTTTTGCACTGCCAGGGCACCCTTGAATGAAAAAGGACACACCGCAATTGTTTTTCCATTTTGGCAGGGTAATGTCCAACTCCATCTTGAGGAAGGCCGTCGACTATTGATGCAGTCTGGCGCGATTTTGTTTGTTCAGTTTGACGCAAATAATATCGTGCGATATGGCGGCGGAACTTGAGTTGATCCATAGGATTATCATTATTCATCACATGTAAACGCCAGGCATTTGCAATTGCTACGTCTAACAAGTAAGTAAATAACACCCATCACCACTTTTTACCATGTACAGCAATCCTATATAATGAGACAGACTGGTCGAGTTCATCCCCACCTCCCATATTTGTATTGTACGTTTGGAATAAACGAGGAATCGCTACGTCCATCTTCTCCTTTTTTATTGGACACCATCGTTTGACTGTCTCTAGCGGTTCAATGGTGTCGTAGTTGGTTGCCATGGTACACACACTGTTATCTTTCCACCTTATCAACAAAAGTTCACCATTCTTGTCAAACGTATGGTCATAAGTTGCACGTTCTTTCTTTTTCATTTCCTTTGTACTAGTCAGTGGACATTTTTTAGTCCTATTTTCTCGCACTGTTCCCGTAACACGTTAGCCTAGGCTTTTCAATGCCAGTAAAAGATAATAAGTTTATCTGCAAGTGGTCTTATTTTGAACATTTTGTCAGTCGACGTTGCTGCTAAGTCGTTGTCTACAAGATGAAGGTTTGTTTTTATATCTCGTAACCTATGTCTCGACATGGCTTTGCCTACTAATTCGACTCCTATATCTTCACCTAGAGACAAGTACATTGGTTCCCGAGGTAGCTTATGGTACCCAGAAAGTATCAAAACCCCTAAGAACTTTTTTAAATCAGAGGAATCCAGTTGGAACTCATGTCTATTGTTTTGATTAGCGTATAGTTTGCTATTGGATACGATCATATCAATAACATCATTGTCAATAAATTTTTTAAAAATTTGTACAGGGTTGAGACACTTCAGCTCTTCATAAATATCATTCCTTCTGTCACAGACTTTGTTAGTACTTCCAGCAGTTGAAGAGTATGAAGGGGTACATTTCCGCCAGGTTAGGTTTGGATTGGTTTGGCGAGTAGCATCTTGTCTTCTTCTTTTTGACTCCAGCGGTTCATCATCACTGTCGTCGAACTGACTGTCTTAGCTACCACTATCCGCTCGGTTTATAAAAACCTCAATAGAACCAGGTACGTCCTGCGGTATGAAACGCGTCGCCATATCCTCATCGGCACCTTCCTCTTCATCAGTCAACGCACATGGATCAGGTGGTATGTCACATTCTTCATCATCGCTTTCTTGTAAAATGGCTTCAATATCTTTTTCAAGCCCCCTGTAGCTATTTTGAGCTGTAAAATGATGTTTCTTCATTGCAAGGTTCTGAAAAAAAAACTGTGTTTTTTTATGTATGTTGTCATTGTACTCAACCGAGTACAGTCATATTTATATGACCCTAGTTTTATTTGAGTTACAAATAATTAACTATATTGCTCGTTCTTATTTTTTACTCTGACATGTATTTTATACTAATTAAATGAAAAAAAAAACAACTTATAAGTAGTAATTATTATAACAAATCTAAAATCACTCTCTTACTTTCACCGCGTTTCGGTGACAAAACTTCAACTGTCACTTTTTTCCAAAGAAAGGCACACTACGCACGAAATATTTATTGGTAAACTTGAACAGTGTTATGATGACGTAAAATAAGAAAGTAAACCAAGTGTACGTTACGGGATCTTTAATTAACGCTTAAGAATATGGCTGTACTCACTTGAGTACAGTGACTTCTAATGGGTTAAGAGGATGCCTAGCCTACTTATACTGATGGGTGTCTTTTTCCACGTAGTTAAACAGTTGGAACCTTTGTGATCCAGCTCAGGTCAAATCTATCCTGACAAGTACGTGGGCCTTACAGTTCCCTGGAACAGAGATCCAGCTCATTCACGTGCCGGGCAAAGTTCCAGGGAACTGTAAGGCCGATGTACTTGTCAGGCAAGGCATAACTTTATCGATCTTACCGGAGAAAGGGAATCTTGCTACATGCCTACTATTATATTACTCAAACTGTAGGTATGTGGTTTATACCACCAATCCCAAATGCGCAGATATCACTAGATAGATTTGGCCTGAGCTGGATCACATTAACAGAATCTTTAACACTTTCACGAAACCTAATTTTCCCTTGGAGAATTTCCCTGTTTGAATCTTTTTTTTTATTTTTATTTTTTCTTGATTTTAAACAAAAATGCATATTTATAATTAAAAGAGAACGGAACTATAAAGAAGGAGCTTTAAAAATATACCTTGCTAAAACAATCCTTATAGACCTAGGATCTCGCGTTTCGCAACTATTGGTTGCGTTTTTCAATAGCCCTGTCTGAACTTTGACAACCGATTGTGTGAGGCATAAGCTTCTATTTCATCATGGAAAACTACGCTCTTCAACAACGCGCCGAAATTGTACAAATTTAATATGAAAATGCGTACTCTGCACACAAACCGATGTGCAAGCTACATGGCGAGGCTTTCCGAAAAGTCCTGGGCTTCGTACAAGATTCAATTGCCTCAAGAATTAAAATCAAAAGATCACGGCATGCAAAAGGGCCTTTGGGTAGTTAGAAACAAATCCCAATTTTGGTGAAAAAATAATCTTCATAGACGAAGCGCTTTTTTTTGGCTTAATGGTTTCATATACAAAGAAGTCGAATCTAATGCAAATCAATAGCAGTTTCAGGACTTCCTTTGCAACCAGAAAAAATACTTACTGTTTCATACGTCCATACGTCTTATGAAATGAGAGACTCGAGGCGGTAGCTGTCAACGATAAAACGTATTGAGAGTTGATAACCGAAAACATGCGGTTCCAACAGGATGGTGCCACGTTCCAGATAGCGAATACGTTAAAGGAATAAATAAATAAATAAGAATACGTTGAAGGAAAAGTCTTTAGGTCAAATTATTTCGAGAAGAAGTTATATCCACTGGCCACCACGATCGTGCGATTAAACGCCCCTAGACTTTTAAGTTAGCTAAATTAAGTCGCTGGCCTTTGTCAATAAACCAGCAGCAATTCACGACCTGGAAAAGCACATCATTCAAGTTGTTTCTGAAATCCAGCCCGATTTATGTTGAAGAGTCGTGGATAGAGTCAATGATGCAATTTTAGTCCGCAATAAAGGTTTCGGTCATTCCTCATATGCAGCTCTTTATATTCAAATTTAAAGATCGAAGGCCCTTATTAAAAAACGGTTTACATACATATACACGTTCATATATATCTTCATTGCATTTCTACTGATTCGCCTGTGGGGTTCGCCTGTTTGACCTCAGAAAATATGGACATGCTTGCCGATTTTGGATCACTTCGTTACTGAGGCAAACCAAATTTGTGTGACCCAGGAGTACTATAGCATTAAAATTTAAAATAAAATTCACATTTATTATTTAAAGATTATAATAGTCTATTATAAATGTTGTTTACTAATATTAGTAAATACTGAAATACTGAAGGTGTTTGAACGGAAAGGAATACAAAGTGAGAGTATAGAGTATGTACCATACATACATCATTTGTATATTCATCTCACCCACACATTACTTTATATCTAATAGTATATTAAGTTTTATCATAGCGGGAGTACTGTATGTAACCTATCTTGCAGTAGTAATAAAGTGACAGTCTAACTAAAATGGTGTTTTACTGAGATCCCTTCGCCACATGGCGCAGCCGGAAAAAAATAAAAAATAAAAAATAAATAAATCTATTATGATATTACGATCAAGGTGTAAAAGTGAATCGTGCAAGAGTACTAGTAGACAAGAAGAAAATTTGGACTCAAAGAAAGACGAACAATTATATCACACAAAACCAATAAAACATCAAACCATGGATCTCATTAAAAAAATGGAAGATTTAGACATTACCAATAATCCCAGAGAAAATTGGGCAGATTTCAAAGATAACTTCAATATCTTCCTCGTAGCAGCTGGACTTGTTAAGGAACCAGATGAGAAGAAAATAGCTGTGTTTCTAAACCAAATAGCAAAGAAAGGAAACCAAATAGCAGCAAGGAAAACATTTAAAACGTTTGAAATTTCTGGAGAGGATTCGAAAAAGCTAGAAAAAGTGTTCCAATCATTTGACAAATATTGTGCTTCCAAATCGAACTCACTATATGACAGATATATGTTTTACAAACGAAAGCAGGAGGCGGGCGAGGCGTTTGAAGATTTTTTGATTGATTTGCGCAAATTGATAAGGCCTTGTAAATTTCTGGAAGAAAGTAATATGCTACGAGATCGCATAGTCATGGGAGTAGCTGATAAAAAATTGCGAGATAAACTTATCAAAACGGAAGATTTGGATTATGAAAAAGCGGTAATGATGGTACGAATGGCGGGAAAAGAGACAGCAAGGGAAATGATGGATGAAGCAACAAAGGTTTGGGAGGTGAGAGCGAGCAGAAAAGGCGAACAAAAATTTACATACACCAACAATCAGTACCGATATGCACGTGATAACAAAGACAGCAACTACAGTGGAGAGCGATCGATAGCGAAGCAGTCGTATATTGGGGGCAGAAGTGGAAGATCGAACTAAGTTAATAATTGCGTGTACTGCGCATCATCACATAAGAAAGGTTTATGTACAGCTTATGGGCAAACATGTGAGGTCTGTAATAGGAAAAATCACATTGCAATAGCATGTAGAAATAGATATACTAAAAATGTCAATGTTAATGCCATTAATCAAATAGGTGATGAAAATGATTATTTTTGTTTTTCTATTTGTACTAATAACAGTAATTCTATCAAATCTAGATGGTATGAGCGCATCAGAGTAAATAATAGCATTGTTAAATGCAAACTTGACTCAGGATCGGATGCAAATGTAATTACTGAGGAAATATTTGAGCAATTAAAAGAGCAAGAGGAGATGAAACCAACCAGCGTAACATTATATCCATTTGGAGGTGACAAAATAGTTCCCCTGGGATGCTGTGATTTTGTTTACATGTTTAAAAATGTAGTAAGTGTTGAACATTTTATAATAGTTTCAAATGAATATGTACCGGTTTTGGGGTTATATGCATGTTTGAGTTTGAAGTTAATTCAGAGAGTGGAAATGATTAACCTGATAAATCAAAAAGTGGACACAAAGGATAAAATTTTGAAGGCATTCAAAGATATTTTTAACGGGATTGGCTGTTTTCCGGAACTCTACAAAATTGAATTAGTTGAAGGTGCAAAAGGCTGTATTAAGGCGCCAAGACGAGTTCCGATGAAATTAAAAGAAAAACTAAAAGCAAAATTAGAAGAACTAAATAATCTTGGTATAATTTCTCCAGTAGTAACACCGAGGAAGTGGGTATCGAACTTAGTCATAGTAAAAAAAACGGATGGCTCTATAAGATTATGTTTAGATCCTAAACAAAAGTATAAAGAAGGAAAAGTTTTTGTTACCTACTATGGATGAAATAACATCAAAAATTGGAGACTCTCAATACTTTAGTGTCTTGGATATAAAAAATGGATTCTGGCATGTAAAACTGGATCCATATTCGGCAGAGATGTGCACTTTTGCGACTCCTTTTGGTAATTTTCAATTTAATCGGCTTCCGTTTGGCATTACTACGGCACCAGAAGTCTTTCAAAGAATGAATATGCATTGCTTTGGTGATTTGGCTGGGGTAATGATCTATATAGACAATATTTTGGTTATGGGAAAAACATGATAAGAATTTAAGAAACGTACTAATAAGAGCACAAGAAAAAAATATTAAATTTAATCAAGACAAGTTTCAATATTGCTTACCTAAAGTGAGATATCTAGGATTGGTATTCGATGGGAAAAATATTCAGATTGATGAGAGCAGGATTGAGAGCATTAAAAAGTTGCAAATGCCAAGAAATAAAATAGAAGTTCAAACATTTTTAGGTGTCATAAATTATATTACAAATTTTGTTCCCAATTTAGCTGAAATAAGTTCTCCTTTAAGAGATCTTTTAAAGAAAGATTCAAAGTTTCTGTGGACTGAAGCACATAGAGAAGCAAGAAGAGATATGTAAAGCAGTATCACTTGCACCGTTTAATCCTGAAAGTGCAATTTTGATACAAAGTGATTCAAGTCAAAGTGGAATTGGTTGCTGTTTAATTCAAAATAAGAGAATTGTGTCCTTCGCTAGTAGAGCTTTATCAGAAAGAGAAACAAGATATGCGCAAATAGAAAAAGAATTACTGTCAGTAAAAAAATTTCATTATTGGATATATGGACAAACGATTACAATCCAAAATGATCACAAACCATTGGCATCATTAATTAAGAATGAAATCCATAAGGTTCCCTCTAGTAAGCTACAAAGAATGTTAATGAAACTATGGAATTACAATATAAGATTGGAATGGGTTCCTGGAAAATTCATGCATATTGCGGATTACTTATCGAGACACTTTTTAAAAGAAGAAGAAAAAAGTGTAATGGAAACAGTATTAAGTCTGGATGTTACGGAAAGCTCGGAAAACGAATTAAGAGTTGAAACGGAAAGAGATGAAGTATTAAAGAAAATGATGATATTTTGTTTAGATGGCTGGCCAAAAACCAAAGGAAAAAGGTAGTGATGAAATAAAACCATTTTACAAGATAAAAGACTCGACTCGTATAGTTATCCCAGAAATGAAAATGTTAAGGTTGCTTCATGAGAGTCATTTTGGAATTTCTAAAACTAAAAAACGGGCGAAGGAAATAATATTCTGGATTGGGGTGGATAAGGACATTGAAAATATTGTAATGAGTTGCAATATATGCTTAAAATTTCAGAATAGGTGCCAAAAAGAGCCAATGGTTGTACAAGAAATGCCTGCACTACCATGGCAAAAAATTGCTTCTGATATTGCGGAATATGGAAATGAAAATTATTTAGTTACAATTGATTATTTTTCAAAATGGATCGATGTGAGAAAGCTAAAAAATAAGTCGGCAGAGGAGATAAAAAGACATTGGATGGAAATGTTTGCTTAAAATGGAATACCTAGAACTATAATCGCGGACAACAATCCATTCCCAGCTATGGAGATCAGAGAACTTTTACAGAATTGGAACATAGAGTTAAGAACTCGCAGTCCATTATATCCAAAAGGCAATGCTTTAGCGGAAAGGGCAGTAGGGATCGTTAAGGTGATACTTAAAAAAAGTAAAACTCATGAGGAGTTATGTATCGCATTACTTGATTACCGAAAAAGGCGTGCAACAACAACATGCAAACAAAATTAAAAATTATGCCAACAATTATAATGAAAATACTAAAACTAGAAATTTTTTTCAGAATGGTCAACAGATTTACATGCGTCAAGCAGACAAATGGGTACGCGGAAAAATTTTAAGAAAAGGCCCGACACCGCTCTCGTACATTATTGAAGATGAGAACAAAAATATTTGTAGACGAAATAGTAGTTTTATCAGATCTAATCCAGAGTCAAGTTTAACAATGCGAATAAGTTGTCATTCAGCTTTTGATACGGTAACATCGTAATCGCTCGTGAATTAACTAATTTATTATTTTGTTTCTAACGTTAATTTAATTTAATTAATCATGGTAGAATATTGTGGCGCTTGCAATTCTGGCATTCTGTCTGGCGATTTTGTTAGCTGCGGAGGGTTGTGCTGCAGAAAATTTCACATAAATTGTGTGAATCTGTCCGAAGCAGCCCTCCAGCTGATAAAGTCATCTAAGGGCATATGCCTCAAGTGCAAAGTTTGCAATGGCATACCATTTTTTGGTCTTTTAACCAAACTTAGTTCGTTAACGAATGAACTAAACTTGGTTAGATCAGAAATTCGGGAGTTAAAGTCTCATTGTAATTTAAATAAAAACAGTGATGTGCAAATTGATAGTCCAAATCCCGCGCCGGTTGAAACCGTTGAAGAATCAACTGCTACACCCTTACCCATTGAGTGTATAGACGCGTCGGGTAATTCAAATATCGCCACCGGTGGAACCGAAAGTTGGAGTGAGGTTTCGCGCAAAAAGCCCAAAAAACAAAAAACGCGCTAAAAAAATAAGCCTTTAATCGGAAATGATAAATCTGTTCCTAATTTCGTTGCTTCCCCCATAAAAGATTTGCATGTTGCTGGTTTTCGTGTGGACACTACCGAGGACGCGATTAATAATTACATCTCATCGAAATTGAGTATACCGGTTGAGAAAATTAAAAGCTTTAAATTGGTTAAGTCAGCCGCTGACTTAACCAAATTAAACTACATTAATTTTAAAATTAGTCTGTTTACGTGCGCGCCTTAGAACCATCCAATTGGCCGTCGGGTATTCGCGTAAAAATTTTTTTTACAAAAAACGGAGTTGCTTTACCCGCAGCAGTGATCAAAACATAAACATTGATCAGCTGCGACAACCAAGCACCTCTGTTAAATATTCGGTTTACTATCAGAATATTGGTGGTATGAGAAGTAAATTAAAAGAGATTTTCGTTGCACTCTCCTGCCACCAATATGATGTTGTTGTTTTAACTGAAACATGGTTACACCCACACATCTTCTCGACTGAAATCATTGACCAGTCATATGTGGTTTACCGGAATAATCGATGTAGATCTATTGAGGAGCGTGGTGGGGGAGTTTTAATAGCTGTTTCATCTCACTTTCTCAGCCGGGAAATTATATTAGAGCATCGAACGGTTGATGTTGAACAGTTGTGTGTGTGTATTGATTTTGCTGATGACGTTCGTTATCAATTGTTTATTTTTGTCTCCTACGTTCCGCCGAATAGTGTGCCCAGTGTGTATCAAAAGCACATTGATAACATTAGTAGTGTCGTTACTCGTCTTGGTGCCTCTCAATTACCTTGTGTATTGGGAGATTTCAATATTGGTGATGTTACTTGGAAGAATGTGGATGGTGATGAAAATTTAATCCCCTTCAATGTTAATCATGAATGGGAGCAATTGGTTATCGAGGGTCTTCTATCTCTAAACTTATTTCAAATAAACAATATTCGGAATAGTTTAAATAGAATTTTAGATTTAATATTTTTGAATAACGAAATTAATTTTAATATTTCGGAAGCTTTGGATCTTATTGATTCCAATAAAATCCATCGCATAGCCTTATTTTTAGAAATAACATTTTTAAGCTACTCTAATCAAAGTATAAATAATGATTCCGCGTTAGCTTACAAATTTGCTAAGACCAATTTTATTGCACTTTCGGATTATATAAACAGTTTTGATTGGGATGCACTGCTGAACACCCCCATTATAAAAGGTAATTACGATGTATTTATGGGAAAAATTAATTCTGGTTTTGAGTTATTTGTACCTAAAACGCGCCATAATAATCGGTTTAGAATTCCTTGGTCAAATAAAAGATTGGTTAATTTGCGAAATGTAAAAAGAAAAGCTTATTCAGCTTATATTTCGAATAAAACGAACTCTAATCGTGAACTTTTTTTGAGATTCCGAAAAGAATATGAGTTCTTAAATAGATTTTTATATAGACAATACGTCTTGTCCGTCGAGTCTTCGGTAAAGAGTAATGGTAAGTCATTTCGAATTACATTAACTCAAAAAGAAATACCTCAGGCTTGCCGAAGGTTATGGAATTTGAAAATGTAAATTCAACAGATTTGAAAGGAACTTGTGACTTATTTGCCAACTTTTTTGAGTCGGTTTATAATGAGTCTCGAGTCCAGTCAACGATGAGCCATTACTCTAATATTAACGAATTATTGGATATTGGTGTGTTGCAATTCTCGGATGAAGACGTAATAAACGCGCTGCAGAAACTGGAACTAAACAGCAGCCCTGGCCCTGATGGCGTCCCTGCAGTAATATTGAAAAAGTGTATATCCTCCTTCTTTCATCCACTTAAAATTATTTTTAACCAGTCGCTCATGACTGGAGATTTTCTTAGCGAATGGAAATACTCTTTTATTACCCCAATTTTTAAAAGCGGTTTGAGACATAAAGTTGAAAACTATCGACCTATATCAAAGCTTTCTGCAATACCTAAATTGTCTAAAAGTATTGTTAAAGATAAGCTTTTTTTCGCGGTTAAAGAAGTTATTTCCAATAATCAGCATGGCTTTGTCCGTGGTAGGTCATGTACTACGAACTTAACTTTATTAACTAATTATATATTTAACAGTTTTGAAAATCGCTTACAAGTTGATGTACTCTACACTGATTTCACTAAAGCTTTTGATAGAGTACATCACACTTTACTTTTGGCTAAACTTAAATCGTTGGGTTTCCACTCTTCAATGCTGATGTGGTTTTCCAATTATTTAAGTAATAGAAGGCAATTGGTAAAGGTCGATAGTTTTACATCTCGCGTAATAGAAGTAACATCTGGCGTTCCACAAGGTAGTCATCTGGGCCCGCTGCTGTTTATTTTGTTTTTAAATGATGTTCACGGTATATTTATGTGAGATTTTAACATTCGCGGACGATTTAAAATTATTTGCACGCATAAAAAATACATCTGACTGCATTCGTTTTCAGTCAGATATGTACAGGTTGTCTAAATGGTGTAAACATAATACTTTAGAGCTTAATATTTCCAAATGTAAGATCTTTACAGCGTACCGCATTACAGCACCGCTTTTTTATGATTATTTTATTAACGATATTAAACTTCTTCGTCTTTATGAAGTTAAGGATCTCGGGGCCATATTTGACACTAAATTGAATTTTTCATTACATTATGATTACGCCATAGCTAAGTCTAACTCTTTGTTAGGCTTTCTTAAACGAAATAGTAAAGACTTTAGAGATGTTTATTGTCTTAAAACTATTTACTGTTCGTTGGTCAGGCCTTATCTAGAATACTCTTCCATCATTTGGGATTCACCTTATGGTGTTCAAGAGCTTAGATTCGAAAGAGTTCAAAAGAATTTCACGAGATATGCTGTCCGTAAATTGAACGTGTTTGACGAACTTCCTAATTATGATGAAAGATGCAAATTAATTGGCTTGCAAACCTTAAGTTTCAGGCGTAAGGCATCTTCCGTCATATTTATCCGCGACATAATTAATTATCACATAAATTCACCTGATTTGGTTTTTCTTATAAATATATATGCTCCCCAGAGATCTCTCCGGGTGAGAAACTTACTTTTCGACAAAAGGCATAGAACCAATTATGGTAGGAATGAGCCTATTACCAGGTGTATATGCACTTTTAATGAGCTATGCAATGAAATTGATTTTAGCTTACCACGATTACAATTTAAAAATTGCGTTTATTCATTGATTTTTGATCAATAATAATATTTATTTTGTTTATTTGAAGTAGTCTATGAGATGCAAAATCGGTAGATGATCCTTAGTCGCGCAACAACATCTGTTGTGTAAAGCGATACTGAGAGTATACACTCAGAGAACGTAGTGTTCTGTGTGCTCTGTGATGGATACAAAAAAAAAAAAATGAAGTACCTAATATATCAGATTCGAAAACAAGAAGTGGTAAAAGATATAAATATACATGAATTAAAGTAAAAAAAAAGAAGTTTTTTTTTAATTATTAAAATTATTATAATAGTAATAAGGAAACATAAATATTGTTAAATTAAATAATTGAACTTTCTTATTGAGCTATTAAACAACAATACATGCATTGTGTTCTTTTTAAAGGGGGAGATATAGAGTATGTACCATACATACATCATTTGTATATTCATCTCACCCACACATTACTTTATATGTAATAGTATATTAAGTTATATCATAGTGGGAGTACTGTATGTAACCTATCTTGCAGTAGTAATAAAGTAACAGTCTAACTAGAATGGTGTTTTACTGAGATCCCTTCGCCACAGAGAGAACGATTAGTGTAGTGATTTTAAAACTCAGATGTTATGTTTCAGAAAAACTCCTTGCGTGGCGTTTAGATAAGTGGGGAGATTTTTGTTGTTTTTGTCTTTGCTTCTGATTCGCAGTATTTTTTCCCTGACTATATAAACCATCCAACAGAGCGAACAATTTTTCCAGCCACATTACCAACATACTGCCGATAGAGTAAATAGCTTAATTATATTTTTGTTTACTTTGGGAACATTGCTGGATTTATCTGTAAAAAGGATTGTATACTAGAATGTAAACGTAAACTACGTCTTTAGGAAACTGCTGAAAAGGGATAAAAATAAAAATTAATATTTGGCGCAACAGCTCTTCAAGTGCCAGGGCCAAGCTTCTCGCAACTCATGTTGTGTGCGTTATATTTTTCACATGAATGGAAGGGACCTACAGTTTAGTGCCATATCCTAAGGGCAATTTGTTTCGAGAAGCTTTTTCGAGACAACAATACTCTCGGATGTTTGTCAGAAGTTCGCGAGAGGTGGGAGCATGAAAAAACTGTTTTGGTGTTTTCTGGGATTCGAACTTGGAACCTCACGCGCAGTGATCCGACACACTAACCACTTACGCCGCGGTGCCCTCTAAAAAGGGATAAATGTGTAAATAAATATTAAATTATATGTCTGTTCTATATATTTTTACTCCGTAAAGATAAAAAGCATAAACGTAATTTTGGTTAGGATAGGTAAGGTAAGCTGGCTATCCTCTGTTATCGTTAGGATGGGCAGATGTGGGGATAGTACGTGATCACCACATTATGATAGCTACTCTCCAGCTACGCACTGCTGCAGTTCGAAGATCCCACGACAACACAAGAATGCCCAGGTTCAACATCGATAGACTTAGTGATCCCTCAGTGCACCAACAATTAAGGGAGCACTTTTCGCAAGGTGTGGAAGCAATCAGCAGCTCAATGAAGACATAGGGCGTGGCTTTCGGAGGATACCTGGAGACGGATTGACGAACGAAAACAGCTGAAAGCTCACGTTGCAGCTACCCCAGCAGCAGGAAGAAGCGAGCTAGAGTCCCTATATCGCATGAAGATGAGAGAAGTTCAGCGTAGCGTGCGACGTGACAATCGCAACTACATCAACGCGCTGGCTACAGAAGCAGAAGAAGCTGCACGGAGGTGCGACATCAGGACCGTCTACAGAATCACGAAAGAGCTGACAGGTGGTCGCAGCTCCAGCCAACACGCAGTGAAAAACCTAGACGGCTTCTTGCTCATTTCCGATGAGGACTAGCTCAAGAGATGGAAAGAGCATTTTGCTACGGTTTTGAACGGTTTTGATTCGTTAGCGATATGCTCCCAAATCAGACTGAGATGCCCGAGGTGAGAAGTTGCCGAATACGCACCACGACTCCCAGTATGATGAGATCATTACCGCGATCAAGGCACTCAAAACCAAGAAGGCGGTAGGTAGGACTTGATGGTATTCCAGAACAGCGCCCACAACATCGGCTGAGCTTCTGCTTCCACTTATACATAGAGCTTGGGAAGCTGAGAGCTTTCCTAACGAGTGGAAAAAGGAAATGATCGTCAAGCTTCCTAAGAAAGGAAATTTAATCGAGTGCGGAAACTGGAGGGGTATCTGCGTGCTACCTACTGTAGCTAAGATAATAGCTAAAATTACCCTGGAGCAAATTAAACAACATCTCGAAAACACACTCGATACCGAACAAGCAGGTTTCCGCTCTGGATCCTCCTGTGCCGACCACATCAACGCCCTGCGGATTATCATCGAACAGTGTGTTGAATATCGATCGCCACTGCACCTGCTGTTCATCGATTTTGAGAAGGCGTGCCTTACGCAGGAGAGGTATTCCCGATAAACTAATTGCTATTATCAAAGCTACGTATGAAGGCTCCAAATGTCACGTTCTGCACAAGGGAAGGTTGTCTGAGGAATTTGGGATCCAAAGTGGGGTAAGGCAAGGCTGTATCCTTTAACCAATATTAGTCCTATTGGTGATTAGCGATGTGCTTCATGCAGCTTTATAGACGGGAAACGGAGGAATTCGATGGACTCTTACATCTCAACTGAAACATCTTGTCGATAAGGAGGCACGGCAGTTAGGGAAAAGTTGGGGAGAACTCAGACGCATTGCCAGAAACCATACACGATGGCGCGCAGACGTAGTAGAGGCCCTAGGACCCACAAGGGGATACAGGACATAAGTAAGTAAGTAAGTTAAATGCAAACTAAAATGTTTATTAGACTAAATTAAACAACAATATCTTTCCATACAGAGATTAAGTGTTAATGTAGCGTAATTAACAAAGAATGTAAAATCAACAAAATTAAAAACATCAGTTTCAATTACCTAATTTGGTTGCTCCACAATCGGTATGAATAATAGCTTATCGCAGAGCTTATAAAAACCCCGAGAGAAAACTTTCAATAGACTGCGACTTTATTCCGATCATCTGTATGTAAAGGTGAAGCACAGAATAGACCATAGTACTCTTTACGGTTGCATAATCAGCAGTCTAACTTCTATCTAGTTCCATTACTGGACTTGATTTTTTGAATGATATGCTGCTGACGGAGAAAACAAAATAAGGCCAAAAACGGAATTTCACAAAATTCCATATTTGGCTCAAGTTAGGAAATGTCATCTATGAGGTAGAGCAATTTAGCAACAATACCATTGAAACCAAGCCAATTTGGTTGACATCTTGATAAAAAAATAAATGAATCGGTTATCATCAGCAGTAAAAACCCCTGCCAACGTAGTAGGTAGACACTGAATCGCAACCAAGCACCAAGCAACGTTAAGCTAATGGACTCACCGGGATCAAACTAAACAAGTCGGCATCACAAAAGTCGAAGTCGTAAATGTAAATTATATTCGTTTATTTCACCCAAATGAAGAAATGCATAGGTACTGCACTATTAACTAGCCTAGACTGCATAAGTAAAATACTATGCCCATTAAGTATACAAACGTCTACTCCAAACTTCTGTATCATGTATTTTAGTGCAGTTTTTCCAAAAAGGTATTTATACTTTCTTATCCCCTATGTCTATCAAGTTCCTATTGGAACTTCTCGCTTAGAATTCCCCAAAGTGTAACCCTAGTCTTACAATCATTTCACCATAAAGCATCCTTCAACATGCAATTACATCCACATTCAGCAGGAAACCACCACTAAACTGTGTGTATACCTACTCTATCCATCAACTACCTCTCAGTCTCAGATACTGAACACAGGGGTTAAGTGAAACACCAAAAGCCCATTTGTAGCACTCGATGTTTGATGAGATCTTGCTCTATGGCAGAGGCACCTTCACCTGGCCCAACACGCACATAAGTGAGTTGTAAATGTGGAAAATGTGGCGGTGCAGGCAAAACGGTTTATTTATGCAAATTGCCATTCCTTATTCGATTCGTTTTTCGCCTCAATTCCACCCAATCGTGCTGTGTATCCTTCGCCAGAATTTCAAGGTAGACACTCTTTCATCCCGGCATCAAAAATGAAGCCTCGCAACAGTATGTTGCTGGCATTTCCTGTACCTTGCGTAAGTGCCTAATTTTATTATTATTTCAACACAACCCTCTGTTTTAGGCAGACAGACAAACATTGGATCGGCGACGGTGCGCGGGAGGTAGGATGGATGGCAGTCAGTCGTCGCGACGTCGTTGTGGCCTTCATCATCGTCGGTGGATGGAAAGTAATTAAATTTACATTTTATGCCTGTTAGTTTCGTTGTGTGAGATGCATGTACATTGAAGCAGTAAAATCAACAAAATAATTGACAATTGGTTAAGCTCGCTCGGCTGGTTTTGTTGCTCTGTGCCGGGGGTTTCTGCAGAGAATTCCCTCGTCTCGTGCCAGGATAATTGGAT
The DNA here is from genome assembly GCA_945910035.1 of Brachypalpus laphriformis. Lineage (NCBI taxonomy): Eukaryota > Metazoa > Arthropoda > Insecta > Diptera > Syrphidae > Brachypalpus > Brachypalpus laphriformis. The sequence continues at coordinate 37,859,957 of OX246753.1, forward strand.
AAATGGAGGCAAATTACACTAAACTGGGTATATATTTGAAGCTTGTGTGGCACACGACGGCTATATGATCCTTGTTGGCTGACTGACTGGCCTTCAGGATACTTTGTAGCCACTAATTGAAGGTTTGTATTAGTTCGAATGATAGTAGTCTAGTGATACCCTGAAGAGGAGCTTTTTAGTTGATAATGAATACAAATGAGTGACATTGTTATGATAGCTGCACATGTGGCTGGAAGAGTACGCTGGTGGCTAACATGAAATGTGGCGAAGTGTATGTGGTTAGGTATTCGTAGGAAACGTGGAGTCCATGAATTGGGTACGCATGAATTGTGGTCCACCCAAAATTGAAATTGCGAAGTATCAACTCGTAGCATTGTGATCAACACAATTACTTGAACTATTGAATGGATTCAAAGAATCACTCGCAGTAGATTGTAGAAACGATTTCGGTATCATCCGAAACGTCGAAGCTTGGGTACTAACAACTAATAACCAGGGCCCTATACGACAAAAAAAAAAACAAGCATTACTCATCATCTGAATACCAAGAAATTTTGTACCGCGAAGCAATAATTTAATGAACTCGGAAATTTGAGGATTTTCAAAAAGGTGTACCACTAGTTGACAATTGTGGAAATCGCCTGAGAAATAATTGTTAATTCTCTCAATCTCGTAAGAACACTCAGCCTTAATCTAAAGATTACAGATTAGACCAGTTTTTCGTCCTTCCTGCTGAAAGCATTGGAGTGTTTGATAGATTTGTACCTTAGATTACTGATTGAGAAATCATCTGTCTAAATCCGAACATGGGTATTTATTTAAAAGGTAGATCGGTGGACACAGCGTTATACAATGCTGTATATAACGTCGAAACGGTGCAGCAAAATTAAGTGTTTTTGCCTTAAGTCCACTCTATTCAGAGTGATCCTTCAATAATATCGGTACCGATGCTATTCTTGGTAGTCTTCGTGAGTAAACCTCAATGCTGGTCTCTGGGACGGGATTGATTCAACTACCGTTACTACGTTAACGTCTACCGAATGAAGAATATCCGTATATACCCACCTTCCGGAGGTGTTCTTTTCCCGCTAATATGACTCCTGATGCCATGCGCTGCCAGTACGGATACGGATAAGTCTACGGGCCATGGGGGACATATTTTTTTATTCACTTTTGGTAATAATTAATTGGGTCAACGGACACCCCACCTCGAAGCGTGGGGCTTGGGGAGATGACAGCCTAATTTCAAGATCGACAAAGCATCTGAGTTTATTTTTAGAGCCTTAACGGCTGCTTAACTGTCACACATACAAGGTGATATTCCTCCCGACTATATTAAAATCCTTGAATGTTTTTGCTATGGCTATGGCCTGAAAAAAAATGCTTCAATACTTACAATCTTTAGTTTTTTCTAATGAGCACTCAGACGACTCTAGCGCAAATACCAACGTCCATTTTGACTCCAGCTCGTTATTATTTGTGACAATCCGATTTGATCGACCGCTTTTATCATAAATTCTAGTACTTAACCGCCTACTAAAAATTAGTCCTGGATAATCAAATAGTACGCATCCCCCACTACGGTAGGATAGATAACTAGCCATTAGATGCCGCTGACCATAATTTTGCTTCCTTTAGTCAGAGTGTGGTCTTACTAAATTTGCTTCTACAGTAAGGACGTTAAAGGACGATATTAAGCTTTCCACAAGTTGGGTGAGATCCCAGGAATTATTGAACGCTATTTTGCATACTTAGAAAGTCGCACGTGTTTCTTTTATACGATCGTTAATTTTTTTGCTTACAAGCTTCAGCCATTTTAATTGTAATATTCAAATAAACATAAATCGTGATGGTATCTTCTCCTTCACTTACCGTTTATGTAGACAGGACTAAGTGCGAGTATAGACAGCAGAATTTTTCTCTTTGAATGAGGGTTTTATACAGCGTTACCTCAGTTGTTTCAGATAGAGCTTTGCTACTCATTTGCCTTGCGGTAAAGGCTCCACCATGCGTTATTTTCTCACACAGTGCTTTTTTGACGTTGTTGTATTTTTCGAAATCCTAAACATTTCACGTGCTGATTCGAAGGTCTTTGTTTATGTATTGTTTGCAAGGCTTGGAAAGAGTAAAATCACCCTTATCTGAGACATGTAATTGCTTCGGTACAACCTCTAACATAGGCGGCCTAATCCTGAGATGAACCATTAGGACCTGGGTCATTGTAATTGGTTGCAGTCCACAAGATCTTAATAGACTCGGGCTTTAAATATGATGAAGTTACCGTTATAAGGTTTCCACTAAGTTCGGCTTGACTGGGATTGTAAACGCCATCGCTTATTCTATTAGGCGAAATCTTTCGCTGTCTACTGAATCCAAGCAAATGTGCCTAAAGTTAAAGACTTCATGTGCGTAACGGCACATGAAGGGGTTAAGCCTAGCATCTCGCAACCACTCGTCTTGTGTGCGTTATATTTTTCACACGAATGGAAGGTCCCTACAGTTATGTGCAAGGCATTTTTTTTTTTTGTTTTTAAGAAGCTTTTTGGCGACAACAATACTCTCGGATGTTTGCCAAACGTTTGTCAAAAAACTTGTTTGTGTTTTCTGAGATTCGAAGATAGAACCTCACCCGGTGTGGTCCGACATACTACCCACTGCGCCATGGCGACACCCACACTTACCAGCACTGTGTGCTCATCTAATCCATCCATTTTGATATTGTTTTAAAGAATATCTTTTATGGCTCTTTCAGTGAACGTCTCATCTAGTTTAAAGTCAAACAAAAGTAATCACCACAGATCCCATCTGTGCAGAAAAAAAGACTTTGCGTACGATGGAAAGTTCGTGCCAAAATTCGCATAAAAATCGTATTTTTATTCACCGATACAGAAAAACTTTATTCCATTCTCTAACTCTCTCACCCCGGATGGAAGATTCCTAGATAATCCTTCATAGTCAATCAGCCAGCCAGAACAGTGTGCCATGTGTTTTTTTTTTGTTCGCTCCTTCAACTCAATTTAATAACATTCCCCCGCTAATATGGATGCGAAAAACTATTCCTTCTTCCACTTCAATCTTAGTTTCACCCTCTTTGTCGGTGGTGGTGAAACTACCCACTTATCAAACTTAACAGCAGCACACAACATTCGCATAAGGACGACCGGCGAAGGGGATGTGAATTTAAAAAAGATTTTCTCCATGTCGTTTCCAATTTATTTAATAACATTAAATACGGCACAGCGCGGAAAAGGATCACAAACTGCCAAACCGGAACCCCAGAGTTCCGAAAATAGTAGTTGTTGGTGTATTTTATTTCTTCAAAACGGAAAACCACCACATTCCCTTCTCGGCGAACTGGGATACATTTTATGACTTAAGTTTGTTCGTTTTTTCCATGCACTTCTCTGAAGACATTTTAAATGATAAGTTTTGGGGGGAATTGTGCACACTCAGGAGACGGGGATAATCTTATATGGTGCAATCGTTTATTACGGTGGATTTTATCTAATGGATGTGAGGATTTATTATAATGGATTGGAACTGAAGATATTTCGATCGGTTCAATTCAGATTTTAAATAGGACAACAAAAGAGAACAGAACGCTTTTAAAGCCATCATGTTATTGATTGCGGAAACGGTTCAATGAGTAGAATGCAATAAATTGGAAAATTATTGATTAATTCCTTGAGATGAAAATAAAAACAGATTTCCGGGTAAATCTAGGAATAATCTTTGATGGAAGTGACAGGAACACGTTGAGCTGACAGAAGCTCTCAGAAATTTCGGTTAGACGTGGAGTCTGAGGCATGCTAGAGTACATTTTCCGAACATGGCAATAATCAGACTAATCTTCACCTAAGCGCCTGTATGGTGTCCAAAGATGGTAATTACACAGGCCCGTTTTACTTTTACTTATTCGACTGCAAAGAGATGTCTGCCTTTAAACTATTATTATCATGCGCACCACCTCTGCCGGACCTCTGGATGCTTTGCTTAATTTGCTAATACTGGACTTAGCCGTTAAGAAAGAGGTAATGAAAGCGATGTGACGGCTCATAGAAAACGAGGTTTGGCACGAGTGACATTACTTTTTATATGGATTGTTATTTCATTAGATGTCGAAGCGTTCTACTTTGTTGGTGATGCCTTTCGATAATATGATCTGGTAGGATACATGTAGTGTACTTCCTCGGGAATGTCAATCGCTAATAGAACTAAAGAACGAGACCTGATTGGTATTTAAACTGCTTTCCACGTGGAACCGAGATTGTTATACTAAAGAAGTGAGTCTCTAGCAGATGGCCACACGTTTAAACTTGCGTTTCAGTATAAGTAGTATAAGATGTCTTGAGGACTCTAACCAACGTACTGGTTGCAGCATGTGTTTCCGAACTTTTGGACTTTTTTATGTTTTACTTTTATTCTGTTTGCTTCTTTCAAAAAAAAACTTGCAATCCCTCTTTTAATTAGTTTTAAATGGCAAGATTAGAAGTTGTCTGGTTTTATTTCGCTGTCTCCGCACTTCTGAGATCTAAAAGGGAACTTTAGGAGTTCTTCTGACTGGGAATGTCGGCTTAAAACATCTGGTGAGGTCACTAATCAGGCTATCAACAAAATCTTCTACCGGCTGTTTCGTTCTTAATCTAGTTCAAATTTGATCGATTTTTTCAGCCCTTCCCTAAACTATGAGCGTATCTATGATAATTGGTTTTCCGCAAATTCTTCTCTCCTGCGAACTTACTGCTGCGCAGTAGAAATTAAATTCAGTATATCTATGGTCCCATAAGGACATCTTCAGTAGAACCCTCTAGTCAATAATCGATTTGAAACACCTTATAGTAGGATCAAGTCAATTATCTTCTTTCTTCTCGCCGAGTGAAAAATTGCCTAAAGGCCAAAGTTGTTGATGACTATTGGTAATGACTGGTAGTAACGCATGAGCATGTTTTTAGGGGCCTCCATAATGCTTGCCCCAGCAGCAGTCGAGGAGATTCTCACCTTTGCCAGTAAAACTTGAAGTAATAAAATTGTGTTTTGTTTGTTTTACTACACAGTCAGTACGTCTTCAGGTTTTAGTTCGATATCTCACGAGGGCTCTTTTCAGAGACCCCGAGGTCGTCCTCTACTGCATCGTCCATCCGGCGTAGATTCGAAGACTTTCTTAGCGAGGACGTTGGGCTCCATCCGCTCTAAATGACCCAGCCATCTTAGTCGCTGTATGTGAACTCTTCTGGCTAAGTCGATGTTCTTGTACAGGCCGTATAGTTCGGCATTGTACCTTCTCCTCCACTCACCGTCTATGCAGACAGGACCAAAGATCGCTCGAAGAACTTTTCTCTCGACATAACCAAGGACATCCTCATCCGGTTTTGTCAAAGCCCATGCCTCTGCGCCATACAGCAGGACTGGGATTATTAATGTCTTATAAAGAGTTACCTAAGTAGTTCGAGATAGGGCTTTGCTACTCAATTGCCGTTTTAGTCCATAAAAACAACGATTGGCAAAAGTAATTCTTCATGTGATCTCCCTACTGATGTCATTTGCGGAGTTCACCATAGAGCCTAGGTAGACTAAATCCTTTACTACCTCACAATTATATGTGTTTATTGTGGCGTTCTGTCCAAGATGCCGATGTTATTGTCCTTTTTGTAGACAGGATATATTTTGTTTTGCTTTTATTAACCGCTAGACCCATCTTTATTGCCTCGATCTCAATACTCGTAAATGCCCCATTGACTGCCCGCTGAATTCTTCCGATTATGTCAATGTCATCGGCATAAGCGAGTAGTTATACAGACTTGTAAAAGATTGCACCTTCGGTGTTTCTTTGTGAGTTTCGTACAAATCTCTCAAGTACTATGTTAAGGAGATCGCATGATAGCGCGTCACCTTGTCTAAGACCTTTCCTGACATCGAATGGTTCGGTGATGTTCTTACCGACTTTGATGGAGCAGCGAGAGTTCTCCATCGTCATTCTGCACAAACGGACGAGCTTGGCAGGGAGCCATGTCTAGCTCTGTATACCTCGTCTTTATACACGCTATCATAGGCAACTTTGAAATCGAGGAAGAGGTGGTGGGTATCGATTTTATATTCATGGGTCTTTTCCAAGATCTGCTGTAGTGTGAATATTTGGTCAATGGTGGACTTTCCCGGCCTGAAACTGCGCTGATAAGGACCTATCAAGTTGTTGACGATCGGTTTAGGCGTTCACATAATACGGCGGACAGGATCTTATATGCGATGTTGAGGAGACTTTTACCTCTGTAATTGGCGCAGTTCAGAGGGTCTCCTTTCTTCAAGATCGGGCAAACGATACTGAGGTTCCATTCATCGGGCATACTTTCGTCCGACCAGATTTTACAGATAAGCTGGTGCATGCTCCTTACCAACTCATCTCCTCCTGCCTTGAAAAGTTCATCGGCAAGGCCGTCGGCTCCAACAGCTTTGTTGGATTTGAGTTTAGATATCGCTATCCTCGATCGGGATGACGGGAATTTTCACTGTCATCGTCACTGTTGAATGGCTCATTTTGCCTGATAGCGGAATATGGGTCATGATCGCCGTTTAACAGTCTGCAGAAGTGTTCCTTTCATATCCTCAGCACCGACTGCGATTCTACTACTATGTTGCCATTTTCGTCCCTGCAGGCTTCAGTTCTGGCTTTGAAACCCTGGCATGTTCTTTTTACCTTTTGGTAAAATTTTCGAACATCATTCCTGCAATAAAGTCTCTGAATTTCCTCGATCGAGCGCTTCTCATGCTCCTTTTCCTTCTTCCTGAGAAGTCGATGCTCCTCTTTTCTCCTGCGCACGTAGAGCTCGTAAGCAGCTCTAGTCCTTCTATGCAGCGCCGCTTTGTACTCCTCTTGTTTAGCTGCATGTGCTTGCCGGCATTCCTCATCAAACCAGGGGTTTCGTTGTGGTGGCCGAGAGAAACCCAGTACATCAGAGGCGGCATCTCTGATAGTTTGTTGGCAACGCTGCCACTGGTTTTCCGCATTTGCTGCTGGCAGCATAGGACTTAGATTAAGATTAAGAGAAACTCAATCGGCAAAGGTTCTGGTGGTCTCTTGCGATTGTAGCCGCCCGACGTCAAATTTCCTCACAGTATTTCGTTGATTTCGTCCCGTTCTGGATATCCGCATCCGTACCTTGGCTACAACTAGGTAATGATCCGAGTCCACATTGACTCCTCGGAAAGTCCGGACACCCAGAATACTGGAAGAGTGCCTTGCGTCGATCGCAATGTGATCGATTTGGTTGACAGTTTTTCGATCAAAGGAGAGCCATGTTCCCTTGTGAATATCGAGACGTGGGAACCGCGTACTAGCTACGACAAAGTTTCGCCCCGCCGCAAAGTCGATTAGCCTAAGTCCGTGGTCGGATATGATTTCGTGCAGGCTGTGCTTTCCGACAACGCTACTAAAGACGTCATCTCTTCCTAGCTTTGCGTTAAAATCACATAGGATAATTTGAACATCGTGGGTAAGGGCATTGCTCACACGTCTTGTCCAAGAGCTGGTAGAAGTCATCCTTGGTCGCGTCGTCCTTCTCCTCGTGAGGGGCGTGAATGTACATGAGGCTAATGTTGGCAAATTTAGCCTTGATACGGATAGTCATAAGGCGCTCGTTCACATGTCGGAAACTCAAGACTTCTTGCCTAAGTCTGTCTGACAAATCCGCACCCGAATAGACGCTGTCCTTGTTGTCTGTAGCAATCGCCGTAGTAGATGTCGCAGTTTTTCATACTCTTTTGCTGGCCCATCCCATCGCACTTCTTGGATGGCGGTAATGTTTTTTTTGATACGCTCTAGGGCCTCCGCAAGTTGTTCGGCTGCACGTGGTTTGTAGAGGGACCTAACATTCCATGTGCAGACACGAAGATCGTTGTCCTTTTTACGTTTGCTTGGGTCGTCAATAGTAGAATCATCCGTATCCGAGGCTGTTGGTTGCTTCGTAACCGAAAGGTTTTTACGTGGTAGGGAAGTTAACCCGACGGCACAATCGCCAACCTGGAGGACCAGATCCGTTTTTTGCAGCCCCTAGGACCAGGGGCCGGATACACCGATATCAGTAACACACTTCGGGGATATGAGCGCTGCCGTTGCCCCATTAAGGGTTCATCCGCCATCATCTCTTTTTCAATACCCTGACGTAGTATTAAAAATCCTTACAGACCTCAGCTCCAAATATGTGGAAATAGCTCCGGTAAGGTATCCGCTGGTCTGTAGACGTCACCCTAGATTCCATCGAGTGAATTCATCCGCCGCACGTCCGCCTTCTGAGGAGCTCTTGCTAGACTTCTGAGACGCATATTTCAGCCGATCAGGTCAACAAGAGATGCTTCGTCCGGTTAAACATATGCGCGCTGAAGTTCACCCATATGTGCTTACGCAGATCTGATTGTTCAGCTGCACATATATCATCAGAATCAGCATACGCTCATCGTTAGTCCACTATCAGATAGCTATACAGCGGGCACCACGGGGAGGTGATAATGCGATTTTGCCACGCCTTATTACTCCTTACTCACCTATTTACTCCTTATGTATTCTAAGCTCAGTTCTATTGTTGTATCTACTCGCTTCGTCTTCGTTCTGTTCACCACGATCATTTCTATGAATTTTCCCGTTACAGGCTTCTTGCATCTTTATACTGTACTGGGAGTTTTGCACCCTGCAAAGGTGACTGCAGTGCAAACTTGGAGTTCCTGCTCTTCGCTTCGTCTTCAAGAATCTCTGGACACGTATTTCAGTTCTCTCAACAAAAACACGTTTCACAGCATCCACACAATGTCCTTTCTTTAAAGCGTATCGTCATGGCCTTTTTTTTTACCTTAGCAAAAGCAACTGCATACTCCTGTGTATAGAATCCCTAATCCAATTCTACTGACATTTCTTGTTCTTCATCAAGTTTTCCACTGAATTAAGACTTTAACATACCACGTAATTGAATCCAATCCTTCCGCTTCTTTGCTGCAGTCTTTGTACTTCAATTGTTATGTTGCTTCATTGCGGCCCGTCTCCAGTTAGTTACACCATAGAATTTCGCACTCCCTCACATCAGGTACTTCAACATTCTGAAACGAAAAGAATCTGAGAAACGGACAACAGAGTGTAAAGAAAAGCAGAAAAGGAAATACGACCAAACAATTGGGGTGAAATGTCCTGTCCAGACGTGCAATAGGTCCTTTATTGCGAGTAAAGATTTTTATCGACGGTTTTCAAGAATTTAATGGCACAGCAAACGATGTGCGGTTATGGTCACCCCAGCTCGATACAAGGATACGGACAACGACGACGACGGTATCATAATCTCGTAATATTTTGTGTCCTTAAAGTATCGTAAATATAAGTGGCAATTGCTTTCATATTAGTGAATCCTTTTCACAGCTTTTTCAATATATAACTTCTCCGAAGATGGGCAAGTTGCGAGGTGGTGGCAGAGGAAGAGACTCCTTTTTGTTGAGCGTTGTACTGTGAACTTGAAGAGTTGCGTTTACTTTGGTGAGCAGCATTCACTTTGAGTGTAGTGTGGTTATGGTTAAGGGGGGACAACGACCGACGCCTAATGGTTTATTACAATGCGGCACAATGGATGTTTATTTATTATTGAACATGACTGCGTGAAGGTTTAGCTTTTGTTGCAGGATATGGTCGGATATTAATTTTCGACAAAGGCTTCGTGTTATTGAGATATTACATGCTTTATGTGAGATTGGATAAGGAGATGCACGAAAATTGGTTATTCGTTATGGCAGTAAAGTTTTCTTGAAGACAAAGGGTACTTGTGGGGATTATGTAGAATCGATTTGGTTTTCAAACGTCATAGTGAAAGCGTTAGAAAAAATTAAAGTTATACTTAACTTTTGGTATTAAGAGGTAAAGAAAATTCGAGAATGGAATTTGAGGTTGATTTGCTAAAAAACGGAAATGAAATGTAAATTCATTTCGCATTTAGATTTCTCCATTTGAATGAACTCATCAGCTCAAGTATACATTGCTGTACAGCCGGATGATAGAACAGAGAGTTTCCAATATCTTGAAAGTATTGTCTCAGCCGACGGCGGAACGGAACAGGATGTCACAAATAGAATTGCCAAAGCGAAGACTGCTTTCGATATGTTATCCAAAATATGGCAAAGCATTGCAACCAGTCTTAACACAAAATTACAACTGTTCCACTCAAATGCGGAATCCATGTATGGGTGCTGCACTTGACAGATGACCCCAACTATTACGTTTTTAAACCGATGCCTATAAAACATTTTAAGGATTTTCTGGCCAAATCGTATCTCAAATGAAAACCTATATCACAGAACGGACCAGGAACCTAGAGGCATCGTCATACAATGACGTAAGTGGCAGTGGATCGGTCATACACTTTAAAGAGATGACAGTTACTTGGCGAAACACTCGATACAATGAAACTTGTTAACCCAGGAGAACAGAGGACTTCTCCACCCAAGAAGAACATTGCGCAGATCAGTTGAGGAGGAATCATGGCAATTGGGAATGAGTTGGAGTTAGCTTGGATATGTTGCTAGAAACCGTACACTATGGTGCAAAGACGTACTCGAGGCCCTAAAACCCACAAAAGAAAAGAGGACTTAAGCATTCTTCCGTCTCTGATTATCTTTGCTGTGTGAGAGGTATAATTCAATTTATTCATTTCGACAGAATTTTGAGTATTTTGCTATTTCCGACGAGCTCATCAGTTTTGGAATTCGTCGAAGTATCTTTAAGGACACGCATCTAGCATACCTAGGTAAATTCTGAATTGTTTCCTTATCTCCATGAGAGTAAAGTACAAATCTGGAGCTAATATATAACGGGTGGGCCATCTAGTGATTTCTTTTTAAATCATAGGTTATTTTAACACTAACAGCTGTTTCCCGCTCGAAATCTTGACAGAAAGTCAATATCATACCTCCGCGGAACGAAATAAGTCGCTTTACGCTTAAACAACATTGGGAAATATTGAAAACTTATTTCCAAAGTGAGTGCTGAGTAGTCCAAACAGTGCGTTTTTTGAAAAGAAGTTTTGGCCGAAATGAAGCACCCACCGCGCCTGCTGTACGCATGTTTGTGCAGAAAGTTCGTGGGATAGGTATGCTAGTGGACAACACTCATTGTCGCCGTCGTCGTACGGTGCGCATAGACGAGAATGTGGCTGCTGTAGCCGAGAGTGTCAGACTCAATTCACGAACATCAACTCGTCATCGATCGCAACAGCTCAACATTTCAAGCACTAGCCTGAGGAGAATTCTTCACAAAGATCTGGGATTATTCGCTTACAAGGTCCAATTGATTCAGCAATTGAAAGCGCACGACCATCCGTTGCGTTATCGCTTCGCAGTTTGGGCCTTAGAGCAGCTTGAATTGGACAACGATTTTGTGCAAAAAATCATCTTACCTGACGAGGCACATTTTCATCTCGGCGGCTACATTAACAAACAAAATTGCCACATCTGGGTCTCGGAAAATCGGCACGTTATTGTCGAGAAGCCAATGCATCCACAAGTTAACAGTTTGGTGCGAATTGTGGAGTGGTGGCATCATTGGACCAATTTTCCTCGAAAATGAGGCTGGGAACAACGTTTCGGTCAACGGTGGGCGTTACAGAGCCATGGTAACGACTTTTTTTTACTGAAATTGAAGACATGGATTTGGACGACCTCTGGTTCATGCAGGATGGCGCGCCATGCCACACAGCCCATGCCACAATCGTCTTGGCGATGTCAATTGGCCGCCTCGGAGCTGCGATTTGACCCCTTTGGACTTTTTTTTTGTGGGGAACCGTGAAGGACCGATGTTATGCCAACAATCCGGAAACGATTCAAGCAAAAAAACAATTATTTGGCGCAACAGCTCTTTAAAGTGCCAGGGCCTAGCTTCTCGCAACCACTCATGTTGTGTGCGTTATATTTTTCACACGAATGGAAGGGACCTACATTTTATTGCCGAATCCGAACGGCGATTTGAGAAGCTTTTTCGTGACAACAATATTCTCGGATGTTTGTCAGACGCTCGCGAGAGGTGGGAACTTTGAACCTCATGCATGGTGATCCGACACACTAACCACTTACGCCACGGCGCCCACAAAAACGATTCAAGCACTTAAGGCCAATATCATCCAAGCAATCCGTGAGCTACAGCCCGAACCCATCAACAAGGTCTTGGAAAGTTGGAGTGATAGAATGCGCTACTGCAAGGCCAGCCGAGGCAGCCACTTGAACGACGTTGTATTTCATAATTAATGGCAATGTTTGCTCTTACTAATAAAGTCATAATACATGGAAAAAATTTCATTTAGTTCATTTTATTGCATTTTTAAAAAGAAACTTGTAGTTGGCCCGCCCTACTATAAAAGTAAGTGACACTGATTCCAAAAACTTTATTATACCTGCATAATATAATATAAATATATTTTCTTAATTGTTAAACCTGATATTTTTAGCTCTTGCTATTTGTACAAGCTCAAAACAAGCTGCTGATGTCGTCTTTTTAACATTAGGAAGCATTTTCATATCATACAATACGCAATATTCTCTTTGACTTGTAATCTAGACTAGGCTACCATAATAAAGAGGCGTAAGGGCAAGAGTTTTTACTAGTATAAGATCTATTTTTATTGAGTGACAGCTTGAAACTGAGTATAATGCTAGGAGTGAACCATATAATTTGCCTATAGCGCAATTAAGTTTAGCACTGTGTTTAAGTAAATCCACAAAACCTCCCAATAGATAACGTCTGACTCAGGCAAAGTTATGCATGAGATGCATTGTACTACCCTTAAGATGTCCTTATTATTGGGGGCTGTTGTATCTTCCACTTGTGCATAATTTCCTTTTATGTATATCATCAACTACGTATAGAGTTTTTGAAAGGAAAGAGGATCGTTGTTGTTATTTATGAAAATAAAAAGTTAGTGGTGGCAATGTAGAGGCCAGTTTGTTTGCTTGCACCCGTTGTGTAAAGATGTAGGTTCGAGGTCAAACGTAGAACAGCAGCTAACAACGTATAAAAAAGCATAAAACAGAAAGGAATACCACATACTCTCTAGATGCTAAACCAAGGAAAGGCTTCCGTCTTATATTCAATTTCATTGAGGCAACAACATATCACAAGTTTTGTTTTGATTACAATGCTTTTTTTTTTTCTTTTTACAATTTACCAACTTCGTAAAATATATCTGGCTAACCAAAGTAATTTTGGCAAAGATACAAAAATTCTATAAATATCAAATATTTATAATAAATAATTAGCTTGCATTTCTGTCGTATGTTTGCTCCCGACATACGCTCTCAACATGGCTCTCAGTGGCCGACTTATAACTAATGACTAGAACTATATATTTTCCCTATATAGGTATATAGTAGGGGAAAAAGAACAAAAGTATCTCAGTTTTCAACTATACTAAGTCTAAAAGAGAATAAACGGTTATACGCGTTAATACATTATATAAAGGTTTTATAGGAACAAGTAGATATCGGTTTTGTGGTCTCTTAAGGACTAGTGGGTCTATGTAACACGCAAAAATTCAGAAAAGTTATTTTATATTATTGTTTATTTAAAGTGAGCCATCTTCTCAGAGCAGGAAATTAAAGTTTCTCATAAAAGGGTAATGTTAGGGAACTATTTGGCTCAGGTTTAAAGTAAGCTCCGTAACTTACATGTATAAGATTAAAAGATTATAGGTAATAGTTATCAAAGGCATTCCTGTTCATATTTGCTTCCCACAACGTTTTTATAAGCGGATTAAGATGGGTTGAAACACGTTTTAATTTTGTTTTCAATAAACCGACCAAGTACTGGAAAAGAGGCTCAACTGTCGTCTCACTATATAAGGTTATAAGGTTTATTTGGCCTTCCGTATTTACCGGAGCAAAATCTTAAAATTTTCTTCTCAAAGGCTTCAAGTTCTCTTGCTACCGTGGGTGAGATGGTAAACCAACAACTGAAACCATAACAAATGATAGGCATTATAAGAGTTTTTTAAATTAGTATTTTCGTTTTTTGATAAGTGTATTTAGATGAAAGAAGTTGTTTTAAAAGAGCGGTGGCCATTCTTGCTTTATTCACTAAGTTTCTAGCATGCTTAAATTTATTTTCAAATTTATGCCGAGACATTTTGTTTCCGTTTTTAAAGACATGGGAACAATCTCTATATACAAAGAAAGGATCTTACTCTCTTTCACTGATTGTCGAAGTCCTTTCCCATAACTATCTCTGAAGGATGTCAACCCGCATTTCTCTGCGTTTAAGTATAGACCCCAAGGTTTCAGGTATGATGTCAAAACAGGCAAGGAATCTTTAATTTTATAAAAAGCATCATGAGGTCTTACAACGCTTGTGAACTTTTGTGTCATCTGCATACAGTGTTGACTCCGGCTCAGAGGCGTGATCATAGAAAGGAAAGTCATAGAGCTATATATCGAATAACTTTGGTCCGAGTAGTGACCCTTGAGCTACACCCAACAGCTTCGCAAATTCCTCTGAATATTCAGAATCGATAGAAATAGAAGCAGTTCTATAACTAAAAAAACTTCTTACAATACGTATAATAGCAGTAGGGAAATTCAATTTCTTATATGATTGGGACTTCCTTCTTTTTTATTATAATGTAAGTATGTATTATAATAGCCGTATTTTATAATATTATCACTCATGATCCAAATGTATCTTTGGTTTCTATGCAATACAACAACAATACGAGATCTTGCTTTCTATCAAGATCAATTTCGTGATCTAGACATTTTTGTTTTTATTCCCTGGTAGGTTACACAACCACACTACAAGACACAAGGAAAATAATTAGTTGATCCAGATCCAGATCGTTTTATTTTCGTCGTGTGATCTATATGGATCTTGGGTGATAATAAAATACGGCTAATGATGAAAAAACTTGAACTCGAAATTGAAGTCGAAACTGATATTACCATATGATTATGGAAAAACTCGAAAACGTTGTACATCTGTCTGCTTGGATGCCTGAACCTCGTATTGCAGTCTAAACGGATATATAAATTTACCTCAAACTTCACATCTGAGGTCAATGGGCTTACAACCGAAGGCGAAATCGGAAATTTCATTCTAGCCTAAAAAATGACCATACTTTACATAAACCCGACTTTAAAAATTTGCAATTTTCGCAAAAACCGCTCTAACGACTTTATTTAAATTTCATATTTTGGCTAGTTTGGGCATATCTCATATCATATATGCTATGCTAACACCAGGTCTGGAACTTTATTGACATTAGGCTATTTCTTTGCCATTTTTCAGCCGATTTGTTCAAAAAGTATCTGAACGTAATTTTCGTGCGTAAGTAAATGCAGATAGAGAGGCGTGGCTTGGTGCACATATGTAGGGGATTCTAATGCGAACGCTTCAACTTATTCTTCCTATATAACCTGTTATTCACCAGCAGAACGCCGATGAGGACGAATCGTGGGTGAGAACCGCCGGATTTTCGTTTTTGACAAAATGACAGAAAAACTTGAACAAAGCTACTGCATTCAATTTAATGTAAAGCTTGGTAATTCCCAAGTGGAAATGATCCAGAAGATTCAACAGGCCTTCAGAGATGAACCAATGGGCACCACATAGATAAAAGAATAGTATAGCTCAGCAGCCACAAATGAAATCGTTACTGGAAAAGTGAGAACCGTGGTGATCTGGGATCATCCAATCACGATCAGAGAACTTGCAGACGAGGTGAGCATTCGTATTGGATCCATTCATCCCATTTTGACCGAGGATTTCGGTGAAGTTCGTTAATTTGATACACAGTTTCCTGGCCAAACACAATACACCTATGCTTCTTCAAGCTCCCTACTCTTCTGACGTGGCTCCATTTGACTTCTGACCTTTTCTCAACATGAAAATACCTTTGAAAGGGAAAAGATTTCAGTCCTATAAGACATCATGCAGAATGCGTTCCAGTGCTGTTTCTGACAGTGGCAGAACCGTTGTGAGAAGTGCAGCATAAGAGGACTACTTTGAAGGAGATTAGTGTAAGATTACTGTATCTGAATAATAGTAATTTTTACGAATAAAGGTCAGATACGACAAGTTTTGGAAAATTGAAAAAGAAATTCAAATAAACTGCCTGGCGGAGTCAATGGCTTTGAATTTCATTTCATTTCAATTGAATTTCATTTATTATTTATTTACTCACTATTTGTACAATCTATAGGCTTCGAAAAATTTAATACAAATTCAGTAATTCAAAACATAAACGTATACAGTAGTAAGTAGTAGCAGTAATAATGACTTTTATTTCAAAAAGAGTTCTTAGTCTACTTTGGTTTGCCCGTCTACCAGATTCACAGCTGTCTGAGTTTATATGCTAATTTGAGGTAAGTGAATTAAGAAGACACGAAATTTTAAAATCTTCCTCGACGATACGCCTTCTGTAGCGGAAAGCATCTACGGCGTAGGAGTACGAGTATAAACAATCACATCCTTCAGGATATTTAAATGTACATACATTCAATAATTGATTTTAGACTAACAGTAGTGAGATCTTGAAAAGGCGAACCCCACAGGCGGATCAGTAGAAATGCGGTGAAGTGGGATAGTTGTGATCCCCTATTTTCGGATCATAATCTCGCTGATAAAAGGAAGAAGAAGAAGAAGTAGTGAGATCTTGAATATTTTTCTGGACACAAATATCTAATTGAAATAGACTTAGTAACATAATTTACAACCCTAAGTCATGGTGTAGTGGTAAGTGTGTCGGACCACTGCGCGTGAGGTTCAATATTCGAATCCCAGAAAACACCATAAGTTTTTTGACGGTTGCACCTCTCGCGAACGTTTGACACACATTCGAGATTATTATTGTCACCCAAAAGCTTCTCAAAAACAAAATAAAATTGCCCTTCGGATACGGCACAAAACTGTAGGTTCCTTCCATTCCTGTGAAAAATATAACGTGCAGAAGACTAGTGGTTGCGAGAAGTTAGGCGTAGGTCCTTCATAGGCTATGGCGCCAAATGCTTATGTATGTATGTAATCCATAAGTTCTTGTAGACCATACATAGTCTAGAGTGTGGAAGTTCAAATAAAGAATTATATAAAATCTCGAAGTAACTCTCTTAGCACTGTCTCTGTCTGTATGTCTGCTTGTCTGTACCCTCGACTGCAATCTGTATGGATAGAGGGATTTACATCAAACTTTAAGTCGAGCGTCTGTGGGGTGACAATTCGAGGATCAACCAGAATTTTCATTATACCCCCCATAGAATTTTTTCAAAATTACAATTCTTTTTAGATTGACATACCTTTGCGTATGTGTTAGGTTTTTCAACGAAATATTTGGTATAACAGTACCTTAACTTTTGACCAATTTTCGAAAAAATGGTTGCTTATCCAATATCTGTCAGCCTGTAAGCGGTGTGTGCGATTCAAAACTCAAACCTGCTGCGCAGTTTTCCAAAGTCTGTCTGCAAAAAGTTTACTCTGGCTTAAAATCGAGAACGATTAATATACGTAACGTATGTACATAGATATCAATCAGTTTAGAAATGTGTTCTTTCTTCTTTCACGACAAGTTATGGAAAACTACACCAAGTAGAAAAAAACCTTTTTGCAAAGAACAGGATGTAAAATCTAACTTTCTGAATCTTGCTTTTGTTTTTTTTTTTTATCGAGGTTTAGTGTACAGGATAATATGTTTATGAATATTTCGTTAACGAGGAAGTCATGTGTCGATCTCTACATTTATTATTTAAGCTAAAATTAAGCAAGTAACTTAATGCTAACTTAAAACTAAGAAAAGAGAACAACGAAGGCTAAGTACCTATTGCAATCATTTATTCGGTTTAGTGCGATAGTACTGTACTTCTTAAATATCGAATTGTCAGAAATACATATATGATCTTCTGATAAGATTTTTTTTTTAACAAAAAACTGACAGTGATTAAGTGGTCAATTGGACATCTCGCCTTCTTTTCAAATTGTCACTTAAAGAAATTTATTTTTGAAGCATTACATCGTTTGTGGAGCATTGTGTAAACCTCATTCATTATAAAACCCTAGCGGTACAATATATATGTGCATGGAACACAATTTACTGCAGAATTTACTTTTACTTTGCATATATATAAATCGTTGAATAATTTGTTGTGAAAATTTGTACGTGCATGTGTATGTGCATAGATTCGATGTGTAACCTACTTTCCAATCTGTCTGCAGTTAAAATATAAACAATGAAAGAAAAATTTATTAAAAATCAACAACCTATGCAAATTCTTGTCGGCAATGCTGAATCCATTACATTATTACATCACCTGACCTTGTTGTTAACTCCACCAGTAATCCAATGGGATTAAAATAAATCCCAATCAAGAGATTTCTCCCCCCACATTCGAAGAGAAATCAATTAAATTTCACACAAGGAATGAATTAATTACCCACTCATGATGGAAAAAAAATGTATCGCAGAAAATTGCATTACTACCCTCATGGGAGAAAGAGCTGTGTCACCGACAAGAGGCACTGACGAGCATGCAAACAAAAATAAACACATCGTTGGCAGTACAGAACGTCGCACCCACATCCTTCACTATATGCGAGTCTCACCCGCACTTGGTATTTTCATTTTCCTACAATAAATATTGGTTAAACGGTACCGGCGTGTCACATTATGAGCTTCACACTTAACAAGGATAATTAACGTCAAGTGCTGCCGGCAAAGTATGCATCCCCCTGTATGCATCGCTACATCAACAACAACTCTTGCGCTCCTATCCTTTTGCTCCTGAATGTGCTGTATGTACGTATATAGCAGTGTGTGGGACGTAAGATGAAAGAAGGATTATTCGTTAGAACGTTGCCATACATACTCGTATATGCACATGAACTTCAGAAAGGACTGAGTTTTACGTGTGGTGATTCAAATGACGTTGGTGGTTTCCATTCTGCTACCCACTCCCACATCATACAAGCTGCACGAATGCAATTGCATTGCATTAAGGACTAGAAAAAAAAAAAAAAAAGAACTCGACAACAGAAAAATGAGCAAAATTAATCGCAAAATGATTGCGAATAAAATTGTTAAGTGTCGCGCACACACAATTTCATGAGCTTCACAGTCTTTTTCATTTTTCGGTCCTCTTTGAATTCCCTGTTGGACATGCTGATGTCCTTGTGATATTTCCCACGTGAATACGGGTAGACACATTTTCTGTCGGCTCACGCTTGTAATTGTGTCACAGTTGCAGTCGTTATCGTCGTGTCGTGGAACTGTTGCAAATGTTGAATGGGATATGTCGTGTTTCTGGTGTATGCTTCGGCCCTCCTATATGTTGGTTGTTAAGTCGAGTTCATTGGAGGTGAGGAGAATAAATGTCCTTGTACTAGTTTTGAATTAAATTTTTAATGGGACTTTTAGATGATACGGGAGGAGTAGTTTGGTAGTCTGTTTTATTCTCCAAAGAATTGGATATGGAACAATTTTATTTTTTACTTTTAGGGTTTGAAGTTTACATGGCCGTCTTTTATTGAAGAGTATCAGTGCATATCGAATCGATTTTTGTTGAAATTTTTTTTTTCAATTTTCTTTAGGAAAAAAAAACCTATGGTAGAGGACTTCTCTTAATTTGATATTTTACGTCATTCTCCAACCAAGGTCTTAGATTGAATCCATGAGCGGAAATATATCCTCTTGCTTATTAAATTGTTGTCGCATGGTGCGACGCTGTCCGACAGCGAAAAAGAAGCAAATAAGAAGGTGAAACCAGGAAAAGATTATAGGCAAATGCAGGCGTTCCTTGGAAAGATAACGTAATATAAAAGGTTGATGAGTAATCGCTGTTGAATCACAGCTCCGGTTAAGGAAACAGAACACTCATTTTATAAGGACGAGTTGTAAGTAAAATCCTTTCAATAGGCTAAAAGCTGAGGTTGTTGAAACGCGTACCTTAGGCATTTCACGATCAAATTACCCATTGTCTTAGGAACGATTTTGAATGCCGAAAACGTTCAATACACAACAAAACAACTGACGTCCAGGAGTATATTCAGTACGTACATATATGGTATAGTCGGATGTTGAGCTGGTGGCTACTCGTAGGTTACGTATACGAATGTAAATAGTGAAATACGAGTCAACATATCACCATGGTAATGCAGACGGGCTACAACGTTTGCCAACAAAATCTAATGCGATTTTTGTTTTTTCCTTACTGCACAGGTAGACAGAAAGTTCATTTATTTCCCAGCGAAAGTTTAATTAATTGCTACGTAAATGGCTAAAGATCCTGTGTCAAGCTAGATAGGTATATTAAGGGTAGCTATAACCCCTTAAATACAGGGTGCGCCATCTTTTAGGTCGGTATGTGAATATTGAATAACTTTAAGAAAAAAAAAAAAAAAAAACATTTCCATATATGGTATGAGGTATTTTTATTTAATTTCGTCCTTTACAATTTATTTGGACTAGTTTTTGAATACAACATCAATCAAGTGGCCGCCTCTATTGACCAAAGCAAAATTTGCCCTTTTTACTGTGTTTTCCATCACTTTCTCGAGCATCTCGGGCGGTATGGCGATGATTTCGGCACGAATGTTTGCCTTGAGCTCGTCAATGGTCTAAGGTTTGCTAGCGTACACTTTGCTATTCAAATAAGCCCACAAAAAGAATTCCGGAGGGGTCAAATCCGGAGATCTGGGTTGCCAGTCAATGTCTCCATTTTTTGACAGCATACGTCCAGGAAATTTTCGTTGCAGAAACTGCATTGTTTGATTTGCAGTGTGGAATGGCGTCTTGTTAAAACCAGTAACCATCCAGAGGCCAACATGCTGAGCGCGGTGACGATACGACACATGTGGGTTCTCGGCAACACTCTCTCTTACCGCTTCAACCAGTTCATTGGAACGTCCTGATCGTTGATGAACGGCATTTCGACAATCTCACACTGTCCCGTGCTCCACAAAATTCGACACCAAACGACGAATAGTGTTGTCAAACGGTGCTTGTTAGCCACGATATTTTCGACGATATGCACGTTGAGTTAACACAACCGAACGACTATTTTCAATGTACAGCGTCACTATTTCAGCGCATTGTTTCAGTATAAAGCGATTCATGGTTAAAATTGTACTGAATTGGCGTTTCAAAAACATGTCGACTCAAGTCAATCGATTGATAAATGTCAAAGTTATTCAATGTTTACATACCGACATAAAAGATGGCGCACTCGTTATATACTATATTTATTTGTCGCAACAACTCTTCAACTGCCTAGGCTTAGCTTCTCGCAACCACTCGTGGTGTTGTGTGCGTTATATTTTTCTCACGAATGGAGGGGACCTACAGTTTTGTGCCGTATCCGATTCCGAAGGGCAATTAGAGAAGCTTTTTCTTAACAACAATACTCTCGGATGTTTGCCAGACGTTCGCGAAAGGTGAAACCGTGAAAAAACTTATTCGTGTTTTCTGAGATTCGAACATGGAACCTCACGCGCAGTAATCCAACATACTAACTACTGCGTCACGGCGCCCACAGCTATAACCCCTTGTGCGCGTGCAAATTATAAAAAAAAGAGATAAAGGACCAAGCAATTGGTGTGCTTTACTGTTGGTGTCTTCAACAAGTGCTCTTTAGATGATTTTCGGCAATAAAGCCGTTGGATAGGTTGCATGTGGGTTTCGCTCGTTCCTTTTTGAGTAACATGTGCCTCGTCTTTGCGACCCGGATTGCTTGTTTCCGATAATGGCCCACGATTTACTTCGGAAAATTTTCAATTTTGCAATGAGAGATATATCCGATCAGTTTGGAGATTTTAAGCCTGACTTAGTTTGTTAATTGCTTACAGAAGTATGCCGAATTCAATGAGAAGGCTACCCTCTAAGCTACTACTTTATGCTAGAGAACCCCGTACCTTGTTGTCACAACTAGTCTTTGTAAAGCAACGTCGAAAATGTTGCATTGATGTTTAATATACTTTAAGTATATGCTTCAAATTTAGCTTATTTATGGGTTTGCAGGGTCCTCTGGTTGTAACTAAGTCCAGCAATATCAGTTGGCTAGGTTAGGTTAGGTATGTAGGCTGGCAGGGAGGGACGCTCTCTGCCACACTCAGGTCAGCGTTGACCCATTGTGGTACCCATGGAGGAAAAAGTAATTCCTTACCTAATGATTATCCGCATACAAACCACCCTGATGATTTGATGAAGTTCAGCATCTTTCCTGTCGAAACGCCGGAGAGCTCCTCCAGATGCTGTAAGAAACATTTACCAAGGAACTTTTTCCTGGAGTGTTGAAGACTCGGACAGTTCCACAGGAAGTGGGTAGTGTCCTCAAAAACTTCCTCGTCACCACAGCCTCTACAGAGTTCTTCCTCCATCAGGCGTAGTATCTTCAAGTGGTACCGCAGAGTGTTGTGCCCCGTGATGATGCCCACGAGGATGGAAAGGGATTTCCTATCTTTCAGAGTAATTCTGTCGGTCCTTGCTTTGTCGAAGGATGATCTAAGTAAGTCTCTTGCTTATGACATCCGCATGGACTTTCTGTTCTATGTTTTTCAATAACTATTCACCTGAGTTTCCGGAAGATAGTGTGCATATTGCAAGTCCTATCAACAGTTCTTAATGTTTAAATACTCAACTCTTGAGTAATCATCGCTTGATTATAAACCTCCTATATAGATATTCCATCAGTTGTGCAAACGACTAGAACACAGTGCAAGACTTATATGTTCTGACTTTCTTTGTTGACAACTTAACAGAGAAGACCCGTATATTGGTTGATTCATTTGGTTACTGATGTAGCCCAATCCTCTCAAATGATTAGTCATAATAATAATTTGCGCTCACTTACTCGTCCCTTATAATGGCAATGTACCTTCTACACTTCAAAACTCTTTAAATTCATTTGCTAGCGAGAAGAACAGCGATTCCCCACCATCATACACCTTCAAATGTGAACTGTTTACAATTTCATCCTGACATTCCGATTGCCGAACCACGTGCTTCGGAGTGCAAAACCCAATATTTATCAGTACCTGCGCAATGAAATCCTTTTATTTGACTATTCTTCGGTACTACATCCCACAATTCCGCCCAACACACACACTAGCTCAATTTTACCACCCAAAGGGCGATGATTTCCCCTCTGTCAAACTGAAAAATACCGGGTTTTCGGAGTCAGACAACGAAATGCTTGGTCCGAATAATAAATCCTTAGAATATCCTTTTGTACACTTCAGTCATACGTTGAATTTACATCGTACCGCAACATACAAAAGGAGGACTAGTGTTCAAGGCCTTTTTTAAGTGCCGACGTGCAATTAAAAAAATAATAATAATTAAACATAGTGACGTTTATTTTCTGAGAAAGGAATAAGGCTCATATTTTACCGATTTCTTACCAGAAAAGGTCCTCACGGTCGGATAAACGGATATTTCAGCGCATCTGTTAACCGGTCCAGTGTATGATTGAGTGAAGTTGAAAAATATATAATGGACACTCGATTGTCCTTCTCTCCGCTGTGCTGCTTGATCTGGTGAATTATTAATATCCTTTCGGCCTCTCACAAACGGTTCGCTGTTCAATCCTCCTCTCACCACCCGCACCAACAAAAGAAAAAAAAATTAAACCCCCGAGAGGAAATCAAAGTCGAGCAACATCTGCTTCCGTGTTAATCCTTGATCGATAGATAGGGCTTTCACAAAAAGAAAGAAAGAAATATAAGTTGAAAATAGTGCAAAATACTGTTCTCGTTTGTCCTTGTCCCGTTTTGCATGATTTGACAACACACCTGGCACTCCTGCTGCCATCACCGCCACTGCACTCAATCGTCACATGCATTCAACGATGAATGAATGAGTTGCCAGCTCTTCCATTTCTCCCATCATCATCATCATTGCCTCACCACCACCAGTGTGCTGCCATAGCCGTCAGTCATTTGAGTAGCACCAGGTACTGCCAGCACATCCACCCAATATGCATCAAAGGACAACACCTGGTCTACTCACATGCACAGCAATTGTATTGCTTTGTAGTTCCGGTAAGTTCCTTGCGATACTGTGTCTGATTGAAAGTGAGAAGATTGCCTGTTCTGTTCGATATTGGGGTAGAGTATGGTATCTCGAAAATTGCGAGATTGATATTCTTCGACCGTATGTGTGCTGTTTCACGTTCATACACCCACCATATGACCTCCCATCACCACCTGAGGGGGTGTATGCATATGCGTCCGCTGGGATAGCAAAGTTGTCTGAGTTGAACGGAGGTCAGTTGAGAAGCTCTTTGCAGATTATTACCAGGTGTAATATGTATCTCAAAATATTGAGGCGATCAGGAAATGGAGATGCTTTGGAATGACATCTGTTAGTTGTAGCAGGTGAACTTAAGTTGGAGTTACGTATTGAAATTGACTTTTGGAACACATTTGAAGTTATATGTATGCATGCATGTATGTTTTGATGAATTCGTTTTGGTATGGCGCCTCAAGGGTGTCTTACCGGACGATCTATTGGGACCCGAAGTTAACAATCAAAACACAAATTCATTTAAATTTGTATTACACACAGGGCGAGAAATAAATAGGCCCTATATTACTCATGACTAAAATTTACTATAATGTACTCAAAAAATCAAAGTATGTCACAAGTTATAAATACTAACGTAATTTATTTCAAGTGGTATCACACAAGTCAGTGCAATTTACAAAAATATGTATGATTACCCAGATTGGACTAAGGTTTATTATCTACTTTCCTGCTGAAAAATATTGTTCTCTCATGTCAGTATACATATGCAAATTTTACTTGAAACCAATCCCCCGAATCAATGTGCAACAAAACAAAAAAGTATTCAAAACTTAGGAGTGATCATATCATTAGTAGACCTTATGATACTACTCAAAAAATAATTCACGGAACAGCTGTGTCTAGAGATGGTCATTGATCAATAACATAGATATACGTATATCGAATACATAAACATTTCAAGATCGGTGTTCAAGTATTATTGATCCATCGGTGTTGTTTATCTCGGTGTCTTGTATCACTTCTTTATTCATCAATTACATAAATATTTCATGAGCCAATGCGGCACTTACTCCAAGTGATACCAGTCTACATCACTCACGAATCTAGACATATTTTCTCTAAATATATCATCGCTTTGGTTTTAGTACCATTTATTACATTACGTCTGTATTCTTCTTCTTCTTTATCTCCATGTTATTTGGAGTCGGCTTTCCTAGAGCGAAGTCGCCAGGAAATGCAGTCCTGGATAGTCATGTCAACTTGTGCTCTCCTCATTATTTACTAGGTCATCCAAAAAAGTCGGGGTCTGCCAGGTCTTCTGCTTGCTGTTCCGTTTTCCATAACTTCACATATCATATGTTCCGTTGATCTTCGCATGACGTAGCCTTACCATCTCAGTCGGCTTTCTACGATCTTTTCCGATATTGCCTTTATTGCTTTTTGCTTAGTGGCCAGCATTCGGCGCCGTACATCATGGCTAGTCTAACAGCTGTTTTGTATACATTCCCTTTGATTCGAATTGGCATACTTTTGTCGCACAAGATTCCCGATAGCATTTTCTATTTCAACCATCCGGTGTTCGTGCTATGGTCAACGGCTGCGCTGATATTTCCATCCTAAGAGAACATCGAACATAGGTGCTTGAAGCTAGAGACTTAATTTAGTGGGAAGCCTTCCAAGTAAATTGTGGCACTCGTGGCTATATGGTCAGAGAACTCGCACCTCATATACAGGATTGGCCAACTACAAGTTTCTTTTTAAAAATGCAATAAAATGAACAAAATGCAATTTTTTCCATGTATTATGGCTTTATTAGTAAGAGCAAACATTCCCATTAATTATGGAATACAACGTCGTTCAAGTGGCTGCCTCGGCTGGCCTCGCAGTAGCGCATTCTATCACTCCAATTTTCCAAGACTTTGTTGATGGTTTCGGGCTGTAGCTCACGGATTGCTTGGATGATATTGGCCTTAAGTGCTTGAATCGTTTCCGGATTGTTGGCATAACATCGGTCCTTCACGGATCTCAACAAAAAAAAGACCAAAGCGGTCAAATCGCAGCTCCGATGCGGCCAATTGACATCACCAAGACGGCTCATAACACGATTTGGGAATTTGGTGCGCAAAAGACCGATTGTGGCATGGGCTGTGTGACATGGCGCGCCATCCTGCATGATCCTGTCGTCCAAATCCATGTCTTCAATTTCAGTAAAAAAAAAAGTCGTTAACATGGCTCTGTAACGCCCACCGTTGACCGAAACGTTGTTCCCAGCTTCATTTTCGAAGAAAAATGGTCCAATGATGCCACCACTCCACAATCTGCACCAAACTGTCACTCTCTGTGGAAGCATTGGCTTCTCGACAATAACGTGCGGGTTTTCCGAGCCCCAGATGCGGGAAATTTGTTTGTTATCGTAGCCGCCGAGATGAAAATGTGCCTCGTCAGGAAAGATGATTTTTCGCCCAAAATCGTTGTCCAATTCAAGCTGCTCTAAGGCCCAAACTGCGAAGCGATAACGCAACTGATGGTCGTGCGCTTTCAATTGCTGAATCAATTGGACCTTGTAAGCGAATAATCCCAGATCTTTGTGCAGAATTCTCCTCAGACTAGTGCGTGAAATGATGAGCTGTTGAGATCGATGTCGAGTTGATGTTCGTGAATTGAGTCTCACACTCTTGGCTACAGCAGCCACATTCTCGCCTGTGCGCACCGTACGACGACGGGGACCATGAGTGTTGTCCACTAGCATACCAGTCTCACGAACTTTTTGCACAAACTTACGTACAGCAGGCGCGGTGGGTGCTTCATTTCGGCCAAAACTTCTTTTCAAAAAACGCACTGTTTGGGCTACACAGAACTCACTTTGGAAATAAGTTCTCAATATTTCCCAATGTTGTTCAAGCTTAAAGCGACTCATTTCGTTCCGTGGAGGTATGATACTGACTTTCTCTCAACATTTCGAGCGGGAAACAGCTGTCAGTGTCAAAATAGCCTATGATTTAAAAAGAAATTACTAGAGGGCCCACCCGTTATTCAATTTTCTGTCTACTGGTGTGAAGACCCTAGACTCTAAAGCTATTTGCCACTCGTCAAGCATCTTTTGGAGGCTTTTACACTTTTGCTTATTAACACTATGTCGACCGCATAAAGTATGTTCTAAGGGGTGGGTCGTTGAGTTTTAGCTGTAAGATGGTTCATTACGATATTAAATAATAGCGGACTAAGTGCTGATCCTTGATGAACTCCCACTCCAATATTAAAATTTTCGCTGGAGCCTCCTGGTCCTCTGATACGGGTTCAGATGTTGCTGTACATATCTGTATTATTAACATTACTTCTACAAATACAAATATTTGGCGCAACAGCTCTTAAAAGCGCCAGGGGCTAGCTTCTCGCAACCACTCATGTTGTGTGCGCTATATTTTTCACACGAATGGAAGGGACCTACAGTTTAATGCCGAATCAGAACGGCGATTTGAGAAGCTTTTTCGTGACAACAATACACTCGGATGTTTGTCAGACGCTCGCGAGAGGTGGGACCGTGAAAAAACTTTTTGGTATTTTTTGGGATTCGAACTTGGAACCTCATGCGTAGCGATCCGACACACTAACCACTTACGCCACGGCGCCCACTTACATTACTTCTGCATTATTTTTTTTTTTAATTCATTTTTATTTATTTTTGTATAGCGCTTCAAAATCATCGATGTGTCGAGATATCGATGTTTCCGATCAGATTTTTTCTGACATCGATCTTTTGGGATTGATGTACACATTGATGTTAAGCGTATAAGTTTTCTCCTTTGATACCCATTCCTGGTTGTTTCGCGTCTGCAAGCGGTTAGGTGTAATGTTTAAAGCACTGCAATAATGAGCAGATCGTTTCCAAACCCACTTACAAAAATACGGTGTGGGCCAGTTGACAGGGATTTTACTCAGAAGCAACTTGAATGAAAGCATATCAAGTTTTCTACCTGCTTATAGGTAGTGCGTTAAAAGCTGTGTTAGAAACAAGATTGTCAACTTCGCAGACGAGCACTCAAACATTTATTATTGAAGATAAAATTTTATTAAAAAAGTTGTGCAACATTTTTCGGAACATGTATCCTTTTCCAGATAGAATTGCTACAAATCTTAGATTTTACAAAAAATCTATAATCTTTACATCCTGCACAGATTATTCAATTTCGGACTATCAAGCTTTTCAAGCTTATCGGTGTTATTGCAATAAGAAAAGAATTAAGGAGAGAAGTGATGTTTCCTCTCACTTTCAAGTTACGAAAAGAAGACGTTTATTAAAAATTCTCAAAGTACACCTATCATACATTATCCCGTTTTTTCTATGATAATTACTGGCCTTAAGTACAAAACGAATGACTAAATTAGACGCAATGCTCTATAAAAGACAGCTCATATAATACCGATTCGATCATGTACATATGTATACACTCGGTAGAAAAAGTCTGCGTACACCCATGCAGTTCTAACTTCGTCCCTAAAAAAGATAGTTGCTTGTATTTTATAAGTAAAATCGTAACTCTTACGTCAACCAAAGAAATCCAAACATAACGGTAATCAAAAACAACACATGGAATTGAATGATAGGAGGAAAAAAACACTTGTAAGAAATAGGTAAAGGGAAGTAAATAAATGAAAATTAATATCTGTGGGGTAGTCCTTTTGCTTAGTGACTTCTTTTATTTCTCAGGGGTTATACTCTCTCACTTTTCTTTTAAAGCCGTTTTGAGCATATTCCTCGATGTCGAATAGTTCTATGCCGAATCCTTCTTTCAAGTAAATCTCACCAATGCTCTAAAGGACTTAAATTTGGCGATTGGGGTGGTAAATACAACTGTTTTGAAACGTTGTAAGGCAACCAGAGCTTACAAATTTCAGAAGCTTCTTTGGAATCATGACCGTGCATAAAGTAATACTTATTCATGATTAGGACCTAGATTTTCGGCACTCTGCTTAAGGTTTCATTTTAATTTATTTAAATATCTATATTATAAATATTAGATTCTGCAAAGTCCAGTTGTCTTACGCCAGTAGTCGCCATGCAACCCCCACACCATTATTCCACCACTACCATTCTTAGCAATTCGAAGTAAATTTTATTTGTTAAGTACTTCATATCAAGCGTCAATCGGCAAAAGAGACTTAAATACCCTTATAACGAGATAAATAAGGCAGTAAACTTCTGGCAGGAAGTGATATTTTCTGATGAAAGCAAGTTCTGCAGTTTTTATATTAAAAATCGTAGGGAGAAAATCTGGTAGAGCACTTAACAAATAAAATTTACTTGGAACTATTAAGCAACGTTCCAAAGTGTACGCAGACTTTCTCTGTGTATTTTTCGTCATCTCCTTTATTTCTGTGTTGTTTTTGCGTACCGTTATGTTTGAACTTCTTTGGTTGATGTAAGAGTGTTCTCTTAATTCAAAACATGAATTTGAGATACTTTAATTTTACTTAGAAAATGTAAGCAACTATTTTTTCCAGGAACAAAGTTCGAATTGCATGGGCGTACGCAGACTTTTTTCTACCGAGTAGAGCTACAAGAAACTTTTCGTAAAATAGTGACCAGCTTACGCACGTAGCTCTTGCATCCTGCACTTAAGCCCGGAAGTCTCTAAACTAAGTTAGCAAGCGAAATATTGCAAATGAAGAATCCAGGGGTAAAACAACTTTACAGCAAAAATTAGGTTTTAAGGAAAACAAATTTGAAAGTAAAGAAATTGGTTTTTCCTAACACAATACTACCCCAAAAAAGAATGCATGTGGTGACATTGCTCCTTGAATGCTACAAGATGGTACTTTAAAAAAAAAATAAAAATTGCTGTAAAGTGGTTTTACCAAGAACCCTTTAAATGAGCACATTGATTTGGAGATGATTTTCAAAAAAAAACAAAACACTAAACTGAATCTTTTTTTGCATTGAACAACGAAAATTAATATATCGTAGAATATTTTTAAATTATTTGACTTCATTCCCAAACGCTTAATAAGGTATACGACTGAGTCGTAAGTGTTTCACGTTTATATGCTTTTCGCTTACAAAATATTCAGATTTAAAATGAATAGTCGTTTAACAGCATTCAGTTATCAATTTAGGAAAACACTCTTACAATTCCGAAAATCCAGCACATTACACTATGTGCATATATGCCATACTTATATACTTTGCCAATGTGCTTGTTCTAACCCAAACTTATTTATTAATAGGAAATAGCCGGGTTCAAATTTTGTGGCAAAAATTTAGTCTCAATTATGACATTTTATTAAGGTTGTTACAGCCGTTTTCGAGAAAGTTAGATTTTTTCGAAATCTGCATTACGTACAATGGTCGGAAGAAGTATTTTGACAAAACTGTATGCTATGTTAGTTCGCTTGTTTTGATAAACTGAGAGAAGGAACGGGTCTCTGTTGATGCGCAAAACGAAATAGGTGATAATAACTGTAAGAGCGCAAAATATTTTCCTTATTACATATGCATTCAATGTAAAACTGGCTAAAACTAACTGGAAAAAAGTATTTTGACATCATATTCTTTTTAGTTTTTTTCATTTCGCGTGCCAATAAAGCTGGGCCCTGCTTATTACAAAGTCTTTTTTTAACACAATCTATTAAATTTAATGACTTTCACTAACGTTTAATTAATAAATATGGGGAAAACGTCGGAAATAAGCCGGGTTGTAAGAACTGAGATGGTGATCAAGTATGATGCGGGTATTTCAGTGGAATACTTAAGCAAACTGTACAAAGTGCCTCGTTAAACCGTGGATTATCAAATAAATAAGCAAAGGAAAAACAAATCCACAAGTAACTTGCCACGTTCATGCAGACCACGCAAAAGCGAGGACCGTTTAATCGTGGGAAAATTTAAGGACAATGTGGTAAAAACCCCAAAAACTGCAGCAATTGAATTGAAAAATCAGTGTAATATTGAAATTTGTGAAAGAACTTTAAGAAATCGTTTAAAGCAGGCAGGTTTTGCTACTTATGTAGCCAGACCAATACCCCAAATTTCACAAAAAAACAAGCTTAAACATCTGGAGTTTGCCAAAAAAATTTGTACACAAGCCTTCATCATTTTGGGAGCAAGTATTGTGGACTGATGAAAGCTCTTTTCAGTACCATGCTTCAATAACGAAGATTTTCTTCAGAATTCCTAAGAAATTGCGAAAAAAAAAAGTGTCACCTGTATGTGAACATGTATCCCATGATGGTGGCAGCTTAATGTTTTGCGGATGTGTTTGCTTTAATGGCATCGAAGATTTGGTACCAATCGAGGGAACAATAAACAAGAATCAATATTTACATATTTTAAATAATCACGCGTTTCCTTCAGGTGACAGATTGATTGGACAGTCATTTATTTTGCAGCAAGACAATGCTCCATACCACAAAGCCAAAATGATTACTAATTTTCTAAGGGATATGGAAGTAAATACATTAGATTGACCCTCTCAAAGTCCCGTTTTAACCCTTTGACTCGTGGTGTCCACAATTGCGTACACGATCTTTAACATTGAAATACTCAAAACTTTGAGCACTTTTTCTCTTAAAATATACTTCATCAGTGCATCGCTTGTAGTTTACTTTCTTCTAAAAACAAAAATTGGCGGGAAAATTGAGTCACTTTCGATATTATTTGACATTTTGTTACCTTACTTTCAAATAGTTGCGCAGGTACGTAAAAGCAGTGTTTGTGTTGCGGTGATTTAAGGTGAAAAAGTGGAAAAAATAAATTGGTTACATGTACACGTTTGTTGCCAGACAGAGGAGATTCTAACTAAAATACGATTAATAGACTTACAGGAAAATGAGTGGACACAAAGTTTTATCAGAAAGAGAGCTAGAAGATCTTATTGATAGTAATTGGTCTGACATAGAGTTGCCAGACTCCTCTCAATCTGAAACAGAAATTGACATTAATGAACCGCAGAGGCACATAAAACGCACCAATTTAACCGATTTCGTCATCTCTCAAACCGAACAAAATTTAAATGAAGATATTGAATTTGAAACGGAAGAGCTTATTGACTTAAATGAAAACGTCAATGTGGAATATATAGACGAGTATGAAAATTATAATATTACGCAAAGAAAGGACATTGCTTTTCGGAGGCGAGAATTCGAAACGGAATTTCCATCTTCATCGGAAAACACCTTTCAAAGAAAAGACTCGGAAGACATAACGGTCAAAATACCTTTCGAGTATTTTACGGAATATTTTCCATACGATATGTTTGAAAGAATGGCAACATATACAAATATATACGCAAAACAGACCAATAATTATAAGGGTTCTTTTCGTGATGCAAATCCTACAGAGATGATGAAGTTTGTTGGCATTCATGTTTTGATGGGTTGTCTCAAATTGCCGCAGATAAATATGTATTGGTGCAATGACTTGAGAATTGAATCTGTTGCTTCTGTTATGTCCATCGACAGATTTTATCAACTACGGCAAACTTTTCATGTGGTAAACAATCTCGAAACACCTGGCAACTGCAAAGACAAATTTGTTAAGATTCGTCCTATTATAAACTGCGTCTTAAAACGATGTCGAGAAGTACCAGTTGAAGAAACTATAGCTGTAGATGAACAAATCATTCCATTTACTGGCCATCTCAGCGTGAAGCAATATATAAAGGGCAAGCCATTCCCGTGGGGAATAAAAGTGTACGCTTTATGTGGCAAGAGTGGTTTTCCCTACAACTTCTTCCTATATCAAGGGAAAGATTCAGGACTCTCAGCATTTGAGGTTGCTCGATTTGGATTTGGTGCTGCCACTGTGTTACATCTTGTGAAGGGAATAACAAGACCGGGACATCAGTTATTCTTTGATAACTTTTTCAGTTCCTATGGACTCTTTGAGATTCTCCGTGATCGGGGTGTAAAAGCTGCAGGTAAGAGGTATATTTTTATACTGCTTCGTTTATGATTTTTTATTTTGCTTCTTTATAACAGGAACCATACGTATAAACCGATTCAACAGTCCGCAGTTTTTATCAGACGCAGAGTTAAAAAAGAAGGGTCGGGGTTCTTCCGACCAACTGGTAAGTCGTGATGGTAAAGTCGTTCTGGTTAAGTGGCAAGACAATAGACCAGTATACTTAGCCTCAAATTTGGTTGGTAAAGGTCAGGAAAAGATCGTACGCAGGTTTGATAAAAATACCAAACAATATGTTACCATTTCACAGCCAGAAGTGGTTAACTTCTATAACAATGGAATGGGCGGAGTTGATCTATTAGATCAACTTATTTCATATTACCGGATTTTTATAAAATCAAAAAAATGGACACTTAGAATTGCATTCCATTTCATCGATTTGGCAATATGTGCTAGTTGGATTGAATACCACAAAGACTGTGAAAGAGCGAAGGTGCCAGAAAAAGATATACTAAAACTTTTAAAATTTCGGTCAAGAATAGGCCGCGCATTAACACAATCTGGATTACCTACAACCCGTAAAAGAGGTAGACCGTCAATGAGTTCACAAGATCAGGAACCACCACTATCAACATTTCGTCGTCCTGAAATTCGGCCAATAAGAGAAGTGCAGTACGACGGCATAGGTTATCTTCCCAACCACGATGACATAAAAGAAGCGGTACGATGCAAAAATCTTAACTGTAAAGAAAGGTCGCGGATAATATGCATG
This sequence comes from Brachypalpus laphriformis, assembly GCA_945910035.1. Classification (NCBI taxonomy): domain Eukaryota; kingdom Metazoa; phylum Arthropoda; class Insecta; order Diptera; family Syrphidae; genus Brachypalpus; species Brachypalpus laphriformis. The sequence goes on from OX246753.1 coordinate 37,893,636, forward strand.
AAATGTAAAGTGCATTTATGCCTTCGAAAAGACCGTAATTGTTTTGCAGATTTTCACACTAAATGAAGACTGATTTCCTGAATGAATTAATAACATTTACTTGATTGAAGGCTGAATTAATATATTATATTTAATAATTTAATATAATAATCTTTTTTTTTTTTTCTTTTCATCAGCATTAAATACTATACAAATGAAAAAAAAAAAAACGCTAAAATGTATGATTTTTTTTTTTTTTTTTGTTTCCTGATTGAATTATTAATATTTACCTGATTGAAGACTGCGTTAATATGTAATATTTAATAATTTATTATAATATTCTTTTTTGCATTAACATAAAATACTAAATATTTATTTTGTTTTTTGTTTTCGTTGCTTATTCAAATAAAAAAACGCTAAAGTGTATCAATTTTCTTAACGTCTTTATTACATCATCATGCTATGTTTGGCCACAATTGTGTAAATTGTCCTATTTCGTCCTAGAAAGGATTTTTGCAAATTTTTTACATTTATTGTCTTAATGAAGTGTTTTGGACCACAAATCATAGCAAAAATATTTTTTTCCCCACGCAGAAAAAATGCAAGAGTCAAAGGGTTAAATATAATTGAGAATGTGTGGGCTTATGTAAAGAGAAACAGAAGTCCACGCTTGACAAGAACGCACGAGGAGAAAATCGCTGAGGTCGAAGGCCTTTGGAAGGACATTTCTCCGCAAATCCTCCAAAATTTGGTGAACTCGGTACAAGCCCGACTGCAAAAAGTCATCAATGCCGAAGGAGGGTTTATTTTCCATTAAGTTATACTTCTCTTTTTATAAATTTTTGTTATCAGGGCTTTTTTCGAATCAATAATATTTTGTCAAAATACTTTTTTCCCCATACATTTTCAAAATATAATTTGTAATTTCAATATTATAATATTGAATTTAACTTATGTATGTTTTTTGAAAGCTCATTATTATAACATTATCATGTATTTTTCCCAAATTTTTTCTATCACTATAAAGAAAGATGTGAGATTTGCTTTTTGTCAAAATACTTTTTCCGACCATTGTATGTAAGAAAATATTGTGCAGTTTTGGGGTTTAATAAAAAGAAATTTGATTTCCAAAGATCCCAGATATAAAATCTATCCTAACATTAAGGCTGCAATCATGCATACAGACACAAAGAACGACAGACGGCCGAAAAGAATTGCGAAACCCACGTTTTCGATGTTTTTCTTCAAGCCATATCTTGGACTAGATTAAATTGATACGGATCTCTAACTAAGTAATATTTGAAACAAACCTTATGTCCTTAGAATATATAATGGACATATTCATTTGTTACGTACCTTATTTCTTTTTAGAGGTGCTTATTAAAATTCGTTATTTTTGTATAAAAGACTATTAATAGTCTTATATATTAAATTCTGTCAAATTACCAGTAAAACTTATTATTACACATACATTCATATTTGGTGCAACAGCTCATGAAAGGCATAAGCCTTACTTTTCGCAACCGCTCGTGTTGTACGCGTAACATTTTTCCCACGAACGGAAAAGACCTACAGTTTTGTGCCGTATCCGAAGGGCAATTTTCATTTTACTTTTTTGAGAAGCTTTCTCATGACACGCTGATGTTTTTTAGCCGTTCACGAAAGGTGCGACTGAAAAAAAACTTTTTGGTGTTTTCTGGGATTCGAGCATTAAACCTCACGCTCAGTGCTCCGATACACTAACCACTGCGCTACGGTGCCCACAACAGGCCTCGAACAAATTGAGAACAAATTTAGTAATTTATTTACATTAGATCATTGACATAAGACTAACAATAGTGATGGCTTAAATAAACAACTGGCCATTGATTAGGTAAGGTCCTAACCTCCGATCCTCCGTAATCGTTAGGATTCACTTAGACCAAATAAAGTCCATTGTGTTACCACCTGAGCCGTTTATTTCCGTTACTCTTCGAACCAATTTGATTTTTCGACAAATTTCCAGATGCTGTTGATATCCGAATCGGCAATATCTGTAAGTTCCTCAAAGAAGAATTCCCCAAAAGTTTGTTTTCTAGCTAAGGATAGTGCTGGGCAGCCGCAGAGCAAGTGAAAGGGGGATTCCTCCTCTTCTTCGTCCTTAAAGCTGCGACAAAAGTTATTAGCCGGAATTCCAAGCTTCGCTGAGTGCCTGTCTAGTACGCAGTGACCATTAAACAGTCGAACTAGGATACCTATACATGAACTGCTGATCAGTAGCAGGCGTCTTGTTTTTCTTATCTTTAATTGTGGCCATGTATTTCTCGCATGGTTACATGTGTCAATGTTAATTGTCGGTGTAAATTACGATGTCCGTGTTCGATATCGACCTTACCGACAGCCATTCAGTCGCTTCACGAATAGCCTTAACCTCCGTTTGGAATACGCCGTAATAATCTGGTAATCTAAAAGACTCTTAGACCAATCGGTATATATTTCCAAAGTAGAATCTTTTAGGATAACATTATTTGCCCAATTCTGTCGACTGGGAATGTTTTTGTTGTATTTAATATTGAAGTCCAGAGACGGTGTTAAGTAGTCAGTGACTTCTACTACATTGCTAAACAACTGGCCGTAGAAATATGTAAATTGGTATAGACTACATTAAATAGCTATAAGGTATGGTATGTGTTCATTTATATACTAATTCGACAAATCGCCGACCGGACAGCAATTCAACGGCTTTAGGTTTATGTGAGGCTTGGAAAATTATAATTTTTTTTTTTTTTTTTAAATATTAAGCACTAACCAAATGAAAGAAGTTTCGCAATATTTATCAGACCTTATAATTCCTAACCTCTCTTACAATCAAATGCGGATGCAGTGAAATTGAAGTAATAATTTCATTTTCTTTTTTTTTTCATTTATTGAACATTTTGGATTGTACATTAAGAAATTAAATTCTCATTAATTGTACTTAAATAAACATAAAATAAAAAGAAGGTATCTAGTTAAGAAACATTTTACATTGAGTCGACGAAAGAAGTTAATTGACATTGGAAAACATAAGATAAATAATTAATTGAAAATATTGTTGTTTTGATTATTATTATTTACAAAATCAAGAACTGAATTTTTAAAGTTAAAGAGCGAATTAGATTGTCGTGTATTTAGCGGTAAAGAATTCCACAGTCTTATGGCGTGAACAAAAAATAAGCGTTGACTGTTTAAATAGTTGAAATAAGGAACATTAATATTTCTAGTACGTTGTGAATGAGATATGCTAAGTTTTTCATAGAGATAATTTGGTTGCTGAGTTTTGAGTATGTTATATAGGAAAGTGCAGTTGGTTATATTAATATGTTGCCTGAGGGTACAACCGGTGAGTTTAAGGGAAAATCTCGAAATGTGGTCATATTTACGGAGCCCATGTACATACCGTATTGCAGAATTAAATGCTAACTCGAGTTTTCTAAAAGATAATGCGTCAAGATTACTAAATACTATTGAGCTGAAGTTAATAATTGGAATAAAGAGAGCTCTTACGAGTTTAAGCTTAGTAGTTATTGGTACAAAAGCAGACGAGATGTAGAGTTGACGTAGACCACAATAAATTCTTTTTACTACATAATTAATATGAGTTTCGCAGGATAGCGTACGGTTAATATAAATACCTAAGTTTTTGACCTCGTCCTCAAAAGGAACCAACTGCCCCATTAGATTTAGTGGTGGTAAAGAACGACTATCGATTATACTTTTTGAAATAACAATTGCTTTTGATTTAGTTGGATTTAAGGACAATTTATTTATTATGGACCATTTATGGATTCGATCTAAGTCTTCATTTAGCCTTGTAACGCAGTCTTCTATTAAACCAATTGGTCTGGATAAATACACCTGGGCATCATCTGCGTACAGGTGAACGGACGCATCAAGGCACACATCAGGCATGTCGTTGATGAAAAGAGAGAACAAAAGTGGACCTAAAATAGATCCTTGAGGTACTCCTGAATGAACAGCCAGAAATTGGGAGTTTCCACAGTTGGTGGTGACTTGCTGATACCTTCCGCTCAAATAATTTAAAATGAGCAGAGCAGATTTTTCACTAAAATTGTATTGTTGCTTTAATTTTACTATTAAATGACTATGATTGACACAATCAAAAGCTTTTGAAAAATCCAACAAAAACAGAATGGACACATTATTCTCATCGAATTCTTCTCTCAAATCGTCTAAAATCTTAACAATTGCGGTAGTGCAACTATGTTTTGCTCTAAAGCCTGACTGATGAGGAGATAACATTTTGTTTGAAATTAGGTGATCATCAATTTGGTTTTTAATTAATATTTCCAATACTTTGGAGAGACAGGGTAATATACTAATAGGCCTAAAGTCTTCAAGTTTGCTTTTTGAAGTATTTTTAGGCACTGGAACAACTTTGGCATATTTCCAGGCTGTTGGAAATTCTGACCACATAATACTTGAGTTTATTATGTGTGTAAGAGTGTAATATATTAGAGGCAAAATGCGTTTAATAAATTTTAAGTGTAAACCATCAACACCTACAGCGTTCGATTTGATTTTAGACAACGCCTCTATTACATCACACTCCGACACACACTGAAACTCAAAGCGATTTGAATCGTCATTATGCCCAGCTGCGGATTCGACAACTGCACGTCTTGACGCACACGCATTTGTTCCAGCTTTTAAAAAGAAGTTATTTAATTGATTAGGATCTAGATCGCACCCTGTAGAAGTTTTCTCAATAACCCTTAGAGAACGAAGATTTTTCCAGAGAATAGAGCTGGGCTGACTAGAATTAAGCTTTGAAGAGTAATATTTAGCTTTGGCCTTTCGTATCTCCGCCGTGGTTCTGTTTCTCTGTGGTGTGTAAATCTGCCAGTTACTTTTCTTGCGATTTCGTCGCCATCGTAGATACGATCTATCCCTTTCAATTATAAGTTTTTTGATATGTTCGGAAAACCAAGGAACGCTTTTATTTACAACTCTTTTTACTTTAATTGGAACATGTTGCTCAAAAAGCGACTGAACAATAGATTGAAACGTATTAACCTTGTCATCAATTGTGTACGATTCCCAACAAAGATACCACGGACTATTGAGTGTATCTCGAGTCAATTCAACATCATTAATATTGTTGAAATCGCGATAGGAAAATTCAACTGGAGAAGGATCCGTATTAATTTGTATATCAAACGTGGCAACTGTTAAGTCATGATAAGATGGAATACCCGGAAAATATATTTGCTCATATAATTTAACAAGTTCTAAATTTGAGGTGAGAACTAGATCTAGAAGGCTTTCCTTACAGTGAGGTCGAGAGTGAGTTGCCATGGAAACATTAACAATTTCTAAACCAACCATTGAACAGTTACTTTTGAGCTGTTGAGTTAAGTTGTTGTTTACTAATAGGTCAATATTTAAGTCACCACATACAACAATTTTGGAATATTCTGGACTATAGACACTTAGACTTTCAAAAAACGAATTTATGCATAGACTTTTATGGAGATTGTATACACAATCAACGAGAATATTATCACTGCAATTTGTGAGTTCGATAAAAATGAATTCTACTTCAGAGTCTTTTGACGATTCCACGATTTTGCATTTCAAAAACGAACTACAGTATATGGCAACACCTCCACCACGTTTAGAGATTCTATCATTGCGCATAATATGATAACCAGGTGTGTCAACACACGAATTTGAAATTTCTGGTTTTAACCAACTTTCAGTAATGCAAATAATATCAACCAATCCCGGTGAAAAACAATCGCGTAACTCATCCATATGATCAGATATGCTTTGTACATTTAATTGGCAAATTTTTAGACCATCCACTGACTTTGCAAAGATATTGAGCATAACACGAGGAATACTGTAACTGCTCACACCACGACGACTCATATTATGGAATATTACAAATGTTAAAACAAAAAATAACAAAAATATGCAAGAAAATAAATAAATAAATTAATAAATAAATGAATTAATAAATAAATAAATGAAATTTAAACTCTGTAAATAAATAAATAAATAAAATAAATAAACAAATAGATATTACCATTAAAACAAAATGCCGACTCAAAAATTTAGGAAAAGCAAAAATAAAAATAAAAAGTGGCAGCACTGCTATCTTCTTCAGCTCAGGAAAGCTCGGAAAGCTCTGAAACGTTGGCTATTCGCTCTTCTTTACCTCTATCTCGCCGCTTGATGTAAACAATGCCGCTCTTTGTTTTTACAGCAGTGTAGTGAGATCCGAAAATCAAATCTTATGTTTCAGAAAAACTCCGAGGGTGGCGTCCAGATAACTGGGTAGGTTTTTGTTATTTTTGTCATTTTGCTTCCGATTCACAGTATTATTTTCCCCGACAACCTGATGTGGTCGCCATATCAACCGCCCAATAGAGTGAAGAATATTTCCAGCTACATGACCAACCCCTTATGCCTTTGCCGTAGTATTCACACAATATTTTAATACGTAGTTTTCGGGATTTGAACCATGAACTATTAGCGTAGCAATCGACGATGACGTTACCACTACACCATTGCCACCCCAAAAGTAATCTCAACAGTTTGACCTAAATGGATTAATTTCCATTGCAGCAATGTTTAAATGAATAAAAAAAAAGATTTACTTAATCGAATTTTTCTTAGTACAGAATTTTAAAAGTGAACCCTACACCTCATAGGGAATGACTGGCGGTTATTAAATTTTTTTTAGCTGCAAAGAAAAGCTCTAAATTTTTTTTACTAATGTACAATACATTTATAAATATGGGACAAGTATTAGTTTCGTCAAAAATATCCAGCTTTATACATTGAGTATTGATTTATTTCGAGATACCTTATTGCCCGGTTCTTGCAAATTGGATACCAGTTTAAATTCATTTTGTATAAAATTAAAGCTTTAGCAATATATTATATGTCATGTATGTGACATAGCGTAATAACTGACAAATTTTCGGGCAATTTTTTTCTATTGGTGTGAAAGAGAGAGAACTGAAGCAAAGCAAAAGCGAAATCAAACAAAGACTAATGCAGATGTACGGATTATTCAGAATGAGCTTTACTGATTTGGGTATTACTCGGTAACCAATTGTTATCACAGTAACGAACTGTCGCTGATGGACCCCTTACCCAGTTTGTGTATTTCGCCATACACACTTTAAGAGTCCGTATAAACCGGTGACTTAACAGGTTCAGTTTCAATCCTGAATTGAACACCACAATAGGGTAGTTCTTATACCATATGGATAAAACATTTTTTCTTTCAATATTTGTTTCCGGCACTCCTTAAATATGTTCTATACCGCAACAAATTACTGCAGTAATTTTTTCATATTTTTAAAAAACGTTTTAAAGCCCGCTACCGCTCATAAAACTCTCATATAATAAACAACTGCTTTGCTTATTTTGTAAACATCACCATCGTTCCAAATTTCTACATCCTTCTTCAAAAACTGAGTAGAAATGCTTGCTATGCTAAAAAATCTCAATGTGTTGATCGATACAAAATCTCCGAGCTTTTTATTTTATATCAAATAGTATCAGAGCTGCAAATCATTTATAGGTGCAGACCATCGTGCAGGTGCTTGGGACCAATATTTTGCATAAATACTGACCGTGAAAATGCAGACGTATTTTATTCGTTTTTCTTCTTTCTTCGAAGAAGTACTGATGTCTAAATAAATAAATTTTGCGTGAATAGATGACCTTTGTTATCCATTTAGGTCCATGTAATCCACTAGGATAAAGCTACAATCGCAAGAGACCGCCAGACTCTTCGCTGAACGCGTATCCCGAAATCTCTCAATCACCCCTTTGCCGCCAGCATCAAGTACCGAAGACCAGTGGCAACGCTGCCAACATGCCATCAGAAACGCCGCGACTGATGTGCTGGGTCTCGCTCGCCCACCACCGCGAAACCCCTGGTTTGACGAAGAATGCCGGCGAGTGCATGCAGCAAAACAAGAAGCATAAAAGCGGCGCTGCAAAGAAAGACGAGAGCTGCTCGTGAGCTCTACGAGCAAAGGAGACGGGAAGAACATCGGCTTTGAGAATATGGAGAGTTTATACTCCAGGAACAATGTACGGAAGTTTTACCAAAAGGTAAAAAGAACGTGTCAGAGGAGCAAAACCCGTACAGAAACCTGTGGAGATGAAAATTGAAACATCATAGTAGAATCACAGTCGGTGCTGAGAATATGGAAAAACTACTTCTGCAGAATGTATAACGGCGACGAAGACCAACATCCCACTGTCAGGCAGAATGAACCATTTAGTCAATATTTTCGTCCACCTGACCAAAACGAAGTAAGGATAGCAATATCCAAGCTAAAATCCAACAAGGCTGCTGGACCTGACGGCGTACCGGCCGAACTTTTCAAGGCAGCTGGGGATGAATTGGTAGAGTGCATACACCAACTCATTTCTAATATTTAGTCAGACGAGTGTATGCCTGATGAATGGAATCTCAGCATCGTTTGCCCGATCCACAAGAAAGGAGACCCCCTCAACTGCGCCAATTATAGAGGCATCAGTCTCCTCAACATCGCATACAAGATCTTTACTGCGATATTGTGTGAACGCCTGAAACCTTTTATCAATAGCCTGATTGGACCCTATCAGTGCGGTTTCAGGCCAGAAAAGTCCACCATCGATCAAATCTTCACACTTCGGCAGATCCTGGAGAAAACCCAAGAATTCCAAATCGATACTCACCACCTCTTTATCGATTTCAAGGCCGCCCATGACAGCATCTATAGAGAAGAGCTTTATAGAGCCATGTCTAGTTTTGACATCCCTGCCAAACTTGTCCGTCTGTGCAGGCTGACGATGGAGAACGCTCGCTGCTCCATCAAGGTCGGTAATGACCTCACCGAGACCTTTGATGTCAAAAAAGGTTTTAGACAAGGTGACGCGCTGTCATGTGCAGAACTCACAAGCCAACACCGGAGGCACAATCTATTACAAGTCTGTACAACTGCTTGCATACGCCGACGAAATCGACATAATTGGAAGAACTCAGCGGGCTATCACCGGTGCGTTTGCAAGCATTGAGGCGGAAGTGGCCAAAATGGGTTTAGTGATAAACGAGGGCAAAACCAAGTATATGCTGCCAACAAGAAGGGACAGCCAACATCGACGAATTGGACAGAACGTCACAGTGGGCAGCTATAACTTCGAGGTAGTAAGGGACTTTGTCTACCTTGGCTCTGCTATAAATTCAACAAACAAGAACAGCGCAGACAGGTTTTGGAGGAGAAGATTCAATCACGAACTATACGAGCTGTACAGCGACATCGACGTAGTCAAAAAACTGCGTATTGGTCGTCTGAGATGGCTAGGACATGTAGAGCGAATGGACACCAACGCTCCGGCCCGCAGAGTCTTCGAATCTAGCCTGAGGGACGACGCAGTAGAGGGAATCATCGCCGTAGGTGGCGCGCACAAGTTCAAGGGGACCTCGACCAACTTGGAGTGCGCAACAATCCGCACTTATTCCCCATCATTGAAAACGTCGGCTAGCAAGTGAACGAATGTCGGTAAGGAAGTGACAAAAAGTAAGCATTATTGAAACCGCAAACGATTCGCACTCCATACAAAGTCAGATGTTTTCAATACGCATCAAAATAATTGCGTATTACGGTAACAGTTGGTAATTTTTCTCTTCGAAATGATGAAAAGCAATAAAAAGTATGTTCTAATATACATATGAAGATAGATAGACAGATACGTATCTGAATTTAGGTTTGGGCGGACTACAAGTCGTCCTTACGAAAGAAATTGGCCCATAATAAACGTGAGTTGAAACCTACAGGTAGTGGGGAAACAATGAAGTTTATTTCACTCCTTTGGAGGACGATGTAATTAAGCTCGTGTGTTTGAAAGACTCCATGGAGGGTTTGCTTGAGACAAAGAGTTATGGTACACCAATAAAAACCATTGCCTCTACCTGTAGTATGCCACAAGATATGGATATGTCTCTTGAAAGTGAAATGAACTTGCTAACTGAAACATCTGATGACAGAAGAATGTTATGTGCTTTTAACTGTTAAAGAACAATCCGAGGAAACAAATTCTTGTTTGAAATAAGTCTACCCGTCAATAGATCGACTGAGTGACTACCAAGGAAAAGGGAGTTCAATCCATCAGTTACTGCTTGAAGAAATAAAAAGGCACAATGAACGCACGGAATAACTCGCAGTAGAAAAAAAATTAATTAAAAAGAGATAACCTTCAACTTGAGTTAATGATTTCCATTATTTTCAAAATATTTCGCCTGTTTTGAATATTTGTTGAGGAATATTTTCATTTGGCAGAAAAAGGCCTGAATTCGATGTCGTTAATAATGTGCTTTGCGGACCGATAATGTAGTTTATCCGGCGGTTTCAATAATGGGATCACACAGAGAAAGTGAATAGGTGCGGATCGGATGAGATCATTCCGCAATCAATCCGCCGGATTCAATAATCGTCATGAATATTTCGTTTCGAAATTAAAATTAAATAGATCTCGCATTGCTTAAATGTTGTTACTTCATGTAGTCTCTATTAGTTTTCTGTATTTTTTTATGCTGATTTTTTAGTTTTAAATTTTAAAAAGGTCAAAAATCAGAAAGTTTATCTTAAAGAAATATATTTTTAAATATTTAAAAAAATTATATTCATCCACTCCTACAAATAGATGACTAATTTGATTAACCGCATCTATTCATAGGTTTTAAGGGAACATTCACATCTACACCGATAGTATAGGTATAATCCCTAATGACCTATCCTCTCCATCGATTGTTGTCCACTGTTTCCTTAACAAAAACCTTGATTGCCCACTTTGGGGATGGTGTTGAAGACAAGTCACCTACTTTCAGGACAAAACAAAAAACACATGTGCGAACAGTGTTATTGACATGTTTATGGTGCGTATAACTTCGGATATCGATACGCTTTCCGTACACACATGCAGCCATCATAAATCATTTACCAAATACATATCCTTAAGAATATTAATAGTTCTATGTCCCGGTCGAGTTGCTTCAATAAAGTCCACTTCATCAGAGACGACACAAAAATAGCCAGCTCTATGGCTTCCATCACATACACTCATTACATGCGTCACATGGATGAAGTGAAGCAAGGACATTCCGCATATTGTCAAATCTAATGTAAATAATGAATAGGATTATGGGTATTATATTCGTTCATCATCATCATGTCCAAGAGAGGACACACACAGTCTGGCATGATACAATCGTTAGCCACTAGCTGTGAACTAGGGATTAACTTTTCGTCTTTTTGAATGAATTCACACACACATAAGAGGAGGGATGACTGATGATGGGTCCAAGATAGTTAGCCCGATTTTTGGTACAAAATACGGATGCCATAGATCGATAAATAGAGTTGAAATGATAAAGTACTTCGGTTACTAGTTTGTTAGCCAATTCGTGGTGTTGTTAGGTGGATTACATGTGCAGATTTTTCTTTTCAGTCTTTTCTTGTTGATGATTTTCGATTATTCTTTGTTTCAATGTAAAGGTTATCCAGTTTGGTAGAATATTTTTTAGCGAAAGATGAAGTACTTCATCGATTGACGAAATGAGGTTCAGTGGATGACGATGGCGAGAACTTACTTATTTTCGGACCTAATGATTTGCAACGGAAAATGAAATGAAAGAAGTGTTTTCCTAGGATCCTGAACATTGAACTCAATTAATTTGGCTACAGCAGGAAGACTGGAAAAATAATCCCTTTCGAAGCGAAGGATCATAGCTGCGAGTGGTTTGGTCCTGTTTACTTGAAACGCGTTGAAGCAAATGCAATCGGAAATAATTTGAAAGGATGCTTTGGTTGAAATAAAAGCTACAAACAAGTTATTTTCTTTGAATGAAGTGAATGCAGTGCGGAATAGCAGGGGAATAAATTTAATTATTTAACGGGGAGGTACCGTGAATGCAGTTGCAGTATCTGCAGATATTAATAGAATAACATCGCTGATCAAAATTTCAACGGAATTCAAAAGCGCCAGACGAAAGGGGTCAATATTCGCAATGTTTCATATTAATCTTAGTTTGACTACCTATATTTACTTAGCTGCATCCCACATCCGACGGATTGTCTGTCTGTGACACATTATCATAAATTAGTGAATTCATTACACTTCAAAGATTTAGTGTTTCGTCGCTCAAACATACATATGAACATATACCTATGGGTTGTTCCATTAAATGTTGCAATAATGTTTTTTTTTTTTTTTCTTTTAATCAATTTTATATGTTAGACCAAAACTACTTTTATACAATATTATCAATACACTAACCGAATTCGGGTACAAATTGCAGTTTTCCCAACTTCTTCAATATTATCAATTTTGTACACTTTTGTATTATCTTGCTTGCGATTCGTTTGTTTGTTACTTGTTTATTTGAGCTTTTATGAGAGAAACGTATGTGGTGGCTGGGGAAGATAGCCACGAAGCAAACGAATGAGTGACAATTAAACGAATCGCAAGCAAGAATTGCAACGTTTAAAAGAAGTCTTACCAATCCCAATATGCAAATTTCAAATTAAATTTTTAACAAAAAGTAGATGCGTGACGCGATAAAGATAATGATGATATAATTGTTAAATATTGATTGGAATTACTAATAAAGAAACAAAAACCTTGTTTATAAGCTTTGGTAGTGCTTGTGAAGTCATGAAGAAGCTTATGATATTTAATCTTGAAACGCAAATTACTGCTCTGGGGACATGCATCATTTAACGCAAAACTATTTGCAGTGGTAGATGATATTTGATAATTCTTAAATTTACAAAAAAATAAATATACTTCAAACTGTGAAAATTTATTGTCAATACATGTTCTTAATACTGTTTTAAAAATAAAAAAATTAAATAATAATAATAAATTTGAAATACTTACTTACTGGTACCTATATACATCTTTGAAAGCCATAGGGGGTAGTTGCATTGACCGCAGTCGACTTTTCTTTATTTATTCGGTGGGAAAGGTTCTAAATTGAATTATTTATATATCGTTATTTATTTTTATTTTACATATTTTGCTCCATACCATAAGGCAAAAGATTTCATGTAATACAGGCGGCAATGAATAACACATATCTGCATACAAAAGAAAATATAGAAAAAGTGTGTTTGAAAATTCAAAGAGACTTATTTAAATCATTTTGATTTTGATAGGACAATCATAATTAGTATAAAAGCGAAAAGCTGATTTATATGACTGCTTGTAAATCATTTACTCAAAAGCTACTCATCCAATAGTATATTTTATTGGCATACGAAGTGTTATACCTCAAATAGCATAGGACGTGTATTGTCAAATTTTTAAGGAGCGCTGAATAATGAAAAGTGAAATAAATTTGGGGAAAAACGTCATTCTGATGACTTTTATTGTCTACTCTAGCTTAACCGTCAAAGATTTGTCAAGCCTCAAAAAATTCAGAGTAATTGGTACAATGTGGAAAACAATCAGTTTCAAGTTAAAAGAAACACTTCCAATTCAAAAATAATCAATTTCAAATTGGAAATAATAAATTAAGTATAATAAAGGGTTTTTTTGTTCATAAGAAGGCTCAAAACTGGCAAGTTCTATTTTGTTTGATCGAGCCTTGGAAGGTGATAGTATGTAGTACAACAAGAAATACATTTCCCCAATGGTGCACAACACTATTGCTATCGCCTTTCATTAGACTCCACCAGAGGTCTACAAAGTCTATACTATGGATTTATCGTTTCTGAAATGGAAGTTAATATAAAATTCAAGTTAAAATTGATTGTTCTCGACTTAAAGAAAAAAGGAACTGTTTGACAACCTTTGACACTGACGAGAGCGTTTTTGATAGGTTTTCAATATTTTTTCTTACTCGTCCTCAATGAATTCAGTAACAAATCCCATCAAAATTGTTTGCACAATTGCAATTTTTTTCTTCCAAATAAAATATTTTCAAATTTAGTGGAATCATAACTTCGAAATTTTGTCCGCGAAATTAAGCGTTTTAGTTCTGTGGGAATGTTTTATTTCATCGACTTCCAATATATGCAAAAAAAAAAAACTTTTCTGTATGCTCAGAATTCATTTTGTTACGTTTATCTAATACTTTTGTGTAAAGGTACCTTATTTACTGGCCAGTCTTCAAAAATTGACAACTTTTTTTTCTACTATACCACAGATGATTTTGTTTGAAATCAATATTTACATAATATTTGATACATGTTAGGATGTAACTTACCAAATTTTGGAAAAATTAAAAAAAAAGTTTGATTTTTTAACGGGTTTCTGAAGGAAAAGAGGCATTATGACTATTTTGCGTCAAATTTTAATTCCTGACTAATTTCCAACCGAACAACATATACATACATCCATATAAAGATGCTACATTATGACCCAGTCACGCATTTTATTTTTCATTTTCATTCATTTTCACCTTACCTTACAAATTTTTAATGATGGGGAATGAACTTCTTGTCATTATTGTTGTGGAGCACCAGTAAAATATTCCCAAATGCGCTAACAATAACAGTTCTCCGACTCGAATACTTCAAAAGTGTTAAGAACGTAGCAGACTGACGGACAGACGGATGGACACCTTGTTGAATGCCTAATTACTCGGTTTTTAATATGTCGAAAACGCTAAGACATAAGTGAAAACCATTTTATCATGCAAAATCAAAAAAAAACTTAACACCTTACATAAATAAAGGTTAGATATACGACACAATAGGCTTTGAGATACTGATTTCAGATTCTGGCAAAGCCATTCCAAATAACATTAGCAGCCCCGACACCTTTGCACAGTGCACTAAATTTTGTATTAGATGCGTGTGGGACATCGAAATGACATAACTAGATCAAATAACTCACATATGAGTATCTAAGGTCTAAGCTACCAAAAAGTCAGCGTGAAAAGCTGTTTCAAACGAAATGTCACTTGATACTATTGCAACGCAAAAATTGTTGGACCTCATAAGAGATTCGAAAACTCTAGAGGGGACCGCACTCCGAAGCCTAATTATTCGGTTACTTTTGTAGCGGCAATAGGACTGCCAGAAAAACATGATTCTCTTAAATGTCATATACATATGTATACCGGTTTAATCTATATACATATAATAAGATGATAACAAGGGCTGTTGTTGTGTGCGTATTATGCAGAAACTACTGTACATATTTAACGAATCTTCTGGCGTTCTATAACTTACGATATTGGTCCTTATTTCCAATAAGAATTATTACGATAGTCCTTAAGGGGATTAAGATATTAAAAGACATAAACACAGAGATTAAAAAAAACAGACAAAACCAGGCATTATAAAACTATACATTCGCAAAGTTTGAGAACTACTTATTTTCTTTTGCAGTACTCGTATAACAAAAATAAACACATTAATTTTCTGTTGGTCTGGTCTGGATTATCTCTTTCATTACTGAAAAAAATTATTTATTTTACAAATGCACGCATTGAGTAATGTTACAATCCGTCGGGAATAGATCTGAAGTAGTGATGGGCGCATTCGAATGATATAATCGATTATAATCGATTCTTCAAATATCTCGAGATATCTCGAGACATCGTCTGGAATCATTCGAATGGTTAACTATACCTAACTACAGCGAGAACCAAGAACGAAAGCAAATGTCTCGAATGATCATTCGAGATATGAGTGCTATATGCGTATGAGAACATCGTCTAAAATCATTGAAATTATTTCCTATACCTACTCCCTACGAAGCAGCGAGAACCCAGAAAGAAAGCAAAGAGGAAATGTCTCGAATGATCATTCGAGATATGAGTGCTATTTGTATATGAGAACATCCCCAAATGGTTGAATACACAAACAAAATTTTCTATTCGAAGACGAGAAGTCTATTCATTTTATAGGTATTTTACTGCGATCCATTTAATATTACTAACAGCCATATGCAAGCATACTCATTTTCTTTCACAACGGTTTAATTCGTTTCGTTTTTACAGTTTGAGTTACAAATTTAAGAATGTTGAGTTGGTTTTTCTGTTATAATTTTCTTTTGTGGAAAACCGTGTGTTATTCAAAATCATTCGAATGATTTCTTATATTTCGTAGCGTATGGCTTTTGGATTTCTACATACCGATATTAACACAACATTGCAATTTTTTTTTCATTTACTCGTATCTTGAATGATCATTCGATTCTTCAAATCATTCGAATACCGATGTCTCGATTCTTCAAATCATTCGATTATGCCCATCACTAATCTGAAGATACCTTAACCTTTATCGTTACACTCAGTCCTAGAAGTACATACAAATGATAGTAGCATTGTCAAATAAAATTTCATTAATTTTCCAGAAATCAAATTAAATTCTGTTTCGGGAGAAACATACAAACATACATATATGCCGCAATAGCCCATGGATGGCCTAGGTCTAGCTTCTCACAACCACTCTTCTTGTGTGTGTTATATTTTCCGCACGAATGGAAGGGGCCTACAGTTTAGTGCCGTATCCGAAGGGCAATTTTTATTTTGTTTTTGAGAAGCCTTTTCCTGACAACAGTACTCTGGATGTTTGTTTTGGTTTTTTTCTGGGATTCGAACATTGAACCTCACGCGCAGTAGTCCGACACACTAATCACTGTGCCACGGCGCCCATGTTTTATGGAGAAAAATGTCTCCAAAAGTAAGCGTAGGCATATACGATGTTCCTGATGCGATCTGTCTTAACTATTTATCTATATTAAAAACTTTGTGCGAAACTTAATGCACTCTATTCGATAGAGTACACAAATTTCTAATAGGCTTTCAAACAAAATGCAAAAAAAAAACAATATTTAAAACACTTTTAAAAGTAAAGAAGTATGTATTATATATTAGAAACCTCTCTTTGCACTGGGAAAGTTGTCAAACTCAGCATAGCTCACAGACTTTTTCTCCCCTTTTCTTCCCTAAAATCTAACCATTTGGAATGTTAACACTCAAGAATCCACTCTTAGTCATCAATAAGTATGAATAGCTTTCAGAATAAAAAAATTACCAAAAAATTTAAATTCACACAAAAAACCAGCAACACTTCTTAAACGGCTAAACTATGATGAACAGCAAAAAAATATTTTCGCAGCAAAATACGTATCTCCCAAATGCCATCAAAATGGTACATACATCAATCATAACGAACATCACAATCCAATAAACCAAAAAAACAACAACACACAGTGACAACAACAAAAAGGCAACGAGTTACATGACAACTTTTTCAATCACATTTATTCCTTTCATACAACGGGCGGGATTATAAACACTTTGTCCCCCTGTCGTCATTCTGCCATAGCAGCAGTACCAACAGTGGGCTGTTCATTATTTATCTTGCAACTGCAGCTTTAATCTTTATCTCCACATGAACATGGCCACGAGAACGTGTACTCTGGTACAACTCTGCTAAATAAAATGTCCATTCTCCGTAACCTAAAACTAAATTCATCGTAGGATTAAGCACCCAGATACATATACGAGATACTAGAACTAGTACACGGTCATGTCGCACAACAATCCTCCTCGCTACTGGCTGGGCTTGGCTAGACAAAGTTTTCCTTTTCGTCCGGAAATTAAAAACTCATGAAACTCGATCTCTCCACCTCACTGCTGCTCTTCGTGTTCATATAGTATTATATGATGAAGAATGTAAAAAAGATATATACATGATGGAATATTATCCTTGGTCCTTGGCCGACCTAAAAAAAAAAAAAATTAAAAAAAAAAGTGCCCGCTATCGTTCGCGAAATATATCTATACTGCCCACTGGACCTTAATTTAATTCCTTTTCTTTTTTTTTGTGGGCAAAAAAGGAATGCAAACGGCGAAAAAAAAAAAGAATCGTCCATGGGTAAAAGAGCTTTTTATTACTTGGTGGCCACTTTGACGCTAACGAAATGATTTTTATCACAGTGGGGTATTTCGAGTGGATGAGCTGGTAAGCCCGTTTAAAGGTTGCTCTCTTTGCTCTCTAGTCAATGTGAATGCGAATTAGTGCAGCGTTTACACATGGGTTTGTAGCTCACTGTGTGCACTCTTAAAGGTACTTAAAAGTTTTAATAAAACGCACTGAGCACAGAGATAGCTGCTATTTGCAAAGAATGAATGGTGGATTTTACCCGCCCATCACTTTAATTAGAGGTTTCATAATGAAGAACTGAGTGACAGAAAGATCAACCCATCTAGCATAGTCTGTGACTTTTGTTGTAAGCGTAAATGTAAGCAGTTAACAATTTATACTATTTATACTATTATCTTCTCTGTATAACATCGGAGCTATGTGCATTGAAGAACCAGATTTTCTATCATACATAACCAATTTAGAACGTGCATGCATATACTCGTAAGCTAATAATAGTTGTATTATCCGAATAGAAAATTATATACAAGTTTAAATTTATTTTATACAATCTATTATTATATTATTATAAGCATATTTGCCCTATTCACAAGAAAGGAGACTTCCAAAATAGGTTTAGCGGTAAACGAGAACTAATAATCACCCTTATCGTGGAATCCGCCGGGGGGAATTATTCACCGAAAAAAATATTTCGGTATCGTCAAATCCGCAAAGCGAACAGTTCCCCGTGTCGGTAATGTGAACGAGTTCCACTGCATCGTGGAAAACGTTCGGATCGAATCTCCCCATACATTTCACACCCGCAGCTATTTCATTGCGGATTTGGTTGTTAGTGTATGAAATCTTACGTTGCTTCTGGTAGTTCCATTATATTTTCCGTGTTTGCTCTTAATTGAGAGTGCCTCCTCCTGTGTGAAGATGATCTTTCATGAAAAACCAATGAAACGCTATCTATTTTCGCACAAAATTAATTTTTTGTTTCCCAATTGGATTTTCACAAAGCACACATGTGTTTCAAACGAGCTGTCACAACAGAACTTCCTAATCGACAACAGTGGTCGGTAAGGAAGATTATCCGACGGATTCCACGATAGTGTTTTTATGTTCACGTGAAACGAATAGGTGAAGTGAAACTCAGATCCGACGGATTCCACGATAGGGGTGAATATCTCGAACAACTAAGGAGGCTGTTTATAAGACTCCGATCATTCTAGTCCTGCTTTACGGCGTTGAAATATTGACTTTATTGAAAAAAATTTTTCGTAATATATTTGGTCTCGTTTGCGTTTACGGGCTTTGCAGGAAAAGATTAAATGACGAACTATATGAGCTATACAGCGATATCGACCTAGTAAAAAAAACTGCGTATTGGACGTTTGAGATAGTTAGAACATGCAGAGTGAATGGAGACTAACGCTCCGGCTCGCAAAGCCTTCGAATCTGACCTGGCGGGATGACGCAGTAGAGAGCTTCCTCGAGGTAGGTGGCGATTTTCTTACAGTAGGTCTTAAAATTTTATACTGTTCTTAAATTATTTGTCAATATTTGTTGGAATAAATATTAAGCGCAACAGCTCTTTAAGTGCCAGGGCCTAGCTTCTCGCAACCACTCATGTTGTGTGCGTTTTATTCATCACACGGATGGAAGGGACCTACAGTTAAGTGCCGTATCCGAACGGCGATTTGAGAAGCTTTTTCGAGACAACAATACTCTCGGATGTTTGTCCGACGTTCGCGAGACCGTGAAAAAACTTTTTGGTGTTTTCTGGGATTCGAACTTGGAACCTCACGCGCAGTGATCCGACACACTAACCACTTACGCCACAGCGCCCACGGTAATCTTTATTAGGTTCGAATATTTATTAATAATCATGATTGGGGCGCGTTTTGGTGTGATGTAAAAGTTGAAATAAATTCCACTTAAGTAATTAAAACTAATTTAATCTTAAATACTATAAAAGCAAAGTCGATTTTCCTTGTGAACAGCGTTTCTCTAAAACTGCTAGACGTAGGTACTTGAAATTTTGCACAGTTGTTCCTTATTTTGCCTAGATGCGAGATAAGGGGGGATAAAAAAGGTTGGGAGATTTAACATTTTTATTTTTTGGGCGATTTGACATGATATCAAAACACCCAAAAAAGGGATTTGAGCGACTTTGTGTTTCGGCTATTTTAAGGCGGATCTGTGTCATATCGCCCAACACCAAATCGCCAAAATCTGGAAAATGTCACATCGCCCAACATTTTTGGTCAGTTTAATACTATGACAGATCGACCAAGAAATGAAATGTCAAATCACCCAAACTAGAAATTGGCGTTTTATCGCAATTTGAAAATACCAACACATAGGAAGGTCAAAAGAAAACGACCATAGACCAAATTAAAAAAGGTTGAAAACATTTGCCTTCCCCAATTTTGGGCGCAGGGACATAAGTCCCCGGGGCATAAGTCCCACCGCATCGGGACGTAAGTTCCAACATAAAATGTTGGGTCCCACCTGCACAATAATGGAAACTTTTCAAGGAAAGCAGCGGCCAAATAAGATAGGGTATACATAAGTCCACAATGCAAAAACAGTGCAATGTGTATGGGGGGCATGCTGCGCCCTGAAACCCCACTGTTGGATTTGAGGCGGGTGCGAGATTGGGTGCGAAACATGGATATAAAGAAACTTGTCATACACCCATCCCCGCACCCACCTCAAATCCAACAGTGACCCCAAGCAGGGGGGCAGCATGCCCCCCCGTACACATTGCACTGTTTATGCATTGTGGACTTATGTATGCGCCATCTTCGACAAAAAAAAATCTTGATATACATACATACATACCATATGTCCCTGCGCTCATATTACGAGTTTATTCATTAATAATCGGAAATGAAGGATTGAAGAACTGGATATCTTATAAAAAAAACCTAAGTTGCATTGAGCCTTACTTACGACGTCAATCGCGCTGATTGCTTTGTCAGGCTCACACCTACAGTTATGGGGAAACAAAATCGCTCAGGAGGAGAGGTGCGGGGTCCGCGCGCGAATGTGTGGCGCAAAAAGATTTTTGGGCTATTTGACATTTTTCTGCATTTTTTCGCATTTTGGGCGATTTGGTTTTGGGCTAATGAATGAATGAATTGGTTAATGAATTCTGACAAAACGCCCACTTTCTTGGGCGTTTTGCCATTTTTTAATTTTTGGGCCATGTATCGTAGTGTCGTACCGCCCAAAATTTTTGGGCGATGTGACATTTTTCTGGCTTGTGCGATTTGACACCCAACCGCGATTTCCATTTTGTGAGATGAGATGTTGTTGAATTTGTCCACATTTTTTAATGTTTTAATGGATTTGAAATAAATTGTATGATAAGTTGTGAGCAGGTTTGTGTGTGCTCTGGTGGCGATTCCCACGGGGGAAGTTATAATTGAGTTTACACATTTTTGGTATTGTACTCAATTCGCAATTATATTTCAACAACTAAAGTGCGGGCGAAGCAAGGCGAGCACTGGCCAGCTAGATTTAAATAATTGAACTAAGCCTTGTTGTATTTTGCGATTTGGCCGCACATAATTTTAAGGAATTTAGTTTTAGTTTTTCAGACGTGAATGCTAAAACATTATAATTATACTCAGGGCAACCATAAAGGGGCATAAGCGTACTCCAATAACTCTTTGCAATGCCATAAGATATTGCTCTAACATTGCATGAAAGGTCGCGTGGTTTTTTATTGCAACCTAGATTTTTAATTTCCGTGATAATATGTTATGTCACGATATCAGAAAATCCCTAATGCGGTTATAGTCGTTACAGTTACAGTTCTCTTCTGAGTGTCGTGAGGTGCGCATCTTTTTTGAAAGTTGCTTACAGTTCAGCGCCATATCCGAAGGGCAATTTGTTTTGAGGAGCTTTTTCGTGACAACAATACTCTCGAAGTTTTGTCAGATATTCGCGAGAGGTGGGACTTTTTTTTGGTGTTTTCTGGGATTCGAACTTGGAACTTCACGCGCAGTGGTCCGACACACTAACCACTTACGCCACGCCGCCCACAAGGCTAGGTGTTGGGACCGATCATTTTTTTTAATTTGCATTGATTCTCCATCTGGACTTAATTTTAAAGTAGTATTAAGAGGGTTTTCTGATGACTTAGGATGTGTATATAGCTCGGATAGCCCTGTAGGTCTAAAAGCATTAATTGGGATCTGGACTTGCGTAAACATAGTTTGCTAAGCACAAATTAGTTATAAGTCCCATAGCTAAAATTACATGTGCTTTTCAGATTCCCTGCGCAAACTGTTTTGACACAAATATCTTCTTTCATGCACCCGAGTGTCCTAAATTTAATCTGGTTAACTGTGTTTATAACTCCCCAACGGCCTTCTGCAGAGATCTTGACTGTTGTGATAATTGTTTCCATATTGAGAATGAGTCGATGAGCTCAAGTATTTGGTGTTCTTGGGTTGATAAGCCGAGAAATAGTTTTTTGATGGTTTTTTGATGTCTCCAACAAGAAATAAAATGACGAAGAAATTAACGCAGCTCCTATTTTAGGAAATAAAACAACCAATGTGAGGATGTCTTTATTGGTTTGTGGGGATGATGCGAATGCGCCAAAATGCTCTACGCATCAACCTCGGAATCTCTGTGTCTCTTATATACCAAAATCAGCTGGAATTTTCTTTGTTGATACATGGTCATTGGATGGTCATTGGATTGGTTATGGATCATTGACCCTGAATTGCATTTTATATGTCGACTTTACATGGCACTAATACTCTGACAGCAGAAAGTTCAATATGTATTAACAATGCCCCATAATGCATTGGTTGTTGTTGGAGCGAGATAGCTCTATATTGCTCCGTTCTTTCACTCCATATTTTCGTGGCTCTGCAACTTGTTTAAAGGTGGTAAGAGTGACCCGAGCTAGTCACTTTGGGGAATTGGCGCATGTGCAAGCGAATCGGCATGTTCCTCAGGATCTGACAGTTCGGTTGAATCATCTATCAGTCAGAAGATCAGCATCGCCAATGCAGCATCAGCAGAATCACCCACAAGGATTAATCCACCAAGTGTTCCACGCCTGCTACCAGTGTTGCGTGCGCGCATCCCTTTTGATTTGGCTTTGTTGGGAACCAACACTTGGGGTTATTCATTGACTCTATGATGTCCATTTCTTACCATACCGAGGAGCTGAGAAAATATTTTCACCTTACACTGAAATATTTTTTTCTATTTAAGGGGAGTATGTTCCA
Source organism: Brachypalpus laphriformis (assembly GCA_945910035.1). Lineage (NCBI taxonomy): Eukaryota > Metazoa > Arthropoda > Insecta > Diptera > Syrphidae > Brachypalpus > Brachypalpus laphriformis. The sequence continues at coordinate 37,916,752 of OX246753.1, forward strand.
CTAAGCCAATGGCCTCTGTATACTACTGGTTATTCTATTCTATTGAATAAGCTGTTGGGTTGGAGTATATTTTAATAAAATAAAACCCTTACTTACGTTGCAAAAATATATTCTGAGAAAAATTAGCTTTGAACATCGCCGTCATCGTAGTTTTCCGCTGTTTTATGAATTGAACATTCGGCCATTTCGTCATGTATATTGTTTTAATATGTAAAGATATTTTTTATTAGATCCAGCAAACTTAATTTTAAATTCCTGGACCATTATAATCTTCGCGCAAATTCCTTGCATCTAGTCTCTGTGTCTGTATTTCGCACTACTTTATTTCCTAATTTTTATACCATGTTTTGTCGTTTATTTAATAAATTACCACCGTACCTTAGAGCAACTCACCAAAAATGATGATATAGAATCTCTGGTGAATGTCCATTCCTAGACGTTTTCATATGTATATGTAAGTAAATCTAACATTTTGGTGTATCTTTGAAATCGTTTTTTTTTTCTGTTATATTTTAAAAAAAGACAGAAGGATATATGCATTTTATATTCAAAAAATACAACGCTAACTAGGTTAGGCACAATATCGGAATGAATGTACATACGAGTATATCTTAACTTTGCATGCGGACATGGGGGTGTCAGATTTTAGACAGATCGATAATTATATCGATATGGTAATTATAAATATATGGTGCTCTTCAAATTGTGTCAGTGCTGTCAGGATACTTCAATTACCCCCACTGTTAATTAGAGTCAAATCTAACATGTTTGTTCCGTAGTCGTGTTGGTCGTCTTGGAAACTGCAATGCATCTGTCGGCTCGTTAGTTGCTCTTTGGATGTGTGATGGTTCCGAGGACGATTCAGCGACCAGCGAATCTAAATCGATGTTCGGAGGTCTGGACGCAGGGTAATTAACCACGTCGTCGTCGTCAGACTCGATGTGCTCTGTATCATGAGGTTGGTTGTATACATTATCACTAAGATGAGAAAAACCATTAGAAACCATATCAGATCTACTTGGCGAAGTACGTTTGTTGCATATTCCGGATTATTGTGTGTTTTGTTTCGGGCTGTGGAGCTCGAATCTGATTTTGATGACTTCGTCAGGTGCCGGAAATCGTCTCGGCCAAATGCATTTTTCCAGATTTCGCTTGATAACCGCATACATCCATTTCTTTTTTTGAACTTACTGTCGGACAAAAACTGGTTGATCTATATGAAACCTGCATCGATTATGGTCTGCCCTCCCTTCTTTCCGGGGTTCCGGAAACATAGCTGAAACTAACGTTCGGTGCTGCATCAGTGCTGCCAGTGTATATCACTTTCTTTTCTTCGTTTTAATTAATTTCTTTTCTTCATTTTATTTATACTTTTATTTGATATTCTCTCGCTACTGTAAACATGCATTTTTTTGAATTGCTTTGAATTGAATTATTATGAGTTTTCTTTAAATTTTTTCTGATCACACCATCAACATTTGAATTATTCAGCTAATTTTCCTTGAAATGACATTCAACACTATTTTCGTTAATTTATTTCATTTGTTGAATTTGTATACTTAGGCTAAGATGATTTTTATGAAGTTTGAGAAATAGATAATAATATCATAAAAAGCTAATAATATCATAGGCTTTACTATTTAACGTACGCCTTATCTATTTCAGTGTCATTAATTCCCACTATAAACCGATTGCATCCTCCAAGCTTGCAACAAACTGACCAAAAATTCGATCAAAATCGCCTTCTCAATGTAACAATGCAGAAGGACAATATTGGTAATTGATTCACTGTCATGGGGGAGCGAATTTCATGTGCACCTATCCTAACGAAGCAACAATTTATTCCACTCGCTGAAGCGTACTGCACGATTGGAGTTCCCTCGCCCCCAAAATCCAGGACACGAAAATCAAATAGCAAACTGAAAATAAATTTGTTCATTTACATGCTAGGAATACTAATTACACGTTGTGCAACAACCAGCAAACGACCCCTGTTTGTGTCTAGACACCATCAACCCTCCCACGACCGTGCAACCCACCAGACTATGAAAACTCTATCATCACAAGTAGCACCAACGTAAAGCACCCTTTTCAGAGGGAAGCTCAACAGAGTTACTCACCATGGAACTTCCGATTTAGTGCACCTTTCGACTTCTACATCGGGTAGGTACCACGGGACCCATTCTAATCGTGTCATGAGACAGGCGAAACATTCAATGTTTCCAACTTAACGAAGGCGGGCAAACCTCCATCAGTTACGGACTTAAAGAAAATTTTCTGGTTTTAGCATAGAAAATGGGAAAAAATCAACACCAAACCATCCAAAGGGTAAACTTTTTGGGCAGAGCTCGCTGTGGTAGCCATGAGCCGCTTCGGATACTTGTCGTCGCCAGACCATTATCCATCCGATGCTTCCCAATAGGAAATTTATTATTCCGAGCAAAACAGCCCCATGGGACTATTTATCACGGCATTGAAGATAGTCGGAGAAAAATGGCAATAGTACAAGGGGACGGGTGGTGGTATATTTCTCGCCCTCCTCATATCCTTAACATCCTTTTTATGTTTAACGGTGCGAGAAAACAAAACAAATCTAAAGAATTTTCTTTGGAATTTTTTATTTTTTTTTTTGGGAGGCAAGAACCCGTAAAAGATACAGCCGCGCAACGTCGTCGTCAGTTGTTAAGGTGCCGGGCGGCTTGCTCCTGACTCCCAAGTCAATAAAACAACAAAAAAAGACACAAACACAATCACAAACAAATAAAAACAATGAGAAGCACCATCGCTTCTGTTTTGCTGAAGATTGATATCAAATTTTATTTACATTGTTGAGCGCTTCCTCGAGAGGTTTTTGTGTGCGGAATCCGGGTTTTGCTCTTCGGTGGTTTCGGGTGGTGGTGGTGGTGACGGCGCGCGACTGCGGTTGTTTTGTTTGTCTGAGATTTAGTGGGGTGAGGAGCGCGGGCGGTGTGGCACAAGTCCTCTTCGGCAAGGGTTGTTCCTTTGCGGATGAGTGATTTTATTTCAGCCACCCGTCGTTGTTCGCCCCCACATCCGGAGAGATAAAAATTCTTTTGACTCATGTCTTGAAAATGAACTTTGTTTGTTTTTTACTGACCCTTTATTTATAGGTGGATGGGCGTCGGAAGGGTAGCATTAAATTCTTGAAATTGTTTTTATGGGGCAAGTGTTGTTTTGGTTAATTAATCGGAAATTGCTGGTGGAATTCGTTGGGATATCTCAAGGACTTTGTGGCTTGAAATTGTTGTTATTTTTCCTTTTTTGTTTTCGTTTTTTGTACAGAACAACTTTTATTCAAATGAAGTTTGTCTGACTTGTGCCTTTTTGGAATTTTCACAAGAATGGCATGGATGCGAGAGTTCACAAGCGGAGGTGTTTATGTTAATGCGGCGTGGAAGATTGGTTGCATTCAGTACTTCTTAAGTGAATGAAGCAGTATAAGAACATTTGAAAGTATCAGTAATCATCCTTACAGCAATTTATGTATAACCAACACCCGACTTTCTGATCCTGAGCACTTTTAAGATGCATAGGAGCAGCATATTTTACAGCTGGATATACCATACCAAGTGCAGCACCTTGCTGGAAACTGCAGATACTTGCCAAATGCGAACTTGGTTATTGTTTCTTGTCTTTAGTTTTTGAGCCGAATGACAAAGTTCAGCCAAGTGTATGCCCTTAATATCTTGAATTGCTTTTAATACTTTATTCCATAAGGTTCATATGTATATTACGTTTGTCATATAGGGTTAGTTGGGGTAAAGATCGCGGATACAAGCTGCCGAAATGAGGTTCCTTCGCGGTGTTGTTGGAATAACTCGTAGGGATCGAGTGCGCAACACCAGAGTACGCGAGGCGCTCAACGTTGAGCAGCTACTTCTCCGAACGGAACGATCTATGCTTCGATGGTTTGGTCACGTAGTGCGTATGTCCCCAGACCGGCTTCCAAGACGCGCCATGGTTGCCGTACCATCAGGTAGACGACTTCGCGGAAGGCCCAGAAATAGATGGTTGGATCAAGTCCGACATCTCTCTTGGAGCCGCTTAGGGATTCTCCCTGATGAATTGGAGTCAATGGCGGAGGATCGAGAAGGATGGAGAGTCCACCTGAGCATCCTACCCCCGCGACCCTCATGAAGGATTAGCGGGCCATTGAAAATGAATGAATGAATGAATGGGGTAAATATGGACACTTTTTGCAATTCAGATGAAGACTAAATTTGGAAAAAATGTTAGAACAAAAATGTGTGCATCCTAGAGATGTGTCAACTCGAATTCATAAACCGGATCAAACCGAGTTACAGCAAACCGATGGAACGAACCGAATTATTAAATGCAAAAGAGCCTTAAACCGAGTTTCTTTCTTACTTTTAGCAAAGGCAATCGTTTTAAAAGAGACTACAAATGGTATTCCTGATAAGAAAATCGTTAAGTGTGTAGTGTAGCGTTTACATTTTTCTTTTTAATGTTCACATGTACTGAACTTTTTTTTTGTTAAAAAAAAAAAAATATATTTGGCGCAACAGCTCTTTAAGTGCCTGGGCCTAGCGTTGTGTACGTTATATTTTTCACTCCAATAGAAGGGACCTGCAGTTTTAAGAAGCTTTCTCGTGACAACAATACTCTCGGGTGTTTGTCAGACTCTTGCATGAGGTGGGACCGTAAAAAATCTTTTTGGTGTTTTCTGGGATTCGAACTTGAAACCCCAAGTGTGAGGTTTTTATTATTCCGGGGTAAATATGAACTAAGTGATCAATTTCACTGCGCCATATGGACTTCAGACAGACAAGCTTACAACTTTTTCCCAAACGTTCTATTTACTACTGACAACTGCAAGTTATCTGCGCAATATGAAACACACAAGTCTAGTGACAGCTTAAACTTTCTTCTTTAAAAGTAGGCTACAAAAATTAATTCGAATGAACAGAAATAACCATCGTTTATATGATTTACCCAACTGACCCTACCTAGTCCTACCATAGGTTTTGTTACAAAACTTCCAGCGCAAACTGCATGAAGAAAACATTAGGAATTGTACAAAATACAACAAATATCAGCCAGTTTGATTTCACCTACTGACCGGTTGTCATCAAATGGGTTATGCAAAAAAGTCGTATTGATGGCATAGTCTTGCAAGTGCGAAGAAAATGCTTCCCATTTTTTTTAAATTACTAAATCTGCTCGGGATATCAAAAATTTATGAAAATTTAAATTTAACGAACTATAATTATTATATAAAACATGGCAGACGGCGACTTCCTAGTTTCGATTTAATGCTTTATTTGGTTGCATACTTTTAGGGACCTCATTAATAATCTGGTCTTTGTTGACATTGACAGCGCTGGCGATGACATTCCCCGAGTGCTTTGACACCGCAAAGGCTCCCTTTTCGTCTTTGTTTTGATGAAATTGTAGGATAATTCGTTCCTCCACAAGTGCACCGTATACATTTTTTTTTTTTCAAAGAGTGACGTGATTATCTGAGTAGCTTATATCAAAACGAGGTGTGAATGAATGGTTAAGTCATTGAGTTCCGTAGTGTGATTTTGTTTATTGAAATCAAATAATTTGATTGATTGACTTGGCGGCATCGCTTAATACATCGATAACGACAATCATAAGTGTTTATTTAGCAAAATTGAAAGGTCAGCATTCAAGAAACAAACATTTTCTTGATAAGTAATCACTGATCCCATAAAATCATTATTTGCATAATATCAAGTAAATAAATATGAATTTAAAATCAATTACTTTCGTTGAACCAAATAGAATCGTTATCGTGTCGAACATTGATGCACAGAAATATGAGGAAATTATAGGATTACGCGACGTACTTAGGGGAGACTATATAATAGAGAAACTCTTAACATATTTTGTTATATTTTATCTGAGAAGCACCGTGTTAAGTTGAACTCATTTGGAACGTAAAGGTTTTAAATATAAATTGGTTTATTTGTGAAAACTCTAAAAGTGCAAGTAACGTATTGTAAAAATGCATTATATGCATCTGATTATAGCAGTGGCATCGCTTAGCTGCGGTAAATATCATATAATATTTAAACTATAATCTTATTGTTATTGATTTACATTTTTATTTATTGAGAATTTGTCTTAAATAATCGTGAATTAGAATTTCTTAAAGTTTACCAGTGAACAATTTCTTGAAAATGGGACCAAGATTATTTCAGTAAATTGGTTTGACGAAAGGAAAACAATCGATGAACATACAGGCATATACGACAATGTTCTTGTGTTTGATACTATCCCACTTTCTCATTGCCCACATCTTATGGTTTCCACTGCTCTTCTCTACCGTAGGCGCTGAACTTTTTCTAGCGATTGAAAGACATAAGCTTCTAAACATCGAATCTTATCTCAGCATTTTACTGCTGCTGCTTCGGGATATCCGCAAGTGTATCTTGTCTGCAACTATGCGTATGTAGTGGTCAACAGGAGCAGACGTTCAAAGTATTTAATGCATGTCTCGCGTCAATCGTAATAGGATCTATCTGTTTTCTTGGGGACCTGCAAGTTTCCTCTTGAGTGTCGGATCGCAAAGGATTTGGGTGCTAGGTATGATGATTCACGCAGCTGCAAAGTTGATAACCATTATGCCATTCGACACATGGTCAAACGTTTGATAATTTTTTCTCATATATGGAGACCAATTAAGGTGTTTAATCAGGTGTTAACTTTTGTGTAGACCGAAGCTGTTTGAATCACTGTCAAACTACAAATACACGTGGTTGAACCCCTGCATATGAAAATACGACGATTTGACTTCAATTACTTGGGAAAGTGGTCAAAACTTTGACTGTGTCAAACGATGTTATCGTAGCTTCAGTTTGTTTATAAATATGGTGACCTTAGGCTGTCCTTTCCGAACGCACTACCAAAGACAGCGCCTTTCTTATAATGGCATTGACATTGACAAACATTATTTTTGTATCTTGCGAGCGCTTTTTGTATAGGTATCGTGTGGAAAAGCGGAAACAACTTTCCTTGGCAGCTTCGTCGTTTTTTTTTACTGTGGGGCGTGAGCGCATATCAAGCTGATGCTTCAAGATTTTGCTGTCGTTGCTGGTTGGCATCAGACGTTGATTCGCATGTCTAAAGCCCAAAACGCAATGTCTAAGACTGTTTCCAAATTCGATTAAACGCGACCGCATTATATCGTAGCTACGTTTGCTTAATTATGACTTAGTCTATACGCTAGTTGTCCTGCTTGTGAAAGAATAGAGTATGCAGATCTGAACAAGATTGTCTTTACCCCCATTTACAATGGAAACTGACAATAACATCATCCATATCCGAGGCTTGTTTGTCTCGTAATCAGCTTGTTTCCTTGCCTTGTTTGTAATCCCTACCACGAGAAGCTTGATACTCCGATGCATATCTAAATACAAAAACATTTGGAACTCAAACTATTCCAATGAATGTTTGTTTTTAAATAATAATCTTACGTAAACCTAACATATCTGCAAAACTATTTTAATTACTTTCATAAATAAGTTGACATTCTTCTAAGCCACAACACTGACTGACATTTGCCATCCTCACCGAACCAAAAACCACTATGTTACCAACTCTCTCTGGCCATCTGGTACCAGTTCGTCTAGATAGTAGTTCCTCCGTTCATATTTTGATCCTTGTCAGGAAATGCCATCACATCTCGGTAGAAAAACGACCACACGGAGTAAGTTATCCACTTCTTGTTGTTCATCCTCCCGCAGTTTGACAATATAATCTACGCTCTCACCCACCGCCTCCTATTTCTCGATTTATTATTACTCTTCGGCCCCCCCGCCACTATGTGTGTGTGCGTTATACCACAACAATATAACGTAAAAGGTCAAAAACTACCATAAATATGATGTATGTTGTATTTTTTCGCAACTCCTCCTATTGTGTGCCAAACAATTGTCAGTTGTGTCCAATGTTGTGACTGTTATGTCGTTTTGTCCTTTTTCCAGAATAGGAGTACGAACCCCTCCAGCCACATATCCACTATTTCCGCATAATGTTGGCAAGTCAGAATGGGGAGAAAAGAAAAAAAAACAAAACAATTTGGTGGCGCCTGACTGACTGGCTGCTGTTGGGTGATGCGGTTTTGTTGCTCCTTTTTCGTCATCGTCCTTGTTTACGTAATGCCGGAGTCACTCTTTCGTATCTGTTTGTATTTGTGAGAGAAGATGAAATGAATCACGAAGCGATAAAAGCTGAAACGTCGCACCCTCTGCAATGAAATTGTGTCTGAAGTGTGGCGACTCACATACGCTGGGCGTAAGGATACGCATTTTATCGGAGGAACCACCAGCCACCAACTAGCTTGACAGCTTAACGATTGTGTTATTTTTTTTTTTTTACCCCACTGCCCTTAACTTAATCCACTTGGATTCGAATGCTTCTCTCTTACTCTGGACAAAACCAAATCGAGAATAAAGAAAAGGGTCCTGGAACGAATTCAATTCTTATCCTCCTCCTTCCGGTTTGCAACGTAACCACCGATATTCTCGCCGTACGATTTAATGTGCACAGTTATCCTTTTCATTCAACTGATATTCTTTTTTATTTTCTTGGTTCCTTGTTTTCCGAAGGAAGAAGATAGAGTGTTTTCCTGGCGCCAGACAGGACGGCGTCCTGATGAAATTGAAAAGTTTTCTTCTTTCTTTTCTCTTATTCTTAGCATCTGTATGTATGTGTATGTGTACTTTTTGTCTGCGTTATTTGGCTGACAGTGCTTCCTTGTTTCGATGCTTCCTTGCTGCCGGCATCCTTGTTCATTCCTTGCTCTTTTCCAATCGTAGTGTGTTTATGAATCTTGATCTTTATAATCTGATTGCTCGCTCACTCTAGAGAGGGGTGGGGATATGACGGAGTACTTTGAAGGGATAGAAAGTCCTTTTATAAACAATTTTATAAATCCTTGATACAGTTGACAACAGCAACAGCAGTGACTGCTGCGACAGGACTTAAGGGCGTTTTATTTTTATTTATTTACTTTTCAAGGATGTGTCTCTCAAGTTGGTTGTCCTTTCTGTTTTTTTTTTTTTTTTGTCCACTGTCCTGACAGTTATCAGAAGGAGAACATACATAAGATAAACAATGTCACTTAATAAAATGACCCATTATCCTTCTTTGGCATTTGATTCCGATTTTTTATCGACTATTAACTGTTATGCCTTAAAAAGAAAGTACTGAATTTAAGGATATTACATTGCCATCATAATTTTACATATTACTGTATCTGTGTTTGTGTGTGTTAGGAAAATCTGCATCATAAATCAAAGACATGACATCCGAATAACAACCCAACCCAACGCAGCTCAGCTCCATTTTCCGACACAAACCGACAGCAGCGGCGGCAGTAGTACTAGTGGTGATGGTGCCGTAAGGACGAAGGATAAAAAATAAACTTTTAGTTTCGACGGTGTGTTTTTCCTGCTGCTGTGCTGTGTTTGTTTCTGAATAAAATTTATTGTCGTAGGTACTTGTTTTAGGGCGGAAATGGCGGTGATGACGGGTATTCAATGTTGTTATGTCCTTAACATTTAAGGATTTTATTTTACTTTATTTTTAGCTGTTTTCTTTTTTTGTTTATTCCTTTATACTCTCTCATTGCCTGTTGCTGAATAGAAATGCGTGCAGCATGCTGGTATTAAATTTATGAGAATACAAAACCAAGTATAGTTTGTTTGACGTTCTGGAATCCGACCGTAACTGAACTTTTTTATGATTTGTTTAGTTTTATATATTTTTCACTTCCGGAGCTCATATGTGTATTGTGTGTGCAGCTCGTAAAAATTGTGCTATAATTCTTTTCCCATTAATTTCATGGAAGTTAATCTAGATCGGTCGTTAAAAAGTGAAGAAAACGTACTTGGTTCTGAAGAAGAGTGGTTAAGGTTTAACCTGTTCATTCGTCACGCATCATAGTATCAACACTTTTGGAAGTAAGAGGTGGAGATTCAATTCTGTAAACCTCTTATGCAGACTTTCGAGAGCAATTCTAGAACTGTTCAACTAATGAAATATTTTAATATTCTTGCTAAGGATCCCAATAATAAAATATATAATATATATAAAGTATATAAGCTGTTTATTTATAAACAACTAGCAAATTTATTTTTTTTGTACTTCAAAATCATCAAATCTCTTTATTCTTCATCAAACTAATCTTAAACTATATGGTATTAACAAATTCACTTTTAATCTAAATATCGTTCACGCTCAACACCACTTTTAAAATAATTAACTCTCATGGTAATTGCACTGTTAATAGTTATTTTTCATTCTATCGACTGTCTGCCAACTACTGTTGATTGGTATATTTATACCAAATACACAAACCTTTATGCTTGAAGTTCTTGTGCGATGATAGATTGACAGTAAAAAAAAAAATAGGTATTTGGCGCAACAGCTCTGTTGCGTAGATCTAGCTTCTCGCAACCAGTCGTGTTGTGTGCTTTATATTCTTTCACACGAATGGAAGGGATGTACAGTTTAGTGCCGTATCCGAAGGGCAGTTTGTTTTTGAGAGGTTTTGTCGTGAGAACAATACTCTCGGGTGTTTGTCAGACGTTCGCGAGAAAGTTGGGGGTGGCAATGGTGTAGTGGTAACGTCGTCAATTGCCACGCTAAAGGTTCATGGTTCAAATCTTGATGTCAGCAAGCATTTATTTATTTCTCATGAAATATATAAAGTCAGTTCGGTCATTTGCGAAAGCTTGTGTGAACACTACTGCGAAGGCATAACGCTGGCAGTAGCTTGGTCATGTGGCTGAAAAAACTGTTCGCTCTGTTGATAGTGATTTGCCCTTGACATCGGTTATCGGGAAAAAAGTACTGTGAATCAGAAGCAAAGACAAAAAATATAACAAAAATCTCCCCAGTTGTTTGGACGCCACCCCCGGAGAATCTCTGAAGCATAAACAACTGAGCTTCAAGAACTACTACACCAAAATCTTTCTCTCTCTCTATCCTTTCCAACGCCCACACTGTATGTAAACATGTTAAAGGTATTCATAACCCTTTGAGTGCGCGTAAATTATAAAAAAAAAAGTGGGACCGTAAAAAAATTTGTTGGTGTTTTCTGAAATTCGAACATGGAACCTCACGCGCAGTGGTCCGATACACTAACCATTTGCAGCACGGCGGCGTCCAATTAGTTCATTGATAATGCGAAAGGTACTTTTGTGGATACTACAAAATATAGGTATAATAGTCTAGACGATGGAGTATTCTCTGTCTCTATCCTTTCTCACGAAAGTTATCAAATGTTTCATGAGCTTGCAACGAAGTATTGTAATCTGGATTTCTTTCTCTTCCGCAAAAGCAGTAGAGCGATTTCACTTGGATTGCAGTTCCAGGCTAGTAAGAATGTGGTTAGAAAGTGCCAGTCATTTAAAATATGAAAAAATTCAATTACAGCGACCCCTAAAAGCAGTACACAAAACTGCTCGCCTCTCATTTGCAGAAAAGTTTGTCCAAAAGCCAGAAATATGGACCCACATTATTTTTAGTGATGAGAAAAAATTTAATTTGGACGGGCCTTATGAGTTTAATTATTACTGGCATGATCTGCGATGCGATAAGAAAATTCTTTCAGGGACAGCGGGCGGTGGCGGATCTGTCATGATTTAGGTAGCATTTAAAACCAACCTGAAGTCGGAATTCGCATTTTTAAGTGGAAGACTCAAGGCCTTTGACTACCAAAATATGCTCGAACATTACCTATTGTCGTTTATGACACTTGCTGAAGATCAAGACATCATATTCCAACAGGATAATGCCCCGATCCATGCTGCAGGATCAACTATGGATTAATTTCGTGGCTTTGACATCCAATTACTGGACTGGCCTGCGCTGAGTCCGGATTTAAACCCCTTAGAGAATCTTTGGGCAAGTCTATGATAAAGAAAAGTGAGAAATTGGAACTATTGCTGAATTGAAGCAGAGAATCATAGCATGTTGGAATGATATAACCAACGACACACTTAACAATCTTGTTGATAGCATGCCTCGTCGTCCTCTCAATTTAATTAAATCAAATGGAGGAAAAATTGACTAGAAAAACCAATTATTATTTTTTTAATTTTAAAAACGACTGACTTATACCCGCAGGTTATGAAGAAATGCCAAATTTTTATACTGTTTTCCAGCACAATTTTTAAATTTTTGTCTTACCCTAAAAGCAGTAGCTAATAATTCAATTCTTTTTTTCTACAAATAAGGATGTAAGAAGTATTTACGATAACAAATGGATTTCAATTTTTTCACCTTTTGTTTTTGAATTATTTAAAAAAATTGTAAATTTGTATACTTGTTTCCAGCACTGTATCCCTAGTAATATAGAAGAAAGTGAATATTTCTTTGCAAGGACATATACGAGAACACCAAACGACTGAATGGATTTTGATAATTTTTTTTTGTTGATTAGGTTTTGATAAGAAACAGGTTCGTGCGTACACAAATATTTGATTTTGATTGTAAAAGAGACCAAGAAATTCAATAATTAGACTTTCAACTCAAAAAAAGTAATCTTTTCCTTCTTCTATTTCAATGAAACAAAGTTCAGAGCTCTAAAATACACATCTTTTAAGTCGAAAATATATATATTTCTACGTGCTCTAAAAGCTAAGCAATATTAATAACAACTTTGCAAAATTCCTTTCTTTTTTAAATATCTTAATTGACCAAGATTTTGAAATCAATTTCAGTGGTGTTTTCTTCATTTAGTTTTCTTTCTAGGGCCTATTCGTAATTTTTTAAGAGAGCAAGAGCGAATTGTTTCTCTATTTTCTCTACATACCTGCTTGAGCTTGAGTCGAATGAGTTCATGTCTGCTCAAGCGTAAAAGTTTTATCAGTGTGTATTTTTTTTTAGTGTAGATTATGTTGTATATGTGTGTACACACAACCTACGAGTAGTCAGTGAGTCGTATTGATGTAATCGCATATTATATTTGAGTGCAATTTAAATGTGCTAGGCAAGTGAAGCAAGCAAGTGGTATATATGTAAATACAGAATTAGTTGAATCATTTTAAGCTATGGTATAATTGACTGCTTACTACTTCGGAATTAAAATTTTCGCTCTGCAGTAAATCTCTCAAATATTTTCCTCAAACTGAAATGGAAATAAAGGAATTAACAGAAACATTTTTAATTTTTCGAACTTCTTTGGTAAACATGCATCACGATTAGGGATTTCAATCCCGAAACTAATTTTCAATCCCGGGATTCCGGGATTTGGAAAAATGAATCCCGGGATCCCGGGGTATCCCGGGATTGGACAGAATATTTTTTTTTGTAAAAAAAAAAAGAAATCAAACCAAAAACCGATACACGGGTCAAGAAATTGATGTCATGTTCTTAACAGAAAAAATCAACTTCCAATAATTGCTCACAAAAATGTAGAAATTAATTATAAGTGCCTTATCTTTTTAAATAAAAAACAGCGTAGCTATTATGCTCTGCATTTTTTTTTTTATTATTAAAATTAATCAAAAGGAATAAAATCATCCATTTTCCGTTTAACCGGTGGTCCTGCCGTTTGCTTCTCTCTTGATTGTCGAGTAGACGAAGCAATACTCAGTTCACCTCCCACTTTGGATTTATGGATTGCTAATAAGTTCGTGTGTAAGCCTGTAGTTGAACCTCCCAAAGTCTTCACGACAGCCTTACATTTTTTACACTGTGCACCTTTTCCATCTTTTGATGTGTAAAAATGATGCCAAACTGATGGTGATGGGTCAGATTCACAATCTTTTTTATGCTTGGTGAAATGAGTTTCACTTGACATTTTTGAAATCACATAATAATTATAGGGACTAGTACTTTATTTAAAACGCGTGCGAGAACACCACAAACACAATAGAAACTAAACATAACTAAACTTGTTTCTCGTACAGTATTTTTTATGACGCACTTGCAACACCGCTCAGTCTTGTTCGAAAATACTTGTTTCTCTTTCTCCTTTAAACATGTTTTCATGTGTCTAGATAGTGGAAACCACTCTTAGTTGCATGCGCTGCGCAATCGTGTTCCCCTTTCCTTGAAAACTTTCATCTTTTCTAAAAAACAAGTTTTCGTGAGTCTAGGAAATGGTAATAGCGCCTTCGAAGTTCTAACATACACTTTAAGTTTGTATGCGCATGCGCAATAACTGTACTACATGCATGCGTAGTTCATGGAACCTATAAGCACTGAAGAAACCATAATACAAATAAAATAGATGAACGCATACCTTGATTTGCGCTTCAACGGCGCCGGATCTGTCAAGCACTACCGTAATCTAACCTATTCTAGATATGTTTCTTTTCTGTACATAATTTTTGGAAAACGGCAAAGCAAAGGTTAATTTCGATCACAAAAAACTAATAATCTAAATTTTAAAAATCAAAAATTACTTATTAGCTATTTGCTTCAGAGACAGAGAGTACCAAATAAAATCAGCTTTCAATCCCGAAAATCCCGGGATTGGTGACTGGCAATCCCGGGATCGTTCAAGAGCAAAAAACGTCCGGGATCCCGGGATTCGGGATCCCGGGATTGATTTGCCTAATCACGATATATCGGAGCTCGTGCGAATTCTCTTCCTGTAGGCATTTCTGATACCCTTGCTGATTTGTGTCAAACGTCAAGAAATTGGTGTGCCTCTTTTGAGTTATTCGCACACCATCCATCTACATATTGTGGCAGGTCGAATGTTTTTGGCTCGAACTTTTTTTTATTTCTTCCTTAACTCTTACTCTCATAACTTAGTATGTTCATATTTCTTAAGTCTTCTATCTATTTCTTGCGAAAGAGATGCAAACATCCCTCATCTTCCTACCCATCCCTTTGGAATGTAACTTTTTTGTATCTCTCTTAATAACTTTACAAAAAACAGAAAAAAATAACTTACCAAAGTATAAACTAAGAAAATTATAGCTACACTCATTTTAGGGGGTATTTTCTTTGTAAATAAACCCACTTTGAAAGGGCGGGTATAAAGGTTGTTTATTTGGACTTGAATAAATGGTAATTAAATTTCCTAAATGATAATTACGTACGAAATATATCAATACTACTATATATATTTGAAAGTTTGGATGTGTAGCTGTTTGTTGCTCAATCACGCTTTAACAGCCAAACGGATTTAGATGAAACTTGGTGGATAGATAGTTCATGTCTCCCATGTCATGGATTCACACATGTTTTTTTTCTAAAAAATGTATAATACCGAAAAATATATAATAATATACAAAAAACAGAAACGGATTGACTGAGTAATATATCAACGCACAGTATAAATCGTCAGGTCTAGAAACTTGAAATTTTGCACAGAGGTTTCTTATATAACGTAGGCATCTACCAAGGAAGGGTGTTTTCAATTCCGACCCCTAAAATGGGTGTTCAAAGCACAGTTGCCAATCATCTATCATTTTTTTGTGCGATTAACTCATGTGCACTAGATGGCTCTAACGATCATCCGTATTGATAAAGCTGTATAGAATAAAAACGTTTATTAAAAGCTTTATGTAATAGGTAGATAGCTACGTATTTATCAAAATAAATCCACTTCATCGATTTCCATGAAATGAATTTTATGACTTAAAGTAAATATTATCAAAGATTGAAAACCATAGATAATTTTATTTCGTTGTCCTGAAGCTGAGAAATACACAAATGAATATGGGAAGCATAATACATTTTTAAACGGGAACTGAACCGCGGATGAAGATAGTTTAAAGAAGAAAATTGAAGATAGTTAAGGCCGAACTATAATAGTAGAATGGGTGCGTACGTCGACGTAACTGTGCGAACAGAAGGAAATTGTATTGTACGACCATAATTGCTCGTTATGTAGATTCGTCAAGTTTTCGTTCACTTTTTCTCACTTACAAAAAGAGCGAACCCATTGATACGAAAATTTGACTTTAACAGATGTATAAAATTAAAATTAGAAGTTCAAAAACAAAGAATTTTTTTTTTCAATTTCACTAATTTTGCAAAACAACACATAAATTGACAGGCAAACGGCTTGACTCTGACAATCGCTTTCGTTCACATACGCCTATTATTCCTATATTCCACTTGAGCAATTGACAGTACTGAAGAAAACTTAACGTAGAATTTTGACTTTAGCTTCCGATTGCTTTTGACTATTATAGTTGAGCCTTTACTCAGATTATAAATAATTTTATTTTGATTTGATTATCTGATAATTTGGGTTCGATATTTTGTATATTCCAAACTACTCCACTCACTTACTCTCTTTCCATAAACATACAAATAAAAATTTAGAAAAACAATAAAATTGCACATCAGCCTAAGCCCACCCGTATCTACAAAAAAAAGAAAAAGACAAAGCGTATACGCCACAATGAAACAAAGGCAAAACGATGACAATTGATGAGATGGCAGGAGAGATCATCATATCCAGTGGTACTGGTTTATCCATGATTTTGAATGTCAAAATATATACTCACATATATTTGTCTCTCGATCAGTCGGATCACTACGCATGAGGTTCCAAGTTCGAATCCCAGAAAACACCAAAAAGTTTTTTCACGGTCCCACCTCTCGCGAGCGTCTGACAAACATCCGAGAGTATTGTTGTCACGAAAAAGCTTCTCAAATTGCTGTTCGGATTCGGCATTAAACTGTAGGTCCCTTCCATTCGTGTGAAAAATATAACGCACACAACATGAGTGGTTGCGAGAAGCTAGGCCCTGGCACTTTAAAGAGCTGTTGCGCCAAATATTTGTATTTTTATATTTGTCTCTTTCTCAGCTTCAGCAAAACATACGAAGCAGATACGGAAAATCGGTGAAGGCGTTTTGAAGTTGAACTTTCAAACACGTTCTTTTAGGCAATAGTTAGGTTCCTAATTAACCTTTTGATATTGTGGCGAGATGAAATAAATCTACGGTTACTTCTAGACTCTACTCTACTTCGTGATATTTTCTGGTAGGGTGCAGAATTTTATCTTTCTAGGCTTTCTGGTAGCTTGCTGACACTGCTGACAGTAAAACAGACATTATGAGAAAGTTCACATTCCTAGTTCTAAGAAGAAAAGTTCAAGGCCATTTTTGTGCCTCTAGAGCTTGCCAAATCAAGACAACTATTTCAACAAAATTTAAAGAAAAAAAAAAAAAGAAGAAAACTATATTTAAAATGGAAAAGTAACGCTACTAATCTGAACTGGGGACTTTTTCCCCATTCTCGCAATAAAGCTACATTTGTGACTCGCGAAGGTAGAAACAGATTTTTCATATTCAAGTTGGATATAAGCCAACTTGCTCGCAGGTTCAGAAAAAACCTACGACCAATTGGGATAGGCAAAAAGGAGATAGCTCTTAATTTTCCTAACTCAAATGACCTAAATAGGAAATTTATTCCGAGTGAAATTTGGTCTTTTTACCCAGCAACAAAGTTCTTTATGAATCAACAACGGAATTCGAATTTGATGTCGTGTCAGAGTATGATGTGTTTGAAAGCATGAGATCGATTAAGCCTGATGCAGTTGGAGAAGATGAGGTGCCTTTATGTTTTAACAAAATAATTATGCCTCATATCTTAAGTGCATTTACTCATGGGATACATTTTTGTATAACCTCTTCTTTATTTCCCGATAGTTGAAAATTAGCAATGGTTGTCCTGCTGGACAAAAAATGTAAATCCTAGCTCTTCCTCTGATTTTCGCCCAATCAGTATGCCTTTATGTTTTATCAAAATAATAATGCCTCATATCTTAAGTGCATTTACTCATGGGATAGATTTTTGTATAACCTCTTCTTTATTTCCCGATAGTTGAAAATTAGCAATGATTATCCCGCTGGCCAAAAAATGTAAATCCTAGCTCTTCCTCTGATTTTCGTCCAATCAAAGGTCTGCCAAAGGTTTTTGAGAAGATTTTGGCAACCCCAATAACAAATCCCCTCAATAGGTTTAATTTACTGTCCCCACTTCAGTCTGGATTTCGTGCTCACCACAGTTGTCAAACTGCAATGATAAAGGTCCTTGATGATATTCGGATTCAATATGACTTGGACAATGTGATTGTTCTTTGTTTGCTTAATTTTTCAAAGGCTTTTGACAAAGTAAACTATCGAACACTTTGTAAGAAACTGAAGCTCTACTTTGGTTTCCATGATAGAGCGGTGATTCTCATAGGAAACTATTTGAATAACCGCAGCCAGATAGTTAAAGTTGGTCAGGTACCCTCTAAATCCTTAGACCTGACAATGGGGGTGCCGCAAGGCTCTATTTGGGGACCTATTTTGTTCTGTCTATTCATAAATGATCTTTAAAATGTCTGTTTAAACGTTTCTGTTCACATGTACTCGTATGCTAATGATGTGCAAATTTATCTGTCCCGTCCACTTGATTAACAAGAGCACCTTTTTTTTTTTTTGTCGGGATAGGAAACACTCGACTGGAGCACTCAGACACAACTGGTCCATTGTTCTGCCAGAGAGCAAACCCTGATTTACCCATTTTATTGGAATTTCCTTGACTTTCTAAGAAAGCCAAGCAAGCACTTCAGTGATGAGGAGCTTACAGTACCAGCACTCACCACATCCGCACCGAAGATCTGCCACCTGATACGAGCAAAGGCCGGACACTCACAGAGATAATGTTTCGCGGTGTCGTCGCTCTCTCCACAAGCGTCGCAGATTGTAGTGTCACTTAAGCCTAACACGTTAAGGTGCTTGGCAAAAGCGAAGTGGCCTGTCAAGACGCCGATAAGTTGTCTACAGTCTTTTCTGCTGAGAGACAGCAAGAATGCCGCTGATTTCTTACAGACGTCCGGGAGCATGCGTTTAGTCAACCTGCATCCTGGAGAGTCATGCCACACACAATTGTGCTCGTGAGAGACCCAGTCGTCAATGGAAGCCCTAACCGAGGACGCTGGAAGACCCAACGCGGGTTCGGGACCTGAGAAAGCCTCCTCTGAGCCTTGTCTAGCAATCTCATCGGAGATCTCGTTCCCCAAGATCCCACTGTGACCTGGGACCCAGATAAGAGACAGAGAATTCAGCCTTGCGACCGAGTTGAAAGAGTTTTTGGTTTCACGAACTATTTTGGAAGTGGTTAAAAGGTTAAGCAAGGCCTTAAGCGCAGCCTGACTGTCACTACAGACACAAATGCTACGTCCCTTCCACCTGTTCTTCACAACATAGTTCATGGCCATTAGGATTACATAAGTTTCCGCTTGGAAAACAGACGCATATTTGCCTAACGAGAAGTGAAGTCTAATGTTGTCGACCTCCACGAAGACCCCAGCGCCAGACCCTTGACTAGTTTTGGAACCATCCGTGAAAATACGACTACATTCCATTCCCGGCTCAGACTCTGACCGAAGCCAGTCCTGAACACAAGGAAAGTCGACTCTGAATTTGCGCATCAGCTGGAATTCTGGTGTCATTGCATCAGACGGCATATCTATAAGACAGGAGTCGTAAGATAAGTGTCGCGCAAGTTCATCAAAGTTCCAGTGTGGAGTATACCAAAAACCGCCTCGCCTAAGACGATGGATGGCTTTGATAGTGCAACCCATGATATAAGTATCAAGGGGAGGTAAGTTAAGCAAAGCGTCTAGAGCAGAGCCAGGCGTACTCGAGAAAGCTCCCGAGCAGCCGAGTCAAGCCGTTCTTTGGAGTTTCGCACAAAAGGCCACCACATATTTACGCGAGAGCCCCTTCCACCAAACAACCGACGCATATGCGAGGAATGGTCTTATCATAGCCGTTTAGATCCAGAGAACCTTATTCGGTGATAAGCCCCAAGTCTTGCCAAAAGCACCCTTACACTGCCAGAAGACTGAGGGCGCCTTGGATGTTTTCGACTCGACGTGTTTGGACCAATGAAGTTTCTTATCTAAAATCACTCCCAGATATTTGGCTTCATTGGAAATGCGAATGGTGACGCCTTTTAGTACTGGCTGAGTCAGACCGGTCAAAATCCTCCTTCTCGTAAAAAGAACAACCTCAGTCTTAAGAGGATTCACCGAAAGCCCACTCCTAGTACACCATTCATCGATCATGTCCAGCGCCGCCTGCGCGTTAGCACAGACCGTCGCCAGGCATGGCCCTACAGAAAGTACGGCGACATCATCCGCATATGCCTGAGCGTAGACGTTAGAACTATTTAGAGTGTTCAACAGAGAGTCGACCACCATGCACCATAACAATGGAGACAGAACGCCACCTTGCGGGCAGCCCCTGTTTACCCCTGTCATAACATATTGGCCACAATCCGCATCCACTACCAAAGTTTTATTCATTAGCATTGCTTTAATCCACAACACTAATGTTTCATCTACCCCGTGTTGTCTGGCAGAGTCGCACATGCAGTCAAAAGTCGCTTTGTCAAAAGCACCCTCAATGTCGATGAAGATACCCATCGCGTATTCTCTCCTATCAAGCGCGCATTCAATTCTGGCCAATCGATTTTGAAGTGCGGTCTCACAGGATTTCCCACGCTGATAGGCATGCTGCATCTCCGATAGTGGATGCAGTTTCAAAGCAACTTTGCGCACGTGAAATTCTACCAGTCTCTCCATACTTTTCAGTAAGAAGGATGTCAAACTTATAGGTCTGAAACTCTTGGGGAGCGAATAGTCTTCCTTACCAATTTTCGGTATGAAAGCTACTCTGACTGTCCGCCAAGGTGTAGGAATATATGCCAGTGCCAAGCCAGCGGTGAAAATTCTTTTCAGAGTTGGCAATAGCTGATCTATACCCTGTTGCAGCATAGCTGGATATATTCCATCGGAGCCAGGCGATTTCAAACCATCAAAAGATGCCACAGCATATTTGATGGCCTCATCTGTTACCACGGCTGATGCAATATACCAGCTGCGCCGAGTTTTCTGACTTAGATCAAGCTCAGCCTGGGTAAGCGGGCCAAGCTGCGACCTAGTGATTATCTGATTGCCAGGAAAGTGAGTCTCCAGCAGAAGACTAAAAGTTTCCGCTTTCGTCTCAGTAAACTTGCCATCAGATTTTCTCAGTGACTCCGGTTTGGTCGGCTTGCCCCTTTTGAGAACCTTAACCAACCTGGTTTCACCGAGTGTCTCGACCTTTTCACAAAAATCTCTATAAGAAGCACTTTTCGACAACCGAATTAACTTCTTGTAGTCTTTTTGCTTCGATCTAAAAAGATTCCAGTCACCTTCTAAATTTGTCTTGAGTGACCTATTTAGAAGTTTTCTGGATTCTTTCCTAAGTCGCTGCAGTTCTGGGCTCCACCAGGGAACCGGAGTTCTGCAGGGGGTTTTTGTCAATGGGCACGTCAGTTCAAAACAGCTGGTAAGGACACTAGTCAGGTTTTGAACAGCATCCTCAACCTTTCGTTTCGTTCTGAGTTTAGTTGGAGTTTTGACAGATCTGTCTAGCTCTTCCCTAAACCGCACCCAGTTGGTTTTTCTCGGATTCCTCCTCTCCTGCAAAGTTATGGCCTCGCATTCGATTTGGAAAGCGATGTATCTATGGTCTGACAAGGACACCTCCGGCAGTACCCTCCAGTTAGTAATTGACTTGAAATACCTATTAGATAAAGTCAAATCAATTACCTCCTGCCTCCTTGCCATAACAAAAGTTGGCTGGGAGCTAACATTGTTAATTACCATGCCAGACGATAGTATAAAATCTAGGAGATGGTTTCCTCGTATGTTACATTTGCTGCTGCCCCAGACTGTATTCTGAGCATTCGCCTCGCAACACATGACTAGTCCCATCTCCCGAGTGTCACAGTACTTTATGAGTTCGGCAACCGCCTTCGGTGGTGGAGGCATTACCGAATCATAAGGGAAGTAAGCCGACGCAACGACGAAGGTTTTCCAACTTCCGGTCGTTTCGTAGCTTACAGCTGCAGCAACCAGGTCTTGTCCACAAAATTGTCCAAGCTTGGTTACTGAGAGGAAATTCGGCACAATTAGACAAGCTCTCGGTCTTTCAGATCGCTCGTCACATAGCACCGTTACTCCACGAACACCCCCAAAACCACATATGCGCTTGTTCCGCACGTATGGCTCCTGGATAGATGATATATGGGGTTTTGTACGCACCGCGGAAAGTCTGCTACTTAAGAGAGCGGTAGCAGCCTTTGAGTGGTGGAGGTTTATCTGCGAAAATATCAAAGATATATTCGCAGTTTTATTAGCAGAACGGCAGGTGCGCACATGCTTCCGGCGAGGCGAGCGCCCCTACCCGTGGCATTGCCTACGTCAGCCATTTTCTGTCCGCTAGTGCTGGGACCTTTAGGGGTAACAGCACCAGTGTCCACCAGATTTTGTGCGTAGATAACGCCACCGGTAAGAGTGTGCCCGACAGAAGAGCGCGCATCAGATGCGCACACGC
Organism: Brachypalpus laphriformis; assembly: GCA_945910035.1. NCBI lineage: Eukaryota > Metazoa > Arthropoda > Insecta > Diptera > Syrphidae > Brachypalpus > Brachypalpus laphriformis. The sequence goes on from OX246753.1 coordinate 37,939,122, forward strand.
TTCCACCAAGAAGAGCAGGCGAAACTTGCTCCATTAGATTGGACCTGTTCGAGCCGACCGAAAAGGAGCCAGCGTTAGGTCTGAGGGATTGATCGGCTCCAGTTGGAATACTTTCTGCCGACCTAGGCTTCTTTCCTGTCGCTACTGAAGGATGACTGCTTTCGGCGCTTGCGCCCTCAGCTGACTCTGCAGCCTCTTTGCACCGCGCCGTCGCCGCCTTCCTTCTTCTCCTTTTCAGTTGACTCTTAGTCAGGAGCCCATCGGAGTTCGCCGCTTCGGGAGCTCGTTCAGCCTTATTGGTTTCCTGAGTCAAACCGTCACCGACACAACTTCGACCAGCTACCCTTCTATTGAGACAGAGATTAGACGTTCCAGCCGAAGCCTTTCCGCCACTTTCTTTGCCATTCCAGCCCAGTCTACCAAACGAGTCAGAGGCAGAGCTGCAGGGGTCTTCTGAAACAAGCGTCGCTACTGCTTCTGATTCAACGCCTGAGGCGGAGGGTAAAAGTATGGTGGTTGGGACCTCCAGAATCCTCGTCCCGGCCGTAGTCAAAAAGACCACGGGTGGATTATCGTTTTCACGAGTACCACCTGGAGTAGATACCGTACAAGTTTCTTCCATCATACTGTCGACAGGTTTTGCGTCACAGTCAAGACGTCTTCAGCCTTTAGTTCGATGTCTCACCTGGGGTCCTTTCGAACCCTTAGGGTCATTGACTCTTAAGCCGTTCCGCCACGTCAAGGCAGCTGACGAATGGGAACGATAACAAGAGCACATAGTATATAGAATAAATGAAGATCTTGTTGCAATATTTAATTGGTCCTTAAAAAATGGCCTAACCCTTAATCCAGGTAAGTCCCAACTGGTCGCTCTAACCAAGAAGCAGACTACTAGCTTGTGTTTACCTCCGGTTTTTCTCTCACACGTGAAGCTTAAGTAAGTGGACAGGGTTACCAGTCTAGGTTCTAGGGTCAACTGCTCGCTTTCGGCTGAAAATCAATTTAAATACACTGTTGGATGAATCTATTGTGGATTGCGCAAGCGTTTGCTATTCTCCAGCATAAATCCTGTTAATGCCAAGCTTCAGAGACATGAACATATATCACGTAAAAATAAACTGGTACTTGGATGGTACTTCCAACAATTCCTAGATGCCAGGTGTGGTATGTTTCTGCACAAGATCAGTCAAGATAAGAAACTACAGTACATTTATGAAACAATGCGATTTACTCAATCCGTAAGAACTCTGAACCTTATAATACCATCATTTTTACATTTACTTTATCTCCCAATAACAATAAAATAATAATAATTGGAACTGCAAGTTTTAAAAAGGCAATTACCTTGCACTTTTGTTAGAACCGTAAAACAAAATTGTTTTTGGTAGTTAAGAGTTACATTTAGGATTTATATTAAAGTACTTTAAGTGGGCGCCGTGGCGCAAGTGGTTAGTGTGTTGGACCACTGCGCGTGAGGTTCCAAGTTCGAATCCCAGAAAACACCGAAAAGTTTTTTCATGGTCCCACCTCTCGCGAACGTCTGACAAACATCCGAGAGTATTGTTGTGACGAAAAAGTTTGTCAAAAACGCCCTTCGGATACGGCACTACACTGTAGGTAATAATATATAACGCACACAACACGAGTGGCTGCGAGAAGCTAGGCCCTGGAACTTAAAGAGCTGTTGCGCCAAATATTTATTTAATTTTTTTAAGTACTTTCAAATGTTACTGTACATTTTAGTAGTATAAATGACTACGTCTTATTTGTACACCCAAATAAAATTGAATTGAAAAATTGTAATTTGCAGAGAACTCGTATTCTCATAAATAATACTTCCTACAACCATCTTGTGCTGTAAAAGAGAATTCTTACAAGAAAAATCAGTGTTTATAGTCAAATCAAGCAACATTTTGTAATTCCAAGCGTACAAACACCTACAGTAGCTACTCTGGTCAGAATCATAAATGCTCTCAAAAAATGTTTGATAGTAACGAACAGAAACGATTGCCTGTTCGCTATCCACTACGAACAGTGATGGTGATTATGACTCCGATGAATTACAACATCCTCCAGGGTTCGTGAGAATCGCAAAAGTCAACAACATTTCTCATAGGAAATAGCATGAAACCGGCATAAATATCTTCATTCCATTTGAATTCAGAAAAACATATGTACCTACACATCCAACGATTCTTGGATGCACTGAAAGACCACTTTTTTCCTCAGCGCGGTTTTATTTTGAATATCAGCAACCACACGCATCGTATGGGAAAAAAAAATATTTATCAGAGGCAGATGGATCCTGTGAAACCAACCAGAGTCAAGGATACAACCTGAACCTGGCATTCATGGTCGGTTGGGAGATAGTCTTTTATTTGGCACCGTTTTATTTTGAGTATACAGAGATGTTCTCAGTATGTGAGCACTCGTTGCGCACAGAGTGCATTGAATATGCTATACTCCGTGGGAGGATGATCCATTAAAATTGAATAAAAAATACAAAACTCCGGGAAATAGGGAGGAGATACATACATCATTTCTTCGTTTTTTGAATGCAAGTGGTAAATGGTTTCTTATCTTAACCTGACCATATTGCATTCGACGAGTGTAATACAAGTTACGTTGAAGGTTGCCAATTTATGGGGACAATCGTGAGGAAACATGGGTATTTCGTGGTGATCTGGTGTACAGTATAAACCACAAGTTAAGTTAACAAAACCAGACACAATTATTGATTAGGCCATCGTGAAGAGTCTTGGCGATGCGTCATAACTGAACTTTTGCGGCAATTTCACGGGATATCGAAATGAAGAAAAAAGGATAATAAAAGGATATCAAATATAAAAAAAATGTCTGCCGCAAATTCATATTTTATTCGCTAAAAATACTTATACGCTTATACCAACCAAGCAACCAACATTGTTACAACTTCATTGTCATTGTCTTCAAAGTCAATCGCATTGGCATCACTTTTGATGGAATATTTGTCCTTTTTAGCAATTTGGAGGAGTAAATCTGGCTTTGTTTTCAAAAAGTAGTAAAACTCTACGCATGAATATGTCAAATTGCATTTCACCGTGAGAATCGCTTTCAATGTGTCGACTCTAGCGAACTTTTGCGTTGAAGATGCATTTTCCCTTCGGCTTCAACATTATTTTCATATGAAAATTTGACAGTTGCATAGCTGTGAATGGCTATGAACCACACAATTGCTTCCGAATACATACGCTTATTATGGGCTACTTTTGCTATTGGCAGTACTGAAGGAAACTTAACGCAGAATTATAAAATTAGCTTCCAATTGCTTCCGACTATTATAATTCAGCCTTTACTCGTTCGCCATGAACGTGTATATTATTCGCCTGCTATCATCGTTCAGTCTAACAGTCTAACACTCGCCACATATCAAATTCAAAATATTATATACGTTGGGAATTTTGTATGAAAAAAAAGGATTTAGAAAATTTTCTCATTCTGTTTTGTCAAAAATACCATTTTGACAGCATTTTGCTTGACAAAACTCTCCAATATCATCATCACCGATATACGTATATGAGCTGGAACTATGTACATATGCACTATTCGCGTCAGTCAATTCGTAATCATACCCAAGACAAGGCGTCGGCTAGTACCGGATCATCATCTTGGAACCTCACCCAACGAACTGCTACAAGATTCTGTTTCACGCGTGTCCTTCGTGAGAAAGTCGCCTTAATTTTTTTCAAACGTACTGGAAATAAAATGATCTCTATTTGAGTTTGGGGCTGAATGATGGTATTTCTTTCCAATCTAGTTCTAAGTCTGGCAGCTCTGAAAGGCATCTAAGATGTACGGCCTTTGCATACATTTTGAGTTAAAAGTAGATTTGCACCAGACACATGCATAATTCTAGACATTTTTTCCAAACAAGGTAAATTATGAATACCTTTTAGAGATTGAAACTAACGAATTAAATACTTGGCGAACACAGACCATAAAAGTCCTAGCTTCTCGCAAGCATTCAGGCTTTGCTTTGTATAGCTTTCGTAGAATCGGAAGAACCTCCAGATTAGTGCTACAATACATTCGAAGGTCATTTTACGCACCTTTGAGGTAAAAGGTTGTAAGATTACGAGTTTTTTTTTTTTTTGCATAGTCTATTAGTGCTTTGCGTGAATTTTTAACTATTCCATTCCTATCCCAGATGTTTTTGTGTTTTATAAAAAAACACAATACATTTGAAAAACAATACATATCTGGGGGCAGTAAATTTATAGAATCATCGGCAACGCCTTGCGGAGGGTTTTATTACCGTCGCCTGCCATTCAATAGCAGTGCTGTTTATTGAGTGCATTAAAGATGTAACGTGTCCCAAATAAAATAAAGCCGAACGTCAAAAATGTATAACTTCCAGCCTTACCTATATAGTTCTTTAAATTTTATACCCACAGCTAATGAGTAGCTACGTACTCGTAATTATTACTTTCGTTATTACATACACAAACTTTGTTGTAAATGTTAAATAACCGTGGTTTTATTTTCAACCCCACTTTAAACGCTCAAATCATGGGAACAGGGCCAGACTGTAAGCGAGTTTGTGTATTCACAACCATAATTATCTTTAATGGCTTTCCTTCCTCGTAAAAAGTATATGTTACATAACTCTATAACCCGGACCCTTTAACCTCGTATCACTCTAATCTACCGTCACAAAAATCCTAAAAAAGCAAAATAAACACCTGAACCAAATTAACCAAACCGACTTAGAAAAACTCCAAAAAGTCATGACCTTCTTCAATTCGAAATTCATTAGAGAGAACGAGTCAACTCGAACGTATCAGGCAACCAAAAACCCATAGCATAACCACCTCGTCGAACTTTGGCCAGAAGTTCTTGTGTATTTCCTCAAACACTAACTCCTCTGACCCTTTTTTCCATTCCCGCAGTCGAGAGAGAACACTTGTGGCCACAAATCTTGGTCAGAACCTTCACCCAGAAGGTGAACGCACACCTACCTACATCCACCCTAACTGCCCTCTGGGGGCAGTATCTGAACAGAGAAAACGTATCTTATAGATGATGTATTGATTGCACAAAAATATTCCATTCACCCGACTCTGGTTAAACCTTAGGTTAAGCTCAAATTACCACAGATTGAAAGAGCCACTCATGGAGCAGGCACGGGCGGGTGGTGTGATGCCAGTATCATCTACCACTCTCTGGAATTGAATTTTGATCGATTGGCTCCTTAATGCCCTCGAACAGTAAAACAATGCCAGGAGGACTGGCGGAGATTTCCAGATATCGATATCCATTCGATGTTCTGTTCGCCTTTTTTTTTGCCATCAAATCGATGGTGAATGGGGATGTGGTGGTTCCGTATTATTTCCCAGCAAATATCCAGCATACGCGCGTAGGAACCTTTATATAGATACAATTCAAGCGATCGTAATTAATGATAAAGATTTTGTCATCATCTCGGTCCTTTTAGAGCTTTTACATCTTTATCGTCAGCGTATCGTCACAGTCTTCGTCATCAAAAAGAAATTTCCAGATTTATGGTTGTGTCATTACGTCACTATATACGGTAATATAGTTGTATAGTCTAGTCCTGTCAACCCACCCCCACTTGCCTATTTCGTACGTGACACTCGAGAAGGACTTAGGCCGATGGATGATATCCCATTAAGATATCGCAGTCTCATCGATTTAATTGATTTCCACTGGCACTTCTCCTTCACGGTATATCCTTCCGCTCCGACTTTTTTTGTATGTTTTTCTTGACTGTGGAAAGGATTTATTGCTTCCGCTGTCAAAATGGTGGTGATTAATTAAATATAAGAAAAAGGAAATGAAGGGATCGGCTTCAAGCAAAATTAAATATAAAAACAGGAATCAATAGCCACAAAACGATTCTAAAAAAAAGTCTGCAAAATGGAAATCGGAAAGGGTGACGCAACGGACATGAATGAAATATATAGAGCACAAATGTGGTAATGAATTTATTCATTTCCACTTAGCAGCATTAATTGCCTTAATTAAATTGTAAACTGCCATTGTGTGTTAGTCGTTGAACTGGGTTTTCAGTTTCAACCAGCCGTAAGTAGAAAAGGAAAAACAGACAATAATTTATAAAAAGGAAGAAAAAATTTCCAGTTTTTTGCAAAAGAAAAACCACAGACAAGTCTGGGAAAGTCGTCGCGAAAGGACTTTGCCTCGAAGGATCAAATCATTTAATGTAATTACCTAATTGCTAGAGTTGTTAAGCGAAGGGCTGGTCTTTTTGTTATCTGTGCTTCAGTGTGTTTGTGTTGTTGCAAAGATTACCTTTCCGGGCGGAGTTTTGGATTTCGAAAGACGACGGTTACATTTTTTTAATTAAATAATGAGAAAGGACAATTAAATTGGTTTGACCTTGCTTTTAAATTCTGTGAAAGAATTTAGTGTTGAATTTGAATTAAATTGCTAAATGCTTGTAATTAAGGAACGTTTAAACGGGAGAGATATTAACTGCGAAAATGCATGTCATGTTTGTGTGTATATTAACTTGCAATGCACGATATATTTAAAGTCAAAGACAAAGCTAAGGCGCATATTTTTACATTTTTTTACTTCAGCTTAAGGCTCAATTTACACATATCCGGCATTGAATACATGACGTCGCAAATGGGCATACTAGTAGTTGTCATACTTGAACTGGGCTCGTTTTACACTTAGTTGATGGTCGGAGAAGTCAAAATTCATTGCGTAATATCTAAATGTATCTGCATGCAATTTTGGGAGTCCATGTGATGAGGCCTCCTACATGATTTAAATGATTTTTAAAAGATGTTGTCTACGCACTATGTTCTATCAACAAACTAAATTAAAAAGTCCGCTCAAAGGTGCTTTATTTAGACTAGAACTTTTTTTTGCACACCCACACAATCTTTCTCTCTTGAACTTAATATGATACCATTCAAAATTTGGCAATATCCTCGAACCACATTTCAGCAATATGCATTGAATCTTTGGTCACACACTTAATCTTTGGTTATGGCATATTATTTATCCTTTAAAGAGAAAGTCATATTACCGCCATCGGATACGTGTGAAAATTGAATGTCCATATGTATCCGATGACCGCGACGAACAATGTGAAAGCAACCATTAAGTTATGTACACTTCAATTCAAGATTTCTAAGGATAGTTTGGGGGATGAATAGAGCGGTTTTCGTCCCGGTAAAAGCGCAACCGAACAGTTATTCACTCTCAGAATGGTTCTTGAGAAGGTCTGGGAGTATGCTAAACCTGTCTTCACTTATTTTGTGCTTTGAAAAAAGCATATGGTAGGGTTCCTCGAGGCAAGCTCTGGGGTGTTCTGCAGGAGTATGGGATTGATGGAACCCTGTTAAGGGCGATTCAGTCTTATGGCGTTTGATGAATACCTTTCACTGCGGGCGTTGAATTCCGCCAAGAGTGCGCTTTGTCAACTCTCCTCTTCATTGTATATATGGGCTGGATGTTACAGCGCAGCCGTGGCGGAGAATGTTTTTTAAAGTGAAAGATTTAAGGATTAGTCATCTGCTCTTTGCAGATAATTTGGTCATCCTTAGGTCCCCTCAAACCGAACTTCAGCGCGCAGTCGAAATGTTTGTAGCCGTCTGTGATGTTGCTGGAATGAAGATCAACGTGAACAAATCGGAAGTAATACCCATTCAACGCACTTTGCATGTTAGTGGATTCCAACTGAGGATAAGGTGAATAAGTTTATAAGTACCTCGGGGTCTTATTCACAGGTGATGGGAAGAGCAATACCAAGTTATCCTGTAGAATTGGTCAGGCTAGATTAATTTTGAGAGAGCTTGTTCATTCTGTTATAAGGAAGGCTGAAGTTAGTGTTCAAGCTAAGCTATCGGTTTTTAACTCGCTGTATGTTCCAACTCTCACTTATGGTCGTTAAATATGGGTAGTGACCGAAAGAATAAGATCGCGGATACAATCTGCTGATTTAAGGTTCCTTCGCGGTGTTGCTGGAAATACTCGTAGGGATCGAGTACGCGAGGCGCTCAACGTTGAGCAGCTACTTCTCCGAACGGAACTATCTATGTTCCAATGGTTTGGTCACGTAGTGTGTATGCGCCCAGACTGACTTCCAAGACGTGCCATGGTTGCCGTGCCATTAAGTAGGCCTAGAAGTAGATGGTTGGACATCTGACATCTCTCCTGGAGCCGTCTTCCTCCTGATGAGTTGGAGTCAATGGCAGAGGATCGAGAAAGATGGAGAGTCCACTTGAGCATCCCACCCCCGCGACCCTCACGAAGGATTAGCGGGCCATTGAAAATGTATGTATGTATGTATGTACTCGTAAGTTTAGTGAAAGTATTAAATCTTTACATTCCGTGCCGATTAAAGAGTTTCGGAGTATACCCAAAGTTTCTAGGTGAGAATTATTCGAATAGAAATTTTGGTGATAAAACAAATCAAATGCTAAACTTCGTTTTGGAGAAATTTCACAATGAAACATGTTTACTGGGATAAGTCCACTTTCGCACTCATACAGTTGCAGGAGTACTCAAATGTCTTAACATACACAAATCCGCTGGTCCAGATGGAATCTCCCCCTAAGTTCTAAATAGGTGTTCTCCTACGCTGGCAAAACCTCTGCGTAAGCTTTAGTGTCTGTCCTATGCTTCTGGGCTCTTTCCGAGTAGATGGAAAACAGCGGTTGTCCAGCCCGTCTCTAAAAAGGCGAATCTTCCTCCCCCGTCCAATTACCAACGTATTTCACTGCCGTCCCTTCTTTCCGAAGTCATGGAAACGCTGATAAATCGACAGCTTATGAAATATCTTGATTTACGAAAACTCCTCAATGAGCGGCAGTATGGTTTTCGTAGCAACAGGTCCACTGGTGATTTGATGGGATATCTCACACAGAAGTGGAACCAATCTCTCCATCACTTCGGCGAAACAAATATGGTTGCGCTCGATATTACTAAGGCAGTTGACAGAGTTTGCCATCAGGCTCTTTTGTCGAAAATGCGTGGACATAGCATCGATGAGTCTCTTCTTCAATGGATAAGAAATAATCTTTCGGGTCGTTCAATACAGGTTGTCTTGGACGGCTTCAAGTCTGCAATTAACCATATAAATGCTGGTATTCCCCGGGGCTCCGTTTTGTCTCCGACTCTCTTCCTCATTTTTATAAATGACCTCTTGTCTGCGACTTCTAATCCAATCCTTTCCTTCGCTGATGACAGTACTCTCAGTTTTTCATATTCGTTCCCTAACTCACATCCCTGCTCTTCAGCCGTAGAAGAGGAACGACAACGTATGTTAAACACATTAAATTTCGACCTGGACAGCATAACCAAATGGGGTTCAATCAATAGTCTCTCAAGCGAAACCAAGACCCTCAACCATTATCATTGAATGGTATTTTCATCGCTGAATCCAAAAAGCTTGCCATTCTCGGTATGTGCATCAATAAACCTCTTCGATGGAACGATCACATCTTCGAGGTCACCAAAAATGATGCAAAAAGTCTAGGATTCCTTAAGCGGTGAAAAAAATATTTTACCTCGTCTGATTTGGCCTCCATCTATAAGGCATTCATCCGCCCAAAGCTGGAATATAACGCCCACATCTGATCTGGTGCACCCAAGACCGTTCTGCACATTCTAGATAGGGTACAGAATCGCGCGTTAAAACTGATAGGTGATAGAAACATTGTGAACTCCATAGTCTCACTTGAACATCGTAGAAATGTCTCGTGTGTTTCCCTTTTTTATCACGTTTTTTATAAAAAAAATGCTTCAACGAAATAGCCAGTTGCATTTCTCCCCTTCAAAACTTCACCCGCAACACACGCCAGTCCACCCTCAAGCCCAACTTTGAACGTACTGTCAAATATAGGGGTTCGTTTATAAGCCGAAGAAGACGTTTGTGAAACGATCTATCAGACTCTCTATTTCCTAATCATTACAACCTTCAAACATTTAAAGCCAACGCAAGCCGGCATCTCCTCTGCCTCTTTCCCCCCTTTTCCCATCCGCCCGTGCCCTTAGAACCAGTATAAGGGTATTAATAATCCCTTTGGTACACGCAAATTATAAAAAAAAAAACTAGGCAATAAGAACGAGGTTTTGTCTATTTTAGAAATATTCAATAGTTTTGTTAGAAAAAATGGAGCGAGTGCCATAGAACTTCCAAGGAATTTTTGAAGAAGCATGAAGCATAAGCCCCCCTGGCAGCTGACCTCCTCGTGGTGGGGGGCGGGCAACGTGACTGGGATGTGCGGATGGGGTAACTTAAATAGTTATTCCCATCCATACAACCCAGTCACGGCTAACAAAGCGCACACCCCATGATGACACGAAGACGACCGGCCTCGGATATTGCCAAGCCTGGTAAGCCAGGGCATCCTTTGGAGCCAGGCCTGAAGGGTGTCAGGATGCGAGCGTCTGGTGGTCGGCTTGTCCCGCTCGGCAGCCGGCCGGGTCAAACCCGAAATGGCTACGAGCTTCCTGTCAATGGTCTCGCGAACCATTACGGGGGTCAAGGGGTGAACGCGCTGTGCACCGATAGGGGCACAGATGGACTCTCTGAGATTCGACAACGGCATCGACTTAGGATAGGCACATGGAACGTCTCATCGCTCACAGGGAAGGATCTTGAGCTTGTTGGGGAGGCTGTTAAAAGTCGACTAGATATAGTTGGCGTCTCTTCAACAAAGCAGAGAGATTCTAAAACTGTGGACCTTTCGGGTGGGTGGAAGCTCTTCCTGTCAGGAGTCGCACCCTCAATGTCTGCTCGGGCGGGAGTGGGGATACTCACAAGTCCCAGGTTGACAGACAGAGTATTGGAGTGGATACCATTAGGAGGGAGAGTTGCGATCTTAAAGCTCAAGCTTGAAAGATCAACTCTGGCATTGGTGCAGGTGTATGCACCGAACCTTCTGTCAGAGTACGCAGCTTTCTTAGATGAAGTTGCTGTTGCCCTTGAAAAGGTTGCAGATATGGATTCTTTTGTCCTGATGGGTGACTTCAATGCTCATGTGGGTGTAGATGTTATGACATGGGGGAGTGTGATTGGGAGGAACGGTGATCCTGATCAAAACGCGAACGGAGAGAGGTTGTTGGATTTTTGTTGTGAAAATGGCTTATCCATCATGAACACCATCTTTCCACACAAAGACATTCACAAATACACGTGGTACCGTCAGAGTCTTCAGCAGAAGTCGCTGATCGATTTCTTTGTGGTACCATCGTGTCTGAAGAGAATGGTTTGTGATGTTCGCGTATTGAGAGGGGCCGAACTGTCAACTGATCATCACTTAGTGCTGTGCAAATTGTATCTTAGCGAGAGAGTGCCTCCCCTACCAAAGCGTAAACCAAGGATGGTTACACGCATACGATGGGAGAGGTTACAGGACGATGAGATACGGGAGACATTTGCACGGCAAATATCTGAAAGGTTTGAACGAATTCCAACTGTTCCATCAAATGTAGAGGAAGAATGGCAACCGTTTTCAACAGCGGTTATTGCCTCTGCGGGAGATGTTTGTGGAGTGAAGCGGCTCGGTGTGGCGGCTGGTGGTGAGAAAAGAACTGCTTGGAAATTCGGCCAGAAATGCTCAAGGCTTTAGGTAAAGAGGGAGTGCAATGGCTCTCGCGTGTCATTAAAGTGGCCTGGGAATGCGGTGAAACACCTGGTGATTGGCAAATGGGGGTGATAGTTCCTCTTTTTAAAAAAGGGGACAAAAGAGATTGCGCCAACTACAGGGGTATATCTCTTTTAAGTCTCCCTGGAAAAGTCTTCGCTAAGGTGCTAGAAAAGCGTTCCAGAGCTGTGGTTGAGGACAGTTTGGGGGATGAGCAGTGCGGTTTTCGTCCCGGTAGAAGCACAACCGACCAGTTGTTCACTCTCAGAATGGTTCTTGAGAAAGCCTGGGAATATGCCAAACCTGTCTACACTTGTTTTGTGGATTTGGAAAAAGCATACGATAGGGTTCCTCGAGGCAAACTCTGGAGTGTTCTGCAGGAGTATGGGATTGATGGTTCCCTGTTAAGGGCGATTCAGTCTTTATATACAAACTGTAAAAGCTGTGTTCGGATAAACGGTGTTAAATCAATACCTTTCACTGTGGGCGTTGGACTCCGCCAGGGGTGCGTTTTGTCACCTCTCCTCTTCATTGTATATATGGATTGGATGTTGCAGCGCAGCCGTGGCGGAGAATGTTTCAAAGTGGGAGACCTAAGGATTAGTCATCTGCTCTTTGCGGATGATTTGGTCATCCTTGGGTCCTCTCAAACCGAGCTTCAGCGCGCACTCGAAAGGTTTGTAGCCGTTTGTGACGATGCTGGAATGAAGATCAACGTGAATAAATCCGAAGTAATGGTCGTTTCCAAAAAACCCATTCAGTGCACTCTGCATGTTAGTGGAGTCCCACTGAAGCAGGTGGAGAAGTTTAAGTACCTCGGGGTTTTATTCACGAGTGATGGGAGGAGCAATGCCGAGTTATCCTGTAGAATTGGTCAGGCTGGATCAATTTTGAGAGAGCTTGGCCAATCTGTTATAAGGAAGGCCGAACTTAGTATTCGAGCTAAGCTATCGGTTTTTAACTTGGTGTATGTTCCAACTCTCACCTATGGTCATGAAATTTGGGTAGTGACCGAAAGAATAAGATCGCGGATACAAGCTGCCGAAATGAGGTTCCTTCGCGGTGTTGTTGGAATAACTCGTAGGGATCGAGTGCGCAACACCAGAGTACGCGAGGCGCTCAACGTTGAGCAGGTACTTCTCCGAACGGAACGATCTATGCTTCGATGGTTTGGTCACGTAGTGCGTATGCCCCCAGACCGGCTTCCAAGACGCGCCATGGTTGCCGTGCCATCAGGTAGACGACTTCGCGGAAGGCCCAGAAATAGATGGTTGGATCAAGTCCGACATCTCTCTTGGAGCCGCTTAGGGATTGTCCCTGATGAATTGGAGTCAATGGCGGAGGATCGAGAAGGATGGAGAGTCCACCTGAGCATCCTACCCCCGCGACCCTCATGAAGGATTAGCGGGCCATTGAAAATGAATGAATGAATGAAGCGTGGTTAGATGGATATGTTCTAATACCACTAGTTAAAAAAGTTGCATTTTCATCAAGTGCTTCACCTTCACATGGTCCATCAAATATTTCTTTGGTAGGCAGTCCACGAAAACCCGTCAGCTGATCATGTTAAAATACCAAACGGCGAAGGGTGGATCATTTAGTGGCTTCAGAAGGAAGCTCTGAGTTGTTATGTGTAGTATCATTTCTGGACTGTAAGTTTTTTTTTTGAAAATTGGCTTACACCACTATGACTTTAACTGTCTCAATTGTAAAATCTGAAATAGTGAATGAAAGGTATATTGCAAAACCCGCACACGTGCGATTGTGACAATGTTGCGAAAACCGATTATTGCTACAGTACGTTGAGTTAGGAAGCTACCCGAAAATTCGTGCCACTGGAATGCAAACTTACGCAGTTATTGCATTTTTATAACAAAACCCAGTCTCACAGGCATATGAGTATACTTCACCACTACCTTCAACGCCAACTCCACGAGCATATATATTATTATATTTTTCATTCTAGGTAAAAAGAAACATGTGTAATGCGGACCCTGTGTAATCCAGAAACCTGTCTCAAAAGAATATTTGTTTTGACCCGCTTTGAAATAACATATATTTGTGTATGAGTAGCCTGCTTAAAGCGACATATATGCAGCTTTAATTACAATACAAATGAAAATAATACCTTCAAAGTCATCTCTATTCTAGGAAAGTAATAATTCGAATATATTAAGCCGCAGAACGCTTGCATGTTAACGGGGGCTTTTTTTTTACCAACCCTTTTAAACCTTTCTTCTCCTCTTCCGTGATTCCGCTATAACTATTCCGGTGTAGCCAGATTTTTTCCCATCCTGTAAAAGCAGGTTACATTTCATTGCGTCGTTGGGTACGCAATTGTCCCCGTCTGAAACAAAACCAGTGTGACCAATACACTGAAGCCACTTAACTTCCCGTCCCATATTCTGCGAAAGAATTTTATAAGAAATACCACACATAAAGGCGATCTGTTAGCAGATAGAATGCTCCGTAAGTATCAGTTAATTACCCTATCGATCGGCTGTCCCTGAACGATTATTTGGGCGACAGAGTTCCTTGAACGGCTAGATGTTTTTTTTTTGTGTTTTTCTTCAATTTACAATGTATGTCTCTTTCTTCTTCGTCCTTGTAGTCCAGATATTTCATTGTGGATGATTTTCTACTTACCTCGTATTTGACTATAAATTTTTTTTTTCCATTCATCGGGAAACCAAACGTCCTCCCATAATGTCACTTTAAGTGAAAGAGTATTCCAACAAGCTCTACCACTGTGCTATTTTTCTGTGTATTTTTTCCGATGGATCCCATAGTTCAATATAATTTAGAAGAGCATCGCATGCTAGCATATGTATAGTTAAAAACGCTAGCGACGTTCTTCTATCGCATAAGCTCGTCTTCGGCCCTAGTCAGCAAAGATTCAGCCAAACCTTTTACTAGGAGTTAAATAGAGCTGTGACAACTTAAACTCTTTGGTGGTTCTTTAAATGGTCTTGCTGTCACATCTTCTCTCTGTTTCATCTGTCTCTGTAGTCGGCTCAGAAATATTATTGCGCTAATCACGTTGCACAGTACCTTCCTCATTTTTTATTTTCTCCTTACTCCTGGGCTAGTTGCCACGCGATTGCTTTACGTTCCTTTATCCTTCTCCATGTATTTACGAACATTCACGTTGTATTTTACATTATCTATGATCTACCGTTCACATTTTCTGCACCTGAAGTAAAACTTGGATAGCAAGTAACATTTACCTGCTGATTGCTTGTAATCATTGCTCAACATGGTCGTTAAAATATCAGTCGTCGCACCACCTATGGCAAAGCGATTAAAACTTTCACTAACTACCTTTATATTGAGGTTCACCATGAAAATGACAATGGCTCAGATTTTTGCAAATTATGGAATTTGTGTTTGATACTCTTAGACTTACAGTATCATTAGATAATGGTGACTTTTCATACTCAACTTCGGAACCTAGCTGTCAATATTCTACCGCCATAAAATCTCCACAATATTAGACTTTCTCAGGCTATTGGCTTTAGCAGCCGTTGTACTCTGAACCCAAAAATATTTCAAAAGGCGTTCTAAAGTAAAGTAAAACCTTTACGAGTTTTACTTTAAATACTAGTTTTCTTCGATAAAGATGTGCAATCTATAGCGCATGAACTCTCGCTCATCTAGTTATATTGGAGATATGTAAGGAAAGACTTAACATTCTAACGAGTGATTAATCCTCTTCTGCATAAGACCTAATATCTTACATAACCGAACAAATCGCAATCCAGTTGCACCCACATAAACTGTACCATTTAAAGCTATGAAAGCGACAATACCATCATGTTAATAATACTCAACTTTACAGAGTTCATAGCCCATTTAAGTTGTAAGGCCATCCGTATTTAAAACTTCTTATCAACAGGGGGACAAGTCCATATTCAATAAATCTCTTCGCAAAATATCATCAAGTTTGCTCTTCTTTCCAACGTCCATTTGCTTTAATATCGACCATTGAATTTGTCCCAGGATTTCCCATTGTGACAAAAATAAAATCATTCCCATCCTGCTGCCAAACCAACTTTACCTGCTTCCATATCCCACGTGTGCTGTGTCTACCAGATAGGGTTTACTCAAAAAAATCGTAAAATAAAAGGTGTGTGTACGTCGCGACCTCTTTTAATCTACGTACTCTATCTTGGCGGATGTTTGCGTGTTCGAGCTGAAATTGTATTCTGGCAGCAAGAATACAAAAAGAAACATACACATACATATATCTTACAATTGTCATCATGTTGTCTCTTTTTCACTCACATATATATATTTTTATTTTACTTTTTAAATGAAAATTTAAATGTTTTGTTTTTTGTTTTATTTCAGGAATAAAAGCGAGCTGGGAGGAGTGGTGGACGTATGATGGTATTTCCGGTGAGTAATTAAATATGTCAGTCGTACTTTCTCTTTATTTCTCATTTTAATTCAAAACCCGTACATACTCGTATAACCCCATTGTAGGCATAAACATAGGCCTCGTTGAAATCATTTTTTTTTTTTTTGTAACATACTCGTACAGTTGGCAGAGTTTAAGACTTTTTTGTGCGTTGTAAATTGTCAACAATTTGTTTCTGTATCTGTCGATTTTTCGAATGATGAATGTTGGGGATTCTGTTGTTTCAAATATTCAAAGCTTAGGTCAAAATAGATGGATGTGATTTTAATGTTATCTGATGGGGTGGTGACGTTATTCTCATTGGGTTGTGACATTGTGCGAATGATATGGGCATGAGATTCGAGAGTATTTATGTGATTGAGAGAACATGGTATTTGAATTTTATTGTTCGAAACGGAATAAAAAATTCTATACATATCTATTCAATAACTCAGAGCAATAAAGAATTTTAATGCCGATGAATATTTTTGCAATTCAATGCAATTATTGAAATCAGAAAATTGGTTTCGAACAGCCTGTGCTAAAAGCAATTTTTTTAAATCTTTATATAGATAGATACATATATAAAAATTAGACTCTGTTTGTGTGTTTTCGATAAACTCAGGAACTTCTCCGCCAAATGAGCTCAAACTTAAACATAAAATATGTTTTGAAGAGAGAAAGGTTATGTACATAGTATGATTACTTTACGATAGGTGTTGCTGATCAACAATTTTTGAAAAATTGGCAAATCAAGCAGAAAATGGCAACCAACACAACATCGGCATTACTTACGCCACACGATAGCATAAACAAAAAATCGAAGTTTATGAATCGATCAGTAAAAATATATTCTGAAAAAAAAAGGTCTACAGTAGACTCGCAATGGAATGAGCTAACAAAACCAGAACTGTTCATACCAAGAGATTGTTCACATCAACGAGCGTGCAAATTCTAAGGCATTCTATAGTAAAGGTAGTAAGAAATGTATGCTATGAAATGTTTTTTTGTTATTTGATGTTTATACATATTTTTTTTTTTTTTTAAAGATGCAAGAAAGTCAACTTTTCATTTATAATTAATCATAAAAGAACAATAAACGCAGCTCAAAGTTCGTAAAACGGCAAAAAAAGGAAAAAGGAAATTTTATGATAAATACAAAAAAAGAAAAATGTTTTATATTTGTGAAAAGTAATTAGTTGATAACAATGAGTCTATGTGTTACTTTTTATGAATATGGTTGAGCAATTCAATCACATCTTCGGCAACGTTTGTGGTTGGTTGACTACAATCTGGCCCACTTATAAGTAATTTCTTTCTCCGCTGTTCTAAGAACCATTTATGAAGTCCCCTATCGATCTTAGGTGCATATGTAGTTCAGATACTTTCAAGCCAGAGAAAGTATCAGTTTCCGTTGCTATAATATTGTCCTACTTTTTTTTTGTTTACAGTCGATTTGGTTATTCCATATCTTTCTGCCACCACTGTAACAAAAGCACCTTATTGTGTTTTTTTTTTTTTTTCTATACAAATCAAATAAACTATTGCAACGTCTTTATCTTACCTCTAGAAACTATCACTAAACATTTTACTAAACGAATGAAATTGCAACTGAATATTTATCCAACCTAGAATGGAGGACGTAGAATGATCCCAGGCATAAAGTACCAAAACAAACGCTAAATTTGCTTGAAAAATTGTACACTATTTGTAGCTGGTTAACTCGTGTTTAACTGTGTTAAAAATGTGCCTTCAAAGCGTTCACTTTAAAGAACATTATATTTTCACTCCGTAGAGTAGTCTGTATAAAATTTCGAATGTTCAATCTATTGGATTATTTATTCTACCCCCTGTTCACTCTACTACGAGTCTACTGTATTTCGTTTCATTAAATGGCATTGCAGCACACACAGGACATCTGCTAGTTTTTAAAAAAAAATGCAACGAATTACAATTTACTTATATACGCTGTTCGAGAATTTTAACTACATACATTCATTCATATTTAGCGCAAACAGCCCATGAAGGGCCTGGAGCTTAGCTTCTCGCAACCACTCGTATTGTGTATGTATATTTTTCGCAAGTTGGGACCGTGAAAAAACTTTTCGAACATTGAACCTTCCGCGCATTGGTCCGACACACTAGCCACTGCACCATGGCGCCCACCTGGATCTTACTAAGGGACTGTCCTGATAAAACATACAGCAGAAGGTCTCGTACAAGAAGTTTTTCCTAACTTATTTATACGAATTGAAGTTTATTCCAATCAATACCATTATTTAAAACATGTTTCCATTTGAAAATAAACGTGTTTGAATATATTCACCATATTTATTTCATTTTTTACCCATTTTCAATAGATTGTCTGTATCTAAAAAAGTCGAGTCAATTCAGCAAATCTATTATTTTTCCTGTAATCAGTATACCAGAATTACCCATGAATGAATTACCCCCGAAAACCCACGCCGCAAACCCTTTGTTGCCCTGTGTAATTTTTCTAAATTTAGGATCAAGCAAGTAGGAAATTAAAAGTGGAAAAGCTTCAATGCTTTCAAATCTGCGTTCAATATTTGACCACAAAAATAAGTAGCAAAACGATACAATATTTACCACAACAAATATAAGAAGTATCTGTATCGATTGTACTTTTTCTTTTTTTATCGTTATCTACTCATAGAGGGAGTTGGGCTTTTAAATCTTTAAACCGTTCCTGCATTTAGTTCCGATAGAAAAGTGGATTTTGATGAAATTTTGTTTATTAATTTGATAGTGATGACTTGGATTAGACTATGGATAAGATATGAGGATAAACGCTTTCAAACGTTATATTTAAGTTGCTTTTTTTCATTTCTCATAACCAAAATATTGTAATGAAGATGTGGCTTCCAAACATGGTTTGAACTTTTGAACAGTTTGGTCCGGAAAGATGAGATTTGTATAGCACATCTAATGTATTTAAAATGATTCAAAGATATTTGATATCTTTTACCGGCATTTATATTTGTGATGAATGTTAAATAAAACCATTCCTTCGCACACGGCAGCACTTTCGACTTTGCTTATTTAATAAAGACATTGCGATAAAGGATCCACGGTTGGAGGTTCCAGTGGTAGCGAGAACTCAATTCCTGGATTGATGCAATAGGGTGCTAAGAGCCGAGATGAGTTCAACGCGTCAAAAACCTAGTTAATTCTCTTAAGTATAATACTGGCGTGATTAAGCCAAAAATGAATAGAGTTAACAGTACGAAATTTGATGGCTTATCAGTGCATGATATGCACGTAATCCATATCACAGACTCTCGATATCATCAGCAGATTGTTGCTGCTGTAAATTTGGTGCTAAATGTTTTGGTTTCCTGAACAAATTTAAACGTATTCTTTTTTCTACAGATTTGGCTACAATCTATAAAGTATACATGCATCCCAAACTTGAATACAACTCGACTACTTTCTTGGGCTTACTAAATCTTATTCAGCGTCTAACGATCAATCTATTTGCAACCAAATTTCTTCTCTTGAGCACCACTCTGATGTAGGATACTTAGAGCTCCTTTGTCGATATTTTAGCCAAAAGTGTTCGGATACATAGTTGTGTTCCGCCAGTTCATCTGTTCAATCGGAACACACATGTAGCATAATCAGCATGTATATACATACACCTTTCCTGTTCGCTTAATTTCTTATTCTTTCATTCAACCCCTCGGTTTTGAAAGGCTATAAGGAATAGTCACTTCTAAGTGGTAGAAAATATTGAAAGAATGTATTGAGTTATCCAAATTTATAAACCGAATGACCATGGAAACCAATAGACGTGGTTTAAATAATAATTTATAAGTTATAAAAATGTATCCTAGTTTTCTCACAGGACATATTTTGATAACTGGAAAAGCCAGTTTTTTTTCTAGACTAAGCTGAAGTCGGCAATATTAACTACGGTAGTACTGTAATGTATTCGCAGAAAACCTCGTGCGTGTATTATCATTCTGGTATATATATAATGCACATCTTTTTTCAATATTAACATACACACATATGCCTCTTTTAATGCTATTTGATAATTGTATGGCATTAATTCGAAATAATGAGAAAACATAGAAAAAAAATTGTAAATGCAGTGGTTTTAAAACTCAGGTGGTAATAGAGGTTTCATTGTATACTCAATGTGGCGTCCGAAAGGAGAACTGCTTTTTTGAATTTGTTCTTTATTCCTTGCATTTTTTTCAATTAATTGTCAGATTACTTAAGGTAATGTATGAATGCAGTATGTGATTTTATTACTAAATAAATTTAATGATAACCAACCACTCAATAACCGAAAATATTACCACTACCCCATACCACCATTCGATCCGAATTTGCCACATGGCCTTTGAACAACGTTAATCTATTAATGGGCAGGCAGGACTGCATTGGCTTCCGTAAAACCAACTATTTCCAAAGTTGGAAACTAAACTATTTAAGCCAAAAGTTTAGTTTAATATATAGGTATAAAACCCACATTTTTATAATTTCGCAATCCATTTTTATTCATTTATCCTGCTCTTAATTACCACAAATTAAAGTATTTTTTCTTATTGCAGGACCTAGTTTTTGGGGCCTTATAAATCCACAATGGAATATGTGTAATAAAGGACGCCGTCAGTCGCCCATAGATGTAGTTCCAGATAAATTATTATTCGATCCGTATTTGCGGCCTTTGCACATCGATAAGCACAAGGTAAGTTAATCACATCCCCTCCTCTACAGAAGTTCATCGTTGACACTTAACTAATTTCCCTTTGTATTTGCCTCCCAATTTCATTCCAAATAGGTTTCGGGTACATTACACAATACCGGTCAATCATTGGTCTTCCGCGTCGACAAGGATACCAAACAGCATGTGAACATCTCTGGTGGTCCACTCGCCTATCGGTATCAATTCGAAGAGATTTACATTCATTATGGTACCGAAAATAGCAAAGGATCTGAGCACTATATACACGGATACAGTTTTCCTGGTGAGGTGAGTCAAACTTGTTATGGAATTGCCCCTGTCTCTATAAGGAAATTGTTACACTAAGTATATTATGTAATTTAGTCGACTTCATCCTACTCTCTGGAAACAAAAAAATGTCACAAGATACTTAAGTGTAACATAAAAGGACATGTGCTACAAATTTTATCTCTTCGTCCTTTTTGTCTGTGGTCTCATAAGGGGATTATGGTTTCATAGTCCTTTTCTGCTGTTCAAACAAATACAAATATAGGAGAGAGGAGACAAGGAGGAATTCTTGATGGTACGCACATAAGGAAGAGTGGAATCAGGTCAGTACGAAATGGTACCGTAAGTCGGTCCACAGGATCAGGTGCCGAATGATACCGACTGGCATGGGACAGGAGGACAAATGATGAAGTCACTTCGAAAGTCACATTTGGGGTACACCACAGTTTTCGATTCATCTACTCACACCACTTGGCAGTCACAGCCATCAGAAGGGAATCTCCTAATGAAACAATAATTTTAATGTGTGCAAGGGAACCCAAAACCGCCCCTTTTCCCATCTCACAGGCCAACAACAGGATAGAGCAAATACAAAGTCTAAAATTTTCGGAGTCTTTAAACGAGAACAAAGTTGATGAGGGTGGACTTAACCAAGGCCGTGAACAATGTCTCTGTCTGGGTGAGAGATGGCATCGAACAGAATATAGCTTTAAGAGGTCACTCTATTATGGTTGAAGCTGTGAAACAATAATGGTGGCCGTTACGCAAAGTGGTTTCTATTTTTAAGGTTTTGTTGAGAAATAGTTTGAGTCCTTGTGGATTTGGACGTTTGAGAAGTTTTGCGGAAGATGGAGAGATTATCAATTCGGTTGGTCAAAGAGATTTTGAGAAGGAGACGTCTTTGTGGTCAAAGAAGTGATGTCGCAATTGTGTGCGCATCCCACAGAAGGATTAATTTTGATAGGGAAAGGGGATTTGTTCCTTAAGCCGGAAAGAATTTGCTGTTAATTCGAATTCATTAAAGAAAAGCTCTCTAGAAGTGGGTTCGTCCTACCATATTGTCATTCGAGAACTCGTTGTATCATCACTGGCTTACTTTATGAAAATATTGGCGCCATTTAAATCGATAATCCCAATGTGAATGCAAGTCGAATTGTTGGAGAACTAGCTCTAGAAGTAAAATGATTGGATCCATTTGAAGTAAAGTTTTACGCGTGGCTAAAACTGAAGTTAATTTATTGAAGTTCCAAAGTCTTTATATGTTCACAAGTACATCCGTTACATAATTCCCTTAATTATAACTTTTTCCCGATATGGTGTAAAGGCTGAAAATAAAAAATAAAAAACGCGCGAAAATCTGAAACAAACTTTGGTGTGGAAAAAACAAATTCGGGGAACGTTCGGAAACGTAAATACAAATTGAATGGAAATTTTGCATGATCCACGCCAAAAATGAAGCATATATCGATCAAAAGTTCCTAACTAAGTCAAATAAATTGTTTATTGTGGCCGTAGTGGAGAAAGTTTATTTGTGTGGAGGAGTTATTCATAGGACTGAGTCCTCCATATTTTAAAACGGATTATAGTGATCTATGGTTCGATGGTTATGTTCCTCTGTCCCTACAGTCGGAATATATGTGACATTCAAAATGGTATCTTTACATAGAGGAGAGAGAGAGAGGGGGTGGGGGTGGGGGGGGGGGGGGGGGGGGGGGGGACATCGACCAACCTGGAGCGCTCAAGTGAAGAGCTTTATAAATATTATAAATACGGTTTGTATTAGGATACAACACAATTTGAGTCCAAATATGTGGGTTAGTGGACAAGGTGGCCAACTTCATTTCCACTTTTACTAGTCAAGGAATAATTGGATGTGTAAGCTGGATTAGTTTCACAGCGTTGGCTTAAGTTTGCTTCAACTGAACCTATTAACCTGAAGAAAAAGATGCACCATTATGAATTCAATTCATAAAAGTAGAATTTATGGAGTTTCAACGAAAATTTAAGCGCTAATTCAAACGCTTCAGATTAGATTAGATATGTTATTTTATTTAATCAGTAATTCGCAAAAAAGCCGAAAAGAAAGATGAATTTTACATACAATGTTCAATTTAAGATGAAAAATTATGTGTACTTAAATAGCAAAAAACAAAATAAAAGTTGATTTAAAAAATGTCGTTTATAATTTGCGTACGATAATTCAAAGCCGGTTTTACGTAGCTAACCAGAGAAGACCAATTGTGACCATTTAAAATATTTGTAAGATCGTCAGCCATTAAGCAAATTTTTCCCCAGTACGAGCGTCTAATGGAATTTAGGATGGGACAAATTCCAGTGAAATGTATAATGTCTTCTTTCACATGCATGTGGGTTCCAGAAAACAAACCGCAACCGTTCAATTGGAGGGTGGCAGTGGTGCAGTGCGTAGTGTGTTTGGTCGTTGACCGATATGTGCAGGTTCAAGCCCCAGTGGGGATCAGCAATCATCAGTCACCCGAGGAAATAAAGGAAAACGAATAAAATCGAAGTTTTTCCAACCCTTGCACCAAAGAAAGATTCCTGCCTGGTAGTACAATGGACCAGAAAGAGTCTGAGTTTGCTTTATTTAAAAAAAAAAAACAAAGGTACAAGAGCAAATTACAATCCAGACTAGGTATAATTCAATGTTGCTAATGGTTCATGGTTCAATTCCTGATGTCGGCAAGCATTTATTTATTTCTCATGAAATATATAAAGTCAGTCCGATCATTTGCAGAAGCTTCTGTGAACACTACTGCGAAGGCATAACACTAGCAGCAGCTTGGTCATGTGACTGGCGAAATTGTTCGCTCTGTTGATGATGATTTGCCCTTCACATCGGTTTTCGGAAAAAAAAGTACTGTGAAACAGATGCAAAAGGCAATAATAACAAAAAATCTCCCCAGTTATCTGGACGCCACCCCCGGAGAATAGCTGAAGCATAAAAAACTGAACTTCAAGAACCACACTACACCAAAAACCTTTCTCTCTCTCTATCCATCCTTTCCAACGCTCGCACTGTGTGTAAACATGTTAAAAATATTCATAACCCTTTGAGTGCACGCAAATTATAAAAAAAAAAAAAACAAAAATGTTCATACAAAACAATTAAAGATTAAAAAAGTATATGTAAAAGAAATGGAACATGCAACAGAATCGCCTTAAATCGTCGTCGTATATCTCATCGTCGACTGCCTCCTTTCCGATACGATATTTTTCTCCGGAGTTGCTCATGGGTGAGTATTGGTTAAGTTGAATTGTAGGATGTTAATGATGATGGATTCAGAGACAGTGGCGTAGGCTGTACTAATCCCACATGTATGTTGCACAGCGAGCATTCGGCATTACGATCACTTCGATGGGGCATATAATTGAGGCAAAGAAGCTCTCCACTTGTTTTAAATGTAACAGATATTGTATCTACTGGCAAAATAATTGTTTGTTAAATTGTGCTCCAAAATCCGGCTCAAGGTTCTGGATTCACTTTGTTTTGCTCTTTAGCGAAAACACTCAAATTGCGCTTCCCTTATTTTATCCCACAACGTCAGCAAAGAATTTTTCCACAATGTGGGGCTATCACTGACTAGTTTGATGTTATTTTCCAGGTATAATCTTGACCACTGACTAAGCAATTGTGTGTTTGCGCTGTACGATGTGGGTAGCGACAATTTTAGACAGTCTATGTGGCTGGTACTTCATGACTTTTCTAATGTAGTCAAAATGTAATTTTACTGTGTAGAGATAGAGAGGAGGTAGCCCAGTTTCCAGGTGAAGCATGCAGGTTGGTGTATTTTCTGGGAGTCGGAATATTTTCTTTAGAAAGTATCTCAGCAGTTTATCCACGTCATCGTGCAGGGAGACTTCCCAGACCTAAGCTGCATAGCACATTATAGCCCTAACAACCGGTTCAAATAGATTTTACTTCACGCTTATTGCTATGCTACTCTTACCCAAGACACTTTTCCAGTTGCAGTTTAGGGAGTTTACATTGAAAGTGCTTTTATAATGAAAGGTTGGGTATAATAATGATGCCTAAGTACTTGTGCTCCTTAACCTATTCCAATTCCTCGCCTCCCTACTTCCAATTTTCTTTTCTAGCCTATCTTTTCGAAACATCATAATTTTCGATTTGCTAGTATTAACCTTTAAATTCCACTTGCTGCAGTATTGCTGTAATTTGTCAATTATGATTTGCATCATGTTCGGTGTTTCCGCCAGCAAAACAATGTCGTCAGCATACATAAGGTACTTAATGATTAGCCCGTTGAAGACAATTCCACCCGGGATATGGCAAGTAATGTCATCCAAAAAAATGTTCAAAAAGTAGGGGGCTCAGTAAGTATCCTTGCTTGACTCCTTTTTGGTATCGAACCAATTAAATAATTGCTAGCCATCCCACACTGCTGCTTGATTTTTCTCATGCAAGCTGGATATTAACTTCAGGAACTTCGTTGATACCCTTAACTTCTTTAGTTTGAGAACAAGAGCATTCCTGTCGATCGAGTCGAAAGCAGCCTTAAAATCGACAATCCAACTGTTCTTTGAGAGAGAATTCTTGATCTTTCCGGGATGTAACTCCTTAACACCACCCTGAGTTATACACCATACGTACTTCTAGTTTCGGTATATCTTTGGTCAGCATATGTGGCTTTCAGGACAACTGCTTCAAAGGAACTTTTTCCCAAGCAAACCTTTTTCTTTCTATAGCCACTAGGTAAGACGTCATATACGTTATTTTCAGGATGACTCTGTATTAGACCGTGAACTTATTCGTAGCCCTGGCATTGTTTGTAAATCAAGCTTGGAATCGTTCATTTGAATATGAAGGCACGAATATTTGGCAATGGTCTTGGTAATCTACTCACGAGAAGCCTCCTCCTACTTATCCATTTTATCATGCACAATATTGCCGTAACGCTCAAACGTACTACAAGATCGGGAAAATATAACGCTCCGCTTACGAGTGTGATCTGAGAGTAAAATGAATAACTAGTTAAATTAAGACATTATTTCACATAATTCGGCATGATAGTGCTACTCCTAAATACGCCTAAAAGGCACCTACAATAAAAGCTTTTACTATTTTCGTTGAAACATTTGTCTAAAATGTTCCAGTACAAGCACTAATGAAATTTGGTATGCAAAATATTACGCATACGCATAAGCAGAAGATCTTTCATTTAACCCTTTATTTGCCTTCTAACGTTTAATTTATTTATACTTTTTTTCTAGATTCAAATTTATGGATTCAACAAAGAGCTGTACCACAACATGTCCGAGGCGCAACACAAATCCCAAGGCATCGTTGGACTCTCGCTGATGGTGCAAATTGGAGAAACGCCAAATCCTGAGCTTCGGATTATCACAAGCACATTCAACAAAGTGATGTTTAGGGGTAAGTGCGTCACTTACATATAAAAATAGGTTACTTGGTGAATGAGTGAAGTGTCCTTACACAAATAAACGTTGTGTCCTTTATGGGAGTTTTTCCGCCTTTGTTGCTTTCATCCAGCAAACCACTTTCTTCTCTTTTGCGTAAATCTCCAGGTGAAAGTGTATATAGTAATTATCTTGACTTCATTGTGGCTCCTGAAATAGAGTGAAACTTAATGAGGGTTGCCCGGTAAAAAGAAAGAAAAAAAAGAAAAAAAGAATCCCTAATCGAGGTAACAGCAGTGTAAAATTGTTCCACAGCATGTCCGCGGTTACATCCGGGTTTATTAACTGGACTCTCTCGCTGTGTTCGGTTAAGCATACTTCAGACATATTTGGGGCTCGTGGAATCCTGGAGTTCCTTCCAAAACTATAAATAACTTTTTTTTCTCATAAGGTTCAGTACTAAGTGTTGCTCAGTGTTGTTTTTCAGGCGGTTTGGGGAGTTCGTGTAAACGTTCATTTTACCGGAAGGAACCATGGTACCGATGGTCGATGATGATGATGGCGGAAAACCGACCACAGAAGGGTTGTTGTGGAGAACTTTTTACCTCCGTTTTCTTTTTCTTTTTTTGTATTTTCTTTCTCTTCCTTGTTGTTTTGAAGGAAGCCTCAAAATTAACTGCTTGTCGGTGAGAACTTAATATCCCGTCCTTGCCGTTTCCTTTTTTTTTTTTTTTGTTTTTTTAGCGATTGAGACGGTGGTGTGGACGAAGGAACCCTTTGGATTGTATTCCTTTAGGTTGCTTTTCTTGTGGCTAAGGGAAAAAGTGCTACCATCGGAAGAGCTACCTTTCGATATTGGGCGGAAATAAAATTTACCCTCTGGGTAGCATGGATTCTCACCTTTTTTTTGCGACATCCGGAAAGGGTTTGGAACGTCTGTTTTCTTGTTTGTAAAATAAAAGGGATGAAAGAGAATTGACTACAAATTGGCGTCTTATTGTACTGTTCAGGAGAAATTTTCAATATTGACTTTCTTAGATTCATCGGGAGTATTGTTTACATAGAGAAGCTATTTGATGTGAATTTCTCTGTATATTTTTCAAAGGGAAATCTATTAGACACATCTTCTTGTCTTTGTTAAATCCTTTAACGTATATACAATTATTGAACAAGGACCATATATTATAGTTCATTCGAATAAAAATATGTACTGGCTTTAGGTATAAAATAATCTTTTAAAACGCGTATTAGCAAGTTTTCTATACGGTGTCGAAGTCAATGGTGCAGAAAACAATATTTGTGGAAAGAAAGAAGGAAGAAGGAGTTGAAGAAAAAATAGAAGAGGTGAACTAATCACTCATGTTACGCTAAAACCACTAAAGACTGCAAAAAACTGCAGATGTTGGTTGGTTATTCTACAAACTCAGGTTATTCTATTATAAAATAGAATCGCAGGACACTTCTATTGTAAATGGTCGAAAGGTACGCCGCATTCAAGTTAAATGCAGATAGAAATCTAAAGGCAATAGGTCACAGTTTTTTTTTTTTTTTTATCTTATAGCCTTCTTCGGGAGAACTTGTTACACTGAGGCAGGGCCCAGAGATGCCTGCAGACACTGGTTCATTCTGTTCTTGAATAGCTATAGATATAAGGCTTCTAAAAATATTATTCCAAAGTTTGCTGGTTCTGTAGCAAAATAAATATCTTATGGAGAGATCCACACGCCAGCCGATTGAGGTGGTAAACCCATGTGATCTGCCTAAGAAGACGTCACATTTTTAGAGATGGAGGCCCCATGTGTCGAACCACTACGCGTTAGATTCACTGTTCGAATCGCAGAAAACACTAAAAAAAAATATTCAGGGCTCCACCTCTCGCGAACGTCTGACAAACATCCGAGAGTACCTACTGTTGTCATGAGAAAGCTTCTCAAAAGCAAAATAAAAATTCCCATGCGCCAAATATGTATGTATGTATGTATGTAAAAATTTTTAAAGATTTTTCTCCTGAGTTCGTCTGAATATCTGACATGGTAGTATTTGTAGAATAGGCATATGTCGGCCTACATCCGTCTCTAATACGGCGTCTCCACGAGCCATGATACATGTTTGATCATATGTCGGACATCTGTCAGACAATGCCCAAGCCCATTTTAACTGGTAGGTAGTTCACGTCTGAACATTTTATTGAAGATGAGCTTACTTTGGCACTCGAAACTTTTAAGCAACTGAAAAACAAAGAATAAAATGAACAAAAACAAAGAAAACATCAATTCTGGGTAAATCCTTACGTTTTCCACTCAATCATGACTGAATTTCGTTCAAATGGACGGCTCATATCCAACTTCATGGCAGGCATAGATGGCATGCGGTAAATCCAAACATGAATGTCAGGGCATGCAAACATGGAGACATAAGGCGGTTTCCATGAGACATTTTGAAGACATGTCGTATGCCCAAGCATTAATCATACCTTGTGGCGACACCGTGTAATGGTGCTGCATCTGATGTCATATTTTGGGAGACGTACTCCAAATATAAAAGCAATATTCAATATAAGAATGTAACAAATTTTTTTTTTTCGAAAATCGCTCACTGCTTAGGAAAATTGTTCAGTCAAAAGCTAATGAGTAAATAATTATCTACGAATTAGATGTAGATGTATACTATTGAGAGGTGCACGTGCACTGCGACCTATAAAAGATCTCTCTGAAACTAGGTCTAGAGCACTTCCTCCAGTCCAGCTGCTACAGCAAGCCGGAGTATCTTCAGTGGATCCAGCGAAGATAAATCCGTTTCTGATAGGAGGTAGGCACCAAGGTGATTCCTTCTTTTGTGGCTCAGTGCTTCGCATTCCATAAGAAGGTGCGCTGGTATTTCCGCGAAGTCCCTGCAGAATCTGTTTCCTAAGGTGCTCCTTCAGTCTGCTGTCTGTTAACATGTCCGCCAAAATGCAAAGCCGATTCTTACTAACTCTTAGGCAGGCTCTGCTTCTTTTCTGGTTGTATTTCCCCAGAAGTTCCTTTGCCTGTCTTATTTGGGGGATATCGTCCCAATGTTTGGCCCATTTGTTCTCTTCTTCTTTCCTTAAGTCTTCCCTTATTTTGTGGGGTCCTATCCCACAGAAGCGTTCTGGTCCAAGGAACGGTGTGTCTGATCCGTTTCTAGCTAGTTCATCAGCTGCTTCGTTCCCCCCCACTCCTACATGTCCTGGTACCCAGTAGAGAGTTACTTTGTTGGTTTCTCCCATTTTTTTGATGCTGGTAAGACATTTTCATACCAGTTTGGATCTGATCTCATGCGAGGTCAGTGCTTTAATAGCGGCTTGGCTGTCTGATAGTATCGCGATTCCTGCCCGCGATATTTCCTGTCTAAGTTGAATTGCATCTTTCGATCGCGTGAACTTCTGCTTGAAATATACTGGGGAATATTCCCAGTGATTCTGAGTATCTAGTACTGGGCCCATACACTCCTGCCCCAGTGCCAGTAGATGTTTTCGATCCGTCTGTGTACCATTTAATTGTGTGTTGTTTGAGTTGGTATTTATCGGATTCGCTGCTCCAATCTCTTTTGTTGCTCAGCTTTGAGTCAAATTTCCTTTCAAAGCAGTATTTCTTGACCATATCATCTCTGGGCCAGTCCAGAAGCGGCACCGATTTGAATAGGGTTACTCGCTCTTTATTTGTTATGCATGTTCCTTTCCCGATGCCCTCTTTGCTGATTCTTAAAATGGTCTCCTTGGCGATTCGCTCTAGCACTATGTGTAGTGGAGGTATCCCTACGATCACTTCTAGAGCTGCTGTGGGACAGGTTCGCATGGCTCCTGTTATACATATACAGGCTAATCTTTGCACTTTGTTGAGAGATGTCCTCGTCGTGTTTAGTCTAGTTCTGTTAACCAATGCCAGTGCCCCGTAAGTGATGATGGGTCTTACTATCATCAGGAACAACCACCTCAGTGTGGCTGGGCTATAACCCCAGGTCTTTCCGGAAATGTTCCTGCACACCATAAGTGCTCTGGCGGCTTTGGTTACCACAGTTTCTACATGTTCTCTCCAGAGGAGTTTGCTGTCTAGTGTTAGACCTAGATACTTGACCTGTTTCTGTGGGTCAATCCTGATCACTTCCAACAGGATGGGTTGCATACGCTTAAACTGTCTTTTCTTGGTGAAGGGTATCACAGTGGTTTTGGTAGGGTTCACTCCAAGGCCTACCGTTTTACACCACTTCTGTGTGATTCGTAGACCCCTCTGAATGATTTCGCATAGCGTTTCTTCAAATTTTCCTCTTGCGACAATGACTATATCGTCGGCGTACCCCTGGCACGTAATGCCGGCACCTGTCAATTTGTGCAGTAGTTCATCTGCTGCTAGGCTCCACATCAATGGTGATAATACCCCTCCTTGTGGACAGCCTCTAGTGGTGCTTATTGTTATGGTTTTTTGTCCCACCTCTATCTCAGCAGTCCTAGTTCTTAGCATCTCACACATCCAGTTACTTGTGGTGTGATTTACTCCTTTATTTTGAGACCCCTCCTAATTGCTTCATGGGAGGTGTTATCGAAGGCTCATTCGATGTCTAGAAATGGGCATACTGCTATTTCCTTGCTCTCCAGTGTATCCTGAACCCAACTTGTCAGCTGGTAGAGCGCAGCTTCGGGGGATCTTCCTGCTCTGTAGGCATGTTGATTGTGGTGGAGAGGCTTTTCTAGCATCTTTAGCATGAATGAGATCAAGCTGATGGGTCTAAAGGATTTTGATGAAGTGGTGTCTCTTTTTCCCACTTTCGGAATGAATATGACCTTTGCCCTTCTCCATATTCTTGGTATATGCCCAAGTGTGACGCTGCTTCTCAATAGTCCTAAGAGCTGTGGCATAATGATTTCCTGGTCTTGTTGTAGTAAGGCAGGGAATATTCCGTCCGCTCCCGGTGCTTTAGATTAAAAAAGTTTTCTTCATTTGGCAACCTCTGGAGACACAAACTGGCAATGAGTCTGTTTTCTTTTCTTTTTTGTGCTCTGCATTGTCAGCAAGCCAGGCAGAAGACCTGCAAATGTAATTCCTTGAGTTCACTTCCATCTTCTAGATGCCACCATTGCAAAGAAAAACAGAGCTTTTTAATTATTTAATGCGATTTAATAAAGTTCATGTTTATTTTCCGACATCTTTGATCGTCGAAAAAGAAAGATTGGTCAAAATACTCGGTGTTACATCAAATCCTGTTTCATATTCTGAAAGCTACAAAATCGGCTACTGTAAAATCGATCACTAGACATTTTCTGCTAGCGCGTAAATATTTAGATTTGTAAGCCTTTTGTTGTCTTACTGAGAACACTGAATGTAAAACATAGCCAGATAAAGGCAAATTTAAAATCAAACTTGTGAATAGTTAAGTCCTGTAGTGAGAAGTTCTCGAAAAAATGATTACATAATCAGTTTTAACTGCCGTATTCCAAGCTGGGAGCTTTAACATAACTGTGTGTTCTGGGTAATATGTAAAATTCTTATCAGGGGTCTAGGATAAGTATATTAATCAATTCTCTTGCTTGTATGAAATTTTTTTCAAAAACAATTTCTTCTACTTTGTTTTGAATGGCAGTTTTAGTTGTTGTACCTGAGTTGGTACCTTCAAAGTGACCTTCCAGATAAGTGCCAGTATGGAAAAAGTTTTTAATTATTTCCTTAATTTCGACATGAACCTCCCTCCCTCTTACACATTTACCACGGAGTATTTGTACCCACTGACTATGATATAAGCTTAAGGAAATGAAGCCTGGAAAACACAGCGTGTATTGTTCCTATTTAAAACAGCTTTTTGGACTTGCATAATTACTACACAAATCCAGAATGACAATCTTAATTGATGACGTTTTTGTTGTCTCGCAACACAATTTAGTCCAAGGATGTACATAATGTATCAAAAGCAAAGCATACACGTATATGTATGTATGTATCCCTATTTTCAAAACAAATTATAGTGTGCTGAATAATCTGTTCACCTATTCAGATGTTTTCATAGTCATATTACTCTTTACTAAATAAAAACAAAAAAAAAAAAACAATCAACAAAATATTTCCATTATTTTCGGAAATCATATATAAGATCAGTATAATCTTCAAAGTACTATAAAATTTTGAAATTTTCATATAAGTAGTTAGATCTATACAAAATTAAAATATTTTCAATTCTATTTTCAGGATTCTCCACACCAATTAGACACATTTCGATACGCTCTCTGCTGCCAAATACAGATCATTTCATAACCTATGAAGGGTCAACAACTCATCCTGGCTGCTGGGAGAGTACAGTGTGGATAATTGTAAATAAACCAATTTACATAACAAAACAGGAGGTAAGCTAACATAAACAATCTTTGGCCTAACATTCAACAAAATAAAATGAAAATATATTTAATTAAAAATATTTCATCCTTCTGTGTGTAAAATACAGAGCGGAGTAAAAATGAATTCCATTAAAATAAAAATTTAATACAATCCAATAAAGAATAGAAAAAAAAGTAATCGACACACATAATCATTTATCGCAACGAATTAGTGCTCTTGGTGTTTCGCGGGTAATTGCGGCCAATTGCGCGACGTTCTGTTCGGTTTAATTAAAAATTTTATTGCATTTGTATTGTGGCCAATTGGAGTTTATTGATTTGAAATTAATTTCACCGTTCTTTTGCTCCTTTGAAATTTTTTTTTGTTGTTGTGTCCGTATGCGGATTTTTTCCTGCTTTTTAATTTTCAAACCAAAAAATTATTGCAAGGTGTCGATAATGATGAGTGTACAAGCACTGGTACTGATTTTTTTTTTTGTATAATGGTATATTATTTTATTTTTATTTTTTTAGCAGTAGTTTTTGTGGTTCTTCATTATAGAATTTTCAGATACTATTAATGGGTACAAGACCACATAATCGGGATAATTTTATAATAATGTTAATTGTTAATGGAATTCGAGAGGTTTACAAGTGCAGCAATGTTTTTAGTGCATTGATCTTTGAGCGAATAAATTAATTTGATGAATTATTTTTGTATTTCTTAACCACAATTTGTTTGATTCTTATGGGATTTTATCTTAACAATTAACATTTGCGTTATTTCTTGTGAATGTTTTCAGTTATATCAACTCAGACGATTAATGCAAGGATCTGAGAATACTCCAAAAGCACCATTAGGTAATAATGCGAGACCCGTGCAAGGGTTGCATCATAGAACAATTAGGACTAATATAGATTTTAAGAAATCGAAGGTGAGTTTAACTAAATTTAAATTTAATGAATTAAAAAGATAATTACCGTATAAAATGTGTTCTCTTTAATTGTGCTGACCTTGCTTAAAAGTATCCACGATTGGAAAGTTCGCGGCCTGATCAAGAAAACAAAGTCGGAAATTAACAAATCCTTTCCATTTTCCACGTTATCACAATTAAGCTTAATACTCGTATACTTCTTTCATCTGGTCACTAAAGCTATTACAGGAACTTAAAAAAACGTATCTTTAAGGCCTCCAAAAAATAATCTTACTACAGCTTTAACCTCTTCATTATGTTAAAACTGTCTTCCAATTTTTTTTTTTTAATTGGCGAAGGGAATAGAAAGGATGCGGCAGTAATTTGAACTATTATAGATTTATGTATTTCAGCCATGGTTCGGCGCGGCGTGTGAGGGCATGTATTGCCCTGGTGAAACTAAACTTTTTTTGGGATGCTTTTCTTTATTTCTCCTTGCAGCCAACGCAAAAGACTGCAGTCGTAATCGGAGTTAATTGTTTGACCTTCGACAAAGTAATTAACCATGATTGTTCTCTTTGAGTCCAAAAAATACTGGTGACATTACCTTATCCGCAGATAATTTATCTTTAGCTTTCTTAGGGACTGGTGGCCCGGATTGTCTCCACTCTTTTTATTTTTGCTTAGTTTCATTGGTATAGCGGTGAACCCAAGTTTCATCTGTTGTCACAAAACAGCTTAAAACGACACCCGCGAGACATCGTTAGTCGATTGTGTTTTTGTTCAACTGCAATCAGTTTCGCACACCCATCTTGCAGAAGACTTGGAGAACTCAAGTTCATTTTGAATAATGATTTAGGTCCATTCATGGGAGATACAGACTTAGCTATCTCATTTATCTTTAATCCGTTGTTTCCATGATCAGACCATAATTTGTTTCAAAGTCTTCATCTGTAGTTCAGGTTGATGGTTGTAAACAGCACGGGTCGTTTTCAACTCTCCATCATCCACTTTTGAATTCGGCTATTCACCTTTCAACTAATATTCCCCTATAGTTGCCAACGCATCTTAATGGATCTACTTCGGAGTCATTTTTTTTTTTCGAACAAGTACAGAGTGTTTTTTGCAACTGCGGTAAATTTGAAATTGTTGCCATTTCTCACAAATATAGTTTTATTATGTGAAACTTGGCACAAGTGTTCAGCTGCCATTGACAATTTGACGCCAAAACAACGTTTTTCATTGATTTAAACATTTTGATAAAGTGGTTCATCAAATATTGCTACACAGCGTTGATTACGTGATTTTTTTGGTCGATGTGGAGTGTCAGTAAAGAGAGCTCTTCAAAAAATTGTCCACAATTTCGAGAACTCTTAAACAGTAAATGATTTGGCGAAGCCTAGACCACATCATACAGTGCGTGCATAACGAAACATTGATGCAGTGAGGGACAATGAGAGTGAAAGTACGGAAATTTCGATTCATCGCCGTGTTCAACAATTTGGGATTTTTCTAACATCTAAGCAGAAAATTATGCATCGCGACTTGTATTTCTTTCAGTACAAAATTTAAGTGACACGAACTGATCACCAGCGGCGACGAGATTGGAGTGTAAAAATTGACCAGTTGAGGTGACCCTGAACTTTTTTAAGAATTGGTTGTGAGTGATGAGGCGCATTTTGACTTAAGTGGAGATGCAAAGCAACAAAATAGCTGGATATGGGAAACTGAAAATCCACGAGCAATTCATGAATGACCTCTTCATCCTCATAGAGTGACTACCATTTTTTTGAAAATGCCAATGGCGAAACTGTTACTGTTACTGGCAACTGATATCGTGTCATAATAACATTTTTTATATGGAATATGCGGTTTCAATAAGATGGTGTCACATGCCATAAAGCCAGATTAACAATGGAAATTGTGAAACAAGCATTTCCAGGCATAGTCATGTCGAAAATTAAACTTGAAGGACCAGATGTACGCTACCACACCAACAACATTGCAACAATTGAGAGATAATATACGCAATGCAACTGCAGATATTCCTGATGACATGCTGCAGAATGTGGGGGAAAATGTGATTGAAAGGGCACGCGCTTGTGCCAGTAAAAAAGGTGGCCATTTGGCAGACATTTTCCATCATTAATGGCATTAAATACATAATACATTTATAACAAAACCCAAAGATTTATGTGTTTGTTTTTTAAATGATTCAAATTTCAAATCGGCCGTAGTCCCAAAAAACACGCTGTATTTTATAATAGCACGATGTTTGATTTTACCCATTTTTTTTTTAAATTACTTTGCTTTGTGTCACAATGCAACACAGGAATGAATCTTCATAGAATCACTCTAAGAATATTGGGGAATAAAAGAGGGAAGTACCAACTTAGGATTTAAACTTTTTCTAAGCTATATTATGGCAATCAAATCAGTTCTACTTATCTAAAGAGTAGTAAGGCTATTTCGAATGACATGATATCCTTTGGTTATTTTTGGACTTTTATACCAAAAATCTTAAAGCTTACATTTTATTCGGCTAGGGCAAACCGAATTGTCCCAGTTTAAGCTTTTGAAGTTGCGGTTATTATACTATAAATTATTTTTTTCAAGCAACTATAGATTAAATAACAAAGCTTGGTCTATTTAGTACATATCACAGTAATTTTGTATTGGCATGGATTGCAGTCATATTTGCTTTATATTATACTACCAACAGACAGATTCAAATTGCAGAGATCGTATGCTAGAAGTGCAAAGATCATAATACGCATTCATTCCGGATCGTGAAAAGAAAATAACCCCACCGACACAACCCCCAACATGGAAGATAAGTTCCTGCTTGCCCACAGTTGTCATTTTAGCCATTGTACTACGTCACTATTCAAAAAATAACCAATCACTAGTCCTATCACATTTTTTGGGCGAAAAAAGTATATTTAATATTCAAAAAAAAATATACAAAAGTATATAGCTGCGTTGAAAACAAAGGATAAAAAGTACATGTATTTCAGCGAAAAAAATTAGAGTTTATGTTCAAAAATGAGTAGAAAATAAAAATCGAAACAATTTATCGACTTTCGCCCGGGCTTGTCTCGACTTGACCTTCTCTTGGTTTGAAATTGTACTTCTCCTGGCTCGCAATTTTCGTAGCAACTCCGGTTGAGATTTTATAAAATTACAAAAGCCGGAATTCTACTTGGTGAATTTTTCTTCAGTGCAGTAATTTTGAATGTAGTCGTACTAATCGAGTACATTCGAAGAATGTTCGTACTCGTCAAACGAAGTTTTTCAGCCACTTTTTTCATAGAGAGTCTTATTTCCGACCAGCTAGGAAAATTTCACGTGACAGAAGTCGATGCGTTTGTTGTAGACAAAACGTACGGTTGGAGTTGTGTTTCTTATATACTTTTTTTTTCAAGCCGAAAAAAAGGACCGAAAATGATTTGCATTCGAAAAAAAAGCAGTATCCTTTATAATAAATTACAGTTGGTAGAACTACCCGCACTAATATTTTGTTTTCAAGGAGAGCTTTTGACACTTTTCTTTCAAATTATGATTTTCTAGAAAGATGAAAAAAACCGCCGCATCAAATTTTAAGATCTTGCTATTCCGCTCGCATTTTCCGTTTTTCGTTATCTGCGGACAATCACTTTAAAAAACTGTTAAGTTTTTTTTTTTTTTCTCAAGGGTGAGGAGGAACGTTTAGGCACAGGCCTCTCAGAGCAATTCTCCTTGGAAAACGCATTGCTCATGTTTCCTGAAATTAAATTTTCAAAGGGACCTTATTTAGAATTTTTTTTTTAACTGAGGAAGAGATACTATCAGATGAGAACGCAAGTCCTTTTTTGAAAAAAAAAAATTAACTATGGCCCGAGCAATGACGGAACTGTTACTAGTGTCTTCTTTGCAACACCGCAGGATACTTTTTTATTTGGTGTCATAGCAACGCGGCCCTACTTACTCTTTATGTATTATACCTACACATGTCGTTCTTCGGAACGCAGCTGTTCCACTTGAAGGTTATTATTATTACGTATTTTAAGCTTCATTAATCAATGTTTTCATTATACAAAATAGCATTTTGTGATTAATATCTTAATTGTTTTTTTTATATAAGATTCGTAATTTCATTTTAGTAATTCAAAAACTTAGTTCAGCTAAGAAAGTTTTAATTTTTGCTAAAATCAATTTGATTTTAGTTTTTTTAATTGGATGTAAGCCTCCCCCAATATTTTCCATGTCTTTTTGTTGTTAGCTATTCTTTTCCATGTAGAGCTAATTTTTGAGATGTCGTCTCTTCAAAGTCTTAGCTGTCCTCCTGATTTTCTTATTCCATCTCTAGTAATCCATTGTGTTGTCTTCAGGGTCCATCTATTGTCTCTCAGTCTAGCTACATGACCCGCCCAGTTTTTGTTGTTTTGCCTTTGTAAACGCATCTGAAAAAATTGTCATATCTTGAATTGATTCATTTCGAACTCGTTGTTGCTTGGACTTATTTAAAACTGTTATTTTCGTTGCTCTCTGTGTTATAGCCATTCTCTGAACAGATTTGGATGAGAGAGTCCAAGTTTGTGAGCCATGTGTCATAATCATCATTGCACTGAACAGATATTTCCTTGAGTTTGAGCTCAGTTTCGAATCAAAAATGTTTTTATGTTTCCAAAACTGTTTCAAGCTATTTAAGATTCTTAGGTATATTTCTTTCCTTCATTATTTTTTTGCGAGATTAATCGGTCTAGATAAATGTAGTCATGTTAATAATTATATTATATAAACTTGTTATTTACAATTATCTCTTCTTTTTCGCCTAAACTCATTAATTTCGTGTTGTGTGTGTTCATTGTAAGGCCTGCTCTGATGCATTCGTCTTCTAAATCCTGTACCATTTTCTTCATGTCTTCTATTGTTGTTGTATTAAGTACGATATCATCTGAAAATCTCACATCGTTAATATATTCTATTTTTAGTCTTAAAGAATTCCATTTCATCGATCTAAAGATGTCTTCTAAAATCTCAGAGAAAAATGTGTGTGAAAGT
Organism: Brachypalpus laphriformis; assembly: GCA_945910035.1. Lineage (NCBI taxonomy): Eukaryota > Metazoa > Arthropoda > Insecta > Diptera > Syrphidae > Brachypalpus > Brachypalpus laphriformis. The sequence continues at coordinate 37,977,805 of OX246753.1, forward strand.
GAATCACCTTACTCCTAACTCCTCGATTAAAACTGAATATTCTTTCCTTGTTTTCAAAGATACTCTAGCAGATGCATTTTTGTAAATTTTGTTGATTAATCTGATTATCTTGTTACATATGCCTTGACTTTTAAGTGATTTCCAGATTACAACGTGAACTACTGTACCGAATGCTTTATTAAAATCGATGAATGCCAAATTTAAACTCTGCCGGTACTCTTTACACTTTTTGATTACTTAGTTGATTATTTGCAGGTGTTTTGTAGTGCTAACATTTTTGTGAAAGCCATCCTGCTCTCTTTGTTGTTGTTCCTCTAAGGTTTTACGAATTCTTCACAAAAATGCATTTTGCGAAAACTTCTGCTGATGGGTTAGGGTTTGTTTATATATATTATATCACCCTTTTTATGCAAAAAGATAATAGTAGACTCTTTCCATTGTGTTCAAAGTTCTATGTTTAAGACCCAGTTAAAAAGGTTGGTGAAACTAAGGAAGAATTTTTCATTTCCTATTTTAAGCATTTCAGCTTTTATTCTGTCATTTTTGCAACATTCTCCACTTTACAATTCTTTTATTTATTTTTCAATTTCGGATCGCATAAAGATTGGTGCATCTTCCTTGTTTTCATCTATATCAACTGTTTCATTTTGTGTTTATATCAAGCTTAATTTTGAAATGTAAAGTGATTCAAAAAATTCTGTCTCTCTCTTATTTATTGCATGTCTACTTTTATTTATTTATTTTTTTTTATTTTGTTAACTTTAATACCCACGGCTTTGCAATATTCAGCTCCGTATGCACGTTTTTTTATTGATTGCCTTCGAGGTTTTCCAGCTATAAACGTACACTTTCTTCATCCAACACTTTTGGTATATCTCTTTTAGGTAGCTGCCTGTTGTACGCTTTATTCTTATGATCAATTTTTAATGTGCCCCTTATAAACCTGTGCTCACTATCAAAGGCGAAGTTATTTATAACCGACACATTTTGAAAAATAGACTAGAAAGTCTTCAATATAATAAAATCTTTAAATTTGTCACGAACCTATTATGTGTCTTCTAAGTCTACTTGTTTTTTTTACAATAAGTTTTTTTTAGAAATAGACTGTTTCCCACACAAAGCTCATGTGTCCGTAGCTACTGGATTAATTTGTTACCTCTTTCAACGTACACGAATTCGCTCTTATATTCATTGTAAGCATGATCAATACGTATCCATAGAAAACTTTTCTAAAACCTCATTCGATGCAGATTTTTTGAACCGTACGTTTGGATTATTGAGTCTTATATAAGCTACTCTTTTTGTAATGCTGCTACTCTTTTGTTATAGCAGTAAGTCTTTCGTTTCCATTTAACGGCTATCAAAAAAACGATCACATACAGTACGTTTGTTTCTCCTTTAAAGTTGAAAAGGTTTTCATTTCGTGAATATATTAATTTATAATAATAATATTTCTCCACATAGCCGAGTCTCCGCCAGCCCAATTCATATTTTCAAGTGCATTGTCAAGTACATATTAAATTTGCATATGTGTATGCCTCGATTTTTCTTCCCATTGTCCTTTGAAGGGTGTTTGGAGGGATTTTGATCATAGCTCTCCATAGTGATCAGCTAGATTGAGGAGTTTTTAAGTTTTTGTTATACACTTGAAAATATTAGGTCTGTTCCCCTACTTTCTGCACCAAAACTTGCGGCTTGTCACATATCAAGGAGCGGGGGTATAAATCTCTCAGACAGAGACAAATTTACAAAAAAATACGAGAACGGGTTGAGCAAGAAAAATGTCCTCTTTTTAAATGTCAGAAATGTATTCTCCATTGTTTCCAAATTTTGGCAACCATATAACCACACACTTTCAATTTGATAGATTTCATAAAACTGCCCTGAGAAATTTCTTGGACTAAAATTTGCAGCATGAGGAAATTTCTTACTCTCTCGTGAGGTCTCTCTTCTACTAAAAACTACGAAATTTTTTGGGTACGGGAACAGGATTTGACCATTTTTCTTCAAATTTCGTAGAAATTTGCAGTTTTGGACAGTACAGGAACAGACTCTATTAACTGATAACCATATAATCAGTTGGGATGGAGTTTAACTGCAGAGAACAAATTTTGTTTGTTAGCTCCAGAAAGACTTATTGCGTTACAGTACATAGGAACTTATTATAAGTAAAAAAATCAGTGCTAATCATTGTATTTAAATATTTTCCTTTTTCTTTATTTGATCATTTTAGCAGAATCAAAATTCATGCCCATCGATGTACAAGGATATGTATTACCGTGCGAATCGATGGTCAGCGGACAGTGGACTGCTGATTCGTTGACCAGAAGCAATGTTCTTCGATTATGGCTCAGTATTTAACGCAATTCAACTGTAGATCCTATTAAATGATTTTAAATTTGCTAAGTTATCCTAAAATATTCCAACAAAAATCCAATTGTACATGTAAATTATTATTTTTGTTAATAAAAATATAAATATAAAATATTATAATAAAATATAAGCCGTAAACTGGAGGGAGGACAATAACTACACTATAAATGCATTATATATATTTATTATATATTTAACAAAAAATAACAAAATACCTAAGAAAAAAAAACGATACAGAACTTAGCATAACTTATAATCAGAAATAGTTGTTAAACGCTAAAAACAAATGCTATACAAAATAGAATAAAAGAAAAGAAAAGATAAAATCAAGTGGTAAACTTAACTTCCTATACATACCAAAAATTTACAATAGTGTATGCGAATGTAGTATGTATATTAAGGTATACAGAATAGAAAAATATAATAAAACGCAAAATTCTAATTAACAAAGAAAAAAGAATGAGGAAACAAAATTGTAAAGGTTCGATAAACAATATAATATACATAAATGCATATATAAATCAGTATATATCAAATTTATACTAAACGAAATTGTTGAGTAAATTTAGTTGTAAGTAGAAAAAAAATGTAGATCGGAAGGGTGCAAGTAGGAAAATTATTCCGAAAGGTAGAGCGTTATACTTATGCTGGAATCATAAGCGGAAGATTACGAAAAAGAATATGAAAATATTGTATAAAGATATAAATATATAAATAAATGTAACAGTGAAATATAGAAATAGCTATTCCCTATTATTTACGATAATGTGACATATAGCTTAACGCTAGTTGGTGTTAAGTGCGCAAAAATGCAATGAAAAACATATACTTCTAATTATTTTGCAAATAGGGTGTATATAGTTGAAAATGAAAATATTTATATGTTATTTTATATACAAATTTTCTATAACAATTTTTATTTATGTTAATTTATATTCATTTTTTTTTAATGTGAGCATGCCGATACTAATGATATTTTTTCTAAAGATGTAATATGAAGGAAGTTTCTAAACATATTTATATTATATAGGTACAACTAACTATCCGCTGTCATTGGCTTGAAGTTTTTAACCCGCAAGTATATATGTCAGTTTGTCCAAATATTTTTGAACGCACTGCTTTTCACAACCGCCCTAAATATTCAACGAAGAATTTTGGACTGAGTTTTATACCGATCTGATTTTACTTTCAGTAAAATGAACGCTGAAAGATGAAGAAAGTTAATTTTATTTTTACAAAAACTTGTAGTTGTCACGTTATACGAAGCTTACATGAATTATTGTGAAGGCATTTAATTAAGTCCTAGGGGATTGCTGAAACCTTTTGCAAGCCAGCACAGAAGTAGTTGTTGTATGATAAATATTTAACTAAAAGAGTTGAACCAGGCTGAATTTAAAGTTCCAGACTGCATTCCTTAAGCTGAGTTTTGGTTAACGCAGAGAATGCTACCCTTTATCACTTGCCGGTTGGTCCTTACTATTAAACATAAGCGAAGTTGTGTCACAAAATTCGGCCAAACAGGCTTCCTCGTTTGACGAAGACCAGGTGGATAATGAAACCTTGATTAAAAGGATTTCAGATATTTGTAACAGATATGTACATATGTACGTATCTGAAGTAAAATCGCGGCTGTACGAGTGACCATCTTGATTCCTTTTGGTAAAGGAACTTGAAATTGACTGATGGAGGCGTAGTCAGATATCCTTGAGCGACTAATTATTGTAAGAATCGGCGTGCGATACACCATTCAAAGCTGCTGGGAATGAGTACCAATTGATCGGTTAGATGAGGTGACCCTTCAGAGGAGATAGATAGGTACATTATCTCCACTACCGTTTTGATATTCGATACAGTTTTATCTGAAAGAAAGGAAAAGCCGGCAATAGTAGAGTGCCGTACTATCGCCAGTAGAAACTTACTAGTTTATTAAAACTGGACGTTCTTTGTGGAGGGTTGAGAACTGATGACGAGGAAGGTGACAAAGCTCCAGATGGTAAGACAGATCACTGCTTTTGATTTTACATTTAACCTGAAGACTTAAGTAGTAAAGCGAATACATACACTTACAAATCCACATCAAAGCTATTTACTGATATTTATCAATGAACCTCCCTGGTCTGTAGGATTAAGTCTCAAACTATCTTTTGAACATAAACTACTCCTAATTTGTAAGTTTATTCTGATAATTACTACGAGTTTCGCAGGAGTAAATTTGTGCATTTCACTTCTTTCTGTAAAAAAAAAATACTAAACCTCTCTTAATGAGACAGTCCAGGCAGCTTAAAAATATTGTCAAGTTAGGGGAAATTGAACGAAGTTTTCCTCATTCTATGCTCCACTTCGAAGCTAGAGATGGTCTAGCTTATTACTTCGTGTATTTATTTTCAATTTGACAATAGAAGGCTAAAGCAAATAACAAAGGGACGGTAACTATTAACCTTCAACTGTCCAATTCACAAAGATGGCAAGGACCCCATTCCCATTTAATATCCAATGGTCTACCTAATTCTGTAAAATTGAATTGCACTACCCACTAAACCACTACAAATTTCCTCTCCGTAATTTAATATTAAGTAAGTTGTAATCCTTTTAATTACGCTCCCAACAGAAACTAACAACAATTATTTAAATGTATATCCAGAGGTAAAATAGTTGTAAAACAATTTACAGCGGAGAGTTCATCCCCATCATCATCCCCAATCATCACCTTAAAAAACCCCCCGTCTGGGTTGAAAACATTAAAATTAATGAAATCCAGGTCAGTCCAGTCAGTGTGTATGAGCTCGAGTGGGCGAATGGATGGTGGTGGTGGTGGTTCTGCAAAAATGAGAAATGCTAAACGAAGCTACTTTACAGGACTTTCACTCCACCTCACACATTTTCGTGGCTGGCGTTAGGCGTCCGGGTACATTTGCCACAATTTTCACGATGCCATGACCAGCACCACCCATCGTTGTCAACCTGCGACAGGTGTAAAATGATTTAATTAATAATTTATCACACTTTACAGATTAACACCTTTTAATACATTTTAATTAACGCTACTTACGTAATACAGCGTGCGTTGTACTGAAATGAGTATGTATGTAAATTCACATCCGCGTAAATCGGTGTGTTTTGGTAGAGATTTTCGCCCCGCAGCGACTGATAAAATGAATTACCATCATTTGGGATCGGGTCAAAAAGGGTTGAAAAATCACAAACTGAGTCATTTATTCACGAGGTGCGTGTGCGAATACGAAAATGAAATGAAACTGGCGCCCAACGCCGCGCCGGTCAGGGTGAAAACCATGCAAATTAAATGCGAAATTAATTTGTTAAGCCTTTAGCACTCTAAACTGGAGTATTTAGAGATGTATAACTAGAACGAAACAAATAAATTGTAGAATATTTATTTCGTAATACTTGTAGAATGCCTAACCCGAGAGAGAGAGAAATGCAGGCACAATGGGATTGGAAATATTATACCGAACTGTGTTTTGTCATGTTTTATGGAAAATAATAATTCATCAGAAATTAGAAGCATGGTATGAGCTGTATAGATATTTCAAAAGACCAGAACAATAGATTAGGAATTTTGCAATGCAGAAATGTTTTCACAAAATTAAAGCGGATGCGTACAGACATTATAATTAGAAAATGTTGCTTGTGGCTGATTATGATTCTGTATGAGCGCATCCCAGTCAAAGTAGTTCAGATTCTGGTCTCTTATTTCTGAAGCTTAACAGTGGGGTGCAACGAGAAGCCTGTGGTTGTAGCGGTTTTGTTAGTTTGGAAACTAGAATACCGCAGAAGCAGTTAGATGATTATGCTCCTAAAATTGGTCAGTTTATTGATGGATTATTGCCTGACTTTATGGTATAAAAATCTTAAAATTAATTTCGATTGCTTTCCATTATAAGTGTTGGCATAGCTTACATAAATATATAAGGTTTTTCTTTAAATTACTTTATTATAATATTTTTTTTTAAACTGTAAGAAAAAATTAGTAAATGTAAATAATTTGATAGTACTTAGTTAACATTAATAAATGTATTGTGGACCTTTATATAACATGAGTTACATACATACAAAAATACCTAATGCGATAGTATACTAAGCCTTCCAAAAGAAAGTACTTAAGAGGCAACACTATATAAATAATTAAAATTATTCTTTGTTATCCCAATTAAATATGTCAATTGTTTTTTTTTAGCAAAAATAAGTATTTAAAGTGCATACAATAGTATATGTTATAAGCTCTTTTTGTAATACTTTCATTTTGTGTGAAAAAAATTAGTTAAAAGTTGAAGGTATATCAGGTATACCAGGTATCTATTGAACCTTGACCCTTGCATGTTGCTTCCCATGCAACAACTGATATGTGAAATTGTTCTGGAGGGTAAGCACATAAAATTACTTTGCCTTACAGTAAATGTAGGTAGAGTAAGCAATAAAAGCTATACGAAGTGTATATTTTTCCGACTTACATCGCTTTTATCGTCACTGTACAGCCCGCTTTTTACAAATAGCCTATGCTGTTCCACACGTTAATAATAATCAGATAAGTGTGAGTAATTTTTAAATGATAGCGTTACAAACAAAAACACACACTTTTCGAATATTTAAAAATATCTTTGGAAACCAAGACGATTCCTTCGCTTAAGAAAGAAAACTCACTACGTGTAATGAATATTATAAATCTATAATAGACTTGAGGCCCACATATGTTATGGACTTATGAAATATCTTACTTACTGCCTTAAAACAGCCCTCCGTCGTTGTTGATCGAATGCACCCTGGTTTAAGTTCTTCAAGTCTTGTGGCATCTGCGCTTAATTGATATTTACTGTGATCAACAAATAAGGTGACATTTTAATTTTAAATGCGCGAGCATCAACTGATGAACAACACGTCAAGGAAATTAAAGATTTAGTGCTCAAAAATTTCTACTGGAGAAACGTTGAGAAGATTCTAAGATGGTCCAACTTAGATGGTTATAAGATGTCTAAGGCCTTGTGGCCTGTGTTAGACCGCAGGAAATCTGGGAAGATCATAAAACTAGAAAAGTCAGGGCTAAAAAGAGCGATAGGAATACTCACTGGCCATTGTCTTCTAAGGAAGCATGCTTTGAGACTGGGTTTATCAAATACGGATGTTTGCAGGTACTGCAATGACCTACATGCTTCGGAGGATATAACACATATACTCTGTGAATGCCAAAATATTGCTAGAACAAGGCTAAAGCACCTTGATAGATACTTCTTCGATAACCTAGAAGAGGTAAGGTCCCAGAACCATAATAAGGACATCTTAAAATTCTGTAGGGAAATCAAATGTATGTAAGAATTGGCTTAGATCTTTTTGCCGTAAAGGTTCCCTACTGATCGCGATGGGCCCACATTGGTGCCTAGTGTCTTATAATAGCCTCATAACCCTACTCAACCTATCCTTATCTAACCCAATGATGAAAACGTTGCAGAAGGCCTTTGGTGAACAGGCCATGTCACAAAACAATGTTTACAAGTGGTACAAATAATTCAAAAAAGGCAATGGAAGCGTTGAAGACAATGATAGCCCTGGACGGCCATCAACATCAACTGATGAACAACACGTCAAGAAAATTAAAGATTTGGTGCTCAAAAATTATCGATTGACAATTAGAGACCTCGCCAAAACTGGTAACATTTTATTTGTATCAGTTCAGATCATTTTGAAAGATGTTTTGTATGTGAAAAAGTCAAATCTCATTTAGTTCCAAAAACACTCAATTGCATCATCTCACACTGTATTGGTTCTTCGAGACCATTTCGCCAAAAATTCAACTCATATCGTTTCACAACCACCGTATTCGCCAAATTTAGCACCGTCTGATTTCTGGCTATTCCTTAAGCTCAAGAGACTGCTCCGGGGACACCGTTTCGACACGATTGAGGTGATAAAAACCGAATGTTTCGAGGTTTGGAAAAACCGTTGGCATAAAGTTGGCATAGAAGAATAAATAAAATTTTTAAAAGTTATAAACAATTTTACCTTATTTTTTGATCACAGAGTATAACGAAAGCTAGATTGTCCTTGCCGTCTCGAACCTTGGAGCTGGGATTTAAATATTACTTTAACTGTATTTCATTCGCAGTCAAAATGTATTGGCTTTTTATACACAAATTGATACGATTGATAGAATACAAGATCAATTTTTCTTGTCATGTAGGATAGTAAATGATACCATGAATAGCGATGTGAATTTGTATCTTCTAATTATGAACTTACAAACTATTTTTCATAAAGATGTATACATGTACATTGTACATATATGATATGTGCTTAATGGTACTCATGCATCTAAATCCATCTACTAGGCACAGCATGCGTCATAAGGAATGTTTTTTTCTTGAAATAGTTTTCTCACTAATACTGGCTGACCTCAACTTATACTTATGTCCTATACAATCCCTCTTATGAAAAAAGGCCGAAACTAAGATACATATACATACGTACGACCATATTTGGCGCAACAGCTCTTTAATTGCCAGGGCCTAGTTTCTCGCAACCACTCATATTGTGTGCGTTATATTTTTCACTTAAATGGAAGGGACCTACAGTTTTATTCCGTATCCGAAGGGCGATTTGAGAAGCTTTTTCGTGACAACAATACTCTCGGATGTTTGTCAGACGCTCGCGAGAGGTGGGACCGTAAAAAATGTTGTTGGTATTTTCTGGGATTCGAACACGGAACCTCACGCGCAGTAATCCGGCACACTAACCACTTACGCCACGACGCACACTAAGAAGTTCACTTAATTTTCCTGTATTGGATAATCTGGTCTACTTGAGTAAAATAAGGCATCATCAGCAGAGAAGTGCGAAAAAAGGTTATTTACAGCCTCCACTTAATCATTTACGAAAATGCTGAGCAATAAAAGACCGACGGTTGGGCCTTGGGGTACACCTCAGAATACATTGAGAAATGTACACCCACCTAGATGCGCTGACTTCTATCGAAGAAAAAGTTGATAATGAAGAGAGCGGCTGAATCACTGAAAGAAAATGAATGGCTAGCTTAATGAGAGTGGAATGATAAACACTATTAAAACTTTCTAGAAGATTGGCCATAAGTCTGAGTAACATTTTTGCTTATATAATTATTTAAATTTGCTTTTTTATTTTGCAAAATATATAAAACTATATTTATTGTGATTCTTAACGACCACCAATTTCGGCTTTGTAATGATGGGCACGACTTAAAGCATTTCCAATAACATTTTTCAAAGTTTCTGCTTAAAACGCTCGCATTTCTGCATCATTTTTGGCTTTGAGCTTGAAGAGTATCTCGATCTTTCTCACATCACATTTTCAGATAACCTAATTTATTTTCGAATTTTTGGAAATTACGAGTATTTACTTGTATCCTAAGCTTATAAGTTCCCTTGATACAATAATGTAACTACCGTTTTTGTACACCGATCACTGACGAAATTAAGGATTAATTGAAAATACTCTCGAGGTATGGCCACATTCGCCTCACTGGGCATTACTTCTTTGGAAATGAAAATGAAAGTGCAGTCACGGTTACTAGAGAGAGTACCATCTCCTTTGTGAAAGTAAATAAATCCTTGGTAGAGGTGTCCCTAAGCTCTACGAACTTCTCAAGGATACATAAGCTGTCTACTTTAACCTACGTAGTTCTAGGTGTTCATGTGTAGATTCCACAAAAAAAGTGCATAAATCTAAGATTCATTCATGTCACTCGAACATGACTTCTTTAATGATATTACTTCATCTTAGTAGGCGGAAGATTCATTTCCTATTCCGATACTGAGTAGACGGATGAAAGAAAAGCATTGTCGCAAAACTCAGATGAAGGAATATCGTTAATGTCATGTGTCAGCACATAAATAATAAATAAATACTAAGTACTTAATAATAAAGGAGTCTGTGGTTAAGTCTATGCAAGCAATGCGCAGTGAGCTTTTCGCCCCCCGTAGAAGCACTACATACTAAAAGCTATTCACACTCAGAATGACATTCTAGAAGGCCTGGGAGTATACAGAGCCTATTTTCGGCTATTCTGTCTATTTGGAGTAAGCTGTTGTATTACTGGAATCGAGTGAGAAACATAAAATTCTTAAGCAGCTTCTTCTCTGAACCGAATTGTTTGATGGTTTGAACACACGTCTCCCAACCGGCATCTAAGTTTTTCCATAAATGCGGTTCCATAAGGTAAGTGACAGCCTGATAGATCTAAGATATGATGGATCTTAGATTCCAGATTCTTTTGGGTATTCCCCCTGATGGAATGGCAGAAGATTAAGAAGGATGGAGATTTGACCTGAGAATCCCGCCCCATTGATTATTGCCAAGGATAAGAGAGTCATTGGAAATGTATATATGTCTGTTAGATTCACTGCTAACTGCTGGGATTTCACTTTTAAAAAATGTCGGCTATTCAGCGGTGGCAGTAAGAGCAATACAGTTGAAATTCGGTATGTGAACTTCTTGGAATCCAAAGAGTACAAGAAAGTAACACTTTTCAAATCAACCCACAAACGCCACTTTTCAAAAAAAAAAAAAAAAAGAAAAAAAAGCACGCAACATTGTAAGCATTTTTGGGATACTGTTTAACTTTTGTTTTACCTCGCTTTAAGAGGTTTACACTAGTATCGATCCCACAATTAAGTAATGCGGTCAACCTATGGGGTGTAAGATATTAATATTTTAAGTCGACGATTGCACTTTTCTCGATCTCCACGACGAACTTCCGCAGACTGGTAAGGAGAGAGTAGTGTAGAACTTTCAAGTTAATTCAAAAAAACGTTCGATTAGTTTTAGTGTGATTGTGTGTGTAGTGTAGTGTGTAGATAGTGTGATTGTGATTATTTCAGGTGTGTGGAACGCACCGATTCCGCCTCTGCGAACTGCTATTTGAGACATGCAACGTAAACAAAGTACCCTCGTGAGAAAGCAGGTAGTACTGCTGTTCCCACGACAGATTTCTGCCTAAGTTGCTATCTTATTCCCGCGCATGCAGCAGCGGGGTCAGTATACTACAGTAGTCTGCATGCTAGTATATGACGCACGTAGCAATATATCCAACAGTGTACTGCAAAGTGATGCCGACGAAGTGCGATGAAATTTACAGATTTAATAATGGTTTGCCTAGTACAACGTGAGGGAAGGGTTTCCAATCGCAGTCCTCTGCAACAGATGCTTCTGAACACAAGTAAACATTACATATGTAAGAAGTTGAAGCTTATAGGGTCCACGCCATGCAAAACTAGTGTACTGCCTTCAAGGTTGAATAGATAGCTCACACTTAGTCCAAATAATTTTATTTTTTTTTATATCTAACGATATATAGGAAATTTTATATATAGATTAATTTTATATGAACCTACATATTATTTTTTTAAATTATTTAATATAATCAACCTTTAAAAAAACGAAATTATATGTTGAAAAGATCGACGAAAAAAAATGTAAAAATTGGCAAATATTTAACTAAGATAAAACTGTAATAGAACATGAGAATAAAGAACGAAAACAAAATGATTTTTTGACAAAAAGGAAATGTGAGTTGATTTTCTTTTCTTAATCAGTTTCTTTCAGATGGCATTGTACGTGTAATTCAATTAAGCTCTCTTTTTAGTGTAATATGTCATCCCCTGACAGTTTTAATTGTACTTTTCAGCCTAGGTCTGCAATTGTCGGCACGAAAACCCCAGCTCCAACTATTCATCCAAATAATGGGCAATTAAAGTCAACCATGAAGTTTACGAAATTTCCCCATTATTGCTCTATTTATCTCGTACGAAGATGTGTTTGTGTGTGAGTGTGTGTGTGAAACCAAAATGGTGAATAATTTATAGCTCCTCAAAGTCACACACATATACTAATGCATCGCATTTCCTGTTGCTATTGTTTCTACCTCGATGACATGAATTTCACAGCCGGAAATCTATATTTGTATGCCCTGGTGCTGGTGAACAACTACTACGGGTCGAGACGGTACTTTTGAAAATTGCTTTTGCAAAGTCTTGAGGAGAGAAAACTGGTCAACCATACATGCACACAGTCTATGGAGCGTGAGAAAAACTTTATTCCAAATGGCATATTTGGGCAATTGTATTGCCAAAGGCACTGATTGTTGGATATAGAAGTGGAAACAGTCCTTAAATATACAGAAGCACGCAAAGCCACGAACCGAATGCATTTAGTTTACTAGAGAAGGGCACATATGCCAACGAAATTGCCAAAGAATGAGTGTGGCGGGTAGGTAGTTACTATTTTCACAATTTCCAGCTTTTGGTTAGATATACGTATTTTGCATTTTATTTCAAAGCATGTGGTAAAGTGGGAGGACAGTTTGGCTTTTTAGTCCACTTTTGGGTTCAAAGGTTGCAATTTCAAGTGAAATAAATGGCTGAACGTTTTTGAGCTGAAAATTTGCGTTTAAATTGCATTTCTTTTGTGTTGAATGGGAGGACCGTCCATTGCACTAAATGAATACAATACAAATTATTTTATTATTTTTTGGCAGCTAGTTTGACTGTGGAAAGGCCTTCCATCGAAATTGTAAACCTTGAACCTTGAATATACAGTAGCAGGATATGGGGGTAAATACATATTTGATTTGTTGATTTTAAAGTGGAGGATTTCCAGAATATCTTTGTAGGTAATTAATTATAGAACAATATAAATGGAGACGAATTCTTGATGATTTGGATTATAATGGAACGTAAATATATCGTTGCTGAACAAAAAATTATACAAAAACTTGCACATTTATGAAATCATTTATTTTTTAATAAATTCATGTTACTCAGTAGCCAAAGTACTTTGTTGCCTTACACCGAGTCTCCACGAGATATATTGTATTTATTTCAGACTTCATACATATATACATACATTTTCAATGGCCCGCTAATCTTTCATGAGGGTCGCGGGGGTAGGATGCTCAGGTGGACCCCCCATCCTTCTCGATCCTCCGCCATTGACTCCAACTCATCAGGAGGAATCCCTAGTCGGCTCCAGGAGAGATGTCGGACTTGATCTAACCATCTATTTCTACCCCTTCCTGATGGCTTGCAAACATGGCAAGTCTTGCAAGCCGGTCTGTGGCATACGCACTACGTGATCAAACCATCGAAGCATAGATAGATCCGTTTGGAGAAGTAACTACTCAACATTGAGCACCTCGCGTACTCTGGTGTTGTGCACACGATCCCTACGAGTTATTCCAACAACACCGCGAAGGAACCTCATTTCGGCAGCTTGTATCCGCGATCTTATTCTTTCGGCCACTACCCAAATCTCATGACCATAGGTGAGAGTTGGAACATACACCGAGTTAAAAACAGTGTTACACTTTATTTTCGCGCACCGATTATTAGTACAATTAGCCAACTCGCTAAACTAATGAAGAAAAAAAAGACGAGATACGAAAAAAAAACCCGGCGATCGCTTCTGCGATCGAGTACGAAATGGCGGGATGAATATAAACGTCAGTTGAGAGCAAAAGGTAAACACGGCGAAAAAAGTGTAACACAACACAGCACGTTAATGCTGTCGCTCACCGGCTGCTCAGCTAGGGTGGTTCGATTTAAAAAACATAGAGATGCGCGTAGAAAAAAAAAGGTAAAGAAAATTATGATGATCGTACCGATACTATGGGCGCCACGAAATCTTTTGTAGGGAGACTTCGAAACCGGTGTGTGTGTGTGTATGTGTGTGTGTGTGTGTGTGTGTGGGGCGGGTGTTGTTTATTTTGACAAGAAATAAAATAAACAAACTTCTTCCACGTTTTAACTGCCCCTTCGGAGCGAGCGATTTATTAAAATGAAAAAAAAGGGTAATTGAAGAAACAGAGTAGATTGAAAAAAAAGAAGTAAAGAACAACTACCGGGGATCGAGAAAAAAAACCTCCGGGAGGAAAAAAGATCCCAACGCAAACAAGAAAAATATCGCCGTAGGGGTGGCCCGTTACGACAAGTCCCGAACAATTCAAGCCGAAAAATTACGGGGCGTGAGTCCCGCTTTCACCGGAAATTTTAAACGGAACCGAATCGTACCGGGTTACGCAAAATTTAAAAGATATTTCCTAATTGAAACGCGCAAATTTTAACGAAAAAACACAATCTAAAATGAAACTCAAACTTATCTGTTTATCCTCCTTGTTTTAGGCTCTTCCTAATCGATGCCCCGCTCTGGCTTCCGATCTTCTGCCAAAAAATAACTCCTCTTGTCCTCGTCCTGTTCCTCCTGGTCACTTCCTCCACTTCCTTCACCTCTTGTTTTTTTTTTTTAATTTTTTTCCTTCTTCCTATCCACTTCACCAATTATCACTTTGTCTATTTTCACTCTATATCAATTTCCTCTCGTAAAAAAAATAACTTTTACTCGTTTCGCTGGTCAACCAAGAAGTGGTTTCCCGCTGAATACTAGGCCTAGTCGAGCTTCGAGCCTTTCACGTATACATACATGAATTCCCGCACATTCAGCTATTGGTTTCAAGAGCAGCTTGCTGTGCATTACTCCGCTTATTTGCGTAAGTATGCAACCGCTCTTGAACCACCGCTATTACTCTCTCTCAGCTCTCACCCATTTTCCGCTGGCCCGAATTCGCCCGACTTGGCTTTTCTTCCCCATCCGCTCTGTTTCTTTAAACAATTTGTGAAAATCGACATAATGAAAGAAGACTAACAATTAAAATTTACTACCGTGGATTTCCTCCCACCAATACTAAAAGAAGGAAAGAAGTGACCTGACTAGCTACAGGGCAGGCCCTAAAACGCCATTCTGCGCTCAACAAAATTATACTACTGGAAGAAGATAAAACAAGGAGTACGATTTTAATTACGCGATTAATCGAATCTACTCGGTAGAATTCGGCGCAGATTTGGGGACTAGGGACGAGCCCTTAACGTGCCCCTCCACACATAGACTCAAGGGTTAGGGTGGGCTCTCGGCCATTGATGGGTCCGGTCTGGACCTTCCTCAGGCTATGGGCAGCTTCTTGTCTCTTGTCGATGTTTTAGTGTGTTTGATGTGTTAATGTTTTCGATGCCGACATATTTAAAAAATAAAAATTTCTGACATTAAAGGCCTGAAATAAATATTTTTCGTCCAGACTCGGTGTTAGGAAAAATAGTAAGACCATACTAACCAAAATCTTACGGCTAACCCATATTTTGGTACCCGCATCAAGAGCTCTAATACTCTGGGACAAGTTCTAATTTCTCCTGTTATGCAGATGCAAGCTAGGATTTCGATCTTGCCTGGCGATATCCGCGTTGTGCTCAGCTGACCGACGGCATCAGTGCTCCATTCATTTCAGTGAGGATGGACTACATCCAAAATATGCTTTGAGATGTGCCTGCATACCACCGAACATTTTAGGAGGGAAGTGATTGAAAACTTGAAGAAATATATGGAAAAGCTTATTAAAAACGATGACGAAGTTTCTTATTCTGTCGGGTAAAAGACAAACTCCTTGATAGAATTGAAGATAAAAAAAGAAATGGAGTCTCTCGAGGAATTTAAACATTAATCCAGCCGAAACAAATTTGATATCTCTCTAGAAAAATGTTTCTAACTGCAGATAAAGCGTATTACATTAAGCAAAAGTTGAAGGTCAAGTGCTTAGAAATTATTTTAAACAGAAAAGTGATATGCAATGAACACGCACATATAAAAAAGCCGTTGCAAGCACGGATAGTTACAAAGTAAAAAGTTACTAGCGGACCTGGGGATACAGGCCTTCCATTCTAATCTACATAGATGCACGCCATTATGGTAAAACTAGTATTCATCATATATGGCACATTGGCCTAAGCTAAGAGAGCTAAGCTAAACATAATGAAGAAAAACCTCGAGGAATTATAAAAATAGGGACGACAAATCGAATAAAATGTACTTTGGAACACTAACTCACAATAGGGCAAAGAATCTGGAACCTACTAGATGGAAGAGAAATACTTCTTATATTTCGCCCTAGTGCAGTCATTTCAGATATTTTAGAAACATAAAATTATTCAAGCATGAAAAAACTGCAAAACGGCTCTATCCATCATCTGGTGGCTTCTTGATACAGCTACAAGGAACATAAAAGCGAAAAGGTTTTGAATAATCTATCAAAAAACTATAACATCCAAAAATTCTAGTGCTGTGGTAGGTCAGGCAGATACTCTCAATGCATTGCGATGTGTAATAGAAGTAAAAGTTTTTTTTTTCCTCTTGTACAACCCATGCCCACGTGGCAACGACATTGTGGCCTGAAAGATCTATTGTATCGGAGGGTTGGAGTTAATCTAACAGACGTACTACCTCGTGAAAGTGAGTATGTCTTTAGTCGTGGAGGATTCCAGTTCCACTGAATTAAGTATCTCCTTGTGGAGAATACTTTTCCTTAACCAGTTTAGTGCCGGGCATTCACAAAGAATGTGTTCGGATGTTTCATCCTCCTCTAAACATAACCGACAAAAGTAAAGGTTAGTAAGCAACATTTATAATTCATTCCTCTATTTTTCTGTTCGCAAGTCTTGAAAGCACAAATTCAGGCTTATATCTTTTGAAGTCTGAACAAAATAATCCTGTCTAACATCGATCAGTTCGTGACTGCAATAAGTGTCAAACCGCATCGCGAAATGTGTGACCTCTGGCAAACAAATGAGGGAAAAATACCGGTCTCTCTTTAATAATAAAAATAAATTTAACTGAACTTTTTCATATGAAAGCAGATAACAAAAACATCTTTGGAGAATTATTCTATTCCATGTCTTCACTGGAGCTCTCAATGTCTCGATACCTAGTACAGGAGCCTTGGGGATTCAGATTCTCATAACAACCATAGCTCAGGAACTGTGAAAAAAGTCATACCAAATTTTAAAGAAAACTTAAGCATGTGGAATTTAACTTCAAAATTAAGACGCATGTGTTAATTCAACATTTGAGTTCTGAACACTTCAAATTTAATTTTACCAAAAGCCATTTAACCCTTTAGCTCCTACATTCCCAAACGTAATTAATTACTCTTCTGTATTTTGATTTAGCCACTCCAAGCTGAACAAAACATCTACTACACCCACAAAACTTAACGCCTTTATCCGCACGTCGTTTATTAAATTTCGATGCGAAAATTTTCCAATTTCACATTAATTTCGCGTTCGAGAATCGAATATGGGCGCGGTATTCACATCATCATCACATCATCTATCACCGTGTGCACGCCCAACTCCATCAAATACAGGAAATAAATTTCACACGCACACACCATGGTGGATCCTTTGGCAGAAAATGATTATCCCACAGATAAGAAATCACAGACTATAAGACACCCGGATAATCTCTCATTCATGTCACACATTATGTACAACTCAATGAAAAGGTAATTTTCCACCAATAATCCAAGCCCAAGCAGGCTCAATCATACTCCCCCACCAGAGACGCCTATATCGTCCTTATCCTCTTGTGAGAGAGTCTCTTTACCCTGTAGCAGTCAACCTTCAGTTTCACCCTCTGTCGAGTGTCGAGGACGACTTTTGCATAACATCAACGATGACAGACACGTCGCCAGGTGTCGTCTCATAGTCTCCAGCCTTGTGTTACTATACGCCACCAATCACCACACCACCCGACGAGGGAAATTTTGTGGAAAATCAAATCTCACTTTGAAGTCAACTGACTGAGGGTGCATACGTACCAGTATGTGTGTGAACTAAATTGGGAGTTTAAATTGAGGAATAATGCGATTGACTTTCTGGTGTGTTAACGGCTTGAACATGAATGTTAAACGCTCCTTTAGACTAGTTGGTAGCTCCTCGAGCGATGAGAATGTTTGCCAACAACAAGGAACAAATAATGGAATCACAGTAAAAGGAAAAATTCACCCAAAAATGTGCAGCATCAAAGAAGGAACTTTTCTATTTTTTTTCTGTGATTGGGTGTCCTGTGAAAAGTCTAGGAAGGAAATCTCAAACGGAAGTCGATGTGCTAGGTCACGTAACTCAAATATAGGAAGTTAATAACGTACTACATGCTCTCTGCATCTTTTTCGTTGTCGATTGTGTGAGTGTGTGTCGGTGAATTTCTTAGCATGCAACGAGAATAATAATTTTGAATGCAATTCATGTCCTTTTTGGAAGGTTCTCCATCGAGCTTTTCTTATTCTTTTTTTGCATTTTCTATGCGGTTCGTCGTGAAGCCGAAGGTTCACTATACTAGCGGAGAGATTCCGGCACGTTGCTGGTGGGAAGTTGAAATTCTATTTCTTAGCTAGATTCTTCTTTTTACCGTTTTTTTTCTGCAAATCATGCTCAATCCACCCTCGAGTGTGCAAGGTTTCTATCGTTTTCCTTCAGAATTTTGTATTTTTATTTATTTTTTTTTTTTCTTCCATTTTTTACAGTTTGTGATGTTAAAAGTCATTACAAATGCATAGGACGATAGAACGGTATGATTCGTATTATAAAACGGGGGACAAGGATTATGAATATTTTATCAACAGATTATGGTCAGATGGGAAGAGGTTTCGTTCGTCTTGCAGGGTGCAAATACAATTTTTGGGGAGAAATTGAAATAAGAAACAAACGGAAGGAAAAGAAAAATACGAAAGTGATTATTTAAAGTTTTTTTTTTTTGCCAGCGTTATGTCTCATATGTAAATAAAAGTTTTTATGAAGGACTTCTGTTTGGAACAGAGGATTCACTATAAATGCTTGGGATAAATTGATAAGAAATTCTTCTTTGGCAAAGTAGCCATATCGTTACAGTTCAGCTTGATAAAGAAACTGTCTTAGAACTTGAAGTGGTACGTAATGTAAAAAAAAATAAAACAATTGGTAATTGGTCTGCAGTTTCTTGGTTCTTACGGCTTTAAGAACTACTAGAATCAAACGACTGACATCCTACCTCCACTCCATCATAATTTAATTTTTCTACTTTTTCGGCGAGTTTGTGATTTGAATTCAAGGGATCATAACCCTCCCACTTCACTGCATTTCTACTGATCCATCTGTGCGGTTCACATGTTTGAACTCAGAAAATGTCGGCAGGCCTTCCGATTTTTGATCACTTCGTCGCCGAGGTAAGCAAAGCAAAATGCTAGTGTTGTATGTTCCAGGTGTTTTAATGCCTACCCCTCTTTTGCGATAGCAGTGGAACCCCTTTCTAACGGGGTTCATATGATCCTTCCTTTGAACATGACAACACCAGCTAAGCTGGTCACGATCTATTTTTCGTGAGGTGGGTTCTCTGACGCGAGGGCTTCCTCGGATCTTTTAACTTCTTATTCGATCAAGTTTTGTCGCTCCTGATATCGTGCGAAGCATTTTCATTTCTTACATATTTACTTATGTGGCGCTACAGTTCGGGGTGAACCTGGGCCTCAACTAATAAGCCTCTTCATTTAGCTCGATCTTTAGCTAATTGCCTCCAGTTGCGCACTCCAAGTTCTTCGAGGTCCCCTTGAACTTGTGCGCGCCACCTGCGGCGATGATTCCCTCTACTGCGTCGTCCCTCGGGGTTAGATTCGAAGACTCTGCGGGCCGAAGCGTTGGTGTCCATTCGCTCTACATGTTCTAGCCATCTCAGACGTCCAATACGCAATTTTTTGACTAGGTCGATGTCGCTGTACAGCTCATATAGTTCGTAATTGAATCTTCTCCTCCAGAACCCGTCAACGCAAACGGGACCGAATATCTTACAAAGAATTTTTTTTCTCGACGCGACCAAGAATATCTTCATCCTCTTTTAATAAATCCATGTTTCAGCACCGTAAAGCAGGACAGGAATGATCGGAGTCTTATACAGAGTCTCCTTAGTTGTTCGATATATGGCTTTACTGTTGAATTGCCTTATTTTTCAGATCACATGCCACTCATCGCAGTAATTTGATGTACTACTCCTGATACTGTTGAGGCAATGGCAAAATTTAAATGGAACAATAGCTTTCTCAGTGAATACCAATGGAATCTGAATAACAAGCTGATGACATTGAATAGTTTTTTGCGTATCTAGGACATGCGTGAAATTACAAAAGCTTCAATTCCTAGTCAGCCAAGTCGTCAAAATCGAAGAACATTTTTTTAAGGAAAAATGGTTCGACAACGAGTGCGAAGTTGCTGGGAAGAAATCATTTGCTCTCCTCTCATTGTTCCGGGCTTATAATAACTCATATCTCAGGCTTAGTTACACTGCAGCTATCAAACAATATAAGAAGTTATGCGCGGGAAGGAAGAAAGTACACAGCATGAGCATCATCGCTTCCTTGTCAAATGCAAGATTGCCAGGTGATTTTTGGAAAGCTATGAAAGCGGCAAATGGTTCGACTAACTCAATAGGCTGGTCTCTCAAGGCAGCCTCTCTACTCAACATTACTACTTACTTAGGAGGCGCTACAGTTCGGGGTGAACCTGGGCCTCAACCAACAAGCCTCTCCATTTAGCTCGGTCTTTAGCCAGTTGCCTCCAGTTGCGCACTCCAAGTTGGTCGAGGACCCCTTGAACTTGTGCGCTCCACCTACGGCGATGATTCCCTCTACTGCGTCGTCCCTCGGGGTTAGATTCGAAGATTCTGCGGGCCGGAGCGTTGGTGTCCATTCGCTCTACATGTCCTAGCCATCTCAGACGTCCAATACGCAGTTTTTTGACTAGGTCGATGTCGCTGTACAGCTCGTATAGTTCGTGATTGAATCTTCTCCTCCAAAACCCGTCAACGCAAATGGGACCGAAAATCTTACGAAGAATTTTTCTCTCGAAGCGACCAAGGATATCTTCATCCTCTTTTAATAAAGTCCATGTTTCAGCGCCGCAAAGCAGGACTGGGATGATCAAGGTCTTATATAGAGTCTCCTTAGTTGTTCGAGATAGGGCTTTACTGTTGAATTGCCTTATAAGCCCAAAAAACAGCGATTGGCAAGAGTTATTCTTCGATTGATTTCTGCACTGATTTTGTTTGTTGAATTTATAGCAGAGCCAAGGTAGACAAAGTCCCTTATTACCTCGAAGTTATAGCTTTATGCACTGTGGCGTTCTGACCAATTCGTCGGTGTTGGTTTTCCCTTCTTGTTGACAGCATATACTTGGTTTTGCCCTCGTTTATCGCTAAACCCATTTTGGCCGCTTCCGCCTCAATGCTTGCAAACGCACCGGTGACAGCCCGCTGAGTTCTTCCGATAAGCTCTATATTGTCGGCTTATGCAAGCAGTTGTACAGACTTGTATTAGATTATGCCTCGGGTGTTGGCTTGTGAGTTCCGCATAATCCGTTCAAGTACAATATTAAAGAAGTCACATGACAGCGCGTCACCTTGTCTAAAGCCTTTTTTGACGTCTCTTTGATGGAGCAGCGAGCGTTCTCCATCGTCATCCCGCACAGACGAACAAGTTTAGGAGGGATGTCAAAACCTGACATAGCTCTATAGAGCTCTTCTCTATAGATGCTGTCATAGGCGACCTTAAAATCGATAAAGATATGGTGAGTATCGATTTGGGTTTTTTCCAGGATCTGCTGAAGTGTGAAGATTTGATCGATGGTGGACTTTCCTGGCCTAAAACCGCACTGATAGGCGCCAATCAGGCTGTTGATAAAATGTTTCAGGCCTTCACACAATATCGCAGAAAAGATCTTATATGCGATGTTGAGGAGACTGATGCCTCTATAATTGGCGCAGTTGTGGGGGTCTCTTTTCTTGTGGATCGTTGGAGATACGGTTCGGACAAAAAATCCTGTGATGATCCTCCGGCTTCGAATCTAACTGGAAGGGACGACGCAGTAGAGGGGCTCTCGCCATAAGTGGCGCGCTCAGGTTCGAGGGACCTCGATCAACTTGGAGTGCGCAACTGAAGGCTGTTAGCTAAAGACCGAGCTAAATAGAGAAACCTGTTGGTTGAGGCCCGGGTTTACTCGGAACTGTAGCGTCATCTAAGTACGTAAATAAGTAAGATGCACGTGGCGTCAGTAGACTGGTGGTGTTCGTTACAAATAGCACATTTAATTGCGGATGCATTATTGCACTCAGAAGTCGTGTGAGAACTAGCACATATCCCGCAATATGTTTTAACGCGACAGTTACGCTCGCCATGGACAAACATTTTGCAATTATGCTATTGAGTAACCTTACCTTTAAATTATCGCTGGAAACTCCAACTTATTTGAGTGTGGAAATGAAGCGATAGCTTCTAAGTCTGTAAGTGGAATAGAAGCACTTGCTAAAGATATTAGGTATATGAAGTCTGTATATTTTGCCTTGTTTAGTTCATATTTTTTTCTGATTTTTTTTATATCCATGCATTTCAGGCCGAGCCTGATTATTTTTAAGTACACTAACATCGATATCGTTCATACCATAGAGGACAACGATAAATGCTGTAATACTTCGCAAGTCATGTGATAAATATTTACAATTATTAGCTTTTAGTTTCTCAAACACGTAATTTAACGATTCAATCGATTCCCAAACTACCTTTATTCCAAAGAAATACTTTTGATGAAGTAATCACTGATTTTTAATTATTGTATTAGTTGGTACACATAACCACTAGATTTTTGTTTGTACTCCAGTGATTAACTCTGAAGTCCCTGTGAACATTTTTACCGGTCATATTACCCCCATTTGGGAAAAGCTCAAGGCTACAAAGATCTCCGCCTCGAACGACCTCTCCTAAAGCGCAAAATAAAAGTCTCGCGAATCCGGACGTGTTAATTCGGAAAACGCAAGATTTGGAACAGAGTACTCTTGAAAAGAAAAACGCAGTGCTCCGAAAGAGACTCGATGAAATGGAGCTGTTGTGTCGAGAGCTCAAAAGCAAAATTGAGAAACTTGAATCAGAGAACAAAGTATCTTTGCTTCAAAACGAGTCTTCAAAAACGCAGACGGTTATTCATAGTGAGCCTTCCCCGGGTAGCAATCACTAGAGTACGGACGAAGAAGAACTCGCGCACGAAACGGATTGGATACTTAAACGAAGACCATCTAAAAAACGTAGGGCTGGTTCATCGCCAGAAGTTGTTCCGCAACACGAACCTAATCGCAAAGCGCAGCCAAAATCTGAAAAGCAAATTGAAAGCAAGCTCGCCCCTCCACCAATTTTAAAAGCAACGATTGCTACTGAATTTAAAGTAACTTCCTTGCGAAACGATGCATGGAAAATCAATGTAAATGATGCTGAGGGCTACCGGGCTGTATCGCAAAAGCTTAACAACGAAAAAATTCAATGGCATGCTTACAAAGACAAGTCTGAGAGACCCTTGAGGGTCGTAGCTAGAGGACTTCATCTATCATGCGCTAAAGAAGACGTTATAGGCGATTTACGCGATAGAGGTTATAACATTCTCGACGCCGTGAACCTTTTAAAAAAAGAGAGAAAACGACCCGACCGTGGAGAAGAAGCTATAGTGACACGTAAACTTCCGCTTTTTGTGCTATCATTCGGTAAAACCGAAAGCCAGGAAAAGATATATAATATTCGTACAATCATGAGTATGGTCGTTAAAATCGAGCACCTACGTGTCAACACGAAGACAGTCCCTCAATGCAAGCGATGCCAAGAGTTTATTCATACACAGGCGTACTGTCGGAAAGAGCCGTGCTGCGTTAAGTGCGCTGGGAAACACTCTTCGGAAAATTGCAGTTTGAGCAAAAATGAGAAAGCTACTTGCGTTAACTGCAAAGGAAGGTACCCAGCAAATTATCGCGGTTGCTAGATCGCAAAGGAATGACAGATGCGACGGAGAAAATCGCATCGTCGTTTGTACGGAGAACGAAATCAGTCGATCGGAAAAGCCAGCGAACCCCAGTTATCTGACGTATTCCCTGGCTGCAGTTAAAGCAACCAAGCGGAACGACGGGCCACCCTCTGATCCTTTGAAAGAAATTCTGAACTGCATCTACGCTAAGTTCGAGGAACAATGCGAAATAAATAAACGGATTCTCGAACGTCTTACTAACGTCGAAACCTATTGTATGGCTAACCTTATATCTAAATCTAAGTAGACATGGACTCTTTGCTCAAAATAGTAACATGGAATGCAAACGAATAGGAAATATTCCTAATGAGAGAAACATCGACATATGTTTGATCTCCGAAACCCATCTAACAAGGGAATCGCAAATAAGGATAAGAGGCTATGCTGGTTATCACACCTATCATCCTTCCGATAGACCGCGGGGCGGTTCGTCCTTATTTATTAAAACTAACATCGAACACCTTGTCGATATTACCATAGAGCTGGAAAAACTTCAGTTGTGCGCGGTAAGGGTTAAAAATAAACACCTGAGATACAATATAGCATCTGTTTACTGTCCGCCACGATGCTCGCTAGAAAAAGACGACTACGATCGTGTCTTCAATGTCCTTGGCTCAAATTTCCTTATTGGTGGAGATTTCAACGCGAAGCACAACTTCTAGAGTTCAAGATGCACATCTTCGAAAGGAAAAATTCTCTACGAAGTGGCAAATGAATTCGGCTGGTGTTTTTATTCGACAGGAAAACCGACCTATTGGCCAACCGACTCAGGAAAAATTCCCGATCTTATCGATTTTTTCTTTATAAAAAGCATTTTCAATTAATTTTATTAGAGTCAAAGAATGTTTTGATCTCTCTTCTGACCACTTGCCGGTAATTTTATTACTTGAAGAAGCGCTGATCAAGAAAAAGGACATCCAAGACTTACTAGCAGTAAATGTGAATATAAATAACAATGAGCTTATAACATTAATAACACTCAAGGCATAAGTGGAATTTAGGCCACTCAAGGCGGTGGGGGTTTTATTTACTCCGATCGCCCCTTGTCGCTCGTTATTGTCCCCTTTCGTATTATCTACGGATCATTTAAGTTTACATGCCTTTATCTACCCAGTTCAAGAAGTTTACGCCTTTTTAATTTTCTGACCGAGTGATTCTCATAAGTGATCTACATAACAAACTGCTTATCTATAAGCAAGTGCTAAAGCCTGTGTAGACGTATGGTATAAAACTATGGGGTTGTACCAAGAAAAGCAATAGAAACATCATACAAACTTTTGAAAATAAAGTTCTTAGAACGATAGTTAACGCACCGTGGTATGTCCGTAACGAAGATATTCATCGAGATCTGGGAATTCCCAGCGTCATCGAAGAGATAAAAAAATTTGCGCGTAAACACAAGGATCGCGTTCACAGCCATTGTAACCGTACCGTCACTCAACTACTTGACGCGAACAGTTCAATTCGTAGTCTGAAAAGGACAAAACCTTTTGGCCTCGCGTCATAGTATATGCCGGTCATGAAAAACGCAGGAACTTTCATTGGAATTTAACCTGTCTAAAGTTCTACATTTATTTTTAATTACATACGATCCTCTTTTTCCAAAAATCACTTGTCTCGTAAGCGAACATGAAACTGCTGGATAAGCGTCGGCTTAGTTGAAGTATTAGTTCAGAGGTGTTTTTTAGTGAGTAAAAATCTCACACTACCATAAGCACGCGCGGTCGGCCCTTATGGTGTCTTTAGAAGATTTTTCACCTGTTCTCGGAAGAAAAAAAAATTTCCTCGAAACTTTTTATCCGAGGACACTTGGTTGTTTATCGCGTTTATTAGTTTTCGGAATTTACTTGCTTACAAAAGCCGAAGGGAGACGTCATACGCAGATGAAAGCTCTGAATTGACTGCGCGTTTTGTCAATGCCTCACAATTTCATACCAAACAAAATCGTATTTTAAAGCATATACTCGCTTTATCTCTTACGTTGACTCAAAATTACTACATATTACTTACCATTAATGTTTTAATGCTCTTCTGTTCGGAGCTATTAAAAATTGCTTTGTTTTTTCAACATCACTTTACAATCGCCAATTACCTTGGTAGTTTGACCGATAGTTTCCAAAGTGTTCTACTCCACTAAGAACGAGCATTGCACTGACTGCATCACACAATGCTTTATCCAGTTCATCTCGAGCAGCGTTTAAATAAAAATTAGAATTAGTCTTAGCTGTATCCACCTAATTTATTAAATATAATATACCACTCAATCCGAATTTTAATAAAAAATTGGAGAATGCAGCAATCAATGAATGAGGACAGATTGTGAATGCAGTTTGATGCCGATATCTCAACTGATGGTACACGATTGTCCTTACTGTCATACAAACAGGGTTTATTTTTCATTCTTGTTTCAATGCCCTTATATTGTAATGACGAAATCAAATCCTTCAAATCAGGACCTGGAACATTACAGAGGACTTTCTAAGGCTTTTTAATTTTATTTGAAGTTCAAAAAGTAGATGTATGAAGAATGAAGATACATATATTCGTTGTCAACCGCTGCTGTACTAATTGGTAATATTCCTTCCCACTATTAGGCGCCTATTAATCCAATGCGATGTCTAGTTTGAGTTCCTTTGAACGCAGTTGAAGGTAAAGGTTATAGAAAGTGCTTCTATAAAGAAACTTTACTTATGATATGGGAATTTGGCTTGTCATTTTTGACGAAGGCTTAGGCTGCTAACCTTGGGGAAGTAGCATTTTAACCAAGTTCGTGACCAATTTCTTGCTATATCACCATGCAGTGGATCCTGATCATGGGCATAACGTGACATACCACAGATACGAAATTTTGATGTCTCAAAAAGTAATGAACGAATGGGCGGACAGAGGGTTCCATTTGGTACGTCGTTTATACGAATTTGTCAGCGAATATGTCGCATTTTGAGTTAACAGCGGTCGCTCACGACAGGGGCTGTTTTCGAAGTCAAGGATTTTAGTTCCATTGCTCGACTAAAGTTTTATTCGGGGTTCAACAGCCGAAAAATGAAATTGCCCACAAACAGGATGATTGTCATTGGCGATTGAAATGACAATGGTGAATATTTTTTAGATTTCTGCAATACCAATCACTTTCTCAAATGAAGCACCATCTATGTATGTATATGGTCCATTCGTGCTAAGATTTTCGAACTGGTTTGAGGCATTGATCATCATTCCATCAAGTCTTAATTGCGAGCAGCTAGGAATTTTATTTTCAATGGTGAACAGAGCTAACTTTGTATTTGAGTGA
The DNA here is from genome assembly GCA_945910035.1 of Brachypalpus laphriformis. NCBI lineage: Eukaryota > Metazoa > Arthropoda > Insecta > Diptera > Syrphidae > Brachypalpus > Brachypalpus laphriformis. Next base: position 38,005,186 of record OX246753.1, read on the forward strand.
TTCACATTCCTCCTGTTTTGTCTTGCAAATAGCAATAGCTAATGCAACTGCTGCAGTTTTTATTCCTATTTCTGTGAATATTTGGAGCATTCAACTTACTTACTTACTTAGATGGCACTACAGTCCGGGGTAGACCTGGGCCTCAACCAACAAACCTCTTCAGCCAGCACGATTACGAGCCAGCTGCCTCCAGTTGCGCACGCCAAGCTGGTTGAAGTCCCCCTCCACTTGTTTCCGCCATCTACCGCGAGGTCGTCCTCTACTGCGTCGTCCATCCGGTGTGGATTCGAAGACTTTCTTACCGGGAACGTTGGGCTCCATCCGCTCTAAATGCCCCAGCCATCTTTGAGTCGCTGTATGTGAACTCTTCTGGCTAAGTCGATGTCCTTATACAGGCCGTATAGTTCGGCATTGTATCTTCTCCTCCACTCACAGTCTATGCAGACGAAACCAAAGATCGCTCGAAGAACTTTTCTCTCGAAATAACCAAGGGCATCCTCATCCGATTTGTCAAAGCCCATGCCTCTGCGCCATACAGCAGGACTGGGATGATTAGTGTATTATAAAGAGTTACCTTAGTAGTTCGAGATAGGGCTTTGCTACTCAGTTGCCGTTTTAGCCCATAGAAACAAAGATTGGCAAGAGTAATTCTTCGTGTGATCTCCCTACTGATGTCATTTGCGGAGTTCACCATAGAGCCTAGGTAGACAAAATCCTTTACTACCTCAAAATTATTTCTGTCTATTGTGGCGTACTGCCCAAGACGCCGATGTTGGGTGGTAGACAGCATATATTTTGTTTTGCTTTCATTGATCGCTAGACCCCAGCGAGTAGTTGTACAGACTTGTAAAAGATTGTACCTCCGGTGTTGGCTTGTGAGTTTCGTCAAGTACTATGTTAAAGAGATCGCATGATAGCGCGTCACCTTGTCTAAGACCTTTCCTGGCATCGAACTGTTCGGTGATGTTCTTACCGACTTTGATGGAGCAGCGAGAGTTCTCTACCGTCATTCTGCGCAAACGGACGAGCTTGGCCGGGATGCCAAGACTAGGCATGGCTCTGTATAACTCGTCTCCACACGCTATCATAGGCAACTTTGAAATCGATGAAGAGGTGGTGCGTGTCGATTTTATATTCATGGGTTTTTTTCCAAGATCCGCCATAGTGTCAATATTTGGTCAATGGTGGACTTTCCAGGCCAAAAACTGCACTAATAAGGACCTATCAGGATTTTGACAATCGGTTTTAGGCGTTCACATAATACGGCAGACAGAATCTTATATGCGATGTTAAGCAGACCTATACATCTGTAGTTGGCACAGTTCAGAGGGTCTCCTTTCTTCAGGATCGGCCAAACGATGCTGAGGTTCCATTCATCGGGCATACTTTCGTCCGACCAGATTTTACAGATGAGCTGGTGCATGCTCCTTACCAACTCATCTTTCCTGTTCAGCGACAAGGCCGTCGGCTCCAGTAGCTTTGTTGGATTTGAGTTTAGATATCGCTATCCTCACTTCATTCTGATCGGGTTGACGGGAATCTTGACTGTCATCGTCACTGTTGAATGGCTCATTTTGCCTGACAGCGGAACATTGGTCATTATCGCCGTTTAACCGTCTGCAGAAGTGTTCCTTCCATATCCTCAGCACCGACTGCGATTCTACTACTATGTTGCCATTTTCGTCCCTGCAGGCTTCTGTTCTGGCTTTGAAACCCTGGCATGTTCTTTTTACCTTTGGGTAAAATTTTCGAACATCATTCCTGCAATAAAGTCTCTCAATCTCCTCGATCGAGCGCTTCTTATGCTCCTTTTTCTTCTTCCTGAGAAGACGATGTTCATCTTTTCCCCTGCGCACGTAGAGCTAGTAAGCAGCTCTAGTCCTTTTGCAGCGCCGATTTGCACGCCTCTTGTTTTGCTGCATGTGCTTGCCGGCATTCCTCATCAAACCAGGGGTTTCGTTGTGGTGGGCGAGAAAAGCCCAGTACATCAGAGGCGACATCTCTGATGTCTTGTTGGCCACGCTGCCACTGGTCTTCCGCATTTGCTGCTGGCGGCATAGGACTTAGATTGAGATTAGAAGAAACACGATCGGCGTCAAATTTCCTCACAGTATTTCGTTGATTTCGCTCCTTTGTGGATATCCGCATCCGTACCTTGGCTACAACGTAGTGATCCGAGTCCACGTTTGCTCCTCGGAAAGCCCGGACACCCAGAATACTGGAAGAGTGCCTTGCATCGATCGCAATGTGATCGATTTGGTTGACAGTGTTTCGATCAAGGGAGAGCCATGTTCCTTTGTGAATGTCGAAACGTGGGAACCGCGTACTAGCTACGACAAAGTTTTTCCCCGCCACAAAGTCAATCAGCCTGAGTCCGTTGTCGGGTGTGATGTCGTGCAGAATGTGCTTTCCGACAACGCTACTAAAGACGTCCTCTCTTCCTAGCTTTGCGTTTAAATCACCTAGGATAATTTTAACGTCGTGGCTAGGGCATTGCTCATAAGTCTTGTCCAAGAGCTGGTAGAAGTCATCCTTGGTCGCGTCGTCCTTCTCCTCGTGAGAGGCGTGAACGCATATTAAGCTAATGTTGGCAAATTAAGCCTTGATGCGGATAGTCATGAGGCGCTCGTTCACATTCCGGAAACTCAAGACTTCTTGCCTAAGTCTGCCGCACCCGAATAGACGCTGTCCTTGTTGTCTGTAGCAATCACCGTAGTAGATATCGCAGTTTTTCATACTCCTTTTGCCCGGCCCATCCCATCGAACTTCTTGGATGGCGGTAATGTCTGCTTTGAGACACACTAGGTCCTCCGCGTGGCTGCACGTGGTTTGTAGAGGGACCTAACATTCCATGTGCAGACACGAAGATCGTTGTCCTTTTTACGTTTGCTTGGGTCGTCAACAGTAAAATCATCCGTATCCGAAGCTGTTGGTTGCTCCGTAATCGAAAGTTTTTTTAAATGGTAGGGAAGTTAACCCGACGGCACAACCCCCAACCTGGAGGGCCAAATTTTTTTTTTTATCCCTAGGACAAGAGGGTGGATACACCGATGTCAGTAACCCACTTCGGGGATATGAGCGCTGCCATTGGCCCATTAAGGGTTCATCCGCCACCATCTCTTTTTCAATACCCTGTCGTAGTATTGAAAATCCTTACAGACCTCAGCTCCAACTGTATCGAAGTAGCTCAAATAAGGTATCCGCTGGCCTGCAGACGTCACCGTTGATTCCATCGAGAGAATTCATCCGCCGCACGTCCTCCTTCTGAGGAGATCTTGCTAGACTTCTGGGACGCATATTTCAGCCATTCAGCTCAGCAAGAGATGCCTCGTCCGGTTAAACATATGCACGCTGAAGTTCACCCAGATGTGCTTACGCAGGTCTGAGTGTTCTGCTACACATATATCGTCAGACCCAGCGTACGCTCATCGTTAGTTGACTATCAGCTATCCAGCGGGCACCGCGAGGAGGTGATGATGCGATTTTGCCACGCCGAGCATTCAACTTACTAAATTCTTTAAGGCTGCGTTTTGTTTGTAATTTATTCGTTTGGAAATAGAGAAAAGTAGATGCTTTCCTCATTCAAGCATTCCTTTCTTGATATACCGTTTTGTTATATCACAAAGAATAGAATGTGCTCGAAATGTAAAAACTTTTAACTCATCATAAGAAATTGCTATCTAAGAGCATACCGCTCACGCCCTCGGGTCAACTTCCATTTCTGATTGATTAGTTATTGTCTAATGAAACGGAAATACACTTTACTACTATTTTGCATGAAAGCGTTTCAAATCAGCCTCGAAATTAAAATAATGTCCTCAAATAATAACCCAGGAAGTCCTTTGAGACACATAACCGAAAGTCATTTTCAACATTTTAAACCGATTGCATTCGATTGATGTCATTTTTCTCTTATAAAGTGAAGTGCATTTTACTTCCATACGGCAGTCACTTTACATCACCATGTTGCTACGGTCTTGGAAAGTCTACATTCTGGCAGTAGTCTTCTGCAGTTGCTTGAGTTCTATTAAAGCTAGCATTTTGCAACAGTATTTAAATAAATCAGTCAACGAGCAGCAAAAAATAATTGACTTTTTACAACAATCTGTCATTAAACATGGAAAACACGTTCGCAACATTCCTCCAACCTTACGCGTTTGTATACGAGCTGCACAAAATGCACACAAGCAATTTTTTTTTTCACTAGGCGTAATCCTCTCTAGGCAGACAGGTCTACCAATAGATTTATACACTGGAGAGAACTTGCATTATACGCTTTACACGCGGTTGTATTTTGTCGATTCTTTTGAATCTTTAAGGTAAGACGAATTCAACTTTTCACCACCTTATTGTACTTATACGTATTTACAGAAGCCTCATAGAGGACGAGCGACCATTATATGGCACTACTCCGACCTACAATTTGTACATGATAATTCTGCCTTCAAAAATTAAGGACCCACTACCCACTGTTCAACAAATAGTGAGCTTTTGTTGGGAGATTCATATGGTCAATGTGAACATCGTAATCGAGGATGAGGAGGGCTTTGTAACCCTTTACACTTATTACCCATACACACCACAAAGTTGCGAAAAAATCATTCCCATTGTCCATAAACGTTTTGATGGAAAAGGCTTGGAGTGGAAATTTTCGATGTTCCCGCAAAAAACAAAAAACTTCTGGGGTTGTCCAATGCAAGCTGTCGCGTGGCAGAAGCCTCCATTTGTTGTGCTTAATCATTTAAGAACTGGTCTCATTGACCCACTTACCGGAGTGGATGGGGAGATTCTAAAGGTGATAGCAAAGGCATTCAATTTTACAATCAAGTTGACACCACTGCCTCATAGAAGAGCTACTATCAATGAAAGCAGAGAAGTTGTCGAAATTGTGAGCTGCATTTCTTTTCAACCTGAGTTACCTAACTTTTTCCACTTTCAGCTCCAACATAACAAAGCCTCTATAGCGATTGGAAATCTTCGATGCTCTTACAAACTCTCGAACTTAGTGTGTCTATCTGATCCGTATTACATGTCCAACATACGCATTTTACTAAGAAACATTGATGAGTTTAGCTCGTTGGAGATGCTATTTCTCCCTTTCGACTTATATAGTTGGGTCATTATCACTTTCTTCTTCATTGGGCGAAGAGTGTATCGCATGGTATACAAAAGTTCTCATGGCATTCGCGAAAGTCCATTTCGGTCCCGCGTTAATATGGCGGTATATCTATTTAGCTATCTCATGATACGAAGTGCCTATGAAGGATCAATATTCAAATATTTACACAAGAGGCCATTAAAGCCAACACCAGTGACTCTTGATGACGCTATTAACGATGGTTATAGATTTCTTGTAGACTCTGAGACTTATTCGAATATGGAACCGACACCGGAACTTAATGCGAGCTTAATTGTACTCAATGTTTCGGAGAGTAGAATTATTTCACTAAACCACTTCTACGAAGGTAAAATTGGAACGTTTTTCCTTGAAGACTACATGACAAGATTTGCAAAAAAAAATGTTCTATATCCAGCATTACGGAAACATGCCCTTATAAACGAGAATATATTTTCCAAATTAGCTTGCATATATTTGCCAAAGTTTTCATTTATGTCTTTAAATTTAAACATGAAATTACTGGATATCCAGAGCCATGGCTTGGTTCAGAAGTTCTATAGTGACTTTGTCAATATTAAGATGATAAAGAATACCGATGATTTGATAAAGCGAATTATTCGAGAAAAACCTACCACATTGGGAATGGAAGAACTGATGGGAGTATTTAAGACGTACTTCGTTTTAAAGGGCCTATGTGCGGCTGTATTTCTTCTGGAAGTCGCCGCGCAGAGATGTCGAAGGGTGCGAGATATTATGACAATTTTCCATTAATTTAATTTAATAAATTTGTGTTTGTTTATTTAAAGGGGTTTAAAATATACCTACTTATATTATATCGAAGCGTATCTAATGGAATATAAATATAGGACATCTGTATAAAAACGAACATATCAAACGCTTTGGTATTTGTAAAGAATTCTGGCTCCATTTAGTACAATATGACCGCCAGATGTACGTTAAGCATAAACAGACTGAAGAGACAGGAGATGAAACTCCTAAGTAAGTATGTCGGCATTGATCATATACTTTTATCAAGAACTCCGGTATGTCTAGTTTAAAAAAGAATGTCCTACTTTACAACGTCCCCCGTGCGCATGTTATATGTGTATAAAGTCTTTCGCCAATCGTACGGCATATCTAGCCCAAAGCCTTTCTCCGCTATTCTGTGCATATTTCTACATCGCGTCTCACCACCGTCCAACTTATATTCAGCACTATTAATTCTCCCTCAACTATCCGCTAATGAATGATAGTGATAGTGATCTTCCCAGCAGCACACCCATTTAAAAATTTTGAGCAACAAATCACAGAACAGGAAATAGGAAGTCCATTAAGCTAAAGGACCGATACTGACTCCCCAGAACTTCTGCTGTAATTTCTCTGCAATGTTATGATTAAAAAATGCAGCTTCGTCCCCAATTTCTACGCTGGGGGTTTATGCGCAGATTTATGCGATTGAAAGGTAAGCCCGACATAAGCTAAATACTGACTATATCCAGCTCAGTAGCCACAAAGTGCTAAGTATTTACAAAATAAGACTTTATAAAAAGCCATGTCCACTGTACGACACTAAGGAATACGAGTAATAGCAACTAGCTACACGTATCTGTAATTTGTAGAGGACATGGTTTTTCGCATTAATAATATTTCACTGTGAACTTATAATGAACGTTTTTCCAGTAAGCACAGCTTTATCACTACAAGCTTTCAATGTAACTTGGCATTGCAAATCAATGCAATACTTCCGAAATATGCCTAATGATGCATTGGCGTAAGAGTGCTCTTTACTTATTGGATTTCTTGAAGCACATGTCGCTGTTGGACTTGATTGACATCAAGATGATCAGCGTAGCAGCTTTTAACTGAAGCTATTTTAATTTTTACAATTTCGATATCTTATAAGGGCTCACGTTGGGACAGAAAGTGGTAGTCGTGAACATCGAAAGGAAAAGGAAGAAAATAGTTTAGGCAACAGGCTCTGCTTACTACTTACTCCATATGTGGTGCCCACGACAACAGCGATAACGAAAAGCAGAACGAAAGAAGTCGTATTACCAGGCAGTACGAGGGTAGCGAAGTTAAGTGTTATTAGTACTTCGAATGGTCAGCTTATTTATACCTATACCTTAAATAAAGTCAGTGATAAAGTGAGAAGCCTGACTTCAGACCATTGAGGTAAGTCTCAAATGGATTCTTGGAAGCGTTCCAAAGCCGTACATATTGGAATGACAATCTTATCGACGTTGATTCCACTACCAGCTTGGCGAATAAATGCCCCTTGCCAATGGGCCTTTAAATCAGGTTAAAATGGGAATACGGTAAGTGGCTTAATATTTGCTAATGAGATTGCTTAATGGCCGTTATAAGGATGCAAAATATTTTTGTTTTTGATTTGGGAAGGAATTGAAATATATTTTTAGTGACAATGATATTACAAACTTGAAGGATGAAGATACAACCGATCACATGTCTTGTTTTCGGTATGGTAAAATGAAACTACCTGCTGCTGAAGAAATATGTACTTTCATCCAATACTGAAATGGAAAGACCAAAATTCCATTCGCTACCAATTAATTATGAATATTTTGTTATCGCGGATGACGGCTAATTAGAATCGGTAGATTAGTTTGTATCAGTTAGTGTACTGCATTAGAAACACGTTTGTTTTTAAAAATAATAATTTACTTAAAAATGTAAGCAGAAGAGGTTTAGCGCTGAGTGTACGAATCCTCGGAAAATAGTAACTTTGTGTCACACCAAGAAAATAAATTCAAAAATCACCAAGCTTAAGCTAAGGACAATCGAAATTTCACGGGATACACCACTGTGTTTTTATTGTATTTTCTAACAGCACACGTTTTCAAAAATATGCAAAAAGAAATTCAAGTCATAAATCGAAAAAAATAACGAAATTTACCTGGGCGTACATAGCGCGGCCATCTCTTCTACTCTTCGTGTACTTTTTAAACTGCGTTTTTCTTAATCTGGAAATATTACTTGATAACTCGCCCTACAATTTCTCGATTTTAAATTTTAAAACACATTTTTAGAAATGCAGTAGTTATCATTGTATGTAGCCGTTTTTTTTTTTGGTTCTGAAAATTTGTATTTTTCGCACCTGCGAACGTAGAAAAATTCTTGACAAAACGAGATTTTTTCTTTAAATACCCGCCATTTTTTCTAAAAACTTCTTCTTCTTCTTCCTATTTCGGCGAGGTTATGATCCGAAAACAACATATCATAACCCTCCGACTTCACTGCATTTCTACTGATCCGCCTGTGGGGTTCGCCTACAACGAAAACTACTTCTCACAACCAGTCGTGTTGTGTTCGTTATATTCTTTCACACGAATGGAAGGGACCTACAGTTTAGTGCCGTATCCGAAAGACAATTTGTGTTTGAAAAACTTTCTCGTGACAACAATACTCTCGGATGTTTGTCAGAAGTTCGTGAAAGGTGGGAACGTAAAAAAAAACTTGTTGGTGTTTTCTGGCATTCGAACATGGAATTTCACGCGCAGTGGTCCGACACACTAACCACTTGCACCACGGCGTCCACATTATATTTATATATGTATGTAGATTAACAAAATTGTTGGTTTTTTTTCCAATGGTGTTCCCCCGTAAAGATGGCAAGAAGATAAATGGATCTAACTAATTAATAGTAATAAGGGTTGTATGTATGAATTTGAAAATTAAAAAATTAAAACTACCCAGAACTCTTCCGCATATTATTGAATGTCAAACGCCAAACTACAATACTTCCCCTCGATTAATTGTATTACAGGTACGACTGTAGCTAAGCGAATGGCGTTTATTTTCTGGGTGTGCTAATAAGTTGTAACGTGCTGGGCTGTGTTGAGTTGTGTTGGGCGTGTTTGAGCATGTCGGTCGCGTGCTGGACCGCGTTGAGTCGCGTTGCACAATGTTGAGCAATTTTTGTGGCGTGTTGGGTCGTGCTGAAGTGTGCTGAATCTCGTTGGATACAGCGCAAGCGTACTGGCCGTGCTAGAGCGTATTGGACCATGCTGGAGCCTGTTGAGCCTAGTAGGCCGTGCTGTCAAATGTTGAGCCGGGCAAAGCATGCGCGTGCTTGGTCCAGTTAGCTTGTTGAGCCATGCTGAAACATGAGTATGCCCAGGCTCTTAAGCCGTACTGGAGCGGGAGCGTGTTCACCTCGTTAGCCGTGCCAAAGCGTGTTGTTCATAGTTAGCCCTGCTGGACCATATTTAGCAGTGCTGAAGCGAGTTGGCCGTACCAGAGTCTGATGGGCCTATTTGGCCGTGTCGGAGCGTACTGCCTCAGAGGTTATTCCAGCTCTAGTTTAGCCGGGGTCATAGCTGTTATCCTGGTCGTAACTGGCCCAAAAGTAGCTGATTCTGCGAGCGTCGCACATAGGAGTATTTGCATCAAAAACCTGGCCAAAAGTCGATTTGCGAAAAGTAAAATTGAGAAGTAAAAACTTTGTATAGCGGACGGTATATATGTATATATGGGTCAATATTATACAGTTATCTGTTGCATTATTTGCATTTTTTGCATGGCAAATGCTTACCAATTTGGTGAGTGTTGTTCAATAAGTGATGGAGAGTGGTTGTGGTTGTAAACTTAAAATTTTTAAATGGAAAAATGTAATGTAAAATGTATTAATAATTTTAATTAAATTTTAGAAATATTAAGCTATTGTTTTTGTATAAATTAGAGTTTAAAAACATTATGGCAAACATTGATTTTTTGTATGTTTTTTATTTTGTAAGTTTTAATGGTATTGATATAGTATACCCTGCCATTCAGCATTGGTTTGAAGCTTTTAAGTTACTTTGAATGTTCCTTTAACCATGCAAAAGAAATGGCCGCCATAAATTGCAATATTAAACACTGTGTGCGAATGAGTTTTTCAATTTCGTATTAAAAGCACTCATACGCCATATAAGATTTGTAAGTTATAATTAGATTACTTTTTGCTAGGGTTGATGAAAAAATATGTAATGCAGTGACCGAAACTTCATCAACACAAAAATGCTTTATATGCGGCTCAACTTCAAAACATTTTAATAATTTAAATAGTTTGGATTGTCAATCTTACATACATGAATCAGGCTTTTGAGAGGCTTCTACATCTTGCTTGTAAACTCCCTTTAAAAAAGGGCATCTTAGAACGGAGGACGACAAAGATATATGTAAGACCAGAAAACTTGGCCTAATAGTGGACTTTCCACGAGCTGGTTTTGGGAACATCAATGACGGTAATACCAGTCGAAGATTTTTGCTAACCCGCAAGGTGCCGCTGAAATAACGGGAATTAATTTTCAGTTAATATTTCGTTTCAAAATTATTTTGGAGACTATTTCAAGTGGATACAAAATTGATAACTTAAAATATGAATTATACGCAATGGATACAGCCAGACTTTTTGTTGAGTTATACCCATGGTACCCTATGACTCCCACCATGCATAAGATATTAATCCATGGGTCTACAATAATCGAAAAAGCTCTTTTTAACCTTATAAGTCAATAAAAGGTTAACCAAATAATAAAAAACTTTAACACACAGACTCTACCGGCTTAACTACGCAAGAAAGTTCTCTAGGAAACATTTTTAAATTAATAAAAAACAATCGGAAATGTATTTTACTGAATGAATACTAATTTTAAACAAAAGTTGTCATAAAAGCAACGAAAAATAATGTTGGCCAGGTTTTTGATGCAAATACTCCTATGTGCGTCGGTCCAGTGTTTTTCGGTTCGGTAGTTGCTGTCAATCGAGCCGTGATATGTTTGAAAACATTCTTGATACTTGCATACCCGGATTCAAGACTTATTATATAAAATTCTGCTGCGCGGAGCCAGAAATAAGGAAAATCACTATCGTCTAGGCGATATCGTTTTGACGATTCAACTATTGCTTCACGTAACCCCAAACACTGTCAAAAGCTATCGTCAAAACAGTGCAGGGACATAAGCCCCACATTTGTCTTTAAGTGGGATATAGCTCCCAAAAGATAAATGCCCGGGGACTTATGTCCTTGCGCCCAAGATGACACCGTTTGCACAATAGCTAAAGTGGTATCGTCTTGCATTGGTTTGTATATTTTGCAAACAAATTAAACTTTTTTTGCGAATTTTAAAGTGAGCAATTGATTTTAGATATTTTTTTTTTTTCAAAAGCAAAAGAATATCCAACATTAGAAATTGATTGGCTATTTAATGAACATGCCAGAGCTTGTAAGCGAGTGTAAATCTGACGTCCAGTGAACGTAGCTCACTGTAGCCTACTGTAATTTGTCATATGTATTCTGTCAGTTGAAACTATTAAAGGCTCTCAAACTTTGGACGATTTTTAATTTTTTTTTTTTTGCCTAAGGGGTAGTGGAAAACGCTACTGCTCACGAGAAACAGGCCAGCTCTGTTTTAAGTAGCGTCGAACTTTCTACTCACTAAAAAACCACCTTTTAACCCTTTTTCAACTTGGCACCATCCAGTAAGTTTTCATTAAAGAGCTGAGTGATATTGAGAACTTGGTCGCCGCATATGAACTAGTTGCATGTTTTTCTTCGCATATGTGGCGCATAGTACACGATATGCAAGAAGATTGCATATGCCCGATGCGGGAAAGGAAAAAGCCGCATGCGTGAATATGTACATCCATTTTCGTTGCCGAAACTTTATTGTGAAACATGAACACATGAAATTCAGGAAAAAAAAAACAGAAGAAGTGGAAACTATAGAATTAAATGGAAAAAATAATGTCGCACACTGAAAACAAAAGTGGCACTAGACAAAAAACCTAATTTTCGAATATGGCCGATTTAAGTTATATCGATTACCAATTGAGTGATTTACGTCAAAGTAATAAGTGACACTAGTGACCTCTTGTGGAAATTAAACGAAGTATCAGGACGGGTATCTCCACAAAGGGTGCGTAGTATATATAGGAACCTAGATGTCGCTCTAACTCAAAAGTGTAAAATTTTGTATAGTGCCACTTTTGTTTTCAACGTGCGATGTATACATGAAACAAGAAAAGGCAAAAAATCCTTTTTTTTAAGAAAAAAGGTTTTATTATTCAATATCCATCCAACTCTAATAACGTCGCATTGCTAATCGTAGTCTACTCATCAAACTCTATCATTTGATACGCATATCAATGGTGTTGTGAAGAAAAAGGTAATACGCCATCATGGGGCGTGCGCCATTTTGGATTTAGAAAGATATTAGGTATACTATATTGCATTGCCACCGGACTTATATAAGTGTTCAAAATTTCAAAGCTTCTTCTCTAGCTCTCCCCCTAGTCGAGATTTCGATTGCTAAATTTGTAGCAGACAGACAGACAACAAAATACTCGTAAGTTAAATAAAAGCCTTTAAAAATGAAAACAAACCACAAAAGAAATCAGAAAAAATGTATTGCCCGGTGAAAATACAGTATTTGTTTGAGGAACTGTAATTGAAAATTGTCATAAATAGTGGTTGCATGTGGAATACATACGGCAGACCGGATTCATGCGATCGCATGTAATTTGCATATAGCATTTACTTGCACCCAACCGGCCGAGTGCGGTACATACGAGTATATTTTTGAAAAAAAAAAATTTGTTTTACATTTTTCGGCCAAAGATACAATCCATTTTTTTTTTATAATTTGCGCGCACTCAAGGGGTTATGCATACCCTCAACATGTTTACACACTGCGGGCATTGGAAAGGATAGATAGAGAGATATAGAAAGATTTGGTTTAGTGGTTTAAAACATAGCTGTTTACGTTTCAGAGAAACTCCGCGGGTGGCGTCCAGATAACTGCGGAGATTTTTGTTATTTTCTTTGTCTTTGCTTCTGATTCATAGTATTTTTTTTCCGATGTCATAGGCAAATCATCGTCAACAGAGCGAACAATTTTCCAGCCGTATGAACGAGGCAGTAGTGTTCACACAAACGTTTGCAATTGATCGGACTGACTATAACGGGTGGGCCATCTAGTGATTTCTTTTTAAATCATAGGTTATTTTGACACTGACAACTGTTTCCCGCTCGAAATCTTGACAGAAAGTCAGCATCATACCTCCGCAGAACGAAATGAGTCGCTCTACGCTTGAACAACATTGGGAAAACTTATTTCCAAAGTGAGTGCTGTGTAGCCCAAACAGTGCGTTTTTTGAAAAGAAGTTTTGGCCGAAATGAAGCACCCACCGCGCCTGCTGTACGCAAGTTTGTGCAAAAAGATCGTGAGACTGGTATGCTAGTGGACAACACTCATGGTACGGTGCGCACAGACGAGAATGTGGCTGCTGTAGCCAAGAGTGTGAGACTCAATTCACGAACATCAACTCGTCATCGATCTCAACAGCTCAACATTTGCACTAGCCTGAGGAGAATTCTGCAAAAAGATCTGGGATTATTCTCTTACAAGGTCCAATTGATTCAGCAAATGAAAGCGCACGACCTTCCGCTTCGTTTTCGCTTCGCAGTTTGGGCCTTAGAGCAGCTTGAATTGGACAACGATTTTGGGCCTCTGACGAGGCACATTTTCATCTCGGCGGCTACGTTAACAAACAAAATCGAAAAACCCGCAAGTTATTTTCGAGAAGCCAATGCATCCACAGAGAGTGACAGTTTGGTGCGGATTGTGGAGTGGTGGCATCATTGGACCATTTTTCTTCGAAAATGAGGCTGGGAACAACGTTTCGGTCAACGGTGAGCGTTACAGAGCCATGCTAACATTTTTTTTTTTACTGAAATTGAAGATATGGATTTGGACGACCTCTGATTCATGTAAGATGGCGCGCCATGCCACACAGCCCATGCCACAATCGGTCTTTTGCGCACCAAATTCCCAAATCGTAAATCAGCCGTCTTGGCGATGTCAATTGGCCGCCCTGGAGCTGCGATTTGACCCCTTTGGACTTTTTTTTTGTGGGAAACCGTGAAGGACCGATATTATGCCAACAATCCGGTAACGATTCAAGCACTTATGGCCAATATCATCCAAGCAATCCGTGAGCTACAGCCCGAAACCATCAACAAGGTCTTGGAAAATTGAAGTGATAGAATGCGCTACTGCGAGGCCAGCCGAGGCAGCCACTTGAACGACGTTGTATTTCATAAATAATGGGAATGATTGCTCTTACTAATAAAGTCATAATGCATGGAAAAAATTTCATTTTGTTCATTTTATTGCATTTTTAAAAAGAAACTTTTAGTTGGCCCACCCTGTATATTCCATGAGAAATAAATAAATGCTTGCTGATATCAAGATTTGAACCATGAACTCTTAGCGTGGCAATTAACGACGTTACCACTACACCATTGCCACATCTAAATTCCATTCCTAATTTTCCATTTTAGCTAGAAATATTCCCACTGCAGTTAATTAAGTTTCGTTTTTCGAGTAAGTAATATACGAGAATCATTATAACTAGAACTACGTAGTAAGTAAGTAGATTCTAGTTATTTTCAAAAAAAAAAAGGGATATTTTGTACCCTCATCTAGAAAATCAGCAACGATCATACAGGAATATCATGTCCCATAGTAGTGAATAATAAGGCACTTACCGAAACGATCTAACCTATTAAACTCCGTCTCAATCGGAACAAAAGGCTGACTGCCAAGAGGGTTTTAATACTTAACGAAAACAACTTTAATAAGATTCCCATATTGATGGGCTACTGATATGGCTTTGGAAGGCTTCCAAGAATCCACTTAGAACTTATCTCAATTATTTGAAGTTGGAATTGTGCTACATTGACAGTTTAAATATAAATTGCTTCATATGCAATAGAAAAATTCGAATTGAATGGTATCTTTACTAAATTAGGTGGATACAGCTAAAATGAATGCTAACTATTATTTAAACTCTACTCGGGACCAGCTGGATAAGGCATTGTATGATGCAGCCATTGCATTAAAGACAGCTGTGCAATGCTCTATCCTAGTGGAGAAGAACACTTTGAAAACTATCGGCCAAACTGCAAAGGCAATTGGTGATTGTGAATTGATACTGAAAATACTAAACAACGCTTCTGCAATTTTAAATAGATTCAAACAGAAGGGTATTCAAAAATTGAATTTGCAGAAAATTGCGAAACAGTAATTTCTGTCAGAGTGTTGAATAAAAAGTTTTTTTGTGGCTTATGCAGGTATAAGCGAAAGGATCCATGACCTGTTAGCAACTGGACTAGGTGAAATTCTACTTCACCATGCTATCTCTCTATCCATGGCTGGATTTGTAATAGCATATGCGTTCACGTACCTTTTTCAGAGGCATTCCACCGTTCTTGCCACTCTCCTATGCATCCTTAATGGCATCTGCTAGTTTTCGCGGATTGTAGCGTTTTGCTCTCGTCCTGAGTGCTTCAGCTCCTATTGTCGTCGCCTTTCTTCTGTCATGATGTCTTTTGGTAGCAGTTTTGCTATCCCACAGGTTACATCGCTGGGGGTGGTACGGTATGCACATCACACTCTTAATGTACAAATGCGATACACTGAGGCAATATCAATTGGTTAAGAGCTATATTGGGGATGCCGTCGGGTCCCGGTGACTTCTTGTCCCCAACTTTGTTACATAATGTTGATCACATCGTTTGCAGTGACTAGACAGATGTTTAATGTTTGTGTAGTTCGTCTTCCTCATAGTGTGTTTTCCGATATTGTGGAAACGTTCCTGTAACGGCAATACGCAGGAATTTGGGGCATGTGGAAATCGGCTGCTATCTCTTAAGTTTTTTTATTAGGACTTGGTAAGCCATGGCCCAGGGATATTTATCTGCTTAATTGCATAGCTCTATAAAGAACCTTTTTTGCTTTGTTTGATGGCAATTTTAGGCTGTTTACGTGCTGCCTTGTATCGCTCATGTTGTTCTAGAGCGTGTGTGCAAACTCTTCGGTCGATGACATTTGGTACGCAGTTCGGCTATTTCCTCGCTCTACCAGTAAGCTCGGGAGCGGTGGTTATTTCCTCTTTTCCTTATCATAATGGCGTCGCAAGCATGTGTTATTTCACCTATAATCTGCGTAAATTTGTTACTAACAGACCCCCCTCAATTCTGTGCCTCTGGTAAAGGTGGAATAGAATAATTCTCTATCAAAAGAACTTATTTTCCATCCGCGTTTTTGTGTTGGCTTTACGGATGGTGTACTTGCACTTATTTTCTCTGGGTGGATCTCGCATAAAATGGCTTGATGGTTGATGTACGTATATCGGTCACTCACTTTCCATGTCATATTTCTCATCAGGCAACTGCTGACATAGGCGATATCAATAATCGAACCTATGTTTCCTCTGCAGAAAGTAAGTTTATTTCTCGTGCATGCAAGATACATGAGTAGACCAAGATAAATAGGCACCTCAGATATGAGAAGTTCCTGATATCAATGTTTTACAACATGCGTCGCTGATACTGCTGTCACTAAGTCACTTAAATATGATAGTAAATTGCTAGCAGTTTTTCTGGTTTGAGGTAATTTCTGTGAGTCTATCTACGTCCTGGAGAGTCATTTTACCCATGACTATTTTGATTATAAGCTTGAATATCAATCGAAGCTCAAACCTAGGACGCGGGGACGGGTAAACCGATGCCGGTTATCCATTACGAGAGGGTGAGCGCTGCCTTTGGTCCAATAAGGGACCCATCCTCCACGATCTTTATTTCAAGGTCCTGACTAACATTGGATATTCCTTAACGACCTGTGATCCGAATATGTAGAAGCAGCTCATGCAAGGTGTTCAATAAGTTCAACCTGACGGCAACTGTAGATGCCACCGTTGACTCCGTCTAGGGAATTCATCCGCTGCCATCTGGAACAAGAAGAAGTACTCTAGTGCGAGAGCACTTTTCCCCCCTTTCTCATCTGCTGCAGCCAAAGATCCTTCAAACGGGGTTGGTTACCCATATCGTGGATCAAGGTACTAGGCACACAGTAGTCACCATGTGGAGGCTGGGAGTAGAAGTTAGTAGGCTTAAGCTAAGTGAAAACGCTTGTGCTTTCATAATCGCATACACTACCGTTTGGCCACTTGACGTAGGTTTGCTTAGCCTGTGAAAAGCTCTTCTCTTCAGAAAATCAGACCGCCCTAGCAAATGTGATAAAATGAAATTCCAGTCACTCCACCTATGGTGTGGGAAGTCGATGAAAGGAGCCAAATTATTGGCGACAATTCTCAAGGAAAAAGCCAAACTCAACGAATACGCTTTCATACAATCTATACGAGTATGTTGCAAAACCGACCACAAATAATAATATCGATTTTGGAATATACCAATATTATATATCTATTTGGCATGACATCTGTTTAAAGCGAACATATGATTCGCATCCTTTTTTTAGAATGAGCTCAAGTTATATCAAAGCTGGACACTAGAGTATTGCTCTCACGTTTGAAGTTCATGGGCAAAATATTGTCCACATACATGTACTCAAAAGCATCATCGGGAAAACTGAATATAATGATCTATCAAAACTGTCTCCTAATTCTTCTCAGAAACCACTTCGAATGCATCCCTTTTCGTAAGCAATTTTATCAACATACGGCACCAACTGTCTATTCATCACCAAATTCACAGAAAAATGTTTTCCTTTCATTGAATACCCATCAAGGAAAAATCCAAATCAAGTACAATTTTCAAATCAAAAAAGAACAATAACGATGTTAAAAATCGCTTTCATTTCCCTACCATAACCACACCTTTCACGCACGCAATTTGAACGACGAAATCGAATTCAACTTTAACCCTTTAATGTACTGCTGCCTTACTGTGCGATGCCAAATAAATCAAATTCTCAAAACACTTGACATCCATAAATGTAACAATACATGTTCGGCTTCTGCTTTCATTTTATTTATTTCCTGCCATCCTGCGTTGCTGTTTTTCTTTCTCTTCTTGAGCGCGATGTTTATTTTTTTACGACAATATCCTTTTTTTGAGTTATGGGTTCATTGATTTCCCTCCTGTCCCTCCCGCCAGTTGGCTTAATATTTTTCCTCGTTTTTCATATTATTCGAAGAGCACAGCACGTTCGTGTGTTCTATCGACCGTGAATCCTGCGAATCCACACGAATAGGCGAGCAAAAATATCAGTCCTGGAACAAAAAAATAAACTCCAATGACACTCTTAATATTTCGCAATTTGATTTATTATCTCAACGTTCTACATCAATTTGTAGGTGGAATCGCAGTGACCTTCTTTTGTGCGGTACCAAAGTCCTTTGAACTGATTTCTGTTTTTCACTTTCTTTTTCACTGTTTTTGCTCACCTTCTTTTTAGTGTGCAGTTCTGCGGCTAGACGCCCGCTATCAACGGCTGTTCTATTTGTATTCGAGAAATGGTGAACTTCCGTTGTTAGTTAACTTAAGGTTTTGCCATCCACACACGAGACGTTTTTTGGGTGCAAAAGCTCTTGCATTCCACCACCAACGCGCGGTGGTTTTTTCTATTTCCACGGAAGTAGAAAACGAATTGCCCGCAGGATGCATAACATACACCAAACCCTAAACACCAAAGCGGATGGGAATCCAAGTACAGAGAGGGAGAATGGATTTCAAAAGAATCCTTTGTTTGGAATTGTTAAACGTAATTAGGATGTACAGATTTGTTAAGTCTAGTCATAGCCGAGGGTGGCCGCGAGGTGGTGTGCCCTTGGTAGAATGTGTTTACAATGCCAAAGCCAAACGTAGAGAGATTGCCTTTAGTGTTCCTCTTCGTATGGCTCGGTGGATATAATTAAACAGGCGAGAATTTAATTAAAAGTGTTCATTGGATTATGGGGATCAAGCAATTAGGGTGAGAGCGGCAATTAAAGTGTAAATTATGTATCGCCAGATTGGGTTCGGTGGATAAGTATCTTCGATTTGCTTGGTAATAGTCAATGAGCTAAGGAGTGATTTCGAGAAATGGAGGGAAGTAACACCAAATTGCTTGTTTTTTTATGTCCGTCTATACCGTACATTAAGCTTGTCGGAAATTCTGTAAACGCGAACATTTGTACGTGCTAATATGGTGGTTTCCTCGTTTTTTTTTTTTTTTTTTTTTTATAAAAGGCCTCGGAATACATTTTTTCATTCCGAGATTTTCCGAAAGATTTCCAGATAGTAAGCTTTTGAGAGTCATTAGCATATAAAGCAGGAGGTATCATTTTCTTCCTCATGACCTAAGTAGTGAAATGTAATTGTTTACAAGTTGCTTAACACAGCTCTTTGTAGTCTTGTCTGATACGCGTTCAATCTAAGTTGATTCAGTAGTTGCATTCTTTTCATATTCCATTTAATAGCTAAAGGTTCACCTAGTATGCTGAGCTCAGCATTATTTTTGATATTTTATGTGGTAGCCTTTCATTAAATAATGAAAATAAATAAATATTTGGGACAACAGCTCTTTAAGTGCCAGGGTCTAGCGTCTCGCAACCACTCATGTTGTGTGCGTTATATTTTTTTACACGAATGGAGGGGACCTGCGGTTAAGTGCTGTATCCGAAGCGCAAATTGGTTTGAGAAGCTTTTTCGAGACAACAATATTCTCGGATGTCTGTCAGACGTCCGCGTGAGGTGGGACCGTGAAAAAACTGTTTTGTGTTTTCTGGGATTCGAACTTGGAACCGCACGAGCAGTGGTCCGACACACTAACCAATTACGCCACGGCGCCCAGCCTTTCATTACTGTATCCAAATACGATTTTGATTATACTCGTAACATATATCGCAGGTGCAAATCCAAAGTGTAAAAGTAACACTCTTCTAAACTAGTTTCTAAAGTTATTAGGGGTGGCATCTGGTAGTTTAAGTATTCTCATTTTAAAGTATCGTTGAAGCTTATTCACTTTATCGAGCAATCCATACCCCCAGACTTGCGCTACATAAGCCTGCATATTTCTGTTCACGGCTTGAAAGAGTTTTCACTTGGCACAGAGGTCTACATTTCTTTTGCTCAAGAAGTTTTGCCATGTTGCATTCATACTATTCTTTGCTGAGATATTTCTACTGAAACATGGTCATATTTACGAAGAATGAAAGCATAGCGAGCAGTCAAATTAAGTACCTTTTAAGCTTTAGAAGGGAAACGAAATCACAGTCGGCAAAGAGTTAGCAGCCTTAGGAAATAATGCTTAGATATAGAAATAATTTTAGATTTCTTAGGATTAAGTATGAGTGCATTTTGTGTGGACCACTTCATAATAAAGCGTAGATCATCATTAATTCTCACTACAGAATCTCCACCATTCCAATCGGAAAGCTTAGGTAAAGCTGGATATCGTCCGCGTATATGTAGAATTTATAAGGAGACAATATAGCAGGAAAGTCATTTATGAACATGGTAAAAAGTAAAGGACCAAGTATAGATCCTAATGGGACACCGCAGTTAACGGCACGGATTGATGACATTTTAAAATTGTTAGAATCAGCTTGAACACGGTTAGTAAGTATGAGAAGGAACAGAAAATTTAGATTGAGAGGACAGTTTATTACAGAGAATTGACGGGTTTACACAATCGAATGCTTCTGAAAAATCAGGCAAGGCCAATAGAGAAGTTTTATCCTCATGAATACCCTACCGAATGTCTCAGAAACTTTTAATAACGCTGTTATGCAACTATGTTAATAATGGCATGGCTGTTAATAACTTTTTGCTTTCTATGAATTCTTTAATTTGGCGCCTTAAGATTGTTTCGAAAACTTTGGAAAGGAATGGAATGATAGCGATAGGCCTGTATTCCGGAACGTTTCCTTCTTTCATGATAGGTATGATCTTTTTTTTTCAGATGGTAGGGTAAGAGAATGTCATACGTATTGTGTTTAATATATCCATAATATGGGGCAGAATTATAGGAAGAAGTATTTTGACGAAATCTGGGTGGATATTATCCAAGCCAACTGATTTACATTTTACGGATAATAATCTCATTCCAACAGTGTTAAAATCTACTCTTTGTAATTCAAAACCATCCATACTGCTATTATTGTGAGTCGATATTGATGGGGAGTTGAAAGCAGTGGAGGGAACAGAGGTAATAAAACGGTCCTCATTATTCGCCGGAAGATTTTTCTGCACAGACCAATTGCAATTCGATTCCAAAGAAACTTAGAAGATCGATCGGAATTAAATTTGGCGCTATTGTAACTGATTTGTGCAGTTTTAATCATGCATATGACATGATTCCTACTGGATTTATATTCCGCATACATCTCTGTACAACGAAACCTTTTCCAATGTCGGTACAGTATGACTCTTCTCTTTATTGCGTCGTAGGGTTGAAAACCAGGGGCAGGATTGATTTTTTTAATAAACGTGTTTTTACGCAAACATGTCTACTAAACAGATACTCAAGACCTACATTTAGGAATTCTACTTGTTTATTGACATAAGATGATAGATATATTATATTACACCACTCTATACTAAAACAATCAGAAAATAGACTTTCAACATTAATACTACGAAAATCACCATACTTGACGGGTTGTGACGAACTTCTATCTACATTGACATTAAAAAATATTGAAAGTAGCAAATACAAGTTCATGAAATAAAAAAGCAGGTACAGATAATTGGCTATAACATTTCACAATACGTTCATCACTTGTCAAGATAACATCTAACAGTGACAGTGAACAGTTCGGTTTGAAATGGGTAGGGTCAGTAGACTTCAGGAGGAATAAATTAAGAGACCTCACAGTGCTTTTAAGGACATCAGAGGATCTGTTAAGGAGATTCATATTGAAGTCACCATAATATCACCTACTATACTGACGTGTCATACATCAGGAGCCATGTAAGTCGTACAATAATATACTTATTTTCACCGTTTAGTATTTCTACAAAATAAAATTGACTATTATGTGTGCTATTGGAACAACGGGAATGTTTCGACAAATTGCATTTCGAAAATAAATCGCAGCGCCCCCACCTACACTATCCTGACGGTCTGCTGGACACAATCTAAATCCTTTAAACGAAAAAACTTCACTATTTACGTTAGCGTCAATGTTTCAGAGACGCATATAATGCCGATCAAACTATCCTCAAAGATCAATCAAAACTCACCAATCTTATTCACAGGGCTTTGTGGGTTAAAGTGACAAATAGTCGCATGCAAGCCATCATGACTTTTGCACAAAATGGTTAGTTCATTCATGCAATTGAAGTACAGGGTGGGGCAGAAAGAACTCCCCCATTTAGGATGCTAATATAACAAAAAGCAAACAAGATATCAAAGAGATAACTTTATTTTTAAATTATACATATAATGCAGTTTTTAAGTTAAGTATTTAAAATTACATCACTCAAGTGGCCGCTTCCATTATCGACACACTGAGTAACCCTCTCTTGGAAGTTTTCCATTACACGGCGAGTCATTTCAAGCTGAATGTTAGCGACTTCCTGTGTTATTCTATTCTTTAGAGCTTGAAATGTTTGTTGGTGAAGTTCCCTGTGATTATTTTGAGACCAATACCGGACATTTTGCCGGGACTGCTCAGAAGGAAGTCTCGACACGTAACTGTGTGGGTTTCCCATTCTCGTTCACTCAGTTCTTATGCAACCATAATTTTGTATGGATACATTTGATCTGATGATCAATGCCACCACGTGTTTGAGTGCAAAATGCCGTTGAGATTGCTGAATCGAAGCCCTGACAGCGGCCACATTTTCTGCTCCTGTTGAACTACGAGGTCGTCCAGGAGTCTTTTTGAGTGAAGAGCCTGTTTCTTTAAAGTTTAACACCCAAATGCGTATTGTTTTTTTTTTTGTCAGGAACGGAATCACGTCGACCGAGTGCAAAGTGTATGCGAAAAGCACGCTGCGTCGCAGTCGGCGACCCGTCATTTTTCATGAATTCTTCGACAACAAACGCATAGTATACTCCCGTCCAAACTATTATGACAACTGAAAACCGCACGATTGCCCCTGTCTATCGCCACTTCTCGCGCTTTGCTATCCCTACCCTAACCTTATTTACGTTCTCTTTCAATCGGGGAGTTCCTTTTGCCCTACCCTGTATTTATGAGCGGATTCTATTCGCAGTTGATATCCATGCAGTTCTTTTTATATCTGCAAAAAATACATGCACTTTACTAAAATAGTTCTGTACGTACGATAAGAAAGTTACAGATCCTACATATTTGTTAATGGCAAGCCCTTAGCTTTAATTTTGTCAGCTAACCATGGGAGTTTCATCTACGTCTACAAGTAAGCTTTCATTTTTTGTTCAACTCATCCTTCTTTTTTCTGCCTTAGGACATAACGCAGACGACCCTCCTATTATATCGAGTGGAGTTTAAATATCAAAGATTTTCTTGGAGCCCTATCAAATGATGCCTTGAAATCTACGAAGAAAGCGTTTAGCTTTTTTCAAAAATGTATGGTGTACCTACATATATTACTGATGGGCCACAGGGTAAAACCGCCTAAGTCGATTTTCACAGATTCTCAGAAAACAAGTTTAAAGTTTTCGTTTTTCCCGAAAACGTATGGCAATTTATAATTTTAGTCTTGTTCCTTTGCATATACTCGTAACGCGATAAGGATAACAGGAAATAAAGTAAAAATTTAGCAACATACCTAAGCTTCGAATAGTAGAGCATCTTTTGGCATCCTTAACTTAATTTTGTCCTAACTCGACTTAACTGATTTTACCTTGTAACCACAGGTTACGAGTATGTACATTTATTTATATATTTATTCACATTTTCTTAAGACTACAGTTTGTAACCTGCGGAACCGCATGGCTTATCTGCAGGAGATTATTCGCTAGATTTTACTTTTTAATATAAATTCAATCATCAAAGTGAATTTTGTTATTCTTTAAAAATGAGAAATGTAGAATTTATGAAAACGATTAATATTCAATTCAAGTTACGAATTTTCTTTTATATTTTTTTAAAAATACTAAAAGATTATTATGTTATTTCTAATAAAAATGATTTTAATTTTCTCTTTCTGACATTGACCTGGTTTATATTTTATCAAATGTTGGGGTAGGCTGTTGAATATTCTGGGCACGGTGTACATAAGTCTTCTTTTGCCGTACTCATTTATAATGGAAGGAAGTTGATACATTCCCTCCGCTCGTCGTCTGGTATCAAACTGGTGACTGATTTATGTTCGGAAGTTCTGATCATCATACTATACCAGCGCCGCTGTCGTTTCGTATATCTGCTTCACTTTTAGAACTTTTACGTTGCTGCTTATGGTGCCTCTTCCAGATTATAACTCGATCGCTCTATCCTGGATGTTTTGTAACTTCTCGATGTTTGTTTGCGCTGCACCTCCCCAAGCCAGTACACCGTATCTTAGTCTGGACTCTAACAGGGACTCCCTCAACTTGATACGGAGATCATTTATATGAGCATCCCAGAGAAAGTAGTTATCGATAGTGATGCCTAGATATTTGTATGTATCGACAACCTCAATATCTTACTTACTTATGTCCCTTAACCCCTCGGGGGGCATAGGGCGTCAACCACGCCTGCTCGCCATCGTGTTCGGAGTTCTGCAACGCGTTTGATCTGCCTCCAACTCATTCCTAAAGAGCTCGATTCCTCCTCAACTGTTCTGCGCCACGTTTGCCTAGGGCGTCCCGCTATTCTGCCTGCCTGGGTGAGCGGATTCCACTGCATAGCGTATTTCGCAATGGAGTTGTCTTCGCGCCGTAGGATGTGTAGAATCCATTGCCACTTTCTTCTTCGTATAGTAATGCTTATAGGTTCTTGGCCCGTTCTCAGATAAAGTTGTTCGTTGGAGATGCGGTTCGGCCAAAAAAATCCTCAAGATGATTCTTAAGCATTTGTTTACGAAGACTTGCAGCTTGCGTGTGTTAATGGTGTCCACCTTCCAGGTACTGCACCCATAAAGCAGCACTGATTCTACGTTGGTTCTTAAGCTAATAACATTGCTTCTCCAGATTTTGGACAGCATTCCGAACGCAACTTTAGCCTTCCCGATTCTGCTGCACACATCCAGTTCGGTGCCACCGCGATTAGCCGAGACGACACTTCCTAAATATAGAAAGTTATCAACTTTCTCGACTTGCTTTCCGGCAATGTTAAGTTGAGCGCGGGTATTGGAAGCACTCAGGGCTTTTGTTTTGGCTGTGTTTATTTTTAGCCCCACTTTGTTTGCCTCAGCTTCTAGATTTTGGGCCATCAAATGAAGATCCATTATCCGATGTGAAAGTAGACAAACATCGTCAGCGTAATCTAGGTGTTTAAGGTAAGATGTCATAGTCCAACGAATTCCAGAATTAGCTTCCGTCAATGCTGCACGGAGTACATCGCTGATAACCACCAAGAACAATAGTGGTGACAGTATGCACCCTTGACGTACTCCACTTTGGACTTCAAAGTCCTCCGACACCTTACCATTGTGCACGACGTGACACTTGCCGCCCTCATATGTAGCCTTGATAATAGCTATAAGCTTTTCTGGAATGCCTCTCCTGCGCAAGGCCAGCCAGATAGCATCTCGATTCAAGCTGTCGAAAGCCTTCTCGAAGTCGATAAACAGTAAATGTAGCGGAGACCTATACTCAACGCATTGTTCGATTATGATCCGTAAGGTATTTATGTGGTCGATGCAGGAGTATCCAGCGCGAAAGCCTGCCTGTTCGACATCGAGAGTTGAATCTAAATGATCTTTATTTCGTTCTAGAATTATTCTAGCTATTATTTTGGCTACAGCTGGAAGAACACATATACCTCTCCAGTTACCGCACTCCATCAAGTTACCCTTCTTTGGAAGCTTAATGATCATCCCCCTTTTCCACTCCTGTGGAAATTGTTCACTATCCCAAGCTCTCCGTATTAGCGGATGCAGCAAATCTGCCGATGTATTTGGCGCCACTTGAAATAGCTCGGCAGGGATGCCATCAATACCCACCGCTTTGTTTTTCTTGAGGGACTTGATTGCTGTTATTATTTCAGCTTTACTGGGAGGTACGGTGCGAATTCGGAAATTTCTTGCTTCGAACTGCTCATTCGAATTCAAGATCATACCGCCGTCGTCTAAGTGATTTAGCACTGCAGCAAAATGTTCTCTCCATCTAGTGAGCTGATCCTCATCCGAAATCAGAAGGTTACCGTCTAGACTCTTCACTGGATGTTGTTTGGAGTTTCGACCACCAATGAGCTCCTTAGTGATGTTGTAAACAGTCCTACTGTCGCACCTACTCACTGCTTCCTCAGCCCTTGAGGCCAGTGAGCTGACATGTTGACGCTTGTCACGTCTCACACTACGCTGCACTTCTTTCTTCTTCGCACGGTATTGGGTTTCAAGCTCGGTTCTCTCTACTGCTGAGGCCGCTGCAATCCGAGCCTTGATTGCTGTACGCTCATCGATCCGTCTCCAGGTGTCTGTAGAAAGCCATGTGCGGTGGTGTTTCTGCCTTTTACCGACATAAGTGCGTGCCCCAGTCGCAAAAGCATTTTTCACAGCACTCCAGTGGTCATCTATGTTCTCTATGCTGCTGATTGCTTCTGTTTCTAAGGCAAGATGGTCCCTGAACTGTTGGCGCACTTGGGGAACCTTGAGCCTGTCGATATTAAACCTGGTGATGTTAACCAGATTTGAGCGGTTGCTGTTGACGGATGCAGTACGAAGGCGTAAATGAGCTACCATAAGATGGTGATCTCGTTCTTGTCCGACGTCAGCTCCACGTCTGTTTCGGACGTCCAGGAGACAATTTCTAAAGCGGCGACTGATCGCAATGTGGTCGATCTGGTTGGATGTTCGTTGCCTATCAGTAGAGACCCAACTGATCTTATGGCAGGTGTTATGCTTAAACAGCGTACCTCCGATGACTAGGCGGTTGGTATTGCAGAAGTCCACAAACCGCTCACCATTGTCATTACGGTCTCCCACGCCGTGAACTCCCATCACGTGCTTAAGCATGGTGTTGTCGCTACCCACCTTGGCATTGAGATCTCCCATTACCATTACGATGTCCCCATTAGGCGTTTGGTTGTAGCCGGCACCTAAGTGGCTATAAAAATTATCCTTTTCATCCTCAGTCGCGTCTAGAGTCGGAGCATAACACTGTATGATGGTAATTTTTCTAACTCTACTCTGGAACCTAGCCGTCAATATCCGGTCACTATGGGGTTTCCAGGATATGAGGCTACTACGTGCTGCTGGAGTTAGCATGAGTCCTACGCCAGAACTCCGTGCACTTCCAGCTGGTTTACCAGAGTAGAGCATGACAGTGCTTTTTGTTGGGGAGATGTATTCCGCAGCATCGTACCATCTTATCTCGCTCAGCCCCAAGATGTCGATTTTATACCGTGCGAATTCGCGCTCCAATTGGAGGAATCTGGCGTTATAAGGCCCTTCCTTGAGTGAGTCCAGGAGGGTCTTAACGTTCCAGAATCCGATCGTTGTCCGTGTCCGATAGCCAAAGGTCGTCAACAAATGATCAGTCCGTATCCGAGGCGTATGTTTCCGTTTCGGAGCAATAGTTTGTTTTACGGTTGCGGCTCGCTGGGCCACAGACCAACCGACACTTATCCTGTTTTTTGGCGCAGGAAGCTCGCCATTCGTCCTCTCCCGTTAGCAATTTCCGAAGAAATTCCCAGATGGCACCACGAGGAGGTGGGAGTAGGGCTTACTAACAGAGCTGCTAGGTTTTCGGCTGCAGTGGCTCCTACTCGTTACTTAGCGGACCAGCACCTATCGGGAGATGCTGCCCCTACGAGGCCTTTGTTAGTCGTTTGCCATCCAAATATCTTGGCAATCAGATATGGTGGTACATCCAAAAGTCTTTAGTACAATTGGTGACGCTGGGTACTGTGGACTTCGGATATGCATAAGTTTTGTTTTTGATGCATTGACTACGATCCCATTGTCATGACACCACTTGCCGACTTTGTAAAATTCATCTTGCATCAACCTTGCTGCTGATTCCACAGATTGATAGCAGACAACAATCGCTGTGTCATCTGCATAAGCAAACGGGAAGCTCCACTTCAAGCATCTTAGCATTTCATTCGTATACAAAATGAATAGAAGTAGGCCAAGTTTTGAGCCTTGCGGGACTCCGTACTGCACTCTTTGTTCACTGCTGCAAAAGTCCTTGATTTAAGGTAATCAGTTAACCAGTATGCTAATTTTCCCCTAATTCCGGCTTTTTGAAAAGTTTCTATAAGCCTATTATGGTGCAGTGTATCAAATGCTTTGCTTAAATCGCGAAATAGAACTAACACGTGATGTCGTTTGCTTAAGCTGGTATTACCCAAGTTTGCAAAGTCTCCAAGGAATTGGTTAGTGCTTCTACCTTATTGGAAACCATTTTATTTTTTGCATACTAATTCATGCTCTCCGATGAAATCCCGAATTCGATCTGTAAATTTTTGTTCCGTAATCTTTTCGATGGCAGACAAGATATGTGCATATGTTACCTACTCTAGAATATTTTTTTTTAAAGCCTGCTTATTACTAGCTTTTAAGTCGCTAGTTTCTCAAGAAATACACTTTTTTTTTTTTAATACCAACTTGCGTCTAAAGGCTACTCTTCAAATGCAATTGCACAACGTAAGTTGTAAATAAAGAGGTGATAAAAGAAATATATTTATTTACTGCCGGTTTCAGAGCATGCTTACAAGGGTGGGATAATTTTTGCATTCACTTTAATTGAGCTACTCTAGGTGGTGTGTCACCGCACTATTGAATTTTCTTACTAGAAAAATTCAATGGATATGGCTGATACTTGAATCGACAGCCAACGAATCAATAACTTGTAGTATTTAATAGGAATTTATAATGAGTTTTGCATTCTCAAGTTGCCTCATTGATAAATTCTTCGTATAATGCTCGTAGTGCTTTATCTTCCTACAATACTGAAACTGAGGCGAACCCCACAGACGGATCAGTAGAAATGCGGTGAAGTGGGAGTATTATGATCCCTTATTTTCGGATCATAACCTCGCTGATAAAAGGAAGAAGAAGAAGAAGAATACTGAAACTGAGTCGTAAGATATTTGTGGAGGGTTTAGAGGGTCCGAAACCAGTGCCAGAAATTGGAAGCTAAGATTCGAGGATACCTTTCAAGTTTCAATTCCGTATTTTTAAGGCCAGGCAGAAACACAATACGCGAGTCTTAATGAGTTTTGCAACCACGTGTAACTACACCAACAAGAATAGAAAATGTACTCGTATTATAAAAATTGAATTAAAACTCGTCAGCCTCCGGAAATTGTTGCAAAAGTTCCTGAAATAAACTCTGACACCCACGACCTCAAACTGCTTACCACCACAGAACTTCCTCTCCACCGGATGCACCAGAGTCTTAAATAAATTCATTTCACAAATTTCCTGTTTTTTCCATAAACAGAGAAGAAAACCATCACAACCACCAGGAATACTAAAATTTCATAAATTCAACACTTCATCGAGGAAATAGTTAAGAATCCTCAAGGAAACCACCAAATTTATACCTTCCAGTAACATCAGTCGAAGGTATAGAAACTCAACACCAAACAGCAATATCGACCTGAACTTCTTGAGGTTTAAAATATTATTATTATTATTATTTTTTTCTTCATTTAAAGTAAAACCTTGAGCCACAGAAGTGGATGGAAGGTGAGACAAAAAGTACTTTTCCACTTCAACCAAGAAATGAGAATATTTCCGCACAGGCAGGTAACGCAGGAAGAGCAATATAAGAAAAGCAAATTTCCACCGCAAAGGATAATGAGAAATTCATAATAAATAAATTATTAAGATTTCGGCAGATGGTGCTCCTGTCGGTTAATTGTTTTCCCTGTACCAAGGTACAAGCTCAGGATATCTGTATATCCTGTTTGAAGTTTTATCTGCTACCCACTCTTCCTCGGTTGATGGAAATACCTAATGATGATGCCTCGACCGACTGTGGAACGACCTGTGGTCTTAGTGTGTTCGAAATGGTTTGCCCGAAAGTAACCACAGGACTTTTGAGGCGAGAAATTACCTCGAGGGAAGGATAGATTAAAAGTAATATCTTTTGCCTGTTGGTTGATGTTAGAGTAGCAGTGGTAGATTTTTTTTTTTTTTTAGCCCCGTCTCTAGTTAATGATAGGGTTGAAATGATGATGATTTTCAGCTCTAAGATTTTAATTTTTGTTGATGAATGGCAGCTTAACAGGTTAGACATTGGATGTGGGTTATTTAGAAATAAGTGAAGTTATTAATGAAACAGAATTGAAGTATGGATTTAAGCTTGTCTGAAATCCTGCCAGTGTTTTACCCTGAAGAAATAAACAGACAGAGCCAAATCCACAAAGGATTATGTTTACTGAAAGTACATTTCTTTTTTTAAGATAAAGGGGGGAGGAAGGGCAGAGAATGACCCCCAGAGCACTGCGACCTAAAAAGATCTTTTGTGCTATCCCCTGGTTGGTTGCGTGAGTAGTAGTTGTCAACTAACTGAGATCTAGTTCATTAAAGATAGTTAGAGCTGAGGAAGAGGTGACATCAGAAAGTGATGTGATGTCTTTGTAAAAGTGCTTTAGCCTCAGTCTGACTATGGCCGGGCAATCACAGAGTATGTGATGGGCGAGCGTGGTAGAGCGTTGGTGGCTAAAACAATAACTATCGCAGGTTCGTCTCCTGCCCCTGGAAAAATTGTTTTCTTCTTTGATCAATTCTCCAAAACTAATCATTCTTTACGATGGGCTGTTTCGCACATTTCCTCGAGATGGTAGTTGAGAGAGCAGTGTCCAGTTAGGAAGTCAGTATAAAGATCTTAGCATTCTGTTTGCTCATTGATTTTTTTTTTTTTCCTCTTGTACAACCCATGCCCGCGTGGCAACGACACTGCGACCTGAAAGATCTATTGTATCGGATGGTTGGAGTTAATCTAACAGACGTACTACCTCCCTTATGAAAGTAAGTATGTCTTTAGTAGCGGAGCATTACAGTTCCACTAAGTAAGTATCTCCTTGTGGAGAATACGTTTCCTTAACCAGTGTAGTGCCGGGCATTCACAAAGAATGTGTTTAGAAGTTTCATCCTCCTCTAAACAGAACCGATAGTCCTTCTCTTGGCACAGGTTCATCTTGTTAAGGTGGTATCTCAAGCCGCAATGGCCAGTAAGAAAGCTCACAAGCTTCTTAATGCTTTCCATATCTTAGTTGAGGATTTCCTTATAGGAGTAAGGCTTGATTAATCGTTTGGATTGTCTTAGACCTGGCCCACTAGTCCAGTGGTCTAGACGAAGTTTGTTTTCTTATTCGTTAATCAGCGTTGTAGCTGTCGCCCAATTGACACCACAATAAGGTTCAGGACCTATGAACGCAGATTCTGAGCCAGCCCTAGCAAGCTCATCTGCAGATTCGTTGGACACAATCCCTTGGTGTCCAGGTACCCAACCGAGTTTTACCCTGTTGTATTTGGCAAGGTCTTGTAATGCATCGTAGCAGCATTTCACGGTTCTGGAGTCCATTTGGTTGGACGACAGTGCCATAAGTGCTGCTTGGCTATCTGAGAAGATATGTATTCTAACGCTTTTGATCCCCTTGCGGAGATTGTGTCTGGCGCAAATCTCAATGGCATGGATTTCAGCCTGAAACAAAGTAGGAGTCGTACCCATAGGTACCGAAATCTTTGTGTTGGGTCCAAAAACCCCAGCTCGGACCAAACTTCTAGGGTCCAGTGTTGGAGCACCATTGGACCAGTTTTCGCGGTCCAATATTTCATCCTCAAATAGCATACCAAAGCAGTGTTGCCTGACCATAATATGCCAAGACAGGCAATTCTTTGCAACTTCTGCAACTTGTTTGCCGTTGTCTGCTGGAGAGTTTTTGGCCACCAGACGATGGCCGCGTATGTGATAATGGGTCTAACCATCATTATGTACAACCAATGTATCATCTTAGGAGAGAGACCCCAAGTTCTGCCGTATAGGCGTTTACTGGCCCACAGTGCTCTAGTAGCGTGCTCAGTGGCGGACTTGATATGTGAATTCCAATTAAGTCGTTTGTCAAGAATTACACCAAGATATTTGACCTCGCTGGAATAAACTAGTGTGGTGCCTTTGATTGTAATAGGTTCAAGGTTGACCTGTGTCTTCCTTGTAAACGGCACTAGAACGGTCTTACTAGGATTGATGGAAAGTCATTCTTTGTTACACCATTCTACAACTTGAGATATTGCACTTTGCATGACGTTGGAAATTGTCGTGCTGTGTTTACCTCTGATAGAAACCGCCAAGTCATCAGCATAACCGACGGTGGTGTAGCCTGATCTGTGAAGATCTACTAACAAATTGTCGATGATTATAGACCATAACAGGGGGGGAAAGAAGTCCTCCTGGAGGATAGCCTTTGGCTGCAGTTATGGACACCGACACTTCCCCAGAGGAGGAAGTAATGAATCGACTTACTAGCATGGCCCTGATCAATTGGTTGGTCGATTCTTCGATACCTCTGCTACTGATCCCCCTTGCGATCGAGTCGTAACCAGTGTTATCGAACGCGCCCTCGATGTCAAGAAAAGCACACAAGGCTATTTCCCTTGAACTGATTGTTCCCTCTATCTTTTTGACGAGATAGTGAAGTGCACCTACTGTAGATTTGCCTTTCCTGTATGCGTACCGATTCGAGTGCAGAGGGTTAGATAGATCTAACCGGTCTCTAATATGGATATCTATGAGTCTCTCCATTGTCTTAAGGACGAATGATGTTAAACTTATAGGTCTGTATGATTTAGGCAGCTCGCTAGGCCTATTGCCCGGCTTGGGGATGAAAACCACATTAACCTGCCTCCAGGTGGGTGGTATGTATCCCCAATTGTAGCTGCTCTAAATAAAGCTGTCAACCCCGGCAGGATGAGGTCAATTGACTTTTGGAGAAGTGCTGGAAACAGATCGTCACCGCAGGGGGCTTTAAAAGGTTTGAATGTGTCTACCGCCCATTCAACTTTCTCTGGACTGAAATTTTTCCAGATAAACTATTAACTCTACTGTCCACATAAACCCTATGGTTAACTGTGTTCGAGTACACATGAGATGTGTTAAGAGACGAGCCTGGGAAATGTACCTGAAGTAAGGTTCTAAGTGTATCCACACGGTCCGTCGTGTAGGTTCCGTCATTTTTCTTCAGTAACCCTACACAGTTGACATGATCGTTTGCGAGCGATTTATGGATTCGTGCCGCTGTAGGCATGTCAGCGATTGTTTCGCAGCATTTCCTCCAAGCAGCTCGCTTGGATCGTCTCAATACTATTTTGTATACTGTGAGAGCAAACCGGTATTCGTCCCACCTCTTCGTTCGCTTTGCAGAGTTGAAGAGTTTTCTGACTTTCTTCCTAAATTCCGCCAGTTGGTCATTCCACCAAGACACTTTACGTTTGCTAATATATGTCTTTGGGACACAGACGGATGATGAGGGGTCCGTCGCAGTAGCAGTTGTAATGCCAATTGCGTCCACCTTCTTTGGACTACCGTGACCAGACTCCTGACCCTTGTCAGTGGTCTTTGGGATCAGTTTCATCTGACCAAAACGGTAGTGCACTTTGTTATTGAGGGCCTTCAGTACCCTCAGGGAAGAGTCATCGATCGCCAGCACCAGATGGAAGAGTGCACCTTCCTTCACCCTTTGCATGACCTTCCATGAAGTTGCCTTCGTTTTGAGCTTCCAATGAAGCCAGAATTTTTGTCGACGGGAGCTCGAGACTTTGTGGGAAGAAACCGCGGATGATATGGGTTTTAGGGAATGATCCCTCTTCCACCAATAAGATGTCCAATCCAATTTTGGCTCTTATTGTCTCAAAATTCGAGCTCATCCACTCAGCAGTAGCACTGTTTGAGCAGACGAAAACCAGACATCCCGCCTTATGCTGTGAGCCTAGAATTTCGGCCATACGCCTTTATTCCTCAGCTCAATTGAGACATCAATGACGGCCTCTTGGATGAGTGTCATCTGCTCCGTTGATAGGGGCTTGTTCTCCAAGTCCGCTGGGACGATACCTAACCTGACAACACTAGCCACCTGACTGAACGTGGGAACATCAGGTGTAGGTCCTGCCTTGGCTTTCTTGGCGGCGGGTGCTGGTGGGGTATGATCCTCTGATCTACCTCGTTTAGCATCTTTTGCAATAGGAGGGGCTTTAGCATAAGCTAGGGCACTCTCCATAGTATCGCCTCTGCGAATGGCAAACTTGAACCGCCTCCTTTCGGCAGAATTGAACCGAACAAAACCATCCGGTTGAATTCGCAGCTCGTCTAACTTCCTCCCAATGGAGGAGCACCCAGATTTCTCTGTGACGACGCTGCACGTATCCATGAGAGTAGATGTGTCAGAGTCAGAGGCGGCGGTATCCGCTACTTCTGGATGGACACATGTGGACGGCAGGGATTGGGCCTGCTTGGCTCCGTCATCCAAACCATCCGAGGACTTGGGTTGCTCGTCAGCAAGCCGAGTGGTTATGGCCGAAGATGAAGTGGCCGTCGGAAGCTCTATAGCATCGCGACTAGGTGCAACTGCATGCTCGTCAGCAGTAACAGAAGCTGGTGTGATTTGAGATACACCTGCCTCATAGTTTTTTTTTAAAGTTTAGAATTATTGACCCACGAGTAATCGGGAAAGGGATATCTCCCATGACAGAGCCCGATGTACCATGGGAAGGCTGGATTGAAACCGAAGGTCGCCAGGGTATTCGGAGTCCGCATACTAGCGACTAAGCACTCTCTTAGCCATGCATCCCTCGGCGTATGCTGTTCCACCTTGGATTAGAGATTTTTTCTAGACGTCGCTCACTTTAGCCAAATACTTACAGTCGTGAATGCAGGCCGTGCATTGCAAGCTAGTAGGTAAACCACAGAAGGGTTCAGGTCCAATGTAAGGAGATTGGGCACCTAGTCTGGCAAGCTCATCATCCGATTCATTACCAGGGATGCCTTTGTGTCCGGGGACCCACATTAATGTGATTTTATATGAGAAATAAACAAAAAGCGAGAGAAACAACGCTATGTATTTGTTTACAGAACTTTTTTTTTGTAATATTCTCTCGTACAGGAAAGACAAATAGATCTAAGCTCATACAGCCATGTACGTGGTCGAGGTGGATTCTTTCATGAAGTCTGAGATGCATACTGCTGGAGAATAAGTAGCGAAATTTTCTCAAGGATCTTCATATGACCAACAAATTCGAAATTTGCGTTGTTGCATTAAAGGTGAAGCTTTAGAGCACTGGCAGCCGCAGTCTTCATAATATGTATGTCTAGGGGTGAAAGGTTTAAGAGAACTCTTTAGAAGTCTAAGAAATCCAAAGCTATTGAGGTCATTTATGATAATGTCCACTACAATGGATCATAAAAGAGGAGATAGGACACCCCCTTGAGAACAACCCTTAGTAGTTCGAACTGAGATTGAAATTTGTCCAAGATTGGCAGTAATTAATCAGCTACTGAGCATGGAGCATATCCGTTTGGCAGTTTGTGGGTCAATGCATTTGACATCAGCAGCAGACTTAATTAATTGAAACGATGTGTTATCGAAGTCGCCAGAGATATCCAGGAAGGAGCATAAGGCAATTTCCTTCTTTGACAAGGTTTCTTCAATAGTGCTAACTAGATAGTGTAGGGCTGTGACCGTAGATTTATCAGATTGATATGCAAATTGAAGATTATTTAGGGGGTGTTCTATAAAGGCTGAGTTTCTTATGTGAAGATCAGTGATTTTTTCCATTACCTTAAGAAACACAGAGGTGAGACTGATTGGCCTAAAGGCCTTTAGGTCTGATTGTGATCTGGCGCCGGCTTTAGGAATGAACACTACATTAACTTTTCTCCATATTGATGGGATGTAGACTTCTTCTTCAAGAGAATGGAAAGAGTCTATATTTGAAGAGGATAGAATGAATTCGCTCCTAAGGATTAGGTTAGATTGGGTTAGGTTAGGTAGGGTTATGAGGTTATCATAAAACACTAGGCACCAATGTGGGCCCATCGCGATCCCTAGGGAACCTTCACGGCAGAAGACCTAAACCCATTCTCCCAAGCAATTAATCTCCCTTCAGAATTTGAAGAGATCCTTGTTATGGTTCAAGGACCTCACCTCTTCTAGGTTATCGAAGAAGTATCCACCAAGGTGCTTAGCCTTGTCCTGGCAATTCCTTGGCACTCACAGAGTATATGTGTTACGTCCTCTGAGGCATGTAGGTCATCGCAGTACCTACAAACATCCGTGTCAGATAGCCCTAGTCTGATGGCATGCTTCCTTAGGAGACAGTGGCCAGAGAGTATTCCTATCGCTATTCTTAGCCTTGATCTGTGACCATCTAAGTTTGACCATCTTAGATTAGCCGTGTCAATGATTCTATCCCGAATAATTCCCTTAGCCACGCACCCTGGTGGTTTAATACTACCAATTATGGCACTACATGGAGCCCCTAAGGATTTCTATATAGAGATTCCAATTGGTGTGTTTAGGAGACCTGTTGAGGGTGATTGGGTTACGAGTAGGTTCGGTGTCAAGCCATATATGCATGTGGTCAGACAACGAGGGCTGCTTTGATCGGAGAGAGAGGAACTGGATAGGATAAGATCCAGTACCGCTTGTCTGATGGAGTTGACAAAAGTAGGTTAATTTCCTCTATTTAAAATATCGATATAAAAACTAATAAGGAAGTTAAGAAGGCATTCACCTCTTGTGTTAATATTGGAACTGCCCCAGATCGTATGGCAGGTGCTCGTGTCGCAGCCTATTACGATCCGATACCGTATCTGAACAGTTTGGTGACTTTGTCAGGTGGAGCCGGAGTTTGGTCGTCAGCAAAGTATCCTGAGGCGATGATGATGGATTGCCGACTTCTGTTGGTAGTTAGATCTACTGAAATGGCTACAAGGTCTTTGCTTATAAACTGTGAAAGAAAGTTGATTCTATTATTGATCAGAATGGCAGCCCTTGCCTGTTATCTTATACTAACTTACATATGTAAGTTGCTGGAGAGTCCAGATATTTTGCCATCACGGACCCATGGCTGCTGCGGCAGGCGGCCGCAGAGGCCGTTTGGCATGGTAAAGGTTTATTTGCAAAAATTTGATGGTGCTGATTTTTGGAACTTCGGGGTAGAGTTGAAACCTGGGGGGAGCCCTTATGAGTTTTTGCCGGGCTTTGGGTTTGACTCCTCGGTCCTTATATTACGTTGTTCTAGGTGCTGCTACAGTTACGCCATTCAGAAGCGAGAAGATCTGAATATTGGGCAGAAGCAGCCCAAGGGATTTTATCGTTTCCGAATGAAGGGTTTGCCAGAAAGTGTCCCACTAAAATTTGTTCTCTAGGAATGTTATCCTCATCAACAGATTTCAGTGAAGCAGCCTCCCATGGAGTGAAACTAGGGACAATGCCTTTGACCCATTCTGCCGTAGACCGGTCTTTGTAATTTAAGACTAGCCATCATGGACGGAAAGTTGTGACGCGAAATTTAGATTTCACTTTCCCGTCCGTGAGATTGATAGAGATGGAGTCTTGTATGGATGTCATTGCTCATTGTTAAGCAGGGTCTTTGGAAAGTTAGAGGTGGTGATCCTTATCTTAAAAACCTCCAGAGCTTGCTTCTTTTTTAGCTCTGAAGGCAGAGTAGAAGCATTTGAGCGGTCTCTCTTGCGACCGCAGGGGATTTTGGCTTTTTCTTTGGCTTCATCAAGATATACGCCTTTGAAGAGCCGCTTAATCGCTCTAGAGCAGTTTTTGAGGTAGAAGGCTGAAGATCAGCCGACAAAGCTGGGGCGGCTTCGAGTAGAAGAGCCGCTACTTCAATTGGACTGATAGTTAGATCCTCCTCTCCGCGCTAGCGATTGAAGAAAGCTCTTCTGGAAAACCAATGTCCATGGGTGTGGATGCGTTTAGAGCAGCATCTTGCTCTTGGGTTTTTTTTTTATTTAGGTTAAAGATTTTGTTCCCACGAGAAGCTGGGGAAGGAAATATACCGAATATACATGCCAGCGGCATGTGCCGAAAGTACATACTCATCTATAAAATTTGCATCTTTCAAGTCTCCGCCTTGCGAAAACTTTCAAAGCACTATACCATAGTACCTAGCTTATAAGGTTTATATAATTCAATTCCGCGTTCCTTTGTAGTAATCAATAATTCTTGAAAGAGAGTGCCTATAGTACCAAATTAAAGTTGAAAATTGCTTTATCCTCGTTACATAGCCCATTGCTAGGACATAAAATGTGCCAAAGAAAAAAGAAAAAAAAATACAAACAACAAGCAAAGCAAGAACGACATCGATCGTAAAATGTCATTAAAATTTTCCACTTTACTGAGTATTTTTTACGATTTCCTTGAACATGCTGCTGAAGTGTGGGCGCAAAGGACACGTCAACGGAAATTCCATAAACAACAAATGTGAATAGGGACCGGGAAGGTTTTCTCATATTTGTGTGGAATTTCCTTCGAATCCACTTGCAGTGCAATACGAGTATATTCGCTCAATATAATAAAAGGATAATAAAGAAAGGGACTCACTATCCTGTTGCGTTTGAAGTTTACTATTGTCAGTGTCGATGCAGTTTGATTATTTTTAGTATCCATTAATATAATATATACAATATTATGCATACGAGTACGCTCATAGTGAACTAGTACTTTTCTAATACGAGTACTTTATATACCCTATCCCATGCTTATGGTATACCTCACCTCAGTCAAAAAGTTTTTTTTTACCAAAACTCGCCGAAATAGAGGTTTGTTCCTTTCAAAAGGAGGACGATCGTACATATGTATATTTTTATAATGCAAATATTAAAAATGAATGCCCTTGAATTAAACAGTAATGCATTTTCATTAAATATATAAAATATTTGATTAACTAGAATGCGGTCGAATTTCGGCCGCTCGACCCACTAGTATTTTTATAAAAGGCAATTAGATTTGAGGTATTTATGTATGTGAAAGAAAAACTCCGAATCTACCTAAGGTATTTGAATGCAGTTTTTTCCTACAGATTCGGGATTCTTTAATTTGTAATTGTAATTGTATCGGACATCAACATATTTTTAACAAAAAACCTTTTAAATAAAAGAAATATTTTTCTTTGAATTATTTTAATTTTCTGGTGGGTTGTCTCAATTTTTCTTGACGTTCACGCAACAGATTAAAATTACATTTAGAGCATTGATATATATATTTATATGTGGGGTTCAAATAATGCAAAGCTGGCAATGCCTCATCACAATTGTTCCAAAGTAAAAGAGCATACCGAAGAAGAAGTGATGAGCCCGAGTGAATGCGCACGCTCTTCCACTTTTGGCGATCAACAGCACAGCGGATAAGGAGGAACCTCACCTAGCAATATCAACTACAAAATTGCATTAACTTGCCCTACTTGCTATTTTGAGATTACTTTAATTATATCTACTTAGTCTACTTAAAACTAAACTTCTACCTTAAAACTACGTTATACCTACTTAGCCTAGTTCATACTTAAAATAGTTAGTACGGTTCCTTTCTTAATATAAACGGATGCTCAAAGTGGGGAGTAGGAAGGAAATTCCATTTGAAATTCGAAATTTAATTGTTAAACTAAGAGAAGAGGGTAAAAGCCACGGTGTAATTGCAAAAATTATTGACATGGCGGTCCAATGATCAGGTAACGGTCAACCAAATTGATTATGCTGCGATCTATGCAAGATATGCCTCCATTATTCTGGATATCTGGACCTCCCGAGTGGCCAACATAGACTCGGAACATTACCTTGTTGTAGACAAAGTACGACTGTGGATATGCCAAACTGAACAACAAAGAAGAATCACTGTGAGAAAATCGAACGTCGAAAAGCTATGATCACAAGAGACCGCCAGAGTTTTCGCTAAAGGCGTATCCTGAAATCTCTCAATCCCTATGCCGCCAGCATCAAATTTCGATGATCAGTGGCAACGCTGCCACTATACCATCAGAGACGTCGCAACTGATATGCTGAGTTTCGCCCGACCAACACCACGAAACCCCTCGTTTGACAAGATATGTCTGGAAGTGCATGCAGCAAAACGAGAGGCATATAAAGATGCGCTGCAACGGAAGACGAGAGCCGCTCATGAGCTATACGAGCAAAAGAGACGGGAAGAACATCGGTTTCTCCAAAAGAAGAAAGAAGGTCATGAGAAGCGCGCGATCGAGAGTATTGAGATAATACTCCAGGAACGACGAACTACAGAAGCTGAACAGCGACATCGACCTAGTCAAGAACTGCTTATTTTAGATGACAAGGACATGTAGAGCGAATGGGCACCAACGCACCGCCAGGCAGAGTCATTGAATCTAACCCGGATGGATGACGCAGTAGAGGGCCCCTTCACCGTAGGTAGCGCGCACAAGTTCAAGGGGACCTCAACCAACTTGAATTGCGCAACTGAAGGCAATTAGCTAAAGACCGAGTTAATGGAGAGACTTGTTGGTTGCGGCCCAGGTTCACCCCGAACTGATTCATTCCTGCCGGACTACGTGAAGTTATTTATTTATTCTGATAAACCAGCAACAATTGATTACTGGAAACCAACATTGTTCGTGTTATTCGTGACATACGACCAGCATTGCTCGAAAAGTGATCCAACATTGTGCTAACAGAATGTGATTGATCAAGAAACGCTGTGGTGGTCATACAACCAAAAATCTTTTACAAAATTTCAATGCCATGAATTGATTTTTCGAATAAAAACTGTTTTTGATGAAAGATTACTTTTTTTGTTATTTTTGTAAATCTAAATTTCTATCGGCTTTTGAAAAATACTTACCCTTTGTGATCACTCTCGCTGTTAAATTCATTTGATCCCACTGCTACTCATTGACCAAACATTTGGAGACATATTACTGGTCATCACGAAACAATTTGTGAAAAGATCATACATCCTTTTCTTGAGACCGCAATAGTAGAAGTAGCCAGTAAGTTTCCATGAGGCATGCTATTAAAAGTTTGTGTATACCTACACTTTCGAATGTAAATAAATCAATCTCATAGAAAATATTTCGACCTATAACTCGCCAACAATGTTGAAGCTACAAACAGGGTAAGCACTACACTGAGTGGAGAGTTGAGAGTGCTTTTCTAATATTTGTAGCACAATCCAAAGTTGTTTTTCTTATATGATATCTGCATGGTTTAAATATCATGTTGGAGAAACAGTGATGAAGCCAAGGCAGTAACTAAACCTATTGCACAGCTGTATCACAAACTATCTTTTGTCTGAAATTGCCAAAGGCTGCTTTCATCCACTCTACTGGAAAGCTTACTTTTATTCATAGCTAAAATCATATGCCTTGCGTGGATGAATTACGGTGGTCATCATTTCCCTATTGAGATGCCTCCGACCTCAAGCTCCACCAGCTCTACTAGGCATCGGCCAAGGCCAGGCACCAAAATAAGAGATTACTTATTTATTCCTATTTATAACTATTCCGTTTATTAGACTTCTGATTAAAAATTATATGTTTCTACAGGACATTTCTCCTTATTCTGAAGTGAATATATCGTAACAACAAAAGAAAAAACTAGGGAACCGTTCATTATAGAAACCTAGGGCATCAACATGTTAAGTCCGGCGATGTACGCAACCTATTAAACACAATGTTGTGTTTTACTACACACTTGCAAGAACACTACAATCTTATGAGTCTCATAGCAAAGTATTCATGGAAGAAAATGCGACTAGGTATACTTGTATAACATACGTATTAAACTACCGTACATTTTTAATAGTTTTAAAAAAAAATTTAAACAAATGACCTAAAATAAATATAAAAAAAAAGTCTAGGAGTACATCAGTTATCGTTACCATTTTAAAACTGTTCCATATAAAAGCGCCCGAAGTTCATTTACGTAAATAACTAACAAAACATTTACACAAAATAACACCGGTCAACACTTATTTTGGGTTTGTTATTATTTGTTTCTCATTTCTTTAACTTTCCTAATAATAGAGAAAAAAGTTTTTTTTCCAAAAAAAAGTACTACTAGAACGATATTACGGACTTCGCCTTACTTCCCTTTTACAAGTATACAAGAAATAAAATAACCTATTATGTAATTTGTAATGCTTTTTATTTACAAGTTATTGAAAAATGGTAAAAATTTATATTTTTTAGTTTTCCTTTTATGAATGTTTCGGCTTTCTTGAATCTGAATCATTTTTAAGAGCCTTTACAAATAATTTCATAAGGCCTAGCTTTATATGCATTGGCGGCATTAATATATGTACTTCTAGGATCCACAATCCGTTCTTTGTTGACATTTTCATTTCCCACCCTGAATTCGGTCTGTTCTGGCCATCCGCTCTACTATCCCGCAAGTAAAGATATTTTATATATCCACCTTGTATTCCCATCAAAAAGCCAATCATTTTGAAGTCTCCAATCACCTCCCCACTTGTAAATGTATTCTCTGTATTTTAGTGCCATTTCCACACTGTTATAATTTTCTTTGAGAACTACAGAATGCACGGGATTACAATTTCTTTAAATAAACCCTTTACCCTTTATTCTCATTACAATAACACAGTCCATCTTCATTAGTAAAAAAAAAAACAAAAAAAGAACATTTCATGTCGCTTTCTTTGATCAGGTATCTTAAAAATTTCCTCAAACAGATTCCACTGTCTCAAGCGGGAGGCTAGAATTTCAGCTTTATTGTTAGGCACCTTAAGATCCCTTACTCGATGAGTTCTTCTGAGTTAATGACACATGGTTTATGTTCCATTGACTCCGCGTTTTCTGTACCAGTGTCAGTAGATCTTCGTGATGCAGTGATTTCACAACTCGTTAATTTTGAACAAGATGGTATCTAGGACATTGCTCTTATGTTTTGTCGAGGAGCTCGTAAAAATAATCGTTGGTGGTAGTGTTCTTTCGTTCCGTGGGGGCCTGAACACATATAAGGCTTATGTTAGCTAATTTAGCCTTAATCTACTTGCTCACGTTTCGGAAGTTTAAGACTTATTGCCCAAGTCTGGTGCGGATAGCAAATCTGCATCCGAAAAAGCGCTTCTTGTTGTCATCGTAGCAGATGTCACCGTTCTTCATTCTCTTTTTTCCGGCGCATCTTATCGCATTTCCTGGATGGGGCTATATCTGTTCGGCTGCACGTGGTCTATTAAGGATCCGAATATTCCACGTACAGATCCAAAGGTCATTGTCCTTATTTCGTTTGCTGGGGTCATCAGAGAGAGTTTAATCTTCTTTATCTAGCGATTTTTTTTTAAGTGTCAAGAAAGTTACCCCAACGGCACAACCCCCAACCTGGAGAGCCAATTCTTTTTGTTACACACTTAGGATGCGGGACCTGGTACACGCACCGGTGCCAGTAGTCCACTACTGGAGTGTGAGCGCTGCCGGGGGCCTATTAACGGCTCATCCCCCACCATCTCTATTCCAAGTACTGATTAAGATTAGAAATTCCTTACCAACCTGTTATCCGAATACGTCGAGGCAGCTTACGCAAGGTGCTCACTTAGTTCAACCTTACTGAAACTTTAGACACCACCACTGACTCCCTTACCTAGGAAATTCGTCCGCTGCCATCTGCCCAGGCCTAGCTTCTCGCAACCACTCGTGTTGTGTGCGTTATGTTTTCCGAACGAATGGAAGGGACATACAATTTTGTGCCATAACCGAAGGGCATTTTTTGTTTTTGATTAGCTTGCTCGTGACAACAAATACTGTCGGATGTTTGCCAGACGTTCGCGAGAGGTGTTTTCTGGGATTCCAAAATGGAACTTCAGACACTGTGGTCTGACACACTGACCACTGCGCGCCACGGGGCCACGTTGATTTTTAGATAGCCTTCCAAAAAGTTCACGCCGTACTTAAGAATTCACTGTTGCCGTCACACGACATGTCCAAAAATCTTGACAAGCACGCCCTTCTTCATTTAGGAATGAAAACATAGCCAGTCTTTCTAAAGCAAAGTCTAAACAGCTGCTTAAGAGGAATGTATCATTAAATCATGGAAATTAATTTCATAGGATAGGGTATAATCTGAACCGTCCTAAGCAGTGCTTGCCATTATGGATATTTTTTGCATCGTTTTGTTAATTTTGTGCCAAGAGTCCTTTGGCTTGTGGAAAACACAATAAAAAGTGTTGGAATTCTGTAGAAGAAAAAAAAAACAACTTTCATTAGTGCCTGTTCGCAA
This sequence comes from Brachypalpus laphriformis, assembly GCA_945910035.1. Lineage (NCBI taxonomy): Eukaryota > Metazoa > Arthropoda > Insecta > Diptera > Syrphidae > Brachypalpus > Brachypalpus laphriformis. Next base: position 38,049,394 of record OX246753.1, read on the forward strand.
GTTGATGGGAAAAGTTTCGGATAGCAGCTCGTTCCTTTTTTTAATATCTTGTTTTGGCCTGAACTCTTGACGGACTTGTTTTCAGTTTTATTTTGTTTGCAAATGTTTTAGCCAGAATAGAGGAGAATTGAAATAAGTCTGTCAAGTAAAAAACCTACCAAAACAGAATAATTAACAATCCGATAGACAGATGGGACTACAACAGGAGTTGGACACAAGCTGGATTGGTCTGGGGTGTATTGAGTTAAAGGGGAGCTGTTTGGGGCTGACACAATAGCACACAAAATTAAATAAGTGGTTGCGACTTATTGTATTTTATTGAGCAAATAACTACCTTTACGCTCAAGGCACACTTAATTCTTCTGCATCACTTAGAACAATAATTGAACGCACTTCCTTTGCATCCTTCCTAGCGATTCAATGAGCACTTTAACGACTTTAACATGTCTAAAATCTACTAAACGAGACGATCGACTGTGGAAAAATCATTCCTGAGAGGTGTTTATGGTCCACATTGCGTAGTCAAACTTAATGACATGAATTTTTTATTATCCTTGAAATATCCTTGCTTTTTTTTTCATTCAAGAGGGGAGGCAGCAGCACGCAAGAGAAATAATGGAGCGCGGAAAATATGTTTTATGGTTTACCTTTCTTGTGCTGTGTTACTGCTCATTGGTAACATGATGGTGTGCAAGATGGTCTCTCTATCAGTTAAGGCAGAGGCAACAAATGGGCTTTTTTATCTTCTTAACGTCTTCATAAGTATAGCATCGGGATACAGCAAGAAATTCGGTTTTTAGGAATGTGAATATGTATCTTGGGTTCTTTTCTTATTTTATGGTGGATGGAAAATTGTTTTGTGCAATGTTTTGGATGGTTGTTATTTATTTTCCTACACGGTAAACAAAGTAGAGTGCTGTTGAATTTTGGAGGGATTAAGACTTTAGAAGTTTTTTTCCGTGGTTAGTAGAAATATTTTGAGATTTCATGTTCTTCTTTTAAAAAATTGCCTGTATGATTGATATGATCGATACAACACATATTTGGCGCAACAGCCCAGGAAGGGCTTAGGCCTAGCTTCTTGCAACCACTAGTGTTATGTGCGTTATATTTTTTCACAAGAATGGAAGGAACATTAAGTAATCAAGATGTTTCTTTGTAATACGTCGGCTGTTGATTACCACATAATCTTCTTAAGTTTCTTCTTTAAGAGTAGAAGTATTTTTCTGAAATATCAAAAAATGCATCGAAGAGTGTCGTCTCCCGATAATACTTTTAGTCTTCTATATTAGAAGAATCGCTGCCGCCTATGATTCTATAGCACCCTTCATCAGATATCTCCTCTTTTTAGAAGTAATCTCACTCTGTTTGACCATTTTAAGTCATGCTGGCTTGTTAGAACCCTTCTGTGTTAATGGTGTCCACCTTCCAAGTACTGCACCCATAAAGCAGCACTGATTCTACGTTAGAGCGGAACAGTCGTAGCTTGGTTCTTAAGCTGATAACATTGCTTCTCCAGATTTTGGATAATATTCCGAACGCAGCCTTAGCCTTCCCGATTTTGCTGTACACATCCAGTTCGGTGCCACTACGAGCCGAGACCACACTTCCTAAATAAAGAAAGTCACCAAGTTTCTCGACTTCCTGTCCGGCAATGTTAAGTTGAGCGCGGGTATTAGAAGTGCTCAGAACTTCAGTTTTGGCTGTGTTTATTTTTAGCCCCACTTTGTTTGCCTCAGCTTCTAGATTTTGGGCCATCAAATGAAGATCCATTAACCGATGTGAAAGTAGACAAACATCGTCAGCGTAATCTACGTGTTTAAGGTAAGATGTCATAGTCCAACGAATTTCATAATTAGCTTCCGTCAATGCTGCACGGAGTACATCGCTGATAACCACCAAGAACAATAGTGGGGACAGTACGCACCCTTGACGTACTCCACTTTGGACTTCAAAATCCTCCGACACCTTACCATTATGCAGGACGTGACACTTGCCGCCCTCGTATGTAGCCTTGATAATAGCTATAAGTTTTTCTGAAATGCCTCTCCTGCGCAAGGCCAACCAAATAGCATGTCGACTCAAGCTGTCGAAAGACTTCTCGAAGTCGATAAACAGTAAATGTAGCGGAGACCCTTACTCAACGCATTGCTCGATTATGATCCGTAAGGTGTTTATGTGGTCGATGCAGGACGATCCAGCGCGAAAGCCTGCCTGTTCGACATCGAGAGTTGAATCTAAATGTACTTTAATTCGTTCTAGAATTATTCTAGCTATTATTTTGGCTACAGCTGGAAGAACACATAAACCTCTCCAGTTACCGCACTCCATCAAGTTACCCTTCTGTGTAAGCTTAATGATCATCCCCCTTTTCCACTCCTGCTGAAATTGTTCACTATCCCAAGCTCTCCGTATTACCGGATGCAGCAAATCTGCCGATGTATTTGGCGCCGCTTGAAATAGCTCGGTATGGATGCCATCAATACCCACCGCTTTGTTCTTCTTGAGGGACTTGATTGCTGTTATTATTTCAGTTTTACTGGGAGGTACGGTGCGAATTCGGAAATTTCTTGCTTCGAACTGCTCATTCGAATTCAAGATCATACCGCCATCGTCTATGTGATTTAGCACTGTAGCAAAATGTTCTCTTCATCTAGTGAGCTGATCCTCATCCGAAATCAGAAGGTTAGCGTCTAGACTCTTCACTGGGTGTTGTTTGGAGTTCCGACCGCCAATGAGCACCTTAGTGATATTGTAAACAGTCCTAGTGTCGCATCTACTCGCTGCTTGTTCAGCCCTTGAGGCCAGTGAGTTGACATATTGACGTTTGTTACATCTCACACTACGCTGCACTTCTTTCTTTTTCGAACGGTATTGGGCTTCAAGCTCGGTTCCGTCTACTGCTGAGGACGCTGCAATCCGAACCTTTATTGCTGTACGCTCATCGATCCGTCTCCAGGTGTCTGTAGAAAGCCATGTGCGGTGTTGTTTCTGCTTTTTACCGATATAAGTGCGTGCGTCAGTCACAAAAGCATTTTTCACAGCACTCCAGTGGTCATCCATGTTCTCTATGCTACTGATTGCTTCTGCTTCTAAGGCAAGATGGTCCCTGAACTGTTGGCGCACTTGGGGAACCTTGAGTCTGTCGATATTAAACCTGGTGATGCTAAGTAGGTTTGACCGGTTGTTGTTGACGGATGTAGTACGAAGGCATAAATGAGCTACCATGAGATGGTGATCTCGTTCTTGTCCGACGTCAGCTCCACGTCTGTTTCAGGAGACAATTTCTAAAGCGGCGACTGATCGCCATGTGGTCGATCTGGTTGGATGTTCGTTACCTATCAGTAGAGACCCAACCGATCTTATGGCAGGTGTTATGCTTAAACAGCGTACCCTCCAACGGCTAGGTGTTTGGCATTGCAGAAGTCCACAAACCGCTCACCGTTGTCATTACGGTCTCCCACGCCGTAAACTCCCATCACGTGCTTAAGCATGGTGTTGTCGCTACAAACCTTGGCATTGAGATCTCCCATCACCGTTATGATGTCCCCATTAGACGTTTGGTTGTAAGCGGCGCCTAAGTGGCTATAAAAATCATCCTTTTCATCCTCAGTCGCATCTAGAGTCGGAGCATAACAATGTATGATGGTAATTTTTCTAACTCTACTCTGGAACCTAGCCGTCAATATCCGGTCACTATGGGGTTTCCAAGATATGAGGCTACTACGTGCTGCTGGAGTTAGCATGAGTCCTACTCCGGAACTCCGTGCACTTCCAGCTGGTTTACCAGAGTAGAGCATGACAGTGCTTTTTGTTGGGGAGATGTATTCCGCAGCATCGTACTATCTTATCTCGCTCAGCCCTAAGATGTCGATTTTATACCGTGCGAATTCGCGCTCCAATTGGAGGAATCTGGTGTTATAAAGCCCTTTCTTGAGTGAGTCCAGGAGGGTCTTAACGTTCCAGAATCCGATCGTTGTCCGTGTTCGATGGCCAAAGGTCGTCAACAAATTATCAGTGCGTATCCGAGGCGTTAGTTTCTGTTTCGGAGCAATTCATATTTTTACGGTTGCGGCTCGCTGGGCCACAGACCAACCGACACTTACCCTTTTTTTGGCGCAGGAAGCTCGCCATTCGTCCTCTCCCGTTAGCAATTTCCGAAGAAATTCCCAGATGGCACCACGAGGAGGTGGGAGTAGGGCTTACTAACAGAGCTGCTGGGTTTTCGGCTGCACTGGCTCCTTCTCGTTACTTAGTGGACCAGCACCTATCGGGAAATGTAAAAATTGCCCTTCGGATACGGCACAAAACTGCAGGTCCCTTCCATTCGTGCGAAAAATATAACGTATACAAGACGAGTGGCTGCGAGAAGCTAGGCACTAGGCCCTTCATGGACTGTTGCGTCAAATATATATGTATTTGTATGTAATAGCTGACTCACAAATACTATATTAAGTTGGACGAAAATTAATGAACGAATCACAAAAACGTGCAACAATAACAGCTAAATCTTAGCAGAAGAAATCTCTTAATGATATCGTCAATCTAATCGCATTAATTAAATGCGTCTACATTTCGTGTTGTAAAACCTGGTAAAGTTTAAGGACATCCTCCAAATCCGATAGCAAATATCACAATGATTGCCCCTGAATATTCAAATAATACTCAACTCCTCGCTCGTCTTTTTCTTAGAATATCATTTCTTCCTATTCTCATTTGCTCTTTGCATTCATTTAATCATCAGCAAACACCCTTCAAAGAATCATCATAATATTTGTTTCAGGAGAAAATCTAAAAATGAATATGCGCATTTAATTACCCAAATTCCATTTGCAGGCCAATGATTTTGAATAATGCAGGCCTGGTCTACCGCCCCCGAAACACACGCTCACCAAAAGAACCAGATCTAGAAAAGAGATGAATGATAACAAAACACAAAGTCAAAACCGAAGAAAACCCACAAAATCCAGAAACCAAAACCAAGCACCATGAAAATTACCATGTTCAACTGTCCTTACTCCTTCGGCTAGGAGGACAGCAGCAGCAGCATCTAACTTTAGTGCTTCCTGTCCAAAGTTTTATTTGTCCCAATGGTTTTTGGCCGGGGAACTCCTGGTGTCCTCACTTTGCTTGACTCCACAGTAATTGGTAAACTTCTAAGACACAAGAATCAACCACAAAACAAATTTAAATTTTTAATTCAGTCATTGTCTATCTCTATGTATGTGTCGGAGGCAGCTTCAAGTTTGCATTTCTGTTCCACAGAGATACCGACAAGATGAAAGCAGAACTTTAAAGGATTTCATTTCTATTCGAGCAGAGTCCAGATGTCCAAGTTATCCGAAAATTTTTCCCATAGCATTTCCCCATCATCCTAGTCGACGTTGACTCGTTGCGTACTCGTCTACTGCACGTGATGAGATGAAATAGCTTCTGGCATGTGATTGTTAGAGTAGAATTCTATTTCAAAATGTCAACGAGTTCATAAATATTCCACCATCTACCTAGTTACCACCCCCCAGAATCTAACTCCAGCATTCAGAACGAACTCCGACAAAAGCATCACTAGTTTTACCCAAAAAATAAGGATATGAACAAGTCATAAACAGGACATGACTTCGATTGGCTTTCAATTTGGATTTGGTGAGTAAGAGTAGAGTACGGATGGGGGGCATTTGGTCGGTTCGGGTGTGTGCATGAATGAGTGGGTAGTTAGTTAGGATGAGTAGGAAATGGAACATGACAGCGGTGCGGTTGTTGATTTGTGAGGAAACGAATTTTGGAATAAATTATACTGAGTCCGCAGGATGTGGCAGGGAAATTGGTTAGCTATGTGAAAAGTCAGTGTGTGTGAATTATGCAAGTCTTAATACATATGAAGAATATAAAGTGGTGATATGTTGATCTGATTTGGCAATTTTTTTTTATTTATTTTATTTATCACGAAACTTGACGTTTTCAATCCGTTGAGTTTATATTTAATATTAATCAGAATATATCCTGGCAGAAGATTGAATGCCATACGAGCATCGTTATGTGTGAGAAAACTTCTTTTTAAAACAATGCTTTCTTATTTAAGGCAATGATACCCATTGGTTCTTGTCAGAAGCTGATTATTACGAAAAAGGCTGGGGAATGTTCTTGGGATCTACAAGAAAGAAGACCCCAGCAACTGCGCCGATTATAGAGGCATCAGTCTCCTCTACATCGCACACAAGATCTTTTCTGCGATATTTTGTGAACACCTGAAACCTTTTATCAACAGCCTGATTGGACCATATCAGTGCGATTTCAGGCCAGGAAGTCCACCATCGATCAAATCTTCACACTTCGGCAGATCCTGGAGAAAACCCAAGAATTCCAAATTGATACTCACCATCTCTTTATCGATTTCAAGACCGCCTATGACAGCATCTATAGAGAAGAGCTTTATAAAGCCATGTCTACTTTTGACATCCCTGCCAAACTTACTTGCCCGTCTCTGCAGGTTAACGATGGAGAACGCTCGCTGCTCCTTCTACGTCGGTAATGACCTCATAGAGACCTTTGATGGCAAAAAAGGTTTTAGACAAGGTGACGCGCTGTCATGTGACTTCTTCAATATTGTACTTGAACGGATTGTGCAGAACTCACAAGCCAACACCGAACGCACAATCTATCACAAGTCTGTACAACTGTTATATACATATATATATATACAGTGGACTCCCCCTAAGTCGAATATTCACGGGATACCATGATTTGTTCGAGTTAGAGGGAGTTTCGACTTAGAGGGAGTTTGACTTAGAGGATGCTTTTGTATGGAAAATTGAGGGGAATGCTAAAATATGGCGAAAAAATTAGAGAGAAATTCGACTTAGGGAGAGTCCACTGTATATATATATAGACATTATCGGAAGAACTCAGCGGGCCTTCACCGGTGCGTTTGCAAGCATTGAGGCGGAAGCGGCCAAAATTGGTTTAGCGATAAAAGAGGGCAAAACCAAGCATATGCTGTCAACAAGAAGGGGCAACCAACTCCGACGAATTGGACAGAACGTCACAGTGGGCAGCTATAACTTCGAGGTAGTAAGGGACTTTGTCTACCTTGGCTCTGCTATAAACTCAAAAAACAAGATCAGCGCAGAAATCAAGCGAAGAATAACTCTTTCTAATCGCTGTTTTTTGGGCTCATAATGCAATTCAACAGCAAATCCCTATCTCGAACAACTAAGGAGACTCTGTATAAGACCCTGATCATCCCAGTCCTGCTTAACGGCGCTGAAACATTGACTTTATTAAAAGGGGATGAAGATATCCTTGGTCGCTTCGAGAGAAAAATTCTTCGTAAGATTTTCGGTCCTGTTTGCGTTGACGGGTTTTGGAGGAGAAGATTCAATCACGAACTATACGAGCTGTACAGCGACATCGACCTAGTCAAAATACTGCGTATTGGACATCTGAGATAGCTAGGACATGTAGAGCGAATGGACACCAACGCTCCGGCCCGCAGAGTCTTCGAATCTAATCCCGAGGACGACGCAGTAGAGGGAATCATCGCCGTAGGTGGCGCGCACAAGTTCAAGGGGACCTCGACCAACTTGGAGTGCGCAACTGGGGACAATTAGCTAAAGACCGAGCTAAATGGAGAGGCTTGTTGGTTGAGGCCCAGGTTCACCCCGAACTGTAGCTCCACCTAAGTAAGTAAGTAATGTGCTTGGGTTAGGCTTGAGGATGAACTGATGTGCATTCGAAGCAGGATATAATTTTGAATGTAAGGAATGCAACTGACTATTTCGCTAGAGCATTTTTTATAAAAAAGAAAAAAAAAAACGATAAAATAGAGAAATAGAGAAAGACCGCGGTCATTTCTACGATGTTCAAATGAAACTATGGAGTTACAATGTCTCTATAACCTGAAGTTTTATCGTGGGACTCTGTACGCTACCTAGAATGTGCTGAACGGTCTTGGGTGCACTAGACCAGAAGTGAGCATTATATTCCAACTTTGGGCAGATGAATGCCTTATTGTTCGAGGCCAGATCAGAGGAAGTAAAGTATTTTTTGTACCGTTTAAGGAATCCTAGACATTTTGCAGCATATTTTGGCGACCTCGAAGATGATTATTGATACACATACCAATAATGGCAAGTCTTTTCGGACTCAGCGATGTAAGTACCATTCATTCTTTCTTCTTCTTTCCTTTTCCTATCTCTTTCTCTCCACTACTTTCAAAGAACTATTCAACTCACATTCACTACTCTCATAAAAAATAAAAAAACACACGCACACAAAAATGACTCCTCGACAATGGAAAAACTAATGCCATTTCTGTGGCCAACCAAGAAGTGATATTTTTCCTTCTTCGACTAGGTACTCTGCCTGCTCAGTCCCTGAATCTCACTCACGCACGCACACACTGTTTTCCGCGTTTCAGTCACGGCTTTCTATGTGTTTCTTTGCTCATTTGCTACAGCAAGCACCTCTCTCTGAACCGTACAACCTTTCCCAAGTTCCACTAGCTCTTTAATTTCGCCCCAACTCAGGCAGCTCAGTGGGTCGAGTTAGGCTTTCCCCATCGAGGACTAAGATCCTTCTCCTAATATTTCAATTAATTGAACATTCCCTACGAAATTTAAAGACACGAAAAATTCAGAGGAAAAAGGAATGATTAGAAGATTTGAACGTTTGTGTCGAACAATGCTTCTGCGTTGGACCCCCTGGCTCAGAAGGACGATATCTTCTTCTTTTCTGAAACTCCACCTAGAAACGTATATGTCAAACAACGCTTCGTCTGACCGTAAGCGAGAAGGAAAAAGCTGTTGAGGAATTGTTATTAATTGTATTAAGACCGCGAAAAATTAAGCTACCCGTGGTGGAATTCAGCGCAGATTTGGGAGATTGGGGACATACTGATGCCGTGGTACCCCGCACAAAGAAGTATGAGAAAAAGTGAGCTCTCGGCTATTGCTGATATCGGACGCAAGGTGGTTAGCCTGGTTCGTCTTGTATCGCGCTGCTTCAAGAATAGTTTACTGTCTTCTTGTTGATGGGGTCTGAACAATCGTGCTGCGTTCATGGTTGTCAATTTATGTCGTGCTTGTGTCGCAAGTTTTGACTTTGGCGCTTCCTCGACGCAGTGTAGTTGATGTCTCATGCTTGTTGTGTTTTACGTATTCGGTCCTTCTCGCTGTTATAATTTTATGTGATATATTTTGATAGGGGCGGCCCACCTTCTCGGCGTGTTGCTGTTCGTGGTTTTCGGCTGTCTCGTATCTCAATTGCTAGGTTTTAGCTGTCTGTTTCTGTGTCCCATGCGGACGGTATCTGTGGGATAAGGAATATACGTACCTTGTTGCCTTTCTGGGAGACCTCGTCCCCATCTCGTTGGTGTGACTGGCTCGTTACTTTTTGTATACTGTATGCTTGTTGTGATGGTCAGTTCATTCCCCCAAGTCCTCGTCGTGGCATCGCACCACTGGATCTTCTAGGACGGCTCACCTGTATCTGTTGTCTTTGCAAGATGCTGGAGAAGTGGTCCTATGGCTGATGGTACCATGGCTGCCCTCCACTTTCCCAGAGCCTTGCAGAAGCAATTCGTAAGAAATAGAAGGACTACAGGAAAAAGAGCAACACTTGTTGTGGTAAGAAAAATGGACACAATAACTTTCAACCAGTGCAGTCACCTGCCGGTTTGTCGCTCATAATTATCTGTAATTCATCAAGAGACCGTTCCTGCTCCTTCGAGAGACGCATTTTGTTTTTGACCTACGTAATTAATTCATACTTCAATACTTCAATATTTACCGATGCTCGCCCCCAGTAGTTAATTGCTCCTTACTAAACGATTAAAGTGTATCTCAAAAGGTCTTTCTATCACTAATCAAGATTAAGTAAATAAAATTAAATTTCAACGAAGCTTTTTCTTATTTTTTTCAGATAAACTACCCCCACTTTAGGGCGATCTGCTATTTAAAAGGGATAAGAGAAACCAAATGCTATCCTTTATAAGTGTTATTCTACAATTTCCTTCCCAAACAAAACTTAAGATATCCTTCATACGCACCCGCATATTCAGCACTGAAAAGATGAACATTTAAAGGCAACCAATTGATAAAACAGCTAAATACATATAATGTCCTTATCTGGTGTTTATGAGTCCTTTTCTCTGTGCTTTCTCAGAAGAAATTCCCTGAAAGGAGAAAAATTCAAATTTTACAGAAAATCGTCCGATAAAAAAGAGAAAAATTCATGAAAAGAATGAAAAACTTAAAGGATACGTTGTCACATTTTTTTTTTTTTTTTAATATTATTTTTTTTTTAGCCTCCTCTCTGCAAAAAGAGCGCGTGCTTATCTTTATAGCTTCTGAAAAGGAATGGGATTTCGGATGATTATAGATTGTGTCGCGAACTGCTTTTTTTTGCTTTCTTCCATTTCGTTCTCGTCCTTTGACAGTAAAGAAAAAAAAAAACCTATACATCCCAAGTACATGTATATGAACCGAGAAAGGGTATCCTTAGAATACTATCGGTACCGAAAATTTAACATCAATGTAGGGTTTGTATTGAAAATGGTTATTGGCGATGGGAAAGAGAGCTAAAAAAAACACGTCTATTGATAAGGAAAACTTTCATATATTCTTCGAATCGATTTTAGTTTTGCGGTTCGTCCTTCTTACGATGGCTCTCCTTCTCACTTGGTATGTAAGTAACTTATTGAATTGAAAACCCCAATACATGCTGAAGCACGTATTATACTTTGACGGGGCGCCTTAAGCATTTTTCTCCAGCACTTCAGGATCTTTAAGGATATTCACAAAGGACTATTTATTTACTAATAAATCTCACCGCATGTTATTATAATTAACGAAACAAGAATGTAAATGATGTTTTATGTTCTTGTTTTGACCCGTAGAGAGCCAAGACGGAAAAAAAACATAAAATCTAATAAACTCTTGTTAATATTTCACTGAGTGTGGAGGACCTTTTTTTCTCTAGCAATGTCCTGTTTCGACAGCAGTACACGGATTTTACTTTTTTCTACTTGCTTTGTTAAGGGAATGTCATTTGTCATGTCGAGCTAGCCATAGTATTCATTTCTTAATAATTAAATGAAAATGCCACTTAATATTTCATTAAGGACATGCAGGGACGAAAATAATGAGCTCATTTATTTTCCGCACTCATGATGGTGATGATGATGCTGCTGGTCCGTCTTAAGTAGTTGGTAGTAGTACTTTAGTTTAACAAGGAAATTAATTATCGGAATATGCTTTCGAGGCACAGGACAAATGAGGATATTGAAGGCAAATGGAAACGAACTCCGATGACCTGCTGAGTATTCTTAATATTCTAAAGAATGTCCTTTGTTGAGGGGAAAGTAGTCTTGGTTGGTGACGGTAATATCAATTCTAAGAGAAGGAATTTGAAGTACATAAATGTGAGAACGTATTTAATCATGTCCCTGAAGGGTTATAATGGAACATTTTGAATGGAAGTACATTTTCATAAATAAGTGTTCTGCTGGTAGTGTCTCATTAAGATTCTAAACGATCATTTCATTACGTTTAATGAGGTGTTTGTGAGGAAAATTTTAAGCGTAAAATTCTATTGTTCCGTCTTAATATAAACAACTTGTGGGAATCTGTCCTGTGATGGTTGGGCGAACCATTTAAAACTCATTATACATATGTTCTCACATTGCATGCGGAAATCGCGAGTAACTTTGGCTTCTTTTTACTTCGTTGAAAACCAAAAAATAATGAAAAAGGGAAGAAATTAATTAATAATAGATTTTGGTTAAGGATGCAGTCTCTGGCCATCATATGGTATGAAAGTCATGCAGTGACGGTCCACAAATGGTTTTCTACTTCCACTGCTATAGTGTTATTTTATCCACTGAGCAAGCTCAACGACTCTAAAGTCTAGATAGACGACTTCGCCTTACTTTATCTGTCTTACAGGGCTCAAGTAGGCGTCCTGGCGTACTCGTAAGTGGTTAGTGTGTCGGACAAATATAATTCACACAGCATGAGTGGTTGCGAGAAGCTAGGCCCTGGCGCTTAAAGAGCTGTTGCGCCAAATATATATATATATATATATATATATATATATATATATATACAGGGCTCAAATATTTTTGAATGCAATAGAAGGGTGGTGTACTAAGAATCAACTTGAATAGGTAGATAGATAATTAATTTGTTATTTCTTTTCTTGTTTATGTTCCAAATTTGTTTAACAAAAAATCGATTAGCAAGGCAATATCGTCTGCCTGATTTACATTAGATTAAACATTTAATAACAAGTGTGCTTTGTAAAGTAATGAATACATTACAGGTAAATCATGTGATATCTGGACTAAATTTTTGCTTGTTTCATTTAACAGTCTTCATTTATGATTTTATTTCGATAGATTATAGCTGATTGATAATAATAAAAAGGTTTTTTTAACATTGATTTCGTGTAGCTACCTAGAAAGTGTCTTCGTATTTCTTTAAGAATAGGGCATCCGCCAATAAAATGGATAACATCTTCCCTTACAGCCAGGTTACAAAGGCTACAGAATATTGGTAAGTCAGGGCAATGCGGGATATAATTAAGGCGTATAACTTAACCTCTCATTTTAAGAAAAGATAATATTATTTCTTTGCTGTTGTTATTCTTGAAGTAATTTTTATCATACAAATTATGCTTTAAAATGCTGCATGTTTATCTGTGAACTGATGATATAGCCGTATTAAGGCAATCTTCTGTGTACTGTTCATCCACTTTTGCAATGAGACTATAGAGCACATCGTTGGAGTATCTTCCAGTCACATCCACGAAATTGAGTTCTATTCCGCAATACGTTGCAAGCTCCACTAATTTCTTATATCACAGTGTTCTCCTTTCGATTGTCCTCATTGCGATGATTTTTGGAAGTCTGTCATCAGGCATCTCTAGAACTTTGATGATAATGCAGTTTCTATGTTTGTCATATAATTGAGAGTTGCACTCGGCAAACTGAGATTTCTTTTAATGAAATAGCAGCTTTTCCACGGATTCGTACTGGTTGTATCCCCAAGATTGTGCTGCATACATCATTGCTGGTTCAGCTGCCGCTTGGCTACCACTTTAAACTTCACGCTATGATCAACGAGATTATTTGAGAAACATCTCTTCCAAGTTCCGCATATGGCACTTTTTACCTTCATTAGTCTATCTTTCAAGTAAGGTTGAGATTGCAAGTTATCGTCACTCCAAGATACCTGTATTGTTTCACAGTTTCAATGGGTTACCCGTTGAAATGCCATTTCTTATTTCTATTTTATCATAATCTGCCATCAGATCCCTTTTTAAGAACCATTATTTTTGATTTATCAAAGTTTACCATAAGATTCCACAATTAACAATACAAATCAAGACGATTAACATAAGCTGTAAGAGTTCTAGTGAATATGCAAGGATTACCACATCATCCGCGAACAAAAGAGCCTTTATCGCATTTCCTGCAATTTTAATTCCACCAAGAAGAAAGTCTACGAAATCGTCTATGTATATGGCAAAGAGATTCGGACTAAGAGCACACCCTTCCCTTACTCCTGATGTTGTTTCAAACCATTCTGAAGTCTCGATTTCACCCCATACTGATAATTGGTTGTTTCCATAGATGTTTTCGAGAACTTTTCCAAACCTGTGGCCCATGCCAGCGTTGTATAACTTAAAAATTAGGGCTCTTCGATCGATGTTATCAAAGGCTGCCTTGAAATCAACGTAAAAAGCGATTAATTTCTTTTTTTGCTGGATGAAAAACCCTGCAATATTTTGTTGTACGAAAATATTATCTGCAGTTGAATAGCCCTTCCGAAATCCTGCTTGATACTCATTGACCACTTTATTGCTATCAATCCACTCTGACATCCGGTTATTTAAAAGTTTTGTGAAAAACCTTATTTGATAAGTTCAGAAATGATATTCCTCCCTAATTTGTTGAAGTTTGTTGCATAGAACCGAATGATTAACTGTGTTTTAAATGCTTTTGAGAAGTCAAGAAGTGTTAAGAAAGTTGGGTGGTTGCTGTTCAGTGCGATACGAGCTTCATCTATAGCATAAATAAGAACTATCTTGCAGCTTCTTTTTGGTCGAAAACTAGATTGGTGAGTGCATAAAAGTTTCTTGCTGAGTAGATATTTTTGTATTTGCTGCGAGATTATTTTTTCAAAAACTTTATATAAGTAAGGGAGAATTGCGATTGGTATATAATCCACTATATTTCTACCCCGTTTCTTTGGAATGGGGACAATCTTTGCTTTTTTCCATACAGAGGGGAAAGTTGACGTGGTAAATATGTTATTAAATATGTAAGCTATGTATTTTAGTATTTAGGGCAGCAGTAATTTTACGAATTTCGGGCTTAAACTGTCAGGACCTGTAGCATTCGACTTAATAGATAACACAGCTTTAACAACATCTTCTTCGCTTACACCTCTGGTGCGTTTCCATCCTTGAGCTTTGCTAAAACCTTACATACTTTATCTTGTGTGGTAGGCGCGTCCAATACTTCATTGACAATGAAAGGTGCTGCGTACTAGAGGGGATGAGTAGTCATTGTTGGATTCAAAAGGGTTCAGAAATGGTTTATCAATATATTAGCGCTCAATTGAGCTCCTATGTCAGGAGTTTCAGGCGGTTAAACTTCTTTACCGCAGACCAGAATTCTTTCATATCTTTACAGCAAGCTAGCATGAGAGCTTCGCTTCAAGATAAATCTTTTTTTCTCCTTGCAGATTTTTTTAAAGGTTGTGTTTGCTCGTATATAGAGTCTTTTAAAATACTGATCGCCAAACTTCCGAAATAACCTTAAGCCATCCAAAAAATGTTTGCTTTGCTGTTTTGCCCTCATTGGCAAACCATTTTTCCTTTTAAGACGAGATTTTTCTCTTAACCTGTCTATAGAGTGTCTATAGTTGTCAATTCCTCAATTCCCGATTAAATCGACCACTACTCAAAGGCGTAAAAAACATGGCTTATAGCGAAGCGAAATTTATTCAAGATAGCAAGCTTATCTCACTCAATCATGTTGAGCCTAAACGGCCCAAAGCACTATCAGCTTTCTGGTAATGTAGGGATATTTGTTGGCAAAATATAAATGAAGTTTAATTTAAAACCAACGTTGGTTGTCTAGAATAAGCCTAACTGCAAAGACGTGGCTGATATTGACGGTCTCTCACTCTGCTCTAGATGCATTGTTAAGTCTCTTGAAGTCAACATCACGGAAGATACACTCCGGAATTTTTAATTTCTTTTAAGAATAAGTTGCTTTTGGTATAAGTCCTATGGCTCCGGTATATAAAGTCTGAATCGTATTAGGAAGACCTAGACGTTTTACAAAGTTTTACAGAGCCGAGGTTCAAGGGGTAGTGAACCATAGCATTAAACTAAAATTGACCGTAGGTAACAAGAAGATTTGTTAAATGTTAGTACCTATACTTTTATTCGAGCAAAAAGCTAATCTGGTATGGGCTGTTTGCGCTAAATTATAGAGAATAATTCTGAATTTGATTTATGTGTGCCCGCAAATCGTTTTAGAATTCTTTGTTATTTTCTTAGTTGGTTATTTTAGAGAATGTAAAAAGAAAAGCGTATTAAAATCTATATATTTAAATGTAAATAAAAAGCAACATTCGTATGTGTCTGCTCTATAGACTCAAAAACTGCTACCCCGATTTCGCCGAAAATTTCACAGTTAGTTCTTATTAGTGCCAGCTCTGTTTAGAAGAGCTTTCTTACATTCATAAGAAATCCAGGTCAATCAGTTATAGACAAGCTAAAGATGTCAACTGAAATAATCTCAGATTTATGGGGTTTTGAAGTAGATAGCCAAACATATTTGGATCATATATCACTGATATCTACCTTCTGTGCATCTAAATCGACAAGAGCTACAGAGCCGATTATAACAAATCCTCTAATTCCAAAATTAAAATGGGAAAAAAATAAAGTTGAAATATACCAACGCAAGCTAACTGTAATTTTCATAGCCAAGAGACTGAACGAAGTTGAACCATCGCTAAAAATTCTACAGGATATGTTAGAATTGGCCGCGTTTCCACAGAATGCTGAGTATAAATCTAAAATACTATGAAGCCTGGTATGACAGGGAGTGTGAAACTGCGAGAAAAAATTATTTTGCTCAATTGCGAATACATGAGAACTTTAACGCCAACTGCTTAAAGGAAGAATACCTTAAAGCAAATCGTTACTACAGATTACTGTGTGGATCAAAAAAAGAAAATTTTAGCAAGATTCAAGCAGAAAAGTTAGTGGCTTGCAAAGATTCTTCAGAACTTTGGAAAGCAATACAAAAACTTAAAAGAAAACGATTTGCTTTTAACACTCTACCTCCTGCTTCACCGCTCCGAGATCATTTTAAAAACCAAGCTAATGCAGAAATATTTTCAGAACGGATGCAATATGCCAGGCCCAATTATGAAAATACAATACTGGATAATGAAATTAGCATAGCGGAAGTAGAGATGGCTGTTTATAAATCAAAGTATAGCAAAGCCCCAGGAGTTGATGGTACACCCAACGAATACTTCAAACACACTACAGCTGAGTTTCTAAAGCAAATCACATGTGCCTATAATAATATTTTAAGTACTCTACGGTAGATCGCATCTTTAGTTTATCGAATATTGCAGAGCTATACGCACGTAAAAGAAAGAAGCTGTATACGTTTTTTGTTGATTTTCGTGCCGCATTTAAATCTATAGACAGAAAAGCTCTTTTCTATAAACTCTACAGAGATGGGTTGTCTCTGAAATTTGGAAGGATATTAGAAGACATATATAGTCAAATAACTAACGCAGTATGGGTTGGTAAACACCTTTTCGACTGGTTATTGTCCTTAGTGGGTTTAAAATCAGGATGCAATTTCAGCACACCAGCATTCTGCTTAAATAAAGATCGAATAGTTGTGCTGCCTATTTTCCGATCCCCTCAGGCCTATAGAATGTGGTTCCGAAGATCGGAAAATTCAAATATCTAGAATCTATGGTCAATAGAGGAGCAATCTGTGATGACGACATCAATCATCGCGTAGTGGCGGTAAAACTCTGTTATCTTTTATGACCGGAAAATGCCGCCTAAACTTACAGGAAGACTCTGCACCACAGTTGTGCATCCAACACTCACATACGGTTCGCAATGATGGACAATGTACTAAATTAAGAGTAAATTAACAGCAGCTGGGATATAGATATTTCGCATGAAAGCAGGAGTAATAGAACTTACTCGAAGAGGACATTCGAAGTTCCGTAGAAGCATTTACATCAAGAAAACCATCTCACGGAAAATAGAGCACGACCGGCTCAGCTGGTATTGTCATATTCAAAGAAGGGCATATAAACCCCCCCTAAAAGGCAATGTTAATGGACGTTCCTTTGATATCTGATAGAAAATCCTAGACCACACAAATGCAACACCACCAGCATTTAGCGTACCTACGAGACGATGTGATCTAAAATCTCGAGACCTGATGATATTCCCTGAGCTCAAAGATGCGAACTCCACAGGTGGATTAGTAGAAATGAAGTGAAGTGCTAATAATGCGATTCCTTGAGTTCAGATCATGACCTCGCCGAAAAGAAAGAAGAGGAAGAACATTTTACGGAATTTATTTCATTTCGGTTAATCTACTTAACCTCAGCATCGTTTGCACGATCCTGAAGAAAGGAGACCCTCTGAACTGCGCCAACTACAGAGGTATAAGTCTTCGAAATATCGCATATAAGATCCTGTCTGCCGTACTATGTGAACGCCTAAAACCGATCGTCAACAACCTGATAGGTCCTTATCAGTGCGGTTTCAGGCCTGGAAAATCCACCATTGACCAAATATTCACACAACGGCAGATCTTGGAAAAAACCCATGAATATAAAATCGATACGCACCACCTTTCCATCGATTTCAAAGTTGCCTATGATAGCGTGTATAGAGACGAGTTATACAGAGCCATGTCTAGTCTTGGCATCCCTGCTCCGCAAATGACATGAGTGGAGAGATCACACGGAGAATTACTCTTGCCAATCGTTGTTTCTATGGGCTAAAACGGCAATTGAGTAGCAAAGCCCTATCTCGAACTACTAAGGTAACTCTTTATAAGACATTAATCATCCCAGTCCTGCTGTATGGCGCAGAGGCATGGGCTTTGAAAAAACCGGATGAGGATGCCCTTGGTTATTTCGAGAGAAAAGTTCTTCGAGCGATCTTTGGTCCCGTCTGCATAGACTGTGAGTAGAGGAGAAGGTACAATGCCGAGCTATACGGCCTGTACAAGGACATCGACTTAGCCAGAAGAGTTCACATACAGCGACTAAGATGGCTGGGTCATTTAGAGCGGATGGAGCCCAACCTTCCCGCTAAGAAAGTCTTCGAATCCACCCCGGACGGACGGCGCAGTAGAGGACGACCTCGCGGTAGGTGGCGCAAACAAGTGGAGGGGGACCTCAACCAACTTGGCGTGCGCAGCTGGCTCGTAACCGTGCTGGCTGGAGAGGTTTGTTGGTTGAGGCCCAGGTCCACCCCGGACTGTAGCGCCATCTAAGTAAGTAAGTAATCAACTTATTTCTCGCATTATGCCAGAGATCTAATTGCAAGGTGCATATGCAGTACGCACGTTTAATTCGATTTGCTCGTTCGAGCTCAATTCGTTTACATCGAGCTCAATTTAAAAATTTCGTATCTTGGTTTTTTTAATTATTGTTTGTTTGAACTAATCTATGAGATTGAAAATCGGTTAATGATGCCTGAGTCGAGCAACGAAAACAATATTATATAAAGCGATACTGAGAAGACATTATGTTTTGTGTGCCTCCCATAATTCTAAGTATTGGAGCCAGTTCTAAAATTTATATATCCCTGGCTTACCTCAACTAATTTCGAAGAAGTTTTAGCAAAACTAGTACAAAACTGTGTCAACTTAAGACAAACGATAAATGAGGATCTTCAAACTTAAGGCTTATACGAGGCAAGGTGAAAAGTGATCGGTCTGACGCAGAGATAGCGTTCCAATCAGCAAAATTTTATGTTTCCTGTCTGAATGCACTTCTCACTAGTTCATATGACAAGTTTCAACTTGTTCTCTCTAGTAGTTTGTTTACACGAATTTTTGCAGTAATTTCTTTAAAATGGATAAACTGAATATCGCGCAGCCTTAAAATTCTTCGTTTTGGATGGGTTAACCCCTAAGGAAATTCATCCAAAGTTGACAAAAGTTTACGGGGACTTTGCTCCTTCCATGTTAACTGTTAAAAAGTGGGCAGCTGAATTTAAACGTGGTCGCACGTCCCTCGAAGATGACCCACGTGAAGGACGGCCAAAAACCGCAACCACACCCGAAACCATCGAAAAAGTGCATGATATCGTGTTGGTCGATAGGAGAGTGAAGGTGAGTGAGATAGCTGAGGCTGTGTGTATATCGGAAGAGAGGGTTCGAAACATCTTCCACAAAAACTTAGGGATGCGAAAGCTCTGCGCAAGATGGGTGCCGCATTTGCTGAATGCCGATTAAAAGCAAATGCGCAAATGATTTTCGCGGCAATCTTTGGACCGATTCAATAGGGATTCGACCGATTTTGTGCGGCGATTTGGCAGCATGGATGAGACATGAGTCCACCACTATACGCCAGAAACGAAACAGCAGTCGAAGCAGTGGGTGGAAACCGGTGGTTCAGCGCCAAAGAAAGCTAAGTCGATCGCGATGCGATGGGGATCCTGTTAATTGATTACCTTGAGAAAGGCAGAACAATTACAGGCGAATATATCTCCCACCTTCTTGACCAGCTGGATGCCAAAATTCGCGAGAAAAGGCCTGGCTTGAAGAAGAAAAAAAATCATCTTTCACCAGGATAATGCACCTGTATACAAGTGTGCGTTGGCGATGGGAAAACTCCGGGATTTGGGGTACGATTTGCTCCGCCATCCCTCCTATTCACCTGATTTGGCACCCTTAGGCTTCCATCTGTTCTTAAACTTGAAGAAATTTATTTCTAGGAAGCGCTTCGCATCCAATGCAGAAGTTGAGATGGCCGTAGATGAATATTTTCACAGCCTTCCAGACTCTCACTTCCGAGAAGGAATACTGATGTTGAAGAAACGCTGGGCTAAGTGTGTTGAAGTCAAGGGAGATTATGTAGAAAAATAAAATCATTTTTTAACTGCAAATCGCAGTCTTTCATTGTCCGGCCGAGAACTTTTCACCTTGCCTTCTTACATCAAGCAATGACAACTTTACCCAAACTCTTCACAAATCGAAGTATATTTCTTTCACCTAATAAGCCAATTAGCCGAAAGCAGGTTTATGGTTTCATTCCTTAGCTGTCATGAAACATAATCCTGAGTGTGGAATAGATCCAACAATATAGCGACTACAATGCCGGTTCATGGGCTTCCAGTTCTCTGCAGTATCATCATTACACATCTGCGCCGTTTATATTGATTGTTGATGGGCACAACCATATTAGACAATTGTAGCGCTCACACTTCCTTCAGTTAAGCAGGCATATTAGCTACAAAAGGTTTCTATGATCAGAAGACCAGATAATGAAAGTTTTCAGCCCATAGTGCAATGACCTATGACCTTTAATACGTCCCCCACCGTCTACCCAAACGTCGCTGAGCACAACTCAAGGGTTCGGTTTAATAATAATATTCGAACCTAAGGCTTTCCCATTGATTTTCTTTCTGTTATGAAATGTTTTTGTTCTAAAAATGAAATCAATACGTCCTTTCATGTTTCGTAGCTTGCTAATTAGCATACATCCTTAACCCTAAGGATGGCACGTGGTAAGCATGCATAGGTATAAAATTTCATTATGGTCCAACATCCGCTGGTCCGTTGCAAGTTCACCGCTTTCCAGCAAAGCCACTTATTCGCACCGAGGGCATTGTACATATCAAAAATATATTCATCATATTCTCAAAAACGACATATTTTCGCCACATCTGCACAAAGTCTCTCGCAACAGCCCACATTCATATGGATGCGTGCGTATATCTGTGTATGTGCAAAAATTAATCAAAAGTTACTGAAAATTGGATGGGATTCTTGATGAAATTATATGATTTGAATAATAATAGAATCATTCATTCATCTCTCAGTTGTGTGTGCTGTTCCGGGAGTCATGAGAATAGGCACTCACAAGCTAACTCGTTCCCACCCTCTCGGCAAGCCACACCGGCATCCGAAATGGAATCCTGCATGCAACACAATGGCAAATGGAGACGAGCCAAGGATTCGTCTCTCTTGTTATATTGTTGTATGCAGGACCAACACACAAAAAAAAAAATAGTAGAGAGAACATCCCAGTGTGATGGTGTACTAGGATTGGAAGAGTCAGTGGAAAAGGAGTCGTATTAATATACTGTCAAGAGATGTCACAGGACAGGATGTGGCAACGTACTTCGTACATGAGGTAATGCCGGCTCTCCATTAAGCCAGCACGTAGAAGTACCGTCGTCGTCGCTGTCGTCATATGTATGCTGCCCTTTCCATAAGAAGACTGAGTGGGAATGAAAGAACCCCGGGTCCAGAGTTGGGTGGACAAGAAGCGTATACCCAGTACAGAGTCACCTCTTATTGTGGAAGTGTTGTCATCTTGCGGTTGCGAACAATAGATTTCTGTGGACATATGGTGATTTTGATTTGTGTGTCGCTGCACCAGATTTTGAGTAGGTGGTGCTGTTGTTGGAAATTTGTTGCTCCCCGTGCATGAGTGTACACGGACTAGTCGAGCAATTAGCATAACAATGGCGCATAAATTCGGCCTTTTGTATTGTTGGTCTTGAGTTCAAGGAAATTTTGTAGTGCTTATGGGCATAAAAGAAGCTTTTTTTTGAGACAATGTCCTGGTGATCGGAGCTAGAATTTGTCAAGGATAGCGTTTTATTTTTTGTCATTTAAAAGTTAATGCATTGAAAATGTAATTGATTTTTCTGGTATTCAGGACAGTCAGTGCATTTTTCCGGGCGAGCTTTGTCCCCATAGATGTCTAAAGAGATCTGTCGAATTTATTTTGATGGGGGATTATGCTTAAAAAAAAACTCTAGATGTAGTATCGGCTAATTATTTTTGTTAGGTCACTGCAGCATACATTCCTAGGATTTAATTTTAATTTTGTATCTCAGTATTCCACCGTCAACTACATCTACTCGTACATAATTACGATTCACTGATTCGTGAGCCAGAGTCCAACATACAGAGGTACTTGATTCATTCATTTATTTACTTAGTTTAGTACAAGCGATTAATTAAATCTACATAAATAAACAAAAAAAAAACAAACGAGAAAAGGTTAAAAACAGAGAGGAATGGGAATGCTTAATTCTAATTAATTCTTTTATGGCAATACTTACAGTTTAATAAATTGTTCAAAATAAGGAGTCACATAGGTGGTTTAGTGTAAAGGTTAGCTTCTGGCTGTCCAATAGGTGTTGATCTTTTCTCTTGCTTTAAGGTAAATTTTCTTTTTCTACACTAATAGGGATGGCTACCGATGCATGGGTGAATTCCTCATTTAATGTTTTTCCCTTCCATGGTAGCTCGTCCGCTGTTTCCTTCCCTTCTATATTACTGTGTCCGGGAACCCAGCAGAAAATAACTACGTGGGTTTTGCTTATTCTGTTTTGTCGTCATGCGGCGACTGTTTTCTATCTAGATAGACCCTAGATAAGTTTAGTTTCTTCGCAAATATAGCCTGTGCTGCTCGTTCTTGGTGTAGACTTCGACTTGGAAGATATTACAGTCAGCCGGGAGTTTGTATGAATCATTGATGTTAAGTGATTTACAGAAAACTCCCTCGCCGGTTCCTTTGTCCATTTTAGACCCATCGGTATAGAGGTGAATCTGTGCACTGGTTGCGTTGAATTACTACTCCTGCCTGCTGGGAAAAAGGATGGAGTATTACTTGTGAAAGTCTGTGTAAGGTACGACATCTATCGAAGTCAATTAATCCATATCTTTGAACTATAGATCAGTGTCCATAGGAGCTTTGCTTCCATGTGCTTGATTATCTAAGGAGTATCTCGCTTTTGGCAGCCGTGCTTTGCATGAACTCATTAAGGGGAGGACAATTAAGAATCATTTCCAACCCTGTCTGAGCTGTGCTCCTGTTATGATAACACATGCAAATCTTTGTACCTTCATAAGATTATTGAGGTATCTAATTTTGTCTGCTGTATTCCACTATACAATTGATCCGTAGGTAAGTATGTCTTACGATCGCCGTATACAGTATACATCCAATGGATTGTGGGCGATCGTAAGCCCCATCGTTTACCGAAGCTTTGCTTGAACGCACGTAATGCACATAAGCTTTTTTCATTCTTTCTTCTGTGTTTCTCTTTCATGTGAGCTTTCAGAGGAGAGATTCAGATAGATTCCATTCAACTTTGGAAGGTGGAATTTTTATATTTTCCTCTTTTTAGTGAACAGCAAGCAACGGACGAAAAACAACTGACTATAGACGTGTTTTGGTGAGAATTATGCAAAGCGAAGTAAAAGCTTCTCACCAAAAATCAATCTGGATTTGAAACTGCTCGACATCAGTCTGACAAAATATACGCGCTCTAGAAAAAATTCTTTTCTGCGCCCTCTGAAATAAATCTAAAGTAGTTGCCAGTCATTTTATGTTGTTGTACTCCGTGGTGGGGTTTGCTTTACTGAGTAGCGATGTCTCACCAAAACACGCCGTCATAGGTATATGATATTTTCTGCTACCACTCTTTTAAATAGTTTACTTTCCATGGTGCGTACAAACCCCCACATAACATTTATCCAGGACCCATACGTACGGAACAAGCGCATATGTGGTTTTGGAGGTGGTCGTGGAGGTGGTCGTGGAGGTGGTCGT
This sequence comes from Brachypalpus laphriformis, assembly GCA_945910035.1. NCBI lineage: Eukaryota > Metazoa > Arthropoda > Insecta > Diptera > Syrphidae > Brachypalpus > Brachypalpus laphriformis. Next base: position 38,073,267 of record OX246753.1, read on the forward strand.
GGAGGTGGTCGTGGAGGTGGTCGTGGAGGTGGTCGTGGAGTAACTTTTGTTAGTGACGATCTAAAAGATCAAGAGCTTGTCTAATTGTGCCGAATTTCCTCTCAGTAACCAAGCTTGGACAATTTTGTGGACAGGACTAGGTGGCTTCAGCGGTAAGCTACGAAACAAAGGGTGGAAATGCAAGAGAGATGGTATCCGTGCGCTTTAGGGATGAGCTAGACAGATCTGTCAAAACCAAAATGCTAACTAAACTCAGAATTAAACGATATGTTGAAAATGCTGTTCAAATCCTGACTAGCATCTTTATCAAATGTTTTACACTGACACACCCTGTGACAAAAAGCCCCTGTAGAACTTCGGTTCCCTGGTAGAGCCCAGAACCGCAGCGACTTAGGAAAGAAACCAGAAACTTCGGAATGCTTATCAGCGTAGAAAATCCTGCGAGAGTGCACTTCAAAATTTAGTGGCCAGAATTGAATACGTGCTTGATAGGAAAGAATACGCTATGGGCATTTTCATCGACATTAAGGGTACTCTTGACAATGCGACTTTTGACTGCTTGTGCGATTCGGCCAGACAACACGGGAAAGATGCATTAGTCTTGTGGGTTAAAGCAAAGTTAACGAATAGAACTTTGGTAGTAGATGCGAATTGTGGCCGATATGTTATGACAGGAATAAACAGGGGCTGTCCACAAGGTGGCGTTCTATCTCCACTGCTGTGGTGCATGGTGATCAACTCTTTGTTGAACACTCTAAATAGTTCTAACATCTACGCTCAGGCATATGCGGATGATGTTGCTGTACTTTCTGTCGGGCTATATCTGACGACTGTCTGTGTGAACGCGCAGGCGGCTCTAGATACGATCGATGAATGGTACACTAAGAGTTTGCTTTCGGTAAATCCTCTTAAAACTGAGGTTGCTTTCTTCACGAGAAGGAGGATTCTGACCAGTCTGAATCAGCCAGTGCTAAAAGCTGTCACTATCCGCATTTCCAATGAAGCCAAATATCTAGGAGTAATTTTAGATAAAAAAGAAAAGTCATTAGTATAAACACGTCAAGTCATCCAAGACCATCTCAGTTTTCTGCAGTGTTAGCGTGCTTTTGGCAAGACATGGGACTTGTCACCAAATAAGGTTCTCTGCATCTATACGAGTGTGATAAGAATATTCCTCGGATATGCGTCGGTTGTTTGGTAGAAGGGGCTCTCGCGTTAATATGTGGCTGCCTTTTGCGCCAAACCCCAAAGAACGGCTTGTCTTGGCTGCACGGGAGCTTTTTCGAGTACGCCTGGCTCTGCTCTCTCTGCGTTGCTTGATACTTATATCATGGACTGCACTATTGGTGGTGATATTTGGTATAATCCACACTAGAATTTTGATGAACTTGCGCGACTTCATACGACTCCGGTCTCATGGATATGCCGTCTGATGCAATGACACCAGGCTTTCACTTAGGCAAATATGCGTCTGTTTTCCAAGCGGAAACTTATGCAATCCTTACGGCCATGAACTATGCTGTGGATGGGCCGTAGAATTTGTGTCTGCAATGACAGACAGGCTGCGCTTAAGGCCTTGCTTAACCCTTTGACCACTTCCAAAATAGTTCATGAAACAAAACCTGTTTGAACTCAGTCCCAACCGTGTACTCTCTGTCTCTTATCTGGGTCCCAGATTACACTGGGACCCTGCGGAACGAGATCTCCGATGAGATTGCTCGACAAGGCTCAGAGGAGGTGCTATTTAGAAACTCTGCGCTCAACAATTCTTTGAAACAATTCTCCCAGCTGGCATTTATATCTCTGTTCAGAGAGAAATGGGCTCCGGTAAGATTTTCCCAACAACACGGCCTTCCCTAAGACGTTACTTTTTATATTTCTAAATTAAAATAAATTAATAATTCGCAGTTTTTATTTCTTTGTACTCTCTCAATTTTGTTCAAATAAAGACTTGCTAAAGTTTCTATGAAGGAGATATCGCCTTTTCATTGGAAACGACTACCAAATCCTTTCGTGTTGTTAGAATAGTGTCGTTATTGCCTTTAATATATTTCGTTTGTGAAATATCCTTTGTTACGTTGTTCCGATATTTGGCTACTTTGGCTATATCGTTTGCCTTTCAACCGTTTCAAGGAAGTTGGAAAAGTATTAAGTGGCATTTGTTTTCGCAATGGCAATCTGTCTTTTAACGTCTTCTCTTACTTCCCTGTATATTCTTCAATCTTTGTCCAAGCTCGTAGTTTGCCAGTTTTTCCCTATACATTTTTATTCCACCAGGCTTCCTTGTCATTGTGAAATTTGCCTTTTGAAACAGGTGTGTGTGCAGGTAGCCTGAAAGTTGTTCCATACGACAGAGGGTCTTCTATGCGTTGTAGGTAAGAAAGAGTAAAAATGAGTTTAAATAAATAATTGTACTAGAGTTTGTCATAAGCGAGCTTCATAATAAAGAGTATTACCGACATTTTATTTAACCGCATCAACTAAATGAAATAAATATACGAGTACATCCTTCCTTCCTTTCCATCTTGCGCCATTTAATCTTGGGTGTCGCAAGACATATTTACACGTTGACCTCTAAGAGGTCTTGCTGCCACCATATGAAGAGCATGTTTCCCTCCAGGGAGTGAGAACGAACAGGCAAAAAATCTGTCTAGTTGCCGTCTGCATAGATCTCTAGGTCAGATAACGTGATAACAAGGTGGACATCGTATGTAGTTACTTCAAAGATGAGAGTTTCTTAATGGCTACCCTGAAGTATTCTTGAGCTCGCATTGATTAGTTTTGAAACAGAGACGTCTACTGCAAAAATTCGTGAAAACAAACTACTTGAGAGAACAAGTTGAAACTTGTCATACGAACTAATGAGAAGTGCACCCAGGCAGGAAACATAATTTTTTGCTGATTGGAACGCTCTCTCTGCATCATGCAGAGAACTTGCCCTCGTATAGCGGGAGCAAGCATGCAAATTAACTTGCTACACAATTCATTTAATATCAGTTAAACTCATGAGTAAAGGTTATAAAATAAATTATATTTTTGAATTGATTTGCCAGGCATAATTTATAAGTCGGCTACATATTATTTTACTGAACAAAAATTGTTAAAAAATATGTATTTCAAAAGGCCTCAATAAAGAATTGAATTGAATTGAATTGAATGCCCTTTTTGGTACAGATTTATGAATTGAATTATGTGTGTTTCCACATCCAGAAGCTTAATTTTCCGAATTTCTTTGAAACAAAAATGCGAATAAAAAAATTTGTATTTCCTCCATTTAAACCAAAATACTTTTCTATTATACAATAATATATGATATTACATTCTAGCCACAGTATACTTACCGGCTAGCCAGTAATTCTAACATAAAAGGCCACATTACTTATGTTCTGTCTTCCCTCGTGGATTCTAGGGACGTCCATTACCCGTGCACGTTAGAGTATAGAGCCTAGGTTAAGTCAGTTAAGGTTTTTTTTTCCCCCCCGAAGGTAGGTGAAAAATCTTCCATAGACACTATGAGAATAGCAAGCGCGTGCTCATAGTAGTGTCAGATTCTTACTGACTGAAAAAAACACCACCCTTCGATGTAAATTTGTTAGATATCAAAAATATTTGGCGCAACAGCTCTTTAAAGTGCCAGGGCCTAGCTTCTCGCAACCACTCATGTTGTGTGCGTTATATTTTCACACGAATGGAAGGGACCTACAATTTAATGCCGAATCCGAACGGCGATTTGAGAAGCTTTTTCGTGACAACAATACTCTCGGATGTTTGTCAGACGCTCGCGAGAGGTGGGACCGTGAAAAAACTTTTTGGTATTTTTTTATTTTTTAAGTTACGAGTATCAAGCAATTTTTCGATCACGAAATAAAAACGTTTGGCAGATTACTTTCCACTGAAAGATCCTGCATGTTCCGCAAACTAGACGCGGTTAATCATTATCTCGCCAAGTCGAAAGGTTTCGTCCTTTGTAGTCGTAGTCCAAGATCCCTGTGGATATCCTCGTTTCTAATATACCACGGTACTTGGATAATTTCTCTTAGCACTTTATTTTGAAAAGTTTGTAAAATATTGGCATTTGTTTTTTTGGTACAGCTCCAAAATTGTATACCGTAGGTCCACACCGGCTTTAGCACTTGCTTGTATAAAAGCAATTTGTTCTCAGTTCTGAGCTGGGAATATTTTCCGAGTAACCAGTACATTTCTCTATATTTGATTTCTAGTTCGTTACGTTTCATTTTCACGTGCGAATTCCATTTCAGCCTTGCGTCGAGTGACATTTCAAGGTATTTGGCCTCGTTTGCAAAAGGTATTCGGGCCGAGTTTAGGAAAATTGGCAAGTTATTAGTCTTCTTGTAAGTGAAATTCACGTGAACAGATTTAGATTCGTTGAGGGCGGTCCGCCAGTCCCTCGTCCTTTCATTTACATTATTCAGTGCGTTTTGGAGTTTTGCTGTCGTTTCTTCCATTGTTTTGCCTACTGCTAGGATAGCGGTGTCATCGGCAAATATAGCAACGATAGTGCCATCTTCATTCAGTATATCACGAGTATATAACAAAAAGAGAAGCGCCCCAAGAACGCTTCCTTGCGGTACGCCGGCCAAAATTTCTTTGAGCTTGGAGTATTCGATACCATGTGTAACACGAAAGAGTCTATTCTCGAGATATGAGTCTGGAACATCGTATAAGCATACAGGGAGAACTTGTCGTAGTTTGGATCTCAAGCCATCATGCCACACCTTAGCAAGGTTCCTTGCGAGTCGTCAAGGAATACGCTTGAGCAAATCTTTTTTTCTTCAAGTGCTTTTTCGAATACGTCAGTAATTCTGTGCACCTGGTCAATCTTCGAATGCTTACTTCTGAACCCAAACTGGTGGTCAGGGATAAGATTATTTTCTTCTATAACTGGTTGGAGACGCCTTAGTAATATCCTCTCGAAAATTTTGGATATGACTGGAAGAAGCGAAATTGGTATATACGATTTAACCTCATTTGGTTGTTTTCCCGATTTTAAAACCATAATGACTTCCGCAACTTTCCATTGGCTTGGCACGTGTTTTAATCTAAGCGCAGGATTTAGAATATGGAGAAGCTTAATCAATGCTTTTCTAGGTAAAACTTTGAGAATTTCTCCGGTAATCAAATCATAACCAGGAGATTTCTTAGGTTTTAGATTCTCAATTTCATGTTAAAGTTCTCTTAGCATTGCATTTGTGAGTGTTAAATCGTCAGATGGTAAATCCTTCCTATTGATGTTGTCGTAAACCACTTGATCATCGTACGGTGATGAAGGCACTTTTGGTGCCTTCTACGGCTTTCCAAAGTGAATAATTGGAATCTTTTTTCGCTGTTAAACTTTCAAGGTTAGAGCCTATCGCACGATTCTTAAAATCTTTAACAATCTTCTTCAACGAATTGCACAGACGATTCAAGTTTACTTTATCTTGCGGAGCACGACTCTGTTGCCATTTTTTATGCGCTTTTCTTTTTTCCTTGACCAATTCTCTTATTTCCGGAGGATATCGTAAACCGTATCTATCCGATGTTTTCCTTGGATTGTGAGTATTATTCCAAGAGGCGAGCTATACGATCTCAACGAAGCGATCAACTTCAACCTCAAGTTCATAGGGTGTCGTAAGCGGAACGCTCAGTTCAACATTATCTTCAAATTCGTTCCTAAACCCATCGCAGTCAGTTGTTCGACCAGTTAATCTCGCTGGCTCTAGGTTATAGACTAGTTTTTCCCTCAATGTCAATAACTAGGGAATGATCAGACGACAGATCAAAGCTCTCTTTAACTTGTATGTGGTTAGTAGATATTCCTTTCACAACGAAAAAATAGATCAGGTCAGGTATTTTCGAAGCATCAGTTGGCCAGTAAATCGGTTTACTCGTCGAATGGAAATCACAACTGTACTCCATACCTGCCCCATAGAGCATTCTTCCTTTTTTCGAGCTGTGTCTTGAGCCCCAGAACGTGTGTTTTGCATTAAAATCGCCACCAATAATGAAATTAGGTTTCAGCGATTCAAACAAGTTAGCAAAATCACTTTTCTCAAGCGCGGAACGCGGTGGACAGTAGATATATGAGATTTTAAAAGTGCGCTGATTATTTTTAACTCGAATCGTGCACAGTTGCAAAGTTTCAAGCTCTATCTTTAGGTCTTCGGATTGTTCAATGCAGTCTTTAATAAACAAGGATGATCCGCATCTCGCTTTTCCCGAAGGGTGGCAAGCGTGGTAATCATTATAGCATTTTATATTTAAATGCGATTCATTTTCTACGTGGGTTTCAGAAATTAAGCAAATATCAATATCTTTTTCAGGCATAAATATTTCCAGTTCGTCAAGTTTTTGCAAAAGTCCATTTGCATTCCAAGTACAAATTTTTAACATTCGTTTGTCATGCATATTCTAGTTAAAGTACGCGTTTCCCGTGAATAATTTTCAAGCTTAACCAGCCTATCGAGAATAATTTTATTTGTTTTGCTTTATTCATCAAATTTCTCGAGAATAACTGAGAAAACATGAGAAACAGGGTCCGTCGAAATTTCAACGGTTTTTGGTTTTTCGGATGCCGCGGCCTGAGCGTAAGTCTGCACTCCTGCTGTCCGAGGGTCATTACCCGGTGGTTTCTCCAATGTTAACTTTTCTGTACCATTTCTTTGAAGAACAGAGGTTGAGGACTTCTCTGTTGTCACTTTTTCCCTCACCTTCTTGCGCTCTGAACCCGGTAGTTTCAGTTTGCCTACTTTCGTCTGCGCGATCTTAGGCTTTGGCTTAGTTTGCAGTTTTGATTTTATATTAAGGGGCTTAAGGAGCACATCTCTCCGTTTTTGCAACTCTTTAGCTACTTCACCCGGCAAATAAGGGTGCTTTCCCTTACAATTAGCACATGTTGCAGAGGTTTTGGCTCTTTTCGGCAATACTTTTGCGTATGATTGAATCCTTGGCATCGTTTGCACTGAGGTATCAACCTTGTATTCTTACGCATGGGTTCGATTTTGACTACGACATTTTACAATTGTTCTTATTTCGTAAATCTTATCTAAACTCTCAGCTTTATCAAAGGTTAGTATAAAGAGAGAAAATCCGCGCTTTACCGTCGTTTCCTCGCCTTCCAATTTTTGTTTTTCCCGTTTAATTAAATTTACCCCATCGACGATTTTAAAGTTTTTGTTCTTCAAATCGTGAACAACATCTTCCTTTAAGCATGAGGCATGAAGACCCCTAGCTACGACTTGTATCGGTCTTTCAGATTTATTTTCGTAAGTATACCACTGAACATTTTCAGTATTCAGTTTATTAGATACTAAGCGGTAACTGTCTGAGTCCTTCACGTTTACTTTTCATTTGTTATTCTTGAAAATCGAATAGCAACAGAGGTTTAAGAATAGAATGCAGTTTATTATAGTCTGCAATTCCGATTGCGTTTATTGATGGCTGTGGTCGTACCTTAGTTCGTGGATTTTATTCGGCACATGTGTTTATTTTGTCACGCTGTTCTTTATCTTCTCGCTTATTTTGCGTGTTTTCTTGCCTCGTTACCATTTCGGACGAAGAGCCAGCTTTTCGTTTCTTAACTGCTCGTTTTTTAGAATCCAGTTGGTTTCCCGACTTAGTTCTTCTTCATCCGTTTGATAATCAGTGTTACCGGGGACGTTTGATCTCGCAGCAGACTCATTACGAGGTTGCGCTATATCCTTAAAGGCTTTATTTTCTGCTTTAAGTACATTTAATTATTTTCTTAGGTCTTCGCAGAGAAGTTCCATTTTACTTAGCCTGGTCCGGAGTTCCATATTTTCGTCCGTGAGGCTTTGAATTTTCCCTGAAGTCCGTTGTTCGTGCGCCAACACTATCGATGTCGCCGGGCTTCTATTATAGTTCCACACGTTTTTATGGTAGATCTTGATGGTGGAAATCTAACTACCCTAGAACCATTTTTAAAAGGGTCAGATGAACGCAATAAATGGCTCTCCCCAGAATCCGTAGAGCCGACCTCCGAAGACGGTGGATGTTCCAGTGTACCTGGACTGCCACCTGGGGTATTCACATCTTTTGTTTTGTTCATTTCGTATTTTTGTATACGCCATACTCGGCATACGGAGGCTGGATTTTAGTCGCCTCTTACGACAGGCATGCCTACCTCGGGTATACTAATTCTAACCCCTACCCGAAGGGGGAAGTTAGTTAAGGTGAGGTTGCTGTACTGACAAAGCCAGGGTACACTTAAGATTAAATTACAATATGATTATGTTTTGTAAGAATTTTTGAGTTGCTACTTAATTTTTGTTTTACCTTGCTTATATGGGTTTACACTTGTATCGATCCTACAATTAAGGAATAATCAGGAGGTAACTTAAAAAACCTTTTATTATCTCCAGGTGAGATAAACACTCTCTAACTCTTTCCCAATTGCAAAGACTCCGACTCTGCCACATATTCCGTCATCCTTGGTCAACGGGTTCCACTGCATTGCGTAATTAGATATGGTCTTTTGGACCCATCCACTGCCACTTTTTTTTTATATATGTTGTAATTTGATCGCACTCATGAATACCCTTAACAAGTTTTTTTTTACACGTTGGAAAGAATAGATAGAGAGAGAAAGATTTGGTGTAGTTGTTTGAAGCTCAGTTTTTTGTGTGCTTCAGAGAAACTCCGGAGCTGGCGTCCAGGTAACTGGAAAGATTTTTGTTATTTTTTGGCTTTGCTTCTGATTCACAGTATTTTTTTTTTTTTTCGTGACTATCGACGTCATAAGCAAATCAATCATCTAACAGAGGAAGCAATTTTTTCAGCCATATGACCAAGCTACTGCCAGTGTTATACCATCGCAGTAGTGTTCACACAAGCTTTCGTACTTGATCAGACTGACTATTAATTTTATAAGAAATAAATAAATGCTTCCTGACATCAGGATTTTAACCATGAACCATTAGCGCGGCAATTGACGTTACCACTACAAACATTGGACTTCCGTCGTTGCATGTTTGTGCCTACTTGTTACCGGCTCGTTCTTTAGTTACGATTTTCATTAAAAATACGACTGCGCCCGAAATCTTCGGAATGCTTCACAGCTTTCTTGTAATAGCAGTGGTTACTTTCCAATCTCATGACAGACTACTAGGGAATAATTTTTTCAGGTACTAACAGCTTACATTTTTTAATTAGGTTTTGCTAATGCAGCATTTCTCGGGAGAATTTTTTTTTCTTTTCTTTTAACAGGTGTGTGGCCACGCCCAAATGGCGTGTAGGCACTGCGACCAAGGAGATCTATTGTGCCATAGGCCACTTTTAGGGCAGCAGTACTTCTACTCTCCTTATGAAAGCTATAATTACGGCTGCGGCGGAGTTCATTAAATCTATTGGAGATATGATCTCTTTAAGGAAAAAGCTCCTCCTAGTACTACACAGAGCTACACACTCACATAGTATGTGTTCTGCGGTTTTGTCCTCTCCTAGGCAGAGGCGGCAGGTGATATCCTCCGAAATTCTCATTTTATTAAGGTGGTAAAGAAGTTGACAGTGACCGGTAAGGAAGCTCACAAGCCTTCTTATGTCATATCTGCCGTATTTTAGGATGTCAACTGCCTGTCTTTGGAAGGGTTGGACAGCTCTTTTAGCCTGCCTGAGACCTTGGGAGTTATTCCAGTGGGTGATGCACATGTTGCGTTCCCAACTGTTTATGGTAAATTTAAAGGCGGAATCGGATATTCCGCAGGTCCAGTAAAGAACTCAGAGGAGCCGTTCCTAGCTAGCAGGTCTGCAGTTTCGTTGCCATCAATGCCTACATGACCCGGTACCCATCACAATTTTACTTTATTGTGTCGGACCAGATTTTGTAAGCTGTCGAAGCAGCTTAGAACTGATTTTGAACTGATCAAATGGGAGATCAGTGCTTTGTGCGCCGCTTGGCTATCGGTGAGTATATGGATAGAGGCACCTTTGATGCCTGAGTGCAGGTTAATGTTAGCACAAGTTTCAATGGCGTAAAGCTCAGCCTGGAAAACACTAGGACTCTTTCCGAGTGATTTCGAAATTTTATGGTTGGATCCATACACACCGGCGCCAACTCCTGAATCCATTTTTGATCCATCGGTGTACCACACTATACCTTTTGGATCAAGCGACGGTCCGCCATTATTCTATATATCACGGCTTGGGATCACAATCTCAAACCTTCTACTAAAGTAAAGCGATTTGGAAGTCGGACAATAGCTCCATGAGATCCACGTGATCCCGTGTACTATTAGCACCTGATTTTCTAAGACTAACTGCACTGCGGATTGCCACTTTTTTTTATAAATATATGTAACGGAGTAAGTCCGATTATGGCTTCAATGGCTGTTGTGGGACAAGTGTGCATAGTACCTGTGATACCGAGGCAAGCTAGTCTTTGAAGTTTTGTGAGCTTATTAATGGTTGTGACCTCTTTCGATTTCGTTCACCAGACTACGGACGCGTATGTCAGAATGGGTCTTACAACCGTGGTATATAACCAGAAAATGACCTTTGGAGACAGGCCCCAGGTCTTGCCGTACATACGGTGACAGGCCCACAAGGCAGTAGTCGCCTTGGCAATTTTATGCTTAATATGAGAGTTCCAGTTAAGCTTCTTATCCAGGACAATTCCTAGACATTTGACCTCATCGAAAAAATTGATTGTTGTGCCGTTTAGAGTCACTGAGCCAATATTCAGCGTTCTTCTTCTTGTAAACGGTACAACGACTGCCTTGCTGGGGTTAATCGATAGGCCCTCCCCAGCACACCAAGGAATGCACAAAGGGCAATTTCTTTGAAGCGGTAGGCAGCTTTAATCTCTGTGGCGAGATAGTGAAGGGCGCCTTCCGTAGATCGACCTTTCTTGTATGCAAATTGACTAGAGTGCAGAGGTATAGTCTTTTCAAGAATGCCTCCAATGTGTAAGTCTAGCAGTCTTTCCATGGTTTTCAAGAAAAACGATTTCAAGCTGATTGGACGGTAGGATTTGGGTAGCTCGTTGGGTTTGTTACCTAGCTTAGCGATAAACACCACATTTACCTCCCGCCAAGTTAGTGGAATGTATCCCAGGTTGAAGCTTGTTCTAAATACAGCTACCAAGGCAGGCAAGATGTAATTCAGACCTTTCTGTATGAGAGCTGGAAAAATACCATCACTGCCAGGTGCCTTAAAGGGCTTAAATGAACCGATTGCCCATTTAATTTCCAGACAAGCTGTTGACTCTTCTGTAGGTGCCACATGTGGAGCCTTCAGAAGCAACAAGGACGTGGTTGCTTAGAATTGTTGAGGCAGGGAAGTGAACCTCGAGCAGGGTTTCCAGAGTTTCCCTTCGACTGGCGGTGTAGGTGCCATAAGGTTTGATGAGCAATCCCACCCCATTGGAATGATCCTTTGAGAGAGCCTTTTGGAGACGGACTCTTCTTTCTCCGTGCTGTTTTCTTGGATTTCCTCAACTTCATGTTGAATTTAGTCAAAGCGGATCTATATTCGTCCCAATTTTTATTGCGTTTTGCGGTGTTGAAAAGTTTTCTCACCCTTTTGCGGAGTATCTCTAGCTGGTCATTTCACCACGGTACGCTCCGTTTACCTGTATTGTCATTTGTCGGGACACAGCTACTCCTGAAGGAAGAGATTAGGAAGTCATTTAGTTGGGAGGCTGCCACATCAACATCACATTTAGATCTTAAAGATGTGAGCAGCAGGCCATCCTTGACGGCGAGATTTTCGCGAAAAAGTACCCAATTAGTTCGTTTCGGTACGTAATGCGTTTGATTATTATATTTAACCCCACCCGAGATGTTAAATCTGATATGCTGATGATCAGATAGTGAGGGTTCATTTGACACGTGCCAATTGACAACGGAATTGGGAATAAAAGGGTTCGAGATAGTGCAATCAAGTACCTCTTCTCGAATAGAATTTATAAAAGTTAGCTTGTTACCTTCAATACACACAGCTAAATTTCTACTAGTAATATAATCAAGAAGTAACTCACCTTTTTTGTTAATGTCGCTGCTACCCCATGCCACATGATGGGAGTTGTCATCGCATCCAATGGTCAGGTGTCAGTTGCGACGGTGACATAGGTTCACCAGATCCTGCACAGCCACGGGCGGAACAAGCTCCGAATCTCCAGGAAAGTAGGCGGAGGCGCACACGATCTCCCGAACTCCTCCTATAATCGGAATTTCGACCATGCAGGCCACCAAATCTCTGCTGATGAACTCTGGGATGGGAAGAAAATTAATTTTAGAACTGATTAAGCAAGCAGTCCTAGGCATTAACTCCCCATGGGAACATAACAACTTACATATCCTATTATGAAGGCCCTTAATTTTACCTCCAACCACCCAAGGCTCCTGAATGAGACCAAGGGCGATTTTATCCCGGATGAACCGTTGGCTAAAGATGTCCGAGGCACCTTTAGCATGATGCAGGTTGCCGTGCAGCACTTAGATGTTGTCTTTCATCCTTAGTGCATTATTGTTTTTCGTGGGATGGTTCCATATTGGCAGACGTATTAATGCCTGTTTTCTTAAGTTCACCATTCCAACTAGAGTCGCCAGCAAGCCTATCCCTGACAGCAGAAGCTGTCTTATTTAAAGGGAGAATTAAAATAGGAGAATAACTATCTATTTGATTTCACCTTTAATGATTATTTTCCCAAATTTATTTCGTCTTCAGATTTGTATTAATTCTCCCAATCCTTAAGCGAAAGTCTATTTTAAATGCCTTACAGAGAATTTGAATAACGTACATATATCTGACGTCGTCTTTATAATATCTTCAAAACCATGCTCAGCAGGCGTATGTAAACCGATTCTCTTTGTTTGCTTCGAGAGTTCGAATGATCTTATAACTAGCAACTATATCCTACCGAGAATTATTTTCCTCACTGGCAAACTGAAAGTGAAGGCACTAGGTACCATCATTGCACTCCATCAACATTTGCTTTTCAGTCACTGCCTTTGGGTGGTAATGTGCATTTGCTCACCCCGAGGTCTGAAGCAGTAGATGGTGTTTGATATTCTGCAGGTTCAATCCATCTTCCACATTTGAGGTTAAACTGTGCCACATACATATACGTATGTGTGCCCATTACTTCCTCACTTGAGTCTAAACTCTTATGCATCTAATCAACTGAACACGAGTACATACCACTGCAGCCATAATTGATTGGAAAAAGATTCCTTGTTCCACATTAAGTTGCAATATTTTACCATACAACGACATTTACATCGATAAGACCTCTCATCCATCAGCCTTAGCATCCATGAGTGTTTTACTAAACCCCCATGCTCCCAAGTGCAATCCAGAGTACCCAAACGGCACGGATAGAAATTTTCAGGACACACACACATATAGGCACACTAACGTAAGTGGATATTCGCAAAAAGACCGAAACCTATTAAATACGATGATGCATTTGTTAGTCAAGCTCTAGTCCTTTGTAAGGGATTATGAATAATGATGAGAGTCTCAGAGAGTATCTCCGCCAAGTTCTTCTTCCTTTTTATGTCAACTTCAGTTTCACTTTAGCATCCTCTTACCGTAGCGGATGAAGGAAAAATTTTATTTTTTTTTTCTCAGAAAACGATTGAGAATTCAATTGGACGACGATGCCAGCAACAACAACAACACAGTGAAAGCAACGCGCAATGAATTGAAAAACCATTGAAACCTAATGACACGGAAGAGAATAATGACAAGGATAACATGCATCCACAGCCACCCGCCCACAAGCAAGCGCGCGCGATGATAAAATACCGAGCTTGTTCAGCAATCATTCGAGCATGAATGCACTCGATGATGATGTCGCCGTCGTCGTTTTCGTTGGCAGGCATGCATAAGGAGCCCCCTGGTTAAGACGGTAGTTTGTCAACACTCGGTAGAGATTAATAACGCATTCAAAAAGGATCCAAAAGACTTGAGCTCTTTAATCACTTTGGAATGCTTAGTAAACAGCGCGACAAAAAAGACAGTGTCAGCGGTAAATTTCAAGTGGCCGATAACGACAAGCGTAATGGCGTAAGTCCTGCATCTTTTGCTTTTTATATTATTCAGACCAACAAAAAAGGGACCAAGAAAAACCGCAAAGCTAATTAAAACAGCATAAGCTACCATCATTCATTCAGCAAGCGGTCGGTGGTGGTGAAGTACTTGACTTTGGCGTCGCGCCTTCTTGACAATTTATTTTCAGCAACGCTATAAAGCCTCATGGCGTCTAGACATTTAACAAGAAAATAAGGTATTATCCTGTGAAAATGAAAAAGAAAAAAAATTGTTACAAAAATCCCAGCATTTCCTGGTAATTTTTTTAATGCAACCTTTGCTTTCCGTTTTTTCAATGCTGCCCTCCAAAAATCTTATACTATCATTCCATAGGAAACAGGACAATAGGAGCGAGGGAGATACTTAATGAGCTGCGAAAGATACGCTTTGGGGTCGCCGTCCACAGACGGACAGAACGCAGTCCTTGCCCGGGCAATGCTATAATTTACATTTTTCGTTTCATGTCATGTCGTTACAATTTCATGATGTCCTTAATTACGAAAAGGACAATTTTTTAATGGTGAAAGCGCGCCACTGTCGCTACCGCTCTTGCACCGTTGCCTTTTAAGTTACACGAAAGAATAAATGTGCATGGATGGATGCTGACGCTGCTCGGATGCAAGGACTCTGTGCGTTTATATAATATCTGCATTCCATCGTTTTGGTGGTGTATTAGGAAGGATAATGTTGTTAGGAAGAAAATGGTGTAGCGGAAACTAATCATTAAACACTGTAATGGGATTTCGGGATTTCTGAGAGTCTTACTAATGTTGGGTGCAGCATGAATTTATGGAGGAAAGATGGTCATTAGGATGGTGCTAGTGCTGGGTTAAGTAAGCGGAATGCACAAATTAATTTCTGGGGAAATCAAGCGCAAATATGAAGTACGGCGAATTTAATTTTCTCTTTGCTCTTGACTGTTAGTGAAAGGTCAATTGTAAAAGGGACGGGAATGAGAATTTTAAAGTTTTCAAAATGTGCGCGAAGTTGAAGGCGGTTTCGAAGAGTTTTGTAGGTCAGGAACAGCGGTAAATTAAGATTATGATTATTTTCGGAAAGATATTTATGTGTTTATACACAAAACAAGGAAGTCTTATGATCTAATTATCTTTCTTATCTTTATCTATTTGTACTCACAAGAGAATCCTTTACTCTTCTACATAGGTATGCAGTTTGAACAATTTGCTCAAGTCTTTAAAAAATGTTGATAAACCGCTTTACTTTGTGGTTTCCCCACCATTACATGCATTTGAAGTTGTGTGCTGGTAAAGTTTCCCCAACGCTTTACCAAAATTATGTGACACCCCCACATTGTATAGCTTATAGAACAAGGCCTGCCTGTCAAAGGTATCAAATGCAGCTTTAAAGTCGACGAAAAATATGTTCAAGCTTTGTGCCAGTCATCAGATTTATTCAATCCAAAAAGCAAGCGTGAAAATATTATGTATTGTGGAATATCCTTTGCGAAAGCCAGCTTGATACTCACTCAGTTTACTTTTAACATTCACCCATTTGTTAAGTCTCTTGTAAAGTAAGGTAGTGTATATTTTTAAGACAGCTCTGTACTTTTTTGGATCATTAGAATCGCCTTTTCAAAGATGGGCCATATCATACATACATACATACATAATCCGGTCCTCTTATACCCTAAGGTGTCGAGGGCCATATCAAAGATTCATAAAAATGGTCCAGTGGAATTCCGACTATACAAATTTTATTTGGCGTATAAGTAAATTTAGCTCAAGTAATATATTAAAAAACTCTATTGGTATGCCATTTTTTCCTGCCGCTTTTCCATCTTTTAGGGACTCTAAAACCATGGTAATCTTCTCTGGTGATATTTCCGCATCCAGATTCGCATCTCGCTGATAAGGCCCTGTAGAATTTGAAACTGCATCGTTAGTAGTAGAATTCAACAACGCTGTAAAGCGTGACCGTAAATCAGCTAAGTCAATTCCGGATACTTGTTTTGTTTTCCCATTCCTATTTATTTTCCTTGTCAGCTCCCTGAACTCCGCTGAATCTCAACATTTACTCAGAGGCTTTAAAAAGCCTTGCTGGTACTTAGCCTTAATATCCAAGCAAAAGAGCTTACATTGTTTGTTTGCTTCTACATACTGTGTTTTAATGAATCTTGTTTCAAAACCTCCTAGAGGCATTAATAATACTAGCAATGCTTTTCTTAGCTCTTCACACGCATATCTCTTACTTTTTTTCCACAAATTGGATGGAGTGCTCATTAGACTCGCAGCATCTAGTATTATATATTCCAAATCATGCAGTGGTAACAGTTTCATTTTAACAGCGTTTTCCTTTTCTACCAACAGATTATCCATTCCTGTCTGAAGCAATGTTTTACCTCGGGCTTTCCATTTTAATTTCTGACCGTTGGTAATTGTTGTCTAATCGAGAATTCATTGGATACCTTATATTCAATATACAATCGATACAGTAATTAGAAGATGATCCGAATACGTTTCATACCCACCTTTGACAATGGACTGCCAGTCTCCACAATTAAGACAGTAATCTATAGTTGAATTGTCCTGCTTTCCAATAAAAGTCAGTTCGCTTTCCAACTCACTACATCCGTTTAGAACCCAAAATCATTACACGGCTCTAGCAATTGTCTACCTTCCGCATTTATTTTCTTGTCTTTTGAGTTTCTTTTATTGTTTCCTATGTTTAGCATTGGCTCTCCCTCGGATGTCCCTGGGAGTGCTGTTAAATCCTTTGAAGTGTAATGTCAAAGACCATATAATACAAAGGTAGTGCAACTGGCACTTTAAACTGATGGAAAGTAAAAAACTCTCCCAAGCACGGGTGGTCCTGAACAGGAGGTGATCATAAGTACAGAGAGGAAAGCTTTTTTCCTTTTCTTTCTGATTGTGTGGGACAGTTTTTGTTTATCTTTTTTCCTTCGTTCTATTATTTTGCGATATTGTACTAAATAAGAACAAAAATCAACAACAACACGTTAAAGCTCAGAGAATGAATGAACTTTAGAGAGCAAAAACAGTCTGAAAAGCTTGGGGGTCGTGTTATAGGACCCCTATACAAGAATTCTCCGACGATATGGTGAACACCATCTTGATGCTATATAGTCGTTAGTAATATTAAAGGAGACAGTTGATAGCGCGTCGCCTTGTTGTCACTATTTCTGACATCTGAGGACCCAATGGTGTTTTTTCTTTTTTTGGCTTTGATAACGGATGACTGGACGACGCCCTCCCTTCGACATTCTAATCTCAGTTGTCTGCTCCTGCCTCTTTTTGCTTGCGACGTCGTTGACAATTACCTCACCGGCATCCTTTATCTCTCCTCCGTCTTCCAAGCCTCCAGTCGTCGTCACCATCTCGCTGTCTCCAACTGGGCCTCCATTCGCCGCGATTTTATCCTCTAACCGAACGGGTACAAGTTGGTTAGAAATATTATTTTCAACAAGTGTTGAACGCATCTGGTCAATGTGCCTTCGATAAGAAGTTCCAACCACATCCACTAAGTAATGCAGGTGCCCCTCTCGCTGTATAACTTTCCCGAACTTCAACTTATATTCCTTGTTTTGGTAGTACCGTAATTGAACTAACTCCCCAACAGTAAAACGCCTGCTACACTCGTAGTTTCTCTTGTACTCGTAGTTTTTCTCACTCTCCCCTGCGTGCGTAAACTTCAGCAAGTCCAGTCTAGTTCGAAAATTAAATTTTAACATTAACTCGGCTGGGCTCCTTCCCGTTGTTGTAGATGGAGTCTTTCGGTACTGGATGAGTAGGCGATGTAACTTTGTGTGCAAATCTCCAGTGTCATTAACCAATGAACGTTGTCCATCTTTGAGAATCCGTACAAAACGTTCTGCCTGTCCGTTCGTAGAAGGATGTGCTAGTGAAGAAAATTTATGATTATTTGTGCCATTGTCAGATACTAATGTATTCGGAATACCAAACCTGGCGAAAACTTCTCTCAGTGCGCATATTGTTAAAAAGTTTGTAATTCGCTTCATTGGAAACACCTCTAACCACTTTGTCCTCGCATCGACAATCACCAAGAAATAGTGCTGCATAAATGGTCCCGCAAAATCAACATGCAACCGCTGCCATGGATGAGTAGCAACTTCGCACAGATGGATTTCAATTTTTCTAGGCTCTGTAAGTACTTTTGCTCATTCACGGCAGCTTCTTACCAATTCCTCAATGTCCCGATCTATCCCGGTCCAATAGCAATAGCTCCTTGCCAATGCCTTCATTGATCCCAATGTGTGCAGGGTGTAGCTCTTTTAGGACTTCGGAACGAAGTGTAGATGGTATAATAACTCGTATGCCCCTATAAACGCAGACATCTTGCAACATAAGCTCACCTTCCATACCCCTGTATGAGAAATTCTTCAGGGAATTACCGGTTTGTAACTGGATGACCAACAAAGACAGCTCTTTATCCTTTTTCATTTCTCCTAAGATGTCCCTATTAGTCAAAGGTAAAAAATCTTCCCATAGCTGATAAATTTCTTTTGCTTCATCCTCAAAACAGTGCTTTTCTAATGGATTCCTGGAAAGAAAATCAGCATTAGTGTGTTGTTTTGTATTTTTGTATTTAATTTTGTAATTGAATCCGCTAAGTAACCGCTGAGCTGTAAGTACAGGTAAATTTTTCTGTGGGCTGAATATTGAGGTTAGTGGTTTATTGTCCGTTATGAGCGTGAATTCCCTTCTATAGCAGTTGTCGAAGAACTTATGCAATCCCCAATAAATTGCTGTAGCTTCTTTATCCAATTGGATGTAATTGGTTTCGGCCTTTGTCAAACTCCTCGATGCGAAAGCGATCGGTCTTTCACCTTGCTCTGTTGCATGCGAAAGTATTGCCGAAAGTCCAACCGGCGATGCATCTGTAGCAAGGATTAGTGGAAGATGTTTGTCAAATGGAGCCAGCACATTCTCACTCATGATCTCCTTTTTCAGAACTTCAAACGCATGCTGACACTCAGATGACCATACAAATCGCTGATCCTTTCTTAGGAGTTTGTATAATGGGTGCAATTTGACAGGACCGACATAAATTTATGGTAATAATTTACCATGCCAAGGAATTGGCGTAGCTGGGTTATTTCCGTCGGTGGCTTCATCTCAGAGATAGCGGATATTTTATCAGGTGTTTTGTGAAGGACATTCTTGTTAATTTGATGTCCTAGATAAATTACGCTTTTCTCAAACATTTTGAACTTTGTAGCGTAGCAATGCTGGTAGAGCTGTGGTAGTGAAACTGGCGATTGACAACTCAAACGTTTTAATTTTAAAAAACAAATTTTATTGCGCCAAAATTAAAAAAAAAAATGATTGTTTACAATATGCAAAATTCCTGAGCTAACGGCCTTTGTTCAGCTTTATGCTCCCACGAGTATGCAGTCGAAGACCGCAGTATTCGTTGAAGAACAAAAAAACTCAATAAAGTGTAATACGCGCAGAGAGTGTGGTATCTTTTATTGTAGGCGGTAGTATACCTCCGTACAACCAAACATACCAAACTCCCGATTGACTCAGAAGCGACTTTTCTGCGATCGACACGGTCCTTATATAGTACTCTGTGGGAGCTTTTGTAAAAAGCATTTCTTACCCACAGCTGATTAGAGCTTTTCTAACTTCTATTGTACAGTACTAACAAAAGTAATTTTATGTTTCTTAAAGTTATTCTTAATTAATTTTTTAATACAATTTATAAGGAAAATTTATTTAAGCGAAAGAAAAGAAATTGAATGAATACAAAATGAATACAAAATGAATACAAAATGAATGAAATGAATTAAATTAATGAAATGAATAAAATGAGAAAATAAAACTGAAAAATTAGGTTGCCAATTAATATTGGGTTGTTACAGTCTCCCCCTCTGGCGCTGAGGTCGTCTCGACGATGCGGCAGGAGTGATGTTCTTCAGTGGTCGTCCTCGTCTTCGCAGGGTTCTAACTGGTTCTTCATCTTTGGCTTCGTTGGTTGGTGTATACTTTGAAAGAGAGGAAACATGGTATGTCCCCAGTGGAATGGTCAGGTCATCTTTAGCAGCGATTTGGTAGGTTGACGTTCCAAGTTGTTTAATTATGACATACGGTCCATCTCTTCGTGGTACAAATTTGGATGTAATGTGTTTGGAGGCTTTGCTTAGTACATGAGTGTTAACGAGTACTAAATCTCCTTCTTAAAGCTTAGGCTGTGGTCGTCGTTTTCTATCTGCGTACTTCTTGTTGTGGTCTTGAGATTTTTCAACGGTTTCTCTAGCTTCTTGCATGACTTTGACTAATTGCATAAGTTTTGGGGTGATTTGTGGAATGAAGTTTTCTGACTGTATGATGGTCCTTATATCATGATCAACATCATCAATGGTCCTTAATTCTCGTCCAAACGTTAGATAGGATGCAGAATAACCTGTAATTTGGCATTTAGCGGTGTTCATGGCGAATCTTATTGAAGGTAGATCCTCAGCCCATGTTGTGTGGTTGTTACCCACCAGAATAGCGAGTTGCGTTTTCATATCCCTATTCTTTCGTTCTACTGGATTGGCTTCAGGGTGATATACAGGTGTGAGCGTTTGTTGAATTCCCAGGCAGTGAGTAAGTTGTTGCATTAGCGCCGAAATGAATTCTGTGCCGTTGTCCGTCAGTAGTCGTCGTGGTGTTCCATAGCGGAGAAATATTTCATTTAACAACGTGAGTGCACAATTTTCTGCGGTAGCTTCTTTAAGTGCAAATACCTCGACCCATCTACTAGCAAGATCCTCGGCTATGAGTATCCATTGGTAACCATCCTGAGTTGCAGGTTGTGGACCAAACAAATTAACGGATAGTACCTCGAAGCGTTGGTTACTAGCAATCGTTTGAAGTAGTCCTGTGGGCTTCATATTACTTGGCTTATATCGTAAGCAGGCAAGACAATTACCTATATGCTTGGTAATATCATTACCCATTCCTGGCCAGTAGTAGCGGGAAGCGATTCTGGAGAAAGTTCGGTTGATTCCATAATGACCTGCGGTTGCAGCATCGTGGTAGTTATGCAAAATTGATTGCCTCTCTTGAAGTGGTATCACTAGTTGGGCATTTTCAGCATAAGATTCGGGTGAATACCTATAGAGTATCCCATCATTCAGGATATATCCGCGAGATGTCCATCGCGATATGTTCTCGTCGTTATTTTCAAATGATCCTATAATGGTTTTTAGTTGATCATCTTGAAGTTGTGATTCACGAATCTCTTTAGGTCTTCTTGATGGTATATCGATGTGCAAATTGCAAATTTCACAGTTGTTTTCTCGGTGTTCTTGATTATTGCAGGAAGGTCTAGATAGCATGTCAGCGACTATGTTGGTTCTTCCTGGCGTGTACTCGATTTCAAAATTGTACGGCTGCAGCTGGAGTGCCCATCGAGCAAGTCTGCCTGTTGGTGACTTAAGACTCATTAGCCATTTTAGCGGTTGATGGTCGGTTACAAGGGTTACTTCGCCTCCTTCAATGTAACCTCGACATTTATTGACCGCCCAGACTATGGCTAACGCTTCACGCTCTGTGGTTGAATAGTTGCGTTCAGCAGCAGTTAAAAGTCTAGAAGCATATTCAATAGGATGTTCGTCTGATTTCTCCCCCTGGACCAGAACAGCACCGATGGCATAATTGCTGGCATCTGTCTTAAGGCGAAAGGGTTGGCCATCGCAGGCTTGTTGCAGGATTGGTGCGCTTGTGAGCAAGGATTTCAGGGTGTCAAATGACGTCTGCTCCTCCTTACCTCATTTCCACAAAGCCTTTTTCTTCGTGAGATTGCTCAATGGTTTGGATACGTCAGCAAAATTTTTTATGAAACGCCGGTACCATGAACAAGTTTGCAGGAATGACAGAACTTGTTTGGAATTTTTGGGCTCTGAACGATTTGCAATTGCAGCAGTTTTTTCTGGATCGACCTGTATACCTTGATTTGTGATTAGGTGCCCAAGATATTTTACTTCAGAGCATCAGAAATTTGATTTTTTCCGGTTCACCTTTAGTTTGAATACTTTTAGGCGTTTAAATATTTGTTTCAAATCAGCAATGTGTTCCTCAAAACTTCCAGAGCATATTATGAGGTCATCAAGGTACGTCAGAAGAAGTATACTTGAGAGTCCATTTCGGAATCTATCGATGAGCCTTTGAAATGTGGCTGGAGCGTTTCGTAAGCCGAACGGCATGCGCTTAAAACGAAACATACCAAATGGCGTTATAAATGCAGTCTTATCCATGTCTTCTTCTGCTATCTTCATTTGATAATAACCTGATTGTAGGTCAAGTGTTGTTTTGTATTGAGTCCTCTTTGTAGAATGAAGAAGGTCATCAATCCTTGGCAATGGATATGGATCAGGCACTGTAATTCTGTTTAGCTGTCTATAATCAATACAGACTCGTATGCTTCCATCTTTTTTAGGCACTAAGACAACAGGTGCGGCCCATGGAGATTCACATTCTTCAATGATGTCATATTCTAACATCTTTTCCAGTTCTGCTTTTAGCTGAGCTCTTCGAGTGGCTGAAAGTCGATACGGTGTCGTTGCTACTGGATTGTGATCACCAGTGTTGATCCTGTGAATTGCGAATGGTGTAGGTTCGGATAGGGCATCGAACACACTTTCTTCATCTGCTAGCAATTGATTCAAGCGATATCTATCTGCTGAACTCAGTTCAACTGCTTCATCTTCACGGAGTGTGAAATCTATAGCTAGAATCTCTGTGAAAAAGGGTTCTAGTTCGACATCTTCTTCCGTTGTGCGAATCAAAGCAGGAAATAGGTTTTCTTTATCTCGTTTCCGTTCAGGTGATACCTCATCGCTTCTTAGTGAGCTTTGGAAAATGTGCTGAATAGAATGTGGAGAATAGTGGTTAGTTACTCTAGTTCTCTTCCTTTTTAGAGGTGGGTCAGATCCAATATGTTCTTCTGGTAATGGTGTTGCAGCGATTGGAGAGATCGTTTTGATATTATCAAACCACGTGAGAAAAGCAGAGGTTCGCTCATTAAGTTCTTTTACAGTTGGTGATGCGTCTTGAGTGCTTGTGTAAACTGTAAGTTCAGTGCCTCTAGTTTTTGGTGTTGACTGTGCATTGATGTTATCAAGCGTAGGTGTTTTAGCGAGTGGAAAAATAGGGTTGAACTTTTCAACGTTGACAATGATAGCACCAGTACCTTGAACTAAATCATTTCCAGCATATTTTCTGACTAGTTTTGTCTGCGAGGTATCATAGAAGTCATATACCTTGTCCTTCTGATCCGAAAAGAACCATAAACGTTGGCCTAGGTCTAAAACTATTCCATTTTCTTCGAGAAAATCTATCCCAATCAACGTTCTGTTATCAGTTGCTTTTGGAAGTGCAATAAATTTAATTGGCCTTAATCGATTACCAATTACAATATTCGTATCGGCAATATAAATCTCTTGTGGCTTTGAGTTTCCATCCGCCAGCGTGACGTCAGCATTGACTTGCGAAAATCGAGTTCCGTTTCTTAGAAGATGGATGAACAGCTCCCTTCCAGCGACACTTGTTCGGGCTGCGGTGTCCAAGTATGCTATTCCTGTTTCCCCATGCGACGAAATTGTTATGGTGGGTAAGTCGGCTCCTATTGTAGTTTTTATGCAATTGAAGGAAATTGTTGAAGGTCCTTTTGGCAAATCCCTACAGTTTGGACAGGTTGAGCGAACGAACCCTGGAGCCTTGCATTTGTAACAATGGATCTTTGGTTCTACATCATTGGGTTGCGACTTCGCTTGATCTTGTTTTTCCTTTTTGCGGCATTCGTCTATTGTGTGGCCAGCATGTTTGCAAAAGTTGCATCTCTTCTTTACAAAAGTTTCGACCTTCGTAGCATGTTGCGCAGTTCTTTCAGAAATCGAGAGCTCCACCGCTCTCGCTTAGTTAACAAATCTCTAAAAGTTTTGATATCGTCCCGTGAAACTTTGTCACGTATATGGAGACTCAGTAAACCATATACCATGTCAATCATCATAGACTCTTTTGGTATTGGATCCGAAAGCTGAGAAAATAGTGCACGTTTAGTGCGGATGAAATCATCTGTTGACTCTCTGCAAAAGAAGCGGGAAACCTTTTATTGCATCAGCATCAGAGATCCGCTCAATGTCTTTGTAGATGTTGATCGTTGCGATAAAGCCTTCCACAATAGCGGGATCTCGTTTACCACCAAAACGCTCAGTGCAGTGGCTAAAGCTGCCTCTACTCGTAGAGTTCGTAGTCATAGCTGCCAAGAGCTGTTTTAATTGATCTTCGGTGAGAGCCATTTCGCCTTCAGATTTAAAACCTGGATTTCGAAATGCGGCAATTCGATTGCTTCTTCGCAAATTATCCGTTATGGCCAATAATCCTATTCGTTTGAGCTGAATCGGGCCTCTAGTTGGGTGCCAATGTAGCGTAGCAATGCTGGTAGAGCTGTAGGAGTGAAAGTGGCGATTGACAACTCAAACGTTTTAATTTTAAAAAACAAATTTTATTGCGCCAAAATTAAAAAAAAAAAATGATTGTTTACAATATGCAAAATTCCTGAGCTAACGGCCTTTGTTCAGCTTTATGCTCCCACGAGTATGCAGTCGAAGACCGCAGTATTCGTTGAAGAACAAAAAAACTCAATAAAGTGTAATACGCGCAGAGAGTGTGGTATCTTTTATTGTAGGCGGTAGTATACCTCCGTACAACCAAACATACCAAACTCCCGATTGACTCAGAAGCGACTTTTCTGCGATCGACACGGTCCTTATATAGTACTCTGTGGGAGCTTTTGTAAAAAGCATTTCTTACCCACAGCTGATAAGAGCTTTTCTAACTTCTATTGTACAGTACTAACAAAAGTAATTTTATGTTTCTTAAAGTTATTCTTAATTAATTTTTTAATACAATTTATAAGGAAAATTTATTTAAGCGAAAGAAAAGAAATTGAATGAATACAAAATGAATACAAAATGAATGAAATGAATTAAATTAGTGAAATGAATAAAATGAGAAAATAAAACTGAAAAATTAGGTTGCCAATTAATATTGGGTTGTTACAACTTAGATTTAATCAAATGAAGGTTAAATTTACACAGTTTGTCCCGTAGGAGGTTGCATCTCTTGAGTGCCTCATCCACGGTCCGTCCCATTACGATAATGTCATCGAAAAAGCAAGCTGTTCATTATGATCATTAATGATATGCTCATCAATAAAGCGCTGCCATATAATTGGTGCCGTTTTTACTCCAAACATGAGTTTATTGACTTTGGTTGTGCTCACTGTCTGCAATAGTGCGCTCTCCTCTGACATGCTAAGATGCAAATAGGCTTTGTAAATGTCAAAAGTGCAGTAGAACTCACCGTATTTAAGTTTTTGATATAGTTCATCAATTTTTGGGATCGAATATTTATCATTTACGATAAATTTATTTAAGGTTACCTTGTAATCAGCACAGAAACGTATCGATTTGTCCGGTTTGGTGACAGGCACGATTGGTGTTCCCCAATCAGAATGTTCGACCCTTTCAAGGATACCGTCCATTTCTAGTCGAATAATCTCATCTTCTATAAGAGGTCGAATGGCATACGGAACCGGTCGTGGCTTTACAAATATAGGAGATGCTCCCTCTCGTAGTTTTAATATTCCTTTCATATTGGGGATCGATCCGATTTTCGGTTGAAAAACATCTGAAGAGGGATATCTCCGTCTGTAAAAGTATTTACCGAATTAATTTGTAATAAATTTAGTGCACTAACCTATTCTCTTCCCAAAAGTGCATCAAACGACTCCTTTACAATGTATAAGTCATACATAACCTTACGCCCATTGTACTCAATTTGTACGTGAGATTTGTCATAAGATGGAAATGCATCGGCCAAAGAGAAATGAACGTATCGTAGTTAATAACCGAATTCCTGTATCGAATTCCATGGCAAACTCCTTGTTGTTGATTTGTAAGGTTATGTAGTACTTACCGCCGCGTGTTTGCACTTTTTGATGAGGCCGAAAAGAAGTCAAGCTTTTATTGCTCTTTGGTGCTAAATTAAATACGTTTAATTCGTACAGGTCATCCAATTGTAAGTCCTGCTGCACATCTGTCCCCTCAGATTCTTCGAGAACTTGGAGTGTATTAGTCTTTTTATGCATTAATTGCGATTTAATACACACTGAGGCTACATGTTCACTGCATCGACACCTTTTACAATACAAGTTTGTTGCACAGCATTTGTTTGCCATGTGGTTGTGCTTTCCACACCTGTAACAAATTAATCTCTTATCTTTCTAAGAAGGCCGATCATGCATTTTAGAACCACTCATTTTGGTATTCGGTTTCATCCTCTTTACTGCTGACCCCTTTGCCTGTACTTGGTGAATGATTTGCATGTTGCGGCTCTCCGTTTTTGAAGC
Organism: Brachypalpus laphriformis; assembly: GCA_945910035.1. Lineage (NCBI taxonomy): Eukaryota > Metazoa > Arthropoda > Insecta > Diptera > Syrphidae > Brachypalpus > Brachypalpus laphriformis. The sequence continues at coordinate 38,099,718 of OX246753.1, forward strand.
CTCCATAGAGATTGCGTATTCAGTTGTTTTGTCCAAGGTCATGTCCGTTTCCCGCAGAAGCCTTTCCTTTATGTCGGAGTCCCTCAGCCCTCGAATAAGTTGTGAGCGTAGATGCGTCTTAAGCCTTTTGCATGCCTCACAGGTAAAATTGCAGTATGCGCTCAGCTTTTTCAGCTCTGCTAGGTAGTTAGATATCGATTCTCCCTCGTTTTGGAGTCTGTGTAGACACTTGTGCTGTTCTATGATTTCATTTGGCTTTGGACTGAGGTGAGCTTCTAAAAGGACGATTAGATCATCGAATGACTTTGCGTCAGGTTCCTCTGGGAGTGTTAGATTGGATAAAAGTTGGTAGTATTTAGCTCCAATGCAATTTATTAGTACTTGCCGTTTTTTTGTAGCGTCGGGAATGTTCCGTAATGCAAGGTAATTTTCAAGTCTTTTTATGTAGTTAGTGAAGGGTTTCTCATTTTCGTTGAAATGCTCGAAGTGTACATTTGGTGCACCGAGGTTGTTTTGCAAATTTTGTAGTGCATTTGTTAATGCTTGTATAATTTGTTGCGTTGATTCGCTCGTCGCTAAGATTTTCCTTAACCTTAAAAAATCCTCGTCGCTACTGATAGATATTTGCCTAAGAAGTAGAAAAATAGAAGAACCACGTTGCTGACTGCCGTCCAAAGAATGACCTTTATTTCATGAGTCAAATATGACAGATCATGGTTCAATTTACAGTAGTACTTTTACATAAATTCATTACATAATTCGCAATTATAATTCATACATATGTAACAATTATCCTGGACAGAAGAACGAGTTTGACAGGGATTTTAAAGCTAGACATGTCTCCATGTAGCACCATAGACGTCCATAAGCTGCTCCGAAATCGATGAAAAGATAGTGGGTATCGATTTTTAATTCCTTGACTATGTCTATAGTTCACGCAATTCAGATGGTTAGGGACCAGGGGGACAGAGGGGGCACCACAAAAAGAAATTACTTTTTTTCCTAGTTAGCGCTATTTGTGTTATTAAACTTCTGATTAAAAAGAGAAGAACAAGGGCAACGTTCAGTATAAAAAGCTAGGGCACCAAAGAGTCAAGTCTGGCCCTGCTTAGAAACATTCAATCATATTTTACATTTGGTGTAAACTCTACCATGCACATCTTATAACTCTCGTCGTTCTTTGCAGTGTCGCTCTAAAGTCTTGCCGGCACTCCTCGTCAAACCATGGGTTACTTTCTTGCCACCCAGTGAAACCTGATCCATCAGGGGTGGCACTTTTGATGTCTTCGTCTCGACGTTTCCATTAGTTTTCAGTACTGGATCTTGGTGACAACAGACTTCTTAAAAGATTAAGGGTCGCTGCAACTACATAGGTCAATATTTTCGGAATGTGGTGACGTCCAAAATACTGGATGCGCGTCTTGCCTCTTTTGCTATGATACCGCTTCCAAGTATCGTGAAGTGCAGACTATACAAATAATTCCCGATCCTACTACCAAATATACTCTGCTTTTCAATATTAGGATTGCCAAGAACTTTTGGTCCTAATAAGGACAATCCTCATACATCCTGTCTACGAGTTTAAAGACGCTTTTTTTGTGGGTCCATGAGCACAGGCATGAGATTAATGTTGAAAAATTTAGCCAAGGTGCAGACTGTCATCTACCGTTAGCTCACACGTCTAAGTCTGCCTCTGATTAGAAATCGGTAGATGTCACAACGGTTCATCTTTTTTCTGTTCAGAGCATTCCATTACTCCTTGTGGATGGCTGTGGTACCTGTTCTCTTCTGTAGTTATTAGAACGCTCGCAGTTTGTTAAAATCCTGAATATACGCGTGTAGATCCGAAAGGCATTATTCTTGTTTTGTTCTTGGTTCGTCAGCAGTAGAATCCTGGAGGCTCAGATACTACCCTTTGGATAAGACGCCGCAAAATATGATACCAATACCCAACGTCAGGGATCTGAGCGCTGCCGTTGGTCCATTTGGGTTCATCTGGCACCACCTCTTTTCCAAAGCCCTGTTGTATCCGCCAGTCTGACTTTAGATTCCGCACTTGATCGTGCTGAGAGAGGCCGCGGGTTGACTTTATCATCTGCACTATCATTGACTTACTTGCACACAAAAGAATTAAAACCAAGTAATATACTGCACTATCCATGTGAATATCTGAATTTCCTAAAGTATTCTTGCAAGTGAACGGACGTGTTTTTTTGAGTAGCCCTTTACTATCTTTTAAAAGTTATTAGCTCTGCCATCAAGTGAACCTGAAATCTTCGAAACTTAACTTTTAAATAAAACAAAAACAGAGAAGTTAATTTGTTCTTTATTTAAAAAAAAAAAAAAGACAAAAAGAAAGACATACATTTATTCGTATACAAAATGGTGTGTTGTGGTCATTGTGACGAGAATCTGCCTCGAGACGGGGATTAGGCCAGCTGTAATTTCTGTTCAAGAAAATTGCGCTTTGATTGCACAAAAATTAGCCATAAGACATATAAAGGACATATAAAGACAAAGGAAATCTTGGGAATGCCACTTTTGTCAAAAATCGAAAGATTCCCAGGGATCAACGGGCGTGCAAGATCGTGCTAACGAAGAAGAAGCTGTTGTTGCCTAAACCGGGGCCGCTAAAACGAGAGCTGCCTCCACCTCGTCTGCTGACACCAGAAATTACGGGCTAGAAAACGACGTGAAAGAAATTAAAAAGCTGTTAAAAGAACATTCCACTAGTGTCGATTTTATTTGCAGTAAATACGACAATTTCAACACAGTTGCGGAATCAAGTACCAAATGTTAAAAAACTAGCGGATGAAAATGCTGATTTAAAACGGCAATGCGAGAATAAAGATACAACTATAATAAACATATAAATGAAATTTAATCAGCTCGAATAACACGTAATTGATAATAACATTGAAATGAAAAATGTTCCCTTTCAACCAAATGAACATTGAGTTGAAATAATCAAAAACATAAGCGAAACCATTGACTCCACAGTTGTAGACTCCGACATAAATAACATTTATCGCACAAACACCAAATCAAACAAAATGATTCAAAAATACGAGTAATTGTTTCCTTCACAAACAAATGTTGTAAGAACAATATCTTAAACAAACTATGCATGCGAGGTCCTTTAAAATTGCACGAAATACGTAAAAACTTAAATTCTAATACCGAAAAGCAAACAATTTACATAAACAATCAACTTACATCAACAAATCGACACATAATGTGCCTGTCAAAAAATCAAGCGAAGGCTTCTGGATGGAGCGCCGTGGCGTAAGTGGTTAGTGTGTCGGATCACTACGCATGAGGTTCCAAGTTCGAATCCCAGAAAACACCAAAACGTTTTTTCACGGTCCCACCTCTCGCGAGCGTCTGACAAACATCCGAGAGTATTGTTGTCACGAAAAAGCTTCTCAAATCGCCGTTCGGAGTCGGCATTAAACTGTAGGTCCCTTCCATTCGTGTGAAAAATATAACGCACACAACATGAGTGGTTGCGAGAAGCTAGGCCCTGGCACTTTAAAGAGCTGTTGCGCCAAATATTTGTATTTGTATTTTGCTTCTGGATGGAAGTTCGTATGTTCAAGAGAAGGAAAAATATTAGCGAGAAAGAACGAGACAACTAATGTTATACGCATCGATACCATCGCTGATGCTAAAAAAAATTGCATAACCTACTTACTAGGTCTGTTCGCGTACCCTCTCAAAACAGCGAATTTTTACGAAAAGTTACGAATTTTTGCGAAAACCTGTTCGCGTACCGAGAATTTTCTTAGTTTTTGACAGAAGAGAGCGAGTAAGAAATTTCCCCATGCTGCGAATTTTAGTACAAGAAATTTCTGTGGGCTAGTTTGTGAAAACTGTCAAATCGCTGTATATGTGATTTTTTGTTGGATTGTTCCTTCTCTTTCTTTCTTTCGCATACAATTGGGTTTGAGGCTTGACATTTAAAAAGTGGGCAACCTTTGTGGTTCAACGCGTTCGTTTACTTTTTCGTAATTTTACCTCTCTCTGAAATAATTTTACCCCCACTCGTGGAAATTTAACAAACTGCGAATTTTTGTGGAGAAAGTACGCGAACAGACCTACTGTCTTTCCTTTCGTAAACAAACTTTTTTCAACCAGAAATGTCATTGCAAATAAATAGTAATAACACAAATCAATATAATGTACTAGAACAACTTTTAGATATTGATCACAGGGTAATAGATGATATAAGTAGCATAAGAAATTTTAAATTAAAAACGTTAAGCTTTTCCTGTGTCTATCTTAATATCAGATCATTAGCCCGGTGTCTCCAGGAGCAATATTTCATAGAATGCAAGATAGCGTTCCACAAATAGTATTCTATGAAAAATTGCTTTCTATGTATTGCTCAACTCATAGCTTACTATGGATAGTATTCTCTGGGCTGTAATTTTACTCGTAGTAGCATTTTGACATTTTAGTTGCATTATGACATTTGCACCCTAAATTTCATGGCATACTATCTTTTTTTCGTTCTATGAAAAGTGACAAATAGCAAGCTAGGAAATATTGCTCGTGGAGACATCGCCTAAAGAAACAATGAGAATTATTTTTGCCTAAGTTTAAAGATATTATTGATGGACTCAAATTAATTGTTCTGGTAGAAAAAAATATTAAGGACGAAGAAACAAATATGTACCAAATCGATGGATTTCAAGCAACATTTTTAAACAGGAAAACTAGAAGAGGAGGGGGTGTTGCTTTTTTTGTTAAAAAAGGAATCTCTTTGGAGAAGATTAATTTTAATGCGTTTTTCTATGAAATTATACAACTAAAACTGAAGATAAACTTGAACGAATTAGATTTAATCACTGTCTACCGCCCACCGAAACTAAGTGTACCAAACTTTATAGAAGAGCTCGAAAAACAAATTGATAGCATTGATAAAGAAGGAAACTCGTCATAATAGGCGATATGAAAGTCAATTTAAATAGGATTAATAACACTAATATAAATAATTATTTGAGTATGAAAGCTGCAAAAGCTTAGAAAATACAATCCAGGCTGATACCAGAGTTGATTTAGCTAGTGGAAGTAGCAGCAGAATTGATCACTGTCTAGCACGTTTGAAAGATGAAAAGATTATATCGCAGGTATTAAAAACAGCATCTCAGACCACTATTCGCTATTCTGTGGTCTAACAAGTAACACTACTAACGGTACATAAAGTGATAATATACTTAATAAGATAAGTGACACTCTTGTAAGTACACATCTTCAAAGCATAAACTGGGATGAAATTTTCCAGAAAACAGACGTTAACGACTTCTATGACGAACTCTTGCGTATATTTAAAGAAGCTTACGAAAAATCAACCTTTAAAGCAACAAACAAAAAAAACGCAGCATAAGCCCATGGATTTACAATAAAATTTGCGCTATTTGCAAACAAAGAAATATTCTGTATAAACGATGGAAGAATAATAAGAGATGTATCCGATATGAATCTGAGTATAAAAATTTCCGGAATCTGGTTAACAAACAAATTCAAAAATCAAAATCCGCTTTTTATCGAACCAAATACCAGGAATTTAGTAAAAATCCAAAAAATACTTGGAGATTAATAAACAGTATACTTGGCAGAAATACAAACAGTTTGGACGAAATAATTTGCAAATAAACGTGCATTGATATTGCCTTTTTAAAAGGGTTCAAATGATCTCTTCTTTGAACGTGGCAATACCAGCTGAGCCGATCACTCTCTATTTTTTGTACGATTGTTTCCTTGATGTGAAAGCTTCCATGGATCTTCGAACTTCTTATTCGATGAAGGTTTGTCACTCCTGCTGTCATGCGAAGCATCTTCATCTCAGCTGCCGTTAATTTACTCTCATACTTTTTGTACATCGTCCAACATCGTGAACCGTATGTGAGCGCTGGACGCACAACTGCGGTGTAGAGCCGTCCCATCAACTTAGGTGGCATTTTTCTGTCACAGAAGATAACGGAATTTTCTCGCCACTTCATCCACCCTTCGCTTACGCGATGATTGATGTCGTCATCTTAAGTTGCTTTGCTATTGATCATAGATCTCAGATATTTGAACTTTTCGCACTTGGGAAGCACTGTTCCATTCAAATAAATGTCTGGAATAGGCCTGAGTGGATCAGAGAACGAGCAGCACAAGTACTCTGTCTTTTTTGAACTAATGCGATACCCATTTCCCTCCAGAACGTCCACCCCCACATCAAGTGCCCGTTGCAGGGATGTAGGATCCTCACTTATGATGGCTCCATCGTTAGCAAAGAATAACTGATGTAACTTGAGGTCCATCACTTTACCTTCAAGCAAATAATCAAGGACTGTAATAAAGAGCAAAGGACTTAAAACGCTTCCCTGGTGCACCCCGACTTTGATTGGGAACTCTTCGGTTACTCCAGCGGGGCATCTTACTCTTGCCTTTGCTCCTTCACACATGTCCATGATCATCTGTACATAGGTTTCTGGAACCCCTCGATGTCTTAGTGCCACCCATATCAGATCTCGTGGTGGTCTGTCCAATGCCTTTTCAATATCAACCAATAAAATATGCAAATCCCTTAAGGAATCACGATGTTTTTCCGTTATGATTCTTATACTTTGGATTGCATCTGTGGTTGATTTAACCGAGACAAACCCGCACTGATCATCAGATAGCCGTATTATTTTTCGCAGTCGGCCACCTAATACCCGCTCAACGATCTTCATGCTGTGTGACCTCAGTTTGATCGAACGGTAGTTATCACAATTTCTCGTATCACCCTTCCCTTTGTATACAGGGACAAGGCAACTTTCCCTCCATTGATTCGGCATTGGATCACCTCTCATAAATTTGGAAATCAGAATTCTGAGCCATCTGAATCCGATATCTCCCATCTTTTTCCAAAACTCGTCTGGGCCAACCGCTTTTCGTTCCTTTGAGTATTTGACCGCCTCATTAACTTCTTCGACTGTAATGTCGGGTATTTCTTTACAGTTAAGGGTGGCCCTTGGAAAGTATAGACGGGGAAACTGTTGATTTAAAAGTTCTTCACAATACTGCCACCACCTCTGCAGAATTTTGTCGTGATCCACAAGAAGGTGGCCATGAGCAATGTTAATGAACTTTGGCGAACGAATCTCCTGAGCATTCCTCCTTCTTTGGGCGGCTACTTTGAAGATGGTTGCGCTCTTGTTCATATTGTGTCTTCGCAGCTCCTGGATAGCCGCGTTTGCATCAGAAACCGGGGAAGATATTTTCCCCAGCTCCCGATACAGGCCCTCCGTACTCTCTGCTTAAAGCTGGGCGCACTTCTTTTTAGCTTTTTTCTTGCAACATCTGTATTCCATTTCGAGGCGAGCCTTTTCGTCACTATTATTAGAGGGGCACTTTGACCAAGCTTTGAAAACCCCCGCCATCACCCTGTTTCTTTGGCGTGTTGATGATGGCCTTTTGCAGCTCTTAGCAGTGATTTGGCCTTCTTTAAGCAAGTTCGCTATAGGGAATCCCATATATTTTGTGCTCTGCACTCTTCTTCCTCAGCTCCGATGATGGTATGAGAGAGGTAATTTTTCATCTTCTTCTTCTTCCTTTTATCAGCGGGGTTATGATCCGAAAACAAGCGATCACAACCCTCCCACTTCACCGCATTTCTAATGATCCGCCTGTGGGGTTCGCCTATTTGACCTCAGAAAATATCGGCAGGCCTGCCGATTTTGGATCACTCGGTTACTGAGGCCAATGAAATACCGATGTCGTCGCATTTGTCTGATCCAGGCGTTTATAGGCCTGCATTTCCTACATCGCGATGTTTTTGGAACGCGCATAGATATTGCCTTTTTAACAGGGTTCAAATGATTTCTTCTTTGAACGTGGCAATACCAGCTGAGCCGGTCGCGCTCTATTTTTTGTACGATGGTTTCCTTGATGTGAAAGCTTCCATGGATCTTTGAACTTCTTATTCGATCAAGCTTTGTCACTCTTGCTGTTATGCGAAGCATCTTCATCTCAGCTGCCGTTAATTTACTCTCATACTTTTTGTACATCGTCCAACATTGTGAACCGTATGTGAGCACTGGACGCACAACTGCGGTGTAGAGCCATCCTTTCAACTTGGGTGGCATTTTTCTGTCAAAGAAGATAGCGGAATTTTCTCGCCACTTCATCCACCCTACGCTTATGCAATGATTGATGTCGTCATCACAGGTTACTTTGCTATTGATCATAGATCCCAGATATTTAAACGTTCACACTTGGGAAGCACTGTTCCATTCAAATAAATGTCTGGAATAAGCCTGAGTAGATCAGAGAACGGGCAGCATAAGTATTCTGTCTTTTTTGAACTAATGCGATACCCATTTCTCTCCAGAACGTCCACCCACACATCAAGTGCTCGTGGCAGGGATGTAGGATCCTCACTTATGATGGCTCCATCGTTAGCAAAGAATAACTGATGTACCTTGGGGTCCATCACTTTACTTTCAAGCAAATAATCAAGGACTGTAATAAAGAGCAAAGGACTTAAAACGCTTCCCTGGTGTACCCCGACTTTGATTGGGAACTCTTCGGTTACTCCAGCGGGGCATCTTACTCTTGTCTTTGCTACCTCGTACATGTCCATGATCATCTGTTCATAGGTTTCTGGAACTCCTCGATGTCTTAGCGCCACCCATATCAAATCTAGTGGTTGTCTGTCGAATGCCTTTTCAAAGTCAACCAATACAATATGCAAATCCCTTAAGGAATAACGATGTTTTTCCATTATGATCCTTATACTTTGGATTTCATCTGTGGTTGATTTACCCGAGACAAACCCGCACTGATCATCAGATAGCCGTATTATTTTTCGCAGTCGGCCACCTAATACCCGCTCAACGATCTTCATGGTGTGTGACATCAGCTTGATCGAACGGTAGCTATTACAGTTTCGCGTATCACCCTTCCCTTTGTATACAGGGAGAAGGCAACTTTCCCTCCATTGATTCGGCATTGGATCACCTCTCACGAATTTGGAGATGAGAATTCTGAGCCATCTGAACCCGATGTCTCCCATCTTTTTCCAGAACTCAGAGGGCATCTCATCTGGCCCAATCGCTTTTCGTTTTTTGGAGTATTTGACCGCCTCACTAACTTCTTCGACCGTAATGTCGGGTATTTCTTCACAGTTATGGGTGGCTCTTGGAAAGTATAGCCGGGGAAACTGTTCATTTAAAAGTTCTTCACAATACTGCCGCCACCTCTGCAGAATTTTGTCGTCATCCACAAGAAGCTGGCCATGAGCATTGTTAATGAACTTTGTCGAACGAATCTCCTGAGCATTCCTCCTTCTTTGGGCGGCTATTTTGAAGATAGTGGCGCTCTTGTTCATATTGTGTCTTCGCAGCTCCTGGATAGCCTGGTTTGCATCAGCAGCCGGGGAAGATATTTTCTCCAGCTCCCGATACAGGGCCTCCGTACTCTCTGCTTAAAGCTGGGCGCACTTCTTCTTCGCTTTTTTCTTGCAGCATCTGTATTCCAATTTCGAGGCGAGCCTTTTCGTCATTATTATTAGAGGGGCACTTTGACCAAGCTTTGAAAGCCGCTTTCTTCTCATTTATCACTTTCTTAGCTTCATCACTCCACCACCATGTTTCTTTGGCGTGTTGATGGTGGCCTTTTTAAGCGCCTAGCAGTGATTTCGCCTTCTTTAAGCAAGTTCGCTGTAGGGAATCCCGCATATTTTGTGCTCTGCACTCTTCATCCTCAGCTCCGTTGATGGTGTGAGAGAGGTAATTTTTCATTACGAAAACAAAAGCCTCGCCTTTTTCTTTGTCGAGATTGTACCACTTGATTTCCTCAGAGACCCTTGTTTGTTTGCTTTTCTTCGGTGTTTTCATAAAAATTTCTGTTAGCAGGAGACGGTGTTGCCGAACGATTGCCTCTCCCAGGATCACTTTGCAATCTTTTACCCGAGGCTTCATGAAACTGGCTACCAAATGGTAGTCAATCTGAGTTTCATCTCCACCACTGCTGTAAGTGATTAGGTGTCGGCTTTGTTTGATGAACATGGTATTTAACACGATAAGACCGTGTGATTTGCACATGCTTAGGATGTCTTCACCAGGAAGGTTCCTGGTGCCATATCCTAGTCCTCCATGGCAGTCTTCATAGTCTTTGTTTGATTTCCCGACATGTCCATTCAAATCTCCTCCAACAAACAGAAACTCTTCCTTTGGGATGTTCTTAAGGAGATTGTGGAAATCTAGCCAAAATGCATCTTTATCTCTCTGATTGCACCCATTTTGGGGAGCATATGCACTGACAATATTCCACACCTCTCCTTGTATTACTAGTTTGAGAGACATCAAACGGTCGCTGGACTTCGAAATGCTCAAGACGTTTCCAAGTAGCTCTGCCGCAAGGATGATACCGATTCCGTTCTTAGCCTTTTCCGTTCCGTAGTAGAACATCTTGTAATCTTTTGTTCTAACGTCCAAGAAACGCGCCCGATTTCCGGTGTTTTTCCATTTCGTCTCTTGGACACACAAGATTTCCACCCGCCTTCTATTCATCATCTCTTCCAGCTCGTAACTTCGACCGGTCATGCTTCCAACGTTCCAACTCGCGACCCTCAAATTGCGTCCAAACTGTTTCATTGTTTTGCTAGCCCTCGGAATCCGTATAGCTCTGACCCGAACATTTCTGCTCGGTCCAGGATCAGTACCATGCACAGCAGTGGTAGTGCCTGGCGGGGTAGTGCCTTTCCTTGCAAGTATTACCATAATGATGCAGTTTTGCAATATTACCATATTGCGATGGTGTTTGTTGTTTGACACGTGCATGCTCCTGTTTTAGTATTGTTTGATCTTTCTTCTATGACACCGGAGATCTCCAGTCGTGTTAACCCACGGACTCGCATGCACACTTGTGGGAGGGTTTTTAAGGTAGTATATGTGTCGCTAGGCTCACTTGGGTGTTAAATTGCCTAGATCTGATTTGTCCCCTTAGTCGCCTTTTACGACAAGCGCTGGTTATTGGGGGGCGCTGCAGTGATATTCTTAACCCGTCCCTGCACGGGGAGAGGTAATTTTTCATCATGAAAACAAAAGCCTCGCCTTTTTCTTCCTCCAGATTGTACCACTTGATTTTCTTAGCTTTGTTTGCTTTTTTCGGTGTTTTCATAAAAAAAAATGCTTATAAGCAGGAGACGATGTTGCCGATCGATTGCTTCTTCCAGGATCACTTTGCAATCTTTTACCCGAGGCTTCATGAAACTGGCTACCAAATGGTGGTCAATCTGGGTTTTATCTCCACCACTGCTGACACTATGAGACCGTGTACTCATAGTAGTGTCAGATTTCTAGTGACTAAAAACACCCTTCCCTTCTTTTTGTTTACTACGACTAAGTTTGACCTTATCAAGTAGTTTAAGCTTCAGATTTATATTCGCGTGAGGCAGGTAGATTTTCAATAAAAGCACCTGCTGAAACCGTCATGACATGCGGCTTTTTGTCTTATTGCGCTAATTCGAACGGTTTTGTTCTTTGAAGTCGGCGCGTAAGATTTGTCACATCCAAAGTTTGGAGTATGGCACTGTTGCAATGGCCATGAAGACGAATACGAAGCTTGCGAGCGAAGTTTTTTATTTCGTCCTCCACGGTAGCTATCCCTAAGTCTCTGTGGAAATCATTGTTTCTGATATACCAGGGAGCGTTCACGATTATTCTTATAATTTTATTTTGGAGTGATTGTATGAGATTCCTATTGCTTGGTTTGGTACAACCCCAGAGTTGTATACCGTACGTCCACACGGGTTTAAGCACTTGCTTATACAGAAGCAGTTTGTTATATACGCTTAGTTTGGAATATCTTCCAATTAGCCAATACATTTCTCTAAGTCGATTTCCGACTTCGTCACGTTTCTTTTTAACGTAAGGTTTCCATTTAAGTTTTGCGTCTAGTGTCATTCCCAGATATTTAGCTTCGTTTGCATGCGGTATTTGTACCGAGTTAATGAAAACGGGAAGGTTGATTATTTTCTTGTAGGTGAAGTTAACATGCGTCGATTTGGTCTCGTTAAAAATCATGCGCCAAGTTTTTGTCCACTTACAGATTTTATCCAAGGCTCGTTGGAGTTTTGTGGTTGCTGACTCGATTGAACTTTCCGTTGCCAGAATAGCCGTATCGTCCGCGAACGTAGCTACAATAGTGCCTTCAGTTTGTGGTAGGCCCAAGGACACTTCCTTGCGGAACTCCGGCGGCGATTTCTTTAAAATCAGAATATTCAGTTCCGTGCTTGACGCGAAAAAGTCTGTTTTTAAGGTATGATTCTAAGATCTTATGAAGTTGCTCCGGAAGGATTCGTCTTAGCTTATAATTCAATCCATCGTGCCAAACCCTGTCGAAGGCTTGAGATACGTCAAGAAAAGCGCTAGAACAAATCTTTTTCTCCTCAAGGGCTTTTTCAATTTCGTCGGTTATTCTACAAACCTGGTCAATTGTGGAATGCTTGATTCTGAACCCGAATTGGTGGTCAGGTATTAGGCGTCTCTCTTCAATGACCGGAAGAATCCGTTTCAGAAGGAGTTTTTCAAATACCTTCGATATTATTGGTAGTAGCGATATCGGTCTGTACGATTTTTTGTCATTTGGAGATTTCCCCGGTTTCGGAACCATTATGACTTCTGCGACTTTCCATTGATTTGGAACGTATAATAATCTAATGGAAGCATTTATTAAATAAAGCAATTTTAATAGTGCCTTTTTTGGTAATTCCTTGAGGATTTGTCCGGTTATTAAATCATAGCCAGGAGCTTTATTGTTTTTCAGGTTTTTTATTGCCTGGCAAAGTTCTATAAGTGACACACTTTTTATTCTAAGGTTGTCAGATGTCGTAGTCGTACCGGTAAAATCGTCTACCAATGTTTCTCCATCAAATGGCTTAAAAGTCTCTTCTAAGTGCTCGGCAAATAGATCCGCTTTTTCTTTGTCACCTTTTGCCCATTCGTCGTTGTTTTTTCTTATCGGTGGCGAATGTATTTGCGGTTTTTTAATTCTTTTGACTGCTTTCCAGAGAGAGTAATTAGTGGTTTTTTCGGCGGTTAAACCTTCATGATAAGCTGAAGTCTCTCGGTTTTTTAAGTCTTGGATCGCTTTTTTAAGCTTATTGCATAGGAAATTCGAGTGGGTTTTATGCTGAGGAGCGCGAGTTTGTTGCCATATTTTGCGTGCTCTCCTCTTTTCTCGAATAAGTTCTTTTATTTCCGGCGGATAATAAGCTTCATTGCATGGGACTTCTTTCCTCCTTAAAGGTGTATTTTTCCACGCGGCATTTTGTATTGATTCAATAAATTTGCCGAGCTCATCTTCTATTTCGAAGGGTGTTTTGAGCGATACATTTAAGGCAATATTTTCTTCGCAATCAGTTCTAAAGTCGCGCCAGTTAGTTTTTTTGTTAGTTAATCTAGGCACACCTTCTACTGTCATTAGTCGGTCACTTATTGTCAAGATTACCGGCGAGTGATCTGAGGAGAGATCAAAGCTTTCCTCTACTTTCGCAAAATTTGAAGATACTCCTTTTGCTACGAAGAAGTCTATTAGGTCCGGTGTTTTTGCTGTATCAGAGGGCCAATACGTCGGTTTCCCCGTCGAAAAGAAATCAACCCCGAATTGCATACCGGCTTCGTACAGAAGTCTGCCTTTCCGTGAATTGGATCTGGAACCCCAAAAGGTGTGTTTTGCGTTGAAATCGCCACCTATAATGAAATTCGATCCAAGTGAGTCAAGGAGACGTACAAAGTCGTTACTTCTAAACGTGCATCGCGGAGGACAATAAATGGATGCGATGTTGAAATACGAGTGCCTATTCTTAACTCGAACTGAACTTTTTTGCATTGTATCGATTTCAATCGTCGTATTTATGGAGTGCTCAATGCAGTCTTTAATGAATAAGGAGGATACGCCTCTAGCTCTTCCGGAAGGGTGGTATGCGTGATAAGCACGATACCCTCTTATTTTTACTCCGGATTCCTTTGTCAAATGAGTTTCAGAGATCAAGCAAATGTCAATGTTGTCATTCCGTAAGAATACTTCTAATTCGGCGTTTTTTTGTAGAAGGCCGTTTGCGTTCCATGTTAAATTTTTTAGTAACTGATTCATATTCATATGGGAGTTCTTTTTTGGCGAGGTTTTAACTCGAGCTTGCTCAATTTATCAAATATGACTTTGTTTACCTTCGTTTGCTCCTCAAGTTTCGCAAGAATTATAGAGAAGACTTGGGAGACTGGGTCTACCGTAACACCGCTTTGCTTGGTTTCTAGCGACGCAGCTTGAGCATATGTTAGCGTCTCTGGAGATTGTGGCTTTTCCTTTGATTTTGCCGAAGGAACTTTACTTTGCTCGACTCTCGTCTTAACTTTGACGTGTTTATTAATGGTCGTTACCCTTGGCTTAGCGATTTCACGACTATTTTTAACCGGTTCTGCGTTCTGGCGTTGAATATTTTTAAATGTGTCTCGCCTTTTTTGAAGCTCTTTTGCCACTTCGCAACCTCGATAGTTCGCTGGGTGCTTTCCTTTGCAGTTAATGCAGGTAGCCGGGGCCTGCTTATTTAGGTCACACTTTTCTGAGAGATGGTTACCAGCACATTTTACGCATCTCGGCTCTTTTTGACAATACGACTGTGTGTGATTAAAGCCTTGACAGCGTTTACACTGAGGTATCGATCTCGTACTCGTACGCATAGGCTCAATCTTGACTACGATATTCAGAATAGTTTTAACGTTATAAATATCGTCTACATTTTCGCTCCTGTCAAAGGTAAGCATAAAGAGCGGAAGTCCATGCTTGACCATGATTTCCTGGCCTTGTTCCGTTTGTTGCTTCACCTTTTTGAGAATATTGACGGCAGAGAAGAATTTTTAAACCTTTAGCTTTGAGGTTGTGCATTACGTCGTCTTTTGTGCACGAGGGGTGGAGACCCCTTGCTATAACACGCAGTGGTCTTTCTGACCTATTTTCATAAGTATACCACTGGATCTTTTCCGTGTTTAATTTTTGTGATATTGCTCGGTAGCCATCGGAGTCATCAACGTTAATTTTCCACGCATTGTTCCTGAGTGACGTTACCTTGAATTTCGATGTCGTTGTACCTTTAAGAAGGCAATGTAGCTTATTGTAGTCCGTTATGCCAACGACGTTTATTGCAGGCGGGGGACGTGCTTTAGCTTGAGTTTGTTTTGGCTTCGACTCATTTTGCTTGTCATCTTTTCGCGGCTCGATTTCGGGCGAAGAGCCGGCTCTGCGTTTTTTGCTAGGTCTTTTCTTTAAGACGCAATTCGTTTCGCGTGCAAGCTCTTCTTCGTCTGTGTGATATTGTGGATTAGCTGCGCGGGGAGGGGAATCTTCGCGTTCTTTTTGTAAAAGCGAGTTCTTTAGAAGCTTGTTTTCCTCTCTCAGAATGTCTACCTCTTTTTTGAGCTCTTGGTAGAGCCGATTCATTTCATCAAGCCTATTGCGAAGTTCGTTATTTTCCTTCTCAAAGCTTTTACATTTCTCTAAGTCCTGTTTCTTGTGCGCTTGCACTTCCAGCGGACTTTTTTTCCCGGAGACATTCGGTCTTGATGGTGGAGACCGAGGTACCCTTGAACTTTTTATAAAGGGATTTATCAATTGCAATAATTGGCTCTCCCCAGAATCCGTAGAGCCTACCTCCGAAGAGGGTGGATTTTCCAGTGAACCTGGACTGCCACCTGGGGTATTAAATCTTTTCGTTTTACTCATTGCATTTTTTTGTATACACTTTAAGCCCGGTATACGAAGGGTGGATTTTAGTCGCCTCTTACGACAGGCATGCCTACCTCGGGTATATTCTAACCCCTACCCGAAGGGGTAAGCTGTAAGTGATCAGGTGTCGGCTTTGTTTGATGAACATGGTATTTAACACGATAAGACCGTGTGATTTGCACATGTTTAGGATGTCTTCACCAGGAAGGTTCCTGGTGCCATATCCTAGTCCTCCATTGCTGTCTTCATAGTCTTCGTTTGACTTCCTGGCATGTCCATTCAAATCTCCTCCAACAAACAGAAACTCATCCTTTGGGATGTTCTTAAGGAGATTGTGGAAATCTACCCAAAATGCATCTCCATCTCTCTGATCGTACCCATTTTGGGGAGCATATGCACTGACAATATTCCACACCTCTCCTTGTATTACTTGTTTGAGAGATATCAAACGGTCGCTGGACTTCGAAATGCTCAAGACGTTACCAAGTAGCTCTTCCGCCGTTCCTTCGGTTCAATCGATATTTGTTGGAAATATATCTAGTGAAGAAATCCTGAAGTTACAACTTAATCTTAAAACAAATAAATTACCCGGAATAGATAACATGCGTGCAAAAGACTTGAAATAAAATGCTGAAATACTGGCAACTGTAATATCACATTTCGTTAGCCTTATTTTAAACCAATCTTGCTTACCGGATAAGCTAAAGGTTTCAGTAGTTCGCCCAATATTCAAAGCAGGATCAAAAACGGACATCCTTAACTATAGACCTATTTCCATCTTTCCAGCTATCGACAAGTTATTGGAAGAAGCCATGGCGCATAAAATAAAGGATTATATTCATCGCTACAGGATCAGTAACAGAAACCAATTCGGATTTACAAAAAACAAAAACTAATCGTGGCGGAATTTGCTAATGTGATCAATGCCAATCTTAATAAAAACCATAATATGGTCATTTTCATTTCATAGGTAATTGAGAGGAGATTAGAAAACATTGGAATTCGAGGAGAAATTTTGGAGTGGTTTAGAAGCTATTTAAGAAATCGTGGACTTAAAGTTAAAGTCTTAAATAACTACAGCCAGCAAGATCCAGTAAAATACGGAATGCCTCAAGGCTCAATTTAAGGACCGCTGTTATGCATAAGAAGTGTGGGATTTGCTTATGCGGATGATATGGCAATCATAATAAGCCACAAATATTTAGCAATAACAACTAAAGTTATGCAGTCGGAGTTCGACTTGTTAGTCCCTTGGTTCCACGGTTTTGGACTCATCAATTCAAGTTAAAGCATATCAGACCTTCCAGTGTACTCAGAACCAAAATCCAAATTGAATTTCATCATGTACAATGTCTGCATCACCACGCACAACAAGAAAATCTGAACCCGAATGATGCTTGCACAGACATCATCGAAAATGTAAGAAGTTACAAATACCTTGGGATAGAACTGGACTGTTTCTTCAAATGGGATCTACACTTAGCACAACTGTGCAAACGACTTCAGAGAGCTGTTTATGCCATGCATCACCTAAACAACTACACCAACTACAGTGTCCTGAAGCAAGTGTACTTTTCACGTGGAGTCTGTATTAAGATATGGTATACTAGCATGGGGCAATACGACTTTGGGTTACTTGATGGATATACAACGACTGCAGAACCAGATTTTAAAAATTTTAATACACGCGAAATATGGACCACAGTGGCGAAGAAGTACCCAAACACTACACTCAGAGCCAGGACTTTTAAGTCTTAAGCAATTGTTTGAATTCACCGTTATTGAGGAATACTACTATGATCAATGGTATAAGCGGCGTCTCGAACACGATGTTAACACCAGACGAATAGCACAAGGTTTCCTGCAAACACCAAGATACAACAATTCATACGGTAGACAACAACTATCAGCTATAATTCCTAACATTTTCAACAGACTACCCAGGGAATTACACAACGTTGCATCAGAGGTCCTTAGAAAAAAACGTATAAAAGAACATCTATTGAATACATTATATCCATTGCGTTATATTAAATCTCCAATTAAATTTGTTTTATATCAATAAGTACTAAAATTAACATTTCTTAAAAATTATCTTTAAAATTTGTATATTTTCAATTTTTTTATTTATTTGTTTATTTTTCTTTGAAAAGAATACATTGTAATACATCTTTTTAAAAAAACAACCTTCTGCAGAAAAGCCTCTTAAGGGCTTCGCAAATTCATCCTATAAGCAAATAAGAATTGAAGTTGAAGAATTTATGCTGAGTGCCTTTCTCTCTTTTGTTATCAATTTTATTTGCTAACCCTTCGTAATAAAATTTCAACTTATGTAGTGCTCGATAAATTAAGAATTGCTTCTTTAAATTATTATTAGCGCAAGTTGTTATTTTAGCTCTAAATTATTGAATTTCATAAAAAAAAAGCTTCCAAGACGTGTCATGGTGGCCATGCCATCAGGTAGGCGACTCCGCGGTAGGCCTAGAAATAGATGGTTGGACCAAGTCCGACATCTCTCCTGGAGCCGTCTAGGGATTCCTCCTGATGAGTTGGAGTCAATGGCCGGGGATCGAGAAGGATGGAGAGTCCACCTGAGCATCCTACCGCCACGATCCTCATGAAGGATTAACGGGCCATAGGAAAATGTATGTACGTATGTATGTAAAAAAAACTAAATACATATATACTCATATACAAAGTTTCTGATTTAATAACAGAATAACTTTTTGAGTGGTTTTCTACATCCCATATAAACTTGCCGTATATATTTGTTTGATTTCAGTCGTTAATAATTATTTTTTGACTCATATTTAATAACAGAGAACTTATTGAGTTAACCCGTATTAAAATGCTGAGAGTTTACCTCTGAGAATAGCAACATTTTTAAAGAAACATTGGTGATCTTACTCCCCCGCACGTGTGAGTACAATATTAGTGCATGTTCTGTCGTTCTGTGGATTCTACTCCATTGAACACCCGACGCGCTCAACAAGCTCTAATCCCCGATGCAGTTGCAACCTCCACAGCAGAAAAGAGTTCTACACGAATTCACTTGCGGGTTTTCCCGCATATCAAGCTATAAATCTCCGATTGATGCCTCGTCCTCGTTAATTCCTACATTTAGTTGCAACGATGCTTCTCTACCTAAGTCTTCTTCTCGTCAGGAATCCTCATTTCTAACATCTTCATCCGTCAATCTGGTGGTAGTGAAAAAGCCTCCTCGTAGAAAAATCTTTCTCTCGAGGCTCTTGAGATATCTTGAACTAAATAAGTAGCAAAACCTCGGT
The DNA here is from genome assembly GCA_945910035.1 of Brachypalpus laphriformis. Classification (NCBI taxonomy): domain Eukaryota; kingdom Metazoa; phylum Arthropoda; class Insecta; order Diptera; family Syrphidae; genus Brachypalpus; species Brachypalpus laphriformis. The sequence goes on from OX246753.1 coordinate 38,118,764, forward strand.
GCCCTCATCCCTCAAATGCATCAAATATAATTTTAAGGAACCTCGCGATATAGCATCTTTTAAACTGCTAACTCCTGACTCTCACTTTGAACTGCTACTATCGGGAGAATTTTGGCCTGATGGAACTTTAAAAAAGAAGTTGCCTAGCTTCTCGCAACCCCTGTTGTGTGCGTTATATTTTTCACACGAGTGGAAGGGACCTACAGTTAAGCGCCGTATCCGAACGGCAATTTGGTTTGAGAAGCTTTTTCGACACAACAATACTCTCGGATGTTTGTCACACGTTCAAGAGAGGTGGGACCGTGAAAAACTTGTTGATGTTTTCTGGGACTCGAACTTGGAACCTCATGCGTAGTGATCCGACACACTAACCACTTTCGCCGTGGCGCCCACATGATGGAACTTTAGTCCATGAATATAATTTTCTAAGGCATCCTCTATATACCTGAATTCCCAAAATCTCCCCTATGACATTTTCGCCCTTAACGAAACTAATCTTACTCAAGATTTTTACCACAATGAACCGCTTATGTCCGATGGTCTTAAGAAAGCGGACGCTTCCTCGGCTCGAGGTGTTTTTCGCCTTAACTCGACTATAGTTTAAACTTCGCACACATCTTACTTTGAATATATTTATATCAAAATTACTATTTCAAACCGCAATATTTTCATCCTTTGCTGTTACATTCGACCATCTCAGCCCATTCAGAGTTACCAGTTTGCCATAGACGCTTTCGATTCTTTGCTTAATATTGTTGATCCTCGCGACACCGATTTTAGTTTCCCCGACCTCCAATGGTCTCTATCAGAAGATCAGTCTCATTACATAGCAATGTAATGACTGTCTCTCTGACTCCAGCCTATATCAATTAAGTGGAGTTACTAATAACTAAGGCAGACAGCTTGATCTTATTTTCTCGTCTGATACCGATAACTGCGTCGTTTCAGTGAGCAATAATCTTTTATCCAAATTGGACCATAACCCCCTCCTCTATCCCTTACATTGTCTAACAATAAAGATAGTAATACTGCCCGATCAGAGTACTCATATAACTTTAATTTTCGCAAGGCAGACTACACAAAACTTACTAACCTTTTAAGTGCTATTCATTTTAGCATCATTCTTTACAGTACACACATTTCTGTCGATGATACACTTGGATTGTTCTACTCTGAAATTGTCAGCTGTTTTATGCAATCCGTCCCATACATGCCCCAAAAGAGTTTCTCGTCATCTCCTCCTTGGTATACTAAAGAATTACGCTTACTTCGCTCTGGCGTATCTTCCTCGAATTTCGATCTGATTTTAACTTCTCCAATTACTTCCTTGCACATACGCATTTGTGCGTATAAAGAAACTCTGTGAGTTTCTTTATATCAAATATATTGACCGTATGCAATCTGACATTATCGCTGATCCCAAACGATTTTTTCACTTTATTAATACAAAAAAAAAGTCAGACAGCTATCTATCAACTCTGACATTATCCAATACATCGTCGAGCGATCCTCGAATAATAGCAAACTCATTCGTCCATTTCTTCAGTCAATCGTTCTCCAACCACACATCAGAGCCTGACCATTCTTACTTCTCCTACATGACAGATTGTGCCCAAACCTCATTAACTTCAATCGATATAACAGTGGCTCTCGTGACAGAAAAGAACGATCGTCTTAAATGCGAATACTCCATTGGGCCGGGGACAGTATACCTGCCGTAGTTTTAAAAAAAATGTGTAGACTCTTTAGCTATACCCCTTACAGCTCTATTCCAAATGTCTCTTTCACAGAGCGTCTTCCCTATACTCTGGAAAAGCAATTTTATTATTTTCCTTCATAGAAAAGGCCCGAAAAATGAAATTTCTAATTATCGTCCTATAGCTAGGATACCTAAGCTATTCGAAAGAATTGTTTACGATGCAATGTTTTTTCATTGTAAACCTATATTTTCCCCTCACCAACACGATTTCTTAAAGGGAAGGCCAACAGCCACAAACCTAACCGAATTCATATCCAGCACCCTGTACATATTGGTGAATGGCAAGGAAGACGATGTTGTTGCTATACCGATTTCAGCAAACCCTTCGATAAAATCTCGCACCCAATTATATTTTTTAAAAGTAAAAGCTCTCGGTTTTCAATCTGGGTTTATTGCGTTATTTTTAGATCCTTTGTATCTGATCCCTTTATGGCCCCCTCTGGTGTCCCCCAAGGTAGTCATCTTGGGTCTCTGGTTTTCTTTTTGTCAATTAATGATGTCGACGGCATTATTAAATATCCCCGTCTATCAGTTTATGCGGACGGCATGAACATTTTTGTACACATCTCCACACCAACTGACTCCCATGTACTTCAAACTGATTTGATCAGCTTTTCTAAGTACTTGGTGTAATAAAAACTTTCTTAAGTTGAATATCAACAAATGCCAAGCTATTACTTATTCCCGGAAGTAATAGCCAGAGCCAGTTCCCATTGTCACTTTTCTGCGTGATTTAGGTGTCATATGCGACAGTCAACTTAATTTTCGTAGCCATATTGACAATATCATTAGCAGGGCAAATTCTACGCTAGGTTATGTAAAACGTTGGTCCAAAGAATTCTCAAATCCGTGATGAATATCCTGTACTTCATATTTGTAAGACCAATTCTAGAATATGCCAGCCAAGTTTGGTCTCCCTATCACGATACACATTCATATCGAATTGACTGTGTCCAACGGAGGTTCATTTTGCTCTACGCGATCTCCCTTAGCCTGACAGATTCAACCTACCTCCTCACAAGCATCGTTTGAACTTGAAAATCGTTGAAAAGTTGCCGATATACTATTTGTACACCAGCTATTAGCAGGCAACATTGATTCTCCTATGCTGCTCCAAACCATCTCACTCAACACTAATCCGCGTATTCTGAGGTCAGTACCTCTCTTCCGCCTCAAGTTTCACCGTACGAATTACGGGTGTAATGAATCTATGTCTCGAATACTACGTATGGCTAATGACTGCCATAACCTTATTGATTTTCAGTGCAGCAAAAACTCACTTAGAAACTTCCTTTATTCCCCTTCTGCACTCAGGTTTTGATGAAGATTTATATTAGTTATTAAGTAAACATTATAAATAATTAAACATAATTCCCTTACTGCTTGTATTAAGCTAATAATATTACAATAAATAAATAAATATCCTTAAATGGGCAAAAATATAAATTTTGTGGTAAAAATTAAACAAATTTTCCTTCGCCAGTATTTCAAGCGAACATAAGATTGTAATGCCGAGCAAAATATCTGACAGGATATCTTCCGGATAAGAGGAGGTGGGTACTTAAATCCTATTGAACAACAAAAGCTACACGGATCTGGGTAAACAAGGAGCAAATGCACCATAAGCTACTAGACATCACTAGAACTAACCCATTCAGTAACTTTTCTTTTCCTCTTTTCAAATCTGATATCGCATAACTAGAAACGCAAAGGGTTTACAGATATCAGGGAGGCTATGTAACTATGTATGGAGTAATATAATGTAACCTCTTATCTATCTACTCACAATGAGGATGCCAGAAACAAATTCTTTTCAAATCAATATCCGAGAGCGAAGGACTGCTTAATAATGGTGTGCACTATGTAAATATATACTCGAGAGAAAGAGAATTTACCATTCTTCATTTAGTGCCTCTATTGTTGAGGCATTATCCTCCACATTTACATATATTACGGAAACATTCTATTTAAAATTTCATACAATTAGCAATTTTAAGGACAATACAATGTCAATTAAATTTTTTACGTTTCATCATATTTTCATTCGAAACACCCACGACCCCTTCAGACACACCCGTGTGTGTCATCAATGTCCTTGTTCGCTGTCAATAAAAATCGTCTGCGAAACAGTTCATTGAAAATTCATTGACGCTTAACACCATATGGCTGGCACAGTTCCTTCTCTCCGTGCTGGACATTTTATTCGATTAATACCTCGTATACTCAACCCTTATCATACCCTCAGCAGGTGTAGGGAGTGGAGAGTTACGTAAATACAATACAACAAAATAAAATCCCCTTAAAAAAACGATTCGACAAAAAAAAATGCTTTACAACATGCGATTGGAATCGAAAAACACAAATTTGAGCCCATTACGTAAGCTGGCATCCTTTTAGGTGGTGATTTAGATTTCGCATCAAAAAATCATCAACAGAGAGATACAGATAGAAATACAAAATACAACCCACCCTTACCACTTCAAATCCAAATCTCTTTTTCTCTTTAATTCATTAATTTTGGCCTCGAAAAAGTTCGAACATTTAAAACTCATTTCATGAACTATTATCCTTGAAACACAAAGAGTGAGAGAACGAGATAGAAAGAAAAGCTCATTACCGACGAGGGAATCTCGGATCGAAGAGTGGCAAACGATAAGGCAGTGCAGGAAGGAAAGATTGTGTTTTGTGTAGTGGAAGGGCAGAGGGAGGAGATTTGAGGCTGTTTCCGAAAATGATTTATTCGCCATGTTTATCCCAGGAGACGCTACAAGACCAAAAAGGAACAAGCAAGAGAGACCGAGTGAGAAAATCATAAATCTCTTTGCCAAAAATATGATTTTCAAGTCTTTCTTCGCACAGTTTTCATATTCATCAATTGCAGAAAATGAAATACCGAAACCAAGCAGAGGCGGTGGGATGGAGGACAACTGAACTCAACAACGGATCATTAAAAACGCATTACAAGTTCTCTCAACAAGTTATCGGAGGAATGTTGTTGTGTTGCTTGCAACAGTCTTTGGGGAAGCTTTTGTTTTCGCCTCCCGCTTCAGCAAAACGCATTGGGGAGCAGTATAAATTGTACTTTATCATCATTCGAAGGAACGAATTTGAATTGCGGTCCTGCATTGTAATTAAAAATGCATTACAAAAAATGAAATTGCTTATCGTTTCTCTTGGGAGTTTTTGAAAGTAGTCAAGGGAATGCCAGTGTCATTCGTAAAGAATTCAAACTGTCAGGTGAAGGTTAAGACGCAGAAAACAAAAAAATCTCAGCCACCTTGCAAGCAACTCAACCGCTTAAGTAACCATTGCAAGACGGCCCGTCTATAGGGTAGACAGACGAGTATCGTATATGTGCCTACTTATATCTAGGAAGTATTGTCTCCTGGGCGGCGTGGCGCAGTGGTTAGTGTGTTGGACCACTGTGCGTGAGGTTCAATGTTCGAATCCCAGAAAACACCAAACGTTTTTTCACGGTCCCACCTTTCGCAAACGTCTGACAAACATCCGAGAGCATTGTTTGCCCTTCGGATACGGCATAAAACTGTAGGTACCTGTAAGTATGGGCATAAGTCTCCTTCTCTGCGTTGATGGGCCAATGATTGGAAATTGAATTTAGGTGTGAGAGCTTTCATTAAGCGTCCTGCTTGCCCCTGTAAAGAATGTTTTCGAGCCGAATTTCAAATGTAAAAGAAAGTCTGGAAAATCAGCGAGTTTCCCAATTGGGATTGAACAACAGGGCACTAGATTTCATGGTGAGTTAGTTCTGGAACATATTTTTTGATAACAAGTTTTAGTCCAGGCATGCTTTTGCAGTCCAGTTGGTTAGGAACTTGCCGAATCACATGAAAACGAAGCTTGATGTTTGTAATTGAGATATAGTGCAGAGTAGAATAAATTGGAAATGTCTTAACAAAAAGATCTGCTCATCTTTGGTTAGATGTACGAGTATGTAAAGAAAAAGACTGATTGCAGCTGTTGTTTATCAATTTCGCCATTCACCCGAAAGGACGAGATGCACTGAACTTTAGCAGTTTGTTAATCGTTTGATTGCACATTTAAGCTTTGTAAACTCAAAAAGATTTCACAGTCTTTCTTTTTTCAGTTAGGTTGAGGCGCCATCGGAACTTTTCTTTGCAGCAAGGGTTTGCTCACAGCTTTTGTTGAACCAAGGCTTATTTTGAAATGATTTTGTAAAAGAATACAATTACAATTTTACAATTTTATTTATTTATTATATACTGACACATTAAGATACAATATCTTATAAATTTGTGGAGCTTGGTAAAAAAGAAAGCAAAAAAAACACAGTATTTCAATTATCAAAGTTAAATGCATTAAACGTAAGGAAAAATTAAATTAAGGAAAAAAGAAAGAAGAAAAAAAACAAAAAAGCTATGAACAGAGAACATAAAAATTATCTTGGTTCAGAAAGACCGGAAAGCTAATCGGATGTAGAGAGGAATAATTGCAGTCGTGTCCTAAATTCGGTGAGATTACTTGTTCTTCTTACAGTGGGTGGTAGAGAATTCCATAAGCGGGTGGCATTGACGAGAAATTGCCTTTCGAATGTCAAACACGAAAACCGGGGAAGAATGAGCTGTGAGAGTCTGTTTGATGCTGAGAACTGAAGTCTATTGTAAAGATAGGAAGGGTGATGGCTCGGAAGTATATTAAATAGTAGCAAAAGTGTTCGAAAATTTAAGAGGTTATCGAACGACATACCATAGATACTTTTAGAAAATCTCGAGACATGATCGTACCTCCTTAAACCGTAAATATATCGCGCGATATTGTTATATGCCACATTAAGTTTTCTCTTGCTCACAGCATCGCTTTTGCAAAAGATTTCACATCCATAAGTAAGGATAGGTATAACTAATGTCTTAGCGAGCATTTTGCGTGTTTTTAGAGGAGTGATCCTCTCGAACACTTTAGAGAGGAATGGGAGTATTGATATGGGTCTGTACTCATTCTTGTTTCTTCCTTTAGGGATGGGAATGACCTTTGCAAGCTTCCACTGTGTAGGAAATACAGACATTGTTAGGACCGTGTTTAGCAAATGTGTTAAAAAAGGTAAAAGCTTGGGAAGGAGAGCTTTTACGAAAACCGGGTGAACGTCGTCCAGACTTACTGCATTCGATTTGATCGATATCACACTTTCAACCACATCAGCAGGCTCGACCCTGGAGAAGCTAAATCCTGTAGATGATTGATTTTCATACGTGAGGGTTGGAGGATCAGACAAGGGCTGTGGGACTTGGGAGATGAACTTAAAATTGAGTTCATCGCAGTCAGCATTTATTGGCGGGTCTGGTTTTTGCCTCCCAATTCCCATACTACGCAAGTTGTTCCACAGTTTTCGTCCGTTACCTGATGTGGCGATCCGGTTTGTAAGCACTCTTGCCTTTTCTGTGCGGATAGCAGTGACTACCTGGTTACGAAGCAAGCGATACCGACGACGATCCTTATCAATTTTGTATTGCTTCCACCGATTGTAAGCTTCGATCCTCTCATTCAAAAGCCGACGAATGTCATTTGTGAACCAAGGCTGTGAGGTGGATCTTAACACCTTTGCTTTAATAGGGACATGTTCGTTAAAGAGATTAATAACATTAGTGCTCAGAAACTCAACCTGTTCATCTGAAGATGGCATGTGAAAAATATTTTCCCATGGAATACTATTAACACTATTTTCGAGTGCCAGTCTATCAATGCTTTTAAAATCACGAAATTTACATAATCGAACTGATGGTGAAGGTATGTTGAAATCATACGTTAGATGAATAAGGTCATGACGTGAAAAAGCAGGTGCAGACAACTGGTCGTAGAATAGCGCTTTATTAGTGTCGGTTACAAAAAATACATCCAGAAGGGTGCTCTCAAATTGGGAGAAACGAGTTGGGGTCCGAACATTGACAGGGTACATGTTAAAGGAGCTCATATCATTCATTAACCCACCATTAGTTAGCAAATCACTATTAAGATCACCGCAGACAATGATATGGACAGCTCGCAGCGATGTCTTCAAGCAAAACCATCAAAGGAGATAAGAATACGGATATGTATCTCCATTCGTAAGTATATGAGAGCCATCTTTCGATTACTGTTTGTCCACAAAGTTATTGCGGTTTTACATCTTTGGCATTTGACGCATTATTTCCGCGTTAATTGGCTTCTTTTTTTTTTTTTTGTTGCGCCAATGGATGTGGTGATCTTCTAAAGATACTATTAACCCGGGCTACCAGCATACATGATTCGCAAGTCCAGGAGAGTACCTATGAGCTAATCCACACCCTGCACACTTCTACCACTCTCCCCGCGGGAATAGATAATACTTCGCGGGTCTGGTTAGCAAGTTTTACCTATCATCAGCATTTTCCATTTCGGCTCTTCCTAGTTTTTCGATTCTCTTCAACTCGTTCTCTGACCTCGTCATATAACTTATTAGAAGCTCTGGGCTTGGCAGGTATATTCTTCTCTTGTTCTTCGCTTTTTTCTTTTGGGTACCAACACCAGATGTTAAAGTTTCCATGGTTCAGAGAAGACCCCATCCTCAAAGCACCTTTGCATCGTTGCTATAAAAAGGTCAGGCCGCTTTTGGATGGCCGCTCTGACCGCCATATTTCGAACTCCGTTGAGTCCAGGCACTCTGTTGTCGCCTATCTTCCTCCATGCTTCTTACAGTTCATCCGGCGTGATTGCCTGGGTGCGTTCCATGTCTGTCTCCCTCGTAATGGTGCACAAAGTAGAAGACTGTCTGTAAGTTAATGTTATAAATGGTTTTTAAGTTTTTAAGTGTACATTTTGCTACATACTGTAAAAAAAAAATTGCGCTGTATTAAACATTTTTTTTTTTATTAGAAATCGAATTAATGATGAACAAGAGCAAATTCGGTAAGTTATTTTATACAAGTTCAAAATGTGTCGAAAGGCAGGTGAGGTGGCCCGGAATGTCAATTGCATTTGGTCCAGGTACACCTGATGAGCATACAGTGCAATGGTGGTTTCGAAAATTTTGTACAGATGAAAGCTTTGAAGATGAAGAGTGCCATGGGGAACCTACGGTCATTGACGACGACCACTTGCAGGTATTGGTTGACACAGATCCACACACAGCGGTTCGAAAGCTTGCAAGAGATATCGGCTGTTTTCCATTACCGTAAACGACTGAGATAAACAAAAAATGTCGAAATATAGATGTCACATGAGTTGGATGATTTTTCGAAAAATGCGCACGTTTTGCGTAACAGAAACGAACCATTTTGCTTTCAAATTGTGACATTCGATGAGAAATGGAATCTGTACGAGAACCGATGCCATTCGGCGCAGTGGTTGAATCGAGATGAAATAGCGAAACATAACACTAACATAAGTCAAAGCTCCACGAAAAGAAGACAATGGCGACTGTTTGGTGGTCAATAGCCGGAATAATCTGATTTAGTTTTCTAAATACAGGAGAAACCATCATGGCAGAGAAGTATTGTCAAGAAATTGGCATAATACACCAGGAACTGTCACGTTTACGTACAAGATTGGTCAAGAGGAAAGGTGCAATCCTCCTTCATGACAATGTTCGACCACACATTACACAACTGATGCTGTAAAAGTTAAGTCAACTGGTCGACGGTATACTGCTGCACCCACAATACTCACCGGACCTTTAGCCAACCAATTACCACTTCTGCAAGCATCTCCAACCATTTCTTGCAGAGAAAACCTTCAACAATTAGGTCCATATTCATAACGCCTTCGAAGAGATTGTCGCCTCCAGAAATCCAAAGTTGTATGCTACCGAAATAAGTGAACTTGCTCCACGTTGGCAAAGATGTGTGGATTATAACGGTTCTTATTTAAGAGCTTTAAATCCTTTTGTGCATATTCCTAAATACTCATCAGCTAACCGTTCTCTCATTTCTGGTCGTAAAAATTGAATTTAATCACACAAGTCCAAACCATTTCCTGTGCTCCGTTGCGCATTTCCATTAAAATAATTATCACACGTCTCCTGTAATTAAGCCTGTGTCTGTGATATATCCGGCATGGGACGGTGCACCCGGTATCGTTAGCAATCAACCATCCATCTCGCTATCGTAGTTGTTAATTATGTCGATAGTAATTGCATACTGGACTGTGAAAATGGAGGGAGCTTAGAGAATGTTATTTTGAAATCATCTAACGCCAACGACGATAATGAAGTGGAGATCCTTGTAGCTTAGCAATAGCCGGAAGAAAAGACACTTCACATGGAAGTCATAAATTGAACATAAATTGCATTTAATTTCCGTCGGACATAAATGCAATTTGCATTGCTAAATGCGCACACCTTTACGCTTCTTTAACATTGGTTTTTGCTCAGCATAGTCGATGAGTTCAATTGACACTACTGTCATAATAAAACGTCAAAAGCTTCCTTATATGGGTTTCACTTTCAAAAATCGAATTCGAAAAAAATATTAATTACGGAGGCAAATACAACTCTCAATAAATCATCCTGACATCAATGAGCTCTGCAACAGACACTCATCCCACTACTGGATGTCATGGTACATGGTGCACTTTAATCCTTATTTGTTTCGCGTCCTCTTCCCATGATGGGTTGGCGATATGCATATAAATAATACTTTAATTCATTGTTGGCTTCTCCCATACGCTCGAATTGTATTTTCGCCCAATGCAAGTGTATCAATTAATTTACGCTCGATTTAGTCGAACAAGAGACGGCTTGGCGTTAGTGGTGGCGCAGTGTATTGTAGGCGCCGGCGACAATGTGTGTCGGCTTTTTTTGTCGCCACAATAAATTATTATTTTTGGACTGGAAATAAAATCTGTTGTGTAAACATATGAAATGTATAAGTTTCACAAATAATTAACAATTACGAGTGCAATTAAGCAATTATCGCGCGCTGCAGGAAAACTCGAAAAAAAATTTGAATGGAAATTATTACCTTAATGAATGGGTTCTGTCAATGCTATCGGGGTGGGATTGAAGGGTTTAGGTGTCATATATACGATATACATATATATAAAACTATAATGTTATCGCATGAGGGGTATACACAGTTTTTATTGAAAATCACACTTTCTAGCGTAAACCTAGAGCTCAATTCTTTTTCAATCAATGTAAGTCGACAACATTCACTTTAACATTAAAATTTCAGAGTGATATTGAAAATTGGAACGTAGGTATTCGTATAATCTACTCGTAAAGAGGGTACCAAATAAAGGAGGTTTTCATTCATAAGATGAAACCTTTCATTCATAAAATGAAACCTAGATGCAGTACTTTGGCTAAGATTATTTATAGATATAGAGCGAATAATACAGTGTTGTTCAATAAATATCTAGAGTATCACAGCCAGACGTAAATAAAAAATTACGAAAGTATAAAATTTGTAAAAAATGCAGGCGATTTAGTGATTCTGATTTCAGGTAAGTTCTTGTCAACTACTACAACCTATAGAATATGCTAGACAAAAGCACTTGGTTTTGTTCACTACAAAAAAGGAAATTCTCACATTCATTCTACCGATTAGTGAGGCGAAATAACTTGGCTTTATTTTCGATCCCAAGCTATCTATGAAAATGAATATTAAATAAATATTAAATATTTATGGAAGAGTCAAGAAGATACTGAAAGATTTTAATCTAATAAGAGGAATTTCAGGAAATGATGGGGTCTACAACTGGACATTACTAGATGCACAGAGTAGTCATAAAAGCCATCACTTTCTATGAGAACAAACTCAACTAAGTGGAAATGCTCGCAGCGCTTTACATTACAAAGGTTCTGTGTGGTGCAACGCAGGCAGGAGTGAATGTGGTTCATCCTCTCCTATTCCTGCTATTGCTCATAAAGCGATTTGAACCAAAATTAACACTGAGACAGAGCGAATTTGCGGACTGTGTGTGGGTACGAGGTGACAAGCATAGGACTATGTAGGTCCCTGAAATAACTTAAGCGAAGATAATCTTATTATTATGTACTTAGCAGCGAAGACATGAGATCGGAATCTTCGAAATTCGAAATGGGAGCTGGTTTCCACTAAAAATTATTACAAAAACGGAGTAAGCTATATCGTTAAAAGGCAGCAGCCCTCCTCTGTTGGATATATAGCTACTCGTATCTTCGTAACAGTCCGACAGCTTTGACATCAATAGAATCCAATTTCAAACAAGTTAAACAGTCAGAAAATGCCGGGATTCACTGATCACCATTAGGTGCCATACAGTTTAATTTGAACAGTTCCATAGAATTTCTCACTGCAGTCACTAATTAATATAATAGTATTTTTGAAACAACCAGTGTCCCAGAAAGATTTAAAAGAGCAATAATTTTCTCATTGCACAAGAGAGGCGAACAAGATAATCCAGCTAAGAGGCATTTCTTTTTTTGAATACTTCGGCAAACCTATTTAGTGCTATGATCTTCAATAAGCTCACGCAATGGGTAACAAGCAACATGATTTTAAATGAATTCAAGGAGGGGTTCAGGAAACATTATTCAACACTGGATCACATTTTTACTCTTACCAACGGAGTTTTTTAAAGAAAGACGCAAAAAGCTATATGTCTTCTTTGTTGGCTTTTGGGCAGCTTTTGACTCCATAGCGCGTGAAGTTCTGTCTTACAAGCTCTACATAATTGGACTGTCAAGCAAAGTAATAATTTGCTGAAAGCGATGTATGAGAGCAACGTGGCAAACGTATGGAATGGAGAGTTTGTATGAGAAGAATGCAAGGATGCAACTTAAGCACGTTACTGTTCATCTTATTTAACAACGACATAGTGGCAGAAATAGGAAACGGGATCGAGCTTGGTGTGGTGCGGATACCGGCGCTAAGGTTTAAGGGCAATATAGTGTTTCTATCGGAGACAGTTGAAGGGTTGCAGCTTATTATGAACTGTCTTGAAAAGCAGCAATGGAATTTGACGGTGAATTTATCAAAATCCAAGATGATGATTTTTAGAAATGGTGGTGGAAGATACTCTCGCAGTGAAAAATGATCCTATCGGGATGAAAGTGTTGAAATAGTGAAAGAGTACAAATATTTAGGTATGATAATTACATCTAACCTCAATATTAAAAAACACTGGATGTTAACTAGCGTCAGCTTAAAGAGCTTTTTCACCAGTTTGGGGACGATGCATCGGCAATAAGATTACCAAACACCAAAAAACGAACTATTTACAACTCCTGCCTTTATATTGTTCTACGGAGCCCGAATTTGCGGTTATTGTTTTTTTTTTTTTTTTTGAGGATTATTTTTAGATATCCTACGCAGACTACGTTGTAAAAGTTGCGGAGATGGAAGAAGGAAGACTGCCGAGGATTGTGCTGAAGCAAATAATTTCAACAACAGGACACTTGGTTCAGGAGCGGGAGAAGTTGGCAGTGAGTTATAGCGTGAACTTCGATATTGCAGCTCGCATGCAACTTCCAATGATAAAACCTATGTTTACCAATATTCTGAAAAAAGGAGGTAATTCCATGTATGACATATTTGTAGCTAAAGTTCCTTGTTCGCAACATAGGCTGAATTTTGACCTCATTGAAAACGATTCAACTTACTTTCCCCATCGCTACTCTCTGCATATGATAAGCACAATATTTAAACTAAGAGAGAAACTAACATATCTTTATTTTATTCCCCATCGACCCATCTTCCAATTTTATGTGACCTGTGCAACCTTAAAGAGAGGGAGAACGTACACCATTTCATCGGAAGATGTCCCATTTTAGGAGAATTGCACGTGAGATACTTTGGAGTAATTTTGCTCGACTTATATGAGATTAACAACATATTGAACAGTAGTCACACAAAGGCCAAAAGTTGAGCCAAACGGTTTATGAAAATGCTGCAATGACGAGGAAGAGATAGAATCGTTTTAACAACTTTTTTTCACTCTCCAGCACTGTGATATCCGCAGAAACTTATGGATAGCCACCGCGGAAGACGAAATAAAAAACCTTGCGCGCAAGCTCTGGTTTCGTCTTCATGGTCATTGCAACCGTGCCATACTCCAAACGTTAGAAGTGACAAACCTTATGCGCCGACTCCAAAGAACGAAACCGTTCAATTTAGCGTTCAAAGTAGCCGCATATAATGACGGTATCAGCAGCTGCTTTTGTTGGAAATCTAATTGCCTCACGCGAATATTTTTATTTGAAGCTTAAACTACTTGATAAGCACTTAACTTAGTTGTTGTAAGCAAGAAAAATGTATATTTGGCGCAACAGCTCTTTAAGTGCCAGGGCCTAGTTTCTCGCAACCACTCATGTGGTTCACTCATGTGCAATTCACTGGTATGTCACAGTGACCTGGTACCGAGCAAAGGGTGAGATTCTACTGACCGGCTATCTCGTAAAGAGATACGGGGAAGTGTTTCAGCCTTAGATCTCATAATGCTGAAAAACGCTGCAATGGTTTGGAAGGTTAAAAGGGAGGTGTATGTCCAGGTCTTCTGAAAAGATTCCGGCACCAACTCCGTCCTTGGTTTTGGACCCGTCCGTGAAAATTAACAGCGATTCCTTGTATAGCATATCGCGTTGCGTCCACTCAGCTCTGACCGGTATTGAGTGCATGTAGCCCCTGTTAAAGTCATATTCAGTGGACGGACTCATAATGGCATTAAGATCTCTTAGTGAATGTGACGTGTTTTATTCATTCAACATATTAACCAAATTTATGTTTTATCTGCGCCTACTTACAAATTTCCAAAAAAAAGTATTGTTTCTAAACCATCTTTACTTTGACAAAGTTTTAAAAATATTTTTCTTAAGAAGTGCGTATTCATATATCATTTTCATGGGCGCCGGAGCACAAGTGGTTAGTGTGTCAGATTACTGCGCGTGAGGTTCCAAGTTCGAATACCAGAAAGCACCAACAAGTTTTTTTCACGGTCCCTCCTCTCACGAACATCTGACAAATATCCGAGAGTATTGTTGGCGCGAGAAAGCTTCTCAAAACCAATTGCCCTTCGGATACGGCATTCAACTGTAGGCCCCTTTCATTTGTGTGAAAAATATAACGCACACAACACGAGTGGTTGCAAGAAGCTAGGCGAATCACTTAAAGAGCTGTTGCGTAAAATATTTGTATGTTTTATTTCATTCATATATCATTTTAGGATGATAGGTATCTTGCTCCTATTCCTCCCCACACAGTACGATTAGAAGCTATCTTAAGTTTTTACTTTTTGCAGCACCGCCTATTTTTACTAAACTACGCATTCAACTAAGACGTTCTGGGAATATCCTCTTGTTTAACAGAAAGGATATAAATACTTCTAAGTTTTTTGAATGAATAAATAATAAATTTTTTTTTGTGGAGTTATTTGTTTCTTTATTTTGCCAAAGTAAGATAACAGAGTATCAATTAGAATTGAAATAAATAGATAAGCAAAACAATAAATGTACATACATATATAGTGTGACAATAGTATAAATAAATAAATAAAAAGTTAATATAGTTATTGTTTTTACAGTCACTTGGAATAACTTTTTTTTAGACAAAATAGATGGAATGCTGAAACGAGGGAAGGTGGACCTACCGGTTGATCAGATACGTTGCTGCATGGACGGAGCGGGAGCACGTGAAGTGAATAATTATATCACCCAGTTCCTTACCGGACATGGTTACTTCAACCGGTACCTGCACAAGATGAGAAAAGTAGAGAGCGCAGCCTACCAATACGGAGGCTCTTTGGAAGACGGTGCGTATCACACGTTTTTCTTACCTTCAACAGGAGGGCAGCAGAAATAAATAGCCTGGAGTCAGAAATAGGCAACTTTTACCCAGAAAATGTCATATAGTCTCGAGTATCGACAAATTGATGAAAGCCTTACCGGCAAGATATTATAAACCCGCACCAGGAGAAAAATTTGAAAAAGTCAGTACCCAGAGCGGAAAGAAAAAGACAACACTCTGAAATAATGCTTAAACGGTTCCGGAGTTGATGGTGTCAAGTTGCAAAGGTGGGTTTTTAGTGAGTAGGAGCCTCACACAACTTCAAATAGAGCGGGACTGTTTCTCGTGCGCACTAGTGTTTTTCCACTACCCCCTAGGCACAAAAAAAAAAAAAAATCAGTGGCGTAAAATTATTTGGCCATGCTAATGGACTTGAACTGAAATTGATCTTAAATCTTAAGTCTAGTGTTTAATTTCCTTTGGTGATCAGTCCATTTTCGTTAAAGGTGGGAAGCTTTAATTTAACAGTGTGATTACAAGTATAGTCGTATGTTGCACAAGGTTATGAGGTTAGCGCTTCCTTGGTTAGTTGGCTTGGAGCGTTATTATCTAAATATTCTGCCCACCAAGGCAATAGCTTGTTAGAAACATTTGAGACTTGTCCCTCTGGAGACTAATTTTCTAGTGGAATGGGAAATGTGAAGCTTCATTCCGAGGAAAATTACCTATGCTTCATTAGCATTCGTTAGCATCGGCTATCTTGAAACATATGTCGGCTCAGAGAAAGACGCAGAAAAATGAGTCCATATAAACACAGTTTTTTTTTTTTAATATTAACTTGCGTCTAGGGAGTGATCCCTTGAATGCAATTACATAATTGCAAGACGTAAGTTGGAAAGGATAGACAAAAAGAGAAAGGTTTGGTGTAGGGGTTTGAAATGAAATTAAATTTCTGGAAAACTGCGAGGGTGGCGTCCAAATAACTGCGGAGAATCGTTTCATTATTTTGTCCTTGCTTATAATTCACCGTATTTTTTTTTTTTTTTTTTTTCTAACCACCTGATGTTATTCACATCAATCATCAAACAGAAGGATAAATTTTTCCATCCAGATCAATCAGTTGCCAGTGTTATCCTTTCACTGTAGTGTTGACATAAGCTTTCTCAATTTTACGGAATAGCTTTATTTATTTGATAAGAAATAGACAAATCTTTAATGGCATCAGAATTTCAACTATGAACAATTAGCGTGGCAATCGATAACGTTACCACTACACCACCATAAGTACGTCCAATAAAGGTCACAATCACAACAACCTTGCCGATATTTCATCAAAGCCAACTTCTACCGCAGGTCTATTCGCTTTTCAACAAACATATTGCTTTGGAAAGTTTTTCCTTTCCACTTATTCCGTTCCCTGCCTGACATCCTAACGATGCCGAAGATTACGACTATGCCATGCAAGTCAGTGCTCTTTTGCTGCCTCTATGCATGGTGCCTGCTGCTTTCTTCATCACAACTTGACACCCATTTGCATCTAACAAAGATGCAAATTTGGTTCGCTGAGGTACACCAGAACGTGTGTTGCACTAATAACAGTGTTTTATCTTCATAATAATAATTATAATGACTTGACTTTCGGTTACCGGTTGTTGTATGGGTACGTGTGCAGGCTGCGCTCATTTGTCTTAAAGTATAATCACCTGGAAGAGGGATAAACAAGTTTATTGCATTAATTACGTTAAAATGTGATGCAAGGACAGGTATGCATGCCATGCAGATGAATAAAGGTACCAGGATACGTTTTTCTTTTTCTTTTTTCTTTACGATAAAATGGACTAGAGTCAATAAACTCCTTCGAAAGGAATCCCCTTCGTCATTCCCGCTCCGCCTTTCCTCGAGGAAGAATGACAGACATAAATTTCAATTTTGTCGTCACACCTTTCACGTGCATGGCAGCTAAGTCGAGTGACAGTGATGCACACCTTTCCTGTGTTTTTCGTCCCTTTTTTCAATCCGGTGCGACTGGATGACATTTTCGGTGGAGGTGTTCGAAATTGTTTGCAAAGAATTTGTGCCATGTCTTCTTTTCGAGGGAAATTTGTTCCTTACATCCGTTACACGATGCGATTTATGAGGACACATCTCTCTGAATGTGTGTGTATGTATAATATTAGATACTTGTGTCAACTCTGGGCTTCCGAAAAATGGTATCCTTTCGAAGTTTCTGATGTTGAAAGCAATTTCATTTATGTCCTTGATCTGAAGGAAATATTTAAAAATTGTACAGTACACTGTACAAGTGCAGCAAACAAAGAATGAAACAGGAAACCTGCTTTTGCAAAGGAAGAAAGGAAATAACCTAGTTTTGAGAGAAAAATAAACAACACATTTCCTTCCCTGTTTCTTATACAGCTTCTATCATTTTGTAATAGTGGACAGTAACTGAACCTCGAAATGAGATAACAAAACATACAACAGGCTGAAAAAAATGACAATGACAAGATGAGTCGAGAAATGTTGAAGAGAATGCAGCAATCAATGAATGAGGACAGATTGTGAATGCAATTTGATGCCGAACGCTCAACTGAGAGTACACGATTGTCGTTACAGTCATACAAACAGGGTTTCTTTTTCATTTTTATGTCAATGCTCTTTTGTTGTAATGACGAAATTGTGATATCTGCCGTTGACCTGATTATTCCATTAGGACCTGGAATGGGAAACGTTATAGCTGACTTTCTAAGGCTCATCAATTTTATTTGAAGTTCGAAAACTAGATGTATGAAGATACATCCATTCATTGTCAACCGCTGCTGTACTAACAGGTAATATTCCTTCCCACAATCAGGCGCCTATTAGTCCAATGCGATGTTGAGTTTAAATTCATTTGAAGCCAGTTGAAGGTAAGATAAAGGTAAATAGAAAGTGCTTCCATAAGGAAATTTTACTAATGATTTGGGAATTTTGGGTGTATTTTTTTACGAAGCCTACTGACCTTGAGGCAGCCTTCGTAAGCAGCATTTTAACCAAGTTCGTGACCAATTTCCTGCTATACTGCCATGCAGTGGACCCCGATCATGGGTTTAACGTGACATACCTCAGATTCGAAATGTTGATATTTCAAAAACTAATGAACGAATGGGCAACACCGCCTCCTGCTAACAGAAATTTTTATGAAAACACCAAAGAAAAGCAAACAATCAATCGTCTCTGAGAAAATCAAGTGGTACAATTTCTTTCTTTCGTTATGAAAAATTACCTCTCTCACACCATCAACGGAGCTGAGGATGAAGAGTGCAGAGCACAAAATATGTGGGATTCCCTACAGCGAACATACTAAGAAGGCTAAATCACTGCTAGGAGCTTCCAAAGACCACCAACAACACGCCAAAGAAACAAAGTGGTGGAGTGATGAAGCTAAGAAGGTGATAAATGAGAAGAAAGCGACTTTCGAAGCTTGGTCAAAGTGCCCCTTTAATAATAGTGACGGAAAAGCTCGCCTCGAAATGGAATACAGATGTTGCAAGAAAAAAGCGAAGAAGAAGTGCGCCCAGCATCAAGCAGAGAGGACGAAGGCCTGTATCGGGAGCTGGGAAAAATATCTTCCCCGGTTTCTGATGCAAACCAGGTTATCCAGGAGCTGCGAAGACACAATATGAGCAAGAGGGCAATCATCTTCAAAATAGCCGCCCAAAGAAGGAGGAATGCTGAGGAGATTCGTTCGCCAAAGTTCATTAACAATGCTCATGGCCAGCTTCTTGCGGATGACAACAAAATTCTGCAGAGGTGGCGGCAGTATTGTAAAGAACTTTTGAATGAACAGTTTCCCCGGCTATACTTTCCAAGAGCCACCCCTAACTATGAAGAAATACCCGACATTATAGTCGAAGAAGTTAGTAAGGCCAGACGAGATGACCTCTGAGTTCTAGAAAAAGATGGGAGACATCGGGTTCAGATGGCTCAAAATTCTCATCTCCAAATTTGTGAGAGGTGATCCAATGCCGAATGGAGGGAAATTTACCTTCTCCCTGTATACAAAGGGAAGAGTGATACGCGAAACTGTGATAACTACCGTTCGATCAAGCCGATGTCACACACCATGAAGATCGTTGAGCGGGTATCAGGTGGCCGACTGCGAAAAATAATACGATTATCTGATGATCAGTGCGTGTTTGCCGCGGGTAAATTAACCACAGCTGCAATCCAAAGTACCTATAAGGATTATAATGGAAAACATCGTTATTCTTTAAAGGATTTGCATATTGTATTGGTTGACTTTGAAAAGGCATTCGACAGACAACCACGAGATCTGATATGGGTGGCGCTAAGACATCGAGGAGTTCCAGAAACCTATGTACAGACGATCATGGACATGTATGAAGGAGCAAAGACAAGAGTAAGATTCCCCGTTGGAGTAACCGAAGAGTTCCCAATCAAAGTCGGGGTGCACCAGGGAAGCGTTTATGTCGCTTGGTCTTTATTACAGTCCTTGATTATCTGCTTGAAGGTAAAATGACGGACCCCAAGGTACATCAGTTATTCTTTGCTGACGATGGAGCTATCATAAGTGAGGATCCTACATCCCTGCAACGAGCAATTGATGTGTGGGTGGACGTTTTGGATGGAAATGGGTATCGCATTAAATCAAAAAAGACAGAATACTTGTGCTGCGCGTTCTCTGATCCACTCAGGCCTATTCCAGACATTTATTTGAATGGAACAGTGCTTCCCAAGTACGAACAGTTTAAATATCTGGGATCTATGATCAATAGCAAAGCAACCTGTGATGACGACATCAATCATCGCGTAAGCGTAGGGTGGATGAAGTGGCGAAAAAATTCCGCTATCTTCTGTGACAGAAAAATGCCACCTAAGTTGAAAAGAAGGCTTTACACCAAAGTTGTGCGTCCAGCGCTCACATACGGTTCACAATGTTGGACGATGTACAAAACGCATAAGAGTAAATTAACGACAGCTAAAATGAAGATGCATGACAGCAGGAGTAACTAAACTTGATCCAATAAGAAGTGCGAATATCCGTGGAAGATTTCACATCAAGGAAACCATCGTACAAAAGATAGAGCGCGACCAGCTCAGCTGGTATTGCCACGTTTAAAGAAGAGATCATTTTAACCCTGTTAAAAAGGCAATATTAATGAACGTTCCAAAGACATCGCGATGTAGGAAAGGCAGGCCTATAAACGCCTGGATCACACAAATGCGACGACATCGGCATTTCATTGGCCTCAGCAACCAAGTGATCCGAATCGGCAGGCCTGCCGATATTTTCTGAGGTCAAATAGGCGAACCGCACAGGCGGCTCAGTAGAAATGCGGTGAAGTGGGAGGGTTGTGATCCCTTATTTTCCAATCATAACCTCGCTAAAAAAGGGAGAAGAATGAACGAATGGGCAGACGGAGGGTTTCATTAGGTACGTTGTTTATGCGGATTTGTCAGCGAATATATTTATTTATTTTTATTTATATGTTCTTTATTTATCTTAACTTCACATTTTTCAAAACACAGTATCTGTTTTATAATTATGAAAAGAACCTACGACAATGACAATTTTGTCGTCTGTCGGTGGTTTGATTTTATTTAAAGGCTAAAAACATATCTATGTATATAATACAAATAATAACTTTATTCTAAAAATCAGTAATTAAATTCATCTATTAGTTGTTTTCTATATTTTATTGCTATCTTAATGTAACTTATGAGATGTTGCCACTGACCATCTTCCCCATTTAGTAAAGAAATTATCTCTTCTTCATTTAATTCATTCTTGCCCAAATATTTTAATCTGAATTCCTTAAGAATTGGACATATGCCTAGGAAGTGTTTTAAATCCTCATTCTCACTTTTGTTGCACAGCGAACAGAGTTTAGATGCATTTCTATTTAATCTGGTTGCATTAAGTTCAATTAAATCACAGCGAGCCTTAAAAATCCAAGTTATATCTTGTTGCGTTTTACAGTCTAACAAATATAGATGTCCCCTTGAATGGTTTAACTTTTGGTAAAATCTATTTGTCTCTGTTGCTCTGCGTATTCTTTTTTGAAAACATGAATACCTTGGACTATGTAACAATTCCTTTCTTTTTATTTCCCACACAATCCTGTTTAAATCTTCCTCACCCCATCTCAAATTGTACCAAGTTTATTTAATTCATTTACCCAAAATATGTTTTTTGCTATAACTTTTTTCGTCAGTATATGTGGTAATCGTTGGTTGCTATACTCAAACAACACTTTCAAAGAATATCTGAGGTGCAAGTCTAGTGTGTACATATGGCTGTCTTCAATTCCAGTCTCCAGCATCAATATATAAGTTGGTGTACAGTTAAGCAGTTTCAATATCTTTTTTATAAAGAAACGCTGCAGTTTGTCTACTTCGTCAAACAATTTATAGCCCCAAACCTGCGCACCGTAGGTTTGTATTGCTCTACAAACCGCCAGAAAAAGCCTCCACTTAGCTGAGAGTGAAACGTTTGCTTTACTATTTTTCGCCGAGTAGTTTCTCTTTTCGACATGCTTCCCAAAATTCATCTGAGGCGTAAGTATAACTCCCAAATAGCAATACTGTGACACAACTTTGATTGGATTGCCCTTAAATATCCAATTTTCTCGGCCAGATATTCGTCCGCCTTTTCTGAAGATCATCATTTCTGACTTGTTCATGTTTACTTCTAGATTCCACAGTCTGCAATATTGTTCCAATCTACCTATCATATTCTGCATTATATGGATGTCGTCCGCGAGAATCACTACGTCATCAGCATATAAAAGCAGTCCTACATTTGTTTCTTCCACGTTTATACCCCCCTCCAGGTGATCGTGTAGATCGTTCAAGTAGAGTGCAAACAATAAAGGCGATAATAGGCATCCTTGCTTTACTCCCGATAGCGTATCGAAGTCCTCCGATAGCTCCTCTCCAGACCATACAGCAGATTGTCAGCGAATATGTTGCATTAACAGCGGCCGATCATAAATGGGGCTGTTTTCAAAGTCAACCATTTCAGTGCTATTGCTCGACTAAAGTGTTATTCGGGGCTTAAGAGCCGATAAATGAAACTGCTCAGAAACATGATGCTTATCATTGGCGATTAAAATGATAATGGTGAGCATTCTATAGATATTTGCAATACCAATCACTTTGTCAAATGAAGCACCATCTATGTACATAGTCCATTCGTGCTAAGTTTTTTAAACTCATTAGAAGTATTGATTTATAATTCTATCAAGTCTTAATGGCGGACAAGTAAGAATCTTACTTTCAATGGTTAAGACAGCCAACTTGGTATTTGAATGGTTCAGATTTCATGTTTTGTCTTGCAAATAGCAATATATCCTTAAAAGTGCACTTCAATAATTCAACAATCATCCATATAGGCTGCAGTTTTTATTCCTATTCCTGTGAATATTTGGAGCATTCAACTTACTAAATTCCTTAAGGCTGCGTTTTGTTTGTAATTTATTCGTTTGGAAATAGAAAAAAGTAGATGCTTTCCTCATTCAAGCCTTCCTTTCTTGAAATACCGTTTTGTTACAATATATCACAAAGAATAGAATGTGCTCAAAATGTAAAAACTTTTAACTCATCATAAGAAATTGCAATTAAAAAGAATACCACACCCATCCTCCGATCAACTTCCATTTCTGATTGATTAGTTATAGTTGAATGAAACGAAAATAGACTTTACTACTATTTTACATGAAAGCGGCCTCGAAATTGAAATAATGTCCTCAAATAATAACCCAGGGAGTCCTTTGAGACACATAACCGAAAGTCATTTTCAACATTTTAATTCGATTGCATTCGATTGATGTCATTTTTCTCTTATAAAGTGAAGTGAATTTTACTTCCATACGGCAGTTACTTTACATCACCATGTTGCTACGGTCTTGGAAAGTTTACATTCTGGCAGCAGTCTTCTGCAGTTGCTTGAGTTCTATTAAAGCTAGCATTTTGCAACAGTATTTAAATAAATCAATCGACGAGCAGCAACAAATAATTGACTTTTTACAACAATTTGTTATTAAACATGGACAACACCTTCGCAACATTCCTCCAACCTTACGCGTTTGTATACGAGCTACACAAAATTCAAACAAGCAATTTTTTTCTGATTCACTAGGCGTAATCCTCTCTGGGCAGACAGGACTACCAATAGATTTATACACTGGAGAGAACTTGTATTATACGCTTCACACGCGGTTGTATTTTGTCGATTCTTTTGAAGCTTTAAGGTAAGACGAATTCAACTCTTCATCAGCTTATTGCACTTATACGTATTTACAGAAGCCTCATAGAGGACGAACGACCACTACATGGCACTACTCCAACGTACAATTTGTACATGATAGTTCTGCCTCCAAAAATTAAGGACCCACTACCCACTGTTCAACAAATAGTGAGCTTTTGTTGGGAGATTCATATGGTCAATGTGAACATCGTAATCGAGGATGAGGAGGGCTTTGTAACCCTTTACACTTATTACCCATACACACCACAAAGTTGCGAAAAAATTATTCCCATTGTCCATAAACGGTTTGATGAAAAAGGGTTGAAGTTGAAATTTTCGCTGTTCCCACAAAAAATAAAAAACTTCTGGGGTTGTCCAATGCAAGTAGTCGCGTGGCAGAAGCCTCCATTTGTTGTGCTTAATCATTTAAATACTGGTCTCATTGACCCACTTACCGGAGTGGATGGGGAGATTCTAAAGTTGATAGCAAAGGCATTCAATTTTACAATCGAGTTGATACCACTGCCTCATAGAAGAGCTAATATCAATGAAAGCAGAGAAGCTGTCGAAATTGTGAGCTGCATTTCTTTTCAACCTGAAATACCTAACTTTTTTCTCTTTCAGCTCCAACATAACAAAGCCTCTATAGCGATTGGAAATCTTCGATGCTCTTACAAACTCTCGAACTTAGTATGTCTGTCTGATCCGTACTACATGTCCAACATACGCATTTTACTAAGAAATATTGATGAGTTTAGCTCCTTGGAGATGATATTTCTCCCTTTTGACTTATATACTTGGCTCATTATCGCTATCTTCTTCATTGGGCGAAGGGTGTGTCACATGCTATACAAAAGTTCTCGCGGAAGTCCATTTCGGTCCCGCCTTAATATGGCGGTATATCTATTTAGCTATCTCATGATACGTAGTGCCTATGAAGGATCAATATTCAAATATTTACACAAGAGGCCATTAAAGCCAACACCAGTGACTCTTGATGACGCTATTAACGATGGTTATAGATTTCTTGTAGACTCTGAGACTTATTCAAATATGGAACCGACACCGGAACTTAATGCGAGCTTAATTGTACTCAATGTTTCGGAGAGTAGAATTATTTCACTAAACCACTTCTACGAAGGTAAAATTGGAACGTTTTTCCTTGAAGACTACATGACAAGATTTACAAATAAAAATGTTCTATATCCAGCGTTACGGAAACATGCCCTTATAAAGGAGAATATATTTTCCAAATTAGCTTGCATATATTTGCCAAAGTTCTCATTTCTCTTTTTAAAATTAAACATGAAATTACTGGATATCCGGAGCCATGGCTTGGTTCAGAAATTCTACAGTGACTTTGTTAATATTAAGATGATGCAGAATACCGATGATATAGTAAAGAGAATAATTCGAGAAAAACCTACGACGTTGGGAATGGAAGAGCTGATGGGACTATTTAAGATGTACTTCATTTTAAAGGGCCTATGTGGCGCTGTTTTTCTTTTAGAAGTAGCCGCGCAGAAATATCGAAGGGTGCGAGCTGTTATGGGATTTTTCCATTAATTTCATTTAATAAAATTGTGTGAGCTTATTTAGATGGGTTTAAAATATACCTACTTATATTATATCGAAGCGTATCTAATGGGATATAAATATAATGTATCTGTATAAAAACGAACAATTCAAACGTGTTGGTACTTGTAAAGGTTTCTGGCTCCATTTAGTACAATATGACAGCCAGATGTACATTAAGCATGAACAGACTGAAGAGACAGGGGATGAAACTCCTAAGTAAGTATGTCGGCATTAATCATATCCTTGTATCAAAATACAAATACAAATATTTGGCGCAACAGCTTTTTAAAGTGCCAGGGCCTAGCTTCTCGGAACCACTCATGTTGTGTGCGTTGTATTTTTCACACGAATGAAAGGGACCTGCAGTTTAATGCCGAATCCGAACGGCGATTTGAGAAGCTTTTTCGTGACAACAATACTCTCGGATGTTTGTCAGACGCTCGCGAGAGGTGGGACCGTGAAAAAACTTTTTGGTGTTTTCTGGGATTCGAGCTTGGAACCTCATGCGTAGTGATCCGACACACTAACCACTTACGTCACGGCGCCCACTTGTATCAAGTACTCTTGTATGTCAAGCATATAAAAGAAGTCCTACTTAACAACGCCTGCGGTGCGAATGTTATATATGTACAAAGTCTTTCGCTAATCGTACGGCATATCTAGCCCAAAACCTTTCATCGCTATTGTGCTCAAGTTTCTAAATTGCGTCTCACCACTGTTCAACTTACTCGTATATCCAGCACTATTAATTCACCCTCAACTATCAGCTAATGAATGACAGTGATAGTGATCTTCCGAGCAGCACATCCATTTAAAAATTTCGAGCAACAAATCACAGAACAGGAAATAGGAAGTATACGTCGAGCTAAAGGACCAAGACTGACTCCCCAGCACTTCCGACGTAATTTCTTTGGGATGTTAGGATTAATAAATGCAGCTTCGTCCGAAATTTCTACGCCGGAGATGGGAATAGAAGCAACGAAACTCGAAACCAGTGAACAAATTCTCCGTCATCTTCTATGCGTAGATTTATGCGATTGAAAGGTAAACTCGACTTAAACTGAATACTAACTACATCAGGCAAGGGTGATTATGAATATGTCAGTGCGGTAGCCACAAAGCGCTAAGACTTTACAAAATTAGACGTAATAAAGTGCATAAGTAGCTAAAACTCTAGAACCCAGTTTTTAGGTCCAGAACCCTCCAAACATGTAATCTTTTATGGAACTCTCAAAACTAAGACAAGCAGTTCTTGCTAAAATTTGATGCTCCAGCAAGCCATGTTAAACATACGGTTTTTGCCAACATTTACCTGCATAACTAATAGGGCAGTATTTCCTAGAGTGTTAGCGTAATTTTCACTACCATACGAGAATTTATTGCTTATCCTGTATGTGTATAATGTATAATTTATTTTTCTGTTATCCTGTCTGCCAGTTTCTTGCAGACGATGGATTCTTTAATATTCCAGTCTGCAATATATGGTATAGGTTCGAGTATTGGCTTTTGTCCACTTTTAAATAATTTATTAATTCTCTCTTATCTGCCAAATCATTTTAAAACATTAATTTAAAAAATAATTAAAGAATTTTGCAACATAATTTAATATGTGCATACCAAAAATAATTAATTCGATGGACTCTAACATCTCAACTGAAACATCTTGACTACGCAGACGATGTATGCTTACTCTCCCACAGAATTATGGACCTCCACCAAATGACAGCAGATGTGGAGAGGGAGGCAGGTGTCGTCGGGCTGAAAATGAATACGACAAAAACTAAAATCATCAGCCTTGGAACTAACTCATCGGCTCAAATATGCATTGCTGGACAACCGGTAGAGAGAGTAGAGGATTTCCTGTATCTTGGGAGTATTGTCTCGACCGATGGTGGAACCGAACTGGATATAGCCAACAGGATCGCCAAAGCAAAGTCCGCTTTCGGGATGTTGTCCAAAATATGGCGAAGCAAAGCAATCAGTTTGAGCACCAAAATAAGACTGTTCCGCTCCAACGTTGAATCCGTGCTGCTATATGGTTGCAGCACGTGGAGAGTGACCACTACTATCACCAGAAAGCTGCAAACGTTCGTTAATAGGTGTCTGCGCAATATTTTAAGGATTTTCTGGCCCAATCGTATCTCTAACGAACACCTTTACGAGAGAACGGGTCAGGAACCAATAGGCACAACTATCCAACGGCGGAACTGGCAGTGGATTGGTCACACGTTCCGAAAGGGTGACAGCTCCATAGCGAACCATGCTATGCAATGGAACCCTCTAACTCAGGATGGCAGAAGACCTGGCGGTCCGAGGAGAACATGGCGCAGAACAGAAGGAGGCACGGCAGTTAGGGAAAAGTTGGGGAGAACTCAGACACATTGCCAGAAACCGTACACGATGGCGCGTAGGCGTAGTAGAGGCCCTAGGACCCACAAGGGGATACAGGATATAAGTAAAGTATACCAAAAATAATTAAAAGACGAAAGCTGAGAATATAACTGTAACATACACTTAGAAACTATGTTTCAAACCAAAAGGGGAAAACGCTTGTCTAGGAAATTTTAACTTAACGATTCCGATATCGACTTTGTTGTGCATTATACGTTGTGTTATCATCATCTTTTATAATGTCCAGCGAGACAAGTAGATTTTAAGTGATTAGAAAAGACGAGGGTTGCTTTCATCAAAAATCCACCGAAAATCAGTTTGCACAGACAATTCTCAGTATGGGCACGTCAATTTTAATATGCATCGCCGGTTAAGAAAGAGAATCACCACTTCCCAAAACATCATAAAACGTGAAAAACTCCATAGTACATAAAATGTGTCCATAGTACATAGAATGTCCATAATGCATTAAAACGCAATCAGTACAGCTTAAGAGCAAGCATTTTGTGACGAATATTACTTTGAACTGAGAGAGAAAAATTCAAATCAGCCACTAAGTAATATCCAGCTTGTCACAGTCATCATTTAGCGTGGTGTTAGTTGTTAGTATTGTTATATTTATAAAGCCTAACACCTTAGACAAAAAGACTGCACAAGTATTATAAATAGAAAAACAGATTGCATACTAAACCAAAGTATGAACTAAAAATGAATATGCCACGCATAAGTCAAACATTACACTAAACACTTACAACATCAAGAAGTTAGTATCATATCACTCGTATAATTTATGTTTTAGATTTAATTTGCTATAGTTGTAATCAAATTTGTCGCGGTTACTATTTACTTCCTTCGCCATACGCGTAAGAGGCTCGTTAGAACCGTAGTTCGTTCGGTGGAAATTTACGAGGAAAATCTCGGTATTTGTGGAGTTTTAGCATCTTACGTTTAAACCGACTTCATTTAAAAGATCCGGCGAGTCAATAAAACCATTTACCAGTTGGTGTAAGAATACTACATCACATACTTTTCTACGTTTTTCCAAAGAATGAAGAGGTAAGAGAAGAAGGGGGTCGCAATATGGTGGAAGACGTGTAGGGTCATTCCAGTTTAAATGGCGAAGTGCATATCGGACAAACTTACGCTGTACCGGTTTAATACGGTTAATGTGTACTGCATACATTGGAGACCAAATGGTAGACGCATACTCTAACTGCGGACGAACAAAGGTATTATAAAGCGTGGATGTTATAAGAGGACACTTGAATTCTTTACTTCAACGTTTTATAAAACCAAGCATTGAATTTGCTTTATTGTCAATCGAAGTCAATATTTTGAGAAAAATGCACTCCTAAATCACATATTGATGTGACTTTGTTAAGTACACATTCATTGAGATTGTAATCATAACTTATTAAATTACGTTTTCTTGAAAAGATCATCGACTGGCATTTAGATACGTTCAAAAATAAATTTTTATTGCAGCACCACTCAGCGAACGTATCTAAATCATTCTGCATAGCAATGCAATCAGATTGACTGCGTACAAGTCTAAAGATTTTTATGTCGTCAGCATAGATTAAGATTCGAGTACTCTTAAGTGTTGCCACCACGTCATTGATCGCAATGATAAATAAAAGAGGACCTTAGTGACTTCCTTGGGGTACACCGGATGTAGCGAGGATTCCATCGGATGTTATTCCCCGAAATAAAACTCGATAAGTTCGTATCGCTACTAAGTAAAGCTAAATGCTCTCTCACGTCTTCATCAATTATTGAAATCTGGCCCATTGAGCTCTTAGAGAAACCTTCAAGGTGGACAAAATTGCTTTGGGTAGGTGAATAGGTGTCGGAACAGAAAGATAGGCCAAAGAATGAAGAGAACATATTGCAGACTATAGGAGGGTTACTGCTTGATTCGCTTAAGTAAGACATGTTAGCAGGATACCCATCGGTTTTTTTTTTTTTTACTGCTTACAAATTTGCCACGCATTTTATTAATGTAACTATCATATAGATTTTTCGATAAGTTTTGAAAGTCTCTATAGAGGATAGCGAATTGGTTATAATCGCTTGTTCTGTTTGTCGTTAAATAATTCTTTCACGCTTTATTTCTTTTATTTCGCAGACTCCGTAATTGGTTATTGTACCAAGCAGCAGTTGTAGACAGGTTCTTATGTGTATTTCTTACAGGTACGGACGAGATAAGACATTCAAATATGCGTATGTAAAAATGTTCAGTCATTTGTTCAATATTAACATTGCTGTTGAAAATTCCTACAAAGTCAATGTTAGATATTAGTTCATTTAGTCAATTAAAGTCTGATTTCTTAAAATCAAATTCAAGAGTAAGATTTTCAAAATTATAATCAACCACGTCGTCATGGATTACAATTTTCCGATACATAATTTATGGCATCAGTAGCATGCTTATATACCTCGATCGAGCTTTCTGGAGGAATATAAATGTTAATAATTGTAATGAACTTATATCCAAGATTTAATTTCACATAAATAACATCCAGCGAGTCTGTATTAGGAATTGGAGAAATACAACTTTGCAAAGAGTTTCGAACAGCAATTAAGACTCCACCACCCCTTAGATGCTCAATATCTAAGTATCTATCTTTACGATATACCTCAAAGTCTGAGGAGAATAATTCCGTGTTCAGGAAGGTAAAATTAAGCCAAGTTTCCGTATTATTTCCATATTAATTCACCTATCATGTATCATTCACTGTGGGAACAGACGCTACGTCAGCTTTCCTAATTGTAATGTAATAATATATCTTTGCTCCAATGCATAAACCGGCTATGTCACCGTGTTTTCACCTGCATGCATTGCGAGCATATTCAGAGCGAAAAACGTTAGAAATGAATAAAGCAGTTGTAATCTAGAACTCAAAGGCGTTGGTCGTTTAATTTTTCATAATTCGGGTATCAACACACAATCGCCAATTCACAAAAAATAGATGTAATTAGCAACCATTTGCACCCATTCGCCGAAATATTACATAATTACACCAAAAAGAATTTCTGGGTATCTATCAAATCGATCCATTGTTCTCCCCTGACGTGGAATTTCTTAGCTGAAACACTAAAAAGATATTGTAGAAAAGAAATAAAGTGACTAGAGTTCCGTGGTGTTGGAGCGGCCTCCCCGAAACCATCCAAAAGAAGTTATGAATTTCAGGATGGTGGTTGGTAGATTTTCAAATAGGTCGCCCAGACGATTGAAGAAATACTCTCTGAGAGCCGTCTTTCTGATAATGGTCAGAGGAAGTGGTCCGTATCTTCTTTTGTGTCTGTGTTGCCAGAGCCTCCGCTGAGTTCGTCTGTCGTCTTTTGTCTCGGTGGGTCACCAATAAGTTGTGGGCGGTAACGATTCCTATGAAAAGCGCAAAGTTTTTTTCTATTTTGAGTCAGGGTGAGCTTGGTTTTCACCTTGTCATGTTTTGTCCAAATATTTCTGGAGACGCGACACGATGAAAGCGGTCTCCATCTTTCGTCTGCTTGTCGTTTGAAATCAAGTATGTTTGATTCAGCAAATTTTATGGGAGAAAGCACTAAGTTTTGGACCATTGACAGGACTTATTCTGATCCCTTTCTTGCCAGTTCGTCTGCCATTTCGCTTCCTGGAATTCCTTTGTGTCCTGGGACCCACTAGAGTGTTACATAGTGGCTATCGGTGAGTGTTTTAAGCACGTCGCGGTAATGTCTTACTAGTTTCGATTTTATTTCCACGGATAAAATGGCTTTTATAACAGCTTGACTATCTATGTAAATGTGAATCTCTTTTCTAATAACAAGCTTCGTGGATAGTTCTCGTGCCACCTCTGCTATTGCTATGACTTCCGCTTGGAACACACTGCCGTGGTTCGAAAGTCTTAGTGATATTACAATTTTGGGTTCTGCTGAGTAGATACCCGAACCCACTCCCTTGTTGTTTTGAACCCATCAGTGAAGACTAAAATATTATGTGGGTTGATAGCCCCACCGCTTGCCCAGTTTTCCCTTCTTAGGATGACCGTTCTGACGTTCAGACTGAAGTGGAAGAATGGCGGAAGGTAATCTGTGGTGGCGTCTAGGTGAGCCCACCTTGCAATAATACGGTGACCCATGTGGCCTGTTCTCCACAATTTAGATTCTTTTCGACACAGGGCACTCATCGCGGCTGATTTCTTAACGTATAAGTCTAGTGGAATCAGTGCGAGAATTGTTTCGAGGACTATGGTAGAGGTTGTTCTGATGACGGGTGGTGGATTCTATGCAAGCAAGCCTCTGGATTTTAGTCAGTTTCTCTAGATATGTGACTTTCTCTGCTATTGGCCAGCAGACAATGCACCCATATGTTCGAATGAGTCTGACTATACTTACTTACATACTTAGATCATTTAACCCCTCGGGGGGCATAGGGCGTCAACCACGCCTGCGCGCCATCGTGTTCGAAGCTCTGCAACGCGTTTGAGCTGCCTCCAACTCATTCCTAAAGAGCTCGATTCCTCCTCAACTGTTCTGCGCCACGTTTGCCCAGGTTGCCCCGCTATTCTGCCTGCCTGGGTGAGCAGATTCCACTGCATGGCGTATTTCCCAATGGAGTTGTCTTCACGCCGTAGGATGTGTCCAATCCATTGCCACTTTCTTCTTCGTATAGTAATGCTTATAGGTTCTTGGTCCTTTCTCGTATAAAGTTGTTCATTGGAGATGCGGTTCGGTCAAAGAATCCTCAAGATGATTCTTCAACATTTGTTTACGAAGACTTGCAGCTTGCGTGTGTTAATGGTTTCCACCTTCCAAGTACTGCACCCATAAAGCAGCACTGATTCTACGTTGGAGCGGAACAGTCGTAGCTTGGTTCTTAAGCTGATTGCTGATTGCTTCTCCAGATTTTGGATAGCATTCCGAACGCAGCTTTAGTCTTTAATTTTAGTCTGACTATGGCTGTGTTCATCCAGTGGAAGATGACAGCTTTGGGCCTCCATTTTTTGGCGAAAATTCTACTGCAAGGATAGAACGCAATGTACCATTTCTTTATTCTTTTAGTTGTATTATCTCTCAGTTTGTGTGTCAAGTATGGACCCTAATTACCGTGCTTTGTCCGAGACTTGGAGTGGAGTGCCATCGAGTTGTAGGAATCCCGAATACTAGGTGAAGACGACCACCTCTATTTTTTATTGACTTTCAGTCCATATCTTTCTGCCCAGTAATACAGGGTGTTTAAGGCGGATTGTAGAAGTTTAGTTTAGTTTTTAATTTAGTTGAGTTTATTTAACCTACAATTTCCACAATCAACAGGTTTTTACAAAAATTAATACAATTCATTTAATTCAATTACATAAATTCAAGTGATTGTGTCGAAGAATTTGACGAGCATTAAAAGAATGATGTCATCTGCATATGCAACACCTCTTACTCCGCTGTGTCCTTATTTCAATAGGATCTCGTTTATGATTAGAGGAGATAAGACTCCACTTTGCGGGTTCCTCTAGAGGCCAGTGCATTTACTTGGCTGTCACCTAGCTCTGAGTTGATGTGTCTCGACATAAGCATATATTCTACCAAGTCTGTGAGTGTGAAATCTACGCTGATTTGGTTTAGTAATAGTCTTATCAATTCGGTTTTCACATTATTAAAGGCTCCTTCCATGTCTAAAAAGGCCGCTAGCATAAATTCTTTGTAGTATAATGATTGCTCGATCAATGTTACCACTTCGTGCAAAGCTGTTTCGACTGATCGGCCCTTTGTATAGGTGTGTTGCGCTGGGGTCATGTCCTTAGGGCTTATTTTGGAGTGGATGTATAATATAGGCCTGAAGTCTTTCAGGTTAGTGTAGTTGGGTTACCAGCTTTAAGTATGAAGACAGCTTTGACTTCTCTCCAGGCTTTGGGTACATATTTGCAGTTTAGGCACCCACGGGAAATGTTCGCTAGTCGTGGAATGACGGATTTCGTGCTGCTTTGTAGCATCATGGCTGAGATACCATCTGGACTGAGCGTCTTATGTGGAGAAAAGGAGTCAATTGTCCATTTCAGTTTGTGTTAATCCACAATTTCGGCGAATGGAGTATAATTTGCGTTGGCTTCAAACTCCTGTGTTGTTGTCTCTGTTTGTTGTTTGTCTCTGTATTGCACCCTGGGAAGTGTGTCCTAAAAATGAGTTCTATGGTCTTAGCGCATTATTCTGTCCAGGTTCCATCTGGGGCCGAGTGTACCTTTGACAGGACTTTCCGAAGTCTCACGGCATCTCTAGTGAATGCAAGATAGCTGCAAAATCTACTCGGTAAGGTTCTTTTTCCGTAAATTGTCTTTTTCTTACTTTCCTTGTAGCGGTCCCAGTCTGTGGGATTATTGGTGCGTTTTTTAAGATTAAGTTTATTGTTTGTTGTTTGTTGTTTTTTCATGATTGTGTTTTCTGGCGTTAGTAGGCAAGTAGCTCACTTGACCACCATGCGGGGTTGAGCTTCCTTTTGCCTTCGCTTGGAGGACAGAACCTTTGAAGGCTGCTTTGACGGATAAAGTCAGGGTTATGACCTCTTGGTCAATCTTCATTTTGTTTGTCAAGGGCGAGAATCCAGTGTCCCCTAATTTACCTAGGAGGCATTTAAAAGTGCCCCAATCGGTCTTTTGAGATTGCGATGGGATTTTAATGTCTTTGTAGTTCCGTTAACGGAGAAGCAGATCATGCTGTGCTCTGAGAAAGTAACGCTGTCGGACACCCTTAAGTCGCTGACTACCAGTGATCTGGAGTTAAGGGTCAAGGTTTCTTGTCACAAAAGTGGATTCTGACCCAATATTTTCTACACACAGATTGCTACCAATAATAAATTGAAGAAAATGCTAGCCCCTTTCGTTTATGTCACTACTCTCGCATTGCATATGGTGTGAGTTGGCATCATATCCTTCCTTTGTCGCGTTATCCACTAGTTTGGCGAGCATCTCGGTGGGTGAGGGCCGCGGGTCATCTTAAGACAGATAGGCTGATGTCAGAACCAGAAGCTTGCTGTTGGCTCGTACAACTCGGGATGATGTTAGGTCTACGTTGCTAAAGGAGGGTTGAAGAAAGGGGTTAATTTGTCTTTTTGCTAAAATGCAAGTGCAGAACCTACTGTTTTGTTGGCCCTTTCGAAAGATTAAGGAGTAGTCCTTACTGTTTAGTCCACACATTTTGTTACCACTATTCAAGGCCACTATTCCATTGCACCATGGCAATTTCAACCTTGTGCTTTGATATATAGGTTAGGAGATTGGCGCTGGCCAACTTGCTATGGTGAAGGTTAATTTGTACAACCTTCATCATAAGTTTGTTTTGTCGACGTTACCGTAGCCCCCCACCCACTTCCATCAGCCGTCTAATTTTAACCATGTTGATTCAAAAGTGGATCTTGGACTCTTTCGCGGGTTGTTATGGTTGGACATAATAGGAGCTTCTTTGCCCGACTTTGTGAGTGCCCCCATCTGCATTACCTTCCAGTCATCGTTAGGGAATTCCGGACTTAAGGTACGTAGTACCTTCCAAATGTTCTTTGATAACGTAGGCCCAGGGATGCGGTTTTCACCTTGGGTCTGGTCGGTAGGCCGCTTTCTGGGATGACCATTAATTGTATACCTTGATCAGGTACTGGTATCATGCTCACTATCTCCTTAAGCCCTTTACGTGTCAACTCATCCAAACAGTCCAAGATTCTAAAACCCTTAACCATGGACAATTGCCCGAAGAATAGTATTGGGTAGATGGGGTTTATTATTTCCCCAGCTGAATCCAAATTTTCCTTTATTTGTCTCTTGTTTCCGATACTAATGTTAAAGTTTTTTTCTGTAGTTTTCTCCATTATAATGGCATCTCTACTTTTTGTCACTACGTTGTTTTGTGTATTGAACATATGTATATTAATAATAATCCTTTATGTTCTCTGAATAACCAAAAGTACAATATAATATATGTTATTTCGAATTCCTGTCCCACTTTAACCTTTTTTTCTTCGGGACGTGGACCATAACTAAGCTAACAATTATTTTTATTGATTATGCCGACACACAAACATCTTCTCATATAATATTTATGTCCATTTATTCACTTCAATAAAAAGTACATGCAAATCAACCAACGTGTTTTAATAGGCATATTGCTATAGTCGTTTGCCATGTTACAAGCCCACCTCGTCCTCCATATCATGCAACAGTAGGTGGCGGAGCCTAAGGTCAATGACTTGCAATATGTGTACGTATTTATTTGCAGTGCTCTGGCAACGTCTGAAGCTATAAAGGGTTTTAGCAAGGTCTTGGCTCACGAGCATATGTAACTGAAAATCGCAACTTCTAAAATGTCAGTAAACATTTAGTCGCTAATGAAATAAAATAAAGTTACTGGTCATGTATCTTTACTTTATAATTACTGTTTCACGCTACCCCTTCCATGTCCTTTACTTCTGTATGCACTGTCGACTAGAACATATTTTATTGCTTATACCACCACCGGAACTCAATTTGCCGTACAATTACTTTAAATGCAACCTTTTAAATGCTCCAACTAATTCCAACAGCAGGGCCGGCATTCCGCACCTATTTACAAAGTTATTTCAATAGCTCTTCCGTCTCGCTATCCCCCGGAATTCACCCATCCTGTGGATAGGCAAATCCAACCACATATACCGTAGACATGGACACAAATTCTATTCAAAATGTTTGTGCATATTCGTCCTGCTTTTTGTAACATACATGCATACATGGTCTTTGTAAACTTACAATTACTTGATGTTGTTCGCACTATATACTAGGAATGGCTTCGAAACTATAACCATAGGCCTGCTCGGAACCCTGTTACAGAAATGGACGATAGTTTGTATAACAAAATTCTCCGAAAGGGATAACATTTATCTGTTTAATTGAAAATTCATGTTGCATTGCGATGAAGCTATTTACGGGGCCGAAATTTTGCATAAGCAGCAGTGTCTCCCTTAAATTTCATCAGATTGGCATCCCTCATTTGCCTCACAGTTGAACGCGTTCAGTGTGATAAAATTAACTCTATCCCTTTGTCGATGGGCACCTAATTTCTGTATGCTCTAACAGTTTAGTAGGAAATTTTCCATCTATTCGTGGCAACTCAATTACCGCTAAGTGAGTGACCGGTGTATCTTGAAATGTCATTTCAATTCACGCACACCTTTAATTGAATGATCGAACTCAGTGACTGCCCCAATTTGGTGGTACGAGTTTAAGTACAAAGTTTGTACGAGGTATGTATGACATTTCCATAATCCTGCACTGTCATGTGGTCATCAGGATAAAAGTTTTGGTCTTTTGTTTTCTTTGGTGCAAGATTTTTATCTATTTTTGGGCTGCCATTTGTCTTAATTAAGATTATTACGATTTTAAGATGTCAAATGTAGTTGGGCAAAGTGTCACTTAAGGTAGATGACACGCATAATAGCCTGACACAAGAGTAAGAAGAGAAATTAAGAAGAAAAACTTATGCTGAGGTTGCTGTCATGTTTCAGTTTCTTCATATGGGTTAATGGATGACAGCAGTGGGTCGGGGGCCAAGAAGATGGGACCACTCATGTCAGTCTTCAACGGATGGATGCTTCCGAATAGTACTTATAGAAGAGAGTAGAACTGTCTGGGATTTGTGGTTGAGCCCATTGTCTATTTGCACTAAGTGTGCTTCGATGATTTTTGAAAAACTTTTGTTTTAAAGAATATTCCTTCTTGCAAGAATGTGTGGGTTTTAATGGAAGTACATGACATTTTCACTTAGATGTGATTACTCTGGAGACTAAATGTGGTAGTGTACCATTAAGTGGAAACTACAATATTAACAGATTTTTGATGCAATTCGTTTTTGGAAATATATAATTCCCACTACTTATTTAAAATTAGAAATCAAATTTGCGATTTTGAGTATCCTTGAGACTGTTTCAGTCCTGTGGAATATGCACTTTAAATTTTAATTTTTTATAATGCGTTGGAGAGCCATCCAAAAAGCTTCTTAGAGATTGAACTAAAAGATTTGCAGGTTTTAGGTTTATGGGTAAAATATCCTTACGTTTCTTTTATTATTATAACTACTCGTAATTTAAATTCTCAGAAAAGCACACTGTCGAGGCGTTCTGTTCTACCATCCTGATGAAGTTGAGAATATATGAAATAATTTTAGCTCAATCTTCGAGGGAAACGATTTCCTTATAGAAGGCCTGCTTCTTAGAATTATACGATGCCACACACTTCATGCGAAAAATATAATACATGAAGCAATAAGGGTTGCGAGAAGCTAGGCTCTAGGCTTTTTCTGGGCTGTATGTACAAGGTGGCGCAAAATTAATCACCCTATCGAAAGATGTTATAATTTTTGCAAATGGCGTTGTACTTCAATCATGTTTGACATTTGTGAACTAGACAGCTGCAATATACAAACAGATAAGCAACGGAGCGCTATACTCCGCAAGAGCGTGGAATAATTGTCTCAATTTTTTTGACCAATAATCGGTCGGTGGCGTTCGCGCAGTGTGAATTTCGACGTCGATTTCCTAATCGTGTCGCGCCAACTGGACGAAACATTCCGACGCTACGCTACTCGATTCGAATAGACTGGAACCACAGGAGACCATGCAGGGCGTGGCCGCCACCGGACTGGTCGTTCGGCCGAGAATATGGCGGCTGTGGCTGCCGATGTCGCTGAGAACGAAGAAACATCAACCAGACGACGGGCCACGCAATTGGACATCACCAGACGGACCGTACAGCGAATTTTAGTGAAAGACTTACACATGTTCCCGTACAAAGTGCAAGCAGTGCATCGGGTAATGCCTCCTGACCGTCAGTCGCGTGTGAATTACTGTCAAGCCATCCTCAATCTCAACAACGAAGAGGACGATTTTGTGTCAAAAATTATCATGAGCGACGAGGCGCATTTCCAATTAAGCGGTTACGTCAATAAGCTAAATCTTCATTTCTGGGGCACTGAAAATCTGCGTGTGATGCACGAAGAGCCATTACTTACTTACTTACTTAGGTGGCGCTACAGTTCGGGGTGAACCTGGGCCTCAACCAACAAGCCTCTCCATTTAGCTCGGTCTTCAGCTTGTTGCCTCCAGTTGCGCACTCCAAGTTGGTCGAGGTCCCCTTGAACTTGCGCGCGCCACCTACGGCGATGATTCCCTCTACTGCGTTGTCCCTCGGGGTTAGATTCGAAGACACTGCGGGCCGGAGCGTTGGTGTCCATTCGCTCTACATATCCTAGCCATCTCAGACGTCCAATACGCAGTTTTTTGACTAGGTCGATGTCGCTGTACAGCTCGTACAGTTCGTGATTGAATTTTCTCCTCCAAAACCCGTCAACGCAAACGGGACCAAAAATCTTACGGAGAATTTTTCTCTCGAAGCGACCAAGGATATCTTCATCCTCTTTTAATAAAGTCCATGTTTCAGCGCCGTAAAGCAGGACTGGGATGATCAAGGTCTTATATAGAGTCTCCTTAGTTGTTCGAGATAGGGCTTTACTGTTGAATTGCCTTATAAGCCCAAAAAAACAGCGATTGGCAAGAGTTATTCTTCGCTTGATTTCTGCGCTGATGTTGTTTGTAGAATTTATAGCAGAGCCAAGGTAGACAAAGTCCCTTACTACCTCGAAGTTATAGCTGCCCACTGTGACATATTGTCCAATTCGTCGGTGTTGGTTTTCCCTTCTTGTTGAAAGCATATACTTAGTTTTGCCCTCGTTTATCGCTAAACCCATTTTGGCCGCTTCCGCCTCAATGCTAGCAAACGCACCGGTGACAGCCCGCTGAGTTCTTCCGATAATGTCTATATCGTCGGCGTATACAAGCAGTTGTACAGACTTGTAATAGTTTGTGCAAAACTAGACATGGCTCTATAAAGCTCTTCTCTATAGATGCTGTAATAGGCGGCCTTGAAATCGATAAAGAGGTGGTGAGTATCGATTTGGAATTCTTGGGTTTTCTCCAGGATCTGCCGAAGTGTGAAGATTTGATCGATCGTGGACTTTCCTGGCCTGAAACCGCACTGATAGGGTCCAATCAGGCTGTTGATAAAAGG
Source organism: Brachypalpus laphriformis (assembly GCA_945910035.1). Classification (NCBI taxonomy): domain Eukaryota; kingdom Metazoa; phylum Arthropoda; class Insecta; order Diptera; family Syrphidae; genus Brachypalpus; species Brachypalpus laphriformis. The sequence continues at coordinate 38,158,484 of OX246753.1, forward strand.
TTTCAGGCGTTCACACAATATCGCAGAAAAGATCTTGTATGCGATGTTGAGGAGACTGATGCCTCTTTAATTGGCGCAGTTGAGAAGGTCTCCTTTCCTGTGGATCGGGCAAACAATGCTGAGATTCCATTCATCAGGCATACACTCGTCTGACCAAATCTTAGAGATGAGTTGGTGTATGCACTCTACCAATTCATCCACAGCTGCCTTGAAAAGTTCGGCCGGTAAGCCGTCAGGTCCAGCAGCCTTGTTCGATTTTAGCTTGGATATTACTATCCTCACTTCGTTTTGGTCAGGTGGACGGAAATTTTGACTATCATCGTCTATGTTGAATGGTTCATTCTGCCTGACAGCGGGATGTTGGTCTTCGTCACCGTTATACAGTCTGCAGAAGTAGTTTTTCCATATTCTCAGCACCGACTGTGATTCTACTACGAGGTTTCCATTTTCATCTCTACAGGTTTCTGTACGGGTACTGCTCCTCTGACACGTTCTTTTTACATTTTTGTAAAACTTCCGTACATTGTTCCTGGAGTATAGACTCTCGATATTCTCAAACGCGCGCTTCTCGTGCTCTTTCTACTTCTTTTGGAGAAGCCGATGTTCTTCCCGTCTCTTTTGCTCGTAGAGCTCATGAGCAGCTCTCGTCTTCCTTTGCAGCGACGCTTTGTATGCCTCTTGTTTTGCTGCATGCACTCGCCGGCATTCTTCGTCAAACCAGGGGTTTCGCGGTGGTGGTCGAGCGAGACCCAGCACATCAGTCGCGGCGTTTCTGATGGCATGCTGGCAGCGTTGCCACTGGTCTTCGGCACTTGATGCTGGCGGCATAGGGGTGATTGAGAGATTTCGGGATACGCGTTCAGCGAAGAGTCTGGCGGTCTCTTGCGATTGTGGCTTTTCGACGTTAAATTTTCTCACAGTGATTCTTCTTTGTTGCTCAGATTGGGATATCCGCATTCGTACCTTGGCTACAACAAGGTAATGATCCGAGTCTATGTTGGCCGCTCGGAAGGTCCGGACATCCATAATACTGGAGGCATGCCTTGCGTCGATCGCAATATGATCAATTTGGTTGATCGTTACATGATCATTGGACCGCCATGTCTGCTTATGAATATCGAGATGAGGAAACCATGTGCTTGCTATGATGACATTTCACTCCACAGCGAAATCAATTAGCCTTAGTGTAGGCTATGCTTACCGACTGCCCTACCAAAGACGTCCTCCTTTCCTATTTTGGCGTTAAAATCGCCCAAAACGATTTAGCCTTGATCCGGATAGTCATAATACGCTCGCTCACGTGTCGGAAGCTTAAGACTTCTTGCCTAAGTCTGCCGCGTGTGACAAATCCGCATCCGAATAAGCGTTGCCTGTTGCCTCTGTAGCAATCACCGTAGTAGATGTCACAGTTTTTCATCCTCTTTTTGCCCGGCCCATCCCATCGCACTTCCTGGATGGCGGTAATATCTGCTTTATAGCAGTCTAGGGCCTCTGCTAATTGTTCGGCTGCACGTGGTCTGTAAAGGGACAGAACATTCCACGTACAGATCCAAAGGTCGTTGTCCTTATTTCGTTTGCTGGGGTCGTCATCAGTTGAGTCATCCTTATCCGAGGCTTTTGGTTGTTTCGGAACCATCGATTTTTTACGTGGTAGGGAAGTTACCCCGACGGCACAACCCCCAACCTGGAGGGCCAGTTCCTTAATTATTCCCCTAGGATGAGGGGCCGGGTACACCGGTGCCAGAAGTCCACTACGGGAGTATGAGCGCTGCCGTTGGCCCATTAAGGGCTCCTCCGCCACCATCTCTTTTCCAATGTCCTGACCAACATTGGAAATTCCTTACCGACTGTGATCCGAATACGTCGAAGCAGCTCGCGCAAGGTATTCACTAAGTTCAACCTAACTGGAACTATAGACGCCACCGTTGACTCCATCAAGGGAATTCGTCCGCTGCCGCCTGGAACAGGAAGAAGTGCTCTAGTGGGAAAACACTCTTCCCCCCCTCTCTCATCTGCTGCCACCAAGAATCCGCCAAACGGGGTTGGTTATCCACTTCTTGGATTAAGGTACTAGGCACCCGGCTGTCACCGCGTGAAGGTTGAGAGTAGGAGTTGGTAGGCCTCAGCTGAGTAAAAACGCTTGTGTTTTCATATGATCGCATGCACTACCGTTTGACCAGCCCAAACGAAGAGCCATTACATCCACTCAAAGCCACTGTGTGGTGCTGCGTTCGCGCGGGAGGAGTGATTAGGCCGTATTTTTTGAGGACGTCATCGGCAATACGGTCACTGTTTCTGGCGAACGCTACAGAACCATGATAATCGACTTCTTACTGCCGGAATTGGATGAGTGGGGCTTGGTGAACATGCGGTTTCAACAAGACGGTGCAACCGCACACACAGCACGAGCCACAATGGATATTGTAAAGGAAACGTTTCCTGGTCGCCTAATTGAATAGATTTCAATTTATTGAAGACATATTTAAGCATCAATAACAGAAGATGAACCTTACCCGTCTCCTGATCCTGTAGTATCTCCCATACTTTAGAGTGTCTTCTGTATTTTTATTTTAAGGTTGAATAACCTCTCAAGAGAAAAAATGGCTATTGTTTAATGTGCTTATAACAACCCTTAGTGTATAGTAAGGAGCTCCGTAGTTTTAGTCCTTCGCATATGTCTGCAGAACCCTCACTTATTAGCTGCTCAGAAATTGTATTTCTTTCAAAACAACCTGATGCAACTCTTACTACAGTAAAGTTATATCAAAAAACGCAGACGTGATTCCAGTACTCCGGAAATGAAGGTCCACACCAATCTAATCAACCGTTTGTAATCCTAGAAGTATATATGGGTGAAACAATTACACCATGTGTGAAACCCATACTTTGTTGAAAGAATACAGGGTGTCCCAGTTAAGCAGTATAATCCTTTAAGAGAAGATACCTGAAGTTCCGCCCAACAAAAAATTGTAAGGCAGGGGGGGTGGTCTATTCTCAACACATTTCAAGTTATTGCCCATAAAAGTGGGTGACTTCTTATTTGGAGGTGTAACCACTTTAAACGCTATAACCTCTAAACTGTTATAGGTATTGTACAAAAATAGTTTTATACATTTTGGAAAGACAATTTAGTAATGCATGACTGCCAGTGAATACTGCGCAAACAAGCAGAAAACGGACACTTCCTCAATAACATTCTGTGGACTGACGAAGCGCAATTCACAAGAGATGGGGTCACAAACCACCATAATTTGCACCATTGGTCAGACTCCAATCCCCAGTAAATACGCACAACATCCTTTCAAAGGTAAGAATTTAATTATTGTGAACAACTTCTTCAAAATGTGTTGCGTAAATGTTTGGGCTGGATTAATAGGAAACACTTTAGTAGGCCCGCACGTTCTTCCACGAAGAGTTAATTCCCATTACTACCTGGAATTTCTTGAAGAACGATTGCCGGAGCTCCTTGAAGATGTTCCTCTTGTTCAGAGAAGGGCGATGTGATTTCAACAAGATGGAACAAGGTGCAGCGGAGTAACTTCGTTCCTCAACCATACTTTTAACGAACAGTGGATTGGTCGATTTGGCCCCAACCCTTGGCCACCCAGATCTCCTGATCTAATACCCATGGATTTCTTCTTCTGGGGTGCTATGAAAGAAAAAGTTTATTTTAGAAAAATGTCGAGTCTGGAAGATCTCCAAGAAAAAATTAGTGCCGTTTCAGAAGAGATGAGAAGAAGTTTGCTGCTCGTTAATCTGCCACCCGAAATGCTTAAACGCGCCCGAAAGTGTATTCAAATGGAAGGAAAGCACTTCGAACAATTGCTATAAACATTCCATAAACTGTTCTGTTTTAAGACTAATTCAGTAGGTACCTACACTTCTTTTTGACCATTTTTGTCTGACAAAAAATGGCTTTTACTACAACTTCGGTTGATCGTACGTAAAAAAGTTACTTAACATAATTTTGAGAAAAATGCAGTTCAAGTGAAGAAATGGAACAACAAATTTTCATTATTTTGTAACTTCGGCAAGCAATGTTTTGTTACAAGATAAAGAGATAAAACTTAAGATAACAATTTATATAGTCTATAGATCGTATTGAGTTGATTCTACTAGCATTCCACATCATGGCGGCACTCGTAATATTGCTGACTTCCGCTTCATAGGATTGATACCATCTTAGCCCTCGGCATCTGTACTTACCTACAACGAGGTTTTCTGTGTCATCATTAATGCTGAGAGACCAAGACAGATCGCTAATTAATTCTTTTCGTCTTCCTAACCTTAAATTAACTAAAATGAACTCTATACTACTAGACAGACCCCAGGTCGACTAAGTCTGTCACAAATGTTTGAATATCTCCACCAACATGCAATTTAATTTAACGTCAATCGCTTACAAACCAGTAAAGGCGAAACATTTATTGCTTCAAAATAATGTCATAATAACCCCCATGGGTCCTATTGACACAATACCAATCATTTACAAAAAAAACTTCAACCCCTTCTCAGACATAAAGTCTTCTCAAAATATCCGCATTTCCCATGAGTTCTTTAACAACCTAATCCATCCTCAGGCAAAACCATATAAACACTTTTACGACTCAACATCTTTTTCATCTGCCAACTGTTTTGACTGTCAGAATTTTATGTCCTACTTTGACAAAACAATTGACGGATATATGGGAGTGTGTGCATTCAGTTCTGACTGAGATAAAAAAAAAAAAAAACTTTTTTACTGCCGTAATTTACAATCATAAACTCCGCCTTGCCCTCCTTGGAACGACACAGAGTAAACAAATCAACAATAATTCCCTCCGCGTAAGGATGTCAAAAGCAATTTACCCAGGATGTGTGCTCAATTTATTGCGTGTGATTTATTTTATTTGATTTCCTTGCCAGAAATTGATCAGAGACGAATGGCAAACTAGGTATCAGGTATCAGCAAATAATTACGGAACGAACAAGTCCATCGATATGTTACATCATGGAATCCTTACAGATATCGCGTATATCCGTTGGTGGGAGTCCGTAAAGTCCGGTTATTGTTGTCGTCTCCAATGGGCTAATATTTGTGGTTATCCAGGACGAACGAATACACGAACGGACGGACATGTTCACCACACTCAGAGCCTAAGGCTCGAGGACATACAAACCGGGGCTAATCTAATCTGCGCGGAAATGAAAATAGCAACTTAAAATGTTTAACTTAATCCATGCGGCAGTTGTCGTAATGGATGGCAGTAATTTTTGAGTTTGAATAGCCAGAGGTACTGCTCCAGTGGCGATGGTGGATATGATGGTCGAGCATCCACACAGACACCGGATGTGGGTGGATCAGTTTGGTAGCGTAAAATATTTGCATGTGTCCTATTTGGTAGAGGAACCGTTGATGTTCTGAAATGTTTTGCTGAGGGTGTTTATATGTATGCATGTGTATGGTTGCGTTTAATACGGGATGCGTGAGAAGGGTTGCATTTTTCGAACTGTACTCATATATAAAACTATTTGCGATTAAAATTCGCAGAATATTTCATTTGCAGTTAGGCGAATGGAATTGCAAATGTACATCGATGGAAATTTAATTAAGCGTGAAATTCTTTAACTGATAACAAAACGGTCAAGGTGCAATGTTTGTTTGCAATGCATCCCGGATGTTGGCAGAGGTGAGCCATTTTCAATCATCCTTTGGACAGTCAAGTTTTTTTCCTAATCTCTCAAGTAAAGTGGTGGGCATTTCTCTGCACGAACTCTGCTGACAGTATTCAAATGCCATAGCTAGTGCTTCTTCCGCATATTCAGCCAATCTGTTGAAGAAAATGGCCCCGCAAACTATTATAACGCATCGTAATCCCTTAGTTTTTCGATATTATACTACATTCTCATAGCGGGGTATTTACAGATGTTCGAAAGATTGCACTACAACGACGGATGAAAGTCCCTTTCTCATTGCATATCAATATAAGCTCCGTTTTTATTTCGAATATCCAAAGGAGTCTCCAACTCATGAAAGGTATATAGTTAATTTGTTAGTAACTTCGCTGCTGATCGGTCAACACCTACAAAAATGTTATTGATATAACGAATAACACTAATAAGTATATTGTAATAAAACTAATTTTGCACTTCCATAGCGGAAAGCTCATGCACGTGCCCTTCACATTTCGCCGAAGTTGAACATTATAAATCGAAAAGGAACCACACATGAAAGCTAGCACAAATAGATACTTTTACACCTACAAATGTTATCATACCTCCGTAACAATATTGTTACCTCTACCTTGCTGATACGAGAATATTATACCTATATTAAACAGACGAGATTTCCCCGCTAATCGAGACTTTGATTTTCACGATTAACGTGTAGCTGGGTTCATATAAGGGAGTTTTTTTACTTAGATAAAACTAACGATAGGGATAGCTGTTATTTTGCGCATGATTTTGACATTTGTGTTTAATATAACCTAACAAATCATCATGAATAGAATCAAGCTTGAACAATGTTAGCAAATTATTCAAATTGATTTTGAAATTAATTGTCGATTCGCGAAACTTAAAGGTAGACGAATTCATCATTTTTATGGTGCACATAATCGTCCATCGGAGCAAACCACCCATCCACCTGTAGATTAATTTTGTTCCACATACTCTCTAAATGATACAATAATACCAACATGTCAATGAAATATGAGTACTGAAGAGAATATTGCCGCTGTAAATGAAAGTGTCCAAAAAGATCTAAATTTATCGATTCATTGTCAGTCACAGCAATTCGGGCTCTACCCATTTAAGGCAGCTCTCACACTGAAGCCACAAGCAATAAGCAATAAGCAACTAGCAATAAGCAATACGCAACTTTTATTTTAACCTATTCTCACATTGAAGCAACAGTAGCCGCGTTTTGTTTTCCCCGTGAACTGAACTAGTTCATCTCAAAATAAAAAAACGCTCCTGGTTCACCTAGACATTTCATTTTCATAAGTTGGTAGCAGCAACTACACACTGTCGTTTAATATGGATTAAAAATTGCAGAAAAATAACAATCGAAGTGAGAAAAGTGCTTAATATTTTTATATTTGCTTAATAATTAAGTGTTTTTAGATACTTATGTCAGAAAGTGAGGATGCAATAAATAACTACGATATACTTCTGCCATTCAGCAGAGCTACCAAACTTTACATATAATTTTTTTTTTGTGAAAAGCCATCTAGTGGTGTGGTATGAGATAGACATTCTGGTTCACGATAATTGAACCACCTCAAGTGCTGGTTCAATTGTTGTTTTGCATCCTGTGTAAAAATATGAACTGAACCAGTTCACAGCGAAAACAAAACGCGGCTAGTGTTGAAAGAAATTTCTAGCTGTCATGTCATCCGACGACTCTTACTACTCGCAAATGTTGATACTACGACGCGATATATATCGCTTTTCAACATGCGCTGTGTATCGCCAGCAATAATGTTGCCCCAATCAGCAACATTTTTCGTTCGACCGATATTGAGTTGCTTTAATGTGAGACCTCTAATTTGATTCAATGTAAAATAATTGTTAGCGATAATATCGCATGTTTCCTATTGCCAGTTGCTTGTTGCTTGTTGCCTCAGTGGGAGGGCCGACTAAATTCATATATGGTAAGTGCCAGCAACTGCAGGAATTAAAGCCTCGAGACAATTATTTGCGTTGTTCTTTTTCTGATGGGGCTCTAGAGCAGTTGCAAGCTGAACCATTTTCTTATCGCGAAATATTGTGTTCAGCAGTGAGGCTCATTTTTCTCTTAACTGGTTTGTTTATAAGCAAAATTGTTGTATATGGAACGACTACAATCAAGAGGAGACACTATAAGCCCCACATAATCTAAAAAAATACACCCTTTGATGTGGTTTCCACGCTGGTAGTACCATTAGAGTTTATTTGTTTAAAAATAAGGCCGGAGCGGTACGGTCAGTAGAGATCAATGCCGGGCCATAAATCAATAAGTATTTCTACAAAAACAAGAATGACATTGATGCAGTTGGGATGTAGTTTCAACAGGATGGCACGACGTATCGCCATATGCGACCGAAAGCATATGCAATTGAAATCACAATCTGACGTTAAGTTAATTTCGAGAAATAGAACTATCAGTTGGCCTCCAAGATCATGCGATTTGGTACCTCTCAATTATTTCCTGTGGGGCTTCGCGAAGTCGCTGGCTTATGCTGATAAACCAGTGTCGTCATGGAAGTCAAACTTATTCATGTTATTCGCGACAGACGGCCACCATTGCTCGAAAGTAACCCAAAATTGGACGAACAGAATACGTCCAAACCAAAGAATAGTTAATGTCGAAGATATCCTAGTTGTGGACTGGATCGCCTGAAATCCTGACGTTAGCCCCTTAGAGACCTATGTTACAAAAAAGTCAAGCAATACCAGAGCCACTATACTGGTAAATTAAAAAAAAAAAAAAAAAGATTGTAATGCGTGGGGCAGAAACTTAAAGGATGATATACGTATGTATATATCAAATTTATTTACATCAACGAATAACCAGATTTAAGTTACTTTGCAGCACGTAGACAACACTACTGAAGTCGAAATTTTGCACATGACAGTTAATATAATAATTATAAACTTCTAAAATTTATTTATAGTTATTTCCTTGTACTTTATATAATTTTAAGTGGATTTTTATTTTTCGAAATTACCAAAATCATCATCACTACATCGTATAAAAAAAAATACCCCCAAATTCTACGTAGGCGCGCTAATCTCGAGAGCCACTGAAGTGATTTGGATGCGGTTATGATATGCATTTCCTTGGAAAGGTTGTTGTGTACCAAAAATTGCTCTACCTCTTACAGGAGCTAAGCATTCGAGGTCTTACTGGCAGAAAGGGGGTTAAAATTACATTCACACGTTCCTGGCTCAACAATGGCTTTTTGGATTAAAAAACAAATGAAGTGCTTCTTAGCAAATTCTTCAAAGATTCATTTGAGCTTTTAAACTATCCTTGCGCGTTATCCTGAAGCTGAGCTATACTCAAAACAATTCATGAAATCATCGCCAACAATTTTCCATCAGTGGAGACCGCAGCCAACAGCCATGCGGCAGTGGATGACGTCAGAGTGTGTATATGTTAAGAAAATGTTCTGCAGGAATGAAGATGATCAGTTTGATATCTCGAATTTCCGGATCTCGGATTTCCTTTAACCGTACGTGATGGAATGCGGCTGCATCGAGTGGGCCAGGCGCTAAGTCAGCATTTTGATGACTGTGGGACTGCAAATTCTGGGATGCGATCTGCGCGTGGAGTATTATTTGAAGAGTTCAATGTTTTATGTGTTAACTTGTATATACTCGTAATACGCCAAATCCAAGTCTACTGAATGGATTTCAGTGCGGTTTTTTTACCACAGCCAGCAGTCGTGTAGTGTAACAGTGGCTATTATTTTGAAAGGGTTTTGTTTTTTTACTTTGTGTGTACACATTATTGTACTTAAAGTTTGATTTTATTTTGTCGTGTACTTGCTTACATAAGTAGGTAGGTACTCTTTATAGTGACGTGCTTTTCAGGCAATTTGCATTTTGTCGAAACTATTGTAATTGTAAGTATAAGTGTTGATTTTATTTTTTCCCTTTGTCAGGAGGCGTAGATCAAATAAAGATCGTAGTACAACAAACGCTAAAAAAAAGCGTTTATCACGGGCTTATGAAAGTGAAGAAGAAAGGGAATCTACGTTGACTAATAACCGAGACAGGAATAATTTGCGGGGAACTTCTGCTGAACGTAATACGCGTCTTTCTTTAGATCGAAGCAGGCATGACTTACAGAGGCAAATTGAGTTGCCTGTAGAACGAAGCAATCGGCCACTCGAAGATAGGACAATACGCCTTAATCTGAGAAATAGAGAACGAGTTAAGGGATGTCAAACTACTAAGCTTTCTGGCTCATGGGCAATTGAGGAGTGTCTGGAATGAATTATAATTCTTCCATAACCTATAAAAATGACTGCAATTATTTTGGGTAGTATTACCGATGCCTGCCCACATTGCTTTGCTCTAAAATGGAAAGATGAAACAAAAAGCATGTGCTGCTTACAGGGCAAAATTAAAATAGATGACATTTCTGAACCTCCGGATCCTTTATATTCCCTTTTAACAGGCGGGCATCCCAAAAGTAAGGAATTCTTGAGGCGCATACGCCTCTATAACAACGCATTCCAGATGACCTAATTCATGAGTACTCAAATAGTCGAACGCGGTTTTATGCCAACGTTTAAAGTACAAGGGCAATTATATCATTTGGCAGGTAGCCTTTTTCCCCTTCGCCCTGATGACCATAAATTCCTGCAGATATATTTTATCGCAAATCCTGAGGCACAAGTTTCTACTCGATGTTTTATCGCTCGACAATCCTTCAACAATGCATTGATCAGACAATTGCAAGATATGTTACACTTCCATAATAATTATATCTTTTAAAACAGGTAGTGAGAGTGTTCGACAAAACGTGCAGGTAGGTACCTGTTGGCGAACATCGTGGTCGCTATAACGCTCCTTCTACGACTGAAGTAGCAGTTATTACAGCCGGTCAACAATTTAACAGATGGGATATTGTGTGGTGACTACAGTCAGGTCACATCTTCAATTTTATAGTCATTGGTATTTCAACCTCCGTAAAGAGCAGACGTATCCTTTTCCCTAAATTTATTCTCACATTATAGGTACTTATTCGGTCAATAAGCAAACATTTCTTATACGTAGAAAGGACGCTTCTTTTATTATTTCGCTACAATTGTAATACGCAGTCGTGATAATAATCTACAAAGAATATCAGAAATTCATCGACCATATTCAAATTCATAGATCATAGCAGAATTATCGAGCAAGGAGAAAGATCCGATCGTGCAAGGGCACATGATATTGTACATGGGCCCTGTGGTGCTATAAATAATAGTTCACCGTGCATGCATAAAGGTGCTTGCACTAAGAAGTTCCCAAAATTTTCTCAAACCTGCACATCTACGAGTAACGATGGGTATCCGAAATACAGAAGACTCCCTCCAGATGACAGCGGACATACTACCGTTGTCCGGAACAAGGAAATGGACAATATATGGGTCGTACCTTATAGTCCAGTACTCCTTAGAGTTTTTGATGCACACATAAACGTCGAATTATGCAGCTCAGTAAAGTGTATTAAATATGCTTGCAAATATATAAATAAGGGTACGGACCAGGCTACTTTTTCCTTAAATTCCACAAATGAGATACAAGAATACCAATAAAAAAAAAAAGGAAGAAGAAGAGATACAAGAATACCAATCTGGCAGGTATATTTGCAGTTTTGAAGCCGTATGGCGAATTTTGGCTTTCAGTATACATATATGAAAGAGCCCCTACAATCACTCATTTAGCGGTCTATTAAGAAAATGGACAACGAGTTTATTTCAACGAGAACAATGTCAATGATATTGTAAGTAACTCCCGTGACACGACATTAAGGACATTTTTTAAACTATGCACACAAGACATGTTTGCAAAAACACTGACTTATGACAAAGTACCCGCATGTTATACCAATAGAAAATTTGAACGAAGAAGACAAGGCGTGGCGGTCGAGGGGTATAACAGCGTTAAAAAAAAAAACAGATGCGCTTGGTATACGTTATCCATCCCAATAACAGTGCGTGTTTCCACTTAAGAATGTTACTTAACGTGGTTAAAGGTTCCACTTCTTTTGACAATCTGAAAACTGTGGAAGGGGTTATTTACGACTCCTTTCAAGCTGCGTGCAAAGCTTTGGGTTTACTAGAAGACGACACACGCTGGGAAAGCACACTATCGGAAGCTGCATTATGCAGCTCAGCAGGATCGCTTAGATCTTTATTTTCCATTCTTATTTCTTTCTGCCAAATCACTGACCTGTTATGCCTTTGGAATAATTATCGGGAATGCATGTCTGATGATATAGATATTGCATCGACTATGGAAGGCGTCAGGATTAGAAGATTTAAATTATGACCAAAACATATTCGACGAAAGCGTTAATTGAAATAAACACAATAGTAGAAATCCATAATAGATTTTGGCATTCCTTTGCCAATTAGCGCTAATTCAAATCTTAACAATACTGATTTATTGAGGGAGATATCATATGATCAATCTCGGCTGTTACAAACCCTCAGACACAAAGAACCAAGTCTGAACCCCGATCAGAGAGCAGTTTATGATGCACTGCTCTTATCCATAACAAACAATGAAGGCAAGATGTTTTTCCTCAATGCTCCGGGCGGCACAGGTGCTCAATAAAGTTCTAGTGGTAATGTTGCCATTGCCGTAGCATCATCTGGCATCGCAACCAGTCTTTTGGAAGGAAGAAGAACGCCATGTGCGGCATTTAAACTTCCCGTAAACGTTTGTGATGATGGTACAAGCTTATGTCATATTTCAAAACAAAGTAACACGTCTAAGCTAATACAGAAGTGTTCATTGATTGTTTGGGATGAGGCTACTATGTCGCATAATGCGTGATTTAAGGAATACAAATACACCTATGAGTGGTTGCACAGTTTTATGCTCAGGAAATTTTCGTCAAATATTGCTGGTGGTGACGAGGGGAACTAGAGCTGATGAAATGAACGCATCATTAAAAAGATCGTATTTTTGGCTCGACGTAACAAAACTAGAACTCAAAATAAACATGAGAGTAATCGTACTTATGCCTTCGGAAGATAACATCATGTTTGCTGACATGCTACTGAAGGTCGGAAATGGAGAGCTACCAATGGGTTGTGGAAAAATTGCTCTCAATAGTGATACATGTGTTTTAGTCACCGACCATCAACAACTGATAGATAACGTATACCCTGAAATACACCAACTTTCAAATAAGGCACTATCGTGGTTCAAAGAAAGAGTGATATAATCGCCTACTAATGAACAACTGGAAAAATTTAATGAATTAGTGCTCGCCAAGTTCAATGCGCAAATCCAATTTTATTATTCAGTAGATACAGTACTCGACAGTGAAGAAGCTGTGCATTATACCACAGAAGTTCTTAATGAATTAAATCCTTCTGGGCTGTCACCTCACAAACTAATTTTGAAAGTTGGGGCTCCCATAATTTTATTGCGAAATATAAATCCACCGAAATTATGCAACAGGACTAGATTACAAATAAATGGCTTAAAAACTTATCTCATTGAAGGTACTATTCTAACTGGCTGGGGTATAGAAGAAACAGTTTTCATACCTGGAATACCAATGATTACCTCCGATTTGCCTTTTAATTTTAAAAGAGTCCAATTACCAATAAGACTTTGTTTTGCTATGACCATAAATAAGACACAGGGTCAAACACTTAATGTGGCTGGACTAGATTTAAGTGGAGCATGTTTTTCACATGGACAACTTTAGGTAGCCCTTTCTCGTGTCACGTAAAATGGAAATCTTCTTGAGCTGGCGGCTGGAGGCAAGGCGATTAATGTTGTGTACAAGGGAATATTGTAAGAAAATAAACGATCAAAATAATAATTTTATAATAATAATAATAAAAGAATAAAAAAAGGTTTGCACTAATTTACTAACATATATTATTCCAAATATGTTTTTCCCAATTTATTTATTAGTGTATCGCTGTAAAAATTGAATTGCACCCGGACAAAGTCGGGCCGGGTTGCTAGTTATGTATAGATCAGAATTACATATTTAAATAAAAACAACTGGAAAAGAAGTGAACTTTGAACTAAACTTATTTAAACTATTTTCATGAGAATATATCTAAAAGCCACCATCTTTTCGATCCTTGTGCGAACATTTTTTATCGCCTCACAGCTATCCATTCCGTTTTGATAGGAAAACACACGACGAAGTATTTCCTTAACCCCATGAGGTTGATTTTATTTCTATATATTGTTAAGCGGAAGGCATTCTTGTCGTAACATGCTTGTAACACTACCTGATACGTAAAGCTAAACATGCTCTTTTATTATTTGGTGCGGTTTGGTAAGAATTATGCAAAGCAAAGTGAAAGCTTCTCCACAAAACGATCCCAAGTCAATATGCTTTACAATTATTTTTATTGTTTGAAGATTGGTGATTGAATTGAAATTGAATTAAGAAGTACGAAAAAGTTGTGCTTTTTATTGTAAAATACTACTGAATCACTCGAATTGAATGAAAAAGCTCTTCTAAGCGCCATTTGAAATTTGTACGGCAAAAGGTGTGTTTTCGTGAGAATTATGCAAAGTAGAGTGAAAGCTTCTCCATAAAACGATTCTTAGTCAATCTGGAAAAAACTTTTTTAATTGTTTGAAGATTGGTGATTGAATTGAAATTGAAGTAAAAAGTATGAAAAAGTTGTGCTTAAATGTATGAAATACTACTGAATCATTCCAGTTGAACGAAATAGCTTTTCTCAGGGAAAAAGCTCTTCCCATCCATCCCAACTCATGTTCGACTGAGAAGAAAAGTTAAAGTGGTTCCAAGTCACTTTGTGTTGTTGTACTCCGTATTAAATCTTACTTCACTGAGAGGCGAGGTTTCACCAAAACGCACCCAAAATAAACATCCCAACCCTGAAATGACTGAGAAAAAAAGCTAGAGTGGTTCCAAGTCACTTTTTGTTGTTGCACTCCGTGTTAAATCTCACTTCACTGAGTAGGGAGCGGTACGATTGACAGCAAACCAAAATCTCTAGTAACAAAATCTCGCATTTTTTAAATAAATCCCGAATAACAAAATCTCGCATATTCAAAATCTGACATAATCAAAATCTCGCATATTCAAAATCTCGCATATTCAAAATCTCGAATTATCAAAATCTCGCAGTATCAAAATCTCGCTCTGAAAGATAAAAATCTGGCAAATACAGGAGAATCTCGAATAATCAGAATGAAATTTGATAAAATTTGAAATTTATAAGGTTTTGAAAGTGAATGCATACATGAAAATGAATTTTAGCTCCAGGCGCCTGCCTGGCAGTTGCAGTTGTTGACATACCCATAGCGGAACTGATTATTGTGTGCTTATAATGCTAGAAATATAAATAACAGCGTTCCTTTAGGTACATGACGACAATTTATTAATTCTTCTCTCTCTCTTATTAACAGTAGTCTTGTGTTATGTACAAAATTATGCAATTATTTGAGTTGGGAATAAGTACCTAAATAGCTAATATAGGTTCTAGTTTTCGAGATTTTGGTATTGCGAGATTTTGATTATGCGAGATTTTGAATATGCAGGATTTTGAATATGCGAGATTTTAAATTCGCGAGATTTTGTTCTGTGAGATTTTGAAAACGAGATTTTAAAATGCGGTCAATCGTACCCAACCCACTGAGAAGCAACGTCTCACCAAAACGCACCAATTGAAAGGTAAAGCTAATAGTAACAAACAATCTTTCTGATTTTATTCCATACATTCACATTATATAGCCCACTTACAATTTCTGAAATACACGTCTTAAAGTTCTAAGCTTAAGTGACAAGACCTCTAAACAAAAAACTAAAAATGATGCAACCAACATCATGCCGCAAAGATAATATACTCCTTTTAGTTCCTTCTGCCCAATAGAGAACTCACTTGACACCCTCCTCGCCCTTAGATACGACATATCAATTGATTTCTTTAGCCAACCGTCCATAAGTCCGACAGCGTTAATCCGCTGGACAAGGTAATTAACCCGATCCACTAAATATGAATGTTTTGTGAAGTAGATGCAGGGATTTTGCCCATAAAAGGCTTCTTTCAAGACCGTGAATACCCCAACCTTATGCTTTTTTATCATATAATTCAAAATAAAGTTCAAAGGGGTAATAGTTATAAGCTTCTCATGTGAATGCTCCTCTAGGAATGGAAACACTCCGCCAGGATCATCCACAATAATATGCTTAAGACCTGTCTCAGTGAAAATTGTCGTCTGGCGCACAGCCTGATAAGAAACAGTATTCAGTACGAATTTGTAGTTAAGTTTCACAATTTCAGATATTTGTGAAGGTGGCTTCCTAAATAAATTGTTTCGGATAAGGTGGTAGATGACAGCGCTGTATTCTGTTCGAATGACCAAGATAAACAGCATCCAGGCTATGATGAATATTCTTGATGAGTTTCGTTTTGATCCTATAGAGCACGTCCAACCCAAGGTGCATGCAATGAAATTGAGACAAACGTTACGTTGGTTTGCAGCAAACGCCTGCTTTTCTATGACCTGTGCCAGAGTACAAAACAGACCCAAGCTGATGAAAAATATAACTAGTAAAGCTATCGAAGTTTCAATATTAAATGGAAACCACAGAGCATGAACTGCAGTGTAATTTGCTGAACTTGCCAGCAATATGGCTGCATTCGATTCCTGGAAGAAGGAATGCGATGGTGTGAGCAAACCACAACGAATCGCAGAAAATGCAAAGCAACCAAGACTCAAGTCGACTTCTCTTGTTCGGAGCTGGAAAGAAGTAATATTATACATTGAATTGAAAACTTTGTAACCTTACCATTCTAACAGCTCCTGTGGAGTAGTTGCCAAATATATACCCTCTCTCTTCATTATTCGGTGGTATGAGGACCTCTATAGTAAAATTGATCAGCTTACTGAGCTGTATCAGAAGTTCACCTTCAAAGCCGCCTATGGTTACACGACCAGTTTTGGAAAAGTCCAACGACATATATGGTGGAATATTCCAAGTGGCCACCCTCACGGGGCAGTTGAACATATTCAGAACTTTCTCCGGAAACAGGATATCGCTCTTCATTGTTCTATTTTCATAGCGATTTATCTCGACTGGGACTACCTTTCCACAGTGCGATTTCGTAAAAGGAAAGTATGTGTAGACAATTATCTCTCCGGTGGCTTTTTGCACCTGAATATTCACATTGATAATGTAATTCTGCCAGCAGTAATTCAAGATCCGTTGCATGTCGTCGGCAAGCACTGCATCTTTATTATGCAGATAGATGTGATAGTACTCGTTTATATCGTAGTTTTGTACCTTTGAAGCTAGATCGATTTTTCTAGGAAGCAGATATGTACTTCGGGTTATATTCAACAGAAACATAAGCCAACTTACCGAAATGCTTCCCATGAGTCGACCAACAATAGATTGTATATCCTTTCACCAGGAATACTTCGGCAGGTGGCTTCGCTATTAATTACAATTTCTGTCTTTATATAGCTCCAGCGAATGAAAAAGTTCTCCATAAGATTTTTTAAGAAGTTCATCGTGTGTTGACTATTACGTTGAGTGAACAGGACAAAGATGAAGGAAGTGCTGCGAGGCATGAAAAAATGTTCGATAACATAGAGCAAGGCCTGCGCGACTTCATTATTTATATCCCGATCGGCGAACTGGTCCTCCGATTTTATAAAATAAAACGTCAGCAATGGTAAAATGCTCATTTTAGACTGTCGAAGAAATAAGTATGGCCCCAGGTATGTGGTAGTATTTACGCACTAAGTTCGCAGCTGATTATTAGAGAATGGGGTGAATTTAAGGGCAATTATGTGAAGAAATTCAACAAAAAGCACTTACCGTGGTAATTAGTGTACAAGTAAGGAGGGAGATGTCAGAACTCATCAAAAACTTTGTCTTTTGTTCCGATGTTGTTTTATAGTTGAGGGCTATGACTTGACTGGAAACTGCTTCATTTCCAAATGTCCTTATTTAACTTAGGAAATGCTAAATATAAACCTTACGTCAATGTTTTATTGACTTTGAAGTTAATTTGCAATACGGCATATTATTAGGTAATAATTGAATTATTTCCTGTATTCGCTTGTGGGTCCTAGGGTCTCTACTACACCTACGAGCTATCGTGTACGGTTTCTGGCAATGTGTCTCAGCTCCCCCAACTTTTCCCGAACTGCCGTGCCTCCTTCTCGCCTGTTCTACGCCATGTTCTCCTCGGACCGCCAGATCTTCTGCCATCTTGAGTTAAAGGGTTCCATTGCATAGCATGGTTCGCTATGGAACTGTCACCCTTTCGGAACGTGTGACCAAAAGAAAAGTTAATTTGCAGTACGGCATATTATTAGGTTATAATTGAATTAGGTCCTGTATCCGCTTGTGGGTCTAGGGCCTCTACTATACCTACGAGCCATCGTGTACGGTTTCTGACAATGTGTCTCAGCTCCCCCAACTTTTCCTGAACTGCCGTGCCTCCTTCTCGACTATTCTGCGCCATGTTCTCCTCGGACCGCCAGATCTTCTGCCATCCTGAGTTAAAGAGTTCCATTACATAGAATGGTTCGCTATGGAACTGTCACCCTTTCGGAACGTGTGACCAATCCACTGCCACTTCCGTCATTTGAGGGTTGTGCCTATTGGTTTCTGACCTGTTCTCTCGTAGAGATACGATTGGGCCCGAAAATCCTTAAGATATTATGCAGACACCTATTAACGAACATTTGCAACTTCCTGGTAATAGTAGTGGTCACTCTTCATGTGCTGCATCCATATAACAGCACGAATTCAATATTGGAGCGGAACAGTTTTAGCGTGGATTTTAACCCTTTCATGCCAAATGTTGCCTATAGGCAACATTGTATGTTTTAGCTTCTAAGTCGCGTAATTTTAATTTATTCTCTAACGACTTTTCTTTTTAGAATAGGTTGATATGTTGTGCAAGTTTGTTGTACAATTTTTTTTTCGAATATTTTATTGAAAGTATTGCTAGTGATCACTTTGTAGCTGATCTTCGGTGAGTGCACATGTAAAATTTTTTTTATGCGAAATATGAGTTTGCAAATTATTTAAAAAAATATATAAAGAAATTTAAGTGTACAAAACCAAGTACGTAAAATAATTAAACACATGTAAGAAAATTAGGAAAAACAAAAAAAAAATCTAAAAAAACTTTTAGTTTATGGTCAGAAATTTTTTTTTAAGCTTTTTAGGCAACATTTCATAACTTCTAAACCAGGGTACATATGACTTTGAAATTGATATCACTTCATATTTACGTCTAGGCTAACAACTTCATATCCTTGAAAAAGTATTAGCCACTCCCAAATTAATTCTGGCATGAAAGGGTTAAACTGATTACATTGCTTTGCCATATTTTGAACAACACCACGAACACGACCTTGCTTTGGCGATCCTGTTGGCCATATCCAGTTCGGTTCCACCATCGGTCGAGACAATACTCCCAAGATACTGAAAATCCTCTACTCTCTCTGCTGGTTGTCCAACAATGCATATTTGGGCCGATGAGTTTGTTCCAAGGCTGATAATTTTAGTTTTTGCCGTATTAATTTTCAGCCCGACGTCGCCTGCCTCTCTCTCCACATCTGCTATCATTTGGTGAAGGTCCATAACTCTGTAAGACAGTAAGCATACATCGCCAGCGTAGTTAAGATATTTCAGTTGGGATGTAGGAGTCCATCGAATTCCTCCGTTTCCCGTCGTTGCACGGAGCACATCGCTAATCACCAATAAGAATAGTATTAGTGAAAGTATACAGCCTTGTCTTACCCCACTTTGGATCTCAAATTCCTCAGACAACCTTCATCTGTGCAGAACGTGGCACTTGCAGCCTTCATATGTAGCTTTGATAATAGCAGTTAATTTATCGGGAATACCTCTCCTGCGTAAGGCACGCCAAATAAACTCCCTGTTGGCACTATCGAACGCCTTCTCAAAATCGATAAATAGCAGATGGAGTGGCGATCGACATTCAACGCTCTGTTCGATGATAATCCGCAGGGTGTTGATGTGGTCGGCACAGGAGGATCCAGTGCGGAAACCTGCTTGTTCGGCATCGAGTGTGTCTTCGTGATATTGTTTGATTCGCTCTAGGATGATATTATGTATTATCTTAGCTACAGCTGGCAGCACACAGATACCCCTCCAGTTTCCGCACTCCAATAAATTTCCTTTCTTAGGAAGCTTGACGATCATTCCCTTTTTTCACTCGTTAGGAAAGTTTTCAGCTTCCCAAGCTCTCTCTATAAATGGAAGCAGAAGCTCAGCCGATGTTGTTGGCGCTGCTCGTAAAAGCTCTGCGAGAATGCTGTCAAGTCCTACCGCCTTGTTGGATTTGAGTGCCTTGATTGCGGTAGTGATCTCATTATTACTGGGAGTCATGGTGCGTATTTGGGCATTTCTCACCTCGGGCACTTCAGCAAAATGCTCATTCCATCTCTTGAGCTAGTCCTCATCAGAAATGAGCAAGGAGCTGTCTAGCTTTTTCACTGGGTGTTGGCTGGAGCTGCGACCACCTGTCAGCTCTTTGGTGATTCTGTAGACAGTCCTGCTGTCGCACCGCCGTGCAGCTTCTTCTGCTTCTGTAGCCAGCGCATTGGTGTAGTTGCGCCTGTCACGTTGCACGCTACGCTGAACTTCTCGCATCTTCATGCAATATATAAAAACATTTCTTACAGCACACCAATGGTTATAATTATGCAACTAATGACTTTCTAAATCACGGCTTTGCTGGTAATACAGCAGGTAAGTTTGCATTCATCACCACCTCATACTGCTGGCAAATATGTACTACTTTAAGAACAGAAGAGTTTATTCAGTTTTCTAAATAAACAATAGGTGTGAGACGAATATATTAGCATTGTACATATTTCGTATCCTAATGCGAATACCTCAGATATTATGATACTTTGATATGCAGCAATGCAGATTACGGTAAGAATCGATTGTATTCTGTGATAATATTGTACATGCATGTGTGAGTATTCGATGTGCGTATGAATGACATATAAGCACAAAGTTAAACTGATTTGGAGTGAGACAGAGTACTTCATGGCCTTCTAGTACTTTGTGAGCATTGAGAAGGTTCAAAACCAATAATTATACATAATTTCTTTCAATTGTGTGATGGTTATTGTGATTTTGCGATTGTCTACTTCTAGTTTATAGCTTCACTCTTTCATTTCATTTATGATACGAAAGAATATACGACTACTTGCTTTCACAATATTATATTATCTATAGTTGAAATTACCCTATGTACTTACAATATTATATTATAGAAGTTATTGGTTTATACTACGAGTATGTGCTACCATGCACTACACAATAGCATTGAAAACACAACGTAGTATAACATAAGCAAACAGATGATTTTAAAAAAGATATACCTAATACATGTCCCAAATACTATATTTCGTACTGTAATACCAAAGCCTGCTAACTATGAGAAATACGAGTATTAGTAATATTTCTATATCTGTTAAGATTTCATAGTATTCAATAACAAGTATATTAGTATTAGATAATAAAATCCGATCAATTGCGAAAGCTTGTGTGAACACTACTGCGAAGGCATAACACTGGCACTAGCTTGGTCATATAGCTAGAACAACGATTCGCTCTGTTGGATGATTGACATACCTATGAAATCGTTGGTCGGGAAAAAAATACTGTGAATTAGAAGCAAAGACAAAAATAACAAAAATCTCCCCAGTTATCTGGGCGCCACCCCCGGAGAATTTCCGAAACATAAACAACTGAGTTTTAAACCACTACACCAAATCTTTCTTTTTATCTATCTATCCTTTCCAATGCCCGTACTATGTAAAAAGAACAGGATATTCATTACCCCTTGAGTGTGCGCAAATTATATAAAAAAAGTACCAGGGCTAAATCAGTATTTGATTCTGACTTTACAATAATATTTGAAAAATATTTTTTTCCAAACACAGTTGGAGTATCAAAGTCTGAGGACTTTCTTATATATCCTTTTGCTCAAACATCAGCTATATGTATATTCTTTAATTTGAAAAATGTCAGCACAGTATCCCGGCAACGTTATCGAAACTCTTGCAAACTCCAATTGTACAATATAATACAATATAAGCACGTAGTACAGGATGAGCCATAAAGTCACAATTAAGCTAAAAATTTAATAACATTTTAGTTATATACATCTATAGAAAAATAATAGATACTATTACTTATCAGTAACTAAACAAGAACGAAAATAATAGAATTTTATTAATTAAATCAGCTATTAATTATTTTCATGCAGAGAACATATCGTCACCGGCCGTTTTAACTTAAAAGTTTCGCTCTTTGAAAGAATGATTCGTCGCTTAGTTGATCATCCAAATCCGAGATCCATTCACCAGTGTCAATTGTACGCCATCAGATGTATACACGGTGTGGTGTGGCATTACATCTGAGGGGATCATTGAGCCTTGCTTCTTTGAAAATGAAGATAAAAGTGCAGTCACGTTTACTACAGAGCGCACATTTGAACTTGCCAAAAATGATCTAGTTGCTCTACATTCGCGCGGTTATAATGTTGTGAAATACCTTATAATAACTAGATAACGTAATTCCGTTCATCGATTTCGATATGTCAGCAAATCAGCTACGCATCCGCCCATATCGTTCTTGAAACACCTCACTTATGTTAACCAAGTGAAAAGGGCAAACTAAGAGTACATACATATGAACATACCTAAAGTAGTGCAACATTACTAGGATTCTTCAGCAAACTATATATCCTAACAAGTTCAATGTATTGAACCGACATCGTAGGTGTTATATCACCAAACTCACAATAGTTCCTCCAGATATTGTGTGATTGGCAAACGTGTTCAGAGCATTGGCGCTGCAAACACTGACATAACATATGTATGAATAAGCTGCAGAACCAAGGAAGCGGACAATACGTTAGTTTACATCATCAGCGCTTCTTCTTTTTCCTTTCCGAAATCAAACGAGAAGCTCTAAAAAAATACTCCTGCAGCCATCTACCCACTTATTGATTAATATTTTTTAATATTATTATTTAAATCTCATAAATTCTATTCATATTTTCAAAATTTCTATATTAACTGTTCGAATAGCTTCTGCATATTAGCATTATTTCCCTGTGAATCCAACGAAAATCGATTAATAATCGCTTAAGTTGGATCAATTCATTGTTCGACACGTGCAGCAATTAATTCCTTCACACTTAATCCAACACCCTAACCCTAGTAACCAACACATAATCATATTGTTCTCTCTCTATCAACATGAAAATCATTATTGTCTAATCATAAGTGCTAGTCAAGGAACGTAGTATCTATTATTATACTACTTCTCCTCAACTAATTACTTGTCCATGTCCGTCCTGTAAATTCGTAGAATTCATTACCCTACCACATTCGATGACCCCTTTCTATGGAAACCCGACATACAATAGCTGAGTGTGATTAATCACTCCCCAATCATCTACGCCCCAATCACTTACAATCACTTTCTCAATGAACCTATCCAGCCCACACAATAAACATTTCATTAGGCAGTCAAGCAGCGCTCCTTCGAAAGCTTCCGCAAATTGATACGTGATTGAAGAGCACGTCACCTACTAGCTGCCATACGGAAACCGTTCCTGATTTCCTGAAGGATTTAAATTTAAAGACTTTTCGAAACACGCTTAACAGATTTACACCCGAATGACTGATCAGCCAATTTCCTACAAAAAAAAAAACCAACAAAGTGGTTTGTAACCATTTATATTACCATAATGACTTCATGTGTATAAAATGTTAAAACCAAAAACATTCACTGGGAGAGATATAAATATTAAAAACAACATAAAACACCGAGGGAAACTTTTACCCGGAACCCGGAGGATAACAAAAAAGGAATTCACTTACGCAAAGTGCATTCGCTTGCATTAAGCCCATTATTACAATGAGTCCGTTCGCAATCCGATTAAACATTAATATTTGCTTCTGATTTTTAACAAAGCCGGATCTTTTTTTGAATTATTCTTATTTTTATCATATTAAAGCAACGGTTTATATAATATTTTACTTTTATTTCTTTGTGTATCAATTCATCACCTAGGCGCGGTGTTACAACTATGGCTTTTGAATTTCCAACCAAATGCGGAAATCGCTATTGATTGATTGATAACTCCTTGTGGATGCTATGGATGTCAAAAATAAACGGACTGGATTAGCAGCTCAATCCCACCTTTTGTCTTATGGTACTGGCACCGTACCACTGTTACCTCCCTTTAAACCGACCCTTAGCCTTAAAGTCAGTGGCTCTCCAAGTTCATTTACATCAATAACTTTTCTCTGTTACTCGCAATCCAATCTATTGCTTTGAATATGACAGCACTTTTGACTTTGCCTTTTTATTAATGACACCCCAAGCTGTGCTGTGCCAGCACAGCGACAGCGAATTTCAAACAAACTCCATTCTGATACGGATTATGTCGTCAATTGGGTACCAAAAGCCAAGTTGAATCCAATGCGTCAAAAACTCAGTCTATCTCCTGTCTACAAAGCAGAATACTCACGTGGGCAAACTAAGAGACAGTGCTCTTTTTTGCCACAAACTATAAAACTTATATTTATCCGAATCGTGAGCGTAACTCGCATGCTTAGGCAGAAGCATCAGCCACATACCTTTGTTTAGTTAATAGTAGCCGTAATGCTAGATCCTTTATAGGTACTTCGATCCATTATCATATCACTAGCGATATGTATTATTGCCATGCTACTGAATAGTTGGAATAAGCTTGTCTTTTTTTTTTTTTAATTTGCGAGCGCCAAAGGGATTATCAATACCCTTATACTGGTTCTCAGGGCACAGGCGGATGGGAAAAGTACGTCCGAAGTTGAGCTTGAGGGTAAACTGATGTACATTCGAAGCATGACGCGTATTGCGGGTGCAATTTTGAAGGGGAGGAATGCAAACGGCTTTGCTTCAGCATTTTTTTACAAAAAAAGAGCGATAAAGAAGGAAAGACACGAGACATTTCAGTTCATATCTCTATCATCTATAAGTTTTAACCCGCGATTCTGTACCCTATTTAGAATGTGCAGAACGGTGCACCAGACCAGTTGTGGGCGTTATATTCTAGCTTTAGGCGGATGAATGCCTTATAGATCAAGGCCAGATCAGAAGGGGTAAAGTATTTCTTGCACCGTTAAGGAATCCTAGGCATTTTTTGGGACCTCGAATATGTGATCGTTCCATCAAAGATGATTATTATTGATGATTTGTTTTTTTTTTTTTACATATTTAAAAAAATCAAAAAAAAGAAGCCTATCGGATTCAGTGATGCAAGTACCATTCACGAAGCATTGTGTTTTGGATGCACTAAATTTCAATCTATTGGTTGAAACCCAATTGGTCATGCTGGCCAGGTCGGAATTTAATGTTATTAACACACGTTAACGTTCCTCTTCTGCTGCCGAAGAGCAGGGACGTGTGCTAGGGAACGAATATGAAAACCTGAGGGTTCTGTGATCAGCGAAGGAATGGATTGTATTAGAAGTTGCAGACAATAGGTCATTTATAAAATTGAGAAAGAGAGTCGGAAACAAAACAGAGCCTTGGGGAACACCAGCATTTATATGGTGAATTGCAGACTTGAACCAGTCCAAGACAACTTGTATTGAACGACCCGAAAGGTAATTTTTAATCCATTGAAGAAGAGACTCATCGATTCCATATGCACACATTTTCGACAAAAATGCCTGACGCCAAACTCTGTCAAATGCCTTAGAAATATCGAGCACAACCATCTTTGTGCCATCAGATCACCAGTGGACCTGTTGCTACGAAAAGGAGTGCATCAAGATACTTCATAAATTTACGATTTGTCAGCGTTTCCATGACCTTGGAAAGAAGGGACGTAAATGCAGTGGGTCGGTAATTGGACGGGGAGGAAGATTCACCTTTTTTTGGGACGAGCTGAACAAATGCTGTTTTCCATCTTCTCGGAAAGAGGCCAGAATAGTTGGATAAATAGAATAGCTTACGCAGAAGTTTTGACAGCGTGGAAGAACACCTCTTCAGAGCGGACAGGCGGATTTTCTTTTTGAACCATTGCTTTTTTATTCCAAATAAAATATTTACTTAAATATTGAAATATATTTTTAATTCCAGATTATATGGCTAAATTCTGTGGGCTTTGTTTATTATTTAAAATTGATTAAATTAATGATTATATCTACTTGTTAATGTTATATTATATTTGAGGCAAACAATTATTAAAATGCCATTTCCGACTGACAACAAATCAAGCCATATTATATTCCTTAAAAAATATGTAGTTGTAGTATAACTCTGTAAAGGATCAATAAAGAATAATACATATATAATATAATAATAATAATATCGGTAATTCCATTGTAAGAATTTGGATATACAGTTACTCGTGGAACATTTTCTGCACAACAATGCATTTTAGAGCCTGCTTTCAGACGCACTATTAGGTTCAAGTGAGCATACGTTAAAAAAAATATATATTTGGCAACAACAGCTCTTTAAGTGCAAAGGCCTAACTTCTCGCAACCACTCATGTTATGTGCGTTATATTTTTCACACGAATGGAAGGGACCTACAGTTTAGTGCCGTATCCAAAGGGCGATTAGGTTTGAGAAGCTTTTTTGAGAAAACAATACTCTCGGATGTTTGTCAGACGCTCGCGAGAGGTGGGACCGTGAAAAAACTTGTTGGTGTTTTCCGGGATTCGAGCTTGGAAGCATACGTTACCTCGAGCTATTTCCTTAAAATATTCTACTCTATACATTTCACTGCATTGATGGATCTTCAATTCTAATTCAATTTTGTTCGTGCTATCAGAAGTTGTCTCATATAGGCCAATCTCACTTTTACCGGTATTATCAAAACTTTTCGAGAAACTGCTTCTTAAAAGAGTAGACAGAATCTTAGAGCAAAAAAGGCTTCCCAACCAACAGTTCGGGTTTAGAAATAAACATTCGACAATAGACCAAGTGCATCGTATAACTAACGTTATAGAAAAGGCACTAGCAGAAAAACAAATTTGTTCTACAATATTCTTGGTTAGGCAAAAATCCTCATCCTAACCCTCCCCGTGGGTGCCAGCCAGTAATAACCACCATAGCAGTCTTGTACGTTGTCAAGATGGGGTTAGCCAAGTCCAAGAAGCATTGTATCAGATTCTTACTCCTCAATAGTATAATCCTTTACATATTCCTCTTGGCCATCGGATTGAGGTACCTGATTTCAGTGGTGGTGTGAGCGCTTAACGCAGGAAACCGTGCCCAAGAATGAAAGGCTGGGGGTTAAACCAGCCGCGAACGAGCTCCTTCAGATGCACAGGCGAGGTCTGTCGTATCATAACCTTATCCTGGTAAATCGGCTCTGCCAGGACGAATCTCCTTTCCGTACTACTCGTGGGACCAAATATGAATGATCAAAATAACAATAAAAAATTTAAAAAAATAGGAAAAACTCAAAAAAAAAATAATTAGCACCTCATCGGAAGATGAGCTGCTGGCTTCAAGCCAAGAAGCCACTGAACCAACAGGCAGTGTAGAAAGTACCAGCCAAAGTACTCTACCAATGTCTCAACCCTCTACTTCCTCCTCTGTGGATGTTGTCAATGATACTACTAAGAGTACTCCCAAGCAAAATCCACAAAAAAAATTCACCAACCTCTAACATAAACACTACTTCGAGAAGGCTGTCTACATTCTAAACAAGATCGCCAAGAATGCAGAGGCAGGCGCTGACACTGAACGTGACCAGGCAAACAAGTTGAGCTACCAGGCTGTTGTTGAAGACTACAACAAGCGCCAGGCAGCCAAGACGAGTCTTAACACCCAACAGGAAGCCTTGAAGAGGAACCGATCTCAAGAAGAAATGGCTCACACCAGCAAACGAAGCAAAGTCGAAAGCCGCGTTGCTAAAAGGCAGATCAAACAACAACCGGCAAAAACTACCACCTCCACCACACAGAAAAGCAGCACTGTTGTTGTTTCCTTACGTACCGTCAGCGAAGTGGTCAGGGACGATCTCCAAGTTGCTCTAGTAGATGAGCTTTCTACCAGTGACAAGTCCATCCTGAAGGCATGGGGGCGATCGAAGCCAAACTCTCGCAGATGGTGCTTGACTACCTTGCGGAAAAAGAAGGCGGTCATGTACCCTGGTTCGACTCAGCTGAGGTCGTTAGAGAGTATAGGGTAATCAAATGCGAGGACAGGTTCTCGAAGGATTTCCTTGGTGAGTGTGTCGCCAAGATAAGCGGCGAGCCAAAGGCTCGCATCTGTTTGCCTACTATGCCAATAGACAGTGAACAGCTGATTTGGGGTCTTAAGCGTCAAAAATCCTGCGGTCCTAATGGATGATTGGGCAGTTATTAAGAAGGAGCGGCCGCAGAAAAACAGCATGACTTTTCTGCTCCTCATAAACGAGGATAGTTTGGAGGTGCTCGAGAAGTTGGACTACCGTCTAAGGTTTGGCATAACAAATGCCAAACTTAAAATATACATTTCTTCAGGCGCGGACGAAGACACAGACGATGTCAACGACGCCAACACTCTGTTGGAGGGCATGAAGATCGTCCCAGATACCCCAAATGCCCCCGTTAAATATCATTCAGATTAATCTGCGGCACTCGCAGTGCGCCACAGATAATCTACGTGTCTTTATCAATGAAGAAAACATCGATATCGGCATCATCCAGGATCCCTGGGTAAGGGCATCTACCAACAGGGGACTTCAGGATAACCACTACAAACTCTACCACAACCACAATAACTGCAACGGTAAGCCTAGAACTTGCATTTTAGCTAAGAAACATATAAAAGCTTTTGTATGTCCTAACTTTAGCTCTGCCGATTTAACGTTTTTTTTTTTTTTTTTTGATTTAACGGTGGTTAAACTGAAAACTGCAAACGGTGAGGCCTGGAATGAAGATCTATCAAAGCTGACCAGAGCGATCTTCAATATCTGCTACAATCACAACTTCTGGCAGCCCTACAAGGACTGCCTAAAAATATATAAGGAGTCCATAAGAATGGCCAAAAAACAGGGCTGGAAAGATTACTGCCAGTCTATCGAGTCCTTCAAAGAATCCGCAAGGCTCAGCAAAATTTTGTCCAAAGGGCATAGCAACCCGTCTTTTCTTAAAAAGACGATGGAAACTGGACGGATTCTTCTGTGGCATCTCTGGAACTCCTGATGAGTACTCACTTCCCAGGCTGCAGTGAGATTAAAGTAGAACAAGCTAGTTCCACCCGTACGCCACTGGCAGCTTGGGATAGCATCACAAACATTATTACGGAGGATAAAGTCTCCTGGGCTATAAATAGCTTCTCTCCCTATAAGTCACCTGGCCCTGACAGCATCATGCCTATTATGATGCAGAAATTGCAAGACATAGCAATTCCCTGGCTATTACCGATTTATAGGAGTTGATTTACCCTAAACTATGTTCCCCAAACCTGAAGACGTGTCAAAGTAGTTTTAATCCCCAAGGCGGGCCGGCGAGGACATGAATCCGCGAAGGATTTTAGACCCATAAGCCTGTCCTCCTTTGATTTGAAAACTTTGGAACGTATCCTAGACTTCCATGTCCGCGATAACCTGAGTTCTCCACTGTCGAAAACCCAGCATGCGTATCTCAAAGGGCGGTCCACAGAAACTGCTCTTCATGAGGTCGTGCGTACAGTGGAAAAAACTCTTCGCTACAAAGAATATACTCTCGCCACATTTCTTGATATAGAAGGAGCCTTCAACAACATTTTCACTGAATCTATTCAGGAATCTCTCACCGAACTAGGTGCAGAAGGCTTTATTAGCCAATGGATGGTTTCTATGCTCAGTACTCGTATAATCCATGCAACACTAGGCAACAGTAGTACAACTAAGACGGTAAACAGAGGAACTCGACAAGGCGGAGTCATCTCCCCCCTGCTCTGGTTAATGGCGATTAATAAAATCTTGGTGCGACTTGATAGGGATGGTTTTAAGGTGGATGCGTACGCGGATGATATGGTTATACCCTGCAAGGGTATTAATGAGAAAGAATCTCTATGTCACTTCCTTTGCAGATGTCCGGCCCTGGCGAGGATCAGACAACAAACTCTTGGCAAACCCTGCTTCGAGGATCTAAGAGAGATAGCGGACAAGAGGATTGGAAAACTAATCCTCTTCCTGAACTCCACGGGCTGGGTTTAAACTTAACATCCCTTTTTATCTAACCACTACAGTAGGTATACGCGTACGCGGATGATATGGTTATACCCTGCAAGGGTATTAATGAGAAAGAACCTCTATGTCACTTCCTTTGCAGATGTCGAGTCCGTGGTAATAAAACGGCGCACCTTCAGCGCTAATTGGGTTCTTTTGGACCGCCACTTTACCTACCTACCGACCTCTACAATATTCTTACACGTTGCACATACTTTTGATAAAGTTTGGCGTAAGGGTTTAGAGTATAAACTTCATACGGACTTACCTAGACAATATTATGAAATACTTAAATCTTATATAGCAAATAGATTCATTAGGGTTCGCTTTGGTTCAGCGTATTCTGAACTTAAAAAATACAAGCAGGTATTCCACAGGGAAGTATTCTAGGGCCCACTTTATATTTATTACAATATATACTAGGGATATACCACATGCGAATGACATGATGATAGCCACATTCGCAGACGACACTGCTCTTCTATCATCTGATGGATGCGTAGCTAAAGTAACTGAAAAGTTTCAAAATTCACTTAACGAGATATGTATCTGATTGGACGCAACGATGGCGAACTAATCTTAATGAGTCAAAGTCTACTCATATCAATTTTACAAACAAAAAAATAGCAAATCTTCCTGTTGTTATTAATAATAATCAAGTAGCTCCTTATTCGAACTAAGCTAAGTTTCTGAGTATGAATCTGGATGCTAAACTGAAATGGAAGGAACATGTGAAAAAGAAGGTAGAAGAGCTAAATATCAGATATAGAAAATTTTATTGGTTGTTAGGATATAGTTCAGAAGTGTCTGTTGAGAATAAAATCTTAATATATAATCAGATACTAAAACCTGTTTGGACGTATGGTATCCAATTATACGGTTGTACAAAGAAAACAAATGTACAAATAATACAAACATTTCAAAACAAAGTCATTCGGGGAATAGTAAATGCCCCATGGTATATTAGAAATGATGACTTGCATCGTGATTTGCAGACTGTGATCAATCTGACGGAAGCAATTAAAAAGAACGCAATCCATCACAACGAGCGTCTGCAGATGCATATTAATGCTGGGATAGAAGACGTCTTAAGTGTACGATATAATATTCGTAGATTAAGAAGAACTAAACCTGATGAACTTATAATTTGACAATTATGAGAACCCGTATTTAATTTTGAATACCTTCTCAAACGCACCTGAACGTTGAATTTAAAATCATTTGTCTATCTTTCTCTGATTGGTTTTTAGTGCGGTTAGAGTCCCACAGCGTCTTTCGAGATTTTCACCTTCATAAAAAAAAAAAATAAAAAATCATTCTTTTCGTAAAGAAGCTTATTATTCGGTGGTGGGTTAACCCATTTCTCCCCATTGTTTCATACACGCAACTCGAAGTTTAACTTCATAAAATGCAGTCAAAATGAACTTATTAGTCAAAACTCATCATGTATGTGTATGTGTTAAGAGGCGCACATGCTCTCTTGCTATGTGTTTATATTTCAGAATTAGTCTTTACACTTCGTTAAAAAAAAAAATATTGACAACATGTTTTATTCAATATTTAATTTATTTTAAGTGTTAAAATATATTAAGTACAACTTTCATGTGCATATTCTTGAATGCTACGAATATATAAGTGGGATACACATGGATATTTCTCTTTTCTTGAACATTTTAGACCTATTACGCAGCAGTGGTGTTGACGCAACGTTGAGAGTTGCCCTGCTCAAGTTCGTTCTGTGACAAATCATGACCTGTGCAGTGGAGGTGGCCATTATTTTCCAATAGAATTGGCAGTGCTATTATCAATGACTGGAAAATGTACCAACTGGCAACATGCTCTACTATCAGTAAAAAAGAATGAATATAGAAACTCGATAATATTCCAGACTTAGAAAACCCGGCCCAATGTCAGCGAAAAAGATCAAAACAAGTGAACCGCTTGAATTCTAAACTTCAACTGTTTATTCAACTTAAAATCTTACAATGGACTTCAGTAAGTACATTAGTGTGAGTGAGAACACTCTGGTGTTCCATTTTCATTATATTTTTCAACATCCTCCGGGCGGCGAGCATGCAGGAATCTCCAGGTTGTGTAACAATTGAACAGGTCGTCGAGTTCTGAAACCGCCGGAATACCGTACTTCGCAGGCTCGTGTATGCCCGTCTCGACCAGAGAAGACGTCCTCTATAGTAGCCAACTTCCAGGTCAATCGCGGCTTCCCAGAATCTGCTACCAATACGACATCGCCCTTTTTAAATGTGGGAGATGAACATACCTTATTGTGATGAAATGAACGCAGGAGTTGCAAGTACTCCATCCTCCATCGTCTCCATAGTTTGTTAGTGTACTTCTGGCGACGTGTCCATAAAGCTCGAATCCCATTAGCATCATCGGATATACCGTGGGGTATGCTAGGTCCATATTGGGTACCCAGGAAGTGAGCCGGTGTCAAAGGTTCTGGATCAGATGGATCGTTGCCCACGTAGGTTAAGGGACG
Organism: Brachypalpus laphriformis; assembly: GCA_945910035.1. Classification (NCBI taxonomy): domain Eukaryota; kingdom Metazoa; phylum Arthropoda; class Insecta; order Diptera; family Syrphidae; genus Brachypalpus; species Brachypalpus laphriformis. The sequence continues at coordinate 38,190,901 of OX246753.1, forward strand.
CGAATTGACCACCCCTTCGGTCTCGATCAAAAGGGTCATCAGCTGATCGGAAGTGAGCCTAGCCTTTCCTATTACCACCTTTAGAACATTTTTTATAGTTCTGATGAGAGATAAGGGTTCCCAGAACCCGCCCCACCAGGGAGCTCGCTCGACTGAAAACTTCCACTTTATACGTTTATGCGCTAAGAAATCTTGAAACATCCCATCCTCAAACTCCACAGCATTTATCTCAAAGGCGGCTCTGCGGGACGTCTTAGCATTATCAGAATATATGATAGACAGAACTCCCCTTCGATCGATGAAACGCATGAGACCTGTTATGCAGCTATCCGTCGATAAGCTCGTCAGCATCTCGAGATGCACAGCTCGAACGGCTGCACCATATTCGTGAAAAAGCGTTGGGTTCTTGGAAAGCCGCACAATCAGCGACCGTAATCGTTTCATTGCTTGTTCTTTGTTATTTCGGAGCGTAACATCGGCATCTTTCCATTGCAGAACAGCTTCGTAACGCTGCCCCTTTCGAGTTATACATTGGGCAATTAGATCCATTACTAGCAGTTCGTTTTCCACCTTTTCTGGATGGATGCCGATGTTTTCAAGGGACCAGAATGCGGCGCAATCGTTCTCCAACGACGAAGGGCATAAAGCGGTGCTGCAATTAGGGGGAGAACTTGAATTTTCGTTCGAAAAAATTGTCTTACCGAACAAATGTTTGCCTTGTAGAGTCCACCCAAAGATGGTCTCCACTACTCTTAAGGAGGGTGAAATGAAGCGCTGTTTCCCAGTGACTATTGGCCAATACTTGTCCGATCCGATGAGGAGACTTAATCCTTCTTCTGCATCGACATTTGCATGATGAACATCAGCCATAAGAAGATTTTGGATCGATGCGCATGACAAGTCCGGCGGGAGTAGAACATCGATACAAATATGTTGCACCACCACTGCTTCTATGTCCACGCGTTGGTTGCTGTACTGACTTCCAAGAAAAATCCTCACCTTGTGGAACAGCCTTGATGGAGTTTGATTCCTGGACCCAAATGGCATCAGAGACAAATTGACTTGACCAATAGTAGGTATGTTTAGTTTCTTTACTAAATCCTCGCGAATGTAGGAACACTGGCTGCCGCCATCTATGAGGAAGCGAATAAGTAGTCGTCTGGATTTGGTCGAGGCTGCGACAATTCCCCGACCTGTCTTCAAAAAGACATTTGATAGATGCGATGAATCGCAGGCACACATTGTAGCGCCACTTTGAAGCATTGTTTCAACCTTGGGATTGAACAGAGATGTAAGGTGTTTTCCGTTACATTTGGCACACGCGATATATTTGGCACTTCTGCAATTCTTTGACGGATGTCCACGTTTTGCACACCGGTAGCAACGATTTTCCTTTCGCAGAATTTCTTTCTTCTGTTCAATTGACAATTTGCTGTCGCACTCTTTCGTCACATGCCGATCGGAATTACAAAAAATACAGCTGTTTCTGTCGTTCAGAGACATCAAATTGGTTGCAGTGGTCAGGGTTGAAGCGAGACGTTTGACGTTTGTAGAAGAATTCGATGTTATTTCACTCTTTTCCAGAGATTCGACTTCCCGCTTCAAAAAACGCATTATACTTTCTACCTGTTTATCACCCATTTGTAAGAGCGTAGATGTACTGTCGTCCGCTTCTGTTGATGTCTCGTTTACTTGCGTTTGATAGTCCTCTCTCTCGGTGGAACGATAGTAGTCGACACGGAGGTCAACTGGAAGACAACGAATAAGTACAGACTTTAACATAACATGATATTGGTGTGATGGAATCTGCAGTGCAGTTAGAGTGCGACAACATGAAGTAACAGCGTTACTAACCTACGGCATCTGTGTGTGTCTGTACTGGACGAAGAGAGACGAGTTGTTGCATGTGTTTGTCTACCAAACGTTCAGGGTCGCCAAATTGTTCGCGCAAAAGAGAGACGGCTGCTTCATAGCAGGTTCCAGATGCGGTGAACCCTTCAATTACCTTTTTTGCTTTTACCACAAGAACGGATTCGAGATAAACGAATTTGTCGGATGATGATAGCCCGTTTTTTTCATGAACTGCTGTTTTAAATTGCTCCCAAAAGGGAAGGCATTCTTGAATGTTACCATCAAACCTTTTGAGCGGGAGTTTTGACAACTTGGGTGGACATGCATCATTACGATTGGACAATCGGCTACTGTTGATGTCTCGCTTTCGGCGCACTTTCTGCAGACGCGAACTAATCCGAGCCAACATCTCGACCGCCATGTCCTGGTACTCAGCTACCTTTTCCATTTCCTTGTCGAGATCATCAGTCTTGGACAGACACTTGGCAATTACCTCTTTATCCATAACGTTAAGGCTTTCGTAAGCAGACGTTAAGCGTTGGAGTAGTGTTTGCAGCTCCTCCTCGATGAGTTCCAAATTTTCAGAGTCGAGTTGGGAGTCACTGGATGCGAGGTACTCCTTCGCACTTTTCACAATTTTCGTGACTTAACCGCGATAGGCTACTCTTGATGCAAGCTCCATTGTCGAAATTTAGAGTTCTTTCTTAACGATTTAGTTTCTGTACACCTTGTTCCCGGGTTTCAACACCATGTAAAAAAGAATGAATATAGAAACTCGATAATATTCCAGACTTAGAAAACCCGGCCCAATGTCAGCGAACAAGATCAAAACAAGTGAACCGCTTGAATTCTAAACTTCAACTGTTTATTCAACTTAAAATCTTACAATGGACTTCAGTAAGTACATTAGTGTGAGTGAGAACACTCTGGTGTTCCATTTTCATTACATTTTTCAACACAAATTGATTTCAGATTCCCGATTGCTTTATCGCTATTGCAAACTGAAGAAGAATCTGAACTGAAGGTAAACCACCGACCTCAAAGAAAAGACATCAAAAGACAGACGCCCCAGCAGAAACAGATTGCCAGCAGCAGCGAGAGGGGACAGAACTGACCATATTATATTCCGCAATGAAGAAAATGCAAGGAGGAGATGCAAGCTTTGCAATAGCCAGACAATCTATGTATGCAAGAATTTGACGGGTTCACCTTCACACAGATAGTTTTTCAAAATTTCATGTGTAATGCCATCAACTTTGGTCAGTTTTTTCATATAATCAACAATGTTGTACATTTTGAGCAAATAATGTGATTGCAAAATAAAAAAATTAATTTGTTTAACCTGGGAATTTCCAACGTTGCGCCAGCGCAACATTATGTGTGGTGCAAAGGACAACACATACTGATAGTTTTTAATATTTATAATGTTTTTTTCTATTATTTTAAAGTATGACGTATGTATGATGACAAAATACCATATTTTTCACAATTACTATTTTTGGGAAGAAATGAGTTAAGATGAGGATATGCCCCTTCTCTGGCCATTTGACTTCGTTTTTCTTTCACTAATAAGATACATTTTCGACAGTATCCCTTATGTCACAGTATAGCATAAGAGGAATGATGTGTTTATAGTTTAGGAGAGTAATACATTTTTTTCCTTAAATCACTTCTTCTTCTTCTTCCTTTTATCAGCGAGGCTATGATCCGAAAACAGGGGATCACAGCCCTCCCACTTCACCGCATTTCTACTGATCCGCCCTGTGGGGTTCGCCTATTTGACCTCAGAAAATATCGGCAGGCCTGCCGATTTTGGATCACTCGGTTAATGAGGCCAATGAAATGCCGATGTCGTCGCATTTGTCTGATCCAGGCGTTTATAGGCCTGCCTTTCCTACATCGCGATGTCTTTGGAACGTGCATAGATATTGCCTTTTTAACAGGGTTCAAATGATCTCTTCTTTGAACGTGGCAATACCAGCTGAGCCGGTCGCGCTCTTATTTGTGTACGATGGTTTCCTTAATGTGAAAGCTTCCACGGATCTTCGAACTTCTTATTCGATCAAGCTTGGTCACTCCTGCTGTCATACGAAGCATCTTCATCTCAGCTGCCGTTAATTTACTCTCATACTTTTTGTACATCGTCCAACATTGTGAACCGTATATGAGCGCTGGACGTACAACTGCGGTGTAGAGCCATCCTTTTAACTTAGGGGGCATTTTTCTGTCACAGAATATAGCGGAATTTTCTCGCCACTTCATCCACCCTACGCTTACATGATGATTGATGTCGTCATCACAAGTTGCTTTGCTATTGATCATAGATCCCAGATATTTGAACTTTTCGCACTTAGGAAGCACTGTTCCATTCAAATGTCTGGAATAGGCCTGAGTGGATCAGAGAACGGGCAGCACAAGTACTCTGTCTTTTTTGAACTAATGCGATACCCATTTCCCTCCAAAACGTCAACCCACACATCAAGTGCTCGTTGCAGGGATGTAGGATCCTCACTTATGATGGCTCCATCGTCAGCAAAGAATAACTGATGTACCTTGGGGTCCATCACTTTACCTTCAAGCAGATAATCAAGGACTGTAATAAAAAGCAAAGGACTTAAAACGCTTCCCTGGTGCACCCCGACTTTGATTGGGAACTCTTCGGTTACTCCAGCGGGGCATCTTACTCTTGTCTTTGCTCCTTCGTACATGTCCATGATCATCTGTACATAGGTTTCTGGAACCCCTCGATGTCTTAGCGCCACCCATATTAGATCTCGTGGTTGTCTGTCGAATGCCTTTTTAAAGTCAACCAATACAATATGCAAATCCCTTAAGGAATCACGATGTTTTTCCATTATGATCCTTATACTTTGGATTGCATCTGTGGTTGATTTACCCGAGACAAACCCGCACTGATCATCATGGTGTGTGACATCAGCTTGATCGAACGGTAGTTATCACAGTTTCGCGTATCACCCTTCCCTTTGTATACAGGGAGGAGGTAACTTTCCCTCCATTGATTCGGCATTGGATCACCTCTCACGAATTTGGAGATGAGAATTCTGAGCCATCTGAACCCGATGTCTCCCATCTTTTTTCCAGAACTCAGAGGGTATTTCGTCTGGCCCAATCGCTTTTCGTTTTTTGGAGTATTTGACCGCCTCACTAACTTCTTCGACTGTAATGTCGGCTATTTCTTCACAGTTAGGGGTGGCTCTTGGAAAGTATAGCCGAGGAAACTGTTCATTCAAAAGCTCTTCACAATACTGCCGCCACCTCTGCAGAATTTTGCCGTCATCCACAAGAAGCTGGCCATGAGCATTGCTAATGAACTTTGGCGAACGAATCTCCTGAGCATTCCTCCTTCTTTGGGCGGCTATTTTGAAGATAGTGGCGCTCTTGTTCATATTGTGTCTTCGCAGCTCCTGGATAGCCTGGTTTGCATTAGCAACCGGGGAAAATATTTTCTCCAGCTCCCGATACAGGCCCTCCGTACTCTCTGCTTGAAGCTGGGCGCACTTCTTCTTCACTTTTTTCTTGCAGCATCTGTATTCCATTTCGAGGCGAGCTTTTTCGTCATTATTATTAGAGGGGCACTTTGACCAAGCTTTGAAAGCCGCTTTCTTCTCATTTATCACTTTCTTAGCTTCATCACTCCACCACCATGTTTCTTTGGCGTGTTGATGGTGGCCTTTTGAAGCTCCTAGCAGTGATTTGGCCTTCTTTAAGCAAGTTCGCTGTAGGGAATCCCACATATTTTGTGCTCTGCACTCTTCATCCTCAGCTCCGTTGATGGTGTGAGAGAGGTAATTTTGCATTACGAAAACAAAAGCTTCGCCTTTTTCTTTGTCCAGATTGTACCACTTGATTTTCTCAGAGACCCTTGTTTGTTTGCTTTTCTTTGGTGTTTTCATAAAAATTTCTGTTAGCAGGAGACGGTGTTGTCGAGCGATTGCTTGTCCCAGGATCACTTTGCAATCTTTTATCCGAGGCTTCATGAAACTGCCTACCAAATGGTAGTCAATCTGAGTTTCATCTCCACCACTGCTGTAAGTGATCAGGTGTCGGCTTTGTTTGATGAACATGGTATTTAACACGATAAGACCGTGTGATTTGCACATGCTTAGGATGTCTTCACCAGGAAGGTTCCTGGTGCCATATCCTAGTCCTCCATGGCAGTCTTCATAGTCTTCGTTTGATTTCCCGACATGTCCATTCAAATCTCCTCCAACAAACAGAAATTCTTCCTTTGGGATGTTCTTAAGGAGATTGTGGAAATCTAGCCAAAATGCATCTTTATCTCTCTGATTGTACCCATCGTGGGGAGCATATGCACTGACAATATTCCACACCTCTCCTTGTATTACTAGTTTGAGAGACATCAAACGGTCGCTGGACTTCGAAATGCTCAAGACGTTTCCAAGTAGCTCTGCCGCAAGGATGATACCGATTCCGTTCTTAGACTTTTCCGTTCCGTAGTAGAACATCTTGTAATCTTTTGTCCTAACGTCCAAGAAACGCGCCCGATTCCCGGTGTTTTTCCATTTCGTCTCTTGGACACACAAGATGTCCACGCGCCTTCTATTCATCATCTCTTCCAGCTCGTAACTTCGACCGGTCATGCTTCCAACGTTCCAACTCGCGACCCTCAAATTGCGTCCAAACTGTTTCATTATTTTGCTAGCCCCCGGAATCCGTATAGCTCTGACCCCAACATTTCTGCTCGGTCCAGGATCAGTACCATGCACAGCAGTGGTAGTGCCTGGCGGGGTAGTGCCTTTCCTTTTTGCAAGTATTACCATAATGATACAGTTTTGCAATACAATTTTTTGCACCATATTGCGATGGTGTTTGTTGTTTGACACGTGCATGCTCCTGTTTTATTATTGTTTGATCTTTCTTTTATGACACCGGTGATCTCCAGTCGTGTCAACCCACGGACTCACATGCACACTTGTGGGAGGGTTTTTAAGGCAGCAATGTGTCGCTAGGCTCACTTGGGTGTTATATTGCCTAGATCTGATTTGTCCCCCTTAGTCGCCTTTTACGACAAGCGCTGGTTGTTGGTGGGGGGGCACTGCAGTGATATTCTTAACCCGTCCCTGCACTGTTTGTATTTATTGACATCATTATGTCTAATTAAGTATGCTCTAAAGCACTAGTTAGATAAGCATTTACCCTTTCAGTTCAGTGAGTTTACGTGTCCACCGTCCTTCCGTCGACTGTTTTTTTCCTTGCCCGCTAAAATCGTGTATGTGCCTCCCTGTGCCTGTCTTATCTGTCTGGCGAAACCACTGTCATGTATTTCTTCGTGAGATAGGATCTAGTAGTACCTGCTCTTGTCTCCTGCAATGAAAACAGCAGTCTTGTTCTTTGCTGCAACTACGAGTAAAATTGTACCAAATGCAAATCTGTACAGATATGCATGAAAGTCTGGTTAGTAGTTGTCTCAGATAGAATTTCACGTCTCCGAGTCTATCCAAGCCTATTGTTGTTTTGATGATACTCTCCATCTCTGTTGCCAATCATTGGGAATTCTCCTCTGTTCCTTCGTTAATTATGAGGACATACAGCTTCCAGTCTATTCCCATTGTAAGGCCGCTACATTACATGTCAAATGGTGTTGCTCCTAAAGTAACACATGTTGTATGATATATTACGGATCGTGCCGCATACCCTCAAAGTAACCTTTAATGGCAAAATATTTCACGCATCATGGCTGTCAAATTTGTACACAATATCCCTTCCAAAATACCTACAGCTAGCTAAAACTAAACTAAAACTAATTCTGTTTTACGTTCTGCCCGATTTATTCGGGTTAAATAAATGCCTTTACAATCTTGTTCTAATCCATCTGAAAATTGCTCTACCTATACAATTCCTGTCTTATCGGCTAATGGGCTTATGTGGTCTAACTGGGAGTTTACAGTCTCAGAACGTCAATGTACAAATACATTTTATAGGCACTTCCCCTAAACTGAAATTTCTGCACAGTCGTTAAATTTATTTATTTTTTTTTTTTTTTCAATTTGGCAGTATTTTCTTACCATCCAATATCACTACCGCGCTATATTTGTTTTCACCTTGATAGGACCGCGTTAATAGCACCCGCTTTCGAGTACACTTTATAGAATCTGTATTGATCTGTTATAAATATTCTGCTGTATTTCACACCGGTATTTTAAAACGCATTTCTCTAGTTCTTAAGAAATGTAATTATAAAAATATTGCCTCCATAATCGACACCCTTCGACTGCATGCATCCATCCACCAAGTAGTTAATAGTAAGAAGACCTAGGTCTTACCGTCAAATGCAACTCATTAGCCTAATGGATATATTTCTAAGTGAGAAAATTGCTCAGTCTATAACCCTTTTGTTACAGTTGGACCAATGTTCTCAATAGATTTGTCCTCTTTATTAATGAATGAGGTACAATCCAGCTATTAGTAGTAAAAACGTCGCCACATTCTCTTAGTGTATCTGATTTTTGGTTCACATTTTGGTACAGTAACTCAGGCCTCATCTCTCCTTCCGCTAAGTTGATATGGTACTCACTTTCTCTTCATTTGGTTATACCTTAGCTTATTCAAAAGATTGGCAAAAGTGACATCTATCATTTATAATAAGTCACTGCGAATCCAAGCAGTACGGTCTGCCAGAACACAGTTATCTAAAATCTAAGGCCAACCATTACGCAATTTATAATATGTGAAATGTATTTGATATAGCCAATGTAAGCTATCTTTATTTGTTAATGTAAGTTAAGTTTACCATTGGCAAGCTTAAACAGAAAATTTCCTTATCTTTGCTCATTGTGCTACTGCTACTAATAGTGTACCCAAACCGCTGGTACAGTCTTCTTGCTCGATGGCATCTGACTAGGTTTACATTTATTTCCTCATTCCACCTATGTACGTATATACACGTATGTACATCGGCGTTTGCTAAAAAGCGTATGTGACTGCACGCGCCTAAAAAAAAATGTAGGCAAGGTTAGGTTTCAGTCTCAGTCTCAATTTTGGTCTCAGTCTAAGGGTCAAAGCATAGTACGTTTATAGGGTCGAGAAGTCGAGTCAGGTTCGAGTTGAGATTTCGATCTGAGTATTTGTACACACCGAGTCAAAAGGTTGAAAAGGACAAACGTGGTTGAACTGACAGATGAATATAGCAGTAACTCTGGTTTTGATTGTGTTAGTGTTCTGTTTAGTTCTAGTTTTTGCATTTAATAAATATAGAATGACTGAACACTCAACTTTACCCGCAGCTAACCATGAGCTCAATCAAAACAAAGCGATTTGCCACCCCGAACAAAGAAAAACAAAAAAAAAAAAAAACAAAGAAAGATAGCACACACACACAGAGAAAACATTTCACTTCAACCACTCAACTCAGGTATATGTACATGCATTTTTCTAACTCGACCCAGTTCTGTTAGCTGGGTCGAGTCGAGTCAAACCCATTCTAACTGGATCCGCGTTTATATAATTTTAAAACCGGTTTGGAACCAGTTTCAGCCCTGCATATAAACGTGGTAACAGTCAAAGTTTAAATCTGGTCTGATCAGCCAAACCATGGATGATTACTTTCCGCATCGATTGTAGTTCATATGCAATTATCCAACCAATCCAGATACACATCCTTTTGCTGCATATGCAGCTTCAGGGTATACACACTAAATACAAAACGAAGACACAAACAAACAACAAAGTGTACAATAAGAGCAATCATCACACAGCATCTCTTCCAATCCAATCCATTATATCCATCCACACAGTGAATTCTCGGTAAAGCGAAAAATGCCACAGCGTCCCGTAGCCGCCGGGCATCCGACTTGACTCTTCGTGATCCTGCCTGTATGTATGGGTGTGTGTATTTATACATTTCATCAAATCGATTGATTGAAATGTTAATTGAAACGCTCAACCTTTGTTGCGGAAGCGCAAGCGGCACTCGCGCCATATCTTGAAGGATAACCGCTTGCGAGAACATATGCACAATTGACGGTATGTGAGTTCCACAGTAGAATATAAAATTCACACAGGATGCTACCTAGACGGATCAGATTTGTTTTACCTTGACGTTCCGAAGGGATTTTCCAATTTAATCAGCACGGTGGTATAGCTACTCTGGTACGGGTGCAACGAAATCGTTCCCGCGAGGAAGGAAACTTGCTCTGGGAAATCAGATATGAAATGTTAATCGCACATGTTTGCCGGCACAATTTTAACTGACAAAATTACCAAATCACATGGAAACTAATTTTCATAAATCGGAAATGCAAAGAGTAGCTTGAGAATTAGCAAAAAGATGGTTTTGCCAGATGAGTAGAGTTCAGGAATTGTAATTGTCTACGTTTGTGCTGCATGAGAAATGAACAATTATAAGAATTATGTAAAAGAACCAGAGACCATAGACCCATAGATAATTTAAAAAACGATTACCTATCATCGGCCTTTGATTAGAAATTTAAAAATTCTCTTTGAAAATTTGAATCGGTCGTACAATCGACATAGTGACGACGTGAACTCAGATGCAACAAAACCGATACTGGCCATTTCTCTGTTTCATTCCGAATCAAAACTCGACTGTTCGAATTGCTGCTAACGTATTTTTACACACGAGTAACCTCAAATACCAGTGATCAGTAAAAATGTCAGCTTATGACAAGTAAGCTGGCCAAGATAAACAAAACGCTGTTAAATAAAGGGATAGGGTAATTCAAATGCAGTCGCTGTAAATAAGAGTTATAGAAAAAAATTAAAAAGAATAAAACTATGGTTTCGGATTCTGAACTTCTTAGTTTCTGAAATAATAACTACTTACATAATGTATGTATATCAACAGAAAGAGGTGGTTCCTTTTTTATGATAACTTCTAACTTATGCAGAAACTAAACAAATATACAACTCCTCAATACGAATTGACTTTAATGCTTTCGCTCAGTCTCACTTTTGACGGGTTCATATGCAAAAAGATACTGAGAGAGATCTCAGAGACTAAGGTTTTGTTAAACGGATGAGACAAATCTCATGTTTTGATTCCTTGTATGCAAAAAAAAACATAGTAATCCCTCAGACCAATGCAGTAAAGCTCATAAAAAGTTTATACTAGAAATTTGTTGTCTCATTACAAGATCTGATAACTTTACTAAGAAGAAGTGAAGTTAATATATTTAGAAATGGTGAAGCAAGTGGCAGGTTTCAAATTTGTTGGCCACGAATCCTTTGCTGCACTAGGCAAAAGAATGGTACAGGGCGTGATCCAGGAAAAAACACTACTAAGTAATAAACGGTAGTCAACAATAGATGGGCATAGAGAAGCTAAAATGACGCTAAAAATGTCAAAGGGTCTACCAGACAAAATGTTCTAAGCATTGGGTGAGAAGCACTACAATCGTTTGCAGCATTGCTCAAAATATCCTGTGTTACCGTAAGGCATTTTTACAGCATTGTCGTAGCTAGGGCATAAACTTCGCATTCTGACATACTTTTCATACTAAGGGACGAAAAAGCCTCGCCTCGGAGTCGAATACAGATGTTGCAAGAAAGATCCGAAGAAGAAGTGCGCCCAGCTTCAAGCAGAGAGTACGGATGGCCTGTATCGGGAGCTGGAGAAAATAGCTTCCCCGGTTACTGATGCAAATTAGGCTATCCAGGAGCTGCAATGATACAATATAAACAAGAGCGAACCATCTTCAAAATAGCCGCCCAAAGAAAGAGGAATGCTGAGGAGATTCGTTCGCCAAAGTTCATTAGCAATGCTCATGGCCAGCTTCTTGTAGATGACGAAATACTATATACGAATACTGCTATACTTTCCAAGAGCCATCCCCAACTGCGATGAAATACCTGACATTATAGTCGAAGAAGTTAGTGAGGCGGTCAAATACTCCAAAAAACGAAAAGCGGTTCGGCCAGACGATATGCCCTCTGAGTTCTGGAAAAAGATGGGAGACATCGGGTTCAGATGGCTCAGAATTCCCATCTTCAAATTTATGAGAGGCGATCCAATACCGAATCAATGAAGGGAAAGCTACCTTCTCCCTGTGAAGGGTGAAACGCGACACTGTGATAACTACCGTTCGATCAAGCCAATGTGACACACCATGAAGATCGTTGAGCGCGTATTAAGTAGCCGACTGCGAAAAGTAATACCTCTATCTGATGATCAAGTGCGAAAAGTTCAAATATCTGGGATCTATAATTATTAGTGAAGGAACCTGTGATGACGACATCAGTTATCGCTTATGCGTAGGGTGGATGAAGTGGCGGGAGAACTTCGTTATTTTCTTTGACAGAAAAATGCCCCATAAATTGAAAGGAAGGCTCTACACCGCAGTTGTGCATACAGCGCTCACTTACAGTTCACAATGTTAGGCTATGTATAAAAGGTATGAGAGTAAATTCACGGCAGCTGAAATAAAGATGCATCGCATGACAACAGGATCAAAGCTTGATCGAATAAGAAGTTCGATGATCATTGGAAGCCTTCATGTCAAAGAAATCATCCTACGAAAAATAAAGCGCGACCGGCTCAGCTTGTATTGCCACGTTCAAAGAAGAGATCATTTGAACCCTGTTAAAAAGGCAACATCAATCGCGAGAAAGGGAAGAGCGGCCTATAAACGCCTGGATCACACAAATACAATGACACCAGCATTTGGTTTGCCTCAGTAATTTTCTAATTTGCCGATATTTTCTGAGGTCAAACAGGCGAATCCCACAGCGGATCAGTAGTATTGAGATCATAACCTCGCCGAAATAAGAAGAAGAAGAAGAGCATCTAATTGGAATTATGGAATTAGAATGTAGCTAGTGTATCATTATCATCGCTTGGAGTCTATACCTGCGAAGTAAAGAAATTTCAGGTACGAGTTTCGCAGTAACTTCAGAAAATGTCAATAAACAAAATTGCCGAATGTAGAATGGTACCAACTCTCAACATCCTTTTGAAATGAAACTGCACCCAAAGCATGTCACCATATCATGTGGGGTGTCATCCCAGTCTATACAAATTTGTCTTTGGAAATCTGCGCGGGAATGTCGGAAATACAAATTAACTCCGAGGGGGCTCAGGAAAAATAATATCGAAAAGCCACACTTTCCGTTGGACACCAAAAGATGATGCGGCAAATATCTTTTTCTGGGACTATTGTAAGCAAGAACTCTTTGAGACCAGTATTGATTAGTTGAAGCAAACGGTTATTACAGCAATATTGAGGGTATTCCACGTGTGATCATAAAAAACGTTTTAATAAGATGCTGGACATAGAATAACAAACTATTGAAATCTATTATTTTAAAATTATATATGCATATTATCAAACTGTAAATATCCTGTCTATATGTTTATCTCAACAATTGGAATCCCAGAAAAGGGATTCTTAAGGATTTTTAAGGCATCACCTCTCGCTAACGTTTGACAAACATCCGAGAGCTATGTTGCCATGAGAAAGCTTCTCCAAACAAAAGTAGTTGCTCTTCGGATACGGCATAAAATTGTAAGTCCCTTCCATTCGTGCGAAAACATAACGCTCACAACAAGAGTGGTTACGAGAAGCTAGGCCTAGGCCCTTTATGGGCTGTTTCGCCCAATATGTATGTATGTATGTATGTACCCAGAAGCAGAGATCTAATCAAAAATATAATAAAACGGTAGTAAGAAAAACTCTTTCCACACGCACCACATAAAAACTAATTGATTTGTTCGATGATCTTTCGATCAAAAGAGGGCCATGCCCCGTTGTGAATATCAAGACGTTGGATTTGGACGAGGAATTGTTTCCAATCAACAACCAACAAAATTACAAAAAACAACGATACAAAGAATCTTGGTTTGATAATGAGTGCAGTAAGGCGATTTTTAATGAATCTGCAATGACAAATTCATACATTAAGGCTAATATAGAGTTTAAAGAGCTTTGCGCAGCAAAAAGGAGAATGCATTATGCATCAGAGACTCGAAGACTAGTGCAGTGTAATAATCCCTCAGAATTCTGGAAACTGGCTAAAAAAATAAATGGTGGAAATTATGTCATAGACAGGGCACTAAACCTAACCGTGCTTCAAGCTCATTTTGAGAGGCTTCTGAACCCATCTGGCAGTACGCTTAAAATGCAGTATGCCTGGCTTTCAGAACGAAATGTTGGATAGGCCAATTGTATTGCAGGACGTTGTTGAGGCACTTAGTAGTCTTAAGGATGGTAAAGCTGCAGGATCGGACGGGATACCAGCCGAATTCTACAAATATGGTGTTAACGAACTGAACACGAATCTTACCTACTTGTTCAACAACATTTTGGAAAATGGGATAATACCACAGCGCTTCAAGGAAACCCTGATCTTTCCGATTCATAAAAAAGGTTGTATGACGTACCCAGGGAACTACATTCTTAAATCCGTCATATAAAATTTTTACATCGATATTGCAAAGTCGACTAACTGCATGGATAGATACCAATAATCTGCTCAAAGAATATCAAGCGGGTTTCCGACCAGGATATTCCACTGTTGATCACGTGTTAGGAAACGTGGAATAGGAAACTATATGCATTCTTCGAGGACTTCAAGGCAGCTTTTGACTCAGTGGACCGAAATGCTTTATTCTACAAACTCTTTGGCATGGGCATGTCGCTGAAGTGCGGACGTGTGATTAAAAATCTGTACGAGGATACCAAAGCAGCTGTATGGAATGGTGAGGGCTTATCAGAATGGTTTCGTTCGGGATCAGGGGTAAGGCAAGGTTGTGCTCTCAGTCCAAGTTTATCTGCACTCTTCATTGAGGATATAGTGGATTTTTTACCTGGACGGGTTGAATATGGAGGTGTATTGATTAAAGCCCTTCTCTTTGCAGACGACGTAGTGCTTTTGTCGTACTCACCCGAATCTCTACAGCTTACAATAAACTGACTCTCCGAATACTGCAAAATGCGGAATCTGGTGGTAAATTTGAGTAAGTCTCAAATAATTATTTTTAAAAGAGGTAGAGGCAGAAACTGCGCGAATGAAAAATGGCACTTTAATGGGGAAACTATCCAAGTGGTGAAGGAGTATAAGTACCTCGGAGTATATTTTACGAGAAATCTCAATATGGAAAGGCACGTCAAAGAGAAATTGTCGAAATCGAAAATAGCCATCAACATTGCTTGGAGAAAATGTTTGCTGCTCATAGCAGCAAATGTAAAGTTTTTGAATCAGTTTCGCGATCCATTCTCTTCTACGCTGCTCAAGTATGGGGAGGAAAACAATTTGAAACGGTGGAAAACCTCCTTAGGTTCTATATAAAGAGAGCATTTCATCTGCCATGCAACACGCCAAATTACATGCTCATGTTGGAGACAGGCCTATCACCACTCTTTGTAAAAACCCTAAAGCTACAAGTGGATTACGTGCTTAGAGTACTAAACATGCCAGACTATAGACTTCCGAAGAAAGCAGCTCTACAATCTATGAGAAATAAAACTGGATGGTACAAAGAGTGGCTGGAACTAGCTAGTGGATGCGGAATGGAGCTTAGTGTGGAAGATGCGAGGAGTTGGAAGCCTAAATTTACCAATTAATCACGCGTGTGGATGAGCAGATCAAGGAAAAATTTCTAGAGGAGGCATCAGGGTCACTCCATAGAGGAGTCTACAGCCGGTTATCCCACAACTTGCAGCACAATAATTACTTCCGGGATGAGTTCAGCATAAAAGAAATAGCAACGGTCCTAAAACTGCGTGGAGAGCTCCTGAAACTGCATTATATACCCCATAGGGATGAGCTACCGATAGTCTGTGGCATGTGCAATTTATCTGAGAGGAAGGATACTTTTCATTTTGTTGGCAAGTGCCCAATTTTGCGAGAAACAAGGAAATCTGTGTTTGGAAACGATGTCTTATCGGAGAACCAAGTCTTGCAAATCCTTAATGAAAATAACGTCACAACACTAACCAGGTACTGCAAAATTGCTTTACAATACAGAGAAAGAGTTTTGAATGGAAACTTCTGAAGAAAAAGAAAAAGAAGGAAAATAAAGAATTAAATAATTCCTGTGCTATTAGGCTATAATTACTAATTTATTAATAATTGTTAACTTTTTGTCAACCAGGCAGACGGCAATGCCATGCTAACCGATTTTTGTTTATACACTGTTTTGTTAAATTTTTTTAAGTATAAAAATAAAAATCTATCTAATCTAATCTAATCTAATCAAGACGTTGGAACCGCGTACTAGCTACGACAGAGGTATTATGTAAACACCTAAGCCCGATCGTTAACAAGCTATAGAGCCTTATCAGTGCGATTGCAGCCCAGGAAAGTCCACTATTGACCAAATATACACATTACGGCAAATCTTGAAAAAAACCGATGAATACAGGTAAAATCGACACGCACCACCTCTTCATCGATTTCAAAGTTGCTCATGATATGAGATCAAACGAAGAATTACTCTTTCCAATCGCTGTTTTTATGAGCCAAGAAGGCAATTTAGTAACAAAGCCCTATCTCGGACTGCTAAGGTAACTCTGTATGAGACACTAATCATCCTAGTCCTGCTGTATGTTGCAGAGACATGGACTTTGTCAAAATTGGATGATGATGTCTTTCGTTACTTTGAGAGAAAAGTTCTTCGAGTGATCTTTGTTCCCGTCTTAATAGTCGGCGAGTGGAGGAGAAGGTAAAATGCTGAACTATACAGCCTATACAAGGACAACGACTTTGCCAGAAGAATTCACATACAGCGACTAAGATGGCTGGGTCATGTAGAGCGGATGGAACCCAAGGAGCCCGGAAAATCTTTGAAGCAACCCCGGATGGACGGCGCAGTTGAGGACGACCTCGCGGCTGGTGGCGAAAACAAGTGGATGGGGACATTAACCAACTTGGCGAGCGTAACTGCAGGAATCTAGCTCCTGGGGAAGTTTGTTGGTTGAGGCTCAGTGTCACCCCGGACTGTAGTGTCAAATGATTAAGTAAGTATCAAGTTATCCACTTTATTTACAGCATCATTATTCTTTTAAATTATTCTTAAAAATGATTTTCAAATCTTTTAAAGTGATGGATTTTCGTGCTACTCCACCATCAACATCCTATTCATGGGAGAGGACTCTTCCACTCCCTCGATGTTACTACTGTTATATTTTTTTTTTATGCTTTTGTGTTATTCTGATTCCAACACTTTTATCGTGATGATTCTGGTCCAATCACTGCTATTGTACGTCATCCTCTGTCCCATCGCTGTTATTCACTTTTCACACAGCGCACCTTGATATTATCAAGATTATATTTAATCCATTTACTTCAGTTCTCACTATTCCCAATGGCTTGTTTGTCGTGGTAACTTTACTACGCACTTCTCTCGTACTAGGAACAATCTTCTTTGAGTAAAAGGTTATGCTCTTACTATGTTAAACACTGTATACTTATGCTAATCAAAGTTTTAACTTATTTATTTACTGAAAGCATTTGATTAGAGCACAGCCACCTACATCATGTTACGGCACCAGAAACTGTCAATCCAAATCCATATGATATCGTGAAAACCATTAAATTTGAGTAGTCTTCTTTCATATCCATTGTGTATAATATACTCGTATTTACTATAAACCTTCAAACAGATAGCGAGGTCTATGAAAATATATATAAAATCCAAAGACCCAAGGCTACACTATAATACCTAAGTATTGATTTATTTGTTATGCATTGAATGCGTACAGAGTAAAATTCGTTTAATAAAATTCATACGCAAAGATATGATTTCTAAAATAAAAGCAACTATAGAGCAAACAACTAGCACACCACAGAGTGCAAAGCAGCTCTGAAAGTGTTTCACTTGCAAAGGATTCATTATGTTGCTCGCTTGAGTCTTTTCCAGATGGCTTACATTCAGTACTGAATCCTGCCAGAAAGTAATAAGGCCGCTTTGTACGAATCTTTTAAGCACTTCGTCGATGGGATCCACCAGAAAGGATTCTTTACTATAGTAAAAGTACATAGGAAAGATGAACAAACGCTGCGGTAACGAATTCAAGATTCCTGCTTCGTAGTATATACTGTTAAAATGTTGCAATTGAATGTTGGTATCGATCACCATTCGTTTCGCTTTGCCCGATTGAAGTATCGCATAGTGAGTGTGAATGGTGTACTTAAGAAGATAGAACGAGCTGAAAATGTTTTTAAAATTTATTTTAAGTATGTATTTATTTTTAAAAAGAAATATATCTTTTCTTTCTTATAGAACGCCTACTTGACTAGATGGGAATTACGTTGGGATTTGTCCACTGATACAAAGATGGGACTTTTCAATAAGTGGAAGTGTCTTCATCTTATCTTCTTGTGTTTTCTTGCTAAAGTGTAGCGATCTAGTGCTCTTCAAGGACTAAACTCTTCAAATATATGATTAGCTCAAAGGTCTTAAGCAGACAATTTATTTATACTGCTGAACAAAGTAATTAATTACATATAACTATTTACTTACGAGTAGAGGTAGTTAATGAAAAATAAACATCTGGGAACCAGTTTCAGAGCGCAGAAAAATATGTAGAATCCCATCCATAGAACTATACGTATCTTAATCAAATCATAGCTCAACGCGATGATAAAGTTAAACCATGAGGTGAAAGTTGTGCCAACGGAAAAACGGACTGAGACAAAAAATTTAACTCGTAGCCCCGACTCAGAATTAGACCTGTAATACACTTTAAGTATGCTAGAATCTGTGTATTATGTAATGGTACGTCTCTTTCTTATGCACTTAGTATCTGAGGCGGGCAGGAATATGCTCTTACTCAAATGGTTGATAACCGGTAAGGATTGAATGATAGTCCAACATTTGTTTAAAGAAACTATGATAACAAATATTTACTCGATCACACCTGGTCCGTTTAACCAGAGCGTCTTTAAACTTACGAATTTATTTTTAAACACCATATGACATGGTCTTAGCTGGCCAGATATCTCATATATGTGTATCCGTTTTGCTCTAGAACTATGTAATTTACTTATAGACCCTTAGTTCCGTAATACATTTAAAATACTAGAATGCGTGGATAAGTTGAATACTGAAAACTCTTTTTCTAGATAGAATGAATTCGAGGTCCGACTAGTTAATTTTAGACAAGAAAACTAAACTTACTCTCTTCCACCCAATGGTCCATCCTTAAGATTCTGCATAAGCGGCAATGGAACATCAATAACATAGCCCTCATTCAGCATTCCTTCGACTGTGGATGGGAATTTCTTTAAGAACCCTTCCTTAAGCATTCCAAAGAGTATTGCTTTATAGCAACTACTCAATACCAATGAAACTATCAACCACTGAAGGATGACATTTCGAGCAACACACCCTTTTGGAAACCGAGCCACAGCTCCTCCCAAATATACTACAATCATTTCAAAAATAGGATACCTCACAGTACTGCCAAAAACCAAATCTCTGTAAGACTTCTTCCATGCGCTTAACACAAGTAAGGTGAAAAATGTTAAGCCAAATGTCAATCCAATAGCAAACCAAACATCAAAGTCAAAAGGTAGTAGAAGCCTCTCAAGTGGTGAATATTCCTGCATTGGTGGAATTGCAAATACCATAGCTGTGTGCAGGTAAGCGACGCTAGGGGAGAATAGCAACATTGCCTTTGCTGCTGAACCATAACCACCAATTGTTATGTTGCCTTGATTTTCATACAGCTGAAGAGATAAATGTTAGATACGTCATAATTGCGTCAAAATATAAACCCACCATTTTGATTGCTCCTGTCAAAGTTCCATTTGGGTACTGCACTCCTCTTTCCTTCGAGTCTACAATGACAACAGAGAAGTTTAGCTTTTCTGCCACTCCGTAGAGAACCCTGATGTCAATTCCGGAACCTTTTACGTTGTCTTTGTCATTCTTTAAGAAGACATGAGGTGGAAAAGGAAATGTCACCACTGACAGTGGACATCCAAAGAAGTTTTCAAATTTCCGGGGAAACAAGTTGAAACTCTTCTTAGATTGACTGCCGTCGAATGTGCTGTGCAAGACTGGAATCACTTTAAAACAATAGGTTCTGCTTACCGGGAAAAAGTTATAAACGTCCATGAATCCCGTTGTACTGTTTCTTAGCATAAGTTCGACATTTACAATGTAGTTTCGAAAGAACTCGTCGAAGACTTTTTGAATCAAGCTCACCGCATTATTATGGCTAAGTTCTTCGCTTACCAAAACCAAGTGCTTTCCACTGGTGTCATATAAATGGGTCTTCAGAATTGGTTCCATATTTTCAAAGGCTTCTGTCGAATCAATTAGAAGTAACGTGAACTTCCTCGCTTCTGTCTGATTTCTGTTAAAGTATCGAATGTCATCCAAATTGACAAGAAAATTCTCTGCCGTTTTCAGCAAGAAATCGTTTATAATCGAAGCTTGCCGATGAGCACTCTTCTTGCTTACTGAGGAGTAACTGACATGAAAACCAGATGATGTCTCATAGCCCATGTTCTCGACTACATAGGCCAATGTTTCGGCGATAATACTCCTTCGTGATGGTAACTTAAAATCACTACTTCTCGTCCACAGAGGGGTTATGGGTAATAGGACAAAAAGTGTTATGAAAACGAATTTCATTTTACTAATGGGTTACGTACCCTTATGCCAAAATGGATATGATTTTGGATGTGGAACTGCATTGGGCTTTATATCCTATTACCGTATGACAATCAGGCAAACTATTTGTGAATAATTTATGATATGAGCCTATTGGTGGCGCCTAAGCCTGAAATTGCATGTTACATTTAATGTATTAAAGTATTTGGAAATATCACTTACTAACTAGCCAATCTGGGTTGAGTTACTGAATTGATAGGCAATGGACTGTCACGGAAAAGTGATAACCGTGCTAATAGCTTTGTATTATAACACACCATACACAATCATCCATCACGGATGTTAAAAATGTATGAATAAGACCAAACACAACAAAAAGTAGACAGAAAAAACTATCACTGAGCTGTTATTAGGTGATTGATCAGATTTCAAAAACAATTTACAACCGGTTAATAGATTTGATTGCAATATACCAAATGCTTTTAAAAAACACTGTAATTTCAACTAGGCGTTTTCCTTTTATTCTTTCTTCGATGAGGATATAATCTATGTCCGCCTATAGGGGTTCGCCTTTTACTAGGCGTATGTCGTTGAATAATACATATTTATTTAATGTGAATATACTAGATGAATATTGTGTAAAAATAAAAGCGTAAAGCTTTTTTCACGTGAATTTTATGTATTTCATAGCAGAAAAATGTAATAGACGTTGTACGCTGTACATTTTACTTGTTTACCTAAAAATGTATTATAGGGCCTTTGATATACTTCGAGTTACTTACTTATGTCTTGGATCAGCTTATGGGTCCTAAGACCTTTACTTTACCTACACTGTATACTTGTAATTTGCCAATCATGTACTGTTTCTGGCAGTGTCCCTCAGGTCTCTCAAACTTTTCCCCAACTGCCGTGATTCCTTATCGACTGTTCTGCGCCATGTTCTCCTCAGACCGCCAGGTATTCTCCCATTCTGGATAAAAGGGTTCCATTACATAGTATAGTTATTTATGGAATTGTCACCTTTTCGGAACGTGTGCTGAATCAACTGGCACTTCCATCGTTAGATGCTTGTGCCTATTGGTTCCTGACCCGTTCTCCGGTAGAGGTGTTCGTTAAGGATGCGGTTGGACCAGAAAATCCTTAAGACGTTGCGCAGGCACCTGCTAATGAACTTTTCCAGTTTTCTAGTGATATTAATGGTCATTCTCCACGTGCTGCATCCACATTATAGCATAGACTCAACATTGGAGCAGAATAGTCTTAGATTTGCTTTTGAAATCCTGTTTGCTATTCCCAGACCGACTCCACCATCGATCGCTCGAAATAATACTCTCAAAACATGGGGAATCTTTTGCTCTTTCTACCGGTTGTCTCGCAATGCATATTTGGCTGATAATTTTTGTTTTTGCCGTATTGATTTTCTGCTGGACGACATCTGCCTTCCTCTCCACATCTGCTGTCATTTGGTGGAGGTCCAAAATTATGTGTAAGAGTAAGCATACGTCGTCCATACATAAGAGTCAATCGAATTCCTCCGTTTCCCTTCGACTCGCTAATCACCAATAGGTAAAGTATTAGCGAAAGAATGCAGTTTTTTCTTAACCTACTTTGGATCTCGAATTTATCAGACAACCTGTACAGAACGTGACATTTGGACGCATCGTATGTAGCTTTGATAATAGCAATTAATTTATCGGGAATACCTCTCTGCCAACAGGTAAAGTGGCAATCGACGCACTGTTCGACGATCATCCGTAGGGTGTTCATGTGGTCGACACAAGAGGATCCAGAGCAGAAACCTGCTTGTTCGGCATCGAGTGTGTCTTCGAGATGTTTTTTGATTCGCTCCGGGATGATATTAGATATTACGAGTATCTTAGCTATAGCAGGCAGCACGCAGATATCCGTCCAGTTTTCGCACTCCATTAAATTTCCTTTCTTAGGAAGCTTGACGATAATTCCCTTTTCCACTCGTCAGGAAAGCTCTCAGCTTCTCAAGCTCTCTCTATAAGTGAAAGCAGAAGCTCAGCCGATGTTGTTGGCGCAGTGCCGTGAACTAAGTCCATATGAACTAACGCCATAATGGTGCTAATTCATTTTCAAATGTGAATTAACGCCATAATCCACTTATGGACTTATTTCACTTTCAAATGAGAACTAAAGTCATATGGTGTTAGTTCGTTTTAGAAAGTGGCCTAAGTTCTCATTTGAATGTGAATTAAAGTCATATGAAGTTATTTCTCACATATAAAGATGGGGATGAACTTCACTTTCTTATGGGAACTTGGTACACACTCGAAAACATGAAGAGGGAAGTAACCTACAATAACTAATAATGTATGTTTCTTAGTACATATGTATATCGACATAGATGCATACATAGGTATATAAATTTTACGGCGTGTAAGCAGTGAGGTAGGTATGGGGGCTTGCTGCCCCCCATACCTACCTCACTGTTTTTGCAAGATTTCTAGGTGCGCCACTTTTTCTTGTAACACAGTGTATATGTATAGATAAATTGAAGATAAAAATGTAAAAGTAGGTGACTACGGAAATAAATTGCTACAAACATGGAAAATAACCAATATGTTTAAAATGCTTCAAAGAATTTTCGCACAATTAAAACTTTTATAGCAATAGTTTTTGTGCTAATGGATTGCAGGATGCTTTTGATGACTTTGACATAGAATACATTAATTTTTAACGTTTATTCAAATAGAATGATGCCTGCGTGACATTTGAAATTAACAGATAAGTTAATTTTTAGCGTAACTCCGGTTTTCACGGCAGCAATGTTGACGTATTTATTGGAATAAGAACATTTTAATAGATCAGTATCTAAGGTTTGATAAAGTTATTGGGTGAAACCAAAAGGAAAGGGTTTCATTTCTTTCGTTTTAGAATTCAGCGGAGTTGAATTTCGTTCGCATTTTCATTAGTTCCGTCGTCTCGCTATAGGGTGAAACCAAGGGTTTAATTTCTTTTGTTGTAGAACTCGTCGGAGTTGAAATTTCACATCCGTTGGCAATCGGTCAACGCAACAACCAGGACCTACCTATTCCCAGTAAAGGGCTAAGTAGAAGTACCGCAGCCGCGGTAAAAATATCCGCTCGTTCTACTTCTAAAATTGACATAGTCGGAAGAACTTAACGGGCCGTCAATGGGGCATTTGCGAGTATTGAGATCGAGGGAGCAAAGATGGGTTAAGCGGTCAATAAACGTAAAACAAAATATACTTCATCTACAAAAAAGGACACCCAACATCGGCGTCTTGGACAGAACGCCACAATAGACAGCTATAATTTTGAAGTAGTAAAGGACTTTGCCTATCTTGGCTCTACAGTGAGCTTCGCAAATGACACCAGTGGGGCGATCAAACGAAAAATTACTCCTGCCAATTGCTGTTTTTAGGGCAAAGAAGGCAATTGAGTAACAAACCCCTATCTCGAAATACTAAGGTAACTCTGTAAAAGACACTAATCATCCCAGTCCTGCTCTTTGGGATGGACTTTGTCAAAAATCGGATGAGGATGATTTGGGAGAAGTTCCTCGAGCGCTCTTCGGTCCCGTCTATATAGACGGTGAGTGAAGGAGAAGATACAATGCCGATGGTTGGGTCATGTAGAACAGATGGATCCCAACTTCCCAGCTCGCAAAGTCTTCGAATCCAATCCGGCTGGACGGCGCAGTACGGCTGGAGACGTTTGTTGGTTGAGGCCTAGGTCCATCCCGGACTGTAGTGCCACCTAAATAAGTAAATTGCCCTTGTGGCGATGATCTAATTGATCCTTTTTGGCAATTTAAGTTTTTAAAGACAACTTGTGTGTTTAATAGTGTATGTATTTTATGTATATTAAAAGATCACATTTATTATTGAGTAATGGTTCACTGTTTATTTTAATAATTAAAGAAATCCACCACAGTCTGACAGATTGGTGAATATTTTGACCAAATTTCAAGTGCAAAAATCAAAATACAAAATGCCGATAAAAACAAATAAACACTGAACAATCCCGTCAGCAATTGAACCGAAAGAACCGCCGGTACTCCACCCACTTCATCGTGCATGACTTCTTCTCCGGGTAAATTAAATTGATTCCATATTTGCATCAATCCAGCTGCCATGAATGCCAGCAAGTGTTCGTTTACGACCTCAAGCAGGTATGAACTCTTTCGAAAATACATTGCAAGTGGCTCCGTCACCAAAACCTCTGGCAAGGCTCGAATGGGAGACTCTCCACGAATAATCTGATTGTAGAATTTCAAAAATGGTCTCAGAACAGCAATAGCAAGTTTTGACTCACTGTCATGCAATTTAGCCAAATATTGAAATGGTTGTCCTTCTATCAATTTTATTTGATGAGAATGGGTTAAGCTAGATAGAATCTCCATAATACTATCTGAGCACATAAACGTGAAATTTTTATGGACCAACTCTTGGATGCTCTTGAGGCCTGTACGAGCTGTTGAATCTTGAAGCATTATATAGAGCTCACCGGTGTATGCATTTCGTAGCACCATCGTGTAGAGTAGCCAAACAAGGAGAATGTAGCGAGCAAAGTTACGGCGAGGTAATATTGTAACTGGACCGCCAAAGACAACGTTTAAAAGATTGGTGAAAGGCATCGAGTTGAAAGGTCCAAACACAAAGTCACTAACGGTCCTCATGCGTAGACATTTTATAATAAAGATGATTGTGATTCCCGCTAAGATACTGGAGCTTAAGCACGACCATATTATGTACTTAAATGGGCGCATCAACCGTTGGAATGCAGTCAAAGGATAACCTTGAGGGACTGCGACAATTACAGGATAACTTATATAAGAATGTGACGCCAACATTGCTCGCAGTGTGTACTTCGAATATACAAATGTGTTAATCGTCATATTCGCATCACCATCGATGACCTGAAAGACAACCAAATGTAAAATTTTATTAAAAGCACCACCATTCTTACCAGTTTGGCAGCTCCATGTGAAGCTGTCAGATTTGGAAACACCAATCCTCTTGATTTTGCTTCTAACAGCTTGATGGTAAAATTCATTCTAAGTGCCAAAGTTCTTATGAGTGCTCCCTCTATACCTCTTATGCGGAACATGCCTTTTGAATCTTTACCGAAAAAGATAAAAGGCGGTCCAATCCAAGTAGCTACCGTTATCAAACAACCATAGAAATTGTCAGTTTTTCGGGGAAAGAATGGCTTGGGGTAGATAAATCCATTCTTTGTAGTAAATCTATTATGTAATACAGGAGTTGACGCATGGCAGTGATACTGTGTGAACGGATAGTATGAGAAGACTAACGTTTCATATGGGAGTTGGACGAAAACATTGACATTTGTCACATAAATAGCGAAGAGTTCATGAAAAATCTTCACAATCGCATCATAGTAGCGTTGCTGAATTCCCGTGTATAGAATTGTATAAAAACCAGCGATGAGGAAATTTCTTTTCATAAGTTGGTCCTTGAAGAGCCTGGTAATTAAATAAATATCAAATATATGTTATCTGTCACCTGTCGACTCACATAAAAGCCTCAAAACTATCGACCATTAGAAGCACATTCTCACGCAACAGACACTGATTGGACGATGATGCATCGTGTCCAGCACTAATTTCACCACACTGCACATCCTCAATATTCTCAATCACATATGTCAATTCTGTATAACGGACGTATGTCAAGATTTCACTAAGCAATTCCCTGTGAGAACTGTCACCGGACTCTGTGCGAGACCACAGCGAGAAAGTCAAGGCATTTCTGGAACCAGCGTAAATATGATTTATAATCCAAACGGAGGCAATGAGAAGTGTGGAATTCGCAGGCGGTTGTAGCAAAGTGTCAGACAAATGGAAGTGTGAAGTTGTCATACTGGAAACACAGTGACCGGAGAAATACTCAATTTCAGTTGGACGAAGTGTGAAATATGGAAATGGAGCAGCAGTCCTGTGCTGTATGTAAAAATTATTTATGATCCCGCCACATGCGATATAATATTTGATGTACGACTATTTGATTTAATGGATGTACAAATCTGTGTAATTAACTTTTAATGTTAATAGTTATCAGGTAAAAAAGTAATTGTAAGGAAGGTTGAACAATTCGAAAGTGATTTAAAGTTAAAAGAATACGGATAGTTGGGAGGGAGGTTTTAAAACCAAATAGATCAAATAGGGAAAGGTTACATTATGAGCGGAATATCGAAGGCCGACTATAATGGGATTGTTTAGATGTAAATGTAAGCAATTAGTTATAATAAAATCAGCTTCAGACATATGCATCGGAAAATGGATGAAAATTACGTTTCACTACTGATCTTAATCAGGTTGTCCAATGCTTTTGAGACCAATTCGCAAAAGTTCAGAGGAGTTTTGCGTTGAGTAATCCTTGCTCCAGTTTTCTTCACCATGTTCAATAAAAGTGTTCTGCTAATATTAAGACACTGCAAACTTTAAATATACGCAGAAAATGTTTAAATCAACTTAAGCACTTTAATTTAACTGTTGGTACAACAGTACGAATATACGAACATTTATTAGTGATATGAAGAAACATACAGAAGAGTTACAATTCGTCTTGTAAGAATCATACGATATCATTTCCCTCATCATTTAACCCATCCCAATTAAAGTAGGCATATCTTTTTAAAGTGGAAACCTGCATCTTTAATATAATTTAAGAAAATTTACAGAAGTTACAAATACAAATATGAAATACTAGCTTACCCACGCACACCTCGCTTCACCCGCCTGTCGCTTTTAAAACAAAAAATCATTTTCTTCTAAGGCATTTCTATAGTCCACAAATATCTATATTGCTAGGAATTACTCAATTATAAAAACATCACCAGTGAGAATCATACATTAACGAAATACATCTAAAAACTGCATACAGTTTTTTATTTTTTTATATTAAACTCAGTTAAATATAACTTCCCCAGTGGAAATCCCCACCAGAGCACACGCAACCCACACACAACACACAACCCGTCAAACAGGTAAGGTTTAACAAAAAAAGGAAACCGAAGAATAAGGAAACATGAGGAGTACTATCCCCCTTACGTTAGCCAATTGGCGCTGCTCTTAAAAGTGGCGAAGAGACAGCGAAAGGAGAATAAAGAAAAAAAATATTATTCCCTCCTCCACTTTGCCGCATTTCTACTGATCCGCCTGTGGGGTTCGCCTATTTGACCTCAGAAAATATCAGCACAGCTCCCGATTTTGGATCACTCGGTTACTGCGGCCAATGAAATGCCGTGTCGTCGCATTTGTGTGATCCAGGCGTTTATAGGCTTGCTTCTCCTGCCTCACGATGTCTTTGGAACGTTCATTGATATTGCCTTTTTAAAAGGGTTCAAATGATCTCGTCTTTGAACGTGGCAATACCAGCTGAGCCGGTCGCGCTCTATCTTTTGTACGATGGTTTCCTTGACGTGAAGGCTTCCACGGATCTGCAAACTTCTTATTCGATCAAGCTTGGTCACTCTTGCTGTTATGCGAAGCATCTTCATCTCAGCTGTCATTAATTTACTCTCATACTTTTTGTATATCGTCCAACATTGTGAACCGTATGTGAGCACTGGACGCACAACTGCGGTGTAGAGCCATCCTTTCAACTTAGGTAGCACTTTTCTGTCAAAGAAGATAGCGAAATTTTCTCACCACTTCATCCACCCTACGCTTATGCAATGATTGATGTCGTCATCACAGGTTACTTTGCTATTGATCATAGATCCCAGATATTTAAACGTTCGCACTTGGGAGGCACTGTTCCATTCAAATAAATGTCTGGAATAAGCCTGAGTGGATCAGAGATCGGGCAGCATAAGTACTCTGTCTTTTTGGAACTAATGCGATGCCCATTTCCCTCCAAAACGTCAACCCACACATCAAGTGCTCATTGCAGGGATGTAGGATCCTCACTTATGATGGCTCCGTCGTCAGCAAAGAATAACTGATGTATCTTGAGCTCCGTCACTTTACCTTCAAGCAGATAATCAAGGACGGTAATAAAGAGCGAAGGCCTTAAGACGCTTCCCTGGTGCACCCCGACTTTGATTGGGAACTCTTCGGATGCTCCAGTGGGGCATCTTGCTCTTGTCTTTGCTCCTTCGTACATATCCACGATCATCTGTACATAGGTTTCTGGAACCCCTCGATGTCTTAGTGCCACCCATATCAGATCTCGTGGGTTTCTGTCGAATGCCTTTTCAAAGTCAACCAATACAATATGCAAATCCTTTAAGGGATCACAATGTTTTTTCCATTATGATCTGTATACTTTGGATTGTATCTGTGGTTGATTTACCCGCGACAAACCCGTACTGATCATCAGATAATCGTATTATTTTTCGCAGTCGGCCACATAATACCCGCTCAACGATCTTCATGGTGTGTCACATCGGCTTGATCGAACGGTAGTATACAGGGAGAAAGTAACTTTCCCTCCATTGATTCGGTATTGGATCACCTCTCATAAATTTGGAGATGAGAATTCTGAGCCATCTGAATCCGACGTCTCCCATCTTTTTCCAGGACTCAGAGGGTATCTCGTCTGGCCCAATCGCTTTTCGTTTTTTTGAGTATTTGACCGCCTCACTAACTTCTTCGACTGTATTGTCGGGTATTTCTTCCCAGTTAGGATTAGTTCTTGGAAAGCATAGCCAGGGAAACTGTTCATTCAGAAGTTATTCACAATACTGTCGTCATCCACAAAAAGCTGGCCATGAGCATTTTTAATAAACTTTGGCGAACGAATCTCCCATTCCTCTTTCTTTGGGCGGCTATTTTGAAGATGGTTGCACTCTTGTTCATATTGTGTCATCGCAGCTACTGGATAGCCTGATTTGCATCAGCAACCGGGGAAGATATTTTCTCCAGTTCCCGATACAGGCCCTCCGTACTCTTTGCTTGATGCTGTGCGCACTTCTTCTTCGCTTTTTTCTTGCAACACCTGTATTCCAATTCGAGGCAAGCTTTATCGTCTCTATTATTAGAGGGGCACTTTGACCAAGCTTTGAAAGCCGCTTTCTTCTCATTTATCACCTTCTTAGCTTCATCACTCCACCACCATGTTTCTTTGGCGTGTTGATGGTGGCCTTTTTAAGCGCCTAGCAGTGATTTCACCTTCTTTAAGCAAGTTCGCTGTAGGGAATCCCACATATTTTGTGCTCTGCACTCTTCATCCTCAGCTCCGTTGATGGTGTGAGAGAGGTAATTTTTCATTACGAAAACAAAAGCCTCGCCTTTTTCTTTGTCCAGATTGTACCACTTGATTTTCTCAGGACCCTTGTTTGTTTGCTTTTGTTCGGTGTCTTCATAAAAAGTTTTGTTATGTGGGATCATTTTGCAATCTTTTACCCGAGGCTTCATGAAACTGGCTACCAGATAGTAGTCAATCTGGGTTTCACTTCCACTACTGCTGTAAGTGATCAGGTGCCAGATTCGAGATTATGATCAACAATTTTAAGCTATAAGAACTTTTTTTTTTTCATTAAATTGTGATGGCACATTTGTAGGTACATTCGTACATATGTATGTACATATCAACCTGAATATGTGCCCTGAAAAAAGACGACCGCACATTGAAGTGCAAAACATATGATCACGTTAGAGTGCGCACATATACTCACACACACACTATTGCAACGATAGATAGAAAGGTCATAGGTCCCCACAAATACCTTGCCCAGTTATGTTAAGATCCATAATAGAGCACCTATTCCCCCATAGACCATCTATTCTGTGTGATATAATCAGAGAGACCAATGCAGAGCACATCCCTGCTATCACAGAGGAGGAACTATTCGAAGCATGCAGGAAGATAGGAAGCAACAAAGCACCTGTGCCAGATGGCATCCCCAATAAGGCAGTGAAAGTGGCTGTCCAAAAGAGGCCGGACATTTTTATAGCCACTACGCAAACGTGTATGGGAGAAGGAGTTTTTCCTGGGCCATGGAAGCTTCAACATCTAGTACTGCTACCAAAAGGAAACAAACCACCTGGAGAACCATCATCATATCGCGCAGTATGTTTACTCGACACTTTGGGAAAGATACTTGAACGAATAATATACATGTTCGTGGTAGCAGAAGAGAAAGGAACACTGTTAGACCATCAGTTCGGATTTAGAAAATCGCGTTCTACCGTTGATGCCATAAAAGCGGTAGTTGACACAGCAACTGGAGCGATCCAAGAAGAAAGATGGCGAGGGGGAACAAAGAAATACTGTGTAGTAGTGACTCTGGACATCAAAAACTCCTTTAACTCGGCAAATTGGGCATTCATAAGGAGATCGCTAGCCAGAATGGATACTCCATACTACCTATTGAGGATAGTTACAAGCTACTTCACCAACAGGAAGTTGAGGTATCAAACCGATGAGGGGGTAAAGTACTACCACGTCACGGCAGGAGTCCCACAAGGATCGGTGCTAGGCCCTCTCTTATGGAATATCATGTACGACGGAGTCCTGCGACTAGCACTTCCACAAGGAGTTAAGATAATCGGGTTCGCTGACGGCATCGCCGCGGTCACCGTCGCTAAACACATCCACGAAATACAATCAGCGACAAACGAAGCAATCGGAAAAATTAAAGACTGGCTACGATCCGCCGGCTTAGAATTAGCAGACCACAAAACTGAAGCTGTTCTTATAACAAGTCGAAAAGTTGTTGAATATGCGAATATTCAAGTCGGAACTCAGACTATAAGAACCAAGGAAGCAGTTAAATACTGCTCGACAACAGGTTAAGTTTTAAAACACACGTAGAATATTCGAGCAAGAAGGCTTCACTACTGCAGGCAGCCCTTTCTCGAATACTGCCAAACATCGGTGGCCCTGGATATGCTAGACGGATTCTACTATCCAGAGTAGTTAGCTCGGTTCTCCTATACGCTGCACCGGTTTGGGCGGTGGCGTTAGCGACGATAGAAACACGTAGAAAACTATCGTCAACATACAGGCTATGCGCGATAAGAACAATCAGCGGTTTCCGAACAATATCGGACGAAGCAGCCTGTGTCATAGCCGCAATGATCCCCATCGACATCCTCGCAAATGAGATGGTAAGGATCTACGAAAGGAGAACCTCGAGTCATCAAGAGGTATTGTCAGCAGATATCGTCAAGAGGATAAAGGCGGAGGAGAAGGCAACATCACTAGCTATGTGGCAAGTCAGGTGGGATAACAGTACAAAAGGTAGATGGACCTACAAACTGATCCCCACCATTGGGGTCTAGACGAAACGAGTGTTTGGGGACTGCAACAATCACCTTACGCAGTTCCTATCGGGTCACGGTGGCTACCGCAAATATTTACACAGATTTGGACATGATAACTCACCTCTCTGTTCACATTGTCCAGAGCAGGAGGAAGATACAGAGCATGCTTTACGGAATGGAGAAATAACCTGCCAAGTCCACCATTACTTATAGACCAAATGCTGCGGTCAGAGGAGAATTGGCTGGAAATTTGTACTCTTATAACGAATGTGCAAAAAGAGCTCCGAATAATTGAGAGAGCAAGGAGAGCTGAAGCAGCAATACAAGAAGCATAGCATTAATTGCTAACCAGCCCCGCGAAGTAATACCTTACGGCAGTCCCGCGGGGAGAGTGGTAGATGTGTGCGGGGTGTGGATTAGTACGTAGGCGCATTCCTGGCATGGATTATTCGGGCTTGCGAATCGTGCATGCTAGTAGCCCGGGCTACTAGTATCTTTCGAAGATTACCACATCCCTTGGCGCAACCAAAAAAAAAAAAAAAAAACACTATTGCAACGATACCCACTGCTGCAGGACTGCTGGCAGTGGACTCCACTGAAGCAAAATTGTGGGCGATGATTTGAGTAATTGTTTTGAACATTGCTCAGCTTCAGGACAACGCAGAAGGATGTTCTATGTCTTAAATCAATCAAGGGGAAATTTACTAAATTTTCCTTTTTATTTTGTTTATCAATGGGTCAAGCCATTATTGAGCTAGGGCTGAGTAATTACCTTTTAATGACGTAGAAGTCAACGGAATGTGAACAATTACACTGGTCAACACGATTTTTTGCCGTTAATTGAATTATACATTTTTGAATCGTACATGCATAAGTATTAACAGAAAAATATCAGAAATAGGTTACTACATCGAATTGTCTAAAAATACGACAAAATATATAAAGGCTGAGCCAACAACTAGTGTGGAAATTTTCATTAAACTAAATACACATTTTTTACTAAATCAATATAGAACTCTATTGATTAATGAAGTCCGGCCCATGGCAATTATGAATGGATCTCAAACATAACATGCACACTGAAATTGCGGCTTCTGACTCACTTATTCTTCAAAAAGTCGTCGGTAATTTTGACCTTCGGATGGTCGCTTGCAACAGAAGCCGTGGTAACCGCATGAACAATGTTGTATTCTATTCATAATTGCCATCAACCAAACTTCATTAATCAATGAAGTTCTATATTTATTTCTCAACAAATGTGCATTTAATTTAACAAAAATTTCTACACTAGCTGTTGACTCATCATTTACTTGACATTGGTTACTGACAGTTTATCGCGTAGGAGTATTATAACTACCTTCACTAAAAAACTAACGATAACAAAAAAATATTGCTCAAAGACCCTTAGTAGAGCCAAAAATCATCATTTTGACGGCCTTACACATAAAATTAGGACTTATGAAAAACTTGTTTAAAGCCATGGATAAAACTGGAGAAGGTTTCCTCTATTTAATAACTTTGTTCCCCAGATTGAGCGAAGCTAAATTAAAAGAAGGCATTTTTAAAGGGCCAGATATAAGAAAGGTCAAGAAGGACTCCAATTTTATTGACAAATTAAGTACACAGAAAAAAAAATGCACGGCTTTCTTTTGTTGAAGTGACACAACATTTTTTAGGCATTACAAAGTCACCAAACTATAAGGAAATGATTTCTAAGCTATTACAAAACTACAAAAGCTTGAGATGCAAAATATCCTTAAAGATTCATTTCCTTGATTGCCATTTGAAGTTTTTCGCTGAAAACCTAGGTGCATGCCGTAGGCGACGAGCATGGGGAGAGATTTCAGGAAGACATACTCGTAATGGCGACGGAAAAGCGATATCAAGGAAAATGGTCGTCGAGAATCCTCGCAGACTTTTATTGGATCTCGAAACAAGATCATCCATCATATTGTATAAAAGGCAAGCAAAACGCATCAAAAAAATTTCAGAATAATAAAAAAAAAAATGAATATCTACAAATTTTCATGTATTTTCACTTTTTTAAATTAACAGATTTTTCTAAAAATATGAATGTTTCATAAATTTTTAACAAACATATTTTAAACAATTTCATGCCAAAGTAAGAAAAAAACTATTTTGGAAGAACGGCAAAACAAAAAAAAAATATTTTATTTGTTGACCAGTGTTATCGAACAAAAATTAAAATTTAACTGACAATTTGGACATCCATGAATCGGTCTGAACTGGGTCTGACTGCTGTCGTTTGTTTTGTTTTTCATTTTGTTCCCTTTTTCATTTTATTCTCATTGTTGGAAATTTCTATGAAAAAACTGTATTCAACTTATTCGATTTGTTCCGAAAATAAAGAACGTTTTTATCGTGTATTTCAACTCTTTTTCTATCATGTCTCCTGGATGAGTAGGTCGATTGCAATAAAAAAATGTAAGCTTTTCCTTGTGAAGCGCGATGTTTTCCTGAAAAATCCATACGAATTCGGTTTGTAGTTTTCAAACAGACAAAATGTATAATTTTATTATAAAGGGTTTTCCAATAGGGACGGATAGATGTTAAAATTTAATAAAGCAAGTTGTGTGTGAGATATCAACGAATTTTTTATTTTGCTTGAAAGGCCTATCAATGGCATTATATGTGGAATATGACTTCGTTCAAATGGCCACCGCGGCTTCGGTGGGTGGCGCGTATCCGAGAAGTCCAATTTTCTATGGCTCTGGTGCATATATCAAGCTGAATTTGAGCGATGGTACGGGTTATGTTGACTTTGAGGGCATCGGTCGTTTGTGGCTTTTTGGCATAGACCTGTGACTTAAGAAAACTCTACAAGAAAACGTCTAACGGAGTCACGATCTCGGTGGCCAGTTTACGTCGCCTCTGCGTGAGATAACTATGCCCTCAAATCGCTCGTGCAGAATGTCCATTGTGGCATCAGCTATGTGGTACGGAGCGCCGTCCTGTTAGAACCACATGTCGTTCACATCCATATCATCCAATTTGGGCCAAAATAAATTGATATCGGATTAGTAGTGCTCTCCGCTAATGGTGGTGGCAATGCCATTGTCGTTTTCGAAGAAGTACGGACCGATGATGCCGCCGGCCTACAATTCACACCAAACAGTGACTTTCTGCGGATGCATTGTCACTTAGTGGATCTCGTGTGGATCGACACCGCCCCAAATCCAGCAATTTTGCTTGTTGAGGTACCCGTTCATTTAAAAATGGGCCTCGTCGCTGAAGATGATTTTTTTTTTGCTAAAATCGGAGTCCATTTCCATCTGCGCCAGAGCCCAGTCAGCGATCACACGCCGTTGTTTATGGTCCTTTTCCTTCAGCTCCTGGGTTACTTGGATTTTGTATAGATGTAGGCCCAAGTCATGACGCAGAATTTGCCAAGTTGATGTCTGCGAATGGCCGAGTTCTTATGCGCGGCGCGGAATTGACTGCATCGGGTTTCCCTGCACACTCTGATGGGCAGCGGTGAGTTTTTCGGCAGATCTTGCGTTTCGTTGACGTACGGGTGTTTGCTAATTGTTCACTGAACCGGTTGGCTCGAATTTGGCAACCAAACGTTTAATAGTAAACTGGAAAGAACTACCATGTAAACCGTAAAATGGGCGCAACGTGGCATCCTTGCCACAGCAGAACACCCATTTTGATAATAAAATTTTATTATTTCCACGTGTTGCTCGACGCTGTAGCTTGCCATGGTGATTTGTCTTTAGTATCTGAAAAATAAAAAACAGGAAAATTAACAACAGATAAAACAACATGGCCGTCAAAATCTACCCATCCCTATTGAAAAACCTTTTATATACTTGTGATGATGATGATAATAATAGATAGAAGAAGATACCAGAAGAATCGTTTAAGCTGATTTCGAGGAAAACGATTTTCCTAAAAGTGATTATTTTTCAAAACGTAATTTTCATCCTTATTTGGTACTAGCGGGTACCCGGCGTGCGTTGCTGCGCCTGGGGCTAAGTCTGTTAGAGAACAGTTTTGTACCGGGCAATAGTGGGTAAGTGGTCCAACCTTAAATATATATATCAAATTTTTTTAGTACTAAAATGCTATAATACGAAAGTAGTGGGTAGACCGCTACCAAGGGTACCTGGCGGCGTGCGATACTGCACCTTTACTACTTTACTATTAAAGTAGTAGGCCGATTTTGACCAAACTTCATAAGACGCTCTCGAGACAATACAAAGATTGAGCGCAATCGGTTCAGTGGTTCCCAAGTTCCTAGCATACAAAGAAACAAACATACAAACAGATATATGTACATTGTATTTTATATATAAGATATCAGCCACATATGTATGTATGGGGCTCTAAAAACCCAGAAATATTGTGGAAAAAGCTTTCCTTCTATCTACATTTACATATAATATAATAAAATTGTCTGTGCACGCATCAGGCGGAAACTACTGCACAGATTTTAATGAAACTTAGCATAGTGACAGCTTATATTTTGGGTCAACATTTACGATACTTTTCATCTCAGGCTAAGCATG
Source organism: Brachypalpus laphriformis (assembly GCA_945910035.1). Lineage (NCBI taxonomy): Eukaryota > Metazoa > Arthropoda > Insecta > Diptera > Syrphidae > Brachypalpus > Brachypalpus laphriformis. The sequence continues at coordinate 38,227,066 of OX246753.1, forward strand.
TAATAAAACGGTTTTCACACGCATCAAGCAAACGTACTACACGAAATTGAATTAAATGAAGTTTTCACATTTGCATTGTTTGGAGTCTAGCTTTTAAAATTGTGTACGTTTATCTTTTGCAAAATTCAGAATTTAATTAATTTTTTACTGATCATGATCTCGAATCTCCACTCAGTGAAAGTAATAAGCTTTCTTTTTTTTATTCTCTTTTCGCCATCTCTTTGCAATCTTTAACAGCAGACCCGTCTGGCTGATGGAAGGGGGCTGGTACTCTTCGTGTTTTCTTCTTTGCTTTTCTGTTATAGCTGCCTTTCGGGTTGTGTGCTGTGTGCGTATTTGTATGTGTTCTGGTGGGGATCGCCACTGGGGAAGTTATAATTGACACATTTTCAGAATTTTATTTAGTTGACAATTATGTTTCAACAAGTATGTGAATGAGCGTCAACTAAATTGCGGGCGAATCAAGGCGAGCTCTGGTGTACAATAAGTGAAGTAGGCCAAAAGTAAGATTATTGTCAATGGGAGGGCTACTGTACGATTCTAACTGGCTTGTTTGTCCTTAATTCGACTTCATGATCGTGGGCGTTCAACAGTACTATGATACAAACCGTAAAGTATAATTTGGTGGAATGCTTTAATTTATAATGGTATGAGGTTCAAATATGTGATGATATAATCTATTGTTCAGAGCTTTTGAACAGGAACGACATTAATTTTTTTTTAAGCTTAGGCTGATTTCGGGGACTGTGTTCACAAATTAAGGAAGACAGCGTTGGAAGACTAACTTTTTTGGGAGCTCCTCTGAAATCTGAAATAGTAATGCCAACACTTATAAAAATCTCGAATCTCGTTAAGCGACATTTTTTCCAAACGTGGACGTATCTATGGACAAATTTCAGAAATATTTATGTTCGTGTATACTTGGAGTGGAAAATTTGTATGCGATATCTTGCTTAGACGGGCGGACATGGTATATTCAACTCGGCTGTTGATACTCTTATTCCATTATTTCTATTGTTTCTGTATGTTATAAACTATGTATCAAGATTAATATATCTTATGGGATAGTGTCTGCGTTTAATTTACGGTTCAACATCAGAGTTAAATTTATTTCAATTCTAATTATGAAATACACCTTTCCACGTCATAGTTTTATTCAGGTTCAAACAAAATTCCTAGATCCCATCATTACGAGTTTAAATAGCAAATAATCGTGTCATCTAATTACATATTTGTGGTAAGCTAATTGTGCCAACCTACTTTTGTCATTTGCGTTACACGAATTAAATTTAAAACCTTTTCATGGGCGAATGGTGATATCATTAGCCCTTGTTTGTTTTATAAATCACGTTATATTGCATGTATTTGCAATATATATAGAAATAACATTCCGACCTTTTACTGACTAGGTAAACTTCAATCATACCGAAAGGCTACTTTATCCCCGTACGGTCAGTATGTTAATATTCCGTCGTTCGTTTTTGTTTATTTTCGCTCTCGGAACCCAAACATCCTGCGAAAGAAACGCTCTTGCTCAATCTTTGGTGAACTTAATTGCACAAGATTTTGTACCTAAAGTCGGCATCTTTAACTTTTATATCAAGTGTTTGGAGGAACCCAATCGGATAAGTTACTTCTCAGAGCTTGCTGATGCTACCCTCCAGCGCCTGGAAAATATTTCTGTTCGATTTGGGATACAACAGAAGTTACCAACTGACAGTCAACGACACTTCTGCGTTCTCGCGGTGGATTCCTCGGAAGCAGTTCAGTTCTTGTTTAATGATATCGGCTCGGGTCATTTTAATATCGATGGATACGTCATCATAGTCTTAAAAACATTTCACCAACACTTTTACGAAACTATGGTGCATATTTTTGAAGCGAACTGGAAGACAGGTGTTGTGGATGTTAATGTACTTGTGGAACCTATTCCAGGGGATATACTTATGTTTACTTCGTTTCCGTTTTCGATTTACTCATGCAAATCTGTGTTTCCTGCCATCTTCAATAGATTCGTTAACTCTAAGTGGGAAAGTGATATCCTCTTCCCCGGAAAGCTTAAAAACATGCACGGCTGTCCGATAATATGTGCAACCTGGGAAGATGAACCCTATTTTAAGATTTTACGGGATAGTAATGATCATGAGATATACATGGGCATTGAGGGAAAACTGTTGGAGTTTATAGCCACACGAATAAACTTCAGCGTTCACCTCTACATCATGAACGATGAGGAGATCGATGCGACCCTACAGGAGAAGGGATTGATCTTCGATAAGGTATTGTAAACAAGTTTTTGGACAATATTATAACACCGTTACCCTTTTTTAGCTCTTTAGAAACGGCGTTGACTTTGTTATGGGAGCGCTGCACTACAAACCAACAAGTAAAGATGACTTCTTTATGCCCTCTGGCGTCTACTACCTCAGTACTATATGTATAGTCATGAACTCGATAAGAAATCAGTTTTCTCCAATCAGGAAGCTTTTGTTTCCCTTCACTCCTTGGCTTTGGCTATACGTCGCGATCGTTTTTGGAATTGGCATCCTAGTCATTTTGATTACAAGACGCCTAACCCAAGACAAGAGGGACTTTATCCTCGGATCAATGAATCGAATCCCAGTCTACAACATGTTTTACATAGCCCTTGGAGGTGGCATAACAATAATGCCAAGGCGGAACTTTGCGCGGTTTCTCTTTTGCATTTGGATGTTTTTATGGTTGGTTCTACGATCTGGATATCAATCAGCACTGTTTCATTTCATCCGAATGGACCTATCTACACGTTCTCCAGATAGCATAGAAGACGTAATGAAAGAGAACTACGAGATTCTCCTGACACCGTCAGTTTATAATACCCTGCAGTACCTCCCATCGATACAAAAAGCTTCACAATTCCTCAATGGTACAGAAATTGAAAACTTTCCAATGGTTCTAGATGTGGGAAAAAAGATTGCAATACTCACACCATACGAATATTTTGGATTTTTTAAGACCCGGAACAAAAAACGAATTGGAGACTTTCACCTTGCTACAGAAACGGTCTTCACTCAACAGCTTAGTATATACCTAAAGAAGAACTCTCTGCTTAATTCTGAAATCAACAAAGCAATCTTGCAGTATTCCAGTAGAGGATTAGGGGAAAGGTGGGAACGGATTTTGTTTGATAAGAGAGTAAAGGAAAGCAAACTAGAATCGGAGCAAGCTAAGAGTATGACTATTGAAGAGGTATATGGAGCAGTTGATGTCTATATCTGTGGTATGTTTGTAAGTTTAGTAGTTGTTGGTGCAGAAATTTGTATTAATAAGATATCGAGACATTTTACGAGGGGTTTCAATAAAATCAGACAACGACTTAAGATTTAATTTGAGAATTTGTTTATCTTTGGATATGTGGACTACGGAAAATGGTACAATTCTGGTACAAACTGATGTAACAAAACCAGAACCAAAAAGTACAGTTCTGTGATGTAGATGTGCAAATGAAGACTTCTATAAGCAGCAATATCCAAATATAAAGTACACAAATCTAAAGCCACGAAGATTTAAATCAACAGGAGGCAAGCAGCGCTTTCTGCACGCCATTAAACTACATGCGTTGTTTACTTTGTGTTGTTGACACCAATGCAATGTATCAACGATGGAACCATTCGACAAAACGCACATGAATGCACAAGTTAATCCCCAATATCGTCAGATAAATGAGTCAGAAGTGCATTTTTATTTAATCCGGCTGCTTACGGCCCATCGATTTTTTGGAGCGTAGAGCCCTCAGACCCGATACTGTCCATTATACTTAAGGCAGCCACCCTTCTTTGGTGTAGTGGTTTGAAAAGTTTGATGGCATATCAAACACTCTTTGCTTTGTTGATATGGAGATCGGCTGTAACCTAATAAAATAGTGCTATCGGACGGAAAAACTGTGTAGATATCCTGTTGAAATACTATTTGGATGGTAAATTAGGGTTAATTCTTAAGTCTGATGGCACCTTTACATCTAGTCGAAAGAACATATTGGAAACTTAGCTCAATGCGCACCTCCAGGTTCAACTACTTTAAATTTTAATTTTAATTTAGCACATACCGACTGTCTGAAAAAGTACTACCTACCATTACATATTACCTACGAAAGCTATGAAGCATTTACAAACTAACCAACTAAAGGGCTAGAAAAATACTTGCAAACCCTGTAATCACATCTAGCTCTGATAAGTCGGACTTGCCGGAATACATACACTCTGCTCGGTCTCAAACTTAATACCCAGAAAATATTAGGCATTGTGAGAAAATGTTTGAGATAAATATCTCAAACCGCACCACTACAGAAATGAAGCCGAAAAGTTATTTCCTAAAGGAATCGTTTCTTGGAAATCTACAATATATTGAATCGGAATTAGTCCAAGAATTTTTCAATGTCAACTGTGTCTGATCGAATTATTTTAGCTTTACAAATCCCTGTCTTTTACGGAACAATCACATATTTCATCTGGTAGCCGAGCAGATCCTTTCTAAGGTACGGAAAGGTTGATATCATTAATGTATTGGGCATAAAAACTATCCTTAATCCATCAGGAAGGTAAAAGGGTCTAGGACAAGAACAATGACATAAGGGTACAACAGATCCACTTCTTTTTTGTTTGCGTTTTTAACCGGCCTTAAGGTATTTGCGGGTAACTAGCTTTTGGTGATCTACCAAGAAGGTTCCGTTAGCTGCAGGTAGCTTTGGACATTCATTGTGGATATAAAATTCTCCACTTTGAACAAGATATTTTCATTCGTTGCGCTCGTCGGTATATCACTTATCTGAATTGTACATTATCACTGCAATGACTGCATACAATTTTGGACGACCAATACTTGGCTATAGAAATGACTTCTCTTTTCCTCTTTTCCACAGTCATTAAGTCCGTGGATCTGAAGCACTTATAATGGTAGTGTTCCTTATTCTTGTCCTGAGTCTAGAAATTACGTGTTGGCATAGAGGCTCCCATCAGGTGCGCATCACACACACTTTTGAGTTTAAGGGAGTTTAGGAAATTAAATTCGGGCGCTTCTAATCAACTTATACTCGTATTAATGAGTCTTAACATGTACTCGTAGAGCTTTGTATATATAGAGACCCTTTTTCAAGTCAATGCGATCCAGAAGCCTTATTTGTACTACAAAATAGATAAGCTAAGAAGCTAAAGGATAATTCCGTTAGCAAGCTCCATTTTTTGTTTACTGGCTGGTATCATATCATCCATCCATCCATCCCATCGACCTTCCCTCAACGCTCAACTGCCTCCATTTGCTTTGAAACACAACCATAAACCACAAATTAAGGATACTTCAGTTTTAATTACGAAAAAATACATCAACAACACGTACGTATGTCAAAAGTTCATTACACACGACCGGGATACCCGCAGATGGATGCGACTCTCCGGCAAGTCATTTCAACGCCCGGTTACACCTCCCCATGCGGCCTGCCCCAAATGAGCAGTAATAATTAAATACACAATATGATAGTGACACTTCATGATGCCGATGATGATGGAACGGAGAGAGATGGGCAGGACAACGTTTGAATGACATTCCACATCCACATGCCTGTGATATGTACATGTGCTGCTGTTGCATGCCTCCTCCTGATGAAGCTCACTCGAGCAGTGAGAATTAATAGTTTCAAGCAAAAACACATCATGTCGTCTAGGAAAGAGGAAAATTTAAGCTTTCCTCCTTCGGACTGGCACTACTGTCGCTTTGGGTCTTAGGGATATGGACGTCAACTTGCTGCGCAGTTGTTAGTTGAGTGACTGTTGCTTGTGCACGCCTGACGACGACATAAGCGTCTAAGTGTCTTCATTGCGGAGGAGATGAAGGAACACCGAGGCGTATATGTAATTAAATCATTTACATGGTTAGGTTGGTTTGCCTTTGAATGGTTGTATCGAGAAGAAGGCAGTTAGGCGGCAAGCAAGCAGCAGAAGCACTATTATTATGATTAATGCATGGACAAGTTGGGCTGGTGTGTCGTTATGTGTGCGTGAGTGAGCTGATGTGAGTGCTTATGTGTGCTTAATGTTGGTTTTGATGTTGAAACATTTAGAAATTGGGGGGTGTGACCTAATAGCTCCTTTCATGACATAATTGTTAGACCTAATTTGTCGGTGCAGTGAATATACATATGCTGGGTGTGGGAAATGAGTTGTGAAAGTGGCCTCTTCGCACATGTGGAAAGGCATCTTGAGATTTTTGTTGTGCTTAAGGTCAGAGTAATGTTTATTAACAAGGAAGACTCTTGACTAAGAAGGTAAAGAGAAATTTAAGAGATAGTCATGTTGTCCCTTTTGTTTTCCGAAAAATGGCTGTAGGTGTGAGATACGGAACAGGTGACCTTGACATGTGTGCGTGGTACTGAGTTATCCTGTAAACAGCAATCTGTGCTTGGGGATTGTCTGGAGGAAAAACCATGGAAACCCAATGCAGGACTGCCGGCACAGTCATGGGTTGCTGGCAGTTTGCTTTTAAGGTGAATAGATATAAAATTCATATTACTTGAAAGAAGCTTCTCTGGGAATTAATTTAAAACAGCTATTTCATTAGCTAGATAGACGGCAAACGAATCTTATTAGTATATTTTATTTTTGTATTAATTCTTTTTTAATACAATTTCTATTTATTAAATCTTTAACTAAGAATAAGTATTCATATCTTACGAAACTGAGTTTTGCATTATCCACTGCCAGTGCTAGAGATATGTTGTTTTAAAAGAGATTTTAACTGTTAGATTGAAAGTGCATACATCCTTATATATGTAGCTAGGCTTAAGTTTTAATTTCCGTTATTCAGTTGATGCTTTTGTAGTTTATTATTTAAATTCCTATATCTTGAGCGTCCCTATGTTCTAAAAGCGACAATTGTGGAAGTTGGTTGCTTAAGTGTTGGGATGTCTTATTGGTCTTATAGAGTAGCGGATGCGCTGTGACAATATTTCCTGATAGACGGTAAGAACTTCGAGGTCTCTGTAGATGTTGAAGTTTTTAACAAACCAGGACTCTCCAGTTATGCTTCAGAAGATCTTTGATTGTAGGCGTTGAAGTTTGTCCATGTTCGAAAAGGAAGTGTTACCCCAGATTTCGAGTAGTATATGCTGTCTACAAAAAAGCACACTCAAAATGGGCGTCTTTGACAGAACGCCACAATAGACAGATATAATTTTGAGGTAGTAAAAGACATTGTCTACCTCTGCTCTATGGTGAGCTCCGCAAATGACACCAGTGGAGAGATTAAACGAAGAATTACTCTTGCCAATCTGCATGGGCTAAGAAGGCAATTGAGTAACAAAGCCCTATCTTGAGCTTCTAGGGTAACTCTTTATAAGACACTTATCATCCCAGTCCTGCTGTATGGCGCAGAGGCATGGACTTTATCAAAATCGGATGAGGATGCGCTTGGTTACTTTGAGAGCAAAGTTCTTCGAGTGATCTTTGTTCCCGTCTGCATAGAAGGCGAGTGGAGGAGAAAGTACAACGCCGAAGTATACGGCCTATATAACAACATCGACTTAGCAAGAAGAGTTCATATACAGCGATTAAGATCACTGCCAAGACGTTCCAGCCAAGAAAGTCTTCGAATCTACCTCGGATGGACGACGCAGTATAGACGGCCTCGCGGTAGGTGGCGCAAACAAGTGAAGGGGGACCTCAACATACTTGGCGTGGGCAACTGGAGGCAACTGGTTCGTAACCAGGCTGACTGCAGAGGTTTGTTGGTCCACCGCGGACTATAGCGCCACCTAAATGAGTAATATAATCATTACTGCGGGGCAAGTGTCCCTATCCAAGGTAAACTTTATGCGGGAACTTCTGATTTCATTTATTTGTATTCTCCATGTTGATAACCATTTTTCGACGGTTTTGAAATGATTACTTAAGTTCCTTAATGCAGTTATGGGATCGTAGCTTGTACATAGGAATGTAATGCCATCTGCAAATGTTGTAGTAACAATGTTGATACACGTTGGTGCGAGTAAGTCCGAAGTGTAGAGGAGGTAGACGACAATTTATGCCATGCTTATAAATTCTTTTGGCAGTCAAAATGTTATATTTTAATGAATTGCTATAAATAATAATAATAATAATAGAGGAGGTAAAGGAATGGACCAAGGACATTTTCTTGTGAAACACCAGTAATAATGGGATTTCTTCCAGGCATAAAAAAATTATATTCAATGATAAATTTATGATTATCCAGGTAGCCTGTTAGAATCGAATGTAGGTTTGAAAGCAGAAGCCTTCTTACTTTGTATAGAAGACCTTTATGCAAGATTTTATCAAATGCTTGCGCAACATCTAGGAATACAGCCGGGCAAGATTGTTTTTCTCCAAATGTATTCCTTTCAAATAGTTTCGACAGAATTGAGAGCAGACTAATCGGTCTGTATGAAGAGGCTAATGTTGGGTCCTTACCAGTCTTGGGTACCATTATAATTGGGAAAAGCTTCCGCATTTGTGGGTAATAGCCAGTGCATAATATGCTGTTAAATGTATAGAAAATGCCGACTCACAATTTAAGGCAACTCCTTCCATTCTTCCTATAATTCGATTAAATCCTGGTGTTTTATTTGGATTTAGATCGACTTTAATGGTCGAGTTTAAGTCGTTCATCTAAAAATAAGAAGGATCCAGGGGGAAGCATTAGGTATCTGTCTAAATTGATGATTTCGCTGATTTGGCGAAAACACATTTTTTAAATGCTTTGAAAATGCGTTTCCTTTCTTAGCTTCGCTTCTAGCCCAGTCACTGTTTGCCAAGCGAATTGGCGCTTCAGTGATAGTTGGCTGTTTCAAGTTTTTAACAGTTTAGAAGCTATAGATGGTAAAAGGCGTTTCACATAGTTTTGCAAGAACCGCCCATTACTACGCTTGAGGTTGTTTAATCTTTGATTCTGCCATTCTCTTCATGGTTTTCTTTTCGACCTTTCGAAATGTTAGGATTGAGGTGAGAACTTATATACTTTCTGTAGGATAGCCAGTTCATATGCCTGCTGGTAATGTTGAATTAGTCTGAAAAGTGATTATACAAGGCGAGTGGTCCGAAGATAGCTCATATGATGGTTCGCAGCGCATGATGATGATGATGGACATCAGCGCAAAAATCAAGCGAAAAATAACTCTTTTGAGAAATTGAAGTTCAGTAAAGTTACTCCTAACAGTAATCTTCATTGACGTGGTGTTTAATTATATTCCTTATTACGAAAGCCGTTCTACCACGAGCCTTTCCTTCTGCATATTTGATGTCATAAAAATCGAATCCATGTGTTTTGAAGTATATTTGCATTGATAAGGTGGGTTTCTGAGAATAGCATTCTGTCTATTGGTTAGTTTTCAGGAAATTGTTTTAGTTCAAGTTTATGTTGGCATACGCCATTAGTATTCCAATACTTAGATCCTTTAACCCCTCGGGTGGCATAGGGCGTCAACCACGCCTGCGCGCCATCCTGTTCGGAGTTTTGCAACGCGTTTGAGCTACCTCCAACTCATTCCTAAAGAGCTCGATTCCTCCACAACTGTTCTGCGCCACGTTTGCCTAGGACGTCTCGCCATTCTGCCTGCCTGGGTGAGCGATTCCACTGCATGGCGTATTTCGCAATGGAGTTGTCTTCGCGCCGTAGGGTGTGTCCACTCAACTGCCACTTTCTCCTTCGTATAGTAATGCTTATAGGTTCATGGCCCGTTCTCGTATAAAGTTGTTCGTTGGAGATGCGGTTCGGCCAAAGAATCCTCAAGATGATCCTAAAACTTTTATTTATGAAGACTTGCAGCTTGCGTGTGTTGATGGTGTCCACCTTGCAAGTACTACACCGATTCTACGTTGAACACTTCCTATCCTGCAATGTTAAGTTGAGCGCGGGTGTGTGTTTATTTGTAGCCCCACTTTGTTTGCCTCAGCTTCTAGATTTTGAGCCATCAAATAAAGATCCATTATCCGATGTGAAAGTAGATAAGCATCGTCAGCGTAATCTAGGTATTTAAGGTAAGATTTTTTTTCCAACGAATTCCATAATTACATTCCGTCAATGCTGCATGGAGTACCTCGCTTTAACCACCAAGAACAATAGTGGCGACAGTATGCACCCTTGACGTACTCCACTTTGGACTTCAAAATCCTCCGACACCTTACCAGTGTGTAAAACGTGACACTTACCGCCCTCGTATGTAGCCATGATAATAGCTATAAGTTTTTCTGGGATGCCCCTCCTGGGCAAGGAAAACCAGAAAGCATCTCGATTCAAGCTGTCATAAACAGCAAATGTCGCGAAGACATTCTTTTTTTCTCTTGTACAACCCATGCCCGCGTGGCAACGACACTGCGACCTGAAAGATCTATTGTATCGGAGGGTTGGAGTTAATCTAACAGACATACTACCTCCCTTATGAAAGTAAGTATGTCCTTAGTAGCGGAGCATTTCAGTTCCACTGAAGTAAGTATCTCCTTGTGGAGAATACGTTTCCTTAACCAGTGTAGTGCCGGGCATTCACAAAGAATGTGTTCGGAGGTTTCATCCTCCTCTAAACAGAACCGACAGTCCTTCTCTTGGCACAGGTTCATCTTGTTAAGGTGGTATCTCAAGCCGCAATGGCCAGTAAGAAAGCTCACAAGCTCATTGATGCTTTCCCTATCTAAGTAAAGGATTTCCTTATAGGAGTAAGGCTTGATTAATCGTTTGGATTGTCTTAGACCTGGCCCACTAGTCCAGTGGTCTAGACGAAGTTTGTTTTCCCATTCGTTAATCAGCGTTGTAGCTGTCGCCCAATTGACACCACAATAAGGTTCAGGACCTATGAACGCAGATTCTGAGCCAGCCCTAGCAAGCTCATCTGCAGATTCGTTGCCCACAATCCCTTGGTGTCCGGGTACCCAACCGAGTTTTACCCTGTTGTATTTGGCAAGGTCTTGTAATGCATCGTAGCAGCATTTCACGGTTCTGGAGTCCATTTGGTTGGACGACAGTGCCATAAGTGCTGCTTGGCTATCTGAGAAGATATGTATTCTAGCGCCTTTGATCCCCTTGCGGAGATTGTGTCTGGCGCAAATCTCAATGGCATGGATTTCAGCCTGAAACACAGTAGGAGTCGTACCCATAGGTACCGAAATCTTTGTGTTGGGTCCAAAAACCCCAGCTCCAACTCCAGAATCCATTTTCGAACCGTCGGTGAACCAGACCAGACTTCTAGGGTCCAGTGTTGGAGCACCATTGGACCAGTTTTCGCGGTCCAATATTTCAACTTCGAATAGCCTACCAAAGCAGTGTTGCCTGATCATAATATCTGGTAAAGTGCAAAATATGTCTCTTTTAGGGAGTATCTTGAGTATCTTTAAATGTCCCACAAGGTCACCTGGCTTATACTCGTGATCTAGCTGCAGCCTGATGGCATATCTAGCAGCCATCTTCCTAATGAAGATTGGTAAGGGTGTAAGCCCAACAATAGCTTCCAGAGCTGTCGTAGGGCAGGTGCGCATCGCACCTGTAATGCCAAGACAGGCAATTCTTTGCAACTTCTGCAACTTGTTTGCCGTTGTCTGCTAGAGAGTTTTTGGCCACCAGACGATGGCCGCGTATGTGATAATGGGTCTAACCATCATTATGTACAACCAATGTATCATCTTAGGAGAGAGACCCCAAGTTCTGCCATATAGGCGTTTACTGGCCCACAGTGCTCTAGTAGCGCGCTCAGTGGCGGACTTGATATGTGAATTCCAATTAAGTCGTTTTTCAAGAATTACACCAAGATATTTGACCTCGCTGGAATAAACTAGTGTGGTGCCTTTGATTGTGATAGGTTCAAGGTTGACCTGTGTCTTCCTTGTAAAAGGTACCAGAACGATTTTACTAGGATTTATGGATAGTCCTTCTTTGTTACACCATTCTACAACTTGAGATATTGCACTTTGCATGACGTTGGAAATTGTCGTGCTGTGTTTACCTCTGATAAAAACCGCCAAGTCGTCAGCATAACCGACGGTGGTGTAGCCTGATCTGTGAAGATCTACTAACAAGTTGTCGATGACTATAGGCCATAACAGGGGGGAAAGAACTCCCCCTTGAAGACAGCCTTTGGCTGCAGTTATGGACACCGACACTTCCCCAGAGGAGGAAGTAATGAATCGACTTACCAGCATGGCCCTGATCCATTGGTTGGTCGATTCTTCGATACCTCTGCTACTGATCGCCCTTGCGATCGAGTCGTAACCAGTGTTATCGAATGCGCCCTCGATATCAAGAAATGCACACAAGGCTATCTCCCTTGAACTGAGTGTTCCCTCTATCTTTTTGACGAGATAGTGAAGGGCACCTACTGTAGCTTTGCCTTTCCTGTATGGGTACTGATTCGAGTGCAGAGGGTTAGACAGATCTAACCGGTCTCTAATATGGATATCTATGAGTCTCTCCATTGTCTTAAGGACGAATGATGTTAGACTTATAGGTCTGTATGATTTAGGCAGCTCGCTAGGCCTATTGCCCGACTTGGGGATGAAAACCACATTAACCTGCTTCCAGGTGGGTAGTAGGTATCCCCAATTGTAGCTGGCTCTAAATAAAGCTGTCAACCCCGGCAGGATGAGGTCAATTGACTTTTGTAGAAGTGCTGGAAACAGACCGTCACCGCCGGGGGCTTTAAAAGGTTTAAATGTGTCTACCGCCCATTCAACTTTCTCTGGACTGAATATTTTTCCAGATAAACTATTAACTCTCCTGTCCACATAAACCCTGTGGTTAACTGTGTTCGAGTACACATGAGATGTGTTAAGAGACGAGCCTGGGAAATGTACCTGAAGTAAGGTTCTAAGTGTATCCACACGGTCCGTCGTGTAGGTTCCGTCATTTTTCTTCAATAACCCTACACAGTTGACATGATCGTTTGCGAGTGATTTATGGATTCGTGCCGCTGTAGGCATGTCAGCGATTGTTTCGCAGCATTTCCTCCAAGCAGCTCGCTTAGATCGTCTCAATACTAGATTGTATTCTGTGAGAGCAAACCTGTATTCGTCCCACCTCTTCGTTCGCTTTGCAGAGTTGAAGAGTTTTCTGACTTTCTTCCTAAGTTCCGCCAATTGGTCATTCCACCAAGGCACTTTGCGTTTGCTAACATGTGTCTTTGGGACACAGCTGTCGTGGTAGGAATCAAGCAGTATATTGTTAAGCTGGTATGCAGCTTCATCCAGGTCTTCTATGGACTCGATAGATGTGAGAAGCATATCTTTTTTTGAGAACACTAGTTCCCGATAGCGATGCCAATCCGTAGATTTGGGATCGTATCTATTAGAGATATATGAGAGTTGGCCAGGTATGTCAAACCTGATGTGCTGATGGTCTGACAGAGAGGCCTCATCTGATACGTGCCAATTTTCAATAAAATTAGAAATAAATGGACTAGCGAGGGTGAGGTGAAGTACCTCCTCGCGAATCGCATTTATGAAGGTAGGTTTAGAGCCTTTGTTCAAAATATCTATTTGTCTACTTACAAAGCATTCTAAAAGACACTCACCCCTTCTGTTGATGTTGCTACTACCCCAGACCTCATGATGTGCGTTGGCATCGCATCCAATGATGAAGTGGAGGTTGTTCTCCTGACAGTAGTCAACGAGGCTCTGGACGTCTTTCGGCGGAATATCACCACTGTCGTGAGGGAAGTACGCTGAGGCACACACGATGTTCTGTGTACCTCCTCCAGTAAGGATTTCCAGTAGTAGGGCCACCAGGTCTCTTGTTATAAATTCTGGAATAGGGAGAAAGTTTAAATTATTGCTAATTAAGCAGGCCGCTCTCGGCGCTGGCTCTCCACACTTGGAAATCAACTTACTTGCCCTATTCCGGAGACCTTTAACCTGTCCGCAAATAACCCAGGGTTCCTGAATGAGACCAAGGGTTATATCTTCTTCGGCGAACCGCTTGCTAAGGGTAGCGAACGCGCCCTTAGCATAATGCAAGTTCGCCTGTAGCACCTTGATTGTGCTCATCGGTCCTCCGCTGAGGATCGAGCTTGTCGGAGTAGTTGGGCCTTTTTGGGACCCTTTCCTCTACGGCAAGCGGTTAGGTTTTGATGAGCCAGGGGTCTATTCGCAACCGACTCCTCGTGTCTTCGAGAGACGTGCCCAGGGGCACCGCTGGTCGTTAACGACAAACCGGGCACGTTGCCAGTCTTGGGAAGTCTAGGAACTAATGTGCTGGAGCGGGTTGGATCCTTTGATCGGATTCCCGCAGTGCTGGTACTAGCTTTAGGACCACTGGTGCTACTTAGTGACTCATTAGTCGTGGCAGCGGTTTTGGCAGTGGAACTGGTGTTCGGGGCAGGCCCGGAGGCACTGCCTGTGGACACGGATGATGAGGGATCCGTCGCAGTAGCAGTCGTAATGCCAATTGCGTCCACCTTCTTTGGACTACCGTGGCCAGACTCCTGACCCTTGTCAGTGGTCTTTGGGATCAGTTTGATCTGACCAAAACGGTAGTGCACTTTGCTATTGAGGGCCTTCAGTACCCTCAAGGAAGAGTCATCAATGGCCAGCACAGGATGGAGGAGTGCACCTTCCTTCACCCTTTCCATGACCTTCCATGAAGTTGCCATTAGGCCTTCGTTTTGAGCTTCCAGTGAAGCCAGAATTTTTGTCGACGGGAGCTCGAGACTTTGTGGGAAGAAACCGCGGATGATATGGGTTTTAGGGAATGATCCCGCGAAGACCTTGAGGCCTTCAGTACCCTCAGGGAAGAGTCATCAATGGCCAGCACAAGATGGAGGAGTGCACCTTCCTTCACCCTTTCCATGACCTTCCATGAAGTTGCCATTAGGCCTTCGTTTTGAGCTTCCAGTGAAGCCAGAATTTTTGTCGACGGGAGCTCGAGACTTTGTGGGAAGAAACCGCGGATGATATGGGTTTTAGGGAATGATCCCGCGAAGACTTGTACTCAACGCATTGTTCGATTATAATCCGTAAGGTGTTTATGTGGTCGATGTAGGATGATCCAGCACGAAAGCCGCCTATTCGACGTCGAGAGTTGAATCTAAATGTTCTTTGATTCGTTCCAGAATTATTCTAGCTGTTATTTTGGCTACGGCCGGCTGGAAGAACGCAAATACCTCTCCAGTTTCCGCATTCCGCCAAGCTTCCCTTTTTCAGAAGTTTAATGATCATCCCCCTTTTCCGGTGGGCAAAATCCTCTTCTCTAGTCCTCCCCATGGGCGCCCGCTGGAAATGGCTAATCCTGGTTCACTAGGTTAGTGTCAGCTAAGACTAACACGCACGCATCAATCGTGCGCAGTGGTCATCGAGAATGAGGTAACAACAGATACCTAACTCCCTGGTGGTGTGAGCTTTAGAACCGTGCCGAGGGATGGAAGACTGGAGGTTAAACCAGTCCTAACGAGTTCCTGTGGGCGCCCTGGCAGGGCTCACAGTAAGTTGCGCCTTGTCTTAGCATGCCGGTAAACTAAGATCGACCAGTTGTTCCGTGCCTACTCGTGGGAACCAAAATGGAGAAAAACTTAAACAAAATAACAAACATAAAAATACAAAAAATACAAAAAAATAATTGCTTACCTGGGGAAGTACTCTCTGAACAGACAAGGATGGAACTGAGGGTCGATGACGTAGTGTCATTCCCACAGTCTTCCACGTCTGGGGTAGAGAAGGAGCTTGAGGACGTGTTACTGGCCAGCGACAGCGAGGATGCGGACAGCACACTCACTGACGCTAGCGCAGTGGGAAGTGAGCAGGCTAGTACTCTCACTTCCGTAACTAAGGGCGATAGTGAGTTGGCGGGTACTCCCATTTTATTAGAGCAGGGCACATGTGAGTTGGCTGGTACTCTCACAGTAATTAAAAAGGGTAAGAGTGAGTTGGCTGGCACTCTCACTAAATATGAAAAGGGAATAGTGACCAAAGGAACTAGTAGCGCAGCTGGCGAGAACTCTGCTGCTCCTAGTTTTTCTGAGGTCGTGCGGAAGGGTAGCAGGAAAAACGCACACCAACTGGAGAATATGCTTGTGCGCGTTCGACGAAAGGTCGAGAGTGCTAAGCGCAAAGTTGAGCAGTTCGGGGGGTGTGACGTTGACTCCTTAAGTGCTTGGGATAGGTTGCAGCTTGATGGGGCTAAGGTAGTCTTCGCCGATGAGGCTGCGAGGAAGATAGCGGCCGCACAGGCAGGTGAGGCTAGAAGTAGGGAGGAGCTGGGGGCCTCTACGAGTGGAGTGGAGCCTCCCAGCAATATTGTGGGCACAGTCAGGGGGGGGGGGAGACTACAGCTGCGGGGTCTAGTAAGGCGGCGTTCCAAAGCAAAAGGAGCAGATCTGACGATGTTGTGGAACCGAGCGCGGCGAAAAAGGCGAAGGCTGGTATTTCGCCCTCGGCGCGCCCGAACTACGACCCGGAAGACGAGCTCCTTGTTGCTATTGTCAACGAGCAGGAACCCTGCGGTCGCCTGACCATGGACCAGTGGATTACCGTCGAGGAGAAGTTTCAGGATGCTCTGTGGAAGAGATGTCTTCCACTGAGGATAGTGACCTTCAATTCGACGGTGCTGGATGGAAAGGGGGCCGGAAGGTTGTTGCCTGTGGGAACAAAGCCTCTGCTGATTTCCTCAGACAGTTCATTTCGGAGGTTGGGGAAGTATGGAGCGGGTCTCAGCTCAAGTGCGTGACTGTAGCGGAGTTGGCTAGATACACTCCGCCCAAAGCTTGGGTCTGGGTTCCGCTGCCTTACACCTACCCAGAAAAACTGCTTGGTCTCCTCCACATGCAGAACAGGGAGTTGAAGGCCGATACATGGAGGGTGCTGAAGACAGGTCCTCGGAAGCAGTTTGGTCAGCACTTCTTGCTGGCCCTAAATAGGGAATCGCTGCCATTCCTTGAAAAGACCAAAGGGATGGTGCGACATAGTATGGGGAAGGTCATGCTAAAGCTCATGACCAAGGGTGTTGAGGAGGAGGAGGAGCCCAAAGATGATGGAAGTGATGCAAATAAACCTGCATCACAGTAAGGCTGCGACGGCATGCTTGATCAACTATATTATCAAGCATAACGTCTCGGCCATACTGGTACAAGAGCCATGGATCAACGACAACAACCAGATCCACGGGCTCAAAAATAGGAATTATACGTTGTTCTACAAAGCGAACGAAGGTAAAATCAGGGCTTGTATACTTTTAAAAAGCAATATAAGGGCATTTCTTTTGAATAATTTCAGTGACGGCGATCTAGTAGCAGTCTCCTGTGAAAGTGAGGGAAGAAAACCACTGTGCCTGGTCTCTGCCTATCTCCCACAACTGGCTCTTCATCGTGGGCTGTGATGCAAATGCGCATCACTCGCAAAGGGGTAGCAGTGATACCAATACAAGAGGTGAGTGTCTTTTCGATTTCATTCTTTCGACCAAGCCCACCATATGTAATAAGGGATCCATGCCAACTTTTGTAGTTAGGAACAGACAAGAAGTGATTGACATAACACTAGCTTCTTGTTCTGATCACCTAACGGTAGAAAAATGGAGGGTTTTGGAGGAGGCATCTCTCTCTGATCACAGATGGATACGCTTCCATATTAATTTCCAAACTAGGGCTAGCAACAGCTACAGAAACCCTAAGAGTACAGACTGGGGTATGTACACAGAGCTAGTAAGGAAACATCTTAAGGATGGGCCTATTCGCAGCGGCGACACTCAAGATATAGATAAGGCGGTAGATAACTTAGGCAAAGTAATGAACATGGCATTTGAAAGGGCCTGTCCACTAAGAAAGAAGTCCAAGGGGTCCCAACCTCCTTGGTGGAGTAAGGAAATCAACTCCAAGAAAAAACAGGTTAGGCATTTCTACAACAGGGCTAAAGAAATAGGGGACGGTACTACATGGGATGAATATATGGACCGCAAGCGGGAGTTTAAGTACTTAATTAGGCAAGCAAAAAGAAAGTCGTGGAAGGAATTTTGTCAGTCCATTGCGGATACTAGTGAAGCTTCCAGACTTCGCAAGATGCTAGCTAAAGACACTTCTGTCCCAAGCTTCATCAAAAAATCTGACGGCTCGTGGGCAGAAAGTAGCGAAGAAGTTTTAGAAACGTTGATTGAAGCTCACTTCCCAGGAAGTAGATCGCCAATGGATTCTACTACTCATAGCTACTCGTATAATGGTAGGTCAATAGGAGACGACGTAGAAAATCGTAGAAATTTTTAAACATTGTTTAGGGTCATGCTACGTACCATTGGCATGGAGGGAAGTGCGGGTTATATTTATACCTAAGGCAGGCAAACCAAGCCACACTTCAGCGAAAGACTACAGACCCATAAGTCTCTCGTCATTCCTGCTCAAGACACTTGAAAGGCTTCTTGATATTCACATCAGAAGCAAGTGTTGCAACGGCATTCTATGCAAAGCTCAACATGCATATTTGAAGGGGAAATCGGTGGAAACAGCTTTACACGACGTAATAGGGAAGATAGAAGCTAGCCTTCACTATAAGGAATTTGCACTAGCAGCCTTCCTTGACATAGAAGGTGCTTTCAATAATGTAGAAGGTAGGGCCATCAAACAGGCCCTGGAATCAATGTCGAGCATAGCATTACCAATTGGCTCTGCAATATGCTCGGCACTAGAAACATTAGCTCCACTATCGGAAACAGTTCAATAAGAAAATCCGTTACCAGGGGGACTCCCCAGGGAGGCGTTATCTCACCCCTCCTCTAGGTGCTAGTCATCGATGGGATACTTAAAGAACTAAGCAATACAGGTATAAGCGTCACTGCTTACGCGGATGACGTGGTGATTTTAGTTCCGGGTAAGTTCCTTGATACATTAAGTGAAATGATGGAATCAGCTCTTAATAGTCTCGACAAATGGGGTAGAGGGGCTGGTCAAACGGTAGTGCATGCGATCATATGAAAACACAAGCGTTTTCACTCAGCTGAGGCCTACCAACTCCTACTCTCAAATCCACGCGGTGACAGCCGGGTGCCTAGTACCTTAGTCCAAGAAATGGGTAACCAACCCCGTTTGGCGGATTCTTGGTGGCAGCAGATGAGAGAGGGGGGGAAGAGTGCTTTTCTCACTAGAGCGCTTCTTCCTGTTCCAGGCGGCAGCGGACGAATTCCCTAGACGGAGTCAACGGTGGCGTCTATAGTTCCAGTTAGGTTGAACTTAGTGAATACCTTGCGCGAGCTGCTTCGACGTATTCGGATCAAAGGTCGGTAAGGAATTTCCAATGTTGGAACTGGCCCTCCAGGTTGGGGGTTGTGCCGTCGGGTTAACTTCCCTACCACGTAAAAAGCGCATGGTTCCGAAGCAACCGAAAGCCTCGGATAAGGATGACTCAACTAATGACGACCCCAGCAAACGAAATAAGGACAACGACCTTCGGATCTGTACGTGGAATGTTCTGTCCCTTTACAGACCACGTGCAGCCGAACAACTAGCAGAGGCCCTAGACTGCTATAAAGCAGATATTACCGCCATCCAGGAAGTGCGATGGGATGGGCCGGGCAAAAAGAGGATGAAAAACGGTGACATCTACTACGGTGATTGCTACAGAGGCAACAGGCAACGCTTATTCGGATGCGGATTTGTCATACGCGGCAGACTTAGGCAAGAAGTCTTAAGCTTCCGTTCCGACACGTGAGCGAGCGTATTATGACTATCCGGATCAAGGCTAAATTCACTAACATAAACCTAATATGTGTTCATGCCCCCACAGAAGAAAAGTACCCTGCCACCAAAGAGTGTTTCTACGAGCTCCTCGACAAAACATACGAGCAATGTCCTAAATACGACGTTAAAAACGTATTGGGCGATTTAAACGCCGAAATAGGAAAGGAGGACGTCTTTGGTAGGGCAGTCGGTAAGCATAGCCTACACGACACCACGTCTGATAACGGACTAAGGCTAATTGATTTCGCTGTGGAGCGAAATGTCACCATAGCAAGCACATGGTTTCCTCATCTCGATATTCATAAGCAGACATGGCGGTCCAATGATCATGTCACGATCAACCAAATTGATCATATTGCGATCGACGCAAGGCATGCCTCCAGTATTCTGGATGTCCGGACCTTCCGAGCGGCCAACATAGACTCGGATCATTACCTTGTTGTAGCCAAGGTACGAATGCGGATATCCTAATCTGAGCATCAAAGAAGAATTACTGTGAGAAAATTTAACGTCGAAAAGCTACAATCGCAAGAGACCGCCAGACTCTTCGCTGAACGCGTATCCCGAAATCTCTCAATCACCCCTTTGCCGCCAGCATCAAGTACCGAAGACCAGTGGCAACGCTGCCAACATGCCATCAGAAACGCCGCGACTGAGTGTGCTGGGTCTCGCTCGACCACCACCGCGAAACCCCTGGTTTGACGAAGAATGCCGGCGAGTGCATGCAGCAAAACAAGAAGCATACAAAGCGGCGCTGCAAAGGAAGGAAGCACGAGCATGAGAAGCGCGCGTTTGAGAATATCGAGAGTCTATACTCCAGGAACAATGTACGGAAGTTTTACCAAAAGGTAAAAAGAACGTGTCAGAGAAGTAATACCCGTACAGAAACCTGTAGAGATGAAAATGGAAACCTCGTAGTAGAATCACAGTCGGTGCTGAGAATATGGAAAAACTATTTCTGCAGACTGTATAACGGCGACGAAGACCAACATCCCGCTGTCAGGCAGAATGAACCATTCAACATAGACGATGATAGTCAAAATTTCCGTCCACCTGACCAAAACGAAGTGAGGATAGCAATATCCAAGCTAAAATCGAACAAGGCTGCTGGACCTGACGGCTTACCGGCCGAACTTTTCAAATCAGCTGGGGATGAATTGGTAGAGTGCATACACCAACTCATTTCTAATATTTGGTCAGACGAGTGTATGCCTGATGAATGGAATCTCAGCATCGTTTGCCCGATCCACAAGAAAGGAGACCCCCTCAACTGCGCCAATTATAGAGGCATCAGTCTCCTCAACATCGCATACAAGATCTTTTCTGCGATATTGTGTGAACGCCTGAAACCTTTTTATCAACAGCCTGATTGGACCCTATCAGTGCGGTTTCAGGCCAGGAAAGTCCACCATCGATCAAATCTTCACACTTCGGCAGATCCTGGAGAAAACCCAAGAATTCCAAATCGATACTCACCACCTCTTTTTCGATTTCAAGGCCGCCTATGACAGCATCTATAGAGAAGAGCTTTATAGAGCCATGTCTAGTTTTGACATCCCTGCCAAACTTGTCCGTCTGTGCAGCCTGACGATGGAGAACGCTCGCTGCTCCATCAAGGTCGGTAATGACCTCACCGAGACCTTTGATGTCAAAAAAGGCTTTAGACAAGGTGACGCGCTGTCATGTGACTTCTTCAATATTGTACTTGAACGGATTGTGCGGAACTCACAAGCCAACACCGGAGGCATAATCTATTACAAGTCTGTACAACTGTTTGCATTCGCCGACGAAATAGACATTATCGGAAGAACTCAGCGGGCCTTCACCGGTGCGTTTGCAAGCATTGAGGCGGAAGCGGCCAAAATTGGTTTAGCGATAAAAGAGGGCAAAACCAAGTATATGCTGTCAACAAGAAGGGACAACCAACTCCGACGAATTGGACAGAACGTCACCGTGGGCAGCTATAACTTCGAGGTAGTAAAGGACTTTGTCTACCTTGGCTCTGCTATAAACTCAAAAAATAAGATCAGCGCAGAAACCAAGCGAAGAATAACTCTTTCTAATAGCTGTTTTTTGGGCTCATAAGGCAATTCAACAGTAAATCCCTATCTCGAACAACTAAGGAGACTCTGTATAAGACCCTGATCATCCCAGTCCTGCTTAACGGCGCTGAAACATTGACTTTATTAAAAGAGGATGAAAATATCCTTGGTCGCTTCGAGAGAAAAATTCTTCGTAAGATTTTCGGTCCTGTTTGCGTTGACGGGTTTTGGAGGAGAAGATTCAATCACGAACTATACGAGCTGTACAGCGACATCGACCAAGTCAAAATACTGCGTATTGGACATCTGAGATAGCTAGGACATGTAGAGCGAATGGACACCAACGCTCCGGCCCGCAGAGTCTTCGAATCTAATCCCGAGGACGACGCAGTAGAGGGAATCATCGCCGTAGGTGGCGCGTACAAGTTCAAGGGGACCTCGACCAACTTGGAGTGCGCAACTGGAGGCAATTAGCTAAAGACCGAGCTAAATGGAGAGGCTTGTTGGTTGAGGCCCAGGTTCACCCCGAACTGTAGCGCCACCTAAGTAAGTAAGTAGGTGTGGACTACACGTCAACCCGGATAAAACTGAATTGGTACTCTTCAGTAGAAAATACAAGATACCACCCTTCAAACTGCCTAAGCTAGCAGGGGTGGAGCTTTCCCTTTCGGATCGCGCCAGATATCTAGGTATAATGCATAATGAAACTTAACATACAGGAACGAGTCCGCAAAGCATATAATGCTTTCTTCATCTGTAAGCGGACCGCGGGGAAAAAATGGGGCCTGAAGCCCGCAATGATGCACTGGCTATACATCATGGTAGTCAGACCCATCCTTACTTACGGGCTCTTGTGTGGTGGAAGGCAACGAATACGAAAAACACGCGGGATATGTTGGCCATGGTTCAAAGATCAGCCTGCATTGCCATCACGGGTGCTCTACGCACAACACCTACGGCTGCACTCGAGATCTTCCTGTATCTCTTACCATTAGACCTACAAATCAAATTTCAAGCGGGCAACAGTGCGCTTCGGCTCACTAACGTTTGTCTCTTCAGGACTAATAACATAGGACACAGCTCCATTCTCAAGGAATCTTTTCCTGGAATCCCTGACGAATCGGACGATATACTTGGCACCTTAGACTTAGACACACTATACGAAGTACTGTATCCTATTAGAGACGACTGGCAAAGGAAGACAGTCTCTGTCCACAACGAGATTGCAATATACACAGATGGTTCTAAGACCAGTGAGGGCACGGGGTCAGGTATTTACTCGAGAGATACGATCCTACAGGTGGCCCTGTGACTTCCGGACACATGCAGTGTGTTCCAAGCAGAGGTTCTAGCTGTACTTAAAGCTGCGGAATTACTTGAGATGGGATCAATATCCGATAAGAATATCGCCATCTACATTGACAGTCAGGCTGCGCTAAAGGCGCTAGAGTCTTACGTCACCAAATCTGAGTTAATCAGGAATTGCCGCACAATGCTTAGGGCATTATGTACGCAGAACCGAGTCAGATTATGTTGGGTTGTTGGGTACCTGGACACTGCGATATCGAAGGCAACGAGCAAGCCGACGCGCTGGCTAAAAGAGGAGCGGGACTCCCACGTAGCGATATAATTGGTAGTATTAAACCACCAGGGTGCGTGGCTAAGGGAATTATCCGGGATAAAATCATTGACACGGCTAATCTAAGATGGTCAAACTTAGATGGTCACAGGGTGTCTAAGGCCTTGTGGCCTGTGTTAGATCGCAGAAAATCTGGGGAGATAATTAACTTAGATAGATCGAGGATAAGAACAGCGATAGGAATACTCTCTGGCCACTGTCTCCTAAGGAGGCATGCCATGAGACTAGGGTTATCCGATACGGATGTTTGTAGGTACTGCGATGACCTACATGTCCCAGAGGATATAACTCATATATAACTTGGAGGAGATGAGGTCCTTGAACCATATCAAGGATCTCTTCAGATTTTGTAGGGAGATTAATTGCTTGGAGGATTGGGCTTAGGTCTTTTGCCGTGAAGGTTTCCTAGGGATCGCGATGGGCACACTTTGGTGCCTAGTGTTTTATGACAATCTCATAACCCTACCTAACCTAACCTAACCTAACCTATCCCCCTTTTCCATTCCTGTGGAAACGGTTCACTGTCCCAAGCTCTCCGTATTAGAGGGTGAAGCAGATCTGCCGATGTATTTGGCGCCGCTTGAAATAGTTCGGCAGGGATCCATCAATACCCACCGCCTTGTTCTTCTTGAGGGACTTGATTTCTGTTATTATTGCGGTTTTACTGGGAGGTACGGTGCGAATTCGGGAATTTGTTGCTTCGAACTGCTTATTCGAATTCGATATCATACCGCCATCGTCTAGATGGTTTAGCACTGTAGCAAAATGTTCTCTCCAATGAGCTGGTCCTCATCCGAGATCAGAAGACTACCGTCTAGGTTATTCTTTTTTTTTTTTTTTGAGACAACAATACTCTCGGATGTTTGTCAGACGCTCGCGAGAGGTGAAACCGTGAAAAAAACTTTTTGGTGTTTTCTGGGATTCGATCTTGGAACCTCATGCGTAGTGATCCGACACACTAACCACTTACGCCATGGCACTTAAAAGGCTCTTCACTGGATGTTGTTTGGAGTTTCGACCACCAGTCAGCTCCTTAGTGATGCTATAAGCAGTCCTACTGTTACACCTACTCGCTGCTTCTTCCGCCCTTGAAGCTAGTGAGTACATGTGCTGACTTTTGTCACGTCTCACACTACGCTGCACTTCTTTCTTCTTCGCACGGTATTGGGCTTCTAGCTCGGTTCTCTCTACTGCTAAGACTACTGCAATCCGAGCCTTGATTGCTGTACGCTCATCGATCCGTCTCCAGGTGTCTGCAGATAGCCATGTGCGATGGTTTTTCTGCCTTTTACCGACAAAAGTGTGTGTCCCAGCCGTAAAAGTATTTTTCCCAGCATTCCAGTGGTCATCCATGCTCTCCTGCATTGTGCTGCTGATTGCTTTTGTTTCTCAGGCAAGGTTGGCACACTTGGGGAACCTTGAGCCTGTCGGTATTAAACCTGTTGAGCGGTTGCTATTGACGGATGCAGTACGAAGGCGTATATGAGCTAACATGAGATGGTTATCTCGTTCTAGTTCAATGCCAGCTCCACGTCTGTTTCGTACGTCCAGGAGACGATTTCTAAAGCGCCGGCTGATCGTAATGTGGTCGATCTGGTTGGATGTTCGCTGCCTGTCAGTAGAGACCCAACTGATCTTGTGGCAGGTGTTATGCTTAAGCAACGTACCTCCAATGACTGAGCGGTTGGTATTGCAGAAGTCCACAAACGGTTATCATTACGGTCTCCAACGCCGTGAACTTGCATCACGTGTTTAAGCATAGTGTTGTGGCTACCTACCTTGGCATTGAGATCCCCCATCACCATTACGATGTCCCCATTAGGGGTTTGGTTGTAGGTCGTTCAACAATTTAATTATATTCAATGTTTAGATAAATAAATGAAATTTCCAAAAATTTGTTAAAAGGTTAGAAGGTGATGCTATAGTGTTACCACACATGTATCTCTTTTTCATTCATTCATTCATTCATTTTCAATGGCCCGCTAATCCTTCATGAGGGTCGCGGGGGTAGGATGCTCAGGTGGACTCTCCATTGTTCTCGATCCTCCGCCATTGACTCCAATTCATCAGGGGGAATCCCTAAGCGGCTCCAGGAGAGATGTCGGACTTGATCCAACCATCTATATCTAGGCCTTCCGCGAAGTCGCCTACCTGATGGTAAGATGTTACAATTATACGAGGTATGTAGACCTCCACAGATTACACAGTCCCTTGGCAAAGTGCAGCATGCTTTAGTGTGACCGAATTCTTGACAGTAAAGTCATTGGAGAGAGCCCTTTCTTTTAAGAAGTTCATCTACCGTAATCTTATGATGCTGAAGAAATCTGAGGTTAGTTTTCTCCATTTTTTTTAAGTATGTCCGGTTCTAGTTCGATTTGATAGATTGGTTAAGTGGTTTTGTTACTATCTAATAGAATTTGAATGCTCTGCTTCTAAAGCTTCTTTGTTTCTGATGACTCTATATTAAGTATGGTCAATTCCTTTTTAAATCATACCAAGGTCTTTGCTACTCTTCAGCTAGTAGATGTAGTAGAATTTGCTTTTACCATCAAAATCCTTCACTTCTTTGCGGTAGTTGCTCTTCGTCAAAATTTTGTATTTTGGTTTCTTGAATAGTTCTCTTTCGGATAGGCACTATTTGGAAGCTCTTAACACCAATTAATATCGAAAGATATTTTACCAGACAAGAAGTTTAAACGTTTTTGCTTTGGCTGTAGAGTTGTTTACATCTTGGATGCTAGCAAGCAATTCAAATCGATTTTGGTTGACTACCCATTTTTTTTTCTTTTGATTTTTGCGAACATGTTGGCTTATGAAATTTGGGGCTTCTTTTGTATTTGTTAATGGTTATGTATCGGTCAAGACCAGTTTGCACTATTAACCTTGACGGGGTTGATGGTGCATTTGGGTGATTTACCTGGCAATTCAAAGATCTCTCATCATTTCCCTCTTTTCAAGTATGTACCTATGTACCTACTTATTTTTGCTTTTTCTTCAAAATTACTTTTAGGAGGCGTACGTTTGACGCTCATATTGAAATTTACTTTCAGGAATTGAAAATATTAGTTAGGACCTAAACCTCCTATAGATATTTTCAAACATTCTTAGATAAGAACATATGACTTTCAAAATTGCTCTTAGGATGCGTTCGTTTGACTCCAATATTGAGGTATACTTTAAGGAATTGAGAATATTAGTTAGGACCCAAACCACCTATCGATATTTTCAAACATATTTGGGTAAGAACAGATGACTTTCAAACTGGTCAAAATCTCTTTTAGGAGGCGTACGTTTGACTGCCATATTGAAGTATAACTTAAGGAATTGAGAATATTAGTTAGGACCCAAACCAACTATCGATTTTTTTTTTTAACCCTTGTGTCAATACGACATTTTCAAATGCAAAAATTACCGGTAGTTTCCCAAAAATGGAAACTCAACAAATTGCAATTAATTCTAAATACATAAATATTGATAAATATCTACTAGATTACAAGTTTTTCATGCGTAAACGGCACTAACCATACGTACATACCCGGGTATGCACGTGTTGACTAATCGTCGTGCGACACTCGCATTGACACAAAGGTTGAACATATTTGGATAAGAACAGATGACTTTCAAACTGGTCAAATTCCACCGTACGGGTGAAAAATGGTGACGGAGGTGGCCACCACATTTTACTAAAGGCTCCGTAACGTAGTGATGATAAAGTTTCGGAAATGGACCGGCGTAGTCTGGTGTGGAAAGCTACTACAAAACCCGATGTTGTCGACGTTTTTATCTTTTAAACTCGTCATACACGAATTTATCAATTTTTTGTGCTGCCTTTACTGCACTTCAAATAATGGCCAACCGGTCATAACATTTTTGCATGTACTGCCGAGAATAACTTCGAAATAGGTTTTCAATCACTCCACGATCACACACATTATATGAAAGAAGGTGAATCACTGGATACAGTACCCAGGTAAAAATCCGATCTCCTTACAATCGTGTTTTCAAGAAATTTAACATTAGGTTCAGCACATGTGTTTACTATACTCGACTTCATAATACAAAAAAAGCTGCTGGGCATATTCTCTGCATACTTACTTACTTAAATGGCGCTACAGTTCGGGGTGAACCTGGACCTCAACCAACAAGCATCTCCATTTAGCTTGGTCCTTAGTTAATTGCTTCCCGTTGCGTACTTCAAGTT
This sequence comes from Brachypalpus laphriformis, assembly GCA_945910035.1. Classification (NCBI taxonomy): domain Eukaryota; kingdom Metazoa; phylum Arthropoda; class Insecta; order Diptera; family Syrphidae; genus Brachypalpus; species Brachypalpus laphriformis. The sequence continues at coordinate 38,254,620 of OX246753.1, forward strand.
GGTTGAAGTCCCCTCGAACTTGTGCGCACCACCTTTGGCGAGCAGGCCCTCTACTTCATTGTCCTTTGTTTTAGATTCGAAGACTCTGCGGGCTAGAGCGTTGGGAATCTCAAACGCCTAATGTCACTGTACAGGTCGTATAGTTCGCCACTAAATCTTCTCCTCCAAAACTCATCAACGAAAACGGGACCATTTGAGCTTTCTTCGAAGCAATCAATGATATCTTTTTCGCCCTCAATAAAGGCCATATTTCAGCGCCGTACAGTAGGGCTGGGATCATCAGGGTCTTATATAGAGTTCTCCTTGTTGTTTGAGATAAAGGTTTACTTCTGAATCGCCTTATTAGCTTAAAAACAGCGATTAACAAGAGTTATTCTTCGCTCGATTTGAAGGAATATCATTGTCAGTATCAATTATTTGTCGAAATTCTCTGCATACTTTTCCTATATTTTGATGATCCTTACGCACTTCTTCATCCAATTTCTAAAAAAGGGAGCAACTAACTGCCACAAAACTTCACCCAAACCTGCTGTTCATGCTAACTAAAGCGATGTGGAAAATGTATACAATAAAGAGAAAACAGTAGGTTCTTATAAAAGACCGACAGTATAATTCCTGGAGTTACTTTTTAACAAAAAAAAAAAAAAAAACTACTGAGCGACACCTATCGGCATTAGTACTCAAAAAATATCGGAATTCAGATACCGTTGCCCTCGACATCTCCAAAGAGTGCGATCGCGTCTGACATAAACTTCTATTAAGCCCCTATACGTATTATGTTCTAACTTTTTATTTACTATAATTCAGTTTGTAATGGTTCACAATAACTGGGTATAGAGATTAGATTTTAAGTTTTAGAATAGTTCGTGTATAATATAAGGTTAGTTAAGTATCGGTAAGTTAACTCCGGATTGTATGAATGTTGGCAGAAGAATACTTTTAAAAACATGTCTATGATTATAATTCAAAGATGGTAGACTCGCATTGCTGATAGAGTTTAGAAACAACACTCCTCCCGTCTCAGATTTAACTAGTACTCTTAATTCGAACACGTTCCGAGCGGCGGATGGTCAGCTCTGGTTGTTCTGGATCTTCAGTGTTTAATAGTTCAGTAGGTTCTTCCTGAGCTTCTTGCAGTTCTTCATGAGTTCTCTCAATGCCATTGGCAGTTGATGTCGATCCTTCTTGGATTGCGACTTCCAGAATGTCTAGAGGCCTGGTACGCAATTGGCCCAAGTGTCATCGCATAGTGTTTGCGCATTCAGTAGTCTCAGCATATGTTCTAACTTTTATAATTCAGTTTATAATAGTTCACAATTTTAAATAGGTTCAATAATTGGAATGAAATATAAGGTTAGTTAAGTCTTAGTAGGTAAAATCTGGGTTGTGTGAATGCCGACAGAATAATACGTTTAAGAATGTGTCGATAATCGGCGCTGACAGATGTCGTTCTCTGTTATGATAATTTTGAGTTTGAAGAGTGGCATTGCTGGTGAAGTTCAGACACAATAGACCCCTATGGACGAACGCTAAGGCTTTACGAATGCACTGAAAACAGATCGCTCTTTTTACGAGAAAGAGGATTTTGACCGGGCTGACTCAGCCAGAACTTAAGGATTTCCAGTGGAGGCAAATATCCAGAAGTGACTCAGGATAACAAATAAAAACTTCTTTCGCCTAACCGTGTCAAGTGCAAAACATTTAAGGCGATCCCAGTCCTTTTCCTAAGACATGGGGCTTATCACCGAATAACTTTTTTTGGATTTACAATACATCTCTATGATATGACCATTCCTCGCATATGGGTCGGTTGTTTTGTAGAAGGAGCTTTCGCGTAAATATGTGACTGGCGTTTGCTCCAAACTCATCAAACTTCAAAGTTTAATGCAGGTGATTTGCCTGGGAATCAAATATCTAGCATCATTTCCATCTTCTCTAGAACATACCTATGATTGCTATTTCTTCAGTATTGCTTAAAGGAGACGCGTTCGACGCCCTTATTGAGGTATACTTTTATGAATTCGGAGTATTAGTTGGGGCGTGAACCACTAAGAAAGGTGACTTTCAAACTGGGCAAGGTCCACAGTATGACTGAAAATGATTGCCGGTGGTGATTTCTACCTTGCCTTATAGTAAGGCTTTCACCTAAAAAAATGGAACTTACACAAAAGCGATCGACTACACTCGACTGTCCCACGATGCAGGATAAAAACATTACCAACTGGTGTGTTTGAAGAATAGTTTCGTTCGATTTGAGTTTAGAATTTTTTATTTTAAATAGAACTAAAATGAATACTGGCTTGTCACTAGGAGCGGAGTTGCCAAAGACAATTTTTACTTTTTTTTTAGGAGAGAATGAACGAATTTTATTAAATGATGGTTATTTCTCAATACTTGATTTTAGATTGGATTATTGTACGGGGTTTGCCCGCGCCTCCAACAATCGATGGAGAATTTTGCAAACCAAATGTTTTGAGTATGGATTTTATTTATGAACTTCGTGTTGAAAAATGTATACAAGTCGGTGTGCGCAAATTATTACACTTAATGGATGTAGAGTGTGATAGACAGAAATGGACTCCGTTAGCGTCCGATAAAATACCACAAGATTTAACTAAAGACTTCGATAAGTAGATGGAGAGATCGATAAATCTGTGGCCACAAGATAAGTCGAGTAAAGACAAAATTGAGTTAAGGATGCTCTACTATTCGAAGTTTACGCTGTCAAATTCTTAGCTCATTATCTGTTACCCTTACCGAGTTTTAGGCACAGGAACAAGACTCAAATTCCAAATTCCCATACGTTTTCAGGAAAATTGAAAACTTTGAACTCTATTTCTGACAATCTGTGCAAAATCGACTTAAGCTGTAAGATAGATAGAGAGATAACTATTTTCTTTTTATAGTTAAACATTTACATTAATTTTTGATGATTTAGCACAGCTTGCACAGAGATATGGTTATTGAGACCTTACTACTGAAAGATACAATTGATTTTTGAATGCTTTTAGTATTAACAAATATGTTGAGAGGAAAAACTATTGAAAAAACCTCCATATAAAGGAACGATATATGTTATATTATTTAAATATTAAAAACTATACTATCACAGCAAACGCAGCAAAAACAAAACACAATAAAAGACTTAAGAGTAGATAGATAAATAAATACTTAAAGTAATAAATAGTTAAATCAATAAATAAATAAATACGTAACTAGATATATGGCATACATAAATTAATAAATAAATAAATGAAAATGCATAAAGAATTTAGTGAATACGAATTTGACAAGAAAACTACAGTTATAATAGTTCTAGCTCATTGATTAGATTGTTTTCCACATTTAGACATTTAGAGACAAAATTTTCATTGAGAATCTCAATTCTTCTTGCAATCTGGATAGCACGGGCTCTTTCATGCAGAACAGTTGTTGAAATGTCCCACGATAGACCCAACATCATTTTTAAGATCTTGTTTTGAGCAGTCTGCGGTTGTGGCCACGGAAATAGGTACATACATAGATATATATACAGTGGAACTTCTCTGGGTCGAATTTCAAGGGACCAGAAAATAAGTTCGAGTTATAGAAACTTCGAGTTACAGAAAATACGCAAAATGTATTCCCATAAAGTTATTTGTTTATTTTAAAGAATTCTGTAATTTTTCTTTTTGGGTTTTGCATGACAACTTCTCCCTTTCTACAAAATCCTCCACTAAACATAAAGACTTATACCTATACATATTGTCGGGAACATTACTTCTGCCCTCAACAAAGGCTCTTAGCTTTTCAATGGAAGAGGAAAGTTGCTGAAATGTCGGTTTGGTGTTAGGTGTTGGGTCTTCGCCCTCGTCCTCTTCTGAATCAGCAAAATAAAAATATATCTTTAATTTTTTAATTAATTTTAAAATCTTTCGTCTGAGTTACGTTCTACTCCGGGCACATGACTCTCTATTACGCTTTCTAAGATATCATCCTCACTAGGGTAATCCATTGTGCATGTACCAATATCAACATTAACATAGTCTTCGAATGTAACATCGTCCATATCAGCTGCAGTTTTATAAGAGGCCAACAGAACCTTTAATTCGGGTAGTGGAATAAATTCTTCTTCATCTTAGTATTCACCATCTTGTAGCATTTCAATTGGAGGAAACCTTACTTTCCGGAAACAATAAGCAATTGTTTGTTTTTTTATATTCACGTTCCATGTTTTCCTCAGGTCCCTAATTACGTCAAGCAGTGTTACTGTTGTAGAAACTCCTTCCTCCATATTGCCCAAAACCTTAAAAACAATCCGTTTTCTATAATGCTGTTTTACATTTTAATGATACCCTGATCCGTTGGCTGTAATAGTGAAGTCATGTTTGGAGGAAATATGCAAGTTTAATGTTTTTCAATTTATCTTATACATCTTTTGGGTGCGCAGGACAATTATCAACAAAAAGCAGAATGTTCCTTTTCTGAGAGGCAAACTTTTTGTCCAGTTTAACAAGCCATTTCTCATAAATGTCACTTGTCATCCCTTTTGTTATTTTCCTAATCCACATCAAGTGATTTGATACCCTTAAAACAAGGCCGAATTTTTTGCTTTCTCAATAACGAGTAATTTCTGCTTTCCCGACCCAGTCATATTGCTCCCAACCATAATGGTTTCTCTCTCTATGATGCATTTTCCACCAAAATATTTCTCACTTTTAAACGCTAGTGTCTTATTTGGTAAACATTTAAAAAAGATGCCTGTCTTATCTTCATTAAAAATGTCATTTTTATCAAACTGGGCTATCAAACCGGGTAAACGTTTTTACGATAATAATCTCCAGTTACCGAGTCCGCTTCCCTTACGTGACTGCACACCTCGTCGTGGTGTAAGGGCCTAGTAGAGGTCAAAGACTCTTGGAATTTATTCCCTAGATGAGATTCGAAACCAAGATGCAGTCGCCCCCAACCCTTCCTTCCCCTTCTCCCCTTCGGTGGGCTGGATCAAGGTGTTATACGACCCGTGCAGAGGATCAACCTGGCTAGGAGGCCATCCCAAAAAATAGCTCAGTCGCGAACGGAGTATTCGGATAGCTGGCGACCTCCGGATTAGCTAGCCTTATCTGTGTATTGCGGATCTCTGCACAGACTGACATCCCTTTCTCCGCTACTCGTGGGAACAAATATGAACTCAAAAAATAAAACAAAACAACTATTAAGACCGGTCTCCCTTTTAAGCCGGACGGCAGCACGGCGCTCAAGCTGTCTACCGGTAAAGCCCCTGAAGCGCTGGCTAGTGGGAGGACTGTGGCTTCACATGGTCCGACTACTACCAATAGACACATTAAAAAGACCGGTTCTCCTTTCAAACCGGACGGTAGTACGGCGCTCAAGCTGTCTACCGGTAAGGCCCCTGTGGAATTGGTTAGTGGAAAGACTGTGGGTACACATGGTCTGACATGGAGACCGATGAAAATTTTGAAATACTACATCCATTGCTTTTGAGTGAGGACGAATTGTTGGAATCGTCCTCAGACTTGGAAGCCCTGAAAACCACATTGGTGGAGGTTCCTCTGCCTGATTGTAGCGCTAATGCTGCAGCTAGTTCAGATTAACCTCCACCACTCCATTACGGCTTCTGCCGGCCTTCTTCTCCGTCTTTCAAAGGACAGGGAAGATATAGTCTTGATCCAGGAACCTTGGGTTGTGGACAATTCGATACGTGGACTCAATACTCCTAACTACTACACCCTGTATGTGCGCGACGAAGGTAAACCCAGAGCGTGTATACTGGTAAAAAAGTAACCTAAAAGTATCTTTACTCCCTAATTACAGCGATCAAGATACAACCGCAGCGAAAATAGATACACCCGTGGCTCCTACTTTTTGGTGTCGGCGTATCTCGCCCATGACAATATGGACTCTCTTTTCGGGGATAACCTGGAAAGACTGATCGTGGATGCGGGGAGGTAAAAGACTGGTCTCATTATTGGATGTGATGCTAGCGCTCACCATACTGTATGGGGCAGTTCCGATATCAACAAAAGAAGTGAGCTACTTTTTGATTTTATTCTAAGTACAAACCTTATTTTGTGCAACATACGTAACGATCCCACTTTCGTCACCAGAAACAGGCAAGAAGTATTGGACATCATCCTTGCCTCCGATAGCATCGTCCACCGCATCAAGAATTGGAAGGTGTCAAGCGAACCATCTTTCTCGGATCACAGGTATCTCCAATTCTCGCTATACATAGATTCTATTAGCCCTCCAGTTTTTGGGAACTACCGCAAAACTGATTGGCTCAAGTACAGGTCAACTTTAAGCAACTTAGTTATCTCAGATCAACTTAATCCCCCCTGCAACCCCCAAGAACTTGATCGCATGGTTAAGGACTTAACCTCAGCCTTAAATATAGCGATGACTTCTTCATGCCCCTTGATACAACACAGGGGCAAGAAGAAGAAGCCGCATTGGTGGATTGCCGGTTTAGGTGCTTTAAGAAATAATTGTAGAAAACTATTTAATAATGCCAAAAGTACGAGAGACGCGTTAGATTGGGACTTGTACAAGGCATCCCTAAACATATACAAAAAAGAATTGGGGACTCTTCTGTTGTAAAATAGAGGAAGCCTCTGAGGTATCTAGGCTGAGGAAAATTCTCTCTTCAAATCCAATTACACCCAGTTACCTTAAGAAAACCGATGCGTCTTGGACCACTTCAAGCAAAGATTCGCTAAATTTACTGCTTGACACTCATTTCCCAGGCAGTTCCCAAGTTGTTAGCAATATGGTTTTCAGCAAACCATCTGCACAAAAAATGAACTCCTCAAAACTGATTACACAGAGCAAGCTTCAAACCATATAAATCCGCGGGACTAGACGGCATTATACCTGCCGAGTTGCAGAAGTCATCGGACATAATCCTGCCGATGCTTGAGACAATTTTTAGAAGTTGTCTAGATCTGGTATATATCCCAAAGATATCGAGAGAAGTCAAAGTTGTCTTCATACCCAAAGCGGGCAAATGCTCTCACATAGATCCAAAAGATTTCAGACCGATAAGTCTATCATCATTCCTCTTAAAAGCATTAGAACAACTGATTAATATCCATTTACGCAACAGTATTGATAAGAAACTACTGTCGGCGGCCCAACATGCATATTGCAAAGGCAAATCAGTGGAGACGCACTCACTGATGCGTAAAATTGAATATGCCCTCTTTCATAAGGAGTATACAATGGTTGCCTTTCTGGATATAGAAGGCGCTTTCAACAATGTCAATGTATCAGCGGTAGCAGATGCACTTTCAGACCTGAAGGTCGACAGCTCACTTTGCAAACTGATTAATCTACTGCTTAATGGTCGGATTATCAACTGTATGCTGGGTGGGACGTCTACCAGAAGGTCTGTCAGTAGAGGCACTCCACAAGGCGGTGTTCTATCCCCCCTTTTGTGGAATTTGGTAATCAATGAACTATTGAGAATCATGGAAGGCGAGGGTTGCACGGCAATCGCTTATGCAGACGATGTTGCTTTGGCTGTCTCAGGAAAGCACCTAAATACTCTAAAAGAACTTCTACAAAACGCTTTAAACAAGCTCACTACATGGGCAGTTCGGTGTGTTTTGGGTGTAAACCCCCACAAAACTGAACTTATACTCTTCTCCAGGAAATATAAAATTCCGTTAGTCGACCCTCCTTCTCTAAATGGCATCAGCTTAACTTTCGCTGACACAGCAAAATATTTGGATCTCATCCTGGATAAGAAATTAAGCTGGAAATCGAATATTCAAGAAAGAGTAAAGAAAGCTACAGTAGCACTTTTCTTTTGCAAAAAGTTATTGGAAATAGATGGGGTTTACAACCCCGAATCACTCACTGGCTCTACATCTCGGTCATTAGACCGATACTCACATATGGGGTCATTGTCTGGTGGACGGCCTTAGAAAAAGCTGTAAATCGCGATTATCCAAGTAAGGTCCAGCGCACAACTTGTCTGTGCATGGGCGGAGCACTACGTACAACACCCTCCGCGGCACTGGACATTTTGTTTCATCTGGTACCCCTCGATATATTTAGCAAGCAAATGGCAGCGAATGCAGCCTTTCGCCTCGAAGCTACCCAACAGTGGTCAAGAAGAGACTTTGACCACGCTTCCAGCAAAACGTGATATCTGCTAAAAATATCCGCATCTTTTCAGACAGCCAAGCAGCAATCAAATCCTTGGAATCGACCTCTATAAATTCCTTAATAGCTCTAGACTGCCGCTCGTCTCTCGTGGAGATGGCTAAGCAGTTCAATATTCACCTGTGTTGGGTGCCGGGGCATAGGGACATTCCAGGGAATTGTAAAGCCGACGAACTCGCCAGAATAGGAACAACTATACCCATCCTGCCGGACAAAGGCTCCTTAGGTATACCAATCGCTACCTGCAAACTCAAATTTAAGCTGGATGCTATCGAGAGTACGAACCTTAGGTGGACAAGTGGACCCACATGTCTAGCGACAAAACAGATTTGTCCGAAGCTTTATCTAAAACGTACTAAGAATTTGATTTCTCTTAACAGATTGCATATCGGCGCTTTGATATGTGTTATCACTGGACACTGTCTAATAGGCAAGCATGCCACAAGGCTAAGCGTTTTTACGAACGACTTTTGTAGAAGCTGCATGGATGAAGAAGATGAAGAAACTATTCCTTACCTTCTTTGTTTCTCCCATGATCCATGTGGTATCACAATGGACCCATTATTGGTCTAAGTGTGTTGGCGATTCTCAGCTGACAGCCACTTCAACCTAACCTAACCTAACCTAACCTACCGAGTCCGCTTCACCACTTTCATCACAAATCGCCTTTTGGATAATGGGAGGTATTTTTTTAAATTTATCTAACCAACCTACGCTAGATAAAAAATCATCACGTCCCAAAGCATCCGCGAATTCTTTAGACTTCTCCCTTTTTCTATGAGAGCATTCTTGTTTTTTAAAATGGTTGGGAAGGTATTCAGGGGAATACCAAATTGTGCAGCAATATCCTATTTCTTCTTTTCACTTTTTTCTACTTCACTTATTAACAAGCAGTTTCCTCAAGTGATAAGCAATAAATGTCACTTTGCCATTGTCATCTTGCAATTCTGTATATAATACTATTAGGAAAAGTGAGTAAATTCTCCGAAAAATTCGAGTTACGGTTGAAATATTTCTTCGAGTTATAGAAATATTCGAGTTCTAGAAATTCGGGCTAGGGAGCAAAATAATTATATGAAAAAATGCAACGAAAAATCGGTGTTCCCGATAAAAATTCGACTTAGAGAAAAGATCGCGTAGCAGAAGTTCGAGTTAGAGAAGTTCCACTGTATTTATTTTCTTTTACTATAATATACATGTAGGGAACAAATATTATCCAACTGACAGCGACACTGAAAATTGGGAAACCTACGCGCAATGACCTAATTTCGAAGAAGAATGGAACAAAAACAGTAAGAAAAGCGGAATCTGACACAGGGATCAAGCCAATGATACTTAGCTTATCAGAGAGAACCTTTCGGGTGGTGATTTCTACCCTTATAGCACAGACAATAAATAAATCTCCAACTTTAACTTCTCAATTTCTGTTTTAAGCTCCATGTTTTTAGCCCCCAATATGGAATTGCTTCCTTGTTAATTCTTTTGATATCGCCTCTAATCTCATTCACTGAATTTTCATTAAGTCAACAAAAGCTTTTAAAAGAACACCAATAGCCATATTTCCAATTACAGTGTGTTTGGAAAAAGCGTGCGGCTCGTAAAAATGAACTCGTTAGTCACAGATGATGCGAATTGTTGGTTTCCATTAAAATTATTCCTCCTATAACACACAGCAAATTTTAGTAATTTTACTTCAGTTGCATTTCGTTTTTGAAAGATACAAAACGTATTCCGTATTAATGAGTGCTCTATATAAGGTTCGGTTTGAAGCTGTGTTTCTTGTTGCTGGTTCAGGAGACCAAAATTATCACTTATAATTGCAGTAAAGTATCTCCGAAAGTCAGAGAATTTTGTGAGGCAGTGGATGAAACGATTTAATGAACATGAAGACGTTGACGATATAAAAACAACGACGACGTTGACCATATAAAAAGTCGTTCAAAACAAAGTGCTTACATCCTTTGTTTTTTTTTTTCAAAAATAACAAGGTTATCCTCAGTATTCGCCAAATTTGTCCCAGAAAAAGTCTTTGATTACAAAGCCGTTAAAGCCAAGCCTTTGTTAACCGAAAAACGTATTAGAAACAACTTGAGTGGGCTCACCATTACAAAAATATGGACTGAACCGAAATTATTTTCACTAACGTGGCTTAATTTTTGTTAAACAATCCTTTTAGATAAGTGTGGAATCCACATGGCAAGTAAGGATTGAAAGCATCTGCTGAAATGCTGTTCGAACGTGGAAACCGGGATTGGCTCCTACAAAAGGACAATGAATTGAAACATCGTAGTCGTATCTGTTAGACGAGAATTACCGCAAGACTGTGCGAAAAAAATTTGGCTCTATGTTGTCGACAAAAGTGTGAGGCGATAATTGGGAATGCCTGGAAAACTTATTAAGTACCTTGCGCATTAAACAAATGATAAAAGCCTTCAAAATAAATAATATTGTTCTGCTAAGTTACACGGTTATTTTCTTTTAAGCCACACGCTTTTGTCAAACACACTATCTTTGGTGTAACAGCTCAGAGATGCATAGACCTAACTTCTTGCAATCACGTTATATTTTTCGCACGAATGAAAGGGACCTTCAGTTTTGTACCGTATCCGAACCACATAGGGCAATTTTTATTTTGTTTTTGAGAAGCTTTTCCATGACAACAATACACTTGGATGTTTTACACCCGTTCGCGAGAGGTGGGACCGTGAAAAAATGTTTGGTGTTATTCTGAGATTCGATCATAGAACCTTACGCGAAGTGTTCCGACACGCTAACCGCTGCCCCACGGCACCCAACTAGTTTATTGACATTTTCTTCAGCCTCATAATCCACCTTTGTTCTTATTTGGTCCGACTGTTCTGAAGATAACTGGTGTCTGTTCCTCTTATGCATGCAGATGCAGTATAGCAGAAATTCTATATTGTAATATTAGTGGCTTCTACTGTTAAATAACAACGTATTGTAATGCAGCCCAATAGTATGCAGTACGTACGGTGTCAGAAATTGTTTTTATTTTTTTTTTTGGCTTATTGCACTCAAAAGTATGCAATAAAAAGTGATTTTAATCTTATAATTGTGTGGCAGTTCAAGATTGTAAACCCAATCATCATGGCCGCTGCGTCCTCACTTCCGCTATAATTATTAACACAAAACTCCGCCGCTAATAATAAATCGAGTACATTAGGCATTTTGGGCTCTTAACTTACAGGAATTGCAGAGATTTTTACTTGCCCACACACCAACGGATTGAATGTTGACAGATCCGAAGTCTACCCACTGTTAAAATTTGCTCTTTGTCTAGATGCAACTTTTTACTACGAAATTTTTGTTAATATCTCTTTACTTAGTCTTTGTATTTAAATTTTGGTAGGAATTACATGCTTATACTCGTACGCATATGTACATAAGAAAAAAAACTTCCAATTCGCAGTTTTTTGACTAAGTTGATGTTGCAGTACAGCTTATATAGTTCGCCATTGAATCTTCTCCTCCAAAACTCGTCAACGCAAACTGTACCATTTGCGCTTCTTTTGAAGCGATCAAGGATATATTCATTCGCCTTCGTTAAAGGTCATATTTCAACGCCGTAAAAATGTCTGCAACTCAGAATTCTCTCAGAATGCGCTGCATAATTTTCCTATATTTTTTTGGTCCTTACGCACTTTTTCATGCTAACCGCCTGCTCTACGTTTCTATGTCTGGCTCTGCTCCAGTTGCACTGGAGTTTTGATAAGCTTGCTCGAAACTTATTCCACGACTCTGGTCTAATAGATATGCCAAGTTTGATGCAATGAAACCTGCGTTTAAGGCCTTGCTCAGCATTTTAATCACTTCCAAAATAGTTCGTGAATATAAGAACTTTTTCAACTCTCTAGATTCATTTTTGGACTCTACTCTTGTCTGCGTCTTGGAGAATGAGATATCCCATGAGATTGATATAGACAAAGCTTAGAGGAGAATTTTCCTGGACCTTCATCTGCTTTGGGTCTTCCTGCATCGTTAGTTAGGGTTTTGTTGACGATTGAATTTATCTGCAACACAATTTTGTGTAGTTGTGTGATATTACTCTTCAGGGTGCAGGCTGTCTAAACGGATGAACCGACTCATGTGACCTAACAGCTGAGGTGTGTTAATAGGACATGAGACCTCCTCAAGTGAATTGAAGAAGGATATGCCTAATACTCGTTGTCTGTCAGAGTCCATTGTGTGGGATACCTATTGTTTCGCACTCCACCACCCAGACTCTCTGAGTTTGATCCGAACATTATGCGTAGATCTAGAGCATCTGACGTACCCATGTGGTATGTGATTATTTAGTATACAGCTCCTAGAAATAGGTGTGAACCATGGAATTCCTAAGTCATGCACTTTTTGCAGCAAATGGGTAAAATGTGGACCAGGTCCGGCAATTTATAAGGAGCGAAACTGTTTATGGTCCACGAAATTTTTTCTTCGTTTTCCACCTGTTTGAGTTCGATTTGTATTTGGGTTACTAGTGTGCAGACTGCCTCCCAATTACCATCCGATTTTAGCATCTCCGCTATTGTATTTGTAGCATCAAGTGTGGCATTTAATTCCCTTTCCAGTCTCCGTTTTTTTCTCGTGGAACCTTGGCAAGTTAAAGGTATTATATTCCGGGTCTTCGTCGCATCCAGGATGTACTGAGCATTCTGGCGAGTCGTCTAGTCCTAAGCGATGAAGATATTGGCGATACCCACCATGACATGATAAAAATTGCGCCAGTTAACCTCCCCATGGCTTCTATTTACCCATGATACAATCCTCGGAATAACTCTGTATGTCCACCTTCCTTTGTGGATATTACTCTTTCTTGTATTCTTAATTCAGTAGAGTTCGGGTTTCCAATAATTCCATCCCGAATTCTCCCTGCTTAATCAGCCAAGATATCCATGGGGATCATGCCGCAATGACGTACGCCGCTTCATTAGTGATAGTGCTATAAGCCAATATGACTCGTAGTGCGCCTTCGACCAGATTGGAGATACGTAGGGCATTGTTGAGCTCAAGACTCTAGACAGGAGTATTCTCTTGGTGCTTCTTGGGCCCCCAACATTTAGCAGCATTCTTGAAAGCTCCGTGTATAGTTCAGTTTTTCACGGTCCCACCTCTCGTGAGCGTCTGCCAAACATCCGAGAGTATTGTTGTCACAAAAAAGCTTCTCAAATCCCCTTCGGATTCGGCATTAAACTGTAGGTCCCTTCCATTCGTGTGAAAAATATAACGCATATAACATGAGTGGTTGGGAGAAGCTAGGTCCTGGCACTTAAAGAGCTGTTGCGCCATATAGTGTATTGTATTGTAATGAGAACTGTCTCCGTTTTGTGTTCTGCCAAGGCTAAGCTCTTTAACTCTAGCCATTATTTGACAGAATCGATGGTTTAGTTTGCGATCAGTTCTAGCTGGTCTAAATATTTCGCGTAAGTACTATCGCTATGTCATCGGCAAAGCCTATGATTTGAACTCAACAATGGGGCTCCCAGCCTCAGTGTGCCTTCGTACATTATGTTCCAGGGAACCGGTCAGAGAACGGAACCCTGTGGATCGCCAGCGGTGACGAAGTATTCCTTTATACCTATGTTAGTATCGTATAACAACACCCTTTCGTAGAGACAGTGTTCTATTATTCGAAGGATATATGCAGGTGCATTCATACTTCTCAGCGCATCCATAATTTGTAAAAACATGCATCCATATTATGAACATTTGATACTGGAAATAGATATCTTTATCAATACTCGAAAGATTTAGGTGCCTTTATTTATTATTATGAAGCTATGTATTGGTTTTGACCAGCGTTTTTGTTGTCTACTCTAGAAGCTCGAATGAACAAAATAATGGTTTCTGGTTATCGAGCGGCCTAAATTCCTATTGAAGAATAATCAATTTTATTAACATATAACTTAATCAATAGGCAGAAGCGGATAATTATCGAAAAACTGTGGGAAAAAAAGTCACTTATGTAAACATGTTTTTAAATAAGTACTCTTCTTAGAAATCGTACTTTCAGTGAAAGGAATTCGATTGTGAAAGCTATAAAACTATTCATAATTGCAAAACTGTACACTTGAAAGGGTCCTACAACATCGCTCAGCCTAAGTTTTTGCGGAACTAATGTTAAACCCTTAAATCTTTCCGGCTGAGGTACATGAACTGTCTTCCAATGCGCTAACAATCCCGATACTCCCAACAGATGTAAGTTGCGATCGAAAGGCTTCTTTAAATACGAATTTGTACGAAAGTGCATACAAACCATCTGTTCTAACACTGGTTCCTTAATCAGAGTCAGATTGCTCTGATTCATCACCCACTTGTAGTACCGGAAAACCTCCTTCGGACCAATAACCACCAGTTTCCTGTGACTACTGCTCAAGTTCTGCAAAGCTTCCATTTCAGATCCATTAAAAACTCCAACCCGCCCTTTCAATTGACTTATATCCGATAAACTACGAAGTGTATCAGTAGTAGCTACTATTTCGTATCCATTGGTCAATACTTCACCCATGTTGTTCGCAGTGTACGTCTGCCAATTCATTCGAATCGACTGGTAGAAAAAAGACTGGTAGCCGGATCTTAAGAAGAAAGTCAACATAATCCAGTTCATCAGCATATAACGAGCAAAGTTTCGACGTGGTTTATACTCGACTGGTCCACCTAAAGTAGTGACCCAAAGCCAATAGGTAGGATCCCGATTTCCCGCTCCAAAAATGAATTCTCTGGCAGCGGGTAGTTTTGTATAAACAACTATGACCACTGTGTAGGCTGATGCCAGGATAATTGCAAAAGAAAACCATACCGGTACTGAAGCAGGACTAAAAAGTCGTTCCAGAGAATACAAAGGCCTACCCAAGCGTATGATCATTACAAGGTCAGATTTGTAGTAAGCCGTGCTTGAGCTTACATTACGCCTGCGTATGGTTGTAGCCCGAAGCCTTCCAATGGAGATATTTGCTGGTCCCGAAGTAAACTGGAAAGGTGTATATACAAAAAAGGGAATTTATTATGAATATACAGCCACACGCATACCAATTTCACTCTGTCAATCGACTGGGTAAGATTAGGCACCAGGTAAATGGTCTCAAAATTTAGTTTCTTTGCCAGTGTAGTCAAGACTTCTCCTTCTAAGCCGCTTACAGAGACAATCCCTTCTGAGCCGCGATTAAAAGTTAAATACGGAGCCATTTCATATGTACTGACAATCAACTCACACCCGTGAAAATTGAACGTTTTCTTCGGGTAAAAGGTACATTTTTCGCCTTCGAGACTCAGAAAGATACCCTCGTTGTAGACGCAAATTGGAATAGGATTATGATTGTAGCAACTTCCTTTACGGAATGGAAAATAGGTGTACAACACTAAATCATTTCTCAGTATTTGGATGGGCAATATCACTCCAATCTCGATTATCTGATGCTCTAAGCAGTCCTTAAAGATATTAATAAGATCTCCGTGGCTAATCTCATCGGTTATGTACACAAGAAAATAACCCGTCAGTTCATACTGGTTGTTATCAGTGGATAGCAGTATTTTCCTGGAATAGAAATCTTGTTAAGAATGTTGTTATCACCGAAACCAATCATACTTACCTAAAAGATGTATGGGAATCAGCTAAAATGAACATGGAGTGTGATTGTTCCCAGAAGCCACGAAGTGCAACTGTCGTTCGTAGTTCTAAATGTGGGAGCAATCCATTTAACATGTCCAATTGTAGTATTTTCTGTGATTCACTGTTTGAGGCAATAATGAAATCGATTTCATCTGTTATCGTTATTAAGAATCTATTGATTATGTGCGCTATATTTTTGGGAAGTTGGTTATCAGAATAAAACACATTTAGCTGAGGCTGGGTGCAGCTGAAATGTACAACTGACAGAAATGAGACACTTAAAAACACACTCGATAGCATTTTCTGCTAGAATATTACCAACGGAATGAACATGTTGGTTGAACGCTGAAGTCTTCCCAGGAATTTACCACAAAAAACACTGATGACACTAAAAGGATTTTTATTAGCTGATTAACTTTGTTGTTGATTTTTTGTGATTTTGCAGAGTAATGTGGAATGACCCGTCTACATGTGAATTGTGTTTTTGTAGGAATTGTTAAGCCATGTTACCGAGGAGAAAAAAAGCTGAGGAAATGAAATTAACTTTTTTTTTGTAATAATTTAGAAAATGGCATCCACCCTCGATTTCGATGAAATTTAATACGTGATAGAAGGTTTATTTCTGAGAATTTTGATACATATATACATATATTTCAGGTCGAATTTGTCTAGTTTTGAAGATAAAAGTCTTCAAAATTTTCATACAAAATGCAAGTTGTTGCAATTTTAGATTCGCCTGGATAAAGCAATGATGTTTTTAAATAATTTTCTTTTGACTTCAAGCTACATATGTATGTATGTACGTTGTTTACTCCTAACAGTTTGCAACGATCTGATTTGGACGGTTTAGAAGACATCTACTAACAAAAAAAAAGATATTGAAGTTTTAAGATATAGTAGATGATAGACGTAGTAACTTTAACTCTAGGCGCCTGCCTGACAATTGTTGATATGACACACCTTAGCTGCTCGACGAAGCCGTGTGAGCGGCTAAACCACCCCAAAAAGCGGAGTTTATTAAATTAATCGCGGGAATACACTACTTACCCGCTGTTGGCCCCCACCGACCCTTGCATACTTTTGGTAGTACGGAGCGTAGCTTTAAGTCAAAAGAAAATCGTTTTTATTTAACAACATGATTGCTTATTTCCAAGCGGATTTAAAATTGCAACAAGTTGCATTTTGTATGGGAACATTGGAGGCTTATATTTTCAAAACTAGATAAATCGGAGATTTAAATATATGCATATATCAAAATTCTCAGAAAAAAGCCTTCTATCACAAAATAAATGAGTGGTTGAATACAGTGCAATGACTGGCATGTAAACAAATTACAGACACCTGCAATACATTCTATACCAATTGCAGTATGCAAATGATTTTTAAAAAGCGACCATTAGACTTATTTATAAAAAAAATATCAACGGCGCTTTGTTTGTAATTTTTTTATGTACTATCTATAAGCATAGAAAGATTTTAAGCTTCATGAAGAAAGAGATAAAGGACATAATAATGCTATGAAATAAATTTCATGTTACCGAATGGTATCATGGAACTTTCGCTCACGGTACGCGGTTCCCGTAAAATAGAAGCAAATCGTAAGAGTTTTAGAGACTATTCTGAGGGATACTTTTCAGCTAACATCAAAAAGATAATATACAGAACGCTAATAAAATGTTTCATTGAATCAACCTTTTTCGCTTTTCCAAGCCATCAAACTTTCCTTCTGTAACCATTTCTTATTGCCGTACGTCAACTAATACCAATACCCAAGCACACCCAAGGTCAATCAATGGCCCTTAATGACCAACATTCGAGTTGATTTTAACACTTTGAATATTAATTACTTGTCCCAAGCATTCGTACACCACTGGGTGTTACCTTGAACCCTAGCACAACACGAAATTTCCATTTGTATCTGAAACCGATAAGGCATTCCTCCCCTGGGACTCAGAAATGGACCTACCGCACAAGTCAATAAATAAGAAGGAGTCTATATCAATACCATCAGACATTGTCAGAATGTTGCTCAGTTTCAATTTCTTCCTACTGCTAGGTGGTTTCTTGAGTACCTTTGCTTACAAATTCGAACTACCATCACTACAGAACAATCCGGAACTTTCCAGTATGATTCTTCATATCTGTGACTTTCATTGGGCACAAAAGACATCATCAATCGCTCTCTCAGCAGAAGTACAAACTAAACATGCTCGGCACTATTTTAACGATTTCCAGGAACAAATCTTAAAGCGCTTAGATCGGCTAAAAATTCAACTTGACGCCTTTAGTTACCACCATCCTAAATCTTGGGATTTCTTCAATATCCTGCTGATTGACTCTGCAAATTCTTACAGGTGAGACTATAAATTTATATGAAAAATATTAAAACACTCAAACATTTTTAGGAAAATCAATCCCGGTGAGAAGACCAAAAACCAAGATTACAATGAGTACTATTTGATCGTTTTGAAGCACTTCAAAGACGATGATTATTTACGAGAAATTGAGGATATTTTCGCTCATTGTTGGAACTACTATATAGTCAACGTCAGTATCATACTAGAGGATAGCACAGGATCGGTCCATATGTTCACTTATTTTCCCTTCACGGTGGAACGGTGCTTTTCAACCGCTGCTGTTAAGCTGAACGGGAACGAATTTAAGGACATATTTCCTTCTAAAATGTCGAATTTCCACAGCTGTATACTCATTGCAGCCCTTTGGGATGTCCCACCTTATCTTAGTTTGAATACACAGGCCAACGGTCTTAAAAAATTTGTTGGTGTAGAAGGTGAGCTATTAAGGGAGTTAGCAGAGAAAATGAATTTCTCAGTATCGTACATTACTCCACCTAATGATCAACAGCGAGGGCTAGTCTATAAAAATGGGTCAGTCACAGGTGCTATCAAGCTGGTAAGATGATTAAACTCTAAAAATCCTAGGTAAACAAACCCATTCATAAGTTGCAGGAAAAAATCGCACACCTGAGCTTAGGCTGTTTTCGTTGTACCAAAGAGCGCTCCACAGTTCTGAGTGCATCACACAGCTTCTACCAGACGATGCAAGTCTATACTGTTAAGGCCGGTACTGAACCTTGGACTACATTTGAAATCATCACGTATCCCTTTGACTTCTACATTTGGACCATAATGTTATTAATTATGATATCGGCGATTGTCCTCAGCTTTACTTTGGAAAATTATCACCCCAGCGCTCTGTACTTTATATTTGGCTTTCGTAACTCAGGCAGTGTGATAAATGTGATCGCAGCGTGGTTAGGTTCACCTGTAGTACCAGAACCAAGAAGGAATTTCGCCAGATTTCTATTGACTCTATGGCTATTCGTCGCTCTTGTATTGAGAAACTCTTATCAAGGACTGCTTTTTGATTTTCTGCGGTCTAATTTGGCTCATCTCCCCCCGGATACATCGCAGGAACTAGCCCAACGGCATTACTTGCTAATAGTGAACTTAGCCAGCAT
Organism: Brachypalpus laphriformis; assembly: GCA_945910035.1. Lineage (NCBI taxonomy): Eukaryota > Metazoa > Arthropoda > Insecta > Diptera > Syrphidae > Brachypalpus > Brachypalpus laphriformis. The sequence continues at coordinate 38,273,894 of OX246753.1, forward strand.
TGATACATTCTCAGGAGTGCCCATCATTCGTGATGGGCATTTGAATGTCCTCGTAAAAAATATCACTGACGCTGGAGGATACCCACTTCTGGAGGCCACCAATGCAAATTTAGCGACGGCAACTCCAAAAGATTTCTTGAGCTACTATGTCCTAACAACGAAAAAGTATGGTGTCTTTCATGTGCTCAAAGAAACAATTTTTGCCCAACAGATGTGCATCTACTTCACAAAGCACTCATTTTTAACAGCGCCATTCAATGAGGTTCTTATAAATCTAAGGAGTTTCGGTTTGATTGACTTGTGGGCCTCACAATACATAGATGATTCGTATATAGAGCTTCGAGATTCAGGACCCAGCGGTGGTTTGCCGATGGTATTAGATCAACTTGAAGGTGTTTTTCAAATTTTATTCATTTGCCTGCTGGCGGCGGTTCTGGTATTTTTCACGGAAGTGCTATCTCTAAAAATACCATTTTTAAGAAGGCTGTTTCAGTGAGGACGAAGAAGCTGATATAAGGTGAAATTTAAGAGGATTAGTAGTAATAAATAAATTCAACACTAAATTTTTGGATTTTCTAGGAGTAGAATACAATTTATTCGAACTTAGTGTCCTAAAAGATAGACAGCAAATTCGTCTAGAATCCATTGTCATCTTTTAGGCTAGATTTCCAAACGAAAAAACGAAAAGCTTGTGTACGTGGTTTTAGAAACTTTCTACAAACCGCTTTATTTTTCATTGTGGATGTGATGTAAAAAATTATCGTTGGGCTTATTAGATTGTCTTGCTTCAGTCGTACACCCTTCTTGTACAAACCTTCATCCCGTTATTTAAATAATCACATATGTAAATTCTATATTTGATTGCATTACCTGTCCATTCAGAAATGAATGTCACCAGTTAAGATAATAAACCTTAATCATACTTCCGAAATAACCATCCAGAAATGAACTGCTAAACCGGGCGCATCACATGTCATGAGCACTATCATGGACTTTCCAGGCAGGGAAGTCTTTACTCATCTATTAGCCACTTACAGCTAGTTAAGTTCAAGAACTGCGTTAAATCAAACAATTTATTTATTTCTCAGATAGGGACCCAAACTCTGAGCTAGCGTTACAAAAATTACGCAAACATTCCTCGAAGGGTGCTTCCTTTATCTTCCGAATCAAATCACTTCCGAACGCATTCTGCAAGATCTAACATAACTTCGTGAATGTGAGACCCAGCGACCAGTGACTGCTAAAGTCCTCAAAGATCCCTCATACCTAATCAAATCTAAACTAACGAGTTTCACTTAATATAAGTTCCCGAAATAAATATTGGACTGTTTTTGTGATTCGTTCTTTCAAAATTCAAGGTTAAACAGAAAATTGAAAACAAGAGCAGGTCATGTGTATAAGTACATATGTACGACTAGTATAGTACTTACGGAAAGAGAAGTCTACGGAAGAAGATAACAATTGAAACCGTACCCACTTCATTGAGGACTTTCAGGTCACCAGTCAAGAATATAACCGCTAATAAACTAACAGTTGCATTCGCAGAGTGCGCCGTCCACACGCCAATAATGAAAACAAACAAATTCTTGGGACACGATCGGAAGTGACAATGACAATGTCACAACACACAAAAAACATTTCAATTCAACTCAATTACTTCATTGGAAATATTTACTTGATAATTTTACGCACAGGTACAGCTATAGGCATACATACACTTGCTTCCTTACTTAGATTTTTTTTTGCAGCTATAAATACACTGTTTTTTTTAATTTATCGAATAAGAGCAGTAGTTACATTATGTATTGAATGACGTCAGATGTGGATAATACAGGGTGATCGAGAAGCATCTCTTTAAACAACTTTAAATTACTTTTTTTTTAATTTTTTTTTTTGTAAAATATTATGCTGAAAATTGTTTATTCAATTATTAATCATATGAATGTAAGTATATTGTAGACACGATAATCAAATGAGTACAAGAATGGGTTTATCTGAAAATAGTTAGATATAAGAAACCTAATTTTTGTTCTTCCTATTTTGGCGAGGTTATGATCTGCAAACAAGCGGTCATAACGCTCCCACTTCAACGCATTTCTGCTAATCCGCCTTTCGGGTTCTCCTATTGGATCTCAGAAAATATATTGAAGGCCTATCGATTTTTTGTTCACTTCATTACTGAGGCAAATCAAATGCTGATGTCGTTGCATTTGTGTGATCCAGGAATTTATAGGCCTGCCTCCTCTGCCTCACGATATCTTTGGAACGTTTATTGATATTGCGTTTTTAACAGGGTTCAAATGATCTCTTCTTTGAACGTGGCAATACCAGCTGAGCCGGTTGCGCTCTATTCTTCGTGAAATGGTTTCGTTGACGTGAAGGCTTTTATTGATCTTGAAACTTTTTATTCGATCAAGCTTTGCTGTTATGCAAAGCATCTTCATCTCAGCTGCCCCGTAATTTACTCTCATATTTTTTGTACATTGTCCAACATTGTGAACCACATGCGAGCGCTGAATGCACAACTGCGGTGTAGAGCCTTCCCTTCAACTTAGGACGAATTTTTCTGTCGCAGAAGATAGCGGAGTTTCCTCGCCACTTCATCCACCCATTGATTGATGTCGTCATCACAGGTTGTTTTGCTATTGATCATATATCCCAGATATTTGAACTTTTCGCACTTGGGAAGCACTGTTTCATTAAAATGAATGTCTGAAATAGGCCTGAGTGGATCAGAGAACGGGCAATACAAGTACTCTGTCTTTTTTGAACTAATGCCATACCCATTTCCCTCCTAAACGTCCACCCATACACCAAGTGCTCGTTGCAGGGACGTGGGATCCTCACTTATGATTGCTCCATCGTCAGCAAAGAATAATAGATGTACCTTGGGGTCCGTCACCTTACCTTCGAGCAGATAGTCAAGGCCTGCGATAAAGAGCAAAGGACTTAAAACGCTCCCTGGTGCACCTCGACTTTGATTGGGAACTCTTCGGTTACTCCAGTGAGGCATCTTACTCTTTTCTTCGCTCCTTCGTACGTGTTCATGATCATCTAAACATAGGTTTCTGAAGCCCCTCGGTGTCTTAGCACCACACATACCAGATCTCATGGTTGTCTGTCGAATGTATTTTCAAAGTCAACCAATACAATATACAAATCCTTTAAGGATTAACGATGTTTTTCCATTATGATTCTTATTCTTTGGATCGGATCTGCGGTTGATTTACCCGCGCCAAACCCACACTGATCATCAGATAGTCGTATAATTTTTCGCAGTCGACTACCTAATACCCGCTCAACAATCTTCATGGTGTGTGACATCAGCTTGATCGAACGGTAGTTATCACAGTTTCGCACATCACCCTTCCCTTTGTACACAGGGAGGACGTAACTTTCCCTCAATTGGGTCACCATAGGAAAATTAATTAGATATGCATACGTATAATCAAAGTTGTAGACAGCGGGGGGGTACGTTGTTTGGTAACCATGAAAGTCCTTAATCCTATATGGATCAAACTTTTTTTTAAACAGTACTTTTGTGTGTATTGAAAAGAAAATATCTCCTACATGGAGATTACATGTTTTCAAAATATCTGGTTAAAAATATGATTGCTCAATTATTATTTGTAGAAAAATACGTATAGTAAATTATGTCGTTTTTCATAGAAAAGCATGGCGAACACTTTTGGAAATTAGGGAATTTTTTTCTATTGGTCATTGAAATTTTGCCTTAGTTTTGACCTAAAATCGTGGGCAATAAACTAAGTGGAACTATGTAGCTGCCATTATACAAAGTATTTTAATTATGCACACGTCATCCTAAAAGCAAATATTGCGTTTTCATTTGTTTATAATCAGCCATCGAAAGTGTATAGCAAAGAGGAAGTACGTTGAATTTCATTCCTTAAAAAATATCATAGCTCATCCTTCCGCTTACGTTCTAAACTTTGCCCAAAAATGTCTACCGATCTAAGTGTTTGATTTATCAAATCCTCTCTATACTCCCTCTATTTTTAGATAGTATTTTTCTTTAGATAAACATTTTCCACTTCACTTCCAATTGCAGCTGCAACGTACAGATTCCTCCCATTCAACATGACGTCACCGGACCACATAAACAACAAGATCACTTGACTCACTGGCATCTGTCACTCTCGCTCTGTATACATTCAGCATCCCACTAGTAGAGCAACCCTTGTGCGGCTGCTTGCTGCACTTTACTCATTGCCCTTATCTCAGTGCCTTACTGACCGCCCATTGATTCAAATCTTTTGTCTGAGAAGAGTTTTGTTTTTATTTTATTGTGTGCGCATTCGGTAAACTAAAATAATAAGCCACACACATTTTATTTTTTTGCGGACCGTCCATCTCTCCATTGTGATGGTAGCAAGAATCCGAGATCGGTCTTGGTAGCTCGAGTGTGCGCGGCTCACGCGCATTCGTTTGTACTACATACTCTGCACTCTCTGTAGAGACTCGGGGGTGTTTATGGGTTATTTGTCGTCGCTAATGACTTAATTCATTTCCCAGACCCAAACTGCTGGTCGTCGTAACTATACAACCGCATATTTACAGATAAAAAAAAGCCATTGGATGTATAGGTCTGCCAGTTGAATGCGGTTGTTATCCAGAACTTAGACAGAAGCGGCGCGCGGTGATGGTAACAGCGGTGGCGGAGTTTAATTAAGTCGCTAGAGCTGTTAATATTATTTAATGAAAATTAGAAATAACTGTTAATTGTTTTGACCCCATCGTCTGGATAAGAAATACAAGTGAGAGTGAGTGCATTCCCAACCCCAAAGGCGTGGTGATCAGAATTAATCTTTGAACTACACAGTTCGAGTGTACGCGTTATACAGTTCAAACCGTTCAAAAATGGATTTTTATAGTAATTTTCAAAATTTCGCCTACGACAATAACAGTAATAGCAATAGTAACAGTCGTGTGAGCCCATGTGAATCAGATTCATCGAATAGCCCGTCAAAGCCGAGGCAGGAGGTAAACGCCCGAGAAAGATTTCGCACCCAAAGGTTAGTACAATGCTTTTTGGTAAAAGAAAACCCTTCAGTGATGTGAAAAAGTCGCGTTTCTAGTGTAAACACAGCATTTAACACATTACGGACCTTAATTCCTACGGAACCGTATGACAGGAAGTTATCAAAAATTGAAATTTTAAGGTTAGCCAAAAGCTACATCGCACATTTAGACGCAATCGTTTTGACAGGTAAGTGATAAGTTCACATATGCACATTAAGTTTTTGGTTGATTTTGAGTTTGTTTAGGAAATTCAGAGAAACCATGTACCAGTCATAATCTTCAAAATCACAATTGCTCGGGTGTCGAAGGAGATGGAGGTGCTAGGTCGAGCATTTGCACTTTCTGCGCTAAGTCTATCAATACAAGAAGTTGACGGGTTAAACATGTGCCTAAAGAAATAAAATAACTATAAGATAATAAAATATTATGATTAGATTATATCTATTAAGATGTAAAAAATGTGACAAAAATAACATATAATAAAGAAATATTAAGCTTTGTTGTTGAGCTTAATACAAGCTCAAATAAATAAATAAATATAACATAAATGGTAGTCTCTTATTGATGGTGCTGTGAATTAACTATCCCAATTTATTAACAGATGTCCATTGGAAAACGTTAGGTAGCCCATGTAGTAGAGGCACTGTCTTCTCCATTAACGAGTCATGATTTGCAGCGACAACTATGCGATTCGAAGTCAAGACCACTGTCAAGGTTAGACTGTTGGAAAAAGTCTTATTATATATAAAATTGTAATTAATGTAAATTTTCTCTAAAAACTTCAACTTTTGCATAAAATCCTGCCTTTTAAAAACTTTACCCGAGTACTAATCTTTATTGTCGAGATCCACACAACAATCAGTGCCCGCAGAAAAAACTGTAAAAGTTTATTGAAAGCATTTATTAAGCCGCTACACTTCACAGAATAAAATCATTCTTTTTTTCGTTCTTTTAAATGGCAAAACACTGTTGAAGAACATACGTTTTAAGAGTTATCATATGAAACAAAGTATTAAGAGCAATGGGCTTATCAAAAAGAAAAAGCTTCACCGGGAATATTCAAACCAACAACCAAATTCCAGCGTCGCTCCCAGAATATTTTAGTCAGCTTAAATTTGACGGAAACGTTTGGAAATTAGGCAAACCCCACAGGCGGATCAGTAGAAATGCGGTGAAGGGGGAGGTTTATGATCCCTTGTTTTCAGATCATAACCTCGCTGATAAAAGGAAGAAGAAGGTTGGAAACTAGATAATGATTTTGAGTATCACAAGAGTACTATAAGAACCGAATGAATATAAAATTGAAGTTACATGAAACTCAGAGTTTGTTATAATATACGAAATAAATCTTCCGATGAAAATAGCGACGGCTTACAAGCTTTTGTACAAGCATTTTAATTGTACCAGCGGCTTGAGAACTGTGCATTTGTCTTCTATAGGTATATACAATGGGAAATGTCGCCAAAGTGAGCGCATCACCGTCCAAACTCGCCATTGTCCACACACTGGCGCTTCATAAAATTCTGAAGTTGTTGCCTTTGTGTCGTACTTGGTTTTTATATGGCTATTAGCTATCCTTATCTTCGTCCTGTTCCTCTGATGTATATGTCTCTGATCCTTTCCCCGATGTCTGCCACGTAAGCTCATCATTGGGGGATTCCAACTTTACCTCACTGCTCGTCCTCGTCTTTTTAATTCCAATTAGTTGATACACCTCTTGGAATATCTTCGATTCAAAGTTTCACCCTTGTTCGCAACGCAGTTCCATAGGCAAATCTCTTCACCCTGCTGTTAACACTCTGCTCTACGATGGTCTTCGCTTCCTGATTAGGGATGGCGAACGCTTCCGGCTATTTGCTGAAGTAGTCCATGACAACTAAGGTGTTATTGTTGCCATTGTCGGATTCCGGAAATGGGCGGCGATCTCGGTGGCGATTCGTTCGAAGGGTGCGCCCATATTGTACTGATACGTTTTACTTCGTGTCTTAGTTGTACCTACGACATACGACACATTTGCGGCACCAACTTTCTATATCGTCCCTTGCACTGAGGCAATAAAAACGTACGCGTACCTTTCCAGTATCTTGTTCGCACCCAAATGACCTCCGAATACTCCATCATCATCATAAAGTATGCAACGGAGCACCTCATGTACTTTTGAGCGAAATGAGCTGCATTACGAAATCTTTTCCATCCGGGCTCTCCTGTTTCCTTTTCAGCATACCATCTTGAACATGAAGGGAGTCCCACTGTGTCTTGTATAATTTAAGTTTGGGGCTTCCGTCCAAGAAATCCTGTCCGTCTGTGTTTCCATGAACTACTTCCATGCTAATATCGGTTCGACGACCGGGTCTTCTTTCTGAGCGTTCCGGATTTCTTTTGCACTCCAACCCACAATAGGTTCAACTCTGACCCTTTGGATGGAAATAAGGGGGCAATGGTGTAGTGGTAACGTCGTCAATTGCGACGCTAATGGTTCATGGTTCAAATCCTGATGTCAGCAAGCATTTATTTATTTCTTATCTTACATGGTCGTCTGGATAATGCGTCCGCTTTGGAATGGAGTATTCTTTAACGATGCTGTATTTCGTAGTTGTATATCTGCAATCGTTCAGTTCATCTTGCGACTTATCGTAGAGGTATTTATGGGAATGCTTTGTCACCAGTAGCAGCGCCGGAAGTTCTCACCTGATCACACAATATGTCCTTTCGGGCTTGGACAGCACTTTGCTAAAGTATGCTACTACTTTCCTTTCGCTGTTGTGTACTTGCGAAAAGACGTTACTTGCATCTGCATCCACAATAAACATTTTGCTGGGAGTGGGGTAAGCTAGCATCGGTGCTTCGCATAGTTGTCGCTTAAGATTTCTAAAGTTTTTATTGCACTTACGTAACAATTTGAATTGCTTTCCTTTTTCCATCAGTTGGTGCAAGCTCTTCACGATTCCGGCAAATTCCTTTACGAATAATATGTAACAAGACCCAAAAGCTCCTGGATTGGTGTTTGTCTTTTAGAACTGGCCAGTTTTTCACAGCTTCCACTTTTTCTGAATCGGTTCGCACTCCTTCTGATGAGATAACATGGCCCAGGTACTTGACTTCGGATTTGAAGAGAGCACATTTCTTCAGATTCAGCTTCAGGTGCGCACTTTAAAGTTGTTCTAGCACATTCCTCAGGTTGTCACGATGATCTTCAAATGTTTTTTCTACCACAATGACATCGCCCAGATACACCAGGCAAGTTTTCCAGGTCACGCAGGACGTGTTCCATTAAGCACTCGAAAGTTGCCGGAGCGTTGCACTGTCCAAGTGGCATTACCGTAAACTGCCACGGCACATCCTGCAATGAATGCAGTTTCTCTCGGTCTTCTGGATCGATCTGTACCTGCCAAAAGCCACTCTTCAAATCGAAGGTGAAAAACCATTGAGCTCCTGAAAGTGTGTCTAATGTGTCGTCGATCCGTGGTAGAGGGTAGCTATTCTTCATCGATTCCCTTGTCGCAGTCTTTAGATAGTAGCAACCGGAATTATGCAGCCATAACTTTCGGGCGAGATATATTCTTACGATGGAAGCCATGGCGCTGGTATCGATAGTAGAAACGAACTTGTTATTGCCGATGAATGCTTCCACTATTAGGGACCTAGTGCATCGCTTAGTTTAGAAGACCTGGATGGTGTTTTTGCGAGCGCCGACTCCGACAGCCAACTTCTTCTCTAAGCGGTTTCCTGACTCCTGGTTTTGAGAAGCCTGGCCAAGAGGATGGGTGTTATCCCTATTGCATGGTTCTTCGCTGCGTCACCTATTCGCACAATGTGGACAGTTTCCGCATCTGAGTGGACTTCTGCATTACCTATCCTATTTTATTGCAGTTCCTCCAACGAATTTGTTCTCCGAGAGCGCTGTTTCGGTATTCAACGTACATCCTCTGGCAAGAACATTCGATGGCGTCAACTTCCCTCACACGGTGGATTCATTCATTAATAATGTAGTGCAAAAAGTGTTTTTTGTAGATACCACAATAAATTAAAATTCGAGGCGAATTAAACAATACTTGGGTACTATGCTGAAGAAAAAAACTATTTTGACAGATCTATCTACTTATGCATTAGAGGTTTGCAGCATTCCGCCTCAACCGCCCTTGAACAGACCACACGTTAAGCCGTGCATTTGTTCACGTATGTGTATTGCCTGCTTTGAAGTCTTGGGCACAACTATACGTTAAGTACCATGATTGAGTGAAAAGTGGCACTTCCATCTTTGAAGAGCTTACTCATAGACAGCAGCTAAACTTTATACTAATGTCTTTATTTATTTATTTTTTATAAATCTCCCTTGGGAAAGACCTGCAGGTGTCTTTTAATTCTGCATTTAAATTGTTATAGATTAGAACTTTTAGGAAATATTTCAGTTTCAAATATCGCTTGTCTTGTAACAAAAGGAATTTTCATAAAATGATGTTCTTCTGGTTGGCAAGTGGACATAAAAGTTGGGTACTCTAGTGATCATTTTGTTGAGATCTTTCGAACATCTGTCATGGTAGTGTCTGTAGAACAGGCATAAGTCTGCCACCTGCCTTCGATGAGCAAACTATTGAAAGTCTGACGTTAGTGCTGGATTTTCTAATAAACAAACTGCTAGCATCTGGATGCTGTCAAGTAGATTTAGATAATGATTTGGGACCGAGCTCCAAACGTGAAAGTGCTCAAGCCCTGGTCTTTCTTGTGCTTTATATTAAAGATTGTATTTGTGCCTAAATGACCTTCCAACTGAAAGATATTGGAGACTTAAGCAATCTACCACTTCCAATTGCTTTTTCGTAGCTATTACTCTCTACATATGTAGCTTATTTGCATTTTTGTAAATTCTTTAAGCACGACCATATAGGTATCCATCGAGTCTGAGTTTTGGAGCTGATACATTGAATCCTAGAAATCAAGTCACAACAACCAATCATTTTAATTGCAGTTTGTTTCCCATTTATGTGAGTGGAATAACAATAAAAACACCAATCATTATTATAAAAACCATTAATCAGACCATCACTTTTCAAAACTTAACGGAAGTTTTATTTACCTTACCGATAATCACCCAAACACTTCCTACTATTACTACGCCATTTCGACTTTTTCCTATAAATACCCCTGTCTGTAGAAATTATATTCAAAGGCATTCTTTAGAAATATTTGAACTATAGTCATGAATATAACGGCATTAATAGCGCTATATATTACTAACGCCCAATCCCAGTATGTAGAAAGTAACATAAATATTGAAATTTCCCAGTCCTTGCTCTACGTTATCGACAATTACTTCATGAAAAACAGTACCTGCTTCAGTTACATCCTTTGGTGCGAGCGTCAACATACCTTAAACTTTTTTAAAGATCTTATGGAAATCTTATTCAGTTATTGGGGCACAATGAAAGTACAAATCATAATGAATGACATCGATGGACGATCAATGCAATCATCTGAAAGCAATTTTAACTTAATACTAGTCGATTCGGCGAAATCATTTTTGTAAGTTGTGTTTTAAAGAATTTTTTTTTTAATTTTGAAGAACTTTAAACCTGTACCAGTTGGTCCTAAACCAGCAAATTTCGTTACGTTAACTTATTCTTATGAAGTCGACCAAATTAACTGAAAGTTGTTCCCAGTTCTTTGAAAGTTCTTTGCTAGTCTAGAACATTAGGTGCTTATGCGTATTTTTAATGGAAATTTTACTAAAGCTTAAATTTCAGCAATTATTATCAAGGATTAAAAATATGCTTATAGTTTTTGTATTGAGGCTTTCCAAGTGAAGTATGTATTCTCTTATTGTGTCTTGCATTCCATCCTAGAAAAATAGATCCGGCTTCGAAAGTTCATAATTACGACATTAACGAGTACTATTACGTGTTCATTCAAAACCGAGATAAGTATCTGCCCAAGGACATTCAGGCAGTTTTGGATTACTGTTGGAAAAACTACATCATCAATGTGAACATCCTCATTCAAAAGGCAACTGGCGAGCTTATCATCTACACGTACTTCCCATTTACGGCTTCGCACTGTGGAAAAGTCCTACCTGTTGAAATCAATCGATATCGTAACGGAACAATGGATAACAAGGACATATTTCCTGAGAAGCTCTTAGATATGCATCAGTGTCCTCTGAAAGTTGCCCTTTGGGATGTGCCCCCGTTCATATCACTAGATGTGCAAAAAACAGGACAAGACGCTATTAGTGGATTCGAAGGTGAGCTACTCAAGACTTTATCCGAATTAATGAACTTTAGAATAGACTACATCGTTCCACCGAATGATGAGAGAAAGGGGATAATCGTGGGAAATAGGACCACTGGTGCTGTTCGAATGGTAAGTTGGACCTTTACTGTAAGTCATAATTTTTACCGAACCATTAATTTTAGCTCCAACATAGGGAAGCCGATATGAGCCTGGGCGTTTTTCAGTTTACCATCGATCGAGCTCGGGTATTAACACCCACCTACACTTACTACCAGTCAAGGCAAATCATTTTCCTCTTACAGGAATCGCCAAACTACCTTTGATCAGAAATGATATTCTATCCATTTTCCCCCTCCATCTGGATGCTGTTAATTACAACTTTCACTTTTGTCCTGGCAATACTAATTGGAACACACTTCTGTACACAAGACATGACTCCTAGAAGGACTAAAACGTTATGTGGCAGCATTTTCATTAATTTCATTGCAATAACTTTAGGTATGTCGTCAGCCCTATGTCCAAAAAGTTACTTTGGCAGAATCTTTATAACCACCTGGATGTTAAGTACTCTGATCATCCGGGTAGAATATGAAGCACTGATTTTTCACTTAGTTAGGAATAATTTCTTCAAAATTCCACCACGCACTATAAATGAACTCATTCAAAAAAAATACACGTTCGTCATAAATCAATTTGCCTATGAAAACTTAAAAACTGTTCCACTCTTACGAGAGATAAATTTAAAGATTCAAGAGATAGCTAATGTTCATGATGGTTCAGCATTTTCCTATTTAGAAGACAATCCAGAAAAAAAATTAGTAGCTGTGACACCAGATGAATTTCTTTTATACTATGGAGCTCGAAATCGTAAGGCGGGAGTATTTGTTACACTGTCAGAGGCTATCCTGGTTCAAAGTATTAACATTTATCTTACAAAACATTCGTTTTTAGCTAACCGCGTCAATGCTCTTCTGAGATGGATGAATGCTTTTGGAATGATTACCAGTTGGGTTTCCAAAGCTTTAGATTTGTCTTACTTTATGGTTCCACAAGAAGCTAAGCAGGCCACAATTGGTCAGGAGGCTCTGATAGGTGTCTATTACCTATGTGGAATTCTATTCATTGTGTCGTTTGTTGTTTTCATATTAGAAATGATATCAGTTAAGTTCAGAGCCTTAGGCAGGATTTTTGAGAAAATGCTGTAAACATGGAACAACAAAAGAACTGAGGAAAGTCCATATATTTGCGAAACAATTAAGAGGAATTCCGTAGAATTAAAAAGTACGTATTGTATTATGTATCCCTTAAGATTAATTTCACTGCGCAACTTTAAAATAAAAATAGTAGACCTAAGAAATTTAAATTTAAAACAATTGAGGTTAATGGTGAAGCTGAAGAATCTTTTATCGATTAGAGCGTTTTCTTGCAGAAACAACGGTCCCACAGTAGAATTATTGCTTGTATTTGTGCTTTTGAAAATAGAAAGACCAAAAAAAATTAAGTTTCAGCTTTCTTCAAACATAGCCATTTTGCAATCGAATTTCTTAACATGATACAAAAAGCGAGAGTACTAAGATGAATATTGAAAAATATTCTTAAGCAAGCAAAACTTAGTGTAGTAATAGCCGTCGCCCTGCATTTTATTGAAAATTGGACATGCTTGGCATTTGAGTATTCGGAAATCGACCAAGAAGAGCTAAAGTTAGCAAATCTAAACTAAATAATCAGTGGTTATGAGAAATGTAATTGATTAATATACATATTATATACACATTCTGAATAGTTTTGTTATCGTGCTTTAATCTGATAACTTTTTGTGTATGAATTTCGACCCAATTCTGCGATAAATTAATTTTAAAAAAGGAGTCTTAGTAGAATTGTTATCGTTATTTGGATATTTAAAGGAGAACCTTGTACGCTATCTGATAGCATATTATATTATATAATATTGTAGCATTCATATAAAGTTTTATTACTATGAACCCTAGCAAGAATATTATAATATTATTTATTAAATCGTTAAATAAAATTCAATATTTTATAAAACCAAAATGTAAAGTAAGCAAAAGGAAACCGTACGCGACATGATATGGGACATGATATATACTATATGTAACATAATTCAAAAATTGAATGTGAGCAATATCTTTCTTAACAATTATGAGAAAATTAGACAAAAATGTAATCATCGGTACCCATCTAGTTTTAGTTTTCTTTTAACAGTTTGCTTCCAAAGTACCATGATCCTGCTTAGAAGTCTGAGAGCGAACTCACATGAAAACTTTTTGAACGCAAGTCAGGTATTATTGATATTGCATCCTACTGTATATTAGCAAATCATTGAACTTTAAATAAAATAAAATAAATAAATAAACTAACTTTCAGTAATTTATTCATTTACGGCAAAATGTGAATAACGCGAAGAAATTTATATTTTCAATTTTCTAAGCGATTTCAATTTTATTGGTATCCGACCAAATATGCTTCGGGTAACATACATATGTCCAAAATCAGTGGTGGTCTGCTCCAAAATGAAAACAGTATTTTCCATTGAGGTATGCAATTTGTGCTTTATAAATTTATTTTGAAATTATAGAACCACACTAATCTACAGAAAACAAATTTTAAGCACAAATGTAGAGTCTATAATAGCCGCGTTTTGTTTTCCCCGTGAACTGAACTAGTTCATCTCAAAATAAAAAAACCCTCCTGGTTCACGTAGAAATTTCATTTTCGCAAGTTGGTAGCAGCAGCTACAAACTGACGTTTCATGTGGATTAAAAATGGCGGGAAAATGGCAATCGAAGTGAGAAAAGTGTTTAATATTTCTTTAATAATTAAGTGTTTTTAGATACTTTTGTCAGAAAGTGAGGATACAAAAAATAACTATGATTTACTTCTGCCATTCAGCAGAGCTGCCAAGCTCTGCATATAGTTAAACCAGCTCAAGTGTTGGTTCAATTGCTGTTTTTGCATCCTGTGTAAAAATATGAACTGAACCAGTTCAGGGGGAAAACTAAACGCGGCTAATATTCTGCCCTTAATATTTATTCATTGTTCATGCATACTCATTTACTTTAAGCACGGCCGCTACATTTACGAACATGTCCGTCTTATCTAATGTCAATAGCAAGTGCAAGAACCTATATAAAATTCAAAAATCTCTCGGCTGGGAATCGTGTATATGAATCACTGGACCAAGGTTCGAAAAAAAGCATAAAAACGCTATAAATAACATGAAATATTCATTTTCATGATCTAAAAAGTGTCTCTATTCAATTGAGCGCTATACTCGCGGATGGTGTATATTCATATTATGTCCCAAGAATTTATCTTTGCAACAAAAAAAAAAAAAACAGATACTAAGCCTTTTCAGTCCTGCCTTTAATCACGTAAAGATTATACATGTAAAACCGGTTGTCAAAGTTGTGAGAATTTCACAGAGTAAAGTTCTACTTTGTTGAGCTAATGGACGTCTGCACGCATTAGGTGTTTTTTTTTTTTTTTTTTCTTTGTTAATTCATACTCACCTCACTCACAAAGCAACAACAAAACAAAAGTGTTTTGGTGAGAAGTGTATAACCATTTCTCAACAAAACACCCATACTCACTTTACTACCAACTTTGAAAATTTAAAAATGAAGTGACAATTTATGACATTCGGTGTCAGCTGTCGACGACACAGAGAAAAAATGATTCTATAAGTCCACCTATCTCGCAGGACATGAATTTTATTCTAATGAACGTGTGGCCAGGCACGAATTAATGGCTTATTGGATTGAAAAACATAAAACTAGGTGAATTTAGTAAATTTTCTCCTGATTCATTTAAGACATAAAACATCATCCTACATTGTCCTGAAGCTGAGCAACGCTCAAAACAATTATTCAGAACATCGCCCACAATCTTCCTTTAGTGGAGACCACTGCCAGCTGCCATGCAACAGAGAGTTTCGTTGCAATAGTGTGTGTGTATATGAGTATATGTGCGTGTTCTAGCGTGATCATATGTTTTGCACTTAAATGTGCGGTCGTCAGTTATACCTCCTTGACGGGTTTTGTGTTGTGTACGGGCTTCTGTGCGCTCTTACCTGGATTCTCACAGGGAAATATACATTTTCAGTATTGTATTTAGTTGGCAATTATATTTTAACAATTATTATTAAGTCAATTATAAATGACAACAAACTCGGGCTCCGCAACATAAAGCGCATCTTAACCGTTTGTGCAACTCACTAAAAAGATCTATTAAAAACTTTAAGAATAATGAAATGCAAACTTAGTTAGAAAGCTTAACGGTAGAAAAAGATTCTAATTACTCGCTTTGGAAGGCTATAAAAGGTATTAAAAAACCTCAAATTCAAGCCGCCCCAATTAGGAAAAACCAAGACGAATGGGCAAGGCATGATAAAGAGAAAGCCAAGTTTTTGCCACCCACCTGGAAGAAACTTTCAAATCGTTTGATGGACAAGCTCTTATTCAAAATATAAATACGTCGTACATAGCCAATAGCGTAATAAGAAATTCGACACTTACTGAACTTAAGGAAGAAATAAAGAAACTTAAACCTAAGAAGGCTCCTGGATACGACCTAATTACAGGAGAGGTTTTTAAAGCCCTACCAAGAAAAGCTCTAATTAAGCTTCTGTTCATTATAAACGCCGCGATTAGACTAGAATATGTTCCCAGCCAATGGAAAGTGGCCGAAGTCATAATGGTCCTTAAGCCCGGAAAACCACCGAATAAAAAAACGTCTTCGATTTCGCTTCTTCCAATTATATCCACGGTGTTCGAGAGAATATTGATTAGACGAATACAGCCGGTAATAGAAGAAGGGCATCTCATTCCGGATCATCAATTCGGATTCAGAAGTAAGCATTCTACAGTTGAACAAGTACATCGAATAACACATGTAATCGAAAAGTCACTTGAAGAAAAAAAGATTTGTTCAAGCGTATTCCTTGACGTCTCTCAAGCCTTTGACAAGGTCTGGCACGAAGGCTTAAAGTCTAAATTACGACAAGTTCTGCCGGAGCACCTATATAATATTTTGAAGAACTACCTTACGAATAGACTATTCCTCGTCAAACGTGGAGACGAATATTCAGGTTTTAAGGAAATAATGGCAGGGGTGCCGCAAGGAAGCGTTCTTGATCCAGTTTTATATCTATTATACACTCGTGACATACCGCAAGTAGAAGGCACTGAGCTAGCTACATTTGCCAACGACACTGCTATCTTGACAGTAGGTAAAACGGTCGAAGATACTACAGAAAAACTGCAAGAGGCTTTGGATAGAGTAAATGAATGGACAAAGATTTGGCGAATCGCACTCATCTAGGCCAAATCTGTTCATTTAAATTTTACTTATAAGAGAGTAAATAATTTGCCGATCTTTTCAAATTCGGTTCAAATTGCATTTGCAAACGAGGCTACGTATCTTGGAATGACACTTGATGCAAAGCTGAAATGGAAAACCCACGTTAAGAAAAAACGCAAAGAACTAGATAATAAATATAGAGAAATGTATTGGTTACTTGGAAAATATTCCAAGCTTAATATAGAGGACAAACTGCTTTTATATAAGCAAGTGCTAAAGCCCGTATGGACATATGGTATACAACTCTGGGGTTGTACCAAAATAACTAATATTAAAATTTTACAAACTTTTGAGAACAAAGTGCTAAGAAGTATTGTTAATGCGCCATGGTATATCCGAAATAGCGATATCCATAGAGATCTTGGCATTAAAACCATAGAAGACGAAATTCAAACCTACGCAAGAAAGCATAGAAGTCGACTAGAAAATTACGTAAATATTACAGTCCTCCAAGTTTTGGAAGAAAGAAATTTACTGCGCTGTCTACAAAGAACCAAACCTTTAGACTTAGCGCGATAAGTAACCGCGTCTAAACTGCGGAGCTAGCAGGAACTTCTAATGGGAAGGTACCCGCAAAGTGTCCTTATTTCATGAAACGAAAACTACTTGATGAGTCGAATACTTATTTTTTAGTGGGTAAGAATCCCACACTACTATGAGCACGCGCTGTCTATCCTCATAGTGTCTTGTTGAAGATTTCACCTACCCTCGGAAAAAAAAATATTATAAGTGAATGAGCGTTAACTAAAATGAGGCTAGTAACAAAACATAATAAACAATTAAATAAAATCACAAAAATGTAATTCAACCAATCAGGTAATTCATAGGCTTTTATTTAAAATGGGAAGTATCTGCGAACATGTCCTACTGTCACTGCAAACAATTGATGCTTAGCAACCTTAACGAAACGAATAGTTGTCAACTACCCGGATCAGCAACATCTTAGATTCATGTTTCGTAAACACGTATGTTCACTTTTGTTGACTGACTTAATTATATCCATTTTTGTTTTGTTGTTGCTTTGTTAGGAAAAATTGACTAAAATGCCTATACACTTCTCACCAGAAGACGCCTTTAGTCAGTAATCAAAAGACATTGGACATTGTGCGTTAAAGAATCTCAATCCCCGGCGGCGTCAAATCACGTTCAGTGAAATTATTTGTTTCTTAAGGGTTTGTAGCCCTCGGTTATTTGACACTAGTATTGGGGTGTGTTTGTTGATATCTGCCTTTTCTAAAAAAGGTCCCGCAATTCACTGATTGGTTAAAATAGATTTATTTTCTTTAATACTTATATTTTCACATATGGGAATGAAAACTAAAGAAACTTTAGCTTTGAATAAAACAAATAAGACAAATATTGCACACAAAATTTGAGAATAACAGGTTATAAAGAAAATGGGCAGCATTCGCTTTCAATTGTAGATGCTGAATAAGATGAGTAAATATCTAAAAAAATAAATAAGCGTTCATATACTCAAAAGGATATGCGAAAGGTAATGTACGAAGATACATATTCGAATTAAGGGTAAAGTCTATTCTTTGAAAAATTTTGTTAAAACCGAAACTCTTTTTCTTGACGGTAATTTTACAAGCCTACGGTAATTATTTACTTTCATTGTGGACTTAGTACATCTAAGATTTCGAAATTTCGTTTCCAAACTACTATTATCAATCTGGTTGCCTATTCACAGTTCGCTCTCTTATGCTATTATGACACTGTCTTTGTTTGATATTTCAAGTCGCGGGGGAAAGAGAAAGAACGGTTTTAGGGCATAGACAACAATACTTGAAAGAAACGCCAGATGAATTTTATATGCAAACACGTTTTTATTTTTATTTCGCACTGATTTTTTTACAACAAATAGCGTTAAATTATTCACAAATATGCAAAAAATAATATCTTCAACTCCCGTATGGTGACGTCTTTCTTCTAAAATTAGACGAAAAGAAGGATTGAAAATGAACGAATAAAATAATGAATTATCAGGAACAGAATGTAAATTGCATACTTTTTTCTAGTTTGCTGCCTTGATTTACGATAAAGCCATAGTTCCGGTTTCACTTTTTAGCTACATTTTAGTCGGAAAAAACCCGGTGTCATAATAGCATTCGTATAGCAGCTAAACGAATTTGTGTTTTTTCTTGTTTGTTTTAATTTCAACAAACAAATGATTACAGGGTGGGTAAATTCGATAAATTTATAGGTGCATGTAAAAATAGACTCACGAAAGGAACTGCAGACCATATGCTTAAGAAAAAAAACTCGCAACATTGTTCAAAAATAGACATAAATTTTCTTAAGCTACTCGTATGTACTGCAGTTCAGCGCAAGCTTTTGTTGTAGACACACTTTATACATACCTCTCTTGCGGAAAAATGTTTTTAAACTGCCTACGTTAATCAACTTCGCAATAAATTTGTTTTTGTGCGGCCGATATACGAGTACCAACTTTTTGAACGTTGCTGTGAAATTCGCCATTTTGACATCTAATGTTATGAAAGTAAACACACGTACCAATTTTCGAAACTAAAAAATAAAGTGAGTATAGACTGTATTTTGACACTCAAAAGTGAGTTAGATATATTCTTAAATGAACACATCTAATATTACGAATTTGAACATCGTTGTAACCCAATCTGTATTGTGAACCACAACTTACCACATAGCACGTCGTCTTATCTTTATATTTTTTTTATGATAAGAGTTATTTTTTATTCCACAATTAAATGTCTTCAACTTATTTTTCCACAATCAAAAACACAAATCAATATACAACTTATTTTGCCAGTTTCTAATTTTTTCCGCCGTGAAACAAAAGAGCTAGTGATGTTGGAATATATGTGAAGTTGGGCATTAGCAGTACATATATTAATGTGTTAATGTTATTACACTATGAAGCCTGAAAGTTGACTGGAACCCAAGAAATTTTAGATAAATAATGCCAGCATTCTAAATTTTTAGGCGTTATGCTGTCCATTTTTATTTTTCTATGATACAAAAGTATTTGTCACTCTGACGTATTGTATATGGATTGCTAGTGAAATGTCACTTTCATACCATGTCTGCAGGAAAATGTTATCCAACATCTCCAGCTCCCTTGTTTCAGTGCGGTATTAAACAGAAACAAAATATCCGCCATCATAGATCCCCCATAGAAACTTGCGCCATCTGTGTTTGCTCATGTGTACTGGCTGTAAAAAACTGTTAACAGTTAAATAGTTTCAATATTCGTTGCCATATATGTCACTGCAAATATTTTCTTGTTTCCTACAGTTACAATATTACGAAATTGAATTTCGTTGTAACACAATCTGTATTGTGAATCACAGCCAACCACATAGCACTTCATTTTATCTCTATCCTCCTTTATTTAGTAAGAGTTATTATTTATTCCACAATTAAAAGTTCCCAGCTTATTTCTCCACAATCAAAAACACAAACCAAAGAACAACTTATTTTTTTTTCGTTCCATTGGCTCGCGAACTATCAAACAAAGTACCAGTTTCCAATTTTCGCCTCTATGAAACAAGGGAGCTTGAGATGTTAGAACATGCGTGAAGGTGGGCACTAGCAGTCCATATATAATCCGCCAATGATTTCTCATGTTTTTATAAAGGAAGGGGTCGATTCCTCCGAAGTCTCACATTTCTCAACGACCGCAATCTAATACTATCATTACTATTTATTTCACGCCATTCCTCGTACCACCCATGTTCACACTGCCTAACCATTCTATGCGCAACTCTTCGGCATTTTTTCACATCTCTCCATTGGCTGTCCTGTTCAGCATGTACCTCAGCTTATCGATTGTCATTTTGTCAAAGCCCACCATCAACGCCATTTTCAGTTTTTCGTTCGGGTGTTTTCCTTGTGCTGTGATTATAAAGCCCTCAAATTTCATTCAAAAATGGTAAAATATTTTCAATTTCTAACTAAACACCTTTCTTACTTACCGTGTTTCACGTTGTTCATTATCGATTTGTTAAAAGTTGCATCGAAATCTACATTTTTACCGCAAATATCAACAGTTAATTACGCCGGGTGTCTAGATTGAGGCCGACGGCCAGCGGAAAATGTGTCTGTATGCACGTGAGAAAATTTCTCGATTTTTCTGCGTCGTAATTATGCGTATTTTCTAATGGTCTTACTGCGTTGCTTGGTAAAGCTTGGGAATTTTAGGATTTTACTAAAGTTTATTCTATAACTTTGTAATGAACGGGGGAATATTCTGGAAAGAAAAGTAGTTCAATGATCCGCATAGTGTGAATCATCTGGAAAGTGAGGTTATGTGTGCGGCAGATGGACCCCACGCCCAAGATGAGAATAGGAAAATTTTCCAATTTCGTAGAGAAAATGAATTTATCTAATTGGCCTCGTGGTTCTTGTATGGGAAGTCGCGTACCGTCGGTTTTGCATAAATTTTTAATTGAAGAGTGGGCTTGGGGGACTTAACATGTTTCTATGCGGTCCTCCACTGTGGGAGTCCAAAGAATCTTTCGGCCTTGGCATGGTTTGTAGAGAGAGTCACACTTGATCAGTTTTTCTACGCTGGGAAATAGGTAACTTTTTTTTTCGAATTGAAGGCTAGATTTTACTTTCCTGGAAATATCGAAAAGTTTTTTTTTTTTTTTTTTTTTATCTTTGTCCGATAGAATGCCTTGTGCTGACCTCAAAAGTGCAAAAAAAAAAAAAAATTATTGCCGCTCTGTTCGGGAGACTTAATCCGCCTCCAAATTTAAAAAAAATGTCAGCTAGATTCTACTTCACCCGGAATTTCAAAAATTGTACTATTTTTAGTCCAATAGATTTAACCTACGCTGAGCCACAAAATTTCAAAAAGGCCATTTTAAATGGTACCAAAAATTCAGGAATGGAGCACCCAAACTTCTTAATTATTCTTTCTTATCGATAAAGAATTAAATTAACAGATAAAAAAATGATAATCAAAGTCGGTCCATAACAACCGAAGTCATAAAATGAATTCATCGAGTATCCGAGCCGCCAAAAAATAGTTGCATATTCACCACACAAGCAAATGCCATAGGAAAATGAGCACAAGAGAAAAGAAAAAGGAGAAGTACCTATGTACATACGTCCTAAAGAAATTTAGCGATTATTTCTCAAATTTTCAAATCACTAAATTTCTTTTTTCTTGTGCTCATTTTTCAGTGAGTTTTTTCGTGTGGTGTTTTTACTAACTTGTTTTTATGGGTCGATTTTGATGAAACTTTTTTTTTTTTTTTTTTTCATATGTTCGTTGTGGGCGCCGTGATGCAAGTGGTTAGTGTGTCGGACCACTGCGCATGAGATTCATGTTCGAATCTCCCAAACACTTTTTTTTTGCTTACGGTCCCATCTCTCGCGAATGTCTGACAAATACCCGAGAGTATTGTTTCCACGAGCAAGCTTCTCAAAACAAATTGCCCTTTGGTTATGGCACTAAACTGTAAGTCCCTTTCCACTCGTGTGAATAAAAATATAACGCACACAACACGAGTGGTTGGGAGAAGCTAGGCTCAGGCACTAAAAGAGCTGTTGCGCCAAATATATATATATATATTTTTTATGCTAATTTAATTTTTTTATCTTCGCAAGAAAGAATAATTTATGTTCTTCATATCTGAAATTTTGGTACCATTTTATATGGCTTTTTTGAAACTTTGGGTGCGCTTTACGCCTTCCCGAGAAGAGAGCACCACAAAAATTTGCAGATTCATGCTCAGAATTAACTAATCTGTTGGACGAGAAAAATGTGCAATTTTCGACATTTCCGGCAAAGCAAAATTTTACTGAATCGGATGACCTTAGGGTGCAATCGTTCTTATTTTATTTCAATTCTGGATACCTTGCGTCTGATCTTGTAATCAGTTTTCAATAAATCGGTATTCTGTAGGTTTTTGGTCTGTGTATTAAACCAAGAGCCGCAGCATTTTTAAGCTGTGAAAGGTAACCGAAAATAAAGTACTTGTATATGAGTTGAAAGTTTGGGTAATGCTTTTGTTATAAACTAAGCCGTGTAAATTTACCGCCCTGGTTTCCAATTGCAGCAATGATATTCATCCAAATTTCAAAGTGGGTACTACTGCATACTAGTAATAGATTTTTTCAAACTCATAACAGCCTTGCCCATTTGCACTATTGCTTTGTTGTACGGAAGTTAAGATGTAACATATGTTTTTATTTTCCTAGACTGAATGTTAGTCAACAACTTTAACATAAAATTAATTTTTCATATTTTTTCCATTCGATTGAATGCACTTATTTATTCCTTAGCGCGAAAAGTTCCCTAATCAGGGTTATCGTGAACAAATTTTCCCTCGGAATTGATTCCCCGAACAAAAATTAGGTATCTTCAAAAAAGACGAAATAATTCCGCGGAAAAGAAATAGGTAGGTATCATGAGTAAAAATTCAGGAGAGTTTTCGACGCAATCGCGATATTTAATTTTTCCCCGATGAATTGTTCCCCTATTGAAGGTACCTAATTTTTGTTCGTGGGAGAAATTCCGAGGGAAGTTCTATTCGCGATAACCCTGAATATCTTGTTCCCACAGATAAAGGATTAAGCATATTTCTTCTATCATCGGTTGTAACTGCTTCAGCAGGAGTTTTTCAAATACTTTTGATATTGGCAGAAACGACGTCGGTCTGTACGATTTTTTTGGTCATTTGGAGATTTACCTAGTTTCGTAACCATTATTACTTCAGCAACTTTCTATTGTCTTGGAAGATATGGGAGCCTTATCGCAACATATGAGGTAAATGCTTTGGCAATTCCTTGAGGATCTGTCCCGTTATTAGATCATACCCAGGGGCCTTGTTTTTTTTTTGATAGCCTGGCGAAGTTCGACTAATGAAACGCTTTTTTTTTACTTTAAAGCTCCCAAGTGTTGTAATCATACTACCAAGATTCTCGAAAGTCTGAAATGTTCCCGCTAGGTGCTTCGCAAATAGATCTGCCATTTCTTTGTTTTTTCTTATAGTTAGGAATTGAATTTAGGGTTTTTTGATATTTTTTAATAACTTTCCAGAGCGAGTAATTTTAAATTTTGATATCTACTAAAACGTATTGCAGGAGATGTCACTAAATCCCGTTCGCATTCTTAAAAACGATGCACAGGAGGAAAAAGCCGAGATGGCTAGGTTATCCTCGTTCATCGGAGCGATAGCTATTGGCGATTTGGTCAAAAGTACCCTGGGACCAAAGGGTATGGACAAAATCCTAGTATCACACGGCCGTAATGCCGGTCAAGTAGAGGTGACCAACGATGGTGCCACTATCTTGAGGGCTGTCGGTGTTGACAATCCAGCGGCAAAGATCTTGGTCGATATGTCGAGGGTACAGGACCAGGAGGTTGGTGATGGTACCACCTCTGTGACGGTGCTAGCCGCCGAACTGATCCGTGAAGCTGAGAAATTGGTCGAACAGAAACTTCACCCACAGATTATCATTGCCGGATGGCGCATAGCGACTAAAGTCGCTCGCGAGGCCTTGACAAATGTGTCATTGGACAATTCGGCTGATAATGAGAAATTCAAGGAGGATCTCCTGAATATCGCCCGGACTACTCTGAGTTCAAAGATTCTGCATCAACACAAAGAGTTCTTTGCTAAGTTGGCAGTGGACGCTGTGTTGCGCTTGAAGGGCTCGGGGGAGTTGCATGCTATTCAAATTATCAAGAAGACTGGTGGAACACTGGAAGACTCATTCTTGGACGAGGGATTCCTGTTGGACAAGAAACCGGGTGTGCATCAACCACAGAAGGTGAGCTGAAAATTTGTATGTGATGTGCTTTAAATTATTTCAGGAAGGGTACAGCGAACCTTTTACGAAACGCGTCAAAGCGGTTGTGAATTATGTGTGTTTGATACTCATATCACAGCCATTTTGACGAGTTTTGTGAAGAGGACTACATCGGCAGTGTGGTTATATTATTGGAGAGGGGCTTGACATGTTTTGCATTGAAAACACCCTAACATTCTTCAAATTCCTAGGTAGAAAAAGCCAAGATCTTGATTGCCAACACTCCAATGGACACTGATAAAATCAAGGTATTTGGCAGCTCGATTAAGGTCGACTCATTGGCTAAGATCGCCGATTTGGAGTTAGCAGAGAAGGAGAAGATGCGTGACAAGGTAAACAAGATCCTGAGTCACAACTGCAACGTGTTCATCAACCGACAGCTGATCTACAATTATCCAGAACAACTGTTCGCCGATGCAGGTGTCATGGCGATTGAACACGCGGACTTCGATGGCATTGAGCGTCTAGCTTTGGTAACAGGTGGTGAAATCGTCTCGACTTTTGATCAGCCTTCTCTGGTTAAGTTGGGTGAATGTGATTTAATCGAGCAGGTGATGATTGGCGAAGACACCCTACTTCGCTTCAGTGGAGTGAAACTTGGTGAAGCCTGTACAATTGTGATTCGTGGTGCGACTCAGCAGATTATTGACGAAGCTGATCGGTCGTTGCACGATGCTCTCTGTGTGTTGGCTGCTACCGTGAAAGAGTCACGAATTGTGCATGGAGGTGGTAGTTCCGAGGCACTTATGGCTACAGCCGTGTTTAAAAAGGCAGCTGAAACTGCCGGCAAGGAAGCCATCGCAATGGAGGCATTTGCCAGTAAGAAATTACACTTAAGTTTCGTTATGGTATGGTTTTTATAATTTTTTTTTATTTCTCAGAGGCCCTGCTTTCCCTTCCCACTGCTATCGCTGACAATGCTGGCTACGACTCTGCTCAGTTGATCTCTGAGTTGCGCGCAGCGCACGCTCAAGGCAAAACCACGGCCGGGTTAGACATGGAAAAAGGAAAAATCGGTGATATGAAGGAGTTGGGCATCACAGAGTCCTTTGCCGTCAAACGGCAAGTGTTGCTGTCCGCATCGGAGGCTGCGGAAATGATCCTTAGAGTGGATAACATCATCCGATGTGCACCACGAAGACGTGTCCCCGATCGTGGATACTGTTGAAAAACAGAACTAAGCCTTAATCCTCGTAATTATTAACAAAAATAATTTAATTTTTTTTAATATTAATAAATTTAATCTGTATTAACGCGCTTCGTTTACACATTTCGTTTCTTCGTTTTTTAACGCGTTTATTTTTGTGGGAGAAGAACAGATGTGCTTCCCGCGCTTTAATATTTTGTACTGTTAGGAGAACAAATTCATGTACTTCATTGATACACACGGAAATGAAAAAAGAAATATCCACTAATTTACATACATATGTAGTTTTATTATTGTGGAAAAGTAATGCTTTTTTTGTACGTATACTTACAGGCTTCGTCGGACGAAAGAACCAGTCGCAAAGAACTTGGTGAAGTTTTTAACTTATGTCCAATTTACAGTCGGGACTATCGTAAATAAATTTTCTCGGAATTTTTCCACTGAACGAAAATTAGGTATCTTCAAAAAACGAGGAAATAATTCTCCAGGAAATAATTGTATCATGAATGATAATTAATCGCGCATGGCGATATCGGCAATTATTTAGAAAAAGGGCTTCCCCCCCCCGATTTTTATGGAATTTTAATATGTGGGAATAGACATTTTTCTGACAATCACCCTGATTGTCGTTGGCGTTTGTCGCTTTTCGACGATTGTCGTTTTATTTTTCAGATGTAGCCCGAATCCATTTTCATAAATTTTTCACTGTGAAAGAGTTGTAATAGTATTCTACACGACAAACAAATTGCTTAGTAATGTTTAACTGTCAGCAGGTTGCAGCTATGAATAACACCACAATCGTCGAAAAGCGACAAACGCCAACGACAATCAGGGTGAATTTTGATATCTTATATATAAATCTAAGTTGCAAAATGCGTTTGTGTCCCTCTACCGTCAATAATTTTCAACCAACAATTTCATTTTTTTAAATGTAGATAATTACGATAATTATTACAAAGGTGATAGGCAAAAAAAAACTACAAAAACATACAGGAGTGGAATTCTCTAAGGCGATAGTGGATAGTCACACTTTTGATAGTCAAAATTGATGATTACACTTTGTTAGCTCCGTAAAACGATCACAAAGAATTATTTAAAACTTGGTAGCACAGCTTTTCGAAATGTATTTTCCTCCCAGTGCCATCGTCGATCTCAGCTGTTTGTGGCAATTTGTTCCGATTTGTACACAGAAAAAAATGAAACAAAGTAGATTTAGCTTAAAACATGCATGTAAAATAATTAATTGACATATTTAAACAATTAAATCATTGTAGGCCTTCCGCACTATAGCTCTCTGGATCCTCAGGTCACTCGCGTTCATCAATGTGTACACGTTGTTCTCGTTCGTATTAACGTTTTCGCATAGGTAACCAGGAAGCATGGTATTTTTCATTTTAAAAACAAATAGCATAGTCATCACAAATCGCTGGTTAACATTTAGCCATTTCAATGATTCAGTCATAAACCTTATTGAGGTGTATCTACCACATTTCAAAATAATTCTCATTGATTTGTTTTGTAATAGTTGCAGTCTATCTTTATATGTTTGTGGACACGCATTTGTTCATATGTACTTACATATATTCGATTTAGAAATTCCAAAATATTTGAGTTATTTTGGATTCTTCATCAACACTTGCGGTATAAAACAAGTTCACAGAAAACTAAACATGTTCATAGTACTTCTTTACTAATAAACGTAAAAAACAGAATGACTATATGGAAGAGACATCTAAATATGTGTCACACAAAAACAATCGCAAAAATGTGATGATCGCGCTGATGGTCACCTTAGAGAGAGTAAAAGGGATGATTGTGATCGTCAACAATCAAATATCACCTTAGAGGATTCCACTCCAGACTTTTAAAAGGTGAACAGAATGGTGTGCATCTGCGTCTGAGTCTTGCATCGCTGTCAAAATTTGCCGCGCGGTTTGCAGCTAGAGGAAACAATGAAAGCGACTGTCAAATTTGGATCTTGTGTTTTTACTTCTTCAAAATATATACATTGTGAGAGAAGTAATCGCTTTTATCATGTGTGTTCTGCACATGTGTTACTTAGCACTAAAAATAGTAAAGAACTTTCAAATACCTCAAGGAGCACGACGAGGACCTTTTGTACTGTGGGTGCGATAAATTCCAAAAGGGGGCTCAAATTCTTAAATTTGTTTGACAAGCACGGCATGATTCCCTTGATTTTGATAATGTGAACGCTCCATCCAGCGGCATGTCAAACATGCTAGATGGATTTCAAAATGTTTTGATACTTTCCTGGCACGAACAAGCAAATTTGAGAATGTGAACGCTTGCTTGTCATGCCGGTAGGAAATTTCATTTTCAAAAAGTTTTCAGCCGGTGCGCATCATAATAAGAGAAAATAAAAATGGCTATAATCGGAAATTTCTAATGAGAACTGATATTTGATAGCATGTTTGACAAATGTGAACGCTAATGCTTTTCATCTAGCAAACATTCAACATGCCGTGCTTGTCAAACAAATTTGAGAATGTGAACCCCCCATAAAGAATTTAATTTTCGCGTACAATCTTCACAAATTTTTCGACTTCCATTTTGCGTAAACAATAGCTTTTGTGTACTAAAACATAAACGTCAAATTTGCATCGCTGCTTGAAGGTTCAACTTCACGATGCACGACTCAGACGCAGCCGCACATTGTGTTGCTGCTTACAGCTTTCCATAAATATTTTGGCAGCATCATTTACGCATATGCCATATATAAACATACCGTCTTTTTTTTGGCGGCCGAAAAAAAAGGTAAAATCCACTAAATTCGGCAATTTCGCAGGATATCGAAATGCAAAAAAGGGTATCAAATATAAAAAAATTTCTGTCGCAAATTCATATGTTATTCGTCAAAAATACTTATACGCTTATACCAACCAATCAACCAACAATAGTCGTGTTTTGTTTTCTCCGTAAACTGGTTCAGTCCATATTTTTACACAGGATGCAAGAACAACAATTGAACCAGCACTTGAGCTGGTTCAGTCTTCGTGAACCAGAATTTCTATCCCATATCTCACCACTAGATGGCTTTCAAAAAAAAAATGTATGTACATATGTAAAGCTTAGCAGTTCTGCTGAATGTCAGAAATAAATCATATAAATATTAAGCACTTTTCTCATTTGGATTGCTATTTTTTCCGCCATTTTGAATCCATTTTAAACGTCAGTGTCAGTCAGCTGCTACTACCAACTTGTGAAAATGAAATTTCTATGTGAACCAGGAGGGTTTTTTTTATTTTGAGATGAACTAGTTCAGTTTACGGGGAAAACAAAACGCGGCTATTGTAACAACTTCGTCTTCAACGTCAATCGCACTCGCATTGGCATCACTTCTGGTGGAATATCCTTTTTAGCAATTTGGAGGAGTAAATCTGGCTTCGTTTTCAAAAAGTGGAAGAACTCTACGCATCAAATTGCATTTCACCGTGAGAATCGCTTTCAATGTATCGACTTTCGCAAGCTTTTGCGTTAAAGATGCATTTTCCTTTCGGTTCCGACATTCTTTTTTCTTTAGATTAACGAAACACTGATGCGAACAAGTTCACTAAAACTGACATGCAGCAAATTCAACAAAAAGCGACGGGCGCATGAATGATAGCAGTAATGTGTATGGTTTAAAGCTGAACTATAATAGAAGAATACGACCATTTCCGAAACAGTGCGAATGCAAAGGATTTGTATTGTGCGACCATAATAGGTTTTTGCTTCGATTCGTTAGATTTCGTTCACTCTTGGTCAATTACGAAAGACTAAATCCATTCGCTCTTACCCGTGGTCTCCACTGGCAATAATTCATTGCAAGAAATATTTCATGGAATCGAAATTTCCAATGGAGACTGCAAATTTCTTAAAATGACTCATTTCAAGAAATCGATTTCTGCTTTCATTTCTTGCCATCTCTGTGGAAATAAACCCTGAAATAAATGTGACAGGGAGTGTCAATTTGAGTTTTCCTACGAAGAAAACAGCTGATTGGTGCCTGACATGAAGTCTGAAATAAATATGTCTCGTGGAGACTCGGTGCCAAGCAAGAATTGGTCATTGCTTGCTCTTACGTGATATGGTTGAAAATGAAATTTCTTGACATAATTTGCCCACCGTATAAAAAAATAAAAAATTCTAACATGATGTCTGAAATAATGTTTGAAATAAATATGTCTCGTGGAGACTCGGTTACATATGAAAATTTGACAGTTGCACAGCTGTGAATGGCTATGAACCACACAATTGCTTTCGAACACATAAGCCTATTATTGCCTTTTTTCGCAATTGACAGGACTGCAGGAAACTTATCGCAGAATTATGACATTAGCTTCCGAATGCTTCCGACTATTATAATTCAGCCTTTACTCGTTCGCTGTGAACGTGTACAATATTAGCCTGCTGTCATCGTTCAGTCTAACAGTCTAATGTTCGCCACATATCACATTGAAAATATTCACCCTTATTCCGAGTGGCGTTTTTCTTGCACGACGTTTGTCGTTATTTGAGGCGTTTCGTTTTACAAGAATTATTCCATAACTTCGACGACGGGGTAAAACGTCGTCAGTAAGTACAATAGTTTGTATTCCACATGCTATGCCATCGACCATACCACGCTGAGAATATCAGTTGTCGTTCGATCACGGGTAGTACTTAGATGGCGGACCGCTTTGGTAACTCATCAACTCCACCAAAGTCTTAATTTGCTTCGCTATTTAAGATAATTTGGTGCGCTATTTTGACCCCAGAAAGTAAGATAATTTAATTCCGCTATTTGAATCATTTAAAAAAAAGGAGTATCTCGCGAGAAAAAAGGTAGACGGCAGCTTTAGTCAGATATAATTAATGAACGTCGTGGGAGCTCTTATCATTGCATATTGTTAGGAGTTGAAGAAATTGAACATGAGGAATACTTTTATTTAGAACATGGTTCCATATCTCCCGGCGAAACTAAGTTTAATTTTGTATAGGAAATTTTAAAAGATTATATCTTTGAAACTAGAAAAGTCCGACCTTAAATATATACTCGTACATCAAAATTGTCAGGAAAATGGGTATTCTCACATATTCAAATTTCATCAAAATTGGGGGAGAAGCCTTTTTTCTAAATAATTACCGCGATATCTTTTTCACCTAAAGCTAGGCACACATCAGAGCGGTACAACGGTACGTAATCCTATTGCGGTAAATATAGATGCACACACTAGGGAAGGTATACCGTAACCGGTATTGCGGTACTGCGGCGGTACAATTTTGTAACACAGCAAGCACAGTTGACCGCCGTGTACCGCATGTGAAAATCTGTATTGAAAAACTTATTGAGTTAGTGGAAATACAAAAAATTGTACGAATTTGCAAAAAAAAAGGAACTGACCATCAAGTTGCATGGTTCCATATTTCCCATCTATGCTTCATCCACCCTGAAAACCAAGCAACTGCTAATAAAAATACCGCATACAAAATACCACTAGTGTGCACGAGCGGTATACCGCTACAGCGCTTCTACCGCTACCCGTACCGATACTGTGTACCGCTCTGGTGTGTGAGCTCCTTAATTGTTCGGAGAAAAGTCGTAGCCCCTTGTACATATTTCCCATTCGCACGTCGCCGTAGCTTGGAGATATGAATAGAATCAATGGGCTCTTATGGGGCAATCCGAAATGACACCTCAGGCGTTAAGTCCGCTTTAGATCGGTAATATCGTAAACGCCACTACAACGCCGAAGTAGAGCTTCCCGCGCGTTTGACAACTCAGACGGAATAGGAGATTTTCACTCCTTTTTTTTTTTTTTTTTTGAGATATGTACCTCTATTTAAGTGGAACAACTTTCTCCGAGGTGGAGATTCATACCCTGTTTAGACGCTAACTGATGACTGCGTAGTGGGCAGTAATGTTCACACGCTGTAATGCTCAGTGGTGCACTACTTGCCAAAGTTTCGGGGTGGAATATGTGTTTTGAAACAATTGTAGGCGTGTTTTTTTGACGAATCTATACTCAGCTTACTTTTAATTTACACGCAAAGCAACAACAAATCAAAAGTGACTGTAAAATGAGTATAATTTACTTAGTAATCAAAAGTGGACATAGAGCGTTTAAGAATCTCAATCCCAGTGAAATTATTCGTTCCTTGAAGGTTAGTACTCATTGATATTTGACACTAGTATTGGAGTGCGCTCGTTGGTATCTGCCTTTTCTAGAAAAAAGTCGCGCAATTCACTGGTTGGCTAAAATATATTTACTTTATTTCATACTTTTATTTTCACATACGGGAATGAAAACTGAAATCTTTTAATAAAATAAATAAGACAAATATTGTATACAAAATTTAAGAATAACAGGTTATAAAGAAAATAGGCGAAATTCGTTTTCAATTGAACATTTTTTTTTTCAAACCGTAACACTTTTTCATGACGGTTCTTTTACAAGCTTGTGGTAATTATTTACCCTTATTGTCGTTGGCGTTTGTCGCTTTTCGGCAATTGTCTTTCTATTCACAGCTACGACCAGCTGACCATTAAACATTACTAAGCAATTTGTTTGTCGTGTAGAATACTATTACAACTCTTTTACAGTGAGAAAGTTATGAAAATGGATTCGTGCTACATCTGAAGAATAAAACGACAATCGTCGAAAAGCGACAAATGCCAAAGACAATCAGGGTGATTTGACATTTGCAGTTCGCTCTCGTATGCTATTATGACACTGGTGTTTTTCGTACAAAAAAAAAAGTACCATACTTCAAGTCGCGAGCGAAAGAGAAAGAACGGTTTTAGGGCATACACAACAATGCTTGAAACAAACGCCAGGTAAATTTTATATGCAAACATTTTTTTTATTTCTATTTCGCACTGCTTTTTACAAATACCGTTAAATTTTTACAAATATGTACAAAATACTATTTCCAACTCTGGTATGATAACGTTTTTCTTCCAAAATTAAACGAAAAAAAAGAAAAGTAAAAAAACAATGAATTGTCAAAAATAAAAAGAATGTAAATCTTTACTTTACTTTTTTCTAGTTTGCTGCCTTGACATACGATAAAGCCAGTTTTTAGTCGGAAAGCACTCAGTGTTGTAACAGATTAGATTTTAGATTTAGATTAGATTCGATTTTTATTTGTGTACTTCAAAATTCATTACAAAAAGGGTTAACAAAAAAAAAATCAGTTTGCATGGCATTGCCGTCTGCCTGATTGACAATATAATTAAATAACTATGTATTAACTTTCCAAATCTCATTTAATATGAAGTAGCGAAATAAAGTGGACTAACATTGATTAAAAATTTCCAGTCAATATTCTCTCGCGATATTGTAGTGCAATTTTGCAATATCGAAATAACTTAGGAACACTAACATCGTTGAAGAGTGTTATGACTTGATTCTCCGACAGAGCATCGCTTCCCAAGATATGTCTTCTTGTTTCCCGTAAAGCTGGACACTTGCCACTGAAATGCAGAGTATCCTCCCTGTCTGCCAAATTGCACAAACTACATTGAAGAGGTAAATCTACTCTGTGAGGTATATAATTAAGTTTTAGGAGTTCGCCCCGCAGCCTGAAGATCATCGCTATTTCATCGATGCTGTATTTATCCCGGAAATAATTCTTCTGCATCAAATTGTGATTCAAACGGCTGTATATCATTCTATACAGAGATCCGGAAGCTTCCTCTAAATACCTTGCCCTAGCCTGAACGTCGACTCTTTCGATGAGCTGATAAAGCTGGTTCTTCAAACACCTTAAGTCCTCGTGATTAATTTCAATACCACAGCCGCGGCCTAATTCCAACCACTCTTTGAACCATCCAGTTCTCCTTTGTATAGCTTGTACAGCTGCTATTTTTGGAAGTCGGTAATCCGGCATGCTGAGAACCTTAAGAACAAAATTCACTTGGAGTTTCAACGTTTTTGTGAAAAGTGGGGATACGCCTGTTTCCAGCATAAGCATGTAGTTTGGCGTATTGGATGGGAGATGAAATATTCTTTTGAGGTAATATCTTAGTAGCTTTTCAACGGATTCATATTTTCTACATCCCCATACTTGTGCTGCATAGAACAGAATGGACTCCGATACCGCTTCAAAAACTTTATATTTAGCACTGTGGGCAATGAATTTGCTGTTGAAGCATCTTCTCCAAGCTAAGTTGATGGCTGCTTTTGATTTTACTAATTTCTCCTCGAGGTGGATATTCATACTAAAATTTTTCGTAAGGAACACTCCAAGGTACTTATATTTCTCCACCAGTTCAATTATTTCACCATTGTATTTCCACTTCTCGTTAGCACAATATCTACCACCTCCTTTCTTAAACACCATTACTTTAGACTTATCTAAATTGACGATTAAGTTCCATAACTTGCAGTAATCACCAAGACGGTTAATCATGAGCTGTAACTGTTCTGGAGAGTGCGCCAATAAGACTACGTCGTCTGCGAATAAAAGCGCTTTGATTAGGACTCCTGCATACTCTACCCCACCTGGAAGAAACTCAGTTATGTCATCGATGAAGAGTGCAAAAAGACTTGGACTTAGAGAACACCCTTGTCTTACACCTGAGCACGAATGAAACCATTCCGATAGTCCGCTCCCGTTTCATACAGCTGCCCTGGTATCACTATACAGGTTCTGGATAACCCGTCCAAATTTAAGCGACATATCCAAGTTGTAGAGCTTATAGAACAATGCGTTACGATCCACTGTGTCAAAGGCTGCTTTAAAATCCACGAAGAATGCGTAGTTTTTTATTTCGCACAAGAAAAGAGTCCACAATACTACTTAGTACAAATAAGTGATCGATAGTTGAATATTCCGGGCTAAACTCCGCTTGAAATTCCTTTAACAACTTATTGGCTCCTATCCATTGATTTGCATCATTACGGTGAATATTTTATAAGATGCGTTTAAAAACGAAATGCCTCGATAGTTTGCTGGATCCGCCGTAGAACTTTTTTTATGGATGGGAAAAATTAACGCTTCCTTAAATCGTTGCGGGGATATTCCTGACTCCAAAATGATGTTAAACAAGAAAATAAGTTTGACGTGTAGTTCATTGGTACTATACTTGTAGAATTCGGACGGTATCCCATCCGAACCTGCCGCTTTCCCATCCTTTAACTTTCTTAGCGCACTAATAATATCTTGATTTGAGAACGGGCTATCCAAGATGTCATTCTGGAGACTTGGCGTGGCGTATTGAAAATAAAAGGGACTAGAAGATGGACTTAATAACGATTTAAAGTGAGTTAGGAGCATATTTGGACCTAGCTTACTGCTCATAACATATCTTCCCCCATTGAGTTTTCTTGCCAGCTTCCAGAAATCCGATGAATTATTACATCGTGCCAATATTCGAGCCTCTGCTTCATAGTAACTACTCCTCTTTGCCTTACATATAAGCTTAAATTCCTTATTTGCTCTAATATAAGAATCCTTCATAGCACGTTCGTTGAATAGGCGAAATAGCTTAAGCCAGGCGAAGGATAACTGTCTTGCTTTCCCACACTCCTGTGTTGTAACAGCATTCATGTGGCAACTAAATTAAATACGTTAATCAACATCGCAATAAATTTATTTTTATGCGGCCGATATACCCATTGACATCTAATTGACGATATTGACATTATTGGAAGAACTCAACGGGCTGTCATCGGCGCGTTTGTAAGCATTGAGGCGGAAGCGGTCAAAATGGGTTTAGCGATAAACGAGGGCAAAACCAAGTATATGCTGTCAACAAGAAGGGACAACCAACACCGACGAATTGGAAAGAACGTCACAGTGGGCAGCTATAACTTCGAGGTAGTAAGCGACTTTGTCTACCTTGGCTCTGCTATAAACTCTGAGAACACAATCAGCGTAGAAATCAAGCGAAGAATAACTCTTGCCAATCGCTGTTTTTTGGGCTTATAAGGCAATTCAACAGTAAAGCCCTATCTCGAACAACTAAGGAGATTCTGTATAAGACTCTGATCATCCCAGTCCTTCTTTATGGCGTTGAAACATGGACTTTATTAAAAGACGATGAACATATCCTTGGTCGCTTCGACAGAAAAATTATTCGTAAGAAATTCGGTCCCGTTTGCGTTGACTATACGAGCTGTACGGCGACATCGACCTAGTCAAGAAACTGCGTATTTCACGTCTAAGATGACTAGGACATGTAGAGTGAATGGACACCAACGCCCGGCCCGCGGAGTCTTCGAATCTAACCCCGAGGGACGACGCAGTAGAGAACCTCCTCACCGTAGGTGGCGCGCACAAGTTCAAGGGGATCTCGACCCCTTCACCCCGAACTGTAGCACTGCCTATGGGAATTGTGCTCAAGATGACATGCTTTTTCTTCAAAGTGAAAAATAAAAATATCTAGAAATCATAGGGATGAAAACAATGTGTATTCAATCAATTCATTTATTGGTTACAAAAAAAAAAACGTTAAGTGAATGGCGTAAAACAATAAATAGTATTTTTTTTTAAATATTTTTAAATTAAGTTCAAGGGCAAGTTCAAGATGGCATAGTGGAGTATAAGATGACATATGCCATTAGCGTAAGGTGACATACCGCTTACAAATCTTCTTTGCAGTTTAATCGCCTTAGCCATATCGTCTTTCGACCAAGAATGCCTGCTTGATGTTCTTTTGTAGTTACTTGGCATACTGAAATGAAAATATTTCTAATATAAAACAAAATACAACCTCTTGGATAAGATGACATAGCGTGTCATCTTGGACGGTCGAGCATCATGTCATCAGAATGTAGGCACCAATATTTTCTGTTCAAGTAAAAACATCACATAGAAATCATTAAATAACAAAATATAATAATTTCACCCATAAAACTCTTTAGACACAACACAATACTCACCTTATCAGAAATTTTACAGCTAACACTTGAGGCAAAAAAACCTTTTTTCCGCAAAATTATTGATTCCGATTTCATTGAAAGCACGTTGTAAACTAACAGCCGAAGTACTATGGGGGTAAACAACATCGCAAAACTGCATGTCTATGTGTGTTTGGCAGAACTGTGGCGCCTATGTATAAAGAGAAATTGCAAGTATGTCATCTTAAGTATAATTCCTCTAAGTAAGTAAGTAAAGAGGTTATTTCCATTAAGCTGTTTTCACGGAATGATTCAACATATATTTCTGTCGACATGTATATTCTTCCAAATTATGGTCAAATTTACCCACTAAATCGTTTGATGCTTCGACATGGGATCATATTCGGAAGTTGAACTTCGCAGATCCTCTCCTTCTCATTTCAAATTCAATCGCCGTACTGTCAGGAGTTGACAAGGTCTGGACTATTTTCAAAGGAGCCCTACTCAGATGACACCAAGGATTCGAATATCCACGACAACGAATTGTGTTCGTTTCATCAAGCAGTTGATGTGGATGTTTTGTTGCGACGTTTTTGGGAGTTGGAAGAAGTTAATAGCTGGCAATGCATATGATGATCCAGCTGAAGACTACTTCAGAAAAACATTTTCGCGTTCATCTAATGGAAAATACGTTTCTTCCATTCAAAACGCCCTTTCCAAGCTTTGGAGATTCATTGCAGTCTGACGTTTTGCGTTTGTATTCGATGGAACGTCGGTTTCGCATAAACCGGAAATGTATCGGCAGTATTCCAAATTTATACAAGAATACTTGGAGCTTGGCCATACGAAACTTATACGCCGCGACCAAATAACGTGCAAGGCTAATCCCTTTTATCTCCCCCATCATGCGGTGTTCTAACCGGAAAGTTCGTCAACAAAACTGCGTGTCGTGTTTGCTGGTTTGGCTAAAGACTAATGCACAATCGTTAAACAGCCAATTCTTAATCAGTCCGCCAATTCAACGCGATTTAGTTGGCTTACATTTTCGGCAGCATCAGTTTGTTTTCACGGTCGATATCGTAAAGATGTGTCGCCAAATATGGATTTGTGAAGATAACACTGATTATCAACGCATCGTTTGGCGTGAAACTCTTGACGACCCGGTCAAACATTATCGTTTACGAACCGTCACGTATGGCACAGCATCTGCTCCGTTTTTATAGGTTTGCGTCCTAAAGCAGATTTCGGATGATTATCAATCTCGGTACCCAAACGCGGCTCGCATCCTGTCGAACGAAGCTTACGTCGATGATAACATGACAGGCACAAATTCCATCTAGATTTGCAGTCTGAATTAGTGGCATTTTTGTCGGTAGCTAATCTCAAAGTGGAGTACTAAGTGGAGTGATATATTTTTATACCATATGTCTCCTTCTAAGTCATATCAATGTTCAACAAGACAAAACCTTCTCTCCGAAATAGCTCGTATATTCCACCTACTCGGGCAAACAAATCAGATTTCACTCAATTAAAGATTAATGACAACACTGGTTATATTAGGTTCGTAGGCGTACTTTTCGAGCCAAACACTAAGGAGTTGTCAAATATAACATTAGCTGAAAGTAAAAAACCCTCCGAGCTGAGAGTAAAAACTCCCAGGGAGCGAACAATCTAAGCAATAGTACTCGAATGAAAAGTGAGCCATTTCGAGTCATGTCGAGCCAACTCCCATTGAAAAAGAATTACAATGTACAAATAAATTCGTGTTTTTTTTTTTAAGTTAAAAAGAAATGTTTTGGGAGAATACTTTGCATCAATTTTTACGTCTATTGACTATTTGAAATTAAATCAAAAACTCTTCAATTCTTTTAGCAATTAACTGATTCCACTTGTCAGTTTGCACATTCGTGCCAGCAGAAATTCTTCGAGCTCATTCAATATATATTATTAGATATTATCATAAAGTCGGTATAAAGCGCATAGACCCACGCGCGTGCGAACGCGACATTGTGAATTGAACATAACGTGTTTTAAGCAGTATTTTAGACAGACAGACCAAATGCTTTCTGCGACTACATCTAGAACACACAAACATTACACATATTCATCAGCTTAAAAAAAAAGACCCACCTAATCTACGACTGTGCGAAAATCAAAACTTTTTCGAAAAACTTGTTCTGTAATAGTAATTTACATGAAATTTGTCACTTCCTTCAGAAAAAAACAATGTAAAAGTATTCAAACTATTAACACTTCTTAAATTAGAAAATAAATTATAATCAAAATGCTAACTTTACCACATAAAAACAGAAAACTATCCGAAAGCCCAGGTAGCTAGCGCTATAGTTTCTAAGTTAAAATTGTAATTCATTTACATTTAAATAATTAATAATAATAATAATAATATTGCATTCAAGACCTTATACTGGACGTGTAATGAGCGATATTTATATTTGTTTACAAATTTATTTGTTTTTGTCTATCACAGGATTGAAAAACAAGCAATTATTATCGATGGAAATTCATCCTTAAATTTACTTTTCCTTAGAGGCCAACGGTGCATCCAGACCATCTAAAGGTATTTAAGCAAACACAGTAGCTGAACTAGGGGCCAATCACCAACAGTTGCGATAGTGGTAACAATTTGTCACAGAAAAGCAATAAAGAGTACATCTGCATAATTCAATTGCTGTGTTGTTGTTCTTATGTCGCCGTCGATTTCACTATCGTTTCCCTCTCGCTTCACACAAACCTTCGAAGATCAAATAGTAAGCTTAAAAGCAACAGAATTTGTTTTAAAAAATGTTGATTGTATAATGTAACGGCTATGGTTCCCGGTCAAATGGTATGCCTCCCATCCAAGATACCTTTCGTCTACTCACTTGAACGCTGACTTTTCTACGGCCCATGTAGGCACTCTGTTAACCAGGAGCTCACAGCAGTGCGTTTCAAGTGCTAACAGTTTAGATTTTTTTTTAAACTATTGATAATTGTAAAAGTTGTCCTGCGATACCTGGCGGTGATAAAAAAAAAGATAAAAAAAAAGAGAGATAATACGATAGGAATTTGACAGCTACCAAATTTGTATGAATTTCAGTGAGTAGCTATGGAAATAAGTGCAAGGTAAATTAAGTATTTTTATGAATGGAAAAGTGATTAAATGTTTAAAAAAAAATGGTTGGATAGACACATCAACGTTTTTCCTTAATAGGAATATGTGTTATTTGTAAGATTGGAAGTGAAAAACACATGAAGATTGTGATTTCAAAATTGGATTGGATTCTTCTTCGTGATTTCATTTCCTCGATAGGAATCATCTTGAGCAAGCTTGCTCTGCATAATCTAAAATCAAAAAAAAAAAACTCACGAGAAGGCAAATCACTTTCACAGTAACCAATTACTTCATCCGTTAAAAGAGTTCTGAATATGTTTACAAAAGATAGTGGATAATGTTCAAACTTTATTTCTGTACTTTTTTTCCTTATTTCTTCCTCTAAACAATTGTATGAACACTTTTCTTTTATTGTTTAAACAAAAGAAGGAAAGTGTTTTTATAATTGTTTAGCGCAAAAGAAAAACAAAGAAAAAAGTACAAAAATAAAGTTTAAGCATTAAAAAGTTTCTTTTGTGAACATATCCAGGACTTTTTTAAATGATAAAGTGAGTGATTATTATGAATGTGATTTGCCTTCTTGTGAGTGCTGTTTTGTAGGCCCTGCATTAAGGCATGCACCATTGTTTATTTAATGTCGTTTTCCATTGGGCAAAAAGGAGTACTCTTTCTGTGTTCCGAACAGAAAAGTACTCTCAATTATGTTCTATTGGCTGTTCAGAGTGTTGTTCTGGGAGTGTTTTTCGGCTCCCGATTTCATTTAGGAATGCACTCACACCTAGAAACTCTTGCATTGGACTACTTGTTAAAGTCATATAGTACAAGACGCATTCTTTGTTTATTCCATTTCCTCAGTTGAGAGAAGTCGGTAGAAAGCAGTTTTACATGTGTAGATATAAATAAAAATTGATAATATAATTATAAAAACGTGATTGAATTGCTTATGTCGTTTTTATTGTTTGTGAAAATGATAAACAAGTTCACCAACACTCGCACAACTAAACAGGAGACGATTTCACATGTTCCATTGGAATCAAAAAGGAATGAAATCGGGAGTGAAACCAATTGAAACAACATAAAAATACTACTAACCAGCACACATGTTGCTACTTACAACACACAATCAACACCATTGCTGAGAAGCTTACTGACCCATGCAAATAACTTGACAGCGGTGACCATTTAAACTTCGGTCGTTCCAGACAAAAGGCTGTGGTTAAAGTCTCAAATAATCTAAAGGGTTGCCACCAGGAACATACTACAGTTAACGAAAAGCGCTGTCAATTGTGACAATATGCTATTTGTCAAACTTCGTGTTGTGTAACCGAGATTTTCTGGTATTTTTCATATTTTGCGCTGAAATTTTCCTAAAAAATAAAATAAAACCCACTTTTCCAACTTTTCAGCAAGCAAAATGTCAGCTCCACCAGTTCGCCAGGGTATCGCTGGTCTGATTAAGCGCGGCTGGGTCGAATTGCCCGATATAGTGGCTGGTTCCGTTCTGGCCATCATCGGACTCGGCCTTTCTGCAGTTGGTCTTGTCAACTATTACCGCAACGATGGAGACAACCGTCGATACAAAATAGGATGGGTTATATTCAGACCCGATGATCCAAGGGCCGCAAAAGTGCGCAAGGATTGAGATGGTAGATGATATGTGCTAAGAGAGGTGAACCAAATAAATTTGTAACAAACGTCGAAGTGTGAATTTGTTCATTGGGAAGGAAGTTGTAAGGTTCTGTTTTGCGTAGATTTATTTCAGGAAAGACGCTATTATACGAGTTACCTACGGAGAAAATAAGGTAACTGTTTAGCCAAATACACAATAATTGTCTGAGATTCGAGGCGGTCTCAGATGAGATCCGACTGGTATGCTAATGCCTTACTAAGATCAAAAGACGGCCAAGCCAATAAAGTAATTCTGCTAGGTAGCCATGTAGTCGTAGAAGTGAAGGTAAACGAAGCAGCTAAGCTCTAGTAAAAAATGGTGCGGACAAGCCGTTCTTTGGATTCGAAACTTGACAAGGGGCGCACAAAATATAAGGAACTGAGAAGAGGGCAAGAGAACAAATGAAAAAAGCATTGGGATGGTATGCTTCAACTGACCGGGTGCAAACAACTTTTGGGAATCGGCTTCGCTTTCTGATAAGAATGCTAATGGGCCACTGCAAATTTGAACAGCATCTCGGGAACACCGCAAATGCTACAGCGACTTTGAAGAAACACCAGCTCACCTCGTGGAGCATTAATCCACAGATGACACCACCTGGGAGCCTCTTCTTTTTAACGCTGAATTAACGTCAGATACTCTGTCCTATTAAATCAGTTGGGAGGGCCAATGGATCTATTTAGGTCATACACCTACAGCCGGGCCAGAGATATAAATTCTAAATAGGGTGAGTTCAATTATTCCACCAATTTAATTGGCTGGAGTTGCTTTTGAAGGTGATTTCATGGCGCATCACGTTGCAAGCACAAAAGCTGTACCGTCCTGGTAATTGATCCGCATTGGCACGGTAATGGTTCTATATACGGGCATAGGGAGATTCTGGATTCCGTGAATGAGAGTATAGATCTGACTATTCCCATAGATGGAACAGCGAAAGTACGTGTTGCTGAAAGGTACCACGGAACTTTAATAAAGGATACATCAGTCCTGGAAAGAAAAAGAGAAACAAATCCATGACTTCACGTATAGAGCTGTGAGAGGCGGCAGAGTTGAAGCATAAGTCTTAAGATGGTCGGTCTGTTCCACGCATTAGATCAGTTGAAAGAGCGACATACCTATGTATTTATATCGTGTTGGCACTGGACATTCACACTCCGATCAGGCGCATAGAGTAGACTCTCATAAACACTTCACTTGAAATGTGCACACGAACTCAATGAATCTGCAGACCGATTTGATGCGCAGTTCCGTGAAAAAATGCGTAGAGTTCTAAGGACAACCGTAAAGACTGGAATTACTCGATCCTGAACCTGCGCTAGACACAGGGTATAATCGAGAAATGCAGCACTACTGAGCAACGGTGGACAGGTCGGGCAAGCCAAAAGGGCAACAAAATTGTGGAAATGCTATACCAAACTTGGCAACGATGCTCCCAGAAGTTGGTAAGTTCAGGTATCACATGAAAAAGATGGTTCTTGTGGAAATGCTAACTGTGCTTGAAATATATGACATTCCGCAGCAGAAAAAAAGGGTCTTTGGGATATAACCAGTTGGGAAACCAAAGGATGATTCCGACAGCGTGGAGCTCTGAAGACATATGTGAAATGTCTCTGCCTAATATGAAACGTAGAAGAGAAAATGAAAGGGTCTTTTTGTGGCTTGTCTATCAATAACACACAACAGAAGTTGTGCCTGTCACAATATCATATATTTCAGGCCTCAATCAAAAAAGTTTGAGGGCGCCGTGGCACAGTGGTTAGTATGTTGGACCACTGAGGTTCCATGTTCGGATCCCAGAAAAGATCAGAAGTTTTTTCACAGTCCCACCTCTCGCGAACATTTCACAAACATCCGAGTGATTGTTGTCACGAAAAACGTTATAAAAAACAAAACTAAAAATTAGCTTTCGTATACGGCACAAAACTGTAGATCCTTTCAATTCGTGTGAAAAATATAACGCATACATATGTACAACAGGAGTGGATGCGAGAAGCTAGGCCTAGGCGCTTGGCGAACTGTTGCGCTCCATATTATTTATTATTAATCAAAAATATTCTCGAATACATATCGCTCATTTCCTAATTAGCATTTATTTTTGAGTTAATGATGTAGAATTATTCGTTTTATCATACTTGATATTGTGTAAAAATTTCATATTAATATCTTGTTTACTCTCCGCGTTAGAACTATACGATGTCTTTTTTTCTACAATTGAAAACTTTAAACGTGTTTTCTGCAAAATCGCTTTTTTTGAGTTATGGCAGTCTTCAAGAAAATGAGCGATATCTAATACCATCCACAGCGGGTTCTGTTTTTTATTTCTAAGTTATACCTATATGTACATATGTATGTAACAAGGCGTGATTTCTAGATTATACTAACCTGTCAGTTTGTTTCAGAAAAGACGGGGTCAGTCACCAGAAATGATTGCTTATGTCCTTTAACCCCTCGGGGGGCATAGGGCGTCAACCACGCCTG
This sequence comes from Brachypalpus laphriformis, assembly GCA_945910035.1. Lineage (NCBI taxonomy): Eukaryota > Metazoa > Arthropoda > Insecta > Diptera > Syrphidae > Brachypalpus > Brachypalpus laphriformis. The sequence goes on from OX246753.1 coordinate 38,317,579, forward strand.
CGCGCCATCGTGTTCGGAGTTCTGCAACGCGTTTGAGCTGCCTCCAACTCATTCCTAAAGAGCTCGATTCCTCCTCAACTGTTCTGCGCCACGTTTGCCTAGGGCGTCCCGCTATTCTGCCTGCCTGGGTGAGCGGATTCCACTGCATAGCGTATTTCGCAATGGAGTTGTCTTCGCGCCGTAGGGTGTGTCCAATCCATTGCCACTTTCTTCTTCGTATAGTAATGCTTATAGGTTCTTGGCCCGTTCTCAGATAAAGTTGTTCGTTGGAGATGCGGTTCGGCCAAAAAATCCTCAAGATGATTCTTAAGCATTTGTTTACGAAGACTTGCAGCTTGCGTGTGTTAATGGTGTCCACCTTCCAGGTACTGCACCCATAAAGCAGCACTGATTCTACGTTGGAGCGGAACAGTCGTAGCTTGGTTCTTAAGCTAATAACATTGCTTCTCCAGATTTTGGACAGCATTCCGAACGCAGCTTTAGCCTTCCCGATTCTGCTGCACACATCCAGTTCGGTGCCACCGCGATTAGCCGAGACGACACTTCCTAAATATAGAAAGTTATCAACTTTCTCGACTTGCTTTCCGGCAATGTTAAGTTGAGCGCGGGTATTGGAAGTACTCAGGGCTTTTGTTTTGGCTGTGTTTATTTTTAGCCCCACTTTGTTTGCCTCAGCTTCTAGATTTTGGGCCATTAAATGAAGATCCATTATCCGATGTGAAAGTAGACAAACATCGTCAGCGTAATCTAGCTTCCGTCAATGCTGAACGGAGTACATCGCTGATAACCACCAAGAACAATAGTGGGGACAGTATGCACCCTTGACGTACTCCACTTTGGACTTCAAAGTCCTCCGACACCTTACCATTGTGCACGACGTGACACTTGCCGCCCTCATATGTAGCCTTGATGATAGCTATAAGCTTTTCTGGAATGCCTCTCCTGCGCAAGGCCATCCAGATAGCATCTCGATTAAAGCTGTCGAAAGCCTTCTCGAAGTCGATAAACAGTTAATGTAGCGCAGACCTATACTCAACGCATTGTTCGATTATGATCCGTAAGGTGTTTATGTGGTCGATGCAGGAGGATCCAGCGCGAAAGCCTGCCTGTTCGACATCGAGAGTTGAATCTAAATGATCTTTAATTCGTTCTAGAATTATTCTAGCTATTATTTTGGCTACAGCTGGAAGAACACATATACCTCTCCAGTTACCGCACTCCATCAAGTTACCCTTCTTTGGAAGCTTAATGATCATCCCCCTTTTCCACTCCTGTGGAAATTGTTCACTATCCCAAGCTCTCCGTATTAGCGGATGCAGCAAATCTGCCGATGTATTTGCCGCCGCTTGAAATAGCTCGGCAGGGATGCCATCAATACCCACCGCTTTGTTTTTCTTGAGGGACTTGATTGCTGTTATTATTTCAGCTTTACTGGGAGGTACGGTGCGAATTCGGGAATTTGTTGCTTCGAACTGCTCATTCGAATTCAAGATCATACCGCCGTCGTCTAAGTGATTTAGCACTGCAGCAAAATGTTCTCTCCATCTAGTGAGCTGATCCTCATCCGAAATCAGAAGGTCACCGTCTAGACTCTTCACTGGATGTTGTTTGGAGTTTCGACCACCAATGAGCTCCTTAGTGATGTTGTAAACAGTCCTACTGTCGCACCTACTCGCTGCTTCTTCAGCCCTTGAGGCCAGTGAGTTGACATGTTGACGCTTGTCACGTCTCACACTACGCTGCACTTCTTTCTTCTTCGCACGGTATTGGGCTTCAAGCTCGGTTCTCTCTACTGCTGAGGCCGCTGCAATCCGAGCCTTGATTGCTGTACGCTCATCGATCCGTCTCCAGGTGTCTGTAGAAAGCCATGTGCGGTGGTGTTTCTGCTTTTTACCGACATAAGTGCGTGCCCCAGTCGCAAAAGCATTTTTCACAGCACTCCAGTGGTCATCCATGTTCTCTATGCTGCTGATTGCTTCTGCTTCTAAGGCAAGATGGTCCCTGAACTGTTGGCGCACTTGGGGAACCTTGAGCCTGTCGATATTAAACCTGGTGATGTTAAGCAGGTTTGAGCGGTTGCTGTTGACGGATGCAGTACGAAGGCGTAAATGAGCTACCATAAGATGGTGATCTCGTTCTTGTCCGACGTCAGCTCCACGTCTGTTTCGGACGTCCAGGAGACAATTTCTAAAGCGGCGACTGATCGCAATGTGGTCGATCTGGTTGGATGTTCGTTGCCTATCAGTAGAGACCCAACTGATCTTATGGCAGGTGTTATGCTTAAACAGCGTACCTCCGATGACTAGGCGGTTGGTATTGCAGAAGTCCACAAACCGCTCACCATTGTCATTACGGTCTCCCACGCCGTGAACTCCCATCACGTGCTTAAGCATGGTGTTGTCGCTACCCACCTTGGCATTGAGATCTCCCATTACCATTACGATGTCCCCATTAGGCGTTTGGTTGTAGGCGGCACCTAAGTGGCTATAAAAATTATCCTTTTCATCCTCAGTCGCGTCTAGAGTCGGAGCATAACACTGTATGATGGTAATTTTTCTAACTCTACTCTGGAACCTAGCCGTCAATATCCGGTCACTATGGGGTTTCCAGGATATGAGGCTACTACGTGCTGCTGGAGTTAGCATGAGTCCTACGCCAGAACTCCGTGCACTTCCAGCTGGTTTACCAGAGTAGAGCATGACAGTGCTTTTTGTTGGGGAGATGTATTCCCCAGCATCGTACCATCTTATCTCGCTCAGCCCTAAGATGTCGATTTTATACCGTGCGAATTCGTGCTCCAATTGGAGGAATCTGGCGTTATAAGGCCCTTCCTTGAGTGAGTCCAGGAGGGTCTTAACGTTCCAGAATCCGATCGTTGTCCGTGTCCGATAGCCAAAGGTCGTCAACAAATGATCAGTCCGTATCCGAGGCGTATGTTTCCGTTTCGGAGCAATAGTTTGTTTTACGGTTGCGGCTCGCTGGGCCACAGACCAACCGACACTTATCCTGTTTTTTGGCGCAGGAAGCTCGCCATTCGTCCTCTCCCGTTAGCAATTTCCGAAGAAATTCCCAGATGGCACCACGAGGAGGTGGGAGTAGGGCTTACTAACAGAGCTGCTAGGTTTTCGGCTGCAGTGGCTCCTACTCGTTACTTAGCGGACCAGCACCTATCGGGAGATGCTGCCCCTACGAGGCCTTTGTTAGTCGTTTGCCATCCATACCAGATATACCAGAAATGATTATATACTGATAATACAGAAAGAGGGATACGAAAAAAATTAATTAGACTGGTTATAAACTGACGAGGTATTAACAAACACTAATAATTATACTAAGTCGATGGTTTTATAAAAATCTGCAGATACTCGTTGTTACCTATCAAATATTATCTTTTATTACAACATTGTCTATGCGAAATTCCCTTTAATTTTCGACTTTCATTTAGCGGATTTACCGAATTGAGATCATGTTTTGCAAGGCAGTTATATATTCATTCTGTATTTTCGAATTTAAATCTTTTTTTCTTATTAAACACCGTCGTTCCTAATTTTTTGCAGCACAAGTACAGCGGCTCCTTGCGATTGCATGTACCCCTTAGGCGATGTCAACCAAGCGATTCGCTGCAAGCCGCAAGCTGAGATAATGACGAAACCCCAAGGTGATGATTACACTGATTCAAAGAGATTCAAAACAATGTTAATATATATATATAAAAAAATAAATAAATAACATTTAGTTTGCTTGTACATAGTTGGTTAGATATATTGCATTATTAAAATAAAAATTCAAAAAAGTATGGCAAATTCTAAATCATTGCACAGATTTTGGTGATTTTCTTTTTGTTCTCAGGACTTTCTTTGAAAAAAAAAAAACCTGAAACAATGTTAGGTATTGCGGATTTTTGAGATTAGGTATTCAAACTCCAATTAGCCTGGAGTTGACTGTCATCAAATTCATATCAATATGAACTTGAGTGATGCGTATTTTGTATCGGTAACATCACAGCGAATCGACGACATTTTTTATTTCTTCGGCACCTTTACTCTCTCTGGTACTTTGAGCTCACAGCTTGTAGAGCGAAAGAAAAACTTTAATGTAGTCAGTTGTCTGATATACCATATATCTGATTGAAAGACGACCCCTAAAGTTGGATGTAGCATTTCGCGGCGGTTTTAAACCACTTAGATGACAGTGTCGCTACCTCTTACCCGAACAAGCTGTCTGCTGCAGCAAATAGTAATTCGCATCACTCCTCCTGTAAGACTGAGACGATAGCCGCGATCAAAACATATAGGAAAAATGAAGGGGTGGTATTTGATGGCAATCCCGCAAGAGTCTTTCCCAACTGAATCAACTATATTAGCAGCCCTAATAAAACAATTGCCAGCAGGGCTTAGGAAAGCAAAACTTGCACATAAGATTGGGACAGAGGAATGATTATTACACATCTAAAGAAGAGAAACTGAACAGAGTGCGGAAAGTGGAGAGGAATTTGTGTTTTCTCACCGGTTTCCAAAATAACCGTTGATGTACCTAATTAAAGAAAATCTTGGTTCCACTTTCGATGTTGAACAAGTAGGATTCTGCTCAGGATCGTCCTGCATAGGCGTTTTCCTCTTTTCGTTCAGAGCTCGAGAACATCGAGCGTGATCTGAACGTGCTCTGAACCGAGCGTGCTCAGAGCGCTCTGTTTTGTTTATGAAACACACTTGAGCACTCTGAGGCCCATTTAAACCCTAAAACAAGTTTATGCATGAATAGAATCAGGGCTATCGTGAATAAAATTCCCCCCGAGACGTTTTCCTTTTTCGAAAAATATCGTATCGGTATCGGCAATGAATTTCGAACGAGGGAAAAAGTTTCCCCCGGAAAAAATTGGTATCGTGAACAAAATTTCCCTCGGAATTTCAACGCGATTTCCCACGGAATCTTTCCTCATCAATTTGCTGGAGGAATCCAAAACAAAAGCAGCAATTCATGGATAGCGTTACCTTTTTATGCCAGTTTTGTTGTTTTTCTAAGAGGAAAATTTGATGTGCACCAACAGCAAAGGACGGCCCATTTTAAAAGTATTATAAAAAGTTTGATTGCTTTTATTTAAAAATACTAAAATAAACATTTACTTCTTTGAATTAAGTTTAACTTAACTATTCCTAAAACGAAAATAGAAAACACTAAAATGGTACTGGAGGAGGCTATTTCACGGAGGAATATTTTCCAGGGAACAAAAATGTTCGGGCGGAATTTTGTTTCCCCCGGAATTGCCGATAGCCCTGAATATCTATTGATCATTATTTCTTATGTTTTATATTATATATTTAACTTCTGCACCAAAAGAATGAATTTCGTCCGCTATTTCAATTGTTGAATTTTTTTTTCCTTGTCCTCTCCTGTCAAATATGAAAAAGGGGCGTTCACACGTTCCAACATATCTGACGGACATGGTCTGACAGACTCAAATCTGATCGAGTGAAAGCAAGAATCGACGGTCTGTCAAACATGTTGGATGATTTTCAAATTTTTTTGATATTTTGTTGGTTGGACAGACATATCTGATAGTGTGAACGAGTGTCTGTCCGACCTGGAGGAAATTTAATTTGCCAAAGATATTCACGCTATATGGTTGCCTGCGGAAAATTAAACTTTAGCAAAAAATGACTGTTTGTGAGAATGCGTAATTCTGGAAAGAATTTTTTTAACTACACAGAAGTGTACCGGAGACGTGGAAAATAAAAAGTGAAGTACATAAAAATAGGAATTTCAAAACAGAGCCCATGAACAGCTATTACTAAAGTTAAAGGAAATTGAGCCAAATGCGACAACTGATACGGTTAAAAAAAAAATTAAAGGAAGTGACGACCTGGCTTTTTTGTAGGACCAAGAAGGAATTGTCGATGGTGTGTCTTCAATGGAGGAAGAAATTATCCTCAATCTCTCTTCAACAAATTCTGACAGTCCGCTGGAGAATTAAATCTTAATTCTGTTAGCAAATTAACAGAAGAAAACTGTGATCGTTTTTTGATCCATTCTTCACCCAAAATCGCTTCTTTTTCTTTCTTTTATTTCATCAATTTCTTCTTCTTGCCATACGTCCACCATAATTTATATTATTATTATATTTTATTTACAAAAATAAAAATCATAAATTATGTATCTTTATTATAACAAACTTAAAACTTAATTTTATAAATCATGCTTTTCACATTTTTAATAAAAATAAATAAAAATCACAAGTAACTAACACGTTACATAAAATAAAAGTAAACAGAATTCAAAAGTTGGTAATTTAGAATTTATGTAATACGTAACATAAATTACGCTAAGCAAAAATAAACAGTAAACAAAGTTAAGAAAAATAAAAAAATATAAGTAGGTACTAACACAAATAGTTTAAAAAATATTTTTCGGCTGACCAGACATAATGATTTTCATTTGTGTTGTCGGGAGTCAACTTTTTTGCTAACCTAATACTATATGTATATTTTAGTAAGTTTATTTTTATTTAAATGTCAATGCAGAACGTAGATTAAAACAGATTATTTTAAGATGTGCGAGTACATTTAATGGCCGCTCGAACAGAAGGGTCAACAAGGAAGCCGGAAGTAGGAAGCAGAGCCACAAGGAAGCCATCATTCGTACATTTGGCAGACACTTCGACTGGTAGATGGCGTTAGAAAACGAAAATCTCTCCTAGCTCTGTTTCCTTTGACAATCATTACTTATTTTATTTTATACTACAACTCGGTCAATCTGACAACTTAGACTCAACTATTCCGTCATAATGGAGCTGAGTGATTTGGCAGTTCTCAATGTCCCGGATGACGTATCTGTCGTGAGGGAGTACCTTATGGATGACGTAGGGTCCCTTGAATTTAGGGAGGAGTTTCTTACTAGTCCCCGGGGTCGTATCAACATTCATTATGACTACGTACATAATCCCCTTCTTTGTAAATGCCAGCTGGACGATTATGCTCCTCAAAGCGTCGACTGTTGTATTCCTGAACCTTTACCAAAGCGTCTGAAGCATGTAACGGAATAGGGTCAGCCGGTTGCACGCCACAAGAAAATGAACGGGGCACCTAGAGTACCGCACGTAACGGCACGACCACCGCGATGGCTATTGCATGCAACCCGCACCGACCTAAACCTTCCGCCCCTCAAGTCACCCTTATGACTCCAGGCCACAGGACTCCTAGAGCCAGTCCGGGCAACAGGGACGGAAGGGTGTCCGAGTCTCCACAGCTGAAGGCATGCTTGCTCCCGCCAGAAACTAGCTCGTCGGATTGGGGGGGATCTTGCTGCTTGGACTGCGGACGGGTGTTACGTATTCCATGCCTAAGACTAGATGGTGTTGTCTGAAAAAGAGAGATGAGGGACCCGAAATGCCTTGAAGTTTTTGCCCGAGCACGTCTTCCAACGTACGCCTTCACATGGGGAGGGGAGAGCTAGAGGTGTTGGGTGTCTCCAGGAGTGTACCCACCCCTGCGTCGCACCGAATCCGGTTTCGAGAAACGGACCCGATACAACGCTTCCTTCGCTGCCATGTTCTCCGGGTTTTATGGCAGCCCCTACCCTAATTCCTACGAACGTAAAAGAAAACTTACGCTGTCATTATCTAGTTATCCTTCCTCACCGACTGGCGGTTTCTGACCTCACCAACCACATCTCCCTTGGGGGGCACCTACTGGTAAAACATCCTGAAAACTAGACTACTATTGCTGTAAAGAACTGCCTTCCCTGTGCGTATGCCGCGACAAATGGACCAAAGTAAGGAATAGTCATGAAATGTTTACTTCACTTTTTATAAACTTTATTATAAATTTAATAAAAAAAAATTTGTATAAACGAAATTGAGGTTGGAGTCGTGACCCCTAATCAAAAAAAAAAAAAAATACATAGCATATTTACTTTAAATCTTAAATCTATGTTATATCCTCAGAAATGTATCTTGCCGTATCTAATCATAATCCAAATGTACAATGTGATTATATAAGAAAAATTATTATTAATTTTTAACCGGTAAATGTAGTAGCTCGCCGGGGGCAAGCAAAAATCAAGACTAATTGAAAATGTTGCATATATCCTGGCGCACTCAATTAAAGTTCAATAATAAAATATTATTATTTATTTTTTTTGTATTTAATTCGATTTCCCACATACGCCGGTCAAGATCAAAGAAAATAAAAAAAAAATAAGAACTGCCGAAACTCCGATCTAATTAATCGCGTAAGCTCGTTCACCCACCAAATAGGTAATGCCATTGAAATAAAAAAATTGCTACCAATCTATAAAAAAACTTACCCCGTTTTGAGGACGTTGTCAGGATGGTGTGCACAGCATCTCTGGTGACGAAGGTAAATCTTTAAGAAAATTAGGGACAAATATCGCGACGATCACAAGCGGAACGAACTTTCGGATACCATAGACCCCGGCAAACTTCATATACTCTATTTCAAATTTAACACCATTATACCAACACTTATATTGGTAGATACTTCTATATATACATATTTTATTTTATTATTATTTCCTTTTTCCAAACATTTTTTTTTTTCTTATTATAAACACATCTCTTTTCCTTTACTATCTTAGGTGCTCTTCAAGGGTAGAAAGAAATACTCATACAACAAATTAAAGTCTGAACCGGAACCTGAATAAGTGTGGGGGGGGTTGAGGGCTGACGCTCTTCCAGTCAGGGGCTTTCTGGGGCCTTGAGCTGGTGATGGGATGCTGCTGGCGATGTTATAGCTGGGTCGAGTGTTCCACGGTGTCGCAGCGAGTGGCGCGCGGCGTAAATTTGGTGGTCGTAGGTGGCCTGCTTTAGGTGGCGGTAATTTGAGCGATGGTGGGTGGGTAAGTCTAGGGGTGCACTGGAGGGGTGGTTTACGGGGCGGTGTTTAGCGTGGGCTTAGGGCGGGCGTACAGACTGCGTGTGGGGTGGTTTCTTTTTTTTTGTTTATATGTTTAAGGGTTTTACTTTTTTAGGCATGTCAAAGAGTTGTCCGCACACACTTTTCCCCGTCTCGTGCCCACATCGGGCTTTCCGAACCATATTCCCCGACGACGACCGACTCACTTCGCCAATCCGCGTATCAACCAGAAAAAAAGGGCGGTTGTCTGCCAGTTCGGTCTTTTATAGGGGATCTGCGATATCGGAGGCGTCACTCACCCATTGCTCGCATTGGATGGCGTGACACTTCCGCTTGTCCTGTATCTGGCTGGATTTAATTGGGAAAAGCCTGTATGGGGCATCAAAATTTTCTAAGGAATTTTCGGAAAATACATGTGAGCCAGCCATAATTTTCCCAATAAGAATCTGCGAGATAGGACTCCCGGAAGTCCTCCATACTAGGACGCCAAGAAAATTTGCGGAGGTGTGAGTATTTCTCCGCGCCTTTTATGTTTGGATGTTTTAATAACTCTTGGTAGACCTTGGTTGTTCGAGCTCTTAAGCCTTGAGTAATAAGTAGGCTCGATGGTAAGCCGACCTCAACGTATTTCTTTTTTTCTCCATCGATCATGGGTTCCAATCCTGTGCGGGATCATTTCTTTTTCTTTTCTTTTTTTTTTGTAAAGATGTTGCTGTTTATTTATTTATTCTTTTTTTTTCCCTTTTACTTCCTTTTTTTATATAGTGTCAACCCATTTTGCCCATGCCTCTCCCTACGCCACACAGTGGCAACACTGAGTTGCACCTTGCCACATGTTGCATGTTTCGATGGTAGTGGGTGTGTTATACTTGGTTTCGTAGCAGGTTATCTCGTAAGTGCAGGTCGCATATCGTCGGTGGTGCAACCTAAGCTTATCCTTGACGACACCCACCAAAAAAAAACTGATAAAAAATATAGGGTGTACAACGCCACAGCCGATCTCACCACCTGCTCCGAACTGTTCCTAGTTCTAAACAATTCATCTTGGCTCTGAACCCCAGAAAATGAAACCACCTATATTCAAACTGTGCTACTACTGATATACGATCAAAGATGTTCAAAAGGCATGAAACAAGGGTTCCCTACAAAACCTTTTCGTCGTGTAAGTTCCGACGCGTGTAAAGAAAAGGGGAAAAGAGAAACCGAAGTTGAAGCTTGACGGCGCCGACCCACGCCTGAGACTGAGCTCTCATACCCAGACTGACTAGCCGTACCACTACTCACTTTCTTAGATCCTTCCTGTGGTGTACCACCTTCTTGCCTAACAAGTCCTCTAGCTCATAAAGATTGTTACCAATATTTTTTCTGACTCTCATTTTAAGGAATTTTGGACTGAGTTTCGAACTTATCCCCTTGGTAGCATCGCTCAGCACAAAGTTTCTTCGGAATACCTCATCGCCAACCGCATATTTAATCTTTTTGCTGCGGGTGTTATACACCTTTTCGTATTGATTGTGCGCACTTTCCAACGACTTCTTAATGTATGCATGCAGGATATTCATTTTGCTTGCTTTGGATAACATATTGACTTCTGGATTGTTCAGGCATCCAAGTTTTCGTAACAGCTCATAGTCAGACCCATGCTCCACCATCTGCTGTCCGAAAAGGGCTTCATAAGGGGACATATTGATCGCGGAATGAACTGCTGTGCGAAGCGCACAAGCTATTGATGGAATATGCGAATCCCAAGACTTTTGTTCAGGATCGATGTACGACCGGATGGCAGCTAGAATAGACCGATTCACCCTTTCACTGGCATTAGCCTGCGGGGAGTAGGAGGCGGTCTTGATGTGCGTGATGCCATAAGCGGACATTACCTTTTCAAATTCCAGACTGGTAAACTGCTTGCCATTGTCCGTCAAAATCGATTGCGGAACCCCGAAAGTGCAAAAAATTTGCTCTTGTAAGAACTTCACTGTAGAGGAAGATGTCGCGGATTTGAGCGGTTGGAGCGTGACGAATTTGGTGAGCTGGTCCAGTGCGATAAGCAGATGCGTGTTTCCGGCTTTGGATCGGGGATAGGGCCCAAGGAAGTCAAGGTATAAAAGTTGGAATGGTCTATCGACCACGAATGCCTTTCCCATGGGAGGGCGCAGCACAGAGTTAGGAGCTTTGGTCGTCTTGCACACGTCACAATTAGCAAGGAAGGATTTAACTTGAGCCGCCATGTTGGGCCAGAAGACCTTTTGACGGAGTCGGTAAAGTATTTTCGCGGTACCACCATGCGAAGCCCGAGGTGGTCGATGCGCCAGAGAGATCATCTGGTCGGTTAGCTGTTCAGGAACCCAGAGTTTCCAAGCGAGATCATCTTCAAGTGGATTGCCTGTGCAATGTCTGACCTTCTTGTAGACGAAATTGTTCGAAACTTGTAGGTCAGGTAGCTGATCTTTTTGATCTTCGATGGTGCGGATGATCTTGAGGTACTCCCCAGATTGAAAGCTAGGGTCCTCCAGATCTATATGCAGTGCATCGGAAGGTTCGTTTCTCGTCGAGACATCAAGCTGCATCGCGTCCACCTCATATACTCTTGATAGAGCATCCGGCACGACATTCAGCGAGCCCTTGCGATGTTCGATGGTGAAATCAAACCCCTGTAATTTTAGGCTCCATCGAGCTAGTCGACCACTTAGATCCTTCTGGCCCATCAACCATTTCAGGCTAGCATGATCAGTAATGACCTTGAAGGGCTGACCTTCTATATACGCTCTAAATTTTTGCACCCCCAGGACTGCAGCAAGGCACTCACGTTCGGTTACGCTATAATTACGCTGTGCCGAATTCAGTTTGTGCGAGAAATAATATATGGGTTTCTCCATACCGTTCTCGTCTTCTTGACACAGCACACAGCCGATTCCAGACGCTGACGCATCGCAGAGTAACACAAAACGCTTGGAGAAATCCGGATTGACCAGAATGGGTGCTGAGGTCAAAGCTAACTTGATGGTATTGAATGCTTCGATGGCCTGGTCGTCGAATTTAAAACTCTTTCCTTTCTTCAAAGTGTCGGTTATAGGAGCGGCTAATGAGGAGAAATCTTTGACGAAGCGACGATATAAAAAAAAAAAATAAATATTTGGCGCAACAGCTCTTTAAGTGCCAGGGCCTAGCTTCTCGCAACCACTCATGTTGTGTGCGTTATATTTTTCACACGAATGGAAGGGACCTACAGTTTAGTGCCGTATCCGAACGGCGATTTGAGAAGCTTTTTCGAGACAACAATACTCTCGGATGTTTGTCAGACGCTCGCGAGAGGTGGGACCGTGAAAAAACGAAGCGGCGATACCACCCTGCGAGTCCCAAGAAACGCCTTACTTGACGAACATTTTTTGGAACGGGGAAGTCATTGATGGCAGTTACTTTCCCTGGATCTGCCTTCAAGCAACCGTCTCCTATTAGGTATTCTAGGTATTTCAACTCTCGGAAACAAAACTTTGACTTTTCGACGTTTATCGTCAAACCTGCGTCTTTCAGCCTATTTGCTACGATCCTCAACATCTCGATGTGCTCATCGAATGTGCGCGATACTATCAATAGATCATCCAGGTAAACAAAGATATTGGTTCTCAGTGCGTGCGGCACCACCTTGTCCATTAACCTACACATGCGCTGGGGCGCGTTGCATAGACCAAATGGCATGACCTTGAACTGGTACAGCGGTCTGCCGGGAACCGTAAAAGCCGTCTTCTGTCGGGATTCCCTCTCCAGCGGAATCTGCTAAAAGGCGTCCTTCAGATCAACACTGGAAATATAGTGCGTATCTGACAGACGTCCCAGCAACCCCTCTATATGAGGAAGTGGATACGCATCTTTCCGAGTAACCTGATTCACCTTCCGGTAGTCCAGACACAATCGGTTTTTCCCCGGTTTGCGGATTAAGACTACCGGAGAGTTCCATGGGCTGGTACTCTCTTCAATAACTCCCATTTTCAACATACGATCCAATTCCTCATACAGCAGTTTCTGCACCGCTGGAGAGACCGGATAATGACGTTGCTTTATAGGCTCGGCATCCCCTGTATCAATCTGATGTACCTCTAAGGTGGTCTTACCTAAACCATTAGCGACGAAAGATGGAAACAGGCTGATGGTTTTCCTAAGCCGTCTAGACTCGTCCGCTGATAAAGCATGTGCACTGGCCACAGGGTCTTGAATAGGAGGACTGGTTGATATTTCGGCGATCAGATTTGGCGCAACGTCGAATTGTTTCCAGAAGTCGATACCGAGGAAAAGCTTCTGTTGTAAGGTTGGGACTACTAAAAGACGCATCTTCTTGGTCACTCCTTTATATGTTAGGTCCGCCATGACTTTCCCCACTATAGCCTAAGGCTGGCCGTCGGCTGTCTTGATATGCATGGAAAATTTCGAAACAGTCATACCATGTTTTCTTAATAGGTCAATACCGCCGTCACCTAGGCAACTGATGCAAGCTCCGCTATCCAGAAGTCCCAATATCGGTTCCCCGAAAAGGTAGACCGTTGCGTACGGGCGGGGGTCTTCCGTGGAATTGCAGAAGGTGGTTGCTTCTATAGATCGGTACATACACTTCTTATCCCTAAATTTCTCACGCAGCTTTCTAATCTTCGAAGACACCGAACTGCTGGGGTTATTAAAGATCCTTTTCCGCACGGCTTGGTAGTTTATAAGACGCTCGTGCAGGGATCTAATTGGCTTGGTGAGTTCAATGGGTTCCTCTAGATGTGGCTTGGGGTTCGTGGTCTGTGGATCAACATCTCGGGCTAAAATCTTCACTTCCATGGGTTGAGGGTTTTGTGAATTGTTAAAGGCTTGCGAGCTTGCTCTATTATCGCAGCCTATTGACTGCCCGGGTTCTGGTTTCGGGAGCAACTCGGCCCGGATGACCGATTGCTCCTTCTTTCGTTTCCCGAGCACTTGGGGCACTGCGGAGTGGTGGTGTTCTCTCTGCCGCATTTATAGCAGAAGAGCGCTCTTTGGGGATCGGGACATTCGTAGAACGAATGACCTGATCCTTTACAATTCCAGCAGATAAAATTCCGGGTATCTCTTCTCCCTGGTAGCTCCTCGACAAAATTACTGCCACTAGGCGGCTGGGCCGCGTATCCAACTTCTGAAACAAAATTCCTACGTGGAGGTGGAACGTAACCTGACCTAAGTTTTTGGTGCTCATGGTCGTTGCTGTACTTTTCTATGTTACGACACACATAGACCATCTCTGGGAGGCTGTTTGTTTGAAAGGTTATCAGCAGCTCCCCCATTCGCCTTCGAACATTTTGCTTCAGTAGTTCGATCAGCTCACCATCCGGTTTGGGTGTTCGTAACCGACTGTTCATCTGTTGGATGGTGGTGTAAAAATCGTCAAAGGATTCCGAGGTACCTTGCTTCCTATCAGACATTCTCCTGGAGAGCTCTGAATCAGTTTCCAGACCGCGGTATTGGTCGATAAGGGCACAGCGAAGTGATATCCAAGGATTCGTCTTTACATAGCCCCAGAACCAAGTCTCGACCTGTCCGCTGACAAACTGGTGAAAGTTCATCACTACTTCATCCCATGAGGCGTTGTTGCAGACACGTAGCCTTTCAAGTCTAAAAATAAACTCATCTGCGGTCATGTTCCGATTGTCAAACTTAAGGCCCCACTTGTGAAAGTTATGGGCTTGCATCCTTGTTCCGGGCACCGGTGGTGGGCTAACATGGGAAATACTTGATGGGTCGTTAAGCGACAGGTTGTTCAGTCGCCGCAGGAAATCGTCGGCGTTAGTGTTCCGACAGGGTGGTGGAACTGCGGTGTTGCTTCTAGGGAGAGTGGCATTATTTGGCACTTCATAACTCGGAAGATGTTCTTTCCTTCTTCTTTCTCCCAATGTATTTTGTTGATTTACCGGAGTAGTCGCCGCCAGAGTTTGCCGAACCAGTGTCGCCACTTCGTCACGAATGAATTCGCGGCTTTTGTTCATTTCCTCCCTGAGCACTCGCAGTTCTTCTGCTCGAGTCAGACCAACCGTTGCAGTCACTACCTCTTGAATGTATTCAGCCACGTCTTCCTCATCTGAGGCATGGTCACTCGCTGTATGTATTGCTGGTTTAGATGAGGGCGGGAGAACATTTGTACCTGACGGTCCAGCAGCTGCCAATTCCTTCTCGACTACCTGCGTCTGTGGATTTGCCATGCTGCTTCCCCTACGTACACTTTTTCCCGTCGTGTCAGAGACGTATCTTTTTCTCAAACTATACCGACTCCTTGACTTTGTCAATTTCGCTTTTTCCGGATCGGACATCCCTTATAAAGACCAACCAGGATAGGTGTATTAAAACGCTTCAAAATTCACTATTCAATCCTAAAAAAAAAATTACAATCCACGAATTGCGAATAAAGGCTATAAAAAACTAACAAATCTATAATTCCTAGAAGCAAAGAAAAAACTTACTACGACTTATATAATAGCCAACACCCTGGCTACGTCTAGAGTAAGGAGTAATACTAGAGAAACAAATTTCAAAAAAAATCGTAAGAGCAAATGAGTATCTTAACTAAACTTATAAAAAAAAATAAAATCCAATAGAGTAAAAAGTATCTAAACTAAACCACTCCTCAAAATAAAATCTTACAATCGAGCGTAATACTGAATACATACTTCCCATAAGAAATAAAACCAAAATCAAAAATCGTACTAAAAGAAAAAAAAATCAACTCTCAAAAAAAATTGTTCAAGGAAAAATAAAAAAAAAATAGGATGTACTATATTAATCACAGGATCATACTGAAAGGAGATGTGACTGGTTGGTGGCCTTCCGCACTACGACACGTTGAAGGCATTACCAAAACCCCATTGTAAAGGACTACTACTTGATATCGACTAACGTGCAAGACCGAACTCTGTACCCTAAATGAAGACGCCCAACAAACCACTAAAACAATGCAACTGACAAGTGGTGCTGCGCTGCGCATTACTTCAGGTCATAGGTTTGGGTAGTCTCTTCTCTCCTCAGATTCTATCAGGTGAATGGAGGGTTAGGAATGAATCCAGGGGAACGTGCAACGGACGTAGCTGAGGGTTGGTTCTGTACACCCAACTACCGGACATATGTTCTCCTAGACCCATTTCCTACCCGAAACGTTCTGCTCCGTCAAATCCCCACGAGCAGTAGACAGGTCGAAATCCACCTATCTACTGGATAAGGAGTGTGACTTGCGAACATACTAATTCCAGAGGAACCTACGGCTATCCGAGAAGTGACACATCTACGCAACAGACATATTTGAAATTTCCGTATCCATATACCGGACGCAGTGTGAGCTTCCCGCATAACCGCAGTTACCTTCAAGAGAAAAAAAAGAATCTGAAAGGAGTACAAGGACTTCGTGTCAGGTGTTTCTAAAAGGAACTGGTGGCCGAAGTCAGCAGCTCTTAAACCAAGATAAATTAAGTGAACAGTCTATACACTTGGAAAAAAAAGATAAATTTTTTGATAAAGGCTTAAATTGAAGACAATTTTCGGGCCCCACGTTGGGCGCCACCTGTAACGGAATAGGGTCAGCCGGTTGCACGCCACAAGAAAATGAACGGGGCACCTAGAGTACCGCACGTAACGGCACGACCACCGCGATGGCTATTGCATGCAACCCGCACCGACCTAAACCTTCCGCCCCTCAAGCCACCCTTATGACTCCAGGCCACAGGACTCCTAGAGCCAGTCCGGGCAACAGGGACGGAAGGGTGTCCGAGTCTCCACAGCTGTAGGCATGCTTGCTCCCGCCAGAAACTAGCTCGTCGGATTGGGGGGGATCTTGCTGCTTGGACTGCGGACGGGTGTTACGTATTCCATGCCTAAGACTAGATGGTGTTGTCTGAAAAAGAGAGATGAGGGACGCGAAATGCCTTGAAGTTTTTGCCCGAGCACGTCTTCCAACGTACGCCTTCACATGGGGAGGGGAGAGCTAGAGGTGTTGGGTGTCTCCAGGAGTGTACCCACCCCTGCGTCGCACCGAATCCGGTTCCGAGAAACGGACCCGATACAACGCTTCCTTCGCTGCCATGTTCTCCGGGTTTTATGGCAGCCCCTACCCTAATTCCTACGAACGTAAAAGAAAACTTACGCTGTCATTATCTAGTTATCCTTCCTCACCGACTGGCGGTTTCTGACCTCACCAACCACATCTCCCTTGGGGGGCACCTACTGGTAAAACATCCTGAAAACTAGACTACTATTGCTGTAAAGAACTGCCTTCCCTGTGCGTATGCCGCGACAAATGGACCAAAGTAAGGAATAGTCATGAAATGTTTACTTCACTTTTTACAAACTTTATTATAAATTTAATAAAAAAAAATTTAAATAAACGAAATTGAGGTTGGAGTCGTGACCCCTAATCAAAAAAAAAAAAAAAAATACGTAGCATATTTACTTTAAATCTTAAATCTATGTTATATCCTCAGAAAAGTATCTTGCCGTATCTAATCATAATCCAAATGTACAATGTGATTATATAAAAAAAATTATTATTAATTTTTAACCGGTAAATGTAGTAGCTCGCCGGGGGCAAGCAAAAATCAAGACTAATTGAAAATGTTGCATATATCCTAGTACACTCAATTAAAGTTCGATCTAATTAATCGCGTAAGCTCGTTCACCCACCATATAGGTAATGCCATTGAAATAAAAAAATTGCTATCAATCTATAAAAAAACTTACCCCGTTTTGAGGACGTTGTCAGGATGGTGTGCACAGCATCTCTGGTGACGAAGGTAAATCTATAAGAAAATTAGGGACAAATATCGCGACGATCACAAGCGGAACGAACTTTCGGATACCATAGACCCCGGCAAACTTCATATACTCTATTTCAAATTTAACACCATTATACCAACACTTATATTGGTAGATACTTCTATATATACATATTTTATTTTATTATTATTTCCTTTTTCCAAACATTTTTTTTTTCTTATTATAAACACATCTCTTTTCCTTTACTATCTTAGGGGCTCTTCAAGGGTAGAAAGAAATACTCATACAACAAATTAAAGTCTGAACCGGAACCTGAATAAGTGTGGGGGGGGTTGAGGGCTGACGCACTTCCAGTCAGGGGCTTTCTGGTGCTTTGAGCTGGTGATGGGATGCTGCTGGCGATGTTATAGCTGGGTCGAGTGTTCCACAGTGTCGCAGCGAGTGGCGCGCGGCGTAAATTTGGTGGTCGTAGGTGGCCTGCTTTAGGTGGCGGTAATTTGAGCGATGGTGGGTGGGTAAGTCTAGGGGTGCACTGGAGGGGTGGTTTACGGGGCGGTGTTTAGCGTGGGCTTAGGGCGGGCGTACAGACTGCGTGTGGGGTGGTTTCTTTTTTTTTGTTTATATGTTTAAGGGTTTTACTTTTTTAGGCATGTCAAAGAGTTGTCCGCACACACTTTTCCCCGTCTCGTGCCCACATCGGGCTTTCCGAACCATATTCCCCGACGACGACCGACTCACTTCGCCAATCCGCGTATCAACCAGAAAAAAAGAGCGGTTGTCTGCCAGTTCGGTCTTTTATAGGGGATCTGCGATATCGGAGGCGTCACTCACCCATTGCTCGCATTGGATGGCGTGACACTTCCGCTTGTCCTGTATCTGGCTGGATTTAATTGGGAAAAGCCTGTATGGGGCATCAAAATTTTCTAAGGAATTTTCGGAAAATACATGTGAGCCAGCCATAATTTTCCCAATAAGAATCTGCGAGATAGGACTCCCGGAAGTCCTCCATACTAGGACGCCAAGAAAATTTGCGGAGGTGTGAGTATTTCTCCGCGCCTTTTATGTTTGGATGTTTTAATAACTCTTGGTAGACCTTGGTTGTTCGAGCTCTTAAGCCTTGAGTAATAAGTAGGCTCGATGGTAAGCCGACCTCAACGTATTTCTTTTTTTCTCCATCGATCATGGGTTCCAATCCTGTGCGGGATCATTTCTTTTTCTTTTCTTTTTTTTTTGTAAAGATGTTGCTGTTTATTTATTTATTCTTTTTTTTTTCCCTTTTACTTCCTTTTTTTATATAGTGTCAACCCATTTTGCCCATGCCTCTCCCTACGCCACACAGTGGCAACACTGAGTTGCACCTTGCCACATGTTGCATGTTTCGATGGTAGTGGGTGTGTTATACTTGGTTTCGTAGCAGGTTATCTCGTAAGTGCAGGTCGCATATCGTCGGTGGTGCAACCTAAGCTTATCCTTGACGACACCCACCAAAAAAAAACTGATAAAAAATATAGGGTGTACAACGCCACAGCCGATCTCACCACCTGCTCCGAACTGTTCCTAGTTCTAAACAATTCATCTTGGCTCTGAACCCCAGAAAATGAAACCACCTATATTCAAACTGTGCTACTACTGATATACGATCAAAGATGTTCAAAAGGCATGAAACAAGGGTTCCCTACAAGCAAACTCTCTGAGCTGGCTTAAGTCTCTCTGAGGGGTATTCAATTCCTTTTCACTTAGGAATTCAGTTAGCCTCGTTGGTCAACCCCAAACAAAAGTTGACTGGGAGTGGTACCTACCGTATTATTCTATGCGTGCTCAGCCCGAGGTAACATTCGAACCCAGTCAGAGGGGTCTACCGTTTCACTAAGTTTGCCGATCATGTCGGTCAATACTCGGTTCACCCGTTCGGCTTGGCCATTGGCCTGTGGCGAATGGACGGCTACCTTAACGTGAGTTATATTATGGTCTCTCAGAAATGAGTTGAATTCTGAAGCAGTAAAGCAGGAGCCCCTATCAGACACTATCCTTGAAGGACGACTGTAATATTTAGTAAGAGCGGCACAAACTTCTCTTATACTGGTCGAGATGACCGGGTACAGCTTAAGAAATTTCGTAAAATCATCCACTAGCAGAAGGATATGCCTACGCTTCGACTGGATGGCCGGAAGGGGACCGAAAACATCCAGATGGACGGTACGGAATGGAAGGGGTTCCTTACGGATATTGAATAAGTTGTGCTCATTCGAGCGAGCAGGTGGTGAATACATAATGCATCGAATGCAATTCTTCGTGAGCTTCTCCACCTTTTCCAGAATATTCGGGAACTAGTAATGCATTTTCAACTGATTGGAACACTTTGTCTCCTAAGTGTCCGATCTTATCATGGATGCTTCTAAAAAGGTTAACCTCCATGTCCGGAGGGACGTAAAATCTTAATTCACCTGAATTAGTTTTTCGGAAGATAATACAATACCATCCTGAAGAGTAAAATGCTTAAGATTCTCGGAACATAACCTTTGCCTCAACCTGGAAATGGAGGGTTCACGGCCCTGGGCAGCTCTTAGCTGGAAGTCAACATCCTCAGAACAGACGACGGAGACTACGTGACATCTACTTAACGCATCTGCGTGACTCATGTTGGTTCCACTACGATGCTTAACCTTATAATTAAAATTTTCCAGTTCCAGAGCCCATCGGGCTATCCTCGGGTTTACAGTTTTCTTATTTAGTGTTAGCGTAAGGGAGCTGCAGTCAGTAGCAATAGTGAATGGTATTCCCTGCAGGTAAACTATAAAACGACAGAGTGCCGAGATAATCGCAAGCGTCTCGAGCTCGAAGCTGTGATACTTAGATTCCTGAGGGGTTGTAGCCTTAGAGAAATAAGCAACGGGATGCAACTTTTTATCATCCTGTCTTTGAAGCAGAATCGCGCCATAACCAGTAGAACTTGCGTCACAATGCAGCTCCGTTTCCCTCTTAGGGTTATAGATCGCGAGCACTGGTGACGACATCAAACGTTTCTGAAGTAGGCAGAAGGCATTCTCACATTCGGAAGTCAAATCAAAAGGGACATCTTTCTTTAATAGGTCATACAGAGGTCTTGCTATTCGTGAAAATGATTCCACAAATCGTCTGAAGTATGAGCAAAGTCCTAAGAACGAGTGTAGTTCCTTAGAGTCCCTAGGGACAGGGTAATTAGCAATGGCACGTAAGTGTGAGTTACGTGGCTGAATACCGTATTCCATAACTTTATATCCCAGATAGTCAATTGTGGAATATGCGATTCGACACTTAGATAATTTCAGCTCCAAACCATTCATTGATATGCATTCGAGGATCTGGGCCAGAAGATCCATATGTTCGCTTATTTCCATGATCTGATTAGCATCTACGAATTTCCGTAGCACTAAATGGATGAATCTCTGAAAAACACTCGGTGCATTCTTAAGGCCGAAGGACATTCTTAAGAACTCATATTGCCCGTTGGGCGTGACAAACGAAGTTAAATGGGTCGACTCGGAAAAAACTTTGACTTGATGGAACTGCTCTTTAAGTCAAGTAGTGTAAATATTTTCTTGCCCTCTAAAAACTACACACACATGCGGGTTTCACCCGATTTCTTTTTGACTAAGACTATCGGCGAAGCGTATGGGGAGTCACTTGGCTTAGTTATATCCCTTTCCAGAAGGTCACTAATAATTCCGTTAACTTTCTGCTTTTCACTAAAGGACAATATTCGTGGCTGAGAACAAAAAGGAAAGGCGAATATGCATTCCGTACTTCGTAGGTGTTATCATTGACCTATTAAAGTCCACATAATTTTTCCTAATAATGTATTCAAGTTTGCTTAGGGTTATTAGATCGAGGTTCGCGCATACATCGGTCCTTTTACCTGGCTCAACTACCATGGTGAAAATTTCACTAACACTAGGTTCGGTCCCGGAAGCATAATCGTCCTTCAACAAATTTTCCTCTACGCAATTAAACCCACTACTAACATCTACATCATCGAAGGAACTTTTCTTTATTGCATTACTAACCCGACTTGAAGGAACAGTTGTGTTATTCTCTACATCAGTTGACTCATAAGTGCATAAATGCAGTTGGTTTGAAATTAAGTTTTTATTAAAAACAGAGAGTACACGTTTTTGCTCAGAAGACACTTCGCTTTTATAGCGGTTACATAAATTCATTTGTAAATGTATATTAAATAACTGAAGTACGTCACGACCCAACAATAATGGCAAAGGAATCATTTCATCTGAAATTATCATAAGAGAGACTTTTTTTACTTGATCACGTATTTTCATAAAACAATTTACTGTACCGTAGGTGTGAAGCTTAATCCCCCCTAGTTCCTTGTATCTGCAATAGGTCGGGCTTCTGGCAGAAGTGTCTTCAGGCAATAGGGAACGGTGTACGAATCTAACCGGACTACCGGTATCCAGAAGTGAGAAATAATTTATTAAGTCTGAGCACTTATCATCACTTGATAGAAAGGCAACGCTTACCATGTGTACGGCATCGAAACTCCGAGCTGTTTCTTCGTCACTCGAGTCTTCTTCGCATCGGTCTTCCCCATTGACGTCTCCAACACGTTTCGGTCGAGGTACTTTCGGGCAGTTTCGGTTAACATGTCTTGGGTCCCCACAGCGGAAGCATGATCCAGCAGCTCGTTTTTCTTTAGGGCAATTTATGGCTATATGGCCATAAGCTGAACAATTGAAGCATTTGACCATGCTAGCGGCAGTCATCGTTGTCGTCTTGCTGCTTGCGAAGTTGTTACTGAAGGTGTACTTGAAGTTTTTGCTACTGAACTGGTGTATCTCCCAGACCGTCGATAATGAACTCAATCAGCTCCAGTTTATCGATGTCAGCTTGTGCGGCTACCTCCTGCATGATAAGCACGTTGCGCAACAGCGGCTTATCTTTGCGTCGGAACCTTTGGCTCAGGTCCATATACACTTCGTGTCTCCTCACCCGTCTGTTAAATTCGGTGAGTAGCGCCGCCTTATGTCGGCGGGGGTTTCACTCACTGAAGTCTCAGCAGAGATCTCTTCGGAAGACGGTTTGTCGTTTGGAAATGTCTGGTCGTAAGCGTTCCTCACTTGAGCGAGGGGTGTTAAGGTCGCCACGTGCACGCCTTCGGCTTTAAGCGCATTCACCATCTGCCGCTTCGTGATGTCTTTATTGCTCATTTTTTATATCTTCGAAATTTGTTAGAATTCTTGGTCGAACACACGAAATTTTTCTTGGAGGCTATGTTTTACCCCACATCTGAAGTTTTAGTAAGTTTATTTTTATTTAAATGTCAATGCAGAACGTAGATTAAAACAGATTATTTTAAGATGCGCGAGTACATTTAATGGCCGCTCGAACAGAAGTGTCACAACAAGGAAGCCGGAAGTAGGAAGCAGAGCCACAAGAAAGCTTTCGACTGGTAGATGGCGTTAGAAAACGAAAATCTCTTCTAGCTCTGTTTGCTTTGACAATCATTACTTATTTTATTTTATACTACAATATAATACTATAATTCATGGAATCCCAGCTTATTCCTCAGTTCGGTTTTTATAAGGGAGAAATCGAAAAATTTCCTTTCCGCCGCTGCTAAACTGTGAGGTAGGGTCAATAAATTGAAAACGAAATTGGTCAAATCGTTGAAGAAAAGCTCATTCATCCCGTTTTGAATGTCACCAACTTTTTCCCAAAACTGATTAATGTCCATAGTAGCGTTCAGATTGGTTTTCGAAAATCTTAGAAGCTTCCACCGCATCCCAATATTTTTAGGGTCACATTCAATCAAATATGAAAAAGCGGATACTAAAGGTAAAATGGATACTTCATCATCCGATAACACTTTTTGAGGAATTACAATGGATTCGTTTTTCAAGTTAATATTGTTAAAATCAAATCTTGACATGAATTGAACCAAGAGTTCGATATAAACATTAGAATATTTGTCTTTATTGCAATTTTGTTTGAATTTGTTATTTTTCGTAATGTACCCTTCAGCTTTGCTTCCAACAAAAACTTCCTCAGTTGGGAAATAATTATTAGTGTTCTTATAATTAATTTCTTGAAGAGAAGCGTTTCTTAAATGGACGTAATTAATAAAATTACTCAATACTAATTTGACATTTGATTCTAAGTGCTCATATAAATACGGCAGGCGAATATTTCGGATTGAAACTCTTTGTTTAAATTATTTATAATTTTTAAAATATTGATAGGAACAAAAAATAAACTTTTGTGTCGGGACTATCCATTAAGTTGGCCAATTCGCTTGTATAAATTCCATTTATTTCTAAAAAACGAGAAATGAAATACAATATGAGGGCGTCCCATTTTTCGATGATTCGGTTTATAACGTTTTCCAGAGCCACCCACCTAGTTAGAGAAATCCCAAGTATCTTCTGAAGCTTCATGCTGCAGTAGTCTTGAAACTCCTTAAACTCATTAATTCTCTTGGAACTATACGTGAAAAACTGGTATATATTTCGGCAAAGTTTTTCGATTTCTACCGGAAATTTGAGCGTAAGATGAACACAAATGCAAAGAATTACACGTACACTTCATATAAAAAAGTTAACATGTTTTTTTTCAATTTAGCTTAAACTCAATTTATTTCACCGGCCATTACGCTAACTCGGTCTGTTGCAAGTCCCATTCAATTTTTTAGTGATATATTATTATCATTAAAGAATTGTTTTATGGATTGAGAACTAGTATCCGTATCCCTTTTGAATAATTCAATCATACCCAAAAAACGATCATGGATGCATTTTGAGATCTTGTATACATACCTCACTGCCAATACTAATGACTTTTTTGTTGACAAATCTGTCATCTCGTCCACTATTAAGGAGAATTTTGCAGTTTGGAGATCCGAAATAATCTATTCCTTGCTTTATCAAAAGCTTTGCAGTAGCATTTATTGTTTTTGTTTGCCATCCATGGAAAAGCGGAAACCTTCCTCTTGGCGGAAGTTTCATTCTTTCTTGATATTTTGCAATTCTCCTTCTTCGTCCGAATTTTGTTCTCTATAAAAATTAATTATTTTAAACCAGTTAGATACTTAAGTTCGAATTCTATCAAATTTAACTTTTTTTCGTATTACAAATCTTTTGAACAAATTTAATTTGATATTCATTGTCACAAATACTTATTTTAATAAAATGTTAATAGAAAAGAACGTTATGAATACCCTTAAAATATTTTACATAGTCTGGGCGTTCGAAATCATAGACAGAGAAGGAAAGATTGATGTCGTGGTTTGAAACTCAGATATTAAGTTTCAGAAAAAAACCGGAGCTGGTGTCCAGATAACTGGGCAGATTTGTTTTGTAATTTTGTCTTTACTTCCGTTTCACAGTAGATTTTCTCTGCTCACCTGATGTTATAGGCGTGGGCGCCATGGCGTTAGTGGTTAGTGTGTCGGATTACTACGCATGTGGTTCCAAGTTCGAATCCCAGAAAACACAAAAAGTTTTTAATTTTTTAATTTTAATTTTAACGAACTGTTTTGAATTTAATTCATATATAACTAATAACAGCTTTTCCAAATTCGTTTTTAAACGTATCAAGTAACGTAGGAAAAGTTGTTGGATTCAAAAACTTCTGCTTATCAAAAACAAACTAGTGTAAATAACTACTACGTCAAACTAACACATCCTTCTGGATCAAGTGAGTGACACATAACTTTTTAGGGAGTTGAAAATTTCTAAGCCATAAAACAATTCCCAGACACTATCATGAAGCACAGTATTGTCAGCAATGACTATTTATATTTGAAAGTTAGCACATTTTCGCTGAAATAATTCTGAGAGCCAAACTTTTAAATAAAACTCTTAAAAAAAAAAAAAATAAATAATAATTCCTGCAACTCCCTTCCTGTGTGTTGAACGTTGTGTTACCATGAAGAGACAATCGAAATCTATACGATGATGGTGAGGTGCATCTGCCATTGCATAAAATAATAATTACGGAATTTTACGAAATTTCGCAAATAGAAAAAGCGGGTTATTGTCTTAACCAAAAAATAAATAAATAAAGGGCACGCACGACTGGGTCGTCCATACCTGCACCTGTATGGTGTTTGTTTGCTAACTGATTTTAAATCTATATAATTACATTAATTATATTTCGTCAAATCAATAAGCTAACGTTTTTTTAAAAAAGTTTTTTTTCCTTTGAACACCAAGAATTTTTTTTATAATTTTCCAGAATTTGGTATGCAATATCAATCCATGTTGTATATTGCTTTGATATTCACTTTTACTCCAATTGGCTTAGAAATTGCCGAGAAATAGGCAAATTTGGAAGTAGGATAATAAGTTAAGTAGGGTTATACGCAATATTATAAAAAACGTGGTATGCCATCTTGTATTTACATCTGCATATACGAATTCAGACTTCACTCTACGAAAATAATATAGATGCACCAGGTTTTTCAAAATAATTTAACCAAGAAAGGGTGAATTAACAATTTGGTACACGGCATTAGTATACCTGTAATGTAACCTAATAGAGCTAACGGATATTATCAGTTTCCTCAGTGTAACGGTGTGGATTTGAAAAATCCTTACCCCTTTTTCTTTTCCCTAATAGTTAACGTCCTTTTTACATCCGATAGGTCACTTGAGTTGTGGTATTAAAACGGCGCTTCTGCGCTTATTAAGTGTCGGCTTGGTTTGCTGACACCACCCCTTCTACCTACCTATCATACCTGTAATAAGGAGTCAACAAAAGGAGGACAGTAGAACATGTATACGATACCGACTGAAGAGTTATGAAACAAAATATTCCTAAGACACTGCGAAATTAAGTTAAATGCATCGCATTTTAGCTTATAAAATAGTTTTATTTAAAGCAATTATTTTACGTATTTTAATATTTTATAATAATAAAATATATTTCCTCCTTCATTACGTATGACCTCAAGTATTCTGCTTGGCATGGAATTTATGGGCTTTTGAAGATAATCCACTTCCAAACATCTTGGATGGATTGTTTGAGGTTGTTAACCGTGTTGTACTCCCTCCCATTTTCGTATACTTTTTGCGCTATTCGTCCCCATAGATTTTTGACTAGGTTCAGATATGGCGATCTCGATAGCCACTCCAAACTGAGCTACTCTTTAACAATTTTGGCAGAATGAACAGTGGCATTGTCCTGCTGGAAAATAAATCCAGGGCCCCATACGTCATCCGCAAATTGAACCACTTTCCAAGTATGTTTGTGAATTAATTTTTGGTGGAACGTAGAGGGTAGGCATCTTTCCATTATTCCCAAAGGCACGCCAACCAAATCATAACACTGCCTCCTCCAAAATTGCGACTCATTCTGGTTTGTCTCGTAAATTATGCCAATAACAGTGATAACCATCCAGCCCATACAAATTCTTTTTTTCATCACTGAAGATAACCTCTCTCTATTCAGTGGTCCAGGACCACTGGCAAACTGAAGTAGATTGTCCATATGGGCGGAAGTCAGCGCAAGCTTTTTGGGTTTTTTGTTGTAAAAACCATTGTTGGAGTCGAATGCAATATTTGTTGGACACGACGCACGTACGCCAATGTTGAGATCCAACATCTTTTTGATTTGCGAAGCAAAGAACTTGTATTTCCGTGCTTCCTCAACAATTTGTATTTTTTGTTAATTCGTCAACTTTTTTGGAGCACCTTTCGCCCTCTTTTGCCCATACTATTGTCCTAAATTTATAGTATTGGATAAGACATTTTCTTTATAAAATATGGTTTTTGTTTTTCCTCCTCCGTACGGCAATTAGACGGTCCATTATGTCCACTTAAACCACTTTGCTTAAAACAGCAAAAATTAACAAACAAAAAATAGAAAACTTGTTACAATTGATTTTATTTAAAATAGTTGTTGCCTCTATTTTATTTCAGAAACAAATACTGAAAGTAACTGGTCTAAAAGTGAATAACATGCCCATCCTTGCTTCGATGAACAAAGCTAAGAAAAATTATAGTTTTATTTTTCAGGCGCGTTGTAATGTGAAATCATCCCAGTCTTGCTGTATAGCGCAGAGGCATGAACTTTGTCATAACTTCGCATATTTTTAGAAGACTGACTCATTTCCAGTAATTTTCCAAATTTATATTTTGTAGCTGGAATGTCTCGAAGTTTTTTTGTTAAAATTTTCTAGTCTAGTTTTTCCGCTTACTACGTTTATACGCGTGCTCAGAGTTGGCTTTAGCTTGGTTTGAAGCTGGTTCCCGAGGAATCAATATCCATTTGCTCCTTTTTTTTATGGCCTTTCTTCATTTATCTACTTTAGTGCGTCCTTGACTATCTGCTTGAAGGTAAAGTGACTGACCCCAAGGTACGTCAATTATTCTTTGCTGACCATGGAGCAATCATAAGTGAGGATCCTTAATCCCTTCAACGAGCACTTGATGTGTAGGTGGACGTTTTGGAGGGAAAGGGTATCGCATTAGTTCAAAAAGACAGATTACTTGCGCTTCCCGTTCTCTGATCCATTCAGACCTATTCCAGACATTTATTTGAATGGAACAGTGCTTCCCAATTGCGAAAAGTTTAAATATCTGGGATCCATGATCAATAGCAAAGCAACCTGTGATGACGACATCAATCATTGCATAAGTGTAGCATGGATGAAGTGGCGAGGAAACTCCGCTATCTTCTGTGACCGAAAAATGCCACCGAAGTTGAAAGGAAGGCAAAAACTACGAGAGTAAATTAACGTCAGCTGAAATGAAGATGCTTCGTATTACAGCAGGAGTGACAAAGCCTGATTGATTAAGAAGTTCGAAGATCCGTGGAAGCTTTCACATTAAGGAAACCATCTTACGAAAAATACAGCACGATCGGCTCAGCTGGTATTGCCACGTTCAAAGAAGAGATCACTTGAACCCTGTTAAAAAGGCAATATCAATGAACGTTCCAAAGACATCGCGAGGCAGGAGAGGCAGGCCTATAAACGCCTGGATCACACAAATGCGACGACATCGGCATTTCATTGGCCTCAGTAACCGAGTGATCCAAAATAGGGAGGCCTGCCGATATTTTCTGAGGTCAAATAGAGAACCTCACAGGCGGCGGTTCACCGAAATAGGAAGAAGAAGTGCGTGTTGAAGAATTTAGTTTGTGTTTTCCTCTGTTGAGGTGGTTTTTTAAACGTTTACGTTTGAACTCAGTTCCGACTACTCAACCTTCCAACTCTTTGTGCTGAAATACCTAGGTCGAAATCGCAACTCGATTTCAACTCGATCCCTCGACTCTGCATATAAACTTGGTATCGTCAGATTTTTCCTACTAGCAGAAGCCCAAAACTGGAATGCTGCGGCTGAAAAGTACCAGTCTTTTCAATTCTTTTTTTATATGCTCTACCTCGTCGAAAATAATGTCTTACTGAACTGAACTCTAATTTGTTTCCAGTTTCTCATGCAAGAAGTTTTTAGTTCTAAATTTGATGCAAACCTGCAGTAGTAGAACAGCAAAATAGTACAATTTAGTACATTTTTTGTGATTTCACGTTTCATGTAAGTGACAATGGGACTAAATGTCAACACTTTACTGCACGCCTGTTTCACATGCGTTGCTATATACCGGTATAACTGCAAGCAGCTTTGCTGCACATCTGTTTAAAGCATATCGACCATATTATTCATTCACCTTAATCCGTGTTCTTTTGTTAAAAGATATGTTTAATAAAATTGTACGGTGAACATGAAGTAAAGAATCAAACTCAAATCTATGTCTTTTACGTTATAAAATGCACGTCTGTGCCGTTTTAGATTTATTGCGGGAATAATTTATTTAGCCAAAGAGTAAACTGATATTAGTAGTTACGGCAAATTACAATGATAGATATATGTAAACAATACCCCATGGTAGAGTTCAGTATTACTAAGTGTAAGTGGTATAAATTATCGAAACATTTACGTTACGTTAAAATTTACATTAATCAATTCTCATAATTCATTATTTATATTATTTATATTTTTCGAATAAAAAGGTTAATTTTTAAATGATGAACAATACGAGTTAAAGTTTACACGCGGATTAAAACGAAATTAACACGAAAATTAAACCCAAGTCCATAATATTCACTTTCAAATTTATTTCAAGCGACACACACAATGAGCACTATCAACAAGCGCAAAATAAATGGTAAAACATGTCAAATGCCCTTTTATGTGAAATTTGATAATACTTAGCTTTAAAACGATTTAAAATCGGTTTAAAGACGAGTTTAGACTATTCTAAAACCGCGTAAAATCCATCTTTAAACCATAATGTATTCTGTTCATAAGAGTTGATTTGAAAAATAAGAGAATGACCTTTTTCATAAAGGTGAATGTGGTTTCAAAAAAATTGCTGAAGCTTCGCTTTTTCAGTTTTTCTCTTTCTGAATCTTATGTGCAAGGTAGTACTTCTGGTTCACAGCCCCAGGAATTGCTATTTCATCCCAGTCATCCGCTTTGTTAAAATCGTCTATATTATATTAAGTTCAATACACAAAACCTTATCTTTAACAAAATAATTCTCAAAAAATCATTTCTCTCTGGGTTTTGTAGCATGTGCTCGTATTTTAAGCTACATATTAGACGTAAACAGACGATAAAGGTTTTAGGGTCCAGCTTTTCGCAACCATTCATACTATATTGTGTGCGTTATATTTTTCGCTCGAATGGAAGGGACCTGCAGTTTTATGCCGTATCCGAAGGGCAGTTTTTTTTTTAGAAGCTTCTCATGACAAAAATACTCTCGAATGTTTGTCAGACGTTCGCGAGAGATAGGATCGTGAAAAAACTTGTTGGCGTTTTCTGGGTTTCGAACACAGAACCTCACACTGCGCCACGGCTCAAGCAGATTAACCCTGATACATAAAATAACAAAATAGTTTCTCTAAGAAAGTTTAACTTGCCACAAAGTTCGAAAAAAGCATTTTGACATACATATATGCAAGCATTTGAAATCGCGTTTGTATGCGTTATTGGCACCTGGATTCAATAGTCGAACGCTGTTTTCCTACGCAGCTTACGGCTTCAGTCGTCATTGTTCGTTGCCTCAGATATTTCTACATACTCGTATGTACACATTTCTGTAGTTTGCGTCACTTTTACGTTTTCCTCTTAAAGAAGTGCTATTCCGCCAGTTCTAGGACAAAGCATAATTTGCCCTTCCTAAGTCGCAGTGCACGCTCCCCTATTAGGAGCTCCAGACCAAGCAATAGGCATTAAATAAAGTATCGTCAAAAATGGCAGGTATAGCAACTCATCGTGCAATGACTCCAAATCGTTCATAATGGATACATCACGTAAGTTACAGAAGTACTATTAGGTCCACCCTAAACTATGATCCCTCTTAATTTATTATGGTCAATGATTCCTTTGAACCTCTTCCTTCTTACTCCTTTCGAAAGAAAACAATAATTCCACTTAGACTTACATACCTTCTTGTGCCTTATTGATTCAAAGTAAAAGATCGCAATAAAGGCCCTGTCACTTAAATTACCCCTAAAGCCAGTAATATGTACACATACACACCTGTGCACCGAGCCGAACAATTGCTTTCATCCTTAATCCAATAAAATCTGCCTCTCTAGCTAAGCCGCACATAATCACCCGGTAGACAAGTAACTTCAGTTAAGTTAAGCCTGCCACATCGAACGCTGGACACATGAGCACCTCGGCTCAACAAAAGGACATCAGTACACATAACACCGCACCCACCACCATCATACAGTCGGGATAAAATCTCATCCGGCCTATACGTTTTAATTAATTCCACGAGGGAACCCCATAAGGCTCTTCGTTGGAATCGACTGTAATGGGGAGTTGAATGAATGCTTGTGAGGGAGGAGGGAGTCCTTTTGGTAGTTGCGATGATAGAAGGATACTCTGTCAACAGATCTCCCATAGCACATGGAAAATACGTGGTAATGGCTGGCGATAGCCATCTCCAGTGAAAGAGATATTCATTGAGGATAGGGCGAAAATGTGTTCCTACATGTGTTCGAAGCTGTTAAAATCATTATCCTTACTGGAAAAAGGGTGGTTTCGGTGATGGATGGATGAGACGTAGATTGAACTGTCAAAACGTTTGCATTTCTTGTATGTGTGTAAGTGCAGATTGTGGGTTGGTGTTAAGTCTGAGAGACTGGCACTCATGTTCTAGTTAAACGGACCACCGAGGGTGTTGCAATAAATTAACATTTTTTGTGGTAAATGTGGTGCTAACAGTAGGAGTAGGGTGTAGATGGTGTAGCATGAAAATTTACTTTATTGCGGTGCAACATAGAGAACGTAGGAGGAGACGATGTGAAATGAAAGTGAATCAAAGTTTATTAGTTCAGGGCCAACAGATTGCTGTGGAATGTAAATGCAAGCCTTGCGAATTTATCTAGGGACATTTGTCTAAAGTGGAATTTTCAATTTGATACTAGTAAAGTAGAATTTCAGTGCTGAAATCACGTTTCAGTTTGTGCCTATGGTGACTGGTTTATGATATGGAAATTTCATTCTTTGTTTTTTACAAGGATTTATCGTAAGGACGAGTGTTAGGTTGAGAACTTTTAGATTCTAAGACTTGGAAAATGTGTGAACTTGGACTCTAATTGGCAAATAATGAGATTAACTAAAGCGATTACTTAGCAATGGGTGCATGGATTAGAGGGCTAGTGAGTTGCGGGAGTTCAAATGGATTGAATATATTTAAATGAGTTTGTAGCTTGCGACGCTACAGTTAGCAGTGAACCTGGACCTCAACCAACATGTCTCCATTGTCTTCAGTTACACACTTCAAGTTAGTTGAGGTCCCCTTGAACTTGTGCTACCTACGGCCAGGAGGCCCTCCATTGATCGTCTTTCCGGGTTAGATTTAAAAGCTGTGGGTCGGAGCGTTGGTGTCCATCCGCTCTACATGTCCTAGACATCTCAAACGTCCAATACGCAGTTTTTTGATTAGGTCGATGCCGCTGTACTTCGTCATTGAATCTTCTTCTCTAACAAGACTCGTCAATCCAAACGGGAACGAATATTTTCCGAAGAATTTTTCTCTCGAAGAGTCCAATGATATTTCCATCCCTTTTCAATAAAATCCATGTTTTAGCGCTATAAAGCAAGACTGGGAGAATCGGGGTCTTATATAGAGTCCTCTTAGTTATTCGAGATAGGGCTTTACTGTTGAATTGCCTTATTAGTAAAAAAAAAAAAAACAGCGATTGGCAAACGTTATTTTTCGCTTGGTTTCTGCGCTGGTATCATTATCAGAATTAATAGCGAGCCAAGGTGAACAAAGTCCCTTACTACCTCGAAGTTGTAGCTGTTCACTAAGACGTTCTGTCCAATTCATCGGTGATTGGGTTTCGACCCCCTCAACTGCACCAATAATAGAGGCATCAGTCTCCTCAACATTGCATACAAGATCTTTTCTGCAATATTGTTTGAACGCCTGAAACCTTTTATCAACATCCTGATTGGCCCTAATCAGTGCGGTTCCAGGCCAGGAAAGTTCACTATCGATCAAATCTTCACACTTTGACAGATTCTGGAGAAAACTCAAGAAGTCCAAATCGATACCCATCATCTCTTTATTGATTTCAAGGCCCTATGACAACATCTATGTGGGCACCGTGGCGCAAGTGGTTAGTGTGTCGGACCACTACGCGTGAGTTCAAATCCCAGAAACACCAAAAGGTCCCACCTCTCGCGAACGTCTGACAAACATCCAAGGGAATTGGTGTCACGGGAAAGCTTCTCAAAATAAATTGCCTTCGAATACGGCACTAAACTGTAGGTCCCTGCCATTCGTGCGAAAAATATTACGCACACAACACGGGTAGTTGCGAGAAAAGGCCCCGGCACTTAAAGAGTTGTTGCTGCAAATATTTTTTTTGTGACAGCATCTGTAGAGAATAGCTATAGTCTAGTTTTGACATCCCTGCCAAACTAGGGCTTCTGCTAGTTGTTCGGATGCACATGGTCTGCTAAGGGTCCGAACATTCCACGTACAGATTCGAAGGTCGTTGTCCTTATTTAGTGTGCTGGGGACGTTAACAGTTGAATCTTCCTTATCCGAGGCTTGTGGTTGTATCTGAACCAATGCTTTTTTTACGTGGTAGGGAAGTTACGCCGCCGCACGAACCTGGAGGAATTTTTTTTCATATGTGGTCATATTTTTTGATGAATTTTTGACCCTGAGATAGTGTCGGTGATGTATTTTGTTTTATTATTTTAAAACAAAGATATTGGCAGGTATGAATGGAAATTTAAGAAATATTCTCTCCTCCTAGTCACCGCAGCTTCGGCAGAAGTCATTACGTACTTTATCCACTCTCTGAGCATGCCTGTCGAGGACACAGTATCCGATGTGAATGTCAGGGCACTTGGAGATGGTCTATCTGGGGTGTGTTAGCAGAATGTGTTTCGTGTGGCTGGTCACAGTAATCTATTTAAGAATACGCTGCTCGCACTGTTATTTCTATTTCATTAGTTGATATTGCGTTTAGTGCTTCTTTGCATATCATATTGGTACGATATTTGTTCTCAAGATTAGAAATGATTCAGGTTGATAGGATAGGATAACTTGAAAGGTTATCTATCAATGTGCAACAACTTTTATGATTACTTTAATGTCGCACAAAATATTCAGTGTTGGAAGATTTTAAAAACATATTGCTAACGTTTTTTGTTATATATTATTTTCAAGAATCTTTTTTGTAGAAAAGTACATAATTAATCATATTATTGTGATTCGCAATCCAAATTGATAATAAAAATGCTAAAAATTACATGCTGGTTGGGACCTTCACATACATATCGGCCAAATATAAACTTAAGCAACTCGTTCACTATACTCTTGACATGTCAGCGAAATATTCAGACCTTTCATGAAGGTTTTATAAAATAAAAGCAGTATACACAAATCAGCAAGAGGTTCTACGCCAAAACAAAAGAATTAAGAAACGTTCAGTATACGTATAAGGCCCCTACTTCGTACCTTAAATCTAGATCCCCAACTACGTAGATTGCATGTGCTCGAGGTCAAAGGAGTAGGAATTTGGTAAATAACTGGGGTCAAAGCAAATCCTATAAAAGTCTTTAACGTATTGTATTCGATTAATAAGTTTCTTATCTTATCGTCTCCCATTTCACATCGAGTTAAAAATAACTATTTCTACGTGCGCAAACCACACCTTCCAAAGAATTTTACCGCTCTCAACTTAAATGACATATGCAGCATAGAAAGGTAGGGTTGAATAACCCTTCTATTTTAATCTAAACTCCCTTCCAACGTTGAAATCCTTATCAATTTATTCCTGTCTGCTATCAGCTTCAGCTTATCGATTCACGAAATGACCCACAAAAATTAAAACCCAACAGGACACACACCACACAATGAGGACATGTCCCTGGTTTACTATTCCCCCAGAGTCAGACAGTTTTTCACTTTTCCAAAAACGTAGCGTCCCCTAACTTTGAAACACGCCTGCACACGGAAGTAGTTTTATTTTATTTTTCCATTCACATCGTAAACTTTCCCTCGAAACCCGATACTATACCACGCATGAGAACAGCCCAATTCTTTCTGCTTTATTCCCTTGCCTATGTAATGCACTCATTCAGGAACCAAAACACGCTCCAAAGTATCATAGTTTCACATCACATTCACGTCCTGCTAGCCATGGACGCCTTCATCATCGCACAGTGAAGTGAAAGTTCGAATTTTTAGCCCCACACATACGCTTCAAGTTCGGCTTCGGACTATATCGGTCTAATTATTCAAAGAAAAAGAAAAAAAAAAAAACATTGGAGTCAGCAAGCCCAGGAGAGGGATCCAAATAAAGGAAATGAATGTGACCGTGACATGCAATCCAATACATACTTTTTTGGGAGTAGAATGGGGGTCTATGATAACACGTTATAACATAGTTGCTATTGCCATGCCAAATGATGACTACCGACGAAAGACGGGAAAGTTTTATCGCAGATTAGGTCGACTGCACGAAGTTGATAAGGGTATTTTGAGCGTCATAAATGGAGGGGATATATCTTTTTGTTTCCCAGAGAAGGTTAAGAGACTTGCCATTGATATCTTAACTTTGACATGTGCGTATGCGGTGTTGCATAAACTACTGAGGATAATCCTAACTTGATTGGACAAATTTAGGCCATGAATGGGAAAAACGTCACGAATGAACAGCGGAGAAGAGCGCAACAAATTCATCATTTTGTTGACTTATATTCGCATATAATTACCGTACCGACATGTAAAAGCTTCTAGCTACGATGATGAATTGTAATCATAATTTATTTGTTAAACCTTACTATAAAGAAGTGGAGGGATGAAAAGGGGAAATTGCTTTAGCGAAACAAAAGTAACACATTTATTGGATATTAAAAGGAGCGGGCGTTATTCCCACCCCAGTCCAAGGCCGGATTATCATTTGCCCTGCAAAAAACAACAGTTTCGGATCTGCTGCTTTTAATAAAATACACATATGATGTTTATTTTGGACTTTCTACCCTGATGTGAAGTGAGGCACAATCCTTTCTCGTGTGTTTATTGTTTGGATCCCAATACTGCATACATAAGTAATTATTTTCATGTAATATCTTAGTACCAGTATTGAGTACGCGTGTCTCTTCACCAAGGCGTTACTATTTGCTGATGACATAGTTTTGTTTGCATATACGCCCGAGTTGCTTCAACTTATGATAAATCGACTGTATTAGTATTATAAAATGTGGAACTTAGTGGTTAATCTCGATAAATCTAAAATACTTATTTTCAAGGGAGATGGTGGGTGGTGGTGGTGGTATAGCGCTAATGAAAGGTGGTGTTATAATGGTGAGAGAATAGAAGTAGTTAAGGAATATAAATATCTTGGCGTTATTTTTACCATGTGTTTATGTATGGAAAGGCATCCAAAGGAAAAGCTCTCTAAAGCTAAGAGCGCAATCAGTGCCACCTGGAAGAGATGATTCGCTAATCGGAACATTGCACACAGTTGTAAATTTAAAGTCTTTCCTTTTTTTTTAACCTTCCAAGCTATTGCAGCGTTTTTCAAGCCGAAGTTACTTCTGTTCACCAAGACGCTGACTGGCTGGCGGCTAATACACTATCAACATCGGATATTGCTATCTATGTCGATAGTCAAGCAGCCATCAAATTCCTCGCATCCAGCACTACGAGATCTAAGGGAGTGAAAGGTTGCCGCGTATCTCTTAACGAGACAGCTGGTCAGAACAACCTCACACTCTGCTGGGTACCAGGTCTTTGTGACATACCGGGGAATTATGCTGCTGACGAACTGGCTCGACAAGGCTCCTTTGGTGCAAACAGTATAAGCATTATCGATATCGAGGCGCCAAGGTCTTATATTAAGTACCTTATTCAAACCGAACGTATAGAAAGCGGGTAACTTAGCGGCAGCAGTTGAGAGAGGGGGGGAAAAGTGCTTTCTCACTAGAGCACTTCTTCCTGTTCTAGGCGGCAGCGGACGAATTACCTAGACGGAGTCAACGGTGGCGTCTATAGTTCCAGTTAAGTTGAACTTAATGACGCCGTCGGGGTACCAAATAAAAAGCCTATGGTTCCACAACCAAAAGCCTCGGATAATGACTCACCCAGCAAACGAAATAAGGACAATGACCTTCGGATCTGTAAGTGCAATGTTCTGTCTCTTTACATACCACGTGCAGCCGAACAACTAGCAGAGGCCCTAGACTGCTATAAAGTAGATATTACCGCCATCCAGGAAGTGCGATGGGATGGGCTGGGTAAAAAGAGGATGAAAAACTGTGACATCTACTACGGTGATTACTACAGAGGCAACAGGCAACGCTTATTCGGATGCGGATTTGTAATACGCGGCAGACTTAGGCAAGAAGTCTTAAGCTTCCGACACGTTTGCGTATTATGACTATCCGGATCATGGCTAAATTCGCTAACATAAGCCTAATATGTGTTCATGCCTCCATGGGAGAAAAGGACCCTGCCACCAAAGAGTGCTTCTACGAGCTCCTCGACAAAACATATGAGCAA
The DNA here is from genome assembly GCA_945910035.1 of Brachypalpus laphriformis. Classification (NCBI taxonomy): domain Eukaryota; kingdom Metazoa; phylum Arthropoda; class Insecta; order Diptera; family Syrphidae; genus Brachypalpus; species Brachypalpus laphriformis. The sequence continues at coordinate 38,355,252 of OX246753.1, forward strand.
TGTCCTAAATATAACGCTAAAATCGTATTGGGCGATTTTAACGCCAAAATAGGAAAGGAGGACGTCTTTGGTAGGGCAGTCGGTAAGCATAGCCTACATGACACCACATCTGATAACGGACTAAGGCTAATTGATTTCGCTGTGGAGCGAAATGCCACCATAGCAACCATATGGCTTCCTCATCTCGATATTCATAAGCAGAAATGGCGGTCCAATGATCATGTAACGATCAACTAAGTTGATCATGTAACGATCAACTAAGTTGATCATATTGCGATCGACGCAAGGCATGCCCCCAGTATTCTGGATGTCCGGACCTTCCGAGCGGCTAACATAGACTCGGATCAGTACCTTGTTGTAGCCAAGGTACGAATGCGGATATCCCAATGTGAGCAACAAAGAAGAATCACTGTGAGAAAATTTAACGTCGAAAACTACAATCACAAAAGACCGCCAGACTCTTCGCTGAACAAAAAAAACAAAAACAAATATTTGGCGCAACAGCTCTTTAAAGTGCCAGGGCCTAGCTTCTCGCAACCACTCATGTTGTGTGCGTTATATTTTTCACACGAATGGAAGGGACCTACAGTTTAATGCCAACTCCGGCGGCGATGATGCCGCCAGCATCAAGTGCCGAAGACCAGTGGCAACGCTGCCAACGTGCCATCAGAAACGCCGCGACTGATGTGCTGGGTCTCGCTCGCCCACCACCGCGAAACCCCTGGTTTGACGAAGAACGCCGGCGAGTGCATGCAGCAAAACAAGAGGCATACAAAGCGGCGCTGCAAAGGAAGACGAGAGCTGCTCGTGAGCTCTACTAGCAAAAGAGATGGGAAGAACATCGGCTTCTCCAAAAGAAGAAGAAAGAGCATGAGAAGCTCGCGTTCGAGAATATCGAGAGTTCATACTCCAGGAACAATGTACGGAAGTTTTACCAAAAGGTAAAAAGAACGTGTCAGAGAAGCAATACCCGTACAGAAACCGGCAGAGATGAAAATGGAAACCTCGTGGTAGAATCACAGTAGGTGCTGAGGATATGAAAAAACTACTTCTGCAGTCTGTATAACGGCGACGAAGAGCAACATCACACTGTCAGGTAGAATGAACCAATCAACATAGACGATGATAGTCAAAATTTCCTTCCACCTGACCAAAACGAAGTGAGGATAGCAATATCCAAGCTAAAATCCAACAAGGCTGCTGGACCTGACGGCATACCGGCCGAAATTTTCAAGGCAGCTGGGGATGAATTGGTAGAGTGATGATGAATGGAATCTCAGCATCGTTGGCCCGATCCACAAGAAAGGAGACCCCCTCAACTGCGTCAATTAAAGTGGCATCAGTTTCCTCAACATCGCATACAAGATCTTTTCTGCGATATTATGTTAACGCCTGAAACCTTTCATCAACAGCCTGATTGGACCCTATCAGTGCGGTTTCAGGCCAGGAAAGTCCACCATCGATCAAATCTTCACACTTCGGCAGATTCTGGAGAAAACCCAAGAATTCCAAATCGATACTCACCACCTCTTTATCGATTTCAAGGCCGCCTATGACAACATCTATAGAGAAGAGCTTTATAGAGCCAGGTCTAGTTTAGACATCCCTGCCAAACTTGTCGTCTGTGCAGGCTGATGGTGGGGAACGCTCACTGCTCCATCAAGGTCGGTAATGACCTCACCGAGACCTTTGATATCAAAAAAGGTTTTAGACAAGGTGACGCGCTGCCATGTGACTTCTTTAATATGATATTGTACTTGAACAGATTGTGAGAAACTCACAACCCAACACCGGAGGCACAATCTATTACAAGTCTGTACAACTGCTTGCATACGCCGACGATATAGATATTATCGGAAGAAATCAGCGGGCTGTTACCGGTGCATTTGCAAGCATTGAGGCGGGAGCGGCCAAAACGGGTTTAGCGATAAACGAGGGCAAAACCAAGTATATGCTGTCAACAAGAAGGGACAGCCAACACCGACGAATTGGACAGAGCGTCACAGTGGGCAGCTATAACTTCGAGGTAGTAAGGGACTTTGTCTACCTTGGCTCTGCTATAAACTCGAAAAACAAGATCAGCGCAGAAATGAAGCGAAAAATAACTTTTGCCAATCGTTGTTTTTTTGGGCTTATAAGGCAATTCAACAGTGAAGCCCTATCTCGAACAACTAAAGAGACTCTGTATAAGACCCTGATCATCCCAGTCCTGCTTTACGGTGCTGAAACATGGATTTTATTAAAAGAGGATGAAGATATCCTTGGTCGCTTCAAGAGAAAAATTCTTTGTAAGATTTTCGCTCCCGATTGCGTTGACGGGCTTTGGAGGAGAAGATTCAATAACGAAGTATACGAGCTGTACAGCGACATCGGCCTAGTCAAAAAACTGCGTATTGGACGTCTAAGATGGCTAGGACATGTAGAGCGAATGGACACCAACGCTCCGGCCCGTAGAGTCTTCGAATCTAACCCCGAGGGACGATGCAGTAGAGGGAATGATCGCCGTAGTTGGCGCGCATAAGTTCAAGGGGACCTCGACCAACTTGGAGTGCGCAACTGGAGGCAATTAGCCAAAGACCGAGCTAAATGGAGAGGCTTGTTGGTTGAAGCCCCGGTTCACCCCGAACTGTAGCGCCACCTAAGTAGGTTAGGTAAGGTTAGGTTAGGCAGGGTTATGAGGTTGTCATAAAACACTAGGCACCAAAGTGGGCCCATCGCGATCCCTAGGAAACCTTCACGGCAAAAGACCTAAACCCAATCCTCCAAGCAATTAATCCCCCTACAGAATCTGAAGAGATCCCTGTTATGGTTCAAGGACCTCACCTCCTCCAAGTTGTCGAAGAAGTATCTACCCAGGTACCTGCCTTATCCTGGCTATTCCTTGACATTCTCAGAGCATATGAGTTATATCCTCTGAGACATGTAGGTCATCGCAGTACCTACAAACATCCGTATCGGATTATCCTAGTCTCACGGCATGTTTCCTTAGGAGACAGTGCCCAGAGAGTATTCCTATCGCTGTTCTTAGCCTCGATCTATCCAACTTAATTATCTCCCCAGATTTTCTGCGATCTAACACAGGCCACAAGGCCTTAGACACCCTGTGACCATCTAAGTTTGTCCATCTTAGATTAGCCGTGTCAATTATTTTATCCCGAATAATTCCCTTAGCCACGCACCCTGGTGGTTTAATACTACCAATTATATCGCTACGTGGGAGCCCCGCTCCTCTTTTAGCCAGCGCGTTGGCTTGCTCGTTGCCTTCGATATCGCAGTGTTCAGGTACCCAACATAATCTGACTCGGTTCTGCGTACATAATGCCCTAAGCACTGTGCGGCAATTCCTGATTAACTCAGATTTGGTGACGTAAGACTCTAGCGCCTTTAGCGCAGCCTGACTGTCAATGTAGATGGCGATATTCTTATCGGATATTCATCCCATCCGCCACCTAAGTAAGTAAGTAACAAATCTAGGTCCATCGGGCTCTTAAAACACAAGAGAGAAATCCTCTCCAAAATAGCAAACGTTCTCACCGGGCACTGGGTGATAGGAAGACATGCCCAAAGACTAGGCGTCCCCTACAACGATTTCTGCAGAAGGTGTAGGGATGAAGAAGAGAAAGAGACCAATAGTCACTTCTTATGCGCTTGTCCTGCGCTCGCCAACATTAGGAAGGGTGCCCTGGGTGAACACTTTTTCCACGATTTAAATGGCCTGCACGGCTAAAATGAACGCATTTATACAACAAAGCAAATGGTGGTGGAATAAGAGGGTGACCCACCACCTTACACATCGGCAGTACACTGGACCTACTTCTGGTCTAAGTGCATCTTTACCGAGGGCTGATCCCAACCAACCAAGGTAAGTTTCTACTGATCCGAAAACGAGATATCAGTAATTTCATCCTTTGTTGGTATTTTTGAACTAAAGAGCCTCTGAAATATATAATATAATAACTAAAAACTATTTAAAAAAAATTTTGTTCCTCTAAGAAGAAAATTGGATTAATTTATCATAGAATCTGATCATACGATAGGAACTATCCTTCTAACAGGCCTGTCTCGAAAACTACTAAATGGATTTTAATGATCTGTGTTTTTAGTTCTCAATTTAGAAAGAGATTGAAATCTGATAGAAATGGGGTGAGATTTGACGGGGTGAAGAAAACGGTGCTAGACATTCGTTATATTTTTTTGTAACCTCCTTATAGTTGTACTTACATATTTTTAATTTTGTTCAAATTGTTTGCACTGATACATTCGGATATAGTTTATTGAGCTTTTTTGTTTACAAAATTTCAATCAAGAAAAAAGTAATATGTACAATATACATACATAACATATACATATGTACATGCATATTTTTGCGTTTACCGAATATTTGTGACATCAACTTTTATTTGATATATCGCATGATGAAATAAAAAAATATATGTTGTTGGTGCCCAAGTAAGGGCTATCAGATCGGGATGACAGAATGACAAATGGATGGACGGGGAGAGACAGACACAGTGTTCCGGTCAGTTAAAAGTTTTTTAATAATTGCAATAAGTACATGAACATCTTTGGCACATATCTAAGAAAATCTACAAAAAATAAGCTTTTTACCATTAGGCGCCCTTGCGGAACTTTATGCCGGTGCGAATTGACTAGTTTAACTACGAGTAGATGATTCAACCCTGTATACACCAGACACTAGACTTTCTATGACAAAAGAATGTATAAAGTTATACATAACAGGTTATGTTAAGGCTAACAACAGCTCCCTTCCTACCCATAATTGGAAGATTGCCAAAGTGGACGAGCCGAGAGGAGACGTCAGAAGTGTGATCATTGTCATCAATGAAGAGTCTCTGGCCCCCCTGGCATCTTCTAAAGGGGTAGTAAATTATGGTTTCAGCTCCATCACCCTGAAAGTCTACAAATGTGACGAGAAGGAACTCGAGAAAGTACCTCCCAAGCAGGTTGCAGTCCCTTCTGCACCAGCTAAGAATACCTCTCCTTCCGAGCCCCTTCCCTCGCTCCCTTGCGTCGATCCATCTTTTTCGGGGGTTGACTCCTCGTCGACAGACACCGAGATGGTTGACGCTCTTTTGAAACTGGACTTTTCTGGTCCTCCCTCTCCCTCTCCATCATTCCTGGACAGTGACCCATGTGGCCTCTCTCTCGAGGATGACCTTCTGTCATCAGATTCAGAGGAAGCCAATAATACCGTGGTAATGGTATCTGTAGCGAGAAGTAGCCCCAATGCTGCGGATCCTACAGATTAACCTGCATCACTCCATCACGGCTTCGGCCTCCCTCATTCTCCGGCTCAGCAAATACGGGGAAGACTTAGTCTTGATCCAGGAACCATGGGTTGTTGGAAACCGGGTTTGTGGACTCAAGACTCCAAACTACATATTAATCTACGCAAGAAAGGAAGGTAAACCGAGATCCTGTATCCTTGCGAAGACCCATCTAAACATTCATTTACTCTCTAATTTCAGCAATCAAGACATAGTCGCCACCAACCTGGAATTGCGATCAAGAAATTACTGGTTGGTATCGGCTTATTTAGGTCACGATCTTGCGGGCCCACTCCGCCCGGACATCTTGGGGAGCTTGATTGCTGTAGCAGAGAGCCGAAACACTGGTCTCATCATTGGCTGTGATGCGAATGCCCATCACTCAATCTGGGGCAGTTCCGACATAAATGTAAGAGGTGAGCAACTTTTTGACTTTATCCTTAGTACTAAACTCCTAATCTGTAACAGGGGGTCCAAACCGACCTTCATTACTCGAAACTGACAAGAAGTCCTGGACATCACTCTTGTCTCCGATCATTTATATAACTTGGTTAAGGACTGGAGAGTCTCTGATGAGCACTCTTTTTCAGACCACCGTTACCTCCAATTTAGTCTTGATGACTATCTGCCTGACCAGAAGGCTTTTAGAAATTATAGAAAAACCAACTGGTCCCTTTATAGGAAACGTTTATTAACGCTTATTCCCTCCCATCTGCCTACTGAACCTTCTTGCACTGAAGACCTCGACGATTTAGTCAACACCCTAACATCGGCACTAAATGGTGCCATGGCCCAGGCCTGCCCACTCCGCAAACCTCGAGGTAGAATGAAACCTCCCTGGTGGAATGCAAATCTCAGTACTCTTAGGAAAGACAGTAGGCTCCTTTTTAATACTGCTAAAAGCTCCCGTGAGACGGCCGACTGGGACTCCTATAAACTGTCTCTCAGAAAATACAAAATCTCACTGAGGAAGGAGCAACGACGCTCCTGGAGACTTTTCTGCGACAACATTGAAGAGTCCTCGGAAGCTTCCAGGTTGCGGAAAATCCTCTCTAAAAGCCCTGCTACACCCAGCTTCCTTTTGCATCCGGATGGTTACTGGATCTCCTCTGCGGAGGAATCCATTGACATCTTACTGGATACCCACTTTCCTGGTAGCTCCCCTGTTGCTATATCGCGAGAGGGAAATCCCCCCCCTCAACCTTGCAGCAACTCGCTAGTCTTGATAACTACAGAAAAGATCCGTTGGGCCATGCGCAGCTTCAAACCCTTCAAGTCCCCAGGACCTGACGGTGTTATTCCAGCTGAAATTCAGCAATGCGAGGACATTGTGCTTCCATGGCTCAAAGTCATCTTGTCGGGCTGTCTAAATCTGGTCTATATTCCCAAACTATGGACCGAGGTTGAAGTTATATTCATACCTAAGGCAGGAAAGAGCTCGCACGTGGAACCAAAGGATCTCCGACCTATCAGTCTATCGTCCTTTCTGCTCAAAACGGTAGAAAGGTTAATTGATATCCATCTTCGGCAAAGTATTAGCCCAGCTCTGCTCTCGCCGTCCCAACATGCGTACTGCAAAGGCAAATCGGTTGAGACTGCCTTACATTCGCTTGTGCGCATCATCGAAAAATCATTGAGCATCAAAGAATACACCATGGTGGCTTTCCTTGACATTGAGGGAGCTTTTAACAATGTCAAACCAAAGGCAATTACCGACGCACTTGTAAATCTGAAAGTGGATACCTCGCTCGGAGTGTTGATCAATCAATTGCTTACATGCAGGATTATTAACACGCAGCTGGGCGGAGCATCGGCCAGAAGAATTGCTCGCTGCGGTACACCTCAAGGTGGAGTCTTGTCACCTCTTCTGTGGAACCTGGTAGTTAATGAACTACTGTTGGACCTGGATACGTCAGGTTGTAGAGTGATCGCCTATGCTGATGACATTGCTATTGCTTCCTCCGGTAAACACCCGGACACTCTCAGGGATATCCTCCAATATGCTCTCCTTCGGCTCACCAAATGGGCCTCCAATTGTGGACTGGGGGTTAACCCGCATAAAACGGAACTCGTTCTCTTCACGAGGAAATATAAAGTTCCCCTCATAGACCCTCCTTTGATAAATGGCACCAGTCTCACCTTCTCTGAAAACGCAAAATATCTGGGTCTTATTTTGGATAGGAAATTAAACTGGAAGGCCAATCTACTAGAGCGCGTCAAGAAGGCTAATGTAGCTCTCTATTCCTGTAAAAAGGCTATAGGTAGGAGCTGGGGTATTAAACCTCAAATCACTCATTGGCTATACGTGTCCGTTATCAGGCCTATACTACTATATGGCGTGATCGTATGGTGGCCTGCTCTTGAAAGGGCTGTCCACCTCACTCAACTAGCAAAGGTGCAAAGATCTGCATGCATCTGCATCAGTGGTGCACTTAGAACTACTCCCTCCGCGGCACTGGACATCTTGTTCAACCTGCTACCCTTAGATATTTTCGGTAAACAGATGGCAGCCTGTGCGGCCATCCGCTTGAAAGTCTCCTCTCAGTGGTCTAGCTATCGCTTTGGCCACTCCTCGATCGTTGATCTTCTCAACTTCAAACACGAAAACACGGACTACACCCCGCCGAAACTGAGATTTGACCGTAACTTCAGTACGAGCATCCCTAACCGGGATGTATGGGACACCTCCCCCCCTGTCGATGGTAGTTCGGTTCACTTCTTTACAGATGGATCTAAGACGGAGGGTGGGGTGGGTTGTGGTGTTTTCTCCGAACAGCTCAATCTGAGCATCTCTTTCCGCCTCTCCGAACATTGTAGCGTTTTCCAGGCGGAAATCATGGCGATTAAAGAAGCCCTGTCCTGGCTGAAATGTAATGTATTATCTGTCAGGGATATTAGTATTTTCACTGACAGCCAAGCGGCAATCAAGTCCCTGGAATCGTTCTCCTTCACTTCAAAGGCTGCCTTAAACTGTCGTCTATCTCTTATGGAGATGACAGAGCAGTTCAACATTCACCTATGCTGGGTGCCGGGCCATAGAGACATTCCAGGTAACTGCAGGGCTGACGAACTCGCCAGACAGGGTACCACTCTAAGGATTTTGCCTGAAAGGCAAGCCCTGGGTATGCCCCTCGCTACATGTAAGTATCTACTAAAGCTGAACGCTATTAGCGCGACCAACCTTATATGGGAAACGGTTCAACGTGTCACATTTCGAGACAGATCTGGCCTAAGCTGGATCAAAAACGTAGTGCCGATCTGATCAAGTTAAAGCGTACACAAATCAGCTGCGTTGTCGGTGTTCTCACTGGACACTGTCTTATAGGCCAGCACGCCAAAAGACTTGGCCTCTTCTCCAATGACTTCTGCTGTAGGGACGAGGAGGAGGAGGAAACCATCCTTCACCTCCTATGCACATGTCCAGCCCTGTCGCATAAAAGAATGCTCCATCTAGGGTCCCCCTTCCTTGACGACCTCTGCGATCTGGCGTCCTTGGACGTCATGAGCATCCATCGCTTTGTCAAAAGCTCCGGTTGGTTTTGTTAGTCCCTGAGTGGCCTAATGGTTTGATCCTGGTACCACAAAGGACCTTCGCTGGTCTAAGTGTGTCTACACTCTCGTGTGGACAGCCAACATAACCTAACCTAACCTATACATAACAGGTTGTTGAAAATAGAATAGCGCGTTGGTTTAAGTGTAAGTGTAAGTCTATAGGTTCAAGTACAGCCGAACAATAAATTGTTGTTTCCAAATAAAATACACTTCCTGGTTATGGCGATACTGCTACTTATGGGTTCCTATTTATATTGCACTAGAAAAAAAAAACCGATAATAGGCAACAAATGACGGAAAATGGAAGTATGGTTGGATACTCGTATATCCCTGTTTTGCCTTTCGTTTGTTGAACATGCCCAACCTTATGACGAAGGGTAATACGACACAACGCAACCATTGCGATAGCCGTTTAAACCAAATGTTGAATAATCTCCCCACCAGGTTGACATTCAAACAAACTGATGAAACCAATTCCACTTAAGCTGATACAAGTTAAGTTGTAAACAAAAGCTTCAGTGAAGATTCGTAGTTTGCATTTTAAAAGATTCCTTTGGAGAAACCATTTTGAAATCATGCAAATTGAACAGGAGATGAAATTTGAGTTCTCCGGTGGCAGTACATCTAGTGCATATTCAAAATATGTACATACATAAACATACCCCTTCTGATAGCACCCTCAAAATTTGCAGTGCAGCTACTTTGCAGACATTGCAAGTTGTTTGCCTCTATCACAAAATGCCGGTTGCATCCTATACATCGGAACGAAATTGTAGATTCCTGCTTTCATATCCATAAGTCTTTTCCTTCTTCGCCTCTGCTCGAGAATAACATCGGGATTGACATTGGCAGCAACCAATAGGTTGAAATTTGCAATACAAGCACTTACCATGGCAGTAACATATGCAACACGAGCTTTTCATAGAGTAGGTAGCAGGGAGGAGCAGGAAGCGCTAGCCATAATGTGTGTGGGAGAATTAAATCGATTGGAAATCGAATGTACGAGTAACTGGACCAATTTACTTCGCTGGTGCAAGATTTTGGATGAATAAAGTGTTGATGTGGTTAATGTGGAAATTGTGTGCTATCACAAAAAAAGCTTAAATATTGGACAAATTGATTCTCAGTCTCCTCCTAGATGAGCATACATAAAATGCAACATGTGTCTATGCCCTTCGTGAATAAAGGATACCCTTCTTGTGGATTAGTGTCTGACCAAAAGCGCGAGGCCTACAACCAGTTCTTACAAATTAAATAAGCAATCTCGGGCAGTTCACTTTGTCTACATACATAACTAAGTACCCTCTTGCTTTTGTTGTCCTGATTTTTCTCTTGCGATACCATACATTAAGATAAATCTCTGCACACACAAGCCCTTGTGGTGCCATACCAAATGATATTCACATCCTGTTTAATCACTTTTGCTTTCTTCCTTAATCGTAAATTTACTCCCGAATTGCTAATGATTACACTTATCTCTGGCAGATGGCGTGTGCTTCCATCTAAAAACAATGGAAGTCTGTGCCAATTTCATCCACAGCGCTATACAACCGGGGTCGACTTGGCTCAAACGAGTAATTTGTTTCGGGATTTTATTAATTTTATCGCCTTCATTTCCGATAATAAAAAAATACATGGGTACATACAACTTCTCTATAGATTACCTTCAGCTTGCGTATTGCATGGCATTAATACGAGTATGTTTGCTTCGTTTTATATAAATGAAGGCCGTCTAACGATGGTTGTTATAGCTATTTGCTTACACTGAATATTTATAGAATCACAGGTAAAACAGATGTCTGATGCTTTATTAAATGCTCTTTAGGGTGGAATTTATGCTGAATAGTTGAATGGTGGTGGATAAGTTACGTGCATTATTCTGTTGTCAGGAATTAGTTTGTGAATACAATGAATTATAGATGTATCTCACCTATTTTTTGATAAAGAAAAATGTATTGGTCGCGATGGATGCATTACAATCAGCTTTTCTTATGACTAGGCGTGACTTATGTTGTAGCGAGCCTTGTTAATGTAGTCTATTGTTGCGTTCTGAATGTTTAAGAAACGAGATTTTGAAAGTAAATATCTTTAAGAAGAAACGAGGAAGAATGTAAATATATTCAGGGAGAAATCTCAAAAAAAAGTTTAAGTCAACTGAAGAAATTTTGTACCAGTTCTTACCGTCCTTTTGGACTTTGGACAAAATCTCAGTTTCTTGAGATTGTTGTTTATTTTAAGGTTTGCAGAAAACGTTGTTGTCTTCTGAAACAACATCTGAGTCTCAAACCAATACACCAATCTTTCTCTCTTTATCTATCCTTTCCTACGCCCGTACTATGTAAAAACATTTAAAGGGTATTCATAGTGCGTTGAGTGCGCGGAAATCATAAAAAAAAAAAATTAACCGGCATTCAAACTGAACGCAGTCTTCGCAAAGTATCAACTCTTTCGATCCATAATATACTATGGCTAACCAACATGATTTTCTCTTTGGGTGGATCTCCCAACCGTTAAACAGCCGTTTCAATGCAATACAATCTATTTTTATAAACTAATTATTGATAGGTGAGCGCCGCGACGCAGTCGTTAGTGTGTCAGACCACTGCGCGTGAGGTTGCATGTTCGAATCGCAGAAAACAGCAACCATTTTATTTCACGGTCCCAACTCTACACGAAACAGGTTCTCAAAAATAAATATTACTCTACGGATGCAGCACAAAATTGTAGGTCTCTTCCATTCCTTATATAACGGTAGAGAACTTTGTTAAGAGGAAGTGTGATATTTCTAAGATAAATTCATATGCCAACTTTCTACATATCTGTGGCAATATGTTAAAATAGTTTGAGTTTAACTTAAGTTAAAATTTAATTATACATGTTCCCAATTACATAAAGTATCTTTCTCAGTATTTTAGCTGCATATCTGTAAGGACGGACGAGTTATGGCTATCAGACTAATGCCGCAATTCAAAAATGTCATACAATTTTCACGTCAACGACAACTTAAAATGCCTCTCCTAAAAAATCGAACTTAAGCTATTTTAATTTATTGCGACGGATGCCACATGTTAACTATTACGTTGCAGTATGTACAGACGATATCCTTTTATTGGTATTTTCTCTGAAAAAATGTACTAAATGGCGAATATACTCCAGTGCCCCGTACCACGATTCTTATTCATACGAGTACATACTAACATATGTACCTACATTTTCAATGGCCCGTTTATTCTTCATGAGGGTCGTAGGGGTACAATACTTAGCTGAACTCTGTTCATCCGAATACAGCTTCTGCAGTTTGCGTTTAAAGACCGAATGACACTTAGAATATGGTACTCCAGAGTTTGCCTCGAGGTACCCAATAATATGCCTGTTCCAAATCCATAAAAAAAGCTTTAGACAGGTTTGGTCTACTCCCAGGACTTCTCAAGCACCCCTGCATGAGTGGCACGGAGCAGTGGTAATATGTTCGATTATTGATTGGTAGATTGTCGGTTCTAGTATCTATGATACTCATTAGATAATTAGGATAAAAATCTTCGACCAGGTTGGACGCCACCGAAAGATGCATATGAAATATTAAAAGATACCTGCGAAATTCTTGAACAATCTTGCTAATTATAATAGTATCCTTTCTTATTTTTGAACTCAATAATATCTGCAAGGGCTGCCAAATTACGAATATAAGAATAGCAGCGCAATTTGAATATTTCATTTCACTTGACTAAAAACTTTAAACATCTCTCCTGAAAAATTTACTTAAGCTACATTAACTTATTAAAAATTTAAGCGTGCTAATGAAAGGTAAAAATACATAAAAGCTCAGAGGAATGACTAGATATTTTGGTCTTTCTACGAAATAAACAATAATAATGCAAGACCACTTAACAATAAATTTAAATACTTAAACTTTCAATTCCTATACTGATGAGACTTAGTAGTTACATAAACCGTATCAGAATTTAAGTAGATTAAAAGATACACTACGAGTGTCCGTCCTACTTTACGCTTATATCCAGCTAAATTAATTCGCTTCCCTTTTACAAGCACGTATCAGATCCTTCATAACTCCACGTCCATTACCACGGACAAATCTCTTTTACAAAAAAAATTGCATCCTTGTGGCAAACTTATCCCAAGATTAAAAGGGATAACACGTGGTGATATAATTAATGCTTTATTACTAAACGTAGTCATGAAGCACTAGGCCACAAGGATGAATTGCTATTAACTGCAATTAGAAGTTCTCAATTTTCTTATTTACTAGATGTGACGTCATTGAATAAATAAACCGACTAGCTATTTAAAAAAAAAGGAACCTCTATCGATTCCACGATTTAATTGAATATCTTCATCAAAATTGGAAATTGTAAAAGTTACTATAATGTGAATTTATTGATTTAGTTTGCCACCCATGTCAGTTTTCCAATTTTCATCTCAATTTTCCTTAAAAAAAATGTTGAATTGATTTTCCCATTACATTTTTGGAGGTGAAGTAATTTTCATCCCCACGGTACTGAATTTATAGGACCTATTCGCTTGACGGTCATTAGAAACACCATCGGCATCGTCTTCGCCGTCTGATTCATTTTGTGTTAATTGGAAATTATACGGCCTCTGTGCGGAGGAGGGTGAAGGACGAGTTTAAGGTCGAAATGGTCATTACAGGAATATTTGGGGTTGAGTAGCGTTTGGCATTGAGACTTTGCACGGATACCTTTAGTTGGTTAATTATTATTATGCGCTATAATTAAGGGGACAGTAAGTCAGTTAATGATTTTTTTTTGTCATAAATAAAGGAAAATTTGAGTGAAATGTCATTTGGTGAGGATATTAGAGAATGTTAATGGACATTCAGTTGGCGGTGCTTGCGATTGCCTAATTAGAAGGGTAAGTGATTGCCTTTTAATCCCCTGCCGTTGGTCTTTTACTTTTGTAAGATTTCTGTCCCCATTCACAAAGCATGACTTTAGGTGCTTCAGCTTTTTCATGTATTTTGACGTTAAATATAATTTTGAAACGATAATCTTGTGGAATTTTAACTTTATTGAGTGACGCAAACAATAGGAAATACTAAGAAAAATTGTAGACATCCTAGTGCACTTTGTCAAAGTGCTCATGGCCATCATACTCATATTGGAATGCGATCCCAGAAATATAAACAAACCAACCGGGAAACCATGGGAGATATCTAGACGCTGTCAACCCGAAGGTATCAGAACTTGCCAGATTTGGCAAATGGAATTCCAGCGACGAAATGAAAATTTCGGGAATCTGCTTAGAAAGCCAGAGTCTAATATAAAAGAAGATTGGCAGAAGCCCGGAGAGGAGTTTTGTTTTGGTAAGCGATGACAGCGGCTACTAGAGACGCGTAGGGCTTAAGCATATAAAAATTGTGCTAGATTTTATTTTTTTTTAAAATATTAATTTAGTTAAAAAAAAAATATATTAAAATAAAAGAAGTTCAAAAAGCCTGTCGGGAACCAGGGGAATTCTGTCTTTTTTTTGTCTCCATCATCCGTCGCAGCCTTGGGAAGTATTCAGCGTGATGGCCAATTTTTTTAAAATATTTATTTGATATTTCTGACCCAACCAGTGCCTGTATTAAGAGCTCATTGCGTTTCACCCTCTTAAATTCTGGACATTTTGATTCTGGCTGATGAAAGACGGTCGAACATTATTAAGAAATCGAAATCGCAAGAAAACTAAGAACATTCTTATATGTTTCTATCTAGACACTGAATTCCGAGGAGGTATGACAGGACACCAAGGCTTACAAACTCGAGCTGCAATAATACATATACAATGAGAGTCAATAATTTGTATACAGCTGTTACTTATTACTACCAATGTTAAACTGAGCTTTCTAACCAGCTATAACGGAAATGTTTTCAACACAAAAATGAAGCTTACAACTCATTGTTTTATTATTCACTACAAAACAGTTTAAAATAAGAGAAATTCACAAACTATTCACGATGAAGGGAGAAATCATATGAAAAATTTAGTAAAAAAATTATAAACACTTTGTCACCTTACCTAGGTCTAATAAGCAGATCGATAGCACTTATTCGGACTTCCTTGAGTTTTGATTACTGTAGCCAATCTTCTAGGAACAGAATTAATAAGGTAACATTAGACGAAATTTTTGTCAAATTGTCAGTTTTCGTATATTATTATTTTTATGATAAGAATATTAGTATTAATAAGAAATACTTTCTTACTTAAATTCTTTCACTCCCATATGTTAGGTTAGGTTGATTATCCTTAAAATCACGATTCTTCCTCAACTGTTCCTCCATATTATCTTAGGCCAACTCGCTTTTCTACCTGGCATAGCATAAGTGCATAGCATTTTTTGCAAAGGAATTGTCTTTAAGCATTATACCCGATATATATATATGCCGTTAAGCAAGTGAAAATCTAGCAAGTGAATCTTTATTCATCGAGATTAAGTTATCCAGTGAACCCCATTGTTTGTGTTGAGATTTACAAAAGGTGATAAAAAATAATTTTGCCGGTTAAATTTTTATAAAAAAAATATATAAAAGCCGATAAGCGGATAAATCAATCAATAAAAAAAAAACAAAAAAAAAAAAAAAGAAACAGCAAAAACAAATAAAATAAACAATCAGTGAGAAACAAAAGAAAATAAAGAGAAGTGAAGCAGTACCATACTACAGTCATCAGCCAGAAGGAGAAACAACGTCATCTTTATCAACATTGTCATCGGCCAACATAAGAGCACATTAAAGTTAAGTTATATTTTATTGTTTTTTTTATTTTGTATTATTGTTCTAACTTAAACGAAACTATTTTATTGAAAAATGGAAGGTCCTACTGTCACTGAAAAAATAAAATTGTCTTAGACTTTATCTCGAAATTACCAGAATATAGCAGCGAGGAAAATAATTTAGTAGAATTCATTGAACGGGTGGACGCAATCATCTCCACGTTGGATGAATTTAACATTAATAATAGAACTGTACTAACAGGGTACATAAAAGATAAAATAATAGGTAAAGCGAGGTGTGCACTCCAAAGACATGGCAGGTTAGACACATGGGAACAAATAAAAGAAATATAAAAAAATTATTTTACCGAAAAGTTATCTGCTAACTCCTTAATCGACAAAATTAGAACCAGTAGAGTTAGAACTACGATAGAAGACTACTACAATACAATCAACAACTATCTAAGTAGAATTAATAACGCTTATTTACTCAACAACCCACAGAACAATCAGAATATGATCGATTCAAATAATCGCATAGTGCTTGATTCATTTAAACACAACCTACCAGAACCAACTAGAACAGTTATATTTAGCCGCAATCCAGAAAGTTTACGCGACGCTTTTAAAATAATACTGGAAGTGAATCAACAAAACTTTGGACCTAATGGTCAAATAAATAAAGAAAGGAATAATTTAATAAATGGACAAAACTTAAGCTTTAATAACAACCTAAGGTACAATAGCAACAGACACCAAAATCAACACACCAGAAGTTTTAATTCAGATAGGTTCAGCAACCAACAAATTAGAAATCTGAATTCTGACAGGTTTAGTAACCAACGAAGTGGAAATAGGAACTTTAGACAAGAGAGACCTCAAACTAGTAATAGCGGTTACAATAATTACAATAATAGAAATCAAAGCGGGCAATCCAGACAAAGCAATAACAGAAGTGGTTATTCACGAAATAATAGGATTAATAATTTGGAGCCTATGGATATCTCTAATAATCAAGGAAATTTTCAAATTGAAGCCTCGGAGGAGACATGCCCTATATAACTATAGACAATCCCTTGGGAACATTAAGATTCATTATTGACACAGGTGCTGCATTCAGCTTAATTAATCCAGGCTTATGTAAGTCGAAATGGAAATCAGAAGTAGACGTATCCATTAGAGCATGCAATAAAGAAATTTCAATTAAAACTGAATGCTCGTTTCCGATCTTTAATAAATTTAATGTTCCGAATTACAATGTAGAATTTCTGGAATACAACTTTAACGACAAATACGACGGCCTAATAGGCAACAACATCTTGTCTAAATTAAATGCTATTATCGACTATAAAAATCGTTCCACGAAAACAGATAATGCTGTTATTAAACTCTTTCTGAACCCTAATGAGGAAGATTATTTTTACAGGTCTCACAAAGAAACCCCCACAGTAATATTCAACAGTGAGATTAACATAAATAACTTATTAGACCACATAAACTTAGATCATTTGAACAATGAGGAGCAAAAAAAAATTAAAAATGGTAATCCTTCGGAACAAAAGTGTTTTTTACAAAGAAAATGACGATCTTACCTTCACTAATGAAATCAAACACAGAATTATTACACAGAATAATGTTCCAATTTATTCAAAACTCTACCGATACCCAGAAATTCACCGCGATGAAGTGGACAAACAAATACATGAAATGCTAAAACACGGCATCATAAGAGAATCGAAAAGTCCTTACAATTCGCCTATTTGGGTCGTTCCCAAGAAAATGGTCAAGTCAAATGTTAAAAATGGCGGATAGTAATAGACTATCGGAAATTAAATAATATCACCTTTGACGATAAGTTCCCAATCCCCAACATCGACGGTTTATTCGACAAGCTAGGAAGGTGTAATTACTTCACGACCCTGGATCTAGCTAAGGGGTTTCATCAAATAGAAGTAGACCCCAGAGATAGGGAAAAAACTGCATTTTCAACTGCGACGGGGCACTACGAATTTAATAGGATGCCTTCTGGCTTGAAAAATTCACCCGCCACGTTCCAAAGGATGATGAATCATGTATTGTCAGATTCTATAAACAAAACTTGTATCGTTTATCTCGACGATATTCTTATTTTTTTTACAGGAATAGAAGAACATTTAAATTCTTTGAATTTAATATTGAGAAGATTATTTGAAGTGAACCTAAAAATTCAGCTGGACAAATGTTCCTTATTTCAGAGAGAAACTGAATTCCTCAGGCTATCGTCAGCCCCGAAGGAATAAAGCCCAATCCAAAAAAAGTTGATGCGATACAACAAATTTCACCGCCTAAAACGGTTAAGGAAATAAAATCATTTTTGGGAATCACGGGCTTTTACCGCAAATTTATTAGAGATTATTCTAAAATTGCGTATCACATGACTAAATATTTGAAGAAAAATTCAAGGATAAATTTGAGGGACGAAGAATACATTCATTCATTTAAGCGATTGAAAGAACTCTTAATAAATGATACTATACTTACTTACCCTGATTTTTCAAAAAAATTCATTTTATTGACGGACGCTTCCAATTTTTCTATTGGAGGCATCCTTATGCAAAACGACAAAGTTATTTCTTATTATAGTAGAACTCTTAACGAGCACGAGCGTAGGTACTCAACAATTGAAAAAGAGCTTCTTGCCATTGTGTCAGTAACTAAGTACTATAGACCCTACATATTCGGGAAGAAATTTACTATAAGGACCGACCACAGGCCTCTAATTTGGTTGGATTCATTGAAAGAACCAAATGCAAAGTACCAACGTTGGAAAATAAAATTAAATGAGTACAACTACGATATCGAATATATTAAAGGCAAAGCAAACGCTGCTGACGAATTATCTAGATTACCAAATTTAGAAGTTAATAATAACGAAAGAGACGAAGACAACGACTCAAATTTAGCTACGATACACAGCGCTGCAGAAGATAGTTCAAATTATATACCTATTACCGAAAGACCTATAAATTTGTACAAAAATCAGATTTTATTTGTATAAGAACGCCAAGAAAAAGATTGTCCATAAAATCGTACACAAAAAGGTACAGAATATTATTCACATAAGCAATGAAAGCAATTTAATAGAAGTAATGAGAAGAATTCTGATTAATAAAGGGACAATGGCTATATATTGCGAAGATAAGAAGAAGCTCTACTTACAATTTCACGATAATTACGTCAAATATTTTTCCAATAATACTAGATTAAAGTTAATCAAAACATCTAATATTTTAAAAGAAATTACGGTTTATAATGAAATACTGACAATTATTAATAACTCACACGAAAGAAACAATCACAGGGGTATTAACGAAGTGTACAATGAATTAAAGGGATCTTACTTCTATCCTAATTTGCAATCCATTATACATAAATTCATTAACAATTGCAATGTTTGCAATATTGCCAAATTCGATAGACACCCGATTGAATTCAGAAACGAATTAACTAAAACAGCAAAACATTTCAACGATTTAGTCCACATGGACATTTGGTTCCCCGAAAGAATCAAATTTTATTTGACTACTATCGATAAATTTACGAAATACGGCACAATTCACAAACTTCAAGATCGTAATTGTCAGTCTATTCTGAAAGCCACTAAAGAAAGAATACGATACTTGGGGCAAAAGAACGAGCTAATATCTGACGGAGATACATGCATTGTCAATGCTGCAGTCAATGAATTTCTTACAGAAAATCAAATTGTATTTCATAAAACCACAGCTAGTTTGAAAACAGGTAACTCATATATCGAACGGTGCATGGCACGTTAAACGAACATTTGCGCATACTTAATGCATCAGGAGATAGATCAGAATTAGATGATAAATTAGATAAAATATTGGTTATTTATAATAGAACTATACACTCGTCTACAAAATTCAAACCAATCGATTTTATTACAAAAAATTTTAGCAAGGAAGAAATTAATGAGATCTATAGGAATCAAATCATTAGCAAGGAAAATCGGTTTAACAGTGATTATAGACAGGCAAATGGAAACAAATGCGCAGACATTTTTCAGAACAGAACTGTAGCAAAAAACCAACCTAAATATACAAAGTTGAACAGCTTTACAAGAGAGGGCAACTATGGTTTATCACTGATAGGTCAAATAAAAAGAACACTAAGTATCATAAGAAACAAGTTAAGCGTAGATACAAATATCAAAATTCGTAATTTCAAAAATATCTTTTTATTTTATTTTTTTTTGTCCATCATATTCTATTACAGATGATGTTCTTCTTGTATCTTATAATACAATTTACTCCTATCATAACACAAACCATAGAAGTACTACCCATAAATAACGAGTATGGCTACACTGTCGTAAAACTGGAGGAGCTTAACGTTGTAGACAATTTTACTAAGATTCTGCACCTCGTAAACGTGACATCCTATGAAGAAGAAATTAACATAGTGGAAAAAAATAGCAAAACTTTCAAGCAAAAACTAACCGACGAAGACTATAATTTGCTTCAAAGAGAAATAATAACAGCAAAGCGAAATCTTGCATCCATAATACCAGCAATTCATGTAAGGCAAAAAAGAGCACTTGTTAATATTTTAGGCTACGGTTTAAAAAAACTAGCAGGCAGAATGGACGATGACGACGCTATTACTATATATGAACATTTGGACAATTTGGAACAAAGCACGAAACAGACAATCGACCAATTAAATAAACAAGTTATCATAAATAACAACTTAGTAAAAAATCTTAACGATATTACTGAACATGTCAACATACAAGAACGCAAAATTAACACATTCTTATTCAAAATCAATACAGAAACAAATAAAACTATATCCGAAATTGATAATTCTAAATTTATTTTACATAGCTATGCCGACATTACTACAATTAACTAGAAAAATTATCTGACATAATTTTGTTAAGTCATTTGAACGTGTTAGGGCACAACATACTAACGGAAGAAGAAGTAGGCAAATATAACATAACAGTAGAAATGTTCCCATATCTTCGAAGTGGAATCTTTTTCAGGAAAAACTTCCTAATTATTGCTATTGGAGTGCCCACTTTTACAAAAGTAAAAATTTCATAAAGCTTTAGTAATCCTTTTCCTAATAATAAGTTCGAACAGTTAGATTTAGACACTCAAGTCATAATTATACAGAAAAATAATATCTACACTTATAACGAAAATGTAATGTTAAAAAAAGATCTTAAGCCACATGACATTAATTGTATTAGAAACATATTTGAAAAAGAAAATGTGTGTCCATTTAAGCATAATAATGAAAGTTCTATAGAAACAGCATTTGAAAACATAAACTTTCAACTAGAAACTTGTTAACAACCAAATTACAACAAAATTGTATCGAACAAGATTTAACTTTAAAAGATAACAATCTTATAAAATTTACAAATTGTCAAATCAAAATTAATAATTCTACATTTATTAATAAAATTGAACAATTTTTAACCAGTATTGTAATTCCAACTACATACACCAATTTCAAGAAGCAAATAAATAACGTTACACTCAAAGATTTACACCTAGATACAATTAGGAATAGAGATACCATCAAATATATCAATAGCAAAACAACTATTGCAAATCATATTTCTTTAACTTTAAATTTAACAATAATTTTATTTTTATTTGGTGTGGCTGTGTTTTTGTACAAATTTTCAAAAAGAAATAGAAATAATGAAAAAAAGAAGAAAAATCTAAAAGTAACGAAATAAAAACAAATAATGAAGATCCTGAAAAAGTTAGAGGACCAAGATGTGCACTTATATCAGACGTGCACATTCAACATCTTGCACACTGAGCACATTCCTCATTGTTTACTCGGCATCAAATATCGAGTCGCAGTGAGGATTGCTGTTCACGCTAATTCCGTTCCTCTTCTACATCTTCGTGGGAAGATCTAGATAAGAGGAGTGGAATTTCGTGCAATAGAAATTATAGAAACTTAAGCTTAAGTAAAATTTGTGAGTGTTAAGTCAGAACTCAAATAAAGCAAACGTTAAAGAAAACGACGCTCGCGTTTTCGTTACTATATAGTGATGTGATGCCAATAGGTCTGATCTGGCCCTGGCCCGATCTTTAATAAAGCTATTCATAAGAGATACAATTTAACCGAAAAATCTTTAAGATGATGCGTAGGCATCTGTTTACGAAAGTTTGCAGCTGGCAAGTGAGAGTGGTAATCACCTTCAATGGACTGCAACCACATTAGAGCAGAACAATCATAGCTTGTTTTTTTGTGCTGAAACCAGATTCTTGAAAGCGTACTGAAAGCATCTTTCGATTTTCCAGTTGTGCTGCACACATCCAGTTCGGTGCCACCACGGTCAGCCGAGACTACGCTTCCTAGGTATAAAAAATAGTCAACTTTCTCGACCGTTTGTCCGGCAGTGTTGAATTGAGCGTGTGAGTTTGAAGCGTTCGGGGATTTTGTTCTTTATGTATTAATCTTCATTTCGACTTTGTTTGCTTTGGCTTCTTGTTTGTAGGCAATTAGATGCAAGTCTTTTAACCTATGTAAAAGTAGGCAATCATCGTCAGAGAAGTCCAAATGTTTTACTAACGAGCGGTGAGAGCAAGGGTGCATTTGTTGCACTTCGCTTTCGACTTCAAAGTCTTTCAACACCTTTCCATTGTACAAGACATTATACTTGTCCACTGCACACGTAGCCTTAAGAATAGTTATGAGTGCATAGTTATAGAAAGCAATTACAACGTCCTTATTCTGAAGATCAGTCTTTGGGATAACAGGACTAAAAAGCCAACACCTTAGTTCAATAGTTCTTTGTGTTTTCGGCTTTACCAATCGGTGAAGAATATTAAAAAAAATTAAATTCTTCCATCTTTTCTCCTATGCATACTGACCATTTATAACATTTTCAATTAAACACCTAATTAGAAAAGCTCAACACGCAATTATCACTCGCTAGGTTTATTTTCACCCAAGGATACTGTATTTTCCCAAAACAAAAAAAAATCTAAATTGCTCATTTGAACATCACTGAATGAACCACCACACTGCACCACAACCCTTATAAAGGTTGCATTCAGTAACCACTGCCCAAAGGAGGAAGCAACTCGAAATTTAAACATCTTAAATGAAACACCATTACTTTTCACTTTATTACGGAACAGAGAAGGTCAGACCTAGGGGCGGTAGGGATGTAATCGATCGGTTGACGTCCTTGTGTTGGCTGCAAGTGAAACACTACTCCAGATTTAGGGTAATAAAAATGTCGTAAAAATTACTATCTGAAAATTCAAGATACGGGAACGTTTTATCGTCCTTACTCGTCATGCAGTTGAACGTTGCAAAGAGTCCCTGCCTAACCAAAGGCGCAACATAGCGCAATATGTTACTGCCGTCGCTATTCTAACTACTCTGTGCTAGTGTGTTGATGCTCGATGGAAGGAGTTTGTTGAGGAAAAAAAGCAGTGTAGTAGTTAGACTATGCTTGAGGGTGTTGTAATTTTACTATAGGGGTAATATTTATGCAGTTTAGCGATGCAGCAGAGGAGATTGAGTCATCTGTCAGTTGGTCGTTATCTGTTCGTTCAACGAAGAGGTTATGGGATTCCCTTTAGACATAATAATGCCACAATATACATACTACAATCATTTGATGATTAAAGCCATTCATTTTCACGGAATCCATTGCACTATGGATTAACGATTTAATTTCAATTTATGCGCGATTAATCAATAGCTATTCATTTACGCAAAAATGCACCATTAAAGAATTTAATTTAAAAATAATATTCAGTAGTCATTATGCGGTCAGTAGCCATGTATAATTTTTCGAATCAGAAATAAGAGCTCATATGTTTAATTAATATTTTTCGTGTTATTTTTTATTTCATTTAGATAACGATTTAATATAATTAATGTGACAGTAAACAGTTCCAGCATTTCAGAAATGGGTAAATAATATTTACACGTAGTGAAAAATATACACAAAAGTGAGGATGAGGGAAAAAACTTTATGATTCATTGTCTTTATTTGTACTGCATGGACAGAACACCCGGAATAAGTTCTGCAGCACATTTGCATGAACATTTACAGAAATGATTACACTCGAGGGACTCTATAAAGTAAGATACACCATGTATGCGAACACAGTCAAACAATTATAATTAATACCAACAAATGGAAGTGAACATCCTCAACGGTGTTGCAACGAATGGAGGTCAAGTTGCAATTTGGCAATGAGAGGAATTTAATACTTATTTATGCGGAGAGAAGTGAGAATTATGTATTACAAAAAATACGTAGAATAGCTACAAACATTTATAATAAGCGGCAAGACTATTATGGAAGAAAATCCCTAATAATATAAAAGAAAGTGAATATTTCTTTGCAAGGACCTACATACCAAAGGACTGAACGGATTTTAATAATTTTTTTTTTTTTGTTGATAAGGTTTTGATAAGGAGCAGATTCGTGCGTATTTTGTAGAAGACCAAGAAATTCAATAATTACACTTTGAACTCAAAAAGTAAACTTCTCTTTCTTCTATTTCAATAAAACTAAGTTCAGTTTTTAGAGCTTTAAAATACGCATCTTTAAAGTCCAAAATTATATTTCTACGTGCTCTAAAAGCTGAGCAATATTAATAACATCTTTGCGAAATTGATGTTTTCTTTCGAGGCCTATTCGTAATTCTTTAAGAGAGCAAGAACGAATTATTTCTCTTTTTTCTGTACATAGTACATGCTTGAGCTTGAGTCGAATGCATCTGTGTCTGCTCAAGCGTAAACGTTTTGTCAGTGTGTATTTGCTTTCTTTTGGTTCTATTGTACATTATCTACATTTATGTGTGTACACACTACTCGTACCTACGAGTAGTCAGTGCAGATTCAGAAGTTCAGAGACGTGAGTCGTATTCGTGTAATCATGTACTACATTTGAGTGCAATTCAAATGTGCCAGACAGGCGAAGCAAGGCGAGCACGGGCTAGCTAGTTATGTTATACATTCGTTTGGTCTTCAATTCCTAGAGTTTATTTATCTTCTAAATAAAATTAGCGGGCACCCGGCGTGCGTTGCTGGGCCTAACAGAAACAAAAAAAAAACAACTGCCAGGCAGGCGCCTGGGGCTAAGTCTGTTAGAGAACAGTTTTGTCTTTCTTCCTCCTTTTATCAGCGAAGTTTTGATCTGAAAATAAGAGATCATAGCCCCCCCACTTCACCGCATTTCTACTGATCCGCCTGTGGCGTTCACCTATAGTACTATAATACAAAAGTAGTGGGTAGACTGCTGGACCAAGGGTACCCGGCGGCGTGCGTTGCTGCACCTATCAACATTTCTTTTAGTACTAAAGTACTTTACTACTAAATTTCTACTACTTTAGTTCCGTAAAGAAGAAATTAATGAATATCATTGCGCCGTGGCGCAAGTGGTTAGCGTGTTGGACCACTGCATATGAGGTTCCATGTTCGAATCCCAGAAAACACGAAATGGTTTGTTCACGATCCCAACTCTCGCGAACGTCTGACAAACATCCGAGAATATTGTTTTCACGAGAAAGCTTTACATAAGAAATTGCCCTTCGGATACGGCACTAAATTGTAGGTCCCTTCCATTCGTATGGAAAAATATAACGCACACATCACGAGTTGTTGCGATAAGCCAGTCAGTCAGCCCAGTCATTTAAAGAGCTGTTGCGCCAAATATTTATTTGTTTTGTTTTGAATATCATTATCATTTGATAATTCTTATCAAACATGGCAGAATCAGGGATGTAGGGCTAGCTACCTGTCTAGAGCAAAAATATAATGAACATCGGAGTAGCTCCTTTCTCTAAGCATAGCACAGGCATTTTTAGGCGCTGTTGCAACGTCATACCTACATAGATTCTCTACTGCCGAGAGAAATTGCAGATGACATTGTAACTCAGCTCCTAAAATTAATTTAATTCAAATTTTCACGTAATCATTTGAAAATAATGATCAAGTCTCCTTAAATTACTCAATTTCCAAATCAATAAACAAGAACACCATCTTTCGGGTCTTCAGCGAAAATTGTCAATAAAACCTCAACGTATTCATTGAAAATCGAAATATACGAGTAGCTCACCTGTTAGTCGCCAGGGAATGTATTGTAATAACTTAATCGAATCAAAAAGATTACTTCGTCAAAGTCAGACGAACTCGGGGAACAGAACAGAAACATCCGTGCTATACACCATCTGGCCCCAGTATGGTGGTCAGGGGAATTTCGCAAGCCTATAGTAACACCTCCTCCGCACTCCTAGACCCCACTCTGTTTACATCATCTCGGAACGATAAACGTAAATGTTTGGGAGAAGGAATTTTTCGTTTTTATAAATACTTTCTCGGTGGTGCCATGCCCTGGACTGTGGACATAGTGGGTAGCCTTTCCTGCTGCTGCTGTTGCCTCTCTAAATGCAAATAGTTTGTGTTTAGTGTTTCAACTAGAGCGCTCTTAGTACACCACTACCGCATCATCATGTTTTGTACGCTTCGCCTCTTGGGCGACGAGGTTTTGGCCCACACGGGTGGCATCGGCTCCCTGATGTTTTATTAACCGAATATTTTAATCGAGTGAAAAATTTCACAGAACTACCAGCGCAAGGAGCTTATGGAGCTAATTATTCTGTTCTTCTAGCGAAAATTATTTGCTATTATAGTTTTTCAATTTGTGGTTGTTGGAATAAAGTTTTCTAAATCGCGCGCAGATCGTCAGTTTCAATCAAATTCGCGCAATAAATTCCAAGGATTATCGAATCGCAGAGAATCGGACGGGTGAGCGCCTGGTGGCGGCGGTGCATGGTTTTGGATTGTTTTCGTTCGACAGATTGCTGAAAATGCAGTTTTGTGCATGCGCGGTCCTGGAGATTTTTGAAAGTTTAATAAAAAAGCGGTAAATGTATCTATTTTTAGAAGTGAAATCTGAGATCTAAATCATTATAGTGAGTGGTGATTGATTTGGTGAAAATTGCAAGAAAAGTTGTTACCAAGTGCATATAAATCTCTGGTAAGTACTTAGTTCTCATCTTTTGTAGACCCACCCCTTAAAAGGTGCTCTTAAAAGTTAACATCACAACAACCGTTCATGCATAATAACAGAATCGGATTCTTATCTTTAAATGTAGCATCTCTTGGCCCCCTAGGGTTCAAAGTCAAACATAATGAAACAAAATTGATATAAACTAAAATTTTATTTGATATACTTTTCAAGACCAGCTTGTATAATAGGTCATCTATTTATCTTTTTCGAAAGAGAAAACACAAATAAAATAAAGAATATCTTTTACTCAATGGTCCCTTAGGTCAATGTATTCATAACCCCTTTACGCATGCAATTATTGGCCATATAAATGTTGACTAACTCTAAAGGGATACCTGCATACATATATGTACAATAGAAAAAGATACAAGTTTGCTTAGGATCATCCTACGCAAAGGTATCTAAACAAAATTTTCACAAAATTGAATTAATTCTTGGGAATCGAGGTTATTAGGACATTCCTCTACTGAAAATATTTTACAAGAAAGAGAATTTATTAAGTCACTTGGCTTTGTTAGCCAATTCCAAGAATGTCCTTTCTTCTTTTCCACATGATGGTGAAAGCAAATAAAATTTTCACACAAAGAATAAACTGAAAGGCCGTAGAGTCAATCTGTGTCGGGCAAAGGGAGAGAGAGGAAACTTTAACGAAATTGACAGTTGAATTGATTAAAAAGTCAAAATGGGTGCATGGAATTTTATTGGGGGATTGAAATTCGATTCGGGACTATCAAGAGGATAGGAACAGTTAGTTTATTCATTGAGCAAACAATTGAGCGTAACTGACGTGGAGATGAATTGCTGTAGGTAGAAGAGGGTTTTTAGCTCTGTGGTGTTCAAATGTGAGAATGTCAAATAACTTTTTATTTGAAAAAATATGCAGTCGTGTTTCGAGATTGTTATTTTATTGAAGAGAAGCAGTGATAGATAAACGAAATTTTATACGAAGAGGAGATTAAGAGCTTCGGTTCAGGTAGTAGATGTACTGTTACAATGGAGAAAAAAGGTTACCTAAAACAGAGCTATGTAGTTTTTATTGCATGAATTGGTGTTATATGCATGTTCTCTTATGGTTGAAGGCAACTAGGATGGTAAATACATTACCCTTCGCTTCCAAATTGAAAAGTTTTCGAGAAGACAATAGACAAACTAGATATCTTAGGTATTTTGCTTCGGGTTCATATAGTTTTTGCTGCTTGGGGTTTATAGCACTTCAAAAGTGTAGCTATTGGATGTATGCTTTTCCTTTTGTAGGGTTTTCAACGCAAATATGTCTATAAATTTGACCTGTATTGGGAGCATAACAAGAAATCAGATGACAACAAAAATATTGTTTATATCAAAATTCAAAATATACCACCATAGGGAACCCAAGGGAACCAATGAAATCTCACCTGAGTATTGTGACGTCATGCGCGGGACGTAGTGGGGCGCTCTGCCATTTTGTGATCTTTTCGTCGCATGTAGAATCTTTCACTTTCACGCTACGATGCTCTTTATAGTCTCAGTCGATAGTTCCGACCATGTTCAACAGATTTATTGTACAAAATAATTACAAAAATTATACAAATATTTGGCGCAACAGCTTTTTAAAGGGCCAGGGCCTAGCTTCTCGCCACCACTCATGTTGTGTGCGTTATATTTTTCACACGAATGGAAGGGACCTACAATTTAATGCCGAATTCGAACGGTGATTTGCGAAGCTTTTTCGTGACAACAATACTCTCGGATGTTTGTCAGACGTTTGCGAGAGGTGGGACCGTGAACAAATTTGTTGGTATTTTCTGGGATTCGAACTTGGAACCTCATGCGTAGTGATCCGACACACTAACCACTTACACCACGGCGCCCACTATAAGTTGATTTTAAAAATAAATAAATTCCAGCACAATGTCGGCGTATACGCGTAGAAAAATCATTTAGAAATATTCTCGTACCTACATAAATCTTATGCGGTTGGAAAGAGCATCTCAAATTCATTATGAGAGCGTTAAGCGTTGTCGCGAGTAAAAGAAAGGCACCGTGTATCAATGACGGTCAAGTAGATAATGCAATCGCTTTTGCGTCAATGTCGCAATATATGGACATCAATTTGAATTGATTGTTGTGCTACTGAGCAGTCAGCAGTTTCCCGATCAATCGCAATGCAGCACCCCCAAAGTTTGTGTTTACCCCTAACCATTCTCCCAATATTGACCAGCTGGGCAGACTATATAAACATTCGTCCAAGAAAGTCGACTGGGTACACATCCATCAGTTGACAGACGAAAAGTTAGTGAGAAAAGTAAAATGGGTTTCGGTCAACCCAAATAACTGTGAAAATAGTTTAGACTCTTTCTCTTATCGGAATCAAATAGTTAAAATATACGGGTCAGATTTTGGGAAATTCCCTACGCATAACAAGTTTTCTAGCATCCGCGATTACTTGGTCTGTATACTGGAAGTTCGGTGGTATTCGTTGACTCAAACCTAAGGGCTGTATTTTGAAGATTCTCTTAAATATTATCCATTCGGTCGATGTGGTTGAGTTATGAAGTCAATGCATCTTAGCTTTTTGCACTACATCCACATCATGGAATAGCTCATAGAGTTCGCGGTTAAATCTGCTCCTATATTTGCCCTCCCTGCACAATGGACCTGATATCTGACTCACTACATGCGTCCCATATAAAATATCACACTAATCATATACATATATCGACTTCCATCTCTTAACTACCGCATAGCAAATCTTAAGCCTAATCGCTTAAATTGCTTTACATTCAATGCGACTAAGCACCCGGGTTTTCCTCAAGCAATAAACATATGTAAGGATCAAATTCACTCTGTGAACGGATCGTCGACGGTATATGATCACAAGAAATGGTTTATGACGGTCATGGCACTACATGATAGAAAACTCCTGATGGGTCTTCTCATTACAACAGCATGGGTAGGATGGGGGATACGTTATGATCGATGGGATACGTTTATGATCAGGTACGCCGTACGTAAATATCGTAGGCGGTACCGAATGTCTTATATGGATGATAGGGATGGAATCGATACTATATAAGGCGGAGGATAGGTAGAATAAAGGCAGAATAGATTTGCAAGTCCACTCTAGCGGTCGCAGCCAATGCATTGAGACAGCGGGCCCTAGAGTTGGAAATAAAATTAGTGGTAGAATAAAAGCAATTTGTTTCATTTTACCCGTTCATAAGGGGAAAGCACGGTGCGGTCCTGATCATCCCAGCCCTACTTTACGGCGCTGAAACATGGACTTTATTCAGAGTAGATGGAGATATCCTTGGCCGCTTCAAGACAAAAATTCTTCGTAAGATATTCGGTCTCGTTGCGTTGACGCATTTTAGAGGAAAAGATTCAATGCCGAACTTTACGAGCTATATACGACGGCATCGACCTAGTCGCAAAAATGCGTATTGGACGTCTCAGGCGGCTAGGGCATGTAGAGCGGATGGACACCAACGCTCCAGTCTTCAAATTTAACCTGGATAGACGACGCAGTAGAGGGCCTCCTCTCCTCTGTGGCGCGCACAAGTTCAAGGTGACCTCGACCGACTTTAAGTGCGCAACTGGAGGCAATTAACTAAATACCGAGCTAAATGTAGAGGCTTGTTGGTTGAGGCCCATGCTCACCCCGTACTGAAGCGCTACCTAAGTAAGTAAGCTAGTTTTGTCGTCATCCACTTCAAGACCAACTCGTCTTCTTCTGAGTTAACACCTGCTCTGGGCAGTGTCTGTTCCAGTACGATATTGAAAAAGTCCCATAACAGTGCATCT
Organism: Brachypalpus laphriformis; assembly: GCA_945910035.1. Taxonomy (NCBI): domain Eukaryota; kingdom Metazoa; phylum Arthropoda; class Insecta; order Diptera; family Syrphidae; genus Brachypalpus; species Brachypalpus laphriformis. The sequence goes on from OX246753.1 coordinate 38,385,679, forward strand.
TCTTGCCAAAATCCGGTTCATGTTTCGAATAGTTCAGATAAAGCCTTTCCAAATTGCACCATGTAGTTTCCAACGTTAAGCGACATAGCTGAATCGGTTTTGACGGGATCCCGAATTCAGCTATCGTACTGTAGGGCTCTAGAATATAAATGCTGTCATATGCGACTTAAAGGTCGATAAAGAGGTGGTGAGTTTTAACTTGAAATTCGTTGGTCTTTTTCAAAATTTGTTTCAGTGTAAAAATTAGGTCAATCGTAGATCTGCCGGGACAGAAGCCACACTCCTACGTGCTGATTTTTGTATTGTAGAAGTGCTTATGATGTTTATACAATATATTTCCGGATGGGTTTAGCCGCTCACGCGACTTTGTCGCTCCGCTAAGGATATATCAACAACTGTCAGGCAGGCGCCTGGGGATAAGTCTATTCGTCGCTCCGCAAAGTGTATTCATTTTGGTCTATGGTCTTCTTTTCTAATAGACCTGCATTGCAAAGAATTGCTAAACAACTTTTGGGCGATTATTTATTTTGGGCGATTATTCGCACAACATTTTGCCATATTATCACTTTTGGCATTTTGGGCGATATTTCACTTGAACAATAGCCCAATATATAAAAATGCATAACCGCCCAAATGAAAGTGAATATTCGGCCAAACATTTTTCGGTTTTTTTTGGGCGATTGTTCATTTTTGAAATTTGGGCGATTTTGTTTTGGGCGGTTATTCGCACAGTCTGAAAAAACGCATTTCTTAATCTGAAATGGCTTTTATTAATGACAATTCTTCAGGGATATGTACTTAGATATTATATGATAAGATACTTATTTGTGAAGTACAACAGGTGCAGTTTATATATATTTCAATGTTGATAGTCGGATAGTGGGCGTGGCACAGTGGTTAGCATGTCGGACCACTGACCATGAAGTTCAATATTTAAATCCCAGAAAACAACAAACGTTTTTTTGTACGGTCCCACCTCTAGTGAGCATTTAACAAACATCCAAGAGTATTGTTAACATAATAGCTTCTCGAAAATCAAATAAAAATAGCCTTTAGGATACAATACAAAACTGTAGGTCCCTTCCATTCGTGCGAAAAATATAACGCACACAACACGAGTGCAAACTTGGCTTTGAAAAGCAAGTTTGGAGTCTTTGTAATTCTATTCTGTCTTCGGCTAAATACAGGATGAGACATAAAGTTTTGCATTTTTTAAAAGTGTGTTAAGAAAGAACCATATTAATCGTCCGGCATTACTTCGCAGAAACAGGGAGAAGAAGAGTGCCTAAAATGCTGCCGGAAAATATTCACCCTGGCTATAGATTCAAATGGTAGACGATACATGGGTGAATGGTCAATACTTTCAACCATACACGGCTGTATGGCCTGCAATTTGGCATGGAGTCCGACAAATTGGTTTATGTCCATGAAGCCTCTGCTGGCAACCGATCAAGATTTCTTCGGAATTGATAGGCACCTACATATAGAACATAGTCAACAGAAAACTCTGAAAAGCATATCAACTGACTTTCAAAATATGGAATGACTCACGCCAAATGATTTTCTACTTAGTTTTTTAAATACCACCATTCATGGGATAGAGCAGAGGAGAGTGGAATAAAGGCCGCTCTTTAAGGCACTTAAGTCAATATACGAATGGGTGAACAAATGCATAGAGTCTTGAGCGCCCAAGGAACTCTAAAAACAAATTGGTTAACTTTTTTTTTGCCTTTAAAAAACAAATACAAATATTTGGCGCAACAGCTCTTTAAAGTGCCAGGGCCTAGCTTCTCGCAACCACTCATGTTGTGTGCGTTATATTTTTCACACGAATGGAAGGGACCTACAGTTTAATGCCGAATCCGAACGGAGAAGCTTTTTCGTGACAACAATACTCTCGGATGTTTGTCAGACGCTCGCGAGAGGTGGGACCGTGAGAAAAAAACTTTTTGGTGTTTTGTAGGATTCGAACTTGGAACCTCATGCGTAGTGATCCGACACACTAACCACTTACGCCACGGTGCCCACCGTGCCTTTTGCCTTTGGCCAAATCAAAATATTTTTTCTACGCAATACTCGTATCCGCAACAGGATCCATTCAATGCAATTAACTGCGAACTCCTATGCTCTACACTTACATACGATACTCATACCCCAGAACTTTTCATATTAGTAAACAAACCAACTACGCCCAAAGAAGAACCATTTACCTCAAGCAAGAAGAAATCCTAATTTGGTACCTTTATGCCTTTCGTCTCATTAAGTTTTATTCATTGAATTTGCAAATTTCCTCTCACATTAGATGCAATTTAAATGCACAACAGACGTGTTAACCAAATCGTTTCAATTGGAAGATGAATCGTATCACATTTAGCTCGACAAAAGCATTAATCCTGTTGAAACCCACTTCACATACATTTGCCCACACCATTGGTTCCAAATGATACTCACTCACTCTGCTGCGATTTAATTTCCAAATGTTATTTTTCTTTCAATGCAGTCTGCAGACAAAATAAACAGATCACAGTGCGGCTGGGATTTCCTACCCTCCCCACTGGCACAAAATCAAATCTTTCATTGTCACCTTGGTATGTTGAAGCTTTGTACAGGTATCAGCCACAACATTCCTATGTCCCTCCTCCTTGGCTTCTCTTCTCACAGATAACCACAAATTGTTGCACTATTCGCTGAGGAGCATGTAATTCCAAGGCACTGCGCTGACAGTACTATCGGTGTACTGTCATCGTTTGATCTCATCGCCTAGGTGGAAAGGGAATTGGTTCCGGAAAACGTGCACCAACAACCGACGAATGGTGAATATCCACAAAAGTCTGATATTTATCTTCCAATAGATATTCATGAACTTGTTGCAAATTTCCATAGTTGTTAATGTCGGAGAGACTGGAGTGTGTCTGAAACGAAGGAATGAACTACAGTCAAAGACAGAGAGGACACTGGGAAAATACATTTAAATTCCTTTCACTTGGACGGTTGAGAGCCGAAAAACGACTTCCAGACATGATAACAATAATGACAGCACTAAGGATGTCATAAAATGGATTTTATCTCACACTTCCACCCACATGCACATCACAGTGGTGTAGCATAGCAGCACCAGTACAATGACAATGACAGAAGAAAAGAGTGCAAATCTATTTATATGGAGAAGATTTAATTTGCATAAGCACAAAAGGAAGCAGCACCCCAAATGGAAAAAGGACCAATCACAAAGCAAAGAAGTGGAATACAGAGTAGGGTTTGAGATAAGAGCTCCACACGAATATGTTTAAAGGACTCAAATAACCACGCGTATCCAATGAGATTTGCAACCCTAGTCGGCAGGTCAAAGTGTGAATAAAATTTAAATTCACTAAAGCAGAGTCGTCTTGGGTAAAGTAAAAAAGTAGCTAAAGTACATTTAAACTAGAGCTGAAGGATTTTTGAAAGTCGATCGTGAGCAGTTGAACGACGAATTTAAGGAAAATATATATGCTGGTATTTTGTAACACCAATATCCCAGTTTTACTTCGCATTCTAAACTAGTTTTCAATTATCGTCATCCTGGAATTCTTCTGGCAACAGTTTGTCAAGCCCGATATCTTGAATCCTGCTCCGCAAGGACATGTTTCAAATTTTTTTGACGTCAATGCTATGAAAACCTTACGTAAATTTCGTCGAAAAACCTGTCATAATGGACCACATTCCCAAAATAAAAATGTAATTTATCTGTCACGAATAACAAATCCATTATCTTGTTAGGTTACTAATGTGAAACCTACCAAAACAATACAAATCCATTACAGCCATCATAATCACACCCGCTTTACCCACCTATGCCTCGCTGAGCCGTTAGAAGGGACAGAATAACACAAAAAAGCTTACTTACTTAATTAGTTCTACAAAGACATCCACAATAAAAAAAAGAGCACACAAAACCCAACCAGCACCGAGAGGTGGTTGGTAGTGTCGACATTAATTGCCTCTTCAAAGCCTTTTGTGTATACAACAATTTCGAGAACAAATATGGTTTTTCTCTCTCTCTCTCCCTTCTTTTTGTCTCTTTCTGCAATAATTCCTCTTCAGCTATCGTGCAAAAGTTAATTTTAGGAAAACTCCTGGGATGAACGAGCCAAACTGAGAAAAAAAAAATCCTTAGAGAAATTCCCAGACCAGGAACACCATTTTCAAAGGGGCGCTACCGCAATTATTTCAAATTAATTTATTCAATTTCTTTTGTAATTTGTACCCTGTGCAACCCTTCGTGATTTTAACCATAAAAATATATCATAATTTATCAGGGCACCAACAAAGAGAATTAATTTAAAAAAATACGAAATTATGGCCCTTCGAGCTGCATCAGCAGATTTCCGATAGGGAAACATTTCCGCTAATTTTTCACTCGATTAATAGCCATTTTGCGGTTAAAATGAAGTCATATATGGAAAGTAGTTACGCTCCTTACCCGATTCGTTCAACACCAGCGTGTCGTGCCAGTTGGGTGGATTATATATTTATGCAAATTTTCTAATGAACATGTACAGGGGTAGATAATTACGCACAGAGGATGGCTTCGGGTAGGTAGGCAGTCCCAATTATTTGAGTAATAGTGGCGGCACCTGTTGTCGACGACGACGGGTAGTATGTACTCAAGAAAAGTCAATGGCCTACGTTGGAACAAATAACCACCCTAAGCTGGTGGATGGAAACTTTGCAAATTTCTTTTGCTTTATTGATTTTTTTTTTTGTTATAAGTTATATTTCTTCCTGGCAGGATACAAATATCGCTAGACGTCATAACAGAATTCGCACGCAAGGATTTCTATTTTTTTTTTGTTCGCCATAACTTGTAATGAAGTAATTTTCTTTTTGTTTTATTAAACAAAGAACATGACTCAGTTAACAAACCCCCTGCACATGTATTTGTTATTTAATCTGCGTGGGGCGGTCTATAAATAAACTGCGTACTTAAGCACAAAAAAGAAAAGAAAAGAAAAACAAAGACTCCAGACGTTAGATACCCCAGCGTTTGAAGGAGTGAGTGCAGAGCTAACAAGTTAAAATGTTTATACAATTTTTTTATTAGATGTTTGTGTAAATTATTTGGATTCTCGTTTTTCATAATCAACATTTCTGATTGCAGGGCCAGGAAGATTTATTTATTAACGAGACTATTAGGTCGAGGCGCTATAAAGATGAGTAAAGATGGCTGAATTAGTAAAGTATTAAATTTTCATCAGCATAGAAAAATAGTTTAGCAAAATGTTAAACAGGCTTTTCTCTAGTTCAGCTGATTAAAAACAAATCTTATTAAACTTTGGAAATATGGAAGAGATTAGGCGGGGTCTAGTCCGGTTTATATCTGTTGAATTGGACTGCAATCTCTTTTGTAACTTTAACTACTTTTTGATTAGTTGTTGATTCTGACTAGGAGACCTGCGAGAAAGCACCAGTTCTTTCAAAAGAGACCAATGACGTCGCTATAGGTGTTAATTTTGTTGTTCAGCATACTTATTCATAGAATATTTTAGCTTCAGTTAAGCAACTGTATGCGACAGCCATAGTTTCAAACCAATAATTGCTCCCTTTTGCCTTTGAGGTTCAAATAAGGTACACGTTCCATGATTTGAAATTTAGACAACATTTTTAAATGAATCGTTTTTAAAACATTTGGACTCTTTGTATGCTATGTCTATGTCTATGTCGAACTAAAGGTTGAAGACGTCTTGACTGTGAGGTAAAACTTGTTATACAGTATGATGGAGAAAACAAATGAGATGTCCACTCCAGGTGGTACTCGTGAAAACGATAATCCACCCGTGGTCTTTTCGACTACGGCCGGGACGAGGATTCTGGAGGTCTCAACCACCATACTTTTACCCCCGCCTCTGGCGTTGAATCGGAAGTAGTAGCGACGCTTGCTTCAGAAGACTCTTGCAGCTCTGTCTCCGACTCGTTTGGTAGACTGGGCTGGAATGACAAAGAAAGTGGCAGAAAGGCTTTGACTCGAACGTCTAGTCTCTGTCTCAATAGACGGGTAGCTGATCGAAGTTGTGTCGGTGACGGTTTGACTCGGGAAACCAATAAAACTGAACGAGCTCCCGAAGCGGCGCACTCCGATAAGCTCCTGACTAAAAGTCAACTAAAAAGGGGAATAAGGAAGGCGGCGATGGCGCGGTGCAAAGAGGCTGCAGAGTCAGCTAAAGGCGCAAACGCCAAAAGCAGTCATCCTTCAGTAGTGACAGGAATGAGTCCTAGATCGGCAGAAAGTACTCCAACTGGAACTCATCTGGTGCGCCCCCTCAACTAATAAAACACCGACTTTATCTTTGATATTTTTGCAGATAAACCTCCATCACTCAAAGGCTGCTACCGCTCTCTTAAGTAGCAGACTTTTCGTGGTGCGTACAAAAGCCCACATAACATCTATTCAGGAGCCATACGTGCGGACCAAGCGCATATGTGGTTTTGGAGGTATTCGTGGAGTAACGGTGCTATGTCACGAGCGATCTGAAAGACCTAGAGCTTGTCTAATTGTACCGAATTTCCTCTCAGTAACCAAGCTTGGGCAATTCTGTGGACAGGACCTGGTTGCTGCAGCTGTAAGCTACGAAATGACCGGAAATTGGAAAACCTTCGCTGTTGCGTCGGCTTACTTCCCTTATGATTCGGCAATGCCTTCACCACCGAAGGCGGTTGCTGAACTCATAAAGTACTGCGACACTTGAGAGATGGGACTAGTCATGTGTTGCGACGCTAATGCTCAGAATACAGTCTGGGGCAGCAGCAAATGCAACATACGAGGAAACCATCTCCTAGACTTTATATTATCGTCTGGCACGGTAATTAACAATGTTGGCTCCCAGCCAACTTTTGTTACGGCAAAGAGGCAGGACGTAATTGATTTGACTTTATCTAATAGGTATTTCAAGTCAATTACTAACTGGAGGGTACTGCCGGAGGTGTCCTTGTCAGACCATAGATACATCGCTTTCCAAATTGAATGCGAGGCCATAATAAACTCAGAACGAAAGGAAAGGTTGAGGTTGCTGTTCAAAACCTGACTAGCATCCTTACCATCTGTTTTGAACTGACAAAAACCATCTGCAGATCTCCGGTTCCCTGGTGGAGCCCAGAACTGCAGCGACTTAGGAAAGAATCCAGAAAACTTCTAAATAGGTCACTCACGACAAATTTGGAAGGTGACTGGGATCTTTGTAGATCGAATAAAAAGACTAATAAGAAGTTAATTCGGTTGTCGAAAAGTGCTTCTTATAGAGATTTTTGTGAAAAGATCAAGACACTCGGTGAAACCAGTAGGTTGGTTAAGGTCCACAAAAGGAGCAAGCCGACTAAACCGGAGTCAGTGAGAAAGTCTAATGGCAAGTTTACTGAGACGAAAGCGGAAACTTTTAGTCTTCTGCTGGGAACTCACTTTCCTTTTCCTTTCAGATAACCACTAGATCGCAGCTTGGCCCGCTTACCTGGGCTGAGCTTGATCTAAGTCGGAAAACTCGGCGCAGCTGGTATATTGCATCAGCCGTGGTAACAGATGAGGCCATCAAATATGCTGTGGCATCTTTTGATGGTTTCAAATCGCCTGGCACTGACGGAATATATCCAGCTATGCTACAAGAGGTTATAGACCAGTTGCTGCCAACACTGAAAATAATTTTCACCGCTGTTCTGGCGCTGGTATATATTCCTACACCTTGGCGGACAGTCAGAGTAGCTTTCATACTGAAAATTGATAAGGAAGACTATTCGCTCACCAAGAGTTTCAGACCTATAAATTTGACATCCTTCTTACTGAAAAGTAGAGACTGTTAGAATTTCACGTGCGCAAAGTTGCTTTGAAGCTACATCCACTATCGGAGATGCAGCATGCCTATCAGCTTGAGAAATCCTGCGAGACCGCACTTCAAAATTTAGTGGCCAGAATTGAATCTTCATCGACATTGAGGGTGCTTTTGCACGTGCTACTCGGCCAGACAACACGGGGTAGATGAAACATTAGTGTTGTGGATTAAAGCAATGCTAATGAATAGAACTTTGGTAGTGGATGCAGATTGTGGCCGATATGTTATGACAAGGGGAAACAGGGGCTGTCCGCAAGGTGGTGTTCTGTCTCCATTGTTATTGTGCATGGTGGTGGACTCTCTGTTGAACACTCTAAATAGTTCTAACGTCTACGCTCAGGCATATGCGGATGATGTCGCCGTACTTTCTGTCAGGCCATGCCTGGCGACGGTCTGTGCTAATGCGAAGGCGGCGCTGGACATGATCGATGAATGGTGTACTAGGAGTGGGCGTTCGGTGAATCCTCTTAAAACTGAGGTTTTTTTTTTTACGAGAAGGAGGATTTTGACCGGTCTGACTCAACCAGTGCTAAAAGGCATCGCCATTCGCATTTCCAATGAAGCCAAATATCTGGGAGTAATATTAGATACGAAACTTCATTGGTCTAAACACGTCGAGTCGAAAACGTCCAAGGCGCTCTCAGTCTTCTGGCAGTGTAAGGGTGCCTTTGGCAAGACATGGGGCTTGTCACCGAATAAGGTTCTCTGGATCTACACGGCTATGATAAGACCATTTCTCGCATATGCGTCGGTTGTTTGGTGGAAGGGGCTCTCGCGTAAATATGTGGTTGCCTTTTGCGCGAAACTACAAAGAACGGCTTGTCTCGGCTGTACGGGAGCTTTACCGAGTACGCCTGGCTCTACTCTACACGTTTTGGTGAACTTACCTCCCCTCGATACTTATATCATGGGTTGCACTATCAAAGCCATCCATCGTCTTAGGCGGGGCGGTTTTTGGTATACTCCACACTGGAACTATTATGAACTTGCGCGACACTTATCTTACGACTCCTGTCTTATGGATATGCCGTCTGATGGAATGACACCAGAACGCCAGCTGATGCGCAAATTCGAAGTCGGCTTTCCTTGTGTTCAGGACTGGCTTCGGCCAGAGTCTGAGCCAGAAATGGAATGTAGTCGTATTTTCACGGATGGTTCCAAAACCAGTCAAGGATCTGGCGCTGGTGTCTTTGTGGAAGTCGACAACATTAGACTTCTTTTCTCGCTAGGAAAATATGCGTCTGTTTTCCAAGCGAAAACTTATGCAATCCTAATGGCCATGAATTAGGTTGTGAAGAACAGGTGAAAGGGACGTAGCATTTGTGTCTGTAGTGACAGTCAGGTTGCGCTTAAGGCCTTGTTAACCCTTTAACCACTTCTAAAATAGTTCGTGAAACCAAAAACTCTTTGAACTCGGTGGCAAGGCTGAATTCTCTGTCTCTTAGCTAGGTCCCAGGTCACACTGGGATCTTGGGGGACGAGATCTCCGATGAGATTACTAGACAAGGCTCAGAGGAGGCTTTCTCAGGTCCCGAACCCGCGTTGGGTCTACCTGCGTCCTCGGTTAGGGCTTCCATTGACGATTGGGTCTCTCACGAGCACAATTGTGTGTGGCATGACTCTCCAGGATGCAGGTTGACTAAACGCATGCTCCCGGACGACTGTCAGAAATCAGCGGCATTCTTGCTGTCTCTCAGCAGAAAAGACTGTAAACACCTTACTGGCGTCTTGACAGCCCACTTCGCTTTTGCCAAGCACCTTAACGTGTTGGGCTTAAGTGACACTACAATCTGCGACGCTTGTGGAGAGAGCGACGACACCGCGGAACATTATCTCTGTGAGTGTCCGGCCTTTGCTCGTATTAGGTGGCAGATCCTCGGTGCGGATGTGATGAGTGCTGGTACTGTAAGCTCCTCATCACTGAGCTTTCTTAGAAAGACAAGGAAATTCCAATAAAATGCGTAAATCAGGGTTTGCTCTCTGGTAGTACAATGGACCAATCGCGTCTGAGTGCTCCAGTCGAGTGTTTCCTATCCCGACAAAAAAAAAAAAAAGAAAAAAAAAATGCAATGTCTTTAATATCCCTGATGTCCTCTAAATTAGTTAGTCAGTTTTAACAAAATTCATTGGCCTCAGTAACCGACTGATCCAAAATAGGGAGGTCTGCCGGTATTTTCTGAGGTTAAATAGGCGAACCCCTCAGGCGGATCAGTAGAAATGCAGTGAAGTCGGAGGGTTATGATCCATTGTTTTCGGATCATTTTCAGAAACCTGTAGACATGAGGAAGCAATCTTGTAGTAGAGTCGCAGTCAGTGCTGAGAATATGGAAAATGACTAAGACGCTGAAGACCAACATTTTGTTGTCAGGTAGAATGAATCATTCAACCTAGACGACGATAGTGAGGGTATCCAAACGTTGAATAGGACACTCAGAGAGAGAGAGAGAGAGAGAGAAAGATATAGAGAAAGAGAGAGAGAGAGAGAGAGAGAGAGAGCTCTGGCAATTGATCGGACTGACTCTTAATTTGTGTGTGCAACTTCTGTGTGGTTTCTTAAATCTACAAGAATGAAGACCCCCTCAACTGCCCGAGTTACATAGGCATTAGTGTCTTCAGCATGGCATATTAAATCTTATTGTGTGAACGGCTGAAACCTTTCATCATCAAAGTGATTGGTTCTTATCAGTGCAGTTTTAGGCCATTTATGTTCAAAATAGGTATAACTTTTACACCACGGCAGATCCGGGAAAAAATTCAAGATGTCCAAATTGGTACCTACCATCCCTTCATCGATTTGACATATATGACATCATTTTTGGATTTGACATATATGACATCAAATACTTTCCTAAAGTATGGAAAGTAGCAGAAATAATTGCTATACCCAGGCCTGGAAAAGATCCGACGATTACAACTTCTTACAGACCAATAAGCCTGCTTCCACTCTTATCAAAAATCTTTGAAAAACTACTACTGGACCAACTAGAACCCATTCTAACAAATAATAATATTGTACCTAACCACCAATTTGGTTTTCGAAAAAAACATTCAACAGTACAACAGATCCATAGGGTAATAAATAAAATCTCAACAGACTTGGATGAAAAAAAGTACTGTATAGGTATCTTTCTTGACGTGGCAAAGGCTTTTGACAAGGTCTGGCATAAAGGACTCCTATACAAGCTAAAAAAACTACTTCCACCAGATTTCTACTCAACGATTGATAGCTACATAACCGGACGCCATTTCTATGTCAAGTATAAAGACGAATGCCCGACCATCTACCAGACGAGAGCAGGAGTTCCCCAAGGAAGCGTTCTAGGACCATTGCTGTATGTCTTATACACTGCAGACATACCCTTCCCGCACTTCAACTCCAACATGATTGCAACTTTTGCGGACGACACAATCCTACTAAACTCCCATAACGAACTATCTACAGCAACTACACAATTACAGCACATGCTTAACACGACAATAAAATGGTTCGACGACTGGCAAATAAAAATCAACGAGGATAAAACTCGCAAGTTATATTTACGACAGCTGCATTCCTCCCCTTCAAAACTTCACCCGCAATACGCGTCATGCTTCGAATGCACATCAGTTCACCCTCAAGCCCAACCTTGGACGTACTGTCAAATATAGGGATTCATTTATAAGCCGAACAACACGTTTGTGGAACGATCTACCAGCCTCTGTGTTTCCTCATCATTACAGCCTACAAACATTTAAAGCCAACGCAAACCGGTATCTCCTCTGTCTCTTTCCCCCCTTTCCCCAACCGCCCGTGCCCTGAGAACCAGTATAAGGGTATTAATAATCCCTTTGGCACGCGCAAATTATAAAAAAAAAACTAGCTATACTCCGATACCTATTAAAATCAATGACAAACCAATCCTAATTGACAAAGCAGCAAAATATCTAGGAATGCATATGGACAGTAAACTCACATGGAGACATCACATAGAAAAAAGGCGAAATCAAATAAAACAAAAACACAGGCAACTATACTGGCTACTTCGAAAGAACTCGGAACTATCTATAAACAATAAAATTCTACTATACAAAACAATCATAAAACCAATTTGGACTTACGGCATCCAACTTTGGGGTACATCAAAAAATCTAACACAGCAATTATCCAAAGACAACAATCCAAAATTCTACGATCAATAGTGAACGCGGAATGGTATATGGTATATCCAATGATGACATACATAGTGACCTAAATATCCCTACTATACATGATGAGATATCCAACATAAGCAGAAGACACCATACAAGAATTTTATCACATACGAATGACGAAATCAATACACTACCAGCACAAGAGATCTCTAGAAAACGACGCCTTAAAAGGACTCGACCTACCGATTTAATCAGAGAAGACTAAAAACAATATATGCAAATAAAAATATATATATATACATGTAATATAGACGTAACTTATAACTGTAACCTGTGTATGCATAAAAAGTAAATAAGTCATTTAACGTATGTAATCAGTGTATCTACAAAAAAACGTATGTAACTTAAAACAAACAAAATTGAAATTGTATCTTAATTGGAAACAAAAAAGGGCGATATGACATTGGTCATAGCGTCGTATCAATTCCTTTTAATTCAATGTAACACAATGTACTAAATGTTGATTATAGACAGATGTATAATACTTTTGGGAAATAAAAAAAAAAAAAATAAAAATTTATGGAGATGAGCTATACTATGCCTTGAATGCTCGAGAATACTCACTGTTTTGTGTAACGAAGGCCTTGAGTTACATACAGACTTCCAAGGATTGTGCGAAACTCTTAAGCTTACCAGAGGAATAATTGTTTACAAGTCTGTGAATTTAACTTCATTCGCCTATAATATTTTCATTATTCGCTAAATTCTGCAGGCTATCATCGATGTATCTGCGAGTATAGAGAAAGTAGCAGCTAAAATGAGTTTTGCGGTGAATGGGAATAGAACTAAGTATATGCTCTTATCAAGAAGGGGCAGAACATCACAGTGGATAGCTATAAATTCGAGGTAGTAAGGGACTTTTTCCACCTCGGCTTTTACATCTGACAATAATATCAGCTCAGAAATCAAGCAAACATCACTGTTTGTTTTGAGCTTAGAAGACAGTTGAGTAGTAAAGCCCTATCGCGATTAATTAAAGAGATTCTATATAAGACCTTAATCTTCACAGTCCTAATTTATGGCACTGAAACATGGGCTTAATCGTCAACAATCAACTTACCCTTAATCAAAAATATTCGATTTCATCGCCTCAAGGAACAAACTAGCTACAGAGGTGTGTTGGTTGATGCTCAAGTTCATCCAGAATTGTAGCACCGTACTCATAAATAAGTACGTGTGACACATTTGTGCACTTTATTTTATATATTGCAACTGAGGTAAGGTGATAACTCATATTGGTACAACATTCAAGTAGATCAGTAATCTAAGAACGAATATGGGAAGAGTACTAGCGTACTTTTAGCCCAGATTATGACTACCAAAGATCACCGAGGAGGCCGACTACTTAAGTTCTTTTGCCAAACATGTCAATTGGATCACTAATTAATGGGATCAAGTCTTGATTATGGACTAAATCACAGTTGCCTCACTTACTCCCAATTAACATTTTTTTATTTACATTTTGAGCACATATTTCAAATCTTTGGTGGTAAACATTTGCTTGTAGTCGTTGGTTGTTTGGATATTCCATATGCGGAACAGATTTTGTAAACACTAAAATCATTCTTGTTACACAAATTGTTTTATTTTTTTGCTCGCTCTAGGAATACAACCATGAGGTTAAGCCCTTAGGAACATCTTAGAACATCTTTTCAAAGCCCAAGTAACCCATATAACGTTTTTAAAGAGCAGTTGGTCAAGATTTAGAAAAGAGTGAATAGAAACAATATTTTCTTTTAATCGCTTGCTTTAATCTTCCGAAGGGATTACAACCCAATTCCCAAGCAAAGTACCGTACTACTACACACACAATAATATAATGGTTTGCCACCTATATCCTTATGAATTTCCGTTGCCTTCTGTTTCAAGAGAGGATTTTCTAGTATTGTAATTTTTCTGGTTATTGGTTTCTGATAACCTAAATCCCTAGTAGAGTTACTATGTACTCTGGATTCACTCTGGTGGTAGTAGATATAAGGTATGGCGCTAATATTTAATCACGCGCGGCCATGGCTTCCCTTTAATAACAGCTTTATGAATGACGGAGTTGGTAACAGTATACATATTTACGAGTATGAATTCGTTTGAAGATAAAAATAGTACAATCAGAATTCGGTGTTTCTATAGCATGAAACAACTAAATGACATTTTATAGTATAGTTTCCTGCACTACTATTCGAACTTACCCTTTCATATAAATTTTCATGCAGAATGTCTTAGAATAAAACGGAAAATCATCACCCAGCCATTAATAGAAAGGATATGGCCTCCACCTTTGGACTAAAAACGTAACTCTCCAGAAATACAATGCAGGAACATACCCTACGTGGCAAGTAATCGACTACATGACACTTTCCACTCTCTGTTTCACAAGAATTCTAATGCAGATGAATTTCATCACGTTCGCCTGACGTGCCAGCATACTACAAATTTCTGTAGGATTTCTCAATGAAACCGGAAGAAAGAGCAACTCAGTATTTAAATCGTCCATTAAGCAGTTGCACACGAGCACACACACCCAATAAACTATACACTCGGTGCATAGTAGTTGTCATAGAGGTGAACAGGACGAATCCTGGGTGCTTCAGCAATTTGCATAATAGTTGCATCTATAATAAAATGTGAAAGGAAACTTTGATTGCCATACCAGTGCACATGCTTAAGTGGGAAAGTGAAACTCTTCACGAGTGCCAGTACATAGTTAATATGCAAAATTATTACTGTCGTTAAAAACTCAGCTAGAAGGATCATTGGATAATCCTGCTAGTACTTTTGCTGCCAATGGATGATGCCAGTAGTGTGCTGCAACAGTGGTGTGAAGCACAGAAATGGTCCAATTCGGAATAATTTATAAGTTTGCTTGCAAAAAATTACTAATACGCCCCCCTGCAGTCAAATGCAAGTGAGAATGATTCAACCACTTATAGTCATAAGTTTGGACTTTCATTGAGTGGTGATAGGACGCAGCGGCAGACATTCCCGCTTTTTTATTAATATGGAAATGAAGATCACAGTGAGGGAGCTTCGACAAACACAATAGGAACTTGCAATTTTCTTCCCTATCGATCCATTTATTTGGGGGCAAATTCAAAGAGAACGAGCTAACTAAGAAGTTTCCTAATGGGACAAAAGTTATACATAATTACATTATAGAGTTATTTCTTAGAATAACGGTGGACATTTATGAAGTACTGAACTCTGCTACACAATGGCTGTCGTGAAAAGGATTTATTTTCTCTCCTCTTGGGTTATTTTGAAAAATTTTGCGCAACAAGTCCTTATTATTGGATAAATTACAGAAGCGTTCTTGGTAATTCGGTTATTGTAATGACTTATTTAAATACGTGAAACAGGGATGGTTTTTGGGCAATTATTTGATTCGTGAGAGAAAGATTTCACAAATGTATTTGACATCAATGATGGCGTACGTGTACTTGATTATTTCAATGATTGACGAGCCGTTCTTTGTATAAAGAACCTAAGAGACTTTAATGCCAATAATAGTAACAAAGATTGTCTTGGTGGTGTAATCATCGTAATAAAAAATGCCAAAATAAACCAAGCGAAGTTGACCTGACTAATTCCTCCAACCCAAAATGATATGGGTCTTAGCTGATGCGCAGAGGGGCCTCATTTCTTCAGGATCGGGCAAACGATGTTGAGGTTCCATTCATCGGGCATACTTTCGTCCGACCAGATTTTACAGATGAGCTGGTGCATGCTCCTTATCAACTCATCTCCTCCTGCCTTGAAAAGTTCAGTGGCAAGGTAGTCGGCTCCGGCAGCTTTGTTGGATTTGAGTTTAGATATGATTAGATATATACCATATTTCGGAGTTTTCCTAGACTCTAAACTATTCTTCACAAATCATACTGAATTTATTACAAATAAGGCTAATAGACCTTGAAGAATGATAAGACGCTGTGCTGGTGAATTTACCAATCCGTACGTTATTAAAATATTATATATATTCTTTGTTAGGGCCATTTTGAAATACGCGTCAGTTGTTTGGTATCCGTATTATAATGTACATATCTTGAAAATTGAAGCCATCCAGAAAAGATTTTTGAGACGAGGACTTTCTTGGGTTGACCCTAATACGTTACCCTCCTACTAATCGAGACTTAAGCTGATTAGGTTAGAACCACTTGAAATTAGAAAAGAGGTGGTTAGAACCATTTTACTTCACAAGCAACTTATTAGTGAGGTTGATTGCCCTGAGATTTTAAGCCTTTAAAATATAAATATTGTAACCGCTGGCCTATTTCTATAAATCTATATATTTTATATTTTATTTTCTACCTATCTGTTGTTTTATTGTTAAATTTACTGTTATCTAAGAAAGTCTTGTACTTTGTTGATAATAAATTAAATTAAATTACAAAATTAAATTAAATTCTCGTAGATGTCAAGACGGACGGTAACCACAACCATTTGATAATCCACTACAGGTACTGCGCATCCTCTGCTTTTTTTTTAGCCTTCGCATTCCTTTTCACATCGAATTTTCAGATGATATATAGAAATATAGCTCTCTGCTTCCTATCGCTTCATAGAATCAATCCGAGAATAAGTTTTGGCTGAAAACATGTTTTCCAGAATCGCAGTAGTCTTGAATGGTTATAGATATTGAATTCCGGATTGCTTTTTAACCTTTCGAAGGTAGTCCTGTAATAATTAGCACTGCTGATCTTTTAGCCTATTTTTCCGATGTTGCGGAGTTTTTGGGCTGCTGAAACAAGTTGAGTTATAGTCACCTTAAAACAATGATCCTTTATTATCAAATCAAATCTCGATATACATTCTTTTTCTTCTTTCTTTTTTTTTAAACCCACGTCACTTAGTCCAGAATTGTGGAATTATGCATGCAATCTTAGTTTACATAAACATGGGTGTATACCTACATATATAGTTCAAGAATTTCATGGGTTCAATTTGGTGGGAGTAGTACTGGGTTACTGATTTGAGAAGTCTGTAGTTTTCTGGCCAATCGCAAATCAATTTCAGGAAATGATTAGCAAATTACGCCAAAAGGAGATGCTACGATTTCAAAAAGAATTTAATTAAAAATATATTTCTTCGTCTCAAGCTCAGCTTCTGTTTAGATTCTATTTAGGCAAGTAATGTGGTGGGCGCCGTGGCGTAAGTGGTTAGTCTGTCGGATCACTACGCATGAGGTTCCAAGTTCGAATCCCAGAAAACACCAAAAAGTTTTTTCACGGTCCCACCTCTCGCGAGCGTCTGACAAACATACGGGAGTATTGTTGTCACGAAAAAGCTTCTCAAATCGCCGTTCGGACTCGGCATTAAACTGTAGATCCCTTCCATTCGTGTGAAAAATATAACGCACACAACATGGGTGGTTGCGAGAAGCTAGGCCCTGGCACTTTAAAAAGCTGTTGCACCAAACATATATTTTTTTTAAGGCAAGTAATGTATCGTATGCAAGTAAGTAAAGCATGCATTACACGGCCTAAGCCTTAAATCGACCTAGTGAGGTTTATTCAGCATCCTTAAGTCCCCAGCAGATTAGGACGCAATATTCATTTTCAAAATTAGAAGCCGATCGGAGTTAAATAGAAAGGGCAGATATAATTTGAATAAAATATAAATATATCAATTTTTTATATAAGTTAACACACGCGCGGACAACACAGCATAACCGGACACCGGACACTAGCACACTTAAAACCAACACTGAACTTCCGTCACACGCTACACTCCAGTAAATTTACCACAAACACATTCACCTACTCACCCCATGCACCGACAATATTCCCTTACTAAGCATATTATAAAAAAATGTTGAGTTAGAATTAAGCTCAGAATAAAGAAATCACTCATAGACTGGAAGGAACTAAAGTGAGTTGTTTCATTGGAAAAATCAGTCATAGGCTGAAATAAAAAAACAAGGACAAGTTGTATTAAATATCTTATACACTTACTTACTTAACGGGCTCCCGACGACTCTCCAAGTCTCTGCCTGAGACAAGGCTGCTTTCTATCCTCTGCGATCTCGGGCACGCTGTTTTCAGTTGCTAAGGCCGAGTTTTCTGGCATCCACGACAGCTTGGTTTTTATATCGCCGGTTCGGCCTGTTTTTGCCATCTCGAACCTGGGGGCTGAGATTCGAAGATTTTCTTGGCTAGGGCGTTGTAATCCGTTCGCTCGATGTGGCCGAGCCAATGTAGTCGACGTGTCTTGGCTTGTTGGACTACATCCACATCCTGCTACAACTCATAGAGTTCGCGGTTGTATCTTCTCGTCCATTCGCCCTCCTCGCATGTGGGACCTAATATCCGACGAAGTATTTTTTCCTCAAAGGTACCCAATATTTATTCTGCTTTCTTACTTATCGTCCAGCACTCGGCGCCATAAAGCAAGACTGGTAAGACGAGCGTTCTATAGTTTAATTAATTAATTAGTTCCGTCGAGTTAGGAGTTTTGCGCCAGTTGTTTTACTGAACCGAAGTAGCAGTGGTTTGCTAAAATTATTCTTCGTCGGATCTCGACGAAGGTGTCATTTGTGGAATTTATGTTTGCTCCGAGGTAGGTATACTCCTTAACTACCTCGAAGTTGTAGTCATCAACAGTGACGTTCTGTCCAAGTTTTCGAGTAGATCAGTTTTTTGTTTGTTGACAATGTGTACCTAGTCTTGTCCTCATTTACTTCAAGACCTACTCGTTTCGCCTGCTCTTCAATTGCGTAAATGCCTGTACAACGGCTTGCCGGGATCTTCCGATGATGACAATATCGTCCGTGTATCCCAGCAGTTGGATAGATTTGTGAAAGATAGTGCCTTCCGTGTTTACGCCTGCCCTACGCACTATCTGCGCCAGCACAATATTGAAGAAGTCACATGACAGCGCATCTCCTTGCCCGAACCCAGTGCATGTTTGGAAAAGTTAGAAAGACCTGTTTCCAAGTTGCACGGAACATCGCGTGTTTTGCAGAATTACGCGACACATCTGGATAAGTTTTGACGGTATCCTGAATAGGCCCATCGCTTGGTAGAGTTCAAGACGATGAATGATGTCGTAAGCGGTCTTAAAGTCGACGAAAAGGTGGTGAGTTTCGGCTTGATATTCATTGGTCTTTTCCAGTATTTGCTTCAGTGTGAAAATTTGGTCTGTTGTCGATCTGCCGGACCGGAAGCCACACTGGTACGTGCTGATTAAGGTTTTAGACGTTCACACAATACGCTGGATAGGATCTTATATGCGACTTTTAGCAAGGATATGCCTCGATAGTTCTTACAAGACATAGGATCGCCTTTTTTTAAGATGGGGCATACAGAGCTGATACTCCAGTCGACGGGCAGGATTACCTCTATCCATACTTGGCTGATGACTTGGTGCATGCACCCTACCAAGATATCGCCTCTATATTTAAAAAGTTCAGCTGGAAGCCCATCAGAGTCAGCAGCTTTGCTGCTTTTTAGTTTTCTGATGCCTGTGCTAAGTTATTCAATACTGGGTGGTGGTATTGGTTCGTCATTGACTGGAAGCGGGTTCTCTTCTTACCCTGTCACTCTCTCTGTTTGCTGCCCATTAAGCAACTGGGAAGTGTTGCTTAAACACAATTTTGTGCGTTTCGATGACTAGGTTGGCTTCGCTGTTACGAAGAGTTTGTGTTCCGGGTTTGAAGTCAGCTACCAGTTGCTTGGCTTTTCAATAGAAATTCTGGATGTTGTTGCGCTCATGAGACTTTTCGATATCCTGGAGCTGGGAGGCTGCGTGGTCCCTTTTATTTTTATGCAGTATTTTCTTCTCTTCCCTTCTTCTGTTCCGGTAGTCCTCTCTCGCTGCTCTTGTTTTGCGCTGCAGCGCTTACTTATGTGCATCTTCAAGGGTAGCCAAGGGTGGTCAAACCCACCTCTTCGATAATGTTGCGGTATTCGGTCCACTGATTATTTGCGTTTGTGGTTTGTGCACTGCAGAGAGTTTCTCGGTCAGGTGCTCTTTGTAGGCTCTGGCTCCTTCTGGCGTGCTGCTAAGATGACCAACGTTAATCTTTTTCTTCTGGGCGGCTTGCAGCTTCTTCTCGTTGGACAGTCTGGCTCTGAATTTAGTTGCAGCAAGAAACTGATCAGAGTCGACGTTGGTCCCTCGGAAAGTGCCCACATCCAAGATGTTAGACGCGTGCCTTGCGTCGATTAGCACATGGTCGATTTGGTTGCGTGTTCTACCATCAAAGGAAAGCCAGGTTCCTGTGTGGATTCTTAGTCTAGGAAACCTAGTGCTACTTATCATCGTATTACGAGCCGCTGCAAAATCAATTAGTCGGAAATCTTTGTCTGTTGTCTTGTCGTTGAGGCTGTGTTTACCGACTAGTCCGCCAAAGATGGTTTCCTTACCGATTTTCGATATCTTATACAAAGGTTCTTAAATAAGCTTTGTGAAGATCGTGGGTGTTATTTCGTTCGACACTTGTACCTTGATTATAAATCCATTCTTATCCAATGTTGGTACATATTTTGTTTTGACATTCGGCACAATAGAGATCTTCATGCTGCTTTGTGGAAGTGTTAACCTAGTTAAATGCCTACACTTCTTTATTGAGGTCCACGGTAGAGTTAGCTAGTTTTGTTGTTTATTTCTCGCTTTATTTATTTAGATCGTGCTTCTAAAGATTAATCCATTCAAAATTTCACGATGAATAATTTCCAAAAGTTTATCGTCGTACCCTCCATATTGTTGACAGTCATTGTTAATTGTTATTTAGATAGTTTACGTATAAATATATGCTCAAATTACAACTACATATGTATATGTCTCGTTTATGTTTAGTCCGGGTAGTAGGCGTTACAGGCTGCTACTTTTATTTTATTTCATGCGTAGTGCTTAGTAAAACTTTAAGCGTAATTTTCTCGAAATCTTGTTTTTTGTACTGTAATCGTTATCCAAAATACTTTTATCTACGTACCATAACGTGTACATTCTCCTACTAAAGACATTTAAATACTTATCCACAAAATGTTCGACATAAGACAACGGAAGACGTTAATAATCCTAACTAGTTTTTCCCCACTAATTAAGTTTTTATTTGACGAATCTTATTAAAAAATTGTATACCACCTTTACACGCCTTATTATAAGTTACATCTTATAAAAGTTCTCGCATAATTATTTTCTTTATTTGTAAATAAAGCTATCAAACTCTTTATATTCGTAACTACCCTTTGACCCTTCTTATTTCATTAAAGTAGTTTATTATCTATTCAATTCCAATGGTCTATTTCGGTGCCAGCCCTCATAGTAATTTTACTCAAAGTTTAGTAGCTATTGAATGGAAGCCCCAACTATCCCTTTTCAAATTTTTTCTTGACTCAGAGAAAAAACTTTTATTTTGACCTCAAAGAGAAACCCCTAAATATCTCCAAAAATATCCTCTCGAAGTTTTATGTGATAACTTTTCTTGTAAAGGAAATATAAAACCTTTACCACCCTCATCCCCCCATAAACAAAATAATAACAATACCTACGTCAATAGGGGAATTAAATCGTAACAAAATATGGGAAAAAAATGAATCAATACCAGCAACGGTTATCAATTCACTTAACCCGTAGGCGCTCGTAATTTTATTGCCACAAAACCAATAAATAATATTAAAGCTGCACCAGACCACACCACTACTGGCTCTTAACTCGTGTACATACCACACATAAAATCCATGCAAATACACTGTTTAGTTTCAGAGGCTATAGAGTTGGCCAATAAAATCTCGTGATCAAGGATAAGCCTAAATCATTCATCGCGCGTAGAATATTTATCAAATGCGAGATACCAATAAACGCTGACAGAAACATTCACGGTAATAGGACATAAAAGGATAATCAAATCTATGACATGAACATATGTTAATCAAGAGAAAAGCAAACGACGGCATACGAGTATGTACATTTCTCTTTCACATCTGAGGGAACTAATGAATATGGTTTTCGATTAATTACGTGCAGGCTTAGAAATGTACGGCGAAAAGCTTTCACAAGATTATAGAAGTATCAAGGTCACCTGAAGATAAAAATAAATTCTCACCAAATGCACAATAAAATATGACCCCGGCATACAGTTTGACTGTCTCGTCTCAGGGGTAATGGTTAGTAGGTCCCTTTTATGTCTAAAACTTGCCTTCGATAGAGTATAAAACTCTCGTGTTGATCCACCCGAAAGATGGATAGAAAAAAAGAAGAAAATAACACATAAAGGATTTCGATGTGATTCGCTGTTTTTGTCTCATAAAATAAATGTCCTTCCCATCATCATCATCAAGGAGTCACACTGTGTGTTAAATTTTTTCATAGCTAAGCATAGAGGCTTGGTACACATCTCTTCGTGCCACTTTGTGGTAAGCCCAGATAATCAGAAATAAGAATCTATATAGAAAAGCGAAAAGAATAGGAAAGGAAATAGTAGATAAGAAAAAAAAAAAAAAAAAAAAACAAATAAATGTCCATTGTGGTGCTCATGCAATAGTATAGCAGACAAAAAGTGGGTGGCGTCGCGTTTCATGACGATATCGTCGCCAGAACGTTATGATGAGATTTATGTACGCTCTATGAAAGAAGTTAATTAAAATAAAGAGAAGTTTTCGTTATCGAATTTTCGTGTGCGAAGAATAGTGAGAAAAGGAATGCCAGTTAAAGTTCAAAGTTCTTTGCAGTTAATTCCGGAAATTTATTTGTAAAGTTGCAAAGGTTAAGGAGTAACATTGTGCTGTGGCTTCGGATTAAACTAACGGCTAAAGCTAATAAATTGTAATCAAGGCTACAAACAGTATGTATACTTCTCAAAATCATGGTTAATGGCGATCAGGGTAACTTTTAGACGGAAAATTCACGCCAGCTCGTTATTGAAATAGATTAGTTGAGAGATATTCAAGTAAAAGGTTAGTTATTATTTTTTTCATCTGATAGTCTACGGGAATATAATATATTTGAACACATTGTAGCAATAAAGAGCTGTTTTTCAATTACCTTCTTACAGACTCCTGTTCCAGAATTGCACTACGATTGGGCTATGTAATCTGATCTTTAGTAACTGAGAGTCCTACCCACCATAACAGAGCGAAATGCATTTCTGGAGTAGAAGTAACTTATTTGATTAAAGTAGCACTCCACTAAATATTGCACATATTACCTAGCAATAGTTGATATTGTATGTAATGCTTTGAACAGAATTCGATCATTGAAAGGTTAACTCTCATATTGAAATAAAATATTTCCACGCATATTATAATGACGCCGACTTTAAGAGGCTGGAAGGCAGAATGGTCTGAACAGACAATATACGTACGAGTATATATGATGTTAGGATTTTAGCACTGATTTAATACTCGAGTGCAATACTTATGCAAACTGCAAACATCAATGTTTTGTGTTTTCTAAGGTCTCTAATTTTTTGATTTTACTTATATTGGTTTATGTGGGTGCCACCGTGGCGCAAGTGGTTAGTGTGCCGTGCCACTGCTTGTGAGGTTCCAAGTTCGAATCCCAGAAACATCAATAAGCTTTTTTCACGGTCCCACCTCTCGCGAACGTCTGACAAACATCCAAGAGTATTGTTGTCACGAGAAAGCTTTCCAAAACAAATTGCCCTTCGGATACTGCCCCTAACTGTAGGTGCCTTCCATTCGTACGAAAAATATAACGCACACAACACGAATGATTGCGAAAAGCTAGGCGCAAACACTTAAAGAGCTACAAATACAAATATTTGGCGCAACAGCTCTTTAAAGTGCCAGGGCCTAGCTTCTCGCAACCACTCATGTTGTGTGCGTTATATTTTTCACACGAATGGAAGGGACCTACAGTTTAATGCCGAATCCGAACGGCGATTTGAGAAACTTTTTCATGACAACAATACTCTCGGATGTTTGTCAGACGCTCGCGAGAGGTGGGACCGTGAAAAACTTTTTTGGTATTTTCTGGGATTCGAACT
The DNA here is from genome assembly GCA_945910035.1 of Brachypalpus laphriformis. Classification (NCBI taxonomy): domain Eukaryota; kingdom Metazoa; phylum Arthropoda; class Insecta; order Diptera; family Syrphidae; genus Brachypalpus; species Brachypalpus laphriformis. The sequence continues at coordinate 38,409,667 of OX246753.1, forward strand.
TGGAACCTGTTGCGTAAAATATTTTTTTTTATATATTGGTTTATATGGTATATACTCACCATACTCCTCACTTTAAATGCATGCTTAGTAATTGTTGCCATTCAAAGCAGAAAGAAGGAGAAACATGAACAACAGTCAAGCAGAATCATGCTAACTTCCTTTTGCATTTCAACATTTATCAGATTTTTCTCTGAGAGAATATGCGAAGCGATATGATATTATCTTAAATATTACTAAGCGTAAGTTCTCCTGCGCATAATTGAAATGAACGCCTTTGATTTCAAATAAACAACTTATTTCACTTGGTATAAAATGCGAAGGATACATTTTGGGTTTCTTAAGACCGACGAACATTTAATTAGAAGCGAAACAAATTGCAAACAATTTCCAAAAGTATTGAAATTATTTTACGCATCGAAGCAGCCGCCATCATCAAATCAAAGGAAACTTGAATTAGTATTACCATAAAATCCCAAAGACTCATTGGTATCTGTGTGTAGACGCACGCTTAAAGAAAGTGTTTGCTTACAATAAATTTGAAATTCAAAGCAAACCATAAGTTTCTGTCCTCTGTGCTGGTTCGTAAATATCTATTGAGTTGGGATTTTCCCACTATAAACAGGACAATCGTCTATCTATACAATAGTACTAGGAGAGACAAAGCTGTATTTTTATGTTTTGTCGGGACCAAATGGGGGATCCTTCGAGCGAGCTAATGCTAATAACACTGCGATTTATTTACATAAATTTGATTTCAGAAACCTATTTGCCATGGAATGTACGCAAAATAAATTTTGAAAGCTAGAGGGTGGGATATAAAATAGAAAAGTGTGATTCTTCTGTGCATCTGCATCACATCGCATAAACATAATCATAGTGCATCATCACCCAATTTGTTGGTTTTAAGACAGTTTTTAATGCAATATGCTGACTTGATTGCATCCCGGATGGGAAGAAATGTAAAGAAAATCAAAGAGTTGTATTTCCTTGTCATAAAATTATACTGTTGAATGTAGAGATGAACCTAAAAGAGTTTAAATAATTACGATTAGTATTTATATTCAAGTCCTGGTTCTGAGGAAAGCATTGTAAGAGGTGGGGGTTTGAGAGACAGAACGATACTTACTTACTTACTTAGATGGCGCTACAGTCCGGGGTGGACCTGGGCCTCAACCAACAAACCTCTCCAGCCAGCACGGTTACGAGCCAGCTGCCTCCAGTTGCGCACGCCAAGTTGGTTGAGGTCCCCCTCCACTTGTTTGCGCCACCTACCGCGAGGTCGTCTTCTACTGTGCCATCCGTCCGGGGTGGATTCGAAGACTTTTTTAGCGGGAAGGTTTGGCTCCATCCGCTCTAAATGACCCAGCCATCTTAGTCGCTGTATGTGAACTCTTCTGGCTAAGTCGATGTCCTTGTACAGGCCGTATAGTTCGGCATTGTACCTTCTCCTCCACTCACCGTCTATGCAGACGGGACCAAAGATCGCTCGAAGAACTTTTCTCTCGAAATAACTAAGGCCATCCTCATCCGGTTTTGTCAAAGCCCATGCCTCTGCGCCATACAGCAGGACTGGGATGATTAATGTCTTATAAAGAGTTACCTTAGTAGTTCCAGATAAGGCTTTGCTACTCAATTGCCGTTTTAGCCCATAGAAAAAACGATTGGCAAGAGTAATTCTTTGTGTGATCTCCCTACTGATGTCATTTGCGGAGCTGACCATAGAGTCTAGGTAGACAAAATACTTTACTACCTCAAAATTGTATCTGTCTATTGTGACGCCAAGACGCCGATGTTGGGTGTCCTTTTTTGTAGACAGCATATATTTTGTTTTGCTTTCATTGACCGCTAGACCCATCTTTGCTGCCTCGTTCTCCATACTCGTAAATGACGCATTGACCGCCCGCTGAGTTCTTCCGATTATGTCAATATCATCGGCATAAGCGAGTAGTTGTACAGACTTGAAGAAGATTGTACCTCCGGGGTTCGCTTGTGAGTTTCGTACAATTCTCTCAAGTACTATGTTAAAGAGATCGTATGATGGCGCGTTGCCTTGTCTAAGACCTTTCCTGACATCGAACGGTTCGGTGATGTTCTTACCGACTTTGATGGAGCAGCGAGAGTTCTCCATCGTCATTCTGCACAAACGGACGAGCTTGGCAGGGATGCCAAGACTAGACATGGCTCTGTATACCTCGTCTCTATACACGCTATTATAGGCAACTTTGAAATCCATGAAGAGGTGGTGCGTATCGATTTTATATTCATGGTTTTTTCCAAGATCTGCCGTAGTGTGAATATTTGGTCAATGGTGGACTTTCCCGGCCTGAAACCGCACACTCAGGTAAGGTCAATAGGAGATGCCTCGTCCGGTTAGACCTATGCGCGCTGAAGTTCACCCAGATATACTTACGCAGGTCTGAGTGTTCTGCTGCACATATATCGTCAGACTCAGCATACGTTCATCGTTAGTTCACTATCAGATAGCTATCCGGCGGGCACCGCGTGGAGGTGATCGCTTGCAGCAAATTGGGTGTATACCATGGGAAAATTTGTGCATTACAACAAGTGGATTAGATTTCATGTAGCAGGATATGCTAGAAGATTGCCTTAAAGTTCTTGAGAAGAAAATTTGGCTACGTTGTGTTATAGTATGATAAGGCCAATTAAAGATTCATCTGATGGGGGAGACATGTCAAACAGATGCGAAGGAACGGCTGATCGGCCGTCACCTCTTTTATTTTCTACTTGACTACCTGCCACTTGGTAGAGTATATGCAAGAAAATCTTACTTAGGAGTTTACTTAATAAGTGGGTTACATTCTTCTATATCCAAGTATTGAACTGCATAAAGAATGAAGTATTTGTTGGAAATACTTCTATGGAGGTTCTATGTACCACTTGCCATGTTGTAGTCGTACTTTCTTCTCGAGAATAACGACGATATTACCTTGATACTCAGTACTTAAAAAGGGTCACACGAGTCTGAAATTTCAATGAGATTCTAAGTTCACATCCAAGTAGAAAACAACAAAAATTGTCGGTTTCTGTTATGAGGAACATTTGGCAAACATCCACCTCAATTCCGCCTTTTAGGCGCCACAAAACAGCGCTTCTTTCGTTGGTGTAAAGTGCATGATACGCAGGTTACCAGAAGAATAATATTCAATTATTATCAGTTTATTTAACTCTATTCGATTCTGTTATATATATGTATCTATGACACCCTTACTTTGTTTCTGGCTGAGCAAGCAACTCGATTAAATGCAAAAGGACTTTCAAACACAGAGACTCAAGTTTTGCTTTTTCACGCAGAGACTTAGATTGCGTGGATGTGTATCAGCAAGAAATTTGAAATACGCCTCAAAATTCGAAAGAAATGGTTCTATGTGAAATAAAATGTATTTCGAACAATCAATATTTATTAGAAGTTGAACAAAGAGGTTACTCAAGCAAACATACTTTTGTGAAAATCAAATTTTCTATACGCTATTAAGCTTATATTGGCAAGATATTATTACGGCTAATTGGAAACTATTCATTAAATCGACACAAAAGTGTTATATTATTATTTTCCTAGCATTTTATTGGAACTTAAATACTCGACATTTTAGAGAACAGGTCGAACAGCTCCTTCATTTTAATTTAAGCATAATGTGGTCAATGAATCCATTTGTTGCCAAAGCCCTAAGAAGAACTATAAATTTACAAATCTAACCCAATGATAAATAGTCCTCAAGGGCTGACCAAAGTTTAATGGTCTCTTAAATTCAAGAAATACGGTCTCGTGGATAATCCCATTCATATCTCAAGAGCTACTTCAAAGGTCATTTCTCGCTCCAGAACCATACACTGCTCCTTTCACAAGGAAGCCAAATATGATCCTGATTAATTCCAAACAGCAGAACACGCATTTTCGCAACGAAAATGGGAGAATTTCTCCTTATGTGAAAATAAATAAAAATCAAGTGTCACAGCGTATATAGGTAGATGCAGGACACAGTTGGAGAGGGATCATCATAAATCTTCGATGCTGTGGGACCTACCACCTAAACTGAAACCAAACTGTGAAAGAAACAACAGACCACGCATTAGTTAGTGGTGCTACAGATACCAAAGGCACCAGACTCTGTACTTCTATGCTTTCGTTTCTACTGACCGATACCCATATATAGTCTTCGCATGCATTGCCAAGTACTGCTAGCTAGACAAATAAATCAACTAAGTACCAGTCATCGGAATTATTCCATCGATAGTTGTGGGAGGGGTTGAAAGAAAAAAACTCGAGTCCCAAGTCATTGAAGAGAATAAATATCCCTTATGCTGGTACTCGAATAGATAATTTAGTTCACTGTTAAATATGCATCTTGTCGACTTCGTTTATCTTTGCGGGTCTTCAAAAGGCTGTTGCCTATCCAAATGGTGCAGTTGTGCACTTTCTTGGTGTCCTGGAGGAGTCCATATTAGTCTGCATCAGCGCAAAGACATGAACATATACTCGTAGTTCTATTGTGTTGTAGCTCTTCGACGTCGCGTATCCGTCTAATAACAAAACAAGATTGATGATTATCTTGGTCGTCGTCAGACACATAAACGTAAGCAATTTAGATGAAGAAGAGTACACCAGATTGCATCATAGCTCTGAGGGATACTCGAGTATATTATGGTGTGTAATGGTAAAATATTCCAACAGATTTCGATTCGAGACGTATATTAAGGTTATAAGTCAGTTGAAGGTGGGTAGATATGAAGGATAAAAGAATATTACTTGGAGTATGAATATATGTGTGTAGTTCAGTGGTAGTCGTAATTACGGTTTGGAGATTGACGTCAATGACAGAAAGTCAAACAAAGCAGTTAGTCATCATAAATTGAGTTGACTGGAGGACATGTTAACCTTACGTGGTTAACCGTACAGAGCATTATTTTACCAACAGTTTTTAATATTTTTGAGTTCAGTGAGTTAAATTCGGGTTAAAGAAAAAGAAATCGGTATCAAAAGGAATAGGATTGGAATTGGAAGAGCAATAATAAATATACTGAATTGCGTACATTCTATCAGTTTTAGGAATAGTTATTGAGGGAAAGAAACAAACTTGGAAGAAAAATAGATCCAGGAGGTACTCCAGACCTTACCGCAAATGTATCGAAAGATGTACCATAAACCACAACCGGAATTGACTGTTCCTGAAGAAAGTTTTCAATTCATTCGCAAAGCTATTACGGCAGACTCGATCGAGTGCTTGTGAGAAGTCCCCAAGTTTTTTTCTAAATAGCATGGATAGCTATGGGGCGATAACATTGCTTAAGGCTTTATTTTCTCTTTTGAACAGTTTTCCAGCTCCAACTTTCTATGAATAAGATAAAGAGAAAAGTCAACAAGAAATAGGCGTTAGTTGTGGTGCACAATTTCCTCTCTGGTCCAGTGGCCCTTTGCAGTCCAGATGTTTGAGGACGCGCCGAATCAGACGAGGTTAAGACTTTAAACAGGCATCGATGTCTGCATATCCAGTATTGTTGGTGGCTCCATTTGCGTTGTATCTAGTGTTAAGTTGCTAAAAAATACGTTTGTTGTCGTGTTTCTTATATATAATTTTTGCAAGTAAACGGGAAAAATCTCAGCACCTGGGGCATTCAAAAAGCTCGGTGTCGGTATTTTCATTGCAAATGTTACGCAGGCTGTATCATCTGAAGGTTAGGGCTGTAAAACAACTACTTCAAATCAACAAGTTTCGAAAATAAAATTATTGAAATTCTACAATCAAGTCTAGAGCAATTTCTAATTTCGTTCCATATTCCCATACCCAAAAACGATTGACTAATAGAGAGTCCCTTGCAAACCGTGTGAGGAATTATACGTCATTCAACTATACTCTCGTTATTTACTCAGCAGAAATAAGGATTGAATTAGAAGCAATGCAAGTGAGCATGGTATGCGTTAGATATAGATATATCTTGAGGAAAGTAATTTCACATATATCTTCAACTTTCTTAAACCAAATCTTATTTTTGGTGGCGACTTAAATGCGAAACAACCCTTCGGGGGTTCAAAGTACGCCTCTCAGAAAGGCAGAAAGCTTTATAATACGGGTATGCAATACAGTTGTGATTTTCAATCGACGGGTAAACGAACATATTGGTTCGACTGAAATATTGAGCTGAGCGTATCACTTAAAACGCCCTACGATCTTAAAGCTGAAGTTAATCGCTTCGTCGAAATCTTACAGCATGCCGCATGGAAGAATACTCCCAAGCCAAAGAAAACGCCGACTAGTTACATTCAAACTTATTCACAGGAAATAAAAGAGATGATTAAGGAAAAGAGCAAAGCGTGCACAAAAGGCAACAAACTCGGGCCCCGCAACATAAAGCACTTCCTAATCGTTTGTGCAACTCACTAAAAAGATCTATTAAAGACATTAAGAAAAATGAAATACAAATTTACCTAGAAAGCTTACCGGCGGAAAAAGATTCTAATGACTCGCTTTGGAAGACTATAAAAGGTATTAAAAAACCTCAAACTCAAGCCGCACCAATTAAGATTCAAGGCGAATGAGCCAGGCATGATAAAGAGAAAGAGCAAGTTTTTGCCACCCGGTTTGAAGAAACTTTTAAACCGTTTGATGGAAAAGCTCTTATTCAAAATATATAATACTCGTAAATACGTCGTATATAGCCAATAGTGCAATAAGAAATGCAACACTAACCGAACTTAAGGAAGAAATAAAGAAACTTAAACCTAAGGAGGCTCCTGGATATGACCTAATCACGGGAGAGATTCTTAAAGCACTACCAAGAAAAGCTTTAATTAATCGTATTCCTTGATGTCTCTCAGTCCTGTGACAGGGCTTAAAGTTTAAATTACGAAAAGTTCTGCCTATATAGCATTTTGAAGAACTACCTTACGATTAGACTATTCTGCGTCAAATGTGGAAACGAATATTCTGATTTTAAGGAAATTATGGCTGGGGTGCCGTAAGGAAGCGTCCTTAATCCAGTTTTATATCTATTATACACTTGTGATATACCGCAAGTAGAAGGCACTGAGCTAGCTACATTTGCCGACGACACTGCTATCTTGGCAGTAGGTAAAACGGTCGAAGATACTACAGAAAAACCGCAAGAAGCTTTGGATAGAGTAAATGAATGGACAAAGATTTGGCGAATCGCACTCAACGAGACCAAATCTGTTCATGTAAATTTTACTTATAAGAAAATAAATAATTTGCCGATCTTTTCAAACTCGATTCAAATTCCGTTTGCAAATGAGGCTAAGTATCTTGGAATGACACTTGATGCAAAGCTGAAATGGAAAGCGCATGTAAGGAAAAAACGCAAACAACTAAATAATAAATATAGAGAAATGTATTGGTTACTTGGAAAATATTCCAAGCAAGAATAAACTGCTTTTATATAAGCAAGTTCTAAAGCCAGTGTGGACATATGATACACAACTCTGGGGTTGTACCAAAATAAGTATTGGGTTGTTCCCTCTGTTTTTTTAGGCGGAATGAAAGATTAAATATTTATTGTTAGGAAAAACTTTAATCATTTATATATACACTATTATTTTCTACCAATTTATGCCATCTTTTGGGGGAATTTCATAATGCCCCTTTCGTAGAACGTTTGATTTTTATTGGCGAAGAATTGCTCCAAGTGAATATTACAAGCTTCCAACGAGACGCAATTTTTCCAATTAAGTGAGTCCTGCAGGGACCGGAATAAATGGTAATCGGAAGGTGCAAGATCAGGTGAATACGGCGGGTGAGGTAAAACATCTAATACAAACTGCACCAACATCTGCCGAGTCTGCAAATAGATATGCGGTCTAGCGTTATCTTGATGGAACACGACGCCGTTTCGGTCCTTCTTCGGTGAGTGCATCCTTCAGTTTTTCCAATTGAGAGCAGTATTTATCGGAATCAATGGTTTGGTTATGCGGAAGAAGCTCATAATACACAATTCCTTTCCAATCCCAACAAATACAGAGCATAACCTTCTTAGGGTGAAGACCAGCTTTTGGAATGGCTAAAGGTGGCTCACCTCTTTTGCTCAATGACCTTTTCCGTTCCACGTTATTGTAAAGTATGCACTTTCTATCGCCCGTTATCATCTATTTTGAAATTCACTTTCGTTGCGTTCTTGCAGGGAATCGCTGATGGAGACATGATCGAATAAATTTTTTCACTCAAATTGTGCCGCAGCCAAATTGTTTCGATTTACGTATTGCAGTTTACGCAAGTGATTTTCTACGCTTGATTTCGATAAATCCAATGTATCAGCTATGTGCTTGGTTGTGTAGTGTGCGTTATTTTCAACTAGAGCTTTAATTAGGTCCCCATCAATCTCAACCGGTCGTCCAGAACGAGGCAAGTCAGAACATGTAAAATCACCATCACGAAAACGCCGGAACCACTCGCGAATAGTCCAAGCACTTACAGAGTTATCCTCTTGCACACAGCAAATCTTCTTTTGTGTTTGTGCAGCGTTTTTTCCTTTCTTTTCCGAAAATAAAAGAGCATAATATGCCGAAAATACTCCTTATTTGCTTCCATTTTCAAAAGATTATTAAATCCCTAAAACACAACCGATCATTATGAACTTTCTTTCACACAAGCACTGCGATGTGTATTTTAAGAATAAAAAACTACAAGCTCGAAGCAACATTTACAAACGGCGTAATTCAAAGTTAACGGGAGCACTAACGATTACTTAGCGCGATAAGTAACCACATTTAAACCGCGGAGCTAGCAGCAACTTCTAATGGGAAGGTACCTGCAAAACGTCCTTATTTCGTGAAATGAAAACTACTTGATAGGTCGAAGACCTATCATAAGGTTCAGGACCTATGAACACAGATTCTGAGCCAGCCCTAGCGAGCTCATCTGCAGATTCGTTGCCCACAATCCCTTGGTGTCCAGGTACCCAATCGAGTTTTACCCTGTTGTATTTGCATCGTAGCAGCATTTCACGGTTCTGGAGTCCATTTGGTTGGACGACAGTGCCATAAGTGCTGCTTGGCTATCTGAGAAGATATGTATTCTAGCGCCTTTGATCCCCTTGCGGAGATTGTGTCTGGCGCAAATCTCAATGGCATGGATTTCAGCCCGAAACACAGTAGGAGTCGTACCCATAGGTACCGAAATCTTTGTGTTGGGTCCAAAAACCCCCAGACTTCTAGGGTCCAGTGTTGGAACACCATTGGACCAGTTTTCGCGGTCCAATATTTCAACCTCAAATAGCCTACCAAAGCAGTGTTGCCTGACCATAATATCTGGTAAAGTGCAAAACATGTCTCTTTTAGGGATTGAGTTGAGTGTCTTTAAATGTCCCACAAGGTCACCTGGTTTATACTCGTGATAGCTAGATCCTTCCTAATGAAGATTGGTAAGGGTGTAAGCCCAACAATAGCTTCCAGAGCTGTCATAGGGCAGGTGCGCATCGCACCTGTAATGCCAAGACAGGCAATTCTTTGCAACTTCTGCAACTTGTTTACCGTTGTCTGCTGGAGAGTTTTTGGCCACCAGACGATGGCCGCGTATGTGATAATGAGTCTAACTACAAGCTCGAAGCAACATTTACAAACGGCGTTATTCAAAGTTAACGGGAGCACTAACGATAAACAGAGGGAATTTATTGGCCAACCCAATAACATTAAAATTTTACAGACTTTTGAAGACAAATTGCTAAGAGGTATTGTTAATGCGTCATAGTATATCAGAAATAGCGATATCCACAGAGATCTTGGCATTAAAACAATCGAAGACGAAATCAAAAACTACGCTGGAAAGCATAAAAGTTAACTAGAAAGTCACGTCAATATTACAGTCCTCCAAGTTTTGGATGAAAGAAATTTACTACAAAGCCGTCTACAAAGAACCAAACCTTTAGACTTAGCGCGATAAGTAACCACATTTAAACCGCGGAGCTAGCAGCAACTTCTAATGGGAAGGTACCTGCAAAACGTCCTTATTTCGTGAAATGAAAACTACTTGATAGGTCGAAGACTTTTTTTTTTTTTCCTCTTGTACAACCCATGCCCGCGTGGCAACGACATTGCGACCTGATAGATCTTTTGTATCGGAGGGTTGGAGTTAATCTAACAGACGTACTACCTCCCTTATGAAAGTGAGTATGTCCTTAGTAGCGGAGCATTTCAGTTCCACTGAAGTAAGTATCTCCTTGCGGAGAATACGTTTCCTTAACCAGTGTAGTGCCGGGCATTCACAAAGAATGTGTTCGGAAGTTTCATCCTCCTCTAAACAGAACCGACAGTCCTTCTCTTGGCACAGGTTCATCTTGTCAAGGTGGTATCTCAAGCCGCAATGGCCAGTAAGAAAGCTCACAAGCGTCTTAATGCTTTCCCTATCTAAGCTAAGGATTTCCTTATAGGAGTAAGGCTTGATTAATCGTTTAGATTGCCTTAGACCTGGCCCACTAGTCCAGTGGTCTAGACGAAGTTTGTTTTCCCATTCGTTAATCAGCGTTGTAGCTGTCGCCCAATTGACGCCACAATAAGGTTCAGGACCTATGAACACAGATTCTGAGCCAGCCCTAGCGAGCTCATCTGCAGATTCGTTGCCCACAATCCCTTGGTGTCCAGGTACCCAATCGAGTTTTACCCTGTTGTATTTGGCAAGGTCTTGTAATGCATCGTAGCAGCATTTCACGGTTCTGGAGTCCATTTGGTTGGACGACAGTGCCATAAGTGCTGCTTGGCTATCTGAGAAGATATGTATTCTAGCGCCTTTGATCCCCTTGCGGAGATTGTGTCTGGCGCAAATCTCAATGGCATGGATTTCAGCCCGAAACACAGTAGGAGTCGTACCCATAGGTACCGAAATCTTTGTGTTGGGTCCAAAAACCCCCAGACTTCTAGGGTCCAGTGTTGGAACACCATTGGACCAGTTTTCGCGGTCCAATATTTCAACCTCAAATAGCCTACCAAAGCAGTGTTGCCTGACCATAATATCTGGTAAAGTGCAAAACATGTCTCTTTTAGGGATTGAGTTGAGTGTCTTTAAATGTCCCACAAGGTCACCTGGTTTATACTCGTGATAGCTAGATCCTTCCTAATGAAGATTGGTAAGGGTGTAAGCCCAACAATAGCTTCCAGAGCTGTCGTAGGGCAGGTGCGCATCGCACCTGTAATGCCAAGACAGGCAATTCTTTGCAACTTCTGCAACTTGTTTACCGTTGTCTGCTGGAGAGTTTTTGGCCACCAGACGATGGCCGCGTATGTGATAATGAGTCTAACCATCATTATGTACAACCAATGTATCATCTTAGGAGAGAGACCCCAAGTTCTGCCGTATAGGCGTTTACTGGCCGATAGTGCTCTAGTAGCGCGCTCAGTGGCGGACTTGATATGTGAATTCCAATTAAGTCGTTTGTCAAGAATTACACCAAGATATTTGACCTCGCTGGAATAAACTAGTGTGGTGCCTTTGATTGTGATAGGTTCAAGGTTTACCTGTGTCTTCCTTCCAGAACGGTTTTACTAGGATTTATGGATAGTCCTTCTTTGTTACACCATTCTACAACTTGAGATATTGCACTTTGCATGACGTTGGAAATTGTCGTGCTGTGTTTACCTCTGATAAAAACCGCCAAGTCATCAGCATAACCGACGGTGGTGTAGCCTGATCTGTGAAGATCTACTAACAAGTTGTCAAGAAATGCACACAAGGCTATCTCCAAAGTCGAAGACTTAGTTTTAGTAAAAATAGAAACAAGTCTGTTTTGAAGGGAGGTTTTCCAGTGGGTAAGAATCCCACACTACTGTGAGCACGAGAGACGAAATAAGTTCCTAAAATTTTGTACGTAAATACCACCTTGATCAAAAAGTTCCCGGAATAAAAACCGTGTGGCGCTCCCATCGTTCCGATTTGAGTTCTGTTTTCTTTGTTGAGTTGGTACATCTGTTGTTGATATCCCTCTAAATCTTAGCGTCATAGCTTGACATTTGCAAAAGTTACGTAGCCAAGAGTACATCTATCTCTGTGTGTGTTGACGATTTTTTAGAAATGGATTTAAATTTGCAACAACGAACTTGTATTAAATTTTGCGTAAAAAACGGATTTAGTGGTGCGCGAACGTTGGAAATGTTGGAAAAGTGTTTCGGCAACGATTTTCTAAAGAAAACGGTCGTTTACCAGTGGCACGAGCGGTTAAAAAGTGGTCGTGAGTCAATCGAAGATGATGAACGCAGTGGCAGACGTTTTCAGTCAAAAAAGAGGGCAATGCTCACGGTTTTCATGGATTACAACGGTGTAGTGCATCATGAATTTTTGCCAGAAGGCCAGACAGTAAACAAAGAGTATTATTTGGGCGTTATGAGACGTTTGCGTGAAGCAATTCGCCGAAAGAGACCAGAATTGTGGGCAGAAAACTCGTGGATTTTGCACCATGATAACGCACCGTCGCACAGTGCCATCATTATTCGTAATTTTTTGATGAGAAATGCAGCAAAAACCATCCAATAGCCACCGAATTCACCTGATTTGGCTCCCTGTGACTTCTTTCTGTTCAATCGAGTTAAAAAACCATTACGGGGAACGCGTTTCAGCAGCCTAGAGGAAGTAATGGAAAAATCGCAGGAAGCACTGATGGACATACCGAAAACCGAATATAAAAAATGTTTCGAAGATTGGATCAAGCGCTGGCATAAGTGTGTTGCAGTCGATGGGGATTACTTTGAAGGGGGCAATATAGATTTAGATGAATAAACTTGTATTTTTAATTTTCTGAATAAATTCCGGGAACTTTTTGATCAAGGTGGTAAGTTGATACTAGCCTAGTAAAACTAGATGTATTATTTAATTTAATTTGAATTTGGTGTGAATTGCATCTTGCTAATGTTTGACAGCAATATTTAACTGCTTTCTGAAGGAAAACAATTTTTTATAATAATAATTTCAGTTGAGAAAAGAACATCGGAAATATGAAATAATAAGTAATAAAAGAAAAAAAGATTCAGAAAAAAAAGATTCAGGGAATTTCAGCAAAAAGTAAAAAGAACATGCCTGGGCTTCAAAGCCAGAACCGAAGCCTGCAGGGACAAAAATGGCCATACAGTAAAAAAAATCGCTGTCGATGCTGAGGGCAGACGGTATGACCTCCCAGGCCCAGTAGGAATGTAAATAGGGGCTGAATTCATTCAGTTTCAGTTTCAGTTCAGTTTCAGTTTCTTTATTTAATAAATGTGGTATGTTACAGCATATAACATCATAAGTGATTAAAATAGCGAGGTCTTCCATTTCTAATGAGAAAAATATTTACCTCTAAGTGCATGAAAGACCACGAGGTATAAAAAGTATCAATGAACTCTAAGGTACTCTAAGGTACTTAAAAATATAAGTGACATCAAAGCACTCATCGACCCAAATTAAGCATATTAGCATCAATCGAAACAAACAATATACACCACTTCCTTAGTTAATCTCTTGCGTAAATATCCGATCATTTTTACGATCACTTCCTCCTTGGTCCTATTTAACCAATCTCAAGTTTTTTGCTCGCTCCTTTGCCGTTTGCACAATCCTTCAATTTGCTTATGCGGCAATTCACACTGAAACGCACGCAACTATCCACCCTTTCCACCACACCATCATTCATCGTCATCTGCCTCATAAAATGTGAATTGTTCCCTGTGCGCTTTCGCATGCTTCAAGCCAAATGTTGGAACTTTAACTAATTGTATTCTCAAGTTGACAATAAACGACATTTACACTCCCACTCCCTCTTCCCCACCCACATTCCCATCATCATATTAACGTTGTCGTCATCATTAAACCCCCAAGGCTCACTCATCCGTAAACAAGTCGCAAGTCCCATCACAACATTCGCAAGTCCTCTTTCTCTCGCTCCACAACAGCCCAACATAGAAAACTAACAAATAAAATGTATAAACTTAAAGAAAAACATCATAAATATCCTTGTCCTGAGACGTGGCAAAAGCGGAAACCATCTTCCTTAGAATCATCGTACTTTGTGTGCTGGAATTCATTATACTCTAAGGGCACAACAAAACAAAAGCACGATACAAACACAATTCACCAAGGCCGCCAGGATCGATTACGTGTCCTCTACTACGGCAGGCAATAAAACCCTAAATGTTATCAACACTAATGCCTTTCGGGAGCCGCTCCGTCAAGAAAATCACTCACCAGGATCGGACGCGGATCGGCAAGAAAACAACGACAGCACATAAAATCGAGGTATTAAAACTGAAGGCAAAAAATAAAATTGATTCTCATTCCCAATCGTAGCGGTTCAATAAACTTTACATTCCTTTTGCTGTGGACACATTTGTAGGGAATTAAAAACGGACAAAGCAAGAGATAAATCGTTTGCCCCCCAGCCTTGTATCAGAGAGTGTGTATGCCCGTGTGGAAGCATTTTAATGTGTTTTAGTGCTTAGATACATTTTTAGCTACAATTTATGGCAATTAGTCCTTAGCCAAAACACAGCCGTGTGCATTGGTTGTACGCCCTTTTGTTAGAAGGCTGGCTAAAAGCCACTATCGAATTTAATGTCCTTGACCTGGTGTGTGTAATTGCAAGAGGTTTTATTTCCTGTTCTGCCTTTATTGTTAGTCTCAAAGATATTTTTGTCCTGGCAAAGAACACGAAAAAGACAAAAGCTTTAATCCATGCTCGGTTAAAATGAAAAGTTTTTAGGTCACAAAAAAGAAAAAGAAGTGAAGGCGAACATTTTGCCTGCAACAGGATATGAAAAGATGGTTTTGTCTGCTCTCGTTCATTATTTAAAAAGTTGTTAACTGGGTTTTATTGAGGAAAAGACGAAAAGTTTTTTGAACGCAGAATGAGGACAGGAATAAAAAGATGAAATGCCGCAGGTATAAAGGATAAAGGGCTTAACCACAAAACGGATTCAATATGTCACATTGGGGAGCACTTGGACGAGTTAGTGAGTGCTACTTTCAGTTTTGAAGAAAAAACTTTATGAAGTATGAATGGGTCGAGAGTATGGATGGAGTGGATGCTCCTGGGAATTCGTTGGTATTTACGGCAAATGACTAGATCTAAATATGAGATAGGCACTTGAAAATGGGAAAGAATTTGCTTACGATTATGGGACTTAACGAAGTGTGGAAATACTTACATAGCGAAGAATGAGCTTCAGATTTCTGGTATTCCACAGATAAGTCTTTTAGCCGTTCAATTCATTTCAATTCAATTCAATTTTTATTTTCAATGTACAAGTAAGACCGAGTCTTTTATAGTACTAACAATGCTTCAATGTAATGATATCTTAAATACGAAAATACAAAATAGAGGAAAAAGAGGCAATAGAGAAGAGTTTAATAGATAATAGAGATAGGTAGAAGAATAGATATATAGGTACATAGATGGAAATATGGTATATAATAAGATAGTAAGAGAGAAAGAAAAGGGGGAGATGAAGTGATATAAGACTATAAATACTATTTAATATCGTATTAACGCTGTTCAAATAAAAGCTTTAATATTTTATTTTTAAATATTCTGGAACTATTTATTCGCTTAATATCAGCTGGCAGATCATTCCAAAGCTTAGTGGTGTATACAAAGACGTGATGAGTTCAGATATTGACAATTTGGAACAATAAGGTTTGAAGTTGTTTGAGAATGCGTAAACTGCAATTTTTCAAATAGATAGCCAGGTTTTTTGTAAAAATAATATATTATGCAGAAAATTTTTTTTTTTTTGCGTTTAAAAACTGCGTTCATGAGCAGCTTAAGGCATGTAAGTTATATTGTGTAATATGATCATATCTACCATATACATATCGAACCGAATTATTAAATGCAACTTGGAGTTTATTTTGCGACGCCGAATCCAGCTTACAGTACACAATTTCAGCATAACATATTTGTGGAATTATAAGCGTTTAAAGTAGCTTCAATCTAGTTGCTTGACTAGTATATGTCGCCGACTGCCTTAATTTGCGAAGACCACCATCGATTCGGCCAACAATGTAGTTTTTGTGGTTATTGCAAAGTAAGTTACGATTTACCTTAAAGCCAAGAGTGGTGATAGTATTTACAAATAATAGTCTGTTGTTTGATGAGAAAATCGGAGGTACAGTTTCTTTATCAAAGCTACTACTAGAGATTGCTATTAGTTGAGTTTTGGCTGCATTTAATATAAGTTTATAAGCAATGGACCAGTCATAAATAGTCGAAAGATCCTCGTTGATTCTACACACTAGATCCTCAATAAGACCAAGTGGCCGCGACAAATAAAACTGTACGTCATCAGCACACAGATGAATAGAAACATTCGTGCGCATTTTTGGCAGATCATTAACATACATGCAAAAAAGTATAGGGTACAAAATAGATCCTTGCGGTTCGCCCGATTGGACATCTTCAAGATATGATTGATTACTTCCAACAACCACTCTCTGCAATCTATTACTCAGGTAATTTTTTATTATATTAAAAGCTCTCTGGCTGAAGCCGAAATAATATCGCAATTTGCAACAAAGAATGTGATGCTCAACTCAATCAAATGCCTTTGAGAAGTCTAGCAATCAAAGTACGAGTATAGTCAAATCTCCCTTGTCAAAATTGAGCCTAATATTGTCCATAATTTTTACCATAGCCATAGAAGAGCTGTGATTTGTTCAAAAACCGAACTGGAGCGGACACAGTAGGTTTCTTCGATCAAAATGACCAACAACCTGTTCTGCCAAGACTTTCTCAATGACCTTTGATAAACATGGTAAAATAATAATCGGACGGAAATCACCAGGTAACGAGGCTTGTGGATTTTTCGCGACAGGTGTAATTTTTGCGACTTTCCAATTGTCAAGTAAAGAGGATGAGGTAATACAAAAGTTAATGACATGTGTAAGAGAACTCAGATAATATGTAGCTATTATGTTTAAAAAACGAAGTGACAAACCGTTCTCGCCGATAGCATTTGACTTTGAAGTGCAAATAATTCTCGCAATGTCACTGTTATTAACTGTTTCAAAGTCAAAGTCAAAGATATTAAAGTGTTCTGGATTAGGATCAAAATTTACGTTAGTCCCATCGTCTGGAGTGAAACAGACATTAAGAACATTGGGATCTATGGTACAATTGAAATTATTTGCCTTGACTATCCCAATTTTGCGTAAGTTATTCCACAAGTGCTTGGAACCGAGTCTCGGATAGATCCTAAATGAACAATAGTCTTTCTTAGCTCTTCTCGTAGCCCAAGTAGCAAAATTGCGGGCTTGACAATATATTTTCTAATTTTTGTCGCTTCCATATTAAATACTTTTTCCTTCGAGATTTAATTGCATCAATGACTTCCGTTGTATATCAATGGCATTTCTCATTACGCACTCAAACAGTTTTCAGAGGAACATGTTTATTAAAAAGATCAAGCAATAGCGATTGCACGAAACTTAACTTTTCATTAGCAGAGGATAAGTACCTACAGTGGTTCCAACTAGCCATACTTGCTTCAAGAGCAAGGGCAGGAATATTAATTGAATTGTAATCTCTGTATTGAAAACTCAGTGGGCTGTAAATACGAGAAAATTCAACATTGTATGTGTAAAAAATTAAATCATGGTCTGGGAAACCATCCAGCGAGAGCTGATCAAAAAGGAGAACGTCAGAGTAGTCGGACACTATTAAAAGACCGAGTAAACTTGAGATGGAGTTAGGAGCACACCGAGTAGGGTAAGAGTTAGTTATGCATAATCCAGATAGAGATACTAGATTTAGTAGTTGATCTGACCTACAATTATTTTTTAAAAGATCTGATCAGAAGTCAGCTCAGCAATATCAGAGAAAAACGGTTCATGTGAGTACCTTTTGGTTACATAAGACACAATGCATTTTGTGGCACCTTCAGACAATTCTAAGATAAGATACTCAATCCCTTCTTCATCTGATTTCTTAACGACTCTGCAACCAAGCCCTATTCTACAGTAAACAGCAATACCACCACCAACTGTATCAGTCCGTTCGACCTTGGTTCTGCCAAAAACGAGGTATGGGGCATGTTTATTATTTTAAATTATTTAAGATACTCGTATGTTGTCTTGGTACGGGCAAGAAATATGGTAAGTCATGGTGATAAATATTAATTTTTTGTCAATTAATGCAGAAGATTTGCATATGGAAAGTTATCTTCAATTAAGATCCGGTCTATTTAGTTTACTTGGAGCTTATTTCGCCAGTGCTTACCAAATATTGAATCCTAGTAACGAATTTTGACTTTCCTTGTTTACGTACGTAGAATATGCCTTTGTTTCTGGTATATTTATATGTTTCAACAACTCTAGAAGATTAGCATATGGAAAGTTATCTTCAATTAAGATCCGGTCTATTTAGTTTAATTGGAGCTGATTTCGCCAGTGCTTACCAAATATTGAATCCTAGTAACGAATTTTGACTTTCCTTGTTTACGTACGTAGAATATGCCTTTGTTTCTGGTATATTTATATGTTCAACAACTCTAGAGTTCGCTGTTGGGAAGCTGGTACTTTTACTGGCAATATGATTGGTTACCACTGGGTATTTTTAAAAAACCCTACTCGGACTCGACAAGATGTTGCCTGCAATTAGCATCCAAATAAACAGAAATGTAGAATGTTTACATGGGATGTAGAGTGGTTGCATATGTGGGCGTGGCTGTAAACTCAATTTCAAAATCAAATACTCGAAAATACTTCATACCATTTTATAGCCTTTATGGGTAAAACAGAAAAATACAAATATTTAAAAAAAGCCCAAGAATTATGTACTTAACTATGATAATCGGAAAAATATGGGGACTCTGAAAAACTCCCCCACTGCGGGTCTTTAAATTACACTCCACTCTCAACTGACACTTGCATACCCTCTTCAATTAGATATACATATACGTATATTATGTAAATACTAAGGCTACTGGATCCGCGGCAATGAAAGTAGGACATGCCAAAATCCTTATGAAACATCTAAACTTTAATACTGGACAAAGAGGATTAAACATGATGAAACATATTTAAAAGTGATACCGCTTACTTTTCCAAGCCGAAGTTCGTAGTATTGCAACATGATTGTCTACAAATTCGATATCATGAACCGATATCCACATGAGTCATGCTTATTCAGCACAAAATAAACTTCAGGACATATCCAATCCATTGCAGAACTAGTTTTCTTTGATCAAGGTTAGATCTTAAGAGGTACTTCTAGAACACAATGGAACACTACGTCACTGGTAGACCGGAATTTTTACTAGTGACACCTACAGAAGCTGTAGAGATAAGAGAGAGCATACATCATTGCCACTGCAATATTTGTTCTCTAACGATCTAAACCATATTTGAATTTAACTTGCAAACGGTTCTAGGTGTACCGATAGAGGAGACTCGAAATCTTAGCTCCGCAGTAGAAAGATAAAATCTTTGTTGGCTGAAACTACTTTAATTCTGCCTCTTTACGTAATTACATGAGCTGGATGTGCGATCACAAAAAATAATCAAGGAGTTCATTACTTGCAACGTAACCAATTTTCGTTGTTCAGAAGAACATGAGATCTATGTATGTAAATTCCATTTTCTCCTTTTCTACTTTAGTATAAAGCTGCCAAACATATTTTTTGTCTTCTATCGCTGCCACTGTTCTTAAGTTCTTATAGTCCAACTAATCTACGTCCAATGACACTATTCTACTATTCCATCATATCACACTCTTCGTTCGAGATTTCTAGCGCCACCGTCACTAGCGTATTCGAATTGCAGAACATGCCATATTAGTGTAATTTAGCTCACAATGATGGATCCTTAGCAGCAGATGTATTAATTTTCAGTTTTTACCAATTTTGAAAAATTAAAGTAAAACAATTGAATTTTTCCCAAAGAACTAAATTGGTCAGGAATAGTTTTTCCCTTTATTGCATCTCAATTATTTGCAAATAATTTTTTTATAGTACAGTGAAAAGCAAAATAAAATAATACGAGTATTTAAAAACCTCACCTACGCATTATACGTCTGTTTACATATAAAAAAAAATGCCTACAAACCTTTCTTAAAAAGCATACACCTCAAACTCATTCATCATTCGCAAAGTCTGCTTTTTGACCCAATTTAAGCAGAAAAAGTTTAAAATTGCAATTCATGTTCTACTCTTGGGCGCGATTCGACTGGAAAATTTCGTTTTGTGAAACAATCCACGCATATCGTTCGGCAGGTATTCTGATTGTTAGTATTCGTTCTACTTAGCTACTTATTATTCCCAGTAAGCAATTTGAAATCAAACCAGTAACCGAAACAAACCATCTTTCCTACGTTCATGGTATTTTCATAATTATTCGATTACTGTGGCATTAATCGAGCGCGAGGGAGAAGAGGAAAGACGCAAAGTTAATTAAGCTCAGGTATGTCTTAGCTGTCTTAGTAGATAAGCGCACATTGTTTGAATCCTCGCAGTGAAACTTTGTGGATAAAATTCAATGTTTCGTTAAATTTTTGATTGGAAAACTTGCAATTTTGTGTGGAGGGAATATTCTCCCTTAACGATAAGAGGAGTTCTTGGAAATTCCTGGAATTATGAAAGAAAAACAATATACCGTATTATGTTGTTGATCTACTATAAATGAGTTAATTAAGAGGTCCTTAAAGAGAGTTATTGCGAAAAAATGAACTACCAACGAGATACTAAATTGACATCGTCGATTGCGTGCTTTATTTCATTAACAGGGAGGTATGAGAATTGAAAAAGAAAATGGATTTTAATAAAAAAGTCAATATGTGGCACTATTTCCTTGAAAAGGGACCACCCAAATAAGTGTAGTAGTCATACGTTCAGCCTTGCACCAAATTTGTGCAATGCCTTGTCATAGTGTACTCATGCATGTGTTCATTGAATTGTTTTTTAACAACTTAACACGAATAGATTTTTGAATTACTCAACACGTATATAAAAGGAATGATTCGCCTTCCTAATTCTTCTCGAAAATCTATAAAGTCTTGATTTTTATGTTGATGCTCGTATTATCTTAAGATATCTGTAAAGATGTATGACGAAAGTACCAACATCATCGCTCAACAGGTATCATTCTTTGTCTATGTCACGAAAGTAAAGTCACAACAACCAGTAAACGTTTGGTAGGTACGCAAGTATGTGATAAAAATTATTGGCAAAATCTGTTCATAGCTTCTTCCAAAATTAGAGGCACTGGCGTAAGCTACGGATATTTTGACTGAAAATTCATAACCGGCAATGGTGAAGTGGTAACGTCGTCAATTGCCACGCTAATGGTCCATGGTTCAATCCGGACCTCAGCAAACATTTATTTATTTCTCCTGAAATATATAAAGTCAGTCTGATTACGAAACCTTGTGTGAGTACTACTGCAAATGCATAACACCGGCAGTAGCTTAGTCATATGGCTGGAAAAATTGTTCGCTTTGTTAAATGATTGATATGCCTATGAGGTTGGTGGTTGCGATAATAATAATAAAAAATACTCTAAGTCAGAAGCAAAGACAAAAAGTAACAATAATCTCCTCAGTTAACTGGACCCCACCCCCGGAGTTTCTCTGGAGCTTAACCAACTGAGCTTCAAACCACTACACAAAATATTTCTCGCATGCTCATTTATTAGACTATAGAATTATTTTTTTCTTTGATTATACCCAAGAATCATTTCCCAAAGTATTGACATTTAGCTTGGAAACAGTCTGTATATATAAATAAATTACAGAAAAGTTGAGGTAAGGTAACGCCTAGAGCTAGCTCTGATTAAATCTCATTCGAAATCTAGTAATGCAAACATAAAAAACCATATACAGTGAAATCCGATAGCAATATCGGTGCCATATATATCGAATAGATATATGGATATTTATACGCATTAGGAGTTACTTAACTCAACAAAAGCATATATATGATATGGCATCTCAACCAGCATAGTTCCGGACATTCTTAAAGAACGTGCTCGGATATTTCCTTCTCCTTATAAAGGTGGCCCTCTATCTTGGTAGATTCGCCTTGTTATGATGATATCTTAGCGCCCGCAGTGGCCAGTGAGAAGCCCATCTGCCTCTTAATACAATCTTTATCGAGTTTATAAGCTTTTCCTTGTAGGAATAAGGCTTAGTTAGCCTTTTGTCCTGCCCTGTATCCCAAAAGATTAGACGAAGTTTGTGTCCATTTATTTGCCGCTGTTAAAGCCTCTAGTTAGTTGACATCGCAAAGAGATTCTGGTCCTCAGTTGCTAGAATCCATCCTAGCTAATTCATCAGCTTTGGTCTGTGGAGGTGATCTTGATGTACGAGACCATTGTAGTTACGTAATAACTACAATGGTCTCGTATATTGAGATTAATAGTTGATGCAACTGTTCTTAAGAAACGGAAGAAGCAAGTGAAACAACTTTTGTTTGTCTCAGCAGCGATTATCAAATCAAGGCTTTAACAGATCCGATTTCTGGTCATGATAAGTTGAAGCAAATATTGCTTGAACTTTCTGGGTAGATGCAGCTGCGTGGACTAAACAGGTAAACAAGGACGGTGTATGTTTTTAATCGAACCTTAGGTGGACACGAGGATCCACATGTCTAGCGACAAAACAAATTTGGCCGAAGCTAGATCTAAAACGTTCTAAGTTTTTGATTTCTCTCAACAGATTGCATATCGGCGCTATAATAGGTGTCATCACTGGACACTGTCTAATAGGCAAGCATGCCACAAGGCTAGGCGTTTTTGCGAACGACTTTTGTAGAAGCTGCATGGATGAGGAAGAGGAGGAAACTATTCCTCACCTTTTTTGTTCCTGTCCAGCTCTCTCCCATAGAAGGAAGCTTCACCTAGTAGCCCCCTTTTACAACGACATAGTCAACCTGAAAAATATATATATATATCAAGAGCCTCCTACGATTCATAAGAAGCTCAAAATGGTTTAACGAGTAGGTAGGAGGAAATTTCTCCCATGATCCATGTGGTATCACAATGGACCTATTATTGGTCTAAGTGTGCTGGCGTTTCTCAGCTGGCAGCCACTTCAACCTAACCTAACCTAACCTATGATCAGAACAATTTTTGAGTGATGACTTCAATATGACGTAGACAACAGAAATTTAAGTGGTGAAATGAAGCACTTTAAAGCGAGGGTCTTAAATTGAAGCGAATGATTGTCATCCCTCTTCGATATGTCGCAATAAGCAAACTTTTTAAACGCTGCGATAAAGTGTTTTGTAAAGTAATTGGTTAATTGGATTCCGTGAAGACGAAACGCAATGATCTGTTATCAAAAAAATCTCAAAAATTAATTTTATAAATCTCGAATACAAAACTCTTAAATGGGAAAAACCTAGAAAGTACAAAATCTCGAACGACTAAATCCTGAAAAAAATCTCGAAAACAAATTTCGTTTCGAGATTTTTCAAACCCCTTAATTTGAGCATATCCATGTTTCGCATGGATTTATAGAAACTTTGAATACACCCAACCTTGCACAAAACTGCCTTTAGTGGAGCCACGAAGTCGCATGAGCGGCTAAGCCACATCAGAAACTTACTTACTTACTTGCTTAGATGGCGCTACAGTCCGAGGTGGACCTGGGCCTCAACCAACAAACCTCTCCAGCCAGCACGGCTACGAGCCAGCTGCCTCCAGTTGCGCACGCCAAGTTGGTTGAGGTCCCCCTCCACTTGTTTGCGCCACCTACCGCGAGGACGTCCTCTACTGTGCCGTCCGTCCGGGGTGGATTCGAAGACTTTCTTAGCGGGAAGGTTGGGCTCCATCCGCTCTAAATGACCCAGCCATCTTAGTTGCTGTATGTGAACTCTTCTGGCTAAGTCGATGTCCTTGTACAGGCCGTATAGTTCGGCATTGTACCTTCTCCTCCATTCACCGTCTATGCAGACGGGAACAAAGATCGCTCGAAGAACTTTTCTCTCGAAATAACCAAGGGCATCCTCATCCGGTTTTTTCAAATCCCATGCCTCTGCGCCATACAACAGGACTGGGATGATTAATGTCATATAAAGAGCTACCTTAGTAGTTCGAGATAGGGCTTTGCTACTCAATTGCCGTTTTAGCCCATAGAAACAACGATTGGCAAGAGTAATTCTTCGTGTGATCTCTCCACTCATGTCATTTGCGGAGCTGACCATAGAGCCTAGGTAGACAAAATCCTTTACTACCTCAAAATTATATTTGTCTATTGTGGCGTTCTGCCCAAGACGCCGATGTTGGGTGTCCTTTTTTGTAGACAGCTTATATTTTGTTTTACTTTCATTGACCGCTAGACCCATCTTTGCTGCCTCGATCTCAATACTCGTAAATGCCCCATTGACGGCCCGCTGAGTTCTTCCGATTATGTCAATGTCATCGGCATAGGCGAGTAGTTGTACAGACTTGAAGAAGATTGTACCTCCGGTGTTGGCTTGTGAGTTTCGTACAATTCTCTCAAGTACTATGTTAAAGAGATCGTATGATGGCGCGTCACCTTGTCTAAGACCTTTCCTGACATCGAACGGTTCGGTGATGTTCTTACCGACTTTGATGGAGCAGCGAGAGTTCTCCATCGTCATTCTGCACAAACGGGGATGAGCTTGGCAGGGATGCCAAGACTAGACATGGCTCTGTATAACTCGTCTCTATACACGCTATCATAGGCAACTTTGAAATCAATGAAAAGGTGGTGCGTATCGATTTTATATTCATGGGTTTTTTCCAAGATCTGCCGTAGTGTGAATATTTGGTCAATGGTGGACTTTCCCGGCCTGAAACCGCACTGATAAGGACCTATCAGGTTGTTGACGATCGGCTTTAGGCGTTCACATAGTACGGCAGACAGGATCTTATATGCGATGTTGAGGAGACTTACACCTCTGTAATTGGCGCAGTTCAGAGGGTCTCCTTTCTTCAGGATCGGGCAAACGATGCTGAGGTTCCATTCATCGGGCATACTTTCGTCCGACCAGATTTTACAGATGAGCTGGTGCATGCTCCTTACCAACTCATCTCCTCCTGCCTTGAAAAGTTCAGCGGCAAGGCCATCGGCTCCAGCAGCTTTGTTGGATTTGAGTTTAGATATCGCTATCCTCACTTCATTATGATCGGGTTGACGGGAATTTTGACTGCCATCGTCACTGTTGAATGGCTCATTCTGCCTGACAGCGGAATGTTGATCATCATCGCCGTTTAACAGTCTGCAGAAGTGTTCCTTCCATATCCTCAGCACCGACTGCGATTCTACTACTATGTTGCCATTTTCGACCCTGCATGCTTCTGTTCTAGCTTTGAAACCCTGGCATGTTCTTTTTACCCTTTGGTAAAATTTTCGAACATTATTCCTGCAATAAAGTCTCTCAATCTCCTCGATCGAGCGCTTCTCATGCTCTTTTTTCTTCTTTCTGAGAAGTCGATGTTCCTCTTTTCTCCTGCGCACGTAGAGCTCGTAAGCAGCTCTAGTCCTTCTATGCAGCGCCGCTTTGTACGCCTCTTGTTTTGCTGCATGTGCTTGCCGGCATTCCTCATCAAACCAGGGGTTTCATTGTGGTGGGCGAGAGAAACCCAGTACATCAGAGGCGGCATCTCCGATGGCTTTTTGGCAACGCTGCCACTGGTCTTCCGCATTTGCTGCTGGCGGCATAAGACTAAGATTGAGATTAGAAGAAACACGATCGGCAAAGGTTCTGGCGGTCTCTTGCGATTGTAGCTTTTCGACGTCAAATTTCCTCACAGCATTTCGTTGATTTCGCTCCGTTGTGGATATTTGCATCCGTACCTTGGCTACAACTAGGTAGTGATCCGAGTCCACGTTGGCTCCTCGGAAAGTCCGGACACCCAGAATACTGGAAGAGTGCCTTGCGTCGATCGCAATGTGATCGATTTGTTTTACAGTTTTTCGATCAAAGGAGAGCCATGTTCCTTTGTGAATATCGAGACGTGGGAACCGCGTACTAGCTATGACAAAGTTTCGCCCCGCCGCAAAGTCGATTAGCCTGAGTCCGTTGCCGGAAGTGTTGTCGTGCACGCTGTGCTTTCCGACCACGCTACTAAAGACTTCCTCTCTTCCTAGCTTTGCGTTAAAGTCGCCTAGGATAATTTTAACGTCGTGGCTAGGGCATTGCTCATACGTCTTGTCCAAGAGCTGGTAGAAGTCATCCTTTGTCGCGTCGTCCTTCTCCTCATGAGGGGCGTGAACGCATATTAGGCTAATGTTGGCAAATTTAGCCTTGATACGGATAGTCATAAGGCGCTCGTTCACATGCCGGAAACTCAAGACTTCTTGCCTAAGTCTGTCTCCAATGACAAATCCGCACCCGAATAGACGCTGTCCTTTTTGTCTGTAGCAATCGCCGTAGTAGATGTCGCAGTTTTTCATACTCCTTTTGCCCGGCCCATCCCATCGCACTTCTTGGATGGCGGTAATGTCTGCTTTGAGACACTCTAGGGCCTCCGCAAGTTGTTCGGCTGCACGTGGTTTATAGAGGGACTTAACATTCCATGTGCAGACACGAAGATCGTTGTCCTTATTACGTTTGCATGGGTCGTCAACAGTAAGATCATCCGTATCCGAGGCTGTTGGTTGCTTTGTAACCAAAGGTTTTTTTACGTGGTAGGGAAGTTAACCCGACGGCACAACCCCCAACCTGGAGGGCCAGATCCTTTTTTTGTACCCCTAGGACAAGAGGCCGGCTACACCGATGTCAGTAACCCACTTCGGGGATATGAGCGCTGCCGTTGGCCCATTAAGGGTTCATCCGCCACTATCTCTTTTTCAATACCCTGACGTAGTATTGAAAATCCTTACAGACCTCAGCTCCAAATATGTTGAAGTAGCTCCAGTAAGGTATCAGCTGGTCTGTAGACGTCACCGTTGATTCCATTGAGAGAATTCGTCCGCCGCACGTCCTCCTTCTGAGGAGCTCTTGCTAGACTTCTGAGACGCATATTTCAGCCGATCAGGTCAACAAGAGATGCCTCGTCCGGTTAAACATATGCGCGCTGAAGTTCACCCAGATGTGCTTACGCAGGTCTGAGTGTTCAGCTGCACGTATATCGTCAGACTCAGCATACGCTCATCGTTAGTTCACTATCAGATAGCTATCCAGCGGGCACCGCGTGGAGGTGATGATGCGATTTTGCCCACCACAGAAAGCGGAGTTTAAATAAATGAATCGCGAGAAGTGCATCACTTACCGCCTGTTTGTCGGCACAAAACTGTTCTCGAATAGACTTAGCCCCAGACGCCTATCTGACAATTGTTGACATACCATCAGTGAAGCAACGAAGTCGCGGTAGCGACTAAACTACCCCGGAAAGCGGAGTTTAAATAAATGAATCGCGGCGGAGTTAAGCCACGCGGTGTATTTTTTATTAGATTCAAGAAGCCATTTCAATTAGATTAAGTTAACTGATTTGCATACATGTACATTGAATGAAAGTATACGCATTCAATTCAAATTGTTTTCTATATAAGTAAATCTAGTATTCTTATTAATTTTAGATATTTACCATTCGAGATTTTTTTTTTTTCCTTGATTTTAGCTTTTTGAGATTTTGGGTTCCATATATTTTTCTTTCTTGATATTTTTTTTGAGATTTTTGTTTTCTACATTATATTTTTCTAGATATCGGGATAGACCCACAAATTCCACTGACCGGAATTGAGGTGATGACAATACACTTGAGATAGGCCAGTGCTTCTAGAGGAATTGCGTCGGAAAATGCATGTACTCGTAGCTTGGAGAGCATAAATAGTCCAATTCATCGTGAAATTAAAATAAACGACTGTCAATTCAATACCTCCCCCAACTTACTTAAAAATAAAAAGCGATGGGATTACCGCAGTTATGGTATATTCCCTGTACTTCCTGAATAAACCAGTGGTTTGTGCCTGGGATTACTGAGCACGAGGTTCAACGTTCGCACCAAAATGAATAGTTTTACTTTAACTAACTCTACATGCAAAGATGCACTTTAAACCTCTGTTGAAGATAAAGGGGTAAAGGGGTATAATGCAGATTCCTCTTAGAATACATAACTTGTTGAGTAGTCTGTTCCATTTTCTACACTGGTGTGAAAAATCTTGTCCGCAATGCGCTGTGATTCTTAAAAGACCCAAATATAATCTACCTCAATAACGTATTCTTAGTAACTGAAGTTCCAATTGGACCATTTCGTAGAAGTCTAGGGAATATTACTAAATATACTTGTTGAATTTTTTACAGTCCAGGGATCGTGGAAATGTATTCGTTTATTTTTCATTTATTTTTATTATAACTGAGATGAAATCCCATTACATTACATTTCATAGTTGGGTTGAAAAGAGGATAAACCCCAATAGTTTTACCCTTGATTATTAACCTATTAACAAATAAAATTAAGTTGATTTACAATTTTATTATAATACTAGCTTGCCCGTGCTCGCCTCGTTTCGCCTGCCTGGGACATTTGAATTGCACTCAAATATAATACATGATTACACGAATATGACCAACGTCCCTGAACTTTTACATCTGCGCTGACTACTCGTACGTAGGTAGTGTGTACACACATACATAAATGTACGTAATGTAAAACCAAAAGAAAACATATACACACTGATAAAACTTTTACGCATGAGCAAACATAAATTCATTCGACTCAAGTTCAACGTATGCACAGAAAAAAGAGAAATAATTCGAGACCAAGACTCTCTTAAAAAAATTACGAATAGGCCTCGAAAGAAAACTAAAAGAAGAAAACACCACTGAGATTGTTTAAAAATCTTGGTCAATTAAGAAATTAAAAAAAAAAGGAATTTCGCAAAGTGGTTATCAATATTGCTCAACTTTTAGAGCACGTAGAAATACGAATTTGAAATATGGGTTATTATAGAGCTCTACAAACTGAACTTTTATTGAAATAGAAGAAGGAAAAGTTTACTTTTTTTGAGTTCAAAGTCTAATTATTGAATTTCTAGGTCGTTTGCAATCAAAATCAAATATTTCTGTACGCATGAACCTGCTCCTTATCAAAATCTAATCAACAAAAAAAAAAAAAATTATCAAAATCCGTTCAGTCGTTTGGTGTGTAGGTCCTTGCAAAGAAATATTCACTTTTGTTTTTATATTATTATTATATCTCTGGCAATAAGTTAAAATAGCTTTTTATTTTGTCGGAATAGGAAACGCTCGACTGGAGCACTCAGACTCACCTGGTCCATTGTACTACAAGAGAGTAAACTCTGATTTAACCATTTTATTGAAATTTGTTTGTCTTGCTAAGAAAGCTAAGTAGGCACTTCAGTGATGAGGAGCTTACAGTACCAGCAAACACCACATTATCACCGGGTATCTACCGCGATGTCGTCACTCTCTCTACAAGCGACGCAGATTGTAGTGTCACTTAAGCCCAACACGTTAAGGTGCTTGGCGAAAGCAAAGTGGGCTGTCAAGACGCCAATAAGCTGTAATACAATCTTTTCTGCTGAGAAACAACAAGAATGCCGCTGATTTCTTACAGACGTCCGGGAGCATACGTTTAGTCCCAGTGTGACTTGGAACCCTGATAAGAGACAGTGAATTCAGCCTAGCGACCGAGTTCAAAGAATTTCTGATTTCACGAACTATTTTGGAAGTAGTTGAAG
Organism: Brachypalpus laphriformis; assembly: GCA_945910035.1. Taxonomy (NCBI): domain Eukaryota; kingdom Metazoa; phylum Arthropoda; class Insecta; order Diptera; family Syrphidae; genus Brachypalpus; species Brachypalpus laphriformis. The sequence continues at coordinate 38,439,250 of OX246753.1, forward strand.
GGTTAAGCAAGGCCTTAGGCGTAGCCTGACTGTCACTACAGACATGAATACTACGGCTCTCCACCAAATTGCATAAGTTTCCGCTTGGAAAACGAGAAAAGAAATCTAATATTGTCGACTTCCACGAAGACACCAGCACCAGACCCATGACTGGTTTTGCAACTGTCCGTGAAAATACGACAGCATTCCATTCCTCGCCCAGTCTCCGGCCGAAGCCAGTCCTGAACACAAGGAAAGTCGAGTTTGAGTCTCTGGTGTCATTGCGTCAGACGGCATATCCATAAGACCGAAGTCGTAAGATAGTGTCGCTTAAGTTCACCAAAATTCCGCTGTGGAGTATACCAAATACCATCGCCTAAGGCAATGGATGGCTTTGATAGTGCAGCCCATGATTTAAGTATCAAGGGGAGGTTAGTTCAACAAAGCATCTAGAGCAGAGCGAGGTGTACTCGGAAAAGCTCCCGTGCAACCGAGACAAGCCAGTCTTTGGAGCTTGGCGCAAAAGGCAGCTACATATTTACGCGAGAGTCCCTTTCACCAAACAACCGACGCATATGCAATGCGGTGACAAGCCCCATGTCTTGCCAAAAGCACCCTACTGCCAGCAAAATGAGAGCACTTTGGGTATTTTCTACTCGACTTGTTTCAACCAATGAAGTTTCTTATCCAAAATCACTCTTAGGTATTTGGCTTCATTGGAAATGCAGTGACGCCTTTTAACACTGGTTGAGTCAGACCGGTGAGAATCCTCCTTTTCGTAAAGAGAACAACGTCAGCTTTAAGAGGATTCACCAAAGTCGACTCTTAGTGCACCATTCATCGATCATGTCCAGCATAGATTGCGCGTTAGCACAGACCGTCGCCAGGCATGGACCGACAGAAAGTACAGCAACGTCATCCGCATATGCTTGAGCGTAGACGTTAGAACTATTAAGAGTGTTCAGCAGAGAGTCGACCACCATGCACCATAACAGTGGAGATAGAACGCCACCTTGATAACAACTCATATGTACCCCTGTCATAACATATCGGCCACAATCCGCGTCTACTAATATATACCATATACCTTAGGTCGACTTAAGTCAACATTTAATTTTATAGGGGAAAACATAGAGTATCTTTTCTCGAATTTTTAGTTGCGTGTCTGTAAAGACTGGCGAGTTGGCTATCAGACTAGTGCCGCAATTCTAAAATTTCCTACGATTTTCACGTGAGCGACAACTTTAAACGCCTCTTCTGAAAAATCGTACAAATTGACTTAAGCTATTTTAAATTATTGTCGCATATTTTTGACTTCATGAACGAATAGCGAGGTCTATGGGTAATGTAATCTGGAGTCGTCCGGATTTCGACAAGTTCACTAGGCTCTGGATTCCACCGATTTCATGTTGGTGTAGTTATTGGTGATGCTTTCCTGCAAACATAGTTATTTCCTCAGACGCTAGTTTAACATTCAAGTCCTTGTGGTTGAATTAAATGTAGCTTGCCCGGTTCATCAAATGAAGGCAACACCGCAGAACTAGGGTTATTACCAAAATTGGTTTGGAATGAAAGAATACGCACTAGGTTCCAGAATAACATGAATGACAATCTAGAGAGTTTGAAGTTTTCAAACACTTCCTTTAATATTGAGACACTTACAAATGTTATGAAAAATGCAATCCCTCCATACATACTAGCACGAAACAAAAGTATCTGCAAGCAAAAATGGTTTGACAAAGAGTGTGCTAACGCAAGAGACAAGTCGTTCGCTTTTTAAAAGCTATTTAGGGTGCATAACACCAGCATTTTCAAATTGCTTTACGGAGAAGCAAACAAGGTTTAAACGCCTTTGCTATGCAAAAAAAGTAGCCTACGAGCAACAAAAGATTGCTGTTGTAAACAACTCGAGATCCTCTGATGAGTTCTGGAGAGCTTTTAAGGTCTTAAACGGACAATCAAATACGATTGCTACCACGTTAAAAGCTCCTTTTCTTAGAGAACACTTTAGCAACCTGCTCAACGCTACGATCAGCTCTCCTTTGTTTCAGTATGCAGCGCTCTTTTTACTGACTAGTTTTTGGATGCTCCATTTTCATTGCAAGAAGTAAAAAAGATAATCGATAAAATCAAAGAGAAAGAAAGCACTAGGAGATGACCGTATTCCATTCGAATTTTATAAAAATTGCACAGACGAATTTGTATATTTGACAAATATTTGACGCAACAGCTTTTTAAAGTGCAAGGACCTAGCTTCTCGCAACCACTCATGTTGTGTGCGTTATATTTTTCACACGAATGGAAGGGACCTACAGTTTAATGCCGAATCCGAACGGCGATTTGAGAAGCTTTTTCGTGACAACAATACTCACGGATGTTTGTCAGACGCTCGCAAGAGGTGGGACCGTGAAAAAACTTTTTGGTGTTTTCTGGGATTCGAACTTGGAACCTCATGCGTAGTGATCTGACACACTAACCACTTACGCCACGGCGCCCACATAAAAAAAAACATGAACAGTAATGTTAAAAATACAGTTTAAACTAAATATTTAAAACAAAACATAGCAAATAACTTCATAAACGAATGCTTACCCTTGCGCACAGTCGACATGGTGGCAACGCAAAAAAAAAATTTAACTTCAACTGATTGCAATTAACGTAATTTAACAATTAGAGAAATGCGACGTAGGTCAAAAATAAGATAATGGCTCTCCAAACTGTCCCTCCAAACGGTTCTACCGTTCTAAACGTTCTTTCTAAACTAAACGTATTACTGGTGATACCGGGGGTCTCTGGAGGATATAGTTAAAGTTGTTGTTGTTCTTACACATATTTTAACAACAAGAGCTAACTTCGTGGGTGAGTAACAAAAACTTGCATCCGAGTGTGGTGTAAGCCAAAGTATTTCACCAGATGTGCTGCCTCCGTTAATGAGATGTCAATTTAACACTCTGCTTGAAAAAACAGGCAACAATTTGTACGTAAGGTATGCTAATGAAGCCCAATAATCTCAGCATAGGTTGCTCTGTAGCAAATTAACATATCATCTCCAAGACAGTACGTATTTTCTAAACTCTAATTCAACGGATAAAATAAGTACTATATTTAAATTGAGAGGAGAGCTAGTACACCTAAACTTTATACCACACCGTCCAGACCTTCCAATTTTGTGCAATATGTGCAATTTGAATGTACGAGAAGATGTGTTTCACTTTCTTGCTATTTGTCCAATTTTAAAGGAATTACGTTAACGTTTCTTTGGCTCAACTATCCTAGGTGAAGATGAGGCAATCTGCATTCTGAATGGATGGCAAGGATGGGATTCATTATATAATTATGCACTGAATGCCCTTCGCTATAGGCAATGCGTTATTGCGGAGAACTTTTAAATTGCATATTCAAGTCAATACATATGGTATATTTATTAAGTATTATGTTAATCGTCAATCTGGTAGACGGCCATCAGCCAAACCAAAATACTTATAACTTTTCTTGTTTCTGTTAACTTCTTTTTTAAAATGAAATAAAAGTCATTTAAAACTAACTAACTAACTAAGCCCTTGTGGATATTTTCATTGCGTATATACCATGGTGCATTTACAATTGATCTTAGGACCTTATTTTGAAACCCTTGCATAACATGTAAATTCTTGGTACAGCCCTAAAGCTGGATTCTAAATGTCCATACTGGTTTTAGAATTTAGAGGTTTAATAAATAAATATTTAGCGCAACAGCTCTTAAAGTGCCAGGGCCTAGCTTCTCGCAACCACTTATGTTTTGTGCGTTATATTTCTCACACGAATGGTAGGGACCTACAGTTTAGTGCCGTATCCGAACGGCGATTTGAGAAGCTTTTTCGTGACAACAATACTCACGGATGTTTGTCAAACGCTCGCGAGAGGTGGGACCGTGAAAAAACGGTTTGGTGTTTTTTGGGATTCGAACCTCAGGCGCAGTGGTCCGACACACTAACCACTTACGCCACGGCGCCCACGAATTTGGAGGTTGTTAAGTACAATTATTCTTTATTCAATTCAAGTATTAGGTTAAGGAACTGCACCGGAACTGCAAGAAGAATGATTAGTTGTATCGGAAGTTTTACTTGCCCGCTTAGTGGGCGTATGAATAAAGCTATCGGAAAATGGGAGCTCCTCAGACTGACTGTCAACGCGTCGAACTCTCAACTGATTTTGGTGCCACCTCCATGTTCCAAAGGTTGTCGCCACTAAATACATCATGCCACCACATTATTTCGACATTTTGCCTTGTACCCATGCTGGGCCATGTGAGAAATTCTTTGCAAAGACCGCTTGCTGGTTGGAAAACCGACTTGTTGCTCTGGCTCTCGTCTCCTGCTGAGGTTTGGGAATCTGGCGTCCGGGCAAAATTCCTGCGGGTGATTTGTCGGTCGAGGGATTTGGCGCTGCTCGAAATATACTAAGGAGTTTGAGTAAAGTGTATCCTGGTCGCATCCTCTACCGCTTAAATAGCTTTTTTAAACGAGGTTTTGAACGTCCTCACGAATCCTTCAGCTTCCCCATTGGAAGCGGTGTGAAACGGGGCTGAAGTTAAATGCTGAATTCTATTCAATGAACAGAATTTTTCAAAGTCATCGGACATAAACTGTTGAGCGTTGTCCGTCAGAATGGTATCTGGTAAACTTTAGAGAGTGAATATTCCCTGAAGTGTAGCGATAGTGACGCTAGAGGTTGTCGATGACATCTTGATAACAAACGGAAATTTCGGAAATGTGTCAACGCATATAAACCACATGCTTTCAACGAATGAACCCGCAAAGTCCAAGTGTATGCGCTACCATGGACGATCAGGGGTCGGCCATGCTGAAAATTCTTTCTTTGGGCAGCTGGTTAACTGCTGGCATTGCTGGCACTTTACCGTTTGTTCTGCGATGCGCTTATTGAAAGAAGACCACTAACAGTATCTTCTAGAAAGGTGCTTTATCCGAGCTGTACCCAGTAACCACTATGTACGAGACTCAGAACATTGGGCTGTAATTATAGGAATTGAAAATTTCCTATATGTGGTAATCGGGCTAAATTTCGTGTGGTTTTCATGTGCTACCTCTGCTACTCGTGGAAGCACCACTCATCCATCCTTCTTTTTCTCTCACTTGCCGTCTCTTGAAGGCCCCCGTTGCTTAAAATAACTTATATTGAGCATCTCAAGAAAAAAACACGTGTAATTACACTAATCCCCACCATCCGACTCTGTATTTTATAAAAGTACCACTCAGCTTATATTATTTTCCCTACAACTATCTTATGTCTCAAATTCCTAAAAGTATATCCATTACTATATTCCACCGAACATTTTTTCTTGAAATGCTGTACTCAACCGACAAATGTACACAAGTAAAGAGTCTATCCCTCGTCAAAAAAAAAAATAAAAAATAAAATCCTCAGATCATCAGTATCAAATCCACCTCACCGCCAAAAAGGCAAAAGCATAATCCAGCAGCAAAAAAAAAAAAAAAAAATTCGTTTCCAAAAAAGAAAAAAAAATCGAAAATACCTCCACCGAATGAAACCTCCTCTCGTCCACAAGTACCTAAGCTCTGTGTTTTACTCATGTTCATTGATAAGTCAAACGGCTGTTGTTTGCCAGTAACCATTGCGCTGCCATCTCCCTCTTCTCTTATAATCCACCATTCATCGTCACTCCATCCACCCACTCCGCTCCCTGTGATAAGTATTCAAAATGACACAACAAGGATATATGGAGAATAATTTCTCCGCATCTCCTACCAAAAAAGCTCGAATAATTTGGGAAATTTTCAACACCTTCTTTCCAGAAGCCTTTAGTTTGACATTTCAAATCGCGAGAGAGAGAGAGGTGAAAAATATGTCCTAAGTAACTGTTATGAAATCAACATTTTTACGTAAGATAGGGCAAACAGGACATTCACAAAGAGATAGAGAGTGAAAATAGAGAGCTTCAGGAGAGAAAAGTAAAGCTTTTATTGTTATCAGAGGGAAATTTTCCCCAAAAAGCTCAAATTTTGCAATGAAAATCACGTTTTTATCACCCGGTCTCCACCCCAAGGATATGGGTGATAGTGGCTGAACAGGACTTGGCGTCAGGCGTACAAAAGCTCTTCAGTGTTAGTTGTGAAGCCGTCTGTTATGCATAACAACGTGCTCCAAAAATATTCGTGTTGTCACTTAAGCGTTTTTTTCTGGTCTTGTCTTGTCCTTCCGTGTGTCCTTCATAGGATATTTATTGCTATTTTTCTATACAAAAATAAAAAAAATTATTATCTAATTTTTGGTGAAATCCTTAGTGAATGAGTGTGTGACAGTGAAGAAGAGTAACGAATTGTCCTTTAATTTTTGGTAATGAAAATGTGGTCATTAAATTCTTTTATATGGTGTCAAAGGATATAAGTCCTTTCTTGCCGGTTGCTCAAAGAAAATCATGCACGAGTATATCGCGTAACCATGAAGGAAAAGGGTCTCATCAATTACCTGCTCCTTCAAGTGTTGTTGCAAATACCATCCACAAGTTGAATGCATCAATAGCATTCACGGCTCTGGATACTGATTGCTTGCATGTGATATCACTATTTTAGGGTAACAAAAAAGGACATAAAGTGATGTAGAGTGAAATAAATTTTTCACTGCCACTACAACACCAAAGAGCGGTGAACAAATTTGAAAGATAAGTGCAGAGGATGGGCGCAGGGATATTTCCTTAAAAGTGTATAAAATAAAGAATTCTTTTTCCTCCTTGTGACAAGATAATTTACCAATTCTTTGTTGTTATCTATAAAAAAAAGAAAGAAAAAAGGAACAACTCTCTCTATAAGAGTGTAGTTAACTTTTATTGAAACCCAGGCACCATGACGCCACCAAGTAGTATCACCATTCCCCCAACATTTTTAAGGCATCCTGCGGCATATACCTTCTATTCTACACACCCACCCACGCAGAGATTTTGAACCGTGAACCCTAGTAAAAGAAAAAGCAATAGGAAAACTCAACTAAAGGCAAAACATTGTTATATCATCCGACGACGACGATCCGAGAGCGAAAGGATATGAGCGAGTGAAAAGGACTATACTGCTGGCTAAAGTGTGCCAGTTCCAGTGCCATAGACTCTGTTCTACTGTTGTTCTACAAGGGACGAAATTTCCGCTTATATTTTGTGTTTGTGTGTTTTTTTTTTTTTGGGTTCGTCCTTCCCGATTTTTTCGGGGGTCTTACGTAATTTTCTGTGTTTTACATATAAAAACTAAGCGACTTGTTTGGGGGGCGCCTGAGCGGTTGAATGGTGGCTTGGGTGGAGAGAAAGTTTTTCATACAGCAGGAGCCGGAGTTTTTCTTTAGATGATAGGCATATCCTTTCGAATGATGGTTGTTTTTGGAAGGAAAATGTTTTTGTTTGCCATCGACGTCGACGACGTCGTCGTAGTCTTAGCGCTTTATGGTTATTATTTTGTTTTGCTCAGTTGGATTTCTGTTTCGAGTTTTTTTCTTTTTGTGTCGTAGAGCCTCATTTTAATTTGCACACATATCCTTGAGAGTACGTGGGAGTTTATTCATTTCATAAGTGTACGTTCATGATCCTTTTTTGCTCCGTATGTCTATCTAACTTTCTGTGAGTGTGCGGATTGATTATCATTCTTCGGATGTTGTCATTTCCATATTTGCTTTTATTCTCATTTTCATTTACGTACCTATATTTTTTTGTTTTTATTTCGAAGGATACTTGTGGTTATCTTCTTGCATTTGTTTCTTTTATTATTTTTGCGTTTATTTAGCTGAATTGGTGGAGAAGTATGCATATGTATACCATACATAAAAAGATGAAATTAGGGTCACCTAGAAATGGGTAAGAGAGGCTCATAAATTCTTAGGATAGTTTCGTCCTTGTACCGCTTATCTCCGACTAAGTAGTTGAAGGAGAGATGAGGGATGGAAAAGGAATGCTTTTATATTCACAACGATTTACAGCTGCCATTCATACCATCTGGGGGAAGGTTCTTAACATGATACCTGTGAGTGTAGTTAAAAGATGTTTACATTTCCTTCTTTATAGTTCACACAAAGAACTACTAGATGTTTTATTTTACTTTTTCCGAGTCTAAATATTGTCTCGGTGGAGATATTTACATGAGTTGAGTGTATTAAAATGTAATGCACGTATATTTATAGTGAAAGAAGTTTTTCTATTAGATCTTGGAAAATTTTCTGCATCAATGTCTGTAGGGAATGGGTGTTCTTAACTTAAACTTAAATTTAAGGTTGTACTTACATTATAAAGTGAACTATACTACATGGAAGTCAAATCTTAAAAAAAATAACTCATAGTCCCATTTTTAATCGACCCTGATATATGACTATACCTTCTATGCTCTGTACTATTTTCCTAAGCGAAGCGAGTGGGAAATGCGGTGCGCTTTCGATTTTCGCTACTAATGATAACACGACCCTGTTGCAAAAATCGAAAAGTTGCATTAATCGAAAAGAAAATTAAAACACTTTAAAAAGGCTCACGAAATATACTCTGCGATGTATAAATAAAATTAAATGCATACTCCTACATAGATACATACTTACTCACTTACTTACTTAGATGGCGCTATGGTCCGGGGTGGACCTGGGCCTCAACCAGCAAACCTCTCCAGCTAGCACGATTACGAGTCAGCTGCCTCCAGTTGCGCACGCCAAGTTGGTTGAGGTCCCCCTCCACTTGTTTGCGCCACCTACCGCGAGGTCGTCCTCTACTGCGTCGTCCATCCGGGGTGGATTTGAAAACTTTCTTAGCGGGATGGTTGGGCTCCATCCGCTCTAAATGACCCAGCCATCTTAGTCGCTGTATGTGAACTCTTCTGGGTAAGTCGATGCCCTTGTACAGGCCGTATAGTTCGGCATTGTACCTTCCCCTCCACTCACCGTCTATGCAGACGAGACCAAATATGGCTCGAAGAACTTTTCTCTCAAAATAACCAAGGGCATCCTCATCCGGTTTTGTCAAAGCCCATGCCTCTGCGCCATACAAGAGTTACCTTAGTAGTTCGAGATAGGGCTTTGCTACTCAATTGCCGTTTTAGCCCATAGAAACAACGATTGGCAAGAGTAATTCTTCGTGTCATCTCCCTTCTGATGTCATTTGCGGAGTTCACCATAGAGCCTAGGTAGACAAAATACTTTACTACCTCAAAATTATATCTGTCTACTGTAGCGTTCTGTCCAAGACGCCGATGTGGGTTGTCCTTTTTTGTAGACAGCATATATTTTGTTTTGCTTTCATTGACCGCTAGACCCATCTTTGTTGCCTCGATCTCATTACTCGTAAATGCCCCATTGACTGCCCGCTGAGTTCTTCCGATTATGTTAATGTCATCGGCATAAGCTAGTAGTTGTATAGACTTGTAAAAGATTGTACCTCCGGGGTTGGCTTGTGAGTTTCGTACAATTCTCTCAAGTACTATGTTAAAGAGATCGCATGATAGCGCGTCACCTTGTCTAAGACCTTTCCTGACATCGAACGGTTCGGTGATGTTCTTACCGACTTTGATGGAGCAGCGAGAGTTCTCCATCGTCATTCTGCACAAACGGGGATGAGCTTGGCAGGGATGCCAAGACTAGACATGGCTCTGTACAACTCGTCTCTATATACGCTATCATAGGCAACTTTGAAATCGATGAAAAGGTGGTGCGTATCGATTTTATATTCATGGGTTTTTTCCAAGATCTGCCGTAGTGTGACTATTTGGTCAATGGTGGACTTTCCTGGCCTGAAACCGCACTGATAAGGACCTATCAGGTTGTTGACGATCGGTTTTAGGAGTTCACATAATACGGCAGACAGGATCTTATATGCGATGTTGAGGAGACTTCTGTAATCCTCTGTAATTGGCGCAGTTCAGAGGGTCTGCTTTCTTCAGGATCGGGCAAATGATGCTGAGGTTCCATTCATCGGGCATACTTTCGTCCGACCAGATTTTACAGATGAGGTGGTGCATGCTCCTTACCAACTCATCTCCTCCTGCCTTGAAAGTTCATCGGCAAGGCCGTCGGCTCCAGCAGCTTTGTTGGATTTGAGTTTAGATATCGCTATCCTCACTTCATTCTGATCGGGTTGACGGGAATCTTGACTGCCATCGTCACTGTTGAATGGCTCATTCTGCCTGACAGCGGAATATTGATCATCATCGCCGTTTAACAGTCTGCAGAAGTTTTCCTTCCATATTCTCAGCACCGACTGCGATTCTACTACTATGTTGCCATTTTCGTACCTGCATGCTTCTGTTCTGGCTTTGAAACCCTGGCATGTTCTTTTTAGCATTTGGTAAAATTTTGGAACATTATTCCTGCAATAAAGTCTCTATGCTCCTTTTTCTTTTTTCTGAGAAGTCGATGTTCCTCTTTTCTCCTGCGCACGTAGAGCTGTTAAGCAGCTCTAGTCCTTCTATGCAGCGCCGCTTTGTATGCCCCTTGTTTTGCTGCATGTGCTTGCCGGCATTCCTCATCAAACCAGGGGTTTCGTTGTGGTGGGCGAGAGAAACCCAGTACATCAGAGGCGGCATCTCTGATGGCTTGTGGGCAACGCTGCCACTGGTCTTCCGCATCTGCTGCTGGCGGTATAGGACTTAGATTGAGATTAGAAGAAACACGATTGGCAAAGGTTCTGGCGGTCTCTTGCGATTTTAGCTTTTCGCCGTCAAATTTCCTCACAGTATTTCGTTGATTATATATTATATATACATACATACTTCATATTAAAGAATTTTATTTTTATTAAAAAAAAAAAAAAAAATAGACGCGTCTTAGTAACGGCACTGAGACTAGGCGATATAGGATGTTGTCAAGAGTTTGCTCTTGTCTGCAATATTGCATAGTAAAGCGTACACACATATATGTATGTATGTATTTATTTTGTGTCGTACAATTTCAAAGTTGCGAAAATCGAGAATTCTTTTTGGATTTATTGCAAAAATCGAAAAAAAGTATTGTAAATCCATTACGTGGGTTGCAAATATTGAGCTTTGCAAAAGCAGAGGTTGAAAAAATCGAGAGTGCACTGTACGAACTTAAAAGCTGTCTCAAATATTGTATTTGAACTACATTCCGACACCATAGCTATACCTCTTTTCGCTTGATCTACTGATATGCTTTCAAATAACAAAATCGTCCTTCGTTTACTACTTCCTTATTATTCTACCTATCTGTTGTGGAAAACTCTTTGAAGCTTATCATTATATCCATGTATGTTCTTATTCCAATCTTCCATCTACTTGCATATTAATATGAAATGAATACAATGTCTTAGGAAAAAAAGTTCAAGGTGTTAGTGAAGCAATACCCTTCGTTTATTTTAGCATAATTTTGCAAATAGAGTACCTACTGATTTACCCCGACTACCCCAAAGTTGTTGCATTTTTAATGAGGCACTAAAGTTTGATTTCTATTTTATAGTTGTATTCCTAGGATCCAATGCTATAAGTTCGCGAACTAAAAATGAAATGGACAAGTACTAACTCATATATGTACGTACATATACATATAAGAAGGTTCACATATGTATGCAGGTAGGTTTTAGGAAGAGTCAAGTTCATATTTCAGAAATAAGTTCCGAATCATTTTCACTGCACCATACCTTGCAAACGTCTGATAAACATCCGAGAGTATAACTGCCATGTGAAAGCTTGTCAAAAACCGCCCCTTAAAAACGTCATAAAATTGGGGATCTTTGCCTTACGTTAATTATTATTTTACAATTTGTCCGATATACGAAACCATGACATTTTTAAAGCCAATTGTATTAATATAGTATTGGTCAATCATGTATCGAAGGTCCTTATAGAATCGTTTCCTGTAAATATTCTTAATAATAGTATAATAATAACATCTTTTAAAAATCCTGGAAATGACTTGATACCCTGACTTTTTACAAAAAATGGTTTCTCTTCTCTTAACTATGAGATGCGGGATTTTATTTAATCAGATCACAACTTTTCTGTATTTAGCAAGAAATGGCGGAAAATTTTCCCGTTTTCTTAAATATCATATTCCCATGGGTTTGAGAATACTATTCTCTACGAAGTAGGGCTATAATCACCTTTGCCTGAGTTTTTTTTAGATTAGACAGATTTCTACTAATCCGCCTGCGGGGTTCGACTGTTTGACCTCAGGAAATATAGACAGGTGTCATTGGGTTTGTGTGGTTCAAGAGCTTTTAGGCCTGCATTTCTTTCGCGATACTTTTGGAATGTTCATTGATATTGCCTTTTAATGGAGTTTAAATGAACTGTTCTTTGAATATGACAATACCAGCTGAGCCAGTTGTGATCTGGTTTTCGTGAAATGATTTCTTTGAAGTCCACAAAGCCGGAGAAGAGCTATTCTCTATAATGTCGCGTATTTGACAGTTTACAGCTGTTTTGGTTTCTTACCTGCTATGCAGATTTATATGTCTTTATAGCAATATAGTACGTCATGTTTTGGATATACATTGATTCGTTTACATGTCATATGAAAACATTTTTTTATTAGGAAACAAGGTATTTAAAATACGAAGTTATATGAGCTTTATGTTCGTTTTTATTTTTATTTTTTATGATCTGATGTTTTTTTTTTTTTATTTTGTTTTCAGGTGTGCTTATTACTTTGCTCTGTTTAACATTATTTTTTTCTTTTTTGGATATACTCGTAAGTATCTTCTAGAAACCTGTCACTTATATTACTTAGAGAGTATACTTTTACAGAAGCATTTTTCTGATTGTTGTACGATGCCTTAAGAACGTGAGGACGTAGAAATATTTTTGGTATTTTGCACTCTTTTCTGTCTCAAACGTATGCCCTTGAAATTTGAAGGCACAAAGCTTATATTCTGTCATATTCTTAACTTCCCATCGCCTGATCGCTTTAAGCGAAACTTCATTTCGCAAATTCGCTGGTCGCGCTATTGACAGATTGCGCTTTAGCCATAGGTATCCGATTTTAGGCACTTGAGTTTACACTCAAACGATGAAACTAAAATAGATTTTAAAAGCGAGATGACACCTAAGCATTCACTGTGAAACATGCGCAATATAAGAAGCTTTCTGGAAATTGATCGCCAAGTTGCTAATTGCATGCTTAAATTGTGAAACTCTAACCGCCAGTTTTATATTGCGGACTTACAAAATAGAAACTAGTAATTGCATCCATACTTTTACTGTATTGTTAAAAAATACAGGCCTTCACAGGCAGTATTTTTTTGCAAATAAAAAGAATTGGTTCCGTTTGTTATAATGTTATGTTTATCTAAACATTTACATTCTTTTTATTAAGTCGCGAAGATAATAACGTTCAAGTGGCCATCGCCAGAGCTGATGTACATTTGGGTTCGTGCCTCAGCATTTTCAATGACTCTTCTCAAAAATTCTGGCGATAAATTCTCCACTTCTTGTCGGATGTTCTCCTTTAGGCTCACCAAGATCTGTGGCTTGTTCGTATAAGCCCGTGACTCCAAAAAATTTCAAAGAAAGTCTAAAAGGGTCAAATCGAACAATCTTGCAAGCTAATGTAAATCGCCAAAACGAGAAATTAGGCTTGCATCGTCCAGCTGGACCCACGTGTTCCCTAAATACAAATCCTCAATTTACGCAGCAAGAAGTCGTTGCTCATGGTTCTGTATCACTCACCAATTATAGTAACAGTGCTACCGACGCCGTTCTCGAAAAAATATAGGTCAATTTTCAATGGAAAACCATACTCATCGCGGTCGAGGTTAAAGAGGGATTCTTGCTATTTACACGCGATTGGCGGTCAAGCAATAGCTGATGCACTGTTTTCACTTTGTACGGGTATATCTTTTATTTTTTTTTGCAATGTTGGCTCTACAGACCGTCTATTGATGCGTGGTGTGTCGTCCGGTTGATATTGATTTTGGGTCCTCTCAATCATCTGCAGCCAGAGCATCGATATTCTCGACCACCGACTACCATGTATCGATTATTCGTCAAAAATATTGATACAATTCTGCGTTCTTGAAGATGACAGCAATCTATGGTTTGTCTACGTGTATTCTGCTTCTGTTTACTTAACAAATGCCAAAGTCGTGATGATTTTCATATTAATAAATTAATACCGATTTATAAAGCAGAATTTTGTGATCAGTCTTTTTTCGTAAGCTGTGTCACATTTGGGAATAAAATGGAAAAATCTTTCAAATATTTGAATTTCGTGCAAAATTGTATTTTGCAAATAATCTTGCAAGCCTGTATGCATTTATCAAAAACCTGCATATGCCTATATATACTCATACGTGCATGCTTGGATTTCACATTGTTTTTATAAATGAAATTCGGAAATTCCAAATGCTTAATTATACGGTCCAAATGTTTTTTTTTTATACCTTGGCATAAAATTGTTTAAAACATGTCTGTAAAAAATTTATGAAACATCCATATTTTTAGAAAAATCTGTTCATTTAAAAAAAGTGCATGCAAATTTGTAAATTTAATTTTTTTTTTATTATTCTGAAGAATTTTTGACGCGTTTTGCTTGTCTTTTATACAAGTATGATGGATGATTTCGTTTCGAGGTCCAACAAAAGTCTGCGAGCATTGTCGACGACCATTTTCCTTGATATCGCTTTTCCATCGCCATGTCTTCGTGAAATCTCTCCCCATGCTCGTCGCTTACGTTTTCAGGGAAACACTCCAAATGGGAATCAAGGAAATGAATGTTTAAGGACATTTTGCATCCCAAGCTTTTGCAGTTTTGTAATAGCTTAGACATGATTTCCTTATAGTATACATGTATTGCCTAAAAAATTCACATTCATTCAAAATACTTCAACAAAAGAAAGCCATGCATTTTTCTCCTGTATATTTAATTTGTCAATAAAATTGGAGTCCTTAATAACCTTTCTTATACCTGGCCCTATAAAAATGCCTTCTTTTAATTAAGCTTCGCTCAATTGGGGAACAAAGTTTTTAAATAGAGGAAACATTTTCCAGTTTTATCCATGGCTTTAACAAAGTTTTTCATAAGTCCCAATTTTATGTTTAAGGGCAGCAAAATGATGTTGTTTGGCTCTATTAAGGGGCTTTGAGCAATACTTTTTTGTCCAGTTGTATAATTACTCCGCATTGGCCATTCTGTTTTATTGTAGTGTTGATTCCTAGCTCTGCTATTCTGTCAGTAACCAATGTCAAGTAAAGGGTGAGCCAACAGTTAGTGTCGAAGTTTTTATTAAATTAAACACACATTTATTGCGAAATCAATGTAGAACTTTATGCAGGTTGTATCTTTGAACTTATGGAATCTTTTCATACGTATATACCGACTAAACTGCTAAGATTTTTGTTTTGTCGATGGAGTTTGTGAAATTAATATTCTGTGAAATTTTCGTTTTCCTCTTTGCAGCCATAAGAAAATTTATCGTCCACGGATGGGTAAAAGTGTAGTAAAACTTAAGAAAATGAATCATACTCGTACGTAAGAATTCTTGGCAGACAGTTAGATAGTCTACAATAAATTGCTGCATGGCAACCAGAAAATAATTTCGTTATTTAATTCCAGATTCATAATTTTTTGTATGATTTGTGTTTAAGTTAAATCTATTTCCTTGACTTCCTTAAAAAAAAACTCCAACTCTGGAATAACAACTTACAATTCTCAGCCGAAATAAATAAATAGGTGCACTCATGATTAGATAACTCCAGACAACAAGAGCTCAATTCGTCAGAAAAGCTTATTGCTGTGAAACCATTAAGTTAATTTTTCAAAACTCTGCATTACGTGTCCATCAACACACTGTGTACCACTAGTACCAACAACTTCTCTGTACGAAATCAAAATGTCAAACTTTCTGCCAAGAAAATACGTTTTATGCAGTTACTCGTATAGTTTCGTTTTCAAAAATGCAACCATTCGGGTTGAAGGATTTTCTTTCTTTTGCAAAATTTCACGAAATTGCAATAAAGAACAACAAATTTGTCTGACAGGACACAACACTACAATACGATGAAATGAGGGGAAGTTGAAATGGCTTAGAATGCAGTTTCATAAAGTATGTATGTACTTCCTCGCAACCAGTAGCCGGTGAGTGGTGAGTGGTTAAGTGATTGGCTTGGGGATGATTGTGTAGTACTTAGAGAACATTCATTAAGTTTTTTTTTTTATTCTTTTGTGCAAAAGTTGAGGTTTATGAAACTGAAATGTTGACATGGCCAGGCATCAAAGGAATGAAAACTTGGATTTTAGATAGAAATAATTAGGATAGGCTAAGTTGAGTTGAGATTGAACTGATGGCAAGTTGGAGTGAAGGCGTAGCCTTACATATTAAACAGATGAATTATAGTGTATGCCAAAGGTTGCATACTTTCTCAAACTAGCTTCTTATGAATTTTAATTCCTACAAAATATTGAAAATGGTTATTTTTTTCATATGTCACTGAGCGGTCTTAAACATGTTCAATGTCCTGCCTTGAACTTTGAGAAACATGCATTCCGAATTTCAAAATTCTTACCCAAAATATAAATTCGAAAATTGACACACAGATGGATAAACAGTTGGATAGACGGACATGGTTCAATCGATATTGCTAAATTATTTTTTTTTCTTTTATGGGGTTAATAAATAAATAAATATGAATATACTCGTACTCTTTAGAATATCGTATTTTTATTAAAACTTTGGCATGAGATAAAGTTGAGCAATTTAGACAACCAAAATTGTTTGTGTCAATCTCTTAATTAATTGGTTTGTAGAAGTTACAATATATGTTAGGAATACGACTACAGTGTGTACAATATTGGCCCTAATTGCCACAGAGATTTTAGTTGCGATATAACAAGTCTACATTCAAGTCTCCCGGATATGTTCCCGCCACTTGTTATAATATACATAATATATTACAATAATAAGATCAAATTTCAACCACGTAATAAATTTAATGACGACATCCGAATGATCACACTTGATTCAACAACAACTAAACTGCTATATGTCAATGGCCGCTCACTGAGAAATAAAATAAATGAAATAGAAATTCTGTTGCAGCAAATCAGCTGAGAAATGGACATTATCTGTGTAAAAGCATGGGTAAGTCAACATGGTTGCATGACCAACATTTCTACAACATATCAAATTATGTAAAAATATGATCTTGCAGACCTGTAAAACAACAATGTGTTTGTGCGATTTTTGTAAACAATAAATACAAGCACGTCGAAATATTCAATAGAAGTGTTGACTAAGATAGTTTATGTTATGTTGTGTGAAAGTAAGAACCACTTACTCGAATTTACAAATTGTCTGTGTTTTCAGAAGTCAATTGATGGTGTTGCACTTCTTACAACATTTCGCAGAGTGCTGACAAAAAACATCGAAACGCGACACTTTCATTATTGGCGATTTACACTTAAATTTTTTTAATGAAACTGACAATTTTATAACCAAGTATTTAAATACGTTACGAATGAATGGGTATTATCTTTGAAACAACGAAATCGCGAGTAGATTGAACAACAATATTGATCGCATTTTCATAAATAACCCCCTTCTTAAGTTACGTTCTCATTTCGCTAAGATTAAAGAATTGATAGATGTCCTAAGAAAGCAAACCAGAAAATCAAATAAATATTCTGAATCATTTTAAATTAAAGACGTTGTCAAATTGGGAGTCAATTCAAATAAATGATGCCACTTCCTGCAAAAATATATACATATCTCGACGAAAAAAACGAAATCTAAAAACTACATGTCCTCAATCACCTAGTTGGGCGATAGCCTGAACAAATATTGGCCATATCAAAAACTTCTGGTATACTCGAAAAGATTCTCAAAACGAACTACAGAGTGTCCGCCGGGAACGTATACTACTTTGTTTTGCCGCCATTTTGGTAAACATTAGTCTTGACAGTTCATATTTGGCAGTCGTGAAGTAGACACGTGGCAAATTTATTATGGAAAAATATTCGATAAACGAACGTGTTTTAATCGTTAAAACATTTTATCAAAATCAATCATCGATTACTGTGACGATGAGAAAGTTACGTGAAATTTTTGGGAGAAACAACGTGCCAACAAAACGCACTATTTATCGTGTAGTGAATGATTTCGAAGAAAGAGGGTCTGTAGGTGATAGGCCCAAGCATGGGCCACAACGTACTGCAAGATCGGCTGAAAACAAGACGGTGCCACATCGCATACAGCCAGGATTACAATGGAATTACTGCGAGACCTCTTTCCACAACAAGTTATTTCAAAAAATGGTGATGTTGATTGGCCTCCACGGTCGCCTGATTTGACTGCTCCTGACTTCTTCTTGTGGGGATATCTGAAAAGCAAGGTTTATGCAAACAAACCAGAAACGCTTGAGCATTTCAAACAAAATATTCGTGATGAAATTAATGAAATACCGCGTGAAATGTGTGGCTGGTCAAACGGTAGTGCATGCGATCATATGAAAACACAAGCGTTTTCACTCAGCTGAGGCCTACCAACTCCTACTCTCAACCTCCACGCGGTGACAGCCGGGTGCCTAGTACCTTAATCCAAGAAATGGGTAACCAACCCCGTTTGGCGGATCCTTGGTGGCAGCAGATGAGAGAGGGGGGGAGAGTGCTTTTCTCACTAGAGCGCTTCTTCCTGTTCCAGGCGGCAGCGGACGAATTCCCTAGACGGAGTCAACGGTGGCGTCTATAGTTCCAGTTAGGTTGAACTTAGTGAATACCTTGCGCGAGCTGCTTCGACGTATTCGGATCACAGGTTGGTAAGGAATTTCCAATGTTGGTCAGGACATTGGAATAGAGATGGTGGCGGAGGAGCCCTTAATGGGCCAACGGCAGCGCTCATACTCCCGTAGTGGACTACTGGCACCGGTGTACCCGGCCCCTCGTCCTAGGGGAATAATTAAGGAACTGGCCCTCCAGGTTGGGGGTTGTGCCGTCGGGGTAACTTCCCTACCACATAAAAAGCGCATGGTTCCGAAACAACCAAAAGCCTCGGATGACTCAACTAATGACGACCCCAGCAAACGAAATAAGGACAACGACCTTCGGATCTGCACGTGGAATGTTCTGTCCCTTTACAGACCACGTGCAGCCGAAGAACTAGCAGAGGCCCTAGACTGCTATAAAGCAGATATTACCGCCATCCAGGAAGTGCGATGGGATGGGCCGGGCAAAAAGAGGATGAAAAACTGTGACATCTACTACGGTGATTGCTACAGAGGCAACAGGCAACGCTTATTCGGATGCGGATTTGTCATACGCGGCAGACTTAGGCAAGAAGTCTTAAGCTTCCGACACGTGAGCGAGCGTATTATGACTATCCGGATCAAGGCTAAATTCGCTAACATAAGCCTAATATGTGTTCATGCCCCCACAGAAGAAAAGGACCCTGCCACCAAAGAGTGTTTCTACGAGCTCCTCGATAAAACATACGAGCAATGTCCTAAATACGGCGTTAAAATCATATTGGGAGATTTTAACGCCAAAATAGGAAAGGAGGACGTCCTTGGTAGGGCAGTCGGTAAGCATAGCCTACACGACACCACGTCTGATAACGGACTAAGGCTAATTGATTTCGCTGTGGAGCGAAATGTCACCATAGCAAGCACATGGCTTCCTCATCTCGATATTCATAAGCAGACATGGTGGTCCAATGATCATGTAACGATCAACCAAATTGATCATATTGCGATCGACGCAAGGCATGCCTCCAATATTCTGGATGTCCGGACCTTCCGAGCGGCCAACATAGACTCGGATCATTACCTTGTTGTAGCCAAGGTACGAATGCGGATATCCCAATCTGAGCAACAAAGAAGAATTACTGTGAGAAAATTTAACGTCGAAAAGCTACAATCGCAAGAGACCGCCAGACTCTTCGCCGAACGCGTATCCCGAAATCTCTCAATCACCCCTTTGCCGCCAGCATCAAGTGCCGAAGACCAGTGGCAACGCTGCCAACATGCCATCAGAAACGCCGCGACTGATGTGCTGGGTCTCGCTCGACCACCACCGCGAAACCCCTGGTTTGACGAAGAATGCCGGCGAGTGCATGCAGCAAAACAAGAGGCATACAAAGCGGCACTGCAAAGGAAGACGAGAGCTGCTCGTGAGCTCTACGAGCAAAAGAGACGGGAAGAACATCGGCTTCTCCAAAAGAAGAAGAAAGAGCATGAGAAGCGCGCGTTTGAGAATATCGAGAGTCTATACTCCAGGAACAATGTACGGAAGTTTTACCAAAAGGTAAAAAGAACGTGTCAGAGAAGTAATACCCGTACAGAAACCTGTAGAGATGAAAATGGAAACCTCGTAGTAGAATCACAGTCGGTGCTGAGAATATGGAAAAACTATTTCTGCAGACTGCATAACGGCGACGAAGACCAACATCCCGCTGTCAGGCAGAACGAACCATTCAACATAGACGATGATAGTCAAAATTTCCGTCCACCTGACCAAAACGAAGTGAGGATAGCAATATCCAAGCTAAAATCCAACAAGGCTGCTGGACCTGACGGCATACCGGCCGAACTTTTCAAGGCAGCTGGGGATGAATTGGTGGAGTGCATACACCAACTCATTTCTAATATTTGGTCAGACGAGTGTATGCCTGATGAATGGAATTTCAGCATCGTTTGCCCGATCCACAAGAAAGGAGACCCCTCAACTGCGCCAATTATAGAGGCATCAGTCTCCTCAACATCGCATACAAGATCTTTTCTGCGATATTGTGTGAACGCCTGAAACCCTTTATCAACAGCCTGATTGGACCCTATCAGTGCGGTTTCAGGCCAGGAAAGTCTATCATCTATCAAATCTTCACACTTCGGCAGATCCTGGAGAAAACCCAAGAATTCCAAATCGATACTCACCACCTCTTTATCGATTTCAAGGCCGCCTATGACAGCATCTATAGAGAAGAGCTTTATAGAGCCATGTATAGTTTTGACATCCCTGCCAAACTTGTCCGTCTGTGCAGGCTGACGATGGAGAACGCTCGCTGCTCCATCAAGGTCGGTAATGACCTCACCGAGACCTTTGATGTCAAAAAAAGCTTTAGATAAGGTGACGCGCTGTCATGTGACTGAACGGATTGTGCGGAAAATTGGACAAAACGTCACCGTGGGCAGCTATAACTTCGAGGTAGTAAGGGACTTTGTCTACCTTGGCTCTGCTATAAATTCAACAAACAAAATCAGTGCAGAAATCAATCGAAGAATAACTCTTGCCAATCGCTGTTTTTTTGGGCTTATAAGGCAATTCAACAGTAAAGCCCTATCTCGAACAACTAAGGAGACTCTATATAAGACCTTGATCATCCCAGTCCTGCTTTACGGCGCTGAAACATGGACTTTATTAAAAGAGGATGAAGATATCCTTGGACGCTTCAAGAGAAAAATTCTTCGTAAGATTTTCGGTTCCGTTTGCGTTGACGGGTTTTGGAGGAGAAGATTCAATCACGAACTATACGAGCTGTACAGCGACATCGACCTAGTCAAAAAACTGCGTATTGGACATCTGAGATGGCTAGGACATGTAGAGCGAATGGACACCAACGCTCCGGCCCGCAGAGTCTTCGAATCTAACCCCGAGGGACGACGCAGTAGAGGGAATCATCGCCGTAGGTGGCGCGCACAAGTTCAAGGGGACCTCGATCAACTTGGAGTGCGCAACTGGAGGCAATTAGCTAAAGACCGAGCTAAATGGAGAGGCTTGTTGGTTGAGGCCCAGGTTCACCCCGAACTGTAGCGCCACCTAAGTAAGTAAGTAAGCGTGAAATGTGTGAGAATGTAATGAACAATGTGCTCAAAAGGGCTCGCATTTGTGAGACTAGCAGAGGCGGACATTTACCTGATATTGTATTCCATATATAATTGCCGACACTAAATAAAACATTTATCAATATAAGATCCATTCTCTTTCATTTAATTAAAAATTATAAACAAACAAAGTAGTATACCTTCCCGGCGGACACCCTGTACTTCTACGGCAATATATTTACCAAACTAAAGAGAAAAAAAAACAATACTACTTTCAGAACCTATTTGCACAAAACTTACAATACACCTCTACTCTACACTACTCGACAATGTATCAACAACATTTTATATAATAAAACCAAAATAAAGAATGAATGCTACTACGGAGTAGTAGTAGTAGTAATAGTACTTTATTTCAAAAAATATAAGTTTGAATACAAAATAGTACAATTTAAGCAATGGCTTTGCCGTTTGCCGTAGATTAACAACAACTTAATTCGTGAATACATTTACAAACAAAAGATATCAATTATAAAAATAATCAAAAAGTATATATAAAAATAAAACATCAATTTTTGTACATAGCTCCTTTTTCGTTTTTTTGTTTTTAAGATGAAAAATTTTCTTCAAAGATTCTTGTTCTGTAATTGTATGCAGTGGAACAGTAAGCTACTAGGGCATACCAGTCACTAACATTTAAAAGATTCGTTACTTCGCTAGTTTTTAAACGTTCTGCACTCAAAAGTGTGCGTCTGATGTCTTTCAGAATCGGGCAGTTACCTACAAGGTGAGCGGTGTCTTCTACTTCCCCTGTATTGCATAACCCACATCTTAATGGGAGATCGTTGCGATGTGGCCTATAATTCAACTTTAGAAGTTCTCCTCTTGTTCGCAGAATTAATGAAATTTGGTGGATATTAAGGTTGGAGTTCATGTAGTTAATCTGGTTATGTGCTAGATTTCTATATATTAGACGCGAGCTTGAACTCTTGGCTGAATTAATGGAGTCGCGTTTCATGGCTAAGTCGACATCAGAAACAAATTTATAAAGAGCACTTGTCCATTCTGGGGAATTAGATTCGCTCATTCTTAAATTAATATTATGCTTGAAAGCAGTATTCTCCCACTCTTTGCAAAATTACGACTTGGTTCTTAGAACTTTTTTCGCAAGAATCTTATTGAGTCATCTATCGTCATCTGCGCTCAAAACCTTTAATATATATTTGACTAAGATAGTTTATGTTATGTTGTGTGAAAGTAAGAACCACTTACTCGAATTTACAAATTGTCTGTGTTTTCAGAAGTCAATTGATGGTGTTGCACTTCTTACAACATTTCGCAGAGTGCTGACAAAAAACATCGAAACGCGACACTTTCATTATTGGCGATTTACACTTAAATTTTTTTAATGAAACTGACAATTTTATAACCAAGTATTTAAATACGTTACGAATGAATGGGTATTATCTTTGAAACAACGAAATCGCGAGTAGATTGAACAACAATATTGATCGCATTTTCATAAATAACCCCCTTCTTAAGTTACGTTCTCATTTCGCTAAGATTAAAGAATTGATAGATGTCCTAAGAAAGCAAACCAGAAAATCAAATAAATATTCTGAATCATTTTAAATTAAAGACGTTGTCAAATTGGGAGTCAATTCAAATAAATGATGCCACTTCCTGCAAAAATATATACATATCTCGACGAAAAAAACGAAATCTAAAAACTACATGTCCTCAATCACCTAGTTGGGCGATAGCCTGAACAAATATTGGCCATATCAAAAACTTCTGGTATACTCGAAAAGATTCTCAAAACGAACTACAGAGTGTCCGCCGGGAACGTATACTACTTTGTTTTGCCGCCATTTTGGTAAACATTAGTCTTGACAGTTCATATTTGGCAGTCGTGAAGTAGACACGTGGCAAATTTATTATGGAAAAATATTCGATAAACGAACGTGTTTTAATCGTTAAAACATTTTATCAAAATCAATCATCGATTACTGTGACGATGAGAAAGTTACGTGAAATTTTTGGGAGAAACAACGTGCCAACAAAACGCACTATTTATCGTGTAGTGAATGATTTCGAAGAAAGAGGGTCTGTAGGTGATAGGCCCAAGCATGGGCCACAACGTACTGCAAGATCGGCTGAAAACAAGACGGTGCCACATCGCATACAGCCAGGATTACAATGGAATTACTGCGAGACCTCTTTCCACAACAAGTTATTTCAAAAAATGGTGATGTTGATTGGCCTCCACGGTTGCCTGATTTGACTGCTCCTGACTTCTTCTTGTGGGGATATCTGAAAAGCAAGGTTTATGCAAACAAACCAGAAACGCTTGAGCATTTCAAACAAAATATTCGTGATGAAATTAATGAAATACCGCGTGAAATGTGTGGCTGGTCAAACGGTAGTGCATGCGATCATATGAAAACACAAGCGTTTTCACTCAGCTGAGGCCTACCAACTCCTACTCTCAACCTCCACGCGGTGACAGCCGGGTGCCTAGTACCTTAATCCAAGAAATGGGTAACCAACCCCGTTTGGCGGATCCTTGGTGGCAGCAGATGAGAGAGGGGGGGAGAGTGCTTTTCTCACTAGAGCGCTTCTTCCTGTTCCAGGCGGCAGCGGACGAATTCCCTAGACGGAGTCAACGGTGGCGTCTATAGTTCCAGTTAGGTTGAACTTAGTGAATACCTTGCGCGAGCTGCTTCGACGTATTCGGATCACAGGTTGGTAAGGAATTTCCAATGTTGGTCAGGACATTGGAATAGAGATGGTGGCGGAGGAGCCCTTAATGGGCCAACGGCAGCGCTCATACTCCCGTAGTGGACTACTGGCACCGGTGTACCCGGCCCCTCGTCCTAGGGGAATAATTAAGGAACTGGCCCTCCAGGTTGGGGGTTGTGCCGTCGGGGTAACTTCCCTACCACATAAAAAGCGCATGGTTCCGAAACAACCAAAAGCCTCGGATGACTCAACTAATGACGACCCCAGCAAACGAAATAAGGACAACGACCTTCGGATCTGTACGTGGAATGTTCTGTCCCTTTACAGACCACGTGCAGCCGAAGAACTAGCAGAGGCCCTAGACTGCTATAAAGCAGATATTACCGCCATCCAGGAAGTGCGATGGGATGGGCCGGGCAAAAAGAGGATGAAAAACTGTGACATCTACTACGGTGATTGCTACAGAGGCAACAGGCAACGCTTATTCGGATGCGGATTTGTCATACGCGGCAGACTTAGGCAAGAAGTCTTAAGCTTCCGACACGTGAGCGAGCGTATTATGACTATCCGGATCAAGGCTAAATTCGCTAACATAAGCCTAATATGTGTTCATGCCCCCACAGAAGAAAAGGACCCTGCCACCAAAGAGTGTTTCTACGAGCTCCTCGATAAAACATACGAGCAATGTCCTAAATACGACGTTAAAATCATATTGGGAGATTTTAACGCCAAAATAGGAAAGGAGGACGTCCTTGGTAGGGCAGTCGGTAAGCATAGCCTACACGACACCACGTCTGATAACGGACTAAGGCTAATTGATTTCGCTGTGGAGCGAAATGTCACCATAGCAAGCACATGGCTTCCTCATCTCGATATTCATAAGCAGACATGGTGGTCCAATGATCATGTAACGATCAACCAAATTGATCATATTGCGATCGACGCAAGGCATGCCTCCAATATTCTGGATGTCCGGACCTTCCGAGCGGCCAACATAGACTCGGATCATTACCTTGTTGTAGCCAAGGTACGAATGCGGATATCCCAATCTGAGCAACAAAGAAGAATTACTGTGAGAAAATTTAACGTCGAAAAGCTACAATCGCAAGAGACCGCCAGACTCTTCGCCGAACGCGTATCCCGAAATCTCTCAATCACCCCTTTGCCGCCAGCATCAAGTGCCGAAGACCAGTGGCAACGCTGCCAACATGCCATCAGAAACGCCGCGACTGATGTGCTGGGTCTCGCTCGACCACCACCGCGAAACCCCTGGTTTGACGAAGAATGCCGGCGAGTGCATGCAGCAAAACAAGAGGCATACAAAGCGGCACTGCAAAGGAAGACGAGAGCTGCTCGTGAGCTCTACGAGCAAAAGAGACGGGAAGAACATCGGCTTCTCCAAAAGAAGAAGAAAGAGCATGAGAAGCGCGCGTTTGAGAATATCGAGAGTCTATACTCCAGGAACAATGTACGGAAGTTTTACCAAAAGGTAAAAAGAACGTGTCAGAGAAGTAATACCCGTACAGAAACCTGTAGAGATGAAAATGGAAACCTCGTAGTAGAATCACAGTCGGTGCTGAGAATATGGAAAAACTATTTCTGCAGACTGCATAACGGCGACGAAGACCAACATCCCGCTGTCAGGCAGAACGAACCATTCAACATAGACGATGATAGTCAAAATTTCCGTCCACCTGACCAAAACGAAGTGAGGATAGCAATATCCAAGCTAAAATCCAACAAGGCTGCTGGACCTGACGGCATACCGGCCGAACTTTTCAAGGCAGCTGGGGATGAATTGGTGGAGTGCATACACCAACTCATTTCTAATATTTGGTCAGACGAGTGTATGCCTGATGAATGGAATTTCAGCATCGTTTGCCCGATCCACAAGAAAGGAGACCCCTCAACTGCGCCAATTATAGAGGCATCAGTCTCCTCAACATCGCATACAAGATCTTTTCTGCGATATTGTGTGAACGCCTGAAACCCTTTATCAACAGCCTGATTGGACCCTATCAGTGCGGTTTCAGGCCAGGAAAGTCTATCATCTATCAAATCTTCACACTTCGGCAGATCCTGGAGAAAACCCAAGAATTCCAAATCGATACTCACCACCTCTTTATCGATTTCAAGGCCGCCTATGACAGCATCTATAGAGAAGAGCTTTATAGAGCCATGTATAGTTTTGACATCCCTGCCAAACTTGTCCGTCTGTGCAGGCTGACGATGGAGAACGCTCGCTGCTCCATCAAGGTCGGTAATGACCTCACCGAGACCTTTGATGTCAAAAAAAGCTTTAGATAAGGTGACGCGCTGTCATGTGACTGAACGGATTGTGCGGAAAATTGGACAAAACGTCACCGTGGGCAGCTATAACTTCGAGGTAGTAAGGGACTTTGTCTACCTTGGCTCTGCTATAAATTCAACAAACAAAATCAGTGCAGAAATCAATCGAAGAATAACTCTTGCCAATCGCTGTTTTTTTGGGCTTATAAGGCAATTCAACAGTAAAGCCCTATCTCGAACAACTAAGGAGACTCTATATAAGACCTTGATCATCCCAGTCCTGCTTTACGGCGCTGAAACATGGACTTTATTAAAAGAGGATGAAGATATCCTTGGACGCTTCAAGAGAAAAATTCTTCGTAAGATTTTCGGTTCCGTTTGCGTTGACGGGTTTTGGAGGAGAAGATTCAATCACGAACTATACGAGCTGTACAGCGACATCGACCTAGTCAAAAAACTGCGTATTGGACATCTGAGATGGCTAGGACATGTAGAGCGAATGGACACCAACGCTCCGGCCCGCAGAGTCTTCGAATCTAACCCCGAGGGACGACGCAGTAGAGGGAATCATCGCCGTAGGTGGCGCGCACAAGTTCAAGGGGACCTCGATCAACTTGGAGTGCGCAACTGGAGGCAATTAGCTAAAGACCGAGCTAAATGGAGAGGCTTGTTGGTTGAGGCCCAGGTTCACCCCGAACTGTAGCGCCACCTAAGTAAGTAAGTAAGCGTGAAATGTGTGAGAATGTAATGAACAATGTGCTCAAAAGGGCTCGCATTTGTGAGACTAGCAGAGGCGGACATTTACCTGATATTGTATTCCATATATAATTGCCGACACTAAATAAAACATTTATCAATATAAGATCCATTCTCTTTCATTTAATTAAAAATTATAAACAAACAAAGTAGTATACCTTCCCGGCGGACACCCTGTACTTCTACGGCAATATATTTACCAAACTAAAGAGAAAAAAAAACAATACTACTTTCAGAACCTATTTGCACAAAACTTACAATACACCTCTACTCTACACTACTCGACAATGTATCAACAACATTTTATATAATAAAACCAAAATAAAGAATGAATGCTACTACGGAGTAGTAGTAGTAGTAATAGTACTTTATTTCAAAAAATATAAGTTTGAATACAAAATAGTACAATTTAAGCAATGGCTTTGCCGTTTGCCGTAGATTAACAACAACTTAATTCGTGAATACATTTACAAACAAAAGATATCAATTATAAAAATAATCAAAAAGTATATATAAAAATAAAACATCAATTTTTGTACATAGCTCCTTTTTCGTTTTTTTGTTTTTAAGATGAAAAATTTTCTTCAAAGATTCTTGTTCTGTAATTGTATGCAGTGGAACAGTAAGCTACTAGGGCATACCAGTCACTAACATTTAAAAGATTCGTTACTTCGCTAGTTTTTAAACGTTCTGCACTCAAAAGTGTGCGTCTGATGTCTTTCAGAATCGGGCAGTTACCTACAAGGTGAGCGGTGTCTTCTACTTCCCCTGTATTGCATAACCCACATCTTAATGGGAGATCGTTGCGATGTGGCCTATAATTCAACTTTAGAAGTTCTCCTCTTGTTCGCAGAATTAATGAAATTTGGTGGATATTAAGGTTGGAGTTCATGTAGTTAATCTGGTTATGTGCTAGATTTCTATATATTAGACGCGAGCTTGAACTCTTGGCTGAATTAATGGAGTCGCGTTTCATGGCTAAGTCGACATCAGAAACAAATTTATAAAGAGCACTTGTCCATTCTGGGGAATTAGATTCGCTCATTCTTAAATTAATATTATGCTTGAAAGCAGTATTCTCCCACTCTTTGCAAAATTGCGACTTGGTTCTTAGAACTTTTTTCGCAAGAATCTTATTGAGTCATCTATCGTCATCTGCGCTCAAAACCTTTAATATATATTTCATGTTAAGCTTCAGCGTGAATATAAACAATGGTGATATTCCACTCTCTATATGCAGTATGTAGTTAGGTGTGTTCGACAGTAAATGCAGTAGCTTCTTCAGGAAAAATTTAAGCAATTTTTCAACTTCATCACACAGCCTGTATCCCCAGACTTGCGCTCCATAGGCCATTACTGAACGCACTACAGCTTCAAATATTTTCACCTTTGCTAGTATGTGAACTTTGGGGTTAGAAATAAGATCCCTCCACTTTGAATTCAAAGCTTTCTTCGCTTCTACAAGCTTGAGTTCAAGGTGATGTTTCATCGAAAGGTTATGGCTTAGAGTTATACCCAAGTACTTGTAGGACCTCACTACTTCTAAATTTTCTCCACCGTAGGTCCATCGTCCGTTTCTCGAGAGGCGACCTGTACCTTTACGAAATACTAATACCTTGCTTTTAGAAGTATTTATTTCCAGGCAGTTGGCATGGCAATATCTTTCAGTTTTGTTGATCATAAGTTGCAACGAACTTGGTGATTCGTCTGCATAAAGCAGTGCCCTTACTAATAGCTGATCTACACATATGCCTGCTGGAAGTATGTCTAATATACCATATCATCCACAAAAAGTGCGAAAGGAAGAGGGCTTAGCTCCCATTTCCACTTCAAACCATTCCGACAATTTTTGACCGTCCCATATCGCTGACTTATTATTTTTGTACAACTCCTGTAGTGTATTTACAAACTTTAAAATAAGCCAATGTTGGCTAGCTTATAGAACAGATAGTTTCTATTTATCTTATCGAATGCCGCTTTGAAACCAATAAAGAATGCATAAAGTTTCTTTCCTCTGTCTAGGTATTGTTGACCTATGGTAGTCAGGTTAAAAATTTGGTCGACTGTTGAGAAACCCTTTCTAAAACCCGCTTGGAACTGAGATAGTTTCCTACGGAGTAATTTCGTAAATACAGAAAAAATAAATAAAATATCCGAAATAAATGACAATTTTTCAAATGCGGGGAAAATTATAGCGCTCTTATGTATGGATAAAATAGTATTTTATGATAAACACACAGATGTTGAAAGCTTTCATTTATTTCCAATACAACCTCTGGAAGTAAAAAATATAATAAAAAACCTTAAGCCCTCGAAAGCAAAAGATAAGAAACCTCTCATTTTATGAAACAACTTTGTGATGAGCTACACATGCCGACCACCAAAATCGTAAGCCAACCACTATGAGAAAGATATATTCCCGACAAACTTAAAATTGGAAGGGTCACACCAGTCTTCAGAGGGGGAGGGGGGAAGCAGACGATTTAAACAACTACAGTCCTACATACATATATCGTTTCGCCCCATTATATCTAAAATTCTAGAAAATGTAAATAAGCAACTTTTAGCTTGCCTTAGAAAGCATAGTCTTACCTTTGAAAGACCATACGGTTTTCGAGAAAAATGAAGCACTTTTTCTGCCTTAGTAGATCTAGTATCCTACATTCAAGAACAGAGAGGTAAAAAAAAAGGTTAGCCTTACTCTTCGTTGATTTATCCAAAGCTTTCGACACAGTAGACCACAGAACATTATTACAAAAATGAATGTCAATGAGAGCGCGAGGAACTAGCTTTAAATTGTTTAGTTGCTAAATATCACCAAGTTTTATCAAAAAAGGGTTAAGTAGTAAGTATTATAGTAAAAGTAAATAGAAAAAAATTTCATTTGGATAGATGTAATGGCTAAAACGTTAGAAATATGTCCATCAAAATGATGCAAGTAAGAATTGATGGCAGTTAAATGGTCCACAAATAATCACTGTCGACAGCATATGTCTATCTATTGAAAGAAGCCTGCAATAATCATACTATTTCTTACATATATCAAAATCTATTTTCCTATCTTCATTTCCATTTTACGATTACACGTACATAAAAAAAGAAATTAAATCTTTAAGCCTTAACCTTATATCTAAAGTACTACTGCTCCGACTTATTAAATATTACAAACTTTCCATATATTCTTTTCCCGTTCAACTTATTTCAACAGAAATATTCATTAAACTTTTATTAAAAAAAAAAAACACAAACACGCATGCACTTACAACATTTCAATGATGTAACAATAACAATACCATTATTTAAAATTTTGCAATGTTATTATACATTTAGGCAAATCGACACTGCTTTGGTCCGGAATACCAAGTGAATTGAGGAGAAGAACATCCTAAAACAAGATACTGTAGTCAATAAAACTGCCATTGAAGAGACATTATAATTGAGGGTCATATACTCGTATGTACATACGTATAAAAAACAAAAAGGAAAAACTCAGAATGAGTATTCTTTATTTTCCACGTGTAGTCTCGACCATGTTTGAACAATAAAGTAACGAAAATTTCATCAGTTCACAGCAGGTGGCAGCACAAGTTGCTACATGGCATTGCGTGTGCAGAAATTTTTATTAGTTGGCCTATACGTGTGGAAGTATAATATACATAATTGATTAATAGCGTCCCGTTTCCAATTCTTTTGATGATTATGCTTGCAGACATTTTGTTCTGTTGGTGGAAAGTTCAAACGTAATTAAGTTGTAGGTGTACTTTCTTACTTGCCAGGAGCTGAAAATCAATTGTTATAACTTGTTTTTGCTGAAAAGCATTGTCGGCGTAAGTAATTTATGATTGTATACTCTGTGTGAGATGTAATGTGTCTATCAAGGTATAATAAACCACTTAAAAGTACGCTTGACAAGGAAAAGAACGCGAAGGGTTTTTTCAATAAAATTGAGCATCCTTTGTAAATCTATTATGTCCAATAAAACAGTATTTGTGAATTTGTATTCCTAACGAATAGAACTTAAACTGTGGATACGGATTGCGGTAAATTTAAGGTTTAATTTTCTGTTTGATTTTGTAATCTAGAAAGTGATCGATGAATGGTGTAGTCCCATACGAACCGGGATGCCAAATTTGACTAATAATGAAGCAATGTAAGTATTTAAGAGGAAACTAGCAACCTTCTTCGTTTGGAACACATTGGAAAGGTTACCAGAGCGTTATCTATATACATATAATAAAATGATAACAAGGGCTCTTGATGAGCGCGTATTATGCAGAAACTACTGTACATATTTTAACGAATCTTTTGGCCTTCTATACCTTTGGATATTGGTCCTTATTCCCAATAGGAATTATCACGATAGTTCTTAAGGCGATTAAGATGTTAAAAGAAATAAACACAGAGATTAAAAAAAAGCAAACAAAACCAGGCATTATAAAACTATACATTCGGAAAGTTAGAGAGCTACTGAGTTTTTTTTTTTTGCATACTTTTGGGTGGAGTATAACCAAAATAAACACATTAATTTCCTGTTTCACCTTAATTTCCTGTTTCACCTTAATTTCCTGTATATCCAAACTGTAGCGCCTTCTAACTAAGTAAGTGATATATTTCCTAGCCTACCTATAGGCAAATTTATACATATGGTATGCACATTTGCATTTTGACGCAGTACTTCTGTTAGCTAAAAACATACATATGCGGCGGTTAAAGTCATGCTGGTGTAAGTCATTTCTCACTGAGTACTACACATGCCAAATTGTCGCATGAAAATGTGAAGTAAATTAAAATGTTACCACTTCAACAACAGACGGAAGCATACACTTGATAGATAAAGGAAAAGCTGATATGTATTGTTGAAAGTTACAGCGGGACAAATCTTAAATTCTTAAGCTAAAAATGACTTACACCACTAACTTTAACCGCCTCACATAAAGTTATTGTGGACCACACAGACAAAGTTGCGGGTATCTGCTAGTTGTAAATACAAAACATGGGGATTATTAAAAGCATTATGCATCTGTACGGTTGTTATATGTCCGCTCTTAGCATGTCATGATTGTTTGTTAAAAATACAGTTTCCAAAATACATACAGTGATCAATAACAGTATTTGACATAAGGGTGCCTTTCCAAAAATTCAATAAAAATTGTATAAAAAATTTGTTTAAAGCAAAACTACACACTAGTCTTATTTATTCTTTATTTCAAGAAAGAAAATACTAAATTATATAAAATAAAGAGAAATTCACAACCAAAAAAGTATTCGACATTTAAGAAAATTAGACGAAATATAATATTCCTTTGAAGCACTAATATTTAGTAGCTTATCCTTTGTGTCGTACCTCTCGTTGACGGTCTGGCATCAATTTGACCAACATGTTAGTCAATGATCCCATTAAAGCAGTTTTCATTTGGTTTCTGTTGGTAAAGGTGTGTGCTCGACATTTTTGTTCCAAATGACTCCATAGGTGCTCTCTGTGGTTCAGATCGGGTAATTGGGCAGGCGTTTTAATCACTTTGGGGCAGTTGTTCAGAAGTTAAAGTCTTGTATTTAAAGCGATGTTGAATTTGCCTGCACTAGCGAGTAAATTTTCTTTTAGAAAGTTAATATAATATATATGATCCATCGTCCCGTTAACAAGAGCCAAATTTCTCACACCCGAAGCCGCCATACACCCCCATACCAAACCACCTTCTCAGCCATGTTTTACTGTTGGCACCAAGTTTTTTTCTTCTAGCTCCGTATTTGACCAGAACTTTGCCATCACATCCAAAATGGTTAAACTTACTCTCCTCTGCAAAAATAACATCCATCCAGAAATCCTGAGACTTGGTAACAAGCTGAATATGAGCTAGAGAAAATGAAAGTTTCTATTGTAAAGTCCTGCGATTGTTCACCATGCTAAGTGCACTGATATGTTTGTTTATGTGCATAGATAAATATTATAATTTATATATGTTAATTGTCAAGCCAAGCTCGGGTTTTGGGTCTAAGATATTTGAGTGTTAATACTATAGTTTTCTTTCTTAACTCATTTATAATAAAAATCATTGCACGGGCATGCAATCCTAAACTAGGGAATGCAGAAGTAACTGAGTCCAAACGAAATAATCCATTGCAGCCTTAAACAGTTTATGTGTTAAGTAGACCATCTGAACCAGCAGATTTGTTCGATTTAAGCTGGGATGGATTGCGGATCAATGTTGTTCGGATCAGTGAATGAATTCATCATCCTCTAACTTGAAACGATCGTACGGAAATGCACCCATCAATTGGCTTTCAAGATAGTGAAATTTTACACCTATTTTTTACTGATAAGCCATCAACAATTGATGCGGTGGCTTATGCCCAAAAATATTTTTAGATACAAATGCCATGAATTGAGAAAAAAAAAAAAAAATTATTAAAAGTTAATTTTTGGTGTTATTTTGTTCTATGATTAAATTCTATATGGCTTGGAAAAACACACGGTTTATACAAAAACATCTTATTAATTGAGTTATTTAACTGAATATTCCTGTGATGTGAAACATGCATGTATGCTCCTTTTAGATAGAAAATAAGGGCTACTAGCCTTTTATATACCAAATCGAATTCAACAGTAAGCATATGGTTATCCAATTGAAATTGTGTTCACCATCAGGAACCCGATTTAACGCATATGTGACCAAAATTCAAGTAAAAGGTTAAAATTATGATATATGCGTGCTTATGAATTTCTTAAGAGGACAATCTGTTTCCCAAAAAAAAAAAGATTTCTACTACAAAATTTGATTTACCGAACTAATACATTATGCAAGTGGGAGCATGAGTTTGTTCAGATGCAGTGTTGATTACATCATTCTGACTACGAATATAAATTGCAGAATATTAAATATAAAGAAGAAAAATGTAGGATGATACAATTTTTATTTCCCTCCTGCTTGCGATTGGAAGTGAATGTTTGAGGATGGACAAATTTTTGTAGTTCACGCTTATATTTGAACGGAAATAAAGAAAACAGGTCTTTGTATAAACGATCCTATATATTCTTCTAGCAGTTGAGAAGTAAATCATAATCCGTATTCCGTATTGAGAGGATTGGAGTTGATATTAGTACTCTGTTCTGCACGGTCTTATGTACGTGAACTCTTATGGTACTTTTTTGAGTAAAGTCATAAACATTTTTTTCAAAGACCTTTTCAAAATTAAATAAAAATGTATCAAATATCTTGTAAAACTTAGTACAATGCATCATTTTCTATGTGATTTGTCGTTAAAATTAAAGTTTTGAATAAAATCGATGTTCTGATGTCGATAAATTGCTAATTTTCGAGAACGTGACGTTAAGTAATTACACCATCTTTTAGCATGAGCCTCAGTTGAAATATATGAAATTTCATAACAAAGTTCATAAAGTTGTTCTCGAGAAAATTATTTTTATTTTTTTTGTTTTTTAACGCGAATCAGCGTTATTTTTAAAATTTTCCCAAACTATTATTTCTTAAGACATATACAGCCAAGAAGAAGGGCATTTTAAAAGATCGGTAGGTTAGTAAATTAAAGCTTTACGAATTTTCGAAAAAAAAACAAAACAGTTTGCTATCAACAGGTATATAGTAAATTTGAACTAAAGTAATTATAAAAATTTAACATGTATCACTTGATCTTTGCGAAATTACCTTATCTACTCGCCGACGTTAATAGCTAGATACTACGTCCATCTTTCTTTTGTGGAATAATAGTATTGTTCATGCAACTCTTGTGTGCCTCTATCTCTTTAAGAAAGTCGTATATTATCCGATATAATCTGCGCTGCATATCAATTGCCTTGATACATTCTTTTGCCTTAACCCCACTAATATCTATAGGTGTCATTCCACCAACCACATAAGTTGGCTCATGAGAAGCCGTCCGAAAAGCGTTGCGAACTTTTAGCGCACTTAATTCTATAAAACAAAATGGGCTTGAATAAACTCCCTACATTCTCCAATATCTGTCTAGTGCTGCACAGTTTCCTGCAGCGCCCTCAAAAACTTCGATCTAATAGTGCTGGACCAATACGCATTAGGTTCTATGTTCGAATTCCAGAAAACTCCAAGCAGTCTTTTCACAGTCTTACCTATCGCGAAAGTTTGACAAGCATCCGAGGGTATTGTTGTCATAGGAAAGCTTCTCAAAAAATAAAAAAAAAATCCTTTGGGTACGGCACAAAACTGTAGGTCCCTTCTTTTACGTACTAATTCTGTACTAAACAGTCACCCTTTCAAATTGTAAATGCCTCTCGTGTATTATAAGTGTATTTATAGTTCGCAAAACAAGGGTTTCTGCTGATATCAAATCATCTGAGGTTAAAATTTGTTTCTAAGTTTGCTCATCAATACAGGTAATTTTTTCCTTGAGATTTAGTACATCCAACTGTACCGCGCGTTCTTGAGGTGTTTATCGCTCCAAAAATTCCTACTCTAGTCCATATCTCTCAAAAAAACTTCTGAGAGATGAAGTCATTAAGCATAAAGGCTGATTAACATTATAAGTTCCGTTTAAGTACAGAAGTAAAATTAAGATCACGACTATGTTGCTCGTATGTAGCTATCAGGGCTGTAAAAGAATGCAATTATTGCGGAATGCATTCACTGAAGTCATACTAAGAATTCACGTGGACTTGTTTCAATTCAATGATTTCAATAATGACTTCAACTTAGAAACAATAATTCACCATTCGTTTTGAAGTCATGATTTAGCAATCATTTTCTGCAATCATAGTTTTGAAGTCAAAATTAATGCAATCATTTTGAATGCTCTGCACTCATTAAGTCACCTTGAAGTCACTAGCATTCATTGCATTCACTTGAAGTCTTTGAAGTCTTTGAAGTCTTTGAAGTCTTTGAAGTCTTTGAAGTCTTCTGAAGTCATTGAAGTCTTTTAAATCATTGAAGTAATCTGAAGTCATTGAAGTTTTCTAAATCATTGAAGTCATCTGAAGTCATTGAAGTCTTTTAATTCATTGAAGTCATCTGCAGCCATGGAAGTCTTTGAATTTGTTGAAGTCATTCCAGTTATTGAATCTATTTTTTGGTGTCTATCAGAAGAATAAATAACTTAACTATTGGTTTTACACGAAGATGTAGAGACATTATGTTTTCATTTTTAATATTATTTATTTTCTCTTTTAATTTATGTATTAGTACTGATTTAGTAATTTTTTTATTTCTATTAGTTTATTCTTCCGGTAGACGATACTACAAAACAGATTCAATAACTTGAATGACTTCAACGAATTAAAAGACTTCAACGACTTCAGATGACTTCAATGAATTAAAAGACTTCAATGACTTCAGATGACTTAAAAGACTTCAAAGACTTCAATGACTTCAAGTGACTGCAATGAATGCTAGTGACTTCAAGGTGACTTCAATGAGTGCAGAGCATTCAAAATGATTGCATTCATTTTGACTTCAAAATTATGATTGCAGAAAATGATTGCTAAATCATGACTTCGAAACGAATGGTGATTTATTTTTTTTCATCATTCATCATTTAATTGAAACAAATCCACGTGAAATCAAATGAGTTAAATGACGAAATGATTGCATTCTTTTACAGCTCTGGTAGCTATACCATTATATGCGATTACTTTTGCAAGCTCTTCAGAAAAATAGGAAAAGAACAAACTATTTTTTTATAATTTCCTTGGTTTTGAGAGATAATATACATATCACAAAATATGTATATAGGTAAATGCCGATGGCAACACATTTCTGGATGCAAAGTTTCCAGGTAAGTTCCTTATCAAAAGTACTACCAAGATATTTAGTTCTATGTACAACATATGAGAGTCAAGTTTTTTGAGCTCTCACTCTTAGTCAATGCTTATTTGCCTTTGAATCTTTAATGGGTCATTGAGCTGCCATTGCACATGTTATTGTGGTTTCGTGCTAACATGCCGCTGAACAGATGCGCCATATAGTTCTGAGTTGAAAATCTTACTCGTGAGCAACTCATTGAGTATTGCACCAAACAGAGCCTTCAAAGTTTGGGAGTGCTTGTATTTTAGCCTCTAGCTCTCTATAGCTAAAAGCTTCCTCGCCATGAAGGTATTCAAATCAAATTTTACTGAAGATTGCATTTTGAAGTTTAAATGTTCTTGGTTGTATTTTAAGCAGAAGCTGTCATGGGTTTATTTATTGAAGAATTTTCTGGACCAATCCAATTGTTTAAAAACTTGGTGATGATCGGCTAGATGACTCTTCTATTTTTGCCTGAAAAAGTCTTTAAGACTTGTATTGGGGTTACCCTAGTCCAAGAGTCTTTGTTTTAAAGTTCGTTTTCAGCCGAGACCATGCTTTAAGAATTGGATTAGTACAGCCACTTAAATGTGGGCCGTGGGGGTCTATTTGAATCTAACTTTCTTGAAAACCACCCACAGTCCGTCGTGATGATAAGTGAAAGGAGATACATTTTGTCATTGAAAAGAGATTGTTGATGCCAAACAAAAGTATGAGAATCTGAGATACGAATAAGCTCTCATTTCTGCCGTGGTTCGAAGCTTTATCTTATAATTTTGTTCGAAAAAATAGCGTTTACGCATACAATATGAATTAAAATAAAATCGCTGATTTATCAGTTATTTAAAATTAAACCTGATACATCTCCATTTAAGTATTCTGCGCTATTCCCCGAACAACCTTATTTGTCTTTACAGCGCTCCTTGTTCTACTTAAGCAATTTCCCTTCCCAAAAGTTCACTTTCATGTCCAAACACCCGCCTCCTTGCAAAACTTTATGCGAGCATATTTTTTCACACCAAACCTTGAACCAAAACACATCCGAGAATGTTGTCGCTCTAGGCGGCATATACTTTACAGAGTGGCGTAGGCGGTACAATTCGTTCGGGAGACGTTTTACACTTCCTTCTCCAAAGAAAAGAAAAAAACAAGCAAAAACTCGCACAAAAACCATGAAAAACTTTCGCCAATTATAATTATCCTTTCCAGGTGGCAAAAACATTGCACATTTCATGTAATCACCCAACCAGCGGGGTGGTGGTCGAAATCTAAGTGTGTCATTCCAGTTTATTTTTCCCCCTTTACATAACACCCACCGTAAAGCCTTACTAAACGCCTACAAGGCAACTTTCTTCGTCGTGAGAGAATTTTCCTTTCGCCTAACAATGCGAAAACGATTAAGCGCCACTGACTTCGCGCGCGCCAAAGTCTGGCAGAAGGAACGACATCAAAGAATGACGAAACATCCCAGGAAGGATGTAGGTACAGAGGACTCGAAGCAAAGTATAGACATTTTTAACAAGTTTCGAAATACTTGTATTTTTGTATCAATTTTTTTTTTTGGAACGTGACCATTTCGTATTTGGAAGAAGTTTGTCGTTGTCATCCTGTGCGAATGCCTCGTTAGTTTCTACTTCTTCTCAGTGATTTTCTTCTTTTCTTGCCTCTGGAGGAGGAGGAGAATTTGCTGTTCTATGTGTTTGGCTAAAGAAAGAAAAAGGAAAAGTTAAGAATAGTTTCGGCTAAGATTTTTATTTTCAACAAAACGTTCAAGATGCTTGGTTTATTGGCAATTTCTTGGACAGTTTTCGGATGTGTAACTGGGTGAATAAAAAAGTTTCCTTACGTTCTTAGGATAAATGCACATAGTTAGACATTATAGCAGAATATCTAAAATCTTGCGGCATTTAAAAGTCTTTAAAGCTGTTTTTATTTAGGTGCCTTTTGGGTGTGTAAAGACAACTATTTATTATATATTCTCAGGTGACAAAAGTCTTATAGTTTGCTAAGAAGGAGAATAATCCACCACCTACATACCTTCGACGCGTTACTTAACTTCATAATTTAATATCAGAATAACCCTTCGTGACGATAACAGCGCCCGCCTTGACCTTTAATGTTATTTTGCTAATTTATTAATGCTAATTAGTACCGACTTCATGTTCAATGACCGGATATGAGGGGATTTTTTTCTTCTACTTTTCTGTTAACATTTTCACTGAAACCATGTGCGTGAATTTTCAATATTAATTTTTAATATATTTTTATTTACCCTCTTTCCATGTATAGAGCACTTACACACGCTTTGTTAGATGGCCTTAGTTTGAATTTTGAAAAACATAGTTTTAATACAATAATAGGCTTGATTGGCTACCAGTCGATTTGAAAATACCTTGAAGGTGTTGACGCTATAGAGGGTTCTTTGCTTAGAACTCAGCATATGAGGACAGTATGTTGAATAAGTTTGACTACAGGTGGCAATTAATTTCAAATTAAATGGGAATGGTTGAAAATGAATATGCTATGCGTAGAGTATTTCAATTATTTATTAACAAAACTGACTAGTGAAGTAAGTTTTTACTTTGTACGTATAGTAGTTGGTTGGTTAGGATCGGCCATCGATGAAGATGCACTTAAACTAGAGAAGGGTCCACTGTACTGCTGATGTTTAAGGTGGGTGGGTCACCCTCTTACCCTAAGAACCATTTACTTCGTTGTATGAAGGAGTTGAATTTAGCCGTGCAGGCATTGTCGAGATCATTTAGGTCGTTGAAAAGATACCCACCCAGGGTATCGTTCCTAATGTTGGTGAGCGCATGACAAGCGCATAGGAAGTGACTAATCGTCTCTTAGCTACGTCTACAGCTTCTGAAGAAGTCATTATAGGGAATGCCTAGTCCTGGGCATATCTTCCTATGGCACATTGTCCGGTGAGAATGTTTTTTATTTTGGAGAGAGTTACTCTCTTGTATTTCAGGAGTCCGATGAACATAGCTTTGGTCAGTGTTGGCCAAAGTTAATTATGATAATATATAAATATATAATTAAAATAAATAAATATTTGGCGCACCAGCTCTTTAAAGTGCCAGGGCCTAGCTTCTCGCAACCACTCATGTTGTGTGCGTTATATTTTTCACACAAATGGAAGGGACCTACAGTTTAATGCCGAATCCGATCGGCGATGTGAGAAGCTTTTCGAGACAACAATACAGCGGTGACTTCGGCTTGAAAAACCGCTGCAATGGTTTGAAAGGTTAAAAGAGAGGTATATACTTAGGTCTTCCGAGAAGATTCCGCCACCGAATCCGTCCTTGGTCTTGGACGCATCCACTTAGTTTTGTCCTGTATTGAGTGCGTGTAACCCCTGTTTAAGTCATATTCAGTTGGCAGGTGGTCAGTCAAATTTTTTTTCTTGGCCCCTCTCTGTCTCATTGCCGAGCTGATAGCCAATTGTTTGCTGACGATGTCAACCGAAAGTAAGTGGAACATGGTTTGAAGGTGTTATCAATGTTGGCCTTGATGTGTAAGTCTAGAAGTCTTTCCAGAATCTTAAAAAGTAAAGACGTTAAACTGATCGGTCTAAGGTCCTTTGGGAGCATGTGCGATATCTTACCTGCCTAGGGTACAAAAACTACTCTCACCTCGGTCGAGGCAGTTGGCGTTGGTCCGAGCTTGAGACACCCCTTCAGAATGTAGGAGAGATTCTGTCATACGATGTTTAGGGCCATCTCGAGTTGTGCCAGAAAAATACTGTCCGGTCGCGGGGATTCGAATGGTTCGAAACTGATCACTGTAGTAGTAAATTAGCAGTAAAATATTATTCGATTTCCTTTAAGCATAATTAATTGCAAAACTGTTTAGTTGCAGATACTTTTTACTTCGTTAGGCAGATATATATAACATTTCTCGCAATGAATTGCTTGTAATTTGCATGGATTTTTCAGTAATATCTTACATTTTCTTTTGCTAACTACCTTTACTCGTAAAATCGTGTAAGAGGTTACTATTAAGCTAAATCGGCTAAAGCGATGTAACTCTGTGACTCTTATATGGGTCTCTTACCACGTAGGTATTCAGTGAAATGAAAGAGTTGACGCTTTTGTCAGGAAGGGTTCATCAGCTGGCTTTGTTGGTAAACAAGCTCCCTTGGGCTGCTGCTCATCGGTTCACAAACGTGAAATAACTGAACTGCTATATCTCCAGCACTGCGGATACTGACACGGGTTGGGCTCATGCCGGCATTCGAAAGGAATACTAGACGGTCCAAAAGAGGGCATGACCAAACAACTCGTCAAACGGAACACACGTGACTTGACGTCTCGTCACTAAGTTTAGTCGCTAAAACAGGCATCTGAAAAATATAGGCACAAGTTGAATTAGGACGTTTACCTTAGCAAACACTTCGTTAGGGAAGGCAAACTGATTGAGTTCAGCCTTGCCAGTTTCCTTTCCTTTGGCTCGGTGCGCAATCGTTGCTCAGCAGTGAATGGTTGTTCTTGGACTACAATAGATCACTAGGGTCTACGTGCTAATCGCACTTGGAAGACGCCTTGTCAAAAACTATAACACAAACAAGTATAATTTCTAATTCAATTCACTATCTATCTATCAGTTTAATGCCGTATCAGAAGGGCGGCATTAAAAATCTTTCTTATGACAGCAATACTCTGAAGTACTTGTCACACCCTACATTAATTTTTTTTTTTCCGAGGGCAGGTGAAAATCTTCAACAAGACTATGAGGATCGACTGCGCGTGCTCATAGTAGTGTGGGATTCTTACCCACTAAAAAACCTCCCTTCAAAACAGACTTGTTTTTATTTTTACTACAACTAAGTATTCGACTTATCAAGTAATTTCCTTTTCACGAAATAATGACGTTTTGCAGGTACCTTCCCATTAGAAGTTCCTGCCAGCTCCGTAGTTTAGACGCGTTTACTTAACGCGCTAAGTCTAAAGGTTTGATTCTTTGTAGACGGCGTAGTAAATTTCTTTCATCCAAAACTTGGAGGACTGTTATATTAGCGTGACTTTCT
This sequence comes from Brachypalpus laphriformis, assembly GCA_945910035.1. Lineage (NCBI taxonomy): Eukaryota > Metazoa > Arthropoda > Insecta > Diptera > Syrphidae > Brachypalpus > Brachypalpus laphriformis. The sequence goes on from OX246753.1 coordinate 38,481,552, forward strand.
AGTCGACTTTTGTGCTTTCTCGCGTAGTTTTTGCTTTCGTCATCGATTGTTTTAATGCCGAGATCTCTGTGGATATCGCTATTTCTAATATACCATGGCGCATTAACAATACCTCTTAGAACTTTGTTCTCAAAACTTTGTAAAATTTTAATGTTACTTATTTTGGTACAACCCCAGAGTTGTATACCATATGTCCATACAGGCTTTAGCACTTGCTTATATAAAAGCAGTTTGTTATTTATATTAAGCTTGGAATATTTTCCAAGTAACCAATACTTTCTCTTATCTAGTTCTTTGCGTTTTTTCTTTACGTGCGTTTTCCATTTCAGCTTTGTATCAAGTGTCATTCCAAGATACTTAGCCTCGTGTGCAAACGGGTTTTGAACCGAGTTTGAAAAGATCGGCAAATTATTTATTTTCTTATAAGCAAAATTTTCATGAACAGATTTGGTCTCGTTGAGTGCGATTCGCCAAATCTTTGTCCATTCATTTACTCTATCCAAAGCCTCTTGCAATTTTTCTGTAGTATCTTCGACCGTTTTACCTACTGTCAAGATAGCAGTGTCGTCGGCAAATGTAGCTAGCTCAGTGCCTTCTACTTGCGGTATATCACGAGTGTATAATAGATATAAGACTGGACCAAGAACGCTTCCTTGCGTTTCCTTAAAATCAGAATATTCGTTTCCACATTTGACGCGGAATAGTCTATTCGTAAGGTAGTTCTTCAAAATATTATATAGGTGCTCCGGCAGAACTTGTTGTAATTTAAACTTTAAGCCTTCGTGCCAGACCTTGTCAAAGGCTTGAGAAACGTCAAGGAATACGCTTGAACAAATCTTTTTTTCTTCAAGTGATTTTTCGATTACATGTGTTATTCGATGTACTTGTTCAACTGTAGAATGCTAACTTCTCAATCCGAATTGATGATCCGGGATGAGATGCCCTTCTTCTATTACTGGCTGTATTCGCCTAATCAATATTCTCTCGAACACTTTGGATTTAATTCGAAGAAGCGAAATCGGTCTATAAGACGTTTTTTCATTCGGCGGTTTTCCGGGCTTAAGGACCATTATAATTTTGGCGACTTTCCAATGACTTGGAACATAATCTAGTCTAAGCGCGGCGTTTATAATGAACAGAAGCTTAATTAGAGCTTTTCTTGGTAGTGCTTTAAGAACCTCTCCCGTAAATAGGTTATATCCAGGAACTTTCTTAGGTTTAAGTTTCTTTATTTCTTCCTTAAGTTCGGTAAGCGTTGCATTTCTTATTACGCTATTGTCTATATACAACGTATTTATGTTTCAATAAGAGCTTGTCTATCAAACGGTTTGAAAGTTTCTTCCAGGTGGGCGGCAAAACTTGCGCTTTCTCTTTATCATGCCTGACCCATTCGTGTTGATTTTTTCTAATTGGGGCGGCTTGAATTTGAGGTTCTTTAATACCTTTTATAGCCTTCCAAAGCGAATAGTTAGAATCTTTTTCTACCGTTAAGCTTTCTAGGTAAGTTTGCATTTCATTATTCTTAAGGTCTTTAATAGATCTTTCTAGTGAGTTGCATAAACGGTTAAGATGTGCTTTATGTTGCGGAGCCCGAGTTTGTTGTCATCTTTTACGCGCTTTTCTCTTCTCCTTAATCATCTCTTTTATTTCCTGCGGATAAGTTTGAATGTAACTGGCCGGGGTTCTCTTTGGCTTGGGAGTATTCTTCCACGCGGCATCCTGTAAGATTTCGACGAAGCGATCTACTTCAACTTCAAGATCATAGGGCGTTTTAAGTGATACGCTCAGCTCAATATTTACTTCAATATCTTTTTTAAAGCCATCCCAATTAGTTTTTGCGCCGGTTAATCCGGCCGGTCCTACTTTTTTAATCAGAGCTTCGCTTATCGTCATAATGATTGGAGAATGATCAGAGGAGAGATCAAAGCTTTCTTCAACTTTTATACAGTTACCAGATATTCCTTTAACAACAAAGAAATCAATCAGATCTGGTATTTTATTTCTATCAGTCGGCCAATATGTTGGTTTACCCGTCGAGTAAAAATCACAACTGAATTGCATACCCGCATTATAAAGCTTTCTACCTTTCTGACAGGCGTAGCCCCTTCGCGTTGGAGTCGCCACCAATAATAAAATTTGGTTTAAGGAAGTTGAAGATGTTTGTGAAATCACTTTCTTCAAGTTTACATCGCAGTGGACAATATATAGACGAAATGTTGAAAGCAAAATGTTTATTTCTAACGCGTACTGTGCTTACTTGCATTGCTTCTAATTCAATCTTTATTTCTGCTGAGTGTTCGATAGATTCTTTTATAAACAAAGATGATCCGGCTCTGGCTCTTTCCGATAGGTGAAAGGCGTGATACACGCTATATTCCCTTATCTTAATATTCGATTGCTTTGTCAGATGAGTTTCACAGACTAAGCATATATCAATATCTTTTTCTCGTATAAATATTTCTAACTCGTCGAGTCTTTGTATGAGCTCGTTGGCGTTCCAAGTAAGAATTTTAAGCGTTTCTTTCATATTTTGGTTGAAGTGCGCGTGTTATGAATATTGTTTTCTAAAGCAACTAGTCTCTCGAAAATAAGTTTGTTTGTTTTGCATTGCTCTTCAAGTTTCGCAAGAATTAGGGAAAGCACATTGGATACATGATCTTCTGAACTACCTCTATCACCGTTTTTCAATGTCGCAACTTGAGCAGGAGTCTTTACATTCATGTTTGGATGGTTTCTTGTTTTGATCTCTCGTGAGTTTTTAATCGCGTACGTACCCTTAACTGTCTTCGCCGCTTGAGCATAAGACTGCACGCCAATATTCGAAGATTTTGCTTCTGTCACCTTATCTCTAGTACTTTTGGATTTTTTTTTATTAACCGATCTTAAGTCAATATTGACGGATTTTCTATCTTTCGCTGCTTTTTCGTAGCTATTTTGGGTCTGTTCTTGATTGGTTTCATATTCGGGCGCATGGAATTTTTAAGCGTATCGCGCCGTTTTTGAAGCTCTTTCGCCACTGCGCAACCTCGATAGTTCGCAGGACGTTTTCCTTTGCAGTTTGTATAGGTGGCTGGTGTTTGCTTATTTAGCTGACACTCTTCCGAGAGATGTTTGCCTGCGCATTTGACGCATCGAGGCTCTTTCTGGCAGTAAGTCTGCGTATGATTGAAGCCTTGACAGCGCTTACACTGCGGGGTCAATCTAGAGCTCTTACGCATAGGCCCGATTTTGACCACGATGTTTAGAATAGTCTTGATACCATATATAATATCTTTATTTTCGTCTTTATCAAAACTAAGCATGAATAGTGGAACCCTACATTAATTTTTAAATTTTCTATTCTTACTTAACAGTTTAAAATAGTCATTAAACCTCATTTATTTAGAAACAATCTATCAGAGTTCGTTGATGAAATACCCTATAAGTACATTTATTTACGATAGCTAACCATCGTTACATGATTGAATATTAAAATAATCCAACCATATAAAAACCCTTCAAAAAATAATTCTCATCGAAATAACCAAATGACACGTAACGATCCCCGAAAAATAGTAATGGTTATATCATTTGATTTGTTTTGGGCGAGTCAGTTGGGATGTACATGTTAGAGGTTTTAATAAACTCCCAGCACCAAATCGCTCACTGCAATTAATACGGATGTTAATTTTTGTTGGGGAAGTACATATATAATATTTTGTAAAGGGATCATTTTTCGAGCATTGTTGTGTCTGTTGCACGTCACTCCTAAGTGTCAACATGGATATGGGATTACGCAGATGACATTCATTATGACAAGTGAAGCTGCCACAATTAAAACTATGAACATTCTAGGTATCAAATACTTGCGGTTCTGTTTATTTCCTCTTGCATATAATTGTATTTTAGAAACTACATAGGTGTGGTATCTAGGTACGCCCGGGTACAAAATAGTTTATTGTAAGCTCTAAATAATAAATAGGTAGGTACCTGTATATGCTGGTACTTTTGTACATTTTTGAACGGCAGCAATTTTTTCTTATATCATACGGATATATTTCACTTTTATTACAGGAATTCATGTGCTGCGTTATTCCGGATACAACGAATGATATGCCCGTAAAAGATTCTTCGCGATAGGATACGTAGCTTTTGAGTGAAGCGTTACAAATGAACCAACACAAAACTTTCTTCTTTCATAAAAAGATTAATCTACTAAACCAAATCTAAGTAGTGTTTTCCTTTTTTTAGTTTAAGCGCCATTTGTGGTCTTGAAACCAGCTACACCTAAATTAAGTAAGTGTTAAGCCCTCCTTAGTATTAAAATCAATCAACAATCCGTTTTTCATGAATTATTTTTTAATTAAACTCTATCGGTATTACCTTCTATATCTATAAAAACATGGTCTCCTGCTGAGGTGTGAATAAAAACTCCTGGCATTCTCTTCTTTTCGATTTGTTTACACACATATTTATTCGCAACAATTTGTCGATTTTGCCTGACTTTAGCAATATTTTCATTGTGTGTGATTGTGAGTACACGAGAAAATTTATGAGGCAATAAAATTTTCTTTATGTAAACAGGACATAAATTACCAACCCCGAACCCCCATAAAAGAAAACCTTCCCACGCACATCGTGCCACACACGAAATCGAACTCTGAACAATCCTAACTATCGACACCATTTATCCTCAACAATGAGTTCGATATATTAAATGAATAAACATTAAATTGGTGACTGTGTACCTTAATTTTGGAGTTGACATCAAGGTGTGGGGTTGCTTTGATTGCATTTATTGTTGTTTTCATTCGTGAAGAAAACCCGCTCTATGTAGGGGGTCTAGAGGGAGATTTATGATTATGACTGTTATTTTCCACTCAAAATCGCATGTGGTGAACATTAATAGTGTAGTAACAGTAAAAAAAAGAAAGGTTAATGCGAGCATTATAAGCATAACCAGGTACATGTCATGCGAATTTCATGCGAGCGCACAATAATTTAAAATTATTTTTTTTCACTTTGCCTGTGTTTAATTTATTTCACCCCCATATATCGTGCAGAGAAGTTTTTCCTTGTAGGTCCATTTCACAGTTGGATGGGTCCTTGGAACACTCTCATACTGAGTTGTTCCAATGTTAGTGCATAATTTTTTATTTTTTTTGCTATACACACATGTCGTCGCTGTGTTTTCGTGCATGAAGGCGGCAACATGTTGCATAACGTTATGTAATTCGAATAGTTAACCGACACGACGCCAGGTGAATTACGGTTTAAGGGAGCCCTTGCATTGTGTATGCATGCAGCTTCATCGATTTTGTTTTCGCACACAAATGATAAGAAATGTGGAATTTGCATGCGTATAACATGTGTGACATAAGGTGCAATAGAATATTTAAAAAAAAAACCGACATCCATTATCCTTTTCAGATGTGTTTTTATATAGTACGACACTTCCATTGACTTTTATAATCCTTTCAATGGTGATTAATTGTAAGGAATTTCATTTCAAAATCCATTTCATGCTAAAATAAGCATTAGTCATGCCTGTGGCGGCTTTAGGGGTTTACGAAAACCACGAGTGGCGCCCGCTTTTTTTTTTTTGTTATCTTTACTCATCAGCCATTCGCGCCGTTAGGATAACAAATTAAATATTAAGAACACTTCGTTGAGTCATCAAGTTATTTGCATGAGGTATTATCTTTCTGGTAAAGAGTGGGAGGATGGACCGTCAATTAGGAGACGAAATGTAAATCAAGGATCATTGATTCAAGGCTGTGTTTTTATACACATCTTTTTAATATTTCGCAGCTAAAACTCAATGGGTGGAGAATTTACTATGCTGAATGAATTAATTTCTTCGTAAAGGATTTTCCAGTTTAAATATTTGTTCAAGGACGAAAGAATGAAACCAACAACAGGAAAGATTTTCATGGTAAATGTCGAAATTCTCCGGAAAAATTCAACTGGTTAACCCTTCTATGTAGTAGAGTGGTTTGTGTGGCAATGCGAAGTGGAACTACAATTACACGCGAATTGATGGAAATTAAAGGGAGGTATTACGTGAAGGATTTTTTGTTAGCTGTTTGGTACTTTGTTGATATTGTGGTACTTCATCCGAGGAGCTGCGGTCGGAAATTTGCGAGTATTCGTAGCTGATTGCGTGTGGTTATAGATTTTGGTTTTATCCGTAGTTAATTATACCTAATACAAGGTGGTGCAAAATTAATCATCCAATTTTGTTTTTGAATTACTTTTTTACTAAATAAAAAAAAAAAGATCGACACAATTATTCCACGCTCTTGCGGAGTATAGCGCTCCATTGCTTATGTGTTTGTATACTGCAGCTGTCTAGTTCGCAAATGTCAAATATGATTGACGTACGACGCCATTTGCAAAAATTATAAAATCACGAGCCCCCCTGGCAGCTGACCTCCTCGTGGTGGGGGGCGGGCAACGTGACTGGGATGTGCGGATGGGGTAACTTAAATAGTTATTCCCATCCATACAACCCAGTCACGGCTAACAAAGCGCACACCCCATGATGACACGAAGACGACCGGCCTCGGATATTGCCAAGCCTGGTAAGCCAGGGCATCCTTTGGAGCCAGGCCTGAAGGGTGTCAGGATGCGAGCGTCTGGTGGTCGGCTTGTCCCGCTCGGCAGCCGGCCGGGTCAAACCCGAAATGGCTACGAGCTTCCTGTCAATGGTCTCGCGAACCATTACGGGGGTCAAGGGGTGAACGCGCTGTGCACCGATAGGGGCACAGATGGACTCTCTGAGATTCGACAACGGCATCGACTTAGGATAGGCACATGGAACGTCTCATCGCTCACAGGGAAGGATCTTGAGCTTGTTGGGGAGGCTGTTAAAAGTCGACTAGATATAGTTGGCGTTTCTTCAACAAAGCAGAGAGGTTCTAAAACTGTGGACCTTTCGGGTGGGTGGAAGCTCTTCCTGTCAGGAGTCGCACCCTCAATGTCTGCTCGGGCGGGAGTGGGGATACTCACAAGTCCCAGGTTGACAGACAGAGTATTGGAGTGGATACCATTAGGAGGGAGAGTTGCGATCTTAAAGCTCAAGCTTGAAAGATCAACTCTGGCATTGGTGCAGGTGTATGCACCGAACCTTCTGTCAGAGTACGCAGCTTTCTTAGATGAAGTTGGTGTTGCCCTTGAAAAGGTTGCAGATATGGATTCTTTTGTCCTGATGGGTGACTTCAATGCTCATGTGGGTGTAGATGTTATGACATGGGGGAGTGTGATTGGGAGGAACGGTGATCCTGATCAAAACGCGAACGGAGAGAGGTTGTTGGATTTTTGTTGTGAAAATGGCTTATCCATCATGAACACCATCTTTCCACACAAAGACATCCACAAATACACGTGGTACCGTCAGAGTCTTCAGCAGAAGTCGCTGATCGATTTCTTTGTGGTACCATCGTGTCTGAAGAGAATGGTTTGTGATGTTCGCGTATTGAGAGGGGCCGAACTGTCAACTGATCATCACTTCGTGCTGTGCAAATTGTATCTTACCGAGAGAGTGCCTCCCCTACCAAAGCGTAAACCAAGGATGGTTACACGCATACGATGGGAGAGGTTACAGGACGATGAGATACGGGAGACATTTGCGCGGCAAATATCTGAGAGGTTTGAACGAATTCCAACTGTTCCATCAAATGTAGAGGAAGAATGGCAACTGTTTTCAACAGCGGTTATTGCCTCTGCGGGAGATGTTTGTGGAGTGAAGCGGCTTGGTGTGGCGGCTGGTGGTGAGAAAAGAACTGCTTGGTTTAAAACGCCCGGAGTTCAAGAAGCCATCAGAGAGAAGAAGAGAGCCTTTAAGGTGTGGATTCACTTGGGGAACTCCGATTCTCGAAATCGGTACACTGAGGCGCGAAGAACTTGCAAATTAGCTGTGAAAACAGCGAAAGAACAGTCTTGGAAGGAGTTTGGCGAGAAATTGGAACGTGACCACAGATCTGCAAATAAGATGTTCTGGCAGACCGTCCGCCGACTCAGAGGAAAAAAGTTGAATATCGTTGAAGGAGTCAAATCCAAAGACGGTAGACTTCTTTCCAATGAGGAGGACATCTTACGCAGATGGAGCGAGCACTTTTCAGAATTGCTCAATCCCGAACAGGGCACCGAAGATGACAGACCTATGGTCGAGAGTTGGGCGGAAAGTAGTCCTACGGTAGAGGAAGTAACTTTGGCGATCAAATCGCTAAAAGTTGGCAAATCTGCTGGTGTGGACGAAATTCGGCCAGAAATGCTCAAGGCTTTAGGTAAAGAGGGAGTGCAATGGCTCTCGCGTGTCATTAAAGTGGCCTGGGAATGCGGTGAAACACCTGCTGATTGGCAAATGGGGGTGATAGTTCCTCTTTTTAAAAAAGGGGACAAAAGAGATTGCGCCAACTACAGGGGTATATCTCTTTTAAGTCTCCCTGGAAAAGTCTTCGCTAAGGTGCTAGAAAAGCGTTCCAGAGCTGTGGTTGAGGACAGTTTGGGGGATGAGCAGTGCGGTTTTCGTCCCGGTAGAAGCACAACCGACCAGTTGTTCACTCTCAGAATGGTTCTTGAGAAAGCCTGGGAATATGCCAAACCTGTCTACACTTGTTTTGTGGATTTGGAAAAAGCATATGATAGGGTTCCTCGAGGCAAACTCTGGAGTGTTCTGCAGGAGTATGGGATTGATGGTTCCCTGTTAAGGGCGATTCAGTCTTTATATACAAACTGTAAAAGCTGTGTTCGGATAAACGGTATTAAATCAATACCTTTCACTGTGGGCGTTGGACTCCGCCAGGGGTGCGTTTTGTCACCTCTCCTCTTCATTGTATATATGGATTGGATGTTGCAGCGCAGCCGTGGCGGAGAATGTTTCAAAGTGGGAGACCTAAGGATTAGTCATCTGCTCTTTGCGGATGATTTGGTCATCCTTGGGTCCTCTCAAACCGAACTTCAGCGCGCACTCGAAAGGTTTGTAGCCGTTTGTGATGATGCTGGAATGAAGATCAACGTGAACAAATCGGAAGTAATGGTCGTTTCCAAAAAACCCATTCAGTGCACTCTGCATGTTAGTGGAGTCCCACTGAAGCAGGTGGAGAAGTTTAAGTACCTCGGGGTTTTATTCACGAGTGATGGGAGGAGCAATGCCGAGTTATCCTGTAGAATTGGTCAGGCTGGATCAATTTTGAGAGAGCTTGGCCAATCTGTTATAAGGAAGGCCGAACTTAGTATTCAAGCTAAGCTATCGGTTTTTAACTTGGTGTATGTTCCAACTCTCACCTATGGTCATGAAATTTGGGTAGTGACCGAAAGAATAAGATCGCGGATACAAGCTGCCGAAATGAGGTTCCTTCGCGGTGTTGTTGGAATAACTCGTAGGGATCGAGTGCGCAACACCAGAGTACGCGAGGCGCTCAACGTTGAGCAGTTACTTCTCCGAACGGAACGATCTATGCTTCGATGGTTTGGTCACGTAGTGCGTATGTCCCCAGACCGGCTTCCAAGACGCGCCATGGTTGCCGTACCATCAGGTAGACGACTTCGCGGAAGGCCCAGAAATAGATGGTTGGATCAAGTCCGACATCTCTCTTGGAGCCGCTTAGGGATTCTCCCTGATGAATTGGAGTCAATGGCGGAGGATCGAGAAGGATGGAGAGTCCACCTGAGCATCCTACCCTCGCGACCCTCATGAAGGATTAGCGGGCCATTGAAAATGAATGAATGAATAAAATCACGATAGGCTGATTCATTTTGCGCCACCTTGTATATGTATAACACCAGGTGGACAAGCGGTCAGCGAGTCCGACTTTTTACTTGTTGAAATACGTTTTTATTGCGAAGTATATACTTTTGCGAATGCGGTTTTAAATAGAATAGAATTCCTTGTTTTTGTTTCCGTAGGATTTCTGTCAGTCACACTATTTAGCTAACTATGGTATATTTCTTCTAATGCTAACTAGATCGATGTCTAAACATTTTGTTTTGATTAGATCAGTGGGAAACCAGTCATAGAGTGACTTTTTCATGACAGAAATGAAAAACAAGAGTGTGCAGAACATGCTTCTTCGGCAAGACGGCACTACAGCATACACAAGCCGTCAATCAATGGATTCACTTTATTCAACCCCCACTTGCTTTACGGAAACCCTATATTTCTATTTCGTTCATCTGTCCCTTTGTTTGCTTGCCACCACTTTTAAGCTTCAAAGCTATAGATATGCTCATGTTTTTTTTATATAGATAACGTAGAGTATTTTTCTTAAGCAAGCTCGCTGCTGTTTTCTAAATAACCGTTAGCTCCAATACAGGCAAGTGCAAGAAAAACAATTTGAATAAATGTGATACCATATATCGTTGAAAAGATCGTTGTGAGAGATAATTATAAGACACTTCTTTTTCTAATTTAGGATTTGGAAAACTTCACTATCAAGAAATGTTTAAAGATATGTATGTTCCCAACATAAACCTGCGAAAGTACTTGATTTAAAAAGCTAAAATTGTTTTAGTAATAAAGCAGCTTTAGAGCACTTTGTATCTTTAAGAACTAATAACAACGATACTGATATCTTCAAAAGTTTACGAGGCATTACATTTTGCATTTTATCACTCGTCACATTCTTAAACATTTTTTCCGAGTTAGCGTACTAAACTTACTTATTTAGGTGGCGCTACACTCCGGGGTTGACCTGGGCCTGAACCAATAAACCTCTCTAGCCAGCCCGGTAACGAGACATCTGCCTCTAATTGGTTGAGGTCCCTCCACTTGTTTGCGGCACCTACCGTGCTGTCGTCCTGTACTGCGCCGTCCATCCAAGGTGGATTCGAAGACTTTCTTGGTTGGAACGTTGGGTTCCATCCTACTTCCATCTACTTGACCCATCTATTTTAGTCGCTGTATGTGAAATCTTTTGGCTAGGACGATGTCCTTGTATATACAGTCTAGTTCGGTATTGCACCTACTCCTCCAGTCGCCGTCTATGCCGGGACCAAGATCTCTCGAAGAACTTTTCTCTCAAAGTAACCAAGGGCATCCTCATCCGATTTTGACAAAGTTCATGCCTCTACGCCATACAGCAGGACTGGGATGATTAGTGTCTTATAGAGATTTTCTTTAGTAGTTCGAGATAGGGCTTTTCTACTCATAATAACATAATAACACCAATTGGCAACAGTAATTCTTCGTTTTATCTTCCCACTGATGGAAGCTCACCATAGAGCCTAGATAAACAAAGTCCCTTACTATCTCAAAATTATATCTGTCCATTATTACGTTCTGTCCAAGACGCCGATGTTGGATATCCTTTTTTGTAGACAGCATATATTTTGTTTTGCTTTTTAAATCCGTTTTTGCTGCCTCGATCCTATACTCGCAAACGTCCCACTGACAGTCTGCTGAGTTCTTCCGCCTATGTCAATGCCATCGGTATGAGCGTGTAGTTGTATGGAGTTGTAGAGGATTGTACCTCCGGTGTTGGCTTGTGAGTTTCGTACAATTACTTCAAGTATTATGTTTAAGTGATCGCACCTTGTCTAAGACCTTTCCTTAAATCGAACGGTTTGATGGTGTTTTTTTCGGCTTTTATGGAACAGCGAGAGCTCTCCATTGTCATCCTGCACAAACGGACGAGGTTAGCAGGGCTATTGATGGCTCTGTATAACTCGTCAATAATCAAGAAGCAAAACGCTGAGTATATGTAAATATATCCATATGTGGCGTAAGTGGTTAGTGTGCCGGATCACTACGCATGAGGTTCCAAGTTCGAATCCCAGAAAACACCAAAAAGTTTTTTTTGCGAGCGTCTGACAAACATCCGAGAGTATTGTTGTCACGAAAAAGCTTCTCAAATCTCCGTTCGGATTCGGCACTAAACTGTAGGTCTCTTCCATTCGTGTGAAAAATATAACGCACACAACATGAGTGGTTGCGAGAAGCTAGGCCCTGGCACTCAAAGATCTGTTGCGCCAAATATTTATTTATTTTTTTATTTATTTTTTATCCATATATTCAACTATCCCTTTATCATATGTCGATTGGCAGTGTCGTATTACTGCCTTCGTTGAAATTTTCGAAAACGTTGAATTGGTACAGAACAGCACTAACGAAGATTCAGATTTATTGGACGAAGATGTTCAGCTCATTGGAACGATATTCTAACGTCTGATATTCGCATTGTAGCCTTCCACTCATACCATACGTTTCCAGACTTAATTAATTACAAACCGCGTATTCGTTCTAGTCTTTCGCTTACCTTCAAATATGCTCGGGTGTATGAAATTGACTGAAATTTAAAAATTTCTAGATATTTATATTTTTTTGGAAGTTTCGATTAATCCATTATTACAGGTTGATTAACCAAGGAAACTTTGGCAAATTTTGTGCGCATTCCTCAACAACATTTTGTCAAATGATGCCGAGCGGGTGACAGTGCTTGATTGATACCAGTTTAACAATAAACAAATCCCTCCGGAATGTATGCCATTTGGGGCCATTATTATATCTGCATTTATTTCTTTGCCTACTTTCGAGTATAATGCTCAAATTTATAGCTACACGTGTATCTTGACGTAGCCGATAACGATTGCGTTTGATGTTTTCCTTCTGTTAGCTAAATACATACATATGTTGTTAATATTATTGTTGACCGCGCAGACAAGGTCGCGGGATCTGCTAGTTTTAAGTAGGCAATGCAATTTCATTACCTAAATAAAAAACACATTAAGAAATAATCCCTAAAAAAACGTTATTTTACGAAGGTAACCGAAAATAACTCATGAAAACATATGACCATTGTAAAATTTATAAAATTGGAAAATACATTCTGCAACTAATAGAGGTAATCAGAGACATATACAATACTTAAAACTTTCCCATAAGTGTGCATGAGAGTCCGCGAGTTGACACGACTGGAGATAAATGGTGTCATAAAGAAAGATCAAGCAATAATAACAAGAAAGGAGATTCCCTCAACTGCGCCAATTATACAAGCTCAGTCTCCTCGACATTATATACAAGATTTTTTCTGCGATATTTTGTGAACGCCCGAAACCTCTCATCAACAGCCTAATTGGCCCGTATCAGTGTGGTTTCAGACGAGAAAAGTCTACCATTGATCAAATCATCACAGTTCGGCAGATCCTGGAGAAAACCCAAGAAGTCCAAACCGATACACATCATCTCTCTATCGATTTCAAGGCCACCTACGACAGTATCTACAATATCGCTAATGATCTCACCGAGACCTTTGATGTGAAAAACGGTTTTAGACAAGGTGACGCGCTGTCGTGTGACTTCTTTAATATTGCACTTGAATGGATTGTGCGGAACTCACCAGCCAACACCAGAGGCAGAATCTATAAAAATTCCGTGCAACTGCTTACATACGCCGACGATATTGACATTATTGGAAAACTCAGCGGGCTGGCATCGGTACTTTTGCAAATATTGAAGCAGAATCAGCCGAAATGGGTTTAGCCATAAACGAGGGCAAAACGAAGTAACATATATGCTGTCAAGGAAGGGACAATCAACACCGACAAATTGAACAGAACGTCCCAATGGACGTTCTACCACTTCGTGGTAGTAAGCGACTTTGTCTACCTCGGCTCTGCTATCAACTCTGGCAATGATACCACGGTGCTGAAACATAGACTTTATTGAAAGACATTCTTGGTCGCTTCGAGAAGATTCAACGGGGAACTATACGAACCGTATGGCGACATATATAAAAAAAACTGCGTGTTGGACGTTAGAGATAGCTAAGACATGTAGAGCGAATGGACACCAAGCCTCCGGCCCGCAGAGTCTTCAAATCCAAGTGCGAGGAACGACGTAGTAGAGGGCCTCCTCGCTGTAGATGGCGCGCAGAAGTTCAAGGGGACTTCGACCAACTTTCAGTGCGTAACCGGAGGCAATTTGCTAAAGATCGAGCTGAATGTAGAGAGTTGTTGGTTAAGGCACATGTTCACCCCGAACTAAAGCGTCACCTAAGTAAGTAAGTTAGTAGGATAACATAAACAAATTGCATTAATTTAAGAAGATAAAAATAAAGAAACTGAACTAATATGAACTGAAATCGTGGTACTCCACAATCTGTAAAGCCCAAAAAATCAATCTACTTCTTTAAGCAGTTTTCTAATATACAATGTACTCACCATTTCATCTCTATATTTATAAATCCAAATTAACAAAAGTTAACGATTATTTAGACGGAAAAAGTTTTAATCACTTCTGTTTCGAAGGCATTTAAGCAATACTAAATTCTTCCCTCTTAAAAATGTTTCTTCAGGAAAAATAAAATCCTTCCTATATCATTGCATTTTATGGTTATATAATGAATATCCTTTCTTGCAAATTTCTATCCTTTCACTTAACGCAATAGTACAAGAAATACCAACTTCATCCTACAGCAAATATGTACCTATGTTTGCAAAGCCGTAGAGTAATAAGAGGCAGGATATGCTACTGCAGCTACTTTCGACTGTTTAATTTTCATGTTTGCTTTCTTTTTATACTCCTTCACCATAGGGTAGACTAACTTTGATTCGTAGTTAGTAACTCCGAGAAGTATTCAAGAGAGTAATAATATACATATATATATAATACCTATGGTGTCGATCTATACATGTTTTTAAGGTTTTAAGGCTAATCGTTTCCTCTAGTTGTTTTCATTTTTGAATTCGGTTAAATATGGGTAAAAGCAACACCAGGAGCCTTTTATCGAAAACAATAAATGTTGCTTAAATTAAGCATTTTATAACACTAACATTTTTCCAACAAAACAAGAAATAGGGTGTCATATATTCTATTTCAGTTAAGATGTATCCTTCCAATTTATGTTCCTTTTTTATTTTTTGAAACAAAAAAGCAAAAAGTGTAAAGGGAAAACCCCTCTGTGCAATTTGTAACACTATGCACATGGCATCTCTTGTGTCGTCCTGAAAAAAAAAAAAAAAATGGATTAGTGTAGAAAGCGGAATGGGATTTCACTCCGGGCGGGTACATCCATAATGACACAGAATGTTCAGCAGTGTAATCAAAAGATCTCAATTCATTGTTGGAGTATGAGATTGTTGAAGCAACGAGTGTGTTTTATTGAATTAAGTTGGATTGAAAGGAGTCGGAGAGGTGTGTTATTTTCTTTGAAAAGGATTTGTAAGACAAATTGGTGTCTTTAAATTTTATGAGGCTTTATTCTGCTTATGGAGATTAAATTCTCATACGTATAGTCTAAATGTGGGAGTGATATATTGGGGTTACACGAACACAGTTCTTTATTTGGAGAGTCAAATAATTTTTAGATAAATCGTCCATACGTTGAGATATAAAACGCTATCTAAATATTTTTCCAATGATAGAAAAAGCAGTCGTGAATTCTTCTGCGCATAAACAATTTGCGAGAAAAGAGAATAAATAAACAATCAGATTTCGATAGTATCAAACGCATTTTATGGCTTTGTATTTGGAGAAAACGATACCCACTCTTTAGAGCTTAGTAACAATACAAAGCAATAATTCACAGGGCGGTATGTATCTTTTAACACATCTCTGTGACAGGAGCATGTGGCATCAGTGAAATCCATTTGGATTTGTTCAAAGGAAATGTTAAAAAGCAAATAGATAAATAGACTCTTTGAATACGGCTATATTTTTGTTTTGATGGCCTAGATATTTAGCAGGTGTCAAACAATTAGTTTTTTGACAGCCAGTGAGGCGGTAGAGGTAAAAAGCGAAAACAAGAAACCAACTTATTGTAGTCAATGGCACATAAAACATTGTTTGCAGGCAAATAATTTTTCCCTACGCCAGTACATGTAAAGTTTTTGAAAATATTTTAATGTTTTAATAAAATTATAGTGCTCCAGTGAATCATGTCTTGTAAAAAAAATAAAAAAAAAATGCGAAAACATCTTATTTGGGTGTACGAAAATAGTGAGCAATGTTTTTTTTTTCTTTTTTTTTTCATCGCTTGATTTTTCATAAATAGGTTATATTGTTTAGTTTTAGAATTAGATTATTATTTTTCCTTTTTTTTTCTTGCTTAATACAAAGTTAGAATATAAAATTTAAATCTTAACTGACATGGCTTGCAGCCATCTGCCAAGGACTATCAAGCTTTCAATATTTTTGTAATATAAAGAAAATTTTATTTATTTTTCTCAGCTTTTCAATGTAAAAGTTCTTATAATGCTTTTACGATAACCTAAAGTAGTTTCACCGTATAACTCTAGTTTTTTCCAGTTATTTCCGTGTCAGTACCTCTTCTGTTGATAAAATGGGTTTTCCGAAACATTATCGCCTGATATCTCGAAACATCGCGCATTTTTCTAAAAAAATGCAGGATAATTTCCCTCTCTGCTATGTTACAAATTGAGCAACAAATTGGAAGGTCCTTTCTGTGTAGCACATATTTGAGTGGTAGTACCTCTCTTCTTGCTCGAAAAATCATCGAAATATAACGTACGGTATTGGAATCCTTAAAGTAATTTTGAGAACCCAAGTTAAGCTGAAGCGTTTTGTATATTTCCCTGTGGGTGGATGACTTCGCTTTCTCAATGCACTTTTGACGGATATGTGTATCTGTGTAGGATAAGAAGTCATAGAGCGTATCCTTCCAACTGAATCGCGCATCTCGTTCCAGGTCAAGGTCATAACCATAACGCAAATTTAAATAATGTATTTAGGCAGTAAGTGTAAAATAAAGAAAAGTATCTACGCAAAGCACCATTAAGGAGCACACAAGCTTCAATGAAAACTCACTAAACCATTATTTTTCTTGCAAAAAGAAAGTAAATCGAATATACGCCTTTTTTAAAAAAGCCGCGCTTGAGCGCTTTATAAATATTAATTACTCCAAACATGTTAGACTTCATACAATTTTTTTTTATTGGAATTCCGAAAGTTATTTATTGTGGGAATATATCTTAGCCACCGCGAAACAACCCAAATATATTTTGATTGGGCTGTATGTATTAATCCAATTTACGGAGTCCAAAATGTTTCGAAGAATTTGTATCCATTTCATTTGTTTGCTCTCGAATATCATGCTTTCAATTTAATGAGTAGTAAAGGATTCTGTAAATTGTCTTTTGGAATTTCTTTAAAATGTGATCTAAGGTGTGCTTGATATGAAAGACAACTTTGATAGAAAATTGTTTATACCACGTGACACCATACTGTGTGTAGTATCTTTATATGTATATATGAGCAGCAGATGTATATATCTAATTGAGCTATAGACTGGTAATTGCATCATATAGCTCACATAGCTACTGTTGACTAAGCACATCTCAAAAAACGGCCACACAAACTTGTCTTGTCTAACTACAAGGTGGCGCAAAATTAATTATCCAATTTTTTTTTTTTAATTACTTTTCTACTAAATAAAAAAAAAATATCGACACAATTATTCCACGGTCTTGCGGAGTATAGCGCTCCATTGCTTATTTGTTTATATACTGCAGCTGTCTAGTTCACAAATGTCAAATATGATTGACGTACGTCTCCATTTGCAAAAATTATAACATCTTCCGATAGGGTGATTAATTTTGCGCCACCTTGTATAATGTCAAGAATTTGACGAGCAATTTTTCTTCCAAAAAAGACTTAATATATAACGTGTTTATTGTTATTATTTTTTACTGCCTTAATATTTTTATTTATACTTTATATTTTAAAATTTTGCGGGACCAATTAAGACATAATTTTAAATTGCGCTACAAATATTATTTTGTATTCCGAAAAAATAGGATCACTAAGTTTTCTTAAAAAAAATAGTAAATTTGTAGATCACTACTGAAAGTGCTAAACATTTTCTATGCCGTTCCCTCATTGGAGGCACCTGTGACACCCTCTTTTTTTCCTAACCACTTATTTGACTTTTTTTTGCGAGCCTTTGTTTTGGATTCCTTTTCTACACGACCTTGATTCGATTGGTTGTCATTTAAAATATTATGTATTTGGTTTTATTTTTAAGGGGACCACTAGATTACAATGACACGAGAATTAAAAAAAATCTTAGCGAAAATATTTAAAAATATTCAAATCTGTTTGAATTGTAAGGATTTGTTAGGTGATGCAAGGAATTACTTTGCAAGAAATTAACGAATCTTTATATACTTTCCGCCTTCGATTTTGATGACAAAAAAAAAAGAAGAAAAACTCTAAGCTTCACTTTGGGCGGCAATTTTTGTGCGCGATTCACTGCATATGATTATTGTGAATCTTAATTTGGTTACCATATTTTGAAATCAAAATTTGGTTTTACTTTGGTAAGATTACTACTGATTTGGAACTGCAATACATAGAGCAAACCGGCACAGCAACCTCAGTATCTTATCGACCTTATTATCTGTCATCAACTAATAGACAAACATTTTTCTCTTTTCAGGTTTCGAAAATTTAGTGTCCTGTGAGTGCAAGTGAATAAAAAAATAAAAATTTAAAAAGGCAATATTGCTTAGAACAGTGAATAGAAAGTATCTACACTAACTAGCGAGTACTCATTTCAATTGGCAACATCACTCATACAAAATGGGCAAGAAAAATTCAAAATTGAAGCAGGATACCATCGATCGACTAACCACAGATACATACTGTAAGTACTCATAAATTTAAATATTTTTATCCCTGTTTATTTTGCCAATAAATTGGATGCAGCCCAACTGACCTAACATCAAAGGATCATCATAAATAATGTTACATACTCGTTTGTATGATAACCTAAATTTTCTGGCAAAGTGAATTCATTGAATTGAGCAGGAAGAACCGTCTGTTTAAATAGCTTTCACTATACGTGTAGTTAAGATATAAATATACGTTCAGTGTCTCTCTTTTTGCAGGTGAATTTTCCTTGAACTTTGTGGGTAATTTAAATTTTGTGCTCCTATTCCTTGTCTAGAAGAATATTTTTGGGTCCTGCCGAGAGACTTTCAAATTATTGATAACATTTTTATTCTCCTTGTTGTTCAGCAATAGTGATGATGTTTGGTCGATTGAATGTCGGAGAGTGGAAGTTCTACCACCGATAGCATGAAATGCCATCACGTCATCGCCCAAAAAGGAATGGCACTTTCCTGGCCAATACTTTTCGATTCTTCCGGATGTCTCCACGTGTGTATGTGTATGGTTGTTTTTTACGATTTTGTTGACTTTGGCCTACAGCCATCTACTACTTGGAAGGAGTTGTTTCTAAGGAGAATGTTTCATTGGAGCCATCGTTTTATATTTGATGTTATTTTTTGTCATCCCCTTGGTGAGTAAGTAACTGCGACAGACGGACCCTAAAAGCATTTTTCTGGAATTTATGTTGACTGCTGTTCACGTTTTCGAATTGAATGGAAAATAAAACAAATTTCATATTGATTTCCTGAGGACGACTATAAAATTGCAAAATTGTCCTGTCGTCCTTTCAGTGTGCTAAATTCCGTGGCTAGAGGGAAAGGGTTGGCTTGGAAGAAAGTGTGTGTCTGTTCAAATGGAAATGAATTGAGCCATTGATCGTTCTTTAGAAGTTAAATATTGGAGTGGCGATGTTTGGCCTTGAATTCAAATTCGAACGCAGGGAATATTATTGGCTGCGTATTTGATGGATAGGTTGAAAAAGTGGGAAATTTATGTACCAATTGAAACATTTGACTCTTACATTTGAATAACGAAGTCGGATTCAACAACCGATTCCTGACTATAGTTTCCAATGTTTTCTCTGTTGCGTACAATTGGCCATTAAGAATAAAAGCTTTATTGTTATAAGATTTGATGAGCACTCCCAACTATCGCACTCGAAGTAAAAGAAAATGGCGAGTAAGCCATTTGGACGTTCTCTGTCAAATACTTTACGTACATATGACAAGAAATAGTATAAAGCAAACGTGGCTATAAAAATGTTATACCCGTTCATAAATAGGATATCATTAATGACAGGCTGCAACAAATTGCTAGTTTTGAAATCTATTTTCCAAGCCAAAATCCTGTATAGACGCCCAGTTTGAGGAAATTGTGAAAATGTTCATTTGAAAAAGATCCAAATTTTACAAAACAAACTGTTAAAAATCATATCGTTTATCTTGGCTATTTTCAAAATCTTCGTATTTATAGAGGAACTCAACAATCAACTATACTTTACAAAAAAAAAATTGGTTTTCTCGAAAATGGATGTAACGATGTTGTTTAAATCTTAAATACTATAAAAGCAAAGTCGATTTTCCTTGGGAACACCGTTTCGCGAAAACTACTAGACATAGGTACTTGAAATTTTACACAGTTATTCCTTATTTTGCCTAGATGCGAGATAAGGAGGGATTTTCTGAAATTCAAGGTCTAAGTGGCATAAAGGGGGTTGAGATCGAATTTTCCATCTGTAAAATCTGATTCCACAGCCGTAGCGCAGTACTGGCTCCCCGGATTAAAAAAATAAAAAATAGGTGAATTTAGTAAATTCGCCGCTGGTTCATTTAAGGAATAAAACATCCTTCCGTTGTCCTGAAGCTGAGCAATGCTAAAATTAAATCATCATCCACAATTTTCCTTTAGTGGAGACCACAGCCAGCAGTCATGCAGCAGTGGCTATTATTGCAATAGTATGTGTGTGTGAGTATATGGGCGCGCTATCCCATGATTATGTTTTAATCTTCAGTGTGCGATCTCTCTAGAGTTAAATTTTAAATTGAAAAAAAAAACATTATCAGTGCCGAATCTAAGATATTGTAAATTTTATTAATTAAGATATCCATGTGCTGTCAAAATTTCATGCAATTAAGAGAATTGGGAATATACGCGTAGGTACATACATATGTACATGCATATGCATGTGTGTACATAGAACTATTGCACTATTTTTCCATTTTGTTAGATGAGATGTTGTTTATCGTTCGATTTGTCCACATTTTAGAATGATTTAATGAATTTAAAATAAATTGTGTGTTGGAAGCGGGTGTGCGTATGCTCTGGTGGGATTCCCACGGGGGAAGTTATAATTAAGTTTACACATTTTCGGTATTGTATTCAGTTGCCAATTATATTTCAGCAAGTAAATAACCGCAAATTAAAATGCGGACGAAGCAAGGCGAGCACTGGTCAGCTAGTTTCATATATGTGATAGTTTATTTAAGATGCTCTACCAAACTGTTGGAAGAAAGTTCATATATGTATGTAGCACTATACTTACTTACTTACTTAGATGACGCTACAGTCCGTGGTGGACCTGGGCCTCAACCAACAAACCTCTCCAGCTAGCGCGGGTACGAGCCAGCTGCCTCCAGTTGCGCACGCCAAGTTGGTTGAGGTCCCCCTCCACTTGTTTGCGCCACCTACCGCGAGGTCGTCTTCTACTGCGTCGTCCATCCGGGGTGGATTTGAAGACTTTCTTAGCGGGAACGTTGGGCTCTTAGCCATCTTAATCGCTGTATGTGAACTCTTCTGGCTAAGTCGATGTCCTTGTATAGTTCGGCATTGCACCTTCTCCTCCACTCACCGTCTATGCAGACGAGACCAAAGATCGCTCGAAGAACTTTTCTCTCGAAATAACCAAGTGTATCCTCATCCGGTTTTGTCAAAGCCCGTGCCTGTGCGCCATACAGCAGGACTGGGATGATTAGAGTCTTATAAAGAGTTACCTTAGTAGTTCGAGATAGGGCTTTGCTACTCAATTCCCTAATTAGCCCATAGAAATAACGATTGGCAAGGGAAATTCTTCGTGTGATCTCCCTACTGATGTCATTTGCGGAGTTCACCATAGAACCTAGGTATACAAAATCCTTTACTACCTCAAAATTATATTTGTCTATTGTGGCGTGCTGTCCAAGACGCAGATGTTGGGTGTCCTTTTTTGTAGACAGCTTATATTTTGTTTTGCTTTCATTGACTGCTAGACCCATCTTTGCCTCAATCTCAATACTCGTAAATGCCCCATTGACCGCCCGCTGAGTTCTTCCGATTATGTCAATGTCATCGGCATAAGCGATTAGTTGTACAGACTTGTAAAAGGTTGTACATCCGGTGTTACTTGAGAGAATTGTACGTTAAAGGGATCGCATGATGATGATCGCGAGATCGCGCGTCACCTTGTCTAAGACCTTTCCTGACATCGAATGGTTCGGTGATGTTCTTACCGACTTTGATGGAGCAGCGAGAGTTCTCCATCGTCATTCTGCACAAACGGACGAGCTGGGGAGGGATGCCAAGACTAGACATGGCTCTGTATACTTCGTCCCTATACACGCTGTCATAGGCAACTTTAAAATCGATTTTATATTCATGGGTTTTTTCCAAGATCTGCCTTTGTGTGAATATTTGGTTAATGGTGGACTTTCCCGGCCTGAAGAGGCACAGATAACGACCTATCAGGTTGTTGGCGATTGGTTTTAGGCGTTCACATAATACGGCAGACAGGATCTTATATGCGATGTTGAGGAGACTTATACCTCTGTAATTGGCCCAGTTAAGAAGGTCTCCTTTCTTCAGGATCAGTACTATACTCATTCACCAATATATTGAAATTGGTTGCTTAATTCGCTAAAATTGAATACCTTAGCAAAGTATAATATATAATATGTATTTACTAGTTTTTGGAAAATTGTGCGCTCTATTGGATGATTGATATGCCTGTGGCATCAGATGGTCCGGACAAAAAACTGGGAATCATAAACAAAGAGGCCAAATAAAACAAATATCTGCAGTTATCTGAACACCACCCGCGAAGTTTTTCCCAGACCTAACACATCAGTTTTAAACCCCTACGCCAACATATGACTCTCCAGCCTTTTCAACGTACGCACTGTGTAAACTACAATATTTTAAAGGTATTTATAACTCCTTGAGTGCGGGCAAATTATAATATAACACAATACTTGCAACCTTAGATTTCTTTGCCCTCTTCTCAATTTGCGTTCCAATGTATTTATACATATCGATCTTTGTGTAAAGAAAATGGTAATGATTAATGGCGTGTACTACAAGTACCCTGTTTAACTTTCATAAACAATCATGTCCAAGCACTTAATTGTACATGTGTACGTAGTCAAGTGCTTAAGAAATATTTATCCAATTGCAGGGGATTATCCTCACGAACTTCTGTCTTCCTGTGGGTAAACGATCGTCCTAATCGCTCCTAATCAATCAACATCTGTCAATATCCGGTTGACACCAACGTATACTATGTTTCTCATTATCAGTCGACATTTCTATAAATTGATCCATTGTTAAAGTACAATTACACCGCATACCGTTTGACTTTAATTAATCACTTTATTCAATTCAAACAGCGTGCAAATTTGTCAATGTGCACATTTCCAATTGACCGCAATATGGTCACAGTTGTTAATTAAGTTTACTCACGAAACAATGTCGTTCAAGATAAGTTTGCAAAAGGACGAAGAGTTAGCCGATGGGAAAAGTACCATGGACACACACATCTACCGACAACTGTGAAAGTTTTCCCTTGCGGGATAGTGATGGGTATGGCTAACCGATGCATACCTATGTATACTTTGAGAATGCGGATTAAATTTTTAATTGATGAACAAGGAAAATTCACGAGAATATTTAGGTTTTTGTTGAATGTTTCGGTTTTGCACAAAATCGTGTGAAGGGGGGAAACTATTTCAGTACTAAAAGCGATACACGAAGGATTATTAATTTTTTTGTATAGGGACATTTATTGATGGAGAAAACTTTGAACATACTTAAAGTTATGTGATAAGTTTCATGGAAGTTTGAGGTAAGAATCCTTATTAGTATAGTGGAATACTCGTATGTTTTTGGATGTGAATTCTAACTAGTAAACTGCTTTTTTTCTTATTTTATTGGAAGTTTATAGCACTCATGTGGAGTTGCTTATAATTTAAATAAAATGTATGGGAAATATAGAGGAGTAAGTAATGATAAAGATGCATACGTTCGGAGTCAATGTCATAACTGAATTTCAGAAAATGTTATTGGTTGTTAAAATGAAATTATAAGATTAACCCATGAATATTGAGATTTCAGTATACAATTGTCATCTTTCATAGAATATGTCCTTACTTTTATCGTATAATAGAATTCAAAAATAGGTATATCTGCACTAGAAATATCACTTTTTAATTTTAAATCAATTTCTTGGGCTAGATGTTACGATATAGAAAAAATAATTAAGGCGTAAATAACCCAGACCAATTAAATAGCTGTATCACTGTCAGTGTACTAAAAATGGGACTTCATTTAACACTATCCATCGCTATTTATCGCAAGTTGCTCTCGCCAAGTTGGTTGCTTTCGACCTTCTAATTGCGGCTATAGCACGTCATCGACAATATAATCCATGGGTGAACTCAAATATTCATCGGGTCCAAATATTGCTTTTCATTCGCTTTACATGATGAAGCTACCTTAAGCACTTGATATATAAAATATTTAAATAAACAGGTTGAGGTAAATTTAAAGTACTTATATTCGTTGCTGAAGTATTTTCTTCATGTACTGTCATCGCATACAGGAAACACAGATCGTTCGTACAATTTCTGTCTCGAAAACTTCAAGTTAATACGGTTTTACTAAACAATTGTTGGGAAAAAGCTGTTGCCAAAAATTATTCTCTATTTGACATCAGTGTTGAAGCTGTTGTCAGGATTAACTGTGGAGGTATACCAAACTGCCTTTGCGATTTCGGAGGCCATCTTTTATGATGATCTGACCAAATATTCGGTGGTAAATATTGTCTGAAACTTTTTTTTTTGGCATCGAAGATATCGTTGATGTATCGAAGACCTTAGATTTTATTAACTTTTCTTGACACCGTTGACATAGAGCAATAGCAAACTATGACTACGACGATGAGATGGTGCATACTATCTCCCGGACATCTTATATTAGTTTGCAGACAACTTAAGTCAGGATTCGTTGGATTTAAGGTTATGTTTTACTGTTCATATTTCGACCCAGTTAGGGGTAGAAACAACCGGTGGATGCTATAAGATTAGTTGGCGGTGAAATTTTGGTTTTCGTCGTCTTTCAGTAGCCCACAGGAGTAACGTCTTCAGATTGTCTGCACTCCAATATAGTTTTCCTGTCTTTGTCCTTATATACAGGCTACAATTGGGTTGCATACTGAAGGAGTAGCATCTTTGTGCTTTCTTTCGAGCATGTGCTTGATTACGTTATTCGCACTTTGAAAGGTGCATACATCCAAAATACTGGTTATTTGATCGAGCAACTTCCATGTGTCTCGTCAGTTTTAAGATACTACAAACTACCATACCAAAATCATGTGCTAGAACGCACTATGTCAAGATCTATTCTGAATAGATAGAGAAAAGAAAAGCTACTTAGGGAGGTTGCATGAACATGAATTTGATCTATGATCCAAAAGTTGCGAGATATAAAAGCGAGTGTTTTGCAACACCCAATTTATCACAATGGCTATTTAAGCAATGAAGTCCCAGTGGTTTTTATTTCACAACGTTCTTTACATTTGTTAAATCCATTTACTATTAGATGACTCCCATAAATTTCCCCGATGTAAGTAACACTAAAATACTTCACTTGCTGTCGGGAATTTTGAGAGCAAAAGCACTGCAGTGCTCATATTTGCATTCCCCAAATGCCAAGCACTTGGTACCCGGTCTGAGAAAATTTGGAAATCGCTATTCTAATAAATCTGCAATACTGGCAATGGTCCAAACCTTTCATTCTCTTACCACAAGACACAAAGTAACTCTTTGACCAACGACTGTTCTGATATCCAAAGTTCAAAATCGATTTTCCCTGAAAATGTCAACTTCTTACCAAGCTTGTCCTCATCTTTGGTTTTTATTTGTCACGAGTTCAATTTTTAACCACGCTAATTATACTCCAACGAACTGTTGAAAAGAAATGTCAGTATGGGAGATAATTACTCCTCGAATCCTGAAGTTCAAAGGAAATTTTAACGACCAAAATGAGTCAACAACTAATGGATGGGCAAACTGAAGGTCTGATTATTTGGGTACGACTAAAAGTCAAAAACACCGATAAGCCAAGTGTTGACATTTCAATTTACAATAATTGCCAAACTGCATGTTTTGTTTTGCGATGACGCCTGGCGGCAACAGCGCGACAGGATACACTTTCTGTTACAGCAAGGATTGGTTGGGGTTTTACATTTGAGTCACCGGAGGGTGAATTGTATTATATAATATATTTTTTGGAGGGATTCCTTTTTGAGAGATGGGGTGGATGGCGATGGTGTAATTGAGTTTGTTCAATTTCAAACCGCAGGCTAGTAAGTTTCGTTTTGAAACATAAATTGAGCAATTGACCTGCACTCGTATAGTTTGGATACCATGTGGCTTGGCATCGATTCAATTTTGCAAAATTATTGCTATTGCCGGAGGTGAAATAATGTTCAAATACATTCCTACACAATTTTAGCCCTGTTATTTATGTAGACCATGCGGACTTTGTTATGATAAAAGAAAATTAAACTCGTGAATGTGGAAACTTTTTGCATAAGATACATTCTGTATTGCAGTTATACCCAAAGCTAATTACAATGTATGCTAACCATTTTTTGGTGACATCGCAGTTCATAAGTGCCATTATCCATTTTATTTTAGTTTCTGTATAAGCCTTCCTAATTTGAGTTTGTACAGAGGCTCAGCTCGTGCCCTATAGCGTTTTCGTCATCAGGGTTTTGAACAAAACCGCTGATGGTATCAAGGGTAAAAGTCTGCTAAAAATATTTGATCTCTCTTCTTTCTTGCGGTTACTTGGTACTAACCTACGCTGTTAAGCTACTCGTTATTGGGATGATATAGTAATCAGACACGAAAGTAAAGAGAGTGATCTCGTGCTGGGCACCTTTCGTGGTATGGTACATTAGAGTAGTCTTTCAACTTAATTCAAACAAGACTGTCATATCGTTTTACGTAAGAAGCAAAATGCTGCAGCTATTGAATTGTTTGCACAATAAGAACAAAACTGGTAAGTTGACTAATATCATGAAGTAACGTCATCACATGTACGCAAAAACTTATTATCTGATTCCAAATCTACCCTAGAAAATTGCCATTGAGCCGTCAGATTCGTAAATTTTTAATACTTTTTTAGACCTTCTCACAACCAAGTCAAACTCTAGTGGATACTGAATCACATAATCATATTCAAGAAAATAAAATTAAGTGCCGGTTAGTCAGAAGGACGCCAAGCTTTAAAAAGGAGTCCAAACTCTACCTTTATGTGTTTTTTTTTTTCATAAGAAAACAAAGGACAAACTAAAATTTAACCGGGACGTTATTCGGATACCTGTTAGCTTCCTTTCAGATGACACTTAAGTTATAATTTTATCAAATTATTTATCCCACTCAAGACTTGAAACAATACAAAAACGAATAACGTTTTCTATAAGAACATCTATTCCTGTACCAGGAAGGCCGAATGTCTTCTAGTAAAATTTTGTCTGTTGGCCTACCTTCGGTACAGCTAAAATTTCTTAAAAATAATAATGCTGGAAGGAGACCCCCTCAACTGCGCCAATTATAGAGGCACCACTCTCCTCAACATAGGATATAAGATCTTTTCTGCGATATTGTGTGAACGCCTGAAACCTTTTATCAACAGTCTGATTGGCTCATATCAGTGCGGTTTCAGGCCAGGAAAGTCCACCATCGATCAAATCTTCACACTTCTGCAGATCCTGGAGAAAACCCAAGAAGTCCAAGTGGTGAGTATCGACACCATCTCTTTATTGATTTAGCGGCCGCCTATGACAGCATCTGTAGAGAAGAGCTTTATAGAGCCATATCTAGTTCTGACATCCCTGTCAAATTTGTCTTTCTGTGCAGGATGACGATGGAGAACGCTCGCTGCTCAATTAAGGTCGGTAATGACCTCACCGAGACCTTTGATGTCAAGAAAAGGTTTTAGACAAGGTGATGCGCTGTCATGTGAATTCAGTAATATTGCACTTGAACGGATTATGCGGAACTCACAAGCCAACACCAGAGGCACAATCTATCACAAATCTGTACAATTGCTTGCTTACGCCGACGATATTGACATTATTGGAAGAACTCAGCGGGCTGTCACCGGTGCGTTTGCAAGCATTGAAGCAGAAGTAGCCAAAATGGGTTTACCGATAAACGAGGGCAAAACCAAGTATATGGTATCAACAAGAAAGGGCAATCAACACCGACGAATTGGGCAGAATCTCACAGTGGGCAGCTATAACTTTGAGGTAGTGAGGGACTTTGTCTACATTCGCTCTGCTATAAACCTGAAAAGCAAGATCAGCGCAGAAATCAACCGAAGAATAACTCTTGCCAATCGTTGTTTTTTGGGCTTATAAGGCAATTCAAAAGTAAAGCCCTATCTCGAACAACTAAGGATACTCTCTATAAGACTCTGATCATCCCAGTCCTACTCTACGGCTTTGAAACATGAACTTTATTAAAGGAGGATGAACATATCCTTGGTCGCCTCGAGAGAAACATTCGGTCCCGTTTGCGTTGACGGGTTTGGGAGGAGAAGATTAAATAACGAACTATACGAACTGTACAGCGACATCGACCTAGTCAAAAAACTGCGTATTGGACGTCTAAGATGGCTAGGACATGTAAAGCGAATGGACACCAGCGCTCCGGCCCACAGAGTCTTCGAATCTAACCCAGAGGGACGACGTAGTAGAGGACCTCCTCGCTGTAGGTGGCGCGCACAGGTTTGAGGGGAGCTCGACCAACTTGGATTGTGCAACTGGAGGCAATTAGCTAAGGACCGAGCTAAATGGAGAGGCTTATTGTTTGAGGTCCAGGTTCAGCCCGAACTGTAGCGCACCTAAGTAAGTAGGTAAGTAAGTAATGTTCATAATGCATTGGTAGAAATGAAGGAAGAGTAGGGTTTAAGACATGGTGGATGAGTTTCTTAGGTGTCTCTATACTTAGTATATTTTCTGCAAAAGAAACGTATACAAAATGGAGTTTCATTTTGGAATCTGAAAGAGAAAAGAAAGAGGCATACACAATGGATATTAACTTTAATATTTCATCGATAGGGTTTCCTTGTGTATTGGTAATGTGTTCGGTTATTGATGGGTATGCTGGTTTCAGCACCAACCATAATCATTTACCTTTTCATCACCTAAAATAATCTTACAGTATTTGAAAACAAAGATAAAAGGACTGCGAGTCAGAAGTGAATGTAAAAAGATCGTCTTCTCTCCGTCTAGTTTAGACACCACCCACTAGACGGAGAGCTAGCAGCGTAATTTCTCATTTCATTTTAACAAGCCTCCAACTTTGTGAGCAGAGTTCGTAGTGCCTACCGAAAACGAAAATACAAGTCTGGCAGCGCTGCGCTGATTTATATATAAGCAGCATTGTCATAAGCTAAAAAGTGCAAAAAATATGGTGATTTAACTCATTTTAACAAACCTGAGATTTTGGTATATGTTAATTTATGACAGACTAGCAGTTATCCGTGATTTTGTCTGCGAGGTCCATAATAATATTATCTTCAATGAAAACTAATGCCACCTGGGTTTCGAAACCACCACACTTAAGAATATACGTATCTCCTCCCCTACCTCTTTACTTTATTTCTTATTTACATCCTGCAATAACTTAGTTGCATTAATAAGAGACCTAGTCTCTAACATAGGCTAGTGTCAAAAAAACTCATATTTCGACGACTTGATAATGGATATTTTGGTCGAAGACTATTTTTTCACATAACGATAAAATTGCTAATCTACTGGATTTCTATTTTAACTGCTAGGCAACGCGATATACCATGTTACTTAAAGTACACGTGTACACTGGAATAATCTTAAAGGAAAATTATCGACTCAAAGACTATCCATATTTACACATAAGTGTAATCTAAATAAATACACTTCAAAATTTTGAGGAGTGTATTTTACTTAGCTCGAGTGTTATGTCAAAAACCCAGAAACCTTCAAGTCAACTTAAAATCGATGGATACTCTATCAATATAGATTGGAAAAATATTTTCCATTCCGACTACCTATTATAGAAGTAGCAACATTCTAAGGTATCTATTTTTCTTATATTTTCAAGTTGTTGTGTCAAGCTGTGAGTGAACCATTAAAGGAATTCATTTCACTGATCAAATAAATGACAAATTGCGTAAACAAACAACTCTCAGGAGGTGCTACACGTGGTTAGCATTGCAGAGTTATTATTGGACCCCAAAACTAGAGTGCAAGTTGATTGAGCTGCTGGTTGGCATATGACCGGGTAATGGTTGGTGTCTGCAGTGATACCGAACGGTCTGTAGCGTGGTTGTTAGAGGGGATCATTCCGATGTACACAAATACGCGCAGCCACCCACTATGTCCAATTGTGGAACGCTAACTTTCTGGTTAACTGAACTTTGGTTAGGTGAGAGAATCCCCTGTTGAAATTTTATTTTCGCTATGCTTGGAATTTTAAAGAT
This sequence comes from Brachypalpus laphriformis, assembly GCA_945910035.1. Taxonomy (NCBI): domain Eukaryota; kingdom Metazoa; phylum Arthropoda; class Insecta; order Diptera; family Syrphidae; genus Brachypalpus; species Brachypalpus laphriformis. The sequence continues at coordinate 38,511,940 of OX246753.1, forward strand.
GGTGAGGAAAGGGAGATATATTTCAGGGCTTGGACTACAGTTCGCGTCTGTTGTCATTGCATTTATTAGATTGGTTATATTTCAGTGCACATTCAACGATGACAACTAAAGCGAAGAAAATAAAATTTGTGTTTATGGTTCGGTGGTATGTTTTATTAGAAAGAATGGCAACGTCCCTGCGTCTTACGTTCCGTCTTGAAAATGTAAACTCCAGAAAATTGCTTAATGTGACCAGACTTTCAGTGATTATCCAAAAACCATGTGTTGAAAGATATGGTTGCTATTGTACATATTGAGTTGGAAAGAAAGTATTGCACCTTTTTTATCAGATGGCATTAAAGTGAAAAATCCGTGGTAATATTAATCCGATCGGGAAACTCTTCACAGGTTTTGCAGATAAATTTGAAAGAAAAACCGAGAGCATTTGATTATTCAATCAGCTGTTATTGCGTTGTAATATATTGTTACCCGAGCGCACAAGCCGACTAAGAAACATAAATTACCGAGAAGCCCCTAGCTGTCAACCTAAAGGTACCAGAACTTTCCAGATTCTTGGCGGATGGCATTCCAGCGGCGAATTGGAAATTTGGTAATTTGTCTGGAAAGCCAGAGCCAAATATAAAAGGAGGTTGTCAGAAGCCCAGCGATGAGTTTTGTTTTGGTCAGCGTTGACAGCAGATTTTAGAGACGCGCAGATTATAAGCCTAAAGAAAAAAATGTACTAGATTATATTTTTTTGTTAAACGTAAATTTGGTTAAAAACATTTTATTGAAATAAATAAGAAACTAAAAAACCCTTTCGGAAACCAGAAAAATTCAGTTTTTTTGTCTCCACCATCCGTCGCAACTTTGGAAGTCTTCGGCTTGATCGGCGAATTTTGTAACAATATGTATATGGTATACTAGCAGATACCCGCGACTTTGTCTGCGTGGTCCACAATAATTATATGTGACGCGGTCATATTTAGCTTAAGAACTAAAGATTTGCACTGCTTTAACTTTCAACAATTCATATCAGCTTTTCCTTTATCTATCAAACTTGTGCTACCATCTGTTGTTGTAGTAGTAACATTTTAATTTGCTTCACATTTCCATGCAACAGTTTGGCGTGTGTTTCTGGACTTACACCAATATTTTTGAGAAATGACTTACACCAGCATGCCGCGTATGTACATATATTGTATTTAGCTAACAGAATGACTGCATCAAAATGCACACGCGTTTACCATAGCTATCAATTTGCGCCTATAAGTAGGCATATAATAATAATAATAAAATACAATACAATAAGAATAAACCACCTACTTATGTACTTAGAAGGCGCTACAGCTTAGAAAGAGTCTGGGAGTCAACCAACAGGATATTAAAGCGTTTATTTTTTTTACACTGTACCCAAAATTATGCAAACAAATCAGTAGTTCTAGACTTTCCAAATGTATAGTTTTAATGCCAGGTTTTTTTTAGTCTCTGTGTTTATTTCTTTTAATATCCTAATCCCCCCCTTAAGAAGTATCGTGATTATTCTTATTGGAGATAAGGACCAATATCCTAAGGTATAAAACGCCAAAGTTTTGTTAACATCTGTGATGTAGTTTCTGCGTGATACCTGCCCATCCCAAACCCTAGTTATCATTTTATTAAATGTATATAAATTTGGAATCGGTGTTGATCAATGCTGCGCGGTACAAGATGCAGAACTTCCCAGAAACCTGTTTATAAACAGGAATGCGAAAGACAAACAGCGAGATAGCAAAGGAAAACAGCTACTCGAACTTTGCAGTAATTATGGCCTTACAGCAATCAACGGAAGGAGCAAAGGTGATGAGTGTGGTGAACTAACCTTCATTGGGGGGCAAGGTTCGTCCACAATCGATTACTGTTTCTCATCAAATTCTCTTCTATCACAAATCTCCAGCTTCAACGTTGCAGCTATATCTTTTTCTGACCATCTTCCTCTTGAATTGTCTATGATTTTAAGCACTTCACAATCTTCAAGAACTCGTGAGATGCAATTAATTCCGAAAATTATAGTCAAAGAAAATCAAATCAATGCTTTCCAACAAAGGCTTTTACACGCTCTTTCCCAGTTGGATACCAGTTCCGTAACGGATGTTGATCAACTTGATGCTTTAATTTTAAATGCTGCCCCAAACCAATACCCCTCCAGAAGGAAATTTACATCCAAAAATAAATGGTTCGACAGTGAATGTTTTAACATAAGAAAAAAAGTCTTCAAATTTCTGAATCTCTTTAGAAAATCGAATGAATCCCTTTTTAAGGATCGTTACGTAGAATTCAACGTCAAATATAAAATTATCTGCAAGCAAAAGAAACGTGCGTACTATGAGGCTTTAATTAACCAAGTTGGCTCAGCGAGAACATCCTCAGAATTTTGGAGTACGTTAAAAGCAATAAATAATCGCACATTCTCGATTGGAAGTTCAATTTGTACGAAAACCCTTAAAGATTACTTCAACACTCTTCTTAACCCAAGAATGGATAGCCTACTACAATTTCAATTCGCAAGCCCTCTTATTTTAAACGATTTGCTTGACGTCCCGTTCACGGTCAGTGAGGTTGCATCTGTAATTAAGGAAACCAAGAACAACAAAGCACCGGGTCTTAATCGTATTCCCTATGAGCTATATAAGTTTGCCCCCACTGAATTTATAACCCATCTTACTGGAGCCTTTAACAAAATATTCCAAAGTGGTGAGGTACCCGAAAGTTTTCGTAAGGGAATAATCTTTCCACTTTATAAAAAAGGCGACCCTAATCAACCCGAAAATTATAGGGGCATTACATTCCTTAACGCTTCGATGAAAATCTTCTCTTTGGTTCTACTGAAGCGGCTGACCTCCTGGGTCGAAGAAAGAAACCTGCTTAGTGAGCTCCAAGCCGGATTTAGAAAAAAGTACTCCACCGTTGACCACATTTTCACGCTTACCAGTATCGCGCAAAGTTATCTTGATCGAGGATTAAAACTCTATGTTCTCTATGTTGACTTCAAGGCCGCATTCGATACCGTAGATAGAAGAGCGCTGTTTTACAAACTGTCTATGATAGGATTATCATCAAAAATATGCCACGTATTACAACATCTCTACGAAAGTACGGATTCAGCTGTGTGGAACGGTGAATTGCTCTCAGATTGGTTTCCAACAGTCTCAGGTGTAAAACAAGGTTGTACTCTTAGCGCTTTAAAATTCATCCTATTCATCAATGATCTACCGACCTCTATAAAGGGAGGAGTTTCTTGGAACGGTATACAGATAAATACCTTGATGTATGCTGACGATATAGTTTTACTCGCTGATTCTCCTAATCTACTACAGCAAATGATTCATAGGCTTGAAGTATATTGCAGGACTTGGAATCTCTCGGTGAACCTAAATAAATCAAAGGCCATGGTGTTCCGAAGAGATTTTGGGCGCTACTCCCGCACTGAAAAATGGACATTTGAAGGTCAGCCCATCGAGATCGTCAAGGAATACAAGTACCTGGGTACAAGTCACCTCAACGACAGACTAATTTCTGCGAAAATAGCCCTTAACTCGACATGGAGCTCCTGTATAAACAACAAACTCCTGAATTCCTCCGTAAAATATACATTGTTTACAGCCACAGCAAGTTCGGTTATGTTTTATGCCGCCCAAGTCTGGGGAGTTAAGGAATACGAGATAGTGGAAAAACTGTTAAGATACTATTTGAAAAGAGTATTCAGGCTGCCGTTCAACGCCCCGAACTACATGCTTTATCTGGAATCGGGTTTGTCACCGCTGTTTTTGAAAACACTAAGAATTCATTTCGACTACATCCTTAGGGTCATGGCGTTGCCTGATAATCGAATCCCAAAACAAATTGCTCTTCGAGCAATGGCTTCCAATACACTTTTTTTCGGAGAATGGAACAGAATTGCGCAGAAGTACAATGTGAACCTCGTCCTTCAATCATATAACTCTGGCGAGTGGAAAGTCATCCTCTATAATTTCCTACAGGACATTGACTGTAAGATCAGGAACGAGTTTGAAATGCAAGCCAAATCATCAATTCATAAGAGCTACTACAAGCAGCTAGAATATAACCTGTGCGATTCAAACTATTTCAATGACAACCATGAAATAGACTTTATCTCTATTATATTTAAAGCTAGAGGAGAGCTGGTAAAGCTAAACTACCTCCCACACCGACCCGACCTTCCCATCTTATGCTCTCTATGCAACCTACAAGTCAGAGAAGACATCCTTCATTTCATTGCCGTATGTCCTATCCTGAAAGAAACGAGAAAAGCCTTTTTCAACGCAAATGAGTTGCAACCGCACACGCTGATCGACATACTCAATGGGCGCTATGGCTGGAAAAACCTTTTCCTGTACTGCAAAAAAGCAACTGCTTATAGAAGTCAAATTATTGATGAATCCTTCTGATTTGTATCCTTGTTAATCTCTTTTTATTTGAATTTTCTTTAAATAACTCTTTCACTCTACGTAGTCTTCATTTCTCTATATATTATTATTATTTATATAACTTTTTTTTTTCTTTTTTTTTACGATTGAATTGAATAAATTTCTACAATTAAATGAATTATTAAATTTGCCACTCAGGCTAACGGCGCTGCCATGTCCTGAAACAGATTTTATCACCAGCCTTCATAATACTTTTACCTTGTAATCCTTGAATTATGTTTAATAAAATCTAATCTATCTATCTATCTATATAAATTTGGCGCAACAGCTTATCAAGTGTGTAGGTCTAGCTTCTCGCAACCACTCGTGTTGTGTGTGTTATATTTTTTTCCGCGAATAGAAGGGACCTACAGTTTTGTTTTAATTTTTTGTTTTTTGAGAAGCTTTCTGGTTACAATACAATAAATTAACAATACTCTCGGATGTTTGTCAAAAGCTCGCGAGAAGTGGGACAGTGAAAAAACATTTTGTTAAACGCGCCTGAAAAAGAAACACGATTTTGCAATTTTGCTTTTAAAAAGGCAAACATGCTGCGCAATTTGTGCTGATTATGGTGAAGGTACTTAAGCGACGCAATAGCCCATGATGGTTTACTCTATTCAGTTCTGGAAATTCTTATGTTAAAGATGCGCCCACCCTCCTGAAAAGAGGGGAGCAGAGCAGAGAAGAGCATTTGTGATTTCGTTTCAGAGTTGAAAATCGCCAACGTTAGCTTTAAATCATCTGGAGAAGGCTGGCTATACAATGAAACTCGACGTTTGGGTAATGCAAAATCTGACAGAAAAAAAAATTGTTGGACAGAATTTCAATTTGTGAATCGCTGGTGAATCGAAACGAAATCAAGACATTTTTGAAAAGCCGTACGACAATGTTGTGTGTCAAAGATCGTGGTCGCAGAAAAGTGAGGCTCCTCAAACTGTTGTAAAACCAAGACTGACGCGACGGAAGGTGGTGCTGATAACTGGAAGGGACCCATGCATTATAAACTGATTAAATGCCGCCGGCTTTTCTTCCAAATTAATCTACAAAATGACACCTTTTAAGCCCTGGTAAGAGCTACGAGTACTGTTATATAAATTCAAAAGCCATTGAAAAACAAATATACTCTGCTTGATCTTAAGAATTCATACGGAATGTATTTTGTTACATTTCCCTAGAAAATTAAAATTTTTCCATAACATGTATGAAACACTTTTTTTTGTCTTAATAAAACATAGGTCCTGTATCCTTTTATGTCTGTCACACCCATGTATAATCATTAGCTGATATGTTTCTTCCTTAACCGCCATAGATGCAACGATTGACTTCGATTTCTGTCAGTTAGCATCTTCCAGCTTTTTCGCAGCTGATATGCTTTCTTTTTGGTTGCCATGCGGTGCTCATTTTAAATACGGTTTAATCGGAACATCTTAAAATATGTATCCTTAAGAAAGATTTCTTATGGAATTGGTGGACACTTCTAAGTACTAGTAAAAAAGTACTGGCCCAGAATTTCAGCGGATTAGTGGCAGTTTTTAGCACTGCTTCTACTAATTTTTGAGAGTATATGAAAAGCAGTATTAGCATTCTTGACTCGGTAGAATATATTCAATTTGGTATTTCCGTGGAATATAATAGTACTCCGAAGGTACAACTTTTACTGTCTAGAAAAGTATATTTGCGATACTGAGGGTATATAATTTGCGCGCACTCAAGGGGTTATGAACACTCTAAACATATTCACAAACAGTGCGGATGTTGAAAAGGATAAATAGGGAGAGAGAGAACGAGTTTCTGGTGTAGCGGCTGGAAGCTCAGCTGTTTATGCTTCAGAGAAACTCCGGGGGTGGCATCCAGATAACTGGGGAGATTTTTATGTTATTTTTTGTCTTTGCTTCTATTTTTTTTTCCGATAAGCGATGTCATATGCAAATCATCACCAACAGAACATTAAAGAGATTACTTGTAACCTTTTAAACTCCAACCAAAAGCTATTGCGCTTTAGCTTCATTTGGTAGTGTCCAGCTCCGCTAGGCTATATTTTTAGGGAATAGAATCTTAGTTTTGTCATCATATCATTTCAATTATGTATTGTATAATATATGTGTGCCTTAATATAATAATCAGTATAAAACTCAGTATCATGCAGACATTGGAGGAAAAATAATAGTGACTACACCCATTTCATTCACTGACTCGACTTCATTAAAGCTAGTAAAAGTCAATACCTCTCCACTTGCCACACACTCACACACATGCATAAGTACAGATTTTAATTAAGAAAATCAAGTTCATTAAGTTCCTTCCACCCAGACGTCTAGTACTATAAATTAAATTTACTGAAACTAACTAGTACCAATGTTTTCTCATACAACGATTGCCAAGAGAAACCTGTCAATCAATGCAGTTGTATGGAATTAAAATCGATAGACAATAATTACATATCCTATTCCACCCCAGACATATACCACGTACCTGTCTGCAGTGTTGGTATCATGAAATGTAGTATGGCACTTTACAAATTGACCGAATCATTTATTCAGGGTGATTGTTCTGTGAGAGCTGTCGCTGTCAGAAACAACAGTCAATGAATAATACTTTATGTCAGGACCCTCAGACAGACACCAATAATGGGTATATTTCGATAATTAAGTGGTCAATGGGAGGTGAGGGTAATTCAATATTTCTAAAACTGTTTTCTTAAGCTAACCATTTCATATTAATATTCCCAATTCAAAGGGTATCAATTAGGTGTCAATCAGGTCAATCGGAATTATTCTTATCCACCTTATGTATGAATATTCTTTTGATTGTTCTGAATATAGAAATGTGTGAATTGATACTTTATAACTCGGTATTATGATAGGATTGAATTGTAGTACCATCTTCATTGTACATATTGTGAAGAAGAAATTAGGTTTCAGTAAATTAAAGTATCTCAAACGCAATTGTATCCATTCATGGGAATTTTTACATAAACTTTTATCATATTAAACAAGTAGTATTTGTTTCATAAACATTTTGGTATCGAAGTTTTCATCAGAAATGATATTACCATTAAAGAGAAACTAGAAAAGTGGGTCTACCAATAATGTCGGTCTGTCTCCACTTCCGCGCTTGCTAAAATATCTAACCGATTAGCTTTAAACTTGCAAATATTTTTTTGAGCTAAATTTTTTGGGAAAAATTAATATGATTCACCTAACAGCAAGTATTAGTCATTCGAACATAAAACCTAAAAAAGAGACGGCGTTATTGGAGGACATGTTTAGATAGCTCATAACTGCATGGTTGTTGGTTTCACTCGCTTTGGATTTTTCAATATCTAAGAGTCATTATTGTATGATTCTTCCCATTTCTCTGATTTTAATAGTTACTGCTGAATTCTTACTGGGTAGTAGTGACGTGTTACTATAGAGGCAGTATATGTACATATACATACATTTTAGGGGGTACTGTGGTGCAGTGGTTAGTGTGTTGGACTGTTGCGCATGAGGTTTACTGTTCGAATCCCAGAAAACACCAAACGCTTTTTCACGGTCTCACCTCTCGCGAACATTTGACAAAGATCCGAGAGTATTGTTGTCACGAGCTTCCCAAAAAGAGAACAAAAATTGCCCTTCGGATACGGCACAGAATTGTAGGTCCTTTTTCCATTCGTGCGAAAAATATAACGCACACAACATGAGTAGTTGCGAGAAGCCAAGCCTAGGCCGTCCATGGTCCGTTGCGCCAAATACAATATGTATGTGCGTGTTTCAACATACATTTTTAATCCTGGTGTCACTGCATTTGTGTGACCCAGGCGTTTATAGGCCTGCCTCTCTGCCTCGCGATATAGCTGGAACGTTCATTGATATTGCTTTTTTAACATGATTCAAATTATCTCTTCTTTGAACATGGCAATACCAACTGAGGCGGTCGCGCTCTATTTTTCGTAAGATGGTTTCTTTGACGTGAAGGCTTCCACTTACTCTCGTGCGAAGCATCTTTATCTGAGTTGCCGTCAATTTACTCGCATATTTTTTGTACATTGTCCAACATTGTGCGCGCTGCACAACTGCGGTGTAGAGCCTTTCTTTCAACTTAGGTGGCATTTTTCGGTCTCAGCAGATAGCGGTTTTTTCCTGCCACTTCATCCACCCTACGCTTACGTGATGACTGATGTCATCACAGGTTGCTTCGCTATTAATCATAGATCTCAGATATGTCTGGAATGGGACTGAGTAGATCCGAGAACGAGCAGCACAAGTACTCCGCCTTTTTTGAACTAATGCGATACCCATTTCCCTCCAAAACGTCCATGCACACATCAAGTACTCGTCGCAGACACGTAAGATCCTCACTTATGGTGGCTCCATCGTCAGGAAAAAATAATTGATGTACCATGGGTTCCATCACTTTGCCTTCAAGTGGATAGTCAAGGACTGCAATGAAGAGCAATGGACTTAAAACGCTTCCCTGGTGCACCCCGACTTTGATTGGGAACTCTTTGGTTACTCCAGGGGGCATTTTACTCTTGTCTTTGCTCCTTCGTACATGTGCGAGATTACCTAACATATGTTTCTGGAACCCTTTGATGTTTTAGCGCCACCAAAAGTTGCGTTACATACGACATAAATAGTGCGAATACAATATTGATAGTTATGGATATGGCGGCTGTTGGCGACTAAGTACACTTCAACTAAAATACAACACAATAACTAATATAGGATAACTAAAAATATTTAAACAAACTAACCTTAACAACGCCCACACTAAATGTCAAACTTAATATTCGTATTCCTAAACAAATATGTACATGTATTGGTAACTAAATTGAAAATTGTTATGTACAAAACAAAGAGTAATGTTAATGCTAAATAACAGAAATTTCATAAATTATAAATAGAAGTTGAATCGAATAAAATAACTAACTTATAACGTGAATATATAGGTACGGGTATTTTATTTCACACTATCGTTTTCATACGAAAACAGCGGCATTATGTGTTGGTTTACCTTTTACTTTTGTAGAGCGAAAAACTTGGCAGAGCGGTAGAGATAGAAGAAATGAAAGACTGCAACGTTGAAAATGGATATAAAAGGATATCGTGTAATATCTGTAAAATTTTATCAATATCACTTCAACGAAAATTATGAAGTCATTTCAATCTGCTTTTTGCAAATTCATCCAAAGGCCACACAATTTCGCAGCTTCTTCTATCGTTTCTATTGTACTATCACCACAGCTTCGCATTATACACAAAGTATGTACTTATTCATTTTTCTGCATGAGGAAAATTCCCTTATGAGGGAGAGTGGGCTTATAATTGAAGACATAAAGCTCGAAGGAACTCGATTCAGAAATATTTAATTTTATCTTATTCACTCATATTTGATTGTTTTTTAAACCGCACACCTTGGTGCGTTCTTAAAACTCGTTGTTCAAAGATGTTTAATTAAAACAAGCAACGTGAAAAACAAACTATTATGAAAACAAACTGAGAGTTGAAATGAAGAAGACCGAACGCTTCAAAAGTAGATGCACAACTATATTTTATTTTTACAATTTTCAGACAACCTGCGAAATACGCATCTTAATCTAAGCGTGAGAATAACAATTTTGAAATGCAATATGAATCTTAATCTAAGCGTGAGAATGACAATTTTGAAATGCAATATGAATCTTAATCTAAGCGTGAGAATGACAATTTTGAAATGCAATATGAATCTTAATCTAAAAGCGAGAATAACAATTTGAAATAGAATATGTATGAAAATTAATCTAAGCGTGCGAAGAGAGACGATGCTTTATGGAACACGAGATGCGCGAACTGCTAATTTATCGGCTGCTCACATGCTTGGAAGAATATGCTTCGAACAATATTGAATCTTGGCTAAGAAAAAATGAAACTTAAACACTCGTTTTCGAAGCGAAAACGTTTATAATCATCATGCCACTTATTTAATCTTACTTGTAAATAGAAATCTGCTCCCTCTATCCACTCAATACTTTGACTTAATGCAAATTGCTATGGGCATACCCTAAAATTAGAGTCTACTTATACTCGAGGTTGAGAGGATTGCTTAACCATTAAATGTTCTGCCTTTCAACGGTTCTTTAATCTACCAATTTTGAGTTTAGCCGTCTTTTCCAAAGATTGTTAGTTCTGTACCAATTCAGATAGTTTAGAACACATCAACTCGTAGAACTTCTTCAAACGCAAACTTCTGGAAAACAATACAGTTCTACATAGGTTTTGACGTCAGATAACTTGCATATCCGCAAAAGTATTTCACTGACAAGACTTAACTATTCCAAACGGAAACAAACGAAGTTAATTTGAAGCAAAATACCCAATAATCCACAGTAATTATATCCACAACTACCATTGAGTTAATCATGCAGGACTTTAAGACTAATGGGTAGCGAAAAGGAATCGTATTTTTTTATCCATGGTAATAGCTTTCCTTCGTTTATCGTTAACTTTTTCCGCACCAATACAATCCGAATTCAGTACCTCAATAGACAGAGATATATGCTTGCTCAAACATGCCACATTCTATTCACGTAATAGTCATGGTGGTCATTTTTTCCTCGAACACATCGTCTCCACTTTCATGCTGCCGCTTGGAAATACTTTCTCAAGAGAAACAATGTACAATGAACGATGAAAAATTAAATTCCTTTGCTACACTGATATTATCCTTATTCCAAGTTGCTTATAAAATTCTTTTTTTTTTATTTATTTGGCTTTGGAATTTTAATACAAATGCATGAGAGTAAGGACACTTGGTGTTGAGGAGTGAACTTGGAATGTGATTGCTGCTGAGAGAAGGAGTTTTTCTATGAAAATTCCTTAACTAAGATGTTTCTGTTCCTTTTTATTTCCGACTTTGTTTCCTTTTTTATGATTTGCCAGTGCCTCTTCTACTACTTGTGCTCTTCTTTTGATTGTATTTATTTATTTCGGTTTCTGCCTGGCTTGGATCATAAAAGACGGATTTAGCTTTGGAGTGTCCTTTATTCGAGCGTGCGTGTGTGTGTGTCGTTGCTGACTGTACTTTATTTTGAGTGTATCAGTATGCTTTAAGGATATTTGAGTGGATTATTTTTCATATGTATTCAGAAAAAAAAAGATAAGAATATTTTCAAGATTATGTAAAATGGTACACAAATTTCGGGGCTATAACATGAAGTAGGATAATTTTGTGATGCAATTAAGTGGAAAATATCACAGGAGGAAGGAAGATGAAAAGGAGGTTTTTTCTCCTTTATTTTTGTTGAAATTTTGAAAGATAATTGGGGATGGAGATTCAATTGTTGTTGGTTTATGGATGCAGGTGTTATTTGATTTCATATTCGAAGCATGCTGATGTAAGACTGTAAAAGGAGTGCTCAGGAAAGCAGAGGAGTTTAATAATTCGAAGTGAGAGATGGGGCGTATGCGCAATTTTTTTTATGACGATTTTGAGAAGAAGTGTATTTTTGTTTAAAATGATATGACAGAGTACTGCCTTGAAGAATAATGGGGGACCTATTACGAAAAGTGCTGAGCTGCAGAAGTCATCTATTTTACGAGCGCTTTGGAGGTTTAAGTGCGATTTGTTAGGGTTATGAAATATTACCCTTTTGTTAGTGATCAATTTAGAGTTTTGTAATTCTGCTTCCAGCGTGAAAAATAAGTCAATTTGTAGTTAATCTTTAAATGAATCATATAAATTGTACTACTTTATTTGTTTCGACTGTCTTAAGGCTTGTTTTATGATATTTAAGGGATCTCTGTGCTTTGTGCTATTTACATCAGAGTTGATAGTAAATTTGGTTTTCTTGCATTGAAGTCGGTAGAATTAGTCTCCTTCCCCTGTAAACATTCCTGTATATCTCCGAACGCCAAACTTTTTCGTATTTTTTTTACCAACGGCTTATTCTATATTGAAGAAATAAAGTTGGCGAGAAAGTCAAAGCCTGCGGTATTCCAATGATTAAACGAAGATACATTATCAAGGAAAAATAATTTCCACCCAACCATAGGGCCGTTGTGGTAGTTTCGTTAGTTAGATCATTTATCCCCTCGGGGGCATAGGGTGTCAACTATGCATGCGCACCATCTTGTTCGGGGTTCTGCAACGTGTTCGAGTTGCCTCCAACTCTTTCCTAAAGAGCTCGGTTCCTCCTCAACTGTTCTGCGCCACGTTTGCCTATAGCGTCTCGCTATTCTGCCTGCCTGGGTGAGCGGATTTCACTGCATGGCGTATTTCGCAATAGAGTTGTCTTCGCGCCGTAAGGTGTGTCCAATCTATTGCCTCTTTCTCCTTCGTATAGTAATGCTTATAGGTTCTTGGCCCATTTTCGTATAAAGTTGTTCGTTGGAGATGCTGTTCGGCCAAAAATCGTCAAGATGACATTTGTTTACGAAGACTTTCAGCTTTCATGTGTTAATGGTGTAAGTATTGCACCCATAAAGCAGCACCGTTTTTATGTTGGGGCGGAACAGTTGGTTGTTAAGCTGATAACATTGCTTCTTCAGATTTTGGATTCTGAACGCAGCTTTAGGCTTTCGATTGTGCTGCATACATCCAGTTCGGTGCCACTGCGATTAGCTCTGACCAAATTTCCTAGATAACGAAGTTATCAACTTTCTCGACTTCCTTCCCGGCAATGTTAAGTTGAGCGTGGGTATTAGAAGTGCTCAGGGCTTTTGTTTTGGCTGTGCTTATTTTTACCCCTACTTTGTTTGCCTCAGCTTCCAGATTTTGGACCATCAAATGAAGATCCATTATCCGATGTGAAAGTAGACAAACATCGCCAGCGTAATCTGGGTGTTTAAGGTAAGATGTCATAATCCAGGGAATTCTATAGTACATCGCTGATAACCACCAAGAACAATAGTGGGGACAGTATGCACCCTTCCTTGACGTACTCCAATTTGGATTTCAAAATCCTCTGACATCTTACTATTGTGTAAGACGTGACACTTACCGCCCTCGTATGTAGCCTTGATAATAGCTATAAGTTTTTCTGGTTTGCCTCTCCTGAGCAAGGCCAACCAGATAACGTCTCTATTAAAGCTGTCGAAAGCCATGTCGAAGTTGATAAACAGTAGATGTAGTGGAGTCTTGTATTCAACGCATTGTTCGATTATGATCCGTAAGTTGTTTATGTGGTCGATCGATGTTCAACGTCGGGAGTTGAATCTAAATGCTCTTTGATTCGTTCCAGAATTATTCTTGCGCAGAACTTACACATCAATTAATTTCTCGGCCACACAAACGTCCTGTTGCAAGTAAACTTAGACTTTGAAACCGCCTTTGCAACACTTAGCGTTAAATCTCTAATTAACCAATACTGTAAGTACAAACATGAACTGACAAAGTTAATTGTTTAAAATTAATTGCCACCCTTACATAATGCAATCGTTTTTCACATAACCGCATACGCTTAACCCATTCCCGAGCAAGGCAGCAAGTTATTTCCATCGATAACATTTTGAGGTGGAAACTAACTCCCTCAGCGTGTTCCGCTTTGTATAGCACACGAAATTAATATCATTGTCATGCTAACAATTAAGTTGCCACACCCACTTCGAATGCTCGAACCTGTATCCACTCCCAGTTGGGAACTATTCATAGAACTTGTAGCTACCAACTTCGTAAACCACACACCGAACAGAAATACATCCAAGGAGTGGTATCAAATTGAAACAGACATCGACCTCTACTCTGTTAGTATATCCTTTCATCAACTTGTCGGACTGGGTAAGAATATTTGCGTGCAAGTATAGATCCACGTGTCAAGGTTATAAGTTCAAAATTTCACTTTAACCTCAAAAAGTGGGCGCAAAACTATAAAATTTGCGGTGTGGCCCGGTCGTTGTCTATGATATGGAGATAGTCAAGGGTAACCCATATCATCGATTTATTTTAATATATTGCAACATCCCCTTCTGCCAATGACCCATTAGACCTTTATTGAGAGCAGGCATGGGCACGGTGTGGAACTAAGGAAATAACGATAAATAAAAGTTAAAATCGAATCAGATGTGCGGAATTTCCTTCGGGGAACTTTTAATGTGAAGATATACCCTCCACAAGGAGGCTAAGGAGGTGCACAATGGAAGTGTTGTAGAAGAAGATTAGGATCACGGAGGATATCCCCAAGGATGTTCATTTCTGGGGTTTCTTTTTCCGTTTCCGCTCAGTAAAACGACCATCAACAAAAATGTGTTCGCATTTATTTATCTATTAAACTTTTGTCATTGTTTGGGCTTTTTAAAAGTAACTTCTCTCGATATGTGTGGCACGGAGGCGCGGGTTGGTAAATGGAAAGAAGCGGCACAAGGAGAGATTAAGAGATTTGGGTCATGCGATAGCATTGAATGAGCATTATGGTGAATAATATGGCTGAAGATATTATATTAAATTGTTTACATTTTTCATGGCAAAACAATCTCATAAGGAGATGATGACAAAGTTTGGTACCTTAAAAGTGGATTTATATTTCGGAGGTAATTTCTTGTAGGTTGGATTTGACTAAAGAGGGAATATTTTCAGATGGAAAAGATGCTTTTTGTTGAAGGCATTCGTTAAGCCTGTTAAAGGTATGTTTTAGTGTATATTGATTTATATGCACGTGCCTTCTAATTTATAATCTTTCTGCAGCCGCAATTCCTTTGTAAAATTCGTGTGAGAAATAAAAAGGAGACATATTAATATTCTAAGTAAGGAAGCTATATTCTTTTGTATGAAATCAAGTTCGATTAAGTTGCTGGCTGCCTGTTTTGCAAGCTCCGCCCACCGAAGCACTTTGAGATTTTGACGGCTGCCGTAAAAGTTTCCTTATATGTGGAGGGCATGATAAATATCTAGGAGATAGAAAGTAGTCTCTTTTTTTCAAATTGTTCCTAAAACTTTTCCAAAAATGCATGGCAAGATTTTTCGCTTGCTTACAATGCCCTGTAATAACATGTACAATATACATACATAAACAAATATATAAATGTTCGGCATAGCCAACCGATTTTATACCATATTCAAAGGGCTATTAATCTCTTTGAAAAGCTATTTCATCGCAATAATACTCTTGGAAGATTGTCCAACGTTCGCGAGAATTGAAAATTTTCCATAGTAATGTAAAAGTCCAAGGTAAGACTGCAATCCAGTTAAATTTATTGGACTAGGAGTATTGACTACGGAATCTATTTACTTTTACTTGGTCGTATTTGATTGTGTGAAATGCGGTGGTCTAAATACTTTACCTCCTCCGCATAGAAAACACACTTCTTAAGGTTCACTTGAATGTGTGAGCATCTAGCCGACGCGACGCACAGTGGCTCCTTTTGACTTTTTTGCTTGCAAAAATCATAATTCTTAAACGGATAAAGATATCGTGACAGGGCTTTTTTCTGCTTAAAGGAAATTTGTTTATGGAAGGCTTATGAAATTCGTGAATTTTGAGAAAAATGCTTCACATGGTGTTCCAGAATCTTCTGTTTAAATAAAACTTTCTCACCACAGGAGATAAACATTTTATTTTACCACTAAAATAATCAAAAGTTCATGATTGAAGTAATAACATGGTGTCTAGAAGCAAGTAGAAATGAGCGCTTCTCCAATGAGAGCGAGATAAAAAAATGAAATTTGGCTAACCTCGTCAAATCAAATCTCAATAGCATAAAGTTCCCACAAGTTTCTCCACCTGAGTTTTTTAATACATATTTACAAATATATGGAAATTAATTTCCCGTTGGATTCATAGAACTATTTGCTGCAGGTACAACAACCGAGCAAATTAGGTTTCCAACAAATCGTAGAAGAAAAAACAATATTTCGTTTCCACCAGCAATTATCACTTAAAACACTAAATGACACTTAATGACTTACGAACCTTAAAAGAATGGAAGTCAATAAAAAAAGTCGCTACCTAAACATAACTATGGATTTTTTCTGCGAAAACTGGGCGATGTATTGTACTTTCCGTGCTCACTACTGTAAATCCAAGCATGGAATATACGTGGGTTTTGTTTTAAACAAATCCCTTTATTTCATAAATCGGCAATATCTGGCAGCTGCAATTTTGCACAACGTTTAACAAATAGTTAAGTTCTAAGATCCTGTTAAATTGTTCCTTGCCTTAGTCCTCTTTTTTTGCAGCTCTATGAAAAGTGGAAAAATGTACCGAAAAATATGTTATAATACAAAATTTATTAAAAATATTTAGCGATATTTTGTTTTCTTTTTTTTAATATTTTAATTTACTTAAAGAATAACACAACCGAACTGTAATTAAAAAAAAGTATATTGCTTGGTGAATATGTGAAATTTGTACGGGGAAATATGAGACATCATATATTTTTTTTTTTTAAGATCAAAGTCGTCCAACTTTCAAGACCTCTAAAAATCAAACGGCTCATTCAATCAAACAATTTTTTCTTGTGTTTGAAACTCTATTTATTTTAGTTTGAGAAAGAAATTTTTCTTTTCCAATTAACACATCGAAAATTTGAATTTTGCCACGACTTTTAGCACGACATTCCAAATGGATTGTATACAAATAAACCCTTATGAGTATTTATGACTAGATACTTGCGAGATTCTGGTTATACTTCTAACTGCTGATATGCTCCTGTAAGGTCTAGCACCCAGAAAATTTATGCATTACTTGGTTGTACAAAGACATCTTCGCATATCGGTAAATTTATTAATTGTCTTCTTAAAATCTACACAAATCCTTATTGACCCGTCTGGCTTCGGAACTACCACAATAGGACTGGCATTTTCGATGTATTAAATTGGCGAAATAACATCTGACACAATCTTTTTACTTCTATTTCGACTTTCGAACGTTATTGGAATGGCACAGTATATGATCTGTGAAAAATTGGGCTATATTGAGAATTAACGTGAATTTCCGTTGTAAAACCAACGATTGGTTTTGTTAGATCGTGTCGAAATACCCTTGGAAACCTACTTTTCATTGCCGCCACTATCGTATGACTAAAAGTTGACATAGATTCTATCTGGTTTAACTGACTAGGACGACCATTGCCTTCTATTGGAAATGAGTTTTTAACATGACTTACTTCACGATATGAGTACGGCGATTTCAATCCCCAGACGATGTTACCCCAGTTGGGTGTTAGTTTATCAATCATGGTCGGCCCATTATTAGAAAAAAATTGTTTTTGCACTTAACAACCAAGAGGTCTAATATTTGCACCTCCGTCACTCCAAAATACGTCCACTTAACTTGCACCTTTCAAGTTCCTATGCATTCCAGCCGATGCCATGCCCAGTTACTGCCTGTAAATTTGTTGACCAATTTTTAAGAGGTATGCACTTAAACATTCTACGATACCATACGAAACTTATAATAGATTGACAAGCTCCGGTGTCTACTTCCGTCTGAATTTTTGTGTCTTCGATTGTAACTGAAACGATGAGCTTGTTGCTTGTGTTGCACTTTATCATGCGTATGTTGTTGACTTTTCCTAGACTGGACTCACTGCTACTATCGTTATCTACATTGATCATTTTAATTTGCCTTTCGCTATCTAATTTTTCTTGCAAAACCCACTGCTACTATCGTTATCTACATTGATCATCTTAATTTGCCTTTCGCTATTTAATTTTTGTTGCACAATTTGCAAAGTGACCTCGACGATTACAATGATAGCAGATAACTTCCTTTGCCGGACATTTGTTTCGGTGGTGACTACCATATTGTTGACACATGACTTTGATTGATCGGGAAAGACATTTGAACCACCATACTGTTTGAACCTATTGGATAACCCGTGGTGTGAGGACTGTGGAAGTGAGGCAGGACGAACATTTTTCTGTTGCTGATAACTGCATTTTGTGTTGTCTCTTTTGCTCTTAATTAGTTTCATTTGGTTTGATTTCATCAAGTGATGATCTTCTACTATGAGTTCGAACTTAATAGCTTTTTCGCACACAGTCTCAAATTGTGCGTCATCATCCTCGAGAAGTACTGCCTGGATTTTGGGGTTATAAATTCCGAACACAAATTTGTCTCGTAATGCTTGATCGATAAATTCTTCAAATTTGCAGTCCCTTGCTAAAAGTTTTTGCCCTACAATATATTTTTTAATATTCTCACCTGCCCTTTGACTTCTCTGTTAGAATTTAAACCGCTCAGCAATAGAACTTTTTTTTGACGAATAGATGTTTTTCAGCATGCTGACTAGTTCATCGTACGTTTTATTATTAAGATTGACAGGTGCCAATATAGTTTTTAGGGTTTTGTACGCTTCCGATCTAATTAAGGTAATGAATACTAACGTCTTTTTCACTTCTGGAAACTTGTTGCACTTTAGATACTCGCCCAAGCGATGTATTTCTCGAAGTCTTCAACTGGTGCAAATATCTCCATCGACCACAACAATTGGCTCATTTTGTTGACTGGCTGGAACAAATGTTGTGGAAGTAATTTACTGACTTCTGGCTTCTTCTCAGGTACCAAGTTTTGTTGTAGACCTTTTCACCTGTTCCCGACATAAACTTCTGCCCACGCTTTGACTTTTATTTTGGCGGTTTTCGTATTGATCCCCGTCACCAGCACTATGATTTAGACTTATTGGTGCCATGGCATAAGTAGTTAGTGTGTCGAATCACTACGCATGAGGTTCCAAGTTCGAATCCCAGAAAACCCAAAAAATGTTTTTTCACGGTCCCACCTCTCGCGAGCGTCTGACAAACATCCGAGAGAATTGTTGTCACGAAAAAGCTTCGGATTCGGCTTTAAACTGTACGTCCCTTCCATTGGTGTGAAAAATATAACGCACACAAAATGAGTGGTTGTGAGAAGCTAGGCCCTGGCACTTAAAAGAGCTGTTGCGCCAAATACTCGTATTTATTTATTTTCTACTTATTGAAATCAAGTAATGTTACCGTTTTCTAGATTTTATTGAAGTGACTTAACTCAAAGGCGGTCTAAACAAGAAGAAGGGTATCAGCGAAAACACTTCTGCCTGATGTTCACAATAGAAACTCAAAATAGTACAATAAGATAATTGTTTTAATTTATTACAAGCTTTATTGCTTATGTATACAACAGTGTCGTGAAAATGATCAACATATATATCTTTTTACTTTCATATTTACTTCCTTAATGGTTCACCGAATTATAAAGAATCTCTATCTAGTGTATTACTAGTTTCAGTTTTATAGGCTTTCCGGCATAAGTAATCTTCTTCTTCTTCCTATTTTGTCGAGGTTATGATCAGAAAAACAAGGGATCATAACTCTCCCACTTTACTGCATTTCTACTGATCCGCTTGTGGGGTCCGCCTATTTGACCTCAGAAAATATCGACAGGCCTTCCGATTTCGGATCACTCGATTACTGAGACCAATGAAATGCCGATGTCGTCGCATTTGTGTAATCCAGGCATTTATAGTCCTGCCGCTCCTGCCTCGCGATGTCTTTGGAATGTTAATTGATATTGTCTTTTTAACAGGGCTCAAATGATCTGTTATTTGAACGTACCAATACCAGCTGAGCCGATCGCACTTTATCTTTTGTAAGATGGTTTCTTTGACGTGAAGGCTTCCACAGATTTTGAACTTCTTATTCTTTCTGGCATAAGTAATCGCTTGGACTTTATTGTTTTCTGACCATTTGAGTTCAAAGACCATCTTACCTCTATAGGTTCCAAATGAGTCATAACACTATAGTGGTAACCTTAAATGCCCTTACCACATACCGTATAATTTAGTGCAACCATTGTAAGAAATTAAAAATATTTCATTATTTTACAATCCCATATCTCAATCTTATATACGAGTACATGATAAGATATTCTTACGCCCTACATGTGATTCAGTATATAACAGCAACATCAATAAGATTTAAAACTTACTTATTTGTCCAGAGGTTGTGCTTTTTAATTGCACAAATATTTACGCGATAATGTAATATGTTTGGGATTCGGGTTAATATGTTTTTTTCGAAGCTTAGTCAATGTGCTTTTCTAATCAACGATTGCCATTGTTTGTCTATCATTGAAAGCTAAAAATTGCATCCCTCAAAGTAGAAAGCAATATAATATCTGGGATAAACGCAATCTAAAGACCACAAACGAACACAAATTCTAATTTTATTTGCCACGTGTCTCAGTATTCTTAAATATTTAAAAATGGTGCCTCTTTAACCTTTAACTTCAAAACACACTTCAAAATCACCTTATCCTTTCCAAAGTTACCGTAATGCATGTGTAACAAAGCCCCATTCTTTATTTCCATCCTTCTGTGCATGGAAAAGGAAAAATCAATAAACGAAAAAGAAATCCATTATTTTCTAACCTCACATACCTAATATAAAAAAAAACGATATACGTACATCCCTACTCACACCTTTCAGCCCAAAGTGTATTCCAATTTCCGTTGCGGTAATCGTAAATCTTTCAATGAATTTTGCAGAGAAATACCAGACACCTCCCAAAGGTCCTCAACAAATTTGCTCCCTAAACTTTCATCCTTGTGATTCACCAACTTGTGCTAAGAAATATGATTTGTGGTTTATTCACACCACCTTCTTGAATTCAAATACCTGCGCCTATGATCTCTTGGCTTTCTAAAAACACTTTGATTCCAAAATTAGCTATGTAACCCAAAACCATTCATCAAATACTTCCCCTTTTTCTATTCTATTAAAAATAGATCCACTACAGCATACTTTGCAAAAAAAGGGTCCTTCGAACCGGATAACACAGACCATAATCAAATAGAATCGGAATCTCTTACGTCAATCACAGGCGTTGTATATACATGTACATACATGCAAGAGGGGTTGCTTAAGAATTTTCAAAATTTCAACTTCGATAAATATTTAAGTGGAATAAAACTTCGCATGTGGATTCGAAGAGGATTCCTGAATAAATCATCAGGATTTGTCGTGTGAGTGAAAGAAAAACCGATTTGAATTGGCCTCCACTACTTGAAATTCAAATACTAAGGGTTTAATACCTTCATCATTAAAAATTAGAATCCTACATAGTCATCACATACTTATCAACGCTATGTATAGGTAAGTTCCGCTTATATTGTGGAACTCAAAGAGAGTTGTCCTGATTTTCATCCTTGTCATCGGGCTAGGGCTCATTTGCCAGTCTATTTTTTTCTCTTTGTTAGTTGTTGGCTCTTCGTGCGTCAGAATCTCATTTACACTAGAAGAATTTATAGCTACGTGCGTTGAATAAAGTCAACAGCTCGGTCTTGGTTTTGAAGAATTTATGCCGCATAATTCATTCCCTGGTAGTAACTGAAATATAAACAGAGTAACACAAACACACCTCGTATCCTCATTAATCCCATTCAATGCATACAAGACACATAGATAAATTATTCGAGTTCATGGTATGGTTATATAAGGTTTCTATTTTCGCTACTTTCATGTTACTGCAGAGAGATTTTGAATCTCTGACAGGAGTGTCCTTGATTTGTAATAATATTTTTGCGAGAAATTTCCTGAGAGGACAAACGCGTAGCACTACAAAAGGATAGGATTGCCTTTTATACGTTTGCTGATGCGGAAGCCCCAGTAAAAGGTTATGCAACATTGGTAAGTACTGTACAATTCCATTGTCTGACTTTTGACTTTTATTCTTTTAAGCGGCAAAGACCTCTTTTGTGTGTGCCTGATTTCCCTGCTACAAGTCTTTTCTGTGGTAGAAAGTAAAATTAATTTTCTGGTTTCTTTTCTTTTTTTACTGATTTGATTAATGCTGCTTTGAAGAGCCTTCCCTTACCAGTGGTTGGTGTATCGTTGAAGTTAACTTCCGTCACGGGTTTATGTGCGTAGCGAATGCTTTTTCATTTTTATCGCTCCATGATTGTGGGCATTTCACTAAGGACATTTTGGTTGATTATTTCGGGTTATTACATGCAATAAATTATAATGAAGTATTTTTTGTAATAAGAATGACACTTGGTGCTTTGAGGACATTCAGCATCCAACATACTTTAATCTGAAGTCCTTGCCTTTTGGATACCGCTTAGACAGCCTCATATCGATTGTAGGTAATAAATAATGAGAATTTGGAAAAAAAAGTTTACATACACACCCCGGGAGTCATGAAGCTTTTAAAGACTTTTTCTCATTTCCTTGCGTGCTTCTATTTCATTTTGCCGATTAATATTCAACGTGCGTTTGGTGTCGATGGCGGTTTGGTATTTGTTTTTCATTGGTGGAAAATACCGCCTATAGGGGATATGGTGGTCGTGGTTAAGTTACAATTTATCTGTGGGCGATGAAAATTTATGACCACTAAAAGGGAGACGAGAATGGTAAAGTTGAGGACGGTTAATATTAAACGAATTTTTTGTATGGCCGACATATTTCACTGTTTGGGGGGTTTTATAGCAATTGAAGTGAAAGGTTAGTGAATGAAGAAGGCACTATAAGCGATGAATACATTTTAAGAAATTTATATAGATTTACTGGTCTTTTTAAATGGAACTTTTTCGGGAGTATTTTTCAGTGATAAACTAAATTTATGGGGATACAGTGTCATTTTCAGAAGGAGTACTCCTCTTTGGAATAATATTGCATATTGTAGAGATTAGCGGTGCTCATTTATCCCACTCTGAGCATAACATACATGTAGGATCAACACACGTAGCATCCACAAAAAGCACACATTCACCCCAACGAATTCGGTAGCACTAAATATTACCCATAAAAGTGGACAACCAACTCGAACGCGTTCTTTTTTGAACATCGTCACCATCGCCACCGTTTGGTCCCGCATTTTCCCGCCAGCCACACGAATCGTTATCCCCATCGCCGCTGCCGGCGCCGTTCTAAATATTTAATGCTATCCTACATACATTGTATTAAATTATTAAATTTAAAGAAACTAAATTGAATTCACCCTACGCAATTGGGGGCTCAATCGGGATTATTCCCAAGAACAAAAAAGTGATGAAATAAATGGGCATTAATGATCGCTACCACGTCAAAAAGGTGGGAGAAACCAAGGATCTAAGAGCAAAAGCACTAGTGCCGACAACATGAAGCGTTAGCTTACGATGAGAGCACAGACGAAGATGTTCATGAAAAAACCTGAGATGACTTAATCAATTTTGAGATGACTTCACCGAACCTGAGATGACTTCACCAAACATGACCAAACCTGAAATGATTTAAACCAAATATGAGATGACTTAGCCAAACTTGAGATGGCTTCATCAAACCTGAGATGACTTCATACAACCAGAGATGTCAGCAGAGAAAAAATTTATCAGCGATTATCGAGTTAAATGAGATGTCAACCAAGAAGATACTTATCAACGATGACCTACTCACCTGGGACGTCCAACGTTCAGTTCACCTAGACGCTGAACCATAGGATGGCCGAGTTGTGGAATGGAACGCCTAAAGTTTTGTAATGCAGTCAATCCGACATTCGTATAGTTGTATTCCTATTCTCTTACTGTGATTTGAACGGAAAAAATAGCCTAAAAAATGACACTTAGGAAGTGAAAGGAGTTATATTTCGTCTCGTCATCTTTGAAACCTTGGGATAGGCAACTATTAGTAAACCCTACAGACTTATTATAACTACATATGTAGCATTTGTTAACGAGCTCTATTTGACCCCAATAATATGGAGGAAAACAGCTAGTTGTCTTTACTAGGAAATATAATGCGTATTCCTTATGTTGACCATTACAAAAAAAGCAAACTACTTAAGTATTAAAGAACGATGAGTATGTTTTTATACTTATCAACAAATTGACAGTAATAAGGCCAATGGATTTGCAAGCTTGATTAACGTAATGTGGATATGCATTAGCTATGTACTAGAATAATACGTATGGTTGACTGACATGGTAGTTTAGCAGAATGCATTAGAATAACAGGTAAACAAATGTTCTTATGATTAAATTACCTTTAAGGTTCCGATATCCTGTCTTATCTGTAGGCGTGCCTTTTAAGGTTACTACCATTCTTTAGCAACACTGAGAATAAGATACGACTTCGAAAACCGAAGAGGTAAGACTAGACTGCACGAGGGCTTTCTCAAACACGCCTGGCTCCTATACTATTAAAGTCGTCTGTCGTTCCAGGCGGGGTAGTTTTTGTATAATCTTCACTGGAGTTTTGCTGATCCTGTGCTTTACTTATCTTACGACTCCGGTCCCATGGATATGTTTAGACCCCCTGGTAGAGTCAGGATTATATCGATCAAGCGAAGTCTCTTCTAGACCGGTCTAGGTATTTCTCGTGTTGAATTTGAGGAGCGAGAATGATGGCGAGTTCATCTAAATATTCGGAGTCTGCAGCCTACGTCTAGGGTAAGTGCGTGTTTGAAATGATGATGGTTACGACAAGGCTAAATGAAGTGAAATTGTGAGTTTGATCTTATTTTCATTATTGATTTGTGTGTCTCCATAAAGTTCAATGAATATTAAACCGAAGAATGGCTTGGGAGAGGTTAAAAAAGTTAACCTCAAACCATTTACCTAGGTGGCATTTTATGCCCAGTTTCACATTATTCGCCATGTGCATGTAGTCACTCGAATGTAACTTAACAAGTACCTTAAATCTCAGCTCTTATGTTTGAAACAGCCAAAAAACGAACTCTTAAATAATAATCAATCATTTGTTGATAACTGATGCCTTGGTATAGGGTATTGTAAGCCCTGTACCTCTGATTACACGCAAGCAAACGTTACAGAGAACGAACTTGTGTCAGGTCTATTTTACCCTAACCCTGGGAATTTCGGAAATACTATGGAGAGTGGATATATACCACCTGAGGCATTCTTGCATCTGGATGCACACGGTTATTTATCGGACTCAACGAACGTACCAATTATCTATCACGTTGCTAGAAGGGCAACAGATAAACGTATTCTCAATAGGCTCGACTGGGTTGAAGCTAATGTTTAGGTTAAGTAGGACTGGGCCCTGGTATGTTATTTTTGGTTCGCCGGTTAAAAGGGGAATGACATTTGTCATTCGCTGATCCTTTGTATAGACGGGCTAGAGATCGCATATCAGGGCCCAGTTCTGTCGTAGGTTAAGTTAGGTTAAGTTAGGTTAAGTTATGTTAAGTTAGGTTTAACCTGGAATAAGTTAGTTTTCCCCTCTAATTTAGTTAAAAATAATAAACATTTGTGTAAGGTTTTTCCACATTTCTCCTTAAAACAAAATATAAAAATAGCATTAAGAAATAAATAAAATAAAATAAAAAATAATGAAAATATACCAAGTATATAAAAATCATATTGTAAGTATTGAGAACCCTTCAGGTCAGATACTTTAAGTTATCATTATTGCTGTAGTTTATTTAAACAATATAATATGTAATAGTGTAGAAGTGGATAAATAAACAAACAGAAAAAAAAAAAAAAAAAAAAGAGAGTACTCGAAATCTGCGGATTGATTTTCAAAGCAGTGGAATTACAAAAAAAACAATAAGGCGCTTGAGCAGACTAACAATATGATTCAAAATTTTAAAGCAGTGCTGTAGAGTGTAGAACACTGAAGAAAACGACTACGGACAGACTGAATATATGACCACGGAAGAGCTGTTTAATAAAATACTGGTGAACTTCTCCCAAAGTAAATGGAAACTAAAGCAAGAATAATAGATAATGGCTTATGGACAACCAATTTCACTTGCTGAGACAGATTTAGCCTGGATTGAGCTTAAAAAATTACTATTTTGAATAAAGACACTAAATGGTAGGATTTGCGCCGAAACTGTTGAGAGAAGAGGAAGAAAGATTACCATTTATCTTCTGTGAAGTACAGATCTACATATATATATTTAAATGTGGTTTAGTTTTGTTAACATTAAGAAGAAAAATCCTGGGCGGGAAATTTTTATAGACCCATAAACCAGACACCTACCAAACCAAAGAATTCTTCCTCAAATTTGTTAGTTTAAATATACTTTAAATATACACTTAGATATAAATTGAATTGCTTAGCCGACATTCAACATCTAGTCTTTCGGATATTCAAAGATTGTTTACGAATTCTTTCTTTTAAGTCCCAAAAACTCATAACCATTAGGGACGCAATAAAAAAGTTATTAAAGAATTTACCGATTCACAATTACACTCTCAGAATAGATACCGTCAGAAATTCTGTGTGTCCAGCTCAAGAGTATATTCAGCCACCGAAAACGGTAGCAATACCGTTCATACATTATGCATTCGTACGCTTCGCCACCTGCACAACTCCGGGGTAATTTTCATAATTCCGGTCGTCCTTTATACCGAAAGTCGCTATAGATTATAACGATTAAATCACACAGCGATACAGAAATTAATTTTCCATGCTCCACGATGAAAATAACTACACACTTGAATTCATTCGATGAATATGACATTCGAACCAGTTGAAAATAGCAGTTACATGCCACACATTGATATCAGAGGTAAGGATTCGATTTTGAATGAAACAACTTCAATTATGAATTAATCGGCAGGCAACCACGTCAATCGTGCCACCACCACTGTTTCGATGAAATTCATTATAAGTAGTTTGGGATACATTCCAACGGGATACATATAATTTGATTGCACACCGAAAAACGGATACGTCGCACGTCATCATTTGCACGATTGCCAACATTTGTGCGGACATTTTGCTATGCATCAATAAAAAAAGTATAAAACTCATAAAAATAATTTTCTTGGATTATTGATTTTCATTCTCATAATGTGTGCATTTCTTGATAGATTGATTGTGAGGTCTGGGCGTATACAGTGAAGGATATCGTCTTCATTCACATAATAAAAGACAAAAGGTACACTGCTGTGAATGACATATGATATTATAGTGTGTTGACAAGGATTGCATGGTGGCCGTAATGTGTGTTATCAACAGATAATACATATGCCAATAGATATTACTGTGTAAGGGTAAATGTTAACTTGGGTTGGACTGTCTAGTGATGAAATGATGATGTTCGGTTGAGAAGGGAGATCGTCTATCCCTTACGAAATACCAATTTAGGAAACTTGTCTTATCGTAACTTTTGTGGTACTATTTGCATTGTAATACTCTTTTCGCTATTGGTTGAGTGATTTTATTAGACAAATTGCAGTACAGATACTCTGTTATTGAACATTTTGTAAGATAAATAAATAAGAATAATAATATATCACAATTCGTGACTTGCTTCCTAATATGTGAAGATTGCAATTATTCTTTTGCCAAGGACATCACGACATGTGGAGATGCACACAGAATCAGCTTTGTGTGAAGCAATATTGGTAAAACGACTCACACGTTCCAGATGAGGTGAATATTCTTAGAAAAGAACTCCAAATGTAAAAGTGGTAGAATGGGATCTGAAAGTTGTGCTTTGTGGTATTTTCTTATAATTTCTGCCAATCAATTATTATTGGTTATTACATCAAATGTTATTACATACAAATTTTACAATATCTTAGACCTGGCACTGATAATGCTTTTTTTTTTTAATCTTAACTCTAGAAGAGATCGCACACTGAAGATCAAAACATAATCATGGGATAACGCGCCCATGTACTCACACACACATACTATTGCAACAATAGCCACTGCTGCATGACTGCTGGCCATGGTCTCCACTGAAGGAAAATTGTGGGCGATGATTTGATTAATTGTTTTTAGCATTGCTCAGCTTCAGGACAACGTAGAAGGATATTCCTTAAATGAATCAGCGGCGAATTTACTAAATTCGCGTATTTTTTATTTTTTTAATCCGGGGAGCCAGTACTGCGCTACGGCTGTGGAATCAATATTTACAGATGAAAAATTCGGTCTCAACCCCCTTTATGCCACGTAGACCTTGAATTTCAGAAAATCCCTTCTTATCTCGCATCTAGGCAAAAAAGGATGTGCAAAATTTCAAATACCTACGTTTAGTAGTTTTCGAGAAACGGTGTTCACAAGGAAAATCGACTTTGCTTTTATAGTATTTAAGATAAGAAAAATCTCCCCGGAGTTTTTTGAAACATAACATCTTAGTTTCAAAAAAGCACTACACTAATCTTTCTCCCTCTTTTTCTATCCTTTCCAACGCAGGTACTGTGTGTAAACATTTTAAGGGTATTTATAACCGCTTGAGAGCGCGCAAATTATAAAAAAAAAACTATTGGAACACTCATAAATAACTCCAGCTTTTCGAAAGTAACAGGCCCCTATCCCCACTGTTTGAATGTTTGTGCAGACCGAATATAAAAAGTTTTCTAAACTTTGAATAGAAAACTCAATGATAATTTATACGTTGCCTAACTGAATACTGATCCACGAGTAGTTAACCAAACATTCAGATGGCAGTTGTAAGAAAAATGAATTCTCACTTTGTTGCAATGAAAATATATTATAGAATTCAATTCAGACGGGTAAAACCCTCACCTATAGTGGCAGTAGAAGAAGTTTATCGGACAAGAATTAATGTATGAAGAGAAAATGTAAATAATGTTGATAAGTATGTATTAATATTTGCTATTTGCTATGCTCACATTAAATACTGCTACCTAAGCTATTCTGAAGGCTTATATTATCATTTTTGTTAAACCATTTTTAATGTGAAAGACAATACATCGCCTATTTAATCCCATCAATGGCCTAATTGATTATATGCATTATATAGGTACATACATATGAGAGGTCTAAGGCCTAGCTTCTCACAATCATTCGTGTTATATTCCTCGCACGACTGAAAGGAATCTACATATTTATGCCGTATCTGAATGGTAATTCATTTGTTGAGAAATTTTTTTTTTTAAAGGAAGCAATTGCCTGCGGAATTGCAGGATAAGTATTGTGTACTTTAGGCTAGATGGACTTTTTAGTGCTGCGGCCTGAGGTTTGCAAATTGTATGTTATTTGGTATGCATTAATATAATGTTCTTTGAGTATTTGCTACCTAGAGTAACTGTGAACCAAGTGCAGAAAATCACCTCGAATTCATCCCGACAAGTTTGAACACCACACATGGAGTAAGTGTGTATGTACTGACTCTTAATACCACCTGCGTTCAAAGCCACTACACCGGAAATAATTCGTTCCTATCTCATTATTTTCAACTTATGTCTTACAATTGCCTTTAAGAAGTTGAGCTCTTAGAAGTTAATTAATATGTAAAAACGACCTACAGAATTGAATTCTTATGTATAAACAAAATAAAAAAGTAAATATTTACTGCAAAGAGCCCATGAAGGGCATAGAGCCTAGTTTTCCGAAACCGTTCGTCTTACATAAAGTCAATATATACAGTACAATCATAACCTATGCTGAAGTTGGGTACGGTAACCTTGATTCATTGCCTCAGCACAACCTGCAAGTTGGTTACAACGGTGTGGTACGATATGTTTATGGCATTCGTAGGCATGACTACATTTCTGAATACTCTAGAGACTTCCTGGGTTATACCCTGAAACAGTATATCAACGCTAGAAACTGCATATTTTTATATAGAATCATTAAAAGTAAATCTCCGTCATATATGTTTGACAAACTACAATTCGCCCGTTCAGCCAGAGCTTTAACCTTAATTCAACCGCGTTCTAAATATTTAAATTCCTTTCGCCTAGTTTTCGTTCACGTCACTAGATTATGAAATTCACTACCCTTCCAGTTAAAGGGTATTTCAAGTGCAGCGAACATAAAAAATGCAATTCTCTTACATTTTTAGATGCATCATAAACTTATATTATGAACTTTAACTTTCTCAATACTTTTAGTTCTATCTCTTGTTTAATTTAATTTGCGTTTATTTTGTTTTTTAATGCACATATATAATTTGGTTTTATTAATACAATTACTCATAAATCCATCTTTTGTAATTTCAAAATTTGAATTCTAAATATTTACCATGTTAATTCGTACTAGAAAAGATTAAATCTTAATCTATATTTCTATCCTGAAATAAATTGAAATTGAAAGCGGTGCACACAAATTTTACGCTTTTCATACCAGCATAATTTTACTTGGCTATTTCATCAAAGAAATATCTGCAACACGAATTATGAATGTTGTTATTTTATGTACTATATCCAAAATCTGTTTTCTAAGTTCCAAATTTTATTTTCACCACAGCCGATGCAAACTTCTTCCCAAACCATGTCAAGCTTATTTCAATCTTTCATCAACACTATCAGCTTTTGCTTAACTTTAGTAAATTTGTCTATGCTCCTTCTGATATACCATGAAAGAAAAAAAGTGTTCTTTCATCCCGTGAATGTCAACATAAAAGAAAAATAATAAAAGTACTATCCCACGCCATAGACGTAGCATAAAGGATATCTGCTTCACTTTACTCCTTCTGACATTCTAAAACTCTCTGGCAACAAATGGGTTAAAAATGCAAATGGTTGCAGGTCACGTAACGACAACTAAAGTAATAACAGCAACCATAAAAGCTAAGCACCACACAAACTATCCACCTTCCTTGTTAGAGTTGAATGCACTAC
The DNA here is from genome assembly GCA_945910035.1 of Brachypalpus laphriformis. NCBI lineage: Eukaryota > Metazoa > Arthropoda > Insecta > Diptera > Syrphidae > Brachypalpus > Brachypalpus laphriformis. Next base: position 38,542,814 of record OX246753.1, read on the forward strand.
CCCTCTCCATCGCACCGCACTAGCTATATCCACAGCAACTAGTAGATAGTAGTAGTAGCTAATAATCTCATTTGGTATTGAAGTTCACTTTTATAATCACCCTTCAAGCTCAAAAACTTTCTGTCAAGCAACAATAATAAAAGAAAAATATCAAACAACAAAACAATAGGGCCGAAGAGCACTATTACCAGGAGACAGATAAATGTACGGGGTGGATACAGTGTACACTCCATTAAAGGACATTTCATTGGTGGCATTATCCTGATACTGGTGGCATAATAAAAAGAAATATGGACGAAGGACAAAGGGAGAAAGAGGCACAGAAAACGGAAGAACTGTTCTGAATGTCAGGAGGAAAGTAAAATAGGTCAGAAGGAGGCAATGCATTATATGGACGTGAATTTGACTTTTGCATCATGTTGGCGAGGGAGAGCAAAAGGGAGTACTATGCAATTACCCTATAATGGGATCAACGTTGGCACTGTCATCGACTTTCCCCAAAGAGAAAAGCACTGAAGTGTGCAGAGGAATTCACTTTAAAATAGTGAATCCTTACAAGATGGAAGTTCGAAAGGCTAATCAAATACTGAATTAAATAAATGATTCGCAGTTTAAATGTAGTAACTTTGAAATGTTACTGCACATATGCACAGGTCATGCATGGTAGATGCAGCTGAATTCTTCAGGAAAGATTTAGAATGGCTTTTTCAAAAAGAAAAAGGAAGCCATGGAAAAAGGAAGGCTTAATTCCCTGTTGGAGAGATTCTTTCTTCAAAATACCTAACAATATCTTTCTCGCTTAGCTTTCTTCAACACTAAAATAGTTATCCAATACCACATTACCTACAATTCTTTACCCTGTAAGGATAAAACTGCACAACTTGCATAACCAATTCCACCAGATACCCACATGGTAGCACAAAAAATATCTCACCTTGCTCACGTGCGACACTATATGATAAAATTTCTATGATACTTACGTTTATCCACACGTGGTGCTTCCACAAATTATCCTTTCGTTTGGAAATTATCTTTACCAAGGTACCACTTTTTTACCATTTTTCCCGTCAATAATAAAGGCATTATCGCCTTAACTGTTGGGTACTAGTAATGGTTGGGAAACATTTTCTAAATATAAACATAAATTCTACCCACCGTGTGACACGTCTGTTGTTAAGTTTAGTGGCAATAAACAAAGGAAAACAACGAAGCCAGATAGTTTACATTCCTGAGAGTGAGTTCAAGGACTCTAGGTAGATAAGTATGTACAAAGGTCTTCCTTCTGGTGCCAGAAATTTGCTGTAGATTAAGAGCACATGTTTATGATTTATTTGTGTATAAAGAAGTTTTGAAAAAAGATGTATGGTCATATGGGACAAAATTAGTTATGAGTTGCAAGGAAAGTTGCGCGCAATACATTATGAAAAAAATATTTATAACTACAATTGGGTATTATCAAACAAAAATGAAGCAGTGGTGAGTGTCGACTATGTGCTCCTAACAAAATGACAATTATAATGTTGGATTCGACTAAGGGAAAGGACCTAAATGTAGAAAAAGTAATTTGTGAAAATGGTAAAGGTTCTGTAGTAATCCAATATAACTCAATGGCAGCAGGTCATGAAGAGAAAAGACTTGGATAATCCACAGAAATATACGTACTCGTAAGAGTATGTTATTCTTTTCACAGCTATTCGGTTTATGAGAAATTCAATCAAATCAGAATCTATATGAATACTCTTAGAAACGTACACTGATAGATTCTGCTTCAAGGTTTGGGTTAGTATGTTGACAAGCGTTATCCTGACAAATAGCTAGGATCATATCCCGTAAAATTATTGTAATGCTTATATCATCCGGTTGGGCAATGCGACCAACGGTACGGGCTAAAATATTACCTTGCGCTAACAATAAACTCTCAGATAGAGGAATCGCAGACAAGATGCAACGCACTCTGGGAGGATGTAACTATTGCATTCCGCAGCAGATGGGGATCTATCTCCCATCAATAACAGGCTGATCGTTTCGTTAGCAAGGGTAAACTTGCACGAATGCCCTTTATTAACGAACAGAGTAGTATAATTGGCGTTGGCGAATAAATACTCACTCCTGATGACGAATATTTCCGACTGGTGCGTTACGAATTCGTCATTTCAATCTATTTTACTGAGTGTTATATCCCTGCAAGGTAAAAACATAGAACATGTTGCGATTCAATACAGTGTATATACCTGTATCTGTGGCAACAAGGCATAACAGCATAAGTATACTTATGCCGTTATTGAAATATTTTTTGTTTTTAACATTTTTTATATAATATTCTCTTAGAAAAGCCGAACCGATATGTCTGGAATTCATTATCTGAAGCGGTTCCTGAATTAGGGGCAGGGAAATGAGACGATAAAGACATATTTGAATACGTTTTTTTGGAATGTGTAAAGGCACTTATGCTGTTATTCCTTTTTGCCACACATATATCAGTTAACTCAGAGAGCTGAGATTTCTTATATGCATATTTTCCTTCTGTTATGCACTCCACTATTTCCACGGTCCACCTAGGTACGGGTTTGATTGAAACAGTCACCCTTCCTTAGTCAACACCTTATGCACAGCAGCTCCTACAGTTTGATTGAATCAGTCACTCTATGGCGCTTATGCATCTCTACACCTGTACGGTCCGCCTAGGTATGAAGGGTTTGATTGAAACAGTCACCCCACTTAGTCAACACCCTGCATAGCAGTATTTAGAGTTCGATTGAATCAGTCACTCTTATACGCGTATGCATCTTTACACCTACACGGTTTACTCAGACTTCCCAATACAACTTACAAAACAGTACTGGGGGTTCGATTGAACCAGTCACCCCCAATACTTGTTTATACACTAGACCTTCCCGGTACACACCGACTTAGGGTTGATTGAGTCAGTCACCCTCTCTACCCACCAGGCATAGTTATTCTCACCCAACACCCTCCTGAGAAAGGTTATGCTTCCCCGGTAACCGGTGATTCTCCGGTCCCAATTCTACGTGGTATCACAATGGACAAATATAAAAAACAAATATTTGGCGCAACAGCTCTTTAAAGTGCCAGGGCCTAGCTTCTCGCAACCACTCATGTTGTGTGCGTTATATTTTTCACACAAATGAAAACGACCTACAGTTTAGTGCCGAATCCGAACGGTGATTTGAGAAGCCTTTATCCTGATCCTGTCAGGACAGCCACCTTACCTAACCTAACCTAACCTTTATGCATATTTCAAGAAAGCACAAAATAAATGACTTAAAAACATTTTTAAGCGGTATTATACTATCTGACTAAGAAGAAAACGAATATGTTTAGTCCTCATTATGCGAAATATAAACTGAAAATCAAAGCCTTAAGAACTTCGAATATGTTAAAACACATTTCAAAATTGATCAATTTCATCTGAATCCCTTAAGTGGTTCTTCTAATGTTGAGCATGAACTGCTAATATATTGGCCTAAATTTATAAGACAAGTCCCAATAAATCGTCTGAGGTATTTTTGAGTTAATGGGATTATTTAACTTTTCTTTTAAACCACTACGTTATTTGTTGTTATTAATTTCAGACCGTAGTGTCTAGTACCTGTTAGACTAAACCTACAAATAAAATGTAATCGAGATCTGTTAGATAATGTGAAGAAAAACTTAATATTCACTGCTTTGATCCCAATTTATGTAACTGTGAGAGAAGCGTTGTGGTTAAAACTGAATTTGTACATAAGCTGCAATTATACGGTCAAAGGTTTGGCATCCTAATAAAAAGTTGGGTACTTTTACTACTAAATACGCAGGGCCTTGCTCTTACAATGAGTTCTTTTACAATTTTTTACAGGTTAAAAACTTTAAAATATCGCGTAAAAACTTTTCGGCGAAGAACGTAAAAATTATAAAAAAAAAGTGAGACAACGGAAATGGCAGACTTTTTCTCACTTGTTGATCAATAAATTATCAAAATTGAGATTTATGTACATAGACACATATATGATGACTTCAACCCATCAGGGGGAATCCCTAGATGGCTCCAGGAGATATGTGGGACTTGGTCTAACCATCTATTTCTAGGCCTGCCAGAGGGTCGCTTACCTGATGGCGCGGTAATCATGCCACATCTTGGAAGCCAGTTTGAGCATATAAGCACTACGTGACAAACCATCGAAGCATAGATAATTCCGTTCGGAGCAGTAGTTGATCAACATTGAGCGCCTTGCGTACTCTTGTGTTGCGCGCTCGATCCCTATGAGTTATTCCAGCAACACCACAAAGAAACCTCATTTCGGCAGCTTGTATCCGTGATCTTATCCTTTCGGTCACTACCTAAATTTCATGACCAGACTTGAGAGTTGGAACACAACCTAAGTTAAAAACCGAGTAAAAAACCGACTGAATCGCCCTTTACAGGGAATCATCAATCCCATACTCCTGCAGAACACTCTAGAGTTTTTCTCGAGGAACCCTATCATATGCCTTTTCTACATCCATAAAACAAGTGTAGACAGGTTTAGCATACTACCAGTCCTTCTCAAGAATCATTCTAAGAATGAATAACTGGTCGGTTGTGCTTCTACCGGGACGAAAACCGACACCAGCATTTGGTTTGCCTCAGCAACGAAGTGATCCAAAATCGGGAGGCCTGCCAATATTTTCTAAGGTCAAACAGGCGAACCTTCAGACAGATCAGTAGAAATGCAATAAAGTGGGAGTGTTATAATCTCTTGTCTTCAGATCATAAACTCACCGATATAGGAAGAAGAAGAAGAATGTGAAGGTATATGAAAAATAATCGTTTAATAGTGATGACCTCAGTGGAATACTGAATTTCGTTTTAAGCTGTGACCCAAAAGGCAACATGTTTTAAAATATTTTGTGGCGTACCTAATAAAATGCTTTTGTTTTGAAAACAATGCTAATATTTTTATTCACGAGTATTTGAGAATAGAGTGCGAAATATATTAATCTAGGAAACAAAATCGAATGTGTTCAGTTTCTCAGTTCTATAATTCGAACTTTACCTGTTTGGATCATATTTTCGATAATTTGGGGGTGGTTTTTAGGGCATGAAAATTAAAAACTTTTGTTGGAAAATAAAGATACATTCAAGACATTATAATACATAATATGAACTTACAATTAATGCCCCGTGGCGTAAGTGGTTAGTGTGTTGGATCACTACGCATGAGGTTCTAAGTTCGAATCCCAGAAAATACCAAAAAGTTTTTCACGGTCCCACCTTTCGCGAGCGTCTGACAAACATCCGAGAGTATTTTTGTCACGAAAAAGCTTCTCAAATCGCCGTTCAGATTCGGCATTAAACTGTAGGTCCCTTCCATTCGTGTGAAAAATATAACGCACACAACATGAGTGGTTGCGAGAAGCTAGGCCCTGGCACTTTGAAGAGCTGTTGCGCCAAATATTTGTATTTTTGTAATGCTCAAATTTATAGCCGAAAAATCTACCTGCTGTATTTTGTAAAGCCGATTTGTCAATATTCCAAGACTCCATAGACCCCTCCATAGACTCCCTCGATTTATAATTAATTTATAAATACAATTCTTAAATGATTTTAATATGCTATTGACATTGAGTGAACAATGCTGGCTCTAGAAAAAGGGCTTTTTGTGCATCGATTTTTCTTTACACTGTGTCGAACTTAAAATGACATGGTGTCTACATACTCGTAGCACTTGAAATTATCTGAATTTATAGCTAAAGTTTTCACAAGAAACAAATTCTGAATCTGTTTCCCCACGGGCTGATATAAGCTTGTTGTAATGAAAGATCTGAACAAAAAGCTTGTCATGTCGGGCCCCTGGCTATAATATTCTGGATCGTAATTTTTACTGACTGTTCAATTTTTAAGGTCCTTGCAATTTTGTTTGTCTGATGAAAATATTACTTTATCATTCCCGTAGTAAGTATAATTTATTTATTATTTACACTTTGACCTGAAATCTTCAACATCTTTAGACATATTACTCAAGGAAAACTTAATAGATTGTGATTAAGTTTTATTTATACATTTGACGCGATTAGCAAAGTACACAATATTGTCCATTAAAAATTATTCGGCATTGAATATTTAAGTCACCTTTATCATCCCCTAAAAATAAGTCCTGGAATGATTTTTTAGCTGTTTTGCCCAGCCCTTCTGATGTTTTCTTTGGTTTGGTAATATCACATGACGGAGAATAAGAATATTGTTTTTGCCAATAAAAATTCTCCCAAGAAAGTATTTGCTATCAACATCGTATGCGGGCAAAAGAAACATTTCTTAAAAATTTCAGCTCCCTGAGTAAAATGATTTCCAAAAGTAACACATACGTCTTTTGATGTTTCGGCTTTACCTTTTAGTTCCGGAATACTAAAAAAACACGAATACCTAAGGAAAGAGTAAGTAGTAGTAATTTCACTTATTTCTCATACATACATGTTGTTCCAGATCAAAACTCTTACGGTTACAACTCTGCAATTAAGTATGGTTTGCACTAATTTCAATATGTAACTGCTTTATTAGGCTCGCTTATTGCATCCAATATAACAGCTTTCTTAAGCATTCGTGAAAACAGTTTCAACTACTTAATTAGGCAGTTGGAAAAATTGGCGCAACAATACTGAAATATTTTCACACTGAGGGACCGTCTTGAGAAAAAAGAAAACATTTTTTTTGGTCACACCAAACTAACCGATTTGGCCTATCCTTTAAATGGTCTCTAGTGCAAATTGGAGCTACAGAAAAGTGCAAATTATAAAGCAAAAATTAATTCGCATTTTCGAGATATTTATTGGCATGCAAGTACAAATCTCAGCACGACGTGACAGGAAGACTTAACTGTTTCTTTTATGTCATATTTTGGATTTGAAAATTAGTTCAAAAAAATATGTAAGAATTCAAATTTAAACAACACTACCGCGCAAGAAAGTCGCCCTAACAAAGCCGAAAAGAAACAATTTAAAGCTTCTAAACACACTAAAGGAGGCAAAGAAGTCAAACGAATCTAAAATGAATACAATATGCACTTTCATCATGCGCCACAATAAGGATTCAGAAATATACAAGCTGTTTCCGTTTCTGTTTCTTTTATTTGTTTCTTTTTACTTTCCACGTCAAGCATTGTTATTGCCTCTCTCTAAATAATGCTCAGTAATAATTGCTTTTGGGTATCTCTTTCGGTTCCGCTTCCAGATCATTCTTGAGTTTTACATCATTTTAATGAATATTAAAATGGCTGCTTTCCTTTAATTAATCTTAGAGTGGCATCATGGAATACGAATTTAATTAAATAGAAATTTCGAAATTTTAAGCATTTTCACCACAAAAAGTAATTTTACGTCCGCCCACTTTGAATTACTACAAACATACCCATTGAACCGGATGCGCGCTGCTCAAAATAACCAAAAATTCGCATTTAAATGACAAACACGATGCTCTCATGAAGGATTGTGTAAGCACAGAAATCACTCGTATAGTAGTTAGAAGTGGGGTTTTGGGGATTTCTTTTTCAAGGCTTAAGTAAGCTTTTGTGCTCGTTACATGTGGCAGGAATGTTGATGGTTCGCTTTAGTGGCAAAATGTTTGTGGTTTGAAGTTCTCTGCATAATTCCATGTTTGCTTCTAGTGGTGGAATGTATATGTGGTCGGTTGTCGGAAGAACACTTTCACTTTTTCGTCCTTCATGTGTATGGTGCGGTTAGTGTTTTAGGTTTTGTATTGTATCTATCAGCATAAAGTTGAGAATCATTTTTTTATGATAATATTGTGGTAACCAAATGACTAGGAATCCCATGAGAAGTTTAGATTAACATCCACTTGCTGGGCGGAGAATTTATTTATCTTCAGTGCAGGAAAACTTCTTTGTTCTCATCATAAGTATTTTGAGAGTATAAGCGCTTATTTACACAAAAATAGAATTATGAGAGTATATTTTTTTACTACTTATTTAAATAAATAAATGTCAGAACTCTACACTTTCAAAAATCCCTTCAATTTAATTTTAAACCGCTCGGTTGGCTAAGTAGGTCCGTTCGCATACATTTCGGAAGATTTGCAGCATCCGCTAATACGGAGAGCTTGGGATAGTGAACAATTCCCACAGGAGTGGAAAAGGGGGATGATCATTAAGCTTCCAAAGAAGGGAAACTTGGTGGAGTGCGGTAACTGGAGAGGTATATGCGTTCTTCCAGCTGTAGCCAAAATAATAGCTAGAATAATTCTAGAACGAATTAAAGAACATATGGATTCAACTCTCGATGTCGAACAGGCAGACTTTCGCGCTGGATCTTCCTGTCGAGAAAGTTGATAACTTTCTCTATTTGGGAAGTGTGATCTCGGCTAATCGTGGTGGCACCGAACTGGATGTGTGCAGCCGAATGGGGAAGGCTAAAGCTGGGTTCGGAATGCTATCCAAAATCTGGAGAAGCAATGTTATCAGCTTAAGAACCAAGCTACGACTGTTCCGCTCCAACGTAGAATCAGTGCTGCTTTATGGGTGCAGTACTTGGAAGGTGGACACCATTAACACATGCAAGCTGCAAGTCTTCGTAAACAAATGCTTAAGAATCATCTTAAGGGTTTTTTGGCCAAACCGCATCTCCAACGAACAACTTTATCTGAGAACGGGCCAAGAACCTATAAGCATTACTATACGTAGAAGAAAGTGGCAATAGATTCGACACACCCTACGGCGCGAAGACAACTCCATTGCGATACGCCATGCAGTGGAATCCGCTCACCCAGGCAGGCAAAAAAGCGAGACGCCATAGTCAAACGTGGCGCAGAACATTTGAGGAGGAATCGAGCTCTTTAGGAATGAGTTGGAGGCAACTCAAACGCGTTGCAGAGCTTCGAACAAGATGGCGCGCAGGCATGGTTGACACCCTATGCCACCCGAGGGGTTAAAGGATCTAAGTAAGTAGTAAGTAAATACGACATGATGAGAGTAAAATCCATCAGACACCGAAAAATCGAAGCAAAAGAACTCGAATGAAAAGCGAGCCATTTCGAGCCATGTCGTACCAACTGTCATTAAAAAAAATTATAATGAGCAAATTAAACTCCTGCGAAAACCAACAGATTCATATTAAGTTAAAAGCAATGTTTTGGGAGAATATTCACACTTCTCAGCATTTTCTTCAAGGCACTTTTTGCATCCATTTTTTTTGTCTATCGACTATTTGAAATGGAATCAAAAACTCTACGACTCATTTAGCAATCAGCTGATTCCATTTGGCAGTTTGTACGTTCGTGTCATATGCACTCTTTTTCCACGAAATATTTTAAATGACTAGGCTATATGTCCGAAGCTGCAAAATTTAGAACCCTGTTTTTTTTTTAAGCTGGTTTGCTTATATAAAGGGTAATTCAGTGGTAAAGTAGATCCTTGAAACCGATTATTCTTGAGATGCTTATGTTTTTTTGAAACAACTGCCATCTACATGCTTTGGTTAAGCTAGGAATGAACAGTTGAACAACGCTTAAAAGTGATTGATTGATTGATCAAATGGTTATTCCACAATTTATTTTAATTTTTTTTTGTAATTTTTTTTTTTTATAATTTGCGCGTGCCAAAGGGATTATTAACACCCTTATACTGGTTCTTAGGGCACGGGCGGTTGGGAAAAGGGGGGTTATAAATACCCTTAACCCTCTCATGCCAAATGTTGCCTATAGGCAACATTGTATGTTTTAGCTTTTAAGTCGCGTAATTTTAATTTATTCTCAAACGACTTTTTTTTTAGAACAGGTTGATATGTTGTGCAAGTTTGCTGTACAATTTTTTTTCGAATATTTTATTGAAAGTATTGCTAGTGATCACTTTGTAGCTGATCTTCGGTGAGTGCACATGTACAATTTTTTTTATGCGAAATATGAGTTTGCAAATTATTTAAAAAAATATATAAAGAAATTTAAGTGTACAAAACAAAAAAAAAAATTTGAAAAAAAACTTTTAGTTTATGGTCAGAAATTTTTTTAAACTTTTTAGGCAACATTTCATAATTTCTAAACCAGGGTACATAGGACTTTGAAATTGATATCACTTCATACTTACGTCTAGGCTAACAACTCCATATCCTTGAAAAAGTATTAGCCACTCCCAAATTAATTCTGGCATGAAAGGGTTAACATGTTTTTATACAGTGCAAGCGTTGGAAAGTATAGATAGAGAGAGAGAAAGATTTAGTTTACTAGTTTGAAACTCAGTTGTTCATGCTTCAGAGAAAGTCCGGGTGTGGCGTCCAGATAACTGGGGTGATTTTTGTTATTTTTTTTTGTCTTTGCTTCCGATTCACAGTATTTTTTTTTCGACTACCGGTGTTATAGGTATATCATTCATTCAGCAGAGAACAATTTCTCCAGCTATATCACCATGCTACTTGCAGTGTTATGCCTTCGCAGTAGTATTCACAAAAGCTTTCGCAATTGATCCGACTGACTTTATACATTTCATGAGAAACAAATAAATGCTCGCTGACATCAGGATTACAACCATTAGGGTGGCAATTGACGACGTTAGCACTACACCATTGCCACCCCCAATAAATGTATTTTGTGCAATGCGTGATTTTTTCGGTCAACATAACCAGCCATCTTAGCCAGTAGTAAACACCGTTTGGTGTAGAAATTTGGCAAGAGTTTCCAAAATGTGAAAACAAACGTCCGTTGTCGTTCAAGTTTATCGACTGAAAATATTCAAGTTGTCAAAGAAAGCGTAGCCCAGGCTCCGATGATCTTAATTTGTCGGCGCACCACTCAGCGAATTTGAACAAAACACCTATTATTACATGACTACAAAATTCAGTTGACGTAAAAACACAGTGTTCCTTCTTTCGGTCTACGTGCAAACTAAGATCTATGTCAATAAGTCAAAGAGAATTCCAGAGCTATAGGACGAAATCATACGCATTATTACAAGGTGCAGCTGGAACTGCATATGTATAACAAAAAGTCATGGACAATTTTGATACGTGCATCCTGTGTTACCAAAAGAGTTGTGATGGGTATTTGTCATCATTGGAATACAATGAAGTATAACAAAAAACCTTTTTTGTAAGTACTTTTATAATCTCTTTTAATTGAACGCGCTCATTCCTGTGAGCGCCATCTATGTTTCATTAAGTTATTTAGTAAAAAAAAACATCACATCGCATCCAACTTCGTTGTTTACTTTCAAAAAAAACAGAAAGCCGAAGGAAACACCTCCAGAAAACAATAAAGAGCAGCAACCAAAATCCGAACGCGTTCAGTCTTTTATTTATTTATCTGTTTTATTCAAAAAATGATATCTGTGCCGTTATTAACCCTTGCATATGTTAATATAGTATTTGAATTTTCCATTAATTTTTTGCATTCTCTGTTAAAAAAAAAAACAAACAAATATTTGGCGAAACAGCTCTTTAAAGTGCCAGGGCCTAGCTTCTCGCAACCACTTATGTTGTGTGCGTTATATTTTTCACACGAATTCTTCCATTCGTTTAATGACGACTCTGAACGGCGATTTGAGAAGCTTTTTCGTGACAACAATACTCTCGGATCTTTGTCAGACGCTCGCGAGAGGTGGGACCGTGAAAAAGCTTTTTGGTGTTTTCTGGGATTCGAACTTGGAACCTCATGCGTAGTAATCCGACACACTAACCACTTACGCCACGGCGCCCCATTCTCTGTTTCGGTGTTTACGTATTTCTTGGATCCGTCTATATGCGATTTGAGAGTAACATTTTATTAGAAAATTTTCGTTTTTAGCGTTCTTTTCCTCAATTTTACTTTTTGTTACTGATTGCGATGATCTGTATACTCCCTTAATGCACAAACGGAAAAGCTTGGTAGGGATGCCGATATTAGATATTACTTTGCATACCCGCTATCATAGGGAACCTTGAAATCGATGAAGAGGTGATGCGTATCGATTTTATATTGATGGGTTTTTTCCAAGGTTTTAGGCATTCACATAATATGGCAGGCAGGATCTTATATGCAATGTTGAGAAAACTTACATACATATACCTCTGTAGTTGGCGCAGTTCAGAGGGTCCCCTTTCTTCAGTGAACATGATGGTGCTTGCAATATAAACCCTTTTTGTATTTAAGACAAATTTTTTGTACGTTGGACATTTCGTGACAAATATCATTCCTTTATGATCTCTGGCAGATAAATGCTTTCCTGTACGTATTTGGTCAATGAAGCTTAGAATTGCGAACCCCACAGGCGGATCAGTAGAAATGCGGTGAAGTGGGAAGGTTGTGATCCCTTGTTTTCGGATCATAACCTCGCTGATAAAAGGAAGAAGAAGAAGAAGAAGAAGAAGAAGAAGCTTATAATTGTTAGTCAATTAGTTTTCGCTAAAATTATGTAAGGTATACTTTACAATCTTTTCTGCCAAGATCTCACTTTTATCAATATAGTACTGTCCGATCAAAAGCTTTTACAATTTAAATTCCTACAGCGCCCAACTTTTTTTTCAGTCCGGTATGTATCCATTCTTGAAATTTAGAATCCCATCTAACTCTCTTAAATTGAAACCCGTCACCCATCTCGTCAGGGTGAAAAAGTCGTAATTTAATTTTCATTCTATCCGCATCATGTAACTATGTAAAAGATAATCCCCCCCGATGTTACATTACATTTGCTCATTTCATTCCTTCATCTTCTTCCGGTGGTAATTTCATTTTACAAGAGAACGTCAGTCTTAAAGGCAGCTCCCAATGGAATCTGGATTTGATATCGTCCAGTACTACACCCTCATCTAGAGAAGACACATTATGTTGGCAATAACTTTGGTCATAAATTAAAAGTCTCATCCTCTTAGTGTTGTACTTACTATGACCAGTTGTCGGCTTGTTGGGCTAAAGTATGGTTTACATTGCTGGGTGTGCCTACTTAAAATGCACAGCACTACCAATGGTGCTGCAACTCGCACTCTGGTTGGACGATGTTACTTCCTCTTGTAAAGTGTAGCAAAGCCGGAAGAACTTAGTTTCATTTTTTTACTTTGTCACGAGTACTAGGGCTTCGCTTGACCATGTAAACAAAAAAAAAAAAAACCTGCCATGTCGAGTCAAAGAAAGAAGAAAATTTAAATTAAAAAAAATAATTTAAATTTGTCGGTGTGAAGATAATTAATGGGATTTTTTGCGCTTAGTACAGCTAAATGAGAAAATAACCGTGCCCTTAGTGCACAACTAGTTGATGTTCTTATGGAAATTTTGGATGAGAGTGGGAACAGAAATTATGCCAAGATAGAGCTCTTAATGAGCAGATGTGGGGTCTTTGATATAAATGATCCTTTCTTTAGTGGTTGGTAGTCTGGTTTGGGAAAATTGTTATATATCAGCTGTTGTGAGTTTTGCGAATTTTGTGGTATGCAAATTTTGTGATATGCTAATTTTGTGACATTACAGCAGATGCCAGTGACAAGGTAGATGCCTGCAGTACCTTCTAGTTAGAGATCCAATTTGTACTTAACATTTTATGAAGTTGCTGGAAATTATGCAGTTTCTCAATGTATATCTCAGTAGGTTGAATGCTTTGGAATCGGATGCAGATATATGTAGAAACGACCTAATACTCATAGTAGTAATTGATCATCTACCAAAGAGCGACTGCTTATTTTGCTTCACTTATCTTTCTTGTGATTTGGAAATAACGCTATGTATCTAGACAATATCAAATATAATATAATGGCGTGAAAAATAACATGATATAACTCCAAGGACATAAAGCCGTGCCTTTTGAATAGCTGCGCAATGCTGAATAGCTGACCGTGGCTTCAGTTTTCAACGAAATCGTTTGCTTAGTAAGCTTTAAGTTTTGAGTATTATTCTGTATACTCTGTTCAGTCGAAAAAATATTTTCGTAATGGTTGTATTTCTGCCTAACTGCGTATTGGAAGAATAAGTTGTATTAAAAATTTTAATGTTTCTTTTTTGAACGGAAATATTTCGCGAGTAATCTTCGGCATTCAGTTTGTATTGAAAAAAAAGAAGAATATATTTTTATGTTGTGCCACCATGTCTCAATTAAGGCTGGCATAGATGCATAATGCGAGCGAAGCTGCGATGGTTAACTATCTAGAGTGTCCATCCTTTGGACTTACATAATTTTTTTTGGACTATAATCTCTAACCAGTAAACCCTTTCTTCCTATTATAACTTTTTCGTCTTCTATTACCATCAAGCACAGTTTTATTTTTATTACTATGACGAAAAAAAATTCTAAGCCTTAGGGCGTATACGTAACATTTTATTTCTGCACAAATTAGATTCCCTTACTTATACTTCTTTTTTCCATTATCGGTTTCCTTCTGTGTACTTATCCGCACCAATTCAATGACGCATTCACTGTTATACAGAAAACCCACATTCTCTCCGTATGTCTGTTCTTTAACTGAATTAAAAGTATTATAGTAAATTCATTTCACAAGATGGAATAATGTCCATTTAGCCCTAGTAGTCCTTTTTGTCCTCCTGTGGAGGTTCACCAGATCACACAAATGAATGTCTATGCATTTTACTTGCTATAGTATCCCAACTATCAAAGGATAGTTGTTATTGTTATACGTTTCTACGCTTTTGTTGTTATCCTCGCCCTCCTTCGGCTCAATTAAGTGAAGTGTTTATTTTTTTTTTATAACAGCAATAAGAGAAAAAAAGAAAGGGTTGAGTGTGTGCACTTTTTTCCCTTCTACTACTTGGCATCAACACAAAAGAACTGTAAATATCAATGTGTATGTTCTTATGAGGCCAACTTGCTCCTTCTCATTCAAGTATCGCATAGGGCAATGTCCTTTTGTTAGGCAGTTTCACTAGAACTTGTGTACGGGTTTAACAAAAAAAAAAATATCAATCCCGCTCATTGAAAGAATGAGGTGAATTGGCGAGGAAATGTAACTGACAACGTCCTTTGTCCCTATTTTTCTATACCTTTCTCTGCTCTTTCTATGCCATTGTGCGCCAAGATAGCTAAGGGTTATGTTTGGCTTTTAGGGTGGTTTTTCGTATGAGTACCACATGAGGTTAGGTGAGATTTTGACAAATTTTAAGGGACAATTGAGATTTTGGAGTAAGCGATAAGAGTTTCTATACGAAACTATATCAAATTTCCCTGCTGAGATTCACTTGATCATGTGTGTCACCTGTCAGGACTTTTCAGCCCTTGACACCAGACTGTAGTAACTCGTTGTGGACTTTATTCAAGTGTCATTAATCATACTGAGTTAACTTTCGGAAGCAAGATTTTCATCCAATCTTCATAGAGAAATGGAAAGTAAAAGGAAAAATAAATCCACAATGTCCTTGGAGGTAAATGGCAAGTTTCTAGTAACTAACTTATATTTCGCATATTGTATTCCTTATCCAACACCTCAACGAAACAACAGAACAACCCAAGTAGAAGTTCCAAGCAATAACAATAAATCAATCTGGTCCTTCTTCATCTCCTCCCCGTTTAGAAAATCTTACTAAATCCACCAATCTAATGGTGGCCTCGTGTTACAAAAACAAAATTAATTTCACCAACAACAGTCAATGCAATTAATCAGGTGAAATAGCAAATTACGACAAGGAAGAAACTATCCTTCGTCCTTCGTATATCCTTCGTCTATCTATTCCCGATTAAATTGCTCATCTCAAATTTCATTAAGCGTACCAAAGTAAAATAGGAAAGACCTATTCGTAACTCTTTAAGGCGACCATTAACGAAATCAGAACTCATTTGAATCCTTACCTTACCTGCATCATTTAAAAATTAAATTGAACTGATATATGTTTCTTTCCTTTTCTTTTCGATTCTGGAACTGAAATGGAACTTCAGCCTTTGCGTTGGTTTGAAAACTCTTATTAAAGTCGTCAATCATTTCGTTCACTGGAATTGGATGCATAGAGAAGTAATTTAAAATATACAAAAAAATGAGTAAATGGTAGGAGGAATACTCTTCTGATTGATTTCCTGCAGGAAACGAGGCAGAGAATTTCAATGGTATCGTATTTAAGGAATCAATCAGTTTGTAGAAGACGTTGAATTGAAAGAGTGGTAGGGTATGCTGAGTTATAAGATCTGAAGGGCAGTGAGGAAATTCTTATTTGCATGCACCTCAATTAGCATTTTATGGACTCCTTTTAGTAGAGTAGGGGTAAGTGGAATAAATTGTATCTGTTTGTGAAAGTATGCAGTGGCACTTGCAGTGTTATAAAGTAATTTCAATATATCTTGCTTTAAGTTTTGTCAATTGACTGGGCACAACAATGGACCCATTAACGAAATATATCCTCAAATTATCCGAAAAACTTTCTCTCAAGACTAAAACCTACTGGTTTCTTTTTTTGTGAAAAGAATCAACAGAAATCTTGTAGACATGAGTGGTCGGAGATTAGTACTATTTTCATCCATTAAATAAAATAAACCAGAAATACCACTGCATACTCGTCATTACAAATAATGGAAACCAAGGAACCAACAGGCCGGTCTAAATATCTATGGGCCATAGGGATAAGAAATTATCACTAATTAGGGAGCGTACTAATTGCTCAGGAGAAAAATAGTGTTGGTGCTGTTACAGTAGTGCAATCACTGGATACTGAGTATTAATTATATATTTCCAAAGGTCAAAGCCTGCCAACATAATGAACGGTTTTTAGTTAGGTATAAACAATGTTTTGAATTCCTTTATTTGCAGCTATATAAATTCAGATCCGTTGTATATAATTTACCTGAAAGTACACTCAAAACATTTTCACTCGAAATCGCTAAGGTCGAATTTTTTCGGACTCGAAGAATATTGATACCTTTTGCATTTCTTTCAAACTTGAGCACACTTAAGTTTTTTGAAATAACATCTAAGTTTCAAACAACTACACCAATTTGTCTCTCTCTTTCTTTATCCTTTCCGATGCCCCACAGTGGTGCCAAAACATAATTTTCACGAAAAAATTACATTTTAACTGCCGATCCCTATAGGAAGCATATGGTGATCAAAAATGATCCTATGAACAAGGAACCGAATGAGGAAAAAATCAAACAGCTTCGGCGGGAGGTATGGTGAGATCTCCATATAATGACACGCTGAATAGAACAAACTTCTCATCGGTTTTATTGAAGTGATAAAGGGGGGCATAGGTTGACGCAGATACAAATGGTACAGTTGTTTAGGTAAGAGTCTAAAGAATATTTTCAAATAAGAAACAAAATGGAGGAGTGTGGAGCACGTTAATTCTGCTCTACTGAGCTTTCGCAAATATTGATTTTCCGACCGTTCACTTAGAAAATCTATAAATGCTTGAAGAATGAGAAAATAAAAATTATGATAACGCTTACGTTTCCTTTAGACATGCTGTAAAACGTATTTAAAATTTTAAATTATTATCAACTTGACGCAGAACAGATATTTACTACAATCCATGGTTACATAATGTAGCGACTTTTAAACGCGACACCAGACATAGGCGTTTCCATTTTGCTAGCAACCTCTATCTTGGAAGCGGCAACCTATACGAGTAAAGTTAACGCTTTATCTTCGGAAGTACTTGGCCGACGAAGGTGAAAAAAAATCATGAAAATATAGCATCTTTAGATTTATAACGACAAATACGGCGGATTTTGAGATCTTCAACGGCTTGAGAGATATGACGCTATACCTACATGTTTACAGGTTTTTTTTAATTTCTTTGCCCATCATGAATTTGTAACAGCGGAAAGTACACAACCAAAAACGTTCCAATAAGCCTCCTAACCACAAAGAAGGTGAAGGAGAAAAAGGTCGATAGAGCAGTACAGAATATTGTTCTATTTTATTCTTCATTCATGATTATGAAGTATATACCTCAACTAGAAATATTGTAAATTTGATTTTCATTCATACTCAATGGAAAGATATATTAGGTGCGCAACTAAGTTATCGCTTTTTTTTTATGAAAATGCAACTTTATTGTGAAAAAATGGTTACAAATGAATCATTCAAAGTATTGCTCATCGCCAGCTTCAACTTTTTCCCATTTTTTGGCAGAGCCCGAATACCGTTACGGTAAAAGTGTTCATCTTTTTAGGCTATCCACGAATCAAGCCATTTTTTGATGTCTTCACATGGGCGGAAGTGCTTATCAGACAGACCATGTGCCATCGAACGGAACAAGTAATAATAGGACGGCGCAATATCTGGGGAATATGGTGGGTGCAGTACGATTTCCCATTTGAGTGTTTCCAGGCAGGTTTAAGTGGTTTTGGCAACGTGAGGCCGAGCGTTGTCATGCTGTAGAATCACTTTTTCGTGCCTCTACTGGTATTGTGGTCGTTTTTCGCGCACTGCTCGGCTCAATCCCGTCAATTGAAGTCGATACAATTCCCCAGTGATGGTTTCGTTGGGGTTCAATAGTTCAAATTAAATAACACCGACCTGGTCCCACCAAATACACAGCCTAACCTTCGCAGCGTGAATATTCGGCCGAGCCGACGACGTAGAAGCATAACCGGGCAGTCCCCATGACTTTCTCCTCTTTGGGTTGCTGTAATGAATCCATTTTTCATAACCCGTCACCATGCAATGAAGAATTTTCTTCGAATGAAAGAAGAAAATCAACACTTCCCGCAAATGATGATTATTTGGCACAAAATCAGACATTTTCACACAACCAAAAGTATATGACACCAAAACAAAATCACTAATGTGTCAAAACTGTTTGTTTACCATATGTCTAAGTTCGATTCATGACGTTTTGGATATGTCAAAACCGACTACCACTTACTGTTAGTGTTCGGATAGACTTCCCGAAAAGAATCTAAGTTTAAAAGGGACTTGAAAGAACTGCCACAATGGATATAAGGAAAATTCAACTACTTTTTGTACGTTATAAATTGCTCTTTATTGAAAACCAAACTTGCTGACTGACTGTAGCTAAGTAATGACATTTTTTCTATCATGCTATAATGTAAGCTCGGTTCTTAACAGCTGTTCAAGTTACATGAGGTTGATGACCTCTTAGGTATATAAAAATTTACACCAGAAATGTATGTGTGCTTAAAATTGCATTACTTTAAATACATTGATATACAAATATTATTAATGCCCCCTATTAAATACTATTAGTTAGAGTGAATAAAGCATAGTTCTTTGTGGAGCTTTCTCCTTCATCAAGTCGGCCATCATTAATTTCTAACAAGAATGTTCGACACTATGGCTTATATGGCAATTTCGACTGCTGGAAGGAGACAGCATGTATGTAAGCGATTTTGACATTTGACAATTTAGATTCTAGTGTTTACAATGTAAAAAATGTTCTTTTTGCTTTCGCGAGTTTTGTTTTCCTTTTGTCGAATGTACAAAGGTGTTTTTTCTTATAATTTTGTTGGGAACCAACATGCTCCCGCCCCACGATAATGTTTGTCAATGTCCTGGTAGCTCATCGTAGTAGGTACATTCCATAATATATGTGTTTACTTCTGGTGTCATCTACGTGTTCACTTGGATGGATCTATTGGTTATTCCTTGGTTTTCTCGTTCAGGTTGTGTGTTCAAAAAATTAAAATTAAAAAAGTTCCAAAAATCTTGAGTCAAGCGTTGCAGATATCTCCATCTGTCTAAATTGTTTATGTTTTTGACATGAAGATTTCTCTCAGGTGGAGTGCTGAGTGCTGATCCAATGAGGAAATGTCCTGGCGTCAGGACTGTTAGATCATCGGGATCTGAATTCATTGGACAAAGAGGCCTTGAATTGAGGCATGCCTCGATCTGAGCAAGGAGTGTCGCATATTCCTCGAAAGTTAGCTTAGAAGCGCCGATGGTTCTCTTGAGATGATGCTTGATTGATACGACCCCTGCCTCCCAAAGACCTCCGAAATGGGGTGCTGAAGGGGGCTTGAAGTGCCACTTGGTGTTCTGTGAGGCAAGATGATCTGAAACTTCTGATGACCATTCAGCCGAGATAACTTTGCTATCCTTGTTGAATTCCTTGCTTGCTCCTTTAAAGTTAGTGCCACAATCGCTGAAAAGGTTGGCACATGTTCCTCTTCTTGCAGCAAATCTTCTATATGCTGCAATGAAGTCTGCTGAACTGAAATCACTAACTAATTCAATATGTATTGCCTTTGTAGAAAGACAGACAAATACAGCTATATACCCCTTTGCTATCCGGTTACATCTGCCCCTCCACATTTTTATGTCTACTGGACCCGCATAATCGACCCCAGTGTTGGTGAAAGGCCTTGAGATGCTGACTCGTTCTACTGGAAGACTACCCATTAATTGCTGTTGCATTTTGGCACTATGGCGGTGACATCGGACACACTTATGGATAACAAATTTAACCAATCTTTTCAGATTTGTGATCCAATAATTGTTTCGCAGTTCAGCCATCATTAACTGTTGACCACCATGAAGGGTGCGCTGATGTGCATCGGTTGCTATTAGTTTTGAAAGCCTGTGAGAATCTTTTAGAATTAAAGGATGTCTTCGACTGAAAGGAAGGGGCGAATTTGTCAAACGACCTCCTACGCGCAAACGTTCATCTGAGTCCAGAAAGGGATTCAAACTGAGAATTCCGCTTTCCTTAGAAATGGGTTTTTTATCCCTTAGCGCCTTAATTTCCTCCCCAAATAGTGCGTTTTGAACAATTTTGATGAGCTGATAATGAGCTGACATCAGTTCATCAGCTGTGAGTGGATGTTTGTCCAATAGGGTTCGTTTCTCCTTGTGTTTTACGTTCTCGATGTACCGTTCTCATATAGCTACGATACGAACAAGCCGCTTAAGGGTAGAAAATTTCTCGAAAAGTGCATTGTTGATGTTGGTGCACTGAGAAAAACTATTTAAATGTGTGTGTAAGCTGTTTGTCATGAAATGTTTACTCGGGTTCATAACCATCGATTTTTTTCTAGTTTCTAAATCTGTTTCAATTAGAGCTGCCGGTGGTAACTCCTTTAAAGAAAAGTTTCGGAGAAAAGGTGGGCCAGACCACCACATTTGGTTGTTAATAAGATCCTCGGGGGACACTCCGCGTGAACCAAGATCTGCGGGATTTTCTTTGGAGGCCACGTGTCGCCAAATATCTGGACTAGTGAAATTTTGTATTTCTGTGACTCGATTAGCTACAAAAGTTGTACGAATAGATGGGCTTCCCTTAATCCACGCTAGTGTTATCATTGAATCCGACCATGCGAAGATTTCATAGTCTTTAAATTGCATAGCCCTTGAAACGCGATGCAACAGTCTTGCTAAAAGAAGTGCAGCACAGAGTTCTAGTCGCGGCAGGGACACGCATTTAATGGGAGCTGGACCTACTCTTGTCTTCGAAGCTACTAGGTGAATTCTTTCTCGATCATTTTTTACGATACGCGCGTATACAACGGCGGCATAAGCCTTCTCGGATGCATCACTAAGTCCATGTAGTTGCACCTGAGCAGAGTTCTCAAAATCTAACCTGCGAGGGATTTCGATGTGTTGTAGTTTTAAGAATCCACTGCGCAAGTCTAACCAGAGTGTTTGGAGATCATGAGGAATAGGTGAATCCCAGGACAATTCCCGAAGCCAAAGTTGTTGCAGAATCAGTTTTGCCCTAATAATACATGGAGATACCCAACCTAGAGGATCAAAGAGACGGGCTATGTCTGCCAATACTGACCTTTTCGTGTGTGTTGACACGTCGGGTAGGGTTATTTTAAAATTAAAAATGTCTTTTGCTGGATGCCATTGAATTCCAAGCATTTTTATGGCATTTGATGAATCAAAAGTAAGAGAAGGATTAACTTCTCTTTCATTTTCAGGGATTTGTTTTAAAAAATTGGAGGAATTGCTCGCCCACTTGGGAAGAGGAAATCCAGCCGACCCTAGAACGGCTAGAACATCTCTTTGTAAGTTAATGGCATCGGGTTCGTTGTCCGATCCATACAGTAAGTCATCAACATAAAAACCTTCGGTTAGGACTTTCGATACCTGAGGGTAAACATGCTTAACATCCATGGCAACCTGATGCAACGTGCGCACTGCTAAGTACGGTGCTGAAGTTGTACCAAATGTAACTGTGTTCAAGGCATAGGTTTTAATGGGTTCCTTGTTGGATGTTCTCCACAAGATAAGTTGATATGGAGTGTCTTCTGATGCCATCCATATTTGTCGATACATCTTGGTAATGTCTGCTGCGAATGCCACCTTGAATTTTCTCCATTTCGCTATAAGATCGATGATGTCAGGCTGCAATCGTGGTCCAACCATTAAATGATCGTTTAATGACGTTCCTTTTGACGTCTTACAGGAAGCATCGAAGACCACTCGAAGTTTCGTTGTGCTACTCGATTCTTTGAAAACCGCATGATGTGGGAGGAAATAGTGGTTCCCTGTTGGCAGTTGCACGTTGGCGGTGATTTCTTTCATGTGCCCAAGTGTGATATATTCATTTAGGCAATTGGTGTACGCTTCTTGTAACTTCTTGTTGGATGCCAGTCGTCTTTCGATCTGAAAAAATCGTGCCATCGCTGGGCTTTTAAAATTCCCAAGGTTTGGGCGGTGATCATCCTAAAAAGGACCTCAAGGCGGACCTCATACCTGCCATCACTTCTTCGCTGAACAGTTTCCGTATAATGCTGCTGACATTTTTCTTCTTCCTGTGTTGGTCTTCTATCATCTAAGTTCTTCTCTACTTCCCAAAACTTCTTGAGTTGCTCATCCAGGGAGTTAAAATGGGTTTGAACCTTTATTTCCTTAAAATTTGGGACAGTGCTAGTGGTTCCTGTGGGTGGGCAAACTCGCATCATCACCTCCCCGTGGTGCCCGCTGGATAGCTATCTGATAGTGAACTAACGATGAGCGTATGCTGAGTCTGACGATATATGGGTAGCTGAACACTCGGACCTGCGTAAGCACATCTGGGTGAACTTCAGCGCGCATATGTTTAACCAGACGAGGCATTTCTTGTTGACCTGATCGGCTGAAATATGCACCTCAGAAGTCTAAGGAGGAGCTCTTCCTCAGAAGGAGGACGTGCGGCGGATGAATTCTCCCGATGGAATCAACGGTGACGTCTACAGGCCAGCGGAAACCTTACCGGAGCTACTTCGACATATTTAAAGCTGACGTCTGTAAAGATTTTCAATACTACGTCAGGGTACTGAAAAAGAGATGGTGGCGGATGAACCCTTAATGGGCCAACGGCAGCGCTCATATCCCCGAAGTGGGTTACTGACATCGGTGTATCCTGCCCCTCGTCCTAGGGGTTGCTAAAAAAGGATCTGGTCCTCCAGGTTGGGGGTTGTGCCGTCGGGTTAACTTCCCTACCACGTAAAAAACCTTCGGTTACGAAGCAACCAACAGCCTCTGATACGGATGAATTTACTGTTGACGACCCAAGCAAACGTAAAAAGGACAACGATCTTCGTGTCTGCACATGGAATGTTAGGTCCCTCTACAAACCACGTGCAGCCGAACAACTTGCGGAAGCCCTAGAGTGTCTCAAAGCAGACATTACCGCCATCCAAGAAGTGCGATGGGATGGGCCGGGCAAGAGGAGTATGAAAAACTGCGACATTTACTACGGCGATTGCTACAGACAAAAAGGACAGCGTCTATTCGGGTGCAGATTTGTTATTGGAGGCAGACTTAGGAAAGAAGTCTTGAGTTTCAGGCATGTGAACGAGCGCCTTATGACTATCCGTATCAAGGTTAAATTTGCCAACATTAGCCTAATATGCGTTCACGCCCCTCACGAGGAGAAGAACGACGCGACAAAGGATGACTTCTACCAGCTCTTGGACAAGACGTATGAGCAATGCCCTAGCCACGACGTTAAAATTATCCTAGGTGATTTTAACGTAAAGCAGGGAAGAGAGGACGTCTTTAGTAGCGTGGTCGGAAAGCACAGCCTGCACGACAACACATCCGACAACGGACTCAGGCTAATCGACTTTGCAGCGGGGCGAAACTTTGTCGTAGCTAGTACGCGGTTCCTACGTCTCGATATTCACAAAGGAACATGGCTCTCCTTTGATTGAAAAATCGTCAACCAAATCGATCACATTGCGATCGACGCAAGGCACTCTTCCAGTATTCTGGGTGTCCGGACTTTCCGAGGAGCCAACGTGGACTCGGATCACTACCTAGTTGTAGCCAAGGTACGGATGCGGATATCCACAACGGAGCGAAATCAACGAAATACTGTGAGGAAATTGGACGTCGAAAAGCTACAATCGCAAGAGACCGCCAGAACGTTTGCCGATCGTGTTTCTTCTAATCTTAATCTAAGTCCTATGCCGCCAGCAGCAAATGCGAAAGACCAATGGCAGCGTTGCCAACAAGCCATTAGAGATGCCGCCTCTGATGTACTGGGTTTCTCTCGCCCACCACAACGAAACCCCTGGTTTGATGAGGAATGCCGGCAAGCACATGCAGCAAAACAAGAGGCGTACAAAGCGGCGCTGCATAGAAGGACTAGAGCTGCTCACGAGCTCTACGTGCGCAGAAGAAAAGAGGAACATCGACTTCTCAGAAAGAAGAAAAAAGAGCATGAGAAGAGCTCGATCGAGGAGATTGAGAGACTCTATTGCAAGAATAATGTTCGAAAATTTTACCAAAGGGTAAAAAGAACATGCCAGGGTTTCAAAGCTAGAACAGAAGCCTGCAGGGACGAAAATGGCAACATAGTAGTGGAATCGCAGTCGGTTCTGAAGATATGGAAGGAACACTTCTGCAGACGGCTAAACGGCGATGATGACCAATATTCCGCTGTCAGGCAGAATGAGCCATTCAACAGTGACGATGGCAGTGAAAATTCCCGTCAACCCGATCAGAATGAAGTGAGGATAGCGATATCTAAACTCAAATCCAACAAAGCTGCTGAAGCCGACGGCCTTGCCACTGAACTTTTCAAGGCAGGAGGAGATGAGTTGGTAAGGAGCATGCACCAGCTCATCTGTAAAATCTGGTCGGACGAAAGTATGCCCGATGAATGGAACCTCAGCATCGTGAAGAAAGGAGACCCTCTGAACTGCGCCAATTACAGAGGTGTAAGTCTCCTCAACATCGCATATAAAATCCTGCCTGCCGTATTATGTGAACGCCTAGAACCGATCGTCAACAACCTGATAGGTCCTTATCAGTGCAGTTTCAGGCCGGGAAAGTCCACCATTGACACTACGGTAGATCTTGGAAAAAACCCATGAATACAAAATCGATACGCACCACCTCTTTATCGATTTCAAAGTTGCCTATGATAGCGTGTACAGAGACGAGTTATACAGAGCCATTTCTAGTCTTGGCATCCCTGCCAAGTTCGTCCGTTTGTGCAGAATGACGATGGAGAACTCTCGCTGCTCCATCAAAGTCGGTAAGAACATCACCGAACCGTTCGATGTCAGGAAAGATCTTAGACAAGGTGACGCGCTATCATGCGATCTCTTTAATATAGAACTTGAGAGAATTGTACGAAACTCACAAGCCAACACCGGAGGTACAATCTTTTACAAGTCTGTACAACTACTCGCTTATGCCGATGACATTGACATAATCGGAAGAACTCAGCGGGCCGTCAATGGGTCATTTACGAGTATTGAGATCGAGGCAGCAAAGATGGGTCTAGCGGTCAATGAAAGCAAAACAAAATATATGCTGTCTACAAAAAAGGGCACCCAACATCGGCGTCTTGGACAGAACGCCACAATAGACAGATATAATTTTGAGGTAGTAAAGGATTTTGTCTACCTAGGCTCTATAGTGAGCTCCGCAAATGACATCAGAAGGGGGATCAAATGAAGAATTACTCTTGCCAATCGTTGTTTCTATGGGCTAATTAGGGAATTGAGTAGCAAAGCCCTATCTCGAACTACTAAGGTAACTCTTTATAAGACACTAATCATCCCAGTCCTGCTGTATGGCGCAGAGGCATGGGCTTTGACAAAACCGGATGAGGATGCCCTTGGTTATTTCGAGAGAAAAGTTCTTCAAGCGATCTTTGGTCCCGTCTGCATAGACGGTGAGTGGAGGAGAAGGTACAATGCCGAGCTATACGGCATGTACAAGGACATCGACTTAGACAGAAGAGTTCACATACAGCGACTAAGATGGCTGGGTCATTTAGAGCGGATGGAGCCCAACCTTCCCGCTAAGAAAGTTTTCGAATCCACCCCGGATGGACGACGCAGTAGAGGGCGACCTCGCGGTAGGTGGCGCAAACAAGTGGAGGGGGACCTCAACCAACTTGGCGTGCGCAACTGGAGGCAGCTGGCTCGTAATCGTGCTAGCTGGAGAGGTTTGTTGGTTGAGGCCCAGGTCCACCCCGGACCGTGGCGCCATCTAAGTAAGTAAGTAAGTGGTTCCTCTAAGAATCCATCCTAATTCTGTCATCTGCGCTACTGGAGAACCCATTTTACCCTTTATTAATCCTTCTAGAATAATCAACGCATACACGTCGGCACCTATCAAGAGATCTATCTTTCCTGGGATATTAAAAGAAGGATCTGCCAATGTTAAGTTTGCTAGATGACTCCATTTGTCTGTTTGTATTTCCTGTGTTGGCAACACGGATGTAAGTTTTTTTATTTTTTTTTTTTTTTTATAATTTGCGCGCACTCAAAGGGTTATGAATACCTTTAACATGTTTACACACAGTGCGGGCGTTGGAAAGGATGGATAGAGAGATAGAGAGAAAGATTTTTGGTGTAGTGGTTCTTGAAGCTCAGTTGTTTATGCTTCAGCTATTCTCCGGGTTTAAAAAATACAAACGCCTTAACATCGAGACTGAATGAAGAATTGGTCAGTGAAAATATTATGAAACCAACTGGATAATGAGCTGTGCCAGTGCAAGTTTGTCCTAAGCCTGTGACATTTGCTACTGTTTTTTGTTTTCTAAGTTTAAGTAGTTGTGTGGCATTTTCTGTTGTAAATGTAGCTTCCGATCCCGGGTCTATTAATGCCCTTAGAACATGTTGAGCTCCATTGGAAGCGGAAACCTTCACTAAGGCGGTTGCCAATAGTACCTTGGATCGCATTTGGTTGAAATACGTCCTAAAAGATACATTTTGTGACGTTGTAGGGCCATTGTTTTCCCTATGGAAGTCATTCTGCGGAATTTGATGATTCGCATTTTGAATTAAATGGCTTTGTGGATTGTATTGCGGATTATTTTGCTTGTGAATCTGTGATTTGATATGCAACATAGTGCGGTGTTTGAGACCGCATTTGTAGCATCGGTTACTGCTACTGCAAGTTGACGAGTGATGATCGTAACCGAGACAATTGGAACACATAGAATTCTTTCTAATGGTTTCAGATCGTGTCCTAACATCCATATTTAGGAATTGTTTGCAATGCCGAATACCATGAGAGGCCTTGCACAACCGGCAGAGAAATTTCTTGTTTTCTGTCTGCGAGTTAAGATGAAAAGCCCTAGCCGTAGGTTTTCGAAAAGAAGTTGACGGAGAAGATTGATTTGAGCCTCCATTTAACTCTAACATATTTTCTAAAGAGCTAAACCGACCCTCAATAAACGACGAAAAATTTTTCCATTCTGGTAAGACCTTAGAAGACCCGGCGGATTCATGTGTGATTTTCTCTTGTTCTATCAGAATTCGTAATTGTGTGTTGACGAGTTTACGTTTGTTTTCGAACCTTTCTGTTAAGATTTCCCATGCTGATTCGTAGTTCTTTCCGTCGAGGGGTAAATGCTGAATTAGACGTGCCGCTTAATCAGTCACTGAATTTTTTAGATGCTGAAGTTTTTGAATATCAGACAGATCTGAATTTTGATCTATTAGATTCTCAAAGAGATTGTGAAACTCACACCACTCTTCGAATTTACCCGAAAACGATTTAATTTGTATTCGCGGAAGCCGAATATCAGACGCGGACGATTTAGATTCATTTAGATGTGAGGTATTCAAGGGAGGACGTCCTTCCTCAAATTTGTCGAGCTCATCATTTATAAGTCCACTAAATTTAAAATAAATTTGTTTAATTTTGGAAAATATTCCATCACTGAAATATTTATCCTTAAGCTCATCGGTATCAGCCTTAAGTATTAAACTATGTTGAGATTTCGCTCGTTTATATAAATCTTCTAAATCGTCTAAGCATGCTTTCAGAAAACCCCTTGACTTTCGCGCCGCGGTTGAATTTTGATATTCTGCAAAATCCGTTTGCATTTCTTTAAGAAGTGTATCTTGTATTTCAATCGATTTCACTAATTTAGACATTTTGTATATATCTTATGGTTCTTAACACCCACTTGTATTAAATTTATTGAAGTAGGTGAAAAATGTTTATTGTATATTAAATAATTATCGTAATTTGTTGTAAAATGTTTTATTTCATTTGTAGTTTTAAAATAAAAGGTTGAAAATTAATCGAAATCCCTACCTTTAGCTAAACTTGGTGAGTTACCATTCCTTTTGTGAGGAAGGCGATGGATATCGGTATCTCCGTTGCGGTTCGTTGCTACCACTTGAACTCCGTTGCAATCCGTTGAAACAGGATTACTTCCCCAAGATTCATGGCTATGTGCAGCTTCTGTTTCGTTGGGTCCGGTCCAGTTGATGACCGTTGTTGCGGATGGAATTCACTTGGTGATACCACTTAACGTTCGTAGCGTACGGAAAAATGTTTTATCCGCTTCTTAACTGCGACTTCTTAGTTGCACTACGGTACTACGATTTGATGACCGTTCAAATGCAGATAATGTATTTTTATCAAAAGTTTTATGTAATTGTTAATTTGCACTTCAAATTTCACTAGTTTTTAAACGAAGTCTTATTCACGAAAATTAATCTTCTTTTGGTTCTTTAATGGATCGAAGGACCATGTTCGGATAGACTTCCCGAAAAGAATTTAAGTTTAAAAGGGACTTAAAAGAACTGCCACAATGGATATAAGAAAAATTCAACTACTTTTTGTACGTTATAAATTGATCTTTATTGAAAACCAAACTTGCTGACTGACTGTAGCTAAGTAATGACATTTTGTCTATCATGCTATAATGTAAGCTCGGTTCTTAACAGCTGTTCAAGTTACATGAGGTTGATGACCTCTTAAGTATATAAAAATGTACACCAGAAATGTATGTGTGCTTAAAATTGCATTACTTTAAATACATTGATATAAAAATATTATTAATGCCCCCTATTAACTACTATTAGTTAGAGTGAATAAAACATAGTTCTTTGTGGAGTTTTCTCCTTCATCAAGTCGGCCATCATTAATTTCTAACAAGAATGTTCGACACTATGGCTTATATGGCAATTTCGACTGCTGGAAGGAGATAGCATGTATGTAAGCGATTTTGACATTTGACAATTTAGATTCTAGTGTTTACAATGTAAAAAATGTTCTTTTTGCTTTCGCGAGTTTTGTTTTCCTTTTGTCGAATGTACAAAGGTGTTTTTTCTTATAATTTTGTTGGGAACCAACAGAAAATATCTCAAAAGATTTCCCAAGCATGTCTATCTGATTACCCCATCGCTTTACCAATCCGGCTCTGATTGAATATCAATTTTTTCATAATTAATAACTAAATGCCGTTTACGTTACGTAAAAATTCGCAGCGAATTTCCATATTTGATTGAAATATTTACTCTCTCACCAGAGTTGA
The DNA here is from genome assembly GCA_945910035.1 of Brachypalpus laphriformis. Taxonomy (NCBI): domain Eukaryota; kingdom Metazoa; phylum Arthropoda; class Insecta; order Diptera; family Syrphidae; genus Brachypalpus; species Brachypalpus laphriformis. The sequence continues at coordinate 38,572,383 of OX246753.1, forward strand.
CCCCATAGGACGATTTTTTTCCTGTATTTAAATTAAATCGGAAGGAAATTAATTAACTTTATTGTTTACCTTAAATATCAGGTGTAATAACTACGCTATCGTATTTCGATTCACAAAACACATTAATTAAATTTATTTAAATTAGAGTCCACCGAATTGATACTAACTGCTTGTACTGTGTTACCGTAGTAAGTGGGAGCACTTGAAAACGGTCATTACCGATAGCAGTTTTCAGTTCAGTGTGAAAGAATAAATTATCACCGCAGTTCCATTGGCGTCACGGCTACTAGCCAACAAGGATGAACTAATTATTCCTAACTATTGTGCTAATTCATATCTAGCCGGAGGGTACTCCAAATTGGGCGTGATTTGTGTCGATTGCACACATGTAGTTGAGTGAATACGGCGTTGGGCCTGTAACTAATTTGCACAACACTACGCTAATTTGAATCGAATTGGATACAATTTCGTCAAAGGGGTACTCTTATTGACATTTGCATTATTGACACGTTCAAGTTTCGAACTAGGGACTGTAGAATGGCGCATGTCACCATTTAATCCGTTTTAAATTGAAGCAATTGCAAACAATTCGAAAGCTCCTGTTTAGCATAATTTAATGGGAAATTGTTGCCAAGGATCTATTTGCGAATGGAGTGGAGGTAGATTTCAGCTACTTTTGATTTGCTAATTGAGTTTTTGGGCACGGCAGACACCCGATTTTTGAAAAACCGGGGGTTGGTAGAAATATTGATTTAGAAAAAGAGGTTTTTGCAATTAGTAGTCCAAGTCAAATATTATGCGAGGGAGTGCTCTGGGTATTGAGTGATGGACTATTTTTGTTAAATACATTTTTTTGGTAATGCGGTGGACTATGCAAGATGTTTAGTAAAATTTCTAATAAGGTCAAGCTACGAAAAAGTCTACAGCTTAATATTTAAAATATTAACCAGTGTTGCTTCCTCTTTTCTGTATAATTCGTATAATAAGTTAACGCATCTATGGTTTAAAATCACACTTTAATAGGCATTGTTCTTTTGTTGTATGTATGCGCCTCTATATCATATGTTGGCATAAAAAAGTAAAAGGAATGCAGAGTGCTAGGTGGGTCTTATGAAATTATTTGAAACTGGATACAGATGATATTTAGAAAAAGGCCTGTAATCCAGAAACCACAAGACAGCAAAGGACTATCTGTTTATTAGTAAAGAGGGATTAAAAGAAACATTTTTAACAGCAATAGATTGGTCGCACACTTTTCTCTTTGTACTCTTCACACAATTACGAGTTTCGCTATATCCTTCAATAGTACTAGTGCATAAAATGTGTCCTATATACCCACTTCTTAAATGAATCGCAATAATTTCGATCATTTAAAAAAAGAGATTCTGCACGAGCATGCTGTAAAAATCGAGCAAAGGTATAGATAAAAAAAAAAAAAAAGAATAGAGTTTACCATCGATTTAAAAGAATAGATGGGTGGTCGACTCTTCAGTAAAAACAAAACGTTAAAAAGGGATCATATAATTAAAGAAAAGTAATGAATAAATAATAATAGATTAACGAAAAAAGAAAAGAAAATAAAAAAGGTAATAGCAAAAAGTAGCAAAAAAACAAGAGCGAACATATTTTATCATCGCAACAGATAATCAGAGATTATGCTATAGAGACGACGTATCTCCTGCCATTTTCTGAAGTAATGCAAAAGCGGTTTCGGAGTGGATGGTGTCAAGTAGAATAAATTTCTCGCGAGCAGTTGCGTTTTCCACCATCCCTTAGGCAAAAAAAAAAAAAACTCCTGTCATTTACATCTAATAGACATAATTACATCAGTCGCATACAGCACTCATTAATAAAATATGTCTAGTTTTACATATCATGTAATCGGGTGCCCCATACAACTTATAACATTCAAAGGTTTTACTAAATTGTGTGCGCGTCTTAAAAATCTACAGCTGTATATTTTTGTAATGTACCCATATTTAGATACGAATTTTTTTTTTACACAAAACATATATCGTGTAATACATATGCAACTCGTATCTTGTACTTTTCTTGAACGTCACGGGTACATAATTGTACGGATTTCACACGCTACTACAAATAAATAGAGAGATACAATATACCTGAAACGAATACCCTATGTTAGCTCATTTAACATGCCACTATCAAAGAAAAGATATAAGTTATTTAGGTATGAGAGTGACATATGTATTCTGTACATACGCACGGTTTCTTGTGGGTATGAGTTGTTATTGGTAACCTTAATGGCTGACGGTGATTTTAATTAAAATCCATTTGAAAAGTGTCAAGAGACATCGTACCAATCTCCTTCGAACATAATCATGTCACTCTAACTCAAGTTTTTTTTTTCTAAAATTCTAACAGATATTATTGCGAATATTGTCGCCAAGACTTTATCTTAAAAGAATGTACGCATGGTACTCATCCCTTTTAAGAAAAATCCTTGAGTTATAACAATATCTTGAATGTACTTATAAGTCCTTGTAACTGGTTAGTTTTGAAAAAGCAAGATCTTTTTTGTTGTAAAGAAAACACTCCGCGAAAGTGGGCTTGTTGCAATATGGTAAAGAAAGTAATTGCTTGCCTACATATTTCGTTACAACCATTTTCATTTTTTACTGAAAAAATAAGTTTTTTGAAATTTTATCCATTTGTATTGTGTTGGTTTTAGAAAACTTATAATCAAATCATATTTCCTTAGAGCTTAAAGCTTAAAGCCTAATAAAGAAGCCAAATACATACGAGTATATAGAATTGTTGTATAACTACATTATTTATGGAGACTAATCTCTAATCGAACCTACTCGTATCATCCCAAACGTTTGGAAGATTTCAAAGTATTTCCATATTTTAATAACATTAAGACGTCCTAAGAAACGGGTGATAAGGTCACACAACTTTCGTGTAAACCTGGCAACTGCAAGAACATCTTCCTAACAAAACTCCTTATGTTACAAAACATGTTACAGACAAGTTTCTAGAGGGCTAGAATCTAGTCAAAAGCAGAAAGAGATTGAATAAGTAAAAAAAAAATGCGAAATGTCCGGAAGGTACATCGAGCTGAACTCCAAATCAGTGGATTCTAATATTGATCCTAGTACAACGTAAATGCGCGTTGTCGTGTCTTGATAATATATCTACTGTGAGTATCCGATCTAAAGATCCAAATATTGCATAACTTACATGATTATAATGTGCAATGTATATTCAGATTTGTGTTCTTTTATGCGAAGATGCACTGCTATTTCTCTGAGTTCTCAACTGTATATAAAACTATACTTTACCCTCTTGTAGTGCACATGAAATAAATAAGTCTTAATAAAACTTTTCAGGCAAGACTATATCCCCAATCACATCGACAACACGTTATATAATTGCAATTTGTAGTGATTTTTCATTAAATTTAACTCGGCGATAAATTACTTTCAATTGCATACATTCATTTAAATGATTATGCAATAAATCGAAAGTAAAATACGATTTGTAAATACAACTTTGATTTAATAATAATTCCGGAACTTGCGTGCGTTGAAACTTTGTTTATCTACTGAAAATAAAAAAAGTCCTGTACTGTTAGCTTTGGGTATGGAAAGTAAATCCTAAAATGCGAGTACTAACCACACAATAGAACAGAATCACAAAAGTTGTATCTACGTAGACTGCGTTGTATCTCTGACTGCGTATAAAATATGGAAATACTTTAAACCCATAGAATCATTAATTATCCAAAAGTGCGTGGAAAATTTGGTTTTATGGAATTAATGAGATGCTTTGTTAGCGTAAGTGATAGCAATTCAATACGGCATTTAGTTGCTCTTGGTTTACATAATTTAACACTGCGATGGATGTGCAGATGCGGACTCTACAGGAAGTTCGTGTAAAATTTCAAATAGATTCTGTAGAATTCATGAATTCATGGAAATCAAAATTGTAGTCTCTATTTTTAGAATATTTCCATTTTTCAGAGAAATTGTAATGGGGTTTCGGAGAAAACCATTTCCGTTGCCACCTCAGGTGTTAAGTCAGTGGGCTAAAGTATTGGCACCATAGTGGAAAAAATTGATGATGTATTATAGCACAAAAGCCTGTCAGATTAATGACAATTCATTCAGGATGGAGACGATATACATTTGACAACTCATTTTGTGTTTTCTTATCTATTTTTATCCCATTGTTGTACATCCGCTTGAAAGTGACATCTTCACCTAATAGACTTTGAAAAGGTTTCCAATAAGGAGTTCGCATTCTAAGATCAGTCATAAGTCTTCGTCGATTAAAGAGTTTCACTAAGCCTAAACCGATTGACTAACAATTCAGTTAGAAGGTTCCTAAACTTTTTTCCCTAGTATATGACAATGGCCTCTATGTTGCTTTGAGTAGCATGCGATAACTATGGTCATAGATTTAATAAGATCAAATTCTAGTACAGGACATCGAGCATTCATGACGAGTGCCTGATAGCCATTTTGATTGCAAAAATCGAAGAAATACTGGTCAACATAGGGATTGGAATGGACAGTTTGACTGCGAAAATGATTGGGATGGGAATAAAATATATTTAAAAGTGCACTTGTGAGCGGTAGTCCATATCGATAAGGTTACTGAGCGACTACCTTCAGGAAATTATGTCCAAGAAGATAGTGTTTGTTCCATATCGGAAGTCATGATGGGCAAAATGGGCCAAGAGAGATCAAGAGTGATTGATTTGAAGTAGTATAGGAACTGCTTTAAGTATTTATTTTCTTCTCAGTATTTACTTTTTTCTACTTGCTACAAGTATCATTTTCAAAATGTGTTCAAAGTTGGATTAGTGATAATCTTTCTCGTTATTCCTCCTTTTGGTTTTATCTCTGCCAGATCTGAAACGTAAAACAGGAATACAAACAGTGAATTCCATACTGTTTGTACCGGATTGTTGGTGGGATTGCCTGTCACATGCTTGCAACAAGAACTGGATATTCCTTCATATACACGTACGTTTTGTTTTAAATCACGAAAAGTAATATGATAATAATAATTGGTAGTACGAGTATATATGTTCCCCGTGCAGGGACGGGTTAAGAATATCACTGTAGCGCTTGTCGTAAAAGGCGACTAAGGGGACAAATCAGATCTAGGCAATATAACACCCAAGTGAGCATAGCGACACGTATACTACCTTAAAAACCCTCCCACAAGTGTGCATGCGAGTCCGTGGGTTGGCACGACTGGAGATCACCGGTGTCATAGAAGAAAGATCAAACAATACTAAAACAGGAGCATGCACATGTTAAGCAACAAACACCATCGCAATATGGTGCAAAAAATTGTATTGCAAAACTGTATCATTATGGTAATACTTGCAAAAAGGAAAGGCACTACCCCGCCAGGCACTACCACTGCTGTGCATGGTACTGATCCTGGACCGAGCAGAAATGTTCGAGTCAGTGCCATACGGATTCCGGGGCTAGCAAAATATTGAAACAGTTTGGATGCAATTTGAGGGTCGCGAGTTGGAACGTTGGAAGCATGACCGGTCGAAGTTACGAGCTGGAAGAGATGATGAATAGAAGGCGGGTGGACGTCTTGTGTGTCCAAGAGACGAAATGGAAAAACACCGGGAATCGGGCGCGTTTCTTGGACGTTAGGACAAAAGATTACAAGATGTTCTACTACGGAACGGAAAAGTCTAAGAACGGAATCGGTATCATCCTTGCGGCAGAGCTACTTGGTAACGCCTTGAGCATTTCGAAGTCCAGCGACCGTTTGATGTCTCTCAAACTAGTAATACAAGGAGAGGTGTGGAATATTGTCAGTGCATATGCTGCCCACAATGGGTGCAATCAGAGAGATAAAGATGCATTTTGGCTAGATTTCCACAATCTCCTTAAGAACATCCCAAAGGAAGAATTTCTGTTTGTTGGAGTAGATTTGAATGGACATGTCGGGAAATCAAACGAAGACTATAAAGACTGCCATGGAGGACTAGGATATGGCACCAGGAACCTTCCTGGTGAAGACATCCTAAGCATATGCAAATCACACGGTCTTATCGTGTTAAATACCATGTTCATCAAACAAAGCCGACATCTGATCACTTACAGCAGTGGTGGAGATGATACTCAGATTGACTACCATTTGGTAGGCAGTTTCATGAAGCCTCGGGTAAAAGATTGCAAAGTGATCCTGGGAGAGGCAATTAATCGGCAACACCGTCTCCTGCTAACAGAAATTTTTATGAAAACACCGAAGAAAAGCAAACGAACAAGGGTCTCTGAGAAAATCAAGTGGTACAATCTGGACAAAGAAAAAGACAGGGCTTTTGTTTTCGTAATGAAAAATTACCTCTCTCACACCATCAACGGAGCTGAGGATGAAGAGTGCAGAGCACAGAATATGTGGGATTCCCTACAGCGAACTTGTTTAAATAAGGCCAAATCACTGCTAGGCGCTTCAAAAGGCCACCATCAATACGCCAAAGGAACATGGTGGTGGAGTGATGAAGCTAAGAAAGTGATAAATGAGAAGAAAGCGGCTTTCAAAGCTTGGTCAAAGTACCCCTCTACTAATAGTGACGAAAAAGCTCGCCTCGAAATGGAATACAGATGCTGCAAGAAAAAAGCGAAGAAGAAATGCGCCCAGCTTCAGAGAGTACGGAAGGCCTGTATCGGGAGCTGGAGAAAATATTTGCCCCGGTTGCTGATGCAAACCAGGCTATCCAGGAGCTGCGAAGACACAATATGAACAAGAGCGCCACTACCTTCAAAATAGCCGCCCAAAGAAGGAAGAATGCTCAGGAGATTCGTTCGCCAAAGTTCATTAACAATGTGCATGGCCAGCTTCTTGTGGATGACGACAAAATTCTGCAGTTTCCCCGGCTATACTTTCCAAGAGCCACCCCTAACTGCGAAGAAATACCCGACATTAGAGTCGAAGAAGTTAGTGAGGCGGTCAAATACTCCAAAAAACGAAAAGCGGTTGGGCCAGACGAAATACCCTCTGAGTTCTGGAAAAAGATGGGAGACATCGGGTTCAGATGGCTCAGAATTCTCATCTCCAAATTCATGAGAGGTGATCCAATGCCGAATCAATGGAGGGTAAGTTACCCTGTATACAAGGGGAAGGGTGATACACGAAACTGTGATAGCTACCGTTCGATCAAGCTGATGTCACACACCATGAAGATCGTTGAGCGGGTATTAGGTGGCCGACTGCGAAAAATAATACGGCTATCTGATGATCAGTGCGGGTTTGTCTCGGGTAAATCAACCACAGATGCAATCCAAAGTATAAGGATCATAATTGAAAAACATCGTGATCCTTAAGGGATTTGCATATTGTATTGGTTGATTTTGAAAAGGCATTCGGCAGACAACAAAGAGATTTGATATGGGTGGCGCTAAGACATCGAGGGGTTCCAGAAACCTGTGTACAGATGATCATGGACATTTACGAAGGAGCAAAGACAAGAGTAAGATGCCCCGCTGGAGTAACCGAAGAGTTCCCAATCAAAGTCGGGGTACACCAGGGAAGCGTTTTAAGTCCTTTGCTCTTTATTACAGTCCTTGATTATCTGCTTGAAGGTAAAGTGATGGACCCCAATGTACATCAGTTATTCTTTGCTGACGATGGAGCCATCATAAGTGAGAATCCTACATCCCTGCAACGAGCACTTGATGTGCGGGTGGACGTTTTGGAGGGAAATGGATATCGCATTAGTTCAAAAAAGACAGAGTACTTGTGCTGCCCGTTCTCTGATCGACTCAGGCCTATTACAGACATTTATTTGAATGGAACAGTGCTTCCCAAGTGCGAAAAGTTGAAATATCTGGGATCTATGATCAATAGCAAAGCAACTTGTGATGACGACATCAATCATCGCGTAAGCTTAGGGTGGATGAATCTTCTGTGACAGAAAAATGCCCCCTAAGTTGAAAGGAAGGCTCTACACCGCAGTTGTGCATCCAGCGCTCACATATGGTTCACAATGTTGGACGATGTACAAAACGTATGAGAGTAAATTAACGGCAGCTGAGATGAAGATGCTTCGCATGACAGCAGGAGTGACAAAGCTTGATCGAATAAGAAGTTCGAAGATCCGTGGCAGCTTTCACATCAAGGAAACCATCGCTCAGCTGGTATTGCCACGTTCAAAGAAGAGATCATTTGAACCCTGTTAAAAAGGCAATATCAATGCACGTTCCAAAGACATGGCGATGTAGGAAAGGCAGGCCTATAAACGCCTGGATCAGACAAATGCGACGACATCGGCATTTCATTGACCTCAGTAACCGAGTGATCCAAAATCGGCGGGCCTGCCGATATTTTCTGAGGTCAAATAGGCGAACCTCACAGGCGGATCAGTAGAAATGCGGTGAAGTGGGAGGGTTGTGATCCCTAGTTTTCGGATCACAGCCTCGCTGATAAAAGGAAGAAGAAAGGACCAGGTTGATCTTTTTTCTATCGGAGTCAGTCTTTTTATTTGCTTTCAAGACGAGTATTTTCTTCTTAAGTTTCTTTCTTATAAATCAAAGGGCTGAAGTAACAGCAGAGTCAAAAGAAAATCCAGTGACATCCAGGTTTCTTTTCATTTAAAGTTTCCCAAGTTATATTTCGCAATTCGTATTCATTCTCAGTAATTGTGCAATACATACCTTAAATCATCCAAAGTGGCATCGGGATCGTTGTATCAAGAGAATATAATTTATTATTAGTGGCCTTTACTCTAGAATACGTTTCGTCCTGATTTGGTGGCTGAACTCATCAGCAGACTGTCACCAAATTTTGACGAGACGCATTGTTTTGCTCGATGTGTCTATATGAAGACCACGTTTTCAAATAAAGCCCTCTAGGTTTTCTTATAAATTTGTTAGAGCAACCATTGATGTCTGTTTTTTGATTTGTTGCTATTGATGCTGGCCTTCAAGAAGTAAAAACTTTGAACATATTTCGATGAAGTAACCAATTAAAATAAAAGAACACCATATCATAACAATCAGAAGAATTTCCTTTAATTTCCTTTTCGGGACCATTTACACGAGCATTACGTCAGCTTGCAACACTTACAAGGCACATTTGTGATTGGCAGGATATTAATTCCCCTATAAGTGGATTTCTTTTATAAGATTAAGATGACGAAGAAAAATAAACCAAAATAGAAGAGCACAAGACAAGCCCACATTTCTTCTAATTGATTTACCCAATCATCCTCTATTAGGAAGATAAACGCACTCATTAATTACCAACGTCCATAATAGATTATCTTTATCTTTCAGCTACGCACAGCCGCCCATTAGCTATCCGATGGGCATTTTTGATTATTTCCTAACAAAATGATAAATTAATCAAATCATTGAAAATATAATTACATAATCGGCGACAGAACAGAAAAGAAAAAAAATAATTCCAACGAAAAGAAAAAAAAATGTTACGTATACGCCCAAGGAAGCGTCACCGTCAACATGATGTTTTCCATCGTTCAAGTGGAAGTCATTCAGCTAATTGACTGGATGTCACCCAAATGCCTGCGGTTAGGATAATGGTTTCCTTTTCACTTCATCTGTATACGAATCTGTGTTCCTTTGTGTGACGACTGCGTATGAGTGAAAGGTTAAATTGGTTTTTTGAGGGCATTTTCGGTTTCGTTTAAATGGAACTACCTCAGATTTGCTTAACATTTTCTCTTTTGATGTGGAGAGGCATGACGCTTTTGTAATCTCCCAGAGGGTCAGGTTTTCTGGCGAAAAACAACTTTAACAACTATTTCAAGCAGAATAAATTACAAGAAAATTTAATTCTCTTTTTTGCTCGCAAATGTCATCCGGAAAATTACTATTAAAGCACACACGAGGAAATGATGTGGAAAATTAAAAATAACGAAGATGAACCAGAAGAGAAAACGAAATACTTCTTTCTTTAGCCACACCTACACAAGGGGGTTGGAGTGGTGTGGTGATTTTTTCCTGCTTCGTTTTGGTGGCGCCACATAACCTCCTAGCCTACAGAATGACTTTTGCCATCGGTCGTTCCACAAAAAAAAAAAAGAAAAAGAATTCGCATCTCTACTTCAGATGAGCAATCTCTCATGGGGAAAAATAAATTGATAATCGTTCTTTCCTTCTACTGTATTGTGTGCGGTGTGTATGTGTGACTAAGGAGAAATAAAAATCGAAGGGAAATTCCTTGCGTGAAATATCTCTGTGAATGAACGAACTCGGAAATAGAGAAAGAGTGGTGGCCTGGGAGTGAGTTTAGATTTGTTTATGTGGCTTGACGGCGGTGGCAGCGCATTGGTATGTTTTTTTTTTCTGTGAGCGTTGAGCGCTGAGAGTATTTTCTATTTAATTCACTTTGTGGCTGCTAATAAGATCGATAGAAATAAATTAGAAAGGTCCTTATAGGCAATTTGAATATATTTTTATATCCATTTGGAATAAAACACGTGTTCGTCGTAAAAATTGATGCTAATCAATATCATTAGAGATGAATGGATTCATGTGAACATTTTTGGGTGGAGCTGTTCGAATCGCAAATCGGTCAAGTAGTGTCAGGGGAATACCCGGGTCAATTGAAAATTGTAGAGGGGCTTATACCCTCTGTTTCAAGGTTAGAAGTAGGCACATTTCGAAGAGTCTAAGAGGGGCGCCACAGAGAATTCCAAAATTTATTTAAAAAAAAAATTAAAATTGGAAGGTGTGACTGAAATTTGAACCAATTCAATGATCTTTTAAGCTTAAGTGGGATGCCTAAATAAGGAAAAATTTCCGCACATAATATTGTCATTCAAATGGTGTGAAAGTTACTCCACACGCGAAAAATTTCGGATAAAAATTATTTGATGACTAACTTATAAGGTATTAGGGAATGCAGATATGTACATATATGAGCAAGTACTTAATTCACAAAAAATATACAATATATAATTTAAACAGCTCATTAAGTGCCCAGGTCTAGCTTCTCGCAGCCATTTCTGTTGTGTGCGTTATATTTTTCGTATGAATGGAAGCGACCTACAGGTTTCTGCCGTATCCGAAGGGCATTTTTTTAAAAGTTTGGATATTTGTCAGACGTTCGCTAGAGGTGGGACCGTCAAAGAACTTTTGGTATTCGAACATGGAACCTTACGCACAGTGGTCCGACACACTAACCACCGCGCCATGTCGTCCACTTATTCATCGAAAAGTGCCCTCATATTTCAAGGGTAAAAATAGACATGCAGTAGGTGTCATTGCTGTTAGAAGTTTCGTCAATGTTTTTATCTATATTACTGCAGAAGTCTTTCGGTTTTATGCATTATATTTTGTTCAAGAATAACCATAATTATGTACCTTCTTAAGTGCATGCGATATTCCCATTTTCAGTACTAGTTCTTAAATTCGGAACTCTTACTAATTTATTAGCAGTTTTGCCTACATTTTCCGTCACGCTTTATGTTAATATCTGTTAAAAGATGCCTCCGTATCATATTTTTGCAATTTATTTTTCACTCAAAACCGAATAGACAGAGAGTACAAATTGTTTAATACTTGCTGCTTCGCTTCATTATAAAGTCAATTGTATTGATTATCAGGAACACATAGATATATAATTTGCATATAGATAGACCGATAGAGAGAATTATAGATAAAAGATTTTATTATGAAAAAAATTCACGAATTCAATTTATTTGCCATCAGACAGAAAGAGAAATCTTGCAATAAATACTTTGAAAAAAATTTACTTTAAGTTCTTTTAAAGGAATTCAGTTTTAACCGATTTACATAAATGTTTCATATATCTCTCCCGGAGGTTGAATAGGGTATAGTCTGTAGGACGGTCGGTTCGATACGATTGGAAGTTTAGTCGTGTAAGTTCTCATCTAACGTTAAATATCGTGGAAATCATTTCTAAACTATAGCAGTCATGGAAGAAGTTTAATTCTCTAGGTGGTGCTGAAGAATCCGATAAATGTTTCTGGTTTCACTTTGTCTTGCTTTATCTGAGAAAGACCGGAATAAAAAAGCATTCATTTTATATAGCAAAACTTGGAATGGATCTTTCTATGATGATGTACTTCTATCCATTAAAGTGTTATGTATTCTGAAGTGTCCAAGCCTTGAATATTCGCTAAAGAACTGCAAATTTCATTGCGTAGGTGTCTTATAACGATGTTGGAAGGCCGGTGGCGAGGTAGTGGCATTACCTTCATAATATATTGGAAGTGCATCCGCAGTGTCAATGTATATAGTGTTGCTAGCTCCGTTTGAAGATAAGTCATGTAGAAGTGTTTTCTGGCAGCCTAAAGTTTTTTTTTCCACTTCTTCATACTGAAAATCTCCGAATATTTGCGCTGCATAAAACAGGATAGACCTAAGAATAGCCTCAAAACTTTAAATCTAACACTTGGAGTAATATTTTTCTTTTTTAAAATGCCCCTCCAATTACATTTAATAGCCGTTTTATGTCTTTTTAATATTATTTGAAGGTGTTTTTTATAGGATAGATTTGGTGTTATTACTGGATCGTTTCTGAATTCATATAAGGATTCAATAGTTTTTCGACTTGCTTCGATTTCCTCACTACGTGCTAAAACCGCCCCGTTTACAGAACGAGTTAGTTTCTAACACGAGCAACTATCTCTAATTTCCTCCAGCGATCACATTAAACTCAGAGAGTACACCATTTTGTTTTTATTGCATACATTCTTATACACCTAAATCCACTACGCAATCAAGCTATATTCCACATACAAAAAAAATTATCAAAATGTTAAACGCCCTGTCAATCGCCTTTGGTTTTTCTATTCAACAACCTTAGACTGATGGATTCGCACACATCGATTAACTTCCTCCTAATACCGCCTATCTTTCTATCTAAAGCACATCTGGTGACTTTTATGGACTCACAAGAAACTTCCGCTGCAAATTCAAAAGCTGCATATCCCCTATTCTTGCATTATGGTCTCCAACTGCCATATTGTTATACGATTGATTTTGTTTTGAGAAATGTCGCTTCATTGTTAGCTGTCACCATGTGGTGCTGCAGTAATAGTTCTGAGATGCTAGTGCTCAGCGCTATCTATCTGTAAGCCTGAAAGCTTTCGATTTGCATGCACTCCTTACTTCATAACAAACAGATTGTGCAAGTTTCAGCCCAATTGGATGGATGGTTTTTGAGTTTTTAGCTCATAAACAAACAGGTTATTTATATATATATATAGATTACTACTATAATTATTGTTACTACCTTGCTGTACAATGATTATTAGCATAAAATACACAAAGGAGGTAAGTACGTATACTAATTCATCTTAAAATATGTCTTGACAAACCCCTTCTTCATCATCATCATCATCGCTTCTTCCACCTCCTCCTCTTTTCCATTCAATAAAAGAGTAGATCATCTGGGGATGATCTATAAATATTTTCTAATAAGACCCAGATTATTTATTCCCTTAAACTGAGAAATTAGCCCTGGTCTATATATTTAAAAGCAAAATTCCTACAAGTATCGATTGCGCTCCCTACAAGAAAATAAACTCAAAAGAAAGAAAATTTCTAAAGTCAAGTGTCAAAAGAAAGAAAACACATTTCCTATACACAATATTTTTTCGTGCTACGCCCCAAACTCGCAAAAATACCTCCTTATGAGCATCCTAAGCAAAGCAATAAAAAAAACTTTTTAAATAACACGAAAAACTTTTAACATCTCTTGTGTTTTAGGCTTCGTCATTTACCGCATTTAAATTTATTAGTAGCGCCTTACGTCAGTGGAGGACCTCAACTCAAATTGCAAACCAACAAATAGAATGGAGAAAATTTCCGCTTCAAGTCATTAATCTTGAATAACTCCCAAAAGCGCCACATTTTTCGCCTCCTATTGGGGATAGCTCGCCCACAGCAAAAGACCGAGTGTAGCCACAAAACAAAATTCAACCCACCTTTCACAGTACCATCACGCCCATAACTCGTATATTATTCATAATTATCTACTTCGAATGTATGTCGGCTACGAGAATATTAACCGCTGTTGGGATACTTTTACGCAATGCCTTCTAATATCCTCTCTTGCAAAACGCAAACAAGAAATTATATTCCTTTACGCTCCACAAGTAATGACCTACTCAGTCCTTCAAACGGAAAGCACCCCTCTCTCTAGACCACCCATGTGTGCGGCGAGCGGACTACTGCACTATACATTCTGAAAAAAAAAAAAAAAATTTGTGGTGGAAAATATCCATCCATGGGTACTGCGCCAGATGTAAAGTGGTCGGTCGTAGGTGGTAGGATTATACCCAACTGCCAAACCGAATATCGATCATACATCCTTGAATGGGTGTGTGCTTATATGGGGTTCGAAGAATAGCCAACCTTTAGATGTTTCAATGAAATCAACCATATTGCCTATGGATCAAGTGTATTAGATGGCATTAGGGTTGGAAGATGCGAAGAAAAAAAAAAAAATTAATAAAATCCCTTCCTATATCATATACATTCTAGGGGGACTGCTTTTCCTATCATGGAGCAGTACATGTATGTACATATCCTAGAAGCAGAACAGAATAGCAATTGTAGTGAGAGAGAAATTGCAGGATAAAAAGCGGAAAAAAAATACGGAACTCAATTTATTACTTCATTCTAACAGAAATAGATTGAAATTTATGCATGCTAGTAATGACGGTCCCATGGGTCATAAATATCAATGTGAGGTCCTTAAAGTGATTCAAGCATTAAATAGAGAGAATGGGAAGAACAATCTGAGAGAGATGACTCTTCTCCATTTGGAGGACAATGCATCGTTTGCCCGCGTCCCTAAGGTATGGTGTATGACATGGAATTTCCATCTACTGGTATCGTCCTTGTGACATACTTCTGTGATCCCTGTATGTCGTTTCTAGTTTGCAGCATGTAACGCGTTTAGTATCCCTCTTCTCCACGTTAATGGAATATGCTTCACACCGCAACAGTTGTGTCTAATGTAGCCGCAGTGTTGTTAGAGGTACCAGTAATGATGGAATAAGGTTCTACTAATGCGAGGGGAGGACTTTAAAGTATTCTCTAGCTGAGGCTGGATCTCTTTAAATCTGCACAGCAATTAAATACGACAGGAGTATTTTTGTGAGACGGAGAGGGAGGAAGAGAGGGTAGAGGGTATATTTTGGTAAACTATTTTCGAGCAAGGGCTTGGTAAGTCACGAAAAGTTTTGTTGCCACAGGACTAATTACTTTTCTTGGAACTTAAGTTTAATTTGGGAATCTTGTAATTAAATTGATGAAGGTTAGTTTAGTTTTATTACGAGTGGATGAGAAATTTTAGAGGGGTTCACTGAATTGTTTGATGAGTATTTTGGGGTTGATCTGTAATTCAATTTCTTCCGCAGTCACCATATTACTTTGTAATCAAAGCTGTGTTGTGTTGTATTTAATTTCGAAGTGAATACTATTTGTTGACGTATATGGAAGTGGAAGTGAAGGAGAAATTATGATTATTTTTGGTTTTATACCCCTAGGAACTGAACCATTTTAGATCTCCGACACAAACACAAGATTCGAATTATATGAAGGATATTCTTTGGTACATAGGAGTATGAAGATGCATTTTGACGTTCAGGAGGAGAAAACGTCTTATTGTTTTAGTGAACAATTCAACCTAACTTTATTCAATTCAATTTTTATTTATTGACATAATTCGAGCAGTATAGACATGACTTTGAACATAATTATTACTAATTCAGGGTTTGATTTACATTTTTGAGATACTATTGAATTAAAATTAAGGTTAAGATAGTGAAGAATAAATAATAAAATTAGTGCTAGTGTGATACAAATATTTTAAGGGTAGGAAAGAAAAGATGGGTTTTATTGCTGCCTACTGAAGTTGTGCAAAATAGTTTTTTAAAGTTCAATAGCATTCCGAAATGTATGAAAAATAATTGAGACGAATTCAAACAGTTAAAACTTGGTAAAAGCCGGTATAAGGATTTCTGTAAAAACTTATTTATTGTATAGATATGCTTTTGTTTTGTTTTATGATAATATGAAGGAAGGCTCAATATCCCACGTTAATGCATTAAGTCAAGGAACACGCAAGGATGTTTCGAAGATTCATTAAATTACAAATAAGTAAGGATACTCTAGACTCTTTTGGCGTAAGTCATTGCAATCATACCCTTTTTGTGGCTATATACACACATATATACACATCTTCCTTAAGCAACCGTCAGTTCTATAAATAATATATTTTATAATTTATAAAGCTCCAGCACGTTAGGTTTCTTGCTAGCTAATAGGTCCCTATTTTTGTTCAAGATGAGCTCATCAATTAATCTGTATAGCTGAAATAGAAGCTGTCTATTGTAGGTATATAAAAAAAACAATTTAATATGTGCAGAAGATAGCTTATGAACTTGCATGTTGATTAAAGTTATTTGTTAAGTTTTCAATATACAATCCAGTGATTAGCCATAGCAAATGTCCTTGAAAAGTCAAGCAAATAAAGGAGTCTAAGGGAACTTTTATTAAAAACGCGGCCTTAACTCTTCTGAAACCCAATATTGACTAGGTGTGAAAGGTATTCTAAGTTTTTAAGTCTGGTATTTGCAATGGCAATGGGTCTTTCTGAAACTCTTTGCTGCTGGAGACTATCAGAGACAGTGTTCCACGTATGCTAGTGTATGCACGTATGATCAGTGCGGGTTTGTTGCGGGTAAATAAACCACAGATGCAAATTAAATTATAAGGATCATAATGGAAAAACATCTTCATCCCTAAAGAATTTGCATATTGTATTGGTTGCCTTTGAAAAGGCATTCGACTAACAACAACGAGATCTGATATGAGTGGCGCTAAGTCATCGAGGGGTTCCACAAACCTATGTACAGATATTCATGGACATGTACGAAGGAGGAAAGACAAAAGTAAGATGCCCCACTGGAGTAACCGAAGAGTTCCCGATCAAGGTCGGGGTGCAACAGGGAAATGTGTATCGCATTAGTTGAAAAAATACGGAGTTCTTGTGCCGTTTTCTGATTCACTCAGGCCCATTCCAGACATGTATTTGAATGGAACAGTGCTTTCCAAGTGCAAAACGTTCAAATATATGGGATCTATGATCAATAGCGAAGCAATATGCGATGACGACATCAATCATCGCGTAAGGGATGGAAGCAGTGGCGGGAAACTCCGCTTTTTTCTGTGACCGAAAAATTCAGCTTAAGCTGAAAGGAAGGCTCTTTACCGCAGTTATTCGTCCAGTGCTCACATACGGTTTACAATGTTGGACAATGTACAAAAAGTATGAGAGTAAATTAACACGGTGGTTGCCAGTGAAAATGTGCGCGAAAAGGGGAGAATTTATGTTTTAAACACAAATGTATCACCGGTGATCACTGTATGAAAATGTGTTCAAATATGTCTTGACATACCCATTATTGCTTGTGCAAAATATCTCAGCCCCCAACTCATCCTAACATATGTATTTCTGTTTGGAAACTAGGGAAAGATTTTTGTTGTGATCACCGGTAATACACGTGGCAGCCAACGTTTTAACGGCAGCTGAGATGTAGATGCTTCGGATGACAGCAGGAGTGACAAAGCTAAATTGAATGAGAAGTTCGAAGATCCATGGAAGAGTTCACATCAAAGAATTCATCTCACGAAAAATAGAGCACCAGTTGGTATTGCCACGTTCAAAGAAGAGATCATTTGAACCCTGTTAAGAAGACAATATCATTGAACATTCTAAGGACATCGCGAAGGATGAAGGATGGGCAGGCCTATAAACGGCTGAATCGCACAAATGAAATGACACCAGCATTTGATTTGCCTCCGTAACGAAGTGATCCAAAATCGGGAGGCCTGGCAACATTTTTTGAGGTCAAATAGGCGAATCCCATAGACGCATCAGTAGAAATGCAGTGACGTGGGAGGGTTATGATTCCTTGTTTTCGGAACATAACCTCGCTGAAATAGGAGGAAGAAGAAGAAGAAGAATAGTCCGTTGTAGCGCGCAAATTATAAAAAAATAAAACCAAAATTGTGTAATGTAGTTGTCATCCAAATTAAGACTTTCAATGCAAATAGTACATCTTACAAAAGTACGCTATCTGTAATTTGCAGTCGCTTGAAGTTTTAGTTTGAGTGTGACTATCATTTTCATTTGATATTCAAATATTTTACATATCTCCACTGTATACTGTTGATGTTAATCATATGGATCTATTTAAAATTGAATTACATTCTGTTTAATTACAGTAGCAAGCTTCCAGGAGGATGATTGCCTTACCCAATTATCCCCATTACAAACACAAGTTTCCTCAAAGGCAACACAATTTCACAGAATGTGACAAAATATACCTAAAACTACATTTCCAATACACGCATCAAAGATGTACACATAATTCTGTCCATCAGAGATACAGTTGCATATACCCTTTACTGCAAAACAAATTGATTTCACCCACAATTGACATGAGTCATCAAAACAGACAGACGTGAATTGATACACTCTAACTAAGTTTGTATTCCTTCTTCGTAGTGCACTATCGACGCACCAATGAGATAACAGTTGGTTAGCAGCTATCACATCACAGATATAAAAAAGGAATTTCACAGAATATCTCTGAATTACTGTCGCAAACAGAAAAAAAATTGCAAATTCCTTGCAAAAGGACAAGTGCACGTACTCCGATGGGTGGGCTTTGAAGTTCATTTATTTTATTGAATATCCTGCAAAAAATTCCTCTTCATCAGCATAGTGCAAACATTTTTCGGTTGCATTGGAATGTACACTTTTTTTTCCATCCATCCATGCTATAAGTTCTTCACGCCAAACGTTTACTATTTTTATTGTACTGGCAAGGACTATGATTTAATTTCCGTTTTTTTCTCTGTCAAAAAAAGCGCTTCTTTCCTTATAATTGCAAACAAGTGTTTTTTATACTCCTCCTGTTTGATTCGAATGATTTTTTATTTTATTTTTCGATTTCCTTTGTCCTGATGTTAGCTTCCGTTAGAATTTTCCATTTTACTCCGGCTCTGTAGAGATTTATCAACATCACATCCGTGCAGAATACAGCAAAACAACATCCTTGCATTTTTATTGCTTGTTGTTGCATAAAATGTAATTAAAGTGATGGCGAGTTGGTGGGTAGTTTGGAGCGCTTTTTAGAATAATTGCAGCACCGCTGGGATTAGGATCGTCTGACTGGGAGATGTAAACAAGGTATGGACCTTCCGAGTACTTCATCAGAAAGAACGGTGTATTAGATTGTAGCGCGGTGTCATAATTTAATTTACGGGTCCCCAATACGTAAAGGATGTAAGCTGCAATTGGTTCAGTATAATAAAAGTCAAAGCCAACAAGTTAAAGTCATAAACCACCTCGGATATTCTACGGAAAGAGGAGTATTCCGTGTGCAACACCTAGCGGTTTTTTATGACCATGTTCATTTGTACTTTATGGGTTCTTAAAAATTCACAAGTTGCTACCATGATTGGAATGGAAATTTTACGGCTATTATGATGCTCCCGACGTTCGAAGTTGACATTTAAGATTTTCGGTCTATCAACGGGTCCTCAGGCCGAAGGTTTATTGTGTACGTAAAATTTATAATTTCCAAGCAATTTGGACAGATTGATCGCATTACACTGAGACGATTTAGCACAGGTTATGTTAAGTACAATGGCTACTGAAGATGCGGCCAGGGCACACTTAGGTTAGGTTAGGTTAGCTATCTGCACGATAGTGCAGACACACGTAGTACAGTAAAGGTCCATTTTGATGCCATGGATCTACCATTAGACCACTCAGGGACTAACTAAAATCAACCGGAGCTATTGATAAAGCTATAGATTGTCATGAAGCATAAGGACGCCAAATTGCCGAGGTCATCAAGGAAGGGAGCCCCTAGATGGAGCATTCTTTTACTTGAAAGGGCTGGACATGTGCATGGGAGGTGAAGGATGCGATGGTTTAGTTCTCCTCCTCGTATCTACGACTCCTACAGAAGTCGTTTGAAAATAGGCCAAGCCTTTTGGCATGTTGGCCCATGAGACAGTGTCCAGTGAGCACACCGATAACGCTGCTAATCTGTGATCACTTTAGCTTAACTAACGCAACGCTACGTTTATGGTCCGCTTATGCCAGATCTGTAAGAAATATCGATATAAGACTATTGTGCTAGCTTTAATAAATGGATGCTCCAGTACTCATAACCCTTGTTATTATTATGGATTGATTGGGGCGAAGAGGTCAAAGACAGACCTGTTTAACAGTGCGTCTTTAAAATATCATTTGTCTCATCCCCTAGAATCAATATGGAAATATGTAAGTCAGCGCGAGAACTCTAAGCTATAAAGAAGCATAGGGATGGATTTGGTTGAGCAATTTGAGATGTTGGAGAAATGAGCTATCCGGGGTGTTCTACGTCTCAATGAACAGTAACAATGCATTCACGTAGAATAAACTGTACAATTTCTTCTTCTTCAAAGGCAAGTTCGCAAATATCCATAGGGCTTTTACCCATCTTTTTGGAATGATACTTAAGATGGAAATGGCAAATGAGGAAGTTTTTAAAGAATTTTAGAGTCTTCGCTTCGTCTTTTGTGGCAGACTTTAACGAATTGCTTAGCTTGGCGAAGATCAAAGAGTTCCAGTCCCTGTTATCCCAGTTTAGCTTCAAGGTAGATAGCTCACCAGTACCATTGAAAAGAGTTTCAGATATTTGTCTTGCAAGATTATTCGCAATTTTTTGCTTTAGATACTCTGGTATCCAGTCAGTCAAGAGAGAGACATTTTGTTTAATGCAGCAGGCGTATCCTGCGTGTGATGTACTTCTTAGCACACAGTTCAAATACGTATACTAGTTCCTTGAATGTCACAGTTCAGCGTCCAAGACAGGCGGCTAAATCGAAGTTGGACCGAATTTACTGATACCAACTTAACACTCCCTTGGCAGTCGAAATCATTTAATAAATCCCTTTGAAGAGATTGGACTAGTTGACTTTTACTCTAAAATAGGGAGAACTTTTTTTTTTTTTTTTGTCGGGATAGGAAACACTCGACTGGAGAACTCAGACACAACTGGTCTATTGTACTGTCAGAGAGCAAACCCTGATTTACCCATTTTGTTGGAATTTCCTTGGCTTTCGAAGAAAGCCAAGCAAGCACTTCAGTGATGAGGAGCTTACAGCACTCACCACATCTGCACCGAAGATCTGCCACCTGATACGAGCAAAGGCCGGACACTCACTCACTCACAGAGATAATGTTCCGCGGTGTCGTCGCTCTCTCCACAAGCGTCGTCGAGCCAACATTGTTTATTGCCATACCAGATGATGTATAAGTCTAGGAGATGCTTTCCTCGTATGTTGCATTTGCTGCTGCCCCAGACTGTATTCTGAGCATTAGCATCGCAGCATATGACTAGTCCCGTCTCCCGAGTGTCACAATACTTTATGAGTTCGGCAACCGCCTTCGGTGGTGGAGGCATTACCGAATCATAAGAGAAATAAGCCGACGCAACGACGAAGGTTTTCCAACTTCCGTTTGTTTCGTAGCTTACAAGTCCTGACCACAAAATTGTCCGAGCTTGCTTACTGACAGGAAATTCGGTACAATTAGACAAGCTCTCGGTCTTTCAGGTCGCTCGTCACATAGCACCGTTACTCCACGAACACCCCCAAAACCACATATGCGCTTGTTCCGCACATATGGTTCCTGGATAGATGTTATGTGTAGGGAGAACTTGGTAACCAATTCAATTTATTGAAGTGAAACTGGTTTAGCAAGACTAGAATCGGAAAGACATCGACACAAAAACCAAACATGAAACGATCAACCATGCTCGTCCGATCAACCATGCTCGTCCGATCATCATAGATGGAGCACCGCGTGTTGTTGACATATTTTATTTATTTATTTTATTTTTTTCGTTTTATAAGTTCATATACATACTCTTTACAAAAGCTTTTGATAGAGTATATTACGCTTTACTTTTAGCTAATTGAAAGATTAAATCATTGCGTTTTCAGTCTTTAATGCTAAGTTGGTTTTGAAATTATTTAAGTGATATAAATCAATTGGTAAATGTCGAAAGCCTTACATCTCGCGTAATAAAAGTTACTTCTGGTGTCCTACAATATAGTCATCTGGGCCATCATCTGAAAAGTGAAAGACCAAAGCCAGTATATAGGTTTGAATGTATATTTGCATGTGCTCGAGAAAGCGATGTGTAGATGTACAAGAGAAAGATGGATGAGTAGCGTATGCCTATCAGTCAACTACGAATTAAGATCGGCGTCAATTACTACGCTTACATGACGGACTGGATCTAGATTCAATTCGGTTCGGGTACCATATAGACGCAGATCGGATTGAATCAATCGATTCATAACATTTTCTGGATCGCGTTGAGATTTTGCATATAAGCGTGGATCGAAAGATCGAGATTCACAGATAGAGAAAAGCCCGAGAGAAAGGATAGAAAAGGAACAAGCAAATAAGTGTCGAACTCAATCTTCTTTTGTTTTGATTCCAATTCGTTCATTTTTCATTCACAGTGAAAACGCGGACCAAACCTCAATCAATCCGATCTTAATCCGGCCAGGTTAACATTTTAAGTGCATCACCTGCTGTGTGCTCCATCTGTATGTATGGTTTATGTGTTTAAATAATACATTTTATTGAACTGAAGAGTCACTTCAACCATGAGGCACATGCCAATTATTTTTAGGCTATTTTGGCTTCATATTGATTCATGCAATGATTTTGGGCCCAAAGATAAATCATTTGATCTTTTTGACGCACAAATTTAACTGGTAACTTAGGTTATTCAGTTAGTATCCATTACTTTCTCCTCGCCTTCTCTTCGACTACTGCAAAAAAGTTGGAGGGGGTCTTCATTCTTCGATTCCGAAGCTTATAATTTTACACCTACGGAAATAAATCTATTTGTCCTTCATAAGTAAATCTCTGGTAGTATTTGCTGAAAAGATAGACATAAATGAATACTACTCCACCGCCAGCAAATCTTATAGGTTCCGTGTGTAGGTGAAATTGAATTGTGTTAATATGAGCATAAGAAGACTCGCTATTTCGCTTGAATGTCCAACCAATACCTTCGCTTGATAGCATAACTGTTTGGCAGTCGTCAATAATCAGATTTGCCTATTGTTGAGAGTTAAATACAATATGATACAGCTGCCCTTTATTTTGTTCATTAAAAACCAGATTTATACTTCTTTATTTGCCTGACCGTCTTCCTGGTATATGCAACATTGTTCCTTTATTGTATCCAAAGACATTCAGTAGAACGAAATAAAATGAATAGAAGGAAAATTAAGCTGGAAGTGAAAAAATTGTTTCCTGAAAAACAGCTTCCGCCAAGTATTGACATTTGACATGTTAAAAACACCTCAGTCTCAAACATAAAGTTTTATGGAAAAACTTACAATGAATGTTGAATATCACTCACTATCCTCTAAACTTTTCTAAAAGGTAGGGGATTTCAGGTTTCTGCTTTTTTTATTTTAAATAGGTCTCCGCATTTTCTTTTCAAATTACTCAGGCACACCTATCAGTCCTCTGTTTTTCAATTTGGGAAAACAAATGTATGTACATATTGTACTGGACCAGAAAATAGTTTATTTTTCTTCTTCTTTTCATATCGCAAGTATGGAGAAAAGTTTTCAACCCTTTTTCCTAGGTTTTTTTTTTTTTTTGGTACTATGAGTGTTCCCTTAGGTTTGCTGAAGTTTTTCCATTTATTTCTATAATAAAAGTTTTATCCTGGGATGTTACGTTTTGCAAACCTTGCAGCAAGCATTTTGTTCTATCTTATCTTTCCTGTTGAGTTCAAGGGATTATGATTAATGAAAACTATATTTCGTCTTGGGGAATAAACATAGAATCTGCGCGTTCAGGTTGGAAACAGTTGATGTTATTATTAGTTTTGTAATGTTCTGATTCTGATTGTGCGAAGGGTATTCTCCAATTTGAAGATGGCATATTTTATGAAGTTAGTGAGATCAATTTTGGTGGCGTTGCTGATAAAGACTTCTACTTACTTAATGAAGATACATTGACGTAAATGTTATATGTCACCATTATATAGAGAGTCTAATTTTAACATTGGTTTTTGTAAGATCGCAACCGCTATGTAAATTTCATGAAATTAGTCATACGGAATTGGACAGGTCTTTGACCTGACCCCTTCTCGAAAAATCTTTTTAGAAGACGCCAAGTCAATAAAATCTTCTCCATATGAGGATGCGTCTGGCACTTGCTTTTTTACAATATTTGCGTTCGCACTGGCATAGGAACTTAAATTGAGTTTTGGCTATATCTGAATACTAGCATCATATACGTATATAGGTTGTATACTTACTTATGGCCTGTAGCCCCTTGTGGGTCCTAGGGCCTCTACTACGCCTACGCGCCATCGTGTACGATTTCTGGCAATGTATCTGAGTTCTCCCCAACTTTTCCCTGACTGCGGTGCCTCCTTCTCGACTGTTCTGCGCCATGTTCTCCTCGGACCGCCAAGTCTTCTGCCATCCTGAGTTAGAGGGTTTCATTGAATAGCATGGTTCACTATGGAACTGTCACCCTTTCGGAACGTGTGACCAATCCACTGCCACTTCCGCCGTTGGATAGTTGTGCCTATTGGTTCCTGACCCATTCTCTTGTAAAGGTGTTTGTTAGAGATACGATTGGGCCAGAAAATCCTTAAGATATTGCGCAGGCACCTATTAACAAACGTTTGCAGCTTTCTGGTGATAGTAGTGGTCACTCTCCACGTGCTGCAACCATATAGCAGCACGGATTCAACATTGGAGCGGAACAGTCTTATTTTGGTGCTCAAACTGATTGCATTGCTTCGCCATATTTTGGACAACATCCCGAAAGCGGACTTTGCATTGGCGATCCTGTTGGCTATATGCAGTTCGGTTCCACTATCGGTCCAGACAATACTCCCAAGATACTGGAAATCCTCTACTCTCTCTACCGGTTGTCTAGCATTGCATATTTGAGCCGATGAGTTAGTTACAAGGCTGTTAATTTTAGTTTTTGCCGTATTAATTTTCAGCCCGACGACACCTGCCTCCCTCTCCACAT
The DNA here is from genome assembly GCA_945910035.1 of Brachypalpus laphriformis. NCBI lineage: Eukaryota > Metazoa > Arthropoda > Insecta > Diptera > Syrphidae > Brachypalpus > Brachypalpus laphriformis. The sequence continues at coordinate 38,597,478 of OX246753.1, forward strand.
CTGCTATCATTTGGTGGAAGTCCATAATTCTGTGGGAGAGTAAGCATACATCGTCTGCGTAGTCAAGATGATTTAGTTTGAGATGTAGGAGTCCATCGAATTCCTCCGTTTCCCGTCGACAAAGCTGCATGAAGCATATCGCTAATCACCAATGGGAATAATATTGGTGAAAGGATACAGCCTTGTCTTATCCCACTTTGGATCTCAAACTCCCCAGACAACCTTCCCCTGTGCAGAAGGTGACATTTGGAGCCTTCATATGTAGCTTTGATAATAGCAATTAGTTTATCGGGAATACCTCTCCTGCGTAAGGCACGCCAAACAAACTCCCTTTTGACACTATCGAACGCTTTCTCAAAATCGATGAACAGCAGGTGCAGTGGCGATCGATATTCAACACACTTTTCGATGATAATCCGCAGGATGTTGATGTGGTCGGCACAACGTAGGTTGTATATAACGTATTTGAAAAAGTTTGGTCTGGCTAAGTGAACCGAAGTTCCTTGTGTCAATGTTGAAAAAATGTGTTACGTTATTTCTGTCTTATATGGTCTTAATGGTTTTTATGTTTTTTGCTCCCATTCCAATTATACATGCATACATTTAGTACATATATACGTTTTCAAAGAGTCCACTTATTTCTCATGAGGAATCAATTCTTCTCGGTCCTCTTCCATAAACTCCAACTGATCAGGGGAAATACCCCTTCTTCTTCTTCTTCTTCCTTTTATCAGCGAGGCTATGATCCGAAAATAAGGGATCACAGCCCTCCCACCTCACCGCATTTCTACTGATCCGCCTGTGGGGTTCGCCTTACACCGTCGAGTACAAATGAGCTATCGGAGTTTGGCGGCATGTAGACTACGTGAGCAAGCCATCGAAGTATGAGTAGTTCCTTTCGGAGAAATAGCTGTTCAACATCAAGTGCGTCGCGTACTTTGACGTTGTTCACTTGATCCCTTTGAGTTATTCCAACAACATCACTTAGGAATTTCGGCAGCTTGCGTTCCACGATCTTATTTTTTTCAGTCACTAACCAGATTTCATACCCAAAGGTGAGAGCTGGAACATACTTGAAATTTTAATGCCATTCGTGTAAGTTCACGCATGTAAAATTTAAATCCTTCGAGTTACGAGTAGAAGTGTTTCTAGATTTCGGTGACGATATATTACTTAGGTGTTTAACTATAGGTATGATTTGTTTATAAAATCATAAAAAATAAGGAGACCATATTGTTTATTTCAAGGAGTTACTTATCTACTAATAATGATGATACCATATACCTGTGGAAATATTTTTTTAAGGCACAACATTTTATTTATTTAAATGTCCTGTAGTTTGACCCACTTCCCCGTGCAGGGACGGGTTAAGAATATCACTGCAGTTGAAAGGAAAGCTCTACACCGCAGTTGTGCGTCCAGCGCTCACATACGGTTCACAATGTTGGACGATGTACAAAAAGTATGAGAGTAAATTAACGGCAGCTGAGATGAAGATGCTTCGCATGACAGCTGGAGTGACCAAGCTTGATCGAATAAGAAGTTCGAAGATCCGTGGCAGCTTTCACATCAAGGAAACCATCGTACAAAAATTAGAGCGCGATCGGCTCAGCTGGTATTGCCACGTTCAAAGATGAGATCATTTGAACCCTGTTAAAAAGGCAATATCTATGCACTTTCCAAAGACATCGCGATGTAGGAAAGGCAGGCCTATAAACGCCTGGATCAGACAAAAGCGACGACATCGGCATTTCATTGGCCTCAGTAACCGAGTGATCCAAAATCGGCAGGCCTGCCGATATTTTCTGAGGTCAAATAGGCGAACCCCACAGGCGGATCAGTAGAAATGCGGTGAAGTGGGAGGGCTGTGATCCCTTGTTTTTGGATCATGGCCTCGCTGATAAAAGGAAGAAGAAGAAGAAGTAGTTTGACCCACTTGAAGGAAGAAAGTATTTTTATTTTGTTTGGATGTTGGGATGACAGCTACTGTGGCTTCTGATATTCTACACCCCGGAGGGGGGCAATGATATATTGGATAGTGTGTTTGCCTGTGACCGGATGTTTGTAGGTTGGAGCTCAAGAAAAGCAATACCCTCATACAAAAGCAATACAATGAACAATGAATTTACCTTTAAAGATCTATTCCTTTAAAATGCATTGATTCAATGGTAATGCAGATTTTTGAAAGCAATTATTCCAGAGATGCTTACGGTTTTTTTTATTTTTTTTTTGTTGAGACAACTGTCATCTACAGGGTAGGCCAACTACAAGTTTCTTTTTAAAAATGCAATAAAATTAACAAGATGAAATTTTTTCCATGTATTATGGCTTTGTTAGCAAGAGCAAACATTCCCATTAATTATCGAATACAACGTCGTTCAAGTGGCTGGCTTCGCAGTAGCGTATTCTATCACTCCAATTTTCCAAGACCTTGTTGATGGTTTCGGGCTGTAGCTCACGGATTGCTTGGATGATATTGACCTTAAGTGCGTGAATTGTTTCCGGATTTTTGGCATAACATCGATCCTTCACGGTTCCCCACAAAGAAAAGTCGAAAGGGGTCAAATCGCAGCTCCGAGGCGGCCAATTGACATCGCGAAGACGGCTGATAACACGATTTGGGAATTTGGTGGGCAAAAAACTGGTTGTGGCATGGGCTGTGTGGCATGGCGCGCCATCCTCCATGAACCAGAGGCCATCCAAATCCATGTCTTCAATTTCAGTAAAGAAAAAAAAAACATGGCTCGTTAACATGGCTCTGTAACGCCCACCGTTAAACGAAACGTTGTTCCCAGCCTCAGTTTCGAAGAAAAATGGTCCAATGATGCCACCACTCCACAATCCGCATCAAACTGTCAGTTGTGGATGCAATGGCTTCTCGACAATAACGTGCTGGTTTTCCGAGCCCCAGATGCGGCAAATTTGTTTCTTAACGTAGCCGCCGAGATGAAAATGTGCCTCGTCAGAAAAGATGATTTTTTGCCCAAAATCGTTGTCCAATTCAAGCTGCTCTAAGGCCCAAACTGCGAAGCGATAACGAAGCGGATAGTCGAAGCTTTCTGTCAAGATTTCGAGCGGGAAACAGATGTCAGTGTCAAAATAACCTATGATTTAAAAAGAAATCACTAGATGGCCCACCCGTTACATTCTTTAACAAAATTAATTATGGAACGATATACAGTTGAACAACGCTTAAAAGCGATTGAAGCGATTTATGAGAATCATCGTTTTGCAAGAAGTGCATTTCGCGTATTGCGTGATTTATTTCGGTTAAGATGACCAGCCATCTAAGACAGCAGTAAACAGTTTCATGCAGAAATTTTAAAAGTCTGCGTCGGTGTAAGACGTGAAAACACCGTCGTTCAGGTCGTTCTACCGAAAATTTAGGTCTGATCAGTAAAAATGCAGCGAAGGTAGGGTTATGATCTCTTGTTTTCCGATCATAACCTCTTCAAAATAGAAAGAAGAATAAGGTATTTAAATAGAATATATTACATAGTAGTTCAATGTGTTGGAACCTACTACATGTATGAATGCTAAGCTATTCGCAAATTTGTAAACATGGATATGAATACTGTGATTTGTATAAATAGCTGAAGGTCATCATGAAGGCAGTGAGATGTATTTCCAAAGCCTTAAGAATTTGTTGTGAACCTTTCAAACACATCACATGGGACTAGGCACAACATTGCCGCTAGCGCAAATTTTGTACTCTTTTTACTTCAAACATCTTTTCAAAGCAAAGAAACATCTGCACGGTGACTGGAACTATTTAGACCATGTCCAACTCTGCTAGCTCCATAAGTGTGATCATGTGATTTAGAAGATTTCATGCTCTAAGTTTGTTCACCGGGTTAATATTAGATGCACATCATGGTGGTATTGTTAAATAAAATCCTGCATTGGCTGACAGCACCCGTTAACGGTAATTTAGACGAGTACACAGAAATTATAATGCTTAAAATGTCCTTTGAATATTCTCAGTTCTGTAGTGCAATTCTTAGTCCATTTTGTTTGCTTATGCATTTGATTAGCTCAAAATCTACTAAGTGTTTTCAAGAACTGTATTTGTACTTATTAAGTATTTACTGCCAAAAAATTAAATAAAAACATCCCACCCCTGGGGAGACTGCTTACAACTTTCGATGGCCACTGTTTTCCCGTCAGTTTCTTATGAATACCGAATTCACAATTATGCTAGAAGTAATATGTTTGAAACTTAATTTTTTGAAGGTTATATTGATTTTGAAGTTTATTTTGTAATATTTTTCGATGAGTTATTAATACCTTACATCATGCAAAATCGCTTACGTACTAAAATATTGACTAGTGCAAGTTTGAATACACAACTCTTGACAGACTTCTTACGAGGAACTCTAAAGTTGCAATTTGCTGTTACAAACTTTAAAGAAACAATCATAAAGTTTAAAGTTTCATAATTTGTATGACTCGTTAATCCAGTTTGTTGCAATTTCCTATCGGATTTTACTCCTGCTACACATCGACCTTCATTGCGACTACAATTTTCCTAAATAACAAAAAAAAAAGAAAAAAGAAATCATTAATTCCCAACAACCAATTTGAACTTGCTGAAAGCGTTCTTTTTTGTCATCAAATAGTTTGTTCGATTGAGTACAGCATTTCAGTGGTAAGAAACATACGTATCAGATCTCTGTATATGCAGTAACAACCTTTATTGTATTTTATCTCGAAATAAACAAACTATCTATTTATAACCGTTTAATACAAAAAAAATAACAAACCCAAAATGCAATGTAAAGATTTTCGAATTTAAAATCATCCCCCAATAGAATGGCAAGAAGACGTAATGAATTTTCAATTCCACTTGTATTTCGATTTTCCCCAATTCTCTGTTTTTGTTTCAAGGACTTTATTGTATTTTGTTTTCCGTTCAACGGACAAATCCAAAGCGCAGCCCAAAATCCGCATTCGAAAACCTCTGCTGCAGCTTTTCCAATATTGTTCAATTCAGTATATCCGTTCTTTATATTTTTTGTATTTCACTTTCGTTTCCAATAACAGCAACGCGATTTTTTATTACGGTATTACAAAAAGCCTTTCAATGTGTGCATACACATGTTCCATCAGTCTATTTGACGGCGAGAAGTGATTTCTGATGGGTGGAGTTTGCCTTCTACTTTCTCTGAAAATATCTAAATAAATACTCGTATACTGATACTCCATCCCCTGAAAAGGGGAGAAAAGTTATCCGGATTTACGTACGAGGACTCGTAGTGGGTGTGAAACGTAGAAAGTAGAGAAACCTTCAGATCCAGAAAGGGAATTGTATCCTTTGAAGTTAAATTGAGTCTGGGGTCTTATAAGTTTCATAACGCGATGGGGGTGTGTGTTATGAGGATGGTTCGCTTGTTTTAGTGGTGAATGCTTATGTGAGAGGGAGAATTTTAACTATTCAGCTGATTTTAATTGTACTTGAGAGTTGGTAACCAACTTAATGGGATTAATCGTGCAATCAAATATATGAAGGATTTTTGGATTTCTGAAAGGGTTGATACATATTTTGGGTAGAAGTCATGTAGGTATACATTTACTGGTAGTGAATGTTTGGATTCGCAAGCTAGGGCAGGTACTTTTTTTTTATTAATATGGCAGCTAGTAAGCCATCAGTACTTTTCCTACGTGAGTTATATTTAACTTATGCAATCATTTAAAGAATTATTGAATAAAAACAAGTTCGATGAACTGATTGTTTGCTCCATATATAAAACCTGGAGTAGATAAAATTAATAAAGTGACCATGCGAAATGTAACTTTATCTTCGTAAATTCTTTATTATATGTTTAGATTCTAGATAGACTTAGGGAATAGGATCTGCAGCTTTTGCGAGTCTCCAAGGTTCGGTTTTTCTTTTAGAAGTAATATTGACTGGTCTTAGCCGTAAGTCAGTTGATCAAGGATCGCAATAAAATTACGAAGATCACCACTGCTCATTGTGACAACTAGTGGATGGCAATAGATTAGCGGGCAGTGTGTTTGCTTGTAACGTGAGATATGTAGGTATGAGCCCTAGCGAGCAATCAACAGCCACCCGAGAAGTGTTTCCAACCTCTGCATTTAAGAAGTTCCATACTTGGTATTTATTTCTATAACCCGCATTGAGTCTGAGTGCTCTGGAACTTAGATGATAATAATCAGTCAATCTTTCAGGTGGTTTGAAGTCAGCAATAGTTGATTTAACTTTAATAAAACTCAGAACGTAGAACGTAAAAAAATGCATATCCTACACTAGCAATATTGATATAGACAATCTGATTTGTCCAGTCACGAGCAAGGAAAAAGCCCACCCATAAACAATAAGGATCGAATTGCAATACGGTTGGATTCATTTTGACGCCATGCTGAACTCAGCCATCATCAAGTAGAGCTTCAGATAATGAGTACTACCATCTGCAGCTTAAAAGCTGGCAAATAAATTCGTGAGTTTCGGCTTGATTTTTATTCCAAAATGTATCCAGAGTAAAAATTAGGTCTACCAGCATTCTGCCGGGCTAGCTTTCAAAGGGTCACACAATATATTAGATAGGAAATTGAATGCAGCATTTAACAGGTATATGGCTCGGTAATTCTGGAAAGTGGCATATGCATAGAACTATTATCCCAGTCACCAGACATGCTTTCTTCTCTAAGTTGATGATTTGATAAATGCACGCTACCGAGACGTCTTCTTGTTTTTGAGCTTTTCTAATACCACTCTAATCTTGCCATTGCGAGGGAGTATCACTTTTTTACTTATTCTTTACTGATGTGCTTTGAGTTTTCTCCTTTTTCTATCACTCTTTTAACTCGTGCACATTTAACTGCTATTGAAACTGGTGCTTAAACACAACTAAAGGGTGACCAGATAGCAATGATACTTTTTTCAATTGTTATGTTTTAGCAGCTGTCAAAGTTACCAATGAAATCCAGCTGTTAAAATATTCAGTAAGGTTTGCCATTTCATAAATACGCAACGTGAATTTCGTCGTGAAGTCGTTCGTCATCATGACTTCAGTGTGCAGGCAATTCGTCACACCGTGGAAAAGTTTGAGCGTGAGTACACTCTTTTGGAACTTAAGCTACTATCCAGATAGAGATTGGTGCGAAATGAAGAAAACATAGGCGCCGTAGTGGCCAGTATCGAAGAAGACGATTCGGCGCCGATCAGCTGAATTGGGCATCACCAGAGAGTCAACCCGGCTGGTTGGATTTGGGCCTACATCCATACAAGCGACGAAATGCTCAAAGTTGTGAAGGAGAAATTTGCGACTGGGTAATCTCACGGCGTGTGTTCATCAATTGATTCATCACTCGATTATGTTTTCTGGGGCTATGCCAAGTCCCTAGTCTACGCTAATAGGCCAACTACTTTGGATGAGCTCATTCAAGACGCTATTGCCAGAATAACGCCGTACGTATTCGACGGAGCCATCAAAAATTCGACCGACCGCTTGAAGCACTACCAGCGAAGACGAGGCTGATCCGTATAATGATGCGCTATTCCACATATAATGGCATGAATGTAGCTTCAAAATAAAGCCAGAATCAGGATTTCTTTGTCTTATCTTCGCCGCTTTTGTTTAAAGCTGCAGCCGAAACAGGAGTCAATATGACACATACTCGATTAGCGATATGAACGGTTGGGGCGATCTTGCATTAGATGGGTGAATATTCTAAAGTAAGACTAAGTCATAAAGTTCCCTCCTGGGTATTTTGCTGCTGATAATCCTGATGCACTTCAATGAGTGCAGTGACTGAGCAGAAGCTACAAGAATGAACAAGAAATATAATTATGTCCACGTCTGCTTTGCAATCGTTCTGCCATAGCTAAAGAAATTAAGTCCTTTGAATTTCTTAACTTTGTGCCGAGGGCTTCCTGTGATGCGTGCCTTCACCTGTGTAATGGATTTTTGATAATAAATAATGGGCACAATGGGCTCAATAAATGGTATTCGTGATCTCCTTTGAAACATCACAATCCATAAAACAATTCCCCAAAACCAAAATACATGTCCACTTAAATTTTGAAATACTTATCCAACCATACTTTGACTAATTCAAAACCTTATGGTTAATTCCTGTTATCTGCTTAGACCGGATATCCATTCGCATTGCCCCTAATGCTATTTATTAGAAATAGGAAATTGTCTTCTCTGTGTAGTGTGCATTGACTAGTCTGTGCCTTAAAGGACATGACATAAACATATCTTCGCTTCCGGCCAAGGATTTCCTTCAACAACCGAATACAAAATCTGAACACAAAGGACATTTCTACCCACACGATGCTATGCACTACAAATCGCTTGTCTACAGTTGTTGTTCGTATGCCGGACCACAGCATGGACGACCGAAGTCAAATATCGTTCCATCCTAAGTTGTGCAGAAGAAAAGAAACTTCATTCCTCCATGTCCTTTCATGACAAATTAATATTGAATTAGAATGAAATATACATCTTTTTGCCTATCAGAGTTGTACAGATCGATTGGTTGAACAATAAATATTACAAACAGACCTTTATCCTTACAAGGATTTCCTCAGACAATGGCTGATGAAATTGCTATTTTCGGAAGTTGTTAGCACAGGTAAATGCGGGACAGAGATAGTATTTTTGCGGTTTTCGGTTTTATATCTTGGGGGAAATTGGAATTTCACTTGGGTGCGGTAAAAAAGAACTCTATAAAGATAAATAAATTTGATAATTTTTAAAGAGCACAGTCATTTTTGAGCCCTTAATGGCTGAAAGTTAAACGGCATGCAACGATGGTGTAAGTGGGTGGTTTTATTTTCAACCACCGTCCGTGTGTCCTTGAAATGAATATTTTAATGATGATTCCTGTTTTCGGGACGGTAAATTGTTATTGCCCATCAAAAGATAAAACGTAGCAGATGCTTGCTGATAATTGCTGTGACATAGTGTTTGGGACTGGTGGGTTGGAATGTGGTGAAGATATTTTAGGAAGTTTTTTGGGAGTGGACAAGTTGTATAAAAAAAGATACGGATAAAAAGTAAGTGAGGAAAAGCATTTTAGGAAGAACAGAAGTTTTTTTATTTTTTATCATAACATGCGAATCAGATGTTAAATGTAGTTATTTGGGGTGTAAAAGAAAACTTCTCTTGGAGCAATTCAAACCTCTGACAAAAGTTATTTTTAGCTCTCTGTTTAGCAATGATTTTTGCATTGAACCTTTGGTAGGAAATGGTTGGACCTTGAGTAATGCCTTTAAAGAGTGTGGTATTCTTTCTTCTCTTATTTCTGTCAGATGCGGATTTTTCGGGACGATGGTTAAATTAAAGTGGTCTTCAAAAATCTTGATTTTTTTATTATTACGTTATTTACGAAAATTGAGCTATACCATATTACTAACTTTGGTACGCATTGTGAACTAAAGGAAATGTATAGTATATGTATATTTAAGATCTTATGAGAAAAATTAAACTTATGTGATTTTAAATTAAGGTTAGGCTAGTGCGGTTTGAAGCACTACTTCCACTTGGAAACCATAAAATCCATTCTTAATCCTCTTACATTTCTAGCAACTTATAAATTTTCAGTACTAGCGAGTTATTCAGTTTCTGCTCTGTGATACCTTGGAATTAGATGATCTAAAGTGGTATGGCGTCTTTGAAAAGAGTAGTACGATTGATTTTGAGCCCCGCTCGCATTTGTAGCTCCTTATACTCGCACCTTTGTAACCTTATTTCAAAGGCGCAATCTTTACTCTGATTGGAATGTAGACTACTCTTTATTCTGTAAACTGTAAGCAAGCTCCGGTCTGTGTTTTTATCTTTTCTGAAGATAAAAACACAGTGACACATTGAAAACCACAGGAACTTGGTTATGGTTTTACTGTGGTATCGATCGTACTGTATATTTTTCCTTAGCAAAGAAGTATTTGCTTCACTTATTCCCGTATTCTCAGTTTTTTTCTATGTATGTAGCTATGTCCGAGTGTGTTGGATTCATTTCTTTTTAATTTTAATTCATTCCACTGATTTAAATCACATTAAAACTGCCAGTAAGGTGCCGTTCATGTATGAATGCTGCCAATTTATCGATTGCTAGAATTTTCGTTTTCTTTTGCAAGAAAGGAAAATTTGCAAAAAACCGTCACGGAAGAAAAAATTCCCAATATAGCTTTGCTTTTTTCTCTTAATTTGATCGTGTTTTGATAAAAGAATAATGATTGATGGGCCGGAGTACCTGCACTCTGTCAAGAATATTGAGAGCAGCACCCTGATTCAGGAAGCCAAGCAAGTTGCTAAGCAATGTGAGTGAAAATTTAAGTCAGCACACGATGGCTTTAACACATATAACACGAGCGGTTGCGAGAAGCTAGGCCTAGGCCCTTCATAGGCTATTGTGTGCCAAATATGTGTGTATGTGTGTACGTATACGTGGGCGCCGTGGCGTAAGTGGTTAGTGTGTCGGATCACTACGCATGAGGTTCCAAGTTCGAATACCAGAAAACACCAACAAGTTTTTTCACGGTCCCACCTCTCGCGAGCGTCTGACAAACATCCGAGAGTATTGTTGTCACGAAAACGCTTCTCAAATCGCCGTTCGGAGTCGGCATTAAACTGTAGGTCCCTTCCATTCGTGTGAAAAATATAACGCACACAACATGAGTGGTTGCGAGAAGCTAGGCCCTGCCACTTTAAAGAGCTGTTGCGCCAAATATTTGGTTTTTGTAATGCTACAAAATGCTACATCTCCATTCTCACACTGGCTTTCCTCACTGAACTTATTTAGCTCATCACTTCGGCAGAATTAAATGCAGCACACCGTTTAGTACAAGAAAAGATAGATAAATAGACAGATAGATAGATAGATTTATAAAGGTAGTTTAGTACAACAAAATAAACAACGTATGCATATTGTTTTCACGTTGCATATCGTAGCGATACACTAGACAGCCCCGTTTACTCAAATTGAACATACTCCTATGTATCAGATATTTCATTTTCCAGTTTTTAGTCATGAGTCACGACTAGTGCATTTCCTTTTACTTAGCTGCTTTAAATATTTAGGACTGACTACAGCAAAATACAAATATTTGGCGCAACAGCTCTTTAAAGTGTCAGGGCCTAGCTTCTCGCAACCACTCATGTTGTGTGAGCTATATTTTTCACACGAATGGAAAGGGACCTACAGTTTTAATGCCGACTTCGAACGGCGATTTGAGAAGCTTTTTCGTGACAACAATACTCTCGGATGTTTGTCAGACGCTCGCGAGAGCTGGGACCGTGAAAAAACTTTTTGGTGTTTTCTGGGATTCGAACTTTGAACCTCATGCGTAGTGATCCGATACACTAACCACTTACGCCACGGTGCCCCGGTGACTACAGCAGTCCAGTGATGGTAGGAGTCCTTGTCATATTGTCAGTAAGAAAATGTCGTAAGCAAGTGCCATGATCCGTACTTAATTGCTTAAAAACTTTAACCCCTTGAAGGGCATAGGGAGTTAAGGAAGCATGTGCGATATCTTGTTTGGAGTTCTGTAGTACATTTTAACTCTCCAGCTGCTATCTAAAGTCGTCAATTCTTTCAATTTTTCTGCGCCACGTTTCCTTAGGACTATCCGCCTGACTAGGTAAATACATTGTACTACATAGGGTATTTTGCACTGGAATTCTCTTCGCTATCGATCGATTGCTACGGTCCTTATTTAAGTTAAATGCGATTCCAAAACTTTTCCCTAACTGTATCAAAGACTCCCAAGTGACGTGTTTGAGATTCGTTCAGCTCTGAGCTAACACATCTTGTTTCGAGTACGTATTCAAATAAGAGCTTATATTTTTCACTTGATCACTGCTTAAGGTATTTTCAATGTTAAAGAAGGCTGCTGGAGTGATAGAGCGATTTCTTATCCTTGTGGGTGAATCCGGTTAGTTTGTTGTTTAGTAAACAGACAAGAGATGAAGGGAATGCGTTCGCTGTAATAAGCAAATTGACGAAAAATGTTGTTACACTTTTTTTCAGATATATTTTAGATAAAATGGATAAAAGAAATTCCAAATGCGAAAAAGGGTGAAATATATGAAATGTTTAAAAAACCGGCTCATAGTCTCTCGGAGTTAGAAAAGTGTCCAATTACGACTAAAGTTGCATAACGACATATGCTGAAAAAGTAAAAAGGTTCGAACGTAATTTTATCAAGCTTGCCAAAGAGGGTCCATTTTTTTCTTGATAACAGGTGGAAGTCTTTAAAACATGAAACTTAGCTCGTACCCAGTAAGAGCTTGGGATTCTAGCCCACTCAAAACATCTTCTTTTCATTTGCATTTTTTCCAATGGTACTGCCGTCTTGATATTTCTTCATTAGGAGGAAATTAGTTCTAGCTGCTCGTTATGCTTTCAATTATACTTTTTCATGATCTAAACTTAGTTCCTACAGAATTTTAGTTTTGTAGTTAGTTCCACTTATTCTTTCTTCTTATTCTATACTTTTAGTACGTCATTATCTTTAATGGATGATGAATAATTGATAGTCCTTAACTTTCGGCAGTCACAGTAGCAACTAACAGCGACAGGCTTGATTGACAGGTTAGTTCCCGCCACAGAATTCACTCAATTAGTTATGCGTTAGAGACGTGAAATTTATAAAAGGCTTTCCCAAATTGAGTTATTGCATTTCTTGTCCACTTATTTGAAAAAAAGGGAAGACCTGGAAGACATAAAAGTTGATTGCACAATGCAATGCTTGTTCTTTGAGCTAATCTCATATTCATTTGAGTTTGATTTCTTTTGAACTACCCAAGGCAACGTTTTGCCATACCAGCCAAACTGTTTCCTCTCATATCATCCACTCTTTCAAGTACCCTAATGTAAATTGCAAAGAAGTGGATTTAATAATTTGTATGCTTATCATATGCACGCCTATTCCCTCGCTAATACAACACCGGCACAAGACAAATTGAACTCATATACGCTATGCTAAATTCCAGTGAAATATGAGTTTGCTTTCGCGAATCAAAAACATATGCAGAGAGTTTCAATTGAAACCAGCTCTTTTTCCACCGAACAAATACACTTACTTACTGGTATTATCCTTTCTGCCGAGATTGGTTGCTCTCTGATGCTCCATGCAGCTACGCTATAATGTGCACACTACAGCAAGTACGTAGAGTAGAGAAACTTTATCGTCGTCAAGTGCAAGATTCAATTTGCTAAAGCGTTCTTCGGGAAATCTCCTTCGATGGGTCATTGTTTCAAGTGGTATCCATTTTCCCGCACTTTAATCCTTTGTCATCCTCTTTTCAATTGTGGATGCCTTGTGAGGGGTATGGGAGTAGGATTGAAGAATCCAATGAGATGAAAAGTATTATACAGAGCTAGTTGAGATTTTCTTTTCAAATTCGATTCAATATTTTTCTGCAAAAGATACTCCCACTTATATGTGTGTGCATACTTACGTATGTTAGTTTAATTCAGATAACTTGAGGCGAGGCGAATAATCGATGATAGGAATTACAGAAGCTGATGAAAATGTTTGGAGGGAGTCTTTAGTAAAGTCTTGTCCTTACGCTACGTTAGATTGAGCCAAAGTTTCTTGTAGAAATGAATGTTGATGGTATACTACAATATTACAACTACATACACGCTCTAAAGCTGCGTTAACTTCATTTTGCCAGAATTATATTTACTTTTTTACAAGGTGTCACACTGGAAAATCCAATGGGTTACACAAAAGTAGGTAATCATTATATACAATACTTACGGATGTTTCAGTACTCTTCGATCGAAGAATAAGGCAGGTTTCCTAAAACGAAGATATGTATTTCCCTTGACATTACGTCCAATTGTCACCACGTACGCGGTGAATGACATGTATACATTCACCACACGCAGTTGTCATAAAGAATTCATTTCGAGGCAGTGATGGAAAATTACATGAAAAACTGCAAATCCTAGAACCATGTACATAATACAATGTTCCATTGCGAAAGAGGTATGAAATGAAATAATGGCGCATATATGGATACAGATACAGATACCGAAATAGATACCCTCTCTGTGACATAAGACTTGTATGCAGCATATTCTAACAGCAGATTGGGCAAAATCTCATTTTATCCTTTACCATGCCTCGTGTGTCACCCACCTGCTTACTCTGCGTGATAATCATATCCAAAAATCCTACGAATCCTATGAGTCCTGCGAGTCCTCATGTGCCAAACAGAGAAAAAAAAATTATTTGAATTTCTCTCCTTGTTCAGAATGTTATTTTCATTTTTGCTCCACGGCTGTAGGTTGGGGTATATTTTATTGTGTTGCCATTGCGGCAGAGTACATTATCCTTTTGTTGAGAGCATCGCCTGTAATATTGCCTACGGGTGATATTCCCACCTCCAATGGGTTTTTGGTACCGACATAACTTTCAACACCTGAAAGACACAGGGAAGTTGCCGTCGCGTCATCGTCCCCTTGATGCGTAATGGTGTAATGCGGGTGTTTTTGTTGGTGCTTTGGCTGTTTGTCGATTGAAGTTCTCTTACGATGACTTTTTTCTGGTTTTTTGGCTGACGACATTTACGTGATTTGATATACAAAGAGGAAAATAAGAACAAAAATGAGTATATGTACAGTACACGTAATATCCTCGGGAGATTAACAAGAAAAAGATTTATTACAGTCACATGATGAGAATTTTTGGATGTGTTTTTGTTTAATAAAAATCGCTCAACGAGTTTTAGAGATTTGTTGGAGGATATTGTTGCCTTTGTAGGAACATAGCTCTCTGGGCGTTGGATGTTTGGTTTTTCCCCTAAGAGGTATAAATCAACATTATGTTGGTTTTTAATGAATTGATACACCTGAATGTTGTCGTTTAATAACAAAGACACCTGAAGTTATGCAGATTCCAGTATACTTACTGAGTCCTCAGTACATAATCTGAAAAGCTTATCAGAGGAAGCATAACGTTTGGAAACTTGTAATAAAAATTTAGAAAAACTACATAAACCATTGCCCGGGGCAATACTGTTTAAATTTTAGTACTTTCTTTAACGTGCAAATTGATATCTTAACGTTTAAACATAATATCCTTACAAAGTATTTTAGTAAAATAAAGTTTAAACAAAACTAAAGAGTAAAAAGCGTATTAAATACTATCAGACTGTAAAGGGAAGCCCACCGTAGAACTACTAGTGCCATTAAAACAACTTCTGCCACCGGTCTAAGCGCTGCAGTTATTTTACTACGACTGGACTTAGACATTTAGGAGGAGGCAATGATTCGGCTTAAAAAAATCGAGATCTGGCATGAAACACTATTTAACAAAATTTCATAGCAATGATCGTTGTTCATGGTGCCATATTTTTAAGTAGAGGTGAGACTGTGATAGGATCGCTGCTTCTAACTGCTCGGCTACTCACTGTGATTTACTTCTTCACACAACGGAGATGACACCACTCAAAATACAAACTGGTTGCTTGTTGTTTCTTTGTATTAAGCATATATAGTATCTTTAATACTTCCCAAAATCATCCATATGTATGTATTCCCACAACTTACTCGAACTTGTGTATCGCAGACGGCGTTTATTGCTTTGAGTAGGTTATAGTTGTGATTGTTCGGTGGTAAGTTGTAGCAGGGTATATTTGTTATGTAATAGCAGTTGTTCTACTGCTAAGAGTAAGTGCATACCAAATCGTAACGCAATGCAACATTCTAGGCAGGAAAATTTTCAAAAATTTCATTCCTTAACATGCATGTGCTTATAGTCACGTCTTTGTCCTGTTCGTTTACATTTGTAGTGTTTATGAATGGCTGTCTGATTTGGCTTTTATTGTAGACTAAGCAATAAATGCTAACTGCAATCTTATGAGTGATTAAATTACTGTTAATCCTAACTGCTTTTCCTTAATGGTCTCCATGATCAATGCTCATTGAAAATCATTCTTCAGCCCATCTCTTTCTATGCATCTTTTCTCCTCCTGTGGCCGAAAGACTTCAATTTAATGTAATTAAAATCATTTATAATATCTTTTACATTAGATCATGAAAGCAAAAGTTAAGTTAATTTAAGTTAATTAAGTTAAACCGAAATTAAGATGAGGAAAAATAATGGAAGGTGAAGCAAAAAAAAAAAACAAAAGGGAAGAAGAAACTTAAAAGAAAAATTTATATATGTATGTAGATTTTAAAAATATATAAAAATATTATAATATTTAAGAATTTTTGACTAAATATATGACTAAAGCACTTTCAAAATATTTGGCGATGTCTTCTTATATTTTGGTGTAAGGCATTCTACTCTCTGATAACAAACACAAAAATTGGTGTTTGCAATAAGTGCAGGTGAATCTTGGCTGTAGGAATAGAAACGATTTTGATCAGGTGGCAAAGTTAATTTTTTTATGAAGGTACGTAGGTTCTTCGAAATTCGACCGAGTGGAAATAAACAAACAGCGAGAGAAACAACGCTATGTATTTGTTTGCATAATTTTTTTTTTGTAATATTCTCCCGTGTAGGGAAGGCAAAGGGATCTAAGCTCATACAGCCATGAACGTGATCAAAATACTTTCATTTAATTGGTCAAAGCATTTTGTATAGGGAAATCATGTGTGTGTGTTTACCTTATTTTACCCGACTTAACGATAATATACGCACTTGCTTTTCTTTTCTGCACATCTATGCCATAGTACCTTTCGAATGATATGAGTTTTATCTTCCTCCTTTTATAATAAATACTAAAAACACGTACGATAAATTTCGTGTTCACACATTTAAAATACGTGTATAAGTTACATCAAAACATGTTTTTTATGTGATCTGACGTGTGACCAAAGCGTTTAAAATTATCTATATTTCGGATTACATTAATGTATAATAGCAACATTTAAAATTCTTTTTGCTTCGGAATTAGGAGCGTTAGAAGGTAGAGCGATTCTGCGCTCGCTTTTATTAAACATTGGTATAAGAAATTCTCAAGCCCATATGCCACAAGATCCCTCTACATTACATTCGTAAGACTTCTCCTTGAGTATGCTAGCCATGTACGATCATTGGTCACCCTACTACGAGATCAATATATCGCGTATTGATGTTATGCGGTACATGTTCATCAGCTTTGCCTTACGATGCCTTGCTAAGGATGATATGAACAACTTACCAACTTATAAGCGTCGTCTGGAACTAATCAACTTACAGTCTCTAAACAAACGTCGTGAAGTTGCTGACGTATTGTTTATTCATCAGCTATTAGCTGGTAACCTTAATTACCCCGCTTTGCTCCAAATGATCTCCTTTTACACTAACTCACGTAATCTAAGGTCTATACCCGTCTTCCGCCTTGTTCTCTACCAATTATGGACACCACGAGCCAATGTAAAGAATTCTTCGTAGGACTAACCCTCAAGCTAAATCATTTTACCTTTACACTCCCTTCTACTCAAAAATTATTAGTTTAAGTTCCCTTTTGTTAAGTTATTAGATGCTTGTATTAAGTTTAAGAAAAATAAATAAATAAAAAAACATTTTCCAAAAATCCCATCATGAACATTTTGCATCGAAAATCGTTTAGCCGTAAATGCACTGCAAGTGGCAATTACTTGGAACGTAATTGCAATCGTAAAAATGCAATATTTTCCAATTGCTGTCACTCAACATTTACCAAGTCATTATGCATAAAATGTCTTTTTCGAAAAAAAAAAAAAATGCAGCAATTCAAATGAATTAACAACAAGGACAACATCAGGAAATCAAATCCTGTTTGCACATTCTTTTGACGCTTTTGATCGCCGTACTAGAAAATTTATGACATAGCTGTCGTATAACAACGATAAACCACAACACTACCACCAGGATGTAGCCGAATAATTAAAATTTAATTTTGTTTGCTGTCGTGTAATTAAAAGTTACGGTTTACGATTAGAGCAGTTATCCGCATCGCAGTCGGTAGCTACGGAGTTTGTTATGCTTCCATTAAAGGCAAATTATAATATTTTTTCTATCGAAAATATTATAAAACTTGTCATGTTATGTTTGGTCGGTACAAACTGTCAACAAATTATGAGGTATTTGTATTTTATGAGTGGATGAATGCACTATATCTATCTAGGTACAGATAGTTTGGAATTAGTTCTTAATACACAATTTAGGTCTTTAAGCTTATTATGCAATAGATGACGATGAACAACATTCGGCGCTAACTGCATACGTCGTAGTTACTATGAATTAACTCTTCACAGCCACAGAGTCTGTGAATCCACTAAAGACCCCACCACTGCAGCGGGGATGCACAGTAGTTAACAATTTTAATAATAATCTTAGCGAATGTTTAAGTTTGGTACTGTAAATCAACTTTTTGGGTTCATAAACTATCATCTTCTTGTTCTCATCTATTTATTTACTACTAATATGCAAACCACTTCGGTGTTCTCTCAAAAACTGCGCAAATCTAATCTCCTGTGCAACATAACCCTAAGACTGTTTTCTTGTTCCTCACTGTTTTAGATCCAGTTTTTAACATTTAACACGAACTAATAACTGGTCATAATATATTAAACCTCATGCACCGTCTTACAAAAAATAAAATAAAATCAATAACTACTAAATTTGAGGACATATCTGAGTCTGTTGACAATACTTCTGCATTAAAAGAGCAGCAAAAGCCAAAAGAATTAACCGACCAGCTATTATATTAAAGCAAAAAATCTCTACCAAAATTGGGACTAATCTGTCACTATCTAGGATATCAAAGTTTATTGACGAAGAGCTTAAGGGTTCCAAGGGCAAACGCATTAGTGAAACTAGACTCAAGGAGATTGTCAATTCAACTTTCGAAACAAAAGAACAAGTTAACATCTGCTCTGTTTAAATACACGCAACATAAAATTCCTTACGAACTCTTACATCGTCCATTGCTATCTCGACTACCATCAAACATAAAAAAGCACTTCGGTCATGAGCTCATCTCCCCAATCGATATGAGCAAATAGGCAGCCAAAAGATCTTAAGCTTTTTACACGGTCTTGAACTCTCGTATAAAGAAATCTAATCCTTAAAGCCGTAGAAAATATATATGTACGTAACCTTTTTTGAGGCTGCGGTATTATACGGGTCTTTTTTGACCTTACCACCTTCCAACAGTTATAAATAAATTAAATAAGTTATGCAATCCATTCTCAAGTTACGTATTAGACTTCTAGATGGCTCTCCAGAAGAATTATAAGGAAACTAGACTACGGTTACTTCTCCTTAAGCTTAAGCACCAGCATTCCAATTACTGTGAAGGTCGCTCTTTGATACGTTCGAGTTCCAGATGAGTCCTTGTTAAGATCCTACTTGAACGCAATATACTGCAACTTATTAAATATACTCTTTAATTGTGTAATAAATCTTATGCGTGGGTTCATAATTAAATCGCTATACACAGATTCTTATCAACACAGCTTGTAACTTACAAAATACATGCAAATTTTAAATAAGATGCTTTAAGGCTCTCAATTTGACGTCATACTTTGGCCACTTTTCATTTATAGTAGAATCCATCCATCCACCTTTCAATATATCGAATGAAATAGTGGAGGATACAATGCGCCTTCAAGGCTTCCACCCTAAATAACGCCACATAAACACACATCAATCTCCTGTGAAAGTCTCTATGAAAGTGCATGAACACTGGGCGTCGTCATCACTGTCAGTGGGTACCTGAGCACACGAAATACGTATTATGGCCTTATTTTCTCGTGCATAGTGAAACGATATCAAAAGATAGGTGAATGGTTTTGGTTCCAGGGGGTATGCACAGTGTCGAGTTCGAGGCAAAAAAACGGGTGAAAGGACCTCGTTATATGAAGGGAAATTCAAGTGCAAATAATGTATACTCCCCATATTCATATATGTTAACTTTCCCTCTCTGAATGTGTTGGTGTGTGTATATTGTTGCTGCATAAAAGAAAAAAATGTTGCACTCTGGAAGGTTGTTTGAACATGACGACGGTGTACCTTGCAGCACAAAAGATAACAGGCTTTGAGTTTCATAACAAGTGCTGTGTGTGTTTCTTTTTCTCCGTTTTGCAATATTTTAACATTTTAAGTGTTTGTGGGTGGAAAAAGGAATTCCAGGTTAAGGGAAGGATAAGTGCTTGTAAGCAAGCATACTGTGGATGCAATTTGCATAGCAAATTTTCTTGTTAAATATTTTAGTATTTAAATTAGAATTAATATTTTTGAATTGTGCTAATAATTGTTATTTACTTTTCTCATTTCAGTCACAGAAAAAGAAATCAGACAATGGTAAGTGGTACTGGTATCGGCTTATGTTCCTTCGGCTTTTCTGTATAATTATCTCTTATTTGAGCAATCTTGTTTATAACTTACAATTAGGCTCTCAGAATAAGTTACCTTAACGCTGCCTACAGATACATTTAAGGAAATCTTATTCAAGCTGGATGCAATGAGAATAGAAAGTGCAGATGAGTATCAAATCTCCAAACAAATTTTACTTCAACCTACACATGTACAATTTTAGTAAAACACTATTGCTTAGTTTTTCGCAAGGTAGATGAATAAAGTTTTGCCTTGACGAAGTCCTGGCACAGTACCTGTGGGCGCCATTGTGCAAGTGGTTAGTGTGTCGGACCATTGCGCATGAGATTACATGTTCGAATTCCAGAAACAACAAATATTTTTTTCACGATCCCACCTCTCTCGGAATCAAAATATTGGCAAATTGTGATTTCAATAAGTTGATGGTATGTAGCGTCATCCTGTTAAAACTTCATCATTGATCATGGTCCGGCAATGACTTTCATGTACCGCAATGCAAGCTGTTGCCCATTTTTACAGGAAATGAGGCCCTTACATACTTCCGAATGTAATGGGGTCTGGATTTGTCTCAATTCATGTGCGAACATTTTGCTTATTAAAAAACCAATTAAGCCAAGAACTAACCTCATCGCTAAATATAATTTCGCAATAAATAAGCAGATAAGCTTGCAAATGCTCCAGAGCCTATTTAGAGAAAAAAAAGTCGCAAATGATGGTCTCAGGGCTAATTCCTGCTCCACCTGGAACTATGTGCGCCATATAAATCACGAATTCATCCTTAAGTTTTGCGAATCAACGAAAGATTTTCGAAGTAAATTTTGATAAGTTGATAGCGTTGTTGAAGCTATTCAGGTTGATTCGCCGGACTATACTGAACATAAATGTGGAAAAGAGCGGGAAAAGAAGATCTTCCGAGTACTTTAATTGAATGCTTTAACGAATTCTTCTACTAACACATTAATAGATCATCAAAGCTCTGTATTTTTGAACAAAATTCAAGTACTAGAATGCAGGTTGAGTGTCTTTTGTTACTTGGGACAGGTACTTTACTACTATGTACCTATGTATTAAAATACTTATCCAGCCTTAAGAAACAGCACAATCGTTATTTTTCGTTAGCTTTTTACACTGATGTTGTTTTCAGAAGTAATATTAAAGTCAAAGCAGATAAAATCCCTTATTACCCCTAAGTTGTAGCTTCCCACTTTGATTTGCCAATGTTAGGTGTCCCTTCTTGTTGACAGCATACAATCGATTTTCCCCTCGATCACAGTTAAACAAATTATGACCAATTCTCTTTTAATAGTTCGAACTGACCGTTGGGTTCGTCCAATTATATTAATATCATCGGCTTGCGTAAAAAGTTGTAAAGACGCAAGTATAATGTTAAAAAAGTTATATGACAGTGCAATTCCTTTTCCAAATCTTTTTTTTACAATAAAGGTCTCGGTAAGGTCGTCACCGAGCTTGACGGGGGCAGCGAGCATTCTCCATCGTCATTCCACGCAAACGGACGAGTTAAATAGGGATACGAAAATAAGAGCTCTCTTTATACATGCTATCATAAGCAGCTTTAAGATCGATGTCGATCGGTATTTTTCCCATGATCTGCTGTAGTATGAACATTTGATCGTTTTGTGGACTTTAATTGCCTACACCCACACTGATAAGACCCAATCTGAATGTTTACGAAAGGTAATGGTAAGAAAACGGAAGTCTCTGTTATTGATGCAGTTGAGTGGGTCTATTGTAGCTTGAGTAGATACAGTTTAATCAAAGGCGCAAAAGGGCTCAAACTTGTTGTATTATACTATAAATGCCATATAAAACTGATGACTTATATTGTTGGAATGTACTGGTGTCCGTATCCTGCAGGTATTTACACCCTTTTTTAATTTTTATTTTCTAGTAATTTATGGTTGGGAAATTTACTTCAAGGAAATCATCTTACGAAAGATAGAGCATGACCGGCTCAGTTGGTATTACCATGTTCGAAGAAGAGATCATTTGAACCATGTTAAAAAGGCAATATCAATGAACGTTCCAAAGACATCGCGAGGCAGCGGAGGTAGGCCTATAATATAACTTCGATTTATACATCGTGGGCGCCGTGGCGTAAGTGGTT
Organism: Brachypalpus laphriformis; assembly: GCA_945910035.1. NCBI lineage: Eukaryota > Metazoa > Arthropoda > Insecta > Diptera > Syrphidae > Brachypalpus > Brachypalpus laphriformis. Next base: position 38,619,899 of record OX246753.1, read on the forward strand.
AGTGTGTCGGATCACTACGCACGAGGTTCCAAGTTCGAATCCCAGAAAACACCAAAAGTTTTTTCACGGTCCCACCTCTCGCGAGCCTCTGACAAACATCCGAGAGTATTGTTGTCACGATAAAGCTTCTCAAATCGCCGTTCGGAGTCGGCATTAAACGGTAGGTCCCTCCCATTCGTGTGAAAAATATAACGCACACAACATGAGTGGTTGCGAGAAGTTAGGCCCTGGCACTTTAAAGAGCTGTTGCACCAAATATTTGTATTTTTTTTGATTTATACATCGGTTTCTTAACGATTCTTTTATGCATGCCTCAGGCTAATGCAAACCAGTTTCTCGTATTTTTTTGTAATTGGTATTTTGTACCCTCTCACTTCCTTTTAGAAGTCGTTCGTTAATACCGATCATCAGTATGCGACCTTTTTCTCATTTTGAAACTAGGAACATATCCATAATATCAAGAGAGTGACGCATAATAATGATGGAACATTTTGCACCCTCGACCTACAATGTTTACTAATATAACTGTAATATAATGCAATTAGCTATCCCCTTCGGGTAGGGGTTAGAATATACCCGAGGTAGGCATGCCTGTCTTAAGAGGCGACTAAAATCCACCCTCCGTATACCGAGTATGGCGTATACAAAAACATGCAATGAACAAAACAAAAGATTTGAATACCCCAGGTGACAGTCCAGGTACACTAGAAAATCCACCCTCTTCGGAGGTCGGCTCTACGGATTTTGGGGAGATCCATTTATGGCACATATTAAATCTCTTCTCAAAAGTACAACGGTATCTCGATCTCCACCAACAAGACCGAACATCTCCGGAAAAAGAAGTCCGCCGGAAGCGCAAGCGCGTGAAAAACGGGACTCAGCGAAATATAAAAGTCTTGAGGAAGAAAATAAAACACTCCGAATCAAGCTTAAGGAAAGCAACTACTCTATCAACATCTTAAGAAAAAGATAGACTTATTTAAAGAAGAAAATAAGTCCCTAAGGAACGCACATATCCAGAAAGAACGTGAATGTACTCCAGCACGCCTAGCTAGTCGGGAATAACACACCGACGAAGAAGAGCTAGCACGCGAAACGTATCGGATCCCAAAGAAAAGACCTAGTAAAAAACGGGGAGCCGGTTCATCGCCCGAAGTCGAGCCCCTAAAACAAGAAAATCACAAAAAACCACAAGAAAAGCAACTTTGAGAACAATTTCGTCCACCGCCACCAATAAACATCGTCAGGATAACGGAATACAATAAGTTGCAAAGCCTCCTTAAAAGAACATTGACATCGAAATATAAGGTTACGTCTTCGAGGGATAATGCGTCGAAAATTAACGTCGATGACTACAATGACTACCGAGCTCCGTCCCAAAAGCTAAAAACCGAAAAGATTCAGTGGTATACTTTTGAAATCAAATCAGAAAGGCCACATCGTGTTGTTGCAAGGTGACTCCACCCCTCATGCACCAAAGAAGAGGTTATGACTGATCTTCAAGCCAAATGCCTTAAAATTCTTCATGCCGTTAATATTATCAAGAAGGAGAAGCAACAAACGGAAATAGATAAAGACGTCTTGGTAAGGCGTGGACCTCCGCTTTTTATGCTTACCTTCGATAAGTCTGATAATATCGACGATATCTACTGAATTAAAGCTATACTAAATATCGTGGTCAAAATCGAGCCCATACGTAGAAATTTAAGGATGATTCCGAAGTGCAAACGTTGCCAAGGATTCAACCATACGCAAGTGTACTCCAAAAAAGAGAGCTAAAGAGTTGCAAAAACGGAGAGATGTGCTCCTTAAGCCTCTAAATGCAAAATCGAAATTGAAAACTAAACCAAAGCGTAAGATAGCACAGAAGAAAGTAGGGAAACTTAAACTGCCGGGTCCAGAGCGCAAAAAGGTGAGTAAAGGAGTGTCAACAGAAAAGTCCTCGACCTCTGTTCTTAAAAGAAATGGCACTGAAAAGTTAACATTGAAAAAGCCGCCAGGCAAGGACCCTCGGACAGCAGGAGTGCAGACTTACGCTCAGGTCGCAGCATCCGAAAAGCCAAAAAACGTTCAAATTTCGACGGACCCTGTCTCTCATGTTTTATCGGTTATTCTCGAGAAATTTGAAGAACAAAGCAAAATAAATAAAATTATTCTCGAAGGGTTGCTTAAGCTTGAAAATAGTTCACGGAATACGCGTACTTCATCTAGAATATGAATGAAAAACGAATATTAAATATATGTACTTGGAATGCAAACGGACTTTTGCAAAAACTTGACGAATTGGAAATCTTCATGCGTGAAAAAGATATTGATATTTGCTTGATTTCTGAAACCCACGTAAAAAAGGAATCGCATTTAAAAATAAAAGGCTATAATGATTACCGCGCTTGTCACCCTTCGGGAAAAGCGAGAGGCGGATCATCCTTGCTTATTAAAGACTGCATTGAACAATCCGAAGACCTAAAGATCGAACTTGAAACTTTGCAGCTGTGCACGATTCGAGTTAAAAATAGTCAGCGTACTCTTAAAATCGCATCTATCTACTGTCCACCACGTTCCGCGCTTGAAAAAAGTGATTTTACTAACTTGTTCGAATCGCTGAAACCTAGATTTATTATTGGTGGCGATTTTAATGTGAAACATATATTCTGGGGCTCATGATACTGCTCAAAAAAAGGTAGAATGCTCTATGGGGCAGGTATGGAGTACAGTTGTGATTTCCATTCGACGGGTAAACCGACCAACTGATACTTCGAAAATACCTGACCCGATAGACTTTTTCGTTGTGCAAGGAATATCTACCAACCATATAAAAGTTAAAGAGAGCTTTGATTTGCCGTTTGATCATTCCCCGGTTATTTTAATAATAAACAAAAAACTAGTCTATAACATAGAGCCAGCAAGATTAATTGGTCGACCAACTATCTGGGAAGGCTTTAGGAACGAAATTGAAGATAATGTTGAACTGAGCGTTCCACTAACGACACCCTATGAACTTGAGGTTGAAGTTGATCGCTTCGTTGAGAACGTACAGCTCACCTCTTGGAATAATACGCCCAATCCAAGGCAAACGTCGGACAGATACGGTTTACGATATCCTCCGGAAATAAAAGAATTGGTCAAGGAAAAAAGAAAAGCTCGTAAAAAATGGCAACAGAGTCGTACTCCGCAGCATAAAGCACACTTGAATCGTCTGTGCAATTTGTTGAAGAAGACTATTAAGGATTTTAAGAATCGTGCAATAGGCTCTTACCTTGAAAGTTTAACAGCGAAAAAAGATTCCAATTATTCATTTTGGAAAGCTGTAAAAGGCACCAAAAGGCCCAAAGTCCCCGCGCCACCAATCAAATTAAATCAAAATGAATGGACGAAGGAAGATAAAGAAAAAGCGGACGTCTTTGCGGCCCACCTGGAAGAAACCTTTAAACCGTACAATGGTCAAGTGGTTTACGACAACCGCAATAGGCTGGATTTACCATCTGACGACTTGACGCTCACAAGTGCAATGCGAAGGGAACTCAAACATGAGATCGAGAATATAAAACCTAAGAAATCTCCTGGTTATGATTTGATTACCATTGATTAAGCTTCTCCATATTGTAAATGCTGCGCTCAGATTAAAACACGTGCCAAGCCAATGGAAAGTTGCGGAAGTCATAATTGTTTTGAAGCCAGAAAAACCACCAAATGAGGTAAAATCTTATAGACCAATTTCGCTTCTTCCAATCATATCGAAAATTTTCGAGAGGATATTACTAAGGCGTCTCCTACCGGTTATAGCAGAAAATAATCTTATCCCTGACCATCAATTTGGGTTCAGAAGTAAGCATTCGACGATTGACCAGGTGCATAGAATTACTGACGTAATCGAGAAAGCACGTGAAGAAAAATAGATTTGCTCAAGCGTATTTCTTGACGTCTCGCAAGTCTTTGATAAGGTGTGGCATGATGGCCTGAAATCCAAACTACGACAAGTTCTCCCTGTATGCGTATACTATATTCTAGAATCATATCTCGGGAATAGACTCTTTCATGTTAGACATGGAGTTGAATACTCGGAGCTCAAAGAATTTCGGCCGGCGTACCGCAGGGAAGCGTTCTTAGGCCGCTTCTCTATTTGTTACATACAATCGAAGAATCAACTGCGAAACTACAAACGCATTGAATAGTGTAAATGAATGGACGAGGGACTGGCGGATCGCCCTCAACGAATCGTAATCTGTTCACGTGAATTTTACTTACAAGAAAACTAATAACTTGCCAATTTTCCTAAACTCGGCCCGAATACCCTTTGGAAACGAGGCCAAATACCTGGGAATGACACTCGACGCAAGACTGAAATGGAATTCGCACGTGAAAATGAAACGTAAAGAACTCGAAATTATATAGAGAAATGTACTGGTTACTCGGAAAACATTCCCAGCTCACTACTGAGAACAAACTGCTTTTATACAAGCAAGTGCTAAGCCGGTGTGGACCTACGGTATACAACTTTGGGGTTGTACCAAGAAAACAAATGCCAATATTTTACCAACTTTTCAAAATAAAGTGCTAAGAGAAATTGTCCAAGCTCCGTGGTATAGTACAAACGACGATTTCCACAGGGATCTCGGAATTCCGACAATCGAAGCTGAAACTACAATAGAAGCTTTGCAAGAAAGCATAGAAACCGACTAATCGGACGCTGACTAGTTCTGTCAAATCTCCTCACTGTGCACAGAAAATCTTATTTTCTTTTCGTTCAATTGTGTAAAATTTTAAATGTAAATCGAACGCCGATCAACTCCATATATCTTTCGTAAATTCCCTAACAATTTATCAAGGATTGCATTCGTCCCTTTTTTGGATTTTGATTGTTTCTTCTCAATTTTTCCTTCGGTGGTCTTCCCTGTGCCGTTGTCGTCGTTTGTCGTTGGTGGTGTCTCAAGTGTTCTTCTCTCCTCCGCCCGAATCCTTTTTTCGAATTTCCTTTTTTTATCTTTGTGTTCACGAAAAAAAAAAAAAAAAAACATCTAACGAAGGAAATTCTTCCTCCATTCCATCCCCGAGTGCATAAACAAAACGAAATCCCGAAACAAAAAATAAAAGAAAATTTTAAAATAAGCATCGAACCATGGCAACTGCTGCATTGGATGAAAACCGTGACGAATCAAACCGTTGCATAGATATCGCATTAAGAGAAATCAATTGGGGCAACTATGAGAAGGCTATGAAATTCCTGCGAAAAGCTCAGAATCTCTATCCATCTAAAGAGGCCGAGGAGCTCATCGAGAGCATTGCAAACTTTCAGTCGACCACAGATGGTTGCAACAACAAGCCACAACCCGAAAACTCCTCGACAAGTCGCCAGAGAAAGCCCAGTGAGGATTCGAATGAGCCAAACAAGGAACAATTAGCGGTTGACTATACCGTCGATCAGGCGGAACTGGTGAATAAAATCAAGAAATGTAATAATTTCTATGAAGTTCTGGGCGTTACCAAGGACGCCACCGATTCTATTATCAAGCGAGCTTATTAAAAGCTCGCCTTGCAATTGCAGCCGGACAAAAATCGTGCACCAGGCGCTGTAGAGGCCTTCAAAACCGTGGGCAATGCTGTAGCAATTCTAACAGACCCTCGAAAACGTAAAGAGTACACTGTTCTAAGCTCTGATGCTTCCATCAATGGTTTAGGCACGCAAACCAACTTCCATCAACATAATCACCATCCGGGTTATCATCGTCCATTCGAGAGTGCATTCGAACGCGGTAGTGACATCTCGGCCGAAGACCTCTTTAACATGTTCTTTGGGAGTTTTCCGACGAACAGACGACGTGCCGCCAATGGTGGACATGCTCACCGTGAGACCACTCCTCAGCCAAGCCTGGCATTTGGCCTCATCCTTGTACTCATATTCATCTCGATGCTATCGTCCTTCTTCACCTCGGACCCGGTCTATAGCCTGTCTCAGTCCACAAAATACACAGTGAGACGGGAAACCCAATACCTGTCCTTTCCATATTATGTGCGAGAGAATTTCCAAAGTGACTACCAAGGCTCGCTGGGGCGCCTAGAGAATTCCGTGGAAGAAGATTTCATATACACAATGAAACAGAACTGTTACCGTGAGAGGAGCTATCGTGAATCTATGATGGCTCGAGCTAGAAGTTTTGGCAGCCGAGCACAGTTGGCACAGGCACAAGGCCTCAAGGTGCCGTCCTGTGATAATCTTTATGAAATTGGAATCACCCGTTACTCGTTCTACTAGAGTCGAGTCGAACGAATGCAATTCTAAGCAGAGTATATGTTATACCGGAGCCATGGTACACGAATTGTTCTTAATCTCATGTGTCACCAAAATGTACAAAATGTAAAACAAATTATTAAGATAAAACCCTAATAAAAAAAAAATAATAAAAAATTAATAAAAAACGGTTCTAAGTCAACAATACAGTCCTACAAATTTTGGATGAAAGCAATTTATTGCGCCGACTACAAAGGACGAAACCTTTTGACTTGGCGAGATAATGATTAACAGCGTCTAGATTGTGGAATATGCAGGATCTTTCAGTGGAAAGAAACCTGCCAAACGTTTTTATTTCACGATAGAAAAATTGCTTGACAAGTTAATACTTAGTTGCGATATCTAACAAATTTATATCGAAGTCAGTAAGAATCTGACACTACTATGAGCACGCGCTTGCTATTCTCATAGTGTCTATGGAAGATTTTTTTTAAAATAAATAAATAAAAAAATAAGCTATTGAAAATTTATTGAAAGTTCGCAAAGGGAGTCAGTCATGCATGTGAAAAGAGCACAATACTAGAATGCATCGTTCTAATAAGCAAAGACGAAAATTGGACACATGTAGGCTATGACTTTAGGGGACTGTTCAGAAATCTGCAGCAATGTGAAGGAATAAACTGCATCTATTCAATTATCATCATAATATTATATACTCTTCAGGGTACCACAAGGCTAAGGGCTTGGTCCTATTTTGTTTAATGTATTTATGTCTTAGTAAGACACTCTTTTAGCCATGTTTGCTGATGACACAGCCCTCTTTTCATCGAACTTTTTGGCATAGGATACCTTAAAAAAAAAAAAAAATATTTGGCGCAACAGCTTTTGAAAGTGCCAGGGCCTAGCTTCTCGCAACCACTCATGTTGTGTGCGTTATACTTTTCACACGAATGGAAGGGACCTACAGTTTAGTGCCGTATCCGAACGGCGATTTGAGAAGCTTTTTCGTGACAACAATACTCGCGGATGTTTGTCAGACGCTCGCGAGAGGTGGGACCGTGAAAAAACTTTTTGGTGTTTTCTGGTATTCGAACTTGGAACCTCATGCGTAGTGATCCGACACACTAACCACTTACGCCACGGCGCCCATAGGATACCTTAACTTCCCTACAAAATTCATGGAATTCGCTTAAAACTTTTTCACAAAATGGAAAATTAAAGTTAACGCGTTAAGAAATCTGAAGTTATTTGGTTTACTCGGCGTAAAAAAACAGCTATTCCTTCCTCAAATGATGTTACAGTTAAGCTCGGCAAACACTGAGTGGTCTGAAAACTGCAATTACTTAGGAGTAACTCTAGAGAAGAAGCTTACTTTTGAAAACATATATCAAACACAGTTTATAAAGTGAGCATTATTGTTAAGTTTTTTATTCTTTTATTACCAGAAAAACTTATATTCAAAACGATCTTCTAACCTGTTTTAACTGTGGTGCACTCGTGTGGGCTAATTGTGCCAAAACACACAAAAAGAAGCTCCGACTTGTAGCCAAAACAAGGTGCTAAAATGAATGTTAAATCTACCTTGGCATTACTCAACGATGAGACTCCATGATAAAGCAAACGTGAATTTCGTTTCTTACCTTATATACAAAAAAAGTAAAAAGCGAAGCAGCTCCTTAAGTGCCTAGCTTCTCGCAACCACTCCTGTTGTGTGTGTTATATTTTTCACATGGATGGAAGGGATCCACAGTTTAGTGCCGCACCCGAAGGGCTGTTTTGAGAAGTTTTCTCGTGACAACAATACTCTCGGATGTTTGTCAAACGTTCGCGAGAGGTGGGACCGTGGAAAAACTGTTTGGTGTTTTCTGAGATTCGACGTTGGAACCTCACGCACAGTAGTCCGACATACTAACCACTTGAGCCACGGTGCCTGCCTTATCTCATAAATAAATTAAATGAAAATTTCTTGTCTAAATGCTCTTATTCGGAAAATTAACTTTCTCGTAACGATTTACGTTAAAGCTTGGGCTTAAATGCAATTTAGCTGTAAGAGTTATAATAAGGGTTTTTGCCTGTAGTACTTCCCTGAAATAAACTTTTTAAATTGCTTATATTTCTTCACAATGATTTGCGAATTAACTTAGATGTAAAGAATTATGTTCTATATCTCTACAAGAAGGTTTCTCATATTACACCAAATTGTACAATCAAACTACAAATAAATAAATCTAAAAAATGCTGGTTATTATTCAACTGGTCATATATGGTATGGGTTGCTAAACTTTAATATGTGACCATAAGTCTTATAAGGTGATAATTTGGTATCTCGATCACGTATGTGCAAAGTATTTACTAAATTTTGAGTAGCTTATATAACCAATTTAAACTTACTATGCACAATGTTAACCTTAAAATAAATATAAATACAGTCGTGAGGACTTCAAAATATCTTAATTTGGACAAATAATAATCCACTTCTCTACGAACTTATGAATCCTAAATAAATACAAACTTATTTTTTTCAACAGGCACAAAGGTTTTCTAAAAGACTGTCCGAACGGTTTACTCACAGAACAAGTAAGTAAAAGCAAACATTTTACCCTCCCCCAACCACTCATAGAAGTGTCAATTTCACACTTCACCTGGTGGTTACCACCCACCTATTCAACCAACCAATTTCCCATTCATTAGATCCTTAGACATTGTTTCAACACCATCAGAGAATAAACATCCAATCATTGTTACCAGTCAAGCCACCTTCACCTATGTACATACCTCTCACCTATAAACTTCAAAAGAAAAATATTTTTCAATTTTCCTTATCGCATAACTCTCGCTTTTTCTTTCCATTTCTACCATCTCTTTCTCGCTTTCTTCCATGTGGATGCCGAAACAACTTTAACCTTCATCTTGTGTCTATTATCAAAAATAAAAACACACAAAAAATCCCTTGGGACTCTTCCTGATACCACAACAACCAACCCTGGGGACATAAAACAAAACTCTCTCATTTCTGACGCTGCTTCGTCATGCTGTGCGTGTGCTGGGTTTATGCTGCGTCTGGTCATATTGTTCCTGCCTGCCTGCGTTTGCCTGGTGAATCTATGGTGTTACCGGATTTTATGTTTTATTTCTTAAGGGTTTTATCAAAATTTACAAACAGTTCTTCCCACAAGGAGATCCCAGCAAATTTGCGTCACTTGTGTTTAGGGTTTTTGACGAGAACAACGTGAGTATATAACAAGGAGCATGAAAGCGCTCTCCCTTCTTCCACCTCTCAAAAATAACCGAGTCAGACAAAGCACTATCCTCATCTGGGCACTGGAATGGGGCTTTGTGTGCGTAGTTTGTAGGGCTTTTCGAAATATAAGATATACACAAAAATATACTCGTAGCTTCCCAGAAACAAAAAGGAGAAAACATGTTAGGTGGATGGGAGTCGATGGTGGAACCGTAAAGTTAAGCACAAACTGATAACAAACGATGACGGGTATAAATCTAGCTATGTTTCCCTTCAAAAGTAATTAAATGAAAAGGACTGCTAAGAGATCCTTTTGTGGAAATTGAAATAAAGACAGTATGTCTGGTGGCTAGTTGTAGGGTATAGTATACATAGAGCATAGTATTTTTAACTGCGCTATATCTTATTGTACGAATGTAAGCCTTTTACAGCTGCTACCCATAGTAGCTGGGATAATTAAAACAAAGACTCCTAGTTGGAAAACTCAGGCATAAGCCCTACAAAATAACGAAATGCGCGTTATGATTGTCTGCTTAATTGAAATCAAATCGATTCCTTAATGTTCCAGTGAATTGTTGAACGTCGAGCGGTTGTACTGACGACGAATTTTGTTTACTGACATGTCTGGCCATTCATGCAAACAACAAACGAAAGGAGAGCCACACAGTGTGTTGTAGCCGAATACCGTATCCACATTAAATCAAACGAATCAACACTCTTGAATAATCAAATAACCTCAAATGCAATTACCATTTGATATGCACAGCATACTGGCGCTATGAGTGAGGGAGCCTTAGCATGGGTATGGGAGAGATTGGGTGGGGAGGTCGAAAAGTCGATTAAACATCTAGAATTTCATTCAAGGATTGGATGGTTAAATTAAAACAGGGGGTGGTGTCATTGTATTATATGAATGAATGACTTGGTACTCGAAAACGCATTAGGTTTGTTAATTAGTAAAGTTGTGAGTTAGAGTTGCACACCGAAAATGTGCATAGGATTATATTTCATTTGGTTGAAGCAGCAAAGTTTAGAGTCGATAGTGTACAGTCGCTAGAAACGATTGAAAAACGAATGAAGCGGTTTGGCAATCGGGGCATTATCAACGGCGGAAATGATATTAATTAAGACAGAGAAGCGATTGGTAGGTACTTTGCGAATTTTTAATCAGCAAAATTTGAATTTTTTATTCCAGGATGGTTCAATAGAATTTGAGGAATTCATTCGGGCGTTATCGATTACATCGAGAGGAAATTTGGACGAGAAGTTACACTGTAAGTTAAATGTGCTTGTACAATATTATTCATGAAAATTATATTTTATATAATAAAAGGAGAGGTATTATCATAAGAGATAATATACGAGGGATAAATTAAAGTCAAGCCATACAACCTAAATTGTATAATGGTTCGATAATAGTAAATTATGATAGATGATAGAGCTTCCTAAAACAAGCTCAATTGGAGGGGGTATTCTGAAGATGGCTAAGTAAGAGTGCTAGACTCTCAAATCTAATTATGGAAAGTACAATTCATAAATAAGGGACCCAATAGACCATTAGGTCGCAATGTAACATACTCTTTCTCACAAATAATAATTATATGTACACACCTCGAACAATCACTGCAGATATGTGTTGAGTAGGGGTGAAACGAAAATATTAGTATTCTTCGAAATATTAGCAATATTTGTGCATATTACTTATCGCTAATACGAATACCGTAGATATTATGATGCTTTAATATTCACCAATACGCATCAGATTACTATGCATGTATGAGTATTCGGTATACATCTGAATGACATGAAAGCAAAAAGATAAATTTATTTAGAGTCGAACAGAAAGTATTTCATGGCCTTCTAGTACTTTGTAAGCAGTAAGAAGATTCGAAACTAATAATAATTATACTCATTTTCTTTCAATAGTGTAATGGTTTTTCTGATTTTAGCATTTTCTATTCCTAGTTTACACCTTCATTCCTTCATTCCATTTGAAATACGAGAGGATATACTCGTACGAGTATTTGTTTTCCCAAAATAATGTTATTTATAGTTGAAATTAGCCTATGTACTTACAATGTTATATTATAGAACTTATTGTTTCATATTATGTGCTACCATATACCTCACAATAGTATTGATAACATAATTTATTATAACATAAACAAATATACATTTCATCAGCAGTATGTGTATCTAACTTCATGCACAGAAAAATAAACCTGAATAATTCCTTCCAAATCAGCTTTCCAAATCGAACCTATTGGGAAAAAACCAGTTGCCATATATGGATCGACAAATCAACAAGTACACCGATAGCTCAAAAAGGCAGGTGGTGTGGGTGCAGGAATTTATGAACCCAATTTTAAATCTGCTGTACCACCAGGTCAAAACACCGCCATCTACCAAGAAGAGGTCTATGCTATAGAGCTATGCGCCAGAGAATGCATCAGAAGAGGCGTCCGAAGATCACACATAAACATTCTATCAGACAGCCAAGCAGCTCTAAAAGCTCTCAAATCTTTCAGCTTCGAGTCTAAATTAGTTTGGAATTGTCTCACCACCCTCAAGCAGCTTGCTCCATACCTCTCATTCACTTGGGTCAATAGTCACAAAAGCATCGTCAGCAATGAGACTGCTGATGAGACTGCTTGCCAGATTTGGTTTCAAACTCAAATTCATTGGCCCGGAACCCTTTTGCAGCCTACCTATAAGCCAAATCAAAATTGAGCTAGATCGTTGGGAACAACGCGAAAAGCGCTTATACTGGGACTCACAAACAGGTCAAAGACATGCAGGGAGATTTATTGATCTCTCTAGTAAAAGATCGAAAGAAATTCTAGCAATGCTTCTAGCTGCTTTGCTTGGGTTCCCAGAGAAGCATCTTATCACCCCACTCTACACTTAAAAAAAAAAAAAAAAAATATTTCAAAATATATATGTATGTACTTAAATACATGTCACAAATACTGTACTTCGTACTGATTGCTAACTATGAAAGATACGAGAATTATTGATATTTTTTATCTGTTAGGATATCATAATCATGCTTATTCCAAGTCTCCCTCGACACAGATTTCACTCGAGTAATAAATTTCATTCGCATGAACTTTTCATATTCCGTGTCCTGAGTGAGAGGTGTTCATTGTCGAATGACCACATTATATATATTTGTGCAAGAAGAATTAAACAAAATAAAGAGAAGAACGTTAAGAGACAAATCAAATTCACTAAATCTTAAAGATATCATGTTAATCGCAGTTATTCTTATAGCATTCTCTCCCAGAGGCATTTTTTTATATATTCGCCTTGAAGTCGACCCACGGTTAGCAATAGAAAATAAGAAAAATAAACACGCTGTCGGACTTTTCTTCCATTTCTTATATCTTCGTCCAGCCGGTTTGGAAGGGGGTCTCAAACTGATCAATTTAATTGCACCATATTTCAAAATGTATCGCAGTTCTGTTTATTGTGGTAAAGCCATTGGCGATATCGGGCTTTGTTTCTAGCAGCCGTACCATGGTCTCAAACTGGCCGCGGTTATTCTTGGATTCGGTACTACCATGTACATATATGTTATGTTACAAAATAAGCAATAGTTTAGTGGTAACGTCGTCAGTTGCCACGCTAATGGTTCATGGTTCAAATCCTGATGTCTGCAAGCATTTATTTATTTCTTATGAAATATATAAAGTCAGTCCGATTATTTGCGAAAACTTATGTGAACACTACTGCGAAGGCATAATACTGGCAGTAGCTTAGTCATGTGGCTGGATAAATTGTTCGCTCTGATGATGGTGATTTGCTCTTGACATCGGTTATCGGGAAAAAAGAACTGTGAATCAGAAGCAAAGACAAAAAATAACAAAAATCTCCCCAGTTATCTGAACGTCACCCTCGGAAAATCTTTGAAGCCTAAACAACTGAGCTTCAAGAACCACTACACCAAAAATCTTCTCTCTCTATCGTTTCCAACGCCCGCACTGTGTGTAAACATATTAAAGGTATTCATAACCCTTAGAGTGCGCGCAAAGTATAAAAAAAAAAACAATAAAAAACAATTGTACTTACATTTTGTAACATCAGCTTGACAACAATTTCTGCTCGAATGAAAAATGACATTTAATTCAATTCGAGTGAAACCGAGAATCGAATGAGTAAATGAATAAACCCGAATCTCGATCGACATCGAAATCAACAATGTCATTTGGATAAATTCGAACAACAGCCGATCCGAATCGAGACACAGAATAAGCGTGAATATCAAGTAACGAATATCGTATATTCGTATCAGAAAATATCTTCAGTGTTAAGCTATCCAAAAATGCTTTCGTTTTTCTATTAATGTGCACAAATCTTATCTACATAATTGGTTAGCGAAGACTAAAAGCCATATGGCTAAGAAATGAGTGTGTGAGTGAATGTAACTGAAATTATTTCTATATTTTTCTATAATATTTGAATCTTCTCGTTAATGAAAAAATCTTTCTGAAGACTTTCATTGCTCTTTTATACACTCTCATAAAACTTGAATGTAGCCCATTCATTCATACAGTTTTTGTTTTTTTTTTTAGGTTTTGTGATAATTCTAAGCGTCCTTATTATGGTGGCCATCAGAACCGCGCTGATATGGGCCAATTACATTGTTGGCAAATGGTTTGAGATGTACACATAAGGCGAAATTGAAGCCTCTATGGTTGACACTATTCAGGTTTGTTTCAAAACGGGCATGTGATGCTTAAGTTCATAATTACATCCGGACACATTTTACAGATGAGTTGATGTTTGATTCGTTTCAAATCATCTCCTGTTTGTTTAAAGAGCTCGAGAGTTAGATTGAGGGCACTTTATACCTTTTTCTTCCTCATAACTTTGCGTGAACTCAAGGGGTTATGAATACCCTTAAAATGTTTAGTCACAGTACGGGCGTTGGAAGGATATGGGGAGAGAGAAAGATTGGTGTCGTAGTCTTCAAACTCAGATGTTATGTTTCAAAAAAACTTCGGGGGAGGCGATCAGATAACTGGGGAGATTTTTGTAATTTTTTTCTTTGCTTCTGATTCACAGTATTTATATCCGACGACCTGATATTATAGGCATATCAGCCAACAGAGCGAACAAATTTTCCAGCCATATGGCCAACCACTGCAAGTGTTACGCTTTGCAATAGTGTTCGCGCAAGCTTTAGCAATTGATCGGACTGACTCTTTATTTTAGGAGAAATAAATAAATGCTTGCTGACATCTAGATCTGAACAGTGAACAATTAGCGTGGCAATTGATGACGTTATCACTACATCATCGCCAACCATTTTTCTGTACTGTCCATCATTTCTGTACCGTCCATCATTCCTTAGCCGACATGCTACTTATACAAAATGTGGTCTCGCTTGCGCTTTTCAAAGTTGTGGTTTACTGATACAATTGTAGAGACTTCGTTTTTTAAAACTATTTACTTTAACACTTACGTTTTCCATCGGTATAGTTTCTTAAATGCTGAGAAGTTGGAAGAATCCGCATCTTTTAGTATTTTTCGCTATAGCTATTGCAACATTTTCTGGTCTTTTAACTTGTTAATCTAAATATTATCTATCTATTTTGTCTTAGCTGCCAAATCGAACAGCTTTGGGATTTTACTGCTTTTAAATTTAACTCTTTCTTGATTACCCCGTTCTACGCAAGATAATCAAAGAGTTTCACAAAAGTTGGAAACCCTTTTGATATGGAAACCGGATTTTTACAGGGCAACACAATTTTGTACACGTTGATGTTTTTAATATAAATTTTAGCTACAATGCTTTCTGTCCTGCCATGATAACCAGCAAATTGGATCAATGGACAAAAGTGTGTAATAATTAAGTTTCGGAAAAAATTCAGAGTTCTTGAAATATGGTATAATATTTCAGTCAATTTTCGAAAATCTTCAAAAACTCTGCATGCTTTAAGTAAAATACTTCCTAAACTTCCGACTTTCGACTCAAACACGAGTTTCTAATGATATGTTGAAATTAAATATTACAATACATTTATATCCTTTGTAATTCTACGAATAAGCTCAATCTTCTGCACTGCATTTAATCTTATTTAAGCTGAACCACATGTCTTAGCGAATGGGAAAATATCTTTAGTTAAGTGATATGTGAGATGAAGTAGACAAAGTCACATAGTTGAGTTGAAGTTGACTCTTCTTGAGTGGGCATTTTACTTTAACAATTATACAGAGAACTAATGTGACTGGCGCCGTGACGCAGTGGTTATTGTGTCGGACCACTTCGCGTGAGGTTCAATGTTCGAATCCCAGAAAACACAAAAAAACAAATTTGTTCACGGTCCCACCTTTCGTGAACTTCTAACAAACATCCGAGAGTATTTGCTGTCATGAGAAATAATCTCGGATACGGCACAAAACACAAGGTGTCTTCCATTTGTGCGATAGATATAACGCACACAACACTAGTGGTTGCGAGAAACTAGGTCTAGGCACTTAATGAGCTGTTGCGCTAAATTTATGTATTACGGGTATATACATATAATGCGACTGAGAGAAATAGAAATAAAATAAAAAATCAAAATCTACAAATAATGATATTAGGAACATCAAAAAGAGAAAAAGAGTTAGGTGACATTCTGCGAAGGATTCCTGTGCCGCTTTTTCTTCCAATTGATCTTGCTTCCAAATACAACATTTTAGAATAGTCATGTCGTTCGAGTCAGTGTATACATCCGTATTTAGCACCTAAAGTTGTATACTTTACGTAAGTTTTTACGGTTTTCTCGTCATGAATAGCTCTACGTGTTTTCCAGGAATACCGGTTAATATATTTTATTATTTTCTTTGTGGTTCATCTTAAAATTTCGAAAGCTGCTTTCACAGAACTAGAACCATTTGTTTTGCTGATGTTAATACCATTCTCCATTCTGTTTATCATTGTATCCCTCTCATTCTTATATTAGGTAATAATACATAGTCGATTGCACTTCTATCAAGTATATGAATACAAATAAAGAACTTGTGACATCTACCCTTTATTTGTTATTATATTGTCATATCGCTTTATAACCCGTGATATTGATTAAATCTTTAATACCCTAGTTAAACTTTATAGTTCATGGTAATTTGCTTGAAATCTTTCAATCTTTGATTTTATCTCATCCTGTATAAAATGTTTACTCTAACTCAAAAAAACAGGAAACTAATAGCTTTTATATTACCATCACGAACAATAAACAACTTTATATTCCGCCCCTAAAACTTGAATGCATGTCGAGAACAATAATTTAAATCGTCTGGTCAGTCTAAAATACTCTTCCTTCTGGTTTCTTTTTTTTTTTTTTTTTTTCCGTTCAACTATTTTAGGGGCGTTTAGACTGTACGATGTTGACAATGATGGCTACATAACCAGAGATGAAATGTACAACATTGTGGATGCCATTTATCAGATGGTGGTAAGTAGACGGATGACATGTGAATCAGTATTCCTCCCTCATAGTCACAAAACTATATCCTTTGCTTTTTGATTTTATATTCATTTCCATGTATAATCTGCTTATGTATTCTAGTCTTAGAAATTTAAGTAATGTCAATTACTTTAATAATATTTTAACTCTTTTCTTAAAAAAAAAAATCGCACATCAATCTCTTCAATCACATAATATAACCCAGGGTCAACAACCTCAAACAGAGGACGAGAACACCCCACAAAAACGAGTGGATAAAATATTCGATCAAATGGACAAAAATCATGATGATCGTTTAACACTGGAAGAATTTCGTGAGGGTAGTAAAGCTGATCCACGTATAGTTCAGGCGTTAAGTTTAGGTGGTGATTAACCGAAAGAAACGTAGTTTAATTAAGTTCCCTTACTACAAATTAAAATTAAAAAATACTAACTAATACTACTACTCCTAAATACTAAAATACTAATTCACTCAACAAAAAATTAGCTTCTCTACTGATATGAATTAAAAAAATCTAAAAAGTTTACACTGAAGTTGAAAAAAAATTTAACACTTATCAGGAAAGATAAACAAAATTCAAAATCAGATAAACGAACAAAGAGACGTTCAAACAAGCCAATAAGGTCTACTGATCAACAGAACAGTTCAATTCAAAATACGCGTGAATCTAGGTATGTGTATCTATATTTCCAAGTAAATTTGAGGTCGAGTGTATAGGTTTTGATGTAAACTAAAATATCTTCAACGAAATTGTGAAAAAAAAAAAAAAAAAAAAATAGGTCGGGTTGAAACGAAGGTGCGGTGACATGTTTTATTATACATATGTTTCTTATAAAGATGTATAAGGAAACACTGTTATCTTTAAATCTTTGCCTGAAAGAAATAATTTAATAAAACAAAATACTAAACATAAATATAAATAAATGAATACCTCTATAGTTTAATATTATAAAAACTGTCTTTTTTTTTAAATCATTTCTACCCTTAATCGTTGCGTTTTTTCAATACTTTTGTTCGAAAAGTCTTAATTTTTGTCGAATGCAATGAATGAATAAAAATGGAAGAGTTGATCAGAAATCTCATATAATAACACGAGCAATACTTAAAGCCATGAAAATTATTTCAAAATGGCAAACTTCGAAATATGTTACAAAACTCCATCATGAGCTTATAATGAGCTACCTGTGAAACTTTAAAGCTCTTTCGAGTGACTACATACCTATATTTATTTAGATATTTACAGATTTCAGAGCATTTGAGCTTTTGGATAATGCAGACTTTTCCTCAACAAGCTAAAGAGAATAAAAGAAAAAAAATTAAATCGGTAGCTTTATTTTATTTTTATTGACATAAAAGTTCATGTGAGCTTTTCGGCGCTTTTCGATTGTTATATCGTATAATACTTGAGTCACATTTTATGCACGCTTTTGGATGTTTTTGAACTACAAAAACAAGAACCCGTCTTAAAGTAAAACAATCGGTAATTGATCGGTAACCAAACGGCATTGCTTCTTCCGAATTATCAAAGGATACAGTATAAAAGTATTCCGAAAAAGCATTTAATTGACAATTCAATTTTAAAGCTTTTCAGCCAATTGTTCTTCAGCTGCTGCAAGGTACGACCAGTCAGAAAAAAGTGGATAATTGTTGCCAGCCGATAATTCTGAAAAGATACGATTCGCATCCCATGAAGCAATTGTAATGGAAAAGCAATAAATCAACCCAGCTATGCTTTACGATGCATTAAAGCGCAAATTGTTTCCGAGTTGTTTCTACAGTCAGTTATTTAAACTGAGTAATTGTATGGTCTATGAATCATTTCATTTTGTCATGAGGTAACTCTCGGTTCGTTGTTGAAATTCGAACGATTTCAGTGTCGATTTATTTTAAACTATATTTAAAGTGAAGACTTGTGACTATATTACGAAAAAATCTTTAGAAAGTATTCTTTACAAACATAAACAATTTGACAAAAAGTTTTCAATTGAATTAAAATAAAACAAATATTTTTTATTACCTTCAACGTATTAAATTCTTACTAGTCGTACATATTTTCTTTTTTGAAAGAAAAACTCAAATTGAAGTAATTTTCCAAAAACGTAAACCAAAATCAAATCTCGTAAAAAATCTACCTTTAACATAAATCAAATTTAACAATAATAAGAAACATATAAAAATATAAGAAAACTTTTCGCGTTAAATTTATAAATTAAAAAAAAAAAAGAAATAAAAATACGACGCACCAAAACACCAAACAAAATTCTAATAACTAAGCGTTTACCAAAATAAAATAAAAACATAAATATTAAATAAACATAATAATAAAATTAATTTAAGGCGCTGTAAATTATTAGATACTTACAATAATCTTCGATAGAGTTTTTATTCAAAGAGAAAAGAAAAAAAATTAGATTTAGTACTCAAACCTAAAAAATTAAAAAAAGCTTACAAAAAAAAAAATAAAAAAATAAAAATTAAGGAAAATTTGAAAAAAAATCCCTACTTTTGTGCTTTAGGAAATTTTCCAGTCAATGAACACTTTTTAAGAAAATATAAATAAAATAAATTAAAAAATGAAATTCTGCATAAAATAAAAGTTTATATAAATTGATACAAATTTCTATATATAAAATCAGGAAAAGTGTTTTCTAGCTTCTCATAGAATTCTGCTTTTGTGTTCAGTTATTTTCTTATATTTTTAAGAAATTTAAATGTGTGATTGTCATTTTCATTCATTTGTGTTTAATTGGTTAGTTTACGTTTATGAAATTTGATTGTAAATGTTGAGTAGAATTTTGAAAATGGTAAAGCAAATTTTTAAACCATTTTCTACCATTATAGTAAGCACCTAAAGTTTTTCTTCTCACATTAATAATGATTGAAAATGATATATGCACATTTAAATTAAAAATTGTTTTTAAATTTAATTTTGCAACTAAACTTAAAGTCAATTGAATGCTGCATGTTTTCGAGTTTTTTGTATCCAAATATTCTTTAATGGCAACAAATTAACCTCAGCGAATGCGAATATTTCTTCTACTTTTTTGCATGGTTAGTTAAATTCGTTTTATCATTATCTTCTTATTCTTCCTCAATATTGGGCATGTGATTTTCTTTGATTAAAAACAAATCCAAAAGTACTTCCGCTAAAGTCGTAGCTAACTTTCAATAAAACAATAAAAAAAAGTAATTACAAAAATGGCAGCATAACGTCACCAAGTATACACAGTAAATTTGAAAAATCACACACACCTTCTCGAACAGCATAGTAAAAATATACATCAAACTTAAAGTAAAAAAAAAAAAAAACACATCAAAACAGTATGTATCATCATTCTGATTTAATTTCTTTTCTATATGTGGTTCAGCTTTATTATATACCTATATATACATAATATATTTATATGATATTTGAAAGAAAAATATATTGATAACCTATATAAATATTTACCTTGTATCTGTATTAAAGTTTTATTATCATTTCTACAAATATATATTTATAATAATATTCGCCCCCCAAAAGCCCCTTCTCCAACTATTGCATTTTGGTTGATTTCTATATATATATAAATCCTTGTACTATAATACTCTATATAATCGAGCTGATCATTTTTTCGCCTCCTATCGACTTTTTGTATAATCTTCGCCTAAAAGAATTATTATTTTTCTATTCTTTGGTAAACATTTTTGAATTGTTTTGTACAATTTTTTCTGTGATATGATATATAATTGCAAACAATCATTGGAAAATTCTGCGCTTCATATAAAAAAGGGAGTATTTTCCGGGAATTGAAAGATCCCATTACTCTTTCTTTTGATTCTATTTTTAAAGAATTTAATAATTAAAAACTTAAAAAAATAAAGTTATATATACATAAATATTTAGAAATTCCGATTTCAATACGTAAAGGGTGTTCGAACAATTCAAAAATAAGTTTTCTACATTTAGTTCAATTTTGTATCGATATAGTTTTTTTTCCAGCTTTGATGCTTAAGTTAATTGTACTATACACTAACACTTGAGAGTATTTTTGTGTAAGATATAGTGAATTGGAGTATGTAAACTATTCGACTAAACATTTAATAAATCAGTCTTCTCAATGAAATAGATTATTTGTTAGTTTGGTGTCCGATTTCTTGGTCATGTGGATTTAGAAAAGCTTTCAACTGTCATATATTTTTCATCACCACAGCAACGATGGAAGTCATTTGTTGCCGATACCGTTTGGATTCTTAAACAGATTACTGTTAAAATACAAAAAAATAGTAAATAGTTTACTGCCTTTTCAGCCGCTGTGTTAAAGTACTCAGCACAGGTTAACTTGCGTTGTTCTACAATTTACCGGCCTTTTAATCCTTCCCTATCCACAATTTAACATTCCTCTATACCTTTTCCTTTCATTCCTTCACTGGGCTCATAACTTTAACTGACACCGTCCTAAATGGTGACAAACATAAAAAGAAAATTTCATTCAGCGAATGCTGAAGCTGCGAATCAGTCATCTATGGTCACTATCTTAGAAACTTTTTGATTGAATATCTTCTGTCGGTACTCAAAATAAAACGAGACTAGCAGACACGACCGGCTTCGCCGATTCACTAAATCTTTTACTATATATATTTGAAAGATGTATAAAAACAACAGTAAATGTCAAATAACTTCCACATTTGAAGTCTTAACTACTCAAAAGTATTTTTATTTTTAACCAGTGCGATAAACGATATGCCACTACTGGACTAAGAAAAATTGTTAACCATCATAAAAGCCCAACCAGTCCTGGTCAAAATTATTTTTCCACTTAAACACTGCTTTCTGGCACGCGGTTTTAAATGTCATACGAGCAGAATAGACTCACTGAATAAAATTTGTATAATACTTAACTACAAGATACTTTTCTTCAGCGCCTAGTAAGTAGAGTCTTCGTTCAGACTCACTAATTTTCTCTACCATTACGAGTATATTCCCTTTCTCAATCAATTTAAGTCACAATAATTTTCTACACACCGGTCACAATATCTTTCACAAAATATCACAAAGCATAATATTTGTTACGAACTAATCTGAAAAAAAAAAAAAAAATTCCTTAAAAATGCTGAATATTTTGCACGCCTTACTCTCAATAAAAATATAAAATTTTTATAAATAACTTAAGGAACATACTTCGATAAAATAATTTGGAGGCCTTTTTGTGTGTAAAATATATAAACAAACTTAATATATAAATGAATAAACTTAAAAACAACATAGCATCCATCCAACCTCCAAAGAGTTTTATTGCAAACACTCAAACTTTCCCAATTGCATTTGCATTGTAATATAATTATATTCCTTCTTTTAGTTTTTGCTACGCATAACGAAGTAAACATTTACATTACATACAAAAAAAATCTTAATCAACTACTCTTTAGCTAAATGCAATTTTATAAAATTTATTCACATAAAAACGAAAACCTTTAAACAAATTTTTAGAGAACCTTAAAGAAATAGTATAATAAAAAAATATTTGTTACAACCATTTTGCCCCAAAAGCAACACTTAAAAATAAAAAAAAAAAAACATAAAAATATCTAGCACTGTTATATATACCTACACGAAATGCACAAATTTTGTAAAACTTAGTACAACAAAAACAAAGTAAATAATTTACCATAACTTCATGCATTCTACATAAGAAAAGCTAAAGACTTATTCATGGAATGGGTAAAGAATAAGTCGTCACCTCAAACCCTCACTGAAATTCTTCTTACAAAAACAAACAAAAAGAGAACGCTTACAAAATCAAATGTTTTTACTTATTAAACTTATTGTTTTGCTTAAGGTTAAACCTCTTGCAATTCTAAAAATAATAAATCAATTATACATAACACTTATGTACATAAATATAAATAATAGTTTGTAAGTATTAAAAATAATACTCTATTATCTTTTTAAAAATTAAAATTATAAAGCAAAAAGTGTTATTATTTTCTGCTTATAAAACAAAAAAAAAAAAAAACAATATTGTTAATGAAAAGTTGAAAAAAAAAATCGATAACTTAAAAAATAAATTAATAAGTCGAGGAAAATCCTATATTAAGCAATATTAAGAAATTAGTGATAAATTATAATAACAGAAGTAAATTCAAAACGATGAAAATATAATATTTCTATTGTTATTTTATTACATTAATATGAAAAAAAAAAAAACAAATAAATAAAATTCAATATAATGTAAAAAGCATTTATACATTGTAAAATAAATTATGAACAAAAAACATCAATATATATATATATATATACATATATAGTTTATGAATTTTTAACAGGAAAATATATTGTAAACAATGAGAATAATATAAATAAATAAATATGTAATACAAAAGTTATTGAAAATGTTTAAAGTCACCATGCATAAGCATAACGCAGAGACATATAAGCCTTATTTAAATTTGATTTCAGTTTGTCCAATATTGCAATAGAATATTCTAAACAGCAGATAGTAAATTGTTATAGAAAAGAATAAAAAAACACGAATACTATTTAGAAATGTACAGATTAGAGAAAGCAAACAAAGCAATTTTAAATAGTAAACATTGCTTATACAACTTGAGTCACCGTAAAAAGTTGAAAATATAATTTTGTGATTTTTTTATGAGAAAAGTTAACAGATATTGATGAAATAGTGTTACAAATAAGAACAAAACAAAAAATAAAAACAAATAATAATTTATTATGTATGTGTGCCGTTTATTAATTAAAAAAAAAAAAAATTATAAAAGAAATTGGTTTTAGGTGTTTTATTTGAAACGTTTCAGCTCTAGATTATTGTATTCAATATGGGTGAGTAACTGAATCCGAGCATTATTCTCGTATATGTATTTACTAGCTGACCCACCCGGCTTCGCTCGTGGCCATAAGCTATTCTAATTGCAAAGCCTTAGATATGTACATTTAATTTCTTTAAGTATTTTAATCGTACTTTATTGAATCTCCACAATACGTCTGGGAAACCAGACCAGGCCTAACATCTGAGAAATAGCCGCACCTAATATCCTTTTGTTTTTCGTTATCACTAACGAAATAAATCTGGAGATATTTAGCTTGATGTTGTGATGCAGGAAATAAGCTCCCTATTCGATGGTAGACCTGCCCCTGAACTTTAAATGTTGGCATGAAGTTACCCTCTCTAACCATCTTAGCTCCAAAAGAAGTCATTTGAAAGCATGCATTATACCTTCTAGCCATATTAAGAAAATGCTCTGACTGGGGACGATGATCAGTAATGAGACTTTGAAGAGGTTCAGGCAGCATCTGAAATTGGGGCAGCTGTACCTTGCCGCTGTTACAGCACATTCATACACTTTCATCTTTCAACTTTTTGGCCTTGCACTATCTACAAATTTTGGACAATTTTCCCAAGATTGTCTAATTCCTGCGTATGGCGTCATTAATCCTTACTCTATTCCGTTTTGATGGTAAGGGTGTTGGTGTGGTTTGCAGAGAAGTTAAATGTTTTGACGTGCAGGTGGTGCTTAGCTCTTCTTCGGCTGGAATTAAAATATCGAAATGTCCTAGTAAACAATTCTCCAGAAAACCGAAGTCTAACGTAACCTTCTACATGCTCTCCAAACTGCGCAAATATAACACCACTTCTAAAAATCTGGAAATCATAAGGAAAAATTTCCCCCGCTGTCACTAACTCACAAGTTGTGCCAAATGTCCCAGATAAGCCCATGTCCGCAATATACTCTTCTTTTGTCGATTATTTGTCGCCGTTTGACATTGCCGTTAAAATTGCGAACCTATTCCAGTTGGCTGAGACGTAATCAACAACTTCCTGACGCACCTCGAGTGCCATCATTTCCGTTCCATATACACCGTAATATATGGAAGAAAAGAGACAGTCGCCATTCCCTCTTATAAGCACCACATGGTGAAGCACCTTCCCACCATCAATCAATAAAATTTCTTGATTCTCGTCCATAATTATTTATCATCAAAATCATCCACTGTATAAGAATTCTTTTGTCAAGTAGTAACAGGAGAAAAACATTTTTTTCACACTTACCTCGTTTTTATTAGTTTACATGCATAAGTACATACGAGTACATACGTATATGTGAAAATATCTACCTCTCCTAAATAAATATATTAGTATGGAAAGGAAATAAAAAGGAACGTGCATGCAACTTTTACGCATTGGAAGAGAAACTTCTTATTTACTTTACTATTGCTCCTAAATTTACTTAAACGTCAACACTGATTGTTTTTATCTTTCCTTTGGCCCTGAATTCTAACTTAAATACTACTTTATTATTAATGCTTTTAACAATATATTTAGAAATAAAAAACCAAAATACCGGGTTCACATTACATAATTCACTTTTTTACGTAACACTCGATAAAATATTACTCGTAGCTAAGAAGCTTCACTTCAAAAATTTCACAATATACGATAACTTATTTTAACTCACTTGAATTCTTTAAATTACTGTTTATGTTGATTTAATTTAAGTTTTATAAAGATTAAACGCAATATAACCGAAATTATGTCTTAATGAATAAATCGCACGCAGAAAACGTCTGAATAATATTCCAAAAAACACTTGCCAGTAATGTAATCATCCACAATTTGTACCTCAACTATTTCTGTTGGTACAATTTAAAAGAAAGCAAAAGTAAAAAACAACATTTGTCAAATCAGCTCTGATATTTTCTACTTGCGTTTCGAATTAGTTTTCATAGGTGCACCACTTTTGCGGTTTAATACTTTCCGGATTAGTGTTCTTCTGCGTAATCTTCAACATTTAAATTTTTCCATTTGTTGTCTAAAACATAGGAAAATAGACTCAAAGTATGAGTATGCAACTTTTAATATACTGCCTACGCCACCCTGTAAAGAATTTGATTTAAATTTATTAAAACATTCTAAAATATGGACAAATCCAACGATCAACATCTCAACATCTCATCTAATAAAATGGAAAAATATTGCAATATTTCTATGTCTACAAATGCATATGTATGTACATATGTACCTACGCGTGAATTCCCAAGTCTCTTAATTGCATGAAGTTTTGACAGCACATGGATATCTTAATTAATTAAATTTACAATATCTTAGATTAGGGTGGGCAAAATCGCATCATCACCTCCCCGTGGTGCCCGCTGGATAGCTATCTGATAGTGAACTAACGATATGCTGACTCTGACGATATATGGGTAGCTGAACACTCGGAGCTGCGTAAGCACATCTGGGTGAACTTCAGCGCGCATATGTTTAACTGGACGAGCGATCTCTTGTTCACCTGATCGGCTGAAATATGCGTCTCAGAAGTCTTACAAGAGGTCCTCAGAAGGAGGACGTGCGTCTGGGTGCGATGGATGGGCCGGGCAAAAGGAGTATGAAAAACTGCGACATCTACTACGGCGATTGCTACAGACAAAAAGGACAGCGTCTATTCGGGTGCGGATTTGTTATTGGAGGCAGACTTAGGCAAGAAGTCTTGAGTTTCCGGCATGTGAACGAGCGCCTTATGACTATCCGCATCAAGGCTAAATTTGCCAACATTAGCTTAATATGCGTTCACGCCCCTGATGAGGAGAAGGACGACGCGACAAAGGACAACTTCTACCAGCTCTTGGACAAGACTTATGAGCAATGCCCTAGCCACGACGTTAAAATTATCCTAGGTGATTCTAACGCAAAGCTAGGAAGACAGGACGTCTTTAGTAGCGTGGTCGGAAAGCACAGCCTGCACGACAATACATCCGACAACGGACTCAGGCTAATCGACTTTGCAGCGGGGCGAAACTTTGTCGTAGCTATTACGCAGTTCCCACGTCTCGACATTCACAGAGGAACATGGCTCTCCTTTGATCGAAAAACTGTTAACCAAATCGATCACATTGCGATCGACGCAAGGCACTCTTCCAGTATTCTGGGTGTCCGGACTTTCCGAGGAGCCAACGTGGACTCGGACCACTACCTAGTTGTAGCCGAGGTAAGGATGCAGATATCCAGAACGGAGCGAAATCAACGAAATACTGTGAAGAAATTTGACGTCAAAAAGCTACAATCGCAAGAGACCGCCAGAACCTTTGCCGATCGTGTTTCTTCTAATCTCAATCTAAGTCCTATGCCGCCAGCAGCAAATGCGGAAGACCAGTGGCAGCGTTGCCAAAAAGCCATCAGAGATGCCGCCTCTGATGTACTGGGTTTCTCTCGCCCACCACAACGAAACCCCTGGTTTGATGAGGAATGCCGGCAAGCACATGCAGCAAAACAAGAGGCGTACAAAGCGGCGCTGCATAGAAGGACTAGAGCTGCTTACGAGCTTTACGTGCGCAGGAGAAAAGAGGAACATCGACTTCTCAGAAAGAAGAAAAAGGAGCATGAGAAGCGCTCGATCGAGGAGATTGAGAGACTTTATTGCAGGAATAATGTTCGAAAATGTTACCAAAGGGTAAAAAGAACAGACCAGGGTTTCAAAGCCAGAACCGAAGCCTGCAGGGACAAAAGTGGCAACATAGTAGTGGTATCGCAGTCGGTGCTGAGGATATGGAAGGAACACTTCTGCAGACTGTTAAACGGCGGTGATGACCAATATTTCGCTGTCAGGCAAAATGAGCCATTCAACAGTGATGATGGCAGTCAAGATTCCCGTCAACCCGATCAGAATGAAGTGAGGATAGCGATATCTAAACTCAAATCCAACAAAGCTGCTGGAGCCGACGGCCTTGCCGCTGAACTTTTCAAGGCAGGAGGAGATGAGTTGGTAAGGAGCTCATCTGTAAAATCTGGTCGGACGAAAGTATGCCCGATGAATGGAACCTCAGCATCATTTGCCCGATCCTGAAGAAAGGAGACTCTCTGAACTGCGCCAATTACAGAGGTGTAAGTCTCCTCAACATCGCATATAAGATCCTGTCTGCCGTATTATGTAAACGCCTAAGACCGATCGTCAACAACCTGATAGGTCCTTATCATTGCGGTTTCCGGCCGGGAAAGTCCACCATTGACCAAATATTCACACTACGGCAGATCTTGGAAATAACCCATGAATACAAAATCGATACGCATCACCTCTTTATCGATTTCAAAGTTGCCTATGATAGCGTGTATAGGGACGAGTTATACAGAGCCATATCTAGTCTTGGCATCCCTGCCAAGCTCGTGCGTTTGCGCAGAATGACGATGGAGAACTCTCGCTGCTCCATCAAAGTCGGACGACAGCCACTGCTGCATGACTACTGGCCGTGGTCTCCACTGAAGGAAAATTGTGGGCGATGATTTGATTAATTGTTTTTAGCATTGCTCAGCTTCAGGACAGCGCAGAAGGATGTTTTATACCTTAAAAGAATCAGCAACGAATTTACTAAATTCACAAATTTTTTATTTTTTTAATCCGGAGAGCCAGTACTGAGCTACGGCTTTGGAATCAATATTTACAGATGGAAAATTCGATCTCAACCCTCCTTATGCCACTTAGGCCTTGAATTTCAGAAAATTTCTTCTTATTTCGCAACTAGGTAAAATAAGGAATAAGTGTGCAAAATTTGGAATACCTACGTCTAGTACTTTCGGGAAACGATGTTCTCAAGGAAAATCAACTTTGCTTTTATAGTATTTATAAGATTTCGGAGAGAACAGTAAAAACCGTCAGAAGGCAGAAATAGCTTTTATAACACAGAGCATAAACGTAGTATTATCTCCTCGTCAATGATACATTACATGTAATAATATCTTTGATGAAGGGTGACAATGTCATCTTTCAAGCACGGCTCGTGTGCCTGACTCTAATGCCTCGTGTTACAGTGAGGGTTTTTTTTTTTCGTTTGCGCCTGGAGGTGCATGAATCTTTAAAATATACCAATTGTCCGTACCATTAGTTATGCCCGATTCGCATATCTGACCTAATAATGACATGAGTGTCAGCCAGTATATGCCTACGTGGTAAACCTCACCCCTCAGACAGGTACTATGAGAACCGGCCGCGCGAGCTTATAGTAGTAGGAAATTTGCTCTTCTCATTTTTTTCATTTGTGATGACTACGACTAAGTTATCTTAACAAGTAGTTTACGTTTCTGTAGTATTAATTACGTTTAGCTAGGTAGCTTTCCAGTCAACGTACCTACTAATACCGTCTTATATGCGGTTTTCCTTACGGCGCCAGATCGAACGGCCTTGTTCTTCATAGTCGGCGGTCGAGGTTTGTCACGTCCAGAGTACGGATTATTTCATTATTGCAATGAACATGAAGGCGAGTACGAAGTTTGCGAGCAAAGTTTATTACTTCATCCCTTACGGTAGCAATTCCTAGATCTCTGCGAATATCATTATTCCTTGTATACCGTGGAACACTCGTGTTTGCTCTTAACGTTTTGTTTTGAAATGTTTGCAGTAGAGTACATTCGTAGATCTTCAAATTTGTATACCGTATGTCCAAGCCGGCTTTAGCACTTACTAATACAGAAGCAGTTTGTTGTATACGTTTAGCTTCGAGTATCTTCCTAGTAGCCAATACATTTCTCTAAGTCTGATTTCGAGCTAGTTGCGTTGCATTTTTTAACGTGTGACTTCCACTTAATTTTTGCGTCTAGGTTTATTCCGAGGTATTTTTCCTTGTTTGCGTACGGTATTTGTACCGAGTTAATGGAAATAGGTAGGTTGTTTACCTTTTAGTACGTAAAATTGACAAGCGCCGACTTGGTCTCGTTAAGGACAATTCGCCAGGTCCTTGTCCAATCGTATATTTTGTTTGAAGCCCGTTGGAGTTTTTCCGTTGATGATTCGACTGTCACATCCATTGCGAGGATAGCCATGTCGTTTGTGAACGTTGCTACGACGGTCCTGTCATCTCGTGGTATATCTCTCGTGTAAAACAAGAACAAGACCGGCGTTTATTTCTTTGAATTCCGAGTATATAGTCTTGTGTCTAACACGAGAAGTCTGTTATCAAGGTAAGAATGTAAGATTTCAGTATTCTGTATAATTTTCCTGGTAAGATTACCCTTAGCTCATACCTTAGGCTTTCGTGCCATACCTTGCCGAAGGCTTGCGATACGTCGATAAAAGCTCTAGAGCATATTTTGTTCCCTTCTAGGGCTTTTCCAATTTCACTCGTTATTCGATATACCTGATCGATTGGGGAATGTTTGACCCGAAAGCCGAATTGATGATCCGTGATCACGCGTCACAGAGCAGGTTTTAACTTCGGTTAAGTTAAACTCACAAGCGAGTTTAAACTAAGTACTTACACCATGAGTGTCTTACAGTAGAACTTGAACGAATATTTAGTTTGTTGCACTTTTCATTGGGGCCTATTAATTAATCCGCGGGTTAATTAACAAAAACGTAGCCAACTTGCTACACTGATTAATGAATAAAAAAAAAACCAACGCAAAAAAGAAAACACGACAACACGAAAAAACGAAATGAAGGGTGGATGTCAAAAAGAAAGGGGCGAAAAAGAGAAAAAAAAAGTGCAACAATACAGCACGTTGAGTGCTGTTCGCTCACCGGGCGCTCAGGTGGGGTGGGTTCGATTTGAAAATCGATGAAATATAGGGTATGTACGAAAAGGGTTTGGTCGCCTCGTAATTTTTGATGAAAGAAGGGAGGGAAATTACGAAATCTTTTTGGGGGGTGGTTTGGGAAATGGTAGGGTACACTAGTGCTGAAAGAAAAACAACGAATAAAAGATCAAACTTAACAAATTAAAACCAAAATAAACTACAGGGCGCGTGTCCCGGGTTTCAAAAACACTTTCAAAATTTCCCTACACAGAACGCACTTAAAAACAACTTCTAACACACACAGAAAACCAGATACAAAAAACTTATCTGTTCTTTTATCCTCCTCTTCCTAGTTTCCTCCTGTTATATGCCTCGTCCAGGACACTAATCAGCTACCAGTAATCCTTACAGCCATGCCCTAGTCACTTCCTTTGGTTCCTTCATCTTAAATTTTTTTTCCACTCAAAAACGTTCACTCTTCGCTATTAAAAAAATCAACTTTGTTGATTCTCACTCTTGCTCCTAAAAAAAACTTTCAAATTATTCGCTGGTCAACCAAGAAGTGGTCTTACACCATGAGTGTCTTACAGTACAACTTAAACAAATATCTAGTTAAAGTCGTCTGTTTGTAACCTACAGGTCACTGTAAATGTCAAACACATTTGTTTTTAAATTTTCGCCAGGCAGATATATCATCGAACCCCTGTAAATGACGATCGATGTAGTGAGCCAGGGACAGTCAACGAACTGAAGTGAAGATCAGTGGTTAATTTTCTTACTTATATTCGTATGTCTGTATGGAAAGTAATTGACTTGAATTGTTTCTCGATAATATTTTTCCCTAAAAAAAAAAAAAATAAATTGCTGTTAGATAATCATAACCAATACATACAGGGTGCGCCATCTTATATGTCGGTGTGTGAATATTCAATAAGTTTAAAAAAAAAAACCATTTCCACATATGAGGTATTCTTATTTAATTTTGTCCTTTACAATTTATTTGGATTCGTTTTCGTATACAACATCAATCAAGTGGTCGCCTCTATTGACCATAGCAAACAGTGCCCTTTTTGCTGAGTTTTCCATCACTTTTTGGAGCATCTCGGGCGGTATACTGATGATTTCGGCACGAATGCTTGCCTTAAGCTCGTCAATGGTCTGAGGCTTGTAGACATACACTTTGCTTTTCAAATAACCCCACAAAAAGAAGTCCTGAGGGGTCAAATCTGGAGATCTGGGTGGCCAGTCAATGTCGCCATTTTTCGACAGCAAACGTCCAGGGAATTTTCGTTGCAGAAACTGCATTTTTTTATTTGCAGGGTGGCACACACCAATATCGATTTCCATTGACCGTTTCGCCTTCCCTGAAGAAAAATGGGCCAATGATGATGGCGCAAGCGCCGGCCCAAACTCTTTTGGTCGTGCAATGGTGTTTCATGGATCTCGTGTGGATTCTTCGTTCCCCAAATGTAGCAAATTTGCTTGTTAATAGCGCCAGAGAGTGTGAAATGGGCCTCGTCGGTCATCAAAATGATTCCAAAAATCAGGTTCAATGTCAACCATTCGAGCTACTGTTTGGCCGTATTTCAAGCGACGTGGACGACCTGTCGGCAATATTCTTTGAGTCAATTGCACTTTATATGGAAACAAATGCAAATCATTCTTCAAAATGCGCCGCAAGGTGGTTCCACTGACGCCAACATGCTGAGCGCGGCGACGGTACGATACATGTGGGCTCTTGGCTCTCGGTTCTCTCTCTTACCGCTTCAATCAGTTCATTGGACCGTTTTGGGTGTTGAAGAGTGGTATATCGACGATCTCCCACTGTCCCGTGCTCAACAAAATGCGACATCAAACGACGAATAGTGTTGTCAGACGGTGCTTGTTGGCCACGATATTTTCGACGATATGCACGTTGAGTAAACACAACCGAACGACTATTTTCAATGTACAGCGTCACTATTTCGGCACGTTGTTTCGGTGTGAAGCGATCCATGGTTAAAATTGTACTGAATTGACGTTTCAAAAATATGTCTACTAGGATGCTCAGGTGGAACTTCCATCCTTCTCGATCCTCGCTACTGACTCCAAGTCAGCAGGAGGAGTCCCGAGATGACTCCAGGAGAGATTTTGGACTTGATCAAACCATCTATTTCTAGGCCTACCGGCGAGTCGCCTACTTGATGGCACGGCAATCATTAGCAATTGATAGGAAAATTCTAATCACCATCAATCCTTTTTCCCCTAATTACAATTTGCAATTAATCCCTAATTACCCACGACAAGTGGTTGCGACAGGATTGGTTTTTTTTTTAAAGAAACACTATTTGGGGTTTTATTACAATGGCTTTATTGTTTTAGTAATGAGTACTTCCTCTCTCATTACTTACAAGCTCTAACATTCTTGATGGAAACGTTTTTATTGTCGTGGGATTTCGCCCATTCAGTTCCAATGGCGTCTTTAAGGTCCCCTACGACAAGGATAAATTTCAAATTCCAATAAAATTAACAAAAAAAAAGGATTAATGGTGATTAGAATATTCCTAAAAATTGGAAATGATTTATTTAACAGCGATTTTTGCAGCATATTATTTTTATTTTTATTTTTTGCAGCACATATGGAACAAAATTATCGAGTGTATGTGAAAACATATTCCGTTTGCATCACGAACGTCCGTATAAATCCTTATAAATGGCCGTTTAAGTTAAACTATCTCAGTTTAAACTATCGGCTAAGTTTAAACTACCACTGAACTCGATTTGTAGAGTTTAAACTGGGGATAAGTACATTGGAGCTGATTTTTTTCAGCTTTCTTTTGTACTAAAACATTTCTTAGCCAAAATTTGTAGAGATGGGCAAAAAATCATGACCTGTGAATTATTCACTGTGAATGGAAATTCACATTCGCATCGTGCGAACGGCTCAAAAATAAACTGTGAATGAGAAATTCTTTCTTCAGATCACATTTCTGTATTCGCAACAAACGATTCACAGCTAACGTCCCGAAGTGCATTGTAGCGAATGATAGAACAAAGCAAGATGTGGTGAATGACAGTGGGTACATACGCAACATGTATGTATATTATTCGCTGAGTTGCTGCTGCTAATACTTTTGCCTGAATGCCTATCTGTCAAATCAGTGTACATAGCAAACATGACAACTGTCAGATCTACATATGCAATGAGCAACTGAGACCGCTCTCTCTTATGTTCACTCATGTTCGCAAAGGTGAACTAACATATAATGAATTGATGTTGCGCTTATTATGTGGTGGATAATAAAATTGTGAGTATTCATGGGCTTATAATATGCGTGCATATACAAGCGAATGTTCATTATGTTTCTCACTTTAGTTAAATGGGCGATTGCGAATTAATCTCACAATTGAATAAATTGAAATCAATTATTGAATTAAAGAACAGTCGCATCGAGTTTTATACAATTTGTTTCATTACACACTTCAATCGAGAGAATGGCTGGTACTAATTTTGTTTGCTCTGTCAGTTGCGTCAATACCTGGACTTTTTGCCACTCGCGTACTAATATTATCAAACCAGCTTCATAGATATACATATTGGTACATATGATGTCGCGTATTTTAGTAGACCTTTTTATTGTTAACGATTCTTTCGTACATCATTTTGATATATTGTACATATGTACGCTTATTTGATTCAGCCTTATTAAAGAAGTGCGATGATATAAGTACATACGTATATAGCCTATATTATTTTGAAGATAATGCCTGATATTCCAGTGAAAATTTCATCGCTATAGGAAAAGCAGTTTTTCAGTCAAAGGGTTTTGATTAAACAAAAAAATACATGAAACTTGTATCTTTATAATGTTTATTTAGATTTAGATACTACATATGTTTTCTGTCAAAAATCTATGCAAATGTGAGTGGAGTAAAAACAACTTCAGTAGAATTGGAGAGTGGCTACGATTTAGTTGTAATTTTTTAATTTGGTCCACATAGCAACCATAATCAATAAATTTGTTTAATAATAGCATAAGGTGCTGCGATTGCATAATTAATAGCTCCCGGTTTATTAATATCTTGAATGGGTAAAAGTAGAATCTTACTTTACTTAGATCATTTGACCCTTCAGGGGAATAGGGCGTCAACCACGCTCACGCGCCATCTTGTTCGGAGTTCTGCAACGCGTTTGAGCTGCCTGCAACTCATTCCTAAAGAGTTCATATCGTCATAAACTGTTCTGCGCCACGTTTGCCTAGGGCGTCCCGCTATTCTGCCTGCCCGTGTCAGCGAATTTCACTTACTTACTTTCGTGCCGGTACAGTTCGGGGTGACAACAAGCTTCTCCATTAAGCTCGGTCCTTAGCTAATTGCCTCCAGTTGCGCACCCAAAGTTGGTCGAGGTCCATTTGAACTTGTGCGCGCCACCTACAGCGAGGATATCCTTTACTGCGTCGTCCCCCCGGGCTAGATTCGAAAAATCTGCGTGCTGGAGCATTGATGTCTATTCGCTCTACATGTCCTAGCCATCTCAGATGTACAGCTCGTATAGTTCGTTATTGAATCTTCACCTCCAAGACCCGTCAACGCAAACGGGACCAAATATCTTACGAAGAATTTTTCTCTCGAAGTGACCAATTTAATAAAGTTCATGTTTCAGCGCCATAAAACAGGACTGGGATGAACGGAGTCGTATACAGAGTCTCGTCAGTTGTTCGAGATAGGGCTTTACTGTTGAATTGCCTTATAAGCACAAAAAAGCGATTGGCAGGAGTTATCCTTCGCTTGATCTCTACGCTGATGTTGTTCTTAGAGTTTATAGCGGATTCCACTGCATGGCGTATTTTGCAATAGAGACATCTTCGCGCCGTAGGGTGTATCCAATACACTGCCACTTTCTTCTTTGTATAGTAATGTTTATAGGTTCTTGGCCCATTCTCATATAAAGTTATTTGTTGAAGATGGCGGTTCGGCCCAAAAATCCTCAAGATGATTTTCAAACATTTGTTTACTTGCAGCTTGCGCGTGTGCGAACCTCACATGCGGATCAGAAGAAATGCGGTGAAGTGGGAGGGTTGTGATCCCTTGTTTTCGGATCATAGCCTCGCTGATAAAAGGAAGAAGAAGAAGCAGCTTGCGCGTGCTAATGGTGTCCATCTTTTAGCACCGATTCTTCGTTGGAGCGGAACAGTCGCAGCTTGGTTCCTAAGCTGATAACATTGCTTCTCCAAATTTTGGATAGCATTCCGAACGCAGCTTTAACCTTCCCGATTTTGCTGCACACATCCAGTTTGGTGCCACTGCGATTAGCCGAAACCACACTTCCTAGATAACGAAAGTTATCAGCTTTTTTGACTTCCTGTCCGGCAATGTTAAGTTGAGCGTGGGTGTTTGAAGTGCTCAGGGCTTTTGTTTTGGCAGTGTTTACTTTTAGCCCAAATTTGTTTGCCTCAGCTTATAGAATATGGGCCATCAAATGAAGATCCATTATTCGATGTGAAAGTAGACAAACATCGTCAGTGTAATCTAGTTGTGTAATCTAGATTCCGTCAATGCTGCATGGAGTAAATCACTGATAACCATCAAGAACAACAGTTGTGATAGTATGCACCCTTCAAGCAATCTACTTTGGCAACGAAAATTTCCGATACCTTACCAGTGTGTAAGAAGTGACACATCGTATGTAGCCTTGATAATAGCTATAAGTTTTTCTGGGATGCCTCTCCTGCCCTAGGCCAATCAAATAGCATCTCGATTAAAGCTGTCGAAAGCCTTCTCAAAGTCGATAAATAGCAAGTTTAGCAGAGACCTGTACTTAATGCATTGTTCGATTATGATCCGTAAGGTGTTTATGTGGTCAATGCAGAAAGATGCTGTGCGGAGTCTGCCTGTTCGACATCGAGATTTTAATCTAAATGCTCGTTCCAGAATTATTCTAGCTATTATTTTAGCTGGAAGAACGCAAATACCTCTCCAGTTTCCGCATCCTGCGGAAATTGTTTATTATCAAAAGCTCTCCATATTAGCAGATGCAGCAAATCTGCTGATCTAATTGGCACCGCTTGAAATAGTTCGACCGGAATGCCATCAACACACACCGCCCTGTTTTTCTTGAGGGACTTGATTGCTGTTATTATCTCGATTTTACTGGGAGGTACGGCGTGAATTCGGGATTTTTTTGCTTTGAACTGCTCATTCGAATTCTCTCCATCTAGTGAGCTGGTCCTCATCAGAAATCAGAAGGTTGTCGTCTGGGCTCTTCACTGGATTATTTGGAGTTCCGACCATGATTTTTTACAGTTGAGGTTCGCTGGGCCCTAGACCAACCGACACTTTACCTGTTTTGTGGTGTAGGAAGCTCCCCATTTGTCTTCTCCTGTTAGCAATTTGCGAAGAAATTGCCAGATTGCACCGCGAGGAGTTGGGCGTAGTGCTTACTAACGTAGCGGCTAGGTTTTCTGCTGCAGTGGCTCTTTTTCGTTATTTAGCGGACCAACATCGGACCTATCGGCCTTTGTTAGTTGTTTACCATCCAAATTTAATTAGGCCTTGCCATGTAACGAATTAACTTTAAGTGCTGGAAAACCTTGTTTTTGTAACATTTTTAATATAGAACAAAAAAATCCATGTAAAAAAAAAGGCAGATGGACCTTCAAGTTGGTCCAAACTATCGAGGCCTGGACAAACCGAGTACACAGGAACTGCAACTACCACTTACGCAGTTCCTGTTTGCCAACAGTGGGTATGGCAAATACCTACACCGATTTGTATGTAGTAGCACACCTTTCTGCCTAAGTTATCCAGACCAGCATTTTACTGCAGAATTAACCTCCCGTGTCCACAGCTTCTTATAGACCAAATGGTGCGGTCTGAGCACAATTGGGTCTTAACAAATGGGCAAAACTAGGTGCGAATAATTGAAAAAAAAATAAGGCAAGCAGGGGGAGCAAATATAGGGGTTTATAGTATAACTTGTTAATCAGCCCCTCAGTAGATAATATCTAATGGTAGTCTTGCGGAGAGAGTAGTTGAAATGTGTGGGGGTGCGTTAGTAGGTAGGCGTATTCCTGTTATTGATCATTCAGGTTTGCGAATCGTGTATGACAGTAGGTCGGGCTATTGGTATCTTTCATAAATACATCCATTGGATTTACAAAGAAAAAGAAGTATATCTATATATACATTTTTTTTATTTTTATTTATATTTTTTTTTTTAAAAGGAAACCCAAATCCCAGAGCACTCAGACTTCTCTAGTCTTTGGTGCAGTGGTTGGAAAAACTTCGATGTAATTCGTTTTTCCTTTATATTCGGGTGGCTGATGATTGCAGGGCTTGAACCTGCACACATCGGTTAACGAGCAAACACACTACCCACTGCACCACTGCCACCCACTCTATATATACTTACACTATATATACATACTCGAATATCTACGCATATGTAGGGATTCCGGACTCCAGGCGAACGTTAAGGACGACACGTTAAATTTAAATTATTTTCCACATCGTATTCGATAATTTTGTGAATGATTAGGGTTTAATATTTAAGTACCGGTACGATATTTATATTTATGAGATGATTTGCCAAAGATTTTCTAATGAAATTAAAATGCGCTTTCTCGGTCTTTGTTTTCGTCTTGCGTTTTCGACTTCTACGTTCACAGTCTGGATCCACTGTGCCCTCTTCTCGATACGGCTCCCATATATCTTACATCTTTAAGAGTGCTGATGGATGATCGGCATCTCACTTTCTTGTAAATAAAACTCACAGAGTAGTAAAACTTATTCTTTTAATGCAAATTTTTCGGTCTTATACCACACTGCTAACTTTCAGTTATAATAGCTTGTCATTATAAGGTAGTATGCTCAGGCTCGGACTGGCCTCCTTGGCGGGTCTCTGGGGTTGCGGTGTCTTGGAACGGCTTGATAGGGCGTGCGGTCCACACGCGGTACTGGTACGGGATTATCCGTGCAGGGCACGGTAAAGGGGCCCCCTGGCTGGCTCGGGCAAGGCCCGGGCCGGCTGCTGGTCCGTGCAAGGCCCGGGCCGTCTATCAGTCCGTGCAAGGCACGGGCTGACTGGCTATGTCCGTGCAGGCCACGGGCAGGCTGGGTGTCCGTGCAATGCACGGGCCGACTAGCGAGTCTGGACAGGGTCCGGGCTGCTTCTCAGAAAGGGTGGTCAAGCGTAAGTTGGAGCGGGAAAGGCTGGCGGCAAAACTCCGCTAAATGCCGGTCTGGAAGATTTGCCCCAAAGGAAGGGGGGACACTTATCAAGGGACGGGCCCTTATCAGGTTGCCCACTCACTGGGGTGAAGGCACGAAAGCCGAACCAAAAACGTTTCTTTGGTGACCGAATTCGGGGAGAGTCTGTTCCAGGTATACTTTATTGGTACGCTTATCACCACTGAGTAGATTCTGCCATTGCCAACTGCCACTTAGGTTCTCTTACTTATGGGATATTCTTGTAAGAATGAAGTGTGACTTTTTAAAACTCCTTCGTGTTTTGTTGTTGTTTGTGTCTCGTTGACTTTCCGGCTTTATTTTGTATTGGCGTGCCTTAGGGTATACCATACTTCTTTATCGTCGTCTTTGTAGAGGTACCCGAAAGTATGCAACCCTTTTGGTGGCATGAGTCGTCCTCTGCCAGAACACCTGGCTATATACCCCGTTTTCTTTCTCGGTTGTTAATTGAGGGTAAGTAGGGAAACATGTCACTTCATTACAAGACAGAGAGAGAAAGATTGGTGTAGTGGGCTGAAAATCAGGTGCTTAGATTCTAAAAAAAACTCCTGGAGTGGTGTCTAGATAACTAGGGATATTTCTTTTATTATTTTCTCTTCTGATTGGTGGTATATTTCCCGACCACCTTATGTCAAATGTATATCAATCATCCAACAGAACGAACAATATTTCCAGCCTTCGTAATAGTGTTGACACAATCTTTCGCAATTGACAGGACTGACTCTTTATATAATGCATTTGTAGTTCATGAGAAATAAATAAATTGATTCTTGTTGATATCGGGATTTGAACCATGAACCAATAGCGTGGTAATCGATGACGTTAGCACTACACATTATCACCACCCCTCCTGGGCAGTCATTAGCCTAATCATATTCCCTTTTGTCGCAATATGCCCCATTCTCAAAGAGTTTCGTCTACGCTTTTTTGGGTCTTATTCATTGAGTACGGAAGAAACGATCAACATTTTGAACGGGGGAAAAGGCTGGAATGTGTTGTACAATTACACCGTGAACGCACTCTGCTACAGGAAACGCATCATAGAAGGAGATTTTTAAGTTATTTAGACTCTTTTAACTATCCTAGTATTTAATAAATAAACAGCAAGTAAAGATATTGTTGTCAATCTGGTAGGCGGCCTTAGGCCAAACCAAATAAGACTTAAGTACAACTAAATTGTAATAAATTGTTTATACCGAAATAAAAGTCATCTAAAAACTAAAGAACTGCTCCCCATTTGGTTTATGTAAGTCGAGCCATTGTTTCTGTTGACGTTCTGTTCTATTTCGTTCCTGATCACTTCTCGTTATAAGTTTAACTTTCAGCAATTGAAACCCAAGACTTAACTAGTGAATAAAACGGATTCATTATTTAACTTCTTTGCATAAGTTAGAGTTATTAAAAGAGCACGATCCATAGTATACTCACAAACACAAAGGGTTAGCATCCCGAATTCAGATTCAGAGTTAACATACCCAGATTTTTCCGCAAAACCCTCTGTGATCGAAGGTAAAGGTTCTTATATTTTACTTGTTGTTTCATTTGAATTCACCAACAGTGTCCCCTTTGTTATTAATCCCTTCTCAGAATGGAAGCAAGCTACGCCATTATATGAGTGTAGCTACCCCGAAAGTAAACATCTCTTCACTCTCATCCCAGTTCACTTCATTTTGATAAATATTGAATTCCTTTCCATAATCACCATAGGAAAATGATTTAATTATGCAAAACACCACTTAACTACTTGAATACTAATATTCCCACGAAGAATCCCCACCAGAACAGCACTACCCCTTCAGAGCCCAAGTTATAATCACTTTTAAGCTACCATACCTAATTGCTATTAAAAGATAAATCCCATTGAGAATAATTTACCGAAACTACAATATTACGAACCGCCCTCAGAAACATTTTAGGGCATCATCTTTAAGGGTATACCACCTTCACATTCACCCCAAATCTACTTTATCCCCATTTCTGACATGAACTGTCTGAACCAGTCAATCTTCTGACTTTCAAGTCAGCCACCTCTGAAAATGAAATTTCCCCCAACAAAAAAAGTCAAAATAATGTGAGAGAAAATCGTTCCGCCCACCTAAATGAAGACATTCATTGGGTTAATCAATCTGTTAAATTGTACTCATCCCACTCTTATATCCCGTCGAGTAGTACATGTAAACACAACGTCAGATTCACTTTTATGATTGTCAAAGGAAAGGAATCTTCAGTATAAGCAGGTGGCGCCGCATACACAAAGAAAAATCAGTGCAACAATTATTTTGAGAGTACAACACAAAATGCATTGAATTGTGTTTATTTCATACTATAGAAGTGTCTGTCAACAGACGCACATATACAGACATCCCTTTGACCCCGCCATGTGTATCACTCATGAGTGTCATGCTCATATAGCAAGTGAAACCATAAAGAATGTCATCTGTTCTTCAGTTGTGTGTTTTCGGAAAGCCAGAGAGCGTATCCAATGCATGTCAGCTAATTTTAGATCCGAACGCATACGAAAAGTGTGGGAAAACAATTTCCCAGAACACCAGCGGTCTAAAAAAGGATAACGACTGCTATGTCTGATAAGATTGAAAGTGGTGCATGTGGCAGAATGGTGGGACAAAAAGTTGCGTCAACGAAATATAGAAATCAACCGCAACGTAAAATATTGGTCTTTGAGAAAAAAATGCGGTTCCTATCATCGGGGTTTTAGAGCGCTCCTAAATATTTATCAAATAAAAATAGGTATTTAGACATGTGTAGACAGTGTAGTGACATCAAGGCAGATGGATGGACAAATAGAGTTTTCGGTATTATTATTGTGCTGCAAAATTGTCAAATTACATTTATGCTAAAGAGCGCTCATTAGGGACACTCTTGTTGGCAGAGAGTTGCTACTTGCATTGCGATACCAAGTTAACCACAGTCAGTCATGTCTTCTCTGCAGTGCGCCATAGAGAGAGAGAGAGACAGGGAAAAAGTGCTATTACAGAAACAGTGGTGTTTATTATTAGTATTGTCGGAATTTAAAACGAAAATGCAAAGGTTTGAAAAACCAGAACAGACGCCGTGAAGAGAAACATGAAGATCATTCGGTACTGCGGATTAAAAAAAAGGCTGCACGCTGGTAAATGCTAATGGTCCACAGCGATTTGAACAATATAAGTTCAATAAGGTTGCTAGAGGTAGATAACATGTTTAGGAGCATACACCAACTCATTTGCAAAATATGATCGGGCGAAAGTATGCCATATGGAAGGATTCATTATCAATTTTCCGATTCTCGAAAAGGAAAATAATCCGACTTCGCATATAATATGCAATTACCTGCTATTCGCGGTTCCGTCGGTCTTTATAAAATGCATAATGTCATGATTATAGTTACCGATGTCTTTATCTAGTCGCTCTCCCGTGTCTAATATAAACATATGTACATTATGATGCAAGCCGAACAGCTCGTACGCAACAGTCATACCTTGCGCTACTTTTCCCTTCGCACGCAATCATAGCGAAAAACAAAGAAGGGAAAGCGAAATCAATTGATGAGAACAGTAATATCATAAACAGCCCTTTCTGAACAGGTTGACGATTAACGGCAGTGGTTGATCGATGATTATAAACATCATTCATTTATCTATTTCTCGGCTTCAGGAGTACAAAAATGATTTATAACTTTGTATTTATGACTGTAATTTCTCGAAGCAATAAAGTTTATTTCCTTGAAACAAGTAAGGGCTTTTTCAAGTTAGGTGTGTATAATTTAATACGACCATTATTTCACTTAGTAGTTATCCACCTGATTCCCTTATATTGTAACACGTTTTTGTCTGCGTTGGTGGACAACATCAATAATATTAACTACACATGTATGTAGCTACAGAAGAAAAATATCAAACGCCATGGTTATCGCCTGCATCAAAATATATATGACAAATGTGTAGCTATAA
Organism: Brachypalpus laphriformis; assembly: GCA_945910035.1. Classification (NCBI taxonomy): domain Eukaryota; kingdom Metazoa; phylum Arthropoda; class Insecta; order Diptera; family Syrphidae; genus Brachypalpus; species Brachypalpus laphriformis. Next base: position 38,662,499 of record OX246753.1, read on the forward strand.
ATTTGCGCCCCATAAGTAGGCAAACAAATGAATCCATGTGTTTGTTTATTTTATATTGCCCCCCATTAAGTAAGCAAGGATACTTCCGAAAATTTTGTAACGTTTATATGGTTCCATAATGCTTCGTTGTGCCATTTTTTTTGTTTAATTAATTTTAACATATACTTTATTGTAATCCCTTTAAGGAATACCGTGACAACTCTACTGTCGTCGTAAGAAGAAAGGGCACATCTCCATTTTAGTAGTTTTCAGATAAAAGCATTTTACTGTTTCTGGTTTGCCTTTTTTACTTAGGAATAGAGAGATGTGTCCATTTCTATCCGTGAGCCATTTGCAGTTTGCCTTTTAAGCTTCACGCAAAAATAAAGCACTGTTTAACGAATCCAAGGTAGGCAAAATCGCATCATCACCTCCACGCGGTGCCCGCTGGATAGCTATCTGATAATGAACTAACGATGAGCGTATGCTGAGTCTGACGATATATGTGCAGCTGAACACTCAGACCTGCGTAAGCACATCTGGGTGAACTTCAGCGCGCATATGTCTAACCGGACGAGGCATCTCTTGTTGACCTGATCGGTTGAAATATGCGTCTCAGAAGTCTAGCAAGAGGTCCTCAGAAGGAGGACGTGCGGCGGATGAATTCTCTCGATGGAATCAACGGTGACGTCCACAGACCAGCGGATACCTTACCGGAGCTACTTCAACATATTTGGAGCTGAGGTCTGTAAAGATTTTCAATACTACGTCAGGGTATTGAAAAAGAGATGGTGGCGGATGAACCCTTAATGGGCCAATGGCAGCGCTCATATCCCCGAAGTGGGTTACTGACATCGGTGTCTGGTCCTCAAGGTTGGGGGTTGTGCCGTCGGGTTAACTTCCCTACCACGTAAAAAACCTTTGGTTACGAAGCAACCAACAGCCTCGGATACGGATGATCTTACTGTTGACGACCCATGCAAACGTAAAAAGGACAACGATCTTCGTGTCTGCACATGGAATGTTAAGTCCCTCTACAAACCACGTTCAGCCGAACAACCTGCGGAGGCCCTAGAGTGTCTCAAAGCAGACATTACCGCCATCCAAAAAGTGGGATGGGATGGGCCGGGCAAAAGGAGTATGAAAAACTGCGACATCTACTACGGCGATTGCTACAGACAAAAAGGACAGCGTCTATTCGGGTGAGGATTTGTCATTGGAGGCAGACTTAGGCAAGAAGTCTTGAGTTTCCGGCATGTAAACGAGCGCCTCATGACTATCTGTATCAAGGCTAAATTTGCCAACATTAGCTTAATATGCGTTCACGCCCCTCACGAGGAGAAGGACGACGCGACAAAGGATGACTTCTACCAGCTCTTGGACAAGACGTATGAGCAATGTCCTAGCCACGACGTTAAAATTATCATAGGCGACTTTAACGCAAAGCTAGGAAGAGAGGACGTCTTTAGTAGCGTGGTCGGAAAGCACAGCCTGCACGACAACACATCCGACAACGGACTCAGGCTAATCGGCTTTGCGGCAGGGCGAAATTTTGTCATAGCTAGTACGCGGTTCCCACGTCTCGATATTCACAAAGGAACATGGCTCTCCTTTGATCGAAAAACTGTTAACCAAATCGATCACATTGCGATCGACGCAAGGCACTCTTCCAGTATTCTGGGTGTCCGGACTTTCCGAGGAGCCAACGTGGACTCGGATCACTGCCTAGTTGTAGCCAAGGTACGGATGCGGATATCCACAACGGATTGAAATCAACGAAATGCTGTGAGGAAATTTGACGTCGAAAAGCTACAATCGCAAAAGACCGCCAGAATCTTTGCCGATCGTGTTTCTTCTAATCTCAATCTAAGTCCTATGCCGCCAGCAGCAAATGCGGAAGACCAGTGGCAGCGTTGCCAAAAAGCCATCAGAGATGCCGCCTCTGATGTACTGGGTTTCTCTCGCCCACCACAATGAAACCCCTGGTTTGATGAGGAATGCCGGCAAGCACATGCAGCAAAACAAGAGGCGTACAAAGCGGCGCTGCATAGAAGGACTAGAGCTGCTTACGAGCTCTACGTGCGCAGGAGAAAAGAGGAACATCGACTTCTCAGAAAGAAGAAAAAAGAGCATGAGAAGCGCTCGATCGAGGAGATTGAGAGACTTTATTGCAGGAATAATGTTCGAAAATTTTACCAAAGAGTAAAAAGAACCGAAGCCTGCAGGGACGAAAATGGCAACAGGGTAGTAGTAGAATCGCAGTCGGTGCTGAGGATATGGAAGGAACACTTCTGCAGACTGTTAAACGGCGATGATGATCAATATTCCGCTGTCAGGTAGAATGAGCCATTCAACAGTGACGATGGCAGTCAAGACTTCCGTCAACCCGATCAGAATGAAGTGAGGATAGCGATATCTAAACTCAAATCTAACAGCTGCTGGAGCCGACGGCCTTGCCGCTGAACTTTTCAAGGCAGGAGGAGATGAGTTGGTAAGGAGCATGCACCAGCTCATCTGTAAAATCTGGTCGGACGAAAGTATGCCCGATGAATGGAACCTCAGCATCGCTTGCCCGGTTCTGAAGAAAGGAGACCCTCTGAACTGCGCCAACTACAGAGGTATAAGTGTCCTAAATATCGCATATAAGATCCTGTCTGCCGTATTATGTGAACGCCTAAAACCGATCGTCAACAACCTGATAGGTCCTTATCAGTGCGGTTTCAGGCCGGGAAAGTCCACCATTGACCAAATATTCACACTACGGCAGATCTTGGAAAAAACCCATGAATATAAAATCGATACGCACCACATTTTCATCGATTTCAAAGTTGCCAATGATAGCGTGTATAGAGACGAGTTATACAGAGCCATGTCTAGTCTTAGCATCCTTGCCAAGCTCGTCCGTTTGCGCAGAATGACGATGTGAACTCTCGCTGCTCCATCAAAGTCGGTAAGAACACCACCGAACCGTTCGATGTCAGGAAAGGTCTTAGACAAGGCGACGCGCTATCATGCGATCTCTTTAGCATTGTACTTGAGAGAATTGTACGAAACTCACAAGCCAACCCCGGAGGTACAATCTTCTTCAAGTCTATACAACTACTCGCTTATGCCGATGACATTGACATAATCGGAAGAACTCAGCGGGCAGTCAATGGGGCATTTACGCGAGGCAGAACGAGGCAGCAAAGATGGGTCTAGCGGTCAATGAGAGCAAAACAAAATATATGCTGTCTACAAAAAAGCACACCCAACATCGGCGTCTTGGACAGAACGCCACAATAGACAGATACAATTTTAAGGTAGTTAAGGATTTTGTCTACCTAGGCTCTATGGTCAGCTCCGCAAATGATATCAGTGGAGAGATCACACGGAGAATTACTCTTGCCAATCGTTGTTTCTATGGGCTAATTAGGGAATTGAGTAGCAAAGCCCTATCTCGAACTACTAAGGTAACTCTTTACAAGACATTAATCATCCCAGTCCTGCTGTATGGCGCAGAGGCATGGGCTTTGACAAAACCGGATGAGGATGCCCTTGGTTATTTCGAGAGAAAAGTTCTTCGAGCGATCTTTGGTCCCGTCTGCATAGACGGTGAGTGGAGGAGAAGGTACAATGCCGAACTATACGGCCTGTACAAGGACATCGACTTAGCCAGAAGAGTTCACATACAGCGACTAAGATGGCTGGGTCATTTAGAGCGGATGGAGCCCAACCTTCCCGCTAAGAAAGTCTTCGAATCCACCCCGGACGGACGGCGCAGTAGAGGACGACCTCGCGGTAGGTGGCGCAAACAAGTGAAGGGGGACCTTAACCAACTTGGCGTGCGCAACTGGAGGCAGCTGGCTCGTAACCGTGCTGGCTGGAGAGGTTTGTTGGTTGAGGCCCAGGTCCACCCCGGACTATAGCGCCATCTAAGCAAGTAAGTAAGGTAACGAATCCAAATATTCTGCTAACTCAATTTTGAAGTTTTGGCAATTGCGCCCTTTTTTCTTAGGACGGCAGTCTAATTGCAGATAAGAACCATGCCTCTAAGGCATAAAACGGCAAAGTATTATTAAAAGTTGTACTGCAGTTTTTGCGCTGTGCGTTGTTGTAACATAATCAAATTGGTGCAGTTGTTATTTACTGAATTTTATGACGCTGACATTTTAGGCTTGTCATTAATTAGAAAGAAAAAAATAAATAATGATTAAGATTAATGCACACTAGACTTTCTCATGTAGTAAATACAAATATTTGAGTAAAGTTTCATCAAACAGAACGCGATGCACTAAAAAAGTCCTGAAACGTAAGAAGCTATAAATAACTTGGAGTAGAATTAGACTATTTCTTTAAGTAGGATATATGTAACACATCTATGTAAGCGACTAAGAAAACTGTATACGACCCATATAGTCGGAGAAAGGATACTAACTACAGCAAACTTGTTTTTGATAATACAGCTGCGAGCATATGACGTACGTATATTCGGAATTAATAAGAAAATTAAGCAAAATTTGATTTAAACTCGCACAAAAACAAGGAAAGAATGCATTCGTAACTCAAACTATTAGGAATTAAACAATTTTTGGATTGCAATAAGATCAACGGGGATATTACGATTTCCGTGGTAACATGTTTTGAAAACGCAGTTTTGTAGATCTCGATAATATAAGAACAAAATATGAAGCACAAAAATTCTCGTTTTTGCCTAGTTTAGGAGATATCGAGGTTTCAAAATATATTTTTTCCAATGGGATTTCTCTTAGAATATTAATTTATTTGCACGTGGGACAGAATTTAGTTTGCATAGTTATGGGTATGAACAATTCTTGCAATAACAAAATGTTGCATAGTTAAAGTAGCTCAAAGACACTATTTATGCGATAAAAGAATGTCGCATAATTTTACGAGTTGTTTTATTTTTTTGTACACATGTGCAGCTTTTATGTAAATATATACATATTGTTTCACTAGGAAACAGCAATTCTTAAGAGGACTGTATTCAGGTTAAATATTAAAAAAAAAAACCATGGCGACTGAATCCTCTGAGGGAATATTACGATATCCGTGGCGCCACGATGTTTTGATGTTTTCTAATAGATCTCGACCCACTGAACAAAAAATAATAAGTAAACTTTTTTTATTGGCTGGCTTAGTTTTCGAGATATCGAACTTTGAAAATTGACTTTTGACAACCCATATTTCAATAGCCTTAATACCCGGTGCATTTCGGGTATCAAGTGAATAAAAAAAAAATTATTTCTGTGTTGCCAGCCATTGACGATATTTTCTTATAGATCTCTGTTACAAAAAAGGGGATATAAGACACTTAGACTTAGCCCCAGGCGTCTGCCTGACAGTTGTTGACATACCCTTAGCGGAGCGACGAAGTCGCGTGAGCGGCTTAACCCCTCTGGAAAGCGGAGTTTAAATAAATGAATCGCGCGAAGCGCACCACTTACCCACTGTTGGCAACACTGGACGTAGTTTCTACTGAAATATTGCAGTTGAGGATGTGTAGACATTTTTATATAATAATTTGTAAATTTTAACTTTGTAATAGAAATTGTATTGTTATCAAAAGTGCGCTCAAAAGTGTAGTGCCATGTATTGATGTAGGAGCTTAGGTGATCTTCTGCACACTATGGCTCGTTTTAACAGCTTGTTCTGGTTCTCCAAGTCGTTAATCGTGTTTATAGGGTTGTTTTTCTCCACATATTCCCCTTTGCTGTGGTTTGTTTGTAAGTGCACCGTATCTTTGCTAAACAATTTCTCCACCCCAGAATGCTGTTTTGCACTATCGGTGCAGACTCGACTCGTATTTTTGTCGGTATATTTTTCTATGTACGGCCACAAATCTACCTTTTTTTTTAGTTGACTTTAAAGAATAGCCCTTCTTTGTCTTCTTTGCAGTACAAACCAAGAACAGTTATCGTCATTTGGTCTGTTACTCTGCCTCGATTATACTTTCGTTTTGTTAGAAATGTTTCATCTATTTGAACTGTCTTGCCTTCTCCTCAAAGAATTATATCTGAGTGATATGATATTACTTCAGCTACTTCTCTGCAACAACTGTAGTAATCATTAATGATGCCACAGCTTAGTTCACATCCACCATTTTCTTGACGCCGTTCGCTTAGTTGCTGGTATGTCCAAGTCACGGTCATTTTGCTCACGAAGCACAAAATGATGGCCAAAACATCATTTATTTTGATATGGCAGCAGTTGCCATCAAAAAATGTTCCAACGCATGGATTTTGCATTTTTCGGCATGGTTTGACATTTTGTTTTTTTGATCCTTTCATGGAACACCTCCAAATCCAGCCCAATTTCTTCTGTGCGTTATTTTCCAACTTCATTGGTAGTCCACAACAAAGAGGAGGCGTTGATACCTGTGAAGGAAGAAGTTTTATATCTTGTAAAAACCTTACCGCAACCTCTTCAGATGAAATCAATCGTGGTAAAGTTGAAAGAAAAGAAAAATGTTTTAATGTTGGGTGCAGTTGAGGATGTGTAGACATTTTTATATAATAACTTATAACTTTTAACTTTGTAACAGAAATTGTATTGCTATCAAAAGTGCACTCGTTTTAACCGACTTTCTAGTTACCAATTAGTATGCATTTTCATTCAGATTTATGCATGTAGGTTTCATATTGACACTTCTAAAGTTATGCAACATCATGTTATCGCAAAAATGTTCATACATAAAACTATGCAAACAAAATACTGTCCCACATGCTAAAAAAATAATATTCTATGAGAAATTCCATAGGAAAAAATAAACTTCTAAACCTTAATATCTCCTAAACTAGGCGAAAACGAGAATTTTGATACTTTATATTTTGTGCTTATTTCATGGAGAAAAAAAAAAATTGCGTCTTCAAAACGCGTTTCCACGGAAATCGTAATCGTGCCAGATCAACTAATACAACTATGACCAAAAGTATGAGAGCTCTATCGAACATAAACTCAAAACAGGACCACGAGCCAAAGGTTTCCTTCAGACACCGAAATTTGCATAACAACTCGCAAAACTGGAAGACCAAAACTTGATAATCGCTCTTTCTTTAGGACTTGTTCGTTCAATCTTGGTTCAACCCTAGATTGCAGTTCCACTTAACTCTGGATGGTTACGCATATTTTACACACACTAAAGTTATGCTTCATCAAATCGACGAAGTCCACCTTAAAGCCTACCTACTCCCCAAACTATAGTAACCTGGAATCTGAAATTGGTAAAAAGAAACTCTTAAACGTATTTTTAATAGAATAAATTAGATTTATTAAAAATCCCGATATTTTTATACTTTACTGAAAATAAAAATTGGACGTTGGATAGTTTAAGAGAAATTGTACAAAATAAAAGAGGTGTTCGTCGATTCGACGAAGCATAACCATCCAGGGCTAAATAAATAAATAAGTAAAGTTAAAAATGGTAAAGAGGACTGAATCTCTGTTTTTAAAACCATATTATTGCGAAGACCAAAGGATTGACGATAACCCTGAATGTGTTCAATAGAGCATGTGGATCAGTTTACTTATTTTGGGCAAACTCTTGTTAAGAGAAGAGTAACTTTAACCCTAGAAAGCTAAGCTTATTTTATAGTACTGAAAAGATAAACATGCGCCCGAGATATGCACAAATTTAAAAACTGATTTATTTTACAAATATAAATAATTATTCTTTTTTTTTTATAACTTCAGTGAATTGTTACATTATTGATTATTAATAAGCAAATAAAACGTAAATATATATTATTATTGTTCATTTATAGGAAAATTATATAGGACTTTATACGCGCGTCGGTTAACAGACAATATATCTGTGTCGCGGGCGCCTCCGAGGCACACGTTATCTGTCTAGGGTTAAGTAAAGAACAACCAATATTTGGAAGCAGTTTTCGGGCAATCGAGAGATTCCGGATTCGAATATCAGCACGGCTACTTGGTACTTGCAAATAATTTATGTTTTCTTTAACAATTCAATTCCAGAAATTTTAATTAAAAAGCGGAGACGATATATTTTTACAGTTGTCTTAATTATTAATTAAACATCAAACTGAAACAAGTAAACTATCTATTGGAAAATATTCGGCCCTATCTCTACCAAACAAGCCTTTGCTTTATACCTAATCAAGCAATAAAATCGATATGGGCTTTGGGGATATGTTAGACCCAGTGTTATAAAATATTTATATCCGCAGATTTCAAAATAAAGTTCTAAGAAACATCATTAAAGCGCTATTGTACGTGCTATGGGCATGGGAAACATCAATCAAACCATTGTTTAATTCGCAAAGGCTCATTGGAGATGACTTACACAACACGCAAATGAGGAGGCATCAAGACGTAATCGAATAGATGTTTATCGAAGATTGAAGGGGAAAAAACTTTGTGACTTGGTGGAACTCTAAAACATAAGAATTTTGTAAAGTTAATTAAAATTAACTGAAATTAAAAAGAGATATGTAAACTTTTCTCTTTTATATTTTTCTTTAACAATATGAATGAAACTGCAAAAATACGAAATGCAAACAAAAAAAAAAAAAAAATAAGAAATCGTCCGTTACATGTATCAGTATGCCATATATTGCTTTTATGATATATAAATTCAACTATAATTTTGAATTGAGCAAATGCCGGGAAATAGTAAATTTCCGAAAACCGACAAATCAATAAAGCACCGCTATATGAACCATTCTGTTTAATCGTTAGTCGAAGATGCAGATAGATAGCAATACCAAGTTTTTCGATATCTCAAGATCGAATGTTTTTACCTAACGAATACTTCCACTATAGTTACTCGTACGTACAAAGTAAAAATTGTGAAGAACTTTGGGCCACTGAACCAAAAAAAAAAAAAAAACAAGCATGTCGAAGGATAATTGGTTTACCAGTAACATATGAATGTTTAAATTATATTATACACATTTGAAATTTCTCCAACTAGCAAACAGGTTACACTAGACAACAAATGTTGGCTTTGTAACGGTATGCTTACTTTTCTTACAGATTTTGATGCGCTGAATACGAAAATGAGTAAAAAAAAAAAAAGTTAGTTCGAGTTTTTGTGAAAATGATTTATATTTTTTTTCAAAAAAATAATAAAAAAAAAACGCTATACTTTGATTATTGTGCCAAATTTTAACATTATCTTTTTACTGCTCGCTTATATTCTGCTTTTGGAATGTCTCTAGTAATACTCCAGCAATAATCCGCCAGCATTGAAACGTTCCATTTACCCGATCACATTTTTCCATGTTAGCGATATCTTGATGGAAGCGCACTCCATGCTCGTTAGTTACTTAGCGCCCCACAATTGCATGAAAAATAGTCCAAACGATAGTATAAGAAATACATTTTCAAGGACATGTTACAGCCCAGTGCTTGGTACGACGGTAACATGTTTTCGACGAACGTAACATAGTTTTGATCTCTTTTGTTTCCTAAAAAATTGTTTTCCACAAATCGAAAGTCATTCCAAGCTGTTTCTTCTTTGCCTTCCAAAACGAGATCAAAATTTTCTTCTTTAAATAAATTTCTAATTTGAGGACCGACAAAAATTTCCTCCTTGATTTTGGCTTCGCTCAGTCTTGGACATTTCTGACGTAAATATTGAAATGCCTTTCCATTTTTCTCCATAGCTTTCACAAAATTCTTCATGAGCCCTAGTTTTATATGCACAGTGGGAGCAGTACTTTTTTTTAAGTCAAAAATGTAGACACATATTTTTCAACGGGGGTCGTCAAACAAAAATAACAGTCAGCTGAGTGGTTTGTGGGTTCTCGCCACTGCATTCATACTGCAAAACGGAAAATTGCTTGTTGCCACTTAGCCTATGTCTTAGACCTTTAGCACAAGGATTGCAGCCGGAATGTTGAACCCTACTTTTTTCATGGTGTCAAATTTTAGTGCCGAAGTAGGAACAATACGCATTTTGTATGAAACACTTTTCCCACTAAAAATTATTTCATCACAAATATAACAAAGGTTGCGTGGGTTATTGATAAATTTTTGGGACATTTTTTTGGAAAGAAAACTTAAATAATGCACTCTAGTAACTCAACTTATCTATACAGAACAGTACTGGAGAATGTCTTTTTTATTTGAGTAACATAACGATAATGCCAACGGTCACAACGAAATATATAACCGATCGTGAAAACCCGAACTAAGAAATAACTTTTATAAATGGACCGGTATTCAGCATGGTCAGGCAAGTTAAAATTAGTTAAAAGTATTTTAAATGCCATTTCGCTGTTGTCTAGTGTTATTTATTAACTGTTGTAGCCAGCCTTGCCCGAGTAAAATAAGGATATCCTCATTGCAAACTACTTGCATGAATCTGGAGTAGATAGATGTATTTACATATGTATATAGTATATGTTACCCTGGACTTTTTTTGTAAACCATTTTACTGTCAATAATTCTTTTCTACATCATTTTGACATATCTTTATCGTATTAGCAATAAAATCTCTTTAAACAAAATATTGTTTTACGAATTACTTCACTTTCATCGTCCCTGTCCAGCCATCTTTAGATTAAGGGTGATTTGTAGTATTCCTTATTCCGGAGGTGTGCTTTCATGACACGTTATTAAAAATGTCATCGCCATCGGATGAGATGTTTCTGATTGAAAGTTTTCTATTCCGCTTTAGACTATGTAACTTAAAGCTTTAAGACCCAGCGATGGAGTAAAAAGAAAGCTATGAAATATGAAGATACTAAAAGTTAGATAAGAAGGTAGGAAAAAGAGATTATAATGAAACATAAAGGTGTGCAAAAAAGCAGCATACGTATTGCGATTAAGCAGATGATCAAGTATCTGGTGGAACCAGATTAATTGGCTCCAAATGTTCAGTTCACTCAGTCACACTAACTACTACAAACTGGCCTTCCCGATGTGTATGTTTTCTATGTAATGTAGCAGACTTTCAACTTATCTATGCCTTCAATAAATCGCAAGTGGATAACTGTAGGTTCATATATAGCCCATCTAAGAAAGAACTCATTACATTTTTCAAGATTAATTGACGGCCAATTAATGTCAATAGTCACAGATACTTTATGGAATTCTCAATCTCTATAGTGATTCATTTATAACTTCATGTCAGGCTTATCATAACAAACGATAAATATATTGGACCCCTAAGTACCATTGGTGTTTGTTTAGATAATGTTCGAAAATAGTCCGAAAAATGTGCAACATGTGTTCGGATAGGTATAAAAAAGGAACTTATCTCCCGATGCTGCCGATGTTGTGTGCCGAGCTGGTGCTCATCAGAAGCATCGGTATTTAGTTTTTCATTTCTCAATTTTGATCTAAAATTTTTTTTCGACACAAGCAATATTTGTTGTTTGTTTTCCTCGTTTTTGAGTACAGAACAAGAGCGCAAAGTGTCTTCCCATGATCTATTTTTAGGGCAGTGTACAATTTTTTTCTTTTAAGAGAGCCCTGCGGAGTGCATTGAGTATATGTATGACATATTATCGGGCGGCACTAAAAACATACCAGCCATAGGCATGCCTCTGTAGATACATTTGGGTATTTATAGACAGTTTATACGATTCGGAGATATTTACAGATACTTTGCATCCATATGTGAGTAAAACATCGGTTGGCAGTGAAATTTTTTTTCGAATTTTCTTTTTGTATCACACTTGTGGAGACCTAAAAAAAGATTACACCATGTGGAAGGGGTGAAATTTCGAGCGGGAAATCTGTAATTTTTTGAAAAGTGAAAATTCGAGGACGTATAAGGAAGGAATCACTTGCTGTGTGTACAGCAGTCTGTCAGTTGCCGGATCAGTGAACGGATCAAAAGTAAAACGTTCAATCTTCATTGGGATGTTTAAGTACACGGTGATCATGGATAAATTTAGCGAAAGGATTAAGCAGAACAGCTCCGTGGATAGAAGGATAACAACGGAGCAGATTCTGCAATTGTGTCGGATATTAGCACAGCAGTCGAGAAATGTAAGTTCAACAGTTCTTACTTGTGAGGAACATTATCTAAGGCCTTTCAACCAATTTTAGAAATCCTTTGAATTCAATAATAATGAAATGGAAAGTAACAGTTCACGTGAGATACAAAGTGAAGACATCAGCAGTAGCCGGTCTTCAGAACCTGAATATTGTGACCGACTCGAAGGAGATACTGAGGAACAAAAGGAACGGCCTTCGATAGTTCTTGGTGACAACAATGCAATCTATTTAACAAGTGGAGTAATCAAAACCAAACAAGCCAAAAAGGATATCTTGAATAAAATTCGAAACCAAATCTTCGAGAGAAAACGTCAGAAATTAGCGAATATGCAGCGTACCATCGGAAGCGTTTGGAGACCTTGGTGAATATTAAACTATTAATAGAGAGTCATCCACTGTAAATTGACCGCAAAAGACAATGTATATAAATTTAAGAATGAAGTTCTTCCAAATTTTCCAAAGAATTGTTATTTCTAAGAAATTTAGTCGTAAGATATACATATGTGTTTTTAATTTTAAGTGGTTTAAAGAAATAAAAACATTTTTAACTAAATCATAACAATATCTCAAAATTTAGAACGTTATAGTGCAAAAGAAATGAGTGGTCTTAGTTACTTTTCACCGAACCTTAATTTTCATTTTAGGTGATATAACCCCTATAGCTTTCAGAATGCTCTTTCCAGGAGTCATATTCTTACTTCCTGTGAAAGGCGAATTTTTGGGGAATAGATACCTTGAGTGGACGAAGGTACGAGATGCCGAATGGTAGATTCATCGAATTGGTACGTAGGGAATTGTACTGTCAGGGCAGCTAGCTTTGAACTCAAGGCACAGTCACCATTTCGATGAAAAATTATTTGCAGGTGACATAGCCAATCCTTTACAGGAAAATTTCAAAGATGTCATTAGTTTCTATACCTAGCACGAGCTTCTATATATTGATGTATTTTATAGATGTCCAACAGCATCTGTTTATCAGATATCGACGGCCAGTCATTACAAATTTTCATAAAAACCTTTCTCATTTGCATACTTTTGCATAGTAAAGAAACAGAGGCAGGTGAATCCGGAAGAAGAATCCTTTATAAGCCGATAAGATACAGGAAGATTAAATATTGGATTCCTTTTTTACGTGTTTCTATCAAATCTACTCTTGAAGTTCCTCCCTTGTAAAGCATCCTCCCTTATTAACCCATATTCTCCTAGTGTCGTCATATGACGACGCAAACGGAGTGTGTCTCAAGTTCCCGTAAACTTTAATTGTTCTGGTTTGCTCCGAATATCTTGTTAGTGAAAGGGAATATTATTTTAACTGAAAATTTACAGTTAGCCCATAAAGTTGACACTGGCTGCACATACAGTCTGGTTGAAAAGTGGTAATATGTGAAAAAGGGCTTCATCAAGAAAATGAGTAATAAATACAACAATTAACGTTTAATGTATTTGAGAGTTTATATATTTTGAATAAGCAGAAGTAGTGTAATTGGTGTGCAAATATAGAATGGTAGTAGTGCACTTTTGAGGAATGATATTTGCGTATATGTTTGACTGTCGTCATATGACGACACTAGGAGAATATGTGTACATTTTTTGTTTTTCATTTCTTTGAAAAATTTGCCTTTAGCCGAGATATTACACATAACAGATGAAAGTGATAAAATTCAGGATGTTTTCATTGAACTACCCCCAGTCAGGATCTGGCAGATGAAGACAGCTGTTGATATCAGCAAGTCTGAAGGTGGAGAGAACAGAAGTTTCACCCAATTTTTATAAAACAAGAACCTCGAAGTACAGTGACACTATCATATTTTTGATCCGATGCGGTGAAAGGATAATTCTGTTTCCCAGTTGCCTCCACATCTTTCGCAGCTGATCCACAAAACTCTGTTAGTAGATACCTAAAGAGCGAGCAAAAAAATGTTTGTGTCGATATCCCTTATGCCGTTTGAAATTATAACCAGATCATGGGAGGTACCGTCCGAATGGACCAGAACATACTATAAATGAACATCACATATCTATCTGCGGAAAAAGTGCTGGTGGGTATTATTCACATGTATGTTGGATGTCTCTGTCCAGAACTCGTGGTTGTTGGCACGGGCTCATTCAAATGCAACTCAGATGATCCAACTAAGCTTTCGTCGTGATTTGGCCATGTTGTATTTACTGCAGTCGAGACATCACCATAAAGGACAAAAAAGCTTTAAAAATACAAATGATTTTTTAAAATGCCGTTTATTAGTGTCGTCATATGACGACACCTCCTAACATCGTATTCATATACAATATCTTGTGAAAAAATTGGACTAAATTTTATACGTGTTAGTCCATTTAGAGACACCGTGGTGAATTTCACTACTTTTGGATAAGTATTTCGTAACTTCGGAGAATATGGGTTAATTGCAATGCTAAATAACAGCTGAACCAACTTGAATGTGGAAATGCATATCATTCGAACGCGTGAGCTTATCCCTGGTAGAATGGAGTTATGAGAGTCCACTACCGTGTGATAGTTGGTCAGATAATAAAGTGTGGCAGGATGTCTTATATCACGATATCAGGATTTAAGAAACATTATCACCCATTGGAGTACAAATACGAAGTTCTCATTTCGAAATACAAAAATACGGACTCGCATTACGTCTAGGAACTTCGGGTGAATCATTCCTGTCAGTGCATATTGCTCTATATGAGAGCAATATGAAGCTTTCTCGTGACAACAATACTCCTGGATGTTTATCAATCGTTCGCGAGAGGTGGGGCCGTGAAAAAACGTTTGGTGCTTCTGGGATTCGAGCATTGAACCTCACGCGCATTGCTCCACGACGCCCACACATACAGGAATAAAAAACAAGATCATTGCAGTGTAGGAAATGTACCCCAGGATTATTTATCGATATTGTTATCACTTCAACAACTTTCTCTTCATGTATGTATTCTTACAAATTTGTAAGAGTATATTTAGCTTGACACATATATAGCTTATAGCATAGAGAAATGATGGGCTAAGTCATGTATGCCCATCCTCCTGTTCGCCCGTTTTGTGTCTCGAATTTTGAACTAGTTAAATAGAAATTTACATATGGGCTTCAGAGAGTTGTGAACAGTATAAAATTGAATTTTTCTTAAATCCTAGCAGTGATGCAAATTTTCGAAAATGCCCTTTTCCCAACATTTTTATTAGAAATTATAACACTCAAAAGAGCGTTGAAAAAATATGTATGTATTGATTTGTTATAAAATTTATCCGTACATAAGTACGGCCATTTTAATTGGAATTTTCATACAAAAAAGAAATTTTGATCTTCAAAAAATAAGGTATCATATGATAAACTTCAGACTTCGCAACCATTTTGCTTGATGTACTCGTTAAATGTGCATAATGAAAGAAAAGTTATTAGACGACCACGTTAGTACAGTATTTATCGGCAGTCGTATAGATTATTTTGAATAGAGATTGTGTGATTCTTTTTATTGAGGTGCAAAGAACATACTCTAGATACTGAATATAAGATTGAATTTATACGTGCTCATATATTATTGGGTCAGGGATTTAATTATTGTTAAAGTCAAACCTTCAGAGGTTCTTATGCTTCACCAGTGGGGCACTAAGCACCACACCAACAACGGTTATAGACAATTTGCTTCACTTGCCACCTTCGGATATTTATATCATATAATA
This sequence comes from Brachypalpus laphriformis, assembly GCA_945910035.1. Lineage (NCBI taxonomy): Eukaryota > Metazoa > Arthropoda > Insecta > Diptera > Syrphidae > Brachypalpus > Brachypalpus laphriformis. Next base: position 38,678,136 of record OX246753.1, read on the forward strand.
GCAAACAAGCGCCAGTTTGTGCAAATGCTTGCATGAACGCCATACCCCAGTGGTCTAGTCTAAGCACCGGATACTTTTCTATTCTTAACGATCTTGAATTCCTTTTGCAAGCCTTCGACTACATACTGCACAATTTCTGTTGAATAAAAGATTTGAAACCCTTATCCCCCCAAGACTTGTTCTGGGGAAGATTCAGGAGGATCTGGGGTTACAACAGAAATTCATGTGCTTTTACACAGATGAATCTAAAATAGAATCGGGAGTAAGAGGGGGTGTCATCTCCAGTAGTCGATGCATACATTTCTCTTTACGCCTTCCCAATCACCTCAGCGTTTTCTAGGTGGAGATAATGGCGGTAAAAGAAGGAACGCCAGTTTGAGCGAATTGGCTAACGCCAACATCAGCAGCTCACAGTGCTTTATAACCAACTGGTTATATGCGTAGTTTTTCCTGGGGATCATAGATCCATGTGGTACCACAATAGACCTTCCCTGTTGTAATTGTGGCTGCATCTAATATAGCTTGCCACGCTAATCTAACCTGTACTCAAGTTTGGCAAAGATTCAAGTACAACGAATGTTAAATAATGCATACCGGAGTTGAAGTGTCGAAGTGCTGCGAAATATGATTGGGGGTTAGTACATTTTGCCAAGAGCGTTCCTCTTTGATTAACTTAAGTAGTTGTGACGAAATTGCAAAATGTCCCGCTTATAGTTAAATATATGAGATTAAGTAAGGTTTATTGAAAATTCATCACATTTAGATCTTTATATAATATATCCAAGGTTATGGAATCCGTTTATAGTACGAATGCAGCCTTGTTCCTCCGATTTTTTGTATCGACTGGTCAATATTGTAACATATTCTTAGAAGGGGCATCATTCATCCCAAAGTGAATCTAAAAGATAATCATTCGGTATTGAAAGAAGTTAGATGAAAAATATTATTCAGATTTGCAAAAGTTTCATAGATAAGCTATGAACACTGAGTTTTGAGCTTATATATTTAGTGAGACCGCTGTAGTTGTTTTTCACAGGAAAAAAATTCTTAAAAAAACAGCAATTTGCAAGAGGACAACCGTCCCTATTTTTGTCAAAATGAGCACTTCAGCATAAAAAATTGCTCCATTCTCCATAAAGGCTACTGCAATTTTAAGGACGAAAGAGGAATCGGATTTCCATCAACTGTCGTTTGAATATGGAGGAGTTTCTAAAGTTAGTTTCGTACTGTCCAGGTGATATGAACGTCACTTAATCGTTTTCGACTCTTGGTTTGTTGAAGTTGGTGTATACTCTAACCATATTGAGGAGCATTTCCTGTACAAATATTGTATCTTATGAAATATTTGCTGACAGTCGAAGTTTTCAGGATTGCAACAATGGCATTAATTGGTTGCGTGCTATTAAATTTCGAGTAAGAGCAACTAACTAAGTTGGGGTTAGTTTGAGAGCCAACACGAAATAATGTTTCTTCCAAAACTTTAGCAAATAACTTCTTTGCAGAACTTAATTATCCATGCAATGGAAATCAGACTTTTGGTTTTAATAAGGAGGTATGCTGAAGTTCTAAAAGCTGAAGGAATGTTTCTGTTGAAAAAAAAAAAAATGATTCGTTTCGCGGTTCCATACGTACTTAAAAATTAATCTTTTTAGGAAGATTGTTAAAAATCGTTATCATCATCATTTTATTCTCAACAAAAATATGTAAAAAATGGATAATTAACTAATGCACTAAGGATCGTTATCAAGTGAACAGATTGTGACTGAGTTTTCCCCTTCCCTGATCATCTGCAGTGATACGCTACAAATAGCGTACTTGAAAACCCTAAAAATGAGGCATAAATTACACTCAGAAGGAAATGTTATTCTTTACTTAAAGTGCAACATGCATGCAGCGACTCAAGAAAGAGAAGCAATAATTCCAGCAGACCGATGGTCTATTTTTGAATTTCCTTTCGTTTCCTCCTCGTGCCGCATGTAACTATGTACATGTTTCTTTTTTAAATGTCCCTCTTTAATACCCTTTTCGAGTTGCAGGGAAATCCTATCGATAACACATAAAACGTATTGCTACTCAATTACAAGCCAGCTCCGTTTCAGATAAACGTGGTTATTTTTAGTGTGTATTTTTTTGTATTCGAACTCGTTAAAAGCGACAGGCTGCATAAGGTTGAAAATAATTTAAAATCTATTAAAAGAGCGGAAATCACTAAAAGCCTAATGAATGATTTAATGAAGAAAATACTGAAGATCACTTAAATGCCTCATCAGATAATTGTATGGCCACCTTTTCTAAAAGTACACCAATCATCCACATCATCAGTTGAGTAATTTGTCTAAATCTAGTTCTTCGAAGAAAAGCGGGCGGTCAATTTATAGCTGATAACTAAATTACACGGAAATTAGTTGTAGAGGAGGCCTCTTCTACATGTGCTCCTATTATTAATCTCTAACTGGTCACACTGAATACGACACGGCAACATGCACATTGAAATAATTCATTTTGTTCATGCTACGCAGGCGCCACAACGACTGCATGCGTAGAGCGAGGTAAAGTGAAAAGCATGCGGAACCTGTGTGGTGTGATGAATAAGTATTTACAGTGGGTAGTAAAAGATAGTGGCCAGCTTAAAGAGAAGAAAAAATATATGAGTGCTACCGACAAATTTCAGAAAGAAATACAAATAAAGGAAACAATAGCAAGGAATAGGAGAAGTTAATAAATCGCTCGTATGGATACATACATATGTTATCCATTGCACTAAAGCCCTTCAGTTTTTAATATTTGTTCAATATAGTTATATACAATGGATGAACTTTGGATAATAACACTGGGACGCAGTAGTTATTGCGTTGGACTAGCGAGGTCTTCGGTTTAATAAAAAAAAGAATCAAACGTTTTTTTCACGGCTACACCTGTTGGAAACTACACACATCAGAGCGTATAACTGTAATGATAACGCTACTTAAATTCATGGAACCGTGGATTCCTTGAGCTGTGCGATGGCTGCCAGGCTCTAGAGTTCTGGCGCCAAATTTAATGCTCTCGAAAAAGTCTCTGCATTTAACTGCATTCCATTTTAAGCGCCTCTCCATCATAAGAATATCATTTAAGATACGAATAATTTACAAATAAAACCAGGAAAAATTGGGGTTATGAGTTTTTCTACCATATTTCGGCATATTGTGAATAATATGTGTTTTATAAAAAGTCATCGTCTCCATCGAGTTAAAAATTTGCGGGCGTAGTTGCCCAAATATAAAAATAGCTGAGAAAATTCGAATATATCAAAAAAAAAAAAACATTAACTTAAAATGTTGACCGAAGTATGAAAAATAATAATCTTTGTTCGTTATTCCGATAATAATGTGATTTTGAAAATATTGGTTTGAACATTCCCGAAATTATTTAATAAACTAAAAATTACAGTTATTCCGTACTAAGTTCATGTTATTGTCATTTTGGTGGTTAATTTTTTCTCCCCACTATACGAAAAAGAAAAACTTGTTAAGGAAGACATTCACTCCCAGGTACACTGTATCTGTGGGAACTGTCTGGCCTCATCATCGGTGAACAATGAGTGCGCCGCGTTCGTCATTTGTCAACAACAAATGCCGCTGAAAGAACATACAATGCATGCCGACGTTCGTCGTCGTTGTTGTAATTGATTTCAATCAAACAGTGCGCTTCATAGCCGTCCGCCCGCCATTGTAGACTCGTACCGTTCTGAAACATTTTCTATGAAAACTCCACTATGTCTCCGTCTTCTTGGTTAGGGAATTAGGTACCATGTAGCACACGAAACTGATGAACGTCCATTGCTGCCACTGTTTTGGTGTGGATTAGATTTTCTCGCAGGCAGGCGGTTCACTTCACACGCAGGTGGCGATGGAATTACCTGGAAGTGAGTCCCTCTTTGCGCCCTGTGGCGGCATTGTTAACAAAACACACCTCTGTGACATAAACTGTAAGCAGAAACGTAAACAACACCAAAGGTGATGATGAGCTATGTCTGTTCGGTATACGGATACGAATGGAAATCCCACGATCAACATGTGTTAGTTGTGCGCGAATGCGGTGGTAAATTTTAATAGCCATGTACGTCGGTATAAAGTGTATTATTTTGCCCTCAACACGACATCGTTAGGTTGCATGATTCGGGTGTGTAAAAATCTTTATGAACTGAACACGCGACTTTTATGGTTTCCGCGTTTAGGGAAACCACTACAAAGTAGGTAACCAAGGGGCGAGAAACCATAATAACTGGTCGCAAAAGAAGCGATTTACAAACCCCATTCAGCGAGAGGGAGATGTGTTATGGTCCTTTTTACGGGTATATGAGGGCTGTAAAAACTTAAATGGGTTCTAGTTCGGGTAACCACAAGGGATGATGGTGGAAAAGGCCTATGAAGGTGGGTGTGGTATAGTGAGTACTCATTGTTCAGTAATTACAGTAATTATACAACAAGTATTTTACGGGTGACTTATATGGATTGCATGCATTAAGTGCTTTGTTTATGTTGCTTACGTATTCACTAACATTGCACTCAAGTCTCAGTACGCGGAGTCTTACATATAATATACAATACTTAACAACGTTTTGGGCATAAAGAAAAATATATAACGTACGAGCGTCAGTATATACCTACTACTTAAGTCTGGAGCCTAAATGCCTGGACATATTTATATCTGGGCTCTTTGGGTTCATACCTCAAGAAAGAATAATAGTTTTTATTTTTTTCTGGGAAATAATTCCAGCGATTTTGTCAAAATTTTAAACTTGCTTTAGTTGGGCAAATGCAATCATTATTTATAACGGTTACTAAGTATAATAGAAAATGAAAAAAATATTTGGCGCAACAGCCAGGGCCTAGCTTCTCGCAACCAATCATGTTGTGTGCGTTATATTTTTTCCCCACGAATGGAGAGGACCTACAGTTTTATGCCGTATCAAAAGAACATTTTTTTTGTAAGCTTCTGATGACAACAATATTCTTGGATGTTTGTTAGACATTCGCGAGAGGTGGGCTGTGAAAGAAAACTTTTTGTGTTTTCTGTGATTCGAACATTGAACTTCACGCGGAGTTTATATTTTTATAATTTGCACGCACTCAATGAACACTCTTAAAATTGTTTACGCAGTGTGATCGTTGGAAAGGATAGAGAGAGAAAGATTGGTGTAGTGATTTGAAACTCAAATGTTATGTTTTAGGAAAACTCCTGGGGTGGCGTCCAGATAACTGGGAAGATTATTGTTATTTTTGTCTTTGCTTCTGATTCATGGCATTTTTTTCCCGATCGCCTGATGCAATAGATGTATCAGTCATCCACAAGGGCGCACAAAGCAATGAAGTTTATATCCGAATGTACTAATGCGTAATATATTCAAAATAATAGGAATCTTTCGGAGCACACCGTGTTTGCAGAAAATAAAAAATGTGTAACTCCATTTCAAACTAAACTCAGAACCCACATTTTATTAAGATACCTTCAGTAGGTTTCGATACAAGCATGTAAGCAAGATGCACTGAAACCGTATACTGATTGCCGTATTATGTGAATGCCTAAAACCGATTGTTAACAACCTGATACTTACTTACTTACTTAGGTGGCGCTACAGTTCGGGGTGAACCTGGGCCTCAACCAACAAGCCTCTCCCTTTAGCTCGGTCTTTAGCTAATTGCCTCCAGTTGCGCACTCCAAGTTGGTCGAGGTCCCCTTGAACTTGTGCGCGCCACCTACGGCGATGATTCCCTCTACTGCGTCGTCCCTCGGGGTTAGATTCGAAGACTCTGCGGGCCGGAGCGTTGGTGTCCATTCGCTCTACATGTCCTAGCCATCTCAGACGTCCAATACGCAGTTTTTTGACTAGGTCGATGTCGCTGTACAGCTCGTATAGTTCGTGATTGAATCTTCTCCTCCAAAACCCGTCAACGCAAACGGGCCCGAAAATCTTACGAAGAATTTTTCTCTCGAAGCGACCAAGAATATCTTCATCCTCTTTTAATAAAGTCCATGTTTCAGCGCCGTAAAGCAGGACTGGGATGATCAAGATCTTATATAGAGTCTCCTTAGTTATTCGAGATAGGGCTTTACTGTTGAATTGCCTTATAAGCCCAAAAAAACAGCGATTGGCAAGAGTTATTCTTCGATTGATTTCTGCACTGATTTTGTTTTTCGAGTTTATAGCAGAGCCAAGGTAGACAAAGTCCCTTACTACCTCGAAGTTATAGCTGCCCACGGTGACGTTTTGTCCAATTCGTCGGTGTTGGTTTTCCCTTCTAGTTGACAGCATATACTTGGTTTTGCCCTCTTTTATCGCCAAACTCATTTTGGCCGCTTCCGCTTCAATGCCTGCAAAAGCACCGGTGACAGCCCGCTGAGATCTTCCGATAATGTCTACATCGTCGGCGTATGCAAGCAGTTGTACAAACTTGTAATAGATTGTGCCTCCGGTGTTGGCTTGTGAGTTCCGCACAATCCATTCAAGTACAATATTGAGGAAGTCACATGACAGCGCGTCACCTTGTTGAAAGCCTTTTTTGACATCAAAGGTCTCGGTGAGGTCATTACCGACCTTGATGGAGCAGCGAGCGTTATCCATCGTCAGCCTACACAGTAGAACAAGTTTGGCAAGGATGTCAAAACTAGACATGGCTCTATAAAGCTCTTCTCTATAGATGCTGTCATATTCGGCCTTGAAATCGATAAGGAGGTGGTGAGTATCGATTTGGAATTCTTGGGTTTTCTCCAGGATCTGCCGAAGTGTGAAGATTTGATCGATGGTGGACTTTCCTGGCCTGAAACCGCACTGAGAGGGTCCAATCAGGCTGTTGATAAAAGGTTTCAGGCGTTCACACAATATCGCAGAAAAGATCTTGTATGCGATGTTGAGGAGACTGATGCCTATAATTGGCGCAGTTGAGGGGGTCTCCTTTCTTGTGGATCGGGCAAACGATGCTGAGATTCCATTCATCAGGCATACACTCGTCTGACCAAATATTAGAAATGAGTTGGTGTATGCACTCCACCAATTCATCCCCAGCTGCCTTGAAAAGTTCGGCCGGTAAGCCGTCAGGTCCAGCAGCCTTGTTCGATTTTAGCTTGGATATTGCTATCCTCACTCCGTTTTGGTCAGGTGGACGGAAATGTTGACTATCATCGTCTATGTTGAATGGTTCATTCTGCCTGACAGCGGGATGTTGGTCTTCGTCGCCGTTATACAGTCTGCAGAAGTAGTTTTTCCATATTCTCAGCACCGACTGTGATTCTAGTACGAGGTTTCCATTTTCATCTCTACAGGTTTCTGTACGGGTATTACTTCTCTGACACGTTCTTTTTACCTTTTGGTAAAACTTCCGTACATTGTTCCTGGAGTATAGACTCTCGATATTCTCAAACGCGAGCTTCTCATGCTCTTTCTTCTTCTTTTGGAGAAGCCGATGTTCTTCCCGTCTTTTTTGCTCCTAGAGCTCACGAGCAGCTCTCGTCTTCCTTTGCAGCGCGGCTTTGTATGCCTCTTGTTTTGCTGCATGCACTCGCCGGCATTCTTTCGCGGTGGTGGTCGAGCGAGACCCAGCACATCAGTCGCGGCGTTTCTGATGGCATGTTGGCAGCGTTGCCACTGGTCTTCGGTACTTGATGCTGGCGGCAAAGGGGTGATTGAGAGATTTCGGGATACGCGTTCAGCGAAGAGTCTGGCGGTCTCTTGCGATTGTAGCTTTTCGACGTTAAATTTTCCCACAGTAATTCTTCTTTGTTGCTCAGATTGGGATATCCGCATTCGTACCTTGGCTACAACAAGGTAATGATCCGAGTCTATGTTGGCCGCTCGGAAGGTCCGGACATCCAGAATACTGGAGGCATGCCTTGCGTCGATCGCAATATGATCAATTTGGTTGATCGTGACATGATCATTGGACCGCCATGTCTGCTTATGAATATCGAGATGAGGAAACCATGTGCTTGCTATGGTGACATTTCGCTCCACAGCGAAATCAATTAGCCTTAGTCCGTTATCAGACGTGGTGTCGTGTAGGCTATGCTTACCGACTGCCCTACCAAAGACGTCCTCCTTTCCTATTTTGGCGTTAAAATCGCCCAATACGATTTTAACGTCGTATTTAGGACATTGCTCGTATGTTTTGTCGAGGAGCTCGTAGAAACACTGTTTGGTGGCAGGGTCCTTTTCTTCTGTGGGGGCATGAACACATATTAGGCTTATGTTAGCGAATTTAGCCTTGATCCGGATAGTCATAATACGCTCGCTCACGTGTCGGAAGCTTAAGACTTCTTGCCTAAGTCTGCCGCGTATGACAAATCCGCATCCGAATAAGCGTTGCCTGTTGCCTCTGTAGCAATCACCGTAGTAGATGTCACAGTTTTTCATCCTCTTTTTGCCCGGCCCATCCCATCGCACTTCCTGGATGGCGGTAATATCTGCTTTATAGCAGTCTAGGGCCTCTGCTAGTTGTTCGGCTGCACGTGGTCTGTAAAGGGACAGAACATTCCAAGTACAGATCCGAAGGTCGTTGTCCTTATTTCGTTTGCTGGGGTCGTCATTAGTTGAGTCATCCTTATCCGAGGCTTTTGGTTGTTTCGGAACCATGCGCTTTTTACGTGGTAGGGAAGTTCCCCCACGGCACAACCCCCACCCTGGAGGGCCAGTTCCTTAATTATTCCCCTAGGACGAGGGGCCGGGTACACCGGTGCCAGTAGTCCACTACGGGAGTATGAGCGCTGCCGTTGGCCCATTAAGGGCTCTTCCGCCACCATCTCTATTCCAATGTCCTGACCAACATTGGAAATTCCTTACCGACCTGTGATCCGAATACGTCGAAGCAGCTCGCGCAAGGTATTCACTAAGTTCAACCTAACTGGAACTATAGACGCCACCGTTGACTCCGTCTAGGGAATTCGTCCGCTGCCGCCTGGAACAGGAAGAAGCGCTTTAGTGAGAAAAGCACTCTTCCCCCCCTCTCTCATCTGCTGCCACCAAGAATCCGCCAAACGGGGTTGGTTACCCATTTCTTGGATTAAGGTACTAGGCACCCGGCTGTCACCGCGTGGAGGTTGAGAGTAGGAGTTGGTAGGCCTCAGCTGAGTGAAAACGCTTGTGTTTTCATATGATCGCATGCACTACCGTTTGACCAACCACAACCTGATAGGTCCTTATTAATGCGGTTTCAGTTGGGGAAAGTTCGCTATTGATCAAATATGCACACTACAGTAGATCTTAAAAAAAAAAAAAAAAAAACTGAATATAAGATCGATACTGACCACTCTTTCTCACCATTTCTGCCAAGCTCGCCCGTCCGTTCAGGATGACGACGGAGTACTGTCGCTGCTCCATCAAAGTCTGTAAGAATACCAGCGAACCCCTCTATGTTAGGAAAGGTCTTAGATGAGGCAACGCGCTATCATCCGATTTTTTTAACATAATACTTGAATGAATTGTACGAAACTCACAAGCCAAGAAGTGCAATCTTTCGCAACTCTGTACACCTACTCGTTCAAGACCCCAGCGAGCCGTCAATGCGGCGTTTGTGAGTATTAAGATAGAGGCAGAAACGATGCGTTTAACGGTCTATAAAAGCAAAACAAAATATAATATAACTTTGAGCTAGTTAGGGATTTTGTCTACCTAGGCTTTGTGCTAAACTCCGCACATGATTAACAATAAATTAAAGTCAATGAACGCACAAAATGCTATCGTTGTATTTTGTTCATATACGTAGCATCGATCCCACTGGAAGTCATTTTAAGTTTAGTTCTTAAGTTGAATTAAAAAAAAAAACGGTTGACCATTATACTCCGTGTGTTTTTTTTGTGTATTAAACGGAAAGACGAATAACGAGCGGTTAAAGTAGCTATATCGTTTCGTTAAACGTTGACATTAAACGGAATCAAGTTATTCGTCTTTCGTTTTTCTTCTTATTGCGTGATTCATGTGTGCCCAACCGTGCAGGGAAATAACTCCACGGGAATTTACTCCATATGGAAATGTATTCCATATATAGTGGGAAATAAGCCACTAGAAGTGAGAATTAATTTAATGCGGAATTTGGTGGATTTGTTACCCGCATTAGATTTGAAATATTCCGTAACAATGTAGGAAAAAGAGAAACAAGTGCCTACATGAAATTTGGCCCCATTAAAAAATGGACCCAAAAATGTACATAAAACCCAAAAACAACAAAAATTGATAAAATTTTCTTTAAATTGGTGTGATATTTCATATTTTGGTACCTTTTTCGTTTTTTAGTTTGGGGTTATGTTTTATTATGGAAAATAGCCCCAACGCTTTTAACCATTTTTACATTTTTCTAAGTCATGCAAAGATGATGCATGTCACCCAAGACAAGACCAAAAGAACCGATATCATAACGGTGGCTTTAGTTGTTTCTTTAAAATTTAATTATGGATTTATGTCCCACCGCGTCGGGACATAAGTCCACAATTTTTTTCATCAAAAGAGACGCAGAAGTCCACAATGGGACACACATAGGTCCACAATGCAAATATAGTGCATGCTGCCCTCTGCAACCCCCCGCTTGGGGTCGCTGTTGGATTTGGAATAGGGGCGAAGTTGGGTGTATGCAAGGTTTGTTTATATCCATGTTTTGCATGGATTTAAAGAAACCTTGCATAAACAGTGCAATGTGTATGGGGGTCATGCTGCTCCCTGGAACTCCCTTGCTTGGGGTCGCTGTTGGATTTGGAGTAGGTGCGAGGTTGTGTGTATGCAAGGTTACTTTATATTCACATAGATGCAAAGAAGCGATTATGGTTACGAGACGAAAAACTGCTTTTTTTTAGCTAGTTCCTTATATAATATTTATACCCACCACTATTGACAATATGAGGCTCACATTGTCAATTTGTTATTCAAAGCGTATTAATTAATATATTAAATAATATTGAATGAAACTGTAATTAAACATACTCTGCATTATCTTTGCAGAATTTTTTGTAGGTTTTTTAGCAATTTTTTAAGAATACGCCATGAAAATGCCGAACTAAAAGAAAATGTTTCTGGTTGCGTTATTATCTAGTTCTGAAAATTTTCCAAAGTGTCCGGAACTTTTTAAAATGCACAGTTTTTGCTGAAGTGATTCAGAAACCGAAATAATTGTGTATAGTTAGTTAGTTAGTTAGTTAGACTTTTTATTAACTTCATATAATTTTCACGAACAGTATATACATAGTCGTTTATGGTTTGGCGTAAGGCCGTCTACCAGATTGACAATATGGTTGCTATTTCTGTTTAAAAATCGCCTTCCAAAATACGGGCTCTGTAGCGGATTGCAGCTGTAGCATAGTTGTACAAAACATCCCAACCATGACTTCCGTTCAGTATGTTGATCACCTCATCCAAGTCTAGCGAAATTACTCCGAAGTATCTCGCGCGAAATTCTCCTAAAATGGGACATCTTCCGATGAAATGGTAAACATCCTCCCTCTCTTTAAGGTTGCACAGGTCACATAAAATTGGCAGATCGGGTCGATGTGGAATAAAATAAAGACTTGTAAGTTCACCTCTAAGTTTGAATATTGTGCTTATCATATGCAGAGAGTAACGATTGAGGAAGTACCTTGAGTCGCTTTCAATGTGGTTAAAATTCAGCCTACTGTAGATCAGCCTATGTTGCGATGAATGTGCTTCAGCTACAAATCTCTCATACATGGAATTACCTGCATTTTTCAAAACATTTGTAAGCATAGGTTTTATCATTGAAAGTTGTATATCAGATGCAATATTTAAGCTCGCGCCATAATTTGCTGCCAACTTCTCCCACTTTTGAACCAAGTGCCCTCTTGTCGAAAGTATATGCTTCAGAACAATCCTGGGCAGTCTTCCATCATCCATCTCCACTACTTTAACAATATAATCTATATGCAGCTTTAGGGTATCTAAGAAGAGAGGAGGGACTCCAGTTTCTAGATGCAGCATATAGTTCGGTGTACATATTGGAAGTCGAAAGATTCGTTTCAAAAAGTACCTTAGACATTTTTCAACTTCTTCAAAAAAGCAATAACCCCAAATTTGGGCTCCGTACAGCAGTATAGAGGCAGCAGTTGTACGAAATAGTTTATTCTTCGCTGTGTGATCGATAAACTTATTGTCGACGCAACGTCCCCAAACTGATGAAATAGCTCTTTTAGCTGCTGCTAGCTGACATTCAAAGTGTTTTTTCATATTGAGGTTGGATGTAATTAGCACACCTAAATATTTATACTCTTTCACTATTTCAACGTTTTCACCTCGATAGAACCACTTTTCGTTGCGAGAGTATCTTCCACCGCCATTTCTAAAAATCATCATCTTTGATTTTGATAAATTCACCGTCAAATTCCATTGCTTACAGTAGTTTTCAAGACGGTTCATAGTAAGCTGCATCCCTTCAACTGTCTCCGATAAAAACACTATATCGTCCGCAAATTTTAGCGCCGGTATCCGCACACTACCAAGCTCGATCCCTCCTCCTACTTCTCCTACTATGTCGTTGATAAATATGATGAAGAGTAGCGTGCTTAGGATGCATCCTTGCTTATCTCCCATTTGTGTTCCAAATTCTTCCGATACATTCTCTCCATTCCATACGTACGCCACGTTGCTCTCATACATCGCTTTTAGCACATTTATCACTTTACTCGATAAACCAATTTTGTACAGCTTATAGAAAAGAGCTTCACGCGCTATGGAGTCAAAAGCTGCACGAAAGTCAACGAAGAAGACATATAGCTTTTTGCTACTTTGTTTAAAAAACTCTGCAATGTTGGTGAGAGTAAAAATTTGATCCAGTGTTGAATAATGCTTTCTGAACCCCGCCTGGTATTCATTTAAAATTCGATTGTTTGCCATCCATTGTGTAAGCCTATTAAATATCAAAGCACTAAATAGTTTTGCCGAAGTATTCAAAAAAGAAATGCCTCTGTAGTTAGCTGGATTATCTAGTTCACCTTTTTTGTGCAATGGGAAAATTATCGCTCTTCTAAAGCTTTCTGGGACATTGGCTGTTTCAAAAATTTTATTGAATTCATTTGTGAGTGCAGTGAGAAATTCTGTGGAACTGTTCTTGTAGAATTCGAAAGGGATCCGATCGTCACCTGGGGCTTTCCTCGTTTTAGAGCAATCAACTGCGCGTTTCACTTCCAAAAGAGTAAATGGTGAGTCTAAGAGCTCGTCTGTGAAGAAAGGGGCTGCATATTGCGGTAACGGAGAAAACTGTGGAGTGTTGAGTAAATTTTTGAAATACTCCCTCAGATCAGAAGCTTGTAAAGTCGACGAAATCAAGTTAGTTCTTCCAGTTACAATTTTAACCGCCTTCCAAAAGTCTGCTGAACACCTTGAAGTATTAAGAACTGCAATGACTTCCTGGCTAAATTTTTTCCTTTTTTCTATACAAAGACGCTTGAAATTTTTATTTGCTTCTGCATAGAGTTCTTTGACATGGTCATTATTTTGCTTCCTTAGGCGCCATAGCAATGCAAATGTGTGGAGCTGAATTATGTTCCATCAGACTCAAAAGTTCCGTATTCAAATTACTTTGATAAGAGGCACGAAAACTGTTATTCCAAGCCAACTTCGGAAGGAGAGCCAGCTGCCTTGAGTTAGACGTATCCCCTGCCTTCCAAATAGTGCACGAAATTTCCAACGGCATATGGTCGGAAAATGTTTGAACAGCTATTGAAAAATCGTTGACAATTGAGTTCCAATTACCGGACATAAAACAATAATCTATTACGGAGCACGATGTTCCACGGATGAACGTAAATTCACCATCTGAGTCACCGCTGCAGCTGCCATTTAAGATCTTACAATCGTACGCATCAGCAATTTCCATAATTTTGGAGCCTTTTCCATCGCAAAATTCATCTTTGGAACTCCGAGTTGCGTTTATAATTGTTGACGCAGGTCCACTTGCAAAATTATTTTGCGATAATCCTATTCTCGCGTTGAAATCACCAGCAAGAAGAAGGTCCGTCGAACCTAAGATCTGCAGCATATCGGAGAGTTTATCGTAATCTCGCATCCAGTGAGTGCAGTTCAAATAAACAGGTACTATGCAAAAAGTTCCGCCATTGATCCTTACATCGACAACACAGGTTCCTTCCACCATCTTAAAATGTATGTCCATCTCTTTAAGAGATTTACGATAACCCATAAGTTCACCACCGCTTCCTCTTCCAAAGACATTAGTTTTAACTGCTGGAATCCATTTCGTTTCGAAGTCCAGAAAAATACTCTTAAACCTAATTTCTTCACTGACTAAAACATAATTGTGTATATTACTGAGTAATGTGGGCACCATGGCGCAAGTGGTTAGTGTGTCAGACTACTGCGCGTGAGCGTCCAAGTTCGAATCCCAGAAAACACCAACAAGTTTTTTCACGGTCTCACCTCTCGCGAACGTCTGACAAACATCCGAGAGTATTGTTGTCTCGAAAAAGCCTCTCAGAACAAGTTTCCCTTCGAATAAGGCACTAAACTGTGGGTCCCCTCCAATCGTGTGAAAAATATAACGCACACAGCACGAGTGGTTGCGAGAAACTAGGACCAGGCACTTGCAGAGATGTTGCGCCAAATATTTTTTCTTATGTCATTTATAGACATCAGCCATCCAAAAATACGGACTAGTCGTGGACATCTTAAAAGCTTTCGTTGAAAACTGATGTAGAGCAGTTACAGCGACGCCTAGTTCTATGAATGTATGCAAAACTTTCTTGAAATGAAAAACAGCTTACAGGCTATAGTGATTTATCGCAAACTATATGAGTGTTGCTTTCATTCTGCTTCAGTATCCCTATAACAGGTGGGCCATCTAGTGATTTCTTTTTAAATCATAGGTTATTTTGACACTGGCAACTGTTTCCCGCTCGAAATGAACGAAATGAGTCACTTTATGCTTCAACAACATTGGGAAATATTGAAAACTTATTTCCAAAGTGAGTGCTGTGTAGCCCAAACAGTGCGTTTTTTGAAAAGAAGTTTTGGCCGAAATGAAGCACCCACCGCGCCTGCTGTACGCAAGTTTGTGCAAAAGTTCATGAGACTGGTATGCTAGTGGACAACACTCATTGTCCCTGTCATCGTACGGTGCGCACAGACGAGAATGTGGCTGCTGTAGCCGAGAGTGTGAGACTCAATTCACGAACATCAACTCGTCATCGATCTTAACAGGTCAACATTTCACGCACTAGCCTGAGGAGAATTCTGCACAATGATCTGGGATTATTCGCTAACAAGGTCCAATTGATTCAGCAATTGAAAGCGCACGACTATTCGCTTCTTTATAGCTTCGCAGTTTGGGCCTTAGAGCAGCTTGAATTGGACAACGTTTTTGGGCGAAAAATCATCTTTTCTGACGAGGAACATTTTCATCTCGGCGGCTACGTTAACAAATAAAATTGCCGCATCTGGGGCTCGGAAAACCCGCACGTTATTGTCGAGAAGCCAATGCATCCAGAGAGAGTGACAGTTTGGTGCGGATTGTGTAGTGGTGGAATCATTGGATTATTTTTCTTCGAAAATGAGGCTGGGAACAACGTTTCGGTCAACGGTGGGCGTTACAGAGCCATGTTAACGACTTTTTTGTTTTACTGAAATTGAAGACATGGATTTGGACGACCTCACAGGCCATGCCACAATTGGTCTTTTGCGCACCAAATTCCCAAATCGTGTTATCAGCCGTCTTGGCGATGTCAATTGGCCGCTTTGGAGCTGCGATTTGACCCCTTTGGACTTTGTTTTTGTGGAGAACCGTGAAGGGCCGATGTTATGCCAACAATCCGGAAACGATTCAAGCACTTAAGGCCAATATCATCCAAGCCATCCGTGAGTTACAGCCCGAAACCATCAACAAGGTCTTGGAGAATTGGAGTGATAGAATGCGCTACTGTGAGGCCAGCCGAGGCAGCCACTTGAACGACTTTGTATTCCATAATTAATGGGAATGTTTGCTCTTACTAATAATGCTATAACACATGGAAAAAATTTCATTTTGTTCATTTTATTGCATTTTTAAAAAGAAACTTGTAGTTGGCCCACCCTGTATATAAAGGGTGATCCAATACGAGGTTCTTTTTTGAATATTTTCTTGGGGATAGCACGCGTGACAAATGTCAGGTCCATGTGACATTTCTGTTCAGTATTCAGTGGCATTCCATCATGAATAGACTTACGTCTGAACAACGTTTACAAATTGTGGAAATTTATTTCCAAAATCGGTGCTCAATGAAGAAAGTTTTTGGTGCACTTCGACCATTTTCTCTCATATGGCACATTGTGGCGTATTTTGAAAAGAGATATTGGTGTAAAGGCATACAAAATCCAGCTCATTCCGCCAGACCTTCAGTTGTGAATTTGGTGATTGGGCATTGGAACAGCTCCAAATTGAGAGATAGTTTCAAAGAACACATCATCTCAAGAAATGGACCTGTGAATTGGCCTTAAAGATCATGTGATCTGACTCCGCTGGATTCTTTTTTGTAAGGGTATGTGAAATCACTTGTTTACGTTGATAAACCACAATCCAATGATGCCTTGGGGGCGAACATAACATAAGTTATTAACGGAATGCCGGCCGATATTCTCGAGAGAGTGCTTGAAAATTGGACCCACAGAATGGACCATCTGAGGGCTAGTTGCGGATAAAATTTATATGAAATTATTTTCGAATATTAATTGTCATAAGCCGAACTAATAGCTGAAATAAAATTTTAATTTATAGATTTTTATTCATTTTATTTAAAAGAAACTTTAGGAAGCTCTTATTGGATCACACTTTTTTTTATATATATATTGATTGTGGCAGAAATCTTCAAAAGACACTATGAAGACTGTCACCGCGTGCTGTGAGATTTTTATTCACTAAAAATGTTCCCTTCAACAAATTTCTCTTTTATACTTACTAAAACCAAGTTTTTAGCTCATCAAGTAGTTTTTATTTTGCGAAATTAAAACCTTTGGCAGGTACCTTTCCAATGAAAGTTACTGCTCGTTCCACAATTCAGACGCGGTTAGTTGCCAAAACATTTGGTTCTTTGTAGGCGGTGACGGTAATTTTTGTTTACTGAGGTTTTGAAGAAATTAATTGTTGACGCGTCTTTGTAATCGATCTCTATTCTTACGTGGAAAGTTTTCAATTTCATTTTCGACTGTGGCAATTCCGAGTTCTCTGTACGGATAGATATCGTTGATTCTGATATACCATGGTGCATTGACGATAGCTCTTAGCACTTCATTTTCAAAAGTTTGTAAATCCTTAAGTTTACTTTTCTAAGTACAACCCCAGAGTTCTATTCCATATGCCCATACGGGTTTTAGCGCTTACTTGACTAAAAGCAGTTAGTTCTCTATGTTAAACTTGCAGTGTTTTCTAAGTAACCAATTCATTTCTTTATATTTATTGTCGAGTTATTTTCCTTATTTTTTCACGTGCGGCGTCCATTTCAACTTGGCTTGAAATGTTATCCCAAAATATTGGGCCTCTTTTAGTATATTTATTCGATTACGATGAAGCTTTTGTGGATAAAGCATTGTCCTCAAAACAACAAATGCTACGATTCTTGCCGAAAAGAGGCTAAATAATGATGGTAAAAGTAAAATTTGTTGGAGAAGAAAATAGCAATCGCGTGGTTATTACTCCTTATATTAGCTGCCTAAGGGCCTAAGATATGTAGAAATGCATGTAAGAATTGTTGACAATAAAAAGGCCGAGGAGACATATTAAAATAAAGTTACAAAAATTCCATTGAGTTACTTGGATAACACTTAAAATTTGGATATCTTTCGATCTTGCAGTTCAACCAACTGAGATTTGACTAATTGAACCACAGTTTTAATATTTTATGTCCAATAACCTGCAAAACCTGCGAAGATTCTAGTTTGCAGTTAACAGTTTGCACTAGGAATCCCACTACGAGGAGTAGCCATGTCGATCTTTAATCAAACCAGAAGTGGTCGGCCTTGCTACTGTACAATATTGTCTATGAATATTTACTTTATTTAGAATAAAATATTATGTATATTCTCTTTAATTAAATACACCTGAGATGATGTTCATATACATTAACGAAAAGCCGTGATATAACTAAATATGTAAGCGCTATATGTGTCAACCCTGGGGCTAGGCTGAGGCTACCAGGGGGGTCAGCAAGGTGGCGGATGGCTGAACGGCCTATAGATATGTAGGTTAGCTGCGAATACTGAATAAGCAGTCCCCGACCAAGAGCGGCAGGGGTGGAGGGCGTGAGTAAAAACCACAAAAGCTCAATGAAATTCCCTGTGACAGGGCGAGTCGATGCCGCCCTTTAAATAAGTGTCAAAATCCCAATTGTGGGCGCCGTGGCGTAAGTGGTTAGTGTGTTGGATCACTACGCATAAGGTTCCAAGTTCGAATCCCAGAAAACGCCAAAAAGTTTTTTCACGGTCCCACCTCTCGCGAGCGTCTGACAAACATCCGAGAGTATTGTTGTCACGAAAAAGCTTCTCAAATCGCCGTTCGGATCCGGCATTAAACTGTAGGTCCCTTCCATTCGTGTGAAAAATATAACGCACACAACATGAGTGGTTGCGAGAATCTAGGCCCTGGCACTTTAAAGAGCTGTTGCGCCAAATATTTGTATTTGTAAAATCCCAATTTAAAAAAAAAAAAAAAAAAAAAAAACCCTGGCAGTAGGTATAAAATGCAACCGTTATTTCGATGCAATGGACAAAACAACTGATAATATTACCCCAGGTGGCAGACCAGTTACACTGGAAAATCCACCCTCAAATGAGGCAGGTCCTACAGATTCTGGGGAGGACCAACTATTGCGTTTAAACGACCCATTCTTAAGGAGAGGAAGGGTATCTAGATCTCCACCAACACGATCTGATCCCCTCATCGCTGCCCTGGGAGTGAAACTTGGCTCCCACGGATTGTAAAGCGTATACAAGTGAGACAGGAGAAAATCGTTTCAAAAAGAGCTATCATCTGCGAAGATCACCACCGCCTTTAAAACAGGATGAACCCGAATCGGCACCACGGGAGAAACCCGCCACAGCCCGGAAAATCATCGCAGAAAACCCTTCAATAGGGAGCGCCACCCTAACGAAACCAACAAACGGTAAGCAACATGAGTCCTCCGATATTAGTGAAGCCCAGCTGACGGAAAGCTCAATGGAGAAAAAGCTACAGAAATGCAAGGAGACGATTAAGAAAATGAAATTCGTGACGGACAGGCAGAAGAATATCAGCACTGACATTAAGAAAGAAAGGTCTTGCTGAACTAGAGGAATCATTGGACGTAATCAGCTTCCTTAAAAAGGGGCGGGATAGCGACCTGAGGCTACACCGATCAAAACAACCTGAACTTCAGATGCGACAGGTCAACAGAACAGATGCGAACCACCAGGAGCCTCCAAAAAGTAGGACACCGAGCGGAACTCGGGAACCCAAGAAGAGACCACCATCTAGCCCCCTTGAAAAGGAGACGGAAAAGAAGAATAAGAAGTCACCGAAGGCTGCAACTCCTCCAACTAGGCTTCAAACCGTGCGGAAAAGGGATGTAGCCCACAAAGATCTTAGACCCAATATAGGCCAGAAGGACAACCCGTTCTCGAAAGGAAAAGAACCTAAAAAGCTGATCGAGAGCAAGAAGGCCAATGGTAAAGCGCGGACTCCCTCGGTGAAAGAGCACGAGAAGCAGAAAAAGGAGGAAGGAATGGTAATCAGCCAAAAAAAAGATAAGAGACCAGCGAGGCACCGGCGCGAAGCAATCATCATAAGACCAAGAGGAGCAGAAACGTACGCGAAGATCCTCCGAGAAATTCGTACAAGGGCCAACCCAGATGAAACACAAACGGAGATAAGAGCTGTCCGTCAAACGAGGTCCGGAGATGTCTTGCTTGAGCTCGGTGCAAAAACAAAAGATAAGGAAGGTTTTAGCTCATCCCTTAAGGCCATCTTGGGGGAGAAGGCAACGGTCCGAAACCTTGAACCAAAAACGATACTGGAGATCAGAGACATGGATGACTTGACAACAGTAGATGAAGTCGAGGAAGCTATCAAACGAGCAATCAATGACCAGAGGGTGGAACTTCTAATCACTTTAATGAAGGCCAACAGCAGGGCGCAAAAAATTGCTTTAGTTCAGCTGAACGACCGAGTGGTAGGTGAGCTCCTAAAAATCGCTCGTATAAGAGTCGGGTGGGTTTTCTGCAGAGTCCGCCGAAGAGTAGTGGTCACGCGCTGCTACAGATGTTTCGGCTATGGCCACCAGCAAGCTAATTGTAAGGGGCCCGACAGAAAGAGCCAGGGAATATGCTTCAAGTGCGGAGTACAGGGCCATAAAAAATCCGATTGCAAAGCTATTGCGAAGTGCTGCTTATGTGCGGAGCTGAAGCTCGGGCCAGCACTGCTAGCCCATTTACCAGGGTCGAGAAACAAAGGTGTTTAGAGGGGCACTTGAAAAGGCGAAGAGAAGCAGCGCACCATGATGAAAATCGTACAAGCAAATCTCCATAGAAGTCGCACGGCTGACAATCTACTCTCACAACTTAGACTCGATCTTAAAGTGGATGTGGTGGCCATAAGTGAGCAGTATAAAAACAAGGACGGGCCCAGTTGGTTCTCGGATACACTCGGCACAGCTGCAATATGGATACCGGACGCAAAGACGACCCGCATAAAAACCCACGGCGCAGCTAGTGGCTTTGTTTGGGTGAAATGCGATGGAATCACGATATTTAGCTGTTATTTTACGCCGAACGAGAGTATCAGTAATTTTCGAGCAAAGCTAGACCGCTTAGAGGACACCGTGAGAGATATTGAGGGCGGGATCTTGGTTGCCTACGTGTTGAACGAAGGAAATACACCCACCTTCAGGCGTCCCGGATATACCGAAATAATACCGGATGTTACTTTCGCGTCAGAAGAGCTACTAGCAAAGGTGGAAAACTGGAGAGTCATCGAGGAGTACACCGGGAGCGACCACCAGTATATCGTCTTTGACATACAGAGGACCCGACGAGTCTCTAACGGACACCAGAGGCGAGCACCGAGGTGGAAAGTCAGACGGTTAAATGAAGAAGTTCTCACGGCCACGCTAGAGGAAGGGAAGGAAGCCATCCAGGAAATGACGGGGACAGCTGAAATAAAAGCCCAAGCGACGATGCAACTCTCACACCGCGCATGCGATGCGTCGATGCCTCGAGTTAGAAACTCAATGGGAGGGCGAAAACCAGTGTACTGGTGGACGGAGGAGATCGCTGAACTTAGGAGGAGATCGCTGAACTTAGGAGGAGATGCCTACACCATAGACGCAAGGTCACCAGGGGAAGGCGAAGACACACTGAATCACAGAAGGCGCACTCGAGGAATACAAAACCGCAAGATCCGAGCGGCCCGAGAGGGCCATCAATTCGAGCAAAAAACAAAAGTGGGAGGACCTTCGCCGGGAGATCAACAGCGACCCCTGGGGACTCAGCTATAGGGTTGTCATGAAAAAATTAGGAGCGCAGGCGTCACCCCCCACAATGACCGCAGAGCTAATGAAGAGCATAGTAGACACACTCTTCCCGGCCCACCCTGTTAGGTCAATGGAGATCTCTCCTGCCCAACAACAAGACATCTCTTTGTTCAGCGAAGAAGAGCTGATTCTAGCAGCTAAATCTATTCAGAACAATAAGGCCCCCGGCCCCGACGGCATACCAGCGGAAGTATTGAAAACGGTTGCCAAAACTTGCCCACAGATACTTCTAAGTATGTATAATGGCTGTCTAAAGGAAGGGATCTTTCTTAAGAAGTGGAAGGTACAACGCCTGGTACTCATAAGCAAGGGAAAAGGAGACCCGGATTCCCCATCAGCATACAGACCTCTGTGCATGCTGGACACGGCAGGAAAACTCCTCGAGAAGATGCTAAAGCCTCGAATCACAGAAGCAATCCAAAGAGCAGGTGGCCTATCCGATCCACAACACGGATTCAGAAAAGGCCACTCCACGATAGGAGCAATTGAGGAAGTAGTCAAAACCACCCACCTCGCCCAAAGGGGAAATCACTACTCAAGGCGAATCGTCGTGCTGGCAGCTCTGGATGTGAGGAATGCCTTCAATTCGGCCAGATGGGGAGATATGTTAGATGCGCTCGAGAACACCTTCAGGATACCGCAATATCTTCTGCAAATTGTGAAGGACTATCTCAAAGACAGGGAACTTCTGTACGACACCGTGGAGGGTACTCACAGAAAGGAAATCACTGCTGGGGCAGCACAGGGCTCAATCCTTGGACCCGATCTGTGGAATATCTCATACGATGGAATCCTTCGCATGGAGATGCCCGACGATACCTTCTTAGTCGGGTACGCAGATGACATCGGTGCGGTGATTACCGCAAGGGACATCGAAGGGGCCCAGCTGAAACTGAACCAGGTAATGAGACGAGTACTCGCCTGGATGGAAGCCCATGGCCTTAGTCTCGCCGCGGAAAAAACAGAGATAGTTCTTCTGACTAGGAAACGGATCCCGACCATTGCCGAGTTCCGAGTAGGTCCAGAAGTTATAATTAGCAAACCAGCGGTAAGGTATCTAGGAATCGCCCTGGACTCTAAACTCTGTTTCTGGCAACAGATTAAGTCCGCATCTGAGCGAGCTGCGAAGGTCACGTCAAGGCTGAGTAAGCTTATGGCAAATATCGGAGGCCCAACAATGAGTAGGCGACGACTCCTCATGTCCATCACCCACGCCATTCTTCTGTATGGGTGTGAGATCTGGGCAGACGCACTTAGACAGGAGAAGTACAGAAAGCAAATTGCCGCAGTACAAAGGCGAGGAGTTCTCCGAGTTGCAAGCTCCTATCGCACAGTGTCGGAACCAGCCGTCCTCGTAGTTGCGGGTGTGACCCCCATCGACCTCCTAGCGACAGAGAGGAAGTACGCCCACGACAAGAAGGCGGAAGTAGGGGCTCAACTGGCAGTCGCTGAAGCGAAGGAGCTTACCAAGCAGGCTTGGCAGAGACGGTGGAGTGCTGAAACGAGGGGGAGGTGGACAGCGAGGCTGATTACAGACGTCACGGCTTGGACAGAGCGGGAACACGGCGAAGTGAACTACTTTGTCACTCGATTCCTAACCGGACATGGGTATTTCAACCGATACCTCCACAAAATGGGTAAAGAAGAGAGCGCAGCCTGCCAATATGGAGACTCAGCGGAAGACGACGTTTTCCACACCTTTTTCGCCTGTAGCAGATGGACAGAGCAGAGGAGTAGACTGGAGTCGGAAATAGGCGATTTTTCCCCGGAAAATGCTTTAAGCAAGATGATCTCGAGTACCGACACATGGAATAGAATATCTTCCTTTATCGAGACGGTACTAAGATCCAAAAAGAGAGAGGAAGACGCCAACATTCCCTCACAAATTACATAAAGTAGATAAAAGCCTTACCGGCAAGAATGTATAAACCCGCACCAGGAGCTGAATATGAAAAAGCCGGTCCCCAGAGGGGAAAGAAAACGACACCACTCTGAAGTAATGCGATAAGCGGTTCCGGAGTGGATGGTGTCAAGTAGAAAGAAGGGGTTAAAGGTGGTTTTTTTTAGTGAGTAGTGAGTCTCACACTACTAGAAACAGAGCGGGACTGTTTCCCGTGCGCATTAGCGTTTTCCACTACCCCCTAGGCAAAAAAAAAAAAATGTAATCAATAATATTTTCTTAATAACAGAAAAACTAAAGAACAGGAGTACATACATTAACGCTTGACTAGTCACCAGTTGAATTGATGATTTGTGTCCTTATATTTGCGCAGCTAGATTAGTCTGTCATAGGATTGATGAAAAACACATCAAAGATCAAAAAAGACACATTAAAGACCAAAATATAAAAATATTTCGGGCTTAATCAGCAGGCATTCAGTATCAATTGGCTGATGGGTAGACTTGCTAGACAAATGTAATGCTTTTATTTAACATATAAAAATATAAGCTGCGATCAAATTTCTTCCTTTTCAATATTCTTTTAATTTGGGAAGGGATTACATTGTCCTTTGAAGTTAAAACACTGACGTTTAGATAGAATATACTTGGTTTTGAATCATTTTGCTATAAAACGTATTATCTATTTACAATATTTACAACCAGAGAAATCATCGTTGATCTGAAAATAGTACATTTACAGGCACTTCAATATTGCACTTCCTGTAGAACTAAGAAGTCCTGTTACTCTTGATTTAACTGGTAATTAATTACGTAAGCCTGAGGTCGTAAAACGCAGGAAATGTTACAATAACCATGAACAACTTTCCTTATTGAATAATTATGTATGTATGTATCTTGTTATTAATTATTATATCTTCACTGGCCGACCAGAGAATTCATTCAGAAAAACTTCAAAACCCGATAGGTACATATCTCCATTTACGATCAATAAAATACCCACAACGCTGCAGAAAAATTTGCTTAACTCCCAATTCTCTCCGACCACACACCATCATGATCCCCCTGTCAACCAACTCACAAGACATTCTATGCGTCGTTCCAACTCTCACTAGTTAATTGCATTTGGTTTAGGATTACACAGCGGTACCCATCTGGTAATACAAGTTGACACCAATCGCTGGGATTAAACCGTGGGCATGATCTCAGAGTTTTCAACGGATACCAGATCAATTTCGCCTCTCCCCATGTTCCCGTAGTTTGATGTCGATCATCATTTGCACGCTTTGCGAGTTCAACATGATATCGAATCAAAGAAACTCTCATCATCATCCTCAGCGTTCATTCATCGTTGCAACAATCTTTCACCGTAGTGTGACAACATTCTAACTGAAGACTTCGTCTGCTTCTTTATGGCTCTATCACTATGGTTCTCATGGTTTTTCCCGCCAAATTAATTTATACAGCCACATACATAGCGCCGACTGTCGCGATCAATGGGCGTCATTCCCCCAAGGAGTGCACCACAATGTTCTCCCCATTTCCAGTTGTTTAACTAGGCTCCCTATACGATTAGTGCATCAACTTCATTTCAGAAGCTCCTTCCAATTGCAGTGCTCACGATGAGAGCTGCCATGGGAGCTACAGACGGAGCCATTTGCGCCGTCATCATATCAAATGCAATTGGGATGCAATTGCTGTCGTAAGACCGTGCATCATTGTGTGGCACAATGTTCATGGGAAAATAATTTTCTTCCCGGGACTACGATGACGGGACCGTTTTCGATGATGACAAATCCCAAGGTGTATTGTCCATCTAAGGCGATTACTCCATTCGAAAAAGTGAAATTCGGGCACCGTGTTAATTGAATCTCCTCGGCGGCCAATTGAAAGCAAAGCACACAGACCTCAAAAGAGCAGTTGATTGGTCAACAACTGGCCCTGGTAATCATGTTATCTCAGTAGCGTAACAAATTGTGAAAACTATTTATAACACACCGATGTGGACCCTGAGGTGGCAATCCCTCAATCTCTCACCGCCGCACCGGCCCCTAAGAGCCATCCCGAGGAAAGGAAGAGCCAAAAAAAAAAAAAAAAGCCAACTCAAGTACAGAGGCAAAAAAGCAAGTATCCAACAGTAACAGATACAAGATACAACTAATGTTGTAAATTGCGCACGCGCAGGGAGCACAAGAAGTTCGCTGCTCAGCGTTGCGCTCGTTCATTCGCTTGGACGGACGATCGTTGGTGTCGTGTCGTGGGTATCCTAAAGTACTATCCAACAATAAAGCAATCGAGTCGCGCGTGCATCAAGCAAACCGTGGGAACCGCCTGCCTGCCACGGTCCCAAAACCATTTCAAGATTCTCTTGAACCACTTTGTGTGTGCACGAAAAGTTATTGTGCGGAGCGCGATGTACATATACATACATACCTATATAGTATTGCTGGAGTTTTTTTTTTTGCTTTTGAATGGGGAAGTGGGATATCTTTTAGATGAGAGGCGCAATAATTCGCTTCGCGTCTGGGTGTTGAGGTACAGCAGCGCGGTGATAATTTGTTTTAAGCTCCTCTTGGCTACTGGGCGGGGGGGGAATTATAATTTCTTGTGCTTGTACGGAAGGTGAAATATTTAAATTACTAGTTGTACACGCTGGAGTCTTCAGAGAGGCGGTCGCAATGAATGTCTGAATATGAGAGGTGGATGGGGGCAATCGTACGGTAGCTGAGTACTAGGTGGTTGACGAAAAGTTAAACCAACTCATGTAACGTCTGTTGGTTGGTGTATGAGATGAAAAACAGGTAGGCTCATAAATCATTTAATGACCTAGTGCAGGTAGTC
This sequence comes from Brachypalpus laphriformis, assembly GCA_945910035.1. Classification (NCBI taxonomy): domain Eukaryota; kingdom Metazoa; phylum Arthropoda; class Insecta; order Diptera; family Syrphidae; genus Brachypalpus; species Brachypalpus laphriformis. Next base: position 38,704,392 of record OX246753.1, read on the forward strand.
GACTTGTCACCTTGTTCCGATAATCACTGTTCGGAAAATGAGCGGAACTATATGATTATGGTGTAAATATTTAAACTCTATATATTTCGGATTTTTTGCGAGTTTGCCTATGCTGGGTATGATTCGCTGATATATTATGATAGAAGATGCAAAGACTGGTCCTATTGCCAGTAGGTAATATGATGGGCTTGTGCATCCTCATGATTTCCGAAGAGTTCTTCCGTTGATTGTTGGTACTTAGAAAGTGATAAGCACAGAAATAGGGGAAGCACGGTGGAAGAAGAAGGACTACGCTATTATAAATTATAAGTTGGAAACCGTGCTGTAGTTTCCAAACCAGAAATAAAATACCTTGGTATTACTTGCAAAGCTAACTTTTCACTAGCATCTACGATATGCAACCGGTCTGAATAAGTGCCAAACATTGATGCGCCAAAATATTGTAGAAAAGAACATTGCTTCCGACAACATTTTGAAGTCCGACTCTATGGATCCCAAATCGGTGCCGATAGGTGACTGCTGTTTACCCAACCATCACAGTGCGAGCAGCCAACGCCTATCGGAAGACTTCGAACGATATGGCGATATGTAGTGCGGATTGACACATTAGCAAATGATGCCTAAGAGAACATAGCCAAGAGAATAGCAGAAAGAAAACCAAATAGTATCCGGTCACAACTAAGTGTGACGAGTCTTGAATGAATGGCAACGAAGATGGGATTACTCCGACAAAGGCAGATGAACATAAAAAGTTATACCCAACATCGAGACGTTTATAAACTGAGTACAGGTTCAGATATTTCCTAGTCAAAATATGACAACTGACATTTAAACAAAGGAAAAAAATTAAGAAATTAAGAAACCTTTCTTATGATCTCCGAAAGCTTTCCACATTCAATTGTTGACCTTTGAAGTACAAAGAGTTCTGTTGTATTTTATTTAACATATCTATTTATCTACAATATATAAATAAAAATGAAATGCTGTTCGTTGGTAAGCGCATCACTGGAAAACGGCTGTACCTATTTGGCTCCTTTTTTTTAAATGTTCGTAATAGTCCGAATAAGGCTCCTACGAAAAGAAAAATTGGAAAAGTTGCAACGAAAATTGTAAATTCGAAAAAAACTAAAAGTGTTTTTTTTCATGAAACTTTTGTATGAACTCGCGACCATACCCCACGATTCGAATGATCGATTTGCGTAATTCTTTTTATGTTTTCGGTGAAATGAAAATAGTTAATTTTATTGTCAAATAACAAAATAACGCGAAAAAGTCGCGGGGATCTGCTAGTTTTAAATAATTCAAAAGTTCACCGTTTATTGGTTAGATACTCTAGGTACATAGTAGATGTAGGCCAATCAGGCCAGGCATGTCGGCATAAGTATGGCTTATATCCTAGTAAGAAACGTCTTTGCGTAGAGTAACAAACAATTTCAATCCACAAATATCCAGTGAGTCACACTGATTAAAACGGATAATGGGTATCGTATGAATTTCATAAGTAGTTTACTAGACCGCCAACAAACTAAGGCTCAAAGTGATGATGAAGCCAAAAAAAGCGATAGGGCATGATCAAATTAGCATACAACCTAAAACATGCAATCATCTACAATACCAAGGATGGTAATCTAGGGTATAAGTCCAATATAACACTTGCATTTCTTATGAGCATGGTTGTAAATAAAACGAAAAGCGATAGATGCACAGATGTTATCTATAAGCTCAACTACTTTAGGAACAAGAACAAAGGTTGTGGTTACATCTACAATGCTAGATTGGAACAACAAAGCAGCAACTTTCAGAGCAGATGCCCAAACACAAAACGAACATTAGAACTAGTAGTGAAAATGAAATGGTACTGCCAGTACATTACACTATAATAGTATCAATCCCTAATTACGCATCGATTAATTTTTATTTGCAACATCATGTTACAATTTGTTTCTTAAACAATCAAGTATGTACGATATGAGGAGGTTGCGGTCATAAATATCACTGACTATTGTTCATTTTTGCACTTCTGTCAGTAAAATACATACATCCCTACCCAAATGACTACCTGCTTCAAGATAAAATGAGAATCAAAATCTGTGTGCAATTGCTTCTTTAGCAGCGCAGTGTAGTCGTATCTCCTCTGCAGCTGTCTTCATCCCCGTTGACCTCAAATAATTAACAACGGTACCGTTGATGATTACAAATCAGAGAAGATAATTCGCTCGACAGCTCATTCTAATGCTTGTACACCAGCGAGCACTTCCATTCTGCCGTTGACTGCAGTTTCAATCTAATAAAAATGCACGGACTGAAGCGTTTCCTCCACTTCAATAGAGACCGGGTCTCATGTGTGAATGTCCTTCGATACATTAGCCGTGAAGTATTCTGTACCATCGATCCATACTCATGGGATCCATATGTCAAATTCTTTTAATAAACATTCTAAAGCAGTCCTAGCTGTATAAAAATCGATCAAGTTGTAGGACTAGATGAAGAAGATATTCTTTTCTCTACTTCAGATGAGAAAAGCGTTGGGGTGATTGACGATAATCTAGAAAACCTCTTTTTGGAACCAAGTGAAACCTGCTCTATCGCCTGCTCATATTTCTCCAACATGTCGACATATTCCAAGCGGTCTAGAAACTGAAAGTTGACAGTCCGGAGATTGGGGATAATGAAATGGGAAGATCTTACGCAATGTGAGCGGTAGTGACTCAATAACGCACTCACCCTCCAAGGGGAACAGTGCCGGCGGAAGCCATGAGGGAGGAAGGATTGATGAGACCACCTTAGTTCATGATAAGCCTCTGCCAGTCAGGACATAAGGTGACAGCATTAGCAAATCCTGAGTATAATTGTGATTCAGCGGTAAAACAGAAGCCGACAGATGAAGCCTCTGACTCAGCGACTGGGGTACTCCCACCATTGGGGGAGAATGTGATTCTGGAGGATGATGGGATCAAGATTGACACTTCCAGCGTGATAAGCATCAGCTGCTCATGTGAGAAGGGTACGTCAACATCTCAACAGCCAGGCGAATGTAATCCTGTTGAACTAAGGATTGACTCTTCTGCTTGTAGCTTTGTGGTAAATAGCGTTGGTAGCCATGGCTTGGGCCTAGCCCGACTATTTTCCAAAACAGGAAAGACCAGCGACAACAGTAACTGTATAAAACATACAAATGTACGCAACCGTATACGTAATGAAATCCGACTAATACGGCGGCTTAAGAAGAGTGATCTGGAGTCCTACACGAGAAGACAGACGAAGGAAAGAGTAGCTCTGGATAGAGCCACTAACATACTTAGGCTGAAAGGGTCCACCACACAACAAAACAAAATAGGACGAGTCGTAAGGAAAGAAGACTCCTAATGACAAAGGCGGGAATCCTCTTGTTTCCCAGCTCAGCGGCTGATAGACTTCGGGCAGTAACTGACTCAGACTCAACCGAACCTGAGCCGGCTGCAAGCTGCTCCGATAAGGTCTTGACGATACGCAATTTACCTGCAACAGGAACTGGTATAGAACTGACTGTGGCGAGGAGAGGACGCCTCTTGCCATCCACCTCAGCCGCGGATAGAATTTTCAACCGATCCAGGCAAGGACTGGACTGGACTGGACACAAGGTAACAATCCAAACATGGGTTGATTGTTAGATATTTTGGTGCTGACTCATGCAATAGGGGACACAGCGCAGAGCAGACTAGGGGAACTCGTAGGAGAATATTCGAGTTAAGGACTTTTGCCATCCACCTCAGTCGCAAACAGACTGAAGACTCCAACTGTCTCGGATGGGACCACAAGGTCTACATCCGAGCTGGTTGTAGTTCATTTTTTGCAAAAAAAATTTCGAAAAACCGTCAATTAAACGATGTTTCTCGAATTTCACATCTGATAAACAGGCGAACCCCACAGGCGCATCAATAGAAATGCAGTAAAGTGGTGAGTTATGATCCCTTTAGCTCAGATCATAACCTCGTCGAAATACGAAAAGGAAGATTAACTTATGTGTAAGAGTTTAACGCTTTTATTGAAACTGCAAGACAGATGGTGGAAACTCAGGTGATATCAGGTTTCGGTATATGCTTACTCCATGGGTGGTGTCTAAACTAGTCGGCGGGAGCTTGTTGTAATTTTCAATTCGGTTCTGATTCCCGTATTTGTGTTGAGTACGTGTTTAGATACCGTAGGTGATGTATCATCGCATCACTCCATTTTATTACTAGTAAACTTAAATGGACATCTTTGGTACTTGAGCCGACAACCGATTACTCAACAACCTTACTTACTTACTTACTTAGGTGGTGCTATAGTTCAGAATTGACCTACGCTTCAACCAACAAGCCTCTATAGCCAACCCGGTTACGAGCCAGCTTCCTCCAGTTGTGCATGCCAAGTTGGTGTGCCACTTGATGGTCCACTTGTCTGCGCCTGCCGCGAGGTCGTTCTCTACTGCACCGTCCATCCGGGGTGGATTCGAAGACTTTCCGGTCTGGAACGTTGTGCTCTATCCGCTCTATATGTCCAGCCATCCCAGTCGCTGTATATGAACTCTTCAGCCGATGTCCTTGTATAGGCCGTACAGTTCGGCATTGGATCTTCTCCTCCAGTCGCCGTCTATGCAGATGGGACCAAAGATCACTCAACAACCTTTTCATTCAAAAAGTCAGAATAATGGGTTGAATACTTCAAAAATTATTCGAGGTAAGATTATTGAGTGCACGTTCAAAATAATGCTTTTTCGGTGCGATACATTGGTTCCCCAAAAGTTTCCCCAAAAGCTAGTTGTCATAATTTTTTCCTTATGCAATGTTCAACCAATTACATACCGTAATAAACCTATGAGATCAAGTAGCGCAAAAGCTACAAACGTCTAGTAGACTTAAACTAGCTGTCGACGGCTTACTTACACTATTACCGGTGTGGTGCGATTAACATAACATTTTGATTAAGTAGCTGAGAAACTCTACCTCTGGAACCGCCTTCAAATATTTACGAACCAATTCAATCAGCTTTCCAAATATCTGGTCACATACCTGTCCACCAATCGCCAACGTAAAACTCCTCCTCCTCCAACTCAGTATTCAATTATGTATCATACAGCTGCATTATCTCTGCGGATATCAAACCACATACTCGTGTGTACACAAGTACGGTCGACCTGAAACTCAACGACCCCAAAAGTGCACCTGTTTCACATTCCCACGGTAGTGCTGGGGAGCTGTCATGCTGTCCGTTGGCATTACCGGCAACAAGTTGATGTGTGCGCGATCGTTTGCGTGATATGTGCGCGCGCACTCGGCCCCCAAACCTCACTTATTCGACGCACACACACAGTGAAGAGTCGCGCACGAGTTGGAACGCATGCGATGTTAAGTCGCATGTAGGCACGTCCATCCGAGACTTGAACAAGTGAAGTGCTTATGCTCATGCTTATGGTACTCATGGTGATTGTGGTGTTCATCGGCTCGGCGTGCACACGGGCACGGAATGGCAAATTGGGTGCACACAGTGTGTGTGCGCTTCTTGTCTGCCTTGTCGTCCTCGTTGTGACGCGCGGTTCTTTGTTGAACTTTTTGCTTTGTGGAGCGTTCTTTATTCTCCTTCGTCCCGCTGCTAACTTGACCATGTTGCTGAGGGTATCGATTAAAGATAATCGCACTCTTGGTTCTTGCTTATGGCATGCTTCTGGCATTCAGTCGCTGTTTGTGTCCATGATGGTGACACGATGACATGGGGACAGGCGAGACGTAGAATCCGTCTACATATGAGGATTTTATGAATGCTCATCGTTTCGGTTCTTGGTAGTGCCGCGTCCCTCGATCATCATCAAGGCTGTTGTTGCCCAGCGACGACAATGCTGCGTGATGAATGAATGGATATTTGAATGACTGCGTGAAATTTGTATTCTGACAGCCGCGGGGCGTTATCGTATTTTCTGCGTAAGCAATTGGTCTTCCTGTTTGGAATGATGTTTAGCTTTTGAGTTTTGTTTCTTTTTCTGACTTGAGATATATGAGAACAAATTGCGACTTGAAGATTAGACAGGAGTAGCATTGTAGTCTTAAGATGCTCTAATTTGTTTATGATTTGGAGGACAGCTTATCTAAACACACGTGTGTCAATAGTAGATGCGCCTTAGTAGACTCCATGAGGACAGAAATTGAGTGAATACATATATACAGATAGACATTTTCAATGGCCCGCTAATCTTTTATGAGGGTCGCGGGGGTAGGGTGCTCGATGGAACTCCCAATCCATCTCGATCCTCGCCCATTGACTTCAATTCATCTCGAGGAATCCCTTAACGGTTTCAGAAGAGATGTCGGACTTGATTCAACCATCTATTTCTAGGTTTCCTCTTTCCTTTTACAAAAAAAAAAAAAAAATCATTTTCTAGGCCTACCGGGAAATCAATCGCCTATCTGATAGCACGACAATCATAGCGCGACTTGGAAGCCGGTCTGGGAGCCATACGTACTACGTGACCAAACCATCAAAGCATAGATAGTTCCGTTCGGAGGAGTAGCTGCTGAATATTGAGCACCTCGCGTACTCTGTTATTGCGCACTCGATCACTACGAGTTATTCCAGCAACACCGTGAAGGAACCTCATTTCGGCAGCTTGTATCCGGACCAAACCCAGTTTTGAAGAAGATTTGGAAAACTGTAAAATTTTTCTAACTTGTTTTCCAAATACTGCTTTAAACGTTGATATATCATTGTAACGGTAAAATAAGCAGGCAAATTTACCAAGAATTAAAATATGGACAGTTTTACTAGACGTTAGGGAAGTCATGAAACAAACTTAAGCCCAACTAAACACAGCCAAAAACAACTCGCTTGTTGAGCCCCGGCCCACGAGCTGAGAAAACGTCCAAACACGTCTATGTATTGCATTCTTCTGGGGTACTCATTAGTATAACTCATTTGTTATACTGCCTTGAAGTATGAATCACTAGGCGCAAGCCCACCAGCAAGGTCGACAGTGACTGGTAATAGTAATCAAAATGATAACTTAACTGTATAAATATTCTTTTTACTCGTACAGACTTGGCTATAATCTATAAAACTTACATTCATCCGAAACTTGAGCATAACTCGCATGTTAGGGCGGGAACTCCCGCCATGTTCTTAAACTTGATCATGGTCAGCGTTTATCAGTGACAGTGATCAATATATTAGCAGCCAAATTTTGTCACTTAAATATCGCCGAAATGTACAATAGAATGGTTAGCACTCCTACATCGTTCCTACATCTGGTGTGTCCCGCCTGTCTAGTTGTTCAATCTTAGCATACGTGCAACAGCCTCTGCACATAACCTTACAAATTGCTTTCGGTCATAAAGTTAAATTCAGAAGATTATTTCTTAGCCACATAATGTGATTGAAATTCTTTAACCTGCAAAAATTCAAAACTGACGCTCATCATCATTTAATGCTTTTTTTACCATTCAATCTTTAATTCTTACCTGTACTCTTTATTTTCACTTCATGCGTTAACGTTTTGTTCCGTTTTAAGTGGTGGAGGACATACAAAAAAAAATGAAGAGATACATTCGATCCAGCTGCAAACGGAGGCTATGCTATTTAGTGTGTAAGTGAGTAATAGATATACACTTTTTTCTCTAACTCATTTAACTAAATTAAACAAAGATTATGAATAAGTCGTACAATAATCCATGTGGATGCCTTAAATATGTTTTGTTAAGACGGCCCGAGAACTATTCTTGACATTACCTTCAGAAGAGGATATCACCATCTGCAAGACAGTTAGTAAAGCAATGTCGTATTAAACTAAGAATACGTTCTACAAGCCAAAATGTATGACTCTACTATATCCCGAGAGACAAGTGAATCTACGGCAACGACACGGCTGACGAATAAGCAAGAAAGGGATCAGAACACAAGCTGGCAGTCTACCTAAGTCGAATACATGCTAGAGAGCTTTGTAGAGGCTGTAGAAGAGAAGGGAACTTCGAGATTTCAATAGGTATACCCAAGTCTAAGCAGAACCAGAAAGACAAACCTCGAAGAATGCTTCTTCAACAATTTGGATGAATTTTCGACGAAGTCTCTAAAAGCTATTTTAAAATTTATACTTAACTCGGGATGATTGGAGAAGGCAGAATTATCAAAGCAATGACATCTTGAATGTTTTCGTTTCTCATTTACTTCACGGTTTTTTGCATGTCGTCATCTCTAATGGATTAGTCCCAGTTTGAGTCTCTTTAATCTTATTATGCATTTTTTACTTTGAATTCTGAATTTATTGTTCTCAACTTCAAGCTGAAAAGTCATATTGCTGTTTAGTGTGTCAAGCAGACTGCCTTCTAAAGCAAAAGCTTGACATCAATGTTGACAGGATTATGACCATCATGTTTCCCTATTAAAGTTAACACTAATAGGTTTCCTGTCGTTATACAATCATCAAGTCCAACATTGACACCTCCTTTTTCGTATTTGCATAAAAGCTTCAAATTCAACGAGCCACAAGACCTTTAATAGAATATAACCCAATCTTCTAAGTAACATTTGGCAAGGAATTCGTGTAAAAATTCTTCGACAGATTAAATTTATTCTTTTTCAAGGACGAATGAACAAAAGCTACACAAGATTAAAATAAAAAAAGTTAAACTCATCTTTTTGATACAGAAAGTTCTGAAAAACTTATTGTAAAAGTTTAATAACTTTTTCCCTCATCAAAAGAAAGAATATCCATGTGTGAGCAAAAAAGGAATAATAAAATCATAGATAAACCGTTATCCCTTATGACAACGCCATATTAACAATGAAGAACCAACCCAACCTATCAGGGAAGATACCAGGACGTCGACAACGGCGATGTTGTATCAACGCATAAAAATGAAAATTTACTTAATAACAGAATGACTGAGAGTCGCGTGCTCATACCAGGTACACGCGGAATACACACATACGCATATGGAATAAGTTTCGTTTATAAAACGTTCAACGAGAACGCAAACCCCCGCGGGATACATCATTCCTTTTATTTTGCATTTTTACTGGTATTTTTATTACATATGCATACCATGCTACACAGCAGCAGGATTTTCCACCTCTCCAGCCTCATTCACTCGCCCATTAATGGTCCCGAAGCAAAAGTCAGTGTACATAAGACTCATGGTTTACGTGGTAGCGTACCACTCGCTCTTGGTTTTCGTGTACGGATCATGAAGCCTGCCAATATCGTGGCAATTAAGGACGAAGTTTAAAATTATTACTTAACGCGTGAGGTGAGTTTTGAAAAATGGTTGTAGGTGTACCACTGTGTAAGGGATGGGTTTCGACACTTTCTGGTGTGCGATATGGTTCAGGTATATCCTTGGGCATTATTAATGCTGTACGAAGGTGTGCAGATGGATGGATGAATGGATGGGCTGTTGGATGCGTTCCTTAGGAAGGTTGCTTTAAATATTTAAAATTGGTTTAATGTGTTATGTAAAGGCTGTTGGCGCGGTTACATTCAATGGAAGAGGTTATGGTTGATGGGGTAACATTAAATTTCCAGGGAGAAATTCCACAAACGTAATCCATATTACAGAATCAGGGGCGGGAATGACGAATATAGAATTATGGCATTCTTTGTGCCATATTGACTAATTCTTTGTATTGAGTGGGTGTTGTAAGCTGCGGTTTATGCAAATGTATTTTTGTGGCAAGGTATTTATAGGTAGTGGTAAGGTCGCGGATGATGGATCGTTAAACAGTGAATGAAAATCCAGACAGAAGGTGAATACTTATTACATTCTTATTATGTATTTTTGCACAGTAAACATCTGGATGAGCAGAATGAAATGGGGTCTTTAAAAGCGAAAGCGATTTCTGTGTTTTACAGAAAGACTGGACATAGATAGGCGCACATGTTTCTAGAATGGAGTCTAGGATAGTACGGAAAAGAACGGAACAATGCAATAAACAATGCTTGGTATCAATTCATCTATATCTATCTATATATATAAAAGAGAGTGACGTTAGTTACTACGCTTATAACTCAAAAACGCCTGGACCGATTTCGATGATTTGCACCAATTCGGACTGGTCTCCGGCCAAACAAGAAGAATACGCAAGAAAATTCCCGAAAAATCCCCGAAAAAAAAAAATTATGTAGAAAGTTCATTTTCCCATACATTTTGTATGGAGCGATTTTACGACGGAATCTTCATGATAGATGACGTTTATGTTTACGTTACGTTGTGGCCCGTTTTTTTTTCTTTGTGATTGCGTGCACATCGACAATAAATCCAAACGTTAATTTCGGATTGTGCCATTAATTTTTAGGTGGGTTACTTTTAAAATCAATTCGAATTCGCTGTTCATTTCATTCTGATTGATCATTTTGGTGTGGAGTTCTATTTCCAAACGGTAAGTTGCCAACGAAGATTTTGTGAGGTTATGACATTTGTGCACATGTATGTATCGATAATTCCTTAATTGCTTTTGTGACATTCATTTCTCAGTGTTATTCTCACAATGCCGCGAGCCAGAAGATCTAATCTTTCGCATCGAACCCGTAATGCAAGTAGATTTCGGAATATCGCCAATCAATTGAATACGGATGAACAAGAAATCGCACGAGAACAGCGCCGTGTTAGTATGGCTCGACTTCGTGCATCACAAACACAAGAAGAAAGACAGGCGGCAAATGAAACGGCTCAGTTAACAATGAGAAATCGTCGAGCAAATCAAACAACTCAACAACGTGAAAATTGAAATCAACGCGTAAGAAGAAGTGCTTCAAGACGGTACACTACTTTCCAATGAGTGATGGAGATGAAGCGAGCACTTTTCAGAATTGCTCAATCCCGAACAAGCCATGTCATCAGGAAGATGATAGACCCATGGTCGAGATTTTGGCGATCAAATCGCTAAAAGTTGGCGAATCTACCGGTTTGGATGAAATCCGGCCAGAAATGCTAAAGGCTTTTGATAAAGAGTGGGTGCAATGACTCTCATGTGTCATTAAAGTGGCATAGGAATGCGGTGAAACACCTGGTGATTGGCAAATGGGAGTGATTGTCCCTCTTTGTAAACAAGGGGACAAGAGATTGCGCCAACTACAAGGGTATATTTTTTTTAAGTATCCTTGGAAGTCTTTGCTATAGTGTTAGAGACACGTGCCAGAGCTTTGGTTGAGGATAGTTCAGAGGATGAACAATGCGTTTTTCGTCCCGGTAGAAGCAGGACCGACCAGTTATACACTCAGAATGATTCTTGAAAAAGTCTGGGAGCATGCTGAACGTGTATACACCTGTTTTGTGTATTTGGCGAAATCATGTGTTAGGCTCTGATAAAGGCGATTCGGCATATACATATATACAAATTATAGAAGCTGTGTTCGGGTAAATGGCGGTAAATCAATACCCTTCATTGTGGGGGTTGGGCAAGGTGCCAAGGGTGCCTTTTGTCACCTCGCCTCTTCATTGTATATATGGACTGGATGCTGCAGTGCAGCTGTGGCAGAGAATGTTGCAAAGTGGGGGACTTAAGGATTAGTCATCCTCTCTTTGGGGATGATTTGGTCATCCTTGGTCGTTTTTCGGAAGTATTGATTGTTTCCATAACGCCTATTCAGTACACTCTGCATGTTTGTAGAGTCTCAATGAAGCAGGTGGATACGTTTAAGTATCTCGGGGTCTTATTCACGAGTGATGGAAAAAGCAATGCCGAGTTATCCAGTAGAAATGGTCAAACTGGATCAATTTTGAGAGAGTTTGGTGAATCTGTCAAACTTACCTATAGTGTTCAAACCTAATTATCGGTTCTTAACTTAGTATATGTTTCAACTCTCACCTACAGTCGCGGATACAAGCTGCTGAAAGACGTTCCTTCGCGGTGTTGCGTAACACCAGAGTACGCGAGGCACTCAATGTAGAGCAGCTACTTTTTCGAACGGAATAATTTATGCTTTGACGGTTTCGTCGCGTAGAGCGTGTCCCCAGCTGGTTTCAAGACGTGCCATGATTGCCGCACCATCAAGTTAGCGACCCCTCGGTAGGCCTATAAATAGATGGTTGGATCGAGTCCGACATCTCTCTTGGAGCCGTCTAGGGATTTCTTCAAATGAGTTGGAGTCGACGGCGGAGGTTCAAAAATAATGGAGAGTGCACCTAATTATCCTACCCTCGCGACCCTCATAAAGAATTAGAGGGTGAACTATTTTAATGACAAAACGGAGAGTGCTCTAAAGAAGTGTACTTGAAATCGCACATTTAAAGACCCAGCGAAGCTGGTAAAACCAGCTAGTATACGTATAAAACAAAATTGTTTAATCTTGAGGCCTGAAAAAATATTATTATGTGGTCTTGAGGTGAACGGCCAAGTACTGAACGATATATATGAATGAAAACGAACCTCATATTATATATCATTTGAGAGAAAAATACCCACTAGAGCACACACAAATACACGCGCAATCCGTCAAACTGCTATAACAGAAAAAGAAACCGAAAAATAAGAAAACACGAGAATAATATACCCCTTCCGTCAGCCAGTTGGCTCTGCTCTTAAAGATTGCAAAGAGACCACGAAAGGAGAATAAAGAAGACAAATTATGATCACCACTGATTCAAGGTAAAAAAAAAAAAAAAAAAAATTAATTAACTTCTGAATTTTGAAAACGATATGTACAATACTTAAATTAGATCTCAGCTTCTGGATTTCAAAAGCGAGACTCTTAGCAATGGAACTGCGAAACGCCGTTCAATTTACTTACATACTTAGGTGGCGTTACAGTTCGGGTAAAACCGGTCTTTAGCTAATTGGCTCCAATTTGGCACTTCAAATTAATCGAGGTCCCCTAAACTTGTGCTCGCCACCTACGGCGAGGAGGCCCTCTACTGCGCCGTCCTTCCGGGACCAATGGTATCTCCATCCTTTTTTAATAACGTCCTTGCTTCAACACCGTAAAGCAGGACTGGGATAATCAGAGTCTTATACAGAGTCTCCTTAGTTGTTCGAAATAAGGCTTTATTGTCGAATTGCCTTATAAGCCCAAATAACAGCGGTTGGCATGAGTTATTCTTCGCTTATGTTCTGCACTGATGTTGTTTTTAGAGTTAAGAGCCCACTGTGACGTTCTGTCCAATTCGTTGGTGTTGGTTGTCCCTTCTTGTTGAGAGCATATACTTGGTTTTGCTCTCGCTTATCGCTAAACCCGATTTGGCCGCTTCTACTTCAATGCTTGCAAACGCATCGGTGACAGCCCGCTGAGTTCTTCCAATAATGGCATTATCGTCGGCGTATGCAGCGGTGAGGTCATTACCGACCTTAATGGAGCAGCGAGCGCTCTATTAAGGTCGCCCTATCATCATCCTGCACAGACGAACAAGTTTGGCAGGGATGACAGAACTAGACATTGCCCTCTAAAGCTCTTCTCTATAGATGCTGTCATAGACGGCCTTGAAATCGCTAAAGAGATGATGAGTATCGATTTGAAGTTCTTGGTTTTTCTCCAGGATCTGCCGAAATGTGAAAATTTGATCAATGGTAAGCTTTCCTGGTCTGAAACCGCACTGATAGGGGCCAATCAGGCTGTTGATAAAGTGTTTCAGCCGTTCACACAATATTGCGGAAAAGATCTTGTACGCAATATTCAGGAGACTGAATCCTCTATTATTCGGGCAATTGAAGGGTCTCCTTCTTGTAGATTGCGAAAACGATGCAGAGATTGTATTTGTCACGCATACATTCTTGGACGGTTTTAGCTATCATCGTCTATGTTCGACGGTTCATTCTGCTTGACTGCGGGATGTTGGTCTTCATCGCTACAGGTTTCTGTACGGGTTTTCTTCTGTGAAACGTTCTTTTTACCTTTTACCAAAACTTATACATATTGTTCTCTGGATATTCCCGATCGCGCGCTTCTCATGCCCTTTGTGTTTCTTTTGAAGAAGCCGATGTTCTTCCTGTCTCTTTGCTCGTAGAGTTCACGAGGCGCTCTCGTTTTCCTTTGCAGCGCCGCTCTATATACCTCTTGTTTTGCTGCATGCACTCGCCGGCATTCTTCGTCAGCACATCAGTTGCCGCATTTCTGATGACATGGTGGCAGCGTTGCCGCTGGTCTTCGGCACTTGATGCTGGCGGCATAGGGCTGATTGAGATATTTCGGGATACGCGGTCAGCGATGATCCTGGCGATCTCTTGCGATTGTACGTTAAATTTTCTCACAGTGATTCTTTTTTATTACTCAGGGATATCCGCATTCGTACTTTGGCTACAACTAGCTAATGAACCGAGTCTACATTGGCCGCTCCGAAGGTCCGGACATTCAGAATACTAGAAGCATGTTTCACGTCGATCGCAATATGATCAATTTGGTCTATCGTTACATTATCAGTGGACCATCATGTCCGCTTGTGAGTATTGAGACAATGAAATGATTTGCTTGCTATTCGTATAGTGACATTTCGCTCCACAGCGAAATCAATTAGCCTTAGTCCGTTGTCAGATGAGGTGTCGTGTAGGCTAAGTTTACCGACCGCCCTACCAATGACGTCCTCCTTTTCTATTTAAAATCACCCAATATGATTTTAACGTAGTATTTAGGACATTGCGCGTATGTTTTGTCGAGGATCTCGTAGAAACAATCTTTGGTGGCAGGTTCCTTTTCTTCCGTGTAGACATGAGCACATATCAGACTTATGTTAGTGAATTTAGCCTTGATCCGGATTGCCATAATACGCTCGCTCACGTTTCAAAAGCTTAAGACTTCTTACCTAAGTCTGCCGCGTATAGCATAGCGTGGCTTGTTATCTCTGTAGCAATTACCGCCGTAGATGTCACAGTTTTTCAACCTCTTTTTTCCCCGGTCCATCCCATCGCACTTCCTGGATGCGGGCTATATCTGCTTTATAACAGTTTAGGGCTTCTGATAATTTTTCGCCTGCACATCGTCTGTTAAGGGTTCGATCATTTCATGTACCGATTCGAAGGTCGTTGTTCTCATTTCGTTTCCTGTGGTCATCGTCAGTTGAATCGTCCTTATCTGAGGCTTGTGGTTATTTCTGAACCAGTGTTTTTTTTTTACGTGGTCGGGAAGTTACATCGACGGCACAACCCCGTACCTGGAGGGCCAGTTCCGTTTGTTATACCCCTAGGACGCGGGGACAGGTACAACGGTGCCATTAGTCCACTAAGGGAGTGTGAGCGCTGCCGTTGGCGCAATAAGGAGCTCCCCCGCCACCATTTATATTCCAAGGTCCTGACTAACATTGGAAATTCTTTTGTGATCCGAATTATCTTAACTAAGTTCAACCTGACTGGAACTGTAGACGCCAATGTTGACTCCATCTAGAGAATTCATCCGCTGCCTTCTGGAACAAGAAGAACTACTCTAGTGAGGAAGCACTCTTCCCCTTCTCTCATCTGCTGTTGCCAAAAACCTTCCAAACAGATTTGGTTACCCATTTCTTGGATCAAGGCACAAGAGACCCGGTGGTCACCACATGATGGTTGAGGTTAAGGTTAAGTGAAAACGCTTGTGCTTTCATATTGTTACAAAAGTGCAGGGGAGACGCTAAATCCGACCTGAGGAGGAGGAGGAAAAACCCAAAAACTACTAATTTTGGTTCCCGAGAGGGATTGATAGTTTTTTTTAGTTCAAATTAGCGTTAACAACTTTTACTTGTTGAGTGTTCGTCGTACGAACCTCCTAATTCCAACTTCTTCTTACCTGCTTGGAGCGGCTTTATATAGGCCCATCACTAACGTCACCTTCTAATCTCCTTTGTCACTTCTCTGACATTTTCCATGTACCCACCATCTTGTCCATATTTGCCACACCCATTACTCCGCCTATCCACATTTTCCATCAATTTAACCATTCTTTCCTTAATATGCGTAAAATTTCTAATCGATTGATGGGTCATACGTCTAGGAAACTCCATATATCGATTTTCGGCTTAATCTCACTTGGATTAAACTTCTTTCCCCTCGATTAAAAATGTAATCGAAGCTCCGTGTAATCGACGGTCACATACAGCTGTCAAAAATCACGTTGAATTTGTAAAAAACAAATTCTCCATGATCAGTGGTTTCTGGACTTTGCGCTGTTGCTGTGAAAATTTGGCCCCCTTTTCCTGAGTGCTAGCGAGGTCTTCTAGGTGAGCGATTCCCTAAGTTGAGTCAACGCCCGGTGTAAATTATTTTACCTGTCGCCAGTTTCTCAACGTAGTAGCAGGAACCATGGGTCGGAGGCTGTCAATGGGAAAGATTGGGCGATGGCAGTATCGGCTTATAATGGGGATGGTAAAGCAATGACAGTGTCGGGCAAACAAGCAGTGGTGGTGTTGTATAAAGGTTACGGTTGGCGATGCAGGTAGGTATTTCATTTCTCAGTATAAAAAGTGTTCTAAATGTTAATTTAAGATACAAGCTAAGTCAAGTTTCATTAAAGTCCGTGAAGTAATTTCCGCCTGATGCGTGAACAGACAGACAAAAACAATTGACACTCTATAGTTTTATTTTATGTATAGACATAGATATAAATATAAATAAGATAAAGAAGAACATGTATGCTTTTATGCGAGGAATGACTCGAAGTTGACCATTTTATTCTGCTATATATATAAAAAAAAAACGCAATGGTGGTTTGATTAACCTGCCAAACTTTGTTGTAAGAGTTGTGCTCTTAGTGGGCAATGGTCTGGGTAATGTGCTTGGTCCTGGTGATGGAGTCGGCGTGTCCTGCCGCGTTGAGTCGGCTATCCTGTAAGCCAGTTTGATCCGCTGGATAAACACAAACATTTCCTTGTTTAGCCTTGGAACATTGAAACAATGTGGTTGACGCTCGAGTACCGTGTATGGCTCACAGTAGGTCAGTTGTAGCGAACGCTGTACGTGATCGTTCCGAACGTAAACGTTTTATGCAGTGCTTAGTTTCCTGTGGATAAATAATGGTTTTGAATTACGTTCGGGGAATGTTGGCGCCGCTCGTAGCAGTGTCTCCCTAAACTCTTACACGAAGTTTACTGGTTCGTTTGGAGTGGTGGATGTCTAGAAGTAATCTCCCGCCACCGAAAACCAACTGTGCTCCTAGGAGCACGGCGGGGAGTGTCGTAAGCGATTTCTCCGGAAGATAGGTGGTTAGCGTTATCTTTAGGGAGTGGTTCCAGTACTCTACCACCCTGTTAGATTGCGGGTGATAACCTGTAGTGTGGATGCATTCCTAGCTGAGGATTTAGGACAAGCATTGAAAGAGGGCGGATTCAAATTCCCGGCCTTTTTCTGTGGTTAAGTGCAGAGGACAACCAAAGCGAGCTACTAAGTTGAAGAGAAATGCGTCGGCGATGGTAGTAGCGGTGATGTCAGCAACCGGGATGGCTTCCGCCCAACGCGTAGCTCGATCGATCCATGTGAGGTATCTAAACCCATTGCAGGGCGGCAACAGAGAGACGATGTCCAGATTTACGTGCTCGAGCCCCTCGGTTGTTGCAAATGTTTCCAATGGTGGGCTGGTATGTCTGCTCACTTTGCTTCGTTGGCAGCCATGACAGCCGCGTGTCCACTTGCCAATGTCATTCATTGACGGCCAGAACAAATGCTGGGCAATGGCTTTGCGGGAGGCTCCTATCCCTGCGTGGATGATATTGTGTACGGTTGCGAATTTGGTTCATCTGGAGGCTTTGGGTATGAAAGGGCGAGCTCGCCGGGAGGACGTTTTACACGTCACCGCTGGTTTAGTTCCGTTAAGAACGAGATTAGTGAAATTAAGTTTATTACTTACCGATTTTAGCTTCTCTAGCTCTGTTTCCAGTCTTTGTGCCTTTTCTATGGCATCCTAGTCCATAGTTACCGCGCTGTCTATAGCCGCAATACGTGATAGCGCGTCAGCTCCAGCATTTTCAGATCCACCGATATGGAGGGTATCTGTGGAGAATTGGGAAATATACTCCAAGTGCCGCTGTAATCGTGGCGTTTCCGATGTTGAGGGTAGGTTGCGAAAGGCAAACGTCAAAGGCTTGTGGTCTGTAAATATAGCTTACTTTCGTCATTCGGTGAAGCGCCGAAAGTGCTCCGCGGTGGATAGCGCCTTCGAGAAGAATTTGAGAGGTTCAGATTTCCCCCTGACCACGTGGAGAAAAAATGCGCTAACGGTTGTGTTTGAAGCGTGGACCATCAGGGGTAGCTCAGAGTCTGGTAGAGGGTGGATCAAGGATGTGACTGAAAGCTGCATCGGAAGCTGTTTCCAATTGAGTAGGATGTTATCCTTCTTCTTGGCTCCCTGTAGCAATTGTCAGAGTGGAGTCTGGTTTGACGCGGCATGTGGCATACTTGATCTGAAGAAGTTGAGCGCTCCGAGTAAGCGTTAAAGTTATGAGTTTATCATAAGATACCAGACTCCATAGTGCCCATCGCGATCTCTAGGGAACCTTCACGGCAGAAAATCTAAACAATTTCAGTTATGCACTTAATTTCCCTATAGAAATAAATAAATTTATTGTTTTCGTTCAAAGACCCAACCTCTTTCAAGTTGTTAAAGAAGTATCTTCCAAGGTGTGTTCTTATACTCCGGCACTTACAGAGTAGATGCTCTATATCCTCTGAGACGTGTAAGTTATTGCAATACTTGCATAGATCCTTATTCGACAATCCTTACCCCAAAGCGTGCTGCCTCAGATGGCAATGACCAGAAACTGTATCCTTATCGCTGTTCTTATTCGTGATCTGTCTAGTTTTATAATCTCACTAAACTTGTTGCGATATAACACTGGCCACAAGGCTTTAGACACTGCATACATAATGCCCTGGGCATTGTGTGGCAATTCCTGCGAATTTCAGATTTTTCAGACGTAAGACTCTAGCGCAGCCTGACTGTTCATGTAGATGACGATATTCTTGTTGGATGTTGATCCTATTTCAAATAATTCCGCAGCTTTAAGTACAACTAGAACATCTGCTAGGAATACACTACGTGTGTCCGAAAGTTTCAGAGCCATCTGTAGGTTTATATCTCTTGAGTATATACCTGACCCCGTTCCTAACTAATACGGTTATGGCTATACACATATTATTTAAGGTAAAAAAAATAGGTAGAATTGTTCAATTTTGTTGGGATCACCTTTCATATTGGAGAATAAAAATGCAAAAATATTAGATTTCTAAGCCAACAAATTAGGCTGAAGTGAAAAGTTATTGAAAAAGTGGAATTCTAAATAATTAGAATGAATTAGTCCAATGTTGGCAAATTGTTTAATGATTTGAAGAGAATTGAGACCGAACAATTCTTGGAGCAATCGTTAATCGGTGAAATAATTGATAACGATGTAGGCAAATAAATGAAAGGCAAAGAAGCCGCTATAAGCAGTTGGACAAATGTGCACTGCATAAGTTTGTCTTGATTCAAGAAAAATCACATCACATAGCCAGTCTAACCTTCCGAAACATCCTGTGCAACCATTAATTATAATTTTCTTTGGAATTAATTTTAAAGTACAAAAAATTAAAATAAAATATGTAAAAATCTGTAACGTGTAACGTGGAAGAAAGTTTTTTTTTGAAAATAAAAATTCCGTTTTTATTGACTTACTTTACAAAGATGTTCACTCAATTTGAAATCAAATTTCCTGACATTCCTTGGCTTTCCATGATCAAATTAGTAGTTTCCCTCGCCTGGTTATGAGATTTCAGAAATAGTTTTTGCTATCGATTCGCAATTTTTCATCGATCAGTGAGCGTTATAAATGAACTTGATTAAAATAAATGCACATGAGGATATTCTGGAATTGTCTACTCACAATATATTTTATATATATGTTTTTCTAATTTTTTGTTTTTGTGGCGAAAATGCTCTGATTAGATTTCTAAAGAAATCTACCAGAATTAGAGTTTTAGTGGTGATAGTTGTTCTTAAACTGAAAAAATGAACAAACTTTATAAATGCGCTGTGAGTGAGGGTGCATTTTTTGCAACGGCTCTGACATTTTCTGACCAAAGTTGGATACCTGCAAACGGAAAATAGCGAAGGTATTAAATATTCAAGGACCATGGAAAAACTCCTTAACAATTGCTAGAAAGCTGTCTGATATTTTCGACTGCTTGGTTCTCAAAACTAAAGCCTTCAATCGACTTGTTTTAATTCATATAGCCGAAAAGCCTTAGGTTTATGAATTATAAAATACGACTGCTTATAGTACCATATATCAGTTTTTCAATAAAAAAAAATCTTTCCCGTTTCTTTCGGTTTCACAGAAATCTTAGAAAAAAATACCGATTTCAGCTCAAAAGCTAGTCGTCCTCTAAGCTTTACATATTGAGTTTGATGAAGTGTGAATAAAGGATTCAAATTTACATTACTGAAATAAAAATCGATGCGAGGATATAGGATCATTACTTTGACTCCTTTTTCACTCTGTCTCTCGTTTTAGGACAGAATATTCCATTAAATTTAAATCCCTAAAAAATTACATAGTCACCACATCAACGCGCTCTGTCTGTCAATCTATCACTCACCTTCACCCCCATTGGTATGTGCCAATTCGAGTAGAAGTAATTCACACTATTCACTTACCCATACTCAGGCAACATTTTAGAGATGAAATATATTGTGTGTGTATGTCTGTGGCTTGGAATGAATACTATATACGAGGAGCCGCTAAAAAAAAAGTGGTGGGCGTTAGATGGGAGAAGATTTTTATAGGATTTCCATCACGTACAATAATTCCAGCTCGATTTTCTATCCTAACATTCTTTGTGAATAATCCTTCAGCTAGTGAACTACTACTGGGTACTTGGTGGGAGAGTAGATTTTCACGTCTTATTGCGAAAACCACTTAGAATTTGAGATTCGGTTCATGTTGAACATTGTACGAGAGAAAATAGTTTGCAACGTTCAGATTGATGAATTAATGACAGTTTTGTAAAATCTTTTAAATGTACTTTTCTGCTCTCCTATTACTGGAGTGATGGACACTTTAATTTCCTCTAAGAGCGTTAAAACGATTTAAAATTTGAATTAAAGGGAAATGGAAGTGATAGTATTTACTGTAAGAGAACAGGGATGTGCATTGCCCAGGTGAAAACCTTTAACTTAATTGTAATGAGCTCTTTTTGAAGTATAACTCTTCATTCGCAATAGAAATTCAAAGCAGAATGCATATCTGTTTGGGGAAGGAACTACTACTACTAGTTGTGTATTTTGGAATTGATTGCGTTTTTTTGTGAATTGATTGCCCCAAACATCTGGCAAAAGGTACGTTGCGATATGTTTGGAAGGAAATAAAATATGTCCCCACGAAAATTACACTTAATTGAAAACGATGATATTTTTTACATATTTTTTGGTCAATGTGAAAATATTTGGAACTTAAGAAACAGCAAACTTAGAAATAATTATTTGGAAAAATCTATTCGCAATATGTCTCAAAATCTTGCTTTTTAAATGATATTTAACTTTGCTTTGTTTTGCAAACAATCTATTTATTAAAGACTCAATGCCTTTAAAGCTTATAATGTTCTTAGTTATTGAAATTTTAATTTATTCGACAAATTTAAACAGATACATATGTACTACCAGAGGAATTTGTTTATGCCAAACATATTTCAAGTTGCAGTATACGAGTGTCAATTGAGACTGTCTGACTATGTTCGCCATGTTGAAATAAATGAGCACCATCACTTTTGTTGCCGATTTGTTTCTTTTTTGCCTTATCAGGGCGACTTGCACTTTAAGGTCTTCGTACCATGGATTGCTGTTTAATTTTCCGTTTGTACTTATAGAACTAAGATTCATTATCTGGTAAAATTTTATTGAAATAGCTAGACTCTCCATTTTGAAATCTTTTTAAAACATATTGAGTAAATGGAACGGCTGTTTTTTTCGTCGACATTCAAAATTGATCGAACCCATCAAGCACATTTTTGATTAGTTTATGTGATGACTTACTATAATACTCGTGAGAGAGTCATAACATTCAAGCCCCGTTAATCGCCTATCATTTCAGGGTCGTTTTTAGATCATCGTCAATTTAGAATTGTATAAGATATGAGTAGAAGTGGTGATTGTTCAGATTTGCGAGGAATTCGAATTTGCAAAAGCATGATTTCGAAGAAAAGAAGAAGAAGAAAAGAAGAAAGAAGAAATTCGATACATACAACTTAGATCTTACCACTCATAAGGGCCTTATGCGTCGACAACACCTGCGCCTCATTATGTTTGCTACTCTGCAATACACTTGAACTGTCTCCAACTTATACCAAAATTCATAGATTCCTATTCAACCCTTTTCTGACAATTTGAATAAGTGTATTCCATTGCATCTGGAGTATGGCAAGCACATTTTCTTCGCGTCGCAATGTCTGAACCAATCCATCTGTATTTGTTTTATACAATAGTGATGTAAGCAGTCCAGATAATAGTAAGGATTATATATTTGTCAGCATTTTCAAGATATTTAAGGGTCGATGCCATTATCCACTATATGGCGCTGCTATTTGCTATCAGAATTTATACGAAAAAATATAGCACCCGATGTTGGCCTTCAAGCACCATCAAGCACCTTACCTTTATGAAAGATGCGACGCTTAACCCACTTATAGGTTGCCTTAATAACAACTATGCATTTACTTTTCTTGTGTATGGTACGTCGGATGGACAATATCGAAGGCCTTCTCGAAGCCGATAAATATCAGATTAAGTGAAGACCTGCACACGACGAATTTCTCTTTGATGATCTGCAAGGTCTTTATATGGTTAATGCAGGAGGGTTCCGAGCGAGAGTGGAATCAAGGTGTTTTTTGATTCTATCTATAATCATAAGTATAATTTTAAATATTTGTTGAAAATCGTGCGATGCACAAAAATACCCCTCCAGTTTCCGCGCTTTGACAAATTTCCTTTTTTTTTTACTATTTTGGGAAACTTTCACTTCTCATGCTCTCCTTATAATTGGGTGAAGGAGTCTTGCGAATGTTTGGGCGCTGCATCAAAAAGCTCTGCGGGAATGCCATCAAGTTCCACAGATTTATTTTCCTTGATTTCATTGACCACGGCTATCAATTTCACGTAACTGGAAGGACCAATGCAAATTCAGTTATTTGTTATTATAATACGTATAGCTAACTCGAGTGCAAAGAAGTAACGCTAACGTTTTAATATCGGCCACTGCGAAATGCTTTTTCTTCTAAGCTGATCTTCATCGGAAGTCAGTAATGAATCGATCAGGGTGCTGTTTGAAACTGTGACTACCGACTCTGACCACGATAAATATTGTTGAAACAAAATTTAATGCTCCAACACGTGGTCTGCAAGTTTATCGCAAATCATAACCTTGTCCCCAGCATTAAATCTTTTTATATTTGAAGCCAATATTTCAAGATTATTGTTGCTGCTGTAATTTGCAAATTTGTATATGGCGAATTATGACAACCACATACATAGTTGTAATAAGAGTCTCTAAAATGTAATGGATGGCAGGCGTTTTGAAATCCGGATGCTGACACAATTATCCAGACGGCTCGGTGTTTTTTAAATAGCTTTTATGCTTGGTAAAGTCTAATTCTTATGTTTATTTTTCATTCTTAATCACTTTATCACTTTTCCACTCATTTTGTACACAATAGCTAATAAAGCACACAAGAGCTAATAAAGAAGTCTTGCTTTTCTCTTACTTCTTCCAAAAACCTGCTTTAAATCCTAGACGTGTGACAAAATTAATAACTCCTACTCTTCCATAAACTATGTACATAGATTTCATCACAAAAAAAAAGTTTTCACCAGATACGCATTTGGGCTAACAAATAAAATTCTATTAGTCACACTTCTTCTCAATAACCAACAACAGCCCTCTTAACTCTTAACCGATTCAAAGCCTCAACTTCAAGTATTTCAAAATTAAATTCAAGACATCTATAGCATATACCCACCATGTCAGCTCAACCATTAATCATCTTCACACCATCTTTGTACAATTTCCCACGATCACCGAATCCCTAGAAATCAAAGAACCAAAGAAAAAGACACAAACAAATTACAGCACCAGTCAGCACAGCAGCGGTAGCTTCATCTTGAAATCGCGCCACAAATAGTAAACATAAATTTCTTGTTACGAAAATAACGCCCAGTAAGCAGTATTTACACAACACTGACTCCTTCTACTCATGGCAAAAGTATTATGAGCACACGAAGCACGAAGCACATGAAGCTCTCTTAGGGCACATAAGAGTCTTATCATGTGTGTTCGGCGGTGATGATACCTCCCAATTGGCCGCACCAGTTAACATACTTTAAGACATGTTTAGTGGGGTCTCTATCTGTCTTCTCAAACTGTATACATTCCAGTTACTTACTACCGAAAGCGGAAATCGAACACCAAAAAAATAAACTCTATAGATACGAGTATAACAAATCAGCTTTAGATACATATTTTTCTTCTTCTTCTATTCTTTCCCCTGTCTCTCCCATGAAGATCAAAACAAAAAAGCAGAGCGTGTGAAACAAATCTCCTAGAGCTGACTCTATCTCACAGGTCTCAATGTGCAATGATGATGTGACGTCGTTGTGAACTCTAGAACTTGCTGTATCCCAGAACACAAGTGACTCAAGTGCGCGCTACTTCTCCTTTTGCACCACCGGCCGACCACCATCATCGTGCTGCATGTAAGATGAGAAAAAAACAAAAATTCGCGCGAGTACGCGCCCACACTGGTGTCGCACAGTCATCATGAATGGATCCCAGATGATGTGAATGCGCGCCTTGAATGACTTTGGCCACAAGATATCAGAAAGTAAACAAACTTTGAACATCCGGACAGCGAGCTGCTGCTGCTGAGGATGAATGGGAAGGCAAAACAACTTCCGAAAGCCATTCTCGCGATGACGCGATGTGATAACGATTCCGAGTTACACTATAAATCGCGCAGGCACATGCCTATGCTTGGCATAGAAACCGATACTTGGGCATAATATCTTCGGCGTATGCCAGAATATCGCAAGGCAAAAAAGGCACATGATATGGCTGCCCCTTCCCCATGGAGTGTGTGATCGAGTTCTTTCTGATGTCTTCGAGTGTATGTATTGTGGTTCGGGTGCGGGATCACACCAATATCGGATTCCCTCGTCGAACTTCAGCAAAGGTATGCGCAATAGCCAAAGCTTCAAATAAATAAACCGTTCAAGAGTATCTTCTTCATTTCGTAGATTTATCCCACGGGACCCAATAGCAGAGGCCGCCGCCACCGCTGCCGCACTGACACACAATCAATCTTTAAGGTCTCTTCCATGGCGAATAGTTATGCCCACACCACAGATACAAAGATACACTCGCCAAGCAGCACGCCACTCTCGCGGTGCACTTAATAAAATTGTGAATGAACGTAGACGATGGATCACTTGATCGTTACACGTCAATGGATAAAGACGTTTGAACATTATTTTTTAAGAAAGGGATTGCCAGTTAATATTGAAAAGATAAATCGTTGTTAGTTGTGTTTTACTAACTTGATGTCGTTGCGTGTTATAAGTGGAATCTGAAAGTTCTTACTTTCGTGCGCTAGATTTAAGATTGTTTTGGACTATTTTTTTTTAAAACTCGTCTTCGGATGATGGCACCGAACCATCATTTCGCAATGAATTCGCTAACAATGGAACCCGTATCGCGAACTTATCAGTACCGGAAAATTATGAAACCCATGTTGGAGAGGAAAAGACGAGCGCGCATTAACAAGTGCCTGGAGGAGTTGAAGGATTTAATGACAGGAACACTGCAAGCTGTAAGTAGATACACAGTTGTGTCGTACATTTTCTTAATTAAGTTTCAAGACTTAAATTGTAATCATTAATCTGTTTGGGACAGAAGTCGAAGTTAGATAAAATCTACTCTCCCATTCACTCAGAATTAGTGCGACTATGATGTTATATACTTGTACTCTTCTCTTTTTACATCTTTCTTCTTATTGTCTAGTTCTTGACATTTTCTGTTTAAAATTATATATGTATATAGGGTTAGGGTTTGCCATGAGGCTTCTTTGAATTGAGTCGGGTTGCAAAAATTAAAGGCGTTGAATGGTTTAAATTCTTATTATGAAAATATGGCTCCTAATGGCGATCTGCTTTAACCTTCACCCGTCACTTAAAAGGACCAATCTCCGATTTTTGTTTTTGACTCATATAAATATTATAAATCCCCCTCTGACTGTTTTTTTATTTAACTGAACATAATAAACAGTAAGAAGAATAATCAATAAACAAAATATTTGAAGTAATCTTGTCCAGAGTATATATCATTCCTTATTTTGTTGCAGAAGTTACTAAGAAGTAACTTCGCTGCTAAGAATTTAAGGCCACCAAACTAGTAATGAACATATGGACGGGCAGGTGTGGCTTAAGCGACTCGGCACAGAAATTGATTGTATTGAATACGTATGTAAATTTGTACATATGAACATAAATATGTTCGTTCTCATTCCGATCAAAAATAGAGAATGTATAGTGAAATAGCTTACATGCACCGTTATAAACCAGACGGACTGTAGTGTTACTTATTTCACTCATACGAAGTCTGTAATCGAAGAATTTTTGCTTTTTACCAAAAGGTCTAGTAGCAGCTAAAAACTTATCAAATCTCAAAACGAAACGTAACGTATTTTAATAGACATTTGCGTAAAAGGATTGGTTTAGGTCTATAAGACCCGATGGGCGAATGCACGTTCTTACGATGCGGTCTGCTATTACCAAATGTCTTCTTTAGGACATTTTATTTCAGTTACCCTCAAGTTTCGTACGTTGTTGATAGGTAGTTAATAATCCGCGCCTGTGGTTGGGTTTTGATGGCTGTGTTCTCGGTTAACAAAAATCGGTTACAAAGATATTCTACTAGCAAACTTTAGTATTAAAGTACTTGAATGAAGTTTCTTTTTGTAAAAGGAAGTTGAACTGCATTCGATCCAAAGTTTGTTCGTTCATCCGTTGGTCTGTCTGCTTTCACCTTTTATAAGGCACATAAATGCTTTATATACTGCTCGTATTTGTGATAGCATCATAGAAAATATTGACTGCAAGACATACTATATTTGATATCATTTGATGCTCCAGCTCCCTTTTTAATGCAAAATTGGAAGCATGCGTTCACAAGAGAGGAATCTTCCACTATTGGGGCTCTGTATTTTTTCTTAAGTGTTCATGTTTAGCTTCGAAATGATCATGTATATCGCTCATTCAATTATTCTCCGTATTTACTATATCTTGGGTTCTTTTTCGAATGTGGTGATTCATGTCTCTGTTTTGTACAGTCTCCGTGCAATACTGAAATACTTAAGTGCCCAATATATTGTGTTCAACTCCGTAAGGTTTTGTAATTGCAAATCTGTTGTTTACTGCTGTTTTCTTTAATTTTCCGTATATTGCTTCGTAATACCTTGAGTATACACAGACGTTTTTTGCGACAGATCTTTGTTTCTTAAAGGGAGATCTAAAATTCACATGAGCCAATAAAAATTAATATCATTTTCACTAAATCCAATCGTGCGAAAATTATAATGCACACAGCACGAGTGGTTGCGAGAAGCTAGGCCTAGGCACTTAATGAGCTGTTGCGCCAAATTTATATGACACTTTAATAAATTGAGTCTCAGAAGAGCTCGTTGGGCCCAAGTTTAGTTCAGTTAAGTTTCATTATTGAGTCTTAAAATTCAGAAATTTAATTTTGATTAAATGATTTTATACACTGCCGACTTTGTAAAGTATGTCTGGCTAATAAATAGTTTATAAAGGTATGCTTATTTTTCTTCTACTCCCAGTACAATTACCTAATTACAAATATATCTCTATTTTAATTTTCATATGCTTGCTACCGACATTATGTTCATGTAATGACTCTTAAAGGCCAAACTTATAACTAATGACTAGAAATTAAAAATAAAATTAAGAGAATAAATATATAAAATGTATATAGGTATTATAATGAACGATTTTTCAATTCGCTGTATATTTTTAAGTAGTTTTATATAAATATAAGACAAGCGTACTCTTAATTCGTGACATAGTATAATATATAAGAACATGCAAATTGAACCAAAACAATAACATATAATTAAATATTTAAATTACTTACATTTGATTTCAAGAACTAATTTCAATCCAAGAAATTTGTATTATGATTAGAGTTATTTCATAAGTATTATATTTTACAAATTTAGAATTCTTTTTTTATTCCTTTATTTGAATTGTTCAAAACTATTCTCTCAGAGCATTCAATGAGTCTTTCTCGTATAAAAGCAGTTCATATAATTCAGCTTCTGTTAAAAATTGAAATCCACTATGCATAAGATTGAAGGACGACAAATGATAATGAGCAATTGTGCTTTCATCTAATTTTTTCATTTACATTTGCATCACATAATTCTTATATAAGTGGAGTGCAATTTCTTTTTTAAAAGAGTACCCATGTAGATCACAACAGGTGAAACTTTTGTTAAATTATACAGTGTATTATTTGAAAACCATTTTTTGATTTGGTTTTCGAAATTTTCCACTGCAACATCGCAAGATTCTTCTTTCAAACTTTTTGAGTTCTTTTACTACCGTTAGTGAGATGGTAAATCAAGAACTAAAACTATATTGAATAATCGGTCTTATGAGGGTTTTATACATACTGGTAAGCACTCTCGTGTTTTGAGTTGATGTTTAGATGAAAGTAGCTATTTTAAGATAGATGTGATAATTATCGCTTTAATCAGTACATTCCTTTCATGCTTATTGAACTTACATTTATTTTGATAATGAATGCTAATAGTTTCTATTTTTAATAGGACAGGTATATCTTGGATACTCAAGGAGAGTTTTTTACTTTCTTTCATCACCTTTCGATGTTCCCTAAGCAACTCCAACTGGAAAATTGTATGGATATCCAACGACGATATATGCTGTCCTTGAATAAAAAAACGAATAATCATTCATATTAAAGACATGGGAGATTAATGAGCTTAAAGATTAGTCCCTAGTGCCAAATAGAGTCCAACCCTGCCTCCAAATCAATATCCAGAACAATAGTGCATTTATTTTGTCTCACGTTTTGTAGAATTTCATTATTGAGCACTAACAAACAGTGTTCCGTAGAATGTTGTTTTTCAAAGTTAAATTGGGTGTCTAGAATAACATTTAACTCGTCGCAAAAGTATACGTGGTTCCGGCTATAATCCTCTTAAACAGTTTGCCTGAGTTTAATAGTAGTGAGTTTGGTCGAAAATCTTTAATGTTTGCGGCATTATTCTTTTTTGGCTATTAGTATTATTTTAGATCTTTTCCATTCTGTAGGAAAATATCCATTGTAATGCAATAGTTAAACAGAGGCGATAGGATAAAATCAAGAGAATTCGGGCATTTTCTTAATATATAGTTTGAAATACGGTCAAAGCCAAATGATTTTTTGTTCCTCAAGTTTGTTCTAAATACATTAACTTTTTGTTGTGTGGTAAATGGTAATAAAAGTTAATTGGAAGTTTTGTGAGTGTTACTGAATTCTTCTACTGTTGAGAAGACTTCATACTCGTAATTCAAATTGATGTCATAGAAAGGAGTCCGACCTGAAAAAATATTTGAGTATGGAAACTGAAATGCATTGAGCTTGGCTTCAACATCTACTAGTTCTTGTCCATCGTCATTTAAAACATCCATTATTATATCCGACCTAAATACTTTTCTTCCTGTTATTTTGTCGATTTCCTTAAAAGAATGGGGAGATGGTCTTATTCTATTTTAACGTGGTCTGAACTCAAGGTCACGGTCTGTTTTTACCCTTTCTTTTATCATTTTGGTAAGACATTGTATTTAAGAGTGAAGTTCCTAATACTCCGAATTGCCTTTATTCAAGTGCATGTGATAGAATTTCTTAAGCTTACTTAACCAAACATTTTGAATTTTCAAAATATTTTTATAAATTGTAAATATTTTTGTACCTCATGTCTTTTGCATTTCGAATAACCGAGTTATTTTCAATAAAAAAACCGATTTGATGATTAATGTCCCGTATGATATAGTCAATTTCTGCGTTTGAAATATTTCTGTCTGTTGGTGTTCCTAATCTGGAATGGCTGTTGTGCAGTTGAACTCTAAGCACATTCCAATCAGTTCTTTCGAAGCTAGTGTTAGATCGAGGAAGTATCAAAATAGAGTAAACGTTGAAAACATCAGGCTTTATTTCTATTCCGAAATGAACTAGATATTAAGAAGTAGTCAAGTATTGATGAGGAAAGTTCGACTAAAAAGAGAAATGAAGTTCAAGTGTAGGGATGGACCATTTTGTATAAAATGTTCCCATTGGGTAAGTCCGGGGTATCTTTTACTTCAATCGTACACTGGATGAATAATGCGGGGAAAATTGTTTATACATGAACCGATTTTCATTGTATTGGTATACATACTAATTTGTATGCATCTCGAAATTAAAAACTTGGGTGTGCATTGGTTTTCACCCGATATTCAACCACTTCAAGGGTGGGTGAACATTTTACCAGAAGTTTGTTTTACATATAAAGACTCATAAGCAGGCTGAAAATATGTCACTGTGAAATGAAAATTTATTGAACTTAAGCTTTTCATCGGTAATGACAGCAGTTTCCCTGCCATCGTCCTTATGGGCCCAAGTGTGTGGAAGTGTGTGGCTCTTAAGCAACTTGTCGACATTACGAATCTATAGGCCTTAAGGGAGATTTGATGGTAAATGAACTAGAGGGATATATTAATTTTAAAGTGTAGTCTAGCAAAGCATCGTAATTAGACTCACGGTGAAAGTGCATCCACATTATAAAAATTTAGTTTGAAAATCAGTCGTTGATTCGCGAAATTTATGACGACTTCGTCATTTTTATGGCGCATATAATTGTCAATCTAAGGAAGCCATTCTTGTAACTATGGATAGATATCATACCACACACACTCTCAATGATGATGTAATACTAACACGTTAAAAGAATTTGCGTACTGAAGAGGATACCACTGCTGTAGACGAAAGTGTGCCAATAAATCAAAATGTATCGATTCGTCGTCGGTTGCAGCCATAGTAGCTATTTCCGTTCGGTTTTGGTTAAAGACCTTGGCCTCTAGTCATATTAGCTGGTAGAAGAATTTAAGCCACGAAACCATCATTTTGCTGATTAGACTCTAGAGCAGTTGCAAACGGACCCGTTTCAGTCATAGTCAGTAAATATTTCTTTCAACGTATGGTTGAAACTGATCTGGACAAGATGCAGCTTCAGCAGGATGGCTCTAAATTCCACACG
This sequence comes from Brachypalpus laphriformis, assembly GCA_945910035.1. Taxonomy (NCBI): domain Eukaryota; kingdom Metazoa; phylum Arthropoda; class Insecta; order Diptera; family Syrphidae; genus Brachypalpus; species Brachypalpus laphriformis. Next base: position 38,735,619 of record OX246753.1, read on the forward strand.
GCGATCAAAATCACAATTTCGCTATAAGTTAATTTCAAGAAATGGGTCTGTCAATGGATCGCGCAATTTCTTCCCGATTATTTTCTCTGAGGCTACGTGAAGTCACTGGTTAATGCTGATAAGCTGGCTATAATTGACGTCTCGGAAGCAAACATTGTTGGTTATTCGTGACATACGGCCACCATTGCTCGAAAAAGTAATCCACAATTGGACGAGCAGAATCACCTTCGTAATCTTTGGAATATAAAAAAGATATTAGATTAAAAGTTAATTTCTTGTATTTTCACCTTGAAAGCCATGCCTTTTTGGGTAATGCCACACTTAGTCCGATTTTGATCAATTTGAGTATAATACGATCATCTGGCTAACATACCAACAGGTCCACCGATGATTTGATGGCATATCTCACCGAGAAGTGGAACCAATCTCACTTGGCGAAACAAAGATGGTTGCGCTCCATATTTCTAAGCCATTTGACGGAGTTTGGCATCAGACACTTTGTCGAAAATGCGTGCATATGGCATCGATGATTCTCTTCTTCAATGGATTCGAAATTCGCTGACAACAGTATCGTCAGTTTTTCATATTCGTTCCCTAACTTACGTCTTTGCTCTTCGGCCGTAGAAAAGAAACCACAACGTGTGCTGTCTTCTGTTATCTAAACCAAGACCCTCAACCATTATCCTTAAATGGTACTTGCATCGCTGAATCCGAAAGGTTTGCCATTCTCGATATGTGCATCAATAACTAACTTCGATGGAACAATCACATATTCGAGGTCGCCAAAAATGCTGTAAAATGTCTAGGATTCTTTAAGTGATGCAAACGATATTTTACCCCGTCTGATCTGGCATCCATCTATAAGGCATTAATTCGCCCAAAGCTGGTGTATAACACCCACATCTGGGCTGCTACACCCAAGACCGTTCTGCACATTCTAGATAGGATACAGAATTAGAGTGAACACTACCAAAACAACTGTGATACCCTTTACCAAGAAGAGACAGCTAAAGCGTATGCAACTTATCCTGTTGGAAGGGATCAGGGTCGACCCACAGAAACAGGTCAAGTATCTAGATCCAACACGAGAAGGTCCAAAGAAATTCGACTCAAAGCTGGCAAAAAAAGATACTGGAGCAACATATCCGATATATTACCAACTCAAACAATATACAAATAAATGGAACACAGATGAATCGAAAATATCTACTGGCACTGCGGCAGGAGTGTACGGACCCAGGAGCAGATACTCAGAATCATTGGGCGTATTCCCCAGTGTATTTGAAGCAGAAGTTCACGCGATCGAAAAATGTGCGCAATTCAACCTAGACAGGAAATATCGCGGGCAGGACATCGTAATACTGACCTCGCACGAGATCAGGTCCAAACTGGTATGGCAATGCCTCACCAGTGACAACAAACTGAGAGAAACAAACAAATTAACTCTCTACTGGGTACCAGGACATGTAGAAGTGAAGGGGAACGAAGTAGTTGATGAACTAGCTAGAAACGGATCAGACACACCCTTCCTTGGACCAGGATCCTTTTATGGGATGTGACCTCAAAAAATACCTGAAGACTTAAGGAAAGGGAAAAAGAACAAATGGTCCAAGCATTGGGACGATATTCCCCAAATAAGACAGGCAAAATAACTTCTGGGGAAATACAACCAGAAAAGAAGCAGAACCTGCGTAAGAGCTAGTAGGAATCGACTTCGCATCTTGACGGGCATGTTAACAGGTCACTGCACACTCAAGGAGTACCTTAGGGAACTGAAAATAGAGGGAGACGGACACTGCATATTCTGCAGGGACTTCGCAGAAACACCAGCGCACATTCTTATGGAATTCGAAGCACTGATCCACAAAAGAAGACATCACCTAGGTGCCTACCTCCTATCGGGAACGGATTTACCTCCGCTGGATCCACTGAAGATACTCCAGTTTGTTATAGCAGCTGGATTGGAGGAAGTGCTCTAGACTGAATATATCATCAGCTAAAGCCGTAGTCTGGGGCGCAGAATATTATACATATCTATCTACCTATTTAGGGTACAGAACCGCGGGTTAAAACTAATAGGTAATAGAGACATTGTGAACTCCATAGTCTCACTTGAAAACCATAGAAATGTCTGGTGTCCTTCCCTTTTTTATCGCTTTTTGTTTTTATAAAAAAAAAATTTCCAGCGAAATAGCCAGTTTCATTCCTCGTCTTCAAAAATTCACACGCAATACGCTTCTTGCGTATTTCCTAATCATTACATTCTACAAACATTTAAAGCCAACGCAAACTGGCATCTCCTTTGTCTCTTGTGGGCGCAGTGGCGTAAGTGGTTAGTGTGTCGGAGCACTACGCGTGAGGTACTAAATTCGAATCCCAGAAAACACCAAAAAGTTTTTTCACGGTCCCACCCTTCGCGAATGTCTGACGAACATCCGAGAGTATTGTTGTCTCAAAAAAGCTTCTCAAAACAAATTGCCCTTCGGATACGGGACTAAACTGTAGGTCCCTTCTATTCCTGCGTAAAATATAACGCACACAACATGAGTGGTTGCGAGAAGCTAGGCCCTTAAAGATGTAAATAGTTATTTACTTTTTTGTCTCTTTTCCCCCTATTCTCATCCGCCCGTGCCCTGAGAACCAGTATAAGGGTATTAATAATCCCTTTGGCACGCGCACTTTATAAAAAAAAAAAAAAAAAAATGCCGCAAATGCTGCATCGTCATAGTTTTCATTCATTATATTTCACTGTTAGCTTCAGATCGTCGTCCTTTAAAAAAGCACTACCAAATGACTCTTCTTTTCCCACTCAATCGTAGTACCTATAATAAAGCTACTTGTTAGATATACGATTTTATCAGAACTCATTGGCACCCCCAGCACTTAACCAACAAAAATTCGTGAGGTACGGATATAAATAATTTATGATGTACAGTAATTATCAGCAATAAGAGAAAGCTTTACATGATTCTAGTTTTTATTCCAAATGTTACTTCACAGTCTTTTGTATCATTGCGCTCAATGGCTGAGTGTGCATACAAAAAGTTTATAGCAGTCGCACCCTGTAAAGTTTGGAAACTAAGCAAAAAGCGTTGATCAAACTCAATTCAAATTTTTCAATATATATGAGTTCAAGCATGTTTTATTTATTTCGAAACGTGCTCTGGGTGTACCCATTAGTTTATAAAGATATCGTTTTGAGTCTTTTGATTAAGGCTTTAAGGTTTAAAACGACACTTTTCGATGTTATCGTTCCTCTTTCATTAATATCAGCCTCATCTCATCGTCTATCACGCCAATAAAAAAATTTAAGTACGACTGTCCATCCTGAAGTTTCGTAACTGGGAATGAAAATGAAAAAAGTTATTTATTTATAGTATATGATATTATATAGTATCTTTAATGCATTTTGTAACTATCTAAACTTTATCAATTTATCTTTTCTCATTATAGGATGGTGAAAACATCTCTAAACTAGAAAAAGCCGATATCCTTGAACTTACAGTGCGTCATCTGCATCGTCTGCGCGAAAACAACACACTCTTCATGCGACCCGACCCAGTTAACTTGGACAAATTTTGGGCTGGCTTCCACCACTGTGCCACTGAAGTCTCACAATTTCTTACCAAATACGACCGCCACATCAGCGGTGACCTTCTCAAACATATTTCAACATTCATGCCAAATATAACTGCTGCAGTTCAATACCAAAGATATCCGATGCCACAAGGCAATGTCCTTTATCCCATTCAACCTCCTGCGAGTACTCGCATACCCAGTACTACACCATTTCCCAAAGAAGAGGTTGGTGGTGATTGTGGCGTCTGGCGTCCTTGGTGAAAGTACTACCTACATATAAACCACATAAGCATGTAAATACGAAGAAATTCAAAAAGGAATTATGCATGGAAATAGCTTTATGACTACTCACACGCACACATACATACAGAACACTGTTGACGAATTTAAAATTCAAATTAATTGTTAGTTACACACGTACATAGTATAGTATGTTTAGTATTTAAGTTGAGTTATCGTTACTGTGATTAGATATGGAGATGAATGACAATCTGTTATTGTTGTTGTTCTTCGAATGTAGAATTTAGAATTAATTTAAAATAAAGTATAAACAAAACTCGAGTTCTTTAATGGGAACCTGGATGGGGAGTATAAATTAGTCAGCAGGTTGAAAGAAAAGTCCTTATCGGTTCATTAGGGACCTTACCTGCACCCACACCTGTATCAATTCGACAGGATTTCACTTTAATATTATCCACCAAGGGAAATAGGGGTGATGGAGTGGTATACCTTCCAGTCTGGCATGATTGACTTCACCTGACATTGGCAATAAATCGCTTTCGTCAAAACATTTTCTTATTTTGTTCAAAATATCCTAAAAATGCTGTCAATTTGCCGCACTTATTTGACATGCCGCAATAAATACTTGGAACACATGACATTATTTACCTACATATGGGGGTTTGAGGTTTTGACTGCCTGAAGCAGGATCAAAATGCGGGCGAATCTGCCAAAAATCAATAAAACTGGCGTCGAGCATAATTTGTCAATATTTTAAGCTTGTTTGCTTGAAAGGAATTTCCAAAGGTTTTCGATTATTTCAACAGAAGGCAGGTTGATATTTTGGTTCAGGGTGTAGGTAGATACGTGACTTACTTCCTTTTTGAAGTTTTCCTGTATTTTCTTTTTATCTGCAGAGATTTGGGACATACATTCGTGGTTGAACTGAATTTTCATAAATAAATTTATCAGAGGTCCTGGACGTGTATATCGAACTTTGTGTCGACATACTATTAGGCATCCCTAATCAAAAAAAAAAAACAAAAAATTCTATGTCTGTAATTAGATAAGGACTTTCATTTTACTTGGAGAATAAGGTAGGCCTCATTGAGGGTTCCTTTTTTATTAATTCAAGTTCCCGAAGGTCAGATCCTGTCAAATTACATTTCCTCCATTTAACTTTGAAATCAGCATAGACTTTCCGTTTTTAGTTCAGAAAATGTCATTTTGTTTGTCCTTTTCATTCGCTTCAGTCAACTCTTTTAGGTATGAGAAAATTTGCATTTAATCCTGGCATCTCCTCAAAAAGGTACAAACCTTAAACAGTTAAAGGGAAACAAAAAAAAAATAAAAAATAAAATAAAAATGTGTAGTCGAGCACAGAAAAGGTCAAGGCAATTGCTTTTTATTTATTTTCCATTTTTTTCCTGCCTTCATTCGCATTAATCCATCCCAGCTTAGCTGTGATTGCAGTTGTCGTATTTAGCCTACGGCCAGGCTGATAACATGAATTAAGGATTCTACTCCTTCACGCGCACAATACGCAAAACGCTGGCGGAGGATGACAACAGTAGATTGAAAAAGAAGATTTAGATTCATTAAAAGATGGGCGAAACTTTCTAGACGTTGCAATTGCTCTGCTTCTTTTATTTCCGCTCTAAATGCATTTTGTTTTAGGCCATTTTGTTTTTCTAATTTCCTTCCTTTCTCGTTAACTGTCATCTAGGTAAGAGGAAATCCTTGTGGTAGAGATGGAAAGAAAGTTTTTTTTTTTATTATTATTGCCGTCAGGGTTTTTTTTTTGAACTTATTTGGTAAAACAAAGGTAAAGTTAGTACTTTAGTTCATTTAGAAGTTTACGAATAACTGGTATCCAAGGCGAAGTTTTTGAAAGCAGTTAAGGTATAATTGCATAAATGTTACTATTGAGAGCAGTGAGGGTAGAACCGTAAGTACTATTGGGTGAATGAACTCAACATGTTGGAGCAGGTGGAGGAACTTGGTAGTTTGAATTAATTTCGTAAGTATCATTGTCCGTTTTAAGGGGATTATTTGTAGAAGTCGATGAAAAAAGGTGATTATATATATACACTGGACCATATTGGACTCCGGAATCTCACCTTTAATAGGAACTTTATTAAAAAACTTCCAGGGAACGATTAAACAAAATGGGTAAGAGAAGGTCAGCAAAATGGTCTTCTACACAAATAGCTTGAATATGGACGTCTGTACAATACAGTATGAAGCGTTCATTCAGAACTTATCTTTAATCAGGTAATCGTATATCTGTTGCCACAAGGTAAAACCGCCTAAGTCGAGTTAGTACAAAATTGTGTTAAGAATGCCAGAAGATGGGCTATTATTTGAAGTTCATGTTACCAAGCTTTTACCTTATTATCTGTTATCGTTACCGAGTTATAGGCAAAGAAACAAGACTAAAATTCCAAATTCCCATACGTTTCCAGGAAAAACGACATTTTTAAACTTGTTTTCGGGGAATTTGTGAAAATCGACTTGAGTGGTTTTACCTTGTGGCCACAGAATGTACAATATTTACGCCGAATATCCATCATCGACATCCGCCATCGGATACTTGCGAACATTTAAAAGATTTTAGCTAAGTGCTCCTTGATAGAGGGTTGCGGCTGACCGTTGTTGAAGCAAATTCATCATCAAGTGCAAGTTCGTTCGCATATACAGGGTGGGCCAAATAAGACCTACCAATGTTTTTTTTTTTTTTTTTTTTTCCAAGTTATAACTCACGTGGAAACTGTTCGGCAGAGTGTTGCAAATGATCCATCCAGACAAGAAAAAGGAGCCTGCAACCAGAAACATTACGTGGTGTAATGGAAAACGCACTAAAAAGAGCCAATGTCTGTATAGGGCAAAATGGTGGACATTTGTCTGATGTCATATTTCATACCTAATTTCCATAAAATTATTTCACATTGTATAACAAAAAAAAATAATTAAAACAAATGATTATTAAAAAAAAAAAATGATTATTACGTGTTTAAAATTGCTAGGTCTTATTTGGTCCACCCTGTAGAAGGGTTCCGTTAGACCCTATTATTCTAAAGAGAAAGAGACACACTATTGTGTCCCATAACTTTCTAGTTATTAAATTGAATTTTGACGATATTTTCTCTCTTAACCAATTGGATACTCCTCCTTTTCTAAGATTCAATGGCTCCGATTTGAGAATTGAAAGCAAAAGTGAGTTCGCTAAACAGCTTTATTTGCTGACAAGATATATACCTTGATCTGCGTGTTGCCAAAGTGAATGGAGGAACTCCAATGAACTTGTCCAAGATTCGGGTTACGATACGATGTTTGATGCCCAAGTACCCTCGACCATTAAGATCTATTTTGAGAACTGAGAAAAAAGAAATCCGTGGGAATCGATGGTATACCCAACACTGTACTTAGACATCTTCCTCCAGAAGCGGTGAACATTTACACCATCCTGTTCAATAATGCAATGAATAATGCCCATTATCCAGAGCATTGGAAAACAGCGGTGGTGCAGCCAATTCCGAAGAAAAATAAAGATAGCTCCAATCCGGGAAATCTATGGTCCATAAGTCTCCTTCCGAACATCAGCAAGGTATTCGAAAAAGTGATCCATAGATCCCTGGCTAAGTGGGTTGAGGACATGCATATAATTCCGGATAACCAATTTGGTTTCAAGGCGGGGCATGATACGATACATGCCGCGTCTAAACTGGTATCGGATATTCAATGGAACAAAAGCAAGAAGCAATGCACGGGTGCCTGTCTGGTTGACTTGGAGAAGGCTTTCGATACCGTATGGTTAGAAGGACTCTTCTACAAATTGAGCAGGCTGGGTATAAGTAAACCACTGCTGTACATACTTTATGACATGCTCACCAGTAAGAGGTTCATTGTGAAGAATGGCAATGTGACTTCTGCTGGAACTTTTGAAGTAAAAAATGGTCTGCAACAGGGTGCGGTTAATTCGCCGATCCTATTCAACATTTACACGAGCGATCTCATAGGTTCACTTCACCATGCCATAGCGTACGCAGACGATCTGGTCGCGTACAGGTCAGGGCCTACGATCGAGGTCATTGCAACACTCTTGCAGCGCGACTTCGATAAAATCAAGAGATACTGCGACGACTGGAAGCTGAAGATTAACTTTCAGAAGTCGGAGACCATCCTGTTCAAAACGCCGTTGTCTGGGGCCTCTAGGGACACCAGAAAGAATTGGCGAAAGTTCTCTATCGTGGGACAACACGGACAGCCACTTGCGAATCGAAGTATAGTCAGGTACCTCGAGGTCTGGTTAGATCAATATCTATATTTTAACAAACATGTAGATGCTGCTCTGGCCAGAGCCAAAGTTGCTGTTGCCCTCACAAAGAGACTGTTTTATAGCAGCCAACTCGATGCAAGGGTGAAGGTAATCTGCTACATGGCCCTCATTCGGCCTATGCTCGCATATGGATGTCCCGTGTGGTTCAACGTGAGGCCAAGCTTGTTGGAAAAGATGCGGGTGTTTGAGAGGGCTTGCCTTAGGGCTTGCCTTCGTTTGTATAGAACACCAGAGTCTGAGTATAAAAAATTCTATCGTAATGAGGTCCTGTACAACAGGGCGAATCTGATCAGAGTGGATAATTTCTTGATCAAGTTGATTTGAAGGCACATTGCAAGAGCAATGACCTCGATGAATAGCCTGATCTTTGGGGCTTATTACCCCAACAATCTCTATCACGAGAGTGTGCGCCTTAACGGCTTTATCCCTCCAGAAGCGTTCCTATATCTTGATCAAAGAGGTCTGATCCAGGATCAGTTAGCGGTGCCGCTTATCTTCCACGTCGCCACAAAAGCTGTGGATAGGCGACTCAACTACGACAGAGACGTCGCATAGGGTAGTTTAGAGCGTCTCCGGTTCAGTAGGGCGGTTTCAGTCCGCGATATGGAAGATGTTAGTAGGCAGCACGACCAATTTTGGTGGCTTAACGAAGAAGAGGGAACGTCGTCGTCGTTTCTCCCTAATCCGGGTTAGCCTGTAGCGGGACAGAGCGGGTCGTCTTTTATTTGATATAATACGCATGGCCGGCTTACATAGATTTAAGGTAGTCTTAAGTTAAAAAAATAATAATAATAAAAAAAAAAAAAAAAAATAGTTGCACTTGGCTAAAAAAAAAAAAAAAAAATAGAACACAGCACTTGGCTAAAAAAAAAGAGTGTATTTAATTACACTTCGTAGTTAAGTTTAGTTTTAAGGTAGTTTATAAGTTTTACCTAATAGTTTGCAAAAAAAATGTCCATTTACTAAGTTTTTTATACAATAAACATTTTTCTTAGTTCTTATTTTGTTAGTTAGTTAAGTACAATAAATAAATTTAGTTAGGTTACGTCGAAAGTTATAGGTTAAGTGTTAAGTTTAGCTTAGAGCGCCCGCATGGGGCCAGTAAGTTAGAATAAGATAGTTAAGTTAATTAAGCTAGTTTTAAGCGTTTTGTTAGCACGTAAGATACCTGTAATGAATTATACCAATAAAATGCACTAAAAATGAATGATAATGATCTATTTTGGTTGCCCAATAGTGTACCAGAAGCAAAATTGAGGCTTTTGTTAAACTTCAATACTGTCTTGTATTCCAATTTTCCGCTGGGCCGAACAAGACCCGCGTTAGATAGAGAAACCGTTTCCTTACGTTTCTGCTATTTCTTTTTGTTCACGACACGTCTGCACATGGCTATATCTGATGGACAATGCGTGGATAATGTCCGGTTATGTGGTCCGGACATTCGTGTTGTGGGTTAAAGCTATTGCTAGTTTTTACGTTGCCAGAAGCAGAAGGAGGATTTGCGGAAGGTCTTTAAGAATAAAGGCAGCAAGCTTCTGAACTAAGGAAAAAGCGTAAAAGTTACATACGTACGGGTCTTTTGTCAAGAGATGCTGACAAGAAAACTCTGAAGCAAATCCACAAGAGGTCCATGCAATTCAATATCTTCTTTACACCGATATCTTGTTTTATGATTACAAATATATTTGCAAGACACATACGCTACGTAATAGAGACTTTAAATTTTATTACATATGTGGCTTTAGGTTTTCTGTGGTGAAACTGATCAGTGATTTCATTTGTAATACAAACAATTGCGTCTCTTCAAAGTAGTTGAGAACGTTGTAAATTTAACTAAATTTATTGTCAAATTGCATTACTTTCACATTTGTCTACATATAGTACGAGTATATACGTATATGTGAATATGCGAACTAAATTGCATTACAAGTAGCTAAGGATAACATTAAAAAAAATTAGAACTTTTGTTTTTCACTGGCATAATTAAAAATAAATATTTGGCGCAACTGCTCTTTAAGTTTTTTTTTTTTTTCCCCTGAGGGTAGGTGAAAAATCTTCCATAGACATTATGATAATTGCAAGCGCTTTCCCATAGTAGTGTCAGATTCTTACTGATTAAAAAAACACCACCCTTCGATATAAATTTGTTAGATATCGCAACTAAGTAATAACTTATCGAGCAATTTTTCTATCATGAAAACGTTTATCAGGTTAAGATCCTGCATGTTCCGCAATCTAGACGCGGTTAAGCCTTATCTCGCCAAGTCGAAAGGTTTCGTCCTCTATAGTCTGCGAAATAAATTGCTCTCATCCAAAATTTGTCGGACTGTATTATTGACATGTCCGATTAGTCGGTTACAGCTTCGATTGTCGGAATTCCGAGATCCCTGTGGACATCTCTTTAAGTGCCAGCGCCTAGCTTCTCGCAACCACTCATGTTGTGTGCGTTATATTTTTCACACGAATGGAAGGGACCTACCGTTTAGTGCCATATCGGAAGGGCAATTTGTTTTGAGAAGCTTTCTCGAGACAACAATACTCTTGGATGTTTGTCAGACGTTCACGATGGTGGGACCGTGAAAAACTTTTTGGTGTTTTCTGGGATTCGAGCTTGAAACCTCACGCGCAGTGATCCGACACACTAACCACTTATGCCACGGCACCCACTTTTCACTGGGATAAGAATATGATATTTGTATTAGTTACATGGATACAATCATAAGCAATAAATAAAGTATCTAGATCATATCAGGCTCGAACTTGTATTGCAAGATAATAGTTCGCGATAGTTATGCAATATTTTCCCCAGAAAAGTGCAACTGGTGTTCAATTGTTGAGCTCTGTGATGATCTGATCTTTTTGTGTTTTCATGCACGTTTTGCGCAACAGCAACAATTGTTTCGTCTGTGCAAACTGCATAACCGTTTCTTTGCAAAATTCATACTGATTCTTCAACACAGTACTCACTTTCGAAATAAATTTCTAAGCGTTGTTCAAGGATAAAACGATACATTTTCTGCCGGAAAGGTTTGACACTATATATATATTTTAAGCGCGTTAATATTCCTATTTCCAAAAAGAAACCAATAGATGATCCCTCCTTTATAGCTTATACTTGCAAGTCAATGTAATTACGCATCTAGTCAATTTAATAGTTTTGTTAGACAATACAATAAATACCAACTTACCCTATCGTACAAAACATACTTACATATAATAGTTATATACTTATCATACATACATTTACTACTGCTAAACTATTAAATTGTTACTAATCATATTGCAGAATTCCAATACTCACACTAGCATAACATATGTACGTATTTTCTATATAAAGCCAGAGTTGCTCTGAATAAATCTCTTTTTCTTTGTTAACGTTAATGTTTAACGTTAATGTTAAAAACAAAATTGGCCGAAGAGGAACAAAAAAGAGACAGAGACAAGAAAGAATCAAATGGGGAAATGGCTTTTCTGGCGAAAGCTAGAGGGAAACAACCAAACGCTCATCGACAAACATACCAGCAGAACAAATCACGTAACAGCAATATGGCTAAAGGGAGATGTTTCATATGCAACAAGAAGGGTCATTTTGCTTCTCAATGCAACGAAAGAGACAAAACTTGGACTAAGCCAGCAACTTCTTTTGCATTGCTAAATTTAATTAGTTCTGGTGAGTTAAACAGAGACACATGGATTTTCGATAGCGGTGCAACATCTCATTTGTGTTCTGAGAAAACATTTTTTGTAAACATCAGCGTGCATACAGAGCCGATTGAACTTGCCGCGAATGAATTCCTTCACAGCTCGGAAAAAGGTGACGTTTTGGTTGAAACTCCTTTTTATAAAATAAAACTCCGCGACGTATTATTTGTGCCCGAGTTAAAAACGAACTTTATTTCGATTAGTAAAGCAGCCGATAATAGTATGAAGGTAAGCTTTAGCCGGAATAAAGCAATGATAACAGACGAACGCGGTAAATTAATTTTGTGTGGCGAAAGGCAAGGCGATTTATATATTGTTAAAAATATACCGAGTTGTAAAGCGTTCTTATCAAAGGCCGAAAAAGATAATGAGATCTACACTTGGCATAAAAAATTCGGTCACTTAAATATAAAGATCTTGTCACGTTTATCCAAAAAAAACATGGTGCGCGGCTTTACCCTAACAAATGTTCCCGAGAGTATCCAGTGCAATATATGTTTAAAAAGCAAAATATCACGCCAGCCATTTTCAAAAGCAAATGTAATGAAAAGTGAAAATGTTCTAGATCTGATTCATAGTGATGTATGCGGGCCTATGCGAGTTCGTTCCCTTGGCGGTGCGTAACATTTAACGATAACGATAAGTCAAGAAAAATTGCTGTTGAATTTTTAAAAGCTAAATCCGAAGTGTTCAATTCCTTTAAAAATTTTCAATCCAGAGCTGAACTAGAAACAGGCCGCAAAATTAAGACGCTTCGATGTGATAATGGTCGCGACTATTTGGGTGAGGATTTTGGCAAATTTTTGAGTGATCACGGTATAAGACGGCAATTTTCGGCTGAATATACCCCAGCAGAATGGAGTTGCCGAGCGTGCTAACCGGACCCTTGTTGAAATGGCCCGGTGCATGCTCTTGGACTCTGGTCTCCCGGAAATGATGAGGGCAGAGGCGATAAATACTGCAGCCTATATAAGGAATAGATCGTCAACAAAATCTGTTTCATCGATGACCCCATACGAAAGCTGGGGCGGTAAGAAACCTAATGTTTTCCATTTTAAATTATTTGGTTGTTTAGGTGTCATACTAAATAAGAAGCCCGGAAAATTAAAGTTCCAAGCAAAAGGCGTCGATTGCGTGATGGTTGGATACTCAGCTGAGGCCAAAGCTTACAGGTTGTACGTTCCTGAACAACGAAAGATTTTAAAAATTCGTGATGTCAAATTCCTTAGCTTGCCGCAATTCAACAAGAACCAAGAAGTAAGGATAAAAACGGACGCCCAAACAAACCAGGACCCGGTGTCAGTCAATTAAAACAAAATGACGACGATGAAGATGAAGACCATTTCGAAGACACCGTAGAAGAAACAGTGAACCAGACACCTATAATCTAGACTCAGACCGAGGTAAGCAGGGAGACGATGGGGAAAGTGACACTTCAATGCCAAGTATTATTACTCGGAGCAAGGCAAAGGAATTGGACAAAAGGAACATGCTGTTCTACAGGGTGTCCGCCGGGAAGGTATACTACTTTGTTTGTTTATAATTTTTGATTAAATGAAAGAGAATGGATCTTATATTGATAAATGTTTTATTTAATGTCGGCAATTATGTATGGAATACAATATCAGGTAAATGTCCGCCTCTGCTAGTCTCACAAATGCTAGCCCTTTTGAGCACATTTTTCATTACATTCTCACACATTTCACGCGGTATTTCATTAATTTCATCACGAATATTTTGTTTGAGTTGCTCAAGCGTTTCTGGTTTGTTTGCATAAACCTTGCTTTTCAGATATCCCCACAAAAAGAAGTCAGGAGCAGTCAAATCAAGCGACCATGGAGGCCAATCAACATTACCATTTTTTTTAATAACTTGTTGTGGAAAGAGGTCTCGCAGTAATTCCATTGTAATCCTGGCTGTATACGATGTGGCACCGTCTTGTTGATACCACATGTTAATCAAGCCCAAAGCATGCAGTTGTGGCGTTAAAAAGTTTTCAATCCAAAGCCAAAGTTGTTCTTTGAAGACCAAGCTGCTGAGCACGGCGTCGAATTGAGGTTGATGGATTGTTTTGAACACTTCCTTGAACAGCAGTAATGTTTTCAGCCGATCTTGCAGTACGTTGTGGCCCATGCTTGGGCTTCACCTATAGACCCTCTTTCTTCGAAATCATTCACTACACGATAAATAGTGCGTTTTGTTGGCACGTTGTTTCTCCCAAAAATTTCACGTAACTTTCTCATCGTCAGAGTAATCGATGATTGATTTTGATAAAATGTTTTAACGATTAAAACACGTTGGTTTATCGAATATTTTTCCATAATAAATTTGCCACGTGTCTACTTCACGACTGCCAAATATGAACTGTCAAGACTAATGTTTACCAAAATGGCGGCAAAACAAAGTAGTATACGTTCCCGGCGGACGCCCTCTATATCAATAAATCTCAGAAAATCCCGCAAACGGTTGAAGAAGCGCTAAATTGTGAAGAAGCCAAACACTGGGAGTAGGCCATGAGATCGGAGTACAAAACTTTGATTGCCAATGACACGTGGATGCTTGTCGATCTGCCACCAGAAAGGAAACCTATAAAATGCAAGTGGGTATTTAGCTTGAAAATGGATAAATGTGGCAAGATCGAAAGGTATAAAGCTCGTTTGGTTGCCAAAGGTTGTATACAGAGGCCGAGAATAGATTTTTATGAAACGTTTTCACCTGTCGTCCGCTACTCCACAGTGCAACTTATTTTTGCCTTATCTGTGAAGTACAAATTACATCTCCATCAAATGGATATCACAAGTGCATACTTAAATGGAAGGCTAAATGAAGAAGTGTACATGTGCCAACCAGAAGGGTTTATTAGTTCGAAGTATCCTCAGCGTGTCTGTAGATTAGCATTAAGCGTTATACGGGCTTAAGCAATCAGGACGTGAGTGGAACAAGCGGTTGGACGAAGTTCTAAAAAGAATTGGATTTAAGAGATGCAACTATGATTCCTGTGTTTACACAAAGAATGATGAGGGAGAAATCAACATCCTGGCGATTTACGTCGACGACATTTTACTTGCTTGCTCGGAGAGGACCCGTTTAGACGAAATCAAGAATATGCTAAATAATGAGTTTGTCGTTGTTGACAAGGGCATAGTGGGGTATTTCCTGGGGCTGGAGGTCCAACAAAACGAAGCGAGGAACTACATCCGAGTATCACAGAAGCAGGCGATTTCATCTCTACTGGAGAATTGTAACCTGAGTGACTGCAGAGGACGAGGGACACCGTTAGATCCTGGTCAAAGTTGTGCTGATTGTGAACTCGCTGATGAAAAGGAGTATCAGGGAATAATCGGCTCACTTTTGTTCATTGGGCTGGCAACAAGGCCCGACATCTTACATTCAGTCAATAAGTTGTCCCAGTTCAATGCGAAGCCGCATATACAGCATATGCTCGCAGCAAAGCATATACTCAGGTACTTAAAAAATACCACTAATTTTTCTCTGATTTATAGCAAACCTGAGGATCCTTTGTGCGGGCACTCCGATGCTGATTGGGCAGCGAATCATGACCGTCGATCCTGCACTGGCTATGTATTTCAAATGTCTGGTGGAACTATTACATGGGCAACGAAGAAGCACCCGACTATCGCATTATCCAGCACAGAAGCGGAATACATGGCGCTGACGACTGCAGCAAAGAAAGCAGTCTATTTACGAAACCTTGTTTCTGAAATTGGTTTTGGGAGTCTTGTGAGTCATCCACTGACGATTTTCTGCGACAACCAGAGTGCTCTTTACCTGGCGAAAAATCCATCTCATCATGAACCTAGCAAGCACATCGATATACGTTTTCATTACGTGAGGGATGTCTATGAAAAATCTCTAATTGTGCTCGAGTACATACCAACAGAAGGTATGAAGGCCGACATTTTAACAAAAAGTTTAATGAAAGTAAAACATATGAAATTTGTAAATCTTTTGGGTATTAACTTTTAATATTAAATTTTTTTTTAAACACATTTTTGAAATTCATATATTGTTTAAATTCTAAAGTTTGCATTTATTGAAGGGTAGTTTGTTAGACAATACAATAAATACCAACTTACCCTATCGTACAAAACATACTTGCATATAATAGTTATATACTTATCATACATACATTTACTACTGATAAACTATTAAATTGTTACTAATCATATTGCTGAATTCCAATACTCACACTAGCATAACATACATATGTACGTATTTTCTATATAAAGCCAGAGTTGCTCTGAATAAATCTCTCTTTCTTTTTTAACGAGTTACGAGCCGTGCTTGATTCCCTTTTTACCCTAACAAGTTTTAATACAATACATAGCAACATTTTACTACCCAATATTAAATATCATAATTGGTATAATGTGTTGGAAATTCATTATATTTGTAATGAACGGTATTCGAATTTTTGTCAAATTTAATTATATTTATGTATGTCGGCAGGTCAATTTTATTCAAATCAATTTTAAGAATAAAACCAAGTATATTTAATTTTCTACCTGTAAAAGCCATAAATCAAACATTGTTTATACTAATATTGGAGTACATAATAGTACTGATTTGCTTGATGTTACTTATTTTATGTGACAAGGGCTATCATAAAATACCGAGATAATTCATGTAAAAGAAGTATAGCTTATTGTTCATTGTTTCCTCATAATAGTAATAACGGCCGTTTGTCATTAGATGTAAGTGCTTTATTACTATAATAACCTTCCGTTGTAACATAACACGAAACGTCTTACAACCCACCTTCATTAAGCCAATTATTAAGTAACAACCTATTAACTGGAACTCCCCCGTCACAACACCCACACAACAAAATGTCAATCTACTTCCCTCATTGGAAAACCTACGTACATTGTATTATATCTGCCATTGTTAGTATTCTATTCAAAAATAATATTCTCTCATTCATAACCCATTACCCTGATGACAGCAGTGACATATTACAGGATCGAGGATTCAAAATCAATACATGTACGAGTATGTACATCTGAACTTGAGAAGTTTTTCTCTGCTGTTACTTGCTGACGACGCGACGGAGAGGGGTTGATTGTTGAAATCAAACCGAAAAAAAGTTACCCATGTTAAGATTTTGTCACAGATTTTTGTTTCCAATGAAAAATTGTCATCTAACAGACAATTGATTTATGGGTCGTGAACAAATTTATTTCCCCAAGTAACATTAAGAGCTCCTTGCCAAAACAAAATTCCAAGGATTTGTTTTCGTTTTTACAAAGAATTTATTGTGCGTTACAAGTTTTATGAATTTCGTCTCCTGCTCGACAGAGTTCTTTACTCTTTTCAATCAAAAATATATTTATGGTAGACAATTTAAATGGAAATAAATGTATTCTTTTCGATTGAATGTAGTTTAGTTGTAAGTAGCTGTGAATAACAAATTGTTTGGAATTTGTCACTGAATATTGAATTGTGTTAGAATATTGTCACTGGATTCGGGGCTTTCAGAAAATTTCTTCCCTTGTCCATGCTACTGTAAATATGTGCGTGATCTAAGGTTGTTATGTCTAAGTTCATGCTATAGCAAGTATTTTGAACGATGATTTTGCTTTTAACTGTGAAGTTGGTGGAATAATACAGATTAATGGTGAAACATAATTTTTATTTTAATCTCAAAACTATCTTTGTTTTACTAAGCGAAGTTTATGGAAAATGGATCATAATAGTATCTCGAGTTATACTTATTTCGATAGATGGGCGATATTGTTTTTCGGAATAGTGACACTGTTGCCAGACGGTTTAGCACCACAGCTCTTATGTCACATATGTCATCATACAATTGAAGAGTTAAAAATCTAAAGGATCTATGTATCAAAATTCGTATTACCAGGAAATTGATGGAATACATATAAAATTACAACACATATATACTGGTACATATAATGTCTTACCGAATAATTAATGTTTATAACATACTCTCCGTGAAATCTGATCATCGTTTGGTTGGTATGATTGGACAATTCCAGTTGAACTCATGAACTATGAATCTTGCAGAATCTGCCCCTAAACTACGTATACACGGATATACGGACTACACGTATATTTATTTTTTGCGTGAATTAGCACGTGTACTTCGGACCGTGTATCAATTGCACGTGCTTACGATTTACACGTGTATTTATTTCACGGAGGGGTGTTTTTAAGTTTGCGGAATGAGTAGGTACCTCGTCAGTGAGGGTCGTTTACTGAGACTTAGCGAGTTTAGTGACTCATTATTAGTATAAATAGCAAGTTTTACTTTAATCGAGCCAGTAGTTTTTGAACTATCGTCGACGGAGCAACTCAATCGGTAAGAAAGTGTAGAATATGAAGAAAATCGAGTACCATGCTGTTATAAAGTTCCTTACTAAACAAGAAAAGTCTGCTCAAACCATAATGGAAGAGGGACTCTTGTCCGGGTAAATGATTTACAAGTGGCACGGTTTTTTTTAAACAAGGAAGGGACTCACTTGAAGACGACCCATGGCCAGGACGATCGAAGTGACCACTCGTGAAATTGTTCTAAAAGTTGAAAAAATAATATTGTAAGATGCGTCTCCATAACCGGATGTAATGCTGATAAACTCGCCAGAATAGGAACAACTATACCCATCCTGCCGGACAAAGGCACCATAGATATACCAACTCAAATTTAAACTGGATGCATCTACGTTTTATTGGATAAGAAGTTTTTCCATCCATATACTAAACACAAATCTGGACACACTATCTTTGAATTTGAGTGTCCAAATCGAAATATATCTCGGCGATATTTACTAAGTGAAGTTTTTAGAAGTTATAAGTTGTAACAGAAGAGATTAGAGATATGGCAGCTGTCTTTTCTTCCACTTTCGAAAGTATCTTCTGGCAAAGATGTCATGGACACATCTCAGAGGGTGGACGAGGTAGAAGTTAGTATATCTGCTTCAGATACGGCCGCCTGGGTAATACCAAATACTTTGGCATTTACGCCCATGACGGATTGGCTTAGCGAAGTTATACTGACGACAGCCTGTTTGTGCTCAGAAAGAGCTACGAGGTTATTGTCGTTGTAGCCTGACTACTTCCTCTTCACCTCGTTCTCCACCAGCTTCATCTTTGTTTTGAATTTGTAATCAGTCCAAACCGGGAATGTGAAAATTATTTAAATCCTTTAAACAAATCGCACTTTAAACTTTTTCTGGATTTATCTCCATCAATCTTATCAACAGTTCTGTTTGTTCCCCATTCGTCGAATTGGAATACCCCCTATATTTAACAGTTAATAAATTGAATTTATTTTATTAATTTTTAGCACAAATATTTAACTTTTTAAAATACACTTACAGTTTTGTTGATCTTTCGTCTGGAGAATCGTAAACGTATAAAAACGGACAATTCTTTCGAAGGAATAGAATCTCAAAATACGAATGATGAATGAACCTTCGTTTCATCAATTTATCTCTCATTTGTTAATAAACTCACTATTCCTTCGAATGTCAAAATACCGATCGTTCGACTTTTTCTCACTTTCGAATTAAAACGAATCTCAAAATAATGCTGACTATTTCTCAAATTCTTTGTTTCTGCCCAGCTCTCTGCCGCAGAAGGAAGCTTCACTTAGGAGCCTTCTATTACAACGATACAGGCGATCTAATGGACATAGATATTAAGAGCCTCTTATCCTTCATAAGTAGCTCAAAATGATTTAACGAGTAGGTAGAGAGAAACTTTAGTTTAGACTTTATTGCAGGAATAATGTTCGAAAATGTTACCAAAGAGTAAAAAGAACATGCCAGGGTTTCAAAGCCAGAACAGAAGCCTGCAGGGACGAAAATGGCAACGTAGTAGTAGAATCGCAGTCGGTGCTGAGAATATGGAAGGAATACTTCTGCAGACTGTTAAACGGCGATGATGATCAATATTCCGCTGTCAAGCAGAATGAGCCATTCAACAGTGATGATGGCAAGATTCCCGTCTACCCGATCAGAATGAAGTGAGGATAGCGATATCTAAACTCAAATCCAACAAAGCTGCTGGAGCCGACGGCCTTGCCGCTGAACTTTTCAAGGCAGGAGGAGATGAGCTGGTAAGGAGCATGTACCAGCTCATCTGTAAAATCTGGTCGGACGAAAGTATGCCCGATGAATGGGACCTCAGCATCGTTTGCCCGATCCTGAAGAAATGAGACCCCCTGAACTGAGCCAACTACAAAGGTATACCATAAGTCTCCTAAATATCACATATAAGATCCTGTCTGCCGTACTATGTGAACGCCTAAAACCGATCGTCAACAACCGTGGGCGCCATGGCGTAAGTGGTTAGTGTGTCGGATTACTACGCATGAGGTTCCAAGTTCGAATCCCAGAAAATACCCAAAAGTTTTTTCACGGTCCCACCTCTCGCGAGCGTCTGACAAACATCCGAGTGTATTGATGTCACGAAAAAACCTCTCAAATCGCCGTTCGGATTCGGCATTAAACTGTAGGTCCATTCCATTCGTGTGAAAAATATAACGCACACAACATGAGTGGTTGCGAGAAGCTAGGCCCTGGCACTTTAAAAAGCTGTTGCGCCAAATATTTGTATTGGTAACAACCTGATAGGTCCTTATCAGTGCGATTTCAGGCCTGGAAAGTCCACCATTGACCAAATATTCACACTACGGCAGATCTTGGAAAAAACCCATGAATATAAAATCGATACGCACCACCTTTTCATCGATTTCAAAGTTGCCTATGATAGCGTGTATAGAGACGAGTTATACAGAGCTATGTCTAGTCTTGGCATCCCTGCCAAGCTCGTCCGTTTGTGCAGAATGACGATGGAGAACTCTCGCTGCTCCATCAAAGTCGGTAAGAACATCACCGAACCAGTCGATGCCAGGAAAGGTCTTAGACAAGGTGACGCGCTATCATGCGATCTCTTTAACAAAGTACTTGAAAGAATTGTACGAAACTCACAAGCCAACCCCGGATGTACAATCTTTTTTAAGTTTGTACAACTACTCGCTTATGCCGATGACATTGACATAATCGGAAGAACTCAGCGGCCCGTCAATGGGACATTTACGAGTATTGAGAACGAGGCAGCAAAGATGGGTCTAGCGGTCAATGAAAGCAAAACAAAATATATGCTGTCTACAAAAAAGGACACCCAACATCGGCGTCTTGGACAGAACGTCACAATAGACAGATATCATTTTGAGGTAGTAAAGTATTTTGTCTACCTAGGCTCTATGGTCAGCTCAATAGATCTCCTTGGTCGCAGTGTGTACACGCCATTTGGGCGTGGCCACACACCTGTTTAAAAAAAAAAAATGGTCAGCTCCGCAAATGACATCAGTAGGGAGATCACACGGAGAATTACTCTTGCCAATCGTTGTTTCTATGGGCTAAAACGGCAATTGAGTAGCAAAGCCCTATCTCGAACTACCAAGGTAACTCTTTATAAGACATTAAGCATCCCAGTCCTGCTGTATGGCGCAGAGGCATGGGCTTTGACAAAACCGGATGACGATGCCCTTGGTTATTTCGAGAGAAAAGTTCTTCGAGCGATCTTTGCACCCGTCTGCATAGACGGTGAGTGGAGCAGAAGGTACAATGCCGAACTATACGGCCTGTACAAGGACATTGACTTAGCCAGAAGAGTTCACATACAGCGACTAAGATGGCTGGGTCATTTAGAGCGGATTGAGCCCAACCCTCCCGCTAAGAAAGTCTCGAATCCACCCCGGACGGACGGCGCAGTAGTGGACGACCTCGCGGTAGGTGGCGCAAACAAGTGAAGGGGGACCTCAACTAACTTGGCGTGCGCAACTGGAGGCAGCTGGCTCGTAACCGTGCTGGCTGGAGAGGTTTGTTGGTTGAGGCTCAGGTCCACCCCGGACTATAGCGCCATCTAAGTAAGTAAGTAAGTAGAGAGAAACTTTGCTCTACTATTGTAAAGTTTTTTTTACATGTTAAATAAATCAATGATTCATTTTCTACTGATAGAACCAAGTTATATTTTTTCATTCTTTTCTATGCAGAATCCTGGAAAAATATAAATGCTTTATCCCGAGGGTTGGTGAAAATCTTCAACAAGATACTATGAGGACGAGTATATAATAGATACAGAAGTGAACCAAGGACGCTTCCTTGCGGTACCCCAGCCATTATCGCCTTAAAATTTGAATATTCATATCCGTGTTTGACGTGGAATAGTCTTTTCGTGAGATAAAAAATAAATAAATATTTGGCGCAACAGCGCTTAAAGTGCCAGAGCCTAGCTTCTCGCAACCACCCATGTTGTGTGCGTTATATTTATTAAACGAATGGAAGGGACCTACAGTTTAGTGCCGTATCCGAAGGACAATTTGAGAAGCTTTTTCGTGACAACAATGCTCTCGGATGCTGGTCAGACGCTCGCGAGAGGTGGGGCCGTGATACGCGCCGTGGCGTAAGTGGTTAGTGTGGACGACTTATCGTGAGATATGTCTTCAAAATATTATATAGAGACTCGGGCCGAACTTGTCGTAATTTGATCCTTAAGCCTTTATGCCAGACTTGTCAAAGGCTTGATAGACGTCAATGAATTTGCTTGAACAAGTTTTTGTTCCTTCAAGAGATTTTTCAATTATATCTGCTATTCTATGTACTTGGTCAACTGAAAAATGCTTGCTTCTAAATCGGGATTGGTGATTCGGGATGAAATGTTTTTCTTCTATTACTGGCTGTATTCACCTAAGCAATATTCTCCCAAATACTTTGGGTGAACTGAGTGTTCTCGTGGAAAATCAGTCCACTACTTTAGTATTATCGTACTTTAGTACTAAAAAAAATTCTCTTTTGCTAGTCGCAGCAAAACACGCCGGGTACCATCGGTCCAGCAGTTTGCCCACTGCTTTAGTATTATAGTACTTTAGTGTTAAAAATATTTTGATATATGTATTTAAGGTTGGACCACTTACCCACTGTTGGCCGGCACAAAACTGTTCTCTAATAGACTTAGCCCCAGGCGCCTGTCTGACAGTTGTTGTTTTTTTTTGTTAGGCGCAGCAACGTTCGCCGGGTACCTGCTAGGTTGAAATAAATTTGCTTCATTATGAAAAATTAAACTACGTCCTTAAAAACGGTGTACTGTCGTATTTGAATGGATTATCCGAAACTCACAAGGCAACACCGGAGGCACAATCTATCAAAAGTCAGTACAGTTGCTTGTATACGTCGACGATATTGACATTAATGGAAAAACTACGGGGGCTGTCATTAATGTGTTTGCAAACGTTGAAGCAGAAGTGGCGATAAACGAGTGTAAAACCAAGTCAAGCTGTCGACAAGAAGGAACAAAAATGGTGTTTTGGGCGTTTGAGATGGCTAGGGACATGTAAAGCCAACGGATACCAAGGCTCCGGCTCGCGGGGTCTTCGAATCTGACTCTAAGGGGCGACGTAGCAGACCAACTTGGAGTGTGAAACTAAAAACCGTTAGCCAAAGACCGAGCTAAATGGAGAGGCCTGTTGGTTGAATCGTAGGCTCACCCCGAATGGCAGCACCATTTAAGTAAGTAAATAAACGGTGTTAGGAAGTATCAGTGACATAAGGCCATTAAAATGGTTTACACCGTGATCTTTGAACAGTAGAATATTATTATAAGTGCCCAAACAAGGAGTCTAGTTATTTGTTAAGCGATTCGTGATAGTCTAGCCCTTGTGCTTCTACGATGCTGGAACCAAGAGAAAGTAGACTAACTGCCGACCATTCTATTCTTTCTGGGAACCTCGGATTTTAATCGTAAAATGTAGTTTTATAACTAGGAAAATTCAATGGTTATGATTAGGACTTGAGCCAAAAAAATCATTCAGCAACTGGACTTGATTGAAATCAGGCTGCACGCATCGATTTAAGTGAAGAGTATGTTGCGTGTAGATTGAATAATGGAATATTGATATGTGTCTGTAGATTCTTTTTAGTACTGGTACTATCTCGCTTGTTCTATGCCATAATATCCTTCTTCGATTTGACTGTTAATCTGTGTGTGAACATAACATTAAAATAATGGGTCGTGTGCAAAAGGATGAGCACAATCTCAGAGTCAGAGCTGACGAGCTTCAACTCACATGTGAGATTGATCGTGCAAACCGGAACTCAGTTTCATATGCAAAAACATGACATTATTCTTAACGGCTCTGACTAGATGGATTTGAGTCAGATCTCAAAGTTCTCTACCTTATTTAGTTGTGATTAGAACTCTTCGCGGCAAGTTGAATAAAAAAATTAAGAATGTCTTCTGGGAGTGAAATAGAGAGGGTGGTTTTCAAGAGTGAATTGGATCACTTTAATAAATTTTTAGTTAAACAACTGAAGGAAAATAAAATAAGAAAGCTGGGTTCGATAGTGTTTGATCTGGAGTAGAATCCTAATTTTGTATCAAGTGATTATTTAAATCTATAAAGTCGTCTTCATTTAAATACTTTGCGAAGTTATGCAAAACAAAACAAGCAACTATTAAACTGCCATTAGTATCTTGTTTCACTTGAACTAAATATTGCAAAATGGGAAAACATTGTTTTATTTGTCCGAAACATCTCTCTATGATTATATTTTCTTTTTGTTAAAACAACATTGAATTTACGTTCAGCAACATTACTTGTTTGTTTAAATTGTGCCATTAACCAAGAAGTTATGCCATATCCTTCATCGCCCATTAGTATTACTGATAATTATTACTCATATGATTTAATAAAAAATATTTTTTTTCTTAAATGCGGGAGTCGTAAATAGATCCTGGTAACAAACTTCAACATTGGTAAATTTTTCTTCTGCATTGCATGTAGCTTGCACATTTATTGAGTAGAATCCCGTGCGATTGATGCACTCCTCATATTGATTTAGTGGTCTTTTTATACAAACATAAGTGCAATCAAAAACACCTTGTGTAAGGAAATTCATACTTTCTTCTTTCTTCCGATGTATAGAATACGATCCAATCAATTGCAACTAGCTGTATGACTCTAAATCTAGTTGATTGATGTACACCAGTATCTTCATCAATTCCTATCTAAAATCCGGCGTCTCCTACTCGTGTATAGCACAAAATTCTCATTTTTTCTTTATTCGTCAAAGCATCAGCAACTTCGTGTTTCCAGGGTCGGCCCCGAAAATTCTCCAGCTAATAATTTCACACTCTCTTCACTTAATCGATACAGCCGACGAAAATCTTCACCAACTGGACACCCTCTATGTCTATAAATTCGATTTGTAACGAAATTTAGCTGAAGTTCGGCCATTTTGATAGTCGTATATGCACTGAGTAAGAGAAATACCATGCTTAACTATTTATGAGACCTGTCTCATGCAATTAACCATTTTCTCATCTTTATGCATATCAAACCAAGCTCTGTCTCACATCGAGCCTTCAATTTGTGATACCTCTAAACACTCTGAGATCGATCTCACAACATGAGATCTAACATAACTTGGTCAGTGTATTTACCATGTTAAGAAAGATCAAATAAAAGTGAGTAAATAACTTGAAATCATCTTTTTGCATACGACCCATTATCTCTTTCTTCTTTAGCCGAATGCCTCAAAGGGGATATCGCTAGATATACATATTCTTCATGCTAAAATGTCCAGCCATAGTTTTATAAACTTCGATAAAAGTTCAATAAAAAACCTATTTCCATCTTCGTTAATAGCTATAATCAATATTATTTATATATTTGCATTATAGTTAATATGTATACACATGTTCTCCTTACATCTTCCTACTTAAAAGTATAACCTCAAAAAAATAACATACTTTTTAATATAACTATCCTCTTGTCAATCATACAAAATATCACAATAACCAAACAGAAAATATTTAAAGATACTCACTATTTACAAGTTTTAATGTCTGCCAAATAAAGATCGTTATAAATTTGATGCAACTCAAAATCTTACTAATTTGCTTAAAAATATATTTCTAATTTTAAATTAAAATGTCAGACATTATTGTTAATGTTGATTTTGGTTTGTTTTAGACACTTTTACGCTTATATTTTGTTTGAATTTGATTCTTTGTTTATTTGTTGAATTATATCTTGGTTAATTTTTTACAACATTACTATACTTTTGCCATTTAGGTATTTGAGTAAATTTATTGTTCTTAAATGTTTCACTAGTTCACGGTAAATATATACATTTTAAAATTTTATTTTATTTTTTGCTAAGCTATTGTATATGGCTTAACAGTTAATATAGTATATGATTTTTAAAAAAATATATGTTCTTGCCTATATATTTTGTAACATCGCTCGTTTAATGGAGGTTTTTTTTATTCCTTATTCATCTGTCTATTAACAAGGATAAGATGAGAATCTTCTGAGAAGGGGTAATGAAGGGGGCAGTTTTTAATGGCAGTAGGTATTTATAAATGGGAAGATTGGAATATTTATAGACATTCACATAATGCAATTAATACGTAGTTTAAAGTTGGCGGATTCTGAAACACTGTAAATTTGTTCTTCTAATATTTTGGCATATTTTTTAACACATGTATTATATTTTATTATGTACGTAGATATGGGACCGACCAAAAACATTAATTTAACTGGAGTTTTCATAAGAGTTTTTTAGGTATGGAGGAATATACAGTGAATTGGAAATGAGTTGGTAGTTGCAAATACTGTAGAGAATTATGAGGAGTATATCGAAGCAAGATAGCAATCCGTGGACAACACAAGTTTGGAAAGAAGGAACTGATATCAAGAAAAAAAGTGTTCATAAAGAGAATGAAATCTAACTGGGTAGAAGATCAGTCTACTTTAGGAAGGCGAATGAACTGAGACTAAATTAATAACCAAACAAGGGGTAGAAAGATTAGAATGCATGTATGGCAAATTATCATAGAACTTGTGAGTCAAAATTTATTCTGCCCGCATAAATTCCATAAAGTAGGGGATTTCCAAATTTTTGTTATTGGTGGTTACAAGGGTTACAGAAAATGGAAATTCAAATGTCCTCAATAGTATCATATACTTTATAAATTATTAGAGGCATTCGTGATCGAAAAAGACACTAGACTGCGTGGACAAAGCTGAGATAGATAGGTTATTTTTAGTTAACGTAAAAGAAAAAAAAATATTGTGTTTAGCTTTGGTGAAGTATCTGCTTTCTCATCAGAATGTGTAAGGGTACATTTGTAAGGACATGCCTTTGATGGATGGAGGTTCTTGGCATTTTTATTTGCATAACTCGTTTAGATCCCTATGCTTAAGAGAAGAGCAGACATTGTCGGTTTCCATAAAATTGTTGCATATTACATTAGCATCGTTAACATACCTATACATTCGTAGGTTCTACGATTCATAGCTTTTAATTAATTTAGGGAGACACCTGATTTGACAACGGTCTCCTAAACCTCTTCAGTAATTTTAATGTCAGCTGGGTTGCTGGGAATCTAATATTTACTCGCGTTGGTACTTGATTGCAGGCATCGTAGACAAGGTACACTCATCAGGCGGAGCAGTTTTTCTTTTTCTCTTTCTTGAAATACAGTAAAATCGTGAACATATAAACTATTAATTTAACTTTTTACGTAAAGTAAAGAAGTCAACGATACTTCTTTACTTTTAACCAATGAATTTTTCTTTCTTTAACAAGAAAAAGTAGAAGACATAAAGCCGTAACTAAAAAACCCTTCTATAAAACGCTTCCTTACAGTGGTCTAGCATCCAAATAAATCAGTTATTAGATAGATATGTATGCACAATACATATGTATGTACTTTAAATGTGAATCATGACACTCTCGCTATCAGCGTAAGTCTAGACCTAATATTGTATTTCTAGTGCAAGTAAAAATGAGATTAATAACTGAACATTATTAAATGGTATACCATCAGGTCAAAAGAAACATAGTTTACGTTTAAAGTCATTTATAATGTTGCAAATAGTGAGGCACTGTTAAAATGTGCGGTTCATTCGTTTTCTAGAGGAGAAAGAATGGATTCGCATCTTAATCTGATGTACATTTTCAGAAAATCTATTCGCAACACCAATATGTGTACCTCAAGTCAGACCAAATACAGGTAGGTACATACGTACATTAAGTAAAAGTATTTGCCATTAAAAACAATATTTACTTGAGCTAAAATGATCTGCTGAAAAATTAACATTCAATCTTAACTATGTCAGTCACAATTTTAAGGGACTCCAAGTTATACTAGTGCAGTCATATAATACAGTGCAGTTATCATTGTTTTTTGATAAAAAAATTTCTTAAAACAAAACAAAAGTAAGAGAATCGTATCTAATATATGCATATATTCTACACCATAACACTTTTCCATTGTACTTCACTTTTTGTTCTTCTTCCGGCGAAACCTTAATTTTAGATATAACAATATATTCAGGCAACTTTATACAATTATTTTTCTTTTGACTTTCTATGTCTTATAACACTTTCCGCAGTTAATTTAAATTAATTAAATTAAATTGTTATTCATGTACTTATAAAGTTTTTTTTATATTTAAATTATACTTTAGCATTTATAACATTAAGATTTACACTGCCGTTTGTACGACAAAACTATTGGATCATATACTACTGGAACGGCCGACGGCTGTACAAAGGCCAGATGTTGTAGTTATGTGATGATTTCGAAAGGCTAGCTTGTCCATCTTTATAAGTGGTGTGGCTTTAGTTGAAACCTAAAGGTGTCAAAACACAAAGTTTTAATGTATGTTTAGGATCTCATTTAAACTTACCTCATCTGTCTGGTTGCACAATGAAGCAGGAATCCAAGGCCATTTTATTGTTCTCATAAGAGTGTTGCGAAAATCTTCACTGAAGAGGCAGTAGATATAAAATGTAATCGAGTAGTTCGTTAGTTCCATTAAGTTTGCCAACGCTCGAAAAACCTGTAAATTTGTATATATTTTTGATTAGGAGGTAAGATAAGGAAATATCTATTATATTAGAATGGTATACTTTTGGAGTGCTCAGAGAGCGGCAAAAATGAATCAACTTATCCGAGAATGTATTTTACTAAAATGTGCACGGGTATTATCGTGGAGCGCTTAACAGACTGAATACAAGAGAATGACCTGCTTAGCGAATTTCAAGCCGGTTTTCGAAAAGGATACTCCACAGTTGATAATATCTTCCCTTTAACAAGCATCCCCAGAGGTTTTTTGGACAACAGGATGAAATTATATGCTTTCTTCTTAGATTTTAAGGCGGCTTTTGACTCCATAGACAGAAGAGCTCTGTTCTTTAAATTAAGAAACCTGGGAGTCTCAACAAAAATACTTAGAGTACTACAAAGGCTACACGAAGAAACACAACGGCTGTATGGGATGAAAACATCGTATCCAACTGGTTTCAATTAAAAACAGGAGTAAAACAAGGCTGCCTTCTGAGTCCTCTTCTATTCTCAATCTTTCTAGATGACTTAGTTTCGTATCTCCCGGGGGAATAACATTCGTCGGGGTGAATATAAAGTTCTTACTCTATGCTGATGACATTGCCATACTAGCGGAAACTCCTAACATGCTGCAGATTATGATTAACCGACTTCAGCAATACTGCAATCTTTGGAATCAAAGTCTAAACACAAACAAATCCAAAGTCATGATCTTTCGCAATGGAATGGGACGCTATACAAGGGAAGAAAAATGGACCTGGCATAACGAAGAACTTGAAAAGGTTAAAGAGTACAAATACCTCGGAGTTCTAATAGCACTTGCTATCTTTTAAAAAGCACCTAAAAGAGAAAATAAGTGAATCCAAACGCCCAATAAACTGTAGCTGGAAAGGTATCCTGAGCAGGAGAAATATTGCGCCAAGTACGAAGTACTAGATTTTGGAAGCCGTCGTCAGGTCAATCATGTGCTACGCGGCACAAATCTGGGGCATTTTCCAGTTTGATGAGGTAGAAAAAATGCTCAGATACTTCATAAAGAAAATTTGCAGACTACCAGAAAACACCCCGACGTACATGTTGCATCTGGAAACTGGCCTACCGCCGCTGTAAATTTACACTCTGAGATTGCATTTCTTACATATTCTAAAAATCATTAGAAATAGAAATCTTCAATTTTTTGATGAATGGGCAAGTCTGGGACGCGAACGTAACGTTGTCTTATATACTTCAAGCAATACCTTGGGAAGTGCTCTTCAGGAGTTATTAGTAAAGACTGAGGAAGGCACGCGTGAAACATTCAGGGTACAAAGCCAGCAAAGCCAAACAAGAAACACATATAAAGTTCTTCAGCATGACCTTTATGACAAGAACTATTTTCATGATCGTAACAGCTTGGATGTAATTTCAACCATTTTTAAAGCCAGAGGTGAACTGTTGCGCTTGAATTATCTGCCACACATGCTGAAATGCTGAATTTCTTTATGTAACCAAAGAGCTAGTGAAGACGTCTATCATTTTATTGGAATCTGCCCTATACTTAGCGAAATCAGAAGAGCCAATTGGGGGAAAAACACTCTTACGTCGGAAGAAATTATTTGCATTTTAAATGGTGAAAATTGGACTGTCCTCTATAATTACCTAAAATTCGCACTAAATTACCATCAACAAATAATAAACGAATCCTTTTAATTAATATAAATAAACAAAATGAGATGAAAAAGATAAAAGAGCATATATAAACAATACATTGTAATACACAGCAAAAATAATAATAATAATAATCCACCATTTTAAATTAGTGGGCGCCGTGGCGTAAGTGGTTAGTGTGTCGGATCACTACGCGTGAGGTTCCAAGCTCGAATCCTACAAAACACCGAAAAGTTTTTTCACGGTCCCACATCTCGCGAGCGTTTGACAAACATTCGAGAGTATTGTTGTCTCGAGAAAGCTTCTCAAATCGCCATTCGGATACGGCACTAAACTGTAGGTCCCTTCCATTCGTGTGAAAAATATAACGCATACAACATGAGTGGTTGCGAGAAGCTAGGCCCTGGCACTTAATGAGCTGTTGCGCCAAATATTTATTTATTTATTTATTTTAAATTAGTAACAATCTTTAAGCTACAAATTCAAAAACTCTCTTTCTCGGCTGGCGGCAAAAGCCAATGCTTATTATTGTGAACTTTTCTGTAAAATTAATTTTAATGTATAAATAAAGTCACACTATTACTTACTTACTTACTTACTAGTTTCCAGAATCAAAGAATGGTGAGTATTGACTCCAATAAAAAAAAAATAAATATAAAATACCAATACTATAGGTATTTTTAGGAACTCTCTAATATCTAATCTAGTGATTAGTACTCATTTTAAGAGAACCAAAATTAGAGCTAATTTTTGGCCCGAAAGTTAAATACCAATGATCATCAATCGCATGGTAGGGATCGAGTGCGCGGGGCGCTCAATTTTGAGCAGCTACTTTTCCGAACGGAACGATCTATACTTCGTTGGTTTGGTCACGTAGTTCGTATGCCCCTCAGACCCGCTTCCAAGACGTACCATGATTGCCATGCCATCAGGTAGGCGACCACCCGATAGGCCTAGAAATAGATGGTTGGATCAAGTCCAACATCTCTCCTGGAGCCATCTAGTGATTCCTCCTGATGAGTTGAAGTCAATGGCGGAGGATCGAAAAGGATGGAGAGTCAACCTGAGCATCCTACCCCCGCTACCCTCATAAAGGATTAGCGGCCCATTGAAAACGCGTGTTTGTGCAAGAACTGCATTAAAGGTATCGTGTCGTGGTAATTTGTACGGTTACTGAGTGATATGTTATAGGGTTAAGTACCAATCATATCCATTCAAGTTGAAAAATGTCATCATTCACCACGTAAAACTACTCAACACTTCCTCGAAACAAATGCTAGAAATCGAATCAAAATGGAATGTGAAAAATACAGCGAATTCTTCCCGACTCGTTCGGACACCACTCATGCAAAGAGTATGTACTGAAATCTATGCACCATAATGGGCCCATCGTGATCGCTTGGGAACTTTAACGGCAGAAATCCTAAACTAATTCTTTCCTTAGAATTTGAATAAATTATAATCATAAATCATAAATGAACCTCTTCGTATGTCTTTCGAGGTGTTTTAGTTTGTTCCAGCCAAATGCCTTGGCATTAACAAGGTAAACGTGTTATATCCTTTGGGACGTGTAGGTCATTGCATCTTGTATTTTCTGCTGAAGAGTACTAACTTTGTTTTGTCTAGGCTGACGTGAAGTCCACAATCTCTAGCCAATTTTCCGAGACTATCAAAAGCTGATTCCATCATTTTACTTCAAGTGTCTTGGAACTTACATAAGCAGTGACACTTAGACCTGTGTTACTTAGTCCTTTAAGTATATCACCAATGACAAGAACCCAGAGAAGGGGGATATAATGCCTCCTTGTGAATTCCTTATTGAACTATGTCCGAGAGTGGCATTGTGAAATAAGGAAGGGCCATTTCCATTTTCTGCACTATGTCGTGTAGAGCTGTTTCTACTGTAGAGCATAAAATGCCTTCGCAATACTTACTTCTGATATGTTATCGAGAAGCCTTTCAAGTTTCTTGAGAAGAAATTACAAGAGATTTATGGGTCTGTATTCATTCCCGTAAGTGTGGGTTGCACTTCCCTTCATGCCGTTGGCAGATAGCCTAACCTTAGAAGATATTTGAAAATTTCCTTAAGCCTGTGCTTAACCTTGTCTGGAGCTTTTTGTAGCATAGCTGGCAAAGTGTCGTCAGGGCCTGGCGCATTGAACGGTGTGAATGACATAATAGCCCAATTCAGACTCTTCCATGTTATGAGATTCTCTACCTTCTCCTCTAATAACAATACATGCCAATATTATCCGGCAGCCCATTAGTTATGGAAGCCGTTTTGCTTTCTGGAAGGTGAACTTCGACTAACGTTTCTAAGACTTCCTCGTTACTTTCCGCCCACTCGCCGTCGCTGTACTAGTATCCATGATAGACTCACAAAATTTCATGATTTTCTTTTACCATATTAAGTACTTTAACTCTATCTTGCGCTTCGGGAATATATAGGACGACATCTACTACTTAATGTACCACTACAATCGCAAAATGACGTCGAACGAGCTGTAGTTCACATTAACGACATAATAACTGCTGCAGTATCTAAAACAACCCCAATCAATACACCAAAAATACACAACAATATTACACCAACTATAATTCGACAACAGATAGATGAAAAAAGAAAACTCAGAAAACGATGGCAAATCACTAGACTACCCCAAGACAAATCAAGATACAACAAAGCAACCAAAGAACTCAAAGCAAAACTTAAGGCAATCCAAAACAATCAATTTAATGACTACTTAAAAAGTCTGACCCCAACTTCTGAGACCAACTATTCACTTTGGAAAGCTACTAAAAAGTTCAAGAACAAAATAGTACATCAAACTCCTCTAAAGAAACCAGGCGGATCGTGGGCCAGAACCAATCAAGACAAAGCAAATATTCTGGCTAAGCACTTCGAAGAAGTATTCACAAACGACAAGGGCAATACGGCTGTCCCACCTTCACGCCCAAACACACTCATCACCAACGTAAAAATAAAAAAGTTACAATAAATGAAATTGAACACTGCACCAAAAAAAGGATT
Source organism: Brachypalpus laphriformis (assembly GCA_945910035.1). Classification (NCBI taxonomy): domain Eukaryota; kingdom Metazoa; phylum Arthropoda; class Insecta; order Diptera; family Syrphidae; genus Brachypalpus; species Brachypalpus laphriformis. Next base: position 38,769,038 of record OX246753.1, read on the forward strand.
GACCACAAGAAGGCTCCAGGATATGACTCTATTAACGGAAAGATATTAACCCAACTACCCAGACAAGCCATGATATACTTACGAAATCTCTATAATGCATTAATTCGACTTAAATATTTTCCAAAAACTTGGAAAGTTGCGCAGATAATTGCAATACTTAAACCTGGTAAAGACGCAAAGACTACTTCATCCTACAGACCAATAAGTTTACTCCCCATATTAGGGAAAATATTCGAAAAATTAATCTATGATCGACTACAGCCAATACTGACTAATAATAAAATGATACCAGACCATCAATTCGGCTTTCGCAGACAACACTCGACTATCCAACAAATTCACAGGGTAGTTACCAAAATCACAACGGACCTAGAGGAAAAAAGATACTGCATAGGGGTGTTTCTTGACGTAGCAAAAGCCTTCGACAAAGTTTGGCACAAAGGACTACTATACAAACTTCAAAACTTACTTCCACTAGACTTCTACCAAATCATTGAAAGTTACCTAAGCGAACGCCACTTTTTCCTAAAATATAATGACCAACAATCCAAAATACTACAGACAAGAGCTGGTGTAGCGCAAGGATCTATCTGTATTGGGACCACTACTATATGTCCTCTACACTGCTGACATCCCTCTACCGAGTGGAGCTACAACCATGATGGCAAGCTTTGCTGACGATACTATTCTGCTGATATCCGATGAAAACCTGGACACTGTAACTACTCGAGCACAACGACTTCTGGATAAGACAATGCAATGGTTTGACGAATGGAGTATACAAATTAACGAAGACAAAACCCAACAAGTAATATTTACCACTAAATCAAACTACTCTCCAATCCCAATAAAAATAAAAGACAAAACTATTCCAATCGACAATGTGGCCAAATATCTTGGTATGCACTTGGACAACAAACTTAACTGGAAATACCACATACAAAAAAAAAGGGACCAAATTAAACTAAAATATAATCAACTGTACTGGCTCCTGCGTAAAAATTCTAAACTTTCGACAACCAATAAATTACTACTATACGGGATACAACTCTGGGGAACGTCAAAGAAAACAAACATCGCCATAATCCAAAGACAACAATCAAAAATATTACGAACCATAATCAATGCGGACTGGTACATACCTAACATCGACATCCATCGCGACCTAAAAATACCAACAGTGGAAGAAGAGATAATAAACATAAGCAGAACACATCACATAAAAATAGTAGTTCACCCTAACATCGAAGTCAATTCACTACCAATGAAGGAATTCTTCGGAAGACGACGACTAAAGAGAAATAGACCCAGTGAGTTGATAAGAGGGACCACAAGGTCAACATACTAAAACATCCTAAATATAAAAAAATTCAATTTCTATTATAACTAACATACTTTACTCGTTCAATAATTGTTACAACTGTTTAATTGTTTTTGTTTTTTTTTTGTTTAATTGTTAAACTGTTAATAAGTTTAAATTCCTAGAAAAGGGCTAAGAACATTGGTCACTTAGTCCAAATTATATCCCAAAATTCAAATTGTACAAACAAGTATTAGATGTCTTTTTCTAAGACTGATGTATTTACTGCATTGGAAAAAAAAAAAAAAAAAAAAAAATCTTGCGCTTTATATGTTCGTCCCATGTAATACCGTTTCCTATTACTTTAACTTTGTTGTAGAATTATGCAAATTGTTTTTTCTTAGAGTTTAATTCCTTGTTCCATCACGGAGGTTGGGTCCTCTTAGACTCCTTCCTGACTGGATAAACCTTTTCGTATGCCATGTTTATTATTTAACCTAAGTTATTCACTGCTTGTCTATATCTTGGTGATTACTGTTGTGAATTGGCCAATCTCTAAGATGTTTCCTTATTATTTATGAGTACCTACGCCAGTGGCTCTCCTAGGGTTCCTTTTCAGTACAAGAAGCTAGTGTAATGACTAGCATTTCTTGTTTGTATCGCACTCAACTGAAATTTTATATCACCTGAGTTTCAAACTATTACACTAAAAAAATTGCCCTTCCACATAACCTAGTCATTGGCTTCTACGACTGAACTTTTGCAGACACATATTAATTCCAGATAACACGCCTATTCACGCGCCGCCCTTTTAATCTGTCGTGACTTTTTTTTTGCCTTCACTAGTCTAGCCATCCTAATCATCCTTAATATCTCATCGCTCGTAATATATTCAAGTCTTTCTATCTACGCGGCATCGTTTGAAAGCAATCACATGCTCATCTTTATCAGCCACACAGCTCAAAATAGCTTTTCCAATAACACGCTGGATGGAGAATGGAGAATGTCTACAGTTAATCTACGCAATCTTCTTATATCTATAAAAATATTTCCTTTCTCCTCCAGCTAGCTCATTAAAATGCAAATCAGGACATGATCCTTGAACTTTCCTATTAAATCACTATGAGTCATTTGCCTGTATGCTTTAATTTTGCTCCTTCTCTGTCTTTACGAGTGCAATCAAAAGTGCAACTTTTATCGACAACATCCTCCCATCTATGTAGAGTAAAACCGAAGAAAAAAGATAACTTACTTGAAATGAAAAACTCGATAGATTCTCTGGCGCTATCGTCATATGTAATATTGCCATCGGCGATACACACACGAGAAACAGGACCGATGTGCTACCTAATTTTGAAAAACAAAGAAAAAGGCAAATAAATTGACACCAGTCTGGCAGCCAAAAGGCACTTCAACTCACCCAGTAGTAGGAACAAACGCCTCTCCTCGGCGAATTTACGCGGGTCATCGTCCTTAAAGCACGACGTACGCGATAAAATCATCTTTCGTCGCCTCTCGCACGTCTGGCGATAGACAATCATTATCCTTAGATTAAATCCGGCGATTAGAACGGTGGGTACGAGCTTAAACATAACTTCGAGCATAACTTTATACACCTGAAGGAGGGATGAAATTATATTACGACCATCAAAGTAAAGAAAATACCTCCCCATACCGAATAAAATAACGTGCTCAAAAATTCACTATTATCCCTCCGAAAGTAGACGAATGTACCATCCGCCTGTAGGACACACTTTATCAGCTCACCCCGGAAGACGCTCGGTAGATAGATAACAAAGGTAACCAGTGGTATTAGGATGACAGTCATTCTGGAAAAGAAGAATCAGAAAGAAGCGGGAAAAGAGGCAAAAAGAACCAGAAATTTGCAATGAATGTGAAAAGAAAAATGAGAAACGGGATACAGTTACTCTGAGAGCACACACACGCGATAAGCGAATATTTCAACCATTGAGAAGCATTGTTGTTGTGATTTTTTTTCTATATGACAAACTCACACCTTGGGGGACCCATAACCGGTCGGATGTATCCGGGATGACAAACGGATACGTATCTCTCAATGGTCAGAACCAGAAGCATCATAACGCCGACACCTGAAATGGTTTGAGGTTATGATTAAGGGTATGCGTGGAAAGTTATTACCTAGGCATCCATTGCCGAGAAAAAGCTCCAGATGGGCAGTATAAAACGCTGGTCCGAATTCCTCCCACTTTCCAAGGTCCTTGTGGATGAGCATCCGAATGCCAAAAGGGATAGCGAAGACAATGGCAAGGAGTGCAGCTGCTGAGTAGCCTGGAAATAAGCCAAGGAGAAAATTGTACAGTACGGCGTGATGGTTGGAAATGGTTTCGTGTGGACATGGTTGTTGGCAAGAATGAACTAAATATTTCCTGCAGTTGGTTGCGGTATGCACTATATTCAACTGTATTGCCGACAGTAGCTCAATTGTGGTTAGATAATAAGAATGATTTGTGGTAACAAAAAAAAGTTCAAACTGAGATTGGAAAATTAAATTGAAAGCTTCTAATTTTTACCGGTAACGTTAAGTATAAACATACAGTATTATTATTTTCACATTTGCTTCAAAAATTTAAATATACTTTAAATATAATTTAAGGTTTTCTATTATTACTTGCATCTGTGTCTATAGAGCAATCAGTGGTTTCGTAAAAAATTCGATCTCCAGCTTTTAATCAAAAATAATATTACGATTATAGAGAAACTCGATCTCCAGCTTTTAATCAAAAATAATATTACGATTATAGAGAAACCCGAAAAGAGGGTTTCCCCATCCCGGCTGAGCTATTTTTATTCAAACCTCATGTCTGGGTTCTGTGGGGCAACGGTATTTTCATTATAACCTCAATATTAACGATACTTTGCTTACACTCGATTTTCTCGAAATCGGCCTTTTTTGTTCAAATTTAATATCTGAGTTAGTTATGTACAGTACATACGTTTCTATATAGCAGGTTTTTACAAGAAAATGCTAGTATTGTACATAGAGGCTGGCTTTCGAAAATTTGCTATTTCACTTGATTTGGTTTAAATTAATATATACGCATTACATGACGTATGAAACAATAAACCATACCAAGTTCTGACAAATTTGAGAATATTTATCATCAAATGTTAACAGGAATTCAATAAAATTTTTACGATTTTGCCCAAGTTTTGAATCTGAATAATTTGCAAACGAATAGCATGTAGGTGCAAATGGTTGGGTGTCAAATCGCCCAAAACCAAACCGCCCAAATCGGAAAAATATCACATCGCCCAAAAATTATGGGCGATATGACACAACGACACATCGCCCAAAAATTAAAAAATGACAAAAAGCCCAAGAAAGTGGGCGTTTTGTCAGAATTTATTAATAGCCTTGCTTCCGATCGCCCAAAACCAAATAGCCCAAAATGCGAAAAAATGCAGAAAAATGTCAAATCGAGCAAATGTCAAAAATCTTTTTGGGCGATTTAACATTTTTAATTTTGGGCTATTTAGCATAATGTCAAATCACCCAAAAATATAACAGATTTTGGGCGGATTGATATTTTCGTTAAATTGGGTTTAAGACTGCATTCAAAACGAATTGTGACAATTACATTAGCGGTCACAGCTCTTTCACGTCGCGTCCGCGCTTGAAGGACGGCCGGACGCAGCACGATGCGGTGCCGTTACCGTTTCGCGTCACGTCGCGTTGCGCCACGCAACCACGCGCGGACCCCCCTCCCCCCACCGAGCGATTTTGTTTCCTCGTAACTGTAAGTGTGAGCCTGACATAGCAATCAGCGCGATTGACGTCGTAAGTAAGGCTCAATGCAGCTTACGTTTTTTTTGGATGCGTGTATGCAAAATTTCTTTATATCCATGTTTCGCACCCAACCTCGCACCCGCCTCAAATCCAACAGTGACCCCAAGCAGGGGGGTTGCAGGGGGCCCCCCTTACACATTGCACTGTTTATACATTGTGGACTTATGTATGCCCCATCTTATTTGGCCGTTGTTTTCCTTGAGAGGTTTGTAGGTGGGACATAAGACCCAACATTTTATGTCCCAGTGCGGTGGGACTTATGCCCCGGGGACTAATGTCCCTGCGCCCAAAATTGCGGAAAATAAATGTTTTCAACCTTTTCAATTTGGTCGTCGTTTTTTATCTTCCTATGTGTTGGTATTTTCAAATTGCGATGAAACGCCCATTTCTGCTTTGGGTGATTTGACATTTCATTTCTTGGTCGAAATCGTTGGTGTTAAATAGCCCAAAAATGTTGGGCGATGTGACATTTTCCAGATTTGGGCGATTTGGTGTTGGGCGATATGACACAGATCCGTCTTAAGATAGCCGAAACACAAAATCGCCCAAAATCACTTTTTTGGGTGTTTTGACATCATGTCAAATCGCCCAAAAAATAAAAATGTTAAATCGCCAAACCTGTTTTTTGGGTGATTTGACATTTTTTTGGTTTTTTGCATTTTGGGCGATTTGACACCCAACCGGTGTAAATATGTACGAACGACTCAGTCATGCCATTTATTTATAAAACTCGGTATGTACCGTTATACATCGCTGCTGACAGTACCCTTAGTTCTTCACATTTTTTTAATGAACTCACGTTCCTGCTCTTCGGATATAAGAAGAGGAACGACAATGAATGCTAAACACATTATATTATTGTATTATTGTTAGCTTGATAAAATAGGGTTCAACCAATGGACTGAAATTTAATTCATCGAACAAATACAATGCTCTCTTCTATATCTCAAGCAAAATCAAGGCCCTCAATCATTACCCATCCTATCGCGTCGGAAAGACTTGTCATATTCCGTATGTGCATCAATAAACATCATCGATAGAACTATCATATATTCGAGGTTGTAATAGAGACATTTTGAACTACACAGTCTCACTTAGACATTGTTCGTAGGTCTTGTGTCTTTCTCTATATTATCGTGTTTTATTTTTATAAGAAAGGCTCAAGCGAAATAGTCAGTTGTATTCGCTTTCAAAAGTTTACCCGCAACACGCGTCATGCTTCGAAAGCATATCAGTTTACCCTCAAGCCCAACTCTGGACATGCTGTCAAACATAGGTATTTGCCTATAAGGCGAACAACAAGTATGTGTCCTCTTCCCCCTTTTCCCATCCACTCGTGCTCTGAGCATCAGTAAAAGGGTATTAATAATCCCTTCGCTGCGCGCAAATTTAAAAAAATAAGTACATTTCTGGTACTCGTAAAATGCATATCATGATGATACAAGGATAAATATAATCAAATTGAGTGTATGAAAATCAGGTTTCGGGGTAATTGTCTGAAAATGATAATTTTATTCAATATTGTAATATTCCTGTTAAGGATCGTTATAATAAAACCGTTTTCTCTGTATTTGAACTGTTTCTTCACAAGCAACAAGCAACTATCAACTTCACTTTCGTTATATTATATTTTAAAATAACCAAACCACTTTATTCTTTATTAATTTGAAGTTAAACGGTCTCTACAAATTCACTTTTAATCAAATGTTTGTTCTCAACACCGGTTTTCAAATATTATTCTCACAGTAATCGCATTTGTTCATTGCTTTATTCACCTCTATCGATTCTATCGATTATGTTGGTGGTTGGTGTATTTATACCAAATACAAGAACCTCTAGAACATTTTCGAAAATGCTAGATGTGACTGAGGATGAATTGTCGAATGTGAAACTTGGAACAAGCTGATGTGCATGATGGTAGTGTTGCCACTCCATATTCGTTCTTAATGCAGTGCGAAAAGTACTTTCTGCGGATGCTACAATATGCTGAAGTTCTGAGGATCCTAATGTAGTCCAAATCCCTACATCACGGCAAGGTAAATCGTAATGTGCTTCATGGGTTCATTATTTTACCAACCTCACTTCTTTTCTATATTAATGATTGAGTTAACAAATAATAAAATTTCTATCCATCTATAACATAGATCCAGTATCGATACATACAAAACTTCGTGAAAATCTTCGATCTGAAGATTTGCATCAGTCACAGTTTTGTCTTTTAATCTCTGCCTGTTTGCACGTGCATCTGTTCATATATTTGTGAGTATGTACGTGGGATTACAGAGAACTGAATGGATTTAATTGAAACTTGATTTCTTGGCTCTGGAGAATTTACATTCAAACACAATTTCGAAATTATTGTTGTAGTCCCAAAGTAGATTATTATTTACTTAGGACTGATTAAGAAAATTTTCTTAATAATGACTGAAATGACTTTGTCCTAATTGATTACTAAGGTTAGTCTTTGCTAGTGCTATCAGATGGCATACTATGTTTTTAATTAAAAAAATAGAATGTAGTGGTGTTATCGAAACAGGTATGTATTGATTCTTTTGAAAGGAAGACATTAAAATTATCTTCTATATATAAAACTAAGTGGCAAAATATTTATATTTCCCTCTACCGCCCGTAATTTTCAACCAATTTAGTTGATTTTTTTTTCAATATAGATAAGTACGTTACAAGATAGGTAAAAAAAAGACAACAACAAAAAAAGGTTTTTTTAATGCCTGACGAAGCGGTCGAGGTTTGAGCTAGTTTATTATAAATTCCGAACTTGATTATTTTGCGAGTGAGGAGCATAGTTACAAGTTAATACGTACGATACATTATTGTAGTCATACACCTCTTTGGAGATATAACCAGATCCACCGATTAAAATCTGCTAAAAGTTTTGTAGTGTGAAAAGACGTATTTAGTCGACTCCAGTGCAAAGGAAATTCGATTCGCCTCCTTCAGTTTTTTTTTCTGCAGAATAACTTCATGAAGTACATGGAATGAGCACGTATTCAATATCGCAATATCAGCCTTCCATAGGCTTGAGCTTTATATTTAGAAATAAATATACTACACACTGGCTCTTTTTCTCTATCCGAAGTCGGACTGGAACTTGGGAATCGTTCGTTGATTTAAAGTTCAGCTCAAAACAATGCTTACATCTTTAGACAGCAAACAGAAAAGAATAGAAAATCCCACTCAAACAATACTCATACATTTCCAACTACGAGTACTTGATATTGAAGTTAGATTTATGCCTTTTCTATACTCGTAACTTTCTATTTCCATAACTGAATTAATGACCCCAGTTGTGATATCGAACTAAAGGCTGAGTACGTCTTGATTGTAACGTAAAACTTACTATCAGTATGATGGAGAACCCGAATGATATATCTACTCCAGTTGGTACTCGTGAAAACGATAATCCAGCAGTTTTCGACTACGACCGGGACAAGGATTCTGGAGGTCCCAAAAAATATTCTTTTACCCTCCCTCTCTGGGGCTGAGCCGAGAGTAGTAGTGATGCTTGCTTTCGAAGATTCCTGCAGCTTTGTCTCCGACTCGTTCGGTAGACTCAAATGACAGAGAAAGTGGCGAAAAGGCTTCGGCTGGAACAACTAATCTCTGTCTCAATCGACGGGCAGCTGATCGAAGTTGTTGGAAAGAAGCCTAGGTTGGCAGAAAGTACTCTAACAGTAGCCGATTAATCCCTCAGACTAAACGCTGGCTCTTTTTCGGTCGGTCCAAACGGACGAATCATGTTTCGCCTACACTTCTCGGTGGGCGTATGCGCATCTGATGCGTGCTCTTCTTTTGGACACACACTTACCGGTGACGTTACCTGCGCACAAAATCTGGCAGATGCTGGTTCTGTTACCTCTGAAGGTCCCAGCATTAGCGGACAGGAAATAGCTGACGCAGGCAAAGCTACGGATAAGGGCGCTCGTCTCAGCGGAAGTGCGTGGGTACCCTTTTACTAAGAAGCCTCAAACCGGAGGTATTATCCGCGCACAAAATCTGAGTAATGCGCCTGCTCCAACTAAATAAAGTTCCAGCACCTGCGGACAGAAATTGGCTGACGCATGTAAAACCCTGGTTAGAAGTAACCCGAATCGAAGCAGCGAAAGGACACAGTTCTGTATAGTGAAACTGCTGCTTCCGCTCTTACGCTATGAATCGCAAGAGCTGCTAATGATCACAAGACGACTGACGTGGAGTGTAAACACTGCGAAGATCGACTGTGGTTGCTAGCTACGGCAACAAATGCCTGCATTCAAGTGGAGGGCTATGCGTTAAGGAGCGGAACATTTGCTGTGAAGAGCTCCTCGCAGCAAACCCTTGAAATGATAATAATACAGTGCCGAAAGCTCCTCCACTTGTGCCACTTTCTTTGTGGTATTCGTGACAATCAAGAGAATGCGCGCCATCTACTGGATCCGGGGGAAACTCAGGGAAACGGCAGATGTGCTGACGTATCTCCGTACCCAGAATCGCGGTCTCGACACCAGCGAATGGGTTGTCTACTCACACAACAACAGCTAGAATCGGGAAAATGTGGAAGGCTCTTCTTTTGATATGGGTTTGGATCAACGGTCTGTGGAGGTCATGAGGTCAAGTTATGATACTCGTACGTCCTTACCTGCATCTTGGAACGATTCAATTCCACTTAATTTCCAAATATATGCAAGTAACGAGCGATCTGAAAGACCGAGAGCTTGTCTAATTGTGCCGAATTTCTTCTAAGTAACCAAGCTTGGACAATTCTGTGGAGAGGACCTGGTTGCTGCGGCTGAAAGCTACGAAACGACCGGAAGTTGGAAGACGTTAGCCGTTGCGTCGGCTTACTTCCCTTATGATTCGGTAATGCCTCTACAACCGAAGGCGGTTACGGAACACATAAAGTACTGTGACACTCGGGAGATGGGACTTGTTATGCGCTGCGACGTTATTGCTCAGAATATAGTCTGAGTCTAGATACTGTACTATATGTATAATCTGGCATGGTAATTAACAATGTTGGCCTTCAGCCAACTTTTGTTATGGCAAGGAGGCAGGAGGTAATTGACTTGTCTCTATCTAATAGGTATTTCAAATCAATTACTAACTTGAAGTTACTGAGGGAGGTGTCCTTATCAAAATTTAGATACATCGTTTTCCAAATCTAATAAGAAGTTATAACTTGGCAGGAGAGGCGGAATCCGAGTAAAACCAACTGTGTGCGGTTTAGGCAAGAGCTAGACAGATCTGTCAAAACCCGAACTAAACTTAGAATGAAACAAACGGTTCAAAGCCTGAGTAGTGTCCTTACCAAAGGTTTTGAACAGACGTGCGCAGTGACGAGAAATCCCTGCAGAATGCCGGTTCTTTGTTGGAGCCCAGAACTGTAGCAACTTAGGAAAGAACCCGGAAAATTTCTAAACAGGTCACCCAGGACAAATTTAAAGGGCGACTGGGGTCTTTTTAGATCGAAGCAAAAAGGCTGTAAGCAGTTAATTCCCTTGTTGAAAAGTGCTCCTTATAGACATTTTTGTGAAAAAGTCGAGACACTCGGTGAGCAGGTTGGTTAAGGTCCTCAAAAGGGACAAGCCGACAAACCGAAGTCACTCAGAAAGTTTGATGGCAAGTTTACTGAGACGAAATCGGAAACTTTTAGTCTTTTGCTGGAGAGTCACTTTTTAGGTAATCAGAAGACATATAGGTCTCAGCTTGGCCCGCATACCCAGGCAAAGCTTGATTAAGTCAGAAAACTCGGCGCAGCTGGTATATTGCATCAGCCGTGGTAACAGTTGAAGCTGTCAAATACTTGTTGCTGTGGCTTCTTTTGATTATTTGAAATTATCTGGCACCGCTGGAATATATCCAGCTATGTTGCAATAGGGTACAGATGGATCGGCGGACAGTCAGAGTGACCTTGGTACCGAAAATTGGTAAGGACTGTTCGCTCTCCAAGGTTTCAGACCCATAAGTCTGACCTCCTTCTTACTGAAAAGTATGGAGAGACCTAACATCTATCCAGGAACCATATATGTGGAACAAGGGCATATGTGGATTTGGAGGTGTTCGTGGAGTAACGGTGCTATGTGACGAGCGATATGAAAGATCGAAATCTTGTCTAATTGTGCCGAATTTTCTTTCAGTAAGCAAGCTTGGACAATTTTGTGGTCAGGGCTTGGTTGCTGCAGCTATAAGCTACGAAACAAATGGAAGTTGGAAAACCTTCGTCGTTGCGTCGGCTTATTTCGGCTTATTTTTAATGCCTCCATCACCGAAGGCGGTTGCCGAACTCATAAAGTATTGTGACACTCGGGAGATGGGACTAGTCATATGCTGCGATGCTAATGCTCAGAATACAGCCTGGGGCAGAAGCAAATGCAACATACGAGGAAACCATCTCATAGACTTTATACTATCATCTGGTATGGCAATAAACAATGTTGGCTCCCAGCCAACTTTTGTTACGGCAAGGAGGCAGGAGGTAATTGATTTGACTTTATCTAATAGGTGCTTGAAGTCGATAACTAACTGGAGGGTACTGCCGGAAGTGTCCTTATCAGATCATAGATACGTTGTTTTCCAAATCGAATGCGAAGCTTTAACTTTGCGGGAGAGGAGGAATCCGAGTAAAACCAACTGGGTGCGGTTAAGGAAAGAGCTAGATAGATCTGTCAAAACTCCAACTAAACTCAGAGCGAAACGAAAGGCTGAGGATGCTGTTGGTCAAACGGTAGTGCATGCGATCATATGAAAACACAAACGTTTTCACTCAGCTGAGGCCTACCAACTCCTACTCTCAACCTCCACGCGGTGACAGCCGGGTGCCTAAGACCTTAATCCAAGAAATGAGTAACCAACCCCATTAGGCGGATTCTTGGCGACAGCAGATGAGAGAGGGGGGGAAGAGTATTTTCTCACTAGAGCACTTCTTCCTGTTCCAGGCGGCAGCGGACGAATTCCCTAGATGGAGTTAACGGTGGAGTCTATAGTTCCAGTTAGGTTGAACTTAGTGAATACCTTGCGCGAGCTGCTTTGACGCATTCGGATCTTAGGTCAGTAAGGAATTTCCAATGTTGGTCAGGACATTGGAATAGAGATGGTGGCGGAGGAGCCCTTAATGGGCCAACGGCAGCGCTCATACTCCCGTAGTATACTACTTGCACCGTTGTATCCGGCCCCTCGTCCTAGGGGAATAATTAAGGAACTGGCCCTCCAGGTTGGTGGTTGTGCCGTCGGGGTAACTTCCCTACCACGTAAAAAACTCATGGTTCCGAAACAACCAAAAGCCTCGGATAAGGATGACTCAACTAATGACGACCCCAGCAAACGAAATAAGGACAACGACCTTCGGATCTGCACGTGGAATGTTCTGTCCCTTTACAAACCACGTGCAGCCGAACAACTAGCAGAGGCCCTAGACTGCTATAAAGCAGATATTACCGCCATCCAGGAAGTGCGATGGGATAGGCCGCGCAAAAAGAGAATGAAAAACTGTGACATCTACTACGGTGATTGCTACAGAGGCAACAGGCAACGCTTATTCGGATGCGGATTTGTCATACGCGGCAGACTTAGGCAAGAAGTCTTAAGCTTCCGACACGTGAGCGAGCGTATTATGACTATCCGAATCAGGGCTAAATTCGCTAACATAAGCCTAATATGTGTTCATGCCCGCACGGAAGAAAAGGACCCTGCCACCAAAGAGTGTTTCTACGAGCTCCTCGACAAGACATATAAGCAATGTCCTAAATACGACGTTGAAATCTTATTGCGCGATTTTAACGCCAAAACAGGAAAGGAGGACGTCTTTGGTAGGGCAGTCGGTAAGCATAGCCTACACGACACCATGTCTGATAATGGACTAAGGCTAATTGATTTCGCTGTGGAGTGAAATGTCACCATAGGAAGCACATGGTCTCCTCATCTCGATATTCATAAGCAGACATGGCGGTCCAATGATCAGGTAACGATCAACGAAATTGATCATATTGCGATCGACGCAAGGCATGCCTCCAGTATTCTGAATGTCCGGACCTTCCGAGCGGCTAACATTGACTCGGATCATTACCTTGTTGTAGCCAAGGTACGAATGCGGATATCCCAATCTGAGCAACAAAGAAGAATCACTGTGAGAAAATTTAACGTCGAAAAGCTACAATCGCAAGAGACCGCCAGACTCTTCGCTGGAATCTCACAATCACCCCTATGCCGCCAGCATCCAGTGCCGAAGACCAGTGGTAACGCCGCCAACATGCCATCAGAAAAGCGGCGACTGATGTGCTGGGTCTCGCTCGCCCACCACCGCGAAACCCCTGGTTTGACGAAGAATGCCGGCGAGTGCATGCAGCAAAACAAGAGGCATACAAAGCGGCGCTGCAAAGGAAGACGAGCAAAAGACACCGGAAGAACATCGGCTTCTCCAAAAGAAGAAGAAAGAGCATGAGAAGTGCGCATTTGAGAATATCGAGAGTTTATACTCCAGGAACGATGTACGGAAGTTTTACCAAAAGGTAAAAAGAACGTGTCGGAGAAGCAATACCCGAACAGAAACCTGGAGAAATAAAAATGGAAACCTCGTAGTAGAATCACATTCGGTGCTGATAATATGGAAAAACTACTTCTGCAGACTGTATAACGGCGACGAAGACCAACATCCCGCTGTCAGGCACAATCAAGCATTCAGCATAGACGATGATAGTCAAAATTTCCGTCCACCTGACCAAAACGAAGTGAGGATAGCAATATGAAAGCTAAAATCCAACAAGGCTGCTGGGCCTGACGGCTTACCGGCCGAACTTTTCAAGGCAGCTGGGGATGAATTGGTAGAGTGCATACACCAACCCATCTCTAAGATTTGGTCAGACGAGTGTATGCCTGATGAATGGAACCTCAGAATCGTTTGCCCGATCCACAAGAAAGGAGACCCCTTCAACTGCGCCAATTGTAGAGGCATCAGTCTCCTCAACATCGCATACATGATCTTTTCTGCGATATTGTGTGAACGCCTGAAACCTTTTATCAACAGCCTGATTGCACCCTACCAGTGCGGTTTCAGGCCAGGAAAGTCCACCATTGATCAAATCTTCACACTTCGGCAGATCCTGGAGAAAACCTAAGAATTCCAAATCGATACTCACCACCTCTTTATCGATTTCAAGGCCGCCTACGACAGGATATATAGATAAGAGCTTTATAAAGCCATGTCTAGTTTTGACATCCCTGCCAAACTTGTCCGTCTGTGCAGGCTGACGATGGAGAACGCTCGCTGCTCCATCAAGGTCGGTAATGACTTCACCGAGACCTTTGATGTCAAAAAAGGTTTTAGACAAGGTGACGCGCTGTCGTGTGACTTCTTTAATATTGTACTTGAACGGATTGTGCGGAACTCACAAGCCAACACCGGAGGCACAATCTATTTCAAGTCTGTACAACAGCTTGCATACGCCGACGATATAGACATTATCGGAAGAACTCAGCGGGCTGTCACCGGTGCGTTTGCCAGCATTGAGGCGGAAGCGGTCAAAATGGGTTTAGCGATAAACGAGGGCAAAACCCAGTATATGCTGTCAACAAGAAGGGAAAGCCAACACCAATTGGACAAAACGTCACAGTGGGCAGCTATAACTTCGAGGTAGTAAGGGACTTTGTCTACCTTGGCTCTGCTATAAATTCTACAAACAAGATCAGCGCAGAAATCAATCGAAGAATAACTCTTGCCAATCGCTGTTTTTGGGGCTTATAAGGCAATTCAACAGTAAAGCCCTATCTCGAACAACTAAGGAGACCCTATATAAGACTTTGATCATCCCAGTCCTGCTTTACGGCGCTGAAACATGTACTTTATTAAAAGAGGATGAAGATATCCTTGGTCGTTTCGAGAGAAAAATTCTTCGTAAGATTTTCGGTCCCGTTTGCGTTGACGATTTTGGAGGAGAAGATTCAATCACGAACTATACGAGCTGCACAGCGACATCGACCTAGTCAAAATACTGCGTATTGGACGTCTGAGATGGCTAGGACATGTAGAGCGAACGAACACCAACGCTCCGGCCTGCAGAGTCTTCGAATCTAATCCAGAGGGACGACGCAGTAGAGGGAATCATCGCCGTAGTTGGCGCGCACAAGTTCAAGGGGACCTCGACCAACTTGGAGTGCGCAATTGGAGGCAATTAGCTAAAGACCGAGCTAAATGGAGAGCCTTGTTGGTTGAGGCCCAGGTTCACCCCGAACTGTAGCGCCACCTAAGTAAATAAGTAAGATGCTGTTCAAAATCTGACCAGTGTCCTTACCAACTGTTTTGAACTGGCGTGTCCAATGACAAAAAACTCCTGCAGAACGCCGGCTCCCTGGTGGAGCCCGGAACTGCAGCGGCTAAGGAAAGAATCCAGAAAACTTCTAAATAGGTCTCTTAAGTCAAATTTAGAAGGCGACTGGGATCTCTTTAGATCGAAGCAGAAAGACTATATGTTAAGATGTTAATTCGGCTTTCGAAAAGTGCTTCTTATAGAGATTTTTGTGAAAAGATCAAGACACTCGGTGAAACCAGTAGGTTGGTTAAGGTCCTTAAAAAAGAAAAGCCGACCAAACCGGAGTCACTCAGACGGTCTGATGGCAAGTTTACTGAGACGAAAGCGGAAACTTTTAGTCTTCTGCAGGAGACTCACTTTCCTGGCAATCAGATAATCACTAGGTCGCACCTTGGCCCGCTTACCCAGGCTGAGTTTGATCTAAGTCAGAAAACCCGGCGCAGCTGGTATATTGCATTAGCCGTGGTAACAGTTGAGGCCATCAAATATGCTCTGGCATCTTTTGATGGTTTTAAATCGCCTGGCACTGATGGAATATATCCAGCTATGCTACAAGAGGTTATAGACCAGTTGCTGCCAACACTGAAATGAATTTTCACCGCTGTTCTGGCGCTGGCATATATTCTTACACCTTGGCGGACAGTCAGAGTAGCTTTCATACTGAAAATTGATAAGGAAGACTATTCGCTCACCAAGAGTTTCAGACCTATAAATTTGACATCCTTCTTACTGAAAAGTATGGAGAGACTGTTAGAATTTCACGTGCGCAAAGTTGTTTTGAAACTGCATCCACTATCGGAGATGCAGCATGCCTATCAGCGTGGGAAATCCTGTGAGACCACACTTCAAAATCTAGTGACCAGAATTGAATGCGCGCTTGATAGGAAAGAATACGCGATGGGTATCTTCATCGACATTGAGGGTGCTTTTTACAATGCGACTTTTGACTGCATGTACGACTCGACCAGACAACACGGGGTAGATGAAATATTAGCGTTGGGGATTAAAGCAATGCTAATGGATAGAACGTTGGTAGTGGATGTGGATTGTGGCCGATATATAATGACAGGATTAAACAGGGGCTGTCCACAAGGTGACGTTCTGTCTCCACTGCTATGGCGCATGTTAGTCGACTTTCTGTTGAACACTCCAAATAGTTCTAATGTCTACGCTCAGTGCATATGCGGACGATGCTGCTGTACTTTCTGTCGACTCATGTCTGGCAACTGTCTGTGCTAACGCGCAGGCGGCGTTAGACATGATCGATGAATGGTGCACTAGTAGTGAGTTTTAGGTAAATCTCTTAAAACTGTGGCTGTTCTCTTCATAAGAAGAATTATTCTAACCGGTCTGACTCAGACAGTGCTTAAAGGCGTCACTATTCGTATTTCCAATGAAGCCAAATGTCTAGAAATGATTCTGGATAAAAACCTTAATTGATCTAAACTCGTCGAGCCGAAAACATCTAAGGCACTCGCAGTTTTTTTATTCCAGATTGGAATTTTGATAAACTTGTGCGACATTTATCATACGACTCCGGTCTCATGGATATGCCGTCTGATGCCATAACACCAGAACTTCAGCTGATACGCAAATTTTTCTTCTAATCTGGGTCATAGGTCATACTGGGACAATGGGGAACGAGATCTTCAATGAGATTGCTAGACATAGCTCAGAAGAGGCATTCTCAAATTCCAAACCCGCGTTGGATCTCACTGCATCCTCGGTTAGGGCTTCCATTGATCATTGGGTCTCTCACGAAGATAATTGTGTATGGCATGACTCCACAGGATGTAGGTTTACCAAACGAATGCTTCGGATGTCTGTAAGAAATCAGCGGCTATTTTGTTGTCTCTCAGCAGAAAGACTGCAGAAACTTTATTGGTGTCTTCACATGCCACTTCACTTTAACCAAGCACCTTAAGGTGCTGGGCTAAAGTGACACTATAATCTGCGACACTTGTGGAGAGAGGGATAACACTGCGGAACATTATCTCTGCAAGTGTCCTGCATTTGCTCGTATGGCTCATCCTCGGTGGTGATGTGGTGAATGCTGGTACTCCAATGCTAAGCTCCTTATTAATGAAGTGCTTGCTTGGCTTTCTTAGAAAGACAAAGAAATTTCAATGAAATTGGTAAACCAAGATTTGTTCTCTGGTAGTGCAATGGGCCAGTTGCGTCTGAGTGCTCAATTTAAGCGTTTCCTATCCCGACAATACAAACAAAAATGTTTGCTCTGCAAGTAACAATGCTTTAAAAATATATTTTTATGAAAATAAATGATCATCATATTTTCTGTGGCATAATTATGTAGATACAAAGCACACAAGTACTAAAAGCCTACGCTCTCATAACCTAATCAACAAAATTGATATATGTATACGCCTACACCATCGCTTCACAACCTGTTGCCACAAACATTCAGGTGTTATGCCTACCTACGCTCTATTGCCTGCAAATCTAATATCTATCTTGCGTATGTTTTTTTAGAAATGAAACATTTTCCTCCCAAAATACCTA
Source organism: Brachypalpus laphriformis (assembly GCA_945910035.1). Taxonomy (NCBI): domain Eukaryota; kingdom Metazoa; phylum Arthropoda; class Insecta; order Diptera; family Syrphidae; genus Brachypalpus; species Brachypalpus laphriformis. The sequence goes on from OX246753.1 coordinate 38,786,985, forward strand.
GCATTCCTGCATCAAACTAACCAGTACATAAGCACAAAGTAATCCCGCCAAACTATCGAATTTCCACAGCAGTGGATCCTGTCGCTTCAAATTTATTGCGTACCCAGCTTACTGAATAAATATTTGAAATTCATCATAAATCAATGGAGAACCCACAAAGCTTAAAAATCCCTTCCTCATTCGTCCATATTAACCTTGATGTCATTAATTGACGGGTAATTTGTTGAGCTCAACAAATATTCGCTAATTAAATGGCAAAGAACGAACGCACCCGTCTGAAGCCAATGCTGTAATTAGTCCTATACATCCCATTTAGCCCCCGACTCGCATTAATGGCTTGTAAAATTTTTCAAATTAAAATTTTTAATTAATTCGTTACAAAGTTTTTTCCCGACGAAAGTTGTCGCCTTTTGCGCTCAAAATCACATCAAAAGCCCTTGGAAAGTACCTTACAAGAGTCAACTGCGACCGCACTAACTTCACCTGTGTGTGACGCGACATTGGTTATGGTTGTAACTTGATCTAAAAAGCTCCGTAGGGCGAGGAAGAGTTATGCACAAATACGTCATTAATAAAACTGAATTCATGTGGAATGAAATATTTGACATAGGACCCGTGTGAATCCTGCTCCGGGTGCAACCAATATGAATCTCCATGTGGTTGGCAATAAAACACTACGAAGAGGACGATAATGTAAAAGTTTTGCCGGCTACCTCTATGTATTCGTATTCCGCCCCTGAAGGTGAATGCGAACAATGCAGCGTAATTTCAAAGATGATAAATCTTTAGTTGCCTCAAGGAGCCTGGAATCCGCCTTTTGTACAGATGTGTGCTGAGCACTTTCATGAGTCCTTGAACTGTTTGGGGAGGATAGAAAATCATAAGAAGCAAACATCTGTTGATGTGGAGGGTATTCGTGTTAATTTGAAATTTCTGTACCACCTGTCAAGGGGGTGCTTGCGCTTGTCATGGAGGTGAATGCTGAATACATGTCCTTGCTGATGGTAGCTAAGGTGGTGTGGGATATGCAACTGGTGTGTTTGTTGTTTTCATTGAGGGCATTTCATGAACGAACAAGGTAGGCAGGCAGGCAGGCTAGCGATTCCATTCAAATTATTGTGGAGCACGCTATTGGTCAATGGTGTGATTGCTGTAAGAGTCCTTGTTACACATTTCGTAAATGAGGGCATTTAGTAGGTCAAAGTATGCAATTATGTGCTTAGGATGTTTAGTGACGTATGAAATGTTTAATTGGGCCAGTAATTCATGTCGGCAGTAGGACAGGGTTGCATGAAGATGAAGATCAGCGTAACCGCTGTTTACTCTATCAAGTCCATGCTGATATGATGTATGCCTTAGAGTGGGGAATTTATTTTAGTGATGAATAGATGAAAGACGTAATATTCTATTTGATTTATGGAGCGCATGTTGACTTTAACTCTATTAAAGTTTTACCACTGACTTAAATATGACCAAATCACAGCATTTTATGTGGCTATATTGTCGAAAGAAAATGCGAATAGTACTCGACATAATACCTTAATATTGTAAAAATTGATAGATAACATATTTAGGTGGTGGGTGGGTGGCTAGTTGATGTGATGATGAGCATTCGCGCATTACTTTGTGGATCCCCTTAACATAGTCTGACCTAATCGAGGACAATTTTGGTATAATCCTTTTATTCGGTTCTTATTCCTAGCATTTCTTCCGAGCACGTCTTCAGGTGGTGTACGATTGCGGTACGGAGATTGCGAACTTTATCGTACTTAGATTTTCAGGTCTTTGATAGAACAGATACTCATGCAGAGCTTAAGGGTCAAGAGATTGCTGTCTTCCAGCGCTGACTAGGAATGTTACTGCATCAATGAAAGCAACTTTTTTTCTTAATCAAGTGTGCGTTATATCCTGATTAACTTTATAATTCATTTGATACCATAGACATTTGTGGGAACCAGTACAACCTTTTAATTCGAATTTCCTTTTCATTGACTTAAAAAGAAAAGTTCAAGTAATTTTTCAGGCCAGAGAAGAATGGGGAAAAGATATGACCTTATATTGAATCTATACATCACGTCATATTTGATGTGAAAAGAGGAGTTATTGGTGCCCTAAAAACACTCACATACTTTACCTATTTAATTAAATGTCCAAATCATAGTCAAAAATGTTCACATTAACCACCAAAGTTCATTGAATTTCTAAGGCCATTTCCATTTTTCACTTAAAATCCGACCTTCCACAACCCTTTCCAGTTAAGCTTGTTGATTTAAGATAATAGAATTTACCATGGCTTCCCTATGATGCCATCCGTTTTAAACTTTTTCAATATCCATAGAGTTTTATTTCGCAAAATAATATCACAAATTTTCAGAGTTCCTTGTGACAGTTGCTTCCATCTACATCGCCTGTAAAAGAAAAAGAAAACTTCCACATAGCTAAAGCACCAAAACGAGATATCAGATAACAAAATGCCAATAAAGTGTTACATTAAAGGCATTACGAAGAGAATGTATCCTTTTTCGCTTCAGAGATCACTTGTTTGTTTCGTTCTCCTTTTTGGCGCCGATTTTTGTTACAAGTACAATATACGACGAAAGTTTGAACTTTAACATAATTAAGAGTTTTTGCTTGCTATATGTATATTGACCGTATGGGAGTAACAAGAAAATAATAAAGGATAATTATTTATACATGATTTTTGCTTCACACGTATGCTGAACGAAAATATATTTCTCCCTGCGACGATTCCACAACACAAGCACTCTGTGTTACATATTATGATATTTGCTAATAAATTATCAGGAACAAAAAAAAAAGACATGAGAGCACGACTAGATCTTACTTTTTGTATATTTGGGTTTTCATTTGCAATTGATTTGATAGTCAAGCAAAGTCATTAATATCTTTCTTTTTTTATGCCTTAAATAGGAATCGAATTTGTTTTCAACATTTTACTAAATTTAGTATGCCAGGTCCTCGCATAAAAGCGTACATATTAAATTCTATCGATTCTTCACATGTATCCCCTTCTTTCTTCTCAATATCAAAATACATACATACATACATACATGTCTTTACAAACAAGGTAAAGTGGCTTAAGTTGACATACTTAAGCTTCTGGTCACCCAGTAAGTCGGTTCACAAATTCTATAAAGCGACTTAATTATTGTATTTGAATAAATATAGATTTGGAATAACCTCATAATTCAGGAGTATTATTTCTGTGTAGTTATTTCATGTCTTCAGTTTACCTATACGTTCTTATTATTTTATAAAAAAAATTCTAAAAAGGAAAAAGGAATTATGTTGACTTAGGTCAGTTTTTTCAAGTTTAAAATTATTATAGAATAAAATCGTACGTCAACTTAAGCCGTTCTTCCATATTAAAATATCATGTTAAATAAATTTGTCATTACATTATAAAACATAAGCCATTATTACAAAACAATAGAATAAAATACTGAAATTCTTTCTTTTGTAAAAGAGCTTAGTTAATATAAGCCTGTTTATCAAAATGCATATCGAATCTATTTAAATTTTATGTATAAATAAGCCACCCTACTAAGTGTAAAATACAAAAGAAGAATTTCAAATCAATTAGTTCCCAAGACAGTCGCAAAAGGAAATCACAAAAAAAAAATTTAAATTATTTCGATATAAGTAACGCGATTTTTTCGAAACAATTAAATGGTGAATCTTGCTCTCTTAAACAGTGTTATTAGTCGCCCACCATATCAGCGAAATAAAGATATAGTTGAAGGTACGTGATTATTTGGCCAGTTTATATCCGTAACAATATGCCATAACGTCATATGCCAATTTGTAGATATTATAATTTTCAGATTGATTTTAAAAAATTTACAATATTTGCTGGTGCAATATTGTAATCTTTGGTTATGATTAAAAGATACTTCTGTTTTATTTATAATAATCGTTAGGCAGGAGAGGCAGGCCTACAAACGCCTGGATCACACAAATGCAACGAAACTGGCATTTGATTGGCCTCAGTAACCAAGTGATCCAAAAACGGGAGGCTTGGCGATATTTTCTGAGGTCAAATAGGCGAACCCAGAAGGCAGATCAGTAGAAATGCGCTGAAGTGGGAGGGTTATGATCACTTGTTTTTGGATCATAACCTCGCCGAAATGGGTAGAGGAAGAAGCTTTGTGTCTTTTGTTCATAATTTCTAAAACACAAACAATAACTCAACCAATAATTGAGCGTCAAACACCACACGCCTACTTCAATTCACTTATAAACTTGTTCGCGTTACACTTTTTATACATATTGTACAAGAGCACACTTCAATTTTGTGGAGGTTCGAATATCTCAGCTCAAACATTAAGATTAGTCTCCTGGTCAGTTACAAAAATTACATATATCACGTTTTGGTATAAAAGTAGAGATATATTGAAATCGAAGATATTAACCATTGCATTCCAATATACAAGACACAAACATATGAACCACATATTGCTCAACATTAATGGAATAAATTACTGCCTCGTATTCAGAGACTCATGGTAAAAGTGCTCATATTCAATTAAATAAATATTTACAATTTTTTATAAAACTTATTATTATGCAGGTACAAAAACTGCATTTTTTGTGTTAATGGTTGCTCATAAAACACGGTCAAGCTTTTCTTATAGATTTTCTGCTATAGATGTATCCAGCCTGAAAAAGGCCACATATTGCGAACTAAGGTCTTATGAAAAAGAATCTTTTCATGAAGATAGTGACGATAGTGTAAAGGATCTAGATTCTGATTTTCTGCCGTCACAAAAATTCTTTTCTGATTTGGATTTTGAAGAAATGGGTTCGCAGGCAGAACAAAATTTACTTGAAGAACAGCTAATAAATACCATAGAAGGCGAAAACATAGATAATAATAATCAAAGTGAGTCCCCGAAAAAAAAAAACTTAAAAAGCAAGCCATCAGAAGAGAAAAAACGTACAAAAAATTTGAACTGGAAAAGTAATTTAAATTAGAGGAACAAAGCTGATATTAACTGATTGCGCGTGTATTATGGAGGGAGAAAATGCCAATAACTGAACATAGGATTATTTTTGAACAATATTGGCAGCGTTGAAATTATAATTTAAGTCTCGTTTTCATTTCTGGACTTATAACATCAGAAGATAAAAACAAAAACAGCACTATTGAACAAAAATGTAAAACTTCCTCGAAGTCGTAAGTTCGCATATTGCATTTATTTTACAAATCCGAGAAAGCAGAACCCAAGTTTGCCAAAAGTGTTTCAATATGACTTTATGTGAAACAGACTGGTTTTTAATTCAGAAAAAAGTTAAGTCTCCAGGCACAGCGATAGTTGAGGATATGCGAGGAAACTGAAAAGAATATCTGCTGCTCAAAAAGGTTCAATTTTGGAATAAGTAAACAACATACGCCCATATGAAATCCATTATAAAAGAAAATACTTTTCGCAAAGTATTTTGAAAGCAGTCTCAACCTGTCAAAGCTATACAAATTGTATACTGAGAAGACAGAAAAGCCAGCATTCCTGATAATACGAATTTTAAAGGTTCGAACATCAAATTTAAAAAACCAAAGCTTGACACCTGTGCAAAATGCGACTCATTTGCCATTCAAAAAAGAGTTGCGAAAAAATTGATCTGCAAAACATAGAAACAGAGCAAAAAAAAAACCATACAAAAAAACATATTCTGCCTATGAGCCAAAAAAGAAGGCTTTTGAGTGTGCAAAAGAACTTCCTACTCTAATACAAAGGTGTTTGCTTTTGACCTTCGGCAGGGTCGGCCGGCATCGTTTCTTCAATCTTCTGTCTCTTTCTATAAAATAAATTGTATACCTTCAATTTAACCATACATAATTATGTCCTGGGAATCCCACATTGATATCATATATGTGGCATGAGCCTATAGATAATCGAGGAGGGGATGAAGTTTCTTCTTGTTTGTTTGCACACCTAAAAATATCACCACCCATTATAGTGATAAGTGTTTTGGACAGAATACAAATAAGATGGTTGCGGCGATGATGCTTATATTTTTATCTGGCGAGTCACTAATATACGAGTATATTGTAACAAAAATCGCCAATAAAGCCGAAGACTGCCAAAGTTACGACGGATGGTGGAGACGAAAAGAACAGAATGTTTCTGGTTCCCGAGAGGGTTATTTTTATTTAGAAATGTTTTTAACTAAATTTACTTTAAGCAAAAAATTAAATCTAGTACAATTTTATTTTTTTGTTTGAGAACTGCGCGTCTCTAGTGATCACTGTCACTGCTGCCAACAAAGAACTCCCAATTGGACTTCTGTCAACCTCCTTATATATTTGGCTCTGGCTTTCCAGATAAATAACCAGATTTCCAATTCGCCGCTGGAATTCCATCCACCAAGAATCTGGAAAGTTCTTGTACCTTCGGGTTGACAGCTTCGAGAGGTTTCTCCGGGCTTCTCGGTGTTTACATTCCGTGTCGGTTGTGCGCTCGCGTAACATTACCCCCTTCTTAGGACTCAAAGCTCCTGCTGAGTTCCACAAAGGTAATAGAAGAGCACTAATCCGGAGAAATTTTTCCTCTGCTAATTTCTCTTGACTTTTCTTCGATAGGTCTTGAAGATGTTTGGTCATAGGTAGAGTTGGTTGTGAGTCCTTGCATCGCTTAGCCGCGCACACGCGCCTGACGACTTGTTCGCTAAAATTGGGAAAGGAGCCCATCCTTTGTCGCTCGTTTACCTCTGGTGGCTGCGTTATAACTTCTGTCGCTTGCGGTGGTGGGTGGATTGCTGTATCAGGACAACTATCAACCGGGCTTCGCTGGCGGTGTTCTAGCTTGTCAGACTGCTTAAGGAGTAGTGCTTGGCGATCCTGAATCGTTGATGGGTCCGCTCGATACTGCAATCGTGATTGACCTTCGGCGTCCACACTTGTTCTGGGACGGCTGCTTTCCTCTTTCGTCTGATCGTCTAGATTCGCTACCGGTAGTGCGGAAGATCTGTGGGACTCTTCCTGATCATCCACTGGCATCACTCGGGGCGACGAGTTTGCAGGTACTGCTGTGGTAAATACAACTTGGGCTAATTTCTCCTTCAGTCTATCCAGCCCTCGCTCAAAACCATCCTGGAACTCCACCATCTAAGTCATCACCCTTTCCATGAGTTTTTTTTTTTTTTTTTTTTTATAATTTGCGCGCACTCAAAAGGTTATGAATACCTTTAACATGTTTACACACAGTGCGGGCGTTTGGAAAGGATGGATAGAGAGAGAGAGAAAGATTTTGGTGTAGTGGTTTTTGAAGCTCAGTTGTTTATGCTTCAGCTATTCTCCGGGGGTGGCGTCCAGATAACTGGGGAGATTTTTTTATTATTATTGTCATTGCTTCTGATTCACAGTACTTTTTTCCCGATAATCGATGTCAAGGGCAAATCATCATCAACAGAGCGAACAATTTTTCCAGCCACATGACCATGCTACTGCCAGTGTTATGCCTTCGCAGTAATGTTCACAGAAGCTTTTGCAAATGATCGGACTGACTTTATATATTTCATGAGAAATAAATAAATGCTTGCTGACATCAGGATTTGAACCATTAACTATTAACGTGGCAATCAAGTGCGCTCGCGTAACAATATAATACAAATTGCTTGTTCTTGGGCATACTCATAATGGAGAGGGACGTTGACCATTCAATGTTCGAAAATAAGAAGAAGAAAATATCTTTTAACTACAAAAATAAGTTTTGAGTGAACGAGAAGGCTTAACAAACTTTCTGAAATTTCGCTTTTCTTGTGAAGAATAAATACATTCAACGAAAAGTTGATGAATGTGATAATAAAGTCAATTGAAAAATTATAAGGTGGCTACGATATTTGAAGGGATTTCTAGCCGTTTTTGTACAAAATATTATTGGACGTTAATGAAACATTTAAATCACTAAATGCCCAAAAACGTGGCTATAATCAGGTCAATGACAGCAATTTAAAAAATAAAATAAATGATACAAAGAACGGGGTTTAATTAATTTATTTCCTCTCATTGACGAGCAGTTTCACGATTTTTATAAGAGTGCATACAGAGGGTAAACCTGATTTTCATCCGAATATAACATAAAAAGATGACGTTGATGCAATGATTTAAATGCAGCTATTCTATTCTTAGTTTTATTTTTTTATTACAATTTCTCAATTTTATACTATTCTTATAGAAAATAAGGTTTATATTCGAATGTAGAATTCGCCAATTTTGTTTTAGATAAAACAGGTTATATGTTACAAAGATAAAGATTTTATAGATTTTTTTTTAGGTAAACGAGCTTATGCCAAACTAAGCTTACTAACTGATAAAAAAAAAAAAATTAGTAAAACGGCTAGGCAATTTAAGTAAAATTGTAAGTGATTTCGGCTAAAATTAAAGTGGCTGAGATATTATATCTTCTAAATTTATTTTAAATTTATTTTAGAATATCGAAAAGACTCTCAACCCGAATCCTCCTGAACGTTAATTTTTCGAATTCTCAAAAAAAAATTGTAGGTGCACTTTTATTGAAGGGAATATAGAGAAACTGTATCAGTAGATTTTTAATAAAGGTCCTAGTATTCTCCAAATGTCCTGTTGCCATATGGCAACGCCGGGAATGATAGGATACAGGTCTGTATCCATATATAAATGAAAGAGTTCATGTTATTTTATTTTTGCATTTTATTGATTTCATTTTAAATTGCTTTTACAAGTTTGGTACGAATGTGTAATTACAAGTCTGCAGTATGACAAGGCTTGAAATATTTCAAGCAAAGACCTTTACCACACTTTGAGCAAGCAGTTCGGATAAACGAACTACACAGGTCTCCGTCGCAGTGCCTCTTTTTTTTCAAAGGAATGATCAGGTGATTTGTTTGGTCGTAGCGAAGAGTAGTTGCTAATGTACCAGCTTCCGAACGTCGTTTTTAGTTTGTAATACTGCTGTGTGACCTTGGCGGATTACCGAAATGTTTGCAATAATAAATTGCGATTTCACGTTTGAAACGTAGCTGTGACATGAGGATGAAGTTGCCATGCCTTTTGCACACATGCATCGATGTAAAAATGCACCTCCACAACTTTCTGCCACGATATGCGACACGGTACGTAAGTAGCGTATACTTCCGAACAATCGCAAATGTGCTGAAGCAAGTTATCATCTATAAATTTTTCGAGTTGCTCGTGTGGTTTCAAATTACGACATTCCTTGTAATTGTGTTGTGGGAAAATTGGTAACATTGCGCAAGATTTATCTTCTAACCAAGTGAACGTCGTATTCTTATTGAATGCTGGCAAAGGACAGCTGCAGGTAGATAGCTGAACACGACGCAACCAGAATAAGGGTGGCTCATGAGATAAGCTTATTTGTTTTCTAAAGCTAGTGAACTAGTGGATAAATTCAAAGATGAATTATCAAGAACATCCGCTAAAACACTATCTTCGAGAACCTCATCCAAATTCTCTACGGGTACGCCAAAATCTTCAATACGGTCACCATTTTCAAACGCAATTTCACAACCCGATCTCAACTGCTCTGGGTAAACATTGTCTGGAATACCGCCTCTTTCTTCATCAGTATCGTCAAGAGTGCTTGAAAGACCATTTTCATCATCTGAACATAGCTCTTCTAAGTAATCGAGGACTTCTAGCAGCCTCAATTTTCTGCAAAACCACATGAATTAAAAAAAATATAATAAATTATAATTCTCCAGTAAAAAGAATCATGTTTCAGTAAAAAACATCAATAATGTAAACCTGTATCCTATCGCTCCTGGCGTTGCCATTTGGACACGCTGGCAACAATTTTGAAAAAAAGCACCAAAAAATATTTTTTTACGCTGTTACTTATTTTACTTTTTTACATCCAAAATACTGATAATACTACAATGCACCACTTATAGATAATGTTCACTGCAAATTTTAACTGCCATGCACGCTGGTGGTTGCCATATGGTAACGCCAGAATGATTCGGGTTAAAAGCTATTTGATTAACTAATTTTCGGAAGAAATTGCAGTTGTCTAGTATAAGCGGCTTTTCATTTTTAAAGTTTATAACTGTTCGATCAACCTATCTAATTTTAAATTTGAACCAAAGCAACTGAAAAATATCCAGAGGTGGCGAGAAACGTGTTAAGCCATCTTACGCAAAACGGTTATATTTGTTTAAAAACAAAATCATAATTTTTCAATATCTGGAGGAAGTACGCAACTGAAAATGTTGTTGCTCATTGCAAGTAAGTGGCATCCTTTGTACCAGCTAAGGACTATGTCAACCTGCATACCGAGCAGAAAGACGCAACGAAACGGCGGTGTATTTGTTGACAAGTTGGATTCAGAAAACACTGAATAACAAACAAACAACAATATGTGCCTTTGCGGATATCGAAGGAGCTTTCGACAACGTCAATCGTGAAGTAATCAGGAGCGGCGTGGAAAGAAAAGGAGTCTAGATCTCACCATAACCAACTGGATGTGCAAAGTGCTGATAAAAATGACATGGGATAGAATACAATCACAATAAGTACTATTAGTGGCTGTCCACAAGGAAGAATTCTCTCACAGTTGATAAGAAGCCTAGTTGTAGACTCTGTACTGCAAAAGCTGAAAGACATTGGCATAAACTGCAAGGATTACACCGGTATCGTAATCACTATTTCGATATGAAAATTTAAAGAAAAAATTTGGGAAAACCTTTATATACGACCAAGAGTTAGAAGGAAGAGATGTTTTACTAAAAAGAAAAATAACTTAAATTAAACTCGATCAAAACCGCTCTAGTTCCATTCAGCAAGAAAAAAGCAACAGCAACATATGCAACCAATCTACTGAAGAGGCTAAATTCTCAGATATAACCTGAGGATGTAACCTACCCTTACTGAGGTGAATATACACGATGATAATAAGCCTCATCATTACATACGGAGCAGTGGCGTAGGCCAGCAGAACAATGGTAAACATCACGAGAATATGTCTGGCAAAACGCAAAAACTAACCTGTATAATCCGCGCTATCAGATCTAGGGCAGGAATATACGGATCCAGATTTATGTTCTTATGCCTGGGATCATTCTCTAGAATCTTTGAAGCTGTGGTTCATGGGGATTGAATGTACCCTCAATTCAACTTCGATAGAAAGTATCGCGGACAAGAGATCGCAATACTGTCAGACAGTCAGGCTACAATCAAGGCATACTATTATGTTCTCATCAAAGCCGGATTGATATCCACAAATCTTCTACTGGATACCAGAATACGCAGGAGTAGAGGGGAATGAGGCAGCTGCTGCACTAGCAAGAAACGAATCGCACTTTGACTAAAAGCACTCTGCGTGTAAGGACCGCACAAAATATGTATATATGGGAAGAGCTAAAAAAAGAAGCAAAAAAGAACTTCAACCAAAGTAAATCGGAAAATAAGTAAGAACCACGTAGGCGTAAGGGAAAAATCGATTTAGAATTCTAATAGGCATAGTAATTTGTCATTGTAAACTGAAAGAGCATCTGAGGAAGCTGGGTATGAAGAGGATGGATACTGCGAATTATATAATGATCTGGGAGAAATACTACCGGACCTTCTTACGGACTGTGAACCATTGTCTCTTAAAAGAAAAGGCCTGCTACCCAAACTTTCAGCAGAGACGGACCTTTTCTGGTTCCTCTTCATACACTGTACCTTGGCTTATCAAACCACCTGGGCAGGAGGAGGTGCTCTAGTTCGAACTCTTACTTCGAAGAAAGCGCACAAAAAGAAAGGCGTTGCCTAGTCAAATATATGGAGAAGTTAAGCTGAAGGTGGGAAGTGAAGTTTGTAAAGTTAGGCCTTCTAGAGCTCCATCCGATAATTCTACAATTCTTAAAATTCGAAAATTTAAATGCTAATTGCAGTTTTCTTAAAATTGAGCTTATGCGGTTAAGGACATAACATATTACTACTGATTTTCAAAGTCTACATCACGTATACCACCACTTTGCATTTCACGACATATCTGATGTTAAGAAAAACAATGTAAAGATTCCATTGTTCTTCTACTTTTCTGTCACACTGTAATCATTCATTTTCTTATATTTTACCACTCAAATCTTATCAATATCCCACCAAATGTTGCCTCTGCCATTTTCAGGATCATTTACTTTCAATTGAATCCGGCTTTGGCTTTAAAAACGTAAACAAGAAATTTTGGTTTCGTTCAAATAATTTTATTTCATTGTTATCCTCCAATCACATTCAATAAAGTTTTCTAACGATTTTCTTTTCCTTTTTTTTGAAAAATAAATATCCTTAAATTAAATTTAATTGAAAGAAAAAAATTCTTAGACAATGTCCTCCCACTCAAAGCATTTAATCAAAAATCAATAACATTCGCATTTATCCCGACAATGTTACTCACTGCTTTGGTCCACCAACTAACCACCTCATTCCAGGGGACGAATTTGTTCGTCCATCCGGTTCGCTAAGAATTTTCATGGCCAAATACCGGCGCTTTGGAATTTATTGCCATTGCCGCCGGTTCACGAAAATCTTTTCATTCGCTGTCGACGATTTATAGCCGTCACTGGCAGCACTGTGATTTTACTTGAGCTACCGTTTGGCTTGGTAGGATTTCTTCCGCAGAATTATCCATTTTTCATTTTTATTAAATAACGTGTATCTCTGCGATGCGCATAAATATCATTGTTGGTAACACGCCTCAGGGAATTTAGAAGTCGTTGACCTCAAATGAATGCCAAATGAATTATCGATTTTTAGTATTCGGAGTATTGATTCCAAGGCACGTGGGAAGTATTTTTCTATCCTCTGTCAATTTATGATCCCAGGAAATATATTCAAAATGTGTGAAATAATTTCCACTAAAAACAAATGGAAGGCATTCCTTTGGTGAGGTATGGCACGTACTCGTAAAAGAACAATAACTGGCAGGCATATGTTGGGAGGTAAGGCGGTTGGTTGGGACCTTATGGGAGAATTTGTGCTGGCAATGGCTTTTTTATTAGTCGTTTTCAAACAGATAAAGAGAAACCTTTTGCGTAATTTTATTTACGTAAAGTGTTTAATATGGCAATTGTCGGAAAAGGGTGTAGCATTCCAAGGCGGAGTAATTGTGACGATTGTTGACACGAAGTACAATTAACTGCTTTTGGACCTAATTTTCAGATCCTTCTTGGTGATTATAAATTATGTTATAATTATTCAGATATGACATTCTGAATTATGGTTTATGTATGCATTTATCTTCAAAACGTTGATAATAAAGAATATAACCTAATTTCCTTTTATTAGACGAGCTGTGATATGCCTTATTCTCCTATTGACAATGTGTCCTTACGGGGATACCTATATATATGTACATCGCATTTTATGAGATGCAATATTCCTTCTTTGTATTGACAAAAAACTTAGGTATATATGTAGGGTGAGGTGTAGGTATATGTGTAGGTGGCTCCACACGTAACTGCAAGCTTGACAAGTATTCACGTTAAATTTTTTTTGTACAAGCATACTTGAGCGTCTGTATGAGAACTTTGTACAAGCGGCTTGATGATCGAATTTCGTTTATGCTTGTTTGCACCAACAAAACTGAGCATGTCTACTAATGCCGTGGAAGCTTGTGCAAGCAAATGTCAGTTTTGGTTTCAAGAATGATGTAACTTAGTGCCTGCGGTGATATGATGGTGGCATATTTAAGGTCTTAATAAGTCCTTTCTGCAGCGAGAAATCGTAATTCAGTCTAATAAGTCTAATAATAAGTCTTATAAGGGTGGCAATGATGCAGTGGGTAGCATGTTTGCTTATTAACCGATGTGTACAGGTTTAAACCCCAGCGGGGAACATGAATCATACGCCACGATTATAAAGGAAAACGAATTACATCTAAGTTTTTCCAACCACTGTACCAAAGAAAGGTGATAGTAGTATAATGAACCAGAAAGTCTGAGTACTCTGGGATTTGGGTTTCCTTTTTTTTCAGCAAATAAACAAAAAAAAATAAGTTGCAGTCAATCTTTCGTGCGGTGTTATAGCTACCCTCATGATGGCGTCCTCTTTTGAATCAATGTTTCCACGTGTTACAAAAAGGTCAAAATAAGTTTCTTCATTCATTCTTCAGATAGTCATAGCAATCACGCATGCATGTTTGTACAAAAGGATTAAGCAGCATCCCTACCAAGTTTGCAGTTACGTTTGTAGCCATCTTTATGAATTTATATTGAAGCCAAGAAGGTGAAGTCAAACAGATCTAAAACATTCAAGGACAAAGATGGGAGTGTGCTGAATACTTATATGGAATGCTTATAGTCCGATGGTAATCAAAATGATAGTCAATACCTGTAAGATAACCAATCTTTCAATCAACTGACGGGACGAAATCAAAACTTATCTATATTTCCCAGAGACATCGAATTTATGATATGTGTCCGCTTCATGTGTCTGATTCCTGCCTGATTGTCCAGGTTCACTATCACTTCTTTTAAGTAATTTAGCGCATGCAGCAGAGCTATTCCTTTGCCTTGGCACACTGAGATTCTAATGATATGCCAGATTTAGATTTTCTGAGAAAACGTCTGCTCTATCTTTGTCATCCATCTATCATAGACTTTTCTGTGAAGATTGTTGCTCTCCCACCTTTTTTTTTATCAACGAACTGATTTCAGACCTGGTAATTCGACAGTCGACCAAACCTCTATTTTACTATAAATTCTTAAAGAAACCCCATATCATCCCAAGTCTGCTAAAATTATTTGGTTTAGATTACTAATATGGTTAATACCACCCCAATTCTCAGACACGACGATTAGATATCTTGCAACTTTTTTAATCTTGTGCTGGAAAAATTGTGAGAAACTTACAATCCAATCCATCATGTACTTTTGTACATAACTCTATGTTTTTAAGTATGTGCGAAGCATCCGCGATATTATTTGAGTGCCTGAAGCCTTTCATCGGCAGCCTGATTGGCCAATATCAGTGCGGTTCCAGTCCCGGAATGTCTATTATCGATCAAATCTTCACACTTCGAAAGATCCTGAAGAAAACCCAAGAGTCGATTGTCGACTTCAAGACCGCCTATGACAGCATCCGCAGAGAGGAGCTATATAGAGCCAAGTCTAGTTTTAACATTCCTACCAAGCTTGTCCGTCTGTGCATTATCACGACGGAGAACGTTAGCCGCTCCATCAAGGTCGGTAATTACCTCACCGAGATCTTTGATTTCTTTGAATTTTGTACAACTGGTTGCATACGTCGATGATATTGAGACAATCAACATCGACGAATTGAACAGAATGTCATAGTGGGCAGCTACAACTTCGAGATAGTAAGCGACTTTGTCCACCTTGGTTCTGCTATTCATTTTGAAAAATTAAAAAAAAAAATAATTTTGACAATGATACCAGCCCAGAAACCAAGCGCAGAATAAGTCTTGCCAGTCTCTGTTTTTTGGGCTAATAAGACAAATTCATCAGTTAAGCCCTATCTCGAACAAGTAAAGAGACTTAACGAGTATTTAAGACCCTGATCATCTCAGTCTTACTTTACGGCGTTGAAACATGGACTTTTTTGAAAGCAGACAAAGATATCCTTGATCGCTTCTAGAGAAAAAAAAATCCTCGTAGGATATTCTTTCCCATTTGCTTTTATGGGTTTTGGAGGAGAAGATTCAATGACGAACTATACTAACTGTTCATCGACCTAGTCAAAAAATTGGTTATTGGACGCCTGAGATGGCTAAGATATTCAGAATGAGTGGACACCAACACTCCGGCTCGCAGAGTCTTCGAACTAACCCAGAGAGCCGACGCCATAGGGGTCTTCTCAACATAGGTGGCACACATAAGTTCAAGGAGACCTTTACCAAATTGGAATGTGTAACTGGAGACAATAAGCTAAATGAAGAGGCCTGTTTGTAAGGCTAAGGTTCACCCCGAACTGTAGCGTCACTTAAGTAAGTAAGTTAACATTCAAAGCGTAAGTATGGGACTTTAATGAACTAAAAATCACTTCAGATTTAATAAGCGGGCGAAATTCATTCATATACATACATAGGTAGTTGTATACTGTAAAGGAAAAAACATTATTACCTATTATACTCGTATATTCGTCTCTAGATAAATTTCAGAGTTGTCACTGTGCGAATATGGACAGGATTGTGGAAAATTGCTGGCAGTTTATAGGATTATAACTGCTTTGATGTTGTATAATCCATTTTTAAGCGAAATGTAATTGACAAAACTATCTGAACTTATATTTCCAGAACTATAATACAAAGAGTTTATTTTGCACCACTAGGATTGTCTACGATGCGCAACATTATGTTTTGCTGTTTCTGAAAATAACAAAAAGTAAATAGATTCCTTCTAATGATATTGAAATTTCGCAATGTAAGTTAAATAGAACCATGGATTCATTTGGAGTGAATGTGGTTCCTGTGTCATAAAGTATGTATCCAAATACTCTCACGTACCAAATTAAGAGCTGCGACACGAGTTGATGTTATCAAAATCCTTGCAAGAAATGATGAGTAAATATCATACTGAACTGCCCAGTGTTCTTATATTTGGCTAAGCTGTCACGCATCTTCTTACTAACTTAATACCCAAATCGCACATGTTATCCTGAACGTGACAGGGCTGGCAAGTTTATAACTTAGCGCCATTAAATTTAATCGGGCCCTTCTGAAGCTATAACAATTAAAATTTATTACCAAGGAAACACCTCCACCATTAGAGTTCATAAAACAAGAAAAAAAAAAAAAAGGGAGGGCATAAGGCATTTATGCAAGAAAAATTTGCTAAATTGTTTGGAAAATTTCGCGAACTTACAAATTGACCAATAAAGAAAAATATTACCCAATAAAACAACACAGAGTAATAAGAGAACACGAGCAGATAAAGGATATACTGCCGCACCAGAGTATTAGCTCAATCTGTCGTTAATTTTAATTAAAATCCACACACAATCATTGTGCTGTCGTAATAATTACTCAATCTTCGTCAGAAGTAATTCGCTTTGCCTTAGGGTTGAACCAACTGTTACTCATCTCTGTCACCATGCAGCCAAACAATTCTACTCTGGGTGTATTAATTTGTCCAGAAAATATCCTTGATACGTGTATATATGTATATTTTCATCTTATTGAAAGCCAATGGCCATTGTAATCAATCAAATTGTTAGTCGTGATGTTGTCCTTCCTTAGAGAAGACATCCAACAACCGGCGTAGAGAATCGAAGATATCCTTTTTTCCTGTCGTCGTTTTTATTCGCATTTCTTTTTGGAATGATTTCACATGATGTTTTTTATGGCAGTAAAAATAATATTCTCCATGTATTACGTCCACATATAAGTTTACTGAAATAAGAACAAGTCAATACCGAATGTCGATGGACTGTCAGATAAGACTATGAATCTGGAATTGAGTTTTGTTTTTGTCAACATATTCGAAGAGTTCCTTTTTTATGGGCATTTTGTGGAGGCGTGACTTGTATATGAGTTATTTCGATTTCGAAATGAAGTGTAACATATAAGTGAAATAATTCTGTTGAGACCAATGTGTGTTTCAGTTAAGTCTCCTGGAGCAACATTATTAATACGTTGACTGCCAACTACGAGTATACTCGTAGTGAGGCGCCTGGTTCAGTACGTCACCTACGAGTATACTCGTACTTGGTACATGATTTTTCATTTGTGATTTTTTCTGTAGCCTACAGAGCTAGACTCTCTAATTTTTATGTGGCAATAGAAATAACCCCAGTTAAGAGAAATAAGCCTCTACACTTCCAATTTTTCACCTGCCATTTTTTTTTTTTAATTTGAAATCGCTATAGTCATAATACGAGTAGTACAAAATAATCAAAGTTATGAGTGAATCTTATTTACAAAATGAAATAAAATTCAAAATAGTTATTTTTTTAATTTAATAACATTGTTTAATATTTCAAAATGTGTTAGATTTTAAAGCAATTACCTACACATAGAGCTAGCTTTTCGGGGCATATTTCGCAGAAGTATCTTGTTTCTTTTCTTCGAACACTCGACAAGGCTTTGTTGAATTTTTTTTTGTAGTTAGGGACAGCGGTTGAAGGAAATGCATTTCAAAGAACTTTGACCGTGGTTGTTTTATTACTGTGCTGGTAGATGGTTTCGGAGTTTCTGATGCTTTTGAGTCACCAGGCATTCTTTCGCCAAGCAAGTGAGCACTGAATTCTTCGCGGAATTTTAGTGAACTCATTTTAATCGCATTTGGTTGATTGCAATAAATGATACATGCATGCAGATACCATTAGAGGCAATGTTTTAGGAGTTATTTACAAAAAAATATTAATACGAGTTAACTCGTAGCTGGCAACGGTAACTAGCATGGCTGTTTCCATTGCCAGCTACGAGTGTACTCGTACATATATATATGTATTTATATGTAATTTAGACACCCACTTATATACAGGAAAAAAATCCCATAATTAAAATCTCAATACATCATAGAGAAACAAAGTTGGCGTACGGCGTACGCACTAGTAAAACTGTCGTGGCAGTCAACGGGTTAAAAATCCTCAAATTTCTCATGTGCGCATCTAAGCTTTGATCGCATCAAAGCGTCGTTACTTTCTTTTATAAAAATAATCCTGGAAATGGTATACATTTTGGCAATTTATGTATCTGAACATGTTGAAAAGCTGAACTATTTACAGTATGGAGAATTCTAACAAAGATTTTTTAATTTGCAAACGTTGGTGTACATTTTTTCACCCATAGAGAGACTCATATAAAAATAAACACATGCCAAGTTATGCACATAAGCAACCTAAGACACTCTATAGTCTAAGTCAGGGTTTTCGAAAATAAATAAATGTTCTAATAATTTGTTTATCACTTTTAGTAGGAATTTATTAACACGTAAATGCCTTTCACTCACTTTTCGAAGCCCTCGAATACTTTGAACCGTTAATGTTGTTTACACTTAAAAAACTTACAAACTTTTTTAATTGGCGCTACAGTTCGGGGTAAACCTGGCCCGCAGTGTAACCAACAGCCTTAACCATATTGCTCGGATTTTAGCTAATTGCCTCCAGTTGCGCACTCCAAGTTGGTTGGTGTCCCCTTGAGCTTGTGCGTTCTAGAAGTCGTTTATATTAATAATTTGTATAACCTTAATGTAGTTATTTCCGACCTAAATACTATCGTGAATAATTTCGATGATTATTTTGTTGAAATGTCAGAAAAATTAAAGACTTAGAATAGTTCTTTAGTGTAACTGCAGCTGTAGCTATCGGCAGGTCTCTTTGAAGATAGAATTAATTTTGATAGTTTTCGTTTTGGTCCATATTCCCTGGTAAGCTTCATAAGCTGATAATGTCCTTACAAAACAGTAATGGCATTTCTAATATTGTTCTCAAAAAAATTGCCAAATGTTGTTGATTTAATCTGTATTGTATTGTATTGTTGGTTCAATAAATCGGTTTTCAACTTAATAGTTCGCTATTTACTTAATTTTAAGCTATACTACAATTCTTTATTTAACATCAATTTGAACGAAATGAAAGTTAAGGAAATGCAACAATAAATGTGTGGTGCGAGCGTGCGGTATGTGTGGTACTTCTTCCTTTCTTCTATGTATATCGTGTCCGGTTTCTATCCAACTCTCCCGATAACCTTTGGCTGGAAGATGCTATTTGGGCGATGATGTGGCTAGATGCTGACAGATTATGATTGGCTATCAGTGATGCCGCTTCAATGCTGTGTGACGGAGATGCCACGAATCTAAGTGTTCGTAGTGGTATATTTCCCAGGTCATTAAAATCTGCTAAAGTAGATCCTCTTTTTGAAAAAGGTAATCGCAGAAGTTCGAATCACAGAAAACACCAGAAAGTTTTTTCACGGTCCCACCTCTCGCGAGCGTCTGATAAACATCCGAGAGTATTGTTGTCACGAAAAAGCTTCTCAATTCGCCGTTCGGATTCGGCATCAAACTGTAGGTCCCTTCCATTCGTGTGTAAAATATAACGCACACAACATGACTGGTTGCGAGAAGCTAGGCCCTGGCACTTTAAAGAGCTGTTGCGCCAAATATTTGTATTTGTATTTGTAATCGCAGACATATCGGCTTGCAGACCAATTTCCTTACTTCCGACTTTTTCAAACTTTTTAAAAAATTAATCAAAAAAGGATGGTTTCGTTTCTGGATAAATCGAAGTTCCTTGTGAATGGCCAATTCAGTTTAGATCAGGAATGTCAATAGGATGCTATTTTGAAGATTTGCTGTCATTTGTATACTGCAATCAATGGAAATAAGTCTACGATGGGTCTCTTCCTCGAAATGACTAACGCATTTGATGTGGGTGATCATAAATTACTTTTGTGTATGCTTTATAATGCCGGGTTTAGTGGAGCCATACATGATTGGTTTGACTCGTACTTGAAAGATAGGGCGCAAATAGTAAATATAAATGTAGTGTTTAGCCTTCACCGTGGATTGAAAAATGGCGTCGCTCAATGATCTGCGTTAGAGCCACTGTTATTTCTGATTGAATTAAATTGAAAAGAAAACTAAAATTATGACAAAGTGAACTCTTCAAAGTGATTTTCATTTACTCTGCCACGCCTTCGACTGCGCACAATTTTCATTTCATTTCATTTTCATTTATTATCATTGTAATGCCTATACACTTTAAGATATAATATCTCATCAATTAGTGATAAGCTTGGACTGCAGATAAAAGCTACAATATTAAATAGAATATACATGAATTAGACAAGGAGTTGAGTTAAAATAGATTATATTATTGTTTAACTATCTATTTTGGGATAGATAAATAATTAATACATTTTTAAACCTTGCTGCGTTTTCAATACGTCTAATAGAACGCGGCAAAGAATTCCATAAGCGGATAGCATTAATAAAAAACTGACGCTCGGAGGTAAGGTAAGAGTATCGAGGATGAATTAAGTGGCCAGATCTGTTTGAGGAAGACATTATTAGTTTTTCATAGAGGTACGGGGCTTGTCGTGATTGCAGGATGTGAGAAAGCAAAGTTACGGTGCGAAACTGTAGAAGGCTTTCAAATGTCATGTCGAGAATGCGTATGGAAAACCTTGACACATGGTCATGGTCAAAGTCAAAGTACACCATGAGTTTTTCCGATCGCGGCGTTGGTATGGTTATCGTTGGTATCATTCCAAGGTTTTTAGCCCTTTCAACATATTTAATAGGAGCGTCGTTTAGGACTATAGGTGGAAAGTAAGAAAGGTCCAATGGATACCTTGAAACAACTATGCACTTGGATTTTGTAGGGTTTAACAAAAGACCATTTGCCTGTGACCAACGCATAATATTCTCGAGGTCCTCATTGACGCATGCGGCGTCATGCTCTATAAGGCCAAGTGGGCAGCTCATGTACATTTGCACATCATCAGCATACATGTGTAAAGCGTAGTGTTTAGCAATGGATGGAAGGTCATTTACGTACAGAGAAAAGAGTAGCGGTCCTAAGATAGATCCCTGGGGAACACCATTTAGAGTTTCTAGGAAATCTGATTGAATGCTGCCTAAACAACTTATCACACAAATGAGAATGGACAACAGTGTCAAATGCCTTGGAAAAAAAACTTTTGATAAATATGGGAGAATTGAGATAGGTCTAAACTCGTCACCTTTAGAACCTTTGGGAATAGGAACGATTTTTGCCAACTTCCATTGTAAAGGATATTCCCCAGTTGTTAAAATTGAATTAAATACATATATATGTGATATATGGGAGTATGATTGGCAATATAATCTTTAAAAATAGAGGATTAATTTCATCCAGTCCTACAGCTGAGGACTTGATTGATAGGAGCCTTTCAACCACTTCAGCACAGTCTACTATTCTGAAGCTGAAACGAAGTGCCTCCGTTGGAGGCGATAAAGTTTCACCGGCTGAAATACTAGAAAAAGCTCTCATAGAAATCTGTGGTTGTGAGGTTGCAGATATAAATTTGTGATTGAGAGCATTGCAATCAATATCTTCGGTCTGTTTGCACTTTGACTTCCCTAAGCCGATGCTGCGGAGGTTTTTCCATAGCTGCCGACTATCTAGGGCGGGGTTTAGCCGGTTTGAAAACACTTCGGATTTGGCCTTACGGATCTCCATAACAACCCTATGACGAAGGGAGCAATACGTACGTCGGAATTCATCCAGACGAAATCTCTTCCAACGGTTATATGCTTGATCACGTTGCAACATGTGGCACTCTCTCACAGAATTATGGACTTCCACCAAATGACAGCAGATGTGGAGAAAGAGGCAGGCGTCGTCGGGCTGAAAATGAATACGGCAAAAACTAAATTAGCCTTGGAACAAACTCATCGGCTCAAATATGAATTGCTGGACAACCGGTAGAGAGAGTAGAGGATTTCCAGTATCTTGGGAGTATTGTCTCGACCGATGGTGGAACCGAACTGGATATAGCCAACATGATCGCCAAAGCAAAGTCCGCGTTCGGGATGTTGTCCAAAATATGGCAAAGCAATGCAATCAGTTTGAACACCAAGCTAAGACTGTTCCACTCCAACGTTGAATCCGTGCTGTTATATGGTTGCAGCACATAGAAAGTGACTACTATCACCAGAAAGCTGCAAACGTTCATTAATAGGTACCTGCGCAATACTCGTATCTTAAGGATTTTCTGGCCCAATCGTATCTCTAACGAACACTTTTACGAGAGAATAGGCACAACCATTCAACGAGGGAAGTGGCAATGAATTGGTCACATGTTCCCAAAGGGTGACGGTTCCATAGCGAATCATGCTATGCAATGGAACTCAGGATGGCAGAAGACCTGGCGGTCCGAGGAAAACATGGTGAAGAAGAGACGAGAAGGAGGAAAGGTAAGTTGGGGAAAAGGTAGGGAGAGCTCAGACACATCGCCAGGAACAGTACACGATGGCGCCTAGGCGTAGTAGAAGCCCTAGTAAGTAATCTCGATACCAAAATTTGTTGTAACCTCTCTTGAAGTAAGACATTAAATTTGACTTCCAATGAGAGCGACAATTTAACTGCAGGATACCTACAGTACGCCTATTTTCTGCTTTCCCTAAACCTACTTACTGCCGCTTTCGTTTAGATTTTCCTTCGAAGTAAATATACCTAAGCAATGGTTTCCCTTTAACACATCGCAATAAATACTTTGATTTTTTTCTGACATCCTGATGTTCGCCTTCATTGAAGAAAAAAGTCCCAAACGAGCCCCGATATAAACAAGAGGAGGAAAAACAACTGGAAATTGAAAATCATTGTTTTCCCTACAATAAACATATCCACCCGCAGTGCTTACTCCATGCCAGGAATCATTACACTCCACATACTCAGCCACACTCTACGTGCTCAACCATACTCTAAACAAAAAAACCGATATATACCTCTCATATAGATGTATGCCGTCCCTCGCATATTCCTTCTTGTCAGGACGATAAGATTGAGGACGTTGCCAATAATCCCCAGAGCACATATGATGGGTAAAACGATTCCGTATGATAGTTCTCGTAAGGCTTCAGTTCTGGGATCCTCTCGGCTCTGCAATGGAAATAAGTATATTTTTGTCTTCAAGGAAGAAATAGACGAAAAACATAAAAAGGAAGTACGTTTGCATTAATTTCCAATCAGGATATGGATACGATGTCAAAAAGAAAAGAAATTTCTTGGGCATTATTCCATAATCAAACCGAGTTTGCATGTACAGTTAAATTTTATACTCATGGTTATAGAAGAGTAAAATCTTTCCTTGTGGCATCAAAACTTACCCCATTGGCCGTGGGCACATCCTCGCTAATGCTGGTGACATCGATCTCATCGTCGCGCGACAAATTTGCACCCCAAATAATCGAACACAAGTTGGGGTCTTCTTCGGTTGTGTAGAGTCGTGTTATCATAGTTTCCTTTCGCGCAGAAGGATAAGGACCAACAAGAAACGAAAATAACAAAAATTTAAAAAGACGAATGTCCTGACTAGTATTTTAGCTTAATATTCTGGGTTTTCGGGCTGTTAATTAAGGAGTTTTGCTATGGTATTCCGGTTCCACTTTGAAAGGCAGAAGGGGCGTACAATTTAGCTGTATTCGTTGAATTTTTGCTTTGGGTTGGATAGGGTAGTTTTAAATTAAGTCAAATAATTGTGGGGATCCTTGGCTGGATGCTCGCGTCTTTGCTTGTTGTTGTTAGAATTTCTGCAAGTTCTAGTGAATTAATCCTCAGTGCTTTTGTAGAGTTCTTCTGCTGCTATTGCTGGGCGACACTTATTTAGTTTGATGTCTGCTGTCATAATGATGTTCGCTTCAATGGCGTTGGTAGTGTTGTTGCTGATGGCGTAGATGTTCTTGATGTTTCTGCTACTGTGTTTGAGGAACACTTGAAACTCATCGTTATGCTTGCACGATATAATTTTTTCAATTGGAATCTCGTTGACATTCCATTGAGTAGATATTTGAAGGACTGGCGGCGGTACTTGTAATGGGGGATTTTTGGTCATTTTAAATGATGACAGTGGCTGGTTACACCTCGCAGTATATTCTGAAAAGAGCAATAACGTTTAAATATATTTCATTAATCGGTTTATATGGAAGGGTACCTATCAAAAAATACAAAGAATATGATGTAATTACTGCTTAAGCCGATTTCCTTCTAATGAACGTTTAAAACAAGTTTAAATAAGTGTTTTCGCTAGCACATCTATGATGCTGTTGATGTATACATACATATATGTACATTTACATATTCAATATTAGCAAGCTACTACGAATGCTTTTTCAAAATCAGACGATTTTGGGCTCACGTACATAAATGAGACCAAATAGCGATCTATAAAGAAGCAATTCACCCCAAACCTTTCCAGGTAATTAAGTGAAATTTTATGTTACCCTGATTAACTCACTTCCTTTTTTCTATCGAAAACAATTTCCAAAACCTCAATTCAGGCACTTAAAAAGTCAAGTGGATATTCCTTTGGGTGTATCCGCGTCACAACAAACCAAGATTTACGGCAGGTCGGAACCTTTGCCATTCATACTAACTCAACTCAGTATTTTTAAGCCTCATAAAACACGTCAATTTCCGACAGGAAGCAGGAACAAATACTGTCATGCTCCATGAAATTCCTTAAGAGGTCTACTTATCCCAATCACTTCCTCAGTAACCCACATTTATAGCTTCACGTGGCAACAGCACTTAAACCTTATCAAAAAATAAATTTACCATTGTTGTAGCCCCTTTGACCCATAAACCGTTTCTCAAACATCACTTCGTCCGCACCCATTCAAAACAAAAAAATATTTGTTTGTTTATTAATTTTCTAAAGTGATTCAATCGTGCCTCTGACGGCCGTAGAATCAAAATCTTGCCTCTTCTTTATTGTTTTTGAAATGTAATATCAAAAAAAAAAAAAAAAACTGCCCAAGCCATGAAGAGGGACAACTGCCCTAATAATTCATATGGTCACCGTGGCAGGTTGGGATGTGGGCATCACAGAATTTAAGCTTTTCATGTCATGTAAAGGACCCCGTGGTTCCCCTTTCACAATGGCAGAGTTTATTTTTGTTTTTACCGAGGCATGATTGGATTAAAAAGGATAAACTGGGATAAAGGTATTTATTGCAAGGAAACTGCCATCATTTAGAACAACAAACAGAAGGAACATATTGACTATTCCTCTGAGCATCCGTAAACATTAGCACGAAACAGCTTGGCACAGCACAAGAGAATGTACTATCGTCAAGTATTGTTTCCTCTTTCGATGTGTGCTGTGCCTTGATGCGTTTCCATTGGCACTCAATTAATTTCTTCCGGGAAGGAACAACTTGGGTAACTTTTCCAATAACCTGTTAGGCGTTTTTGTTTTCGTATAGATTACTTGGAAACTCAGGTGTGTGGGCGCGGGTCGCCCACAGAAGAAAGAGAAAATCGATAGTGTGTTTCGAGAGGTAAAAAAGCGGAAAATGATTTCAAACACCTGCTGGAGGTGATGAAAAGCAGCTTAGTGTTACTCATACGATTAAATGATGATTATTTTTCTATCTGTTTGATACTGCCAAATTGCTGAAAGATTACTAACAGTTGGATAAATATAAAATTTGTTTTCGCAGATTATTGCAATATAAGTAATCGTGATGGCAATTGTCTTAAATTCAGTAAACTGCATGGTGTTTTTCCTTAGATGCGGTTCTTTACTGCACCGAATTACAGGGTAACATTAAATGAATAACTTTTTTTTTTAAAATTACGCACACACAAGGGGTTATAGCTGCCCATAAAATGCAAAAGGTCGGCTTGAGTGTGATTAGTGTAAAATACGAGACTGTCACTCCATTGTCCATGACATACTGTTCTCTTTCAGCTACAGCCCATAGCAGAGAGTACATACGACACAAATGAGATTTTGGACAATTGACCGGAGAAGAAAACATCCAGGGATAGCTCAGTGGTAGAGCGTTGATGGTTAAGAGCATAACTATCGTAGGTTCCTCTTCTGCATCTGAAAAAAATATTTTCTTCTTTGATCAATTTTCCAAAAATAATCATTCTTTACATTGATATTACATCAGTAAGAATGACCAGAATAATAATTGGGAAATATGAATTAATAAAAACAAAAAAGAATAAAAAAATACATTTGCCAAAACGTAATACAAACCTCGATCACCGAGGTAAGAATTGTGAACCGCAGGAGACATCAAAGTCTTACTAGTCTTCTGCATAAATGCAATAATAAAGTTCAGCTTACCCTTAAAATGTTAAGACATAGTAAGGGCTGTAGAAAAATTAGGAGAAGATAGGAGGAGGAGCCAATGCAAATTGGTTTTAAATGCTTGTGGGTTATAATGAGAAGAAAAAATAGGCTTTCCAAAGTATTCCACGTCCATATTGTACAGCTCAGGAAATAGTCTCTGTATTTTACAGTGCGTCCGAAAATAGGCCTGAGGGTGAACTGGTGAACATTCAGGACGCAACGAGCATTGCGTGAAAACTGTAAAAGAGGCGGAACGAGACTGGCTATTTCGCTGGCGCACTGTTTTGTAAAAAACCGATAAAATAAAGAGAGGCAGGAAATATTTCGTGGGTGCTTGAGGGAGACTCCGCAATGCTTGTATTGCGTATCCATTTAAACGCACGGTTTCAAATCCGACTAACTAGGGTGCAGTGTGTTTAAGGTGCACGGAACCTAACATGGGTGCTTTACTCCTTGGCGAAAGTTCTCTATCGTGGGACAGCAGGGGCAGCCACTTGCGAGTCGAAGTGTAGTCACTTACCTTGGGGTCTGGCTAGATCAATATCTATATTTTAACAAACATGTAGATGCTGCTCTGGCCAGAGCCAAAGTTGCTTTTGCTCCCACAAAGAGACCGCTTTATAGCAGCCAACTCGATGCGAGGGTGAAGGTAATCTGCTACATGGCCCTCATTCGGCCTATGCTCACATATGGATGTCCTGTGTGGTTCAACGTGGGGCCAAGCTTGTTGGAAAACATGCGGGCGTTTGAGAGGGCTTGCCTTCGTTTATACAGAACACCAGAGTCTGAGTACATAAAATTCTATCGTAATGACGGCCTGTACAACAGGGCGAATCTGATCAGAGTGGATAATTTCTTAATCAAGATGATTCAAAGGCACATTGCAAGAGCATTGACCTCGATGAATAGCCTGATCTTTGGGGCTTATTACCCCAACAATCTCTATCACAAGAGTGTGCGCCTTAACGGCTTCATCCCTCCAGAAGCGTTCCTATATTTTGATCAAAGAGGTCTGATCCACGATAAGTTAGCGGTACCGTTAATCTTCCACGTCGCCAGAACAGCTGTGGATAGGCGACTCAACTATGATCGAGACGTCGCACAGAGTAGTGTAGAGCGTCTCCGGTACAGTATGGCGGTTTCAAACCACGATATTGAAGACGTGAGTAGGCAGCGCCACCAATTTTGGTGGCTTTTTGAAGAAGAGGGAATGCCGTCGTCATTTCCCCCCCCAATCCGGGGTAGCCTCTAACAGGGCAAAACGGGGTGTGTATTGTTATTCATATATAGCAGTTATGGCCGGCTTACATAGTTTCTAGGTAGTCGTAATTTTGCATATAAAAAAAAAAAACAAAAAAGACTGCTCAAAAATAACTTGGCTCAAAAAAAAAAAAGCACAGCACTTTGCTAAAAAAATTAAAAAAATAAAAAGTGCATATTTAATTAAATTACGCAACGTAGTTAAGTTAGCTAAGATTATTTTGAGGTAGTTTGTAAGCTTTATCTTCTTAATAAATACTATAAAAGCAAAGTCGATTTTCCTTGTGAACACCGTTTCTCGAAAACTACTAGACGTAGGTACTTGAAATTTTGTACAGTGATTGCTTATTTTGCCTATGATATATATGCTAGATAAGAAGGGATTTTCCGAAATTCAAGGTCTTAGTGGCATAAAGGGGGTTGAGATCGAATTTTCCATCTGGAAATATTGATTCCACAGCCGTAGCTCAGTACTGGGTCTCCGGATTAAAGAAATAAACAATAGGTGAATTTAGTATTGCTGATTCATTTAAGGTATAAAACATCCCTCTGCGTTGTCCTGAAGCTGAGCAATGCTAAAAACAATTAATCAAATCATCGCCCACAATTTTCCTTCAGTGGAGACCAAGGCCAGCAGTCATGCAGCAGTGTCTATCGTTGCAATAGTATGTGTGCGTGAGTATATGGGCACGCTATCCTATGATTATGTATTGATCTTCAGTGTGCGATCTCTTCTAGAGTAAAAATTGAAAAAAAAAGAAACATTATCAGTGCCAAATCTAAGATATTGTAAATTTTATTAATTAAGATATCCATGTGCTGTCAAAACTTCATGCAAATAAGAGACTTGGGAATACACGCGTAGAAACATATGTACATGCATATGCATGTGTAGACATTTGTCCACATTTTAGAATGTTTTAAGGGATTTAAATTTAATTGTGTGTTGTGAGCGGGTTTGTGTGTGCTCTGGTGGCGATTCCCACGGGGGAAGTTATAATTGAGCTTACACATTTTTCAATTGATGTTTCAACAATTAAATAACCGTCAACTCAAATGCGGGCGAAGCGAGGGGAGCACTGGTCAGCTAGTTTATTTATAATCAAAAAAGACAGTCCGTATACTAAGTTTCTTCGATAAAACATTTTTCTTAGTCTGTTAAATTAGTTACGAAAATAATAAAGTCAGTTTAAGTTAGATAAAGTTGAAAGACATAGATTAAGCGTTAGGTTTAGCTTAGAGCGCCCGCATGGGGACAGTAAGTTAGAATTAGAATAAGTTTTAGTTAATTAAGCTAGTTTTAAGCGTTTTTGTTAGCATGTAAGCCATAATGAATTGAATTAATAAAATGCATTGAAAATTAAATGAAAAAATGGGTGCTATACTCGAGCTTGCGGCGGATATATATATCGCAGCCAGGTCAGAGGGGTAAACGATTTCTTGCATCCTGAAAGTCTTCATAGACACTTTGCAGCGCTTTTAGCGACATCAAATATGTGTGGGCATTCCAACGTCGTCAACACACATACCGAGAATAAAAATGAATAAATAAATATTTGGCGCAACAGCTCTTTAAGTGCCAGGGCCTAGCCTCTCGCTAGGCTCAGCTAGGTGCTTTGTATTTTCCACATGAATGAAAGGGACCTACAGTTTAATGCCGTATCCGAAGGGCAATTTGTCTTGAGAAGCTTTTTTGAGACAACTGTACTCTCGGATGTTTGTCAGACGCTCGCGAGAGGTGGGACCGTGAAAAAAACTTTTTTGTGTTTTGTGGGATTCAAACTTGGAACCTCACGCGTAGTGATCCGACACAGTAACCACTTACGCCACGGCGCCCACATACATAACAAGAATGGAAAGTCTTTCATTTTCGGAGAGGCAAATGCCATTCATTGCTAATGGCTAAGGATTAAGATTTCGCTTGAGCGACAAAAGACAGCATTGTGTGTTCGAGGCATTAAATTTCAGTCTATTGTTTACAAACCATTTAATTATGCTGTTAAGTTCAGAATTTAAGGAGCTTAATATATGCTGCCGCTACAATTCCACAGCCGACGAGCAGGGATGTGGACCAACGGATAATTTACATTGACAATTTGATAATAGTTGAAGACAAAAAATTCAAACAAACGTAGACGATATCGTGAGATCATTGTCAAATGTACTTTGGAATTGAATGGCAGTGTAACAAATGTGTGCCGTAAATATTTTTGTGCGCACAAGGTAAAACCGCCTAAGTCGAGTTAGGACAAAACTGAGTTAAGGATGCCAGATATACTACTATGGTATTCAAGGTTTATGCTATAAAATTTCAATCTTACTACCCGTTATCTTTACCGACTTATAGGCAAAGGAACAAAACTAAAATCCCAAATTCTCATACGTTTTTGGGAAAAACAAAAACTTTAAACTTGTTTTCTGAAAATCCTTGAAAGTCGACTTAGGCGGTTTTACCTTAGATAGAAAGATATTAATTTTCTTTTGATAGTTAAACATTCAATTCATAAAATTACATTCAATTTTGTTGATTTAGCACAGCTTGCACAGAGATATGATTATTGATGCCTTCCTACTGAAAGATACAATTGATTTGTGAATGCTTCTTGTATTAACAAATATGTTTGGACGAAAAACATCCATATAAGGAAAAATGGTTTTACCTTGTGGCCACCGATTTTACGCAATGCTTAGGTGAACTAATAGCTTCATAAAAAGTGTAAGCAAAAAGGAAATTGGCTGCCCCTTGATTCCATTTAAGGACGTTCGTGGAAAAGAAGCACCTCCAAATATCTTTGTCCAAAATAAGCTTGGACAAAGAGAACGAGGTAAAGGAACACATCAACAAATTCCCAGCCTTTGAAATCCATTATACGAGGCGAGATACTATTAAGAAATATCTAAGTCCCGATCCCAATCTTCGCTGATGTATAAATTATATAGATAAAGCACTCAAGCCCCAGTAAGGCTCTCAAAATATTTAGAGATATAAGAATGAGCTTAAAATTTAAAGTACATAAGCTAGATACCTGCGCAACATAAGAGATACTAATAGCAGAAATTAAAGTGGCGCCAAATGGAGAAGAAAAGAAAACTTTGGAAGAAGATAAAAACCACATTAGGATAATGCATAAATGGGATATAAAAAAAAAAAGAGGGAACAAGACAAGGAAAGTGCAAAAAAAAAAACTTAAAACCTCAAGGTATTTGCAATTGCCTTGCAACAGTGCTTACCCACACTATCTCTAATAAATTCTTCGAGTTTCTATAAACGCCAGCTCTGGACATTTAACCTAATAATACATGACCTGGATACTAACGGCACTGAATAGTTTATGTGCACGAGGAGATTGCACGGAGGGTTGGGAATGAAATATCGTACAACTTAAAATAACTTTAACTTAAACTGATAAAATCGTTTTTACAGCGATTTTTGTTCAGGATAGAATGAGAATTCGTTTGTGACCACCATTTTTTTTTAGTGTTTCTTAGTAGCAATCCACCAGTTGAATTCATCGAACCCCGACATACCCATATGGAGTGCGATAGTGATCACGCATTAATTGAAAGAAAGAAGAAAAACGCACACACTATCAGTTCATTTACGCAATTGGACCTAAGATTACTTTCGTCAAAATAAAAGCTCTATTTTTTCAACATTAATGAACTTGTAAAAACAAAATTTCATTTTAAGAAAGTTAATGAGAATGACGAAAAATTTATTTGGAATGCTCTAAGATGGCTTGGTTAGGGGTTAGACACATTATTAAACAAAACTTTATTACGTAACGACGAACCCTTTATAACACTGAAAGTTGGAAAACGAGGTGTCATTTTTCTTGAACACATAGAACTTCCAAGAAATGATAAGGTTCCGTTCATATCTGATGAGAAGAAAAGAGATCTTCTTGAATTGAAAACGTTCATAGGTCCACTTTTTTTACTCATTTTACCAGAATCTTTATTCCGGTGAAGTTAACGCTCACCCAGAGCTTACCAGAAGGATGAAGAAGATCCTTTACTTTAAATTTCATATTTTTCTACTAAACTAATGCGGGCTTTGTATCCTTTTTTTTTTAAATTCCATTACAATCTCTACTTTTTTGGAATTTATTTTTTAAATAATTTTTCATTTTTACTATTGTTTGTTTATGCATGGAGAAAATATAAATTTGTTAGGTTTCAAAATTTAATACATATGTCAGTATGTGCATTGTTTTTATTCTATGCAAATATAGCCTATATCCATTTCCAGATAATTTTGAAGACAAAATAAATTCCGTATAATATAAGTAAAGTGAAAATAGAATTTGCAATAACTTCCTTCACCGCAGGGAAAAATAGTCTAACTTGACTTTGGTGTGTGCTATTCGTATTTATTCGCGTAGATAACGACTTAACTCAATTTAGGTTTCTTCATAGCAAAAAAAAAAAACACGACAAATCAAAATAACGTAGGTCTTTAATTTATAAATTTGTTATTAATTAGCCAACAAATCACGACAGGCCGCAGAAGGAGAGAAAGAGACAGACAGTACCCTAATCTTTTTTACTCGATTTTACCTTGTAACTACGTATAATTATCCCAAAATTGAAATATTTTTTATATAATTTTCTCTCTGGAAAGCCGAACCTATAACGCTGAAATAGTGCCCCGCTATGTCTGGAATTCATTATCGGTAGCAGTAACTGAGTTAAGGGCAGCGAAGTGAGACCATAAGTAAGGACATGCTTAAATACGTTTTCTGAAATGTGAAAAGGCACTTATGCTGTTATCTCTTGTGGCCAAAGATATGTATAAAATAGAAGAAAAACAATTTTTTCAACAATGTTGTTGAAGTACAAAATTTTGAAAAAAAAAGAAACTGCATTTTTAAAGTTAGAACAGAAATACAGAATTTTGACATAGACATATGTACGAGTATGTGGGTAGGTATACTGACAAAGTATTTTTTTTTGTGTGAAACAATCAAAAACTTTTTTGAACATTTATGGAAAGATAACCACTTCGTGTGTTGGATAATGTACACATGGCAGTTAAAGTTCGGCCTTATATATGGTTTCCACACTTTCCTTTTCGTGAATTATTCTCTTTTAAATACTGGAGACCATGTTTGCTATATTAGAATTTATACTAAGAATACTAAGTTCGAATTGTTTATTATAGAAGTTAAGCTCCAATTTTAATTAGAAGAAAGTGAACAAACTTAAAAGCTATAATCAGACTATTAATTCTCCAATAATTCTCTTTCTTTGAATTTTGAATGTACAGTAGACGCTCGATATAGTGAACTAATTAAAACCGGGCCTGTTCACTGGAACGAGATTGTTCACTGTAACGAGCGTGGACTCCTTGAAGCAAATTTCATCAAAATGTGTATGTTTTCACATGCAATACATCGAAAATAGAATACAGTCACTCCAAGCCAAACTCGGACACCTTAGTAGTCGTAGTTCCACTGCTGAAAAGTTAATTTTCAATGTAAATTCAAATAACATATTAAACTTTTTTTTTAATGGTTTATTGTGTGTATATACATTTTTTGTAATGGTTTTTATTGTATATATATACATATTAATATGTTATTTGAATTTACATTGAAAGCTAATTTTTCAGCATTGGAACTACGACTGCTCAGGTGTCCGAGTTTGGCTTGGAGTGACTGTATATGTAATTACATTTTTTTTTTGCAATTACTAAAAAACAAGGCAATATTTATTCAACAGAATAATTTATTTTTAACAAAAACAAGTAACAGGCAGTTTGCATTGGTACTACAAGCCACCCCAAACTGCGTAGCATTATAATCGTGCAAGATACTCGCACAACACGATGAGTAGAACAAACGGTAAATTTAGACGATTGTATATGAGTATGCATATCCATGAACGTATGTATTTCCCAGCGGACCTAACTGGCGATTGCATGGCACTGTTTTAACTATTTAATGCATGCGGTAAGGTTCTAAGAAAATAAAAAAGCATAAGTTCACTGTAGCGAGTTTTTTTTGTTCACTATTTAGAATAGCCTGTATAATATATTGTGCGTTCACTATATTGGATTGTTCACTGTATCGATGTTCACTATATCGAGCGTCCACTGTATTTTAATACTACTTAGACTATTTTAATTAATTCTATCAACTATTAAGCATGTATTTTTCCAAAATGAACTTTAGCTCCGATAGTGCTTAACTAATACCCATTTCATGAGGTTTCTAGGTACACATGTATTTGTAAGTATAAACGATATAAATATTTACATACACATCGATGTAAAAGTCTGGGAAAGGTTAACCATGATAGGATTTCCTGGTTTTCTTCCCTATTTATTGTCGAAATAAATTAACAGCGTCTTCTACCAACAATACACAGAATACACAAGGCACTTATACTACTTTGTACGCAAAAGATCAAACTTAACGGCTTAAACCTTTGTATAATGCCAGCAATTTTACAACATCTCTCATCTTCTCATCACCATCAAACATCAACTCAATGGTTAAACTTCAAGAAATGCCATTAAATCTGAAGTTGTTCACCCACAAATGTCAACATCATTGGGTTAACTTAAACGTTCGTTCTACTTTTATTCTTCCATTTTGTCAATTTCAAGAGATTTCATTGGAAAAAAGGAAAACTACCCAAGAAAAAAAGGATAAGATACAAAATCTTTCACGCAGCTTTCTCGCCCAGCACAATACACTTGGCATGTGTATCCCCAACAAAGCTATCAAAAACTTTTAAAGAAAATTGCCATTCAAAGGAAATCTCCCGGGTTGTCAATTTTGGATGAAAAACTTTAATCTTTTTTCTTGCATTTTCTTGAAGCAGTAGGGGTTTGTAACTCCCTGTGGTAGGAGTCCATTAAAATAACTAACAGTCCATTTTGTGATTTTCACTAAGAAGGATGTTGCATAAAACATTTCGCGTGCGAAATGAATTTATTTATCTAACCTCTGTCGTGGATAACATAAAGCAAATCAGGGTGGGCAAAAGGCGTTTTAACTTCTTCCATGTCTCCGTTGTTAATTGATTAGATTACCTTTGTAAGCACCAGACAGATTGATCCGGTAAACCTGGTAGAAATTTGTCTGAGAAACACAAAGATGTGACTGAATGCTGACGTTGTTAAGAACACCTACATGGTTCTCAAAGTCTAGACCTTGAAGGGCAAGTTAATAAGTAAAGTGTGTAGACAAGGGCGGTTGGTTCAGTCCTGTCACCTGTGGTATTAATGATGGCCTACTCTTTTTAAAGGAGCTACACATTCATTATTAATGCAATTGGAGTCACTAATTACTACCTTTGGCCTAGATAAACAGTATCAACACATGCAGTCAATCTCTTTAAAGACTGGTTGGTATTTTCTTGTTACCATAGTATTCGGTTTTTTCTCTGACTTTTTACTAGACAGTTACTTCGATTAATTGGAATAGATAAATGAAATTTGTTTGCCCACATTAAATTGCTGAGAGACTGCTTGTTGTCGCTGGTAATGGCTGAGGGTTCTGTTAAAGTTGTGTACCTTTTGTTGCTGAGAGGGGTGACGAACTGTAAGAAGCAACCCGCATGTTTTAGTTGTCGCAATGAATAATTAAATTTAATTCAGTTGAACATGTAAGTGAATTTTCCATTAGAAGATAGTGGAATGGGTGCAATTATTCATTTTAGGGATAGGAATAAGGTTGTCCCGTGCCCTAGTTTCGATCGAACATGACTAGGATGATGCATCCGTCATAAATGCAGCTTTAAGTGTTCATATTGCTGTGGATCCATTAAAACGTTTTCAAAAACTCTGTCAAAAATACGTTTGAAGCAAAACGAAAGAAGTTAAAAAAAAAGAAGATAATTCGCCAAAAAGCAATAAATAATCCAAGCGGTTTGCATAGAACACGAGTCAGTTTAATTGAATATATAGGTAAAACTAGCTGACCACTGTTCGCTTTGCTTCGTCCGCACTTTAGTTGACGGTCATTTACGTGTTAAAATATAATTGCCAGCAGAATACAATATTGAAAATATGTAAACTTAATTATAACCTCCCCTTGTGGGAATCCCCACCAGACCACACACAAACGCGCTCACAACACACTTTTGATTTTAAATCCACTAAAGCATTTTTAAATGTGGACAAATCCAACGATCAACAAAATGTCACCTAAGAAAATGGAAAAAAGATTGCAATGCAATTGTAATGATTCTATGTTTGTCCATCCATATGTATGTACATATGTACTCGTTTAGCACATACGTATACATATCTTAATTAATAAAATTTAAAATGTCTTACGGCCATATTATTGACTCACTTTAACCCGGCTTAAAACGTATATCCGGGTTAAAGTGAGTTTAACCCGAAAATTAAACCCAAGCCCATAATATCCACTCGTTAAACCTGAACTTAAACCCAGTTGTATAAACCTGATTGGCGTGTAACCGGATCATATTTAAACTGCCTCCGGAGACCAGTTTAAGTACTTTAACTCGGATTAAAACACAATTTCATAATATTGACTCGTTTTGTTCGAGTCACATTTAACATTTTTTGTTCCCAGGAGGTAGGAAATGTAAAATAAATATAAGAAGTAAAAAAAAAAAAAAAATATTTGGCGCAACAGCTCTTTAAAGTGTCAGGGCCTAGCTTTTCGCAACCACTCATGTTGTGTGCGTTATATTTTTCACACGAATGGTAGGGACCTACAGTTTAATGCCGAATCCGGACGGCGATTTGAGAAGCTTTTTCGTGACAACAATACACCTCGCGAGAGGTGGGACCGTGAAAAAACTTTTTGGTATTTTCTGGGACTCGAACTTGGAACCTCATGCGTAGTGATCCGACACACTAACCACCTTGGGCCACGGCGCCCAATATAAGAAGTAGCAAGAACCAAAAAAAAAATATTGGATTTCATTCGTGAAATTAATGAAATGTTAGGTCTGTTCACGTACTTTCTGCACCAAAATTCGCAATTTGCCAAATTTCAACTAGTGGGGGTAAAATTCTCTCAGAGAGAGGTAAAGTTACGAAAAAGTAAACGAACCACAAAATGTTACCACTTTTTAAACGTCAAACCTCAAACCCAATTGTATGTGAAAGAAAGAAAGAAGGAACAAGCCAACAGAAAATGACATATACAGCGATTTGACAGATTTCACAAATCTGCCCAAAGAAATTTCTTGGCCTAAAATTCGTAGCATGGGGAAATTTCTTTCTCGAATGTATCGAATGCATAAGCGGGCTTCCGTCGACGATTACGATGAAGTGGATTTCCGCAAGTACGAGTACTTTCGGCTGAAAAACAGACTACATTCGTTAATTGGACAGAAATTGGATGATAATAGACCTCGCATTGCATTCATACACACAAACAAATAAATGAACGCATACAAATCACATCAATTTCAAATTCAATTTTCTTACTTTTAAATTAATTTCGAGAGACATGCACGAAGAGAACAATGAACAAGTCAAAAAAAAAAAAAATAAAAAAAAAAAAGATAAACACATGTCCAGGCTAATTTTCCGTGAAATTTTACAAAACATAGGTTTAAAATGGGTTCAAAAACGAGTTTAAACTATTTTAAATCCAGCTTAGATTCATTTTTAATCCACCGAGTTTAATGCAAGTTTTTGAGTAAATATTATGAACATAGGTTTAAATTTTCGGGTTTAAAAAATACGAACTAAATGGTCGTATTTAAAACTCACTTTAACCTACTTTACACCCGGAGTGAATAATATGGCCGTTAGATTTGGCACTGATAAAGATTTAAAAATTTTTCCCTTGAAGAGATCACACACTAAAGTTCAAAACAACGCGCCCATATACTCTCACGCATACTATTGCAGCGACAGCAACTACTGCATGACTGCCGGCAGTGGTCTCCACTGAAGAAAAATTGCTCAGCTTCAGGACAACGCAGAAGGATGATTTATAACTTAAATGAGTCAGCGGTGATTTTACAAAATTATTTATTTCTCCAATCCGGTGTGGCATTACTGAGCTACGGCTGTAAAATCGATTTCAACCTCTTTTATGCCACCTAGACCTCGATTTTTTTAGTACCAACGTTCAATAGTTTTGGAGAAAACGTGTTCACAAAGTCACAAGACTTTGCTTTTATAGTATTTAAAGATAAGATCAGATTGACATTATTTTATTCATTTGCAGAACCTGCATAAATAGAATGCATGACTGGGTCGCACGTACTTGCACCTATATATAAGCTGCTCGGTTGCAATCTATTCATATTTAATATTCTTCTTACATCGTTAAAACATTAATTCAAAATATTAATATGCCATATTCATGCGCATCTCATTTCTAGCATAGCTATTCATTTTGAGCAAAATTAACTCAGGAAAAGTTCTGCAGCAGCCGATTTTCAGAAACCGGTCGTTAATTAAACTACCGTTATATGCATTTTCTGGCAAGAGCTTAGTATGTTTACTCACATGTTTGTGCTTTTTTAAGCGAGTACTAATTTCAGACAGTTATATCCGTCACATCAATTGTCAGATTGCAAACTGTCAGCGTAATTTTTATTCAGTAGTATTGGCAATTTTATCGTGATGTCATACACGCTTCCACAACGTTACCAAATTAAAAAAGGCTTACAAGATCCAGCTCGTGCAGGAATTGAAGTAGAATGACCATCGTTTGGTCTAGGATCATTATTCGTATTTTTGAGGACATACGGCCACACATGCTTCATGAAAACTTTGTCTCTCGGATGACATTCATCAGATCCAGCCATGGCATATGCTCGAAGTTGTATTTAGAAATTAATTGTAAAATGCATTCTCTAGATCGAACACAAATAAAGGGCTATTTAATAAAATTTCATGTGTTTTGTTCAAATTAAAGTTAGTGCCTACTGGCTTAAAAAAGCCCTTTACAGCAAACTAATCAGCGTGTAATGAAATTTTTCTTTTAATTTTCATACGCTGAGTGACAACCACTATCCTGAAGTTTACGGAGAACATTCGAAAAGAAATTGCCGAAAAAACACCAGATACTTGCGAGAATGTTATGAAAAATATGCTTCAAAGAGCATTTGCGCCGCGGCCAGAGGCGTCTACTTGACCAACATCACATTTCATACATAATGTTAAGGACCATATAATAAATCAATAAAATATAAATTATAAAATTGTGTTTCATATAAAACTTATTTAAAAAAAGTTTGGCTTGAAACATAAAAACATCCTCTACATTGAAACGAAAACCTGAAATGTGAGTGTATGTATTACTATGAGCAGGTTCCTGGAAATTTATAGAAAATCTGTTGGCACTACCTTTTTTGTTCACCCCAACTTAATTAAATTTCAATCTTCTCCAGAAAAAAAATTTGTTTGCCTTGTACTGATGCTCAGGGTACGGGTAAATGGGAAAAATAATTTTCAGCCAACTTAATCTTATAAAAACAAAACAAAGAAATAAGATGAAATTCGACTTAATAATAATAATAATTATTATTTATTTAACATTAATTCATAATTACTAGTATACAGTGGATGACCAAGAGAACAAAAAAAAAAATGGAATGACAAAATTTGCCTGACCGTTTAATACATTACTTAAAAAAGAAAAATAGAGAAGGGAAACGTATTAATGATTTAGAAAATCATTAATACGTTTCTTGAAACACAAGAGAGGAACCCTCTCCAATTAGCAAACGTTCTCACCTAGCACTGCCTGACAGCGAGACATGCACAAAAACTAGGCATCCCCTACAACGATTTCTGCAGAGGCTGTAGGGATGAAGAGAAGTAAGAGACTATTAGTCACTTTCGCTTGTCCTGCGCTTGCCAACATTAGGAAAACCATCCTGGGTGAACACTTTTTCCACGATCTAAGTGATCTCAGCAACGCCTGCACGGCTAACATTAACGCATTTATACAACGAAGCAAATGATTCCTAGAGTAAGAGGGTAACCCACCCACATTATACATCAGCAGTACAATGGACCTACTTCTGGTTTAAGTGCATCTTCATCAAAGGCCGATCCTAACCAACCAACCATAGGACATACTGCTAGGAAGTTGAACCTTCAATTTTATTACGATTACAAAAGCGACAAGTTGCTCGGAGATCGAGTAGTAGTAGTTATGACCTAAAATGTTGGTTCTAGCTTTAAAAATGAAGCTTGTTTAAGAGGGCAACAACTCCCTGTTAAAATAGCTCTTAACACCCAGTGTGTGGTTCAGTTCCTTATAAATCATTCTAGTTGAGGACTCTCGAGCTCTGGTCAAACACTGCCGGTAAAATGTTTCATCAACCCTTGCAATATAATCGTAAAACCATGCTCGCCAATTATTAACTATGATATTAGCTAGATCAAAATGTAGAGTGTAGACCTATGGAGAAATATCATCCCATGCTCCATTGAAGTGCATATTTCATCATTTGCTTCTGAACGTTGATATCAGGTCTCTGCATAATTTTGATAATGTAATAAGCATTAGCTTCCAAATTCTTCAAGTAGATTTGGAGAAGCCCGAATTCGACATGTATTGCATAGGTCGGCGTTGAAGTTTGAAGCAAAAGCGTTAAACTTTTTCAAACTCCTCAAAGTACTGATGGCCAAAAACGTGGTTAGTATAGCAAATGCGGTTGTTAATTGTAGCATCCAACACTCTATATTTTGAAGTATCAGTAACATAACTGTTGCAAATGAATCTACTCCACATGAGGTTAATAGCCGTTTTTGCTTCCACACATTTTTCTTTAGCATGTGGTCTCAAATCGAGGTTGTACGAGATGTTTTTTAAATTGTTTGACAACCTCTATAGATTAGTTCGATTAAACAGTCCTCCTGCGATGAGTAGATTCAAAAATCATAATCTTAGACTTAATAGTATTGATTTGCAGGCTCCATATGTTACAGTTGTGTTTTCGTCTATTGATTTGCAGTTGGAGTTTGCCAGGATTGTCAGCCAGTATGACGAAGTCATCAGCATAAAGCAGTGCCTTAATTGAAACCTCACCGAACATTACACCACCGGGCAAGTTATTAGACACATCATCAGCAAAAAGAGCAAACAGAATTGGACTTAGAACACAACCTTCAGGCACACCCGAGTCTAAGTGCT
Organism: Brachypalpus laphriformis; assembly: GCA_945910035.1. Lineage (NCBI taxonomy): Eukaryota > Metazoa > Arthropoda > Insecta > Diptera > Syrphidae > Brachypalpus > Brachypalpus laphriformis. The sequence continues at coordinate 38,828,092 of OX246753.1, forward strand.
AAAAAAAGCTGCCATTCCATACAGCTGCTGTAGTGTTAGATATAAGCTGTTTACATACTCTTAAGAATTTTGTGGAGAGGCCGAGCATTGACAGCAGGGCATTTCTGTTAATCGTGTCGAATGCTAACTTAAAATCTACGAAGAAGACAAGCAACTTTTCTTTTTATCGATATGCCTTTAGCTTTACTTGTAAGGAAAAATATTTGGTCTACTGTCGGCATCCCATAGCGAAATTCGACTTACTATGCAGCATTCTTATGATAAGAAATAATCTCCCACCTAATATTTGATGCCACAATAGCCTTATACCTAACGAAATCATTGGAAAAGTAAGGGTCAACGAAATATGGTATGATATATTGAACTGATAAACCCAAGCAATTAAGAGAGCGATGAAGATGGTGATTTAATTTGTAAATGGATACTTAAATCGTCGCTTGGTTGTTGTGGTAACGAACATGAGCTGTAGTTGAATTTGCTTTAATTAACTATGGGTTCCTTTTTTAATACTAGATTTAAGAATAGTTTGAAAGAGCTAAGCTAATGGAAAGTACCTAAGTAAAAAAAATCTTAGCACTGCAAAGCTAAATAATGGAATTGTTGATTTTTTTTGTTATGTTGTTTCATTACATTTAAGATTAATGAACATACACTTCAACAAATTTTGTTTTTGTTATTGTGTTTTATTAGATTTAGGATTAATATTTTTGATAGGATTTTTAGACAGAATTTAAAAAAAATAAATGCGGTCATATGGTCAGATTTGACCGGATTCATATATTTTAACTAGCTGGGAGTATGAATTGTCGTCTCTAGTTTACGCAAGAAATATAAAAAAAATTCTAATATACGAAGTTTCCCATATCTTACCCATCCGCCATTAAACATACGAAAATTACTTGCTGCTTAATTGGGCAATCTACAGATTCCCATCCGGTTAATATTGCATTGACTTATAAGTCGACACCTCAGATAGTTCATATGTATGATAAATACGAACTTAATTTTAAGATGGGGAAGTCAAGCATTTGTTAACTATTAGTGGTTGTGTATTTTTATTTTATTTTATTTACTGAACAAATCTTTTACAATAGATTGCAAAATCTTTGTAAGTAAAATTAAATTTAAACATAGCTTTCTTAAAAAGGCGAAACTATGAAGTAGTTTAAGTGTTGGCAAGGAAAACTTGCATACGGGGCTCGCTACCCACTTGAGCCTTTTTTTTTATAACAGGACTTACTAAATGTTTATGTCTATATGTCTTACTATTGGAAAGTTCCCCAAGATTGGTAAATTAATTTCACAGTAACACTCTAGGTAAATAGTTATAATCGAAATGCTGATTTGATGATTCCGATACATTAATAACCTTTGGTTTTGGAAATTCAGATCCCAAACATTGACTATTCATATGTTTGCATGGAATTTGGCTTAAATAAAGGAAATGCATATCACAAGAAGTGCTGCAACACCACGATCAAATATTTAATTAGATTTACCCTGCCCCTTGTAAGGTAGCAGTAATCTCCTTCTATCTCCAATAATACAAATAATGCGATAAACTCTGTTACAATCAACCAACAATATAACGAATTATTAATAATGTTTTGCAAATGAACATTCAGTGTAAGCCCGATCTTCTGTCATTAGTATCCTATGAGCCTTATTAATTAATCTTACGTCCATGTAGACAGAATATTACTTAATCGCATTAAACGACTCCCCATCATCCACCTAATCATATCGGAAATTATCTTCGTAATAATGTAGACATAATAGAAATCCGATTAATAAATTACTCCCTCTATTGTACAGAATTTTTCCATTAATCATCACAAGGGTTGCGCTTCCGTATCATGAAAGATACATACATAGCCACGGTCTTCCGTGTAGATATTTCGCTCATACCTACTGACATACCTAAGTTGGCATTAAATACCAATTTTTCAACAAGTACTCATTTAACATTAACATGTCATACCTACAGCAAAACATATCCCCATTTGTTACTGTCCGAGAGATATTCTCTCTCGTCGTCGCTGGTTCTTGTAGCTGTCACATATGGTAAACGCAACATCCATCTTGCCTCATTGCCAAATCCTGACACGTACATACATCTCAAATATATTCTAAATTTTCCTACTACACACAGCTCAGATAAGCGGAGAAAAATTCCTACAACTCGTTTCTGACATGTGTACAATCGACCGATACACCACCCAAGGGGGACAATCACTCAAACATTCTTAGTGAAGATACGCCACGTCTAAAGATTCATCATCATCGCCCTCGGGGTAATCAAAATTCTCATCACACGTGTGGAAGGGTGCGCTAGAGGAAATAATTTAAGCATCCTCCCATCGTCGCACCGCTCAGAATGTCACTCTTTTCGAATACCTACCGAAGTTCTGTATGTGTATGGATACGCTTCCACCCGGAAATGCTCGTGCGTTTTTAATCCATCTTTGACCCAATTCCAGGATATCCTTTTGCTTTTAATCCAACAATTGTGACCTTATCCTGATGAGAAAAGTTTCACGGAATTCACTCTCACTCGAGAAGTTTCTTAGGAAACACACTTAAGGACGACTTGTGACGAAATTTAATTCGCAGCCATCCTATCCACTCACGCACACTTGACGGGTAAATTAAAATAGATATATTCCGTTTGCCGTTCAATCACCGAATAGACTCTACTTACACCCACCGCACATGAAGATTACATATTCCCGAACGGGTTGTTTCGTTTCACACTTTCTAATGCATATAAGTACCCAAGATAGGAGCCTTGACTTGAAGGATCCTTTTTACTTCTGTATGTGCTGGTTTTGTCACTTCACTTTTATTTGATTTGTGTAAGGATGAGTCGAAGGCAGAGTAAGAACGTTTTCGCGTCCGCTTTGGTTCGGTGGAAAACACCAACTGATTACAAGTTGGCGATGTTATCAACAGGGTTGTGGACTTAGCCACTGGGCTGTAGATGGGGTAGTTCCAGCAGTTTCGCTGAATTGACATGGCGCATGTGTCAGAATGAAAGACCGCCAAAAATATTACAAGGTATTCTGTTGAGCCTTACTCTCTGTGCAGACACAGGATGCAAAAGTGTGTCCTTCAGACTTGGTTGCATTTACTTTACGAACAGTTGGCGAGTAGCGTTGTTATTGCTACGACCCAGAGAGAGGAAGAGGCACAATGCACAAGAGAGAGTAAATACGTAACGACGTGTTATTTGCAAGGCCACCACACGAGGAAGGATTCAAGTGGTAGACACGTCATTTGGTCTTTTCGCATAACCTGCTTTGTACACTTGGAGGGCTCATTCAAGTGGGCAATAGAAGGAGGTTTCACGGAGTGCAATGTCGTAGAGACACTGTCTTCAAGTATTCATTTAATTTCAATTGCTTCTTGTTCTTCGAAGGAAGGTAGGTATTTGAGGAAGAATATTTCAAGATGGTATTTGGGGCATAAGATAACCACGAAAATTATGTAATTTGTGGTCATGAACATGTGGTTGGGGAAGGAAGATGACTTTACTGAATTATAAATGCGTCACTGTTGAAAACTTTTAACATCGAACTAATAACCACTCATAATAAGGGATTATGAAAATGTAATACCAAAGTAATTAATCAGTTTAAAGATATATCTGCACTAACCACTGGTTTCAATAATTGCAACCAGCTATTCTTCGAGCTTCTCAGTAACTATTAGGATTACTTCTCAGGCACCCTCTGTAAGGTCCTTTACATACGACTCGTTCCTCTTATAGCTTTGTCTAGGTCATGCAACTCTCGCATCGTGGAATTAAGCAAGTTTGGAGAATTATCAACAGTCTTTATGCTAACATTTTTTTTTGTAGTAAAAAACCGTATCTAGCAGTCTGTCACTAGTAGGATGCTTAGGATACTCACTGAAAAATGATACCTCTCTATTTTCGAATCTGCAATAATTTCCTGAAAATTAAGATTACATCAAGATATGTATTTATAACATGTTTGAGTATACGAATAGGGTTTTCGATAACAAATCGAATCTCAATTGAGTAGGGGATAATTTTGCGAATTACATAGATATAGTATTATGTATATAGAAACATTTATTCCGATGTTAGATAAAATATTATTTATTACTAATATTGCATTAGGAATTCAATTAGATTGATTTATAACTTAAAACAAAATTAATGGGTTGTGCAACACAAGAACAAAAAACCTCTACTTCTACTGTTTTTCCAACTTCTGCTGCTGAAAGGTTCTACTCTGGCAGTATAATGAACCGGAGAGTCTGAGTGCTCTGAGAAAAAACCTTTCTTCGTCCTCGGAAAAGACCATCTTCTCGGTGACGACTCATCTCGTTTTTTGTTGCCAATAGATCCACACAAACTTCGAGAAGGCTTCTATGATACAAACGATATAGCAGTACATCTTATCAGTTAGTGACAAAGGGCACAGATCAACATGATAGGTATCAAATGGTAGCTCATTTCTTGAAATTGAATTTTAATAACTATCTTGCTTCCCAGTTTTTCTCTCACATAGTATACAATGAATACAACTCACTCGTACTTGATCGACTTTGCTTTGCAGCTTGGGAATAAAGTATTCCCTGCACAGGAGTTGTTCAAGCTTTCTTGCACTGAAATACCCTCTTCATGAGCTTTCGTATGATCCCCTTGTCATGCTAGGTTATGTATATGGGCTGGCAGGGAGTGACGCTCTCTGCAACCACAGGCGCCATTAGAACTACTCCGACCGCAGCACTTGAAGCAATTCTCGTACTGATGCCACTAGACTTATTTGTTAAGAAATCAGCCGCCATGAGTGCCCTACGCCTAAAAGAATCCAACCTATGGAGAAAGGGCCACACGGGCCACCGTAGCATCTCAAGATGGGCTCACCTAGACACAACCACAGACTATCTGCCGCCATCTCCCGTCTTCAGCCTAAACGTCAAAACGGTCATCCCATGGGGCCATTAACCCGCATAGTATTTCAGTCTTCACTGACGGGTCCAAAACAAACGAAGGAGTGAGTTCGGTTATCTACTCATTGGAACCGGATATTGCTATATCACTAAGACTTCCGAACCATAGTGTGTTCCAGGTAGAAGTCCTAGCGATAGCAGAAGCGGCTTATTACTAGAAAAGTGATTGATATTTACATAGATAGTCAAGCTGCTATAAAGGCCACCCCATCCGCGGTTGTAAAATCAAAGCTAATAAAACGCTGCCGCGAGGAACTTAACATACTTATCCAGTACCATCAGGTAACACTCTGGGGGGTCCCAGGACGCGAAGGAATTCCAGGGAACGAGATGGCAGACGAACTGGCAAGAAAGGGATCAGAACAAGACCTGTCAATGGTGCAAAGCTCAGTCCTACCTCCCCTAATACTTGTTAAATCAAATATAGCACTTAACGACAAGCAGAAGAAAGATGGAGAGCGCTCCCATCATGCCGTGTCTCCAGAAGCATCTGGACAAAACATGACAAGATGAAAACCAAGCTCATCCTCACTCAAAATAAACAAAACTTGTTGCATCTCATAGGTATCATTACTGGCCACAACCTATTGGCGGCCCACCGGAAGAGAATGCGGCTAAGTACAGATGAACTCTGCCTAGGATGCGGCAATGCAAACGAAGAGGAGGACTCGGAACACTTCCTCTGCAAATGCCCTAGTCTCTGCAATACCAGGAAGACGGCCCTTGGAAAGTACTTCTTCAACCATGCGGGCAACCTGTCTGAAAAGCCACCAACCACCATCATGAAATTCATAACTTCTTCAGGGTGGTTCAGAGGAGGCCGTTCCACTAACATAGAACTCTAGCCATTTTGTTTCTTTCCTCTCTTTGCAGTTCTTCAACCAGGAAACTCCACGTCAGGGGAGCACAATAGATCCATTTGTGATCCGAGTGCAGGCTGCGCTCATTTGTTGCAGCTAACCTAACTTGACCCATTGTGGTATCTTTGTCATGCTTAAATACACAGTTGTTTGTTTCCTTTGCAACCATCCTTATAAAATAGATCACGTTCGATGAAAAAGTCTTCGTATGGTTTCGTTTCTAAAATCGTTTTTATGGCTCTGATGTGATGATCTTTCTCTTGTGCTAGGAGAAGTTCCTAGAAATCATCATAGAAATAGGATTTCGACTAAGGGCATCTACGTGTTTCATGCGGACACTCGGACGTTACTCTAAAACATAGGGGTTTTCTAACATGTGGCGCCAAGACGTCGTAAAGTATATTTGATCGCAATTTAAGCGAATAATCTTAAGATTTGGTATGCGATAGTTAAGGGATAGAAGTCGATATATACGATTAGTGTGATATTTTATATGGGTCTCATGTAGTGAATTACTACAGTAGACTTACATATTTGAAATTTTGTATCGCAAGTGCTCAATTGATATGCTTTGGAATTGACATCTAGACCATTTTATTTTAGCCCATAGATTTCAGCCAGGCTAAGTACACTAAGCAGTGTATTTAATGCTTTCTTCGAAAACACGGACGTGAAAAAATTCATAAACTTTAACTTTCTTCAGTGCGTTGACTTGATCCTCAATTAATGATCGGGGATAGTGATTTCTAATTATTTGTTTGTTCAGACACCTATAGTCATCGCTTACTGCCACCTTTTCATTGGCTAACACCACAGGGCTTGAATATTTGGAGGAGCTTCATCTAATTATACTATCAGGTTGCCACTGTGTCACCTTTTCATCGACTATTTTTTTCTCCAGCGGGGCTAATCTCCTGTGAGGTTGGCCAACAGGGTCACCGTACCTTAAAACCAATTTCATCTCTACCAGTTTGAGCCTTCATTCTCTCGGATTATAGTTAGCTACTTATTTCTTTATGTCGTCCCTAAACTTAGGATTTCCTATGTACGTATGTACCCGGTTGATCACCACAGGAATGACCAACTTGGTAAACTGATAGACAGCAGATTTGGTCTCTTTTGCTCCGGCCGCTAAAAGTTAGTTGTTTTTACAGACCACCCTGGTCTCTGGCAGTTACGAATGGTATTTGCACAGCAGAATCCGATATTATGAAAACATTCGTATTACAAACGAATTCGTCTGCTTTCACTGTAGCTCCAAAATAACCTAACGCCTTAACTGCCTTCGAAGAGAGTCCTCGAACAACCTTTTGTGTTGGTGTAATGGATGGATCCCCAACCTTGATATATACATCACCCCGTATAAGAGTAATACCACTTCCAGTGTCAATCAACCATTCAAATTCAACTCCATTTACCGAAACAATTTTCGTTGCGCTAGAACAGGAAGCTTTCACCGAATGTGAGCTTCTTTTTTTTAGTTTCTTTTTCGGACAGTTCATCTCCTTATGGCGAAATTTATTACAGTGAAAACACATGGGTTCCTTGTCTGAAGAGCACTGCTCTTATGGCTCCGGCAACCGCGGTTAAAACAACGATGCGATGTCAAATACTCAACAGCTATGCGGCTCTCTTTGGTTTTCCACTGCTGTTTTCCCTAAACTTTCGGTGGCACCATAAAGAATGTTTTTTTCTGTGAAGAAGCGACAATCCGGCCGATCCTTTCAGCAACGTTTTTGCAAATAAAACCTGCTCAAAATCGGACCATTTCATGGTTTCTGACGCTTTTTCTACATCTTGGATCCAACTTTGAATATCATATTCTCAAAACTGTTGTATTCGGGTACTACTGCCATCACATCCTCGGACGTCAAAGTAGTCGTACTCTTAACCCGACCGATTTCTTCATCCATTTATGTCTTTAGAATAGACTTTTCCTTTATATCACTTTTCCGATGAAACAAATCAATTTCTTTCCATATTTTCTCTTTTTCGGGCCAAACTTTCTGCATTGCTAGATTCTTGCCTACGCTAAAATCTCAAAAAAATTAAAGAATTCACTGTTATTTTTATTTACCTTTCTCGGCATTATAAAAAAATAAATCATTTTCCTATCTTCTTCTTCTATCTTCTATATTTATTTATAGCGGAGAACTGCAATCATCAGCCACCCGAATATAAAAGAAAACGAATTTATATTACATATATTTTCAATGCCACTAAGTTGGACTTTCCATCCTTTTCGATCCTCCACCATTGATTCCAACTCATCAGGGGAATCCCTAGACGGCTCCAGGAGAGATGTCGGAATGCGTCCAACCCTCTACTTCTAGGCCTACCTGGCGGTTGCTTACCTGATGGCACGGAAACCATGGCACGTCTTGGAAGCCGGTTTTGTGTTGCACACTCGATCCCTACAAGTTATTCCAGCAACACCACGAAGGTCGCTCATTTCAGCAGCTTGTATCCGCGATCTATCTATATATACTACTAACTATATAAAAACTACTAACCCAATTCATATGGTTTTTTTTTGGGAAAACATCGAGCTTAATAATGAAAAAGACCAATTTTTTATTTCATTGCAATCGGTCCACTTATTCAGGAGATATGCGAAAAAAAAAAAAGAATGAGATGAATTTTGCGTCACTAAAATATAATTAGTCTGCCCCAACCCAATAATGGCCTATGGGATTGAAAAACAAAAAATAGATGGATTTAGTAAATTTACCCCTGTTTTATTTAAGATATAAAACATCCTGCGTTAAGTTAAAAAAAAAAAATATTCAACTCATCGCCCACAATTTTGCTTCAGTGGAGACTACTGTCAGCAGTCATGCAGCAATGAATATCATTGCAATAGTGTGTGTGTGAATATATGTGCGCAGTCTAACATGTTCATTTGCTCTGCACTTATGCGGTCGTCTCAAGTGAACAAAAATATATTAAAGGTGGGTGCTTAAATTCATTTCAATTGCAAGGTAAATAAAACATTAATAAAAGAACAAAATTGATACATCAAAAAAGTATTGGCAAATTAAGCGAAGCTTTACTTTAGGGGATTTCAAATAAAAGGGCGAAGACTTAATATTTAATGTGTAATCCTTCCGCCGTAATTATAGCTTGTAGTCATCTGTCCATGGAATAAACCAGAGTTTTTGTTGTTTCGTTGGATATCTTGTTCAATTCTTCAACGATTACCTTTGTTAGCTCTGGTTTTCATGAAATTTGCGTTTGCTAATAGCTGACCCCAAATGGTTCCATAAATTCTCTATGGAGTTAACATCAGATGATTACGAAGCAGTTTTTTAGTTGCCATTCTCCTGTTTTCTTCGCCGTATATTTCTGATCGTTATCTTGCTGAAAGATAAACGTATTCCCAAGATCAAGCTTTTCGGTGCTTTTCTTTAAATTACTGCGCAAAATATCAATATACATGACATCTGTTATATGACCTTCAAAAAAGGTAATATTTCTAACCCCACTTGCTGCCATACACTCCATACTAGAACACTCCCTCCATCATGCTTCACTATAGGTACAGCATTTTGGCTCTCAAGTTCCGTGTTGGGTTTTCTCCAAACGTATTGTCTACCATCGCTGCCGAAAATGTTAAACTTTGATTCATTCGTGAAAATAACGGATTCCCACAACTCTCTAGATTTATTTAAATATTTTTTGCCGAAATCCATTAGTTTTCTACGATTGATTCCCGAAATAAATGGCTTCTTTCTAGCAGCCATTCCGTAATATTTTGCTTCGTGCAAAACATTACAAAAAAATCTTTTTCAGTTGTGTTTACGACTTGCTCTGCCAAACTTGGTGCACTTATTTTCGCGTTTTCGTCTACTTCTCTTGCAATTTCCCGTTTTTCCCTATCAGAAAAAATACGAGGTCGCCCTTTTCTCTTCGCATTTTCTGTCGATCCCGTGTTTTCATATTTCTTTACGATACATTAAATGCACTGTAAATAAACTAGTTTTAAGTTCTTTTCTATGCTAAACCTTGTTGGCGCAAAAATACAGATTGGTTTTTTACACTAGTTTCTAACTCTCTAGTACGGAACATATTTATTTTAGTACTTTTCAAACTTTTTTTAACGACTTCAGACACTTCTTAATAAGTCAAAGAATTTCAGTTTATTGTCCGGTACTTTCAATAATGGCACCTATTTAATGAACGCAAGGTGTTGCCAATACTTTTTGGTGTGTTAATTCGAATGTTTCATTTTTTACTTTACCCCTTCGGGTAGGGGTTAGAATATACCCGAGGTAGGCATGCCTGTCGTAAGAGGCGACTAAAATCCACCCTTCGTATACCGGGCTTAAAGTGTATACAAAAAATGCAATAAGTAAAACAAAAGATTTAATACCCCAGGTGGCAGTCCAGGTTCACTGGAAAATCCACCCTCTTCGGAGGTAGGCTCTACGGATTCTGGGGAGAGCCAATTATTGCAATTGATAAATCCCTTTATAAAAATTTCAAGGGTACCTCGGTCTCCACCATCAAGACCGAATGTCTCCGGGAAAAAAAGTCCGCCGGAAGTGCAAGCGCACAAGAAACAGGACTTAGAGAAATGTAAAAGCTTTGAGAAGGAAAATAACGAACTTCGCAATAGGCTTGATGAAATGGATCGGCTCTACCAAGAGCTCAAAAAAGAGGTAGACATGCTGAGAGAGGAAAACAAGCTTCTAAAGAACTCGCTTTTACAAAAAGAACGCGAAGATTCCCCTCCCCGCGCAGCTAACCCACAATATCACACGGACGAAGAAGAGCTTGCACGCGAAACGAATTGCGTCTTAAGGAAAAGACCTAGCAAAAAACGCAGAGCTGGCTCTTCGCCCGAAATCGAGCCGCGAAAAGAAGACAAGCAAAATGAGTCGAAGCCAAAACAAACTCAAGCTAAAGCACGTCCTCCGCCTGCAATAAACGTCGTTGGCATAACGGACTACAGTAAGCTACATTGCCTTCTTAAAGGTACGGCGACATCGAAATTCAAGGTAACGTCACTCAGGAACAATGCGTGGAAAATTAACGTTGATGACTCCGATGGCTACCGAGCAATATCACAAAAATTAAACACGGAAAAGATCCAGTGGTATACTTATGAAAATAAGTCAGAAAGACCACTGCGTGTTATAGCAAGGGGTCTCCACCCCTCGTGCACAAAAGATGACGTAATGAACGACCTCAAAGCTAAAGGTTTAAAAATTCTTAATGCCGTCAATATTCTCAAAAAGGTGAAGCAACAAACGGAACAAGGCCAGGAAATCGTGGTGAAGCATGGACTTCCGCTCTTTATGCTTACCTTTGACAGGAGCGAAAATGTAGACGATATTTATAACGTTAAAACTATTCTGAATATCGTAGTCAAGATTGAGCCTATGCGTACGAGCACGAGATCGATACCTCAGTGTAAACGCTGTCAAGGCTTTAATCACACACAGTCGTATTGTCAAAAAGAGCCGAGATGCGTAAAATGTGCTGGTAACCATCTCTCAGAAAAGTGTGACCTAAATAAGCAGGCCCCGGCTACCTGCATTAACTGCAAAGGAAAGCACCCAGCGAACTATCGAGGTTGCGAAGTTGCAAAAGAGCTTCAAAAAAGGCGAGACACATTTAAAAATATTCTACGCCAGAACGCAGAACCGGTTAAAAATAGTCGTGAAATCGCTAAGCCAAGGGTAACGACCGTCAATAAACACGTCAAACTTAAGACGAGAGTCGAGCAAAGTAAAGTTCCTTCGGCAAAATCAAAGGAAAAGCCACAATCTCCAGAGACGCTAACATATGCTCAAGCTGCGTCGCTAGAAACCAAGCAAAGCGGTGTTACGGTAGACCCAGTCTCCCAAGTCTTCTCTATAATTCTTGCGAAACTTGAGGAGCAAACGAAGGTAAACAAAGTCATATTTGATAAATTGAGCAAGCTCGAGTTAAAACCTCGCCAAAAAAGAACTCCCATATGAATATGAATCAGATACTAAAAATTTTAACATGGAACGCAAACGGCCTTCTACAAAAAAACGCCGAATTAGAAGTATTCTTACGAAATGACAACATTGACATTTGCTTGATCTCTGAAACTCATTTGACAAAGGAATCCGGAGTCAAAATAAGAGGGTATCGTGCTTATCACGCATACCACCCTTCCGGAAGAGCTAGAGGCGGATCCTCCTTATTCATTAAAGACTGCATTGAGCACTCCATAAATACGACGATTGAAATCGATACAATGCAAACAAGCTCAGTTCGAGTTAAGAATAGGCACTCGTATTTCAACATCGCGTCCATTTATTGTCCTCCGCGATGCACGTTTCGAAGTAACGACTTTGTACGTCTCCTTGACTCACTTGGACCGAATTTCATTATAGGTGGCGATTTCAACGCAAAACACACCTTTTGGGGTTCCAGATCCAATTCACGGAAAGGCAGACTTCTGTACGAAGCCGGTATGCAATTCGGGGTTGATTTCTTTTCGACGGGGAAACCGACGTATTGGCCCTCTGATACAGCAAAAACACCGGACCTAATAGACTTCTTCGTAGCGAAAGGAGTATCTTCAAATTTTGCGAAAGTAGAGGAAAGCTTTGATCTCTCTTCAGATCACTCGCCGGTAATCTTGACAATAAGTGACCGACTAATGACAGTAGAAGCTGTGCCTAGATTAACTAACAAAAAAACTAACTGGCGCGACTTTAGAACTGATTGCGAAGAAAATATTGTCTTAAATGTATCGCTCAAAACACCCTTCGAAATAGAAGATGAGCTCGGCAAATTTATTGAATCAATACAAAATGCCGCGTGGAAAAATACACCTTTAAGGAGGAAAGAAGTCCCATGCAATGAAGCTTATTATCCGCCGGAAATAAAAGAACTTATTCGAGAAAAGAGGAGAGCACGCAAAATATGGCAACAAACTCGCGCTCCCCAGCATAAAACCCACTCGAATTTCCTATGCAATAAGCTTAGAAAAGCGATCCAAGACCTAAAAAACCGAGAGACTTCAGCTTATCTTGAAGGTTTAACCGCCGAGAAAACCACTAATTACTCGCTCTGGAAAGCTGTCAAAAGAATTAAAAAACCCCAAATACATTCGCCACCGATAAGAAAAAACAACGACGAATGGGCAAAAGGTGACAAAGAAAAAGCGGATCTATTTGCCGAGCACTTAGAAGAGACTTTTAAGCCATTTGATGGAGAAACATTGGTAGATGATTTTACCGGTACGACTACGACATCTGACAACCTTAGAATAAAAAGTGTGTCACTTATAGAACTTTGCCAGGCAATAAAAAACCTAAAAAATAATAAAGCTCCTGGCTATGATTTAATAACCGGACAAATCCTCAAGGAATTACCAAAAAAGGCACTATTAAAATTGCTTTATTTAATAAATGCTTCCATTAGATTATTATACGTTCCAAATCAATGGAAAGTCGCAGAAGTCATAATGGTTCCGAAACCGGGGAAATCTCCAAATGACAAAAAATCGTACAGACCGATATCGCTACTACCAATAATATCGAAGGTATTTGAAAAACTCCTTCTGAAACGGATTCTTCCGGTCATTGAAGAGAGACGCCTAATACCTGACCACCAATTCGGGTTCAGAATCAAGCATTCCACAATAGACCAGGTTTATAGAATAACCGACGAAATTGAAAAAGCCCTTGAGGAGAAAAAGATTTGTTCTAGCGCTTTTCTTGACGTATCTCAAGCCTTCGACAGGGTTTGGCACGATGGATTGAATTATAAGCTAAGACGAATCCTTCCGGAGCAACTTAATAAGATCTTAGAATCGTACCTTAAAAACAGACTTTTTCGTGTTAAGCACGGAACTGAATATTCTGATTTTAAAGAAATCGCCGCCGGAGTTCCGCAAGGAAGTGTCCTTGGGCCTATCTTATTCTTGCTGTACACTCGGGACATACCTCAAACTGAAGGCACTATTGTAGCTACGTTCGCGGACGATACGGCTATTCTGGCAACGGAAAGTTCAATCGAGTCAGCAACCATAAAACTCCAACGAGCCTTGGATAAAATCTGTGAGTGGACAAAAACTTGGCGCATTGTTCTTAACGAGACCAAATCGACGCATGTTAACTTCACTTACAAGAAAATAATCAACCTTCCCGTTTTCATTAACTCGGTACAAATACCGCATGCAAACGAAGCTAAATATCTGGGAATGACACTAGACGCGAAACTTAAATGGAAACCTCACGTTAAAAAGAAACGTGACGAAGTCGAAAATCGACTTAGAGAAATGTATTGGCTAATTGGAAGATATTCCAAACTAAGCGTATATAACAAACTGCTTCTGTATAAGCAAGTGCTTAAACCCGTGTGGACGTACGGTATACAACTCTGGGGTTGTACCAAACCAAGCAATAGGAATCTCATACAATCATTGCAAAATAAAATTATAAGAATAATCGTGAACGCTCCCTGGTATATCAGAAACAATGATATCCACAGAGACTTGGGGATAGCTACCGTGGAGGACGAAATAAAAAACTTCGCTCGCAAGCTTCGTATTCGTCTTCATGGCCATTGCAACTGTGCCATACTCCAAACTTTGGATGTGACAAATCTTACGCGCCGACTTCAAAGAACGAAACCGTTCGAATTAGCGCTATAAGACAAAAAGCCGCATGTAATGACGGTTTCAGCAGGTGCTTTTATTGGAAATCTACCTGCCTCACGCGAATATAAATCTGAAGCTTAAACTACTTGATAAGGTCAAACTTAGTCGTAGTAAACAAAACGAAGGGAAGGGTGTTTTTAGTCAGTAGAAATCTGACACTACTATGAGTACACGGTCTCATAGTGTCTCATGAAGATTTTCACCTACCCACGAAAAAAAAAAAAAAAAAAAAAAAAAAAAATTTTTACTTATTTACCTTATAATTTAATTGAATGCAAACACTCATTTATTGTGAAGTTGTGCTCTATTGTTTAAATGGAATTATTTTTTATAAAAAAAAAGTAAATTCAAATAAAATAAGAAAACTTAAATTGTCCATACTTTTTTGATTCACTCTAACACTTCGCATGAAGCTATTAAACGAGCCCTTGACAGAAAGGGCGTTAGCAAATTAGTATCTAAGTGGATGTATGAGTTGCTGAGAACAAGATCAGCAGAAACGCAGACATCATTTAGAATTATTAAGGTCAACACAACAAGAGGACGCCCACAAGGGGGAGTGTTTTCTCCCCTAATCTGGAGTCTTGTTGTGGATGAGCTTCTTGAAAAGTTAACAAACCTTGGAATTAAGTCAAGCCTACGCTAATGACATTGTCCTGAGTTCCAGGGGGAAATTTGAGAAAACCCTATGTGATATTAAACAAAGAGGCCTAATAGTAACTCAAGAATGGTGCAGCACGACTGAGCTCAATATAAGCTCGGCTAAAACCACAATAGTACCGTTCACGAGAAAGAGAAAACTTGAACTGAAGCCAATCCGACTGTCGGGCACGATACTAACACCGGTAAAGGAAGTGAAGTATCTATGACTACACCTAGATAGTAAACTCTTGTGGAGGAAACACACAGAGGAGATATTCAAAAAGGCTACCCGTGCTCTAATGATATGCAGAAGCCTAGCGGGTAGGTATTGTGGGGTTTAATCCAAATATTTTAAGATGGGTGTATATTGCCATTGTGAGACCAATGATCACTTATGGAGCAATAGCATGGGCAAAGCGAACTGGTCTAGTCACAACGAGAAGACACTCACTAAGGTGCAACTTGCGTGCCTCTGCATTACTGGGGCCATGCGAACATGTCCAACTACAGCTATGGAACTACTCCTGGAGCTAACACCGCTCCATCTTGTAGTGGAGCAAAATGCACAGCGGACGATCCTAAGGATTGGAAGGTAGAAATGCGTTAGCTTGGGAGAATACGATGCATTTATCAAAAAAACTTGCCCTTCTGGCCGTCCCCAGGGACGACAGAATCAGGAAATTAAACTTTGGGACAAACTTTAGTACACATTTAAGACACAAGAAAGAGTGGACTGGGTAACCACACGATAAAGTGGTATACAGACGGTTCGAGAACTGAAGAAGGCCCAGTAGCAGGCGTGTTTGGGCCAAGGACGAAGCACTCAGAACCCATGGGCAAGAGTACCAGCATCTTTTAAGCTGAAATATGTGCTATAGATAGATGCATCCAGCTATCTCGAAAGAAGATACAGCAACTGCGACATACCAATACTGTACTGTACTAGACAGCCAAGCAGCTATCAAAGCACTCCTATGTCATTAAGTCAAAATTTGTGTGGGAATGCCTATACAAACTTATTGAAATGGGCAGAAACAACAAAGTTACGCTTTACTGGATACCCAGTTATGTCGGGTTAAAAGGTAACAACGCAAGACAAGGGGCTGCGGAATCCTTCATTGGACCTCAATCATTCTGTGGAATATACCATACGCGAGGAATTCAGAAAAATGGAGAAAGAAGGGGCAAGGATCTGGAACAACACCACTGGCCTGAGGCAAGCTAACAAACTACTGGGATGTTACAACCGGAAAGGATTTGAAGCCTGTATATGCCTTAGCAAGAATTACCGACGAATCCTAACAGGCTTCCTAACGGGGCACTGCAAACTCAGGGAGCATTTACGGAAACTAGGTATAACAAATAAAAGCCTTTGCAGATTCTGTAATGAGTCAAGTGAGACTCCGGAACACGTTCTGGAATCTTGTGGGGCACTGACCCACAAAAGACTGAAATACTTGGGCAAATACCAAATATCAGACGAGGATATGCCAACTTCTCATTCTCAGATTCTTAAAAGAAACTGGTTTGGAGAGAGAGCTCTAAGGCGAATTATTCTCGCCACGGCAAAGAAAGAGTGTATGACCTTCAAACACAATTCCGAAGGAATTGCAATGCGAGGGGAACTCTAACGAGGGAACAAACCTCTCCAAGGTATTAGCAGGGGGCACAATAGACCACTAGGTCGCAGTGCAAAAATAACCCTATATAAATAATAATATTGTAATAGTAATAATATTGCAGTTATTTCCGCTTTCATACTTTTTAACCAAAATTTAGAAAAATAAAAATGCTGGAGAATATTGGACACATCACAGAAAGAAAACTTTGTTTTTTATTCCATCCTCCTTTTTTTTCTGTGACGCCTTCTCTTCGAGAACAAACGGTGGTTCTCGGTATCCAAACGGATATTTCTGCGTGTGTGTCTGCCTTTCGATGTCTCGTACCTCGTGGTGTGCAATCTCGCATTGATGAAAATGTTGAACCAAAGGCACGATGATTTTTTTTGTCGATACCCCGGACGAGCTCCCAGAATTGTATAGAAACATTTATTCCGATGTTAGATAACATATTATTTATTACTAATAGCGCATTAGGAATTCAATTAGATTAAGTTATAACCTAAAACAAGATTAATGGGTTGCGCAAAAAAAAAAAAATTAACAAAAAAAAACTCTCTCGTTGGGGTGTCGGTGAGTTTTAGGTTGACAGGGTGACCCTACATGTGTCCCTCAAGACTGATTGATGTCCAACAGCTTCCACGAAGGTAAAATAATGCAAAAAGCCAATACGAGAGAAATCTAAAATTTCTTGTTTCTGTATCCCTACTGAATATTGATAAGTAAGTGCATTCGGCTTTGATGAAATTTCAAATCGACATTTCTGACAGGATCAGGTGAACATTATCTCAGGGACATTCATTGCTCGTAAATTATTAAAAGTAACGTCAGTTATATGTAATATAAATTTTGCGCTTTATTAAGTGCCTAGGTCTAGCTTCTCGCAATCACTCGTGTTGTGTGCGTTATATCTTTCAAACGAATGGGAGGTACCTACAGTTTTCTACCGTATCCGAACGGGATTTCTGTTTTTGAAAAGCTTTCTCGTGACATAGTTCTCTCGGATATTTGTCAAACGTTGGCGAGAGGTGGACCATGAACAAACTTCTTGGTGTTTTCTCTGATTCGAACATGGAAGCCCACGCGCAGTGGTCCGACACACTAACCACTGCGCTCCCGTGTGCGCCCACGTAACGTTGGTTAGTTGACTTTTTTATTGAGTCGATTCAGTTCGACTGACTCATATCACTGAGTTTGTTCCAAAGAATGGTGTGAAATAAGAATTTTTATTTTCGATTTGCAGATAAACTGGCAAACATCTGACAAACATTCGAGAACACAACTCTCAGGTTTGAATAAAAAAAAACGTTACTACATGGCAAACCTTATTTATTTAGCGTATGGTATACAGTATTAAGTACGAGTACATGGATATTAAAGCAAAAAGAAAGTACAAAGTTCGAACTAGAGATTATAGATTTTTATCAAGATTTTTTAGCCGCTCGAGACCATTTGTAGTGGCCTTATAAAAGTCTGCTATCTCGCCAGGATATGTCCGGAAGTTTCGGCTAGGAAAAGAGTGGGATGGAAACTCAGGTGGAGACTTTTTTCAGAAGTCATGAACACTCTCTCTCTCTCTCGCTCTGTCATTCTCATAGAGGGGTGTTCACAACGTTGTTATCATTTCCAAAGTGGGAGTTTAGTGAGTTGGGTTTAGGACTTAATTAACTTAAGATCAGGACGGGCATTTACATTCAAGATTCGTGCCCCATAGCCATATGCAGGCCGCACTGTTGTACTCCACATGCCATGTTTAACGGTCTTAACAGGTTATCATATACCTGATCCTATTTGATGGAAGTAGCGGTAAGATTCTCTTACGAGTCCCCTCACTTTCGTAACTGGGAATACAACTTGAATACTAAATTTCAAAATCTAATTAACAATCATTTTATTTCTGCTAAACCATTCTGCCATTATACCACCAGTCTTAATCCTCTGCCTTAGTAACCCTTCGCAGAACTCTAATAAAAGACAGACTTCCCTACCTCCTCACGTTTTACCTTGTCAATCATTCGTTCATTGTATTCATTTAAAAACAATGATTGTAGTAATATTTCGAAACACGTTGCTGTCAAGGATGACTTGGTCTACACTTATTTCTATGCCCTTACCACCACAAATTCCCGGCACGTTCCTTCCCGTTCTTTTTTTTTGCTCTTCTACGTGCGAAAATTCGTTCGATTTACGCAGAAAGCCTTGCCATTATGAGTAGTGTAAAGAAAACTGAGACAAAACTAGGTCACGGGGTAAACTTCATTCCTTATTTTCTTTCCGTTCGCTTCTACCCACGCCCTTAAGAAGAAATCGGAGAGTTTAGTAAATAGGCAACAGTGACGAGTACTAAAAGGAATAACCTGCTTTGGGTGAAAAGTGAAAATCCTTTGGGAGATTAACTTGTCGTGAAGCCTGAAAATATTGGACATGAATGAAGATGAAATTGGTTTCACACAAAAAGTTTATTCTGTTCTTTGCTTTTAGGGATTTAAGTGAAGTACCTATATGTTAGATTAAAAGGGGTGGTGTAGAGGAAATTTGGTACGATTTCTAAAAAAACTGAGGTAGTACTGATGTAAACCACACACAGCTGCTGAATTTTAAACTCTTTTTCAGTGGACAATGTTCGAGGACTGCACCCATTTAGGTACATTTTTGAAGACGACAGAATTTGTGACCTCAATGCAGTGTCTGATTTTATCTATAACCATCAACATTTCACAAGTAGGTCCTCAAGAAGGCGTTTCAATTACAGTATAGCCCAAAGCTGCAATAAATTGTTTCCTCCCTCTTTAAATATACTATTAACTTGTCACAAAAATTCCGCAGTAAACCTTTCTTCCCTCGCTCTTAGGGAAATGTCTGTCACCAGCACAGTAGCAAGCAGGTTAACACCAATGACTTCACAGTGATGGCAGGTTAAGGTTTTTCATATCTCCTCCAAAGCAGTCCCTCTACGTCGGTAACCCATTTCAGTGAGTACTGCCCTTGTCTGCAACTGAATTCCGTTTTAACTTAATGAGATACAAAAATTTCATTTGAACAATTTATTTTCTTGATATTTCTTGCGAATCCCTCAGCCCTCAAGGCAACATCCTCCTTTTTGGCATCCTGTCTGATAGACTAAAAAGATATTATTCTGGTGTTTATCTTCTTTTCGGCGTGGCCCCAGAAGCAACAAAGGTAAAATCAAAAGGATTTATATCCATACTGTTTCAGCAGTTCTTCCTTCTTTTTTTCTTCTCCCCGAAAAAGAAGAAAACTTATGGATAAACAAGATGCCTTGAAGCGACAAACCCTGGCTGTGACCCAGTTTTGTCTCATGCGTAATGTGGTGACAAATATTTATGGCAAACATTATGACATAATACTAATTATAGTTACTTATTTTGGTGCTGTTCTACCGTCTGTTGCCTGAAGAGTTTCTTCGGATCCTTGTTGGGTCATCAGCACTTCCTATATTATTCAATTTCGTTTATATGTTTTTATCGGAGACACTACTCTATACCTAGTTTCGTAAAAAAGTTAAGTCAAATGCTGTCTGAAGGGTGGATATAATTTTTTATTACCTGGACAATAACACTTCTCTGTAGACAGAATTTAGTTTGGTAGATATTTTATTACCAATTCGTGGAATAGGGACTATAATCAGTCACAGCGTAATCAATCATCTTTCCAAATATGAACTCGATTTCCTTTGAACATCGAAAACAGTCCTTGTAATTGCGTCGATAGACAATTGACCCCATTCGTGTGAGGGACGTCCTTTATGAATTTCAGACGGTTTTTTTTATGTGCAAAGGAGTTTTTTATGAGTCCTTATGGGCAGAATGTAATGCAATTGAGTTTTTTAACGGTTCGGTGAATAAGGATCTTTATTGATGGATTTACAAAAAAGCTAAGAGCTTTAAATTTGAGTAAACTGTCGTCTAATTTTTAAATACTCCTTTACAGGTTTCATTTGTTTTAATACGAGAAGACATCTTTTTATTATTTAATTACGATTGAAATGGCTCCAAGTCTGATATGGTTAACAATGTAAGCAATAACTGAAGGACAGGTCCTCGAAAACTTCAATATCCCCATGTGAATAAAATTGCCATCATACTGCTGACAGAAGAAGAAGATTCATTTTCTGTTATTTCCTGTTATGTCCTCGACTTTTAGCAAAAAATACCGGAAACCAAGTTTACCCTTCGAGGAAATAAAGAAAGGATATCCCAGTATCAATCGAAGTAGAGAACTTGCACAAATACGAAGGGGAACCGTAGTCTAGTCGTATGAAGATGCCTTGAATCTAGTAGACAATTTATTGCTGCAAAATAGATTTCTGTGACTGGTTTACGTTGTCTTGTTTTTCCACATTGATAGAGATGAGCAGTAAAACTAGGTCAGCGGATGCTAAAATTGACAAAAATCGTATTCAACAATTTTCTGGTTAATTGAACTTGGGAAACCCAAACGCATTTTTTTTTGCATGTACTCATATTTTTAGGATATTATTAGTAGATTATTTTTCTTACATTCGCCTGTTATATAACATGAATAGGCTGATAAAGGCAAAACTAAGAAAAGGGAAAGTAAAACACGACTATTACTACGAGTACTTCAACCGATTACTTTTTTCTATGCACAGACAAGCACATGCTACACAAGGATTCGTGTTAAATATCTACACAGTGTCACATTTAAGTTCACTGAAAGGTACAAAAGTTCTTTTTCAGATCCGATAGAAACAATGCTTACAGCATCCATGACATAATTGGGTCGTTAATTTTAATTTTTTTAATTTCCAGTTGTCAACGTGTTAAAAGAGGTTGATTGGAATACTCAAGATGCAACTTTGCTTGTTACAGAAGAAAATGGTGCTAAGGTCATAGCTGTTAAAAAGCCTTTTGATGCCATAAACTGTGTCGACAGTTTAGAAAATGATGAAAGTGAAACACAATGCTGTTGCATTCTTTGTTTAAGTTGAGATTGAAATGGAAATACTCTTAAAAGATCTTTTGTTTTAAGGGGAATACCACTGTGAAGGTTACAAAAAATTCGAAAAATGTTATTGTCTTTTCCAAAAGTATATTATTTTCAAATATACAGGGTGCGCCTTCTTTTATGTCGGTATGTGAATATTGAATAACTTTAAAAAGAAACAACAGATTTCCCTATATGAGGTATTTTTATTTAATTTGGTCCTTTATAATTTATTTGGAATAAATTTTTAATACAACATCAATCAAGTGGCCGCCTCTATTGACCAAAGCAAAACGTACCCGTTTTGCTGCATTTTCCATCACCTTATCGAGCACCTC
Organism: Brachypalpus laphriformis; assembly: GCA_945910035.1. Lineage (NCBI taxonomy): Eukaryota > Metazoa > Arthropoda > Insecta > Diptera > Syrphidae > Brachypalpus > Brachypalpus laphriformis. The sequence continues at coordinate 38,850,149 of OX246753.1, forward strand.
GGATGGTATAGATATGATTTCGGCACGAATGTTTCCCTTGAGCTCGTCAATGGTCTGCGGTTTGCTGGCGTACACTTTGCTTTTCAAATAACCCCACAAAAAGAAATCCGGATGGGTCAGATCTGGAGATCTAGTTGGCCAGTCAATGTCGCCATTTTTTGACAGCACACGGCCAGCGACTGTTTGCCGTATTCCAAGCGACGTGGACGGTCTCTCGGCAACATTCTTTGAGACAATGGCATTTTATACGGAAAGAATTTCAAATCATTCTTCAAAATGGGCAGCAAGGTGGTTCCACTGGCGCAAACATTCTTGGCGCGTTGACGATATGACACTTGTGGGTTCTCGGCAACACTCTCTCTTACCGCTTCAACAAGTTCATTGGAACAGCTCGGGCGTTGATGAACGGCATATCGACAATCTCTCACTATCCCGTGCTCAACAAAATTCGACACCAAACGACGAATAGTGTTGCCAGACGGTGCTTGTTGGCCACGATATTTTCGACGATATACACGTTGAGTTAACAGAACTGAACGACTATTTTCAATGTACAGTGTCACTATTTGGACATGTTGTTTCGATCTCAAATGATTCATGGTAAAAATTGTACTAAATTGGCGTTTCAAAAACATAAGTCAATCGGTTGATTGGAGGTACGCAAGAGATGAAAAGTGGACTTGAGAAAGCGAGGAACTAGAGATAATAAAGGAATATAGGTACCTTGGAGTCATCATCATGCTAAAGCTATCGTTCGGAAAGCATCTTCAAGAGAAACTGAAGAAAGCCAAAATGGCCATCAACTGCAATTGAAGAGGCATCTTGGAGAATGAAAAAATGTTGTCCTCAGTGCATAACATATACTTTTTGAGGCGGAAATGAGGTAATAGTGTGTTATGCGACTCAGGTATGGGGATTCCTTCAGTATGAAAAAGCGGAGAAGTTGCTGAGGTACTTCATAAAAAAAATATTCAGATTACCAGAAAACAATCCTACCTATGTATATGTTATACTTAGAAACTGAAATTCGTCCGTTATACATATTTACGCTTATGATGCACTTCAGCTGTGCGGAAAAACGAATGTCACTGCCAAGTCACCGACTTCCCCATATAATTACAAAGCGCCTTCTTCAGCGGAAACTACAGTTCTTCGAGGAATGGTCAAGGCTGGGTTCTCAAAACAATGTACCATTGATGCTCGTACACTCCAACATGATGTGGAGTAAAAAATTACTTCCATGACCGTAACACTTTGGATATTATCTCCTTGATTTTCAAACTCAGGGGCGAGCTTTCGCATCTAAACTATACCCCGCATGGCTCCGAGCGAAACACAGAGTGTAGTTTATGCTACTGATATCTCACACCTCATAGGTTGACCCCATTCCTTAATTGTGGGATCGATACAAGTGTAAACCCCCTAAAGCGAGGTAACAACCAAAGTTAAGTAGCAACCAGAAAATGCTTACAAAACAAACAACCAATAATCGTAGTTTATGCAATCTCAGGGAGAGAGAAAATGTGCAGCATTTTGTTACGATCTGCCCCATTTTGGGTGAGATAAGGCGAAGTCATTGGAGTAAATTCACTCTATCTACAAGCAAAACCACAGACGCACTTAATGACCAGAACTGGTCGGTTCTGATAGATATGTATGTAAAGTCTGCTCTGCGGTATCGTCAACAAATTATTATTGAAACATTTAAAATTAGATTTAAATTAAATAACCACTAGTTTGTTATCTCATAGAGTAGATACACTATAAAATGTTAAATGAGCTAAGATCTAAAACTTTTGTATTGAAGCTATTAAGCTTATACATACATATTTCGTTTCTTTTTCTTTTTTTTAATATTTTATTACTACGAGTATTATGTATTTCTTTCTCTGGCTGACGGCAAAAGCCAATGCTATAATTTGTGAAGTTGTAAATCTAGTAAAATTAAGTATTAATAAAATCGCATTACTACGGTTCACTTATTGAACAGACCCTCAATTTAGCTTTTGTTAATTTTTTTTTTTTTTAATAAAAAATTATTTAATATAAGCTTGATGTACGCTTAATAACATACGTTTGTCACAAATTCAAAGCAAATAATCTAGTTACCAAAAAAAAATTCAAGAAAAGGTCCTTTTTAAGGGCCTTCACAGTTGTGTTCTCTCTTGAAGTAACACAAATTGTAGGATATATTTTAAAACCAAAGTACGTCCTACCTCCTTTTGATACTGATATAAACCGAAAATATAACAAGAACCTCAAAATCGCAGAACATTTATTGCACATCATTCAGCTACTCGCGTTACATGAAAAAGGATTACTTTAATTATGAAGCTCAGCATCACCATCGCCCACCTATACATAGGCTTGCTTCAAAAATGCAATCCTTTTTCATGTTTCGCTTTTTTATTATAGTACATATTGTTTCACATGAGAGACAATCTTCCGCTTGATGATGAACATGGCTGCAACTCATCTGCATACCAAATGTGGAGACAACAAGAATTAAACAACACAACCCTGTATACTCTGCTGATTTTTAGTTAAATGTGTGTGTATACGTAGTAGTAGTTCATCGCAGCTTTCAAGGATAATAGTCAGATTCAGTTGCTGCTCACAGAGTTGCAAGAAATAAATATCTATCTGGGTCGTTTCGGGTCATGGTTAATTCATTCATCCTCTGTAAAGTTTTATCCACCAACAGGCAACAGAATAATATGGTCAGTGCACTTTGGCAGGATCTACCTAAAGCCGTAAAACTATTTGCATAATTTTGAAGGAATTTCTAGAAATTGCTTCCGATTTCAATTAGCATAAGAAGACTACGGTGTTCCAGTGAAATTTGCATTTAATTTTTAACCGCCCGGTGTGCATTTTAAAATGATTAAAAATTAATGAGCTGAGAGAATTGAACTCGGGAGGAAAGAAAAATGGATGGGTAAATGAAGAAGACTATAATAGAAATGCAAAATTCATGACATTAAAGCAACTATGAGGTGAACACACAACAATCAGAGATGCTCCCTTAATTCCTTAAGGGAATTGCAATTGTCATTTAAATTCAACGTCCTTTATTGATGGTGTAGTTCGTTGTATATTTAACATTTATAAAATTCTTCACAACGGTTTTTAATTTTTTTTAAGGTTAAGCACTAGAGTTCTCCATACCAAATCACTCTATTTGGCATTATGTTCATTGTTAGATGACGAACTGTTGCTTTGCATTGCATTGTTTCTACGCCGTATGTGTAAAGTTTTATCATTTAAAAAGTTCTTTCTGCACACAGAATATCTCTGTAAATTGATTGACATTTGACAATTGATGTTGGTGTTTTTCGGGATTCGAACTTGGAACCCACGGCGCCCACACGTTACGTGGAACTTCGTTACATCCATTTGGAATCAGCAATTTATTTGACCGTACTTCAACGGACCGTAACTCAATTGCGCATCGCTCTTAATGGCGCCTACGTGCCATAGTGTACGGTTTCCGGGAATGTGCTTCAAATCCAATTAACTCTTTCCTATTTGTCATTCTTCCTATTTAACTGTCCTGTGTCAAGTTTAACGACGTCGATCCGGTTTCGTTTCATCTTCTATCTAAATACATAATAAAACTATAGAGAGTTGAATGTTCTTGTCTTTCTGTGCATGCATAATGCGGAAACTACTGCACGGATTTTGATGTAATTTGCACAGTGATAGATTATATCCTAGATCAACATTGAGGATAATCTTTATCTCATGAAATAAAAGGGTTTCTACAAAATAGTCAAAATCTATCCATGCATATAATTGTGAGTGTGAAAGCGTTTCAACACTCATCACGGAAAATGAAAATTCTCCGTAATTTTTTCTTAATGATCTCGAATCTGCACTCAGTGGAGGTAATAGTTCTTATTTAATTTTCTTATTCTCCTTCGCTGTCTTTTCGCAATCTTTCAAAGCAGAACCGACTGGCTTCGTGTTGAATAAGTGCGTTTCATTACATAGCTTGGCGGGCTATACAGTTTTCATCTTTTCACAGAGTATAGTCAATTTACTGTTACTTTCGATTTCAGAAGATCGCGTCTGTAATAATAATAATAATAATAATAATAATTCTTTATTTAACATTAATTCATATTTACACAGTGGATATACAAAAAAAAAAAGGCATGACAAAACTTGCCGTCTGCGATTGACAGTTTAATACATTACTAAAAAAGAGAAAGATAAAGGAGGGCGAGTATTAACGATTTTAAAAAAGGCATTAGAGGTAAAAAAAAAATAAAAAATAGGGTATAATATACTCGTAGGTATATACATAAATGTAAAGATAGCTACATAATTTGAATCTGAGTTCTGATTTTTAGTCTAAAAAACTGTTACGGTAGCTTAAGGCATGACTGCAAAATCGATAAAGTATTTTCCAACCCTAGGATCCATTTAGAACGCGTTTGGTTTCATCAAGTGTGAGGGAGCTCTTAGAGAATTATAGCCTGTGGATTTCCAAAGGAATAGGACATATTGCTAGGAAGTGGAAGACATCTTCAATTTCATTTCGATTACAAATGCGACAAGTTGCTCGGAGATCGAGCCTGTGTGGGGTGTAGTTAAGACCTAAAACTTCGGTCCTAGCTTTAAAAATGAAACTTATTTGACAGGACAATAACTCCCTGTCAAAATAGCTGTTAACACCCAGTGTGTGGTTTAATTCCTTATAAATCCTTCTAGCTGATGACTCGAGATTCGTCGACCCTTGCAATGCAATCGTAAAACCATCTTCTTCTTCTTCCTTTTATCAGCGAGGTTATGATCCGAAAATAAGTGATCATAGCCTGTGGGGTTCGCCACAATCGTAATCGTAAAACCATGATTGCCAATTATTAATGATAATATCAGCTAGATTAAAATGTAGACCTACGGAGGAAGCAATATCATCCCATTCCTGAAAAGGGGTTATTCTACATTGAAGTGCATATTTCATTATTTGCTTCTGCAGGTTGGTATCAGACCTCTGCATAACTTTGATAATGTAATTAGCATTAGCTTTCAAATTCTTTAAGTAGATTTGGGAAAGCCCGGATTCGACGTGTGTTGCATAGGTCGACGTTGAAATTGGAAGCCTAAAGATACGTTTGAAGAAAAAGCGCTGAACTTTCTCAAACTCCTCAATGTATTGATAGCCAAAAACTTGGTTAGCATATTTTATAGTTGTTAATTGTAGCGTCCAATACTCTATATCTTTAGGTAGCGGTAACATAACTTTTGCAAAAGAATCTATTCCACATGAGGTTAATAGCCGTTTTTGCTACCACACATTTCTCATGAACATGGGGTCTTAGATCGAGGTTGTATGAGATGATAAACCCTAGATATTTAAATTGTTTGACAACCTCTATAGAGTCTCGACCCAAATACTAGTTCGAATAAACAGCCCTCCTGCGATGAGAAGGTTCAAAAATCACAATCTTAGACTTAACAGTATTGATTTCCAGGTTCCACGTGCCATAGTAGTGCTTTAGTCTATTGATTTGCAATTGAAGGGCGCCAGGATTGTCAGCCAATATGACGAGGTCATCAGCATAAAGCAGTACGTTAATTAAAGCCTCACCGAACATTACGCCACCGGGCAAGTTATTAAGCACAGCATCAGAAAACAGTGCCAATATAATTGGACTTAGAACACAACCTTGAGGCACACCCGACTCAGTTCTAAAAAAACTTGCTTGTCATAGAGCTCCCATTCCATATAGCTCTCTCTCTCTCTAGTGTTAGAAATAAGTTCTTTATATATTCTTTAGAACTTTGTGGAGAGGCCGAGCGTTGACAGTTTGTACAGCAGGGCATTTCTGTTGATCGTGTCGAATGCAGCCTTAAAATCAACGAAGAAGGCGAATAACTTTTTATTTATATCGATATGCCTTTTAGCTATACTTGCAAGGGGAAATATTTGGTCTACTGTCGACATCCCAGAGCGAAAGCCTGCTTGAAAAATGCTAAGGAGATTATTTTCTTCCACCCAGTTTGTGATAGAGAATATTGGTAAATATTTTCCGAAGAGCACTGAGGATGGAGATACCCCTGTAGTTTTCCGCGAGATTACAATCGCCTTTCTTATAAATAGCACAAATTAAGGATTAGCGAAAATGTTGGGGAATAACTTCCTCGTTGAGAATTTTGTTGTAATCAAAAGAAGAACATTCGCAAAAGCCACAGTGTAATTTTTATAAAATTCCGCTGGTATACCATCAAGTCCAGCGGCTTTATTATTTCTTATTCTTTTTAGCGTTTCCTGCAGCTCGGACATCGCGATTGGTGCATCTAATTATGAACCAGACAAATTAGGTAGTGCGTACTGCAACGTTACTACATTTATAGCAGGATTAAGGAGTTCCTTGAAGTATGCTGCAAGGGACTCAACACTAATGGCCGATAAAGACAAAGGTTTGTAACCTCCCAATAATCGTACCTTATGCCAGAATAACTTCGAATCATTGCAATTTGCCAGACTCACAGCTACACCGTTTGTGTAGCGTATTCGCTTAATTCTACACATCCGCTTGAATTCTTTATTTGCAACTATGTAAAGTGTTTTAAAAACATTGGCGTTTGTTCTTCTGAACAGATTAAGGAACAAAAATGCTTTTTTTCTAAGTTTTTTGCAATCAACGTCAAACCACTCAGCGACGAAGGAGGCTCTTCCCGGAGAAGTGTTTGGTACAGCTGAATGTATAATGGACTGCAGTATTGGCGCTGCTGCCTGCTCACAATCACGGATTGCAAGATCGGGGAGAAGGCTAACTTGAACATCAAGTCTACGCCTGTACAAATCTGCCTTATTCTCAACCCAAATCAGCTTTTTATTGAATCTTGTTGCGACGCTGGCTCGACGTTCTGAAACTTTAGCGATGCTAACGTAGGCAGATGAGAAGAATAATTTGCCGAAAGTATCTCAAAATCAGCAATGATATTGAGCCATCCACTTGTAGCAACTCAATAATCTATATATCTCCCTTTTTATAAATGAGTTCTATTGATATACGGATATACGGTTTGTCTAGAATACTTGCAATATGTTTTCGAGACACTGATTGACAAAGTTTGCAGCATTCTTGTAAGTATAGCGATTAATTTCTAGGTATTGCAGCCATATAACAACACCGATTCCACGTTTAAGCAGGGAAGTCGTAACTTGGAGTTAATTGCACTGCTTTTCCATATCTAAGCTAGGCAGCAAACCGAATGTAGCCTTAGCTTTTGTTGTTAGACATCTTATATCCAATTCTATAACTCTGTTAGCCGAGAAAATACTTGCAACGTACCGGTTGCCCTGTCAATCTTTGCTTTGGTGGACTTTATGCTATTTCCCACAAAATTCGCCTACATCGCATAAATCAGTAGCCTTTTGATGCAAGTCAGTAAGTTAGTTTAGTTAGTTTTATTGTTTAATTCATAAAAATACATGATACATTTTCTTTTCTTAGTCTAATTGGTTTGGCTTAAAGCCGTCTACCAGATTGACATTAAGTATAAAATAAAATTCTCCTCTTAAGTAATGCGTGAAATAATCAAATATTTCAAAAATCTTCCTCCATTATGCGTAATCTATAACGTAGTGCATTCGTTGTAAAGTTATACAAAACATTCCAGCCTCTATCACCGTTTAAAATATTGACCGCTTCCTCTAACTCCAGTGTTTGATACCCAAAATACTTGCATCGAAATTCCTTAAGTGTGAGGCACACTGCTAGGAAATTCAAAACATCCTCTAGCTCTTTCCGGTTACAGAGCTCGCATAACATCGGTAGATCCGAACGGTGTGGTATAAAGTTCAGTTTTATTAACTCTCCTCTTATTTTAAATATCATGCTTATCCTTTTGGTTATGTTTCCAGCAACGAAATACGGTCTGTCCTGCAGATGATTCATGATAACTCATTTTGCTGTAATATGTTCTATATAGTGATAATTGCGCCTCGTTTATAAATTTGTCCTACATTTTTTGTCCAGTATTTTTCAGTAGGATGTTGAACTTGCATTTTAAAGATGTGGATTGCTCATTAGCTCCAATCTGCAAATCCAGATCACAATCGGACGCCAGCCTATTCCATTCATCAACACATTTTCCCTTAGTCGACAGCATGTGGGATAGCACTCATTTTGAAATCCGTTTCTGCTCCATTGCCATAACTCTTACCACATACTATAAATGGAGCTTTAGAGTATTCAAAAACCGTGGTGGGATCCCAGTCTCTAGGAGCAGCATATAGGTAGGTGTACAATTTAAAAACTCGCTTGATGAAGTATCGAAGCAGTTTTTCTACGATCTCAGAGGAGCGAAAGCCAGATATTTGCGCTCCATATAATAATATTGAGGTTGCAGTTGTGTTGAATATTTTTTGCTTGGATGCGTGAGAAATGTACTTGTTATTGAAGCAGATACTCCAAATTGAGGAAATGGCGCGCTTGGCTTCCGTTAATTTGTTTTGTCGGAGCTTGTTCATATTTAAATTGGATGTAATCGTTACTCCGGGATACTTGTATTCACGTATTCGTACAATATCTATGTCTTCTCCTTGGACTCCACTTTCCACAGTCGAGAGTAACCTACCCCCGCCATGCCTCATTATCATCATCTTTGACTTTGTAAGATTAACAGACAGGTTCCAGGATTTGCAGCAATTTTCAAGCCTGTTAATCATAAGCTGCATACTATCTATCCACAGAGTCAGTAAAAAGACAATGTCATCCGCAAACATTAGAGCCGGAATCCTTGTACTACATAGTTCGATCCCTCCTCCAATTGTATCCATAATATCATTGAAAACTCAGGATGCATCCCTGCTTTATACCCATTGTTGTTCCAAATTCTTCAGATATGTTGATCCCATCCCAGACACTTGCTTTGTTATTTTTGTACATATCCCACAATTCATTGATGATTTTAGTTGAAATTCCCACTTTATAAAGCTTGTAAAAAGCGCTAGTCAATAAGTCGGTGCGATAAAAAACGAACATTTTGAGAGAAGTCAAGCTATTTAAGAACGGTTGTAAGGATCCATTGGATTCCCCAAAGGGCTATGTCAAACATCACTTATCACTATCATCAGTAAACATCACATCAAAAGAAGTGGTAATTGTATGCAACCTCATGGATAGTGCTTCGAAACTCAAATTCTTCCAACAGCCTACTCCTAGACAACACGTAGTACTTCGCATCTTCATAGATTGTACTTATAACAACCACCATTTTTTCCGAAATGTCTCTCCTGCGTAAAATACGCTATATAACTTTTCGTTTTCACTATCGAACATCTTATCAAAATCTTTGAAAGTAATTGCAGCAGAGATCTCAACGTAGGATCCAGAAGGAAATCTGCATGCTCGCTGCGGAGGATAGTCCCTAAATGCTTCTTGAATCGTTCGAGAGTTATTTCAACTGTTATTTTGGCTCTGCTAGGATTTCTTTTCTTGTGAACAATCTAGTTCCTTTATTAGTAAAGGTTTCGATATTCCGCGGACTCACTATTAATGGGAACAGCAATTATTTTTTTATTATTATTCTTTTATTATTATTATATTATTATTATTTTATTATTATTCTTATCGAGCAATGGTTTCATCTTTATTGGAAGGAGCGATACGTATTTCGAAATTTAGGGCATCGGATATCTCGGATTAAATTTGAGGCGAATAGTTAATAGCCTTCATGAGCCTTTGTAGCTCTTCTAGCTTTTTTTTAGAGAGTAATGGGTTCGTATCAATAAAATCGCACATACATATACAGTCAATAACCCATGGTATTTAGATACACAAAAGTCCACAGTTGACTTTGCCAATATCAATATGGCCTAAGAATATACAATTGTTTTTGTTTTAAGATACACTTTTCATTGGCTACTCATACAAAGAACCTCTGATTTCAATTTTTTTGAAATACCATACATTCACACCGAATAGAAATTAGGTATGGATATGTCTGGAGGAGTTTAAAATGTGTTCCCATAAGATGAAAGTTATAAAAGCCAAATTCATATACTGCAGATGGCTTGCGTGCCGAGATATATTATTCGCAAGCTATTTGGTTTCTTCGATCAATTAAGATTTACTAAGCGCCAAAGAAATGGTTTGTTTAAATGCTGGTTTATGAAAATATACCTTGGCCAACATAGGCTGGCACTTTTTGGTTCATTGAAGTTTATTTTTGCCTCTGTAATGACATTTAACTTACATAACAACAAGCAAAGCTTAGTTGGATGGAAAAACATATTTTCTCTATTCGTGCACAGTTAAAGTAGGGAATTTAAGAATACTTTTAAGTAATAATGCAAAAAACTACTTATGATATGCCAATTCTTGGTATCATTTTCCGCCATATCCTTAACAAATAAGTCTAAACCACAAAACATTAAACTCCACTTCTATGCTGTAGATATTGGTAATATCGTGCTGCCAAATACGACTTTCATTACTTCCTAAACGAGAAAAAAGCAGCTTACATCCCATTGACCCAGTTCAACGTGCAGCCAAATAGTTGAAAAGTTTAAAAAGTCATATGAATACAGTCTGGAGGAAATAGAACCAAAACGTACCCAACTATTTATGCGAAAAGTTTGTTGGCACTAAAAGCAGATATTATGGCGACTTAAACTGCTCACGATGATGGCTCAGTAATAGTGGGTTGTAGCTGTGTGCCCACAAGTAATGTTTCCAAGAGAAGCGAAATGAGAACGCTTCTTGACGAAGGCATTACTCTCAGCACTTAAGTGGTAACGTAATTTAGATTCATTTTAAATGATCATCATGGACTGGCTTGTGGTGCGGAATTTTATTAGAAAATAACACCATCATTCAAGCATATCATGGAACTTGAGGAATGAGATCTGCATAGAATTCATTGCAACCTAGATAAAGGCACTCGCTTGCATACATTTTACTAAGTAGCACATGTCCTGCAACAGGATATCCTACTCCTAATAATGCGAGACTGATTTCCAACTTCCGAGGAAACGGATATGCATGTAACATCATTTTTTTGAGCATCCTCAAAGTTGCAGTACGTGCTTTTCAAATTGAATAGGCAAATCTAGGGTAAAGGAAGCCGATGGAATCTACGACGGTTGAAGAATTTTAATGATGACATATTGGATGGGTTGAGCGTTAGTCCAGTGTAGCTGAAGTAGATGACGATAGTGACGATGGTGAATACATAGTGCACGGAAAACCAAAATCAAATACAAATGAAAATTGGAGGTTGTATCTGGATTATGTAGAAGGAAAAATTGAAACACAACTAAAGATACGCAGATGTATGCTTCCTTTCTAGAAAGTATTAAGAGAATTTCCATTTCTATTTGAAACATGCTCAGTTCAAAAGTAAATTCTTTGCAACACCGGTCGTAAATATTTCTACTTCCTGGTACTTAATGAGTAACAAATGGTGACGTGAACGGATTGTAAGTGCATTACGTGAATGAATAATTATTTTTCTCTCAGTGACAGAGCCAATGACACTTGCAGCTGGTACACTTTTAAAATAGTCGAGTCCTTGTGCTGCTGCAGAAAAACAACGCGTCCTTTGGAACTCCAGTCTGACAATTGAAAAATTGTAAATTCGTCTCCAGCAGTTTAGTCATGAGTGTAGAATATGTATGATAAATGAGTTTTCGTTACGCTGTTTTACTAGAACGAAAATACGAATATAGCAGAGCTACTACGATTTTTAGAACAGAATGGGGCCTGGCTAAACTCAGAATGTCAAAATCTTGACATATTTCTTTTTCGAAATAAGTCGATCAGTGAGTCTGCTTCAAAGCCGAAGTGTACAGGTTCGAGCCATAGCGTGGATAGCCAACATGCATTCGACCGTATGGTCAAATAATCTCGAAGTTTCTTCAACCTCTGTACAAAAAAATGTTCCCGACTGTTGGTAAAATGGATCAGATCGAGTCTAAATTCTCTGGAGCTTGGATTTTAGTTAATTTTTTTTTTTGAGAAAAAAGTAGGTAGCTATAAGTCACTATCGAAATTAGCGAAACAAATTCGAAGAATTCCCTTTTTTGGACACAGTTGGAGAAACCCTCTTTTCGCCCAGTTAATCTATAATAGTAATCGTGATTCTACTCTTCTTCTCTTCTAAGACATCGAGGGGTTCCAGAAACCTATGTACAGATGATCATGGATATGTACGAAGGAGCAAAGACAAGAGTAAGATGCCCCACTGGAGTAACCGAAGAGTTCCCAATCAAAGTCGGGGTGCATCAGGGAAGCGTCTTAAGTCCTTTGCTCTTTATTACAGTCCTTGATTATCTGCTTGAAGGTAAAGTGATGGACCCCAAGGTACATCAGTTATTCTTTGCTGACGATGGAGCCATCATAAGTGAGGATCCTACATCCCTGCAACGAGCACTTGATGTGTGGGTGAACGTTTTGGAGGGAAATGGGTATCGTATAGTTCAAAAAAGACAGAGTACTTGTGCTGCCCGTTCTCTGATCCACTCAGGCCTATTCCAGACATTTATTTGAATGGAACAGTGCTTCCCAAGTGCGAAAAGTTCAAATATCTGGGATCTATGATCAATGATTGGGTGTCAAATCGCCAAAAACCAAATCGCCCAAAATGCAAAAAACTAAAAAAATGTCAAATCACCCAAAAAACCCCCCCTTACACATTGCACTGTTTATGCATTGTGGACTTATGTATACGCCTCTTCGGAAAAAAAAAATGTTTGACATACATATGTATGTCCCTGCGCTCATATTATATTTATTAATAATCGGAAATGAAGGATTGAAGAAATGGATGTATTGCCAAAAAAAAAACATAAGCTGCATTGAGCCTTACTTACGACGTCAATCGCGCTGATTGCTTTGTCAGGCTCACACTTACAGTTACGGGGAAACAAAATCGCTCGGTGGGGGGGAGGGTGGTCCGCGCGTGGTTGCGTGGCGCAACGCGAGGCGACGCGAAACAGTAACCGCGCCGCATCGCGCCGCGGCGGGTCGTCCTTCGCGCGCGGACGCGACGTGAAAGCGCTGTGACCGCTAATGGAATTGTTACAATTCGTTTTGAATGCAGTCTTAAACCCAATTTAACGAAAATGTCAATCCGCCCAAAATTTGTTATATTTTTGGGTGATTTGACATTATGCTAAATAGCCCAAAATTAAAAATGTTAAATCGCCCAAAAATGTTTTTGGGCGATTTGACATTTTTCTGCATTTTTTCGCATTTTGGGCGATTTGGTTTTGGGCAATCGGAAGCAAGCCTATTAATGAATTCTGACAAAATGCCCACTTTCTTGGGCGTTTTATCATTTTTTAATTTTTGGGCGATGTGTCGTTGTGTCATATCGCCCATAAGTTTTGGGCGATGTGACATTTTTCCGATTTGGGCGATTTGGTTTTGGGCGATTTGACACCCAACCATGATCAATAGCAAAGCAACTTGTGATGACGACATCAATCATCGTGTAAGCGTAGGGTGGATGAAGTGGCGAGAAAATTTCGTTATCTTCTGTGACAGAAAAATGCCCCCTAAGTTGAAAGGAAGGCTCTACACCGCAGTTGTGCGTCCAGCGCTCACATACGGTTCACAATGTTGGATGATGTACAAAAAGTATGAGAGTAAATTAACGGCAGCTGAGATGAAGATGCTTCGCATGACAGCAGGAGTGACCAAGCTTGATCGAATAAGAAGTTCGAAGACCCGTGGTAGCTTTCACATCAAGGAAACCGTCGTACAAAAATTAGAGCGCGACCGGCTCAGCTGGTATTGCCACGTTCAAAGAAGAGATCAGTTGAACCCTGTAAAAAAGGCAATATCTATGCACGTTCCAAAGACATCGCGATGTAGGAAAGGCAGGCCTATAAACGCCTGGATCAGACAAATGCGACGACATCGGCATTTCATTGGCCTCAGTAACCGAGTGATCCAAAATCGGCAGGCCTGCCGATATTTTCTGAGGTCAAATAGGCGAACCCCACAGGCGGATCAGTAGAAATGCGGTGAAGTGGGAGGGCTGTGATCCCTTGTTTTCGGATCATAACCTCGCTGATAAAAGGAAGAAGACGAAGAGTAATCATGATTCTACTCTATATGGATGTATGTTAAGGAATGCAAAAGATGATTTTTCCCATGTGAGATGAATTTGGAGTACGTAAGAAAACAGAATGATCAATCCTTTTACCTGTGGAAAGATTATAGTATTTTTGATCTTAAATAAATAGATAAAGGCATGTTGGTATATTCCCCAAAAGGCTTAAGTTACGCTTAAGTTGGGTACGCGATGCCAAGACTCACAGCTTCGAGGAGATTTACCTGTCCTCGTTGCCAATCAAAGAGTTTGAGATCAGCGATTTCTTCTTGGGCTCCGCCCTCAAGGATGAGGTGTTGAAGATCATGCCTGTCCAGAAGCAGACTCGTGCTGGTCAACGTACTCGCTTCAAGGCATTCGTGGCTATTGGTGACAACAATGGTCATATTGGTTTGGGAGTCAAGTGCAGCAAGGAAGTGGCAACTGCCATTCGTGGAGCTATCATCTTGGCCAAGTTATCGGTTGTTCCAGTTCGCCTTGGCTACTGGGGTAACAAGATCGTGCCATACCGTGCCATGCAAGGTCACTGGCAAGTGTGGTTCCATTTCGGCGCGTTTGATTCCAGCTCCTCGCGGTACTGGTATTGTATCGGTTCCAATTCCCAAGAAACTATTGATGATCGCTGGTATTGTTACACCTTGGCTCGTGGTTCCACTGGTACCTTGAGAAATTTCGCCAAGGTCACCTATGCTGCCATTGCCAAGACATACGCTTGTGGAAGGAGTTGGCACTCGGCATAACCTCATACCAAAAGTTTGTCGACTTTTTGGCCGACAAACCCGGCGTAAGGCACGTTAAAGCCTAAATACGACGGAAATACACCCCTGTAGATCATATCCTGCTTGCGAGTTAAAAAATAACTCTCGGGCAGTTGAAAATAAAGTTACCATTCAATTGGTGTTAGACAACCTTCCCCCCTCATTATGGGTACTCGCTCGAGTGCAGGAACTGCACTCCGGTTCGGATGGTCCTTCGAAGCCTTTAAAATAAAGATCAACAGTCCAGCGAAAAGAAAGCGGCCAATAAATTTATAACGTGGTGTTAAATTGAGTTTTTTATTCTTTTGGTTTTCCAAACTTTAAATTATTTTCGACTTCGCCTTAGCCCGAAACATGATTTTGTACTGTGAGAATGTTGCCCTGTGAGGTTGTGCTGGTGCTTCCTGTGAGAATCCACCCCAGCTCAGTCTGTTGTGCAACTGGGGAACCCCTTTGGCTCCTTACTAGCCCTTCCAGAATAATAGACGCATACACGTCAGCGCCTAATAAAAGATCAGTCTTCCCTGGGACATTATACGATGGGTCTGCTAAGGAAAGTTTCAACAAATGATCCCAATTTTCCTTTTGCACCTGATGAGATGGCAACAGTGAAGTCAAACGAGGAAAAATAAAACCCTTGATATCCAGAGCGAAAGACGGATTAGTCTGCGAAAACAGAGTGAGACTGACCTGATAGTGTGAAGTGCCCGTGGACGTTAGCCCTAATCCAGTGACGTTAGCTGATATTTTCTCTTTTTTAAATTGAATTAGTTGAACTGCTCTTTCAGTGAAGAACGTGGCCTCGGAACCTGGATCAATTAATGCTCTTAGAACATGGCAGGTTCTATTAGAGGCAAAAACCTTTACCAACGCGGTGGCCAATAATGCCTTGGTTAGCATTTGGTTAAAATGTGCATTGAAGGTCACTTTTGATGTTGAAGGCCCATCGCGTTCACTCTGTGAGAAAGCTGGCGTTATGAAATTATTTGAATTTTGAATCAAATGGTTCTGTATGTCGTACTGAGAATTATTACGCTCTTGAAAATATGCGGTTTGTTGAGAGCCTTGGTGGTTTCGGTTTTGCTGTTGCACATTCTGTGTCTCTATGTGCAACAGGGTGTGGTATTTATGATCACATTTGTAGCATCGGTTGCTGCTGCTGCAGATTGCAGCATGATGATCATACCCTAAGCAATTAGAATAAATTGCGTTTTTACGGACAGTCGTTTTTACGATTGTCGATTTCGTCACGCAACTGACCCACGAAAGTGAAATGAATCTACTTTATTTTCGAAAAGATTTCATCCGCGAAATATTTTTCTTTAACAGGATCTACGGTGCTATTGACAATAAGGGTGTGTTTCTTTTTTGTCCGTTTGAACTTTTCCTCTAAGTCTTCTTTTCGCGCACTCATGTAACCCCTTAACTTTCGCGACGCGGTATCGTTTTGAAATTCATAGAAGTCATTTTGCAATTCTTTAAGCGCTACTTCTTGCGCTTCGATATGTTTGGTCAATTTTGACATTTCGTAACAAAATTATATTCACAACACTTATTTATTTATAATTAAGGAAGTTGTTTGACAAACGATTTATTGGTGTTTTTTATTTAATATAAACAATATTTTTATTTTTATTTTTAATTAAGGTTTTAGTTAGAGTTCTTTATTAAAAATTATAAAGGAGGGTGGAAAATAGATGAATTCCTATCTTTAGCTCTACTTTGTCGAGTGAGCTATCCTTTGTTCCTTGGTGAGGATAATTTCAGTAGCGCCGCCGATGACTATTTTCCAACCGATGCACTGTCCGATCTCCGCTTTTTCATCCGCTTGGTATCTGTTAATCTTGTTGAGACAACAGCTTTTCCACTTGAAACTGGTTAGATCGTTCTCGTAGGATCCGTTGGAGCTGTAGCGGGATCCTTTCCGTTCAAATCTTGCGGGTTCTGGTCCGTTTTTCCAGCACTTCAATTGTAGGCCACCGTTTTTTCGACACATTTTTCAATTCTACTATTTTTTAAAGACTTTATTGTTTTTTTCTTTAAAAACACTGACCTTTATTTTAAAGGCTTCGAAGAACCATATTTCGGGATAAGGCGAACCCGAAAATAATTTCAAGTTTGGAAAACCAAAAGAATAAAAAACTCAATTTAACACCACGTTATAAATTTATTGGCCGCTTTCTTTTCGCTGTACTGCTGATGATGTCGAATAGATTTCTATCATGCTACAAGCTAGCCTCGGTTTAAAACAGCTGTTAGGCTTTAACATGTTACATGGGGTTGATGACCCTTTTACATACATCAATTTACAATAGAAATTAGGTTTTGAATGTGTGCGTATCTAAATGGTATAATACCTATACATTGACTTGATAGAACTTTAGATGCGTGCTTTCTCTTTCTTCAAGTCGGCCATTAATGAGGGTTTAGAATATATGTTAGTCTAGTTAGCTAGCTGATTCTTATGGATCTGGCTACTGTTGGAAAGAAAAAGCATGCATTTGACCGATCTAGCCTTGCACATTTGACAGCTTTAGTTCTATGTTTACTCGCGTGGTGTCCGGTGGTGATATTTGTATTTCACAAATAGAAATAATAATATTAATTATTTTTTATGCGTTGTTACTACTTATCGATGATATTTTGATTTTACATATGCATATCTCGATAACTAGTTCAATGGACAAAAACCTATTTCATCGCGTAGGAAGTGTCAAGTGTGCTCGGCTTCGGCCTTATGTCGACAAGTGTGCAGCATGTTGTGTGTTGCGTGTTGGGTGTCGGGTTGTGTTTTGTTGGGAACCAGCAATGTAACTATGTCGAGTTGGTCTAGTTTTTATTTGGAATTTTTTCGGCGATTAGTTTAAATAGCCGACGGTCAATGGGCCTATCAAAACAGGTGTCATTAGAACCCTCCGTAGGTAACACCATCTTATTTGTTGACTTCTTTCTATTGTATATACTATTTTCGTATTTCTAAAGATTGTTTAAGTATATATTCGATACATTAACAAAAAAGAATAAAAAATGCTTAACCACATATTGGATTCAACCAAGGTACCTTGCTTTTGGACCTGTGGTGTTGTGTGGTTTTTAAGTTAAAACGAGGGCAAAACACTATCGAAGTGATGCGTGTAAATATATTTAATCTATATAAAGTGGATGTGTTTGAACTAAAAATAGCAAAGAAGGGGAGAGAGAGAAATCAACCAGTTAGTTGCGACATTCAAGAAAATCGGTAGATACATACTCTGATATGAAATAATTAGTGGAAACATATTTATTAAAGATTTAAAGTTAATTTAATGTTATTTTTTTTTGCTCTGTTTATCAATGACAAAATTCATTTTCCACCTGGTGAAATAGATTTTGCAGGCATTTCAATCAAAGCACACCTTTTTGCTGATGATGTGGTACTATTCTTCTACCAGCTCTTGAACAAGACGTATGAGCCACGACGTTAAAATTATCCTAGATGATTTTAACGCAAAGCTAGGAAGAGAGGGCATCTTTAGAAGCGTGGTCCGAAAGCACAGCCTGCACGACAACACATCCAACAACGGACTCAGGCTAGTCTACTTTGCGGCGGGACGAAACTTTGTCGTAGCTCGCGTACTAGCGTTCCCACGTCTTGATATGCACAAGGGAACATGGCTTTCCTTTAATCGAAAAACTGTCAATCAAATCGATCACACTGCGATCGACGCAAGGCACTCTAGTAGTATTATGGGTGTCCGGACTTTCCGATGAGCCAACATGGACTCGGATCACTACCTAGTCGTAGCCAAGGTGCGGTTGCGGATATACTGTGAGGCAATTTAACATCAGGCGGCTACAATCGCAAGAGACCGCCAGAACCTTTGCCGATCGAGTTTCTTCTAATCTAAATCTAAGTCCTATGCCGCCAGCAGCAAATGCGGAGACCAGTGGCAGCGTTGCCAACAAGCCATCAGAGATGCCGCCTCTGATGTACTGGATTTCTCTCGGCCACCACAACGAAACCCCTGGTCTGATGAGAAATGCCGGCAAGCACATGCAGCTAAACAATAGGCATACAATGCGCCGCTGCATAGAAGGACTAGAGCTGCTTACGAGCTCTACGTGCGCAGGAGAAAAGAGGAACATCAACTTCTCAAAAAGAAGAAAAAGGAACATGAGAAGCGTTCGGTCGAGGAGATTGAGAGACTTTATTGCAGGAATAATGTTCGAAAATTTTAGCAAAAGGTAAAAAGAACAGGCCAGGGTTTCAAAACCAGAACAGAAGACTGCAGGGACGAAAATGGCAACATAGTAGTAGAATCGCAGTCGGTGCTGAGGATATGGAAGGAACACTTCTGCAGACTATTAAACGGCGATGATGACCAATATTTCGCTGTCAGGCAGAATGAGCTGGAGCCGAAAGCCTTGCCACTGAACTTTTCAAGGCAGGAGGAGATGAGTTTGTAAGGAGCATGCATCAGCTCATCTATAAAGTCTGGTCGGACGAAAATATGCCCGATGAATGGAACCTATATATGCTGTCTACAAAAAAAGGACTCTCAACATCGGCGACTTGGACGAAACGCCACAATAGACAGGTATAATTTTGAGGTAGTAAAGGATTTTGTCTACCGGCTCTATGGTGAACTCCGCAAATGACATCAGTAGGGAGATCACAAGAAGAATTACTCTTGCCAATCGTTCTTTCTATCGGCTAAGAAGGCAATTGAGTAGCAAAGCCCTATCTCGAACTACCAAGATAACTCTTTACAAGACACTTATCATCCCAGTCCTGCTGTATGGCGCAAAGGCATGGGCTTTGATAAAACCGGATGAGGATGTCCTTGGTTATTTTGAGAGAAAAGTTCTTCGATCGATCTTTGGTCCCGTCTGCATAGACGGTGAGTGGAGGAGAAGGTACAATACCGAACTGTACGGCCTATATAAGGACATCGCCTTAGCCAAAAGAGTTCACATACAGCGACTAAGATTGCTGAGTCATTTAAAGCAGATGGAGCCCAACGTTCCCACTAAGGAAGTCATCGAATCCACCCCGGATGGACGACGCAGTATAGGACGACCTCGCTGTAGGTGGTGCAAACAAGTGGAAGGGGACCTCAACCAACTTGGCGTGTGCAACTAGACTCAGCTGGCTCGTAACCGTGCTGGTTGGAGAGGTTTGTTGGTTGAGGTTCAGGTCCACCCCGGACTGTAGCACCATATAAGTAAGTAAGTAAGTAATATATAATCCATGCAAGTTATAAGCTATTGTACTATTTTAAGACTAAGTTGTTTATATTCATATTTGTTTAAACTTTTATACTTTAATTTTAAATTTATATTACTCTTTCTTTTAATTTTAATATTTTAAGAATTTAAGTTTTTATTTTTACTACCGAGATTTTTTTGGTTATTTTTTTTGTTCGAACTATCTAATAAATTATTATACTGTATCATCCACAGAAAGTTATTTTCGCATTGCATGACCAACGAACATGGTGTAGCACACTGCCGTCTGTCAAAATTGCCATCATTCACAACATTTTGTTCCACATTTCACTTTCGACAATTTCTAGAGTTTCCTGTATTTGGCATAAATACACCAACCACCAACACAATCGACATTGTTGATAGAGGAGGGGAAATAACAAAAGACTGCGTTTACTGCGATAGTTAATTGGTGTTGAGAATAAACGATATTGTGATTAAAAGTGAATTTTTAGAGCCAGTATAACTTCAGATTAATAAAGAAAAAAAAAGATTCTATTATTTTGAAGTCTAACTGAAGTGAAGTTGATAGTCGATTATAAATAAACCGTTCAAATACACCGAAGACGGTTTTATTATTACGAACCCAAGCAAAAATATTACAATACATAAGATTCACAGATCTAGTCATATTCCGGTTCATATTGTTCAACACCTCTTCTGCTTTCTGCTGACCACATATGAACACCTTATTTTTACTCCATGCCACCTAATTGTCCCCGATTTTGATGATATCACTTTTAACCTGAATTCTATGTTTTTTGCCCAGTAGTTTTGGTCCACTAATCGATTTATTTGCTGGTGATCACGTTCTCTCTCATTTTTTAGCTGTTCCAGTCTGCTCCTAATCTGTGATGATATGTCATTTATTTGATGTTTAATATTATCTATATCAGCTTTAGTAGGATAGGCTTTTTAAATTGTCATCCATAATGGCCTCTATAGAGTTTTGCATCATTTTCATTAGGTCTTTGAGTTTTCATTTCCTACCAGATTGCTCTCTTTTGGCGGGTGTGTGTTTTCAGGTGATGTTTCTGCCAATTTCCTTTTTGCCATATGTTTTGGTGGCTTTGTAGGCATTTTGGTATCCTTCTTTGGAGATCGCTGCATAGTTTTAGGCTCTCAGAGATTTCGTCGAGGCCGAGATTAGAGTACACACGGATTAGCGATAACAATCCATAGCTTTTGATGTTGATAAGGGGTTTGATTATGTTAAGCCTAACAGATGTTTATGTTATGGAATTGATAGTGAATCAGCTAGCAGAATTTAATTCTCTTTGTTGATTTCTTTTTGTTTTTTCTTTTTTTTTCTTTCAGCCACCAACCCAATCAATATTAGATGCTTTTCCCGCTCCTACCTTTAAAGGATTCTCTCACAAGCACGTTCAAAATGCCGTCTTCTTTTACTTTTCTGTGTTCGTCTTGCACGTTTTTTTTTTTAAATTTGGCTTAGCAAACTAAGCCTTTGGGAACACGTCTACTTCTCCGCATTATTACTCAAAACGTAATTTTCTAGTTAGCAGTCCAATTAACTTATAAGCGGTCGACATCGTTGTTGCAGATGATTCCCATTGGGGGTGTTACTTCAAATACCATATTTTCATTTGATACACTGCAGAAGTACTTGACATGGATTTCCGCACTCGTTCTGTGGCTCTTACACAAGACATTTTAGTTAGAAGAATATAATTAACTTTTAAATGACATGACAATATTCTCGGTGTAATGTGATATTATGTAAAATCGTCACCGTCATCAGATTGGCGTCTACGGATGCCAGATCAAAGCTCTTCCTAGCCTTGTGTGAATTGTATTGTAAGCTGTTGTTGAGAGGTCTTCGCTTTAAGGTAGAAAACAAAGTATATGGAAAAGTCCTCTATAATTCAACAGTACATTCACTTCAAAGGAACTTTTTTTTTTAAAGGAGGGATATCTGAGAAATTGTCCGTCCTTGTAACTGTTTTTGAACCAAACGTGTGAAGTCTGATTGATATTACTCACACTTGCTCCCGATAGACACAATTTCTATGAGATATTTATCTACATGCAAATAATTTAAATTAGTGATTTCAAATATTCAAAATTAATCTCAATTGACAAATTTTCTTCAACAAAGCTTAATGATTATTCTGCAACTTCTACCGGCTACTAATGACTGGCCATTCTGTATAATAAAAAAAATAATTCCGCTGATTTATAGTCTCTAAGGACTAAGAAGAAAAAATAGCGAATTTTGCTTATTTTTTTTTCCTTTTCTGCGACTAACTCCCTGGCTACTAGATGCTTTATGATCGCAATTTATAAAACGTCTTTCGCCTCATTATTCTCTCTGGAATTCCTTGTCGTACATGTGTTGTTGGATTTGTCCTTCGAGAGAATTCACCATCATGATGGTGCAATTAAATTGACTCAAGAACAGTCATTAGATGTCCTGTTGTATTTCCTACTGTTGAGATATCCGTCTTTGACGGAAATCAACTATAGCAGAAGAATAATTCCCGTTTGAGATTATCCTTGTTAGGTTGAATGAACGAATAAACTATTCCCTTGGTTCGAGAGATTCCTAGACCGATTAGTTTTGTGTGGAATAAAGAATATAGTTTAGTGATAGTAATTTTCTTAATGAATGGCATTACAAGTGGGTATTGGTTAATAATGTTCGTCGAATGGGGATAGGGGAATGTGTCCACTTAGTTTCGTACCATGGCTTTTTGAGGTCTCCAAAGAACATGAATCTAAGTACATAGCTGTATGTAGTAAGTACTACTGAGGTGAATGACCGGAAGAGGAATTTAATGATATAGTGAGTGTGTGAGATAATAGTCCTTAGAACAGAGATAATGGTTGATTGATTACGTTAAGCAATTTCCTAGATAAGTTAATTGTATTAAGGGTTTAGAACATCTCTTGTTTTTATGGTATAAGATTAATAATTTAGAATCCCGAAACACCAAACGGAAGTAAGCTTTAAATAATTAACGCTTTTTATTTCACGTTAGCACACATTTTTGGTGACATTTTTTGAATATTTAATGACTACAATTAACTTAGATTGATGTTTCCTTGATACCCTTAATATGGTCTTACACAAAGCGCGCATTGGAAAGGAGAGATAGAGAGAGAAAGATTTAGTGTGGTGGTGTGGTGAAGCTCAGTTGCTTATGCTTCAGAGAAATTCCGGGGGTGGCGTTCAGGTAACTGAGGAGATTTCTTATTCACATTTTTTTTTTTCACAATTACCGACGTCATAGGCATATTAATCATACAACAGAGCGAAACATTTTTCCAGCCGTATGGCCAAGTTACCGCCAGTGTTGTGTAGGCCTTCGCAGTAGTGATCACACAAGCTTTCACAATTGATCGGACTGCCTTTATATATTTCATAAGAAATAAATAAATGCTCGCTGACATCAGGATTTAATTAGTTCTAAGAGAAATGGGGGATATTACGATTTCCGTGTTAACATGTTTTGACGCAGTTTTGTAGATCTCGATGATATAAGAACAAAATATAAAGTACCAAAATTCTCGTTTTTGTCTAGTTTAGGAGATATCGAGGTTTCGAAATATATTTTTTCCTATGGGATTTCTCTTAGAATATTAATTTATTTGCACGTGGAACAGAATCATAGTTATGGGTATGAACAATTTTTGCAATAACAAAATGCTGCATAGTTAAAGTAGCTCAAAGACACTATTTATGCGATAAAAGAATGTCGCATAATTTTACAAGTTGTTTTATTTTTTTGTACACATGTGCAGCTTTTATGTAAATATGTACATATTGTTTCGCTAGGAAACACAAATTCTTAAGAGGACTGCATTCAGGTTAAATATTAAAAGAAACCCATCGCGACTGAATCCTCATAGGGGATATTACGATATCCGTGGCGCCACGATGTTTTGATGTTTTCTAAAGATAGATAAAGATAGATCCCGACCCACTGAACAAAAAATAATAAGTAACATTTTTTTATTGGCTGGCTTAGTTTTTGAGATATCGAACTTTGAAAATTGACTTTTGACATTCCATATTTCAATAGCCTTAATACCCGTTGCATTTCGGGTATTAAGTGAATAAAAAAAAACGAATTTCTGTGTTGCCAGCCATTGACGATATTTTCTTATAGATCTCTGTTACAAAAAAAGGGGATATAAGACACTTAGACTTAGCCCCAGGCGCCTGCCTGACAGTTGTTGACATACCCTTAGCGGAGCGACGAAGTCACGTGAGCGGCTAAACCCCTCCGGAAAGCGGAGTTTAAGTAAATGAATCGCGCGAAGCGCACCACTTACCCACTGTTGGCAACACTGGACGTATTTTCTACTGAAATATTGCAGTTGAGGATGTGTAGACATTTTTATATAATAATTTGTAAATTTTAACTTTGTAATAGAAATTGTATTGTTATCAAAAGTGCGCTCAAAAGTGTAGTGCCATGTATTGATGTAGGAGCTTAGGTGATCTTCTGCACACTATGGCTCGTTTTAACTGCTTGTTCTGGTTCTCCAAGTCGTTAATCGTGTTTATAGGGTTGTTTTTCTCCACATATTCCCCTTTGCTGTGGTTTGTTTGTAAGTGCACCGTATCTTTGCTAAACAATTTCTCCACCCCAGAATGCTGTTTTGCACTATCGGTGCAGACTCGACTCGTATTTTTGTCGGTATATTTTTCTATGTACGGCCACAAATCTACCTTTTTTTTAGTTGACTTTAAAGAATAGCCCTTCTTTGTCTTCTTTGCAGTACAAACCAAGAACAGTTATCGTCATTTGGTCTGTTACTCTGCCTCGATTATACTTTCGTTTTGTTAGAAATGTTTCATCTATTTGAACTGTCTTGCCTTCTCCTCAAAGAATTATATCTGAGTGATATGATATTACTTCAGCTACTTCTCTGCAACAACTGTAGTAATCATTAATGATGCCACAGCTTAGTTCACATTCACCATTTTCTTGACGCCGCTCGCTTAGTTGCTGGTATGTCCAAGTCACGGTCATTTTGCTCACGAAGCACAAAATGATGGCCAAAACATCATTTATTTTGACATGGCAGCAGTTGCCATAAAAAAATGTTCCAACGCTTGGATTTTGCATTTTTCGGCATAGTTTGACATTTTGTTTTTTTGATCCTTTCATGGAACACCTCCAAATCCAGCCCAATTTCTTCTGTGCGTTATTTTCCACCTTCATTGTTAGTCCACAACAAAGAGGAGGCGTTGATACCTGTGAAGGAAGAAGTTTCATATCTTGTAAAAACCTGACCTCAACCTCTTCAGATGAAATCAATCGTGGTAAAGTTGAAAGAAAAGAAAAATGTTTTAATGTTGGGTGCAGTTGAGGATGTGTAGACATTTTTAAATAATAACTTATAACTTTTAACTTTGTAACAGAAATTGTATTGCTATCAAAAGTGCACTCGTTTTAACCGGCTTTCTAGTTATCAATTAGTATGCAAACAAATAAATGGTACATATGTACCTGGATTACTGATTACTCCTAAAAGTATGCCTACATTTTCATTCAGATTTATGCAGCAATTCTGCTGATAGGTACCAAAATTATGCCAGTTTCACGATTTTCGTTTATGAATTTGCTTACACCAGCCGCTGAAGGTGCTTCACTTCGACTAAAAAATATTCTCGAATTACGCACAGTTTCTGCAATACTTTGAAAATAATTCTCCAATATTTCCTAGCATTGTTCAAGTGAAAAAGCTATACATTTCTTATCACCGAGATTTCCCAGTATATATTTGTCGAAATAACACGCACTTTAAAAAGAAACAAACTGATGACTCACTCTTTATTTTACTTAGTACTCGCTATATTAGGTTTCTATAGATCTTTTGCTGTTTCCTATTTTCCTTTGTTTTTCTTTAAGGTTTTTATTTAAATTGCTTTGTTATATGTACGTCTGCTACGAATCTTGCAATTATTAATAACTAATAAGTCCGATTACATTGCAATTGATTATATCTAATATTGCTCCAAGTCCGGACGCCCCAAGATGGCGGATTACCATTTTCTTCACAACCCCCTTGACATGGGTTTCAAATGAAGGAGCTTAACGAGAAGAATAACGACAATGCATAGGTTAAGAAGCTACTTATAATTTGAAAATAAATAATAAATTCAACCTAATATATGATATTATATCTGTTTTAGAGAAAATCAATTTTTTCGTTTTAGCGCATCTGAATAATAAAATTTTTTTTTCGTACCAATGGAGCAAAATTATAGTAACCTTATTTTAAATGGGTTAAATGCATACTAAGAAGTATCGCGTTAAGTTAAAAACCAGGTCCTAACTTTGTATCTAATTATAAGCACTCTTTAACCCTTCTGTCAATGGATGTTTTAAAACCTCCCCATCAATGGAATAGGTCTGGCTGGACCTTCATACATTTTGTATGAAAATTGATGGAACTCATTGAAAAAATTGAAGTTTTTTTGTTATTTTGGACATGTTATTATTTTTATTTTTAATTTAAAGTTTTTTTTTACATAACATTAATATTACGAAGTATTTTCTTGATTTACACATTTATGCCATTTATGTAACTGAATACTGTGTTGTAAATAGACAGGCTCTTCGCAGGCAGTGCATGCAAATCTGGTTTTCCATTGTATTTTATCGTTTATTCTGCAAATTTTACACGACTTTTTCTGGCCCGTTGATGTCTGGTTACTGCTGGGCTGTGGAATCCTATTTTGCAATGGTGCTCCGAAGAATGATTCGATGCCATTTCCTACTTGACGGACTTGGGTGAAAAGAGTTTTTTTTCGGATGAAATGTTAAATAAAAACGTTTCTCTATAAAATATGTAGCAAGGTCTGGCCAGACCTATTCCATTGATTCTAGGGGTTGTTGTAGAAAAACATTTTTTTTTCTCACCCACTTAGATTTACAATTTGTTTTCTACACTAAAGCATTAAAAATATGTACGCTGACAAAGTCAGGAAATTTGGTAAATATAGCTACACAATCAATTAGGAAAAAATGGTTTCGAAAATGGAAAAGGTCTGGCCAGACCTACTCATTGACAAATGGGTTAACCTACCTACAACTAGTACCAGCTTTTGAACGTATCCGCTATGAATTTAAGTCAAGCAAACCAAAAATTTGACAGAAGGTTCAAAATCGATACTAAAAGATAATATGGGCTCTCGTTAGTTTTAAGTTTAGTACGGGGTTTTGAAGATAAAGTGAGTAGCATATTGACTATAATTAACACACATTTTAACTTTGGTACGTACTAAAATAAGTTTAAAGTGCACTTTATTCGATTATAATTTTGCGTATATATATAATATTTTAGTCAATCTAAAAGTTTACTTTTACTTTTCGTTTTCAAATATATTCTTATATATATAGTTTTTTCTGTCTTAATATTTTTCGTTCCAGTAAGATAAACGCCTTCTTATGTCTTTTTTTAAAAGCATCTAGCCCACTCGAAGTCAAATTCAACGGAGTTACTCCTCAGCACAACAACCAGCCGACATACCTCGGGATAACAATGGACAGGACCTTGACCTTCAAACATCATTATCTCAAGACTTTTGCCAAGTTAAAAACGAGTAACAATTTACATCCGAAACTGGCGTCAAGCTCCTGGGGTGCCTCTCCTGATTCTATGCGCACAGCTGCCCCAGACTGGTGTATCCAACAGCTAAATACGGTGCCCCCATTTGGCTAAACAGTATACAAAGCAAAATAAGAGATAGCCAACTTAATATTATAATGTGCCTTATTATCGGCACGATCAGGTCCACGCCAACCCAATGGCTTTCTGCCTTGAGCAACATTCGCCCACCTCCATTACGGCGCCAAGAGCTGCTGGTTAGTAAATTCACGAAGATCCAGAACAACCAAAACCTCCAAATATATGAGGATATAAATGTAAATCATCGGTACTGATTAAAGTCACGTGAGAGACTGTACTTTTCAAATTTTGTCATTAATGATGAGTAGAAAAAGGCCTGGAGGGACTTCCCAGCAGCAACAACTTCATCGCCAATCCGGCTGTTTGCGTACCAGGCAAATCAATAGGAATATGACTCAACACGGCCGTTGCGCAGACTTTTTATTCAAGTGGGGTGCCAGTGATTGTGGCGAACCAACTGCCCTCATAGACGATATTCGCATCATCACACCTGATGCTCTTCTCTGGTTGAATAGCCTTAATATAAACCTATAACACCAATTTATGTTAATTTGTATTCAAAGTTGACATCAGTATGCACGTTATATATATTTATGAAAAAATTATATTGTTACCTCCATAAGATAGGTAAATAAAAAAATTCGAAAACTGTATAAATATAGGTCATCTTATTTCATTCTTTCAATTATATTTAACAAATCAAAACATTGCTCATATTAATGTTATCTCGATATTTGCATAATCTCAAACTTTACACCTACATATAAACATTTTAAATTTTAAATTTAATCATGTTCATTTATTTATTTTCATTTGAATATCATTTTACCTCTTATACTGAAGTTGAAAATAAAGACAAATAGCAGAAATAATAATAAAAATATTTTATTATCAGTTTTTTATAATAATTTTTTTTTTTTTTTCTTAAATAGTGGTTTATGTCGAAATAAATTAACAAAGCCCTAAATTGAAGTTATCTTTCCTTAGTTTAACAGAGAAAATAATAAGAAGAAGGAAAGCGTTGAAGCCATTTTCTACAAAGATAATCTGTGCAGATATCAGCAGCCAGATTTCTTCTGTCCCTCAAGTAGTGCAGTGTAGTTCTCATCGCTACTCGACCATTCACATGTATGTGGATTTACATATACAACTTGTATGGTTACAACTACACTTCAAGGTACTGCCAGAGGTTCTTCATTCGGCTGTTGTGTTTACTCTAATGCACTGGTGTTGTGTTGGGTAATGTTGTTATGAGTAAGATCCGTTCTCCAGTGGCATATGATAGTCTTTATCGTATAGCGGCGAGTACAATGTACTCTATGAAATGCAATTTGAAATCATACACCTCGGAGAAGTAAGGATTATTTATTGTCTTAACCAGGATTTAGAACACTTAAATACGTTTAGGTTAGGTTAGGTAGGGTTATGAGGTTGTCATAAAACACTAGGCACCAAAGTAGGCCCATCGCGATCCCACTTAAATACGTTTAATGTGAATTAAAAAAATAACGACTTTTGCATAATGATTTACAATGATTTGGATACTATCAATAAGACTTTTGCATAATGATTTACAATGATTTGGATACTATCCTAATCTTAGTTTGATTTCAATCTTTATAATAATGCACAAGCTACCTTTCTTTAATAACAAATCCGATATACTTGGCTAGTGAAGAAAACATTAATTAGAATAATATTCAGGCGTGACCATGAAATCCTACACCCCCTTCCAAAGCGGCAGACAGACAAGGATTGATGTTGTGAGCAGTATGAGTTCCATAGAACCATTAGTAAACGTTGTATAATACATAACCAAAACAAAAAAAAAAAAAAAAACAAAGCACAAAAACTGATGCTGAGCGTAACTGAATTTATCTGGTTCGCAAAAAAGTGTCCAAACAATCAAATTGCAGTAAAAATAATAAATTGTTTGGCCAGAGTGGATTGAATTGGTTTACCCTTCCTCTACAATGAGTGTCCTTCAGAGAATAAAACGCCAAAATCGCAAATAACATGCGGATATTATATTGGAAAGGAAACAACAGTCAGGATGGATGTGTGTGATAATAAGGAAAATAAATTGCGGACAGAATTAGAGAGACGATTGGATGATAACACACAAAAGGAATCCACTATTTTGTTGTACACGAGCCCACTTTTGGTTTGATCATTATTATTTTTGTAGGCTCCAACGTTAATGGCACAGTGATACATATGTATGTATTGTTTGTCGATTCCGAATGGTTCCCCTTTGTCGTGTCCGACGCGTGCAGACAAAACATTTTATAACGAAGCCATGCTCTATACGACCTAAAACTAAGTGTGGTTTGCATAGCTATTCTACAAATTTCCAAGCATAACTTCAAGGCAAAACGTAATTTTAACCGCCCACTTGATCAATAGAGGATTGCCGACTAATATACTGTTTCAATTTGTTAACAACAAAGACAAATAGGTAGGTTACTCTCGTTCCATCTAGCTAAATTCCGTGGCAGAGTAAGACAAATAAAATAAAATAACGAACAATTTCGAAAATATTTCCTTTTAGAGGCAGAAACCAAATTTTTTTTTATTTTAAAGCCCTGCCACAATGTGGCGTATGGGGTATCGTGCTCTGAAATATTGTGTGAATTTTGTCGTTTGGTCGAACTTTTTTTTTAATTTGCGCGCACTCAAGTGGTTATGAATACCCTTAAAATGATTTAGCATAGTGCGTGCGTTGGACGTGTTAGATAGAGAGAGAGAAAGATTTAGTGCAGTGGTTTGAAATCTGGTTTTTTATGTTTAAAAAAACTCCAGGGCTGGCGTTCAGATAACTGGGGCGATTTTTTGTCATTTCAGTATTTTTGATTCACAGTATTTTCTTTCCAGACCACCGATGTCATAGGCATATTAATCATCCAGCAGAACGAACCATTTTTTCAGCCATACGACCTAGCTACCGCCAGTGTTATGCCTTCGCAGTAGTGTTCAAACAAGCTTTCGCAATTGATCCGACTGACTTTTTATATTTTCGGAGAAATAAATAAATGCTTGCTGACATCAGGATTTGAACAATAAACCATTAGCGTGACAATTGACGACGTTACCTCTACACCGTTGGCACCCCTAATGTTTGGTCAAATTTTTATCGTAGAGTAGAGTTATTAGCGAAGAGTTATTAGCAGCGCTCGAGTAGAGCTACTCTCTACAATGCCTTTTATTTTATAGACCTTCTTAAGGAATATGAGACTTTTGCGGAATTTTCTTGTTGAGTTACTTCTATTTAAAGAGAACTGCTTTCTCCAAGGTGGAAATTCACCAGAGAAGCAGAGATATCAGCTGCATTAAAGATTTACCCCAGGGTTGCCATCCAAAGGGCTTACTGGTTTCTTATACAAAAGCAACTGGACAGAGTACACCTAAAATGTCATTAGAATGTATTCGAAACTTTGAAAAGTGCTTAATTAATTACTCAAGAATAAACGGCGTCATTATATTAGTATCTCTGTAGCGTATTTCAACTCGCCTATACCCTTCCTAAAGACCTTGATTCGTCTTCGAGGTCGACTTATTCTTCTGAAGATTTCAGCGCATGGTTCGGAAAAGCCTTTCCAAGATCCATTCGCGTGTACAGTGTTTCAGCATAGGTATGACAGGGTTAAAACATCCTTAAGGTATCGCAAAAATATTTGTTAACAAAGTTATACACCATTTTGTAATTCGGATGCTTTAGTGGGCCTACATAGGGAAGGTATTGACTTTCTTTTGTCGTTTGATGCTTCAATGAGTGGAAGATTGTAAAAGCTGAGGACTTTAAGTTTTGGCTTTTTTTGGTGGGCCCCATGGCGTAAGTGGTAAGTGTGTCGGATCACCGCGCGGGAGGTTCCAAGTTCGAATCCCACACCCAACCAGTTTTTTTTACGATCCCACCTCTCGCGAGCGTCTGACAAACATCCGAGACTATTGTTTTCTCTAAAAAGTTTCTATAAAAAAATTGCCCTTCGGATACGGCACTTAATTGTAGACCCTTTCTATTCGTGTGAAAAATATAGCGCACACAACATGAGTGGTTGCGAGAAGCTAGGCCCTGGCTCTTAAAGAGCTGTTGCGTCCAATATTTATTTTATTTTCATTTAAGCCTAAAATGATAAATATAAGCCTAAAATATTAATTATAAGTCTAAAATGGTTCGTTATATTTTTGAATGTTACCATCATTTTACCGTCATATTTAGGGATTTGCTTCAATTCAGATTGCTAGCCACGATTAGGCAAAAGCCGTGGTAACTGCATCAATCCTTATCGTAGCCCTTTTTAGATACTCTAATCAGATGATACATTACCTTTGTGGTCTTACTATTCAGTGGTTCCACTCGAGTCTGTGACTTATTGCTGTTGATTTCATACCATGTGAGGCAATGCTCCGTGGGAATTCCAAATTATACCGCAAACCAATTTTCTTTGAAACCCATTGTGGTGCTGCTATTACCCTAACTTGGTATTAAAATCTTCGAGTCTATCCCAGAGGAACGACACTGTAGAGGGCCTCCTCCCCGTAGGTGGGGCACATGTCCAACGGGACCTCATTCACTTTGGATTGCGCAACTGGAGGCAGTGAGCTAAGACCGAGCTAAATAGTTCACCCCAAACTGTACCGTCACCTAAGTAAGTAAATAAGTATCAAAATGAACATAACGATGGTAAAAGTCTTTGCATCACATTTGGAAGCAGCCGCCATATTCACGTAAATGATTTTTTAAACTGTATACTGAATAAAAGCTCTTCCTGGCGATGGATGATACGCCGATTAAAAATCAATTATCCTTTGAAAAAACGCTGTTAATGAACTAAATTTGATTAAATCAAACAGCCTGCTACCAACCTTTTCAGCAGAGGAAATTTTTCCATCATAATTTTTTACAAATTTTTTATCCTTTACGAGGGTTGCGTGGGTATGATGTTCTGGTGAACTTTCCATCTTTCTCGATTCTCTGCTTTTGATTGCAACTCATCAGGGGGAATCAACCTACGAGACTTGGCTATGTATTTAAACTACGAATTTCAGTTTAATAAAATTACCAGATTTATCTGAATACATACAAATGAAATATGTACTCGTATGTATAAGATTTCTTTGTTTCCATCTTTTATAGACCATCATCATTTAACCAAATGGTAACTTTAGTTATCGTATATATCAGATGGAGTTTGATTGATGAAAATAAGTTTCCTGATACCATTGAATAAACAAAATTAATCGAATCCACAAACATCATTCGGAGAGTTTATTGAACTTTTTCGCAGCATTGGAATACAATGCCCGGGAGGCAATCACAAAAGCAATTAAGAATTCGTACTATGACAAGGATTGATGTTGGACCACCGAGGCTGTCTTGATTAATCCATACAAAGGTTTAATGTTTTCTTTTAAAGGAGAAACCAAAGAAATTACGGAAACGTGTGCATACACTCCTCACCACATATTTCATATTCATAACACAAAAGCCATAGGGTACGTGGTGGACAGATTTCGACTCCATAATTATTGTAGACACGATTAGAATTTGAGACCGTAGGACGTTAAAGGTTTCACTGGTACTCTTAAGATAGGCGGAAGTGAAAATATGCTGATGCAATATAGGAGGTATTAAGTTTCATATACGGATTTGAGGTTATGTCCAAGAAACCCTTCCCATAAACACAAAATTATTCAACGTGCTTATATTTCGAAGGGGTTTTATTTGTTTCTATTATAAAAGGGATACGTTTCTGTTTGTCTTCAAATATGGGTCAGTGGACCACCTTCATACACCGGTTTTAATACATCTATTAGAAAACATTCACTATGATCCTGGTAATAAAAATCAAATTTGAAAGAGATACTTTTATAGCTTGTATGGAAGATTAAGATAGTGGTTTCAACATACTGTCTGTCTGTCTGAGCGGGGAAGGAATTCCAAAATGCTGACTGTTTTTATTAGAACCTTAACATCAGAAATTTAAACGACAAATCAGGAGAGACTATTTTTCTCCCACTAAAGAAACGAACAAAAGCAAAATAGACTCATGAAAAGTAAGCCACTAAGATTGTATTCAGTATTTTAGTAACAAAAAAATGGAAACTACGACCCAAATTACAAATAGTGTGATAACTTTATAAGCAAACGTGAATAACTTTGATCTTATGTTAAATCGTTACTACACAAAGTTAATCTACAGCCATAAAACAAGTGTCATTGGCACTGTAAAAGACATTTCAATAAATTATATATTCTGATGGAGTTTTTGATTAGAAAACCTTTTTCTTTCAGCGATTTTTCTTGTTTCTAGTTTATTTTTTTTCATCAAGGTCTGTTCTATAGAATATTAGAATTGAACGTAATTACTACTCTTACTCCATTTCGCTTTTTGTTGTCCATTATTTGCTGCCAGAAAATCGATTGTTACACATACAACAACCACCTTTAATATTTCAGTAAATTAAATACCCACGTGCCAGTCATTTACGATGGATGCCTGTCGACTTAATTCAAATCAGAATATTTAGCACGCTCTTGTTACCAATGGTTTCGTAAGTCCTGCCTGTCTGTCATGATTTGTATGCAACTAAGTAAAGCAGAATTTTGGTCTCTAGACAAATAGGTACAATGCTTGCATTGGTAATGGCTACGGTGTAAGCAAAAGCGCCGACCAATTTTTTTTTTATTTTTCAAATAATGAAAATATTGCTTAAATGTTTTCTTTCAGCATGCCGAAAACATTTTTTCAACACGAATAACTTAAATATGCGCTGGTAGTAGAAAAGTTTTTTTTTTTTTTTTTTTTTCCGAGGGTTGGTGAAAAATCTTCCATAGACACTATGAGAATAGCAAGCGCGTGTTCATAGTAGTGTCAGATTCTTACTGACTAAAAAACAC
The DNA here is from genome assembly GCA_945910035.1 of Brachypalpus laphriformis. Lineage (NCBI taxonomy): Eukaryota > Metazoa > Arthropoda > Insecta > Diptera > Syrphidae > Brachypalpus > Brachypalpus laphriformis. The sequence continues at coordinate 38,884,799 of OX246753.1, forward strand.
CACCCTTCGATATAAATTTGTTAGATATCGCAACTAAGTAATAACTTATCAAGCAATTTTTCTATCACGAAATTAAAACGTTTGGCAGGTTAATTTCCACTGAAAGATTCTGCATGTTCCGCAATCTAGACGCGGTTTATCATTATCTCGCCAAGACGAAGGGTTTCGTCCTTTGTAGTCGGCGCAATAAATTGCTCTCATCCAATATTTGCAGGACTGTACTGTTGACATGTCCGATTAGTCGGTTTCTATGCTTTCTCGCGAAGCTTCTAGTTTCAGCTTCGATTGTCGGAATTCCGAGATCCCTGTGGATATCGTCGTTTCTAATATACCACGGTGCTTGGACAATCTCTCTTAGCACTTTATTTTGAAAAGTTTGAAAAATATTGGCATTTGTTTTCTTGGTACAACCCCAAAGTTGTATACCGTAGGTCCACACCGGCTTTAGCACTTGCTTGTATAAAAGCAGTTTGTTCTCAGTACTGAGCTGGGAATGCTTTCCGAGTAACCAGTACATTTCGCTATATTTGATTTCGAGTTCTTTACGTTTCATTTTCACGTGCGAATTCCATTTCAGTCTTGCGTCGAGTGTCATTCCCAGGTATTTGGCCTCATTTGCAAAAGGTATTCGGGCCGAGTTTAGGAAAATTGGCAAGTTATTAGTTTTCTTGTAAGTGAAATTCACGTGAACAGATTTAGATTCGTTGATGGCAATCCGCCAGTCCCTCGTCCATTCATTTACTTTATTTAGCGCGTTTTGCAGTTTTTCAGTCGTTTCTTCGATTGTTTTACCTACTGCTAGGATAGCGGTGTCATCGGCAAACGTAGCAAGGATAGTGCCATCTTCTTTCGGTATATCTCGAGTATATAACAGATAGAGAAGTGGCCCAAGAACGCTTCCTTGTGGCACGCCGGCCGAAATTTCCTTGAGCTGCGAGTATTCGACTCCATGTCTAACACGGAAGAGTCTATTCCCCAGATATGATACTAGAATATCGTATAAGCACACAGGGAGAACTTGTCGTAGTTTGGATTTCAAGCCATCATGCCACACCTTATCAAAGGCCTGCGAGACGTCAAGAAATACGCTTGAGCAAATCTTTTTTTCTTCAAACGCTTTCTCGATTACGTCAGTAATTCTATGCACCTGGTCAATCGTCGAATGCTTTCTTCTGCACCCAAACTGGTGGTCAGGGATAAAATTATTTTCGTCTATAACCGGTTGGAGACGTCTTAGTAATATCCTCTCGAAAATTTTGGATATGATTGGAAGAAGCGAAATTGGTCTATACGATTTTACCTCATTTGGCGGTTTTCCTGGTTTTAAGACCATTATTACTTCCGCAACTTTCTATTGGCTTGGAACGTGTTTTAATCTGAGCGCAGCATTTACAATATAGAGAAGCTTAATCAAAGCTTTTCTAGGCAAAGCTTTGAGAATTTCTCCGGTGATTAAATCATAACCAGGAGCTTTCTTAGGTTTTAGAATCTCGATCTCATTTTTGAGTTCCCTAAGCGTTGCACTTGTGAGTGTTAAATTGCCAGATGGTAAATCCGGCCTATTGATATTATCGTAAACCACTTGACTATCGTACGGTTTAAAGGTTTCTTCCAGGTGGGCCGCAAAGACGTCCGCTTTTTCTTTATCTTCCCTCGCCCATTCATTTTGATTCAATTTAATTGGCGGCGCAGGGACTTTGGGCCTTTTGGTGCCTTTTATGGCTTTCCAAAGTGAATAATTGGAATCTTTTGTCGCTGTTAAACTTTAAAGGTAAGAGCCTATTGCACGATTCTTAAAATCCTTAATAGTTTTCTTCAACGAATTGCACAAACGATTCAAGTGTGCTTTATGCTGCGGAGCACGACTCTGTTGCCATTTTTTACGCGCTTTTCGTTTTTCCTTGACCAATTCCTTTATTTCCGGAGGATATCGTAAGCCGTATTTGTCCGGCATTTTCCTTGGAATGGGAGTATTATTCCAAGAGGCGAGCTGTACGATCTCGACGAAGCGATCAACTTCAACCTCAAGTTCATAGGGTGTCGTAAGTGGAACGCTCAGTATAACATTATCTTCAATTTCGTTCCTAAAACCTTCCCAGTTAGTTGTTCTACCAGTTAATCTCGCTGGCTCTAGGTTATAGACTAATTTTTTGCTCAATGTTAAAATAATTGGGGAATGTTCAGACGACAGATCAAAACTCACTTCGACTTTTATGTGGTTGGTAGATATTCCTTTCACAACAAAAAAATCTATCAGATCAGGTATTTTTGAAGTATCAGTTGGCCAGTAAGTCGGTTTACCCGTCGAATGGAAATCGCAATTGTACTCCATACCTGCCCGATAGAGCATTCTACCTTTTTTCGAACTGTATCTTGAGCCCCAGAACGTGTGTTTCGCATTAAAATCGCCGCCAATAATGAAATTAGGTTTAAGCGATTCAAACATGTTAGTAAAATCACTTTTTTCAAGCGCGGAACGCGGTGGACAGTAGATAGACGAAATTTTCAGAGTAAGCTGACTATTTTTAACTCGAATCGTGCACAGTTGCAAAGTTTCAAGCTCTATCTTTAGGTCTTCCGATTGCTCGATACAGTCTTTAATAAGCAAGCATGATCCGCCTCTCGCTTTTCCCGAAGGGTGACAAGCGTGGTAATCATTATAGCCTTTTATTTTTAAATGCGATTCCTTTTTGATGTGGGTTTCAGAAATCAAGCAAATATCAATATCTTTTTGGTGCATAAATATTTCCAATTCGTCAAGTTTTTGCAAAAGTCCGTTTGCATTCCAAGTACATATTTTTAACATTCGTTTGTCATTCATGTTCTAGTTGAAGTGCACGTTTTCTGTGAATTATTTTCAAGCTTAACCAGCCTATCGAGAATAATATTATTTATTTTGCCTTGTTCTTCAAGTTTCTCGAGAATAACTAAGAAAACATGAGAAAAGGGGTCGGTCGAAATTTCAAGGCTTTTTGGTTTTTCGGAAGCCACGGCCTGAGCATAAGACTGCATTGCTGCTGTCCGAGGGTCATTACCCGGTGGCTTTTCTAATCTTTGCGTTTCAGTACTGTTTCTTTTAAGAGCAGAGGTCGAGGGCTTTTCTGTTGTCAATCTTTCCCTCACGTTTTTGTGCTCTGACCCGGTAGTTTTAGTTTGCCTACTTTCTCCGGCGCGATCTTACGCTTTGGTTTAGTTTGCAATTTTGATTTTATATTTAGTGGCTTAAGGAACGCATCTCTCCGTTTTTGCAACTCCTTAGCTACTTCACAGCCTCTATAATTTGCCGGGTGCTTTTCCTTCCAATTAACACATGTTGCAGAGGTTTCTTTGTTTACTCCACAAACTTGGGAGAGGTGATTTCCGGCGCATTTCACACATCGTGGTTCTTTTCGACAATACGTTTGCGTATGATTGAATCCTTGGCATCGTTTGCACTGAGGTATCAATCTTGTATTCTTGCGCATGGGTTCGATTTTGACTACGACATTCAGAATTGTTCTTATTTCGTAAATCTTATCCAAACTCTCAGCTTTATCAAAAGTTAGCATAAAAAGAGGAAGCCCGCGCTTTACCGTCGTTTCCTTGCCTTCCAATTTACTGCATCGACGATTTTAAAGTTTTTGTTTTTCAAATCGTGAAAAACATCTTCCTTTAAGCATGAGGCATGAAGTCCTCTAGCTACGACTGGTATCGGTCTTTCAGATTTATTTTCGTAAGTATACCACTGTATTTTTTCAGTATTCAGTTTATTAGATACTAAGCGGTAACTGTCTGAGTCCTTTACGTTTACTTTCCATTTGTTGTTGTTGAGCGATGTTACTTCAAAATCGGATAGCAACAGAGGTTTAAGAATAGAATGCAGTTTATTATAGTCTGCAATTCCGATTACGTTTATTAGCGGCGGTGATCGCACCTTAGTTCGTAGATTTTCTTCGACACGCTGATCGTTATCTTTTCGCTCGTTTTGTGCGTTTTCTCGCCTCGTTACCATTTCGGGTGAAGAACCAGCTTTTCGTTTCTTAACTGGTCGTTTCTTTAGGATCCAGTTAGTTTCCCGAGCTAGTTCTTCTTCATCCGTTTGATAATCAGTGTTATCGGGGACGTTTGAATTCGCAGCAGTCTCATTACGAGGTTTCTTTGTATCCTTAAATTCTTTATTTTCTGCTTTAAGTACATTTAATTCTTGTCTTAGTTCTTCGCAGAGAAGTTCCATTTTACTTAGCCTGGTCCGGAGTTCCATATTTTTGTTCGTAAGGCTTTGAATTTTCGTTGAAGTCCGTTGTTCGTGCGCCGACAATATCGATGTCGCCGGACTTCTAGTTCCGCGCGTTTTTATTGTAGATCTTGATGGTGGAGATCTAACTACCCTGGTACCTTTTTTAAAAGGGTCAGATGAACGCAATAAATGGCTCTCCCCAGAATCCGTAGGGCCGACCTCCGAAGATGGTGGATATTCCAGTGAACCTGGACTGCCACCTGGGGTATTTATATCTTTTGTTTTGTTCATTGCATACTTTGTATACGCCATACTCGGTATACAGAGGGTGGATTTTAGTCGCCTCTTACGACAGGCATGCCTACCTCGGGTATATTCTAACCCCTACCCGAAGGGGCAGAAAAGTGATTCATAACACACACTTGCGTTTTCAACATGCTTACAATACATTTTTAATGTTTTGAGTAATGAGAAGATTTTGCGAGTCTTTGAAAGTTTTCAGCAGTAACCCTGACCTAGAATCAATCAAACCAAAACTCCATCTAGTACACTACTTACTGGCGAACATTTTAAATCCTCGCCTGTGCTCTTCTTCTACATATGCGTACCAATGGCCTATGATCTTTTATGAGAACTTCAATCTATCATAAATCATTATACGTACGAAGTTATACAAACACTAAAGTGATTGTCCGAGTAGAACACTCATGTTCTGAGAGTTGTGCAATAGTTTTGAGTATCATATGCGTTCCAAAATGGTCCAGTACTTCACTAAGTTGAAAAAAGTATTTCTCCTTCTGCTAGTAAAAAATAAAATGAAAATTACATATCCTTATAAAAAATGTATAATAAAAAAATTAAGGATATTTAGCAATTCTTAAGTTATGATTGCATACATGTACACCTTAGCAATGGCCCTCATATCCTTCATGAAAGTCGCAGAGGTAGGATGCTCCGGCGAACTCAGCATCTCCATGATCCTATCGACTCCAGCTCATCTGGGGGAATCACCAGTTGGGCCAAGTAGAGATTTCGGACTCGTACTAACCATATTTTAATCGGCCTATCATGGGACCCAATAATACGAAAATCATAACACGTCTTGGCAGCCGGTTAGAAGAAGCATTTTTTTAAAGTTTTATTAGCGATTCTGAACCACATTATATTACATGACGAAAATGCTTTCAGCTAAGTATTTTAATAAATTGTGAGCAGAACTCTTAGAGAGGGCTTTTTGCCTATTCCTCACAGGCATTCTCAATAAAAATGTAGTCCACATTTCTCCCATATAAACAAAACCATACACGAAGGCAACTGCTTTTCTTTGATTTATCGATACTTATTTCAAGGAATCAAAAGGTGTGCCATATATGGGCCTTTAAGAGTTTGAAGCTGAAGGTATGGACAACGAATTGGCATTCAGTCATTGACACATTTGTATTTTAGGCGAACCACACAGGCGGATCATTAGAAATGCGGTGAGGTGGGCGGGCTATAATCCCTTTTTTTCGGATCGTAACACATTTGCATTTCGAAAAATGTGTTTTCTTCAATAAACGACTATTTTTATCATATAAGTTTTGCAAAATCGGAGAATATTATATCCAAAGAGTAACTTTTGATTACACAATGCCAGACCAACTTTAGTAGACCTGAAGTAAAAGATAGAAGACAGAATATCGTACTATATGTATATGTGTATAGGATATCACATGTTCCGGTCCAAATGCATATGTATATGTGCAATTCCTATATTAGCTATAACGAAAATATGCTCTTTAATCGAAGAATTACATTTTCCTTCCTTCTTATGATACGAGTTCCTTCCAAAAAGCGTGTATGTTTGCAAAGGTGTTTTTCTTAAATCGGGATCTGAAAAGTGACATAAAAAATATAAAAATATCTTAAAACACAGTCAAATCTCCTCTGTCCCTCTTAAATCTTAAATCTCATCCTCTTTACATTAACAGTGTAATTAAAATGATTATCTCTTTTCGGTGAGTTATCCCCAGGGGAAGATTTACTGTCAAGATGAATTAGAAAAGATTTACGATGACTCGAATGGAGGAAAAGAATAACCATTTCATTTGCCTTTCGGCTTGGCAATGAAACTTCAAATTCATTACAAATCTTCGAAAGTACATCTTCCAACAGTATCCACAGCCACAGATAGAACGTACCGCTGCTCCTGATTTCTTTTTATCCAGATTGTTATCAAAGATTCCTGTAGCCCAAATGACCTAGTTTTCTCTTTTAGTACTCCAGAGCGTCATATTGCCACACAATCGATGAAATAATACCACCACCGCCAGCACTAACCAGACGTCTTGTTTCCTTTTTCGTTTTTCCTTCGTCTTTTTTTTACTATAAACTGTCTCCTTGATTTATAGAATTTCAATTCGATCGTCATTCACCATACCGCGCTGGCGGCTGCCTGGGTTTTGCGTTTTGTCTTCATTTCGAAAGAAGTCCTAGGCATTTTCCTTTGGATTGAATTTAAATGAATTTTATTGCCCATGGCTAAAATGCGAACATCTTCTGGTAGTATGAACGATACAAATAGTAAAAATCATGTTGAGTATGATATTTTGATGACTTCGAAGCTAATATCTGACTTCTAAGCGTTCCCTCTTATAAAGATTCGTAGCCAGGGAGAACAACTTTTGATAGTCCTATGGAAGGGGCTGGTAATTTTCCTTTAAGCCATTGAGGACATTCTTACTTGAACTTTTTGACTGTGTACGTGCAGAAATCATCTTAGGGCTATCTGCCATAGTACTTTAGATTTTTTTTAAGGAGAACAAACCAATAAAAACAGGAAGTAAATACTTGTACACAAGCCATAGATTGTTATACTTTTTATGAAAGTGGAATAATTGTGTCAATATATTTGACAAATAATCGGTCATTGTTTTTGGTTCAACGTGAATTTTGTTGTCGATTCCCTGATAGCGTGGCAATTTGGCTCAACATAGGACAGTAGCAGACGTGGCCGGCCCAGAGAAGCCGTTCGGCGGAGAATGGTTGCAGATCTTCAAGAGGACCCTGAAACATTAACCAAGCGACGATCATGCAATTGGGCATTAAAAACCGGTCTTTACAGAGAATTTTGGTGAAAGGCGGTGCATCAGCTATCTGCAGACCGCCAAAGGCGTGGAAATCACAGCTAAGCATTCCTCAACCTCGACCGCGATGAGGATGATTTTCCATTGAAAATCATTATGAGTGACTAGGCGCATTTTCACCTATACGAACGAAAAAGCAAAATTATCGCTTTGGGACACTGAAGATCTATGTATAATGCACGCAAAGCCATTACAACCTCTTAAAGTCACTGTTTGGTGCGAAATGTATGGAGGAAAAGTGATTTGCCCATATTTTTCGAGGATGGTGTCGAAAACACTGATACTGTGATTAGTGAATGCTAAAGGACCATAATCAACGACTTCTTGCTGCCACAAATTGACGAATAGAATCCTTAAACAAATTAAGAATACTTGTCACAATTGATCCATTCATTTGTTTCTAGTGCAGTTTTGATATCGTGAAAAATTCGATCAACTTGAAAATATTGTTTTCAAATAAACCAATGGAGCACTTAAGGCACCTCTTAAAAACTCTAAACTACCACCTATTGTAGTCAGAGCACTTAAAGCAGAATAATATAAGCCCCATGCCATCTTTTGTGTGTGATGTAGACACAACAACGTAGATAAAAACCAGGAAGTCTTGTTTGGAATTCATGAGATGAAAGTTTATTGCCTTTAAAAATCCAACCATCACCGCCAACAACATCACCAAGAAGTAGTAAACCGTCTAACTACTCATGCAGTTTCTTTTACTCGGAGAACGATATACCATATGAGTCCTTATTGGAAGTGTATTTAAATTCACATAAAATTTTGTTATGGAATGGAAATGTTTGTGAAATGAAAATATTCTTAAAGGAGATGGAATGAGTCTCAATACAAGTGGGAAAGGGAAGCTTGCATGAAAAAATTTCACTCACTCTAAAAAGCGGGATATTTGTTTTAACCCTTTGCATGACACGTAGGCTTTTTTGACCCATGAGGGAATTTAAATGGGTTATGTTGGCAACACTGTAGCTCATGAGAGCCGTGAGTGCCATTGTCAATTCCTGTCAGTTAGTTGTTGAGTGACTGGTGTGGTGGTGTCAGCCTCAGCTATTTCAAGGTAAGGTAAATGCTTTTGTTTTAAATACTGTGGGCCATTTCGGCCCAAGTGTCACCCAGGCTATTTTGACCTACGTGTCATAAAGTAATGTTACACGTGTTATGACAGACTTTTTTACTTATTTTACGCAGATGGATCAACAACCAAGTACATAAAAAAGCGTTCCAGCTAGGAAAATACTCAGAATTGATGAACCAGATTTTGGCGAAGGCATTTGGCAATACTCGCCGAGCCCCTGGATAATTCTAATGGTGACGAAGGAACTGAGAAGAATCAGGAGCGACCATTCCCTCTTGCTGCAATTGAATATTCGGACTTGGACAATACATACAGATTGTAGTGATGCTGAAACCGATGAATCAGATGAGCAATCAGACGAGGAGTCAGCTGCTGATGGTAATGTGGTTCATAACAAAATCTACGTGGCTTAAAGCGGAATGCAATGGAAAGCCACAGAACCACAAAGGAGGGGGAGGCCTCATGCACATAACATTCTGAGATGTATGTTACCCGGTCTTAGTAGGTATGCATTGCAATGCTTGGGTGATGAATCTTCTGAGTTGGAAGTGTGGAAACAATTCATTGATGCTGAGATGATAGAACAGATCTTGAGATTCACAACACTACACATGAATCAAACCAAATCACCAGTCAGTTCTTCAAACATACGGAACTACTATCAAAGGACCTCAATATACAAATCCAACCATGAAAACCTGCAGTCTATCTTTTCCGCCGGGTATAAAGGGCGCCCTATATTTCGAGCTACCATGTCATTTCGCCGCTTTGTGGCAACAAAAGAAGCTCTCCGGTTTGATGACCCTGCTACAAGAGAGGAGAGACGTAGAAGGGACCCTGCTGCTCTAATATCGGAAATTTACACCAAGTTCGTAGCCCGCTGTCAAAAGTTGTATACGAACCACTGTGGATGAAACTCTACTTCCTTTCAGGGGGTTATGCAGATTCCGTGTGTATATGCCAAACAAGCCAGCAAAGCATAGCATAAAGTTGATGAACTTAGTTGATGCTCGTACCAGCTACATGTTCAATTCATATATATATACTGGAAAAGGGTCCGATGGCAAAAACCTTACAGATGCTGAAAAAAAAAATGCAGGTCCCAACTCAAGCTTTGCTAAGGATAACAGCCCCGATTCAAGACAGCAATCGAAACGTGAGTGCTGACAATTGGTTCAGCTCAATGGAGGCTGTGAATGAGCTTAGTAAAAGAGGGTTGACGTGCGTAGGCACCATGCGGAAAAATAAAAGGGATTTACCCCTTGAGTTTACCACCACAAAAAACGACGCCTCAATGATCCGCTCTATGGATTCTCCTTAGATGGTAAAACTACCTTTTTTCTTCAAAAGTGAAAAACATTGCTCAAAAGGTTTTGAACATTGTGTCCTCTATGCATCACTCGAAGGAAACAGATGAAAATGGTAAATCTGAAATCAACCTTTTTTACAACGCTACCAAAGGAGGCGTTGACACGTTGGATCACAAATGCGCAATCTACTCAACACACCGAAAGGATAAGAGTTGGCCGCTTTGTGTATTTAGTGGAATAATAAAAATTGCCATGATGAACAGCTACATTGTTCACAAGGGCTTTGTTGCTAGCCCGATGGAAAGAAGGTTAAATTTTATCGAGAAACTCGGGATGCAGCTTGTGGAACAACACATGAGAGCAAGGCTAAACCCTTGCGTGAATAATGATGTAAAGTCTTGAATACGTAAAATACTAAAAAATCAGTTTCCTGCCTCAACCATTCCGATGGATGATAAGCTGGAGAAAAGAAAATACTGTTATCTTTGCCCCAAGTACAGGAAGACAGCAAATAAATGCGTTGAATGCCAAGAGCCTGTTTGTGTGCAGTGTTCAAGGAAAATCTGCACTTCTTGTCTTCAAAAGAAATAACTAGTACCTACATTACCACATTCAAACAAATAATCATTTTTCTATCTTATTATTCGAAGAAATACAGATTTTGTTTCATTTTTATTTTTATTATTATTTCTTATAATTATTTATACATATGTTGAAATGGGTTAATAAAAATGTTAAAAGAAACACAGGTGAAATATTTTTTACTACCTTTACATTTACAGTTATAGGTACATTCAAAAAATGTCACATTTTTGATATGCACCACACCATAATTTGCATTAATTAGGGTTGTAGGCCAAAAAAGCCCACGTGTCACCAGACACTAAAAAATTGTACGTGTCATGCAAAGGGTTAATTTTTATGATTTATACCCTCTTTAATAGGGTATATAAGTCTTTTGAACTAGAGAAATAAGAAAACGACCACAGGAAAGCTGATTTTAAAAAAAAAGGTTTTTCAGAATATATTTCACTACAAGTGTATCGTTAAATATTATTCCTATTACTATCGGCCAAATTTTATTGCAACTGATGAAAGTCACATCTACCCTTCAAAGAAAAGTCTTGGCAATAGTATTTGTAGTAGTATCTGTTAAAATTTGGGGAAATATCCTTTAAGTATTATAGAAGATGTCTTTGCGTATTGATTGAAAATTTTACAAAGCACGAATAGGAACGCTAGAGAATGAAAGATGGGTTAAAAAAGCGATCCATTTGAAATGGATTCCAATTTGACAATTTCTTTTCAAATTTTTCATAAGTATTAAAAAAGAAATGTAATTGTATTTCTACATATATAAGGGTGCATACTATACAATTTTCTAAAAAACAAAATGAACAAAAACATATTTAGGTAACCACTCAGAGCCTCAAAAATTATTAGGTCTGTATTCAAAATTGTTCGCCATGAAAAAAGTAGTATCCCAAGCAAGAGCCTTGCTGTCAAGCTTTGCTATCGTTGGGTTTAAATTACATAATCGTAAAGTCGTATAGATCTTGTGGTTAAAGTTATTTCTTACTTGTACTGCAAATATTGTTCTTAATAAACATAATATTAAACTTTTATGTTTCACTATATTCTTGTAAAAAATGTGATGTAATGAACCGAGTAGGCGCCGCGGTGCAAGTACTTAGTATGTCGGACCACTGCACATGAGGTTCCATGTTAAAATTCCAGAAAACACCAAAAAGGTTTTTTTCACGTTCCCAACTCTCGCGAACGTCTGACAAACATCCGAGAGTATTGTCGTCACGAGAAACCTTCTCAAACAAATTGGCCTTCGGATACCACACTAAACTGTAGCCAGTTTACCATTCGTGTGAAACATATAACGCAGACAAGACGAGTGGTTGCGAGAAGCAATGCCTAGGAACATAAAGAGCTGTTGCGCCAAATCTTTATTTATTTTTCTAATGAACCGAATATATTATTCCACTTTGGTCGCACATTTTACAGAAAGATTCCTTTAAATTTTATTTCACTTCGAGTGGTTTCCTGAAAACCTGAATAAATAAATAAATTAATCAATCCGTGCTAAGCCATACGTCTATAAATGTACGCCCAAATGGTTCAACCGTTTAAGCTCATGTAATAAATGCTACGCGGTTTGTTTTTCTATTATTTCAAACCACCCACACTGAATTGTCTCGTGAATTGCTGTGAATCTCTTGTTGGCAGTCTGATTGTTTCTTCTTTAATTCCAGTGAAAATTGCACGGAGAAATATATCAAGACAGAATATTTTTGAATTTGTTCTCAGTATTTATTCATGTGGGCTCTCATGTTGGACATTCCTGATTGGAAATATATAGGTTCGTATGTAATCTGTGAGTATGTTGACATGCTTATATAATACTAACTCAATTCAGCCTATCATATCTTTAATAATAATTGCTAAATGCAATTATTGTGCAATAACAACGATATATCTATATATTCCTGCCATGACGCATTACGCTGCAGTATTCTGAATAGTGCCTTGATTTTCCTGGATAATATCAGTGCCACATTTTCTGTTATAGAGGAAATAAAAAACGTCTATCTGTCTGCACATCTGTGTGTTTATTAAATTTACTACACCCTTCACGTTCAAAGAAGAGATCATTTAAGCCCTGTTAAAAAAGTAATATCAATGAACGTTCCAAAGACATCGCGAGGCAGGAGAGACAGGCCTATTAACGCCTGGATCACACAAATGCAACCACACCAGCATTTGATTTGCCTCAGTAACGAAGTGATCCAAAATCGGGAGGCCTGCCAATATTTTCTGAAGTTAAGCAGACGAAACCCACAGGCGGATCAGTAGAAATGCGGTGAAGTGGGAGAGTTATGATCCTTTGTTTTCGGATCATAAACTCGCTGAAATATAAAGAAGAAGAAGCGGAATAAAACCATTGAATCTACCATACCTCACGAGAAAAACAAAATTTTTAAGCAAACTTCTTCCTAAAAAGAAGCTACTAGGCTGCGGCTGGGCCCGCAATTTAATTTAAATTCTCATCCGCAAAAGTTTCCGTTTCCGCCATTCACTGTAATTCTTCCAATTCAAATTCCCTGAGGTGTATTGTAATGGGGTTTCCTACTTTCTATCTGAAAGAAATTTATTTAACGTTAAGGATTCCTGAGGGAAGACAAAAAAACTGAAAACCGGAAAGGATATCACAAAAATTGGGTCAAGTGTGGCGTCACACTTGAATATTTATTCATGTGTCAAAGTATTTTGTTATTCAAAGGAATCCAGTTGACAAACTGGAAAGGAGAAATACTTCTTGTTTGTTCCTTACGGCGTTTTAGTCATTGAAATGTAGATATACATAGATGAGGGATAATTTAAACCTTTCAGTGCATATGAGAAACAAAAATTATTTGCTAACTTAAAGTATCTGAACCAGTCCCAACGTTAGACACGGCCGTACACTCGTATGTCCATATAGCAGTGTAAAATTGGAAATGGAGCTACAAGTTTTTGTATAAGCAGGAATATTTACATGTGCATTTAAATAAATATAAACCCATTTAAGGAAGGTGTCAGTCACCTAGGACATTAAATTACTTTTTCGGTAAGATCAACAGCCTGTAGTAATTGAATCATTCCTTTACACAATAAAGACATGCCCTTGAACCTTTGGTTTAGCTTGACACCCTTTCAATTCCATTGAAGGCATTTTAATTGCCAAAAAGGCATAATGTTGAAAAATTTGCAATTTGAAGGGAGCGAAGCCATATGAAGAAATTATAAATTGATTTCTGGTAATGAATGATTGTTACTGCGACAACTGTAGATTGGCAAAGATTGATGCAAATGTAATCATTTTAGTCTGGGTTCACTGTTTTTAAATTCTGGTACGGCGAAAACCCTTTTTGTATGAGTCATATAATACATATGTAGAAACAATTCTTGCGCCTGAAATATGTAACTACAAAAACATAAAACGGATAAATTGTTTTATACTTCATTTTACCCTTTTTTCCGTGTTTGATCTTGTTTTATTAGGAATAAAACAGGACAAAAAATAAACATAAAAAGAAAACTAATTGCAATAGACGTACATTTCTAGATTTTTACTTGGCAATTGATTAAATTGCATTTTTCCATTCATTCCATTCAACCATTTTGCGTAATGTAAACCATTTTTCTCTTTGGCATAAACCTAGTTCAGTACATACGAGTATGTGCCGGGTTTTAAAATAAAGTGGTTGTTAATAGAGGAGCGGAAGGGGTTCGATACGGCAGAATGCGCCCGCCATTAGCTTCTCACCTCAGAGTATAGACATAGCATAGTATATACCACATTTTAAAATTACAGTTTTTTAAGAAAATTGGGAATATAATAATAACTTGATTTTAGTTCCTTAAGTTCAACATTTCGTGGAAGAAATTTATTTCATTGGATGTCAGCATCCATTGGAGTTTTGTTCGTAGGGCCAAAAAAAAAAAACACTGCAACTTTCTGGTCTATTTCTCAAGATGCATTTTTGAAATCAATGAAGTTTAATTTGAAAAAAATAGCTTCCCCATTATTACTTTGCTTCTTAATGAAATGTAATTTAATGGAATATTGTAGTAGATCAACAAATTGAATTCCCCAAAAGACCTAGCATCTCTGGTTTACTGCAGTTAGAGGTTGTCTCGAGGAGGGGGTCCCTTTTTCTTACAACGACAAACTTGTGGTTTAATTTCATAGTCATTGGATATCCTAATGCCTTAGCGGTTATTATCAGTGAAAAATATAAAGTAACTATTGTAAATTCAAGTGGGCGCCGTGGCGTAAGTGGTTTGTGTGTCAGATCACTGCGCGTGAGGTTCCAAGTTCGAATCCCAGAAAACACCAACAAGTTTTTCACGGTCCCACCTCTCGCGAGCGTCTGACAAACATCCGAGACTATTGTTGTCACGAAAAAGCCTCTCAAATCGCCGTTCAGATACGGCGCTAAACTGTAGGTCTCTTCTATTCGTTTGAAAAATATAATACACACAACATGAGTGGTTGCGAGAAGCTAGGCCCTGGCACTTAAAGAGCTGTTGCGCCAAATATATATATATATGTATGCTCTAGTGCTCTGCCGCGTAGAACGTTAGGATCAGGATGCATTGATGATTATTTTCATTACATTAGTTTTTCCTTAAAATGTCTCCCCATATTAAGATTCCTGGTAAGGAGCACTACACACGGAAGAAAAGCCCCTCAATTCCGCCAATTATAGATGCACCAGTCTCCTGAACATCGCCATACAATATCTTTTCTGCGATATTGTGTGAAGGCCTGAAACCTTTTATCAACACCCTGACTGGCTCTATCAGTGCGGTTTCAGGCCAAGAAAGTCCACCATCGATGAAATCTCCACACTTCGAAATATCCTGGAGAAAATTCAAGAAGTCCAAATCAATACTCATCATATTTGTATCGACTTTAAGACCGCCTATAAGAGCATCTATTCAGAAGAGATATATAGAGCCATGTCTAGCCCTGTCGCTGCCAAACTTGCCCGTCCGTACAGGATGACGATGGATAATTCTCGCTGCTCCATTAATCTCGGTAATGACCGCACTAATATTTTTGATGTCAAAAAGGTTTTAGGAGAATAGCTGAAGCATAAACAACTGAGCTTCAAGAACCACTACACTAAAATCCTTTTCTCTCTCTATCCATCCTTTCCAACGCCCGCACTGTGTGTAAACATGTTTAAGGTATTCATAACCCTTGAGTGCGCCCATTTCGTGGAAGAAATTTATTTCATTGGATGTCAGCATCCATTGGAGTTTTGTTCGTAGGGCCAAAAAAAAAAAACACTGCAACTTTCTGGTCTATTTCTCAAGATGCATTTTTGAAATCAATGAAGTTTAATTTGAAAAAAATAGCTTCCCCATTATTACTTTGCTTCTTAATGAAATGTAATTTAATGGAATATTGTAGTAGATCAACAAATTGAATTCCCCAAAAGACCTAGCATCTCTGGTTTACTGCAGTTAGAGGTTGTCTCGAGGAGGGGGTCCCTTTTTCTTACAACGACAAACTTGTGGTTTAATTTCATAGTCATTGGATATCCTAATGCCTTAGCGGTTATTATCAGTGAAAAATATAAAGTAACTATTGTAAATTCAAGTGGGCGCCGTGGCGTAAGTGGTTTGTGTGTCAGATCACTGCGCGTGAGGTTCCAAGTTCGAATCCCAGAAAACACCAACAAGTTTTTCACGGTCCCACCTCTCGCGAGCGTCTGACAAACATCCGAGACTATTGTTGTCACGAAAAAGCCTCTCAAATCGCCGTTCAGATACGGCGCTAAACTGTAGGTCTCTTCTATTCGTTTGAAAAATATAATACACACAACATGAGTGGTTGCGAGAAGCTAGGCCCTGGCACTTAAAGAGCTGTTGCGCCAAATATATATATATATGTATGCTCTAGTGCTCTGCCGCGTAGAACGTTAGGATCAGGATGCATTGATGATTATTTTCATTACATTAGTTTTTCCTTAAAATGTCTCCCCATATTAAGATTCCTGGTAAGGAGCACTACACACGGAAGAAAAGCCCCTCAATTCCGCCAATTATAGATGCACCAGTCTCCTGAACATCGCCATACAATATCTTTTCTGCGATATTGTGTGAAGGCCTGAAACCTTTTATCAACACCCTGACTGGCTCTATCAGTGCGGTTTCAGGCCAAGAAAGTCCACCATCGATGAAATCTCCACACTTCGAAATATCCTGGAGAAAATTCAAGAAGTCCAAATCAATACTCATCATATTTGTATCGACTTTAAGACCGCCTATAAGAGCATCTATTCAGAAGAGATATATAGAGCCATGTCTAGCCCTGTCGCTGCCAAACTTGCCCGTCCGTACAGGATGACGATGGATAATTCTCGCTGCTCCATTAATCTCGGTAATGACCGCACTAATATTTTTGATGTCAAAAAGGTTTTAGGAGAATAGCTGAAGCATAAACAACTGAGCTTCAAGAACCACTACACTAAAATCCTTTTCTCTCTCTATCCATCCTTTCCAACGCCCGCACTGTGTGTAAACATGTTTAAGGTATTCATAACCCTTTGAGTGCGCCCAAATTATAAAAAAAGAAGACAAGGTGACGTGCTTTCAAGTAACTTCTCTAATATTTTACGCTTGCGCTCTAAAGTACATATACTCCTTTAATACTGCAACTGATTCTCCATTAATATGTTATATCTTGTTTGAACAGTTTCTGCATCCGCAGCTTTTGAATATCATTATTAAAATTAACCACCAGATTGCACATTCCATATATAATAGTCATATAGATGATTGACCAAAAGATGCATAGATTCGGGTGAGTAGGCCACCAACACTATATAGTTCGCAAACATAAGAACTTTATTTAGCAGACCCGCATACTCTACACCTTCAGGCAGAAGATCTGCTATATCTTAAATGAAGAGACCAAATAAACTGGGGCCCAAAGCATATCATTTCCTGACCACGATTCGGATCATTCGGGTAAGTTTTTTATAATACGAGCAAATATATGTGACATATCCATGTGACAGTAAAGCTTACGAAAGATAGAACGCGACCGGCTCAGCTGGTATTGCCACGTTCAAAGAAGAGATCATTTGAACGCTGTTATAAAGGCAATATTAATGAACGTTCCAAAGACATCGCGAGGCAGGCCTATAAACGCCGGGATCACACAAATGCGACGACATCGGCATTTCATTGGCCTCAATAACCAAGTGATCCAAAATCGGGAGGCCTGCCAATATTTTCAGATGTCAAATAGGCGAACCCCACAGGCGGATCAGTAGAAATTCAGTGAAGTGGGAGGGTTATGATCCCTTGTTTTCGGATCATAACCTCGCCGAAATAGAAAGAAGAAAACCCATGCAGTAGAGCTTGTAGAGCAATGTGTTCCTGTCCGCTGTGACGAATGGGGCCCAAAGATCTAAAGATTTTGGGGACCTGCATTGCGATTGATCGGGAAACTACTGACTGCCCAAAACTTGGCTTGGGCCAGTAGCGCAACAATCAAGTTCGTGATGAAGTGCTTACTTTACCTCCTAGTGGTGGTCCCCGGGCAACTATACGTTTAAACCCTTATACGTATAGGCCAAAATTGTAAGTGCGGGTTGCCTAGGGCCTTGATTCTAGGCTAGGTAACGTGGGCCAGCAACCTGCGTTACTGAAACCAGCTCGCTACTGAAACCGACACTATGCCTCGGATAAGGACTGATCACATGTTGACGACTTTTGGCTATTGTACCCGGACAAAGATAGGTTTCTGGAATGTAAAGACGCTCCTCGACTCGGGAAGAGAAGGTCCTTACAATGCCAGATTCCTCCAACTGGAAAAGGAATTCATGCGATATAAACTGGACATTTTGGGGGTAAGTGAAGTAAGATGGTTAGAAGCGGGCGAGTACCAGTCTCCAACGCGTAACACTGTACTACTCTATTCTGGAAGACCATCCGGAAGTCCGCGAGAATATGGAGTCGGACTACTGCTAACAACAACAGCACGCAAGGGCCTGATTTCCTGGCAGCCTCATGGTGATAGGATTTTGATGGCCAGATTCCGGACTAGAGTACGACGTGTCACCATCATACAGTGTTACGCCCCAACGAATAGTTCGTCTGAGGACGAAAAGGAGAGCTTCTACTATCTCTTAAGCGCCGTCTTCAACACAACACCAAATGGAGACATTGTCATAGTGATGGGGGATTTGAATGCCAAGGTAGGCAGCGACAACGAAGGGCTCAAGCATGTAATCGGGAAATATGGTCTAGGCAACCGCAATGACAACGGCGAAAGGTTTGTGGATTTCTGCAATGCCAACCGCCTTGTGATAGGTGGCACCATGTTTGAGCACAAGACCTGCCACAAAGTCAGCTGGGTTTCCAACGACAGGCAAGCAACCTCCAACCAAATTGACCATTTTGCTATCAGCCGCCGCTTTAGAAGTAGTCTCCTGGACGTCCGAAACAGACGAGGGGCAGATGTGGGGATAGTACGTGATCACCATCTTATGATAGCTACTCTCCAACTACGCACTGCTGCAGTTCGAAGATCCCACGACAACACAAGAATGCCCAGGTTCAACATCGATAGACTTAGTGATCCCTCAGTACGCCAACAATTAAGGGAGCACTTTTCGCAAGGTGTGGAAGCAATCAGCAGCTCAATGCCCGCAACCATCCAAGACCATTGGTGTGCTGTGAAAAATGTTTTTACATCTGGTGCTGAAAGAATTGTCGGTCGATCGCAGGGAAGACATAGGGCGTGGCTTTCCGAGGATACCTGGAGACGGATTGACGAACGAAAACAGCTAAAAGCTCGCGTTGCAGCTACTCCAGCAGCAGGGAGAAGCGAGCTAGAGTCCCTATATCGCATGAAGATGAGAGAAGTTCAGCGTAGCGTACGACGTGACAAGCGCAACTACATCAACGCGCTGGCTACAGAAGCAGAAGAAGCTGCACGGAGGTGCGACAGCAGGACTGTCTACAGAATCACGAAAGAGCTGACAGGTGGTCGCAGCTCCAGCCAATACCCAGTGAAAAGCCTAGACGGCTCCTTGCTCATTTCGGATGAGGACCAGCTCAAGAGATGGAAAGAGCATTTTGCTACGGTTTTGAACCGTGTATTCGCTAGCGATATGCTCCCAAATCAGACTGAGATGCCCGAGGTGAGAAGTTCCCGAATACGCACCACGACTCCCAGTAAAGATGAGATCATTACCGCGATCATGGCACTCAAAACCAACAAAGCGGTAGGACTTGACGGCATTCCAGCAGATCTCTTACGAGCAGCGCCAACAACATCGGCTGAGCTTCTGCTTCCACTTATAGATAGAGCTTGGGAAGCTGAGAGCTTTCCTAACGAGTGGAAAAAGGGAATGATCGTCAAGCTTCCTAAGAAAGGAAATTTATTGGAGTGCGGAAACCGGAGGGGTATCTGCGTGCTGCATGCTGTAGCTAAGATAATAGCTAAAATCATCCTTGAGCGAATCAAACAACATCTCGAAGACACACTCGATGCCGAGCAAGCAGGTTTCCGCTCTGGATCCTCCTGTGCCGACCACATCAACACCCTGCGGATTATCATCGAACAGTGTGTTGAATATCGATCGCCACTGCACCTGCTGTTCATCGATTTTGAGAAGGCGTTCGATAGTGTCAACAGGGAGTTTATTTGGCGTGCCTTACGCAGGAGAGGCATTCCCGATAAACTAATTGCTATTATCAAAGCTACATATGAAGGCTCCAAATGTCACGTTCTGCACAGGGGGAGGTTGTCTGAGGAATTTGAGATCCAAAGTGGGGTAAGACAAGGCTGTATCCTTTCACCAATATTATTCCTATTGGTGATTAGCGATGTGCTTCATGCAGCTTTATCGACGGGAAACGGAGGAATTCGATGGACTCTTACATCTCAACTGAAACATCTTGACTACGCAGACGATGTATGCTTACTCTCCCACAGAATTATGGACCTCCACCAAATGACAGCAGATGTGGAGAGGGAGGCAGGTGTCGTCGGGCTGAAAATCAATACGACAAAAACTAAAATCATCAGCCTTGGAACTAACTCATCGGCTCAAATATGCATTGCTGGACAACCGGTAGAGAGAGTAGAGGATTTTCAGTATCTTGGGAGTATTGTCTCGACCGATGGTGGAACCGAACTGGATATAACCAACAGGATCGCCAAAGCAAAATCCGCGTTCGGGATGTTGTCCAAAATATGGCGAAGCAATGCAATCAGTTTGAGCACCAAAATAAGACTGTTCCGCTCCAACGTTGAATCCGTGCTGCTATATGGTTGCAGCACGTGGAGAGTGACCACTACTATCACCAGAAAGCTGCAAACGTTCGTTAATAGGTGTCTGCGCAATATCTTACGGATTTTCTGGCCCAATCGTATCTCTAACGAACACCTTTACGAGAGAACGGGTCAGGAACCAATAGGCACAACTATCCAACGGCGGAAGTGGCAGTGGATTGGTCACACGTTCCGAAAGGGTGACAGCTCCATAGCGAACCATGCTATGCAATGGAACCCTCTAACTCAGGATGGCAGAAGACCTGGCGGTCCGCGGAAAACATGGCGCAGAACAGTCGAGAAGGAGGCACGGCAGTTAGGGAAAAGTTGGAGAGAACTTAGACACATTGCCAGAAACCGTACACGATGGCGCCTAGGCGTAGTAGAGGCCCTAGGACCCACAAGGGGATACAGGACATAAGTGTGAAAAAAGTAAGTAAGTAAAGATCCACAAAAAATGCATGTAGTTTACTTTTCCTCTATAGAAATGACGCTACAGTACTGACGAACAGGTGGTCAACAGTGCAATAACCCGATTTGAGACCCGCCTGGTATTCTCTTAGTAGCTTATTTGCATCTATCCATCCTCTAAGTTGACTGTGCAACTGTGTACGATGCATTCAGAAATCAAGTAGTTTGCTGAGTCCGTCTTTTAGTCTGTTTTATAAATTGGAACGATAATCGCCGCCTTTAACTGGTATGGAATGTCAATGATGTTGTTAAACATGTAGGTTAGTCTGATGTTAGTCTTGTTGGTACCATACTTGTAAAATTCGGAGGGAATCCAATATGATCCTCCAGTTTTTCCATCGTTCAGTCTACGATTACGATATTACGTGCTTCAGCAACATCCTGAAGAGTTACAGGTCTGTCCAAAATATAATTCTGGAAGCCAGGTGCAGCATATTGGAAGCTAAGCCTATTGGGAAGTGGGTTTTATAACATATAAAAAAGAGGGATGTTCGAACAAAGCTCCCGTGATGTATCTACATTGTGCCAATCTTCGAGCCTCTAGTTCGGATTTATTTATTTATTTAGCGTACGGATTTAGAGTACATCTTTTACATAAATACATAACATTCCATTGAATACATTACATTCATTCATTACAATTGAAACGCAAAATATTTAAAGATTGATATCAAAATTATTTATCCATTGAACAACACTTGGGGTGCAGCTGTAAATTTCTGCGATATCGGAACGATACGCTCTTATATGACGTTTATTAACAATTTTCTTGATTATTTAGTTGGCCGCACCACAGACGCACGCAGGATCTGAGACTGCTCCCCCGCATCTTCCGTGACCCGTTCTAATGCGATTGAGGGTCTTCCCGGTTTTTCTTGGCAAGTTGAAGCTGGGGTCTTGTTTCGTCGGATCGATGATCCCGGTGTTGTGGGAAAGTGCCAATTCGATCCACTTGGCTCGCCATGAATTATTCAGTTCAGATTGAGTTTTCCTTTGTTGTTTGCAAATTGATGGCACTAATATCATTCGAATGTTCCAATCTATATCATTGTATTTGTATTCTGAAAATATTAATCTTAGGCTGGTAAATATTATATGGCATTTTGATTTACATGGTGCTAAGATTTTATTTTATCTTTATTATTTTGTAAGGTTACTCAAATTGCGGAGTAACCTTTGAAAAGTAACAGGCGACCAAATGAACTTAATGAAACAATTTGCCATAAGTAGCAAATAATTATTTGTATTATATAATACTTCATTTATCCTTACGTGATTCTGCAATCTTTCCCAAATCTATTAAATATCATTTGGATTTCATTTTCCCGATTTTCAAATTGGTTTCTCCTCCCGAAAAACAAGAAACTGTAGGAAATGCGGAAAATGTGGAATTTACGAGTATCTGGAAAAAGCTAAGATATTACTTTTTATATATATAGAAGAAAATATTTAAAGAAAGACAGTGTTTAAGAGTGTTTTTCACCGCTTCTCTAAGATTTTCAAGCCTCAAAATGGGCAATAAGCTCAGTTTTGGGTAGTTGCATCAGTAATAAAGCGGGTTGATCACAGTTCAGGATAGAAAAGTATAATTGTGACTTTACCGTCGTCTATTCGACATGATTAGGACAATATCTAATTTAAGCAGGTATTGTTACACATAAATTCTCTGCCGTACGTTATGCTATATCTCATACTATATCTGCAAATAAGAAGAAGAGGAAATGTATGCTATTGTACTCCAGGATCTTCTCTGATGCAAATATACTTGAGAAGGAAAATGTGATGAACATTTTAAATGGTAGTTGTGACCTTTTATATAAATATACAGTATTGCTTTTTGCTGTAGAAAATATATGAAGGAAGATGACTCGTGAAAAGAGAAAAGAAAAATGTTAGGAATTTGGTATCCCTAGATTTATTAGGATTTAAAATTTGATTGTATTTATTTGTTCAAAATTAAAAAAAATTCAGCCGCTAGACAGCCTTAACTCCAAACAAATAGACTTGAAATTGATCAATTGCATTGCATAAACATTTCTTTATGGAATAAAAAGTCAGTGAAAACAAACGAACTAAGAAACCTTTATTGCTATAAAGAAATGCACATGTAGCAAGTGTACTTAAATCATTGTAACACATATTAAAAGAGACGACCGTTCAAAGTCGATTTGCAATAACCGCAAAACGGTTGACATTACTATTTGCTTTAAAGCTATTCCTTTTTTAATCCACTTTGAGCCCAAAAAAATTCACTTACTACAAGAAAATGTAATCATCTCCTTTCAAAGATCACTTCATTAATAGACCACCAAATCTTAGCAATCTAACAAGACTTCTATCATGTGAATCTTTACAAGAATCGTAGAAAACAACAGGCTTTGTAAAACTATCCGCGAAACGGCTCCCTAATAGCGCGTGGCCTCAGTTATCTTTATGGTACCTTACGCTTCAGTGATTTTTAAATGCACAAAGAAATTAATTTCGCCCAAAAGTCTTTCATTGGAAGAAAACATGAACTACAGAGCACCATGCGAATTGTACATGAGGGGTTGCTTTTCTTCGTTCCATCACAGATTGTTTGCATAAACTTTTAACATTAAGAGTTCGCCCCGAAACTTCTTCATTTAACAATAAATGACTTAAAAGCATTACCGCAATAAAATAGATCTCGCAGCGTTGGAACGGCTGTTGAAGAACAACCCCAAACTTTGTGTGCAGGACTGATACGATAAAACACCGAGTCCTGTAAATCTCATAGATGAAATAGCACTCGCTGCCCACTCCGCCTTACTTAACAGTGCAGCTCTCTGAACATAAGTCAGGACTTTCTGCTGTTGGTACGCTGCTATCGATGACCACCATTGACCTACATATATTTTCATTATGCAATGCTCTCAAATCTTGTTTTCTGCGGATCCCAAATACAACCGCGAATTGATGGTAAACCCAGCCGACTGCGTACTCCTGCAAAAAAAAAAAAACAAAACAAAACACCATCAACAACAAAACAACCCACACCAATACCCTACAATAACATGTCGAACAACACTTTATCCTTTTTGGTGTGTTGACTTTTGCTAGCTTTCTCCCTTTACTGAGTGTGGGTACCAATGAAAAGCTATGCCAGTATGTATGAGTTCATTGTTAATGCAAACGTGTAATGCATTGTAGATATAATGATGATATACAGCTTTTTAAGTGGGTGAGGTAGGGGTAGCTAGCAAGTGGAGTTGAATTAATAATGTAATGGTTTGGTTCTGGTAGTTTTTCGGCGATGGTGATGATATTCTCCAGCACATTGGGAGCCATACGCATAATTTGGTGTGGCTTCGGGCAGTTGAGTGCCCAAATACCCTCTGTCTGCAATCGGTAATTGAGTGTAATTCGGCATATATAATGGTCGAGAGGGGAGGTTTTTGCTTTATTAGAATATAGAGTGGAGTGGAGATAATTTAATCGAGGGGTCTAGGATGCTGCCAGGGTACTACTAATTTGATAAGGAATTAAATTTCCTTTTAAATAATTGTTCTCAATTTTTTAACTTGATACTTTATTCAAGTGACTCAGGGGGGGGGGAACCTTTTTATAACATTCTACGCACCGTTTAGAATACTAATATAATTTTAATAATTACATATATTACTTATTGTCTCATTTTGATGCAAAGAGCATAAAGTAATGTGAAAATTAGCAATTCTTTAGCAATAATGTCATCAGTTCAATTAAGAAGAAATACTAAGAAAACATGTGCCAATTCAAAGCTTCCAAAATATCAGTATTGCTCATACATCTCATACATGTTTATAGACATTTGAAATATGATTGGCTTTTTTTGTTTTTATAAAACTAAGGTGATAAGGAGATACCCAGCAATACCAATATATTCTTTGCACATTTGTTGCTTAGGTTAATGACATAAACGCGGTATACGACTAATACGTTAATTTCCAAGCAATTTCGCTTACGACCATTGCTTGGAAATTATGTCATATGCAAACACGGCCCAAGCTCATACCCTCGGAAATATTGAAGACATTCAGATATTAAGGACCTAATGCAGGATACTTGGGAGCAGCTTTAAGGTTTTGGCTATTGAAATGACCAATAGGGACCAACTACTATTAGATCGGATTTTGTAGATATCCTGTGCCTGATAGAAATCCTAGAGAAAGAAGGGAGATATTTGACGGATATGTGTATTGTTGTAGATGGTTTTTTTTCATTTACGTAATACATATTTCAAAATTGGGCATGAGAATTTATTCAGTATTGAATATGTCATTCGGAAACCTATACTATAATCTCCCAACAGACAAACAAGTGCAATGCAACAGCAAACAAATAAAAATAGTCCTCCACTCTACTTCAATGACAATCTCAGATTCTTAAAGCTTCTGTATTAATACTTGAACCTGAACTTTATCGTATGTTTTTTTAGTATTAATTATAAAAGGAGGGGAATGAAACTTATATAATTGAAAAGGTAATATGCCATAGATGTGCAGAAAAAAAATGGCGTATGCTACGGTTAAGTCTGGTAAAATAAAGTAAATACATACACATATAATTTTCCGACACAAAACACTTTGACCAATTAAATGAAAGCAGTTTGATCACGTTTATGGCTGTATGAAGTTAAATCTCTTTGCCTTTCCTGCACGGGAGAATATTACAAAAAAAGTTATGTAAACAAATTCATAGCGTTGTTTCTCGTTCTGTTTGTTTATTTCTCCTCGGTCGAATTTCAAGCACACGTGATACGAGTATAAAATAATAGATGAAATTCTTAAGTTTTGTAATAAACACTGGAATATCTTACCACAAAGTTTGGATAAAACTTTAAAGTCTTTCTGGAAAATCATCAAAATGAGTATAGTGCCAGTAACCTCTAAGCTTGGCAAGCCAAAGTGTGATACTTACATAGTCATAGTCCCATGATATTGTGCTCATAAATCAAATATTTATAAAAAAGCGTAGATTGGCTAAGCTTCGGTCACTCAACTCATCATCAAATTCAGAGAAATAATATGCATGTGAAAGATAGCCTAAGCAAAAAATCGTCCGCTGGACTTGTACTCCAATCCAGTACATAATCATTCAATACTGTATGCCACACAGCGCCACACAGATGGCCTTATTATAAACATCGAATATTTAACTTTCGATTCCTTTTGTTAAGATTATCCAACACTTCTTACAAGGCAGAATGTGTATAGTGTACATTCGACAACAAATAAATTTCACGTTTCTGCTTTTCAATTTTTATTAATTAATCAATAAGTATATGTTCACTAGTTGGTTTAGTTATATTATTGATAATGCTTCAGTATCTTTTCAGAGCGTCTTCATCGTTATTTAAAATTCAATGACCTAGCACAGACTCGTAACGTAAGTGTGGAATAAATAAAGCCCAATGCGCACTTACATCCTGTTTTTACACACATAAAACATACGATAAATTTATTTATTCGACAAATAAGCACAAATAATATTTTCCACCTCAAACGGTTTCAGTATCGAAAAACAGAAGTCCTTATTCGGCATTATTGACGGATATCCACCTCCTCGTGAATGAAATCATTTTGATTAATGGCCAATACAAGAAAAAAATATTTGTCGCTTCTACAAACCAGCTTTGGTTTGTTTCGGTAAACAACAGAATCAATCGAATCCATTATTTAGAGTTCGGTAACCTTTGTACATAAACCCTCCTCCTCCCCTATTGTTACACAAGTAATATTGCTTCCATGAAATGAAATTGAGTTTAGTTTTCTGTAATTGATTTATGCGCCAGTATTCTACTTTCATATTCGATTATGCACCGACCAAGGACCAGGTAAGGCATTCATTCCAAACTGCTTCAACCAGATGGTTCTAAACCTATCGTCCAACTGCAATATTTCGTATTCAAAAATTCAAAAATATGCAGTTATGTGTGATGCTTAAGCCGGTAAAGATTATTTCCTTACCACGTTCTATAGAACAGAGGAGGGCTTTTTTTCTCTTCTTTAGGTTCGCACATCCTGTTGACGCAAGTTGAAAATTATCCCTAAATTTAAAAGTTGAATATACTGATTGAATATTACTGAAAGCACATTGATACCGACAGTGCCGCTGTATTTGGGAGTCCTTTTTATGCACCTATGAGATTTTAATGAACATTTTCTTAAAGAGAAAGGAAGCTTATGATACTGATTCGGAGCATGTTCATGCTCACATATCATTTATCATTATATGACATGGCTCAGCATGGATTCATACAAACTGTAATATTTTATCATACGCTATCCGTAGATTTGCAAAACGTGTTGTTTTGACTTCGTCTCCTTTGATTATAAGGATTTCGCATGCTTCCGTAATGGTGTTGAAAATTAGGCTGCCTATAGACCCACTGACCCAGTTTTCATGTCGTAAAATGATTAATGTTCAGAGTAAAACGACTGTAAACTGTCTGTGGGATATGTTAAAGAAAGCGATTTTTAAAATTCAGCATATAAATCATCTTTTTCATTTTTAGAGAGGAGAGACTCCGATAAAAGGGGAGCAAAACTTGAGTGTGAATAAAACAACTAAAGAAAAATGCTCAGTATTCAATGGCAAAGATGTTAATTTGTCAGATTTTTTGCCCCTGCTTTTCTTTTCAAAAAGTAGTGTATGTGAAGTAGAAAGTTACTTAAAGACTTTGTTGTTGCGTTGAAGGAAACGATGTTTCTCAACAAATTTCCCGGGTAATATTTTTATTTTTAATTTTCAGGATTTAAAAAAAAACCGTCCGCATATAAAAGTCTTTCTACTTGACCTTAACTTTAACACCTAGTCTGACAGCATCAATAGAGACATACTAACGACAGTAGATTCAGCTACATAAGAAACTTAATTCACTGCAATAATTCATAAAGGACAGTAAATATCCTGTTTTGCAAAATGGTGAGGTCTGAAAGGAATTTGAAAGCTAAATTAGTGCACGCCAGGGTTGCATACTTTACTTCTTTACTGTTGTTTTAAGTGATCATCAACGATCTACTGAAAGCTGCATTGATCGACGGAAACCAAGGATTAAAATAAACAATGACATCCTATTTAAAACTTCTAGACTACGATGACGAGGTATGCCTGATTTATATACTATCATAAATTAACATCTACTGGATCACAATTTGGAAGCTGACGCAAAAAAAATTGGCCTGGAAAAAAGAAACACTGACGTCCAACTCAACATTACTGGACAGCAGGTCGAGGAAGATGACAATTTTCGATATCTGTGAAGCGTGGTCTCGTCCATCACTAGGGAGAATCCAATTGGATATGATACGTACATGTAGGAATGTTAAAGAAAATCACACTTCAAACAAACCGTTTTATAATACAATGATTTTATTGATTTAATAACTATTAGGGATTTAAAAGGGGTTAAAAACTTGATGAATCTACTTTTTGAACAACTTTAACTACGGGACCACTCGAGCAAAGAAAATAACAGAACGACCGCACTCCTCAAGATGTAGACGACGACTCCTCACTCACGCCAGCCACCCCAGGTCAGCCACCTCCGCCTTTTTCTATCCCAGCCATTCCCACGCATCCAGCCGACTCAGCAGTCTGTACCACGTAGTCATTCTGATGACCCATGTCATCAGATATCCCATTCCGCATACGCCGACAACGATCAGTCCGATTCGTGTGGGTGTCATTGCTCTTCGGTGAATTCTTCGTTGCTATGCCCTAGCGCATTTGGCTTTTATGCACAAACAACTGGGTCATATTCGAGTCAGGGTGATCGGCTGGCGAAATGCGGCACCACCGCATGCAGGCGGTGAATCACTTGCGTTGGGTGCAACTTTACTCTTAGGAATTTCTGGTTGCGGTGGCTATGACCTGGGGGGAGACCAAATTACATTTAAGGAAATACAAGTACTTGAAAATAAACTTATCTTTTGAGGAATGCGGTCAACTTTCCTACACTCGGCCATCCTGAATTTTCCGACTGTCCTAAGTCGGATTGGATTTCGTCGTCCCCTTCATCGCTGTCGTCTGCTATCCACGGCTTCATGCAATCGGCCCCTGTCGAGGTCGTATTGGGTCCTTCGTGTTGTCCAACCTTTCGAATGTCATACCGATCTTTTCCCTTCACTCGGATGACCTCGTACGGTCCGAAGTATTTTGCATGTAGTTTTAATCCTACGCCGAACTGCGTCCTCATAATGGCCACAAGGTCATGCAGCTCGTACTTTCTGGCTGCCTTTCTCTTTCTGTCGAAGGTTCGTTGATTCTCCTGCTGAATCTTTTGGATCTCCTCCTTTGCTGCCCTTCGTAGTTCGTCTGAGATCCCTCGAACTGGGCTAATACAGCTTCGTCCAGTAGCTTCTTCAGCTGTTGGTCCTCTCTGCATTTCATTGGTACCCCAAATATCAGTTGGAATGGGCTGCGCTTTGTACTTCGTGATGTAGTTGAATTAAGCACCTGCTGGACGTGACTTATGTGCTTATACCATTTGGTTGGATCATCCGCTAATATCTTCGTCAACATTTCAATGACGATCCGATTAATCCTCTCAACCTGTCCGTTGCCCCGCGGATCTCCAGTGGTCGTCAGAACGTGTTGGATTTGATTCGTCTCGCAGAACTCCTTGAAAGCGTTGGATGTGAACGCTGCGCCTCGGTCTGATACGATGCGGGTGGGTTGCCCGAATGTATCGCTTTGCAGTTCCAGTTTCTTGACAGCTTCTTCACTCTTCGTGGACTTCACGGGGTATATCCAAACAAATTTACAGAAAGCGTCGACTACCACGAACAAGTAATTATACTGCTTGTTGGTGGATGGAAGTGGTCCCACGTGATCCACATGGTACGTGTGCAGCGGCACGTCACTTTCCTCGATCGGGTGAAGTAGTCCCTCCATTCTTCCGCTTTTCCTCGCACTCAAAATGCATGCTACGCAGTTCGAGAGCACCTTTTCCACACAATGCGCTCGTTTCGGAATGTAGTAATCTTGCTTGAAAATTGCTTCCACCTTGGCTGCGCGATGTGTCCTTTTTCATGGATATCTCGTATTATCTCCTTCTGCATTGCCTTGAGTACTACCAGCAAATGCGCTCCCTCCTCAAACTTGTATAGAATACCATGGCTCAGCTCATAGTCTTGGTATCTTCCGGTCACTGCAAGAATCGAGATTATTAGTTTACAGAATTCATCCTTACCTTGTGCCGCTTTAAGCTGGTGTATCATGCCGTCCTCAATCCTCAACACGGTAGGGTTTCGACTTAATGCGTCCACATGACGCATTGCAGTTCCTGAGCGATGTAATACTTCACAATCATATTCTTGCAGTAAAATTGCCCACCGGGCGACACGTGGGCAGAGATCTCGTTTTTGCATGGTTGCCTGGAACGCCTTGCAGTCCGTTATTATCTTGAATCTCAAACCAAACAAGTAAACTCTTAGCTTCCGCAGGCATTTCACGATTGCCAAGACCTCGTGCTCATAGCTGGTGTAGTTTTTCTCTGCTTCCGTTGCTTTGAAGCTCAGGTAAAAAACGGGATGAAAACTTCCTTCGTGCTTCTGTACAAACACACCTCCATATCCTACAAAACTGGCATCCGTGTGTAGTTCCGTTTCCAGGTTCGGGTCAAACAACTTCAGTACCGGTTCGTTGCATAGGCTAGTTTTTAGAGTCTGAAATGCCAGCTTCTCTTCTGTCCCGAACTTGAACGTTGCATCCTTCTTGAGGAGGTCAGCCAGTGGTTTAGCAATACCTGAATAATTCTGTAGGAATTTCCTAAGGAATCCGGTTAATCCCAAGAAACTCTGGACTGTCTTGACATTGTACGGCTCCGGAAATCCTCTAACAGCTTTAACTTTACCCTTCGATGGTCTTATCTCGCCTTCACCAATGATGTGTCCTAGAAATTCGATGGTCCTTTGGATGAACGAACACTTCTTCCATTTTATTCGTAATCCATTTTCCTCCGCCACCTTTAGCACAATCCGCAACTTTTCAAGATTCTCTTCCTCTGTCTTACCGAGTATTACTATGTCGTCCATATAGATCAGGATAAATCCCTGGCGCACCAACTCATGGAAAACATTATTAATGTCCCTCTGAAACATTGATGGCGAAGTAGAGAGTCCAAATGGGCACTTTGTAAACTCATATTGGCCATCCGGTGTTACAAACGACGTGTACTTGCGACTTGGCTCGTCGATGTCCACGTGGAAAAAACCATTCCTCAGATCCAGCGTGGTGTATACCTCAGCCTGCTGCAGAGCCTCCAGAATATCCTCAATCAAGGGAAGAGGATGTCTGTCCTTAATGATCTTCTTATTTAGTTGACGATAGTCGACGCACAATCGATAAGTGTAGTCCTTTTTCTTCACTAGTACGATGGGACTAGCATAATCGGATTTGCTCGGCCGTATTACCCCATCGCGTAGCCAATCATCGACCTGTCTGTTTACCACTTCTCTCTCCTTGGGCGCTAGCCTCCGCGGTTTCTGATATACTGGTCTTTCGTCTACCAGAGTTATACCCATGCTAATGCAAGACTTTGTAACTTCTTTCGGGCAGTAATCAGAGATGAGTTTAGAGATGTCCCATCTGAAGTCCTCGTTGCCCACTCGATCTTCCACCAGGTCCTCCCTTTTTCTGTAACTTTCCATTTCGATTTTGAATACATCATTCTCTTCCAGTTGAACGGCTCGTCATTTCGGTCTCTCACCGTTTTTCACAACCGAAATCCTTCCATGGTCCAAACGTACCTCAACATCTCTCAGAAAGTTTCTTCCGAGCAAAATACTGTCAGTGATCCAATTGTCCGGTACGACTTCGAAGCGAATAGTGTGCTTATCTGGTCCGATTTTCAAAGTTATCTCGCTCGCACCAAGGGTCTTTATGGGTCGGTTACCCAATCCTCTCAACACCATTTTTCTTGGCTGTAGCCTAGATCCTAGCTCTTTCTGAAGCGATGCGTGAATTTGCGATACGTCGCTCCCATTGTCAACAAAAGCAAAAAGTGTTTTCCTTGCACGTTTATCTGGATGTGACATTCCTCAGAGTAGATGCATCTTACTTGGTTCACCCTTTTTGACGTGGAACTTACCTCGTTCTTGATTGGACAGTTCGGTGATATGTGTCCAAACTGGTTACACTTAAAGCAACGCGCACCTTTTCCTTTGTCTGGGCAGCCTTGCGCTAAGTGCGACATTGAACCAAAGTTGTGACATCGCTTTGTTGTCGATGGTCCTTTTCCAGGCACGGTTGTTCGTTCACTTTTCTTGCTCACCTCTACTCTTTGCTTCGGTATTTGTCGCTGCATTTTCTTATATGTCTCTAGCTTCACTTTTAGCTCTTCGATTGTAGATGCTTCATACAGTATTGTTTTATTCCCAACCGTATCGGGAATTCCATTTATTATATATTCAACCAGAGAAGGTTCGTCCACGTCTCCTTGACTGCGGATATGCGCCATCACATACAGATATTCTAATAGGCTCTCGGATGAGTGTTTCTTCCTAGCCTCTTACTGTTTGTGAACTTCAATACTCGATGTCTTCTTTCCAAACTCCTTCGATAGATGTGCTTTTAGCTTGGTCCAATCAGTGACACCTCCAGTTGCTTCAACTGCCAATTTCGCGGCTCCTCTTAGCAACCTACGCGCATACAGATATTTCTGTATGTCGTTCCACTCACATGATGTCGCGATAGCTTCAAATTCTTCAATCCATTTGGCATAGCCTCTTCCCTCTTCCCCTGAGAACAGCTCCAGCGATTCTTCAACGTCACGGAAGACAAAATTATTTTTGCTAGACATCGTATCTTCTAGTAGCTCGACTGCGTCCTCTCGTATCTCTTCCTCGTGCCTCTCTGTAGATTCTTGTCCTTCGTCTTCTTGCTCAGACGTCTTTCCCTGGAAGCCTTCGTCTCGTTGGTTAACACTTGTAGTCGGCTGGTCGGCCTCTTGTTCGCGTATACTCGCTAAGACGTACTCCACCTTAAAACTTCCCTCTTCGAATGAGTTATAGACCCGTTCTACCAGATCCGATTTAATGTTATATCGGTAAGATAGACTCTTTTTCTTCAGAAACGCTTGTAGCTGTCGGACGGTAAGGCCTTCTAGCTCATCCATTCACCTCAATGCACCTACTTATCTCTTTACCTTTTCTTTACCTTTCACTCTTAATCTTCTCGGCGTTGTTCAACCCTTACACTTCTTAGCTCTACTTATCACGTGTTTCTTCTTTACTCTGCTCTGCTTTACACTTCTCTTTTCTCTTTACCTGTACTTTACCCTTCACTCTTGATCTTCTGGTCGTTGTTCAACTCTTACTCTTCTTAGCTCTGCTTATCACTTGCTTCTTCTTCACTTTGCTCTGCTTTACACCTTTCTTTTTCTTGATTGGTATCCTCTTACCTTTCACTCTTAATCTTCTTGCCGTTGTTCAACTCTTACTCTTCTTAGCTGCACTTTTCACTTGTTTCTTCTTCACTTTGCTCTGCTTTACACTTTTCTTTTTCTTAATTGGTATCTTTTCACAATCTTCCCTTCGCGGCACCACCGCATGCAGGCGGCGAATCACTTGCGTTGGGTGCAACTTTACTCTTAGGAATTTCTGGTTGCGGTGGCTATGACCTGGGGGAGACCAAATTACATTTAAGGAAATACAAGTACTTGAAAATAAACTTATCTTTTGAGGAATGCGGTCAACTTTCCTACATATATACATACATACATACATACATTTTCAATGGCCCGCTAATACTTCATGACGGTCGTGGGGGTAGGATGCTCAGTTGGGCTTTCCATCCTTCTCGATCCTCCGCCATTGACTCAAATTCATCAGGAAAAATCCCTAGACGGATCCAGGAGAGATGTCGATCTTGATCCAAACATCTATTTCTAGGCCTACCGGGAGTCACCTACCTGATGGCACGGCAATAATGACACGTCTTGGAAGCCGGTCTGGGGCCTAAGTTCTACGTGACAAAACCATCGAAAAATCGAAGCATCGAATCAGTATTTCTCTATGGATTTAGTTTTTGGAAGGTGACCACTATTGTCACTTGCAAGCTGCAAAGCTTCATAAATAAATGCATTTGGGATATTTTGCGCAACAGTATTACAAACGAATACCTTTCTTGGAGATTCAACGCCATGCCATGAAACCACTCGCACTATCAGGGAAAGAGTGGATCGCAATAACCAAACGTGTTGCAAAACAGTTAAGGAGGCATCGATGGCCTATAGAAGGAGTTAGAGAGAGTTGTAACACATTGCAGCACTCCGTACCAAATGGCGCGTAGACGGACGTGATGCATCTTACCCCCGGAGCGTGATAGGATATAAGCAAAAGTAATTAATTTTATGTCATACGAGTATGTTATGCTCAAACAGGGTGCTTTCAATGAAGTTCACAAAGTAGTAATAGTTTTGGTCAACCAGATCTTATCATCAAATCAGCTGCTACAGCATTGCGTTATAATTGCCAAACTTGACATTAAAATTAACTTTTAGCATTTTGATACCTTTGAGTGCTTTGGAATGCTCAAATTACTACAGAAAGACTTATTTCACTTTTTATTTTCATCCTGATGTGATTGAACGACCACTGACTTTCCACTTCTTTTCTTTCAACGCAACTAATTTTATTTGCTTACAATATTCGGCAACAATTTTTTAAATCACATCTTTTCAAAATGTTTATCCCTCTATGGTATTTCTCATTGCTACCTCGTGTACAAATCAAGATATTGCCAAGGAAACCGATTCACACACTTATTTCAATTCCGGACACCATCAGATAGGAAAGCAACATTTCTGATTACCAACCTTTAGCTTCTAACAGATAATTTTGCACTTTCTCGAACCAGTTGTGAAGTCAATAATGTGGCAAACTCGTGTGGGTTATTTGAGTTGGGATAACCTCATCTTCTTTAAACCACTTCCAAATGAACAATACTTTTAAATACTAAATGCTTCCTCATTATCCACTTCAGGATTTGTATTGTAAATGAAATACAGGGAATGTAGATCGTAATTGAATGATATTTTTACTTTCATAAATAAGATCATTCTAATCTTAGAGGAGAAGAATATAATACGTTACTTCTATCTAGTCTGTGAAACAAATATCTATATATATATATTTGGCGCAACAGCTCTTTAAAGTGCCAGGGCCTAGCTTCTCGCAACCACTCATGTTGTGTGCGTTATATTTTTCACACGAATGGAAGGGACCTACAGTTTAGTGCCGATTCCGAACGGCGATTTGAGAAGCTTTTTCATGACAATAATACTGTCGGATGTTTGTCAGACGCTCGCGAGAGGTGGGACCGTGAAAAAACTCTTTGGTATTTTCTGGGATTCGAACTTGGATCCTCATGCGTAGTGATCCGACACACTAACCACTTACACCACGGCGCCCACAAATATCTATTTTCTCTATAAATAGATGCAGATATAGGCGGATTGTTGGACAAATGACGTGCTTTTCATCAATTTATAAGCAGAAGGCATTAACATAGAAGAGATTTACTCAATACCAGATGCCTACATGAAAATGAAGATATTTCCAGCTGCTTTCAGATATAACTTACACATTGTGTATAAATTTCTTATCAAGGAAGCATCATGTATCTAAATATAGAATAATACTTATTACGACTACCAACCCTCATCAGCTACCCACGAAAAGACGTAAGAAACTGTAATAAACAAAACATTGTCATTACGTTTATCATACTTATGTAAGTTAAAATGGACACAGTAAATGAAAGTGTGAGATACAGAAATAGCTTGTAATAAAGAATTGTAAGGATATTCCAACAGAAACGTTATTTCATAAATTGGTTGGTCCTAGAGAAAAAGAAATAATATGCGCCATCAGGACTTTTGGGGTTAAAATTCTTTAACAATACTTTGCCTTTATCAACCGCCTGTTCGACTTCTTACATGTCACCGTTTTCTACACTTAAGATGTAAAATTTTCAAAATCCTATATTCACGCGTATTCCCATGTTAACCATAAAGCACAGCCTCTATGGCACGTATATACATACATAGATCGAATGTACTTCATTTACCAGTTGCATCTGCATTTGATAGTAACATGGATCCAGAAGTATTCGGCGTTAAGGTTCACACACACTCTTATGTGTATTTATGTCCCTGCGAAGATGAAAGCCTCTGCCATGAATTTATCGATATATGGCCCTTCAGCTAGGGTGTAGGTTGGTATATAATAATTTCCTTTCATCAGAAAACGAGTGGACGGATTGTCAAATCGCATTTGAAAAATGCAAGCATGGGCGACTTTGACAGAAAAAGGAAAGTCTGCAGGGAAATTGTCGAGGTGACTCCCTGTGGTGGACAAATTTTTGAAATATTGAAAGGAAATGGCTTTAATGTGACGGCCTGTGCTGATAATGTTGTCATCATGGTATCAGATAGATTCCTTTCAGTCTTTGGCGAAAGACAAAATTACGCACTATCTGAGGTGTAAGCGTCAATCCAACTTTCAATGGCAAAAGATGAATTATTATATCCAGTTTCTAGGAACCGGAGTATTAAATTGCAAATTTTATTAGAAAGAGCATATCGATTGCTGCATAGACCTGTTATATACAGCAGTTATGAAACCTATTCTAACGTATGATTCTATAGTCTGATGGAAGTTACTTGAGTACTTGCCATAGCAGAAATAAAGACCATGCTAAGTCTAAGACAGCTAAGACTGTAGTCAGGCTAATAGAAGACATTTTAAGGTTATCAGGGTCACGCCTCCTTATTATACTAATGCGAGGCTGGAAACCGGCAGGCAGAATCTTATTATATGGTGGACCTGTGAAATAAAGACATTGGCGTTTTCCACTCAACTCTGTCAGATTGCTGGATTACTTGACTAATCTTCACATAGGTACGTAGCAATCTTTCAGAACCTCAGAAGTTTTAGTAACGCAGAAGGATAAGAAGTTTTGAAGACTTTTAAATAAACAATTGAAATAGTTCAGATGAATCAAATCACTGCGAAGAAGATTTCTTATCCAAAACTTAAACTTTTCCAATAAATCGATAAATTTTTGTTTCCGAACTATAATATAAATGATTTCTTTAGATGGATAAAAGTTTCAGATAACAAAACAGTGTTGTGTGCACGTATATCATCTTCAAATATTTTTCAGGAGCTCAAAGGAAAAGTTTCTATGACATGATTAGAAATGTGTGCACATGGTTTATTTATGTTCGGATATCTAATAAATAGCACCGCACCCTTATCTTTATATAAGAAGATATGGCAAAATTTAAAGGAATTTAGCAAAACATACTCGTATGTAACTTTAATTGATTACCAATATTAGAATTAATTTAGTTATGTTATTGTAATTTAGATCCATGAGGTGGAATATGTTGTACATATATCCATAGAAGTTGTATTTTTGAGCATTATACTGCCAATGCATAAAAATGTACCTATAGAACTCTCACTGAACATTTCATGCTTCGAAAAGTGCACCTTGCGAGATTTGTTTCATTTGAATTGAAGATAGTTACTGTAAACGAATGTTTTTATTTCACTTCAATGTTAACACATACTCCAGCAATGTATTGCAGAGGAGGAATGTTGTTTTACAGCAGTTTCTCTAACTTAGGCAGTACGACGGCTTTGATTAAAAGGCCACAAAAAATCGAGATGAACTGTTTATAGACGTAGAATACATTCAGCAGGTATGCCTAAAGCGGAAGTATGTATTGAATGTACTTTTTTCCTTTCGGCGACTTACGTAGGTGCTGTAGTCGAGCAATATTATTAGGCAACTGTAAAAATGCAGAATAATACTTTCATTGAGCAAGGATGCAATAGGAAAGAAGTGAGTATTGTCGCTTAACCTGTAAATGGAATGGACATGTGTTGGTTATGGAATTCATTGTGTTTTTGAGTTTTGAATATATCACCTCATCGATTAAAATTCTTTTTTTTTTCTTTTGGAGTATGGAAAAGCAGTGTTAGTGTCAACTTGAATGCGAAGCTATGGTTATTCCCTTCAAATGTGGAGTCAGGATTGTTTTATAGGTATATGACTTAGAAAGTATTTAAAAATGTCACAAAATCTTTCAAAATATTATTAATCGTTTTACTAGAAATATTGTATGTTTCGCACAATCTTATCACAAACAAATAAATGTTTGAAGGAACAGATCAAGAATGTAAATATATTTTTACATAAAGAGCGAGAGTGAATTCTCTGCAGTATTTTTTGTTGAGAGACTGCAAGAATTTTTCAGATTTCTAAGCAGAGATGTCCGGAATCTGCCTTCGTTAGTACACAATTCAATTCAAAGATAACTCAGTCGTCAATCGAGTCCCTAACCGAATCCTGAAGAGTCCTTTCCTGGCCAATACTCAGTGAGTTTAACCTTTCCGCCGAGTTGAGTTCTCGCATTCTTAAATCTTCTTGGAAATGGTTACGAGGTTGAGCAATGCCTCAAGTACAGCCTGCCTGTTATTGCAGATATACATATGTATATAGTTCAACCCTTCCACCTATTCATGGCCATTATGATTGCATTAGTCTATGTTTTTTTTTTTCAATTCAATATTTTTTTATTAATTCCATGAATGCCTTGTGACTTATCTGCAGGAAATTTTAAACCACATCAATTTTTATCACCAATGTTTACAATTTGATTTGAGATCTATTTCCAATATTTTTTATCATATAAAATTACGTAAAGATTAAGAACGTATTAATAACATTTATGTTCAAGAAATCAGACTTTTGTTTTATTACCATTTTAAGTTAATTTAGGCTTTAGGTTATGGATTCTAAAAAAATGCTGTTTTAGTCTTTTTTTTCTCAAATTAACTCGGACAACGTTTTTTTCAATCGTTTGTGAGATTATTAAAGATTATCGGCATAGTGTACATCAATTATCCTTTCCCGTAGGCGTTTCTAAAAGTTGGCAGTTGGTACATCCCGTCCGCTCGTCTTCTGGTGTTAATGTTGCGGTTGATTAGTGTCCGGAACTGCTGGTCGTTATAGTATTCCAACACTGCAGTCGTCTCCAATATTTGTCTTACATTTAAGACCGTCACTCTGCCTTCTGCTGGATTTCTTGTCGACAGAAGTTTGATTGCTCAATTTAGCATATTTTGGATTTTGTCGATATGCGTTTGAGGTGCTCCTCCCCATGACAGTAAACCGTACCTCAGTCACGACTTGATTAGAGCGTGGTACGCTTGTTCTTGCACACTTGGTGTAGATTTAAGCTTGAGGAAATCCAATGCAAATATGGATCCTTTTAACGTTTTCCTCAAATTGTTGACATGAACATCCTAGAGAAAATGGTTGTCTATGGTTATATTCAGATATTTGTAAGTATCCACCACTTTAATAACCTCGCAATTATCTGGGTCTGCGCAGTTAAAAGCGCTAATTCTGATTAGCGACGCTGGATACTGCGGGCTTCGTATGTACATGAGTTTTTTTTTACCCATTTATAACAAGACCGCTACCATGCTATCACTTCGTTGCTTCATCGAATTCCGTTTCCTCAGCTTCTTCTATTGACCGATGACATACCTCGATGTTTGGATAGGCAAAGGAAAGCTGTTTTTAGGAATTTTAGCAGTTCATTGGTGTATATTGTGAAGAGTAGTTGGCCGAGTTTAGAGTATTAGGGAACTCCATATTATTATATTATTATTATTATTTGGCGCAACAGCTCTTCAAGTGCCAGGGCCTAGCTTCTCGCAACCACTCATGTTGTGTGCGTTATATTTTTCACACGAATGGAAGGGACCTATAGTTTAGTGCCGTATCCGAACGGCGATTTGAGAAAGCTTTTTCATGACAATAATACTCTCGGATGTTTGTCAGACGCTCGCGATAGGTGGGACCGTGAAAATATTTTTTTTTGTGTTTTCTGGGATTCGAACTTGGAACCTCATGCGTAGTGATCCAACACACTAACCACTAACGCCACGGCGCCCACTTGGGAACTCCATACTGCACTAATTTTTCGGCGCAGTAGCAATCTTTGATTTTACGCGAAAGCTTCTCTCTCTTAGGTAACCCCTTAACCACTCTGCTAATTTTCCCCTTATTCCCACTCTTTCAATTGCATCGACGACTTTATTGTGATCAAAGGTGTCAAATGCTTTCCTGACGTCCAAGAAAGCACTACGATCTTGTGGCTTTTGCTAAGGCTATTGTTAATTGTATTGGCAAAATCGCCGAGAAGTTTATTGGCACTTTTTCCTTTCTGGAACCCGTATTAGTTTTTGCATATTAATTTGTACTATTCAATGAATTTGCACATTCTGTCTACAACTATTTGCTCCATGAGATTCTCTATCGCAGGCAGTATTGCCTTCGCTCGATAATTTTAATCTCACCATTAGAGCCACACTTGCAAAAAGGCCGGATAATTGCTTGCTTGAGCCTCATTGGGAATGTCGACGTGTCCAGCCTCATAGTAATCAGACTCTTAATAATGGGAGCAAAAATATCAATTGGTCCTTATATCGATTGCTCTAATGCTATCAGCCACAGGTACCTTTTGAATGTTCAGTAGATTTAATCGATTAACTACTTCGATATAGTCTGTCTCTTCCATGTTAATCGAGTCACGAATAATGTTTTTATGCCAACATGTTACCGTTGTGCAATGGTGTATAAAAGAAACTGCTTGCTGTAAAAAAAGCTGTGTAAAATTATCTGCCAATGCAACTAGGTAATTATTCTCTTTCACATTAAACTGTCACGTAAATAGTTTTCACACCTAAAAAGCTCTTGTGACAGGTGGTTAGGCGTTCGAGATTTGACTTGTTTGCTATATGAATAAATGTCCTTCCCATGATGAGAGATGAAGTCCACTTCGTTCCATCTTAGCCGCGTGAAGGTCAGCAGAAAATATAAGAAACAAATGAGAAAAAACCATCCACCACGTGACCTACTTTTGCCTGTGTTTACTTTGTACTCTTTGCATTGTTGTCATCACCAACAGTAACGGAAAATTCCATGTAAGAAAAGTTGAATAAACAAAAACAAAGAAGAGATGAGAATATTTGTGTACGTGCCGAGAAGCTGTGCGATGGCATAAACTGAGCCGTTGTCCTTCAGACAAAAGAGAAAACTACATAGCCAGGGAGGAAGGAAGAGGGTAATAGGAAAATAGACGAGAATTATGATGCACCTTTGAATGAGCTCGAACAACAGGCGAGCGATTATATTTATTTCAGATTAGTATGAAACTATTTATTTTTAAAAGGAATCTCTCATTAGGGTTCAGGCTATAAGCAGGGGCTATAGGTAGAATGCACGAAAATATCTGAGGATTGTTTCATACGTATATCTTGCGATTGATGAGATTAACTAAAAAATGTGACTTTATTATTAGTGCTCTGTCGTCTGATGGGATTATTTAATTACGTGATTAGTAAAGTTGTGTTAATGAATAAATTAAATGTGCAGGTAAACATATGAGGTTGATGGTGTACAAGTACAATGCGATCTAAATAGTTCTATGGTACCCCTCAGGCTATTAGGCTACTATGACTTGAGGCCTTTAGTCGATGAGCTACTCTAGTACTTCCCCTAGTACAACTGCTTTGATGAACTGAAGTATCTGAAGTCGATCCAGTGGAGGAAGATCTCTCTCTGATAAATGATAGGCTCTCAAGTAGTGCCTATTTTTGTGAATTGGTGCTTTTTATTTCATAAGCAGGTGTGTTAGTTGAAGTTTTTGCGGAATCTCCAATGATCAATATATTCTATATCCAGTTCTGTAATTCTTTAAGTCCTGGCAATGACGCAGTAGCATGCCTGTGAGAATGCGAAGAAGATCTTCGTTAACGCTTGCGTATGTGTTCCTTCTTTTCTGGGTATAATTTTACAGAAGTTCATTGGCCTATGTCTACCCTCCATTAGCCTTCCCAAATCTGTTGGTATTTCCAAAGTATTGCCTTACCAGTTTGGATAGCTTAGTTTGTGTAAGCTTAGTGCTTTGACTGTGGTATAACTACAACATAGTATTGCAATATTTTGGCTGCCATATTTCTTGTCGAAGTTAAATTGGACGCATTTTTCAATGATTTGAACAGATTATCTAGTCCTGGGCTTGCACATGCCCACTCCAGTTTCTATAGATGTTTTGGATCTATGCACAAATTCTGTCACCGATTTTGAAGCTGTAGTTAAGGTATTATAACACAATTCCATCCGCTTTGTACACTTGTACAAACGTGAACTTCCGCTTCCCATTTTTCTGTATTATTGACTAAGTTTACACTACCTAGAATACCTATGTTATAATAAATGTATCAACTTATTGGAAGTTAAATTCTGAGACACTTGTATATATACATATATATTTTTTCTTTTTTATAATACGCGCGCGCCGAAGGGATTATTAATACCCTTATACTGATGCTCAGGGCACGGGCGGATAAAAAAAAGGGGGAAAGGACCGAAGGAGATGCCGGTTTGCGTTGGCTTTAAATGTTTGAAGGTTGTAATGATAAGGAAATAAAGAGGCTGGTAGATCATTCCACAAACGTGTTGTTCGGCTTATAAACGAATCCCTATATTTGACAGTACGTCTGAAGTTGGGCTTGAGGGTGAACTGATGTGCATTCGAAGCATGTCGTGTATTGCAGGTGAAGTTTGGAAAGGGAGGAATGCAACTGGCTATTTCGCTGGAGCATTTTTTATAAAAAAAGCAATAAAATAGGGAAAGACACGAGACATTTCTACGATGTTCAAGTGAGACTATGGAGTTCACAATGTCTTTATCACCTATAAGTTTTAACGCGTGGTTCTGTTCCCTATCTAGAATGTGCAAAACGGTCTTGGGTGCACCAGACCAGATGCGGGCGTTATATTCGAGCTTTGGGCGCATGAATGCCTTATAGATGGAGGCCAGATCAGACGGGATAAAATATTTCTTGCACCGCTTAAGGAATCCTAGACATTTTGCAGCATTTTTGGCGACCTCGAATATGTGATCGTTCCATCGAAGATGGTTATTGATATACATACCGAGAATGGCAGGTCTTTTGGATTCAGCGATGCAAGTACCATTCATGGATAATGGTTGGGTGTCTTGGTTTCGCTTGAGAGACAGAAGACAGCATTGAGTTTCGGATGCATTAAATTCCACTCTTTTGGTTGAACCCCATTTGGATTCCAGTTCGGAATTTAATGTGTTTGACATACGTTGAC
Source organism: Brachypalpus laphriformis (assembly GCA_945910035.1). Lineage (NCBI taxonomy): Eukaryota > Metazoa > Arthropoda > Insecta > Diptera > Syrphidae > Brachypalpus > Brachypalpus laphriformis. Next base: position 38,928,078 of record OX246753.1, read on the forward strand.
GTTCCGTTTCTACGACCGAAGAGTAGGGACGTGAGTTAGGGCACAAATATGAAAAACTGAGAGTACTGTCATCAGTGAAGGAATAGATTGGATTAGAAGTAGCAGACAAGAGGTCAATTATAAAAACGAGAAAGAGAGTCGGAGAAAAAACGGAGCCCTGGGGAACACCAGCATTTATATGGTGAATTGCAGACTTGAAGCCGTCCAATACAACTTGTATTGAATAATGCACGCATTTTTCACAAAAGAGCCTGATGCCAAACTCTGTCAAATGCCTTAGAAATATCGAGCGCAACAATCTTTGTTTCACCGAAGTGATGGATTGATTGGTTCAACTTCTCGGTGAGATATGCCATCAAATCACCAGTGGACCTGTTGCTACGAAAACCGTACTGCCGGTCATTGAGGAGTTTTCATGAATCAAGATATTTCATAAGCTGACGATTTATCAGCGTTTCCATGACCTTGGAAAGAAGGGACGGGGAGGAAGATTCGCCTTTTTTAGGGACGGGCTGGACAAATACTGTTTTCCATCTTCTCGGAAAGAGCCCAGAAGAGTAGGATAGACAGAAAAGCTTACGCAGAGGTTTTGCCAGCGTGGAAGAACACCCCTTCAGAACTATGGGGGAGATACCATCTGGACCAGCGGATTTGTGTATGTTTAGACCTTTGAGTACTCCTGCAACTGTACGAGTGCGAAAGTGGACTTGTCCCATGCAGAATTCGACGCTTTCAAGCACAGGTGGAGACAAAGTACTATCTGGCAGGGTGGAGTTCGCTACAAAGTTCGCAGCAAGCAGATTGGCTTTGTCTACGGAGGTGACAGCTGGAATGCCATTATAAATGAGCGTTGGGATAGCAGACGAGGCAGAATTTTTAATATTTTTGACGAATGGCCAAACAACTTTACTACCTTTGGGACATTGTAGAATCGTTTGCCTCAATTTTTGGTCATGTAAGAATTTTACACGTCGAATGCGGACATGGCAGTCATTTCTGGCTTGTTTGAACTTCTTTCGGTTTTCCCCAGATTTATTGGCGTTATAAGACCGAAAACTTACCTCTTTTAACCTAATAGCCTCTTTGCAGCTCTGGTCAAACCACGAGTTTGTCTTAGGTTTGATGCTCTTTATTCTGTTAGGAATATAGTCATTCATACCTAAGAGGATGTTGTCAGTATTCATATGAGCGGCAGCATTCACGTCGCTATCGAGGAAGCATAGCGATCAGTTAAAACTCCTAAAGAAACAATTAAGGCCACCCCAATTGGTTTTCTCGTAACGCCAAACTTTTTTTTTTAGGAAGTCCAGCGTGTTGGCGGAATGACTTACAATGTCCGGTATGCGTGTAGACTCATTTACAAGCTGAGTCAAAGTGTTTATCTCAGCGAAAAGTTCAACATACCTTCCTTCGGTTGGTTGTGTTTATTTAAGTTTGCATTCTAGCAACAGTACCATTCGGGGGAGTATACGCACTATTTTCGTTTGTCTGAAAATGTACCTTTTGTATAAAAAATATATAATATATACTCCACTTTTTTTCTTTTTTTTTTGAACCCACTGCTATTGACTTATTACTTGTATCTCTACCAAAGAGGTTACAAAACGTGCAACCCGCTTAAATCATCTTTCTCTTTCACTTACCCTCCATCAATGTAAAATCACCAAGTTAATGAAACACAACTTTTCAATTTGTGTTATTTATTTTCATAACATTGCTAAGTTTGCTTTGTCTTGCCACATGCCTATCTAGTCTGTTTATCTCTTCCTCACTATTTTCCTCACTATTTTTCATCCAAGAAGGGGTCCTATAATCTTACTTTTCACCTTTTTTTTCTGGGAAGAGCTCTATCGCGTCAAAAAAACAAAAAAAAAAAAACAAATATTTGGCGCAACAGCTCTTTAAAGTGCCAGGGCCTAGCTTCTCGCAACCACTCATGTTGTGTGCGTTATATTTTTCACACGAATGGAAGGGACCTACAGTTTAATGCCGAATCCGAACTGCGATTTGAGAAGCCTTTTCGTGACAACAATACTCTCGGATGTTTGTCAGACGCTCGCGAGAGGTGGGACCGTGAAAAAACTTTTTGGTATTTTCTGGGATTCGAACTTGGAACCTCATGCGTAGTGATCCGACACAATAACCACTTACGCCACGGCGCCCGGCGCCCACCCGCGTCGGTTTCCTTATTTTCCTTGTACTCCCAAACAATGCATTCTATACTTAGTGGGTTATAATATATCTTCTCCGTGCCTCCAGGCATAAGGTTGACCTAGTTTTTAACCGAAAGAAGGAAGATATTTTTATCACAATGACGTCAAAATGATAATTATTGACATGGCGATTGTGGTGGTGTAAGACGAAGATTGTTTTACCCTTGTCGTTTATCCTTTTGGTATTTGTATTTGCAAAAAACCAAATTATTAGATTGATATCACTTTACTTCAATTTGGAATTTGTATTCCTCTTTTCTATTTACGTTCCGAATGTTGTAGAAATATTAACGATGCTAGACATCGACTGACTTTACTGCCATAAATATTTACGTCATTGACAGGGTGGAGGTTGAATGACATACTTCTTATACAAAGAAGAAATCGTATTGTTTATACGTGGGAAGATGTGACGACAGTCTGCACTTAACCGAGATTCAACAGATATAAAATGGATATTCGTCTGCGCAAAATTGTAAAATGAATTTGAATATTTTAGTGATGAAAAGAAGGCATGTTCTTACTGTGGGCTTACAAAATACGAGTAAGATATTCACCGGAAGCTGCACGAAAAGAAACGTAGCTGTACTTTATTTTAAATCATAAATCATAAAAAAGCATAAAGGAATTAATGACAAAAATTTAGTAAACATATAAAATTCTTTAAAGTTAATAATCCAATTATTATACGGTAGAATAACAGAACCATAAAATGAAGATAAGTGATAATTCCACTTGAATGAAATGGTGGTAAACTACTTACAGACAAAAACATAAAAACTTTACTGGATACCTATTGATTGCATAATTATTATCACAAACTATTTTAAAATAGCTGTGATAAATTTTCAATGCACCTGGCATACGATTGAGCATATCGTTATTTATTAAAACGCAATCTTGATTTTTTGGTGCTATTTATTATTTATTTAAAATGCGTTGTGACAAAATGTTTTCTGCAATGTTTCCATAAATATCATTAATTATATTATTATGATCGCCAACTAATTGCTGTTGTATTTCAATAATATTTTCACCAAACTGATAAAATTGCCTTGCTTCCATTACTAATTTGTTTTAAAAAATCAACAAACTCTAATTCATGTAGTAAAGCCCTCATCTTTTGAGTTAAGGTGACATGATCAAATGTAGCAAACTCATTCTTATTTGTAACGCAGTTTTCAAGTAATGTTTTACGTAATCCATGTGCAACAATCGGTAAAATTTGTCAGAACTCACCACACAAAACCATAGTTTTACCTCTAAATCGTTTATATATGTTAGCGTCATCCATACAAAAATCTCTAAATAATCTGTCTATAACATTCAATACTTGGCGTAAACGCATGGAAACTTCATCAATAAGAAAAAACGAAGGTGAATTATGTATTGACCATAGTTACTATTTGTTGTAACATTGGCCACTGAAGTTTCCAAAATTGGAATGGGTAATTTAAACATATTGTGTAAGGTTCTTCCTCCAATTAAAAGAGTTGAGGCTAGGCCGCTAAAGTTGCAATGCAAATAAGATTAAGTGAATTTAATTTATGAATTATCGTAGTTTCCGTGAACCTGCATGAGCAGTTAAGCAGAAAACATTTGAGCCAGTGTCACGATACTGAACTTCACGAATAACGAGATTAATTATATAATAGTACACTGTTCAAAGTTAGCTCTTTCGTAAAGTTCATTAAATTGTAACTCTTTTTGGATTGGATCAAAAGTATCTGTTTCAACAAATTCTGGCATTAATAAATGGCTATCAGATTGATTGGGAGCCATTTGGTAAGTATTTAGGAGTTTATCTAGATAAAAAACTAACATTTAAAGAGCACACTGCAAGGACATTACATAAAATAAGTATGGCTATCAAGATATTATATCCGTTTATAAAAAGAAATTCGTTATTGTCAAACGAGAACAAAATAGTTTCAGGCCATTTTATTATATGGCTATCAAGTGTGGGGCAAATGTGTAGACTGCCATATTAAAAAATTACAAATACAGCAGAATAAATTATTAAAAATGATGCTGAACCTCCCCTGGCATTATTCCACCTCCGATTTACATAACCAAGCCAATGTTGAATTGATCTGCAGACTTATCGGATCGTTTTTGATCCGATATGACCTCTCCAATAACCCCCTAATACAATTAAAAATTACTTACCATATATTGAACTGATTTCCACATGTTTATTTGTACCTGTATCTTTTTATAATTTATTGACCTAATTCTTAAGCTACATACTTTCTTGTTAATTTTATTTATTTATATATTACTTAATTCATTTATATATTACTTAATTCATTCATATATTACTTAATTCATTTATATTACATGTTCATTTATTTAGTTATCAATTAATTAATTATTATTTGTAAAAGTGTTACTCTGTAATTATTCGACAATTTATTATATTACTTACTTATTCATTCAATTCTTCTTCTTCTTCCTTTTTATCAGCGAAGTTATGATCCGAAAAGAAGGGATCATAACCCTCCCACCTCACCGCATTTCTACTGATCCGCCTGTTGGGTTCGCCAATTTGACCTCAGAAAATATCGGCAGGCCTGCCGATTTTGGATCACTCGGTTACTGAGGCCAATGAAATGCCGATGTCGTCGCATTTGTCTGATCCAGGTGTTTATAGGTCTGCCTTTCCTACATCGCGATGTCTTTGGAACGTGCATTGATATTGCCTTTTTAACAGGGTTCTAATGATCTCTTCTTTGAACGTGGAAATACCAGCTGAGCCGGTCGCGCTCTATTTTTTGTACTTATTTATTTATTTAATTGTTTATCTATTTATTTATTTGTTTACTTATTTATTTGCTTATTCATTTATTCATTTATTTAATTATTTGTTTATTTATTTATTTATTTATAAATTTACTTATTTATTTATTTATTTACTAAATTATTTATTCACTTAATTATTAATTTATTTATTTATGTTATTTATTTATTTATATAATATATACTAATTTGTTGCTAACTTACCTGATTTGTGATTAATTCATTCTGTTTTTGTTATTAATTATAATTAACTATAATAATTATGTTTAATTTGTATGTAGCATATTATGTAGTGTTCCGCAAAATGTTGTAACTAATCCATACCATTCTATTGTACCTTTTTTTTTGTCAAATGAGGGGTTTTCTCGTTATTTCCCTTCAAAGCAAAATTCAATTATTATAAGCTAAGCATTTCATTTGTTAAATAAAATTTCAGTTGAAAGATATTCATAGATCCCCATATATCATATCTCTGTATTGTAAATTGTGTGGTGGCATGCATCTGTTATTTCATAAACGAAATAAATAATAATAATAATAATAAATTAAAGCCACAATGCTAACGCATTTGCTGGTGCATTTAATGCACAAATAACAGCAAATAAATGACGAATTTGTTTTAGCGAACTGAATTCCTTTGCTTCATTTAAACATTCACGCTATTGATTGTCTTTTGAAGTAATACCGTGAGCATGATACGCTTGAATAAATGTGTTGTAAGTAATTCCATTATAAGTCCTAACATCCTTAAATGACTTAGGACCCCACACATGCAATAATAGCAAACGCAAACGAAAAACCTCTAGATTCTTTGGAGATACTACAAACATGCGTGTAATGACTTTATCACCACCACGTACTTGCTTCATCCATTTTTTTCACGATCTATCCAAACATAGTGCAAATGAATTTTAGTACAGTGATATTCTTCAGCACTAGGGGTCCGAGTTCTCTTCGGAAATTTGTCGATTTAATATATTACCTATACTAGTACCGCGCAGGAAAACAAAGGACGTCTTATTAATTCAAACCGATAAATGATCAGCCTCCTTGGAAGTTAAGTTTCTTAGAATAACATAGGGTTTAGTGTTTCTTAGAATAACATCAGGGGGAATCCCTAGACGGCTCCAGGAGAGATGTTGGACATGATTCAACCATCTACTTCTAGGCCCACCGAGGGGATGCTTACCTGATAGCACGGCAACTATGGCACATCTTGGAAGCCGGTCTGGGGGCATACGCACTGCGTGTCCAAACCATCGAAGCATAGATCGTTCCGTTCGGAGAGGTAGCTGCTCAACATTGAGCGCCTCGCGCACTCTGGTGTTGCGCACTCGATTCCTACGAGTTATTCCAGCAACACCTCGAAGAAACCTCATTTCGACAGCTTGTATCCGCAATCTTATTCTTTCGGTAACTACCCAGATTTCATGACCATACGTGCGAGTTGAAATATATATCGAGTAAAATCCGATTGCTTAGCTTGAACACTAAGTTCAGCCTTACTTATAACAAATTGACCAACCTCTCTCAAAATTGATCCAGGTTGACCAATTCTACAAAAGAAATCCGGCATTGCTCTTCCCATCACTCGTAAAGAAGGCCCCGAGGTAATTAAATTTATCCACCTGCTTCGTGGGACTCCACTTACGTGCAGAGTGCACTGAATGGGCGTTCTGAAAATGACCATTACTTTCAATTTATTCACGTTTACCAGCATCATCGCAAATGGATACAAACCTTTCGAGTGCGCGCTGAAGTTCGGTTTTGGTATAAGTCCATTTTATTCAAAATCCATATTTTGCCAAAATAGAGCATGACAGAATATGTGGTACTAATTTTTGGAAAATTCATTCAATGCAATATTCCTTTTCAAAAAAGAATAGTTTAATAATGAAATTTCGAATAAATATGGAAAAAAAGAAAACACGCAATAACGCATCTGTTTTGTTTTTCTATGTGCTTCCTTTATATTTGACCACAAAACTTAATGATTTTAAACTTTTCTTTCCAAGTTCGAAAAGAATACTTTTTTGACAACCGTCACGCCCTCATCATCGGGTAATTCACTTTTCATTGATTCCTCCGGATAGTTTCATATTTCTTCGTTCTGCACTCAGCGTTATCGTTAAATTTATCTTCTGCGAAAAAGTTTTTACTTTTGAAATTTTGCAGACTTTGTGGATCAAATGAACCTTAACGAAGGAGAACGGTTTTTTTTATTTCATTTGCTAAGTTCAATGTTTCTCATTTTAATGGCGTAGCAATTTACTTGTTGTGTGCATCAAATATTTATTAAGTCAATTGTCGTAGCTGATAGTTTATCCGTAAGGGTGGAATGCTACATCGTAAAGATGTAAAGAACTTTTTACTGCACACTAGGCTGTTGGTGAGTGGGATTTCTTAATAGATATGATCATTAATAAACTGGATATGAATAAATTTGAAAATTGTGTTTTTTAAGTTAATAGCGTTTAAAGTGACCTTTACAGTATGCGTCCCTGACTTATTGTTGAATTCTGGAAATAATTTTAAATGCAAAGTAGCTATGATCCAAAAAGAAGGATCAATGATAGTTTGACTTAAGAACAAATCCTCCTCTCATTTGTAAAATTAAAAAGTCACTGAAATGCAAGGTGAGTCTATTCAATTTTCTATCTAACATCTGACGATGCTTGCTTTAGGCATCTAAAAAAAAATACAAATATTTGGCGCAACAGCTCTTTAAAGTGCCAAGGCCTAGCTTCTCGCAACCACTCATGTTGCGTGCGTTATATTTTTCACACGAATGGAAGGGACCTACAGTTTAATGCCGAATCCGAACGGCGATTTGAGAAGGTTTTTCATGACAACAATACTCTCGGATGTTTGTCAGACGCTCGCGAGAGGTGGGACCTTGAAAAAACTTTTTGGTGTTTTCTGGGATTCGAACTTGGAACCTCATGCGTAGTGATCCGACACACTAACCACTTACGCCACAGCGCCACGATGATTTAGGCGTCTATGTTATAAAAAAAAACAGCTGAACTTATTTTCAATGACTGTAAAAGTGGATTAAACCCAAATAAGGTCTGAGAGAGTTGGCTTTTTAGTTTTGATGATTAAAGCTTACATCTACACACTATTGTACTGGCATGGTGAGTCCATAAATTAGATTTCTTATACTTTCTGACATCTCTTAATGGCTCATAATAACTACATAGTTATCTTATAATACCACCGTGATTAGAATACAATGTGAATTATATGTAATTCAAAATTAATGCAAGGATATTACACCAAACCAATAAGAAAATTAACTGTGTAACGATCGGCGACCGTGCTTCCTCAATGTCGAGGGAAGAGTGCCGACGGAGAAGAGAAAAAAGTATTATATTTGATTGAGATATTTTATTTAGTTATTAGGCCCGTCGTTTGCGTTGCTGCGACCTTTTAAACTACTATGTATTTATAATATTTACTTTATGTTTTATTTAGGTCTAAGGATGGCGTCCTTTGCGTCGCTGCGACCTTTACAAAGTGATTTTTGGGCTTCGTCTTCTGCCAATCTTTTCCATGCATTGCCCTTTTATACTAAATTTTGCCTATTTTCCCACTCCTATTCTCACACTACGCATACCGCAAACACATGCCATCAGCATAGTCCCATTTGTTGTCCATTGAGACTTAGATGCACCGACCTGCAATTGACCCAAATCAATAAGTTCATACGGTTCGTTGGTGGTCGCTGATACCATAAGTATCAGCGTGTCCTTGACCGACAATATGTGTCACCATTTCCGTGCATTGACATCTCCTGCACTTGACGATCGAAATACACTTGATCGACAATGTGCGATATCGGCATTTCATTCACTTAATGACCCAACGCTTCGTACTATGGGTAGTACGTTGTGGTGGCAAACTGCGATGAATATAGCCGAGGGTGTATTGCAGGTATAGCATGCACTTGAAGTGTTATTGTTTTGATTTATTCTGGCTATGGCGCCGAAGGTAATATTGTCAAACAGTGATACAAGTCAGTGTGGACTATGAAGCGATACAATGTGTGAAATAATATGTGAAATGTGAGGAAGTACTGAGGCACTGGTGCAAATGTAATGATTGCATGTGTCGCATAGTTAATAGTGCGATCATTACAACTGGAACAGTGTTCATATTAAACGAATATTATGGCAAGTTTTTATCTAACTTGACGTTGTATTATAATTGATTAAAATTCCAGGAAAACAGGTCATTAATTTGCAACAACTCACCATCTTCTTCTTCTTCTTCCTATTTCGGCGAGGTTATGATCCGAAAACAAGGGATCATAACCCTCTCACTTCACCGCATTTCTACTGATCCGCCTGTGGGGTTCGCCTTTTTGACCTCAGAAAATATCGGTAGGCCTCCCAATTTTGGATCACTTCTTTATGGAGGCAAATCAAATGCTGGATCACATCAATGTCGCTGCATTTGCGTGATCCAGGCCTCGCGATGTCTTTGGAACATTAATTGATATTGCCATTTTAACAAGGTTCAAATGATTTATTCTTTGAACGTGGAAATACTAGTTGAGCCGGTCGCGCTCTATCTTTCGTAAGATGGTTTCTTTAAACTGAAGGCTTCCACGGGTCTTCGAACTTCTTATTCGACTAAGCTTGGTCACTCCTGCTGTCATGCGAAGCATCTTATCTTATCTTCAATATCAAACCGAACCCGCACACGTTAATTACTAGAAATGCAGTTCTGCAGGGACTTTGCATAAACACCAGCGCACCTTCTTATGGAATGCGAAGCATTGATCCACAAAAGAAGGAATCACCTAGGTGCTTACCACCTATCAGAAACGGATATACTTTCTCTGGATCCACTGAAGATACTTCGGTATGCTGTAGCGGCTGAACTGGAGGAAGTGCTCTAGATCGGCTAGAGCCTTAGTATGGGGGGCACAAAAGATCGTTTATAGGTCGCAGTGCACTTGCACCTCACAATAATATACATCTACATCTAGCGGGGTCTGGGCCCTTGATGAGCGGTTTGCGTCCAAATATTATTATTATTATCATTTTTATTTTCATTATCATAATATTTCATTCTATAAATGGTATTATCCCTTAAACAAGTGTACCTCTCCACCACAATCAAAATGCCTATAGAGCAGGAAGATCCACTGAAACTGCGGTCTGCCAGCTGACAAGTTGGGCTCAGGATACACTGGAGAGCAAGGAAACGGCAGTGTGCGCATTTCTAGACATCGAAGGAGCATTCGATAACACTTCCCATGAAGCAAATAGGAGGGGTCTCGAAATAAAAGGAGTAAATCACACCACAAGTAACTGGATGTGTGAGATGCTAAGAACTAGGACTGCTGAGATAGAGGTGGGACAAAAAACTATCACAATAAGCACAACTAGAGGCAGCCCCCAAGGAGGGATATTATCACCATTGATGTGGAGCCTAGTAGCAGATGAACTACTGCAAAAACAGACAGATGCCGGCATTACGTGCCAGAGGTACGCCGACGATATAGTCATTGTCGCAAGAGGGAAATTTGAAGAAACGCTATGCGAAATCATTCAAAGGGGTCTACGAATCACACAGAAGTGGTGTAAAATGGTAGGACTTAGAGTAAACTCTACCAAAACCACTGTGATACCCTTCACCAAGAAAACACAGCTAAAGCGTAAGCAACCTATCCTGTCGGAAGGGATCAGGGTCGACCCACAAAAACAGACAGCAAACTTCTCTGGAGAGAACATGTTGAAACTGTGGTAACCAAAGCCACCACTTATGGTGCGCAGGAACATTTCAGGAAAAACCTGGGGTTGCAGCCCAGCCACACTGAGATGGATGTACCTGATGATAGTAAGACCCATCATCACTTACGGGGAAGCGGCATGGGTTAACAGAACTAGGCTAACCACGACGAGGACATCCCTCAAAACAGTGCAAAGATTAGCCTACATATGTATTACAGGAGCCATGCGAACCTGTCCCATAGCAGCACTAGAAGTGATCGTAGGTATATCTCCAATACACATAGTGCTAGAGCGAATCGCGAAGGATACAATTTTACGAATCAGCAAAGAGGGAATCGGGAAAGGAACATGCATCGCAAATAAAGTGCGAGTAACCCTATCCAAATCGATGCTACTGGATTGGCCCAGAGATGATATGGTCAAGAAATACTGCTTTGAAAGGAAATTTGACTCAAAGAGTCAATGAGGAACAAAAGATATTGGAGCAGCGAATCCGATAAATGCCAACTCAAACAACATACAATTAAATGGTACACAGACGGATAGAAAACATCTACTGGCACTGGGGCAGGAGTGTACGGGCCCAGGGCTAGATACTCAGAATCATTGGGAATAATCCCCAGTATATTTCAAGCAGAAGTTCACGCGATCGAAAGATGTGTGAAATTCAACTTAGACTAGAAATATCGCGGGCAGGATATCGCAATACTGTCAGACAACCAAGCCGCTATTAAAGCACTGACCTCGCACGAGATCAGATACCAAACTGCTATGGGAATGTCTCACTAGGATTAACGAACTGGGAGAAACAAACAAAGTAACTCTCTACTGAGTACCAGGACATGTAGGAGTTGAGAGAAACGAAGCAGCTGATGAACTAGCTAGAAACGGATCAGACACGCCGTTTCTTTGACCAGAACCCTTCTGTGGGATAGGACCCCACAAAATAAGGGAAGACTTAAGGAAAGAAGAAGAGAACAAATGGCCCACACATTGGGACGATAGCCCCCAAATAAGACAGGCAAAAGAACATCTGGAGAAATACAACCAGAAAAGAAGCAGAGCCTGCCTAAGAGTTAGTAAGAATTGGCTTTGCATCTTGGCGGGCAGGTTAACGGGTCACTGCAGACTTAAGGAGCACCCTAGGAAACTGGAAAAAGAGGGAGACGGACACTGCAGATTCTGCAGGGACTATGCGGAAACATCAGCGCACCTTCTTATGGAATGCGAAGCACTGAACCACAAAAGAAGGAATCACCTAGGTGCCTACCTCCTATCAGAAACGGATTTACCTTCGCTGGATCCACTGAAGATACTCCGGTTTGCTGTAGCAACTGGACTGGAGGAAGTGCTCTAGATTGTTTATAGATCGCAGTACTTTTGCACCTCACAATAATATATATCTACATCTAGCGGGGTCTGGGCCCTTGATGAGCGGTTTGCGTCCAAATATTATTATTATTATCATTTTTATTTTCATTATCATAATATCTCATTCTATAAATGGTATTATCCCTTAAACAAGTGTGAATAAATTGTTTCTTAATGAAAACGTGCGGCAATATACACAAGTTCCAAGCATTCTGGGTTCTATATAATGTACATACATATGTATCTAAATACAAGCGTAATCAACGCTACCAATGTTTTTGCAAATTTTTAGCACGAACAAGAAGGAACGTTAGGAAAAGCAATGAATACGATTAAATATCATTTAATGGGATATTAATGAAATTTTATGAGTATCCACAGAAAATGTTCACATGCCTGTTTGGCGCTGAAATCATTGAATAAGGATAGGTGGTTGAACTCGCAGAACACAGTAAACGGAAAGGCTGAGGTGTTTCTTTTGTATTGAATAAAATTAAGGCAACACACACGATAAATACTTTTGGGAATGTTTCATTCCCCATTAAGGCAAGAAATACATGCCGAATAAAGTAATGCTTCCTGAAGGTGTATAGGGCAGCTTAATTTTGTTCTTTTTTAACATTTAAAATATGCATTTGTTTTCCTATTTACAAGGAAAATAAACAAATCGTCTGATTTCTTGCACCTAACTGAGTGTGCAATAATTCCTTCTTATTAACTGGTTGTAAACTGCAGAACAAAATCTGATCAATTCAACACTATTGCACAATTAGCTATTAAGTACTTGTATCAAAGTAAATAATGAATTATGGTTTAAATATAATGTGTTGGAATGCTAGAAGCATTCAAGGAAGAATTGTAGAATTTTTTGCTTTTTTAAACAAGCATAATATAGATGTTGGCTAAATTAGTGAAACATGGCTAACTGATAATATAAATTTATCTAATAGTATTTATAAATGTTGGTGTTGCCATTGTCGTAAAAAAAACATTAAAACATACACTACTTCCTGTAGTTAAGACAAAACTTATTGAAAACATTGGAATTGAACTTTATTCTCTCAATGGGCGATCGGTAAAACTTTTTTCGGTTTATTTTCCTGGTGCCCGTACATCAGCAAGAAAACGGTGTGACTTGTCCAGCGACTTCCGTAAGCTCCTTAGATTCAACGACACTTTTTTAATAGGCGGTGATCTGAATTGTAGGCACCGGAGTTGGGGTTGCCTTAGAGCTAATGCCTTGGCCAACGTATTTGCAGTCTTAAGTTCTAGACACCCATTAAGCATTTCTGCTACAACCATTCAACGGGTTTAATAAACTTACTTCCTGCAAATGAAAATAACATAACTGTCTCGCTAAGTGAGCTCCAAAATATTTTAGCCTCATTGAAACCGTTCAAATCTACTGGTTTTGATGAGGTTAAAAACCTGTATTTGAAGCATCTGCCTAGAATAGGCCTAAGGTTCTTGCAAGATCTATTTAACAGTTGCTTTAAACTCTCCTACTTCCCAAAAACGTGGACGGAAGCAAAAATTATTCCCATATTAAAGCCAGGAAAGATCGGCAGTTTACCTTGTAGCTACAGACCTATTAGTCTACTTAGTTCATTAAGTAGATGCTTTGAGAAGATTATTAAAGGAAAACTGCTGCTACACTGTGAAATAAACAATATTTTACCGCACACCATAACACAGTAAATCAAATTCACCGCATTATGAATCATATTCAAAGCAACTTTAACGTTAGAAAAAGTACAGGTATGGTTTTTCTAGACATTGAGAAAGCATTTGACACTGTGTGGCACGAAGGATTATTGCACAAACTATTTGTCTGAAATTTCCCACCTTGTTTGACTAGAATCATAAAATCATTCATATCGGAAAGGTCCTTCAAGGTATCCATAAACAGCCGGTTGTCTAATAGGTTCCATGTCAACGCTGGTGTGCCCCAAGGTTCTGTATTAGGTCCCGTTCTGTACACTTCAGATTTTCCACGTCTGAACAACTGCCATTCCGCTATATTTGCGGATGATACTTTCCTGTTTTCTATATATGCAACTGGTTCACTGATCGAAACCAACCTGCAATCTGCATTAGCCATAATTGAAAGGTATTTTTGCAACTGGAAGAATTAAAATCAATGCCACTAGGACCCAGGCTATCTTTTTCACTAGGAAAAGAAAAGCCTGCTTTTTGCCGAGCAGAAATCTTGTGATTGGTGGTGTTCAGACTGAATAAAAATCTAGGGCCAAGTACCTTGGGGTTCATCTTGACAAGACTTTGACTATTGGTTTTCACATCAACGAAATCATAAACATATCAACCAAAACGCTATATCCGTTTATAAATCGCAAATCAATTTTAAGTAATGAAAATAAATTAATTATATACAAATCAATTTTTCAAGCGATTATATTCTATGGGTCACCTGTTTGGGGAAAGTGTGCAATAAGCCATATTCGTCGACTACAAATAGCGCAAAACAAAGTTCTAAAAATGATATTAAACCTTCCTTGGCACTTCTCTACAGATGAGCTTCATTCGCTAGCCAATATCGAAAAAGTATCTTGTAGGATTACAACTCATCATTAACTTTGTCTGACAATTTAATAATTTCAGATCTTGCTGTCTAAATAGTTTTCCTAAATTTAATTATTATATCATTCTTATTTACTATTTGTTATCTTTATTTACTATTTATTTATTAATTTATTTACTTATTTATTTATTTATTTTATTTATTATTTATTATTTATTATTCATTATTTATTATTTATTATTTAAGATTTATTATTTATTATTATCTATTATTTATTGATTGTTATTACTATTTATAATATAATGTTTGTTATTTTTACTTGTTATTTATCATTATCATTTATTGTATTATGCACCTCTGTGTAATGTCGTATTTTCTTTTTTATTTTTTTTTTTATATTTTCTTTTTAAATATATTTATTTATTATATTTAAATGTTACATATTATTTCTGTAAAGCTTATCTGAATTATATATTGCCTCCACCGCCCCCATCTCCTTCTCTTAACTGATTTATATGAAGGTTTTAGTTGCAGCTTTCCTTCTAACTACTGTTTTTTGTCTTTTATATCTGTGATATTGTTAATAGATTTAGTTCAAATTTTCAGCTGTAAAGTAGATATATCAACCATATTTCTGTAAATTGTGCAATAGTTTTATAAGAAACAATGTATATTACTGCTACAATAAAGAAACTAACTGGTAGTAAAGAATATATGCCCTTACACTTACATGTTGTGTTATTGTAATAATTTGGGACACTTAAAATAATAATCCGTAGTCGCAATTCTTACATTATCCTTGGAAATCGATTGTACAAGTACTAGGATTAGTCAACCAAAAGCAAAATGCATGCATATTTTTCAATCGAAAGCAGGGTCGTAATTTGGGTAATGACTAGTGGACGCAACTCTTACAGGCTGGTAATATCCTCATAATCTTTTCCAGTGGTAACGACAATACAGAGTAAGAATATCTCCTTAGTTTAACATCATAGTTGCTGCGATTAAAAGTGGAATTGTGACAAGAGGACAGGACAATTGAGTAACTACTGATACTGAGATGGGTTCTAATTTCATAAAAAATGTCAAGAACATAATCAAAATAACGAATTCCATGAGGTGTCAAATTCAATGAACTTTGAATTTATAGGAAAGCAACTTAAAACTTTTTGCATACTTGTTTCATGGGAAGGCTATGTAGTTATAAACCAACTTTTTGAACGATTATTCGTAAAACTGTACGCGAATCCAATGCAATATATTATATTGTAACAAAAATCGCCGATCAAGCTGAATACTTCAAGGCTGCAAAGGATGATGGAGACAAAAATAACAGAATATGTCTGGTTCGCGAGAGGGTTATTTTTTTATTTAAAAATGTTTCTAACTAACTTTACTTTAAACAAAAAAAATAAATCTAGTACAATTTAATTTTGTTGCTTGAGATCTGCGCGTCTCTAGTGATCACTGTCACTGCTGCCAACAAACAACTCCAAACTGGACTTCTGTCAACCTCCTTTTATATGTGACTCTGGATGGCCAGGCTAATTCCAAAATGTCCAGTTCGCCGCTGGAACTTTATTTGTCGAAAGTCTGGCAAGTTCTACAATATTGGAGTTGACAGCTTCGAGATATTTCTCCGGGCTTCTCGATGTTTACTTTCCGTGTCGGTTGTGCGCTCGCGTAACAATATAATAAGTGTTATATTCGAAAAATCAATAGCTTACAGTGATGATGGAAAATTACTAGAATGCTAGAAGTTAAATTTCATTACCATTGTAGATTGTAGATTACTGAAGAAGTGGGATTTGGTCACCTTATCACTGCGGCCATATTGGGCCTATTGTGATTTCCTCTGATCTTAAAGCTCACTATACTATGCTTTTGAGTGAACTTGCCAATAGGTCTTTTGCTTCAAGATAGAATTTACCTAAATAACGATGACGTGTTCTGGTTAGACAGTTACAGTGACATCAGATGTGTTCTGCTGATTCTTCGTCTTCGTTGCACATTCGCAGATGCTGTCTTCTGCTGTTCTCATAGCCATGAGATGCTTTTTTCACTCGACAGTCCCCTGTAAAGAAACCTGTGGCTATTCGAATCTGACTCCTAGTTAATTGTTGGTCTTTTTTGTTGTAAAGGTCTTTTTTGTCGAAGGCTGAGGTGAAGCTCGGCGGCTCCAGGGTCAACCCAAAGAAATACCCTAAAACTTTGGGAAAGAGGTACTTTGTTAGAGGGATGTTAAAGATATCGTTACAATGTAATTTTTAACAATGCAAGGTGGTTTTTTGCTAACACTTTTTATACCTAACAATCTTTAAATAATACTTAATATCGCCTTATAATACTTAATGCGATGGTGCTGGATACGGCTTGATGATGCTTAAGGTCAAGCTCAGGCTCGGGCTGGCACTCCTTGGCTGGTTTCTGGTATCGCAGCGTCTTGTGGTCGGGTTTGCGGGCGTGCGGTCCACACGCTAGATCGGCTAAATGGTAGTCCGGCGGAGGAGCCGGGCTAAGTGGCAGTCCGGCTGAGGAGCCGGGCTAACTGGCAGTCCGGCTGAGGAGCCGGGCTAACTGGCAGTCCAGCTGAGAGCCGGGCTAACTGGCAGTCCGCCTGAGGAGCCGGGCTAACTGGCAGTCCGGCTGAGGAGCAGGCGTGAGCAATCCGCCTTGCTAGCAGTCGGGGAGGGACTGCTTATAGAGGGGCAATTTTAAGCGTAAGCTCAAAGGAGGACTAGCGGCAGAATCCGCTAAAAGTCAGGTAAGGAAAACCCCAAATCGGGGAAGAAACTTAATCGGTTCTTGGCCGGTTCTGGTCAGCAGCGGACCTTTAACTGGGTGCTCACTCACAACTGTGAACAAAAGGGAACCAAAACCAAAGTATCACTTTGGTTGCCGAATTCGGGAGAGTCTTTTGGCACGGTGTTACCACTGAGCAATCTCTCTAAACTGCATCGAATGTCCTCTTATATATGCATAATTCCTGTAGGAACGAAATGTGAATTTTAAAAATTCCCTTGTCTTTTGTTGAAGTGCCTGAGAGTATGCAATACTCCTCCCCTTTACCTAATGGTAGTCTTCGGCACTTGCACAAGTGCCGGAAGGTATGCAACTCTTTTTATCGCCGTGGGTCGGCCTACGCAGGATGCCTGACTGTATACTAGCTTACCTTTTATTTTCGTCTCGGCTGGTAGAGAGAAACATGTCACTTCGTTACAGAGTTGTTTCGTTTTTTTGAGGGAAGTATTTGGCAGAAAGGTCTTGGCTTATCTACTACCTTCAGTTTCCACCCAGTAATGATGCGCTTTTTCTTTTGGCCAATTTTTGATACAGCTTCTTTTTGGCGTACTCATTGGTAATCCACAGAATGGTCTTGGCATCATACAGTTTGGCGCAGCTCCTGTTCTGGCTAGCAGATCAGTTTTTTCATTTCCTTAATATCCGCTGTGTCCTGGCACCCAAATGAGATGACTCTGTTTGTGTTGGCTAGTGATATGAGTAGTTGAAGGCAGTCCCATACTATTTTGGATGTTATTTTATAAGCCTTAATTGCCAGTAAAGCTGCTTTGCTATCTGAAAGAATATAAATGTTCATGTTGGTTATAGATCTGTTTATATTTTCTCTGATGCATAGTTCTATAGCGAAAACTTCGGCTTGGAATACGAAGTTACTCTTTTCCATGCACGAGTGAATGAAGGCTTTCGTAGTAGCGCCGTATACTCCACCCCCAACTCCCTCATCTGTCTTTGATCCATCTGTGTACCATACATGAGAGTTATTAGCAAATGTAGGTTTGTTCTGTTCCCATTTATTGCGATCTGGGAATGTAACCTTGAAGTTGTGACTGAAGTTATACATCACCATACAACAGCATCGATTGCTCATAGTGCTTGAAAAAACGCTGATCGTGATCTAAATAAAGCCGTGCAAGTACCCTGGCAATCAATGCTGGGATTAAAAAAAAAATAAAAGCCCGATCAACACGTTGAAAACAGTTTTTCAGGATGGTCAAAACGAACTGATTTCCTTAAAAACTAAATATCGCAAAATGTTACTGTAAATTTACCTCCAAGCCACTTTGGAATTCTTTTGATAGTACATTTCAATCCATAGGTCGTGATATTGTAGATATTGTGAACACAAGTCCATATTCTTTTGTTTTTATCACAAATTTCTACTAAAGTTCACTGACCCAGCAATCAATCAACACTGTCAATGCCTCTATGAAAAAATTAAGCCATCCTTTTATTATTGAATCGCTTTATAATACTTTTCGACAACATCTATGCTTTAATGTACTCGCATCTATCAAATGTCAGCAGTAGACTGATATATATGTTATTATGCAAACATAACCAAAGGATACGCTTCTTCTTCTCTATAAGCTCTAAGAGTTATTCACAAAATATGTGCACTTTTGCTTAAAAATACAAAAATTATCTCAAATATATAAGAAAAGCGTAAACGAATACCAATTAAAATTCAAATGTCCTTTCAGTTGCAATAACAAACCCCGGGTAAATGGAAAAAGTGTGTTCTTATCCAAAAGAAAAAGTTAAGGTCACACTAACACACATTATTCCCATGGTATTTTCAATGCCAATGTCCTTATTAAATTACATCATCCCAAGCCGTCATGGAGCATATAGAAAGGACGAACAAACGTTATCATAAGGACAAACCTTTCATCGGAATATTATGTTACGTTATGTGTGTTTGTGAGGAATATTCTATCATGTCAATGCGGCAAGATTGAGGATACTGTCAATATTCCCAGGATTACTGATGATGGGTAAATTTATTCGGCACAAAACTCTCGCGTGTGCTACTGTAATGACAGCTTTAGGAATGCGATATGTGTGAGTAAGGAAATGTTTGACTTAATTTCCCATAGGGATATGTAAATCATGTTGCTACCGTGCGCGCATCACAAAATTCAATTGAGGTAAATTTGGAGCGAAAAGGTTGTATGTATTTCTGGGAAATAATCTCATATTTTATGACAGAATCGTGTCGGTAGTGGATGTGATTTGTTTACAGGTAAATGTTCTTATAATGATGGAAAATGTATAAAAACCTTTGTCAAATAAGTCCATTTTATGCACAACAAATGGACAAAAATGGGAATCTAAACGGCTTTATATGTTGAATTATCAAAGGACACTTATACTTACGTCTGCCCCCATTCCGGATTATCGGTCGGAAATAAATACATTTTGACTTTCTTAATACTCATGTATCATAAATATAACCCTCTCTACTAATTGAGTCGTTCCTAGGCCAAACAGACATGGCTTTAATCTATTCCAGTGTGCCGGCTTTAAGCCGGTGCTCATAACATTTCATTAATATCTCATTTTCACATAAGAGTTAAAAACGGTAATACTTAGGACAATATTGCAATATATGAGGATGGATAGCACTTAAACAGTTTATTGTTTCATGTATTTCTTTGGGTTTTATTGTTATATTAAATTTCCGTTTATTATTCGAGTAAAAACGATTTAATAATAATTACATTAAATTTTCCAGACCAGAGAATTGTTCAACGGGAGCCACTGAATTTGAATATCAAAGGAAAGATGAAATGGGAATTGTTTCGGATATGATTTCGGTTCTTCTTGCAGGGTCGGTCTCATTCTCATTGACTTTGGAGTTTAAGTTCCCCATGACATTCAATCTATGAATGTACGGGGTCTACAAACTTCATAAATTCTATCTGAAGTATAGGTATGTTCACTGAAAATGAAAGTGGTCGTCGCCAATATAGGTCCCTTCCATTTGTCTGAAAAATATAACGCACATAATACGAGTGGTTGCGGGATGCTAGGCCTATACATTTGAGGAGCTGTTGCGGCAATTTTCGTTTCTATAGTATTTGAAACTGATTGGGCTTGAAAGTTGTTACAAGCCAAGTTTGCAATTGTTGCAAATTGCTTCTGTTGACGATATCACTTTATAATTCCCAAATTTTCTCCAATCCACTAATCAATGATTAGTTATTGCCTGAGGGTACAACCGGTGAGTTGTTCTGCAAAACTCGTCCGTCTGTTCACGATGACGTTGGCAAATGCTCACTATTTAATCAAGGTTGGCAAGTCTTTTAATGTAAAAGTGACTTAAAGAAGGTTGGAAAGATTGTGGAAGCACGTAATCTTTAGAATGACTTTGCAATTAGTTGCTTATGCCGCTGTTATTAACAGTATTGGTAGAACTTTCTTTTTTTTTTGTACAACCCATGCCCGCGTGGCAACGACACTGCGGCCCTGAAGATCTATTGTATCGATTGGTAGAACTTAGTGGGCGATATGTTTGCGAGCGGTTTATGCTCTCAGGTGGTTTAGGCATTCAGAGCCAGTGGATATCAATGCTTTCCCTTGCAGTGTCTACTAATCTTACCCAGGGAGATAACGCAGAAGAGAAAACGCCCACCTTAGATGGCGCGGACTAGTAGAAAGGAACAGGACTAGTTGGAAGAACTTGTTGGTTGAGTATAAGGATGATATATAAAATGTAAACGTCGATATCTTCAGAAAAGAGTCTGTCTCCAATAGTAAAATGTATTTTATCAACACATATTTAGTCGCATTGGAACGAGACAGTACATTTACAGGGCTCGGCATTTAAACAAATCAAAAATTAATAGCTCTCATATAAAATGTTCCTGCCCATAAAGCTGAAATCTGAAACTGAAATCTTATACAAACAACACACAATACATCTCCGATAATTGAGTAGTCATGCTTAGAAGGTATTTACATTTTGACACCAATGTGGATAGCGGTATAGTCAAAAGCAAAAAGTAATTTAGACTTATTAGCAAAAATGTTTTTATGCCTCCTAAACATGTATTGATTACATTCATATCCACGTTAGAAGATGCAAGGCATGCTCTACGTACGACACAAAATAAGAATTAAATGTCTTCAACCCTGCAGTTGTCGTTAAAATTGTTGAACCCAAATTTGACTTTTATTACTTTCAAAGCGAAAAATAACGACCTCACATCTCTTCTGTATGACCCACTTATGTACAATACATACGATACCACCAGAACAACAGGACTTATAAAAGTTTATTGGCAGCAAGTGCGGGCACTAAGGCGACTTCTGGTCTTGGCAGTGAGTGGTGCACTATGACTACCAGAGCATAGTTGCTCGTAAATTAAGTTGCGGATATTGTGTGTAGATGCAATAGAGTAATCCTTTGCCTTTAATTGTTTCTCAAAGAGAACGGTTTTCAGTTGACCGTTAAATAATTAACGCCAATCCTCTCGAAAATCACCATCCTAAATATAAAGCTATCTGAAAAATAACCAACACTTTCACAAAATCCAAGCAAGAGAATTACACAAAGAACATACTCATAAAAATGCGAACCCACAAAAGGATATAATCTACAACCGCAATCAGAGAATCATCTAAGCGCACTTAATACGAAAGGATTTCGGTTCCTCTGATATAAGAATTCCGCCCTACAATGCATTTTGGAATAATTAATACTTTCACCATCATGCTTTCACCACAAACCATAAGCTGCAGGAATATTATTTTTCCAGCATTAATAGCAAGCAATATGGAAAACTTTTACTCTGACTAGTGATGGAATTTTGTAGTCGAATGCAATTCCTTTATGCAATTTATGGAAAATATCAAAGGAATCTTGGCTGAAAGCTATCTGTCTATCATGAAGTACAATAGATACTTAGCACTTGTTGCAGATATGTTATAGTCGTGCTTGTAGATCAACTATGACCAAAGATGGATTCAGGCGAAGTTCGATGGTCTTAAATTACAACTAAAGGGTGTCTCAAATTGAAAATTTCCCCCTCTTTTGATTTACGGTAGGCAACTCTGTTTTTATTTTTGACGTACATAACAGATGCAATTAATCAACATGGAAAGCTAAACGAAAGAATAATACAGTATTATTGTTAAAATTTATTTAGAAAAATTTGTGAATTGCTGACACAATGACAAACAAACTCGGTTCAATGGGTCTTCGTTTAATCAAGAAATTAAAACAAAAAACTGGTTCGATGATTTATACAACTCTTTGTGTTTATCAACGTAGTGTAAGGTAAGCCGACAATATCGCCAGGGTGGAGGCAAGGGCCGAAAACCGGAGAACGGCAATTCAACATCCCCCTGAGCAATTGGACATTTCAAGGAGCCCTCTCCACGAAATAATTGTAAAGCATTTACAGGATTCAATTTACTCGAGAACTAAGGCCTACCGATCATTTGGAATGTCGGCAGTTCTTCAGATGATTTTTAGATCAGCATGAAGTGGACTCTTTAGTGGCGAGAACGTTTTTCATCCTGCCGGATTCGTAAATAAGCAAGAATGTCATATACAGAGCATGGGAAAGCCCTCCAGAGATCCATAAGGGACAGATGCGTGCTCCAAAAGTAATTGTTTAGTGCATTTTCTGGTGTGAAGTGATTTTTCTTCGTAAATGAGACCGACAATACGGTTATAGTCAATGGTGCCAACTATCGAAACATGTTGCAGGAGTTATCTTTTTCTGCATCAATTGGAAAGTATACCCCTTAATCAAATGTAGTTCCAACAGAATGGTATTACATAGCCACATTTCATATAACCACAGAAACAATCCCGCCTATCTTGGGATCCATCGGGTCTGGGGTTCCCTTCATCTACTCGATTCACGTGAACATAAAAACGCTATCTGTGGATCCGTCGGACACTTTTCCTTATCGACTAGTATTATTGATTAGGAAGTACTATTGTGACATCTCGTTTGAAATACGTGCTTTGGTGAAAATTCAAAAAAAAAAAAAATAATTTGTGTGAAAATGGATAGCGTTGTATTGTTTTTTAATGAAAGATCGTCAGACAAAAGAAGGCGCTCTTAGTTAAGAGCAAAAACTGAAAATATTATACTTGTAGAATTACCAGAAACAACGTACGATTTCTTACAGCAATAACCAAATCTGCAATGAAATAGCTGCGGATATAAAATGCACGGAGATTCGATCCGTTCGTTTTCCACGATACAGAGAATCTCATTCATGTTACCGGTATGTGAATAGTTCATGTTTTTCGAATTGCACGATGCAACTTTTTCATTATTAGTGGATCGTTCCCGTCGACGGGTTCCCCATAGGCGTGAATGATTTTACTGGCAGAGAAGTTTCCACAGATTTTAATCTGTCCGATGGTCCAAGTTCAACTGCCCATCTAGATCTTAAGATTTAACCCCCTGTGACTTCTTTTTGTAGAGATCTTCTAAATCTAAGGTCAATACTATATCAAAAAGTCAAACACAACAGCTGAACTGAAACATGAAATCTGGCGCGTTATTGGTCAAATCAAACTAAAGGGTGTCCCATAATTCACGCATAATTTGAATTTTGCGCCATTTAATAGTACAGTGGTGCCAACGGAAAAAAAGATAACAATGTGACAGCTGACATTTCGGGGTTAGTAAAAATGGAGCGCTATACGAAAGAACAACGCATTTTCATTGTTGAGCAATATTTTAAAAATAATGAAGGGTTGTCACCTACAGTCCGCAATTTTCGTTCAAAATGATGAAGCTCATTTTGATCTTGATGGCTTCGTTAATCGTCAGCCAGAGAAAAAATTCAATTACTGCGTGAGTCATTTCCTAATCGCGTAATCGGCCGTTCTTGCGATCAGAATTGGCCATCCAGATCTTGCGATTTAACGCAATTAGACTTTTCTCTTTGGGGTTTTTTGAAGTCAAAGGTCTATGCAAACAAGCCCACGACCATCAACGTCTGAAAGAAGAAATTGGGGGGTGCGTTGATAAAATTCAGCCATATTTATGCGAAACGGTCATTGAAAATTTCAATAAAAGAGTACGTACTTGCCAGCAAAGCCGTGGCGGCTATTTATCCGATGTGTTATTCCATACATAGCTCCAATCTTGTTACCTACAGTCCGCAATTTTCGTTCAAAATGATGACGCTCATTTTGATCTTGATGGCTTCGTTAATCGTCAGCCAGAGAAATAATTCAATTACTGCGTGAGTCATTTCCTAATCGCGTAATCGGCCGTTCTTGCCATCAGAATTGGCCATCTAGATCTTGCGATTTAACGCAATTGGACTTTTCTCTTTGGGGTTTTTTGAAGTCAAAGGTCTATGCAAACAAGCCCACGACCATCAACACCTGAAAGGAGAAATTGGGGGGTGCGTTGATGAAATTCAGCCACATTTATGCGAAACGGTCATAGAAAATTTCAATAAAAGAGTACGTACTTGCCAGCAAAGCCGTGGCGGCTATTTATCCGATGTGTTATTCCATACATAGCCCCAATCTGTATACTCTATGAATCAATAAAAAATTTAAGCTTTCTAATTAAAAATCTGTATTTTCTATCAAAATCACATTTTGCGTGAATTATGGGACACCCTTTATATACAAACACGTTATTGTGAATTTTGACAAAAGAAGCAGTTCCTGTAACAGTAGTATGAGTGATCATTTGAACGATATAAGTTTTCATATTTAAACGCATAATAAGGTTCAATAAAAAAAAGAATTAATTTGAATAGAATAAGGTTTTTGCTACTTTCAAAAAGAAATAAGATGCGGTAGTTTCAACAAAACAAACCAATTGTAATAGAAATACAAACACTTACATAAATCTAAAACATTCACAATTCAATTCAATCATTAACAATTTAACAATGTGCTAAATCTGAAAATTTAGCACCATTTTTTAAACAGTAAAAAAGGAAATGGATTTTTCTTTTGTATAAAAATTAACACGCTGCCTTACAAATATTGTCTTTAAGTTCAGGAACGCTTAAAACATCCATTTTGTTGGTTGTGTAAGAATTTGCCGACAGATTTGCTTACAACACGAGCATGCGATTTCATATTAAAGTAACAGTGGATTTAATCAGCAGATGTATAAAAATAAAATAAATAAATATTTGGCGCAACAGCTCTTTAAGTGCCAGGGCCTAGCTTCTCGCAACCACACATGTTGTGTGCGTTATATTTTTCACACGAATGGAAGGGACCTACAGTTTAATGCCAAATCCGAACGGCGATTTGAGAAGCCTTTTCGTGACAACAATACTCTCGGATGTTTGTCAGACGCTCGCGAGAAGTGGGAACGTGAAAAAACTTTTTGGTGTTTTCTGGGATTCGAACTTGAAATCTCACGCGTAGTGATCCGACACACATACCACTTACTTCACGGCGTCTACTTAACAGATGTATAGAAAACTTAAAAAATCTTCTCGATCGTATGACACTGTATCAGTTATCTTTTAACTCAGATCTTTTATTGTAGCAAGGTGTTGTGGAGTGATTACTTGCCACTTAGATGAACATATATTTACACGTTTATGTAGAACAAAGCTGCGCATAATTTAAAGTCTTCTTAAGAAAACAGCCGCAATTCCATGAATCGTTCGCTTTAGACTCTTAAAAGACTTTGTATAGAGTTTAATCTTCTTAGATCAAACCAGACAATAGAATAATCTTCCATATATAAAATAAAATTGTTTGATTGTCCGCGCATCACTTACAGACAACTAAATGGATTCTGATCAAGATTTCACTTTTGTATAGGCTATTTGCCTAGAAGCAATCCTAGGTACGTATCATCCCTATGCAATATATCGATACAATATTAGGAAGCTAAGGAGTAAGCTGACATTTAACCAAAATAACGCAAGATCGGCTTCACTGATTTAAACTTTATTGCAAAAATGATTTAGGGGAGTAGACAAATGAATGTGTTAACTTTAACACGATTCTCCTTTCATGACAACTGTACTAAACAGTTCTTCTTTGTTTGGCAAAAAAGTTACTGGGCTTCCAAAGAATTACAAGGCTGACGTAATAAAACCCCAAAGCTAAATGAAGTATCTTATTTAAATATCAAACGAAAACATATTTTTTAATCGAGTAAAGTGCTTTAGACTTTTCAGTGTCCATGCTTGGGTGTGTCAAAATTAAAAACACTTTGCTTACCCTTATGGCTATCAATCCAGACTCGTCAAATTGTTCAAAAACCAAACTCCAAGAAGTGCTTCAGAATATACAGCGATAATAACAAGCACTGATTACACACAAGTACTCGATATCCTATAAGATAATCTTTTGGCACAAACATCAATGGCGAACGGAGGAATTCCTTTGTGTTTCAATAGATCCGTGAGACAATTTATTGCCTGAAAAATAAATTTTGTCTTGTCTGTTGGTATTTTGTCGACTTTTTTTTATGTATTCAAGATATGACAGAAATAAACTGGGTCAGT
Source organism: Brachypalpus laphriformis (assembly GCA_945910035.1). Taxonomy (NCBI): domain Eukaryota; kingdom Metazoa; phylum Arthropoda; class Insecta; order Diptera; family Syrphidae; genus Brachypalpus; species Brachypalpus laphriformis. The sequence goes on from OX246753.1 coordinate 38,955,017, forward strand.
GGGCTGATGCTAAAATCGACTGAAGAAGCGAATCAATAAATAGAGAGAAAGATAGGTATGAGTGTGTGCACTTTGAAAACGTATTTTGTTTAAGGTATTAGAGAGATCTGGATTCGTAAATTTGTTTTCCATGTTAAATTTCCTCCTCATATTGCCTAACGTGGATAACTCATTTTGATGCATAGCTTGTAGTTCGATGTGAAATCGGCGAACTTCATTATTGGCCGGTCAAATGGTAGTGCATGCAATTATATGAAAATACAAGCGTTTCCACTTAGCTGAGGCCTACCAACTCCTACTCTGAACCTCCACGCGGTGACAGCCGGGTGCCTAGTACCTTAATCCAAGAAATTGGTAACCAAACCGGTTTGGTGGATTTTTGGCGGCAGCAGATGAAAGAGGGGGGAAGAGTGCTTCCTCACTAGATCACTTCTTCTTGTTCTAGGCGGCAGCGGACGAATTCCCTAGACGGAGTCATCGGTGGCGTCTATAGTTCCAGTTAGGTTGAACTTAGTGAATACCTTGCGCGGGCTGCTTCGACGTTTTCGAATCATAGGTCGGTAGGGAATTTCCAATGTTGGTCAGGACCTTGGAATAGAGATGGTGGCGGAGGACCCCTTCATGGGCCAACGGCAGCGCTCATACTCCCGTAGTGGACTACTGGCACCGGTGTACCCGGCCCCTCGTTCTAGCGGAATAACTAAGGAATTAACACTCCAGGTTGGGGGTTGTGCCGTCGGGGTAACTTCCCTACCACGTAAAAAAATCCATGGTACTAAAACAACCAAAAGCCTTGGATAGGACGACTCAACTGATGAAGACAATACCAAACAAAATAAGGACAACGACCTTCGGATCTGTAGGTAGAATGTTCTGCCCCTTTATAGACCACGTGCAGCCGAACAACTAGCAGAGGCCCTAGACTGCTATAAATCAGATATAACCGCCATCCAGGAAGTGCGATGGGATCGGCCGAGCAAAAGGAAGATGAAAGCGGATGATGAGCGTATTATGGCTATCCGGATCAAGGCTACATTCGCTAACAAAAGCCTAATATGTGTTCATGCCCCCACGGAAGAAAAGGACACTGCCACCAAAGAGCGTTTCTACGAGCTCCTCGACAATACATACGAGCAATGTCCTAAATACGACGATAAAATCGTATTGGGCGATTTTAACGCCAAAATAGAAAAGGAGGACGTCTGATAACGGACTAAGGCTAATTGATTTCGCTGTGGCGCGAAATGTCATCATAGCAAGCACATGGTTTCCTCATCTCGATGCTCATAAGCAGACATGGCAGTCCAATGATCATGCAACTATCAACCAAGTTGATCAAATTGCGATCGACGCAAGACATACCTCCAGTATTCTGGATGTCCGGACCTTCGGAGCGGCCAACATAGACTCGGATCATTACCTTGTTGTAGCCAAGGTATGAATGCGGATATCCCAAACTGAGCAACAAAGAAGAATCACTGTGAGAAAACTTAACGTCGAAAAGCTACAATCGCAAGAGACCGCCAGACTCTTCGCTAAAATCTCAAAACCACCCCTATGCCACCAACATCAAATGCCGAAGACCAGTGGCAACGCTGGCAACATGCCATCAGAAACGCAGAGAATGATGTGCTGGGTCTCGCTCGCCTACCACCGCGAAACCCTTGGTTTGACGAAGAATGCCGGCGGGTGCATGCATTGAAACAAGAGGCACACAAAGCGGCACTGCAAAGGAAGACGAAAGCTGCTGGTGAGCTCTACGAGCGAAAGGGACAGGAAGAACATCAACTTCCCCAAAAGCAGAACAAAGAGCACGAAAAGCGCACGTTCGAGAATATTGAGAGCTTATACTCCAGGAACAATGTGTAAGTTTTACCAAAAGGTAAAAAGAACGTGTCAGGGAAGCAATACCCGTACAGAAACCTGTAGAGATGAAAAGGGAAACCTCGTAGTAGAATCACAGTCGGTGCTGAGAATATGGAAAAACTACTTCTGCGGACTGTATTCTGTCAGGCAGAATGAACCATTCAACATAGACAATGATAGTGAAAATTTCCGTCCACCTAACCAAAATGAAGTGAGAATAGTAATACCCAAGCTTAAATCGAACAAGGCTGTTGGACCTGATGGCTTACCGGCCGAACTTTTCAAGGCAGCTGGTGATGAATTGGTAGACTACATACACCAACTTATCTCTAAGATTTGGTCAGACGAGTGTATGCCTGATGAATGGAATCTCAGCATCGTTTGCCCGATCCACAAGAAAGGAGACCCCCTCAATTGCACTAATTATAGAGGCATCAGTCTCCTCAACATCGCATACAAGATCTTTTCTGCGATATTGTGTGAACGCCTGAAACCTTTTATGAACAGCCTGATTGGACCCTATCAGTGCCGTTTCCGTGTTTCAGGCCAGGAAAGTCCGCCATCGATCAAATCTTCACACTTCGGCAGATCCTAGAGAAAACCCAAGAATTCCAAATCGATACTCACCATCTCTTTATCGATTTCAAGGCCGCCTATGACAGCATCTATAGAGAAGAGCTTTATAGAGCCATGTCTAGTTTTGACATCGCTACCAAACTTGTTCGCCTATGCAGGATGACGATGGAGAACGCTCGCTGCTCCATCAAGGTCGGTAATGACCTCACCGAGACCTTTGATGTTAAAAAAGGTTTTAGAAAAGGTAACGCGCTGTTATGTGACTTCTATAATATTGTACTTGAACGGATTGTGCGAAACCCAGAATCCAACACCGGAGGCGCAATCTATCACAAGTCTGTACAACTGCTTGGATACGCCGACGATTATCGGAAGAACTCAGCGGGCTGTCACCGGTGCGTTTGCAAGCATTGAGGCAGAAGCGGCCAAAAATGTAACGATAAACGAGGGCAAAACCAAGTATATGCTGTCAACAAGAAGGGAAAGCCAACACCGACGAATTGGACAAAACGTCACCGTGGGCAGCTATAACTTCGAGGTAGTAAGAGACTTTGTCTACCTTGGCTCTTCTACAAGGTCAAAAAACAAGATCAGCGCAAAAATCAAGCAAAGAATAACTCTTGCCAATCGCTGTTTTTTTGGGCTTATAAGGCAATTCAACAGTAAAGCCCTATCTCGAACAACTAAGGAGAATCCATATAAGACCTTGATCATCCCAGTCCTACTTTACGGCGCTGAAACATGGACTTTATTAAAAGAGGATGAAGATATCCTTGGTCGTTTAGAGAGAAAAATTCTACGTAAGATATTTGTTCCCATTTGCGTTGACGGGTTTTGGAGGAGAAGATTCAACCACGAACTATACGAGCTGTGCAACGACATCGACCTAGTCAAAAAACTGCGTATTGGATGTCTGAGATGGCTAGGATATTTAGAGTTAATGGACACCAACGCTCCGGCCCACAGAGTCTTCGAATCCAAACCAGAGGGACGACGCAGTAGAAGACCTCCTCGCCGTAGGTGGCGCGCACAAATTCAAGGGGACGTCAACCAACTTGGAGTGCGCAACTGGAGGCAATTAGCTATATACCGAGCTAAAGGGGGCGGCTTGTTGGTTGAGGCCCAGGTTCACCCCGAACTGTAGCGCCACCCAAGGAAGGAAGGAATTTCATTGCTTACATCCTTATAGCCATCTCTAGTCTCTATAGGGATCACTGTGCAATACCACAGTGTTTGAGTTTCTGGGTTGTATAATGCGTATGTAGTTCTGCCGTTTTAATCAATGATCTGTTAAATAAGGATCACATGGCTTCATTGATAAATATATCTCACCTCGAGTACACTTAATTGCATTGAATTCAATGCATCAAGGAACCGTCAAATAACACTTAATCGCATTCATAGTCCTGGTAATGTAAAAAACCGGAAGATAAGTACAGTACAGCACAGGACTATAAAAAACCCGAACAAAGTGATGTTGATTGTTTAAATGAAAAGAAACAAACCAAAAAATATGTTCATCATTTCTAGTACTCAGCCCAATGATCTTTGTACATAATAACATTCAAGTACTAACAACCTAATCTTCAAACTTCGAAAAATTTTCCATTATTCCTTGAAATCATTTATGAAAAATGGCAAAAAGAACTTCAGGTCAACGAATTGAGTGTAATATTTCAAATGGTATGCAGCTCTTGGGAAAAGGGAATAACGTTCTGTAATAAAATTATTTACACTGCGCAGTATTTAAATTTTTGGTGCCCTAGTTTATCTCATTTTGTTGTTAGATACGCATTTTCACTTTCAAAAGATAGATGGAAATATTTATTCATAAAGAAACAAAAGAACAAGAAAAGTCCTGTGTAAACAAGTAAGTTTTAATCAGAAGTCTAATAACCGAAATAGCTCTAACTAGGAAAAAAGAAAGGGATCAATTTTTCTAGTGCCCCTTCTGGGGTGATGCCCTAGGCCCGCGCATAGTGTGCCTTAAAAAAAGATTTATTTCAGAATAAATAAAGGATGAGCTGGTTTAAGTCTGTGCACCATCTGCAGCATCATATACAGTCATTGAGGACTGGTTGCATACGAGCCCATAACAAAAATATGCCTATGTCTATTCCTATTAGACTATCTGTTTCAATATGTAACCGCTAACGACAGGAGACTGAAGTCAAAATAACGTCGTGGGTACATAATTATGTCGTTTTTACATTCCGTCTAATGTTAGCTTTACACATAAATTCTCATACACTGATAGGGGAAATGTGCACTGCTCTGTCCACATTGAATAGTGTACAAACAAAAACGCTAAGAATTATACAAAATCTTGACTCCTTAAAGCACATGCGTTATGTTGGTTGTCTTTCACTGCTCTATCGAAATATATCGCAGCATAGGCATTCCAATTAAATATAGCTATGCATATAACTCAAGGGAGTTTCCTTTAACAACTTAACAAAAAGAAAAGATTTGACAATCTTAAACTGCTAATATTCTCTCTCGGATAAGATTTTATTAAATAATAGGCAACATTAATTTTACCTCATTGGAAACTATCAAAAGCAATCCACTTCTTAAAATTTTAAAAATACTTCTGTTACTGCCCCTTCCGTCAACTACAGCACAGTATACTTTTTGTTTTAAAACAACGGCTTTGGCTTTTTTTTGTTTCTGTCCAAATCTATCAACTCCCTTTTCAATCATGTAAAAACCAATCCAACTGAACGAGATTTCATTTCAAATGCATTGTGTGTTTTCCTGGCATTGTTTTCTATTCTTCCTCTAGCTATAACAGATTCGCTTTACAAATAAAGAATTTCTAAGAAACAGGGTGAATTGAAAGGGTTGTCACATCAATTGCAGATACAAATAGCCTACTTCTTATTGTCGTTTCGTGAGAGTCTTTTGAAGGATGTGACTCAAGTAGCTATCATTAGCAGTGAATCAGAGCGGTTTTTGAAGAAAAAATTTGGGACGGTGCCAACCATTATCTTTTATTATATTATATTAAAGAAAATATGGAGTGAACAACTTTTGAGCAGTATTATTATTTTTTTTTTTATAAAACTAAACTAAAACTACCTACGATACCAAAAAAAGAAAAAAAAAAATTAGACTTACTTAGCCTAAGCTTCAGCTTCAACCCAATCAAGCCACCAACATTTCTCACTATTGATTCTGTTTTCATTGATAATATCCCTTTCAGGCACGCTTGTGCAGTATCTCCGATCAGTACATCCGTCCGTCGAGCGTCCAGGCACATAGAGAATTCTCTTGTCGGTATCTTTAGTAGCCACATGATAAATAATGCGAACATTTCTCGAATCTGATAAGTAACTACATACCTATGTGTGTTCAAATACAAGAATGCTTTAGGTGATATATGCCCCTCGCTGATAAAAGGAAGAAGAAGATGCCAATTTTCTAATGAATTTCTAAAATACCCAGGGTTAGGATAAAAAAAAACCGAAATTATTTCGTTCTCAGTGACATTATTACCGAAGTTTTTCCAATTATGTCGCAAATCTGAATCACCGCGTCTCAGTGGGGTGCGGAACAGTAGAGTTTCACATTAGTATGTATTTATTTTTAACTTTCAGTCTCGGCAAAATGCCTTAAATAAAGTTGGCAACTAAAAACAAGGAAATTCCCTAACAAAGTTAACTAATGCACTCAGAAATCGTATCGAAATACATAATAAATACATTCGTAAATAGATTCCTTCAAAGCATTTTAAATATAATTTAAAAAAAAACCGTATCGCTATCGAAAGTTTTACATTGAAGAAACAAGGAGATTATTGCTAAGTACGCTTTAAATAGTTTTATTTGTTCACCAAAACGCAGAAGAAATAAAAAAAAAAAAAGTAAACAAAATTAGTGTATAAAATTAAATTAAGACGTTAGTGTATTGCATCAATCGAACAGAGTGATGTGATTGACGGTCGTTAACCCTTAATCTTATTCGCTTTCTCTCTGGTGGAATGATTGAAAGGACGATCATCCTTTATGTTTATTTTTCCAATCACTTCAATGCGTTCGTTGCCAGAAATGAGCGATAAATAGAACAAAATCCCGTCTATTCACGTGACCGAATATCTTTTTAATATTATTTTTTTGTTCTCTTGCAACATGCCTCAAGATTTCTTTCTTATATGTACTTCTCGAAGATTTCAGTGATGTTCGAATAAACTACAGGAAATAGGACGCAAAAAACTGGGTCATTGTGTCGATTTGTTAATTTTTTGTTTTGTCTTTTTTCCCCCCACAAAAGACAGGATGTCTGGTCTTTTACATTATGTTGAACAAATTAATCTTCCAAGCTTATAACGTGATGAGGATTCGAAATGAAATTTGGGGATGCGTTGTGAAAATCAATAAGCTTTTGATGTTTTGTATAGAAATTGTGATCGAGTTGGAAAGAACTTACTTTAGATGTACTTTAATGCCTAGAAAATAGGTCTTCAATTTGGCAAAAATTAAATTGAAGAAGAATTCAATTCACCAAGAACGTCGGTGCTGAAAAATGTTCTTTTGAATTTTAATTGAAAGCTTAAAGAACGTCCTTTACACTTTTGGGATGTCTTTGAAATGATATTCAGCTGCCATTAGTTAATTAAGGAACTCAAACAAAGTTTGTGATTCACAAGGTCCTTGCACATTCTTGACTACCTATTCATCTTCAAGTCCTAATTACTTGCATATTAAATTAAATTTACAAAAACTCCCTTATTAACATCCGTTCTCAAAGTTCAGGAAACAGGTGAGCCTAACGCTGAAACAGATTTTGGTTCAATGATTCAAATACTTTGAATTATTATTTTATTTAAAAGAGCTCAGCATCTAGTACTTATTTTTTTACGGTATCTTATTAAAGTAATTATGTAAGAGTTGCTGTTTGCGTTTTGTGGACATAGAAAGACCTTGGAATTTTTGCTAGTGAATTTATTGGCTTGACAAAATCTATGTACATATGTATGTGGTTGAGCGAGGTATTAGAAAACAATTTTTGTTTGCATCTAGAGTTTAACTCTTTTAATGCAAATGCAAGATGTAAGATGGAAATGAAGAGAGCATATATGAGAGATTATTTTTTGGTTCCATGCCCAAGAATGTCCATTTAGTTGCTGACTAGAGAAATGAGGAAATAAGGTGGAAAAGGCAAGAATATTAATTCTGAAGGCATCGATCTTCAAAAGCATGCAGAACTGGTTAAGTCAAAGTTACTTGTCAAGTAGAAACTTACGATGGAGGTGAAAAAGAGGTAGTTATGAACTTGAGCCTTGACCATCACGGTTTTGAGACGTATGAGCGTCTTCTCATAGTAGTTAGTGCATCGGATCAAGTTAGTGCGAGATTTAAGCTTTAATTTAAAAAAAAATATTATTTTTACAGGCCCACCTGTCGCAAATGTCTAGTTAGTATTCGACTTTATAATTATCATGAAAAAGCTCACATATAGCCTTTCGATACCATAGAACTATTGATCCCTTCCATTGGGGTAAAAACATATTAAGGAACAGAAATGACTGAGACAAACATGTGAAAAATATGTATTTTGTTTTGATCGAAATTGCACTGAAGACTCAGACTGCAATGAGCGCTATAGGATCAGAACAAATGATAAGAAGTGCACGCAAACATAGATGGGGGAGTCAGTAGTGTTGTTATCATAGGGCACGATCATTTGATAATGGAGTACTTGTCGAATTCTGTAGTGACAGCCAGGCTGCGCTTAAGAACTTGCTTAACCCTTTAACCCTTCAAAAATAGTTCCGGAAATCAAAAACTCTTTGAATTCGGTCGCCAGGCTGAATTCTTTGTCTCTTATCTGGGGCCAAGGTTACACTGGGATCTTGGGGAATGAGATCTCCAATGAGATTGCTATACAAGTCTCAGAGGAAGGTTTCTCAGGGCCCGATCCCGCGTTAGGTCTTCCTACGTCCTCGGCTAGGGCTTCGACAAATACGCGGCATTCTTGTTGTTTCTCAGCAGAAAAGACTGTAGAGAACTTATTGGCGTCTTGACAGGCCACTTTGCTTTCGTCAAACACCTTAACGTGCTGGGCTTGAGTGACCCTATAATCTGCGGCGCTTGTGGAGAGAGAGACGATACCGCGGAACATTATCTCTCTGAGCATCCGGCCTTTGCTCGTATCAGGTGACAGATTCTCGGTGCTGATGTGTTGAGTGCTGGTATTGTAAGCTCCTCATCGCTGAAATGTTTGCTTGACTTTCTCAGAAAGTCAAGAAAATTCCAATAAAATGGGTAAATCAGGATTTGCTCCCTGGTAGTACAATGGACTAGTTGCTTCTGAGTGATCCAGTCGAGCGACAAAAAAAAAATGTTGGATGCATAAACAGAAATGTGTCTGACTATACATTATCCCTTCGCAGATAATGACTTTTAATCTGCGCAATAAGCAGTTTATTGGTACGATCTTTTAAGACCGAGAAATCATATCGCATATAAATTTAAGACTTAGACTTTGTTTCGGACCTTTTGCCGCTTTTGGTTTTTGATAGCATCCAAGAAATCGTTTTGTTGTGAAGCTTTTTTTTTTTCTAATTCGCGCGCGCCGAAGGGATTATTAATACCCTTATACTGTTACTCAGGGCACGGGCACGTAGTACTTAGTTTTTTTTCAATGCATTTCTAGCCGCAGCTTCCTTTTTAGGACTGCGAGCTCAGAATCAGCTTGGCCGTAATAAGTAGTTTTCGTTTCTATCTTCAAAATATTTTACATATGCCTTGTATTACTAAGCAACCGGTCAATTTGGTTGAGGAGTTTTACTATCCGAGGAAATTGAGTGTAAATATTTCAAGTTGATTGTGTGGTTACCTTCAGTTCGTGAAATTTTTCTTTTGTTATGGTATGAAAGCCTTTGCTTTTTGAATGATCTTGATCTCTTTCGAGAGTGTGTTTCAAGTTTTGATCCATTTACCGAATATCTAAATGTGAAGCTCATCGGTGTCCATCATTATCTATATTGCAATTGTCGTAAATTTTTCACACTTCGAATCTAAGTAAGTTTCTGAATGACGCTGTAATTTCGCAGGCTGTAGTTTTGTGCGGATTTGAAGTTATCTTAATATTTTGGAAATCGCGCCTATCTGTGCTTTCATTTACGTTCCTACATTTTATTTGAAGGAAGGAAAAGGAAAACCATAGCGCAGAGCACTCATAGTCTACTACTCCATTGTACTACTAGGCAGGAACCTTTCTTTGGGCAGTGGTTGGTAAATTTGTATTAACCTATTCCTTACGATTTAACCACGCCATACTAAAGTTAGGGAGTTGCGAAAAGAAGCCTTTCTACTGAAATTTACCTACAACTTTCCTTTTTAAATTAAGGTTTATTTAAAATTATTTTTTTTAATAAAATGCCCCAAAAGGTAGGCGTGGTTCTTTAAATTGTATAGAAAGATTAACAAAGATAATCAATAATAATAATATAAATAACTGTGTATTCTGTTAACATTCATTTTTATGATTTTAATTAAAAACTACCAGGTAACCGGCAAGCTGCGTCTAGCAAAAAAAAAAATAAAATTCGGGCAGGCAGGCACCTCGGACAACAACTGTCAGGCAGGCTCCTGGGGCTAAGTCTATTTGAGGACAGTTTTGTGTCGATTAACAGTGGGTATGTGGTCCAACCTTAAATATATATATATCAATTTTGTTGAGTACTAGAGTACTATAACACTAAAGCAAACTGCTGGATGGTATCCGTCGTGCTTTGTTACGACTAACAAAAGAGACTTTCCCTTAGTACCAATGTACTATAATACTAAGGCAGTGGACCGATTTTAATCAAACTTCACTTCAATACTTTCGGGATTAATACCGCAGATTGCCTGAAAATTTGAGCTCAGTCGGTTCAGTGGTTTCGGAGTCCATGGCACACAAACATAGGTACACACATTTTTTCCCATAGAAAAAAAAAGCATTTTCAGTTTTTCCCGAATTTAGCCACTTTCCGGGCAACTTTTTCAATTTTTCTTTCCGCAAAAACCTTACTCGGACTATTACAAACATTCCGCAAGAAAAGTGAGCCAAATCGGTCCAGCCGTTCTCAAGTGATGCGATGACCATCGAACAGCATTTCATTTTTATTTATATAGATGACATTTACCGAAAAGTGTGCGGATTCCAAAAATATTTGCAATTTTACTGGTTCGGACTTGGAGAGCCAACATTTAACCTTTCCACAGTGCACCAGATGTTTTAAGTTAACAATGAAGCCATTATAAATGAAGATCCTACGTCCCTGCAATGAGCACTTGACATATGGGTGGATATTTTGGAGGTAAATTCCAGACATTTATTTGAATGGAATAGTGCTTTCCAAGTGCGAAAAGTTAAAAAATGTGGGATCTATGATCAACAGAGAAGCAACTTGTGATGACGAGATCAATCACTGCATTTACGTAGGATGGAAGAAATGGCAGGAAAACTACGAAAATTGCCCCCACAACTGAAAAGAAGGCTTTACACCGCAGTTGCGCATCCAGCAATCATATACCATATAGTTGCAAATGTTGGACAATGTACAAAACTAATAAACGTAAAGTAACGCTGATGCATGAACGAATAAGAAGACTTCACGTCAAAGAAAGCATCTCACCCGCTCCGCTGGTATTACCATGTTCAAAGAAAAGATCATTGGAACCTTGTTAAAAAGGCAATAACAATGAACGTTGAAAAGACATCGCTACATAAACTCCGGGATCACACAAATGCAACGACACCAGCATTTGATTGGCCTCAGTAACGAAGTGATTCAAAATCGGGAGGTCTGCCGATATTTTCTGAGGACAAACAGGTGAACTGCACGGGCGGATCAGTAGAAATGCAGTGCAGTGGGAGGATTATGATCCCTTGAGTTCAGATTATAACCTCGCTGATATAGGAATGCAGTCAGTTCAATTGATCACAGGATGACTTCAATGAGTGAAAAGAAATCTTCTCCTGGCGGGAAGCTTTGATTGCTTCAAATTATTTCTCCATTTATGACTTTAAGACTAACAGTTTTTGAAGCTTCTTAATTTGCATTTTCAATTAAAGTCATAAATCGTTATGTAATTGTATTTGTTTGAATTTGTCATGAAAAATATATAATATGAAGGTACGTATACATAGAGAAAATTAAGGGATTTGCAAATAGTAATACGGTTTTCTGATACCTACGTGAAAAATTTCCTCCTGAGTGGAAAGAATTTCAAATTTCACGAAGTAAATATCGCTCACGAATCAACTATCAGCTGATTCTTCACAAATCATATGCCGCCTTTACATTCAATTACATTGCCAGTGTAATTATTCAATAACGCAATTGATAATTTATTGCTACCGAAGTGTCATTTCAACTGAAGTAATTATTCCTGTGGTTGTCTTGACTTTGTTATCCTAATCACATTATATACTCGTAGAACCAAGAGACCCCTAAATTAAATTTAAGTAATTTACTTTGAACAAAATCATGGAAATACAAGGATAATTTAAGGTACTAAGCACCTCCCGTGCGTATCCAACTGCTATCGGTAGGGATACAACCTCTGTAGAACAAATACGGTCGTTAAAAAAACCAATTACTTAACTGAACAGTACTCACCAATAAAACTATTTACATACCTACTTAATACTTAATCTGTCACTAGAATATTGTACGTAATATGCACTTGATAATGTTACAGTATGACTTTGAAAAATGTAAAAAGTAGGTTGTTGTACGGTGATTGTTACTAGAACGTCCTTTGTTTAACCTTGCTTTATGAATTTCTGATTATAACGTTTTTAAAATAACTCGTATCAGTTATTTGAAACCCTGCGAATACAATAAGCATATTTAAATAATCGGCATGGCTACAGAAAAAGAGATTTCTAGGGACGCTAAAGGTGATTTCTCTCTAAGAGTGCGCAATCGAGTGTAGTTAAATGATTGGTGACGAATGTTACGTTTTAGGACACCGGAAAAAAATTGTGTTATCTTAAAAAATAACGTGTTACTCTTCATAAAGGAGTTTAATTAGAATACCAGTCCTTAATTCAAAATTTGGTTCCTAATAAAGTTACTCCCAGTGGCAAGAAAATTCATTCACTTCAAACTTGTCCGCAGTACTTTGGATCCATTTTCCCTTAGATTTAGAAACAAATTATCGCTGTATACCTCTATAATTAAAAAAAACTCTCAAATCGTAAGAACTTTCAGCAGAACTCCTCTAAATAAGCGATACCGCACCATGGTCAAACTTTAATAAATTTTACTTCCACTCTCCTTTTAAAGTTAGTGGTACGAAAATTTAATAATCACCTTAGCTAACTCCTGGTAAACTGAAGGACATGACAAGTTGGAAAAGTGACAACTTTTCCAAAACTGAAATTAAATTTGGTTTATGCAATCGGTGAGCAGGTACAAGCACCACCCACATCTGTTTCTGCAGCCAACTCCTTCTTCTGGATTCCCCTTTTGTTGAAAAGTTATTTGTTGACGCTTTAATCTTTGCAATCAATTTTGTCAACATTGTTCGGAAATTATAGTCTTCTTTGAAATTTGTTGTTCATTGTGAAAGAGGACACTACAATGCCTGGTGATTGTATGATACTAAGCCATTAAGCCAATACTTAAAGATATAATTTTAAGATTTATAAGTTTTATCACAATTGAATGTGTTCCACGTATAAAGGCTAAAATCAGAACGCTTATAGATTCAACACGGAGTTTATCCTGTCATATCCGTTTGCCTGTCACGCGCTTGTAATTTCTGAACTGTTTGACATACAAAGTCGATATTTTCGATGCATAACTACTTTGCTCGTACAATATGGCTTAAAAATATGGCTTGGGGCTCTTTTTACGCATATTGTATCTTACTTACTTACTTAGATGGCTCTACAGTCCGGAGTGGACATGAGCCTCAACCAACAAACCTCTCCAGCCAGCGCAGTTACGAGCCAGCTGCCTCCAGTTGCGCACGCCAAGTTGGTTGAGGTCCCCCTCCACTTGTTTGCGCCACCTACCGCGAGGTCGTCCTATACTGCGTCGTCCATCCGGGGTGGATTCGAAGACTTTCTTAGCGGGCTCCATCCGCTCTAAATGACCCAGCCATCTTAGTCGCTGTATGTGAACTCTTCTGGCTAAGTCGATGCCCTTGAACAGGCCGTATGGTTCGGCATTGTACCTTCTCCTCCACTCACCGTTTATGCAGACAGGACCAAAGATCGCTCGAAGAACTTTTCTCTCAAAATAACCAAGGACGTCCTCATCCGATTTTGTCAAAGCCCATGCCTCTGCGCCATACAGCAGGACTGGGATGATTAGTGTCTTATAAAGAGTTACCTTGGTAGTTCGAGATAGGGCTTTGCTACTCAATTGCCGTCTTAGCCCATAGAAACAACGATTGGCAAGAGTAATTCTTCGTGTGATCTCCCTACTGATGTCATTTGCGGAGTACACCATAGAGCCTAGGTAGACAAAATCCTTTACTATCTGAAAATTATACTTGTCTATTGTGACGGTCTGTCCAAGACGGCGATGTTGGGTGTCCTTTTTGTTGACAGCATATATTTTATTTTGCTATCATTGACCGCTAGACCCATCTTTGCTGCCTCGATCTCAATACTCGTAAATGCCCCATTGACGGCCCGCTGAGTTCTTCCGATTATATCAATGTCATCGGTATAAGCGAGTAGTTGTACAGACTTGTAAAAGATTGTACCTCCGGTATTGGCTTGTAAGTTTCGTAGAATTCTCTCAAGTACTATGTTAAAGAGATCGCATGATAGCGCGTCACCTTGTCTAAGACCTTTTCTGACATCGAATGGTTCGGTGATGTGCTCACCGACTTTGATGGAGCACCGAGAGTTCTCCATCGTCATTCTATACAAACGGACGAGCTTGGCAGGGATGCCAAGACTAGACATGGCTCTGTAGACCTCCTCTCTATACACACTATCATAGGCAACTTTGAAATCGATGAGGAGGTGGTGTGTATCGATTTTATATTCAGCGGTTTTTTCCAAGATCTGATGTAGTGTGAATATTTGGTCAGTGGTAGACTTTCCCGGCCTGACACCGCACTGATAAGGACCTATCAGGTTGTTGACGATCGGTTTTAGGATTTCATTTAATACAGCAGACAGGATCTTATATACGATGTTGAGGAGACTTATACCTCTGTAATTGGCGCAGTTTAGAGGGTCTCCTTTCTTCAGGAGCTGGTGCATGCTCCTCACCAACTCATCTCCTCCTGCCTTGAAAAGTTCAGCGGCAAGGCCGTCGGCTCCAGCAGCTTTGTTGGATTTGAGTTTAGATATCGCTATCCTCACTTCATTCTGATCGGGTTGGCGGGAATCTTGACTGCCATCGTCACTGTTGAACGGCTCATTCTACCTGACAGCGGAATATTGGTCATCATCGCCGTTTAACGGTCTGCAGAAATGTTCCTTCCATATCCTCAGCACCGACTGCGATTCTACTTCTATGTTGCCATTTTCGTCCCTGCGGGCTTCTGTTCTGGCTTTGAAACCCTGGCATGTTCTTTTTACCTTTTGGTAAAATTTTCGAACATCCTTCCTGCAATAAAGTCTCTCAATTTCCTCGATCGAGCGCTTCTCATACTCTTTTTTCTTGAAAAATCGATGTTCCTCTTTTCTCCGTAGAGAAACGTAGAGCTCGTAAGCAGCTCTAGTCCTTCTATGCAGCGCCGCTTTGTACGCCTCTTGTTTAGCTGCATGTGCTTGCCGGCATTCCTCATCAAACCAGGGGTTTCGTTGTGGTAGGCGAGAGAAACCCAGTACATCAGAGGCGGCATCTCTGATGGCTTGTTGGCAACGCTGCCACTGGTCTTCCACATTTACTGCTGGCGGCATAGGACTTAGATTAAGATTAAGAGAAACTCGCTCGGCAAAGGCTCTGCCGGTCTCTTGCGATTGTAGCTTTTCGACGTCAAATTTCCTCACAGTATTTCGTTGATTTCGCTCCGTTCCGTTCTCCGCATCCGTACCTTGGCTACAACTAGGTAGTGATTCAAGTGCACGTTGGCTCCTCGGAAAGTCCGGACACCCAGAATACTGGAAGAGTGCCTTGCGTTGATCGCAATGCGATCGATTTGATTGACAGTTTTTCGATTAAAGGAAAGCCATGTTCCTTTTTGAACGTCGAGACGTGGGAACCTACGTACTAGCTACGTACTAGCTACGACAAAGTTTCGCCCCGCCACAAAGTCAATCAGCCTGAGTCCGTTGTCGGATGTGATGTCGTGCAGAATGTGCTTTCCGACAACGCTACTAAAGACGTCCTCTCTTCCTAGCTTTGCGTTAAAATCACCTAGGATAATTTTAACGTCGTGACTCGGGAATTGCTCATACGTCTTGTCCAAGAGCTGGTAGAAGTCATCCTTTGTCGCGTCGTCCTTCTCCTCATGAGGGGCGTGAACGCATATTAGGCTAATGTTGGCAAATTTAGCCTTGATACGGATAGTTATAAGGCGCTCGTTCATATGCCGAAAACTCAAGACTTCTTGCCTAGGTCTGCCTCCAATGACAAATCCGCACTCGAATAGACGTTGTCCTTTTTGTCTGTAGCAATCGCTGTAGTATATGTCGCAGTTTTTTATACTCCTTTTGCACGACCCATCCCATCGCACTTCTTGGATGGCGATAATGTCTGCTTTGAGACACTCTAGGGCCTCCGCAAGTTGTTCGGCTGCACGTGGTTTGTAGAGGGACCTAACATTCCACGTGCAGACACGAAGATCGTTGGCCTTTATACGTTTGCTTGGGTCGTCAGCAGTAAAATTATCCGTATCCGAGGCTGTTGGTTGCTTCGTAACCGAAGGTTTTTTTACGTGGTATGGAAGTTAACCCGACGGCACAACCCCCAACCTGGAGGACCAGGTCCTTTTTTTGCAACCCGTAGGACGAGGGGCCGGATGCACCGATGTCATTAATCCACTTCGGGGATATGAGTGCTGCCGTTGCCCCGTTAAGGGTTCATCCGCCACCATCTCTTTTTCAATACCCTGACGTAGTATTGAAAATCCTTACAGACCTCAGCTCCAAATATGTCGAAGTAGCTCCGGTAAGGTATTTGCTGGTCTGTAAACGTCCTACGAGAGAATTCATCCGCCGCACGTACTCCTTCTGAGGAGCTCTTGCTAGACTTCTGAGACGCATATTTCAGCCAATCAGTTCAATAAGAGATGCCTCGTCCGGTTAAACATATGCGCGCTGAAGTTCACCCAGATGTGCTTACGCAGGTCCGAGTGTTCAGCTACACATATATCGTCAGACTCAGCATACGCTCATCGTTAGTTCACTATCAGATAGCTATCTAGCGGGCACCACGGGGAGGTGATGATGCAATTTTGCCACGCCCATATTGTATCTAGGTAAGAGTATAAACAATATTTATGTACTTACTTACAAGTACCTATACCCTCTTCATTACAGAGAGGACTAACAAACCTCTCCAGCCAGACCAGTTATGATCCAGCTGCCTGCAGATGCCCACTCCAAGCTGGTTGAGGTCCACTTGTTTCCACTTGTTTGCGCCACCTACCGCGAGGTCGTCCTATACTGCGCCATCCATCCAGGGTGGATTCGAAGAATTTCTTGTCTGGAACGTTGGGCTCCATTCGCTCTATATGAGCGAGCCATCTTAGTCGCTGTATGTGAAATCTTCTGGCTAAGTCGATGCCATTATATAGGCCGTATAGTTCGGCATTGTACCTTCTCCTCCACTCGCCGTCTATGCAGACGGGACCGGAGATCGTTTGAGATACGGCTTTGTTACTCAATTGCCTTCCTTTATTACCTCCTTTACTACCTCAAAATTGTATCTGTCTATTGTGGCGTTCTGTTTAAGACGCTGATGTTGGGTGTCCTTTTTTGTAGACAGCATATATGTATTTTGTTTTGCTTGCATTAACCGCTAAACTCATCTTTGCTGCCTCGATTTAAATACTCGCAAATGCCCACAGACCTTGAACATTCGAATAAAAAACAAAAAATGTCTCTGCGACAAATAATCAGTTAAGAGTATTGATTTAAAATGCTGAGGTGTTCGTAGCTCCGGTGTAGGTTATTTGTTCGGAACAGTTAGTGTAGGTTAAACGATATGTATGTATGCAATGCATGTTTGCTTTAGTATGCGTAAAAGATCATTATAGCTCATTCAAAAATACGACAAAGAGAATTGAATTGAATAATTTGATATTGCAATTATTACGCATGTATGACTTCAGGCAGGATTGCTCAGAAAACCGTTCACAAAAATATATTCAAATTATAAATTACATACATTCAAGTGTCAATGATTTCTACTTTTAGCAAATAAATGAAATTCGAAAAGGTTGCAATATCTCTATAAAAAAAAACAACATAAAAACTAGATCAATCATCTCAAATCGTAAATCTGAAAGTCTTTTATTGAACAGCATCAATCCACTGTAAGATAGGATTTCATTTGATTGGTTTAGCGTCGTTCACTTATCGATTGGGAAGGGACTACTGTGCTTCCAAACTCGTTTTTGTTTTCAATAATTTGAAAAATAAATGTGAAGACAAGTTGATCACTAACCATTTGAGGAGTTTCTTGTGTTGGTTTGTATTCGGTTTTGTAAAGCTCTAACTACTTGTACAAATCGTACCGATAAGTCGTCGATGACTTTTGATTGCTTTGAGTAAGCTTTAGATTTTTATGCCCGCTGCGTTGCATGAGTATTTTTCTTTGAGTTTTTATTTTATTGAGAAACTCTTGTGGTAAATAGATTTTATTTGTTAGCTTCACTGTTCAATCAATCATATTTGATTCAAATTTGTTATTCGGTCTTTTGAAGTGCGACGTTGATATACAAGCATATAACACAAGCAGCCCCTGTTCACACCATTGCTTACGTTTTTGTTCAAATTAATAACATTATTTAGGCCATACGTTTCATAAGCACGCCTACTCCAATTGAATAAATTAGAGGTGGAATAAAAATATCACCGTTTTCATGTCACGAGGACATTGCACCTCGCATGTATCACACATTTACAATCACTCCAATTCCATTAAATCAAAACGCACATTCCTCTCACTTGATCTCAATTTGCTACCACCGAGTATAACGAGATTTTAATTAAAATCCCATCACCATCATCGTGTTCCATAAAAGCTTTGAAATTTGATTTTACTACGGAAAATAAATTTCGCCTTTGAACTGTGTGTGGTGGCGTGCCACAGGCGCCACCGTACCGAATCTTGCTGCTAAAATTCGCGGAAATGTAGTAGTTTGGATATTTTTTTGACAATTCGCATCATTTTCACTAACGACCACTTCTGGTGGCTATATAAATGGCTGTGTGCGCACTATTTGTGTTTTCATAACAATTTGCAGGATGTGGCTCTATAATGCGGGGAATTTAAGTTAAATTACCCGTTTTACGAAACGAATCCCAAAGGGTTTTTTGTTGTTATAGAAATTAATGAATTCGTACGGGGATATCAGTTTTAAAAATTAGTCAGTACCGAGGAGCTGGAGGAATTCTTTCATATTGATTGACACCAATTCTTTTATTATTGAGTTTGATTCCGTAAATGAAGGGAAGGAGTATATAAATACTTGTCATTGCTAAAGCATTGTTTGTATTTCTTGGCATCATCACCTCATGTGGAGAGTACGTTTATATCCGATATGTCAATGTTTGTGTGCAGTAAAAAGGGTACCACTCTGTGAGGGTGGTACGAGATTACTACTTGCCAGACCTAGGGTCATTTGTATTCAGTTTCGTTAAGTGTGCTTAGATTTAGATTGTTGAACTTGTTGGGGATAGATTCATTGAAAAAGTGAGGGAACTGATGTAAGATTTCCAGTTTTAATTAAACTGTAATTAAGAGAAGGGGTGGTTTAAAGATTCTTTAACAGCATGCTAAGCATGGACACTTAATTATGCATGTACTCTTAATTATAGGGACTATATTTTCCATTTCGAAACATTAAGCAACATATCCAGGTAGTATTAAAAAGAGCAATTCATCCTTTAAACAATTATTAGTTAGCCCGGAACACTGAGTGTAGTCTCCAGCGAATTGCAAGGGTACATACATGTTTTCTTTTTATCGAACCTCAGCGGCATTAACGATTTGAAATCCCAAAAATAAAAGTCTGCAGTTGTATGTGCTAATAGGGGTTGTCAAAGTTATTTAAGCCAACACAATACAAAATGACTAATTAGCCAGGATTAGTAGTGTACACAGCGAAGAATCTAAAAGCCATAAATTAATTTGAGACCCACCTTTGTAGCCTGTCATTGCAAACTATCCCGTCGGGATGTTTTTCGTTTTCCAACACATTACGTACAGTGTCAGTGAAGAGTACTAATCTTTTTATTTAAAGGATGTTTTTTCCACACTGTCACCTCTAGAGCGTTTCTAACAAATTATGGTTTGTTATTTGACCCTATTTTATCTTGGGTGCTAGCAAAGAGATTGGTTTGAAATGGCAGATTATAGATTGGGTTTCGTTGTGGTAGTAGTGAAAGCGAAAGAAATTTCATAAATGGTTTAGTAGTTATATATATGAATTTCAAAGTGAATTCATATTTATGAAAGAGCACTATTTCACTCAATATTATGAGAAATGTCGCAATAATGTCCCGTAGTTTTTCTTTACATACTTAATCCACCTAAAGCATGCATTATTTTAGAACATAAATTAACTAAAGCTGTATCCACACACACATATGCATACAAGGATAAAACTTAATATTTGAGTGAAGCAATAAATTCATTACATACTTGAATCGTGAACATTTGGTAAGCGAAAAACGATGAAAGATTAAACACAGTTATGTTTACAATCTAATTCACACTTTCCGAAGCAGAATAAGTGGGTTTATAAGGTAGCTATATTATTCCCATACTGATCGGACTCAAATAATGAATAGAAACTCAATAGAAGTGGAAAGTCTAAAGTACTTCCTACAGTATGTTAATTGACTTATTGGGACTTACAAATGGAAGCCACTGGACATCCAATTAAAAGAAAGCGTGAATGTGGGAATATGTGGGATGCTTTTTTTTCTTATGTGATACCAACATTTTACTCATAAATTAGTAATTATATAAATGAATCCAAAGGTAGTCATCCGCATTTTGGCCACATGATCTACACACTATAAAAATACCACAAAAAAATGAAATGCATTTTAAAAAAAGCACGGCAAACTTGGAATGAAAATTATTTTCATTATGGTAGAATACCATAAAATAGGTCACGGTGAATAATATGTATTTTCAAGATTTTTTAAAATAATCGGTGTTAAAAACGTTGATCAAATTAATACATCCTATGTGAATATTAGCAAGACCGTACTTTGGTATAGGGATGCACAAAACAGTGAATGTATCTTCTTTGATCCGCACATCAAATATAAAGTTATTCTGCATCAAATTATCGGTGCTGAGATCCAACTATTGTAGTATACTTTCTTCCATTCGACATTAAAAAATGCAACTTAACAAGATAAAAAACATGAACCATAAGCAATTTAAGGACGTATTGTTGCCATAATATTTTTATTTAAACTGCTTGCGTTCATGCGAAATCTTTAACAAAAAGGTGATACATAGCTTATGGTTAATACATAGATAAAATAGGAAAATCGAAAGTTTACTTAAAAACTGTCCTTTAAGTCGATCGACTGTATGGCTACGAACAGTTAAAAAATAAATAGTCGACAATGTATTTACATTTTAAAATGAGAACACAGAGTGGTCAGGATTAATTTTAATAAATTTAAAGTACATTTTATATTAGAAATATCTCCCACTATAAAAAAATATTTGGCGCAACAGCTCTTTAAGTGCCAGGGCCTAGCTTCTCGCAACCACTTATGTTGTGTGCGTTATATTTTTCACACAAATGGTAGGGACCTATAGTTTAGTGCCGTATTCGAAGGGCGATTTTGAGGAGCTTTTTCGTGACAACAATACTCTCGGATGTCTGTCAGACGCTCGCGAGAGGAGGGACCGCGAAAACTTTTTGGTGTTTTCTGGGATCCGAACATGGGACCTTACGCGCAGTGGTCTAACACACTAACCACTTGCGCCACGGTGCTCACTTAATCCTTATGTATGTTTAAACAATATAGACGATGATGATATGAATAAAGGGCAAACATGTATTGAAGATGAAGATTATTATGAAGAAGAAGGAGAAGAAGAAGGAGAAGAAGTGAATGGAAAGAAAAAAGTGATGACGGAAATTCATAATTCAATAAAATATGGACCACGGAAACCAAATAAAAAAGAACTCGCCTTTTATTTTACCTGGGAAGTGGTGGGGAAACGAATGTACTGTGCAGTCCATATGCTCTAGACTTTAAAGCACAAATCAGCGTATGGCAAACAGAAGACGAAATATTTGCCAACTAATTATTTGTTAACCTTTTGGCTTTGAATAATTCGTAACACCGCCGACTCAATATTTATGAAAACTTTCTGCACATTATTTGTAATATCAAAGTAAAGATGTGTGCAAAAAAACATTTCGTAGCTTTTTATTTAGAGATTCGATTCTAAAAGCACTGGATTACATGGCGATACGTAGTTTGGAATTAAGTTAATCGCTTTGGAAAATTGTATTCAAATGAATAATGCACACTAAAGACAAAAATAATTTGCAGAATTTACAGGATGGTAAGCATTACAGCCTAATCAAATCTTAGACATCACTACAGAAGGCAACCTGGGGTGGCGGTATACAAATAAATATTAAATACTTGGCGCAAAAGCGTAAGGGACCTGGGGATTTGCTTCTCTCAACCACTTTTGCTGTGCACGTTAAATTTATCGCACGAATAGTGGGGAGCTACAATTTTATGTTGTATCCGAGCAGTTGTGGTCGATGGTGTTTATTCCGATATCTTCACATGGGTTCTGTACTTTCACCAACTCTTTTTTCACTTCATACTAATGATCTGCTAGAAAAATAACCAGATATTCAGCTTCTGCAATCATAGCACCTTACACCTCCATACATGTTACCATATCAAGTCAATAAACGAAGATTTGTAGAAAATTTTGCAATGGGGAAAGATTAACTTGGTCGAAATCAATGTGAAAAACCCCATTCACCACTATAACACAGCTTCAAATCAACGACCAAATAATCCAGCCTAAGGAGCCCATGTATCTTCCTGGCATCACGGTTAACTCCGGCATAATATGGCACAAATCATATGCCATATTCTGGGGTGCCTACGGATAAGAAAATTGGAATCATGCGTAACAGAACCAGTAAGAAGAAGAAGAACCAGTAATAAGATTCAAAACTAACACTAGAGCATTTTCCCTTATTATTATGTTATTTTTATTTATCCTACACAGCTTAAGATTTTCCATATGTCCAGTTTACCATATCATAGTATTTTATCGAAGGATCTTCCCTGTAAATTATATTTTTTAATCTGAGGAACTATTTTGAACTAAACTTTGGGCAATTTGTTGTTATTGTAACCCCATTTCAGGACCCTTGTCAAATGAATTCACTAAACCCGAATAGTTT
Source organism: Brachypalpus laphriformis (assembly GCA_945910035.1). Classification (NCBI taxonomy): domain Eukaryota; kingdom Metazoa; phylum Arthropoda; class Insecta; order Diptera; family Syrphidae; genus Brachypalpus; species Brachypalpus laphriformis. Next base: position 38,978,011 of record OX246753.1, read on the forward strand.
TCTTGTCCAAAATGTGCAAATAGTGCAACTCGACATCTTTTTGTACCCTCTAGCCCAAAGCCACCAATCAGTAAGAATTACTTCGTCTAGCTTTGAAAATAAACACCGTGTCATGAACTGTGAACTTATTCCTACCAAGGGTTCGTGCCCTTTATTTTTACAGAAAACTTCATTAAAGAATTTTTGCAACTCATCTTCATCTATATCTAGACCCTCGGTACTACAATACATATAGCAACGTTTGCCGAATTACTTAGGCTTCTTTGAACAAAACTAACCACAAGTCTACTACGATTCTGACCATAGCTAGTTTTCAATCAATTTATGTAGAATCATTCACAGTAATACCCTTCTAATCCCTTAACGATAAGGACTTTCGAAAACGGAAATCAAAGGAGAAAACTTTTATTTTTATTTTTTTGTTTTGGGTGTTGTTTTACCGATGTATCTGCCTTCCTTTTATGTTATTCTAGACACAGTTTGTCTTTTGTTTTCATCCTCTCTGCTCATCTTGTTGTTGTTACTGTTTGTTTAACAATCAGACCCAGGCTGAAAAAATTAGGTCAACTGGGAGGATAGATTATTTTTATGTTAAGAGTATGTGGTGAGAATCGGTTAATACTCACGCCTGTTTGGGCGTATCTATATGGACAACATAATGTTTTATGTTGCCTTGAAGGTAAGAGTATGAGAGGGAGGATTTTATTATGGATGCGTTCAACATTAATCAAGGATTCTTTTTTATTTGCCTTTTAATAACGTGTTAATGGTATATCAAAGCGATGTGCTTAAATGGTCACTTTCGCGGATTATAAATGAAAATAAACAATTGTTGACCAGGGAGATTTATATCGTACCGATGACTTTACTAGTAAGGTAAGTGTAGAAATTAGTTTCCAATATCATACTATCTACTGAATTTTTAAATTACTCCGCAGAATTAGTTTACATTTTATTGATGTCCAAGTCGACAATATCTGTAAGTTCCTCAAAGAAATATTCGCCAAGATCTGCTTTAGTTTTAATTTCGAAAAATTCGTCTGCTTTGTAGTAACTTGATATGTTAGAATGACCAAAAGCCCCGTACAAATTAGAATCGCAATTGTTTGATATCTTGTCTGTGTGACATTGCTTTACCAATTTCGATCTAACTATAGGTTGTTTGAGAGCTTTTATAGCTGGTTGACTTTCAGTATAAGTGAGGGTATAAGATATCGACATCGGCGTAGCCACCTTCCGAAAAGCCATAACCTCTGCTTGGAATACACTACAATAATCCGGTAGTATAAGAGAGTGACTTCATTCAAGTAGCGCCAGAATATCCCGGCTCTTACACCATCACCTCTTTCAAATCTATCAGCGTTTATCTCCAATGCAGAATTTTTAGGTATAGTATGCTCAGCTCTTGTATTGGGGCCTAAGAACAGTGTTAAGTAGTAACTTCTATTCCTATGTTATTTGAACTTACAATTATGGCCATAGGAATTGTGCAAATTGTCCTGGTAGCCCAGATATATACCGACCTCCGAATGAAAGGGATAGATCTAACTTCATCCAGTGCTGGCCACCAGACCAAGATTTGTAGGCCAACATCGGCAAGTTTTCTACTCTTTCCAAGCGTCTGCATGTTCAAGAAGTTCAACCGATGCTCGTAAGGATGTAGGTTGAATCTGTCAGGCCACGGGAGTCCGCGTAGAGTAAAACGAATGAGCCTCCGTTGGACACACTCAATTCTATGTGAATGTGTATCATGACAGGGAGACCAGACTTGGCTGGCATATTCAAAAATTGGTCTTACAAATGTATAATACTGGGATTTCGTAACGTAAGGATTCGAGAAATCCTTTGACCAACGCTTTAGATAACCTAGCACAGAATTAGCTCTGCTAATAATACTGTCGATATGGGTACGAAAATGAAGCTCACTGTCGCATATGACGCACAAATCACGCAGAAAAGTGGCAGTTGGAACAGCTCTCCGCAAATCACATACGCTCTAGGGTCTGTTCAAATGCGCTTCCGGGAATAAGTAATAGCTTGGCACTTGTTGACATTCAACTCAAGAAAGTTTTAACCACAAGTAGAAAAGCAATATGAGTCAGTTTGAAGAGCACGGGAGTCAGTGGGCGTGGAGATGCATGTGAAAATGTTCACGTCGTCCACATAAACTGATAGGGGGGAATATTTAATTATGCCATCAACATCATTCGTCTTCCTTTTATCAGCGAGGTTTTGATCCGAAAATAAGGGATCACAACCCTCCCACTTCACCGCATTTCTACAGATACCCCTGTGGGGTTCGCCTATTTGACCTCAGAGAATATCCGCAGGCCCGCCGATTTTGGACCACTCGGTTACTAAGGCCAATGAAATGCCGATGTCATCCTAGATCGCGATGTCTTTGGACGTGCATTGATATTGCCTTTTTAACAGGGTCCAAATGATCTCTTCTTTGAACGTGGCAATACCAGCTGAGCCGGTCGCGCTCTATTTTTGTACGATGGTTTCCTTGGTGTGAAAGCTTCCGCGGATCTTTGAACTTCTTATTCGATCAAGCTTTGTCACTCCTGCTGTCATGCGAAGCATCTTCATCTCATCTTCTTACAAACCCGCACTCATCATCAGATAGCCGTATTGTTTTTCGCAGTCGGCCACCTAGTACCCGCTCAACGATCTTCATGGTGTGTGACATCAGCTTGATCGAACGGTAGTTATCACAGTTTCGCGTATCACCTTTCCGTTTGTATACAGGGAGATGAACTTTCCTTGGAATGTATAGCCAGGGAAACTGTTTATTTAAAAGTTGTTCACAGTACTGCCACCACCTCTGCAGAATTTTGTCGTCATCCACAAGAAACTGGCCATGAGTATTGTTAATAAACTTTGGCGAACGAATCTCCTGAGCATTCCTCTTTCTTTGGGCGGCTAATTTGAAGATGGATGCTCTCTTGTTCATATTGTGTCTTTGCAGCTACTGGATAGCCTGGTTTGCATCAGCAACCGGGGAAGATATTTTCTCCAGCTCCCGATACAGGCCCTCCGTACTCTCTGCTTGAAGCTGGGCGCACTTCTTCTTCGCTTTTTTCTTGCAACATCTGTATTCCATTTCGCGAGTTTTTTCGTCACTATTATTTGACCAAGCTTTGGAAGTCGCGTTCTTCTCATTTATCAGCGTCTTAGCTTTATCGTGTGGCGGTGGTATCTCCTTTGGTGAGACCACTCACACACGAATTGTTTGCAAAAACTATTTAGGTTGCTCCAAACTTCTTGGAGAATGAAAAAAAACTGCTTTCACAAAGCTTAAATAAAATTTTATTTTATTACGTATGTAGGTTGATTACACTTTTGACGTCTGTCCGCCATGACTTCTTTTTCTATTCTGACAGCGAAATGTTACATTTATTTTATTTTATGGATGTTTTTGTGCTTTGTTCGCCCTCTATATTTAATCTGAGAATTACATGATTTATTTTACACTTTACTACCATCTCTTTCTTCCGGTTATATAGTTTACTCGTTTTATGTTTTTTCTGCCATCTATGTTTCAAACCGCTACAGCTTCATCACTCCACCACCATGTTTCTTTGACGTGTTGTTGGTGGCCTTTTGAAGCTCCTAGCAGTGATTTGGCCTTCTTTAACCCATTTGAGACAAAAGTATTCTAACGTAAAATTATTTTTGTTCCAAACCTATTTTTTTTATTTTAAGGGCCATATTATTTTTTATTTTTTTTTAATGAAATAACGTTGTATTGTTTTGTACCCGGCCCGGATAAATATGATTTGAAAAGAAAACCCGATATTTAAAAATTCAAATGAAAACGGCATTGAATTGATGCATTTTTGCATCAGTTGTCTTAAATGGGTTAAGCAATGGCAATAAGCAATAAATTAGGGAATCCCACATATTTTGTGCCCTGCACTCTTCATCCTCAGCTCCGATGGTGGTATGAGAGAGGTAATTTTTCATCACGAAAACAAAAGCCTCGCCTTTTTCTTTGTCCAGATTATACCACTTGATTTTCTCAGGGACTCTTGTTTGTTTGCTCTTCTTCGGTGTTTTCATAAAAATTTCTGTTAGCAGGAGACGGTGTTGCCAAACGGTTGCCTCTCCCAGGATCACTTTGCAATCTTTTACCCGAGGCTTTATGAAACTGCCTACCAAATGGTAGTCAATCTGGGTTTCATCTCCACCACTGCTGTAAGTGATCAGGTGTCGGCTTTGTTTGATGAACATGGTGTTTAATACGATAAGACCATGTGAATTGCACATGCTTAGGATGTCTTCACCAGGAAGGTTCCTGGTGCCATATCCTAGTCCTCCATGGCAGTCTTCATAGTCTTCGTTTGACTTCCCGACATGTCCATTCAAATTTCCTCCAACAAACAGGAACTCTTCCTTTGGGATGTTCTTAACATAAGCAGATTGTGGAAATCTACCCAACATCATGCCATCAACATCATTAATTGACAAAATGAAAATCAGGGGACCAAGATGGCTACATTGATGGCCATAAATGGATCACATACAAAGGATCTAAAAACGACTTCATGAAGGTAGGATTTTATCGACGCGGTATATCCAGACTGCAAACCGAGAGCTTTGAGTTTAAAAAATACAATTGCGTGCAAAATTTTATCAAATGCTTTGCTGAAATCGGTAGCAACAACATAAAATTCCTTGTCATCTTCCAATGCGCACAGGGTGCTGGATACGAATTGGGTTATGTTTGTGCTCTTTAAGAAACCGTGTTTGTGTGGGAAAAATATACACTTACAATGAAAAAACATTGCATTTCGAATACTACGAGGAGGCTTTCTTACAACCACTAGGTTGACCGATGAAGATGTTAGAAGCAACGGTTCCTGACGTGCAGAAGTATGAGGTAGAGAGTCATCTTTGCAACTAAATGGAAGAATTAACGAGGACGAGGCATTTATGGCTTGACACATCATTAACAAGAAGATCCCCCAGTGGATTTGTGTGAACGCACAACTCTTTTCTGCTGTGGAGGTTTTAATTGCATCAGGGGGTAAGAGCTTGTTGAGCACCTCAGGTCTGTTTTATGTTATTTAGGTGTTGACAAAGATGACTCCTGAATAGATACGACAGAAGTCGTACATCCTTCTTCTTCTAAGGTTCGAAGTAGTTTGTTCACTGTTAAGAGCCATAACTGTGGTGACAGTAATGCTCCTTCTAACGAAACACGTAGAACTGATCGTTATTTGCAGCAGTCAAGTTCTGAATTGATCACCCTGCTTTGAAGCATCTGGTTTAACTAGTGACTTAGCTTAACATTGGCCTCTTATTTTTCAGGAGCCACTATTATAACCTACGGTTTGGTATTATTTAAAGCCCCTTCTATATCAAAGAAGGTCACCATCGTGAGTTTTTTACTTATCAGTGATCGTTCAACATATTTCAATATCGTTGCTTTCATCTGACATTCATCTAAGTGATCAAGAGCGACCGCCGTAGTTTGATTTTATAAGTTCTTTGTTTCTTAGTTAAGGATGGGGACTGATAGCTTTTCCAACTCTATTCAAGTAATTTCTATCATCACTCTATCTAGGACTTTTAGGTATCCTTGTGATCTAACTTTACATTAAGTCCAAGATCTTCCCTTATCTGAAGAAAGCAAAGGAAAGTGTCATTTATTATTACCACGAAAATAAATTTAAATTGTATTTTACTAATAATCCTAGCGGCAGGACTCCTGATTCATACGTAAAACCTATCTTCGTTCTAAACCATTTCTCGGTAACAGAAAATATTACAAAACAGTCCCAATCACCAAATTCCATAAATCACTTTAAGTTGTCATTGTCCTGGTACTCCTCAAACAAATTAGACAGAGGACGATTTATGGGTGGTGCTGCATTAAGCCTTTTAAATGTGATAAAAAATATATTTACTAGTTGCCGCATGATTAACTCGAGATAAGGTTAAAATTATCATCACAACGCATACGGTAGGATGCGAAAATTTCAATCCCTGCAAGATCTGAATATAAAGTGTGGGAACAATGGGCCCCACATAAATAAATATATAAATCGACGAAATGAGAGGGCGGGAGAACTGATTGAAGAGACATTCGACGTTATTTAACTTTTCGATTTTCTCATGAAAAATGACGTTTTGCAGCTTCAGCATAGTACATCCTCTTACCCTTTAATTTATTTACTTTTCATTTCTTAAGCCTCCCTTACGAACATATTTGTCAGCAATTTCCTTTCTTCTCGTCATCCCTTCTATGAACTACTAAGAATCATCACACACATTACATTTGCATAGAAAATGTATCGCCGGGGACCGAAATTACATCCTGGAAACTTGCAATAGCGGAGAATACATATACAAGTATGTAATGAAATATGCCCGCGAGCAGCAAAGACGACGACGCACAACCGAAAGCGTGTATGTAGGTCAAATATTACCGGTCATGGGTAATGCCATTGTCGCGTCACGATAGCAACCATCCGGGATTTAGGAGGTTGCAGAGGGTGGAGAAGTGTTGTAGTATATCCCCGGAGAATCGGTGATTTCGTTTATGGATTTCTACTTTACTGGAGGATAAAATGACATTTATGGCATCATTGGTTAAGGATTACATGGTTATGGTGTTACGAACCAGTAAGTGTTAACTTGGTTAATGTGAAAAAGTAAGTTATAGAATATAAGGCAATATTCATTTGTGAGCTAAGGTATGGGTGAGTAAGAACCTTAGGGAATCTTTTGCTAATTGTTTTTTATTTTATTTTTAGATGTTTCTTAAATAAACTCGTACTACAGAAACGCTATTGCTCTCAATGATCTGCTTGATCTGGACTCTGTCTGCTTGCAGCATCATTTTTATTATATTTACTAGCGGGTACCCGGCGAGCGTTGCTGTGCCTAAAACAAAAAAATGTCAGGCAGGCACCTGGGGCAACAACTGTCAGGCAGGCGCCTGGGGCTAAGTCTATTTGAGAACAGTTTTGTGTCGACAAACAGTGGGTAAGTGGTCCAAACTTTTTGAGTACTAAAGTACTCTTACTACTTTTGAGTAGTAAAGTAAAACACTAAAGCAGTGAGCAAACCGCTGGATTGATGGTATTCGTCGTGCTTTGCTCCGACTAACAAAAGAGAATTTTCTTTAGTACTAAAGTACTATAATACTAAAGTCGCCGACCGATTTTGACCAAAATTCACAGGAATACTTTCGGGCCAATACTTAAGATTGCCTGAATTTGAGCTCAATCGGTTTAGTGGTTTCGGAGTTCATAGCATACAAACATAGGTACACACATTTTTTCCCATGAAAAAAAAACACTCAGTTTTTCCGGAATTTTCCAATTTTCTGGGCAACTTTTCCAATTTTTCTTTCCGCTTTTTCGGACTACTAGTAACATTTGAAATTAGTGTGAAGTCTTAAAGAAATAGTGAAGTCTTAAAGACTTCAATTGAATGCCGATGACTTCAAGTGAATGCAAGTGACTTCAGTGTGACTTCAGAGAATGCGGTGCAGTCACAAAGATTTCATTCCAGAGACTTCAAATCTTTGATTGGTTCAAATCACTGCCGCAATCAAAGACTTCTCAAAATGAATGGTGATTTAATTTTTGAAGTTCCAGTCTAAAAGTGAAGTCAATTGAATGCATTCTAAAACGGGAAGTACTTGGTGTGAATTCACGGAATGCATTACTAAAAGATTGCATTCTTTTACAACTCTGCAATCTACTGTGAGTATTATACCTTTGCAGTAGTGTTCGCACAAGCTTTCGCAATTGATCGGACTGGCTTTATATATTTCATGTGAAATAAATAAATCCTTGCTGACATCAGAATTATTATTAAGTATTATATATTAAGTTTATTATCTGTGCTTATATCACTTTTTTACAAAACGACTGCGAAATAGAGCGACAGTCAATAACGTAGTTTATTGGCAAACTAATGGTATGCAAAGCTTTGTGGAATTCCAACTTATCGTCATTGAACGACATGAAGAACAACAAACGTGTACTGAAAGATTTACAATCGCGTGCTGATTTGGATTAGGGTTTGGTCTATGGAAGTGGAATCAAAATACAACACACACTCGGCACTAATTTCGTGTAACGTTTGAACAATTATAAAAGCAAAGGTGTGCCTTCGAGGCAACAAAATACTTAATTTTATATTATTACCTGAAGACATGATATTTGGATTCAATATAATTTATGGGTGTTACGTATTTGTTTTGACATTAACTCTTTGGTATCTTCTAACACATTATATGAGTAATTGTTTTGGTTTGTGTCTAGATGAAAGTACGTACGAAGATGTACAGTAATGCGTTAGCAAAGTTTAATAAAATGCCCTTCTAAAATGTAAACAAGTAGTTCAAGGAATGTATCAACTATATTTTTGCTTTTCTAAGAACTTCCAGCTAGAAATTCTATGAAGCTAGGTATTATTCCAATTTAAGGAAGAATAGTGCGCCAATGTGGTTAGCAGCAGGAAATTCAATCTATTCCGTGTTAAGTGACCGTTATTACAACAAAATGTCATAACCATAAATAAAGAGTAATAACTCTAAACAAACACAACGAGGCACAAGAAAAAAAAATCTTATAAATCCCTGCCATTGTATGAATGGTAGACCATGAGAATTCTACCCTCGTGCACATAAAGAGCTAAAGCCCGCAAGTAAAAAGTTAATGATCTTATTTATTGCAGTCCTGGGATGATGGCACAGGAGTTTATACCTCCAGTGTTTGTGCTGTGTTTTCAACTGCAACTGGAGCTGCGCTGCGTGTGCTGCATCTAAAATATTCCCACAGATGACATCGTTGCTTCAATTTCTCTTGTGGGTTCATAAGTTGTTATACATAGCTTGAGCTAACTCCTACAGAGAGAGACTGTGAAATTAGACACGAAAAGATAAACTTTGAAAATTTGTGATAAAGATTTTTTCGAACAATAGTGGAGTGAAACATTTGCTGGTTTCATTCTAACGATATGCGGGTTCCCACGTGATGGTTATTAACTTTTGATTGTAAAAAATAAAATAAAGGGTACAACGAGGTCGTAAGAAGTTGCACTTGTAAAGGTTGTTTTTTGCAAATTATTTAAATAAACAAACAACTAAAAGAAAACCATACCTACCTACACAATCAAAGTACTTGCAGATTGTTGATTGAAGTGGGATTAAGTCGCCTTATCACTGAGAAGCTCATTGAATATACCCGATTAGGTGATGAACTTTACTATGCTTTAGAGTGAGCTCGCAGATAAGTCTTCTGCTTCAAGGTAGAATTTACCTAAAAAATGATGACGTATTCTTATTAGACAGTTACAGTGACATAAGATGTATTCTGCTGATTTTCGTCTCGTTGAACATTTTGCAAATGTTGGCTTCTGCTTTTGTCATAGCCATGAGATTTTTTTTACTTGACAGTGGCTTATGAGAAATCTTGTGGCATCTGACTCCTAGTTAATTGTGGGAGTTGTTTCGTTCTTTTAAGGGAAGTATTTGTAAGAAAGAAATCGGCTTTTCTGTTACCTTCAGTTTCCATCCAGAAATGATGCTCTTTTTCTTCTAGCCAATTTTGTATACATCTTATACAGTACACAAGTACTTATACAAGTTGGGGTAAGCAGATCTCACTGTATTTAAAATGAAAAAACTTAACTGTCCTACGCTTTCATATTGCGATAAAAGCCTTCATTCCCCCATCGTTTGATAGCTCTTCACCCATTCTGTCTTATATCTCTGTCTGGTGGTTTATATTGTATTTTAAAGGGAAAGAAAGAAAAACGGAAACAAGTTGTATACAAAGAGTATCCCTGTTCTGGAGATATTGAGTCAAATGAATTTGAGAATACGTATGATACACTCGAAGAATATATTACATTTTGTCGCCATAATTGCCACTTGATAAGGTTATCAGTTGGCAACAGGATGATCAGAATTTAGACATGTATAACCGATTAGATGAGGGATTATAATCTATTTTCTAATTGACGTAGGGAATTTGTTTTTGTTTTCATGGCACTATAATTGCCACGCATTTTACCTACTTAATAGGTATATCAGTAGCCTCCAGAACGAAGTAGCACTTTGAGTTATCTTCTAATCAAATAGGGCTTCTAGGTAGATTTGTTTTCGCCTCCCACCATGATTTTAAAATGGATTCCCTGAAATTATTTAAATGGAGTTGAGTGCTCTTTAGTTGGCATTTTACTATAAACTTGAGGTACAGTCTTTCTGCTTACGTTCGATTCTTCATTATCCTGTTGCATGAACATACATATCTATACTACTCCATATCGTGGATTTGAAAATTTCTATTAAGAGGATTTGCTTCGCAAATTAAAAGGCTTTGATGGAAAATTAATTTCATACCTATTTTGTTTCCCATAAAACAGGCCAATTATTGGCAGTGTTTCTACTGTTATGTTTGTTTGCTTCTTTTCAATTAATTTTGTCATTCAACATCGACGCACTTTTGAGAGGAAAATGGAAAGCTTGTTAAATTGTTGGGAATGGCTCCAAATGAATAGTAAATATTATTCCCGAATTTACTTCCGAACAATGATTCATTACGAGTACCATGTCTTCCAAAATCTCTTGGGTACGTGCATATGTGGTTTATAGGTGTGGAAGATGGGAAGGGTGCGTTAAGTCAAACGAATGTCTCACACGATCTCTACAATAACCCACACCTCGTATTGCTCTTCTGGTATTTTGCACTTATCATACCTCATAAGGCGTGCATTCAGAAAATTGTGACGCAGCGCGGTGCTGAATATTGTGGTTGCTATGCCCGACAGAAGGACCAAATTCAATTTTAAAGATACTGTTTTAAAGACCTCAAATAGAAGCTTAAGCAACCGGTTTGGCTCTCGAAAGGATGAACATTTAATTAAAACAGAAATTGTTCGAATGCAATATTAGTAACGAATATATTCCCTGCTGCGCCAGATTAAAAAAAGACATCCCCTTGACCTCCGTTCATCGCTGTTTCATATCCCCATCTCTGCCTTTCAGTCTTCTTCCAATTTCCACTGTCACCATATCTCCTCCCACACGTAACTTTTTCCAAATTCATCAATTGTCTTATCTTTCTCCTGAAATTTCCTTTAATTTGGTGGGTAATGATATCTCATAGGCTCGGCAGAAATCATTTTCTCATAATCGCACCTGAAATAATTTTGGTATCACTTATTTATAATATCAGGTTCTAGCATTAATTCACCACGAACGCAGTCACTTTTATCACACTCGCAGCTATCAAACTTATGTGGAATACAGAAGCAATAAATTCGTGGTGATCGTGAGCTGTATTTGACACCTTGTGTCCACATTAACTTGCATTTTGACATCTTTTTCGGGGTGGGATTCCCAATATCAAGACAATGCCCAGTATATCTCACAATATCTGCTACGATGCGAGGTACTCGAAGAAGTGGCGGCTATCTTGGGCCATAGGCTGTCAACGGTAATGGGCGGTTTTGTTCGATGATAGAGCTAGCGGCGTGACGTTGAAAGTTAAAGACGAGTTCAGAAAGTATCCTGCTGCGTTTAGTATTTCCTACAAGTTGCCTTTCTTACATCCATTACAACCGCGGTTGTAAACGCTCTTGAGAGACATTATATCAGTGCACCAGTGAGAGACATTATGTGGTGCTAGTCGATTTAACTTTCGGACATCGATGTAGGTAAATCATCTTGTACTATTGCGATAGTCTCTTTTCTTTTATTTTCAAGAGGCGACTCAGGAATCGGTATTACCATTGATGAAGGGAGAGTGCGTGGCCAATTTCCTTTAATGCACAGGGTGGAATGTGCATCAATAAGTGTGATGGCGTATGTAACACAGAATAACATGCAGTATAATTTTACACCTGATGAGATGGTGATAAGACGTTGGGAGTAACATTAATCTTGGAATAAGGGAACAAATATATGAGTCTAATATACAAAGAATAGCAAATGACTAACAAAGGCCTCATAACAGCAGCATCTCCCGATAGATGCTGAACCGCTAGAAAACCGGAAAGAGCCACTGCAGCCAAAAAACCAGCAGCACCATCTGGAAACTTCTTCGGAAATTGCGAACGGGAGAGGACGAATGGCATTCTGCGCCACAAAACAGGATAAGTGTCGGTTGGTCTGTGGCCCACCAAGCCGCAACCGTAAAAAAATCTTGCTCCGAAACGCAACAAACTCCCTCGGATATGGAAGGATACTATATTGACGACCTTTGGCTACAGAACTAGGACTACGATGAGAGGAGGGAAGGTCCCAAAAACTACAACTTAAACGGGAATATATGCGATACAGATTTGAAATATTAGTATTGAGAGAAATAAGATGGTTAGATGCAGCTGAGTACCAATCCCCGACAAAAAATACTGTCTTACTTTACTTTGAAAGACCTGCTAGAAGTAATTACGAATACAGCGTGAGACTGCTGCTGACTCCAATGGCAGAGAAAATTCTAATATCGTGGATAGATCCTAGTGATAGGACATTGACAGCCACATTTCAAAGTAGAGTGAGGAAAATTTTATCCAAGTACCGCATGAAGAGGAAGGAAGTACAACGTAATGTGGGATGAGACAGGAGGAATCGCGTAAACGCTCTTGCCTCAGAAGCTGAGGAAGCAGCAAATAAACGCAACAGCAGGATGATGTATAAGATCACGAAGGAACTGGTTGATAGGAAGTGTTCCAAACAACACTCTGTCAAAAGTCCTTACGGCTCCTTGCTGACCTCGGATGAGGAACATCTCAGGAGTTGTAAGGAGCATTTTGCAATGGCCTTAAGCCCATTAGATGATAGCGTCACTTTTTCGTACTCAAATAAGCAGTCGGTGGCAACAAATACCCACATACACATCAATCCTCCTAGTAACTCGTAGATCATAGCCGCGATCAAAGTACAGTGTTGCCCTGACAGTAAATAACAACAGAATAAATTGGACAATGACATTTTACCTTAAATAACTTGCCTATGCTGACGAAATTTGGTTGCTATTGCATAGAATTATGGATTTTTCCCATAAAACCGTTAAATGAGCTACTTTGCAAGACAACGATGCAAGGGTGTTAGTGAGCATACCCAATACTTCTGTACAGTTTGAAAGCAGCTTCAATTGAGAACATTTTTTCAAGTTACTGAAAATATTGCAGCCCCTAACCGTATGTCCACCCTCTCACATACAATGCACTCTACTTACCGTACCTCAGAAAATGCATCGCAAAAGTCCGAAAAGTCCCTTGCTGAACCAATCATGATAGAAACTCTGTGGATAAGAATGAACTCGTTCTTTTATAATTTATTATTTCTTAATTTTTCTTGTTTCCATTTTGAGGTAACCAAACAATTTTAGTTAACCGCAACTTGGATTTTCATTCTAGATTATACGTACTTGTAAGAAAAATTAACGCCAAAGATTAGATGCTTGAAGGACAAACAAAAGACGAAGCAAACAAGTGAACTCGGCTGCGGAAAAGGATACGCTCGTAATGCCTATAATGTAACATTTTATTGGCATTTTGTTATTTGATATCCCGTTTTAGTGCCTTGGCGCTGCGCTGTAAGAGTTGTCCTTTTCGTAGATAATGTAGCTGGAAGCAACAGTCACGAGGAAAATTGAAAATTTGTAATGTTGTTTTGATAAATTAAATTTAGGGGATATTGAGAGAGTTCAAAACGGATGGTATTATAAGGAAGTTATGGTAAATTATCTTTTCTTTCTCAGCAACCTTAAGTGGGAAAGAGTTGGGGAAGGTCTGTAGTTATGAGTAAAAAAATGAAGAAAGTCATAAAAATTCAATGAACTCGGGTTGCTTATGTGAAAAATGATTTCTATGATAAAAGCAGGTAATCATTTTTGGAATAAGGCATTGTTGTGGATATACCATAAGATTAGTCGTCTCGCCTCAGTCATTAGTCGTCGGTTTTCTCGAAGACTTGAGCAAGCCAATTGGAATTAAGTTGATTAGATTGAACGAAGTAGACTGTAGTGGATACAAATTTACACTTTATTCGATAAAGTGAAGATCTGGTCCTAAAAAAGGATAACATCGAAATGACTTGATAGAGTATTGTGTTTATAATATGCTGTACTGCAACAATCTAGCAATTAAACGTGACTTACCCCCTTAGCATATAAGCGCAAAGTTTGATCTATTACTCTATCTTGCGCAGCAATAACTCACTTGACAAATAGCGTGCCTCAGGGAAATATCAATGGACTTGCCAGCTTACCTACCAATGACGACATAAAACATCATCACTTTAAGCACAAAATCAAGCATGTACCAGACTACCCTACTTATCATCAGCAAGGACATGTTTTCACATATGATGACAGATACAAGGACCCTCTAGCAGGTGGTATAGAGATTTTGAATTAACCCTAATATCCCCACCCCGTACATCAACAGATGTTTGCTTCTTATGATTTTCTATATTCGCCGAATATTTCGAGGACTAAGGAAAGTTCTCACCACACCACCGTACGAAAGCCAGATTCTGGATGAAACGAGTATCGATATATCATCTTTGAAATTACGGTGCATTGTTATCATTGGCCTTCGGAAGCGGTGGAGGTATGAGGGTAGGGCAAAACTTTTACATCGTCATCTTCATCGTGTTTTATTGCAGACAACATGGAAATTCATACCGGGTGTATGTGGAGCACAATGCACATGGGTTCTCTGTCAAATGTTTCATTCTAAATGAAATAAGTTATATTAACGACGTTTTGTACTCAATTCTGCCTCGCCCTTCGGAGCTTTTTAGATCAAGTTGTACTAACCACTAACAGCACCGCCATCGTGCCACACACTTAAGCTGGTGCAGCCTAAGCCGAAGGGCTTCTGATGTTAGTTCGATGGTAAAAGGCCACCAACTTTGCCGGGGACTGTTATAAACAACACATTCATTTAACATTAAAATAAGTTTATTATAATATAATGGTAGTAGGTGTACCCCACAGGCGGATCAGTAGAAATACGGATCATAAGCTCGCTGATAAAAGGAAGAAGAAGAAGATAATATAATGGTAGTAATAATACACAAAGGAAAATTGAGTATATTGTTCTTTTTATTAGGGCTGATTAAGAGAGAACGAATATGTACATCATCGCATTCCTAAGCTCTCCCAAAGTGGGTGGGACTGTCAATAATGCAATTCATCTTCACGGGCTTATTTGCAGTTGGAATCAATTAATCTTAAATACTATAAAAGCAAAGTCGATTTTCCTTGTGAACACCGTTTCTCGAAACTACTAGATGTAAGTACTTGAAATTTTGTACAGTTATTCTTTATTTTGCCTAGATGCGAGATAAGAAGGGATTTTCCGAAGTGCAAGGTCTAAGTGGCATAAAGAGGATTGAGATCGAATTTTTCAACTATAAATATTGATTCCACAGCCGTAGCTCAGTACTGGCTATCCGGATTACAAAAATAAAAATAGGTGAATTCAGTAAATTTGCTGCTGGTTCATTTAAAGTATAAAACATCCTTCTGCGTTATCCTGAAGCTGAGCAATGCTAAAAACAATTAATCAAATCATCGCCCACAATTTTCCTTCAGTGGAGACCACGGCCAGCAGTCATGCAGCAGTGGCTATCGTTGCAATAGTATGTGTGTGAGTATATGGGCGCGCTATCCCATGATTATGTTTTGATCTTCAGTGTGCGATCTCTCTAGAGTTAAATTTTAAATTGAAAAAAAAAAAACATTTTCAGTGCCAAATATTGTAAATTTTATTAATTAACATATCAATGTGCTGTCAAACTTCATGCAATTAAGAGAATTGGGAATATACGCGTAGGTACATATGTACATGCATATGCATGTGGTTATTAATTAATTTACCTGTGGCGTAGGCAGTATATTGCAGGTTGAATACCGAAAGTTTAAGTCTGTTTTCCTATTTCTTAGACCAAAGATAGAACAAATTAAAATGTTGAAGATTAGAAGACAAATTAGAGAAGAACAATAATACGGAAACATAATTAACCACAAAAGTGGTACTCGTACATCCTTGAAAACTAGTTCGAAACGCATTAAAAATGTCAAAGCTGATTCGACAAATATAGTTTTTTACCAACAGAAATTGTTGGGCTAAGAAGTGAATGGATTCAGCAGAATTTGCACTTGAAAGAACCATTATAAGGTAATATTATAAGAGCTCGGATGAGGTGTGAGGCCGATTGGAGCAACATTTAAAACAGGGAACATAATATCCAGGCAATCTGAAGTAAAGAAGATGCTGCTTCCTAAAGTTAAAGTGTCTTAATAATTCTATGTTTCACTCAGCTTGCCAGGATCGGGACCTATTGGAAATCATTAAGGCCAGACAACGGAAGAAATTTCTGTTTCTGATTTACATCGTCATTTTGCTTTTATTCTTTTTCCTGTTGCAAAGTGTTGCATTCACTACGTATCTAGGAGACTCATAGAGAGTAAGACAGAGATAGTTTAGCCAAATAAACACAAAAAAAGAGTTGAGTATCAGCTGAAATACCTGTCACCCACAACTACTTCAGAGAAACGTCATATTAAATCGGCGATCTATTTTGGAAAACAATCGGCTTTTCAAATTTGATCATATAGCTCAGCTGGTTCGGGAATGCAAACTTACCATATATACAGCACTATATCACACAATGGAGTAATCAAGAGTATGCAAAAATATTCCTTTAAACAACTTTTTTTTTTCGAATTTTTATTCCCTTAATTGGGCTTTTAGGAAAATATATTATAGAGATCAAATGAAATAAATTAGTGGTAAGTAAGATTAAAATACTTTAAAAATACAAATGCACATATCTAAAAATATACAATTAAAATAATTTATGACCACGAGCGAAGCCGGGTGAGTCAGCTAGTATTTGATAGGCCTATGCTAAGAACGCCTGTGTTTTCATATAATCGCATGCACTACCATTTGACCACCTCGTCTGTACCTAGCAATATAGTTACATAGCTAGACAGATTAAGTTCAAACTTCATATCTACCATCCGCGGCTCCTACATAGCTCTAGTCGATTTCAACTCCACCATGCTCTACGAAAAATACTCAAGGCACCTACACTACTTTGTATGAAAGATATGATTTTTGCTACGTAGTCTACGTAATATTCTCTTAAATGTCACCTCACCAGTCTCACTGTATATTTTTGATAACCATCAATCATTATATCAACTTAAGGAAATTCAATTAAATTTGAAACGATTCAACCCCAAATATCAACATCATTGCGTTAAGCTAAAAGTTCGTTCTATTCTTACTCCTCTATTTCGTCAATTTTAAAAGATTTGATTTTAAAAAAAGAAGAAAACTATGCAAAAGGAAAGATAAGATGCAAAAATTTCCACGTAGTGCTCTTAGTTCCAAGAGTATCTCCAAAGCTATCAAAAACTTGAACACAAAATTATTATTCAAAGAGGATCACCATGGATGTCAATATCAAATGCAAAGCAGTAATCTTTTCCTCATATTTTGTTTTCTTCTTCAAGGAATACAAAAAAAATAACATATATTGTGGTTGTTCCCTAACGTCTCGGTTGGGCACACATTATAGTCACTAACAGTCGTCTTAACCCTAGAAAGATAATCTACGTCTGCCAGACGTATAGCGCGCAAAAAAATGTAATATCCTTTGGCAATGGAGTTTAAGTTTCTTGTTTTTATTGTTTAAATTAATTTTTATTTTTACTGAACCATAACTTCATTTCTCTTAATATGAATTTCATTAATAAATAAAACATTAATATTTTATAAAAAGCTCATGGGTTTCCATTAATACATTAAAAAAGTGCCATACGTCTCTGAGACGTATGATTATCTTTTACGTCATAAAAAATATGATTATCTTTCTAGGGTTAATCTAATTTGCCCTTCACCGAGACCACTACTGCATAAAAGATTTTCTGTGTGAAAAGAATTTATCTAAACTCCGACAAAGAACCCACAAAGCAAGACGGAGTGGATAAAAGACGTTCTCACTCTTATCGTGTCATGTCCGCAGTTAGTTGATTAGATTACTTTTGTCAGTACACAACAGATTGATCCGTTAACGTGGTAGACATTTTGCAAATAAGCACAACGAATTGCGCTGTGGATGCCGGGAACACCTACACATTTCTCCAAGTCTAGACATTGGAGGACTTTGTTATTTAGTACGGGCTCAGTTTCATCTCCTCCTAATGCGAGGATATGAAACTGTGGACATGGGCGTTGGTTCGACGGGTTTGAAAAGAGTAACTTACACAGCGACGTTGTATAATGATAATGAATTAAACCTAGGTAGTGCTAGTAGTAGATTTATTAATTAGAAGGTTAGAAATAAAGTTGCCTCTAGCCTATTATAGCTATTTTAAATATGATAATACTTTTCAACAATTTCTAAAGCGACGGTGGATATTCATACCTTGATTACGTCTGTAAATTAAAGTATACGTTTGTATGCTTGTAGCGATTTCCAAGCAAGAAAAAAATCCACAAAGTAGAGGTACGTGCGTAGAAAACACTGCGAGTATTTCGATTAAACAGTCGAACCAGATGGACACAACCATTTATTTTTTCCAAAAAGTTGTTGTTAAAGTATCGGCAGAGGACCGCTAATAATCCAAAACTATGAAACACAGGATATTCGTTATCTAGAAGTAATTAAATAAAAAAAAGGTCTGTATTGCACAGAGGATCACAACGAACCCCCTGTCCCGTTTCAGTCGACTGCAAGTAATAGATAGGTGATTGCTAAAACTTTTAAACTTGTACAACTATAAACATTCCAAAACACACTTTTAAAGCTTATTTAATTGCTCACATTATGAAATTACAATTAGGTTCAAGATTTTGATCCACTAAAAAATTAAATTAATTCTACGGCTTCTTAAAGTAAATGAAGAGAGGATAGGCCAAATAGATTTGTTCATAGAGTGGGTACATTACTCAGTGTAAGTGAAGGTTTTAGTAGCATCTCAGTAAGATGAGTTCGATAGACGTATTCACTTCAGCTTTTTTGCTCACAAACTGGAAGGGCATCATACCGAGTTCGCATATACATAAATTGCCACCCGAGCATAAAAAAGAAAACGAATAACATCTAAGTTTTTCCAACCACTGCACCAAAGAAAGGTTCCTGGTTGGTAGTACAATGGACCGGAGAGTTTGAGTGCTCTGGGATTTGGGTTTTCTTAAAAAAAAATAAAAAAAAACTTTTCTTGTGTGTAGGATAGAGAGGGTAGACTATTGCTTATGAGCAAAAAATTATTACTCAATTCGTTAATCAAACTGTAAATAATTAACAATAAGTTCCTACAAATGAACATCCCATGCAAGTCAAACTTGCCGTTATGAGTGTATTAATCTTAGGTCTATATAGATAGGATATTATTTAGTCCCATTCAACGAACCCCAATCACCACCTAATCATATACTATACTAAAGCATAAATAATAGAAATCCAATTAATATATTACCCCGCCTATCATGGTAAATTTTTCCATTAACCATCACAAGGGTAATGGCTTGGTATAATATTAAGCACTCATTTTTCAACAAGTACTTATTTACGTATAACACTAACATATCAAATAACAAGACATGTCCCCATATGTTATTGTCCAAGAATATTTATCTCGCCATAGGTAGGCCTTGCAGCGATTAGGGATGATAAACGGAGCATTTATCTTACCGTGTTGCCAAATCCTGATACGTATATTGTCGGACCACTAGAAAACAAATTATTGTATCTCGTTTCAGACTTGTATATAACCGATCAAAATACCACCGCAGGAGTGCAATCACTCAAACATTTTTAGCGAAGCTATACCACTTCTGGGTATTCATCATCATCAGTCTGCCGATGATATTTTCATCACACGTATGAACATCCATCTCCCAATGTCAGATTTTTCGAATACCTACCGAATGGTTTTGTGTGTGCGTATGCGCCTTCATTTTGAAGTGGTTGTGCATTTTTAATCCATTTTTAACCCGATTTCAGAATATCTTTCACTTTTAATCCAACAATTGTGATGGTATCCTGATGACAAAAGTTTCACAAATTTCCTCCCAGTGGAGGATAAAAGGTACACCCGCGTTAAGTTGCATATGAAATGCATTTAACGGAACATAATTCACAGCAACCACATCCTGCCCACTAACATGATAGTCGGATTTAAATGTACTCCCCTTTCCACCAAGAAGGCTTTATATATTATAATATACGCCCGAAACATCATTATTCCCGAACGGGTGGCCTCGTTTTATATTTACTAATGTGCTTGCTAACCTAAAGGAAGAAGTCTTGTTTTTACGGCTCATTGTTGGTGGTCTACCTCTGTCTCTTCACTTTCATTTGATTTATCAAGGGTTGCAAGTGGTGAGGGCTAATTTAAGGCATTTTCACGTTCGCTACGATGCGGGCGAATACACTAACTGAATATAAGTTGGCGATGCTACCAACAGGATTTCAGACTTAACCACTATTTTATAGGTGGGGTAGTTTCAGCAAATTTGCTGAATAGCAAGGCGCATGAGTCAGAAGGAAAGACCGCCAAAAATGTTACAAGACGTTCCATTCAGCTTTACTGTGTGCAGACGCAGAATGCAAAAGAATGTCCTTCACACTTGGCTGCATTTACTTATGGGCAGAGTGGTGAGCAAAGGATTTGTTGGAGAAAGAGAGGAAGTGTACAGAAGAGAGAGCAAGTCTGTACGAAGCTACTACCCAGAGGAGGATTAAAGTGGCAAACACGTCATAGGTCCTTACGTTCAGCCTGTTTTGTTCACTTGCAGGGCTCATTCAAGCGTGAACCTTATGAAGGTTTCACAAAGTGAAAAGTCATAACGATAGTGTTTATTTGAGTTTAATTGCTTCTTTTCTTGAAGTAGGGTATTTGACTTTGGAAGACTACTTGACGTTGGCAGATGGTGCTTGAAATAGTCACGAAAGTTATGTTAATTCTGACCAAGGCAAATATAGTTGGGGTAAGAGACATAACTGAGCTGAACTGTATAGGTGCCATGTCTGTTTATAGGCATTTACTTCAAACAAGTGTTAGGCTTAGGGATTCACTATTAAGTCTACAGGTAAAAGGAGCATTCTGTGTCCGTGGGAAATTATTCTTCGCCCATGAACTCAAATATCACAACAAGCTGATAACTGATTTTTTAAATGATTCCTGATTTACAAAGTCCTGCAAATATGACTTTTTCTCTTGACAGATCTTTCCTTTTTTTTTTAAGAAAATTACTTAGCGGCAGGTCTTTAAAACTGGCTATTTCACAATTGAAATCATTCAAAAAAGTATAAAAGCATGTACGTATGTCTTATGTAACAACACAACATCGTGTTACGTTTTATGGAAATATTAAAAATAGTTTCCTTCGATTTTTAAAATGAATTTTTTTTTTCTTAAATATTCCTCCACTATGAGCTCACATTATTTTTAGATTTTACTCTCATACTCGTATATATTTTTGACGATATAACACTTATGTGTATATTCGAGGAAATAACGGTTGCTTAATAGATGGCATCAGTTTTGCTTTTTTTAATTAGTGCTGTACCAATTCGAATGTTTTTCGTCTTCTCAATCTTCTCACTAGGTGTGTGTGGTCCAGAAGAAGTTCGAGGGCCTCAGTGGGCTCTTCGTGTTTTTTGGCGAGTCTTTTGACTTCACCTTTTACTGGTTCTATACCCAAATCTCTATGGAGGTCGTATTTCGGACATACCAGAGTGCATGGGCAATGCTTCTCACTACTTTGTTTTGGGATCATTAGATGATATTCATATTGCTCTGTTTTGTACAGCCCTAAAGTTGAATCCCATATATCTTCCTATTGGGCAGTATCTGTTTTTATATGGAATAGATAACTTCTCTCTTTTTCTCTTTACATTAGCCTCCCAACAAAGTTTTGAGTCTAATGTCATACCACGATATTTAACTGAGTTCGTGTATGGTGTTACTTGGCTATTAATAAATATTGGGTTATGCTCAATCTTTTTGTTTGTAAAGTCTATATGAATATATTTAGACCGATTTGATTTGATGCACTATTTCCTTGTCTAGTTTTGGATTTCCTGTATCGCATCTTGTAGCTTTTCCGTCGAAAGAATATTGGTTTCTGCAACTGTCATTACGGCCGTGCCGCGGAAAAGTAGCAATTGTGTTATTTTCCAGTGATATGATATCATAAGTGTATAAGAGGTAGACTACTGGTCCAAGTACGCTACCTTGGGGTACACTTGCTTTAATTTCCGTCAGTTCCGAATACGTATTCTATTGTTTTATACGAAAGTATCTGTCTGCAACGTAGGTTTCCAATATCTTTGTATGGAAGAGTCTTTTTTAATTTTATTTAATAATACGTGAACACGGAATTTATCGTACGTTCTTAAGTGTTCATTATAAAAAGATGGAGATGAAGTTTATATCATTCGAAAGGTACTGTGCCACAGATGTGCAGAAAAAATAATCATGTGCGTCATCTAAACAATGATCTAAAAAAACGAATCTATGAATTCAAAAATGACTCACTTAGTAGATTTCTACAAAGCTTAACGACGGATGCGTCCGCCGACTACGCGTTGTGGAAAGCAGCTAAGCGTCTAAAAAGACCTCAGTTTCAAGACCCGCCCTTGAAAGCACCAGATGGTAAATGGATCGGAAACCCAAAACGAAAAGCTGAACTGTTCGCAGGATATCTATCGAACGTTTTCAAACCATTCTCGTCAAGTACAGCTACTGAAAATCTAGAGTTTGTTGATAAAAGGGATGAAGCTGAAATCCCCCTTGTCACGCTCAGAGAAGTAAGAAGCATGTGTCAACACCAGTTGTCAAATAAAAAAGCACCAGCTTACGATTTAATAACTGTCCAGGTTTTGAAAGAAATGCCATTAATAGCCAATCTATATATATAAAAGAGAGTGACGTTAGTTACTACGCTTATAACTCAAGAACGCCTGGACCGATTTCGATGATTCGCACCAATTCGGACTGGTCTCCGGCCAAACAAGAAGAATACCTAAGAAAATTCCCGAAAAAAAAATTATGAAGAAAATTAATTTTCCCATACATTTTGTATGGAGCGATTTTACAACGCCATCTTCATGATAGATGACGTTTATGTTTACGTTACGTTGTGACAATTTTTTTTCTTTGAGATTGCGTGCGCATCGACAATAAATCCAAACGTTAATTTCGGATTGTGCTATTAATTTTTAGGTGGGTTACTTTTAAAATCAATTCGAATTCGCTGTTCATTTCATTCTGATTGATCATTTTGGTGTGGAATTCTATTTTCAAACGGTAAGTTGCCAACGAAGATTTTGTGAGGTTATGACATTTGTGCACATGTATGTATCGATAATTCCTTAATTGCTTTTGTGACATTCATTTCTCAGTGTTATTCACAATGCCGCGAGCCAGAAGATCTAATCTTTCGCATCGAATCCGTAATGCAAGTAGAGTTCGGAATATCGCCAATCAATTGAATACGGATGAACAAGAAATCGCACGAGAACAGCGCCGTGTTAGTATGGCTCGACTTCGTGCATCACAAACACAAGAAGAAAGACAGGCGGCAAATGAAACGGCTCAGTTAACAATGAGAAATCGTCGAGCAAATCAAACAACTCAACAACGTGAAAATCTAAATCAACGCGTAAGAAGAAGTGCTTCAAGACGGTTAACTGCTTTCCAATGAGTGATGGAGATGAAGCGAACACTTTTCAGAACTGCTCAATCCCGAACAAGCCATGTCATCAGGAAGATGATAGACCCATGGTCAAGATTTTGGCGATCAAATCGCTAAAAGTTGGCGAATCTACCGGTTTGGATGAAATCCGGCCAGAAATGCTAAAGGCTTTTGATAAAGAGTGAGTGCAATGACTCTCATGTGTCATTAAAGTGGCATAGGAATGCGGTGAAACACCTGGTGATTGGCAAATGGGAGTGATTGTCCCTCTTTGTAAACAAGGGGACAAGAGATTGCGCCAACTACAAGGGTATATTTTTTTTTAGTATCCTTGGAAGTCTTTGCTAAAGTGTTAGAGACATGTGCCAGAGCTTTGGTTGAGGATAGTTCAGAGGATGAACAATGCGTTTTTCGTCCCGGTAGAAGCAGGACCGACCAGTTATACACTCAGAATGATTCTTGAAAAGGCCTAGGAGCATGCTGAACGTGTATACACCTGTTTTGTGTATTTGGCGAAATCATGTGTTAGGCTCTGATAAAGGCGATTCGGCATATACATATATACAAATTATAGAAGCTGTGTTCGGGTAAATGGCGGTAAATCAATACCCTTCATTGTGGGGGTTAGGCAGGGTGCCAAGGGTGCCTTTTGTCACCTCGCCTCTTCATTGTATATATGGACTGGATGCTGCAGTGCAGCTATGGCAGAGAATGTTGCAAAGTGGGGGACTTAAGGATTAGTCATCCTCTCTTTGGGGATGATTTGGTCATCCTTGGTCGTTTGTCGGAAGTATTGATTGTTTCCATAACGCCTATTCAGTACACTCTGCATGTTTGTAGAGTCTCAATGAAGCAGGTGGATACGTTTAAGTATCTCGGGGTCTTATTCACAAGTGATGGAAAAAGCAATGCCGAGTTATCCAGTAGAAATGGTAAAACTGGATCAATTTTGAGAGAGTTTGGTGAATCTGTTATAAGGAAGGTCAAACTTACCTGTAGTGTTCAAACCTAATTATCGGTTTTTAACTTGGTATATGTTCCAACTCTCACCTACAGTCGCGGATACAAGCTGCTGAAAGACGTTCCTTCGCGGTGTTGCGTAACACCAGAGTACGCGAGGCACTCAATGTAGAGCAGCTACTTTTTCGAACGTAATAATTTATGCTTTGAAGGTTTCGTCGCGTAGAGCGTGTCCCCAGCTGGTTTCAAGACGTGCCATGATTGCCGCACCATCAAGTTAGCGACCCCCCGGTAGGCCTATAAATAGATGGTTGGATCGAGTCCGACATCTCTCTTGGAGACGTCTAGGGATTTCTTCAGATGAGTTGGAGTCGACGGCGGAGATTCAAAAATAATGGATAGTGCACCTAATTATCCTACCCTTGCGACCCTCATAAAGGATTAGAGGGTGAACTATTTTAATGACAAAACGGAGAGTGCTCTAAAGAAGTGTACTTGAAATCGCACATTTAAAGACCAAGCGAAGCGGGTACAACCAGCTAGTTTATAATAAACGCATGTCTAATGACCCGATATGTGCCACATCTTTGGAAAATTGCTGAAGTAATTGTAATACCAAAGCAAGGAAACTACCAACGGAAGTAACTTCTTATAGACCGATATCCCTTATACCAATTATGGCAAAGGTTTTCGAAAAATTACTCCTGAAAAGGCTTAGCAAAATCATCGAAAAAAGAAGTCTAACCATCAGTTTGGATTTAGAAATAAACATTCCACGATAGACCAAGTACACCAAATTACGGATGTATTGGAAAAAGCACTGGAAGAAAGACAAGTCAAAAAAAAAAATAAAAATACAAATGTTTGGCGCAACAGCTCTTTAAAGTGCCAGGGCATAGCTTCTCGCAATCACTCATGTTGTGTGCGTTATATTTTTCACACGAATGGAAGGGACCTACAGTTCAATGCCGATTCCGAACGGCGATTTGAGAAGCTTTTTCGTGACAACAATACTCTCGGAAGTTTGTCAGAGGTGGGACCGTGAAAAAACTTTTTTGGCGTTTTCTGGGATTCGAACTTGGAACCTCTCGCGTAGTGATCCGACGCACTAACCCCTTACGCCACGGCGCCCAAAGACAAGTCTGTTCGGTACTATTTTTAGATGTTGCTCAAGCCTTTGACAAGGTTTGGCATGAGGGCTTTGAGTAAAACTGCATAGGGATTTACCTAGACAGTATTAGGAAATACTAAAATCCTATAGTTCAGATCGACTCTTTCGAGTCCGATACGAACAAGAATATTCGGAACTAAAGAAAATTGAAGCAGGTGTTCCACAGGGAAGTGTCTTAGGACCAACCCTATATCTGTTGTATACCAGGGTTATTCCTGTGGACAACAATGCCATGATGGCTACTATTGCAGATGACACTGCAATATAAGCACGTGATAAATGCACTGTGAAGGCGACAGAGAAACTGAAGAACGCAGTAAATAGAGTAAGTGATTGTACGCAAAAATGGCGTATTAAACTCAATCAGACAAAGTCAACTCACATAAGAATCACAAATAAAAAGATAAATAATCTTCCGTTATTCATTAACAATCAAATTGTACCCTATGCCAGTACAGCAAAGTACCTTGGAATGACTTTCGACATAAAGATAAAATGGAAAGAGCACATTAAAAAGAAAAGAGAAGAACTAAACTTTGAATGTAGAAAAATGTACTGGTTACTAGGAAAAGACTCAGATATGTCCATCCAGAACAAAATCTTGTTATATTTATAAGCAAGTATTGAAGCCTATCTGGACGTACGGCATCCAATTATGGGGCTGCATAAAAAAAACAAATATTCAAACTACACAGACATTCCAAAACAAAGTTCTTCGTGGAATAATAAATGACCCTTGGTATATAAGAAAAAGCGATTTGCACCGTGACCTACAAGTAGATATGGTGACGAAAGTGGTTAGAAAGCACGCTGTGTCTCACAATCAGCGACTCCAAAATCACATCAACTCCTAGATAGAAACCGTCTTAAATGTACGAGACAATATACGGACATTGAGAAGAACCAAGCCTCATGGGCTAATGGTCTAAAAGCTATGGAAAGTACTTACAATTCTAAACTTTCCCCAACGTGATTTTAAATATAAGAAAGAAAAATCATTTGTCGATCTTACATAGATTGGTCCTGATTAAGGAGGTGTTTTTTTCGAGTGGCGTTAGAGTCCCACACTACTTGGTAACCGAGAACTACCAAGTTTCTTTCGAGATTTTTCACCTCCGTTACACTTTCGTAAGCGCACAGATCATGGACTGTGCTCCAGCCGAGCCTAACTCACGGTTTTTACCGGGGTAGGTAACGCCGAAAAACTGGCGTGTGTAATTCGATAAAAAAAAAAAAAAAAAATGTGCGTATGTTACTGTTAAGTCAGGTAAAATAAAGTGAACATACATACATGATTTCCCCATGCAAAACGGTTTAACCAAATTAATAAAAATATTTTGATCACCTTCATGGCTGTATGAGCTTAAGTCCCTTTGCCTTCCCTGCACGGGGGAATATTAACGCCACCCACGTGTATTCCTTGTGATGGAGAAATTTCCGTATAATCGTTACTACTTTATGACTCATTTAAATTTTGAAGAATTGAATAAAAATCAAACTTGTCCGACTGCTATTTAATATGGATGTAGGTATGTATTGTTACAAAAATCGCCGATTACGCCGTAAATTCCAAGGTTTGGACGAAAGTTGGAGGAAAAACACAAGTACTCTGGTTCCCGAAAGGGCGAAGATATTTTTTTATTAAAATAAATGATTGTACAAAAGAACTAAATTTTCATTATTTTTGCTTGAGAACTGCACGTCTCTAGTGATCATTCTCACTGCTGCCAACAAAGAACTCTCAATTGGACTTCTGTTAACCTACTTGTATATTTGGCTCTGGCTTTCCACACAAATAACCAAATTTCCAATTCCCCGCTGGATTTCCATCCGTCAAGAATCTGGAAAGTTCTTCTTCGGGTTGACAGCTTCAAGATATTTCTCAGGGCTTCTCGGTTGTTTATGTTTCCGTGTCGGTTGTGCGCTCGCGTAACAGTATGTTACCGTACCGCAAATTCTGATCTTATCTGCATTCTTTATTATCATCTTCATTTCAGCAAAACTAAGCCATGGTTCATCGTGGAAATTCCCTAAATTATTGTATAGGTAATCCCTATACAGATTCGGGTGATTGCAGAATATTAAAGAAGGAAAGCTTTACTATTTCACGTTTAAAAACGAAAAAAAAAAAAAAAATCACCTACCCATTTTTTGGCAGCATTGGTGAATTGAATTGGTGTAGGTGCCTTTTCTCATCTCAGCATCTTTACAGGCTTCAGAGACGAGTTTTCATTAATTACTTGTGTCTATCCCGATTGCTTTTCTGGTAAATTTTGTTTCATCATTATGCTAATGTATGCACCACAAAATTAATCAACATATATAAAAATTGTCAGTTAGTTTCTGCGGGGTTCCCGCACTTTTGAAATCACCGCACAATCGGCATTCAATTTCTTGGAAACCTAAGGGCTGAGAGGGTTAATATCTTGTGAAAGTATTATTGTACTTATTATATATTGTAGAGTTTTGTACCGTGCTTTAATCTAGTCATTTGATAGATGGTAGTATTTTCGCCAAATTGTTCACTTAACTCTGGATGATTATGCTTCGTCGAATCGACGAACACCTCTTTTATTTTGTACAATTTCTCTTAAACTATGCAACATTAAATCCAAATATCAGGGGCGCAAAATTATAGTCGGATAAAGTGCCTTTTAAAATTATTTTAGTACGTACCAAAGATAAAATTTGTGTTATCCTAATTATGGTAATTCAGTACTAAACTGAAAAGGAACGAAAGTTCATATTATCTTTTAGTTTCGGCTCTGAACCTTCTGTCATCGGGAAATTCAATAAAATGTTTTCTGAGGATATTTTTGAAATTAAAAAAAAAAAATAGTTATTGTTATGTCAAATTCCTTTAAATTTGTCAAAAGAGTATCTATCAAACTGTGTTCGTTTTCGTAAACTGTCGTTTTTTAGGTTTGTTTGACTAAAATTCAAAATGCGGATTCGTTCGAAAGCTAATACTAGTTGTAGACCTGAGGCATTCTTGCATCTGGATGCACACGGCTATTCATCGGACTCAACGAACGTGTCAATTATTTATCATGTTGCTAGAAGGGCTACAGATAAACGTATTCTCAATAGCCCTATTGACTCGGGTGATCGAAATGGCGTCCTAAGATACTGCGTAAGCATACCTGAAAGGGGTATAACTAACATCGAACGGTTTAATCGGGAGAAATACTGGTGGCTCGACTGGGTTGAAGCTAATGTGTAGGTTAAGTAGAACTGGGCCCTGGTATGTGATTCTTGTTCCGCCGGTAAAAAGGAGAATGACATTTGTCATTCGCTGGTCAGGGCCCAGTTCTGCCGTATGTTAAGTTAGGCTAAGTTAGGTTAGGTTAGGTTTAATCTAGGATAAGTTAGTTTTATTTGTTTTACCCTCTGGTTTAGTTGAATAAAAATAATAACGATTTGTACAAGGTTTATCCACATTTCCCCTTAAAGCAAAAAATTACAAATTTTAATGCATATTTTTAAGAAATAAAATAAAATAATAAATAATGAAAAAATACTAAGTACATATATATAATTCATAGTGTAAGTATTGAGAACCCTTTAGGTACGATACTTTTAGTTATAATTATTGCTGTAGTTTTTAGTTTATTTAAACAATAAAATATGTAATAATGTATAAGTGGATAAATAAACAAACAGAAAAAAAAAATGATGAAGTTAAAAGTGTTTATAATTAGATACAAAGTTAGGACCTGGTTTCTGAGTTAACATGATACTACCTTGTATGCACATGCACTCAAACTACTTAAAATACGGTGACTATAATTTTGCGACAGCATTTTTAATAAATCTAATTTATTCTATTAAAAATACGTTTAAGAGTTTTGTTTACCAATTTCAGGTTCCAGGTTACCATAGTTTAGGAAGTAGGTAGGCTTTAACAACATGAGTGGTTGCGAGAAGCTCGGCATAGGCACTTAATGAGCTATTGTGCCATCTATATATTTTAAAAGACTGTTTAAATTTTTTTTATTACCGTGTTACAAAGATTTCACAGGGAGCCTTTCTCTTTCTCAACTCTCACCGGCAAAAATGGAAAACAGGTAGAAGACAAATTTCTGTATAGTAAAGTTAACCTGCATTTCATACCTTCTTGAAAACAGTCTATCTCCGTCGGTAACCCATTTTTGTAAATTCTACTTCTGTTTGGCACTGAATTGATATTTCTTGTCCCCATTCCTAACCTTCCAGGCAGCATCCTCCTTTATGTCATCCCGTCTGCCAGACTGAAATGATATTATTTTGATATTTATCTTTTTTCCGGGAAACTTAAAAACGCATCAAAGTTATAGGGAGCAAGTGACATCAAAAGGAGTCCATACAGCAGTTTTTCCTCTTTATTCCTCTCCTCTGACCCAGTTTTGTCTCGTGCGTATCGTAATGTGAAATATATTTGAGAGAAGAGATTATGACATATTGCAATTCCTTACGCGTTTTTATTAGGTACTCTATGAGACAATTTATTTCTATAAAAAAAGGGCTAAGTCAAGTGCTTTCAGAAGGCCGAGTATAGCTTTTTATTGCGAGGATAGCGAGGATAGTAACATTTTTCGCGAAACAGTATTGACCTAAGACACAGACCTTTGGCCCGTTCAAATCACCTAGATGGCATATTGCCTTTTTTTTTACAACAAGGAGTGAACCTGATAATTCTGACCCCCATAAGAATTTTCAGAACCAGCCTCACACTAGGCTACATACCAAAAAGTTGGAAGGAAGTTAATGTGGTCTTTAACCCAAAGACTGCAAGCAGGCGGAGTAATCGCCTAAATCCTTTCGATCCATTAGCCTCAGTTCCTTTCTCCTAAAAGCGATGGAGAAAATTGTCCATCATCACATAAGGGAAAGGTTCCTTACACATGATCTAAGGAAATAGCCATTCACAGCTTCACGTTATTAAATGATAGATCATTAGCTGCCAAAGAAATAGCCCTATGCGCCTTCATAGATTTACAAAGAGCCTTCGACAACACTTCCTGTGAGGCTATCAATAAGGCTAAGATCAGGAAAAATATTGCTCCTCTTGTCATAAACTGGATCCTAATCATGGTACGTAGTAGACAAATAAGTATCGAGTGCGGAGGCTCGTGTCAGAGGCAAGTTTGGGGATGTCATTTCTCAACTAATGCTAGGTTCCCTCAATTAAACTTCCAATTGCTGGAGGACAAAGGGACTTACCTTCAATCCCGGAAAAACTATACCTGTACCCTTTTCCAGGAAAAGGGATCATAGTCCTCAAATCAAATTACACTTTAAAACGTCCCAATCGACATATCCAAGGAAGCAAAGTACACGGTAAAATTTGTGACTAAAACCCAAGATAATATATTTTATATACAGCGCCATTATCGAACCCATGGTCACATATGCAACGTTGGCTTGGTGGCCAAAAACCTTACAGGTCAAGACTCAGGAACAGTTGAATAAAATCTATCATCTAGCCTACTGGGTATTACAGGAGCAATGAAAACATGCTCAACGGTAGCAATGAGGGCCATGCTTGGCCTTACACCGCTGCATCTTGCAGTACAAAAAGAAGCTATGCTGAGTGCTCTTAGGCTGCCCAAGATTTCACACCTTAAAATCGGCTACTTTAAAGGCCATCTGAAGAGTCTAGAGTACATCCAAAACGACAATATTCTCAAGACCGCCACACATAAAGGAATGAAGGGCTTGTAGTCTTACCAAACTCCCAAACTTGGTACACAGATGGTTCCAAATTGGAAAATGGTAGCACTGGCGCAGGGGTTTATGGACCCAGGTTCCAACAAGCAGCAGCGCTTAGAAAATCACCAACAGTATTTCAGGCGGAAGTCTATGCAATCGAACTCTGTGTACAAGAATGCCTACGAAGAAGGGTCGAGGGCATCCGTATTTACATCCTCTCAGACAGCCAGGTAGCACACATGGCTCTAAAATCCTACACGATAGTATCAAAACTTGTGTGGAACTGTCTGAACCTATTCGAAGATTTCGCATCGAAAAACACCGTCACTGTGGCCTGTATACCAGGACACGAAGGCTTCTAGGGCAACAAACGGACGGACTGCTTAGCAAGAAGAGGCGTCAGTCCCCCACTAGTCGGTCCTGAACCATATTTAAGAGTTACACGGAGTAACACAAACCTCGAAATAAAACAATGGGAAGTTTGTCGTCATACAGAGTACTAGGCTAAATTCAAGGGCTTAAGACAAGTAAAAAAAGCTCATCAACCTCAACCGTTGTAAGGCTAAGAAGCTACTTGAGCTTAGAAAAGCAGGCGTAAGGACCTCAACAGACTACTTTACTGGTCATTGGTCACTCAAGTACCATCTGCACAAGATAGGAGTAGCAGATACAGAGGAATACCGGCTATGTGGAAAGCAAAAAGAGACGGCAGAACATATTCTTTCAGAATGTCCCATGGCCGCAAGAAAAAGACTTCTCCACCTTGGGAGGGCTTTATTGAGCCCCTCTGACTTTTGGAACCCTGAGCCTGGAGCTTTGTTGAAGTTTATCAGTTTAGTTTAGTATCCTTAATCCGGTTTTCGGCTAAACACCGGGCTGGCACAAGTATATGTGCGTACAAGTATATGTAGTAGTAGTATATGTAGTATACTATAATGAGACACAGACAAGATAGAAATTTGCAAAGAAATAATTGCCCTTTTAAAAGCCAAAATTGTCTTATTCCGACAATTGCGTGCGTGGATAATTCACCTCGTGCGTTTCTTTTTTATCCCTTTTTTATCTTTTTTATGTGAAAGAGGTATCTATGAGTATTTTTTGAGCTCTTTGAGTTTCTATTTAATTTTTCATAGCAGTTCGGTGGATAAGGATCTTAATCTGTGGGTATATCGCCACAGCCGTTTCTAGTTTAAAGTAAAAAAGTTCCCTCACAGCATTTGTTTTGAACTGAATTGAAAAGAAGTACGCGGCAGTAAAACTGATGGACAACTTTTTGAAAAATTCAATATCCCTTGTGAATAATGACGATATATCCTTGACTTCCATCATAATAAATCAGAAAATACACCAAGTTGAAGAAAGAATACCCTGCTATTAATAGCAATAATATCCTTGAACAAATATAGAGGGGAACCCCAGTCTGGGCGCATGAAAATTCCTTGAATTTAGGGAACAATTTATTACTACAAAATAGATTTCGAGGTCTGCCTTGGGTTTTCCTGCTCTTTTTCATTGTTAGGGATAAGCAATAAGTCTAGGTCGGGGGCTGCCAGTTGGAAACAAAGCTGGAAACCTTGTCCAATGATTTCGTGGTTAAGCTTTCAAATCCATTAAAGTAATGCGGAGTGGGTTATTGGAGGACGAAGTGGAGAATGTCTGAATTGTTAGAACAATTTCTAGGAAAGAATATTCGAACTGTTTGGTGCTCTTTAGAAGGTTTAGGAGTGCTAATTTCAAGACACCCTTCTATAGTTAATAAATAAATAAAATTTGTATTTAGAGATGAAAAAATGTCTTCCTTCAGATAATCTAATCGAAAAATGGGCTCTTAAGAAAAACTGATACTAAATGAATTCACATAAACACCTAATTACTTAACAGGAAAGCTAATTATTATCCCTGGACTCCTCCTAAGGCAAGTTCCATATACTCATATGAACCCGGTTCTCATTATCTCGTTCCCTAAAGAAAGAAAAAAACGACAACTACTACTTCAGCCAACTAATTTTTTTGAGATGGAGACAAGCACATGCTAATAAAGAATTCATGTAAGGCATCTACTATACAGTTCCACATGAAAGTTCAAGTCCACCGAGAGAAAAACAACTAGCTCTTCAGTAACCATGAAATAGCTAAATCCTTAGAATTTTTAAGTGTTAATATGGTGCTTGAATGGGTTGAATGGAATACTAACGATTTAAGCTACAGAATTAAATGATGCCAAGGATGGCTTTGAAGCCGTAAACTATGTCAACAGTTTGAAAAAGAAAAGTGATGCAAAAATGACGCTGCATTTCTTTTGTTCAAATTGAGATGTAAGCGGAAGGGTTTTTAAAAAAAGGATTTTGTTTAACTGCAACAATATAAGAACATTCATACGTGCGATAGTTATGGTCATAAAAGGAAACATGTTTTGTCATAGGGCGTAAAAGATTTACCTAATATCCTCAATTATCAATATGTGATGTTATAAATCTTAAACATAATACTTACTTACTTAAATCCTTGAACCTCTCGAGGGGCAAAGGGCGCCAACAATGCCTGCATGCCATCTTGTGAGCAGTTCTGCAACAAGTTTGAGCTGCCTCCAACTCATTTCCAAGGAACTTGATTCCTCCTCGGCTGTCCTGCGCCACGTTCAGCTTCTAGATTTAGACTCATCAGATGAAGGTCCATTATCGAAATCGATAAACAGTAGATGTAGCGGAGACCTGTACTTAACGTTTTGCTCGGTTATCATCCGTAAGGTGTTTATGTGGTCGATGCAGGAAGATCCAACACGAAAGCCTGCCTGTTCAACGTCTAGAGTTAAATCTAACTGTTCCTTAATGCGTTCTCATACGATTCTAGCTATTATCTTGGTTACGGTCGGTAGGATGGATATACTTCTCCAGTTTCCACAATACGTCAGATTGTCATTTTTCAGAAGCTAGACGATCATCCTTCTTTTCCACTCCTAGAGAAATTGTTCATTTTCCCACGCTCTCCGTATGAGCGGGTAGTTCGGTAGGGATGCCATCAACAACCACCGCTTTGTTTTTCTTGAGGTACTTGATTGATGCTGTTAATTCGATTTTACTGGGAAGTTTGGTGCGAATTCGGGAATTTGTTGCTTCGGAAGACTCATTAGGGTTCGAGATCATAACACCATCGTCTAAGTGGTTGAGGACTATAGCTCTCCCCATTTAGTGAGCTGATCCTCATTCGAAATCAGAAGGTTACCATCTTTTCACTGTATGTTGTTTGGAGTTACGACCACCAATGAGCTCCTTGGTGATGTTAGAAATAGTCATACTGTCACACCTGCTTGCTGCTTCTTCAGCCTTTGAGGCAAGTGAATCGATGTACTGACATTTGTTCAGTCTTACACTACTTCCTTCTTTTCCACGTGATGTTGGGCTTCTAGCTCGGTACTCTCTACTGCTGAGGCCATTGCAGTCCTGCTGATAGCCATGTGCGGTGGTTTTTCTGCTTTTTACCGACGAAGGTGCGTACCCCAGTTTAAAGAAAAAAATGTTCACAGCATTTCAGTGGTCATCCACGCTCTCCTGTATTGTGCTGCTGATTGTTTCTCCTTCTAAGACAAGTTGGTCCCTGAATAATTATTAGCGCACTTGCGGATCCCTAAACCTGTCAGTATTGAACCTGGTAATGTTGAGCAAGTTTGAACGATTGAAAATGCAGTACGAAGGTGTATAATAGCTAACATAAGATGGTAATCACGTTCTTTTCCGATGGCAGCTCCAAGTTTGTTTCAGACGTCTACCTATAGAAGACAATTTCTAAGGCGGCGGCTGATCGCAATGTGGTCGATCTGGTCGGATGTTCGCTGTCTATCAGTTGAGGTCGAATTGATCTTGTGGCAGGTGTTGTGCTTAAACACCGTTCCTCCAATGACTAGGCGGTTAGTATTGCAGAAGTCCACAAACCGTTTACCGTTATTATTACTGTCTCCAAGACCGTGAACACCTATAACGTGTTTAAGGATGGTATTGTCGCTACCTACCCTGGCATTGACATCCCCTATCCCTATTACGATATCCCCATTACGTGGTTGGTTGTGAACGGTGCCTAACTGGCTATAAAAAATAGTCCTTATCATCCTCAGTCGTGTCATAGATCGGAGCATAACACTGTATACTGGGATTTTTTTTTTTACTTTACTCTAGAATCTAGCCGTCAATATCTGGTCACTATGAGGCTTCCAGGGTATGAGGCTACTTCGTGGGCTGGAGTTAGCATCAGTCCGACTCCGGACCAGATGGCACCACTGGGAGGTGGAAGTAGGACTTACTAGGAGAGCTGCAAGTTGTTCGGCTACAGTGGCTCTTTCTCGTTGTTTAGCGGACCAACACGTATAGGGAGATGCTGCTCGCACGAGGCCGTTGTAAGTCGCTTATCATTCAAACATAATAATAACATGAAAATCATACAAGATAAAGCTTATAATTCAGCGGTTGATGTTATAGGAAAAGGATAGCTTTGATTGTACATAGGACCATTCGCCTGCACAAAACGTTAAGCTCTCGTCATAGAATGCAATCCTTTTCTAGGTTTAACGTTTTTATTAAACGTTATCTCACAAAAGATACAAACCACATCCTGATGATGAAAATTGTTGTAACTCATCTGCATACCAAATGTGATAACAACAAACATAAAACAAACAACTTATGATTTTGCATTACACGTCATCGTTCAAAGATAATTCGTAGTCAGATCCGGTTGCTACTTGCAGAGTTGGTGAATAACAAAAATGTGGATGTAGAAACCAGCTTCGGGGACTTTCTGCATTATTTCCATAGAATTTCTACGAACTTTTAATTAGCATAAGAAGATTCCGCTGTTCCATTGAAATTTGCATTTAGTTCTCCATTGCCCGGTGTGCATTTTAAAATGATTAAAAATTAACGAGCCAAGAGTGAAAATTGTAGTTTGGGCGAATGGCGAATGATGGTAAATGAAAATGGCTGCTCCATAAATGCAAAACGTTGATTTGTTGCGCTGAAGCAGGTGCGAAGTGAATATCAACCACCTAGTGACAATATTTTCTTTGGAAAATTCAATCTTCTAGAATGGTATACCTAATTGTCATTAAAAATGAATCTCCTCTTAGAAATGATGATTTGTTGAGGTGGTCAAATATACATTGTAAATGTGTATCTTAGTGCCAACTTAGGTGTTTCTTCCACTTTGTTTAGATTGTTATCCTTCTTTCGTTTTAGGCAACATGAATTGTTTTGGAGTAAATGTTTCCGGTTAAACGTTGCTTACCTGGAGAAAATGTTATGTGTACATTCTCCGGCAAATAAAATGGTGCAAGTACAAATGGTCATTGCCCTTCACCTCCAAACATTTCCCTCTGTCAAATAGACTTGTTACTATCTGTGGCTTGCGATGTTGAAGTTCATAATACATTTATAAGTTTTAAAAATGCGCTCACGTTGAAGGGATATTTTAATAAAATATGTAACCCCTTGAATCTTCGAAAGTACTTGACCCAAGAGTTTAAAACTTTGTCATAGGAACAGACTATATTTGGTGCCTGTAGGACT
The DNA here is from genome assembly GCA_945910035.1 of Brachypalpus laphriformis. NCBI lineage: Eukaryota > Metazoa > Arthropoda > Insecta > Diptera > Syrphidae > Brachypalpus > Brachypalpus laphriformis. The sequence continues at coordinate 39,015,088 of OX246753.1, forward strand.
GTACCCATATGTTGAACAGTCATATGGAGGCCAAAGGATTGATCTATATCCTATACATAAGTTGAGACAGTCGTGCACAATTTTAACATTTACTCAGCATTTTCTTAGAATTTTTTGTTATGAATATCTTCAAAACTTTTTTACATAGTGCGGGCATTGGAAAGAATAGATACAGAGAGAGCGAGAAAGTGAAAGAAAGAAGAAAGAAGTGGTTCGAGCTTGTTGTTTATGCTTTAGAGCATAACTCAAACTACCAGGAACTCAAACTTCCTGAATGTCCTCAAAGATGGCTAAACCACATATTTAATGCTATAAATACCGTCAGTATTTCGCCACCAGATACTATTTTTTATTATTTTCTAACTGAGAAAGCGACCTAGTTACCCGTGCAGACAAATATTTGCAAAGTTCACAAAGCCTTGTAAGAATCGAAGCATCCTTTTCACCCTTCACAGTCTATGAAAAATAAATGCAAAACATCTCCAAATATTCATGCAAAAGGTTTATTTGTAATAAAAGCGGACACAATGGCGACATAAAATGTTCACGATGATTGCATTGTGAGTTATAGCAGTGCGCCCATCAGTGATACTGATGAAGGAATTTCTTTCAGCATTTAAGTGGCAATGAAATTTAGTACCACTTTGAATGACACAATCGCGGACTGATTTCTGGCTCATAATTTATTACAAAAAAATCCCTTCCAGTAGTCATTCAACCACATTCGTGGGGCTAGGAGACTGGAGTCTGTGTGATATTGCTTTAGCCCTACTTTTAAGGGCACCAGCTAGCATACATTTAACAATGCGCGGCTGATTTTCAATTCCTAAGGAAAGGGAAATGTATATTCTTCCTTTATTTTGCAGGACATGCTTTCAACTTGAATAGACAACTCACTGTTGGTGGATGGTTGAGGCAGTCTGATGATGAGTGAAAATACTTAGGAAATCAAAACGGTGTATGGAGTTGTATCTGTTTTCAGCTGGAGATATTCTTTTTAAATAACTTAATTAGGATACATAAATGCATGCGCTCATTTCCAATCAACATCGAAAATAATACGCCATCATCCAAAATGATGGATGAAAAAAGTCTCCAACATTTATATGGGGGTTGGGAATTATTTGAAATAACTCCCCATACGGAAATTCATTTTAAATTTTAGGTATAAAAATTGTTCCCTTTTCGAGAGTCATTTCATTCTTCGACTATGGTGTTAATTGTAAATATTTGAGTTTAATCGTTTAATAGCAATTTGGTTTAAAAGTTTATGAAGTGTGTGTGGCGATGGTGTAGTGGTAACGTAATCTTAGCCACGGTAATGGTTCATGGTTCATATCACGATGACAGGAAGCATTTATTTATCTTTTTCTCATTAAATATATAAAGAATCAGTCCAGTCAATTGCGAAAACATATGTGAATACAATTTTGAAGGAATAGTACGGGCAATAGGTTTGCAATATGGCTGAAAATTATTCGCTATATTGGATGATTGACATGCCTATGATATCAGGTGATCGGAAAAAATACTATGAATCAGAAAAAAATGATAGTATTCCAAAATAAATTTTCCAAGTTACCTGGACACCATCTCAGAGACTTTCCGAAGCCGAATATCTGAGTTTAAAACCACTACACCGATCTTTCTCTCTTTTCTATTCCTTCCAACGCCCGGACTGTGTAAAACATTTTAAAGGTATTCATAACTCCTTGAATGCACGCAAATTATAAAAAAAAAACTAATAACAAAATGTTTGCGGTATATGTATGTGTCGATGTCTTACATAGTTACACTCAACACCGATTTACTACAAGGTTTTCCTCTCTTGGGTATCAGGCGTGAAGATGTAACTGGTGATAAAAGTATCTACGAACTTACATGGAGCAGAGCCAAACACAATAACCCTTTCATAAATACTAAAATTGTAATCAACGAACTGATTCTACAGAATTTTAACAAATATTCCACAAATCTAAAAACATGTAAATTGCCCAGATCCAGAATAAAGGAACCGAATAAGAACATCGCTTAATAAATCCTGGGGTTAACAGAAATCAAGCAATGCTGATGATGGGACTTGTAGCAAGATACATTTATTTCAATGAACATGCGTTCGAGCTGACGGAAACAAATATACGTATCAACTGAGAAATGGAGGTTTAGATGTGGAGCAGTATCTCTGCCACTTTCATGCAACAGCTAGCTTAAGACAAAAGATTCTGTAGTCGTCTACAAATATCAGACCCAAAAAATCGGATGCATTCTAATATTTGTCAGGCAGGCGAAATGCTTTCGCGATTACCTACTATACATTTTATGTTTATTACCTAACATGTTTTCAACATCCTCATTCCCTACCATCACATTAGGCAAACAAAAAATATCTCAACCACATATACCCCGTTTATATGCTGAGTCGAGTAGTCGAGTCAGGTTCGAGTCCAGATTTCGATCTGAGTATTTTTACACACCGAGTCGAATGGTCCAAAAGTCTAAATGTGGTCGATCTGACAGATGAGTATAGCAGACACACTGGTTTTGATTGTGTTAGTGTTCTGTTTAGTTCTATTTTTTGGATTTAATAAATATGAAATAACTGAACAGACAACCTTACCCGCAGCTAACCATGAACTCAATCAAAACAAGAAAGAAATCTCACACACACAGAGACAACATGTCAGTTCAACCACTCGACCCAGGTATACATGCATTTTTCGGACTCGACCCAGCTCTGTTAGCTGAGTCGAGTCCAGTCGAACCCATTTGGACTCGAAAGGCGTTTATGTGCATTTGGAACCAGTTTGGAACCAGTTCCGACTCTGCATATAAACGGGGTAATAGTCTACAAAACGGAGATAAAACAACAGGGTCACTGAATGTGAAATATAATAGCGCATCCTCGACAATGGCATGGTTTGGGTTGCGGTTATTTTCATTTATGCAAACTAACCCAAAATTGACTTAAATCAAGAAATTACATATACGTACTCCAATAAATATTTAACTGATTTTATCATTGATTTGCGAACATAGTTCATACCAATTTGTGAATTTATTTCACGCTGGGTTGTCAAAATTAATTTCGCAATTGTGAATTTATTTCATATCATTATTTATGGGGAGCTATTCGATGGGATGTTTTTTTTTTTTTGTTGGTGCAGGGTCATAAGTTCACACGCCAGAAGCCTATAAAAGAGGCCACCTAGGTGGGTCAAAAGTCCATTATTTAACTTATGACCCTGCGCCGTTGCCGTTTTCTTTCCTGTAGCTGATGACATGTACATTCATGCAGTTTTATATTTGCTGAAACCGACATTTTAGGGGGTATAATATTTTTGCAAATATCTTAAACAGGTATATAAAGAAAAGTTCTTGTATGTATTCCTACTTCTCGTGCAGGTAATCAACCCGACACTTGTTCTATCACATTCTACTAATATTTCTAATTGAAATTCAAAGGAAACCTAGATAAAATCCTTGTGGCTTTATGGTTTTGTTCAAGAGTTCAACGAACTTTAAACAAAATAAATTACCTCAAATCCCCGCAAGAAAAGTCCAATTACCTGACTAAATGGATTATCGATTGAAATATGTATAACGTAAGCGAAGTACTCGCAGGTAGTATTTTCTACTCAAATACTTACCATAATGATCCCACACATCATTTGTTTATTCCACGAATGAAGCGAAATAGCTACTTAACAAAATTACTTGTTTACACCTTTTATCTATAGGTATACTCCGATTTTCCCACACCTCCTAGAACTTTGGAAAAAGATACGCACACTCTGACGAAAAATAAAAAGAAACAGATCCCTTTACATTTCCGGTCGTAAATATATCCATTTTCTGTCACACACTGAGTGACAAATGGTGATGCGAACGGATTGCAAGTACATTACGAGAATGAATAATTATTTTTTGCCCACTGAGAGGGCAAATGTCACCTGCAGCTGATGCAGTTTTAAAGTAGTGATCCTCTTGCTGCTGGAAAACCAACTCGTGCTTTGGAAACTTCACTTTGACAATTGAAAGACTTTAAAATCTTCGTCAGCAGTTGTTGGTGAGTATGGAGCACGTGATAAATGAGTTCTCGTTATTTTACGAGAAGGGAAATGGATATACGTTAAAACGGAGACCAAAAGGGTTCTTCTCTTGTGATATATGGACGTGGGTTATGTAGAGATACAAAATGAGTAATCCTTTTACACCTAAAAGATTGGCGTGTGTACTATATGTGATGGGGGATCATCTTTGGGTTATTGAACTTCAAATGACTGATTTAGCCATGTTGAGGTAAGCTTTAAAGGGTTTGAAGAAATTAATATTTGAAAAAGGTTGAACAGTAGACTGTCATTTCAAGAAACAAACAGAACCATATAATTTATTCGGCAATAAAATCAAATAATGCTGCTTCACATCAAACAAGTGCTGGAAAAAAATACTGCAAATCAAAAGCCAATGCAAAAAACTTAATTAAAGTTCAGACTCCATCTTTGGAATATGCAAAGAAAACAAAACCAAATGAGTTTAAATACCAGAACATCTAAAAATATACCTCATTCCTATCTGTCCACTTCATTTCCAACTTACGTCATGTAATTGAAAGAGACTTAATTTGAGACGTAAGTTGATATGTGTTGAAAAAAATAAATTCAAAATAAGAATTTTTGGAGAGCAATTGTTATTAAATGATGAAGTTCTATTATTCAAGTTAAAGCCAACAAACTTACTCTACTTAAGATTGTTCTTACATTCCAGGGCGGCCCTGGGCTTCAACCAACGCTCCTTTTTAGCTAGGTCGATACTAAACCAACTGCCTCCAGTTGCGCACGTCAAGTTGGTTGAGGTTCCCATTTAAGCTGCGCGCCACTTTAGGTAAGGTCTTCCTCTACCATCTGGAGTGTCTTCAAAGGTTCTCAGGACCAGAGTGGCGGTGTCCATTCGCCATATTATGTCCTAGCCATCTTAGCTGAAGAGTTCAAATCTTTTTATTTACTTACTTAGGCGGCGTTACAGTTCGGAGTGAACATGGGCCTGAACCAGCAAGCCTCCCCATTTAACTCGGTCTTTAGCTAATTGCCTCTAGTTGTGCACTCCAAGTTGGTTGAGGTCCCCCTGAACTTGTGCGTACCACCTACGGCGAGCAAGCTCTCTACTGCGTCGCCTTCCGGCTTAGATTCGAAAACTCTGTGGGCCGGAGCATTAGTATCCATTCGCTCTACATGTTCTAGTCATCTCAAATGTCCAATACACAATTTTGCGAATAGGTCGATGTCGCTGTACAGCTGCTCTAGTCCGTCATTGAATCTTCTCCTATAAGCCCGTCAACGCAAATGGGACCGAATTTCTTACGAAAGGATGTCTTTACCCGCATTCAATAAAGTTCTTTTTTCAGCTCCGTAAAGCACTATGGGACAATCAGAGTTTTATATAGAGTCTCCTTAATTGTTCGAGATAAGACGTTACTGTTAAATCGCCTTATTAGCCCAAGAAATAGTGATTAATTCGTTTGCTTTCAGCGCTAATGTGGTTTTAGAATCGATAGCAGAGCCAAGGTAGACAAAGTAGCTTACAACTTCGAAGCCGTAGCTGTCCACTGAGTGGTTTTCTCCAATTCGTCGGTGTTGATTGCCCCTTCTTGTTGTTGCTTATACTTGACTGACAACCTTCTTCTCCAAAATTTGGTGACACAATCATCCACTTTTAACAAGGCCCATGTTTCTCAGCATATAGCAGGACTCGGATGATGAGGACTACGTATTTCACCGTAGACCGTAGGTAGACAAAGCCCTTCTATTTAAGATGCCCATGTTGAGTGTCTGTGCTTGTAGAAGCCTTTCTTTTTCTGGGGAGATGAAGAATCTTTAAAAGACTGTACTGAGCCAGTATTCAGTAACAGTGTAGAATTTTCACTCACTAAATAACACCACTCTTCATTGTCCTTTTCTCCATGGTACCATCGTCTTGAAATTTCATCGTGGGGGGCAAAGAGCATTACTTGCCCACAATCGTATTTAGTACTCGGTTCCCTTTCTCGTTCAAGGTGTCTTAGTCATGTCATAATATGCTTTATATAATCGCTCACAGCACGCCATATCTCCTGCGATTGGATCATAAGATGGACTATGTTTTCGGGAGTTAGTATTTCTCTTAGCTTATTTCTTAGCATTTGTCTCTCGTGTTCGAATGGCGGACAGTGAAAGATTGCATGTTCCGCATATTCCTCAGTCTGGATGTAATTCGGACAGTAGGAAGAATTGTCGTGCTTGAATCTGTAGGGATAGGCGCGAAAGCATCCATATCTATTTAGTAATTGCGTTGTGTAGAAATCTACCTCACCATGCCTCAAGAAGCGGAATGAGATGATAGGTTCATCGGCCTCTGCTCGACACTCTCCATCGTTGTTGCCATTTGTCTAGGCTGTTTGCTCTTTAAAGTAAGTTCGCTTCTCCGTCGGTTAACACTTGCTCCTGTCTGCTTATTTGGTATGTGTTTTGGAATCCCTCTGCCAGTATGTCGATTGGGAGCAATCCTGCAATAACACGGACTGCATCTCCTGTACGAAATGCACTGCATACTCGAACTGCACAAAGTCGATTCAATTCTACGTCGGTATGACTGGATTTTCATAGCTTTGGCCCATATTTATGACCCGTAGATTATCACAGTTGTAAATACACCGGCCAAAAGCAGCCATTTGCTTATCTCGGCCGTCCATGATTTGGCAGCTACAATATTTGTAGAAGCTTCATCTAGACAGGTGTATGTTGGATCAAAATAAAGTGCAATGATTACAACTTTATCTTCTTCTTCTTCCTTTTTCAGCGAGGTTATGATCCAAAAATAAGGGATCACAACCCTCCCACTTCACCGCATTTCTACTGATTCGTCTATGGGGTTCGTCTATTTGACCTCAGAAAATATTGGCAGGCCTCCCGATTTCGGATCACTCGGTTACTGAGGCCAATGAAATGCCGATGTCCTCACATTTGTGTGATCCAGGCATTTATAGGCCTGTCTTTCCTATATCGCGATGTCTTTGGAACGTGCATTGATATTGCCTTTTTAACAGGGTTCAAATGATCTGTTCTTTGAACGTGGCAATACCAGCTGAGCCGGTGCCGCTCTATTTTTTGTACGGTGGTTTCCTTGATGTGAAAGCTTCCATGGATCTTCGAACTTTTTATTCGATCAAGCATTGTCACTCCTGCTGTCATACGAAGCATCTTCATCTCAGCTGCCGTCAATTTACTCTCATACTTTTTGTACATCGTCCAACATTGTGAACCGTCTGTGAGCGCTGGACGTACAACTGCGGTGTGGAGCCTTTAAACTTAGGTGGCATTTTTCAGTCACAGAATTTAGCAGAATTTTCTCGTTACTTCATCCACCCTACGCTTACGCGATGATTGATGTCATCATCACAGTTTGCTTTGCTGTTGATCACAGATCCCAGATATTTGAAATTTTCGCATTTGGAAAGCACTGTTCCATTCAAATAAATGTCTGAAATAGGCCTGAGTGGATCAGAGAACGGGCAGCACAAGTACTCTGTGTTTTTTGAACTAATGCGATACCCATTTCCCTTCAGAACGTCCACCCACACATCAAGTGCTCGTTGCAGGGATGTAGGATCCGCAATTATGATGGCTCCATCGTCAGAAAAGAATAACTGATATGGCTTGGAGTCCATCACTTTTCAAAAGTTCTTTACAATACTGCTGCCACTTCTGCAGAATTTTGTCGTCATCTACAAGAAGCTGGCCATGAGTATTGTTGATGAACTTTGGCGAACGAATTTCCTGAGCATTCCTCCTTCTTTGGGCCGCTAATTTGAAGATGGTTGCGCTCTTGTTCATATTGTGTCTTTGCAGCTCCTGGATAGCCTGGTTTGCATCAGCAACCGAGGAAGATATTTTCTTCAGCTCCCGATACAGGCCCTCCGCACTCTCTGCTTGAAGCTGGGCGTACTTTTTCTTCGCTTTTTTCTTGCAACATCTGTATTCCATTTCGAGGCGAGCTGTTTCGTCACTATTGTTAGAGGGTCACTTTGAGCAAGCATTGAAAGTCGCTTTCTTTTCATTTATCACCTTCTCAGCTTCATCACTCCACCACCATGTTTCTTTATAGATGGTTCCTTTATAAAGGAATTAAATTTAATAAACGTTTTCAAGCTTATAAAACATGTTTGTAACTATTTGAAATATGAACTGGGCTAACCCTTTCGACCCGGCTTTCGGGGGACCAATTCCGGACAAGTTTTGTGATTTACATCTCATTAAAACCTTCAGAAGAAATGCTCAAGCACAAAAAAATTTCAGTAGGTTAGAGGGCGGTGCCGGTGGGCGGTAGTACAAAAATGTACCATCCGGGATGTTATGTGGTACAATATTGTATCAACCGTATTCTTTAGGCTATATTACATGACGGTTGGTACACATTTGTACCACTAAAAAGGACGAATGGTACATATATGTATCACTCGCAAAAAACCATGAATTTTTTAGTATTACAATAACAAACACTTACGTTATAAAACAAATTTATATGTATTCACTTGATATTATAATATCCTGCTTGTTTCACCACAAAAAATTTAAAAACACTGAAAAAATCAACCGAAACGTCAACACTCCACTAAATTATTACTTCAACTGCTATCGACAACATGCAAAACCAAACACGCACAAGCGTGTATCAGCTGCAAGCACATTTGGATACCGTTAACAGAACGTTGAAAGACGTGGTACAGATCTCGACCAAATAGTATGCAATTTGTGACTTTCAGGTATGTTTATACTTTTGGTGGTACATAAATGTACCAGCCGGGTCGAAAGGGCTAAGTAGGAATAACGTAATCTTAGGAATGGAAAAGCAGACCAAGCAGACAGGATAAGTTAAGGAAAGTTTCTTGACAAATGTAGGTACTCTTAGGAAGGATTCAATTTAATCCGCTGCGTTGTTGGTAGCCATAATCTTCTATACATTTTCTTCCCTTGGGACATTTGTGATAGGGCATTACCAGCTTCATTTTATTTGATCTTCGAAACTCGGCCATCTTGTAGTTGAACGTCTCCGTGAATAGCTTGATAGGCATGGCAGTTGCTTTCGCCTTATGGATTTTATGTCTGAAATACAAAGTTAGTTATTCATAATTCACTTCTGACACCAGCTTTTCTTATCAACACCGTATTTTTAGCACCACGAAGTGTAAGCCAGTTGGTCAATTTCAATTTAAATCATTTAAAGCCTCTAATAATAATATACGATTTTCCTGGATGCATGTAGGTATGAGCGATTGCGTTGTTTAGTCGAAGGACCAGCTAACTGTGACGTTACCGACTTTTCAGTACGTAACAACTTTTCCGATATGCTTGCCAGAAGTCATAAAATGCAATGATTGTTCTATTTGCAACTCATTGAATACCAAAATTGGCAAGGGATGGACAGTTCCGTTTTTAGTACTATCGGCAATAAGTTCAACAACTAAATTTTGCATACACCTGTCCTTCGATTTATACGGTACTCGAAATACACGGTTTTCAAATTGAACATTTTTTTCTTTTGTGTTTATATCGATTATGCATTTCTTTATGTGGCCTTGAAATTTCAACAGAAATGAAAAATGCGCTTTGTCAATACGAAGAAGCTTACAAAGATGTTTGCCAAAGTAAGCAAATGTTTATCACGAATTTTCTCATATCAACCAAATGATGTGAAGACAAAAATACAGGCATACAATTATACAATTTCATGAAACTAATGTTAGTGACTCGGATAGTGATATTGTTGACATTCAGTGGAACCCATGTCAATTTATTCATACAATCCTTGTCTCTTTTTATTTATTTTGAACGTATCTACGAATTTTCTTTATATTCCTTAATTCGATTTATACGGCCTAAAACTCTGTCTCGTTTTACATGGTTTCAATCTGCACGATTTTGTGTGGAACGTATCTACCGTGTAATGGGACAGGTCAAACAGCCATTCATAGGTTAACATTATTGATTGAAAAATCATTAGCTGCCAAAGAAACAGCCCTATGTGCCTTCATAGATATACAGGGAGCATTCGACAACACTTCCTATGAGGCTATCAAAAAGGCTATGATCAGGAAAAATATCGCTCCTCTGATCATAAACTGGATCCTAACCATGCTATGCAGCAGGAAGATAAGAATCGAGTGCGGAGGCTCGCATAAAACTATAACAGCTACCAGAGGTTGCCCGCAGGGAGGAGTCCTCTCTCCCCTGCTCTGGACCATAGTTATTGACGAACTTCTAGAGCTACTTGAAAAATCGGGTTACAAAGTACAAGGATACGCAGACGACATTGTCATCAGCGTCAGAGGCAAATTTGAGGACATAATTTCTCAACTAATGCAAGGTGCCCTCAATTTAACTTCTGATTGGTGCAGGATAAAGGGACTTACCATCAACCCCGGAAAAACCACACTTGTACCCTTTTCCAGGAAAAGAAACCACACCCTCAAAGAAATTAGACTGGAAAACGTCCCAATCGACATATCCAAGGAAGCGAAGTACCTAGGTGTTATACTTGACAAGACGCTCACCTGGAATTCACACGTGAACAAGGTTACCGAGAAAGCGACAAGAGCAATGTTTATGTGCCAGCGCCTACATGGTAAAACTTGGGGGCTAAAACCCAAGATAATATATTGGACGTACAGCGCCATTATCAAACCCATGACCACCTATGCATCGTTGGCTTGGTGGCCAAAAACCTTACAGGCCAAGACTCAGGAACAGTTGAATAAATACATCGTCTAGCCTGTCTGAGTATCACAGGAGCAATGAGAACGTGCCCTACGGCAGCAATGGGAGCAATGCTTAGCCTCAAACCGTTGCACCTTGCAGCACAAAAAGAAGCTATCACTCAGCATCATCACTTCTATCACTTCTTCTCACAGGCTACCCAAGATCTCGGACCTTAAAATCGGCAACTTTACAGGCCATTTGAAAATTCTAAGTTATATTTAAAATGACCCTATTCTCAAAATCCCAGATACTATGATCAAGAAATACCGGTTCTCCAGGAAATTCATTGTGGTCATAGGTGACCGCCACACATGGAGGAATGAAGGACTTGTAGTCTTACCAAACTCTCAAACTTGGTACACAGATGGTTCCAAATTGGAAAATGGTAGCACTGGCGTAGGGGTTTATGGACCCAGGTTCCAACGTGCGGCTGCGCTTGGGAAATCACCAACAAGTAAGCTCTGTGTACGAGAATGTCTGCGTAGAAGAGTCGAGGGTACTCGTATCTATATCCTCTCAGACAGCCAGGCAGCACTTATGGCTCTGAAATCGTACACGGTAGGATCAAAACTTGTATGGGACTGTCTAAACCTACTCGAAGATCTCGCATCGAAAAACATAGTCACTGTGGCCTGGATACCAGGACACGAAAGCTTCGAGGGCAACGAACGGGCGGACTACTTAGCGAGAAGAGGCGCTAGTCGCCCACTAGTCGGTCCTGAACCCTATTTTGGAGTCGCACGGAGTAGCGTTAACATAAAAATAAAGGAATGGGAAGATGATCATCATGCAGAGTACTGGGCCAAACTCAAGGGCCAAAGACAGGCAAAGAAGTTCATTAATCTCAACGGCTGCAAGGCTAAAAAGCTACTCGAGCTGAGGAAAGCAGACCTAAAAACCTTAACAGGCTACTTGACTGGTCATTGCCCACTCAGGTACCATTTGCACAAGATAGGAGTAGCAGATACAGACCAATGCCGGCTATGTGGAGAGCAAAAAGAGGCGGCAGAACATATTCTTTGTGAATGCCCCATGGCCGCAAGAAAAAGACTTCTCCATATCGGAAGGGCTGTATTGAGTCCCTCTGACTTCTGGAATATTGAGCCTGGAGCTTTGTTGAGGTTTATCAAGAGCCTTAACCAAGTTCTCAGCTAAACACCGGGCTGGCACTATAGATTTTATAGGTCGCAGTGCGTACAAGGCCCTAGTAAAGTAAAGTAAAGTAATGGGACAGGTGTATATGCTTTGTCTCCCATAACACTGTCCAATAAAATTCAATGGAATAAAGTTTCTTTTTTAAAACACAGACACACCAAGTGGTGTATTGTTTCCTAAATCAAAACTTTCCGATTTCCAAAAAGCGACAATTCCGTCCCTAGCACAAGTAATTGGAAGTAAAAAAAACCGGGAATTTTCGTAATTTTGCTAGGGTCGCAAGCACTTTAATTTGTGTACTAAGTAAAATACTTTGATTGATTTTTATTATTTTTTTTGTCGGCATAGTAAACGATCGACTGCAGCACTCAGACGCAACTAGTCCATTGTACTACCAGAGAGCAAATGCGGATTTACCCATTTTATTGGAATTTCCTTGTCTTCTAAGAAAGCCAAGCAAGCACTTCAGTGATAAGGAGCTTATAGTACCAGCACTCACAACATCAACACCGAGGACCTGCAACCTGATACGAGCAAATGCCGGACACTCACAGTGATAGTGTTCCGCGGTGTAGTAGCTCTATCCACAAGCGTCGCAGATTGTAGTGTCACTCAAGCCCAGCACGTTAAGGTACTTGGCGAAAGCAAAGTGGCCTGTCAAGACGCCAATAGGTTGTCTACAGTCTTTTCTGCTGAGAGACAACAAAAAAGCCACTGATTTCTTACAGATGGACGGGAGCATACGTTTAGTCAACCTTCATCCTGGAGAGTCATGCTGCACACTGTTGTGTTCGTAAGAGACCCATTCTTCAATGGAAGCCCTTACCGAGGACGCAGGGAGACCCAGTGCGGTCACGGGGCTTGAGAAAGCCTCCGCTGGGCCTCGTTCAGAAATCTCATCGGAGATTTCGTTCCCCAAGATCGCTGTGTAACCTGGGACCTATATAAGAAACAGAGAATTCACCCTCGCGACCGAGTTCAAAGAGTTTTTGGTTTCACGAACTATTTTGGAAGAGGCTAAAGCGTTAATTAAGCATGGCCTTAAGCGCAGCCTGACTGTCACTACAGACACAAATACTACAGCCATTCTAACTGTTCTTCACAACATACTTCATGGCCATTAGGATTGCATAAGTTTCCGCTTGGAAAACTGACGCATATTTGCCTAACGAGAAAAGAAGTCTAATGTTGTCGACTTCCAGAAAGAAACCAGCACCAGACACTTGACTGGTTTTGGAACCGTCCGTGAAAATACTACTGCCTTCCATTCCTGGCTCAGACTCTGCCTGAAGTCAGTCCTGAATATAAGGAAGTCGACATTGAATTTGCGTATCAGCTGAAGTTCTGGTGTCATAGCGTCAGACGACCGGAGTCGTAAGATAAGTGCCGCGTATGTTCATCAAAATTTCAGTGCGGAGTATACCAAAAATCACTCCGCCTAAGATCATGGATGGTATTGATAGTGCAACCTATGATATAAATATCAAGCGAAGGTAAGTTCAGCAAAGCATCTAGAGCAAAGCCGGGCATACTCGGAAAAGCCCTCGTGCAGCCGAGATAATACTTTTATAGTTAGATGCAAAATTTCCTTCGAATTTCATAGTTTTCCGGAACCCAAAGTGGGATATTAAACTTTTTGATCTATCTATCTTTGATTTCATTTTATTTTAATTGGTCTAAGCGTAGGCAAACAAATTAATTAAAATATTGTCCTGGCACTCAGAATCGTCCATATATTATCCCCCTTCATTCGATTTTACTTAAGCATGTTTAAAGGATATGATCAAATATGATTTTTGAAATAAAAAAGATAAAGATTTATTGAACGGTTTTTCCCAGTAACTTTTGGCATTCAACTTGGTCTCCAGCAATATTAATGGTCTTTAGTAAGGACCATGTACGATATATGTACCTGCTGGGAATCTTTGTGATGGTGAAGATTGGAAGTGAATTGAGATAGACAAATTGCCTTACAGATTGTAACTAGAGTATAACTAGGACATAATGAATATCGGAGTAAGGAATTACAGGCTTATGGTTTTTAAGGAAGCATCTAAAACTTTTTGCTTTTCTTCGCCATATCCGGGAATTCATTATAAAAAAATACATAATAACCGAATTTTACTGTCTGAATATACATAAATCTTTCCTAGTCTTATACACAGGATATCGTTCCACTTATTCTAAGTTGTCTTATTGATGCTAAGCAATCGTGGCGTCGATTACAATTCAGTTTGTGATATAGAATTCGTAGACCCCTGAATAACAGCTTGATGAATAGCACTGAATGCAGGCTAAAAAATACTGCAAGGACCAATATATGCATATGTCTGTGGAAGACGCATATTTTCATTTGCTTTCGAGCCATCAATAAAGAAAAATATTTCGCCATTTTTATTCTGAGTTGGGTTGGAATGTCGGAATCTATCAGAATGATACTAACCCCAAACCCAATATCAGCGTGGTGTTATAACCCACCTCCGCTTTCTAGCCTCTTCTATTCTGGCGCTTCATTCATCTTTTGTTCAGCTTGTTCTTTTTTCACCGTGCCACAGGTTCACCACACTGCAGCATATGTTTTGCATCTCCCATCTATATCTTCCCCAGGATCACTTTTTGCGTGATTTTAGTGCACCTGACTATGGCATCTATCATTGAGTAAGCTTTTAAAAACGCGCACTACTCGTCTGGCTGCTTTTCAATATTTGCACCTTGTCGATTTCCAGTAATTCTTTTGTTTTCTAAAACGTATATCGGACGAATGAAGATGGTTCATCAGGAGGTTTCGTTTCTTTATATATCAACAAAATCTTAATTTTAAATTGCTTTGCAAAGACAGGCAGGAGATCTGCACTTTTTAGCAAGGTTCTGATTAAGTATGATGATTTTGGTATGTCCTGTATGCTGCTTCAGTCACGAGTTCCGTAGTCTTATGGTCAAGGACCACCTTCTGTTTACATGTTTATTTATCCAATACCGATCAAAGGCAGGGCTATCTATTCTAAATCAATAAGATCTCTGCTTACTGAACTTTTCTTTAACGGTAACCTTACCTCACACTATCCTCTACAAGCGACGACTGAGTCCAATACGGCTTAAAGGTTATAAACCTTATAGTGGCTATCTGTATATTATGATTTTTATAAGCTGATTTAATAACTACGCATTTTCTTAAAATTTTATATGTGGCACCATTTCAAGTCTGTGGAATATTCTTTTATAATATCAACATCTCGAAATAAATCAGTTCTGAAAACAGTTTGCTGAACATTTTTTTACATTCCAAAACAAGCGGAAAATCTAAAATTTATTTCATTTTTATGTGAGTGTAGCACATGCGGAAGTTTTTTTGTTATTTGATTTATTTTTATTACTTTCATGAGAATTTAAGAGACTGCTTTAGAACAGAGATATTTTTCTGAACCAAAAAATAAGTACTAACGATTTGCTTACTTATATTGCATTTGAATTTATCCCTGCGAGATGTCGTGCGAATGGAATTGCGCATAAACCATGAAATTGTTTCAACAAAAGTGAGTAAATTTGAGAAATGAGAAAGCAGATGCCTTCGAAAGATAGAATCGATGGTCTAGTTTAAAGATGCAGCGTGTTCAAGGCTTATAAACCATGCAGCATTCATATTCTATGCATAAGGGTCTGACATATTTCGTGGATCTCAATATAATTTATATATATCCCGCAATCCATTACTCGGTAATCGCCCACATCAAGCAAAACCCCTACCTCAGTTAGAAAACAGTAATAAAATGACTTAAGTGACGCGTCATACGTCACTTAGCAGGAGATTTATACTCATTTAAAGAGGGCGAATCGTTTGACGACCGCTTTTAATTCCCTGCGACTACATCAATCACTATGTCAATAGCCAGAATAATCCTTAAGGCTTTAAGAAAGCAAATCAGGAAGGGAAGTGAATTATTATAATATCCCGGCCACCAAACTGTGAGAACTCAAATTCTGACACAAAAAAATGGAACTGAAACTGTCGTATCATTTAAATAGAAGCACCATAAAGATTTGTCATCCTCATAACATCATAAGTGGGTCAGTAGGCCTGCATCCAGACAGATAGGATTCACCTTACTGGTGGTGGTAGTTGTGGTGGCTTACAAGCTTGTGGAGGCACGATTGTGCGACAGTGTGTAACGTAAGCTGAAATACATCAAGGAGTTGAATTCTACACTTACCACTCTGGTTTGTGAGAAGATAAATTATTTCGTCCTGGGTGGCTTTTCCATGGCAGTGGAAAATATGTGGTCTTGAAGACAAATGTTATGAGAGGATTTTGCGTCTCATTAACTGGAATATGGTGTCCTGAAAGAGAAATAATATTTTCCAAGTGGAGACTGTAAGATGAGTAATATGGTTGCTTTTTCATATGGGTTATGTGTTCACTCGTAAGATTAAATTCAATAAATACAATACATGGGCAAAATTAGAGTGTGATGCGTCTTAAAGAGAAGAAATTACATATTTCAAAAGAACTGAATTTTTCCGTAGGAAGATATGAAGATCATTCCTGCTACCTTGGACATAGGGAAATTTAAATAGCAAAATATGGAAAGTTGGGTAAGTCGTTAAGTCCGTCCCATTGAGGAAACCTTTATAAACAGGCTTATAGCTGCAACATATAAGCTTGTCTATTATTTCATTTAAGGTGCAAGTGAAGGAACTAGATACTGCTCGCGACAATTTTGTGGATCGATTTGAAGATCGTAATCCAGACACAAGCTTGATGCAGATTTGCGTTGATAACCTGTTTCAAGCATAGGATTCTGGTACATCTTTAAGCAGCCGGTTACGTGTTTTATTTAATGCGAGATTTTATGCGCATCTGGCAATTTGAAACTGAACGAAATACTCCTCTTGAAATGCAAGCCACAACGAAGTCAGATTGTGAAGGGCGTTTTTTGATTTTAAAAGGATCTGGAACCTGCAGATTATTCAAGAATAAACTAAGTGATTTCTTAGGTAGCGCGGTCGTATTTACAGAAAAAGACAACTCAAATTCATCAGAATTGTTGCGATTTAGTCCGTCAAATTCGTTGCTTGATTCAATTGGAGATGCATTGTAGGCACACTGCTTGGGTAACAAAGAAAAGTGTTTTAATGACTTACAATCATTTCTAGAGAATTAAAGAATACCTAAATTGCTTTAAATAATACATGCCATTAACCAGCAAGCCCCTTTAGGTAGCACAAAACTTAACCCCTTGCCTAAAATCATGGAAGAGTGCCTCAATTAGGATGGTTGAGGCACTCTTCCGCTGGTGTGCAACATTCATGATAATTTTATCTTCTTCTGTAAACTTCAGTTCTTTGAACAGGAAAGTTGCAGCTGTTAATCACCAATGTTGCTGTACAGTCGGTAAATAGCTAATTTTTATTTTTTTTTGACAACAATGCAGTTGGAACCATAGATGGTTCGAACAATTTTCTTCCAAAGATTTTAAAAGCACCTCACTTATTGATACGCAACAAACATCAGTTCCAGAAAGGTGAGGGTTTTTCTCACGATAACTGTACTTAATTGCTCCGCTCAATTACTCAACTCCTAGCGCATTTCAATTGAGGCTGTTTAACCTCTCTCTGATAGAACTGCGACGCAGTAGTACATAATTTCCCTGATAGTACACCTGTATTTTAATATATACATCGTCTAATAACAACTAATAATACGATCCAACTGATTCAATGATAGTCTAGACGAATGTTAAGACAAACACAATAAAAAATGCTTTGGCCATTAATTAAGCGAAGCTCCACCCCATCTCGCAGAAATTTGAGCATAATATACGAAATTAATCGACTGCCTTTCACCCACCAACTTACCTAATCAGAACATAATTCTTTTGATTAGTTGCAATCTTCCATTCCACTCAATAGTTTTTGTTACGGTCGTACAAAGCCTCGGCCGTTGAAAGTAATTATATCATGTAAAGCTCTCCACTACCTACAATGTCCATAGTTGTCAAAATGTCATTTCCCACTTAGCAGAGCAATTAACACATTAAATGCCGACTTCATAGTCGTAGAAGTTCCTCTACAAGAGTATAACTTCAAATATCTTCATTTTGCACATTCCGCACAAGCACTTGACATGTATTTCCGTATCTCGTCCTTTTTGTTTGTATGCTGGTGCTAATATATGGCATTCTAGTTAGCAGAATGTCATTCACTTTGCCATCCCATGACAATATTCTGAATGCAGTGCGATATCATGTGGAATCATAGTCGCCGTCAGATTGGCGTCTACCGGATGCCAAGCCAGAACGTTCATCCGAGCGTTTGTGACCTGAATTGTATGATATTCTTAGCTGAGTCCAGATGGTCGTCGTCATTTCAATAAGATAAGCAATTAAGATAATGTTTTATTCTATCGTATTAGTGAAGGTACATACATATATGAGAAAGACATGAACAAAATATGCAAAGGTGGTTGGTCTTACTTAATCCCGTTGAACAATTTGTTCATGACTTTAGCTAATAAGGACTTGCCGTTCTGTTTAAAATAAATATGGTCCGCAGATTATGTTTCTTAAGACCAAGCAGAAAAAATCAACGAATTCCTTTCTATTTCCTTCGCCTCCTGCGAATAACTCTCTCCGTACGAGTGTAATTTTTTAAATGTCCTTATTATTCTTTCCGGCATTCCTTCTCGTACATTTGCTCTTGGATTTGCTCCGTAACAGGATGGCGCAACAACAGTCATTAGACGTCTTATTGTACTTATCATTGTCTAGATATCCGTCTTTAACAGAAAACAACTTTAAATTACCCCAGTAAGGTTCAATGAACGGATAAGCTATTCTCTTGGATAGAGAGATTTCCAGGTCGGTGGCGAACGTAGTTTGGTGGTACTATTTTCTTAATGTATGTCATTACAAATGGAAATTGCTAGTATGTGGCTAAGTGAATAATATTGTCTTATGGGAGTTCCACTTAATTCCGTATCACGCCCTTTTCACGTTCTCAAGGAATAAAAATCAAAGTACTCGGAGCTGCATAGATAAGTACTATTTCAGAGTGAATGACCGAGAATATACGATTACACATTTTTTTTTCCGAGGATATGTAAAAATTTACGAAAAACACTGTGAGGGCCGAGTGCTCGTAGTATTGTGAGATTTTTAATCACTAAAAAACCTTCCTTCAACAAATTTATTTTTTCGCTTACTACAATTAAGTTTTTAGCTTATCGAGTAGTTTTTCTTTCCTACCTACCTTTGGCAGGTACCTTTCCACTGAAAGTTTCTACTTGTTCCGCACTTGATTAGTTGCTATCGCGGGAGGTCAAAAGGTTTGGTCTTTGTAGGCGGCGCAATAAATTTCTCTCATCAAGGACTTGAAGGATTGACTTGATGACGTGTCCTTGTAATCGACCTTTATGGTTACGCGCGAAGTTTGTAATTTCATCTTCGACTAACGGAGAGCTCTTAATCTCTGTGGATGTTGTTGTTTTGATGTACCGCGATGAATTAGTGATTGCTGTTAGCAGTTTATTTAAAAAAAATTTTAATTTTAGATTCTTAAAATCTGTAACCCCAGAGTTGTTTTCCATATGCCCTTACCGGCTTAAGCACTTGCTTGTATAAGAGCAGTTTGTTCTCTATGTTGGACTGTTTTACAAATAATCGGTACAGTTCTCTATATTTATTGTGGAGTTCCTTGCGTTTTTTCTTTACGTGCGGCTTCTATTTCAACTTGCTGATCGCCGCTTGCTGATAAATGTGGTGAAAAAGATTTGACGACTAATAAATATCCATACATATTAGGCGACGTTAATCTTGGTCATATCGATTGGTGTTTTCTGAAAATGAGCAATTTTTACTTCCTTTCAATATTACCACAGACGTAGAGATTGTAGCCATCGATTCTCTTACCTCATTGAATTTATTCCAGTTAATAATATCAAAAACAATTTGGGCCGAATTTGAGACCTTTTCTTTTTTAATAATGATATTGGGCACTCGTTCTTCATATCAGATTTTCCTTTAGTTAATATTCAAATTCATCATAAAGCATTCTACGTAACTTTTGAATTTTATGATTTTATTATTGAACGATCAAGTGAGTGCTTCAATTTTAAGAAGCCAACTTCATTGCGTTAGGAAATTTCTATAGTTCAATTGATTGGCAACGCAAACTTGATAATAGAAATCTTACTCATACGTTTACTATATTTAAAGAATTGTTAAAGAGGCATTGAGCAGTTTGTCTCTATATTCAGAAGAAAATCTTCCTTCAAACTCCGGTGGTTTAAGAAAAGATTAAAAAGCTTAGAAAATGCCAAAAATAAGGCATTGAACAAATCTAAAAGTACAGGAAATCCTGAAGATCGGTGTCAAATTTTACAACTTCGACGAGAGTACGATTTTTTAAATAGGTTTTTGTATCAACAATATATGTGTTGCAGAAAGGAATATGAACAGAAGCAGTAAGTCATCCTGGATCTTCTTGAATTCCAAGAGAAAAACCTCATTTCTTCCTAATGCAATGGAACTTAATGGTGAGAATTCGAGCGATTAGTACTCGATTTGTAACCTATTTGCGATATTCTTACAATCTAATTACAATACATTATGTTACCTCGGATACAAGTAATTTAGATTTCAGTATCAGCCCCATTACTGGCTTTCATTTAACTTTTTTCTCAGATCAAGAAGTCCCAATGGAACTTGTTGAACTCAATCTAAACAAGAAATACTTTAAGATATCCCAAGAGAAAGAAATCGCAAGGCGTCAAATCAGGCGAACGCGGTGGCCACTCGATATCACCACGTAATGAGACAATACGCGCAGGAAACATTTCTCTAAGAATGGCTAGTGACAGGCGAGATGTGTGAGCTGTTGCACCACCTTGTTGGAACCACACATGTTCTTGTCCATGTTGATCGAACAGATCACGCAATTTCGGCCGAAGGAAATTCTCTAGCATTGCACAATATCTATCGGAAGTTACAGTAACGGTAACACCGTTCTCTTCAAAAAAGTATGAACCTCATACACCAACATAAAAAAACAGCACACCAAACTCTAACTTTGGGACTATGAAGTGGTTATTGTCGAAGTTCCCTGAGATTATTTTGAGACCAATATCGGAAATTTTGCTAATTGACTGTGCCTGAAGGATGAAAATGAGTTTCGTAGGTGCACATTAAAACATCTGTGCGGGGAATGTTCAGAAGGAGGTTCGACACGCAACTGTACGGATTTCCCAATGTTGTTCGCTCAGTTCTTGTGCAACCATCATTTTATAGGGATGCATTTTCAGCTCACGGTGAAGAATTCTGCGTACACTTCGATTTGATAAGCTCAATGCCGCCGCGGGTTTGCTTGCAGAACGCCGTGGAGATTGCTGAATCGAAGCCCTGACAGTGGCCACATTTTCCGCTCCTGTTGAATTACGAGCTCATCCACGAGACTTCTTTTTGAGTGCAGAGATTGTTTCTTTAAAGTTTGATACCCAAAAGCGTATTTTTTTTTTGTCAGGGACGGAATCACGTCGACGAGTACGCAGTGTATGCGAAAAGCACGCTGCGTCGCAGTCAGCGTGGGCGTCGCGTCGGCGTGGGCGCCGTGGCGTAAGTGGTTAGTGTGTCGGATCACTACGCGTGAGGTTCCAAGTTCGAATCCCAGAAAATACCAAAAAGTTTTTTTACGGTCCCACTTCTCGCGAGCGTCTGACAAACATCCGAGAGTATTGTTGTCAGGAAAAAGCTCCTGAAATCGCCGTTCGGATTCGGCATTAAACTGTACGTCCCTTCCATTCGTGTAAAAAATATAACGCACACAACATGAGTGGTTGTGAGAAGCTAGGCCCTGACACTTTAAAGAGCTGTTGCGCCAAATATTTGTTTTGTTATTTGTTTGTCGGCGACCCGCCATTTTTAATGAATTCTTCGACAACAAGCGCATGGCGTACTCCCATCCAAAACATTATGACAACTGAAAACCGCACGATTGCCGCTGTCTATCGTCACCCCCCGAGCTTTGCTATTCCCAACCTAATCTTATCTACATTCTATTTAAATCGGAGATTTCTTTCTGCCCCACCCTGTATAACACCGAATCAGTATGGGTTTGTTAATGGTCGTTCTTCAACCACCAATCTATGTCTTTTCACAAATTTTTGTATAAAAACTATAGAACATGGTAACTAAATTGACGTGTTATGCACAGATTTGATAACAGACATGGTCGAAAACAAGTCGTTCGAATTTATGATTATGAATCATCTCATTTTGGTGTGACCTCAACTCTTCCGTAAGGTAGTCATTTGGGACCACTTTTATTCATTTTTTACGTTAACGATATTCCTGATATCTTAAAGTTTTGGAAATGCCTGATGTTTGCGGATGATGTAAAACTATTTCGTTCTTTCAAAGTGGCATTGCAGTGTTCCTAAATTAGCGCAAATCTAATCATTTGGAACTCAACCATTCAAAATGCAAAATCTTTAGTGCCTTCCGTTCATCTTCTTCTTCTTCTTCCTCTTCTTCCTCTTTTTCGTTTTTTTCAGCGAGGTTATGATCCGAAAATAAGGGATCACAACCTCCCACTTCACAGCATTTCTACTGATCCGCCTGTTCCTTCCTTCCTTATGTCCTGTATCCCCTTGTGGGTCCTAGGGCCTCTACTACGCCTACGCGCCATCGTGTACGGTTTCTGGCAATGTGTCTGAGTTCTCCCCAACTTTTCCCTAACTGCCGTGCCTCCTTCTCGACTGTTCTGCGCCATGTTCTTCTCGGACCGCCAGGTCTTCTGCCATCCTGAGTTAGAGGGTTCCATTGCATAGCATGGTTCGCTATGGAGCTGTCACCCTTTCGGAACGTGTGACCAATCCACTGCCACTTCCGCCTATTGGTTCCTGACCCGTTCTCTCGTAAAGGTGTTCGTTAGAGATACGATTGGGCCAGAAAATCCTTAAGATATTGCGCAGACACCTATTAACAAACGTTTGCAGCTTTCTGGTGATAGTAGTGGTCACTCTCCACGTGCTGCAACCATATAGCAGCACGGATTCAACGTTGGAGCGGAACAGTCTTATTTTGGTGCTCAAACTGATTGCATTGCTTCGCCATATTTTGGACAACATCCCGAACGCGGACTTTGCTTTGGCGATCCTGTTGGTTATATCCAGTTCGGTTCCACCATCGGTCGAGACAATACTACCAAGATACTGGAAATCCTCTACTCTCTCTACCGGTTGTCCAGCAATGCATATTTGAGCTGATGAGTTTGTTCCAAGGCTGATAATTTTAGTTTTTGCCGTATTAATTTTCAGCCCGACGACACCTGCCTCCCTCTCCACATCTGCTGTCATTTGGTGGAGATCCATAATTCTGTGGGAGAGTAAGCATACATCGTCTGCGTAGTCAAGATGCTTCAGTTGAGATGTAAGAGTCCATCGAATTCCTCCGTTTCCCGTCGACAAAGCTGCATGAAGCACATCGCTAATCACCAATAGGAATAATATTGGTGAAAGGATACAGCCTTGTCTTACCCCACTTTGGATCTCAAATTCCTCAGACAACCTTCCCCTGTGCAGAACGTGACATTTGGAGCCTTCATATGTAGCTTTGATAATAACAATTAGTTTATCGGGGATGCCTCTCCTGCGTAAGGCACGCCAAATATACTCCCTGTTGACACTATCGAACGCCTTCTCAAAATCGATGAACAGCAGGTGCAGTGGCGATCGATATTCAAAACACTATTCGATGATAATCCGCAGGGTGTTGATGTGGTCGGCACAGGAGGATCCAGAGCGGAAACCTGCTTGTTCGGCATCGAGTGTATCTTCGAGATGTTGTTTGATTCGCTCAAGGATGATTTTAGCTATTATCTTAGCTGCAGCAGGAAGCACGCAGATACCCCTCCAGTTTCCGCACTCCATTAAACTTCCTTTCTTAGGAAGCTTGACGATCATTCCCTTTTTCCACTCGTTAGGAAAGCTCTCAGCTTCCCAAGCTCTATCTATAAGTGGAAGCAGAAGCTCAGCCGATGTTGTTGGCGTTGCTCGTAAGAGCTCTGCTGGAATACCGTCAAGTCCTACCGCCTTGTTGGTTTTGAGTGCCTTGATCGCGGTAATAATCTCATCTTTACTGGGAGTCGTGGTGCGTATTCGGGTACTTCTCACCTCGGGCATCTCAGTCTGATTTGGGAGCATATCGCTAGCGAATACACGGTTTAAAACCGTAGCAAAATGCTCTTTCCATCTCTTGAGCTGGTCCTCATCCGAAATGAGCAAGGAGCCGTCTAGGCTTTTCACTGGGTGTTGGCTGGAGCTGCGACCACCTGTCAGCTCCTTCGTGATTCTGTAGACGGTCCTGCTGTCGCACCTCCGTGCAGCTTCTTCTGCTTCTGTAGCCAGCGCGTTGATGTAGTTGCGCTTGTCACGTCGTACGCTACGCTGAACTTCTCTCATCTTCATGCGATATAGGGACTCTAGCTCGCTTCTCCCTGCTGCTGGGGTAGCTGCAACGCGAGTTTTTAGCTGTTTTCGTTCGTCAATCCGTCTCCAGGTATCCTCGGAAAGCCACGCCCTATGTCTTCCCTGCGATCGACCGACAATTCTTTCAGCACCAGATGTAAAAACATTTTTCACAGCACACCAATGGTCTTGGATGGTTGCGGGCATTGAGCTGCTGATTGCTTCCACACCTTGCGAAAAGTGCTCCCTTAATTTTTGGCGCACTGAGGGATCACTAAGTCTATCGATGTTGAACCTGGGCATTCTTGTGTTGTCGTGGGATCTTCGAACTGCAGCAGTGCGTAGTTGGAGAGTAGCTATCATAAGATGGTGATCACGTACTATCCCCACATCTGCCCCTCGCCTGTTTCGGACGTCCAGGAGACTACTTCTAAAGCGGCGGCTGATAGCAAAATGGTCAATTTGGTTGGAGGTTGCTTGCCTATCATTGGAAACCCAGCTGACTTTGTGGCAGGTCTTGTGCTCAAACATGGTGCCACCTATCACAAGGCGGTTGGCATTGCAGAAATCCACAAACCTTTCGCCGTTGTCATTCCGGTTGCCTAGTCCATGCTTCCCGATTACATGTTTGAGCCCTTCGTTGTCGCTGCCTACCTTGGCATTCAAATCCCCCATCACTATGACAATGTCTCCATTTGGTGTTGTGTTGAAGACGGCGCTTAAGAGATTGTAGAAGCTCTCCTTTTCGTCCTCAGACGAACTATTCGTTGGTGCGTAACACTGTATGATGGTGACGCGTCGTACTCTAGTCCGGAATCTGGCCGTCAAAATCCTATCACCATGAGGCTGCCAGGAAATTAGGCCCTTGCGTGCTGTTGTTGTTAGCAGCAGTCTGTGGGATCCGCCTGTGGGGTTCGCCTATTTGACTTCAGAAAATATCGGCAGGCCCGCCGATTTTGGATCACTCGGTTACTGAGGCCAATGAAATGCCGATGTCGTCGCATTTGCGTTATACAGGCGTTTATAGGCCTGCCTTTCCTACATCGCGATGTCTTTGGAACGTGCCCTCCGTTCATCCTCATATGTAAATTTTACTTATAGGCTTGGAAATGAGCCCCTATAATAGTAAACGAGATAAGAGATCTTGCTGTTATTTTGAATTCCAAATTCTCATTTTCTGTATATTGACTTTATTATATTTAAATCGAGTTGCTTGTTAGGTTTCCTTAAACGCAACTCTGTGGTTTTCAAGTATGTGTATACACTTCAAACTATATTTTTGTCCTTGGTACACTTTATTCTAGAATACCTCTGTGTCATAATTGTCTCCGTGCTTTGAAAATTCTATTTAAAGGATTGAAATGATACAAAATAGATTTACGCGTTTTGCGCTAAGAAACTTGAGATGGTCTGAAGGATTACCTGATTATTTAACTAGATGTGCGCTGATAAACTTAAAAAACCTTAAATAGCCGCGAACATGAGTTCTTTTTATTAAAGATATTTTAAATAATAATATAAATTAGAGATTTTTTCCTTTAAGTTCCTTCCCATAGAACCAATTACGCGATGTCTTTTATTATGCAACTCCATGTATAGATTCTTATTCAAAAGCAAAGTTTTAAAATATTTTAATGATCATTCTTAATGTCAACTAATTTCATATCCCAACCTTTTTGTTTGTATATGTGTATAATATTTTGTAGTAAGCAGATTGTTCAATCCATTGATAAATAATTTAGTTTAAAACTAAACTAAAAAAAAAAAAAAACTTGGGGTCAATTGTCATCCCGAGATATTTAGCCTCATTTGCGGACGGAATTTGGGCCGAGTTTATAAAGGTAGGCAAATTATTACATGATCAGATTTGGTTTCATTGAGCGCGATATGCAAACTCTTTGTCCATTCGTTTAGTTTCTCCGATCGCTTTACCTGTTACCAAAATTGCAGTGTCGTCGACAAATGTAGCTTATACGGCGATTTCTTCTTGGGGTATACCACGAGCATACAACCGATATAAGAGCGGACCAAAAACGCTTCCTTGCGATACCCCAGCCATTATTCCTTTAAATTCTAAAAATTCGTTTCCGTGTTTAACACGAAAGAGTTTATTGGTGATATATAACTTCAGAATGTTATTCAAATGTTTGGGTAGAACTTTGTCAAAAGTTTCAGAGACGTGAAAGAATGCGCTTTTTTCAAGAGAGTTCTCAATCACATAAGTTATTCTATGCACTTGGTCAATTGTGCGTTCTACGGAGACCAAACTGATGGTCAGGGATAAGATGTTCTGCTTCTATAACCGGCTGGAAGCGCCCAAGTAGTATCTGTTTAAAAGCCTGTATGACTCTTTCCTTCCGCGACTTTCCATTGACTCGGGATGTTAAACTCTAATCCAAGCGCAGCATTTATAACGTAGAGGAACTTCATTTAAGCTTTTCCGGGTAACGCTATGCTTTAAAAAACTCTCCCGCGGTCAAATCGTAACCAGGAACTTTCTTAAGCTTAAACTTCTTTATCTCTTGCTTGAGTTCGGCGAGACTTGCACTACTAATAGTGTCTTTTTCAAATACTGTATGCGACGAGTTGATATTTTCAATAAGCGGTTCTCCATCAAACGGCTTAAATGTTTCTTTCAGGTGATTGGCAAAGACTTCCGCTTTCTCCTCCCTGGCCCGTTACTTTTTTTATAATAGGCGCCGCTTGAATTAGGGGTACATTGGCTTACCCGTTGTGTGAAAATCTCAATTGTATTCCATACACGCATTGTAAAGGGTTCTGCCCTTTTGTGAGATACATCTTGAATCCTAGAAGGTGTATTTCGCATTAAAACTACTACCAACAAAAAAGTTGGATCTTAGGGAGCTAAAGACATTTGTAATATCACTTATTTATGCTTGTATAGCAGTAGACAATAAATAGACGAAATATTAAAGGAATAATGTCCATTTCGTACACGTATCGTGCTTACTTGCAATGCCTCAAACTCTATCTTTATTTCTGCCGAGCATTCGATGCATTTTGTTATGAATAATTATTATCCGCATTATAGCCATTTATCTTTAGTTGCGATTGCTTCGTTAGGTAAGTTTTACAAATCAGGCATCATTGCAAGCGCCCATTTGCGCATTTGGTTCATGTTTTCTTTGAAGTGCGTGTGCTATGAGAAATATTTCGAGAATATTTACACCACTTCCGAGTGCTGTGAATGAATTATTGTGCTTTGAATAAAAACTATAGTTATTGTTCTTGTTATCTTAATATTAAGTATAGATACAAATCAATTCTTTTCACGGAATATAAATTTGTTTCTGGTAAATCTGGTGAAATAGAGGACGAATTTGACTACATTTATGGTGATGACATTGCATCTGCTCCTAAAAGCGACGTAAGAAATTCAATTCAATATGACTTGGAATCCAAGAATACACCTGGTTCTGATTTGGCTTAAGAGACAATTTCTAGTACAGCCAAGCAAACATATCTAATAAACCCCAACGTTAAATAACAGCGGCATACAGTGGAAAATGACATTTCATCTTAAGCAAATAGACTATGATGACGCCATTTGCTTGTTTTCACATAGAATACTGGGGCTACATCAAATGGTCCACAGTCTGGCAACAGAGCCAAACAAAGTGGGACTGAAGATAAATACGGCCAAAATAAAAGCCTTACAGACGCCACCGCTCAATTAAACATCGCTGAATAGCAGGTCGAGAAAATTGACCACATTTTTTTTATCTAGGAAGTATTGATTCAGCCAAAGATGGTACCGAACTTGATGTTGAGAACAGAATCAGCAAAGCAAAGGCTGCGCTCGGAATGCTATCTAAGATCTGGAGAAGCAATGTTTACAGTAATAAAACCAGACCGTTTCATTCAAATGTCGAGTCAGTATTACTGTATGGGAGTAATAGAAGATGAAAACGGTTCAGGAACCTATTTTTTATATTTTTTTATTTTAACTTACTAGCCCAATGCGGACTCTCTAAGCTAATCCTCAAACATTATCTTATGTCTTTCGACCTAAGCTCACTTATATTATTTACATATTAACTATATTAACTTCGGAATGGTAAAATTAAGAAAATGTTTTATTAAAACAAAATGTGTGGGTGAACTTATTTGTTTTTATAAATAAATAAAACTTACAAACTATCTGCCTTAAAAAAAAATCTTAATCTAACTTAACTACGTTGCGTAATTAAATACGATTGACGTTATCATACGATGGAGAAAATGGCAGTGAATTGGTCACCTTTTGCGACGCGAAGAAAGTTCCATTGTCAAATATGCAATTTTTTCTTCATATCTTCTGATTGCAAACAATATTAAGAAGGAGCAAAAAAAACAACTCCTCCCAGGACAATCTGTACAGACCATACCCACATCTCTGTCACTAGTATACGAGTAGTTTTCACCCTAGCTCTACCATTTATACACCACACTGATGCAACTACACTTCCGAGTACTGCCGGAAGTCATTCATCCGCTTGTGGTGTGTACTCTAATGCACTGGTGTCGCGTAGGATAATGTTGTTATGAGCAAAGTCCGCTTTGCAGTGGTATATCCTGCAATTGTAGTTTTTATCGCATATCTATGAGTAGAATGTACTCTATGTAATGCAATTTAAAAACATACACTCCGAAGAAGTGAAGGTTTGTTCACTCTACCAGGATTAGGAACTCTTAAGGCAATAGAAAGGTATTTTGAAAATAACGAGGATGTAACATAGCTCGGTCACATATGATTATGATCCTAGCAGCACTGATATCTGACAGCAACCTTCATGAATATTGAAGAAGCTACTGAACAAAGAAATGAAAGCGGTAAACCATAAATTTAATTTGCATAACCCGCTGCAAGGAGCATAGAAATGAATCGGTTAAAGGAGGAGGTTGCTACTCCTTTTCTATAGAACTATGCATAACAGAGTGGATAGATATGATATTATTAAAGGGAAGAATACTATCCTCTCGCAACATCGTTGAATACTGTGTTTGATATCCTATTTCTGTAAATTGCAGTTCGAGAGAATCAGCTTCATATAAGAGAAATATCCTTTCAGGTGAAATAAAATTACCAAGAAGTGAAGAAATTACGAAAATCTTCAGAATACTGCATGCATTCCTTTTTATCGCACTATACAGCTGCAAAGCTTTGAGAAAATAAAGGAAATTCTTTGAAATTTATGAGTTATATGGCATTTGATTTCTACTTGGATACAAAAGTCAAGATTAATGAGAATAGTTTTCAGGTGTGACCCTGGTGACAGACAGGAAAAGATTGATGTTGCGAAAGAAATGAATTCAAAAGAACCATTAGTAAGAGTTCCAAACACCCCAAAGAGGAATCATATAAACGGGGCGTAACTCAATTAATTTGGTTCACGCAAAATGTCCAAACAATCAAATTGTAATAAAAGTAATAAATTGTTATGACCATTTTCCGGACTGAATGGGTTTATTCTTCTCGGATGTCCTTCAGAGAATCAAATACCAAAATAGCGTATAAAAAGCGGCTGTTACTGAATAGTGTTATGAGGGAAATATCAACCAGGATATTGTGTGTTTGGTAATAAGTAAAAGAGATTAAGAACAGAACGACGTTATGAGGACAGCACACAAAAGGAGCCTACTCCATTGTTGCGCACAAGTCCACTTTTGGTTTTATGTTTATTATTTCTGTACCTTCGACATTAATGTCACAGACACTTTTCGACTTTTTCTATGCGAATTGTCTCACTACGTCATGTCCTATGCACTTATGCGCTCACAGGATATTTTGCAAGTTTTTCATAAGCAATCTTATTTTCCGTTGCTGGTCATTTGTTGACCTAAAAATATTTTCTTTTTGTGTAGTTCTTCTCGGAATTTTAATACACATTTCCATCATGAGACGGATTTCCCGTCACCCATTGATTCAATGGGTTATACCTTGTTTGAATTTATCCAGAACAATGTCATGTGGCGGTCTAAATTTTGCAACAAGGTGGGTTGAATAAATTGAATTTATATTAAGCGTAGCTTATTTTTAGCCCCATCAATCAAGAAAAATAACTATGAATGGAACAAAGATGATAAAGCGAAATCGGAGAAGTTTGATGGCCATTTAGAAGAATCGTTTAAGCTGATCGATGGGCAACCTCTTATTGAACATATCAGGGCGCCGGATATAAAACTTGACTTGAGCTTAAACAAAACATATATGGACTGAAACATAGAAAAGCTTCTGTATACGACCTAATGTTAGGAAAGATTATCAAAGCGTTACCTAGAAAAGCTGCATTGGAAAAAGAATAAGTCATATAGACCCATTTCGCTTCTTCCGGTTGTATCTAAAGCTTGAAGAAGCCATTGCTAAACTAATCGCAGCCGATTATAGTTCGGATTTAAATACAAGCCTTCCACGATTGAGCAAGTAATACGAGTAATGCATAATGAGCATATTGTAATAATGCTTTTGAAGAAAAACTTATTCACTCAAATGTAAACTGCCTTTAACTTCCTATTACTCGGGTAATTCATAACCAGTACAAAACAAAAAAAAACAATAGATGATGAGGCCAACACTTTCTTTAATATTTTAAGCTATCCATCAGCTTTCTGCTTCATCCAGAAGCGGAGCTACAGACCAAAATCTAACATGATCAAATTAAATTTACTTTCTCAAATCTGAAGAAATTAACAAGGATTGTTCCTGATCGTTGTTCTGCTTTCGGGTGGTGGGCGCCCATCGAAAGTACATTCACTTCAACAAATACTGTGATTCGTTTTCTCTGTTGGATCGGAACGAAAGAGAAGTATGCGTATGTGTGGTGGTGTAAATACAAATTGAGTACAAGTGTAGGTATTCCCAGTTTTTTTTTGGAAGAAACACTCCTTTTACTGTGAGTAAAAATTGTATGCGCATGTGCATGCGAATATGAGGCTGACACCTGCACGTGTGGTTGTGTAAATACAAATTGAGTGCAAGTGTTTCAACATTTTTTTTTGAAGAAGCGCTCTATTTAGCGTGAGTAAAAATTATTTTCGCCAAGCTTAATGAAAGTCTGTTACTCACTCACATAATGTTGAAACTTTATAGTTGGTGTTTCTCCTTAGGGAGTATACACATGTATGTTCTTGCACTGTCCTCAATAGAATCTACGTGGAATTTTATTTTTCCTCAAACCACCACCACAATTTTCCAGTTTATTTTTTACACTGGCTTTTCCTTTACGTGAGTTTATCCTTTTTATTAATTGCTTGATACAGGGCTTACCGTTTTGTTTTAAGTAACGCCGTTTATTTTATTTAGTTTATTTTATTACTTAATCTTTCTCAAAGCTCAAAACGAGCTAAGAAAATTCGTCAAGTTCGATCACATCAAACTATGAAGAACGTCACAGTAGGTGAGGTACTGAAGATAAACGTCTTGCTACGACTCGTGCGTCACAAATAAACAACTTCAAACATTGTTTACAAAGAAGCTTGTAAAATTTGTTTACCATAATAAAACACAATTGTCCATTATTTAGAGAATTGTATTTTTTATTACGTTTGATAATATTTTAAAGGATGTTGGTTTTTGAGAACTATGAAATCCGCTATTCGGGGCTGAAAGTTACCCATTGGAACGGCATTGATGACATGCAATTAATCCACAAATGAGATTGTACACAGAAATTTTATGGACTTAGACAATTACTTTGATGCTTATTTAATCGCTCTGCTATTACATATTTGTACGCATGAGGAAGCCTTTAGAAGGTGAAGCAAGGTGAGCATGAGTTCAGCTAGTAAAAAATAAAATCGTTCAATTTATCTTTATAATCTAAAATGAAATACTACATTTCCTTATTCAGACAAACGGTAACTTTATTTATCGTAAATGTGAAAGAGAGTTGGTAGGCATCAACAAACTGGCTGGTCAAATGGTATTGCATGCATTTTCACTTAGCTGAGGCCTACCAACTCCTACTCCTAGACGGAGTCAACGGTGGCGTCTATAGTTCCAGTTAGGTTGAACTTAGTGAATACCTTGCGCGAGCTGCTTCGCCGTATTCGGATCACAGGTCGGTAGGGAATTTCCAATGCTAGTCAGGCCATTGGAATAGAGATGGTGGCGAAGGAGCCCTTAATGGCCCAATGGCAGCGCTCATACTCCCGTAGTGGACTACTGGCACCGGTGTACCAGGCCCCTCGTCCTGGGGGAATAATTAAGGAACTGGCCCTCCAGGTTGGGGGTTGTGCCGTAGCAAACGAAATAAGGACAACTACCTTCGGATCTGTACGTGGAATGTTCTGTCCCTTTACAGACCACGTGCAGACGAACAATTAGTATAGGGCCTAGACTGCTATAAAGCAGATATTACCCCCATCTAGAAAGTGCGATAGGCAGATCCGGGCAAAAAGAGGATGAGAAACTGTGACCTCTACTAAGGTGATTGCTACAAAGCAACAGGCAACGCTTATTCGGATGCGGATTTGTCATACAAGCAAGAAGCCTTAAGCTTTCGACACGTGAGCGAGCATATTATGACTATCCGGATCAAGGCTTAATTTGCTAACATAAGCCTAATATGTGTCCATGCCTCCACGGACGAAAAGGACCCTGCCACCAAAGAGTGTTTCTACGAGCTCCTCGACAAAACATACGTCTTTGGTAGGGCAGTCGGTAAGAATAGTCTACACGACACCACGCCTGATAACGGACTAAGAATCATTATGAGAAAATTTAACGTCGAAAAGCTACTATCGCAAGAGACCGCCAGACTCTTCGCTGAACGCGTATCTCGAAATCTCCCAATCAACCCTATGCCGCCAGCATCAACTGCCGAAGACCAGTGGCAACGCTGCCAACATGCCATCAGAAACGCCACGAATGATGTGCTGGGTCTCGCTCGCCCAGAACCGCGAAAACCCTGGTTTGACGAAGAATGCCGGCAAGTGCATGCACCAAAACAAGAGGCATACAAGGCCGCCTCTCCTCAACGGTCATCCTATGATAATTTCTAGAAAACACTAGTATGTTGTCTGCGATATCTAAAACAATCTTCGACCTCTATAAAAAGAAACAACTAACATTTATGATTAAATATTATTGTTTACCTTCTGACTTTTACACACAAATATTTTATTGTTTTGTACACCAAATTTGTAATCAAGAGAAATAACGCACTGAATTTGCTGATGTGGGTCAACCGTTTGTGTGCAAATCGAAAAGAAACTGCAAATGATTCTGAGAACGTTTACTGTAGACACGGTAATCGTAAACTTCAGAAAGTCCTGACCGTTAAGTGCCTAGACAGAAAGACACTAACATGTTTGACATGAACAGATAGGCTGCATACCCGGGTATGCACATATGGTTAGTGCGGTGTACATATGAAAAACTTGTAGTAGACTAGTGGACTAGTTGTAGACTAGTAGATATTTATCTATATTTATATACTTAAAATTAATTAGAATTTGTTGCGTTACCATTTTTGGGAAAATACTGGACAATTCAGGCCGGTTGGTAGTGATCATCACGATCATTTTTGCATTTGAAAATGCAAATACGTACCCGTGTATGTCGTATTGGCACAAGGATTAAACACTGCTTACTCTTTGATATGTAAGGACATGTCAATGTTCCATACGCAGTTTTTTGACTAGGTCGATGTCGCTGTACAACTCGTATAGTTCGTGACTGAATCTTACGAAGAATTTTTCTCTCGAAGCGACCAAGGATATCTTCATCCTCTTTTAATAAAGTCCATGTTTCAGCGACGTAAAGTAGGACTATAGCAGAGCCAAGGTAGACAAAGTCCCTTACTACCTCGAAGTTTTAGCTGTCCACTGTGACGTTCTGTCCAATTCGTCGGCGTTGGTTCTCCCTTCTTGTTGACAGCAAATACTTGGTTTTACCCTCGTTTATCGCCAAACCCATTTTGACCGCTTCCACCTCAATGCTTGCAAATGCACCGGTGACAGCCCGCTGAGTTCTTTCAATCATGAAAATATCGTCGGCGTATGCAAGCAGTTGTACAGACTTGTGATAGATTGTGCTTCCGGTGTTGGCTTGTGAGTTCCGCACAATCCGTTTAAGTACAATATCAAAGAAGTCACATGACAGCGCGTCGCCAGCGCAGCGGCGAGTGTTCTCCGTCGTCATACTGCACAAATGAACAAGTTTGGCAGGGATGTCAAAACTAGACATGGCTCTTTAAAGCTCTTCTCTATAAATGCTGTCATAGGCGGCCTTGAAATCGATAAAGAGATGGTGAGTATCGATTTGGTCTTCTTGGGTTTTCTCCAGGATATACCGAAGTATGAAGATTTGATCAATGGTGGAATTTCCTGGCATGAAACACGGAAACGCACTGATAGGGTCCAATCAGGCTGTTGATAAAAGGTTTCAAGTGTTCACACAATATCGCATAAAAGATCTTGTATGCGATGTTGAGGAGACTGATGCCTCTATAATTGGCGCAGTTGAGGGGGTCTTCTTTCTTGGGGACCGGGCAAACGATGCTGAGATTCCATTCATCAGCCATACACTCGTCTGATCAAATCTTAGAGATGAGTTGATGTATGCACTCCACCAATTCGTCACCAGCTGCCTTGAAAAGTTCGGCCGGTAAGCCGTCAGGTCCAGCAACCTTGTTGGATTTTAGCTTGGATATTGCTATCCTCACTTCGTTTTGATCAGGTGGACGGAAATTTTGACTATCACCGTCTATGTTGAATGGTTCATTCTGCCTGACAACTGGATGTTGGTCTTCGTCGCCGTTATACAGTCTGCAGAAGTAGTTTTTCAATACTCTCAGCGACGAGTGTGATTTTACCACGAGGTTTCCATTTTCAGGCCTACAGGTTTCTGTACGGGTATTGCTTCTTTGACACTTTCTTTTTACCCTTTGATAAAACTTCCGTACATTATTCATGGGGTATAAACTCACGATATTCTCAAACGCGCGCTTCTCATGCTCTTTCTTCTTCTTTTGGAGAAGCCGATGTTCTTTCCGTCTCTTTTGCTGGTAGAGCTCGCGAGCAGCTCTTGTCTTCCGCTGCAGCGCCGCTTTGTATGCCTCTTGTTTCGCTGCATGCACTCGCTGGGATTCTTCGTCAAACCAGGGGTTTCGCGGTGGTGGGCAAGCGAGATCCAGCACATCAGTCGCGGCATTTCTGATGGCATGTTGCCAGCGTTGCCACTGGTCTTCGGCACTTGATGCTGGCGGCATAGGGCTGATTGAGAGATTTCGGGATACGCGTTCAGCGAAGAGTCTGGCGGTCTCTTGCGATAGTAGCTTTTCGACCTTAAATTCCGGACATCCAGAATACTGGAGGCATGTCTTGCGTCGATTGCAATATGATCAATTTGGTTTATCGTAACATGATCATTGGACCGCCATGTCTGCTTATGAATATTGAGATGAGGAAACTATGTGCTTGCTTTGGTGACAGTTCGCTCCGCAGCGAAATCAAATAGCCTTAGTCCGTAATGAGACGTGGTGTCGTGTAGGCTATGCTTATCGACTGCCCTACCAAAGACGTCCTCCTTTCCTATTTTGGCGTTAAAATCGCCCAATAAGAATTTAACGTCGTATTTAGGACACTGCTCGTATGTTCTGTCGAGGGGCTCGTAGAAACAATCTTTTGTGGCAGGGTCCTTTTCTCCTGGGGGACATAAGCACATATTAGGCTAATGTTAGCGAATTTAGCCTTGATCCAGATAGTCATAATACGCTCACTCACATGACGAAAGCCTAAGACTTCTTGCCTAAGTCTGCCACGTATAACAAATCCGCATCCGAAAAAGCGCTGCCTGTTGCCTCTCTAGCAATCATCTTGGTAGAGGTCACAGTTTTCTATCCTCTTTTTGGTCGGCCCATCCCATCACACTTGCTGGATGGGTGTAATATCTGCTTTATAGCAGTCTAGGGCCACTGCTAATTGTTCGGCTGCACGTGGTCTGTAAAGGGACAGAACATTCCACGTACAGATTCAAAGGTCGTCGTCCTAATTTCGTTTGCTAGGGTCGTCTTCAGTTGAGTCGTCCTTATCCAACGCTTTTGTATGTTTCGGAACCATAGGTTTTTTACGTGGTAGGGAAGTTACCCCGGTGAGACAACCCCCAACCTAGAGGGCCAGTTCCTTAATTATTCCCCTAGGACGAGGGACCGGGTATACCGGTGCCAGTACACTACGGGACTATGAGCCCTGGCGTTGCCCCATTAAGGGCTCCTGAACCACCATCTCTATTCCAGGGTCCTGATTTCTTACCGACCTGTTATCCGAAAACGTCGAAGCAGCTCGCGCAAGTTATTCTCTAAGTTTAACCTAACTGGAATTATAGACGCCAATGTTGACTCCGTCTAGGGAATTTGTCCGCTGCTGCCTGGAACAGGAAGAAGTGCTCTGGTGAGAAAGCACTCTTCCCCCCTCTCTCATCTGCTGCCGCTAAGAATCCTCCAAATGTGGTTGGTTACCCATTTCTTGGATTAAGGTACTAGGCACCCAGCTGCCACCGCGTGGAGGTTGAGAGTAGGAGTTGGTAGGCCTCAGCTAGGTGAAAACGCTTGTGTTTCATATGATTGCATGCACTACCGTTTGACCAGCCAAGTACTTACTTACTATACTATTCTTTTTCTTTTTCTTATAAAAAGAGATGTTATCAATGAAAAGGAATCTAAGTCTGAATTCACTGTGGCAACAAAATTAATCAAAATTCATAATTATCACTCGGAGAATTTATTGAACCGGTTCGCAAAAGGAGCTATTCATGCCTTGGAGGCTATCAGAAAAGCAAAAAAAAGATTAATGTTGGAATACAGAAGATCTTGAGGTTGATGAATACGAAAATTTAGTTAATCCTTTTCAAGTTATTGTATCTTGTATTATTCATACGAGTATTCCAATATAGAGAAGAGGGAATTTTCACACTCATAACATGTATGTCATGCAAGACTGATTTTTGGCTTTCCATAATACTACCTAATATAATGGATTTGAATTTAACTCCGTAGTATACTCGTACTTGACGCGTTTAAAAGTTACACGTAATAAAGAAGAAAATATATGTAAACATGCTGATGCAACTTATGGGACATTAAGTCCCATTTAATGATTTAAATGTATGCCACATAAACCTTCCAGATGTATATACTAACATTCGACATGACCGCCTGCAGAAAGGGAAGTTCCCTTCCAAGGAAAGGGATACGATATTACTTCGTTTAATTTCAAATATGGAACACTGGACCATCTACATATTACTGTTCTTTAATCATATTTAATGTAAGTCGGATTTGGAAGGGATTCACTTTTATAGCTTAATAATGGTTTAAGACAGCAGGCATGGTTGTGGGTAATAAAGAAAGACAGGACCATCATTTTGTGACTGATAATTGTTTCGATTTTCATGCGAATTTTAGGTTACAAATCGAGAGGCAGTATCTTTCGCTGCAAAACGAATTAATAAGAACAATATGTCCGGATTGATATCGTAATATTTTATTTAGTCTTCTAGTAAATTGTGTATAATGAATGCAATATCAGCAGAAAAATATAACTCGAATAAGCACGTATTCAATAGGAAAATGTAAATATATCTTATCTTATATAAAATCACAGAAATACAAAATATACCCAATTCCATCAAACAAGTCCCAATTACAGAATAATATACACTTCAATAAGGTATCGACATAAAAAAAAATGAAAATAAATAAATATTTGGCGCAACAGCTCTTTAAGTACCAGGGCCTAGCTTCCCGCAACCACTCGTGTTGTGTGGGTTATATTTTTCACACGAATGGAAGGAACCTACAGTTTAGTGCCGTATCCGAACGGTGATTTGAGAAACTTTTTCGTGACAACAATACTCTCGGATGTTTGTGAGACGTTTGCGAGAGGTGGGACAGTCAAAAAACTTTTTGGTGTTTTCTGCGATTCGAACTTGGAACCTCATGCGTAGTGATCCGACACACTAACTACTTACGCCACGGCGCCCAGCTATTGATATAAACTGATGATAATTTTGGATTTAAAAAGGTTTCGTCTTTCGAATTTGCTGTCCCTTTTTTTTGTCTATATCACGTCGGAAATATAATTATTATACCAAATTATATTCTAGGATTTAGGATAGGGTTTTTGAACTCCGTTTATTTTAATAAATTGATTTTAACTAACATAAAAAAAAATAACTAGTAATATTTTTTGGAGCAATCCGCCAACATAGAAAATTGGTTAAAATTTTTTATTTTCTTTTTAGTGTAAAAAGGCCTTAAAATACTCTCGGATGTTTGTCAGTCGTTCGCGAGAGGTGGGAACGTGAAATTTTTTGGTGTTTTCTTCGATTCGAACATGGAACCTCACGCGCAGTGATCCGACACACTAATAGCTTATGTCACGGCGCTCAGAGGAATTTAATAATACAAAAACAACAAAAAAATATTTGAGCGAATTTCCCATAGTGCAGTTTCAAAGAAAAAACTTTTTATTTTTAATATCCAAAATTTCCAATTCGTCGCTGGAATTCCATTTGCCAAAAATTTGGCAAGTTCTGGTACCTACTGGTAAACAACTTTTACATGTCTCTCATGGCTTCCCAGTTATTTTTTTATATTCTACTACCCCGTCCTTAGGACTCCAAGCTCTTGCTGAGTTTCATAAAGATGTAAGAAGAGTGCTAAACCGAAAAGCTTTTTCCCTGGCAGTTTCTCAGGACTTTCTTTCGAAAGGTCTTAAAAATGTTCGGTTGTAGGTTGAGCTGTTAGTGAGGGCTCGCATCGCTTAGCCAAGCACACGCACCTGACGACTAGTTCCTGTGGTAAGATCGCAGCCTCCGTACTTGTTCTCCTTGCCGTCTTATAAGATTAGCTTGGGTCAACGAAAATTCCAGCTAAGGCTAAACCCATTGAAAAATCATTCTGTAAACATTTCCAGACTGAGGCAGCCATTTCTCTCTACTCAATGAATGTGAATATAATCGCAATTACCTCTGAATGAGCTGAAAGTATTCCCGAAGACGTACATGCCAAAAGCTTTGTATATATCTCCGGTGACAGTTGCCGGAGTGGCTAATGACTATTGTTGCAGCGCTCGCTGAAATTGTGACAGGAGTCCATCCATCGTCGCTCGTCTACTTCTGGTGGCTGCGTTACTCATAGTATTGCTTGCAGTGGCGGGATGAGTGCTTGACTTATGCCAGCATGATTGGTTTTCTTAAGAGTAGCTAGAAATTTTTAAGTTATAAGACTAACTGACCGACAGAACGGTCTGTCTGCCTTCCTGTGTAGTTTTCAATCTAAATTTTCTATGTGCAAACCAACTCGAGCTTTGTAGATTTACCCGATAACTTCTTAGTTCCAACATTTCTTAGAAATACATACAATAACATGCATACGCAGGCTAGTCAAAAGAGTTTAAATACAGGAACTAGGATGGCTTGAATGGAGGAGAAATGGCGTATCAGATGAAAATTTTACCTAAGAGACTTTCTGGTTGAGGTTTAGACCCACCGAGAACTCTAGCACTATCTGAGTATGTTGTTTTTGTTGTTCTTCATTCATTTAGTACAGAAGCTTCAAACTGGCTTAACTTGGAAACCGTCTCCTTTCGATGATCGCTCAGTACCAGATCCTCCTTTTAATTCCGTTCCAGTATCGCTCTGGACCCGACTCATTCCGAATTTGTTTCTCACTTCTTCTACAAATTCATGTTTTTAAGATAAAACATATTCAAAAAGGTAAGAAGATTTTATTTTGGAAATGGAAATCTTTTAAGGGATCTCGAAAATTCCCTAAAACATCGAATATCCTCTCATCTCTGAATTGCTAAATTCCATCCCCTCATATTAACAGTGTAATTAAAATAATTGTCTCTCTTCGATGGGGGATTAATTGTCATTCTGAATTAGGACAGATTTACGATGAATTCAATGGAATTAAGGCTTTCCCATTTTGTTCGCTTTTCGCCATTGCAATGGAAACCCAAATTCATTACAAATCTCCCATATAACATCTTTGGCAGTAGTACTGCTGCTGCTGCTGATTTCTCTATTATCTGATTGTCGTCAATGATTTCTGCAGCCCAGTTGACCTAGTTTTCTCTTTCAGTACTCAAGGGTGATTGCTATACAATCGATGAAACAACAACACCTCCACCCCCAACATTACCCAGACAAGACAAAATGAATGAGCGTTGGGGGTGAACATGTCTGGTTTTATTTTTTCTTTTCCTTTTTTTTTTGGCAATAAAATACATATCTCCTTGATTTATAGAATTTCAATTCAATTGCCATTCATCAAACCACATTGCTACTGCTGCCTGGAGGATGTTGTGTTGCCTTTTGTCTTCATTTGGAGAGAAGAAAGGAAGACAGTAGTCTTCGTCGTTTTCCGTTGGATATTTCATTTTATTGCTGTTGACGAACGACTATCCCAATTTTATTGCCGATGGATAAACTGTGAACATATCCGGTACCATGGAAAGTACGAATGTTTGAGAATTATGTTGGGTAGGTCCTTTTGGTGACTTTGAGCTATATCAGACTTTTTGTTTTTGCTTTTCCTGTTAAGAGGATATTCAACCGGGGGTGACTTTTTGATGGCCTTATGGAGAGAAGCGCGCGGGATGTTATATCGGATGGGCATGACATTTTTACTTGAACTTATTGGTTGCCTACGTGCCGGGAGGCACGCAAATCAGTCAGACTTCCAGATCACAGTAGTGACAATAGCCACCCAAAAGAATCTACTACAAAAGTGAAATTGAAGGTCGTGAACTACTGAGCTTGAAATTGAGTTGAAGGTGCATAAATCTTGACTGGGTCTTTGAACATGAGGCAAGGTCGGAAAATTAGAGCGTTGATGAGTTGGTATGCAAATGGTAGAGTCCAGTATTGCAAACTAGAGCATGAAAGGGAAGCAAATGATGGGTCGAGTTCGATGAAAAAGCACGGTTAAGTTAGGATGACATCTGCAGTAGGTACGATGACAAGATAGTTTTAGAAGTTACAGCCCTTTTATTTTGCTGTAAAGTTTTGAGCACCTAAGAAGCAAATTACTCAGAAGGCATTTCTTTTATCGTTGGAAGTCTTTGAATAATCATTCCAGGCTCTTTAAAGACTCAAGACGGTTTACATTCTCTGGGACAATAGCAAATTTGAATGCTCTTGTCCCAATTGTCACCACAGTGTGTCCGCATTGCACTTGTTGTCCGTCCATCCCATTCACCTTTCTTATTCTAAAGCATCTCAGAAAGTAAAATCATCCAAGAAAATGAAGTGGAAAAGTTTTCATAGAGTCACTACTTCTAACTGACTGTACCCATACAGTCATTTCCTATTTCTGTGAAGTAGATGTATTAGAATTAGTCATCTGAAAGATGTAGCTTTTAAATAAATCAAAGAAGTAACCATTGCTTCCCTCTTTATTTAGATACAATTAACGATGTGAAAACATGTGAAATTGGCCTGCACTAATATCAAATAGAGCGAAGAATATAAGGTAAGACCCACTTCTGTATAGACCCACGTCTTTATTGGAGGCGTATTTAAAGTTCACGTAACATTTCGTAATGGAGTTATTAATATACTGTGAAATAAAAATTTCGTTGCAAAGGAGACGTTGGCTATGAGTAGGCACGAACATTTTGCAAAAAGTCTCTAAAGTGTATTTTGCTTTTAAATTTCTCCTCAGAAAGACCACTCCGTGTTATAGCAAGGGGTCTCCACCCCTCGTGCACTAAAGATAACATTATAAATGACCTTAAAGGAAAAGGCTTGAAAATTATTGACGCAATTAATATCTTAAAGAAGATAAAGGAGAAAGCGGAACAAGGCAATGAAATCTCGGCCAAGCATGGACTTCCGCTCTTTATGCTAACCTTCGATAGAAACGAAAATGTAGACGATATTTACGATGTAAAAAGTATATTGACTATCGTAGTTAAAATCGAGCCTATGCGTACGAATACACAATCGATACCTCAGTGCAAACGCTGTCAAGTTTTCAATCACACCCAGTCGTATTGCCAAAAAGAACCGAAATGTGTTAAATGTGCCGGGAACCACTTATCAGAAAGGTGTGACTTAAATAAGCAGGCTCCAGCAACCTGCAAGCACTCAGCAAACTATCGAGGTTGTGAAGTAGCAAAGGAGGTTCAAAAAAGGCGCGATACTCTCAAGAAACCGATACACCCGAACCCAAGCTTAAGAGATCGTAAAACCGATAAGCCTAAGACCGCTAAGCCAGTCAAAACGACGAGGGAAATAAAAAAATTGCGCAAGAGAACGTCGCTGGTCCAAGTGCAGCGGAAAAACCGCCACAGATTGACGCGAGATCGTACGCGCAAGTCGCGTCAAACGAAAACAAATTAAGATCAGCTACAACAGATCCGGTCAGCCAAAGATTTACCATTATATTGGAAAAATTTGAGGAGCAAACCAAGGTTAATAAAATTATACTTGACAAATAGAGCAAGCTCGAGTTCAAACCTCGCAAGGCAATCAATAAAACATGAATATGAATCTGAAAAAAATCGACGAGTTAGAAGTGTTTCTACGGAAAAATAATATTGATATTTGTTTGGTATCGGAAACGCACTTAAAAAGGGAATTTAGACCCAAAATAAAAGGTTACAGCGATTACCATGCGAATCATCCTTCCAAAAATGCGAGAGGGGGTCCTCTCTTTACATCAAAGACTGTATTAAGCACTCCGAAAACATAGAAATAGAATTTGATTCTATGCAAATAAGCTCAGTCTCCGTAAAAATAAACCACTTAGATTACAACAGCGGATCTAGTTACTTCCCTACGGGATATAAGCTAGTAGAAGACGACCTCGTTCATCTCTTTGACTCACTCGGACCTAACTTTGTCTTAGGTGGTGACTTTAACGCGAAACACACTTTCTGGGGATCAAGACGGAATTCGACAAAAGGCCGATTATTGTACAAAGCCAGCATGAAACGTGGGGTGAACTTTTTTTCGACAGGAAAGCCAACTTATTGGCCAACTGTCAAAAATAAAATCCCTGACCTCGTCGACTTCTTTATCGCAAAACTGTTAACTAAAAGTTTAGCGGAAGTCGAAGAATGCTATGATCTATGCTCAGATCACTCAGCAGTCACTCTGAAAATAGGTGGAAGTCTAGTAAAAAAAGAACGACCGCCTAGGTTAACTAGTAACAAAACTAACTGGGACGCTTTCAGAAGAGACTGCAAGGAAAATGTTGGTTCAAATGTACCGCTAAAGACACCGTTCGAAATAGAAGAAGAAATCGACAAACTCGTCGAAGCCATTCAGAGATCAGCGTGGAAAACACTCCTTTGGGGAAGACAGAAGCACGGATCAATAAAGTCAAGTCCCAGCCTGAAATCGAAGACCTCATACGAGAAAAGAGAAGAGCGCGCAAGAGATGGCAATAATCCCGCGCGCCACTGGATAAAACTTATCTGAACCACCTTTGTAACAGGCTAAAAGATGTGCTGCAGGACCTAAAAAATCACGAGACTTCTACTTACCTCGAGGGTCTGACCGCTGATAAGTATTCAAACTACTCTCAATGGAAAGCCTTGAAGTCCATAAGGAAACCTGTAATGCACTCGCCGCCAATTAGGAAAGCTAACGCGGAATGGGCAAAAGAAGACAAAGAGAAAGCAGAATTATTTGCCGATCACTTAGAGGAAACGTTCAAGCCGTTTGATGGACAACCGTCGATCGAACATCCGAATGATAATATGGCACCCGACAATTTTAGAGTAAAAACCGTACCCCTGTCCGAACTTCGAATGACAATAAAAAAAATGGAAAATAACAAGGCTCCGCGATATGATTTAATCACCGGCAAAATTTTGAAAGAGCTACCGACAAAAGTGCTGGTTAAGTTGCTCTACATTATAAATGCTTCCTTAAGAGTATTATATGTTCCAAGGCAATGGAAAGTCGCCGAAGTTATTATGGTTCTGAAACCGGGGAAATGCGCAAATGACAAAAAATCATATAGACCCATTTCACTTCTGCCAATAATATCTAAGGTCTTCGAGAAACTTCTGCTGAAACGATTGCAACCAGTAATTGAAGAAAGACACTTGATCCCGGATCATCAATTCGGCTTTCGGGTCAAACATTCCACAATCGATCAGGTGTATCGGATAACGAACGAAATTGAAAAAGTTCTAGAAGGTAAAAAAATATGCTCTAGCGCTTGTCTCGACCTATCGCAAGCCTTCGACAAGGTTTGGCACGAAGG
The DNA here is from genome assembly GCA_945910035.1 of Brachypalpus laphriformis. Classification (NCBI taxonomy): domain Eukaryota; kingdom Metazoa; phylum Arthropoda; class Insecta; order Diptera; family Syrphidae; genus Brachypalpus; species Brachypalpus laphriformis. Next base: position 39,059,718 of record OX246753.1, read on the forward strand.
CCTAACGTATAAGCTAAGGGTAATCTTACCAGAAAAGTTGTACAGAATATTGGAATCTTATCTTGAAAACAGACTTTTCCGTGTTAGACGCGGGAGTGAATATTCAGATTTCAAAGAAATCTACGCCGGTGTTCCGCAAGGAAGTGTTCTCGGTCCTGTTCCTGCTCTACACAAGAGATATACCACAAGATGAAGGGACCGTTGTAGCAACGTTCGCAGATGATACGGCTATCCTCGTAACGGATGACTCAGTCGAATCATCAACGGGAAAACTCCAACGAGCTTTGAACAATGTATGCGAATGGACAAAAGCCTGGCGAATAGTCCTCAATGAGACAAAATCAACGCATGTCAATTTTACGTTGAGAAAGATAAGCAACTTACCTATATCCATTAACTCGGTACAAATACCTTACGCAAACGAGGCAAAATATTTAGGAATGACCCTAGACGCAAAACTTAAGTGGAAACCACACGTTAAAAAGAAGCGCGAAAAGCTCGAAATCAGATTTAGAGAAATGTATTGGCTACTCGGAAGATACTCGAAGTTAAGCGTATACAACAAACTGCTTCTGTATAAGCAAGTGCTAAAACCGTCTTGGACATATGGTATACAACTTTGGGGTTGTACCAAACCAAGCAATATGGCTCTACTGCAAGCATTTCAAAATAAAGTGCTAAGAGCAATCGTGAATGCTCCTTGGTATATAAGGAATAGTGATATTCACAGAGATCTAGGAATTGCTACCGTGAGGGACGAAGTAACAAACTTTGCTCGCAAACTTCGTACCCGTCTTCGTGTTCATTGCAATAATGAAATAATCCGTACTATGGACGTGACAAGCCTTGAGCGCCGACTACAAAGAACAAGACCTTTCGACCTAGCGCCGTAAGGAAAAACCGCATGTATTGACGGTATTAGTAGGTGCCTTCACTGGAAAGCTACCTACCTAACGCGATTAACACTACAGAAGCGTAAACTACTCGTTAAGGCAACTTAGTCGTAGTCATCACAAAAAATGAAAAAATGAGAGGAACGAATTTCCTACTACTATGAGTACGCGCAGCCGGTTCTCATAGTGCCTCTCTGAGGGGATGAGGTTTAGCCCGTAGGCATATACTGACTAGCACTGATGGCATTGTCAGATATATGAATCGGGCATAACCAATAGTACGGACGTAGTACGGATCTTTTGAAGACTCCTGCACCTCCTGGCGCAGGAAGCAAGAAGCAATACTCTCAATACACACGTCCAAAACGAACGGTGTCCGCAAAGCATTGAACACTCGCCGGGCACGCCAAGGAAATATAACCGCATGGAAACCGCGCGGGTCGATTTTCCGTCGGTTGAGCTGCGGGCCCCGCGTGGTTTGTCAAATGAATATGAAGACAGTAGTGTAAATAAGAACCGCGCGGTTAGGTGTGAATGAATATGAAGACCGTCTTGTTCGGGACCTTAATCTTAGTAACGATTCAATGAACTCCATTAAATATGTACGATTCTGCTTTTTATTGCTTCAATTGACACCAAATGCGAGTGGTACCGAATAGTCTCATGAATATATGCGAATCTCTCTTGTTGGCGTGTATATTGAACTTCATTTGAAGCTAGCACAAGCAAAGTAAGAAATACTACAGAGAATGGAAGATATTTACAATTGCTCTAAATGCACGTATTCAGTATTCACTGATGTGAGTTTGAGTTTTAAATACAATTTATTGTGAGTATGTGTATCATAATCTCTTAAGACAGATGGGCTTGAATAAGTCCCTAACCTAAATCGGCATTAATCCTAGTAAATGACCGTAGCTCTCCATGGGCAGAAATGCATCTCAGCAACATGCGACCATTGTGAAACTTCATATCCAAAACTATTTGTATACATACGAATATGTACTGTGCTTATGCGGAATGTCATCGGCGTCTAGCAGGTCGATTGAAATAACATGAGATGCTCTAATCTCTACATTTCATTAACGTTTTCAGATAAATAAATGCACAGTCCAGACGAGAAGTTGGCCTGTTTTTTCACATGTTTGTTTTTGGTGTGATTTCTATTTCAAGCTGGCATTCATGCCCTGATGTTGTTGCGAATAATAGTAGTGGTAACTTATAACATTTTTGCAATAGAGGTTATACTCGTATAATGGAATTCTAAAACAATCCCCTTAGAGTATTATTTATTTATGTGAAAGATTATCAACCCTTCTCATATGACTACAAGAATTTCTAGAGTCTTATATCTGCCTGATGGGTGAATAAACAAATCAAAATTATTCTCATGCTGCCTACCCTCATTATAATTTTAAATAGTTGAAAATTATTTCCTTCTTACCCACCACTAAACATAAATCATTACCGCTTATGGCATAAGAACCTTTCATGAGTTCCATCAGCACTGTTAGAAGTAATCACACCTTTGCAGCAAGGGGATACAAGTATTTCCATCTTCAAGGAATTTCGTACACAATTTTGCCCAAAGAAGTCCAGGCAATCTTATTTGAATTCTCACCCACAAGGAGTTCTTTTCTGGAACTGTTAGCAATTCTTTCAGCTCATATTCCCTCAGGTGGATTGAAATAGAGCTTCGCTTCCTTCTAAAAGAAATTTATTTTACCAAAGGGAAAAAAGAAAAACAACTGAAAACCGGGGAGGGTATCATACAAAAATTGGGTCAAGTGTGGTGTCACACTTGAATATTTATTCGTGTATCAAGGTATTCTATCATTCAAACGAGAAAAAATTGTATCTAAACTCTGCAGGAGTATTAGGAGTACTTTTTTATATAGACTTCTTACTAAAAAAAATTGTAATCTTTTTCGGATAAGAGGAAAGGATGTACATTGTACATATATGTATCTATATTGGGGTTTCCAGAGATTTGATGGAGTTACATAATTGCGACTATACATATAGTAGTACAAAGGTGGAAGTAATAAGGAAACACTGAGATAATTTCGCAGTTTCGAATTTTTTTTTGTGAAAAGAATGAAATTTTGATTTAATCATTAAGTAGACATGTGACAATATTTATGTATGGAACAAAACATCCGGTTTAGCATTATTATGGCTGAAATCGTACGATCTAGGCGGCCAATTCTGGTCGACCGAACGGGATCATACAACCAGAGAATGTCTAGTTTAATAATGCCATTGTTTCACGCGATGTATGGCAAGCGGCACCGTTCTATTGGAACCACATTATTCTGTTCTTCCGGATCTAGACCATCCATTTGAGGCTACCATCCTAGCAAGTTGGGTATCTGTGGACAATAGAAATGCTTTAGAAGAAAATACTTTTCTGTTTTTAAAATGGCAGGTGGGCGAATCAAGCTGAGCACGGTAGATCTTGACGTAGTATATATATCATAAGTATTAAAGCCAAAAATTATTTTAAAGAAAATCTAACTCTCTACACCATCCTAGAATCATTGATCAAATTACATCGATCCAAATTCAGATTCCAATAAACAAAATGGCTTCCTCTCGATAATTTGATATGGCGAATAACAGTCAATTACAGACCCAAGACTGACGGAATTTAGGCACCCAAAGACCTCTAGCGTATATACCAAATTATGCGTGTAAGCTCCTCAGCATCAGGGAATACCATCACCATGGCCAGATACCATTACAAGCCGTTACATTGTTAAAATTCCACTCCACTTTCAATCCCCCCTTCCCTCACACCCAACACAAGCCATATATCATCGTTATATCTATAATGCATTACACGTTTGCATTAACAATGAACAGCGCAGTAGCCCCATACTAACACTCGCATAACTTTTCATGATATCAGACCAAGCATAGGGAGAGAACCAGCAAAAGTCAACAAGCCAAAAAGGATAAAATGTTGTTCGACATGCTATTGTGGGATACTGACGTTGTTGTTGTTTTATTCTATTTTGCAGAACGACACGGTCTGTTGGGCTAACCACGAACCCCCGACTGTATTTGGTATCAGCAGGATAAATATATAACAAGATTTGAGAACAGTGCGTAATGAAAATATATGTAGGTCAACTAGGGTCATGGTTAGCAACTCACCAACAGCAGCAAGTACTATTTTAGGTCCAGAGAGCTGCACTTTGTAGTGGGCGGTGACTTGTATTTAATTTTAGAGATTCACAGGACTCGGTTTTTAATGGTATCAGTCGTACATCAAGGATAGGGGTGTTTCCGCCATTTCAGCACTGCGAGGTCTATTTTATTGCGACAATGCTTTTAAGTCATAAGACGAAGGGCGGATCGTAAATGTTGAAACGTTATGCGAATAATCTGTGATGGAAGGAGCGAATGTAACCCCTAATGTGCCAGGAGTGCGCCCCTGTTTGGTTGATATATAATTCTACTGTAAGATTTTTTGGCAAAATTGAATCCTTCATGCATTTGAAATTCATTCAAAAATTAGGTGCCCTAGAAAGCTATTCATAAATTATTTTATTTTGATTTACTCTTGATTTCCTTTAAATACTTGCGTTAATGCGAAGTCTTGTTAAATGACAGGGAACATACATTGTCCCCTCAATTCAGAACTAAGAATGTTCAAGTTTGTTTTTTGTTTATTTATAAGTTGGTCCTTCTGTATTCTATGGTGTGTCAGAACAGTGTGGTAACAACACTTTTCTATATCATGTCATTGGCTGAATGTAGAGTAATTATACGACAGCGATTGACATTCAAACGTCATTCAACGAGAGTTTAAAATTTTCACATTCATGTTTCTTACATAAGGGTTATGATATGACCAAATAATCTGCTTCATATGTGACTTGACTTTGGGTTGAAAAAAAAAAGTTATACAAAAAGTATTTTCAAAAAAAAAGTATTTTCGCTTGAATGGAGTAGACGTGTTTTCTTTAAGCGGCTTACCTTTTCTACTTTAAACACGTTAATCTTCCCCCTTAATACCTATAACCACTTAAGCGCTATTCACTGACCTTCTCGTGATAAATTGTTGTCATTGATTTATGAAAAAAGTGCGCGAAATTAGTTATATATTAAAAGAAAATAATTGATTTTTGATATTTTTTGTGTGATCTTTCGGCTTTGTCTTAAGAGCTTTTAAAAACAAAAAATCACTCAACCTACACAATGTCGAACTTTAAAACACACGATAAGGTAACACGCCTACAGACCAATCTCATGAAACAGTTGGTCCAGCACACAGCTTCACCCTCATCATCATCCGCAAGACAACAGTCACCTTCAACTAAAGTTCATTCGCCTTCTCCCTCATCTGTGACGTCAGACAACAAAACAAATCAACTCACTTCTCTGACAAATCTAATTGAAAAGCAAGGTGACCTGATCATGAGCCGTCTGATTGCTCTTGAAGAAAATTTAACATCGCGAATCACCACCATTGAAAACACTATTAATGCGAAACTTGATGCAATTGACAGCGAAGTTAATGGTTTAAAACACCGTATTTCTGCTTTAGAAGACTGCTCAGGAAATTTCAGCCACTTGCAAATGGAAGTTGAAAAGTATAAACAACAACTACAACAAAAGCTTGAGCAGCTGAACCACCCCGAGCATAGTAGAATTGACGAACTATCACAGCTTAAGGCACAAGTTGAGGAACTGCACAAGAAAAATATCGAAACTGATGCTATACTTGTTGGTGTTCCGTTTTTTGCAGATGAAAATCTAAAATGCACTTTTAATAGACTATGTGTCACATTAAATTGTAAGCAACCACCCACCATCAGCAGAATATTTCGTGTTAAGCAGACAAGTGATGCCGTCATCATAGTGAAGTTTTTTTCCGCTCACGACAAACGAACCATCATGAAAGCACTTGCTGATTTTAGGAAGACAAACTCCCGACACTTTTTCCAATCCGACATCGGCTTTCATGCGAATCGACCGATATTCATGCACGACTGTCTTACTGGACGAAATCGGTGTATTCTAAGAAAAGCACTTCAACTCAAATGTCAAAAACATATTTAATCCGTGTTTACCATGCGAGGACTTGTGCATCTTAAAACCCGTAGAGACTCAATTGCCGTGAATATTGACAGCGAGGAGCAGCTGAATAACATCGCCCTAATACAAATGTCGAAAGAAGATGACCAACATTCGCCGCAGAATTCCTAAGCTCCTCAAACTCCAGGTGTTCTCAAACTATAATTTTCAAACTAACTTAGAATAATTTTTGAATTTTTCTTTTTTATTATTTGTTTTTATATTTTCTCTTTTTTCTTCATAATTTGTTAAATAATAATTCTTAATACTTTAGTAGCTTTTATTGTAAAACTTAAAATTCAAATTCAGATTATGTCTTCATTATTTCCTCTCCATATTTCTCTCTCTTCTCGAACCCCCTGTCTGTCCATCTCCTTTCCTACTATGGTGCTGATATTTAATGTTTTTTCTTATTTTTATAAATTGTCACTTGTGATTTCTCTATTTGTCCTATATATTTTATGTTTTTCATGACTTCTGCACAGAATCTTGTAGATACTAATGCTATTGGCAGGGGCTCGGTGCACACAATGATTAAAATTTTATCTAACTTGCATCGTGGCTTAAAAATATGCCACTTTAACGCTAGGAGTTTCAATACCCCAAAATTGGACTTTGTAAGGGATGTTCTTGATGGAGCTGATGTAGATTTGGTCTGTGTTAGCGAAACATGGTTCAAGCCTGATATCTCCAGCCGTATATATGATATACCAAACTATACGCTATGCCGCAATGATAGACTCACAACTACATGTGGTGGAGGCGTTGGCATTTACTGCAGATCATCTCTAAATTGCAAAATTATTGATAAATCTGTGGGCACTGATATTGAATATTTAATTGTGGAAGTATTTGATGGAAGTACTAAATGCATTGTGTCATGTGTATATAACTCGAACAAACGTTTTTCCCCTATTCCGTTCTTTGATGCATTAGCTCAGTACACACCTTTTTATGAGCATATTATTATTTGTGGTGATTTTAACGCCAATTTGCTGAAAGCTGACTCATTTTCGTCTCAATTGCTTAATGCAGTTTCTGCAACTGGACTGGTAGTGATGAATAGCATTTATCCCACTCGATATTCACCAAATGATACCCCGAGTCTGCTCGATCTTTTAATTGTTGCGAATCCTTCTAATGTGCTACTCCATGACCAATTAGCTCTTGATGGGATCTCTGATCATGATCTTATTTTCTGCTCATATAATATTGACTTTTCTCATTCGCAAATACCTCTAACTTTTCAGTTTAGAGATTTTAAGTCCATAAACCTCAACTCACTTGGTTTTCATGCGAGTTGCATGCCATGGGATGATTGTAAATACGTTGCAAATGTTGATGAGAAACTGTGTTGTTTACAATCATGTATAAGCGAGCTGTACGAGATGGAAGTCCCTCTTAAGACAGTTCGTATTCGTAATAAAAAGTGTCCGTGGTTCACTTCCGAAGTACAGGCATCAATAAGGGAACGTCGTAAGCAGTACCATAAGTGGAGACGCAACCAATGCTCGGATAGTTGGTTAATATACTGCCAGGCGCGAAACAGGGCTACTTCATTAACCCGATTAGCGAAAAGAAATTTCTTTGCATCGAAGCTAAATGGGAAACTCTCGTCAAAACAGCTTTGGTCTAATCTGCGGGATATTGGTATTGGCAAAAGGGAAAAGTTAGATTGCGCACTCGACCCCAATGCTCTTAATGATCATTTTTTGGCCACCACATCAAGTCCATCCAATTTCGCACCGATTAGCGCACTGCTTAGTGATTATCAAGAGCCCTTTGACTTTAAAGTGGTGACAGAGAGTAATGTGGCTGAAATTATTCAAGTGCTTAAATCTAATGCTATTGGTGTTGATGGGGTACCACTTAGATTTATAAAACTCATTCTTCCATATCTGTTGAGTCCGCTTACACATCTCATTAACTACTGTATAACGTCCTCAACCCTTCCAATCTTATGGAAAGAAGGCAGAGTTATTCCTGTAGCAAAAACATCGTGCCCCGCACTACCTAGAGACTACCGCCCAATAAGCATACTACCATGCCTGTCGAAGGTCTTTGAGAAAATACTTGCAAAGCAAATTAGTCTTTATCTTGCTGAAAATGATCTTCTGTCCGAAAGTCAATCTGGTTTCAGAGCTAACCACAGCTGTTCCACTGCGATGGTAAAGGTACTTGACGATATAAGATCTCAACTTGATAAAGACAGATTAACGATTCTGTGCCTCCTTGACTTCTCTAAGGCCTTTGATAGGGTAAATCATGACATTTTATGTCAAAAACTTTCTGTTTATTTTGGGTTTGGTAATAGAGCTATTGGTCTTATAAATAATTATTTATCAAACAGAACCCAGAGAGTGGTGGTCGGTGAAGCAATCTCTGAACCCAGAAGCCTTCTCTCGGGAGTACCCCAGGGTTCGATATTGGGCCCAATCCTCTTCTGTATGTTCATTAATGACTTACCCAGGATTTGCAAAAATGTCTCTTCTCATCTTTATGCTGATGACATACAGATTTACTTGTCGAGGCCTATTGGCCTCATTGAAGACCTTGTTGCTAGAATCAATGAGGATCTCAAGGAAATCCATGACTGGTCGGAGACGAATGGTCTTTCCCTAAATCTAGGTAAAACACAAGCTATATTGCTGTCATATACTTAATACGATACAGGCGTATTTCCGTCAATCTGTATTAATGACTTCAAGGTACCATTCTCAAAATCTGTAACAAGCTTAGGTTTTAAAGTGAACATGCGTCTGTCTGGTGCTGACCACGTTAATTTGATTGTTGGGCGCATTTATGGAGCTCTGAGGAAACTCTGGATCTCTAGCACTCCAACTGAAACAAGGCTTCGCTTGGTCAAAACATTACTCGTGCCCCTAATTACCTATTCGGAAATTGTGTATCCAAGATTGGACTCTGCCTCTGAACACAAACTGCTTGTGGCGTTCAGCGATATGAGTCGGTATGTCTATGGCTTGCGGAGATATGACCACATATCAGCCTACCAAACCAACATCCTAGGTTGTACTCTCTCGCAGTACATCAGTGCAAGAAATTGCATTTTTCTCCATGAAATTATCCATACAAAGTCACCAAGTTATTTGCACAACAAACTTATCTTCCGCCAGTCTACGAGAACACTCAACATAGCAGCTCCTGACTTTAAATATCTGAATTCATCGCGCCTCTTTTATGTTAATAGTATTCGCCTCTGGAATTCGTTGCCAGTAAACATCAAACAAATTAGAGGTTTCACAAGTTTTAAAAATTATATATTTAAATATTTTTCTAATCAGCGCTAGTTCTCATCTCTCTTTCTCTATCTGTTTCTTCGCCTTCTTCCCAAATTTTCCTATGTCCTTTCTATGATCTTATTTTTATTATTATTTTTTTATTGAATTTTTAGTTGTAATTCGTTAGTATTTAAATCAAACCACTTGTGTAATATCCCTTTATTGTACTATAAAAGACTTTATGTCTTACTTGTATAAACCGTTTGAAATAAATGAAATGAAATGAAAAATGAAAACAAGAAAATGTTTTATTTCAAAACTCGTTAATATTCGAAAACTACTTTAAACACTTTTCACTCAAAATTTCAATAAAAACGTTACCATTTTGAATGGGATACAGAGGGGTTGTCGAAATAATTATCAAACATCTTAATTGAGGTTTTCAGATTGTTGTAGGGCATCATACTTCGTTTCAAATTTAGTGTTCTTTTAGGACTTTTTTCCTTTTGCGGTTCAATTGAACTCACTGGAAGCAGCCATCTTCGGTGGCATAGCCTATTTTCGAAACAATATAATTGACACTAATTCCAAACGTACATGTAAGATGACATAAATGACTGATTAATCGAAGCTCCATACATAACTTAAGGCAATTATTGCAGAAAAAAAGATACAGCTCGAGATTTTGTTCGAAATTGATTTAGCTTCTTAAGCGAAATTTGCTAAATTTATCAATACCAATCTAATGGAAACCATAATATTCTGGTCATTTTCATAGATTTTAAAAAGGCCTTTGATACCTTATCACATGACAGAATAATTGAGAGATTAGAAAACATTGGAGTTCGGAGAGAAATTTTGGAGTGGTTTAGAAGCTATTTAAGAAATCGTGGACTTATAGTTAAAGTCTTAAATAACTATAGCCAGTAAGATCCAATAACATACGGAGTACCTCAAGGATCAATTTAAGGAGCGCCGTTATTCATAATACACGTAAACGATCTGTTAACAGTTCTGCGAAAAAGTGTGGAATTTACTTATGTGGATGATACGGCAATCGTTGTAAGCCTAAATAATTTAGCAATAGCAACTAAAATTATGCAGTCGGAGTTCAACTTGTTAGTCCGTTGGAGCCACGATTTTGGACTTGTCATCAATTCAAAAACAAAACAAACCAAGGTAGTGCATATCAGCCCTTACCGTGTACTCAAAACCAAAATTCAAATTAAATTTCACCATGTATAATCTCTGTACCACAATATACAACAAGGACATCTGAACCCGAATGATGCTTGCACAAACATCATCGAAAATGTAAGAAGTTACAATAACCTTGGGGTAGAACTGGGTTGTTTCTTCAAATGGGATCTACACTTAGCACAACTGTGCAAACGACTTCGGAGAGCTGTCTATGCCATGCATCAATTAAGTAACTACACCAACTACAATGTGCTGAGGCAAGTGTACTTTTCACTAGTGAAGTCTGTACTAAAATATGGTATAGTATAAAATATAATGGATGTAAAATTAAAAAAATTTAATACGCGCGAAATGTGGACCACTTTGGCGAAGAAGTACTCAATGCTACACTCAGAGCTAGGACTTTTAAGTCCTAACCAATTTTTTGAATTCACCGTTATTGAGGAACACTACTATGATCAACAGTATAAGCGACCTCTCGAACAGGATGTTAACACCAGACGAAGAGCACAAGATTTCCTACAAACACCAAGATTCAACAATTCATGCGGTAGACAACAATTATCAGTTACAATTCCTAGTTTTCATTAGAGGGCCTTAGAAAAAAACTTATAAAAGAACATCTATTGAATATATAATATCCCTTGCATTCTATTAAATCTCCAATTAAATTTGTCTTATATCAATAAGCACTAAAATTAACATTTTATGAAACTTATCTTTAGAATTTGTATACTTTCAAATTTTTTATTTATTTATTAATTTTTGTTTGCCAAGTATACATTGTAATACATCTTTTTAAAAGGCAACATTCTACAGAAAAACTTCTTAACGGCTTCGCAGATTCATTCTGTAAATAATTAAGAATTGAAGAATTGAATAAAGGATTGAATTGAGTTTAAAAAAATAAACAACAGGGAAATTCGAAAACTTATGTCTTTTAATTCTGTCCGCCTGTATGCCTGCCCGGTTAAAACTAACTCTTTCATACAGAGAAATAGTTGATTAAAAGATTCACTGACGTGATACGTCCAATGTTACTAACCAAGACGTTACTAACCAACCAACCAACCACGCCTGTCGATTTGCACGTCTGCATGCAGCCTAAATGACTGGTTCAATTTGCAAGAAACCTCTTACATTGGAAATGGAATTTTCAATCTAACCTTAAGCTGAATCTTACAATTGTAATTTTCTCGGAAGTGATTTCCTTTAAATTTGATATTATGCCTAGCTTCGAAATATGCTATTAGATGACGTTCCATGTTTTTGATAATCAGTGGCCAACGCCACAGTCTCTGGGGATGCTAGGTCTGGTTAGGTTAGGTTAGGTAGGGCTATGAGGTTATCATAAAATACCAAAGTGGGCTCATCGCGATCCCTAGGAAACCTTTAGGGCAGTAGACCTAAACCCATTCTCCCAAGCAATTAATCTCCCTACGTAATCTGAAAAGATCCTTGTTATGGTTTAGGGACCTCACCTATTCAAGGTTATCGAAATAGTATCTACCAAGATGCTTTAGCCTTGTCCTGGCAATTCCTTGACATTCACAGAGTATATGAGTTATATCCTCTGAGACATGTAGGTCGTCACAGTACCTACAAACATCCGTATCGGATAACCCTAGTCTCATGGCATGCCTCCTTAGGAGACAGTGGCCAGAGAGTATTCCTATCACTGTTCTTAGCCTCGATCTATCTAACTCAATTATCTCCCCAGATTTTCTGCGATCTAACACAGGCCACAAGGCCTTAGACACTCTTTGACCATCTAAGTTTGACCATCTTAGATTAGCCGTCTCAATGATTTTATCCCGAATAATTCCCTTAGCCACGCACCCTGGTGACTTAATACTACCAATTATATCGCTACGTGGGAGCCCCACTCCTTTTTTATCCAGCGCGTCGGCTTGCTCGTTGCTTTCAATATCGCAGTGTCCAGGTACCCAACATAATCTGACTCGGTTCTGCGTACATTATGCCCTAAGCATTGTGCGGCAATTCCTGATTATCTCAGATTTGGTGACGTAAGACTCAAGCGCCTTTAGCGCAGCCTGACTGTCAATGTAGATGGCGATATTCTTATCGGATATTGATCCCATTTCAAGCAATTCCGCAGCATTAACAGCTAGAGCTAGAGCCTCTGTTTTGAACACACTGCATGTGTCCGGAAGTCTCAGGGCCACCTGTAGGTTCGTATCTCTCGAGTAAATATCTGACCCCGTGCCCTCATTGGTCTTAGAACCATCTGCGTATATTGCAATCTCGTTATGGACAGAGACTGTCTTGAGAATGGAGCTGTGGCCTATGTTATTAGTCCTGAAGAGACCAACGTTAGTGAGCCGAAGCGCGCTATTGCCCGCTTGAAATTTAATTTATAGGTCTAATGGTAAAAGATACAGAAAGGTCTCGAGTGCAGCCGTAGGTGTTGTGCGTAGAGCACCTGTGATGGCAATGCAAGCTGTTCTTTGTACCATGGCCAACATATCCCGTGTGTTTTTCGTATTCGTTGCCTTCCACCACACAAGAGCCCCATATGTAAGGATGTGTCTGACTATCATGATGTATAGCCAGTGCATCATTGCGGGCTTCAGGCCCCATTTTTTCCCAGCGGTCCGCTTACAGATGAAAAGAGCATTATAAGCTTTGCGGACTCTTTCCTGTATTTTAAGTTTCCAATTTAGTTTCCTATCTAGCATTATCCCAAGATATCTAGCGCGATCCGAAAGGGAAAGCTCCACCCCTGCTAGCTTAGGCAGTTTGAAGGGTGGTATCTTGTATTTTTTACTGAAAAGTACCAATTCGGTTTTATCCGCGTTGGCGTGTAGTCCACACCCTCTTGCCCATTTTTCAAGACTATTAAGAGCTGATTCCATAATTTCACTTAATGTGTCAAGGAACTTGCCCTAAACTAAAATCGCCACATTGTCACCAGTGACGCTTATGCCTGTGTTGCTTAGTTCTTTAAGTATCCCATCGATGACTTGAACCCAGAGGAGGGGTGAGATAAAGCCTCCCTGGGCAGTCCCCCTGGTGACGGATTTTCTTATTGAACTGTTTCCGATAGTGGAGTTAATGTTTCTAGTGCCGAGCATATTGCAGAGCCAATTGGTAATGCTATGCTCGACATTCATAGTTTCCAGGGCCTGTTTGATGGCCCTTCCTTCTACGTTATTGAACGCATCTTCTATATCTAGGAAGGCTGCTAGTGCAAATTCCTTATGGTGAAGGCTAGTTTCTATCTTCCCTACTACATCGTGTAAAGCTGTTTTCACCGATTTCCCCTTCAAATATGCATGCTGAGCTTTGCATGGAATCCCGTTGCAACACTTACTTCTGATGTGAATATCAAGAAGTCTTTCAAGTGTCTTGAGGAGGAATGACGAGAGACTTATGGGTCTGTAGTCTTTCGCTGAAGTGTGGCTTGGTTTACCTGCTTTAGGTATGAATATAACCCGCACTTCCCTCCATGCCACTGGTATGTAACATGACCTTAAACAATGTTTACAAATTTCCCTAAGCCTGCTTCTGACCTTGGCTGGAGCTTTTTGCAGCATAGCTGGCAAAATTGCATCAAGGCCTGGTGCTTTGAATGGTGCGAATGACATAATAGCCCATCGCAGATTCTTCCATGTAATCCGATTCTCTACGTCGTCCCCTATTGACCTACAATTATACGAGTAGCTATTAGTAGTAGAATCCATTGGCGATCTACTTCCTGGGAAGTGAGCTTCAATTAACGTTTCTAAAACTTCTTCGCTACTTTCTGCCCACGAGCCGTCAGATTTGTTGATGAAGCTTGGGACAGAAGTGTCTTTGGCTAGCATCTTGCGAAGTCTGGAAGCTTCACTAGTATCCGCAATGGACTGACAAAATTCCTTCCAAGACTTTCTTTTTGTTTGCCTGATGAAGTACTTAAACTCCCGCTTGCGGTCCATATATTCATCCCATGTGGTACCGTCCCCTATTTCTTTGACCCTGTTGTAGAAATGCCTAACCTTTTTTTTCTTGGAGCTAATTTTCTTGCTCCACCAAGGAGGTTGGGACCTCTTGGACTTCTTTCTTAGTGGACAGGCCCTTTCGAATGCCATGTTCATTACTTTGCCTAAGTTGTCTACCACCTTATCTATATCTTGAGCATCGCCGTTGCAAATAGGCCCATCCTTAAGATGTTTCCTTACTAGCTCTGTATACATACCCAGTCTTAGGGTTTCTGTAGCTGTTGCTAGCCCTAGTCTGGAAATTAATTTGAAAGCGTATCCATCTGTGATCAGAAAGAGATGCCTCCTCCAAAACCCTAAACTTTTCTACCGTTAGGTGAACAGAACAAGAAGCTAGAGTTATATCAATCACTTCTTGTCTGTTCCTTACGACAAAAGTTGGCGTAGATCCCTTATTGCATATGGTGAGCTTGGTCGAAAGAATGAAATCAAAAAGACACTCACCTCTTGTATTAGTATCACTGCTACCCCATCTGGGGATGCTAAACCGAACCCAATTCTGGTATTGATTCTATCTTCAATTGGGATCACTGTTGCATTTTGACTTTCTTCAAATCAAATTGAATTGTTGAAAAAGTTAACTTAAGAAAACTAAAAAGAAAGTTTTTTTCACCCAATTTGACAAACCTTTTGGTTTATTTGACTTTTTTTCTTTTATGATAGGGAATCAAATTTTATTTATTTTTTATTTTATCAATTACTTTATTATATATGTGGTTGAAAGGATGTTGTAATGATGAGTATTGTAGCGCCTTATTCATGTTGTTGAAAATTTTTCATTACTCAAAAGCATATTTTTATATGTTAGTTCTAAAGTACTAAGCTGAGTGATTAGTTATAAGGATCAGTTCAACACCGCTAAGGCTAAGTCATGGCAACATATTACTTTGTCTTGACTTTTGAATTAGTTATACAATTTTTTGTTAAGTCCGTTGGTTCCTAACAAAAACGAAGCACAAGAGATGCGTACACGCGACACTGATATTAAGGGTGGAACATTTGGTGGAGTTATCCTTGTGGCTGATTCTGCTGCACATGCGCAAATTCCCCAAAGCACTCAGAGAACAACTCTGGTCAATCTTACCACCTCTAAACAAGTTGCAAAACTACCAAAATATGGTGGACATCCAATATCGGCGTATTGGACAGAACGCCACAATAGACAGATATAATTTTGAGGTATTAGGAGTTTTTCTATCTTGCCTCTATGGTGAGTTCCGCAAATGGCACCAGTCAGGTGATTAAAGGGTTGCCAATCACAGATTTGATAGGCTAGGAATGCAATTGAGTAACAAAGCCCTATCTTGGACTACTAAGATAACTCTGTACAAAACACTAACCATACCAGTCCTGCTGTATGGTGCAGAGGCATGGACCTTGTTCAAATCGGATGAGGATACCACTGGTTACTTTGAGAGGAAAGTTCTTCGAATGATATTTGATACCCCCTGCACAGATAGCTAGTGGGGGAGAAGGTACAATACCGAAATATACGGCCTATACAAGGCCATCGATTTAGACAGAAGAGTTCATATACAGCGACTAAGATGTCTGGGTCATGTAGAGCGGATGGAGCCTAATGTTCCAGCCCGGAAAGTCTTCGAATCCACTCCGGATAGACGGTACAGCAGAGCACGACCTCGCGGTAGGTGGCGCAAACAAGTGGAGGGAGATCTCAACCAGCTTGGTGTGGCAACCGGCTCATAAGGTTTATTGGTTGAGGCTCATGTCCACCTCAGACTGTGCCACCTAAGTAGGCAAGTAGGTTAGGTTAGGTAGATGAGTGCCTTGTGACGTAATTCACTGCTCACTTAAACCAACGCGAGTTCATTGTGCGCATTTTATTCTTACCCTGAAAAACTACACAGGAAAACTGTTGAATTTACACTTATCTTGGGTAAAGTAATCCTATGACACAATATGCCGCATGTTGTTATGATTAAACCTAATCAGAGAACGTTATCTCGTTATATCGCAAGCCAGCCACAGCGTTATGACAGTGGCCCACGTATCTAGATAGTCCCATCGCCTGTTGGCCTCTCTAGAGGCTTCATTTCCGACAAGTTTATTTATAGAGCTAATAGGAACCTTCACGCAGGGGATCGCTAAGCAACATGGACCCAATCTAGGGAGTTCGTCGGCACTTTCATTACCCGGTATGCTCATATGCCCTGGTTCCAGCAAAGGCTCACCTTGTTGGCTTGTGGTACATTATTAAGATGTCGTTTGCAGAGTCTTTGGTCTTATTGCTGTAGATTACAGAGCCTTAACGGTTACATTACTGTCAATATGCATAGTAATTGATTTAACAACGATGTTATCTTCGGTAATGATTTTCGCAGCCTGATTGACGGTTGCGATTTCAGCTTGAATGACGCTACATTCATTATTAATTCTGAATAAATGATTGACTTCTGCTGATTTGCAATAAACTTCAGCTCCTTCACCGACATCCACTTTGGTGCCGTCAGTGTAGAAGGACAATTCCCGCTTACTAGTTACTTGTTCCTTTTCCACTTATATCCGTCTGGAATTCTGGAAGTAAATCTCCTGTCAAATGTTAGCGTCTTAGTCACGTACACAGACTTGTGCTTTGTCATCTAGATAGAATTGAAGCGTGACTGTATGGCGTAATAAGTGTTACATGCTTTGTATTTTACAGTTTTTTTTACATATTTTCATACGTGTCTGATGAAGGTTTCCTGTTTATAAGCACTTTTTCTTTATTTAAGTCTATGGTAATCGATTTGCAAGAAATTTGCACATAACCTCTTCTTAAATTGGTTTAATCGAACAGCATTCGTAGCAGAACAAAGTCTTTTAATACTAGATCCATTCAAATAAGAATGATCTAGCTTACAGCCCAACTATACCTTTACCGAAACATCCAAAAACTAAAGTGCCTCCATTTACCTTCATCGATTAAGTAAAAAAAAAAAATCTCAAACGTTCACGGTAAGCACCGCTTCCTTACGAAGACGTCTGCTGCCATAAATTCATTTGAAGCTACTCTTAGATTGGAGGAGGACATTGAATGCCTTTGTTTGCAAAAGAAAAAGTATTATCCAATTAACCACATCCCCTGCGTTTCATTTGCAATTCAAATCCTTAAGTGGATAATGGGCAAGCATTTAGTGTTAAGGAGTGTGGGGGGTTGGAAAAACTGTATAAGGAGATGGATCTGCACACAAGTTTGCCATTTTATTAAATTACCTAAGCAACTGGTTTGGGGAACTGACTTTAATTTGAAAAACGTGCAAAATGGTCTCTTAGGAGATGGAAGTTGGTTCTTGGGAATACAGCCTTCTTGGTGATGGTGCTGGTAACTGAAATGGGTTTGCGTTTCGGTTTCCTTGGCAAGATCTTCATCTGATGGTAGCGAATTGTAGGCGCATAGGGTGACATTAAAAATAATAGCATGAAAGAATTGAAAATAGGTGATTTAAATTCTTTTATTGGCCTGTGTAATGGGAGACATGCAAATGGCAGGAAGAGCCTTTGATTCGGCTGCTAGATATTACGAGCCCGGTAGATGGAGATGGTAAATCTTTGGTGAACGCATTGAGTCGTATGGATACTGAGAATTGCGGGAGCACCTCCATTAGTTAAGGGAGAACTTGGCTGGACTCACTGCCTCCCAGCAGCCGATATGATGAAGCATCAGTGGGGATATGACGAGACGTGTACTGCTAAAAAAAAAGAAGAGCTACTAGTGGTCATCACTTTGGCTGGGGATGCAAGACGTATACAGTCCGCGACGTGGCGAATATAATGCCAGAGTTGATCTCAAAAGTAATTGGGAGATTATCTTCAAAAGCCTGGATGCAGAAGGTGGGAAATAGTTAAAGTGCCTTCGAATGGGATGAGAAGTCAGTGTTGATGGCCGCAAGTAGAAAGCTGGTAGGAGTGCTAAAGGTAAAGCGCAGCAGTACAGCTCTAAAAGGTTTCTTCCGCAAGTTGTGGGGAACTTTCCACCATTTATGACAACCAGCTGTCAGAAAGCGTGCAAAGTGAAAGAGAGAACAGGTTCAACCAGGTAGGGTGTGTAAACGTTCCTGGCGGTATTAGGAAGCTTTGGGGGTTGAACAAATTTTAAGCGCTTTGCAGAGGACAGGAGTACCAATACAGCGGCTGGTGATCGATAAGGGAGCGGGTACAAATGCGGAAGGAGGGCCGTTGAACAAAGAAAATGCTTAATATATCAAAGAAGTAACAATAAACGGATACCAGGTTGCTGCGTTCATCGATCTGGGTAGTTACTGTATCACTCATCGTCAATCGTATGTTGATGATAATATAATACTTGCATATATATATGTCGGAGAAAGCTGGTGTTTGGTGGTGACGGATGCCTAACAAGGTTTGAATGATAAACGTAGATCAATGTATTTTGGTAATACGGAACTGCGTTAATACAAAATGTATTTTTTTTTTTTTTTCCGAGGGTAGGTGAAAAATCTTCCATAGATACTATGAGAATAGCAAGCGCGTGCTCATAGTAGTGTCAGATTCTTAATGACTAAAAAAACACCACCCTTCGATATAAATTTGTTAGATATCGCAACTAAGTATAAATTTATCAAGCAATTTTTCTATAACGAAATATAAACGTTTGGCAGGTTACTTTCTACTGAAGGATCCTGCATATTCCGCAATCTAGACGCGGTTAATCATTATCTGGCCAAGTCGAAAGGTTTCGTCCTTTGTAGTCGGCGCAATAAATTGCTCTCATCCAAAATTTGTAGGACTGTATTGTTGACATGTCCGATTAGTCGGTTTCTATGCTTTCTCGCGAAGCTTCTAGTTTCAGCTTCGATTGTCGGAATTCCGAGATCACTGTGGATATCGTCGTTTCTACTATACCACGGTGGTTGGACAATTTCTCTTAGCTCTTTATTTTGAAAAGCTTGTAAAATATTTGCATTTGTTTTCTTGGTACAACCCCAAAGTTGTATACCGTAGGTCCACACCGGCTCTAGCACTTGCTTGTATAAAAGCAGTTTGTTCTCAGTACTCAGCTTGGAATGTTTTCCGAGTAACCAGTACATTTCTCTATATTTTATTTAGAGTTCTTTTCGTTTCATTTTCACGTGCGAATTCCATTTCAGCCTTGCGTCGAGTGTCATTCCCAGGTATTTCGCCTCGTTTGCAAAGGGTATTTGGGTCGAGTTTAGAAAAATTGGCAAGTCATTAGTTTTCTTGTAAGTGAAATTCACGTGAACAGATTTATATTCATTGAGGGCGATCCGCCAGTCCCTCGTCCATTCATTTACATTATTCAGTGCGTTTTGCAGTTTTGCAGTCGTTTCTTCGATTGTTTTGCCTACTGCTAGGATAGCGGTGTCATCGGGAAATGTAGCAAGGATAGTGCCATCTTCGTTCGGTATATCACGAGTATATAGCAAATAGAGAAGCGGCCCAAGAACGCTTCCTTGCGGTACCCCGGCCGAAATTTCTTTGAGCTCCGAGTATTCGACTCCATGTCTAACATGAAAGAGTCTATTCCCGAGATAATATTCAATAATTCTATGCACCTAGTCAATCTTCGAATGCTTACTTCTGAACCCAATCTGGTGGTCAGGGATAAGATTATTTTCTTCTATAACCGGTTGGAGACGCCTCAATAATATCCTCTCGAAAATTTTCGATATGATTGGAAGAAGCGAAATTGGAATATACAATTTTACTTCATTTGGCGGTTTTCCTGGTTTTAAAGCCATTATGACTTCCGCAGCTTTTCATTGGCTCGGCACGTGTTTTAATCTGAGTGCAGTATTTACAATGTGGAGAAGCTTAATCAATGCTTTTCTAGGTAAAACTTTGAGAATTTCTCCGGTAATCAAATCGTAACCAGGAATTTTCTTAGGTTTTAGATTCTCGATCTCATGTGTGAGTTCCCTTAGCGTTGCACTTGTGAGCGTCAAATCGTCAGATGGTAAATCCAGCCTATTGCGGCTGTCGTAAACCACTTGACCATCGTACGGTTTAAAGGTTTCTTCCAGCTGCGCCGCAAAGACGTCCGCCTTTTCTTTATCTTCCCTCGCCCATTCATTTTGATTTAATTTGATTGGCGCCGCGGGAACTTTGGGCTTTTTGGTGCCTTTTACAGCTTTCCAAAGTGAATAATTGGAATCTTTTTTCGCTGTCAAACTTTTAAGGTAAGAGCCTATTGTACGATTCTTAAAATCCTTAATAGTCTTCTTCAACAAATTGCACAGACGATTCAAGTGTGCTTTATGCTGCGGAGCACGACTCTGTCGCCATTTTTTACGAGCTTTTCTTTTTTCCTTGACCAATTCTTTTATTTCCGGAGGATACCGTAAACCGTATCTGTCCGGCGTTTTCGTTGGATTGGGCGTATTATTCCAAGAGGCGAGCTGTACGATCTCAACGAAGCGATCAACTTCAACCTCAAGTTCATAGGGTGTCGTAAGTGGAACGCTCAGTTCAACATTATCTTCAATTTCGTTCCAAAAGCCTTCCCAGTTAGTTGTTCGACCAGTTAATCTCGCTGGCTCTAGGTTATAGACTAGTTTTTCGCTGATTGTTAAAATAACCGGGGAATGATCAGACGACAGATCAAAACTCTCTTTGACTTTTATGTGGTTGGTAGATATTCCTTTCACAACGAAAAAATCGATCAGGTCAGGTATTTTCGAAGTATCAGTTGGCCAGTAAGTCGGTTTACCCGTGGAATGGAAATCACAACTGTACTCCATACCTGCCCCATAAAGTATTCTACCTTTCTTCGAGCTGTATCTTGAGCCCCAGAATGTATGTTTCGCATTAAAGTCGCCGCCGATGATAAAATTAGGTTTCAGCGATTCAAACAAGTTAGTAAAATGACTTTTATCCAGCGCGGAACGCGGTGGACAGTAGATAGATGAGATTTTAAGAGTACGCTGACTATTTTTAACTCGAATTGTGCACAGTTGTAAAGTTTCAAGCTCTATCTTTAGGTTTTCGGATTGATCGATGCAGTCTTTAATAAACAAGGATGATCCGCCTCTCGCTTTTCCCGAAGGGTGACAAGCGTGGTAATCATTATAGCCTTTTATTTTTAAATGTGATTCCTTTTTTACGTGGGTTTCAGAAATCAAGCAAATATCAATATCGTTTTCAGGCATGAATATTTCCAATTCGTCGAGTTCTTACAAAAGTCCGTTTGCATTCCAACATATTTTTAACATTCGTTTGTCATTCATATTCTAGTTGAAGTACTGCACTCTGAACCCGGTCGTTTTAGTTTGGCTAGTTTCTCTTGTGCATTCTTACGCTTTGGCTTAGTTTGCAGTTTAGATTTTGCAAGGGGCTTAAGGAGCATATCTCTCCATCTTTGCAACTCCTTAGCTACTTCACAGCCTCTATAATTTTCAGGGTGCTTTCCCTTACAATTAGCGCAGGTTGCAGAGGTTTGTTTATTTACTCCACAAACTTGGGAGAGGTGATTTCCGGCGCCACACATCGCGGTATTTTTTTGCAGTACATTTGCGTATTGTTAAATCCTTGGCAACGTTTGCACTGCGGAATCATCCTTAAATTTCTACGCAAGAAAAGCGCATGTGGCTCGCATGTACATTGTACATTGTACGCCACATGCGATCGTCATAAATATGGATAGTACACTACATGTAAACTGCATGCAACCACTGTAGCCGATTGCGACATCAGAATGTCTTCAGAGCAGCATATACATGCAATCATTTACATGTATTGTACTACGGCCTTTACAATGCATTTTTACCATCATATAACGCTCAGAAGAGAAATAAGCGGTTGTTTAGTTTCCAGAGCATCTAATTCGGCTGGCCAACTTTGAGGTACTGATACTTTAACTTCTATGGCATGATCCTAAAAAAAATGCACTTATGGCCTAAGACCCACAGTGTACTCCGAGACCATTAGTAGAAATATTTTTAGAACTCGTTAAAAAGTTCAAAGAAAATAATTTTTTTCATATTTTTTTTATTTAATGAGTTAAATTGTTTAACTTGGATACTCTCTTTGATCCAAGTTCCAAATTAGGGGATCATATAAATACATGTAGGTTTCAGATAAAGGAACTAAAGCTTTATTAGCAAACGCCTGGGATCTGAGTTTGATAACGTTACTTATTTTAAATTAAACAAATTGCGCGACGAACTCGCTTTCACCTTTCCATCAGCGTCAGTGTCGTAACTCCAACGAACTTTCAAATATATTTTAAATCGAATCCATGTAACGTGACTCTAAATGTAGGTCACATCCTAGACTTCCCTCGATATAGCTTTTGTAAAAACTTCTACAATAAGCACGTGCCTGCTTTTCATCACTCAAGTATTTATAATTATTGTATAACGTTGTTCAGACAAATAATTTATATCTCTCGAATCTCAAGGAATTGCGGACTTTCGTCACGTTTTTAACGCTTTTTTTCAGGAAGGAAGTATCGTGTCGCATACGCTTCGAATAGAACGTCTGAAAACATTTATTTCTACCCCTGCTCTAGGGGTGAAATGTTTATGACAATAAAGTTAGGCGTTGTCTACCACCGTAAATATTTTTATGAGATTCCGACGTTAATATAAAAGAGAAGAAAAAAATTCAAAATTGAATTAACACGATGCCAAGTGTCTAATATTCCTCTTTTTTTTTTCTCTCTAATTTTAAAGGGATGAACAGAAAGGGCGAGATATTCTTCGTACTACCCCATCAAAAACATCACTTTCTGGGCAGTCTGTAATTATAGTTATTACGTCATTTTGCTATAAATATGTGCCGTCTTCCGTTGGAAAGTGGGTCAACCTTATGCCTGCACACTTGGAAAGGATACATTATACCCACTGAATAAGAAATCCATTTCCCGGGACTACAAGGCATGAAGGAGGAAAGAAAAACGCTGCCGGAATAATACATTGGCGGTGGTTTTCATTCTCGGAGAAAAAAAAATGAAAAGAAATTTAACAAAACCTCATCCTGAATGATGTTACAAGGATGGTAGGGAAGAGATACACAAGCCAGACAGACATGTGGCAAGACAAAGCAAGTAAAACAATGTTATGAAAATAAATGGTGCAAAACAAAATGTTTTGACTCATTACCTTGGTGATGTTGTACCGATGGAAACGGATATGGAAGAGGAAGACGTTTATAATGGTGCATCCGCTTTTGGAAGTTTAGAAGTATCATATTTCTGTGAATAGGGGACAACAAATTTTTTTATTACAGTAATGCGGGATGTACATAAGTGGTTGTAAAGTAAAGTAGCAGTGTTAACGACTAGCTAAACATTGGTTAAAAAATCGGCTACATTTTTGGAGTTTGTTTTAAGTTACTTATGTGTAGGGTTGACTATCTACTCGGCTTTTTTCGTCATGTCGATTAATGATGTGTCAACCCAGTTCAAACCAAGTTACAGGTCAATCGAGTTAAACTGAGTTATATTTATATCAAACCGAGTTTGCGAAACCGATGGAAGGAACCGAATAATTAAATGCCAAAACTTCATTAAACCGAGTTGAACACACGATTCGGTTTCAGTTGGTTAGGATAAGCAAACAAAATGCACTAAAGTGGGAAATATACAATACAACTGTCGTACCAACGGTTTGATAGCTTTGGTGTTGTATACGATAATTGCGTATTGTGTATCCACACAACCGACCATTGTACCGATATCGTATGGTCGCATGTTCTTGACTGTATAACCGCTGTCACATGCACAGATTGTATGGAAATTATATAGCTAGCGTCCCGGGTAGACGTTGTCCTGCCATTTTATTGCCGACTTGGGATCATTATCCTTAACAGATGATGAAGTATTTAATGAACATCGCTTGAGTTGGTTACAAGTATTGCATCCGGCAGTCTCCCGCAGTTGTTCTTTAACTGACCGAACACAATGGTGAAGCTGAAGCTATACGCCTGTAGCGCTGTCAAAAAATCGCGCACTGATGAAGCTGAGTGCGAACAGAATGGTAAAGCGCTGCACGGGTGTTTGTTGTTGGTAATCCAAATGTTTCGGAATTTCTTTTTCACACCTTGGCTTTTGTTTTGTGTTTTTTTTTTTTTTGTGAGGATTACTCAAATCACAAAGAATATTGTTCCTTTTTACTTGATCGATTAATTTCTCTATTTACGGATGTGCCGCATCTTTTTTTTTTTGTTTTTCAGTGAAACTGAAGTTAATTCCACTCCTACTTCAGCGGCAAGCTTCAGCTTCATATTGTGTTCGCAGTATTGGATGTGTGTATATTTAACTTTGACAGCGCGACGTACTTCAGCTTCAACTTCACCAATGTGTTCAGCCAGTAAGTCTTTCCACTTATAAAATGATCGTCATCATAATTCCTCAAATGGTTCAGTATACCCATGTTCGTAGTTAATCTAAAATTTACCAAAAAAATATACCCAGCAGATACCATCCTATTTGTTGACAAAGTCATACCAAACATACCATTCTGAGTTCCAAAAATCTCTTCTATTGAAGGATATAAAAATATTAAATCCTACAAAAAAAAAATTCAGTGGTGGATGACATGCAACATTTTCCTGTGCGGCTTTACACTAACGGTGGAAAAATAATTCCTTTACAGATTTGTGCTAAAAGAGCGGCGGCGGTGAAAATTTTAATTATTCCAAAATGAACTGTGGACGGAAGTTTTCCTTTTGCCAACGGAACAGATGTAACTTTATTTTAAATCTGCTTAGATGCCGCTCTGATTGCAGTTGTATATTTCGTCCTTTTCAAAGCGCGGATGGTGTAATTCTCTTGTCCGCATTTTACGGTAGCGTTAATTACTTTTGCGATTTGTTTATTATCAGTTTAAGGGGATTAACATAGCAGTCTGTTGCGACCAGATTGTCTTAAATGCTGTCTCTAGTTTTCAATTAAGAATATTATCCTATTTCAAAAGCGATTAAAAGTATTTAAAGGAAACTCTGCATAGCATTCACAGTATTTAAAAGAAACTTAACTCTACTAGTCATAGTGCACCACTGACTGGGACGACTAGAAGCCGCCACAATGTCCACACTTAATGCCAATAAACTTTTATAATAAACAATGCGAGTGTATAATAATAAACAAAAAAGCGAGTTTATAAATTTTCGCTTTCAAACTAGTAAAAGTCCGATTTGGGTGCGGGCAGCAAAATTAACGACAACTGCAGGGTGGGAGATATTTTATTGTTTCCTTTGAAAGAAATTGCATTATGCACTGCTGCATTAAGCCTTAGCATTTCCTTCAATAATGAGCGAAACAATGTGTTCAATATACGTTGATACTTTGTAATAAGGAGCTTTTTCGATAACGAAAACTACGCAAAGTTCTCAACAATGAAGCTGTCCATTGGATATCAATAGTTATAAGTTAATAGCTTTGCTGTTAACCACAGTTTTCTTTATAGAGGGTGTCTGAGCAATATTCAAATTTCGCTAACTATAGTTCTGGCCATAAAAGTCTTAACATGCATGAAACCGATATTAAAAGTGAATTAAATGAGTTTTAATGGTCTTGGGTTCTTAAAACCTAGGGTTATTAATATTTTAATACAATATTTAGCTCAACAGCTCTTCAACTACTAAGGTCTAGCTTCCCACAACCACTCATGTTGTGTGCGTTATATTTTCCACAGAAATGAAAGGGATCTACAGTTTAGTGCCATATCCGAAGGTCAATTTAAAAAGCTTTCTCGTGACAACAGTACTGTCGGATGTCTGTTAGACGTTCGCGAGAGGTGGGGCCGTGAAAAAACGTTTTGATGTTTTCTGGGATTCGAACTTGGAACCTCACGCTTATGGATCCGACACACTAATCACTTGCGCCACGACGACTTAGGCAAGTATGTCATCGCTCGTAAATTTAGTCTCTGTTGACATCTCTGGTAAGTAAGTAATCGCGCTGGTAAATTTCTTCGACGTGACATTTTTGGTAACTACGTCACCTCAATTGGGTAGGTTATCTTAGATTTGTTTGTTTGATTTGTTTAAGTCATCTCAGGTTTAGTTTAAATCATCGCAGGTTTGGTTTAAGTCAACTCAGGTTCGGTGAAGTTATCTCATTTTCGGTAAAGTCATCTCAGGTTTGGTTAAGTCATCTCAGGTTCGGTGAAATTATCTCAGGTTTGGTTTAGTCATCTCAGGTTTGGTGAAGTCATCTCAGTTTTAGTTTAAGTGATCTCAGGTTTGGTTAAAGTCGTCTCAGGTTCGATGAAATGATCTCAGGTTTGATTTAATCATCTCAGGTTGGGTGAAGTTATCCCAGGTTTGGTTTAAGTCATCCCAGGTTCGGTTTAAATCATTTCAGGTTTAGTGAAGTCATCTCAGGTACAGCGAAGTCATCTTAGGTTTGGTTTAAGTCATCTCAGGCTCTTCAGCATCATTGTCGTCAGTGCTGTCATCGAAAGCTAGTCATGGTTTCATGTTGTCGGTACTGGTACTTGTTCTCTTGGGTCCTTCATCTATTTTATTTAGACACTTATTAAAACTTTTTTAACCAGTTTTAAAATGTTATGTGGTAGAAAGGAAGCAAATAGTCAGCGGAAGGCTTGGAAGAATGTTTTGCGGATTGGAGCTATTCCCCAGTCAATTTGTTGTAATCAAAATAATTGATTAGATAAGGTAGGAACTAACTGGTTTTTCCAGTTAAGATAAATACACACGTAAGCGATGAATATTAATTTGGATGTAGAGGTAATCATCATAGTACCACGCTCAGTCTTATAACAGTAACGAAAATACGTGTATCAGTAACTGTGAAGGATGAAGATTGCAGTCAAGGTATACGATACAATGGCATGCAGTCATTCGATGCATAAGGATATTATTTCTGGTAAGTGTGACATTTGGTGATCTGTGTACGATTTTATTTTCTTCTTATAAATCCATACTCATGACACCTGTGCACTACTTCGTCTAATTCTAGTAATGCATTCTCCTTTTTGATTTATTTTTTATAAGACTGAGTGCAATATCGGCATATTAAATGAAAGAATTATGTCAGGCGTATGTGCATTGTGGCCTAAAACTGAATCGTCCTGGGTTCAACTGAAATTTGTTTTATCCTGGAGTACTTCGTTCAACTTAATTACAGTCGACAGATGAACACTCCGTACTCAATTAAAGGAAAGGACGTCTTTTTCCTCAACCTGGTATACTTCCAGTCAGTTGACTTTGCTATGACTTGATGATCTATAGCTCTTCAAAATGTATTCCGAAGTTTTTTTGTTTTGTTACAGAGTCTGCACACGCTTAGCTAGGCAAAAATCCTCATCCTAACCCTCCCCGTGGGTGCCAGCCGCTAATAACCTCCACAGCAGTCTTGTACGTTGTCAAGATGGGGTTAGCCAAGGCCAAGAAGCATTGTATCGGGTTCTTACTCCTCAATAGTATTATCCTTTACATATGCCTCTTGACCATCGGATCGAGGTACCTGATTTCAGTGGTGGTGTGAGTGCTTAAAGCAGATAACCGTACCCAAAAATGCAAGGCTGGGGGTTAAACCAGCCGCGAACGAACTCCTTCAGATGCACAGGCGAGGTCTGTCGTATCATAGCCTTATCCTGGTAAATCGACTCTGCCAGGACGAATCTCTCTTCCGTACTACTCGTGGGACTACAAATGAATTCTCAAAAAAAAAAATAAAAAACAAAAAACACGGAAAAAAATCAAAAAAAAATAATCAGCACCTCATCGGAAGATGAGCTGCTGGCTTCAAGCCAAGAAGCCACTGAACCAACAGGCAGTGTAGCAAGTACCAGCCAAAGTACTCTACCAGTGTCTCAACCCTCTACCTCCTCCTCTGTGGATGCCGCCAAAGATACTACCAAGAGTACTCCCAAGCAAAATCCACAAAAAAAATTCACTAACCTCCAACACAAACACTTTTTCGAGAAGGCCGTCTTCATTCTAAACAAGATCGCCAAGAATGAAGAGGCAGGCACTGTCACTGAACGTGACCAGGCAGACAAGTTGAGGTACCAGGCTGTTGTTGAAGACTACAACAAGCGCCAGGCCGCCAAGACGAGTCTTAAAACCCAACAAGAAGCCTTGAAGAGGAACCGATCTCAAGAAGAGATGGCTCACTCCAGCAAACGCAGCAAAGTCGAAAGCGGCGTTGCTAAAAGGCAGATCAAACAACCGGCAAAAACTACCACCTCCACCACAGAGAAAAGCAGCACTGTTGTTGTTTCCTCACGCACCATCAGCGAAGTGGTCAGGGACGATCTCCAAGTTGCTCTGGTATATGAGCTTTCTAACAGTGGCAAGTCCATCCTGAAGGCATGGGGGCGATCGAAGCCAAACTCTCGCAGATGGTGCTTGACTACCTGGCGGAAAAAGAAGGCGGTCCTGTACCCTGGTTCGACTCAGCTGAGGTCGTTAGAGGGTATATGGTAATCAAATGCGAGGACGGGTTCTCGAAGGATTTCCTTGGTGAGTGTGTCGCTAAGATAAGCGACGCATGGAGCGGCTTGAAGATCAAGCTTATCCCAGCCAGAGACATCCCTCGAAGACCGAAGGCTCGCATCTGGTTGCCGACTATGCCAATAGACAGCGAACAGCTGATTCGAGGTCTTAAGCGCCAAAATCCTGCGGTCCCAATGGATGATTCGGCAGTTATCAAGACGGAGCAGCCGCAGAAAAACAGCATGACTTTTCTGCTCCTCATAAACGAGGATAGTTTGGAGGGGCTCGAAAAGTTGGACTACCGTCTAAGGTTTGGCATAAGAAATGCCAAACATAAAATTTACATCTCTTCAGGCCCGGACGAAGACACAGACGATGTCAACGACGCCAACACTCTATTGGAGGGCATGAAGATTGTCCCAGATACCCAAAATGCCCCCGTTGAAGATGATTCAGATTAATCTGCGGCACTCGCAGTGTGCCACAGACAATCTGCGTGTCTTTATCAATGAAAAAAATATCGATATCGGCAACATCCAAGATCCCTGGGTAAGGGGATCGACCATCAGGGGACTTCAGGACAACCACTACAAACTCTACTACAACCACAATAACTGCAACGGTAAGCCTAGAACTTGCATTTTAGCTAAGAAGCATATAAAAGTTTTTCTATGTCCTAACCTTAGCTCTGTCGATTTAACGGTGGTTCAACTGGAAACTGCAAACGCTGAGGCCTTTTTCGTTGCATCTGTCTACATGGACCGGGATCGGCAAGCCCCGCCGGAGGAAGTCCAATACCTAACATTAACCATTAACACCAGTAAGGCCAACCTCCTGATGGGCTGCGACGCCAATGCCAGACATACGCTTTGGGGTAGCGCGGAGACAAATGACAGAGGTGAGTCTGTTTTCGATTTCATCATTAGCAATAACCTATCAATTTGTTATACTGGCAATTCTCCAACTTTTGTTTTTCCGAGTACGGATAACTTCAATGGGTGGGAGGCGGTTATTGACATTACTCTAGTATCTAACAACGAAACCATAAGGGTCGATAACTGGAGAGTATCCGATTTACAATCTTTTTCTGATCATAACTGGATACTCTTCAACGTCTGTCTCGAGATTGAGACCCCTAAACCTTATAGAAACCCAAAACGCATAAACTGGACAAAGTTTAATCATATAGTTAAGTCAAAACTGGGTAGCACATCAATGTATAAAATCGACTCGACCACGGAACTGGATTCAAAGGTTGAAATCTTTGAGAAAGCAATTAACGTTGCGTTTAAAGTCTCGTGTCCAATCAGTTATTGTAAAAAGAAAGTCCCAACATGGTGGAATGAAGATCTAACAAAGCTTAGGAAGATGACCAGAGCGATCTTCAATATCTGCTACTTTCACAACTTCTGGCAGCCCTACAAGGACTGCCTAGAAATATATAAGGAGTCCATCAGAATGGCCAAAAAACAGGGCTGGAGAGATTACTGCCAGTCTATCGAGTCCCTTAAAGAATACGCAAGGCTCAGCAAAATTTTGTCCAAAGGGCCTAGCAATCCGTCCTTTCTTAAAAAGACGGATGGAAGCTGGACAGATTCTTCTCCGGCATCTCTGGAACTCCTGATGAGTACTCACTTCCCAGGCTGCAGTGAGATTAGAGTAGAACAAGCTAGTTCCACCTGTACGCCACTGGCAGCTTAGGATAACATCACAAACATTATTACGGAGGATAAAGTCTCCTGGGCTATAAATAGCTTCTCTCCCTATAAGTCACCTGGCCCTGACTGCATCATGCCTATTATGATGCAGAAATTGCAAGACATAGCAATTCCCTGGCTATTACCGATTTATAGGAGTTGCTTAAACCTAAGCCATGTTCTCCAAACCTGGAGACGTGTCAAAGTGGTTTTCATCCCCAAGGCGGGCTGGCAAGGACATGAATCAGCGAAGGATTTTAGACCCATAAGCCTGTCCTCCTTTGTTTTGAGAACTTTAGAACGTATCCTAGACTTCCATATCCGCGATAACCTGAGTTCTCCACTGTCGAAATCCCAGCATGCGTATCTCAAAGGGCGGTCCACAGAAACTGCTCTTCAAAAGGTCGTGCGTACAGTGGAAAAAACTCTTCACTACAAAGAATATACTCTCGCCACATTTCTTGATATAGAAGGAACCTTCAACAACATTTTCACTGAATCTATTCAGGAATCTCTCACCGAGTTAGGTGTAGAAGGCTTTATTAGCCAATGGATAGTTTCTATGCTCAGTACTCGTATAATCCAAGCAACACTAGGCAACAGTAGTACAACTAAGACGGTAAACAGAGGAACTCCACAAGGCGGAGTCATCTCCCCCCTGCTCTGGTAAATGGCGATCAATAAAATCTTGGTGCGACTTGATAGGGAGGGTTTTAAGGTGGTTGCGTACGCGGATGATATGGTTATACTAGTATCAGGAAAGTTCCTCTCCACGATAAGTCAACTCATGGAGAGGGCTCTGGATAAGGTACACTCATGGGCTACGAGCTGTGGCCTCGGAGTAGTTGTTTGTTTTTTGTTTTTTTTTGTCGGGACTTTCGAAGAAAGCTTCACTTCAGTGATGAGGAGCTTACAGTACCAGCACTCACCACATCCGCACCGAAGATCTGCCACCTGATACGAGCAAAAGCCGGACACTCACAGAGATAATGTTCCGCGGTGTCGTCGCTTTCTCCACAAGCGTCGCAAATTGTAGTGTCACTTAAGCCTAACACGTTAAGGTGCTTGGCAAAAGCGAAGTGGCCTGTCAAGACGCCGATAAGTTCTCTACAGTCTTTTCTGCTGAGAGACAGCAAGAATGCCGCTGATTTCTTACAGACGTCCGGGAGCATGCGTTTAGTCAACCTGCAACCTGGAGAGTCATGCCACACACAATTGTGCTCGTGAGAGTCCCAATCGTCAATGGAATCCCTAACCGAGGACGCTGGAAGACCCAACACGGGTTCGGGACCTGAGAAAGCCTCCTCTGAGCCTTGTCTAGCAATCTCATCGGAGATCTCGTTCTCCAAGATCCCAGTGTGACCTGGGACCCAGATAAGAGACAGAGAATTCAGCCTTGCGACCGAGTTGAAAGAGTTTTTGGTTTCACGAACTATTTTGGAAGTGGTTAAAGGGTTAAGCAAGGCCTTAAGCGCAGCTTGACTGTCACTACAAACACAAATGCTACGTCCCTTCCACCTGTTCGTCACAACATAGTTCATGGCCATTAGGATTGCGTCTGTTTTCCAAGTGGAAACTTATGCAATCCTAATGGCCATGAACTATGTTGTGAAGAACAGGTGGAAGGGACGTAGCATTTGTGTCTGTAGTGACAGTCAGGCTGCGCTTAAGGCCTTGCTTAACCCTTTAACCACTTCTAAAATAGTTCGTGAAACCAAAAACTCTTTGAACTCTTTGATATTTGCCTAACGAGAAGTGAAGTCTAATGTTGTCGACTTCCACGAAGACCCCAGCGCCAGACCCTTGACTGGTTTTGGAACCATCTGTGAAAATACGACTACATTCCATTCCCGGCTCAGATTCTGACCGAAGCCAGTCCTGGACACAAGGAAAGTCGACTCTGAATTTGCGCATCAGCTGGAGTTCTGGTGTCATTGCATCAGACGGCATATCCATAAGACAGGAGTCGTAAGATAAGTGTCGCGCAAGTTCATCAAAGTTCCAGTGTGGAGTATACCAAAAACCGCCCCGCCTTAGACGATGGATGGCTTTGATAGTGCAACCCATGATATAAGTATCAAGGGGAGGTAAGTTCAGATGGTCAGCCTCTCTCGCTTTGCTCCAGTGCAAAATAGTTGGAAACTCAATATAGAACAGCGAATTAAGAAGGCAAGCGTAGCCTTCTATGCCTGTAATAAAACATTCGATAAGAAATGGGGACTCCAGCCAAAGATGACCCTTTGGATGTACACAGCCGTTGTGCATCCAATTCTTACTTACGGCGCCATCGTTTGGTGGCCAGCTTTGAGCAAAAAGTGCAATATCGACAGAATTAAAAAAGTACAGAGATCGGCGTGTGTGGGTATCACAGGAGCAATGAGGTCTTGTCCAACAGATGCTCTCAGTGCAGCGCAGTCCGGCTCAGGGAATATGGATGCTGGACCACAAGGCCATATGGTCCCGGCAAGGTCCTGAAGACGATTCCAAGTGAACTGGTTGCGCCCTCTACCGACTACACGATACTTAAACTCAACTTCAGAAAATCGTTCTTAGCAAAATTCCCTTCCAGAGAAGAATGGAAGAACGGAAGCGTTACCTGCAACTATGATATAGGGATATACACGGACGGTTCGAAGATGGACTGCGGAGTCGGCGCAGGCATCACTCTCTTTAACTTAAGATCCCTTTCCATTAAATTTCCTATAAGAGTTAAATTGTATAAGATATCTCCATTACAATGATCAAAAAAGTCGCTCTACACGATTTGCGTAGGGCAATCGTTGCAGATATGTAGTGAAGGTAGAACTCGATGACTTATACAGCAATATCAATAGCTGTGGTGAATTTATTTAGACCACCTTCAAATAAGCAGCTAGAACTTAACTAATCTGTAAGGTTTTGCTACACAGCTATTGTGAAGAGATAAAAGTGAAAACTAATTTGCGGGGAGTTTTTTAAATACAAAGCAAGAAATTTATAAGAAATTTCATTGTTTGTCGCGAGCTTAATTTCTTATGAGAAAACACATATGCCTGTGTTCAAGCGTGACAAAAGAGTGCTATTTATTTGACTATTCACTTAAGTTTAGATCACAATATAAAAATAATTCAAAGTTCATAATTCACGATAGTAATGCATATAATTCCATTCATAACAATCCTCCCAAGCGACGAAACAAATGGACGACAAGACCTAGAAGAACGTCTCGGTTCCACTCTCTCATGGTCGCATGAGACTATTGATTCTTGTTTGTTGACAACGTCATTAGCACCTGCAGCGTCTGATTGATCGGCAATGTTCGAAACATTAGCATCAACAGCACCTTTGGGCGGTTCAGCAACTTCACCAACTCCAGTCTTAGCAATCACCTCTACTGCTCCTGTCTTCGTATCTCCAGTGGCTTGATGTAAATGCATACTGTCAAGACGATTGCTGTCAGCGAGTGTACGTCTCATTTGGTCAACGTGCCTCTGACAGGATCTGCCATCCACATCCATGATGTAGTATAGATGACCATTACGCCGAATGATATTACCAAAATTTTCATTTCGTGTCTTGCTTTTGGTAAAATCGTATCTGAACTAAGTCTCCCGTCACAAAATTCCGATTACATTTCTGCTTTCAGCATTTGACCCCAGCTCCACCAAGAGATAATTTACCAGATTAATTGCCCAATACCACGCAGAATTCTTGTAGATTTCATAGCCATAACGACGCTTTCTATGGAATTGAGCCTGGCGATATGCGTACCTATTCAACGATTGTACTAGAAGAGCTGCTTAAAAGATTCGTGCAGATTCCTTTAACTTGTTCCGTGTTTACGAACTCATGAGTACCATAAACGCATACAATAAGATTTCGCTGAAATCTTATTGCATGCACTGAATCGATTCTGCGCTCGAGTGCTTCGCAGTGGTTTTCTAGGTGACCCTTTTAGACAGTGCTTCGTTTTTTATTATCAGCTGACGATGTCCTCACGAAACACCTCAATATCTTCCTTTATTGCGGTACGTTTTCACTCCAAAATACCACGCAGGAGTTCTTCCAACTTTGAGAAACAGATGCTATCATCTGTCGAGTGAACTATCTAAAGTCATGAGAAGTATGGTATAGTTTTCTCTTTTCTATTAGCATGTGCGAGCTGGTGAAGAGGTTAAGAACTACTTCTTTTCTATACAATGTTAATGCGTTCTTACAGTTCTAGAACTCACATAAATTATAATTTGTCCTAATTCTTAGTATTTTTAGCTGACGATCAGTGTAATTTTTTAATTTAAAAATGTTGTTTTGGATAGGATATTCAATATTTAATTCACACCAAAAATGAAAACAACTTGCCAGTTTTCCACTTGACAGCTCACACCCAAGATCGGATTTAATTCCATTAGCAAGTCATATTCTTTTACAGCGAGTGAATTAAAAGTATTTCTCAGTCTAAATAATTTACTATTGTTATCTTTATATCGCTTTATACGAGACATTACTCGAATTACCACTTCCCTCAACGCATTCTGAAATTGAATCCAACCATAAGGCTCATCGAAACAATAAACCGCTTAAGTGTTTTCCTTTCCCAAATGTAACAAAATCATTGTGTTCGGTTTGTGAAGAAAAACCCTGAATAAGATCATGTAACGCTTTTCTATAAATTGGATATTAATGAAATTTTATGAGCACCGGCTGTAAGTCGCTACACAGGAAAATATTCAAGGTCGCATCTGTTTGGATTAGAAATGACTCAATTAATGGATGTGATTGGCCACTTGGTATACAAGAAGGGAGAAGATCGAAATTGATTTTTTCTTTTCCTCGGGTAACGTTGAATAGACGAATACACTAGCGAGATACCTAAATGCATGAACCAGGAATCAATAGATTAAAAATAGCAATGGTTCAACAGAGCTCAACGAAATTATTGTTGTGTTTTTTTTTTACTAGTTAATTATTTGTCTAAGGTAAGGCAAGTTACTTGCAAATAAGTTTTCTTCACAATTTTCATCCTAATATAAGTACGCTGGCCTGAACAAATCATAGTCGTTAGAAATAGAAATTTGTCATAAAATATGGAATTATTTTCTTAAAACCCACATACAAACTCTGTTCAAAATTTACCTGATTTGAATCTCGCGATGCGCGCGAGACCAACATGATTTACATATCCCGAAGGAAATTAAGCCGAAAAAGTCTTTGCATACACATATCACATTTACGGATTTAAGCTGTTATTAGAAGACTAAATTTACCCACCCCAGGAATATCGACGACATCCTCAATCTTACTACTTTGAAATGATAAAATATTCCTTTTACACACACACACACCGCAACTTAATATTCTGATGAAAAGTTGTTCCTGATGCCAATGTTTGTTCATCCTTTCTGTATGCTCCATGCTATGCTGCCATGGAAGTGTACTTTAAGAGGGACATTTTAACTTTAACTTTTTTTAGATGGAGCACACTTCTGCAATTTATCAACTCT
Organism: Brachypalpus laphriformis; assembly: GCA_945910035.1. Classification (NCBI taxonomy): domain Eukaryota; kingdom Metazoa; phylum Arthropoda; class Insecta; order Diptera; family Syrphidae; genus Brachypalpus; species Brachypalpus laphriformis. Next base: position 39,095,698 of record OX246753.1, read on the forward strand.
ACCAAAGAAACATTTGAATTTTGCTTGAGAATTGCTTACACATCTTGAATACTTTTAGAAATTTTTGTATTCCTAGATAAGAGTCCAGTTAAATTGAAGAGAAGACACAGAGCTGAAATGGTGAGATAGAAGAACTATAATTTGGTAATGTTTGCAAAATAAAAGCACATCGATTATATATAGCAAAATAGGGGAAATTTGATAAGTAAAAATTCAAAAAATAATAGGTTACAATTTTATTTACGATAATATTAAATTACAATAATACGAATATTTTAGGTGCTTATTATTTATATTTCCTATCCCTTTTCTCTGTAAAGTCTCTGTAAAGTTTCTTGTATAGCTTTTTCGCCGATGAGATGCATTTTGTTGTTCTCTGTGAAGTGACCAACAGTAATCACCCATCCTGTTGATATTCCACCGTCCCTGGTATCGTTTCTCCATCTCTTTTATGTCCTGATGAAACCGTTCCCCTCGCTCTTCACTCACATTACCCAAGTTTTTAGGAAAAAAGTCAAGATGGTTGTGCAAGAAGTAGACTGTAATGCTAATCAGACAACCAAGAGTTCTGAACTTACCTATCATACTGGCTACATTGGAATTCATCAGTACTCGGTTGACTTTCACTAAATTCGGGACTGGACTGTAAAACGTCATCAATAAACTGAGGTGGCTCAGGCACGGGAAGTCCCGGTCCATGTTTTAACGGTCGATCAGCTGAAGTAAGGTTAGGATAGACAACTACTTTCTTATTTTTGGAGTTATATCTAAAAACATCAATGTTGCAAAAATAACAATTGTTTGAATGATTTCTTTGCTCTCTCTCTATACCATGGGTATTGCAAATTTAAAAGCCTTCTTCTCTTTCTTACACCATTTCCTAAGATCCTCGACACAAACATAACATACTTTATGAGGAACCCAACATTTCTCTTGATTACCGAATTCTACACCAAAATATGCGAAGTATACTTTTTTCACTAAATCAGTAACGTTTCTTCTGAACTAAAAGCACATAGGTTAAACATTGCAATGCGAGGTAATATTAACCCATTAGTGCATAGAATTTTGTAGGCGTTTAAAAGAGCTAATTTGTATAAATTGTGGCAATATAGGGAAGAAGTTTTCTAAAATCGCACCTTTTTTTAGTGCCACGCCCTCACTATAAGAAAAATGGGATGTTATTTTAAAGGAACATTATGCTCAATGAAGGAAAACTTTTCATAATGTATTATTTATATATTTTATTTTTGTATTGGAAATATATGAGAAACAATTTATTTCATTCCGGTGAATGATATACAATACAATAAAACACTCTTTAGGATGTAACATAACTTGACACTTTTGGCATTGAAAATTGTATTTTTTTTTACAAAACTTGCAACGGTTTTGCTTGGGGCAGAACACAATCATATGACTGATGTTATCGTATCTTATAGAGTTTCATATAGAGTTTGACAAGTATCTTCTGAATTTTAGAAGGCTTAGGCACTCTGGATCATTAGGTGTTACTTTTCTCATAAGATACCAAGCATTAACCACCATAACAACTATCAAGTATGCGAACATCGGCCAATACCACTTCCTTTGCCTTATTCTACTGCGATGACATGCAATTTTTTGGTCCATTTGGCCAACCCCACCCATTCCCTTGTTATAGTTTTCACAAACTGATAGTTGTGTCACACGTATGCGAGCTTTTTTGATCTCGACTCCATCTTTGGCAATACTTTTCTTCACCTGTATCGTATGTGGAGCCCGTGCACACTATTTTGATGTCTTTTCAGGATGTTATTTTTACGTCTGAGTTACTACAAATTCGAAAGTCGAAACACCCCCTCGGTTCAGAATTCTTGTCGCTTTTCTATTTTCCATTATGGTTCCAGTTGCACAATATCCTAGTGATAATAAATGATCCAATAATTTGTAAGACGTAAAAAATCTATTATCGGAAAACAACAAATGTTGAAAACTATGTGGACCGCAAAAATCAGCAATACAAACCTATCAAGAAAGATCTTGCATCCAGCATTTCGTGGGACCTTGCAGTCTTCAATCAGTTGGAGTACTACTTCGCCCCCCTACCAAACACAAAAGAAGACTTATTTGTTGGATACTGAACTTCTTTTCTTCCCATGTATATGGTACTTCAAAAAAATACAAATACCCTTTGTTGCTGCATATTGCTCAATTTTTATAGCCAAAATATATCGGCTTTCCTTTTATATATTGCTTCGCGAAATGTTTAACGTAATAGGGTATCATGCTCTCATCTATCGATAGGTTTTCAGTCATACCACCATGCTTTTTGAATGCATCGCTGAGATGTGTTATAACTGGTCTCAATTTTTATAAGCGATCATTGCCAATATTTGTGTTATCATTGAAATGAATGTTATTAAGAATAACCTCAAATCTGTTCAATCGAATAGATTCTTAGGCTAATTTGGGTACATCACTTACATTCGACCAAAGCAAACGTCGCTGTCGATATTTCTCGTAGCCTGAAGAAATTCAATAATCAAAAATATGTGCACCAATGACTATAAAATGGAATATGCAACCAACCTGATAGGAACATAATACCTAACACAACCCAAATTTCATCCGCCGTAACATGTAGCGATTTTTCTTTTCTTTGAAAATGGTATAAATTTGTTTGCTCAACTATGTTCCGAATAAAGTCGGATGTAATAAATAGTTTTAGAAAGTCTAACGGAGATCGACAACCCTTTGCTTCGTCAGATATCGGGTTTGGTTGAAATTCTAAAATTTTCGTTGATTTTGGTAGCTCTGTTAATTCAATCCATTTTGGCACAGAGCTGCAAGAAGCAATCCTATCTATTTTCGGAGGTGGTTCATAGTCTGTACTATCTGAATCATCCGAGTCGTCATCAACATACATACGGGTACGTTTAACATCCACGGTAGAATTTATCATTCTACATCCGAGGTGATTTATGTCGACTAGTTCATCGTTCTCGCTGTCACCGGAGTCACAATCTGACATTTCACTCGGACTTTGCATCTCCATCCAAATTTTTATGCAATTTTAGTGTGCTGTGCGAAAAATTTACTTGCAATAATGTTTTTGACACAAAACGCAGATTTAGCATAATGTTCGTTAAAAAGAACAAATAAAAGAAATGTTGAAATGGTCAATTCGGGACTCTTTTTTTTTTACTTTTCTTATGCTTATTTACGAAACTGACATTTTGTAATAAATTTTACTTTTCACCGATTGAAATTGATTAATATCTTACGCTAAATTTTTAAACAAACTAACTACTGTTGAGTTATCCCAGTTTTTGTAAATTAACTTTTTGCACTTTGGACAACTGTCATTTACACACAGCAGATAGACATATGCCATTTTCCGGCAATCTAACATAGATCTGATTAATATTAAAAAAATTGGGTGAAAACTGAGTTAAAATGTTCCCAAAGAAAGTCATAATTGACCAAGAAACAAATGTTCTTTTAAAAGAACAGTATGCATTAATGGGTTAACTAGAAGAAAACAAACAGCTGTGCCATTTATGAGAACTACCAACTTAATAACAATTGATTTTATTGCCAACCAAATAACATTTGAATATTTCAAAATATTTTTTTCATATTATTTCGAATAATAACATTTTCTTTGAAATATTAAAATGTGAGAGATTGGTGGGTGATACGACTTTTTTATTACTGTTTTCGGAATCAGCACACCAAACAGCACAGGAATTAGGTAAAATTATTTAAAAAGTTTTTTCATCATTGGCTTGTATTGTTTGTTGACATTAGATGGATATGGATATGGATTCATGGCAGCGAATAAGATGACAATAAAATAAATTACTCACTGTGCTTGAAATACAAACTATTCTTAAGTTCCCCGCTTCTTGCCAATTATTAGTCATTTAACTCTCAAATATACCCTCACGCCCGAAGACCAGAGTTTTACTCTATAGAATTATGATCTATTCCCGACAGTACTTTATAATTTTCGATTTGATTTCTATAGTAAAAAAAAAAATGGTGATTTGTTAATACAAGTGATTGCAAAAGAACTTCAGTCAAATCAGTGTCAGTGAGTGCCGTGTTGTCTGTCGTTGTGTGCGGGCGCGTTTTTTTGTAAATCTCCAGCTCTCCAGCAACCAACCATCCAAAACAAAAATAGTGCACCCAAATAAACAAACAAAAAAAAATAAATAAACTATCGATCTCTCCCTACACCATTCAACCAATATCAACAATAAAATTTAAATTACACATAAAAATTAATTTTCATAAATCGCGCGCGCCCAATTATTTCTACATCAGTGAAGTGCAGTGCTTAAAAAAAATATCAGTGCCGGGTCACTCCATCCTTCCCACCCCAACTCACTCGTTGTTGCGCTTCTTAGTCATCGCAATTGTCGCATGTTCTTTACATGCTTTCAATTGCGATGATTGAGAGAGCGTAACATCTGATGTATAGCGGACCGTGTGTGCTTTTCCGAATAGCGGACCACAGCTGATTGTCGTTTGGGCATAACACCGGCGATAGTTTGTTGTGGAAAGTTATACTTAAGATCTACACTTCGCGGCCCTGCTAAGTAGCGTCAGAGTTGTGTCTTTTTGTGTTTATGTGTTGTAATGATGAGGGAATTTAGGGTTGACTATACTAACATTCGTGGGCTTAGAACAAATTTCTTTGACCTGTACGCCCACGCTCATTCCCATAAACCAGCTGTTTTGGCACTTGGTGAAACACAGGTAGTTGAAGAATCATCCGATCTAAAGCTGCCTGGATATAAATTAGTGCCATTATTCTTTCCCCATCGCGGCCTCACCATTTACGTCCGTAGTGATATAGCTTACCAAGTTCCACCACAGTATGGCCACTGTTCCAATCCGGAATTTAATTACAAACGGCTAAAATTCACCGTCCGTAAGCAACTAATTCACTACTGTTTTATTTACAGAAGCCCTAGTGCGGATAGCAACTCAACTTTTAACGAGTTTGATGCGTTGTCCGATTCCATCACACGAATTGTCTCCCTGTATCCTCATACTGAAATCGTCATTGCGGGCGATTTCAATATACACAATTCGGATTGGCTTCGACTTTCTGGCCAGACAACACCCGAAGGAAGGTATGTTGAACTTTTCGCTGAGATAAACAATTTGACTCAGCTTGTAAATGAGCCTACACGCATACCGGACATTGCAAGTCATTCTGCCAACACCCTGGATTTGTTTCTTACCTCACACCCTGATAAATACATCATTGATGTGTTAGCGCCTCTAGGCCGGTCTGACCACAACATCATATCGGCTAAATTCTCGTACTCTGACCACTCGGTTAAAGAAACAACTCCCAAAAGAAAAGTATGGCGTTACGAGAAAGCCAATTGGGACGGCCTTAATAGTTTCTTTAGGAGTTTGACCTGGTCGCTATGCTTCCTCGATAGCGACGTGGATGCCGCCGCCGATATGATTACTGACACCATTCGCTTAGGTATGGATGTGTTTATTCCTAACAGAATAAAAAGCATCAAACCTAAGGCAAACTCGTAGTTTGACCAGAGCTGTAAAGAGGCTATCAGGTTGAAAGAGGTAAGTTTTCGGTCTTATAAAGCCAACAAATCTGAGGAAAACCGAAAAAAGTTTAAACAATCCAGAAATGACTGCAATGCCCACATTCGACGTGTAAAATTCTTACGTGACCAGAAACTGAGACAAAAAATTCTACAATGTCCCAAAGGTAGTAAAAATGTTTGGTCATTCGTCAAAAAATATTAAAAATTCTGTCTCGTCTTCCATCCCAACGCTCATTTACAATGACATTCCAGCTGTCAGCTCCTTAGACAAAGCTAATTTGCTTGCTGCTCACTTTGCAGCGAACTCCACCATGCCAGATAGTGCTTTGTCTCCGCTTGTACTTGAGAGCGTCGAATTTTCCATGGGACAAGTCCACTTTCGCACTCGTACAGTTGCAGGAGTACTCAAAGGTCTTAACATACACAAATCCGCTGGTCCAGATGGTATCTCCCCAATAGTTCTGAAGAGGTGTTCTTCCACGCTGGCAAAACCTCTGCGTAAGCTTTTCTGTCTGTCCTACTCTTCTGGGCTCTTTCCGAGTAGATGGAAAACACCATTTGTCCAGCCCGTCCCTAAAAAAGGCGAATCTTCCTCCCCGTCCAATTACCGACCAATTGAACTTACGTCCCTTCTTTCCAAGGTCATGGAAACGCTGATAAATCGTCAGCTTATGAAATATCTTGATACACGAAAACTCCACAATGACCGGCAGTATGGTTTTCGTAGCAACAGGTCCACTGGTGATTTGATGGCATATCTCACCGAGAAGTGGAACCAATCTCTACATCACTTCGGCGAAACAAAGATGGTTGCGCTCGATATTTCTAAGGCATTTGACAGAGTTTGGCATCAGGCTCTTTTGTCGAAAATGCGTGCATATGGCATCGATGAGTCTCTTCTTCAATGGATTAGAAATTACGTTTCGGGCCGTCCAATACAGGTTGTCTTGGACGGCTTCAAGTCTGCAATTCACCATTCACCATTCCGTTTTGTCTCCGACTCTCTTCCTAATTTTTATAAATGACCACTTGTCTGCAACTTCTAATCCAATCCATTCCTTCGCTGATGACAGTATCCTCAGTGCTGTCTTCTGTCTCTCAAGCGAAACTAAGACCCTCAACCATTATCCATGAATGGTACTTGCATCGCTGAATCCGAAAGACTTGCCATTCGCGGTATGTGCATCAATAACCGCCTTCGATGGAACGATCACATATTTGAAGTCGCCAAAAATGCTGCAAAATGTCTAGGATTCCTTAAGCGGTGCAAGAAATATTTTACCCCGTCTGATCTGGCCTCCATCTATAAGGCATTCATCCGCCCAAAGCTGGAATATAACGCCCACATCTGGTCTGGTGCACCCAAGACCGTTCTGCACATTCTAGATAGGGTACAGAATCGCGCGTTAAAACTGATAGGTGATAGAGACATCGTGAGCTCCATAGTCTCATTTGAACATCGTAGAAATGTCTCGTGTCTTTCTCTTTTTTATCGCTTTTTTTATAAAAAATGCTCCAGCGAAATAGCCAGCTGCATTCCTCCCCTTCAAAACTTCACCCGCAATACGCGTCACGCTTCGAATGCACATCAGTTCACCCTCAAGCCCATCTTCGGACGTACTGTCAAATATAGGGATTCGTTTATAAGCCGAACAACACGTTTATGGAACGAATTACCAGCCTCTGTATTTCCTAATCACAACAACCTTCAAACATTTAAAGCCAACACAAACCGGCATCTCCTCTGTCTTCTTCCCCCCTCTTGCTATCCGCCCGTGCCCTGAGAACCAGTATAAGGGTATTAATAATCCCTTTGGCATGCCCAAATTATAAAAAAAAAAAAAAAAAACCCATCACGTCAATGAAGAAGATTTAACAGCGGAAAATACATAGGAAAAATATTCTAGATAACGATCTAAAATTTCTATCCGAAGTGTAGGTACGTACTTAAATTTTGAGATATGGCAACACCAGTGTGAATATGTCAAATCTGACATTGTTATCGTAAAGTTTGACATTTTTAGTGGTATTTGTAATCTGAATGCTTTGTGATACGAGTGCTATTTGTGTTGTGTACATGTACTTGAAATATTCATCTTGGTCAAAAAATGGAATTAAATAGTGAACATTTTGGTGCAATGATTTTTTAAGACATTCGAAGTAAATTAAACCCACAACAATGTGCCGATTAACTCACTTCGACTTTTGGTAATAAAGCACCATCTCGAGCCACCGTGCTTCGCTAGTTTTCTGAATTTAATCGTGGTCGCACTTCGCTATAGGACGAATTTCGTGGAGGTCGTCCAAAATCGGTTGTTGTGCCAGAAGAAACTAAAGCTGTGCGTGAACTGATGTTGCAAGATCGTCGTGTGACATTCCGTGAGACTGAGGCATGCTTGGACATTAGTTCAACTTTCATACATTAAATATTGCATGAACATTTGGTCATCAAAAAGATTTGTTCTCGTTTGATAATGCATAATTTGACAATCACTCAAAAAAAGGCTAGGGTGGATTGGTGCCAAGAAATGTTGAAAAGATTCAATCGCGGTGCTTCAAAAGACTTCTATAAAATGATGATAGGCGACGAATTATGGATCTATGCATGTGAACCCGAATTTAAACAACAATCGACTGTACGGGTCTTTCAATATGAGCCAAATGCAACAAAAGTTGTTCGCGCACGAAGCACTTCGAAGCAAATGGTCGCCTGTTTTTTTTTCGAAATAATTGGACATGTCGCTACTGTGCTATTAGAGCAACGTAGAACGGTTAGTTTTTGAATGGTACACCATCATTTGTTTGTCAGAAATGTTCCGAAAAATAAGGGAAATAAATCGCAGAAGTCGAAGCATTCTCCACCACGACAATGCAAGCTCTCACACATTGGCTCAAACAAGTGAATTTTTGAGCATTCAAAACATCGAATTGATGGGTCATCCGCCGTACAGTAGTGATTTGGCACCCAATTATTTCTTCTTATTCTCACCGATCAAAAATAAAATGCGAGATCAACGTTTTTCGACGCCTGAGGGAGCGGTTGATGCGTTCAAAACCACATGTTTTGGAGGTACCTCAATCGGAGTGGAAAAAATGCTTCGAAAGTTGGTTCAAACGCGTGCAAAAGTGTATTCATCTTCATGGAGAATATTTTGAAAAACAATAAAGCCATTCTCGATTATAAATATTTACTTTTACTTGTCTATCTCAAAACTTAAGTAAATGTTCTGATTGAAACATTTATATATTATATTTTTGCATTTATCATTAGACTTATTATATTTTTTATTACTTTTTATATTATATTATATGTTTGATTACTTATTATATCTACGTGGTTTCGTCTTTCTTGCTTTATCAATGTTAGCGGCATACTTCAATTGTTCTACAGGCTTGAAATCAAACGTAAGTCTGATGGTTCTACGATTTTTTTAATCTTTTTAAATGTGGTGTTAGAGATACCTATCAAAATATGGCATCGTATCACCCTGCCTTAGAGCTCTTATGAAATCAATGACTTCGTTATTATACATATGATTACGGTGATTAATGAAACAGCATACTCGTACATTATTCATCACAATACTGGACATAAATCATAAAACTTGGAATAGTTCCTCTAGTTTAGCAGATTTATCATAAGACCTAATAAGGTTACTCAATATCTAGCAATCTTATACCGCAATGTTGTCAGCTTGCAGTTAAGTAATGCTTGCTTCATTACCTAATGAGTTTCCCTATCGCAAAAGCGAATGATCGACTCGTATTGATGTCAACGAACCCTTAATTAAGCAAAAATATATGGATAAAGAATGATCAAATACTAATCCAAGTAAATCACATGTAACAAATCAGAAAATTGACTGAAACAGGAGTAGTAGGGTAGGAATAACCGATGGCTATATCAAGCCAAATATTATCTTTCAAATGACCTAATTGATGATAGGTTACCAAATTATTATTCCAATATCTTACGGAAACTTAATACAAAATTTGATACTTTATATGGGTTTTATACTAATAACCATCCCTTACGATTTTTTTTAAGGTGTAGAGTGGGGTGATAGGAGGGCCCTCTAGGAGCCCAAACAAAGTACTTCCACCTAGAAAGTGATATTTTGTACTAACCCTTGAAGGAAAGCATGTTGCGATGGTGTCCTAGCTGTAATCAAATTATCGAAGGAAGCTTAAGATGGTTTGGGCTGAGGAAGAGATTATAATAGATGGGGTGATAAGCCCTTTATGAACAATTTTTTTTCTGCTGCGAGCAATGGCAGGGGCGCCGTGGCGTAAGTGGTTAGTGTGTCGGATCACTACGTATGAGGTTCCAAGTTCGAATCCCAGAAAACACCAAAAAGTTTTTTCACGGTCCCACCTCTCGCGAGCGTCTGACAAACATCCGAGGGTATTGTTGTCACGAAAAAGATTCTCAAATTGCCGTTCGGATTCGGCATTAAACTGTAGGTCCCTTCCATTCGTGTGAAAAAATAAAACGCACACAACATGAGTGGTTGCGAGAAGCTAGGCCCTTACATTTTAAGGAGCTATTGCACCAAATATTTGTGTTTGAGCAATGGCGGGAAATTCACATATTATGTGCTCAGCATTTGCCTGGAGAGATCAGTAAATCTCTTTCCGTGTCTTGGACCTGTTTATAAGTCACAGTATGAGTGGTTTTCGCGTTGTTCCGAACGATCTAACTGAATTTTAATTTGGTTTAAAGATAGGCTGCAAAAGGGTTCCGGACCAATGAATTTGACTTTGAAACCAGATCCGACCAGTTCATCAGCAGTCCCATTGCCGGCGATGATTTTGTGGCCAGGGACTCAAGAATAAGTGAGAGTGTGTTGTGTGCAGCAAGCTGCTTGAGGGTGATGGGACAGTTCCACACTAATTCAGGCTCGAAGCTGAAAGATTTGAGATCTTTTAGAGCTGCTTAACTATCTGATAGAATGTTTTTTTGTGATCTTGGGAGGCCTTCCCTAACGATAGTACTAGTCATTATTTCCCATTTTGTCTGTATCTGAATATAAAAGATAAGCTTAAACATCCATTGACATGGGTCCAGCATGACCAAAAATAGTTGGTTTTTATCTTTATTTGTATATTTGGCGCAACGACTCATCAAGTGCTTCTCGCATCCACTCGTGTTATTTGCATTATATTTCTTGCACGAATGGAAGGGACCTACAATTTTGTGCCGTATTCGAAGGGCTATTTTTTTATTTGTTTTTGAGAAGCTTTCTCGTGACAACAATACTTTCGGATGTTTGTCAGACGTTCGCAAGAGGTGGGACCGTGAAAAAGTTGTTGGTGTTTTCTGCGATTCGAACATGGAATCTTAAGCGTAGTAGTCCGACACTCAGATTTTTATCCAAGCAAAGAACAAATGACTATATTTTGGGAAAAAGCAAGCAACTAAGAGATATTACACCAATTTTAAATCATCAGCGGTCTTCTGGAATTTTAATCACTCTCCTTATTTATGGAGGATAATTAGGTAGGGTGTTTTTTTTTTTTACCCAGCGTGAGATTGGTGAGAAGATTCAGCTCGTAGTAATGTATATCTATGTATAAGGTAATATATCTACGGGTACCTTGGTTATGGAAAACGAAGTATGCATGAAACCCTTTTGAATGACATTAATAGAACTTTGATGCCTATAAAAAATCACTTAGTTTCCGTTAATTTTTTTTAAACTAATGAAATGGTAATACAAAATAACAAACCCGTATTTCGATTGGATAAACTCATATTTCAAGGACACAATTTATTGCTGAAAATACAATTCGTTATATACTCTCTGATGTTGTGTGTCTGGCATCAATATGATACTCCTGAGAATATAAATAGAGAACTGGGTCAGTATACTACCAAAATCAATTTGTAACAACGTACAAATCAGCTGGATGTTTTCATGGGAATTGAATATTTTTATTTGGAAATAGGTATTAGGTCCCTTTCCCTAAAAAGGGTTCAGATTTATGAGGGCTGGGTATTTCTAAGATGAGTGGAACTATACGTATCTGCAAATAACTTTAATTTTCAGACTTCTTCTTTCAGTTGTATGTTCCTTCGGTGGGTATTGAGATTTCCCTCTCTACGTTTTTAAATTTTTTTGGATAATTGCATAAAAGTAAGATATATCTTCTAAGGCTTTAAATATTTCGTTGAATAATTGATTGAAGACTAACGAACTTGTTAGTGGACAACCGATGTTAAATAAATATGCTCGGTTCAGTTGGATTTGCCTACACTTTCATAGATATTTCGGTTGTCCTTGCTCTGAAGGGCCAAGAGGATCTGCGGCTTGCTCAGAATCCGTGACTTTATTAAAAAGTTTTTATTTTTCAAGTTATTAAAATCAGGATGAGCCAGTAAATTCAAGCTTCGTACAACTTGACAAGTGCATTATCTGTAGTTCAGCGCTAACAGAAGTAATAAATCAACCCAAAGTGAAGATTCGCAAGAGTAGAAATATACCATGAAAATCACATAAAGAATCTGATTTCGTTTAGTATCAAAAAACTCTATACATTTGGTTACATCGTAGCATGTTCAAATTATTATTATATTTTCTAAGAATATCGATGTAGCAAATTGTTAAGGTTGCACCTTATTTTCAAGAACCTCAGCTCATGTCTATATTTATTTTTTTCAATTGATGATCTTAATACACTTTGGTTGTTTGCTGCAACATCTTGGAAGAACAAACTTCCTGCGAAGTAAAGAAAAAAAAGAATGTTGCTCCAAAATCATTTGAAAGATGAATCTGGCAAGGCACGATAAATCAATTTTTTTCCCCAAAAACTGCTAATAGGAAAAAACAACTCCAGTTTCATTGGCACCGCAAGTAAATGTACGTCATTGTTATGCATGATTTATGTGATATTGACAACCGAGAAGTGTTTGCTGTCTGACTAGTAATACCGGCTAAAAATGCTACAACTATAGCCATCACTGAAATACATAAAGTCGTCGCATTTCGAAGGCTGCCAAATGGTAGTGTATGCGATTATATGAAAACACAAGCGTTTCCACTTAGCTAAGCCCTAACAACTCCTAATCTCAACCTCCATGTGGTGACAGCTGGGTGCAAAGTAACTTAATCCAAGAAATAGGTAACTAAGCCCGTTTGGAAGATTCTTGGCGGTAGCAAATAAGAGAAGGGGGAAGAGTACTTCCTCCTGTTCCAGGCGGCAGCGGAGGAATTCTCTAGACGGAGTCAACGGAGGCGTCTATAGTTCCAGTTAGATTGAACTTAGTGAATACCTTGCGCGAGCTGCTTCGACGTATTCGGATCACAGGTCGGCAAAGGAATTTTCAATGTTGGTCAGTACCTTGGAATAGAGATGGTGGCGGAAGAGCCCTTAATGGGCCAACGACAGCGCTAATACTCCCGTAGTAGACTACTGGCACCGGAGTACCCGGCCCCTTGTCTTAGGGGAATAATTAATCAACTGGCCCTCCAGGTTGGGGGTTGTGCCGTTGAGTCGGGGTAACTTCCCTACCACGTAAAAAACCTAAGATTCCGAAACAACTAAAAGCCTCGGATAAGGATGACTCAACTAATGACGACCCCAGCAAACGAAATAAAGACAAAGACCTTCGGATCTGTACGTGGAATGTTCTCTCCCTTTACAGACCACGTGCAGCCGAACAACTAGCAGAGGAATTAGACTGCTATAAAGCAGATATAACCCCCATCGAGGAAGTGCGATGGGATGGGCCGGGCAAAAGGAGGATGAGAAACTGTGACATCTACTACGATGATTGCTACAGAGGCAACAGGCAACGCTTATTCGGATGCGGATTTGTCATACGCGGCAGACTTAGGCCAGAATCTTAAGCTTCCGACACGTGAGCGAGCGTATTATAACTATCCGGATCAAGGCTAGATTCGCTAACATAGGCCTAATATGTGTTCATGCCCCCACGGAAGAAAAGGACACTGCCACCAAAGAGTGTTTCTACGAGCTGCTCGACAAAACATGCGAGCAATGTTATAAATACGACGTTAAAACCATCTTGGATGATTTTAACGCCAAAATAGGAAAGAAGGACGTCTTGGGTAGGGCAGTCGGCAAGCATAGCCTACACAACACCACGTCTGATAACTGACTCAGGCTAATTGATTTCGCTGTGGAGCGAAATGTCACCATAGCAAGCACATGGTTTCCTCATCTCGATATTCATAAGCATACATGGCGGTCCAATGATCATGTAACGATCAAGTAACTTGATCATATTGCGAATGATGTAAGGCATACCTCCAGTATTCTGGATGTCCGGACCATTACCACCATGCTGTAGCCAAGATACGAATGCGGATATCCCAAAGTGAGCAACAAAGAAGAATTACTGTGAGAAAATTTAACGTCGAAAAGCTACAATCGCAAAAGCCCGCCAGATTCTTCGCTGAACACGTATCCCGAAATCGCTCAATCACCCCTATGCCGCCAGCATCAAGTGCCGAATACCAGTGGCAACGCTGCCAACATGCCATCAGAAACGCCGCGACTGATGTGCTGGGTCTCGCTCGCCTACCACCGTGAGACCAATGGTTTGACGAAGAATGCCGGTGAGTGCATGCAGCAAAACAAGAGGCGTACAAAGCGGCGCTGCAAAGGAAGATGAGAGCTGCTCGTGAGCTCTACGAGCAAAAGAGACGGGAAGAACATCGGCTTCTCCAAAAGAAGAAGAAAGAGCATGAGAAGCACGCGTTTGAGAATATCGAGAGTTTATACTCCAGGAACAATGTACGGAAGTTTTACCAAAAAAAAAATAACGTGTCAGAGGAGCAATTCCCGTACAGAAACCTGTAGAGATGAAAATGGAAACTTCGTAGTGGAATCACAGTCGGTGCTGAGAATATGGAAAAACTACTTCTGCAGACTGTATAACGGCGGCGAAGACCAACATCCCGCTGTCAGGCAGAATGAACCATTCAACATAGGCGATGATAATCAAAATTTCCGTCCACCTGACCAAAAAGAAGTGAATAACAGCAATAACAGCTTACCGGCCGAACTTTTCAAGGCAGCTGGGGATGAATTGGTAGAGTGCATACACCAACTTATCTCTAAGATTTGGTCAGACGAGTGTATGCCTGATGAATGGAATCTCAGCATCGTTTGCTGGATCCACAAGAAAGAAGACCCCCTCAACTGCGCCAATTATAGAGGCATCAGTCTCCTCAACATCGTATACAAGATCTTTTCTGCGATATTTTGTGAACGCCTGAAACCTTTTATCAACAGCCTGATTGGACCCTGTCAGTGCAGTTTCAGGCCAGGAAAGTCCACCTGGAGAAAACTCAAGAATTCCAAATCGTTACTCACCACCTCTTTATCGATTTGAAGGCCGCCTATGACACCATCTATAGAGAAGAGCTTTATAGAGTCAGGTCTAGTTTTGACATCTCTGCCAAATTTGTCCGTCTATGCAGGCTGACGATGGAAAACGCTCGCTACTCCATCAAGGTCGGTAATGACCTCACCGAGAACTTTGATACCAAAAAAGGTTTTAGACAAGGTGACGCGCTGTCATGTGACTTCTTTAATATTGTGCTTGAACAACTGTGCGGAACTCGCAAGCCAACACCGGAGGCACAATCTATTAAAAGTCTGCACAACTGCTTGTGTTCGCCGAAGTTATAGACATTATCGGGAGAACTCAGCGGGTTGTCACCGGTGCGTTTGCAAGCATTGAGGCGGAAGCGGCCAAAATGGGTTTAGCGATAAACGAAGTCAAAACCAAGTATATGCTGTCAACACGAAGGGACAGCCAACACCGATGAATTGGACAGAACGTCACCGTGGGCAGCTATAACTTCGAGGTAGTAAGGGACTTTGTCTACCTTGGCTCTGCTATAAACTCTGAGAATAACACCAGCACAGAAATCAATCGAAGAATAACTCTAGTCAATCGCTGTTTTTTTTGGCTTATAAGGCAATTCAACAGAAAAGCCCTATCTCGAACAACTAAGGAGAATTCTGTATAAGATCCTGATTATCCCAGTCCTGCTTTACGGTGCTGAAACATGGACTTTATTAAAAAAGGATAAAGACATCCTTGGTCGCTTCGAGAGAAAAATTCTTCGTAAAATTTTCGGTCCCGTTTGCGTTGACGGGTTTTGGAGGAGAAGATTCAATCACGAACTATACGACTGTACAGCGATGTCGACCTAGTCAAAAAACTGCGTATTGGACGTCTGAGATGGCTAGGACATGTAGAGCGAATGGACACCAACGCTCCGGCCCGCAGAGTCTTCGAATCTAACCCCGAGGGACGACGCAGTAGAGGGAATCATCGCCGTAGGTGGCGCGCACAAGTTCAAGGGGACCTCGACCAACTTGGAGTGCGCAACTGGAGGCAATTAGCTAAGGACCGAGCTAAATGGAGAGGCTTGTTGGTTGAGGCCCAGGTTCACCCCGAACTGTAGCGCCACCTAAGTAGGTAAGTCGCATTTTGAAAACTTGGGAAGTGCAAATTGAATTAACTTCTAATATGAAAATGCTGGTTACTGACCATAAAATACAGTATGTACGAGTATATAATACAGCACTCTATTATTATTATTATTATTTAATTCTTAGCGCACAGACTGTGCCAGGCTAATTCCTCACAAAACCGACGACGCGCATACTGTGCTATATTTAAACCATACATTTCGAACCCTTCTCAATGCCCATCTATATCCGATGCTATTTACATTACAGCACTGAATCTGAGGGATTAAGTTTACTAAAGAAATATAGTAATTCAAATTGCATATACTCGTTTCCAAGATAGAATTGTTCAAAAATCGTAGTTTTTTGCGTTCACTGACTGACTGGTACGATAGATCATCATATGAGTAAATCTAGGGAGCTCTCAATCAAGCTAGGTCTTCGAGATTGGGAATATGTATAGCGTCCAAAATGATAATTTCGAGAAAATCGAAAATTAATAAAACTCTTATCTATAACATATATATACTTAAAAATTGCATGTTCGTACGTACGCTAAAACCTCAAAAACTAACCATCCGATTCTGCTGAAACTTGCACAATATACTTGTTATGAAGCGAGAAGTGCACGTTCATAAAACGTTTTCAAGTTTTCAGTTAGATGGCGCTGAACATCAAAATCTCAAACTCAAAAACTAACAATCCTATTGAGCGCAAATGTTTGCAAATTTATTTTATGCGAGGAGCAGATGATATCGCACAAGCTCAGCAGGGCGAAAGGTTCAATCCAAACTCCAAACATCGGATAATCGCAGAGCTGCCAAATGTAATTCATGAGCACAATCAATTGGTTCGATTGTTCGCGAACGCCATTGGACGACTAATCAATTGTATCAGATCCGATAAAAAACCCACTGGACAACACGCCCACCGATTTAACGCACCCACTATCGATGAAGTTGTGATTGTTATTGTTGGAGACTAATTCAAACGGCATGACATAATCATCCAACACCGCAATGCTGTATTACAAAGAGTGGCGAAAACACAACGCTCATACGATGCGCTGCAGTATTCGGTAATCTTCTGGCATGGTGAAGATGGATATCACTTCAAGATCAAACAAGTCTGGCCAGTAACCAGTAACTAAAATAATTATAAACATTCGATTATAAATTACAAATATTAGAAAACATTATCATTTTTGTTTCTGTGCCGCAGATACGAGAAAAAGAGAAAATAAACGAAAAAAAGTTAATATTTCAACCAAGTGTCAATATTAACACAATGATATTTCGATGAAGTTCGAAACTACTCGGCCAATGGAGATCGAACTGAAGCATAATGTGCGTTTTAAGGAGAGACAGGTTATGCACATAGAAGGATTACTTTACGATAGATGGCGCTGAACAACAACTTGTAAAAAATTGACAAATGAAGCAGAATAACACAACCAATACTACAATGGCATTTCTCATGCCACAAATAAAATATTAACCACACGATAGCATGAATAAAACATGTAAGTTTATTAATCGCTCAATAAAAAACATACACACCACAAAAAAAGATATATTCCAATTCATTAAATGGCGTTGCAGCGCACGCAGGGCATCCGCTAATATATAATGATAGGTGATAGTAACTCCATGGTTTTAGTCATTTTATCATTACTAATATTTACAATGTTCCGAGAAGGTGAGTGAGATAGCTGAGGCTGTGTGTATATCGAAAGAGAGGGTGCGAAACATCTTGCACAAAAACTTAGGGATGCGAAAGCTCTGCGCAAGATGGGTGCCGCATTTGCTGAATGCCGATCAAAAGCAAATGCGTAAACGATGTTCGGGGCAATCTTTGGACCGATTCATGAGGGATCCGACCGGTTTTGTGCAGCGATTTGTCACCATGAATGAGGCATGGGTCCACCACTACACGCCAGAAATGAAACAGCAGTCGAAGCAGTGGGTGGAAGCCGGTGGTTCAGCGCCAAAGAAAGCGAGGTCGATCGCATCTGCCGGAAAGGTCATTGCCAGTGTCTTTTGGGATGCGAAAGGGATCCTGTTAATTGATTACCTTGAGAAAGGCAGAACAATTACGGGCGAATATTACTCCAACCTCTTGACCAGCTGGATGCCAAAATTCGCGAGAAGAGGCCTGGATTGAAGAAGAAAAAATCATCTTTTACCAGAACAATGCACCTGTATACAAGTGTGCGCTGGCGATGGGAAAACTGCGGAATTTGGGGTACGATTTGCTCGGCCATCCCCCCTATTCACCTGATTTGGCATCCTCAGACTTTCATCTGTTCCCAAACTTAAAGAAATTTGTTTCTGGGAAGCGCTTCGCATCCAATGCAGAAGTTGACAGGGCCGTAGATGAATAGTTTCACAGCCCTCCAGACTCTCACTTCCCAAGAACTACTTCTTCTACGTAGATCACTAATTTCGTAGAAATTGACGATAATTGTCCCGTTGGTTCATCGCCCCGATCACATTCGCCAAAGTCAAAGAGAAGAAAGACTACCGTAATACCGAACAGGCGCGAAAGTGTAAGTTGTAAGTGCTAAATTCAGGCGTAAGCAAAACAAAACAAACGTCTTTTCAGGAAAATCCAAGCCCTTTGAAGGAAAATCCACGCCAAATCAATTTGTAGTGAATGCTTTAAACAAAAATTAATTTGTATTTTGTTGAAAGACACTTACTTTCAAATAAATATGCATAAACATTTTGACGTAAATCATTTTCTCAGCGCATCTCTCATACAAAAATAGCTATGTATCAAAAATGATATGATATAGGTATGATAACTCTCAATTTTTTTTAAAGCGAGATCTGCGGTTGAAACAGAAAAGAGTATTGACCATTTACACCCTTCCTTACGAGTAATTTGATGGTGCTGTATCTGCACTCTACATTTATTGCAGTACCGGAAGTCTACCAATACATCATACACTCCCACACCAAACAAAAACGCATGAATCCTCTTTATTTTGGAAGCGTTTTCGAAGAAAATCTTTTTTATTTGTTGTAATAAATACTCGTAGCAATGTGTGGGATTCACTTAGATATTTGTGATTAATTAGATAACAGATACCTTGTCTATGTACTCAGGAACTTCTAATATCTTTGCAAAATGAATACACACATTATGTATAGCATGGGGAAACTTTCGGCGACATTTTTGGGGCTTCCTTTCATCAGCATTCTTTAATTTGACTTTAAGATAACTTTCTAATTCGATTATGGAATTGAGGAGCAAAAGTACGTTGCTAAAGGACGATTCAAGAAAAGTTTTCTTTACTTTTTCTCACGAAGTGAAAAGAAAAAGAAAAATGTTTCCATAGCGGACAAAAAAATTAACAAAATCTCGAAATGATAAGAAAATTCGTCACCAGAACTGGAAAAAAAGTCTAAGTGTATGCTAGTAATTCATCGAGATTGAAATACATATGCATATTATGTAAGGTCTAGTTAAGTTGCAGCACTGCTCATGCTTTGGCTAGCGCATACTTACACCTGAAGGTAGGTTGTAATATCATACTTTTCTGAACACTGGATAAGACTAGATGGCATTAACTGATAAAATATCCATAAGATTATATAATAAAGTAAGTTACTACTTGTACGAGTATATACGTAGTTTAACATTAGCTATTGGTTCGTAATTTCTGGACACAATGAAAAATTTGATAATCCATCTATTCTTCTTCCTCATTCCCACAGCTCCTGCAGAAATCACTGGAGGATATTTTAATTTTTTTTATAATTTGTGCGCACTCAAGGGATTACACAGAGGAAGCAAAGGATAGGGAGCGAAAGATTGGTGTAGTGGTTTGAAATTCAGATATTTATGTTTAGGAAAGCAGGGCGCATCCTAATATCATGCAGTGAGATAGTATTTACTGTTTCCTATTTTTCAAATAACTTTAGTTGACCTTCTTAAGTAAAGTGTGTCCTTTTAAGCCATGGCGGAAGAAATGTACTGATATTACTGCCGGGCATTAGCCAACTTTAATTTGCATGTTTTTTATTTTTTTTTAAGGTGAATGGGAGAGAATGACCCCCGTAGCACTGTGACCTAAAATGATCTTTTGTGCTATCCCCTGGCTGGTTGTTTGAGCAGTAGTTGTCAACTAGCTTAAATTTAGTTCATTAATGAAGCTAAAGATAGTTCGAGCTGAGGAAGAGGTGTGGTCGAAAATTCCACTCAATTGTCATTGTACTTGTATACATGTATTTCCTTATGTATTCAATTACTTTTCACTGTATTAATCTGTTTTAAATGTATTATTTACTATCGTATGATGCAACCGCAACAACAGTTCATTCTTTAAGTATAAACTTGTTAACCAGAAATAAAGAAGTTAAGTTATTATTCGACAGTTGAACGGACAACACTCTCTTTTTATTTCACCCGCTTTGCCCTCCTACATATCAGAAGTGCGATCTGTTAAACCCGCGTAGAAAACAGTTTTGTACAGTCCGCATATTAATAAATACGTGTTAAGTAATAACTTTGTGATCTGTCGCGTGTGAAAAAAAAACACAAAATTATGGTAACAGCACGGTTCGAAGAATTTATCCAAGAGGCTACGGTTGCTCAGTTAAAGGAAAAATTAACCAATTTCGGTCTTCAGAGTAATGGTAACAAGGCAGAGTTGAAGCTAAGGTTACAGGAACATATTCCTGAGTTGAACGAATACGAAATCAGCGTACATTTTCCCAACGTCCAAAATGAAGTTACACCTATTACCCAGGAAGATGATGATCTCCAAATCGAAATTGACAGGCTTGCCGATAGAATAAAAAAACAAGAGGAAATTTTAGCTCTCAAAGAAAAACTCGCAGCTTTATGTCGACCAGTCGAAAGCTCCACGTGTTCAATCTCATACAAAGACATCGAAGACATTGTGCCTTATTTTTCTGGTGACGATAATTTCTCCATTAAACAATGGGTGCGGAGTTTCGAGGAGGCAAGATCTTTGCACAAGTGGGAAGAGCAACAATCGTTTATTTTCGCAAGAAGAAGTCTGAAGGGGACCGCCAAATTATTTCTCCGTTCATCCCGCTCCACTTGGTGTGAGTTGAAATCAAAACTGCTACAAGAGTTTCACCGAGTGGTCACGTCAGCTGATGTTCACGATATTCTACGGAACCGGAGGAAGCGAAGGCGATGCAGGAGATTGCATTCAATGCAGAAATCGAAGACGAGGATCTTATACATTACATAATTAAAGGAATTCCTGATACTTTATGCAACAAACAACTTCTTCTCACAGCGAGAAGTATCGACGATTTGAAACAAATGCTGAAAAAATACCAGAAGGTGAAATATTACGCCGCAGAAAATATACCTTCTTCTTCAACAGCGATAACAACCTCGTCATCTAACCAACTCCAGCGACTAAATAAGGACAGGTGCTTCAATTGCAACGAGCCTGGACATATTGCTAGCAGTTGCCAGAAGCCACGACGAGAGCGAGGAAGTTGCTACAAGTGTGGTTAGCACGGACACTTAGCATCCACCTGTCGAAGCGTCAACCAACCTGCAAATCTACCAGCAGTTCTTTTGCTCCAGCAGCCTGAAGCTCAACCAGAAGAAGAAAATGTAATGACGAAGACACTTAACGACGACTTCACTCTTGATGTTAAGTACAAATTTTTCAATAGTTTTACTAATGATGTTTTCGAATTTCAAGCAAATATAATGGTAGACACAGGCAGTCCTATAAGTTTCATACAGAACCAATTTTTACCATCTTCTGTGATCCTGCCATTAGAACATGACTGCAATCAGTATTTTGGAATAAATGGAGCAAAATTGGGTGTATTAGGAAAAGCTAAATGTGTTATTTATGTAAGTGATAGACCGGTAAATTGCATGTTGCATGTAGTTAAAAATAAAACAATGACTAACTCTGTTGTTCTTGGCAGAGATTTTTTACGAGCCAGTAATATTAAATTAAATGTTGAAAATTCTAGAATTAAATTAATAGATTATGCTAAAGATTATGAAAACAATTTTACAAACAAATATGACAACAATTTTACGGATTTGCATGACGATAGTTTCGCGAAAGATATTTTGAATATAGATACTTGTTATGATAAAAATGATTTTATTCTGAGGATTAACAATAATCTTACATATGAAGATAGACAACGCGTTTATGATATTATGAAACAAACCAATTCGAATAAAAACATTTCTAATCCGAACATTCCCTATGAGATGAAAATTAGTCTTCGTAATTCGAATGTGAGTTTTAATTGCGAACCGCGGCGGCTACCTTACGTACATACTATTGAATTAAGAAAAATTTTGAATGATTTATTGAACCGTAAAATAATCCGCGAAAGGAATTCGCCATTCGCCTCTCCGATTGTTTTGGCAAAAAGAAAAATGGAACGTTCAGATTATGCGTAGACTACAGGCAATTAAATAGTGTCACACAAAAAGACAATTACCCTCTTCCCCTAATCGAGGATCATATGGACAGGCTACGAAATAAAAAATATTTTTCGTTATTAGACCTCAAAAATGGGTTTCACCACGTCAAGATGGCTGAAGAATCCATAAAATTAACATCGTTTGTTACGCCTATAGGCCAGTTCGAATTTCTTTATATGCCATTTGGCCTTAAAAACGCCCCGGCAACTTTCCAGCGTTATATTAATACGAGATTTAAAGATTTAATAGCTGAGGGTAAATTACTCGTATACATTGATGATTTACTCATAGCTACTGAATCCAAAGAAGAGCATTTTGCTGTTCTACAGAAAGTTGCCAGGATAGTATCAGACTTCAATTTAGAACTTAGGTATGATAAATGTCTTTTCATGAAAGAACAAATTACGTATCTTGGTTACGAAGTCAGTGCAAATGGTATAAAACCTAACTCTGATGGTTTAGATGCTGTGCAAAATTTCCCTACTCCAAAAAACATCAAAGAACTTCACTCATTTCTTGGATTATATTCATATTTTAGAAAATTTATTCAAAATTTCTCAGTTATATCAAAACCACTATATGATCTACTAAAACAAAATGTTAAATTCCAATTTGGAGAGAAAGAGATAAGTGTTTTCCAATTATTAAAGCAAAGATTACTTCAAGCGCCAGTGTTGAGCATTTATTCTCCACAGGCAGAAACCGAACTGCACTGCGGTGCCAGCTCGTTGGGTTTTGGTGGAGTGTTAATGCAAAAGCAGTCAGATAAGAAATTCCATCCTATCTTCTTTTTTTCCAAGAGATCAACACCGGCAGAGTCAAGGTACCATTCCTTTAAACTCGAAACCCTTGCGATTATATACGCTTTAAGAAGATTTAGGACCTATTTAATGGGTATTACCTTTAAAATTATTACTGACTGTAAGTCTCTAATGCTTACGCTAAGGAAAAAAATGATCAACCCTCGAATTTCAAGATGGGCTTTAGAGCTACAAGAATATAATTATTCAGTAGAGCATAGAAATTCAGTCAGAATGAACCACGTCGACGCCCTTAGTAGGTGTCATAACATCCTTTTGGTACAACCTGATTCATTCGAATATGCACTGGCTTCTGCTCAAAATCAGGATATAACCATTCAGAATATTGCTAGCATATTAGAGCACAAACAACATCCATTTTACGAAATGGTTAATGGTCTTATCTACCGGAAATGTAAAGGTTCTGTTGCTTTTTATGTTCCAGAACAAATGGAAAAAAATATTATCCAAACTCACCATGATGGACTTTGTCATATAGGTGCGGATAAAGTATTCGAACATCTTAGAAAGACTTATTGGTTTCCATCGATGAAGCAGAAAATCAAAGACTACATCAAGTCGTGCTTAAAATGTATTTACTTCGCGGTTCCATCTGGAAAAAAGGAAGGTGAACTACACAGTATTCCAAAGGGTAATAAGCCCTTTGATACACTTTATGTAGACCATTATGGGCCCCTTCCAGCTGGTGTGAAAAACCTAAAGAAATACATTTTTCTGGTAGTGGATGCATTCACTAAATTTACCAAGCTTTATTCAGTGAAGACGACAAGTTCTAGAGAAGCCATTCAGAGTTTGCAGAATTATTTTTCAAATTACAGCCGACCAAAAAGATTGATTTCGGATAGGGGCTTTACCTCGGATGAATTTCTGTCATTTTGTAGAGATGTTGATGTGACACACATAAAGGTCGCCACCCATTCTCCCCAATCAAATGGACAGGTGGAGAGGGTAAACAGGCTTTTGACTGCTATGTTGTCAAAAGAATCCGAAGCGGAGCCGGGTGAGTGGTCAAAACATTTGGATAAAATTCAATTCTCCATAAATAACACCATTAATAGGAGCACAGGTGTATGTCCAAGTGTTTTGCTGTTCGGAGTTCTCCAAAGAGGTGAAAGTAATGATACGGTCGGGAGTATTTAGAATATGAAATCATTCAAAAATATCCAATAGACATAGTCGAGGAAAGAGAAAAGGCAAGTTTTACAATCATGCGTAATCAAGAAAAAAATAAAATTCAGTATGATAAAAACTACAAGAAACCTCATCGCTATAAAGTAGGTGATTATGTGGTAGTTAAAAATGTTGTCACTACTGCAGGTGTTAACAAAAAATTATTGCCTAAATACAACGGTCCATATGAAGTATACGAAGTATTGCCTAACGATAGGTATCGTATAAAAGATTTAGAAAACTTGCAAGTTTCTCGAAACCGATACGATGGGATTTCAAGTCCCGAAAATATGAAGCCGTACGTGATAAACAATTAAAATCCAAATATATGCCACCTTTATGGAATTGGTTGTGTTTCATTTCCGATCAGATAGTTACGTTATTTGAAAGCCATCGCTTTTACCAGTCTCATTCAATTATTATATTTTACTTGAAAGTCATTTTGTGTTGAAAATATCAAATAATCGATATTCGTGTAAATCGAGGCGATTTAAAATCAGGAATGGCCGAATTGTAGTCGAAAATTCCACTCAATTGTCATTGTACTTGTATACATGTATTTCCTTATGTATTCAATTACTTTTCACTGTATTAATCTGTTTTAAATGTATTATTTACTATCGTATGATGCAACCGCAACAACAGTTCATTCTTTAAGTATAAACTTGTTAACCAGAAATAAAGAAGTTCAGTTATTATTCGACAGTTGAACGGACAACACTCCCTTTTTATTTCACCCGCTTTGCCCTCCTACAGAGGTGACATCAGAAGGTGAAGTTACGCCTTTGTTAAAGACCTTTAGCTTCAATTAAGCTATGGTCGGGCAATCACAGAGTATGTGATAAGGGTCTTAGTATTCTGTTTGCTCATTAAATGTCTCTAGTCCTATTTCTTTAAGAATTAATAAATTTCTTGGAATGTCATAGGCCGGGTTGTGAATTCCAGTGTGAGAGAATTTGTTCGCGTTCTCAGCGAAATAGCTCTATTTTAATCTGGCTAGTGGGTAAACCGCGGAAGGGTTTAGGTCCAATGTAAAAAGATTGAACACCTTGTTTGGCAAGCTCATCAGCCGCTTCATAATTCGCATATTAGATAATATCATTGACGGTCGCTAACCCTTAGCCTTAATCGATTTGCCTCAAGATATATTTCTATAGAAATGATTGAAAGGATGAAAACCTAAAAGACCCCCTAGAACTTTGATCAATTTCCTGCAAACAAAAATCACCTTCCGACGAATAGAACAAAATCCTGTCTATTCACAAAACCAGAAGACCTCTCAATCTTCCACTTTCCTGCAATATATCTCAATGTTCTTTCCTTTTACTTCTCGAAGACCACAATAACTTTCAGATAAAGCATGCGAAACAACACACAAAATATTGGATCATTGTATCGATTTGTTAAATTCTTTTTGTTTCCTTCACGCAAAACTGAGGAAGTTCCGGGACAACACGCCCTGAATAGTGTTAGATATTTTTACATAATGTTCAACAAATTAATCTTTCAGACTTATTACATGACGAGGATTCAATATCAAATTTGTTGATTCATTGTAAAAATCAACATCCTTTTGAAGCTACAATTTTGTGTATCTACTCATAAATCTAAGAAAATTTCTTTTCACTTAAAAGTCAAAGTTAAAACTTTTCATCGGAATTTTAATTAGAAAAATCAATTAATGAACACTAAACTTTGATGTAATAGAAATAGGGTGTAGCTGCCATTGGTGAAAAAATTAGGGATATAGTAGGGTATAGTAGTTAGTTGAAATTTCTTCAGGCTACATTTGCAGCTATTATTATCAACTATTGGATAATTAGAAAGATTGTTTTTTTTTCTTTTTTTCTGTGAAGTGTTTTACAAAAGACTTTTATTCTATATTGCATTTCAAATCTTTTCACACCGCACTAGGTAGTCATGTTGCTATAAAAGTAAACATTGTGTTCGGTATATGGTATTTTTCAGCCAGTTTCAAATTGATTATTAGTATCGTAAGCTTAAGCCTTAAACTAATTTCTTTGACCTAGGAAACATCATATGAAACTACAGAAAGGGATACCCTAAACCTATAGCTGAAAGATGCATCTTGCTGTAAGAAAAATTAGAGGAAAAAGCTTATCATTGTTGAATTAAACTAAGATACATTTGCACCTCACAAATTAAGTTTTCATTAAACATACAACTGCCCTTCCACGGTCACTGATTCCAGGCGATTTTCGTCCCATTATCCAGGCGAACTTTTTGAATCTACCACCACCCTGTTGTTTTCACTTTCCTGGCTGCTTTGATGAATTAATTAGTTCTTAGTTCTGTTTAAAGATATAGCCGCTGTATCTACTGTTTTATTCGCCCCCTGTACATACTGAACGAAGTACCTAGAAAGAGTTTTCTTTATGAAAATGCATAGAGGCTTATCCATGTTTTTTTTTTTTTTTTTTCTATAACTTTTCGTATCTTATTCGACAATAAAGTGCTTTGTTCTTATACCTGAGAATAATTGATATTATGTCCAAATTATGACCTTGGTGTCGTTAGAAGGCTAATTGATAATGTGTTTTGGACAAAAGTATCAACTTCAAAGAGGAAATGATAAAGCAAGTCAATTTGTTCAAATTCATAAAGTCAACCAGCAGATACAGGGTGCGCCATCCTTTATGTCGGCATGTGAATAATGAATAACTTAAAAAAAAACAACGCATTTCCATATGTGGGGTATTTTTAGTTAACCCTTTTATGCCCGATGTTGCCTATAGGCAACATTGTATGTTTTAGCTTCTAAGTCGCGTAATTTTAATTTATTCTCTAACGACTTTTTTTTTTTAGAATAGCTTGAAATGTTGTGCAAGTTTATTGTACAATTTCCTTTTCGAATATTTTATTAAAAATATTGCTAGTGATCACTTCGTAGCTGATCTTCGTTGAGTGCACATGTAAACATTTTTTTTATCAAAATATGACTTTACAAATTATTGAAAAAAATATGTAAAGAAATTTAAGTGTATAAAACCAAATGTATAGAATAATTAAACACGTGTAAAAAAATTAGGAAAAATAAAAAAAAACTTTTAGTTTATGGTCAGTAATTTTTTAAACTTTTTAGGCAACATCCCATAGCTTCTTAACCAGGGTAAATAGGACTTTGAAATTGATGTCACTTCATATCTATGTCTAGACTAACAACTCCATATCCTTAAAAAAGTATTAGCCACGCCCCAACTAATTCGGGCATGAAAGGGTTAACTTGGTCCTTTACAATTTATTTGGCTATTTTTTGAATACAACATTAATCAAGTGGCCGCCCCTATTGACCAAAGCAAAAGGCGCCCTTTTTGCTGCGTTTTCAATCACTTTTTCGAGCATCTCGGGTGGTATAGCGATGTTTTTTGACACAAATGTTTGCCTCGAGCTCGTCAATGGTCTGAGGCTTAATGGCGTACACTTTGCTTTTCAAATAACCCCACAAAAAGAAGTCCGGAGGGGTCAAATCTGGAGATCTGGGTGGCCAGTCAATGTCGCCATTTTTGACAGCACACGTCCAGGGAATTTTCGTTCCAGAAACTACATTGTTTGATCTACAGTGTAGCATGGCGCACTATCTTGTTGAAACCAGTAACTGTCCAGACCTTTTTTACACATTTGTGGGCAGACATAATGATCTAACATCCACCGATATCGATTCCCATTGACTGTTTCGCCTTCTCTGAAGAAAAATTGGCCAATGATGGTTTTGGTGCGAACGCCGCGCCGGCGCAAACAGTCACTTTTTGGTCATGCAATGATGTTCTATGGATCTCGTGTGGATTCTTCGTTCCCCAAATGCGGCAATTTTGCTTGTTAACGGCGCCAGATCGTGTGAAATGGGCCTAGTCGGCCATCAAAATTTGCTTCCAAAAATCAGGTTCAGTGTCAACCATTCGAGCGACTGTTTGGCCGTATTCCAAGCGACGTGGATGGTCTGTTGGCAACATTCTTTGAGTTTTTTGCATTTTATACGGAAACAAATGCAAATGATCATTCAAAATATGATGCAAGGTGGTTCCACTTGTGGGCGCCGTGGCGTAAGTGGTTAGTGTGTCGGATCACTACGCATGAGGTTCCAAGTTCGAATCCCAAAAAACACCAAAAAGTTTTTTCACGGCCCCACCTCTCGCGAGCGTCTGACAAACATCCGAGAGTATTGTTGTCATGAAAAAGTTTCTCAAATCGCCGTTCGGATTCGGCATTAAACTATAGGTCCCTTCTATTCGTAAGAAAAATATAACGCACACAACATGAGTAGTTGCGAGAAGCTAGGCCCTGGCACTTTAAAGAGCCGTTGCGCCAAATATTTGTTTTTTGTGGTTCCACTGGCGCCAAAATGCTGAGCGCAGTGACGATACGACACATGTGGGTTTTCGCCAACACTCTCTTTTATCGCTTCAACCAGTTTATTGGAACGTCTTGGGCGTTGTTAAACGGCATACCGACGATCTCCCACTGTCCAGTGCTCAACAAAATTTGACACCAAACGACGAATTGTCTTGTCAGACGGTGCTTGTTGTCCACGATATTTTTAACGTGCGTATACGTTGAATTAACACAACTGAACGACTATTTTCAATGTACAGCGTCACTATTTCAACGGGTTGTTTCGGTATATAGCGATTGAAAATGATTAAAATTGTACTGAATTGATGTTTCAAAAGCATGCCTACTAAAGTCAATCGGTTGATAATTGTCAAAGTTATTCAATATCTACATACCGACATAAAAGATGGCGCACCCGTTATAACACTTAATTTGTTCACTGGCGTTTCAGCAAGTGCAACAAGATTTACGTTATTTAAAATCGAAGCACTTTCCGAACTTAGTTTCGACATTCATAAACTACCATTAGGTATATATGAGAACAGCAGACCATTCAAACCAAATATACATAATCGTCACTATCAAAAAATTCCTTCTTCACTATTTGATGTGAATATATTCATGTCACAATTTCCAGAGACTCATATTAACCAGATGTGCATTCACTCTGAAAGTCACCCAGTCAGACATATGCAATACACAAAGGATAATATTTCCTTTTCCTACTTATCATGCAACGCTGTGCAGACAAACAAGAAAAAAAGAAGAAAAGAAACATAAGAAAAAGGATCCAAGGCAACATGAAGTTAAATTAAGTTTATTGCTAAGAGACAACTTTTCGTAGTTTCTACCCCCACTTGAGTATATATACTACTCCTGATAGAAGATATGGTATGTATCTCCGCATTGGATAATAATATTTGTGCAACAACGTGTCGCATTTCAATTTAGCAACAAAGTGGATTATTCCATCCCCACTCACCAAACAGACGTTACATGACGTTGAATCCATAAAATAGAGAAAAAGGGAGTCGCCATGAAAGTCCTCCGCTCCTATTACAGTTTTTCCTGATTTTTTCGATCAATTCACTGACTTTTTCGTGGCTGACTTGCATTAAATGCCATAAAATAAAATTGAATTTCGTGGTCGATTATATGTCTGCTGATTCGGTGCAAAAAAAAAATATCGATCCACAACCAAAACTTTCAGCAGATTAGTATTTGAGCATGTACGAGCATATGTGTTTTTAAGCCATTTCCCATTGGATTTTATAGTATCCTTGAGTGCAGCAGCAGTTTTGAGGTGGCCGAATGAAAAAATGTATTCCCGGTAAGTATCATCGTAAATCATCTATATTATTTGATTGTTTTTTAGGAAAAGTTTCCTTAACAAATTTTGTTTATAGGCCAATTTAAAATCATCTTACTGATAATATGGTTCTGGGTACCGAATGCAATACAAAATCATCAATTTATTGGAAGCTATTTCATAAATTATTTCTAAAAAAAAAAACTTCAGAGTGGGATGGTTATTTAAGTGGTCAAACGGTAGTGCATTGAAAACACAAGCACTTTCTCTTAGCCTAGGCCTACCAACTCTTACTCCCAACCTTCACCTGGTGACCGCTTGGTGCCTAATACGTTAATCTGGAAAATGGATAACCAACCTCGTTTAGAGGATTTTTGACGGCAGCAGATCAGAGAGGGGAGAAGAGTGCTTTCTTACTAGAGCACTTCTTTTTGTTCCAAACAGCAGCGGATGAATTCCCTAGATGGAGTTTCAGTTAGGTTTAACTTAGTGAAAGTGCGCGGCCTGCTTTGACATATTCGGATCACAGGTTGGAGAGGAATTTTCAATTTTAGCCAGGAACTTGGAATAGCCCTTTAATAGGCCAACGGTAGCGGTCACACTCCTGTGATGGACTACTGGCACCAGTGTACCCGACCGATCGTCCTAGGGGTATAACAAAAGGAACTAGCTCTCCAAGTTGGTGGTTGTACCGTCGGCGTCGGGGTAACTTCCCTACCACGTAAAAAATACTGATTAAGAAATAACTGCAAGCTTCGAATAAGGACTATTCAACTGATTATGACGAGAGCAAACGAAATAAGGACAACGATCTTCGGATCTGTACGTGTAATATTCTGACCCTTAATAGACCACGTGCAGCCGAATAATAAGCAGAGGCCCTAGACTGCTATAAAGTAGATATAATTGCCATCCAGAAAGTGTGATGGGATGGGGTGGGCAAAAGAGGATCAAAACTATGACATCTTCAATACTACAATGATAGCAATAGAGACAACAAAAATCGCTTATTCGGATGCGGATTTACTATTCGCGGCGGAATTAGGCAAGAAGTCTTAAGCTTCCGACACGTGAGCGAGCGTATTATGACTATCCGGATCAAGGCTAAATTCGCTAACATAAGCCTAATATGTGTTCATGCCCCCACGGAACAAAAGGACAAAGCCACCTGTTCTTTGTAAAAGATACATTTAATAAATAATCTTTGTAGAGATGCTTTGCTAAAAAATGTATGCTGTACACGAAAGTAAAAAAAGACTATGTTTGTTACTCGTTATAAAATGCACGTCTGTGCCGTTTGAGATTCATTGCGGGAATAATGTATATATCCAGAAAGAGAACTGACATAGTAGATAAAGCAAATTACAAATGGTAACTAATGTAAACAATCCCCTATGGTAGAGTTCAGTATTATCAAATGTAATTGGTATAAATTACCGAAACATTTGCATTACGTTAACATTTTTATAATTCATTATTTATATTTAGTGCAAATATGAAGTTAATTTTTTAACGTTGAACACCACCAAAGATTATTTCTACGAGCCCCTCGCCAAAACATACGCGCAATGTCCTACATACGATGTTAAAATCGTATCTTTTCAAATGTATCATTGATTCGTGGACAGCTATTTCCGTTGACGGATACAAACTTTTTGGAAAAAAAAAATTTTCGCCATAGTGTCCATAGTGTTAAATAACGGCCTAACTTCGTAGAGTGTGTCAGAATGACTAGCTCGATGGTAATACGGCATTATCATTTAAATAAAAACTCGAGAGTAGAAACGCAAACCCCTTCAAACTCATTATAGAGGAAATATAATTGTGCCATAATTTAGGAGCACTTGACCAATAGTCCTTATAACTTGGCGACTTTTATTCCCATTTATATTCTCAAAAATAAACTGGATATCGTTGTGATTCAAAATAAGTACCACATGCAAAAACTTTACCGACATGCACTAAGTAGACATAGAAAAACAAAAAAAAAAAAAAAAAATACTCACGAGCAGAAATATTTTCAACTAAAATGACTTCAATTTAAAACACAATAAATAAACAATCAGACACAATGCAGTCGAAAGTTTTATATTATTATATTATTACTACGATAATCTACGTATTATTTACTAAGTAAACATCGTCTGGCCAAAGGGAATGTGAGGAAGAACAGTTATTAATGCTGATATAATGCATGGTACGCGTACCATTATTAAAACTTTGCGATAGTTATAAAACAACAGAAGGTTTGTAGTTCAAAAAATGTACCACCACTGACAAATGTCAAAAGAAGGTGGCTCGAATTTTATACCAGCTACGCTGAAAGATTTAAACAACAACTTATTGATCAGAATATGTTTGCCGTTTCTTTCAATTCATAGGAAAAAGAGTAAATCCGAAAATAGAAAAAGGCTCATTAGAGTCGATAAATGAAAGACGGTAAATGAATAAAATGAAATGAAATCTCATCTGCCTTTCGATTGATGGTCTGTTATAAAAGACTATTAGATTTACGATTTCAGATGATTGATGATTTCTTTGCAAAGTTTTTGGGGAACGGCGTCATTGATTTTGTTAAAGCAGCAGTCGTTGCCGTTAAGCTGTACTCTTAGAGAATTATTTACGTCTTTCATATCTAATGTTTCTCTTTCATATTTTCTGAAATTTCCATAATTTATTTTATTTACTCTTTATCGTGCCAAAAAAGAAAGCTGATGATAATTCATGTATGCCGAAGCGACATGGAAAAAAGTGGTGCGTATACGCCACCTACAATTGAGAATTTATAAATAAGCGGGTTCCTCCGACCCAGAAATTTTAACGTGAGGAGTACATTTAGCAATCAATTTTGTTAACTCCGACCGCCTTTCTATTTTATTTAATCCACGAAAACAACGAGTAACAAAATGAATACATCTTAAAAATGTACAGCTTAGCCTTACACATCTTAAAAATTGAACATAACCGTCAAGAATTGTGGCGACCTTTTTCGTAAGAAACAAAAACTTTAAAAGGAGACAATAACTTTTCCAAACAATGTGGACAAAATTTATTGCCAAGATTAAGACGTAAACAAATAACTTCTCCATGAATAGGGAGAGCAAGAAGGAAGAAATTGACTAGAGCTAGTGCTGTGTTTTTGCCTGGTTACCGTTTGCATGAACAAAAATTTAATTTCAATTTCGTTACGAAGCTTGCCACAACCTTTAGCTTTACAAGGGATTTAAGGAATGATTATTAAATTTTCCGACCATTAAGACCATGGTGGAAGTGGAGAATTAATATTTGTTTAAAAGTGACCACTGCATTGCACAATTTACTTAAAAGTATTCTGCTGACAGTTACTTAGAGAGTCTTGCAATTTTTCGGATGTAATGCAATATCGACTTGAGAAAACTGAAGGAATTACTATTTAGAGGAACATAGAAATACGCACATTTTTGGTATTGCTAAAGGCTGTAACTTTATCATGAATATTCATTTCACTAAGCTACCCTACCAGGAATCAAACTCTTGTGAACATAAATTATTCAATCAACCACATCTGTTCCACTTGTTTTTCTGACATTCTTAAGCACACAATCCGTCGTCAGTTAAAGTCATTTAATTACACTTCCACTTGAAAGGTCCAACAATTTGTGTCTTTAATCTTAACAAGTCAACCAAGCGAGGCCAATGACACTGACTTCATTTAATAAATTGTAGAATCTAGATACAGCATAAAATCTCAGAGAAGTCCTTTTTTTTCCGGTCATGGCCAAGGGAATTATTCAAATGTCCTTTATTTGGTAGACGGAGCATCCCTACCGATGTCAGTTGGATGAGCACGATAGGTGCTTGGTAATTTAATTTACTATCGTGATTTTATGTCCTTGCGAAGAATAAATCATTTAAGGTTATTTTTACAGTCATTCCAGATTCAATTAAATTTTTTTTTAGTATTTGTGTTATAAACGCAGACAAAATCTATTATTTATGTATAAAACACGAAAGTTTGAGAATTTATTAGCATAACACTAGGGTAATCCAGAACGCACGTAGCTCTAACCTCAAATCGATACTCGACCAGAACAACCGCCAGAATAATTATTCATTATTACACTTCAAGTAGCACTTTGGTAGTAATAAATCATTTACGGCATCATTGAATAATTACACTTGAAATGTATTTAAATTCAAATGTCCTTCACGTTGTGTGCGTCAATAGATTTGGGGGGAATCAATCGATAGATTATTATTGAGGTAGGTTTTTTTGTGAACTTCACAATTCTTTTGAACATTTTTTTGGTGAAGTTTGTTATCTTTTAAACGTAGTAAGTGTGCGTCTATAGTAGACGTTTTTGAAATATTAGCTATACTTTTGTGCATCGTTTTGTTTGTGTCTTTTAACATTTTAAGGAATTGGAGAAATGATTTATGTGTTTATATGCAGGCGGAAATTTTCCTCAAAGCATATTCCTTCCAAAGTATACCAAAATTTATTTGTCCTCAGGATTGCCAGAGAAACTGCATCAAAAAGCGGGCAATATAATGTGATATTCTCTTGTCTAATATTAAGACAGAAAATGGGTTCAACCATCTAGAATGTCGTCGGTTTCGGGTAAGAAGAAAGTGGAGAGGATTCTTTCCTGGCATAACTGCAACTTCTTTCACACATAAGCGCAATTGCAGTCCGTACTGACGACTACAGCTCTAGCCATTGCACTATATGTATACAGTATATGAACTCCTTAACTAAATGTATTCAAAGTAATATCATTCATAAATTCGAAGTATTGAAGTCAGTGCCGAAAAGATTTAAGTTGTGTGAAGGGCAAAAAACAAATACAAATATTTGGCGCAACAGCTCTACAATTTAATGCCGAATCCGAACGGCGATTTGAGAAGCTTTTTCGTGACAACAATACTCTCGGTGTTTGTCAGACGCTCGCGAGAGGTGGGACCGTCAAAAAACTTGTTGGTGTTTTCTGGGATTCGAACTTGGAACCTCATGCGTAGTGATCCGACACACTAACCACTTACGCCACGGCGCCCTGCATGTGAACGGCAGTAAAGTTTCAAATTGAGTTACTTGTGTCAGGTCCTTGGTCCTATTTGTATGGATAAGAGCAGGACTATTCTTTAGGGTCATAGGTAGCGCAACTGCGTCGGAAGACGCCTCTACCATATTTAAAAAAAATTGATAGTTATACAAGAGACACCAGCCTCAGATGATAATGCATCACCTGAGATAATGACCCTAGATGGTAAGTTTGTGGATCCCTTGTTTCCCGACCATAACTTCGCTGAAATAGGAAGAAGAAAAGAAAGGAGAAGTTGTCGAAGAAGGGTTTGCCAAATGTGAGCTGCCTGGCCCTAACTAGAGTTCGACATTTGCAGAGGAAGTGGTAAATTGTTTCTTCCTGGCTAGTAATACTACAGCCATAATGTGCATAGAATGCAATGCCTAGTCTGTCCACGTGGATCCCAGTAGGCCAGAGGCCTGTGCTGTTGACGACGCAGTAGAGGGAATCATCGCCGTAGGTGGCGCGCAAAAGTTCAAGGGGACCTCGACCAACTTGGAGTGCGCAACTGGAGGCAATTAGCTAAAGACCGAGCTAAATGGAGAGGCTTGTTGGTTGAGGCCCAGGTTCACCCCGAACTGTAGCGCCACCTAAGTAAGTAAGTAAGAGGCCTGTACTAATTGCCACAGTTCTAGCAATATCTGCACGATACCTGTTTTGAAGATCTGATATTCTGTATCAGTCGCACTTGTTCACATCTACCTTGAAAGAATTCCCTTAGCAGTACAAGAACAGCTTGCGCAAGCGATCTATCGCCGCCTTGCAAGTTTAGCAGCTCGCTCATTTCCCTATATGTTGCTGTATCCCGGCACCCACAGGAGAGTGATCCTGAACCGAGGCGAGTTCCTCTGTGCACTGTTCCACCAGCTTGGAAGAAGATATTCTGGAAACTATTGTCTTGGTAGCAGCCTGTCTCTCAATGAAGATTGCGATAATACTAAGGAGTAAGGGATTGAAGACGGCAAGCCTCATGTGCAGAAAGAGACAGCCGTTATGATATTCAAGACATTGGTTGGACATGTTGGCATGGCCCCCATTGTGCCTGAAGCCGCGGTTCTTAACATTTTATGGATTTGTTTGATGTTAAAGTCTTTTCTTGGTGCAGACCACCAAACTAATGAGCAGCAGGAAAGGATTAACTTCGGGCGAAATCTCTAATTTTTTACCGAAGGTTTTACTCCAAGCAAAAAAATCGACGCTTACAGTAAAATATTGAGTTTCCAGTTGCACTTTGGGTCAAGTACCAGACGTATGCACTTGGTTGTTTAACCGTGGATGCATGAAGGTCATTTTTTCGTTTATTTTTGTGGTTAAGAGCATCAGTTCAGTTTTTGTTGGGTTAATGCTGAGCTCACAACTAGAAGCCCTTCCATAACCTCATTAATCTCTGGTAAAAACATCCCAGATACTAGAATTGCCACGTCATCCGCAGACTTGAAAACCTTGAAATGATGCTATATATAATGCCTTTATTCTTCCTTAACTGTTGCTTTCATTTCGCAGAGAGTTCAAAACAATTGCGCATGAAAGATGGAATAATGTAAAATTTATTTTCGGAAAACGAAACTATTTCCGCTTCAATGCAATACCTACGAAATCTAAAGCGCTACTAGGCTGTATAGGTCAGTCAACTTTTACAGTACAGTACAATACAAGGCAATTTCTTATTTCAGATTACGGAGATGAAAAGAGTTTTGTATCGGTGTATACTGGATTTATAACAGCAAAAATCAGTTACGCAACCAAGACCATAAAATCAATCAGAATTACGCCTTCATTAGGTGAATACGTTAAAACTAATCCACAAAAAGTGGACATAATATCACCATTTCCATGTCGCAAGGACAACCCGCCTAAAGCTAGCATCATCGATTTACAATCACTCTCCTTCCATCGAACCATCACCCCACAAGTTTGTCAGTTGATCCAAATTGTCTGCCATCAAATATAAGGAGGTTTTAATTAAGTTAAATGTCACCACCATCACCATAAAAAAATAAAAAAATAAATATTTGGCACAACAGCTCTTTAAAGTACCAGGGCCTAGCTTCTCGCAGCCACTCATGTTGTGTGCGTTATATTTTTGACACGAATGGAAGGAACCTACAGTTTAATGCCGAATCCGAACGGCGATTTGAGAAGCTTTTTCGTGACAACAATACTCTCGGATGTTTTTCAGACGCTCGCGAGAGGTGGAACTGTGAAAAAACTTTTTGGTGTTTTCTAGGATTCGAACTTGGAACCTCATGCGTAGTGATCTGACACACTAACCACTTACGCCACGGCGCCCACGCCACCATCACCATATTCCGTAAATTTCTCAAAATTAGATTTTATTACGGAAATTAATTTTACTCTTTGAAACTTTATTTGTGAAGTGATGCCTACCGCATCGGATTTTTGCAACGAAAACTTGTAAAAATTTATTTGAGGAAATGTTTTCTGCCACTTCGTGCCGTTTCTCTTAATTTTCATTTCTGGTTGCTCTTTAAATATCGGACTACGCATTATTTGCGCTATCATAATCATTCGTCCCTACAATGCAGCCATTTAACTACACAATATGGAAACCACGAGATTTTGTTGGTTTCTAGATTAATTATTTGGTATCAGTACAAAGATTAGGGACATTAACCATATTGATTGGGGCAAACTAAATCCTAATGTACATATTTATATTAGTTTGTGAACGTAGTGAAAGAAGTAAAAACTTACAATGGATTACTAGAATGCATCTTACTTCGCATACCCTACTCTCGACGTAAGTATATCTCATACATAAATACTTATAAATTAAGTGTCGTTCGGTAAGGTAGAAAAGTACACCCTCTCCAGAAGCTTGGGCTGATGATTGTCGTAGGGGCTGGAAAAAAAAAAACAAAAGCAAAGCTTACTTACTTACTTAGATGGCGCTACAGTCCGAAGAAGACGTAGATTCGAAGACTTTCTTAGCGAGAACATTGGGCTCCATCCGCTCCAAATGAGCCATCTTAGTCGCTGTATGTGAACTCTTCTGGCTAAGTCGATGTCCTTGTACAGGCCGTATACGAGTAGTTCGGCATTGTACCTTCTCCTCGTCTATGCAGACGGGACCAAAGATCGCTCGAAGAACTCTTCTCTCGAAATAACCAAGGGCATCCCCATCCGGCTTTGTCAAAGCCCATGCCTCTGCGCCATACAGCAGGACTGGGATGATAAGTGTCTCATTAAGAGTTACCTTAGTAGTTCGAGATAGGGCTTTGCTACTCAATTGCCGTTTTAGCCCATAGAAACAACTGTTTGCAAGAGTAATTCTTCGTGTGATCTCCCTACTGATGTCATTTGCGGAGTTCACCATAGAGCATAGGTAGAAAAAATCCTTTACTATCGCAAAATTATATGTTTCTATTGTGGCGTTCTGTCCAAGACGCCGATGTTAGGTGTCCTTTTTTGTAGACAGCATATATTTTGTTTTGCTTTCTTTGACCGCTAGACTCATCTTTGCTGTCTCGATCTCAATACTCGTAAATGCCCCATTGACGGCCCGCTGAGTTCTTCCGATTATATCAATGTCATCGGCATAACCGAGTAGTTGTACAGATTTGTAAAAGATTGTACCTCCGGTGTTAGCTTGTGAGATCGCATGATAACGCGTCACCTTGTCTAAGACCTTTTGTGACATCGAATGGTTCGGTGATGTTCTTACCGACTTTGATGGAGCAGCAGTTCTCCATCGTCATTCTGCACAAGCAAACGAGCTTAGCGGGGATGCCAAGACTAGATATGGCTCTGTATAACTCGTCTCTATACACGATATCATAGGCAACTTTGAAATCGATGAAAAGGTGGTGCGTATCGATTTTATATTCATGGGTCTTTTCCAAGATCTGCCATAGTGTGAATATTTGGTGAATGGTGGACTTCCCCGGCCTGAAACCGCACTGATAAGGACCTATCAGGTTGTTGACGATTGGTTTTAGGCGTTCACATAATACGGCAGACAGGATCTTATATTCGATGCTGAGGAGACTTATACCTCTGTAATTGGCGTAGTTTAGAGGATCTCCTTTCTTCAGGATCGAGCAAACGATGCTGAGGTTCCATTCATCGGGCATACTTTCGTCCGACCAGATTTTACAGATAAGCTGGTGCATGCTCCTTACCAACTCATCTCCTCCTCTTGAAAAGTTCAGCGGCAAGGCCGTCGGCTCTACCAGCTTTGTTGGATTTGAGTTTAGATCACTTCATTCTGATCGGGTTGACGAGAATCTTGACTGCCATCGTCACTGTTGAATGGCTCATTCTGCCTGACAGCGGAATATTAGTCATCATCGCCATTTAACAGTCTGCAGAAGTGTTCCTTCCATATCCTCAGCACCGACTACGATTCTACTACTATATTGCCATTTTCGTCCCGGCGGGCTTCTGTTCTGGCTTAGAAACCCTGGCATGTTCTTTTTACCTTTGGGTAAAACTTTCGAACATCATTCCTGCAATAAAGTCTCTCAATCGATCGAGTGCTTCTCATGCTCCTTTTTCTTCTTTCTGAGAAGTCGATGTTCCTCTTTTCTCCTGCGCACGTAGAGCTCGTAAGCAGCTCTTGTCCTTCTATGCAGCGCCGCTTTGTACGCCTCTTGTTTGGCTGCATGTGCTTGCCGGCATTCCTCATCAAACCAGGGGTTTCGTTGTGGTGGGCGAGAAAAACCCAGTACATCAGAGGTGGCATCTCTGATGGCTTGTTGGCATCGCTGCCACTGGTCTTCCGCATTTGCTTCTGGCGGCATAGGACTTAGAATAAGATTAGAAGAAACTTAATCGGCAAAGATTCTGGCGGTCTCTTGCGATTGTAGCTTTTCGACGTCAAATTTCCTCACAGTATTTCGTTGATTTCGCTCCGTTCTGGATATCCGCATCCGTACCTTGGCTACAACTAGATAGTGATCCGAGTCCACGTTGGCTCTTCGGAAAGTCCGGACACCCAAGATTTGCCCGGACTGATAGCCGGCCCGTGCCTTGCTCGGACCAGCCAGGGGGCCCGTGTCTTGCACGGGTATTATTGTAGGGTAGAATTAAGTTTATCCATGAATTGTTAAGTATAAGAGTTGTTAGTAACAGGATATTGCATTGTTAAAGGGAACACTGTAACACTAGTCTCATAGTTTTAATAAAGTACCTCTTTCCCAAAGTTTTAGGGTATTTCTTTGGGGCTGATCCTGGAGCCGGCAAGCTCACCTCAGCCTTCGATAAAAAAGACCTTTACAATATGGTTTTTCTTAGAGATAATGAAACATGCTACCTTGCTGGTGTTTATATTTCGTCTCCTCCTACTATGGCCTTAGCTAGAGATAGTCCCTGGGTTTCCCCAGGGTTCCTTTCTGCCTGCGATAGTCCCTATGATTCAAGGTTATCTGCCTAGTTCTCTCGTTTCTAACCAGTGATAGACTAATATGCCTTATATAATATAATAAAATATAATATGTTAGCTGTTGCCAGACATTGGTATAAAAAAATAAGAACCCCAATAAGATTTTAATTTAAAAAAAAAAGAACACAAAAATTAATTTTAAATTAAAGGTCACCCTTTTTTAGGCGAAATTTTCATGGCATTAAGAAAAAAAAAAAGTATTTGGCGCAACAGCTCTTTAGGTGCCAGGGCATATCTTCTCGCAACCACTCATGTTGTGTGCCTTATATTTTTCACACGAATGGAAGGGACCTACAGTTTTAGTGCCGTATCGGAGGGGCAATTTGGTTTGAGAAGCTTTTTCGAGACAACAATACTCACGGATGTTTGTCAGACATTCGCGAGAGGTGAGACCATGAAAAAAAATTGTTGGTGTTTTCTGGGATTCGAACTTGGAACCTCACGCGCAGTGATCCGAAACACTAACCACTTACACCACGGCGCCCATTAATATGGCATTAATATCTGAAAACTATTTCATATGGTCTGTTCTTGACGAAGTGCAGTCTGTGGTTTCTCATAGCTCCACAGGAAATAATCGAGTGGTGTCAATTCGCATCTTCTTCAAGGGCACTTGATAGCTCCGTCTCTCGAAATCAACTTATCACCAATTTGTGATCTCATTAAATCATGGTTTGGGTAGCTGCATGCTACAGTTAAATGATTTTTATTTCCTAACATCTGCCAATTTTTTATAAAGTGTTCGTATTCAAAAAGGATGCCAAATATTATATATATATATATAGTCAAGTTTGTAGGCAGACGGCAAAGCCATGTTTGTTGATTTTTTGTTAAAACTTTGTATTAATAGTGAAGTACATAAATAAAAATCTATCTATCTATCTATAGTCAAGTTTGGTCTCCCTTTCTAATCGCCGGCAGTACAGACTTAACATGAGGGAAGTCAGTCCAAGTTCGTCTTCCATGCCATACTGCTGCATTTAATCGCTTTGCGCTAATTTGTTATTTCTTAATTTTTGCTTATAATAAACTTTTGTTAGAACTGCGAACGCGGTAATTTTTGAAAATATACTATAATAAATCGCAGTTAACCTTATCTTATTAGTAAATGCAATTGACTTAAAATCCCAGATTTTATTTGAAAGAATCTCATGCACATCGTTCCGTCATTCTCATCCATGTTTTCCACGTACTATAACCCATCTGATATGGTTAACATTTTCTATAGCCTAAAAGTGAGCAAAGTTACACTGAATATAATCCCCAGCGAATAACAAGGACACATACGCACGTGCCTTTCATATCTCGATCTACTTCATTATTAACCATTTGAAATCACAAAAACAAAATCAGTACTCGTATTTATTTGTACGTGTTAAAAGAGGTTTGTAAACTAATTTTAGAGATAAGTAAAGTAATGAATTAACCGCTATTGGTTGTCCTTACAAGAGTCATAAATTCACATAAGACTCACAAACACTCACTTAAAAACATGGGATATTCTTAATTCCTCAACACATTACGTTCTAATCGTTTATATTTAAAAGGATGCCATTTTAACGACACTGTTACCCATTGATTCTGTGGAGAACGCAGTGGAGAACAAAGAAGGGTTTGTTACCTAACGCGGTTTCGTTTTGCGTGTGTGTTCTAAAAAAGAGCTTGTAATTCCGTTTGAGTCAGAGAGGCTAGACGTCCTTTGAACGCTGCACTTCGGATCTATTTCTTTTTTGTCAAACTAGTAAATAATATTATCAAAAGACAATTTTACTTACGTGTGTAGCTCTCTCTTTATTGTAGAGTTAGTCCTGTAAATTCCGATAACAAAAATGTGCAAAGACTATAGCAAAACTAACATACTTAAACACGTAGGATAGTTTCATATATTCCAAAATGAATGCGTAGTTGTAATATCAATTGTTCCCTATTTAAGTTTTGCTTTCATGTAGGTACTCTGATAAAAAAATAAATAGATGCTATATTTTCGAGATTTCAACTGTTCAACTGTTACAACTGTTCTTGTGCAAGTTTGAATGTGCTCAGTTTGTTCTCCAGCTGTTGTATCCTCACCGACTGGCTCTGAATGATCTCTATCAGCTGAAACCTGTCTAGGTGTCCAAACTCAGAGTCTAACATCGTTACACCAATTTCATTGGATTTGGTCGATAGATTGGATACGTAGGATATACAAGGACTCACGCTACTGTTGTTAGTGATCGTTTGGCCCGGGTTTAGGACAGCAGCACTGCGATCTGTCTCCGACCAGTGCGACTCGAACATCGCTCCCGAGACCAACACCTCGACGTCAGAGTCACTGCTGCCCAGGCGAAAGTCGTTCGTGGGTCCAGAGCTGTCTCTACTCTCCAGTATGAACGTTGACGACTCATCAGTAGGCTGCGTGGGCTTGTTTTCTTCCCCGTACGGCATGTACATCGGACAACCGGCGCCGTCAAGCATTGTGAAATCTGCTCCGTCGATTGACTGAATGAGGGCATCTGTTGGATTTAGCTCTTCTTCGGGCAGAATGCAGAGTTCATCGTTGCTGCGCGGGTTACTTGCGAGGCTCTCGTCAATTTCAGTGGCATCATCGTCATGTAGGAGCTCTATGCTG
Source organism: Brachypalpus laphriformis (assembly GCA_945910035.1). Taxonomy (NCBI): domain Eukaryota; kingdom Metazoa; phylum Arthropoda; class Insecta; order Diptera; family Syrphidae; genus Brachypalpus; species Brachypalpus laphriformis. The sequence continues at coordinate 39,138,901 of OX246753.1, forward strand.
TCCGAAGTGTTCACCGGCGAATTAGCTGAGTTCGGTGTCCAATTGGTGGACGAGAGCTGTGGCGACTCAAGCGGTGGAGCGTGCTGGGTTCGCATGGCAGCATAAGGTCGTGGATTGTTGCCGTGTAGCCGTGGTACTGCCGTAGCATTGAGCGAGTTCGAAGCCGAGTTCCTGTAGTCCGTGCAGTCAAAGTGCTGACAGCAGACGGTGTACTTTGAGATTAACGTGTCCAGCGGACAGTCCGTGAGATTCAGGCTCAGTTGCCATTTCTGTGCGAGGTGCCGGCTCTTGGGGAATCGGTGGCAGAGGATTATGTGATCCGTGTTCGTACACTTGTCCACGATACAACGCCGCATCATTGTCGTACAAGCAGCAGATGTTTGTTCTGAACTTTAACCTCGGTAAAGGTCGCCTGTGGGTTGGAATTTTTTTTGATACATTTACACTAATGTTCTTAAGGTATCATCTAAACCTAAACAGGTATTGTATGGAATACATATTCAGGGTTATCGTGAATAAATTTTCCCTCGGAATTTTTCCCCCGAACAAAAATTAGGTACCTTCAAAAAAGAGAAAATAATTCCGCGGAAAAGAAATAGATATCATGAATGACAATTCAGAAGAATTTTCAACGCAATAGCGGCATTTAATTTTTCCCCGATGAATTTTTTCGCTATTTCTGAAGGTACTTAATTCTTGTTCGGGGAAAACATTCCGAGGGAAAATATATTCACGATAACCCTGATTGACTGAAGTATTATTCCCGTATACACATTTCATGCTGTGCCATGGATTTACAACAGTTGAAGCTGGTCTAAATTTCACTCACTCTATGGAGTTATAGAAGGGCTGAAAACAAACAAACAAACAAGAAGGAATGCATGTTTGGGGATAAGTTTGATTTTTGTTTTGCTGTTTTAAAGATAAGAAAATAATGATTTTATTAGAATAGTAAATGGCATATTTTTCTCTCATGACCTTCCCTCTGTGAAGTCACTCAAACTTATTTTGTACGGTCTTGATGAACTTTCACTAGATGATCTTAAAAATGAACTTATTCGCCTCGGTCTGAAGTGCACTAACATAAAAGTGATTAAGAAGAAGTACGACAAATATTTCGATGTCTTCTATTTCGTCTTTATCGAAAGCGGCTCCGTACGACTAAATGACTTAAAGAAAAATATTAAATCGGTTTTTAAAACTCAAGTCAAATGGGACTTCGCTTGCAACCGGAGAAATAAGCTCACGCAGTGCTACAACTGCCAGATGTTTGGACATGGCGATCGAAATTGCCACATTAAAACCTACTGTGGAATTTGTTCAGAAAACCACGAAACAAAAGCTTGCACTTCCAAGAACATTAATTGTGCCAACTGTAACGGCACTCACAAACCGGCTGATGTCTCCTGCACAAGTCGAAAGAGCTTTTTCGCCGTCAGAGAAAAGCTTTCTGTGAGAAACAGCAGCAGATCAATTCCAGCGAAAAATGTCGTTCATCAAACTTATCGATTAGATTGTAATGATTTTCCTGCACTTCGGGCGAATACGAAACGTATTGTTTCACCTACATACATCAGCTAAAACTGGGGCCAGAGGACTTTTATAGCAGAATGATATACGATATATGACCTATTCCTTAAACTGCAACTCAATAGGAATGATAATTACTGTCTTTAAAGCCAGAGGAGAAATGATCAACCTAAATTACATTTCACATCGTCTAAAGATTCCAATTTTTTGTTATCCCCGCAACATGAAAACGAGAGAGGATGTAGTTGTATTACAATTTCTAGAAATATGCCCCATTCTGAAGAAATTTCACGAATATTTTCCGGATCATATCTACTGGAGATGGAGCAGGCTATAAACATCTTAAATGAAGAGCAACGTTGGGATGTTCTGTATAAATATACTGCAGATGCTCTTCGATATAAAAAAAAAAAAAAATATTGAGCTGAATTTTTAAGAAGTTAAAATGCATCCTACAACTTTCTATTGTACGGACAATTTGTAGTTATATCAGATTTACCTTCTTTTCCTTTTTCAGCGAGATTATGATCCGAAAATAAGGGATCACAACCCTCCCACTTCACCGCATTTCTACTGATCCGCCTGTAAGGTTCGCTTATTTGACCTCAGAAAATATCGGCAAGCCCGCCGATTTGGATCACTCGGTTACTGAGGCCAATGAAATGCCGATGTCGTCGCATTTGTCTGATCCAGGCATTTATAGGCCTACCTTTCCTCCATCGCGATGTCTTTGGAACATCCATTGATATTGCCTTTTTAACAGTGTTCAAATGATTTCTTCTTGGAACGTGACAATACCAGCTGAGCCGGTAGCGCTCTATTTTTTGTACGATGGTTTCCTTGATGTGAAAGCTTCCACGGATCTTCGAACTTTTTATTCGATCAAGCTTTGTCACTCCTGCAGTCATGCGAAGCATCTCTGCCATTAATTTACTCTCATACGTTTTGTACATCGTCCAACATTGTGAACCGTATGTGAGCGCTGGACGCACAACTGCGGTGTAGAGCCTTCCTTTCAACTTAGGGGGCATTTTTCTGTCACAGAAGATAGCGGAATTTTCTCGCCACTTCATCCACCCTACGCTTACACGATGATTGATGTCTTCATCACAGGTTGCTTTGCTATTGATCATAGATCCCAGATATTTGAACTTTTCGCACTTGGGAAGCACTGTTCCATTCAAATAAATGTCTGAAATAGGCCTGAGTGGATCAGAGAACGGGCAGCACAAGAACTCTGTCTTTTTTGTACTAATGCGATACCCATCTCCCTCCAGAGCGTCCACCCACACATCAAGTGCTCGTTGCAGGGATGTAGGATCCTCACTTATGATGGCTCCATCGTCAGCAAAGAATAACTGATGTACCTTAGGGTCCATCACTTTACCTTCAAGCAGATTATCAAGGACTGTAATAAAGAGTAAAGTAGTTAAGGCGCTTCCCTGTTGCACCCCGACTTTGATTGGGATCTCTTCGGTTACTCCAGCGGGGCATCTTACTCTTGTCTTTGCTCCTTCGTACATGTCCATGATCATCTGTACATAGGTTTCTGGAACCCCTCGATGTCGTAGCGCCACCCATATCAGATCTCGTGGTTGTCTGTCGAATGCCTTTTCAAAGTAAACCAATACATTATGCAAATCCCTTAAGGAATCACGATGTTTTTCCATTATGTTCCTTATATTATATCAGATTTACCTATAATATATATAATAAATGGAAATGGAATTTTGACAAAAAGTCCTTTTGGGTAAACATGTTCAAATATCTCCTTAAACTAAAACCTACAAAACATAGAAAACCCACTATATTTCTCTGATATTCTGAGAAATTAGCTGCTGCTAACCAACCCCTCGTCCCATGGCTATGGAAGTGCCCTTGAAATTTTCTGAACTTCATACATCTTTGCTGTTTGTCATTACATTTACAAATGGCTACAGTTTTAGCTACTTTCCATATTGAGATGCGTTACATTGTTTGATAACTTAGCAGACATTACCGAGGCCTGATGAATTTTGTGGAAATCTTTAATAGCTGGTATTTACGAGTAATTCAAAGCCCTACAAAGCGGATGCGAATTGTGTCAGCTTGAGGTTATTATTTATTTTTTTTTTTAAATATCTAATTTCTTTGATGATAAACTCGTAGAGACTACCACAAGCTAAGAAAAACAAGAACAATGCTCACGCATCTTTTGAAATATTTTCTTGGAAACACTTACATCCTTTTTGATGTTGTTGTGCTCCCTCTATATAATTTAAGATGATATGTTCCATATGTCCAATAGCTGTATACCATATGAAAGAGCATTTTATAACATTGTTGTTCTCAAATAAGTATAAGCAGCTTACATACATGAATTATTATTTTTTAACGGACAAAGTACAATTCATGTTAGGGATGAACTCGAAGCAACCGATTGATAGTACAGCCACGAACGAATCCAAATGAAATAAACTCTAAAATATAACAATATCACCTTATCCTTCTCAAGTGACATACAGTCGCTACAAAACCTCATCGGAAACCCTTACATTTCTTCCATTAAAGTCAAGCGCAACACACTGCAAAGCAACCATTTTTTTGCCCTCTCATCCAAACCCACCAATCCGTTAACATCACTTTACAGAAGTTTGCAAAGAAACACCATAGAATGAAGTGTGAACTTAAAGGGTCCGCAAACTTTCTTTTTACAGAAAACTTCATTAGAGAATTTGCGCAACTCATCCTCATCTCCATCTCGACCCTCGTTCTATACCAACTTTTGACGTATTATTTAGGGTCGCTTGAACAAAACTAGCTAATAGCCTCTTGCGAGGCTGACCAAAGTCAGCTTTGAATCAATTTGTGAGCAATCATTCCCAACAGTCTAATCCCTTTATGATAAGAAATCTTGCAAAAGGAAATCAAAGTAAAAGTTAACTTTTTTGTGTTGGGGGTGTTGTTTTAAGGACGTTTCCGCCAGCCTTTTATATTATTCTGGTTACAACTTGTCATTTGTTTTCATCTTCACTGTTGTTGTTATTGTTTAACTAACAATCGGAATCAGATACAGTGGAAAAATTAGGTCAACCACGAAGGAGATACATGGAGAGAATGTTGAGAATCATTACTCGGGCAATCACAAGGGATTTTTATGGCGCCTCGGTTAGTACTCACGTTTATCTGGGCGTGTTTATGTGATCAGGAAGATACTTTATTATGCTTTGTAGGTACGATTGTAAGAAGCAAGATGTCGTTGATGCATATCGGCGACGTTAATCAGGGATTCTTCATTCTTTTACGTTTTAATAACGTTTTAACGATGGATAAGGGTATAATGCCTTAATATACCAAATTTTACAGGCTATGAGTCTGATTGAAGTTCAAGCTCTGCTGCCTAGGGGTTGTGACATCATATAACCCATTTGTGGTGCCAGCTATTTGATTTATATCCTCCAATCCCTTTGGCGAATAAATAAGTATTTGGCAATGTTAGGTTAGGTTAGGTTAGATTGGCTGTCTGCACGACGATGCAAACACATTTAGACCAGTAAAGGTCCATTGTGACGCCAAGGATCTATCATTAAACTACTCAGGGACTAATAAACCCAACCGGAGCTTTTGATGAAGCGATGGATGCTCATGACATCTAAGGACGCCAAATCGCTAAGGTCGTCAAGGAAGGGAACTCCTAGATGGAGCATACTTTTGCGTGATAGAGCAGGACATGTGCATAGGAAGTGAAGGATGGTTTCCTCCTCCTCCTCGCCCCTACAGCCCCCGCAGAAGCCGTTGGAAAAGAAGCCAAGTCTTTTGGCATGTTGGCCGATTAGACAGTGTCCGGTGATAACACCGATAACACAGCTGATCTGTAATCGCTTTAGTTTAACCAACTCGGCACTACGTTTCTGGTCTAGGTTAGACCAGATCTGACTCGAAATGTGACACGCTGAGCCAAAATCCCACCTAAGGTTGGTTTTGCTAATAGCGTTCAGCTTCAATAGATGCTTACGTGCAGCGAGAGGCATACCAAGGGCTTGTCTATCTGGCAGAATCCTTAGAGTAGTACCCTGTCTGGCGATTTCGTCCGCCCTACAGTTTCCTGGAGTGTCTTTGTGACTTGGCACCCAGCATAGGTAAATGTGTTGAACTGCTCTGTGATCTCCGTAAGAGACCAACGGCAGTCTAAGACGGGCTTTGAAGTAAAAGAGCACGATTCCAGGGACTTGATAGCCGCTTGATTATCAGTGAAAATGCTAATATCCCTGACAGGTAATACATTACATTTCAGCCAGGACAGGGCTTCCTTAATCGCCATGATTTCCGCCTGAAAAACGCTACAACGATCAGGGAGGCGGAACGAGATGCTCAGGTTGAGCTTTTCGGAGAAAACACCACAGGTGGGGTACCTTCGGTCTTAGAGCCATCTGTGTAGAAGTGTACCGAATTTCCATCATCAGGGGGAGAGCCATCCCACTCATCCCATTCAGGGATAGTCGTGCGGAAGTGTCGGTAAAATCTCAGTTTCGGTGGGGTATAGTCCGTGTTTTCATGTATGAAGTTGAGAAGATCAAGGATCGAGGAGTGGCCAATGTGATAACTAGACCACTGAGAGGAGGCTCTCACTAAACTCACTAAATTCCTTTCATCACTTGAACTCTTTTTTATTACATAAAATTTGAACTTAAAACTAAAAAAGCATCACTCTTTTTGCTCTTAAGACTATATAAAAGATGTAAAAAAAACTTAGTGCTACTCACGGTTTTACTGGAATCCCCCGTTGTTCTGCTGGTAGCACAAGAAAGCATCCTTGTTTTTTTCTGAAAACGCGCACCAAAATTGTGTGTTAAAAACAGAAAGGTTAAGCCCTAACCTTAACAAAAAGAAAATTCAACGTAATTAAACTAAACCTAACCTTATCAATTATCACTATACTTAATTCACTTTCAATCCAAAAAAAAATTCAAACGCTTCTTGTCCCACGAAGCACCCTCCTGGGCGTTTAATGTATGTTCAGGATCAGCCTTGAGGCCCTTTAGTGATGGAGCATACAGGCTTCTAATGCTGTCCGTTAAATGTCCTTTTGTCGCTTGTTGCATTTTGTAGTTTCTGTCCTTAGTGTTATCCAATCGATGTCCTTTGTTGTAAATGTGTCGGCTTGTCCTTAATTTTGTGTGTGTATGTACGTTCATATATGCCCGTTATAGGCAATTAGCTTTTCGGTACCTTGGCTCCACCGCTTACCTACGTTACCGCTTTTTGTATCTCCGGCTAAGCCCGTTACGGTTGCTGCTTTACCGCGGAGAAGGTTTGCAGCTTTCGTCTGATAGTGGTATCCACCGTGCAAGTACTGCACCTATACAGCAGTACTGATTCTACGTTGTAGCGGAACAGTTGCAACTTGGTTTTAAATCTGAGAACATTGCTTCTCCAGACTTTCGATAGCATTTCAAACGGAGCTTTTACCTTCCCGATTTTGGTGCACACATCCAGTTAGGTGCCACCGCGGTAAGCCGAGACCACACTTCCTAAATATTGAAAGCTGTCTACTTTCTCGACTACCTACCGCGCGGGTGTTAGAAGTGCTCAGGGCTTTTGTTTTGGCTGTGTTTAGATGTGTGTATTATATCGTCTAAGAATCGTGCTGATAGAAGTTTTCCTTAAAGATAAAAGTACGGCACTAAATTAGTAGCAACTAATGCCAGAACTTCTTTGGAACTCTGTTGTAAGTACAATGTAAGGTTTAAGGTGTAAATGTTTAAAGACATTCTCAAAACAGAACGACTTTCCCGCATTACTCCACCATGTCTCATTAAATTGATGAAAAAAAACTATTGGCTATACAATACCCACGTTCTCGCCGACAGATAAAGATCTTATGTTTTCAAGCTCAGTAGTTTACATTGAGGGAGTATACTAATATCGGCTACGACTACGAAATCATAATGCTTAATGATACCAATCCCAACATCACAGCCCTGTAATAATAGTCCAATAATATCATACTTCGAAAAATGTCCTTTTATCCTCCAGCGAAACACAATCCCATAAAAGAAATCACCAATTCTACACTATGCACCCTCCTTAAACCTTAATAGTAGTTATTGTGACGCGACAATAGCATTATCCGTGACCGGCAACATTTGACCTACTATTCGTGCTCGTTTATTCATCGTCGTCTTATTCGTGGGTGCCTGTAGCCATATTTCATTAAATCCTTGTATGTACGTTCTCTGCCACTGCAGCTTTCATGCTGTAATTTTGGTCTACAGTTGTACATTTGTTATGCAAATATAATGTGGGTGATAACTATGTAACGAGCGGGCTGAGGTCATAAAAGGGATGAGAAGGAGAAAGGAAACTGCTGACAAATATGTTTTACAGACTGAAAAGGATTCAAGAGAAGAAAATGAAAGGATAGAAGGGTATACAAAGCTGAAGCTGTAAAAAGTCATTTTGGATGAGAAAATCGAAATGTTAAAAAGCATCAATTGTGCCCTTACAAAAACAGTTCTCCTTATTTGGTAGACTTATGTAAGTGAGCGCCTTTGTGCTCCAACATTTTATTCGAATATTGTAAGGACAAAATTTCCACATCACGTCGTTGTTTTGTGTCAGCAAATTTGAACTTTATCTCGACCTAATCTTGCGGTAACTGGTATATGAATATTTTATCTGTTTTAAAAGGTTCTTGCAGGACCACTTATAAATCATTATATGTGTCATATGCGGAAGACATATGTATGTATCTACCAGGACAATAACAATTTAATCTGATTTATGAATTGTGTTGCCATAGCTCTTGTTTGGCCCTTTAGCTACCAGGAAAGCCATTCAAAGGAGACTTGCATATATTGAACAACTAGGGTATAAAAGGTATTCAGTACTTTAAAGACAAATATTTGAGAAACTCGTAATGGTCTGCGAAAACCTTTGCTTTGAGGGTTTTAGGTGGACAATCAACAGTTTGGAACCAGAATTTAATGGCAAATTTCGGAATCAAGAAAATCAGGTGGAGCATGAGTCTGATTCTAAAATGCTATCTGGCAAGCAGAACTAAGCCAAGTACAATATGGAGCTAAGTGAGTTTTCTACAACCACGATAATTGGAAAAAGAGTGCTCTTGAGCACTTAGCAGTGCTGTGAAAGAACAGTAGATATAGACGAAAGTCTGCTTCAGTTTCGGAAAGGAACTACGGTTGTGCATATCTCAATTAATTTACAGGTGCACATGTATAGCGTGTTCCAGAAAAACGTACTTTAAATTACTTCTTTTACTTTACTCACACGCACATGTGCGTAGCCAAAATATTTTCTGCACTTAATTGCCGATTGCGCATTGTTTTCATTTCTTCAGCATATTTCCACACTTTGGCGGTATAACATCTTACAAAATGATTAAGGTTTTTAAAAAGCATTTTGAAATGAGTATTATGTTGGCAGCAAAATATTTAAAAACATCAGAGCCATTTGTGAGAAAGTGTATAAAGAATGCGGTAATGTCGATGTTGGGTCAGGTAGAGGGCCCAAAGCAAGCATATCCAGTAAGGACAATAAAGTAATTTTTGAATTATTTCGGAAAAACTTACAATTAGTCTGAGGGACGCAAAAGAAAAATGATCTAGAAAGAAATTAAAGTGTCCATCAACACAATACGACTCCGCGCTGTTAGGCAGAATCTGGCATCATTAACAGGAGTACCAAACTTAAACTGCTACTGTCCCAAAAACATATTGAAAAGAGGCTAAGTTGGGCAACGCAGAATTTAGACCGGTATTGGAGCAACATCATATTTACAGATAAGTCATCTTTTTTGTTTATAATTATTGGAAGAAAGCCTAAAAAAAGATGAAAAGTTTCTACAACGCACCGTAAAACATCCAGCAAAAGTTGATGTTTATAGATGCTTCTGCGTTAAAGCATTCGGAAACTTAATACTATACACACGACAAATTGAGGCATAATTCATGGTAAAATTATACCAGAAGGGTTAGCTAAAGCCTGCGGAAAGTCTGTATGGACTTAATACTTACGACTGGATTTTGCAAGAGGATAACGATACAAAGTGTCCACTTGCGTTGAAAAAATGAAAATGGTATAGGGATGTTAGATTGGGCATCCCAAAGTCCTGATGAGAATTCAATACAAAATGTGTGGTCGTTAATGAAGCAGAGGCTTCGAAAAGAAAATAGCCACGATAAAACAACTTGCGCGGATCTTGACGCAAATTTCGAGTGGCTTAAGTTTGAATATGCGCACAAATTAAGCGAAAGTTGCACTAGACGATGTCAAGCAATTATAAATGATAATTTAAAGTTGTCATGGTAGCACCGTATACTCCAGCCCCAACTCCTTCATCTGTCTTGGATCCGTCTGTGTACCATACATGACAGTTATTAGCAAATGTAGGTTTGTTCTGCTCCCAGTTATTGGGACCTGGAAATGTAACGTTAAAGGTGTGGTTGAAGTTGAATCTTGCCCGACATTTGTTCGTAGTTCGTATTCCTAGTAGTTCATTATTGTTAAGTTTATGCGCAATATCCGAGTGAACTAGTTTGGAATTGGAGTTATCTTCTGCGATGAGCATAAAGGCGTTAACCATACCTTCTTTCTTTATATGAAAATGTAGAGGTGGTAGGTTTAGAATAACCTCCAGCGCTGCAGTAGGAGCAGTTTTTGTTGCACCTGTTGTGCATACATATGCAAGTTTTTGTAGTTTATTGAACCTGTCCTGTCCTTTGCTCTATTCTTTGCCACCAGACTGGTGTTGCATATGTAGCAATTGGCCTTGCTATCGCCGTGTAGAACCATAACATAATTTTGGGGCTTAGGGCCAAATCCCTACCGAGACTGTAGGTGGTCCATAATAAGATCCTGTCTTTATCTTGTATAAAGACGAGTCATACAGAGCCATATCTGGTATCGGCATCCCTGCCAAGCTCGTTTGTGCAGGATGACTATGGAGAACTCTCACTGTTCCACCAAAGTCGGAAAAAACACCACCGCACCCTTCGATATCAGGAAAGGTAGACAAGGTGACGCGCTATCAAGCGATCTCCTTAACATAATACTTGAAAAGAGTTGTACTCAACTCACAAGCCAATACCAGACATACAATTTTTTAAAAGTCTGTACAACTACTCGCTTAAGGCGATGACACTGGCATATCCAGAATAACTCGGCGGCCCGTCAGTGGGGCGTATGCGATTATGCAGATCGAGGCAGCAAATATGGGTTTAACGGTCAATGAAAGCAAAACAAAATATATGCTGTCTACAAAAAAGGACACTTAACATCGGTGTTTTGGGCAGAACGATATAATTTTGAGATAGTAAATGACTAGTGGGAAGATCAAGCGAAGAATTTCTCTTACCAATCACTGTTTCTATGGGTTAAGAAGGCAATTGGGTAACAAAGCCATATTTTGAACTACTAAGTTAACTCTGTGTAAGACACTAATCATATCAGTTCTGCTGTATGGCGCAGAGGCATGGACTTCGAAGTCGGATGAAGATGCCCTTATTATTTTGAGAGAAAAGTTATTCGAGTGTTCTTTTGTCCTATTTGCATAGACGATATACAATTACAAAAACTTGCCAAGAAGAATTCACATACAATGACTTAGATGACTGGCTCATGTAGAGTGACAAAGCCCAACGTTTTAGCCCAGAAAGTCTTCGAATTCTCTCCGGATGGATGGCGTGATACAGGACGATCTCGCGGTATGTGGCGCAAGGAAGTAGAGGCGGAATTGAAGGCAGCTGTCTCGTAATCGATCTGGCTGAAGCGCCACCTGAGTAAGTAAGTATTTCCTACCATAAGTTCTCCGCCGCGAAGCAGTTATCATTTGTTGACATGCCTTAACTATCAAAAAATGTGTTTTCTCCATTTATCTTCTTTCATCCATTGATTGCTGTAAAGTTAAAGGTTACGAAACATTGCAATGACTAAGTTGACCTAAGCTTAACCCATATTACTCCATTTTTTATGTTCGGCATTCCCAAGGTGACTTTCGAAAAGTGTAATCAATGAAGGACCTATATAGGTAGAAAGAACACCGCACTGATCAAACACTTCCTCCCAAATTTCAAAAACCGACCAAAGAAAGAGTCGTAAGTATTGTCACACTTCGCTTTGATTACCATATTTCACGTTGCATGACATCGGATAATTGAATCCAATTCTTCATTTCATTTATCATTCGATTGTTCACTTCCTGTCGTGTCTCCACAACCAATCTTTGTATCATGTGATCTCAAAACGACTATCAAATGGAGTGACATAATTTATTCGTACGCCAATGTTATGTAAAGTCCTGTGATGTTTCAGAATATCATCCTTAAAGGATATGAACATAAGCAAAGCAAACGCGTATTGAACGATTTACTATCGCGTGCTGACTTCGTATCAGTTTTTTGCCTACGGAAGGAAAATGGAGACATAATATACACATACACCGACACTGATAATTGTAACCCTTAAACAAAGCTAACCCAAAGCGTACTTTGGGGGTAACATACTTATTTTTATTTAATTACCTAACGACATTTTTTTTTTTTTTTTGCCAAATAGAGTTTATGGGTAACAGACATCAGCTTTGACATTTGTGGGTGGTGTCTAGTGACATATTGTATGTCCCTTTAATATGGTAATTGCTCTGGACTTAGGTAAATATGAAATGTTGATGGAATGTCTAAGATGAGTTTCAGGAATTATCAGCAGTATTTCTCCGAATTCTCTGAATCAAGATTGAATGTATAAATGTACTGGTTGTCCTAATTTAAGGAAGAATATGTGTGCCAATGTGGATATCATTCATCCCGACGAACTTCCCCTTCTCCTTCTTCGTTTCTGATTTCGCGAACTGGAATACATTTGTTAAAAATTGTATAATACATGCTAAGTGACTATTATTACATACGAATGTCATAACCATAAATCAAGGATAATAACTGCATACAAACACAGCGAGACGTACAAAAGTATGCAAAAAAATATCATAAATCCCCGCCATGGTATGGATGGTAGACCATGTGAGCTCTAGTGAAAACTACCCTTATGCATACAGAAAGAGCGAGACCCCGTAAGGTAAAAAGTTAACGATTTTATTTATTGCAGTCCAGGGATGATGGCACAGGAGCTTTTGCCTTTACTGTTTGTGTTGTGTTTTTAACTGCAACTGGTAAAGTGCTGCGCGTTGCATCTAAATTATTCCCACAGATGACTTCATCGACTCAATCTCTGTGTAGATTCATGAGTTGTTTTACTTCGAGTTCCTGCAGGTAGAAAGTGTGAAATTGGACATGGTAAGGTAAACCATGAAAATTTGGGAGATAGATCTTTTTTAGTAGTGCAGTGGAATGAATTATTTTGACTTCATACAAGTGGTATGCGGAATCCCGCGAGACGAATGTCAACACTTACATAGCTGTGGAGAGTAAAAAAAGTATCTAATTGTATTGGGACAATATTCTTTTTGGCTTGCAGAATATGAAGAGCTAGATTCCGCTGAATTTGTTTTAATTGAGATTTTTTTTTCCAGTCTGGTTGGCAAATTAAAAAATAAATAAATAAGTAAATATTTTGCTTTTGGTTAGTGTATCGGATCACTGAGCATGAGCTTCCAAGTTTGAATTCCAGAAAATACCAAAAAGTTTTTTCACGGTCCCACCTCTCGCGAGCATCTGACAAACAAAGTCAGTATTGTTGTCACGAAAAAGCTTCTCAAATCGGCGTTCGGATACGGCACTAAACTATAGGTCCCTTCCATTTGTGTGAAAAATATAACGCACACAACATGAGTGGTTGCGAGAAGCTAGGCCCTGGAACTTAAAGAGCTGTTGCACCAAAAATTTTATTTTTTTGCTTAACAGCTCTTTTATTGCCTGGGCCCAGCTTCTTGCAACCACTCGTGTTGTGTGCGTTATATTTTTTCACACAATTGGAAGGAACCTACAGTTAAGTGTCGCATTTGAAGAGCAATTTGCTTTGAGAAACTTTTTTGTGAGAGCAGTACTCTCGGATGTTTATCAGACGTTGGCTAGAGGTGGGACTGTGAAAAAACTCGTTGATGTTTTCTGTGATTCGAACATGGAACCTCACGCGCGCCCGACACACTAAACACTTGCGCCACGGCGCCCAGAAAAATGTGAGTATTTTGGAAATTTCGTAGTATATGTATGTGACATTTATGTATTGCGATAAGAAAGGGAAAACATTCAGGCACACACTACAGGTCGATACGATTTGGAAAGCAGAAAAGTACAATTGTTGCATTTGTCTAATCTGCATAGTAAATTGAATGAACCACAAAACAAATTTAAATATCTCAACTCGATTTATTTCCAACACTTGTTTTGAGCGAGTAATGATTTAAATATCTGTCATCACATTTTGGATGCTTTGGTTCGAGTAGGTGTCTTCCTAGAATAACTACTTCTGGCTTGATGTAGCTGTGGATATGGAAACCAGACCCAAGGTGGATTAGAGGAATACTTAAATAGTTAATTTCGTTAATAATAATAAGTAGCAGATCATGCAACAGATCATGCGTGAAAGCGACATCATTGCCCTGAGAACCAGTATAAGAGTATTAATAATCCCTTTGGCACGCGCAAATTATAAAAAAAAGAAAATAAAAAATCAGTGTACAACCAAACTAATGTTTTGGTTTAGCTCTCTGAAAGAGAGGGAGCATGCCCTGGGTTAAAAAGCAAATTGGTAAAATAAACAACTTAAAGGGAAATGCTTCATTTTACTCTAGAGAAACCCAGGTTCATTGCCCAAAATAAATGGTAGCAAGAAGACAAAATTCCTTAGTAAGGTTTCCTGAATTGATGTTTCCCTTTTGCATTTAATGCAAATTTAATTTGATGTTTCCTTTTGCATAATATGTACCGTGGTAGCCGGCCTATGTATAAAATTAATAAAACGCAGAACGCGACATACTCATCTGAAGTTCTAAGTTTTCTCCAACAACAGCTTATTATTCTATATTATTAGCCCCAAAAGAACAATATTAAAAAAAAGAATGAATGTATGCATTAGAGGGTTATTGGTGATATCGGATGGTAAAGAAAATATGTCATTATTGGCAGCCACTCCGCATAGACTCTTAGCACATTTTGAATATTGCTACCATTCAACTTTTCGTAGTTGGGTGTTATGTTATGTACCCATCTTTGCCCATCGACGGCGGGAAGTTTGTCAAGTGTATCGATATTATATTCAGGTATTCCGCTAAAGATGATTTTTCTATAAGTATCATCCTCTTGTACGACTAGATACTTTAGTTTCAATTTAAGCTAAAATAAAAATAACCCAACAGCTCAGATATCTAATTCACTGAATTCACTGAATGCAATAAAATTGCACGGGGCAATGAATAGGAAGGGCAAGGGACAGTTCAATGGTGGCAAAAATAAAGTAGAGTTGTTTCTAAATAATGTTCATTTTTTGATATTATATAATAAAGTGTACAGCACCGTAGAATTCATAATCACACCGGACAACATGGCGACAAAAATATCAATGAGTGACCAAAGCCGGAATCAATTATACTCCTTCATAAAAATGTACTTGAGCCAAAGAAGAGAAAGAAAGATCTAAAAATAACCCTCATGAGATCTATATAAGCCTGATCAAAGCATCACCATGCAGAAAGAATTAACCCATAAGAGAAGACAAATATGAAATAGCTGGCCCTGAAAGTGGGAAGAAAACGACACGACAGTCATGCAAAAAGCGCTTTGGGAGTGAATGGTGTCAAGCTATACGTCAAAAAGGTTAAATATTGTTTTTTAGTGAGTACAAAGTCCCACTCTACTTGAAGCAGAGCGGCCTGTTTCTCGTGAGCAGTAGCGTTTTTCACTATCCCTTAGGTAAAAAAGATTAAAAAATAATAAATAAAAAAAAAATATGTAAAGAAAGGAAAATTAAATTTAAAGTGGTGCTTTCATTTTACTTGAAGATGATGTATTTTCTTCTTGAGTAGACTTCTGACCCAAAGTTTGGTGATAATAGAAAAGAGAGATATTTATTTTGGGTATAGTAGTTTGAAACTCTGATAGTAGGAGGTATCAGTTCATACTCACTCTATGGCTGGTGCTCGAACAAGATAAGCGGTACTTAATGCAACTTTAACACTCGGTTTGGATTTGTATTATTTGTTTCAAGTGTTTCCGACACCATTTAAATTTATTGCCTGAAAAATTGAATAGAAGTGGTTGGTACTTATATCGTAAATCTACTTTCCAGATGTAACGGATGAGCCATCTAGTGATTTCTTTTTAAATTATAGGTTATTTTGACACTGACAGCTGTTTCCCGCTCAAAATTTTACAGAAAGTCAGTATCATACCTCCGCGGAACTAAATGAGTCACTTAATGCTTGCACAGCATTGAGAAATATTGAAAACTTATTTCCAAAGTGAGTGCTGTGTAGCCCAAACAGTGCGTTTCTTTGAAAAGAAGTTTTGGCCGAAATGAAGCGCCCACCGCGCCTGCTGTATGCAAGTTTGCGCAAAAAGTTCATGAGACTAGTATGCTAGTAGACAACATTCATGGTCCCCGTCGTCGTACGGTGCGCACAGATGAGAAAGTGGCTGCTGTAGCCGAGAGTGTGAGACTCAATTCACGAACATTAACTCGTCATCGATCTCAACAGCTCAACATTTCACGCATTCTGCACAAAGATCTGGTATTATTCGCTTACAAGCTCCAATTGATTCAGCAATTGAAAGCGCATGACCATCCGCTCCGTTATCGCTTTGCAGTTTGGGCCTTAGAGCAGCTTGAAGTGGACAACGATTTTGGGCGAAAAATCATCTTTTCTGACGAGCCACATTTTCATCTCGGCGGCAACGTTAACAAACAAAATTGTCGCATCTGAGGCTCGGAAAATCCGCACGTTATTGTCGAGAAGCCAATGTACCCACAGAGAGTGAGAGTTTGGTGCGGATTGTGGAGTGGTGGCATCATTGGACCATTTTTCTTCGAAAATGAGGCTGGGAACAACGTTTCGGTCAACGGTGGGCGTTACAGAGCCATGTTAACGACTTTTTTTTTTACTGAAATTGAAGACATGGATTTGGACGACCTCTGGTTCATGCAGGATGGCGCGCCATGCCACACAACGCATGCCATAATCGCTCTTTTGCACACCAAATTCCCAATCGTGTTATCAGCCATATTGGCGATGTCAATTGGCTGCCTCGGAGCTGCGATTTGACCCCTTTGGACTTTATTTTGTGGGGAACCGTGAAGAACTGATATTATGTCAACAATCCGGAAACGATTCAAGCACTTAAGGCCAATATCATCCAAGCAATCCGTGAGCTACAGCCCGAAACCATGAACAAGGTCTTGGAAAATTGGAGTGATAGAATAGAAATGCCAGCCGAGGTAGCCACTTGAACGGCGTTGTATTTCATAATTAATGGGAATATTTGCTCTTACTAATAAAGCCATAATACATGGTACAAAATTCATTTTGTTCATTTTATTGCATTTTTAAAAAGAAACTTGTAGTTGGCCCACCCTGTATGTGTATCTTGTTAAATTCAGAAAATATCCGGAATACAACTGCTCAAGCACATATGCACGATATGTCCGAAATATTATTTTTACATTTGTTACGTTACTTGAGGATAAACCTAGCTTAGTCCTATTTTCCAATATTTTACATTTACGTACGGAACCGTCAACTGAACAAAGTTATGGCCAACTGCACTAAGCATGTAGAATCCTACTTCATTCTACAAATGAGTCAATTCGCGTTCCATTATGCGTTTATTCTATTAGAGAATTCTCTTTAATTTTTTCCCCAATAAATGTCAATATAAGCCCCCATCTCACCCATTGTAAGACAAATCTCCACCTCTACCCTCGTATCCTTTGGGATTTACATTTTCCTTAAAATAGAAGTACCAGGAATAAATCCGAAAGAATGTGTGTGTGAATGGAATGCCTATTCCCGAGACAGCTCACGAAATTAGGTCAAGTGAGGTTGAGAATACGTGCGGCATACTCGAAAAATGTATTAAATTCTGTCATCGTAATTGCCACTCAATGGGGATATCAAACGGTATTAAGAATTGTATCACCGATTGGGTAAAGAAATATTTGTTTTTATTACCCAATTCGGTGGCCATTATTTGATTGTGGTCTTCGGTAATCGTCTTCTTTTTCAACGAAAAGTTGTTTCATACCAGAATTGACATGTACAGTAGGTACTTAATGGGTATGTCATTTGGCTCGATAATGGAGTAGCATTTGGAGTTATCCCCTTATCAAGTGACACTTCTAAGAACATTTATCTTTTTCTGTTAGATACGTATATCATGTTTTCCAATATATTCACTGGGACTACTTAAATAGACTTAAGTACAATTCAAATAGTAAAAGCACTTATTTTTACCTTTTAAGTAGAAGTATGAGATACAAATTTTATTTCTTCATATACGATTTATAATTATCATTCCCATTTGTGGTATTTAATGGGGCTGTCTAAGTGTCTACTGTGCATTTCAAAATATTAATTATTAATTCCAATTTTAAGGATTCCCGTCACTAATTGATAGCTTTTGTCGGAAAATTAATTTCATTTTCAATTTCCCACAAAACGTGTGCCGCCCACTCAATAATTCGAAGTGTGGTGTTGGTTGTTTATTTTCAATTAAAATTGCCATCAATAGGAAAGAGCACATGAAATCCCAATGGAAAATGAAAATCTTGGTAATACCACTCAGAGGGGCTACAAAAGGAGAGTTAATGTCCTTGCCACGCTCGCTCGCGAAGCATGGAATCATTGCCCTTTTGTTCATAATCTCTGGGGATACGTGTGTGTTTTATAGTGTAGGAGAGTTGAGAATGTGTGGTGGTGTGTTAAATGGAACAAACGTGGCACATGGGTCTTGTAATAATCCACAGCACTTATCGCACTTCTCACTCTTTGCACGAGTCTGACGTGTTAGAATGTAATCAAGACGTGCATGAGTGCATTCGGGGATGCAATTTACACAATACGCGTGGTAGCAGTAAAAAAAGCAACATAGTTCTAAGTATACGTCTACTAATGAGTATATTTCTTTGATAATACAGTGCAATTTAGGAATGAAGTAATAGATATTATTACGATTGAAAGAGTATCTAGAAAAATTTAATAATTTTAAAATCCAAAAGCTAATCGACAACAACGACTTCCTGTTAGTAAGCACAGCAAACGTACAAGGTAACCGCAAAGGTAACCTACACGTCGACAAATTCTTTGACCCTGGAAGTGAATAAACATTTTAAATTCTGCGGATATGATTTTGTAAAGGAGATTACTTATATTTTTTTGTAAAAGATTTTCGTAAATACTAAGGTCCGGGGTGGACCATTCGCACAGCACAATTCCAACGTCGTGGCTGGGGCATTGCTGATACATTTTCCGAAGTGGTTTAGTTAATTTATACAAGGCCCTTTGCACAATTTTCTAAAATATATACAATATAATAACCAAATTAATATAATAACCGAATTCGCTGACTGGACGCATTAAGTGTTATATTCCCCTCCAATGTTGACCAGGATCATTAACACTATGAGTAGCACCATACAAACAGACCTGAAATGCGGCAGCAAAGAATGCCACTTGAAAGACGCCAACAGCGACAAAAGCAAGGAGTGCATTGTGTCATCAAATACATCTTGAACTTTTCAGGGTTTCAGCAGAAAAGATGTAATCGAACTAATTGGGTACTGCATGCTGTTGGTGTTCGCTGTTATCATCGCGACTGTGCATGTTACATTTTACGGCATAGGTCGCATAAGTTATAAGTCTTAAGCAGTTGGTGCGTTTTTGAAGCAACCTTACCTCATTTTTTTTTTCTTAATATCGATTTTTATTTTTATTTTTTCAAGTACTAGAACTGGGTATTAGAAGAACGACTGCGAAAAATATTACGGCTATCTGATGATCAGTGCGCGTTTGTCGCGGGTAAATCAACCAATGATACAATCCAAAGTACAATATAAGGATCATGATGAAGAAACATCGTGATTCCTTAAAGGATTTGCATATTGTACAGGATGACTTCGGAAAGGCGACTGACAACCAAGAGATCTGATATGGGAAGCGCTAAGGCATTGAGAGGTTCCAGAAACTGGTGTACAGATGATCGTAGACATGTACGAAAGAGCAACAACAAGAGTAAGATACACCACTGGAGTAACCGAAGAGTTCCCAATCAAAGTCGGTGGGGTGTAAAATATCGTCTGCATTACTGGATTTCGTCTGGAACAGTATGCACATCCAAATTCTATCTGTGCAACTGTATCCCGTTATCATGCCGCGTGAACTTTTAAGTTCCCACGACGTATGAATAATAGTTCATTCATTTTGTGTGTACTTAATTTTATACAACATCGGGGTCCACCAGGGAAGCGTTTTAAGTCCTTTGCTCTTTATTACAGTCCATGACTATCTGCTTGAAGGTAAAGTGACGGACCACAACATTGTTCTAAATTGTCCTGTTTGGAATACTTCTTTTTAAAAACATTTTTATCATTTTAAATCATCCTTTTTCGTTCTCAATTCCTCTTATTCATTGCAATATATTCAAATAAAAGGTCCTGTTCTGGTTCAACATTTTCAATTCTTCAAAACAATACCTAATTCGCTTCTTCATTTGTTGTTTGTTTTGCAAAGCACTTGTTCAAAAACTTCGAATGCAAGCTGTGTCAGGAAAGTAGTAAAAGTGCAGATTCAGGGCTAAAGCAACACAACACCCTTTTTCATAGTTCATCTATAAAATTAAATTACAAAGGTCGGTTCCTTTCATATGTCTTTCTTCGGATATTCGGAATTCTACTTAACTAAATGCATACATTTTCGCTATGGTTTACATAACTCACAAAGTAAATTTCAGAAATGATGTCATGGTCAGATTTCCAACCAGGGCGGAGTGTGAATTAGGCGTGCGACACACGAGTTCGAAACAACAATATTCACCGACGGTTCAAAAATGAACTGTGGGGTAGGGGCGGAGGTATTCTCTAATTCCCTTAACTTTTTCATGTCCTGCCGGCTTGCTGATTCGTGCAGCGACTTACGAGTCGTAGTTCTTCCCGTACGGGAGCCTTATCGCCTACTTAAGCAAACCTCTACACCCCTAAACACGATAGCCATCCTCGTTGATAGTATCCAGGCCGCTATCAGGGCTTATGTATCTGCCACTACAACCCCCAAATAAGTAGAACAGTGCAAAGAGGAACTCGCATTGCTGGATTTTCGGTTCAGGATTAGCCTCCTTTGAGTGCCGGGTCACAGCAATATTGATAGCAATGAGTGAGCTGATTAACTAGCAAGGCGGGGATATGCCCTTGATAGTTCTCTTGTAGAGGCGGTGAACGTCCCGTTGGGTGCCCTTAAGGGTAGAATCTTTGCGCACTATCTATTTAAGGCTGATAGTGGAACTGTGTCATATCTAAGCACACGTGGCTGAAATATTCCTGGAATAGAACTCAAGAACTAGTAAACAGAAACCGTCCGGATATTGCAAGAGTTCTTGCAATCAGTACTGGCCACTTGCCTATCAGAGTTCATATACCCAGAATAGGCATTACGTTTTATGCACATTGCCACAACTGCAAGAATTCTAACGGGGAAGAAACAATTCTTCACTTCCTTTGCAAGTGTCCGGCTCTAGGCAGGGCCAGACAGCGCACATTAGGTAAACCCTTTTTTGATAACCTAACAGAGTTAGCAGAGATAAGCAATGGGAACATTATCAGTTCCTCAACAGGTTGGATTTGAACAATACCCACTCCTTTTTCCTATCACGTTTAGTCACTTGAGTTGCGATACTAAAACGGCGCTTTTGCGCTAATTATGTTTCGGCATGGTCGGCAGACACAACCACTTCTGCCTACTCACCTACCTACTCGTATAGTTTAAATTTAAGTCCTTAAAGGAGTTAGTTTTATAACTTGGAAATATTTTTCACATTTATTAAGCTTACTAAGAAATACTTTTTATATATATTTTAATAAAATTGCGTCAAAGTTCATCCTTTATTATTTTGAAAACGTGTGACACGAAAGACATTCCCAAGATAAATTCACGAGTGTATGTATAACGTACCATTTGCTATTACTCATACCTCGATACATATGCCTGCGCGTTATTGCTCTTTTATGTAAACGCGCCTTGCTCCATCAAATGACCTTCCATTCGCTTTTATTGAAAATTGTTTCTCACATTTTGATTATATTTTCTCGCATCAAAAACTGGAGGAAAAGGCAAAAGAGGAAAAATAAAATATTTCCCCACGTGTCTTAGATTCAAATCAATAATACTCGTAATTCGAATACAAAAATTCGACAATTCATCTGCCATTCTTTGCGGTCAATGAACTCAAAGTTCTTCGCAATACATTACGGGCAATGATATTCGTAAGTAGATGTATATTCGCATGTTATTCAAAAAATTGTGGAAGTACTTCAGACCAAGCCAAACTGTGCGGCAAGTCAAAACAGTGTGCTCTCAGTGACGGCTATAAATCTAAGACGGCGAATAAAAAGAATCTCGCAAACCAGCGACAATGGCAATAAATTGCAGAGCATCAGTGTTTACCCATGAAAATTCTTTAAGAATCAGATAAACAAACGCACGAATACCCATCATGGAGTGGACTGGATGGGCTGTTCGGGTCAACATAGTGACCAACATTGTTGATTATTGCGAATATTATTGATTTTCAATTAATTGGCCTGAAGGTGATGATAGAGACGCATATCACAGTCGTTAACCATAAACTTATAAAACCAATAATTACATAGCTCGAATATTATATAAGTCACCTAGAAGGAGTTCGGAGTCTGATTGATTAGGCTTAATACGCCTTATAGGTCCTTGGATGTCTGTCGTAGTTGTGCTTCATTCTGATGTATGTATGTCCACTACACTTTTTTTTAACCCATGCCCACGTGGCAACGACACTGCTACTTATCTCAGGCCGCAGTGGCCAGTATGAAGGCTCACGAGCTTCTTAATGCTTTCCCTATCTAAGTTAAGGATTTCCTTATAGGAGTAAGGCTTCATTAATCGCTTGGATTGTCTTAGACCTGGCCCATTAGTCCAGTGGTCTAGACGAAGTTTGTTTTCCCATTCGTTAATCAGTGTTGTAGCTAACGCCCAGTTGACTCCACAATAAGATTCACGACCTATGAACGCAGATTCTGAGCCAGCCCTAGCGAGCTCATCTGCATTCGTTGCCCACAATCCCTTGGTGTCCAGGGACCCAACCGAGTTTTACCCTGTTGTATTTGGCAAGGTCTTGTAATGCATCGTAGCAGCATTTCACGGTTCTGCAGTCCATTAGGATGGAGGATATTGCCATAAGTGCTGCTTGGCTATCTGAGCAGATATGCATTCTAGGGCCCTTGATCCCCGTGCGGAGATTGCGTCTGGCGCAGATCTCAATGGCATAGTTTTCAGCCTGAAAGACAGTGGGAGTCGTACCCTTAGGTACCGAAATCTTTGTGTTGGGTCCAAAGACCCCAG
This sequence comes from Brachypalpus laphriformis, assembly GCA_945910035.1. Lineage (NCBI taxonomy): Eukaryota > Metazoa > Arthropoda > Insecta > Diptera > Syrphidae > Brachypalpus > Brachypalpus laphriformis. The sequence continues at coordinate 39,161,960 of OX246753.1, forward strand.
CTCTAACTCCAGAATCCATTTTAAAACCGTCAGTGAACCAGACCAGACTTCTAGGTCCTGCGTTGTACCAATTGTATCAATTTCCGCGGTCCAATATTTCAACCTCGAATAACCTACCGAAGCAATGTTGCCTGACCATAATATCTGGTAAAGTGCAGAACATGTCCCTTTTAGGGATTGAATTGAGTATCTTTAAATATCCCACAAGGTCATCTGGTTTATACTCATAATTTAGCTGCAGTTTGATGGTCCACTGTACTTAGCTTCTCTCTATTTTCCAATAGTTTTCTTCTATTTCGCCAGATTTTTTTATTCTCCTATTAATTCAATATAAAGTAACCCGTAACTCTTAATAACCAAAACTTTAACTTTCGTTGTAGATTATATTTTTAACAAAAATCGATGCCAAAGATTAGATGCTCGGAGGACAAGCAAAGGGAAGGTGAACTTTGCTGCGGAAAACGACACCTTCTCGTTAAGCAATAAAGCCTTAAATGTAAAACTTTTTTGGTATCCTGATTTGATATCTGATATTTCATGTCGGTGCTTTCGCGATTTTAGGGTTGGCTTTTCTATCATGGCAAATGGAAAGTTGGAAGCTAGTACAATTGTTATGTTGTTCTTTGAAATAAAGTTCTACAGATATTGAAAAAGTTTATCAATATATACTTAGGTATCGTATTTAGATGACAAAGGGTTGAGAAAGACCAGTTGGGGTGGGTTGAAAATGGAAAATACCATCGAAATTCAATGAACTTAGGTTAGTAACGCATGCGATTGCAGCATCCAAACATACCCAGAATTCCAATGCTATACCCTTTTGTGAATAAGAGACTTTTTATTTCGCCTCAAGCATTAATCCTTCCAAGATTTGAATATACGAATGCTCGTCCAATGCGATGAAATACGATTTGGACATCCTGCTAAATAGTCTTTCATATCATATGACTAAGACTAAAGCATTTTCTGACATAATTGAACCTTTTATGTGCCATCCTAAATCCTTACTACCTACCGTGATCAACTAACCATCCTTATAGATGAAATGTTTAAGAAGACCTCTCACAACAATCCCTTTATTTGCAAATAGCGTGCTGACATGATTGTGTGCTTGCTTTGTACCTTCATAAAATCTACTCAAGAAAAACACAAATACATCAGTTGTATGCCCCAACTCACCATGCCAATAATTAGAAAGAAACCCACCAAAAGGTGGAAAAAGGGCTCTGATTTTAAGACGAATACCACCCAAATCAACAATTGTTTGCTCCTTATACCTACCCTGCACAAACATTTCAAGCACTCACGAGCGTGTTCACCACATACAGGGTGGGCCAACTACAAGTTTCTTTTTAAAAATGCAATAAAATAAACAAAATGAATTTTTTTTCCATGTATTATGGCTTTATTAGTAAGAACAAATATTCCCATTAATTATGGAATACAACGTCGTTCAAGTGGCTGCCTCAGCTGGCCTCAATTCTATCACTCCAATTTTCCAAGACCTTGTTGATGGTTTCGGGCTGTAGCTCACGGATTGCTTGGATGATATTGGCCTTAAGTGCTTAAATCGTTTCCGGATTGTTGGCATAACATCGGTCCTTCACGGTTCCCCACAAAAACAAAGTCCAAAGGGGTCAAATCGCAGCTCCGAGGCGGCCAATTGATATCGCCAAGACGGCTGATAACACGAGTTGGGAATTTGGTGTGCAAAAGACAGATTATGGCATGGGCTGTGTGGCATGGCGCGCCATCCTGCATAAACCAGAGGTCATCCAAATGCATGTCTCCAATTTCAGTAAAAAAAAAAAAGTCGTTAACATGGCTCTGTAACGCCCACCGTTGACCGAAACGTTGTTCCCAGCCTCATTTTCGAAGAAAAATGTTCCAATGATGCCAATGGTGTGGATGCATTGGCTTCTCGACAATAACGTGCGGATTTTCCGAGCCTCAGATGCGGCAATTTTGTTTGTCAACGTAGCCGCCGAGATGAAAATGTGCCTCGTCAGAAAAGATGATTTTTCGCCCAAAATCGTTGTCCAATTGAAGCTGCTCTAAGGCCCAAACTGCGAAGCGATAACGAAGCGGATGGTCGTACGCTTTCAATTGCTGAATCAATTGGACCTTGTAAGCGAATAATGTTTGGGCTACACAGCACTCACTTTGGAAATAAGTTTTCAATATTTCCCAATGTTATTCAAGCGTAAAGTGGCTCATTTCGTCCCGCGGAGGTATGATACTGAGTTTCTGTCAAGATTTCGAGCGGGAAACAGCTGTCAGTATCAAAATAACCTATGATTTAAAAATAAATCACTAGATGGCCCACCCGTTATATGAACAAAGGGTGAGTGCCAAGTTCCTCGACGCAGCTGAAGATGTATTGTGCTTGAAATTTCAGTGAATCGTCGCCTTCTCGTCTATATCGTGTTTTTGCCTAGGTACATTGAGATGTAAGGTGCAAATGGAACGGAATATATGTACAGGGATAATGTGTCATATATTTAGCTGTGCATAAATCAAGTTATATTAATGACGTTTTTGTGCATAATACTTCCTCCCTAACAAGCAGTTGCAGTTGTGCCATATATTGGTGAAGGTCTTGTAAGACGAAGGACTTTTGATGCAATTTTTAAAGCAAAAGGCGACATTAATCACCGGAAAAAAGCTTTCCAGCAAAGTAAGTTAAGGGTATCCAGCACAAAACTACAGTCATAATCTGGTCCTCTTTTACCCTAAGGGTATCGAGGTTCTGCCCTGGTTTCTCTCTTCCTCTTGCCGTTTTCTTTTTTTTTTTTGCCGAGTTCCAGCTTTTTCCAGCCTTCTTTGTAATCTTTTCAGTTGCTCTGTTCCAAGTTGTTCTGGGTCTTTCTCTATTGTTTCCTTCAAGCTATGCTTGGCATATTTTTTTGACTTGTCTATTTTCGTCCATCCGCACCACGTGTGGAGTTTTTTATCTTCCTGCGTCATTTTGGTGGGTTCCACGTTAAGTTCGTTCCTTATGTCGTCGTTTCTTTTCCTCTTGATTCGTCTTACTCCTAGCACTCTTCTCAGGTACTTCATTTCCATGGCTTGTATCTGCTTTTCTTGCCTTTCTGAGAGGGTCCTGTTTTATCCTCCGTGCAGTAATACTGGAAGGTACATCGACTTGAATATGGATATTTTTGTTCTTCGGGTTCTTTGTTTGCTATCTAGAAACTTTTTCTTTAACGCAGCATATTGTAATTAAAGTAATTAAACCGAGTCCTCTTCATAGAATCATTTGTCATTTGTTTTTATTGTAGCTATAAGGATACATTATTTTCTTAAGACTATATTGCACAATTTACAGAGATATGGTATAACACTACCTTACTACTGAAAATACTAAAACTATTACAACAAAACATATATTATAAATTCGAGTTTGCTTGAAGGAAAAGCTACTGAAAAAACCTTCATTAAAAACTAGATACTGAAGTGGAGAGAAGATGGGGCGATGAAAGTCTTAAGCAGTACTTGGTTGAAATCAACCTTGAATTATGAAGTGCTTATACATATATATAACACTTAATGTAAATAAATAATTTTAATACATCTAAGAGGGACAGGCAGAGCAATTGAATGTATGCCCAATAAATATAAATAAATAAGCAAGGAAATGAATAAATAAGAACATATAAATAAATAATGACATAAATATGATAAATAAATAAATAAATAAATGAATAAATAGATAAATAAATAAATGCATAAATAAATAAATAAATAAATAAATAAATAAATAAAAAAAATAAATAAATAATTGAATAAATAAATAAATAAATACTTAATAAATTAATAATAAATAAATGAATTAGTAAATAAATAAATACATAAGTAAATAAATATAAAAAAAGTAGATAAATAAATAAATAAGTAGACTAACAATAAATAAATAGAAATTAAGTAACAATAAATAGGTAAATAACTTAGGAAGTAAATAAATAAACATAAAAACAAATAAGTAGATACAAAAAATAAGTAAATAAATAAATAAATAAATAACAGTTAATATAAAGCTGAATAGACAATTTAATATATACTCCAATAAAGTGTATGCTAAGTAGCTAGATTTGCAACTAAGTCATTGTCAGATGATATGCAAGTGATATTGTAGCGATCGCTTAGTTTCTGTATTCTAGGTAACACCTGTTCAATTTTCACTAACGTGTGCAGCTCGTCTGTGGGAAATAGCCGTAGTAGTTTTAAGCAAGGTTTAAGGATTTTATTCTGGCTTATTTGAAGCCTTCGAATGTGCCTATATGCAAGTTACCCCATACAGGTGAGCCATAAAACATAATTGCTTGAAAAATAGTTTTAAAAATAATAAGCTTATTATCGTCACTAAGTTTAGACTTTCTGTTAACGAATGGGTACAAGATCAATGTCGTTTTGTTCACCTTATTTATGATTTCTTGAATATGTAAACCAAAGGTTAATGTTTTATCTAGATGTACACCAAGATATTTAGCGCTAGATTTCCACTCAGTTTGTGTACCGTTTATTACAAGTCTGCTGCTTGGTAAGAAACAGGTTTTTCTTTTTCTTGTGAAAAAGATAGCCTGGGTCTTAGAAGCATTTATTTTTATCTTCCAAGTAATAAAGTACATTTCTATCGTATTTAAGGCGGATTGTAAATTCGTTTCAATATTGAAACCAATTGCATCCGACGTATAAATACACGTATCATCTGCAAACATGGCTAATTCGCAGTTTCTTAGGCGTGGAAAGTCTGATGTGTAAAGGCTAAATAGAATTGGGGCAAGGACTGATCCTTGAGGTACCCCTGCACCAATAAGGTGATCATGTGATGTCCAGTTGTTAACGGACACCTTGAACTTGCGATACGATAAAAAGGACTGAATTATTTTAATTAAATAAACGGGAAAATTTAACGTCATTAACTTGTGAAGGAGGCCATTATGCCAAACAGTATCGAATGCTTTTTCTACGTCGAGTAATACCATACCGGTACTATTTCCTAAAGCAAAGTTATTCTTAATGTGATTGGTGATACGATGGACTTGATGAACTGTGCTGTGATGGGCTCGAAAACCAAATTGTTCGGGTGGCAAGATATTGTGTGTGCCTATATGAGCTACCAATTTGTTTTTAATTAGTTGTTCGAAGCATTTGCTAAGGGAGCTTAGTAAACTTATTGGCCTATAGTTGCAAGCCATATTTGCATTCTTACCTGGCTTTAGAATTGGGATTATTTTTGCAATTTTCCAATTGTTGGGAAAGTACCCAAGTTTAATGCAGCAATTGAAAATTTGCTGCAAATGTTTAATGCCTATTTTGGGGAGATTCTTAATGAACAAGTTTTTAATCCCATCAAATCCTGCGGACTTTCGTGTCCTTAGGGTAGTTATAACATTCACTAGATCGTTATAGGAGATAAAGTTGTCGCTTCCATCAGTGGGCTGTGTATTAAGCATGTTCACAGATTGTTCAACAACAAGTCCCATGTTACTCCCACTTAAAGAGGTGGTAATAGAGTGGTTACGACTAAATTCGTAAGCTAATGCATTTGCTTTTTCAGGTAGAGAGAGCATAATTGAATTACCTACCTTTAAGGCAGGAATATGGCAATTCTTTCGTTTGATTACCTTAATGATATTCCAGAAAGGCTTGCTAGCTTTTTTTAAGCTCTGTAGCTTCTGATTCCATGTCTTATTCCTAAAAGTTGCTATTAAATCTTTTAATATCCCATTTAATGTTTTAACTTCCGACTGGTATGATGGATTTCTAGACCTTATCCACCTGGATCTGTACGCATTTCTAACATTAATAAGGTGAACTATATGCGGAGGAAGATAATTTCCATTTTCATATAAAACCGATTTCTTTGGCACTGTTTGATCTATACTATCTAAAATGGAAGAAGTAAAGGAATCGACATTGAGATCATAGAATCATAATCACTTTATTGTAAACTAATATTACGCCATGCACTGGATACATGTCACAGCAAAAATGCAAGAGAGACTGAGACTGAGACTTGTCGATCATTCAGCAATACAATTCAGCGGTCTCTTTCTCTTTGGTTAAAAAATAAAAGGGAAATTATCCCTCCTGCAGAAATTGCATGCCATACTCTAGTTTAAGCATTAGCTTATGTACAGCTAAGCCTACTCATATGCCATAATAGAAAATACAACAACGCCAATTGCAACACAGTTGTTGCATACACTGAAAACATGACGAAACATTCACTTACAGGTATACTGCTGTTAGAGCTTTCAATACGTTAGGCTTATAAGACCAGCAATGTGGGTATAAGTACACCAAAAAATAGAAAAAATGTCCATATAACGCACTCCGTACATCAAACCCATCTGCGTGGTATATAAGTACTCTGACTTGAACGATTTCTTCTGATATAATACTGTTTCCATGTGTGTGAGAGCAAAAGAAAAGAAAACCTCAAGCAAACACTTATAAAAAAAACGAAGTAAAATAGAAGAAAATTGAAAAATATTGCTTTTCCCACAGCAAGCATATCCTTCCACAGTGTTTACTCGACGAAAGGAATTATTATGCTTCACATATGAAGTCACTAGCCATGCAAGAATGCATATGTACGAGTACGTATGAATATGCCTCCTATATTGTACTAATGTACGCTGTCTCTCACATATTCTTGCTTTTCAGGACGATGCCAATAATCTTCTGAGCATAGATGATGAGTAAACTGATTCCAAATGGTAGTTCTTGCAAGGCTTCATTTATGAGATCCTTTCAACTCTGTAATGGAAGAAATAAGACACGGATTTCTTGAGGAAAAAATACCATAAAAAGGAAGTACGTCTGGATTAAATTTTCATCAGGATATGGAAAGAATATATAAAATAAAGGAGATTCCTTGGATATCACTCTTTAATCAGATGGAGTTAGCATATTCAGTTTAGTTTTGCATCCACGCTTACCCCCTAGCCGAAGACAGATCCTCATTAGTACTGGTGACATCAGTCTTACCAGTATCTTCGTGCGACAAATTCGCACCCCAAACAGTCCTCTTTGTCGTGTAACTATAGTTTCCTTTTGCACGAGTGAATAACAACAAATAAAATCGATTTAAGCCAACCTAGCCAATATTTTATTGGAATCTTCTCAATGAATTCCGGGCTGCTAATTAAGAAGATTTACTATGGTAATCCTTTTTTGTTTCGATAGAAGAAACGATATGTACCATGTTTGCTTTCACTCTTGAATAGTTGTTTTCTTTTCGTCTGAGTTAGTAGAATATTTTGAAATTGAGAAAAATGATTTCTTCTTCAAGTCCTTGCTTGGTGTTATTGGAGTCCAGCCAAGTCGACATCTCCTTGGTTTTATGTTACCTACGTACCACCGTGATGTTCGCCTGAATCGCGTTGTTAGTGTTGTTGCTGATGGCGTTTATCGTGTTATCGTTTCTATCGCCGTGCTTGAGGAACATTTGTAACTCGTCATTATATTTGAGTGATGTAACTGTATCATTAGGTAGCTGACATTTAATTGATGTTTGAAGTACTGTGTAGACATTAGGTCCTGAAAAGAGACATGAAATTTGAATGTAAAGGGTTTTCCAATATGGACGGGTAGATATTAAAATTGAATAAAACAAGTTATGTGTGAGATATCAACGAATTTTTTATTTTATTTAAAAGGCCTATCTATGACATTATGTGTGAAATACGATATCGTTCAAATGAATGCCGCGGCTTCGCTGGGTGGCGCACATACGAGAGGTTCAATTTTCGATGACTCTGGCGCATAGATCAGGCTGAATTTGAGCGATGACACGGGTTATGTTGACTTTGAGGGCACCCTTCATTTGTGACATATTGGCATAGACCTACGATTTAAAGATATCCCACACGAAAACGTCTAACGGGTTCAAATCAGATGATCTCGGTAGCCAGTTCACGTCGCCTGCGTGAGATAACCATGCCCTCAAATCGCTCGTGCAGAATGTCCATTATGACATCAGCTGGTTGGCAAGGAGCACCGTCCGTTTCACATGCCGTTCACATCCATATCATCCAATTTGGGCCAAAAGAAATTGATTATCATCGATTGGTAGCGCTCTCCGTTGGTGGTGATGGCAATGTCGTCGTCGTTTTCAAAGACGTACGGACCGGTTATGCCGCAGGCCCACAATCCACACCAAACAGTCTTTCGAAATATAAACCGAAACTATGATGAAGGAGAGCTGGCGTGACAATCCATGTAGTCACTGTGGATTCTAGGAGATTGTGGGGTACCACAAAATTTAAGCTGGCACCATTATTCATTTTTCATAATTTCAGTACTTTTCGTTAAGCCATGGTTCAACTAAACAGAATAGAAAAAGATAAATGCATTTTTTGCAAGAAACTTTTTATTGTTTCAGACTTAGATCAATAATTATGGGCGAAAATGACTTCCATACTCCATATTCCTCTGAACACCCGAAGCCATTAGCTCGAAACTACGTGGCATGGCAACAATTGCGTTTCCATTGACACTCAATTAATTTCTTCCTTGAAGCAACATCTTGGATATGTTTTTCAATAACTTGTTAAGTATGCTCTTGTTTTTGGACAGGTTTCGCGGAAGCACATGTATTAAGGAACGGTCTCGTCATGTCAACGAAAGGGTAATTCGGTTTTCTGTACCGCGGAGTAAAGCAAATAATCCCGAACGCCTACAGGAGGTAATGAAAAGATGCTGAGGGTTCGTTATCCAATTAAATGCTGATTATCTTTTTGGCTCTGTTTGATATTGTAGATAGTATGCCAAAATGTATTTGAGCAATACGTGCTTGTATCAGTTGTTAACCAAGTCAAATTTATAGTTAAATTTATGCTGCATATTCTCTTCAAATCAGGAAAGGACCAAATCATTATTATATGTATAATAATAAATGGATGTCAAAAGCACAAGCTTAAATTGTGGAAAGTATTAGAGACATGCTAATTCTGCTTTTTAGGAATTTGAGTGATTTGGTGATAAGGGCAAATCTTGTGTAACCTGTTGCAACATTTGTGCAAATTACGCACAAATAAATGGAGGTAGAACATGTTGAACATGTTGTTATGAACATCCAAAGAAAGATGGACCCATACGCTGATTCCCTACGTAAAGGAATGGATCAGCAGAAAACATTGAGAAGTAAACTTCTACATGGCACAGTTTCTATCGGGTCACGGATGCTTTCGGGAGTAACTCCACAAATACAAACACGTGGATGACGCATACTGCCCGCAATGTGAAGGCAAAGTTTAGAACGCGGAACATGTTTTTATGGAATGCCGGATGTATATGACAGCCAGAGACACATTAGAGAGAGAGACCGATAGCCAAGTGCCTCCGAGACGACTAATAACATTCATGCTCACGACGAATGAAGCCTGAAATACCGTAAACGAAATTATCACCAGCATGATGCAGCAACTACGTCTGGAGGAACGAGCAGTAGCGAGAAATGAGGATCGTATAAATACTGGAAGCTGAGAATACAAAAGGATGGAATGTTAACTGTGCACAAATACTTAACAAAGTTTAAACTCACAAGGAGACACATAATGACATATAAACGCACGCAGTAACAGAAACTGGCACATACATAGTGAATATGCAAATTGAGCAGCATAAGCAAAAGAAGTAGCAACAGTTCATGCAATATAACTAACCAGCCCCGGGAAGTAATACCTAACATAAATCCCGCGGGGAGAATGGTAGTAGTGTGGAGGATATGGATTAGTACGTAGGTGTACTCCTGGCATCGATTATTCGAGCTTGCGAATCCTGCTTGTTAGCAGCCCGGGCTGCTAGTATCTTTAGAAGATTACCACACCCCTAGACGCATCCAAGAAAAAAAAAAAATTACATGTTTGTATATAATGACATATCCGTACAGTCTCGCTGTACCAACACAAAGTATTTGCTGAGATCAGCAAATTGTCCGCAGATGATCTCTACACTATGCCCAAGAATGTGGAGTAAACAACCAGCTCATGTGCACCGAAAAACAACACTGAGCACATTCCAACACATATCACCACTAGACTTTAAGAGGTACGCGATTACATCTACGAGAGCATCAGGGGGATTTCGTCGGTACTCTGCACAGAGTGCAGTTGGGTTCTTCTCGTTTTTTAAAGTTCTTAATAAAGAGTAAACTAAAGAAAAAATATCTTTCTTTTATTTAACTACCATATATGCAGCACAGTCAAGTGATTATACAAAAAAGTTCTAAGCTTCTTAAAAGCAGAAGCCTCAACAGGATCCGGCTGCTATTAAATTCAGAAACCCATCGTTGTACGTTTTATTCATTACGAACTAACGGATCTTAGATTTAGCGATATCCTACACCCAATCACCTATTCAGCATGATCCACAACATCGTAAGCTCTACTTCCGCCTATACTGATGCGTGACTTAAAATGGGAATATGTTCTTTTATTCAAATGATTTTAAAAATCAACGTAGATCCTTGGTTTATTTTGGAGACATTTTTAAAAATATTTATTTATTTGTTTCAAATGGGAAGTCATATCTTTTAGTAGTACCAGTTTCTGCCCTGCAGCTTTTTGTGTAGTACCCAATAATGCTGTACCTAGAGTCTTAAAGCTATTCAACCGTGACGACTATAGTCAAGATTCCCGTCAATCCGATCAGAATGAAGTGAGGATAGCGGTATCTAAACTTAAATCCGACAAATCTGCTGGACGGCCTTGCCGCCGAACTTTTCAAAGAAGGAGGAGATGAGTTAGCAAGAAGCATGCACCAGCTTATCCACAAAATCTGGTCGGACGAAAGTATGTCCGATGAATGGAACATCAGGATTGTTTGCCTGAAAGTATACTTTCTGAACTGCTCCAACTAGAGAAGTACAAGTCTTCTCAACAACGCATATAAGATCATGTCTGTCGTATTACATAAACGCCTAAAACCGATCGTTAACAACATTGTAGGTCCCTACGAGTGCGGTTACAGACACGGAAAGTCCACCATTGACCAAATATTCACACTGCGGCAGATCTTGGAAAAACCCCATGAATATAATGGTAACATCGATACGCATCATTTTTTTTATCGATTTCAAAGTTACCTATGTTAGCGTGTAAAGAGAAGAGTTATAGGGAGCCATGTCTAGTTGCCAAGCTTGTCCGTTTGTATAGGGTGAAGATGAAGAACTCTTGTTGCTCCATCAAAGTCGGTAAGAACATCAAGGTGACGCGCTACCATGCGAACTCTTTGCGATAATACTTGAATTAATTGTACGAAACTCACTAGCTAACGCCGGAGGTACAATATCTTACAAGTCTGCGCAACTCGCTTATGTCAATGACATTGACATAGTCGGAAGACATCAGTAGGCCGTCAATGGGGCGTTTGCGAGTACTGAGAGCGAGGCAGCAAATATGGGTTTACCGGTCAATGAAAGCAAACAAAATAAATGTTCTGTTTACAAAAAAGGACACCCAACATCAGCGTCTTAGACACAACATTAGGTTAGGTCAGGTTACGGTAGAATGCTGCAGAATGCAGCCGCACTTAGGCCAGACTAATTGTGGTACTACATGGATCTATCACCCCCAGGGAGAAGCTTATTAGGAAGCGCTGGAGGCTGCCGATGCTGACGTTAGCTAGCTCCCCTAAATGACCAAGAGGCAGGTTAATTAGCGTAGTCTTCTGCGAGGAGAGGGGACCTGGCTCGTAAACAGAATGTGTTGTAATATTTGGCGCAACAGCTCTTCAAGTGCCTGGGCCTAACTTCTCGCAACCATTTTTCGCACGTATGAAAGGGACCTACAGTTCAGTGCCGTATCCGAAGGCCAATACTTTCGAATTTTTTTCAAACGTTCGCGAGAGGTGAGACCGTGAAAATACTGTTTGGTGTTTCCGACATGCTAACTATCTGCGGCACGGTGCCCACATCACAATAGACAGACATGAGGTAGTAAAGGACTTTATCTATCTATGCTCTATGGTGAGCTTCAACAAGCGCTGCTTTTATGGGCTAAGAATGCAACTGAGTAACTCAGCAGAGGATGACCTCGCGGCAGATGGCGCAAGCAAGTGGAGCGAAACTACAACTTGGCGTGCACAACTGAGGGCAGCTGGCTCGTAACCAGACTGGCTGGAGAGGTTTGTTGGTTGAGGCCCAAATCAACCTCGGACTGTAGCGTAAAAGCTAGGTATATGCAAACCTAGTTGAACTGCATATGGGTAAAAGTGCAAAGAGACAAAAGTTACTTTTCTATAGACAATGGCAGCACTGTAAATCAGGTGCACATCCTAAATACACGGTACCTAACTTCACATCGATATAGTATAACTGCGGTTAAGTGATGTGCAATCAAACACCTAAGCTTACAAATTCGCAGTACCTGAGCTCACAAAAAAATTCAAACAGAACTATCGTGCAAAAGGGTACGAGGTTGCAAGCTGACTATCTTATGTACTCTTATACCTTTTATCTTTGCTGATAATGTATACTACAACTCTTAACAGAGTTCACGATTCAACCAACTATTTATCAACGATATTTGATAAAGTAACGTTTTGGGTTATCCCAACTATTCGTCATTAATTTAGTAAGTGGCTTATTAATTAAACATTGATCAATGAAAATTGTTTAATCGCATTAAATGACGATCCTAATAATTTAACACATTATCCCCGTATTAATACAGATATAGTAGAAATCCGATTAATAAATTATGAACTTTTTCCATCGAGTAACACAGAATATTGTGGAAGATAGCAATGCTCTTCTCTTACTCCTGTTCACATACCTGTCTTGACATTAAACACTAATTTTGTAAAAAGTATTCAGGTAACATCAACACATTCATACGTTTCAAGCAACAAAGCGTGCCTCGTTTTTTAATTGTCCGAGAAAAGTTCTCTCCCTCATCGAAGCATGTACCTTGCCTCATTGCCGAATCCTGGCACGTAGGTATCTTTGAATGATGGTCAACATTTTTCTATTATAGACAACTCAGATCAGCAGAAGAAAAATAACTACAACTTGTTTCAATTATGTGTACCTCGAACCCATACTCCACACAAGAAGCGCAATCACTCAAATTGTGGAGATTCGCCATCATCGCTCTGGGGTGATCTAAATTCTCATCACACGTATGGAACGGTGCGCTCGAAAACCATCCGCCACTCCACATCGTCCAGAATGTCATCATATTCAAATACCTACCAAATGCCTGCATGTAAATATGGTATGTTGGCTTCCATCCGGAAATGTTCAAGCATCTTAATCCGCCTTTGACCCAATTCCAGGTTTGCATAAAACCATATATCACGAATTTACTCTCACTAGAACATAGTATGTACAACACTAGCGTAGTGGTTCTTATGGAACAGAATTACTCGTAATAGCCACCAGTGACGGAACTTAATTTGCAGCCACCATATCCTTTCCATTTGGCACACTTGGGGGTGAAATATGCTAAAACAGGTATCATCGGTTGACTTTGCTTATACGCTCCACGCATGTTTTCTATGTCTAAGCAGATGTCTTCTTTCACGAAATATATCGCTAAGCACCCAGGGGGGAATTTTGACTCGAAAAATTTCTTCTGCTTATGTGTATGCTACTTATGCCAATTCACCGTCATTTGGTCTGTCTGAAGATTAGAGTCACTGACTGAATTAGAGCATTTTCACGTTTGCCTCGATTCCGAAGAAAACACGAACTGATTATAAGATGATGATGTTATCGGAAGGATTTTGTATTTAACTATCGAGATATAAATGTGTAGTTCCAGGAATTTTGCTGAATAGCGGGCGCGCATGTGTCAGAACGAAAGACCGCCAAAAACATTGTGAAAGATTCCATTCAGCCTTACTGTGTGTATAGGCACACGATGCAGAAGTGTGTCCTTCAGACTTGGCTACATCTAGTTACGGCAAAGTGGTTAAAGGGGGTGTTATTGCAGGAACCCAGTGACAGAGATAGGGAGAAAGTCGTCACAAGAAAAAGGATTGAAGGGGGGCCGGCAACTGAAGAATATTTCATATATGTATTAGGTGTGCAACTAAGGTATCGCTGTTTTTTTTTTGATGAAAATAGAACTTTATTATGAAAAAATGGTTACAAATGAATCATTTAAAGTATTGCCCATCGCTAGCTACAACTTTTTCCCATCTTTCTGGCAGAGTTCGAATACCGTTACAGTAAAAGTGTTTATCTTCTGAGGCTATCCAGGAACCAAGCCATTTTTTGATGTCTTCATATGAGCGGAACTGCTGATCAGCCAGGCCATGTGCCATCGAACGGAACAAGTAATAAACGGACGGTGCAATATCTGATAAATATGGCGGGTGGAGTAGGGCTTCCCATTTGAGCATTTCCAGGTAGGTTTTAATGGGTTTGGCAACGTGAAGCCGAGCGTTGTCATGATGTAGAATCACTTTTTCGTGCCTCTGCTCGCATTGTGGCTATTTTCGCGCAATGCTCGGCTCAATCGCATCAATTGAAGTCGATACCATTCCCCAGTGATAGATTTCAGCAGTTCATAATAAATAACGCCGACCTGGTCCTACCAAATACACAGCATAGCCTTCGCAGTGTGAATATTCGGCCGAGCCGACGACGTAGAAGTATGACCGGGCAGTCTCCATGACTTTCTTCTCTTTGTGTTGCTGTAATGAATCCATTTTTCATCACCCGTCACGATGCGATGAAGAAAACCTTTCCTTTTTTGCCGCTGGAGCAGTTGTTCACAACGCTTCCCGCAAATCACGATCATTTGGCACAAAATCAGACATTTTCACAGAACCAAAAGTATATGACGCCAAAACAAAATCACTTATGTGTCAAAACTGTTTGTTTACCACATGTCTAAGCTCGGTTCATGACGTTTTGGATATGTCAAAATCGACCACCACATACTGCTGGAGCCATCTATTAACAAACAGCGAGAACTTAGTTGCGCACCTATAGAATACTGTGTTCTGGTCTTTGCTTGGGTTAAATTGATTCTTCTTCTTCTGGGAAAGTGGGTATGTGGTGGATAGAGGGTTCTTAAGGCTTGTTACTGGAGCTAAGAAAAGAATTGCAAAAATTATGTTTGTTGGGAAGACTTGGCCTTCACTCAAAAGGAAGTTTTTAAACGGCTCCAAGTTCGAAAGTGGGGTGGGTAGTCATGTATTCTCTGAAAAGATCAATTTGATCATTTCCCTGCGCCTCATAAGTCATTCTAGTGCATTTCAGGCACAAATCATTGTAATAAAGGAATCCTTATCGTGGTTGAAATTGAATGCAATACCTTTCGGGGACATTAGCTTTTCCACTGATAGTCAAGCGGCAATCAAGTTCCTGGAATCGTGGTCTTTCCCTTCAAAGTCTGGGTGCCACGCCACATTCCTAACTAACTGCAAGGCTGACGAGCTCACCAGATAGAGTACGGGTCTAAGGATTCTGGCGAAATGGCGGATCCACTTAAGCTGGACGCTATTAGCAGAATCAACCGCAAATAGGAAAATGGCTCAGTGTGTCATACTTCGAGACAGATCTGGTCTAGGCTAGATCAGAAACGTAGTGCTAGACTGGTTATGCTAAAGTAGTTATTGTCTCCGCGAGAGATGTTTGTGGAGTGAAGCAGCTTGGTTAGTCGGCTGGTGGTGAGAAAAGAACTGCTTGGTTTAAAACGCCCAGAGTTCAAGAAGTCTTTAAGGTGTGGATTTACTTAGGGAACTCCGATTCTCGAAATCGGTACACCGATGCACCTAGAACTTGCAAATTAGTTGTGAAAAAAGCGAGAAACCAACCTTGGAAGGAGATTGGCGAAAAATTGGAACGTGACCACAGATCTGCAAATAAAAAGTTCTGGTAGAGCGTTCGCCGACAAAGACGGTACTCTTCTTTCCATTGAGGAAGACATCTTCCGCAGATGGAGCGAGCACTTCTCAGAATTGCTCAATGCCAAACAGGGCGTCGAAGATGGCAGACCTATGGTCGAGAGTAAGGCGGAGAATAGTCATACAGTAGAGGAAGCGATCAAATTGCTAAAAGTTGTCAAATCTGCTGGTGTGGATGAAATCCGACCAGAAACGCTCAAGAGTTTAGGTGAAAAGGGAGTGCAATAGCTCTCGCGTGTCAATAAAGTGGCCTGGAAATGCGGCGAAATACCTGGTGATTAGCAAATGGGGGTGATTGTCCCTCGTTTTAAAAAGAGGACAAAAAAGATTGCGCCAACGATAGAGCTATATATCTTTTAAGTCTCCCTGGAAAAATCTTTGCCTAGGTGTTAGAAACAAGTTCCAGAGCTGTGGTTGAGGAAAGTTTTGGGGACGAGAAATGCGGTTTTCCTCTCGGTAAAAGCACAACCGACCAGTTATTCACTATTAGAATGGTTCTTGAGAAGGGCTGGGAGTATGCTGAACCTGTCAACACTTAGTTTTTTCGTTTCGAAAACGCATATGATAGGGTTTCTCTGGAGTGTTCTGCAGGAGTATGGGATTGATGGATCCCTGTTAAGGGCGATTCAGTCTTTATATACAAACTATAGAAGCTGTGTTCGGATAAACGGTATTAAATCAATACCTTTCACTGTGGGCATTGGACTCCGTCAAGGGTGCGTTTTGTCACCTCTCCCTTTAATTGTATATATGGACTGGATGTTGCAGCGTAGTTGTGGCAGAAAATGTTTTAAAGTGGGAGACTTAAGGATTAGTCATCTCCTCTATGCGGATGATTGTGCTATCCTTGGATCCTCTCAAACCGAACTTTAGCACGCACCCTCATAAAGGATTAGTGGCCCATTGAAAATCAATGTATGTATGTACCTGTACATTACAATTTATCTGCTTTTCTCGATGTTTTCTATCCAATGTGACACCTTGTTTATTCCTCTCAATTTGCATATTCAATTTCAATATCATCATCGCAGCTCGATAGCTTGTGCATTATAACGGGAGCGGGAGATTCAGAGTTCAAGTCGCAGACACAGTAAAGTTGTTTTGCTATCTCATAGTTCGCAAATATTTAACAAAAATTTAAGCCCAAGTTCGAGTAACAAAACCTAGAAGTTCAAAAATCTAACCAATTTCGCATCCCAATTCTCACTGACGAAACATGTAGATATCGCTTCAGGTATCATTTTCAAAAGTTAATGAGCTTAATATTATGACCAACATTCCTCAATTCACAAGCTTCGCACTACAGTATAATATTTAGACCATGGGAGGGTAGGTGTGGTGGTTCTTTTAGAAGAGAAAAAACCGAATTAGCAGTGGATGCCGTTTTGATACCAAAAACTCGTGTACCTCGATGTGAAAGTGTATTGGTGGAGAGTCTCTAGGTCCAACCTGTGGAGTTTAAAAAGATTAGTAAATCTTTAAGGTTTTTCTCCGAAGCTTCCTCAAGGGAAAAGGGTTTTCATAAAGCTCGTTGTCTGGTCCTAGCTACTGCCGGACAGGCGCATAAAAAGTGAATAAAAGTTTATTTTTCAGTTGCGACGTTGTAACTGCGACAATGTGTGTTGAGCGGTGGTGGTTGCTGTTACCCTGGCGATATTTTTACGCATTCTGTTAAGGAAGTTGGTTGTTTTTGTAATACTTTGACTACATCTTTCTAGATATGACACAGTTTGTCAGCCTAGTCCATCTGAATTTGTGTTTAGCGAAGAATTTTGAGAATATGTCTGCTTTGACTGCTCCAAGCGAAATCTTAACTGATTCCGCAAATGAGCTATGGAGGGCTGAGCCTTGCCTAGCTAGTTTATACGCAAGTTCATTTCCATAAACGTCACTGTGCCCTGGAATCCAAATCAGGGTTACCTTGACTCGGCCATCCAGCAAGGCCCGTTTTGACATTCAAGCACCAGATTGGAGGATGTAGTAACCGAGGCAATGGCTTTGATGGCTGCTTGGCTATCAATGAAAATAGCGATCCTTGTCTTGACGTTTTATTTGTATGTATTTTGATCTGGCGACAGGCTTTCCGGATAGTGAGTAACTCTGCCTGGAACACACGGGCAATGTTCGGAAGCCTATATAATTTAGAGATGTTTAAGGATTCGGAAAACACACCCGCACCGACTCCACAGTCCATCTTTGAACCGTCTGTGTAGATGGATACGACGAAATCCTTAATCAGCTATCCATCTTGCTAAATTAAACTTCTAGGGAATTCAACGTTGAAGGGCTTTGTGAAATTTAATTTGAATACCTATTGTCGAGGCCAGCGACAGGAAGGGATGACGAATTTAACGATTCACACGAAACCAACATGGATGAGCGTATACCAGCGCTGTCGATATAGGGCGAGAGTTGTTGTAATGCACTCCCTTTCAGTACTGCTTCGTTGCGCATTAATTGCCTCATCTCTGTGGGGAACGCTTCCAATTGGGCCTGGCGACACAATAGTCCATCTTTGAACCGTCTGTGTAGATGGATATGACGAAATCCTTAATCAGCTATCCACATTGCTAAATTAAACTTCTAGGGAATTCAACGTTGAAGGGCTTTGTGAAATTTAATTTGAATACCTATTGTCGAGGCCAGCGACAGGAAGGGATGACGAATTTAACGATTCACACGAAACCAACATGGATGGGCATATACCAGCGCTGTCGATATAGGGCGAGAGTTGTTGTAATGCACTCCCTTTCAGTACTGCTTCGTTGCGCATTAATTGCCTCATCTCTGCGGGGAACGCTTCCAAATGGGCTTGGCGACACAATAGTCTCTCGGCTGCTTCAAGCTCGTAAGCTGTTAGACTATTACCCTTGTTGTTACGGGATCGTTTACGGTATCGATCCAAGAATCGCAGTACCCAGACCATTGATCTTACAAGCCTGTTAAGAGAGGAAAAACGATTAAAATCTATAGTGTTTATACTCACGATGATCAATGAATATTTTGGGCGAAGCTCTTCATCATCGTCCTCACGATCACTGATAATGGTGGTGGCACTTGTAAGCCACTCATCTTCCTTCTTCAGCAGGAATTCGGGACCCTTTAACCAATGTGACGAGGCGCAGAAGTCAAAATGACCACTTGACCGCGTAGCCTTATCGGCAGGGTTCTCATGAGTTGGTACTCACTTCCAATTGGATGGATCAGTAGTAGCCAGAATTTCCGCAATTCTATGTGCCACAAACGGTTTATACCGACGGTGCTCACTGCCAACCCATTTAATGACCGTTGTTGAGTCACTCCAGAGGACACTTCGAGAAACCCGTACAGAATGCTGCTCCATTATAGTTGCCATGAGGCGTACTCCCAAGACGGCTGCTTGGAGCTCAAGACGTGGGATCGTCAGTGGTTTCAACGGAGCACATTTCGTTTTTGAACAAACAAATGACGTATCCACCTGATCATTCGCGTTAACTGCTCTCCAGTAGGCCACTGCAGCAAAGGCATCTTCGCTGGCATCAACGAAAACATGAAGCTGGACTGATTGCGGTGCACCATTTCGAAAATGAAAGCGTGGGACATTAAGTCTGACTACATCTGACAGCTTTGACCGCCATCTATTCCACCCCAGGAGAACTTCATCAGGCAATGACTCATCCCATCGTATATCATGCCGCCATACTTCTCGCATCAGCAACTTGGCAGCAATAGTGAAATGGTTCAAAAACCCCAACGGATCGAAAACTGACATTATGACGCTTAGCAGCTCTCTTTTTGTAGGGCTTTTCTCTCTGTTGATGACGTATTTATCGACGTGGTGAACCGCAACTGGAACATGGAATTGTCATTGGCTGGCTGCCAGAACATTCCGAGTATTTTCTCGGCCTCCAGGCTACCCTTAGCACTCACTAACACAGTAGCTTCATTACCTTGCAAAGCATTTACGACTTCTGGCGAATTCGAGGTGAAGTTCCTTAGTTCGAAACCGGCATCCTTGTGGATCTCCTTTACCTGCAGCGCTATTTCGATGGCTTGTTCTACCGACTCGAAGCTATCCACAAAGTCGTCCACGTAGTGGTGGTCCATGATAGCCTTTAGAGCACGTGGATGGTGGTTTTGATGCTCCATAGCGTTGATTGTCTTCACATATTGGGCTGCACAAGGCGAACACGCAGCCTCGAACGTCATGACAACCATTTCATATACGTCTGGCTGCTTTGAATCATCGCCATCACGCCAAAGAAACCGTTGGGCACACCTGTCCTCCTGCTGAATCAGTATTTGGTGGAACATCTCCTTGATGTGCCCACACACGGCGACGGGTCCTTCACGAAAGTGGAATTATACTGATGGCAACGGTAGGTATTGCTGAGGTCCCTTCATAAGGTATGAGTTGAGAGATGTCCCTTTCACTTCTGCTGCGGCGTCAAATACAAGGCGTACTAGGGTTCACTACTCCGAAATGTGCCAGATACCATGTTTTCGGACCAACTATGGCGGCTTCTGCTGGCTGCAGTTTGCAGGCGTAGTTCTTATTGATGTAAGAATTGATGATGGAACTATAGGCGGCGGCGAGTTCCCATCACGCTTCATTTTGCTTTCTATTCCAACGAGGCGTTTCACTGCCATGGAATAGCTATCGGGCAGCTCCACGTTATCGGCCTTCCACAACAGATCGGTTTGGAATCTCTCCTTCATCCTTTTCGTTGTTGACCGAAGAATATCTCTGGCTCGAATGTCGGCTTTGCTTTCTATTGGAGGTGATGGTCTTACCCCAAAGCTCTCCGTCTCAAAATACTCCGCAATCAGTTCGTGCATAGGTGAGAAGGCATGACGGCGTCGTGGAAGCCATCTTTGTAGTTGGGCCGAACACTACCCAACCTAGCTCCGTGGTCGCAGCGTATGGACCATTTTTATTAATCACTCGGAAATCATTCGGCAAACCCAAGTGGCAATGATCAAGACCAATCAACAGCTTCGGCTTGGCGTTGGAATATGGCTGCAGTTTCAATTTCCCATGGTGGTTGTTGAGGCTGCGAAGTTCGCATTCACTCAAACTTTGAACAGGTAAGTTGAGATTCGACACTCCATAAACGTCTCGTAGTATATGTTTCTTCTTCTTACCAGCTCCATTGACGTAGACATCGACTAACACTGTAGACTCTTGAGCCTGTCTTCCTCCAACCCATTGCATATTTAATCTGCGATGTTGACCGTTCAGACCTAGCTCCTTCATCAAATCGGCATCCAACATGGTTATTGATGATCCTCCGTCTAATAAGGCATACGTATCGATGGCTTTGTTTGGGCCTTAAAGCGTGACCGGCAATACACGAAATAGCAGACTATTGTTTTTCACAGCATCCTTCATTGCCAGCAATGTGCTACCAGAAATACTTGTAACTGCTGGTTCCGCTGTTTCACCCTCGAGTTGCTGTTGCTGCGGGGTAGAACGCGTAGTTGGCATCTCATGGAGTAGCTCATGGTGTCGTCTCTGGCACCCATTAATGGAGCAAAAACCCTTGCAGCGACAGTCACGTGTTGCATGCCCGGGTTTCAGACATGTGGAACACAAGCGGCTATGTTTTACCTTTGACCACCTTTCAGGTACTAATAAGTCAATAAATCGCTTACATTCACTGACCTTGTGTTGACCCTGGCATGTAGGGCACTTTAGGACGGATGGACGGTTCTTCCCTGCTGCATGTAGTATTGGCACGCGTCTCTTTGGCTCTCTGTTGTCGCCATCTTGCACAGGACAGATTAGATTGGCCATGTCACTTAGCCAGTCGCTGAAGTTTGCAATCGTCGGGTATGGTTGCACTTGTGCAGCACACCTGGCCCACTCCAGACTCTTAGACATTGGCAGCTTCGAGACAAGCTCCTCCAATAATGTTGGATTCGGCATATGCTGTTGACCGTTCACTGTCTGGAGAAACACGGCGAGATTTTTCACTTTAGTTGCAAATGGAATCAGACGAGTCACTGCGCTTTCACTGATTGGGGCAATCTCACGTACCTGGTTCAATTGGCTGGGTATAAGCTGTTCTGGACGCCCGAACCGAAAGCGCAGTTGATCAATTATGGCATCCACATTGTCCGGGTGAATTAGGAGAGATTTAACAGTCTCTCTTGCTTCACCTGTTAGGGATTTCTGCAACCGCTGGTTATTTTCCAGATTCGTGTAGTTGTAGGCGGCTGATGATTGGACGTAAGCGTTATAGAAGATTGGCCAATCCTCGGGCTGTCCACCGAACGCTGGGAGATCTTGAACCTTTCGGCTTACCATAGCATGTGAGGACCATGCAGAGTTCCTGCTGTACTGCTGGGGTATGGCGCTGTAAGTCGACGACGGTGGCTGTACGTAAATGTTGTTTGACGTGCGAGTAAAACCAATGTCTCCTACAGCCGCATTCGAGTAACCATAACTTGCTGGCGGCATGGTGGTATATATGGATGGCATACTCGTTACTGGCTGCATATATATGCTACTGTAGGGACTTTGTCTTGATTGAGTCATGCATGACGTTGGTTGAAGGTCAATTGGTGAACCGGGTAAAGTTGAAATAGCGGGAACTGATGAGGTAACTGGCTGAAGCGATGGCGTTATCTCGTATACCGTTGACGTAGGCGCGAGTAGGATGGCTAACGGAACCTGACTTTGCACTGCCATTTTGAGCGTGTGGCATTGCAAATCACTTTCCCTCAACATTACTTGTGTATTTTTCAGCTGGTTTTCCAGTGCGATGATTTGTTTTTGCATCGTTAGCAGAATGTTCTCGGCTTGTGCTGCAGTGGCAGTGGCAGCATTCATGGAGGCAGAACGTTGTGCCGCGGCGCCAAAGGCGGCGCTCGTGGAGGCAGCGGTTGTAGAAATCGTAGCTGATGTTGTCACTGTGGTAGTATTCATGGCATATCCGCGGCGGCAAAGGCGGCTATTTGCAGTGCGTAAACTGCGAAATAAAGAATTGTCGCGGCCAGCGACAGGAAGGGATGACGAATTTAACGATTCACATGAAACCAACATAGATGAGCGTGTATGAACGTTTATTTCTATAAAATGGTGGATATGATTGACAAAATATTCATAATACGTATATGTTGAGATACTCACCGCAGTTTTACTCCCTTCGTTCCTTGCTGGCTGACAAATGACGAATGCGCCAAATTTAAGAGTTTCGCGCCTAAGGCGAAAGTAAAGTGTAAAACAAGTAAGTGTCAAACAAGGAAGGAAGAAGTAAGGCTGCATTTACATTAGGTTTGTTTACACTGGTCGTTCTGCAACACCTATAATGTTATCTGTTTTGGGCAAAACAAGTTCTCTCGGCAGAGGGTTTAAAATGTTGCTATGCCCATACGGTTTTATAATCCTGCACCCAGACTCCCTGGGTCTGACCGTACTGTGTGCCCTGATGTTTATTATGTGTAGACCTGAATGCAGAAGATACAAAAAGACTATTAGAGCATCGGTCGGGGTTGACTGTAGAGCGCCTGTGGTGCCTATACATGCCGTTCTTTGTACCATACTATTGACACATAGAGATGAGATGAGAATTGGTCAAACCACGCCTATGCGCATCCATAAAGTCAATTTTGGTTGCAGGTCCCAATTTTTGCCAAACGTTTTACTGCACGCATAGAAAGCCATATGTGCCTTCCTTACCCGATGTTCTATGTTAAGTTTCCAGTTAAGTTTAGGATCTAAAATAACTCCTAAATACCTAGCACTGGACGATAAGGAGAGCGGTTGGCCATTTAGCCGAGGAAGTGCGAAGTCAGGTATTTTGGTTTTAGTACTGAAGAGTAATTTTTGTCCGAATTGAGACCAAGACCACACATTTTGGCCCAAGCGCTTACTTTACTCATAGTTTTTCTGTGATTTCACTTAGAACGGAGGGGAACTTTCCCGACACTAGTACCACCATGTCGTCTCTGCATACCCGACTACCTTGATTCTTTCCCTGTCTAATGTTAAAGGTATTTTATTCATGACTATCGATCATAGTAGAGGCGAGATATCACCGCCTTGGGATGTTCCTCTACTAGCAAATTTGGTTATATTTTTATTGCCTAGTGTTACTTGAATAATTTTAGTGCTAAACATAGAAACGATCGATTGATTTAGGTAGCTTTCTATCCCCAGCTCCGTAAGGGACTCTAGGATTGCTTCAGTGTGTACGTTATTGAAAGCTCCTCCTATGTCTAGGAAGGTAGCTAGGGTATATTCTTTGAATTGTTTGGAGTTTTCCATACTTCGCACTACGTGAAGAGTTGTGTTTGTTGATCTACCTTTGAGGTATGAGTGCTGAGCTTTGGAGAGAGATGCTTCTACTATTTTGCTTTGCAGAGTGGTACAAAGGAAGTTAGACCAACTAAAAAAAAAATAAATAAATATTTGCCACAACAGCTCTTTAAGTGCCAGGGCCTAGCTTCTTGCAACCAATCATATTGTGGGTGTTATATTTTTCTCACGAATGGAAGGGATCCACAGTTTAGTGCCGTATCCGAACGCCGATTTGGGAAGCTTTTACGTGACAACAATAGTCTCGGATGTTTGTCAGACGCTTGCGAGAGGTGGCACCGTGAAAAACTTTTTGGTATTTCCTGGGATTCGAACTTGGAACCTCACGCGCAGTGATCAGACACACTAACCACTTACGGCACGGAGCCCACTACCCAGTTAGGCTGATTGGTCTGAAATTTTTCGAGTTTTCATGACCTCGTCTGTCTGTCTTTAGAATGAAAACCACTCTCACTCATATCCATGAAAGGGATACGTGGTTGTTCAGTAAGCAGCTTCTGAAAATCGACATGGGCCATGGAATTGCTAGGTCTTGCAACCTCTGTAGCATAATAGGTAGAATGCCGTCCAGATCCGGGTATTTATAACGGGTGAAGCTGTTTAAGGCCCAGTAAATTTTTTCCTCTGTAATAATGGATATAACGTTTTTCCCGGCACTAGATTGCGTACGCTGAGAGCTTGTTGGCTCTGCGCTTTTATCTGTGTAGAGTTAACTTTCATTGTTCTCTTGTATTTGGCAAGAGTAATGGGTTTAAATGCGTACCAGTCTCCTTATTTTTCATAACCAGAAGTACTTTATTTCAACAACTAATTAAAAAATCATTTTATTTCCATGAAACGATTCTGCCATTAACCGCCAATCGTAATCCCCTACCTTGGCAACCAGAACTTCAAGGAAATAATTAATAAAAGACTCCTCCTCACGACTTGCTTTGTCAATCATCCATCCATTGTGTTCATTTAAAAACAATATTCTAATAATACTTCGATACACTTCGCTGTCAATAAAGATTTGATCTATACTTGTGCCTTGGCCTTTGCCACTATATAAATTCTCGGTACGTTCCTTGTTTTTTGTTTGCGAGTATTCGTTCGATTTACATAGAAAAGCATGGCATTATGAGTAGGTAAACTAAGACAAAATTAGGTCACGGTCCAAGCTTCATTTCTAGTTTTCTCTCCCCTTATGTCTACTGATATCCTTAAGAAGTAATCGGAGAATATAATAATGGACAACTCTGGTGACTGCTATACGTAAAAGGGATAACTTGCCTCGGGATTTGTGAAAATTGAAAATCATTTGGGAGATTAACTTGTCATGAAGCCTGAAAATATTGGACATGAATGAGGATGAAATTTAAGTTGTTCCCATAAAAGGGTTATTCTATTCTCTGCCCTTAGGGATGTAAGTGAGATAAGAGTTCGACTGAAAGGGAAAGGGGACAGCTTCTTCCAATTCATTCCTTTTAATACGGCTTCATTGGGAAACTGTAGTAGTAGTGAGAAAAACTAATATTAGATATGGAACACTCTATATGTGAGCAATGAAGCATCCATTAATTTAAAGATTAAATTTGAGGTAATAAATCTTTTTGCACAAGGCGAATACAGTCTTTATTTTTTCATTTAAGCAGGTCTCTTAGTCAATGGCATGCCAAAACCCCTTGAAAAGATTGGCGGAAGCAGCATGCATTGGCTTAAGTATCTTCTACCACATATGTATTTTAGCTATTTCCGCAGATATGTTATATATTATATATAATCAAACTTAAAATACGGGCGCCGTAGCGTAAGTGGTTAGTGTGTCGGATAACTGCGCGTGAGGTTAAAAGTTCAAATCCCAGAAAATACCAACAAGTTTTTGTCACGTTCCCACCTCTCGCGAATGTCTGACAAACATCCGAGAGTATTGTTGTCTTGAGAAAGCCTCTCAAAACAAATTGCCTTTCGGATACGGCACTAAACTGTAGGTCCCCTCCATTCGTGTGAAAAATATAACGTACACAACACGAGTGGTTGGGAGAAGCTAGGCCCTGCCACTTGAAGAGCTGTTAAGCTAAATATTTTTTATTTTTTTTTAAATGAAGTATTTACAAGTAAAAATAATGGAAAGGATCAAAGAATAGTATCGGCTTATTGATCAAACTAGGCGTATGGTGGATATATCATAGTTCTTAAAACGTATTTTGAACTAAAGAAGTGTGAAGTTTAAATTAAATCTCATCTGCTCTTGTCTGCCCCTTTAAATAAACTATAAATTACACAGTAATTCTCTTACCCATTTTTGTTAAATATCTGTCACCATCGAAACAGGAAACAGGTGAAGCAGCCATGGTTTCGCAAGTGATGTAGGTTAAGGTGTTTTTCATATCTCCTTCAAAGCAGCCACCCAACGTCGGTAACCCATTTCAGTAGGCTCTTTCCTGCCACGGAATTCCTTTCTAACATAATAAGATACAAAAAATTCATTTGAACCATTTACTTTGTTAGTACTCCTTGTATCCGCTACCAGTATCCTTCTTTATATCGTTTTGTCTGAATGATGCTATCCGGGTGTTTATCTTCTCCCTGGGCTACCCTCAACAGAAACAAGGTTGATATAGCAAGAAGGTGGCATCAAATTGAAGTGCGTTTCAGTAGTTTTTCTCCTTTTGTTCCCGGAAAAACGAAAAAAAACTTATTCAGGATAAACACGACACATCTCCCCCTTTTTGAGGCAAAACCAACTGACTCTGACGCAGTTTTTTCTCATGCGTAGCGTGCCGACAAATATTTATGGCAAAAGATTATTCCATAATACTAATTATAATTACTTGACTTGCTGGTTGCTCTACCGTCTTTTATGCTTGGACAGTCTCTGCGGATCCTCATTGGGATATCAACACCTTCATCTTAATCCAATTTTGTGGTCATACGACTTTCATTGAACACTTTCTGAGACAAGGCGCTATTGATTTTTAGTTTATGGTCAGGTGCTTTCCGAAGGGTAGTTTTTATTTCAAAGATATTAAAAGCTGCCACCAGACAGAATTCAGCATGATGGCGATATTTTATCACCCAATCGTTAAATGGAGACAGTAATCCACTAAAGTATTCAATCATCTTCTCAATATGAATTCGGTACGAAAATTATTGTCCTTTAAATAGAGAAAATGATCCTTGCAATTGCGTCGGTAGACAATTGACCTCATTCGTGTAATGGAATGTATTTTTATGAACTTCAGACGGTTTTATTGTCAAAGGAATTTTTATGAGTCGTTATTGAGCAAAGTTGAATGCAATTGTTCAACTTTTAATTTTTTAAGGGTTCTGTGGATAAGGTTCTTAATTTATCGGCACGTCATTAAGCTTATAGCTTTTCAAATTTACTAGGGCGTCGTTTCTAATTTTGGAATATTCCTAAACAACTCCTATGACAAGGAGTACCCTTCACTTGTCTTGGTCTGAAGTGAGATTAAGTGTGTGATAGTAAATAATTACAAAGCTGAAGGCCAAGTCCTCCAAGCAAACTTTCAATGTATACCGTTCTGAATAGAATTGTCGTAATACTCTTAACATAAGGAGAAGATTCATTTTCTATTATTTCCTCTTGTGTCCTCGACTTTTGGTAGTAAAAGGGAAAATACCGGAAACCAAGTTTACCCTAGTACAGATAAAGAAAGGATACTCAGTGCTAATCGTAGTAACGTCCTTGCACAAATATGAAAGGGAACCGTAATCTAGTCCTGTAAGGACTGTTGGATCAAGGAGACAATTTATTGCTGGGAAATAGATTTCGATGTACTCCTATGGCTTAGGTTTTCCTGTTTTGCTACGTTGAGAGGGGTAAACAATAAAAGTAGGTCATGGGATGCCAAAACTGATAAAGATGGACCTCGATAGGTTCTAACAATTTTCTGGTTAATTAAGCTGTCAAGTATATAGGGTTGATTATTGAACAGAGAAACGATTGGATTTTATTGACACCCACTTCATTTACCAGTGGTTCTGTACATACATGTACATATATAGTATATTATATGTACTAGCTATGGAAACTCTATTTTGTACACTCTGTAGTCTGTTCGCCTGTCTGTCTCATCATTTTACATAGAATACGTAGAAAGAAAATTGACATCTGCCAGTAAATGAGTGTGTCCCCCTCTTCTTTCGAAATTACTAAACATAAGCATATTCGATTAAATTGCTGTAATAGAGCAGATATGTAGTAGATCAATAGCAACAAATAAGTGCAATCTGACGTGCTCAGCGGCTTGATGGCCGTTTTACATTTACAGAGTAGTCATCTCCGTTTACCATCTCCT
Organism: Brachypalpus laphriformis; assembly: GCA_945910035.1. Classification (NCBI taxonomy): domain Eukaryota; kingdom Metazoa; phylum Arthropoda; class Insecta; order Diptera; family Syrphidae; genus Brachypalpus; species Brachypalpus laphriformis. Next base: position 39,190,436 of record OX246753.1, read on the forward strand.
TGTCTTTTCCCCGACTCATTAAGCTTAAACATATTAACAGGCCTCTTGCACAATAGATCTCTTTGGTCGCAGTGCCTACACGCCATTTGGGCGTGGCCACACATCTGTTTAAAAAAAAAAAAAAATTCATTATCACGCAGCAGTTAATTTTCTATAGAACATAATGTGTAATCGAAAGTTGAAACACGGAAGAGGATTGTATTTAGCTGCACATGTGTGCATGTTAGTGGTGGTAGGCTATGTAAACAGAGTAATCCTTTTTCATGTTAAGTGAATTATCAGCGAAAAAGTGCTTTGTGATTTTAAAGTTGCTTTTATAATTTTAATTAATATCAGAAACAGAAAGAGATAGGATCTACATTTATTGCACGTTGTACAGCTAACGAAATAAAAAAAAAAATGCTTTTTATTTTATTAGTCTTATACTCCCACACATGAACAAAACCGATTAAATACTTCATGAATCTTATCAGAGGGAAACAAAAGTGTGTAATCATGCATATGGAAGCATTCTTTTGCAGGGTTAGAATGCATAAGTCTCCGCAGCTTTCTTCATATTGCTACGAACGAAGTTAATATATCTCGGAGCCACCGTCAATCGCACGCCTACATCGAGGGCCGAATCATCTCTGTCAGCTGTTTCCTCCCCTGATGGAAGGCGCCCGCTACCACCGTTGCTGAAAGGGAAGAAAGGCATAGGAAAGACTGTGCTTAGCATGTCCTTTGCTGAACTTACCTGATGCTTTTCTGCTTCGCAACTTCCACCCACGTTCATCACTATTGATGTCTCACGATATCGCACTTTTCGCCTTTTCGATACGTCACCAGGGTGCCACAGAGGACGAGCGAGGATCTTGAATGGCCATCATAGCGTGCGTTAATCTGCAACATGTAACCGGGCGAGATGTCACGGGTCGTCGCTGCAATAAAAAAGAAATAGAAAAAAATCACCGGATCGCATACTTGCCAGGAGGATCACCAATTGTCGATAAAATTCCTCCAATAGCTGTGTTTGACAGCTGCTCCCATGGAGATATCGGCCGTGTTCGAAGCAGATAAACGCTGCAGTCCGATTACACCTTATAAAGTTGGGAACATATCGCATGCCAAATCAAAGGCAAATTGATGAGGAAGTCGCAAAATGTGATGATTTTGGTAGCAAATATGCGTGGGAGTTAAGATAGGCGTAGCAAATTTGGTCAAGATTGCGGACATACGAAATTTTCCAGAACGATGACGATAGAGACTAGAATGCCACTGGAAGTCAGCGATTAGCCTATAAAAAGCCGCTGCAAGGAGTTAGAGGAGAGTTAGTCGTGGACTTCGGAGTAACGAGCAATGGTAACTGTGAGCGCATTTTTCGTCGAAGGCTGAGGTGGGCTTGCCGGCTCCAGGGTCAATCCAAAGAAATACTCTAAACTTTGGCAAAGAGGTATTTTATTAATAAATTGAAGTGATTCGATTTAATGTTTTTTCGTTAACAACTCAAATGGTTCTTTTCCTAACAATTTCTATACTTAACAATTTCTATACAACTTAATTCTAACGTTGGTCGTCCCGCGGCTGGTTCTGTTATGGGTCGGGGTCGCACGGGTTGTTGCACGGCTAAGTTCGGTGCGGTAGTATGTCGGCTTGAAGAGTTTCAGTCCGCACAAGAGGCAGGCTTGGAAGAAGCAGTCCGCACTTAGGGCAGGTTTGCAAGGATCCAGTCCGCTTGGAAGAGGCAGTCCGCACTTAGGGCAGGCTGGCAAGGATCCTGTCCGCGCAAGGGGCAGGCTTGGAAGAGGCAGTCCGCACTTAGGGCATGCTCGCGAGGGGCAAGCTTGGAAGAGGCGGCAAATCCACTGTATGTAAACCACAAGGCTTCTCTCAGACGGGGGGAAACCTATCGGACGGCGCGGCGGGCTGGCTATGGCTAGTAACAGACCCGTATTTAATCGCTCCAGCACCGAGGTGAAGGCGTCAAAACGGAATAAATGAGTCGGAAATCGATCACCGGGAGAGGCTGTCAAGATTACACGAGATTGGTACTTTCACTTGAGCAGACTCTCTTGACCACATCTCTCAATCCACCTCTTATGCAAATTTCTGCAAAAAGCAAATGTGAATTGCATACGTGAATGCAATTCACTTTTGCAAACAACTTGGCCAATGAGATTGAGAGGAGTGATCATTTTCGGGTGGCGTGATCTTCGCCAGATATTATTTATGCTGAACCATTTATGAACAGTAGCGGCCGTCAAAATGGAACACAGTGGAGGCGATATAATTGTAACACTTCTTTACAAAACTAATTCGAAACGCTAGTTTAAAAAACAAAAATTAAAAAGCAAACTCTCTCTCAGAACCAGCAAAACCAGTATTTGTATTTCCTCTCCTCCTCAGGTCGGATTCGGCGTCGGCCCCTGCACTTTTGCAACAATATCTTTCTTGCATTGAGACGTCCGCAGAAGGAAGAAATTCATAAAAAATGTATTCTCGTTTACGGCCTTAAAAAAAATTGAAACGATTCAAGAATGCGTTCTATTTATGTACATATGTATGTTGCGGGATTGGCAGCACGGTTATATATTGTGACATCGCTCTTGACCTCTTGCTCTCGCGGGTGTTGGAGATTATACAACATAAGAGTAGAACTAAGCCTTCAAGCCGAAGAGTCGTTGCTTAGCTGTCTGGTTCATATCACTAAATTCTTTTTTTTTTACCTTTATATTTCTATTAACTGTTAGTTACATCTTTTCCTATAATAAAACTATTTTGTCATATTCTTTGATTGATCTGGTTTCTACATTCATATAGAATATATGTAGAAAATATAAGTTTTAAGATTCAGCGTAGTACATATTTTTCCTATTAACATGTAAATCTTTCCAGACCGCCGATACTGCATTCCCGATGTCAGTTGAGTTCATTCATTGTTCTCGCTTCGCCGCACTCGGGAACGATCGTGTTACTACAATGCAGTGGGTAGCTAAGAGCTCACATTCGCCAGCATAGTGGTGGGTAATGACTCGCTAGCAATGTGATGCGAATAACCTAGAAAGGAAGTATGATAAAATCAGAGATACGTGGTGCTATAGGGAATTCTCCGAAATGGCAAGCTGGAGGAAACTAATACTGCTAGTTGCTGGGGTATGTGGAGCCGGAGTCGTGTTCGCCTGGATAGCTAAAGCGTGGGCATGGTACAGACTGACACAGGTCCATCCAATTTCCACCTGTATATAGAAAATGAATTTATATTATTTACTACAAGAAGATATTGTTTCAGAGTTATTTAGAAGAGGGCCCAAATAGTTGAAAAGTTGATAAGCCTATGTGAGTACTGAAATACCCATCTTTTCATGTGAAAAGTCAGTTGGCACTGAAACTAACATCAATGTGTCTTAAACTTCTTACGATTATTGCATAGTGATAGTGGATAATAACTGGGCACTCACCACAGCACTCACCATCTGAGTATATCGTGAGACTTGGGCATTGTTATCTGAAAGGTGTGGCACATGTCCTGCAACAGGGTGTCCTATTGCTAACAATGCAAGACTGATTTTCAACATCCAAAGAAACAGATATGGATGATCCTGTAATTTTTGCACATCTTTAAAGTTGAAATCTATGATGTATGGACAATTTATTTTTTATGACATATTGGAGATGATGGACCGTCAACACGTGAATGTTGGATGCTGTATCTGCATTCTTAAATAATAAACTTCGTGAAAGTGAGAGAATGTGAGGCCTGCAAATATATGTAATTTGTAATATATTTGAAGTATGTACAAATTTTGCTCGTTTTGTACGAGAAAAAAAAAAAATCGAAGTAATACAAGATGGGGCAGAAGTAATATCTTAATGCAAATATGCCAACATTTGTGCAAATGTTGTTACAGACAGATAGGGAATTAGTCGACATTAAACAATGGAGCGATACACACCTGAAGACGCGAAATTATTGTTAATGCTTATTTGACCAATTTCAAGTCCACAAACATTGATGAGAAAATGCTGCACACAATTTGGCTGCACACAATTTGGCATTAGCAGACGTTCGTTTTTTTTTTTTTTTATAATTTGCGCGCACTCAAAGGGTTATGGATACCCTTAACATGTTTACACACAGTTCAGGTGTTGGAAAAGATGGATAGAGAGAGAGAGAATTTTGGTGAAAGATCTGAAGATGTTCCCTTACAAAGTGCAAACCATTCACCAATTGTTGCCTAGCCACAGTCAAGCGAGGTTAACTTACTCCCATGCTCTGTTAAACCGGGTGAAAGAAGAGGATGATTTCTTATCCAAAATCATAATGAGTGGCGAAGCTTATTTGCATCTAAGTGGTTGTGTGAATAAACAAAATTGGGGTTTTCTGGGGCATGGCGAATCTGTATTAAATGCAAAAAAAAACCATTATATGCCCTTAAAATGACTGTTTGGTGCAGCATTTGCAGTGAAAACAGCTCGGAAAACAATGTAGATTTTGAATCGCCAATTTTTGGGCATGTGATCTCCCAGTTTGGCGATTTGAACTCACCAGATTGCCAGATCTGACGGCGCCAGACTTCTTCCTTTGGGGCTTTTTGAAATCTCGCGTTTACCACAACAAATCACAAGCTCTGCAGGTCTTTAAAACCAACATTGAAGAAAAAATCACCAATTTAGATGTTTTGCGAGCAGCAATTCAAAATGCCCAAGAGGTGGTCATTTGACCGATATCATTATATATATTAATGTTATCAATTCTACACTTTCAAGTTAACTTTTCCTGAAAACAGAGCCCAATTTTTTTCATTTCTAACAAAATGGCAGCCAATTCACATTATGATATTACTTTTGCCCCACCTTGTAGATATTATACATCTTACTTATTCTATCGAACTCTCATAAATTTAAATACAGCCGTATAAGAACCTTAAATAGGTTTGTGAGTTCTCATACGAATAAAAAATTCTTCTCAAATTGCCTGAAGAAAAGTCCCAATCATCTGCCTACCTAAGTGTATTATCGATTAACGAGTAACGTAAGTACCGTACGACTTCCTACTCATAGGTAGTATTCCCCACGCAAATACCTACTAAAAGGATCCTGCAATTCCTTTGTTTGTTTATTTAACATCCACGAATGTAGCTAAAACACTTAACAAATTATTTGTTCACCACCTCTCTTAAAACTTTGCAAATGGATACACATACGTGTACTCTGTCGAAAAATAAATAAAAGTAGATCCCTTTACATTTCCGGTCGTAACTACTTTCATCTTCCATCACTCAGTGAGTAACAAATGGTGATGCGAACAGATTGCAAGTACATTACGAGACTGAGTAATTATTTTCGCCCAGTGATAGAGCCGATGTCACCTGCAGCTGGTTTTAAAGTAGTTGTCCTTGTGCTAGTTCCTTTAACACTTAATTTTGGCAATTGAAAGAGGGTAAAGTCTTCGTCAGCAGTTGTTGGCGGATGTACGAGTAAACAACATGATAAATGAGTTTTCGTTATCTTATTTTACAAGAACGGAAATGGATAAAACAGAGACTGAGGAAGATTCTTCTCTTCTGATTGTTAAATGGGGATTATATAGGAAGGCAGAATGACTAATCCTTTCGAAACTATAACATGCATGTTTACAGTATGTGATGTTACCCGTGGAAAGATTATTGGACTATTGAACTTGAAATGATTGTTTTAGTTACGCTTATATGTTGAAATTTGATGGATTTGAAGGAGTCAATAATTTGGTGTGGGTGCACAGGTGCAGTGATAAATTTATTCTACTATTAAGTGGTAGGTTCTGAACTCAAGAATCAAATATAACCATTCAGTTTATGCAGTACTAAGAATTAACACTGCAGCTACAGGACACCGAGTGTAACTAAAGAAGTACCCGAAAAAAAACTATGGATCCAAAACGAATGCAAAAATATCACTTTCTGTCCCGTAGTTCGAACGCTGCCCAAAAAGTATGTAATAAAACTTACTACTAAATGAGCATTGATATATTAAGCGTGGATGGTTGGTAAGTGCCCAATTTCAATTTTGTTTAAATAAAAAGATTTATTTTTCTCCCTTTCCCCAATTCTAATTTTCTAATTTACAAAACGGACAGTGGCATCTCTCGGTAATACATGAAAACAATTTCGTCTTAAGCGTATTTTCCATTGTAGACTTTATAAACGTCCTTTCAATCTTCCGCACCATCCGCTTTAGGATCTAGTTCCTATATGCTTTTTAGATGATGTTTTGCATTGTTGCCGCTAGGAACAATAGCACTAGCAGTTATTTGCGAAGAAAGATTTGCGGGGATTGCATACAAATTATAGTTCACTTGTCACCCATGTTAAGCATATCAATATAAATGAGCTGTTAAGCAATTGCACTAAAAAATATAACTCTTTGTTTTCCCTTGTCTTCAAATTCACTCATTAGTTTAAAAGGAAGATACAAATCTTTTTGTTTAATCGATAGAGACCGATGATCTGTTGCAAGATGTAAAGGGTTATCCCAACAAATCGTGCTATCTACTACACGAATGCAAACATTTGGATGTTTAGATGTTTGTTGTTCAATCACGTCTTAACAGCTCAATGAATTTAGAAGTTAACTTAGTATATAGACAATTTATATCCTAGATTAGTATATAGGCTACTTCTGCATATTAAGCAAATATGCATAGGTAAGACTAAAAAAAAAAAGGAAGTGACGGACTGATAGACTAACATATCAATGCACAACCCAAACCGTCGCGTCGGATCTATAAATTTGAAATTTTGCACAAATGTTTCTTATATAACGTAGGCATCTAAAGGGTGTCCCACAATTCACGCAAAATTTGAATTTTGCGCCATTTAATAGTACAGTGGTGCCAACGGAAAAAAAGATAGCAATGTGACAGCTGACATTTCGGGGCTAGTAAAAATGGAGAGCTATACGAAAGAACAACGCATTTTCATTGTTGAGCAATATTTAAAAAATAATGAAGGTTTGTCAGCTACGGTCTGCAATTTTCGTACAAAATGATGAAGCTCATTTTCATCTTGATGGCTTCGTTAATCGTCAAAATTTTCGCATTTGGAGTTCAGAAAACCCGCGAGTAATTGTTCAGAAACAAACGCATCCACAACACGTGACTGTTTGGTGCAGATTTTGGGCTGGAGGCATTATCGGATCATTCTTCTTCGAAAATGCTTCTGGTCAGGCAGTAACAATTAATGGTGTTCGTTATTGTGACATGATAACCTAGTTTTTAGTGCCTAAATTACAAGATATGGATGTGACCAATATGTGGTTTCAACAAGACGGTGCCACATGCCATACTGCAAGAGAAACAATTCAATTACTGCATGCGCCATTACCTAATCGTGTAATCGGCCGTTCTTGCGATGAGAATTGGCCATCCAGATTTTGCGATTTAACGCCATTGGACTTTTTTCGTTGGGGTTTTTTTAAATCAAAGGTCTATGCAAACAAGCCCACGACCACCAACGCCTTGAAAGAGGAAATTGGGGGTGTGTTAATGAAATTCAGCCACATTTATGCGAAACGGTCATAGAAAATTTCAATAAAAGAGTACGTACTTGCCAGCAAAGCCGTGGCGGCCATGTATCCGATAGAGCAACATTACTCCACTAGTCGTACCCAGCTCCATCTGCTGCCCTTAGATATGTTTGCCAAACAGATTGCTCCCAGTGCGACCATCCATCTAAAAGCCTCCTCGCAGTCCTGGTATCACATTGGCCACTCCTCGATCCTTGATCTACTCAACTTCACCCACGAAAAAATGGAATATGTCATGCGGAAACTGAGATTTGACCGAAATATCTGTACAGAACCCATGAACGGGATGAATGGGACAACTCTCCTAATCTCGATGATAATTCGGTTCACTTCTTGACAGATGGCTTTAAGACCAAATGTGGGATTGGTTGTAGTATTTTTTCCAAAAAGTTCATACCTGAGTAACTCTTTCCGCTTCCCAGTTCACTGTAGCGTTTTCTAGAGGGAAATCATAGCGGTTAAGGAAGCCCTGTCATAGCTAAAATGTAATGTATTATCTGTCAGGGATATTAGCATTTTCACTGACATTTAAGCGGCAATGAAGTCCATGGCCTCCTTCAAAGTCTGCCTTAAATTGATGTTTGTCTCTTACGGAGATGACAGAGCAGTTTAGCATTCACCGATGCTGGGTGTCAGACCACAGGGACATTCCGGGAAACTGCAGGGTGGACGAGCATACCAGACATGGTGCAAGTCCAAGGATTCTGCCTGGTAGGCAAACCCTTGGTATGTCTCTTGGTTCATGTAAGCATTTACTAAAGTTGAACTCTATTAGCAAGACCAACCACAAATGGGAGAACGGCTCAATGTGTCACATTTCGAGATAGACTTGTCCTAAGCTGGACTAGAAACGTAGTGCCTAGTTGGTTAAGTTAAGGCGATCACAAATCAGCTGCGTTGTAGGTAACCTATAGGCCAAAATGCCAAAAAACTTGGCCTTTTTGCCAACCAATTCCGCAGTAGCTGCAGGGATGAGGAGAAATAAGCAACCATCCAACCATCTTTCGCGGAAAGTAAAACTCCATCTAGGAATCACCTTCCTTGATGACGTCGTCGATATGGCGTCCTTAGGTGTCATCAGCATCTATTGCTTCATCGAATTTTTTTAATTTTGTAGTTAGTCCGTGGGCGGTAGATCCAAGCAACCTTTACTGGTCTAAGTGTTACCTAACCTTACCTATAAGTCACCATTCTATGATATCTGTTGGCCTTTTTACGGCATATTATAGGTATATACTGATATATACACATATATCTCTAAACAAATGGTAGGTGGAAGATTTATTACATTTTTTTGTAGTTATAACGCACGCGGCCTTTCTCTAAACGCATAGTTAAAGAAAAGGAATTTGTATACTTTAGATTTATTTGTGCGGTATTTTTTAGGTATGGTATTATTTCGCTGGAAATTATCTACCATGAAATCGTTCCAATAAAAATGTGGGTTAGGTGAAGCAATTGCGAAGCTATGGTCTTTATCTAGGTAATAAAATTGATGAATTAGTTTAGGGATGTGTTGAGTTCAGTAGCTACGTTTGTCTAAACATTTGGCATATTGTCTAGATTCCAATCCAGTCAATCTGCAAATTCAAACACATAACGCAATCAATCACTCATCCCATCATCCACATCAAACAAAGAGTCTACCTTAGTTCCAAATCAATAATAAAATGACCACAATTTGACATGTTTTCTATCACTCAGCAGGAGGTCTATAGAAAACCGGGCAAGGATAACCGCATTATGGTCGCTTTCTATCTACTACGAGTATATCAATCACTTTGTCAATCTCCAGAGTCCTCCTTAAAGGTTCGAGAGAATAAATCAGAACGGGAAGTGAATTAATATCCCGGTCACCAACGGTGAAAACTTAAGTCCTCCTCCAGAGGAATGAAACTTAAATTGTTGTATCATTTAAATAGAAGTGCCATAAAAATTTGTCATCCCCATGACACCATAAGTAGGTCAGTAAGCCTGCAGCAAGGCAGATAGGACTCAACCTACTAGTAGCGGTGGTGTGCTGGATGGAGGAAGCGAGCGCGTGCGACAGCGTGTAATCTAAGTTGGAATACTGAAATATATCAAGGAGTAGAATTCTAGATTTACCACACCAGTTTGCGGGAAGATAAATTATTTCGTCGTGGGTGGCAGTGGAAAAGATGTAGTCTAGAAGATAAATGTTGTGAGAGAATTTTGCGTCTCATTAACTGTGATATGGTGCCATGAAAGAGAAATAAGACAAGAATAAACAGTATGAATCAGTAATATAATAAAAAAGGACTTCATATGTGGTCCATGGACAATAATGGTTTGATGAGTGTAGTTGTTTTAGACCTCGACAATACTGCTTTTAAATAAAATCAATTAAAGATCTTACCTTTAAAATATGCACATGCAGCAAAGAATGTATGAGGGCCTTTCCCCATATATTATACAATATTTGACGTCGATTTGGCAGGTCACCTGAGGTTCAAATCAGAATACCTTTAGCTTTTGAAGGATCTTAATTTTTCATGAATTTTCCACAAGGACACAGGACCCGGCAGAACTTGTTGCAATCCTAAGAACATTGGTTTCACCGTGTTCTATGAAAGAGATATGGTAAAGAATGCCGTCGCCGATGAAAGTTTATATCCCCCGTTCATTTCGAAGGCAGAGCTCCAAGCGATCTTCGAATCACTGAGAAAAAAGAAATCCGTGGGAATCGACGGTATACCCAACATTGTACTTAAACATCAGAGAGAGAGAGTTCAAGTGACAAGTCGTGTTTTTAATGAGCTCCCGTGAAAATCCTGAAAATTTCATTCAAAGTATAGGAATATTTCTACTTTCACCTTAAATAAGGCTGCATTTACACCTGCCGCACGAATTGTTTACAAATAAGTCGAAGGTGAGTCGATATTTGGCATAAATTACAAAAAATATGCCTCTGAAACGGACAGCCACAAAAACCCCAAAACATAACACGACACAACAAAAGAGTCCTAGCGGATACCTCCCCTGAATACCCCCCATTAAAGATCAACAAAGACGATGAAAACATGTCTGTCGGTAAAATGTTGATCAGCGACTTGAAATCGTTGATAGTAGGATCCATGGGGTCACTGCTGGATGAAAAGCTCAGAGACATGCCAACAAAATCTGATTTAGAAGGGATCAGCTCAGAAATTCACACTCTACAGCTAAACAATATAGCTCTCCAAAATCAGCTAAAGGAAACGGTGTCGCGCTGTGTTATGCTCGAACGTCAAGTGGAGTGGCTATCGAAGAAAGCCAATGAGAAAAATATCATCATACACCTGCCAGCGCAAAAAGGTGAATCTGCTGCTGAAAAAGCTAAATCTGTATGCCTGGGATTGTTAAAGGAGCAAGATCCTGCTGCAATAACTTCAGTTAGGACCTTGCGATCAAGGAACACAAATGTGGAGAATGTTGTTCTTGAAGTGCGTGATAGAGAGGATGTGGGACGTATACTTGGAGCAGCTGGCAAATTGAGAGAAGTAGGTATCTCCTTGCACAGAGACTACCCAGCAGCTACGCGTCTACGCAGAAGGTAACTAATTAAGTTGGAAAAAGTCATCCAAACACAAAACGGCGACGCTAAAATAAAAATCCAAGGAGAAACACTCAAATTTGGAAAAACAACATTTTATTTTGATGGCTCAAACAACCTAACAAGCAACGAAGAATGCGAGATGACTTATCTACAGCAACTGGCAGATGACAACTGTCAAGTGTCAATCGACAAGCAGAGCAGTAGCAGGGTGTTCCAATCTGTCAAACCTAGCGTTCAGGCAACTAGTGCCCAATTAAATAATTTTTAATTGTAATGCCGTCAGCCCTAGACTAAGTATTTTATCGTTAGATGTTATTGCTTATAATGTAGCAGGCTTAGGAAACAAGTTTATTTTTAATGATTTTTTCGAATATATTAGTCAGTATGATATTTTCTTCTTATTTGAAACCTTTGTAGAAAAAAATATGCATAGGTTTGAACGTCACCTAAGTAATTTCGCACTACACTGGATACCAGCAACAAGAATATTTTCTCACGGAAGAGCGAGTGGAGGGTGCCTATATGGTATTAAAAAGCACACATATAATAATTTAAGATGTCGTTTTATTAATGAGTTCAACAGAACTTTTGTTGAAATAACTTCGGATGCTATGAAACTGTTTATAATCCCAGTCTATATAAATTGTAACAAATGGATGGAAGATTTTCAGAGCTTATACGACTTTTTATTAGAATTCGGAGAAGAGAACGTAATGATTATGGGAGATTGTAACGCGAGAATAGGGAGTTCGCAGCTTTTGGAGGTGGAACCCGAGCTGTTACTACAGTCCGTAAACGCAACCAGGTGTGTCACAGATAATATAATTGATAGAAATTGCAGAAAATTTATTGAAATGTGTGAGTCAGTTGGTCTAACGGTTTTGAATGGTCGTTCCAAAAGCGACGTGAAAGGAAACTTAACGTTTCTCAGAGTTATTGCTTGCTCGACAATAGATTACTGCCTGGTGCGTGGAAAATGGCTGAAGTTTGTTGCCGATCTCAATATTAACGAACGGATTTACTCTGATCATCTACCATTGTCAGTTATGATGTCATTTGATATATGCACTGAATCTGAAGCTCTGGAATTACGCTTATTACCTAAACTCCAATGGAAGGAAAGCTACTCGCTTAGTTATAAACAACATCTGAATCGTAGTCTCAGGGATATAGATGATAGCGAAATTAACTCAAGTCGTGGTGCGGATGCTTTAGTTTCTTGTATTACGCTTGCTGCGAGAGGTCTCCAACCGAGAGCAAATCTAAAAAAAATCAAATGTTGGTTGTCAGATTGGAAAATCTCGTTTCTGGTCCCTATTTTTAAATCTGGATCTATGGATCTTATATTGATAAATGTTTTATTTAATGTCGGCAATTATGTATGGAATACAGTATCAGGTAAATGTCCGCCTCTGCTAGTCTCACAAATGCGAGCCCTTTTGAGCACATTTTTCATTACATTCTTACACATTTCACGCGGTATTTCATTAATTTCATCACGAATATTTTGTTTGAGTTGCTCAAGCGTTTCTGGTTTGCTTGCACAAACCTTGCTTTTCAGATATCCCCACAAAAAGAAGTCAGGAGCAGTCAAATCAGGCGACCGTGAAGGTCAATCAACATCACCATTTTTTGAAATAACTTGTTGTGGAAAGAGGTCTCGCAGTAATTCCATTGTAATCCTGGCTGTATGCGATGTGGCACCGTCTTGTTGATACTACATGTTAATCAAGCCCAAAGCATGCAGTTGTGGCGTTAAAAAGTTTTCAATCATATCACGATATCGCTCCGCATTCACAGTTACCGTTACGCCGTTTTCATTTTCAAAGAAGTAAGGTCCAATGATTCCTCCTGACCAAATTGCACACCAGACTGTTACTTTTAATGGATGCAAAGGTGACTGATGAATAATTTGAGGGTTTTCCATTGCCCATGCTTGGGCATATCACCTACAGACCCTCTTTCTTCGAAATCATTCACTACACGATAAATAGTGCGTTTTGTTGGCACGTTGTTTCTCCCAAAAATTTCACGTAACTTTCTCATCGTCACAGTAATCGATGATTGATTTTGATAAAATGTTTTAACGATTAAAACACGTTGGTTTATCGAATATTTTTCCATAATAAATTTGCCACGTGTCTACTTCACGACTGCCAAATATGAACTGTCAAGACTAATGTTTACCAAAATGGCGGCAAAACAAAGTAGTATACGTTCCCGGCGGACACCCTGTATATTATTAAAGAAATCGTATGACAGCCCTCATCTTGTCTAAAACCTTTTTTGACATCGAACTCGATGGAGTCTGCCATTCAACTTAATCGTCTTTTTCACAATGACCACTTTTATTACAACACACACTCAAAATGTAATTTTCCACTAAGGAATCTAATTAACATATGTAAGTTCGACTTAATTGTCGCAGAAAATTTCACCAGGAATTTCACTTCAAATATTTTCATTTAACACTCCACAAAAATACTTTACATGGACTTTCGCGGCGCTCAAATGCGACATTCTAGTTAGTAGAATATCATTCACTGAATCATCACATGGTAATGTTCTGAGTGCAGTGAATTGGTGTCTGTCGGATGCCAGCCAGAATATTCATCCGAGTCTTTATGACCCGAATTGCATGGTATTCTAGACATTGGAAACGAATTATGTGGAGAAGACTCAGCCATTAGGAAGGCATTTCAAAATTGATGAACATTAAAATGAAGAATATGTTCCTTGTGAAGGGAAACTAGTGTTCAATGGAGTATGAGAAGTCTTACCGTTATAGCTGACAATTGTTCCCCATGGATAAATCATCATTATGAGTGCGGTATTTATCCTGCACACAATCAAAGTGATTTTAAACGTTCAGAATTAATCCCAATTGGCAAATTTTGCAAAACAAAGCTTTATGATTGTCTAACAACTTCTTTTGCTACCAAAAAGGCGGATTTGTTGTCTCTAAGGGCAAAAAAAAAACAGCAAATTTCGCAAATCTCGTTTTACTTCCATAATGCTCCGAGGTTAATTTACAAAATGTCATTTGCCTCATTATTCTCTCCGGAATCATTTATCGTACATCTATTGTTGGAACTGGAAGTGTTCTCCGGCAGAATTAGCAATCATGATGGTGCAATTAAATTGATCCAAGAACAGTCATTCCATGTCCTAATATCCACCCCTGACGGAAATCAACTGTAAGAAAATTTCCCGTTGAGATTATTCTTTTGAGGTTCAGTGAACGAATAAACTATTCTCTTGGTTAGAAAAAAATTCTAGATCGATTAGCTTTGTATAAAATGGCAAACATAGTCTTGGATTATAATTTTCCTAATGAATACCATAACAATTGGGTACCGGTAGTAGGTATTGGAATAAACGGTATTAGCTGGATGTGGGTTAGAAAAACGTGTCCTCTTAATTCCTTATCACGCCTTTGGTCTCGAAGGAATATGACTCTAAGTGCTTTCAACTATGTATGCATGCATGTAAGACTCAAAGGTAAATGTCCTCACGAAACTTTATTATACATACATGGGTATTGTTTCTACGTGTTATTTTGTTATAGATTTTCGTCCTTAGATATAATGTTCTTGACTAACTATCATAAATAATTCCCTAAAACAGGTTATTGCATTAAGAACTTAGAATTTCTGTAGTTTGGCATATAAAATGAATAATTCAGTACCTCAAGATATTACATGAGATCTTGATGGTGGGTGAGTTTCAAAGGAATCAAAATTTAAATTTCACTTTCGTGGACCATATCGCATTTTACATAAACACAAATTTAAGTTTCCTTGCTAACTAGCTCCGTCAAAGAAATATAAAATAAACTGCATGGCTAGGTCGTACGCTCTTGCACCTGTTTTGTACATGGCAAATGTAAAAACATGAATGTTTAGGCGCCAACATTATTTTTTTTTATTTAGACCCACCAATTACTTTGAAAACGTTTTAAAATCGAGAAGTAGCCAATTGTTTAAAACAAAAATTTTTTGTGCGATCTTTTAGCACATATTCATGCATGAATTGTATATCATTTAATAAAATATTGCATTTGTGGTTCTACACAACTTGAATGCGAAAGACTACAGTGTCATAATTGGAAAATTAATTTTTTTTAACTCATTTTCAGAGCAGATGCACATTTCCAAATTTTCCAGAAGAAGCATAACGATCCCTACACATATTGGCTTGTAGCCGGCTAAACCACAATTTGCACAAAAGGAATTAATTTTGCGATGAACAAAACTTATATGAAATATCTGTGATAGTAAAAATTAGAAGAGGAGAACTGATGTAAATGAACTATATGCCTCATCTTTTATTCTTGTGTCTTGCATCCCCTTGTGAGCCCTAGGGTCTCTATTACACCTATTCTGTACGGTTTCTGTAAATAAATTTCTGTTCGCTAATTGCCGTGATTCCTTCTCGACTGTTGTGCCATTGTGATTTAACGATTTTCATTCCAACGCGTGATTAACTATGCAACTCCTGTCTTTCAATATAAAATACTTCCGCTGTTCAATAGCTGTAGCTATTAGCTAATGATTCGTTCTCTGACAAAGATATTCGTTGGAGATACGGTCTTGTAGGCACCTTCTGGTGATAGTAGTAGTCACTTTTTAGGTGCTACATGCATATGAACTTATTGACTCAACGTTGGAGCGGAAAAGTTGAAGCTAGATGTTTAAGCTGATTGCATACTTCGCCATATTTTGGACAGCATACCAACACGACTTTGACTTTGCTTTACCGATTTAGCTGGTTATGTCCTGTTCCATGTCACTATATTGGAGACAATCACTCCAATATATTGGAAATCCTCTACTCTCTTACGGGTTACCCAGCAATGCATACTCGAGCCCGTTCCGAGTCTGATAATTTAAGTTTCCGCACTACGATGCCTACTTCACACTCCACACCTGCTGTCATTTGGCAGAGGTCCATAATTCTGTGCAAGATTCGAGATGTTTAAGTTGATATGTAATAGCCTATTGAATTCCTTCGCCTTTAATATTTATTAAAGAATAACTACCAACAACAAGAACAATGCTAGTCTTCCCCGTGCAGGGACGGGTTAACAATATCACTGCAGCGCCCCCCCCCCCAACAACCAGCGCTTGTCGTAAAAGGCGACTAAGGGGACAAATCAGATCTAGGCAATATAACACCCAAGTGAGCCTAGCGACACATATACTACCTTAAAAACCCTCCCACAAGTGTGCATGCGAGTCCGTGGGTTGACACGACTGGAGATCACCGGTGTCATAAAAGAAAGATCAAACAATACTAAAACAGGAGCATGCACGTGTCAAACAACAAACACCATCGCAATATGGTGCAAAAATTGTATTGCAAAACTGTATCATTATGATAATACTTGCAAAAAGGAAAGGCACTACCCCGCCAGGCACTACCACTGCTGTGCATGGTACTGATCCTGGACCGAGCAGAAATGTTCGGGTCAGAGCTATACGGATTCCGGGGGCTAGCAAAATAATGAAACAGTTTGGACGCAATTTGAGGGTCGCGAGTTGGAACGTTGGAAGCATGACCGGTCGAAGTTACGAGCTGGAAGAGATGATGAATAGAAGGCGGGTGGACATCTTGTGTGTCCAAGAGACGAAATGGAAAAACACCGGGAATCGGGCGCGTTTCTTGGACGTTAGGACAAAAGATTACAAGATGTTCTACTACGGAACGGAAAAGTCTAAGAACGGAATCGGTATCATCCTTGTGGCAGAGCTACTTGGTAACGTCTTGAGCATTTCGAAGTCCAGCGACCGTTTGATGTCTCTCAAACTAGTAATACAAGGAGAGGTGTGGAATATTGTCAGTGCATATGCTCCCCACGATGAGTACAATCAGAGAGATAAAGATTGGCTAGATTTCCACAATCTCCTTAAGAACATCCCAAAGGAAGAATTTCTATTTGTTGGAGGAGATTTGAATGGACATGTCGGGAAATCAAACGAAGACTATGAAGACTGCCATGGAGGACTAGGATATGGCACCAGGAACCTTCCTGGTGAAGACATCCTAAGCATGTGCAAATCACACGGTCTTATCGTGTTAAATACCATGTTCATCAAACAAAGCCGACACCTGATCACTTACAGCAGTGGTGGAGATGAAACTCAGATTGACTACCATTTGGTAGGCAGTTTCATGAAGCCCCGGGTAAAAGATTGCAAAGTGATCCTGGGAGAGGCAATCGCTCGGTAACACCATCTCCTGCTAACAGAAATTTTTATGAAAACACCGAAGAAAAGCAAACAAACAAGGGTCTCTGAGAAAATCAAGTGGTACAATCTGGACAAAAAAAAAGGCGAAGCTTTTGTTTTCGTAATGAAAAATTACCTCTCTCACACCATCAACGGAGCTGAGGATGAAGAGTGCAGAGCACAAAATATGTGGGATTCCCTACAGCGAACTTGCTTAAAGAAGGCCAAATCACTGCTAGGAGCTTCAAAAGGCCACCATCAACACGCCAAAGAAACATGGTGGTGGAGTGATGAAGCTAAGATGCTGATAAATGAGAAGAAAGCGGCTTTCAAAGCTTGGTCAAAGTGCCCCTCTAATAACAATGACGAAAAAGCTCGCCTCGAAATGGAATACAGATGCTGCAAGGAAAAAGCGAAGAAGAAGTGCGCCCAGCTTCAAGCAGAGAGTACGGAGGGCCTGTATCGGGAGCTGGAGAAAATATTTTCCCCGGTTGCTGATGCAAACCAGGCTATCCAGGAGCTGCGAAGACACAATATGAACAAGAGCGCCACTATCTTCAAAATAGCCGCCCAAAGAAGGAACAATGCTCAGGAGATTCGTTCGCCAAAGTTCATTAGCAATGCTCATGGCCAGCTTCTTGTGGATGACGACAAAATTCTGCAGAGGTGGCGACAGTATTGTGAAGAGCTTTTAAATGAACAGTTTCCCCGGCTATACTTTCCAAGAGCCACCCCTAACTGTGAAGAAATAGCCGACATTACAGTCGAAGAAGTTAGTGAGGCGGTCAAATACTCCAAAAAACGAAAAGCGGTTGGGCCAGACGAAATACCCTCTGAGTTCTGGAAAAAGATGGGAGACATCGGGTTCAGATGGCTCAGAATTCTTATCTCCAAATTCGTGAGAGGTGATCCAATGCCGAATCAATGGAGGGAAAGTTACCTCCTCCCTGTATATAAAGGGAAGGGTGATACGCGAAACTGTGATAACTACCGTTCGATCAAGCTGATGTCACACACCATGAAGATCGTTGAGCGGGTATTAGGTGGCCGACTGCGAAAAATAATACGGCTATCTGATGATCAGTGCGGGTTTGTCTCGGGTAAATCAACCACAGATGCAATCCAAAGTATAAGGATCATAATGGAAAAACATCGTGATTCCTTAAGGGATTTGCATATTGTATTGGTTGACTTTGAAAAGGCATTCGACAGACAACCACGAGATCTGATATGGGTGGTGCTAAGACATCGAGGGGTTCCAGAAACCTATGTACAGATGATCATGGACATGTACGAAAGAGCAAAGACAAGAGTAAGATGTCCCGCTGGAGTAACCGAAGAGTTCCCAATCAAAGTCGGGGTGCACCAGGGAAGCGTTTTAAGTCCTTTGCTCTTTATTACAGTCCTTGATTATCTGCTTGAAGGTAAAGTGATGGACCCCAAGGTACATCAGTTATTCTTTGCTGACGATGGAGCCATCATAAGTGAGGATCCTACATCCCTGCAACGAGCACTTGATGTGTGGGTGGACGTTTTGGAGGGAAATGGGTATCGCATTAGTTCAAGAAAGACAGAGTACTTGTGCTGCCCGTTCTCTGATCCACTCAGGCCTATTCCAGACATTTATTTGAATGGAACAGTGCTTCCCAAGTGCGAAAAGTTCAAATATCTGGGATCTATGATCAATAGCAAAGCAACTTGTGATGACGACATCAATCATCGTGTAAGCGTAGGGTGGATGAAGTGGTGAGAAAATTCCGCTATCTTCTGTGACGGAAAAATGCCCCCTAAGTTGAAAGGAAGGCTCTACAGCGCAGTTGTACGTCCAGCGCTCACATACGGTTCACAATGTTGGACGATGTACAAAAAGTATGAGAGTAAATTAACGGCAGCTGAGATGAAGATGCTTCGCATGACAGCAGGATTGACCAAGCTTGATCGAATAAGAAGTTCGAAGATCCGTGGAAGCTTTCACATCAAGGAAACCATCGTACACAAATTAGAGCGCGACCGGCTCAGCTGGTATTGCCACGTTCAAAGAAGAGATCATTTGAACCCTGTTAAAAGGCAATATCTATGCACGTTCCAAAGACATCGCGATGTAGGAAAGGCAGGCCTATAAACGCCTGGATCAGACAAATGCGATGACATCGGCATTTCATTGGCCTCAGTAACCGAGTGATCCAAAATCGGCAGGCCTGCCGATATTTTCTGAGGTCAAATAGGCGAACCCCACAGGCGGATCAGTAGAAATGCAGTGAAGTGGGAGGGCTGTGATCCCTTGTTTTCGGATCATAGCCTCGCTGTTAAAAGGAAGAAGAAAAAGAGCAAGAACAGTGCTAGGTACAATAAAAATACTAATCGTAGCAGATTTGGCAGTAGTCATATTATTAAAGTCAGACCTAACCCTGGAAATCAGAACACGAAATTCGGGAAACGACCAGGTAGTCTCCGAAGGCCTGAGAGACTCAGAATACCATTTGGAAAACTGCCACTAAAATCAATTCTTAATCTTACTCAACATTTTACAAATTACATAATAGCTCAAACAGATATAACAAAAGGTAATGAAAATTTTCTAATAGATACAGATGCGGACATTTCAATTTTGAAATCAAATAACCTAGAATCAAGTAAAACATTAGATACAAGAAGTAAAGTTAGGATAACAGGAGTTACAGATTCTGAAATATACTTCATAGGTTCAATAACAGCGCATATGAAGATAAATATATTGAACAGAATTTTCATATTGTAGAAGATAGCTTTCCAATATTAACAGATGGTATAATAGGCAAGGATTTTTTAATCCAGAATAACAGTAAGATAAATTATGAAGATTAAACAGTATCAACAATAAGCGATAATAATGAGTACATTATAAAAATGATAACAAAAATACCCAACAAAATATGTATAAAAGTACCAGCTAGAACACAAACTCTACATTCAATAAAACTATATGTTTGCATGCAGCAAAACAAGCGGCATACAAAGCGGCGCTGCAAAGGAAGACGACAGCTGCTCGTGAGCTCTAAGAGCAAAAGAGACGGGAAGAACATCGGCTTCTCCAAAAGAAGAAGAAAGAGCATGAGAAGCGCGCATTTGAGAATATCGAGAGGTTATACTCCAGGAACAATGTACGGAAGTTTTACCAAAAAGTAAAAAGAACGTGTCAGAGGAGCAATACTCGTACAGAAACCTGTAGAGATGAAAATGGAAACCTCATAGTAGAATCACTGTCGTTGCTGAGAATATGGAAAACTACTTCTGCAGACTGCATAACGCCGACGAAGACCAACATCCCGCTGTCAGGCAGAATGAACCATTCAACATAGACGATGATAGTCAAAATTTCCGTCCACCTGACCAAAATGAAGTGAGGATAGCAATATCCAAGCTAAAGTCCAACAAGGCTGCTGGACCTGACTGCTTACCGGCCGAACTTTTCAAGGCAGCTGGGGATGAATTGGTAGAGTGCATACACCAACTCATCTCTAAGATTTGGTCAGACGAGTGTATGCCTGATGAATGGAATCTCACCATCATTTGCCTGATCCACATGAAAGGAGACCCCCTCAATTGCGCCAATTTTAGCGGCATCAGTCTCCTCAACATCGCATACAAGATCTTTTCTGCGATATTGTGTGAACGCCTGAAACCTTTTATCAACAGCCTGATTGGATCCTATCAGTGCGGTTTCAGGCCAGGAAAGTCCACCATCGATCAAATCTTCACACTTCGGCAGATCCTAGAGAAAACCCAAGAATACCAAATCGATACTCACCATCTCTTTATCGATTTCAAGGCCGCCTATGACAGCATCTATAGAGAAGAGCTTTATAAAGCCATGTCTAGTTTTGACATCACTGCCAAACATGTCCGTCTATGCAGACTGACGATGGAGAACGCTCGCTGCTCCATTAAAGTCGGTTATTAATATAACCGAGACTTTTAATGTCAAAAAAGGTTTTAGATAAGATGACGCGCTGTCATGTGACTTCTTCAATATTGAACGGATTGTGCGGAACTCACAAGCCAACACCGGAGGCACAATCGGTTACAAGTCTGTACAACTGCTTGCATACGCCGACGATATAGACATTATCGGAAGAACTCAGCGGGCTGTCACTGGTGCGTTTGCAAGCATTGAGGCGGAAGCGGCCAAAATGGGTTTAGCGATAAACGAGGGCAAAACCAAGTATATGCTGTCAACAAGAAGGGACAGCCAACACTGACGAATTGACAGAAACTGACAGAACGTCACAGTGGGCAGCTATAACTTCGTGGTAGTAAGGGACTTTGTCTTCTTTGGCTCTGCTATAAACTCTAAGAACAACATGAGCGTAGAAATCAAGCGAAGAATAACTGTTGCCAATCGTTGTTTTTTTTGGGCTTATAAGGCAATTCAAGCCCTGTCTCGAAAAACTAAGGAGACTCTGTATAGTTCTCTGATCATCCCAGTCCTGCTTTACGGCGCTGAAACATGGACTTTATTTAAAGAGGGTAAAGATATTCTTGGTCGCTTCCAGAGAAAAATTCTTCGTAAGATTTTCGGTCCCATTTGAGTTGACGGGTTTTGGAGGAGAAGACTCAATCACGAACTATACGAGCTGTACAGCGACACCGACCTAGTAAAAAAAACTGCGTATTGGACGTCTGAGATGGCTAAGACATGTAGAGCGAATGGACACGAACGCTCTGGCCCGCAGAGTCTTCCAATCTAACCCCGAGGGACGACGCAGTAGAGGGAATCATCGCCGTAGGTGGCGCGCACAAGTTCAAGGGGACCTCGACCAACTTGGAGTGCGCAACTGGAGGCAATTAGCTAAAGACCGAGCTAAATGGAGAGGCTTGTTGGTTGAGGCCCAGGTTCACCCCGAACTGTAGCGCCACCTAAGTAAGGAAGTAACATCATTCACAGAGTTCATTGAACTTTTTTGTAGTAGCAGCAACCTTCAATACCATAGACGTAGTCACAATGGTAATTGCGAATTCTAATTGAAAATGAGCGAGTACTATGATAAGATATCGGACAACAGAAGCTCTGGTAATGGATCAATGTAAGGAATTAATGGATTAAAATAAGAGAAAATGTCCGAAACGAGCGTATACATTACATTCCACTGTGAAAAAGTAAGGAAATTTATGTTCATAACAGGTGGGTTGTAGAACCTGGATTTTGGGCAGGTTTTCCACTCCGTAATCACAGCCGATTTGAATTTTAGCCTATATGGCACCGAAGGCTTTCCAAAGTCACACGTAATAAAGGGGAAATAAAAATATGCTGATGCAACTTACGGGACATTAAGTCTCTTTTAGTGCTTTGGGTTTATGCTCAATAAACCTTTTCCATAAATATACATACATTCGGCTATGGGAAGGGAAGTTCCCTTCTTATAAATGGAAACGAATTTGTTTTACTTCAAATGTAGGTCACTGGACCAGCAATATACTTTACTGAATTTGTCTTTTGATCCTGGTCAATAATCAGATTTGAAAAGGATACACTTTTATAGCATGTATGTATAAAGGATTAAGATAGTGGTTTACAGTAACATGGATGAGGATAATAGAGAAACGTATGCACTTATCTGAATGGGAAAAGATATATTGTCAGTCGAAAATAACAAGGTCTCACGTCGAATAAATTCAAATTTCACGTTTTGATGCGGTTCGAATTCCCTCTTAAAAGCATTTCTTACTTTCCGCAAGAGAGTTGCACATTTCACAAAGGGAGCGCTGCAGAAAAAAAAAATGTTCATATCCTTAACAACGGAAGAGTTCGAGTGCATTGGAGGTAAAGCTGGGAATATGAACAGACTGTAGAAGAAAATATACTTTTAGGTACTTTTGTAAAGTTTCCATGAACACCATCCAAGTATGCAAAAAGTTTTACCTGGGAACTCTAAGCATTAGTGATAAACCCTTTCGAAACGTACACATTAACAAAGATCGAGTTACAGGAGAACCTAGGCCATCTCAAAGCGGATTACATAAAAAAAATGATAACATCAGACTCGAAGGACAAAATAAGGGTGCGTATACTCTCCATCGGGTAGGCGACTCCCCGGTAGGCCTAGAAATGGATGGTTGGACACATTCCGACATCTGGAGTGGTCTCGGGATCCCTCCTGATGAGTAGGAGTCAATGGGATCCCCATGAAGGATTAACGGGTCATTAAAAATGTATCGTAGGCTTTAAAATTCATTTTTGTACCCCTGGCCACGCCAATAATCAAGATATGGATAGAGTCCATACCGTTTTGCAGAGAATTTTAAAGCCGAAACAATATTTTTCTCCAATTTCTTCATTTTTTATTTATTTTATTTAGATACAATATCTTATAATTAGTGAAGCGTTCCACAAACGAATGGAGTTAACAAATTCTTGACTGACGACAAAAATGTCGAGGGAGAATTAATTGGCCGGATCTGTTTGAGGAAGATAATCTAATTTTTTCATAAAGATAGGCAGGCTGACGAGTAAGTAGAATATCTGAAAGCAATCTAAGAGTGCGAAACTGGAGAAAATTATCGAAAGTCATCTTGTACACGTACTTAGTGTAATTTGAAATTCGAGCTTATCGTCGAAATCCAAAGACGTAACGTGTTATGCTGTTAAAAGCAACATTGAGTTTTCTTTTGGAGATGTAGCTGCAGTTGTGAAATATTTCGCAACCGTAGGTAAGTATGGGGATAGCCAGATTTTTAGTGAGTAGGGTTCTCGTTTTGATTTGGGTAAAAGAGTGGCTGGCCTACAGCATACAAAGTACACCGTACGTCGTCCCTACGGCCAAATTGACGTGATTGTCCCAGGTTAAATTTCGATTGAACGCCACGCCGATATTTTTGACTGATTCAACATACTCAATAGGTGCATTGTTCATAATGATGGGCGGAAAGTATGAGAGATCTAAGGACGTTTTTGAAATAATAATGCACTTTGATTTTTTTGGGTTTAAAAGAAGACCATTGCTATTCGAACACTGCGCTATGTCCGCAAGATCAGCAGGGTGCTCTTTTAAACCCAGGGGGCAACTTAAAATGAGTTGTACATCATCAGCATACATGTTTATTGAGCAGTGTTTAACATGAGTCGGGAGATCGTTAATGTATAGGGAGAAAAGTAAGGGTCCTAATATAGATCTCTGAGGCACGCCGCTGGTGTTAGGAAGAAATTCAGATAAAATGTCATTTATTTTCACAGCTTGCTTTCTGTTTGTTAGGTAGGATAATAGGATAATAACTTGACAGCACAGAGCGAAAATTTATGAAACAGCGATAGCTTCTGACATAAAATAACATGGTCAACCCTGTCGAACGTCTTAGAAAAGTCTAGTAGGACTAAAAATTATACATGTCCTTCATCCAGGGCTCACCGTATGTCTTCAGAAACACATATAACTGCAGTGGCACAACTATGTTTTTGTCGAAAGCCTGATTGTTTGGAAGACAGAATCTTGTTGATCGTTAGATATCGAGTAATCTGCTTTTGCATAATTTTTTCAAACGCCTTCGACAAAAATGGCAGTATGGAAATCGGTCTAAATTCGTCACTTCTAGGTGTCTTGGGAATGGGTATGACTTTGGCCGATTTCCATTGCACCGGAAAAATCGATTTGGTTAATATTGAGTTTAAAATATGCGTGATATAGGGCAGTATAACGGACAAGACAATTTTAAGAAAAGATGGATTATCTCATCAAGGCCAACAGCATGCGATTAGACACTGAGTAAGCTTTCAAGTACATCAGCGCTGTTCAAAAGTAAAAACTTAGATAACTAGCAGAGGCAGAGAGGTTTTCTAACAATAGAGGAGTACAATTGTTGTCACTAACGGTCTGTGAGGATATAAATCGATGATTCAGCGCATCTGGATGTATATTCCATCAACATTATGATTTTTCGATTTTCCAATGCTAGCTTGACGAAGATTTCTCCACAAAGCTTACAACCCATAAAAGCATTGAATCCACTGGAATAGATACGTGATTTTGCTGCGCGTATCTCCAATACAACTTTCTTACGGAGCAAACAGTAAGCAAGTCGATGCTCTTCCAGGCGAAAACGCTTCCAACATCTGTATGCAAGATCTCGCTGTAGCATAAATAGACGGATTTGAGTAGTGTACCAAGGTGTAGTGTTAGATGAAACCGTTTTAGGTCTTATGGGAACGTGCCTATTATAGAAGTGCGCAATATTAGCATTAAGGAATTCAACTTGGTTAATACTTCTAGCATGTTCCTCTAGAAGAGAATAGTTGATATTCTTCAAAATCCCTATAACGAAAGGAGTTTGCAGAGGCTGCAATGTCAAAATCAAAGGTTAGGTAGATTAGATCATGCCTTGCGAAAGCTGGTGCCGATAGTTGATTGTACAAAAGGATTTCATTTCTGTGACTAACTAAGAAAGCATCTAGTAGTTAAGAGGATTTTTCAGAGAAATGAGTAGGAGCAGTTATATTGACTGGAGACAAGTCTAGCGAGCCCTTTTCAACTGTGAGAAGGTTATCGTTGAGGAGGTTGCTGTTAAAGTCACCACAAAGGATAATGTTGGGAGAATAAGACAAACTTCTTCTAATACAATGCTAAAAGGAAGCAAGTTGATATACCTATTTAGTCTGTAGGCAACACCAATAAGAAGCTTAGTCTCATCATTGACCAATTCTACAAACACATACTCAATTTCGCACCCATCAGGGGAATGATTTCGTAGTCTACACTTTATACTCTCCCTTACATAAATTGCAACTCCTCAACCAATACGCCCAATCCTATCACACCGAAAAACTTTATACCCGTTGAGACAACATGATTCATTATTAACGCTATAACTAAGCCAAGTCTCAGAAACACACACCACATCAACTGCCGATTCTTCAAACAGATCACGAAACTCATCAATTTCAGGTAACAGACTCTGGGCATTAATATGACAGACTTAAAGGCGATTGTATTGGCCTCTTAGAACTTTGATCATGGTACCTAAGCTTTGCTCCATATTCAGGGTAATAAAATAAATAGAAAAGAGGAATAGAGAACACAGCAATATTTTTACAAAAAAAATATGTAGCAAAAATAAAATATTAAATTAAAAGGAAAAAAATATAAATTTGTAAATTAAAACGATTTTGGCAAACACTAATTCTCAATGGATTCGACGATTACGGCAGTTTCGACCATATGACGTTTGACATACATATACCATTCCACGTAAGGTGAAAACGGAAACAAGTTGTTTATGTTTTTTTTAGTTTCAACGCGGCATGCGAAATTTCCTGGTTTCGATTTGTTAAGCATTCGCGTAGATGGATGGTGCAGGTAGAATTAAATCCGATGTGTTGTAAACAAAGTTCCTGGTTACTTTGTTTGCGGACATACGCGATCGATTACAGCACAGTATTGCGGTCATACAGGGTGTTGAATTTGACGATGATGCCTGTGTCTTTAGACTCGGCTTTCGGTCGGGAGCGAAAAATATTTTTTAAATTCGGTGACTTTATTTTTAGCGAAGTGCACAGCGAATTAAAAATTGATGACAGATTTTCATCGGCTGAGTGCGGGACTCCGAATAGTAGGGCATCACATGCCACCGTAAGGTTTTCTTGTGCATAGATCGATTTCTTAACCGCAGTCAATTCGCTGGTGATACATGCAAATTTGTTTTTCAACTCGAGAATTTCCGATGTCTTTTCAGTAAGAAGTGCCTTAAAGACACTACATTTGTTGTTGACGTGGGTCAGTGATATCGTCTTTCGGTGTAGTGATGCCCGAATTAGAGGTGAGGAGTAACGATTCAAGGTGAGCAATTTTAATGTTTATTTGACTTCAGCGCTTTTTAAGTCATTAATTTGCTGGTCTAGTTTTTGCGATATACTCGCCTCAGTATCAGATATTTGGCTTGTTATAAACTCACTTCGTTAACTTTTGCTCGTCCAGTTTTTCCCACATACGGTTGTCCTCTTTGACGCGGATATTATTGATTTTCAATCAAATGTGTCCTTGATTTAAGGGGTTCTAATTCGGTTGCCATTCACCATACCGCACCGATGTCTAGTCAGAAGAATTTTTGATATTTCTATAGAGGAGATTAACATTTTTTCTCAATAAAACATTCTACTTGCCTTTTTGTGGAAACAATATAAGCTAAAAATGAAGATAGAACTTGAGGATCTCTTTATATATGCAAGTGAACGATGAATAGTTTTTAGATTACATACTAATAACTTCTTCAATTTTGTGGAAACAGACTAGTAAATAAAGATTCCTTCGAGTGAAATAATAAGCAAAAGATATCATTGAAATATTAACTATTTGCAGAAATTTAGAGTTCTTTCAAAATAACAGTGGCTAAAGACTTTTTTATCGTCATCTTCTCTAAACAAACAAAGATAGAGATTATCATACAGAGAGCAATTCAAATAGCAAATATAATTTTGAAATAAACCAAAAGAGTATCCAATGGCTCCCTTTGAAAACTACATACTCGTATAAGCCATCACGCGAAACTAAATGCAACTAAATTTTGCGATGTAGATACAATGAAGCGAATGAAAGCCGAACAGTCTTAGTTGGTGTTTATTAGACTAGAGTTTATTGTCTATAAAAATACAATCATCACCACCAGCTTTGCAGCGTTGAGAGGAAGCAGTAATCTGTTTGGGTACTTACGCTGTTTTCTTTACTTGGAAACACATATGGCTCCTTATTGGAAGCGTATCACATAAGACTTTTTGATGGAGTGAATGAGTATAAAGTTTCTAAAAATGTAATTTCTTCGTTTGAAAGATTTTCTTAGAATCTAAAGCGAAACACAAAATAAAATTTCAATATATGCTAAGTCATTCGGCTTTGGATGTATGCTCCTTAGTCCCACACAGTCATAGAAATGGTTCAATGCACTTCGGGTAATATATGCGATTTCCTTTTCTATTGTTTGCTACCGAGCTGTCTCATGAATATAATGTGAATCTCTCTTGTTGGCAGCTTTAATTAAGCTTTATTTGACTCTAACACAACGGAATACCAATTTTAGGAATTTACATAATACTATCGAAGATGGAATTTATCAGCTCTTAATGATGCGGGTTTCGTTTAAAAACAGACCCAATTGCAAATATGTATCATGATCATGAGATGCGAATGTAGTTATTCTATCAAAAATACTGTTGTGGCAATTTATATTTATTCGATTTAGTTTATCCTCATAAATGAAGTCACCAAAAATGTTTCGGACAGCGTACTGAGTGTCCTGCGACACATCAACGGGTTTCGTGAAAGTATGTATGGCACATACATATTATAATAGTCTATGGTCTTTTAAGGCACTCTACTTCTCCCGCCTTCTAAAAGAAACACCCATATACTAAAAGTCTTAAAATCAACCAATGCTGGTGTATTCAGGGCTCTGTCCTATCCCCAACCCAATTCTCTATATATATCAGTCTGCTACTCGCAATCCAATCAATTTATTTGCGAGCAAGGACGGCACCTTTGACTTCAGGTATTTATTAATGACACTGTGGCAAAGATTTCGCGCAATGGAATCACAGAGGCAATGAATGTCAACCAAAGTTGATCTTGACATTGATGTTATCCTCAATTAGGATGCCAGAAATTGAGTTGAGTTCAACGCCTCGAACATTTTGTGACTTCTCCTGTCTCTAAAGCAAGATTCTGCCATAAGCAAATTAACCATCAGTGGAGATGACATTGAGCAATTGAATCGCTTCTAAATACTTGGTGCAAAGGTTAGCCTATGCTTTCATCGAAAGCATCATATTATTGATACTACAAGAAATGCTGCTAGATGATTTAGATTTAAGATGCGAGGGTCTTTATACTCCTACATATTTGGCTATAGCACATAGGCTTACATTTGTCTGAAGCTTGAATGAAACTTGCATTTCTGGGTAGTAGTTTCTGCCACATGCTTGAGTTTACTTGGTCAAGTTCAGCAGTAATTTTTTAGATTGATCGGATTTATATTTTTGTAATATTTATACAAGTAGCATTTACATTGCTAAAAGGTGATTTGGTTTGATTGGTTTAACATTTAACAACATTTAAAAAGATTACGTAAAAGTATCTGTAATGACGTAAATGTGATCATGATAATTATTTATAATAATAATTTAGTTTAATATGATTAATGTAATTTAATTAAATAGACACTTTATTTGGGTCTTAATTTTAATTTAATATAATATGTATGTAATATTTGAAAGAAGAAAAGGAAAATTAATGAACAATTTGAGTAATGCATAGCATTTAACAATAAAGTAACAAAGTTTAAGGCCCTTACACCTCTAATTGCCAGCCAAGTAGGAAAAGAGAGAAACATTAAGACGATCAGCAAAACAGAGTCTTCTTATGTCAAGAGGAAGAGAGTTCCATAAACGAATAGCATGAACACAAAATTGTTGTTCGGTTATAATATTGTACTTATAACACTAGGGGAAATTATCGTAATATCCGAGATAAATTTGAAAGTTAGTTTTTCATATAAATATTCTGGATGATATGAAATAATAATTTTATGTAAATATATTATGGTACAATGATCAAAGTATTTATCCAATGTTAATCCCAGTGTACTACTTTTGTATGCCGATATATGATCACATCGCTTTAAACCATAAGCATAACGAGTAATATTATTTGTAGAGCTGAGTTCGGTGGCAGGTTCGCTAGATTCTCGTCCACTAGGGAAATCCTCTTTCATGATTAATGTCGTGAATAGACCAGAGTTCGTTACCAAAAGTAAAGTATGATGCAGTGTAACTAGTATTTTGGAATTTTGCTGTGTTCATCGCAAAACGTACGAAAGAAAGATCGTCTGCCCACGATGGTGAGTTGTGTCTTCGTATCTCTGTTCTCGCGCTCAACGGGTTTGATTCAGGGTGATAGACTGCAGTAAGAATTTACTGAATCCCAAATAAATGAGTAAACTGTTGCATTATTGTTGAAATGAATTGAGGCTCATTATCAGTAAGCAAGCGCGGCGGTGTTGTAGTTCAGAAACACTTCATTGAGTAGTTACATCAATCAGTTTAATTTTTGATTCAGCATTACAGTGCATTGACAATTCAGCCCTTCTTCTTCCTCCTTTTATCAGCAAGGCTATGATCCGAAAACAAGGGATCACAACACTCCCACTTCACCGCATTTCTACTGATCCGCCGGTGGGGTTCGCCTGATAATTCAGCCCAAGCGATTAAACTGGAACAATCAGCAATTTAGCTAACATTAATCTTGTTTTAACAAGGATGTAATACTGTGACTTGGAAAAATTACCTGATGATTTTTTCCGATGATTGAAGTATAATGGAGCTCTCACCTAATGTGCAGGTCAGTCTTCCCAAGCTAGAACATAATAGGTACAAATAAAAAATAGGCTTTAGCGCAAAGTTATAGTCGGCTAAAGTATAGTTTAAATTATTTTTCGCATGTAAAATGTCAAGATGTTTTGCTAGTACAGTCGACATAAAACCATTTTAATAGTTTCAGCCCCACCAACTTTAAAGCCACCAAGAATACCTTTATATTTGAGTGTGGATTTTTAACCTTTTGCTGTCTGTCATTTGTAACACGAAATTCTTCAATAAAGAGAAGACATTGTGATGTGCTTAGGTTGGAACGGGTGTTTTATGTATCAGTGCATCATTACCATTCAGAGGCGGTAGAAAGAATTTTATCATGTGGGTAAAGATAATAAAATAGCTGATTTACTGGCAAAAACAGGCGTATCATTCCCCTTCATAAACCCACAACTTGTTCATGCCCCATCCGCAAATAAGCGTCTTGTGAATCTGGCCAGGAACAACGAAAGAATACTTACCGGTGTCATCAGCGGTCATATCCTCTTTAAAAAGCATTTTCTTACTAGCATTAAATTTACTAAAACAGTGTCGCTTAAACTATGTTTGGGCTCTTAAACTGCCAGTTTTTGTTAGTATGTTCTCAGGTCGATACTAGTTGTAGATAGATTAAAAAGTACTTATAACTCAATTCAATGTTACGTACTCGCTTTAAAGATAAACTGGGGTTACTAAGTGTTGCCGCCGTGGCGCAGTGTTTAGCGTATCGGTCTACTGCAGGTGAGGTTCAATGTTCGAATTCCAGAAAACATCAACAAGATGTTTCATGGTCCCACGTCACGCGAACGTTTGACAAACATAAAAAAAATATGCTCAAGAACAAAATAAAAATTGCCATTTGCATACGGCAGGTCCCTTCGATTCGTGTGAAAAATATAACCCGCACAACCTAAGTGGTTGCGAGAAGCTAGGCCTAGGCCGTTTATGGGCTGCTGCGCCAAATATATAAGTGTGTGATGGTACTTAATGTTTACTAAACTTCTTTAATACACGATGACTATAATTGTTCGAACATTTTATTAGATATGAATCTTACTAGAAAAGCAACACAACTTAATTATCCTTAATGCAGTCTTCTCATCCCTTTAATCTTAATGTGACATCTTAATGGCAGCTTCTGTGACAACAAGCATTTTTTGGTAATTGCAATCCCAAATAGGATTCCCGTCCCAGTGAACATAATATGTAACGACTAAAACTGTGACCTTATTCCTATTTTTTGCTGCCGTTGATATCCTGCTTTTGTTGCATAGTAGTAAGTCTCATTAAAGTATATGGAGACTTCGCCTGCCATTTTGTGCACTGATGAAATTCTCTGATAAGATCCACCACAAAAACGGCTGCTATAATGTCAGGTGATTAAAGAAAATTAAAATAGCTTCTTTATACGGAGTTTGTGTGCATCAGCACTCTTAAAAGGGAAGTCATATGTTTATACAATATATTGTACGAGAATATTATAAAACTGTTCCATTAAAGAAAATGATCAGAATTTCTTCTGGTATGATGTAGAAAACTCAAAAGTCATGATTATTGTGAGAATAAACGAAAGAAAATGGATTTAATTTACTCTCATACATTTTGTACATCGTCCAAAATTGTGAACCGTATGTGAGCGCTGGATGCACTACTGCGGTGTAGAGCCTTCCTTTCAACTTAAGGGACTTTTTTCTGTCACAGAAGATAGCGGAATTTTCTCGCCACTTCATCCACCCTACGCTTACGTGATGATTGATGTCGTCATCACAGGTTGCTGCTATTGATCATAGATCCCAAATATTCGAAGTTTTCGCACTTGGAAGCACTGTTCCATTCAAATAAATATCTAGAATAGGCCTGAATGGATCAGAGAACGGGCAGCACAAGTACTTTGTCTTTTTTTAACTAACTGCGATAACCATTTCCCTCCAAAACGTCCACCCACACATCAAGTGCTCATTGCAGGGATGTAGGATCCTCACTTATGATGGCTCCATCGTCAGCAAAGAATAACTTATGTACCTTGGGGTCCGTCACTTTACCTTCAAGCAGATAATCAAGGACTGTAATAAAGAGCAAAGGACTTAAAACGCTTCAGTAATCAAACCTATACAACGATGGAATAAACTACTCAATCTTACCCAATGCATTAGAAAAAGACAATTTCATACTACCCTCAATAAGGATAAAAGCTCTGTCAATTTAATTAAAATTTCCATCAAACAGTTTTCCTTTAACGAATTCCTCATCAATTCGTATTCCCTGAGGTGAATTGTAATGGAACTGGTATTTTTTCTTCTATAGTCTTATGCTGGAAAGTTATTTAACCCTAGCCTAGATTCATAAACTATACTCATTGTTAAAAAGTTATCAAAGTTATCTTATTTACTATTTATAAATATTTTTGAAAAAAAAAACCCCATAGTTTACTTCAAGGAATATTTATTTTAAATATATAAGAGAATAAACAATTAAACTCTTTTACTCAGTACAAGATGCACGTGTTTGTATAGCATGCTATGACAGATTTTCAAATGTTTATTAATCTAGGGTTAAAGTGAAAGAATTCTACCAAAAAATCGATACTAAAAAATTGGGTTAAGTGTGGTATCACACCAACCATATCCATTCAAGTTTTTTTAGTAAAAACAAATTAAACGACGTAATCATACACCACCTAGAGTAACGAAAGACGAGCTCCAAACAAAAATTTGAAATCAAAGCCGAGTGCAAAAATGAAAGAAACTTTTCCCGGACCAGTTCGGAACACCAGGTTGGGGGTTGTGCCGTCGGGGTAACTTCCCTACCACGTAAAAAACGCATGGTTCCGAAACAACCAAAAGCCTCGGATAACGATGACCCAACTAATGACGACCCCAGCAAACGAAATAAGGACGACGACCTTCGGATCTGTACGTGGAATGTTCTGTCCGTTTACAGACCACGTGCAGCCGAACAACTAGCAGAGGCCCTAGACTGCTATAAAGCAGATATTACCGCCATCCAGGAAGTGCGATGGGATGGGCCAGGCAAAAAGAGGATGAAAAACTGTGACATCTACTACGGTGATTGCTACAGAGGCAACAGGCAACGCTTATTCGGATGCGGATTTGTCATACGCGGCAGACTTAGGCAAGAAGTCTTAAGCTTCCGACACGTGAGCGAGCGTATTATGACGATCCGGATCAAGGCTAAATTCGCTAACATAAGCCTAATTTGTGTTCATGCCCCCACAGAAGAAAAGGACCCTGCCTCCAAAGAGTGTTTCTACGAGCTCCTCGACAGAACATACGAGCAATGTCCTAAATACGACGTTAAGATCGTATTGGGCGATTTTAACGCCAAAATAGGAAAGGAGGACGTCTTCGGTAGAGCAGTCGGTAAGCATAGCCTACACGACACCACGTCTGATAACGGACTAAGGCTAATTGATTTCGCTGTGGAGCGAAATGTCACCATAGCAAGCACATGGTTTCCTCATCTCGATATTCATAAGCAGACATGGCGGTCCAATGATCATGTCACGATCAACCAAATTGATCATATTGCGATCGACGCAAGGCATGCCTCCAGTATTCTGGATGTCCGGACCTTCCGAGCGGCCAACATAGACTCGGATCATTACCTTGTTGTAGCCAAGGTACGAATGCGGATATCCCAATCTGAGCAACAAAGAAGAATTACTGTGAGAAAATTTAACGTCGAAAAGCTACAATCGCAAGAGACCGCCAGACTCTTCGCTGAACGCGTATCCCGAAATCTCTCAATCACCCCTTTGCCGCCAGCATCAAGTGCCGAAGACCAGTGGCAACGCTGCCAACATGCCATCAGAAACGCCGCGACTGATGTGCTGGGTCTCGCTCGCCCACCACCGCGAAACCCCTGGTTTGACGAAGAATGCCGGCGAGTGCATGCAGCAAAACAAGAGGCATACAAAGCGGCGCTGCAAAGGAAGACGAGAGCTGCTCGTGAGCTCTACGAGCAAAAGAGACGGGAAGAACATCGGCTTCTCCAAAAGAAGAAGAAAGAGCATGAGAAGCGCGCGTTTGAGAATATCGAGAGTCTATACTCCAGGAACAATGTACGGAAGTTTTACCAAAAGGTAAAAAGAACGTGTCAGAGAAGTAATACCCGTACAGAAACCTGTAGAGATGAGAATGGAAACCTCGTAGTAGAATCACAGTCGGTGCTGAGAATATGGAAAAACTACTTCTGCAGACTGTATAACGGCGACGAAGACCAACATCCCGCTGTCAGGCAGAATGAACCATTCAACATGGACGATGATAGTCAAAATTTCCGTCCACCTGACCAAAACGAAGTGAGGATAGCAATATCCAAGCTAAAATCGAACAAGGCTGCTGAACCTGACGGTTTACCGGCCGAACTTTTCAAGGCAGCTGGGGATGAATTGGTAGAGTGCATACACCCACTCATTTCTAATATTTGGTCAGAGGAGTGTATGCCTGATGAATGGAATCTCAGCATCGTTTGCCCGATCCACAAGAAAGGAGACCCCCTCAACTGCGCCAATTATAGAGGCATCAGTCTCCTCAACATCGCGTACAAGATCTTTTCTGCAATATTGTGTGAACGCCTGAAACCTTTTATCAACAGCCTGATTGGACCCTATCAGTGCGGTTTCAGGCCAGGAAAGTCCACCATCGATCAAATCTTCACACTTCGGCAGATCCTGGAGAAAACCCAAGAATTCCAAATCGATACTCACCACCTCTTTATCGATTTCAAGGCCGCCTATGACAGCATCTATAGAGAAGAGCTTTATAGAGCCAGGTCTAGTTTTGACATCCCTGCCAAACTTGTCCGCCTGTGCAGGCTGACGATGGAGAACGCTCGCTGCTCCATCAAGGTCGGTAATGACCTCACCGAGACCTTTGATGTCAAAAAAGGCTTTAGACAAGGTGACGCGCTGTCATGTGACTTCTTCAATATTGTACTTGAACGGATTGTGCGGAACTCACAAGCCAACACCGGAGGCACAATCTATTACAAGTCTGTACAACTGCTTGCATACGCCGACGATATAGACATTATCGGAAGATCTCAGCGGGCTGTCACCGGTGCTTTTGCAAGCATTGAGGCGGAAGCGGCCAAAATGGGTTTGGCGATAAACGAGGGCAAAACCAAGTATATGCTGTCAACTAGAAGGGAAAACCAACATCGACGAATTGGACAAAACGTCACCGTGGGCAGCTATAACTTCGAGGTAGTAAGGGACTTTGTCTACCTTGGCTCTGCTATAAATTCAGCAAACAAAATCAGCGCAGAAATCAATCGAAGAATAACTCTTGCCAATCGCTGTTTTTTTGGGCTTATAAGGCAATTCAACAGTAAAGCCCTCTCTCGAACAACTAAGGAGACTCTATATAAGACCTTGATCATCCCAGTCCTGCTTTACGGCGCTGAAGCATGGACTTTATTAAAAGAGGATGAAGATATCCTTGGTCGCTTCGAGAGAAAAATTCTTCGTAAGATTTTCGGTCCCGTTTGCGTTGACGGGTTTTGGAGGAGAAGATTCAATCACGAACTATACGAGCTGTACAGCGACATCGACCTAGTCAAAAAACTGCGTATTGGACGTCTGAGATGGCTAGGACATGTAGAGCGAATGGACACCAACGCTCCGGCCCGCAGAGTCTTCGAATCTAACCCCGAGGGACGACGCAGTAGAGGGAATTATCGCCGTAGATGGCGCGCACAAGTTCAAGGGGACCTCGACCAACTTGGAGTGCGCAACTGGAGGCAATTAGCTAAAGACCGAGCTAAATGGAGAGGCTTGTTGGTTGAGGCCCAGGTTCACCCCGAACTGTAGCGCCACCTAAGTAAGTAAGTAAGTAAGTAAGTAAGTTCGGAACACTGCGTGTGAGGATCCAAGTTCGAATCCCAAAAAAACATGAAAACGTTTTTTCACGATCCCTTGCGAAGTCTGACTAACATCCGAGAGTATTGTTGTCACAAAAGAAATTGCCCTTCAGATACGGCACTTAACAGTAGGTCCCTTCCAATCGTGTGAAAAATATAACGCACACAACATGAGTGGTTGCAAGGAGATAGGCCCAGGCACTTAAGGACCTATTGCGCCAAATATTTTTTTTATTTTAGTTCGGATATTACCCATGGAATAAGCATGCACTGATACCTACTATACTCACAATCTGGGCATCAAACCTTCATGCCAAAAATAACTGTCAAAAAAAAAATACAAATATTTGGCGCAACAGCTCTTTAAAGTGCCAGGGCCTAGCTTCTCGCAACCACTCATGTTGTGTGCGTTATATTTTTCACACGAATGGAAGGGACCTACAGTTTAATGCCGAATCCGAACGGCGATTTGAGAAGCTTTTTCATGACAACAATACTCTCGGATGTTTGTCAGACGCTCGCGAGAGGTGGGACCGTGAAAAAACTTTTTGGTATTTTCTGGGATTCGAAATTGGAACCTCATGCGTAGTGATCCGACACACTAACCACTTACGCCACGGCGCCCACAAAAATAACTGTCCCCTTTCTCTTTTCTTCGTTTCCAACTTGTGTCGTACAGTTGTATTAGAAGAGTTGAATTCTTAATGCCTCAAAGGATCTGAATGTTTTTCTATATTACCTATATATGCGGCTATACCTAGAATTATAAAATTGGAATTAAAGGGGATATACGTTCACTAAGATAAGTCTATCATTCGCTGCATAAGTAGTATTTCCCTTAGAATATATTCATATATAATCCCATTTAAAAAAAGGATACCAATTTGAATCATTTGTGTAGCGAATCTTTAATAAAACAAGCAAATAACCTACCACATCCCAATACCCCATGCGTAAGGTCAACCACCTGCAGTAATTGAATCATCCCTATAAGGAAGATAGACATGACCTTGAACCTTTTTCCAAGCTCGGGTCCAATAAAATTTCATTAATGTAATTCCATTTGGCGTTATACGGTAGTATTTAAGGTTGGTTAAGTTTACATAAAGAAGGAGCTTATGTATAATATGTAATACTAGGACAGAAAGTAATCTGAAGGAATTGTCTATTGATTTTTGTTGGATATAATATTGACGTCTTAGTTACGATTGAGATAGGTTTGCAGAAACTATCTACAACTGCTTTATGAAAGGCTAGAGGAGTAGTTTGATCCATTCTTTTAGTCTGTCTGTATGTGCGTTCGACTGCAACCTAACTGAGCGGAAGGAGTTTTCCAAACTTGATACCTAATGCCTGTGAGCTCAATCCCAAAAAAATTATATTTTACCCAGAATCTGAATTACCTGCTTATAATCGTGGAAGGGGAAGGGTGTAACGTAACTGCTTATATGGACCACCGGCGTTACAACAGCTATCTCGGCTAAGCACTAAAGGATGTGGTGCTGGTGTCAACCCACAAAAATACAAGAATACACAAGAAATACAAATTCCGCACTTCAACCTTCCATAACTGTGTGGTACAAGTCTGACACCAGTAGACAAAGCTAAATATTTGGGTTTTATTCTTGACAAGAAACTTAGCTGGAAATCCAATATACTAGACAGTGTAAAGAAAGTAAATACAGCTCTATACCGCTGTAACAGAACAATAAGAAATAAATGGCGACTACAGCCACGAATTACATACTTGCCCTATGTACTCATCCACGTATGACGTAATCGTCTGGTGAATAGACCTGGAGAAAGCTGTTCAGCTACCTATTTTTTCTGCGCGAAAAGTTTGTGTTGCATTTTCATCAATGGAGCACTAAAAACTACCACAATAATCAAAACCTATCTAGATATAAGCTAACGCTAAGAGAAACTGATATTTCTTTGGATATAACATATGGACTAATAGTTGACAGTTGAAACTGGCTCGAGCGCCAGTTCTATATTAAAAATCTTTTTTGTTATAACTCTGTTTACAACCGCACCAGTTTACGTCCAACTTAAACCTAAGCTTAACTAAAACAACTTTCCATTCCGTATCCGCAGATCCCATGATCCAGGTTATTGTGCAAAGTTTTCACTTTGTAGACCATTTGATGGGTCAATGAAATCAAAGCATAGACATCAAGGTATGATAGCGTTTTTCTATAAGACTAAGGTTGGCTTGCCGGTTCCGGGTTTAACCCCAAAGAAACACCTATACTTAATGTTGGATTATGAACTAAATACAAATTTTCTTTATCAATTCAAGTCAACGTGGGATAACATTTTTTATAACTACCAATGCAAGTGATAGGTTATCTCTACCCTAATTCTGGAGTTCTCCGTCTTTACGTCCGACTTTCGGACGGCCTCAGGGTCCTTTCGGGAAATCTCGGCATCCGGAAATCAATTTCATCTCTGAGAATGGATGCTCGGTTTCTATCCCTGCATTTTTAAGGGGTATATTTTTCTTTAACCCTGCCATTTGAGGGACGGTTCCAGACTCACTTACTTACTTAGGTGACGCTACAGTTCGGGGTGAACCTGGGCCTCAACCAACAAGCCTCTCCATTTAGCTCGGTCTTTAGCTAACTGCCTCCAGTTGCGTACTCCAAGTTGGTCGAGGTCCCCTTGAACTTGTGCGCGCCACCTACGGCGTTGTTTCCCTCTACTGCGCCGTCCTTCGGGATTGGATTCGAGACTCTTAGACTAAGATTCCAGACTCGGTTCCCGCCTTTTAAGAGAAGGTATTGGACTCGGATTCCTGCCTTTTTAGGGACGGTGTCGGCTTCGAGCACTGCAGAAGGCTAAGTCAGTGGCAGCAAATTCGCTTTGATCGCGATCACAATTATTTTACCAAGAGGGAAAGTCCTAAATGGGATGAAATATTTTCCTACTAACCGCAGTGCAGGCATACAAAAAATCGTGATGTGAAACTTCCCACGAAACAGGAATTCCGCACGCTTCCACAACACGGAGCAGGCTGGGAGTACCCCATTTATTGCTCTGCAGCTTACCAATTTTGCTGCAAGAGGGAAGTGTGAAGTAACATGTAAGCATGCCCAATTCTATACAATTTTCTTTTATCTTTTACACGGCCAAGGAGTTATAAAATAATCCGCCGGTCGATGGTGCCGTTATCGTGATGATGAACTGACGGTTCTACGAGT
Source organism: Brachypalpus laphriformis (assembly GCA_945910035.1). Taxonomy (NCBI): domain Eukaryota; kingdom Metazoa; phylum Arthropoda; class Insecta; order Diptera; family Syrphidae; genus Brachypalpus; species Brachypalpus laphriformis. Next base: position 39,230,210 of record OX246753.1, read on the forward strand.
GAGACACCTTATGAGTCTACAATAGTGGCGATAGATGTAACACTTCGTTACATGTAAAACTTCGTTACAGGTAACACTTCGTTAGTAAAAAAAAATTCAGTAAAATATATTAGCATAATATGATTACAAAAAAATATAACAGAAATAAATGAGTTCTAATGATAATGGCTAAGCCATCTGCCAAAAACTTGACGGTTTGGTGAATACATAGCACTTTAAAAAGATGCTATAATGAGCATATATGTTCATGATATTGGTATATCAAATCCCGTGCTTGAATGTAACATATCTACTTAAAAAGGGTCGACTAAAATATTTTATTTATTTCTGAGTTTTGTTTCTTCTGATGATTATTATCTGTGTTGAGTCCGATGATAACTTATGACCATCCACCTTTATCGAAACTTGCGTGAAGGTCGTGCGATCCTCCATAAGGACGAAATTTTCATAGAAGTGATGGATTTCTTGGATAAAATTTACTTTTCTATCTTCTCTAACAGTAAAATAAATAAAACTTTGTAGGAAAAAATACTTTATTTACATAATATAATAATTAATTGGATTGTTTCTCAAAAAAATTCACTAGTCTTAGAAAAATAAAGCCTACGTCTAGGCTCGCATGAGTAATTTAGTATTTAATTTTTTTTTTCCTGCTATCGGCAAATCATGTTCCTTTTTAAATGTAGGCAAAATGATTTATTTATGGAATCTTAAAAATCGCTTTATTCTTCATATCAAACAGACAGTGTGACAGTATTCTTACTTAGAACATTAATCATTTCATGACATCGAAACTAGGTCAGTAGGTCCACAGACTTCCTAATTTTAAAAACCATTAAACTTAGAGGAGGTACCTAAATCCAAAGCAATACGTTTCTAAATCTAAGGAAAGGATACCATATTTCAAAATACATGAATCCATAATACGCCATGTCAACATGAAAAATGATTCGTGAGCATTTTATGGTGTACATCATAAGCTTTCTTCTAAAAAAAATAAACAAATTTCGAATACCACACCACCTTCGATACCAATGTGAATCCATTAAAATGTGATCAAACATGTTCAACCTTCGTTAAATGCCATCAGAAAGGCATTTCATGCTCAAATGCAAACAATATAGAACTAATTTTCAACGTCCTTCAACGGGGTGTGCACACCGAGAGCAAAACGAGAAAAAAGACCCTCTACCTACCACTAAAATGTTCAATTTCTGCACTAAAAAGGGAGAATATCTACTCACTTGAGGTCAGAAATGTACATGTACAGAATTTAAAATTCGAAATACTGCAATTTGAACGATGGTTGAATAGTGATTTGAAATTCAAGTTGGCATACAACACACCTGCACACGGTTTCATATGGTTGATATAGTTTTGAATGAATGAATCAACGTATTGGTCGGCAGTCACTTAAAATACAAAAAATAGATCGGGGAGCATAAATCAATTTAATTTAATTTCATTCTTTGGAAGCAGGATTACGTATGTAACCCAAGGATAAAATAGGGTTTGTATGCGAAGGTTGTCGAACTCTAAATAATGGATTCGATAGATTATATTGTTTTAACAAAATACACTAAAGCTGGGTTGGTAGAAGCGGCAAAGACTTTTATTTTGCCAGCCATTAATCAAAATGCCGTCGTTCTCGAGGAAGCAGATAACCAGTGCAGATAGTGCAGACAATATGACTTCTGTTTTAGACATACTGTGGTGGATAAATATTTATTTTGAAATACATATATACATCCAGCATGTTCGTAGAAACACGATGAAGATGTGTACACTTCGCATCTTCGAATTAAGAAGTTAAGTCACTGAATTCAAAATAACGAAAAAGATGTTCTGCTGGGATACTGATTAACATTATGATGATATATCAACTAAAGGAGATGAGTTATTTTTGTAATAATTAAGTTTAGAATAGGAAAATAGAGAAGGATACATATAAAGTTCAATGGAAACGCGGCATGTTTTAAGGAGTTATGGGATTTTGGGGGATAACTCAAAAATGGTCTAGTACAAACTTAACTTTATTAATTATAGAAACTACGTATACAATATAATCGGTTTTAGACTCTTGGTCGCAGAAGGTGAAAATACGTGCATTTGCGTCGGACGTTATAGGAAAAAAGCGACGGTAGACTACCATCTAGTGGTCACTGCTTAGGACGTCACCACAGATTCTTTCGATCGTCGTTCGTAATCTGCGGAGAAAGTGCTCGTACGAACATACAATTTTGGAATAACATCCAGTTGTAGTAGTAGTTGCGAGTATGTTGTTTAGTTGAAAGCTTTCAAGAAAGTAATTAATAATATTTCTTATGGTGAAATACAGAAGGAAGTTTCACTGCATAAGTCATTGCTTTGAGTAAATACAAGGTAATGCACTTGTATGCTTGAACATTCATCCTCCAAAATTCGTTGATATGTAATTAGGTCCAATCATCAGAATGAATAAGCAAGTCGAGCTACTGTCCAGTGCGCATGTGCGTCGAAAATATCATCTTTTAGCTTCAATCCTCCGATAGAAGCGCTGTTGACTTAGTTGATTCTATAGCTATAACCACCGCTTGCTTCTTGCCAAAGAAGTACTCATGTTCCATACCTTGGTCATCGTTGCATTCAATAATGTTCTAACAAGAGGGACAAAGACCATTTATGTTTTGATTGCCACACAGAGAAACGATTTTGACAGCTAGATTCTGAACTAGAGTAGGGCGCGCCACGATAAGAGAACAACTTCTGCTGTGATTGTGTCAGACGAAGAAAATGTTATATTGATGCATGACTTGAACGCAAAGCTAGGCAACGATAACGAAGGTCTCAGACAGTTGATTCCTTCAATGTCAGTACCCTTATCGTAGATGGTACCATGAGATTACCATTTTACGGTTCCTACAATCCAATTACGTACTGCAACCGTTCCAAGACTATGCTTGAGCACCAGAAAGAAGGACTTAACTTCAACAGGCTAAATGATTCCTCAGTGCACCAGCAGTAAAGGTACAACCTTGCGTAGGTGGTGGAGATACTTAGCAACCCATTGGTGTGTTATGAAAAATATTTTTTCTTCTGGGGTAGAAAGCATTGTTAATAGAGCATATGAATGGCACATATGAAGTTCAAGATACATCAATTTTCTTATTCCATAAATAAACATTGCTTACCTAGCCTTTAGATAATTTTTAAATAGTGACTTTCAGTTCTACTTGATAAGGCTAACTCTATTGAGCCAATACCTCACATAGTCAGAGATGCCAAAAACCGTCACAATTAACGAAGATCTGAAGAAAATCTTGCAATGGGCAAAAGCAAACATTGTAGAGTTTAAACCTTAGAAAATACGCTTTACCACTTTTTACAGGAGGAGTAAATCTACTGCTCTCCAGCTTCCGATGAATAACCAAATAATCCATCCCAAGGAGACCATGCATTTACTGAATGGCACAGTATACTCTGGAGGCAAAATCTGCCTCCATGAAGTCGAGTTATCATTTCAGATCCAATAAGTATTTTACACCGCCACAACTTCCTCTTCTATACAAAGCACAATCAAGACCAGGGCTTGAGTGCTGCTTAAAAAAGAAAGAAAGGGAAAAGTGCTTTCTCATTAAAGCACTCTTTCTTGTTCTACATGGCAGCGGAGAAATTCGCTAGAAGGAGTCAAGGGCGGCGTCTACAGTTCCAGTTAAGCGGAACTTGGAGAACACCTTGCACGAGCTGCTTCGACGTTTTCGGATCAGAGGTCGGTAAGGAATTTCCAATGTTACTCAGGACATTGGAATGGAGATTGTGGTGGAAAGCCTTAATGGGCCAATGGCAGCGCTCGTACTCCCGTAACAGACTACTAGCACCGTTGTATACGGCCCCGCGTCCTAGGGGTATAACAAAAGGAACTGGCGCTCCAGGTTGGGGATTGCGCCACAGGGGTCACTTCCCTACCACGTAAAAAGAACACTGAGCCTGAAAGAACCACAAGCCTCGAGCAAGGAAGATTCAGCGAACGAAATAAGAACAACAGAGGCCCTGGATTGGTATAAGGCAGAATAAGCAGCACTTATTCGGATGCGGATTTGCTATACGCGGCGGACATAGGTAAGAAGTCCTAAGCTCCTGTAAACACCGAGCTAAATAGACAGGATTATTGGTTGAAGCCCATGTCCACCTCGAACTATAGCGCTACCTAACTAAGTAATTTTATACAAGACATCTTCGCTATCCCCCGCTTAGTTATAAAACACATCCCATGATGTATTTTAAGTAATTAGACCATTGCATTAGATGAAAATATAATGAGAATAATGAATTTACTACTGGGCTATATACATTCCTAACTGCGCCTTAAATAGCAGTAATAGGCTCTCCACTCCAAATCTATTTTAAAAAGCTGTTAACTAATAAATATACGACCATTGGAAAAATATGATATAAAAAAAAAACTGTGTTTTAAAGAAATTAGGATTTTATCCTGAACCATTAATTAGATGTGATATCCCAGTATAACGCCAGTGTCCTAGACAGTATTACTTCCACCCCAGTCCATTTTGGAATAAAACAAAAGTCTCCCCTATTGGGCGTCTGATATGGCGTTACATACAATTACAGATTGCAGGCAGAGGGAATTTAGGCCCTCAACACCCCAAGGCTATACGAAGTTATGTGGGGGAGGCCAAATGAGCCAAGAAATATCACCACCATCATGCGGATAGTTGCTATAGCCAAACCATTAAGACCTTTATATGGTTAAAGTTACACTCCGTCTTTTAGCTAGGGAAAGTCGCCACCCCCAAACTTATGCCATAAATTATCGTTATATCTATTTATTACGTTTTACAAATTTGCGTTAACAATGAACAGCCCAGCCGTACCCATACTATACTCTCACACAACTTTTCCCTGGTATCTAAACAAACAAAGGAAGACTTCCAGCAAAAGTCAGGAACGCAATGTTACCATATTCTACATATTATTGTAGGGTACTGTTGTATATTGTTTTGTTGTCATTGCGGTTTTCATTTTTGCAAGACGATATGGTCGGTTCAATTAACTATCAGCCCTGCTTGCATTGAGTTTTAGCAGGGCAACAGTGGTAGAACAGTGCGTTATGAAACTGTATATAGGCAGACTAGAGTCATAATTAGTGACCAACAAATTTTATGTACAGTATATATTTTTACTAAGTTGAAATGTAATAAAATGTTAAAGTGGAATGTCGAAATGTACAAACTACATACAGTTCGTGGTTGAGCTTTTATTTCTATAAATCATAAATAGTTGCGCAATAACAATAGCAAGTCCCGGCTGAGATTCAGAGATCTATACCGACGAGTTGGACCGTACCTACATCATAAGTTTGGGGTTGCCCCTATCCCTTCTAATGCTGTGAATTCTACTTTACCACGGTAATGTTTTTTTGACACTTATTGGTAATAGAATAGATTTCGAGCAAACTCTGACGGACAAAACTTATGCCAACACTGTGTAATAGAACGATCGAGGAGACTTTGGGCGAAATAATTTCCAGTGTACATTCTAAAATCATTAGAATGTAAAATTCGGCGGCCACTGTTGCAACAGCGTACTTTTAGAAACCTGCAGACACAAAGAATCATACAGTGACGGAAGAAAAGGAAAGTAAAATGAGATGGTAGGGAACAGATATCAAAAGATAAATCGCTTTGTAAATGAGGTTACTTTGGATAGATGATAAACAAGTTCACCCCGACTAGTTCGGACACCACTCATAGAGTAAGCATGTACTAACTCTTCTCTTAATTTCCATCTTACGTCACGCAATTGCTTAAAAGTCAAACATACGTTAACATTAAAAATAAAATAAAAAAATATTAAACACATCATAGAAATATGTCGGTTCCATTCTGCAAGTCGTGGATAAAGTAAAGCTGTCATACCCCTATTCAAGTGCTATTTCAAAACACAGATTTAATTTTCTTACTGAACTTAGCATACGGTTAAGATTGGTTTTGTATGTATCCTTCGACTGCAACTTTGGTAATAATTTTATCCTTGCGTTCGACCTTTTAGGTACAGTATCCTCCCTCACTTCAATTATTATCAATGGCAACAGGTCTGTGAAAGTCAGTTCATTCACTTTTAGATCCTCCACGCGATCTAGCCATCTTCTACGCGCTTAGCAGTAGTCAATTGTTGAGCAAACAATTGCTCTAATAAATGTAATATGTAACATTTGGTGGGGTGCATTGTTCAAGACTTAAAATCTTACATATCGTTTAGTAAATCATTATAGTATATCATGTATCATTAATCTCTTTCTTCTTCTTCCTTTTATCAGCGAGGCTATGATCCGAAAACAAGGGATCACAACCCTCCCACTTCACCGCATTTCTACTGATCCGCCTGTGGGGTTCGCCTATTTGACCTCAGGAAATATCGGCAGGCCTGCCGATTTTGGATCACTCGGTTACTGAGGCCAATGAAATGCCGATATCATCGCATTTGTCTGATCCAGGCGTTTATAGGCCTGCCTTTCCTACATCGCGATGTCTTTGGAACGTGCATTGATATTGCCTTTTTAACAGGGTTCAAATGATCTCTTCTTTGAACGTGGCAATGCACACTGAGCCGGTCGCGTTCTATTTTTTGTACGATGGTTTCCTTGATGTGAAAGCTTCCACGGATCTTCGAACTTCTTATTCGATCAAGCTTTGTCACTCCTGCTGTCATGCGAAGCATCTTAATCTCAGCTGCCGTTAATTTACTCTCATATATTTTGTACATCGTCCAACATTGTGAACCGTATGTGAGAGCTGGACGTACAGCTGCAGTGTAGAGCCTTCCTTTCAACTTAGGTGGCATTTTTCTGTCACAGAACTATCAGCAACATTCAGGCTCTGCGCGATAATAACAATCAGCGGTTTCAGCGCAATATCGGATGAAGCAGCCTGTGTCATAGCGGGAATGACCCCTGTGGACATTCTCGTAAATGGGATGAGGATCCAAGAATGGCCATCAAGAAGCAGGTAATGTCCGGAGAACAAAGAAGGAGGAGAAGCCAAATTCAATAGCTATGTGGCAAGCCAGGTGAGATAATAGTACAAAAGGTAGATGGACCTGTAAGTTGATCCCCACCCTCGAGGCCTGGACAAAACGAGTGTATTAAGATTGTAATTACCACGTAACACAAGTTCCTATCGAGCCACGCCGGCTATGTCCTGATTTGGACACGATAGCTGTCCTCTCTTCTCAAATTGTCTAGATCAAGAGGAAGCACGCAGTTACTTCGTATGAATGGAGAGAATGGAGAAATAGATAGTTGGGTCCACCGTTCCTTACAAATAACAGTTTATGACCGAAATTTGCACATTTATAACGAATGTGCAGAGAGAGCTTCAAATAATCGAGAAAGCAAGTAGAGCAGAAGCAGCAACAGAAAAAGTATACTCGTTGCCTGAATTGCCCTCTCCTGGTTGAAGTATAGTATACTATTTGTCAGGGATATTAGCGTTTTCACTGTCAGTGAAGACAGATGACCTAAGCTGGACCAAAAACGGAGTGGCGAGTTGGTTAGGCTAAGGCGATCATAAATCAGCTGCGTTATCGGTGTCCTCACTGGACAATGTCTTATAGGCCAAAATACCAAAAGGCTTGTCCTCTTCTTCCACGACTTCTGTAGGAGCTGTAGGGTCGAGAAGGAAGGTGAAACTTGTCCAGTCCTGTCGCGTAAAAGAATGCTCCATATAGAGACCCTTTTCCTTAAATACCACGGCGATTTGGCGTTCTTAGGCGTTATGAGCATCCATCGCTTTATAAAAAGTTCCGGTTGGTTTTTTTAGTCCCTGAGTGGCCTAATGGTTGATCCATGGTATCACAAAGGACCTTTACTTGTCTAAGTGTGTCTGCACTCGTGTTCAGACAGCCAATCTAATCTAACCTAACCTACCATGAATTGCTAACCAGCCCCGCGAAGTAATACCTAACGACGGTCCCACGGAGAGGCTGGTAGAAGTGTCCTATTCCTAATATTGGTTATTCTCTAAAATAGTGCTACACGTAGACATCCGTTGCTCAGCAGGAGGTGTAGATACTTATATTGCTGGGACTCCAATTCTGATCTCCTGACAATGCTGTTATCCATAGGAGTTTTCTGAACTTCTTATACTACCACTGTAAGTAAAATGAAAAACTGAACCAGATTGGTATAGAAACATTTGTACTAAGATTAAAAGGACTCCGTTAATCAGAACCACCATTACGGAACAGAAATAGTTTCTCCACAACATTTCTGAAAATACTGCCCCAAGTAGGCTGTGCAACTTTAGTTTAAGGACTACTTTAGCAAAAAATGTTACGTATACGCCACCGACAGTTGTCATTTAACTGATTTCTTACTATTGTTGTTTCGATCAAAAGTTCGGGTAAGGCAGGTAAGTATACAAAAGAATAATATACTACACCCCTTCGAAATAATTCCAAACTTCCACCATTACCCTCCCAGCCCACTCTGTATCAGTTAATTAATTATAACAACTTACGTAGGCACGTAGCAAAATAATCGCTTTGGATACCAAACCAATCAGCAGACCATTAATAATCAATTTAATCTTATTTATCGAATCATATTAAAGTCCCTAGATGAAATACTCCATTCTGTACCACCTGCATAGGCTTGCTGATCGTCAAAACCCTTTCTTGTAGGGGATAACATTCCCATTTATCCTGGGAGTAAGTACCTATAGTTTCGTACTAAACTTAAATTAATTTAATTTCTCTCCTGCTGTTCGACGTCAGTCAGTCTTGTACCATAATTCTCTCATTCACACTCCGACCACATAGTCTGTCTGAAGGACAACGACTCAGTTTATCCCGTCGCACACTTTTTCGCACGTATACAGACTTTTCTCTTTAATTTGTTTTTGTTTATTCACTTTTCCCTGCGTGGAAATTGCTGTTAATAGCAGTGGAAAGAGTACAAAGTAAACTTGGACAAAAGTAGGTCACGGGGTGGATAAGTTTTTCCCATTCTTTCGCATTTTCCTGCGTTAACCTTCACGCGGCTAAGAGGAAACGAAATGGACTTCATCCTTCATAATGCGAAGGATATATGGCAGAGAAGACAAATCCCTTTTGCTCAGCTGTCTGTCGTAAAAACTTTGAATGATGGGATGTAAAGGTTATTCGTATGAGAGTGCTTTGGCGAAAGTGAAGAAAAATCAACACATCGCCTTGAGGGTACTTTTTAAGAAAGAGGAAATAAATGAATGAACCTTACAAGGACACTAGGCCATGAATTATGCTTTAAAGGGGATAACGTGAATATTCGAAAGACTTAAATTCAAATGAAGTGCTAGAATCCAGCTAAGATCAACAGGATTATTTTACATTGGGTGCCAAGCCAAATTGGAACCAATGATAACGAGACCTTTCTGCCGCATTTTATGAAACTCTCGGAAGATTACCAGGCAAACGAGGTGGACCTCATAAGTGAAAACCAAAAAAGTGTGTGTTCCATAGAATTGAAGGATATATGCTGAACCATAAGCTAACGAACAGTGGATGACCTCTGCTTACACTGTGAAGAAGTTTCAATTCTGCAATTGTGAAAAATGTTCACGATGTGCGCCATTTGTATGTATCTGGACTTAGAAGTAGACCTACAGCCGACTCGCACATACTCACTCATGGATGACTTCCAAAGAAGTGTCATCATCTTCTGGTTTCAATTTCGATATCCTAGCAAGGAACAAAAGTGCATTATGAATTCAAAATAAAATTCGCCATTCTACTTCCTCAAATTTTTTTTTTTATTTCATTTCATTTTATTTTCATCAAACAGAGTATAAACCTCGTACAGACTAATTAAATTAACATAGGTATAAAGTAGTAGCTAAAACAATTCATTTTGATATACTATTCATACAAACATTAACAAAATAAAATTCAAACATAATCTAGTTAGTTTAAAGTTGATAAAATGTTACTTTTGAAACGATATCTAGAGCAATCAAGAAACAAATCAGTAGTTTGTTCTACAGAATTAGCCTCATTGTAGGACACTGTATGTGACCCTGAATTAGGTCTCTTACAAACATTACAGAAAAGTATTTTCTACGACATAGAAGGGAGTTAATATTTATTAGGAAACGCCTGGTTTTATAAGAAGGCAACTCAATTTGCCAATTCAATCGAAAAATTATGAATCTAGTAAAGGTTTTCTGCACTCTTTCAATTCTATAAAAATGTAAATGATATGACGGATTCCAAATAATAGAGCGTTTTATAAATGGGGTCTAGCAAGAGATATAAATAAGGTTTTGGAAGTATAGGGGTCAGTGAAATCTTTAGAATTTCTTTTGATAAAACCTAACATTGAGTTGGCTTTACAAACAATCTTCAATATATGTTCATTAAAAGTAAGTCGAGATTAAATATTATCTCCAAGTCTTTCTTCGAGGACATTCTATCAAGAGAATTTAGTTTTATGCTATAATTGTACAAAACAGAATTTAGAAATGTTCAGAAGTAATTTATTATTGTCACACCAATTATCGACGGCGGTGATATCTTCCTGTAAAAGGTTAAAATCATATTCCGTTTTTATTGATCGAAATATCTTCAGGTCATTCGCAAACAAAAGACATTCTGAATGTTTGATTACTAGCGGGAGGTCATTAATGAATAACGAGAACAGCAAAGGGCCAAGATGACTACCTTGAGGAACAAATGAGATAGTTTCGAGATAAATGTCTGGTGATTGACTTTGTTGGAAGCCTTAGCAAAATCATGGTAAATCACATTAGTTTGCAACCCCTTCTCTTTTTTATAACAAAATTGCAAAGAATTGCTAAGTTTGTGGAAGTAGATCTACCCTTCCATGTTGATGAAATTATAAGACATTTTTAACAAGAAAGGACAACTTATTGTAGATCACCTTTTCAAAATATTTTGGAATTGAAGAAATTATACAAATAAATAGGAACAATATGAGTTATCTTCCAAACATCTAAGAAGCTTCCAGAAGCAATAGATTTACAAAAGATAATAAACAAAGGGGTGAATAAAGACTTAGCGCAGTTTTTTAACCAAATTGGAGTAATACCGTCAGGGCCCTCGCATTTAATATTTTTAAGATCGCTCAGAGCATTTTCAACATCCTTATTATCTTATCAAAATGTAAATCACCAAGGTCGATCAAAGATTCCAAATTTGATGAGTTGTCAGAATGAACATCATCAAAGGAATATACTGAATTGAAATAGTCTGCAAAAAAATTGCAAATGGTCTTAGTATCATCACATGATGAGTCTAAGAAGTACATAAGACTCGGTAATCCGTTAGTGTTTCTTTTAGAGTTTATGAAGTTCCAAAAATATTTGCTATTCGATTTATGTTCATTTTCAGCAGAAATGATGTAACAACGGTGTAAAAACTTTTTCAGAATGTGAAATCCTCTCTGACAAAGCAAGTACCAAGATTTAAACACAATATTAGCTTTGTCGGCTCTGAAACGTCTAAAAGCCTTATTTTTTTGTTTTTGAGGTTAAAAAGTTTCTTATTAAATCGGGGCGGATGGTTGTTAATATTTCTTTTTCTTACTGGAACAAACCGATTTATTTATTAAGAATCAAATCTATGCAGTAACGTATTATCATAATCATTACTAAAACATTTATAATTACACTGCACAGGCGAATATATGTATCTGTTATGTTTTAATGAATTTTGAATTGCATCCTTAATGTGGATTTTATTTTTTTAACAGAAATGTCGTGCCGCGTGCCCTTTAGATATAATGCCTTTATTACACTGGCCCAGTCTGTTGATCTTGTTGAGGCGCTCCCAAAGCAGTCTGGATCTGATCTCGTGTGAGCTCAGTGCCTTGATGGCGGCTTTTATATCCGACAGTATTGCGACGTCCTGCCCGCTATTCTGCTGAATTCTAAGTATCAAATCTGATTTGATGGATGCCTGCTCCACTGTCTGCAGATGTTTTCGATCCATCAGTGTACCATGTTGTTTGAATTTATAGTTATCAGACTCACTAGTCTCAGTTTTGGGTCGAATTTTCTTTCAAACAGTCTTTCTTGGCCACATTATCTCTGGGCCTGTCAAGCTGCACTGATTTGCATAGGGTTTCTCGCTCTTTGTTTGCGATGCCTTTTCCTTTCCTATCGTTTTATCCTAAGAGTAAAGTATTTGTGACAATATAGTCAAATGTTGTCTACCATCGTTAATTGGAAACATAGAAATAGTAAATAGAAAACAGAAGAATGAAAATCAAAGATTTAAATCAAATGCTGCCAAGTGCCTAAAAATATTTAAAAAGAAATATTCATAGGCGATAAACAGAAGGGCAAGATAATCTTCTTTCTACACCACCAAAACAAACATAGTTCGCCTAGTCTGTAATTATCATTATTACGTCATTATTCCATAAATTTATTTATTTTCAGTTGAAAACTAGGTCAACCTTATGCCTGTAGACACAGTTGAGATACATTCTAACCCACTAAGTAGAAAATCCATTTACCGTGGCTACAAGCAAAGAAGGAAGCACATTGGCGATATTTTTCATTCCCTGGAAGTAAACTGAAAAGAAATTTAACAAAGGCTCATCCTGGATGATGTTACAAAGATGGTGGGGACGAGATACATAGACCAGACAAACATGTGGCAAGAAAAAGCAAATAAAACACTGTTATGAAAATAAATGGTGCAAATTAAAATGTTTTGTCTCATTAACTTGGTGCGGTTGTACCGATGGAAACGGAAGTGGAGGAGGAAGACGACTTATCTTGGTGTATCCGTTTAGAATCACGTTATTTCTGTAAAAAAGGGACATGAATGGTTTTCATTACAACAATGTGGGATGGAAGTAGTTGTGAATTAGAGTGGCTGTGAGCATCAAAGCTATTTAAGCATTTGATTGAAAATTACATATTTTTGGGCGAAATTCTGGAAAGGAAACATTCTTATTCAAGTTGTTTTCATGGAGGCGATAAACACACAGTATGGGCAATTTTCCCGTACAGATATAACAATTAATTTTTAAAATGTCGGCACTAATAAGACTAAATTTAATTACTTCGCATTCGTAATCCTTTTTAATATATACTACGACACCACCTGAGCCATACGAATTATTGCAGTTGGAGTAGGGTTCATAGCCGGGAATATTATAGTTGGATAGTTCATAGTAGTACAACCAAATTTTAGTTAAAACAACAAAATCTGCAGTGAGATTGTGAGCATTTAAATGGGCAAAAATAGAATTAAAATTTGCTCTCATACTACGTATATTTTGATGAATGAGTAATGTAGAAGTGGTGGAATCAGCATAATTTTTGCGTAAGATGGTTTTTTTTTAATGTTTCTATTCATCTTTTTGTTATAGAATAGCTTTAATTTATAATTTATTAAGGTCTTCAAAGCATCTAACTTTGATAGCAACATCTCCCTCATTCTTACGTAAAAATACTGTACTATTTCTCACCCATATGTATTTAAATTTCTTTTCTATTTTAATTTATTTTGTAGCGTTGTCTCATGTGAGAAGTTATGTCGTGTTGTAGATTTGAGAGCCATCCTCATATTCGCCTAGAAATTTTGTTGTTAGCTTTTGTTTCTTCTTTCTCTACATTCTCATAATGTTCTCCCCTATAACGTGGCGGGTTAGATTGAGAGATAAAATATTAGTGGAAATATTGAACAAAGTATTCTCTGCATTTCTCTTTGTTTTGATTTTTTTTACGTGCAAGAGTCAATATCTCGCTCATCCAACTCGTAGCCTACACCATCGCGAACAATATGTAACGCGGCTTGCAGTGCAGTAGTATTGTCGACTTTTGGCACCTTAAATATTTCAATTGTACGAGTATTAGATAGTTTTGATTGCTCTAAGGAATTGATTTTATTTTGCAATACGCTCACTGTTGCTCTAAGCTCTGCGTTTCCATTTTGTACGAGTATTTTAGTTAGACAGTCTTGAGTAATTTTTTTTAAATCATGAATTTCTTTATAAATCATTTCATTTGTTATACAGTCATTTATTTGTTTTTCTTTTTGAGTCACCGTTGGGCTCTTAACAGAAACCGGAAGAGGGGCATTATCGGCACAGAATTTTTTTTTTTTAGGGTAGGTAAAAAATTTTTTGGTTGTCAAACGGTAGTGCATGCGATCATATGAAAACACAAGCGTTTTCACTCAGCTGAGGCCTACCAACTCCTACTCTCAACCTCCACGCGGTGACAGCCGGGTGCCTAGTACCTTAATCCAAGAAATGGGTAACCAACCCCGTTTGGCGGATTCTTGGTGGCAGCAGATGAGAGAGGGGGGGAAGAGTGCTTTTCTCACTAGAGCACTTCTTCCTGTTCCAGGCTGCAGCGGACGAATTCCCTAGACGGAGTCAACGGTGGCGTCTATAGTTCCAGTTAGGTTGAACTTAGTGAATACCTTGCGCGAGCTGCTTCGACGTACTCGGATCACAGGTCGGTAAGGAATTTCCAATGTTGGTCAGGACATTGGAATAGAGATGGTGGCGGAGGAGCCCTTAATGGGCCAACGGCAGCGCTCATACTCCCGTAGTGGACTACTGGCACCGGTGTACCCGGCCCCTCGTCCTAGGGGAATAATTAAGGAACTGGCCCTCCAGGTTGGGGGTTGTGCCGTCGGGGTAACTTCCCTACCACGTAAAAAACGCATGGTTCCGAAACAACCAAAAGCCTCGGATAAGGATGACCCAACTAATGACGACCCCAGCAAACGAAATAAGGACAACGACCTTCGGATCTGTACGTGGAACGTTCTGTCCCTTTACAGACCACGTGCAGCCGAACAACTAGCAGAGGCCCTAGACTGCTATAAAGCAGATATTACCGCCATTCAGGAAGTGCGATGGGATGGGCCAGGCAAAAAGAGGATGAAAAACTGTGACATCTACTACGGTGATTGCTACAGAGGCAACAGGCAACGCTTATTCGGATGCGGATTTGTCATACGCGGCAGACTTAGGCAAGAAGTCTTAAGCTTCCGACACGTGAGCGAGCGTATTATGACTATCCGGATCAAGGCTAAATTCGCTAACATAAGCCTAATATGTGTTCATGCCCCCACAGAAGAAAAGGACCCTGCCTCCAAAGAGTGTTTCTACGAGCTCCTCGACAAAACATACGAGCAATGTCCTAAATACGACGTTAAGATCGTATTGGGCGATTTTAACGCCAAAATAGGAAAGGAGGACGTCTTCGGTAGAGCAGTCGGTAAGCATAGCCTACACGACACCACGTCTGATAACGGACTAAGGCTAATTGATTTCGCTGTGGAGCGAAATGTCACCATAGCAAGCACATGGTTTTCTCATCTCGACATTCATAAGCAGACATGGCGGTCCAATGATCATGTCACGATCAACCAAATTGATCATATTGCGATCGACGCAAGGCATGCCTCCAGTATTCTGGATGTCCGGACCTTCCGAGCGGCCAACATAGACTCGGATCATTACCTTGTTGTAGCCAAGGTACGAATGCGGATATCCCAATCTGAGCAACAAAGAAGAATCACTGTGAGAAAATTTAACGTCGAAAAGCTACAATCGCAAGAGACCGCCAGACTCTTCGATGAACGCGTATCCCGAAATCTTTCAATCACCCCTTTGCCGCCAGCATCAAGTACCGAAGACCAGTGGCAACGCTGCCAACATGCCATCAGAAACGCCGCGACTGATGTGCTGGGTTTCGCTCGACCACCACCGCGAAACCCCTGGTTTGACGAAGAATGCCGGCGAGTGCATGCAGCAAAACAAGAGGCATACAAAGCGGCGCTGCAAAGGAAGACGAGAGCTGCTCGTGAGCTCTATGAGCAAAAGAGACGGGAAGAACATCGGCTTCTCCAAAAGAAGAAGAAAGAGCATGAGAAGCGCGCGTTTGAGAATATCGAGAGTCTATACTCCAGGAACAATGTACGGAAGTTTTACCAAAAGGTAAAAAGAACGTGTCAGAGAAGTAATACCCGTACAGAAACCTGTAGAGATGAGAATGGAAACCTCGTAGTAGAATCACAGTCGGTGCTGAGAATATGGAAAAACTACTTCTGCAGACTGTATAACGGCGACGAAGACCAACATCCCGCTGTCAGGCAGAATGAACCATTCAACATGGACGATGATAGTCAAAATTTCCGTCCACCTGACCAAAACGAAGTGAGGATAGCAATATCCAAGCTAAAATCGAACAAGGCTGCTGGACCTGACGGTTTACCGGCCGAACTTTTCAAGGCAGCTGGGGATGAATTGGTAGAGTGCATACACCAACTCATTTCTAATATTTGGTCAGAGGAGTGTATGCCTGATGAATGGAATCTCAGCATCGTTTACCCGATCCACAAGAAAGGAGACCCCCTCAACTGCGCCAATTATAGAGGCATCAGTCTCCTCAACATCGCGTACAAGATCTTTTCTGCGATATTGTGTGAACGCCTGAAACCTTTTATCAACAGCCTGATTGGACCCTATCAGTGCGGTTTCAGGCCAGGAAAGTCCACCATCGATCAAATCTTCACACTTCGGCAGATCCTGGAGAAAACCCAAGAATTCCAAATCGATACTCACCACCTCTTTATCGATTTCAAGGCCGCCTATGACAGCATCTATAGAGAAGAGCTTTATAGAGCCATGTCTAGTTTTGACATCCCTGCCAAACTTGTCCGCCTGTGCAGGCTGACGATGGAGAACGCTCGCTGCTCCATCAAGGTCGGTAATGACCTCACCGAGACCTTTGATGTCAAAAAAGGCTTTAGACAAGGTGACGCGCTGTCATGTGACTTCTTCAATATTGTACTTGAACGGATTGTGCGGAACTCACAAGCCAACACCGGAGGCACAATCTATTACAAGTCTGTACAACTGCTTGCATACGCCGACGATATAGACATTATCGGAAGATCTCAGCGGGCTGTCACCGGTGCTTTTGCAAGCATTGAGGCGGAAGCGGCCAAAATGGGTTTGGCGATAAACGAGGGCAAAACCAAGTATATGCTGTCAACTAGAAGGGATAACCAACATCGACGAATTGGACAAAACGTCACCGTGGGCAGCTATAACTTCGAGGTAGTAAGGGACTTTGTCTACCTTGGCTCTGCTATAAATTCAGCAAACAAAATCAGCGCAGAAATCAATCGAAGAATAACTCTTGCCAATCGCTGTTTTTTTGGGCTCATAAGGCAATTCAACAGTAAAGCCCTCTCTCGAGCAACTAAGGAGACTCTATATAAGACCTTGATCATCCCAGTCCTGCTTTACGGCGCTGAAACATGGACTTTATTAAAAGAGGATGAAGATATCCTTGGTCGCTTCGAGAGAAAAATTCTTCGTAAGATTTTCGGTCCCGTTTGCGTTGACGGGTTTTGGAGGAGAAGATTCAATCACGAACTATACGAGCTGTACAGCGACATCGACCTAGTCAAAAAACTGCGTATTGGACGTCTGAGATGGCTAGGACATGTAGAGCGAATGGACACCAACGCTCCGGCCCGCAGGGTCTTCGAATCTAACCCCGAGGGACGACGCAGTAGAGGGAATTATCGCCGTAGGTGGCGCGCACAAGTTCAAGGGGACCTCGACCAACTTGGAGTGCGCAACTGGAGGCAATTAGCTAAAGACCGAGCTAAATGGAGAGGCTTGTTGGTTGAGGCCCAGGTTCACCCCGAACTGTAGCGCCACCTAAGTAAGTAAGTAAAAAATTTTCCATAGACACTATGCGAATAGCAAGCGCGTGCTCATAGTAGTGTTAGATTCTAACTGACTAAAAGAGCACCACCCTTCTATATAAATTTGTTAGATATCGCAAGTATTAACTTATCGAGCGATTTTTCTATCCTGGAATGAAAACGTTTGGCAGGTTACTTTCCACTAAAAGATCCTGCATGTTCCACAAACTAGACGCGGTTAATCATTATCTCGCCAAGCCGAAAGGTTTCGCCCTTTGTACTTGCCGCATAAAGTAATAAAGTTTGCGGAGAAGCCGCCAATAGTTTCAATGATGTGCGGAGGAGCTGCCAATAACTGGGAGCGTGTCTACGATAAAACCGTAAAATGTGATCCGATTTTTAGGGTTGTGGGCACCGTGGCACAGTGGTTAGTGTATCAGACCACTGCGTGTGAGGTTCCATGTTCAAATCCCAGAAATTTTTTCACGGTCCACCTTTCGCGAACGTCCGACAATGTTTACTCGCTTTCACGATGTTACTTCGTGTATTTTCCTCGCTCTAGTAGACTCAACTCTTGGCATATATCCTTGGCATACGAGCTCATTACGTTCCACTTATTTCAAAGCAGCTGGGGGTGAATTGGTAGAGTGCATACACCATCTCATTTCTAATACTTGGTCAGACGAGTGTATGCCTGATGAATGGAACCTCAGCATTGTTTGCCCGATCCACAAGAAAGGAGACCCCCTTAACTGCGCAAATTATAGAGGCATCAGTCTCGTCAACATCGCATACAAGATCTTTTCTGCGTTATTGTGTGAACACCTGAAACCGTTTATCAACAGCCTGATTGGACCCTATCAGTGCGGTTTCAGGCCAGGAAAGTCCACTATCGACCAAATCTTCACACTTCGGCAGATCCTGGAGAAAACCCAAGAATTCCAAATCGATACTCACCACCTCTTTATCGAATTTAAGGCCGCCTATGACAGCATCTATAGAGAAGAGCTTTATAGAGCCATGTCTAGTTTTGACATCCCTGCCAAACTTGTCCGTCTGTGCAGGCTGACGATGGAGAACGCTCGTTGCTCCAGCAAGATCGGTAATGACCTCACCGAGACCTTTGATGTCTAAAAAGGTTTTAGACAAGGTGACGCGCTGTCATGTGACTTCTTTTATATTGTACTTGCATGGATTGTGTGGAACTCACAAGTGTGTACAACTGCTTGCATACGCCGACGATATAGACATTATCGGAAGAACTGAGCGCGCTGTCACCGGTGCGTTTGCAAGCATCGAGGCAGAAGCGGCTAAAATGGGTTTAGCGATAAATGACGGCAAAACCAAGTATATGGTGTCAACAGGAAGGGAAAGCCAACACCGACGAATTGGACAAAACGTCACAGTGGCCGCTATAACTTCGAGGTAGTAGGGGACTTTGTCTACCTTGGCTCTGATATAAGCTCCGAGAACAACATCAGCGCAGAAATCAAGCGAAGAATAACTCTTGCCAATGCATGTTCCACATCTTCGGGAGTATCACTGCATGATGGACAACTGGGGGAGTCATCATTCTTAAAGCGGTATAGATATGACCGGAAGCAACAATGACTCGTTAGTAGTTAAGTTATGTAAAAGTTATCTTCACCATGTCTGCCTTTTATCCAAGTCTCAATTGTTGGGATAAGACGGTAAGTCCATCGGCTCTTAGACAAAAGTCTCGAGCTCTGATGCCACTCTCTCAGATTTGTATTTGTTCTATTGTAATCGCATCAGTGTGGGGTAGCCGTCCCCCCTGTCAATTCTTGAGAATCTTTCTCTGCAGTTCTTCTGCTAGTATATCAGCTGGAAGCATTCCTGCTATAATGCAGGCTTCTTGATCCGAGGTGATGCGCAAAGCGCTACTTGTTCTTAGTGCACATAGTCGATTAACTGCTACGATCTTCTTTTTTTTTGTATGAAGTCACTTTCATAGCTCCGGCTCAAACTGGTGACCCATAAAATACTATCGATGCAAGAGAAATCTCCTTCTGTATATCGGTCCTTCTAAACTTGGCATAATCCGCGCAATAGAGACACCCGAATAAGAGGATTTGTTACTTACATACTCCACATGTTCTTTAAATGTAAGCGTTGAGTAAATCACAACGCCAAGGTATTTAATAGCTGGTTTAGATACTATTTCATTCCCACCTACTGCAATCGAGATGGTTTCACGTCATTTTCTACTTGCAATTAGTACCGCTTCCGTTTTGGGTTCAGCTGGCATGAGGTTGACTGATGCTAGCCATCGTCGAACTATTAAAATGGTTTTATTACGGATTTCTTTCAGTAGTTTTGCTGTAACAACTATACTAATGTCGTCCGCAAATTCTACGACTTTAGACTTATCTGGTATTTCAAGATGAAAAACGCCGTCGTATGTGATGTTCCATAACATCGGTCTCAGGACTGAACTGGTACTCACTCTGTTACTGCGTACTCTTTTACAACATTATATGTGTCATATAGCAAATTTAGTAAGTAGCGATTGGTATACCTAGAGTACCTTTATCTGGAAGGATGGGCGTAGTTGTTCTGGCGAGCTCGTTAGTCTTGTAATTCTCCGAAATGTCCCTACATCCAACACAGGTAAATATGATATGTTACTTTTCCACCAACTCCGTGAGGACGATCGGCCCGATTTGATAATGGAACAGAAGTGATTACACTTTAAAGAAAACAATTTTATTAATCAATTATATAGTCTCCGTTATTTTCTACAATTGTCTCTCAACGTTTTACAAGCTTGCGGATTCCGTTTTCATAAAAACTGCGTGGATTTCCTTCAAAAAATGTCGTAAGGTAGTTTTCGATAGCTTCGGGGGAACCAAATTTATTTCCATTCAAACCGTTCTGAAGGGACCGAAACAGATGAAAATCTGAAGAAGCAAGGTCTGGGGAATGCGGTGGGTGCTGAAGGATTTCCCATTTTAACACCTTTAGCTTTTGCAGCGTTTGTCGGGCGACATGTGGCCTGGCGTTATCATGATGGAAAATGACGCGTTTTCAATTTGCCAAAACCGGACGATTTTCTTCAACTTTCTCATTAAGTTTAGAGAATTGCTCACAGTACTTATTCGCCCTGATTGTTTCGCCAGGTGAAAGAGGCTCGAAAAAAAATTATAGCCCTGGAATCCCACCAAACAAATAACAGTACCTTCATTGGATGTAAGCCAGCTTTTTCCACGGGTTCTGCACCTTCACCTGCTCGTTTCCAGTTCCTTTTTTGCTACACGTTGTTGTACAGAATCCACTTTTCGTCACCTGTTACGACTCGATCCAAGAAAGGTTCATTTTTATGGCGTCTAAGTAGAGATATGGCCACGGAGAAGCGGTCCAGCTTATTTTTTTCCATTAAACAATGCGGCACCCACGTTTCGAGCTTGGAAGTGAATTGAAGCTTCTTCAAATGACGAAATGCTGACGAATGATCAATATTAGGCCTCTCAGCAATCTCCTCAGTTGAAATCTTGGGGTTATTTTTTACTAAACTTCGTAAAATGTCATCATCAATTTCGGAAGGCTGTCCAGAACGGGGTTGATCGTCCAAGGTCATATCACCCTTACGAAATCTACCAAACCACTTTTTAATGGCCCTTAGAGCAGGAGCAAGATCCGAGTAAACGCTCTGAATGTTTTTTGTTGGAGTTCCAACACTCACTCCTTTTCGAAACTCGTACAGCATTACATGGCGAAGGTGTAACTTTTCGTTCTCCATTTTAGACATTTTACACACAATTTGACTTAACTCAATCGGGTCTAGCGATAAAATGACTTCTCATGCCATGACTTATCCATTGGTATACAACAAGTCCATATAACAAACAATGGTTGCGGTCATAACCAAACTTTCCGCCACGTATGAAGATCGGGCACGAACTTTTGCAATGATCAATATTTAGGTGGTACGTAGTGCTACGACCGACAACGCATCGATAAATTTAAATCTTAATGCACACTTTCGCTTACAGCGGCAATATCATTTTCAGTACGCATATTCCTTCACCATGCTAGTTATTGCACCACTTAGAGAGTATGCGGTACGAAACATATCCATAGTTT
Source organism: Brachypalpus laphriformis (assembly GCA_945910035.1). Lineage (NCBI taxonomy): Eukaryota > Metazoa > Arthropoda > Insecta > Diptera > Syrphidae > Brachypalpus > Brachypalpus laphriformis. The sequence continues at coordinate 39,251,999 of OX246753.1, forward strand.
CACACACAACTTTCTCAGATGTGCGATTATGTTAATGGGCTATGGAAATCACGAGGTCTCTCATAAAGTGAATTGCATATACTAAATGCTTGAAAATTATTATTATACTATCGCCAGAAATAAGAAGGTACCAACCTAACTTCAACACAATCTGTACTAAAACGTGCAAGCAATTCAAAAGACATAAACATAAATTTACCATTTAACGATGGCAGAAATATTAAAAGTTCAGTGACTTCCGCATTCTATCGCAGCAACTTATAACAGCACGTGGCCATTTAATTCCAACAAAATGAGGCACAGTATGGACGTCCCGTGTACAAAATACATGTTATGATTCCATTAAGTTGTACTGAAATAGAATTAGTAACCTTTAATAACGCAAAAGAAGTTATGGAAGGTCGGCAATAATTTATTAATTTATTGGGGTTCCCTTTAAAAAGGAACTTTTCAGATTCAATTTGTTATGTTTGCAGTACCCCGAGAAAGAACATGTCAAGGTGTGGGGAATTAACCCATATTCTCCGGAGTAACGAAATACTTACGCAATAGTAGTGAAACTCACCGCAGTGTCTTCAAATGGACTAACACGTATAAAATTTAGTTCAATTTTTTCACAAGATATATGAATACGATGTTAGGGGGTGTCATCATATTACGACACTAGGAGAATATGTGTACAAATAATAAACGGCATTTTAAAAAATCATTTGTATTTGTAAAGCTTTTTTGTCCTTTAGGGTGCTGTTTCGACTGCAGTAAATGGAACATGGCCAAATCACGACGAAAGCGTAGATGGCTCATCTTTGTTGAATTTGAATGAGCCCATGCTAACAACCAGGAGGAGAGACATCCAACATCCATGTGAATAATACCCACCAGCACTTTTTCCGCAGATAGATATGTGATGTTTATTTATAGTATGTTCTGGTCCATTCGGACGGTACCTCCCATGTTCTGGTTATAATTTCAAATGGCATAAGTGATATCAACAGAAGCATTTTTTTTCTCGCTCTTTAGGTATCTTCCAACAGAGTTTTGTGGATCAGCTGCGAAAGATGTGGAGGCAACTGGGACAACAAATGATCCTTTCACCGCATCGGATCAAACATATGATAGTGTCACTGTACTTCGAAGTTTTTTTTTTCATAAAAATTGGATGAAACTTCTGTTCTCTCCACCTTCAGACTTGCTGATACCAACAGCTGATTCCGAGAGAGAGGGTCTACATTCAGGATATCGTCCCCTTTACCCGAATCTACATCTGTCAGATCGTTGACTGGGGGTAGCTCAATGAAAACATCCTGAATTTTATCATCACTTTCATCTGTTATGTCTAATATCTCGGCTAAAGGCAAATTTTTCAAAGAAATGAAAAACAAGAAATGTACACATATTCTCCTAGTGTCGTCATATGACGACAGTCAAATATATATGCAAATATCATTCCTCAAAAGTGCACTACTACACTTTTATATTTACTCACCTATTACTCTTCTTCTGCTTATTCTAAATATATAAACTCTCAAATACATTAAACGTTAATTGTTGTATTTTTTACTCTTTTTCTTGATGAAGCCATAATGTTAGCCCTTTTCGCATATTAGCACTTTTCAACCAGACCGTATGTGCAGCCAGTGTCAACTTTATGGTTTAACTGTAAATTTTCAGTTAAAGTAATATTCCCTTGCACTAACAAGATATTCGGAGCAAACCAGAACATGAACAGTTAAAGTTTGCGGGAACTTGAAAAACACTCCCTTTGCATCGTCATATGAAGACACTAGGAGAATATGGGTTAAAGGATGTCTAATGACTTAACGATGTTTAGTGTCACACAAATTTGTAACTTAACTTTGAATACTCCAACTTAACAAATCGTGAAAGATGTATCTTCATCTGAGAGAATATTACTTAAGGAATTTTAAAAGAATTTCCATTAAAGCTTGAGAAAGTCGTTACTGGAAGTTTTTATGAACCAATAGCAACCCACGACCGACTCCCTTTTGATATTTCAATATTTCTATCTTCCTCCTTTCATCAGATAGTCTCCTTACTTATTTTTTACCTCAGTCAGACGTGACTTATCACGTTCATTTATCTCATTCCGAAGTACGGCCTATGAGTCAAAATTAGTCGACCCTTAAAATGCATTCAACACGAAAAACAAACCCACGAACTCGGGTACCTTTAAAAGGATATATAATTCTTATCTGATCACCCACATTCCCTTCAGTGGTGGTCTACCTGGTGACGCGGAAGTAAAATTTCATTAAACCCTTGAGCAATATATGTATCTTTTCTAGTGTACATACCCATACCCATCTTTTTTGCTATCTGGGTGATTCTTTTTTATTGATTCGTATCTTTAATCGATTTTGGCATCAGCCCACTGACACAGTTTTTCCTCCATTTTCAGGACAAAAAGTACTCCATGTGAATATGTAAATAGAACAAAAATCTACAAATACCGCCAGACAAGACGAACTGTATTTTGTAGGCACTACGTTGTATCACGTATATTTTGTCACGAACTCTATGGAACTTCACTCTATCTGCCAGCGATATTTGTGCCAAAAGATTACTTCGCAGGATGTCGAGTATTTGCGTGCCTTTTGTGTTTGTCCTTGCCTCTTAGTTTTTTAAACTTTTACGGTTTTTCAGTTTTATGAGCGATTGAATGAGTCTAGATTGATAAGAGTTTGTTAAGCATAACGGGGTGTATGGACTATTTAATCAAAATGGTTAGAGGTACCCTACCGAAATGAGTCATTTCGGGAAATTTATTTTCATCACTCTTGTGCTTTAAGCAAGGTATTCACATGAGAAAGTAGTAGTAATAGATGTATGGTTGGTAAGATGTAAGTGCACTGAGACCTAAATGAGATGTATTGTGCCCCCTAAACGGAGGCTATAGTTAATGGTGTGGTCAATTTAGAGCATATTCTCTTGCCCAATTGCTTTGATGAAACAGAGTGTCTGAAGTGGATTCAACGAATGCAGATCCATCTCTGATGAAAAATAGGCTCTAACGTAATGTCTGCTTTTATAGATTTGTGCTTGGCATTTCATTATTAGGTGTAGTGGTGTTTCTGTGAGGTCTCTGCAGAATATGCATGTCCCAGCAATATCCCTGCAGAAACTGCAGTGTCCATCCTCTTCTATTTTCAGTTTGGTAAGGTACTACTTCAGTCTGCATTAATAGCATGCTTGTCAAAATGCGCAACTCATAGAAAGGTTCCACTTCTATTCTGGTTGTTGCTTCGTAGAATTTCTTTTGCCTGTCTCAATTGGAGAATGTCGTCTCAATGCTTTACCCATTTGCTCTCTTCTTCTTTTCTCAGTTCTTTCCGTATTTTGTGTGGTCCTATCCCACAAAAAGGTCTCGTATACTTCGTCATTGCATCTTCTTCTGCAAAACTAGTCAACACAAATGAGACCGAATATTTTTTCTCGGAGCTACCAAGGATATCTTTATCCGGCTTCAACAAGCTCCATGTTTCAACGCCGTCAAGCAGGACTGAGATGATTAGGGTTTTATATAGAGTTTCCCTAGGTGTTCGAGATAGCAACTCAGTGGACAGCACGCCACCTTTTCTATAACCTTTTGTGACATCAAAAGTCTCGGTGACGTCATTACTGGCCTTGACAGATTTCAGTACATTTCATTTCTGAATGGAGTTCTTAAAATATACTCTCAAAATCTAAAAGGTAAGACTAGAAAACTTTTTGATAAAGCACGGTATCTATCCGCCTGTCTGTCAATCTATCATGCGTTTGTAACTTTTAAACGGTTTGACCTAGAAAGCCTATCATTTGAGGCACAGATTTGTAACAAGAACAGCTACAGACCAACAGACAATTATTTATTAAATACACAAGCGTGTATCTCTACCCTTCAGCTACGGAGAAATGATAGAAAGAAATTATACATAATACAGTTATACAATTGCATCACACGGATACACTTTCCATAAATTAGGCTTACCATTTCCACCGTTTTCAATAAAATCCAATCATCCCTCGTCAATTGTCTAGGGTTTGTTACATCCATCATTCTACACTTAACCGTGACTGTGAATAGATAAATAGCAAATAAAATCAATGTTTCACACGATTCGTACTTAAAACACAAACCCTTACGGACATGTGTCAACTTTTTTCCTTAAGGTTAATGGTACGGATATTTCCGGAATGAATGCTAGGACTCGGGGATTTGGATTAAAGCAATACCTGTATTCCCGAGAGAGAGTGTTTTAAATTTTTAATGAATTACTTAAATTGCTAGGATATTGGGATTACGAGTATTACTGGAACAATTATGGGTATACAAATATTTTATTCGAGTTATCGTGCCGAAGCTGGCGATATTATAATTTAACGCTTTTAGAAATAGCCTAAGCTTAGTATAGAGAAATTATATCATGATATTCTTAAGCATAAGTCGGCGTTGCCTTTCCAAATATTGTAGGAACGAGACTTTTTCCTCTATCTGAATACTAAGATTTGAAGTTGATCTTTATATGAACAATACAGTTATAACTACCACATTTCATAAAGAAGAGGGGTTTCATTTCATTTCCTGAGATTTTAAGCAACGCTTCGCACATTCCATTACTTATTTGCTTACTTTCCTATGTTCGGTTTCCTCTTCTGAGTCCTACGGACTTCAGTATGCCTATGCAATATAGAGTGCATTTTCTGGCAACACACTCTTCTCTGCAGTTATTTTATAGACCCTCGCCTCAACTACTCTGTCATGTATTTCTCGGTAGGTTTTGTCTACCCTTATTATATGTGTTATACTGTTTTGTACTTAATGGCGTTGTATATTGGTTCCTGACCAGTTCTCTACCAAATGCATTTATAAGATATACGATTAAACTAGAATGAAGTTAGAATGTTTCCCTAATATCAATTCGCAAAGATTGTGTGTTTTTTTTTTTTAGGTAGTGGGGTTGTGTAAGAGTTGTTGATTGACGCTTAAGTCAATACTTCTCTATATTCTGAACAGCATTTCTAACGCGGACTTGGCTTTCCTGATTCTGCTGCCAGGGTTTTTTTCTCAGTACCACCATCGAAGGTTATCTACTATACTATCTCGGCTACACGGGAGTTTTTCCGAGTACGACTGGCTCTGCTCAAGATGCTTTGCTCAACTTACCTCTCCTCGATACGCATATCATGGGCTGCACTATCAAAGCCAACCATCATTTCAGGCGGGGTGGTTTTTGGTGTACCCGACACTGAAATTTTGATAAACTCGTGCGACACTTACCTTACGACTCCGGTCTTACGGATATGCCGTCTGATGCAATGACACCAGAGCTTCAGATGATGCGCAAATTCAGAGTCGACATTCCTGGTCTGGCGCTAAAGTCGACAACATTAGACTTCTTTTCTCGTTAGGCAAAAATGCATCTATTTTTCAAACGGAACCTTATGCAATCCTGATGGCCATGAACTATATTGTGGAGAGCAGTCAGACGAACTGCAGCATTTGTGTCTATAGTAACAGTAAAAAAAAACAGTAAAATAAAGGCGAACCACACAGGCGGATCATTAGAAATGCGGTGAAGTGGGAGGGTTATGATCACTTAATTTCAGATCATAACCTCGCTGATAAAAGAAAAAAGAAGTGACAGTAAAAAATAATTAAATACAGCTCTTTAAGTACCAGGGCCTAGCTTCTCGCAACCACTCATGTTGTGTGCGTTATATTTTTCACATGAATGGAAGGGACCTACAGTTTAGTGCCGTATCCGAACGGCGATTTGAGAAGCATTTTCGTGACAACAATACTCTCGGATGTTTGTCAGACGCTCGCGAGAGGTGGGACCATAAAAAAAAACTTTTTGGTGTTTTCTTGGATTCGAACTTGGAACCTCATACGTAGTGAGCCGACACACTAACCATTTACCCCACGGCGTCCACTGTGGCGCCCTATAGTGACAGTGGTTGCGCTTAAGGTCTGCTTTACCCTTTAACTACTTTCAAAATAGCTCATGAAACCAAAAAACTCATTGAACTCGGTCGCAAGGCTGAATTCTCTGTCCCTTATCTGGGACAGAGAATTCCAGGTCACACTGGGATCTTCGGAAATAAGATCTCCGATAAAATTGCTACACAACTCTAAGAGGAGGCTTTCTCAGGTCCCGAACCCGCGTTGGGTCTCCCTGCGTCCTCGGTTTGGGCTTCCATTGACGATTGGGTCTCTCGCGAACACAGATGTGTGTAGCACGACTCTCCAGGATGCAGGTTGACTAAACATATGCTCACGAACGTCTGTATGAAATCAGCGGCATTCTTGCTGTCTCTCAGCAGAAAAGACTATAGACAGATTATTGACATCTTGACAGCACACTTTGCTTTCGCCAAGCAGCTTTACGTGCTGGGTTTAAGTGACACTACAGCCTTCGATGCTTGTGAAGAGAGCGACGATACCGCGGAACATTATTTCTGCGAGTGTCCATCCTTTGCTCGTATCAGAAGGCAGATCCTCGGTGCTGATGTGATGAGTGCTGGTACTGTAAGCTCATCATCACTGAGGTGCTTGCTTGGCTTTCCTATCAAGACAAAAAAAAAACAATGCTCTTTTGGGTGAATGATTTGCTTACAAAAGATGGATTTTTTATATTTTTGGTGTTAACTTCCAGTCAATCATAGTGTTTGCATCCCTTTTGATAGATGAAGTAAATCTCTGCATTTTAAATGACTTCTCTTCGAATCGAGCAATACCTACTTATATTGAAACTCTATGCAGAATATTCAAGCCATCACGTTCCTAACCTAACTTAGTCTGTCGACCACGGTGAATGTATTTTGTAACAAATGTATCTACCGGTATAGAAATAACAATTAAATTTATTAAAAGAAAACGGTGTGTCATTGACTTCGTCGTGGCAAGGTTATTGTTCTGTAAGTAAGTAAGTACTAGTCAAAGTGCACCACTCACTGCTAAGACCAGGAGTTGCCTTAATGTCCACACTTACCGAAAATAAACTTTATAATAAATGATGCCATTTTGGCACTGATGATATTGTGCCTAAAGAACTAGGCCATGCAGAGAGAGATTTATGCAAGTTTGTAGTTCTTCGCTTTGAAAGTAGTAAATCTTTGTTTGGTTTTAAACTACTCGCTATCCTTCGCAATTAACTATTATAAATTACGATTATTGGTTTTGTTTTGTAGGCAAATTTGGGCTACTACTTAAATTTTGTTTTACCTCGCTTAAGGGGTATCTATCCCACAATTAAGGAATGTGGTCAACCTATGAGATGTGCGATATCAGTGCAGTGGATAGTGGGCTTTCTCGTTAACCGGTGTGTGCAAGTTCGAGCTCCGGCGTGGAACAGCAATCACCAGCCGCCCGAGTATAAAAAGGAAAACGTATAACATCGAAATTTTTCAAACTACTGCAACAAAAAGGGTTCCTGTCTGATAGTGTTGTACAACGAACCAGAGAGTCAGAGTACTCTTAGATTTGGGTTTCCTCAAAAAAAGTAAATAAAAAATTAAAATTAATTCAATAAATACAACTAAACTTAAAATATGTGAATTGCACCATCATTTAGGCTGGGATTAAGATAATGATATTTTTTTTATTTAAAATAGAAATGGGCAAGTGACACTTAAATTTTGCAATAAATAAGTTAATTATATGTCAGCTATTTACATACATATGTAAGTACATATATATTATATTATCTCTTACATAGTGTAAAGCAATGAAAATTGCCCCTATTTAATAACGATTCATATAAATTTCGGGGATTTTGTAACCAAAAGAACCTCTAAGCTTAAAAACAAAAAAAAAATATTATTGGTCTAGTTATACCATAGACAAGCTACTCTAACCCATATCCTGGGTGAAAAAGAACACTTTATAGAATTCTCCCAAATTACTGTTAAATATAAAGAAGATAAGACCGCATTTCCAAATGTGACTGCTTGTTACCATATTTCCTAAGAGAGTTCATTGACCCAAACATCCATCAGCACTGTCAATGCCACTTGAAATATAGTAAATCCAACCATCCCCTGATTATTGAATGATTTTGTAGTAATACCAGATGAAGTCCATAGATTATTGTACCCATATCAATCAAATGTCGGCAAAAGATTGTTTTGATTATGAACACATTACTCACACTACATAAAAGATACTCCTGATATCTCAGCATTTCAGCTTTCAGTTTGCTTTTCAATTCATGTGCACTTATATTTAAAATTAAAATATCTTAAAATGATGAAGATTGTGCAAGCCAATCCCAATTAAAATTCTCTTTGGTTCGGGCAAATTGTAAAAGTGTGTTTGTAAAAGTTAAGGGTATATTATATTAACATAAATACAGCATCTCATCGGCGCTTTCAATGACAGTGTCCTTATAATATGACACCACCACCTTGGTATGGAGTATACAGGAAGGACGAATAAACATCACCATAAGAACAAATTTTACGTCGAAAGATTATGTTGCAGTGTTTGTTTGTGTGATGAAAAATCTATCTTGCCAATATGGTTAGATATCTGCAATGATTCCAAGGTTACTTGATATTTATTCTGTTCAAAATTCTCATATGTTATGTATGTACGAGTATGCATAAGAAACTGATTTACTTTATTTTCATTGGGAAATGGAAATGAGGTTAGAACTTTCTGCTCATTGGGCACTAAGTTGAAGTAAATTTGAAGTAAAAGGGTTTGTGTATGTGTGGAAAATGGCATTTCCCATTTGATTTGTAAATACATATATATGGTATTCTCTTATGGGTATACTCGTATGAATAACAATATTAAAAAAGGTTTTCTTGCCAAGTAAACTCGTTACTACCTTCGCACGGGCTTAGAATTACAAAAGCAGTGTTTAATTGCCTGAAGCGGAGTAAGAGTCCTTACAGGTAATTGACTCAATGTTCACACATATTCGCACATTCTCTTCAGTGTATTTCTCTATTTGTGGTTATCCGCTAAGAAAAGAGTTAAATATTTATCCTTATTTGGTGCTTACATACCATGAGGTCATTCACCTACATATGCTAATAGAGTAATTTGTAAGCCAAGAGGAAGCAACCTTGAATGTTTCCCTGTGTGCCGGCTTACAGCGGTGCTCATAAAATTACATTCATATCCCATTTGTAGGTAAACGTTATACGATAATATTCAGAACTTTTCTTTCCTCCCTGAGGCAAATGCGAATATTTGGAGAAGTAAAACACTTAAGCGGTTTATTGTTGCAAGTATCGTATTTATATGAGCTTAATACCTAGATCAAATTTCTGAACGTGTTGAAAGAAGTAGTAATTCGAATACGGTTTGATATATAGAGAATTAAATACAAGATTGATTATTTTTAAGGACGTGGAAATTGCATTAATTTGGGGAAAGTATTGGATTGACATCTGAGGTTTGGATGCGGAATTCATCTAAAAAGATATTAATGTCGTTAGGACTACATTCAATAGATGGTATATTAGACGGACTAAAAATCATATCGATTGAGGGAAGCTACAGTATGGCTTTCAGTAAAATACTTGAAGACGCTGCTTAAGCAAAGTTAAGATACCCTTCTCAGTATGGTTAACTATACAGTTTCAGCATATGTAGGACTCTTCGATTTTCCGACAATTTATTGGTCCATGCTAGTAAAATATATACGACTTTTCTTAAAGAAAATATTACGGGAATCGTCGGTATATGTTGCGAAATAATATCCAGGAACCCTTGGAAATAGAATGAAACAATATTTAAGAACCACCTTAAAACTTAAAGAAAGTAGGTATCACAGCCATTGTGCATTGACATTATATGGTGTCCGCGTAGTCTCCAGTCGAATGCCAATCGATTTGGAAATAAAAAAGTCCGCAGCAATAAACGAGAACGAGTCGGGTGGCATGAGAACTACCAGCGATGCTGTACAAGCAGAATGTCAGCACCGGTGAAACACCACACCCAAAGAAAGATGGACCCATACGCTGATCCCCAAACATAGAGGGATTGATCAGCAGAAAACGCAGAGAAGAAAACTTCACACAGTTCATACCAGGGCATGGATGCTTTCAGAAATATTTCTACAAATACAAACACGTGGATGACAAATGCTGATCACACTGTGAAGGCAAAATCGAGAACACGGAACATGTTTTGATGAAATGCCGGATGTATACGATGGCCAAAAATATATTAGAGAGAGAAATTGGTGCCCAAGTGACTCCGAAAGGACTAATAACAAGGTAATCTACCATAACAAGGTAGACTAACTTACATGCAAACTGAGCTGCTGCAAAACAGCAGAGGCAGAAGGCGCAGCAACAGGTCATGCAAGATAAATAGAATGTCATGTTAAGCAGCCCCGCGAAGTAATACCTAACGGCAGTCCCGCGGGGAGAGTGGTATGCAGGATGTGGATTAGTACGTAGGCGCATTCCTGACATCGATTATTCGGGTTTGCGAATCGTGTATGCAAGCAGCCCGGGATACTAGTATCTTTAGAAGATTACCACACCACACACATGTTTATTTCTGCCTTTCACATAACGTTAATTTTGCAAGTGTACTACATTCTCAAATGCTAAGACTAATGACTTAAATACAATACATAACGTGCTAGTACAATTTTCGGAGTAATCGAATGAGTTGCTTTTGAGTGAAAGAATTATAGACGAACCCGCAAACTTTTCTTTTTTATAACCCATCTTTACTACTTTTTTTTAATGACTTATATCAATGCTATAGCGTTCTTGTTTAGGTCTGCACAGTCTTTTAAAAGATTGTGTTCTTAAGTAATGTGATTTTTTTATATATTTTTAAATGTGATGTTAGAGATCATCCCCTTTCCATTCGAATCTAGTAATAAATGAGTTACTTATTGACTTGGAAAGGAGGAAAGGATATAAAGCGATTATCTTTGCAAATAACGTTGCTATTGCTATCAAATAGACACCTAGAAGTGGAGTTGGAGTTAATCTCCCCAAAACTGAATTGGTTCTTTTTACTCGAAGATATAATGTTTTTCACATAGACCCTCCTACTATAAAAGGGAGCAGTATTGTTTTTACAGACAATGAAAAACACATAGGTTTAATTTTGGATGAGGAAAGCTACCGTAGCTCTCTATTCCTACAAAAAATTCTATAGGTAGATGTTGGGGTATAAAACCCCATACCGCACGTGTCTGTAATCTGGTGTGATCATTTTGTAATCAGCTCTTCTTAAAGGTAAAAGCTCAGACTCCTAGGTAAAGTGCAAAGATCCAAGAAGATATCCAAAAGAAGACTACTGTATCATGGAGCCTGGACCTGGCGAACACAGACGTCAAAAGCCTCCTCCGTCTTACAAAAAGCTGCGGTTGGCTCTCTTAGTTGGTCTTTGTGCTAGATACAGTGGTATCACAATAGAGTCCTTTTGGTTTAAGTGTTTCTATATCTTGGTGCAGAAAGGCACTATAACTTAACTAACCCTAGAAACATCACATAATTCCGACTTATCTCTGGCCTTCTCTGAAATAAATAACTTCGGAATTGAATTATGAAAAAATGCATAAACTTTCAAAAACCGGAAATCATCCCCCCAATTACCAATATGCCACTTAATAAAGTCACCCAATATCCAGCACTCTCAAATAAACTAATCCATTACATTAGAATTCCTGATAATATTACATTATTTCATGCTTCATTACGTAACGAGTTCCTGTACTAAAATAAAATGATAGATTCACATTGGTGCCAATGAACGCTTAATTGAGCAGCCACATGTGGATAAGGTATAATTATAAATTAATCTAAGAAAATCACATGAAACCAATCAGGAAATGAACTGGAACAGATATCGTTGTAAATGAATGGATACATCAAACATTGTAATTGATCAAAGATTACAAAAGGAATATTCCGACAAGATAGACTATTATTTTGCGGGAACCCACAAGATTGGTGCTAGTATTTCAGTGTTATAGGTTTCATAACAATGACCATTCCCAAGCACAATGTTAGTCACTATTTCCCGCATTGTTCCCATTCTACTGTTGAATTCACCCCAACAGCACCTCTTTATCTGTATCTAGATATAAAAGGAAAGTGTAAGCGTCCATTGACCTGGCGCCAGCACGAGCGGAAATAAAATAAATTTTTTGGTCAGCAGATGAATTTTATCTAAGCGAAAATAAAATTTATTCTGTATAAGGGAGAAATGGGCAACATAGTGATGTTTAATCTTTTTTATTTTAGCAATGGAGGTTGGGGACTTAAATTGTTATCATTAGGCAGGGAGAAATGGACAACAACTTTGCTTGTTAAGTGAGATGATTCCGAACATAGGACATTATGTTGGTGGGTCTTCTAGTCTTTTCTTTTCAGGTAAGAATAAGTAATAATGGCTAATGAAGGATGTTAGGTAGTTACTGACTGGATATTGGTGCGAAAGAGTTCCACCTTACTTTTGGCTCTAAACATTACTTCTCCACGTTTTATTTTATTTATTTTTTTTGTTGCAGCATAATACAAACAAGAGCTTAAACGTTACTTAAAACTAACAAAGGGGCACTTAACCGAACTTAATCTTTTTTTTTGTGCCCTAAAGGGCCAACACATTTTAGGTTTAAGAACTTAAACATAAAGAGTTGATGGGTCAGGATGAGGAATTAAAGCAATGAAGGAGGTTCCTTTTGAAGGCTCTGCTATTGTGAAAGTCAAAAGCATTTTGCATGTGATTAGATCTGCAGAGCATTCTAGTTATTGGTTCATGATATCAATAATTGCTGCGATGAGAAGTTCGACAAAAGAGGGGTGAGGACTTGAGGTTACGCGGGTTGGTGTTAAAAGAGATCATATGCAGTAGCTCGGAGAATCAATGTTACTAGCAGTGGGTGGCAATGGTGCAGTGGGTAGTATGTTTGCTCATTAACCGATGCGTGCAGGTTCAAGTCCCAACGGGGGACAGCAATCATCAGCCACCCGAGTATAAAGGAAAACGAAATACATCGACGTTTTTCCAACCACTGCACCATAGAAAGGGTCCTACCTGGTAGTACAATGGACCGGAGAGTCTGAGTGCTCTGGGATTTGGATTTCCCTTTTATGTAAAAAAAAAAAAAAAATATTACCCTCTAATAACTGATGAATAAACAAGATGTCACCAGCTTCACGACGTTTATCGAGAAACAGTTAATTGATTAGTTTCAAACGGTCCGGGTATGGGGGTAAGTTGAAGCTATCAGCCCAAGCAAGACCACGTAAGGCAAAGCGAATAAACCTACGCTGGACAGCTTCGATTCCAGTGACCATATCTGGCAAGCATACTCAAGGAGGGATCTGACGAATGTGATGTAAATCCTTAGACCATCGTTTAACGAAACCGAGCGCAGAGTTAGCTCTGTTGATAATGTTATCGATATGAGAAAGGAAGTTGAGTTCCCTATAACAGATAAGTAAGATTTAATCCATGAGATGAATCCCGATTGGAAACTAAGAGCTTTAAGTTTGAGGAGAATGATTGCATGCGAAATTTTGTCGAAGGCTTTGCTGAAGTCGGTAGCAACTACGTCGACTTCATGACTATCTTCCAAAACATACAGAGTGCTAGATACAAACTCGGTAATGTTAGTGGTTGTTGATCTACCCTTAAGAATCCATGCTGGTTCGGTGAAATGATAGTCTTGCAATGGAAAGACATTGTGTCATAGACAATGCTTTCACAGAGGTTAAGTGTGTAGGATAGTTTAGCGATGGGCTGGTAGTTGGATATTTCACTTTTACAACTTTTTTGTGAGTGACGATTATGTAGAATTTTTCCAGATTTCGGGGAAAACTCCCTGCGAAATAACATAGATGGACGGAATAGAATAGTAAGGGGTTGAACTAAGTAATTCACACATTTTTTAAGAACTATAGCGCATAGGCCATCAGGGTCGGTGGAGTATATGCCCTTTAGTTTGTTAATCTTATCTACTATGGACGCCGAAGCAATGTTAATTGAGGTTAAGGACGTTTGGGGACAGTTGTCTAAGTAGCGGAAGTAGTTATGATCAGGTTAAGTAACGTGATCTGTAAACAATTGGCTGAAAAAATTAGCGAACAGGTTTGCGATTGTTTTAGGGTCTGCCGAGGAGTTATTAGCAAATTTCAAAGTAGATGGATAGCTATTAGGCTTACGTTTGGCATTAATGAAGTGGTGGAAACGTTTGGGGTCATTGATTAGCGTGGGTTGCATTTTGTCAAGATATTCAGTGTAAAGATATTCGCAGAGTTCAGAGAATTGGAAGCGGATGTGTTGCTAATGGGAAAAATCAGAGTTAGATCGAGATTTGAGGAATTCTATCTTTCAGTTTCTTTTGTTACGGAGTGAGAGCAGCTGTTTATTACACCATGGCGGAGCTTAGGCAAAAATCTTCTGGGGCACAAAACGGACTCATTGAATGAAACAGATGAAAATGTGGTCATTGCCGATAGTATTCCGAACGTAGCTTTGACTTTTCCAATCCTGTTGTCTATCAAGTTCAGTGCCACCATCGATCGAGACAATATTTCTTAAGTTAGGAAAGATGTCAGCTTGACCAACTGTTAAGCAATGCGTAATTGAACTATGGAGTATACAAAGCTGAGAGGTTTCCTTGCTTCAGTTCAGTGTTTTTGATACAAAATTTTAGTATTTCACATTTGCCATTATAGATCTCGAGGCCAAATTCTCCTTTCAACACGTGCAGGTTTATTTTGACATTTCCAAGCACAGCATTGACGTACTGCATCTAATAAAATAATTCATCACATTAATACTACCTCATTAGAAAGTCCCGAAAGCAATCTGCTTCTGAAAACATAAAGAAAAACTTTAAACAATATATTTCATTTAACAATAGGAGAGCGTTGCTTTTATAACAATGCCGACTTTGTCTATGACAGCCTATCAACTGCCTTTTTCAATCAAGTATAAACCAATCCAAGTGAACGCGATTTCATTTCATTTGCATTGTTTGTTTTCTTGTCATTGTTACCTATTCTTCCTTTATAGCACGTTCATTTCATTTTTCATTGGTGGAAATGGAGTACAAATCCTGCTAGGAACAGCGTGAGCGAAAAGACTTTTCATATCAAAAACAGATGCAAAGTAAAATACTAGTATTCTTTTTATTTTCTAAGAATGCTTTGCTATTATTAGCTAGATGCATGGAATCGTATTATAAATCGTGCTGCTGCTAAATCCGACAAACAAGCAAAAATGTAAAAAACAATCGAAATGGAATTTTGAAGTATGTAATGAATATTTTATAGTTAAAGATTTCTTTTTTTACTGGAAGATCTGTTGATGGTTTGAAAACTCTATTTTCCTAGAGGTCGTTTTCTATATTTTGCTGGCACAGAGACGAATAAATTAACTCAAAATATCAAAAATATACTCATGTCCTACATATACTCAAGGGTCCTTACTTCTTTTGTTTGCATCTGATAAAATTAGCATTGAAAAGGAAGTCTCCAAACAAAGTTAACTAATGAACTCAAGAAACTTTTTAAGGTAAACACATTTGCAATAGCATTGGGGAAGTTTGAAAAAAAATGTCTGACTACTTTTATCGAAGTTTTTTTATTTAATTCAAAAAAAAAAAAAAAACAATCTTCCTAATTGTGTAACACAACTGAAAGTTTTGCATCGACGAAACACAATGCTGCATTGAAAGATCCTTGGAAAAGCTTTTCTGGACAAAGCGAAAAGAAAGTTAAGTTCTTGCATACAGAGGACAGCCATGTAGACTAAAATTGATGACGAGTAAATAGGTTTTAGTGATGACTTCACTTCGAATGTCTTTCTAAAAAAATATAATTAAAGGATGAACATCTGAAAGTCTTTTGTCCTTCCTTTTCAAATCAATTTGGTGCATTTTATACAATCAGTCGATAAATCAGGCAAGAACATGTCTGTTAACCGAATAACCATTTTTCAACATGTGGCAAAATTTCTTTTTTTTTAATTTTTTGATTTCCTTACATAAAGGAGGCAGTTTCGGGATTGCACGGCTTGGCATTATGTTAGAAAACTTAAGCATTTAGACTTATTACGTTAAAAAGTCAGTAACCGTTTGTAGCATAAATGTAGGTTCTGATGAGAAATGTTGTTCAGAGAAAATTCCAAATTAAATTAAAAATAAATAAATATTTGACGCAACAACTCTTCAAGTGGTTGGGCCTAGCTTCTCGCAACCACGCGTGCTGTATGCGTTATAATCTTTCACACGAATGGAAGGGACCTGCAGTTTAGTGCCGTATCCGAAGGGCAATTTGTTTTGAGAAGCTTTTTCGTGACAACAATACTCTCGGATGTTCGTCAGACGCTCGCGAGAGATGGGACCGTGAAAACACTTTTTGGGATTTTCTGGGATTCAAACATAGAACCCCATGCGCAGTGGTCCACACACTTACGTCACGGCCCCCACAAATTAAATAATGTAGAAAAAATTTTATGTTTTCAAAGACATTCTTGAATAGAGTAAAAATGAAACCTGAGTTGAGCTCTAAAAGGAGCTAAAACTTCTTAGAACCTTGACTGAAAATTGAATTTAAAGTTCAGCTACTAGTACAATAGTTAATGGACAATCAGGCTAAGTGTAAGTGTCCTTACTCATTAGGATGTATCACGAGTTATTTAAGGCGCATATAAGCAGTCCATCTATTGGTCACACTGTTAGTTTGTACTCTGCAATCCACAGCCTATACGGCTAAGTAGATTAAATTAAGACTTCACCTCTTGGCTTAAGGCACTTACACCCCGAAATAAAATTCCATTTAGTTAAGAATGCATTTTCTCAAACACATCTCTAATGAATTTTCATTTCATGTTTTACTTAGTTGTTCATATTTGGTAGTCACATCATATTTAGTTAAACCGCTTTCAATAAATAGCTACAATGAAACCTTTCTTGAATGGATACCGATGGAACTAAGAAATATACCATTTAATTGACGACAACAGACGATCAGACTGGAATACAACGTAGCTGTACCATCATACGACAAAATAAGCAAAAGAATGGAAGAAGGAATAGACGAAGAAATAGACAAACAAACACAAGAGCTTTTACTCTTTTCTTTTTGCACACAATATAAGGGTAGCTTTCAATTTATGAGCGTCGGTAGGGCATCAAGCCACCTCCCCGTGCAAGGACGGGTTAAGATTATAACACTGCAGCGCCCCCAACGACCAGAGCTTGTCGTAAAAGGTGACTAAGGGGACAAATCAGATCTAGGCAATATAACACCCAAGTAAGCCTACGACACATTTACTACCTAAAAAACCCTCCCACAAGTATGCATGCGAGTCCATGGGTTGACACGACTGGAGATCACCGGTGTCATAAAAGAAAGATCAAACAATACTAAAACAGGAGCATGCACGTGTCAAACAAAAAAAACACCATCGCAATATGGTATTATATTGCAAAACTGTATCATTATGGTAATACTTGCAAAAAGGAAAGGCACTACCACTGCTGTGCATGGTACTGATCCTGGACCGAGCAGAAAGGTTCGGGTCAGAGCTATACGGATTCCGGGGGTTAGCTGGCGGGTGGATATCTTGTGTGTCCAAGACACGAAATGGAAAAACACCGGAAATCGGGAGCGTTTCTTGGACGTTAGGACAAAAGATTGCAAGATGTTCTACTACGGAACGGAAAAGGCTAGGAACGGAATCGGTATCATCCTTGAGGCAGAGCCACTTGGTAACGTCGTGAGCATTTCGAAGTCCAGCTTCGATGATGTTTGATGTCTCTCAAACTAGTAACACAAGGAGAGGTGTGGAATATTGTCAGTGCATATGCTCCCCAAAATGGGTGCAATCAGATAGATAAAGATGGATTTTGGCTAGATTTCCATACTCTCCTTAAGAACATCCCAAAGGAAGAGTTTCTGTTTGTTGAAGGAGATTTGAATGGACATGTCGGGAAGTCAAACGAACACTATGGAGGCTGCCATGGAGGTCTAGGATATGGCAACAGAAACCTCCCTGGGGAAGACATCCTAAGCATGTGCAAATTACATGGTCCTATCGTGTTAAATACCATGTTCATCAAACAAAGCCGACACCTGATCACTTACAGCAGCGGTGGAGATGAAACTTAGATTGACTACCATTTGATAGCGAGTTTCATGAAGCCTCGGGTAAAAGATTGCAAAGTGGTTGCGGGAGAGGCAATCGCTCGGCAACACCGTCTCCTGCTAATAGATATTTTTATGAAAACACCGAATAAAAGCAAACACACAAGGGTCTCTGAGAAAATCAAGTGGTACAATCTGGACAAAGAAAAAGGCGAGGCTTTTGTTTTCGTAATGAAAAATTACCTCACTCACACCATCAACGGAGCTGAGGATGAAGAGTGCAGAGCACAAAATATGTGGGATTCCCTACAGCGAACTTGCTTAAAGAAGGCCAAATCACTGCTAGGAGCTTCAAAAGGCCACCATCAACACGCCAAAGAAACATGGTGGTGGAGCGATGAAGCTAAGAAAGTGATAAAAGAGAAGAGAGCGGTTTTCAAAGCCTGGTCAAAGTGCCCCTCTAATAATAATGACGAAAAAGCTCGCCTCGAAATGGAATACAGATGTTGAAAGAAAAGGGCGAAGAAGAAGTGCGCCCAGCTTCAAGCAGAGAGTACGGAGGGCCTGTATCGGGAGATGGAGAAAATATCTTCCCCGGTTGCTGATGCAAACCAGGCTATCCAGGAGCTGCGAAGACACAATATGAACAAGAGCGCAACCATCTTCAAAATAGCCGCCCAAAGAAGGAGAAATGCTCAGGAGATTCGTTCACCAAAGTTCATTAACAATGCTCATGATCATCTTCTTGTAGATGACAATAAAATCCTGCAGAGGTGGCAGCAGTATTGTGAAGAACATTTGAATGAACAGTTTCCCCGGATATACTTTCCAAGAACCACCCCTAACTGTGAAGAAATAAACGACATTAAAGTCGAAGAAGTTAGTGAGGCGGTCAAATACTCCAAAAAACGAAAAGCGATTGGGCCAGACGAGATGCCCTCTGAGTTCTGGAAAAAGATGAGAGACATCGGGTTCAGATGGCTCAGAATTCTCATCGCCAAATTTATGAGAGGTGACCCAATGCCGAATCAATGGAGGGAAAGTTACCTTCTCCCTGTATACAAAGGGAAGGGTGATACGCGAAACTGTGATAACTACCGTTCGATCAAGCTGATGTCACACACTATGAAGATCGTTGAGCGGGTATTAGGTGGCCGACTGCGATAAATAATACGGCTATCTGATGATCAGTGCGGGTTTGTCTCGGGTAAATCAACCACAGATGCAATCCAAAGTATAAGGATCATAATGGAAAAACATCGTGATTCCTTAAAAGATTTGCATACTGTTTTGGTTGACTTTGAAAAGCCATTCGACAGACAACCACGAGATCTGATATGGGTGGCGCTAAGACATCGAGGGGTTCCAGAAACCTATGTATAGTTGATCATGGACATGTACGAAGGAGCAAAGACAAGAGTAAGATGTCCCGCTGGAGTAACCGAAGAGTTACCCATCAAAGTCGAGGTGCACCAGGGAAGCGTCTTAAGCCCTTTGCTCTTTATAACAGTCCTTGATTATCTGCTTGAAGGCAAAGTGATGGCCACCAAGGTACATCAGTTATTCTTTGCTGACGATGGAGCCATCATAAGTGAGGATCCTACATCCCTACAACGAGCACTTGATGTGTGGGTGGGCGCTCTGGAGGGAAATGGGTATCGCATTAGTTCAAAAAAGACAGAGTACAGACATTTATTTGGAACAGTGCTTCCCAAGTGCGAAAAGTTCGAATATCTGGGATCTATGATCAGTAGTAAAGCAACTTGTGATGACGACATCAATCATCGCGTAAGCGTAGGTCGGATGAAGTGGCGACAAAATTCCGCTATCTTCTGTGACAGGAAAATGCCCCCTAAGTTGAAAGGAAGGCTCTACACTGCAGTTGTGCGTCCAGCGGTCGCATACGGTTCACAATGTTGGACGATGTACAAAAAGTATGAGAGTTAATTAATGGCAGCTGCTTCGCATGACAGCAGGAGTGACAAAGCTTGATCGAATAAGAAGTTCGAAGATCCGTGGAACCTTTCACATCAAGGAAACCATCGTACAAAAGATAGAGCGGGATCGGCTCGGTTGGTATTGCCACGTTCAAAGAAGAGATCATTTAAACCCCGTTAAAAAGGCAATATCAATGCACGTTCCAAAGACATCGCGATGTAGGAAAGGGATCAAGCCTGGATCAGACAAATGCGACGACGTCGGCATTTCATTGGCCTCAGTAACCGAGTGATCAGAAATCGGCAGGCCTGCCGATATTTCCTGAGGTCAAATAGGCGAACCCCACAGGCGGATCAGTAGAAATGCAGTGAAGTGGGAGGGCTATGATCCCTTACTTTCAGATAATAACCTCGCTGATAAAAGGAAGAAGAAGGGCATCAAACCTCCAACGGAGAATTGAATGGTAATAGTAACATAAATCGTATTAAGTAACGTTTTTAATAGCAAGGAACCTAACAAATTATATTTTAAAGCAATTGAAGATTGTAGATTTTTGTAGCTATGATTTAAGGAACTTCTATAGTGCTTGGCATTTATTTAGACCTGAATTCTTTTATCGCCCAAGCCGATAATCCCGCACGTTTTTTTTACCGAACTTGTCCTCTTTTTTACACATTTGTTTTGGTCAGGTATCATTAATTTTTGTAAAGTTACATTTCCTTTATTATTATGTTACTCAGTAAGAGCCTACTCAATGTTTTTTCTGTGCTTACGCTGCACTGCTTTTCAGTGTCGTTTTCGATTTACGTCTTCTTGAAAATGTTAGAGCGCATATCAATTTCCGTGCATCCACTATCTTGCCCAAATTTGCCACTCCCATTACTCGGCCTACCCACATTTTGCATCAATTTAACCAATCTTTTTTTAATCTGCGCAAGATTTTCAATCGTTTGATGGGTCATACGTCCAGGAAACGCCACAGATCGATTTTTGGCTTAATCCCATTTGGATTATATTTCTTTCGTTGAATTTGTCGACAACAAATTCTCCCTGATCGGTGGATTATGGATTCTATGCTATTACTGCGATAATTTGTTACCTTTTTCCTGAGTTCTTTCGCACTAGCGAGTTTTTCTAAGTGAGCGATTCCCTATGTTGAGTCAACGCTCGGTCAAACTCATCTTATCTGTCGCCAGATTCTCAACGCAGTGGCATCATCCCTGGGTCGGAGGCTGTCAATGGGAAAGATTGGGCCGTGTCGGCTGACAATGGGGATGGTTAAGCGATGACAATGTCAGGCAAACAAGCAGTGGTGTTGTTGTTTGTAGGGTAAGGTTAGCGATGCACGTACGTTCCAGTGTATGCTGGTGATAATCTCTGCAGCACCCTTTTTTTACTTTCCGGAGGGGGCTTAGACATCGGTAGTAGCATTGGGTGTAATGTGCGTCGGTAGGCGATAACATGCTAGCAGTCAGGTTCGTAACAATATAATATAAGAGATAACTAATGTAAATATGAAACACCTAGAAGCTGTCAACGAAGGTAGCAGAACTAGCCAGACTTTTGGCGAATAAAGTTCCAGCGACGAAATGCAAATTTGGAAGCTTGTCTTGAGAGCCACAGTCGATATAAAAGGTGGTTGACAGAGCGTAAGACGAAGTTCAGCCTTGGCAAATGGTGACAGCGGCTGCAATTTTATTGAAATAAAAAGATGCTCAACCTCTCAAGAACCAGATAAACTGTGTTTTTCCTCCATCACCTCTTCACTTTAGGAAGTCGTACGTAACCGGCATGCTCTTTGTTGGACTAGTGAGTAATTTCTTAGGCGAAATGCCTGTTTTACGAACCCACATTCTTATTGCTTTCTTTTTATTCCAAGCCGATTTTTTTTTAATAAAATGCAGTAAGAAATATTTTTCATTAACTATTAGTAATGTCGCACCATCCTATTGCGTCTTCAATAATGCCATCGGCCCAAATGGAGCGCCATACAATATCTCGAAACGAGCTTCGTCACTCAATACGAATTTTTCACAGAAATGGAGGTCGTCTGCAAAACTTTCATTTGAGTATTTCTTGCCATAGAAATACTCAACGTAAATCAAGGACTCTTCCAGGAAGATGAGAGAACAAATCATTCTGGCCGAATTGACCAGGTCAAATCAAGAAGATACCTAATTTGTTTACTACTCAACCATGATAATGGCTTATGTACATAATTTAAAAGACTTATCTGCTTTATAAATGCAATGAAACCCATTCGATCTTCTCCAACTGCAATAAAATAATCGAATTAACACACCAACAGACCAATTTCTCTTATCAAATATTCACCAGCGTCATCTTACTGTAGTACATTTATTCACTCATAACCTTCACCATTCAATACTTATGTATATATCTATGTTATAATTTGCAGACTCACATCAACCAGATGCGTTTCCACTCCAAATGTCACCCAGTAAGATATATGCAGCACACAAAGGAAAATATTTCCTTTCTCTACTTAACATGCAACACTGTGCAGATGAAAGGCAACAAAAGAAAAATGATCCAAGAAGCAACATGACGTTAAATTGAGTTTGAGACAACATCCAGTCTTTCCCTACTTGGAAATATGTACACCTCCTTATACATTATTATGTATCCTTGCATAGGATAGTAGCACAAGAGACCGTTACATTTCCAATGAAATGGATAATTCCATTGCATCTTTCCACACAAACGTTACATGACGTTGATTCCATAAACAAAAAAGAAAAGGAAGACCTCGGTACGATACCCTCCCCTAATATGTATTACACTTTTCCTCCGTTTTATTTTTTTCGATCAATTTCCAAAGTTTTTTCGTGGTTGACTTGCATTAAATGCCATAAAACAAAATTGAATTTCGTAGTCGATTACGTGACTGCTGATTGGGTGCAAAAAAAACTGTCGATGCATAGCCAAAAGTTTCAGCAGATTAGTATCTGAGGATGTGTAAATTTGTTTTGTACCATTTTTTATTGTGTTATACAGCATCTTTCAATGTGTTTGTGATAGTGATGGTGGGGGCTGGATGGAAAATGCATCCAAGTCATGTACCATAAATCACAAAATAAAGTCTGGCTAACCGTCAGATCACAACACCATCGATAATGTTTGGTAATTTTTCAAAAAAGTTTCTTCAAAAAATTGCGTTTATCTGACAAATTCAAGTCGTCCTAACTGATGGTGCGGTTTCGGTCACTAAGAGCAATGCAAGATCATCAATTATTGGAAGCGATTTGACAAATTGGTATATTGTTGACAAAAAGAAGATGGGTGTATTGTTTTGGGTGGAATGACTATAATGATATCTTTCTTCGAATAAATTCTCAATTGAATCCATAAGAAGTCAACCCCCAATTATCACAAGCCTTATTCAAAGGAATATGAGTACAATTTGATTCCATTAAATAGCCCTTTTAACTCCAATATAGATTTACTTACTCGCTGCCGAAACTAAGATTCAACTTTCAGTAATTTCCGCTATTTAATGTATTTGGTGAAACTACCCATTTCATATCACAAATGAAGGGATATAAATATTCTCAAAATTATTTAAGTATATCATTTTTATCGAACTCGGACGTTGGGCTCCAGCGGGGTGCACATTGACGACGATATCCAAAGGAGAAATAAAAAAGTATCTCTGGCGTATACGTAAGATTTGAAGAGCTGGAAACGAATTAATGTGTAAAGATTCGTGTAGAAAAAAATATATCTGCAGAATATGCTCATGCGTGTGGTAATCGATAAATCACTGTAATTCAAAATAAAGAGCGTTGATACTGTGTATCATTGGGAATGAAAACAATATACTTTTCATCCATGAAGCAAGTAAATCTTTAAACTTGTAAAAAGCAGATCAATTTACTGTTGCTATGTCCTGCATTGTGTACTCGATGACACAGTGCTTATTTATAAAGGACAGACTGGGTTTCAATTCAATTTTTAATGACTGACTCATAGTTGTGGCAAATCCGGGCAGCACGGGTCTAACAAGACCGACGTAGACCATTGTTTCATGCAGAACTAAATTCAGTTGTCGCTCCGCCTTCAGACGTCTTTCTCAGCTCAAGTTAAGAAAAAAACGTGAAACGCATCCAAAATGAAAATGTTATACTATAATCACTTTCCTTACTGAAAGTGGTCATGTTGTAAGATATAGTAAGCACTTCTATCTATTGTTATATCTATTATTACATGGTGTTTCTGGTCCGATATCAATGTTCTGGAATATGATATATGTTCTTTTTTGGTAAGCAATAGATTCATACACTATTGTTCTTGCAGATTAATTCAAAAGTTCATAGAAGGCGATTCCTATACCACCGATATCTCTTCCGCTAATGAATTTAATAGGAGCTTATTCGTTGATGCTTAGTTTAGCTAAATTACATAAAGGAAGCAGAAGAGTTACAACCCATTCGGAACGGCTAATATCAGACGCTACCTGTTATGATCCAACCATGGTCTTACAATTATAAGGTGGGCTTTGCAAATGCCATAGTCGCTGCAATACCAGAAAGACAGCCCTCGGTCAGTATTTCTTCAATCATCTGGGCGACCTATCTGTAAAGCTACAAACCACCATCCTGAAATTCCTAACTTCTAATACAATATAACTCTAGTTACTTTGCTTCATTTTCTATCTTTTCAATATTTCAGCAAGGGGATTCCATATTATGGGAGCACAATGGATGCTTTGAAATCCGAATATGGATTGCACCCATTCGAGGCAGCCAACGCCTTTAACCTAAATTTACCTACTTATCTGTGTTACAAAAAAGATATCTTCTTCTTCTTCTTCCTTTTATCAGCGAGGCTATGATCCGAAAACAAGGGATCACAGCCCTCCCACTTCACTGCATTTCTACTGATCCGCCTGTGGGGTTCGCCTATTTGACCCCAGAAAATATCGGCAGGCCTGCCGATTTTGGATCACTCGGTTACTGAGGCCAATGAAATGCCGATGTCGTCGCATTTGTCTGATCCAGGCGTTTATAGGCCTGCCTTTCCTACATCGCGATGTCTTTGAAACGTGCATTGATATTGCCTTTTTAACAGGGTTCAAATGATCTCTTCTTTGAACGTGGCAATACCAGCTGAGCCGGTCGCGCTCTAATTTGTGTACGATGGTTTCCTTGATGTGAAAGCTTCCACGGATCTTCGAACTTCTTATTCGATCAAGCTTGGTCACTCCTGCTGTCATGCGAAGCATCTTCATCTCAGCTGCCGTTAATTTACTCTCATACTTTTTGTACATCGTCCAACATTGTGAACCGTATGTGAGCGCTGGACGTACAACTGCGGTGTAGAGCCTTCCTTTCAACTTAGGGGGCATTTTTCTGTCACAGAAGATGGCGGAATTTTCTCGCCACTTCATCCACCCTACGCTTACACGATGATTGATGTCGTCATCACAAGTTGCTTTGCTTTTGATCATAGATCCCAGATATTTGAACTTTTCGCACTTGGGGAGCACTGTTCCATTCAAATAAATGTCTGGAATAGGCCTGAGTGGATCAGAGAACGGGCAGCACAAGTACTCTGTCTTTTTTGAACTAATGCGATACCCATTTCCCTCCAAAACGTCCACCCACACATCAAGTGCTCGTTGCAGGGATGTAGGATCCTCACTTATGATGGCTCCATCGTCAGCAAAGAATAACTGATGTACCTTGGGGTCCATCACTTTACCTTCAAGCAGATAATCAAGGACTGTAATAAAGAGCAAAGGACTTAAAACGCTTCCCTGGTGCACCCCGACTTTGATTCGGAACTCTTCGGTTACTCCAGCGGGACATCTTACTCTTGTCTTTGCTCTTTCGTACATGTCCATGATCATCTGTACATAGGTTTCTAGAACCCCTCGATGTCTTAGCGCCACCCATATCAGATCTCGTGGTTGTCTGTCGAATGCCTTTTCAAAGTCAACCAATACAATATGCAAATCCCTTAAGGAATCACGATGTTTTTCCATTATGATCCTTATACTTTGGATTGCATCTGTGGTTGATTTACCCGCGACAAACCCGAACTGATCATCAGATAGCAGTATTATTTTTCGCAGTCGGCCACCTAATACCCGCTCAACGATCTTCATGGTGTGTGACATCAGCTTGATCGAACGGTAGTTATCACAGTTTCGCGTATCACCCTTCCCTTTGTATACAGGGATAAGGTAACTTTCCCTCCATTCATTCGGCTTTGGATCACCTCTCACGAATTTCGAGATAAAAATTCTGAGCCATCTGAACCCGATGTCTCCCATCTTTTTCCAGAACTCAGAGGGTATTTCGTCTGGCCCAACCGCTTTTCGTTTTTTGGAGTATTTGACCGCCTCACTAACTTCTTCGACTGTAATGTCGGCTATTTCTTCACAGTTAGGGGTGGTTCTTGGAAAGTATAACCGGGGAAACTGTTCATTTAAAAGCTCTTCACAATACTGTGGCCACCTCTGCAGAATTTTGTCGTCATCCACAAGGAGCTGGCCATGAGCATTGTTAATGAACTTTGGTGAACGAATCTCCTGAGCATTGTTCCTTCTTTGGGCGGCTATTTTGAAGATAGTTGCGCTCTTGTTCATATTGTGTCTTCGCAGCTCCTGGATTGCATCAGCAACCGGGGAAAATATTTTCTCCAGCTCCCGATACAGGCCCTCCGTACTCTCTGCTTGAAGCTGGGCGCACTTCTTCTTCACTTTTTTCTTGCAGCATCTGTATTCCATTTCGAGGCGAGCTTTTTCGTCATTATTATTAGAGGGGCACTTTGACCAAGCTTTGAAAGCCGCTTTCTTCTCATTTATCAGCATCTTAGCTTCATCACTCCACCACCATGTTTCTTTGGCGTGTTGATGGTGGCCTTTTGAAGCTCCTAGCAGTGATTTGGCCTTATTTAACCCTAGAAAGATAATCTACGTCTGCCAGACGTATAGCGCGCAAAAAAATGTAATATCCTTTGGCAATGGAGTTTAAGTTTCTTGTTTTTATTGTTTAAATTAATTTTTATTTTTACTGAACCATAACTTCATTTCTCTTAATATGAATTTCATTAATAAATAAAACATTAATATTTTATAAAAAGCTCATGGGTTTCCATTAATACATTAAAAAAGTGCCATACGTCTCTGAGACGTATGATTATCTTTTACGTCATAAAAAATATGATTATCTTTCTAGGGTTAAGCAAGTTCGCTGTAGGGAATCCCACATATTTTGTGCTCTGCACTCTTCATCCTCAGCTCCGTTGATGGTGTGAGAGAGGTAATTTTTCATTACGAAAACAAAAGCTTCGCCTTTTTTTTTGTCCAGATTGTACCACTTGATTTTCTCAGAGACCCTTGTTTGTTTGCTTTTCTTCGGTGTTTTCATAAAAATTTCTGTTAGCAGGAGACGGTGTTGCCGAGCGATTGCCTCTCCCGGGATCACTTTGCAATCTTTTACCCGGGGCTTCATGAAACTGCCTACCAAATGGTAGTCAATCTGTGTTTCATCTCCACCACTGCTGTAAGTGATCAGGTGTCGGCTTTGTTTGATGAACATGGTATTTAACACGATAAGACCGTGTGATTTGCACATGCTTAGGATGTCTTCACCAGGAAGGTTCCTGGTGCCATATCCTAGTCCTCCATGGCAGTCTTCATAGTCTTCGTTTGATTTCCCGACATGTCCATTCAAATCTCCTCCAACAAATAGAAATTCTTCCTTTGGGATGTTCTTAAGGAGATTGTGGAAATCTAGCCAAAATGCATCTTTATCTCTCTGATTGTACCCATCGTGGGGAGCATATGCACTGACAATATTCCACACCTCTCCTTGTATTACTAGTTTGAGAGACATCAAACGGTCGCTGGACTTCGAAATGCTCACGACGTTACCAAGTAGCTCTGCCGCATGGATGATACCGATTCCGTTCTTAGACTTTTCCGTTCCGTAGTAGAACATCTTGTAATCTTTTGTCCTAACGTCCAAGAAACGCGCCCGATTCGCGGTGTTTTTCCATTTCGTCTCTTGGACACACAAGATGTCCACCCGCCTTCTATTCATCATCTCTTCCAGCTCGTAACTTCGACCGGTCATGCTTCCAACGTTCCAACTCGCGACCCTCAAATTGCGTCCAAACTGTTTCATTATTTTGCTAGCCCCCGGAATCCGTATAGCTCTGACCCGAACATTTCTGCTCGGTCCAGGATCAGTACCATGCACAGCAGTGGTAGTGCCTGGCGGGGTAGTGCCTTTCCTTTTTGCAAGTATTACCATAATGATACAGTTTTGCAATACAATTTTTTGCACCATATTGCGATGGTGTTTGTTGTTTGACACGTGCATGCTCCTGTTTTAGTATTGTTTGATCTTTCTTTTATGACACCGGTGATCTCCAGTCGTGTCAACCCACGGACTCGCATGCACACTTGTGGGAGGGTTTTTAAGGTAGTATATGTGTCGCTAGGCTCACTTGGGTGTTATATTGCCTAGATCTGATTTGTGCCCTTAGTCGCCTTTTACGACAAGCGCTGGTTGTTGGGGGGGGGCGCTTCAGTGATATTCTTAACCCGTCCCTGCACGGGGAGTGTTACAAAAAAGATATGTGTAAAATTAATAAGCCGCAATGGAATATGGAGTAAACACATTCAATTCTTGAGGAGTCATTTCAATTCTGGATTTCTTTAATTACTTTCTTCGTTAAATATACAGTTGGTCTGCTCTCATGAGTTATCTTCAGCCTGCATATCTAACTTAAAGTTTGATATATCTGGGTTTAATTTCATTTCAAATGTCATTTCTGTCTCTTTTTTATACCAAACCTGACCGTTAAACGAAATATGTCCAGGCAGTAATTAAATTTAAATAAAAGTCAGCAGTAGCACATTGAATAAACGAAGTTCATCGGCAACTCTATTAAGGTATCATAAGACCAAACATAAGTCAAATCGGGAAACTGTTCAATTATCCTTTGCAGCAAAAAGGATAAAACTACTAAAACATAAAAAATAAAAGAAGTTAAATAAATAACGTAAAATTCTATCTTCTGTTCGATGGCTATTCAATGAAAGACTAATACATCATCATTTTTCAGATGATTGATCTAACCATACCTTATTTTATAGGGTATATTAAGTGTGAGGAAATGCCCGCTTTCTGAAAATATACTTTCTGAATATTTATACTACTCATTGTAAATATTTTTTTTTACAAGATATGTATAAACGGTGATTCAATTGTAACGCATATCATTGACAGTAGTTATTTCAGAGATGCTTGTGTTTTTTTTTTTTTTTTTTTTTTTTAATTGAAACAACTGCTATCTATAAGCTTTGACAAATCTAGTCATGGAGTGATATTGTACAATTGAATAACGCGTAAAAGTGATACAAGCATTTGATCCTTCTCTAAGAGGTGCATTTCGCCCTTCAAAAAAAAAAAAAAGCTGGCGGAATTTTCGGACCCTTACTTCTGCGAAAATAACGCTGTTACGGTGGACGTTATCGTGACATGTTCATAGATTTTTTATTGGATGAATTGGATGGAATTGACTAGCATAATATGTGGCTTCAATATCAAAGATGGTAACACTTGCCTCACAGCGCATAAAACAATTCCCAGGACGTATTATCTCACAAAATAACGAGATCAAATGGCCACCAAGATCTCCCGACTTAACACCACTGCACTTCTTTCTCTACGGCGATTTGAAAAATAATGTATGTGCCAATAAATCCAAGTTTATTGCAGAGCTAAAGGACGAAATCGTACGCGTTATTAATATATATACGAGTATACACATATAAGTGAACAACTTTTCCAATAGATGGCGCTGAATGTCAAAATCTCGAACTCAAAATATAACTATCCGACTGAGTACAAATGTGTGCAAATTTATTCCTTGGGAGGAGCGAATGAGGTCGCACAAGCTCAACAGCGCGAAGGATTCAATCCAGACGCCGAACAATTTTTCTCATGACCACAATGAATTGGTTCGATTGATTGATTGCACTGCAGTATCCAGTTCTCTTCTGGCAAGGTGTAGCTGGATATCACTTCAACATGAAACAAGTAAATCAATCTACCAGTGACTAAAATAACTATTAACCCACTTCAAACATAATTATTTTTTATTTCGATTCGATTACAAATAATGGAGACATCATTTTTGTTTCTGCGCCACGTATAAGAGAAAAAGAGAAAATAAACGAGAAAAAGTGAGTATTTCAACGAAGCATCAATATTTTTATTTTTATTTTCCTTATTTGATTTACAACTATCTAAGTAATAACATTAAGTAAATTGTTTAAAAGTTACATTTTCGAAATAAAGCGTGAGCGTGGACCTTTGTCAATAAAATTTCGTCACCTTGGTTGTTGGTATGACACAGGTGGGTCTTAATCCAGCCGAAGCGTTGGGGGTCTTATTCACACCGAGCGCCCCTTGTCGCTCGTTGTTGTCGCCTTTCAAGTGCGTACAATAATAATTGCAGTAAATTCAAAGTTGCATTTGACAACGTTACATACATCAATGACAATACTTAAGACTTGGACATACAATCTTAAACGATAATACATAGTTTTAGTTCTGAATTGGGTCGGTGGGTCTTCTCCGTTTAAGTCTTCTTCTTATTCTTGAGGTTTCTTGGTCGAGTAGAGTATTGACGTTGCTGTTACAGTGTGTTCAGGTGTTTTAAGCTGATTCTTTGTATTTCTTGGTCGACTGTTTTAATTTGTAGGTCGCGATGGATTTCTTTATTGCAAATATATCACTCAGCGTTGATTATCGTTCTTAAAATGTTTGATTGTTGTTTTTGTATGATGTTGAGGTACGATTACTTTGCGGCTCCCCAAATTTGAATGTAGTACGTCCATATTGGTTTTATTATACTCTTATAGATGAGTAACTTATTGTTTGTCGAAAGTTTGGATTGAGGTCGTAATAGCCAATAAAGTTGCCTTAATTTTTGTTTTATTTGGGTACGTTTTTGTTGAATGTGGTACTTCCATGTCAATTTGCTGTCTAGATGAATCCCCCACTGGTTGGATGGACACTTGTTTGTTGTTTATTGTTAATGAAAAGGGTGTGAATTTTGTTTTGAAAGTGTAGATAACTTGTACCGTTTTGTCTTCGTTGATTTTATGTGCCACTTTGTGAACTACTCAATCGCTTTGTCAAGTATTTTTTGTAGTTGGCAAGATACAGTTTGGAGATGGTTACCGGAGTTGAGTGGAACGGTATCGTCAGCAAATGTTGCAATTATGGCCGTTTCTCTGGTAGCGGATGGGATGTCTGCTGTGAAGAGTAGATAGAGGAGCGGCCCTAAGATGCAGCCTTGTGGTACTCCAGCATTGATTGGGTGGATTTTAGAGCATCTGTCTTTGAATCGTATCGTACATAAAAGCATCAGTTTTCTAAATAATTTTTAAGGAGTAAGAAGTAGTTCTTCGGAACGACTTTGCTGAGTTTGTATAAAAGTCCCTTGTGTCAAATCGAGTAGAAGGCTTTCGCAACATCCAGGTACACTGTAACACAGAATTGGTTTTCGTTCATGGTGGTTGATATCTTGTTTGCCACTCTGTGTATTTGCTCCATAGTTAAGTGTTGTCTTCTGAACCCGAACTGATTGGGCTGGTGATTGGGAACAGCGTTGGATTGTGTCAGTATTGGTTGTCTTTTTATTATGAGTTTTTTGAAGACCTGGGATATGAGAGGAAGCAATCTGATAGGTCTATACGAGCTAGGCTTTATAGCGTCCTTTCCTGGCTTCGAATGGCTATTACGTCTACGACTTTGCAGAGTTTTGGAAAGTGCTTTTGTCTAATTATGCTGAAGAGATTGCGTAGGTATATGAAGGCTAATCGCGGTAGTTCTTTTAGTAATCTACCAGTCAAGATGTCATAGCCAGGTGCATTCATGCTGTTTATTTCCTTTTTGATGAAAAACTCTATCTGTTTGACTACCATTCTATTTGTGCGTTTATTGTCTGTATTTTTGTTGTCGTGAAGTGAGGATGAGTCCCCGTCACCATCGGTGTTTTTAAACGTGGTCTCGAAGCATCAATATTAACACAATAATATTTCGCAGGAAATGACAACCAGCACTACATTTCTTATGCCACAAGTGAAATATTAACTACATGATATCACGAATAAGAAATTTAAGTTTACTAATCATTCAATAAAAAAACATACACCCAAAAAAACATCTATTTCGTTTCATTAAATGGCGTTGCAACGCACGCGGAGCATCCGCTACTGGATACATACAAGAAGAATTTATTATTTCCATTTCATTCATTTTTTTTTTTTTTAGAATATTCAAATATAAAATTCTATTAGCATTGGCAAATGCTGTCATCTAGATTGACATTCCTAATGACATATAAATAGAATAAAGTTACTCTACTTTCTTTTAGTTCAAATCAAGGTAATATTTCAAATCAAGAAAAAACCTCGGTTAAAATACAGCCTTCTGGATAAAATGAAAATATGATGCATTATCTTATCTAGTTTGGAAAGGTTGTTTTTTAAAGATTCACTCCACGTAAGCATATTGTCCCATCTCAGCGACAATTTTACACCGCATTCTTCACTACTATGCTGCCGTTTCTGAAAAAGTTGGGTTTTCTGTGTAAAAGATACCACGGTACAATCTTCGAGAGTCGCTGATTGGAAAGGCCCAGTTAAAATATAATTGAATACGCGTTATTCACGAGGTACAGCCCGAACTATGTTAAAAAGTCATGAAACATTTGGATACTCACTGTGTTGCCAGAGGGGACGTAGTGGGCATTTATCGAATGTTGTGTTTCATAAATGTAACATATTTAAATGCCATATTCTAAGGAATACAGTGAAGTAAAAAAAAAAGCATGTTAACACATTTTTGTGTGTTTTAATTAAAAAAGCAAATCTGCACTCTCCTTGAATAACGCTTTACGTATGTGGGCATTGATCCGCTGTATAAGGAGAAATCAAATTTTTTTAAGAGTTGATAGGTAGATGTGATACAATGCGTTTCAAATGGATTGTAATGTATACTTTTTTGCTTCTTTAGAGAAAAAACATTGCAACCGAAAAAAGTTCATTTTTATGCACCAATAACTTTTCAAAATATAACGTGTAAATGTATTTGTTAAAGATTGGATGCCTTTATCCAAACTGTGGAGGTCGTCGTAGGTGCATAAACCTAGACTTTTTGTAGGTGATGCTCAATCCGATTCTTGTATCGATTGTACAGGAGTAGAGAAACAGTCCCCAAAGCAGACTGTTTGAAAAACGACTCACTTTATTTTTCTTCATTCGCCCAATCAACAAATGCTTAGTCGGCATTTAATAAAAATAATTTAATAATAATAATAAAAACAGTTGCTAAATGCTGAATTGCAATTGGAACAATTTCAAGAATCAATAACAAAGAAAGGTACAAAAAATGCAATATGAATACCGAGGTTGAACAACTTCAGGTAATAATGAAGTTGACTTTGCTATGTAGGTAATACATTTTACGTTTAAAATAAATGGTCAGTAATTTGCTGTGCTTTATTTTTTTATGCGTAAATTGCGAGTTTAACAGTATTCCTATGATGGCTATACTAGAAAATGGCAATTGATATTTTAATACTATTTACATTTCGGCAATCAAAAATAAAGAACTTGTTCCTCTGAACTTATAACGCTGCTTCATATATGGTAAGGATAGAGAAATATGTTACGTATACGCCACCGATAAGATTATTCTAATGATTTTATTATAATACGTAATCTTCGTTTGTCTATAACAACTTTTTTCAAATAATTGAACCAAATTTCGAATTGAAAGCTATAAATCTTTAATGTACATTCACTTGGCGCAATCCTTAAGTATAAACGGCAGGCACAGGGGGGTTCTTTTTGAAGAACAAAAAATCAAACTTAAAAAAACAAAATACTCCTTCAAATAGTCTTGACAAAATTTATTGCCAAAAGTGTCAACAAATAACTTACCCAAAGAGAAAGAGACAGAAAACGAGATAGAGCGAGAGAGAGAAATCAAAAGAAGAAGTTCTCTGCTGCTACTACTGTTGGTGATACCTGTGCCTTGTGTCTACTTATCGTTCGTATAAACAAGAAAAAACTTATTCCTCATTCAAAGTTTAGATTTTTGAAATTGTAATATTGCCATCTCCTGTGAAAATATGGAGAATAACATTTGTTTTCGAGTGACCATGGTGTGGCATCGTTTATTAAAAGAAATGTTGCTGCCGGATTTTATGTGGTAGATTACTTTAAATTCACTGAGATCTAATGGGGAGTTGAGTTTAGGCAGTCGAATTGCACGGTTGGAAAGAAAAAAAAATGTATATCAAGGTTAAGGAGCAAAGCAGCTTTATTAGCAACAAATTTTAAATAAATACTTTACGCTAAAGCACTCCATATCCTCATATCTAGTTTTAACCAAATAATTGTATATCCTCCTAAAACTGGTCCCTTTAATGTAAGCAACATAGAACTCAGGCCAATGACACTGAGTTTGTTATATAAATTACGGAACAAAATCTCAAAGGAAAATTGCCTTGGTTCGCCAATAAATCTTTTGTTTGTGTGTCCATGACCAAGGGAATTACTTAAATGTATTTTCTTAGAGAGATATTTGTCTACCGACGCCAGCTGAGTACACACGCAAAATGTTTAGTAACTTAATTTGCTTACGAATAACCCTAATTCAGAGAGTACGGTAAATCATTTAAATATATTCTTAATGTTTTTTCTCTTAAATTTTGTGTACTTTATCACTTATTTACTATCACACTAGCATAATTCAAAAGAACATGAACCCTAGCTTCAAATCAATACTGAAGACAATAATGGCAGACCAAAAGGACCGCAGGACTAATTATTAATTATTCCACCTCAAGAGGTACATTAGTAATAATGAATTGTTTACTGCATTAGTGAGAAATAATACTCACAATATAATTAAATTGAAATGTCCTTACAAAGACAAATGACCTTGATTTAGCATACGTCAGTGGACTTGTTGAAAATCAATCGATAGATAGTTCATAATGTAGGTTTACTTTATGAACTTTGAAAAACTCGAAGTTAACTTGAAGTTTACATTTGGGGTATTTAAAGGTGCGTTTGTGTAGCGAAGTGTTTGTAAATACTTGTTTTTTATTTCGACTGTGAAAAACCTGACTTTATATTTATTTTTTTCTTTGGCCTTCAACAGAATGCAAAGTTACGTACTTGTTCATATTAGCGCAGGAATGAAAGACTGTGTGAAAGAAAAAAGATTATATTTACTGAATGGGAAAGAGCAGAGTTGATTCCACCAAAAATCGATTTTAAAAAATAATTCTCGGTGCAAGCATGAATTTTTCTTTTTCAACATGTTCTGTTTTTAACAGAAATTATTTGGTGATTGAACATCGAATAGTGAACAACTACAATGGCTATATGGATGAATAAACGAATCTCTTATATGCTGACGATTTGAAAATATTCAAGTCGGTAAAGTCAATGTCGGACGTTCTAGAACTGCAAAACGACGTTAATAATGTTGCGAAATGGTGTAATGATAATGGCTTGAGTTTCAATATTGGTAAGTGTACAATTGTAACATTTTCTCCTATAATGTTTGATTATATGATTCTAAACCCTCGCCTGAAAAAGGTTACTAATCAAAAGGATCTAGGGGTAATTTTTGATGAACAATTTACATTTTCTGTTCACATTGACTAAATTATCTCTAGAGCTAACTCTATGATGGGTTTCATATCTCGAAACTCAAAAGATTTTCAGGATCCATATACTGTGAAATTATTATATATTTCATTAATTCGCCCTGTACTAAAGTACTGCTGTATAGTATTAAATCCATACTACTACTACTAGAATTGTTTGTAAAAGTTTAATCATGAATTTATTATAAATATAAATAGATACTGTTATTATAGTTTTTAAATATTATATTTGATCTTGTAAGTAGTCTAAAAAGTTTATAATACTTGGAGACGAATAAATAAATAAATAAATCCTAGTCGGCAAAGTTTCTTTATCCAGTCCCTCGGGAGGGGATTGGGAACAAGCTTTCTTGTAGGTTCATTGATCATAGCAGGCAAATGACGTCTTGTATGCGGTCTTTAACCCTTCTTTTTTAACATATAGCGAATATAATCAGGAATCCTAAAATCAACAAACCACTTGTTTATCAGTTTCTGGCTAACAAATGCAACGCTTTCTTCCAGCACTTGTTTAATGGCGAGCTGTGCTAAGTAACAACACCTAAAAGATATATATACATTTGGCGCAATAGCTCATTAAGTGGCTGGGCCTAGCTTCTTGCAACCATTCGTGTTATGTGCGTTATATTTTTCTCACGAATGGAAGAGATCTACAGTTTAGTACCGTAACCGAAGGGCAATTTATTTTGAGAAGCTTTCTCGTGACAACAATACTCTCGGATGTTTGTCAGACGTTCGCGAGAGGTAGGGCCATGAAAAAAGTGTTTATCGTCTTCTGAGATTTGAGCTTGGAACCTCACGCGTAGTGATCCGACACACTAACCGCTTGCGCCACGGCATAAGCCTCTCTTAAATATGTGCATCTGATCTTTATTTTTAGAAATATTTGCACAGCCTTGTATAAAAAACAATATTGTCTTAATATGTCATCAAACCTTAGTGGCAAAAGACTCTAGGAATAGTTTCACAATTCATTGGATTGCCCTATTTAAAACAATAGAATACCGATGGTAGATTACATACCTTGTTGGACTGCCTTAGGAGTATCACATTTCTTCTACAGCTTACTTCTTCATGTGGAACTAAACTTGTTTTGACAAAAGCAACTGACTATTTTTCTGTCCTGTGCATAAAACACACTGCACGTACAAGTACTTTTGCATTCTAAAATGCCGGCTCTTGATTTGATAGAGAGTTTGCGATATGCGTAGAAAATAGAAGGCTTTGAAATACAACTGAGGCAATAATGAGTACTGAATATCGGAATCTCAGCTTTAAAATACATTTTCTAACTACCGTCAACTTAATTAAAAAGAGGACGTTCGAACGATAGCTAACTTTTGCAAAATGTTGGAACCTAAAAAGTGTGTCCTATGTTTGTTTTTCTACAAACAACTCTTACGCATGCCACTAAATACGAATTGACTCAAATTAGTTATAGAATATGTAACGGGAACCCATTGGTAAGCCAGGAATCAAGGAATGATTCCTAGCACCAATCTGAAAGAAACGGAAAAAATCTTGTTAGGACGAAAATGTAAACAAGTGTGTCACGAGGTTATCTGCTGAGCAATTCTTATAATTGTCCAGAAGAAACCTCTCATACAAAATAGTCTATACTTACTTGGATACCTGGTTACTACCTCACCGTTAAAATAAAAATAAGTTAGTTAAATAAAATAAAATATTAATAAAAAGTAGTACTTATCGCCATCCAGTACGATTCGTCGAGTTTTGACAGCTGGAGTAGGTTCAAGCTTGTGGCTATGCTGTTCCTACACCCGGGGCAATCCCACAGCAATATGGATATCTTTTCTCCTCATAAGCTCATATGTAAAATATTTCCTTTTTTCAATGTGAAAGCGACATCCGTAGCGGACCTATTCGCAGGAGACTACCAAGCGGTAACATATATTAGTGGTGGAGCCGAAGTAAAGGTAAAGCGGTAGTGGTACTATTTGCCACCAACGGGCATATATGTCCTTACATACACATACTCAATTAAGTACACATAAAATACCTCGGATTCATATTAGATACGAGACTATCCTTCAAGGAACATCTCGAGAGTGTGTCTCACAAAGCAGCGAATGCCAACGCGGCCCTCGCACGAATCATGCCTAATACAGGAGGGCCTAGACACATACATTAAGAGTATGCTGCGCATACCGGATCGCCTCCAACGATGCAGCTTGTGTGAAAGCAAAAATGCAACCAATAGACATCCTGGCAGAAGAGCAGCGATGGCAATATGAATTGAGACGTTCAGAACAAGAGCAAACTGCTCCAACCGGCGAAACCCAACAGATGTCTTTATGGATGCAGAGCATAGGAGAGTAGCAAGAACGCTTGAACGCCGCCGAAAAGGGTAGGTGGACGCATGTGCTCATACCCCAGATTAAACCATGGATAGAAAGACGGCATGGTGAAGTAGGGTTTCATCTTACTCAGTTGCTGACAGCCATGGATGCTTCCGTTCATACATGCGTAAATACAAGCATGACGACAGCCCCTACTCTCCACGATGTGCTGACTGCACTGAAAATGCCGAACATGTGTTTTTTCGATGCCCACGGTTTCTAGACGAGAGGGAAACATTGAGGCAGAATTTAAGCGTGGTACTAACCCCCGAAAATATAGCTGGTGAAATGCTTAAGAGCCAAAAAGCTTGGGATGCAGTGACTGAAATTGCCAAAAATATCATGAGCAACTTAAGAATATTGGAACGTGAAAGAAAACAGTCCAATAGGACTAACACGAATCCAAATGATAACTAAGTCAGAAAACCCCCTACGATGAAATACCAAGAAGGCGGTAGCTTAAGGAGAAAGGGTACGAAAGGAGAAGGGGTTAGTGGGTAAAAGTTCCTCACTATTACTGAGTACGGGCTCAGTTTCATCTTTTGAAGATTACCACTTCCCAGTGAAAAAAAAAAAAATAAAATCCATTAGGGACAAGCCGACAACCATTATAACAAAGGACATCAATTCTATAACACATAGGACACAAACTCCAAAATACAACAGGTGACAGGAAGACATTTAACGGACAACAGTAAGAGCCAGGGTGCTCCATCCCTACCGAGCCCCAAAGAAGTGTTTAATTTTTTTTTCCTGAATTGAAAGTGAATTAATAAGAGTATTGATAAGGCTAGGTTTAGCTTAGTTTCTTTTTTGTGTTAAGGTCAGGGCTTTCTGTTTTTAATACTAAATATTGGTGAGCGATTCTAGCAAGGAAAACAAGAATCCTTTCTTGTGCTGCCGACAGAACAACGGGGGAATCCACAAAACCGTGAGTAGCCCTACTTTATTTGATTTTCTATATTTTTAGTCTTACGACCAGAAAGTGGCTTTGTTTCTTTTTAGTCTCCGTTTAAAATTTCATTAAATAAAACGGTTTAAAGTGATATTAAATTCAGATACAATAGTTTTAGTGATTTCAAAGAAATGCGCGGTCAATTTTTTTGTTTTGTTTTGCTATGGTGTGTGGGTGAAGGGTCATGTCATCCTTCTGTTGACGGGCAATGACATAACGAGACAATCACGAATGCTGATGACATGACGTGACGACAGACTTACCTAAAAACTCTGCGCAGAAGTAAAAATCTGGCCAAAGGGATAGCGTTTGGCTTGCGTCGCAAGAAGTAAAGGGTGGGCTGGCCAACCTTCGCCATCGTCATCTGACATACGACGGGTTCTTGACGAACCTCTATCTGGGAGAGACCATGGAAAAGAAGAGTTGCGTGTTAGGATAAGTGAAGCTAGTCTTAATGTAGTTAAGGGGTAGCTTAAGGGTTTATTTTAAGTTTTAGGTCAGCTAAGACTTAGTCTAGGATTAGTTAGGTTTAGTTTTCTTTTCCGCATTTTCTCTCGCGTATAGGCATAAGTTCTTGAACATGATTTTCTCTCCTCTTTCCCATCTTTTTACTTTATCCGTCCGATATCTGATTAGTGTATAGCTTTTTTCTTCTTCTATGTTTAGTTTTATCTAGCCATTATTTTTTCTTTGTTGAGTAGGTGATGTATGGTGGGGTTGGCAAGAACCATCCCGTCCAACGAGCTGAGCTGAGCAACCGTAAGCATGCCACCGCTCTCTTTACCTGCACCGAAGCTGTCTTCTTGGTCCTCCCTTACTCACAACAAATACAGTCATAAGCATGCCTGCTCCCGCCTTAAGCTCATATCACATTTTTTTCCAATCACTTGCATTCGCCCAAAACCAAAAAAAAATATATTCTTTCCGTTCATCTTAATTCGTTCACATTGAACATAAACAACTTTTAAGAAAAAGGCATCCACCATCACTGCGTTTTACAAAAGCTCCAATATTAAATTTGATCACTGAAAATAAATTTCCTTCTTGTGTGGCGCACATATCGAGCGTCAGTATAAAATTCGGGAAAATACTCGTAATAATAGTTTAAATATTTTTTTCCTGAGAATTCGAATCATTTCGAATACCTACTGGCTATTATAACCATTCGCAAGAATTCGCAGCATAATATCGACCATTTATGTGAAATTATCCATTTCGCGCAAGAAAATCACGAGGGTTTATCTCATCAGCATTCATAGTGATTGGCGCGATTAAGTCCTTAAGTCTTATTGCTGGAATATAGGGAAAGGAACAAATATTTGCCTACTATGAAAGGAATTAAGAAATTGTTAGCATGTCTCATTTATGTCCACCACCTTGTGGCAAGTATGTATGTATATCCGATATATCAATGTTTGCGCGCAATGAGGAGGCATTTCTCGAAGGAATAGATCTCCTCCAGGACATTCGTAATTTCTTTCGTCTTTGACTTAGTCGACTTGTTAGATATTGATTAGAAGCAGATGCATCAAATGTATTGAACAAGTTGGCGAGAAGTCCAATTTTTTGTCAACTTCTAATGAAAGAATGAAGGACATTAAACTATTCTTTACTGTATACTGAGTGGCACGTACAATGCGCATCATAACAGATGCCTTATACTTAAGAATAATCAACAATATACCTGGTCATTCTTTGAGGTATCACCTTAATTTAAGTGTCATCTCCCCACTTCCATTTTCAATGCTCCCTGCTTGCTAAACATTTTCGATTCAAAAGTTTTCTTACTCTTACTTTCGATTGATATTTAAGGTATTTACTTTTACTAAAAGCCCCCAATAAAGCGCAAAAGAATTAATTCAACCCATTTAACTCCGTATTCCATAAAAAAACCATTAGTTAACCAGAAACACTGATTGAAATCTCTTGAGAATTACAAGGTACACACTTGCTTTTGCTTTCGCTTTCGCTTTCTTGCTATACATTACTATAACGTTTGGAGATCTGAAATTACAACTTTCCAGTTCCGCAAATAATAGCTGCTATAAAAGCCATTTAAGGGATAAGTCAGCATAATAAAGTGTGATTAATTAGCCAGAATTCGTTGTTCATTAAATGGGGTATACAAAAGTCAAACATACATATTATGTCCCTTAATTTACAAACTACATATCTTCTTGGAGCATTTAATGAAGTATTGTGTAAATAACCGATGAAGGTTTACCAAATTCAATGAGGAGATTTTGATATAGAAAATGAAGGTCGTAAAAGACCGATTCATATCATGGACGACGTTTAGGAGTATTCAGACCAACCATAAGCCGCCATGTGGTAAAATCAAAAGTCGTATGAAATATGTTAATTGAAGCCAGTAAATTGTGAAGGCTGCAAGTAACCAGTAATTTAGTCAATCATAACAGAATCGAGCCGTTTTTGTGAAACTCGGTGAAACCATTACGCCAAAGACTTATTGTAGAGAAATTGGGATACGAAATTATTCCTCATACACCACATCCACCTAACCTTTCTCCTACAGATGACCGCTTTTGAAATGAAAACATTTTTGGAACCAATGCCGATTATGGGGTTGCAATCGGGCCCAAATGAATGCCATTCTTTGTCAAAGTAATTTTGAACTTCAATATTCTCGTTTTGAAGAAGAAAAATGAAATATTACTCCGATATTTGTGGCAGTGAAATGTCCGGAGCTGCAGGTGTAAAGTAAACTTTCGATTTTCGACCTTTCGCATTCGATACATGTTAATACTCGTAAACAGGATTATATCTTAGAAACTAATTATCCGATCTAAGTGAGCCAAGTGTTGTTTTGAAGAAATGTGTACCTGCAACAACTCTAAGCCTAAATCTGAAAAACTCAGAAGATACGATGCGGTAAATTTGAAAAAAAGTTTTACAATTCCCCCATTGTCTTAAAATGTTGCGATATATGAGGGCAAAGAACAGCAAGAATTGCACAAATCGTACAAGTCTGGCGTGAAGCTAAAATCAGAGCGTAGTACTGCCAAGAATATAAGCAACGTAAGCGCGCTCGCACAACTCAGGCTACACCTAACGAGCCTGGATAAAGTATGAATGATTTCATTGCTGATGAGATGGAAAGTGCAATGTAGATCGATTCAAACCTATTCGATCTATTTGGCATACTCAATACGATAGCGGCTGCCCAAAATTGGACTTACACCGGGGCCAACAACTACTTAAAGCTGGGCATCCACTATTACGCATGAGATTTTTGAATTCCTTCTCGCATAATGTGCACTCTTATACTATCCACCGGCATTCATGAGTGATCGTGGATGCCTAGCTTTGAAGAAAATGTTTTTATTTCATTCTACGGGTATTATAAATGGTTTTCCAATAGGGATGTGTAGATATTAAAATTTAATGAAACAAGTTCGGTGTGAGTTATTAACGATTTTTATGTTTTATTTAAAAAGCCTATTAATGACATTATGTGTATTAATTAATGACATTATCGTTCAAATGGCCGCCACGGCTTCGCTGTGTGGCGCGCATGTGAGAGGTCCAATTTTCGATAACTCTAGCGCATACATCAGTTTGAATTTGAGCGATGGCACGGGTTATGTTGACTCTGAGAGCACCCGTCGTTTGTGGCCTATTGGCATAGACCTGCAATTTAGAGAAACTCCACAAGAAAAAGTCTAACGGGGTCAAATCGCACGATCTCGGTGGCCAGTTTACGTCGCCTCCGCGTAAGATAACCATGCCCTCAAATCGCTCGTGCAGAATGTTCATGTCGTTCACATCCATATCGTCCAATTTGGGCTAAAAGAAATTGATTTTCATCGATTGGTAGCGCTCTCCCTTGATGGCGAAGACAATGACATCGTCGCTTTCGAAGAAGTACGAACCGATAATGCCGCCGGCTAGCAATCCACACCAAACAGTGACTTTCTGCGGACGCATTGCCATCGGTGGACCTCGTGTGGATTGGCATCGTCCCAAATCTGGCAATTTTGCTTGTACCCGTTTGACGTACCCGTTCATCCAAAAATGGGCCTCGTCGCTAAAGATTTTTTTTTTTTGCTGAAATCGTGGTCCGTTTCTAACTACAGCAGAACACAGCCAGGGAACACATGGCGTTGTCTATAATAGTCTTCCCCCAGGGTTAGTTGAAAGGGAAAAAAATTCTCATTAGCAGCTTAGTATATTGGAGTGTGTGTATTTAAATGCACTAGGCCTTGTTAATAATTTTAGCGAAATTGAAGTGTTAGCAAACGGTAAAAAATCACATATAATTTGTTTGAGTGAAACACATATGACTGAGGAAATAAGTGAATCGGAAATTATGTTGTAAGACTACATATATTACATATAACTTTATCCAAGTTTTAACTACATCGAAGCACACTGGCGGAGTTTCGCAGTAAATACGAAAGCCACTATGCTTTCAAATTATTAATGAGGTCAAAGATAATAATGGAATATATTGCTTAGAAATAAATGTTTGGTGATGGACAAATGATGGTTTAATTTCTTGTAGTTTATAGATCTCCAAGTTTTTCAAGGACGTTTTTTTTGTTCTGTCTTTGCGGACTTGCTTGAGAATATGTGTGTGGACAAAATGTTAATACTAGTGGGAGATTTAGGTATTAATTGGCTCACTGATAACACTTGTAAAAATCAGATAAAATCTATATGCTATGGAAACAACTTATCCGTTATCAACGATCAACCGACAAGGATAACGGATAGTACATTCACGATTATAGATTATGTTATTTAAAATACCTTAGAGATCAAAGCCGAGACAGATGCAAATCTAAAAGTAAGTGATCATGAGACAATTACTATTGATATAGCTTTAAGAAATAATATTCCCAATTTAAATAAGAAGAAATATAAAGTTTTAAACTATAATAATGCGGATTTTTATTCAAAGCTTTTGTTGAGTGATTTTTTTGGAGTAGATGTTGTGAACAGTAGCGTGAATGATTTGGCTGAGTTGTTTAAGCGTGAAATGGGTAGATTAGTGAATGAAATTTTAGTAGAAAAACTATATGTGCTAATGAATGTGAATGGTTTAATAAAAAACTAGCTCGATTAAAAAAGAGGAAAGTTATAAATATGTGTGTAAATTCAACAGCCATCGTACAGCACGGGATACGTACAAGGAAGCGAGGAACATCTATAAAGGGGAACTCAAAATACACAGAGACAAGCATATACGAAAGAAGATCGATACAGCGAGGGACCAACAAACAATATGGCGAAACATGAAGAAGTTTATTTTAAAGAAGGTTCAAGATGACATTAGTAATGTTTCGTTCGGTGGAATTGTTATACATGGAAGTGAAAAAATGTTGAGTACATTTAATACATTCTTTGTAAAGAGTGTAGAAAATATAATTAACGGTATTTTCAGGTTGCCTTATCAAGATTCCATAAACCAAGTAGCCACCGTTTTTAAGTTTAAATACATAAATATTAAGGATATAGTGTTAGTGCTGAAAGATATGAGTAAAAAGAAAGACTTTAACTTTATGAGCGGAAGTATGTTCCTAGATGTCATTGAGATAATCGGCTCAGTTCTACGGGAGCTTTTCAACAAATCCATGAGGACAGAGATATTTCCTTATGGATGGAAGGAATCTACTGTTCGACAGAATACTGTCTTGTGTGAAGAATTAAGGCCGGAGAATAT
Source organism: Brachypalpus laphriformis (assembly GCA_945910035.1). Lineage (NCBI taxonomy): Eukaryota > Metazoa > Arthropoda > Insecta > Diptera > Syrphidae > Brachypalpus > Brachypalpus laphriformis. The sequence goes on from OX246753.1 coordinate 39,296,760, forward strand.
GTTACCTTTATATGAAAATCTATTCGAAAAACTTGTAGAGAAGCAGTTTAGGAGTTATATAGAGGAAAAAATAAATACATCATGCAACATTAATCGGGATTTAGAAAAGGATACTCATGTCAGACGGCTTTAAATTGCGTGATAGGAAACTGCAAAAGCCAATTGGATGAACGGAAAGTAATACTAGCAGTGTTTGTGGATTTCAATAGAGCTTTTGAAACGGTGGACCGGGAAATTCTAATAAAAAACTGATTAGGTATGGAGTCAATGAACTGAAATGGTTTGAGTCATATCTAAACGGCCGCACTCAACGCACAATAGTAAAAGAAAGTATCGCGGATCCAATCGAAATTAAAATAAGAGTACCCCAAGGCTCGGTATGGGGTGTTTTTCTATTCTTACTATGTATAAATTATATTAACACACTAGTGATATATGGCTAATTGTGTGTGTTCGCGGACGATACGCTCCTATTTGTCAGTGAAAATAAGTCAGGAGAATGCATCCAAAAAATAAACGAGGACCTGATATCGGTGAGCAGGCAGCTGAAAGTGAATAAGGTGATGTTAAACATAAAAAAGACAAGGTATATGTGGATGAACAGTGATCAGAGTGGATGTGTTAAAATTGATGGGGAAGACATAGAGCTCGTGAATGAATTTAAATATCTTGGTGTAATAATTGATGAACAGATGAATTTCAGAGCAAATATTGATTATATATGTAAAAAAGTATTCAAAAAAATATATTTCCTTAGCAGAATTCGGCAAAAAATATCTACTGCTACAACGATAAGAATATAAAACGCGATGATAAGACCGCATTTCCAATATTGTTCAACAATACTTTATCTACCAACGGAAGGAGATTTAACAAGGCTACAAAGGCTTCAAAATAAAGCCAGGATGATAATTCTCAAGTACACAAGACTAACCCACATAAAGAATATGCTGGAAAGGCTTAAATGGCTATGTATAAGGCAGCAAATCATCATTAATGTGTTAGTGTTCGTTTTTAAAATGAAAAACGAGAAAGTCAGCCATATAACCTTATGGGTGGTCAACATTTTCGATTAGAACTGAAATCATCCGCGTGTGCTCAAAATACTTTAATGTTCAAAAGTTTGAAACTGTTTAATTGTCTCCCGAATGAAATAAAGAACATAAACAATTTGAAGAATTTAAAGAAGAAATTGTGAAATTTTTAAAATCGGGCAATTGATATAAAATGAAAACCGGAAAGCTAAACTGCATATCTTGCCAAATTTATGAACCTATATTTTGCTAACACGCGCGTAAGTGTGTCCCCTCGCGCGGTTGGGAAGGGAAGATGGCGGGGTTCGAAATATATTTTGTACGGATGTAGGCCCAAGTCCCGATGTAAAATTCGCCAAGTTGATGTCTGCGAAAGGCCGAGATCTTGTGCGCCGTGCGGAATTGATTACCTCGGGTTCTCCTGCACACTCTCATGCATAGCGGTGATTTTTTCGGCAGATCTTGTGTTTTGTTGACGTACGGATATTAGCTGACTATTTACTGAATCGATCGACTCGAATTTGGTCACCAAACGTTGAATAGTGGACTGGGAAGGACGACCATGTAAATAGTAAAATGGGCGCAACGTGCGCATCGTTGCCACAACAGAACACCCATTTTGGCGTTGGCAATGAATGCAATGCTAATGGTGATTATTTTGTAAAATATAAGTTTTTTGAACTAAAAATTCTTTAGCGAATCGGAATGACCTCGACACAAAAACGAAATATGAAGCGATCAATTACGCTCGTCCGATCACCAAAATCAAGCAGCGTCGGGCGCAGTTAGTACTAGATAGGCGACCGCTTGGGAATACCGCGTGTTGTTGGCTTTTCATTTTTATTTTTATTTTCGTAAGTTGATGCATTCGATTTTCACCCTTGAACGCTAAGGTATCCTTCCAATTACTTAAGTGATAGAAGACAATTGGTAAAGATCAAAAATTTTACATCTTGCCTAATAAAGGTGACTTTTGGCGTCATCTGGGCCATCAGCTAGAAAGTGAAAGACCTGAGCCAGCGCGTAAGTTTGAGTGTGTGCTGCGTATGCGTGAGAGTGCGATGAGTAGATGTATGAGAGAAATATGGATGTGCAGCGCATGCCCATAAGTCAACTACGAGTTTAGATCGGTGTCGGTTACTGAAATTGCATGCAGGGTTGAATCTGAATTCAATTCGGTTCAAATACCATAAAATAGCATCGAGCTGGGATTTCGTATACAAGTGTAGATCGAAATAACGAGCTTGACTGATAGAGAAAAAGGAGAGAGTATGTAGAGAAAAGGAACTTCACGTACAGGAGAAGAAGTGTCAAACTCAATCGTCTTCCGTTTCGTTTTTATGCGAAAACGCGAATAGAAACTCAATCCTGTGTCAATCCGATCTCTCAGTCTGGTCACGTAAACTTAGGAGATGAACAGGTGTTGTTCACGTTATGTGCGTGTATGGTTAATGTGTTTAAATAATACGTTTTTTTGAATTGAACTTTCACGTCAGCCATGTGATTATGTGGGTGAGGCACACACCATCCTTTTTTTTTAAGAGTCATAGCTTTGCATTTATTGCTTACAAAACAGGAGATTTCATATAAAACAGCCTGTAGTTGGAATGGTATATTGTTATGCCAATATTGTAAGTAATCTAATCGATAGACTTGAAACTGATTTATTCTGCATTGTGAGGTAAAAACAATATGTAGTTAATGCCAACCATTAAACTGCAAAATGCATTTAGTAATGAATTATTCAAAACGTGTTCAATAATTATGTACCTGCCTGCTCTGAATAATTACATAAGTTGAAAAATGAACTATTTCCATTTCTAAGTCTTTAAATAAAAGAGAAATCTTCTTCCTAAAAACAATATAAACCTCCCAAAATATTTTCTAAGCTTTAAGCAAAATATTGTCGGACTAATTTACAAAAAGCAGAGGTTATATGGAATATAAATTAATTTAATCATTGTTTCCCCACACATGTGCGTAGCGTTGACGAACAAGACTTGTTATACTCGGTTGAGATTAATTGCAAATTCGTTACATGATTCTTGAAAGTTCAGTGAACTTTCGCTTAATTTTGTTGGCAAATGATGACCGGGGATTTATTGTTAAGAACCATTAAAATTGTGTGAAGCATTTAACTCAGGTTCTTGAAAGGACAGTAGTCCCATGTCAATGTGAATAAACACAATAAATAGAAATTTAATAGAATTTAAAAAAAAAGCAAGATAGCATTAGCACAAGAAAGGTCAAGCGTGCTTCATATAAGTATCAATAAGCCTTCTGTGCTTCACTAATGGAAATTTGCGGATATTTCACTTCGGATAAACAAATACAAACATCCTACCTTTTCCAATTAGAATGGTCAATGAACTAGTAAGTTGTTTGTCGAAAAAGTATCGTGCCACTTCAGGCAGTGTTACATACGACGCTGTGAAAATATGCGGAAAAATGGTGAAAAGGCGAGTATTAGCATGCAGAAAAAATGACAATCAACTTTCAATCTAACCGAACAAATGACGAACATCATAAAACTGGCATTGTAAAATATTCTTTGCGTATGTATCATAAACCAAGGCTTGGATATTTTATTAAGACTCTTTTTTATTTCATCTGCGTTACAAAATATGCTCAACATTAATTGTTCCCACGGTATGTAAAATAAACTGCCACATTTTACGATCAGTCTATCCAAGGAAATTTTTTTCAATTAAACGTACATATATATATATTTGGCACAAATGGCCCATGGAGGGCCTAGAGCCTTCGAGTAGCTTCTCCCAATCACTTTTGTTGTGTACGATATATTTTTCGCCTTAATGGAAGAATTTACAGATCTACAGTTTTGTGACGTATCCATAGGGACATTTTTGGTTAGTTTCTTGAAAAGCTTTCTTATAACAACAATACTATCGGAAGTTTTTCAGACGTTCGCGAGAGGTGAGACCGTGAAACAAATGGTGGTTGTTGCTTTCTAGGATCAATTGCCACGTTCATGGTTCATGATATAAATTCTGATGTCAGCAAGCATTTATTTATTCCACCGGCAGTAGGTTGGTCATACGGCTAAAAGAAATTGCTAGCTCTGCATTACCTACGACAAAAATAACAAAAAAATTCCCAATTTATCTCAACGGTAACCCCGGAGTTTTTCTGAAACATAACATCTGAGTATCACAAAAAAAACGCTACACCAGTCTTTCTCTCTCTCCCTCTTTATAATTTCTTTATGTTAATATTTTAAGGGTTTTCATAACCCCTTGAGTTCACGCAAATTATAAAAAAAGAGAAAATGTCAGCCTCCAGCTCTGGAATCTTCACAAGATTTCGACAGTCGATTGATGTCATTAAATGGAGATATAATCTGATTCGTGTGAAAAATATAACGCACAAAACACGAGTGGTTGCGATAAGTTAGCCCCAGCGCCGAATATCTATTTATTTATTGTTATAATCTGACCTGTGCGCATTGATCGCAGTAGAGCCATTGTGTAGCTCGCTGTGTGACACGTCACATAATCCTGTTGAAACCACGCAATGTACGACATAAGCCATAATTGGTGTCAATCCCCATTGAATGTAACAGCTTTACTGGCATCATCTTCGATGAAGAACCGTCAGCAAACAGCGTGGATTTTCATCAGCACAGATGCAGCAATTTTGTTCATTAGTGAACCCACTATTGCTGCAACATACTCGTAAAATAGACAAGGCTTCGTTCCTACATTAATTGAATCTTGAAGGCATGTGAATGCAAATCTCTCTGTGAAATGCTTTACGAAAGAAAAGGACCAAAGAGCTTCTTTGGTGGATAAGAACTTAGTTATTATTTCATTAAACTGATTTCAAGAAAGTTATCGTAGCACATATACGTATTTATTCGCTGCAGTACGATAATAGTTTTTCAAGACTAGAACTAGGTAAGGTTAAGTAAATTTGTGAAGGACGTATGATGAGCTCATCACGTATATCACGGAGACGTAAAAATTCATTTTGTTTACCCTTCATGGTGAAGTGGGATAAGAAATAATCATCTATAAGAGAGGTAAAACCTATCGTTGTATCAGTCTTTCCTTAAACCGGTAGGTACTCTTTACGAATCTTAGTATATATTTTATCCGTGTCTCTGCTACCTATATTTTTTCTACCCAAATCCCAGAGCACTCAGACTCTCTGGTCCATTGTACTACCAGGCTGGAACATTTCTTTGAAACAGTGGTTGGAAAAACTTTTATGATATTCGTTTTCCATTTTATACTAGGGTGGCTGAGACGAATGATGTCCCCCGCTGGGACTTGAACTTGCACACATCGGGTAACGAGCAAACACTTTCAACTGCACCATTGCCACCCCCTGCCGCCTTTGTACTGCTAACAAAGAATCTGGAGCCTAGTTTGTATAGACGTTATTCCAGTGGCAGTGCAAAGCAAGTGTTGGATTGATTCTACCTCTTCCTCATCTCCGCAGCGTCTACATTAATCATAGGATTCATTATTCCGCTTTCGGAGCATAACTTTAATGGTGCAGTGTTTTGTGTTACTTAGTGTATAAATAGAGAATTGATAGAGAGTTGTTTGTTTTCATCTTGTTCAGTTTTGGCCATAAGCGAGAAGTAGCGCAGTCCTTCCTAGATAACCAGGAGGCATTCGCCTTTTTCTCTATTATATTACCTATGATACCATAACGTTTACCTGTCGGTGGCTATATGGGCGCATCTGCATAACTAATATTCAAAGCAGACCCATCCTTATCAATTCATCTTCCGTTTCATTCCTCCTTCATCACTACTGTGTCCTGGTACCCAGTAGAGTTTGACTTTGTGGTGATGACTGGAATTAAATACAGTGTGATCCAAGGAAGTGTGAGGTTTTTTAGAAGGCTTGTACACGGGTATTTGAAAACAAAATGGATTTTTGTACGTATTTCATTCATTCATTCATTTTCAATGACCCGCTAATCCTTCATGAGGGTCGCGGGGGTAGGATGCTCAGGTGGACTCTCCATCCTTCTCGATCCTCCGCCATTGACTCCAATTCATCAGGGAGAATCCCTAAGCGGCTCCAAGAGAGATGTCGGACTTGATCCAACCATCTATTTCTGGGCCTTCCGCGAAGTCGTCTACCTGATGGCACGGCAACCATGGCGCATCTTGGAAACTGGTCTGGGGGCATACGCACTACGTGACCAAACCATCGAAGCATAGATTGTTCTGTTCGGAGAAGTAGCTGCTCAACGTTGAGCGCCTCGCGTACTCTGGTGTTGCGCACTCGATCCCTACGAGTTATTCTAACAACACCGCGAAGGAACCTCATTTCGGCAGCTTGTATCCGCGATCTTATTCTTTCGGTCACTACCCAAATTTCATGACCATAGGTGAGAGTTGGAACATACACCAAGTTAAAAACCGATAGCTTAGCTTGAATACTAAGTTCGGCCTTCCTTATAACAGATTGGCCAAGCTCTCTCAAAATTGATCCAGCCTGACCAATTCTACAGGATAACTCGGCATTGCTCCTCCCATCACTCGTAAATAAGACCCCGAGGTACTTAAACTTCTCCACCTGCTTCAGTGGGACTCCACTAACATGCAGAGTGCACTGAATGGGTTTTTTGGAAACGATCATTACTTCCGATTTGTTCACGTTGATCTTCATTCCAGCATCATCACAAACGGCTACAAACCTTTCGAGTGCGCGCTGAAGTTCGGTTTGAGAGGACCCAAGGATGACCAAATCATCCGCAAAGAGCAGATGACTAATCCTTAGGTCTTCCACTTTGAAACATTCCCCGCCACGGCTGCGCTGCAACATCTAATCCATATATACAATGAAGAGGAGAGGTGACAAAACGCACCCCTGGCGGAGTCCAACGCCCAGAGTGAAGGGTATTGATTTAACACCGTTTATCCGAACACAGCTTCTACAGTTTGTATATAAAGACTGAATCGCCCTTAACAGGGACCATCAATCCCATACTCCTGCAGAACACTCCAGAGTTTGCCTCGAGGAACCCCATCATATGCTTTTTCCAAATCCACAAAACAAGTGTAGACAGGTTTGGCATATTCCCAGGCTTTCTCAAGAACCATTCTGAGAGTGAACAACTGGTCGGTTGTGCTTCTACCGGGACGGAAACCGCACTGCTCATCCCCCAAACTGTCCTCAACCACAGCTCTGGAACGCGTTTCTAGCACCTTAGCGAAGACTTTTCCAGGGAGACTTAAAAGAGATATACCCCTGTAGTTGGCGCAATCTCTTTTGTCCCCTTTTTTAAAAAGAGAAACTATAACCCCCATTTGTCAATCACCAGGTGTTTCACCGCATTCCCAGGCCACTTTAATGACACGCGAGAGCCCTTGCACTCCCTCTTTACCTAAAGCCTTGAGCATTTCTGGCCGAATTTCGTCCACACCAGCAGATTTGCCAACTTTTAGCGCTTTGATCGCCAAAGTTACTTCCTCTACCGTAGGACTACTTTCCGCCCAACTCTCGACCATAGGTCTGTCATCTTCGGTGCCCTGTTCGGGATTGAGCAATTCTGAGAAGTGCTCGCTCCATCTGCGTAAGATGTGCTCCTCATTGGAAAGAAGTCTACCGTCTTTGGATTTGACTCATTCAACGATATTCAACTTTTTTCCTCTGAGTCGGCGGACGGTCTGCCAGAACATCTTATTTGCAGATCTATGGTCACGTTCCAATTTCTCGCCAAACTCCTTCCAAAACTGTTCTTTCGCTGTTTTCACAGCTAATTTGCAAGTTCTTCGCGCCTCAGTGTACCGATTTCGAGAATCGGAGTTCCCCAAGTGAATCCACACCTTAAAGGCTCTCTTCTTCTCTCTGATGGCTTCTTGAACTCCGGGCGTTATAAACCAAGCAGTTCTTTTCTCACCACCAGTGGTGGGGAGGTAGGGGAGGCACTCTCTCGCTAAGATACAATTTACACAGCACTAAGTGATGATCAGTTTACAGTTCGGCCCCTCTCAATACGCGAACATCACAAACGATTCTCTTCAGACACGATGGTACCACAAAGAAATCGATCAGCGACTTCTGCTGAAGACTCTGATGGTACCACGTGTATTTGTGAATGTCTTTGTGTGGAAAGATGGTGTTCATGATGTATAAGCCATTTTCACAACAAAAATCCAACAACCTCTCTCCGTTCGCATTTTGATCAGCATCACCGTTCCTCCCAATCACACTCCCCCATGTCATAACATCTACACCCACATGAGCATTGAAGTCACCCATCAGGACAAAAGAAACCATACCCTCAACCTTTTCAAGGGCAGCATCAACTTCATCTATGAAAGCTGCGTACTCTGACAGAAGGTTCGGTGCATACACCTGCACCAATGCCAGAGTTGATCTTTCAAGCTTGAGCTTTAAGATCGCAACTCTCCCTTCTAATGGTATCCACTCCAATACTCTGTCTGTCAACATGGGACTAGTGAGTATCCCCATTCCCGCCCGAGCAGACATTGAGGGTGCGACTCCTGACAGGAAGAGCTTCCACCCACCCGAAAGGTCCACAGTTTTAGAACCTCTCTGCTTTGTTGAAGAGACGCCAACTATATCTAGTCGACTTTAAACAGCCTCCCCAACCAGCTCAAGATCCTTCCCTGTGAGCGATGAGTCGTTCCATGTGCCTGTCCTAAGTCGATGCCCTTGTCGAATCTCAGAGAGTCCATCTGTGCCCCTATCGGTGCACAGCGCGTTCACCCCTTGACCCCCGTAATGGTTCGCGAGACCATTGACAGGAAGCTAGTAGCCATTTCGGGTTTGACCCGGCCGGCTGCCGAGCGGGACAGGCCGACCACCAGACGCTCGCATCCTGACACCCTTCAGGCCTGGCTCCAAATGATGCCCTGGCTTACCAGGCTTGGCAATATCCGAGGCCGGTCGTCTTCTTCGTGTCATCATGGGGTGTGCGCTTTGTTAGCCGTGACTGGGTTGTATGGATGGGAATAACTATTTAAGTTACCCCATCCGCACATCCCAGTCACGTTGCCCGCCCCCACCACGAGGAGGTCAGCTACCAGAGGGGCAGTATATACGTATTTAGTATATGTATAATAGTATTTCAGTATATACAAACAAAAATGTAGAAATCTTGGTCATGAACGGAAAAGGTCGTCGTTAAGATGACGAGAAGGCACTCACGAAGACGGGCTGAAAAAATTCCCAAGGAACCTCTCTAACATTGCTGGCCTCCATTTTTTGCTTTGCCATTTGCTTTACTCTCTCATCGTTTTCTTGACTTCCAACTGTTTGATCCTTGCCTAGAGCAGAACCTAGTCTCAAAGAACCAGTAGGCCTGAAGTTCTGTATCCATTTAGAATGTCTTTCTTGTTGGAATGACTCCTAGACGTCACTGTTTATTAACCACGGAACCACCTGTTTCACTATACTTCTTATATACCATAAAGCAAAAAAAAAACACGATCCCGAACCATCCAAGGTTCCATGGGAACTAAAGGGAATATAAAAGGAATGTATACAACCATTCTAAAAACATTAGCCCGCCTTGGGCAATGAAGTCACACCTCCTTGGCAACCTGTATAATAGTCAATCACAGCAAGTGAGCAAAACAATTGTAGAGTCGTGAGGTGGTGATATGATACAACGATGCTATGATATGATACTATCGTTCACCACATTGAGTAAAACAGCACGAATCAACACCAAATGCATAAATCAGAGCAAATTTTCCCCGACTAGTTCGGACACCACTCATGCAGTAAACATGAACTGAAACCTAATCTCACCTGAGATTCAAACCCCTACACCAAAAAATAATTAAAATGTTCCACCTCTTCTCTTCATTTCCAACTTACGGTGTGCAATTGCATTAAACGACTCTAACTCTTAGACGTACTCGTACATTGTTTATACTTGTATTTCTTAAAAATGGTTCAGAATTTCGCGACTACAACCTACAGTTCCTTCATTTCGAATACGAGAATACTGCAAATCAGCAATCTATTTCTCTCTTTTATTGAAAGTCACCAATTTTTAAACATCACTTCAGCGAACTTGTATAAGTAAATACTGTGTAACGAACTATGAACTTATTCGTACAAAGGGTTGATCTGTCATTTTGAACTTTATTTTTATGAAAAACTTCATTAGGAAATTTTTGCAAGTCATCTTCGTTTCCATCGACCCTTAGCTCTACTCGTACAATAGCTTTTGATTCAATAGCCTGATTCAATTTATGGAGAATCATTCACAGTAATACCAGTCTAATCCCTTAATGATAAGAGTTTTCGCAATGCGAAATCAAGACAGAAAACTTTTTTCATTTTTGCTTACGTGGTTTTATTTTACGGATACATCCGCCTTTATTGTATATTATTCTAGACACAACTTTTTTTTTGTTTTTATAGTTTGTCTACTCATCGAATGAGACAGACTGGAGAAGTTACGTCAACTACTAGCGAAATATATGGGCATTGAGACGTCTCGGGTATTACTCACTGTCTGGGTGTTCCCATGTGGTCACGGGCATAATATTTTGCGATGCCTTGGAGGTGAAGGCGTGAGTGGGAGGGTTTTATTGATTGATATCCACCATATTTATCAATGATTCTTTAGTCTTCCGCGCTTTAACAATATTTTAATAGTGGAGCCGGGCTGTGTGCCTTAACTATACTTTTAATGGACTATGATTCTAACTGAAGTTCAAAAACCAATATAGGCTTTTATATTGTTTATTCCGTACACAGAACAGCAGTAAAGCAAAAAAAAAAAAAGAATTGTACTCTTAATGAATTCAAAATCAATCCATTAAAGAACAGAGCAAAAATATAACTTTGTAGAGGAAGCTCATTATTTTACGAAATGTGCGTTATTGCTGGTCACAAGCTCGATGGTGAAATTTGCTGTGACACGCGTTTATGATATAAATTATATAATTCGTTCCGCTAACTCTTTCTTTTCTTCAAGGGTTTTTCAAGATGCAACTTACAGAAAAAGACTAACAACTATAATTGCAATTGGCCACAGAATATCTCAATTTAATTTAACTTCCTTGCACTTTTACTCCTTTTGATATCCCATTCCCGTCCTAATCTCATAGTTTATTTAGTTTCCTTTTTTATAATCAGGGCATGAATATGTACGGTTTTCTGGAGACTGGCATAAGATCCAACCCCACTGACGAGCTAAGTAAGTGCTGCTAACGATGGCAAACAACTAACAAAGGCCTCGTAGGGCAGCATCTCCCGATAGGTGCTGATCCGCTAAGCAACGGGAAGGAGCCACTGCAGCCGAAAACCCAGCAGCTCTGTTAGTAAGCCCTACTCCCAACCCCTCGTGGTGCCCTCTGGGAATTTCTTCAGAAACTGCTAACGGGAGAGAACGAATGGCGAGCTTCCTACGCCAAAAAACAGGATAAGTGTCGGTTGGTCTGTGGCCCAGCGAGCCACAACCGTAAAAAGACGAATTGCTTCGAAACGGAAACGTACGCCTCGGATACGGACTGATAATTTGTTGACGACCTTTGGCTATCGAACACGGACAATGATCGGATTCTGGAACGTTAAGATCCTCCTGGACTCACTCAAGGAAGGGCCTTATAACGCCAGATTCCTCCAATTGGAGCGCGAATTCGCACGGTATAAAATCGGCATCCTAGGGCTGAGCGAGATAAGATGGTACGATGCTGGGGAATATATTTCCCCAACAAAAGGCACTGTGATGCTCTACTCTGGTAAACCAGCTGGATGTGCACGAAGTTCTGGTGTAGGACTCATGCTAACTCCAGCAGCACGTAGTAGCCTCATATCCTGGAAACCCCATAGTGTCCGGATATTGACGGCTAGGTTCCAGAGTAGAGTTAGAAAAATTAGCATCATACAGTGTTATGCTCCGACTCTAGACGCGACTGAGGATGAAAAGGATGATTTTTATAGCCACTTAGGCGCCGCCTACAACCAAACGCCTAATGGGGACGTCGTAATGGTGATGGGAGATCTCAATGCCAAGGTGGGTAGCGATAATAGCATGCTTAAGCACGTGATGAGAGTTCACGGCGTGGGAGACCGTCATGTCAACGGTGAGCGGTTTGTGGACTTCTGCAATACCAACCGCCTACTCATCGGAGGTACGCTGTTTAAGCATAACAAATGCCACAAGATCAGTTGGGTCTCCACAGATAGGCAACGAACATCCAACCAGATCGACCACATTGCGATCAGTCGCCGCTTTAGAAATTGTCTCCTGGACGTCCGAAACAGACGTGGAGCTGACGTTGGACAAGAACGAGATCACCATCTTATGGGAGCTCATTTACGCCTTCGTACTGCATCCGTCAACAGCAACAGCTCAAACCTACTTAACATTATCAGGTTTAATATCGACAGGCTCAAGGTTCCCCAAGTGCGCCAACAGTTCAGAGACCATTTTTCCTTAGAAGCAGAAGCAATCAGCAGCATAGAGAACATGGATGACCACTGGAGTGCTGTGAAAAATACTTTTGCGACTGGGGCACGCACGTATGTCGGTAAAAAGCAGAAACACGATCGCACACCTGGAGACAGATTGAGGAGCGTACAGCAATCAAGGTTCGGATTGCAGTGGCCTCAGCAGTAGAGAGAACCGAGCTTGAAGCCCAATACGCCTACCGTGCGAAAAAGGAAGAAGTGCAGCGTAGTGTGAGACGTAACAATCATCAATATGTCAACTCACTGGCCTCAAAGGCTGAAGAGGCAGCGAGTAGATACGACAGTAGGACTATTTACAATATTACTAAGGAGCTCATTGGTGGTCGGAACTCCAAACAACACCCAGTGAAGAGTCTAGACGGTAACCTTCTGATTTCGGATAAGGATCAGCTCACTAGATGGAGAGAACATTTTGCTATAGTGCTAAATCACATAGAAGATGGCGGCATGATCTTGAATTCGAATGAGCAGTTCGAAGCAACAAATTCCCGAATTCGCATCGTACCCCCCAGTAAAACCGAAATAATAACAGCAATCAAGTCCCTCAAGAAGAACAAGGCGGTGGGTATTGATGGCATCCCTGCCGAGCTATTTCAAGCGGCACCAAATACATCGGCAGATTTGCTGCATCCGCTAATACGGAGAGCTTGGGATAGTGAACAATATCCACAGGAGTGGAAAAGGGGGATGATCATTAAGCTTCCAAAGAAGGGAAACTTGATGGAGTGCGGTAACTGGAGCAGCTGTAGCCAAAATGATGGCTAAAATAATTCTAGAACGAATTAAAGAACATTTAGTTTCAACTCTCCATGTCGAACAGGCAGGCTTTTGCGCTGGATCCTCCTGCATCGACCACATAAATACCTTACGGATCATAATCGAACAATGCGTTGAGTATAGGTCTCCGCTACATTTACTGCTTATCGACTTCGGGAAGACTTTCGACAGCTTGAATCGAGATGCTATCTGGTTGGCCTTTCGCAGTAGAGGCATCCCAGAAAAACTTATAGCTATTATGCTTAAGAACTATCTTGAGGATTTTTTGGCCGAACCGCATCTCCAACGAACAACTTTATCTGAGAATGGGCCAGAATTTATAAGCATTACTATACGTAGAAGAAGGTGGCAATGGATTGGAAATACGCCATGCAGTGGAATCCGCTCACCCTGGCAGGTAGAATAGCGGGGCGCCCTAGGCAAACGTGGCGCAGACCAGTTAAGGAGGAATCGAGCCTTTTAGGAATGAGTTGGAGGCAGCTCAAACGTGTTGCAGAACTTCGAACACGATGGCGCGCAGGCGTGGTTGACGCGCTATGCCCCCCTGAGTGGTTAAAGGAACTAAGTAAGGAAGTACTCCATCAGTAGGGTCCTGTAGCTACAGGGTGGATTGGAACGAACGCCTTAAATATCATTTCATACTACTGCATGTCATGATGCTTATCGGCAGGCAATCGAAACCAATTTATCATTTCATTTATCCAACAACTGTTGGTTTAGCTCGCGGATACGGAATCAAGATATAACACAAGCGCCCAACACTAATTAATGTAATGTTTAAATAAAGGTGTGACTTTATTTTTAATTTTAAAATATTAACTATCCTACTAAACATAGTTTATGGTGTCAAATTAAATTCTAATAGAATATCTTGTTAGAGTGTCTCAAATAAAAAAGTTCAAGGAGGTTTCAGCATTTGTTTTTCCTTCCTGAAACTAATCGAATAATTAAGATAGATAGGTACCGAATATCCATATATGATATTTATATAAATTCGTATGCTGTCTTAAAAGTGATTTCTCGTAGTCTTTCTCTCTGCTTTAGATTTCGCACGCTGACATCCAATTCCTAAAACTTTTATAAAACATGCTAAGGGCAGGCAGCTACAAATTCAGGGTAATAACTGCACACAAGCCCAGCAGTAGAAACAGAAATGTGCAGAAAAATCTCATAAATCTCTGCCGTGATATGACTGGCAGTTCACGGAAACTATCCTTGAACACACAAGGAAAGTTGAGGATTTTATTTATTGCAGTCGGAGTTTGTAATGTGTTTTCAACTCCAACTCTTACTGGGCTTCGCGTTACGTCTACAATATTCGCAAAAGCTACATCAATCACTAGAAATAATCTCTATTGTGGATTCATGAGTTATTGTAGCTTGCTAGCTCCAGCAGGTAGATGGTATGAAATTGGACACGGGAAGTAAAATTTAAAAATTTGTGAGAAAGAGTTTTGTCGGCATTCAGAATCTCATGAGTCCATTGTCGACTTTTTACTGTCGGGCATAAAACCAAATAAACATATGTTGTGGTTTGTTTGAATTAGACGTAGAAGACGTGGATTTGTTTTGCAGCCAAGTGGAAAGTTTTATATATATTTTATCTAAATTCCTCTATACGGAAGCCTTTAACACGTCTACACCAATTTCGTTACAAAAAAGTTCTGAACAAGTTCGATTCGAAGATCAAGCCAGCATGTTCCTATATACAATCAACGGTATGCCTATTAGGGTTTGTTGTTGAACTTGCACTTGCTATGTTTGTATTGCGTTCCAGGTATTGATGAGTTTTGTAGTCATCATACACAATTTATATAAGACCAGTGACTGTCTTATTTATTTTTTATTTATTTATTTATTTGTTTATCTACCGAGCATATCTCTAACAGATAACAGAATTCAATTTACCTTAAGTAAGACACATTTTCTAATAAAAGTTTTTTTAAAATCACATCTATTAAAATATAAATCTACAATATTATCATAGTTATTAAACAATTTTACACATCTAGTGATTGGTTCATTTGCTGCATAATTATAAATATGTCTTGGAATATATAGCAAATGTCGAGATCGAATAGTTCTTTCTGGTGCATATATGGTAAGTAATTCAAGAATTACAGGACATTTAATACGGCACGCGAAAATACAATGAACAATACGTCGTTTTTGGAGCATATCTAAACCAAAAAGAGCACGTCTGGTGGAATATGAAGGCATATTATCTAGATTCCATTTGGGTTGCCGTATTAAAAATCTAGTAAAAGTTTTTTTGAACTTTTTCAATACGGTTTCTTTGAATTTCATATGCTGGTTCCCATATTATTGAGGCATATTCTAAAAAAGGACAGACAAGAGACATATAGACAGATTTAATGGCAAAGGGGTTCGAGAAATCATTGCAGTTCCTCTTAAGAAATCCCAACATTGAGTTGGCCTTTGCAATAATATAATCAATATGAAAATTAAAAGTCATTGTCGTGTCAAGAATGACACCAAGATCTTTGACTTCAGACTGTCTACTAAGGCTTATACCAGAAATTGTAATAGTTTTATTCTAGCAAAAATCTTTAAATCGTCTGCATACATTAAACATTTTGTAAAACGTACAAGAGAAGGAATCTCGTTAATAAAAATGTTAAATAACAAACGGCCAATGTGGCTGCCTTATGGTGCTCCAGTTGGGACATTAATAGCTTTCGATTGAACACCGTGAATTTTAACTATTTGCTTCCTGTTTATTAAATAGTTAGAAATCCATTTAAGTAGTGAAGAGTGAATGCCAAAGTCTTGAACTTTTCGTATTAATACTTCATGGCAAACAGTATCAAATGCCTTTACAAAATCAGTGTAAACAATATCTATCTGAAAACCAGATTCCAATGAATTCAGAACATAATTTGTAAACAACGTTGAATTGGTAGTCGTTGATTTACCAGAGATAAACTCGTGCTGAGAAGGAGATATCAGTTCCTTTATATGAAAATCCAATTTTTGTTTAACTATTTGTTGAAATAATTTTGGAATAGCTGATAATTTGGAGATTCCTCGATAATTTTCAATTTTATGTTTAAGCCCGGACTTAAAAATAGGACTTATAAAAGAAACCTTCCATTCATCCAAGAGAACTCCGGAAGACAACGATAAATTAAAAATTAAACGAAGCGGCTCCGACAGCGATTTGTTGCACTGCTTAAGTGCAAAAGATGGAATTTTGTCCGGACTACAGTTCAGATTCACCTTCATTAATGAAATGCCATTTGAAACGTCATCTAGGGAAAGAAACAATGTCCCTAAGCTTTCATTAGTAACTATAGGGTTATTTGATCGTGAAATTATATTCGGGTTAACCTTATATACCGATTCAAAGTAGTTGCATGTATCCGCCAAATCAGTAGAGGTTCGGCCATTATACTGCAAATTTTCATAAAAACCAGATAGCTTTCTTTTTCCATTTATGAATGTCCAAAAAGCCTTGGGATTATGACACACCTCCGATTGAATGTTCATCATATATTGGTTATACAAAAATCGATTGACGAAATCACATTCCCGACGTAATTGGCAGTATCTAGTTTTATCAGACTCGGCATTGGTTTTTTTTAAATAACTTGAATGCCTTATTTTTAACATTTTTTTAAATAACTAAGTCTTTGATTAAACCAAGGTAATTTTACCACAGACTTATTTCGCTTACGCGGAACAAAAAAAGTAAAACCCTCAAATAAACAGTTTAAAAACTTTTGATAAACGTTTTCAATGTGCACATCAGAAAGAAAACTCGACCAATCGATTGAAAGAAAGTAATTATTTAGTTCAACATAGTTAGCCCTTGCAAAATTAAACTCTTTTGTGATAGGTTTTCTAACTAAATTATTTTTAACAATAGAATACAATTCTAATTGCTCAGATATAGCTTTATGACGTATAGAATTCCTTAGCAATGGACATAATACCTCATGAACTTCAAAGATTAAACTATTACTAGTGAAGACTAAATCAAGAAATCTGTTCATTGTATTTGGAATAGAATTTATCTTAATTAAATTTAATGACAGCAATTCAGGTTCAGATTTAATATTATAGGGCATTAAACATTTATCATCATCTGAGTAAGACTATTTTATGTCACCTATATTATAATCACCAAGAATACATGGGTATTGATAATCAGATAAGCCACCAATAACATGGTCTATGTTTTTCATATGAAAATCATAAACTAAGGGTACACTATGAGGTGGAATATAGCTTACGATAAAAACAATTTGATCGCGAGCATCAGCACCTTCGCAGACATTCACACGAACACACAGCTGTTCAGTTTGGTGATCATTATTTGGTAGGTCGACTTCTTGAGACGTTAATGATGAACGAACAGCAATAACCACAATGCCGCCGCGATGACGTCCAGTATTTACAGAGCGATCCAAATGGATCTCAACATCTCAGCTGTTAGTATATGTTTATGCAGCCAAGTCTCAATCAAGATGATTACGTCATATTCATGCAATGATGCAACCAAAAATAACTTTCTTGTCTTTGTTCTCATTACGCTAGTGTTTTGGTAATATACATTGATATTTGGGATAGAGTTTGTGGAATTGTTTTCTTCATCACTTTGCATGCTTAAATTTTGATTTTTTAATTTTTTAAGTTTAGGATTAGGTGTAGTTTTCACTAGGTTAATGTTTTTACGTGTCTGGGGACTATTTTTAATTTCATTAATGTCGTTTCTTAATTGTTTGACTAGTTTATTGAGTTCATTAATTTTATTTAAGAGTGCTAGAGCTGAATTGCTCGCACAAGCATTGCACTTCCATGCGAGGTTAATGCTCGACTTCAATAGGTTATATGCACTATCGGATAATGACGTACATTTGCCATGAAAAGTTTGACTGCAGATTCCACCACGAACTATGAAGTCGTTATTAACGATTTTATCACACTTAGCACAATTTTGGACCATGATAAAATATTTAAATTTAGGGAATTTATAGAGCACCGAAAAAATACGTCTACACTGTAGGTCAGTCCACACGCCTTAAATTGCCATTCCAATTGTGGTTACCCTGAAACAGAGTTGTAAAAGAGTTAAATCTTTTGGGAGGATAATTCAACTGAATTCATCTAGAATGATTTGAAGTCTTTTTGCTAAAAATGACTGTGATTTAAAAAAATCGAAGTCACGATTCATTTTAAGTCAGTGATTAGTGCGTTCAATTTTTAACAGTCATTGAATTAAGTTAAATGATTGCATTCTTTTGAATTACGTCACTGAATTGACTTGATGTTAGCTGAAGTCCGCAGTGAATTCACATAAAATCAGTTGAAGTCAGTGAATTCAACAGAAATAATTTGAATTCATTTGACTTCAGTGGGTGTCTATTTCTTGATTTTTTTAATTATTCACGAGTAATCTCGCCTACGATTTTTATTTTTTCCTAGTCTTACTGGTTGGAGAAGGAAATAATGTTGAAGTGAATTCACTGACTTCAAATGAATTCAAACAATTTTAGCTGAATTCATTGACTTCAACTGATTTAAAGTGAATTTACTACTGACTTCAATGAAATATATGAATTCACTGCTGACTTTAACTCACATTAAGTGAATTCAATTGACTTTCAAAAATGATTTCAGTTCTATGATTGCTAAGAATTGAATGCCCCAATCATTGATTTCAAAAGAATTGTGACTTGGGTTTTTTTCAAATGGCAGTCTTTCTTGAATTCGATGGCATTAATCAAAAATTTGAATTCTTTTTTTCGAATTCGGTGAATGCATTGTCAAAAGAATGCATTCTTTTACAACTCTGCCCTGAAATCTCTTCGCCCTGCATACATGATATTTGAAGTAAATATTCTAAGTTTCTGTCAGTATTTCTGTGTCAAAAATCTGAAGGGAAGAATAAGATATTGTCTGAGAATAAGAGCCGAATACTTGCCTTATACATGCCTTACCCATATAAAATATTAGTCTTACTATTATCATTTACACAGCCTCTTCGTCTTCTTAAATACGATCCTTGAAGAGTCTCTACCTGAGACGCTTCATTCGCCCTCCTCGCATATGGGACCTAATATCCGACAAGGTATTTTTTATTTTTTTGTTCAAAGGTATCCAATATATGGTATGCTTTGCTTTCTTACTTATCGTCCAACACTCGGCGCCATAAGGGAAAACTGGTAAAATGAGCGTTCTATAGATCATTAATTTGATGTCGGGTTTATGTTTATTCCGAGGTAGGTAAACTCCTTAAGAAAACTCCTTGAAGAAGTCACATAACAGCGCATCTCCTTGGCAGAATCCGGTGCATGTTTCGAAGAGTTCGCTGTGCTTCCTCGATAGCGACGTGGATGGAGCCGCTGATTGATTACTGACACCATCCTCTTAGGTATGGATGCCTTTATTCCTAACGGAACAAACTCGTGGTTTGACCAGAGCTGCAAAGAGGCTATCAGGGTGAAAGAGGTAAGTTTTCGGTCTTATAAAGCCAACAAATCTGAAGAAAACCGAAAGAAGTTTAAACAAGCCAGAAATGACTGCAATACTCATATTCGACGTGTAAAATTCTTATATGACCAAAAATTGAGACCAAAATTCTACAATGTCCCAAAAGTAGTAAACATTTTTGGTCATTCGTCAAAAATATTAAAAATTCTACTTCGCCCGCCATCCCAACGCTCAATTATAATGGCATTCCAGCTGTCAGCTCCTTAGACAAAGCCAATCTGCTCCAATCTACTTGCTGCTCACTTCGCCGCGAACTCCACCCTGCCAGATAGCGCTTTGTCTCCGCCTGTACTTGAAAGCATCGAACTATCCATGGGACAAGTCCACTTTCGCACTCGTACAGTTACAGGAGAACTCAAAGGTCTTAACATACACAAATCCATCTCCCCCATAGTTCTGAAGAGGTGTTCTTCCACGCTGACAAAACCTCTGCGTAAGCTTTTTTGCATGTCCTACTCTTCTGAGCTCTTTCCGAGTAGATGGAAAACACCATTTGTCCAGCCCGTCCCTAAAAAAGGCGAATCTTCCTCCCCGTCCAATTACCGACCCATTGCACTTACGTTCCTTCTTTCCAAGGTCATGGAAACGCTGATAAATCGTCAGCTTATAAAATGTCTTGATTCAAAAAAAAACTCGTCAATGACCGGCAGTATGGTTTTCGTAGCAACAAGTCCACTGGTGATTTGATGGCGTATCTCACCGAGAAGTGGAACCAATCTCTACATCACTTCGGCGAAACAAAGATGGTTGCGCTCGATATTTCTAAGACATTTGACAGAGTTTGGCATCAGGCTCTTTTGTCGAAAATGCATGCATATGGTATCGATGAGTCTCTTCTTCAATGGATTAGAAATTACCTTTCGGGCCGTTCAATACAAGTTGTCTTGAACGGCTTCAAGTCTGCAATTCACCATATAAATACTGGTGCTCCCCAGGGCTCCGTTTTGTATCCCACTCTCTTTCTCATTTTATAAATGACCTCTTGTCTGCAACTTCTAATCCAATCCATTCCTTCGCTGATGACAGTACCCTCAGTTTTTCATATTCGTTCGCTAACTCACGTCCCTGCTCGTCTGCCGTAGAAGAGGAACGACAACGTATGTTAAACACATTAAATTCCGACCTGGATAGCATAACCAAATGGGGTTCAATTAATAGAGTGGAATTTAATTCATCCAAAACTCAATGCTGTCTTCTGTCTCTCAAGCGAAACCAAGACCCTCAACCATTATCCATGAATGGTATTTGCATCGCTGGATCCAAAAGACTTGCCATTCTCGGTATGTGCATCAATAACCGTCTTCAATGGAATGATCACATATTCGAAGTCGCCAAAAATGTTGCAAAATGTCTAGGATTCCTTAAGCGGTGCAAGAAATATTTTACCCCGTCTGATCTGGCCTCCATCTATAATGCATTCATCGGCCTAAAGCTGGAATATAACGCCCACATCTGGTCTGATGCACCCAAGACCATTCTGCACATTCGATAGGGTAGAGAACTGCGCGTTAAAACTAATAGGTGATAGAGACATTGTGAACTTCATAGTCTCACTTGAACATCGTAGAAATGTCTCATGTCTTTCCCTTTTTTTCGCTTCTTTTACAAAAAATGCTCCAGCAAAATAGCCAGTTGCATTCCTCCCCTTCAAAACTTCACCCGCAATACGCGTCATGCTTCGAATGCAAATCAGTTCACCCTCAAGCCCAACTTCGGACGTACTGTCAAATATAGGGATTCGTTTATAAGCCGAACAACACGTTTTTGGAGCGATCTACCAGCCTCTGTGTTTCCTCATCCTTACAACCTACAAACACTTAAAGCCAACGCAAACCGGCATCTCCTCTATCTCTTTCCCAACTTTTCCCAACCGCCCGTGCCCTGAGAACCAGTATAAGGGTATTAATAATCCCATTGGCACGCGCCAATTATATAAAAAAAAAAAAAAAAGTTCGGAAGAGCTGTTTCCAAGTTGCACAGAGCGTTGCGTATTTTTCAGCGTTATGCAACATCTAGATGGGTTTTAACGGTATCCCAAATTGCGTCATTACTTGAAGGATTCAAGATAAGGCCGTTTTAGAGTCGATGAAAAAGGGTTGAGTTTCGACTTGATATTCGTTGATCTTTTCCAGGATTTGCTTTAGTACGATCTGCCAAGCTGGCACTGGTACGTGCCAATTAGTGTGTGTGTGAGAAAGGGCTTAGACGTTCACACAATACTTTGGATAGAACCGTATATGCGACATTTAACAGGGATATACCTCGAATGTTCTTACAAAACATAGGATCGGCCTTTTTGAAGATGGGCATGTAAAGCTGATACTCCAGTCGTCGGGCATGCTTTTTTCCATCTATACTTAGCTGATGTTTCTCAGTTTTTCTATGGCTGCCCTAATTTCTTCAATACTGGCTGGTGGTATTGGTTCGTCATTGACTAGAAGCGGATTTTCTTCTTACGGGTTCCCTTCTTGCCCTATCTCTCACTCTTTTATCTCCCATTGGACAGTAATCTCCTGCATTTCGGTGACTAAGTTGGTTACCTTTGCTGTTACGAAGACCCTGTGTTCCGGGATTGAAGCCAGCTGCCAGAGTCTGGAACTATTTATTCGTTTAGGTAGCTATCTTAGCGCAGAATTTCGGAAAAGGAAATGCGAACTTGGACTTCCACTGTATCGATCCACACAAGGACTCTTAGCGATTTTTGAATAAAGCGTTATGTGTTCACCTATTTCATTGATCTTTTCTGCATACTAAGGATTTCCAAAACATTTAAATTGTTGACTATGCCATTTAGAATGCACTGTGTGACTGACTTACACAGACTTAATGGTGATTTGGACTGATAACACAGATTTGGATCTAAACTATGAACAATAATATGAGAATACGTCAATCACAGCTTAATTCCTGGAGTATCTCTTTAATGTAAAGCTTTTTTCTCATCGATTCCCAAAATATGCCTCCATTTCTCCTTTCCCCGATATATCTTTATCCATTCTCTCGTTTCTGATGATTTGAATTTTTTTTAGGGACGCAACCCAAAAGGACACCAGAAAAGACAAACTAAACGAATATATTAAGAAAACCCCTGTTCCGGAGATAACTCATGAAATTACGTTAAATGATGTCTCAACTTCATACATGCATACATATGTAGGTATGGCAAACTCGAATATATTAAATTTTGTCACGGTAACTGCCACTTGATGGGGATATTAGATGGTAGCAGTCGGATCGGGATCTTTTATCTACATTTCAATCCAGCTCCCATTATTTTAGTCTCGCAAAGAGGAAGTTGTATCGCTCTACAGACATCAAATTGGCACGTACTGTGCGTACTTAATGGGTGTATCAGTTGCCTTCACAATGGTGTGGCATTTAGAGTTGTCATATTATCAGGTGGTGCTTTTAGATATCTTTTTCCTTTTCCTCCCACCATCATTTCCTCGAATTAGGTACTTAAATCGATTTAAGTGTTTTCCAGTTGCTGAAAATAATGTCTCTTAATGTCTGATCACGTTCGATTTAAAAAAAAAAATAACATATAGGACTCTCTGGTACGTATGTATATTAAAATATCAAACATTAATTGATATTGAAACGATTCGCATCGTAAATTAAAAGCATATGTTGGATTTCATTATTATTTTCCCACAAAACGTGCCCCGTTCACTGAATTACATACTGCTGTTGCAGTGCTAATTCTTTTTTTTTTTTAATTAAAATTGCCATTCAATAGTGAAGCACATCATATGAAACCCGAGGGAAAAATGAAAATCCTGTTAATGTCATTCGGAGTGGCCACAAAAGGCGAGTTAATGTCCTTGCCACGCGCACTTGCGAAGAATACAACCATTGCCCTTTCTTTCATAATTTCTTGGGAGTGTGTGTTTTATTGTGCGGTTGAGTGGTCGGGGTGTTAAATGAAATGAATGTGTCACATGAATCTTGCAGTAATCCACACCACTTATTGGGCTTCTCACAGTTTGCTCGCTTCTTACGTGAGAAAATATAATTAAGACTTGCATGAGTGTGTTCAGAAATTTGCAATTTGCACAACGCTGGGCAAAACCTTCTGATTGTTAGTACTTTTGAAATAAGGAAATTTAATTCTAAAGACACTTTTCTGAAAATGGAATTGCATTTTACAGGATATTTTTCGGAAAGTATGCTTAAATTATACATTGAAATTATTACGACTATTGTGGGCGATAAAGGCCCTAAGGAAGGTGTGTAGATAATTGAGGATCAATTTTGCGTTTTTTTTTTTTTAATTAATATTTGTATATATTAAGAATTCTTCCGTAGAAGGTTTCTAAAGGTCAATGAACCAAAACCCAAAAATAATGCCAATGTCAATGAAAGATGGAACAATTTTAGAAATAAGGTTGTATATTCAGTAGATATTGCTTCTTAAAAATCAACATATTTTTCCAATTTGAAGCAAATACGTTGTTTGTTACATAAAGAAAATTATATAACTAGTAGCTAGATACGATTTCCTTGTTCATTCAATTCAATTCATTAGTTTCTTCTTCTTCCTATTTCCGAAAACAAAGGATCATAACCCTCCAACTTTACCGCATTTCTACTGATCCGCCTGTGCGGTTCGCCTATTTGACCTCGAAAATATCGGCACCCCTCCCGATTTTCGATCACTGAGTTACTGAAGCCAATGGAATGCCCATGTCATCGCATTTATGTGATCCAGACGTTTATAGGTCTGCCTCGCGATGTCTTTGGAACGTTCATTGATATTGCCCTTTCAACAGGCTTCAAATAATCTCTTCTTTGAACGTGGCAATACCAGTTGAGCCCCTCGCGCTCCGTTTTCGTGAGATGGTTTCTTTTACGTGAAGGCTTCCATGGATCATCGAACTTCTGATTAAATCAAGCTTTGTCACTCCTGCTGTCATGCGAAATATCTTCATCTCAGTTAATCTTCATCTGAATCTTCATCGCCATTAATTTACTCTCATACTTTTGCACATCGTCCAACATTGTGACCCGTATGTGAGCGCTGGACGCACAACTGCGGTGTAGAGCCTTCCTTTCAACTTAGGTGGCATTGTTCTGTCACAGAAGATAGCGGAGTTTTGTCGCCACTTCATCCACCCTACGCTTACGCGACGATTGATGTCGTCATCACAGGTTGGTTTGCTATTGATCATAGATCCCAGATATTTGAACTTTTCGCACTTGGAAAGCACTGTTCCATTCCAAAAAATACTTAGAATAGGTCTGAGTGGATCAGAGAACAGGCAGAATAAGTACTCTGTCTTTTTTGAACTAATGCGATACTCATTTTCCTCCAAAGCGTCCACCCACACGTCCCATACACCCATAGTACATCCATGCAACGAGCAGGATCCCCACTTATGATGGCTCTATCGTTAGCAAAGAATAATTGATGTACCTTTAGATCCATCACTTTACCTTCAAGCAGATAGTCAAGGACTGCAATAGAGAGGAAAGGACTTAAGACGCTTTCCTGGTGCACCCCGACTTTGACTTTGATTTTGGGAACTCTTCGGTTACTCTTCGGTTACTCTCACTCTTGTCTTTGCTCCTTATAATGTCCATTATAAACTGTACATAGTTTTCTGGGAAAAAGAGTTTTAGAAGCAAAACAAATAGCGTGGGAAAGTTTTGAAAAAAAAAAATAGAAACGAACAGGAAAGGAAACTCAAAATTGTTTTATAGGATGCTTAACGTGATTAAGAATAAGAATGAATTTAAGTTTCAAACAATGGATGATGCCATCAGATATTGTCAAGTGAGAATGGAAGTTCAGAGTTGGGTACAGACAGCTAGAACCTATCAATCTCCAAGCTTGTGCGTTTGTGGATGATATAGTGCTGTTTGCAAATAGTGAGGAAGGTATGCAAAAGAGTGTAAAGCTATGGAAAGATACATTACTTACTTACTTAGATGGCGCTACGGTCCTAGGTGGACCTGGGCCTCAACCAACAAACTTCTCCAGCTAGCATGGTTACGAGCCGTAGATTAGCAACGCAGAAATAAGAGCTCAATGTCGAAAGGAGAAAGGCGGTGGTGATCGGAAATGAGACAAGAGTAGCAAGAGGAACGGTGGATGGAGAAGTCTTTGAGCAGGTGCAAAGATACAAATACCTAGGTAGTATAATCAACAGCAGAGGTAATTCGGAAGATGAACTGATGGCGAAGATTAAAGCGGCAAATAGATTGTACGCAGCATTGAGAAGAAAATTTCTAGACCACAAAGAAATCGCAGAAAAAACAAAAATATCAATTTTCAACTCGATGTACTTACCAGTGCTGTTACACGGAGGGGAAAATTGGATACTCACACAAAGTCAAAAAAAAAACAAATACACGGTATGGAGATGAAATACAAATACAAGATATGGAGATGAAATACCTCAGGAGAGTCTTGGGAGCCAGGAGAATAGACAAGAAAAGAAACGAAAATATTAGAAAGGAACTACACGTCAAAGCGGCTAAGCTAACTCTAGAGGAAAAGAAATTAAGATGGTTTGGACATCTAGTGCGTATGGAAGAGAACCGACAAGTGAAGAAAAATTGGGAAACTAGACCGGAAGGAAAAAACAAAAGAGGAAGACCCAAGACCACATGGAACAGTACCGTCGAAAAAATCCTGAAAGAAGTAGGGGAAAGCTGGCATTCGGCTAAACAAATAGCAAGAGACAGGACCCAGTGGAGAAACTTCAAGAGAAGATGAAAACGAGAGAAACACCGAGAACACCTCAACACCTTAGGGTATAAGAGGACCGGATTATGTATGTATGTATGTATGTACATAGGTTTCTGGAACGCCTCGATGTCTTAGTGCCACCCATATCAGATCTCGTAGCTGTCATTCGAATGCCTTATCAAAGTCAAGCAATGCAATATGGAAATCCTATAAGGAATCACGATGTTTTTCCATTATGATCCTTATTGCATTGTGGTCGATTTACCCGCGACTGATCATCAGATAGCTGCATTATATTTCGCAGTCGGCCGCCTTATATCCGCTCAACGATGTTCTTGGTATGTTACATCAGGTTGATCGAACGGTAATTATCGCAGTTGCGCGTATCACCCTTTCCTTTGCGTACAGGGAGAAGGTAGCTTTCTTTGCATTGATTGGGCACTGGATCACCTCTCATAAATTTGGAGATGAGGATTCTGGGTCAACGAGGTGCTGAAACAAAAACAAAATTCTTAATTATTTTCAGAAAAAGAATTACAAAAAATATATAATTTTATTAGCCTTTAGAATTTAACTCATGCACACCTACCTGTATTTATCTATATCTATCTTTATACATCTTCTATATATATAATAAGACTGTAGGGGGTCGAATATTCTTGTCGTTATATGCACGCACCACGCGAAACTACTGCAGTCATTTTGATGAAAGTTGATATAGTTATAGCTTATATCCTAGGTAAATATTAAGAACACTTGAATCAAGCGAAAACGATGCACAAGATTAAACCGGCCTTAAAATTTCATCGCAACCAAAATTCAAATCACAATCAAAATTCACAAAAAAAGGCAGATCCGCAGTAATGCCAAGGTCATGCTAACCGTCTTCTATGACTCCATTGGCGTGGTTCATCACGAGTACGCACCACTTGGCACAACCATCATCAAGGAGCATTAACAAGAGTTTCTGCGTCACATTCGTGATGCTATAAAGCGCAAATAATCAGACCTAAGGAGAGCGGGCAATTGCCAGCTCCTTCATGATAACGCACCCGGTCATTATTCACATTTGATACAGAATTCATTGGCTAAACACAATACACTTGTGCTTAGTCCAGCTCTTTACCCTCCATGTGACTTCTGGCTTTTTCCCGAGCTGAAAATGCTTCTGGAATGGACCAGATTGCAGTCCAGAGAAGACATCATGTAGATCGCGACAGAAACGTTCCAGCTTTGCTTCGGACAGTGGCAAAATCGTTGAGAGAAGGGTGTGGCAGCTCAAGGCGGCTACTTTGAGGAATATTAGTTCAAGATTATTGTATCTGAACATTAGTATTTTTTATGAATAAAGGTCGGATACTTTGCATTATACTAGCCGTCTCGGACAGACGTTGTTCTGCCACAGACCGCCTTTTATCTTTTGGCGCTGTTGTTGGATATGCTATGCATTTGTACGATAGAAAATAAATAAGAATCCGACCGGCACTGTTCCATACATTTTTTATTTAATTTTTTATTCACCTCATATTCAAGTGTAAATATTTAATTCAAAATTCGTGATTGATATTGGATAAAAATTAAATGTTATAAATGAGGTAAATAAAGGTTGATTCTTAAGTTTAATCAATGTTGTTGTTTTAAATTATAGTAATGAATTTAAATTTAAAGTAGTGCGATTTGGTGAACCAAATTTTTTTTCAATCCGTCTTTTGCCAATATGAATAGATTAGATAGTATACCCACACGTGAGCATGCAACAAATAATTGGCCATGGGAGAAACATGGATTTTCTAAGTCCAGGCCACAAATGGTCATTGTCTGCCCTTGTGATTTGTGGATAATCATTGCAAATGCCAAACGAATCGGAAATTGAAGCCATTTGTATGGGATTGTAGTATCCGACGGTATCATTGGGATACGTGGCACCAGAACGATTTCTCCCTTAAACTTTCTGTTCAAAATGGTTGCTTCAATAACATTTCCTGTGATCCGTTTGATGACCAAACGTGTGTCGTTGCATAATCTTGGTGGGTTTAAATTACGAAGCAAAATTACCGGCGAACCAATCTTCAATCGAATTGTACCATCAGAGAAACGTTTAAATCAGCACAGAAAATGAAACAATGTTTAAGTGTGGTATTTTCTCTAGATGCGTAATACAGATGTCAATAGATTTATTTACACCGCCATTTCTTGAAAGCTTACATAACTTGAATTATGCAACTTAACCAAAATGAATTATAGCCCTTTTTTCCTTAAAAAAAAATCCTTGAAACCGCATTCAAAAATATTGAAGGGTGGATTAGGAAAGTTAAAATTTGTGGTTGTATGTATTTTTGGATGAGAAATCTGAAAAAAAAAATAAAATAAATCTCGACAACAGCGCCAATTATCGGGTCTAAAACTATCCTATCTTCGAAGCTGGAACCAACCATATATATGGTATTAACAAAATTTCATTGAAATAGGTTGACTGGTTTCGGAGATTAGCGTGTACGAACGTAGTGACACGTGATTTTTATATATTAGCAGGATTACAGATCCCTAGTATATGCCTTCTTACATCATTACTTCTAATTCAGTAAGTCCGATTTCTTCTCACACCAACTTGTTGTTAATTTTTCCTTAAATAAATTTTTTCTTTATCACTTTCTTGCTATTCCTCTTCTCATAAATGTGTTCACATTACTCAATTTAAATTAACACAAAAGAACTCAAACCTTCGTCGTATATTGCAATTGTAAGAAGATCCACACAAAAGCAAGAGGAAACAAACAAGTAAGCCCTGCTGCGAAAAAGGAGACATTCTTCTTAGCTCATTATGCACTTAATTTAACACTGTTATCTGATATCTCGTCTTGTTGCTTTGGCGGCGTGAGAATTCTTCTTTCTATCGTAGTCGATGTAACTAGAAGCAACTATGACAAGAAACACTGGAAATTTGTGACTATGTTTAGAGACTTAAAATTCTAGATATATTTAAAAAGTTCAAAATGGATAGTATCTTAACGAAGTCGCTATATTATTATCAATTAAGGAGATTTGGTGGGAAAGCGTCGACGACGGTCGGCTAGTGTGGACAGGAAATACAAATATAAATTTAGTTCAATGAACTTTCTTGTTAATGTGAAATCCTTAAACTAAAAGTTAAGCATATAAGTAAGGTATTTTCAGAAAGAAGATATAGATTTATGAGAATACGACCTTCGTTTTGTTATTGCATCCAGTGTATGAAAATGACTTTTTGTAAATGCCAATTAAAAAAATTTAAAAAGTGAAGAATACATTTTACCCTGCTCATTCAGATATTCCCAAAAACAAAATTTTATTGTAAAACCAATGGAGTAACTATTTTATCTAAGCTTAATACAAGCATCAACTAAAAGCTAAAACTTAAAAACTAACAAAAAAGGGGACTTAACGCTAAGCTTAAAACTATTATTATTATTTTTTTTTTCTTTGTGTTGTTGGGCCCCTAAGGGCCCACACAAACAATCTAAAAGAAAACTTAACTTAAAACAGAGGATGGAAAAGTTAGGAATAGAAGGAAGAGGGTAGAGGTGAGAATAGGATGGGAGCAATTTGGGTGTGGGGTAGCAAAATCAAGACAGGACTAGGTGGAATTGAGGCGGAACTGAAGATCGTTTCGAAGGGTGGTTCTGCTGCAGTGGAAGTCAAATGTTTTTTCCATATAATTAGCCAAGCGCAACATTCTGAATAGTGGTGCATTATAACCATAATTGGTGCGATGATAATAGAGATGGAAGAGAGGAATGGACCTTAGGTTACGGGCATTAGTGTTAAATGAGACTAATTCAAGAAGCGCGGGGCAATCAATTTGACCAGTAATGAGCTGATAGAGGAAGAGTAAGTCGGCAATATCGCGACGAGTTTCGAGAAACTGAAGTTTTAAGCGGTCACAGCAGGGAGGCAAGTCGTATCTATCAAGCCAAG
Organism: Brachypalpus laphriformis; assembly: GCA_945910035.1. Classification (NCBI taxonomy): domain Eukaryota; kingdom Metazoa; phylum Arthropoda; class Insecta; order Diptera; family Syrphidae; genus Brachypalpus; species Brachypalpus laphriformis. The sequence goes on from OX246753.1 coordinate 39,327,179, forward strand.
AGCGATAACGTAGAGCGAAACGTATAAACCTGCTCTGGATGGCTTCAATACGTCGGATGTGTACAGCATAGTGTGGCGACCAGGCTTGGCTAGCATATTCGAGGATAGGTCTAACGAAGGTTATATAAAGCAATTTGGTGACGTATGGGTTCGAAAATTCCCTTGACCAGCGTTTTAAGAAGCCAAGCGCAGAATTGACTCTATTTATTATTTGGTCAATATGGGAACGGAAGTTAAGTTCCCTATCGCAGATTACACCTAAATCACGCAAAGAAGAAACTTTTGGGACAAGCTCGTTGCAGAGTAAGTAGCTCCTATGGGTTGATAGAAGTCGTTTACGAGAGTAGGTGATGAATTGGCATTTGCTGACGTTAAGTTCGAGATGATTTTTCTGGCACCCGAGAGAAAATCTGTTTAGGTCATCTTGAAGTGGGCGAGAATCAGTGGGAGAAGATATGTATCTAAATATTTTCATGTCACCGGCATAGACAGAGAGATATGAATCTTTGATGATGCAGTCGACATCGTTGGTGGTCAGAGCAAAATTTAAAGGCCCAAGGTGACTGCCTTGAGGGACACCCGAAGTGGCCTTAATGGAAATAGAGACAGAAGATCTAAATATAACCTTGTACTGCGGACCTTCCAAGTAGGAAAAATCCAATTGATAAAACCGGGTTGAAAACCAAGAGCTTTCAGCTCAAGAATAATAATTCCATGGGAGATTCTATCAAATGCTTTATTGAAGTCGGTGGCAATTACATTAATTTCGCTGCGATCTTCAAACGTACACAGCGCATGAGAAATGAATTCAGTCAAGTTGGTGGTTGTTGATCTACCTTTAAGGAACCCGTGTAGGTTGGAAGAGAATAAGGGTTTGCAATGAAAAAACATCGAGTCGTAAACAATGCTCCCGAAGAGTTTGGGTATGCATGATAGTTTGGCGATAGGTCTGTAGTTAGATATTTCATTTTTAGGACATTTCTCGTGAATTGGGATAATAAATGAGTTCTTCCAAAGGATAGGGAAAGAACCTTGGGAAATGGACATAAGAAAAAGAGAAGTCAAAGGTTGGGCCAAGTGGGTCACGCATTTAGAACAATTGGGGGCAACCCATCAGGACCGGAAGAATAGTCATCTTTAAGTTTATTAATCTTCTCTGCGACAAGTAGCCAGGTAATACAAGCCGAAACTAATGACGTTTTGGCGCAATTGTCCATATAAGAGAAGTAATCGTGGTCAGGCTCAAGGATGCGGTTGGTAAACGACTGGCTAAAAAAGTGAGCAAATAGGTTTGCAACAATTTTAGGGTCGGACGAAGAGGTGTTGGCGAGTTTAAGCGTAGAAGGATAACTATCAGATTTTCGTTTGGCATTTATGAAATGATAGAAACGCTTAGGATCAGTAATGAGACTGGATTGCATTCGGTCAAGATAATACTGGTAGAGATCTTCGCAGAGTTCGGCGAAGTGTGTATGTGTGTGCTGATAGATGGAGTAGTCATAGCCAGAACGGGATTTTAGATATGCTCTCCAAAGTTTGTTCCTCTTGTTACGAAGTGAGCGCAATTGTTTATTATACCAGGGTGGGGATGAAGTACTGTTTTTTTGGAGTGAAAAAGGAACAGCTTGCAGAAGACAATCAAACATTGTAGTATAGAAGGATGCAAGAGCAGCATCCGCAGTAACGCGTTACTGAGCAGGATGTTAAGTTTGGTGAAGTCAGCTTTTCGAAAGTTAAAGCTATATGAGTTCTGAGAATGCATACCAGAATTTAAGTCACCGTAGGAATACGGTACAAAGAGGGGAGGATGGTATCTGTCTAGAATAGAGAGAAAATGGTTGCTTGCTATAACAATACAATTATCAGCATCAGATGAAAAGATAAGATCAAGTTGTCTGCCAAGGCTGTTGGTTATGCCACTGATTTGGCCAGAGTTGGAGAGACAATCTGTGAAGAGGGCTTCTTTGTCTGAGGTTGCATTTGAAGTAACAAAATGAGACTCATCCTCAGACTGAATCCATTGGAGAAATGGAAGATTGAAATCCCCTAAGATAATGACATCATCGTTGGGATCAGTAGCATCAAGGAGAGTATCTATAGCACCTACAGTAAGTTGGTAGCCTTGAATCGGTTGAGAGGTACGAATGTAGCAGCAAAGTAGATACAGATTACGTTTAAGGATTGTAATTCTAGCGCAAATAAACTCAAAATTAGCGGTATGCGACGACTTGTAAAGTGCGGAGTCATAGCGGTTATGTATAGCCAGGAGAACTCCGCGGCCAGAAGAATCATCGTCTTTGTCAAGACCATCATCGCAGAAAACGTTAAATTCAGGGGTAAATAACTCATTACTATTGTAGGCGGGGGAGAGATTAGTTTCAGTAAGGGCGAAAACATCGTAGGGCAACTTTTGCGAATTAAGGAAGGAGGAGGTTTTGGTGAGTAAACCGCGTACGTTCTGGTAGTAAACGGATAGGTGTTTAACTGTGCTATTATCTACGCTATTAGGGCATGGCATTGAGCTATTTGGAGCGAAAATGCGTTTGTCGTTAGGAGTGGTAGTAGTTTTTAAAGTCAGTACGCGATCTCTGAAGATGGGAAAGACGTTTTGAGCTAACATAGGAAGCAAATGAAGAGAGATCGTTAGAGACATCAGTGGGCGAGATGTTGAAGCACTCATAAAAAGGAATGAATAATTGCCTTAACTCCTTAGGATTAGTAGGAAAACCTTCCTGGTTAATTGAGACCATTATATTAGTTTTTGTTTTACCATCGATACAAATGGAATCAGGTTTGTTGTGCAGGTATGCAAAATACAAACGAACATTCTCGTAGATTTTACGATCTCTCAAGCGAGAAATTACGTAACGGCCATCATCGCTCTGATCAACTAATTGTTTAGTTAGTTTAACCTTAGGGGGAAGTATTGGATCCAAAAAGGTAGATAGAGCGTCGGGAGAAGCTGCTTTAATAGAGTTGGAAGCGCTAGTGGGGTCGGTTGGGTTGTCAACGGAGGATAACGGTGAAGATGGTCTAGAGTTAAGAATGTGCGAGTGAAAAAAATTAGGATACTTGGTTTTAGTGTTGGAAGAAGTTTGCTGTGACGAAGTGGCGGGAGCAGGTGTTAGGTTGAAAGAGACGCGGTTACGTTTAGGATGAGGAGTAACATTAGAGGGAGTATTCATTGAAGGAAGAGAAAGAGACTGGATTATTCGAGGGGAAAAAATAGGAAAAATGTTAGTTTTAAAACTCCAGTTAGGGTCAGGATTTAACTGAGGTAGGGCTTAGGAGTGTGATTAGATTTCGGCTTAGGCTTAGACTTAGACTTAGTGTTAAGTTTAGGCTTAGAGCTAGTGTCATTGGTTTTGGCGATCCATTTTTTGAAGCACAAATCACCTAAATTGAAAGCACTGTCGGTGGGGCTCGAAAATAAACAGTCGTATCTTGAGGGCATCGTAAAATTAAAAGTGCTAAACTTATTGGAATTTGCTGGTGAGATTTTGTGGCAGTCCGTAATTGTGATGCCAAATCTTTGGTGAAAGAGGAAGCTCCAAGTCGTTTAATGAGGCGAGGTGGTAATGGGAGACTTTTTGATCCATCGATGGAAGGTATGGTGGTAGCGGAAGTTGAAATAACTTGAGCGGCAGGTTGAACGGGTGGTTGTGGATCCTTGGAGGCGAATTAGCAGCGTTTTCGAGTTCAGTGAGTATAGATGTGTTGTAAAACACGTGCGATTCTTTACAGTATAGTTGTACGCAATCGATTTTGCTGTTGATCACCCGTATTTCTTCACCTATACCACCAATGATAAGCTGAGTAGATAGTATTTGGTTGCTGATACTCTCCATCGTAGTTACTAGCTCGGCAAAAAGTGGATGAGCTTTGGAAATGGACTTCGATGTCAGAACGCAGGGAGTTTCTACTCTCGCAAATGCTCGATTGGATTGCTTGAGAGTAAGATGAAAATTCTCGCTTAAGGTTATCAAGATGACTCGATTTGCTAAGACTTTACCAAGGGGTTTTTTGGTTGATTTCACTGATAAGTTTTCATTGTTTTTCAATGTTTTTTAGCAATGGCATTCGTGTAAGTTCAGAGGATTCAACGGTTTTGTTAAGATCCTCGACACATTTAATCACGTCATCGAACTTGGACGAAAGCTCGAGAACCTTTTTAGAGAAGTTTTTATGTGATGCATTGCATTACATTTCAGCCAGGACAGGGCTTCCTTTATTTCCCGAAAAATGGAAGACGCAGCATTTGGTCCTACTTCCAAAAGGAAAGAAGCCTCCAGGGGAACCATCATCCTATCGTCCAATATGCCTATTGGACACCATGGGAAAGATCCTCGAGAAGATAATCTATAATAAATTACTCGCAGTAGCAGAAGAGAAAGGAGCCCTCTCAGATCACCAATTTGGTTTCAGAAGAGAACGATCTACTGTTGATGCCATAAGAGCGGTAGTTGATATCGCCAAAGGTGCCATCGAAGGCGAAAGATGGCTCTATGGCACAAAGGAGTATTGTGCAGTAGTAACGCTGGACGTTAAAAACGCATTTAACTCTGCGGACTGGTCGTTTATTAGAAGGTCACTTACCAGGATGGATACGCCATATTACCTGCTACGGATAGTGACGAACTACTTCAACAACAGGAAGCTGAGGTACAACACCGATGAAGGGGTAAAATACTACGACGTAACTGCGGGAGTTCCACAGGGATCGGTTTTAGGGCCACTATTGTGGAACATCATGTACGACGGAGTCCTACGATTAACTCTACCTGGCTGAGTAACGATAATTGGATTCGCCGACGACATTGCAGTCGTGACAGTAGCTAAACAGATCCATGCAGTAGAATCAGCTACAAATGAAGCAATTGCCCGGATAAAAGATTGGCTAATATCCGCCGGACTAGAACTAGCTGACCATAAGACAGAAGCTGTTCTTATAACCAGCCGGAAAACCGTCGAATTTGCCAACTTTCAGTTTGGTAACCAAACCATTAGGTCGAAGGAGGCGGTTAAATACCTTGGAGTAATGCTGGACAACAAGCTACGGTTTAAAACGCATGTTGATTTTGTTGCCAAAAAAGCATCGCATATGCAGGGAGCTCTCTCGCGTATCATGCCTAACATCGGTGGACCTGGATACGCTAGAAGGATTCTACTCTCTAGAGTTATTACCTCAGTTCTGTTGTATGCCGCCCCAGTCTGGGCGGAGGCACTGAGGACGAAGGAGACCAAAAGGAGACTATCGTCATCATACAGACTCTGTGCGCTACGGACAATCAGCGGCTTTCGAACCATCTCTGGCGGAGCTGCATTTGTCATAGCTGGAATGATCCCCATCGATATTCTCGCAGATGAAATGCTGAGGATATATAACAGAAGAGCATTGAGTCATCACGACGCCACTGGTATCAAGGTGATAAAAATCGAAGAAAGGGCAGCGTCAGCAGCTATGTGGCAAACTCGTTGGGCTAATACAACAAAAGGCAGATGGACATATAAACTTATACCGACAATCCAAGACTGGATAAGTCGAAAGCATGGAGACTGCAACTATCATCTAACGCAGTTCCTGTCTGGCCACGGTGGCTACCGCAAATATCTACACCGTTTTGGACATGACAACTCACCATCCTGCCCGGAATGCCCAGGTGAAAATGAAGATACGGAGCACGCAGTGTTTTACTGCACACGTTTCACGGCATGGAGAATTACTCTGCCAAGTCCGTCACTACTCCTCGACCATATGTTACAGTCGGAAGAGAATTGGATGGCAATATGTTCCTTCGTAACAACTCTACAAAAAGAGCTGCGGAGAATAGAAGAGCTAAGAAGAGCAGCTGAAGCAGCGGAAGAAGCTGACACAAGAAGCATAGCATAAATTGCTAACCAGCCCCGCGAAGTAATACCTAACGGCAGTCCCGCGGGGAGAGTGGTTGAAGTGTGTAGGGTGTGTGTTTAGTACGTAGGCGTATTCCTGAAATCGATTACTCAGGTTTGCGAATCGTGCATGCTAGTAGCACTCGGGCTATTAGTATCTATGAAGATTACACATCCCTGGCGCAATCCAAAAAAAAAAAAAAAAAAGGGCTTCCTTTATCGCTATGATTTCCACCTGGAAAACGCTACAATGGTCGGGAGGGCGGAAGAGATGCGGGGTGTAGTCCGTATTTTCGTGTTTGAAGTTGAGAAGATCAAGGATCGAGGAGTGGCCAAAGCGATAGCTAGACCACTGAGAGGAGGCGTTTAGGCGGATGGCCGCAGCCATCTGTTTGTGGAAAATATCCAAAGGTAGCAGGTTGAACAAAATATCCAGTGCCGGGGAGGGAGTAGTTCTCAGTGCAACACTGATGCAAATGCATGCAGATCTTTGCACCTTAGCTAGTTGAGTGAGGTAAACAGCCCTGTCAAGAGCCGGCCACCATACGATCACGTCATAGAGTAGTATAGGCCTGATAATCGATACGTACAGCCAATGAGTGATTTGAGGTTTCATACCCCAGCTCCTATTTATAGCCTTTTTACAGGAATAGAGAGCTACATTTGCTTTCTTGACGCGTTCTAGTAGATTGGCCTTCCAGTTCAATTTCCTATCCAAAATACGACCCAGATATTTTTCTTATTCAGAGAACGTGAGACTGGTGCCATTTATCATAGGAGGGTCTATGAGGGGAACTTTATATTTCCTCGTGAAGAGAACGAGTTCCGTTTTATGGGGATTAACGCCCAGCCCACAATTGGAGGCCCATTTGGTGAGCCAACGGAGAGCATGACAGTGTCCAGGTGTTTACCGGAGGCAGCAATAGAAATGTCATCAGCATAGGCGATCACTCTACAACCTGACGTATCCAGGTCCATCAGTAGCTCGTATACTACCAGGTTCCACAGAAGAAGTGACAAGACTCCACCTTAAGGTGTACCGCAGCGACCAACTCTTCTGGCCGATGCTCCGCCCAAATGTGTGTTAATAATCCTGCAAGTAAACAATTGATTGATCAACACTCCGAGCGAAATGTCCACTTTCAGATTTGCAAGTGCGTCGGTAATCGCCTTTGATTTGAAATTGTTAATAGCTCCCTCAATGTCAAGGAAAGCCAAAATGGTGTATTCTTTGATGCTCGAGGATTTTTTAATGATGCGTACAAGCCAATGTAAGGCTATCTCAACCGATTTGCCCTTGCAGTATGCATGTTTCGATGGCGAGAGCAAAGCTGGGCTAATATTTTGCCGAAGATTGATATCAATTACCTTTTTGAAGTTTTGATCAGAAAGGACGATAGACTGATAGGTCGAAGATCCTTTGGTTCCACGTGTGAGCTCTTTTCTACCTTAGGTATGATAATGACTTCAACCTCGGTCCAAAGTTTGGGAATATAGACCAGATTTAGACAACCCGACAAGATGACTTTGAGCCATGGAAGCACAATGTCCTCGCATTGCATAGATCGGGTAAATGATGCTGCGATTCCATCCATCAGTCATACATTCATCTGACCAAATGTTAGAGATGAGTTGGTGTAAACTCTTTACCAGTTCACCACCAACTGCCTTAAAAAGTTCGGTAGGTAAGCCGTCAGGTCCAGCAGCCTTAATAGATTTCAGCTTGCATATTTCTATCGTCATTTCGCTTTTGTCAGGTGGTCGGACGTTTTTTTTTTTATAGCACTACTTCCCCAAGAGTTCTACCGCACCGATGCTGATACAATAACTCTACACGCGTTGCTGCTCATTTATTCATTTTATTTGATTTGAAAATATGTTATGCTATTAAACATACAATTTGTATTTTCATACTAGAACGGACTAAGGCAATTAAAGACGACTCTATACAGAAAACGGTGAACTCGATACTGCCCTTGATGAATTAGTTCTACTAGGCAATAGAACGATTTAAATAAACATATAACGCATATAGATCCAGCGATATAGTCTGTCCATTAAGAGACCTTCTTCCTTCTCCACTTCTCCCTCTTCAGGAACGATCCTCGAGTTGGTATAGAATTGAGAAAATAAGCGATGCCCACGCTTCAAATGCATATCACTCCACCTTGCATTAGATCCATTACTGATCCAATTAAACATTTTAATCGTCTAAAGAACATAACTGTATAATTTGGCCTCTTACATCGACTACTACATTAAACAATAGCGTGCCCCCAAAAAACACATTTAATGGAATTCCCAGCTTGCCTGCTATGTACATACATGTTTTCAGCATTCACCTATGTTAGGCGCAAGCACACCCCATAGGTGGTATGGAGATTTTGAATTAACACGAATAACCCCCACATCAACAGGTGCTTATTTCTTATGATTTCCCTTAACGCCAAGCATTTCAAGGACTTGTGAAAGTACACACCGCACACATCGACTGAAGATTTATCATTTTCGAAATCACGGTGCATTGTTCGCATTCACCTTTAGGGGCGGAACATATAAGGGTTGCTGGTAAAACTTTTCCATCCGCGTGTTTTATTGCCAACCACATGGGGATTCACTTTGGGTGACTGCGAAATAGAATATACACATGTCCTGTGTCAAATATTCTACTCAGCCTTATTAATGACATTTCTTGTGCATACATTTTTCTCGCGCAGAAGACATTTTTTAGGTCAGGTTGCACTCATCACCATTAGCCCCACTATGGCACTACACACAGTTGTAGGTTTGCTCTTATAGGTAGCTAAGGCTCTTTGAAAGAACTTTCGAAGTATTCAGCTAATAGTTTCTTCCTCAAAATAGTTAGCACTGGGCATGTGCCGAGCAAGTGGAGATTGTTCTCCTCCTCCTCTTCATCTCAGCAGATGCTAGTTCATCTGCTTTTTAATTGCCTGCAATATCTCTGTGTCCTGGGACCTAGCACAGAGTGATATTGCATCAGTACCGCGTATGTGAAGGGAAGTTTGTAAAAATAAGACAACACTGTGAACTTCTTCAATTTTCTTGAGTTTTCCTTTTAGCAGTTTCAAAAAGCAATCAGCAGATCTACAGCACTAAAACCTTGTATACTTTGCCTGTGTATAGTAGTCGATTTAAGAGATTCAAAAACTCAGGGTGTACCACTGTATTTACTCTTTAACACTATTTTTGAATTCTATTTGTGCAGTTTGCTGCCACTTCAATTCATGAATTGGTAACAGGGGACTATAAAGCTTTAAATAACATATACATACATGACAGAACTTCGATTTGCCTAGTGCAGGGTATTACAAAACAATTTTAATTTGCTGCATTTGTTAAACGTACCCTCCCCCCCCTTCGGGTAGGGGTTAGAATATACCCGAGGTAGGCATGCCTGTCGTAAGAGGCGACTAAAATCCACCCTCCGTATACAGAGCGTAGTGTATACACAACATGCAATGAACAAAACAAAACGATTGATTACCCCAGGTGGCAGCCCAGGTTCACTGAAAAATCCACCCTCTTCGGAGGTCAGCTCTACGGATTCTGGTGAGAGCCAGTTATTGCAACTAATAAATCCCTTCTTAAAAAGTGCAAGGGTATGTCGATCTCCTCCACCAAGATCGAATAACTCCGGGAAAAGAAGTCCACCGGAAGCGCCAGCGAGCGAAATTCAGGACTCAGCGAAATACAAAAGTCTTGAGGAAGAAAATAAAACACTCCGAATCAAGCTTAACGACACTATCAAGATCTTAAGAAAGAGATAGACTTATTAAAAGAAGAAGATAAGGTCCTAAAGAACACGCATTTTGAGAGAGAACGCGAATCTACTCCAGCGTGCTTAGCTAGGCTGGAATATCACACAGACGAAGAAGAGCTAGCACGCGAAGCGTATCGGGTCCCAAAGAAAAGACCTAGTAAGAAACGGAGAGCCGGTTCATCGCCCGAAGTCGAGCCCATGAAGGAAGAAAATCACACAGAACCGCAAGAAAAGCAACTTCGAGCGCAATTTCGTCCACCCCCACCAATAAACATCGTCGGGATAACGGAATAAGTTGCAAAGCCTCCTTAAAGGAATAATAACAATTACGTCTTTGAGGGATAATGCGTTGAAAGTCAACGTCGATGACTACAATGACTACCGAGCTGTATCCCAAAAGCTAAATACCGAAAAAATTCAGTGGAATACTTTCGAAATCAAGTCAGAAAGGCCACATCGTTTCGTTGCAAGGGGACTCCACCCCTCATGCACCAAAGAAGAGGTTATGACGGACCTTCAGGCCAAAGGCTTTAGAATTCTTGATGCACTTAATATTATCAAGAAGGAGAAGCAACAAACGAAAATAGATAAAGACGTCTTGGTAAGGCGTGGACTTCCGCTTTTTATGCTTACTTTCGATAAGTCGGATAATATCGACTATATCTACCGAATTAGAGCTATACTAAATATCGTGGTCCAAATCGAGCCCATGCGTAGAAATTTAAGGATGATTCCGCAGTGCAAACGTTGCCAAGGATTTAACCATACGCAAATGTACTGCAAAAAAGAACCGTGATGTGTGAAATGCGCCGGAAATCACGTCTCCCAAGTCTGTGGAGTAAATAAACAAACTTCTGCAACATATGCTAAGCATGTAATCGGGAAGCATGGACTAGGCAACCGCAATGACAACGGCGAAAGGTTTGTGGATTTCTGCAATGCCAACCGCCTTGTGATAGGTGGCACCATGTTTGAGCACAAGACCTGCCACAAAGTCAGCTGGGTCTCCAATGACAGGCAAGCAACCTCCAACCAAATTGACCATTTTGCTATCAGCCGCCGCTTTAGAAGCAGTCTCCTGGACGTCCGAAACAGACGAGGGGCAGATGTGGGGATAGTACGTGATCACCATCTTATGATAGCTACTCTCCAACTACGCACTGCTGCAGTTCGAAGATCCCACGACAACACAAGAATGCCCAGGTTCAACATCGATAGACATAGTGATCCCTCAGTGCGCCAACAATTAAGGGAGCACTTTTCGCAAGGTGTGGAAGCAATCAGCAGCTCAATGCCCGCAACCATCCAAGACCATTGGTGTGCTGTGAAAAATGTTTTTACATCTGGTGCTGAAAGAATTGTCGGTCGATCGCAGGGAAGACATAGGGCGTGGCTTTCCGAGGATACCTGGAGACGGATTGACGAACGAAAACAGCTAAAAGCTCGCGTTGCAGCTACCCCAGCAGCAGGGAGAAGCGAGCTAGAGTCCCTATATCGCATGAAGATGAGAGAAGTTCAGCGTAGCGTACGACGTGACAAGCGCAACTACATCAACGCGCTGGCTACAGAAGCAGAAGAAGCTGCACGGAGGTGCGACAGCAGGACTGTCTACAGAATCACGAAAGAGCTGACAGGTGGTCGCAGCTCCAGCCAATACCCAGTGAAAAGCCTAGACGGCTCCTTGCTCATTTCGGATGAGGACCAGCTCAAGAGATGGAAAGAGCATTTTGCTACGGTTTTGAACCGTGTATTCGCTAGCGACATGCTCCCAAATCAGACTGAGATGCCCGAGGTGAGAAGTTCCCGAATACGCACCACGACTCCCAGTAAAGATGAGATCATTACCGCGATCAAGGCACTCAAAACCATCAAGGCGGTAGGACTTGACGGTATTCCAGCAGAGCTCTTACGAGCAACGCCAACAACATCGGCTGAGCTTCTGCTTCCACTTATAGATAGAGCTTGGGAAGCTGAGAGCTTTCCTAACGAGTGGAAAAAGGGAATGATCGTCAAGCTTCCTAAGAAAGGAAATTTAATGGAGTGCGGAAACTGGAGGGGTATCTGCGTGCTGCCTGCTGTAGCTAAGATAATAGCTAAAATCATCCTTGAGCGAATCAAACAACATCTCGAAGACACACTCGATGCCGAACAAGCAGGTTTCCGCTCTGGATCCTCCTGTGCCGACCACATCAACACCCTGCGGATTATCATCGAACAGTGTGTTGAATATCGATCGCCACTGCACCTGCTGTTCATCGATTTTGAGAAGGCGTTCGATAGTGTCAACAGGGAGTTTATTTGGCGTGCCTTACGCAGGAGAGGCATTCCCGATAAACTAATTGCTATTATCAAAGCTACATATGAAGGCTCCAAATGTCACGTTCTGCACAGGGGAAGGTTGTCTGAGGAATTTGAGATCCAAAGTGGGGTAAGACAAGGCTGTATCCTTTCACCAATATTATTCCTATTGGTGATTAGCGATGTGCTTCATGCAGCTTTGTCGACGGGAAACGGAGGAATTCGATGGACTCTTACATCTCAACTGAAGCATCTTGACTACGCAGACGATGTATGCTTACTCTCCCACAGAATTATGGACCTCCACCAAATGACAGCAGATGTGGAGAGGGAGGCAGGTGTCGTCGGGCTGAAAATTAATACGACAAAAACTAAAATCATCAGCCTTGGAACTAACTCATCGGCTCAAATATGCATTGCTGGACAACCGGTAGAGAGAGTAGAGGATTTCCAGTATCTTGGGAGTATTGTCTCGACCGATGGTGGAACCGAACTGGATATAGCCAACAGGATCGCCAAAGCAAAGTCCGCGTTCGGGATGTTGTCCAAAATATGGCGAAGCAATGCAATCAGTTTGAGCACCAAAATAAGACTGTTCCGCTCCAACGTTGAATCCGTGCTGCTATATGGTTGCAGCACGTGGAGAGTGACCACTACTATCACCAGAAAGCTGCAAACGTTCGTTAATAGGTGTCTGCGCAATATCTTACGGATTTTCTGGCCCAATCGTATCTCTAACGAACACCTTTACGAGAGAACGGGTCAGGAACCAATAGGCACAACTATCCAACGGCTCAAGTGGCAGTGTATTGGTCACACGTTCCGAAAGGGTGACAGCTCCATAGCGAACCATGCTATGCAATGGAACCCTCTAACTCAGGATGGCAGAAGACCTGGCGGTCCGCGGAAAACATGGCGCAGAACAGTCGAGAAGGAGGCACGGCAGTTAGGGAAAAGTTGGGGAGAACTCAGACACATTGCCAGAAACCGTACATGATGGCGCGTAGGCGTAGTAGAGGCCCTAGGACCCACAAGGGGATACAGGACATAATCAATCAATCAACATATGCTAATTGTAAGGGAAAGCACCCCTCAAATTATAGAGGCTGTGAAGTAGCTAAGGAGTTAAAGAAACGGAGAGATGTGCTCCTTAAGCCCCTAAATACAAAATCTAAGCTGCAAACTAAGCCAAAGCGTAAAAATGAACAGGAAAAACTAGCTAAACTAAAACTATCGGGTTCAGAGCGCAAAAAGGTGAGGGAAAGAGTGACAATAGAAAAGTGATCGACCTCAGTTCTTAAAAGAAACGGTACTGAAAAGTTAACTACCGCCAGGTAGTGGCCCTCGGACAGCAGGAGTGCAGACTTACGCTCAGGCCGCGGCATCCGAAAAACCAAAAAACGTTGATATTTCGACGGACCCTGTCTCTCATGTTTTGTCGGTTATTCTCGAGAAATTTGAAGAACAAAGCAAAATAAATAAAATTATTCTCGATAGGCTGGTTAAGCTTGAAAATAATTCTCAGAAAACGCGTACTTCAACTAGAATATGAGTGACAAACGAATGTTAAAAATATAAACGGACTTTTGCAAAAACTCGACGAATTGGAAATATTCAAGCGTGAAAAAGCTGTTGATATTAGCTTGATTTCTGAAACCCACATCAAAAAGGAATCGCATTTAAAAATAAAAGGCTACAATGATTATCACACTTGTCACCCTTTGGGAAAAGCGAGAGGCGGATCATCCTTATTTATTAAAGACTGCATCGAACAATCCGAAGACCAAAAGATAGAGCTTGAAACTTTACAACTGTGCACGATTCGAGTTAAAAATAGTCAGCGTACTCTTAAAATCTCATCTATCTACTGTCCACTGCATTCCGCGCTTAAAAAATCTGAGCCAGCGAGATTATCTGGTCTAACAACTAACTGGGAAGGCTTTAGGAACGAAATTGAAGATAATGTTGAACTGAGCGTTCCACTTGCGACACCCTATGAACTTGAGGTTGAAGTTGATCGCTTCGTTGAGATCGTACAGCTCGCCTCTTGGAATAATACGCCTAATCCAAGGAAATGCCGGACATATACGGTTTACGATATCCTCCGGAAATAAAAGAATTGATCAAGGAAAAAAGAAAAGCGCGTAAAAAATGGCAACAGAGTCGTGCTCCGCAGCATAAAGCACACTTGATTCGTCTGTGCAATTTATTGAAGAAGACTATTAAGGATTTTAAGAATCGTGCAATAGGCTCTTACCTTGAAAGTTTAACAGCGAAAAAAGATTCCAATTATTCACTTTGGAAAGCTGTAAAAGGCACCAAAAGGCCCAAAGTCCCCGCGCCGCCAATTAAATTAGATCCAAATGAATGAGCGAGGGAAGATAAAGAAAAAGCGGACATCTTTGCGGCCCACCTGGAAGAAACCTTTAAACCGTACTATGGTCAAGTAGTTTACGACAGCCGCAATAGGCTTAAAGTTTTACCTAGAAAAGCATTGATTGAGTTTCTCCATATTGTAAATTCTGCACTCAGATTAAAACACGTGAAAAGCCAATGGAAAGTTGCGGAAGTCATAATGGTTTTAAAACCAGGAAAACCGCCATATGAGGTAAAATAGTATGGACCAATTTCCCTTCTTCCAATCATATCGAATATTTTCGAGAAGATATTATTAAGGGGTCTCCAACCGGTTATAGAAGAAAATAATCTTATCCCTGACCACCAGATTGGGTTCAGAAGTAAGCATTCGACGATTGACCAGGTGCATAGAATTACTGACGTAATCGAGAAAGCACTTGAAGAAAAAAAGATTTGCTCAAGCGTATTTCTTGACGTTTCGCAAGCCTTTGATAAGGTGTGGCATGATGGCTTGAAATGCAAACTACGACAAGTTCTCCCTGTATGCTTATACGATATTCTAGAATCATATCTCGGGAACAGACTCTTTCGTGTTAGACATGGAGTCGAATACTCCGAGCTCGAGGAAATTTCGGCCGGCGTACCGCAAGGAAGCGTTTTTGGGCCGCTTCTCTATTTGCTATATACTCGTGATATACCGAACGAAGATGGCACTATCCTTGCTATGTTTGCCGATGACACCGCTATCCTAGCAGTAGGCAAAACAATTGAAGAAACGACTGCAAAACTACAAAACGCACTGAATGATGTAAATGAATGGACGAGGGACTGGCGGATCGCCCTCAATGAATCTAAATCTGTTCACGTGAATTTCACTTACAAGAAAACTAATAAATTGCCAATTTTCCTAAACTCAGCCCAAATACCTTTTGCAAACGAGGCCAAATACGTGGGATTGACACTCGACCCAAGGCTGAAATGGAATTCGCACGTGAAAATGAAACGTTAAGAACTCGAAATCAAATATAGAGAAATGTACTGGTTACTCGGAAAACATTCCCAGCTCAGTACTGAGAACAAACTGCTTTTATATAAGCAAGCGCTGAAGCCGGTGTGGACCTACGGTATACAACTTTGGGGTTGTACCAAGAAAACAAATGCCAATATTTTACAAGCTTTTCAAAATAAAGTACTAAGAGAAATTGTCCAAGCACCGCGGTATAGTAGAAACGACGATATCCACAGGGATCTCGGAATTCCGACAATCGAAGCTGAAACTAGAAGCTTCGCGAGAAAGCATAGAAACCGACTAATCGGACATGTCAACAGTACAGTCCTACAAATTTTGGATGAGAGCAATTTATTGCGCCGACTACAAAGGACGAAACCTTTCGACTTGGCCAGATAATGATTAACCGCGTCTAGATTGTGGAATATGCAGGATCCTTCAGTAGAAAGTAACCTGCCAAACGTTATTATTTCGTGATAGAAAAATTGTTTGATAAATTTATACTTAGTTGCGATATCTAACAAATTTATATCGAAGGGTGGTGTTTTTTTAGTCATTAAGAATCTGACACTACTATGAGCATGCGCTTGCTATTCTCATAGTGTCTATGGAAGATTTTTCACCTACCCTCGGAAAAAAAAGTACATATATATTTCGAATAGCCAAAAAGACTGTATCGTTAATGGGAAACTTAATCTATGTAGAGGAATATCTTTTTGATCTCAAACACAGCTTGCTTATGTGCACAATAAATACTCTGCTGAAAACGTAAAACATCTTAAATCGACTTATGTAAGAATTCGTTTTCTTTGCTCAACCGATATATATTTTCACTATAGGTAGATGTATATAATATAACTCTCCGCGCAGGGACGGGTTAAGAATATCACTGCAGCGCCCCCCAACAACTAGCGCTTGTCGTAAAAGGCGACTAAGGGGACAAATCAGATCTAGGCAATATAACACCCAAGTGAGCCTAGCGACACATATACTACCATAAAAACCCTCCCACAAGTGTGCATGCGAGTCTGTGGGTTGACACGACTGGAGATCACCGGTGTCATAAAAGAAAGATCAAACAATACTAAAACAGGAGCATGCACGTGTCAAACAACAAACACCATCGCAATATGGTGCAAAAATTGTATTGCAAAACTGTATCATTATGATAATACTTGCAAAAAGGAAAGGCACTACCCCGCCAGGCACTACCACTGCTGTGCATGGTACTGATCCTGGACCGAGCAGAAATGTTCGGGTCAGAGCTATACGGATTCCGGGGGCTAGCAAAATAATGAAACAGTTTGGACGCAATTTGAGGGTCGCGAGTTGGAACGTTGGAAGCATGACCGGTCGAAGTTACGAGCTGGAAGAGATGATGAATAGAAGGCGGGTGGACATCTTGTGTGTCCAAGAGACGAAATGGAAAAACACCGGGAATCGGGCGCGTTTCTTGGACGTTAGGACAAAAGATTACAAGATGTTCTACTACGGAACGGAAAAGGCTAGGAACGGAATCGGTATCATCCTTGCGGCAGAGCTACTTGGAAACGTCTTGAGCATTTCGAAGTCCAGCGACCGTTTGATGTCTCTCAAACTAGTAATACAAGGAGAGGTGTGGAATATTGTCAGTGCATATGCTCCCCACAATGGGTGCAATCAGATAGATAAGGATGCATTTTGGCTAGATTTCCACAATCTCCTTAAGAACATCCCAAAGGAAGAATTTCTGTTTGTGGGAGGAGATTTGAATGGACATGTCGGGAAATCAAACGAAGACTATGAAGACTGCCATGGAGGACTAGGATATGGCACCAGGAACCTTCCTGGTGAAGACATCCTAAGCATGTGCAAATCACACGGTCTTATCGTGTTAAATACCATGTTCATCAAACAAAGCCGACACCTGATCACTTACAGCAGTGGTGGAGATGAAACTCAGATTGACTACCATTTGGTAGCCAGTTTCATGAAGCCTCGGGTAAAAGATTGCAAAGTGATCCTGGGAGAGGCAATCGCTCGTCAACACCGTCTCCTGCTAACAGAAATTTTTAGGAAAACACCAAAGAAAAGCAAACAAACAGGGGTCTCTGAGAAAATCAAGTGGTACAATCTGGACAAAGAAAAAGGCGAGCCTTTTGTTTTCGTAATGAAAAATTACCTCTCTCACACCATCAACGGAGCTGAGGATGAAGAGTGCAGAGCACAAAATATGTGGGATTCCCTACAGCGAACTTGCTTAAAGAAGGCCAAATCACTGCTAGGAGCTTCAAAAGGCCACCATCAACACGCCAAAGAAACATGGTGGTGGAGTGATGAAGCTAAGAAAGTGATAAATGAGAAGAAAGCGGCTTTCAAAGCTTGGTCAAAGTGCCCCTCTAATAATAGTGACGAAAAAGCTCGCCTCGAAATGGAATACAGATGCTGCAAGAAAAAAGCGAAGAAGAAGTGCGCTCAGCTTCAAGCAGAGAGTACGGAGGGCCTGTATCGGGAGCTGGAGAAAATATTTTCCCCGGTTGCTGATGCAAACCAGGCTATCCAGGAGCTGCGAAGACACAATATGAACAAGAGTGCCACTATCTTCAAAATAGCCGCCTAAAGAAGGAAGAATGCTCAGGAGATTCGTTCGCCAAAGTTCATTAGCAATGCTCATGGCCAGCTTCTTGTGGATGACGACAAAATTCTGCAGAGGTGGCGGCAGTATTGTGAAGAGCTTTTGAATGAACAGTTTCCCCGGCTATACTTTCCAAGAGCCACCCCTAACTGTGAACAAATACCCGACATTACAGTCGAAGAAGTTAGTGAGGCGGTCAAATACTCCAAAAAACGAAAAGCGGTTGGCCCAGACGAGATACCCTCTGAGTTCTGGAAAAAGATGGGAGACATCGGGTTCAGATGGCTCAGAATTCTCATCTCCAAATTCGTGAGAGGTGATCCAATGCCGAATGAATGGAGGGAAAGTTACCTTCTCCCTGTATACAAAGGGAAGGGTGATACGCGAAACTGTGATAACTACCGTTCGATCAAGCTGATGTCACACACCATGAAAATCGTTGAGCGGGTATTAGGTGGCCGACTGCGAAAAATAATACGGCTATCTGATGATCAGTGCGGGTTTGTCTCGGGTAAATCAACCACAGATGCAATCCAAAGTATAAGGATCATAATGGAAAAACATCGTGATTCCTTAAGGGATTTGCATATTGTATTGGTTGACTTTGAAAAGGCATTCGACAGACAACCACGAGATCTGATATGGGTGGCGCTAAGACATCGAGGGGTTCCAGAAACCTATGTACAGATGATTATGGACATGTACGAAGGAGCAAAGACAAAAGTAAGATGCCCCGCTGGAGTAACCGAAGAGTTCCGAATCAAAGTCGGGGTGCACCAGGGAAGCGTTTTAAGTCCTTTGCTCTTTATTACAGTCCTTGATTATCTGCTTGAAGGTAAAGTGATGGACCCCAAGGTACATCAGTTATTCTTTGCTGACGATGGAGCCATCATAAGTGAGGATCCTACATCCCTGCAACGAGCACTTGATGTGTGGGTGGACGTTTTGGAGGGAAATGGGTATCGCATTAGTTCAAAAAAGACAGAGTACTTGTGCTGCCCGTTCTCTGATCCACTCAGGCCTATTCCAGACATTTATTTGAATGGAACAGTGCTTCCCAAGTGCGAAAAGTTCAAATATCTGGGATCTATGATCAATAGCAAAGCAACTTGTGATGACGACATCAATCATCGTGTAAGCGTAGGGTGGATGAAGTGGCGAGAAAATTCCGCTATCTTCTGTGACAGAAAAATGCCCCCTAAGTTGAAAGGAAGGCTCTACACCGCAGTTGTACGTCCAGCGCTCACATACGGTTCACAATGTTGGACGATGTACAAAAAGTATGAGAGTAAATTAACGGCAGCTGAGATGAAGATGCTTCGCATGACAGCAGGAGTGACCAAGCTTGATCGAATAAGAAGTTCGAAGATCCGTGGAAGCTTTCACATCAAGGAAACCATCGTACGAGCGCGACCGGCTCAGCTGGTATTGTCACGTTCAAAGAAGAGATCATTTGAACCCTGTAAAAAAGGCAATATCTATGCACGTTCCAAAGACATCGCGATGTAGGAAAGGCAGGCCTATAAACGCCTGGATCAGACAAATGCGACGACATCGGCATTTCATTGGCCTCAGTAACCGAGTGATCCAAAATCGGCAGGCCTGCCGATATTTTCTGAGGTCAAATAGGCGAACCCCACAGGCGGATCAGTAGAAATGCGGTGAAGTGGGAGAGTTGTGATCCCTAGTTTTCGGATCATAACCTCGCTGATAAAAGGAAGAAGAAGAAGAAGAAGAAGGTAGATGTATATAATCGCACATTTTCTGTCATACCTACTTCCTGTCATGATATTTACAAAAGTAAATTAAGTATAAATCCCAAAATGCATATAAAATCGAGCCGACCTGCTTTAATTTGTTCGCTCTCATGAAAAACTATGAAAACAGACTTAAGATAATTTACCTTTTCAGCAGAGAATTTATGGTATATTCTACTTAAATCGGAAAAATATTTTTAATATTATACATGAAACTAAAAATATGGGGTATCTCTCAAGTATCTAATTAGATCCAAACAATCTCACCAACACTATGTAAAACGAGAATGCAGCCATTGCCTTGAAGGAGATTAAAAGGCTTTGCACTAAGTCTGCGAGTGCCTATACGTCACGCGGAATTAGGATAGCTTCCTCAAGTAAACACTTCCGGGAGGACAAGCTGGTGGAGCTTAATATTGCCAGTCTCCTTTGCTTTTGCAAGTAGCACTGAAGAGCTGAAAGCTCCTAGCTCAGTGCGCAGTCGCTGAAAACCAGTAAACTGGTAGCTATGCTGAAGTACAACAGGATTTTGGAATCAATTTGCAAAGAATTGAAGATGAGATACCGCATTCTAGCTCAACCCCATGGCATCAGTTTCGTATGGGACTTACGTCCACGTAGACCGAATGTTACGCAATCGAACGCAAATATAATCCAAATCCGAATAAAAGGGTATACCTCCAATTTTACAGAATTATTATAATATATTTATCTTGACATTAAACACATATTTTCCGGCAAGTAATCATTTAACTTTAACGTATCATACAACAAATCATTGCCCCACTTATTACTGTCCTTACAGCTGTCACTTATGGTGAGCGAAACACTTTATCCTGCTTCATTGTAAAATCCAGATACCTACATGCCCAAACAAAATGTTTAATTCTCTTGCAATGCACAGCTCTAATCAGCCCAAGAAAACTTACTACAATTCGTTGCAGGCAAGTGTACCACCGACTGACCGATACACCATCTAAGTCACTTAAACATTCTTAAAGAAGCTACATCATGGCAAATTGCTCATTAGCATTGCCCTTAGGATAGTCAAAATATTCACTTCGATTCCGAGCAAAGAAATGATTCATGTATTCCCCTTTGCTTCACCCCGAATGCCACCATATATGTACGTACCGTATTTATTTGTATGTGTGGCTGAGCCTCTTCCCGGAAGTGCTCGTGCATTCTTAATCCATCTTTGACCTAATTCCAGGATATCCTTTGGTTGTACTCCAACAATTGAGACAGAACAGTTTCGCAAAATTGAATCCCACTCTCGTTAGATCTTACTTGTGTAACAAACTTAAGGACGATTTGTGACGTCGACACTTCCCACGTACGCACACGTAGTCCACACATAATTCTTTGTCACTGAACCGATGGTCTTGCTTCACACTTTCTAATACACATACCTAAGCACCTAAGTATCTAAGAGAGCCTTGAAGTAAGGATCTATTATATCCCTGGGCGTGCTGCTTGTGTCAATTTACTTTTATTGCCTAAGGATGTGAGAGTGTCGTTAATAAGTAAGAAAGTTCGTCTTGGTTTCATTGAAAACACTAACTGATTACAATTTTTTTGATGTTATCAACAGGCTTATGGACTCAGCCAATGGGCTATAGATGGGGTAGTTCTAGCAGTTTTGCTGAATAGCCAAGGCGCATGCGTCAGAACGAAAGCCCGCCAAAAATGGTTAGAAGTTTTCCATTCAGCCTTACTGTGTGTGCAGGATGCAGAAATGTGTCCTTCAGACTTGACTGGGGAAAGTGGTGAGCATCCAGAAATAGGAAGAGAAACAGCGCACAGGAGAGAGAATAAGTGTGTAACGACGTGTTTTGTTCAAGGCCACCACCTGCAGGTGAATTAAGGCGGTAGACACGTCATTTGGTTTTTACGTTTAACCTGTTTTGCTCACTTGGAGGGTGCACTCGACTGGGTAACTGAACAAGGTTTCACACAGAAAAAAGTCATGGAGTTACTGTGTTCAGGTGTTCATTTGAGTTTAATTACTTCTTGTTCTTGATAGGTGTACTGGGCTCTTGAGGAAAGGTACTTCAGGTTGGTTGTTGAGGCTAAAAATACTAGCAGTAATTATGCAAATTGAGGCCGAAAGAAAGTGGTTTGGGTAAGGAAAGGACTTATGTACGTAAGAAAAAAAGTCAGTCCATAGAGGCTTCTATTTATAATTTCCCTATTAATTGCCTTAAACAATTATCATTTCCTTTGACTAGTAGATTTCTTTTAGTACAGGGGGAACATTAGTTTGAGGGAAATATTCTGCGCCCATAAGATTCTTGAGGCAAGAAGCGAATTTAGTTGAGTGGGAAAACGGACAAAACAGGACGGTAGGACTCCCTAACCATCCTCCGAACTTGACCTGGAAATATGACTTCATGTTGTGACAGTTTTGTCCAGGATATACAACTCCCAAAGAGCAAAAATCAGTTGGAGAGAAATACCATAGTCAAATTGAAGTATAACAAACTGTCTTGATACTCGAGTTTTTAGTAAGCTCCCAGAAGACAAGATTCATATTATACCAGCAAATCTGAACGCAGCTCATTAGTCATTAGCTGTTAACTTTCTTAACTATTGCACTTTATCATATTTTAACTTTTTGGAATGAATCTGCTTTTATTATAAGAGTGTGTAACGACACAGTACTAGGGCCGGCAGGTGGCCCACAACAAACTCGATGCTAGGATGCGTGAAGGGCGGGAGAAGGTCTGTGGTGGAATAACGATGGCAGTTGATAGAATTCTACTTTGCCAGATAATCGGAATTATCATAAGGGGAGCGGAGATTCTACTCAGCCATGTTCTTGTGTCAATCCAGTGTTTGACTGAAGGACTTCGCCATCGGAAAGTTTTGACCACTTGAACCAACCCCGTAATTGGATAACGTTTTAGGACACAAAAGTACTTGTTGCATCTCATAAAATTTAGATTAAATCAAGATATTTTAAACAGCATGTTTGAGTATACATGCTTAATAACACCTTCGCTAATAAATCGGAGTTCAGCTGATTATGGAATCGAGTCCGAAACAGATGTGGAGCTGACATCGGACTAGAACGAGATCACCATCTCATATCAGCTCATATATGCCTTCGTACTGCATCCGTCAATAGCAACCGCTTAAACTTACTTAACATGACCAGATTTAATATCGACAAGGTCAAGGTTCCCTAAGTGCACCAACAGTTCAGGCACCACCTTGCTTCGGAAGCAGAAGCAATCAGTAGCATAATGCAGGAGAGCATGGATACCCATTGGAATGCCGGAAAAATGTTTTTGCGACTGGGGCTTTTATCACGATAAAAGCCAAACATTTCCACCTGGAAATCGACGGGCGTACAGCAATCAAGACTCGGATTGCAGTGGCCTCAGTAGTAGAGAGAATCAAGCTAGAAGCCCAATACCGTGCGAAGAAGAAGGAAAGCCAACGTAGTATGAGATGTGACAAACGTCAGAATATCAACTCACTGGCTTCAAGGGCTGAAGAAGCAGTAAGCAGGTGCGATAGTAGGGCTGTTTATAGCATCACTAAGGAGCTGACTGGTGGTCGGAAATCCAAACAACACCCAGTGAAGAGCCTAGACGGTAACCTTCTGATCTCGGATGAGGACCAGCTCACTAGATGGAGAGTACATTTTGCTACAGTGCTAAACCACTTAAGCGATGGCGGTGTGATCTCGAATTTGAATGAGCAGTTCGAAGCAACAAATTTCCGGATTCGCACCGTACCTCCCAGTTAAACCGAAATAATAACAGCAATCAACTCCCTCAAGAAGAACAAAGCAGTGTATATTGATGGCATTCCTCTTGAACTATTTCGAAAGATGCCAAATACATCGGCAGATTTGCTGCATCCTCTACAAGTAATACGGAGAGCCTGGGTAGTGAACAATTTCCGCAGGAGTGGAAATGGGGGGTGATCATAAAACTTACGAAGAGGGGAAACTTGGTGGAATGCGAAAACTGGAGAGGTATATGCGTTCTTCCAACCGTAGCCAAAAAAACAGCTAGAATGATTCTGGAACGAATCAAAGAGCATTTAGATTCAACTCTCGACGTCGAACAGGCAGGTTTTCGTGCTGAATCCTCTTGCATCCACCACATTAACACCTTACGGATCATAATCGAACAATGCGTTTACTGTTTATCGAATTCGAGAAGGCTTTCGACAACTTGAATCGAGATGCTATCTGGTTGGCCTTGCGCAGGAGAGGCATCCTAGAAAAACGTATAGTTATTATCAAAGCTACATACGATGGCTGTAAGTGTTACGTCTTACACAATGGTAAGGTGTCGGAGGACATTGAAGTCCAAAGTGGATACGTCAAGGGTGCATACTGTCGCCACTATTGTTCTTGGTCAGTGATTTACTCCGTGCAGCTTTGACGGAAAGTATTTATGGAATTCGTCGGACTATGACATCTTACCTTCAACACCTAGATTATACTGACGATGCTTGTCTACTTTCACACCGGATAATGGATCTTCATTTGCTGGCCCAAAATCTAGAAGCGGAGGCAAACAAAGTGGGACTAAAATAAACACAGCCAAAACAAAAGGCCTGAGCACTTCTAATACCCGCGTTCAAATTAACATTGCCGGACAGGAAGTCGAGAAAGTTGATAACTTTCTTTATTTAGGAAGTGTGTAATCTTCATACTAATAGCCCGAGTGCTACTAGCATGCACGATTCGCAAACCTGAGTAATCGATTTCAGGAATACGCCTACGTACTAAACACACATCCTACACGCTTCAACCACTCTCCCCGCGGGACTGCCGTTAGGTATTACTTCGCGGGGCTGGTTAGCAATTTATGCTGTACTTTCTGCTTCTCGACGTATTCTTTCTTGAATTCGAAGCTGCATTTGCACGTGCGTAATAAACGCGCAAATTTCCATCCATTTTTCCTCAGATTGTACAATATGATCTATGAGGAATGGAGGACTGGGAAGTTCGTTTCTCCAGTTTTCAAATCGCCTACAGTAGAAGACTGCATGCTCCGTATCTTCCTCCTGGTCTGGACATTCTGGACACAACGGAGAGCCATCGTGTCCAAACCGGTAAAGATGTTTGTGATAACCTCAATGGCCAGGCAGGAACTGGTAGGTGCAGTTGCCATGTGCTCGGTTTATCCAAATGTCGATGGTGGGGATTTATTTATAGGTCCATCTGCCTTTAACCGCATTATCCCATCGATCTTGCCACACAGCTCTTGAAGCTGCTTTTTCTTCTTCTATAACCCTTCTTCTTTCGCTAGCCTTTTGATGGCTCGAGCTTCTCCAATTGTAGATTCTCTGCATCTCGTTCGCGAGGATGTCGATAGACCATTCCTGCTATGACAAAGGCTACTTTGTCAGAGATAGTTCTAAAACCACTGATGGTCCTTATAGCGCAGAGTCTGTGGGCTGATGTAAGTTTCCTCCTGGTTTCTTTGGTCGCGAGAACTCCCGCCCAAACCGGAGCCGCATAAAGAAGGACTGAGCTGACAACTCTGGATAGTAGGATCCTCCTAGCATATCCAGGTCCTCCAATGTTGGGCATTATCCTTGAGAGTGCTGCCTGAAGTCGTGACGCTTTTTTGCTCGAATAATCAACATGCTGTTTAAACCGCAGTCTATTGTCGAGCATTACTCCTAGGTATTTGATTGCTTCTTTGGATCTGATGATTTGGGTTCCAAGCTGGACATTCATATTTTTTTTTTTTTTTTTTTTTTTTTTTTCGTGGGTAGGTGAAAATCTTCATGAGACACTATGAGACCGTGTACTCATAGTAGTGTCAGATTTCTACTGACTAAAAACACCCTTCCCTTCGTTTTGTTTACTACGACTAAGTTTGACCTTATCAAGTAATTTAAGCTTCAGATTTATATTCGCGTGAGGCAGGTAGATTTTCAATAAAAGCACCTGCTGAAACCGTCATGACATGCGGCTTTTTGTCTTATTGCGCTAATTCGAACGGTTTCGTTCTTTGAAGTCGGCGTGTAAGATTTGTCACATCCAAAGTTTGGAGTATGGCACAGTTGCAATGGCCATGAAGACGAATACGAAGCTTGCGAGCGAAGTTTTTTATTTCGTCCTCCACGGTAGTTATCCCTAAGTCTCTGTGGATATCATTGTTTCTGATATACCAAGGAGCGTTCACGATTATTCTTATAATTTTGTTTTGCAATGATTGTATGAGATTCCTATTGCTTGGTTTGGTACAACCCCAGAGTTGTATACCATACGTCCACACGGGTTTAAGCACTTGCTTATACAGAAGCAGTTTGTTATATACGCTTAGTTTGGAATATCTTCCAATTAGCCAATACATTTCTCTAAGTCGATTTTCGACTTCGTCATTCATATATTCCACAGATTTCCGACTGGTTATTAGAACAGCTTCAGTTTTGTGGTCAGCTAATTCTAAACCGGCGGATCCTAGCCAGCTTTTGATTTGACTGATTGCCACATTTGTAGCTGATTCTACTTCATTGATTTGTTTTGCTACTGTAACAACAGCGATGTCGTCAGCAAATCCAATTATATTCACTTTAGGTGGCAGTGGTAGTCGTAAAACTCCGTAGTACATTATGTTCCATAGTAATGGGCCCAGCACCGATCCTTGCGGGACCCCAGCTGTAACATCGTAGTACTTCACTCCTTCGGTATCATACCTCAGTTTCCTATTAGTAAAGTAGCTCGCCATTATCTGCAGCAAGTAAGATGGTGTATCCATCCTAGCAAGAGATCTTCTTATAGTGGGCCAGTCTGCCGAATTAAACGCGTTTTTGACATCCAGCGTCACTACTGCGCAGTATTCCTCGGTGCCGTATTGCCATCTTTCACCTTCAATTGCTTCCACTGCTACATTAACTACAGCTTTAATGGCGTCAATTATTGAGCGAGACTTTCGGAATCTGAATTGATGGTTGGACAAAGCCCCTTTCTCTTCCGCTATTGTGAGCAATCTGTTGTAAATGATTCGCTCCAGGATGTTTCCCATTGTGTCCAGTAGGAATATCGGGCGATACGACGATGGGTCTCCTGGGGGTTTGTTTCCTTTTGGCAATAAAACGAGATGTTGCAGTTTCCATTGATTAGGGAAAATTCCTTCTTCTTGTTGCAATAAAGATGTCTGGCCTTTTTTGAACAGCGTCTCACTGCTTTGTTAGGGATGCCGTCAGGTCCGGGTGTCGAGTTGTCACCTATCTTTCTGAATGCGATTGTCAATTCCTCTGTTGTTATCACTGGAATTACCTCCGTAAAATTTTCTCTGGTGATTGTGCACATAGTAGATGCTCTCCTTGGAAAAAGATGTTCTACTATTGACTTCAGCATTATCGGGCATGTTATCTGCGGGGAGTTGCCGGAAGTTTAGGAAGTGTGGTCTCGGCTAATCGTAGTCGCACCGAACTGGATGTGTGCAACAGAATCGGGAAGGCTAACGTTGCGTTCGGAATGCTATCCAAATTTTGTTTAAGTAATTTTATCAGCTTAAGAACCATGCTGCGACTATTTCGCTCCAACGTAGAATCGGTGCAGTACTTGGAAGGTGAATGCCATTAACACACGCAAGCTGCAAGTCTTTGTAAACAAATGGTTAAAGATCATCTTGAGAATTTTTTGGTCGAACCGTATCTCTAACGAACAAGTTTATACACGAGCGGACCAAAAAACTATAAAAATAACTATACGAAGGAGAAAGTGGCAGTAGATTGGACACACCCTACGGCGCGGAGATAACTCCATTGCGAAATACGCCATGTAATGGAATCCGTTCACCGTGGCGCAGAACAGTTGAGGAAAAATTGAGCTCTTTAAGAATGAGCTGGAGGCAGCTCAAATGCGTTGCAGAACTCCGAATAAGATGGCAGGTAGGCGTGGTTGATGCCCTATGCCCCCCGAGGTATTAAAGGATCTAAGTGAAGTAAGTGGGGTACAGCTTGTATAGTTCGTCATTGAATCTTCTCCTCCAAAACACATCAACGCAAATGGGACCGAATATCTTTTAAAGAATTTTTGTCTCGAAGCGACCAAGGATATCTTCATCTGCCTTCAATAAAGTTTACATTTTTGAGGCACAGAATGGGACTGGGGGTCGTATATAGAGTTGTTCGATATAGGGCTTTATTTATTTGCCTTATTAGTCCGGAAAAAGAACATCGATCGGTAAGAGTTATTCTTCGCTCGATTTCTGCACTGGTGTCGCTTTCAGAATTTATAGTAAAGCTAAGGTAGACAAAGTCCCTTACTACCTCGAAGTTATAGCTGCCCACTGTAACGTTCCATTCAATTCGTTGGTGTTGATTGGCCCTTGTTGTTGACAGCATATGCTTGGTCTGGCCCTCATTTATCGCTAAACCAATTTTGTTCGCTTCTTCAATGCTTGCAAACGCACCGGTGACAGCTCGCTGGGGACTTCCAACTATGTCAATATCGTCGGTATATTCAAGCAGTTATACGCCCTTTTAATAGATTGTGCTTCCGATATGGACTTATTAGCTTCGTATAACCCATTGAAGTACAATACTAACGAAGGCACATGATAGTGCTTTACCTTGTCTAAAACCTTTTCTGATGTCAAAGGCCTTGGTCAGGCTATTGCTGACCTTGATGGACTTTGATAGACATGGCTCTATATAGCTCCTCTCTATACATGCTATCATATATGGACTTGGACTTGGACTTTGTGTGTGAAGATTTACTCGGTGGTAGACTTTCCTGGCCTGAAATCGCTCGTGATCAAGCTGTTGATAAAAGATTTCAGGCGTTTATATTATATGACAGAAAAGATCTTCTATGCAATATTGACAAGATTGATACCTCTTTAATTAGCGCAAATGAGAAGTGCTCTCTTTTGTCGATGGAGTTTACACCTTATTCGCACTATAAAATTTATTCTGGAATCTAGTGCATAAAATATTATTCTGAATATTGTTTGAGTAAATGGCAGCATGTGCTAGAAAGGCCATAGCAATTTTTTTTTTTTTTTTCGAAAATCATTTAGTAAAACTCCACGAAATGCTTTCGAAAATATGATATTTTCTGGCTATTTATCAGCTAGTGTCTTATGGCATACGTAGCTTTTATTTTTTGAAATAAAAGATTTTACAGGTTTTGGTGAAATTTCAAGTCGGAAACAGCTTAAAAGAATGTTAATTTTCGTAACTTGGAGAACGAGATGAATAATTAATTAATTTACCATCAAACTTGATCGCCTGCCTTATTAATCAATTCGCGGAGAGACTCTTATAAGTAAGAGACTTCCCTTCATCCTCAATCATTAATTGAATTCAATTTAAAATTATGACTGCAATAATGTTTCGACACACTTACCCGTCAAGGATTATTTGATCTATACGTGTGTCTATGCCTATGCCACCACATAAATTCTCGGCACGTTTTCTTCCTTGTTTTTGTTCACTCATCTACACGAATACTGGTTCGACTGTAATGTAATCTGGTACAAAAACTTTTTTTTTTGCTTCCCTCTCTATTTATTTCTGCTAACATCCTCAAGGAGCATTTGGAGGGATAGTAATGGATAACAGCGATGACTGCTCAAAGGGGTAACTTTCAAGAAATCTGAAAATATTGCACACGAATGAAAAGAAAATAGAAGAAGTTCCTATGAAATAGTTATTTTATACATTGCTATTTCTCGAGTTAAACTGAAAGGGTAGAAGGATAAATTTGTTCTCATATCACTGCATTCCGCTTTTTACGATTTTAGTGGAAAACTAGAGTGGTGGTGCGAAAAATGCGATTAGATTCAGAGCACACTATAAGTAAACAATATTCACTAAA
The DNA here is from genome assembly GCA_945910035.1 of Brachypalpus laphriformis. Lineage (NCBI taxonomy): Eukaryota > Metazoa > Arthropoda > Insecta > Diptera > Syrphidae > Brachypalpus > Brachypalpus laphriformis. The sequence continues at coordinate 39,356,693 of OX246753.1, forward strand.
GGACCTTTTGCACAGACAATGCACATTGATCAGGATGCCATGTAAATACATTGGTAAAAGTTTTTAAAACGTATTTCGAAATGAAATTGAATTAAACCTTTCCCGGAAGACATAAAATCATTATTCGTTTGGTCTATAAGATGAAATATCAATTACAGCATAGATTTAAATCTGCAATCAATTATTTCTCTCTATAAATAGACCAAACCATTCTCTTGTCACAACAATTTCCCAGAAAACATCCTCTATCCCCTTTTGTGAAATGTCTGTCATCAGCAAAAAGAGGGCATATGTAAGACACCACTTGCTTTACTGTGATCGTAGGTTAAGGTGCTTTTCATATCTTTTTCCAAACAGCCCCTCTCCGTTGGCAACCTATTTCAGTAAGTACCGCTTCTACCTATTACCGAATACCATTCTAACTTAATCGGATACAAAAATTTCACTTTCCCCATTCATTTTCTTGATACTTCTTGTGACTGTTCCCACCCTCAATGATCCAGGCAGCATTCTCCTTTATGTCTTTCCGTCTGGCATACTGAAAAGATACTATTTTGGTATTTATTTCTTTGCCGGATAGTCCCCCAAAGCAAAAAGAAAATGGGGAAAAAATAACATCAAAAAGAACTGCGTCCTTACTGTTTTTGTAGTTTTTTCGTCTTTTTTTTTCTCCCCTAAAAATGAAGAAACTTATTTAAGGATAAACACGAAACATCCTTGCTTTGAAGCAAAAACGCTGACAGTGACCCAGTTTTGTTTTGTCACGTGCGTAACGTGGTGACAAATATTTATGGAAAAAGATTATGACATAATGCTAATTATAATTACTTGACTTGTTGGTTGCTGTACCGTCTTTCATGCTTGGGTAGTAGTTTTTTTTTTTTTTTCTTCTTTTGAATCCTTATTGGGTTATCAGCAACTTCCTTTTCACCCAGTTCTTAGTTGCAATGTTGTCACTTGACACTTTTTAAGACACTGTGCTATACTTAGTTACGTAAAAAAAAAGGAGTAAGGTGTCCTTAGAATGACGGAAATAGCTTTTTTACTGCCAAGATAATAAAAGCTCTAACCAGACATATTTAAGCTAAGAGACAGTCGACATTTATACATTCATTCGTGGAATGGAAACAGTAATCAAGCGAAGTGCTCTCAATCAACTTTACAAAAGGAATATGGGACGAAAATGATTGTGTTTTGAATAGCGAAAAGTGTCCGTGCAAGTTGACTTTATTTGTGGAATGGAACATCGTTTTATGAACCCTAGACAGCTTTTGTTGTCAAAATGATTTTCATGAATACCCTATAAAAGGGAATGAAAGCAATTGCTTATACTTTTGATACTTATATGGCTCGGTGGATACGAATGTGAATCATTATAGCAACAAATTTAGGCTTTTTCTAAGTATTCTACTATAAAATATTTTCTAGTTTAATAAGCGAGAAGTTTAATAAGTGAGAAAACCGTTTGGGAAAGCATCATTTTCCTTCAGACCCGTAAGAAAAAAAAACTTTGAGATACCTATTTGCCTCACTACCTATTCAAATTTACCTCTTGATACATGATATACTGCCCACGAAGAATTTCATTGACATCCTGAATTGTTGGCCTCCCACTTCGTATTAGTGAAAAACCGTATATTAGTAAAGCAACTACTACTAACTACCACTTTGTTGCCCGAAACCCAATTCGATGGTTAGAAATATGCTAATCAAGCAAATCTACCTCTCCCATATGAGAATTGTATTAGTACAGTACAATCTCGTTAATTCGGATACTTGCTAATCCGGACAACGCGGTAATCCAGACACTCAATTCTTTTCTATTGTTGACTCTGTAATCCGGACAGTTGGCTTATTATTTACCTCATTAATCCGGACAATTATTTTTTCTTTTTCTTTTTTGTCTGCTATTTCTACGGGGATTCCCCAGTTTCATAAATTAATAGCGGTTTCCTATGGAAAACAAAGTCCTATCTCTTTCTTATACCAATGTGTAATGCAGACTATCAAAAAGTATTTTGTGTCGCACACGTCAGAAGTGAAATAAAAACGTTAATCCATAAATAATTTTGTTTTTTAATTAGTGGTGTTAATTGCATTGAATATCAATAATGTCACCAATAGTAAAGAAGAAACGTACGTTTTTAACAATTGACAAAAAGGAAGAAATTCTCAATAAATTAGATAAAGAAAAGATACTTCGTCTTCTGGCAGAGGAGTACAATGTGGGCAAATCTGCAATTTCCAACATAAAATTAAATAGATTAAAAATTCAAAAGTAAAATCTTTAAAATAAAAGACAACAGAATTTCTTTCCAATTTCTTCTGAAATCATGTAAGAAAAAGCAAAAATATTCTGTTCCGAAATTTATGCACCAAACGCAGAATTTATGGCTAGTAACGGCTGCCTGAACAATTTTCGTTCACGATATGGAATAAAATTTCTCAAAATATCTGGCGAGAAACTGTCTAACAATCCCATTGCTGTGCAACCTTTCATTGAAAAGCTACGAACGAAAATTGCAGAAATGGGCACTACACAATCCCAAGTATATAATGCGGATGAAACTGCACTCTTTTGGAGGAAGATGCCAGAAAAAACGTTAGCGTTGTGTACCGAGAAATCCGCACCAGGGCGTAAAATCGGTAAAGAAATAGTAACCCTTTTAGTTTGCTGCAATGCAACAGGAGAGCATAAACTTAAATTAATGATGACCAGAAAAGCCAAGAATCCAAGGGCGTTTAAAAAAGTAAAGCTACCGTTAGAATATGCCAATACAAAAAATACTTGGATGACAGAGCTACTGTTTAAAAGTTGGTTTAAAAATTCTTTTGCCAAACAAGTAAAACGATACTTAAAAGAAAAAAATATGCCAGCTAAAGCACTTCTATTGCTAGGCAACGCGACTTGCCATCCATATTCATTAGCAGATCTCGATAAGGACATATGCGTTATGTTTTTGCCACCAAACTGCACGGCTCTACTCCAGCCTATGGACCAAACTGCTATTCGAATTTTAAAAAAGAATTATCGCAAAAATTTTGTATATCGTCTCTTGTCCAGTTCGAAAAATAGCTTAACTGATTCTTTAAAAAAGTTTTCGTTGAAAGATGTTGCTTTTTTGGCTTCAAACGCTTGGGATATGGTGGATGAAGGCGTCCTTAACCCTTTCATGCCAAATGTTGCCTATAGGCAACATTGTATGTTTTAGCTTCTAAGTCGCGTAATTTTAATTTATTCTCTAACGACTTTTTGTTTTAGAATAGGTTGATATGTTGTGCAAGTATGTTGTACAATTTTGTTTCGAATATTTTATTGAAAGTATTGCTAGTGATCACTTTGTAGCTGATCTTCGGTGAGTGCACATGTACAATTTTTTTTATGCGAAATATGAGTTTGCAAATTATTTAAAAAAATATATAAAGAAATTTAAGTGTACAAACCCAAGTACGTAAAATAATTAAACACATGTAAGAAAATTAGGAAAAACAAAAAAAAAAATCGAAAAAAACTTTTAGTTTATGGTCAGATATTTTTTTAAACTTTTTAGGCAACATGTCATAACTTCTAAACCAGGGTACATAGGAGTTGGAAATTGATATCACTTCATATTTACGTTTAGGCTAACAACTCCATATCCTTGAAAAAGTCTTAGCCACTCCCAAATTAATTCTGGCATGAAAGGGCTAAGAAATGTTCCAAAAAAATGAATGGGATTCAAATGATGATCTACCTCTTGCAATGTTACGTTCCAGTAGCTCAACGGAAATAGTTGACTTATAAGTCGAAATAGCACCGGATATTTATTATGATAACGAAATCGATGAGTGGTTGAATGACGTCACGGATGATTAGACTGAAGAAGACGATCTAGATAGCAGTAGTTGCGATGAAAATGAAGTTGAAATCCAAGACCGAAAAATTTTGCATTCTGAAGCTATATCTGCTTTTAACACATGTATTAAATATACAGAAGAGCAGGAGTTTACCGCTCGAAATATTTTAAAACTTGTCGGCCTAAGAGATGTTGCATATAAAAAGAAAGCTTCGATAAAACTTCGACAAGTAAAAATTACAAATATAGATGAACTCCTACACGCTCTTTATCAACTCATCTACTTCTGACTTGAAAAGTTTGGCAGCAAGGCCGTCGGCTCCAGGAGCTTTTTTGGGTTTATCAGTCAGTTGAATGATCTGATTATTTGTTCTTCTGCCTTTTATTGGAACTTGAGTCACTTGGCCACAGAATACTGCCGAAGTTTCTTGCAATTTTAACCATCCCATACTTACTCGATCTGCACTATTGTCATGACAATATGACTCGTCATTTACGATTAAGCGCAAGCACTTAAATTTACTGCATTTCAGGATGATAATTCTATCTAAGAGGATATCCGGGATATCTCTCTTCGTCTGATTGATTCTTAGGCCGTCAACTTAAAACGCCTTAATCCAATTATTAAATGTAATTTGAAGGGCTGTCACGTCGGCGAAAAGAAGACTGGTTGTTGCAGTTTTATCGATTGCCATATTAACTAAACAACTTGCTGTATATTGAAAAGCAGGTGACATAGACAGCAAATTGTCCTATCGTGCTCTTCAGAGTAATTTTTTTTTTGTACCTAAAGTGACACCAAGTACGGTTAAGTCAATAATTACAAAACTGAAGGGGAAATCTTCCAAACAATTTATTCCCTTTTGAAAAGTCACGAAGAGGAAGACTCTTTTTCTGTGTTTCCTGTTACGTCTTTGAATAAAAAATACCGAACACTAAATTTACCCTTACTCGAGATAAAAAAGGATGCTTAAACTTCAATCGTAATAATATCATTGAACAAATGTGAAGCGGAACTCCAGTCTAGTCGCATGAAGTGGTCAAAACTGACAAAGACGGAAATCGTATCCAATAATTTTCTGGTTAATTATCAACTTAAGTGTGCTAGAGTAAATGCGGTTATCGGATGATGATGGAAAGTAATTTTTAAGATAATGGAACATAATGAAACAGTTTGGACGCAATTTAAGGGTCGCGAGTTGGAACGTTGGAAGCATGACCGGTCGAAGTTACGAGCTGGAAGAGATGATGAATAGAAGGCGGGTGGACATCTTGTGTGTCCAAGAGACGAAATGGAAAAACACCGGGAATCGGGCGCGTTTCTTGGACGTTAGGACAAAAGATTACAAGATGTTCTACTACGGAACGGAAAAGGCTAGGAACGGAATCGGTATCATCCTTGCGGCAGAGCTACTTGGAAACGTCTTGAGCATTTCGAAGTCCAGCGACCGTTTGATGTCTCTCAAACTAGTAATACAAGGAGAGGTGTGGAATATTGTCAGTGCATATGCTCCCCACAATGGGTGCAATCAGATAGATAAGGATGCATTTTGGCTAGATTTCCACAATCTCCTTAAGAACATCCCAAAGGAAGAATTTCTGTTTGTGGGAGGAGATTTGAATGGACATATCGGGAAATCAAACGAAGACTATGAAGACTGCCATGGAGGACTAGGATATGGCACCAGGAACCTTCCTGGTGAAGACATCCTAAGCATGTGCAAATCACACGGTCTTATCGTGTTAAATACCATGTTCATCAAACAAAGCCGACACCTGATCACTTACAGCAGTGGTGGAGATGAAACTCAGATTGACTACCATTTGGTAGCCAGTTTCATGAAGCCTCGGGTAAAAGATTGCAAAGTGATCCTGGGAGAGGCAATCGCTCGTCAACACCGTCTCCTGCTAACAGAAATTTTTATGAAAACACCAAAGAAAAGCAAACAAACAGGGGTCTCTGAGAAAATCAAGTGGTACAATCTGGACAAAGAAAAAAGGCGAGGCTTTTGTTTTCGTAATGAAAAATTACCTCTCTCACACCATCAACGGAGCTGAGGATGAAGAGTGCAGAGCACAAAATATGTGGGATTCCCTACAGCGAACTTGCTTAAAGAAGGCCAAATCACTGCTAGGAGCTTCAAAAGGCCACCATCAATACGCCAAAGAAACATGGTGGTGGAGTGATGAAGCTAAGAAAGTGATAAATGAGAAGAAAGCGGCTTTCAAAGCTTGGTCAAAGTGCCCCTCTAATAATAGTGACGAAAAAGCTCGCCTCGAAATGGAATACAGATGCTGCAAGAAAAAAGCGAAGAAGAAGTGCGCTCAGCTTCAAGCAGAGAGTACGGAGGGCCTATATCGGGAGCTGGATAAAATATTTTCCCCGGTTGCTGATGCAAACCAGGCTATCCAGGAGCTGCGAAGACACAATATGAACAAGAGTGCCACTATCTTCAAAATAGCCGCCCAAAGAAGGAAGAATGCTCAGGAGATTCGTTCGCCAAAGTTCATTAGCAATGCTCATGGCCAGCTTCTTGTGGATGACGACAAAATTCTGCAGAGGTGGCGGCAGTATTGTGAAGAGCTTTTGAATGAACAGTTTCCCCGGCTATACTTTCCAAGAGCCACCCCTAACTGTGAACAAATACCCGACATTACAGTCGAAGAAGTTAGTGAGGCGGTCAAATACTCCAAAAAACGAAAAGCGGTTGGCCAGACGAGATACCCTCTGAGTTCTGGAAAAAGATGGGAGACATCGGGTTCAGATGGCTCAGAATTCTCATCTCCAAATTCGTGAGAGGTGATCCAATGCCGAATGAATGGAGGGAAAGTTACCTTCTCCCTGTATACAAAGGGAAGGGTGATACGCGAAACTGTGATAACTACCGTTCGATCAAGCTGATGTCACACACCATGAAAATCGTTGAGCGGGTATTAGGTGGCCGACTGCGAAAAATAATACGGCTATCTGATGATCAGTGCGGGTTTGTCTCGGGTAAATCAACCACAGATGCAATCCAAAGTATAAGGATCATAATGGAAAAACATCGTGATTCCTTAAGGGATTTGCATATTGTATTGGTTGACTTTGAAAAGGCATTCGACAGACAACCACGAGATCTGATATGGGTGGCGCTAAGACATCGAGGGGTTCCAGAAACCTATGTACAGATGATTATGGACATGTACGAAGGAGCAAAGACAAAAGTAAGATGCCCCACTGGAGTAACCAAAGAGTTCCGAATCAAAGTCGAGGTGCACAAGGGAAGCGTTTTAAGTCCTTTGCTCTTTATTACAGTCCTTGATTATCTGCTTGAAGGTAAAGTGATGGACCCCAAGGTACATAAGTTATTCTTTGCTGACGATGGAGCCATCATAAGTGAGGATCCTACATCCCTGCAACGAGCACTTGATGTGTGGGTGGACGTTTTGGAGGGAAATGGGTATCGCATTAGTTCAAAAAAGACAGAGTACTTGTGCTGCCCGTTCTCTGATCCACTCAGGCCTATTCCAGACATTTATTTGAATGGAACAGTGCTTCCCAAGTGCGAAAAGTTCAAATATCTGGGATCTATGATCAATAGCAAAGCAACTTGTGATGACGACATCAATCATCGTGTAAGCGTAGGGTGGATGAAGTGGCGAGAAAATTCCGCTATCTTCTGTGACAGAAAAATGCCCCCTAAGTTGAAAGGAAGGCTCTACACCGCAGTTGTACGTCCAGCGCTCACATACGGTTCACAATGTTGGACGATGTACAAAAAGTATGAGAGTAAATTAACGGCAGCTGAGATAAAGATGCTTCGCATGACAGCAGGAGTGACCAAGCTTGATCGAATAAGAAGTTCAAAGATCCGTGGAAGCTTTCACATCAAGGAAACCATCGTACGAAAATTAGAGCGAGACCGGCTCAGCTGGTATTGCCACGTTCAAAGAAGAGATCATTTGAACCCTGTAAAAAAGGCAATATCTATGCACGTTCCAAAGACATCGCGATGTAGGAAAGGCAGGCCTATAAACGCCTGGATCAGACAAATGCGACGACATCGGCATTTCATTGGCCTCAGTAACCGAGTGATCCAAAATCGGCAGGCCTGCCGATATTTTCTGAGGTCAAATAGGCGAACCCCACAGGCGGATCAGTAGAAATGCGGTGAAGTGGGAGAGTTGTGATCCCTAGTTTTCGGATCATAACCTCGCTGATAAAAAAAAAAGGAAGAAGAAGAATGGAACATTTTCGTGGAACAATTCGAATATTCGAACTTAAAACTCATTTAGTTCGGCATCCCTCGTATATCTGTGCAGGATCACGATGGAGAAATCTCGCTGCTCCATCAAAGTCGGAAAGAACACCACCGAATCGTTCGATGTCAGGAAAGGTCTTAGACAAGGTGACGCGCTATCATGCGATCTCTTTAACATACTCGTAACAAACTTGGAGGAATTGTACGAAACTCACAAGCCAACACCAGAGCAACAATCTTTTACATGTCTGTACAACTACCTGCTTACGCCGATGACATTGACCTAGTTGGAAGAACTCAGTGGGTCGTCAATGGGGCACTTACGAGTATTGCAATCGGGGGAGCAAAGATGGGTGTGGCGGTCAATGAAAGCAAAACAAAATAGATGATGTCCACAAAAAAGGACACCCAACATCGGCATATTGGACAGAACGCCACAATAGATAGAAATAATTTTGAGGTAGTAAAGGACTTTGTCTACCTAGGCTCTATGGTAAACTTCGCAAATGACATTAGTGGGAGATCAAACGAAGAATTACTCTTGCCAATCGCTGTTTCATTGGCTAAGAAGTTAGTTGGGTAACAAAGCCCTATCTAGAACTAGTAAGGCGACTCAGTATAAGATACTTATCATCTCAGTTATGCTGTATGGCGTAGAGGTATGAACTTTGTCAAGATCGGATGAGAATGCCGTGTGTACTTAAAGGAAAGCGATTATTGATCGTGTCTGCATAGACGGCAATTGGAGGAGAAGTTACACTGCTGAACTATACGGCCTGTGCATGGACATAGACATAGCTCGAAAAGTTCAGATACAACGACTTAAATGACTGGGTAATGTAGATCAAATAGATATCTAATTAGAAATTAAGAGATTGCTACCGGACCACGATCAATAAACATTTCTTTGAAAATATTGATGATGTCGATCAAAACGTGATGTTGTTTCAACAATACGGCAACATGTTCCATACGGCGACCGAAATCATTGATTTATTGAAATCACAATTGGGCCAATAAGTTGATTTCAAGGAATGAACCTATTTATTTGGCCCACTCGGATTCAGAAGAAAAATTCTTTTACTGAGGCTCTGAAATGTAAAACACCAAAGGCATGTATAGTTCTACAAAATAAAAATGCAGCACTATACCTACGAGTATATCTGAATAGTATCCGTTCCAGATTCCTTACATAGTATCTGTCATTAATTAAATGTTTCTTGATTAAGCTTAATGTAGCAACATCTTTAGGGAATTTAAATTATTTTTCTGGAAATACGTTAGCCTTATCCTTACAATCTTACTCACCCTATGAACATGAATAAGCTAAAAAAGGCCGCACCATAAAATTAAAGGAAAATGAAGACAAAACGGCAACTGCTACTTCAGTCAAGTGCTCCTTTTATAGCAGATACAAAGACATGCTAATGAAGGATTCATGTCAAGTGTCTGTACAGTGTCATATGTAAGTTCAAGACCACTGAAAGGCGAAAAATTACACTTCAGAAACAATGCTCTCAGTATCCATGACATAATTGGGTTGTTAGGTTTTTCTCTTAGGTGTTAACGTAGTTGTTTATTGGATTGAATGGAATACTAATGACTTAAACTGCCTTGCTATACAATAAAATGATGCCAAGGTTACATCTGTTAAAAGATACTTTTAAAGCCCTTAACTATGTCAACAATCTGAAAAGGAAATGTGATGCAAAAATTAAAGTGCACTTTTTTTGTGAAATTGGAAGAAAGAAAGGATTGGGTTTTCGAACGTACGTGCGTCTATTTAAGTTGTCCCTTAAAAGCCTGTTGGTTCTACAAAGACCCAACCACTTCTTTTCTGATTTGTTTTTTTTTTTTTATATATATATACATAATTTTTCAAATATTGCGCTGCATGCCAGTTCGAATAGATCGAGCCCCATTCTTCGTTCAGTAGCGGTAAGTGGTTAATTTTATTGAACTTACGCAAAAGCAACTGTAGAAAATTTCGCGTGTTCAAGTGAATGGCTTGGAAAAAATGTTTGTGTAATGGAGTTGGAAAAATACATTTCTTAATCGTTGGTGTTAGAATATTTAATGAGATTACTAAAAAAATGTTAAATAACGATATTTTATGATTTTTTGCATAAATTTCAAATGGTCCCTTTTGGAACTAGCAGGCTTTTAAGGGTTTTTATATGCTGGAGAGATTTTTCATTTTCGTGCATCCTTTATTTTAATTTTTTTAGTTTTATTATTGCAGAATGCATAAGAAATATCGGGATTTCGCTAACGAAGAGGAGTATGGAAAGGCCTGTGAACGATTTTGCTTGGTCTAATAGTGAAACCTGTGACTTTTCAGATGGCAAAAGTATTGAAGATCCAACTATTAGCGTTTCGGCAGTTATACAGTCTGTGGAATAAGATGGTGATGAAAGCCACATAGAAGAAAGGGTAGAAGTGTTAGCTGAGCAGGAAGTCATTTGTGAAGAGACCATAGGAGATGCAAATGTTGTGGTGATAACGCTGTTGTTTTAGGCGATGGTGTGCGATGGTTTCAGTATGCTGCATATTTCTCTAACATAACAATTGCGAAATTCCAAAAAACCGCTGTGGAAGCTATCTCCAATAATGGCATTGAACACACCTAACCAGTTCTTCTCATGTTTTCTAACGGACGATATTTCACATATAGTCGAGCTAAGCAATTTGTATTCAGTGCAAAAGGATATTTCGCACCCACTAAAGACCACAATTTTTGCACCTCAGCGACAGTAACGAGATGAAACATACAGTCGCGTTTACTGAGCAACAACCATCAGAAAAGCATCGGACATCCTCTGCTCTATAGTCGCGCAAATCAACGCGACTACGAGTATTTGGACAGGTCAAGAATAATGATCCTAACCATGATCGCTTGTACAAACTGCGGCCGTTGATTGATGCATTGAACCGTAATTTTACTTAAGTTTTAAAAAGAGGTCATCCTTCTGTTGATGATCAAATTTGTGGGACGAAAACCAGCAGTATATTCCAGATAAGCCTCACTTGTGGGGTCATAAATTATTTTTGATGTGCGACAGTCTAAGGTTTTGTTAAAACTGCGAGATTTATTCTGGAAACGAGGATCATCCCCTCGAAAATGAGCCACATTTGGTGCACCATCCGTGCGATTGAGTAGGACGGTTCCACTTTTCGTCAATCACACCATCTTTTTTGACAACTATTATACAAGTCTTAACAATTAAATGTGTTTCCCAATTGAGTTTTAATTTTTGTTCAAAACAATCTTCAATAAAGTACCTATTTTCATATAAACACACATTTGCACTTTTCTTTTCTAATGAATAGTCTACTAGCGAAATGCTTCACCAAGATCAACAGGCTGGGCCAGACTAGTAAAGTAACTCCTTACTGGGTGCCAGGACAAGTAGGAGTCGAGAGGAGCGAAGCAGCTGATACACTAGCAAGAAACGGCTCAAACAGCCCATTCCTTAGACCGAAATCTTTTTGTGGGATAGGAGCACACAAAATACATGAAGAACTGAGAAAAGTAGAAAAGAGCAAATGGGCTGTGCACTGGGACGATATCCCGCAATTGAGACAGGACAAGTTGAGTTATTACTCGTATAAAATAAAAAATAACTCTTACTTATAATATAAGCATGGGCACATGATGGGTTGTACTCGAATGTATACAACGGCATTAAAAGCGGACATAAGAGTGACTTAAAATTTTCACGATGATTGTTTTGTGATAGTCGTTTATGTGTATTTAATAAAATAATAAAAATAAATATTTGGCGCAAAAGCTCTTTATGTGCCAGTGCCTAGCTTCTCGCAAAAACTCATGTTGTGTGCGTTATATTTTTCACACGAATGGAAGGGACCTACAGTTTAGTGCCATATCCGAACGGCGGTTTGAGAAGCTATTCGTGACAACAATACTCTCGGATTTTGTCAGACGCTCGCGAGAGGTGGGACCGTGAAAAAACTTTTTGGTGTTTTCTGGGATTCGAACTTGGAACCTCGTGCGTAGTGATCCAACACACTAACCATTACGCCACGCCGCCCCCCTAAGTCGTGCTCTCAAGAGAAGCGAAAAAAAGCTCATCTTTACAAAGGAATTCATTTCAGTATTCAATTTGTAACGCAACTTATAACCACTTTACATGACACCATTACGGACTGGTTTCTGGACCATAATTTAATAAAAAAAAAAAGAGCACCACAACAATAGCCGTTTCAGCACTTGGAGACTTGAGTTCGCCAGTTATTACTTGCAACCTAGTTTTAATGGCATCCGGTAACATACATTCCACTGAGTGGCACATGTCCTGCAGCAGGATATTCTACTGCTGACAATGTGAGACTGATTTTCAACTACCGAGGAAGCGGATATGCATGTTCCTCCCTTTTTGTGTATCCTCGAAGTTGCAGTACGTGCTCTTCAAATTGAATAGGCAAATCTAGAGTAAAGGAAGCCGACGTAATTTGTGTTGGTTGGGGAAGTTTAATGATGGCATATTGGAAAAGGTTTTCCGTGCAGTATAGCAGAAATGGATGAGAAGAGTACTGCTGGTAAATGCACGTTACTCAGGAAATCAACAACAAGTATATATTTGTATTTCTGTGTGTCTTGTGTATGAAAACAAAAGAAATATTTGTTCTTTATTTTCAGGTACTTAATGCTACAATTATTCTATTGAATTTTCCTAATGTTCGGGAGGCATAACACTATGCCATACTACATGAAAAGCTACAAGGGACCGGCGAAAACCTTTGCAGGGGCTGTGGTGACGAGGAGGTTTAGGACAACTGTACCCACATCCTTTGCCACTGCCCAACCCTCTGTTATCTAGATACAAAATCTTCGGACAAGGATTTCTCTTCAGGATTTAGATGAGTTGCTCAGACCGGCGAACGACATCGCAAACTTTATTAAATCCTTAGGATGGTTTGTATCTCGGGCACAGTGAGTGCTAAATGCTTTCTACTTAGTCATGTACGTTGTGTATACACATATATGTATTTCACAACGAGGGGATTCCTTCTTTCTTTTCTTCCCCCCTACGTACTTATGTCCTGTATCCCCTTGTGGGTCTTGAGCCCCTACTACACCCACGCGCCATCATGTCCGGCTTCTGGCAATGTGTCTCAGCTCTCCCCAACTGCCGTTCCAGCGCGACGATGCCTACCTCTTCCTCCACATCCGCTATCATTCGGTGGTGGTCCATAATTCTGTTGGAGAGTAAGCATACATCGTCAGTGCAGTCAAGATCTTTTAGTTGGGATGTTAGAGTCCATCGAATTCCTCCGTTTCCCGTCGACAAAGTTGCACGAAGCACATCGATAATTACCAATAAGTATATATTATATAGTATTGGTGAAAGAATACAGCCTTGTCTTACTCCACTTTGGATTTCGAATTCCTTAGACAACCTTCCCCTGTGCAGAACGTGACATAATAGCAAATAATTGATCGGAAATACCTCTTATATGTAAGGCACGCCAAATACACTTCCTGTTGACACTATCGAACGCCTTCTTAAAGTCGATTAACAGCAGGTGGAATGGCGATCGATATTCAACAGACTGTTCGATAATAATCCACAGGGTGTTGATGTGGTCAACACAGGAGGATTCAGATCGGAAACCTGCTTGTACGGCATCGAGTCTGTCTTTGAGCTCCATCTTATGAGCTGGTCCTCATCCGAAATGAGCGTGGAACAGTTTAGGCTTTTCACTGGCTGTTAACTGGAGCTGCGACCGCCTATCAGATCTTCGGTGATTTTGTAAATGGTACTGCTGTCGCACTTCCGTGTAGCTTCTTCTGCTTCTGTAGCCAGCGCATTGATGTTATTGCGTCTATCACGTCGTACGCTACGCTAAACTTCTCTCATCTTCTTGCGATATAGGGAGTCTAGCTCACTTCTCCCTGCCGCTGGAGTAGCTGCAATGTGAGCTTTCAGCTATTTTCGTCCACCACAATTCTTTCAGCTCCAGATTTAAAATCATTTTTCACAGCACACCAATGGTCTTGAACGGTTGCGGACAGTGAGCTGTTGATTGCTTCCACACCTTGCGAAAAGTGTTCCCTTAATTGTTGCCTCACCGAGGGATCACTTAGCCTATTGATGTTGAACCTGGGTATTTTTGTGTTGTCATTGGATCTTCGAACCAGAGGCAGTGCGTAGTTGGAGAGTAGCTATCATAAGACGGTAATCTCGTTCTATCGCTACATCTGCGCCTCGCCTGTTTCGGACATCCAGGAGACTACTTTTAAAGCGGCGGCTGATCGCAAAACGTTCAATTTGATTGGAGCTTGCTTTCTTGTCGTTGGAAAACCAGCTGACTTTGTGGCAGGTGCCACATGTTTGACCACAAGGCGGTTGAAATTGCAGAAATCCACAAACATTTCGCCATTGTCATTGCGGTTGTCTAATCCATGCTTCCCGATTGCATGTTTGAGCCCTTCGTTGTCATTGTCTACCTTACCATTCGAAAGGCGCGATACTCTCAAGAAACCGATACACCCGAACCCAAGCTTAAGAGATCGTAAAACCGATAAGCCCAAGACCGCTAAGCCAGTCAAAACGAAGCGACCGATAAAGGGAAATAAAAAAATTGCGCAAGAGAACGTCGCTGGTCCAAGTGCAGCGGAAAAACCGCCACAGTTTGACGCGAGATCGTACGCGCAAGTCGCGTCAAACGAAAACAAATTAAGATCAGCTACAACAGATCCGGTTAGCCAAATATTTACCATTATATTGGAAAAATTTGAGGAGCAAACCAAAGTTAATAAAATTATACTTGACAAATTGAGCAAGCTCGAGTTCAAACCTCGCAAGACAATCAAAAAAACATGAATATGAAACAGCTACTTAAGATACTAACGTGGAACGCAAACGGCCTTCTGAAAAAAATCGACGAGTTAGAAGTGTTTCTACGGAAAAATAACATTGACATATGTTTGGTATCGGAAACGCACTTAAAAAAGGGACTTAGACCCAAAATAAAAGGCTACAGCGATTACCATGCGAATCATCCTTCGGAAAATGCGAGAGGCGGGTCCTCTCTTTACATCAAAGACTGTATTAAGCACTCCGAAAACATAGAAATAGAATTTGATTCTATGCAAATAAGCTCAGTCTCCGTAAAAATAAACCACTTAGACTACAACATCGGATCTAGTTACTTCCCTCCGGGATATAAGCTAGTAGAAGACGACCTCGTTCGTCTCTTTGACTCACTCGGACCTAATTTTGTCTTAGGTGGTGACTTTAACGCGAAACACACTTTCTGGGGATCAAGATGCAATTCGACAAAAGGCAGATTATTGTACAAAGCCAGCATGAAACGTGTGGTGAACTTTTTTTCGACAGGAAAGCCAACTTATTGGCCAACTGACAAAAATAAAATCCCTGACCTCGTCGACTTCTTTATCGCAAAAGGGTTAACTAAAAATTTGACGGAAATCGAAGAATGCTATGATCTATGCTCAGATCACTCGGCAGTCACTCTGAAAATAGGTGGAAGTCTAGTAAAAAAAGAAGGACCGCCTAGGTTAACTAGTAACAAAACTAACTGGGACGCTTTCAGAAGAGACTGCAAGGAAAATGTTGCTTTAAATGTACCGCTAAAGACACCGTTCGAAATAGAAGAAGAAATCGACAAACTCGTCGAAGCCATTCAAAGCTCAGCGTGGAAAAACACTCCTTTGCGAAAGACAGAAGCGCGGAACAATAAAGTCAAATACCAGCCTGAAATCGAAGACCTCATACGAGAAAAGAGGAGAGCGCGCAAGAGATGGCAACAATCCCGCGCGCCACCGGATAAAACTTATCTGAACCATCTTTGTAACAAGCTTAAAAAAGTGCTGCAGGACCTAAAAAATCACGAGACTTCTACTTACCTCGAGGGTCTGACCGCTGATAAGTATTCAAACTACTCTCTATGGAAAGCCTTGAAGTCCATAAGGAAACCTGTAATGCACTCGCCGCCAATTAGGAAAGCTAACGGGGAATGGGCAAAAGAAGATAAAGAGAAAGCAGAATTATTTGCCGATCACTTAGAGGAAACGTTCAAGCCGTTCGATGGACAACCGTTGATCGAAGATCCGAATGTTAATATGGCACCCGACAACTTTAGAGTAAAAACCGTATCCCTGTCCGAACTTCGAATGACAATACAAAAATTGAAAAATAACAAGGCTCCGGGATATGATTTAATCACTGGCGAAATTTTGAAAGAGCTACCGAAAAAAGTGCTGGTTAAGTTGCTCTACATTATAAATGCTTCCTTAAGACTATTATATGTTCCAAGGCAATGGAAAGTCGCCGAAGTTATTATGGTTCCGAAACCGGGGAAATGTGCAAATGACAAGAAATCATATAGACCCATTTCGCTTCTGCCAATAATATCTAAGGTCTTCGAGAAACTTCTGCTGAAACGATTGCAACCAGTAATTGAAGAAAGACACTTGATCCCGGATCATCAATTCGGGTTTCGGGTCAAACATTCCACAATCGATCAGGTGTATCGAATAACGAACGAGATTGAAAAAGCTCTAGAAGGGAAAAAAATATGCTCTAGCGCTTTTCTCGACGTATCGCAAGCCTTCGACAAGGTATGGCACGAAGGCCTAAGGTATAAGCTAAGGGTAATCTTACCGGAAAAGTTGTACAGAATATTGGAATCTTATCTTGAAAACAGACTATTCCGTGTTAGACACGGGAGTGAATATTCGGATTTCAAAGATATCTACGCCGGTGTTCCACAAGGAAGTGTTCTCGGTCCAATCCTGTTCTTGCTCTACACAAGAGATATACCACAAGATGAAGGGACCGTTGTAGCAACGTTCGCAGACGACACGGCTATCCTCGTAACGGATGAGTCAGTCGAATCATCAACGGGAAAACTCCAACGAGCTTTGAACAATGTATGCGAATGGACAAAAGCCTGGCGAATAGTCCTCAATGAGACAAAATCAACGCATGTCAATTTTACGTTAAGAAAGATAAACAACGTACCTATATCCATTAACTCGGTACAAATACCTTACGCAAACGAGGCAAAATATTTAGGAATGACCCTAGACGCAAAACTTAAGTGGAAACCACACGTTAAAAAGAAGCGCGAAGAGCTCGAAATCAGATTTAGAGAAATGTATTGGCTACTCGGAAGATACTCGAAGTTAAGCGTATACAACAAACTGCTTCTGTATAAGCAAGTGCTAAAACCGTCTTGGACATATGGTATACAACTTTGGGGTTGTACCAAACCAAGCAATATGGCTCTACTGCAAGCATTTCAAAATAAAATGCTAAGAGCAATCGTGAATGCTCCTTGGTATATAAGGAATAGTGATATTCACAGAGATCTGGGAATTGCTACCGTGAGGGACGAAGTAACAAACTTTGCTCGCAAACTTCGTACCCGTCTTCATGTTCATTGCAATAATGAAATAATCCGTACTATGGACGTGACAAACCTTGAGCGCCGACTACAAAGAACAAGACCTTTCGACCTAGCGCCGTAAGGAAAAACCGCATGTAATGACGGTATTAGTAGGTGCCTTCACTGGAAAGCTACCTACCTAACGCGATTAACACTACAGAAGCGTAAACTACTCGTTAAGGCAACTTAGTCGTAGTCATCACAAAAAATGAAAATATGAGAGGAACGAATTTCCTACTACTATGAGTACGCGCAGCCGGTTCTCATAGTGCCTCTCTGAGGGGGTGAGGTTTAGCCCGTAGGCATATACTGACTAGCACTGATGGCATTGTCAGATATATGAATCGGGCATAACCAATGGTACGGACCATTGGTATCTTTTGAAGATTCCTGCACCTCCAGGCGCAACCAAAAAAAAAAAAAAACCATTCGAACCATCATCACTATGACAATGTCTCCATTTGGTGTTGTGTTGAAGACGGCGCTTAGGTGGTTATATTGTAGAATCTCTCCTTCTCGTCCTCAGACGAGCCATTCATTGGGGCATAACACTGTATAATGGTGACGCGTCGTACTCTAGTCCGGAATCTGGCCATCATAATCCTATCACTATGATGCTGCCAGGAAATTAGGCCCATGCGTGCTGTTGTTGTTAGCGGACTACATATTCTCGTGGACTTCCGGATGGTCTTCCGGAATAGAGTAGTACAGAGTTTTGCGTTTGGGACCGGTATTCGCCCGCTTCTAACATCTTGTTTCACTTATGCCCAAAATATGCAGTTTATATCGTATGAATTCATTTTTCAATTGAAGGATTCTGGCATTGTAAGGTCCTTCGCTTCCTTTGTCGAAGAGCGTCTTTACATTCCAGAAACCTATCTTTGTCCGGGTACAATAGCCGAAAGTTGTCAACAAGTGATCATTCCTTATCCAAGGCATGGTGTCGATTTCTGTAGCGATTTTTGTAGCATCGCAGATTGCTGATCCACGTTATCTAGTCTAGAATAAATGCCCTAGATAATCCACATTTGCAATTTTAGCCTACACTTATAAGGGTTTATACGTATAGTTGCCCAGGGTCCACCACTAGGAGATAAAGCAAGCACTCCATCACAAACTTGATTTGAGCAGTCGGTGAGTTACCGATCAATCACAATGGTTTCCCCTACGGGTATAAGAATGAGTCTATATTAACTTGAGTGTGGTGTAGAAGATTTGTACCCCTACACCAACCCACTTACCTAACCTAACCTCACAGCTTATTTAAATTCAAAGAAAATCAATATACGTAAACTTTATAGCTTTGTGGTATTTCATAAAAGTTCAATGAACTTTAAGCAAGGTAGATTACCCTAAATTCCGGGAAGAAATGTCCCAATTACCTCCCTAAGGGGATTATCGATTAACGCGTACAGTAAGCGAAGTAGGTATTATCTTCTACACAAACAACTTCCAGGAGTATCAATACTACATATGGTATCCTTAATTTATTCTAAATCCACTACTGAACTAAAACATTTAACAAAATTACATTGTTACACCTTCAGTCCAAGCTTCGATTCGAGAAGGTGATGATTTCTCTTAAAACTTGGCAACAAGGTAAATATTGTAACATATATTCCATTGAGAAATAAATATAAAAATATCCTTGAACATCCCCTATGTTACTCAGTGTATAATAAATAGTAACGCTAACGGATTGTAAGTATATTACGAGAATTAATAATTATATTTATCCAGTAACAGAGCAGCTGCAATTTGAAAGTAGCAATCCTTGTGCTGCTGAAAAACTAACTCGTCCTTTGAGAACTTCACTTTTACTCTTGAAAGACTTTAAAGTCGTCGTCTGTACTTGGTATGGAATACGTAATAAATGAGTTTTCGTTACCTTGATTTCCTTGGACGGAAGTGTATGTGGAATTGTGGTAAGAGTCAGACAAACTGATAAGGATTCTTTTTCTGATAGATGGACGTGAATTATATAGGGAGAGAGAATGATTAATTCTTTAACACTAAAGACATTTCGGTGGGCTTATGCGTTCGTATCAGTGAGAAGATTATCGGTCTTTAATTGATTGATTACGACGTGTTAGAATATTGACTAGCTGGCGAATCAATGTAGATATTTTATCCTAACACTGGGCTCCGTAGTACTAGGGTGAGTGAAGGCATACCCCCTAAAGCATTCTTGTATCTAGATGCGAATAGTTACTTGTCGGATTCGCTAAATGCTCCAATTATTCACCATCTTCCTAAAAAGGGTGACAGATAAACGTATCTTCTACGAGTCAAAGGACCCAGGAGAAGGAAGTGGTGACTTGAGATACTCCGTAAGCATATCTGAGTGGGATTTGGTTTACGACGACAGGCTGAATAGAGACAGGAATTGGTGGCTCGACTGAGTTAAGGCTAACACCTAGGTTAAGCAAGACCGAGCCTTGATATGTATTTCTGACATACCACTAAATGGCCGATTAACTGGTTTTACTTTAATTTAATTGGTCTTTTCAGTGGCCAGTTAGAAATCACATATCAGAGTCGAACGCGCAATCCTTTCCGGAAGCGACCACCACAACTCGGCCATCTTAGACCATTTAAAAAAATAAAAAATTACAGTTAAATATAAAATTTAGCAAAACAAGAAATTTCAACAAAATTAACAAGAATTTCTCGTTCTACATGATGGCGCAAAAGTCATCACCCTATTGGAAGATGCACTCATTTTTGCAATGCGATTTTGACATTTGAATTATACTGAAGTAGAATATTACGTTTTGGGTCAACGTGAATTTGTTCGTCGATTGTGGCGTTTAGCCACTCGCCTCGAAAAGACTGGCTCAACATGGGATAGAAGCAAGCGCAGCTGAAACATCAACCAGACGACTGCCCATGCAATTGGGCACGAATATACCGGATTTGCAGTGAATTTTTGTGAAGGACTTGAAGATATACCCATACAAAGCATAAACAGCACATCAGCTATTGCCTGCAGACTACTAATGGCGTGCAAATTACAGCCAAGCCCTGATAAACCTCGACCGTGATCAGGATGATTTTCCATTGAAAAAAAAAATTTTAAAAAAGCTATTGTATATAATAATAAAAATCGTGTATACGCTGTAAAGTGGGAGTGGTGGAAACTAGTGGGATGGAATTATTTGCCAATTATATATAAACATAAATAAATAGCGAAACTAAGATTAATTGAAACGATGTAGTATACGTATACATAGGTATACGTATTATACATATAAAACCTGACCATACATTGAGCAAGCCTCGTAATGTTGCGGAAATCCGCATGAACTTATTTTATGAGCCTCCGAAAATCAATTGACCATGGGTCCGTCCTAAAGAGGACCACACAGCTATATACGTAGGAGATTTTAAAAGTCACCACAGTCTGCGGAAGTACCAAATAAAAGACATCAATGGTGAACAACTGGTAAATTGGAAGGAGACTTATGATATGTTTCTTCTTTTTTATGCCAATGACAGAGACACATTCTATTCTGGAAGATGGCAAAAAAGTAACAACCCCGACCTATGTTTCGTTACCAGCAACCCTGAGGTAAAACCTATTAAAACAACAAGAAAAGTTCTAACAAACTTGCCACATAGCCAAAACCGTCCAGTCATGATCGAAACGGGCATTTAAATTCCACTTATCAAATCCATTCCTCGCCCCAGATGGAACTTTTCAAGAGCAAACTAGAACATTTCGCTAGCGACATAGACGCCAACATCCGATAGATCACACCGACACCAGCGAACTATGCTAGACTTGTTGGTATTGTTATTTCTATGGCTAAAAAGCACATCCCAAGAGGTTTCCGAGAGGAATACATTCCAGGTTGGAGCACAGAAAGCGAGCAATTCGAGGACTGGTCAGACGGTAGTGCATGCGATTATATGAAAACACAGTCGTTTTCAGTTAGCTGGGGCCTACCAATTCCTACTCTAAATATCCACGCGGTGACAGCTGGGTACCTAGTACCTTAATCCAAGAAATGGGAAACAAACCCCGGTTAGAGGATTCTTGGCGGCAGCAGATGAGAGATGGGGAAAGAGCGCTTTCTCACTAGAGCACTTCTTCTTGTTCCAGGTGGCAGCGGACGAATTCCCTAGACTCCGTCTAGGGCGTCTGTGGCGTCTAGAGTTCCAGTTAGGTTGAACTTAGTGAATACCTTGCGCGAGCTGCTTTGACGTATTCGGATCACAGGTCGGTAAGGAATTTCCAATGTTGGTCAGGACCTTGAAATAGAGATGGTTTCGGAGGAGCCCTTAATGGGCCACCGATAGCGCTCATACTCCCGTAGTGAACTAGTAGCACCGGTGTACCCGGTCCCTCGTCCTAGAGGTATAACTAAAGGAACTGGCCCTCCAGGTTGGGGGCTGTGCTGTCGGGGTAACTTCCCTTCCTCGTTAAAAACTAACGGTTTCGAAACAACCAAAAGCCTTGGATAAGGACGACTCAACTGATGACGACCCCAGCAAACGAAATAAGGACAACGACTTTCGGATCTGTACGTGGAATGTTCTGTCCCTTTACAGACCACGTGCAGCCGAACAACTAGCAGAGGCCCTAGACTACTATAAAGCAGATACAACCGTCATCCAGGAAGTGCGATGGGATGGGCCGGGCAAAAAGAGGTTGAAAAACTGTGACAACTACTACGGTGATTGCTACAGAAGCAACAGGCAACGCTTATTCGGATGCGGATTTGTTATACGCGGCAGACTTAGGCAAGAAGTTTTAAGCTTCGGGCACGTGAGCGAGCGTATTATGACTATCCGGATCAATGCTCAATTCGCTAACATAAGCCTAATATGTGTTCATGTTCCCACGGATGAAAAGGACCCTGCCACCAAAGAGTGTTTCTACGAGCTCCTCGACAAAACATACTCGTACGAGCAATGTCCTAAATACGACATTAAAATCGTATTGGGCGATTTAAACGCCAAAATAGGAAAGGACGTCTCTGGTAGGGCAGTCGGTAAGCATAGCCTGCACGACAGCACGTCTGATAACGGACTAAGGCTAATTGATTGCGCTACGAAGCAAAATGTCACCATAGCAAGAACATTGATCATGTAACGATCAACCAAATTTATCAAATTGCAAGGCATGCCTCCAGTATTCCGGATGTCCGGACCTTCCGAGCGGCTAACATAGACTCAAATCATTATCTTTTTGTAGTCAAGGTACGAATGCGGATATCCCAAACTGAGCAACAAAGTAGAATCACTGTAAAAAAATTTAACGTCGAAAAGCTACAATCGCAAGATATCGCCAGACTCTTCGCTGAATGCGTATCCCGAGATCTCTCAATCACCCCTATGCCGACGTGCCGAAGACCAGGGGCAACGCTGCCAATATGCCATCAGAAACGCTGCGACTGATGTGCTGGGTCTCGCTCGACCACCACCGCGAAACCCCTGGTTTGACGAAGAATGCCGGCGAGTGCATGCAGTAAAACAAGAGGCATACAAAGCGGCGCTGCAAAGGAAAACGAGAGCTGCTCGTGAGCTCTACGAGCAAAAGAGACGCGAAGAACATCTACTTCTCCAAAAGAAGAAGAAAGCGCATAAGAAACGCGAGTTTGAAAATATTGAGAGTTTATACTCCAGGAACAATGTACGGAAGTTTTACCAAAAGGTAAAAAGAACGTGTCGGAGAAGCAATACCCGTACAAAAACCTGTAAAGACGAAAGTGGAAACCTTGTAGAATCACAGTCGGTGATAAGAATATGGAAAAACTTCTTCTGCAGACTGTTTAACGACGACGAAGAGCAACATCCTAATGTCAGGCAGAATGAACCATTTAACATAGACGATGATAGTCAATATTTCCGTCCACTTGGTCGAAACGAAGTGAGGATAGTAATATCCAAGCTGAAATCCAACAAGGCTGCTGGACCTGACGGCTTACCGGCCGAACTTTTCAAGGCAGCTGGTGATGAATTAGTAGAGTGCATACATCAACCCATCTCTAAGATTTGGTCAGACGAGTGTATGCCTGATGAATGGAATCTCAGTATCGTTTACCCGATCCACAAGAAAAGAGACCCCCTCAACTGCGACAATTATAGAGGCATCAGTCTCCTCAACATCGCATACAAGATCTTTTCTGCAATATTTTGTGAACGCCTGAAACCTTTTATCAACAGCCTGATTGGACCCTATCAGTGCGGTTTCAGGCCAGGAAAGTCCACCATCGAGCAAATCTTCACACTTCGGCAGATCCTGGAGAAAAACAAGGAATTCCAAATCGATGCTCACCATCTCTTTATCGATTTCAAAGCCGCCTATGACAGAATATACAGAGAAGAGCTTTATAGAGTCATGCCTAGTTTTGACATCCCTGCCAATCTTGTTCGTCTATGCAGGATGACGGTGGAAAACGCTCGCTACTCCATCAAGGTCGGTAATAACCTCACTGACTCCGTGGATGTCAAAAACAGTTTTAGATAAGGTGACGCGCTGTCATGTGACTTCTTTAATATTGTACTTGAACGGAGTGTGCGGAACTCACAAGCCAACACCAGAGGTACAATCGACCAAAGGTCCGTACAACTGCTTGCATACGCCGACGATATTGACATAATTGGACAAAGGAACCAACGGATTGATTGATCACCATGTAACCAAATGTAATTCCTTCTTTATTGTGCATCTCCAGGTCATCTAAGAACAGAGAGAAGAACAAAGGGCTCAGTTTACACCCCTGCTTAGCTCCGGAGGTAGTACTGAACCAGTCTGATAAAGTTTTTCCATCCCGAGCTTCAGTTTCATTTTCACAGTATTTGCTTTCAAAAACTTTTAGCATTTTAGAATATACCCCCAATACGGATATGTACAAATATATTCTAACTTTCACCTACGGTCAAGAATCCAGGTAGTGACTAAAGGAATAAGATTGCGTACACAGGCTGCCGAAATAAGATTCCTCTCTCTATTCCTGCAGTGATTCTTAGTGATAAAGCAAGAAGCACCAGAATAGACAAGGTGCTCAATATTGAGCAGCTAATCTTCCAAATGCAAAGGTCAATTCTTCGATGATATGGTCATTAAGTGCACTTCCGATACATATCATGATTGCCGAACCATCAGCGACCCCTTAGCTCATAAGCAGATGCTCGCATCGAATTTGACATATCTTATTTAGAATCGGGAAGGATGGAGAGTGCACTTGAAAGTCATAACCCCGCACCCTTCATAAAGGATAAAATGAATAATATCAAAAACTCATTATATCAAAAATTAATAAATGAGCATAAACGCGGATCCGTTTAATACACATACTTAGGAACTAACAAAAGTTCGCTTAGTTGATTGAATAATAAAACACAAAAATAATTAAAACCTCGCCAAAAAAGAACTCCCATATGAATATGAATCAGTTACGAAAAATTTTAACATGGAACGCAAACGGCCTTCTACAAAAAAATGCCGAATTAGAAGTATTCTTACGGAATGACAACATTGACATTTGCTTGATCTCTGAAACTCATTTGACAAAGGAATCCGGAGTAAAAATAAGAGGGTATCGTGCTTATCACGCATACCACCCTTCCGGAAGAGCTAGAGGCGGATCCTCTTTATTCATTAAAGACTGCATTGAGCACTCCATAAATACGACGATTGAAATTGATACAATGCAAACAAGTTCAGTTCGAGTTAAAAATAGGCACTCGTATTTCAACATCGCGTCCATTTATTGTCCTCCGCGATGCACCTTTAGAAGTAACGACTTTGTACGTCTCCTTGACTCACTTGGACCGAATTTCATTATAGGTGGCGATTTCAACGCAAAACACAACTTTTGGGGTTCCAGATCCAATTCACGGAAAGGCAGACTTCTGTACGAAGCCGGTATGCAATTCGGGGTTGATTTCTTTTCGACGGGGAAACCGACGTATTGGCCCTCTGATACAGCAAAAACACCGGACCTAATAGACTTCTTCGTAGCAAAAGGAGTATCTTCAAATTTTGCGAAAGTAGAGGAAAGCTTTGATCTCTCCTCAGATCACTCGCCGGTAATCTTGACAATAAGTGACCGACTAATGACAGTAGAAGGTGTGCCTAAATTAACTAACAAAAAAACTAACTGGCGCGACTTTAGAACTGATTGCGAAGAAAATATTGTCTTAAATGTATCGCTCAAAACACCCTTCGAAACAGAAGATGAACTCGGCAAATTTATTGAATCAATACAGAATGCCGCGTGGAGAAATACACCTTTAAGGAGGAAAGAAGTCCCATGCAATGAAGCTAATTATCCGCCGGAAATAAAAGAACTTATTCGAGAAAAGAGGAGAGCACGCAAAATATGGCAACAAACTCGCGCTCCCCAGCATAAAACCCACTCGAATTTCCTATGCAATAAGCTTAAAAAAGCGATCCAAGACCTAAAAAACCGAGAGACTTCAGCTTATATTGAAGGTTTAACCGCCGAAAAAACCACTAATTACTCGCTCTGGAAAGCAGTCAAAAGAATTAAAAAACCCCAAATACATTCGCCACCGATATGAAAAAACAACGACGAATGGGCAAAAGGTGACAAAGAAAAAGCGGATCTATTTGTCGAGCACTTAGAAGAGACTTTTAAGCCATTTGATGGAGAAACATTGGTAGACGATTTTACCGGTACGACTACGACATCTGACAACCTTAGAATAAAAAGTGTGTCACTTATAGAACTTTGCCAGGCAATAAAAAACCTGAAAAATAATAAAGCTCCTGGCTATGATTTAATAACCGGACAAATCCTCAAGGAATTACCAAAAAAGGCACTATTAAAATTGCTTTATTTAATAAATGCTTCCATTGGATTATTATACGTTCCAAATCAATGGAAAGTCGGAGAAGTCATAATGGTTCCGAAACCGGGGAAATCTCCAAATGACAAAAAATCGTACAGACCGATATCGCTACTACCAATAATATCGAAGGTATTTGAAAAACTCCTTCTGAAACGGATTCTTTCGGTCATTGAAGAGAGACGCCTAATACCTGACCACCAATTCGGGTTCAGAATCAAGCATTCCACAATTGACTAGGTTTATAGAATAACCGACGAAATTGAAAAAGCCCTTGAGGAGAAAAAGACTTGTTCTAGCGCTTTTCTTGACGTATCTCAAGCCTTCGACAGGGTTTGGCACGATGGATTGAATTATAAGCTAAGACGAATCCTTCCGGAGCAACTTCATAAGATCTTAGAATCATACCTTAAAAACAGACTTTTTCGTCTCAAGCACGGAACTGAATATTCTGATTTTAAAGAAATCGCCGCCGGAGTTCCGCAAGGAAGTGTCCTTGGGCCTATCTTATTCTTGCTGTACACTCGGGACATACCACAAACTGAAGGCACTATTGTAGCTACGTTCGCGGACGATACGGCTATTCTGGCAACGGAAAGTTCAATCGAGTCAGCAACCATAAAACTCCAACGAGCCTTGGATAAAATCTGTGAGTGGACAAAAACTTGGCGCATTGTTCTTAACGAGACCAAATCGACGCATGTTAACTTCACTTACAAGAAAATAATCAACCTTCCCGTTTTCATTAACTCGGTACAAATACCGCATGCAAACGAAGCTAAATATCTTCGAATGACACTAGACGCGAAACTTAAATGGAAACCTCACGTTAAAAAGAAACGTGACGAAGTCGAAAATCGACTTAGAGAAATGTATTGGCTAATTGGAAGATATTCCAAACTAAGCGTATATAACAAACTGCTTCTGTATAAGCAAGTGCTTAAACCCGTGTGGACGTACGGTATACAACTCTGGGGTTGTACCAAACCAAGCAATAGGAATCTCATACAATCATTCCAAAATAAAATTATAAGAATAATCGTGAACGCTCCCTGGTATATCAGAAACAATGATATCCACAGAGACTTAGGGATAGCTACCGTGGAGGACGAGATAAAAAACTTCGCTCGCAAGCTTCGTATTCGTCTTCATGGCCATTGCAACTGTGCCATACTCCAAACTTTGGATGTGACAAATCTTACGCGCCGACTTCAAAGAACAAAACCGTTCGAATTAGCGCAATAAGACAAAAAGCCGCATGTCATGACGGTTTCAGCAGGTGCTTTTATTGAAAATCTACCTGCCTCACGCGAATATAAATCTGAAGCTTAAACTACTTGATAAGGTCTAACTTAGTCGTAGTAAACAAAACGTAGGGAAGGGTGTTTTTAGTCAGTAGAAATCTGACACTACTATGAGTACACGGTCTCATAGTGTCTCATGAAGATTTTCACCTACCCACGAAAAAAAAAAAAAAGCTTTAGATATTTAAACTTCATCATTTTTTTTAATTTCTGCACATAATTCCCATTTATTTCAATACATTTCTTCACCCGATAGATCCATCTTTCAAAGCAGCTTTCGAAATCCTCTTTTTGTAGCTTTTCGATTTCGACATTGACTGCATTTCGGAAACAGCCAAAAGTCACATGGCGGTAGATCCGGAGAATAAGGTGCTGGGCGAATTTCATTGATGCCCGAGAGCGCAAGAAAATTGTTGGTTTTTTTTTAGCAGCGGACGCAGGCGCATTGTCGTGGTGCAAAAAATTACTGGCGCTGCTCCTTTTTTGTCAGTGTCCTAGTAAATTTTGGAAAACTTGTGGTAAGGAAGTTTCAGTATACCAAATAGCAGTGACTGTCTGATCAGTTGCGACCATTTTTGCCCTGGTGAAGTACATCGACGTCATAACTTTTGTCGCTGGTTTTTGTTGTTTGGCCCTTACTGGAGGATTTTTACATTCTAGGCTCCATACCATGGACTGCTGTTTGGTTTCCAGGTCGTACTTGTAACACCAAGATTCATCACCTGTAGCGATCTTATTGAAGCAGCTTGACTCTGCATTTTCAAACTTATCCAGGAAATATTGAGCAAAATGAACACGAGCCGCTTTTTGCTCTCCATTCAACATTTTTGGAACCCATCGAACTGACTTCTTCGAATATTTCATGCGATAATTCAAAATTCGTGACACAGCCATGGCATTCAAGCCCAGTTCATCCGCTATCATCTGCTGTGTCATCCTGGCATCTTCATCAATTTAAGCTTTCACCAGGGCCACATTTGTATCGTCGTCGGTCGAGAATCTGGGCCGACCTTCACGAGATTCGTCCTCCACAGAAAAATGGCCAGTCTGGAATCTTTGAAACCACTTTGAAATAGTAACAAGAGCTGATGCATTTATTCCGTATGCAATTTGGCATTCATGCAGAATTTTGACTGACGTAAGTTGACGTTAAAATCCGAAGTAAATGTCAAAACGAATTTCTTTCTGTGTTGGTGGTGGAACTTCAACAGAGCTAACGTCACTAATTTTTCTCTTTCTCGTCTCCGTTTTTACCTATTGTTCTGAAATTTGGAAATAAATATTGTTAGATTATAAGCCACAGAAATGCATCTACTAAATTGACACCAACTAAGCGAACTTTTGTTAGTCCCTCCGTATTTGTCACCTTTTATGATTCTTATGACTTTCCATTGCACTCTTATAGTATTTCTGGTATGAGATCTACAATATTATTCCAAAATATTTGTCAACATCTCAACATAAATCAGCCCTCAAAAGAATTTTAAATTGAGAAAAATTTGCTTATATCCCGAAACAAGAGGAAGGTAGAAAATTTATTACATTTCTATGTAAATATAACACGAGCGGAAATCTTATGAGTTATTTGATTTATTTTTATACTTTTTGGAGGTTTTAAGCGACCTCTTTGAAAGAAGTGCCCTGAAGCCGAAAGTGATGAGGAACAATTTGTATTCTCCTGTTTTGTCTTTAAATTTATCTTTGTAGGTTGTTGTGGGAATGGAATTGCTTCCATAAAAGTTACTAACCATGAGCCTTTAAGGTGGAAAAATGGTGGAAATTATATATCCATATTCTTTGTCTCGGGTGTCACAACAAATAAATAGTTTAATGTGAAGTTGTGGTTACTCCATGTGCTTTGCCTAACATTTGAAAAAAAAAAGGTTTTCTTTCTTACATGTCTGTATATTACTTTTCGTGTAACAAATAGTAAGATCTCTTTTCATCTTCCAAATTAGTCATTCTAGTAAGTTAGAGTTATCACGCAATCAATCACTCAGATTATCGCCGTTATCAAACAAAAAGTCCATTTCCATTTCAAGGAAATAATAAAATGCCCACAAATAGATAACGTCTTCCATCACTCAAAGCTCTATACAAATCTGGACAAGGTTAATCGTTTTATTGTCGCCTTTAATTCACTGCAGGTATATCAATCACTTTGTAAATCGCCGGAGGTGAATTAATATCCCGGCCACTATACGGTGAGAACTTAAAGAGGAATGGAATGAATTGCCCTTTGAATAGATGCCCCATACAAATTTGTCATCACCATGACACCATAAGTAGGTCAGTAGGCCTGCATCATGACAGATAGAGCACGACCCACTTGCGCTTCTTTGTTCTGGCTAGTGGGGGCGAAAACGTACAACAATGTGTAACCCAAGCTGAGAAACACCATGGAGTTGAATTCTATATGTACTTACCACTCCGATTTGTGGAAAGATATGGAAATTATTTTGTCCTGGGTGGTGGCTTCTCCATGGCATAGGAAAATATGTGGTCTAGTAGATCAACATTGTGAGAGGATTTTGCGTCTTATTAACTGGAATATGGTGTCTTGAAAAATAAATAATATTCTTTAAATGGAGAATGTAAAATGAGCTATATTCTTCTATTTTTGTAGGCGATTTATTGTTAGAGTGCTGAAGTTAGTAGTAATTTTTTGAACCGCATAGGAATTGTCTACGTACGTCAGAGCATACATAGAATTTCATATACCAAGGGATGAAAGCAAGTCTTTTATCGACAGTATTCAAAATTTGCATTGCAATTGAATTCTGGTTTCGAATAACCTACCCTCGGACGAATGAATATATTTCTCGAATTTATGGAAAGGAGTAGAGTACAAGTATGAAAGGGGTACCAACGAACTAGCTGCTTGTATGAAAAGCAATTTCGAAAACATTAACGAAAGAAGGATGGTTTCTTTGTTGTTCGTTGCTAGTGATTGTTATAACCTTCGACGCCAATTGAATTGAAATGAGCCGAGATCTATTTGCGCTCAAAGACAAGTATACCAATTGAATTCTTCAAGAAGACAAGCAGCTTTGATAAAAGTACAAACGCTCATAAGCATAAAAGACATAAGGGTTACCGGAACATATATGGTGTTTTTTTTTTTTAGCCAGTACTAACTCTGACTTTGAATAAAACACATACTTATACCCTGTATTCCCTTGTGGATCCTTGGGCCTCTACTACGCCTATGCGCCATCATGTACTATTTCTGGCAATGTGTCTGAGTTCTCCTCAACTGCCGTGCTTCCTTCTCGACTGTTCTGCACCATATTTTCCTTGGACCGCCAGGTCTTCTGCCATCCTATGCTAAAGGGTTCTATTGCATAGCATAGTTCGCTATGGAACTGTCACCCTTACGGAACGTGTGACCAATACACTGCCACTTCCATCGTT
The DNA here is from genome assembly GCA_945910035.1 of Brachypalpus laphriformis. NCBI lineage: Eukaryota > Metazoa > Arthropoda > Insecta > Diptera > Syrphidae > Brachypalpus > Brachypalpus laphriformis. The sequence continues at coordinate 39,387,752 of OX246753.1, forward strand.
GGATTTTTGTGCTTATTGGTTCCTGACCCGTTCTCTCGTAAAGGTGTTCGTTAGAGAAACGATTGGGTCAGAAATTCCTTACGATATTGTGCAGGCACCTATTTACGAACGCTAGCAGCTTACTGGTGATAGTGGTGGTCACTCTCCATGTGCTGCATCCATATAACAGCACGGATTCAACGTTGGAGCGGAACCGTCTTTTCTTGGAGTTCAAACTGATTGCATTGCTTCGCCATATTTTGGACAATAACACTTTGCTTTGGCAATCCTGTTGGCTATATCCAGTTTGGTTCCACCAACGGTCGAGACAATACTCCCTAGATACTGGAAATTCTCTACTCTCTCTATTGCTGATAATTTTAGTTTTTGGCGTATTTATTTTCAGCGCGACGACGAATGCCGCTCTCTCCACATCTTCTGTTATTTGGTAAAGGTCCATAATTCTGTGAGAGAGTAAGCATATATCGTCAGCGTAGTCAAGATGTTTCAGTTGGGATGTAAGAGTCCATCGAATTCCTCCGTTTCCCGTCGACAAAGCTGCATGAAGCACATCGCTAATCACCAATAGGAATAATATTGGTGAAAGGATACAGCCTTATCTTACCCTACTTTGGATATCAAATTCCTCAGACAACCTTCCCCTATGCAGAACGTGACATTTGGAGCCTTCATATGTATCTTTGATAATAGTAATTAGTTTATCGGGAATACCTCTCCTGCGTAAGGCACGCCGAGTAAACTCCCTGTTGACACTATCGAACGCCTTCTCAAAATCAATGAACAGCAGGTGAAGTGGCGATCGATATTCAACACACTGTTCGATGATAATCCACAGGGTGTTGATGTGGTCGGCACAAGAGGATCCAGAGCAGAAACCTGCTTCTTTGGCATCGAGTGTGTCTTCGAGATATTGTTTGATTCGCTCCAGGATGATTTTAGCTTTATCTTAGCTACAGCATGCAGCACGCAGATACCCCTCCAGTTTCCGCACTGCATTAAATTTCCTTCCTTGTCGTTACTGGGAGACCTGGTGCGTATTCGGGAATTTCTCACCTCGGGCACCATAATCTGATTTGGGAGCATATAGCTAGCGAATACGCGGTTCAAAACCATAGCAAAATGCTCTTTCCATCTCTTGAGCTGCTCAGCATCCGAAATGAGCAAGGCTCTTCACTGGGTGTTGACTGGAGCTGCGACCACCTGTCAGCTCTTTGGTGATTCTGTAGACGGTCCTGCTGTCGCACCGCCGTGCAGCTTCCTCTGCTTCTGTATCCAGCGCACGCCACGCTGAACTTCTCTCATCTTCATGCGATATAGAGACTCTAGCTCGCTTCTCCCTGCTGCTGGAGTAGTTGCAAGGCGAGCTTTCAGCTCTTTTCGTTCATCAATTCGTCTCTAGGTATCCCCGGAAAGCCACACCTTATGTCTTCCCTACAATGGGCCGATAATTATTTCAGCACCAAACAAAAACACAGCACACCAATGGTCATGGATGGTTACGGGCAGTGAGCTGCTGACTGCTTCCACACATTGCGAAAAGTGTTCTCTTAATTGTTGGCACACTGTGGGATCACTAAGTATATCGATGTTAAGTCTGGGCATTCTTGTGTTATCGTGGGATCTTCGACCTGCAGCAGTGCGTAGTTGGAGAGTAGCTATCATAAGATGGTGATCTCGTACTATTCCCATATCTGCCCCTCACCTGTTTCGGACGTCCATGAGACTACCTCTAAAGCGGCGGCTGATGGCAGAATGGTCAAAACACATGAAGCTTCATTAAACCTATTTGTATTTATTCGAGTGAAAACATTCTGCAATAACTTTTTAAACACAACTGTGGGCATATGCCCACCACGCCTGGATCTGATGAATGATGTCATCTGAGAGACAAAGCACTTTTTCAAGCATTTGTGGCCGTATGTCCTCAATGATATGTCCCACGAATAATGTTGGCTTACAGTGCCAGTTAATTTTGGGGCCATTCACCGAAATTTCGCCGCAAAGATGCACGAGCACGAGCTCGATCTGGTAAGCCTTCAAACCAAGATCTTTGCGTAAAATTTTCCATAGAATGGATGAACAAAGACCAAGCAATTGGGAGCGACGTCGAATTGATAAACTTGGATCTTCTTCAACACTCTCCTAAACGAATTTCGAATTACAAAGCAACCAACAGCAAAGCAGACATTACCGCCATCCAAGGAGTCCGATCGGATGGGTCGGGCAAAAGTGGGATGAAAAATTGCGATATTTACTATGACAATTGCTACATACAACAAGGACAGCGTCTGTTAGAGCTAGAATTAGCCAAAAAGTCTCAACTTTCCATATGACAATCCATATGGATGGATGACTGAGAATGGCTTCTACCAGCTCTTTGACAAAACGTAAGAGCAACCACGAGGTTGAAATTGTCCTCGATGGTTTTAATGCAAAGCTAGGAAAAGAGAATGTCTTTAGTAGCGTGGTCAGAAAGTACACCCTGTACGACACTACATCCGACAATGGATTCAGGCTAATTGACTTTGCGGCGGGACACTATCTAGAACGGAACGAAATCAACGAAATACTGCGAGGAAATTTGAAGTCGGATGGCTTCAATTACAAGAGGCCGCCAGAGCCGATCGAGTCTCTTTGAATCTTAATCTAAGTCCTATGCCGCCAGCAGCAAATGCAAAAACCAATGACCAAATTAATGAAGAAAGGAGACCCTCTAAACTGTGCCAGCTGCAGATTCATAAGTTTTCTCAATATCGCATGTAAGATCATATCTACCGTGAACGCTTATCAGTGTGGCTTCATGCCGAGAAAGTCCAAAATTGACCGGATATTCACCGTACGACAGATCTTGGAAAAACCCATGAACATGAAATCGATACGCATCATTTCTTCATCAATTTCAAAGTCTACTCTCGCCTACGTCGATAACATTAACATAGTCGGAAGAACACAGCGGACCATCAGTGGGACGTTTCCAAGTATTGAGGAAGAGGCTGCAAAGATGGCTGTACCGGTCAATGAAAGCAAAACAAAATATGCTCTCTACACAAAAGTACACCCAACATCGCCGTATTGGACAAAATGCCACAATAGATAGATACAATGTTCAGCTAGTAAAGGACTTTGTCTAAGTAAGTTCTATGATGAACTCCGCAATTGAGATCAGTGGGGAGATTCAACGAGGAACTACTCTTGAGGAAAGCTGTTTTTCTGGGCTCAAAAGATAATTGAATAACGAGGCCCTATATCGAAATACTAAGGCAACTCTTTATAAAACGCTAATCATGCTGGTCCTGCTTTATGGCGCAGAGCAGGCCTATACAAGGACATCGACTTAGCCAGAAAAGTTCACATACAGCGACTTAGATGACTGGATCTTGTAGAGTGGATGGAGCCAAACGTTCCAGCCCGAAAAATCTTCAAATCTACCCCGGGTGGATGTCGCAGTAGAGGACAGATTTGTGGCAGGTGATGCAAGCAAGTAGAGCGAGACTTTAACCAACTCAGCGTGCAAAACTGAAGGCAGATGGCTGGTTGAGGCCAAGGTCCACTTCGCACTGTAGCGCCGCCTAAGTAAGTATGTAGTTTTAAGTTATTATTATGCCTGTATTAAACTGAATTGTTGTAAGGCCTAAATTTAAATTCCTTCTATCAAAATAGACTCTCTTCTTGAGGTAGTAAAAAACCATTTGGAGCACTTCATCCTATCATTCTGCACAATCTACTTAATTGTGCTCGTTTCCCACCAAATCTCATCCTTTGAAAGTAATTATTTCGTGCAGTGCACTTCTCTCACTACAATATCAAACATTATTGCAAAACATATTCAAACCGTTATTTCCCACTTGGCAGTCCAATTATCTTTTGAAAGGACGACTTCATTGTTGTAGAAGATTCTCACTCTTGAGTGTCACTTCAAATATTTTCATTTAACACACTCCGCAAAAATACTTGACATGGATTTCCGTATCTCGTCCTTTTTATATATAGCCGCATATACATATGACATTCTAGTTAGTAGAATGTCATTCACTTTGCCATGACATGACAATATTCTGAGTGCAGTACGACATTATGTGAAGTCGTCGTCAAATAGGCATCTATCGGATGCCAACCAGAATGTTCACCCAAGCATTTGTAACCTGAATTCTATGGTATTCCGCATTTCACTCAGTTGTTAGGAAAGCGATTCAAAAAAGATGCATCTACTTTAAAGGAATGCTTTGTTTTATTCTTTAAAACGAGGAACTATGTGGAGATTGTCCCTGTAAGAAACAACTGTTTTTAAACCAAATATGAGAAATCGGAGTTGTTTGTTTTCCACAGATACAGAATAAATTATGAAATAAATAAGTGACTTTAAACATTCAAAATGAATCCCCCTTGATAAATTTTGTTTGACAAAATTAATTGGTTATTTTACAAGTTCTTCTGGCCACCAATGACCATTCTACATAATCCTATTGGGGTCCCTTAATCACAGGAAAAATCTGCGAATTTCGCCATTTCTTTTTATTACATTCGTTTTCTGCGAATAATTCCCTCGCTATTAGATACTTTACGAGTGTAATTTATAAAAAGTTTTTTGCCTCATTATTCTCTCTTGAATTCCTTGTCGTACGTGTGCTTTTAGATTTGTCCTTGGACAGAATCGGCCACCATAATGATGTAATTAGGTTGGCTCAAGAACAGTCTTTAGATGTCATGTTGTATTTGCTACTGTTGAGATATTCGTCTTTGATGGGAAGCAATGTACGATTTAAACTATTCTCTTGGATGGAAAGTTTCTAGATCGATGACCGCAATTGAGCGTAATAAAAATAATACTTCTGGGGAACACTCTTGTAAGGGAGTGTTCCAAATGAAGCTTTTGGCTATTCATGAAACAGCTGAGTAGTTTTCGACATGATATCGAATAAATTCATCTGCATTAACACGGATATTTGATCAGTTTTAATGCACGCGGCTTTGATTGGATCGGTATTGGCAAAGCAATCTCGCGCATTTCCGAACTGCAATCTTATGCTGTCTACGTTCCTGATGATTTCGATACTCCAGTTAAATGACTTAGATGAACTGGTTAAAATTGACACTAAAAATAGAATATTAACCAAAATATATGAGTACTCTGTAGCAAGAGTTTTGAAATTTCTTATTTGAAAAATAAAAGTCACAGTGCCACTATTCTATGTAACTACATGTAAAATTCAATTTTGTGTGGGCAAATTATAATTTTTTTTTTCCCCGAAGGTATCTGAAAATCTTCCATAGACACTATGAGAATAGCAAGCACATGCTTATAGTAATGTCATATTCTTACTGAGCAAAAAACAGCACCCTTCGATATAAATTTGTTATTATAGATATTGCAACAAAGTAACAACTTGTCAAGTAATTTTTCTATCACGAAATAAAAACGTTTTGCAGGTTTCTTTCCACTGAAAGTTTGTAAAATATTGGCATTTGTTTTCTTGGTACAACCCCAAAGTTGTATACCGTACGTCCACACCGGCTTTAGCACTTGCTTGTATAAAAACAGGTTGTTTTCAGTACTGAGCTGGGAATGTTTTTTGAGTAACCAGATAAATTCTCTATATTTGATTTCGAGTTCTTTACATTTAATTTTCACGTGCGAATTCCATTTCAGCCATGCGTCGGGGAGTGTTTTTCCCAGGTATTTGGCCTCGTTGCAAAAGGTATTCGGGCCGAGCTTAGAAAAATTGGCAAGTCATTCGTTTTCTTATAAATGAAATTCACGTGAACAGATTTATATTCGGTGAGAGCGATCCGCCAGTCCCTCGTCCATTCATTCACTTTATTCAATGCGTTTTAGAGTTTTGCAGTCGTTTCTTGGATTGTTTTACCTACTGCTAGGATAGAATGTTTCCTTGCGGTACGCCGTCCGAAATTTCCTTGAGCTCCGATTATTCGTTTCCATGTCTAACACGGAAAAGTCTTTTTCCGAGATATGATTTCAGAATATCGTATAGGCAAACAGGAAGAACTTGTCGTAATTTGCATTTTAAGCCATTATACCACAAATTATCAAAAGCTTGAGAAACGTCAAGAAATACACTTGAGCATATCATCACCTTGTCAATCATCGAATGCTTACTTCTGAACCCAAACTGGTGGTTAGGGATAAGATTATTTTCTTCTATAACCGGTTCGAGATGCTTTGGTAATATCCTCTCGAAAATTTGGGATATGACTGGAAGAAGCGAAGCCCCATTTGGCGGTTTTCCTGATTTTAAAACCATTATGACTTCCGCAACTTTCCATTGGCTCGGCACGTGTTTTAATCTGAGCGCAGCATTTACAATATGGAGAAGCTTAATCAATTTCTTTTCTAGATAAAACTTTGAGAATTTCTCCGGTGATCAAATCAAAACCAGGAGATTTCTTAGGTCTTAGATTCTCGATCTCATGTTTGAGTTCCCTTAGCGTTGCACTTGTGAGCGTCAAATCGTCAGATGGTAAATCCAGCCTATTGAGATTTCCGTAAATCACTTGACCATCGTACGGTTTAAAGGTTTCTTCCAGGTGGGCCGCAAAGACGTCCGCTTTTTCTTTATCATCCCTTGCCTACTAATTTTGATTTAATTTAATTAGCGGCGCGGGGACTTTGAGCGTTTTGATGTCTTCTACAGCTTTCCAAAGTGAATAATTGGAATATGTTTTCGCTGTTAAACTTTCAAGATAATAGCCTATTGCACGATTCTTAAAATCCTTAATAGTCTTCTTTAACAAATTGCACAAACGATTCAAGTGTGCGGAGCACGACTTTGTTGCCATTTTTTACGCGCTTTTCTTTTTTCCTTGACCAATTCTTTTATTTCCGGAGGATATCGTAAACCGTATCTGTGCGGCCGTCTTTTTTTTTATAATTTGTGCGCGCCAAAGGGATTATTAATACCCTTATACTGGTTCTCAGGCACGGGCGGATAGGAAAAGGGGGGGAAAACAGAGGAGATACCGGTTTGCGTTGGCTTTAAATGTTTCAAGGTTGTAATGATTAGGAAATACAGAGGCTGGTAGTTCGTTCCATAAACGTTCCCTATATTTGACAGTACGTCCGAAGTTGATCTTGAGGGTGAACCGATGTGCATTCGAAGCATGACGCGTATTGCGGGAGAAGTTTTGAAGGGGAGGAATGCAACTGGCTGTTTCGCTGGTGCATTTTTTATAAAAAAAGGAAAGACATGAGACATTTCTACGATTTTTAAGTGAGACTATGGAGTTCACGATGTCTCTATCACCTATATATTTTAACGCGCGATTCTGTACCCTATCTAGAATGTGCAGAGCGGTCTTGGGTGTACCAGACCAGATGTGGGCGTTATATTCCAGCCTTGGGCGGATGAATGCCTTATAGATGAAGGCCAGATCAGACGAGGTAAAATATTGTTTGCACCGCTTAAGGAATCCTAGACATTTTGCAGCATTTTTGGCGACTCGAATATGTGATGGTTTCATCGAAGGCGGTTATTGATGCACATACCGAGAATGACAAGTCTTTCGGATTCAGCGATGCAAGTACCATTCATGGATAATGGTTGAGGGTCTTGGTTTCGCTTGAGAGACAGAAGACAGCATTGAGTTGTGGATGCATTAAATTCCACTCTATTGATTGAACCCCATTTGGTTATGCTGTCCAGGTCGGAATTTAATGTGTTTAACATACGTTGTCGTTTCTCTTCTACGGCCGAAGAGGTACTTGCGTTAGCGAACGAATATGAAAAACGGAGGGTACTGTCATCAGCGAAGGAATGGATTGCATTAGAAGTTGCAGACAAGAGGTTATTCATAAAAATGAGGAAGAGAGTCGGAGAGAAAACGGATCCCTGGGGGACACCAGCATTTATATGGTGAATTGAAGACTTGAAGCCGTCCAAGACAACTTGTATTGAACGGCCCGGAACGTCAAATGCTTTGGAAATATCGAGCGCAACCATCTTTGTTTCGCCGAAGTGATTGAGAGAATGGTTCCACTTTTCGGTGAGATATGCCATCAAATCACCAGTGGACCTATTGCTACGAAAACCATACTGCCGGTCATTGAGGAGTTTTCGTGAATCAAGATATTTCATAACCTGACGATTTATCAGCGTTTTCATGACCTTGGAAGAGGGAGGTAAGTGCAATGGGTCGGTAATTGGATTGAGAGTATTATTCCAAGAGGCGACCTGTACGATCTCAACGAAGCGGTCAACTTCAACCTCTAGTTCATAAGTTCATCTTCAATTTCGTTCCAAAAGCTTTCCCAGGTAGTTATTCGACCAGTTAATCTCGCTGGCTCTAGGTTATAGACTAGTTTTTCGCTCAAAGTCAAAATAACTGGGGAATGATCAGACGACAGATCAAAGCTCTCATTAACTTTTTTGTGGCTAGTAGATATTCTTTTCACAACGAATAAATCGATCAGGTCAGGTATTTTCGATGTATCAGTTGGCCATTAAGTCGGTTTACCCGTCAAATGGAAATCACAACTGTACTCCATACCTGCCCTATAGAGCATTCTACCTTTTTTCGAGTTGTATCTTGAGCCCCAGAACGTATGTTTCGCATTAAAGTCGCCGCCAATGATAAAATTGGGTTTCAGCGATTCAAACAAGTTAGTAAAATCAGATTCTTCGAGCGCAGAACGCGGTGGACAGTAGATACATGAGATTTTAAGAGTACGCTGACTATTTTTAACTCGAGTCGTGCACAGTTGCAAAGTTTCAAGTTCTATCTTTAGGTCTTCGGATTGTTCGATGCAGTCTTTAATAAATAAGGATGATCCTTACTTACTTACTTACTAAGGTGGCGCTACAGTTCGGGGTGAACCTGGGCCTCAACCAACAAGCCTCTCCATTTAGCTCAGTCTTTAGCTAGTTGCATCCAGTTGCGCACTCCAAGTTGGTCGAGGTCCCCTTGAACTTGTGCGCGCCACCTACGGCGATGATTCCCTCTACTGCGTCGTCCCTCGGGGTTAGATTCGAAGACTCTGCGGGCCGGAGCGTTGATATCATTCGCTCTACATGTCCTAGCCATCTCAAGCGTCCAATACGCCGTTTTTTGACTAGGTCGATGTCGCTGTACAGCTCGTATAGTTCGTGATTGAATCTTCTTCTCCAAAACCCGTCAACGCAAACGGGACCGAAAATCTTACGAAGAATTTTTCTCTCGAGGCGACCAAGGATATCTTCATCCTCTTTTAATAAAGTCCACGTTTCAGCGCCGTAAAGCAGGACTGGGATGATCAAGGTCTTATATAGAGTCTCCTTAGTTGTTCGAGATATGGCTTTACTGTTGAATTGCCTTATAAGCCCAAAAAAACAGCGATTGGCAAGAGTTATTCTTCGCTTGATTTCTGTACTGATCTTGTTTTTAGAGCTTATAGCAGAGCCAAGGTAGACAAAGTCCCTTACTACCTCGAAGTTATAGCTGTCCACGGTGACGTTTTGTCCAATTCGTCGGTGTTGGTTTTCCCTTCTTGTTGACAGCATATACTTGGTTTTGCCCTCGTTTATCGCTAAACCCATTTTGGCCGCTTCCGCCTCAATGCTTACAAACGCACCGGTGACAGCCCGCTGAGTTCTTCCGATAATGTCTATATCGTCGGCGTATGCAAGCAGTTGTACAGACTTGTAACGGATTGTGCCTCCGGTGTTGGCTTGTGAGTTCCGCACAATCCGTTCAAGTACAATATTGAAGAAGTCACATGACAGCGCGTCACCTTGTCTAAAGCCTTTTTTGACATCAAAGGTCTCGGTGAGGTCATTACCGACCTCGATGGAGCAGCGAGCGTTCTCCATCGTCAGCCTGCACAGACGGACAAGTTTGGCAGGGATGTGAAAACTAGACATGGCTCTATAAAGATCTTCACCATAGATGCTGTCATAGGCGGCCTTGAAATCGATGAAGAGGTGGTGAGTATCGATTTGGAATTCTTGGGTTTTCTCCAGGATCCGCCGAAGTGTGAAGATTTGATCGATGGTGGACTTTCCTGGTCTGAAACCGCACTGATAGGGTCCAATCAGGCTGTTGATAAAAGGTTTCAGGCGTTCACACAATATCGCAGAAAAGATCTTGTATGCGATGTTGAGGAGACTGATGCGTCTATAATTGGCGCAGAGGGGGTCTCCTTTCTTGTGGATCGGGCAAACGATGCTGAGATTCCATTCATCAGGCAAACACTCGTCTGACCAAATATTAGAAATTAGTTGGTGTATGCACTCTACCAATTCATCACCAGCTGCCTTGAAAAGTTCGGCCGGTAAGCCGTCAGGTCCAGCAGCCTTGTTCGATTTTAGCTTAGAAATTGCTATCCTCACTTCGTTTTGGTCAGGTGGATGGAAATTTTGATTATCATCGTCTATGTTGAATGGTTCATTCTGCCTGACAGCGGGATGTTGGTCTTCGTCGCCGTTATACAGTCTGCAGAAGTAGTTTTTCCATATTCTCAGCACCGACTGTGATTCTACTACGAGGTTTCCATTTTCATCTCTACAGGTTTCTGTACGGGTATTGTTCTCTGACATGTTTACCTTTTGGTAAAACTTCCGTACATTGTTCCTGGAGTATAAACTCTCGATATTCTCAAACGCGCGCTTCTCATGCTCTTTCTTCTTCTTTTGGAGAAGCCGATGTTCTTCCCGTCTTTTTTGCTCCTAGAGCTCACGAGCAGCTCTCGTTTTCCTTTGCAGCGCCGCTTTGTATGCTTCTTGTTTTGCTGCATGCACTCGCCGGCATTCTTCGTCAAACCATGGGTTTCGCGGTGGTGGGCGAGCGAGACCCAGCACATCAGTCGCGGCATTTCTGATGGCATGTTGGCAGCGTTGCCCCTGGTCTTCGGCACGTCAGCATATGGGTGATTGAGAGATTTCGGGATACACGTTCAGCGAAGAGTCTGGCGATATCTTGCAATTGTAGCTTTTCGACGTTAAATTTTCTCACAGTGATTCTACTTTATTGCTCAGTTTGGGATATCCACATTCGTACCTTGACTACAAAAAGATAATGATCTGAGTCTATGTTGGCCGCTCGGAAGGTCCGGACATCCAGAATACTGGAGGCATGCCTTACGTCGATCGCAATATGATAAATTTGGTTGATCGTTACATGATCATCGGACCGCCATGTCTGCTTATGAATACTGAGTTGAGGAAACCATGTTCTTGCTATGGTGACATTTTGCTTCGTAGCGCATTCAATTAGCCTTAGTCCGGTATCAGACGTGGTGTTATGCAGGCTATGCTTACCGACTGCCCTACCAGAGACGTCCTTTCCTATTTTGGCGTTAAAATCGCCCAATACGATTTTAACGTCGTATTTAGGACATTGCTCGTATGCTTTGTCGAGGAGCTCGTAGAAACACTCTTTGGTAGCAGAGTCCCTTTCGACCGTGGGGACATGAACACATATAAGGCTTATGTTAGCGAATTGAGCATTGATCCGGATAGGATAATACGCTCGCTCACGTTCCGGAGGCTTAAAACTTCTTGCCTAAGTCTGCCGCGTATAACAAATCCGCATCCGAATAAGCGTTGCCTGTTGCTTCTGTAGCAATCACCGTAGTACTTGTCACAGTTTTTCAGCCTCTTTTTGCCGGCCCATCTCATCGCACTTCCTGGATGACGGTTGTATCTGCTTTATAGTAGTCTAGGGCCTCTGCTAGTTGTTCGGCTGCACGTGGTCTGTAAAGGGACAGAACATTCTACGTACAGATCCGAAGGTCGTTGTCCTTATTTCGTTTGCTGGGGTCGTCATCAGTTGAGTCGTCCTTATCCAAGGCTTTTGGTTGTTTCGAAACCGTTAGTTTTTAACAAGGTAGGGAAGTTACCCCGACAATACAGCCCCCAACCTGGAGGGCCAGTTCCTTTAGTTATGCCCCTAGGACGAGGGGCCGGGTACACCGGTGCTACTAGTCCACTACGGGAGTATGAGCGCTATCGGTGGCCCATTAAGGGCTCCTCCGCCACCATCTCTATTCCAAGGTTCTGACCAACGTTGGAAATTCCTTACCGACCTGTGATTCGAGTACGTCGAAGCAGCTCGCGCAAGGTATTCACTAAGTTCAACCTAACTGGAACTATAGACGCCACCGTTGACTCTGTCTAGGGAATTCGTCCGCTGCCGCCTGGAACAGGAAGAAGTGCTCTAGTGGAAAAGCACTCTTCCCCCCCCTCTCTCAACTGCTGCCACCAAGAATCCGCCAAACGGGGTTGGTTACCCACTTCTTGGATTAAGGTTCTAGGCACCCGGCTGTCACCGTGTGGAGGTTGAGAGTAGGAGTTGGTAGGCCTCAGCTGAGTGAAAACACTTGTGTTTTCATATGATCGCATGCACTACCGTTTGACTAGCCATAAGGATGATCCGCCTCTCGCTTTTCCCGAAGGGTGGCAAGCGTGGTAATCATTATATTCTTTTATTTTCAAATGCGATTCATTTCTTGGATGGGTTTCAGAAATCAAGCAAATATAAATATCTTTCCACGCATGAATATTTCCACTTCAAGCTTTTTGCAAAAGTCGTTTGCATTTCAAGTACATATTTTTAGCATTCGTTTTTCATTCATATTCTAGTTGAAGTACGCGTTTTCCGTGAGCTTCTTCGAGTTTAACCAGCCTATCGAGAATAATTTTATTTATCTTTTAAGGACAGAGGTCGATGACTTTTTGTTGTCACTCTTTCCCTCACCTTTTTTCGCTCTGAACCCGGTAGTTTTAATTTGCCTACCTTCTCCTGTGCGATCCTACGCTTTGGCTTAGTTTGCAGTTTTGATTTTGCATTTATGGGCTTAAGGAGCACATCTCTCTGTTTTTGCAACTCTTTAGCTACTTCACAACTTCCATAATTTGCCGGGTGCTTTCCCTTACAATTAGCACCGGATGCAGAGGTTTGCTTCTTTACTCCACAAACCTGGGAGAGGTGATTTTGGCCTTTCTGACTTGATTTCAAAAGTATACCACTGAATCTTTTCGGTATTTAGCTTTCGGGACACTGCACGGTAGTCGCTGTAGTCATCATCATCAATGTTTGGAGTAACAGCTCTTTAAGTGCCAGGGCCTAGCTTCTCGCAGAAACTCATGTTGTGTGCGTTATATTTTCCACACGAATGGAAGGGACCTACAGTTTAGTGTCGAATCCGAACGGCGATTTGAGAAGCTTTTTCGTGACAACAATACTCTGGGATGTTTGTCAGATGCTCGCGAGAGGTGGGACCGTGAAAAAACATTTTGGGGTTGTTGAGATTCGAACTCGGAACCTCACGTGCAGTGATCCGACACACTAACCACTTACGCGACGGCGCCCACAAAAATGTAACCTTATATTTCGATGTTAACGTTCATTTAAGGAGGCTTTGCAACTTATTATCGTCCGTTATCTCGACGATGTTTATTGGTGGTGGTGAACGAAATTGCGCTAGAAATTGCTTTTCTTGCAGAGCTTTGTGCTTTCCTTTTTTTAAGGGATCGACTTAGGGCGATGAACCGGCTCGCCGTTTCTTACTAGATCTTTTCTTTGGGGCTCGAGTCGTTTCGCGTGCTAGCTCTTCTTCGTCGGTGTGATATTCCTGACTACCTAAGCGTGCTGGAGTACATTCGCGTTCTTTCTGGATATGCGTGTTCTTTAGGACCTTATTTTATTCTTCTAATAAGTCTATCTCTTTCTTAAGATCTTCATAAAGTAAATCCATTTCGTTTAGCTTGATTTGGAGTGCTTTATTTTCTTCCTCAAAACTTTTGCATCTCGCTGAGTCTTGAATTTCGCGCTCTGGCGCTCCCGGTGGACTTCTTTTCCCGGAGTTATTCGATCTTAGTGGAAGAGATCGAGATACCCTTGAACTTTTTGAAAAGGGCTCATTGGATTGCAATATAATAAATTGACACAAACAGCTGAGACCGGCGATAGCACTGACAAGAAAATGCAATTTCGAAAAGCTGTGCTAGCAAGTTTTAAAAATTGTTTAGCCATCGTTTTACGGAAAGCTAACAAAATATGATCATCAATTTTGACTGTCAAAAGTGTAACTCTCAAATGTTACCTTAGAGGATTCCACTTCAGTATTCGTAATACATATGAATGATAAACGAGGTCGAGATAAATAAAATTTCCTTGATCAATCGGCGGGTAAAATTGAAACGATTTTAGTATAACAAAAACTAAGATGCATGTAGTTCCTCAAATAGGACTTTTGGATATCTGCCTCGGAGCATTCACTAAATATCTATGCATAACGTTAGCTTGTTATTGCAAATGTCCGTGTAAAAACCAAACTGTCCTGTACTATAAGGTTTTTCTATTTTGGCCTCTGTCTACACACAATATAAGAAGAGCAGAAAAATTCAACCACTAGACACCACAGATAGTACAGCTTTATCCTACTCCACCATTTGTTTACCCCTAACGATGCAACTACACTTCCGAGTACTGCCAGAAGTCCTTTATCCAGTTGTGGTGTATACTCTAATGCCCTGGTGTCGTGTTAGATACTCGTAATGTTGTTATGAGCAAAATCCACTCTAGTGGCATATCCTGGAATTATAGTTCTTATCGTATAGCGGCGAGTACTATGTATACTCTATGTAATGCAGTTTGAAATTATACACTTGGAAGAAGTGACGATTATTTCTTGTATCCTCTAGGACTTAAAACACTTGAGGGGCATTAAAAAAGATTAAAAGAAAAATGACTCTTGCACAATAATGCAGCGTTTGATGGGATCTCTAAAAGAAACTAGGTCACACTTGATCATCGTACTTGCATAATACTCTACATATGTATACGTAGATGTTTGATTGCGACCTTTATGCATTTTACAGAGACGACTGTACAGAGAAACTGCAAGTTTAATTTGCATGTGCACACAAACTTGCAGCAATAGCACTTCTGCGAGGAAGAAAATTCCTCAAAAACAGCTGTGCATCGTTGTGGAATGAAATCATTACACAAAAAGTAAATAAATGAATGACATAGATAGATAGATATTTTTATTGTCATAGTACATACAAGGCTTACACGTTTAGTTTAATAAAGATAGCGTGCATAGAGATACGACATTTTATTTATATATATCTTACTACTGAACAACTTAACAATGAATATAAATTGCAATAAGCACATAATATGAATAATGGAAGGAAACCTTTACGTAGGTGCTACTTTCATACTCTTTGTATATCTTTCAACATTGCGAACCGTATATGAGCGTATTGAGCCTTCCTTTCAACTTAGGGGAATTTTTCGGTCACAGAAGATAGCGGAGTTTTCTCGCCACTTCATCCACCCTACCCTTACGCTATGATTGATGTCGTCATCACGGGTTGATTCGCTATTGATCATAGATCCCAGATTTTTGAACTTTTCGCACTTGGGAAGCACTGTTCCATTCAAATGAATGTCTGTAATAGGCCTCAGTGGATCATAGAACAAGCAGCGCAAGTACTCTGTCTTTTTTGAACTAATGCGGTACACATTTCTCTCCAAAATGTCCACCCACACATCAAGTGCTCGTTGCAGGGACGTATGATCCTCACTTATGATGGCTCCATCGTCAGCAAAGTGTAAAAAAATTTATAATCAGCAAAGAATAAAATATTCAAATATTTATCATCAGCAAAGAATAATTAATGTATCTTGGGGTCCGTCACTTTACCTTCAAATAGATAGTCAACGACTGCAATAAGAAGCAAATGACTTAACATGCTTCCCTGGTGCACCTCGACTTAGATTGCGATTTCTTCGGTTACTCCAGCGTAACATTTCATCGTAGGGGGGGGGTTTCTGACTTAGTTGTCATTTGTATTCCCGTTAGTCCTATTGGACTCTTTTCTCTCACATTTCAATATTCTTAATTTGCTCATGATAGTTTTGGCAATTTTAATCAATGCAACCCAAGCTTTTTGGCTCTTAATCGTTTCAACTATATTTTCGGGGGTCAGTCCCACTCCTATTTTCTGGCTCAATATTTCCCTCTCGTCTAGAAACCGTGGACATTGAAAAAACACATGTTCGGCATTTTCAATGCAGTTACCAGATCGTGGACAGTAGGAGATGTCATCATGCTCGTATTTAAGCAGGTGTGAACGGAAGCATCCATAACCTGTTAGCAACTGGGTTACGTGAAACCCCACTTCACTATGCCGTCTTTCTATCTATAGTTTAAACTGTGGTGTGGGCACATGCATCCACCTAGCCTTTTTGGAGACGTTTCAGAGTCCTTGCCACGTTCCTATGATCTGTATCCTTAGTGACATTTGTTGGGTTTCGCCGGTTGGAGCAGCTTGCTCTTATTCGAGCGTTTCAGTTCATATTGTGGTCGCTGCTCTTCTGCCAAGATATCTATTGGTAACATTTTTTGCTATCACACAGGCTACATCGCTGCAGGTGGTACGCAGCATACTCTTAATGTACATATTCTGTACACTGGGGCAATCTTGCTTCTGTTTGTGTTAGTCGTCATGGCTCGCCCAGATTGGTACGGCGTAAAGTATTACAGACGTAATTGTTCTGGCCACAAGTAATCTTCGACTATGCCTAGGGCCTCGTGTAGTAGGCATGATTCGTGCCAGAGCAGCGCTGGCATTCGCTGCTTTGTAAGACACACTCTTGAGGTGTATGACCCCTCCATGTCTTAGCACCGCCCATATCAGATCTCGTTGTTAGCTGTCCAATGCTTTTTCAAAGTTAACCAATACTATACTTATGTATGCAATATCGAAATTCTTTAAGGAATCACGATGTTTTTCCATTATGATCCTTACACTTTGGATTGCATCTATGGTTGATTTATCCGTGATAAACCCGCACTGATCATCAGATAGCAGTATTATTTTTCGCAGTCGACCACCTAATACCCGCTCAACGTTCTTCATGGTGTGTGGCATCAGCTTAATCGAACGGTGGTTTTGCGTATCATCCTTCCCATTATATACAGGGAGAAGGTATCTTTCCCTCCATTGATTTGGCATTGGATCACCTCTCATAAATTGGGATATTTGAATTCTGAGCCCTCTGAACCCGATGTCTTCCATCTTTTTCCAAAACTCAGAGGGCATTTTGTCTAGCCCAACTGCTTTTCATTTTTTAGAGTATTTGACCGCCTCACTAACTTCTTCGACTATAATATCTTTACAGTTAGCGGTGACTCTTGAAAAGTATGGACGGGGAAACTGTTTATTCAAAAGTTGTACACATTACGGCTACCACCTCTGCAGAATTTTGTCGTCATCCACAAGGAGCTGGTCATGAGCATTGTTAATGAACTTTGGCGAACGAATCTCCTGAGCATTCCTCCTTCTTTGGGTGGCTATTTCGAAGCTAATATCTGATGAATTTGTGGCGTAATTACGAGCGTTAGCTGCAAAAGCCTAAAAGGACCTAAAAAAGTTCCAGTTTACCTTCTTATAATATAAATACGTTTTTTTTTTTACCAAGGGTAGGAGTACACAGGATCCAACATTCCACTGAGAGATGGTCTGAACTCAGTGCGTTAATGACAGATGGCTGCGCTAAGCTATTTGGTACATTTGTTATAAAAATGTCTACAGACGAGACGGGGAAAACCTTTTAGCGGTTGGTTTATAAGTGGGGCTGCTGGAATACAAAAGTTGCAACGGATGTCTGAACATTAAGTCCTGTAAAGCATTACACCAATAGTTTGCTTTTAAGCATACTGCTAAATGAGTGATAGGTTATTTAAATAACATTTTATTTCAGTCACTGAAAACGAGTTGCAAAATACTTTATCTGACTTACCTAATAGATCACTCGAACTGAATGTAAATTATTATACGAGCTATGCCAAACTTAAGGTATTAATTAAATCAACCAAAGTCAAGAAATCCCCAGGCCCTGATAACATTAATAAACCACTCTTGAAAGCTTCTTAAGAAAGGTATACAATTTCTTACCAATCTTTTTAACTCTTGCCTTAAACAGTGCTATTTTCCAAATGCCTGGAAAATAGCCAAAGTTGTTCCTATCTAAGCCTGGTAAGCTCAAAGATAGCCCTCTCAGTTATAGGCCCATAAGCGTGCTAAGTTGTCTAAGTAAACTCCTTGAAAAGGTTATTAAGGAAAAGATTGATAATCATATTATCGATCTTGAACTTTTGCCCAATTATCAGTTAAGTTTCAGGCCTGGGCACACAACTTGTCACCAAATTGTAAAAATAAAAAAAACATATAAAAGATAAACTTAAATTGAAGGAATCCATTGGAATGGTCCTTCTTGATATCGTAAAGGCTTTCGACACCGTTTGACATGATGCGCTGATATATAAACTTATGAAGCTAAGTTTTCCAGTTCCAGTCGTCAGAATGGTACAGAGCTTTTTTAAAGACAGAAAGTTTGCAGTTTATATAGGGAAAATAAAATTGACTTGCCATAGTGTCTTTTTGGTGTACCTCAAGGTTCAGTGCTGGGTCCGACCCTGTTTAATTTATTTGTCTCCGATATGCCTTTTATCGATACCCATCTAGCCATGTTCGCGGTTGATACTGCTCTTTTCGCATCGGGTATTATTTTCCGTGATGTTTTTTAGTCTTGCAAAATTCACTCAATCTGATTGAAAAGTTTTTTATCAAATGGAAAATTAAAGTCAATGCAGCTAAAACCCAAGCGATATGTTTTACTCGTCGCAAAAAACCCTGCTTCCTTCCAAATGCTGAGCTCCAAATATGTTCAGAAGACATTAAGTTGTCCAAAGATTGCAATTACCTTGGCGTAGTCCTGGATAACAAACTGACTTTTCAAAAACACATCACTAGTACGATAAATAAAGTTAATGTAACAACAAGGATCTTATATCCTTTCATAAATCGAAAATCTCGCCTGAGCATGCAAAACAAAATTCTAACGTTTAAAACTATATTTCAGGCCATACTTATTTATGGTGCACCCGCATGGTTTGATTGCGCCAAAGCGTATGTTAAAAAGTTGCAGAAATGTCAAAATAAAGTCCTGGAAATGATGCTTAGATTGCCATGGTATTACTCTACTAATAGGCTGCGTTATAAGGGTAAGGTCAATACGATTGCATTCCTTACGAACCGATCCCAACAAAATTTTTTCTTAAAATGTTTTTTTTCTATTAACGAACTAATATTGCAACTCCCTAATAATGCTAACTAAAAATAAAGTCTCTAGAAAAATGTAAATATGGGGTAGGAGCAATACTAATCCTTAAGATTTATATGAAGGTTTTTTTCCCGTAGTATTTTCCCTTAAATCAGCCTATTTCTATAAATATATTTATGATCATTGTATATAAGCTATGTGTTAAAGATGTAAAGGATCTTAATATCCTAAATCTCTTAACTAATATCAAAAATGTATATATGTAATATAATGCTGCGAATAAATGAATAATAAATGTCAGTGGATTGCAAAATTCTCCAAACATAGGAAGACAACTTGAAATATCTTTCTAAATGTAATTGAATTTCCAGAAATTGATCAAAGTTGTTAGAATCCTGAAAATAATTACAACGTTACTTCTTGCGACTACTATATATCCAACCTTTGAAGAAATAAAGGAAATTATTTGAGATTACAAGTCACCTAGCTTTTGAAACAAGCCTGACTACAAAAGCCAACATTAAGGAGAATGCCTTTTATGTCTGTCCATGGAAACTTACGCCCCCTTTCCAAAAGTAAGGAACAGACAATGATTGATGGTATGAACGCAATGAGTTCAAAAGAATCATTAGTTAAAGTTTAACATATCAAGAAAATAAAATATCACACTATGCTGAGCATAACCCAATTTTTTCGGTTCGTACAAAAACGTCCAAACAATCAAATTGTAATAAAAATAATAAATTGCTGTGGCTATTTCCGGATTGAATGGGTTCATTCTTCTTCTAGAGCGGATATCCTTAAGAGAATCAAAATCGCAATCAAAATCAAATAAAAAGCAGCTATTACTGAACAATGCTGGGAAGGAAATAGCAGCCAGGATGTTGTGTGTGTAGTAATAAGGCAACGAAATTAAGAACAGAATTAGAGAGGCGTTATGAGGATGACACACAAAAGATATTCCTTCCATTGTTGTCCATTTTTAGTTCTATTATTTTTGCAGCTCCAACGTTAATGGCACAGACACATGTTTCTTCGACTTTTTCTATGCGAATGGTTTTACTGCGTCATGTCCTACGCACACTCTGGATATTTTATGTTTTTCTATAAAAAAAAAATATCCTTGTTTGCATCATTGGTCAGTTAGTGACCTAAAAATAAATTTCCTTTGTACAGCTATTCTAGGAATTTCGATACATAACTTCAAGGTGAGGCGCAATTTCTTTCGCCCATTTAATCAATAGAAAATGTACGACTGATATCCTGTTTCAATTTGTCAATAACAAAGTTATGAGAGTTATTTGCGTTCTTTCGAAGTGAGTTTGAATTTCTTAAATTTGTGTGTGTGGGTGGTTTGCATAAATGAAATTAAATTTTAATATGGCTTCTATTTGTACAAATATTGTGTCAATATCTTAGCACCTGGCCATCGCAAAAGACAGCATTCTGGGATAGTGTTATGCCTAATTAAAGAAGTAGGAGGATTAGGTGATATAAAATGTTAGCTACACTTAAATTTCTTAATGGTAGCGGCTGATAACCTGTCGTGTGTAGGAAGACCTAGCATAAGACATGATCATCTCTCAATGATTGCGCCTAAATTTGTACAACCAGTTATGGTTTTGTATAAAATGACAGCAATTGTGCTATGTCATAACTGCTATTTAATCATAGAAAGCTACACACTTCAACATCGCGTCAGGCAAATTTATTATGAAAATGTGTGCTTTGTTGGTCAAACGAAACCCAATATTCATCAATAAATCGTCTTCAACGACGAGGCGTTTTTTTTGTGAAAATTACTGCATGAATAATCAATATTGTCAGATTTGAGACGACCTCATTCTACAGCAGTTTTATAAGCTTCCTCTGTATCCAGCAAATCTCATTGCTTAGTATACATTTTGGTCTGACCTCATCAATAGTAGGGAAGGCCATGAAAGTGGTTTCGATATAAGAGAGCCGAGGTGGTAACTGTCAACGGCGAAAGTATTGAGAATTAGTTGATATGGTGATATGCAATACATATGTGGTTCTATTGAGTGAAAAGTTTCTAAGTCGCATTATTTCGAGAAGAACTGATGTTCAGTGACCACCACGATCGTGTAATTTAACGTGCTCAGACTTTTTTCTTTAGGGATACTTTAAGTCGTGAAAGACAGCTGAGATCTTCGGCACTTCATATGAATGGACATACAACATTCATTCATTAATTCCAGCTTTCTGCAATATTGGTTCCGAACATGTTTCTAGTTGAACAAAAATGCAATCGACTGACTTATAAGTTGTATACTTGGAGCTATTTTAAACCAATCCGACCAGATGTTTTATTACGAGGCTTGCTCAATTTATAGTCAGGTTTTTATAATACTTATGTATGTAGTATTGTGGTATAGTGGGCGCCGTGGCGTAAGTGGTTAGTGTGTCGGATCACTACGCATGTGGTTCCAAGTTCGAATCCCAGAAAATACCAAAAAGTTTTTTCACGGTCCCACCTCTCGCGAGCGTCTGACAAACATTCGAGAGTATTGTTGTCACGAAAAAGCTTCTCAAATCGCCATTCGGATTCGGCATTAAACTGTAGGTCCCTCCCATCCGTGTGAAAAATATAACGCGCACAATATGAGTGGTTGCGAGAAGGTAGCCTGGCACTTTAAAGAGCTGTTGCGCCAAATATTTGTATTTTTTTTGTATGTAGTATTAATTATAAAAAACGTTTTAAGCTTCAAGTTGCTTTTGAATGAAAATTAAAAGTAAGAACATAAGTTTATGGAAAACCTATACGAATATAAAAATACGAATTAAAAAATACGAATATAAAAATATAAATATAAAAAGCACGTCTGGTCGTCGTTAGAGATCGTCATCAACTGTCCCTTCTCCTTCGCATGCGCCGCTCTTTTATTCTCTTTCCATTCATCCTTCGTCCCACATTCATCCATCCTGACCATCATCTATTTCAGATGATCCACCGTGCCATTTCTTCATTTTGTCGACGCTGCTGGAAGTTTTCTCTGGACCATCGTGCTCGCCGACCTTCATCACATCGTATCGTTCGTTTGGCTGGACTGACACAACTTGATATGGACCAAAATATTTTTGCCGGATTTTTAGTCCACTGCCAAATTGCGTCCTCACAATCGCCACAAGATCTCCTTTTCGATATTGGGCCGGCTTTTTGCGTCTTCCATCGTAATATGCTTTATTCTCTTGTTGGATCTTCTGAGTTTGATCTCGTGCCTTGATGCGCAGCTCTTCTCTTGTTTCTTGAAACACATGAAGATTTTCTTCGTCGATGATTTGCATAATCTCTGGATTTCTCTCTGTCTTCATCGGGACCCCAATCATGAGCTCAAAGGGCGACATCTTGATGGATCGGTGGTATGAGCTGTTGATGAAATGTTGCACCTTTGATATGTGCTGATACCACTTTTCTGGTTTGTCGATTGATAGCTTAGTTAGCGATGTTACGATAACTTGATGAAGCCATTCCCTCGTGATGTACCCGTTGTCACAAGATGAAGAGATACTCCTTGTTCGTCACAAAAATGTTTGAACTTTGTAGAAATAAACGCGCCCCGTTTGTCGCTATTGATCTGCTTCGGTTTTCCGAATAAATCCACGACCATCTGTATGTTTTCAATTGCTTCATCATCATCATTGCTTAGTAGGGAAAATCCAAGTAAATTTAGTGAAGCTGTCCACTATCGTCAAAATATACTTATAAAACTTTCCTGTTGATGTCATCGGGCCCAAAAAATTGACGTGAAGTATGTCCAAAGGAAATGGAATGTATACTGTTACAAATTTAACAAATCCCTATAGTCGCCTGACCACACACCGAAGAAAGTAATTTTTGTGCGCTCCGTTGCCGGCAGTCGTTAACAGCTGTCATCTGTTTGCACAATTGTTAGGGTTGTTCGATAACTTGTGTGACGTCACATTACCCCCATCTTATGCTTGAGACTCCGGATCGAGCTGGTGGAACTTATTCATACGATTGAAATAAACTATTTTTTCTGTTCTTCCTTTCTGTATACGGCAAATAACGTCAGAAATCTTTTGCTTTTTTACATACAGCCCATCCCAATCCGACTGCAACTTTGGGATTTTACCCTTTTTTCTCCCCACTACTCTCCGACGAGGATAAGGCTTTTTCCAGGCTTGACAGACTTTACAGCACTTACATCGTATCCGCACATCTTCGGTATACCCGAACCAATAAAAGGACCTCTGCAGTTTCTTTAACGTTTTTCCTACACAAAAGTGATCTCCTGGGCTATCGTAAACCATAGAGAGAACGTGTTAATGTAGCTGCTTTGGTACGACGGTTTGGTAGACAACATCATTACGATGAAATAACTTCCTACATAGAACATTGATCCGAATGCACAATGTATCCCTGATCACTATGACTTTAAGATAGGGTATAATTGGTGTAGATTATCCAATTCGGGCCGGGAGTTCCGTGACACCCAACCTTTTACTTGGCGCAGTTACTCATCCGCATCTTGGAAGCTTACTATGTCGTTCAATACTATAGTATACGCAACATGGTAATTGCAGTCGCGCTCTTCCTTGTTGTCACAGTGTCGGCACGGCTGGTCCACACAGGGCCTTCGATATAGAGCGTCGGCATTTCCGTGACATTTACCTGCACGATGAATAACTATAAAGTTGTATTCTGCCAGCTTTTATAACCATCGGGCAAATTGACATTCGGGCTCCTTGAAATTCAGCAACCATTGTAAAGATGAATGATCGGTCTTAAAAGTAAAGTGACGCCTAAGTAAATATGGTTTAAAATGTATTTCCGATTTTATAACAGCCAATAACCCCTTCCTCGTAACACAGTAATTGGTTTCTGCTTTAGAAAGTGCTTTGCTATAGAACTCGATGGGAAGTTCCAATCCAATCTTTAAAAGCACGGCTCCACAGCCAAACTTGCTGGCAAAGGTCGATCCATTCAGAGAAGTATCTACTCAAAATTAAGCGCCTCTCGTACCCTGGTGTTGGGCATTCGATCCATACGAGTTATTCCAGCAACACCGCGAAGGAACATCATTTTGACAGCTTGTATCCGCAGTCTTATTCTTTCGGTCACTACCCAAATTCCATGACCATATCGGTAGGTGAGAGTTGGAATATATGGTATACCGAGTTGATAACCGATAATTTAGCTTCAGCACTAAGTTCGGCCTTTCTTATTACAGATTGACGAAGCTCTCTCAGAATT
The DNA here is from genome assembly GCA_945910035.1 of Brachypalpus laphriformis. Lineage (NCBI taxonomy): Eukaryota > Metazoa > Arthropoda > Insecta > Diptera > Syrphidae > Brachypalpus > Brachypalpus laphriformis. The sequence goes on from OX246753.1 coordinate 39,412,056, forward strand.
GATCCAGCCTAAATAATTCTACAGGATAACTCAACATTACTCTTCCTATCACTCGTAAATAAAACCCCGAGGTACTTAAACTTATCCACCTGCTTCAGTGGGACTCCACTAATTTGCAGAGTGCACTGAATGGGTGTTTTGGAAATGGCCATTACTTCCGATTTGTTCACGTTTACCTTCATTCCAGCATCATCACAAACGGCTACAAATATTTCCAGTGCGCGCTGAAGTTCGATTTGAGAGGACCCAAGGATGACCAAATCATCCGCAAAGAGCAAATGGCTAATCCTTAAGTCTCTCACTTTGAAACATATAAAAATATAAATATAAAAAGCACGTCTGGTCGTCGTTAGAGATCGTCATCAACTGTCCCTTCTCCTTCGCATGCGCCGCTCTTTTATTCTCTTTCCATTCATCCTTCGTCCCACATTCATCCATCCTGACCATCATCTATTTCAGATGATCCACCGTGCCATTTCTTCATTTTGTCGACGCTGCTGGAAGTTTTCTCTGGACCATCGTGCTCGCCGACCTTCATCACATCGTATCGTTCGTTTGGCTGGACTGACACAACTTGATATGGACCAAAATATTTTTGCCGGATTTTTAGTCCACTGCCAAATTGCGTCCTCACAATCGCCACAAGATCTCCTTTTCGATATTGGGCCGGCTTTTTGCGTCTTCCATCGTAATATGCTTTATTCTCTTGTTGGATCTTCTGGGTTTGATCTCGTGCCTTGATGCGCAGCTCTTCTCTTGTTTCTTGAAACACATGAAGATTTTCTTCGTCGATGATTTGCATAATCTCTGGATATCTCTCTGTCTTCATCGGGACCCCAATCATGAGCTCAAAGGGCGACATCTTGATGGATCGGTGGTATGAGCTGTTGATGAAATGTTGCACCTTTGATATGTGCTGATACCACTTTTCTGGTTTGTCGATTGATAGCTTAGTTAGCGATGTTACGATAACTTGATGAAGCCATTCCCTCGTGATGTACCCGTTGTCACAAGATGAAGAGATACTCCTTGTTCGTCACAAAAATGTTTGAACTTTGTAGAAATAAACGCGCCCCGTTTGTCGCTATTGATCTGCTTCGGTTTTCCGAATAAATCCACGACCATCTGTATGTTTTCAATTGCTTCATCATCATCATTGCTTAGTAGGGAAAATCCAAGTAAATTTAGTGAAGCTGTCCACTATCGTCAAAATATACTTATAAAACTTTCCTGTTGATGTCATCGGGCCCAAAAAATTGACGTGAAGTATGTCCAAAGGAAATGGAATGTATACTGTTACAAATTTAACAAATCCCTATAGTCGCCTGACCACACACCGAAGAAAGTAATTTTTGTGCGCTCCGTTGCCGGCAGTCGTTAACAGCTGTCATCTGTTTGCACAATTGTTAGGGTTGTTCGATAACTTGTGTGACGTCACATTACCCCCATCTTATGCTTGAGACTCCGGATCGAGCTGGTGGAACTTATTCATACGATTGAAATAAACTATTTTTTCTGTTCTTCCTTTCTGTATACGGCAAACAACGTCAGAAATCTTTTGCTTTTTTACATACAGCCCATCCCAATCCGACTGCAACTTTGGGATTTTACCCTTTTTTCTCCCCACTACTCTCCGACGAGGATAAGGCTTTTTCCAGGCTTGACAGACTTTACAGCACTTACATCGTATCCGCACATCTTCGGTATACCCGAACCAATAAAAGGACCTCTGCAGTTTCTTTAACGTTTTTCCTACACAAAAGTGATCTCCTGGGCTATCGTAAACCATAGAGAGAACGTGTTAATGTAGCTGCTTTGGTACGACGGTTTGGTAGACAACATCATTACGATGAAATAACTTCCTACATAGAACATTGATCCGAATGCACAATGTATCCCTGATCACTATGACTTTAAGATAGGGTATAATTGGTGTAGATTATCCAATTCGGGCCGGGAGTTCCGTGACACCCAACCTTTTACTTGGCGCAGTTACTCATCCGCATCTTGGAAGCTTACTATGTCGTTCAATACTATAGTATACGCAACATGGTAATTGCAGTCGCGCTCTTCCTTGTTGTCACAGTGTCGGCACGGCTGGTCCACACAGGGCCTTCGATATAGAGCGTCGGCATTTCCGTGACATTTACCTGCACGATGAATAACTATAAAGTTGTATTCTGCCAGCTTTTATAACCATCGAGCAAATTGACATTCGGGCTCCTTGAAATTCAGCAACCATTGTAAAGATGAATGATCGGTCTTAAAAGTAAAGTGACGCCTAAGTAAATATGGTTTAAAATGTATTTCCGATTTTATAACAGCCAATAACCCCTTCCTCGTAACACAGTAATTGGTTTCTGCTTTAGAAAGTGCTTTGCTATAGAACTCGATGGGAAGTTCCAATCCAATCTTTAAAAGCACGGCTCCACAGCCAAACTTGCTGGCAAAGGTCGATCCATTCAGAGAAGTATCTACTCAAAATTAAGCGCCTCTCGTACCCTGGTGTTGGGCATTCGATCCATACGAGTTATTCCAGCAACACCGCGAAGGAACATCATTTTGACAGCTTATATCCGCAGTCTTATTCTTTCGGTCACTACCCAAATTCCATGACCATATCGGTAGGTGAGAGTTGGAATATATGGTATACCGAGTTGATAACCGATAATTTAGCTTCAGCACTAAGTTCGGCCTTTCTTATTACAGATTGACGAAGCTCTCTCAGAATTGATCCAGCCTAAATAATTCTACAGGATAACTCAACATTACTCTTCCTATCACTCGTAAATAAAACCCCGAGGTACTTAAACTTATCCACCTGCTTCAGTGGGACTCCACTAATTTGCAGAGTGCACTGAATGGGTGTTTTGGAAATGGCCATTACTTCCGATTTGTTCACGTTTACCTTCATTCCAGCATCATCACAAACGGCTACAAATATTTCCAGTGCGCGCTGAAGTTCGATTTGAGAGGACCCAAGGATGACCAAATCATCCGCAAAGAGCAAATGGCTAATCCTTAAGTCTCTCACTTTGAAACATTCTCCGCCACGGCTGCGCTATAACATCCAGTCCGTATATACAATGAAGAGGAGAGGTGACAAAACGCACGCTTGGCGAAGTCCATCGCCCACAGTAAAAGGTATTGATTTAACTCGGTTTATCCGAACACATCCTCTACAGTTTGTATATAAAGACCGAATCCCACTTAACAGGGAACCACCAATCTCACACTCCTACAGAACACTCCAGAGTTTGCCTCGAGGAATCCTATCATATGCTTTTTCCAAATCCACAAAACAAGTGTAGACAGGTTTAGCATACTCACAAGCCTTCTCAAGAAGCATTCTGAGAGTGAATAACTGGTCAGTTGTGCTTCTACCGGGACAAAAACCACATTACTAGTCCAAACTATTCTCAACCACAGCTAGGGAACACGTTTCTTCAACGATTATATAATTCATATATAAATAAATAAAATAAATATATATGTAAACCATTCTCAATTAATCTAAACAAAAGAGAATTAAACAATTACTCGTACCTACATTCATTTACTTTTAGCTTGATAGCCCATCATCATTCAGCCAAATGGCAATGTTTGTTATCACAAATACCAGATGAAGTTTGATTGATGGAAAGGAATTTCCTGTTTCCATTGTGTATACAAAATTAACCGAAACCACAAATATCATTCGGAGAGTTTATTGAACTTTTCACTGTACCCAGCAGGCAATCACAAAAGCAATTAAGAATTCCATCTGAACTGATACTATGACAAGGATTGATGTTGAAATACAGAAGCCGATTTCATTGATCCATACAAACATTTAATGAATCCTTTTCAGAAGGATACAATAGAAATTATTTAAATGTGCGCATACATTTCACTGTAAAGGAATAGAGAATTTCATATTCACAACATGTAGGATATATCTGCCTATTGGACAGATTTTCCACCCCATAATTACAATTGATTTGAATTTGAATCCGCATGACGCCAAATACTTTCCAAAGTCGCACGTTAGAAATATGCTGATGCAACTTACGGGACATTAAGCTCCTTTTTATACTTCGGATTTATGCTCAATAAGCCGTTCCCATAAATACACAAAGACTGGACGTGTCCGGCTGTACAGGGGAAGTTCCCTTCTTAGAAAAGGGATACAATGCGATTTTGTTTGACTTCATATATAGGTCACTGGACCTACTGGACTACTTACGTATCTATGTATAATTTATCTTCTGATTCTGGGTAATAAAAATCAAATTTAAGAGGGATACACTTTTATCGCTTGTACAAAGGATTAAGATAGTGGTTCCAATAACAAGGGTGTGGACAATAGAGAAACACATATCGGCCTATTTGTGGGGGAAAAGAAACTTAATAATGTTTCCGGATATTAGAAATTTAAATAACAAATCAGGGGACAGTATCATTTCATGGGCTAAGGAAATAAAATAATAATACGAGTCAGGAGTCAGTCTATCACTAAATTTTTATTCAGTATTTTAGTATTCAAATGTTAATAGGAAACTCTCAGCCAGATTACAAATAGTTTGCCTACTTAATAAGCAAATGTGAATAGATTCCATCTAAAATAACATCAAACAAGTGTCAATGGCACAATGAAAGACATTTCAATAAATTATACATACTAATGGGAAATTTTGATTAGAAAACTTTTTCTTTTCCCAGAATTTTTTTTTTAGTTTTCCTTGCTTAGTCCTTGCTGGAAGGACTTCCTACACAACAGTAGAATTGTAATTATTAATTTTGCTCCAATTCGTTGCTTGCTATTTGTTGTTTGCGGAAAAAAAAAATTATTGCTGCATAAAGAAAAGCAGCCATTACAGTAAATTAAATATTATTGTGTAGGTCCACGTGCCAGTCGCTTAGAATGAATATCGGATGCTATATGTATTTCAATTTAGCTGGGCTAAGAAGTTGTTTTTAATATTTTTTTTTTTTTGCGGGTCTCTCTATCCTATCTGACACCATCCTCACGTTATAAGAGATCTCTTGTACTATCCCATTGGAAGATTCTTTGCATGCATTTTTGTATCCCAGCTGAAATCAAGTTCTCGAAAGAAGAATATTTTGAGCTAAGTATTGTAAAAAATTATAAACTTGCTTGGATTTAAAATTGAAGGGCTTGAGAGACTTAAAAGCTGCTTTGCTATCTGAGGGAGTGTTTACGTGAGATCGCGGCGGTTCCTTCTGATGCATTCTAAAGCGAAGAACCCGATAACATAAGCTTCAGTAAAGATGATAGTAGTGGTGCATCGGCATGGCTGATTTGAATTTGGGACAGAAAATGTTTTTTTTTCCTAAAGGGTGGTGGAAAACACTACTGCTTACGAGAAACAGGCCCGCTCTGTTTTAAGTAATGTGGGACTTGGTACTCATTAAAAAAACACCTTTAACCCTTTTATTCTACTTGATACCATCCGCTCTGGAAGCGCTTATGCATTACTTCAGAGTGGTGTCGTTTTCTTTCCCCTTTTTCATGTTTGTCTTCTCTTGCGGGTTAATTCTTTCTTGCAGGTAATGCTTATCTGCCCTCTCATGAGGGTGATTATTAGGTCTTCCTCTCTCTTTTTTGATTTCAGCACTTTTTCTATAAAGGATGTGATGACGCCGATTAGAGATTCTATTGCCCTCCTTTCAGCTTCCCATCTGTTGCACTCGAAGAACGTGTGGTTTGCGTCGTCCAGTTCTGAGTCGCCATATTGGCAAGCCGAGCTCCGTGTTTTGCCCATTCTGTGGAGGTAGGCATTGAAATAACCGTGTCCCATAAGAAATTGGGTGACGTAATAATTTACTTCCCCGTGTTTTCGTCCCTTCCATTCAGCGATGTTTCTGATCAGCCTCGCGGTCCACTGTCCTCTGCTTTCTGAGCTCCATCTCTCCTGCCATTTTTGCTTGGTGAACTTCACCTCCTCGGTTGCCGCTTCCACTCCAATTTCCGCCTTTTTGTCGTAGACGTCTGACGCAAGGAGATCAATAGGGGTCACTCCCGCGACTATGAGGACGGCTGGTTCCGACACCGTTCGGTACGAACTTGCAACCCGTAGAGCCGCGAGCCTTTGTACTGCGCCCATTTGTTTCTTGTATTTCTCTTGTCGTAGTGCATCGGCCCACATCTCGCACTCATACAGAAGAATGGCTCGCTAGCTGTTGCACCTCCAACGTTTGCCATTAATCTGCTCAGTGACATTTTGACCTTCGCAGCTCGTTCCGAAGCAAATCTTATTTGATGCCTGAAAGTGAGGTTCGTATTTAGGGCCATCCCTAGGTACATCACTGCTTCCTTGCTCTTTATTACCTCAGACCCGACTTAGAAGTCGACAGTAGTTGAAATCCTCTTCTTTGTCAAAAGGACTCCGTCTTTTCTGTGGCCAAGCCTAAGCCAACTTCTTTCATCTTGCTCTCTGCACGGCTGCTGTAAGCTTTGGTTTTAACAACTTTTCCAAGAGTTTCCCTGTGGTGTCCAGTACACACAGAGGCCTGTACGCTGATGGGGAATCCGGGTCTCCTATTCCTTTACTGATCAGTACCAAGCGCTGTAACTTCCAGGTCCTGTGGAAAACTCCTTCCTGGAGCTATTGTACATGTTCAGCAGCAGCTGAGGACATATCTGGGCAATCGTCTTGAGAACCTCCGCGGGTATTCCGTCAGGTCCTGGAACCTTTCAGTTTTGTAGGGTTTTCGACGCGAGGATCAACTCTTCTTCACTGAACATCGGGGTTTGTGGTCATTGGACCGGAGAGGTGTCGGGAGGCCGAACATGATGCGTTGAGAAGAGTGTGTTCAGTATAAACCCCATCCTTTCTTCGCCGAGGACAGGGCTAGCCATCTGTGTTCCCAGTTTTTGCATTACGACTTTGATGTTTAACCCCAGGGGTTGCTGTTGACATCCCGGCGGAGATGCTCCCACTTGTTTTTTGCTCGAATTGATGGCCCTCTTGAGCTCGAATCTCATGGTTCTAAATTCTGCTAGAATGTCTTTGGTGGGTTCAGCTTGACTTCTTCTACCCCTGGTGACTTTGTGTCTGAGAAAATGTTGGAGTAACGATGATAAGGTAGATTGTGGATTGCAGATTGTTGAAGAGGTGGGATTAGGTCACCTTCCTATTGCGAATTCCTCTGAACTTAAAGCTCATTCAATACACCCGATTTGGTGATGAACTCTTTATGCTTTTGAGTGATCTTGCAGATAGGTCTTCGGTTTTAAAATAGAATTTACATAAATAACGATGAAGTGTTCTAATTAGACAGTTACAGTGACATAGGATGTTTTCTAATTCTTCGTCTTCGTTGGACATTCTTCGGATACTGTCGTATGCTACATAGCCATGAGATGTTTTTTCACTCGACAGTGCCCTGTAAGGAAACTTGTGGCTATTCGAATCTGACTCCCAATTAATTGTAGGAGCTGTTTCGTTCTTTTGGGGTAGGTATTTGCAAAAAGACCTTGGATTGTCTGTTACCTTCAGTTTCCATTCAGTAATGATGCACTTTTTCTTTGAGCCAATTTTTGATACCGCATTTTGCCGTACTCACTGGTAATCCACAGATTGGAATTTTATGATCTTGGCGTAGCTCCTGTTCTGGCTAGCAGGTCAGCTTTTTCATTTCCTTCATATCCGCTGTGTCCTGGTACCCAAATGAGATGAACTTTGTTTACGCTGGCTAGTGATATGAGTAGTTGAAGGCAATCCCACACTAGTTTGGATGTAATTTCATAAACCTTAATTGTCAATAGAGCAGCCTTGCTATCTGATAGAATATAAATGTTCTTTTTGGTTATAGATCTGCTTACATTTTCTCTGATGCACAGTTCTATAGCGAATACTTCGGCTTGGAATACGGAGTTACTTTTTCCATACGCAAGTGAATGAAGATTTTCGTAGTAGCGCCGTATACTCCCGCCCCAAATCCTTGATCTGTCTTGGATCCGTCTGTGTACCATACATGAGAGTTATAGGCAAATTGTGGTTTGTTTTGTTCCCAGTTATTGCGATCTCGGAATGTAACCTTGAAGTTGTGGCTGAAGTGAAGACATTTGTCCATAGTTGTTATTCCTAGTAGTTCATTGCTGTGAGTTTATATGCAATATTCGAGTGAACTAGTTTAGAATTTGAGTTATCTTCTGCGATGAGCATAAAGGCGTTAACTATAGCTTCTTTCTTTATGTGAAGATGTAGAGGTGGTGAGTTCAGAATAACCTCCAGCGCCGCAGTAGGACCAGTTTTCATTGCATATGTTGTGCATACACAGGTTAGTCTTTGAAGTTTATTGATCCTGTCCTGTGTAGATCTTTGCTTTTTTTTTTGGCAGTATACTGGTGCCGCATATGTGACAATTAGCCTTGCTATTTACATGTAGAGCCATAGCTTGGGGTTTAGGTCCCAATTTCTACTAATGAGAATTTTTCTGGTCCATAATGAGATCCTAGCTTTGCTTATGGCATCTAGTGTTACGCCAAGGTATTTGACCTCCTTAGAGAATATTGTTTCGCCAAAGAGCGTGGATGCTTTTAATCTTCCTCGCTTTCTTATTTTGGTGAACATAACTATGGTGCTCTCTTTTGGGTTGACGTTAAGGCCGACTTTATGGCACCAGTCAGCATCTAGTTTCAAAGCCCTTTGGAGGAGATCTGAAATTGTTTCTTTGAATTTTCCTCTAATTAATATCGCAATATCATCTGCGTAGCCTTAGACATAAAAGCCTTCATTGCTGAGTGTTTTCAGTAGTTCATTTAGCACAATAAGGGGGAAGGACTCCCTCGCAAACTCTTTGTCACTAAAGAATTTTTCAATCCTAGTTGTGAGTTCCTGAAAAGCATGGGTCGTTGATTTTCTTGGTTGATAGGCAAATTGGTTTTTATGTAGAGGATTCATAGCGAGGGCTCTGTCCCTGATATGTCTATCAAGTATTTTCTCCATAGCTTTTAAGAAGAATCGCTTATGGGTCGGTACGATTTTGATAGTTCTTTTGGTCTACGGCCCGCTTTAGGGATGAACTTAAGCATAACTTCATTCCAACTTTTTGTTATACTACCCCACGCGAAACTTATTCTAAATATGTTGATTAGTAGCGAAGTTAGGTGTGGGGTGCCTTTTTGCACGGAACATTCCGCCTTCTCTTGGGGCTTTAAAAGGAAGACAAGAAATTAGTGGCCCATATTATTTTTCCTTTGTAGTAATTTCCTTTGATCTCTGCTAGTCCTCTCTGGTTGGTCTTATGATCCTGCTGTGGGGAGAATAGGCCATTTTCCCATAGTGATGATTGAACTGACGATGATAAAGTAAGTCTATAGAAACCATTTTTGACTTTAATCTCGAAGCACCAACATAAGCTTAAGCCTAGGATGGATGACTGATCCGAAGGCGCTAAACAAAGTGACTGGCCCTTGCGAGGCCCAGTGTAAATATATGGAAAAGGAGGCCTGTAACTATTGCGGGAATGGCCAAGCCAGGTGTGCAAATGACCTGGGGGAGTGTTATATGGCTTAAAATATTGTGTATGAGTATATGTGGGTGTATATATAGGTGGTGGTGAACGCAGGCATGAGTAGATAGGAATGTGAGAATGAAGAATAAGCAACGAAAATGGAATGTAAATAGAATCTGAATATAATCAAAAAAACGTACATAAACATTTCGAAACCGTTAAATTAGATATTTTATTTAAGAAGTATTTGACATAATATAAACTATATTAGGCACTCTTGACATGTGGCGATTTGCTCCAATCTGCCGTGCTAAAGACACATATCTATGGCCACAAGGTTAATCCACCTAAGTCGATTTTCACACATTCTCAGGAAACAAGTTTAAAGTTTTGGGACTTTGGAATTTTAGTCTTGTTTTTTGTTTGCCTATAACTCGGCAACGGCAACAGGTTATAATTTAAAAAAATGCTAGCATAAACTTCGAATAGTAGATCGTCTTTTTGCGTCCTTAACTCAATTTTGTCCTAACTCAACTTAGGCGATCTTACCTTGTGGCTAGAGATATATCTTTCACATTTAGCACATTTGTGGAAAGATTTGCTATGCGTTTTTTGCAGTAGACGCAGTCTCTGCGTACTTTACCTGCTGCATCTTTGGCTATGGTTGAAGATGTTGCAGAAGATGAAGCCGTTACATGGGTAGCGGTCATAATTGGTGGCTGCAAAGCGAAAATTTTGGTTATTGGGTGGTTTTTAAATTTTTTGGTAAATACAATAACTTGAAATTTCGCCATTGCTGCTTTCACGCTCGGGTGACGGTAGACACTCCCTTATTTAGCTCGTTCCTCCATGTGTGGAGTCACTAACTGAATAGACAATTCGGTTAGGAATTTGCGCCGTTCTTGCGATTCTTTCTGTGGTGCCAAATGGTTGTACACGATGTATGATGCTAACCCGGCGATATCCAGCATGTTTTAAAACATGGCTAAAGGCCACCGATTTGTCTTCCGTTTGCAGGTGTAGCCAGACAACATTTGATCCATTGTATCGACGCCGCCTTATTCTCATTGTAGTCTAATATTTGAAGTAGCTAGACGCAGTCTCTGCGTACTTTACCTGCTGCATCTTTGGCTATGGTTGAAGATGTTGCAGAAGATGAAGCCGTTACATGGGTAGCGGTCATAATTGGTGGCTGCAAAGCGAAAATTTTGGTTATTGGGTGGTTTTTAAATTTTTTGGTAAATACAATAACTTGAAATTTTGCCATTGCTGCTTTCACGCTCGGGTGACGGTAGACACTCCCTTATTTAGCTCGTTCCTCCATGTGTGGAGTCACTAACTGAATAGACAATTCGGTTAGGAATTTGCGCCGTTCTTGCGATTCTTTCTGTGGTGCCAAATGGTTGTGCACGATGTATGATGCTAACCCGGCGATATCCAGCATGTTTTAAAACATGGCTAAAGGCCACCGATTTGTCTTCCGTTTGCAGGTGTAGCCAGATAACATTTGATCCATTGTGTCGACGCCGCCTTATTCTCATTGTAGTCTAATATTTGAAGTAGCTTTTGCCGATTGGCAACGTCAGTGTCACGGGTATAATGCTGGGTAGACAAAAGGATAACGGCCTTGCTTTTCTTTGGAACGTACGAACAGAGAGACACCTTCTCGTTGTAGAATCCAAACAATGTTTGTCACACCGGACGGTTGTGGCGTTTTTTAAATTAATCTGGAACAAACCGTTGTTGTGGCGAACTGTTCCCACGACAGCTAGTTTGTTTTCTATCAATGCTTCTGCTAAGGACAATGTCGTGCAAAAATTATCACAGTAAATGGTGCGCCCCGAATTTTTGTACATATGAATCAAATCAAGTACGACTTGGGCCCCTTGGTTCACTGCGCGTTGGTCATTTACCAGTTTTCCGGTGTAGATTTGGCCTTTTAAAGGGTAGTTTGTCTTTGAGTCACAGACCCACCATACCTTGATGCCATATTTTGCGGGTTTTGATGGTATATACTGGGTGAACCGAGTACGCCCGCGATATGGGAACAAACAACTGCTCGTCGACTGTGAGATTCGCGCTAGGCGTATATAATCTGGCAAGATTTGCATTCAGCATAATCCATATGTCATCAATGGCTGCAGATTTGCTCATTTCAGAGCTCTGTGCTCGCATTATCAAAACGAATATATCGCAATAAAACGTTGAAGCGAATTATTGGCATTGTTGCCGTATAGACCATATATCGTGATGATAAAGCGCCCACAGTTCCTTGGCTGGCTGGGTATTTTCATTGAAAAGACCGCCAAATAATAAAAGGCCAAAGAACGCGTACATCTCTTTCTCGTTTATCAGTGTCCAAACTTTCAGCACTGAATTGGGATGGGTTTCATTCTAAACCCGAACCATGTCCTTGGCCGGAGGCGTAATATAAGCCTTGAAAATCGGGACTAGTTATAAAAGAAGTAGATGGGCCGTGTCTAGCCGCAAAGGGAACATTATGAGCTTGTGGCCTACCTGTCATGTGTGCATTTTTCATCCACAAGATTCTATCCTTCCCGGAAAAAAACTCACCACCAGCCACAAACGGCATTGTCTCATCCGTATCTCCTTCAGGTGGCTCCTCCACCTCATCTTCATCATCATCACCTTGCTCTTCGATGAGCAAATCGACCTTCGCATCGGACGCTTCTAGGTCTTCGTTAGTAGGCACATAATCGGCATCTTGGTCTTCGGCGAATGCATCTTCCTCTTCATCTTCGCTTATTGCGAATATTTCCGCCAACTTTGCTTCATTTTCCATAGACAATGCATTGAACCGAGGACGCCGATTCACGATGCGGTTTACTTACTCGAAAGTCTCTTCATCCTTCTTGCTCGACATTTTTCTACAAAATAAACCACTTCGTTGAAGATTGCAGCAAGAAACAGTCAAACATCTTCTAAATTCATGAAATATTTTCTTCACAAAATAGTGAAGAAATCTTTATGCAATGGCCACTTACCAAATTATTTTCCAATTGAAAAGAAAGCAAACAACTTCAAATTACATTAACATACTCACAAACGATATGCAATGTAACTGAGACGAAAAATTTCGAGTTATAACTCAAATAAAAAATTCAAAACCCAGTTCGGGTGCCAAAATAAATTTATAGTTAAACTTACTGGACACAAGTTGCATAGTCGTCTTCATACGACTCAGAATAGTTAAGGCGAGGAAGTCATGGAATCTTACGTCGAAATTTCAAATAGTTTTCTTGTTATCCATAAATAAAGTCAAAATGGGCCTCAGGAAGCCCAGCCATCCTTCCTAGGGTTAAAAGTTTTTAGCGTTCGTTTGATAATATTATATTCTCGTTTATGTAAAGTTGAGTTAAGAAGAGTTATGAAGTTACCATTAGGCGCTAGTAACCATAGTGGGCCGATCGCGATCCCTAGAGAACCTTCACGGCAGAAAACTTAAACCATTCCCTTAAATTCCCTGCAGAAATTAGATAAATCATTTTGTTGGTTCAAAGAAACAACCTCTTCTAAATTATTAAATAAGTATCTTGCAATACGAGTATGTCTTAGTCTACTCTGGGCAATGCCTTCGCATTCATAGAGTAGATGTGTTATATCCTCTGAGACGTAAAGGTCATGACAGTACCTGCACACATCCGTATTCGATAATCCTAATCTCCTAACTTGCATCCTTTGGCAATGACAAGAGATTATCTCTATCGCTGTTCTTATCCATTATCTGCCTAGTTTTGTAATCTCCCCAGACTTTTTGCAATATAACACTGAGCACAATGCCTAAGATATCCTATGTCATTCTATTTTGGACCATATTGGGTCAGTCATGTTGATCATTTTATAGAGAATAATTCTCTTAGCCATGCACATCATTGATTTTATGGATCACTTTGTGCCAGCTCAGCTCCTTTCTTAGCCAGTGTGTTGGCACATTCATTGCCCTCTATATCTCAGTGCCCAGGTACCCAACATCGTCTAATATAGTTTTGAGTACATAATACACTGTGAATTGTGCGGCAATTATTGGCTATTTCAGATTTATGACGTAATTTAGTGCCTTTTAAATTCTTCTGGATAGCCTTGCAAAAAAACAGATCAGCCTTCAGACAGTGCCGACGAATTTTTCAAAGTTTCCTGCTAGATTCGAAGAGGAATGGATTGACAAGTTAAGGCAAGTTTTGGAGGTATCTGAGGAGAACGGATTCATGATAAATCGGAGAAGTGTGCCTTTCTCTAAACTTATATAAAATTTCTTGGATATGTTATCACGAACGGCGGCATGAAACCATTTAAGGAGAAGATAATAGCAGTTAAATATTTTTCTGTGCTGAAGAACGTCGAGTTGGTTACGCAGTTCCTCACCAGTTATCTGGACGCCACCCCCGGCATAAACTCTGAGGCATAAACAACTGAGCTTCACACCACTACCCCAAATCTTTCTATCTGTCCTTTTCAATGCACGTTCTGTGTAAAAACATGTTAAGGGTATTTATAACCCTTGAGTGCGCGCAAATCATAAAAAAAAAAAAAAAACTGTATCTTAGAGGAAATTGTCAATATGGCAACGCTGCAGACAAGACAGTATGAATAAATGTTGGAGGCAAAAGTGTCTTGTTTTTATTTCTCCGTTTCCTTTATTTTATTTTCGAAAACAAACTGCCTCCGACTAATTCAATTTGATCCCATTCACTACACCGCACAACTGGTGATAGCTGGAGGGGGTTATGTAGCTTTTTGTCTTCATTTCGAAAGAGGAAGAAGGGTGGTATTCATCGTTTTCCATTGAATGATTCATTTTATTGTTGTTGATGGATGTCTATCCCAATTTTATTGCCCATGAATAGAATCTGAGTATCCAGCAGCACGAAAAAGTACAAATGGTTGAGAATTTTGTTGGATAGGAACTTCTTCACGACCTCGAGACCAATGTCAGATTCTTGGAATAATTTCTTAAGAACATATCTGAGCAGGGGGAAGAATTTCTGGAAGGAGTGACATTTTTATTCAAACAAGAGGTGGAAATTCTTGCTTGAACTTTTTCGTTATCTGCGTGCTGGAAATCACGAAAGGTAGATAAACGGATTTTCTCACAAATCCAGGTCATTTGAGGGGGTTAAGGTCTAAAATCAGCGACTTATAATAGTACTTATAATTGATTCTAGGCTAGTTATCTTATCTATTCAATCACCTGAAGAAAATTTGTTTGTAAAAATGCTATCTCGGAAAAAATTACATTACCAAGCCGTTTCATATGAAGCAACGAAGCATCCAATATCCATTTCTAAAAACAATAAACGAACACGGATGATGACAAAAATAACCTTAGCGCCTTGACCCACTTTTGCGTGTGGTGTAGACACAATAATGAGGATGAAACCCAGACAGCTTTGGCTTGTGTTTACGACAGGAAAGTTTATTGGCTGTAAAAATCCAACCGTTACCGCTAACATTACGGCGTTAAAAGGAAGCAATAAACCACTTGAGTGCTAATGCAGTTTCCTTCACTCGGAGAATCTCATATGATTCCTGAAGGGTGTTTAAATTCGCATAAAATTTTGAAATGGAGTGGAAAATAAAAAATTCCTTGAACTAGGGGATGGGTTTTAGAACACAATAATTTCACGAAAAGCTTTTCAAAAATTTAATTTCCATATGGAAGGCCTTGCGGAACTAAAGCAAAAGGACAAGAAATTCAATATATGCAAGGCCATCTAACTATTTATGTACCTAAGCCGCACAATCCTAGAGATGGTTCAGTGAACTTCGCGTAATATATGCGGTTTGCCTTTCTATTGTTCTTATCCACCCACACCGAATTGCCTCATGAATTTCTGTGAATCTTCCTTATTGGCAGTCCTGATTGAACTTTATTTAATTTCAACCCAAGGGAATACTAAGGCATTTAGAGAGATTTACAAAATGCTATTTAGGATGGAAAATATTTGAATTTCTTCTGTACAATGTGTATTAACTTGCTGATGCGGCTTTTGGTTGTAGGCAGATCTAATTGTAAATTTGTGTGATTACTCTCTAGAAGTATTCTAAAAAGGTTGAAGTGACAGTTTTGTATTTAGCTAAATATACTTTGTTTTCATTTCATATATTTGTGTATATCGTTCAGTGGAAAACACAATTGTTTTTCATGCCATAACATTATGCAGTTCTTATGAATGTAAATAGTTGCATTTCCGGATAATATTAGCGTCATATTTACATAGCATCTGCATGTTATTGCAACCTAACCGGCTTTGTCCTTCACATTTAGTGTTAATGTATTTATACACTGAAATGAATTAGGAATATTCACTCTAACCCCAGGATTAATACACTCGCTGCCATAGTACTACATTTACGTTTACAGTAACGGGTGAGGCTGATCGTTTAATACAGCATTTAGGTATTACTCACTGTTAACGCGCAGTTAAAATTCTTTTTTGGGCAAGGAGCTATTATTTATGAAAATTCCATGGGTTTAAAAAAAGTTCTTAATACGTGTACAGAATTTTGTCATTTGCTTCAGAATCTAGGGCTTTCGGTCGAGCATTGGGACACTATCCTTATTTACACCATGTTGCGGAAGCTTCCTGCAAAAACACAACAGCTGTTGGAGGAAAAGCTGGGGATAAAATAGAAGTTACCCACTTTCACAGAATGCTCTGAGTTCCTGAAAGCCAGGTTTAGGGCATTAGAGGTTGTAGTCGAACAGCATGGGGAGAAGGACAGCAGTAAGGGGAATGGATCATCAAAGGCAAACGCATTCCATATCAGGCCTTAACAAAAGGAGTAATTTGGACGCAAGGTTTGCAACAAAGGTCCTCATTCCCTTAGAACCTGTAGCCAGTTTTTGAAGATGGATGTAGATGCGCGCAAAGCTACGGTCAACAAAATTGGCGCTTGCGAGAACCAACTCGCTTATAGCCATAGCACTCACCAATGCCCGAGTCGAGCGCGGTGCTACTTCTGCCAGCAGCCGCATCATTCTCTGCTCCACTACATAAATTCAACCATTCCACCCAGCACAAATATACACACACACACAATATAATCTACACATTTCAGCAGCTCATAACCCTGCACTTTCTCGCACATCTACTGTTCCAAATTCAACCCATAGTTATCAGGTTTCGACAATTAACTCAGAGGTTAAAAGTTATTACCAGCAAATAGCCTCCATATTTATTCGAAAATTAAAACTTTCACAATTGAGCCATTCTTTAAGTTTACTCCAACCACGTATCCCTTACCAAATCTCGGAGCGTCAATTTTTCGTTCATGCTATTCATCTTTGGAATGCACTTCATCTCAGCATTAGGACACTCTATGATGCGAATGATTTTGGAGAAACTCTCTTTCGGCACTTGGCAAGGTAAGACAAGCACATTTTACAATTTCATAAAAGGCAAGTTTATTCACATTTTCATATTTACTTTTACTTTCTTTTCTACATGTAATAATTTTCTACTAATACATTTGTTATGAATTTAGCACTGAACCATATGACCTTTTGAATATTGGTATTATATACATATCTCATTTATAGCTCAAGGATGAAGTAAATTCTATTATTAACTAGCGGGTGCCCGACAAGCGTTGCTTCGCCTAGCAAAAAAAAAAAAACAGCTGTCAGGCAGGCGCCTGGGGCAACAACTACCTGGCAGGCACTTGGGGCTAGGTCTATTACAGAACAGTTTTGTGCCGTCCAACAGTGGGTAAGTGGTCCAACCGTAAATATATATATAAAAAAAAAATTAGTAGTGAAGTAATATAATACTAAAGTAGTCGGCAAACTGCTGGACAGATGGTACTCGACGTGCTTTGCTGCGACTAACAAAAGAGCATTTTTTAGTACTAAAGTACTATAATACTAAAGTACTCGACCGATTAAGACCAAACTTCATAGAAATACTCTGGAGCCAATACCAAAGATTGTCTTAAAATTTTAGCTCAATTGGTTTCGTGGTTTCGGAGTCCATAGCATACAAACATAGGTGCACACATTTTTTCCCATAAAAAAAAGGACTTTCAGTTTTTTTTCGAGTTTTCCAATTTTCTGGGCAACTTTTCCAATTTTTCTTTCCACAAAAACCTTATTCAGAATATTACGAACATTGTAAGGAAAAACTGAAGCAAATCGGTTCAGTCGCTCTTAAGTGATGCGATGACCAACGAACTGTATTCCATTTTTATTTATATAGAAGATTATGTTGATGTTCTGGTACCTTTGGGTTGACAGCTTGGAGATGTCTCTCAGGGCTTCTCGGTGTTTACGTTCCTTGGTTTCAGCGCTCTCGCAACAAAACAATAACTTAAGCCCTTCTTCTCTTCCACCTTTACTGAAAGAGGATTGACCACTCACCACAACACCTAAAGAAAAAGCTGACCTGTTTGGCAATTGGGGTCTAGATCCTTCGCAAGTAGAGCCAGCAACTAACTGTACTGCAAGTACAGACATCAATGTTTGAAGTAAAGTTCCGTCCTCGCATAGTTCGACGCATCTTTATCAATCTGGACTGCAGAAAGGCCACAGGACTCGACGGATTACTAGCAATAGTCCTCAATAACTGTGGGCCAGAACTAACACCTATTCTTTGCAGACGTTTCTGGAGTGAAACCAATGGAAAATGACATTACCGTTTCTTATTATAATACTAAAAGGTTTAAGAAGTAATTTTGAAATAATTACCCACTTCCCTGTCACTAAACATAAATCATTACCGCTTATGACATAAGAAACTCTCTTGAATCCCATTATCACTGCGAAAAGTAATCACAGCTTTGCAGCCAGGGGAATACAAATGTCCAATATTTTCTACCTCATAACGAAAAAGAAAAAGATTTCACCCAAACTTCTCCCCAAAATGAAACGACAAGGACGACTGTGGTTGGGCCCGCAATTTAATTTAAATTCTCATCCACAAAAGTTTCCCTTTTCTGGAATTCACAGCAATTCATGCAATTCATACTCCCTGAGGTGTATTGTAATGGAGCTTTTCCTACTTTCCTTCTAAAAGAAATTTATTTAAAGTGAAAAAAGTCCTGAGGGAAGGCAAAAACACACAACTGAAATCCGGAAAGGATATAAAAAAAAAAACAAAACTGGGTCAAGAGTGGCGTCGCACTTGGATATTTATTCATGTGTCAAAGTATTTTGTTATTCAAACGAATGCCGTTGACAGACGTTTTGTATCTCAACTATGCAAGGGAGAAATATTATTATTTGTTTGTTTTTCAGGATTTTTTTTTACACAAACGGCACTAAAATGCGGATGAAAGAGGAAGAAGAAACATTTTTTAATCTTTCATTTGATAAGAGAAAAGTATGTAATTTGATGACTCAAAGGATCTGAAGGAGTTCTGATATTAGACACGGTTATATATAGCTGTACAAAATTGGATGTATTGAGGGTACGCATTTCGTACGTAATCAAGAATATTTACGCGGGAATTTAAACAGATATAATCCCATTTAAAAACGGATACACATTCCAAAAATTCGTTTAGCAAATTTCTAATAAAAAAGAATGTTTAACCTACGACATTTCATTGCCACGTTAGAAAGGTCAACCACCTGCAGTAATTGAATCATCCCTATAAACATGCCCTTGAACCTTTTTGTAAGCCTGTGTCCCACAAAATTTCATTAATATCATCGCATTTCCCAATAAGCTTAAAGGACATATAAATTACCATAAAGGAAGGACTTAATATAGGAAAATTTGCAATACCGACCGAGAGAAGCAAGCTGGACAAGCTGTAAATGGTTAGATATGCTATAGAAACTTCTATTATGATTGAGTAAGTTGTTGATTTACAGGAATAATTTTGAATTTGGGAGTATTTTGCGCCTACAACAATAGGGCATATATCTGACTAAATTAACCTTCCGGCCTCACACCTATGTTTTACTTACGTGGTCCTCACACTGGGGTGTGGCATACGTGTTTTTATTAAATTAAATTTATATTCGTTATTTATTTTTTTAAGACACCCAAATAGGGTTCAATAATCCAGTCATTTAAAAAAAAAAATATTTATTAAAGAAAAAAAGTTATTTAAAAATTAGATTAATAAAAAAATAGATGTTCAGCTGGTCAAAGAAATAAGTGTGAACTTATTTTTTTTTTTTTTCAAAATTGATTTGTACCAAATGTTTTCAATAGTTTTAATGTGTTTCTGATTTAAATTAATTTAAATAAAATAAACAAATGATTTATATGCATAACAACTTTAAATTAAGAAATTAATAAATAAAATGACAAAATTAGTTGAATTTCATGATTTATTCGTAGCCAATGAGATATCATTTTAACCAACATGTTTTTGAAAATTCTAACGTTTTCCGTTTCCTTACCTTAATATCCTGAATATCCTCCATCTAAAACTAAAACTTTTTCAATACTTCGTGGCATTAAATTGACTAGTTTGTGACATGTTGCCAAGGCTATAGCATACCAATGTCTTTGTACTGTTTCCCATAACTGATCCCTGTTGGTGAAATATTGACCCGCTAATCTCCTCTTTAGCCCATTCCACAAGTTCTCAATAAGATTGAGATCAGGGGTCTGACCACGGGATTACAGACACTTCATTATCTCAAAACCAATCCTTTGCAAGGCTCGATGTGTGTTTCGGGTCGTTATCTTGCTGGTAGTGGCATCGAAGGACGATGTTTTCTCCGGAATATGGAAGCATTATGTTCTCCAAAATATCCTTGTATACAAACTTGGTCATGGTGTTATTTATTCGAAATATAGGACCAATACCATGCCATGAAAAGCAATCTCACACCATGATATTACCCCCACCGTGCCTTACCGTTATTCTTGTTTAGCGCGCTTCAAACTCCCTACATTTTGGCCTTCGCACGTTATGTCCAGAGTCCCAGCAAAACAAATTTATTTTTGTTTCGTAACTCCAAGGGATGTTATACCGATTTCTTAATCCTTCAGGTTCGGTTCACTCCTTGTGCCTTAAAGCGAAATCTTTGTGAGACTTTAAGTTCTGGCCTCTTAAAAGTGGAACTTTCCTGGTGATTTTTCCTGGTAATTTGGCATCTTGGAGTCTTCCACAAACTCTACGCGTACTCACTACATTTCCAATTTGTGCACAAATGGTCCTTTAACACGCAAAAGTGTCAAGTTTGGACAGTAACAATGCGGCGGTCAGTAGTCAGTGAGGTTTTTTTTTTCTACTTTCCCTGATTTTCCGTGACTTTTCAAGGCTAAGAGGCATTTGTTACACAGTTCTCAGAGTGCCCTAGTGCCTCAGCTATAAGCTTGTACGTTTTGCCCGAATCCCTTAGTCTTCTTATCAAATTTCGTTCTTCTTGGGTGGAATGAGCTTTTCGTCCCATATTTTAAAGCTATTTTATTAAACTATTAGCTTAAAGTACCTGCTATAATCTAAAGAAACTCACTTTGATACAATCAGTATTAAACTTATAAAATAATGTTCAAAACTTCGATTTGATTTCACACGCACCTATTTTATAGACCAACTTTCAGAGGGCAAACAAATCAACCCTCACGCTCAATCAAACAAAATACGAATAAGCACGTGCCACAATTGAAAAGATGTTGTTAGCGTTGTAACCGTAAAATAACAATCTTCAAACATTTCCATGTTGTTGCAGATTTTGTGTTGCCAAAATAGCTGTTAAGCGATCTTCAAATCAAAACTACGAGTATGAAAACAAATGGATCACACCTATTTCTTTGCTGTGCCAAATGATGTTATATAATAATGTAAAATATTACGTATTTCTTGATGCAAACCATTGTTGGCGGAGTGTTGAAATGCATGTACCAAAATCGAAATTTTATTTACTGCATTCTATACAATGCAGCGAGCCCCACGCCCTTTTCTTGTTTTTCTATCTTTTTTTCCGTCACAGAAGTTGCATCGAACATACATATTTTTCTAAATTTGTTCGTTGTCGTGCTTCAAAACTGGCTGTCGTTTCATTTTGTGATTCACTGTTCTATACTCCTTCGATAATTTTGTTCAAACCCCGTCTTAAACTTATTTTTTATGAATAAACAAACTTCACACTTGCAGATCAATGTAATTGTATTTTTTTATTCAAATGCTGGATAAACTACCAAAAACGAAGTAAAAACACTTAAACACCTTTATTCACAAACTGTAAAAAACACTTACATGAACTGCACACTGGTATGATACCCAATATAAAATGTTAAAGTAAAATTATATATGCAAAAAAAATCCAAATCGCTCAAACCGACCGCGTACTACTGCATAAATTGTTGAATTGAATTTACATGGGCATGCTATGGCTGACAAAAAATGTTAATGGTAATGGCACGGTTTGAAATTTTTTGTGGAGTATCTCATACCCCAGTGGGAGGAGGGAAGGTTAATGACTAAGGCCAGTCTTGACATTACTTTTATAGAACAGCTTAAAAGGTTTGTTTTCCAATATTATCTGCCTACCTGTCATTCTACAAGATGGCGCAAAAGTCCTCACTCGATTTTCTATTGTTCTAATTGTTGATTTAATTACGTTTGCTTGGACGTTTAAATTTATTTCCATTAAGTCGTGAAAATAATATCGGTCAAGTGCCGCCGCGTCGTCCACATAAAAATATGGACCAATCGCCTTTCCTAAGTAAACCCTGCACCAAACAGTGACTTTGAGAGGATGTAATGGCTCTTCGTGCATTTCATGCGGATCGTCAGTACCCCAGAAGTGATAATTTTGCTTATTCACATCTCGGCTGCACAAGAGCTTTTCCGAATACGCCTGGGTCTGCTCTAGATACTTTGCTGAACTTACCTCCCCTCGATGCTGACGCCCATGATATACATGAGTTGCACTATCAAAGCCCTCCATCGTCTTAGGCGGGGCGGTTTTTGATATACTCGACACTGGAATTTTGATGAACTTGCGCGACATTTATCTGACGACTCCTATCTTATGGATATACCGTCTGATACAATAACACCAGAACTTCAGCTGATGCGCAAATACAGAGTCAACTTTCCTTGTGTTCGGGACTGGCTTCGGCCAGAGCCTGAACCGAATATGGAATGCAGTCGTATTTTCACGGACGGTTCCAAAATCAGTCAAGGGTCTGGCGTTCGTGTCTTCGTGGAAGTCGACAACATTAGACTTCTTTTTTGCTTAGGCAAATATGTGTCTTTTTTCCAAGCGGAAACTTATGCAATCTTTAATAAGAACATTAAGAACCCTTAATACCACTAAGGCATATTGATATTAAGGGTTCTTATAATTATTTGAATTCCTCCCGGTTATTTTTTTATTCATTCTGTTAAGGTGTGGAACTCTTTACCAATACATATAAAAGAATTAAAAAATGCACAAAATTTCAAAAAAGCCATTTATAGCTACTTCTCAATGCAGCAATAACCCCTTTCTCTTTTTTTTTTCTTTTCTATATCTAAATAACTATATATTTCTTTTTATTTTTTTTCTCTTTTTTTCTTATTTATTCTGTAATTATATAATACTGAATAACCATATATTTTATATTATATTATTTTAATCGATTTCTATGTTTAAACTAATACTTTGTTTTGTACTTTTAAAAGACCAGGTCTTATTGTACTATTCTTATACCTGTATTGAATTAAATTGAATTGAATTGAAAAAAATCATAATGGCCATGAACTATGTTGTGAAGAACAGGTAAAAGGGCCGTAGCATTTGTGTCTGAAGTGCCAGTCAGGCTGCGCTTATTGCCTTGCTTAACCCTTTAACCACTTCCAAAATAGTTTTCAACTCAGTTGCAAGGTTGAATTCGCTGTCTCCTATCCTAGTTCCAGGTCACATTGGGATCTAGGGGAACGAGATATCCGATGAGATTGCTAGACAAGGCTTAGAGGATGCTTTTTTAGGTCCCGAACCCGCGTTGGGTCTCCCTGCATCCTCGGTTAGGGCTTCCATTGACGATTGGGTCTCTCACGAGTACAATTGTATGTGACATGACTCCTCAGGATGTAGATTGACTAAACGTATGCTCCCGGACATCTGTAAGAAATTAGCGGCATTTTTGCTGTCTCTCAGCAGAAAAGACTGTAGACAACTTATTGGTGTTATAACAGGCCAGTTTGCTTTCGCCAAGCACGTTAACGTGCTGGGCTTAAGTGACACTGCAATCTGCGACGCTTGTGGAGTGAGCGACGACACCGCGTAAAATTATCTCTGTGAGTGTCCTGCCTTTGCTCGTGTGAGGTGGCAGATCCTCGGTGCTGATGTGGTGACTGCTGGTACTGTAAGCTCCTCATCACTAAAGTGCTTGCTTGGCTTTCGTAGAAAGACAAGGAAATTCCAATAAAATGGGTTAATCAGTGTTTGCTCTCTGGTAGTACAATGGACCAGTTACGTCTATATGCTCCAGTCGATCGTTTCATATCCCGACAAAAAAAAAAAATTCGGCATAGGTGGAAAAGCGCCTCGTCGCTCATGATGATTTTCAATGGCAAATCATCGTCATCGGTCGAGGTCTAGGACGGCTTGGATCTAATTTACACACGATTGGGGCGCTACCGGTAATAGCTGATACACTATTTGCACTTCATGTGGGTACATCTAGAAGTCATTCACAAAATTCGAAGATAAATGTACCATTTAGAGCGGAACCATCCCAATAGTTGAAAATAGGAGAGCATTTTAGAGTGCTGATCTGGTCAGTAGAATGCAGTGTTGAAGCAGAATCCCATCATCATCGTCATCATCATCAGAGGCGTCAATGTAATGAAGGCGCAGTCTTAGCTTAATTTTTATATTTGAATTTGGCGCGTAATTTAGGCAAGTCACCATATTTAATGCATTTCCCAATTCGCCACTTATTTAAACTTTTATAAAAATAACGTCAATTCTCTGTCCAGCGAAAGAATCTGTTATTTGTACTTTGTATAAAAACCCTCTGTGAAATAAAGCTTTTTTTAATTAATAGTTGAAGACCCTTAGGGGAAACTCTGCTCGTTTGCTTTCCTAAGCTCGCATTTTTCGCTAGTTCCGTCGTCTCCCTTTTGGATTAAACCAAAAAAAAAGGTTTCATTTCGTTTCGTCGTTGTAGAATTCATCGGAGTTAAATTTCGTATCCGTTTGGCAATCGGTCAAACACAACAACTAGGATCTACCTATTCCTAGTAAAGGGTCAAATAGAGGTCCCGCGGTTGACGATTGGAAAAGTATTCGCCCGTTTATGCAGTATTCAACAATGGCACTTCAAAAATATCTAAAACCTACTAGCTAATGGCCGCGACTTTGTCCGCATGGTCCACAATAATATTTACTATACCATATACTTACTTTAGCTACAGAAGGAAACACATCAAACGCCATCATTATCGCCTGCGTCAAAGTATATTAAAAAATAATAAAAAAAATAAATATTTGGCGCAACAGCTCTTTAAGTGCCAGGGCCTAGCTTCTCGGCAACCATTCATGTTGTGTGCGTTATATTTTTCACACAAATAGAAGGGACCTACAGTTTAGTACCGTATCCGAAAGGCAATTTGTTTTGAGAAGCTTTTTCGAGACAACAATACTCTCAGATGTTTGTCAGACGCTCGCGAGAGGTGGGACCGTGAAAAAACTTTTTGGTATTTTCTGAGATTCGAACTTGAAACCGACACACTAACCACATTCGCCACGGCAGCCACAATATTTATAGTTATAAATATGCTCCCATAAGTGCTTACTTACACTTGTTTGTGCCACCAGTCGCGAGTTCGTCCTCTACTGCCCCCACCACCCGGAGTGGATTCGAAGATTTTCCAGACTGGAACGTTGGACTCCATCTGCTCTACATGACTCAGCTATCTTTGTCGCTGTATATGAACGCTTCTGGCTAGGTTAAGTTAGATAAGTAGGCTAATGTAAGGGAATAGAAATCTTCTATAGCCAAAGAACTTATTTCTCAGAAGGTAGAGGCCTGGTCAGTGGCAAAGAAAGTGGGCAGTGCCCTCCTAAATCTTCTCGTCACCACACCTCTACAAAGGTCTTCGTTCGTCACACGTAACTTTTTCATGTGGTATCGCGTAGTGTTATGCCCCGTTATGACTTCCATGAGAGTGGAGAGGGATTTTCTATCACTCTGCATAAGTCTGTTAGTTCTTGCTCTATCGAATGTAGGCCATAGCTTCCTCGTGGTGATACAAGTGTCTCGAGAGGTCCACCTGTTATTTGCCTCCTTTTCTTTGTTCCCTGCTTCAAGTTTGAATGTGCAAATCGGGATGTACACTGAGTGCTCGAATTTGTCCGAGTTTAGTGCTGAGTCTCCTCTAGCCAGTTCATCGGCTCTCTCATTCCCTAATATGCCTTCTTGTCCAGTGACCCAGCAGGACTTTACCTTGTGCTGTGTTCCAAGAACCTTGAGCTCTTCTACACAATACTTCACCTGCTTCGATTTTATTTCTGTAGCAGATATTGCTTTTATCGGTGCCTGGCTCTCAATAAAATGATCTTCCTGTGGTATTGCCCTGATCGCAGTCTTACGGGGTGCTATTATCACTGCTAAGACCTCTGCCCGGAAAACGCTGCTGTAGCTCGGAAACCGAACTGACAAGGAGATACCAAGTGGTTCAGAGCACATGCTTGTGTCCGCATAAGCTTTAGTTTTGACTCCACTACTCCTGAGTTTTAGAAGAATTTAATTCAGAACAATTACCCACAATAGTGGGGATATAACACCTCCTTCAGGACTGTCTCTTGTGGCGTAGGTTTTTTACTTTGTTCCTCTGAATTCAGCTTTAATATGTCTTTCTTCTAGCGCCGATCAACTTTATCAGGGAGTTGTGAATATTGAGGTTTGTTAAATTTCTATAAAGCGCATCTGTTCTACCATTGTTAAATGCTCCTTGAATGCCTACGAAAGCAGTTAGTGTACTCGTATATTCTATTAAGCCGACGACACAGTGGTGCGCTATCTCTACGCTTTTTCCTTCTATATAATCGTGCTGCGCTGGGGATAGATCACCAGGGCGTAGTTTGCTACGAATGTATATGTCAGCTAATATTTCAGAAGTTTTTAAGACAAAAGGAGGTAGGACTTATTGGCCTAAAGCCTTTCGTAATAGTGTGGCCTGCCTTACAAGCATTGGGTAGGAAGACCACTTTAACCTCTTTCTAGGTATACACTTTCAAATGAGGGTATTGAGGTATAGTTCTTTGAGTGTTTTGATCGACTCATTAAAATTTGTAAAGAAATATGCATTCTGAGGAATCTGAATAAGTTGCATTCAGTATTAGTCTAATAAGACAGATTAAATATTCTAGCATGACCCCCAAAGTAGATCAATACATCATTAAAAATATCGAATCCTTCAGCTATAAGTACCTGCTTAAAAGTGTTAATTTATTTAGTGCCTTCTTTTAGGACGTACGTATGTCACCGCAAAACCATTGTTAATTCTGGGATATTTTGAAATACGACTAATAATAACAGAAGAGGACTCAAAGGAAGACTTTTAGTACTTATAGTAGTCTACCTGGTGTAGATGGAGGTAACAATAAGACAAAGATAGATGGAAAGGATAAGGGCGAGTGATGATGAGATATCGAGATAAATAAAGAAAAGCAAGATCAGGTACTCGTAGGAAAGACAGTAGACCTCTTTTTAATCTTTCCTCGAGCTCCCGCGAGACCACCGGTTGGAACTCCTATAAACTGGCTCTCAGAAAATACGAAATCTCACTGAGGAAAGAGCAACGACGCTCCTGGAGAATTTTTTGTGACCGCATTGAAGAGTCCTCGGAAGCTTCAAAGTTGCGGAAAATACTCTCTAAAAGCCCTTCAACACCCGGCTACCTTTTGCATCCAGACGTTCACTGAACCACCTCTGCTAAGGAATCTCACTTCCCTGGTATCTCACTGGTAGCTCCTCTGTTGCTGCTGTTTCGCGATCGGAAAAAATCTCCTTCACACCATGCAGCAACTTCTCGGTTATACTAACTACAGAAATGTTCCGTTGGGCGATGCTCAGATTCAAGCCCTTCAAGTCCCCAGGACCCGACGGTATCATTCCTGCTGACAGTCAGCAATGTGAGGACATTGTTCTTCCATGGCTCAAAGTCATCATATCGGGCTGTCTAAATCTAGTCTACATTCCCAAATTGTCGACCAAGGTTGAAGTCGTCTTCATACCTAAGGCTGGAAAAAGCTCGCTCCTACCTATCAGTCTCTCGTCCTTTCTATTAAAAACGTTAGAAAGGTTGATCGGTATCCACCTTCGACAGATCATTAGCCCGACTTTGCTCTCGACGTCTTAACATGCATACTGCAAAGGCAAATCGATAGGGACAGCCTTACACTCGCTTGTGCGCATCATTAAAAAATCTCTGTGCATTGAAGAATGCACTATGGTGGCTTTCCCTGACATTGAGGGAGATTTTAGCAATGCCAAGTCAAAGGCAATTACTGACGCACTTCCAAGTCTTAGTCACATTCTGCAAGTCACATTCCACCTTCATTGAAAATGCAAAATACTTGGATTTTATTTTAGACAGAAGACTGAACTAAGAAGCTAATCTACTAGAATGCGTAAGGAAAACTAATGTATCTTTCTATTCCTGTAAAAAGGCTATAGGTAGGAGCTACGGTATGAAACTTCAAATCACTCGCTGGATGTACGTGTCCATTATCACGCCTATACTACTCTATGGTGTACTCGTATGGTGGCCTGCTCTTGATAGGGTTGTCCACCTTACTGAACTAGCTAAGATGCATGTATGTGTATCACTGGTGATCTACCCCTCTGCGGCACTGGATATTTTCTTCCATCTGCTGCCCTTAGATATTTTGGGTAAACAGCTGTTTGCCAGTGCACCGTCCGTCTAAAAACCTCCTCGCAGTGCTCCAGCTATCACATTGGCCACTCCTCGATCCTTGATCTTCTCAACTTCATCCAAGAAAATACGGACAACACTCCACCAAAACTGAGATTTGATAAAAACTTCCATACGAGTATCCCTGAACGGAATGAATGGGATAACTTCCCCCTGTTAATGGTAGTTCGGTTCACTTCTTTACAGATAACTCTAAGGCCGAAGGTGGGGTGGGTTGTGGTGTTCTCTCCAAAAAGCTCAATCTGAGCATCTCTTCCCGCCTCCCAGATCACTGTAACGTTTTTCAGGAGGAAATCATGGCGATTAAAGAAGCCCTACCTTGGCTAAAATGTAATGTATTATCTATCACAATAGCAATCAACTCCCTAGAATCGTGCTCCTTCACTTCAAAGGCCACCTTAAATTGACGCTTGTCTCTTAAGGAGAAAACAGGGCAGTTCAGCTTTCACATATGCTGGTTGCCAGACCGCAGGGACATTCCGGAAAGTTGCAGGGTGGACGAGTTCGCTAAACAGGGTACAACTCTAAGAATTCTGCCTGATAGGTAAGCCCTAGGTATGCGCGTCGCTACATGTAATCATCTACTAAAGCTGAACCCTATTAGCAAGACTTACGACAGATGGAAGAACGGCTCAACGTGTCATATTTCGAGACAGGTCTGGCCTAAGCTGAACCAAAAACGTAGCGCCGAGTTGGTTAAGCAAAAGCGATCACAGATCAGCTGCGTTATCGGTGTTCTCACTGGACACTGACTTATAGGCCAACATGCCAAAAGACTTGGCCTCTTCTTTAACGACTTCTGCAAGAGCTATAGGGACGAGAAGGAGGAAAACATCCTTTACCTCCTATGCACGTGTCCAGCCCTATTGCGGAAAAGAATGCTCTAGCTAGGGGCCTACTTCTTTGATGACCTCGGCGATTTGACGTCCTTAAGCGCCATGGGCATGCATCGCTTTATCAAAATCTCCGGTTGATTTTAGTTAGTCCCTGAGCTGTTTAATTGTAGATTCATGGCATCAAAATTGACCTTTACTGGTCTAAGTGTGTCTGCACTCTCGTGCGGAAAGCCAACCTAACTACCCTAACCTAACCTAACATGAGGTCGCTACCGCGTTTTTTTGTCCTTAAAACCAAAAAGTAGCTGTGATGAATTTATTGTAGGGGAAATAGGAACTAATATAAAGTATATACATATATAGTATTTTTGTGAATGAACAATTTGACCAGAATATTTAAATCATTTAATGATAGACAATGTGGTAAACCTTCATGCTGTGCATCATTACCTTCCATTTACTAGAAACAACTTCTCAATACAACCAAATATGGAAAAAAAGACCGAAACACTACGCCACTCCCAGTATAAATGTACATTCATTTAAATGCAATCAAATATGTTCAACCTTCATTGCATGCCATAAAAATGCCATTCCATATTCGAATGCAAACAATATAGGAACTGATTTTCAACTTCCGTCAGCTGTATGTGCAGAGCGATAGAAACGCCTCCATCTGTCGCCATCCCTACCACCGCAATATGCAACTGCACTAAAGGAGTAGGATATCTACTCCGTTATATAAGGCAAAGAACTGCACATGCATTGAATTTGAAATTTGAAATGCTGCAATTGAATGACGGCTATACTGATTTGAAATTCAAGTCCACACCCGACTCACCGGTTTATCTGCCTGAGCTAGTTCTGAATGTTAGTCGGCGCGCATTTCAAATACGAAAAAATATATCGAGATGCATAAATCAATTTCAGTAAATTAAATTAAATTTCCATGCCATAGAAACTGGATTACTTGTGTGTCCATAGGAAAGGTTATCGAACTCTGAATAAAAACAAAACGTTGTTGTGTGGTAGAACTGGAAAAAACTTTCGCTGACCATTAATCAAAATTGTTTCATTCACGAGGAGGTGGATACGAGTATCCATCAATAATGACGATGAGTTTTTTTCTTCGTAATACTGAAACCTGACAAATATTATTTACGCTTACATATTTATGGAATAAATATATCAGGGGTATATATGGTATTTGTAAGAACAAGATGTTAGTCAGCATTTTTTTTTTTTTTTAGCTATAAGTTATTGGATTCAAAATAATGAATATCTTCTGACTGAAGGGTTACCAATATTACTATTACTCCATACTATATATTATAGTTCTATCTTATATCATCGACCTTGCAGTTGGCGTCCTCACAGGTCGGTAAGGAATTTCCAATGTTGGTCAGGACATTGGAATAGAGATGGTGGCGGAGGAGCCCTTCATGGGCCAACGGCAGCGCTCATACTCCCGTAGTGGACTACTGGCACCGGTGTACCCGGCCCCTCGTCCTAGGGGAATAATTAAGGAACTGGCCCTCCAGGTTGGGGGTTGTGCCGTCGGGGTAACTTCCCTACCACGTAAAAAACGCATGGTTCCGAAACAACCAAAAGCCTCGGATAAGGATGACTCAACTAATGACGACCCCAGCAAATGAAATAAGGACAACGACCTTCGGATCTGTACGTGGAATGTTCTGTCCCTTTACAGACCACGTGCAGCCGAACAACTAGCAGAGGCCCTAGACTACTATAAAGCAGGAAGTGCGATGGGATGGGCCGGGCAAAAAGAGGATGAAAACCTGTGACATCTACTACGGTGATTGCTACAGAGGCAACAGGCAACGCTTATTCGGATGCGGATTTGTCATACGCGGCAGACTTAGGCAAGAAGTCTTAAGCTTCCGACACGTGAGCGAGCATATTATGACTATCCGGATCAAGGTTAAATTCGCTAACATAAGCCTAATATGTGTTCATGCCCCCACAGAAGAAAAGGACCCTGCCTCCAAAGAGTGTTTCTACGAGCTCCTCGACAAAACATACGAGCAATGTATATTGCGATTGACGCAAGGCATGCCTCCAGTATTCTGGATGTCCGGACCTTCCGAGCGGCCAACATAGACTCGGATCATTACCTTGTTGTAGCCAAGGTACGAATGCGGATATCCCAATCTGAGCAACAAAGAAGAATTACTGTGAGAAAATTTAACGTCGAAAAGCTACAATCGCAAGAGACCGCCAGACTCTTCGCTGAACGCGTATCCCGAAATCTCTCAATCACCCCTTTGCCGCCAGCATCAAGTACCGAAGACCAGTGGCAACGCTGCCAACATGCCACCAGAAATGCCGCGACTGATGTGTTGGGTCTCGCTCGCCCACCACCGCGAAACCCCTGGTTTGACGAAGAATGCCGGCGAGTGCATGCAGCAAAACAAGAGGCATACAAAGCGGCGCTGCAAAGGAAGACGAGAGCTGCTCGTGAGCTCTACGAGCTAAATAGACGGGAAGAACATCGGCTTCTCCAAAAGAAGAAGAAAGAGCATGAGAAGCGCGCGTTTGAGAATATCGAGAGTCTATACTCCAGGAACAATGTACGGAAGTTTTACCAAAAGGTAAACATGTCAGAGAACAATACCCGTACAGAAACCTGTAGAGATGAAAATGGAAACCTCGTAGTAGAATCACAGTCGGTGCTGAGAATATGGAAAAACTACTTCTGCAGACTGTATAACGGCGACGAAGACCAACATCCCGCTGTCAGGCAGAATGAACCATTCCACATGGACGATGATAGTCAAAATTTCCGTCCACCTGACCAAAACGAAGTGAGGCTAGCAATATCCAAGCTAAAATCGAACAAGGCTGCTGGACCTGACGGCTTACCGGCCGAACTTTTCAAGGCAGCTGGGGATGAATTGGTAGAGTGCATACACCAACTCATTTCTAATATTTGGTCAGAGGAGTGTATGCCTGATGAATGGAATCTCAGCATCGTTTGCCCGATCCACAAGAAAGGAGACCCCCTCAACTGCGCCAATTATAGAGGCAGCAGCCTCCTCAACATCGCGTACAAGATCTTTTCTGCGATATTGTGTAAACGCCTGAAACCTTTTATCAACAGCCTGATTGGACCCTATCAGTGCGGATTCAGGCCAGGAAAGTCCACCATCGATCAAATCTTCACACTTCGGCAGATCCTGGAGAAAACCCAAGAATTCCAAATCGATACTCACCACCTCTTTATCGATTTCAAGGCCGCCTATGACAGCATCTATAGAGAAGAGCTTTATAGAGCCATGCCTAGTTTTGACATCCCTGCCAAACTTGTCCGCCTGTGCAGGCTGACGATGGAAAACGCTCGCTGCTCCATCAAGGTCGGTAATGACCTCACCGAGACCTTTGATGTCAAAAAAGGCTTTAGACAAGGTGACGCGCTGTCATGTGACTTCTTCAATATTGTACTTGAACGGATTGTGCGGAACTCACCAGCCAACACCGGAGGCACAATCTATTACAAGTCTGTACAACTGCTTGCATACGCCGACGATATAGACATTATCGGGAGATCTCAGCGGGCTGTCACCGGTGCTTTTGCAAGCATTGAGGCGGAAGCGGCCAAAATGGGTTTAGCGATAAACGAGGGCAAAACCAAGTATATGCTGTCAACTAGAAGGGAAAACCAACATCGACGAATTGGACAAAACGTCACCGTGGGCAGCTATAACTTCGAGGTAGTAAGGGACTTTGTCTACCTTGGCTCTGCTATAAATTCAGCAAACAAAATCAGTGCAGAAATCAATCGAAGAATAACTCTTGCCAATCGCTGTTTTTTTTTGGGCTTATAAGGCAATTCAACAGTAAAGCCCTTTCTCGAACAACTAAGAAGACTCTATATTAGACCTTGATCATCCCAGTCCTGCTTTACGGCGCTGAAACATGGACTTTATTAAAAGAGGATGAAGATATCCTTGGTCGCTTCGAGAGAAAAATTCTTCGTAAGATTTTCGGTCCCGTTTGCGTTGACGGGTTTTGGAGGAGAAGATTCAATCACGAACTATATGAGCTGTACAGCGACATCGACCTATTCAAAAAACTGCGTATTGGACGTCTGAGATGGCTAGGACATGTAGAGCGAATGGACACCAACGCTCCGGCCCACAGAGTCTTCAAATCTAACCCGGAGGGAAGACCCAGTAGAGGGAGTCATCGCCGTAGGTGGCGCGCACAAGTTCAAGGGGACCTCGACCAACTTGGAGTGCGCAACTGGAGGCAACTAGCTAAAGACCGAGCTAAATGGAGAGGCTTGTTGGTTGAGGCCCAGGTTCACCCCGAACTGTAGCGCCACCTAAGTAAGTAAGTAAGTTGGCGTCCTTATTATATTGGTGCGTGCGGAATAAAATCCATCCATTGAGGCAACTGATGGGGCACAAAAGGCCTGAAGTTCCAGCGGTTGGGAAAATCTGCCAGCGTAAATACTTTCTCCAGAAAAGAAAGTTTAAGCAAGGAAAATTCCGGAATCTTCAGCGGTGATTAATATAAGTTGTGAAATGACTGGAAATGTTTAAGCCTTCTCAAAACATGCACTTCAGAGTAGCAAACTGGAGAGTTGGGTAATAATTCATGGCAATGTTCAGATTAGTTACTTTAATCAGTTTACACGAGCCCTTCGAATGTTAAAGAGGTTGTGACAGAAGCGAGAATGCGTAGAAAACTTAATTGTTAAAATTAGTCGTATTTCAATATACCAATTAAAAAGAAAGTTCAACCCCTCTCGGGAAGCAAAATTACTGTTTTTTCTGAACCTTTTGCGCCACCTTTTGGCGGCCTGCCCCATTTTTTAAACCATATTATGCAAGCATATTCCAACTCTGAGAGCACTGCATAATGTTTTCTAATTAGAACAGCGTGTGTTTAAGATATAAAAAAAAAGAAGAATTATTCCGAGTTAAAGTACCATCGATGCCATTAATTATGGAACACAACATCACCCAAGAATATAAAATCAATATGCAACACCTCTTCATCGATTTCACAGTTACCTTTGATAGCGCGTATAGAGACGAGTTATTCAAAGCCGTGTCTTGTCTCGGATGGTAAACGACTAATAAAGGTCTCGTACGAGCAGCATCTCCCAATAGGTGCTGGTTCGCTAAATAACGAGAAAGAGCCACTGCAGCCGAACACTTGCAGCTCTGTTAGTAAGTCCTACTTCCACCTCCTCGTGGTGCCCTCTGGGAATTTCTCTGCAAATTGCGAATGGCGAGCGTTCTGTGACACAAAACAGGATAGATGTCGGTATATATAATAATTGCTCCGAAACGGAAAATTACGTCTCGGATACGGACAGATAATTTGATGACGACCTTTGGCTATCGAACATGGACAACGATCGGATTCTGGAACACTAAGACCCTCCTGAACTTACTCCAGGAAAGGCCGTATAACGCCAGATTCCTCCAAATGGAACGCGAGATAAGATGGTTCGATGCTGGGGAATACATCTCCCCAACAAAAAGCACTGTCATGCTCAACTGTGGTAAGCCAGCTGGAAGTACACGGGCGTCCGGAGTAGGACTGGTACTAACTCCAGCAGCATGAGGAAGCCTCATATCTTGGATACCTCACATTGATCGGATATTGACGGCTAGGTTCCATAGTAGAGTAAGAAAAACTACCATCATACAGTGCTACGCTTCGACTCAAGACGCGACTGAGGACGAAAACGACAATTTTTATAGCCAGTTAGGCGTCGTCTACAACCAAACGCCTAATGGGGACATCGTAATGGTGATCTGGGATCTCAACACCAAGGTAGGTAGCGACAACATTATGCTTAAACACGTGATGGGACTTCACGGTGTTGGAGACCGTAGTGATGATGGTGAGCGGTTTGTGGACTTCTGCAATACCAACAGCTTAATCATTGAAGGTACGCTGTTTAAGCATAACACCTGCCACAAGATCCGTTGGGTCTCTAGTGACAGGCAGGGAACATCGAACCAGATCGACCACATTGCGATCGGCCGTCGCTTTAGAAATTGTCTCCTGTACGTCCGAAATAGACGTGGATCTGACATAGGAATGGTACGAGATCACCATCTCATGTTAGCCCATATACGCCTTGGTACTGCATCCGCCAATAGCAACCACTCAAGCTTACTTAACATCACCAGGTTTAATATCGACAGGCTCAAGGTTCTCCAAGTGCGCCAATAGTGCATGGACCACCTTACCTTAGAAGCAGAAGCAACCAGCAGCAAAATGCAGGAGAGCTTGGATGACCACTGAAAAGTTGTACAAAATGCTTCTACTGCTAGGGCACGCACTTACATATATCGGTAAAAGGTAAAAGATTACGGATCGTAATCGAACAATGCGTTAAGTAGAGGTCTCTACTACTTTTGCTGTTTATCGACTTTGAGGAGGCTTTCTTGACTCGAGTTTGAATTGAGATGCCATCTGGTTGGCTTGGCCTTACGCAGGAGAGGCATCCCTGAAAATCGTATAGCTTTTATCAAGGCTACATACAAGGGAGGTAAGTGTCACGTCTTACACAATGGTAAGGTATTGGAGGATTTTGAAGTCCAAAGTGGAGTACGTCAAAGGTGCATACTGTTGCCACTATTGTTCTTGGTGGTTATCAGCGATGTACTCCGTGCAGCATTAACGGAAGCAAACTATGGAATTCGCTGGACTATGACACCTTTACTTAAACACCTGCTGACGATGTTTGTCTACTTTGACATCGGATAATGGATCTTCATTTGATTGTCCAAAATCTAGAAGCTGAGGCAAATAAAGTGGGGCTAAAAATACACACAGCTAAAAAAAAAAAAACCCCGCCCAACTTAAGATTGCCGGACAGGAAGTTGAAAATGTTCATAACTTTCTTTATTTAGGAAGTGTGGTCTCGGCTAACCGTGGTGGCACCGAACTGGATGTGTGCTGCAGAATCGGGAAGGCCAAAGCTGCGTTCGGAATGCTATCTAAAATATAGAGAAGTAAAGTTATCAGCTTAAGAACCAAGCTGCGACTGGTCCGTTCCAACGTAGAATCAATGCTGCTTTATGGGTGCAGTACTTGGAAGGTGGACGCCATTAACACACGCAAGCTACAAGTCTTCGTAAACAAATGTTTAAGGATCATCTTGAGGATTTGTTGACCGCACAGCATCTCTAATGAACAACTTTATACAGGGTGTCCGCTGGGAACGTATAATACTTTGTTTTGCCGCCATTTTGGTAAACATTAGTCTTGACAGTTCATATTTGGCAGTCGTGAAGTAGACACGTGGCAAACTTATTATGGAAAAATATTCGATAAACCAACGGGTTTTAATAGTTAAAACATTTTATCAAAATCAATCATCGATTACTGTGACGATGAGAAAGTTACGTGAAATTTTTGGGAGAAACAACGTGCCAACAAAACACACTATTTATCGTGTAGTGGATGATTTCGAAGAAAGAGGATCTGTAGGTGATAGACCCAAGCTTGATTAACATGTGGTATCAACAAGACGGTGCTACATCGCATACAGCCAGGATTACAATGGAATTACTGCGAGACCTCTTTCCACAACAAGTTATTTCAAAAAATGGTGATGTTGATTGGCCTCCACGGTCGCCTGATTTGACTACTCCTGACTTCTTTTTGTGGGGATATCTGAAAAGCAAGGTTTATGCAAACAAACCAGAAACGCTTGAGCAACTCAAACAAAATATTCGTGATGAAATTAATGAAATACCGCGTGAAATGTGTGAGAATGTAATGAAAAATGTGCTCAAAAGGGCTCGCATTTGTGAGACTAGCAGAGGCGGACATTTACCTGATATTGTATTCCATACATAATTGCCGACATTAAATAAAACATTTATCAATATAAGATCCGTTCTCTTTCATTTAATCAAAAATTATAAACAAACAAAGTAGTATACCTTCCCGGCGGACATCCTGTACGAGAACGGGTCAAGCGCCTATAAGCATTTCTATATGAAGGAGAAAGTGGCAGTGAATTGGACACACTCTATGGCGCGAAGACAACTCCATTGCGAAATACGCCATGCAGTTGAATCCGCTCACACAGAGAAATAGATTAGAGAGAGAGCATTTATGAAAAGGCAAAGATCCGGACCTTCAAAGATTCGTTTTGCAGGGAAGGAAAGCGAAGCTGATTCCAAGATAGGAATGGACATATTATAAGAATATGACTGTTTTAGAACAATTTGTGGGATATCAAAGAAAAATATGAGAGTGAACATATAAAAATGAAAATGGGTTTTGATTCGGGGTCTAGGTATAGGTAATCTCGCCAGCGAAAAGGATTGGGCACATCTTTGCACGGAAAACGCTACCATATAGAATATACAAACCGAATCTTAAAACCATTTTTGGGACTATGCTGGGGATTATTTACTTAAAATGAGACTAGTTTTTCAGGCCGCAATAAACGTAAACAAGATTTCCGACTTGATTTCTTCATTCTATGCTATAAGGAATGGTAGACAATCACTATATGGCAAGAATGCTGCTAAAAAAAAAAAAAAAAATAAATATTTGGCGCAACAGCTCTTTTAGTGCCAGGGCCTAGATTCTCGCAACCACTCATGTTGTGTGCGTTATATTTTTTTACACGAATGGAAGGGACCTAGAGTTTAATGCCGACTCCGAACGGCGATTTGAGAAGCTTTTTCGTGACAACAATACTCTCGGATGTTTGTCAGACGCTCGCGAGAGGTGGGACCGTGAAAAAACTTTTTGGTGTTTTCTGGGATTCGAACTTGGAACCTCATGCGTAGTGATCCGACGCACTAACCACTTACGCCACGGCGCCCATTTATGCTGCTACATAAATAAATAAAATCCAAAATAAATCCAAATAAATCAAATACAAAACTTTCAACCATTCTCAAAAAGGAGGGGTATCGAAATCTCATTGTCTATAGATGAATCTGTAGAGTCAGCGCAGCGGCCTTTGTTTAAGATACCATCTGCCCTTGAAGGCAAAGTTGAGGCTATTTTGTCTCTAGCTCCAGACTTGTAACTATGCCCACGCCTTCCCTTGATCTTGTGCCCGTTGTTACTGAAAGCGACTCAAACGATCTTGTTCCAATTTCATATTTTGGGATAAATCAGGCATAAATCGTCAGAAAACCTACATTCAATGCCGATTCCAAATGCATGCATGTGGAAACATACATGACCGATGAATCAATACTGCAACTGCAGCAGAATGTTATAGAACTCATACTCGTATGAACCTTGTTTTCGAACTGAATCAAAAGAAGAATTTTACGTACGGCTTTTCTGATAAAATGAAATTATTCCACCCTACGTCTTTATTGGAGCAGCATACATAAATCGAAGAATTCATGACGGAGGTTCTATGTCGGCAAGGACATAAATAGGAAATATTCACAAACTCTCTTGTATGCGAGTGTAAGCGAAGAACACTTCTGAACCCATGTTGCTAGCAAATGCAGATGCTGGGAAATGATGTACAATGCATTTACGCTTCAGAAAAGAGATTTATCTACAAGCTGCTTGGGGCAATACAAAACAAGGAACAAGTTAATGCGAAAGTCCGAAACATACCTAGCATTCAACATGCCGGTCAAATTTTACCCCTATGTACTCATATAAAATGGATTATGAGATTCGTACGCCCTAATGGTAGAGCACTAAGAGATATATAGTACGTTTATGTGGGAAATGGAATAGGCAGTTGAGAAGGACACAATATTGCGAGCAAGGTACTAAGATGTACGTAGCCACTACCTCTGTGACATCAGCTGTGGTTTGATTTGTACAATTGTAGGCTTTAAGCTTAATTTTCTACGCTGGGTACTGTGGGTTGCGAATATGCATCACTTTCATCTTTGATATATTGATCACAAGGTTGTTATCATAGCGCCACTTTTCTACTTCATAGATATCTGCATCATCCTCGTTGCTTCGTCTATATTATTGTGATAAACACCTATTTCCCTGTCGCCTGCGTATGCAAAGGAGGAACTCTTTTAAGGCATTGCAGCATACTATATTTACTAGAAAAAATATCTGGAGAACAACGTCAGCTAATCTGTCATTAAACTATTACCTCTTAACCTTAACAATCCCACCACTTGCGAAAGTCTAACAAATATCCAAAAGTACTGCTGTCATGCGAAAACTTCTCTTAAAAATAAATTTTCCTTAGCATAAAACCACAGCATGTAACCACACCCCCTGCATTTCATTTACAATTCAAATGTTCAAGTTGGCATTTGCAAGAGCAGTAAATGGAAATGGATTCCGCCTAAATCCAAAATTGCACACAAGTTTGTCATTTTATTAAATTGCCTAAGCAATTGGTTCGTAGTGCCGACTTTAATTTGCATAAACTTGCAAAATGGTCTCTTAGGGGATGGATGATATTAATACTGGAATATTGCTTTCCTGGGCGATGGTGCCGGAAAGTGAAATGAGTTTCTGATTCTCCTTTTCTGATTTGATAACGAATAAGCTGAGAAGAAATAAGTAAATTTCTTTATCAGATTTCGTAATGTGCACACTCAAAACATGCGATTCTCACACTAGCTAAATGTAAGTCCACTAATTCCTTTTTGTGTGTAACTGACTTGTTACTCAGAGAAGACAAATGCTTCCCTGTGATTACTAAATTATTCCTTGATTTCCTAATAATCAATTAAATAACTTTGCTTTCTGGCTGCGGACGAAAAGAAGCCAATAATGGAAAGCTACTCTAAATGTCACGAAAATTGCAAGGATTTCAGAAAAAAAATGAAGGCAGCCGTATGTCTTTTCGAACAACTCACGATATTTGTTTTTTTTTTTTTTTGATAAGAAACGCTCGACTGGTGTACTCTGACACAGCTAGTCCATTGTACTACCAGAGAGCAAAATCCTGGTTTACCTATTTTATTGGAATTTCCTTCAAAGAAAGCCAAGCAAGCCCTTTAATAATGAGGAACTTACAGCACTAATACTCATCACATCGGCAAGGAAAATCTGCCACCTAATACGAGTAAATGTAAAACAATCGCAGAGAAAATGTTCCGCAGTATCGTCGCCCCCTCCGCAAGCGTCGCGGGATGTAGTGTCACTTAAGCTTAGCAATAGTATGGTGGGTAGCTTTAAAAAAGCTTATAGTATAACTAAACTTAATTTGGTACAAAGAATAGCACGTTTAGGCACCACAGGTGCAAACTGGTGCTTGACTGCTAAAATGAGCTACCCTCGCTGGATGGATTCCAGATAACTCTGATTTGGGTTCCAGGCCCGGTAACGTTTATGGAAACGAACTTGCCGACGAACTGGCTAGGCAGTTCTAACTGTGCTCTTTTTTTCTAATAAAAACCACCACACCTACCTACCTACCTAAGCCTAGCACATTAACTTGCTCGGCGAAAGCGAAGTGGCCTGTCAAGACAACAATAAGTTGTCTGGAATTATTTCTACTGGAGACAGCAACAGTGCCGTTGATTTCTTATAGATGCACGGGAGCATTCGTTTAGTCAACCTATATATCTGTGGCAATAAGTTGAAGTAGCTTTAGTACATTTGTACGATTTTTCAGGAGAGGCATTTAAAGTTGTCGCTCACGTGAAAATCGTATGAAATTTTTGAATTGTGCCACTACACTAACAGCCGTAACTCGGCAGTCTGTGTAGAAAAAGAATACTTTGTATAATTGGAAACATTTTTGCGCAATTAATTGAAGTTTGACTTAAGTCGACTTAAGCTACTTCAGCTTATTGCCACAGATATTTAAGAGAGTCGTACACACTATTTATGAGAAACCCAATGGAAGCCCTACAGAAGAACGCAGGAAGACCCAACTCAGGTTTGGGTACAGAGAAAACCTCCTCTGATCCGATCGTAAGCTTTTGGGCTCATCCTCCTCTAGGAGAAGCCATTGCCGGTCCTAAACCTAATCCTCGAGTTGGAGGAGCCGATCCGTGCTCCTAGGAGTTTACCGCGCTGTTGGAAGTTAAGTACCTGCCTTAGTAGAAGTAGAAGAAAATTGTTAAGGTCAGCTTACACCGGGCCTCGTAAGTGCACATATTGATATAGGACTCGATTTATTGTTAAGTAGCTCCATATTGTTAAGTCCAGCTAAACTGAAAATTAATTGCGGTGTTAAATAAATAATTTACTTCTTTACCCAAAGTTTCGGGGGTTTCTTTGGGAGACCAGGGGTCTGACGAGCGAAACCTCAGCCATCGGAAAACACCCTCACAAAGTATAACAGCACATGTTTCCGTTAGATTTTTTAGGCAAATAAAATGACCGGTTAAAGTGCTTCAGCAGGAGAGTGAATGAGGCATGCTTTTTCCACTTAAACCTGTTTGAGTTAACAGAAGTGGGGACAGCGTTAGATTCAAGAGGTCAATCGGTTCCAAATGGAGTACCTTCTGCCGACCTAAGTCTTTTCTCTATTGCCACCAAAGGCTACTTCCACCGACTGTGGCTTCAGCTACTTTAGCTACATGATCTTCAATTGTGTCACACTTCGGAGCTTACCGGAGTGTGTCGCTTTGCGAACGCGTTCAACTTTATTGGCTCCACGAGTCGAGCCATCACCGACACCACTTCTATCAGCTGTCTATCTATTAGGACAGGGACTAGAAGTTCCCACCGAAACCTTTCCGTTTCTTTCTCAATTACTCCAGTTCAACCGACCCAGCGTGTCGGATAGATAGCTGCAAGAGTCTGCAGAAGCAAGAACCGCTCTGCTACATCAAGGTCAACACCAAAAGCAGGGGTATTAGTATGTTAGTTGGGACCTTCAGAATTTCTGCCCCAGCCGAAAGACCAAGGATTGTCACTTTCACGAGCAACACCTGGAGTGGACAAATCCTTTTGGTTTTCCAACACCCTGCGTGCAGATTTTATGTCACCATTAAGACGTCTTCAGCCATTAGCTCCATTTCTTACTTGGGGTTCTTTCAGATCCTTAGGATCGTTGACTCTTAAGCCGTTCCACAACCCTAAGGAACGGAACCGAATGAGAACAACACACGATATCCCGATATCTACTCTTTATTCGAAAACTAGCAGATGTAACTTTGTTTGCGTGGTCCACAATAACTTTATGTGAGGCGGTTAAAGTCACAGTGGTGTAAGTCACATTTAGCTTAAGAATTTAAGAGTTGCACCGCTGTAACTTTCAACAATACATATCAGCTTTTTCTTTATCTATCAAATTTGTGTTACCATCTGTTGTTGAAGTAGTAACACTGTAATTTAATAGTATTCATTTTTGGACGCCAATATTTTTGAGAAATGACTTACACCAGCATGACTTTAACCACCACATATGTATGTAGCTAACAGAAGGACTGCGCCAAAATGCACATGTGCATACCTGAGTCTGGGCCTCAACCAACAGGAAATTAATGTGTTTATTTTTTTTATAATGTATGTATGCAAAAATCAGCTGTCCTCAAACTTTAGGAATGTATAGTTTTATAATGCCTAGTTTAGTCTATTTATTTCTTTTAATATCTTAATCCCCTTAACGAGCATCGTGATAATTCTTATTGTAGATAAGGACCAATATCCTAAGGTATAGAACGCCAAAGCTTTGTTAACATCTGTGATGTAGTTTCTGTATGATACCTGCCCATCCCCAACCCTAGTTGTCATTTTATTATATGTATATAGATTTCATAAGTTCAAGCACAATTGCTATATTCTGCTTTTATATAAGCCAATAAGCGTCCGTCTCTCAAAATGTGTTTAAAACTTGAGAAGTATAATTAAAAATATATACGAAACACATTCTCGTTATCAGATTTTTTTTAATTTTATTTCCAGCTTCTCCATATAATATTCATTCCAACTCCTCCGTCTC
Organism: Brachypalpus laphriformis; assembly: GCA_945910035.1. Classification (NCBI taxonomy): domain Eukaryota; kingdom Metazoa; phylum Arthropoda; class Insecta; order Diptera; family Syrphidae; genus Brachypalpus; species Brachypalpus laphriformis. Next base: position 39,455,067 of record OX246753.1, read on the forward strand.
ACGTAAGTCGCCTTAACATTTTATCTCAAAATTCGAATCATAGCTAGATTTGCAAAATTGGTCTCCATTGCTTATATCCTTCCAATCATAAAGGATGAAGTCTATTTCTTTCCATCTTAGCTGCGTGCAAATTTACTAAAAAGGAAGAAAAAATAAGTAAATCCTACCTACCCCATGACCTACTTTTGCCTTAGTATACTTTGTACTCCGTCCATTGTTGCCTTGCCGCTACCACCATGATTAACGGAAAATTCCATGCAAAGAGAACGAAATAAACAAAAACAAACAAAAGGGGATCAAACTTTGTATAGCGCGCGAAACAGTTGTGCGACGGGATAAACTGAGCTGTTGTCCTTCAGACAGAAGTGCGTAGCCATCGTGGAAGGCAGAGGGTAATAAGAAAAAGGACACGAGGTACTCAATTGACTGACATCGAACAGCAGGAGAGAAATTAAATTGATTTTAGTTTATTATTAAACTACTCACTCCCAGGAGGAATGGAAACACTTCGCCTATAACAACGGGTTGAGACCATAAGCACCCCTATGCAGGGGGTATAGAATGGAAAGAGTGCCTGGGGATTATGTTATATCATTCGATAAATGAGATTAACTTAATTATTAATAGTCTGTTAATCGTTTTGACATCCGATGCGATTATTTAAGTTGTGTTAATGAATTAGCTAGTGCTGGAAAGTGTTGGCAATGAGTAAACTTAGGAAATATAAATAAAGGAGCCGGGAATATTAATGTTTTAATTAATTCAAGTGAAGAGTGAACCATGGAGGTGTGACATTTTTCACTGCTTTTAGCTTCTAAACAGTAGTTTTTCAAATGATTTCAATTTTATATTTCTTACATATTTAATATATAATGGCATTTCAGTACACAAAAAAATGTAAAATCCAAGTCATGAACGGGAAATGACGTCATCATGGTGTTGTCCAGTTTTGTCCAGGCACTCAAGAAGACGAGTTAACTAATTCTCCATGCATCTGCCTTAGATTGCTTTTGGAATTGCACGAATTTCTCTTGTGATACCCACATCATGTCACATCATGACAGTATGCGCTCCTGACTCCGGTACTCCACTTTTGACTTCAAAATCCTCCGATACCTTACCATTGTGCGAGACGTGACACTAACTTTCCTCGTATGTAGCTTTTATAATAGCTGTGGGTTTTTCTGAGATGCCTCTCCTGAGCAAGACCAACCAGATAGCATCTCGACGGAAGCTGTCTCAAGCCTTCTCGAAGTCGGTAAACAGTAGATGTAGCTGAGACATATACTCGACGTATTGTTTTATTATGATCTGTAAGGTGTTTATGTGGACGATGCAGGAGGATCGGTTTTACTGGGATGTCTGGTACGAATTCGGAAATTTGTTACTTTGGATGACTCATTAAGGTTCGAGATTATTACACAATCGCCTAAGTTGTAAAGGACTGTAGCGAAATGATCTCTCTATCTAGTGAGCTCTGTACTCTCCACTGCTGAAGCGGCTGGAATCCGAGCTTTGAATGCTTCACGTTCATCGTTCCGTCCCCAAGTGTCTGCCGATAGCCATCTGCGTTGCTTATTCTGCCTTTAACCGACGTAGGTACGTGCCTCAATTGCAAAACATTTTTCACATCATTCCAGTGGTCATCCACACTTTCTTATATTGTGCTGCTAATTGCTTCTGCTTCTAAGCCAATACGGTCCCTGAACTGTTGGCACACTTGTGGATTCCTTAGCCTGTCAATATTGAACTTGGTTATGTTGAGCAAGTTTGTGCGAATCCTTCGATTCGTACGAAGGAGTATAATAGCTAACATAAGATGGTGATCGCGTTCTTCAGTGATGTCGACTCCATGTCTGTTTCGGACGTCTATATAAGGAGTGTGCAGTACATATGTATACCAACCATTCAAATGGCCTGCCCTTGGGCGAAGCTACAGCCGTTGTAATAACATCACACCTCCTTGGCACACCCTGTATTAGAGTGTCTGGTAGTTGTAAGAATACCATAGGGTGGAGTATGTTAAAAAACTATCTAGATCTTTGTCCAATTCATCTTTTCGTAAAAGAGAAAGTACAAATTTTAACAGTTCGCACATCAAATTGAAATTCTAGCTTCGTACCTTGAAGCATAAGCCACTGATTCGGGGCGTATACGTAACCTTTTCTTAGAACAGTCTTGGAGAAAAAAAATATTTTAAAGGTGAGAAGTGAATTTTTCGAAAAAGCTTGACCGGCTATTTAGTGCTTTGATCAGTGTAGTGGATGAACGAATGATATACTCGGTATCTCGGTTGAACAGGAATCATGTCCATCATCAGCCAGACTGCATGGTTTATTGAGATTAAGATCAACATATCGCCAACACTTAACAGTCGGTAGAAGTATTAATTCTTAAGTGGACTTTAATAAAGATCCAAATTTATTTTTTTCAATAACTGAATCGATTGTTTCATAGGCTCCATAAGCTTTTGCTAGTTTAGGCGTCAGAACTATAGACTACGCAGATGATCTTGTGATCATTGTCTAGGGCAAACATGAAGACAAGGTGTGTCGGCTCATGCAAGATGCACTACTTGTAGTTTTGGACTGGTGTGCTGGTGAAGGCCTATCGATTAACCCAGCAAGCTAATCATTGTACCGTTCACAAGAAGATGAAGGCTTAACCTTAGTTCAGTGACTCTAGATGGTATAACCATTGGTTTTTCCGACGAGATAAAATATCTACGAATTGTCCTAGGCAAAAGACTTTACTGAAACTCCCATGTTAAACAAAAAATTGCCAAGGCGACCACTGCCATGTGGGCCTGTCGCGGTGGTTAGACCATTCTTACATACGCGTCCATTGTCTGGTGGAGGAAAACTAAGGAAGTCACAACCATCAACAAACTCATTAAATTTCAAACTAGCTTGGCTCGGAATTGCAGGTACTATGCATACCTCTTCCACAATAGCCATAGAGGCCTTAATCAGACTCACTCCACTACATATTTACTCGCATATTCATCAAGAAATTGGCAATTCGCAGTGCGGTTAGTCTTTGAAAGTCGGGTGTTAATAGTACATGGGATCAGGTAGAGCTCGTGGATCTATTAATCGACTTCCCCGAGCTAGATATTCTCATCAGGGCTGCGAGAATTGAGATCCCAAGCCATGATGCATGGAATAATGGTGGACCGCTGCTCGATCCAAAAGGAATCGTGTGGTATGCCGACGAATCAAAAATTGATTCAAGAGTTGGCGTCCGAGTGTATGGACCCAATTATAAAGTGTCGAAATCACTTGGAAAGAGCCTTAGTGTTTTCCAAACCGAACTTTACACTATTGAGACTTACACTAGTACAAACTTGCACTCAGAAATCAAATCCCCACTATCCGCATACTCTCCGACAACCAAGCGGCGCTTAAAGCAGTGATATAGCACTTGATCAGTTCAAAATCAGTTTTAAGTTACTTCGATAGTTTACAAAACTTGGCCCAATACAATAAAGTAAACTTGTGGTAGGTACCGGGTCATGTAGGCATTGACGGCAAGGAAACTGCAGATCTACTAGCTAGGAAAGGCTGCTCTGAGTTGTTCACTGGACCTGAATATCTGATTCTGCCTTTTAACTGACCCTAAACATTTGCTTATCCATGTTGGTTTCCCAGAAGTAGTCTAACATGTTTACAAGAAAGAGATGCAATAATTGCAAACCGAACAGCAAATTTTTGGCGATTTTTTCAGCAATTTCTTCTGTTCATTAAGATATAGGACCACTCGTGAATACTATTAATCTTTTTGCCTCTTGTTTTGTTCCATCCACTTCTCAGTATTCTTCATCAAACGTTCCCTTACGGTGGCCGAGAAAATACTGTACGTCAAAGGGGCAATATCTGATGGCAATGCTGTCACTGGCCTTCTGCACTATACCACGGAGCCAAAACAAAATATACATACATATAAAGACGTTGTAGTTTGGATCTAAGATGAAGCTGGAAGTATGCGCATTTAACAGGTTCCAGTAGCTTTCACATCTGGTCAAAGACTGTTGGGAAATATTAAGGTGCTCATTTAGACAAGCTTTTGTATTCTTGGATAACATGTACTGATGCCGCAACTACCTGGCAAATTTTAACCCCAATAGAAGTACAATAGAATATATGTCAGTCTTCCTCTCCGAAATCCAGTTTCTTCTCCATCAGTGTCACCCCACCAAGTTAATGAGACGGACCATTTGAATTTGAACCATTTATTTTCATAACATGGTTTTTTTTGGTTTGTCTTGCTACATGTCTGTCTACTATGTGTACTTCATCCAGGAAGGAGTTCTTAAATATGAATTTCTGCTCATGTTTTCTTCCCGGGTAAAGAATAGCGTTATGTCTTTGGCTTCCTTTTTCCCTTCTTATTCCCTTGTAGTCCTGGAAAATGAATTTTATACTTAGTGGGCTATAATGTATCCCCTGCGTGCCTGCAGGCATAGGACTGACCTAGTTTACAACAAGAGACGGCAAATATTTTCAAAATAATGACGTCATAATGATAATTACAGACTTCCCGGACGGTGGTGGTTTTGGTGGAGTAAGACGAAGATTATCTTGCCGTTCTTCTTCATCCCTTTCATATTTTTTATAAGAAAAGATATATGTCGGCCTTTGGCATCATTTTATTCAGTTTAGAATTTCTATTCATCTCACTTTGTTTACGTTGGAATCTCGTAAAAATATTTACGATGCTAGACAGCATCTGGTTTTATGGTCATAAATATTTCACCCTAACGGAATATTTGGTTTAAAGCGCACACAACACGATACTCACGTTTGACAAAAAAAAATAAATAAAAATTTATATCCGCGTGAAGACGTGATGACAGGCTGCGAGTCATTAAGATTCCACAGACACATGACAGATATTCATCTGTGCAAAGTAATGCAATATAAATATCTTAGTCATGAAAAGTAGGCACAATCTTATTGCGGGCTTGTAAAATACAAGATTTTCTAAAAGCCGCAGTCAAGAGTCACGTTCGGTAAATTCGGTTCAAAATTAATTGAAAAATTCTTGAAAAAGTTCAATTCACGGAAGTGAAGGTAAGAATATTTGTGCAGATATCTACCACAAATCGAGACATCAAAGTAGCAGAAAATGCTAAACAGCCCGAGGTGTTGCTCAGTCTAAAAGTCTGAAGTTGAACAATTCCATTGATAAGAAAAAATCTATCCTAAACAAATTCATTTCAAATTGCCTTTTCGGAGCAGTAAGATACTTTCCGATCAAAGTATGCCCCATGAATGGAAAAATTGACCTTCAGTTGGGAATGTAACCGCTTCCCTTCATTCTGCTTTGTTCCCACCGAAGAAGATTTGGAGTTATTTTCAAAAAATCTGGCAATAAAAATACCTAAAACGTCAATTTGATCCTAGTGATCTTAGTAAATATATCTTTGGTCGCATTGCAGAACTGAGTGGTTTTGACGTTGCTGGAAGTCCACGGTTGGTAAACTACTAGCAAGGCCTCGTAGGAGCAGCATCTCCAGATAGGTCCGCTAAATAACAAGAAAGAGCCACTGCAGCCGAATAACTTGCAGCTCTGTTAGTAAGTCCTACTTCCACCTCCTCGTGGTGCTATCTGGGAATTTCTCTGGAAATTGCAAACGGAAGAGGACGAATGGCGAGTTTCGTGCGCCACAAAACAGGATAAGTGTCGGTTGGTCTGTGGCGCAGCGAGCCGCAAACGTAAAAAAAAATTGGAGGTGCGCTGCTTAAGCATAACACCTGCCATGCGATCAGTTGGGTCTCTACTGACAGGCAGCGAACATCCAACCAGGTCGACCACATTGCGATCAGCCGTCGCTTTAGAATTTTTCTCCTGGACGACCGAAGCAGAGGAGGAGCTAACATCGGACTAGAACGAGATCACCATCTCATGTTAGCTCATATACGCCTTCGTACTGCATTCGTCAATAGCAACCGCTCAAACTTACTTAACATGACCAGGTTTAATATCGATAGGCTCAAGGTTCCCCAAGTGCACCCATAGTTCAGGGACCACCTTGCCTTAGAAGCAGAGGCAATCAGCAGCACAATGGTTGGAGAGCTTGAATGACCACTGGAATGCTGGGAGAAATGTTTTGCAGTGTAGGCGCGTACCTATGTCGGTAAAAGGCAGAAAAATCATCGCACATGGCTATCTATAGACACCTGGAGACGGATCGATGAGTATACAGCAATCAAGGCTCGGAATGCAGCAGCCTCAGCAGTAGCGAGAACCGAGCTAGAAGCCCAATACCCTGTTAACATCTGATCTGTTAATATTCATCTTGTACGTGATAGAAAACTGAAATTGCAGAGTCTGCTACTAGTCTTGGATTAAAAATGCATCGCAACTTATCTTAACTTTGTCATTATATAGCTGTGATTGGCTGAGCTTACAGATGTTTTTTTTTTTTTTTGAAAACTTGCTCTAGGTAAGGCGAACCTGTAATGCTGAAGTAACGGCCTGAGATACTTCGAGATCTTTGTTGATTCTGCTTTCGAATTGTTAGAGATTGCAGGTGGAGATAGAGATCGTAATGGAAAAATGTAACTCCGTTCTCTAAGCCGACATATTTTTTATAGAAATATGCATCAGCGAAAATATAAAGAAATCTTATCTATCTTATCAGATAACAAAGCTGGTCTATCAACAATTAAGGCCTACGAAATGATATCCAAACTCATACGGGACTGCCACCAACTGCTCATAACGCTAGCCAGCATAAACAGATTTCATATAATTTGGGTGCCAAGACTCAGCGAACACGAAGGTAATAAAAAAGCTGACCTACTAGCTAGAACAGAAGCTGCATCAAGCTTTCTAATGCCAAGACCATTCTATGTTTGATCAGTGATTTTAATTTCAATGTAATTCTCTCGTCTTTGGTAGAGTTAATTGTTTTTCCGATTTATTTACAACAAGGCAAGTGGTGTTTACTGTTTGAAGTGCACTGGTTCAAATATAACCCATGTCTTTCAATTAACGGTTTCTTTCCAGATATTATCCGATTTACGCAACAATTTCACTTAAACTCTTCACATATCGAATGCTTTACAATATTCCACTGCACGTAAGAAGTTTTTTGAAGTACGAATATAATATAATATAATATCATTTACAAGCATCTATACTTTACAAGCATCTATACTTTCTGCGCCAAGACCAGAAGTCGCCTTAATGTCCGCACTTACTGCGAATAAACTTTTATAATAAACAATGCTTTTCAATTTACGTTCTTGTGGGATCTTTGCCAGATATTTCACAACTCATATGGTTCTATGATGCTACTTTTGTGCTAGTCATATTGTGTGCAGAAAACTGGGTCATGCGGAGATAGGAACTGATGCGAGTTTGTAGTTTTTCGCTTTAAAAGTAATAAAAGTAGGATTTGGGTGCAACGAAATTAAGGACAACTGCAGGATGGAAGTCATTTTATTATTTTCTATGATAGGAAGGGCATTACGCGTTGTTGCACATGGCATATACTTTTCCTCTATTCATGTTGAAAACAATGTGTGCAAGGTATATTGTAATAAGTAGGATTTTTGATTTTAAGTTTATTTAATTTTTATTGCGATAATCAGTCAATGCAATTCTAGACGGACGTTTGCTGCACAAAAGTGAAAAGTGCCAGCTCAACTCACAGAAGAGTACTATCACTTTTTATCCTTTCTAGATTCAAAAATATAAAAAAGCGTGGAAGTCTAAGAATGAGAGGGTGTATAATTGCAATTGACCTCAGAAAATTCAAAGACTGCATTCCCTGCTCAGTGTTGAGTGAGAGTAATAAAAAAATATTTAGGGAAATATTCTTCAATTACTTCAGTACTGATGCACAGCCGAGTAATATGAAATCGTTGATTGAAATAGTACAATACCGTAAAACAATTTTTCAGCTGAAAACTACGTGTGTATGTCATCTAATAGCATACGTCACTACAAGCTAAATTAGCTGAGAAATTTGGAATTTTTATAAAAAAGGTTTTAATGAAAGAACCGTTAGTTTTAGGACTAGATTGAAAATTTCGATCCCATCTCGAGGTATAAGCCCACAAAACTCTTTTTTTTTGTATTGGCTTACTTCTAAGAATCCCAAGACGTGGACCGAGGTTGAAGTTGTCTTCATTCTTAAGGCAGGTAAGAGCTCGCATTTGGAACCAAAGGATCTCCGACCTATCAGTCTATCGTCCTTTCTACTGGAAACGCTGGAAAGGCTGATGGATATTCACCTCCGCCAGAGCATTAGCCCGTCTGTGCTCTCACCATCCCAAAATGCGTACTGCAAAGGCAAATCCGTTGGAACAGCCTTACACTCGCTTGTGCGCATCATTGAGAAATCTCTGAGCATTAAAGAATATACCATGGTGGCTTTCCTTGACATTGAGGGAGCTTTTAACAATGTCAAACCAAAGGCAATCACAGACCCACTTGCAAATCTGAAAGTGGATACTTCGCTTGGAGTATTGATCAATCAACTGCTATCACGCAGGATTATCAACACACAGCTGGGTGGAGCATCGGCCAGAAGACTTGCCTGTTGCAGAACAACCCAAGGTGGAGTTTTGTCTCCTCTCCTGTGGAAGATTGTAGTGACTGAGCTACTAGTGGACCGGGATAGGTCAGGCTGTAGAGTGATTGCCAATGCTAATGACATTGCGATTGCTGCGTCTGGCAAGCACCCAGACACTCTCAAGGAAATTCTCCAATACGCCCTCTCTCGGCTCACTAGGTGGGCCTCCAAATGTGGATTGGTTAACCCTCATAAAACAGAACTTGTTCTCTTCACAAGGAAATATAAAGTTCCCCTCGTAGACCCTCCTATGATTAATGGCACCAATCTCACCTTCACTGTTAATGCAAAATACCTGGGTCTTATTCTGGACAGAAAACTGAACTGGAAAGCCAATCTACTAGAATGCGTAAGGAAAGCCTATGTAGCTCTCAATTCCTGTAAAACAACTATAGGTAGGAGCTGGGGTATGAAACCTGAAATCACTCGCTGGCTTTACGTGTGTGTTGTCAGGCCTATACTACTCTATGGCGTGATCGTTTGATGGCCTGCTCTTGAAAGGGCTGTTCACTTCTCTCAGGTAGCTAAAGGGCAAAGATCCGCTTGCATGTGCATCAGTGGTGCACTAAGAACTACCCCCTCTGCGGCACTGAACATTATGTTCAACCTCGGCAGACAGACTGCTGCCAGTGCGGCTATTCGTCTTAAAGCCTCCTCTCAGTGGTCTAGTTATCACATTGGATACTTCTCGATCCTTGATCTTCTCAACTTCACACATGAAAACACGGACTATACCCCATCGAAGATTTGACCGACACTTCCGTACGAGTAAGCCTGAACGGGATGAGTGGGACGGCTCTCCCCCTGATGATGGAAATTCGGTGCACTTCTACACAGATGGCTCTAAAACCGAAGGTAGGGTGGGCTGTAGCGTTTTCTCCGATAAACTCAACCTGAGCATCTCGTTCCGCCTCCCTGATCATTGTAGCGTTTTTCAGGCGAAAATCATGGCGATTAAGGAAGCTCTGTCTTGGCTGAAATATAATATATTATCTGTCAGCGACATTACCATTTTCACTGACAGTCAAGCAGCTATCAAGTCCCTGGAATCGTGCTCCTTTACTTCAAAGACCGTCTTAGACTGTCGTTTGTCTCTTACAGAGATGACAGAGCAGTTCAATATTCACCTATGCTGGGTGCCAGGTCACAGACATTCCAGGAAACTGTAGGGCGGACGAACTCGCTAGACAGGGTACTACTCTGATAATTCTGCCAGATAGGCAAGCCCTCGGTATGCCCCTCGCTGCATGTAAGCATCCACTGAAGCTGAACGCTATTAGCAAGACCAACCTTAGGTGGGATATTGGCTCTACGTGTCACATTTCGAGGCAGATCTGGCCTAAGCTGGACCAGAAACGTAGTGCCGAGTTGGTTAAACTAAAGCGATTACAGATCAGCTGCGTTATCGGTGTCATCACCGGACACTGTCTAATCGGGCAACATGCCAAAAGACTTGGCCTCTTTCCAATGACTTCTGCAGGAGCAGTAGGGACGAGGAGGAGAAGGAAACCATTCTTCACTTCCTATACACATGTCCTGCTCTATCACGCAAAAGAATACTCCATCTAGGAGCTCCGTTCCTTTACGACCTCAGTGATTTGGCGTCTTTAGACGTCATGAACATCCATCGCTTCATCAAAAGCTCCGGTTAGTTTTATTAGTCCCTGAGTGGTCGGTCTAATGGTAGATCCTTGGCATCACAATGGACCTTTACTGGTCTAAGTGTGTCTGCATCGTGGTGCTGACAGCCAATCTAACCTAACCTAACCTACTTCTAAGAATTTAACTATTTTAATGCAGTTGCACGACGTAAGTTGAAAATGAAGAGGGGCGATAGGGGAAAGTGATTTTTGTTGTAATGGTGTGAAACTCAGATGATACTCGTTTAAGGTTTCGGTACATGCTAGATGGATAGATAGATATAGTTATTGTGAGATGCAAGTACACTGCGACCTTTAGCAGATCTATTGTGCCCCTCAAGCTAAGGCTCTAGCCGATGATAAGGTACTTCCTCCAGTCCAGCTGCTACTATGAACCGGAGTATCTTGCGTGGATCCAGCAAAGGTAAATCCAATTCTGATAGGAGATATACACTTAAGTGGTTTCTCTTTTTGTGGATCAGTGCTTCACATTCCATAAGAAGGTGTGCTGGTGTTCTGCAATGTCCCTGCGGAACTTGCAATGTCCGTCTCTCTCTATTTCCAGTTTCCTGAGGTGCACCTTGAGTCCGTAGTGATCCGTTAACATGCCCACCAAGATGCGAAGTCGGTACTTGCTAGCTCTTAGGCATGTTCTACTTCTGGTTGTATTTCCCCAAAAGTTCTTTCGCCTGTCTTAGTTGGGGGACATCGGCCCAATGCTTGGCCCATTTGTTCTCTTCCTCTTTCCTTAAGTTTTTCCTTATTTTGTGGGGTGGTATCCCACAAAAGGGTTCTAGTCCAAGGAATCGCGTGTCTGATTCGTTTCTTACTAGTTCATCATCTCCTTCGCTCTAATCCACTCCTACATGTCCTGGTATCCAGTAGAGGGTTACTTACATGCGAAATCCATGGGTTGTGTGTGAACAAGCCAGAGAGCTGTGATTTTTGCATTCAGTTCTGGTTCTCACTTCAAATCCATTCTCGGAGGACAACGCAATAGATAGAGACAGTTGTTGGACTAGACGCGATGCCCTCTGAGTTCTGGAAGAAGATGGAAAACATCGGGTTCAAATAGGTACCTCAGGATTATCATCATTTCCAAAATTACAAGAAGTGATCCAATACTGAATCAATGAAGGAAAAGTTACCTTCTCCCTATGTACAAAGAGACGGTTGATATGCGAAATTATGATAATTACTGTTCGGTCAATCTGATGGCACACCCCATGAAGATCGTTAACCTTATATTAGGTGGCCGACTGCGAAAAATAATACGGTATCTGATCGTCGGCGCCGGTTTGTTAGGGGTAAATCAACAATAGATGCAAACCAAAGTGCAAGAATCGTAAAGTAAAAACATCGTACTAACTTTAAGGATTTCCATATTGGTTGACTTTGAAGAACGATACCCCGCTGGAGTAACTGAAGAGTTACGAATCAGAGTCGGGGTGCACCAGGTAAGCGTCTTAAGTCCTTCACTCTATATTGTAGATCTTGGCTGCTTGAAGGTTAAGTAACGGACCCCAAAGTACACTAGATATTCTTTGCCGACGATGTAGCCATCAGAAGTGAGGATTCTACGTTTCTTTAAGGAACACTTGATGCATGGGTGGGTATCTTGGAAGGAGATGGGTACAGCGTTAGTCCACAAAAGACGAAGTGCTTATGCTTCCTGTCCTCTGAACCACTCAGGACTCTCCCAGACACTCATTTGAATGGAACAGAACTTCCGGAGTTCAAATATCTGCGATCTATGTTCAATAGCGAAGCAACCTGTGATGATGACGTAATCAATGCGTAAGTGTAAGTTGGATGAAATGACATTAAAACTCCGATATCTTCTGTGATCAAAAAATGCACTCTAAGCTAAAAGGAAGGCTTCACACCACAGTTGTGCATCCAGCACTCACATACGGTTTAGAACGTTGGACAATGTAGCGTATGAGGGTAAATTAACGGCAGCTGATCTAAAGGTGCTTCGCATGAGAGCAGGCGTTCAAAGCTCAATCCAATAAAAGTATGAAGATCAGTGGAAGCCTTCACGAAAGAAGAAACCATCCCCGGAAAAAAAAACGCAACCAGTTTGGCTGGTATTGCCATGTCCAAAGAAGGGATAATTTGAACGCCGTTAAACAGACAATAATAATGACCATTTCAAAGATATCGCGAAAAAAAAGCCGATCTAAAAGCTCCTGGATCACACAAATGCAACAACACCAGCATTTGGTTTGCCTCAGTAACGAATTGATTCAAAATCGTGAGGCGTGGCGATATTTTCTGAGATCAAACAGATAAACACCACAGGCGGATCAGTAGAAATGGAATGAAGTTGGAGGATTTTGATCCCTTGAGTTTAGATTATAACCTTTCCGTAAACGGAAGAAGAAGAAGATAAAAAATGTAATACTCTTCGCTCAGAATTTAAGACCTAAGAACTGGTGACATAGAGATAGTTGGGCAGACATATGGGCATGGCTTAACCGACAGTCTGTTAGGACTGATCATTTTATTCCCCCCTCGGATTACTATTCCTTCAATTAAGATTTTCTCACCACACGTCTGGCGGCTCTAAATTTGTTTGTAAGTCTTAAACTTCCTAATACCAAGCATCACGCAAATTATAAAGCCCCTTCGATCATTAAGGGATTTAATTCAATCATGAAGGTCAGACAACTATAAACTGTTTAAATGTTTCAATCAATATTATAAGTAATGGCTATAAGCCGGCATAAAAGAACAGATTCAAGGTCGCATTTGTTCGGCTTATAAAAAACTTAATCAGTGGTAGTGGTTTACCTAGTGATTTTTTTCCAACACAAAACTGTTATAGTGAGATACCTACATATGTACGTGAGCACTGAATTAATAACATACACGAGGCTATGTAGCAAGGAGGATCAGATTTTCCCATAATGTTTTTCGTGTATTAACTAATGAAGTTGTGTGCAGTTTAAGACTGTAGTCTGAAGCTTACTCTTTCACTCTTCTTATCCTTATCAAACACTTGAACAAATCATACCCATCAGCAACATGATACTCTCATAAGATACAGGATTATTCCTCAGAAACACACAAGCAACCAACATGGTTGCGCGAGCAACATGATTTGCATATCCCATTGAGAAATTATACCTATACACTCCCTTTACTTCCTTACTAACATGCATATATATGCCCTATTCGTAAAGCTGTCATTATCGTTGTACACAAGAGTTTCGTGCAGAATAAATTTACCTATCATTCCCAGTAATCCTGGAAATATTGACAGCATCCTCTATCTTAAAGCACTGATATGGTAGAATACTCCTCATCCTTCACAAACCCAGTAATATAATATTCTGATGAATGGATTGTCCTTATGCTGACGTTTGTTCATCCTTCCTGTATGCTGCGGTGGAGGTCGATGTAATTTATTAAGGACATTGGCATTGAAAACGCCTTGGGAGTAATGTATGTTAGTGTAACATGAACATTTCTGTAAGCAGAAACAAGTCCTTACAATTTGCCCGGGGTTTGGTATTGCTACCGATTTTGACTGGAATTTGTTTACACAACTTTCATACCTTCGAGATGATTTTCAATTTTTTTAGTAAAATTACACACAAGTTGAAAACGATGCTGAATGCTTAAATGCTGAGAGTAAAAACATATCAATTATTGATATTTGCATAATTTAATCAATCTGTTAGCGACACTTGATTGATATGGATACACAAGTGTATGGACATCATAGGAAATTATTATGATATCATTCAGTGATAGACAGATGCGTGGGTTTATTGAACGTAGTGTAGTGACAGTATTGATTGATCAGTGGGTCAAGGAACTTTCAACAAAGTTGTACGAAGAAGTACCCATATAAATAACACAGGTGTTCAGTAATATTTATTGCTGTCAATAATAGTAACTGAATCATAATTAATTATGTATGTCCTTACTCCCAGAACCTAAAAATATTTTAAGCACAAATGAACTTAGCAAATTTCGTTATTACTTTCTCCAGATACCTATGTATTTTAAGAGAAATTGCTTCATTATTCACTTCATTTGAAATCAAAATACACAATTTTCTCTTTTTATCAATCACTTAATGCTTGAGTAAAAGCACTGCGCTACTTACTATCCTTTTTAGAAAAAAGAAAGATTTGTTACCTATTATCTACCGTTTTTAAATTAACATTCATACACACACACATACATTTTCCGTTGCCGCAGATGGCTGCCGATTTCCACGTGCCCCAAATTCTTGCATATGGTCGTCACAGAACCCACAATACCCGGAAACACACTACGGGGAGGACGAAACTACAGAGCCACCGAACATATCCCTAGTTACTGCAAATGAATTGATCAGCATGTGCAACCATTTTGGGGATAAGAAGTCATCAAGTCCTGACGGCATCCTAAATATAGTTCTCAGAACGGCATTCAAAGCGTGCCTAGAATGTTCGTAGAAATGTACGATGCGTCATTAAAAGAAGGAGTTTTTCCAGAACAGTGGAAAAGGCAGAGCCTAGTACTACTCCCTTGTCCTTGTAAGCAGCAGGAAGAAGGGGAAACGATAAATATTACTGTGTACATATAGCCACACAATAACATCGATGCCACATATGAAATACCTCGGAGTTATATTAGATACGAAGCTATCCTTCAAGGAACACCTCAAGAGTGCGTCTCACAAAGCAGTGACTGCCAGCGCTGTTCTCGCACGAATCATGCCTAATACAGGAGGCCCTAGGCACAGTCAAAGATTACTTTTGGCCAGAGTAATAGCGTCTATAATCCTCTAAGCTGCACCAATCTGAGCGAGAGCCATGACGAACAAACAAAAAGCAAGATTGCCCCAGTGTACAGAATATGTACATTAAGAGTATGCTGCGCATACCGTACCACCTCCAGCGATGCAGTCTGTGTGATACCAAAAATACTACCAATAGACATCCTGGCAGAAGAACATCGACGACAATATAAGAATGCTGGAATGCCTCCGAAAAAGGTAGGTGGACGCATGTGCTCATACCACAGGTTAAACCATAGATAGAAAGACGGCATGGTGAAGTAGGGTTTCACCTAACACAGTTGCTGACAGATCATGGATGCTTCCGTTCATACCTGTATAAATACAACCATGATGACAACCCGTACTATCCACGATCTGCTGATTGCATTGAAAACGCCGAACATATGTTTTTTCGATGCCCACGGTTTCTAGACGAGAGGGAAACATTGAGGCAGAAATTAGGCTTGGCACTAACCCCCGAAAACATTGTTGGTGAAATGCTTAAGTGCCAAAAAGCTTGGTTTGAGCTGCATTGACTGAATTTTGGCATCACCCACTTGACTGATATTATCTTCAAAAAGCAAAGAAAAAAAAGAAAAAAAAAACGTAAAGGCTTAAGTAAACATTAAAAAAAAATGTTGATGTCGTTTTATTTTAAAGATATAGCAGAACAACATCAGGTGAGTGTTTTTGGGCAACCCTGTATATATGGTACACCCCTTACAAATTACACGAATTCCATATAGTTAAGTAAAACAACCGAGTGAAGATAAGCTACGATTAAAAATGAATCCAAGGAAATCGAATGAAACCAATCAGTAAATGAGCTGGAAAGGAGCCACAGTAAACTAATAACCAATAGATACTGAAGGCCAAACGTTATCCTTCAAACTTAGTAGTTGATACAAGATTGTAGGTTGTAGATTGCAGATTGTTGAAGAGGTAGGATTAGATCACCTTATCACTGCGGCTACATTGGGCGTATTGTGATTTCTCTGATTTTAAAGCTTACTTAATATACCCGATTTGGTGATGAACTCTACTATGCTTTTCAGTGAGCTTGCAGATAGGTCTTTTGCTTCAAGCTAGAAATCACCTAAATAACGATGACGTGCTCTGATTAGAC
This sequence comes from Brachypalpus laphriformis, assembly GCA_945910035.1. Classification (NCBI taxonomy): domain Eukaryota; kingdom Metazoa; phylum Arthropoda; class Insecta; order Diptera; family Syrphidae; genus Brachypalpus; species Brachypalpus laphriformis. Next base: position 39,471,200 of record OX246753.1, read on the forward strand.
AATTACCGTAACATAAGATGTGTTCTGCTGATTCTTCGTCTTCGTTGCACATTCTTCGGATACTGTCTTGTGCTACTTGTGAGATGCTTTTTCACTCGACAGTACCCTGTAAAGGAACCTGTGGCTATTCGAATCTGACTCGCAGGTAATTGTAAGAGTTGTTTCGTTCTTTTGAGGGAAGTATTTGGCAGAAAGATCCTGGCTTGTCTGTTGCTTTCAGTTTGCATCCAGTAATGATGCGCTTTTACTTTTAGCCAATTTGTAATACCGCTTTTTGCCGTACTCACTGGTAATCAACAGAATGATCTTGGCACCATAAAGTTTGACCCAGCTCCTGTTCTGGCTAACAGATCAGTTTTTTTTTTTTTTTTCATTTCCTTCATATCCGCTGTGTCCTGTGAGATACCATAAACTCTATTTGTGATGGCTAGTGATATGAGTAGTTGAAGGCAGTCCCACACTAGTTTGGATGTAATTCCATAAACCTTAATTGTCAATAGAGCAGCCTTGCTATCTGATAGAATATAAATGTTCTTGTTGGTTATAGATCTGATTATATTTTCTCTGATGCATAGTTCTATAACGAATACTTGGGCTTGGAATACGGAGTTACTTTTTCCATGCACAAGTGAATGAAGATTTTCGTAGTAGCGCCATATACTCCCGCCCCAACTCATTCATTTGTACCATACATGAGAGTTATAGGAAAATGAAGGTTTGTTCTGTTCCCAGCTATTACGATTTGGGAACGTAACATTGAAGTTGTGGCTGAAATTGAATCTTGGTAGACATTTGTCCGTAATTGTTATTCGTAGTAGTTTATTACTGTCAGTTCATATGCAATATCCGTGAACTAGTTTGGAATTTGAGTTATCTTAGCATAAAGGCACTAACCATAGCTTCTTTCTTTATATGAAGATGTAGAGGTGGTAAGTTCAGAATAACCTCCAGCGCTGCAGTAGGAGCAGTTTTCATTGCATATGTTGTGCATACACAGGTAAGTCTTTGAAGTTTATTGGTCCTGTCCAGTGTAGACCTTTGCTTTGTTTTTTGCCTCCATACTGGTGCTGTATATGTAGGCGAACCCCACAGGCGGATCAGTAGAAATGCAGTGAAGTGGGAGGCTGTGATCCCTTGTTTTCGGATCATAGCCTCGCTGATAAAAGGAAGAAGAAGACTGGTGCTGTATATGTGACAATTGGCCTTGCTATTGCCGTGTAGAGCCATATCATCATTTTGGGGTTTAGGCCCCAATTCCTATCAATGAGACTTTTGCTGGTCCATGATGAGATCCTAGCTTTATCTATGGCTTTTGTTAGGTGAGAATTCCAGGTGAGTTTTTCATCTAGTACTAGGCGAAAGTATTTGATTTCATTACAGAAATTGTTTCACCAAAGAGTGTGGGTACTTTTAATCTTTCTCGTTTCCTTCTTTTGGTGAATACAACTATAGTACTGTTTTTGGGTTGACGTTAAGGCCGACATTTGGCACCAGTTAGCAACTATGTTCAAGGCGCTCTGGAGGAGATCCGAGATTGTTTCTTCAAATTTTCTTCTGATGAATATCGCAATATCATCTGCGTAGCCTTGGACATAAAAGCCTTCGTTGAGGAGTATTTTCAGTAGTTTCTTTACCAGGATAGACCACAATAAGGGAGAGAGAACTCCTCTTTGGGGGCACCCTTTTGCAGCAGTGACCCTGAATTTACCGCTGCCTAGTGAGATGTTAATTTTTCTGTCCTCTAGCATGCATTTTATCCAATTACATGTTGTATTATATACTCCTGTGTACTAGATGCACTTGTATATTTGGGCATATTCGGTGTTATCAAAAGCTCCATCGACGTCAAGGAAGCAACCCGATGCAAACTCTTTGTCTCTAAAGGATTTTTCAATCCTAGTTGTGAGTTCCTGAAGACCATGGGTCGTTGCTTTTCCTGGCTGATAGGCATATTGATTTTTATGTAGAGGATTAATAGCGAGGGGTATGTCCCTGATATGTCTATCATGTATAATATTGTCTCCATAGTTTTCAAGAAGAAAGAGATAAGGCTTATGGGTCGGTACGATTTCGGTAGTTCTGTTGGTCTACGGCCCGCTTTAGGGATGAACTTAACCGTAACTTCTTTTCAACTTCTTGGTATATAACTCCACGCAAAACTTGTTCTAAATAAGTTAATAAGTATCGGTGTTATATGTGAGGTGCCTTTTTGAAGGAGAACAGGGAATATTTCGTCTTCTCTTGGGGGTTTAAAAGGAAGAAAAGAGTTTATGGCCCATATTATTTTTCCTTCGTGGCAGATTTCCTTTGCTCTCTGCTAGTCCTCTCGAGTTGGTCTTACGATCCTGCTCTAGGGGAGGATAGGCTGGAGAGATGGGAGCGATGATGGAATCTAGGAAGTGTGTTTCGGCTAGGAGCTGTAGCGTCTGTAGACCATTTTCCGCATAGGTGCCATCTGGTTTATTCATGAACCCGATTTGATTAGTGTGCTGTTTAGAGAGAAGTCTGTGAATGCGGGCACTGCTGGGAATATCAGAAAGCCCTGGTAGAAATTTGTACAAGATTCTTTTTTAACTCTTCTAATCTCGAGGTTATATTTGGTTAGAGCTTCAAAGTACAAAGTCCAATCATTATTGCGCTTCGCCTTATTGAATAATTTTCTAGTTTCTTTCCTTAGATTGGCGAGCTTTCTATTCCACCACGGTGTGGGCGGTTGCTTGATTTTTTTTCTCTGGACAGGCCTGATAGTAGGCTTATATGATTGCTAGATTTCGATACCACAACCAAGTTCTAGGTTATCTATGTTTCCATGAGTTTTAGACTATATCGGCCCCAATCTGTATATCGTGGCTGTCTATAAGTTTGAGAGTGTTTGGCGCCTAAATTAATATTGATGCGAATTTGGCAATGGTCCGACGAAATATAGTTGAAACATGCCAGTTTTCGATAAAGTTTTTTTATGAATGGGGTACTAAGGGTGAGGTCAAGAACTTCTGCCCTAACTCTGTTCATAAAGGTGGCGTTATTTTCGTAATTTATAATATCAATATTATTTTTATTAATAAATTGCAGAAAAGACACCCCTCTTTAGTTTATATCCGAGCTGCCCCAGGTAGTATGATGAGCATTTGCATCGCATCTAATTATAAACTGAAGATAAGATTACAAAATTGTTATTCCCATAAAATAAGCCATTGTTTTAATTTACCCACATAAAGATGCCAATATTTCTGTTTCCCATATAACAGCGACCATCCCTAAGCATAATGCAAGTCACTAGTACCCACACTGTTTTCATTCAGTGATTGCATTCATCTCAACGATACCATTTTATATGTATCTGAGTATAAAAGGAAAGTTTAGTCGCTCAGTAACCCTGTATCAGCACAAGCGGAAATAAAACACATTTTCGATGACCAGGTGATTTTATCTAGGCGAGCAAAACTGATAGGAGAAATAGACATCTAAGAGTTATGAAATTCATTTCGATTTATTAGCGTTTATTTGAGATTTTAATTACTCTCATGGTGCAGGATTTTCTTCCGTCAATAGACAAATAGGTGACATGGCTCAGCACCTATACCGGTGCGTTGTACAATTTTCTTTCAGGTATCTCTAGGTGTGGGCATGGACAGCGAGTCATACCATCAGCCTGCGGAATGACCTTGATAAAAGCTCAGACATTCATTGACAACTACCATGTTTCTCCATTCTTTTCCATTTATGAAATGGGAATAGCAAATAACAGACTCGTCCTTGAATCGAACAAACAACAAACAGTTATGCTCTGATTCAATAGACCAAGGCCGCAATTTACTGCCAAAAACACATTTCGTTACCTTCTCTCTGATGTGGGTGTCTGGCATCAATATGATACTCCTGAGACTAGAAATAGGGAACTAGGTCAGTGTACTATGAACGAAAACCAATTTCAACAATTGAAATTTCTTGGAAATTGAATATTTTTGCTCGGAAATACATTTTTTTTTTCCATTTGGTAAAAAGGGTTACGAAATGTGAGCGCTAGGAATCTCCTTGAATGTAAATTGAATTTTCAGACTTTTTCTTTATTTATAGTTGTATGTCCATTCAGTGGTTACTTCTCTCCTTAAGTAATTACATGGAAATAAATATACAGAGGCACTTGTTACGATTTCTTCTTCTTCGCAAAATAGAGGGATAAGTATTTGGGGTCCATCTTTGCTATGCTCTACATAAAAAGTGAGGTTGGGTGGCTGTATATTTGGATCACTATGGATGTATTGTATTTCCCAGTTGTAGAATTGCAAGAATCTAGAAGTAAAATAGAATGGAAAACGTTCAGGTGATTAGGCCATTGATTATTCTCCTCCCTTGAAAATCTGTATTTCAATGTGAATCTTAGAATGCCTCTTGGTGGATTTGCTTGAAATTTGTGCTTATTGTTGAACATATACAAAACAGAATTAAAGAAAGCCAAACGTAATTTTTGGAGGCTCTTTTGTGGTAAAATAGAAGAAATATCTGAGGCATCCAGGGTAAGGAAAATTCTGTCCTCAATTCTAATAACACCCAACTGCCTGTAGAAAGCTGATGGATCCTGGTCGAGGTCCAGCGAGGCTTCGCTAAATTTACTACTTGACACTCATTTTCTAGGTAGTTTCAAAGTTGTTAGCAACTTACCATCTACACGAATAACCAACTCCTCAAACTTGGTTACACAGAGCAAACTCCACTGGGCACTAAATTGCTTCAAACCATATAAATTAGCGCGACCAGACAGTAGATCAGACCTGCCGAGTTGCAGAAGTCGTCGGACATAATCTTGCCAGTCCTTGAGATAATCCAGAAAAGTTGTTTAGATCTGGTACATATTCCAAAGATATGTAGAGAAGTTAAAGTTGTCTTCATACCCAAAGCTGGTAAATGCTCTCATACTAATCCAACAAATTTCAGATCTATTAGTCTATCATCATTCCTCTTAAAAACATAAGAACGACTGACTGGATATCCACTTACGCAACAGTATGAAACTACTGTCGGCAGTGCAGACGGCATTACACTCCGTAGTGCGTAATACCGAATATTCCCACTTTCATAAGGAGGACACTACGGTTGCATTTCTGGATATAGAAGGCGCTTTCAACAATGTCAATACATCAGCGGTAGCAGACGTACTTTCAGACCTAAAGATCGACGACTCACTTTGCGAATTGATTAATCTACTGCTCAATGGTCAGATTATCAACTCTAATAGAATTTCATTTTCGACTTCTGGCTGGTCCGATTCTGAAACTGGTCGCCATTGATGCCTGTGATTCCTCCAACTGGAAAAGGAATCCATGCGATATAAACTGGACATTTTGGGGGTAAGTGAAGTAAGATGGTTAGAAGCGGGCGAGTACCAGTCTCCAACGCGTAACACTGTACTAATCTATTCTGGCAGACCTTCCGGAAGTCCGCGGGAATATGGAGTCGGACTACTGCTAACAACAACAGCACACAAGGGCCTAATTTCCTGGCAGCCTCACGGTGGTAGGATTTTGACGGCCAGATTCCGGACTAGAATACGATGCGTCACCATCATACAGTGTTACGCCCCAACGAATAGTTCGTCTGAGGACGAAAAGGAGAGCTTCTACAACCTCTTAAGTGCCGTCTTCAACACAACACCAAATGTCATAGTGATCGGGGATTTGAATGCCAAGGTAGGCAACGACAGCGAAGAGCTCAAACATGTAATCGGGAAGCATGGACTAGGCAACCGCAATGACAACGGCGAAAGGTTTGTGGATTTCTGCAATGCCAACCGCCTTGTGATAGGTGGCACCATGTTTGAGCACAACCCAGTCAGCTGGGTTTCCGACGACAGGCAAGCAACCTCCAACCAAATTGACCATTTTGCCATCAGCCGCCGCTTTAGAAGTAGTCTCCTGGACATCCGAAACAGGCGAGGGGCAGATGTGGGGAAAGTACGTGATCACCATCTTATGATAGCTACCCTCCAACTACGCACTGCTGCAGTTCGAAGATCCCACGACAACACAAGAATGCCCAGGTTCAACATCGATAGACTTAGTGATCCCTCAGTGAACTGTTAAGAGTGCACTTTTCGCAAGGTGTGGAAGCAATCAGCAGCTCAATGCCCGTAACCATCCAAGACCGTTGGTGTGCTGTGAAAAAATGTTTTAACATCTGGTGCTGAAAGAATTGTCGGTCGATCGCAGGGAAGACATAGGGCGTGGCTTTCCGAGGATACCTGGAGACGGATTGACGAACAAAAACAGCTGAAAGCTCGCGTTGCAACTACTCCAGCAGCAGGGAGAAGCGAGCTAGAGTCCCTATATCGCATGAAGATGAGAGAAGTTCAGCGTAGCATGCGACGTGACAGGCGCAACTACAAAATCACGAAAGAGCCGACAGGTGGTCGCAGCTCCAGCCAACACCCCGTGAAAAGCCTACACGGTTCCTTGCATTTTGCTACGGTTTTAAACCGTGTATTCGCTAGCGATATGCTCCCAAATCAAACGTTCGATAGTGTCAGGAAGTTTATTTGGCGTACCTTACGCAGGAGAGATATAAACGATAAACTAATTGCTAGTATCAAAGCTACATATGAAGGCTCCAAATGTCACGTTGTGCACAGGGGAATGTTGTCTGAGGAATTTGAAATAAAAAGTGGGGTAAGACAAGGCTGTATTCTTTCACCAATATTATTCGTATTGGTGATCAGCGATGTGCTTCATGCAGCTTTGTCGACGGGAAACGGAGGAATTCGATGAAATCTTACATCTCAGCTGAAACATCTTGACTACGCTGACGATGTATGCCTACTCTCCCACAGAATTATGGACCTCCACCAAATGACAGCAGATATGGAAAGGAAGGCAGGTGTCGTCGAGCTGAAAATTAATACAGCAAAAACTAAAATTAGCAGCCTTGGAACAAACTCACCGACTATAATATGCATTACTGGACAACCGGTAGAGAGAGTAGAGGATTCCCAGTATCTTGGGAGTATTGTCTCGACCGATGGTGGAACCGAACTGGATACAGCCAACAGGGTCGCCAAAGCAAAGTCCGCGTTCGGTATGTTTTCCAAAATATGGCGAAGCAATACAATCAGTTTGAGCACCAAGATAAGACTGTTCCGCTCCAACGTGAAATCCGTGCTGTTATATGGTTGCAGCACGTGGAGAGTGACCACTACTATCACCAGAAAGCTGCAACGTTTGTTAATAGGTGCCTGCGCAATATCTTAAGGATTTTCTGGCCCAATCGTATCTCTAACAAACACCTTTACGAGAGAACGGGTCAAGAACTAATAGGCACAACCATCCAACGGCGGAAGTGGCAGTGGATTGGTCACACATTCCGTAAGGGTGACAGTTGCATAGCGAACCATGCTATGAAATGGAACGCTCTAACTCAGGATAGCAGAAGACCTGGCGATCCGAGGAGAACATGGCACAGAACAGTCGAGAAGGAGGCACTGCAGTTAGGGAAAAGTTGGGGAGAACTCAGACACATTGCCAGAAACCGTACACGACGGCGCGTAGGCGTAATAGAGGCCCTAGGACCCACAATGAGATACAGGACATAAAAAAATTGATGCCTGTGTGTCCTGAGACAAAGTAAAGCGATATGATGTGACTTGCAGCTTGGCCAATCAACGCTTTACTAACTTTGAGTTTACTAGATAAATGTCCATGTTTTTTTCTGCCGCTAGTGTCAACGATAGTTCTTTTGCTGCATCTGCAAAGCCTAGATATTCCGGTTGGGACACACTATTGAGGTCTGAGTCGAGATGATATTTTGGTTTCGATAGATAGATCTAAAAATTGCGTCAAATAATCAGTCTCTGTTTTAATTTGTCCATTTGGTAATACTGCGGTGGCTTGTCTAACCCGTCTTCAGGTTCCAGTTGAATATATTTACATTCCCACAGATATTTACTCACTATACCCCTATCTATGTTCAAGTTTTCATATTTTTCATCCATAGTCGTTGTTTTGAATCGCCAAGACCTTCATCAGGATATTCTCTTTACCATACATATTTACGTCCTTAGCAAAGTCGCCAGTGTTGACAGGTCAAGGATTGAAGTTAAATTGATGATTCAACCAGTTGTCATCCAAAAATTTCGTAAATTTTTTATTTTATTTTTTTTAAATTAAGGTAAAGCAGTACTTAATCAATTCGTATGCATTGACAATAGCATTATCTGTTGTACGGAAAGAGAAGCAATAAATCAGTCTTAGGTGAAAATTCACGTGGAAATGCCATAAATAATATGATTTCATCTTATATCAGAAATCTCAAGCTATTTTCGCATGGAAAGCTCTGTACACTGTATTCTATCACAATGTACAAACTGTTATAAATCATATATACAATGAAACGAGGCAACACATTGTTCACGTTACATATTATTTTGAAGTGTCTCAGTTCATTTCCCTACTTCTACCTGCTTCAATCGTTAATCTAGATAAAGTTCAAGTTGTTGTGCTATAACTTTTTAAAGGAACAAACTTCCTGGAAACCAAAGAGCAAATAAATCTCATTTGAAAGATGAATTCATCAAGACATGATAAATCGAAATTATTTTAAAATACTGATTAGAAAAAGGAAGCACCAACCATTTCACTGGCACCACAAAAAGAAGCACGTCCTTGTGCTGTGTGATTTATGGGATATTGATAATCGAGAAGCGTTCACTGTTTGCGAATAAATATGAAAGATGTCGCATCTGATGCTATCTTCGTCATCAAGGACATTCACACGATGTTTGAATTTTGTGAAATTTATGATGAAATGCAATTTGGTATCATACTACGCCAAGATCCTTGAATCCAAGTGAAGGGGTTAAAATCATCCAAATTCTGTTCACTCCTGGCATGCAAATGTTTGTCGTTGGCCACTTAAATGAATGTCAGTTGTACTATGGTGTTGAGTATAGTTACAACACTATTAACGAAAGGCGAAATAGAAATAATAAAATAAGAAAGAAGAGAAAGAGAAAAGACGGATGACGGTGTAAAGAAATGAATTTAAAAAGTAAAAACCGCCAGTAGTAATCCAACCCCCAAGCAAGGCGGAATAAAATAAGAAAATCTAAAATACCGAATAAAAGATTACCACTACACTACAACTATACATTTGTTATAAATTCGGTCATATGAGCACGTGTACCGCTTATCTTTATCGGTATTCTTTATCTTAAATACTATAAAAGCAAAGTCGATTTTCTTTGTGAACACCGTTTCTCGAAAACTACTAGACGTAGGTACTTGAAATTTTGTACAGTTAGTGAAGTGAATTTAGTAAATTCGCCGCTGATTCATTTAAGGTATAGCAAGGCTGAGCAATGCTAAAAACAATTATACAAATCATCGCGCACAATTTTCCTCCAGTGAATACCACGGCCAGCAGTCATGCAGCAGTGGCTTTCGTTGCAATAGTAGGTGTTTGTGAGTATATGGGCGCGCTATCCCATGATTATGTTTTGATCTTCAGTGTGCGATCTCTTCTAGAGTTAAAATTGAAAAAAAGAAAAACATTATCAGTGCCAAATCTAAGATATTCTAAATTTTATTAATTAAGATATCCATGTGCTGTCAAAACTTTATGCCATTAAAAGACTTGGGAATATACGCGTAGGTACATATGTACATGCAAATGCAGGTGTAGACATAGAACTATTGCAATATTTTTCCATTTTGTTAGATAAGATGTTGTTGATCGTTGGATTTGTCCATATTTTAGAATGCTTTAATAAATTTAAAATAAATTATTAACAGGGTAGCGTAGGCAGTATATTGCAAGTTGAATACTCATACTTTAAGTCTATTTTCCTATCTTTTAGAACATGTTTTTCGAGAAATACTTCAGGTAATTATACGTGTTTTTCAGATGTAATAAACTATTTCATTAAAACGTGACTGCATATCTGTAAATAAAATATTCTGGCAGACCGTCCGCCGAATCAGGGGAAGAAAGTTGAATATCGTGAAAGTTGACTCATCAATCAAAGTACACTACTTTTCAATGAGCAAGAGAATTGCTCAATCCCTCAAGTCATCAGGAATATGACAGACCTATGCTCGAGATTTTGGCGATCAAATCACTAAAAGTTGACGAATCTACCGATGTGGATGGAATCCGGCCAAAAATGCTAAAGGCTTTTGGTAAAGAGTGAGTGCAATAGCTCTCACGTGACATTAAAGAGAATGCCGTGAAACACCTGGTGATTGGCAAATGAGAGTGATTGTCCCTCAAGGTGGCAAAACAGATTGCCCCAACTATAGAGGTATATTTCTTTTAAGTATCCCTGGAAAAGTCTTTGCTAAGTTATTAGAGACAAATGCCAGAGCTTGGGTTGAGGATAGTTTGGGGATGAGCGATGCTTTTTCGTCCCGCTAGAAATAGAACCAGTTATTCACTCTTAAAATGATTTTTGAGAAGGCCTGGGCGTATGTTGAACCTATATATACCTGTTTTGTTTGTTTTGGCGAAAGCATATGTTAGAATTCCTCGAGCCAAACTCTGAAGTGTTCTACAAGAGTATGGGATTCATCGATGCAGTATTTATGTACAAACTATAGAAGCTGTATTCGGGTAAATGGCGGTAAATCAATACCATTTACTATGGGGGTTGGACTCTGCCAAGGGTGCCTTTTGTCACCTCGCCTCTTCATTGTACATATATATGGACTGGATGCTGCAGCGCAGCCGTGGCAGAGAATGCTGCAAAGCTGGGGACTTAAGGATTAGTCATCCTCTCTTTGCGGATGATTTGGTCATCCTTGGGTCCTCATAACCCAACTTCAGCGCGCCGAAAAGGTTTATAGCCGCTTGTGATGATGCTGGAATTAAAGTAAACGTGATCAAATCGGACGTAATGGTTGTTTCCAGAACGCATATTCATTACACTCTGCATGTTTGTAGAGTCCCACTGAAGCAGGTGGATAAGTTTAAGTTTCTCGGGGTCTTATTCACGAGTGATGGAAGGAGCTATTATAAGGAATGCCGAACTTAGTGTTCAAGCTAAATTATCGTTTTTTAACCCTGTATATGTTCAAACACTCACCTATAGTCGCGGATGCAAGCTGCTGAAAGAGGTTCCTTCGCGTTGTTGCTGGAATAACTTGTAGAGATTGCATAACACCAGAGTAGGTGAGGCGCTCAATGTTGAGGAGCTACTTCTTCGAACGGAATGATTTATGCTTTGACGATTTGGTCACTTAGTGCGTATCCCCAAACTAGCTTCCAAGACGTGTCATGATTGCCGTGCCATCAAGTCAGTGACCCCTGGGTAGGCCTAGAAATAGATGGTTGGATCAAGTCCGACATCGTGGAGCCGTCTATGGATTCCTCCTGATGAGTTGGAGTCGACGGCGGAGGATCGGAAATGTTGGAGAGTGTACCTAATTATCCTCCTGCCGCGACCCTCATGAAGGATTAGCGGGTAAACTATTTCAATGACAAAACGGAGAGTGCTCTAAGGAAGTGTACTTGAAATCGCATATTAAAAGACCCAACGAAGCGGGTACAACCAGCTAGTATTGAATATTTAAAAAATGGACCTAACCTAATAACCTAGATCTGCTAAATAATAAGAAATACAATCCTTTTAATCTTTCAGACCTTTAAGATCTTTTGTTCTATCTGCTGCCCTTAGACGTTTTCGACAAACAGCTGGCTGCTAGTGCAACCGTCCGTCTAAAAGCCTCCTTGCAGTGGTCCGGATATCACATTGGCCACTCCTCGGTTCTTGATCTTCTCAACTTCACCCATGAAAATATGGACTACACCTCGCCGAAACTGCGATTTGACCGAAACTTCCGTACAAGTACCCCTGAACGGAATAAATGGAATGAAATGGGTAGTTCGGTTCACTTCTTTACAGATGGCTCTAAGTCCTGAGCATCTCGTTCTGCCTCCCTGATCATTGCAGCGTTTTTCAGGAGGAAATCATGGCGATTAAGGTAGCCCTGTCCTGGCTAAAATGTAATGTATTATATTATCTGTCAGGGATATAAGCATTTTCACTGACAGTCATTGGAATCAATCAAGTCATTGGAATCGTGCTCCTTCACTTCAAAGACCGTGAATTGACCTAGACACAAATACCAAACATGAAACGATCAACCACCCTCATTCGATTACCGAAATCAAGAAGCGCCGGGCGCGGTTGGTACTTACGTTTAGATGGGGTACGGCTTGGGAGCACCGCTTTTTAGAGAGTAGATCACAATTGACTTTTAGGTGAGCTTAAATCATTGAGTTTTCGCTCTGCAATGTTAATGTGGGTTTTCAGTTATTTAAGTGATGGAAAGCAATTGGTAAAGGTCGAAAGTTTTGCATCACGCATAAAAAAAATAACTCTGGGGTCCTACAAGGTAGTCATCGAGGCAATCAGCTGGAAAGTGAAAGTCCAGAGCTAGAGCGTAATTTTGAATGTGTCTTTGCATATGTGTGAGAGAGCAATAAATAGATGTATAAGGGAAAGATAAATGAGTAGTGCATGCCCATAAGTAAACTACGAAGTTAGGTGTCAAACTCATTCGCTTTCAAAGCGAAAACGCCAATTGAAACTTAATCCTGTGTTAATTCCATAATAAACAAAAAATTATAATCCTCTAACTAATAAGTTGATGTTAGTAAAACTACATATTTGCTAAAATTGCTCACTAAATGTCCTACACAACGATGAAAATATGATCAAAATTCGACCAGCAGTTCCTCAGATTAATGGAACTGATGACTCTTCAAGTGCTGTATCCGTACAACAGCACGAATTCAAAGTGGAAGTGGAACAGTTTTAGCTTGGTGTTCAAACTAGTTGCTTTGCTTTGCCATATTTTGAATAACATGCCGAAGACGGACTGTGCTGTAGCGATCCTGTTGGCTTTATCCAATTCGGTTCCACCATATCGTTCGAGACAATACTCCCAAGATACTGAAAATCCTCTACTCTCTCTACCGTTTATCGAGCAATAAATATTTGAACTGATGAATTTGTACCAAGGCTGATCATTTAAATTTTTTGTCGTATTAATTGTAAGCCCAACGACGCCTCCCTCCATCTCTACATCCGGCTGTCATTTGTTGGAGGTCTATAATTCTGTGGGTAAGCATGTATCGTAAGCGTAGTCAGGAGTCCATCGAATTTCTCCGTGTCCCGTTGACAAAGCTATAGGAAGCACATCGCTAATCACCAATAGGAATAGTATTGGTGAAAGAATATAGCCTCGTCATATGCCACTTTGGATGTCGAATTCCTTCCACAACCTTCCTCTGTGCAGAACGTAAAGTTTATACATGTTTTTTCTAATAAAAGATTTTAATACATAGTTTGCAACATAGGAAAACAATGGAGTTAAAGCCCATAATGTACATATATGTACAAATGATCAGTACAAACAACCAAATCGATTAAAGTATGTCTGTGTATCCGTCTGCATATTACGTCCCTTTGAGTCCTAATTTCAAGGAAAATGAGCTTTTAGAAATGGACTTCTGAAATATTGGAGCAGTACAAGTATAAACATATTTGAAATTCGTCTACTGACATGACCACCTTTGAAAAATATTTTTCCACGGTTTTAGCAACAACAGAAATAAATACACATATATTGACCTTGTCTACATTTATCTCACACTACGTGAGTAGACACGTCCTCTGTTTGGGGGCGTTTCAGACTCAAGGTTCCCCTAGTGCGCCAACAGTTCAGGGACCATCTTGCCTTAGAAGCAGAAACAATCAGCAGCACAATGCAGGAGTACATGGATGCTTTTACGTCTGGGGCACCCACCTATGTCGGTAAAATACAGAAAAACCATCGCACATGGCTATCTGCAGACACCTGGAGATGGATCGATGGGCGTACAGTAATCAAGACCCGGATTGCAGCAGCCTCAGCAGTAGAGAGAACCGAGCTAGAAGCCAAATACCGTGCAAAGAAGAAAGAAGTGTAGCATAGTGTGAGACGTGACAAACGTCAGCACATCAACTCACTGGCATCCAGGGCTGAAGAAGCAGCGAGCAAGTGCGACAGTAGGACTGTTTATAGCATCACCAAGGAGCTGACTGGTGGTCATAGATGAAGAGAACATTTTGCTACAGTGCTAAACCACTTAGACGATAGTGGTATGATCTCGAATTCGAATGAGCGGTTCCCAGTAAAACTGAAATAACATCAGCAATCAAGTTCCTCAAGAAGAACAAGGCGGTGGGTACTGATGGCATCCCTGCCGAACTATTTCAAGCGGCGCCAAATACATCGGCAGATTTGCTGGAAGCGGAGAGCTTGGGATAGTGAACAATTTCCGCAGGAGTAGAAAAGGGGGATGATCATTAAACTTTCGAAAAAGGGAAACTTAACAGAATACAGAAACTGGAGGGGTATTTGCGTTTTTCCAGCTGTAGCCAAAATAATAGCTAGAATAATTCTGGAATGAATCAAAGAGCATTTAGATTCAACTCTCGACGTCGAACAGGCAGGCTTTCGTTCCGGATCCTCCTGCATCGACCACATAAACACCTTACGGATCATAATCGAACAATGCGTTGAATCAGGTCTCCGCTACATTTACTGTTTATCGACTTCGAGAAGGCTTTCGACAGTTTGAATCGAGATGCTATCTGGTTGGCCTTCCGCAGGAGAGGCATTCCAGAAAAACTTATAGCTATTATCAAAGCTACATACGAGGGCGGTAAGTGTCACGTCTTACACAATGGTAAGATGTCGGAAGATTTTGAAGTCCAAAGTGGAGCACGTCAAAGGTACTTACTGTCGCCACTATTGTCCTTGGTGGGTATCAGCGGTTTACTCCGTGCAACTATGCAACTATGAAATTCGCTGGACTATGACACCTTTACTTAAATACCTGCTGACGATTTTTGTCTACTTTGACATCGGATAATGGATCTTCATCTGATGGCCCAAAATCTAGAAACTGGGGCTAACAAAGTGGGACTAAAAATGAATACAGCCAAAACAAAAGCCCTGAGCACTTCGAATACCCAAGTTCAACTTAACATTGTCGGATATGGAGTCGAGAAAGTTGATAACTTTAGTTTATTAATTTAGGAAGTGTGGTCTCGGCTAATCGTGGTGGCACCGAACGTGATGTGTGCAGCAGAATCGGGAAGGCTAAAGCTGCGTTCGGATTGCTATCCAAAATCTGGAGAAGCAATGTTATCAGCTTAAGAATCAAGCTGCGACTGTTCCGCTCCAACGTAGAATCGGTGCTGCTTTATGCGTGCAGTACTTGGAAGGTGGACACCATTAACACACGCAAGCTACAAGTCTTCGTAAGCAAATGTTTAAGGATCATCTTGAGGATTTTTTGGCTGAACCGCATCTCCAACGAACAACTTTATACGAGAACGGGCCAAGAACCTATAAGCATTACTGTACGAAGGGGAAAGTAGCAGTGGATTGGACACACCCTACGGCGCGAAGACAACTCCATAGCGAAATACGCCATGCAGTGGAATCCGCTCACCCAGGCAAGCAGAATAGCGGGACGCCCTAGGCAGACGTGGCGCAGAACAGTTGAGGAGGAATCGAGCTCTTTAGAATGAGTTGGAGGCAGCTCAAACGCGTTGCAGAACTCCGAACAAAATAGCGCGCAGGGGTGGTTGACGCCCCGTGCCCCCCGAGGAGTTAAAGGATCTAACTAAGTAAGTATTTCCAAAAGTCCGCTACATTCCTAAAATGCGCCAATTTATGTGCCTCTGGCTCGTAGTGCTTCTTCCTCTTTTTAATGCACAGGGTCTTTTCAATTCAATTCAATTTATTTTTATTCATTTGCCACTCACACTAATTATAAACTTATTATTCAATACAATATGAGATAAGTGGATAAGAATAAATAGAGGCCGTTCTATAACATTAATGTTAGTGTTGAATGACCGTTAACTATATTAGGCTACTAAAAATAACTGACATGGGGTGCTATCATCCTTTCTATGTTAGTTTATGTACTTTTTGTTTTTTTTTTTAATTTTAAATCATTTTTCAACAACTATTAAGTTAAAACTTTAAATAACAATTCAATTTCACAAAGGTCTATAGTAAAGAGCCAGGTTCTGACATTTTTAATGAATGAGTGAAAGTTGTGGTTTGTTCTTATAGATATCGGAAGATTATTAAAGAGCCTAGGTGAGGTTACAAGGTAAAAGTTCATAAGGTGTGATCTATCTGCAATTGGTATATCAACAAGTGCCAAATTATTTACCCCTAAATTATATATTGCAGAGTTTCGAGATGGAATATTACCACTTTTTTTAAAAAATTCTCTTAAAACTTTAAAGATGTAAAGATGCCTCAGTGGTAGGATACGTAAATTGCGAAAAAGAGGCCAACTATTTGTTAAGCGATTCTTGTTACACATAATGCGAAGTATATGCTTCTGAGCAATTAGGAGCGAACCAAAAGTGTTCATGTAAGAACCTCCCCAACTCACTATACCATATTGCAGTTTAGAATTAACAAGGCCATAATATATCATTGAAAGGACACTACGGGAACAATATGGCTTTAGAAGAAATATCTTACGAATTATGAGCGCCATGTAGGATTTAAGCGTTTGAATATGAACCTTCCAATTTAGCTTATTATCAATATAGATCCCTAAATATTTAAACGAATTGACTGATTCAATTTTAAAGCAATTACTCGAACAAACGTTATTCCTTTCGAAATTGTTCTTACCACATATATGCAGTGGTAAGCTGAATGTTGTGCAGTCATATGAGTGATAAAAATCATCGAAATCATTTTGAATGTTTCCCGATAACATAAAATGCATCATTTTCGTTTTTTCACTGATGATTAATTTGTGGAGTGCAAACCAGATCCTAAGCAATTGTAAGTCCTCATTTATTTTAACTATGCAATCAAAAGATGTTAGCCCAGTATATGTAAATGCTATATCATCAGCAAATGCTATGCGCTTACCGTGGAAATTTTGGTAGAATAGAGAATTAATATATATAAGAAACAAAGTTGGAACCAGCACAGATCCTTGTGGAACTCCATTATTAAATTTAAGTGAAGTACAAAGGCTTCCATTTACTAAAACTTTTTGTTCTCTATCTATTAAATACGACTGGAACCAGTCATAGATAGATCCCCTGAATCCTGCTTTATAAAGCTTGCTTAAGAGCAATTGATGGTTAACCATGTCGAATGCTTTCGTCATGTCGATAAAAAGGGGCAGTCGATTGATTTTTTTCAAGTCCACCATATAAATGACAGCACACCTTGAGAATAGTATCTTCTGTAGACTTACCAGATCTGAATCCAAATTGATCCACAGAGAAAAAAATGTTACTTACTTACTTATGTCATTTAACCCCTCGGGGGCATAGGGCGTCAACCACGCCTGCGCGCCATCGTGTTCGGAGTTCTGCAACGCGTTTGAGCTGCCTCCAACTCATTCCTAAAGAGCTCGATTCCTCCTCAACTGTTCTGCGCCAAGTTTGCCTAGGGCGTCCCGCTATTCTGCCTGCCTGGGTGAGCGGATTCCACTGCATAGCGTATTTCGCAATGGAGTTGTCTTCGCGCCGTAGGGTGTGTCCAATCTATTGCCACTTTCTCCTTCGTATAGTAATGCTTATAGGTTCTTGGCCCGTTCTCGTATAAAGCTGTTCGTTGGAGATGATGATTCTTAAGCATTTCTTTACGAAGACTTGCAGCTTGCGTGTGTTAATGGTGTCCACCTTCCAGGTACTGCACCCATAAAGCAGCACTGATTCTACGTTGGAGCGGAACAGTCGTAGCTTGGTTCTTAAGCTAATAACATTGCTTCTCCAGATTTTGGACAGCATTCCGAACGCAGCTTTAGCCTTCCCGATTCTGCTGCACACATCCAGTTCGGTGCCACCGCGATTAGCCGAGACGACACTTCCTAAATATAGAAAGTTATCAACTTTCTCGACTTGCTTTCCGGCAATGTTAAGTTGAGCGCGGGTATTGGAAGTACTCAGGGCTTTTGTTTTGGCTGTGTTTATTTTTAGCCCCACTTTGTTTGCCTCAGCTTCTAGATTTTGGGCAATCAAATGAAGATCCATTATCCGATGTGAAAGTAGACAAAAATCGTCAGCGTAATCTAGGTGTTTAAGGTAAGATGTCATAGTCCAACGAATTCCAGAATTAGCTTCCGTCAATGCTGCACGGAGTACATGGCTGATAACCACCAAGAACAATAGTGGGGACAGTATGCACCCTTGACGTACTCCACTTTGGACTTCAAAGTCCTCCGACACCTCACCATTGTGCACGACGTGACACTTGCCGCCCTCATATGTAGCCTTGATAATAGCTATAAGCTTTTCTGGAATGCCTCTCCTGCTCAAGGCCAGCCAGATAGCATCTCGATTCAAGTTGTCGAAAGCCTTCTCGAAGTCGATAAACAGTAAATGTCGCGGAGACCTATACTCAACGCATTGTTCGATTATGATCCGTAAGGTGTTTATGTGGTCGATGCAGGAGGATCCAGCGCGAAAGCCTGCCTTTTCGACATCGAGAGTTGAATCTAAATTGATCTTTAATTCGTTCCAGAATTATTCTAGCTATTATTTTGGCTACAGCTGGAAGAACACATATACCTCTCCAGTTACCGCACTCCATCAAGTTACCCTTCTTTGGAAGCTTAATGATCATCCCCCTTTTCCACTCCTGTGGAAATTGTTCACTATCCCAAGCTCTCCGTATTAGCGGATGCAGCAAATCTGCCGATGTATTTGGCGCCGCTTGAAATAGCTCGGCAGGGATGCCATCAATACCCACCGCTTTGTTTTTCTTGAGGGACTTGATTGCTGTTATTATTTCAGCTTTACTGGGAGGTACGGTGCGAATTCGGGAATTTGTTGCTTCGAACTGCTCATTCGAATTCAAGATCATACCGCCGTCGTCTAAGTGATTTAGTACTGCAGCAAAATGTTCTCTCCATCTAGTGAGCTGATCCTCATCCGAAATCAGAAGGTTACCGTCTAGACTCTTCACTGGATGTTGTTTGGAGTTTCGACCACCAATGAGCTCCTTAGTGATGTTGTAAACAGTCCTACTGTCGCACCTACTCGCTGCTTCTTCAGCCCTTGAGGCCAGTGAGTTGACATGTTGACGCTTGTCACGTCTCACACTACGCTGCACTTCTTTCTTCTTCGCACGGTATTGGGCTTCAAGCTCGGTTCTCTCTACTGCTGTGGCCGCTGCAATCTGAGCCTTGATTGCTGTACGCTCATCGATCCGTCTCCAGGTGTCTGTAGAAAGCCATGTGCGGTGGCGTTTCTGCTTTTTACCGACATAAGTGCGTGCCCCAGTCGCAAAAGCATTTTTCACAGCACTCCAGTGGTCATCCATGTTCTCTATGCTGCTGATTGCTTCTGCTTCTAAGGCAAGATGGTCCCTGAACTGTTGGCGCACTTGGGGAACCTTGAGCCTGTCGATATTAAACCTGGTGATGTTAAGCAGGTTGGAGCGGTTGCTGTTGAAGGATGCAGTACGAAGGCGTAAATGAGCTACCATAAGATGGTGATCTCGTTCTTGTCCGACGTCAGCTCCACGTCTGTTTCGGACGTCCAGGAGACAATTTCTAAAGCGGCGACTGATCGCAATGTGGTCGATCTGGTTGGATGTTCGTTGCCTATCAGTAGAGACCCAACTGATCTTATGGCAGGTGTTATGCTTAAACAGCGTACCTCCGATGACTAGGCGGTTGGTATTGCAGAAGTCCACAAACCGCTCACCATTGTCATTACGGTCTCCCACGCCGTGAACTCCCATCACGTGCTTAAGCATGGTGTTGTCGCTACCCACCTTGGCATTGAGATCTCCCATTACCATTACGATGTCCCCATTAGGCGTTTGGTTGTAAGCGGCACCTAAGTGGCTATAAAAATTATCCTTTTCATCCTCAGTCGCGTCTAGAGTCGGAGCATAACACTGTATGATGGTCATTTTTCTAACTCTACTCTGGAACCTAGCCGTCAATATCCGGTCACTATGGGGTTTCCAGGATATGAGGCTACTACGTGCTGCTGGAGTTAGCATGAGTCCTACGCCAGAACTCCGTGCACTTCCAGCTGGTTTACCAGAGTAGAGCATGACAGTGCTTTTTGTTGGGGAGATGTATTCCCCAGCATCGTACCATCTTATCTCGCTCAGCCCTAAGATGTCGATTTTATACCGTGCGAATTCGCGCTCCAATTGGAGGAATCTGGCGTTATAAGGCCCTTCCTTGAGTGAGTCCAGGAGGGTCTTAACGTTCCAGAATCTGATCGTTGTCCGTGTCCGATAGCCAAAGGTCGTCAACAAATGATCAGTCCGTATCCGAGGCGTATGTTTCCGTTTCGGAGCAATAGTTTGTTTTACGGTTGCGGCTCGCTGGGCCACAGACCAACCGACAAAAGAAAAATGTTGCTTCTCTAAAAAGGATAGCATTCGCGATTTAACTAATTTTTCAAAAATCTTTGAAAAGGTGGGAAGCAGCGAGATAGGTCTGTAATCATTTATATTTTGTCTATTACCTTTTTTGAAAAGAGGGATAACTTCTGCACACTTTAATTGTTTTGGAAACTTTCCGCTATTTATACTTAAATTAAAAAGGAAACTCAAAACATCTACGATTTCCCATGCTATTTTTTTCAAAAGAGTATCCAGAAATGCCATCACTGGTGGAAGAATTACTATTTTTTAAACCCATTATTATTTTAAAAACTTCCCCAGGAATGATTGGTTCAAAGCAAAAACTATTTACTAGCATTGTTTCTTCTTTTAAATTTAAAGATAGGTTGTAGTTGCAACAACCGTGAGTTGGATCTGAATGTTTTAAGGTATCCGAAATGTTCACAAAAAAATCATTGAAATTATTCGCTATGGTATAGGGATCAGATGTAATAGAATTATTTATAAGTATATTCTGAACTTGCCTGCTTGTATGCTTTCCTAGTATGTCATTTACCACTTCCCATTCCTTCTTTATATTTCCCCTGAATCGATCCAAACGGTTGGTATAGTAAGTGTCGCGC
This sequence comes from Brachypalpus laphriformis, assembly GCA_945910035.1. Taxonomy (NCBI): domain Eukaryota; kingdom Metazoa; phylum Arthropoda; class Insecta; order Diptera; family Syrphidae; genus Brachypalpus; species Brachypalpus laphriformis. The sequence goes on from OX246753.1 coordinate 39,492,222, forward strand.
ATCACTTACCATTTTTTTTAATCTTTTGCATAATTTTATGTAATATTTTTTTAAAGCCCTATTATCTGGATATTTTTTACATTTTTTTGCAACGATTTTCTTCCGATTTATTTGTCTTAATAAACAAGGTGTCATCCAAGGTTTCAAAAACTGTTTTCTATACCTATCATTTGACAATACATTGCAAGAGTTTCTGATGTGGTTATTGAAAATTAAAATAAATAGTTTATAAGCCTCAGAAGGATCGCTTTCAAAATAGACTTCTTCCCAAAACTCATACCTTAATTTTTCGCGAAGCATATTAAAATCCGTTTGAAAGTTATCTTTAATTATTCTTGGTTGAAAATCAGAATTATTTCCACAAATATTCAAAGCACATAAATGGTGATCAGTTATTTTATAGTCGTGCACTTCACTTCTAAACATATTTTTATTGTTTTTGTGAAAACGTATGAAAATATGGTCAATGCAACTAGCACTTGTATCTGTTACACGGGTTGGTTCATTTACTACACTTTTTAGTCCATATGAAGCCATAAGAAGCATATAACTCTCGGTTTCTTTATAAGAATCATCTAAAAGATTAACGTTTACATCTCCTAACACTATCAGGTTCTTTACTTTAGTTACATGTAATAAATTCTGCAACTCATCGATGAAGACATTTTTGCTAACATACTGCAAACGATAAATACATAAAAAAGTGTACCAATCATTTTTAAATAAAATGTTTAAGTGCAGAATATCAGCACTGGTTAAATCAAGAATGGAACAATCGCACACAAGATCACACCTTACATACACTGCTGCTCCACCGGCAGAATATGTTTCATTACAATTTCCATACAAGGAATAACCGTTAATATTATATGAAGTTAATTCGTTTTCATACACCCAAATTTCACTCACAACTATCACTAGAGGCAACTTTACTAGAGATGCAATGTGTATCAACAAATTATCAAAATTGTTTCGTAAGCTGCGTATGTTTTGATGAATACAAAAAGATTCTTCTACAATAGGAACATCAATTACATTATCACATAGAGTAAAATTATTATGGGAGGAAGGATTGTTTACATTGTTGTTAATATTATTAAATGTACTCATAATTTATTTAGATCTGCAATACAAGTTATTTTAATAAAATGATCACCCTCTTTCTTCCGCATGTAAACAATCCCGACCCTTACCCATAGAAATTTGTATTTTTTAGAATCTCTTAATATCGTTGCCGCCTTAAGTAATTGTCGAGATTGGTATGTTAAGCTCTCATTGATGTACATGTTCTCTGCTGCTGCTTCAGTGTTGATTGTTGTTGTTTTTAATTTGCCTTTAGTCTGATAGCTCACTCTCATGATCTTCTCTTTTAGGTTACGCGAAGTGGACTTTACATGCAAAACATTTCTAGTCTCTTTAGCCGCTAACGGTTGTGCTGAATTGTCGACAGCTGGAAGTCTAGACAATTTAATTGTTTTTATGTAGCAGTGGTCAATGTCCCCTTCGCTGACGTTTATTTTCATTCCATCACGAAATACTTTGAGTGCAAGGTCGGTGTTTGACATAGAAGTGTTGTTGTTTGGGATGTTAAAGATGTCAATGCTGTTACCAAGTAGTTGTTGTTCCTTCTCCTCAAGGGTATTGATTTTTTGTTCACACTCTTTGTTTTTTGTAAGAAGCGTATCAATTTGTGCCTTTTGAACTTTTTTTATTGAGATAATCTCTGCATAAGCCATCTCCAATGTGATTGAGGAATCTCCATTGCGAGGTGTTAGGGGAGGTGGTTGGGAAAACTCATTGCTGGGTGCGAGCGAACCGGTTGACAATAAATCTGACTGTGTGTTATTTGTTTGTACGATGGTAGCTGCGGAAAAAGAGGTCCGCCGTTGCTTGCTACATAAAGGGCACCGCCAGATAGTTCTGCTTTTTTTCATGTAGTCCAAATCGGTAGCTGTTAGTTTGGCGCAATTTCCATGAAAAATAATTCCGCAATCGCGACACTCAACTTTTAAGTCAGTTCTTTCCACTCTAGATTGGCAGATTCCACACGACATTTTTGCGATTTAAAAATACTTGAAAACAGATTTCGACTAACTTTAAGAGAAAGCTCACGCATGTGTGTACCCCACAACGTCACGCAACTGAATGAACTTAATATTAGCTTCGATATAAGAGTCACGGACCACATTTTCATTGCAGATTCTTAATAATTTAAGCCAGGTGAATGAAATCTGTCTGGCTCTTTCGCACTCACTATCAAACCATGGTTTTATGCGTTGCATTTTCTGCCCGTTGCTTCTAATGGAACATGGATAAGAGTAGTCAATAGTATCTTCTATTCTTTCAGGATTCAGTTCCTGCTGAGCTATAAGGTTTTCATCCACATGGGTGCCTTATCAAAACTCCACGCCAGCTTGGTAGCTAACTTTATATCCCTTGTTCTCTCCAACTAAGTGCTGAAAGTAACTGTTTTTGTCGCTCATACTGGCATCATCTAGCAGATGCATCCCAAAGGAATCACAGTTATCCATAAGTTTAGTACGAATTGCATTGCATGTTGAATCCATCGATTGGCGGCTAATATCACTGATTGCTGCTGTGCGTTCTTTGGCTACCCGTGCGTTAAGGTCATCTATTACCATTATGTTTGGGTTTGTACTTTGCACTAGTACCTCCTAAAGTTTATCTAAATCCCTTTGCTAGTCGCTGCAGTTTAAATAGGATGGTTGTGCGGGTGCTCTCGATGAGACCCTGGGATAGGCGCTGGTTAGGAATATTCCTCGTGGAGGAGTTGTATGGGAGAAATAAAAAAGACAGAATTAGTTTTCTGGTCTTTATTACAAGAGCTCGACGTCTTACCTCGTGGAGGGTGATAGATAGAAGAGAACAATTTTTGTTAGTAGAAATAGGAAATTGGTAGATTGGCAGTCGGCTTTGAACTGTAACAAGCAGCGACCTCTTACATAAAATATCGAACTAAAGAATTATATGCTTTTCACATGAACATTGCCGGCCGCCTTGCAGCCGTCTGAGGAGAACTGTTGAAGGAAGACTTTAAATTCTTTGGCAATGATCTTACTTGCCCCCACCAAATTAGTACCATTATCCGAGTAAATGCAGGTTGGCAACCCACGCCTGGCAACAAACCTGTTCAATGCAGCAATGAATGCTTCAGTGGTTAGATCACTAGTCGGCTCAAGGTGAATCGCTTTTGTAGCAAAACATACGAAGACACAGACATATCCTTTAGATACTCTGCAGCCCCTTCCAGTGAAATTCTTTATAGCAAAAGGACCAGCAAAGTCGAGTCTTGTATGTGCGAATAGTAGAGAAATTACAGTTCTTTCAACCGGTAGGGCCGCCATTATTTGAGTCTTAAGTTGTTTTTTGTGGATAGTACAAGTTTTATATAAGCGAATGTGTTTCTTGACTAAGGTTTTGATTCGCGGGATCCAGAATTCGCACCGAATTAATCGTATCACTAGCTGGTTACCACCGTGAATTGAAAGTGAATGATAAAACTTCACAAGAAGTGAAGCGATAGAAGAGTTATAGGGTAGCATAATCGGAAACCTTTCGCTATATGAAAGCGTAGAACAAGCTAATCTTCCGTTCGACCGTATTATTCCATTAGAATCGATCATTGGATTCAGATTAAGAAGATAACTTTTCTTAGATATATCCATATCTTGACTTAATTGGGTGTATTCATCTGGATAATAAAACTGTTGTGTACTTTTTATAATAAACAATTTTGTTTCGGAGATTTCTTTTTGAGAAATGGATATTGATGTGTACGAAAAATCACGTTTGTATCGAGAATGGGTTCGGTGACAAAAGCGCAATACGTAACATATCACATGAAGCATTTTTGACCAGGATGAAAATCTTTCAATTAAGCTTTCAATATTGGGAACGAGCATAGTAACGTTGGCCTTAATCAGTCTTTGTTCTAACTCTTGTGGTGCCTTATATATAGATTCTGGCCAAGTAGAATCCGATTGTTGAAGCCATGAGGGTCCATTCCACCATAAACTGTTATATTGGAGGTCTAGTGGAAGTACTCCTCTGGTTGCTAAGTCAGCAGGGTTATCTAGTGAACGGACATGGCGCCACTGAGATCTTGGAAAATGTGTTTGGATTTTAGATACATGATTAGCAACAAATGTTTTCCACGTATATGGAGGCTTGCTTAACCATGCTAAGACGATTGTACTGTCAGTCCAGAGAAACTGTTCATAATTTGAAATTTGTAAATGAGGTAGGGTATGGCACATTAAGTTTGTTAAAAGAACCGCTCCACATAGCTCGAGTCTTGGCAAAGGTATTTGCTTCACTGGTGCTACCTTACTCTTAGCACATAGTAGATATGAGGACCAAGTATCAGGACCTTGCTGAATACGTAGGTATAAGGCGGCTGCATAGGCGTGTTCAGAAGCATCGCAAAATCCGTCCACCTGGACCGAGCTATGGGGAGTATATTCAACCCACCGAGGAACTCGAATGTGTTGAATATTGGCTAGCGCAGCAAAGAATGTTGTCCAGCGCTGACACGTAAGGGGCATGAGTGGCATGTCCCAAGACGTCCCATCCCGCCAGACTTGTTGCAAAATTAGCTTAGCAGTAACAACTACAGGGGCTAACCACCCTGCCGGATCAAAAATCCGTGCAGCGACTGATAAAACTCCACGCTTTGTCACTGGCGTATCATAATCAAATGCCGTTGAGAAGAATTGAAACGAATCAAGCCTTGCGTTCCATGATATGCCTAAGGTCTTTGTCATACTTTTGTCATCGAATTTGAGAAAATCTTCATCATAGAGAAAATGCTGTGGAAGGGTTCTTATGAAGTCGACACTATTTGATGTCCATTTGTGTAATGAAAAACCAGCAGACTCCAAGGGCAATACCAACTCCTTTTGCGCTCTTAAACACGATTCAATATCGTGAGCACCAGACAGAACGTCGTCCACGTAAAAGTCATTTTTCAGAATAGAAGAAGCTACCGGAAATTCTGATTCTACGTCAATAGCAAGTTGTTTCAAAGTGCGAATAGCGAGGTAGGGTGCACAATTCACACCAAACGTAACTGTCTTCAACTCATAATCTTGAAATTCGTCTGCAACTGATTTTCGAAAAAGGATTCTTTGGTATGATGTATGGTCAGGGTGTACCCAGATCTGCCGATACATCTTTTCAACGTCGGCGCTAAAGACGTATCGATAGAATCGCCATCGTAAGATGAGATTCATGAGATCAGACTGAAGCACTGGTCCAACATGGAGAATATCGTTGAGACTTACACCGTTACTAGAAGAGTTTGACGCATTGAAGACAACTCTGACCTTAGTGGTAAGGCTTTCTGGCTTTACCACAGCGTGATGAGGTAAATAATAGAACGATTTTTCCAGCTTATCGCAGATTTCGGGCACTTGAACGGCCTTCATATGTCCTAGGGTGAGGTATTCTTCGAGCACATCGTTGTATCTTGAATAGAGATCGACGTTTTTCGATAACGATCTTTTGTTACGCGAAAATTATTGCAAAGCGATCGCTCGAGAATCACCCAACATGCGAGCAGGCTCTTTGAAGGGAAGTCGTACAATGTAGCGACCATTGATGTCCCGAGTTGTTGTGTCCGAATAAAGGTTTTCGCAGAACTCGTCTTCTTTGCTAAGTGATTTGTGTTCCGGGATCTCTTCAAGTTCCCAGAATTTAGAAACTTGCTGGTCTAGCGAGATTTCAGAATAGTATGATAGGATCGTATTTAAGCTTTTAGCATTTCTTTGGGGTAAAGGACCAGATAGGATCCACCCAAAGACAGTGTTTTGGGCTACCAATGAACCAAAAACATTTGGTTTTATGCCATCGAGAATAATTGATGGATATATATCTGCTCCAATTATGAAATAGATGTTGGAGCTTTGGTAAAAGAAGGGATCGGCGAGTTCAAAATCTAACCGACCAGAAAGATCCTCGCGATTAATATTAAAAGACGGTAGATTGCCTGTAAGGCATTTTAAAACAATCGCATTAACTAATGCAGTAAAAGACTTCATGTGTCTCGAACTCAAAACTAAGGAGCACAGTTTGGAAGATGTTGTCGTAACAACCGCGCTCATACCGGAGATGTTGGCTTGAATGGGCTTTACAGGAAGGCGTAATCTTCGCTGTGCATCTTCGGAAATGAAACTCGCTTCCGATCCGGGATCGAGAAGAGCGCGTAGGGTGAATTTCGTGCCAAGATGATAGATATCAATCAAAGCAGTAGCAAGAATAACACGTTCACGGTTTTTAGAAAAGAATGATTGAACTTGTAGATTGGGTGTATAATTTGTGGACTGTATATCTTGTGGGAGAGTTTGTTGTGAGGAACTGGTTTGTTCGGGATTCGCATTGAATGAAGAAGTTCGATCCGCTTGCACTGGAATGGGACTATGCAGAAGTGTGTGATGTCGTTGCTGACACAGCTTGCATGTAAATAGACTTTTGCAATCGTTCGCTACATAGGTTGATGAAAGGCAATTCTGACAATAACCAAGGCTTGTGACCTTTGCAATCCGGTTGGGAATCGAAAGTTGCAAGAACTTTGTGCAAAGTCGAAGATGATGAGGAGCTTTGCATAAGGCACAAGTGTAACTATAGGATTTTGTATGAAAAACTCGATGATTTTGTTGACTTTGTCTTGGTTGTTGAATGAATTTGGTCTTTGGTACTTTGGCATTTGAATTCTTTATATCAGACACCGATTCTAAGATTTGGTATTGTTGAGTTAAAAACGAATCCATTTCTGCCCAGTCTATAAGATCGCGTGGCTTTTTAATGGATTGTTCCCAAATGGAAAGTGTTTTCTCGGGGAGGCGATTACAAAACAAAAACACTAAAATCGGGTCCCAAGATGTCGTATCAACCTTATACGCTTTGAGTATTGAGAGGCAGTCATTAATTTCACTCTACTTACTTACTTAGGTGGCGCTACAGTTCGGGGTGAACCTGGGCCTCAACCAACAAGCCTCTCCATTTAGCTCGGTCTTTAGCTAATTGCCTCCAGTTGCGCACTCCAAGTTGGTCGAGGTCCCCTTGAACTTGTGGGCGCCACCTACGGCGATAATTCCCTCTACTGCGTCGTCCCTCGGGGTTAGATTCGAAGACTCTGCGGGCCGGAGCGTTGGTGTCCATTCGCTCTACATGTCCTAGCCATCTCAGACGTCCAATACGCAGTTTTTTGACTAGGTCGATGTCGCTGTACAGCTCGTATAGTTCGTGATTGAATCTTCTCCTTCAAAACCCGTCAACGCAAACGGGACCGAAAATCTTACGAAGAATTTTTCTCTCGAAGCGACCAAGGATATCTTCATCCTCTTTTAATATAGTCCATGTTTCAGCGCCGTAAAGCAGGACTGGGATGATCAAGGTCTTATATAGAGTCTTCTTAGTTGTTCGAGAAAGGGCTTTACTGTTGAATTGCCTTATAAGCCAAAAAAACAGCGATTGGCAAGAGTTATTCTTCGATTGATTTCTGCGCTGATTTTGTTTGCTGAATTTATAGCAGAGCCAAGGTAGACAAAGTCCCTTACTACCTCGAAGTTATAGCTGCCCACGGTGACGTTTTGTCCAATTCGTCGATGTTGGTTTTCCCTTCTAGTTGACAGCATATACTTGGTTTTGCCCTCGTTTATCGCCAAACCCATTTTGGCCGCTTCCGCCTCAATGCTTGCAAAAGCACCGGTGACAGCCCGCTGAGATCTTCCGATAATGTCTATATCGTCGGCGTATGCAAGCAGTTGTACAGACTTGTAATAGATTGTACCTCCGGTGTTGGCTGGTGAGTTCCGCACAATCCGTTCAAGTACAATATTGAAGAAGTCACATGACAGCGCGTCACCTTGTCTAAAGCCTTTTTTGACATCAAAGGTCTCGGTGAGGTCATTACCGACCTTGATGGAGCAGCGAGCGTTCTCCATCGTCAGCCTGCACAGGCAGACAAGTTTGGCAGGGATGTCAAAACTAGACATGGCTCTATAAAGCTCTTCTCTATAGATGCTGTCATAGGCGGCCTTGAAATCGATAAAGAGGTGGTGAGTATCGATTTGGAATTCTTGGGTTTTCTCCAGGATCTGCCGAAGTGTGAAGATTTGATCGATGGTGGACTTTCCTGGCCTGAAACCGCACTGATAGGGTCCAATCAGGCTGTTCATAAAAGGTTTCAGGCGTTCACACAATATCGCAGAAAAGATCTTGTACGCGATGTTGAGGAGACTGATGCCTCTATAATTGGCGCAGTTGAGGGGGTCTCCTTTCTTGTGGATCGGGCAAACGATGCTGAGATTCCATTCATCAGGCATACACTCCTCTGACCAAATATTAGAAATGAGTTGGTGTATGCACTCTACCAATTCATCCCCAGCTGCCTTTAAAAGTTTGGCCGGTAAACCGTCAGGTCCAGCAGCCTTGTTCGATTTTAGCTTGGATATTGCTATCCTCACTTCGATTTGGTCAGGTGGACGGAAATTTTGACTATCATCGTCCATGTTGAATGGTTCATTCTGCCTGACAGCGGGATGTTGGTCTTCGTCGCCGTTATACAGTCTGCAGAAGTAGTTTTTCCATACTCTCAGCACCGACTGTGATTCTACTACGAGGTTTCCATTCTCATCTCTACAGGTTTCTGTACGGGTATTACTTCTCTGACACGTTCTTTTTACCTTTTGGTAAAACTTCCGTACATTGTTCCTGGAGTATAGACTCTCGATATTCTCAAACGCGCGCTTCTCATGCTCTTTCTTCTTCTTTTGGAGAAGCCGATGTTCTCCCCGTCTCTTTTGCTCGTAGAGCTCACGAGCAGCTCTCGTCTTCCTTTGCAGCGCCGCTTTGTATGCCTCTTGTTTTGCTGCATGCACTCGCCGGCATTCTTCGTCAAACCAGGGGTTTCGCGGTGGTGGGCGAGCGAGACCCAGCACATCAGTCGCGGCGTTTCTGATGGCATGTTGGCAGCGTTGCCACTGGTCTTCGGCACTTGATGCTGGCGGTATAGGGGTGATTGAGAGATTTCGGGATACGCGTTCAGCGAAGAGTCTGGCGGTCTCTTGCGATAGTAGCTTTTCGACGTTAAATTTTCTCACAGTAATTCTTCTTTGTTGCTCAGATTGGGATATCCGCATTCGTACCTTGGCTACAACAAGGTAATGATCCGAGTCTATGTTGGCCGCTCGGAAGGTCCGGACATCCAGAATACTGGAGGCATGCCTTGCGTCGATCGCAATATGATCAATTTGGTTGATCGTGACATGATCATTGGACCGCCATGTCTGCTTATGAATATCGAGATGAGGAAACCACGTGCTTGCTATGGTGACATTTCGCTCCACAGCGAAATCAATTAGCCTTAGTCCGTTATCAGACGTGGTGTCGTGTAGGCTATGCTTACCGACTGCTCTACCGAAGACGTCCTCCTTTCCTATTTTGGCGTTGAAATCGCCCAATACGATCTTAACGTCGTATTTAGGACATTGTTCGTATGTTTTGTCGAGGAGCTCGTAGAAACACTCTTTGGAGGCAGGGTCCTTTTCTTCTGTGGGGGCATGAACACATATTAGGCTTATGTTAGCGAATTTAGCCTTGATCCGGATAGTCATAATACGCTCGCTCACGTGTCGGAAGCTTAAGACTTCTTGCCTAAGTCTGCCGCGTATGACAAATCCGCATCCGAATAAGCGTTGCCTGTTGCCTCTGTTGCAATCACCGTAGTAGATGTCACAGTTTTTCATCTTCTTTTTGCCTCCCCCATCCCATCGCACTTCCTGGATGGCGGTAATATCTGCTTTATAGCAGTCTAGGGCCTCTGCTAGTTGTTCGGCTGCACGTGGTCTGTAAAGGGACAGAACATTCCACGTACAGATCCGAAGGTCGTTGTCCTTATTTCGTTTGCTGGGGTCGTCATTAGTTGGGTCATCCTTATCCGAGGCTTTTGGTTGTTTCAGAACCATGCGTTTTTTACGTGGTAGGGAAGTTACCCCGACGGCACAACCCCCAACCTGGAGGGCCAGTTCCTTAATTATTCCCCTAGGACGAGGGGCCGGGTACACCGGTGCCAGTAGTCCACTACGGGAGTATGAGCGCTGCCGTTGGCCCATTAAGGGCTCCTCCGCCACCATCTCTATTCCAATGTCCTGACCAACATTGGAAATTCCTTACCGACCTGTGATCCGAATACGTCGAAGCAGCTCGCGCAAGATATTCACTAAGTTCAACCTAACTGGAACTATAGACGCCACCGTTGACTCCGTCTAGGGAATTCGTCCGCTGCCGCCTGGAACAGGAAGAAGTGCTCTAGTGAGAAAAGCACTCTTCGCCCCCTCTCTCATCTGCTGCCACCAAGAATCCGCCAAACGGGGTTGGTTACCCATTTCTTGGATTAAGGTACTAGGCACCCGGCTGTCACCGCGTGGAGGTTGAGAGTAGGAGTTGGTAGGCCTCAGCTGAGTGAAAACGCTTGTGTTTTCATATGATCGCATGCACTACCGTTTACTAAAATTCGTTTATTTTCATACCGTTCTGACAGAGCCTTCCAAGCCAGATCGAAACTATCAGCGGTAAGGTCAAATTTACAAACGATGTCATGCGCTTCGTTCTTGGTTTTATAACGTAAATGAAATAATTTCTGCACAGCACATAGCCTTAGGTGATTTATGTACATAGATAGCTGTGAATAAATCGCGAAATGATGGCCAAGACAAATAATCACCGTCAAAAGTTTCGGTATCGCACGGGTGAACCTTCACACATGACATATTATCGAGAGATTTTTCTTGTACACCTTTCACCACCGTATCCTTTGGTTGAGAATTGTTCACTTCATCCTCTAATTCGGAATCGATTAATTTTAGTTTCCTAATGGAATCTATGATCTCACTTAAGCACGTCACGTAAAGAGTAGATGTGGAATTGTATTTACCCTTTATGGCTTGTATATCTTGTTCTGAAGCAGAGTCGGATGCTTGTAAGCAAAATGAATATGATTTACCGATTTCCAACCATAACTCCGGTATGATTTCCAACCATCGGTAGCACTTACAAACTCATCTAATCCGATCATTATGCTAGGTAAGTTTTCTTTCAGACGCTCTTAATAGCACAAGCGTAAAAACAATCTAGCGAAAGGAAATTCTCACCCCAACTACTGCCGCGATCTGAGCACACGTGTAAATGAAAACACTTGTTTAATTTCGGAGACTTAGAAAATGAATATATAAAACTAGCCTTAGTATTACCTCTGCTTGCTCACATACTTTTAGAGACACGAATTTTACACGCGGATTTAGAAGACTTTTTATACAAGAATAGTAAATGTGTTGCACTTATTAAAAAATGAATTTCACGTACCTGTTGTACACTTGAGATCGATGATCTTCGGCTGTGATGAAGCAAATGAATAAACACTTTCTTTTCTTTTTTTTTTTTTTGTTCCGATGAGTGTTGTGTCGCGGCGATGTAGAGACTGCGGGCTGAGTTGGATGTCGTCCACTACTGCTGAGGATCAACGGTTGTTTTCCTTCGAGTGAGAGCAAATTGATCGTACAGATTAATAAAGATGATGATGATCGTTGAATTGCAGGCGATTTCGTCTATGCTGAAGAGACAATTAAATTTGGAAGGTGTCTCTTTTCTGGATGATGATGGAGGATTATGATTTTCGCGGGGCAAGATGTAAAGATCTTGGTCGCTGATCGTTGATTGGTGATCGTTTTGATTTGATGAAAAACGATGAAAGTAGATGATAGATCAAGCTGGGATAATATATTAATTCGAGTTTGATGTGTTGATGATTTGTGCGATGAGTAGGATATCTCAGGATTGATGAATTCGAACTTCCACTTTTTGATGATAGGTAAATGTAAATTGGGGAATTATTCCAATATAATTTAATGCAATAATCGATGAATTATTGAATTATTCGGGTTGATTGGACCAATATGTGCGGGTGCTCTTGAGGAGACCCTGTGATAGGCGCTGGTTAGGAATATTCCTCGTGGAGGAGTTGTATGGGAGAAATAAAAAAGACAGAGTTAGTTTTCTGGTCTTTATTACAAGAGCTCGACGTCTTACCTCGTGGAGGGTGATAGATAGAAGAGAACAATTTTTGTTAGTAGAAATAGGAAATTGGTAGATTGGCAGTCGGCTTTGAACTGTAACAAGCAGCGACCTCTTACATAAAATACTAGAATTATTTGAAACTTATCGATTTAAATCGAACTAAAGAATTATATGCTTTTCACATGAACAATGGTAGTATGCAGTACTAGGTGTTCTCGAGCTCCAAGCTTACATAAGCCGCAAATTAGGCGTTAAAGACGTGAAGAATTAATTAAACTTTGGCGAGCTGTTTTACTTGTAATCCACTTACAAGCTGCCAACTGTGAGCTCACTCTCCTTGTCATGTACATTTTCATTAAAAATCGTATACAGTAGTGTTAACAAAATATCTGATTCTTTTTAAAATCCGTCCGTTTACATTATACATTGCCACTTTTTGGGCAATTTTTTTTCAAAAACCGGTTAAAAAATACAGTGGGAAACTTTCATTTCATAACTCCAACTTTTATAGAGAGTGGCTAAACCGTTAACAATAGGATGTCATACGATCCATTTCATACGGAATGTAGGATGCCCTTCGGCATTCTTTGTTATAAGCAACGTCTTGTTTTAGGGTTACAGATATATTTTCGAGAAGTATTTTAGTTTCTCACTTTCATACTAATATGGCTTTGGTATACTGTATCCAATTCATTTTACCATGTACTGTATTTATGGCAATGAAACTCCCCATTCCTCAACAACTTTTATAACAAGAGACTACTCCCAAGGAGCTGTGAAATAGTAAATTATTTCAACCTCGATTTTATGAGGTTTATATCTGCCACCACCCAAAACCATGAATTCTTCAATCAAGGATTCAACACGATGCATATTAAACTACTTTCGTCGAAATGCGATCAAAAATCTTAAGGAATGTTCCAAATGAAAAAATGAAACAGTAATGAAACTATTTTGTTCTTCGATGCATTTCCTTCATGGTTGGCCACAAAAGTTAATTATTTCAAAGTTTTGCTTCTAGATTCGCAGAGAATACTTTCTTCATTAACGTCCTCGTCCTCTGGTAATTCCTTTTCCATTGATTTCGACGAAAAGTTTCACATTTCTCCATTCTGCACTCAGCGTTAGCGCTAAATTAATTTTCTTTTGCGAAAAAGTTTTAATTTTTGAAATTCTGCAGACTTTGCGGATGAAATGAAGCTTAACGAAGGGAAGTGGTTTTTTCCTCTTATTTGCAGAGTTCGTCCTTCGTTATTTTTATGGCGCCGCAATTCATTTGCTGGGTCAATCAAAAATTAATTCTGGTGCCGTCGATGATAGTGCATCTGTAAAGCGTGTTCAACCAGTTGTAAAAAAATTCTTTGGCAACGAAATGATATTTAGCTGCTTTTTGAGTGCTGAGAAGTTTTAGTGGAACCGACTTTTTGCTGATAGATAATTATGCGGATCATATGCCCCTGACGGTTGCTGCACTTATACTTCTTCTGAGGGCAAAGGATGCTCGATTGTGTAAATATTTATCTGTGCACAATGACATGTTTGATTGAATTTGTTGCCAGAGTCATTCGAAGAAAAGGCGTATTTTAAAGTGATTGTTTTCAAATAGTTTATGTGTATTTTATTTTGGAGTATTTAGAATCTTCCATATCACTATATCGTATAAAACAAAGTCCCCAAATTGTACGTGGCCGCGCTAGTCTCGAGAAGCACTGAAGGGATTTAAAGGCGGTTTTCACTCTTATAATACGCATTTCCTTGTGAAGGTTGTTGTGTACCAAAAATTTCTTTATCTTTTACAGCAATTGAGCATTCGAGTTCTAAGTGGTTACTGCCACTAAAATTACATTCACACGGGCCTAACTCAACAATGGCTTTTTGGATTTAAAAACAAATGAGGCACATTTTTTTTCTGTGTGTGTGTATACATATGTATATATGTACTCATAATATGCCAAATATAAGTCTACTACTGAATGGATTTGAGTGCGTTTTTTTTTTTTATCATAGCCAGCAGTCGTGTAGGCGAACCCCACAGGCGGATCAGTAGAAATTCGGTGAAGTGGGAGGGTTGTGATCCCTTATTTTCGGATCATAACCTCGCTGATAAAAGGAGGAAGAAGAAGAAGAACCCAGCAGTCGTATCCTGTAGCAGTGGCTATTATATTGAAAAGTTTTTACTTTGTGTGTACAAATTATTATATTTAAAGTTTGATTTTATTTTGTCGTGTACTTACTTACATAAGTAAGTAGGTACTGTTTTTATTGACGTACATTTCAATGCAATTTTTATTTTGTCTAAACTATTGTAATTGTAAGTTTGTGCTGATTTTAAATGATCTCTTTGTTAGAACGCGCCGTGGCGTAAGTGGTTAGTGTGTCGGACCGCTGAGTGAGAGGTTCTAAGTTCGAATTCCAGAAAACAGCAAAATATTTTTTCATGGTCCCACCTCTCGCGAACGTCTGACAAATACTTGAGAGTATTGCTGTCTCGATAAAGCTTCTAAAAAAACAAATTGCCCTTCGGATACGGCACTAAATGGCAGGTCCCTTCCATTCGTGTGAAAAATATAACGCACTCAACATGATTGGTTGCAAGATGCTAGGCCCTGGTCCTTAAAGAGCTGTTGCGCCAAATATTTATATATTTTTCGTTAGAAGACAATAATGATCAAATAAACATCGTAGTACAACAAACGCTAAAAGAAAGCGTTTATCACGGGCTAATGAAAGTGAGCAAGAAAGAGAATCTAAGTTGACTAATAACCCAGAGAGAAATATTTTGTGGGGGACTTCTGCTGAGTGTAAGACGCGTCTTTCTTTAGATCGAAGTAGGCATGAGTTACAGAGGCAAATTGAGTTGCCTGTAAAATGAAGCAATGGGCCACTAGAAGATAGGACAATACGCGTTAATCTCAGAAACAAGGAACGAGCTATGAGATGTCAAACTTCTGACTTATGGACACCTAAGGAGTGCTCTGGAATGAATTCTTCAATAAACTATAAAAATTATTCTGCTGTTGTTTTGGGTAGTATGACCGTTGTCTGTCCGCATTGCTCTACCCTAAAATAGGAAGACGAATCAAAAGACATGTGCTGCTTACAAGGAAAAATTAGCAGCGAACTTGCTTAAAGAAGGCCAAATCACTGCTAGAAGCTTCAAAAGGCCATCATCAACACGCCAAAGAAACATGGTGGTGGAGTGATGAAGCTGAGAAGGTGATCAATGAGAAGAAAGCGGCTTTCAAAGCTTGGTCAAAGCGCCCCTCTAATAATAGTGGCTCGCCTCGAAATGGAATACGGATGTTGCAAGAAAAAAGCGAGGAAGAAGTGCGCCCAGTTTCAAGCAGAGAGTACGGAGGGCCTGTATCGGGAGCTGGAGAAGATATCTTCCCCGGTTGCTGATGCACACCAGGCTACCCAAGAACGCAACCATCTTTAAAATAGCCGCCCAAAGAAGGAGGAATGCTCAGGAGATTCGTTCGCCAAAGTTCATTAACAATGCTCATAGCCAGCTTCTTGTGGATGACGACAAAATTCTGCAGAGGTGGCGGCAGTATTGTGAAAAACTTTTAACTGAACATTATCCCCGGTTATATTTTCCAAGGAGAAATACCTGACATTACAGTCCAAGAAGTTAGTGAGGCGGTCAAATACTCCAAAAAATGAAAAGCGATTGGGCCAGACGAGATGCCCTCTGAGTTCTGGAAAAAGATGGGAGACGTCGGGTTCAGATGGTTCAGAATTCTCATCTTTTGTGAGAGGTTATCCAATGGGAAGGGTGATACGTGAAACTGTGGTAACTACCGTTCAATCAAGCTGATGTCACACACCATCAAGATCGTTGAGCGGGTATTAGGTGGCCGGCTGCGAAAAATAATACGGCTATCTGATGATCAGCGCGGGTTTCTCTCGGGTAAGTCAAATGGAGGTGACCACCGACTCACCACTAAGCCCCTGTCCACGACTATCCGTGCTTCTACACTTAATAAATATTTTCCTTGAGCATTTATTTAATATATATTTTTTCATTTTATAAGAAATACAAAATGATTTTTTCTTACACTAATTATAAAAAAAATACATTTTCCATAAGTTATTTGGAAATAATTCGCTCTCCAAAAGTTTGCCTTAACCCTTCTTTCAGTGGATGCTTTGAAACCTTCATATGAATGGAATAGGTCCAGCTGGGCCTTCATACATTTTGTATGGAAATTAAGGGAATACGGTGAAATAATCGTTTTTCTTGTTATTTCTGAACGAGATCTCATTTCACTTGAATTGTGTATTTTCCTGTCATTGCGTTCTCTTCTTCTTTTATAGTTGTGCCTTTCTATTGCTTCTTGATGGGAAAAAAAAAGTGGTACAAACTCCGTTAGGCATAGTGTGGATTAAAAGTCCTCTTTATTTTTGGTTTTGCGAGAAGTATGAAAGGATATTACTTGAGGAACTATAAGCTTGATACATGAATTCGAATTGTAATAACGAAATCGAAAAATCCCGTTGCACTTAAAATATTAAATATGTACGTACTCGTAAGTTTTGTGTTCTTCCACCCGTCGCCGGTGGAAAGTACTACGAAGTCTTAGCAAGTATATTTGTTTGCTCTCTTTTTTGACCTGATAAAGTAGTGAGGGAAAAAAAGTTTCAAAATAAAGTTAACTAATGAACTCAAGAAACTGCAACAACTGTATGCTTTTGCTACAGCACTGAGGAGCTTTTCACATTTTCTTGTGTTACTCCTTTAATCGAAGTATTTCTATGATAATTTAATTTAAAAAAAATATATAATTCGATTGTTCAATTGAAAGTCTTGCATCGAATAAATAAAGATGTGCTGCTGAAAGGCACTTCAAAAAGTTGTATTATTTTTTCCACAAGGTAAAGGGAGAGAGTAATCCTTTTTTTTAATAGTCTGTATACAAGGTCTCATTAAAAGCTACAGAAAAGGAAATGAGTCAACCGATTTAACTATCCTTTTGTAAAATTAATTGAAAGGATGAATATCTAAAGATATTTGAATGCATTCTTCCTTTTGAGAACAATTTCCCTTGCATTTCCTGTAATTAAGAAAAAAGCTCAACATAGAATAAAATTGCGTCTATGTTGTTATACGCTTACCTTAGACATTCCCTTCTGTTGCTTCTCAAAGACTGCTATAACTTTTAAATATGCAGGGAAGTCCAACACACAAGAAACTGGAAATTTGTGAAGTTTTATTGAGCTAATTTTTTTTTTTTTTGCTTGTATAAAACGTTGGGACTTCTTGTTCTTCCTACATATTTCAGCGAGGTTATGATCCGAAAACAAGGTATCATAACCCTCTCATTTCACCGCATTTCTACTGATCCGCCTGTGGGGTTTGCCTCGTATAAAATGTTGGGACTACATGCATTTAGTAGTGATTGGGTATTTTCACAACATATACTGTTGTCAGAGTGGGCTGCTTCAACAGCGAAGTAGTAAAGGACTTTGTCCACCTTAACTCTGCTATAAATTCTGAAAATTACATTAGCGCAGAAATCAAGCGAAGAATTACTCTTGTCAATTGCTGTTTTTTAGGGTTTTAATAGTGAGCCCACATCTCGAACGACTAAGGGCCTAAGAGGGCCTACTCGGAAACACCTCACTGCAGTAGTGATGTAGCCTTGGCTTTGCATCACGTTCTAAAACGCAGAACGTGGTATCACTTTTTACGCACAATGTTAATTTTCGCAAAGTTGTCCCATCTGATGAGCAAATGTCATTAAAAAAAAGCATCATCGAATTTGTTGAAGCTGCCGGATTTGCTACCAACGATGGAGAAGTAACATACATACATGCATTTTCAATGGCCCGCTAATCCTTCATGAGGGTCGCGGGAGTAAGATGCTTAGGTGGACCCTCCATCCTTCTCGATCCTCCGCCATTGACTCCAACTCATCAGGAGGAATCCCTAAGCGGCTTCAGCAGAGATGTCGGACTTGTTCCAACCATCTATTTCTTCGCCTATCTGATGGCATGGCAACCATGGCGCATCTTGGAAGTCGTAGTACAACAAACGCTAAAAGAAAGCGTTTATCACGGGCTAATGAAAGTGAGCAAGAAAGAGAATCTAAGTTGACTAATAACCCAGAGAGAAATATTTTGTGGGGGACTTCTGCTGAGTGTAAGACGCGTCCTTCTTTAGATCGAAGTAGGCATGAGTTACAGAGGCAAATTGAGTTGCCTATAAAATGAAGCAATGGGCCACTAGAAGATAGGACAATACGCGTTAATCTCAGAAACAAGGAACGAGTTATGAGATGTCAAACTACTAAGGCTTCTGACTTATGGACACCTAAGGTGTGTTCTGGAATGAATTCTTCAATAAACTATAAAAATTATTCTGCTGTTGTTTTGGGTAGTATGACCGTTGTCTGTCCGCATTGCTCTACCCTAAAATAGGAAGACGAATCAAAAGACATGTGCTGCTTACAAGGAAAAATTAGCAGCGAACTTGCTTAAAGAAGGCCAAATCACTGCTAGAAGCTTCAAAAGGCCATCATCAATACGCCAAAGGAACATGGTGGTGGAGTGATGAAGCTGAGAAGGTGATCAATGAGAAGAAAGCGGCTTTCAAAGCTTGGTTAAAGCGCCCCTCTAATAATAGTGGCTCGCCTCGAAATGGAATACGGATGTTGCAAGAAAAAAGCGAAGAAGAAGTGCACCCAGTTTCAAGCAGAGAGTACGGAGGGCCTGTATCGGGAGCTGGAGAAGATATCTTCCCCGGTTGCTGATGCACACCAGGCTACCCAAGAGCGCAACCATCTTTAAAATAGCCGCCGAAAGAAGGAGGAATGCTCAGGAGATTCGTTCGCCAAAGTTCATTAACAATGCTCATAGCCAGCTTCTTGTGGATGACGACAAAATTCTGCAGATGTGGCGGCAGTATTGTGAAAAACTTTTAACTGAACATTATCCCCGGCTATATTTTCCAAGGAGAAATACCTGACATTACAGTCGAAGAAGTTAGTGAGGCGGTCAAATACTCCAAAAAACGAAAAGCGATTGGGCCAGACGAGATGCCCTCTGAGTTCTGGAAAAAGATGGGAGACGTCGGGTTCAGATGGTTCAGAATTCTCATCTTCAAATTTGTGAGAGGTGATCCAATGGGAAGGGTGATACGCGAAACTGTGGTAACTACCGTTCAATCAAGCTGATGTCACACACCATCAAGATCGTTGAGCGGGTATTAGGTGGCCGGCTGCGAAAAATAATACGGCTATCTGATGATCAGCGCGGGTTTCTCTCGGGTAAGTCAAATGGAGGTGACCACCGACTCACCACTAAGCCCCTGTCCACGACTATCCGTGCTTCTACACTTAATAAATATTTTCCTTGAGCATTTATTTAATATATATTTTTTCATTTTATAAGAAATACAAAATGATTTTTTCTTACACTAATTATAAAAAAAATACATTTTCCATAAGTTATTTGGAAATAATTCGCTCTCCAAAAGTTTGCCTTAACCCTTCTATCAGTGGATGCTTTGAAACCTTCATATGAATGGAATAGGTCCAGCTGGGCCTTCATACATTTTGTATGGAAATTAAGGGAATACGGTGAAATAATCGTTTTTCTTGTTATTTCTGAACGAGATCTCATTTCACTTGAATTGTGTATTTTCCTGTCATTGCGTTCTCTTCTTCTTTTATAGTTGTGCCTTTCTATTGCTTCTTGATGGGAAAAAAAAAGTGGTACAAACTCCGTTAGGCATAGTGTGGATTAAAAGTCCTCTTTATTTTTGGTTTTGCGAGAAGTATGAAAGGATATTACTTGAGGAACTATAAGCTTGATACATGAATTCGAATTGTAATAACGAAATCGAAAAATCCCGTTGCACTTAAAATATTAAATATGTACGTACTCGTAAGTTTTGTGTTCTTCCACCCGTCGCCGGTGGAAAGTACTACGAAGTCTTAGCAAGTATATTTGTTTGCTCTCTTTTTTGACCTGATAAAGTAGTGAGGGAAAAAAAGTTTCAAAATAAAGTTAACTAATGAACTCAAGAAACTGCAACAACTGTATGCTTTTGCTACAGCACTGAGGAGCTTTTCACATTTTCTTGTGTTACTCCTTTAATCGAAGTATTTCTATGATAATTTAATTTAAAAAAAATATATAATTCGATTGTTCAATTGAAAGTCTTGCATCGAATAAATAAAGATGTGCTGCTGAAAGGCACTTCAAAAAGTTGTATTATTTTTTCCACAAGGTAAAGGGAGAGAGTAATCCTTTTTTTTAATAGTCTGTATACAAGGTCTCATTAAAAGCTACAGAAAAGGAAATGAGTCAACCGATTTAACTATCCTTTTGTAAAATTAATTGAAAGGATGAATATCTAAAGATATTTGAATGCATTCTTCCTTTTGAGAACAATTTCCCTTGCATTTCCTGTAATTAAGAAAAAAGCTCAACATAGAATAAAATTGCGTCTATGTTGTTATACGCTTACCTTAGACATTCCCTTCTGTTGCTTCTCAAAGACTGCTATAACTTTTAAATATGCAGGGAAGTCCAACACACAAGAAACTGGAAATTTGTGAAGTTTTATTGAGCTAATTTTTTTTTTTTTTGCTTGTATAAAACGTTGGGACTTCTTGTTCTTCCTACATATTTCAGCGAGGTTATGATCCGAAAACAAGGTATCATAACCCTCTCATTTCACCGCATTTCTACTGATCCGCCTGTGGGGTTTGCCTCGTATAAAATGTTGGGACTACATGCATTTAGTAGTGATTGGGTATTTTCACAACATATACTGTTGTCAGAGTGGGCTGCTTCAACAGCGAAGTAGTAAAGGACTTTGTCCACCTTAACTCTGCTATAAATTCTGAAAATTACATTAGCGCAGAAATCAAGCGAAGAATTACTCTTGTCAATCGCTGTTTTTTAGGGTTTTAATAGTGAGCCCACATCTCGAACGACTAAGGGCCTAAGAGGGCCTACTCGGAAACACCTCACTGCAGTACTGATGTAGCCTTGGCTTTGCATCACGTTCTAAAACGCAGAACTTGGTATCACTTTTTAAGCACAATGTTCATTTTCGCAAAGTTGTCCCATCTGATGCGCAAATTTCATTAAAAAAAAGCATCATCGAATTTGTTGAAGCTGCCGGATTTGCTACCAACGATGGAGAAGTAACATACATACATGCATTTTCAATGGCCCGCTAATCCTTCATGAGGGTCGCGGGAGTAAGATGCTCAGGTGGACTCTCCATCCTTCTCGATCCTCCGCCATTGACTCCAAATCATCAGGAGGAATCCCTAAGCGGCTTCAGCAGAGATGTCGGACTTGGCCCAACCATCTATTTCTTCGCCTATCTGATGGCATGGCAACCATGGCGCGTCTTGGAAGCCGGTCTGGGGGCATACGCACTACGTGACCAAACCATCGAAGCGTAGATCGTTCCGTTCGGAGAAGTAGCTGCTCAACATTGAGCACCTCGCGTACTCTGGTGTTGCGCAGTCGATCCCTACGAGTTATTCTAACAACACCGCGAAGGAACCCTATTTCAGCAGCTTGTATCCGCGATCTTATTCTTTCGGTCACTACCCAAATTTCATGACCTTGGGTGAGAGTTGGAACATACAGCGAGTTAAAAACCGATAGTTTAGCTTCAACACTAAGTTCAGCCTTCCTAATAACATATTGGCCAAGCTCTCTCAAAATTGATCCAGCCTGACCAATTCTACAGGATAACTCGGCATTGCTCCTCCCATTACTCGTGAATAAGACCCCGAGGTACTTAAACTTATCCACCTGCTGCAATGGAACTCCACTAACATGCAGAGTGCACTAAATGGGTTTTTTGGAAACGACCATTACTTCTGACTTGTTCACGTTGATCTTCATTCCAGCATCATCACAAACGGCTACAAACCTTTCGAGTGCGCGCTGAAGTTCGGTTTGAGAGGATCCAAGGTTGACCTAATCATCCGCAAAGAGCAGATGACTAATCCTTAGGTCTCCCACTTTGAAACATTCCCTGCCACGGCTGCGCTGCAATACATAATTAATATATACTATGAAGAGGGGAGGTGACAAAACGCACCCTTGGCGGAGTCCAATGGCCACAGTGAAAAGTATTGATTTAACACCGTTTATCCGAACACAGCTTCTACAGTTTGTACATAAAGACTGAATCGCCCTTAACAGAGAACCAGCAATCCCATACTCTTGCAGAACACTCCAGAGTTTCCCTCGAGGGACCCTGTCATATGCTTTTGCCAAATCCACAAAACAAGTGTAGACAGGTTTAGTATATTCCCAGGCTTTCTCAAGAACCATTCTGAGAGTGAACAACTGGTCGGTTGTGCTTCTACCGGGACGGAAACCGCACTGCTCATCCCCCAAACTGTCCTCAACCACAGCTCTGGAACGCTTTTCTAGCACCTTAGCGAAGACTTTTCCAGGGAGACTTAAAAGGGATATACCCCTATAGTTGGCGCAATCTCTTTTGTCCCCCTCTTTAAAAAGAGGAACTATCACCCCCATTTGCCAATCACCAGGTGTTTCACCGCATTCCCAGGCCACTTTAATGACACGCGAGAGCCATTGCACTCCCTCTTTACCTAAAGCCTTGAGCATTTCTGGCCGAATTTCATCCACACCAGCAAATTTGCCAACTTTTAACGCTTTGATCGCCAAAGTTACTTCATCTACCGTAGGACTACTTTCCGCCCTACTCTCGACAATATGTCTGTCATCTTCGGTGCCCTGTTCGGGATTGAGCAATTCTGAAAAGTGCTCGCTCCATCCGCGTAAGATGTCCTCTTCATTGGAAAGAAGTGTACCATCTTTGGATTTGACTCCTTCAACGATATTCAACTTTTTTCCTCTGAGTCGGCGGACGGTCTGCCAGAACATCTTATTTGCAGATCTGTGGTCACGTTCCAATTTCAAAATCCTTCCAAGACTGTTCTTTCGCTGTTTTTACAGCTAATTTGCAGGTTCTTCGCGCCGCAGTGTACCGATTTCGAGAATCGGAGTTTCCGAAGTAAATCCACAACTTAAAGGTACTCTTCTTCTCTTTGATGGCTTCTTGAACTCCGGGCGTTTTAAACCAAGCAGTCCTTTTCTCACCACCTGCCGCCACACCAATCCGCTTCACTCCACAAACATCTCCCGCAGAGGCAATAACCGCTGTTGAAAACAGTTGCCATTCTTCCTCTATATTTGATGGAACAGTTGGAATTCGTTCAAACCTTTCAGATATTTGCCGCGCAAATGTCTCCCGTATCTCATCGGCCTGTAATCTCTCCCATCGTATGCGTGTAACCATCCTTGGTTTACGCTTTGGCAGGGGAGGCACTCTCTCGCTAAGATACAATTTGCACAGCACTAAGTGATGATCAATTGACAGTTCGACCCCTCTCAATACGCGAACATCACAAACCATTCTCTTGAGACACGATGGTACCACAAAGAAATCGATCAGCGACTTCTGCTGAAGACTCTGACGGTACCACGTGTATTTGTGAATGTCTTTGTGTGGAAAGATAGTGTTCATGATGTATAAGCCATTTTCACAACAAAAATCCAACAACTTCTCTCCGTTCGCGTTTTGGTCAGGATCACCGTTCCTTCCAATCACACTCCCCCATGTCATAACATCTACACCCACATGAGCATTGAAGTCACCCATCAGGACAAAAGAAACCATACCTTCAACCTTTTCAAGGGCAGCATCAACTTCATCTATGAAAGCTGCGTACTCTGACTGAAGGTTCGGTGCATACACCTGCGCCAATGCCAGAGTTGATCTTTCAAGCTTGAGCTTTAAGATCGCAACTCTCCCTCCTAATGGTATCCACTCCAATACTCTGTCTGTCAACGTAGGACTAGAGAGTATCCCCACTCCCGCCTGAGCAGACATTGAGGGTGCGACTCCTGACAAGAAAAGCTTCCACCCATCCAAAAGGTCCACAGTTTTAGAACCTCTCTGCTTTGTTGAAGAGACGCCAACTATATCTAGTCGACTTTTAACAGCCTCCCCAACAAGCTTAAGATCCTTTCCTGTGAGCGATGAGACGTTCCATGTGCCTATCCTAAGTCGATGCCGTTGTCGAAAATCGGAGAGTCACTATCGGTGCACAGCGCGTTTACCCCTTGACCCTCGTAATGGTTCGCGAGACCATTGACAGGAAGCTCGTAGCCATTTCGGGTTTGACCCGGCCGGCTGCCGAGTGTGACAGGCCGACCACCAGACGCTCGCATACTGACACCCTTCAGGCCTGGCTCCAAAGGATGCCCTGGCTTACCAGGTTTAGCAATATCCGAGGCCCGTCTACGTCGTCTTGTCATCATGGGGTGTGCGCTTTGTTAGCCGTGACTGGATTGTATGGATGGGAATAACTATTTAAGTTACCCCGTCCGCACATCCCAGCCACGTTGCCCGCCCCCCACCACGAGGAGGTCAGCTGCCAGTGGGGCTAGAAGTAAAAGTAAGTGAATTAAAATACTAATAGAAATAATTAAAAAAGTTGTTTTTATTGTTTCACAGTGTGAATTTGAGTAAACCTCAAATTAAATTGATGATTTCAACGCATTTTAAATATGAAAACGATTTCAATAGTGGGAAAAAAAGGAAATCATTTCTATGGCGAAAAGTACTCCATGAAATGAAAAGTGAGGACCCTAGTTCCTCAACTTGATAATTACGTTCAAAAGGATTAAAAAAAGAAATAAGGCAACCGGAATGGAGGCAACTATGTCGTGAAGCATTCAATCGAGCCTCCCTTGGAAAACTTACGATCATCATCAACGTATGCTGAACCCGTCAATACAACCAGCGAAGCATTTGCAGAGAGATCAAGTGATGAAGTTGAAGATCTCCCAGTGTGAAAATAAAGCACTCAGCGTACTCCCAAACGCCGACAGGTTGCAGTGAACGAAGCCATAGAGTTTTTGGTAGAAGATTCCAAGAAAGAGGATTTGCGACACAAGGAAATAATGGCGCTGGAGAGAGAGAAACTCACTGCAGAGAAGGAGCGCATTCAATAGCTTTATGACCTATAAGGCATTCTGCAGCAAATATTAGGGCAGAATTGATCTCAGAGCAAAACTAATAATATAACTAATGTTAATAAAAACAGAAAGTGCAAAGCATTGTGATGTGAATGAAGTGTAATATTTTGATTTTAATTAACTTTAAGAATTTTTTATATAATAAATAAAAATGTGTTTTTATTTCCTTAAGAGTTTATTTTTTATCCGTTTATAGTTTTTTCAGGCAGCAAAATGTGTTGCGAGGTTTTTCCTTGTTTGTACTCCTTCAGCTGTTTCCATTTCCGGAACATTTGCTTCTTGTAAATTATATGGATCAACGTTTTCAGTGTCACTAGTTGAATCGGGTTCCAATTGTGTGTATAATGATGGTTTATGATGAAGTTGTGCAGTATTGGGCACGGAAATATCACATCTGCGACACCAGTTATCGATCTCATATCTATATAATCTAAAATTTTGAACTTTTTTTTCAAAATTCCGAAGGCTTGTTCGATAAATACTCTTGTGGAACTAAGATAATAATTAAACTTTTTTTTCTCTCTGGTCAGTTGTCCATTATCTTTGTAGGGCACCATCATAGATTTCGAAAGAGCATAGGCAGAATCACCCAGGAGGTAATCATTTTCAGGTATTTCTATTCGGCGACTCGCAATGGCCTTGCATATGGGACTATTTTTTCACACATTGGCATCGTGGCAGCTTCTTGGGAACCCAATAAAAATGTCCAAAAAGCGAAACTTGCTATCACATATGACCTAAAAATGTTAAGGTTGAAAATAGAAATTTAAAACTAAAGTGGAAACGGTTTGACCTGCCTATTTATTGTGAAAGTTCCCTTTCTGTCATAATAACTAGTTGGATCTATTTTTAGCATGGGTAATCTAGTACGGGTTGCATCTATGCAACTGACAGTCTTTACAAAAAACTTTATATGCAGTTCCTTTTTCGAGATTAAAACGGTCGGAAAGAGCTCTTAAGCTAACTCTGCTGTTGGCTAGTAGCGTTATGAGCAAACATTTCTTTAAAGAATAGCCAATTCATCCAGTGTCAGCCACTGTCCAAAAGGGATGCAATGCAGTCTGCAAATCCTGAAATAAATAGGTACTATTTATATCAATCCAAAATCAGGTTAAGGTGTTGAATTTTACACCAAAAACAAGGCGGGCCATACGAAAATGACTGTGAAATACATCTTCAGGATATTTATCGATTATTTTAAAGTAATTCTTTACTTTTGGAATTGTTCGCTTCTTCAGAATAGTTTTAAGCAATATTCTCGTCCTCTTAAAACGCAAAGTTCTCTTTTCGTGCACATTGATTAAGAACTTGTCATTTTTAAGGTCCTTACTATCAACAAGAATGTTTAGTAACATTTCCATTTCAGCAGTTTTTTTTTTTTTAACTTTCTACCAAAATGGCATCAGTTTCACCGTAAGTTGCACGCACAAGTTCAAGAAGATCTTATCCAACTTGGAAGCAATTAGCTAAAGACCGAGCCAAATGGAGAGGCTTGTTGGTTGAGGTCCAAAGGATGCAGTTGAAACAAACTTCAACTACCATTAGTTGTTCCAGATTTTTGCAAGATCACTTTATCTCTTTTCCGGTTGAAGTTCTAATCTGCGGCATAGTTCGTATCTTATAACCAAACTCATTTCAAATTACCTTTTCATCAGAATTTGACCTTTTTTTGATTGCCAGCTACTTACCTCCTGGTAGCTCTTTAGAGCCTTGGTCTTATATTTGTAGATAAACCATTTGTTGTTAATATAACGGTTTTTTTTAACCTAGCCAGCAGTAGTTGCTAGTAAAGTCAAATTTTACATATAAAACAAATACAAACACCGGCTGGCCCTTGATTTAATCCTAAGCCAAAAGCGACTGGCTGCGAATTTTGTGATGCCTAATTTCAGGCGGCGCAAAAACGAATGTTTTTTAGTTACTTGTTGTTGCTGTCACTGTGATGGTGTTTGGTTCGTAGAGATATGTTCGTATAAAAGCGGCTGGATTTGGCTGACTGGCAAATCGTTTAAATAAACGACTGGCTGGCTAGGTTTAAAAAAAAAAACACTACTATTGAATTAGCTGATTCTCCCATTCTTAATGACTCTGTTTTTCATAAAGCCTTTATAGTTCATTTTTCAATCAATAATTACTTGGAATCGGTGCCATGGAACAATATATTGTGATCAGTTGATTTGGAAGCTACGAGAATGTACGTATACGACACATTCTTTTCTATTTCAAATTATATTATTAGTCGCTTTGTTCCAGTCAAAATAATCATTCTAAATGAACACCCACACCCACACTTTTGAATCTTAGGTTAGGTTAGTTTAGGTTGAAGTAGCTGCCAGCTGAGAATCGCTGAATCTTAAAAATAAAGAGAATAAGGCCTACAACCGTTTTAGGGATGACAGGTCTATTATACTATGGAACTAAAATCTTTGTACCTGCTTTGTCAAATGGAGTTTGATGTCCTCAACAAAATTTTGTGCAGAGGTTACATATTTTAGCGTGAACATAAATTAAGAACGAATAGCAAATTCTTTTGGAACTTCATAAATTGGAAAATAAATACTAATGGATTACCATATCTTATGTATTTTAATGACTTTTCATCCAATGAGACTAAATCGATTTGCCATTACTTTGTCGACTATTTTAATTCAGCATCAATGATGGACCTGATTTTTTCTCGAACTTGGAATCTATGATAAACCTTGGCAATTTGCAATTTGAAAAAGCTTTTGCCGACATTTAGGGTATAAAAGGTGAAGGCCCTGATGGTATTTCTCCTATCTTACTAAAAGCTGTGTAAAGTTTTTATTTTTTCCCCTTCATCTTATCCTATCCAAATCGATCACGTGTGAAAGTTTCTTAGGTATTTGGAAAATATCTTACGTTGTTCCGATCTATAAATTCGGTCATTACTAAAATGTTTGCAATTACCGTCTTATTTGTAAAATCCCTTCCATTCCTAGACTGTTCGAAAAGCTAATTACTAACCAGATTTCATCCGTAGTAACACATTGCATTTCTGTATGGTATGACAAGCATAACAGCATGGGTTTATTCAGGACAGTTCTGCCTGTACAAACTTATCACTTTTCTGCAATTTTGTTATAGAAAAGAAATCAAGAACGGTCTGCAAATACTTTTTCTTCTTCTTCTTTTTATCAGCGAGACTATGATCCGAAAACAAGGGATCACAACCCTCCCACTTCACCGCATTTCTACTGATCCGCCTGTGGGGTTCGTCTGCAAATTAACTTTGTAAAAACATTCGATGCGGTTAGCCACAAAACGTTAATAAGGAAACTGTCTTGTTTAGGTTTTCCCTCAAAATTACTTGATTGGATTAAGTCGTATTTGAGAAATCTGGTTCAATTTGTAAAAATAAACGATTGTTTGTCCTCTAAACCTCTAAATGTAATTCCGGGCGTCCCATAAGGATGCCAACTTGGCCCGTTGCTATTCTTTCTTTTACTAATGATCTTCCGAACGTTACCAAACATTCTGAATGCGTTTTGTTTTCTGATGATCTAAAGGTATATCGTGCAATCAAAACTTAAAACGATTGTAATCTTTTGCAGGAAATCACTAATGCAGCTGTCGAATGGTGTGTTCTTAACAATCCGCCCTTTACAACCTCGAAGTGTCCATGCTTCATACTCTCTAGGTCTTTACTTCCATTTTGCCTTATATACCTACTTACTTGGATAGCGCTACAGTTTGCGGTGAACCTGGGCCCCAAGCAACAAGCCTCTCCATTTAGCTCGATCTTTAGCTAATTGCCTACAGTTGTGCACTCCATGTAGGTCGAGGTCCCCTTGAACTTGGGCGCGCATACTAAGAGGAGGCTAGGGCCGGAGCGTTGGTGTCCATTCGCTCTACATATCCTAACCATCTCAGACGTACAATATGCAGTTTTTTGACTAGGTCGATGTCGCTGTATAGCTCGTATAGTTCGTCAATGAATCTTCTCCTCCAAAAGCCTTCAACGCAAACGGAACCGAATATCTTACGAAGAATTTTTCTCTGGAAGCGACCAAGGATATCTTCATCCTCTTTTAATAAAGGGCATGTTTCAGCACCGTAAAGCAGGACTGGGATGATCCGAGTCTTATACAGAGTGTCCTTACTACTATTGAATTGCCTTATAAGCCCAAAAAACAACGATTGGCAGGAGTTATTCTTCGATTGATTTCTGCGCTGATTTTGTTTGTAGAATTTATAGCAGAGCCAAGGTAGACAAAGTCCCTTACTACCACGAAGTTATAGTTGCCCACTGTGACGTTTTGTCCAATTCGTCGGTGTTGGCTTTCCCTTCCCGTTGGCAGCATATACTTGGTTTTGCCCTCGTTTATCGCTAAACCCATTTTGGCCGCTTCCGCCTCAATGCATGCAAACGCACCGGTGATAGCCCGCTGAGTTCTTCCGATAATGTCTATATCGTCGGCGTATGCAAGCAGTTGTACAGACTTGTAATAGATTGTGCCTGCGGTGTTGGCTTGTGAGTTCCGCACAATCCGTTCAAGTACAATGTTAAAGAAGTCACATGACAGCGCGTCACCTTGTCTAAAACCTTTTTTGACATCAAAGGTCTCGGTGAGGTCATTACCGACCTTGATGGAGCAGCGTGCGTTCTCCATCGTCAGCCTGCACAGACGGACAAGTTTGGCAGGGATGTCAAAACTAGACATGGCTCTATAAAGCTCTTCTCTAAAGATGCTGTCATAGGCGGCCTTGAAATCGATAAAGAGGTGGTGAGTATCGATTTGGAATTCTTGGGTTTTCTCCAGGATCTGCCGAAGTGTGAAGATTTGATCGATGGTGGACTTTCCCGGAATGAAACCGCACTGCTTACAATCAGGCTGTTGATAAAAGGTTTCAGGCGTTCACACAATATTGCAGAAAAGATCTTGTATGCGATGTTGAGGAGACTGATGCCTCTATAATTGGCGCAGTTGAGGGGGTTTCCTTTCTTGTGGATCGGGCAAACGATGCTGAGATTCCATTCATCAGGCATACACTCGTCTGACCAAATATTAGAAATGAGTTGGTGTATGCACTCTACCAATTCATCCCCAGCTGCCTTGAAAACTTCGGCCGGTAAGCCGTCAGGTCCTGCAGCTTTGTTGGATTTTAGCTTGGATATTGCTATCCTCACTTCGTTTTGGTCAGGTGGACGGAAATTTTGACTATCATCGTCTATGTTGAATGGTTCATTCTGCCTGACAGCGGGATGTTGGTCTTCGTCGCCGTTATACAGTCTGCAGAAGTAGTTTTTCCATATTCTCACCACCGACTGTGATTCTACTACGAGGTTTCCATTTTCATCTCTACAAGTTTCTGTACGGGTATTGCTCCTCTGACACGTTATTTTTACCTTTTGGTAAAACTCCCGTACATTGTTCCTGGAGTATAAACTCTCGATATTCTCAAACGCGCACTTCTCATGCTCTTTCTTCTTCTTTTGGAGAAGCCGATGTTCCTCCCGTCTCTTTTGCTCGTAAAGCTCACGAGCAGCTCTCGTCTTCCTTTGCAGCGCCGCTTTATATGCTTCTTGTTTTGCTGCATGCAATCGCCGGCATTCTTCGTCAAACCAAGGATTTCGCTTTGGTGCGCCAGCGAGGCTCAGCACATCAGTCGCGGCGTTTCTGATAGCAGCATTACCACTGGTCTTCGGCACTTGATGCTAGTGACATAGGTGTGATTGAAAGATTTCAGGATACGCTTTCAACGACAAGTTTGTCAGTCTCTTGCGATAGTAGCTTTTCGACGTTAAATTTTCTCAGAGTGATTCTTCTTTATTGTTAAGTTTGGGATATCCGCATTCGTACCTTTCCTAAAACGAGGTAATGGTCCGAGTCTACGTTGGCCCCTCGGAAGGTTCGGATATCCAGAATACTGGAGTATGCCTCCTCTTGCGTCGATCGCAATATGATCAACTTGGTTGATCGTTACATGATCACCGCCATGTCTACTTATGAATATCGAATTGAGAAAACAATGTGCTTGCTATGGTGACATTTTGCTCTACACCGAAATCCGTTATCAGGCGTGGTGTCGTGCAGGCTGTGCTTACCGACTGCCCTACCAAAGACGTCCTCCTTTCCTATTTTGGCGTTAAAATCATCCAATACGATTTGAACGTCGTATTTAGGACATTGCTCGTATGTTTTGTCGAGGAGCTCGTAGAAACACTCTTTGGAGGCAGGGTCCTTTTCTTCCGTGGGGTCATGCACACATATTAGGCTTATGCTAGCGAATTTAGCCTTGATCCTGATAGTCATGAGACTTCTTGTCTGCAGTCTGCAGTATCCGAATAAGCGCTGCCTGTTGCCTCTGTTGCAATCGCCGTAGTAGATGTCATAGTTTTCATGACCTTTTAGCCCGGCCCATCCCATCGCAGTGCTTGGATGACGGTTATATTTGCTTTATACCAGGCTAGGGCATCTGCTAATTGTTTGGCTGCACGTAGTCTGTAAAGGGATAGAACATTCCACGTACAGATCCGAAGGTCGTTTTCTGGGATCGTCATCAGTTAAGTCGTCCTTATGTGAGGCTTTTGGTTGTTTCGGAACCATTCGTTTTTACGTGGTAGGGAAGTTACACCGACGGCGCAATCCCCAACCTTGAGAGCCAGTACATTTAGTTATACCCCAAGGACGAGAGACCGGATACACCGGTGGCAGTAGTCGCATACAGGAGTATGAGCGCTGCCGTTGGTCTATTAAGGGCTCCTTCGCCACTATCTCTATTCCAAGATCCTGACAAACATTTTAAATTCCTTACCGACCTGTGATCCGAATACGTCGAAGCAGCTCGCGCAAGGTATTCACTAAGTTCAACCTAACTGGAGCTATAGGCGCCACCGTTGACTCCGTCTAGGGAATTCCTCTGCTTCCGCCTGGAACAAGCAGAAGTGCTCCAGTGGGAAAGGACTATTCCCCCTCTCTCATCTGCTGCTGCCAAGAATCCTTCAAATGGAGTTGGTTACCTATTCGTGGGATTAAAGTACTATGCACCCTGCTGTCACCAGTAAATTCCTGGTAAATTGTCATATGGAATCAATAAAAAATCTACGGAAATGTGGATTCATTTTCTCTCTGAGCAATGCCTTACTCTATAAGTCTGTAAGTTTCATAAACACAGTTTCGCATTACATCCCAATAGTAATAAATCTCTCTTAATCACAAAAACTGTGTCCTTCAAAAAATCTGAAAAAAACAATAAAATTGTATTATTCCGCACTTAACAGTGGAATTAGTGATGGAAATTTTCATCCCTCCAGTCTCAGCCAACCTGAAGGTTATGACAATTTGCAAAAGGAAAAACTTTTTCAAAACTGAAATTAGATTTTTGTTTATGCAAATAGTAAGCGGGAACAAACACCACCAACAGCAGTATCAGTAGCTAACTTCTCCTTTCGAAGCGCCTCCTTACAGTTTGTTGACGCTTTAACCCTGGCAATAAATTTTGTCAACGTTGTTTGGAAAAGTTTGGTGCCCTGTTAAATTTGTTTTTTGTTAAAAAAATGGACACAACAGTGCCTGACAATTGTATCTAATATTTCTACCAAGGGTATGCATTTTAAATATTTATGACTTTCACTTTGGGGGTTTGGTTCAATCATCGTAAAAACGAGACTTTTATCAAACGAAAATTATGCTTGAAAGGCTTCCCGTCTATACCAAATCGTTACAGCTATTGGTTGCTGTGGCGTATACGTAACGTTTTTATTGAAATTTGCCATGCATGAAGCACCATCTGCTTAACGGCACAATACATCCTG
The DNA here is from genome assembly GCA_945910035.1 of Brachypalpus laphriformis. Taxonomy (NCBI): domain Eukaryota; kingdom Metazoa; phylum Arthropoda; class Insecta; order Diptera; family Syrphidae; genus Brachypalpus; species Brachypalpus laphriformis. The sequence continues at coordinate 39,525,148 of OX246753.1, forward strand.
TTGAATTCAATTATAACTTTATTTTTATGAGAATAAGAAAATAAATAAAAAATAGAATGTCAGTTACGACTTCCCAGGAAACCCTTAATGAGAATACATTCATGACAAAAGCTACTTGTCTTAAAGAGTACATGTAAATGTCAACCATCCCATCTCCAAGCAAATCAAATAAACCAAGGATTCAATAATTCAGCTATAACTTCGAGGAAGTAAGGGACTTTGTCTACCTTGGGTCTGCTATAAACTCTAGGAACAATATCAGCGCAGAAATCAAACGAAGAATAACTCTTGCCAATAGCTGTTTTTTAGGCTTATAATGCAATTCAACAGTAAAGCCCTATCTCGAACAACTAAGGAGACTCTGTATAAGACACTGATCATCACAGTCCTGCTATATGGCGCTGAAACATGGACTATATTAAAAGAGGATGAAGATATCCTTGGTCGCTTCGAGAGAAAAATTCTTCACAAGATATTCGGTCCCGTTTGCGTTGAAGCCTTTTGGAGGAGACGGTTCAATAACGAACTATACGAGCTGTACAGGAACATCGACCTAATCAAAAAACTGCGTATTGGACGTCTGAGATGGCTAGGACATGTAGAGCGAATGGACACCAATGCTATGGCCCGCAGAGTCTGCGAATCTAACCCAGAGGGACGACGGAGTAGAGCACCTCCTCGCCGTAAGTGGCGCGCACAACTTCAAGGGGGTACGCAACTGGATGCAATTAGCCAAAGACCGAGCTAAATGGAGAGGCTTATTGGTTGAGGCCCAGGTTCACTCCGAACTGTAGCGCCACCTAAGTAACTAAGTAGGCAAAGATTCAATAAGAATTGATTCTTTTCAGTTGCTTAAAGCCTTTTCTTCAAAATATTGCAAAAAACAGATCAATCATCTGAAATCATAAATCTAATAGTCTTCCATTGAACAACACCAAGCGAAAGGAAAATTGGATTTCATCTGACTCATTTAACTTATCAAATGGCACAGTTACTTGTCAAATGTAGATCAATTGTGTCACATTTTAGACGTAATACTTTTGCAATGGAAAATCTCAGGAACATGCAGAGACAAATAGGATTAAAGCTATTAAAGTTAAAACAGGATGTTACCATACGATAGAATTTTTCGTTAATAATGCTGTAAGAAATGCTTTTAGTAAAGGAGGCATCCTTACCAAAGCTTCTCAAACCAAATTGCCCTTCGGATACGGCACTGAACTGTAGGTCCCTTCCACTCGTGTGAAAAATATAACGCACACAACATGAGTGGTTGCTTGTGATTGAAAAGCTAGGCCTTGGCACTTAAAGAGCTGTTGCGCCAAATATTTCAATTTCAATTTCAATTTCAATTTATTATTAAATGAGTTAATACATGACACTACAAGATTTTAAATCTTAAAATTAAGTATCTAATTATAAGGCAACAACTTAGAACAAAATGGAAAAACCAGAATTCTTTAAAAATAATATTTAAGTAGTAGTAAAAGTTAAGTAGTAGTAGCAAATGAATTATTCTATTTTTGATTTAAATTAAGTTGATAAAAGTCGAAATTTAATTAAGTTGATAAATGTTGAAATATCTTCCTCTTGAACATGGGTAGTGAAGTAATCGTCTGCAATTCGACTGGAAGACTATTTCAAAGTCGAATAGCTGAGACGATGAAGGAGTGTTCTGCTATCGTGTGGGAAAAGCGTGGAAATATCAAACGTAAACCTCTACGTGACTGAGCAAAGAGTAACATTTCACTCAAGTATTCAGGGCAGTTGTTCTGAATAATACTATGAAACTTTAAAAGATTTCTGAAGGAGTAGTATTTATCCAACTTGATTCCCAGGAGATTAGAATTTAGATGCGAAACACTGGTGAACCTTCGGACATTGCATATAAATCGCACACAGTCATTAAAAGCAACATTTAGTTTACGACTACATTCTAAATCCATGCAAGGATACACATTACAATTGAACATGAAAAACGGGACGGTGAGTCTTTTCACTAGACGCATTTTCAAGCTAAGAATCAACAGATGAGATGAACATCTTAAGGTACGCAGACCGGAGTAGATTTTCCTAATCGAGTCAGAAACGGCATCACAGCAACTAAGTGAGGAATTAATACTGAAGCTTAAATACCTAATCTTATTGACGTACGGAATCGTTTTACCATCAAGGACTATGGATGGAAAATCAAAACAATTGACTTGAGCCCTCGAGAGGATCATAGCCTCAGTTTTCAAGGGATTAAGCAAAAGTTTATTTAAAAAAGACCAACTTTGAATCCTCAAAAGATCCTCATTAACCCGCGCAACACAATCTTCCATCAAACCAATAGGTCGAGCTAGGTATATGGAAACATCGTTCGCATACATCAGTACTTTGCAATGGTCAACTGATTCGGGAAGGTCGTTAGTAAAGAGCGAAAACAACAAGGGTCCCAAAACTGAACCCTGTGGTACCCCGGAATTAACAAAAGTTGATGTGGAGGTTCCGCTTTCCGTTTTTACGACCTGCACCCTATTTGTGAGGTATTCACTCAGCAGCTTAAGAGCAGTAGAAGAGAAATTAAAGTTGTTCCTAAGTTCAGAGAGCAGAATTGAATGGCTATCAAATGCTTTAGAAAAGTCTAAAAGGACCATAAGCCCAAACTTACCAGCATCGAGTGCAAAACGAAGGTGAGAAGTTGCCGTTAACACGGCTGATTCGCAGCTATGTTTGTTCCGAAAACCAGACTGCCAATTAGATATCATATTGTTCACAGTTAAATAATTTTGTATCTGTTTAGAGATCATTTTTTCAAAAACTTTCGATAAAAAACACAAAAGACTAATGGGCCTGAAGTCTGAAGGGCATGTCGGATTCTCTTTTTTGGAATTGGTATAACCATGGCTCTTTTCCATTGCTCAGGAAACTGACAGCTGTAAATACATGCATTAAAAATATGTAGAATAAATCTGAGCACTATAGGTAAAATCAGCTTTATAAATCTTGGAGAAATGCCATCTGAACCAAGAGCATTTGATTTGACTGACTGAATGGCACCCAGAACGTCTACTATCCCTACACAGTCAAAAGAAAAAGACTGACAAGAGCCTAAGGAATGTGATTCAATATGCCGACTGTTTGGAACACTGGATTGAGGAGCGAAAAACCTGCTCATATCTCCTGGGTTTAACGAGCACTTTAGTTTACCTTTATCCTTAGATACACCTTCTACTTTGAGATTTCTCCATAGTTCTTTCGAACTCAGTGTAGGATCAAATTTTTTCAGTAAATGTGTCCTATTAGACGAACGGGTTACAGCAGTGACGTTGTTTCGAGCAACTGTGTATTGCCTCCTCTTAAACTCTGTCGGATTTCGTTTATATGACCTATAGAAACGCTCTCTCTCCCTAATAAGTAATTTAATTTCATTATTGTACCAAGGGCAACATTTAATTTGAACCTGCTTAGTAACAACAGGAACGTAATCGTTGTAAAGCCTGTTCACGATGGTATTAAAAATTGCAACTTTGCTACTGATGTCTGGTGTATTATAGATTTCGTGCCAGTTAAAGTCATAGCTGTCCCTTTGAAGGCCCGCGAAATCAGAATTTCCAAATGATCTGTAGCTGTAAAATCCACTATTATGTGTCTCGTAAACATTAAAATCAAGAGAGCAAAATAAAAAATCATGAATGAATTCAGAAGTGGGCCTTACTTGATCATTGTCGAGTATTCTTCGCTTTGAGCTAGTCAAGAAAAGATCTAACAATGATGGATTGATGATTGACTGAAAACATGTCGGATATCGATTATTAACGATTGATAGACCAAGTTTATCACAGAAATAGCGGAACAAACATACAGTGCTATTGTTAGCTAAAAGGTTAACATTGAAGTCACCACCAATTAGCATGTGTTCGTACTTAGGACTTAACTTCAACAGAATATCCCCCACTTCCTTCAAATTCTCCTCTTTAAAAGTATATGGGAGACAGTAGACAACAAATAATAAGCATTTTTCGAGACCATTGTTGAACTCAATACAAAGAAACTGGACAACTGATAGGTTAGATGAATAGATAAGCTTGGACGAGATATTTTCTTTAACATACATACAGACGCCACCATCAATTCTATCCACACGATCATTCCTAAATAATTTAAAACCAGGTAACTTAACAAGTTGGGATGATAATACCATTGATAAGAGGACTCCAGTACACGATTACACAGGTAAATGAGGAAACTTCCTGCAGACTTCACCTTAAAATAACTCTGATTGATGTCATAAAAAGACGACTTGGTTAATTTAAAACTGACAAAATTTATGCGAAGCAACTTTTCTGAATCCCAGATTTAAGAGGATTGCTTTTGGAGATGAAGGAAGTACTACAAATGCGCGAAAATGGTTGACGGAGGAGTCACATATCTTTTAAATAATAAAAGCTTTACCACAACTGTTATGGAAATAGGTAACCCAGTTCCGGAAATAACATTTTCAAAGCCAATATCGCTATAGTCAATGCTTGTTAAAAAGATAAGCGAAGTCAAGACGATTTGCAATAATTCACCTAGTGTTACGGCAAATCTTTCCCTGGAGCAATATCTAAGAAGCGAATATTTGGACCGTTCGCGACACTCACTTCCTTTTTGGAACTCTCAAAAAGCAGTGCGCCCATATTTTTTTCAGCTTTCTCAAAAATATTTGTGTATTCCTGCAACGTCAGTCCCTTCAAAGAGAGTATTTTCGAAGGCATTTGAAATAATCAATGATAGAAGAAACCGCCTTAAGGGAGAAAAACTGAATCAAATCATTTTCCTAAATAGTATTATAATTCAGCCTTGCGGATGAGGGAGGAAGATTAAACCACTGGAAAGAGGAAACACCCTGAATGTGAGCGCAACATAATAATTTATTTTTATATCATATATTATATAGAATTACATTTTTTTTTTTTGTAAGAGGCACATCGAACTCACATTCAAAAAGCACCCTTAGAGTGAGAGGCGCATGGAACTCACTTAAATGTAATTCCCGATTTTTTTTTTTTTTTTGTATATATGTTCGTATAAACTCGTTTTAAGTCAAATGTAGATCAAATGTTATATGAGAATAGTTTCCATCACTGCGACACACACAAAACCCTTCACTAATAGCAAAAAATAGAAGTCAAAATATAATGCAACCTATCGGTTTTTTTTTTGCCTAAGTGGATACTTGCCTCCTACTCCTCGCCTCAGGAATATGCTTTTTGTGCAGTATTCTGCCCAGTCGCTGAAGCATGCAACCGTTTTTTTAAACGCCACTATCCAGCAGCTGTTTACAGGTTTCTAATGGCCCTCTATCACTGGATTCGCCCTAACCACTGGCAGTACAGAGGGTCAAGTCAGGCATTTCCTGGGTTCACTCCTTTGACTCCTTACTTATTAACCGCTCCCAGTTGAGGATCTCTATTGAACCCGAAATAAAACAAAAAAAAAAAAAAAAACAATTAAAAGACCGCGAAGAATATAAAAGAGAATTAAGAATATGAGAAAGAAAAACGAATCCGCAACACATCGCTTCGCTTTGGAACTGGCGTGGAAGAAAAGAGGATTTTGACAAGAAGAAAACAAGTGCCAAACAACGCCTTGCATCGAACACTCTTCAAGAGGAAGAAGCCTTGAGTACACACTCTTGTCCCTATTTTGTGTTCCTAACAACGCTTAAACTAGCTATCCCAGTGGAACTCCATGCAGATTTTGAGAATAAGGGACGAGCCGATAGCGTGCCACCCTACACTTCGATTTATGTGTTAGATCGGGCTCTCGGTCATTGTTGGATTCGAACCGAACCTTCCTCCGTCCGTTGACTGCTACTCATTGTCATTGTTGGGTTCCTTAAAGTTGTTTTGTTTTTCTTCACCTTGTGTTTCGTTTTGACTCTGGTGCATATGTTCTGGGTATTTGTATGATCTGTTGGTGTTGTACCTCGTGGTGCATTCGTCCTGTATATTATACATATTTTCCCAGAGTGGTTTAGGTATTCTATCTATAAGGGCAGTCCGACCTCTCTTTTTCGTCGTCGCTCATTTCAGATTTTTTTTTTTTTTTTCATCGTTGGTAGATGTCCCATCCGCATCAGAGATTTGCCAACCGATCGTTGGGCTCTGTAAGCGCTGAATGGTGAAACCACCAAGTAACGCTTAACGAAACCCCGGCTTCCAGAGGATAACAGTATAAAATTAAGTTGAAGGGATGAAAATGTTGGACGGATGCGAAGCGGAACGATGAATAGAAACAGGGATCTAGTGCATAGTTTGCACGTAACACATTCATTTACAAAAGGTTTAAATGCATTTCCAGAAAACTGAAATGTTGGGCCCCTTTCTTTTTTTTATGATTTGCCTGCACTCAAGGGGCTATGAGTACCCTTAAAGTGCGGACGTTGAATAATATAGATAGATTTGGTATAGTGGTTTGCAGCTCAGTTGTTTATATTTCAGAAAAACACAGAAAGTGACGTCCAGAGAACTGGAGAGATTTTTTTTTTTTTTTTGTTCTCCAGAGTACTTTATTCCTGACCACCGATGTCATAGGCATATCAATCATCCAACAAAGCGAAAAATTTTTTCAGCCATGTGACTTTCGCAGTGGTGTTCATACAAGCTTTCGCAATTAAGTTTGATCACTGGCCGTTTTTTTTTGTTTTTTTTTTTAAGGAAGGTGGAAAGCATCGAAAGCCAGAGTGTGGAACTTTAACCCTAACTAAAACCACCTCTGCTTCAAACCCCATTTCCCGACAATACTACCAAGGGTATACAGTCTTCCGGGGGGGGGGTTTTCAGCCGTGGATTGCAGTGTGGGAAAAATTCCCAAATAGGAAAACACCTCCTAATATTACAACTGAGAGGAACTCTCTTCACTGGCCGTGAGAAATAAATAAATACTTGCTGACGTCAAGATTTAAACCATGAACCATTAGCGTGGCAATTGACGACGTCGCCACTACACCATTACCACCCCCAAACTTCTGGCCTTAAATCCCACGCTTCCAGCAATCTGCCGACTCATTGCGGGGCTTTCCAGGTCGAAGTTAATACTATTTATCAGGCTGTAATTTCACTTGCTCAGTGCAATGCAAGATTGTCACTCATCTCGTAAAGAAATAGCCAAACAGTTTAAAGTCATTTTTTAATGGATACCTGGCCATGCAATATTCCGAAAATTGTGCGGCTGTTGAATTAACTAAATAGACAGAGCTCGTTCAACCTTAGCAACCGACAATAATAAACAATTTCAAATCACCAACGTCATTTGTTAAGAGTTTGATTCATGACGAAACAGTGAATAAAGTTACTCATAGGTGGCTGTATCTAAGCTATTGTGATACTGCCAAGCTTCTTTGCTAAACTCCGGATCTCAGTACAACTAAAGTCATACTGTAACTCCGTAGGGAAAGTATATTGTTACAAAAGGGAAGTGGAATCTGACGTTGAATCTGACCTGAGGAGGAGACGAAAATAAAAATGCACACACTGGTTTTTGCTGGTTCCCGAGAGGGTTTGATTTTTTTTTATTTCAAAAAACTAGTATTACGAATTAGTTTTCAATTGCTATTTACTCCGAGCTCCATGACCAAACTCTCCTCTGCCCCTTAGCAACGGCTTTTTATAGGCCCATCGCTAACTTCAAATGGCCTTCCAGTCTCCAGCGTTATCGTTGTGGAAAATTCTGCATCTCCGCCATCTTACCTCCCACGCACATTTGCCACCAAAATTAATTTCTCTTTGATTTGGTATGCAATATGTCCCCAACCTTATAAGGTATAATTGGACTACCGCATTTATTCGCTTCGAATACAGCCGACATCGCCATGGGAGCAACTTTCAAACACAGCTGTTGGAGGAATTTCACCGACAAATATCGCCGTCAGATTGCCTTGTGATTCACGATTGGTGATCCTCCTGGCAGCTATGCGGTTTTGATGATCATTTTGTGGTTCTCCGGAGACTGCGTTTTTCGGTAAGGAAGACTTTTTTATTCCAGCGGCGACAAATAATATCTCGCCCGGTTGCCTGTTGCAGGTTAGCGCACGCGGTGATGTCCATTCGAGGTCCTCGCTCATCATCGGTGGCACCCCGGTGACGTATTGAGAAGGTGGGAAGTGAGTCGTGGTGAAGCCATTAATGGTTGATGTTGGGTAGGAGAAAAGCATCAGGCAAGTTCAGTGAAGGACATGCCAAGCACAGTCTTTTCCATGCCTTTCCTCCCTTTCAGCTACGGTGATAGCGGGCATCTTCCATCAGGGAAGAATGTGGAGGTGATATCGGATATCGATACGGGCGTGCAATTGATGGTGGCTCTGGGATTTATTGACTTCATTCGTAACAATATTTAAAGTCACTTATGTTATATGAATATGATATGATATGATATTTTTATTCGAAGGCTGAGGTGGGCCCGCCGGTTCCAGGGTCAACCCGAAGAAATACCTTAAACTTTGGGAAAGAGATAACTTTATTTAAACAGAGATCTGTTACAAAGTTTTTCTGTTAACAATCTTTTTTTACTAAAAAATTTAATACTTAATAGGTCGGTATATATATCTTAAACTACCTTAATGTTACCCTCGGTTGCCCTTAGGCTGGCTACGGTACGGGTACGGTGGGTGGCTCAGCTCGAAACGGCCGTCTATCGGTGGGTGGTGTCCCAGTCCGCGTTCCGAGCGGGCTTGGAGAGGACCCAGGTGGCTTTAAGGGTGAGCTAAGGAAGGGCCCAGTATGCTTTAAAGGAAGGCCTAGGAAGTAGAGCGGTAACTCCGTGGGTAACAACGACTAAAATGTTGCTCCCAGATAGGGAGAAAAACTTCTCGGAAAACGGTTTCACCAACAACCACAATGTTGTTCCCAGATGAGGGGGAAAACCCCTCGGAAAATGGTTTCACCAGCAACCACAGTGTTTCTCTCAGATGACGGGGAAAGAAACACTATCAGAAAACGGTTTTACCAGCAACCAACCACAATGTTGCTCCCAGATGATGGGGAAAGAAACTTTATCGGAAAACGGTTTTAGTAGCAAGCACAATTAGACGGAGAGCTGGTGAAATATTTTTATGATTATTTCGTCAACAAAATTTTGCTTAGTTTTTGGTTGTCGTGTTCGGATACATCACGGATGTGAAATTCTGGCGGACCTAGGCCGGGCGTTTTAGGGGCTACAGGGCCTCAAAGTTGTAAAAAATCTTGAAAAAAAAGATTATAGCGTCAACTTTGAGTCCTTGTTTGATTGAATCGCAATTAAAAATCATATCGTGTAGTGAAATTGCCAGAGCGATTGGGCGGTCGCAAACCCCTGCCAGAGTGCCCGAAACATGTAACAGAAACTCAAATTTTTAAGTTATTTCGTCAGCACTGAAATTTTGGTATATCATCTAGTAAATACTGAAATGCCAGAGCAAAATTCCGGTAGCAACACCTTGCCAGGGCGCGTCAAAGCGCATTGTGCGTGAGGGGCCTTTTCAATGGTTTGTGTAAGGAATTGTTGCATATCTTCAAAAATATGTAAATGATTAAAAATATTTCAACGGATTCTGAAAGATTATCCAAAGATCTTTAAGATCGTATATCAAGTTTAGTCTTAACATTTATACTTTCGAAAATATTCGATTTTAAGACCCAACATTTCGAAATGAGCCAAATACTTTTTCTGCTCATGATGTTTCTACACTTAAAGTAACATAAGAAATTTTTCTTCTTGGTTTTTATTTTCAGTAAGTCCAATCATTAGTTGTTAAATCTGCAATTTAGAAAAAAAAAGTCTTCACCATGAGTCAAAATACATTGCATTACTCATTTTAAAATATACGTAAATATGAGATGAGTTTATTGAGAGGTACAAATAAATTTAGTTTTCAATTTGCTTTTATTTCTCTGTTCAATTTGCAGCAGTTTTAATCTGTCTGTTAATACAATCATAATAACACTATAAAATTAAAATTTATTTCAAGTAGTAATTAACAAAATCGATTTTTCGTCATTCTCCTTCGCTGAAGAGATTCACCTCATCATTGAATTCTTCGTCACTGCAATAGTTACGTCCTTTGTCTGGAAAATATAGTTAAATGTTATTTATAAGGTGCATACATATCAGCGGATGTGAAAGCAAGATATACCTATTTCAAATTCCTTTTCATTTGATGGTTGAATGATGACAACATTTACAAATGCTGGTAACTGATCTCATTCAAACCACATAAAATCATAACTTCCATTATTTTCTAGCCATCCGTTCTGCTTTGGTAACAAAGTAGTAGGATTTTTAGAAAAAGCATTGTTCCAGATAGAAGTTATATATTGATCGTATTGTTGGCGTAGTTCAGATGGACAGGGTGGAAAAATCGAAGCATTGCAACTTTTGAGCTTAGCGTCAAATGATTCTTTGAGATCCTTTACCTTATACGTGTTATTAATTAATTCAAATCTTGCGTCGTCTACCGTTTCCGTATTTCTGATGTTATACATGTGACACACAAAGATTTCAATAACTTTAAAGGTCGCTTCTCTTGAAACAAAATCGGTTTCTCCTAGCTTAGCGAGCGCTATTTGATATTCTAAAGAACTTTCCAGTAGTTTCCACGGTTTTAATTTTCCTTTCCTTAAAAATGCTGGATTATAATCGCAGCCAGTTGTCGCATGAAAACCTGGCAAGGAACTTGATAGTGGTTATTTTATGGAAAGGTATAATTTGGATACATCCAAATCTTTATTGAACTTTTCAGATGTTTTATGTTTAGAAGTTTGGAATTGGAATATCTTTCACCAAATGCAACATGAAAAATCCATCGAGAACAACTACTTCGATATTTGTCGGTGCTTGGCTGTTTACTCTCTTTTCCAATAATTTAATTAAAGTAGTTTTGTCAGTTTTGCTTATGGTTCCATCTAAATGACATAAAGCTGTTGGGACTGGAGTCAAGGGATACGACAATACCTTAGCAATGTCCATATTTTGTTCAATTCAATTTATACGGCCAACAAGCGCCCAAACAAATCTGTCTGCATTCTGATTTCTTGTATCTTACCGCCAATTTTTCTGCATTTACACCACACTCAGAAATAATTTTTTTTATTTAAATCGTTGCCTAGGTCCTCGATACCTAATAAAAATTTAACTACTTTTTCTGATGCGGCTCTGCCTGTACCTACGTTATAAAAATGTTCTTTATTAAGATCCAATCCAAATTGGTTCACATTATGCTTGACAGTCTTCATAAATATCTCCAGACGAATGCAATTATTTTTGATTTTATTTATTTCCAAAACAGCAGTTATGTCTTGCCCTTTTTTTTAAACCGGTATCTTCATATACATAAGATATTATACTTGACCGAATGGCATGACTTTTTGACCAACGTTGACGAGCTGATATTGAGTTTTCAAAGTGCATAACACCTATCAAAAGCCATGCAGCATCAGCATTCACGGTTTGCTCTAAAGTCAAGTCCACTGGCTGTCTTGAGAAAGCTGCCTTTTGGATCTCTTAACGCCAAAGCATCCCTTTTCAAATTGACGTGTTAACCCAAGATGTGTCTCATTAACTCTCATGAAGTTGTCATGATATTTTACTATGCAGCGCGCATAGGTAGGCTGATTAAATATATTTTCCAGACAACGGACGTAACTATTGCAGAGACGAAGAATTCAATAATGAGGGAAATCTCTTCAGCGAAGGAGAATGACGAAAAATCGATTTGTTAATTACTACTTGAAATAAATTTTAATTTTATAGTTTTATTATGATTGTATTAACAGACAGATTAAAACTGCTGCAAATTGAACAGAGAAATCAAAGCAAATTGAAAACTAAATTTATTTGTACTTCTCAATAAACTCATCTCATATTTACGCATATTTTAAAATGAGTAATGCAATGTATTTTGACTCATGGTGAAGACTTTTTTTTTCTAAATTGCAGATTTAACAACTAATGATTGGACTTACTGAAAATAAAAACCAAGAAGAAAAATTTCTTATGTTACTTTAAGTGTAGAAACATCATGAGCAGAAAAAGTATTTGGCTCATTTCGAAATGTTGGGTCTTAAAATCGAATATTTTCGAAAGTATAAATGTTAAGACTAAACTTGATATACGATCTTAAAGATCTTTGGATAATCTTTCAGAATCCGTTGAAATATTTTTAATCATTTATATATTTTTAAAGATATGCAACAATTCCTTACACAAACCATTGAAAAGGTGCTTTGACGCGCCCTAGCAAGGTGTTGCTACCGGAATTTTGCTCTGGCATTTCAGTATATACTAGATGATATACCAAAATTTCAGTGCTGACGAAATAACTTAAAAATTGGAGTTTCTGTTACATGTTTCGGGCACTCTGGCAGGGGTTTGCGACCGCCCAATCGCTCTGGCAATTTCACTACACGATATGATTTTTAATTGCGATTCAATCAAACAAGGACTCAACGTTGACGCTATAATCTTTTTTTTCAAGATTTTTTACAACTTTGAGGCCCTGTAGCCCCTAAAACGCCCGGCCTAGGTCCGCCAGAATTACATACCGTCATGTATCCGAACACGACAACCAAAAAATAAGCAAAATTTTGTCGACGAAATAATCATAAAAAAATTTCCCAGCTCTTAGTCTAAATGTTTCTCACAGATGGGGGGAAGCATATCGGAAAACGGGCCGGGTATAGTCAGTAGCAGATCCAGATTAGATCGCTCACTCACCGAGGTGTAGGCGAAAGAAAACAATTTAATTAATCTGGAACCCAAGTTCCTAGGGAGCCGATCACATGTATTCGAGATTGGTACGTCGCAACATTTCATCAAACTCTGCTGAACACATCTCTCAATCTCCTTCTTATGTAAATTTCTGCAGGAAGCAAATGGGAATTACATAATTGAATGCAATTTTCTTCTCTAAACAAATTGGCCAATGAGACAGGGAGAAGTGGTCATAATCGGGTGGCGGATCATTGCCGTGCTGAACCAGCTGTGGGTAGTAGCGGCCGTAAAAGTGAAACACAGTGGAGGCGATAAAATTGTAACACTTCATTACAGTTATAGGCAAACATTCGGTCATCGACAGACATGCTCAGATATTAGGAATAAATAGCAACGACTTTCGCCAGAGGCTATAGTAACGAGTCATCTTTTGTAGAGGTCCTTCTCTTGCCTTTATTAGAAAGGCTACTTTGGAAAATTGCTTTTTAGTTATTCCGGGTTTTGTTATAAAAATAGAAAGTATTGAAATTCTTGCTTCGTAGTGGTGTCACAATGCCATCATCAAGAGCAACTTTCTGTCTATCTATCTAGTTTAAATTCATTTCACAAAAGGTTTAAATTCACCTAAAAAACATGACATAGCAACATGCTATTGCTATGTGTATACTGTTGCATTTCCTGTAGCTAAATGTATGCACAATGTCATCGGCTATTACATACCATACATAGTGATGGATTGAGACGCCAAAAACTCGACGAATTTCTATACATCAACCAGACAAAAGCCATAGGTACACTTTTGTTTACTGTTTTGAACTCCGCCATTAATTTACCTCTGCGCCTTTTCAGAGCCTAGCAATCTGTTGGGTGAAATGAAGTACTAATGTAATTTTTTTAATGGTTTTTCTGCCATGAACTGGTTACGGCCACATTCGGGACCCAAAATGGGTGGTTTTCATTTAACAGACTGAATAGTGGAAATTTATGAAACTTTAATTTTAGTTTTGGTAGTTGTTGGAGGTATACGTAAATGGGTTAATTTAATTAAATTTTATTGTATCTGGAAGCTAAATAAGCTTTGTGAACGAAGTTGTGCAATTTTATGGAAGTAGTACGAAAGATACCAACTCTTCGCCACCTGCTTTGTCAAAAATAAAATAATTTGTCAAATTGCTTCCAATAATTGATGATCTGGCATCATTTCTGGTAACCAAAACCTCTCCATCAATTAGGATGACTTTATTGTCAGATAAACGCAATTTGTTGAGGAATCTTTTTTTGAAAAATTACCAAACAATATCGATGATGTTGTGATGTACTGATTCGGTGGATGTTGCTCTATGATTTATGGTACTTGTTTCGAAAGTATTTTTCATCCAACCACCACCGTCACTGCCACAAATGCATTTAAAGAGATACCATGCGATCCAATGGGAAATGATTGGATAAATACATACACATACATACACTAATCTACTGAAAGTTTGGCTTTTTTTGCAGCCAATCAGCAGATATGCAATCGACCACGAAATTCAATTTTGTTTTACGACATTCAGTGCATGTCAGCCATAGAAAAACTCTGAAAATTGATCAAAGAAAATGAGAGAAACTGAACACGAGGGGAGAATGTTATACCCAGATCCTTTTTTGTGGCTTTTTTATGGAACCAATGTAACGTCTGTGTGGAGAGTGCGGATGGAATTATTCGTTTTATTGGTAAATTGAAATGCGACACGGTCTTGCATTGCTATGCAAGGATACATACGTATCGATTCAAGGATACATATCATGTACAAGGAGATATAAGTACATACATACATGTATAAGTAGATGTTTACGTAGAAGCTACGAAAAGTTATCTTTTAGTAACGAACTTAATTTAACATCATGTGGCTTCTTAGATCGCTCTTCTGGCTTTTTGCTGCATGGTAAGTAGAGAAGGGAAACATTTTCTTTTGTGTGCTGCGTATATTGGACTAGGTGGCATTTGGAGTGGAAACACATTTTGATTTGAGTCCCTTGAAATCGTAACATGAGTACATGAATGGTAATAAGTGAGAAGATGAGCTTGTTATAAGATGACACTGATGAATATTTGATTAAAATTGTCTTCTTATATGTCACTTTCTGCTAGTTTTAGAAGGTCTATTCTAGACGTAAATGTCTGATATATTTTGAAAACTGGAGAGATATATGTGTCTTAGCCGCCGTAGCCAAAATAAAAGCTAAAATCAGATTAAAACGCGTTGTGGCATATTTAGATTCAACTCTCGACGTCAAACAGGCAGGCTTACGTACTAAATCCTTCGTGCATCGACCACATAAACACCTTACGGATCATAATAGAGCAATGCGTCGAGTAAATGTCTTTCGGCTGCACGGGATCTTCTCCGGGCACACCTGGCTCTGATCTAGATGCTTTGCTGAACTTACTTCCCCTCGATACTTATAAGTATATCATGGGTTGCACTATCAAAGCCATCCATCGTCTTAGGCGGGGTGGTTTTTGGTATACTCCATACTGAAATTGTGATAAACTTGCGCAACACTTATCATACGATTCTGGTGTTATGGATATGCCGTCTGCAAATTCAGAATCGACTTTCCTTGTATTCTTGGCTGGCTTCGGCCAGAGTCTGAGCCGGGAATGGAATGCAGTCGTATTTTCACGGACGGTTTCGAAACCAATCAAGCGTCTGACGCTGGTGTCATTGTGGATGACGACAACATTTGACTTTTTTCTCGTTAGGCAAATATGCGTCTATTTTTCAAGCGAAAACTCATGCATATGCAATCCTAATGGCCATGAACTATGTTGTGAAGTACAGGTGGAAAATCCTTAACATTTGTGTCTGTAGTGACAGTCAGGCTGCGCATAAGGCCTTGCTTAACCCTTTAACCACTTCCAAAATAGTTCGTGAAACCAAAAACCCTTTGAACTCGGTAGCAAGGCTGAATTCTCTGTCTACTACCTGGGTCTCGGGTCACACCAGATCTCCGATGAGATTGCTAGACAAGGCTCAGGGGAGGCTTTCTTAGATCCCGAACCCGCGTTGGGTCTCCCTGCGTTCTTGATTAGGGCTTCCATTGATGAATCAGTCTCTCACGAGCACAATCGTGTGTGGCATGACTCTTCAGGATGTAGGATGCAACGTATGCTCCGGACGTCTGTAAGAAATCAGCAGCATTCTTGCTGTCTCTCAGCAGAAAAGACTATGGACAACTTACTGACGTCTTGGCACTCGACTTTGCTTTCGTCAAGCACCTTAACGTGCTGGGCTTAAGTGAACACCACGAAACATTATCTCTGTGATTGTCCGACCTTTGCTCGTATCAGGTGGAAGATCCTCCATGCCGATGTTGTGAGTGATGTTACTATAAGCTCCTCATCACTTCAGTGCTTGCTTGGCTTCTTAGAAAGACAAGGAAATTCCAATAAAATGAGTAAATCAGGGTTTACTCTCTGGTAGTGCGATGGACCAGTTGTGTCTGAGTGCTCCGGTCCAGAGGTTCCTATCCCGATAAAAAAAAATATAGATCTCCACTACAACTACTGTTTATCGACTTCGAGAAGGCTTTCGACAGCTTGAATCGGGATGCTATTGGCAAGGCTTCATAGATGAGGTGTCGGAAGAGAATTCCAAAGTGGAGTACATCAGGGATACATAGATAGATAGATGTAGTTGTTGTGACGTGCAAGTGCACTACGACCTTTAGCAGATCTATTGTGCCCCTCAAACTACAGCTCTAGTCGATGATATGCTCGGTCTAGAGCACATCCTTCAGTGCAGGTGCTACAGTAAGCCGCAGTACCTTCAGTGGATCCAGCAAAGGTAGATCCAATTCCGATAGGAGGTATGCACCTAAGTGGTTTCTTCTTTTGTAGATCAGTGCTTCGCATTCCATAAGAAGGTGTGCTGGTGTTTCTGCAATGTCCCTGCGGAATAGGCAGGGTCCATTTCTCTCTATTCCCAGTTTCCTGAGGTGGTCCTTGAGTCTGCAGTAACCCGTTAACATTCCCGTCAAGATGCGAAGTCGGTTCAAGCTAACTCTTAGGCAGATTCTACTACTTTTCTGGTTGTATTTTCCCAGAAGTTCTTTCGCCTGTCTTAGTTGAAGGATACCGTCCCAATACTCCTCCTCTTTCCTTAAGTATTCCCTTATTTTGTGGGGTCCTCTCCCACAAAAGGGTTCTGGTCCAAGGAACGGTGTGCCTGATCCATTTCTTGCTAGTTCATCAGCTGCTTCTTTCCCCTCCACTCCGACGTGTCCTGGTACCCAGTAGAGCATTACTTTATTTGCCTCTCCCAGTTTGGTGATCCTGGTGAGGCATTCCCATATCAGTTTGGATCTGATCTCGTGTGAGGTCAGTGATTTGATAGCGGCTTGGCTGTCTGATAGTATTGCGATGTCCTTCCCGCGATAATTTCTGTCTAGGTTGAATTGCACGCATCTTTCGATCGCGTGAACTTCTGCTTGAAATATACTGGGGAAAATTCCCAGTGATTCTGAATATCTGGTTCTGGGCCCATACACCCCTGCCCCAGTGCCTGCAGATGTTTTCGATCCGCCCGTGTACCATTTGTGCGTTGTTTGGGTTTGTACTTATCGAACGCACTGCTCCAATCTCTTTTCTTGTTCAGCTTAGATTCGAATTTTCCTTGAAAGCAGTATTTCTTGACCATATCGTCTCTGGGCCAGTCCAGAAGCGGCACAGATTTGAATAGGGTTATTCGCTCTTTGTTTGCGATGCATGTTGCTTTCCCCATGCCCTCTTTGCTTATTCTCAATATGGTCTCTTTGGCGATTCGCTCTAGCAATATTTGTAGCGGAGGTCCTACGATCATCTCTAGTGCTGCTGTGAGACAAGTTCATATGGCTCCTCTTATACATACGCAGGCTAATCTTTGCACCTTTGCTCGGAGATGTCCACGTCGTAGTTAACCTTATTCGGCTAACCCTGGCCACTGCCCCGTATGTGATGATGGGTCTTACCATCATCAGGTACATCCACCCCAGTGTAGCTGGTACCACAGCTTCTACATGTTGTTTCCAAAAGAGTTTGCTGTCTACTGTTAAACATATATACTTGACCTGTTTCTGTTGATCGATCCTGATGTCTTCCAATAGGATAGGTTGCATACTCTTTAGCTGTTTTTTTCTTGGTGAAAGGTATCACTTTGGTTTTGCATACTGTCACCGCTATTATTCTTGGTGGTCATCAGCAATGTACTCGGTGTATCATTGACGGAATGTAACTATCTAATTTGATGGACTATGACAACTTAGCTTAAACACCATGTTTGCCAACTTTCATAACGGAAATTTGGCCTTCATGTGATGGCCCAATATCTAGAAGCTGAGGCAAACGAAGTAGGGCTTAAGATAAACACAGACAAAACTAAAGCCCTGAGCGCTTAAGTTAACATTGCTGGACAGGTAGTCGGGAAAGACAACATTCTATAATTAGGAAGTGTGGTTTCGGCTGACCGCGGTTTTTTCGTATATTTCAAGGCTGCTCTCGACACGATAAATAGGAATTCATAACTCTATAAGTTATCAACTATTGGCTTGTCAAGTTATTGTATTAGAATTTATATCCACTACTGTGTGGAATGGCAGTACCTTGTCAAAATATTTTAGTACTGAAACGGATGTACCTCAAGGTTGTGTTTTGAGTCCAATTTTGTTCTTCCTCTATATTGACGATCTAGCTAACTGTTTACCGGATTGTGTTAAAGTCGGTGATGGCGAGGTAAAGGTTCTCCTCTATGGCCATGACTTAGTCATTTTAGCTGAAATTCCATGTACTCTTCAGTTACAAATAAATTAATTAAAACGCTACTGCGACTTTTGAATCTTAAAATAAATACCTCTAAGTCCAAAATTATGGTCTTTGGCCCTGTACGCCGTAGAAGAATACTGCGAGAGAACAATACTTAAGACTTTACATTTCTTCAAACCTGGATCTGCACCCACATATTCATGCGAGGTCAGTAGCGGCTAGAACGGCTATTAACATCATGTGGAGAAGTTTCTTCTCTAGCAAACTAATTGATACTTCTTCGAAGTTTAAGGTATTTGGCGCTACAATATAGTCTCTGCTATGCTAATCAAGATAATGGCTAGCAATACTTCGAAGAGTTTAAAATTGTCCAACGCATTTTCTTTAAATATGTTTTTAAGCTGCCGTCAACAACCCCTACCTATGCTATTCATGTCGAGTCTGGTCTTCCTTAAATTTATGTACGCAATCTAAAAGCCAATGCCGACTACATGCTTAAAGTGATGCGGTGGTCAAATGATAATTTGCAAAAACGATTGATGGAATTTGCACTTAAGTCCAATTTACCGTCCTTAAAGAATGAAATGAGCTTGCATCCTCTCATAATATCGTTCTTTGTCTTGCAGAAGTGAACATACATGAATGAGAAGGCAAGGTATACAAATGTATTAAAAGATTCGACGATCTGTGGTATCAAGAATGCGTAACCAGAGGCCGAACGTCTTTGACACGTTTTATCTACAAATCTCCTAATCACTCACTGGGCCTCAATAGCTATTTTAATAGAGAACTTAAAGTCGAACAAATAAGTCAAATTTTTAAGGCGAGGACTGTGCTTCTAAAACTCAATTACGTACCACATAGACAAGATATTCGGTCAATCTGCAGCGTTTGTCACCGTAATGTGATTGAAGACATCTATCACCTTGTCGCAATCTGCCCAATTTTATAAGAACTGGGTTTACTTTATTTTTCTAAAGATCTCTCACACTAGATAAAACTAAACAGATCCTTAATGGAGCGCAGGTATGGAATCTGCTTTTTCTTTTTTGTAATCACTCCCTGAATTATCGTTACAGCTTTATTGACCTATAACTTGAACTTAAGATGGTATGCACATAACTTTCGAATTTAGCTTTATTATTATTGTTTATTTTTTTCTTTTTAAAGTAAAGTAATGTCAATTCATGACAGACGGCACTTATTCCGTATAAACTTTTCTTTTTTGTCTTACAATATAGTAAATCTATTTAATTTTAATAAAAGAATGAATAACAGCAATAAATAATAATAATAATAAGTAAGGCAAATGCACTTAATGCCATATACACATATTATTTACTCAGAAAAATCTTCTCGTTTTCTTTGTCACATCCTAAGGCATACCATGAAGTAATTGAATTACACTTCACCTTTAAGGATTTTAAAATTTGTCTCTTTAATGTAAACAACAGCCAACCAAGGCCAATGACACCGAGTCCTTAAATAAATTGCGCAACCAAGGTAAAAAGAAAAAAAAAACAAAGCCCTGAGAGAAATTGCCTTCATTAGAAGATAAATCTATTTTTGTGTGTGTCCATGGCCAAGGGAATTATTTAAATGTCCTTTGTCTTATGGAGAATATTTTGGTTGTGCACGAGAAGGCTAAATAATTTAATTTGCTTTCCTAATTCCATGTTTTTGGGAAGAATAAATCACTTAAATTTATTTTAATGGTCTCTCTGTCTTAATTTGAAATTTTGTTTTTTTTCGTATCATGAACACAGATAGCATCTATCATTTATAAGTCACTTGATGAGGACACCAATTGATGAATTTATAAGCATAACATTTGAACAAGACAAAACCAAAACCCTAATCCTAACTTCAAATCGATACTCGACCAGAACAACCGCGTGATCAATTATTCATCGTTTCACTTCAAGCCGCAAATCTATAGGAATAAATTATTCACTGCACTAACAAATGTACAATATTTAAGTTAAAATGTCCTTCCCATGATGTACGTTAGTGGATTTGTCGGGAGTCAATTGATAGATGATATTTTTTTATTTTTTTTTGCCGAGAGCAGGTGAAAAGTCTTCTAAAAACACCATAAGGCCCGGCCGCACGTGCTTATGTTTGCAGTTTTATTTTCGCTTATGAGACATGTGATTTTTGGAAAAAAGGATGTTCGTATGAATTTAAAAGAAATGTAGCACTTTAGACAGGTTAAATTCCAATAAAAGTACGGTTACAATGGCCTTGAACACGATATTTGTGTTAACGCGCAAATTTTGTTATCTCTTCGATGGCGCTGGCAATTCCCAGATCCCGATGAATATCTCCGTTACGTGCATACCAGGGTGCGTTGACGATCGTTCTAAGAACTTTATTTTCAAAAGTTTGTATGATGTTTCTATTGCTTTTCCTGGTACAACCCCATAATTGTATACCATACGTCCACACAGGCTTTAGCATTTGCTTATAAATAAGCAGCTTGTTAAGTAGGCTCAACTTCGAATGTTTTCCGAGTAGCCAGTACATTTGTCGATATTTGTTTTCGAGCTCATCGCGTTTCTTTTTTATGTGCGATTTCCATTTAAGCTTAACATCTAGAATCATGCCTAGATATTTTGCTTCGTTCGCGTATGGTATTTGAGCCGAGTTAAGATAAACAGGTAATCCAGTTTTTTATAGGTAAAGTTGACGTGAGTAGATTAGCTTTCGTTCAGCACAATACGCCAAGAATTCGTCCAAGCGTGGACTTTATTAATAGCATGTTGAAGCTTTATAGTTGCACTTCAATGGTATCGCCCGTTTCCAATATCGCAGTATCGTCTGCAAACGTGGCGACGAAGCAGTTTCTTTCCTGTGGGATATAACGCGTGTACAGTACATATAGAAGTGGGCCAAGAACACTTCATTGCGGGACTCCGGCTGCAATTTCCGTCAGAGTAATCATTTCCGTGCTTAACCCGAAAGAATTTCTCGGTGAGGTACGATCGTAAGATTAAAAAGAGTTCCCGTGGCAGTAGTAGTTGCAATTTATACTCCAAGCCTTTGTGCCAAACTTTATCGAAAGCTTGTGAAACGTCAAGAAATACGAGGGCAGGGTGAAAAGTTCTCGGCCTGACAATGAAAGACTGCGATTTGCAGTTAAAAAATTACTTTATTTTTCTACATAGTCTCCCTTGCTTCCAACACACTTAGTCCAGCGTTTCCCCAACATCAGTATTCCTTCTCGGAAGTACACAAGTGTGCGTTGGCGATGGGAAAACTGCGGGATTTGGGGTACGATTTGCTCGCCCATCTGGAAGGCTGTTAAAATATTCATCTACGGCCCTCTCAACTAATTCATTGGATGCGAAGCGCTTCCCAGAAACAAATTTGTTCAAGTTTGGGAACAGATGAAAGTCTGAGGGTGCCAGGTGAATACGGGGTATGGGCGAGCAAATCGTACCCCAAATCCCGCAGTTTTCCCATCGCCAACGCACACTTGTGTACAGGTGCATTGTCCTGGTGAAAGATGATTTTGTTCTTTTTTTTTTTTTTTTATAATTTGCGCGCACTCAAAGGGTTATGAATACCTTTAACATGTTTACACACAGTGCGGGCGTTTGGAAAGTATGGATAGAGAGAGAGAGAGAAAGATTTTTGGTGTAGTGGTTCTTGAAGCTCAGTTGTTTATGCTTCAGCTTTTCACCGGGGGTGGCGTCTAGATAACTGGGGAGATTTTTATTTTTTTTTTTGTTGTTATTGTCATTGTTTCTGATTCACAGTACTTTTTTCCCGATAATCGATGTCAAGGGCAAATCATCATCAACAGAGCGAACAATTTCTCCAGCCACATGACCAAGCTACTGCCAGTGTTATGCCTTCGCAGTAGTGTTCACAGAAGCTTTGGCAAATGATCGGACTGACTTTATATATTTCTTGAGAAATAAATAAATGCTTGCTGACATCAGGATTTGAACCATGAACCAATAGCGTGTCAATTGACGATGTTACCACTACACTATTGCCATTCTTCTTCAATCCAAGCCTCTTCTCGCGAATTTTGGCATCCAGCTGCTCAAAAAGGTTGGAGTAATATTCGCCTGTAATTGTTCTGCCTTTTTCAAGGTAATCGATTAACAGGACCCTTTCGCATCACAAAACACACTGATCATGACCTTTCCGGAAGATTCGATCGACTTCGCTTTCTTTGGCGCTGAACCACCGGCTTCCACCCACTGCTTCGACTGCTGTTTCATTTCTGGCGTATAGTGGTGGATCCATGTCTCATCTATGGTGACAAATCGCTGCACAAAATCGGTCGGATTCCTTTGAATCGGTCCAAAGATTGCCGCGAAAATCGTTTGCGCATTTACTTTTGATCGCCATTCAGCAAATGCGGCACCCATCTTGCGCAGAGCTTTCGCATCCCTATGTTTTTGTGCAAGATGTTTCGCACCCTCTCTTTCGATATACACACAGCCTCAGCTATCTCACTCACCTTCACTCACTTATCGTCCAACATGATATCATGCACTTTTTCGATGGTTTCAGGTGTGGTTGCGGTTTTTGGCCGTCCTTCACGTGGGTCATCTTCGAGGGACGTGGGACCACGTTTAAATTCAGCTGCCCACTTTTTAATGGTTAACATAGAAGGAGCAGAGTCCCTGTAAGCTTTTGTCAACTCTGGATGAATTTCCTTAGGGGTTAACCCATCCAAAACGAAGAATTTTATGACCGCACGATATTCAAGTTTATCTATTTCAATGAAAAACACGCAAGACGTCTACTGCAAAAATTCGTGTAAACAAACTACTTGAGAGAACAAGTTGAAATTTGTCATACGAACTAATGAGAAGTGCACCCAGGCAGGAAACATACATTTTTGGTGATTGGAACGCTATCTCCGCGTCAGGCTGATAACTTTTCACCTTGCCCTCTTACATAGGTACACACGGAGTGCTGCCTAAACGTGAAAAATGCAATTGGGCAGTATTAAGCATATGTATATTACTGCGACGAAAATAACTCATTCAGCAAACCAGAAAAATCGCAGGGCTTTACGTGAAAATGTGACGATATCCGATTTCTTTGCTTCTTTGTGGGATTTCAGTTGAAGAAATACAAGTGGCCAAACTCGTTCTCATCGAATGAGTCGGCGAAGATGGCGCGCCTGCTCCCACCATTGTTACGTCTGGGGATCTCGAGCGGGCTCTGCCTCCTCCATGTTGCTGAGACTCTCCTCTATGTGCACTCCATCGTATTTGCTGTTCACTTTCACATTCGCACAAATCAAAGTTGCCTCGCTAGCAGACGGTACGGACCCTTTGTGTGCTCTAGGAGTTGAATTTGCCTCTGCCGCTAATCTTCTTCGGCGCTGCCGTTGCTCTCTCGATCGCACTGTGTTGGACTTTGCGGTTTTTTGGATTCTCCTTGATCTCCTCTTTTTCTTGATTTTAGTTTCGAACATATTTTTGTGCAGCATTTGCCAACAATACTGTTGAAGCAATTACCACTTGAGTGCTTTCTAAGTACACCACGATCGGCATCCTGTAAAAGCTACACGTTCGCGAGATATACTGCCTACAGAGCATGCATATCCCTATATTTCCATCTCGCTGCGTACGCAAGAGATTACGTCAGTTGCCGCAATTGCCGCGCCAGGTAGAATCTTACATGTAATCGTATAAGCTATCTGCATTTAGTGGGTTACTTGTTGTTGGTTCATAAGTTAAAAGATATTGCGTCAAGAAATTTGGCATTATTTCGTTGCATCGTAAATTTAGTAATGGCTATCAAACCGAATTTACAGATGCATAACGGTGCGACCGTTGAGCTTCAGCGGCATACACAGTGTACAGGGGTATAGACAACGCTGCTGCGAATAATGTACTTGTCATGATCTCCGCATTGCGGTGGGGTCTCTTTCAGCCCATACTCTCGAACACTGACCACCAAGAACTATCCAAAGGGTTCAATGAAGCTTGAAATGTTGTTTGTTATACTTGGAATGCAAACGGACTTTTGCAAAAACTTGACGAACTGGAAATATTTATGCGTGAAAAAGATATTGATATTTGCTTAATTTCTAAAACCCTACGATTTACATTTATCCGAATCCGAAGACCTAAAGATAGAGCTTGAAACTTTGTAACTGTACACGATTCGAATAGAAATAGTCAGCGTACTCTTAAAATCTCATCAATCTACTGTCCACTGCGTTCCGAATTAAGAAAAGTGATTTTACTAAATTGTTTGAATCGCTTAAACCTAATTTCATTAAAGGCGGCGATTTTAATGCAAAACACACGTTCTGGGGCTCAAGATACAGCTCGAAAAAAGATAGAATGCTGTATGGGGCAGGTATGGAGTACAGTTGTGATTTCCATTCCATTCGCCGGGTAAACCGACTTACTGGCCAACTGATATTTCGAAAATACCTGACCTGATCCATTTTTTCGTTATAAAAGGAATATCTTATAACCACATACAAGTTAAAGAGAGCTTTGATCTGTCGCCCCAGTTATTTTGACATTGAGCGAAAAACTAGTTTATAGCCTAGAGCCAGCGAGATTAATTGGTCGATCAACTAACTGGGAAGGCTTCAGGAACGAAATTGAAGATAATGTTGAACTGAGCGTTCCACTTACTTACTTACTTACTTAGGTGGCGCTATAGTTCGGGGTGAACCTGGGCCTCAACCAACAAGCCTCTCAAATGGAGAAACAAGCATTTAGCTCGGTCTTTAGCGAATTGCCTCCAGTTACGCACTCCAAGTTGGTCGAGGTCCCCTTGAACTTGTGCGCGTCACCTACGTCGATGACTCCCTCTACTGGGTCGTCCCTCCGGGTTAGATTTGAAGACTCTGTGGGCCGGAGCGTTGGTGTCCATTCGCTCTACATGTCCTAGCCATCTCAGACGTCCAATACGCAGTTTTTTGACTAGGTCGATGTCGCTGTACAGCTCGTATCGTGATTGAATCTTCTCCTCCAAAACCCGTCAACGCAAACGGGACCGAAAATCTTACGAAGAATTTTTCTCTCGAAGCGACCAAGGATATCTTCATCCTCTTTTAATAAAGTCCATGTTTCAGCGCCGTAAAGCAGGACTGGGATGATCAAGGTCTTATATAGAGTCTCCTTAGTTGTTCGAGATAGGGCTTTACTGTTGAATTACCTTATAAGCCCAAAAAAACAGCGATTGGCAAGAGTTATTCTTCGATTGATTTCTGCACTGATTTTGTTTGTAGAATTTATAGCAGAGCCGAGGTAGACAAAGTCCCTTACTACCTCGAAGTTATAGCTTCCCACTGTGACATTTTGTACAATTCGTAGGTGTTGGCTTTCCCTTCTTGTTGACAGCATATACTTGGTTTTGCCCTCGTTTATCGCTAAACCCATTTTGGCCACTTCCGCCTCAATGCTTGCAAAAGCACCGGTGACAGCCCGCTGAGTTTTTCCGATAATGTCTATATCGTCGGCGTATGCAAGCAGTTGTACAGACTTGTAATAGATTGTGCCTCCGGTGTTGGCTTGTGAGTGCCGCACAATCCGTTCAAGTACAATATATAAGAAGTCACATGACAGCGCGTCACCTTGTCTAAAGCCTTTTTTGACATCAAAGGTCTCGGTGAGGTCATTACCGACCTTGATGGAGCAGCGAGCGTTCTCCATCGTCAGCCTGCACAGACGCACAAGATTGGCAGGGATGTCAAAACTAGACATGGCTCTATAAAATTCTTCTCCATAGATGCTGTCATAGGCGGCCTTGAAATCGATAAAGAGGTGGTGAGTATCGATTTGGAATTCTTGGGTTTTCTCTAGGATCTGCCGAAGTGTGAAGATTTGATCGATGGTGGACTTCCCTGGCCTGAAACCGCACTGATAGGGTCCAGTAAGGCTGTTGATAAAAGGTTTCAGGCGTTTACACAATATTGCAAAAAAGATCTTGTATGCGATGTTGAGGAGACTGATGCCTCTATAATTGGCGCAGTTGAGGGGGTCTCCTTTCTTGTGGATCGGGCAAACGATGCTGAGGTTCCATTCATCAGGCATACACGCGTCTGACCAAATCCTAGAGATGAGTTGGTGTATACACTCTACCAATTTATCCCCAGCTGCCTTGAAAAGTTCGGCCGGTAAGCCGTCAGGTCTAGCAGCCTTGTTGGATTTTAGCTTGGATATTGCTATACTCATTTCGTTTTGGTCAGGTGGACGGAAATTTTGACTATCATCGTCTATGTTGAATGGTTCATTCTGCCTGACAGCGGGATGTTGGTCTTCGTCGCCGTCATACAGTCTGCAGAAGTAGTTTTTCCATATTCTCAGCACCGACTGTGATTCTACTACGAGGTTTCCACTTTCATCTCTACAGGTTTCTGTACGGGTATTGCTTCTCTGACACGATCTTTTTACCTTTTGGTAAAACTTCCGTACATTGTTCCTGGAGTATAAACTCTCGATATTCTCAAACGCGCGCTTCTCATGCTCTTTCTTCTTCTTCTGGCGAAGCCGATGTTCTTCCCCTCGCTTGTACAGCACATCAGTCGCAGCGTTTCTGATGGCATGTTGGCAGAGTTGTCACTGGTCTTCGGCACTTGATGCTGGTGGTATAGGGGTGATTGAGAGATTTCAGGATACGCGTTCAGCGAAGAGTCTGGCGGTCTCTTGCGATTGCAGCTTTTCGACGTTAAATTTTCTCACAGTGATTCTTCTTTGTTGCTCAGATTGGGATATCCGCATTCGTACCTTGGCTACAACAAAGTAATGATCCGAGTCTATGTTGGCCGCTCGGAAGGTCCGGACATCCAGAAGTTTTTTAGGAGGCATGCCTTGCGTCGATCGCAATATGATCAATTTGGTTGATCGTTACATGATCATTGGACCGCCATGTCTGCTTATGAATATCGAGATGAGGAAACCATGTGCTTGCTATGGTGACATTTCACTCCACAGCGAAATCAATTAGCCTTAGTCCGTTATCAGACGTGGTGTCGTGTAGGCTATGCTTACCGACTGCCCTATCAAAGACGTCCTCCTTTCCTATTTTGGCGTTAAAATCGCCCAATACGATTTTAATGTCGTATTTAGGATATTGCTCGTATGTTTTGTCGAGGAGCTCGTAGAAACACTCTTTGGTGGCAGGGTCCTTCTCTTCCGTGGGGTCATGAACACATATTAGGCTTATGTTACCGAATTTAGCCTTGATCCGGACAGTTATAATACGCTCCCTAACGTGTCAGAAGCTTAAGACTTCTTGCCGAAGTCTGCCGCGTATGACAAATCCGCAACCGAATAAGCGTTGCCTGTTGCCTCTGTAGCAATCACGGTAGTAGATGTCACAGTTTTTCATCCTCTTTTTGCCCGGCCCATCCCATCGCACTTCCTGGGTGGCGGTAATATCTGCTTTATAGCAGTCTAGGGCCTCTGCTAATTGTTCGGCTGCACGTGGTCTGTAAAGGGACAGAACATTCCACGTACAGATCCGAAGGTCGTTGTCCTTATTTCGTTTGCTGGGGTCATCCTTATCCGAGGCTTTTGGTTGTTTTGGAACCATGAGTTTTTTACGTGGTGGGGAAGTTACCCCGACGGCACAACCCCCAACCAGGAGGGCCAGTTCCTTAATTATTCCCCTAGGACGAGGAGCCGGGTACACCGGTGCCAGTAGTCCACTAAGGGACGTTTGACCAGCTGCGTTCCACTTACGACACACTATGAACTTGCGGTTGAAGTTGATCGCTTCGTTGTGATCGTACAGTTCGCTTCTTGGAATAATACGTCCAATCCAAGGAAATCGCCGGATAGATACGGATTAAGATATCCTCCGGAAATAAAAGAATTGGTCAAGGAAAAAAGAAACGCGTGTAAGAAATGGCACGAGAGTCGTGCTCCGCAACATAAAGCACACTTGAATCGTCTGTGCAATTCGTTGAAGAAGACTATTAAAAATTTTAAGAATCGTGCGATAGGCTCTTACCTTGAAAGTTTAACAGCGAAAAAGGATTACAGTTATTCACTTGGGAAAGCCGTAAAAGGCACCAAAAGGCCTAAAGTCCCCGCGCCACCAATTAAATTAAATCAAAATGAATGGGCAAGGGAAGATAAAGAAAAAGCGGACGTCTTTGATGTCAGTCAATGTCACCATTTTTGGACAGCACACGTCCAGGGAATTTTCGTTACAAAAACTTGTTTGTTGATTGTTGAAATCAGTAACCGTCCAGGCCTTTTCACATATTTGTGGGCAGACATAATGAGCCAACATTCACCGATATCGATTTCCATTGACTGTTTAGCCTTCTCTAAGAAAAATGGCCCAATGATGGTCTTGGCGCAAACGCCGCGCCGGCCCAAACAGTCACTTTTCGGTCATGCAATGATGTTTCATGGATCTCATGTGGATTCTCCGTTCCTCAAATGCGGCAATTTTTCTTTTTAATGGCGCCAGAGAGTCGGTCATCAAAATTTGCTTCCAAAAATCAGGTTCAGTGTCAACCATTCAAGCGACGTGGACGGTCTGTCGGCAATATTCTTTGAGTCAATTGCACTTTATACGGAAGCAAATACAGATCATCCTTCAAAATGCGCCGCAAGGTGGTTCCACTGACGCCAAAATGTTGAGCGCGGTGACGATACGACACATGTGGGTTCTCGGCAACACTCTCTCTTACCTCTTTAACCAGTTCATTGGAACGTGTTAGGCATTAATGAGCGACATGTCGACGATCTCCCACTCTCCCATGCTCAACAAAGTTCAACACCAAACGACGAATAGTGTTGTCAGACGGTGCTTGTTGGCCACGATATTTTTGACGATATGCACGTTAAGTTAACACAACTGAACGACTATTTTCAATGTACAGCGTCACTGTTTCAGCGTGTTGTTTCGGTATAAAGCGATTCGTGGTTAAAATTCTACTAAATTGACGTTTCAAAAACGTGTCTACTCAAGTCAATCGGTTTATAAATCTCAAAGTTATTCATTGTTTACATACCGACATAAAAGATGGCGCACCTTGTACATAGCGTTGTTTCTCTCTCTCTCTGTTTGTTTATTTCCCCTCGGTCGAGTTTCGACTGCACGCGGCACTAGTTAATTTTATTCGCTGTCATCGAACAAAATTAATTTTAATTAAAATAGCCCTACTTCGTACAAGCCTAGAAATTGGAATGTACTACGGAAAATAAATTTCCTCTTCGAACTGTATGGTGGCGCCTATCATTGCCAAATTTGACCAACAAAATTCCCCAAAACATAATTGCTTGAATATTTTTTTGACAATTCGTATCGCTGACACTAACAACCACTGCCAGTGGCGGCAGCTCAAATGGCTGGGTACGCACTCCTTGTGCTACCATAATCATTTACAGGAAGTGACTCTGTAATTTTGGCCATTCTGCGCTAGAAAACCACAAAGGCATCCCGCGGGTATTTCGATTCTACAAAATTAGTCAGCACAGAACGGAGAGGGGATTTCATTCTTATTGATTGACGTGATTCGCATTTTTTAAGTTTGAATCGGACAACTTAGTAGAAAGCGCAAATATTTACCATCACTGAAGGAGATTAACAAATTGTTAGCATATCTCCTTCTTGACGTATTCGCCTTTCGTGGCAAGTTTATCCGATATATCAATGTGTGTACACAGTAAACAGGATACCACTTGCTGTGGATGGCAAAGGATTACCCATTATCCCCTTGAAGAGCTTGGACCATTTGTGTTCACTTTGATTAAGTGAACTTGATGTTGGCTTCTTCAACATGTTAGAGATAGATGCATTCAAACCGTAGAAGACGTAGAGGATGCTTTTTATTTTTAATTAAATTCTAATGGAGGGATGGGGATATTAAACTATTCCTTAAGCGTATGCCGTACGCCATATGTATTGTTGTTCATTACGGATGTTATTTTGTATCCGGATACCCATTGATGTATCCTTTTCATTTCAAAATCATCCCCCTTTTCAGCATTGCTTGCATCTTAAATATTTCAGAGTTAAATGACTGTTAAATCTTATCTCCTACCCACACCAAAACTCCAAATGTAGCAAAAGGATCAATTTAGCCCATTAGACCTCCCTATTCTCAAAAAACAACCATTAGTTAACCCGGAACATTGATTGTAATCTCCAGCGAATTGCAGGGATACACATGTGTATTCCTTTTCTCGTTCTACATCATTATTAACGATTTGAAATCACAAAAGCAAAGTGTTCGGGTTGTATGTGTTAATAGGGGTTACCAAGCAATTTAAGGGATAAGCCAGCACACTGCTGTGTGATTAATTAGCCAGGAGTCGTTATGAACACAACGGAGTATCTACAGGCTATAAATTCATATAACACTCACATTTGTATCCTGTCACTTGCAAACTATCTATTTGGGGAGTTTTTCATTTTCCAACACATTATGTAGAATGTCAGTCTAATCTCCTTTATTTAAAAGGATATTTTTTCACTACACTGCCGCCTTTTGAGTGGAAACCGCTGCAGAGAACCGACTAGATTTTGTTACTTGACCCCGATTTCGTTTAAGGATTGAATATTTCGTTCGGCATGTTGGTAATCCTGTTGTGTACATTAATCGAATGTCGTATTCTTGATTTTCAGGGGAGGATGGTCGCTAGCTCATTGACGTTCACTGACTTTTTTCAATATGTCTAAAAAAAAACTGTCGAGAACGGCGAAATCTGGTGAACGTGGCGGCAAATTAAAGTCGCTTACTTACTTACTTAGATGACGCTACAGTTTGGGGTGGACTTGGGCCTCAACAAACAAACATCCCCAGACAGCACGGTTACGAGCCAGCTGCCTCCAGTTGCGCACGCCAAGTTGGTTGAGGTTGTTTGGTTGTCGTTTTAGCCCATAGAAACAACGATTGGCAAGAGTAATTTTTCGTGTGATCTCCCTACTGATGTCATTCGCGGAGTTCACTATAGAGCCTAGGTAGACAAAATCCTTTACTACCTCAAAGTTATATCTGTCTATTGTGGCGGTCTGTCCAAGAAACCGATGTTGGGTGTCCTTTTTTGTAGACAGCATATATTTTGTTTTGCTTTCATTGACCGCTAGACCCATCTTTGCTGCCTCGATCTCAATACTGTAAATGCCCCATTGACGGCCCGCTGAGTTCTTCCGATTATATCAATGTCATCGGCATAAGCGAGTAGTTGTACAGACTTGAAGAAGATTGTACCTCCGGGGTTGGCTTGTAAGTTTCGTACAATTCTCTCAAGTACTATGTTAAAGAGATCGCATGATAGCGCGTCGCCTTGTCTAAGATCTTTCCTGACATCGAACGGTTCGGTGATGTTCTTACCGACTTTGATGGAGCAGCGAAAGTTCTCCATCGTCATTCTGCACAAACGGACGAGCTTGGCAGGGATGCCAAGACTAGACATGGCTCTGTATAACTCGTCTCTATACACGATATCATAGGCAACTTTGAAATCGATGAAAGGTGGTGCGTATCGATTTTATATTCATGGGTTTTTTCCAAGATCTGCCGTAGTGTGAATATTTGATCAATGGTGGACTTTCCAGGCCTGAAACCGCACTGATAAGGACCTATCAGGTTGTTGACGATCGGTTTTAGGCGTTCACATAGTACGGCAGACAGGATCTTATATGCGATGTTGAGGAGACTTATACCTCTGTAATTGGCGCAGTTCAGAGGGTCTCCTTTCTTCAGGATCGGGCAAACGATGCTGAGGTTCCATTCATCGGGCATACTTCCGTCCGATCAGATTTTACAGATGAGCTGGTGCATGCTCCTTACCAACTCATCTCCTCCTGCCTTGAGAAGTTCAGCGGCAAGGCCGTCGGCTCCAGCAGCTTTGTTGGATTTGAGTTTAGATATCGCTATCCTCACTTCATTCTGATCGGGTTGACGGGAATCTTGACTGTTATCGTCACTGTTGAATGGCTCATTCTGCCTAACAGCGGAATATTGGTCATCATCGCCGTTTAACAGTCTGCAGAAGTGTTCCTTCCATATCCTCAGCACCGGTTGCGATTCTACTGCTATATTGCCATTTTCGTCCCTGCAGGCTTCTGTTCTGGCTTTGAAACCCTGGCATATTCTTTTTACCTTTTGGTAAAATTTTCGAACATCATTCCTGCAATAAAGTCTCTCAATCTCCTCGAAAAGGCGCTTCTCATGCTCTTTTTTCTTCTTTCTGAGGAGTCGATGTTCCTCTTTTCTCCTGCTCACGTAGAGCTCGTAAGCAGCTCTAGTCCTTCTATGCAGCGCCGCTTTGTGCGCTTCTTGTTTAGCTGCATCTGCTTGCCGGCATTCCTCATCAAACCAGGGGTTTTGTTGTGGTGGCCGAGATAAACCCAGTACATCAGAGGTGGCATCTCTGATGGCTTGATGGCAACGCTGCCACTGGTCTTCCGTATTTCTGCTGACGGCATAGGACTTAGATTAAGATTAGAAGAAACTCGATCGGCAAAGTTTCTGGCGGTCTCTTGCGATTGTAGCCGCCCGACGTCAAATTTCCTCACAGTATTTCGTTGAATTCGCTCCGTTCTGGATATCCGCATCCGTACCTTGGCTACAACTAGGTAGTGATCCGAGTCCACGTTGGCTCCTCGGAAAGTCCGGACACACAGAATACCGGAAGAGTGCCTTGAGTCGATCGCAATGTGAATGATTTGGTCGACAGTTTTTCGATCAAGGGATAGCCATGTTCCCTTAGGAATATCGAGACGTGGGAACCGCGTACTAGCTACGACAAAATTTCGCCTCGCCGCGAAGTCAATTGAGGATGGTCACAGGCTTATTGACGTGCACTCTGTTTTTCAAATAAGCTTAAAGAAAATAGTCGAGAACGGTGAAATCTGGTGAACGCGGCAGCAAATTAAAGTCGCTACTGCGTGAAATAATCCGCTCGTCGAAGATGTCCTGTAGCAGTCTGACGATATACCACACCAAACTATTCTTGGATTTCTGTAGCCCATATCCTCCAATTTTGCTTGTATATACGATTATAAAAGGCCAGTCCGATCAATCGTGAAAGCCTATGTCAATACTATTGCATAGACGTAACACTGGCAATAGGTTGGCCATATGGCTGAAAAAATTATTCGCTGTGTTGGATGATTGTTGTGCCTTTACCGGCCTGATGTATCCTGGCAGCATTGACGGAATCGCAACAATACCATTAATCGACAATTATATCGATCTATCTAAAATCTGACCCCCACATCAAGATATATGAACGATCATTCCAATATTGTACTTAACCTAGTTAAGTTGTTTTTTTTTTTTTTTTTTTTTGAATAAAGAATTTATATACCAACAACAAAAATAAAAAAAATAAAATACAACACGGCCATTATACGACCAATAGTAATGTCATTACTAGTATTGTCATACCAAGCAAATTTTATTCATCATAAATCCATCATTACTTTTAAGCCTTACACGATCAATGATGGTGCCATTACTTGCTTGAGATGAAGCATAGTTTCTTATCTATTTCAGCCATAGATTCGCGTAAAAAAGTATATCTTGGTACAATTTGGGCACTTTCCACTTAAAAAAAATGCGTTAATCGCCGACGGTGGATAAAAACCATACTATCGTAACTACTTCCGCATGAATAATAAAGCATTTAACACACTGCTTCAAAAGATCGAATCACTTTTGCAAAAGAAGTATATTACGATGAAAGAGAGCTTATCTGTGCAGAAGAGGTTGACGGTAGCCGTGAGATACCTAGCTTCTGGAAGAAACTTTTAAGAACTTAAAGTCTCCGTTGGTATGTCTCTGGCTTCAATAAGCTATGCCATAGTTGAATCATGTCAAGCCCTTATACATGTACTTCAAAAATTTTACTCTTGTTTCTTTGCATATAGCTCGATAACGGCAACAGATAGTAAAGTAATGAAATAACAACATAAGCTTCGAATAGCAAAGCATTTTCTAGCATCCTTATCTCAATTTTTTCGTAGCGTGACTTAGGCGGTTATTCCTTATGACAACAGATACATATAAAGCCGCGTTATCGCTCTCCACTCTTTTAAATATGTACTTGTTATTACACTGGATGCACAAAGTCAAATGAGTAATGATGAAGTAATGAAGTTAACAGCTTACACGATCATTATTAATGACAATATTGCCAGTAATCTTCTTCTTCTTCCTTTTATCAGCGAGGCTATGATCCGAAAACAAGGGATCACAACCCTCCCACTTCACCGCATTTCTACTGATCCGCATGTGGGGTTCGCCTATTTGACCTCAGAAAATATCGGCAGGCCTGCCGATTTTGGATCACTCGGTTACTGAGGCCAATGAAATGCCGATGTCGTCGCATTTGTCTGATCCAGGCGTTTATAGGCCTGCCTTTCCTACATCGCGATGTCTTTGGAACGTGCATTGATATTGCCTTTTTAACAGGGTTCAAATGATCTCTTCTTTGAACGTGGCAATACCAACTGAGCCGGTCACGCTCTATTTTTTGTACGATGGTTTCCTTGATGTGAAAGCTTCCACGGATCTTCGAACTTCTTATTCGATCAAGCTTTGTCACTCCTGCTGTCATGCGAAGCATCTTCATCTCAGCTGCCGTTAATTTACTCTCATACTTTTTGTACATCGTCCAACATTGTGAACCGTATGTGAGCGCTGGACGTACAACTGCGGTGTAGAGCCTTCCTTTCAACTTAGGGGGCATTTTTCTGTCACAGAAGATAGCGGAATTTTTTCGCCACTTCATCCACCCTACGCTTACACGATGATTGATGTCGTCATCACAAGTTGCTTTGCTATTGATCATAGATCCCAGATATTTGAACTTTTCGCACTTGGGAAGCACTGTTCCATTCAAATAAATGTCTGGAATAGGCCTGAGTGGATCAGAGAACGGGCAGCACAAGTACTCTGTCTTTTTTGAACTAATGCGATACCCATTTCCCTCCAAAACGTCCACCCACACATCAAGTGCTCGTTGCAGGGATGTAGGATCCTCACTTATGATGGCTCCATCGTCAGCAAAGAATAACTGATGTACCTTGGGGTCCATCACTTTACCTTCAAGCAGATAATCAAGGACTGTAATAAAGAGCAAAGGACTTAAAACGCTTCCCTGGTGTACCCCGACTTTGATTGGGAACTCTTCGGTTACTCCAGCGGGGCATCTTACTTTTGTCTTTGCTCCTTCGTACATGTCCGTAATCATCTGTACATAGGTTTCTGGAACCCCTCGATGTCTTAGCGCCACCCATATCAGATCTCGTGGTTGTCTGTCGAATGCCTTTTCAAAGTCAACCAATACAATATGCAAATCCCTTAAGGAATCACGATGTTTTTCCATTATGATCCTTATACTTTGGATTGCATCTGTGGTTGATTTACCCGAGACAAACCCGCACTGATCATCAGATAGCCGTATTATTTTTCGCAGTCGGCCACCTAATACCCGCTCAACGATCTTCATGGTGTGTGACATCAGCTTGATTGAACGGTAGTTATCATAGTTTCGCGTATCACCCTTCCCTTTGTATACAGGGAGAAGGTAACTTTGCCTCCATTCATTCGGCATTGGATCACCTCTCACGAATTTGGAGATGAGAATTCTGAGCCATCTGAACCCGATATCTCCCATCTTTTTCCAGAACTCAGAGGGTATTTCGTCTGGCCCAATAACAATATTGCCAGTAATGATGCTTTGATATCAGAAAATTCGGATTTTCGTCATTCCCGTCCATTATTCCAAGTAATGACAATACTATCGACCTTACATGATCATTATTAATGTCAATACTTTGCAGTAATAACATTATTATTGATCATGTAATGGCCGCTTGTGATATCAGGTAGTCAGAAAAGAAAACTGTGAATCAGAAGCAGACAAAATAACAAAAAAAATGTTGTAGTTATCTGGGCACGACCCCTGGACCTTTGCGGACACTGAGTTTCAAACCATTATACCAATCTTTCTCTCTGTGTTTATTTTTTCCAGCACCGGCACTGTGTACAGCTTGTTAAGGGTATTTATTACCCCTTGAGTGCAAGCAGATTATAAAAAACTGATTATTGCTGGCACTGTGGGTGCGATCTGCACATAAAAAAAAATGACGATATGCACGCTGAACGTTGGTTTTCAAAACAAAATTCAATGATGTTTGTTCGTAGTTCTGTTGTGTATTTATATGAAATTCTCCAAGTCTTGTTTGTAAAATAAAAAAAAAAATAAATATGGCAAACCCTGTACAATAATAAAATTGCATAAAGCTGAGCTGTTAATAGTGCTTATCCATAGAACGCTGAATAATTGCATGAATTCCAAAATGAATTCACCATTTCTCCGATGAAAGAAAAAACATTTTCATGATATTTTAGATAACAATAAAGATGTCGAAGTATTTATTTTTTTTTAAGCTTTCGCCAGGATGTAAAATGTAAATATATACTTGGTTATTATTCACACGCACGCATGCATTCAGGAACGAGGCTTGGTACATTTGGCTGGGATTAATGACAAATTCATTATACGGATACGACAAGTTCATTAAACTCTAACCATATTTTGTAGGCAAAGGATGACAGAAGATGGATTATTAAAACATGAGACTGTGTTGAAAATTTAATTCAGATACTACGAAGGATGGATGAGCGGATTTAGGAGATTTCAGCTTCAGTAATCCCACGTTGATGGTATTCAAAACATTAAGTAGAAATTCAATAGAATTTAGAATGGAAGCATATTGGAATTGACACAAGAAAGGTTGAGAGTGCTTCCTACAATTGTCAGTGGACCTTTTGTGATCCAAAAAGCAAAAACGTGTGGGTATATATCTTCGGAAAAGGCGTAAAAGTGAAAATGAGTAGGATGATACAGATATATAAATTGAATTGGTCTTACGCTTCCCATCTTTGCAATAATTAATTGTCGCCCACTTTGGCTGTATGACGTACAAAGCTATAGAAATGTGAATAGAAAATTTGCAAACACCTTTTATGCCAACTACAATAGATCAGGTGAACCTTATGAAATTATACATCTGTCAGGCAGATATCCTATGTTGAAATAGTTCAAAATAGCTAGCTAGTAAAGATCGGGCGGCTAAAACTTAGTGTTCATCATTTAAAAATTAACCTTTTTATTCGAATAATATAAATAATAAAAATAATGAATTATAAGAATGAATAATGTAAATGGTTCGATAATTTATACCAATTACACTTAGTAATACTGAACTCTACCATGGGGTATTGTTTACATATATGTATCTATCATTGTAATTTGCCGTAACTTCTAATGTCAGTTTACTCTTTGGCTATATAATTATTCCCGCA
Organism: Brachypalpus laphriformis; assembly: GCA_945910035.1. Lineage (NCBI taxonomy): Eukaryota > Metazoa > Arthropoda > Insecta > Diptera > Syrphidae > Brachypalpus > Brachypalpus laphriformis. The sequence goes on from OX246753.1 coordinate 39,562,926, forward strand.
ATAAATCTCAAACGGCACAGATGTGCATTTTATAACGTAAAAGACATAGTTTTGAGTTTTATTCCTTACTTTATGTACAACGTACACTTTTATCGAACGTATCTTTTAACGAAAGAACATTTAGTCGTTCGGAGCCTTGTGAACAGGCATTTAATTAAACAATTTTTAATTGAATTTTTTTTTTGTAACAAAAACCAAAGGTGTTTGACTACAACAACAGTGTTCATAGAGGAAAAAATTATTTTTTTTTTTTAGTTCATTTGGGTTTGTGTTAACAGAAAAACAAATATATTTCTTATAAAACTAGAAAATATTAAACTTTGGACAGCGGGTTTTTTTTTGTGTCCGGGTAAAGTGCTTAACGCTTTTCGCGGCGCGCAATTTACAAAGGTGTACATAACCGGAAAAATACCGTAGACATATGGTAATACGGTTCTAGAGAACAGTTTTTGTATAGCGGATCCTGGTACGGCAACAACTGAATTTTTCCCAACGGGATATAGACCTCTATTTAACTAACGGTCATCTGAAAGGAACATTTTAGAATTTTAAAACATTAATCTGATTTTATTTTTTTTTATTCTTGGAAATTACCTTTATTTTTTATTTTTCTCGATGATAACGAAGGAAAGTAATTAGCATGGCTGAATTGGAGGACAAGCTTAAGAGCATTCTTGCTCAATTGGAGAGGGATGCTTCCAATTATGCTAAGCCCGAGTCAACGCACCAAAAACTTCCTATCGGGGACAATACAGATATTAGAAAACAATTTCAAGACGGCGAGGCAAGTTAATTAAGAAGCAATTACCTCGTTGGAAGTGTCCTTGGAAGAAGCATCCAAAGTGTTTGACTGCATACAGGAGCTGTATTTGGAATACCGTGCCATGATGTTAGACGCAATGGACAAACATGCGGAAAAGGTAGCTACGGAGACACCAGTTCCAGATGCGAAGACACCAGTTCCAGAGTCAAGGGTGAGTGATAAAAAACATTTGCATATACAAGACTCTTTAAGACTTCCGAAAATAAACATACCAAATTTTACGGGGAAATATGAAGAGTGGAAGTAATTTCATGATTTATTCACCTCCCTTATTCACAATAATGAAAGTTTATCGGAGATGCAAAAGCTCCATTATTTGAAATCTGCTATTTCGGGCGAAGCAGAACGCCTTTTATCACATTTAGCCATTGCTAATGGAAATTATGACCAGGCATGGTCAATTTTACAATCGCGGTACGATCACAAAAGGATACTGGTGACGACGCAATTCAAATTGTTGTTTTCGCAACCAGCATTGCAACGGGAATCTAGCACCGATTTAAAAAATTTGCTCGACACGACAATTGAATGTCAGCATTCGTTGGCGAATTTAGGTTTACCCGTTCAACACTGGGACGATATTTTAATCTATGTTATCGTCCAAAAGTTACTTGAAAAGACGAAACAGTTGTGAGAGAAGAAATGAGGTGTAAAAAAAGAGTTGCCGACCTTTAAAGAGTTCACCGAATTTCTCGAATCACGATTCCGTACCTTAGAGGTCATCGATCCCAATGAGACCGGGAAAAATAGTAACGGCAAGAAATGCAACAACTTTCATCTGCAAGAACAAGCAAACAAGTAAGTTTCCTACAAAGTTTGCAACAAGGGTGCACATGCGGTGCGATCTTGCAAACGGTTCTTGCGATGGGATACAGAAACGCGCAAATCGTCGATAAGCAGGATAGGTGTATGTATGAATTGTCTAGCATATAATCATACAACACAGCAATGTTTTAGCCAATCTAGGTGTCGCATTTGTCAGAAACCGCACCATACGCTTCTGCATTTAGACAATAAACCTAACGCTCAAGCCCCCCATATACGACCACAGATTTCTGAGAATCGAAACAAATTTCATAAGCAATACCAACAAAACCCAAATAGCCAAAATTATAACACTTTAACTTCCACACAAGTCTAGGAATGTGCAGATACTATTATACAGAAGGGGCGGGGGCAATAGACTGGGCGTACTCGAAAGGTCGACAATTGAAATCTACTAACCCAAGAGAGAAGACGTGCGAGTCAAGGTAGCTGGAGAAAAGCTGGAGATAAATAAGACTCATTACCAGGAACCTGTCACGATGGCGCTTAAGTGTGGTAGGTTTGCTATACCTAATAAGAGGACAGATGCCTTCAATGAGTTGGCTGCGTTATAGCTACGATAATGATTTAACCCGCAATATCAAATACTATTACTTTAAATTCATCATCAGCTGTTGTATTGTGCAGGCTACGCTCATTCCTTATTTAACCCATGATCTCCTAGAATCTCCGTGTGGCATCAGCGCATATTACACTAACAAAACGAGGAGACTGGCGCAGCTATGTGTTGGATTTCGAGGTGGGGTAAGTCTCGTACTCAGATCATCAGCCGATAATAATAACTTTCGGAGCTAACATACAGGAGGATAACATCCTCTTGAAGGAAATGGCTCTCCTACCTAAATTAAAGTGGAGGGAAAAGAGAAGGATTATATATAGTCACAACCTTAGACTTTTGGAAGAAAGGCAGTCTATAGATGTCGGTCAACTGGGAGATGTCATCAAGGCGGCGTACCAAACAAGCATACATAACATAGGAAATAAACCAGCTAACGTCAAACCATGGTTCGACGAGGAATGCAAAAGGGCAAGAAAATACTCATTCGTTTGGCTAAAAATGTTTCGAAACTCTAGCGAGGATTTCTTCAGGAAATTTTATATAGAAAGTATAAGATTTATGCAAAAGAAAAAAGAAACTGCACTATGAGGAGGAAGCCAAAAAGATCTTGGAATGTAAAAGTTCAGCTGATTTTTGGAGATGCGATGCGAAGCTTAATGGGAAAAAGTTCATTATCAGTGAAACTTTAGGGACGGATACTCTGTTCCAACACTTTTGGGCAACTTTTGAATCCAATAACTGATCCATGCAGTTTCCACTTAGCTCAACCAAGTTTTCAAGTTTCAAGTTTCATGTTTTATTTATTCACATTTTTTTTATGACTTTACAATTGGTAACCTGCGAAGCCGCATGGCTTATCTGCAGGAGATTATTCGCTAGTATTTATTTTATAATACAATTTCAATACTAATGGTCGGCTTAAAGAATTCCAAGCTGCCTTCAGAGCAGGATATTCAACCGTCGATAACATTTTGGTACTCAAAAGCATTGCGGAAGCCTTTGTAGCGTAAAGTAAAAAGTTATATGTATTCTTTGTGGACTTTATGTATTCTTTGTAGACTTTAGGTGTTAGACAAGGATGCACTTTAAGCCCATTGCTATTCGCACTGTTCCTAGATGGCATCGTTGAATCGCTACCTGGAGGTGTTGAGTTTGCAGGGATAGTGATAAAGGCACTACTTTTTGCAGGCGACATAGTGGAGATGGAGGATATTTTTCATGTTGTTCTAAATCTAATCTAATCTAAATACTAACAAAAGCAATTTCAGCGCTGATGCAGATTGTCCTAAGGCATTCGCTAACATACCGCAAAATGAGAGAGAATTAATGCTTAAAGAATAAATTCGAATAGAACCAGAATTAGAGATAACATTCACTGCTAACTACTGAGGAGAAAATATTTTTATTCTAGCAGTTAACAGGACTCAAGGATTTTGCGCAGAAAATATCCACACAAACACAATTCGCACAGCTGTTCACTGCCAGATATCTACAACGTAACGAAACAGAGTTTTGTTTACAAATATTGTGCACAAGATACTTTGATGAATGCCCTGCCATCAAGAACAAGCTTGTGGAGTAAGTGCACATTATGTTAGTTCAGCTTCATTACTTTACTTACTTTAAATTAAAATTGCCACAACCTAAATTTAATAGCAATGTATCTAATCTATAGAAGAATCTATGGCGAGAAAATTCCGCTATCTTCTGTGACAGAAAAATGCCACATAAGTTGAAGGGAAGGCTCTATACCGCAATTGTGCGTCCAGCGCTCACATACGGTTCACGATGTACAAAACGTATGAGAGTAAATTAACGGCAGCTGAGATGAAGATGCTTCGCATGACAGCAGGAGTGACAAAGCTTGATCGAATAAGAAGTTCGAAGATCCGTGGAAGCTTTCACATCAAAGAAACCATCGTACAAAAAATAGAGCGCGACCAGCTCAGCTGGTATTGCCACGTTCAAAGAAGAGATCATTTGCACCCCGTTAAAAAGGCAATATCAATGCACGTTCCAAAGACATCGCGATGTAGGAAAGGCATTTGTGTGACCCAGGCGTTTAAAGCCACCAACATTGGTCATGCTGCCTACTAACATCTTCAATGTCGCGGTTCGAAACCGCCCTACTGTACCGGAGACGCTCTACACTACTCTTTGCGACGTCTCGGTCGTAGTTGAGCCGCCTATCCACACAGCGGCACCGCTGACTTATCCTGGATCAGGCCTCTTTGATCCAGATATAGGAACGCTTCTGGAGGGATAAAGCCGTTAAGGCGCACACTCTCGTGATAGAGATTGTTGGGGTAATAAGCCCCAAAGATCAGGCTAAATTATTCACTCTGGTCAGATTCGCCCTGTTGTACAGGACCTCATTACGATAGAACTTTATGTACTCAGACTCAGGTGTTTTGTACAAACGAAGGCAAGCCCTCTCAAACACCCGCATCCTTTCCAACAAGATTGGCCCCACGTTGAACCACACGGGACATCCATATGTGAGCATAGGCCGAATGAGGGCCATGTAGCAGATTACCTTCACCCTTGCATCGAGTTGGCTGCTATAAAACAGTCTCTTTGTAAGGGCGAAAGCAACTTTGGCTCTGGCCAGAGCAGCATCTATATGTTTGTTAAAATATAGATATTGGTCTAACCAGACCCCAAGATATTTGACTACACTTCGACTCGCAGGTGGCTGCCCATGCTGTCCCACGATAGAGAACTTTCGCCAATTTTTTCTGGTATCCCTAGAGGCCTCAGACAACGGTGTTCTGAGCAGGATGGTCTCCGACTTCTGGAAGTTAATCTTCAACTTCCAGTCGTCGCAGTATCTCTTGATCTTATCAAAGTCACGCTGCAAGAGTATTGCAATAATCTCGATCTTAGGCCCTGATCTGTACTTAACCACATCGTCCGCGTACGCTATGGCATGATGAAGTGAACCTATGAGATCGCTCGTGTAAATATTAAAGAAGATCGGCGAATTAACCGCCCCCTGTTGCAAACCATTTTTTACTTCAAAAGTTCCAGCAGATGACACATTACCATTCTTCACAATGAACCTCTTGCTGGTGAGCATGTCATAAAGTATGTACAGCTGTGGTTTATGCCCAGCCTGCTCAATTTGAAGAAGAGTCCCTCTAACCATACGGTATCAAAAGCCTTCTCCAAGTCAACCAGGCAGGCACCCGTGTATTGCTTATTGCTTTTGTTCCATTGGATATCCGATACCAGTTTAGACGCGGCATGTATGGTATCATGCCCCGCCTTAAAACCGAATTGGTTATTCGGCATTATGTGCCTGTCCTCAACCCACTTAGCCAGGGCTCTATGGATCACTTTTTCGAATACCTTGCTGATGTTCGGAAAGAGACTGATCGACCGTAGATTACCCGGATTAGAGCTATATTTTTTTTTTTTTTTTTTTTGGAATGGGCTGCACCACCGCTGTTTTCTAATGCGCTGGATAATGGACATTATTCATTGTATTATTGAACAGGATGGTGTAAATGCTCACCGCTTCTGGAGGAAGATGTCGAAGCACAATGTTGGGTATACCATCGATTCCCACGGATTTCTTTTTCCTCAGTGATTCGAAGATCGCTTGGAGCTCTGCCTTCGAAATGAACGGGGGATATACCCTTTAATCGGCGACGGCATTGTTTGCCATATTTCTTTCATTGAACATCGTGATCAGATCGCCAGTGAACCATGTCATTTCGAAGGTAGAAGTTGTGCACAAGGACCCGATTTACCAGGTCGTGGTTCGGGCAAATACTATCATTCACCTTATCCACTTCCTGGAAAGTCACTCCTATAGCCTCTACCTTCTCCTGTGGATCTTCGATCACAAAGAAATTGTCATCCTCAGCTGCGTTATCTAGATCTATGCCTGCTGTTATAAGTATTTGTACATTGTTCGTAGTTCGAGGAATTTTAAGACGCGGAAGGTCGTTTTGATTATTCCTCCGAAATATCTTGTTTATTTGTGGGAATATGCTCGAGTTCTTAGATTTTACAGCCCAAATTTTCCTGTCCCAGTGCAAATTTATAGAAATTCTGTAATTCTCTTTAATTAACTTCGAGAGGTTTCTAATCAACGACTTCAGCGTCCTAACCTCCTCCGAGTTCTGTCTGTCATTAAACTATCTGTACAAGGTTTTTAATCTCGACAGCAGTCTACTTTTATTTTCGTGCGGTGCGTCAATTGTTGCATTGCGGTGTATGCCCACGTTGTCTGTGTGTTGATACCGAGGTATCGTACTGTCCATCGTTCGTTTTATTGTCTCGTCTATTTATCTTAGATATCTATCAATCTCCTCGTTTGAAAGGTTCCTGTTAAACGGTAGGTCAAGCAAGTTCGAGAAGAGTGCTCTCGTCAGCTGTCTGGAGAAGCGAGTCCAACGCATTCTACTGTAATTGTAGGCGTGCAATTGGACAAACTGCTCTAATTCCGCAATTCCATTGGGAATAGTTATTTCGGCGCTGAGTCCGCAATGGTCACTGTCATACACAAAAGTGTGTAAGCAATTTATCGTTTGTCGGTCTATGTCGGTCAGTTGTAACCGTACGTCGAACAGCATTAGATCCAGATAAGATCCGCTTTTGGGATAGGATGGACTATCCGTCGCTTTTAAATCAAGTCGATACTCAACACTGTGTAGAACCCACCGATTGAACAGTAAGTTCTCTCTAGAATTTGGCATGTTATTTCCCCAATCTCTATGTTTGGCGTTAAAATCACTGGCTATAATGAAAAAAGTTCTCCTCTGATTCCAGCATTAATGTTCGAAAAAGTGTCTCGAGCTCTGAAATAAAACAAGTGGATTGAGTAGCTTCAGGAGCATAGACCGCGACCATATACATCCTCTTTCCACTATGGAGGGGGATATACACGATACCTGCTTCCAGCTCCTGGAATCTACGCACTTCACCGCTGTACACTACTCTATGGCGCAACTCTTTCTAATGAAGATCGCGACACCTCCTACATGTACAGAGTTGGGTCGGTCTCTTCTTATAATATTATAACCACTGTGCCTCAACTTGTGTTTCTGGGATAGCTTAGTTTCGCTAACTAAAAGCACATCGGGAGAATGATCTTCAAGCAACTTGATCCTTATCAGTGAATTCACATTTACCGCAAGGATCTTTAAGCGTTGCTCGGCCATGTTCGTACCCATTCCGATTGGTGGTGCGTTAGGCCCGGCAAAAGCGCGTAGATCTGGTCCACCCGCTTCGCCTGCTCTTGAATTTGTCGCTGAAGTTGGCACATCTGCCCCTGGATAGAGAGCAAGATAACCAACAAATCAGATTCAGCGTCCGGTGCTCTCGGCTTTGTGGCCTGCGAAACAACCTTCGGCTGCAACTGTACCGTATTCCCCCGGCCTGACGCCATTTGGGCGTAGGTCACTTGGGGAGTGACGGACTGTGCAGGAACACTTGGAACGGGTGGACGCTTGACTTCCACCTTCTGCTGACGAATGTTACTACTACCCCAGACCTCATGATGTGCATTGGCATCGCAACCGATGATGTAGTGAAGGCTCTGGACGTCTTTCGGCGTTATATAGCCTTTGTCGTCAGGGAAGTACGCTCCTCTTCCTTCTTCTGTTCTGTTTATTTTAAACCCGTAGATTGTTGAGCAATCCTTGTTATGGTCGCTGTTTATTTGCATTACTTCTTCCAATAGTTGAGCAACCAAAACTATCGTAATGTCGTATGCAAAGTCTAGCTTCTTCTGGTATGGATGTCATACATGATATTTCACAGCCATGGGCCCAAAATGTATACTCATTGGGACTATCATCTATATTACAAATTAGGAGTCTTTGTCTGAAGATGTGCTTCCAATTCGCAGAGCTGAATGTCCAATGCAGATTAGCTCCGCCCTATGGCTTTTCAACAACTACTTGCATCTATTGTTGATGGTGACCTTCGAAAACCATATTGATTTTCGTGTGTCGCAATGACTCCTTCCAATCTGTTGCAGATGATATGCTCCATATTTTGCCTGCCGTGTCCAACATACAGTGCTGTTGAAATTACGACGAATGATTCCCGAAGAGATTGCGCCTTTGGGGAGTAGTACTGATTTTCGCCATCAACCTGAGAGTACTCCCTTAATCAGACATGAGTTATAGATACTAATTGCAGTTTTAAAGCTTTCCTATAGATTGGGTATGGTATCTAGTCCATGCTCTCTTTAATTTCCGGATTTGTTACTATCTGTTACTATTATTTCCGCTGTAACAACCGAAACTTGCTGTGTTTCTTCTGGTAAGAAAGATCTCCGATGGGGTTTCTTGTTGCTTTGGAAATAACCCGCTAGTGATATTTTTTACCTTCTTTGGGCATGTATGAGCTTTTGCCGTAAGCTATTCAGTTTTTGCATTACCACCTGGTACCTCTGAGTTTTTGTCAAGTTCGCTGCACAACCTATTGAAGCATCTGCGCTTGCCCCCCTTGAAATTTTTTGCTGTTGGAGTTTGGTCCATTAGTGCAAAACATTCTAGTATCGACAACTTACTATGGATTCGTCTACTGTAAAGAACTATTCTGTACTCAACCCCCGCTATCAAGACCTTATCAGCAGCTAACTAACTACAAACAGGGCAACCCCTAAGTTTATTAATATGAGCCATTTCGTGAACGTATGGCGTTCACGTCGGGGTCCTTTTTAGACCCAATTTGAAAAAAAATTGCTACGAAAGTAGTTAAATATTAATACACAACATAATAGCAATACTTAATTCAAGTAAGTTTTTGTTACTTTACTTTCACCCATGGATCGATTTTCACAAGGACATATAACATACCTACCTGACGCCATAAATGGTTTGTACCATAGAAGGCCATCTGAGCAGTTTTTGGAGTTCAATCGGACTCATAGTCCGTAAAAATGTTATTAAGGCACACTGCCCGAATACATCGTTAAAAGGTTATTAAAACCTAAGCGTATGAAGGAACATTGATTAATATCGTGTATGTCCATCAATAACATCCACCCTCTCACACCCTTATCACCAAGGCATCATAAAATATAGTAGAAGGGATACCCATATAGAACACCCAGACAGACGTTCGTATTTACAGAGATGTCATAAAAATCCTTTGTAATTTCTCGAATGATGATTCTCACCACATAACATCTATCTATCTTCCCAGCAGTTGACCTAATTTTTTCAGCCTGTCTGAGCCCAGTTGTTAAGCAAACAATAACAACAACAGATAGGATGAAAACAAAGGACAAGTTGTGTCCAGAATAAAATAAAAGGAAGGCGGAAACATCCGTAAAACAACACCCCCAAACAGAAAAGAAGTTTCCTTCTCCTTTGATATCCTTTTTCGAAATTTCTCATCATTAAGGGATTCGACTGGCACTATTGTAAATGATTCTTCATAAATTGATTCAAAGCGGACTATGGTCAACCTTGCAAGGGGGTATTAGTTAGTTTTATTCAAACCTCCCTAAATAATACGTCAAAAGTGGTTAAAGAGCCGGGAAGTGGGTCGATGAGAGGGAAGAGATAAGTTGCGAAAACCATCTGATGAAGTTTTCTGTAAAAAATAAAATTCTCAATCCAAGGGACGATCCCTTTGAAAGACTAAGTTCACAGTTCGTTACACGGGATTTGCTTACGAAGTTCGGTTAAGGATTGGTGGCTTTTGATGAGAGGGCAAAAAAACAGAATTCTTCGGGGGTATTTTTCGGTGGCCGCCATGATAATTTCTACCCGTCTCTTGTGATTTCCCGGTATCTTGCAAGGCTTTCGTGGGCCGAAAGTCCATTCTGCATGGCTTCCCCGTATATTATTTCAACCTATTACATATTTTTGGACGACTCTGCGGTAGCCCCGAGACATTGGCAGTAAACGGTGCTGGTTGGCGATGGTGATACCTGGTGAGAAGTGCCCCAGCATTGGCAATGACGCTGATGGTGGGTGGTGGTTACTGATGGCACACGGAGTATGAGGAGTATGAGATGAGTTTTATAGGCGATATTTGGTGCAAAGTCTAGGTATTCTAATTGCGGACTTCACCAACGAGTGGACAGGTTTGGTGGACATGGCACCAGTGGTATTGGTAACGAGATGCTGATGGTAGTAGACGACTGATGCGGTTAGATCATCCTGAATAATTCAGACTGTCCCTTCCAGTTGTTGTTAGCGGGTGAGTTTTTTTTTTACGCTGGGGGTGGTAATCTTCAAAAGATGAAACTGAGCCCGTACTCAGTAACAGTGTGGGACTTTTACCCACTAATCCCTTCTCCCTCTTACCCTTTCCCCCTTCGGTACCGCCTTCTTGGCATTTCATCGGAGGGGGTTTCTGACTTTTTTTTTTTTTTTTTTTATAAAAAGGAAACCCAAATCCCAGAGCACTCAGACTTTTCTAGTCCATTGTATTACCAGGCGGAGGAACCTTTCTTTGGTGCAGTGGTTGGAAAAACTTCGATGTAATTCGTTTTTGCTTTATATTCGGGTGGCTAATGATTGCTGTTCCCCGCTCGTGCTCGAACCTGCACACATCGGTTAACGAGCAAACACACTAGCCACTGCACCACTGCCACCCCCTAGGGGTTTCTGACTTAGTTGTCATTTGTATTCGTGTTAGTCCTATTGAACTCTTTTTTCTCACGTTCCAATATTCTTAATTTGCTCATGATAGTTTTGGCAATTTCAGTCAACGCATCCCAAGTATTTCACCAACTATGCTTTCGGGGGCTAGTGCCACACCTAAATTCTGCCTCGGTCTTTTCCTCTCGTCTAGAAACCGTGGACATCGAAAAACACATGTTCGGCATTTTCAATGCAGTCAGCACATCGTGGACAGAAGGTGTTGCCATCATGCTTGTAAAGGGCGTCCCATAATTCACGCAAAATGTAATTTCGATAGAAAATACAGATTTCTAATTAGAAAGCTTAAACTTTTTATTGATTCATAGAGTATACAGATTGGGGTTATGTATGGAATAGCACATCGGATAAATGCCGCCATGGCTTTGCTGGCAAGTACGTACTCTTTTATTGAAATTTTCTACGACCATTTCGCATAAATGTGGCTAAATTTCATTAACACACCTCCCAATTTCCTATTTCAAGGCGTTGGTGGTCGTGGGCTTGTTTGCATAGACCTTTGACTTCAAAAAACCCCAAAAAGAAAAAAGCATAATGGCGTTAAATCGCAAGATCTGGATGGCCAATTCTGATCGCGAGAACGGCCGGTTACACGACTAGGAAATGACTTTTGCAGTAATTGAATTGTTTCTCTGGCTGTATAGAATGTGGCACCGTCTTGTTGAAACAACATGTTGGTCACATCCATATCCTGTAATTTAGGCACTAAAAACTGGGTTATCATGTCACGATAACCAACACCATTAATTGTTACTGCCTAACCAGCCGCATTTTATTTATTTATTTATTTATTTATTTATTTTTGTCAACAAAGAGCAATTACTTTCTTAGACTTAGTTACAAAAGTATGAATAAAAAAAAAGAAAAACAATAAAGTGATATACAAAACGAATCAAATAAGATATGCTATAAATACAAGAACATTTTGAAGCATATCCGTAGAGTTAGCAATCATGACTGAATATTACCTATCAATCTCTTTTTAAGAGATACCAAAGATATATTAAAATCAATCAAAATAGCATTAGCGTTGTAAGTTATCAATAATCCATTAATAGAGGATGAGCGACCGTAGTTAGTGCGCGAATGTGTAATAGTAAAAAAATCTATTATTACGTAGATTGGTCGATGGGACATTAATGTTAATACAGTTCAAAATTCCGGAGGAATCAATATCATTTGTAAGCACTCTGTGAACAAATACCACTTTAGCAACCATCCTCCTATCCTCAAGCGAGTCAAGGTTAATTAACTTTAGCCTTGATTGATAGGACGGGAGGTTGTAAATATCAGACCATGGAAGCCCACGTAAAGCAAATCTCAAGAATCTTTTCTGGACAGCTTCGGTTCTGGTTATATGGAACTTGTAATACGGACACCAAATAACTGATGCATATTCCAACAGAGACCTAACAAATGCTTGGTATAGTGATTTGATAACATAAGGGTCGGAGAATTCACCGGCATAACGCCTTATTCTTCCCCAAGATCGATTAGCCATATTTATAATGTGGTCTATATGATTGTTAAATGATAACTTAGTATCTAACAATACACCTAGATCCTTTATCAAGGTAACACGAGACACGGCTTCACCACCAAGTGAGTAATTATGTAAAATGGGCGAAATACGTCGTGAGAAAGTAATTACTGAACATTTGCCAACATTAAGGGAGAGATAATTTTTTGAACACCATAGATGAAATTTAAAAAGATACTCGTTTAAGAGTTGAAATGCATGATACTCATTGCCTGATAAATAAATTTTAAAATCATCAGCAAACATTAGAAACAAACATTTCCAGCAAAAATGAGACTACATCATTTATAAAGAGGATAAACAAAATAGGGCCCATGTGACTACCTTGGGGAACCCCAGATGTCACACAAATTTTACTAGAAATGTGATTTCGAAAGTTGACAAATTGGCATCTTTCCGATAAAAAGGATGATAACCAACGTAAAAAGGTACATGGAAATCCTAGTTTTTCCAGTTTATAAAGCAGAATTTTGTGGTCAACACGGTCAAACGCTTTACTGAAATCAGTGTAGATTGCGTCAACTTGATTTCCTTTACTAATTTCCGATATCACGAAATTTGTGAACTCAAGCAGATTGGTCACTGTTGATCTTTTCTTTACAAAACCATGCTGGTTGTTGGACAATAAAGATTTGCAATAAAAATTCAAATTTGCAGAAACTAATTTGTCGAACAATTTAGGGATTGACGATTGTTTACATATACCCCTGTAGTTCTCAACTTTGTTTTTCCTACCACTTTTAAAAAGTGGTATAATAAAAGAGTTTTTCCATACAGATGGGAAAATACCTGATTTTAATGATAAGTTGAACAAGTGGCATAATATTCCATGTAATGCGATAGCACACATTTTTAAGAAACCAGAAGGCAGGCCATCAAGACCAGGATTAAAGTTGAGTTCCATTTCGACTAGGCTTTTTAAAGTACTATCGGGAGAAATCTCAATGTTATGGAACGCGGAAAGAGGTGCATTCCCAAGGTAACTAAAAAATTAATTGTCAATATTTGAGTCCACTTTTGAATAGACTGACTGGAAAAAGGATGCAAACGAGTTGCAGATAGAAATAGGTGTATCCATTGCCTGTCCATTAAATGAAAATGAGGCAGGGTAACCGTCACTTTTATTTTTAATATTTATGAATTGCCACAATTTTTTAGGACTCGATTTAAAAGAGTTTTGCATTTCATTTAAATAAATCAAATACGAGTTGTGTACAGAAATTTTAAATTCGGATTTTAGTTTTCTGTATAACACAAAGTCCTCATCCTCCATGCTACAGCGCCATATCCTATAAGCTCTATTTTTAAGTACTTTTAAATTGCGGGTTATCTCATTGTCCCATGGACAAGACCCCAGAGTAGAGTTTTTGACTAAAACTACAGGAATAAAACTAAAAATTATTTTAGTAATAACCCGATAGAATTCTGAACATAAATCATCAATATCTAACGATAGATGTGGGACCCAGTTATAATTGCTCAACTCCTCACATATATCAATGTAATTACCATTTTTGAAATCGAATTTATAAAAGTTAAAGGATTTAGCTTCATTAACATTCAAGTTGCAAAAAAGGATTAGGAAAGGATGGTAAATATTTTCGGAAACGAGAGGTGAGAAAGATAAGATCTAACGTACGATTTTGATGATTCTTAACCAGATTTAGTTGAAGAAGACCGAGGGATTGGACAGTATCAATGATTTCCGACCCAATCACAGATAAGGCATTTACAGGATTAAGAAAAGTGCAATCTGCATCTCCTGAGGCCCAATCAATTTTAGTTTGATTGAAGTCCCCGAAAATATAAAATAAATCCGACGTGGATATGAGACCTTCAATAAAGCGAAATGCTTCTAGGTACCTTGTTACAACAGGTAACAAGGACTTAGGCGGAATATATACACATACTATAAAAATGTTAGTCGACAAGGTTGACAAGACAATTTTACTACAACAAATTTCAATATCGGAAAAATCATTGAGATCTACTTCAAAAGACTGAAAGGCATTTTTGATTGCAATTAGAACACCACCAAATCTTTTGTAATCACTATTATCTGGTGACCTATCGCAACGATTGACATTGAAATTTAGGGGAAAAATAACGGCATTGGTGAAAGAGTCATCTAAGCCCGTTTCAGTGAGTATAATAATGTCTGAAGAAGAGCAAAGCATATTTAATAAGAACCGAGTACATTTAGTTCTTAGCCCTCTAACATTCTGGTAATAGAAGGCTATTTCATTAAGTTTTTTGGCTTATTGCTTTTAGTGCTTGGACGGTTAGTGAATTCCTTAACTATCATATTAATGGGCCAAAAACTTGGATTCACAATTGTCTTCCCAACCGAAGACAGAGCAATTATTTTGAATGACGCTGATAATCGTCCAGTTAGATTGGCTGGTGTTAAACTATGGCACCTAATATTATTAGTTTCAATGCCTTTATTTGACAAATAATTCATTATATCCGTCGACTTAGTTCTGTATTCTAAACGAGACAAGAACACAACAAATGGAGGTGGAACAACCCTTAAAGTGCTGTCATGAGAAGACGGCAAGTTGGCTGCCGAAATAGCAGAGCTAGCTGCACGATTGCACACCGCATCACTCTTTAATGAGGAGTTGTCAGTGGTGGACGGCACAGTGGGAGAGGAAATGATTAAGGGGGTAGAAGGAGTAACGTTTGCATTAGGCAAAATCACCTTTTTTTTATTGGAACGTAAGGTTCTGGCATTGCTGATGATTTGTTGAGAATTCTTAGGTTGTTGTGGTTGCTGAGGTGGTTGAGGTTGATGAGGTTGTTGAGGTTGCTGAGGTTGTTGAGGTTGCTGAGGTTGTTGAGGTTGAAGATGCAGCAGATGAGGATCTTTCACCGGTTGTTCTTTTAGTTGAACATCTACCTGTTGATCGTCTACAGGTTGATCAACTACAGATTTCGGATGCAGTTGGACTGGCTCAGTTCGTTGTAGTTGATGTTCCTTCAACTGCAGCTGCAATTGCTGTAACTGCTGTTGGTGATTATTAATTTGGTCCTGTTGTTGACTCAGTTGATGACGCTCAGTGTCATTAGGTGTTTGAAGTAATCGATCAATGTTGGCAAAACCGACTGACATTCTTTCGATTTCGGAAACATCAAACTCAAAAATGTCTTGCAATTCTGCGAATATTGCAACTACGCTTTTAAAAGTCTTTTTTAGCTTTATAATCTTCCAGTGTAAGACATCAAAAGATATCTTACGATGTTTTTCGCAATAGTAGCAAAGGCCTGGGATAGCAATAATTTTATCTGCATCTCTCCCTTTTATACCAATACATTTTGCGTGAAATGATTCAAGGCAAATTGCACATGAAACACTCACATCATTAGTGTTTTTCTTGCAGAAAGAGCACTCGTAATTATCCATTATCCCCAGAAATCTCTTCGATAAATCGCTGAACTATGGTTAGTGCCCAAGCTCGGTTCCACTCAAAATTAGAGTTAAATGTCGTTGATTGGAGTATGAAAGTCAAGAGATTGGTGACAGTTAGTCTCAATTTACTATGAATGGCAGAACATGTACTAAAATATTGTACTCACTCATGCAAGAGGGGCAGAAGATGTTGTTCTCAATCACTCAAATGACGTTTCCGGCGAAGTGAGAAAATGAAAAAGTAAAGAGCGACAGAGTTTCCACTCAGACGGCTGGAGCTGGAGAGAGGGAGGGAAAGCGCAACCCACTCAATATACACTCCCAACGGATTTATTGATTGAAAATAAATCTATTTATAAATATTTTTTTTTATTTTCTTTGTTTTAATATGTTTACTTGAGGTAAACTCAAAACAAGAAAGAATTTCTCAAAGGATTGAAACGCGATAACACTTAGGTTTAAAGCGTAGGATGAAATAGGAAAAATTATATATTTTCCGCAGCGAAAAAAAAAAAACAGTGATGATAAGCGCACACGTCACTCACTTCTGGAAGAAGTTCCTCACTTTTCGAAGAAGAATGGCCCGATAATGCCTCCAGCCCAAAATCCGCACCAAACAGTCACGCGTTATGGATGCATTTGTGGATGCAATTACTCGTGGGTTTTCTGAACCCCAATGCGACAATTTTGACGATTAACGAAGCCATCAAGATGAAAATGAGCTTCATCATTTTGTGCGAAAATTGCGAATACTGCTCAACAATGAAAATGCGCTGTTCTTTCGTATAGCGGTCCATTTTTACTAACCCCGAAATGTCAGCTGTCACATTCTTATATTTTTTTCCGTTGGCACCACTGTACTATTAAATGGCGCAAAATTCAAATTTTGCGTGAATTACGGGACACCCTTTTGTTAAGCGAACTTGGTACCACTTAAATCGATAAAATAATCTATCGATCTAAAAGGGACAGATTGCAACATGCATTAAGCAAAATAGTTTTCTCTCTCTCATCAAGTTACACATGCTCGCGCCTAATTGGAATTTCGATGGGATTTGGCCTTTTTACAAGTTGCACGTGATCGTGCCTTATTCGAATTTCAATTTTTCCCTTTTTCCCTTTAAAAATTAATTAAAATTTTGTACAAAGTTATTTGAAATAATTTGTATTTTGAAACAAAAAAAAAATAAAAATAAAAAGAAAGACTAAAACGTAAGACACAACGCAATGTACATATATGTATAAATTTACCGAAATATTTTACAGGAAAATTAAAGAAAATCAGTTTCTAGAAGTTCGGAAAAAGTCTTTCATTTTTTTTATTTGGAGAAGTATCGGAGTATAACTCAACACCCTTTATTTATGCAGGTATGAATGGAAGCATCCATGATCTGTCAGCAACTGGGTTAGGTGAAACCCTACTTCACCATGCCGTCTTTCTATCCATGGTTTAAACTGAGCTATGATGCGTCCACCTACCCTTTTCGGAGGCGATCCAGCGTTCTTGCCACTCTTCAATGCTCTGTATCCTTAGTGACATCTACTGAGTTTCGTCGTTTGGAGCAGTTAGCTCTTGTTCTGAGCGTCTCAATTCATATTGTCGTCGCTGCCCTTCTGCCAGGATGTCTATTGGTACCATTTTTGCTATCACGCAGGCTGCATCGCTGGAGGTGGTACGGTATGCGCAGCAGTGTACACATTCTGTACACTGAGGCAATCTTACTTCTGTTTGTTTTAGTCGTCATGACCCAGATTGGTGCGGCGCGTAGAGGATTATAGACGCTATTACTTTCCCCAAAAGTAATCTTTGACTGTGCCTAGGGCTTCCTGTATTAGGCATGATTCGCTGGCATTCGCTGCTTTGTGAGACACACTTTTGAAGTGTTCCTTGAAGGATAGCCTCGTATCTAGTATGAATTCGAGGTATTTTATGTGGGGCTTTTTTTTTTTTTTTTTTTTTTGTCGGGATAGGAAACACTCGGGATAGGAAACACTCGTGGGGCTTCAATGTTCCTTCTTCCTGCTACTTATGAGAACAGCTTCCGTTTTATGTTCTACAAGTGTGAGACCAGCCGAGCTCAGCCAGTTCCGTACGGTCCTAATTGTAGAGTTGCTTATCTGCTCCATCTCTTTCAGTAGTTTGCCAGATACGAAAGGTGAGTTATTGTTCGTAGTCTGTAGGGTAATAGCCACATTTGTAAAATTGGTTACTTATTGGATCTTAGAACCATGTCGCTTCTGTCCAGTTGCCAGAGCTGCAAGATATATTTTTTTTTTTTTTAATTACAGCGAAGAATCGCATATAGCATCAAACAAAAATACAAATTTATTTTATAAAAGCTTACGGGAACCAGCAGATTTTTAATGAGGAAAAATAAGTATAAAAGAATTAAGTCTCTCTATTCTCCTAACCCCTGTTATTGGATTCCAATATCTGCGTTTCTACTTACTTACTTATGTCCTTTAACCCCTCGGGGGGCATAGGGCGTCAACCACGCCTGCGCGCCATCGTGTTCGGAGTTCTGCAACGCGTTTGAGCTGCCTCCAACTCATTCCTAAAGAGCTCGATTCCTCCTCAACTGTTCTGCGCCACGTTTGCCTAGGGCGTCCCGCTATTCTGCCTGCCTGGGTGAGCGGATTCCACTGCATAGCGTATTTCGCAATGGAGTTGTCTTCGCGCCGTAGGGTGTGTCCAATCTCTTGCCACTTTCTTCTTCGTATAGTAATGCTTATAGGTTCTTGGCCCGTTCTCAGATAAAGCTGTTCGTTGGAGATGCGGTTCGGCCAAAAAATCCTCAAGATGATTCTTAAGCATTTGTTTACGAAGACTTGCAGCTTGCGTGTGTTAATGGTGTCCACCTTCCAGGTACTGCACCCATAAAGCAGCACTGATTCTACGTTGGAGCGGAACAGTCGTAGCTTGGTTCTTAAGCTAATAACATTGCTTCTCCAGATTTTGGACAGCATTCCGAACGCAGCTTTAGCCTTCCCGATTCTGCTGCACACATCCAGTTCGGTGCCACCGCGATTAGCCGAGACGACACTTCCTAAATATAGAAAGTTATCAACTTTCTCGACTTGCTTTCCGGCAATGTTAAGTTGAGCGCGGGTATTGGAAGTACTCAGGGCTTTTGTTTTGGCTGTGTTTATTTTTAGCCCCACTTTGTTTGCCTCAGCTTCTAGATTTTGGGCCATCAAATGAAGATCCATTATCCGATGTGAAAGTAGACAAACATCGTCAGCGTAATCTAGGTGTTTAAGGTAAGATGTCATAGTCCAACGAATTCCAGAATTAGCTTCCGTCAATGCTGCACGGAGTACATCGCTGATAACCACCAAGAACAATAGTGGGGACAGTATGCACCCTTGACGTACTCCACTTTGGACTTCAAAGTCCTCCGACACCTTACCATTGTGCACGACATGACACTTACCGCCCTCATATGTAGCCTTGATAATAGCTATAAGCTTTTCTGGAATGCCTCTCCTGCGCAAGGCCAGCCAGATAGCATCTCGATTCAAGCTGTCGAAAGCCTTCTCGAAGTCGATAAACAGTAAATGTAGCGGAGACCTATACTCAACGCATTGTTCGATTATGATCCGTAAGGTGTTTATGTGGTCGATGCAGGAGGATCCAGCGCGAAAGCCTGCCTGTTCGACATCGAGAGTTTAATCTAAATGATCTTTAATTCGTTCTAGAATTATTCTAGCTATTATTTTGGCTACAGCTGGAAGAACACATATACCTCTCCAGTTACCGCACTCCATCAAGTTACCCTTCTTTGGAAGCTTAATGATCATCCTCCTTTTCCACTCCTGTGGAAATTGTTCACTATCCCAAGCTCTCCGTATTAGCGGATGCAGCAAATCTGCCGATGTATTTGGCGCCGCTTGAAATAGCTCGGCAGGGATGCCATCAATACCCACCGCTTTGTTTTTCTTGAGGGACTTGATTGCTGTTATTATTTCAGCTTTACTGGGAGGTACGGTGCGAATTCGGGAATTTGTTGCTTCGAACTGCTCATTCGAATTCAAGATCATACCGCCGTCGTCTAAGTGATTTAGCACTGCAGCAAAATGTTCTCTCCATCTAGTGAGCTGATCCTCATCCGAAATCAGAAGGTCACCGTCTAGACTCTTCACTGGATGTTGTTTGGAGTTTCGACCACCAATGAGCTCCTTAGTGATGTTGTAAACAGTCCTACTGTTGCACCTACTCGCTGCTTCTTCAGCCCTTGAGGCCAGTGAGTTAACATGTTGGCGCTTGTCACGTCTCACACTACGCTGCACTTCTTTCTTCTTCGCACGGTATTGGGCTTCAAGCTCGGTTCTCTCTACTGCTGAGGCCGCTGCAATCCGAGCCTTGATTGCTGTACGCTCATCGATCCATCTCCAGGTGTCTGTAGAAAGCCATGTGCGGTGGTGTTTCTGCTTTTTACCGACATAAGTGCGTGCCCCAGTCGCAAAAGCATTTTTCACAGCACTCCAGTGGTCATCCATGTTCTCTATGCTGCTGATTGCTTCTGCTTCTAAGGCAAGATGGTCCCTGAACTGTTGGCGCACTTGGGGAACCTTGAGCCTGTCGATATTAAACCTGGTGATGTTAAGCAGGTTTGAGCGGTTGCTGTTGACGGATGCAGTACGAAGGCGTAAATGAGCTACCATAAGATGGTGATCTCGTTCTTGTCCGACGTCAGCTCCACGTCTGTTTCGGACGTCCAGGAGACAATTTCTAAAGCGGCGACTGATCGCAATGTGGTCGATCTGGTTGGATGTTCGTTGCCTATCAGTAGAGACCCAACTGATCTTATGGCAGGTGTTATGCTTAAACAGCGTACCTCCGATGACTAGGCGGTTGGTATTGCAGAAGTCCACAAACCGCTCACCATTGTCATTACGGTCTCCCACGCCGTGAACTCCCATCACGTGCTTAAGCATGGTGTTGTCGCTACCCACCTTGGCATTGAGATCTCCCATTACCATTACGATGTCCCCATTAGGCGTTTGGTTGTAGGCGGCACCTAAGTGGCTATAAAAATTATCCTTTTCATCCTCAGTCGCGTCTAGAGTCGGAGCATAACACTGTATGATGGTAATTTTTCTAACTCTACTCTGGAACCTAGCCGTCAATATCCGGTCACTATGGGGTTTCCAGGATATGAGGCTACTACGTGCTGCTGGAGTTAGCATGAGTCCTACGCCAGAACTCCGTGCACTTCCAGCTGGTTTACCAGAGTAGAGCATGACAGTGCTTTTTGTTGGGGAGATGTATTCCCCAGCATCGTACCATCTTATCTCGCTCAGCCCTAAGATGTCGATTTTATACCGTGCGAATTCGCGCTCCAATTGGAGGAATCTGGCGTTATAAGGCCCTTCCTTGAGTGAGTCGAGGAGGGTCTTAACGTTCCAGAATCCGATCGTTGTCCGTGTCCGATAGCCAAAGGTCGTCAACAAATGATCAGTCCGTATCCGAGGCGTATGTTTCCGTTTCGGAGCAATAGTTTGTTTTACGGTTGCGGCTCGCTGGGCCACAGACCAACCGACACTTATCCTGTTTTTTGGCGCAGGAAGCTCGCCATTCGTCCTCTCCCGTTAGCAATTTCCGAAGAAATTCCCAGATGGCACCACGAGGAGGTGGGAGTAGGGCTTACTAACAGAGCTGCTAGGTTTTCGGCTGCAGTGGCTCCTACTCGTTACTTAGCGGACCAGCACCTATCGGGAGATGCTGCCCCTACGAGGCCTTTGTTAGTCGTTTGCCATCCAAATCTCCAATCTGCGTTTCAGTCTGGTCTATTAAGGTTGCTAGCTTAATGATACTGAGTTGGATTCCTTTGAACATTACGTTGCTACATAACAAACAAGTTGGAGCAATATTTACATTATACCCGACATTGATACGAAAATTTAAATGTTTAATGCTTTTGTAAATTTATTGCTTAATAACCATATTCCAATTCTGTCTATATTCCATATTCAATTTAAGCCTCTAGCTTTAGAGTATAAGTATAATAGCCAAAATAAACTAGCAATCCAAAAAAGGGAACGTTTCTCCCTATCTGGGTTGTTGTCTTGACATCAGTCTTGGGGGTCTAATGGTCTATAGACATCGGAGTTGGACAAGCACAATCACCTTCCAAATGCTTGGAGCCATCACTTTATCAATTTCGGACAGGCCAAGCTGTGGGTCGGTGTATTCCGGGGGCCAAGCAATCTCTGGTTTTATTTCCTCCTTTATTTACATATGCGGGTCTTGTGTGGACTAATACCATGCTTCCCTGTTACTTGTGAGTTCCAAATAAATACAAAAAAAAAAACAAATATGACGGCGACCTGGGAGACCTAATCCCATCGACCAGCTCTTGGCTAAACACGTCCTAATTAGAACGGTAGAGCTCTAGGAGCAACAGAGACGAGAAGAACATTGTCTTCTCCAAAAGAAAAAGAAAAAATATGCGAAGTGCGCAATCGAGAATATTGAGAGCTTTTACTCCAAAAACAATGCACAGAAATTTTATCAAAAGGTAAAGAAACCTTTCAGAGAAGCAAAACCTGCACAGAAAAGAGTTGAAAACGGAAACCTTGTAGTAGAATCACAGTCGGTGCGAATAATATGGAATGAACCTGTCAACATAGACGGTGATAGCCAAAATTTCACCCACTTGACTAAAGCGAAGTGAAGATAACAATATCCAAGCTAAAGTCTAACAAGGACCTGACGGCTTACCGGCAGAAGTTTTCAAAGCAGCTAGTGATGAATTCGTAGAGAACATACACCAATCCGATGGTCAAATGGATGTATGCCTGATAAATGGAATCTCAGCATCGTTTGCCTGATCCATAAGAAAGGAGACCCCCTCAGCTGCGCCAATTATGTAGGTATCAGTCTTCTCAACATTGCATACAAGATCTTTCCTGTGATATTGAGTGAACGCCTGAAACCTCTCATCAACAGCCTGGTTGACCCGTATCAATGCAGTTTCAGGTCAGGAAAGTTCACCATCCACCAAATCTTCACAATTCGGCAGATCCTGGAGAAAACCCAAGAAGAAGCTTACGATTGCAAGCATTGAAGCAGAGTCGGTCAAAATGGGCTCAGAGATAAACGAAGGCAAAACCAAGTATATGCTGTCAGCAAGAAGGGGCAATCTACACCGACGAATTGGACAGAACGTCACAGTGGGCGGCTAAAACTTCGAGGTAGTAAGAAACTTCTCTACCATGGCTCTGATATAAATTTTGAAAACAATACCAGCGTAGAAATCAAGCGAAGAATAACTCTTGCCAATCGCTGTTTTTCTTTTTTTGGGCTTATAAGGCAATTCAACAGTTAAACCCTATATCGAATAACTAAGGCGACTCTATATAAGACCCTAATCATCCCAGTCCTGCTTTACAGTGCTGAAACATGGACTTTATTAAAAGCGGAGAAGAAATCTTTGGTCGGTTCAAGAGAAAAATTCTTCACACCCGTTTACGTTGACGGGTTTTGGAGGAGAGGATGCAAATACGAGCTGTGCAGCGGCATCGATTTAGTCAATAAAACTACATATTATACATTTGAAATGGCTGGGGCATGTCGAGTGAATGAACACAAACACTCCGGCCCACAGAGTCTTCGAATCTAACCCAGAGGGACGGCGCAGTAGAAGGCTTCCTTGCCATAGGTGGCTCGCATAAGTTCAAGGGGACCTTGGCCAACTTGGAGTGCGCTGCTGAAGGTAATAGATGCACTTTGTTGCTTGCTGGTTGACATTGACACTTCGTGATGACATTGACAAATCATTGCTGCGTTTTTGTAAATCATCTAATATTTTTCTTAAAGATGCCGGGATCTCTCCAAATATTCGTTGGATTACATCCACGCCTTTCTCGTTGCCACATCTCAGCCCGCCGGAGATAACCCAAGTAAATATATTTTCTTCCACACATAATTTGTCATCCCTTAAAGCAGTTTTCATGGTCAGTCGCAACTCTCGCAGAACTTTCATAGCCGCAGCCAACTTGGCTCTTCTTTTTCGGATATTGTGCGGCAAGTCTTTCCGAATACTGATTTGTGTACCTTAGGTTAGGTTAGGATCGGCCCTCGATGAGGATGTACTTAGACCAGAAAGTATTTGTGTACCTTAAGAATGCTACAAACGTTCTACATTTTGCGTAGAAAGTTTATAGCGCTGTCTCGGGAGTTCATTTTGACGATGATTGTGGCTTTACTCATAACGCGGTTGCCCACTCTATATGCGGCCTCGATGTTGTTGGTGTCATCGCCAAAGTCCAACAGTTCAGCGCATATGGACTTTGCACTCTCAGCCGGGTCCTTATTGGTCTCTAACGGCAGGTGCACCACTAGATTGGTTTCGGTGTCTATTTAAGCCTCCAGCAATCTGTTACGGTTCTCTAATTGGACTACTTTTGCAGAGATTTTTTCGTGATTCTCTTTCTCTTTCGTGGGCACCGTGGCGTAAGTGGTTAGTGTGTCGGATCACTACGCGTGAGGTTCCAAGTTCGAATCCTACAAAACATTAAAAAGTTTTTCCACGGTCCCACCTCTCGCGAGCGTCTGACAAACATCCGAGAGTATTGCTGTCTCGAAAAAGCTTCTCAAATCGCCGTTCGGAGTCGGCATTAAACCGTACGTCCCTTCCATTCGTGTGAAAAATATAACGCACACAACATGAGTAGTTGCGAGAAGCTAGGCCCTGGCACTTAATGAGCTGTTGCGCCAAATATTTTTTTTTTTTTTTTGTTTTCTCTTTCAAAATCATTAGTTCTGTACAGAGTAGCTGGAAGTCCGATTTTGACGTAAGGCCCTTGGCAAGTTCTGCATTCTTTTCATCGAGAATCTGCTTAAACTGTTCGATGCTGATGCCTGTAATATAATCCATTTCTAAGCCGCACGAACTTTTGCTAGGACGTCGTTTCTCACTATTGGAATTGTCTGGAGAAGTCTCCTGAAGTCCTCGTTTGTTGTTCATGAGTTAGAGTAGATGTTGTTGGGAGTTGCGAACTTGGATGTAGTATGTCTTATCTACTAGAACTTACTCAGATTTTATTTTGAGGCCGTTGCTTGAACTTTTAGTGCACACTTAAAATAAGATTTTTCAAATATTTTTTGTTTTTTCTCAATTTTAATTTAATTTATTCTCGAGGTATTCAGAAGCTAGACCACTTTGACAGATCACAAATGTCAGTCCCCTAAATATACTAGTACACTCGTATGTGTGTGTTTTGTGCACTTTCCAAGATTGTGAACCATATGTGCACGCTGGAGGCACAACTGCGATGTAGAGTCTTCCTTTCAGTGTAGGGGGAATTTTTTTTTTTCACAGAAGATAGCAGAGTTTTCCCAACACGCCATACACCCTACGCTTATGCGATGATTGATGTCGTCATCACTGGTTGCTTTGCTATTGATCATTCGTCCCAAACACTTAAGCTTTTCGCACTTGGGAAATACTATTCCATTCAAGTAAATATCTGGAATAGGCCTGAGTGGATCAGAGGATACGCAGAACGAGTATTCGGTCTTTGTGGGCTAGCCTTGTTACACATTTCCTTCCTAAACGAGCACTCATACGTCAAGTTCGTTGGATGGATATTGGATCATCACTTATGATGACTCCATCGTCAGTAAAGAATATCTCTTATACTAAAGAGCAAAGGACCTACGACGCTTCTGTGGTGAACCCTCACTTTGATTGGGAACTCTTCGGTTACTCCAGGAACCATCTTTCTTTTGACTTTGCTTCTTCGTATATTTCCATGCTTATCTGTACATAGGCTTCTGTAACCCCTCGATGTCTTAGCGCCACCCATGTCGGATCTTATGTTTGTCTGTCGAATACCTTTTCAAAGTCCACCAATACAATATGCAAATCCTTTAAGGAATCGTGATGTTTTTTCATTATGATCCGTATACTTTGAATTGCATCTGTGTTTGACTTACACGCGACAAACCCGCACTGATTGTCTGATAGTCGTATTATTTTTCGCCGTCAGCCACATAATACCTGCTCAACGATCTTCATAGTATTTGAAATCAACTTGATCGAATAGTAATTATCATAGTTCCCCACATCACTTCTCCCTTTGCTAATAGGGAGAAGGTAGCCTTCGGTCCATTGATTGGATATTGGATCACGTCTCATAGGTTTAGAGGTAAAAAATCTTTAGCCATATGAACCGGATATTTTTCATATTCTTTCAGAACTCAGAGGCCATCTCGTTTGGCCCAACCGCTTTTTGAAGTATTTGACCGCCTCACTTACTTCTTCTCCGCCGCCTTCACTTCCTAATAATTTAGTAAACATAACATGTTTTGATTTTAGTAAATTTTTTTGTCAGTATATCGGTGGTCATTTCTTCGGTTGGTAGGTATTTAAGTGTGATCAGTGACTTCTTGTAGACTTCCCTTACATAGTGGAAACGAATGTCAATATGCTTGCTTCGTTCATGGTAAACCGGGTTCTTTACAAGATGTTGAGCATTGCTAACGTGGGATTGTGAGATTGCCAACGATGTCTTTAAAACCCATTCCTGCGACCAGATTCCGTAAACACACTACTTCTTTGGACACTATAGTCAACGCCATATATTCTGCTTCGGTGCTTGATAGTGCCACAGTCAGTTACTTTTTTGCTGCCCAGGATATTGCGCCGCCACTGAGCGTGAAGACATAGCCGGTGTAAGATCGTCGGTCATGATTTGTAGCCCAGTTTGCATCCGAGTAACCGCACAATGATTGCCCTAGTTTACGATAAAACAAATTATAATTAATAGTATTTTTTAAGTACCTAAGTATATGCTTTCATGTGGGTTCTTATTAAATTGTGACAGCTTATTAACGGAGTGGAGAATGTCAGGTCTTGTTGCATGCCCAGTGTACATTATGGATCCTATTGATTGCTGGTAATCCTTTTCATCAACTATCTCACAGTTCACAGAGCTGCTGCATTTCTTAAATTTCTGACCAGGTTCTAGTGGGGTGGATCGTCCTTTGCAATTTTCCGTTTGGTAACCCTCAAGTAGTGAAAATATCGCTTGAGTCTGGGTGATGCTAACACAATCTCGTTGCTTGTTCTGCCTTATCTCCATTCCCAAGAAAAATCCAACTTGTCCTTTGTCCACAACTACGAATTCCTGTTTTAGCTCGCTCTTGATTTTGTCTAATTTTATTTCGTCTGAACATGCAAGTAGAATATCGTCGACATAGACTGCGATGATATTAATGTAACTTTTCTCGTTCTTCGTGTAAACACAATAATCAATTTCATTACGGATGAAACCCAATTTTTTTCGAGTTTCGTCCAATTTCTCATTCCATTCGCGTCCAGACGGCTTTAAACCGTACAACGCTTTCTACAGTCTGCAAACGCTATGGGGATGCTTGGGGTGTATGTATCGTTCAAATAGGCACTTGTAACATCCATTTGATAGAGATGCAAGTTGTACCTCACCGATAATGCAAATATCAAGCGGATGGTCGAATAACGCGCCACGGGTGAAAATGTTTCATGAAAATCCACACCGGGCCTCTGACTGATTTGGCTACTAAACGAGCTTTGTACCTCTCAATGTGTCCATCCTTACCTCTCTTTAGGCTGAATACCCACTTACACTGAATAGGTTTTCGGTTCCAGGGTAACTCAACCAGTTCCCACGTTTGGGTTGATATCAGGGCATTGTATTCGACATTCATTGCTTGCCTCCATTTTTCAGCGTCGTGGGCGAGCAAGGCTTCTTTCACTGTTGATGGTATCTTTCCGACCTGGCCGATTAAGTACAAGTTGATCTGCGCCTGACTTTGCCTCTCCAACGCCTTCGCTCTGCTTCTGGTTATCATCTGTCTTTCGTTTTGGCCATCGGTTTCTTCATTGGGACAGCTTTCCTCTGTTACGCCTTGGTTGTTATCATTTATTGACGATGAACTGGCGGCAGATAGATCGCCAATCTCAGATTCGTTTTTTATCTTCACCTCTTCGACTGACGTATCTTCATCCGTGTCTGATACGTCATTTTCAGGCTCTTCATTTTACATCGGTTGCTGACTTCACCAGTTCTAGAATAAGATACTCATTAGTATTATTTGTTTCTGCATTTATGTTACCTTTCGTATCCAGGAACTTCATGTCACGACTTTTGTAAACCTTTGAGAAGGGACGTGTACACGGTATGCTTTCGATCCGACTGAATAGCCCACCATAACGCAGTCAAGCCCTTTAGCTCGAAATTTAGATCTTCCTGGTCGTTTATCGAGCATAACTCCTTTGCAACAGAACGGTTGTAGATGCCTCAAAATGGGTTTTTTTTACTCCAGCTTTCGTATGGGGTAATCGAAGTTAAAGCCGTTGTCGGCGACCTATTTTTTAGATAAACGGCAGTACTCACCGCTTCTGCCCACATCATTTCTGGAAGCCCTGAGTCTAGGAGCATACGTCGCGCCATTTCTACCATAGTTCGGTTTGCGCTCTCCGCTACACCGTTCTGTTGTGGGGTATATTCCACGGAAAATTATCGGCGCACACCGTTTTCTTCTAAAAACCTCGCAAAATCCCGGCCAATATACTCGCGACCGTTATCATTCCTTAAAATCTTTAATTTGTTTCCCGTTTCGAGTTCAGTACTAGCTTTAAATCGTTTGAATGCGTCAAATATTTCAGTTTTACATTTTATAAAATCAACATATATTTTTCGCTATTTGTCGTCTATGAATGTCACAAAGTACAAGGCACCACCAAGAGAAGGGACCCGCATGGGTCCACACACATCGGTGTGGACCAGATCTAATGTATTCTCACTTCTATTCACAGGCCCTTTCGGAAAAGCCTGTCTCGAAATGTTTCCCTTTAAACAGATTGCACACGTCATTTTTTCGGGAATAATCTTCAGGTCAAGACCACGCACCATTTGTTTTTTATATAAAGAAATCTGTGCTTTTGCATTGAGGTGTCCGTACCTCTCATGCCAATGTAAAAAATGTGTATCCACTCCCGTTGTAGCTACCGACATCAATGCTTTATACGTTGGTGCATATTGAAATATGTACAAATCACTTTTTCTTTCTCCCGATATCACGATTTTCCGAACCCGTTTCGCACCAGAGCGGTCGCATTATTAAACTCGACCGTGAGCTTGCATTGAACCGCTTTACGAACAGAAATGAAATGTGCCTTCAATTCGGGTGCAGAAAGAACTTCGCGAAGAATTACCTTCGAATAATGAGTTCCGATTAACACTTCTCCCTTTCCAGAGGACTCAATAAAGTTGTTTGCTGGTAGTTCAATTTGTTCTGTATGTTTCTGCAAATTAATAAAAAAAACTTTTTTCGCAACACATGTGTGAAATGGAACGACTATCAACAATCCACGTGCATCGATTCAGCACACCCGGATCACTCGCATAAAGCATAGCAAATGAGCTAGTTACTTTATGTGCATTATATTTTTCTTTTTCACGACACTGAGCGGCATAATGTCCCTTTCGACTGCACTTAAAGCATCTACCCTTTAACCCGCTAGTACCAGCATGTTGATTATGATCATGTGCAGGTCATTGAGCCTTATTCTGCCGCGCACTGGATTTTGCAATGAATGCTATTTCACCTTCCGCTTCTGTATTTTCATTTGCCCTTCTTTGCGCCTCCTCTAGCAACTTGGTCTTCAAAATTGATAATGACGGTAGTGGGTCTCTCGATTCTATCGCTATCACAAAATTTTCGTAAGCTTCCGGTAAGCTCGATAGCATGATGATGGTCAGTAGCACTCCTTTAATATCTACCTCTATCTCTTTTAATTTTTTCCACACATCTAAAAAAGCATGTAAGTGGTCGGACATCGCCTGATTTTCGTTCATTCTAAGAGCAAGTAACTGCTTAAATAGAGTCACTTATCGAGCCGGGCCGGTGGGTCTATAGAGTTCTTCAAGCTTTTCCATTCTTCATCAGACGTCTTGCAGTTTTTAATGTGACTTAACTACGACGATTTGATGCACAATAAAATTGTTGCCAGTGCCTTTTCGTCTTTTGCCGTCCATACACTCCGTTCGGTCGCAGTCGCTGTTTCCGCCAATACCTCAGCTCCACTTGCATATGACCACAACCCACTGTGAATGAATACGCTCCTCATTTGGGCCTTCCAACCATCGTAATTATCATTATCGAGTTTATCGATTTGATATAACGAGCTCATTTCAATCAGCTTTAGTTTATACCGCCCGATTTAGCACAATGAAAAACTGTTAAAAGTTCGCGAAACCTGGGCCCATAACTTTTGTTAGAGGATCGAGATAATAAAACGCTGAGCCTTTTTTCAACTGTTTAATTCAGTAGTTCACGAGAGACTAAAGATGACTTACAGATTAGAAAAGTATGTACATAGATCATAGTTCATTTAAGCTGTCTGTACATAGGAAATATATATAGGTAGTATATGCGCTAGTGTTAGTGTTAGTGATGCGTTGCTAAGTAAATATTCAACAATACACTTTGGCGAATGAATCTCCTCAGTGCTCCTCCTTCTTTGAGCGGTTATTTTGAAAATGGTGGCCCTATTTTTCGTATCAGCAACCGGGGAAGATATTACCTCCAGCTCCCAATACAGGCCTTCCATACTCTCTGCTTTGAGCTGTGCGCACTTCTTCTTCGCGTGACTCTTGCAGCGCCTGTATTTCACTTCGAAGCTGGCTTTTTCATTTCTATTATTAGAGGGGCACTTTGACCAAGCTTCGAAAGCCATTTTCTCCTTATTTAAGACTTTTAAGAATAATATCGAAGCAAAATAAAAAGTTGTTTGTATTAGCATATCAGCAAGGACCTTACCACAATATTAAAACTAAATCGATGAAAACCGAACCAAGTTATTGACAATCAACTCCCCAAAGGCTGACTCCCTTATATGTTAGGTCACAAACAAATATCTTCTTATCGTCCTTAGCTCAATAGTTCACATTGGCCGAGCATACTCGTACCGGCGACGACTAAAAAACCATAATGCTTACTGGTTCCAATCCAAACATCATAACCATGTAATCCTAAGCCAATAATACTTCCAGAAATGTCCTTTTATCCTTCAACAAAGTACAATTTCATAAAGGAAATCACCAATTCTTGGGGGATACATAACATCGTCCTTCTGCCCCCCGCAGACTGCTCGAGGCATAATGGTTCTTACCCTGACGCGACAATGGCATTACCAATGACCGACAATATTTGACCTACAAATTCTCTCTCTCGTTTATTCGTTGCCATCTAACCAGCTCGCGGGCATATTTCGTTACATCCTTGTATATGTATATGGCTTACAGGATGAAATTTCAGTCCCTAGTTGTACATTTGTTATACAAATTCAGTTCATAAAAGGGACGAACAGAAGAAAATATACTCCAGACGAATATGTTTGATAAAGGAAAATACTTCAAAAGGAGAAGAGAATAACTTAAAGGGCTTAGTGATGTACAATGATGAAGCTGCAAAAAGTTAAAGAACATCGATTGTGTTTTCTATAGTTCGTATACGAGCATTTATATGTGCCGTGGCCTTTGTGCCTCCGCTCTGTACTTAAATCTTAGAAGGGTTGAAGCAATTTTAAACTTTATCTCGAGCTCATCGTACGATTACTGGAAAATTCATACTTTATCTGTTTTAAAAGACTGGGAAAGGGACCATTCATCTATCATTTTCTATGTCATCAGTTCAGAATACACCAAGACAATGACAGTTTAAAGTGTGTTATAGAATTCGATGTCTAGGCATGTTTATCATTTAACTGCATAGTACTAGAAAAGGAATTTTTAACTAGATTAGCATTTGTATAGGAGCTAGGGGATGGAAGGCATTTAGAAGGAGGTGTCCAAAAGATTTCTTCATAATAGATATGAGAAAAGTATTATACCATATTTACCAAATTTGTTCGCAGTCGGAGAAAACCCTTAAAGGGTTCGAAGCAGGTGAACAACACTATCGAACTATTGATATTCCCGGGACTAAATCAGATGTTCTTTGGAATAGTAAGTCGTAACCTGTATTTTATTCTAAAAGGCTCTCTGATACGCGGAACTATGAGGATGGAGTGACTTGCTATCATAGGGAGTACAGAGGCTAATACATATACATATATTGCTCAGTGATCAGAAAAGCTCTTTGTCTCCCTGGCGAATTCCAGAATATCGCCGATTCCTATTGGTCTGAGGTAGGTTAAATCTGATACGTTATGAACCCTAATATATTCAGTCTTAAATTCCCTGCTGTGGTATAGTGGCAGAGCAAGTTCTCTACGTATTCTTTCCCTTCCTAACAGCTGGCACATGTCATCCTTTAAATCAGTTCGAGTCTGAAAGAATGCTTGTTGAGATTAACTTGTTCTGTTGTTAGTTTCACCATCAATCTCACCTGTGTTCTGTTTGAGTCTAAGGCTCGTTATGCGATGTCCACTTTGCATGGCTAGCATTAAATATACATACGTATATACATTTTCAATGGCCCGCTAATACTTCATAGCGGTCGCGGGGGTAGGATGCTCAGGTGCACTATCCATCCTTCTCGATCCTTCGCCATTGACTCCAACTCATCAGGAGGAATCCCTAGACGGCTGCAGGAGAGAAGTATGATTAGGTCCAACCATTTATTTCTAGGCCTACCAAGGAGTCGCCTACCTAATGGCACAGCAATTATGGCACATCTTGGAAGCCGATTGGGGGGCATACGCACTACGTGGCCGTACCATCGAAGTATAGATTGCTCCGTTCGGAGAAGTAGCTGCTCAACATTAGCACCTCGCGTACTTTGGTGTTGCGCACTCGATCCCTACGAGTTATTCCAGCAAAACCGCGAAGCAACCTCATTTTGGCAGCTCGTATCCGCGATCTTATTCTTTCGGTCACTACCCAAATTCCATAGGTGAGAGATGGAACATACACCGAGTTTAAAACCGATAGCTTAACTTGAACACTAATTTCGGCCTTCCTTATAACATATTAGCCAAGCTCTCTCAAAATTGATCAAGTCTGACCAATTCTATAGGATAACTCAGCATTGCTCTTCCTATCAGTCGCAAATAAGACCCCGAGTTACCTAAACTTATCCAATTGCTTCAGTGGGACTTCACTAACATGCAGAGTGCACTGAATGGATTTTATGGAAACGATCATTACTACCGATTTTTTCACGTTCCAGCCATTTTCATCCTCATTCCAGCATCATCACAAATGGCTACAAAGCTTTCAAGTGCGCGCTGATTTCGGTTTGAGAGGATCTAAGGATGACCAAGCCATCCGCAAAGAGCAGATGACTAATCCTTAGGTTTCCCACTTTGAAATATTCCCCGCCACGGCTGCGCTGCAACATCCAATCTATATATACAATGAAGAGGAGAGGTAACAGAACGCACGCTTGGCGGAGTCCAACTCCCACAGTGAAATGTATTGATTTAACACCTTTTATCCAAACACAGCTTCTAGAGTTTGAACATAAAGGCTGAATCACCCTTAACAGGGAACCATCAACTCCATACTCCTGCAGAACACTCCAGAGTTTGCCTCGAGGAACCTTTTCATATGCTTTTTCCCAATCCACAAAACAAGTGTAGACAGGTTTAGCATACTGCCAGGCCTTCTCAAGAACTATTCTAAAAGTGAATTACTGGTCGGTTGTGCTTTTACCGGAACGAAAAACGCACTGCTCATCCCCCAAACTATCCTCAACCACATCTCTGGAACGCGTTTCTAGCACCTTAGAGAAGACTTTTCCAAGGAGACTTAAAAGAGATATACCCCTGTAGTTGGCGCAATCCCTTTTTTCCCCCTTTTTTTAAACAGGAACAATCACCCCCATTTGCCAATCACCAGGTGTTTCATCGCATTCCCAGGCCACTTTAATGACACATGGGAGCCATTGCACTCCCTCTTTACCTAAACCTTGAGCATTTCTAGCCGGATTTTATCCGCGCCAGATGATTTGCCAACTTTTAGCCCATTGATCGCCAAAGTTACTTCCTCTACCGTAGGACTACTTTACGCCCTACTCTCGAATATAAGGCTGTTCGGGATTGAGCAATTCTGAAAAGTGCTTGCTCCTTCTGCGTAAGATGTCCTCCTCATTGGAAAGAAGTGTAACTCCCATCGTATGCGTGTAACAATCCTTGGTTTATGCTTTGGTAGGAGAGGTACTCTGTCGCTAAGATACGATTTGCACAGCACGAAGTGATGATCGGTTAACAGTTCGGCCCCTCTCAATATGCGAACATCACAAACCATTCTCTTCAGACACAATGGTACCACAAAGAAATCTATCAGCGACTTATGCTAAAGACTCTGATGGTACCACGTGCATTTGTGAATGACTTTATGTGGAAAGAAAGTGTTTATGATGAATAAGCCATTTTCACAACAAAAATCCAACAACTTCTCTCCGTTCGCATTTTGATCAGGATCACCGTTCATCCCAATCACACTCCCCCATGTCATAACATCTACACTCACATAAGCATTGAAGTCACCCATCAGGACAAAAGAATCCATATCTGCAACCTTTTCAAGGGCAACATCAACTTCATCTAAGAAAGCTGCATACTCTGACTGAAGGTTCGGTGCATACACCTGCACCAATGCCAGAGTTGATCTTTCAAGCTTGAGCTTTAAGATCGCAACTCTCCCTCCTAATGGTATCCACTCCAATAGGGATTTGTGAGTATCCCCACTTCCGCCCGAGCAGACATTGAGGGTGCGACTCCTGACAGAAAGAGCTTCTACCCATCCGAAAGGTCCATAGTTTTAGAACCTATCTGCTTTGTTGAAGAGACGCCAACTATATCTAGTCAACTTTAAAGAACCTCCCTAACAAGCTCAAGGACCTTCCCTGTGAGGGATGAGATGTTTCATGTGCCTATCCTAAGTCGATACCGTTTTCGAAATTCAGAGAATCCATCTGTGCTCCTATCGTAATGGTTCGCGCGACCCCCGTAATGGTTCGCGTGACAATTGGCAGGAAGCTCGTAGCCATTTCGGGTTTTACCAGGCCGGCTGCCGAGCCGGACAGGCCGACCACCAGAAGCTGGCATACATACACACTTCAGGCCTGGCTCCAAAGGATGCCCTGGCTTACCAGGTTTGGTAATATCCGAGGCCCGTTTACGTCTTCTTGTCATCTTGGTGTATGCGCTTTGTATGGATGGAACTAACTATTTTAGTTACCGCATCTGCACATCCCAATCACATTGCCCGCCCCCCCACCATGAGGAGGTGAGCTGCCAAGGGGGCTATTGAACCTTATTGGGTCAAATATCATATCTTCATGATCAAAGAACATTGCTCTAACATTTTACGAAATAGTTCACAATGCCGAATGTCATGTCCTTCACGTTAGTATATAGACGCATACTATAGACGCATGTATAAAAATTGGTCTGATGATAGCTATGTGGAATCAGTGTACCATATTAGGGCTCAGACCCCACGTAGTACCCAAAAGTCTTCAACACTGCCAGAAAATTCAAAGCGGTCGAGTCGATTTCAGCTCAAGGAAATTATGCCACTTCAGCTGGCTGTCTAAGATTGCTCTTAGATAGTTAACATCAGTAGCAAGTTGAAGAGTCAAGTCTCTCAACTTTGGTAGCACAAGGCTATCACGTTTTCCCTTATGATAAATGTGGCCGCCGTAGCGCATTGGTTAGTGCGTCGGACACAACACGAGTGGTTGCGAGTAGCTAAATATAAATATCTCACGACAGTTTCATATACTCCATACCTTCTGGCAGAATTAGAAATGGAATCACAGGTAGCGAGACTATAAATCTCCTTGTTCAGTCTATTCTCGATCCTATAAAGAAGGTCGTAAGGGTCAGATAGTAGGAAACAGTTCAATATAGCAAAGTCTTCACGATCTCCAGAAGATTGGAATAACTATAAGAACAGCCTCAGGGTCTTCAAAAAAGAGATAAGGAAAGCTCAGCGAGAATCGTGGAGATTACCATATTCTGTAGCAATATAGAAAGGACAAACGATTCTAGCAGATTGAGGAAAATTCTTCTGAGACTGGACCAAGTCCACAGAAGAAACATTAAATCTTCTTATGGACACGCATTTGACCGGGAACTCTATAGATACGAACATATCTATACCCCAACACCACTGTATCATAAACGTTCCGGCAGGAGTAATAAACACCCACACTATTCATTGGGCTGTTAATAGCTTCCTACCATATAAATCTCCAGGCTTAGATGGTATTTCACCAGTAGAACTGCAAGAGGGTATAAAACCCTTAGCCACCTGGCTCTACGTGATTTTCAACAGCTGCCTTAAATTCGGCTATACCCCATCCTCATGGAAACCAGTTAAGGTGGTCTTCATCCCGAAATGCGGTAAGACCTCCCCCTATAATCCGAAAGATTTCAGACGAATCAGCCTCTCCTCCTTCCTTCTGAAAACGTTAGAAAGGCTAGTCGATAACTATATCCGTTCAAAACTCAGGGTATAAACCTTATCTAGCTCTCAGCATGCTTACCGGAAAGGTTTTTCAGTGGAAACAGCTCTACATTCGTTAGTAGGCACCATTGAAAAATCTCTTGCCGCTAAGGAATATACTATGGTGTCTTTCCTTGACATAGAAGGCGCCTTTAATAACGTCAATACAGAATCCATCACAAGAGCGCTCGCTGACCTGAAGGTGGACTGCTGCCTTTGCATCTGGATAGAGCGAATGCTGAACAGCAGACAAATTCTATCCGAGCTCGGGTACTGCTCAACCAAAAGACTAGCGTACAGAGGCACACCCCAGGGGGGTGTTCTCTCTCCGCTACTTTGGATATTAGTATTGAATGAGCTACTCACTTCACTAGGAAATAAAGGCTACAAGGTCGTAGCATATGCTGACGATATTGCCATAGGCATCTCAGGTAAATTCCCCCAAACCCTAAGAGATCTAATGAACTCGGCGCTAAATTTAGTAGCGAAATGGACGGACTGCGTTGGGCTCAACGTAAACCCGTCCAAAACTTAACTAGTACTTTTTACTAGGAAATGCAAAATCCCGTTCGTAGCCCCACCTAACCTTAGAAACACGGAACTCAGCTTTTCAAACAAAGCAAAATACTTAGGGTTGACCCTTGATAGTAAACTTAACTGGAAACAGAACATTCTAGACCGAACCAAGAAAGCGGAAGTCGCCATCTACACCTGTAAAAAGGCTATAGGTCCCAAATGGGGTCTTCAACCTAATATAGTACACTGGTTGTACCTGGCGGTGGTCAGACCAATCCTCGTTTTCGTCTGGTGGTCTGCATTCGAAACAAAGTGCAGCACAAACTCTATCGAAAGAGTACAACGATTAGCATGCAAATACATCACAGGGGCTCTCAGGGCCACTCCCACAGCCGCCTTAGAAACCCTACTTAATATATATCCCATTGGCATCTTTGAGAAAATAGTAGCATCTAAAGCAGCCCTAAGACTTAGAGAATCTCTCCAGTGGTCAAGCTCACAAATTGGCCACATGAAAATCTTACAAAACTCCAATCCCAGAGTAACAGATTACATATCCCCATCTATTGATTTCAATATCAAATATAACACCACCATCCCTGACAGATCCGCATGGGATGACGATATCATTCTAAATGACGTCGCAATCGAAATCTATACAGATGGTTCCAAAACATTGGAGGGCACAGGATTAGGTAAATTTTCCGAATCACCTAGGATAAACGTAGCTCTCCGACTTCCGGACCACTGTAGCATCTTTCAGGCGGAAATATCGGCTGTTCGTGAAGCAGCGCGCAGACTCTCTATGCACCGGATAGATGGTAAGTCTACCGTCCTTTACATAGACAGTCAGTCAGCGATTAAAGCTCTGGAAACGCCAACAATAAGATCTAAGTTGGTCAAACATTGCCGCGAATCTCTTAACGAGATTGCGGACAGATACAATATTACTCGGTGCTGGGTCCCGGGACACAGAGATATTCCAGACAACTGTAAAGCGGATGAACTAGCTAAACAAGGCACCGTACTTCCTCTAGATGTCAATAGAGAGGTACCGACACCACCAATACAATTGATGAAAATCCGTATGTTTAACCAAGCACAATCTACTGCAAACAATAGATGGAGTAATCTAGCTACGTGCACATCGACTAGGAAGATCTGGCCTTTACTAGACGCAAAGAAAACCAAAAATCTCCTTTCATTAAATAGAAGGAGCATAAGCCGCACAGTAGGAATAATCACAGGAAACTGCTTGTTAGCTAGACATGAAATTGGAATGGGTTTCCCAGCAAACGATTTCTGCAGAAGCCGCAGAGATGAAGAGGAGGAGGAGAATAGTCTCCACCTCCTTGGTACATGCCCAGCGCTAGCCACACTAAGAAAGAAGCTACTAGGTGAATACTTCTTTGAGGACCTAAGTGACATGTCTAACGTAGACATTAGAAACTTAAATATATACATTGGTAAATCCAACTGGTTTAGCTGAAATACCCCCACACCACCACCACAGCTGCTCCCATCGTTATTGGTTACTATCAATCCCCAAGCGGTACTGCAACAGACACCTCCCAAGATCGATAGTTAACCCTCCCATATCACTAGACCAATGCCTGTAAATAACTTTACTGCATAGAGGTAACAGAGATTGATTGAGTCCATCAATCCCCCTATTACTCACATGCACACAACCTACACGGTAAACTAGGTACTAAGGGTTTGACTGAAGCAGTCAACCTAAATAGCCAAACCATCCCCTAAAGTTTGACTGCATACTAGTGCAAGATTGACTGCATCAGTCATCTCGCTCTACTTTGCATTCCCCACTATTTCCACGGTCCACCTAGGTATGGGTTCGATTGAAACAATCACCCCACCTAGTCTACACTTTATGCGTAGCAGTACTTAGAGTTCGATTGAATCAGTCACTCTATGTACGCTTATGCTTCTCTACACCTACACGGTCCACCTAGGTATGAAGGGTTTGACTGAATCAGTCACCCCACCTAGTCAATACCATGCATAACAGTAATTAGAGTTGGACTGAATCAGTCACTCTACTATACTTATGCACCTCTACGCCTACACGGTTTATGGAACCTGCCAATATAACTTGCACACACAGTATAGGTGGTTCGATTGAATCAATCACCCCCATCACTTGTTGCACACTATACCTTCTCGGTACACTTTGACTTCAGGGTTGACTGATTCAGTCACCCTCTCTACCCTTCTCAGTCAGCATTCTCAACCAACACCCTCATGAGAAAGGTTAAGGTTCCCCTGGTTACCGGTGACTAGACCGGGCATTACTCATGTAGTATCACAATGGACCCAAGCGATCTAAGTGTGTCCTGACACCGTCAGGACGGCCACCTTTACCTAACCTTACCTAACCTAAGGGTCAGATTCGCGGGATCTACTACTCTGATAGGCGTTCTGGTGTCTACTCAGAAGAGTTCATTCCAAAACCCATGTACTTTGCACTGCTATTGCATACTGCTATTTTGCACTGATAATTTACGCTTCTATTCTTTATTGATGGACATGTTGCTCAAACTTACTTTCATTCTGGTCTTCGACTTTAAAACTGTCTATGGTTTTTATCGCCGAGCTCTATATGGCATTGACTGATTTTCATATCTCGTCTCAACTGATTCAGCATAACGCTAGAAAACGTACGATAAATAGTGCTGGTGTTTTAAATAGCTAACCTTAACTCATAGTCGAAGGGCGAAACCCTTAAATTAAGCTCGAACTGAAAGGGAGTGTGAAACATAATCTAAACTTGACCCATATTTCTCTATTTTCGTATCTTTTACCGACCTTCCTCAAGAATATTGTAACGCAATGCTTACGTGACTTTTACCAAGTACACTTTGATGAGTAGCCCTTAGTGCAACAACCACAACTATAATCGGAATGGCCTCCACTTTGTCCCTTCTGACCAAATACTTCCTCTTCAACCACAAAAACCGCAGTCCGTAAGAACTACCCCCCATCGATTACCACTACAATTCATGTTGCATGCCATCGGATAATTGAATCCAATTCGTCATTTCATTTATCTTTCGATTGCCCACTTCCTGTCGTGTCTCCACAACCAATGCCTATAGAACAACTGCCAAACGGAATGACAGCCAATGGCATAATTTATTGGTAAACCAATGTTATGGAAAGCCTTGAGGTGTTTCAAAATGTCGTCCTTGAAGGGTATAAACATAAAAAATAAAAACAACAACCGCATACTAAAAGATTTACTATCGCGTGCTGCATTTGGATTAGGGTTGGCTTGACTCACGGAAGCAAAATAAAGACACATCAGACGCACACACACGCCCGACACTAATTGGTGTAACGTTTAAGCAATTAACAAACCTAAGGTGTGCTTTCGGGGTAAGATTATACTTAATTTTATTTTATTACCTGATGACATGTCTGTTTTGTTCCGACTAAATATAGTTTATGGGTGATAGGCATTTGTTTTGACATTAATTGGCGGTGTCTGGTGGCACATAGTATGGGTATGGGTATGGACAAATATGATAGGTTAGCATATTTTGACAGAATGTCCTCTTGGAATGTCCATAATAAGTTCAAGAAAGGGTCAACAGTATTTTCTCTTTAGGTCAAATGTATATACTGTTCTAGTCACAACGCCAACTGGTCCTGTTTATTCAACACAGGAGTTTTGTGATCTATTTGCTGACACTTGGTCGGTCAATTCGAAAGACTCTAGCTTCTCCTCAGATTTTGTACTAAAAAAAGTAGAAGCGTTAGCGTTAGTTCCAACCTGCAGCAAATCTAGCCGCAAAACATATTGAAAAAAATATTTCTTTGGTAGAACTTGAGAGTTGCCTACCAAGGGTAAGCGGTAGAACACCTGGCCGTGACAAGATTTCCTATCCAATAATCAAAAACCTACCAGACGAAGCTAAAACTAGACTGATCAAACTCTATAATAACATACTGGATAAAGGTATTATACATACCTCAGAGTTGGAAAACGGCCTATATTGTACCAATTCCCAAGCCAAAAAATAAATTGATATAGTTGATGGATATCGTCCGGTTTCGTTACTACCATGCTTATCAAAAATTTTAGAAAAAATAATAGCCAACCGTATCCTTTGGTACACTGAATCTAAAAGGGTTATAAGTTTAAAGCAAGTAGCATTCAAGCTAAAAAGGGACTGTATGGACGCACTATTTCACTTAGATTATGTGTTATCAAACGCACTATCCGCCCGAAACCACATTCCAATTCTAGGACTTGA
This sequence comes from Brachypalpus laphriformis, assembly GCA_945910035.1. NCBI lineage: Eukaryota > Metazoa > Arthropoda > Insecta > Diptera > Syrphidae > Brachypalpus > Brachypalpus laphriformis. The sequence goes on from OX246753.1 coordinate 39,603,965, forward strand.
TTTTATAAGAGATTTCGATCGCATAGGCATTCACTTTGTGTTAAAAAAATTAAAGCAATGGGGAATTGGTCCCAAGATTTTCAATTACATAAGATCGTTCGTAACAAACCCTAAATAATGCGTTAAAATTGGAAACTTTTTCTGAAAAACCGTACCCTTTGATATTGGCATCCCTCAGGGGTCTCCTCTTTCTGTAATTTTTTTTGCCAGCGCTTTTGATGAGCTAAGTATTATAATATCTAAATATAGAGATTTAGATCACAGTGTTTATGCTGACGACATATATACATATTACATGTAAACACAATGATCTCAATCATACGAAAACTCCATTCTCCCATTTACTAGAGGAAATAACAGAATGGTCTTCCATATCTGGCTCAAAATTATCTTTAGAAAGATGTAAAATACTTCATGTTTGCCGTAAAAGAAAATGTCAGAACATAAATTTATCTCTCAGCAACATATTAATTGAAAATGTAACTAATCTAAGTATTTCAGGTCTTATTGTTAATAATAGGTATAACTGGAAACCTCACTGCATAGCTCTTAAAAAATCACTAGCATCAAGGCTCAACATAATTAAGTATCTGTCTTCCAAAAAAAGTAATGTACATGTCAATACTCTATGTTATTGGACTAAAACTTTAGTAGGTACTAAGTTAGATAGATTATGCTTTAGCTATTTACGGCTCTTGCCCCAAATCCACGAAAAATATACTTAAGCCCATTTATCACCAAGCTGCTAGAAAAAGCATAGGAGCTTTCCCCACAAGTCCTATTAAAAACATCCTGACTGAAGCCGGCTTACCTACAATTGAAGGGAGATGTTTGGAAGTTGCACTTAAACTCATTGTCAAGCTGTCTTTTTAAACGGGTTCAATAATCGACAAAGATATAGCCCAAGCAACTAAACACAAATAGCAGAGAAGAATTCCGTCGGCTATAAACAACACCTTAAAAACGGCACACAGTCTGGAAGTACCATTTAAACGGTTCACAAAATACACACCATCCTCACCACCTCGGAACCTAAACACATCGTCCATCCTACTACAACTCCACCATTTCCGCAATTTGGTTTATAATAAGATGTTTCAAGAAACATTTTATGACTTTACCTCCAAAGGTTGGAAATTTCTATATACTGACAGTTCGAAAACCATTGATAGTACGTCATTCGCAGTAACATCACATAATGGATCAACAATTATTCAAGGTATACTTCCAAATACTGTTCAATATTCACAGCAGAAGCTCAGGTCATCTACGAAGCTGCTAAAAAGTTCTCACACACCGCGGGCAAATGGATTATTTGTTCTGACAGTATTTTCGTTGTAAAAGCTATATTGAACATTAGACATGACTCTATTACAATTGCCAAGATCCGAGATTTGCTTATTAAATCACCTTCTAAAATAAAAATTATGTGGACGCCAGGTCATGTTGGGATTACAGGAAATGAACCAGCTGACCAAGCCGCAAACTCAGTTCATAGCTCTCCAACATTTTTGTATGCATCTTTCAGCAGAGAAAATCTCAGTGGATTAACCATGGGTAAAATCAAAGACCGTCGAATACAGGACTGGATCCATTATAAACACCATTACCAAACAATCAACTCTAACAAAATCCGGCCAGTATACCCCAGCAACATGTCCAAGCTCAACATAACCAATTTTATTCGTCTGCACCTGGGACACACCCAACTGACACACCAACACCTTTTGAAAAAAGAGGCACCCCGATATGCCCAAAATGCTACAGCGTCATTACGATATCACACCTTCTGGGGCCATGCTACCTCTCAGCCAATAATCCTTTTCAAGATTTCAACATAAATCATCACAATATACTGAATCTCCTGCAAGATCCAAACCGCAAAAATATTGAACTTATAAATAAGCTACTATCCATACACAAAATTAAAATTTAACTATTGTACAAAAATATATAATACTAATTACTTATTATTAAAATGAATTTTCTATAATCGTTATCCTTAACCTAAGAGCCGAAAGTGATTTGTTGCTAGTGTTCTTAAAACTTGTATTAATAATAGAATTTTAATTTATTGTTAATGTTTATAAATAAATAAATAATATACTGTTCTGGTGCAAGTACATAAGCACGGTTCTAGACCCAAAACTTAGTTGAAAGCTTAACAAAGAACAGCAAGTGTAGCTTTCTATACCGGCAACAATAAGTGTTTGCGAGAATTACACGAACGAATATTGGGCAGAACACGCCCAATAAGTAATTTCAATAATTGCTTATATTGTTCATGGTTTGCTTAGTCGCATAATTAATTTATTTATCGGAAAAGTTATATTTTGTCATAGTTGCTGATTTGTTTATTTGAATAAATTATTGGCCTAGGTAGGAAGGTAGGTAGAAGTGGTTGTGTCAGCAAAACCATGGCGACACTTAATTAGCGCAAAAGCGCTGTTTTAATACGACAACTCAAGTGACCTGTCGGATGAAAAAAAATACGTTAACGAATACGAATACGAATGAATACGAATGCGAATATTTGGCGCAACAGCTCTTTAAAGTGCCAGGGCCCAGCTTCTCGCAACCACTCATGTTGTGTGCGTTATATTTTTCACACGAATGGAAGGGACCTGCAGTTTAATGCCGAATCCGAACGGCGATTTGAGAAGCTTTTTCGTGACAGCAATACTCTCGGATGTTTGTCAGACGCTCGCGAGAGGTGGTACCGGTGAAAAAACTTTTTGGTATTTTCTGGGATTCGAACTTGGAACCTCATGCGTAGTGATCCAACACACAAGCCACTTACGCCACGGCGCCCCAAAAAAGACGTTAACTGCTAGGGAAAAAGAAAAAAGACAAGGGAAATGATTATTAATCAAATCCACCCCGTTACTTTGAGGAAACTGATAATATCCCCAATACTAATCTTCGCTAGCTCTATTAGGTTGTCAAAAAATGGTTTACCTAAGGTGCGCAGTCTGGCCTTGCCTAAAGCCGGACACTTGTAAGAGGAAGTGTAAGATTGTTTCTATCTCGTCAGCAGAATTGCAGCTGCGGCAGTGTGCATTAAATGTAATGCCTATTCTGGCCGCATGAACCCCGATGGGCCAGTGGCCAGTACTAACTGCCAGAACTCTTGTGATATCTGCGCAGTTTCTGTTTAGTAGATCTTGCGTTCTTTTCCGGGAGTATTTGGGCCACATCTGCCTGGAGATGACACAGTTCCGCACCCCCTGCAATCTCCTATCAGCCTTTAGCAGATAGTGCGCGAAGATGCCTCCCTTGAGGACCCCCAAGGGGACGTTCACCTCCTTTGCTAGGGAAGCATCAAGGACAGATCCTTGCCTCGCACGTTCATCAGCTCGCTCATTCCCCTCAATGTTGATGTGACCAGGAACCCAAAGGAGACAGATCCTTAACCGATGACCAAGCGAGGCGAGTTCTTTTTAGCACTGTTCTAGTATCCTTGAGGATGTAGTGGCAGATACTATAGCCTTGATAGCCACCTGGATGTCAATGAGGATGGAAATGGTATTTAGGGGTTTTATTAAGTAGGCGGCAGACCCCTAGAAGACACTGCATGAATCAGGAAGCCGGTAAGACCTGGAAATATTGAGGAAATCAGAGAATATCCCCGCCCCTACCCCGCAGTCCATTTTTCAACCGTCGGTGAAGATTGTTGTTTCGAACTCATTTGTCAGTATGCCAGTTTCCCATTCCGCCCTGGTAGGGAATCTGACCATGGCGTATTTTCTAAAGTTCACTGTGGGAGTTATATAGTCGGTCAAATTTGCTACCAGATCCAAACCATACGGATTGGTGCACCAGCATCCTGTTTCCCTAAGCCTGACCGCACTACATGATGATAGGTGCATAATGTGAAGATCGAGTGGTAAAAGGTGGAAAATAACGTTCAAGGCTTCGGTTGGACATGTTCTCATGGCACCCGTTGCGCCTATAGCCGCAGTTCTTTGTACCCTGTTGATGAGTTTGATGACCTAATTCATATCTTTTCATAACAAAGTAAATTGTTTACCTCAATAGTTTTTAAATATAAATAGAGTACAGAAATAAAATAAAGTGCAGTTCTTATACCAAGTACAAAGTGTACTTATCTTCTTAATCAGTGGTTCTTCGAGCCGGATTGCTTACCATGGTGCGCAGTCGAAGCTGTAAGTCACAGTATTTAGCAATAACTCACCCAATGGTTGTGTTTTGTTGGGGCGCCAGAGGATCCAACATTGTTCGTGATCTTAGTACGGAAATGTTCCTGGCAGCCTTCACACGTTTCGCGAATAGACGTGCTGCCCATCTCTGGTCCTCTCTGATAATGGTATCAATTTTATTGGAGCGAAAAGGAGGAGTAACCAAGAATGGAGCGGAGTCACCAATAACTGCAAGTAGAACTGTTGGAAGTGCAATCCGTCCTACAGCCCTAATTTCGGCGGTTTATGGAAGGCCGCCGTTAAGTCTATGAAACATCTAATGAAGAAGATGTCCAATATAACTAGTCTGACCTATGAAGAATTCAATTCCTTATTGTGTCGCAATAGCCGACCATTGCATACAGAATCATCAGAAGCAGAAGACGCATCCGCCCTTACACCATTCCATTTCATCACGCAATGAAGCTTCAAGAACTCTGTAATCGATGCAAGTCGGGACTTCTGTCCCAATCACAAAATGCTGGTTACAAGTGCAACAAATCCAGCAATACTTCTGGAAACGTTTCCACCACCAGTACCTCTACCAACTGCAGAAGAGAATAAAATGAAAATTCCCAGCTCGAACACTCGGCAACGGGGATCTGGTATTACTGCAAGAACCAAGTGCTACTCCTGTCGATTGGAAAATCGGTCGAATTATTGAATGCTATCCTGACAGTAAGGGAGATGTTCGGAGAGTCGATATGAGGACAACCAAACGGGAGGTCATACATCGCGCAAGAAATCGTCTGGTCCCTCTTTTCCCGGGAGAGGTCCAGGACGAGCCTGCCGTACGCCGAAGCAGTCGATAGCATACTCGCGCCACCTCACTGCTAACTCGAGTACTTTTATGTTGGCTGGCCCTCACTACCCCAACAACTAAAGCTTTAGAAATCCAAACAATCACTCCAGGTGTCCATATTCAACGTTTGGGAGACGCTTTCATCAAATAGGGGAACCTAGGGACACTTGATCCCCTGGGAGACTTGATCCCTGGGTATTATTTCCACAACGAGAATTGTTTTCTTGGAATAATAAAGTGACATCACTGCATTTGATACTGAAAATTACCTCAGACGCCATTTTGCCAATCGTGCGGAAGAACTTGGACTTCAAGGGTGTGTTTTGTGTTAATAGCCGTAAAGTTTTTTTTTTTTTTAAGTTTTTTTTGTATTTTTTTCTCCACAGTGTTGTTAAGTGAAGTGTTTTGTGTATATTTATTTTGGAAAGTCTTTATTTTGGTAAGTATTTGTGCATATCTCTCATTAAAATATAGTTTGTTTTCCATAAAAATTTTGTGAACAAGTAAGAAACTACCAGAGGGGAGATTTGATCCCATTAAAGTAAGGGAGACTTGGTCCCGGTATCTAGTCTCACAGAATATAGGAATTTAAATTTTGTTTTATATTTTTATAATTTTGTTGTGTATTTTTATTATTAGGCAACATCACCTTAGCCGCCAACATCACCTTAGCCGCCAACATCACCTCAGCCGCCAACATCACCTCAGCCGCCAATATCACCTCAGCCTTCAACATCCAGAGCATATATAAGAACTCCTGAAAAAATTCGTCCGTTTCTTTAAGCAGCTCCACGGAAGCTTGCTCAACAAGGACGTAAAAAAGGTTCGACAAAAATATTGACATACACTCCAGAAAAAAACAAAATCGAAGAGGAAATTTTATTGCGGCAGATGAAAAAAAATTAAAGATGCAAAAACAAATTGCGAAGGTAAAACGTAATATGACTGCAACTATTTCATCATCATCCGAAGACGAAGGCAAATTGCCACCATCCCCTGAATCGACATTCGATGTATTTAAAGACGACAATCAGTTATTTCGTTCATCTAGCTGCGAATCAGAAAATCAAAATGAGCTATCTTCGCTACTCTGTGTGGATGACTTGGTAATTGTGTACATGCTTTCGATGAAAAACCGAGTACACCATTATGTTGGTACAATAAAATCACTAACGGAACATGGATATGTAGTACGCTTTGCTAAAAAAAATCAATAACAACACTTTTAAATGGCCAATAAAAGAAGATATTTCCGAAACAGCAAGGTACCAAGTCGTTAAAAAAATAAATCCACCAATTATCAGAGTTAACACCAGTTATTTTGCTTCAATTTAAAAAGTCCTTAAGAAAGTTTATTTTAGAGTAAATTTCGTTTCTCTTAATAACTTATAATAAAACTTTTCTCAATATTATATATTCTTATATATTTTGTTCCTTTTAATAACCTACATATAATAAAACTTTTTCCAATGTAAATAAAAAAGTATTACATGAGTAAAGAGTGTTTCATTTTTTAATATATGGAATGGGGTAGAGTTGATCCCCCTGTAACCAAGTCTACCCTACAATGGGATCAAGTCTTCCTTATACGGGGACACTTGGTTACTTTTGAAAATTTTAGAAAAAGAGCTAAAAGTATATCTTATCGAACTTATATGGTTTGTTTAGCTTAACAATACGATAAACAACAAAAAGGATTACAAATCCGTTAATTGAGAAGGAAGGATATCTTATACTTTCTGAAATAATGTGAAATTTAAAAAGGGGGGATCAACTGTCCCCAGGTTCCCCTACTCTGAGTTGGAGTTCTCGGTCGATACCTCCTTGAATTTTACCTCCGATCTGATTGCCATCGACAATCATATGAAGGACTTCTACGATTACTGCCAACAATATCAGAACAGCAGATACTCAAAGTTATATCAACACTGCTGTTCCCTAAAAGAAACTGTTAGGCGCTAGGCGCTGGCAGTAAAGGAGGGAATCACTGCGAGCTATCTCAGTGAACGGACAAAATATTCCATCGGGCCTATAGTTCCAAAAGGAATTGTCAAATATGGTCCCCAAATACTTATGACTGCTTGCATCGCATATCAAGCAGTAGAGAATTACCAACTACAGCATCAGATCATCCAATTGGGAAGTAGAATAAAACAGGTATTAGAAGTATCCCGCCTCATAGCAGACATTAATGACCTAGAATGTAAAGCCGATGACGTGCAACTTCATGCAAAACTTGAACAGCAGCAGCAACTTCGGCTTTAAGAGCCGCTACGCAGGAAAATCATCAGAACATCATCACCATCTGGCCCGTTGAAGCCCTACTGAGCCATGTCAGTAAATTAAACGAAGGCTGCCAACAGTATCAAAAACAGCCGCTCTATTCACTTTTAACAGAATAACGAAGGCCATGCGCAGAGATATGGTTACAGTGACGTTCCTCCGGTCCAAAGGAGAATTTTCTGTAAAAATGCCTTCATCACCGTTCCAACCATCGAGGCTCATGCTATTCTTCTAGACTGTAGAGACTTCCTACAACATATCGTGCTCGTTAATGACAACGAAACCTCCTTCTATCCAACCCAAGCCATCGATTTTGGCCACGGAATCTACGACAATGTTAAGGAAACACAACTAAGTAACTGCGGGAAAGAAATATTCAAAAGCCCCACTTCCCCCTCGCTTTTGAACATATGCACCCCAATACCAGTCAAAACGGAATTTGATAAGGTCTACCCATTGCGGAATGATCTTGCAGTCATATATAGAACAAGCGCTAGCAAAGTTACTATCGTATGCAATGCCACACAGACACCATTCGTTACAAATGTTAATCTGGTGAGGTTTCTAGGTTGCAGAATCTCCGACACCCAGTTTGATGTTATGTCTCCCATCGAAGAGGTGAAGAAAATCGAGACTGATTTTAAAAATGTCTCAACCGAAGACTTTATATGTCCTCTCCCAAAATCGACTTAAATAGAGAGCCCACAAAGGATTCCCGTCTTGCCATACTCAAGGCAAGACTCTCAGCTGAACTGAATAACAACTACCGGGACTTCTGGGAACATTATTACAGGTACTTAGGAGCTATTTTTACTATCCTCTACATCTCTCTATTTTCAATCATCTACGCCACCAAAACGAAGGTTAGAGATCCCTAACCTTCGTTTTGGTGGCGTAGATGATTGATTGGGAGAGTGGTTGAAGTGTGTAGGGTGTGTGTTTAGTACGTAGGCGTATTCCTGGAATCGATTACTCAGGTTTGGGAATCGTGCATGCTAGTAGCACTCGCGCTATTAGTACCTATGAAGATTATACATCCTTGGCGCAACCTAAAAAAAAAAACATGGAAGTTGGGTACGGGCACACAATAGGTTAGGTTAAATTGGCTGCCAGCTTACGCCAACACACATAGACCAAGGAAGGTCCCGTTGTGGTACTATGAAACCAATTAGAGCTTTTAATGAAGCGAAGGTTGCTCCTGATGTCTAAACCGATCAGATCGCCCAAATCGTTAAAATAGAAAGTTCCTAGGTTTTTTTTTTTTTTTTTTGGTTGCGCCTGGAGGTGCAGGAATCTCCACAAGATACCAATGGTCCGTACCATTGGTTATGCCCGATTCATATATCTGACAATGCCATCAGTGCTAGTCAGTATATGCCTACGGGCTAAACCTCACCTCCTCAGAGAGGCACTATGAGAACCGGCTGCGCGTACTCATTGTAGTAGGAAATTCGTTCCTCTCATTTTTTCATTTTTGTGATGACTACGACTAAGTTGCCTTAACGAGTAGTTTACGCTTCTGTAGTGTTAATCGCGTTAGGTAGGTAGCTTTCCAGTGAAGGCACCTACTAATACCGTCATTACATGCTGTTTTTCCTTACGGCGCTAGGTCGAAAGGTCTTGTTCTTTGTAGTCGGCGCTCAAGGTTTGTCACGTCCATAGTACGGATTATTTCATTATTGCAATGAACATGAAGACGGGTACAAAGTTTGCGAGCAAAGTTTGTTACTTCGTCCCTCACGGTAGCAATTCCTAGATCTCTGTGAATATCACTATTCCTTATATACCAAGGAGCATTCACGATTGCTCTTAGCATTTTATTTTGAAGTGCTTGCAGTAGAGCCATATTGCTTGGTTTGGTACAACCCCAAAGTTGTATACCATATGTCCAAGACGGTTTTAGGACTTGCTTATACAGAAGCAGTTTGTTGTATACGCTTAACTTCGAGTATCTTCCGAGTAGCCAATACATTTCTCTAAATCTGATTTCGAGCTCTTCGCGCTTCTTTTTAACGTGTGGTTTCCACTTAAGTTTTGCGTCTAGGGTCATTCCTAAATATTTTGCCTCGTTTGCGTAAGGTATTTGTACCAAGTTAATGGATATAGGTAAGTTGTTTATCTTTCTTAACGTAAAATTGACATGCGTTGATTTTGTCTCATTGAGGACTATTCGCCACGTTTTTGTCCATTCGCATACTTTGTTCAAAGCTCGTTGGAGTTTTCCTGTGGATGATTCGACTGACTCATCCGTTACGAGGAAAGCCGTGTCGTCTGCGAACGTTGCTACAACGGTCCCTTCATCTTGTGGTATATCTCTTGCGTAGAGCAGGAACAGGATTGGACCGAGAACACTTCCTTGTGGAACACCGGCGTAGATATCTTTGAAATCCGAATATTCACTCCCGTGTCTAACACGGAAAAGTCTGTTTTCAAGATAAGATTCCAATATTCTGTACAACTTTTCCGGTAAGTCCCTTAGCTTATACCTTAGCCCTTCGTGCCATACCTTGTCGAAGGCTTGCGATACGTCGAGAAAAGCGCTAGAGCATATTTTTTTCCCTTCTTGAGCTTTTTCAATCTCGTTCGTTATTCAATACACCTGATCGATTGTGGAATGTTTGACCCGAAACCCGAATTGATGATCCGGGATCAAGTGTCTTTCTTCAATTACTGGTTGCAATCGTTTCAGCAGAAGTTTCTCGAAGACCTTAGATATTATTGGGAGAAGTGAAATGGGTCTATATGATTTCTTGTCATTTGCACATTTCCCCGGTTTCGGAACCATAATAACTTCGGCGACTTTCCATTGCCTTGGGACATATAATAGTCTTAAGGAAGCATTTATAATGTAGAGCAACTTAACCAGCACTTTTTTCGGTAGCTCTTTCAAAATTTCGCCAGTGATTAAATCATATCCCGGAGCCTTGTTATTTTTCAATTTTTGTATTGTCATTCGAAGTTCGGACAGGGATACGGTTTTTACTCTAAAGTTGTCGGGTGCCATATTATCATTCGGATCTTCGATCAACGGTTGTCCATCGAACGGCTTGAACGTTTCCTCTAAGTGATCGGCAAATAATTCTGCTTTCTCTTTATCTTCTTTTGCCCATTCCCCGTTAGCTTTCCTAATTGGCGGCGAGTGCATTACAGGTTTCCTTATGGACTTCAAGGCTTTCCATAGAGAGTAGTTTGAATACTTATCAGCGGTCAAACCCTCGAGGTAAGTAGAAGTCTCGTGATTTTTTAGGTCCTGCAGCACTTTTTTAAGCTTGTTACGAAGATGGTTCAGATAAGTTTTATACGGTGGCGCGCGGGATTGTTGCCATCTCTTGCGCGCTCTCCTCTTTTCTCGTATGAGGTCTTCGATTTCAGGCTCGTATTTGACTTTATTGTTCCGTGCTTCTGTCTTTCGCAAAGGAGTGGTTTTCTACGCTGAGCTCTGAATGGCTTCGACGAGTTTGTCGATTTCTTCTTCTATTTCGAACGGTGTCTTTAGCGGTACATTTAAAGCAACATTTTCCTTGCAGTCTCTTCTGAAAGCGTCCCAGTTAGTTTTGTTACTAGTTAACCTAGGCGGTCCTTCTTTTTTTACTAGACTTCCACCTATTTTCAGAGTGACTGCCGAGTGATCTGAGCATAGATCATAGCATTCTTTGACTTCCGTCAAATTTTTAGTTAACCCTTTTGCGATAAAGAAGTCGACGAGGTCAGGGATTTTATTTTTGTCAGTTGGCCAATAAGTTGGCTTTCCTGTCGAAAAAAAGTTCACCCCACGTTTCATGCTGGCTTTGTACAATAATCTGCCTTTTGTCGAATTGCATCTTAATCCCCATAAAGTGTGTTTCGCGTTAAAGTCACCACCTAAGACAAAATTAGGTCCGAGTGAGTCAAAGAGACGAACGAGGTCGTCTTCTACTAGCTTATATCCCGGAGGGAAGTAACTAGATCCGATGTTGTAGTCTAAGTGGTTTATTTTTACGGAGACTAAGCTTATTTGCATAGAATCAAATTCTATTTCTATGTTTTCGGAGTGCTTAATACAGTCTTTGATGTAAAGAGAGGACCCGCCTCTCGCATTTTTCGAAGGATGATTCGCATGGTAATCGCTGTAACCTTTTATTTTGGGTCTAAGTCCCTTTTTTAAGTGCGTTTCCGATACCAAACATATATCAATGTTATTTTTCCGTAGAAACACTTCTAACTCGTCGATTTTTTTCAGAAGGCCGTTTGCGTTCCACGTTAGTATCTTAAGTAGCTGTTTCATATTCATGTTTTTTTGATTGTCTTGCGAGGTTTGAACTCGAGCTTGCTCAATTTGTCAAGTATAATTTTATTAACTTTGGTTTGCTCCTCAAATTTTTCCAATATAATGGTAAATATTTGGCTAACCGGATCTGTTGTAGCTGATCTTAATTTGTTTTCGTTTGACGCGACTTGCGCGTACGATCTCGCGTCAACCTGTGGCGGTTTTTCCGCTGCACTTGGACCAGCGACGTTCTCTTGCGCAATTTTTTTATTTCCCTTTATCGGTCGCGTCGTTTTGACTGGCTTAGCGGTCTTAGGCTTATCGGTTTTACCATCTCTTAAGCTTGAGTTCGGGTGTATCGGTTTCTTGAGAGTATCGCGCCTTTTTTGAAGCTCCTTTGCTACTTCACAACCTCGATAGTTTGCTGGGTGCTTGCCTTTGCAGTTTATGCAGGTCGCCGGAGCCGGAGGGTTATATTAAACTGCCCCACCATCTCTGAGACGAACGGCAGTCTGGGGCTTCTACTGAATTTATAGAGATCGATTCTAAGGATTTGATTTCAGCTTGGCTGTCTGAAAAGATACGCATATCCTTGGCGGATATCATGTTTTTCTTCGATCAAGATAAGGCCTCCTTAATGGTCATTACTTCCACCTTCGGTAGAAATTTTGGAACTACAGCCAAGGATGACCCTAGGGATGTACAGAGCCATTGTTGGTCCAATTGAACAAAAGTATAATATCGACAGAATCAAAAAAGTACAGAAATCGGTGTGTATAACAGATTTTCTAAGTCTGATCCTTCAACAGATTCCCCTCGAACTTCAAATCGAAGACGCAGCTATATGCAGTGCAGTCCAGCTGAGGGAATCTGGGTACGGAACCGCAGTCATATGGTCACTGTAAGGTCCTGGAGACGATACTAAGTGAACTGGTTGCATTCAGCCTTCGATCGACTACAGGATACGCAAGCTCAGCTTCAGGAAATTATTCTTAGAAATATTTCCTACCAGAGGAAAAATCGACGAACGGAAGCGTTATTACTGACTGTAATATTTGTAGGTATTATATATACATAGACAGTTCGAAGATAGAATGTGAAGTCGGCACAGGCATCTTCTCCGACCAACTAAATATATCGAAGTATTTTCGTCTCCCAGACCCTGTAAGTGTTTTTCAGGCAGATTTAGGAAGCCTACCAATAGCTGAATAACCTTCCAAAATCTAGCCACAGTATCGCCATGTTTTTGCATAGCCAACCTGCTATAAAGGCCATTGATGCGCTTACCACATCCCCAGAACTGGTAGAGCAATGCCGATTTGAAATTAATCAAGAAAGTACCCACTCAAGTATCACTCTCATCTGGGTCGTAAAGCACAGTAACTACGAATGTAATGAGCGTTCTGACAAGCTGGTCAGACTAGAGTCAGCCCTTAAGGGCTCTCAAACATCCTAAACACCGGACATCTTTCTAACAACGATGCAAAGGTGCATAGAGGAAGAGGTATTCCCTACACCATGGAAATTACAACATTTAGTGCTGCTTCCAAAGGGGAATAAGCCGCCCGGACAACCATCATCGTATCGGCCAATATGCATGCTTGATATGCTAGGAAAGATCCTAGGGCGTATCATTTATGATAGACTGCCTGCGGTGGCAGAGGAAAACGGAGGCCTGTCAGACTACCAGTATGGCTTCAGAAAATCACGTTCTACCGTCGATGCCATAAAGGCGGTAGTAGATACAGCAACTGAAGCAATACAGGGGGAAAGGTGGAGATGTGGGACAAAGAAATACTGCGCCGTAGTAACGCTCGACGTCAAAAATGCCTTCAACTCGGCGAGCTGGTCGTTCATTAGGAGATCCCTGGCCAGAATGGATGTACCATACTACTTACTGAGTATAGCCACGGACTACTTCAGCACCGGGAAGCTAAGATACCATACTGACGATGCCGTTAAACACTACAGCGTTTCCGCGGGAGTACTGCAAGGGTCGGTGCTTGGACCTCTCCTATGGAACATTATGAGTCAAAGTGATTGACCTCGCTGACGATATCGCAGTGGTTACAGTAGCCAAGCGCGTACACGAGGTGGAGTCTGCCACGGATGAGGCAGTTATAAGAATAAAGAAATGGCTGGAGTCTGCCCACAAGAAGCTGTCCTAATAATCAGCTGCAAGATGGCTGAATATGTGAGCTTCTGGATCGGAAACCAGATAATCAGGTCCATAGAATCCTTGATGTACCCTGGAGTCGTGCTCGACAATAGGCTGTGCTTCAAAGCCCACGTCAAGTACTCTAATAAGAAGGCATCGCTGATGCAGACAGCACTATTCCGAATGCTCCCGAACATAAACGGGCTTGGATACGCCCGCAGGATCCTGCTGTCCTATACGCTGCCCCGATATGGGCGGGTGCACTGGCGACAAATGAGTGTAGGAAGAAGTTATCATCAGCTCACAGGCTCTGCGCAATCAGAGTGATCAGCAGCTTCCGAGCTATCTCCGCCGATTCAGCCTGCGTTTTAGCTGGGATGGTCCCAATCGACATCCTCGCGGATGAGATGCAGAGGGTGTACCTTAGACGTCCCTCGAACCCACAAGAGGCAAAAAGGATTTAAGAGGAGGAAAGAGGAGGAAAGGGCAGTATCGGCAACGCTGTGGCAAACCATAGTTCTACAAAAGGCAGGTGGACCCAGAAGCTCATTCCCATTTTAAAATCATGGACAGAGAGAGCGAGGGGAACCATTCAACATAGACGATGATATTCAAAATTTCCGTCCACCTGACCAAAACGAAGTGAGGATAGCAATATCCAAGCTAAAATCCAACAAGGCTGCTGGACCTGACGGCTTACCGGCCGAACTTTTCAAGGCATCGGAAGATCTCAGCGGGCCGTCACTGGTGCTTTTGCAAGCATTGAGGCGGAAGCGGCCAAAATGGGTTTGGCGATAAACGAGGGCAAAACCAAGTATATGCTGTCAACTAGAAGGGAAAACCAACACCGACGAATTGGACAAAACGTCACCGTGGGCAGCTATAACTTCGAGGTAGTAAGGGACTTTGTCTACCTCGGCTCTGCTATAAATTCTTCTAACAAAATCAGTGCAGAAATCAATCGAAGAATAACTCTTGCCAATCGCTGTTTTTTTGGCCTTATATGGCATTTCAACAGTAAAGCCCTATCTCGAACAACTAAGGAGACTCTATATAAGACCTTGATCATCCCAGTCCTGCTTTACGGCGCTGAAACATGGACTTTATTAAAAGAGGATGAAGATATCCTTGGTCACTTCGAAAGAAAAATTCTTCGTAAGATTTTCGGTCCCGTTTGTGTTGACGGGTTTTGGAGGAGAAGATTCAATCACGAACTATACGAGCTGTACAGCGACATCGACCTAGTCAAAAAACTGTGTATTGGACGTCTGAGATGGCTAGGATATGTAGAGCGAATGGACACCAAGCTCCGGCCCGCAGAGTCTTCGAATCTAACCCGGAGGGACGACGCAGTAGAGGGAATCATCGCCGTAGGTGACGCGCACAAGTTCAAGGGGACCTCGACCAACTTGGAGTGCGCAACTGGAGGCAATTAGCTAAAGACCGAGCTAAATGGAGAGGCTTGTTGGTTGAGGCCCAGGTTCACCCCGAACTGTAGCGCCACCTAAGTAAGTAAGTAAGAGAGCGAGGGGGAACTGTAACTACAACCTCATACAGTTCCTGTCCGGACACGGCGGCTACCGGAAATACTTTGTAGAAGATAGGCCAAACCTGCCAAGCCCAGATAATCTCGTAAGTCACATGACGCGATCAGAGGGCGAGTGGATGGAGATCTGCTCATTCATAGTGTGTGTGTAGAACGCGCTGCGAAAAGCAGAAGCCCTAAGAAGAGCCCAAAAGGCGGCCTCAGAAACTAGAGCATAATTGCTAACCAGCCCCGCGAAGAAATACCCATCGGCAGTCCCGCGGGGAGAGGGGCTTAAGTATGTGGGGTATGTGTTTAGTACGTAGGAGTGTTCCTGGAATCGATTACTCAGGTTTGCGAATCATGCATGATAACACTGGGGAACACACATTTCGTTGACTAAGACCTGACACTTGTTTGCGTCTAAATGCGAAAATGATCATAGTTTTTGTCTATCACCTCATCTTTTTAAGCTGCAGGATATCATCTTTTCGTTCCAAATAACATACAAAATGTGCATACAATAGAAAATTAAGGAAACAATTACCAAACAAAATGTTCAAAGAAATTAATTTTATTCATAAAAGTAGTAGACTTCTTTAACCAAACGGCAAACATACATATCAAGTTAAAAATGTTCGTTTATAGCTTTTCCTGGAGTGTTCCTTCTGTGGACAATCTCACCTGATGCTCCAACAGTAGTCAGCCAAATGTGTACATCCCATCTATGTACCTTGGTACCGTGCCTCCATGATCTTTAGATCTTGGTGGAATCGCTCACCCTGCTCATCACTGACTGCACCTAGATTTTGCGGGAAGTCAGCAAGATGGCTATGCAGAAAATGAACCTTGATGCTCATGTTGCAACCAAGCATTTTGAAGCTCTCTAAAAGTTGGTGGACAATTTCTGTGTAATTCTCTGCTCGCGTATTCCCAAGAAAGTTTTTAGCAACGTTTTTGAATGCCAACCAAGCATTCTTTTGGAGTTCTGTCATTGTCCCAATAAAATGTTCATCTTTAATGAGCTGCCGAATCTGTGGACCGTCAAAGACTCCGGCGTTTATCTTTTCAAAAGACAAGCGAGGAAATGCTGAAATGAGGTACTACAAACAGTCTCCTTCAGTTTTCAAAGCTTTAACAAACTGCTTCATGAGGCTCAGTTTTATATGCAGAGTTGGAAATATAATACTCTTTCTGTCAACAAGCGGCTGATGTAAAATGTTTGGATCACCAGGTTTGAGTTCAGATCTTTCCGGCCAATTCGACTGTAGCCAATGCTTCTCACGAGCTCTGCTGTCCCAAATACACAAAAAATAGGGATACTTGCCATAGCCGCGTTGCTGGGCAAGAAGGAAGCATACCATTTTAGGATCAACACAGATGATCCATTTGTGCATGTGGTATTGCAACAAATCAATGACCTCTCTTTCTGTCTTCATCTTCTTCATGCAAACAAACTGAGTGGCCTCTTGGGACTCCACCAAATAAGTTTCCATTGTGGAGGAAGACACACTTCAAGCTCCGCTTTTAGCTATCAATAAACAGTCGCCATTCAGTTGCGTTATAGGCTAGAATCCGCAGCTCCTCCATTAAACCATTTATGTTATGGCAATACACAAATTCACCGTCACTTCGAAAGTATTGCAGAAATGCAATTTCTCTTGATCGAAAATAGGATACCTTAGCTCCTTTTTCTAGCAAGTTTTTCTCGTGAAGTCTTGATGCTAAGAGCTCTGAAGCCTTTTTAGAAAGTCCCAAATCCCGGGCCAAATCATTTAACTGTTTCTGATCAAATCTCTTACGAATGGAGTCATCTTCCTTTTCAAAATCTCCATCGTTGGTGCCACTTCGATCTCCACCATACTCGTATTCTTGTAATAAAGAAGGTAGTTCTTTGAAAACTGGCACTGGGAATGAGGTACTGGGCGTATGGCTGTTGATAAACTAGGATACTCTATTTAACATTTGTTTTTCTTGTTATGTCCGGACGTTTTCACTATACAAAAGTAACAGTTACTTGAATGATCTTTGGGCTCTCGCCAAATCATAGGTATACCAAATTGCAATTTATTTCGTGTTCCCTTCGTCCACATCCGTAAACTCTCAACACACTGTTTGCACACCTTGTGAGGTGCCCAACGTTTACCTTGATCACCAATTTTTATTTTAAAATATGTAAAATACGCTTTCCTGACAAATGCGCTGATGGTTGTTCTTTGACTGCGAATGGTAAAACTGCCACATATATAACAAAATGAATCAGAGCTATTTAAGCACTTGCGACGCGAAATAGTAGAGGCAGACATGATCCAAAGGTAAGTAAAAACTTAACTCTGCTTACTCACGCTATGCCGACGAGAATCCACTTCAATAATTCACTATAATAGATATTTATAAATATATGGATCGAAACACAACGCCTCTGTAGCGAAAAAACTTGACGTGATAGAAGAAAACTAAGTACAGTTTTGTAATCAGTGTACCTATTTAACTGTAAAACAGCTGAAAAATTTAACTCAGCAGAAATTTTTTTTAAATTGTTCCTCAGTGTAATAGAACTCAGGCTATTAGAATCTGTGAAGATCCGTGACGCAACCTTAAAAAAAAAAAGACGACTAGTATGCACGAGTTTGTGGTAACAAATCAGCGCTTCCAAAGGGTTAATTGGGTTCCTTCTGAACCGCCACTCTACCTACCTGAGTCAAATATTCTAAGCAGGTACTGGATGCCCTTATATAGTGCCTACAGTAGCAGTTATACTATCCATCCCCCAAAAGCCATTGAGGAACGCCTCCTCCTTGTCATACATTTATTAAAAACGTTATGAAACATGCTAAGTGGTTATTATTACATGAAAATGTCATAACCATAAATCAAGGGTACTGCACAGTAACACAACGAAACATACAAAAATGTGCAGAAAAATCCCATAAATCCCTGCCATGCGGGCACCAGCGCAAGCTATCCTTGTGCACAAATAGAATGCCGGCTCCGTAAGGTAGAAAGTTAACGATTTTATTTATTGCAGTCCAGGGATGAGAGCAAAGAAGCATTCGCCTTCATTGTTTGTGCTGTGTTTCTAACTGCAGAAGGCACAGCGCTGCGTCACGCTGCATGTAAAATATTCCCACAGTTGACGTCGTCGCTAGAGCTGGCTTCTGCAGATAGAAAGTGTGAAATTGGACATGGAAAGGTAAACTTTGGAAACTCGGGAGATGGGTTTTTGCCAGTGGTGCGGACTAGTGAACTTTTTCCAACCCATGAGTTAGTTGTCAACTTTTAACTGTGGAGAGTAAGAACAGTAAAAAAAAAAAGTAATTGCATTGGGGCAATGCTGTTGTTAACTTTGAGGACATATAGAGCTAACTCTCCCTGGAGATATTGTCTGCAATCAAATGAATAGATTTCAGTATTTAAGCAATATCTTGTATTCAGCGTAAATATTCCTCACTGACCCTCCACTTTGTGATTCTCAGGATGGAGTTGCTCGCAAGGGAGATGTCGATGATTTAGTCTACTCCAGCCTTCCGGTAAGTACCTGCCCGGCCTTTATTAGCCATGCTTATATACAATGACATCAACTTAGCCAAAGAGTTCACATACAACGAATAAGATGGCTGGAGCTTATTGAGTGAATGGACCCCAACGTTCAAAGCCGGAACATTTTTGAATTCACCCTGCATGGATGGCGCAGCAGAGGACGGCCTCGCGGCTGGTGCTGCAAACAAGTGGAGAAGGAGCTCAATCATGTTGGTGTATACAACGGGAATCAGCTGACTCGTAACCGGGCTAGCTGCAGAGGTTTGTTGGTTGAGGCCCAGATCCATCCCAGACTATAGCGCCTCCTCAGTAAGTACGTAAATCATCAGCCAATTGCTACCGCCTGAGCCTAGTTAACTACCGTAAGTAGTAGGAAAGTATCTCCCTGTGTTGTGTTCTTACCTATACATTCTGTATTTAAACATCTTATTCTAAAGGTGTCCGGTAAATCTTAAGCTCACATCGTGCTTTATTGACCCTAAGCTTGCTAAATATTTCCCAATTTGACAGAAAAACACTTCTTAAGATTTTGGAATGAAGACCCAAGTCGATATACATTTGATACCCAAGATTTTTGATAGATATTCAGCATATCAACTGAAGCAAAGCTATTAAAGTTAGTAGATTTGGTGTACTCAGGGCTCACTGCTCTAAGCATATAGTAGCCCACTTCTCTCTCCTAATTGGTGGATTACGTATTCATCCCATTAGGGTATCTCTGTAATTTGTTCCCCATTAACTCCCAAATTAAGCCCCCATTACCAGACAACTCTTCACCTATTCTCTCCAATTTCTTGCTGAAGATTTACATTTTCTTTTAAAGAATCCAAACAAGAAGGACACCAGACCAAAACAAACTGAAAGAATATACAAAGCGGGTCTCTATTCCCGGGATACCTCACAAAATTAGGTCAAGTGAAGTTGGGAATACGTAGGCACACTTGAAAATGTATTGAATTCTGTCACCATAATTGCCACTCAATGTGGATATCAGTATCTCCTATTGAATGAGGAATTATTTATTTTTACTACCCAATCCAGGCTCCATTCTTTGATTGTCATTCGATAATCGTTTTCGTCTTCATAGCGAAGTTGTTTCGTTCTAGAACTGGCACGTACTGTGCACACTTAATGGGGATATCAATTGCCTCCGCATTGGAGTGGCATTTGGAGTTATCCTCTTATTAAGTGGTGCTTATAGATACATTTATCTTTGCCTCCCACCATGGTTTTTGAATAGATTCCGTTGGATTACTTTAATGGAGTTAAGAGCCCTTCAGTTATCGACGACACTTATCGGTGTTTCTAGGTAGAAGCATAAGACGTTCACATTCGATTGTTAATCCTAATTATCCTTTCTATCATATTCAACCAGTATATATGGTATTTGCCTCTCTGTTATTTGTAAGAAAATATCAAATATCGATTTCTAGGGATCCGTTCCCTTCCCATTTGAGGAAACCCCTAAAGGAAAAATGAAAGTCTTGTTACTCTCATTGGGAACGACCACAGAGGAGAGTTAATGTCCTCGCAAAGCTAGCTCGCGAACAATAGAGTCGTCGCCCTTTCCTTCATAATCGCTGGGGTATATATGTGTTTTAAGATGTAGTAGCATGGTGGGTGTGCTAAATGGAACGAACGTGTCACATGAGTTTTACAAAAATCCACATCACTTATTGCGCTTCATACATTTTCCACGCGTCTTACGTAAGAACGTAATTAAGACGTGCATGAGTACTTTCGGAAAATTGCACTTTACGCAACATGCGGCGGACTGTCAGTCCTTGTGGGAAGAAGAACTTAATTTTAAAGAAACTTTTTTTTTCCAATTGCTTGAAACATTTGTCATAGGGAGGAACTGGGGGCCGCTACGAGTGGAGTAGAGCCTCCCAGCAAAATTGAGGTCACTGACAGGACAGGGGGAGACTTTAGTTGCGGGGGCTAGTAGGGTTGTGTTCCAAAGTAAAAGGAGCAGATCCGACGATGTCGTGGAACCGAGCGCGGCGAAAAAGGTGAAGGCTGGTATTTCGCCTTCAGCGCGCCTGATCTGCGACCCGGAAGACGAGCTCCTTGTTGGTATTGTCAATGAGCAGGAGCCCTGCGGCCGCCTGACCGTAGACCAGTGGATCACCATCGAGGAGAAGTTCCAGGATGCCCTGTGGAAGAAGATATCTTCCACTGAGGATTGTGACCTTCAATTCGACGGTGCTGGATGGGAAGGGGGCCGGAAGGTTGTTGCCTGTGGGAACAAAGCCTCTGCTGACTTCCTCAGACAGTTTATATCGGAGGTTGGGGAAGTATGGAGCGGGTCTCAGCTCAAGTGCGTGTCTGTGGCGGAGTTGGCTAAATACACTCCGCCCAAAGCTTGGGTCTGGGTTCCGCTACCATACACCTACCCAGAAAAACTGCTAGATCTGCTCTATATGCAGAACAGGGAGAGGGTGCTCAAGACAGGGCCTAGAAAGCAATTTGGTCAGCACTTCTTGCTGGCCCTAAATAGGGAATCGCTGCCATCCTTTGAAAAGACCAAAGGGATGGTGCGACATAGCATGGGGAAGGTCATGTTAAGGCTCATGACCAAGGGTGCTGAGGAAGAGGAGGAGCCCAAAGATGATGGAAGTGATCCAAATAAACCTGCATCATAGTAAGGCAGCGACGGCATGCTTGATCAACTACATTATCAAGCATGACGTCTCGGTCATACTGGTACAAGACCCATGGATCAGCGACAACAACCAGACCGAGGGGCTCAAAAACAGGAATTTTACCTTGTTCTACAAAGCCAACGAAGGTAAAATCAGGGCTTGTATACTTCTAAAAAGCAATATAAGGGCATTTCTTTTGAATTGCAGTGACGGCGATCTAGTAGCAGTCTTCTGTGAAAGAGATGGAAGAAAGCCGCTGTGCCTGGTCTCTGCTTATCTCCCGTACGAGCTGGCGGAGATTCCATCTGTGAAGATGAAGCAGTTGGTAAGGAAGGACAACTGGCCCTTCATCCTGGGCTGCGATGCAAATGCGCATCACTCGCAATGGGGAAGCAGTGATACTAATACAAGAGGTGAGTATCTTTTCGATTTCATTTTATCGACCAAGCTCACCATATGCAATAAGAGATCTACGCCAACTTTTGTAGTAAGGAACAGACAAGAGGTGATCGATATAACACTAGCTTCTTTTTCTGATCACCTAATGGTAGAAAAATGGAGGGTTTCGGAGGAGGCTTCTCTTTCTGATCACAGATGGATACGCTTCCATATTAAATTCCAAACTAGGGCTAGCGACAGCTACAGAAACTCTAAGAGTACATACTCGGGTAGGTATACAAAGCTAGTAAGGAAACATCTTAAGGATGGGCCTATTCGCAACGGCGATCCTCAAGATATAGATAAGGCATTCGAAAGGGCATGTCCACTAAGAAAGAAGTCCAATAGGTCCCAACCTCCTTGGTGGAGCAAGGAAATTATCTCCAAGAAAAAACAGGTTAGGCATTTCTACAACAAGGCCAAAGAGATAGGGGAGAAAGACTTCGCAAGATGCTAGCTAAAGACACTTCTGTCCCAAGCTTCATCAAAAAATCTGACGGCTCGTGGGCAGAAAGTAGCGAAGAAGTTTTAGAAACGTTAATTGAAGCTCACTTCCCAGGAAGTAAATCACCAATGGGTTCTACTACTAATAGCTACTCGTATACTGGTAGGTCAATAGGGGACGACGTAGAAAATCTCATTACATGGAAGAATCTGCCATGGGCTATTATGTCATTACGGCGAAGCAATGCAATCAGTTTGAGCACCAAACGTTGAATCCGTGCTGCTATATGATTGCAGCACGTGGAGAGTGACCACTACTATCACCAGAAAGCTGCAAACGTTTGTTAATAGGTGCCTGCGCAATATCTTAAGGATTTTCTGGCCCAATCGTATCTCTAACGAACACCTTTACGAGAGGACGGGTCAGGAACCAATAGGCACAACCATCCAACGGCGGAAGTGGCAGTGGATTGGTCACACATTCCGAAAGGGTGACAGTTCCATAGCGAACTATGCTATGCAATGGAACCCTCTAACTCAGGATGGCAGAAGACCTGGCGGTTCGAGGAGAACATGGCGCTGAACAGTCGAGAAGGAGGCACGGCAGTTAGGGAAAAGTTGGGGAGAACACAGACGCATTGCCAAAAACCGTACACGATGGCGCGTAGGCGTAGTAGAGGCCCTACGACCCACAAGGGGATACAGGACATAAGTAAGTAAAGTAAGTATTATGTCATTCGCACCATTCAAAGCACCAGTCCCTGATGGAATTTTGCCAGCTATGCTGCAAAAAGCTCCAGCCAAGGTCAGAAACAGGCTTAGGGAACTTCTTAAACATTGTTTAAGGTCACGTTATGTACCAGTGGCATGGAGGGAAATGCGGGTTATATATATACCTAAAGCAGGTAAAACAAGCCACACTTCAGCGAAAGGCTACAGACCCATAAGTCACTCATCATTCCTCCTCAAGACACTTGAAATACTTCTTGACATCAGAAGTAAGTGTTGCAACGGGATTCTATGCAAAGCTCAGCATGCATATTTGAAGAGGAAATCGGTGGAATCAGCTTTACACGACGTAGTAGGGAAGATAGAAACTAGCCTTCAAGGAATTTGCACTAGCAGCCTTCCTAGATATAGAAGGTGCGTTCAATAACGTAGAAGGAAGGGCCATCAAACAGGCCCTGGAAACAATGAACGTCGAGCATAGCATTACCAATTGGCTCTGCAATATGCTCGGCAATAGAAACATTAACTCCACTAACGGAAACAGTTCAACAAGAAAATCCGTTACCAGCGGGACTCCCCAGGGTGGCGTCATCTCACCCCTCCTCTGGGTTCTAGTCATCGATGGGATACTTAAAAAACTAAGCAATACAGGCATAAGCGTAACTGCTTACGCGGACGACGGGACGTCGTGATTTTAGTTCAGGGCAAGTTCCTTGAAACATTAAGTGAAATGATGAAATCAGCTCTTAATAGTCACGGAAAATGGGCTAGAGGGTGTGGACTACACGTCAACCCAGATAAAACAGAATTGGTACTCTTCAGTAGAAAATATAAGATACCACCCTTCAAACTGCCTAAGCTAGCAGGGGTGGAGCTTTCCCTTTCGGATCGCGCCAGATATGTTGGTATAATGCTGGATAGGAAACTAAATTGGAAACTTAACATACAGGAATGAGTCCGCAAAGCTTATAATGCTCTCTTCATCTGTAAGCGGACCGCAGGGAAAAAATGGGGCCTGAAGCTTGCAATGATACACTGGCTATACATCATCCCATCCTTACATATGGGAGTCTTGTGTGGTGGAATGCAACGAATACGAAAAACACACGGGATGTGTTGGCCATGGTCTCATCTTTCTGTATCTGTTACCATTAGACCTACAAATGAAATTTCAAGCGGGCAACATTGCGCTTCGGCTCATTAATGATAGTCTCTTCAACACTAATGATATAGCACATAGCTCCATTCTCAAGGAATCATTTCCCGGAATCCCTGATGAATCGGACGATATTCTTGGCACCTTAGACTTTGACATACCATATGAAGTATTGTATGTTATTAGAGAGGACTGGCGAAGGAATACAGTCTCTGTCCATAACGAGATTGCAATATACACAAGTGGTTCTAAGACCAGTGAGGGCACGGGGTCAGGAATCTGCTCGAGAGACACGAACATACAGGTGGCCCTGAGACTTCCGGACACATGCAGTGTGTTCCAAGCAGAGTTTCCAGCTGTACTTAAAGCTGCGGCATTACTTGAGATGGGATCAATATCCGATAAGAATATCGCCATCTACATTGACAGTCAGGCTGCGCTGAAGGCGCTAGAGTCCTACGTCACCAAATCTGAGATAATCAGGAATTGCCGCACAATGCTTATGGCATTATGTACGCACAACCGAGTCAGATTATGTTGGGTACCTGGACACTGCGATATTGAAGGGAACGAGCAAGCCGACGCGCTGGCTAAAAGAGGAGCGGGGCTCCCACGTAGTGACATAATTGGTGACATTAAACCTCCAGGGTGCGTGGGTAAGGGAATTATTCGTGACGGAATCATTCACACGGCTAATCGAAGATGGTCAAACTTAGATGGTCACAGGGTGTCTAAGGCCTTTTGGCCTGTGTTAGATCGCAGAAAATCCGGGGAGATTATTAAATTATATAGATCAAAACTAAGAACAACGATAAGAATACTCTGGACACTGTCTCCTAAGGAGGCATGCCATGAGACTAGGGTTATCTGACACGGATGTTTGTAGGTACTGCGATGACCTGCATGCCTCAGAGGACATAATTCATATACTCTGTGAGTGCCAAGGAATTGCCAGGATAAGGCTAAAGCACCTTGGTAGATACTTCTTCGATAGCCTAGAAGAGGTGAGGTCCTTGAACCATAACAAGGATCTCTTCAAATTTTGTAGGGAGATTAATTGTTTGGGGAAATGGGTTTAGGTCTTCTGCCGTGAAGGTTCCCTAGGGATTGCGATGGGCCCACCTTGGTGCCTACTGTTTTATGATTACCTCATAACCCTACCTAAGCTAACCTCGTACGCTTCTGCACAAATTAAGTTTCGGCATGGTTTGCTGATACAACCACTTCTACCTATCTTCATATGCTTTAATGTTGCATATTAGATGGATCCTTAAGGCTCTCCAGAGGTTACCCTTAAAATGTGTTACCCAGGGTGGACATAGAAAAGCGAAAGAAATATTAGTGTAGTGGTTTTAAAGTTCAGAAAAACTCTGTAGGTGGTGTCTAGATAACTGGGGAAATTATTTTTGTTATTTTCTCTTTGATTCTGATCAACAATATTTTTCCCCGTCCAACCAATATTTTCTGACCAACCTACTGCTAGTGGTATGCCTTTGCAGTAGGCATCCCTTTCCATGCCAGTTCATCTGCCGCTTCGTTGCCTTCTATATTACTATGTTCGTGAACCCAGCATAGAGTGAGGTACGTAACTAGTAGCGAAGCAGCAACAGTTTTGGAGCAGAGAAACTGTATGTCCTAGAAATGTATATTTACATATCTACAATTACAATACCTATACACAGACTGCGTGCAATCAATCAATCAATAGACAACGTCAAAGCAATAAAATTGATGACACTTCAGGTAGTAAGTTGAAATGAACCTGATTTGACCCTGAACCATAGACAGAAACAATCGTTATTATGTTGTTATTGTATTTATTTTTCGTTTTGAGCTTTTAGCTTGGGGTTGAATGACACGCCAAAATTAATTTCTGCCGCAACGTCATCATTTACTCTATCATCCCACGTGGAAAGAAACGATGGCAGTGAGCATTCTTTCCATCATCTAAGCCTGGTTGCAATGTACTTGTTGATTTAAGCTATGACTTCTTTAGTTTAATTCTTCTGCATTCTTCTAAATAGGTTTAATTCCTTACCCTAGTTTGGGATAACACGGGCTCCTAAAACATCAGGAACTACATTTCTTTACTTTATGGGTAGCCTTTTACGAGGGTCACTTTGACAGGTACTTAACCTACTTTATTTACTTAAGTGCTGTCGTTCCTCGAAGGGTATAGGGCGTTAGCGACACCTGGCCCCATCGTGTTCGGACTTCTGCAACCATTCCTTTTCAACTACTCTGCGCCACGTATGCCTAGAGCAACCTTCAGTTTTGCCAGATTGAGTAAGGGGATAGCAAATTCATTATTATTTCCTTCGTCGAATAGTGATATCCTGACATCAAGTAGAGGTGCTCGTTCTCAGATGAAGGTATTCATTTGAGATGCAATTAGACCAGAAAATCCTTAGGATGATGCTTTGAAATCTGTCTGTAGATTAAGAATGACAATGGCGTTGATTCTCCAAGTACTACATCTATATAGTAGTACTGACTCGACATTGGAGCAGAACAGTCCCAGCTTGGTACTGTGTATATAACTCCTCCAGATTCTCAATACCATGCCGAACTCAGTTTTTCCGATTATAACGTCTACATCAAGCTCGGTGCCACCGTTAGCTGGGACTATACTTCTCAAGTGTAGAAAGCAATCAACCTTCTCGACGTGCTGTCCAGCAACACTTACTTGTCCAGTGGAAGTTGTAAGGCTGAGTGCTTTTGTCTTGGTGGTATTAATCCTCAGCCCTGCTGTCTTTGCTTTGACTTTCAGACTATGTACCATTCTATGCCAGAGCAAGCAAATGTTATCAGCGTAGTTCAGATGCTTAAGTTTAGATGTCATTTTCAGTCAGAGCTGCACGAAAAATATTACTAATTACCACAAAAAATAAGAGTGGTGAAAGTATGCAGCCTTGCCGCAGTCCACTTTGGACTTTAAAGCCATCAGACACCTTACCGTTATGCAAGACGTAACACTTAGCATCCTCATACGTTGCCTTAATAATAGCCATGACTTTCTCAGGGATACGTCTCCTGCGCAGAGCACACCGGATAAATTTCCAATTACCACTATCGAAGGCTTTCTCGAAGTCGACAAATAGCATATGAAGCGAAGACCTGTACTCAACGCACTGCTCTATAATGATTCGCAGGGTGTTTATATGGTCGATGTAGGAAAATCCTGAGCGGGAACCTACTTTTTCGACAACGAGAGAGTTATACTGATTCGATCTAGTATAACTTTGTCTATTATCTTGGAAACCGCCAGAAGAACGCAAATATCTATCCAATATCCGCACTCCGTTAAATTTTCTTTCTTCTGAAGCTAAATGTTTATTACCTTTTTCCACTCTGCTGGAAAGATTTCGCATACCCACGTCCATCATATAATTGGGTGAAGAAAGTATACCGATGTAATTGGCTTTGCAGGAATACAATCGAGTTCCATTGCTTTATTTTTCATACTTATGTCCTGTATCCCCATGTGGGTCCTAGAGCCTCTACTACGCCTACGCGCCATCGTGTACGATTTCTGGCAATGTGTCTGAGTTCTCCCCAACTTTTCCCCAACTGCCGTGCCTTCTTCTCGACTGTTCTGCGCCATGTTCTCCGCGGACAGCCAGGTCTTCTGCCATCCTGAGTTAGAGGGTTCCATTGCATAGCATAGTTCGCTATGGAACTGTCACCCTTTCGGAATGTGTGACCAATCCACTGCCACTTCCGCCGTTGGATGATTGTGCCTATTGGTTCCTAACCCGTTCTCTCGTAAAGGTGTTCGTAAGAGATACGATTGGGCCAGAAAATCCTTAAGATATTGCGCAGGCACCTATTAACAAACGTTTGCAGCTTTCTGGTGATAGTAGTGGTCACTCTCCACGTGCTGCAACCATATAGCAGCACGGATTCAACGTTGTAACGCAACAGTCTTATCTTGGTGCTCAAACTGATTGCATTGCTTTGCCATATTTTGGACAACATCCCGAACGCGGACTTTGCTTTGGCGATCCTTTTGCCTATATCCAGTTCGGTTCCACCATCGGTCGAGACAATACTCCCAAGATACTGGAAATTCTCTACTCTCTCTACCGGTTGCCCAGCAATGCATATTTGAGCCGATGAGTTTGTTCCAAGGCTGATAATTTTAGTTTTCGCCGTATTAATATTCAGCATGACGACACCTGCCTCCCTCTCCACATCTGCTGTCATTTGGTGGAGGTCCATAATTCTGTGGGAGAGTAAGCATACATCATCAGCGTAGTCAAGATGTTTCAGTTGGGATACAAGAGTCCATCGAATTCCTCCGTTTGCCGTCGACAAAGCTGCATGAAGCCCATCGCTAATCGCCAATGGGAAAAATATTGGTGAAAGGATATAGCCTTGTCTTACCCCAATTTGGGTATCAAATTCCTCAGACAACCTTCCCCTGTGCAGAACGCGACATTTGGAGCCTTCACATGTAGCTTTGATAAAAGCAATTAGTTTATCGGGAATACCTCTCCTGCGTAAGGCACGCCAAATAAACTCCCTGTTGACGCTATCGAACGTCTTCTCAAAATCGATGAACAGCAGGTGCAGTGGCAATCGATATTCAACGCACTGTTCGATGATAATCCGCAGGGTGTTGATGTGGTCGGCAAAGGTGGATCCAGAGCAGAAACCTGTTTGTTGACATCGAGTGTGTCTTTGAGATGTTGTTTAATTCGCTCCAGTGTGATTTAAGCTATTATCTTAGCTACAGCAGTCAGCACGCAGATACCCCTCCAGTTTCCGTAGTCCATTAAATTTTCTTTCTTACGAAGCTTGACGATCATTCCCTTTTCCACTCATTAGGAAAGCTCTCAGCTTCCCAAGCTCTATCTATAAGTGGAAGCAGAAGCTCAGCCGATGTTGTTGGTGCTGCTCGTAAGAGCTCTGCTGGAATGATCTCATCTTTACTGGGAGTCGTGGTGCGTATTCGGGAACTTCTCACCTCGGACATCTCAGTTTGATTTGGGAGCATATCGCTAGCGAATACACGGTTTAAAACCATAGCAAAATGCTCTTTCCATCTCTTGACCTGGTCCTCATCCGAAATGAGCTGCGACCACCTGTCGGCTCTTTCGTGATTCTGTAGACAGTCCTGCTGTCGCACCTCCGTGCTGCTTCTTCTGCTTCTGTATCCAGCGCGTTGGCATAGTTGCGCCTGTCACGTCACACGCTACGCTGAACTTCTCTAATCTTTATGCTATATAGGGACTCTAGCTCGCTTCTCCCTGCTGCTGGGGTAGCTGCAACGCAAGCTTTCGTCAATCCGTCTCCAGGTATTCTCGGAAAGCCACGCCCTATGTCTTCCCTGCGATCGGCCGACAGTTCCTTTAGCACCAGATGTAAAAAACATTTTTCACAGCACACCAGTGGTCCTTGATAGTTGCGGGCATAGAGCTGCTGATTGCTTCCACACCTTGCGAAAGTGCTCCCTTAATTGTTGGCGCACTGAGGGATCACTAAGTCTATCGATGTTGAACCTGGGCATTCTTGTGTTGTCGTTGGATCTTCGAACTGCAGCAGTGCGTAGTTGGAGAATAACTATCATAAGAAGGTGATCACGTACTATCCCCACATCTGCCCCTCGCCTGTTTCGGACGTCCAGGAGACTACTTCTAAAGCGGCGGTTGATGGCAAAATGGTCAATTTGGTTGGAGGTTGCTTGCCTGTCATTGGAAACCCAGCTGACTTTGTGGCAGGTCTTGTGCTCAAACATGGTGCCACTTATCACAAGGCGGTTGGCATTGCAGAAATCCACAAACCTTTCGCCGTTGTCATTGCGGTTGCCTAGTCCATGTTTCCCGATTACATGTTTAAGCCCTTCAGTGTTGTTACCTACCTTGGCCTTCAAATCCCACCTCACTATGACAATGTCTCCATGTGGTGTTGTTTTGAAGACGGCGCTTAAGAGATTGTAGAAGCTCTCCTTTTCGTCCTCAAATGAACTATTCGTTGGGGCATAACACTGTATGATGGTGACGCGTCGTACTCTAGTCCGGAATCTAGCCATCAAAATCCTATCACCATGTGGCTGCGAGGAAATTAGGCCCTTGCCTGCTGTTGTTGTTAGCAGTAGTCCGACTCAATATTCCCGCGGACTTCCGGATGGTATTCCAGAATAGAGTAGTACAGTGTTACGCGTTGGAGACTGGTACTCGCCCGCATCTAACCATCTTACTTCACTTACCCCCAAAATGTCCAGTTTATATCGCATGAATTCGTTTTCCAATTGGGGGAATCTGGCATTGTAAGGACATTCGCTTCCTGAGTCGAGGAGCGTGTTTACATTCCAGAAACCTATCTTTGTCCGGGTACAAGAGCTAAAAGTCGTCAACATGTGATCATTCGTTATCCGAGGCATAGTGTCGGTTTCTGTAGCGGGCAATATTCGGTAACACAAGTTGCTGGCCCACGTTACTTAGCCTAGAATCAAGGCCCTAGACAACCCGCACCTACAATTTTAGCCTACACGTATAAGGGTTTATTTGTATAGTTGCCCGGGGACCACCACTAGGAGGTAAAGTAAGCACTTCATCACGAACTTGATTGTTGCGCTACTAGCCCAAGCCAAGTTTTGGGCAGTCAGTAGTTTCCCGATCAATCGCAATGCAGGTCCCCAAATTTTATTTTTCTTGAGTACTTTGATCTATGAGTTACTGGGAGGACTGATGCTATTCGGGTACTTGTTGCCACGGTCCCACGGATAGCTAATTTGGGTACGAAGAAGTGACACTATCGTCTAAATGGTTTATGAAATTTATTGCGGAATGCTCCTTCCATCTTCTGAGCTGATCCCCATTCGAGGTCAGCAAAGAACCGTCCAGACTTTCCATAAACTTTCCTGCTGTCGCATCTATTTACGGCTTCCTTAGCTTCTGAGGCAAGAGCGTTTATGCGATTTCGCATGTCTCGTCTCACACTGCGCTCTGCTTTCTTCCTCCTGCTACTGGGATTCTAGCTCAACTTTCCCTACTGCTGAAAGTGCTGCGATTTGAGCTGAGTAAGATACACTCTGTGGTCCATTTTCAGGTCTCTGCAGATAGCCATGTGCTGTGGTGTTTCTGCAACAAACCGTTCCGCTCCAGCTGCAAAAACGTTTTTCACAGCTGTGCATTGCTCACTTACATACGTTCATTTAAGCTATGCTGCTTTGGCTCCTTTGTCAAGATGGTCCCTAAATTGTAGGCGCACTAGGGAATCTCTAAGTCTGTCGTAGTAGTACTTGGGAATGTCAAACATATTGGTACGATTGTTACGGTCGGATGCAGTATGAAGGCGAATGTGAGCTTGCATAAGTTGGGCATCACGCACCATCTACAAATCGTTCGCCATTGTTATTTCGCTTTCTGATGCCATAGCATCCTATCATATGTTTGAGCGCTGTGTTGTGGTTGCCTTACTTGACATTGGAATCCCTATCAGTATGACGATTGTCGACAGTACTAAGTTGATTGTAAAAGTCGTCCTTTTCCTCTTGCGTAGCCTTTTCGGCAGGGGCGTAACACTGAATGATGGTCATTTTCTTTACTCTATTCTGAAATCTGGATGTCAATATCCTATCGCTAGGAAGCATCCATATTATTAGACTTTTGCGTGCTGGAGTCAGCAGCAGTCCTATGTTAGATTCGCGATTACTTCCAGCTAATCTTCCAAAATAGAGTAAGACAGTTTTTTTCGGAGATTGGTACTCAGCTGCATCTATCTTATTTCGCTCAATCCTAACGTACCTATTTTGTGCCACATGAATTCCTGTTCGAGTTGTAGGAATCTGGAATTTTGGAGACTTTCTTTCCTCTCATCGAGGAGAGCCTTCACGATCGCAGTCCTAGTTTGATAGTCAAAGGTCGCGTTTCGGGGCAAGACTCACTGGGCCACAGACCAACCGACACTTATCCTGTTTCGTGGCGCAGGGTGATTTTCATTCGTCTTCTTTCGTTCGCTATTTCCAAAGAATTCTTACATATCTCCATGAGGAGGTGAGAGAAGATCTTGCCGACAGAGCTGCTAGATCTTCGGATGTAGTGCCTCTTCTCGTTATTAAGCAAACCAATATCTATCGGAAGATGCAGCATCTACGAGATATTTGTTAGTCATTTACCAACAGATCAGAGGCATGGATTTTATCAAAACCGGATGAGCATACCCTTGATCTCACGTATAAAAGATGAGCATATATGTATATACCTGCCAAATTCTTGGAAACAATATTTTTCTAATGCATCTATCCGATAATTTTAAAGAAGGAACGACATGAGCTAAGGAGAAATGAACTAAGTTTGACAAAAAATATATATATACAGGGAGTCTCGATAGCCTTATAAATACCATCCCTTTCAGCAGTTTCTTTTAAGTACCAAACAAAAGGATTCATCCTTCAATCTTTAGTACCACTGAAATAATGATTACGAACTAATCCGAGGACACCCATGGATTAACAAAAAAAATTAAACCACCACCAAGATAAGTTTTTAATTTTTATTGCACTTCCAAGCATCAGCACAAAATTTCTCAGCTCAAATGGAACCGTACACCCGTAAACTTCGGTCGTTCCGTCACTCGTTCGCAACATAGCTTTTCGCCATAAGCCGTCATAGCGCAGCGTCGCTTCGGTGCTTGCACATAGTTAATCTGCTTCAATGCCATCACACTAATACTCTTCGGCATCCATCCGTACGTTTGGCTTTCCAGAATGGGAAACCCCTGTACCATCCTTGATCCATACCGGTGTTCCTCAGACAACTTCCAATAGTACTGTCTTTGTGCAATATCCTTGATACCCGCATCATTGAATTTCGAATAAAACTTCCCCTCGATGGGTGACACTGCAAGGAGAAGAAGCTGTGACCCTGACTATGGTATAGCACGAAACACAATCCTACCTCGTTCACTGGCGATGAATTCCTCAACAACGTAAATCCTTTTATTTTGGTTCACTGTAAGTTCCTTTTCAAAGAGATAAGGAAGTTCTGCTCTGACCTTTGTTGGTTGCTGCTTCTTATTGTCATCGTCGTCCTTAGGACCAGGACTAGTCATAGCTAAGTATGTGTGTACCCGTATAGTATGTTTCTAAAACACACTGAGGTTTATTATTATATGCACTGACGACCGTACAAAAGGAGTGACAAAAGAAAGTGGAGAGTGACGTGCTTGTGTGGAACAGCACAACGCTAGACTGCCAGTATTCGAGGACAATTTTCCGTTTCATAGTTTTGAGCTAAATTGTCTTTTTTGTTGTGCGAAAGGGGGAGCGGAAACAAGGTGGTTCTTCATTGTTAAAAAGCTCATAAAAGAGGAAAGTTGAATGCTGTCGTGGTTGGAGCTCGCTTACCCTAGTCCTTCGTGGATATGGGAGTCTTTCATTCATAAGTTTTGCGAAAAATAATATACATATACCTATAGATCGAGAAAGTGATGGAATTTCCTTGCGGGGAAAAACAACGGCAGCCTTAGTAGGGCTTCGTTGTGCTTATGGGTTATTGAGATTGTGTGTGAGGCAGGTAATGTCAGAATGCTCTTTTCTTAGTGGGGAACACGCAATGGCGTGTTAATAAAGCTGTCGTTGCTTGATTTATGTGTCTTGTGCAAGTTGAGTTGATTGTTTATATTTAATCGCGTTTAAAAGAGTAAACATCATGTTTACAACTTGTAAATGAGCAGTTTAGTGTATACACATGTCAAAGGTTAATGACAGGAGAAATAGACGAGAAATGTGACCCATTTTTCAGCGTAGAAATTTTAAAGTTAAGTTGACTATCTCTTACATGAATATCTATCTAAATCTGGCCTGCGAACTTAATTAAGCTCAGTGAAGCCAATGACTGTTTTGAAGGAACATACGCTGGTGGTAGGGTCCGCCATGTGCAAACAAACTCTTTGCTGAAGCTCCGAAAAGTATATGCAAAAATTGTGTACCATAGCCTTGTCCGACCAAATTATCCATAGATTACCTGATGGTATTGCTTGCTTTCTTTACTTAGGTAGCGCTACAGTTCGGGGTGAACCTGGGCCTCAACCAACAAGCCTCTCCATTTAGCTCAGTCTTTAGCTAATTTCCTAATTTTCCAGTTGCGCACTCCAAGTTGGTCGAGGTCCCCTTGAACTTGTGCGCCCCACCTACGGCGAGCAGGTCCTCTACTGCGTCATCCCTCGGGGTTAAATTCAAAGACTATGCGGGCCGGAGGATTGGTTTCCATTCGCTCTACATATCCTAGCCATCTCAAATGTCCAATACGCAGTTTTTGACTAGGTTGATGTCGCTGTACAGCTCAGATAGTTCATGATTGAATCTTCTCCTCCAAAACCTGTCAACGCAAACGGGACCGAAAATCTTACGAAGAATTTTTCTTTCAAAGTGACCAAGGATATCTTCATCCTCTTTTAATAAGGTCCATGTTTCAGCGCAGTAAAGCATTACTGGGATGATCAGGGTCTTATACAGGGACTCCTTAGTTGTTCGAGATAGGGCTTTACCTTATAAGCCCAAAATAGCGATTGGCGAGAGGTATTCTTCATTCTGATTTCTGCGCTGATGTTGTTTTTAGAGTTTATACCAGAGCCAACTGCTACCTCGAAGTTATAGCTGCCCGCTGTGACGTTTTGTCCAATTCGTCGGTGTTGGCTGTCCCTTCTTGTAGACAGCATATACTTGGTTTTGCCCTCGTTTATTGCTAAACCAATTTTAGCAGCTTCCGCCTCAATGCTTTCAAACGCACCGGTGATAGCCCGCTGAGTTCTTCCGATAATGTCTATATCGTCGGCGTATGTAAGCAGTTGTACAGGCTTGTGATAGATTGTGCCTCCGGTGTTGGCTTGTGAGTTCCGCACAATCCGTTCAAGTACAATATTAAAGAAGTCACATGACAGTGCGTCTCCTTGTCTAAAAGCTTTTTTGACATCAAAGGTCTCGGTGAGGTCATTACCGACCTTCATGGAGCAGCGAGCGTTCTCCATCGTCAGCCTGCACAGACGGACAAGTTTGGCAGGGATGTCAAAACTATACATGGCACTATAAAGCTCTTATCTATAGATACTGTCATAGGCGGTCTTGAAATCGATAAAGAGATGGTGAGTATCGATTTTGACTTCTTAGGTTTTCTCCAGGATCTGCCGAAGTGTGAAGATTTGATCGATGGTGGACTTTCCTGGTCTGAAACCTCACTGATAGGGTCCAATCAGGCTGTTGATAAAAGGTTTCAGGCGTTCACACAATATCGCAGAAAAGATCTTATATGCGATGTTGAGGAGACTGATGCCTCTATAATTTGCGCAGTTGAGGGGGTCTCCTTTCTTGTGGATGGTATTAGCGAAACGAATATTTCATAATGAATATTTTTTGTAGCATACTACAAAGTTTGCAATGCACACTGTTACTCAGGAAATGATATTCCAGGGGATATCCTTCAACTGAGAGCCCAAAGCTGCAAAATATTCCTAATGTACGGAAGTTATCGAAAGACATTCATTGTAAAACATGAGTTTTTCAAGGTGAAGATGATAATTTTGAGAGAAACGGACTCAAATATTGAATTTCCTGCTACAGAAAGACCTTGCCTCGAATCTAGGCTAACTCACCAAAATGTGTTGGTTTTATTTTCCGTATAAAACCGCATCAAATCTGCTTTTTTTCCGTCATAAGCATATGTGTTACAAGATCGCAGAGGATACATCTAAACTTTTATACTATCAAATATTTGGCTAGTATCCAGATAACTTCCTTACTGGAACAAGAAACCCGCTCCCGAAGACTTATTATTATTTCTATAGGATTATTTTGCACTGCCACCTAGTAGTCTGTTGTACCGGCTGTTAATACTCCCTCATTAGAGTTCCCCTCGCATTATAATTCATTCGGTATTGTGTTAGAGGATCATACACTCTTACTTTGCCTTGGAGAGAATAGTTCACCCTAGAGCTCCCTCTCCAATCCAATTTTACCGAGGAATCTGAGATTAAGAAACTGGTCCATGGTTGGCATATCCTCATCTGATATTTGGTACTTGCTCGTTCGTTCGTTCGACTCCTAGCAGAATCTACAAAAGCATCTGTTATTCACACTTTCTTTAAATGCTAATATTTCCGCCCAATTCATTTAGTTTGTCAAGGCATACCCACACAAGTTCCGACTTAATTAAGTTCTTTGAAAACTGCTTGAATAGTTGACAGCATTTCTATGTCGCAATTACTGTATCTTTTTTCGAGACATATCTATAGGCACATTTGTCTATAGCACATATCCCAGATTGAAAGATACTGGTACTCAGGTACAAACACGCCTGTCTCTATTCCATAAACATGGTCTCATGACGATACAGAGGGAATTAAGTCTCCCTCGTTTTCCTTAGACTATTCCGTTTTGCCCACGCTTTCGTTCCACATGTAATCATTGGTCTCACAATCCATCCTCGAATGCTCGGGCTAAATCCCCAAGACTTGCCCGCTAAAATCCTGCATATTATGAGAGCACTGATAGCTGTTGGGGCAGAATTTCATCACCATCGTCATCAGTATCCTCAACGTCATCAAGTCGCAGTTTTACATATTTGAATTTGGCGCTTAGTTTACACCAGTCGCCATATTTAATGCATTTTCCAATTGGCCATTTATTTAAACCTTTATAAAATAACGTAAGTTGTCTCTCAACTGAAGGAATTTGTTATTTGTATTTTGTATAAGAACACTCCGAGAAATAAAGGTTTGAGAATAACTAGTTCAAAACCCTTAGGGGAGACTCTGATCGTTTGATTTCTATTTCACGCGCATTTTTCGCTATTTCCGTCGTCTCGCTACTGGGTGAAACTAAAAGAAATGGGTTTCATTTCTTTTGTTTTAGAACTCATCAGAGTAAAAACTTCGCATCCATTGGCAATCGGTCAATGCAACAACCAGGCTCTACCTATTTCCATTAAAGGAGCAAATAGAGGTCCCGCGGTTGACGGTCGGAAAAATATTCGCTCGTTCAGTAGCCTTTTTGGATATCTCCTCAGTCTGCTTTTTCCACATGAGTTTGCTGTATATGTATAGTCCTAGATATTTCACTTCATTGACTGCTCTCAGTATCGAGCTCGGCAGTCGGATTGACTTTAGTTCAAGATTCCTTTGCTCGTGAATTGTATAATTGTGGTTTTAGCAGGATTTGTATTGAGCCCAGCCAGACGGCATAATTATTGAGTTACTACTTAATTCCCTTGCACGATATCACAGAGTGTTACTTCAAACTTTTCTCTATCAATAAGTACGATCTCATCAGCATAAGCTTAACATTTGACTTGACTTGACTTTTCAAGTAGTTCATCCACGACATTAATTTACTTACCTACTTACTTATGTGGTGCTGCAGTCCAGTGTGGACCTGGGCCTCAACCAACAAACCTCTCCAGCCAGCTGCCTCCAGTTGTACACTTAAAGTTGGTTAAGGTTCCGCTCCACTTATTTGCGCCACCTACCACGAGGTCGTCCTGTACTTCACCGTCCATCCGAGGTGGATTCGAAGATTTTCCGAGCTGGAATGTTGAGCTCCATCGGCTCTACATGACCTAGCCATTTTATTCATTGTATATGAACTATTTTGGCTAAGTCGATGTCCTTGTATAGGCTGTATAGTTAGGCATTGTATCTTCTCCTCCACTCATGGTCTATGTAGGTGGGACCAAGACCTCAAAGAACAGTTTTCCTAAAATAGCCAAGGACATCCTCGTCCGATTTTGACAATGTTCATGCCTATATACTATACAGCAGAACTGCGATGATTAGTGTCTTATACTGAGTCGCCTTAGTAGGAGTAGTTCGATATAAGGCTTTGTTACTCAATTGCCTTCTTAGCTTATAGAAACATCGATTAGCAAGGGTAATTCTTCGTTTGATCTCCCCACTAATGTCATTTGCCGAGCTCTTAATAGTGCCTAAGTAGACAAGGTCTCTTACTACTTCAAAATTATTTTTTTCTATTGTGGCATTTTGTCCAAGATGCCGATGTCGGATGTCCTTTTTCGTAGATAGCTAAACCCATCTTTGCTGCCTCGATTTCAATACTCGTAAATGTCCCACTGACGGCTCGTTGAGTTATTTCGATTATGTCAATGTCATCGAAGCGAGTAGTTGTACAGACTTGTAAAAGATTATACCTCCGGCGTTGGCATGTACGTTTCGTACAATTCTTTCAAGTATTATGTTAAAAAGATCTTGTGATAGCACGTCATCCTGACATCGAACGATTCGGTGGTGTTCTTTGCGACTTTGATGGAGCAGCGAGAGATCTGCATTGTCATTCTGTACAAACGGACGAGCTTGGTAGGGATGTCGAGACTAGACATGGATCTGTATAACTCGTCTCTATACACGCTATCATAAGCAAATTTGAAATCGATTAAGTGGTGATGCGTATCGATTTTATGTTCATGGGGTTCCAAGATCTGTCCTACTATGAATATTTGGTCAATTGTGGACCTTTCCGGCCTGAAACTGCACTGATAAGGACTTATCAGATTGTTGACGATCAGTTTTAGACATTCAAAAATGCAGCTGCAAGGCCGTTGGCTTCAGCAGCTTTGATGTATTTAAGTTTAAATATCGCTATCCTCACTTTAGTCTCATCGGGTTGAGAGGAATATTGACTATCATCGTCACTGTGAGATGGCTTATTCTGCCTGGCAGCGGAATATCATATCATCATCGCCGTTAGCGGTCTGCAGAAGTGTTCCTTCAATATCCTCAGCACCGGCTGCGGTTCTACAACTATATCGCCATTTTCATCCCTGCACGCTTCTGTTCTGGCTTTGAAACCCTGGTATGTTCTTTTTACATTTCGGTAAAATTTTCGAACATCATTCCTGCAATAAAGTCTCTCAATCTCCTCGATCTAGCGATTGTCATGTTCATCCACACTAAGGCCCGATATAGAGCAGATAGCACTCCTCTTTGTGGGCATCCTCTTGTTTCGTTGATTTAGATATTGTTCTACTGACTGCTTTTCTGTCCAGGGCTCGTTTAATGGCTTCATGTGAAATTTGATCGTGTATACTTATCTTTTTTATTTCAAGAGCTCTCTGGTTGGTTTCCTTCAACTAAAAAAGAGCCGTCTCAGTGGATCAGCCCGCTTTGTATGAATGCTGACAGTAATCAAGTGGGGATGTGTTTAGTATATCCTCTCTTAGGTAGTTATCTACAGCCATTTAGGTTTATTGGTCTATATTACTTCGGCTGTGTTGAGCATTTTTTCCTCACTCTTAGTTTGAACATAACTTTTACCCCTCTCCACTGGTTTGTGATATATCCCAATGCGAGACTACTTTTTGTTATTCTTACTAGGTGTGGTAGTAGTTTTTCATGCCCCTTCTATAATAGGGCTGGTGTAATAAAATCCACGCCTGATTACTTTAAAGGCTGAGAGGAGCTGATTGCCCATTCAATTCTCCCTCTGGAACAGATAACACCTGCTATTTCCCAATTTTCTTTTCGATGTCTTGTTACGTTGGTCGTGCTCCCTTCGTATTGTGTGAGGGTATTTTTCGTCGAAGGCTGAGGTGGGCCCGCCGGCTCCAGGGTCAACCCACAGAAATACCCTAAGCTTTGGGAAAGAGGTACTTTATTTATAAAACGAAGCGATTCGATACAATGTTTCTTCGTTAGCAATTCAAATGGTTCTCTTTCTAATAATTTCTATACTTAACAATTTTTATATAACTTTACTCTAACTTTGGTCGTCCTGCGGCTGATTCTGTTACAGGTCGGGGTTGCACAGCTCGGCTCTGTGCGGTAGTATTTCGACTTGAAGAGTCCCAGTCCGCCCAAGGAGCAGGCTTGGAAGAGGTAGTCCGCACTTTGGGCAGGCTTGCAAGGATCCAGTCCTCGTATTTAATTTACCAATCACCGAAGTGAAGGCGTCAAAAACGGAATAAATGGGTCGGAAGTCGATTCTCAGGAGTGGCAGTCAAGAGTAGATGAGATTGGTACTTTCATCACTTAAGACTCTCCTAATCACATCTCTCAATCTTCCCCATATGCAAATTTCTGCAAAAAGCAAACGTGAATTACAAAAGTGAGTGAAATTCACTTTTGCAAACAACTTGGCCAATGAGATTGAAAGAAGTGGTCATGTTCGGGTTGCGTGATCATCGGCAGATGTTGTTGTTTGTGCTGAACCAACTGAGCACACTAGCCGCCGTCAAATGGAACACAGTGGAGGCAATATAATTGTAACACTGCGTTACAAGAGTACGAGTACAGCAAACTTCCGGGGAAATGTATTTCTAAGAGCAATAATGCTCTTTGTTCCTTTTCCTTGGTAAAACTGCCGTCTGGATACTTTATGCAGTATGGCCACAGCCAAAGTGCTAGTGATTATTTCGCAAAATTTCCCGAAGCTTTTTTTTGCCATTCTCAGTTCCTTGTTGCAGTTTGTAAGTACCATCCTGTAGCTTTGCCAGTCTCTGTTACACTTTGCCCTATAGAACAAAAACATATCTAGAGTACACCGTGCCCTGCCCAAGCTATATCATTAACACTTTTCAACCCTTACGTTATAATTAAATTCCTTGCAACGGCTGTTAGCTGGTTTAGCTATTTATAAGAGCTATTTATTAAGTTAACCCTAGTCTTAAGATGATCACTACCATATCTTGAAGTTCTCTAGGAAAACACGATTTCTGGATATGAGTACAGAAATTATGAAGAAAACTCTGGTTTAGAAAATTAAATATCTTTATTCGCCTCTCCTATAAACACCTAATGAAATCTTCTCATTTTACAATATCGTCCTAAACTCTACAACACTTAAGTCTACGAGTAAACTAGTCTTACTTTATGGCAATTCCTTTTTCGCCTTACTCGGTGGCCCGAATATACTCAGTACCACAGGCAAGAATATCAGTCCATGTGCCGCACCAATTAGCACAATACCCAAGTACATCCTAAAGTAGTAAATCTGGAATATCTGTGACTTGGAGAAGGCCAGCACAATAATACCAGCGAACTTAGTCAACGTGATACCTGATAGCACACTACTTCCTGTCACTGAGAGTGACTTACTGGCTCTCTCGTGCGTCGTACCAGCATATCCCTTGTAGGACCTAAGTATATGTGAAACAAACTCCACTCCAATGCCAACGCACACGACCAAATTGACCAACGAAACCGCATTCAGTGTTATATTCCACGCCCACATCATTCCTCCCATGTTGATCAGAATCATCAAGACTGTGAGTAGCACCATGCAAGCAGACACGATATCAAATCCGGTAATAAGGAATGTCACCAAAAAGATTGCCAACAGTGACAGTCCCAGAGAGTACAGGGTATCATCCCAAATGGTCAAGTACTGTTCATAGAAGACAAAGAACACACAGTAAGGGAAGAATATCACGTCGACGCCATTTTCTTTAAACATTTCCTGAACTTCGTTAGCCACTCGTTTGGCCTCGCGCAGAGCTGTATAGAATTCGGAAGATGTGACGGAAGTGGTTGAGTACTGCATGAAGTTGGTATCCAGGATGTGACTGTTACCGTATTCATCGAGAGTATATATTACGGCCTAAGTAAATGATGTTTTTATTAAGGCGATCCAGAAATGAAAACCGGTCTACTTACATCGGCATATGAAGCCCGTCCAGCTTTTGCGCAATCTGCATCAGGTAAATCGGACAAAAAGAATGGAATGTATGCGTTAAAGGTTTCTTCTGTTGGTCGAAGGCCATCTTCAGAGAAGGAGCGCGGGCAGAGATCACAATCGTCGTCAAATGAAGCTAAGGACAAAAAGATAAGAACGTGCAAAATTTACTAACGAAGAGGTTATCTTACATCGGCCACAAAAAGTTCCATCAGTTTGGTTTATCTTACAGCAACCATCTATGATTAGCCAGTCAATGTAATCATCGATCCATGATGATGCAGGACGAGCTAGAGCAGTGCTGAAATAAGACGAAAGATAAGACTTTTTGTCTAGTACTAGTAAGCACAGATTATTCAATCCAGGCTTTGATTCAGATGAAGGGATCTTTGTCAACAAGATACTGGTATAGTCAGTCAGTGAATTAGGAGTGATCGGCGATCAGTTCCACACATCGATCGCCAAAGGAGTGCTAAAGGTATTTAGAATCGGCCAGGAAGTTAAACTGAAGATTTTTTTCCCGAAGGACCTCAATCCAATTGACACCTACTCGTAAATCACTAAAAATCTCAAAAAGTTCAATTTGATCAACGTAGCTCATGAGGAATCTTGAGTTTAAGCGACCATGCAGATTACGAAGCTAATATGATTGTCAATCTGCACACATATATACCTTATATATATATGTACATTATGGAAGGCACAGAGGATTTTAAAAACAGATACCGTGCATTTATACTTACGCTGTTGACCAGTTAGGTTAGGTTAGGTTACATTGGCTGTCAGTATGAGGGTCCAGGCATTTTTATTTTTTTATTTTTTTTATATAAAAAAGGAAACCCAAATCCCAGAGCACTTAGACTCTCTCTAGTCCATTGTACTACCAGGCAGGAACCTTCCTTTGGTGCAGTGGTTGGAAAAACTTCGATGTAATTCATTTTCCTTTTTTTCTTCGGGTGACTGATGATTGCTGTTCCCCACTGAGACAGAGTCCAGGCATACTTAGACCAATAGTGGTCTATTGTGATACCATGGATCTTTCCATTCAATTACACAGGTAGTAATTTAACCAACCGGCGCGTTTAATAAAGCGAAGGATGCTCATGACGCCTGAGAACGTCAGTTCACCGAGGTCTGCAAAGAGGGGAGCCTTTAGATGGAGCACCCCTTTTTGGGACATGCCCGGATATAAACATAGGAGGCAAACTATGGTTCTACCCGCCTCCTCGTCTCTGAAGATCCTGCAGAAGTCGTAAGAAAAGAGGCCCAACCTTTTAGCATGTCGGCCTTTCACACAGTATCCAGTGAGGACACCGATAATGTAGCTAATTCGTAATAGCTTAAGCATAACCAGCCGAACACCACGTTTCCAGTGAGGACATCGATAACGTAGCTGATTCATAATAGCTTTAGCATAACCAGCCGAACACCACATTTCTGATCTAGCATAGGCTAGATCTGTTTCGAATATGGAACGTTGAGCCATTTTCCCATCTGTGGTTGGTTTTGCTAGTAGCGTCTAGCTTTAGATCAGTTAACGAGATCCACAAATTTGGTCTTACTTGCACTCGATTGGAATAACTCCATACTCTGGCTTGACAAACCATGTCGACGTGTTTGACAGCGAGAGCCTATATATGCATTCGAACCGCATACAACTACTGGAACAATTGACGGCACAGAGGGGGGTATCTAAGTAACCACTAGAGGTTCTGAATCCAGCCATAAGGTTCTAAAAGAGCTGGACATGTAACTTTACGCTGATCTCCAAGTATCTACGAATTGAACTCTGAAATGATTCACCGATCGCTCTCTGACGGGAACACACGCGCTTACGCTAACACTCACCGCAGTGCAATTTACTCTGAAACAATATTTTCTCTAACCCCCCCATCCAATAATAATTTAAATAATATTAGTGAAATATAAAAATAAAAAAAAATAAAAAATA
This sequence comes from Brachypalpus laphriformis, assembly GCA_945910035.1. NCBI lineage: Eukaryota > Metazoa > Arthropoda > Insecta > Diptera > Syrphidae > Brachypalpus > Brachypalpus laphriformis. Next base: position 39,647,704 of record OX246753.1, read on the forward strand.
AAAATATAAAAAATCAATAACCATACAAATAAAATTCACCGCGCCCGTTACAAAAATAATTCAGTGCAGAGCAGTGCATAAAAAAAAAAATAAATAAATAGAGTGCCGTAGGATTTTTATTTTTTTTTTTTCATGCGTGCACCCACAACCGGGTAAAGCATCGTCTGGTGGATAGCGGGTTGTGTGTACAGGTCTTTGTTGGTGGACCAAACCAAATTGTCGTATGGGCATAACACCTGCGATAATCTGTTTTGGGAAACTAACGTTGGATCTGCACTTCACAACTCGGCTTAGTTAACGTCGGAGTTGTGTTTTTTTATGTCTGTTTTTTTTTATAATGGTAAGGAATTTTAGAGTAGATCTGAGCAACATTCGTGGGCTCAGATCGAATTGTTTTTCTGTGTACGTCCACGCCGCCAAATATAGACCAGCTGTTTTGGCTCTTTGTGAAACACAGGTGGGTCAAAATTCCGATCCTTCGGAATTCGATCTGCCTGGATATAGCATTGAGCCATTATTCTTCCACCATCACGGTCTCGTTGTATATATACGTAGTGATGTAGCCTACCAAACTCTCCCACAATACGGCCAATGTTCCAATTCGGAATTTAATTTCTTGTGGCTGAAACTCCATGTCCGTAGGCAGTTAATCCACTACTGTTTCATTTATAGAAGTCCAAATATTGACAGCAATTCAACTTATAATGAGTTTGATGCGCTATCAGACTCCATCCTAAGAATTGTATCCCTGTACCCATATTCTGAAATCGTCATTGCGGGCGATTTCAATGTCCACAATTCTATTTGGCTTCGCCACTCTGGACAGACAACACCCGAAGGAAGGTATGTTGAGATTTTTTCTGAGGTAAATAACCTAACCCAGCTTGTGAATGAGCCAACTCGTGTTCCGGACATAACTGGCCATACCGCCAACACTCTGGACTTGTTCCTTAGTTCCGATCCTAATAAATACACGGTAAATGTATTATCGCCTCTAGGTTCGTCAGACCACTGTGTCATATCGGCCAATTTCTCGTACTCCAACCACAAAGCTAAAGAACAAACTCCAAAAAGAACAGCTTGGCTATACGAGAAAGCCAATTGGAATGAATTAAATAAGTTCTTTAGGAATTTTAACTGGTCGCTATGCTTCCTCGATAGCGATGTGGACGCCGCGGCTGATATGATTACTAATACAATTCTCCTAGGTATGAGAACTTACATCCCTCACAGGATAAAAGCTATTAGACCCAAGGAAAACGCGTGGTATGACTCGAGCTGTAAAGAAGCTATTAGGTTAAAGGAATTAAGTTTTCGGTCTTACAAGGCCAACCCAACTGAGGAAAACCGAAAAAAGTTTAAACGAGCCAGAAATGATTGCAATGCCCTCATTAACCGAGTTAAATTCTCCCACGACCAAAAGTTGAGGCAAAAAATACTACATTGTCCCAAGGGTAGTAAAAACTTTTGATCGTTCGTAAAAAACATTAAGAATTCGGCCTCGTCATCTATACCGACGCTCATTCATAACGACGCACCAACTGTCAGCTCCTTAGACAAAGCTAATCTGTTCGCTGCTCACTTTGCAGCAAACTCCACACTGCCAGATAGTGCTTTGTCTCCACCTGTACTTGAGAGCGTCGAATTTTCCATGGGACAAGTCCACTTTCGCACTCGTACAGTTGCAGGAGTACTCAAAGGTCTTAACATACACAAATCCGCTGGCCCAGATGGTATACCCCCTATTGTTCTGAAGAGGTGTTCTTCTTCGATGGCAAAACCACTGCGTAAGCTTTTCCACCGATCTTACTCTTCAGGTCTCTTTTCGAGTAAGTGGAAAACAGCATTTGTCCAGCCCGTACCTAAAAAAGGCGATTCTCTTCTCTCTCCAACTACCGACCCATTGCACTAACGTCGCTTCTTTCCAAGGTCATGGAAACGCTGATAAACCGTCAGCTAATGAAATATCTTGAATCACGAAAGCTCCTCAATGACCGACAGTATGGCTTTCGTGGCAACAGGTCCACCGGTGATTTGATGTCATATCTCACCGATAAGTGGAACCAATCTCTGCACCACTCCGGTGAAAGTAAGATTATTGCTCTTGATATTTCAAAAGCATTTGACAGAGTTTGGCATCAAGCTCTTTTGTCGAAAATGCGTGCATTTGGGATCGATGATACTCTTCTTCTATGGATTAGAAACTATCTTTCGGGCCGTTCAATTCAAGTTGTTTTGGACGGCTTCAAGTCCGAATCTCACCAAATAAATGCTGGTGTCCCCCAAGGCTCTGTTTTGTCTCCGACTCTCTTTCTCATTTACATAAATGATCTTCTGTCTACAACTTCTAATCCAATCCATTCCTTCGCTGATGACAGCACCCTCAGTTTTTCATATTCGTTCCCAAACTCACGACCCTGCTCTTCGGCCGTGGACGAAGAACGACAACATATGTTAAACACATTAAATTCTGACCTTGACAGCATATTTAAATGGGGCTTAACCAATAGAGTGGAATTTAATGCTTCCAAGACTCAATGCTGTCTTCTGTCATTAAAGCGAAACCCTACACATCAGCCATTATCCATGAATGGCACTTGCATTGTAGAAACCGAAAAACTTTCCATGCTCGGTATGTGAGTCAACAACAAACTCTGTTGGAACGACCATGTATTCGAAATCGCTAAGAATGCAGCGAAATGTTTAGGTTTCCTAAAGCGGTGTAAGAAATATTTCACCCCTTCTGATTTGGCTTCAATTTATAAGGCGTACATTCGCCCTAAGTTAGAGTATAACGCTCACATCTGGTCTGGTGCACCAAAAACCATATTGCACTTGCTAGATAGGATTCAAAAACGCGCGATAAGACTCATAGGAGACACGAATATTACAAGCAATTTTGCTTCGCTCGAACACCGTCGTAATGTCTCCTGCCTATCCCTGTTTTATCGATATTTCCACAGAAAATGCTCAGTTGAGATAGCCAATAGCATGCCTCCCCTTCTTCGTTTTAACCGCAATACTCGCCATGCCTCGAATGATCATCAGTTTACCCTTAAGCCTATCTTCGGACGTACCGTGAAATTTAGAGATTCTTTTATGAGCCGCACAACACGTTTGTGGAATGCTCTCCCCGAGTCTGCTTTTCCTCTCCATTATAACCTACAGTCATTTAAGACCAATGTGCATCGGTGCCTCGTTTCCCCCTAACCCCTCTTCCTTAACGCTCACGCTATGTATAATGCATAAAAAGGGTAGTCATAACCCCTTTAGCGCGAGTAAATTATAAAAAAAAAAAAAAATGATTGTTATGCAAGTCCCATATTCTAATTACCTCTCCATTGTGGTTATACCATATTTGAGCATACGACAGCTGAAAATGGGCGAACTAGGAATATGCAACAGAGAAGGTAAGGCAGTTGTATTTCATCGTCAGACGATTGCATACATAATGAATGGAATCTCAGCATCGTTTGCCTGATTTACAGGAAAGGAGACGCCTTCTACTGCGCCATCAGTCTCCTCAACCTTACATACAAGATCTGTTCCGTGATTTTATGTGAACGCCTGAAAGCATTTCATTAGCAGCCTAATTGGCGCCTATCAATGCGGTTTCAGGTCAGGAAAGTCCACTGTAGATCAAATCTTCATACTTCGGCAGATCCTGTAGAATATCCAAATCCAAATCGATACTCATCATCTCTTTATCGATTTCAAGGCCACCTATGGCAACATCTATAGAGAAGAGCTACAATATATAGAGCCAAGTCGAGTTTTAACAGCACTGCCAAACCTGTCCGTCTGTGCAGGATGACGATGGATGACGCTCGCTGCTCCATCAAGGTCAGTAATGACGACACCAAGACCTTTAATCTCAAAAAAAAAGTTTCAAACAAGGTGATGCGCTGTCACGTGACTTCTCTAATATTGTACTTGAACGTATTGAGCGGAACTCACAAGCCAACACCGGAGGTAAAATCTATCAAAAGTCTGAACAAATGCATGCATACGCCGACGATGTTGATATTATTGGAAGAACTCAGCGGGCTCTCAGTGGTGCGTTTGCAAGCATTGAATCAGAAGTGGTCAAAATGAATTTAGCCATAAACGAGGGCAAAACCAAGTATACATATACGCTGTCAACAAGAAGGGATAATCAACACCGACGAATTGGACGGAACGTCATAGTCGGCAGCTAAAATTTCGACGTAGTAAGTGACTTTGTCTACCTTGGTTCTGCTATTAATTCCGAAAACGACACCAGCGCAGAAATCAGGGGAAGAATAGCTCTTGCCAATCGCTGTTTTTTTTTTGGGTTAATAAGGTAATTCAACAGTAAAGCCCTATCTCGAACAGCTAAGGTAACTCTGTATAAAGCCCTGACCATCACAGTCCTGCTTTACGGCGCTGAAACATGGACTTCATTGAAAGCAGATGAACATATTTTTGGTCGCTTCGAGAGAAATATTCTTCGTAAGTTATTCGGTTCCAATTAGGTTGACGAGTTTTGGAGGAGAAGATTCATGACGAACGATACGAACTGCACAGTAACATCGATTTAGTCAAAAAACTACGTATTGGAGGTTTGTGATGGCTAGGCTAGGACACATGTAAAGCTGATGAATACCAACGCTTCGGACTGCAGAGTCTTCGAATCCAATCCGGATGGACGACGCAGTAGAGGGAATCCTCGCGGTAGGTTTAAGGGGACCTCGACCAATTTGGAGCACACAACTGGAGACAATTAGCTAAAGACCGAGCTAAATGGAGAGGCTTGTTGGTTGAGGCCCAGGTTCATCCCGAACTGTGGTGCCACCTAAGTTAATAAATAATCTAGACAGAACCCCTTCCTAATACTATCAATAGTTTGACCTGACAACACATTCTGTCGGAAGCCAGGACAGTATAAATTTTATGAAGTTTGGGAAACCCCATGGAAGGTCCTAGGGTTAAGGAGGCCTTGATTCTTCTTATCCAAAAAAAAAAGGACTGCACATCGGATCCACTAAATTGTCGATGTAATTCACTTTTCAACTCGTAGTATGTATAAGATTTTTAAAGCGATACTTGAACGACGATTCACTTCGTGGATAAGGGGCAAATTATTAAAGGAGTTTCAAGCGGGCTTTAGATCAGGATATTCTATCACTGATCATATCTTTGTGCTGAAGAATATTGTGGAGACGTTGCTCACACAAGATAAGAAGCTTTTCGCATTCTTCGTAGATTTCAAAGCGGCATTTGACGCCGTGTACAGAAACGCTTTAATGCATAAGGTGATTGGAGATCTACCCATATGAAGACACGAAGGTAGCAATGTGGGATGGAAGAGCAAAGTCTGGATGGTTCCAGACTGGATTAGGAGTTAGACAGTGAAGTGTTTTAAGCCCAAGCCTCTCTGCTCCCCACATAGAAGATATTGTCGATGGTGGTGATTATCTGGTGGAGAGCCTTAGAAAAAGCTATGAATCGCGATTATCTAAGCAAGGTCCAGCGTACAGCTTGTCTGTACAAAAGCGGAGCACTACGTCAACTCCCTCTGCGGCACTGGGCATCATATTTCATCTGATACCCCTTGATATGTTTAGCAAGCAAATGGCAGCGAGTGCAGCCGTTCGCTTTGAAGCTACCTTAAAAAAAGAATTTAGCCACGCTTACATTCTGAATAAATTCAAAATCTCTCTCGAAAACATGGACTACACCGTAAAATAAATAAATACTCGTATTTGGCGCAACAGCTCTTTAAGTGACAGAGCGTTGTGTGCGTTATATTTTCCGCACGAATGGAAGGGATCTACAGTTTAGTGCCGTATCCGAAGGGTAATTTACTTTGAGAAGCTTTCTCGTGACAACAATACTCTCGGATGTTTGTCAGACGTTCGCGAGAAGTGGGACCGTGAAAAAACTTTTTAGTATTTTCTGGGATTCGAACTTGGAACCTCACGCGCAGTGATCCGACACACTAACCACTTACGCCACGGCGCCCACAACCTACACTATCCCACGTCTAAATTTTCGACAAGACCTTCCTCGTTACCACCCCTTCCATAGCGCTCTAAAATGACGATGCATTCGTACTGACGGTTCAAAACCAAGAACGGAGTTGGTGGAAATGATTTCTCTGACAGGCTTAATCTTAATCCTTCCGTCTACCAAATCATTGTAGCATGTTCCAGGCGATAATTATGGAGATTAAAGAAGTCTTACCTTGGTTTAAGAAAAGCCTGTTATCAGTTAAAAATACCTTTTCAGTCAGCCGAGCAGCAATGAAATCCCTGCAATCAAACTCTATAAATTCTTTAGAAGCTCTAGACTGCCGATCGTCTCTTACGGAGATGGCTGAGCAGCTCAATATTCTGTGTTGGATGCCAGGGCATAAAAACATTCATAAGCCCGATGAACTCGGCAGAATAGAAACAACTATACCCATCCTGCCGGAAAAAGGCACCTTAGGTATACCAATCGCTACTTGCAAAATCAAATTTAAGGTGAACGAGTGGACCAACATGTCTAGCGACAAAAAGGATTTGACCAAAGCTGGATCTAAAATGCTCTTAGAATTTGATTTTTCTCAATAGATTGCATATCGGCACTACAATAAATGCCATCACTAGACACTGTCTAATAAGCAAGCAAGCTACAGGGCTGGGCCTTTTTGCGAACGACTTTTGTAGAAGCTGCATGGATGAAGAAGAGAAAGAAACTCTTCCTTCTTTGTTTCTGCCCAGCTCTCTCCCGCCGAAGGAAGCTTCACTTAGGAGCCTTCTATTACAACAATATAGGTGATCTAATAAACATATATATTAAGAGCCTCCTACGCTTCATAAGAAGCTCAAAATGGTTCAGAAAGTAGGTAGGGAGAAAATGTCTTCTATGATCGACGTGTTGTTGCAATGGGCCTATTGTTGGTCTAAGTGTGTTGGCGTTATCTAAAACAGCCACTTCAACCTAACCTTACCCTATCCATCCGTGATTGAAGATTGAATTAATGTTTCAAAACTGTTCCGGTGCTGTAAAAGAGCACTAGCTTAACGCGAGAGGATAATGAATGAAAAATTAAAAAAGAATCTAAATTCGTATCTGTTAGGTTTATTCAGAAATTTAATCCCTATATTACTTTAAATGAATTAGAAAAAGGCCAATCTGGCAGACGGTAAACACATGATCTAAATCTAAATCCTTATTGCACTGTGTAGGACATGGCTGTGATTTATCAGTAGAAGATGCATGCCGATTCATAGAGCATAGTTGCAATTATGATTGCTCTATTATTCAACTGCTCGGCTGCTCAGTGCTCAGGGTAGGTACATACTATATCACAGCTATGATTGGGGCTTAAATTGGGATTACTCTAAAACTCAGCCAAGGTACATGCCAAATCGCAACGCAATAGTTTTATTTTCTAACGTAAGTACTCGTATGTGTGTTTACATTCGTGTTGTCTTCTTTTTTTGTTTACTTATTACATTTAAGATGCTTACGAGTATGTTTGAATGTCACTTGTGATTCATATCTTATATTTAAAATTGTGTTATGTTACTTACTTACTTACTTAGATGGCGCTACGGTCCAGGGTGGACCTGGGCCTCAACCAGCAAACCTCTCCAGCTAGAGCGGTTACGAGCCAGCTGCCTCCAGTTGCGCACGCCAAGTTGGTTGAGGTCTCCCTCCACTTGTTTGCTCCACCTACCGCGACGTCGTCCTCTACTGTGTCGTCCATCCGGGGTGGATTCGAAGACTTTCTTAGCAGGAACGTTGGGCACCATCCGCTCTTAATGACCCAGCCATCTTAGTCGCTGTATGTGAACTCTTCTGGTTAAGTCGATGTCCTTGTACAGGCCGTATACGAGTAGTTCGGCATTGTACCTTCTCCTCCACTCACCGTCTATGCAGACGGGACCAAAGATCGCTCGAAGAACTTTTCTCTCGAAATAACCAAGGGAATCCTCATCCGGTTTTGTCAAAGCTGGGTGGAGCATCGGCCAGAAGACTTGCCTGTTGCGGAACACCCCAAGGCGGAGTTTTGTCCCCATTCCTGTAGAATCTTGTAGTGAATGAGCTACTTGGACCTGGACAGGTCAGTCTTTAGAGTGATTGCATATACTGATGACATTTCGATTGCTGCGTCTGGTAAGCACCCAGACACTCTCTCCTCCAATATGCTCTCTATCGGTTCAGTAGGTGCGCCTCCATGTGTGGATTGGGGGTTAACCCTCATAAAACTGAACTTGCTCTCTTCACAAGGAAATATAAAGTTCCCCTCGTAGACCCTCCTATGATTAATGGCACCAGTCTCACCTTCACTGTTAATGCAAAATACCTCGGTCTTATTCTGGATGGAAAACTGAACTGGAAAGCCAATCTACTAGAACGCGTAAGGATGTAGCTCTCTATTCCTGTAAAAAGGCTATAGGTAGGAGCTGGGGCCTATACTACTCTATGGCGTGATAGTTTGGTGGTCTGCTCTTGACAGGGCTGTTCACCTCTCTCAGGTAGCTAAAGTGCAAAGATTCGCTTGCATGTGCATCAGTGGTGCACTAAGAACTAATCCCTTTGCGGCATTGAACATTATGTTCAACCTGTTACCCCTGGATATCCTTGGCAGACAGACTGCTGCCAGTGCGGCTATTCGTCTTAAAGCCTCATCTCAGTGGTCTAGTTATCACATTAGCCACTCCTCGATCCTTGATCTTCTCAACTTCACACCCCACCGAAACTATGATTTCACCGACACTTCCGTACGAGTATCCCTGAACGGGATGAGTGGGATGACTCTCCCCCTGATGATGGAAATTCGGTGCACTTCTGCACAGATGGCTCTAAGACCGAAGGTGGGGTGGGCTGTGGTGTTTTCTCCGATAAACTCAACCCGAGCATCTCGTTCCGCCTCCCTGATCATTGTAGCGTTTTTCAGGTGGAAATCATGGCGATTAAGGAAGCCCTGTCTTGGCTGAAATGTAATGTTTTATCTGTCAGCGATATTAGCATTTTCACTGACAGTCAAGCGGCTATCATGTCCCTGGAATCGTGCTCTTTTACTTCAAAAACCGGTGTCATCGCCGGACACTGTCTAATCGGCCAACATGCCAAAAGACTTGGCCTCTTTTCCAATGACTTCTGCAGGAGCTTTAGGGACGAGGAGGAGGAGAAAACCATTCTTCACTTCCTATGCACATGCTCTATCACGCAAAATAATGCTCCATCTAGGAGCTCCCTTTTTTGACGACCTCAGCCATTTGGCGTCCTTAGACGTCATGAACATCCATCGCTTCATCAAAAGCTCCGGTTGGTTTTATTAGTCCCTGAGTGGTCTAATGGTAGATCCTTGGCATCACAATGGACCTTTACTGGTCTAAGTGTGTCTGCATCGTGGTGCAGACAGCCAATCTAACCTAACCTAACCTAACCTTGCAATAAAATGCTTTACGTAATAGCTGCTGCCTGAAAATTCAGTCTTTAGCCGATATCTATTTAAGTGATAAGACTAAGGATGTTTGCAGACGTTTCAGTGTTTTTTCAATGACCAGGATAGATATAAAATGCTACGACTTATGACACAAATGGCTTTAGGTGTCTCTCCCTTCATATACATTTAAAGAGAAAGTCACAAATGAAAAAGACTATTATCCTACAGAGAAATATTTCTATTCTGTTCTATTCCTCGTCGTTTTTAGGTATCTATGTAGCTATCTTTATCGTCTACATTGTTTGGGAATTAACTACTGAACGTCTTTCCACTATCAGATTCGTCCTTTTTGGAAAAAAAAATTGTATTTCTGACTAACCTTACCACAAACATCTTTAGTGAGACTATACTTACATTTCTGGATATCTTGACTGAATATAAAGTTGAGTAGACAGTGAATTGTTGTTACATTCAACACCTCCACATACAAGATTTTGATGTTCCCTCGTAGAGTAGTTCATTCCTGGACCGAGAACCCAATAGACGGGTGCCCCAGTTGACAGCAGCTGTGCCATAAACTGGAAATAAATAAAAATCTATTTTTAGACAAGGCAACTTAAACCCTCTTTTTTCAAGCTTACCTGGAAATATTTCACAACATGTGAGTCCGTTGGCATTGACAATTCCTGATCCAAGCCGAGTTCAATAGACGGCACAACCATAAGAGAGAGTGCAGTCACTACCGTAAATATAACCAACACCACAACTTTAACAACCCTACCAATGTAATAAAACAGCTTAGTTATTTTTGCAATCGGTGCCAGAAATTATAACTTACTTGGACAACAAAAAGGGAGCATACACCTTCCTAAAGAACTTCTCCAGCACACTGATGTCTCCTTCTTTAAGTGGATCCTTTTCCTTCTTGAAACAGCAGAACAAATCATACCGTCCGGATTCATAGCGCCTTTCATCCAAGCTCATCAACGCTACAAAAGCCGTAATTTGGAAGAAGAAATCCAAGAATATTGCCACTGCGGCATACATTGCAAAGGTCTTCACCGCCGGCATATCAGCAAGGGTACCTTAAAGCCACAAATCATACTGAAATAGTTTGAATCGAGGATATGATCACTGTACTCACCAATAGCAAAGCAGGCAAACTCTGAAGCAGCAGTCTGTAGAATCGATGGTCCGGCTTGTCCAACCGCCTCTCCAATAGCATCAGCCACACTCAAGTACTCTGATCGATCCAAACGATGATATGTGTGTACCATGATGAAAATATTGTCCACCCCTACAGCCAGTACCAAGAATGGAATAACTTCAATTGCCAACATAGTAGAAGTAACACTAAAATAACTCCAAAAACCTAAGCTGCATACTACGGAGACCATAACAATGAAGATACCGCCAACAGCCAACACAATCTTGGATTCACGGAAAAAGTTCCGACAACCACGGATCTTTCCCAACGCAATCGCAACATAAGCAAACATCACCACATAACTGATGACCACGGTCAGCACTTCACCTTCGGACAGCTCCACTATAGCATCCTCAATAGAACGTTCAGCACTGAAGGCAATGTCCATTAAGTCGTTGTCGTAGTTCTTCATGAATTCAATGAATTTCTTCTCCCACTTCATTGCTGGTTCAGTTGCAGCTTCATTTACATAATTCTTGGCCAAAAATGTGATTACAATTCCTGTAGCAAGACGGTAGTCCTCGCTTTTGCCTTCCTCTGGCTTGGGAATACCTCCAACGCCGATATTTGGCTCGACTGGACCTCCATATGGTGCCAAGCATTTTTCCAGCATCGGAACTCTGCAAAAGAAAATGAAGGTTTTGATTAAATTTATGTTAGACTTTTGGAATTTGTAGAAGTTGAAGGTTTTTAGTTAGGGTCTGAAAAGTCAGCAGTATTTTCATCGAAGTCAGGTAAGACAAACGGTGTCTGGAGGTATGAATGAAATGCTATTAAAAATATGGTACCCAGAGTCATTTACTGATACGAAGTATTGATTTGATCCGTTCTCATCCGCAGCTGTGTTGCCGTGACGAAACGACTTAAGAGTCAAAGATCCTATGGGTGTAAAAAAAACCGTAGGTCAGACATCAAGCTAAATGTTAAGGGCGTCTCGACTGCGACGTAAAGCCTGTTAACATATTGACAAACCCTCAAGATTTGATTACTCCAGGTGGTACTTGTGAAAGCGATAATCCACCCAAGTATTTTTTCAACTACGACTAGGGCAAGGATTCGGGAGGCCATAGCCAATATACTTACACTCCCTACCTTTGGTGTTGACCCTGAAGTAGCAGAGCGATACATACTTCTAAAGACTCTTGCAGCTCTCTCCGACATTCTTGGTAGATTCGGCTGAAATTATGAAGAAAGTGGCGGAGAGATTTTGGATGGAACGTCTATTCTCGGTCCGACCGGACTCAGGAAATCAATAGGTCCTAACTGGTGCACTCTGATAAGCCTGACTAAGAGTCAACAGACAAGGAAGTGCAAAAATCCCGCCAAATCAACTGAATGCGCAAGTGCTGAAAGAGCCCTCTTTTGGTAAAGAACAGGGAAAAGACTTAGGTCGGCAGAAGGTACTCGAATCAGAACCAATGAACCCCTTGGACCGAATGCTGCCTTCACTTCTGTCAGTTCGAACAAGTCGAAGTGGAAGAAGCAGGTCTTGTGATCTAGAAGTTGGAAAACTGTAGTCGTTGCGTTAGCTTAGCGAAGACGCTTGCTAAACTGATAAAATACTGTGACACTCGGGAGATGAGACTAGTAACATTTTGCGACGCTAATGCTCAGAACACCGTCCGTCATGGGCAGACTCTCCTCGACCTTATACTATCGTTTAGCATGGTCATTAACAATGTTGGCTCCCAGTCAACTTTTTTTACGGCAACGAGGAAGAGGTTATTGATTTGAATTTATCCATAGGTATTTCAAGACGATTGCCAACCGGAAGATTCTGCAGGAAGTGTCCTTATCAGACCATAGATATATCGCATTTCAAATTGAATTCGAAACCATAACTTTGCATAATAGGAGGAAACCGATTAAATCCAACTGTATACGTTTTAGGGAAGAGCTAAAGAAGTCTTTCGAAACTCCAACGACAAAAGGTGGAAGATGCTGCTAAAAACCTGAATAGCGTCCTTACGAGATGTTTAGAACTGACGTGCACAGTGACAAGAAACTCCTGTAGATTGCAGTTTCCCTGGTGGAGTCCTGAACTGCAAAGACTAAGAAAAGAAAAGGCTAAACTGTCCACTAAGACAAGTTTAGAGGGGGACTGGTATCTTTTTAGATCGAGGCGAAAATATTATAAGAAGTTGAAGGTTGCTTCTTATAGATTCTTTTGCGGAAATTTAGAAACACTCGGTGAAATCAGTTGGTTAAAGTCCGCAAAAGAAGCAAACCCACTAAACCAGACTCACTCATACAGTCTGATGGCAAATATACTGAGACGAAAGCGAAAACTTTCAGTCTTCTACTGGAGACTTACTTTCCAGACAATCAGATAACTATTAGGTCACAGCTTAGGCCGGTAACCCAGATTGAGTTTGAAAATTCGTCGCAGTTGGTAAATTACAACAGCTGTGATAACAAATGAAGCTATGAAATGTGGTGTAGCATCGTTTGATGGTTTCAAATCGCCTTGCGCCGATGGAATATATCCAGCTACATACACTGTAATTGGATGTAGACTAGTTGCAGTCAATTCTGAAAAAAAAGTTAATTGCTGCTCAATAGACTATAATGGGCTTGAAACTCCACGTGTTGCTGAAGCGTAAAAGGCTATACATGTTTTTTTAATACGATCTTCAATATTGTTCTTCCAATTTAATTCAAAATCTAGAATTATGCCTAGGTATAGTGCTCACTTTGAGAGATTTTGAGATGTACAATACCTCCGATCGTAGGAGGTGTGAACTCAGCAATTTGAACTCAGCAATTTGAACTCTATCACTCTCAGACCTCGACTACCGAACCAGTTTTTAATTAGTAGCAATGCATAGTTGAGTCTATCGCTATGGATTGGAAGGAATTTCTCTGATACAAGAATGCCAACATCATAGGTCGAAACATTAAAACCATTTGCTTTGAGTGTTTCCAAATTCTCATTCACCACAAGGAACCAAATGAGTATTAAGAGTACGTCACATTGAAGTATCCCTCTCCAGACTTGCTTTCTGCTACTAAGACTTCCTAGCGTTGAATTTATCACCCGTACAGGTACTCGTACCTATCTAATTATAGAGGCTGGTAGACAATTGAGCTCTGCGTAAGCTGCTTTAGACTGCATCGGCTCTTACATTGCTGAAGTCTCCCTCTATATCGAGGCACGAGTATTCCTTGTAATGGAGATTGAATGATAGTTTTCATAGACTCCTGCAACATTACAGCCGATTACACCCAAAAAAAATAACCAAAACTGTGCTATGATTCCCTATGTGCTCTGTTACACTTACAGAAGATCTTCTAACCGCTTAGTACTAGTCAGGTGTTAACAATAAATATATATTATAGAATAATAGATCTATAATAATTTATGCAAATGCGATCCCAATATCATGCGTTCTTGCCACTCTATGGTCACTGAGAGCTACAAATCGTAACTAAGTGAGCAATTCTTCTTCGAAATCTGACAAATAGGTACGTACGAGTATGTACTCTATTTCCTATTCAAGTAACTGCAATCTAATCATATTTCAAAATAATTCTTGACGAGCCGTTGAAGAAATTGGTCTTTATTGAGCAAATTGAACAGGTGCAGCACTTGAAATCTAATAAAAAACTCAAACAGTTCAGCGATAAGTTTTAAGACACCGGTTTCTTGAACTGATAAGAGGTGACTCGATTGTTGTTTTATTTTGTGGATTTACCAAGATCTTTAATCTTTTTCAAAATGTCAGATGTACTGATTGATTAGGTACACGCAACTGGGAGATCTTTTGAGTTCAGGCCTTTTGTTGAAACAACTTTCTACAAAGTTCGCAGTGCTACATTCTTTACTTTCATTCTTTCGGAATTGCAAAGAAACAAAAAACCCATGAACGCTCAAGGAGTGCAAATGTAAGTATTTCTACACTAGAATCTTAAAGATGGCTTGAGATTCTTTGACGAGACGATTTAATTAACTTTTTTTTTTTAACAAGTTGGTGACTACACCCATATGGCGCGTAGGCTTGCAGTGGCAGAGCGATCTATTGTGCTAGAAATCACCTATTATGACAGCCGTACTTCTATTGGTCGTTACATATGAAATTGCCGACTTACCGATCATTCCTAAACTGATCGTTGTGGCGTGAAGTTGTGCAGAGAAATTGAATATAAAGTTTTTATTAAGAAAAGAGTGCAGTTTAATCTTTCTAAAGGTACAAATTAATTTACGCTATTAGCTCATTGAGTTGACTTTTTTCATTACATAGAAAATGCTTTCACCAACAAATTTAAGAGCAATTTTCAAACATGAACGCAGCCGGTTGGTTGGTTTACCAAGTTCAACAAGGCAGATTTTTCGCTCGAAAATTTAACTGTAGAGAAATCGACATAATGCACAACAAATTGCTCAAAAAACAGCCGTCACTGGTAAATAGGCATGGTCCCATACTGATGCATGACAACGCAAGACAACATACCGCACAGTCGACGTTCCTGAAGTTGACGGAGTTGGGTTATGAAGTTTTGCCTCATCCGCCTTACTCACCAGACTTATCCCCGACCGATTACCACCTTTTCCGAAGTTTGGGCAATCACCTCCAAAATAAACAATTCATAAGCCCAGATGCCATAAAACATGACTCTAAGGACTTCTTACCCCGAAAGGATAAGGAGTTTTTCAAAAGACGCATTTTTGCTTTGGTGAAACGTTGGAAAAATGTCACAGATGTAAATGGAGATTATTTTTTGGAATAGACTTTTTTAGTTTTTGAAATAGCGTTGTTTAACTTTCCACATAAAAATCGGCAACTACATACGAGTATGTAACGACCTATACTTTCCTAATGAAAGCAATAATTACGGCTGCGGACGAGCTTTTTAAGTCAGTTGGAGATATGATCGCCCTAAAGAAAAAGCTTCTCTTGATACTACAGAGAGCTGCACACTCACTTAGTATGTGCTCTGCGGTTTCGTCCTCTTCTAGGCAGATGCGGCAGATGATATCCTCCAAAAATTTCCATTTTGTTGAGGTGGTAGACCACTTGGCAGTGACTGGTAAGAAAGCTCACAAGCCTTCTTAAGTCATTTATACTGTGTTTAAAGATATCAACTGCCTTTTTTGGAAGGGTTGGATAGCTCTTTTAGCTTGTCTGAGACCTTGGGAATTATTCCAGTGAGAAATGCACATGTTGCGTTCCTAACTGTTTAGGGTATATTTAAAGGCAGAATCAGATATTCCGCAAGAGGGTTCGGGTCCAGTGAACAACTCAGAGGAGCCTTTTCTGGCTAGCGGATCTACAGTTTCGTTGTCGTCAACGCCTACATGACACGGCATCAAGCACAATTTCACTTTATTGCATCGGGTAAAGTTTTGTAAACTGTCGAAGCAGCTTAGAACTGATTTTGAGCCGATCACGTGGGAGATCAGTGCTTTGAGCGCCGCTTGGCTGTCCATGAGTATGTGGATGGTGCCATCTTTAATGCTAGAGTGCAAGTTTATGCTAGCGCAAGTCTCGATAGCGTGCAGCTCGGCCTGGAAAACAATAGGACTCTTTCCAAGTGATTTTGAAATTTTATAATTGGGCCCATACACACCGGCGCTAATTCCTGAATTCGTTTTTGTTCCGTTGGTATACCATACGATTCCTTTTGGATCAAGCAGCGGTCTGCCATTATTCCATGTATCACGGTTTGGTATCTCTATCTCAAACTTTCTACTAAAGTAGAGTGATTTAGGTGTAAAGTCGGAAACCGTGCTGAGCATGTCTAGCTCGGGGAAGTCGGAAAAGAAATCCATGAGATCCACATGATCCCATGTACCATTAACAGCCGACTTTCGAAGACTAACTGCACTACGAACTGTTACTTTTATGATGAAAATGTGTAGCGGAGTAAGTCAGATTATAGCTTCTACGGCTGTAGTGGAACAGGTATGCATAGTACCTGTGATTCCGAGGCAAGCTAATATTTGAAGTTTAATGAGTTTGTTGTGACCTCCTTAGTTTTTGGCCACCAGACAATGGACGCCTATTTAACGATGGGTCTAACCACCGTGGTATATAACCAGATTGTGATATTTGGGGACAGACCCCAGGTTTTGCCATACATACGGCGACTAGCCCACGTGGCAGTGTTCGCCTTGACAATTTTATGTTTAATATGCGAGTTCCAGTTAAGTTTTTTGTCAAGGACAATTCCTAGATATTTTACCTCGTCGGAAAAATGAATGGTTGTACCATTTAGAGACACTGAACCAAGGTTTAGCTTTCTTCTTCTTGTGAACGACACAACGACTGCCTTTCTGGGGTTAATCGATAGACCTTCCCCAACACACCAGTTCGAGACTACAAGGAGCGCATCTTGCATGAGTTGACATACATTGTCTTCATGTTTACCCTTGATAATGATCACAAGATCATCTGCATAGCACATAGTCTCAGAAGGCTAAACTATTAAGTCTATTCAGTAAGTTATCCACCACGAGAGAACATAAGAGAGGCGCCACCTTGGGGGCAGCCTTTAGCTGCGGACACCATCACAGAGACCTCTCCTGCCGTAGATGATATTATGCCGCTATCGAGCACAGTCCTTACTCATTTGGTAGTAGGTTGGTCGATTCCCCTGCATCTCATGGCACTAGTGATGGAGTCATAACCAGTGTTATCAAAAGCACCTTCTATATCAAGGAATGCATATAGGGCGATCACTTTGGAATGGTAGGCAGATTTTATCTCTGTAACGAGATAGTGAAAGGCGCCTTCCGTGGAACGACCTTTCCTGTATGCATATTGACTAGAATGCAGAGGTATATTCTTTTCAAGAATACCTCTAATGTGAAGGTCTAGCAGTCTTTCCATGGTTTTCAAGAAAAATGATGTCAAGCTGATTAGACGGTAGGATTTGGATTGATCGAACGTTACTCAGCATTACTCATTTGGTTTTACAGCACAAAAACTCGTCGTGAAGATAAAGAAAGTAAATTAGTTAAAGGAATATCTATTATCATCCAGATATACAAGACGTAGGTTGTAGACGGTGGAGAGACAGTCTTCATAGTTTTAGGAAAAATAATAAACTCACCTTAAACATTCCTCCAGTTGATTCAAATAGTTCACTGTAAGTCCATCCTGTTCGTATTCGATATCAAATTCTTCTAGATCATTCCCAAAATAGCCAAAAATCGATTGCACTACGCACTTCTCAATAGTCGGCTTCTCTCCAGGATACAGCACAGGAGCATAGCAAATCTTATCCAGCCCTTCATCCTCATCCATCCCCAAGGTTTCAATTTGCTGTTGTAATTTGAAAACCTCGCGGAGGAACTCCCTTTCAAAAGCGGGTCCGAATTGTATCTCTCCAGCTGCTGTTGTGTGATAAATCTATGAACGATCAAAATGTGTTACGAACTTAAAGACGTCACAAAATTATCATCGCTTACAGAATCCATTTTAATCGGTTTAATGAACAACTGATTGGTTCTGTAGAACGGTCCAAAATGTGTATCAAAATAATCCTTTTCCAAGCGAGTGGAACTCTGCTCGCCGGCCCATAGCTCAATCGGATCTGTTGTCACCTTTATGTACTTCACGCCATAGGCTAGAAGACCAATAGCCCAGGAGCACAAAGCCAACACTAAAACCGGATTCTTAGCGCAAAATGTTCCCCAGCAGCGGAAAATTTTATACAGCAAATGATTTATAAATCCGAAGCCTCCACAGAACTGAGGTAGCACTAACCTCCACTTACAACAACTCAAAGCTCCAAGGAACACTAATCCAATAATGACAACACCTAGAACTAATGCCACTATAAATGTAACACCATTTAATCCACCTATCCGGAATCCTTCATCTTCTGCTTGAGGCTGTTCCCCCAGCGGACATGATTCAAAACAATCGACGCAGGAACACTTGTACGAGCCGGGGTACGCAGTGCCACAATTTAAAGCCGGTCCCACATACCGAGGGTCGGGATCGTCCAGGAAATTATACTGAATTGGAAAGGGTACATAGTCATTGCTTGCCTTATCACCCATAAAGAAGTACCACAGCTGATGGGTGCACGTTGTCGAGTCATGAGCTCCGCAAGCCAAATCCATTGATGGACGTCCAGTTGCCGTGTGGATCACATTCTTGCAACTGTCGTAGATATTTTCGATGGACCTGTCGTCCACATTGTATTCAATTGATTCCACGTAGTCTTCAACAATGTGTGGCACCAGAAATTCACTATGATTTTGAGCACATGTCATGGCGCAGATGTAGAGACCCATATTGAAAGCACAAGTCGGGCAGCGACCAAAAACACCATCTGCCTGCAACATACCGTTGTCCATTGTATAAATCTGTGCACCATCGCAGCAGAGTTCCAGTGGTTCTTTGGAAGACAATATGAATAACTACTCGTATGTGTAACTATGTCATCTGACAAGCCTTACCATCATCCAGACCCTGAGTGTATTCCTCATACAAAGTCGGACAGCGCCGTTGAAAGATCTTGCGTGCTGTGTCATTCTGTAGGGGCTTCGCTTCGCCGTCATAATGAGTATTAATCCAGTGGAAGCCGTCCATATGATGTTGTCCATACCAAATGCATTTGGCATTGACAGACAAGCAGCTAAAGCCCAGCAGGCACAAAAACACCACCAAAGCTGTTTAGAACGAAGGTTTTATATCCTTAGGCAGCCAGTCCACATTATCCTTACCTTTCATGTTGCAATATAGTCAGCGGAAGAATACGTGCACAACCTTATTCTCATCCGCAATCGCTGCAAAGATCTGCACGAACAGCGAACACTTTCAAGACTAATGTGGCATCAGACCTACAGATTGTCAGAGTGGTTGCCTGGTTAAACTCAACCTTATCGAGGAATTTCTGATACCAAAAAGTTGATAAGATTTGCTAACTAGATTAACACCTGGTTGTAGTTTAGCTGTTCGATTGATATGGGATAAGCGGGTGGTTTGCATTTTGTGTTTTTTTTTTTTTGGTCAGCTACGGTTACTCACTTAACAACATCATAGCTGGCGATAAGAGTTTAACAATACAAATGTCCAGCAGATTGACGGACTATTGGGTTATAAAATTGGTCTCAAATCGATTTATTAATTTTCGCAATTCACTACTTTGTATAATAGCAGGTGGCTTCTACTTCGAAGGTTATCAGCAACCAGGTGGTATTATGCCTCCCCAAGAGCAGACCTGAATAAGAGGCTACCAGAGCGCCGTATTTAAAATCATAGAATGAGAAGGTCTGTCATCTTCGGTGCCTTATTAGGGATTAAGCAACTCCGAAAAGTGATCGCTCTATCTTTGATTTGACTCCTTTAATGATATTCAACTTTCATCTTCTGTGTCGGCGAATGGTCTGCCAGAACATCTAATTTGCTCTTTTTGCAACTAATCTGCAAGTTCTTCGCGCCTCAGTGCACCGATTTCCAGAATATCGGAATCCCTCAAGCGAATCCCGATCTTGAAGATTTTCTGATGGCTTCTGGAAGAAGTTCTTTTCTCACAACCATCTGCCACCCCTTGCCGCTTCACTCCACGAACATCTCCTGCAGAGGCAATAACTGCCATTGAGAACATCTGCCATTTGTCCTCTACATTTGATGGAACACTTGGAATTCACTTACCTTTCAGATGTTTGCCGCGCAAATTTCTTCCGCATCTCATCGTCCTTTAGCCTCTTTTTTTGCGTCCGAATGTGGGTGGGAATGTTTCAAAGACGAAACCGAGCCCATACTCAGTAATAATGTGCGATTTCCACCCACTAAACCCAAGTCCCCTCCTGGCCCTGCTCCTCGCAGCATTACCGTCAAGCATTTCATGGCGAGGTGGGCGTCAGCCTTACATACTCGGCTCGTTCGTGTTAGCAGCCGCCTGGCTGCATTTCGCTGTCACTCCTGTCTTCGTTGTTCTTTCATGATGCAGCCACAGTTTCACTTACTGCTTCCCAAGCATCTATCTGCTGATGTTCTCTGGTGTTAGGTCCACACCCAGTCTGTTCGCCGGCAAGTTAAGTTGTTCGTGTTATCGTGCACCGTGGAACATGATGTGTTCTGCATCCTCGACTGCTTCGGTGCACGTTGGGCAATAAGCGTTGTCTTCGTGTCCAAATCTGTGGAGGTAGGCTTTGAAACATTCATGACAAGTAAGCATTTGCGTCAGGTAGAGTTCAGCTCTCCATGTTTCTTATTGATCCAAGGGTCTCTATTGGGGGTCAATCTCTTCGTCCATCTACCTTTGTCAGAAAAGTTCCATCTCTCTTGCCATTTATCGAGGCTTGTACTTCAGTGTCACTTCGACTCGTCGCTGTTGACAGCATTGTCCTGCTGGCACGATATTTCCGTACGGCTTCTTTAACGAGGAGGTCTATTGGCACCATTCCAACCACTACGTATACAGCCTCGTAGGAGGTTGTTCAAAAGGCGCTGCATACTCTCAAGACATTGGTTCAGTAGACCGCCTCCGTCTTCCTTCTGTTTGATTTCGTCTTTATGTCACTTGCCCAAATATGAGAGCCGTAAAGCATCATCGATTTTGCAACTCTTGCTAACAGCAGCCTCTTCTTCTGTTTAGATCCTCCAATATTTGGCATGAACCTTGCCAGAGGAGCCGTTGTTCTTGCTGCCTTCTCAACTGCGTGTTGCAGATGTTGCTTAAAAGTTAGCCTTACTTCTATACTAACGCCAAGGTACTTCAGCTTTGGTTTGGAAATTACAACGTGGTCGCCCACAGTTACTCTTTTAGTCTCCATAGCTCGTCTGCTGCTAATAGGCACTAGCTCAGTATTTTCCTCTGCTAGTTTTAGGTCCATGTTTACTATCCAGTCCTGTACCATCACGATAGTTTCATTACATTCGTGCTCCAACTCTTCAAGAAATTTGGTCACTACAACGATCGCTATGTCGTCGGCGAAGCCAATTATTTTCGAAGACCTCGGGATTCGAAGTCTGAGGACGTCATCGTACATTGGACTCCACAGTAGAGGACCTAGTACGGGTCCTTGGGGGGCACCGACTGTGACGTTGTACTGCCTCATTCCGTCGTCAGTGTAATAGTGCAGTAATCTATTTCTAAAATAGTCCTGCAGGTAGTCCGCTACTCCCTTGGCGGTAAGTGCTTGCAGAATGTTACTCTAGTTTGCGGTGTTGAGGCGTTTTTAACGTCCAGTATTATGATTGCACAGCACTGTTTACATCCGCCTCTCCCATTGTACGCGTGTAATTATCCTTGCTTTACGCTATAGTCTGTGGTGGTGATCAGTTGTCAGTTCGGCTTCTCTCAACACGGAATATGAATCTAATAGCCGCTTGCAATGCAATAAAATGAACAAAATGGAATTTTTTCCATGTATTATGGCTTTATTAGTAAGAGCAAATATTCCCATTAATTATGGAATACAACGTCGTTCAATTGGCTGCCTCGGCTGGCCTCGCAGTAGCGCATTCTATCACTCCAATTTTCCAAGACCTTGTTGATGGTTTCGGGCTGTAGCTCACGGATTGCTTGGATGATATTGGCCTTAAGTGCTTGAATCGTTTCCGGATTGTTGGCATAATATCGGTTCTTTACGGTTCCCCACAAAAAAAGTCCAAAGGGGTCAAATCGCAGCTCCGAGGCGGCCAATTGGCATCGCCAAGACGGCTGATAACACGATTTGGGAATTTGGTGCCCAAAAGACAGATTGTGGCATGGGCTGTGTGGCATGGCGCGCCATCCTGCATGAACCAGAGGTCGTCCAAATCCATGTCTTCAATTTCAGTAAAAAAAAAAGTCATTAACATGGCTCTGTAACGCCCACCGTTGACCGAAACGTTGTTCCCAGCCTCATTTTCGAAGAAAAATGGTCCAATGATGCCCCCACTCCACAATCCGCACCAAACTGTCACTCTCTGTGAATGCATTGGCTTCTCGACAATAACGTGCGGGTTTTCCGAGCCCCAGATGTGGCAATTTTGTTTGTTAACGTAGCCGCCGAGATGAAAATGTGCCTCGTCAGGAAAGATGATTTTTCGCCCAAAATCGTGGTCCAATTCAAGCTGCTCTAAGTCCCAAAATCCGAAGCGATAACGAAGCGGATGGTCGTGTGCTTTCAATTGCTGAAACAATTGGACCTTCTAAGCGAATAATCCCAGATCTTTTTGCAGAATTCTCCTCAGGCTAGTTCGTGAAATGTTGAGCTGTTGAGATCGATGACGATTTGATGTTCGTGAATTGAGTCTCACACTCTCGGCTACAGCAGCCATACTCTCGTCTGTGCGCACCGTAGGACGACGGGGACGATGAGTGTTGTCCACTAGCATACTAGTCTCACGAACTTTCTGCACAAACTTGCGTACAGCAGGCGCGGTGGGTGTTTCATTTCGGCCAAAACTTCTTTTCAAAAAACGCACTGTTTGGGCTACACAGCACCCACTTTGGAAATAAGCTTTCGATATTTCCCAATGTTGTTCAAGCGTAAAGCGACTCATTTCGTTCCGCGGAAGTATGATACTGACTTTCTGTCAAGATTTCGAGCGGGAAAGAGCTGTCAGTGTCAAAATAACCTATGATTTAAAAATGAATCGCTAGATGGCCCACCCGTTATATACCATTGTCACTGTTATACCAAATCTACCACCCTTTTTGTAAATCTACCACATTTTTTGTCCAATCTATCACTTTTTCCAAAATCCAAGTGACAACACTTACCCCGTTTATATGCAGAGTCGAGTCAGGTTCGAGTCCAGATTTCGATCTGAGTATTTCTACACACCGAGTCGAATGGTCCAAAAGTCCAAATGTGGTCGATCTGACAGATGAGTATAGCAGACACATTGGTTTTGATTGTGTTAGTGTTCTGTTTAGTTCTTTTTTTTGGATTTAATAAATATGAAATAACTGAACAGACAACTTTACCCTCAGCTAACCATGAACTCAATCAAAACAAAGCGATTTCCCACCCCCAAAAAAAAAAAAAAAAACAAGACAGATCTCACACACACAGAGACAACATGTCAGTTCAACCACTCGACCCAGGTATACATGGATTTTTCGGACTCGACCCAGCTCTGTTAGCTGAGTCGAGTCGACTCGAACCCATTTGGACTCGAAAAGCGTTTATATGTATTTGTAACCGGTTTGGAACCTGTTCCGACTCTGTATATAAACGGGGTAACTGGTCAGAATGCCCATCATAATGGCCGCCGATCTCTTCCCTGAAGTTGGTAGCTCTCATTTTCTTTCAATTCAAAAGCAGATGGCGCACCATCCAATATAAGTTATCTTACACCTATTTCACACTTCGTTTAAACAGAAGACTAGAATTTTCTGAACATTTCAGAATCTAATCTAAAATCTTAAAAAGAAGCACCAATAGGAAAGAGATGAGATATAATCATAAAAAAACACTTCAGACAGCCTTCAGAACCTAAAGTCTAGAAATAACTGCATATCATCCCTTTATTATCTTTTTCAAAAGCCTTACATTTTAACATATTGATTAATTGCTTTTTAAACACTTGTAACCCATTTCTGCCGAAGTGTAATTTATTACTTTAATCTTTATATAGCGCATCTTATCAGTAAATCTAAAGTTATTGTCAGCCACTTTACCTGGTCTCAATTAATACCGATTGGTTTTTATCGAGTAGGTACGCTTACAATGAAGTACGATTATATTAAGTATTCGTGGGGTTTGGGTATACCAAATAATACCAACAGGGGACTTTGACACCATCTGATAAGGTTTCAGTGTCTACACTTGCTCTTGAACACATTTTTGGTGCAACTTTGTCCAGATATACATACGTATCATATTTCCAAAGTTTCTAAATGCAAGAGTGGACGATGAAAACTTTGCCCAGGATATTCGAAGACAAATATCAATAACTATTAGATATAACGAAGCGTCACGTTATCCATCGTCATTACTGTAGACCCCGAGGTATCTCACTTTTATCGCCTTCAGTGCCTTCGGCTATTTCAGCTAAATAACTCTCTTCAACTTGTCGTGATTCACAATAATAATTGCACGAGTGTGCTACTGATCAGAGCCAACCCGAGTCCTTGTCTTTTTCCCCTTTTGGGAGAAATAGTAAGATCAAATAGTAATAAACCGGGTTTAACGCTTCCGAACCACATTCTGCGGAACTCGTACGATTCCAGACCGACCCACCATAGTCTAGCCTGTACTCTCCGACCGACGCTCTATTGTGTGACCGTGATTCCAACCCGACCACAGTGTGGCTCCCTCGCCAAGTAGAGTCGTACCGCAGAGCATCCGCCCTACCGTAAACCTCGGAACCTGACAACTTGGAGACCCGACGCCATAAGATTGTTTAAGTTATTAAATTAATTTTAAATATAACAAATTTTTAAATACGAGTATACCCCAAGTCTGCTGGCATATATTCATACACCTTGGCGGACAGTCAGAGTAGTTTTCATACCGAAAATTGGTAAGGCAGACTATTCGCTCCCCAAGAGTTTCAGACCTATAAGTTTGACCTCCTTCTTACTGAAAAGTTGCTTTGAAGCTGCATCCACTATCGGAGATGCAGCATGCTTATCAGCATGGGTAATACTGCGAGATTGCATTTCAAAATCTAGTGGCCAGAATTGAATCCGCGCTTGATAGAAAAGAATACGCGATAGGTACCTTCATCGACATTGAGGGTGCTTGTGATAATGCAACTTTTGACTGCATGTGCGACTCGGCCAGATAACACGGGGTAGATGAAACATTAGTGTTGTGGATTAAAGCAATGCTAATGAATAGAACTTTGGTAGTGGATGCGGATTGTGGCCGATATGTAATAACAGGGGTAAACTGAACTTACTTCTCCTCGATACTTATATCATGGGTTGCACTATCAAAGCCATCCATCGTCTTAGGCGGGGTGGTTTTTGGTATACTCCACACTGGAATTTTGATGAACTTGCGCGACACTTATCTTACGACTCCTGACTTATGAATATACCGTCTGATACAATGACACCAGAACTCCAGCTGAAGCGTAAATTCAGAGTCAACTTTCCTTGTGTTCAGAACTGGCTTCAGCCAGAGTTTGAGCCGGGAATGGAATGTAGTCGTATTTTCACGGATGGTTCCAAAACCAGTCAAGGGTCTGGCGCTGGTGTCTTCGTAAAAGTCGACAACATTAGACTTCTTTTCTCGTTACGCAAATATGCGTCTGTTTTCCAAGCGGAAACTTATGCAGTCCTAGTGGCCATGAACTATGTTGTGAAGAACAGGTGGAAGGGACGGACGTAGCATTTGTGTCTGTAGTGAGAGTCAGGCTGCACTTAAGGCCTTGCTTAACCCTTTACCCACTTCCAAAATAATTCGTGAAACCAAAAACTCTTTGAACTCGGTCGCAAGGCTGAAGTTTCTGCCTCCTATCTGGGTCCCAGGTCACACTGGGATCTTGGGAACGAGATCTCCGATGAGATTGATAGGCAAGCCTAAGAGGAGAGTTTCTCAGGTCCCGAACCCGCGTTGGGTTTCCCTGCGTCCTCGGTTAGGGCTTCCATTGACGATTGGGTCTCTTACGACCACAATTGTGTGTGGCATGACTCTCCAGGATGCAGGTTGACTAAACGCATGCTCCCGGATGTCTGTAAGAAATCAACGGCATTCTTGCTGTCTCTCAGCAGAAAAGACTGTAGACAGCTTATTGGCGTCTTGACAGGTCACTTTGCTTTTGTCAAGCACCTTAACGTATTTGCCTTAAGTGACATAACAATTTGAGACGCTTGTGGAGGGAGCGACGACACCGCGGAACATTATCTCTTTGAGTGTACTGCCTTTGCTCGTATCAGGTGGCAGATCCCCGATGCGGATGTGGTGAGTGCTGGTACTGTAAGCTCCTCATCAGTGAAGTGCTTGCTTGGCTTTCTTAGAAAGACAAGGAAATTCCAATAGAATGGGTAAATCAGGGTTTGCTCTCTGGTAGTACAATGGACCAGTTGCGTCTGAGTGCTCCAGTCGAGCGCTTCCAAAAAAAAAAATTCAAAAATAAAAATACCCCAAGTCTTGCATTGGGAATAATATTGTAGACTAGCGGACACCGGGCGTGCGTTGCACCGCCTAACAAAAAAAAAAAAACAACTGTCAATTTTGTACCGGGCAATATTGGATAAGTGGTCCAATCTTAAATATATATTTCAAATTTTATTAAGTACTAAGGTACTATAATATGTAAGTAGTGGATAGACTGCTGGACCAAGGATACCCGGCCGCGTGTGTTACGGCACCTAAAAAAAAACGTGTAGTAGTTAAGTACTTTACTACTAAATCACTACTAAAGTAGTGTTCTGACCGATTTTGACTCCACAGGAATACTCTCGGGACAATACCGAAGATTGCCTGAAAATGTGAGCTCAATCCATTCAGTGGTTTCCGAATCCATAGCATACAAACAAACATACAAACAAAACAGGCATACCTATACATACAAACAAACAAACATACATTGCATTTTATATATAAGATTAGCATACTCATCTCATATACGTACCTCTTTCCCAAAGTTTAGGCTGTATTCTTTGGGGCAACCTCGGCCTTTGGAAAAACATCGTCATGCTATATAAAAGGTAATATGTTCCGAGCCAGGAACCGTAAGTCTTGGCAACTGTTCCAAAATCAACAAATAGACTAAGGATCTAAGTTGCACCCCTATTTTGGTTAGCGAATCGAACGTTCGACTCAAGTCGAACTGCCAGATGAATTACTTCTGTCGCTTTTGACACTTAACAGATGACATTTAATTTTGTTTTCTTTTGTCAGCACTGATTCTTCAGTCGAATGAAAATGTTCACTAACAGCAATACTACGACAGAAGCAATTCGCCTGGCAGTTCAACTTGAGTCGAACGATTGATTCGCTAACCATAATAGGGGTGTTAAAGTATCTAATTCACTTTCTTTCACCGATGAGGTTAATCTGGAAGGTTTTAGCATTTTTTTTAAGTAGTGTTTTGATCAGTTTTTATAATTGGAATAGCACCTGCATCTGTATTATTTTTTTCCAATACAAATAACACAGTATACTCCAAAATGTTTATTCAAAGAATCTCTGATAGCATACCATCAAAAGATAATGGCTGTTCAATGTTTAATAACTTCGACTAGGTGTTTGACACTCTACGGTTTCGCTTTTAAACCTTATCGTAGCCAAATAAAATGAAATAACACTAAAACACCTGCTTGTTCGTTAATCACTATGCTTAGACTTAAAATAAAGAGATAAAGCTACAATACGAGTCTTATCAGTTCAAAGACTGCTACCCATTGATAAGATTTTTGCTTTCTTGTTTTATTAGCCACAATTATATGTTCCAATCGAAGAAATTGATCTAGATACCACCAAACGACCTTGATGAGATGTTAACAAATCGAAGTATACATAAATAGTCTTAGTATTTTCTATTTTGTTTTTAGTATTGGTTGAACTTGACCACTTTGGAAAGGTTAAAGAAACTCTGAGATAGGAATCCGAACCCGAAGATAGGCAGCCATTGCTAGATCTATTCTGAAATATAGAAATAGCTGTTTATCAAGGACGAACTTCGACATCGACAAGGTCAAAAACTAGGAATTGGACCTTTGAGATAGCTAGGACATTTAGAGTGAATGGACACTGACGATTTGACAGAGTCTCCAAATTTGCCCCGGAGTAACGGCGCAGTAGAAGGCCTTCTCGCTGGTGGCGCTCACAAGTTCAAGGGATCTCACCCATAATGGAGTGTGCAACTGGAGCCAATTAGCTAAAAATCGAGCCAAATGGAGAGGTTTGTTGGTTGAGGCCCACGATCACCCTGAACTATATCGTAAGTAAGTAAATAAGTACTTACTTACTTTCGATAATGGGCTACTTCTGGAATCCGCGATTAGTTTGTTTTTATACCGGAGGTTCGTTGTCACAAACCTCGGGGCTGTGATCTGAAAATTCTCTTGGTTGTAGCATTGTTGTCCATTTGCTCGATGTGGCCGAGCCAATGCATTTTAGATTTTTGGATTACATCTACATATTAGTAGAGCTCATAGAGCCCGCAGTTAAATCTCCTCCTCTATTCCCCCTCGTCACACACGAGACCAGGATGGCAAACGACTAACAAAGGCCTCATAGGGGCAGCATCTCCCGATAGGTGGTAGTCCGCTAAGTAACGAGAAGGAGCCACTGCAGCCGAAACCTAGCAGCTCTGTTAGTAAGCCCTACTCCCACCTCCTCGTGGTGTCATCTGGGAATTTCTTCGGAAATTGCTAACGGGAGAGGACGAATGGCGAGCTTCCTGCGCCAAAAAACAGGATAAGTGTCGGTTGGTCTGTGGCCCAGCGAGCCGCAACCGTAAAACAAACTATTGCTCCGAAACGGAAACAATCGCCTCGGATAAGGACGGATAATTTGTTGACGACCTTTGGCTATCGAACACGGACAACGATCGGATTCTGGAACGTTAAGACCCTCCTGGACTCACTCAAAGAAGGGCCTTATAACGCCAGATTCCTCCAATTGGAGCGCGAATTCACACGGTATAAAATCGACATCTTAGGGCATGAGCGAGATAAGATGGTACGATGCTGGGGAATACATCTCCCCAACAAAAGGCACTGTAATGCTCTACTCTGGTAAACCAGCTGGACGTGCACGGAGTTCCGACGTAGGACTCATGCTAACTCCAGCAGCACGTAGTAGCCTCATATCCTGGAAACCCCATAGTGACCGGATATTGACGGCTAGGTTCCAGAGTAGAGTTAGAAAAATTACCATTATATAGTGTTATGCTCCGACTCTAGAAGCGACTGAGGATGAAAAGAATGATTTTTATAGCCACTTAGGCGCCGCCTACAACCAAACGCCTAATGGGGACATCGTAATGGTGATGGGAGATCTCAATGCCAAGGTGGGTAGCGACAACACCATGCTTAAGCACGTGATGGGAGTTCACGGCGTGGGAGACCGTAATGACAATGGTGAGCGGTTTGTGGACTTCCGCAATACCAACCGCCTAGTCATCGGAGGTACGCTGTTTAAGCATAACACTTGCCATAAGATCAGTTGGGTCTCTACTGATAGGCAACGAACATCTAACCAGATCGACCACATTGCGATCAGTCGCCGCTTTAGAAATTGTCTCCTGGACGTCCGAAACAGACGTGGAGCTGACGTCGGACAAGAACGAGATCACCATCTTGTGGTAGCTCATTTACGCCTTCGTACTGCATCCGTCAACAGCAACCGCTCAAACCTACTTAACATCACCAGGTTTAATATCGACAGGCTCAAGGTTCCCCAAGTACGCCAACAGTTCAGGGACCATCTTGCCTTAGAAGCAGAGGCAATCAGCAGCATATTGCAAGAGAACATGGATGATCACTGGAGTGCTGTGGAAAATGCTTTTGCGACTGGGGCATGCACGTATGTCGATAAAAAGCAGAAACACCACCGCATATGGCTTTCTACAGACACCTGGAGACGGATCGATGAGCGTACAGCAATCAAGGCTCGGATTGCAGTGGCCTCAGCAGTAGAGAGAACCGAGCATGAAGCCCAATACCGTGCGAAGGAAAAAGAAGTGCAGCGTAGTGTGAGACGTGACAAACGTCAATATGTCAACTCACTGGCCTCAAGAGCTGAAGAAGCAGCGAGTAGATGCGACAGTAGGACTGTTTACAACATCACTAAGGAGCTCATTGGTGGTCGAAACTCCAAACAACATCCAGTGAAGAGTCTAGACGGTAACCTTCTGATTTCGGATGAGGACCAGCTCACTAGATGGAGAGAACATTTTGCTACAGTGCTAAATCACTTAGACGATGGCGGTATGATCTTGAATTCGAATGAGCAGTTCGAAGCAACAAATTCCCGTACCTCCCAGTAAAACTGAAATAATAACAGCAATCAAGTCCCTCAAGAAGAACAAGGAGGTGAGTATTGATGGCATCGCTGCCGAGCTATTTCAAGCGGCGCCGAATACATCGGCAGATTTGCTGCATCCGCTAATACGGAGAGCTTGGGATAGTGAACAATTTCTACAGGAGTGGAAAAGGGGGATGATCATTAAGCTTCCAAGGAAGGGTAACTTGATGGAGTGCGGTAACTGGAGAGGTATATGTGTTCTTCCAGCTGTAGCCAAAATAATAGATAGAATAATTCTAGAACGAATTAAAGAACATTTAGATTCAACTCTCGATGTCGAACAGGCAGGCTTTCGCGCTGGATCCTCCTGCATCGACCACATAAACACCTTACGGATCAAAATCGAACAAAGCGTCTCCGCTACATTTACTGTTTATCGACTTCGAGAAGGCTTTCGACAGATTGAATCGAGATGCTATCTGGTTGGCCTTGCGCAGGAGAGGCGTTCCAGAAAAACTTATAGCTATTATCAAGGCTACATACGAGAGCGGCAAGTGTCACGTCGTGCACAATGGTATGGTGTCGGATGATTTTGAAGTCCAAAGTGGAGTACCTCAAGGGTTCATACTGTCCCCATTATTATTCTTGGTGGTTATCAGCGATGTACTCCGTGCAGCATTAACGGAAGGAATTATGGAATTCGTTGGACTATGACATCTTACCTTAAACACCTAGATTACGCAGACGATGTTTGTCTACTTTCACATCGGATAATGGATCTTCATTTGATGGCCCAAAATCTAGAAGCTGAGGCAAACAAAGTGGGGCTAAAAATAAACACAGCCAAAACAAAAGCCCTGAGTATTTCCAATACCCACGCTCAACTTAACATTGCCGGAAAGCAAGTCGAGAAAGTTGATAACTTATATTTAGGAAGTGTCGTCTCGGCTAATCGCGGTGGCACCGAACAGGATGTGTGCAGCAGAATCGGGAAGGCTAAAGCTGCGTTCGGAATGCTGTTCAAAATCTGGAGAA
Source organism: Brachypalpus laphriformis (assembly GCA_945910035.1). Taxonomy (NCBI): domain Eukaryota; kingdom Metazoa; phylum Arthropoda; class Insecta; order Diptera; family Syrphidae; genus Brachypalpus; species Brachypalpus laphriformis. The sequence continues at coordinate 39,679,171 of OX246753.1, forward strand.
GCAATGTTATTAGCTTAAGAAGCAAGCTGCGACTGTTCCGCTCCAACGTAGAATCAGTGCTGCTTTATGGGTGCAGTACCTGGAAGGTGGACACCATTAACACACGCAAGCTGCAAGTTTTCGTAAACAAATGCTTAAGAATCATCTTGAGGATTTTTTGGCCGAACCGCATCTCCAAAGAAAAACTTTATCTGAAAACGGGCCAAGAACCTATAAGCATTACTGTACGAAGGGGAAAGTAGCAGTGGATTGGACACACCCTACGGCACGAAGACAACTCCATTGCGAAATACGCCATGCAGTGGAATCCGCTCACCCAGGCAGGCAGGACAGCGGAACGCCCCAGGCAAACGTGGCGCAGAACAGTTGAGGAGGAATCGAGCTCTTTGGGAATGAGTTGGAGGCAGCTCAAATGCGTTATAGAACTCCGAACACGATGGCGCGCAGGCGTGGTTGACGCCCTATGCCCCCCGAGGGCGTTAAAGGATATAAGAAGAAGACACACGAGACCTAATATCCGACGAAGTATTTTTCTCTAAAAAGGGTTCAATATTAGCTAAGCTCTCTCGCTTTTCGTCCAGCACTCACCGCCATATAGCAGGACTGGTAAACTCCTTGACCACATTGAAGTTAAATTCATCATGGGTTATTCTGTCCTACGTTTTGGGCAGTTGGATTTTTGTTTCTTGATAACATATACATGCTTTGTTTTGTCCTCATTTACTTAGAGACCAACCCGTCTCGCCTGAAATTCGATTGCCGTAATTGCTCCTATGATGGCACGCTGATATTGCCCGATGATTTGACTGGATGGACGTGTGGTAGATAGGGCCTTGCTTGCTTTCGTCCACCCATACTTGAGCGATGACCAAGACATCTCCTCCACATTTACAAAGCCCCGTGGGTTAGCCATCACATCCAGCAGCTTAGTTCTTTTTCAGCTTTCTAATAGCTGCGTCGACCCCTTCTAAACTGGGTGGAGGTACTACTACTTTTTTTTACTTTTTTATTGACTGGGCATGGGTTCTTTTCTTCCACTTTCACTCTCTCTATTTGATGCCCATTAAGCAGCTATGGGGTATGCTGCTTAAGCACATCTACAATTCCCTGCGCTTTGGTGACCAGGTTACCCTTTCTGTTTCTAAAAGCCTGCGTTCCGAATTTAAAGCTATCTACCAGTAGCTTGCTTTTTTTCCAATGGCTGGAGTTGAGTTTATTTAAATGGGTTTAGCGATAAACGAGGGCAAAACGAATTATATTCTGTCAACAAGGGACAATCAACACCGACGAATTGGACAGAACGTCACAGTGGGCAGCTATAACTTCGAGGTAGTAAGGGACTTTGTCTACCTTGGCTCTGCTATAAACTCTGAGAACAACATCAGCGCATAAATCAAGCAAAGAATAACTCTTGCCAATCGTTGTTTTTTTTAGGCTTATAAGGCCCTATCTCGAACAACTAAGGAGACTCTGTATAAGACCCTGATCTTCCCAGTCCTGCTTTATGGCGCTGAAACATGGACTTTAATAAAGGAGGATGGAGATAACCTTGGTCGCTTCCAGAGAAAAATTCTTCGTAAGATATTCGGTTCCGTTTGCGTTGACAGGTTTTGGAGGAGAAGATTCAATCACGAACTATACGAGCTGTACAGCGACATCTACCTAGTCAAAAAATGCATATTGGACGTTTGAGATAGCTAGAACATGTAGAGCGAATGGACACCATTGCTCCGGTTCGCAGAGTCTTCGAATCTTACTCGAAGGGACGACGCAGTAGAGGACCTCCTCGCCATAGGTGGCGTGCACAGGTTCAAGGTTACCTTGACCAACTTGGAATGCGCAACTGAAGGCAATAAGCTAAAGACCGAGCTAAATGGAGAGGCTTGTTGGTTGAGGCCGAGGTTCACCCCGAACTGTAGCGCCACCTAAGTAAGTAAGTAAGTAAGGAGTTGAGTTTTAGCTCATTTTCCGTCTTGCCGCCATTTTGAAGAGATGATGAGCGAGGCAGTTGTGTCCTGTTGTTAATCTGAAGTTTGTTACTGCTTGTTTCCTTGGAATGTTTCGATTTGATGTCTTGAATTTCTCTATATCTTCCCATGTTTTTCTTGTTGCCGCCATTTTATGTTCTGTTTTGTTCTTGTTGGGGAAGGTTTTTATGGTGTTCCCTATTAATCTGTGATATGGTGCTTCGTTCCTCGTTGCTGTTGTTATTTTTGAGGCTTTTTTTCCTAACATGTCTGCCGGTTCATTTCCAGTCAATCCGACATGTGATGGTATCCATTGTAGCAGTATCTTTTTGCGTTGCTGATTTATGAAGCGTAGTTTTTGTCTTATTTTTGCAACTGTTCTATCCGTTGGGTGTGCATTGAATATAATCGCTTGCTGCCCTGAGGTCGATTAGCAACACTGCTTTTTGTATGCTGTGTATTCGCGTTATGCATTATAATGCTATATTTATTGCGGTTGCTTCTCCATCGAAAGCCGTATTATTTTTTAACAGCGGAATATAAAGGCTAAACAGTTCACTGTAGACGCCTGCCCCTGTGTTCCCTATATGGCTCAGTTTAGATCCGTGTCCGTGTAAACTCTTAGCCAGTCTGTTTTTGGGTAATGTTCGTTGAGGTGTTTAATTGTACATTGTTTGAGTTCCTCTTCTGAATGTTCGCTTTTCTTGTTTATTTTGTCAATTTTCGTTTTGTTGTCGACTGTTTGGAACTCGGTAGGGCTTACTTGTGGAATTTTTTGCCCAGCTTCCAGTCAAGTTAAGGGTTTTTTTTCGCTGCCATGTGAGATGAGTTGTTTTAAATAAACGGTGTGTGTTCTGCTCAGCGTGGTTAGAGAAATGCTCCATTAGACTCCTGTCATTCTTTTTAACGGGTAGCATTCTGGCGTTTTACTTGCACGACGTTTGTCATTATTTAAGGCGTTTCGTTTTACCAGAATTAAGGTCCATTCACAGCTCAGCGACATGCGAATGCCCGAACTTCGAACAAACCGTTTTTAGCACATTTTTAAGCATGCCGTGGGCAATTTTACTTTTACAAAAGAAGAGAGCTTAATTTATCTATCGAGCAATATAAAAAAATTGAATTGTAATTATTTTCTGCGAAGAAATTAACAATTCGCCGATTTTTCCGCAAATAAGGGAATGCATTTTGCGAACTGTCAACTTTTATTCACATTCCACACATGTAGGACGCAATCCATATTCCCACGACCAAAACATTAGTTTAGCCTCACAATTTTTTTATTTTGTTTTTGGTGGGTAAGATCGTGGTTAAATTTATCGAAAGAAGGTAAGATAATACATTCTAAATGAAAGCACGCTATGTATTTATGCATTTTTCACGTTTAGACGATTAGTTAAAAAATGAATGACAACTGAAATTCGCGGATTGCCACGACCGGATAAAAAAGCGGCTGTGAATGAAATGTCAAAATTGGCGAATATTCGCTCGTTCGCATTCGCAGGTCGCTGAGCTGTGAATGGACCTTTATTCCATAACTTCGACGACAGGGTAAAACGTCGTCGGTAAGTAGGTAGTTTGCATTCCACATGCTATGCCATCGACCGTACCACACTAAGAATATCGATTGTCGTTCGATCACCAAAATCAAGCAGCAATCAGCATGGGTAGTACTTAGATGGGGAACACCGTGTGTTGTTGGCATTAGCCAACTCATCAACTCCACCGATCACTAATTCGTTAACGGCAAATACCGTCGTTTTCCCTGTCGTTTTGTGGCGTTCAACGCCTTAGAGAATGACAGTGTAATTTCTCACATAACGTTCGCCGTACACTAATGGGTTCCACGAGGCGTTCAACGACACTCAGAATAAGGATGAATATCTTTTATCTGCGTTTATCTCCATGTTATTCTCTTTTGCCCAAATGTCTAGATTTGCAGTGGCTTTATTGAGCAGATTTACTATTCGATAGATCTCAGGATGTTGTTGCGTTCGCAAGACTATTTGATTTCCTTAAGCAGGGGTGCCCATGTGGACTCTTTTCGTTGTGCTCAGGATTTTCTTCTCTTCCCTGCTTCTGGCTCAATATTCCTCTCTTTCTTTCTTGTTGCCCTTGTTTTGCAAAGTAGATTAGGTTAGATTAGGTTAAAAGGGGTTAGCTGCAACGAATGAGTGCAGTCTGCACTCGGATCACAAACGGATCCATTGTGCTCCCCTGACGTGGAGTTTCCTGGTAGAAGAACTGCAAAGAGAGGAAAGAAACAAAATGGCTAGAGTTCTATGTTAGTGGAACGGCCTCCTCTGAACCACTCTGAAGAAGTTATGAATTTCATGATGGTGGTTGGTAGCTTTTCAGACAGGTCGCCCAGATGGTTGAAGAAGTACTCTCCAAGGGCCGTCTTCCTGGTATTGCAGAGACTAGTGCATTTGCAGAGAAAGTGTTCCGAATCCTCCTCTACGTCTGTATTTTTGCAAAGTAAGAAAGTAAGTAACTAAGTACTGAGCAACTACATAGAATTTTAACTACATTTATTTCGAAAATTCGTGCTGGTCGTTTTTCCATGCGACCGTTCAAATATTTTGAACTTAACGTCCAACAGCGATGTCTGCAACAATTCACGAACACCACCCGTTGCATAAACCCTACAAATGCGCACTGTCAGCTGACACCGCTCAACTCAGCTGATGCCTTTGACAGATATATCCGACACCCACTGTTGAATTGGATTCGGAAGCCGAACAAGTTACGTGTTCTCTTTGTTTTAACAAATTTTTATTTTATTTTGTTGTTACTTGTTTTGGTTTATCTTTTGCTGCACCACCCCTCCATTCTTGTTTTGTTTTTCTGTTTGCCCAAGCCGCGGCGCTGTGTTAATTGAATTAAACTGAACGGGAAGCTGAAGTGCTGATTAAATACTCGAGAGAAATAATTCAATTTCCTGTCCCGCGCCACCGTCACCACCGTCGGAATGCCAAGTTCCAGCTGTAGGGTCTAATTCACGCCTCACGCGCCTGTAAAATGCGCCGTCAAGGGGTGGACAACTGCGTGTTCACCATTGACACCGAGGACCCCGATCGGATTGATGTCGTTACAGCGTCCTCCTCGCATAGCGATGTCAACTCGACGGGCAGTCACAACTTTCTGACCGGCTGTCGGACGAATTACAGATTCACGAATCCGGACAATGAAGAGGAGGCGGCGAGGATACAATCGCCGACCAATATGGTGAGTTGTGGGTGATTTTGCTGATGCGGGAACTCATTTTGTGGTGTTTTAGGTACGCCGATGGTCGCAGAACATCTCGAAGATTGGCAGGGGGAAGGCAACTATTCGTGACAAGACTATCTATAGGTTGCCATCGCGCAAGGTGTTTGCTGTTGAAGGGAAACTGCTCTCCTCGACGAACTGTGAAGCTGAGATCGAGCAGTTGGTGGAGGAAATCGAACAGCATGACTACCTGATGCAGGACACTGCTGTTGGCAAGCAGATAAGAATGTAAGTAATGTCTCTGTTGCGCAGGAAGTACATTTGTAAGTCACCTATATCGGTTCCTGGCAATGTGTGTCATGCGTCTTCTACGTTAGCCTACGACAACCTCGACATTCATTCTCCCGTCTTAGTTTAGCATGTTCCATTGCAAAGCCTAAAATAGCATGCAGTCGTGATCAATTCATTGCTACTTCCACTTCTGTATAACTGCACCTATAAGTCCCCGGCCCGTTCTCTCTTTTTGACCAGAACATTGGCAATATGTAGCAATGTTAACTCCACAGTTAAATTGTAGAGTCTGCACCAAAAGCAGACTTTAACTTTCTTGATTCAGTGTAGGCGCTGATCCAAGGTCTTTGTATTATCTCGATTGCTATCTGTTGTTATTGTTGTTGTAGCAACTATGTTGATTCGTATCGGTTCAAACGTTAGGGTGTTGTGGGTGGGTTGTCATCGGTGTGGTCGAGATCCAACAATGCGGCAGCCTCGACTGGGTGTGTCCATAAGGATCTTGGCGCTAGTTCTGTGGGGTGCGCCTGACAACTGAACAAATGAACGGTGCCGGTGGCTTCATTCTTTATTTTCTTCCGTAGGAAACTGATTGGGGTTGCTACAGAGGGGAGGGCCCGCGATAAGTGCAGCTCCCTTTCGTTACCATCGATATCCATATGCCCTGGTACCCAGCAGAGGGTCACCGCATTGGCTCTAGATATCTCGTTTAAGAGTGATTTGTAGCTTCTCACAAGCCTCGACCTAATTACAGCAGAATCCAGAGCCTTAACGGCTGCCTGGCTGTCTATATAGACAGTGATCGTATGCACTAGTTGCCCAAATTTTCAAAAGACTTTACCTCAGATCTTGCCTGGGATCGCCTTGTCGATAACCGTTTCTAAATCAAGCAACGAGCATTTCCCAATGTCATCCTGCACAGACGGACAAGTTTGGCAAGGATGCAAAAACTGTACATAGCGGATAGGATCTTAAAACCGATGTTGGCGATAGTTGGCGGAGTTCAGAGGGATCGGGCAGGCAATGATGAGGTTACATTTCTCCCTTTGATTTGTAAAATTCGTCAGCTCTAGCAGCTTTTTTGGATTGAAGCTTAGATATTACTATTGGTTGACAATATTCTCTGCTCCTTCTTCTTCCTATTTCGACGAGGTTATGATCCGAAAATAATCGTTCATTACCGTCCCACTTCACCGCATTTCTACTGAACCGCCTGTGGGGTTCGCCCGACGGTATTGTCTGCTATCATCATCAATATTGAATGGTTACGTTTGCCTGACAGGGCCCTGTTGATTATCTCCGCCGCTTAATACTGACTGTATTATTATATTCACCTGTTCGTCTCCGCAGGATATTACTCGTATTCGGGGGCTGTGGTCTTGACATGTTTTTCCTTTTTTCCTTTTTGAAATACCATGTGTGGGAGAAGTTGGTGTTCCTTATTTTTTCTCTGCTCACAAATTACGTCTCCCAATTAGAGCAGGATAGTGATTAAGCTTCACTTGCATCGTGCCACCTTACTTCACTCATTCCCAAGATCTCCAGTTTATACCGCATAAGCTTGTTCTCAAATTTTAGGAATCTAGTACTTGCAGTACTATCCTTATGTTCTAGAAACAGACCTTATAGATTTAGATGTATATTTGGTGAGATGCAGCTGCACTGCAACATTTATTAGATCTATTGTGCCCCCCCAAAACTAAGGCTCTAGTCAATGACATGTTCGGAGAATCTCTATGAAGAAAGTTATACTTTGCTAAAGTTTTGAAAACGTGTTGATTACATTTCTTATCTATTTTTCTTCCTAGTGACACAATCCGGGCTCTTCCACAACCGCTGTCGATGAAACGTCGCCTTAAAGACAAACTCTCCATCTCGGTGACGCAACAAGCAGCAGGTGAACGAGTGAATCTAACGAAGCGACTAAAGGACTTCCTCGGACATTGCTGCCTTAAAATCTGGGCACTGTTAGGGAACATCTTCAGTGGTATCGAAATCTGGTACGATGCAATGAAGACAATCGAAGGGCACTTCGGTTGCAGCGTAGGAACTTACTTCAAGTTTCTTCGCTGGCTGTTTGTCCTGAACGTGGTTGTGTTTGCGTTGACTTTTGGATTCATAACCCTACCACAGATCCTGTTTGATACGTTTTATAATGGCGCGGGCCCACTAAAAGTGGAATCAGTGCCAGAAACACCCGTGGAATGGAAGTTTTTTGATCTGTTAACTGGAGAGGTGAGTGGAAAGTAAGCAGAAGGGGTTTTGATTTAAAGAGTATTTCGTTTCTAGGGATTTTTGAAGACTTCATTGCTCTTCTACGGAGCATACACTAATATGACTTTCACCCTGGGGACACCTCATAGTTACAGTCTTCCACATGCGTACTATATGACGATGTTACTTATCTATCTCTGCACGTTTGTTGTAATCTCATCGAGGTAAGTTTACTTCAGTTCACGATGGCAAACTTTATAAATACTAGTTTAGGTCATAGCATACACATTCCATTTCCATCAGTTGTTAAGAAAACAAATATTATCAAGTAGAAATAACGTAACAAATAAACACATCTGAGTCAGCACTGATAAGCGGTAACATCATGCTTGCAGTCGGCACCGATAAGTGAACATGAATGTTCCATACATGTATTATTCTGTTATCGAAAATATGGTAACGACTAAAAAGGCCGTTAGATGCTAGCTAGCAAAACGGCAAATATCTGGTAGTTCCGCTTTGATAAATTCTACTCTCCTCTCCACATGGTATCATCTGACAATTTTTTCATAGGAATTTTCTCGACTCAACTAATATACTCGTAAGATATACAATATGGAAGATTACTGTCACCGAGGAGAAACACTGTCTCGCTCTATACTGTGAATGCTGCTGGAAGCATTCGTTAGGCAGGCGTGGACTTGCAACTATCACTATCTCTAATAACTCGTAAAGTCTCTGCGTACACATTTCTATGTAGCACAATGAATGATAGTCCACCAGCATATTGTGATAGTTTTTATACGTCTCACTTCTCCAGGCACAATACCGACTGACTTAAGGACATCGTAACCCGCCAGCAAAGTGAGTGCTGACGATATGGAAGAAACAGACTGCTAAACAACGACGATGACCAATATCCCGTCGTCAGGCAGAACGAGCCGTTCAACAGTGAGGTGAGGATGGCGATATCTAAACTTAAATCCAACAATGCTGCTGGAGCCGATGGTATTGTCGCCGAACTTTTCAAGGCAGGAGGAGATGAGTTGGTAAGGAGTATATACCAGCTCATCTGTCAAATTTGATCGGATGAAAGTATTTCCGATGAATGGAACCTCAACTTCGTTTGCCTGATCCTGAAAAAAGGAGACCCACTGACCCTCTGCAACTACAGAAGTATGAGTTTGCATTGCATATAAAATACTCTCTGCCGCATTATATGAATGCCTAAAAGAGCGCTCATTAACAAAGTCCTTATCAGTGCGGTTTCAGGCCGAGAAAGTCCACCATTGACCAAATATTCACATTACGGCAGATCTTGGAAAAAACTCACTCAACATCTGTGCAGGATGATGATGGAGAACACTGCTCCATCAAAATCGGTAAGAACACCATCGAACCGTTCGACGTAAGGAACGATCTCAGACAAGGTGACGCGTTATCATGCGATCTCTTTAACATAATACTCGAGAGAAAGGTACGAAACTCACAAGACAACACCGGACTTTTACAAATCTGTACAACTACGATATTTACATAGTCGGAAGAACTCAACAGGCCGTCAGTGGGACGTTTGCGACTATTGACAGAACGACGTCTTGGACAAAATGCCACAATAGACAAATATAATTTTGAGGTAGTAAAGGACTTTGTCTATCTAAACTCTATGGTGAGCTCCGCAAATGACACTATTGGGGAGATCAAACGAAAATTTACTCTTGTCAACCCGTGTTTTTATGGGTTAAGGAGGTAATTGAGTAGCAAAGCCCTATCTCGACTTACTAAAGCGACAGTTGTTGTTTTTGTAGCAGCTTCACATATACATAAACTTTCAATTTCGGTTTGTGTGTTCTAAGGTTTCCAGGCCCAAGAATAGAGCAACGTCGCTTGGGCGGCTCCAGAGTGCTTCGGGGGTCAGTGTTGTTGGGTTTGCCGGACAGTTCAAAAGATATGGTACGTAGTGCGGGCCGTTGTTGCAATCAGGGCAGATGTTTGCCAAGTTGGGGTCCAGGCGTGCCTTGTAGCTGTTGAGTTTGCGACACCAGCCTAAGCGAAGTTGAGCCAATGTTCTGGTTTGGCGTGGTAGCTGACGTTCCTCTTTCGCTATAGGTGGGGGGCGACCACCAAGAATGACGTTTGGGTGGTAGTTGGCCAGAGCGTTGGAGACTACAGTTTGGTGCAGCTGGTTTATGTAGCTTTTGTAGTTTGCGTCATTGATGTCGTCGTTGTGTTGGTATAGTGCGATGTCGTTCTTGTAGGTGGTGATGTTTTTGCGGATGTTGCGTGGTGGGGTTCCCAGTGTCGTGAGTATGTTATTAGGATGTTGTGGCAGGTGGCAGGCCATTGGGAATTGCTTAGATAGCATGGCGTTGTGTTCTCTGATTGGGAGCATTTTTGTTTCTGAGTGGAGGTGGTCTTCATTTGACATCAGCTGGCAACCGGGGATGGTGCGCATGGCTGCCTTGTGACATGTTTGGAGGTTTTTCCAGTTAGTATCACAGATCTACCAATTGCTTTGTAGGTGGCCAAGAGCGTCTCTTTATCCTTCCCCCACGAGCTTCCCGCTAGTGATTTAATAACATTTTTGCGTGAGCTTAGTCAATTCCTGATGTTGGCGGCGTGGGCTGAGAAGGTGAGCATGTTGTCGAAGGTGACACCAAGAAGCTTCGGGTGTGTGACCATTGGTATTCGTCGATCTGCTGCTGTAATGTCAAGGTCGATTTTGACTTCTTTGTTCCATGATGTAAAAAGGGTCGCGATTAATTTCTCGGCTGAGAGTGTTAGATTGCGGTCGTTGAAGAAATGTTCGAGGTTGTGTAGGTATGCATTTATAGTTGTACACAATTCGTCGATATTTGGTCCGGTTGAGAGTACCGTGCAGTCATCAACATAAGAGATTATGTTAACACCATTGGAAGGTGGGGGAAGCTTCGATATGTAGTGGTTGAATAGAAGGGGCGAGAGGACCACCACCTTGTGGGACTCCTTGCTTCATCTTCCTATATTTTGATTTTGTATTTCTAAATTCGACGTAGGTTTGTCGACTACAAAGGTAGTTTGACAGCCAGCGTTTAAGATAGTTAGGGTGTATTGGCACGAGGATATCATGAAGCAATGTTGCGTGGCTGACGGTGTCGAATGCTTTTGATAGATCTAGGGGCACTAATACCGTCCTGTGGCAAGGTCTCGCCTGGTTTAGACCGTTGCTGATCTGCATTGTTATAGTATTTAGAGCCGATGTTGTGCTGTGGAGTTTGCGGAACCCATCTTGATAGTTAGGGTGTATTGGCACGAGGATATCATGAAGCAATGTTGCGTGGCTGACGGTGTCGAATGCTTTTGATAGATCTAGGGGCACTAATACCGTCCTGTGGCAAGGTCTCGCCTGGTTTAGACCGTTGCTGATCTGCATTGTTATAGTATTTAGAGCCGATGTTGTGCTGTGGAGTTTGCGGAACCCATCTTGATGGCTCACTGGCGACAAGTGGGGCGTGAGAAGTTGGCGACTGGTGATAAGAGCGAGATCGAGCGGTACGATTTCCCTTGGTCTGCTGGTTTTCCTGGTTTTGGCAGTGGTATTATTCTACCTACTTTCCAGATCCCTAGGATTTGATTAGTAAATGTTGAAAGGTTAAGCACAGATGTTAGGTGTTTGAGTCCAGTACTGCCGATTTTCTTGGGCATCAGCATGGAGATTCCGTCGGGACCAACTGCCTTGAATGGTTTTGCTTTTTGGATAATGGCCGCGACTTGATCGGCTGTGAAGATGGGCTGCTCGTCTGTTAAAGAAAGATGGTGGAGTTTCCTTATAGTTGCTCTAATGTTTCGGTTGTTGTTAGTTGGGTGTTCGTTGAATTCTGTGTTGAAGAGTTTAGCACATATCTTTGGATTATCTTCTGGTGTTTCGTTGAATGTTATTGCTGTGTTGTCGTTTCTTTTGGTCGGTTTGGAAAGAGATTTGACGGTAGTCCAGAGTTTCTTGACACCTGCGTTAAGGTTGCAATTTCCCAGGTGTTCGAACCATTTTTTCCTACTGTGTTCATCCACCAGGCGAGTTATTTCCATGTTGAGTTGTTTAATTCGCGGGTTGAATGGGTTGGTCGCTCTGATGGAGTCTCGTTCGTTGGCTAGTACAGCTGCTGTCGCTGGAAAGTTGGGTCGCATTTTGGAAATTCTTCCTGCTGGTATGAATCGTGAGGCCGCATCTTTAATTACTTTGCGGGAATTTTTTTCTCCGTTGTAGACATTTAATGGTGTCGGGAGGTTGTTGAATTTGTCGTCAGAGTACGTCGTAAAATTTTGCCAGTCGGCTTTGTTGAAATTTATAAAAGTTCTCTTTTCTGGAATCAGAAATTCGTCTGAGCGTTCTATGGTAATTGTTATTGGAAGGTGGTCAGAGTTTAGTGAGATGTCAGTTTTCCAATTTGCACACGTCAATAGGGAATGGCTTGCAAGGCTGATGTCAGGAGAGCTCAGGCAGGAGCCCGCGTAGGGGTTGCTTCGTTGAGGATGCCGTATTCCGAGTTGTCGATTTGTTCGGCGATGTAAGTGCCGCGTTGATCCCTGTCGAGGGATGAATGCCAGATGTCATGGTGGGCGTTGATGTCCCCTAGTATTAGCCGGTCTCCCTCGTTGAGAAGATGTTCTATTGATGCTCGGTAACCTGGTGGGCAGCAGCTGGTGGGGGAGATGTAGATATTTATCTCCTCCACTCGCCGTCTATGCAGACGTCTATGCAGGTACAATGCCGAACTATACGGCCTACACAATGACATCGACTTAGCCAGAAGAGCGACTAAGATGGATTGGTCATGTATGTAGAGCGAATGGAGTCCAACTTCTACCCGCAAAATCTCAACTTATTTGGCGTGCTGAAGGCAACTGGCTCGTAACAGGGCTGGCTGAAGAGGTTGGTTGGTTGAGGTTGATAAAGTCCACCCTGGACTGTAGCGCCACCTAATTATGTAAGTAACTAAAAGTACCGGCATAAGTAAAAGAAAAAAGTTCTAAAGGTGCAACCAGATGTTGACAACATCATGTTGTCTTGTATTTTTCTCTATAATTTCGCACATAAAAGATCCAATTCCATATTATGCATCAAAACTCCTTATTTTTCCTTATTTTCCTTGAGTTACTTATATCTTATAAAAGTATCTTCTTTTCGTTCCACAGCATGGCGCGCTCATATCGCAAAAGTTTCATTGAATCTTCCGGCGGCATTCGAAGTATGTACGCCCACAAGATTTTCTGTTCCTGGGACTTTGGAATCTCAAATAGTAAAGCAGCCACTTTGAAGCATTCTTCCATCTACAATGAGTTGAAAGAAGTCCTCAATGAGTTAGACGAGACCAAAGTGGACATTCCTAAACTTTGGAAAATCTGGATCTTTTGCGCTCAAATAGCTGCCCATCTCCTGGTTGTTGCATTGATTGCTGGGTTGGGAACTGCGATTTGGATTATCTTAAAGGTAAAAAAAAATTCAGTTCTATATGATCTGCCCACTTAACCCATCTGTTTCAGTATTATGGAGAAGCGAAGGTGACATCTCCATGGACATCGCTCTATGTTGCTACTTTAGTGAATGTGTCAATGCTCATCTTGCAGGCATTCTTCTCATGGATAGGAAAGTGAGTTTAGATCATCCTCTATCGGACCCATGTTGAGTCAATTTCTTTATTTTTTAGAATGGAAGACTACAGATCTCCAAGGAGGACTTTACATGTCACTCTGATACGCACCTTCCTTTTGGAAGGAGTCATCATTGGTGTTTTGGTATTCTTCTGGCTGAATAAAAACTATAAGGGGGTAAGTCTGAGCTTCATTTCGTCACAAGATACATTTGAACATGTGTACTGTACTTGCAGTGTTGGGAGACCACCATCGGGCAGGAGATCTATCGCCTGATCATTTCAGATTTCTTCATTAACATCTTTGTCATGCCGTTGATTGATGTATTCCGGGTTACTGTGGTGACGTAAGTTGCTCTATTTTTTACTGAGTCCCCAACCATCATGTAACATCTATTCCAGACGCCGTTGGCCCAAAGTAGAGAAGCCCAACTTCGATATATCCCAAAATAGCCTCGGCTTAGTCTTTAATCAAACACTCTTATGGGTAGGGCTTCTATTCTCACCGCTCCTTGCCTTAGTGTTGGTCATCAAGATGGCTCTCACGTTCTACATCAAGAAAACTATTCTCATATACCTCTGCAAGTCGCCGAAACACATGTGGCGCTCAGCACAAACACAGACTCTTTATCTCGTCTTCATGTTCCTATCGCTGTTGGGTGTAATAATTACACTGGGTTACATTATGACTCAAGTTCCTGTTAGTTCAAAATGTGGTCCGTTCCGTGACTATGACTTTATGTTCCAAATTTTCATCGATGGAGTACTGAAACTAAAGCAGAATCATTGGGTGTGGAGAGCGCTTATGACACTCATACGCCCCGCCGTAATTGGTGGGATACTTCTGACTATGATGGTGATCGTGTATTATCTTCGATCGAAATCCCAAGCGAGAGGGATTATGGTAAAACTATTGAAGGACATGCTGTACCTGGAAGCCAAGGACAAGGAGTTTCTCCTGATGAATATCACAAAGATCACTAAGGATCGTGACTGGATGTTTGAAGAGGAAGATCGCAAAAGTAAAGAGGAAGATGATGCTTCAGATGCGGATCAGTTTGCCGAGTCTTGTTCGACTTGGAAGTATGAAAGACATGGAGCACGAAATCGAAGTAGGGGTAGTCGAAGTAGTGGTAGAAGTGGCGGTAGTACAACTACTGCTGCTACTTCTGCTGCTGCTACCACTACGGTTACTAGTACTAGTCCTGACGATACTACGAGGGACAAAGATACATAACGGTGTCTTCCAATGTTTGTGCTTAAGCAACAGTATATTTCGCAATATTTTAATTTTTTTTTTTTTTTGTGTTTTATTTAATTTAGGACGCAATTTTATAGTGGCAACCATAATGCTATAATGTAGTTAAATATATTTATAAGATGAAGTAGATGAAGATTAGGAAACTTAAAACTAACGCATAGCGTTGGTTAATAAATTATTTTATTTATTTACCTCGAGTTGTTTTGCATTTAAACTTGGCGCGATATGCAGTCAGACGTGCCCCTAGAATCAGTTGGCAGATACCATTATGGGTCCTATTACCATTCGTTAATCAAATGGTAATTCCGGCCTATCTGACCATTTGCGAATCGAATAGCTCATTTGCCAAATCAGTCGATAGAAAGATTTCAGTGACTGCACAGCGACTTCGACCTAGCTAGAAGCATATACGTACACCGAATTGGATGGCTTGGATACGTATAGCGGAAGGACATGAACGCGATTCTCCGAATCCATATTGAAAAGACGACGCAGCAAAGGAAAGCTTTATTTTAAGTAATGCAATCAATTGAAAACGAATCTCAACCAAGTTGGTAGCAACTGAAAGCGGCCTGTCTACCTCGGACTGTAGCGTCATCTACGTAAGTAAGCATGTGACAGATATTGAGAATGAAATGCAAAAACAAATTCGCGCAACTCGTGGCTTTGGTTTGTCATTTTCATGTTACCCAATCCCCAAATAATTCGTCAAATGTGATATGTATGTGCTGTGCGAATTGGTCAATTATTCGTCGGTTGGGATTATGCTTTACGAACTAGAACTGACAGATCAAAGTAACGAGTCACATGAAGGTGTTTTCGAATTCTGATGTTCACAAAATGATTTTAGTGACACGTATTTTTGTTCTAAACCATGAACAGGTAATTTAGTTTGTGGATCAGTCAACTGGTCAATGTTCGCAAATGGATGTCCCGTGTGGTTCAACGTGGGACCCAGCTTGTTGGAAAAGATTCTGGTAAAAGTTTGCCGTCGTTTGTATAGAACACCATAGTCGGAGTACATTAAATTCTATTCTAATGAGGTCCTGTACAGCACTATGCTAAAAACAAAAAGTGCATATTTAATTACGCAACGTAGTAAAGTTAGTTTGGGCGGGCAAAATAACACATCATCATCTTCACGCGGTGCCGTCTGGATAGCTACCTAGTAGTGAAGTAACGGTGAGCGCATGCCAAATCCGTCTACACATATGCAGCTAAACACTCCGAGTTGTGCGAGCACGGTTGGGTGAACTTCAGCACACTTGTAGGACCGGATGAGGCATCTCCTGTTGACCTGAATTGCCAAAATGTATCTCAGATATCTAACAAGAGCCCTCAGAATTAGAAAGGATAACAGCGGAAAAATTCTATCGACGAAATCAACGGCGGAATGCATAGACGGTTTTGACAAACAACTTGCACGAGCTACTTCGACATATTCGAAGCTCAGGTATGTAAGGATTTCTATAACTTCATCAGGGTTGTGAAATAGAGATGGTGGCGGATGAACCCTAAATAGGCCAACGACAGCGCTCATATTCCCAAAGCAGGATGCTGATTTCAGGGCCAAGGGGCTAAAACCCATGGATCTGGCCCTCCAGGTTGGGGGTTGTGCCGTCGGAGTAACTGCCTTACCACGTAAAAAAAAAAGCTAGTTATAAAAGCGACACCAGCCTCAGATAAATAGAATAATTCCCCTTAATTAGCAAATGGACCCGGAACGTCCACGGACTATGATTTACGGATATGCACCTGGAATGTAAAATCTCTGTACACCCTGGGTGCCGCCCAAAAAACTTGAATCTCTCATCACAAAGTATGAGACAGATATTACTGCGAATGAGAAAATACGATGGATAGAATCAGGAATGCAAAAAAGATCCAGCTGCGAAATTTATTACAGCTGTAACAAAAGACTGCACAGGCTGGGATGCGGATTCGTCCTGAGAAATCGGCTACAATCAAGAGTAATCGACTTCAAGCCTATAAATGATCGCCTGCTGTAATCCGCAAAGGAGCAACATTCTACGATATCAGCCTGATATCTGCATGCATGTGGGCACCGTGGCGTAAGTGGTTAGTGTGTCGGATCACTACGCATGAGGTTCCAAGTTCGAATCCCAGAAAATACCAAAAAGTTTTTCACGGTCCCACCTCTCGCGAGCGTCTGACAAACATCCGAGAGTATTGTTGTCACGAAAAAGCTTCTCAAATCGCCGTTCGGATTCGGCATTAAATTGTAGGTCCCTTCCATTCGTGTGAAAAATATGTATAACGCACACAACATGAGTGGTTGCGAGAAGGAAGCCCCTGACACTTTAAAGAGCTGTTGCGCCAAATATTTGTATTTGTATTTTGATATTTGCATACGCCCCTATCGAAGACACTGAAGATCCTATCAAGGAGGAATTCAATGGCGTCCTGCATAGTGTGAAATTGCACTCAGGGACTTCAATACGAAAATCGGTAAGGAAACCATCTTAGGCGGACTAGTCGGTTAACACAGCCTCCACGACACGATAACAGACAACGGCTGCCGACTATTTGATTTTGCAGCTGTCCAACAGGAAGAAGCTGTGAGCCCCCCAGAAGAAAGAGCTTAACATTGGACGCCTTAGCAAACCAGAAGGAGACAGCCTATAAAGAGCACCTGTCCCAGAAACTTTTTGCAGTGCATTCACCAACCACAAACGCAAACAACCAGTGGACCGAAAACCGCAACATTATCAAGGAGGTGGCCGTGACAACCCTTGGCTACCAGCAACCACCAAAAAGGAGCCCTTGGTATGATGACTAGTGCGTTCAACGGAAGAAGGTGACAGAAGATGCACAAAAGAAAGGTCTGCAGCGCAAGACAAGTGCAGCGAGAGGAGTACCGAATCAGAAAAAGGGAAGAGAAGAAAATTCCTCGTAAAAATAAAAAGAGACCACGCAGCTTCCCAGCTCAAGGATATCGAAGAGTCTGGCGAGCGCAAAAACATCCGGGATTTTTATCGAAAAGCCAAGCAACTGGCAGCTGTCTTCATACCCGGAGCACAGACTTGAAGAAGTTGGCGCAGCCATCAGAAAATTGAAGAACAACAAATGCGCTGGCTCTGATGACCTCCTAGCTAAACATTTTAAACGTAGAGGTCATGTCTTTGTAGAGCACATGCACCAAGTCATCAGCCAAGTATGGATGGAGGAAATCGTTCCCGATGACTGGAGTATCAGCTCTACATACTCCACCTTCAAAAAAGGCGATTTTATGTCTTATAAGAACTGTCGAGGCATATCCCTGCTAAATGTCGTATAGAAAGTCCTATCCAACGTATTGTGTGAACATCTAAAACCTTTCTGCAACACGCTAATCGGCACGTACCAGTGTGAGTTCTGGCCCGACAGATCGACTATAGACCAAATTTTCGCACAAAAGCAAATCCTGGAAAGCCCAATGAATATCAATTCGAAACTCACAGCATTCATCGTCTTGAGCTCTACCAAGTGGTGGCCCAATTCGGGATACCGTCAAAACTTATCCAAATATGTCGTGTAACGCTGGAAAACACTCGATGCTCTGTGCAACTTGGAAACAGTTCGTTTGAACTCTTCCAAACATGCACCGGATTCCGGCAGAGATGCGCAGTCATGCGACTTCTTCAATATTTTGCTGGAGCAGATAGTGCGTAGGGCAGGTGTAAACATGGAAGGCACTATGTTTCACAATTCCACACAACTGCTGAGATACGTCAACGATTTTGATATCATCAGAAGATCCCGGCAAGCTGCTATAGAGGCATTTCCGGCAATTGAAGAGCAGTCTAATCGAATACGTCTTGAAGTAAATGAGGGCATGACTTAGTACAAGTTGGCAACAAACAAGAAATTATCTGCTCAAAACTTTGGACAGAACGTCACTGGTGATGACTACAACTTCGAGGTAGTTAATGAGTTTACCTATCTTGGGCGGCATGGCGTAAGTGGTTAGTGTGTCGGATCACTATCCATGAGGTTCCAAGTTCGAATCCCAGAAAATACCAAAAAGTTTTTTCATGGTCCCACCTCTCGTGAGCGTCTGACAAACATCCGAGAGTATTATTGTCACGAAAAAGCTTCTCAAATCACCGTTCGGATTCGGCATTAAACTGTAGGTCCCTCCCATTTGTGTGAAAAATATAAGGCACACAACATGAGTTGTTGCGAGAAGCTAGGCCCTGGCACTTTAAAGAGCTGTTGCGTCAAATATTTGTATTTGTATTTGTATCTTGGAGCAACATAAACCCCACAAATGACACCTTCGTGGAGATCTGATGAAGAATAACCCTAGCAAACCGCTGCTACTTCCGTTTGGCAGAACAACTGGGTTCAAAACTCCTAACTCGACGGACCAAATTAATACTCTATAGAACGCTCATCTTACCAGTCTTGCTTCATGGCACCGAGTTCTGGACGATAAGTAAGAAATCCGAGCAAATATTGGGTACCTTTGAACAAAAAATACTTCGTCGGATACTAGGTCCCGTATGCGAGGAGGGCGAATAGTGGAGAAGATACAACCGCGAACTCTATGAGTTGTACCAGGATGTGGATGTAGTCCAAAAAGCCAAGACATATCGACTACATTGGCTCGGCCACATCATCGAGCGAATGGACAACAACGCTCTAGCCAAGAGAATCTTCGAATATCAGCCCCAAAGTTCAAGACGGCGAAAAAGACCGAACATCCGATATAAAGACCGAGCTGTCACGGATGCGAGAAAACTTGGTCTTCAAAACTGGAAGCAGCGTACCGGGACAGCAGAAGAAGGAAGGCGTGTCTACCGCAGAGACTCTCCAAGCGTCGGGAGCCCTTTAAATAATTTAAATAAGTAAGTAAGTGCCTAGTAATGTTTGTTTTTTTTTTTTTTTAACAAGAGGAAACCCAAATCCCAGAGCACTCAGACTCAAGTGTAGTGATTGGAAAAACTTCGAAGCAATTCGTTTTTCTTTATACTCGGGTGGCTCATGATTGCTGTTCCCCTCACGGGTTTGAATCTACACACATCGGTCAACGAGCAAACACCCTACCCACTGCACCACTGCCACCCTCAAAGTAGTAAAGTTAGTTTAGGATTATTTTAGGGCAGTTTGTAAGTTTTATTTATATTTATTTATCTTAATACAGTTCTATCTCGATAACGTGAACTAATTATAACAACCTGCTCACATTTTGGAGGCGTTCACATTACCGAAAACATTTTTTTCAGCTAGAAATAAGAGAATTCTCGAATACGGAATGCCCATATCTTATAGGTTCTTCCACCAATAAAAAGCAGGTGGTATAGCAGGGTAAAATATGTCTAGACAAATAACTGCAGATGTCAAAAGAATAACAAAAGAAGAATGCGAAATATTGAGGAAAAGTCCACATTATAACATTAGCGCTAGCTCTCTTGGTTCGGAGCGGAAAAAAATGGAAACTCACCCCTTTTTGAAATATCGTTGGATGCACTTGGGTGTACAAAGACAGTATTTTCATAGACATATTACATAAAAAATTGATTCGTAATAAATATACCAATATTGTACAACTTATGGGGCAGTTAAATGCATAAATATACAACGATTTTTTATTTTAATTTTGTTGGTTCCATCTATCAGTAATTATTTGAACTAGCACATTTTGCAGGTGACATCTGTTGCAAACAACGCCTCAACAATTTGAATTTCAACCGTTTTACTTAGCAAATCCAAACAAACCCAAGAGGTTTCCCTACCATTCTATGGAAAAATTCAAGATGGTTAGTAATTTGTTTCAACATTTTTCCGCTCCGAACCAAGAGGGCTAGTTAAGTTGGCGTCATTTTTTGGGGCAGAGATTGTATGGAACTAACATTTCACTAGCAATCCATATATTGTATGTCAATGAGTAATGTACAGATTTGTAGGTTCGCATTATTGGGAAATTCACATTAGGGTAGTACTGTATATAATAATCATTGCTGCGTCTGTTAGTGGTCGTCTAACTTCTGACCGACTTGACCGATTGAGGTTATATTCCCACAATATACTTGCTTTGTCGAGACGATGGTTCATAGGATCCGATATATAGGGACTTTAACCAAATCAAACTAATTAACCTACCTACCAGAAAAAGCAGATTTGTAAGTTATATTATAGTATTATATATTTTATTATTTATGCCTATATTATAATGTATTTTTTCTGAATAAAACACTTTGTTTGTCTTGTTTTAAAAGACTTTCAATAAATGTATTAACATGAATTGATTGAGTTTTTTTTTTTCATTGCTTTTGAGCTGAAACATGTAGGAAGACTAATATCGGGTGGAAGCCATCAACTGAAAAAATCGATTGATGATAGGGTACGTCCATAGTGGTCACAAACCAGCTTCTCGCACTCGCTTTCCAGCCGCTGGTTCACAATGGTTAAAAATAAAGCCGGCGATGAATGGGTGCGTCCATAGTGAACCCGCTTCCTGCTTTAACGAGCATTTACCAGCTTTTACCGGAATGAATTTTTATTTCTTGTTGACGTTGGTACAGCTTTCAAGTGTGTTCTGTGTGTTTCTTCGGGAAGAATACTATTCTGACGATGGACCTATTCTTTGATATACGATGTTCTCTTTTCTTCAGAATGTAATCAAAAGTTTGTTCTGTCATACGGAGATATTAAAAAAAAACTTCTCTGGATGAGTTTTGGAAGAAAGGTGTAGCATTCACTTTCTTTTCCATGAGACTTGTTAACTTTATGAGCTTTCGACCATAGTGGTTTAATTTTGGAGGTTATACTATCGGCCGCAAAAAAGAAAACGCAAAGTAGTTCCTCACGTAAAAACTCCATGATCTCGACTAAAGGAAGAACCGGCGGCACTGGCGCGATGCTCGCTATGACCATCACCTGCTAGAATCACGCTGGCTCTGTGTACCACCGGCGTGAATCTCGCCGGAAAGCTAGTAAGCTGAGCGTGAAGCTGGTTCAATATGGACGTACCCTAGGTGAACCGATATTTATCGCGTGTCACTATAATCAGAATCCGGATTATTACTTAACAGTTAGAATAATTTTTTTTTAATGCTCTTGGCCATCCTAATTACTTTAAATAAAATATTTTTCTAATTTTGAAAATAAAACTAACTTTTTCAGAAGGTTATTTAATCTAGTACATTAGCACGAAAAGTTATTTAACCTAATGTACCTAATGTAAACGTAAGCATTCGCAACTGCCAAATTTTTAAGAGAAATCTCAAATTAGAAAGCAAATCAAAACGAAATGAAAAACCGGCAAAAACAAAGCAAATTTTCTATTCTCTTATCAAATGCAAACATTCTCTCTTCTTACCCATGCGCTGCGCACAAAAATTACAAGAAAAACCGAAACAAAAGAGAATTCAAGAACACACTGCGTTGGCAGTTTTTTTTTTCAGTTTTTGTTCTTCGAAACATCGGGCGACTGACTATAGAGTCCAGTGATGAATGTGGGGTCAGTGTTTTTTCGTCTGCCAAATTGCATGGAAGTAATGAAATTTGTACTAATCTTCAAATAAAAAAGAAATAGAAAATAAAGTAAAAGAAAAATAAATAAAAACAATTTCATCTAACGCACAACAAACGCATTTAATTAGGAAAATAAAAAAGTTTTTTCCTCGAAACGCACACTGTGCACTGAATTGCATCGCGGACAAAAGCGAAAGAAAAGAACAAAAAAATTCCTCTTTCTTCTAGTGTGTGGTATTTAGGTCAAAACAAAAGAGAACGAGTAGAAGAAAAAAAAGTGCAAAAAGTCTTAAATCATCCCTAAAACCAGAAAAAAAAAAAAAATCAACGACAACGGCTGATCCAAGGATGCAAAATTGTTACACCGATGCTCTAAACGTTAAGGGCTCAAGAAGTTTTGCATTCGACGTCGATATGGAAATGGACATGGAACTTAACGACATTAAATCGAAGACAGGTGAGTGTGAGGTCTATTTTTTTTTTTAATTTGAGGTCATCCCTCAGTAACTGCTACCCAATGACGCAGTTTTATTTTATGAAATTCCTTGGAGAGGGGGTCGTTGCCAGCACTTTCCGTGCATTGGTGTCTAATTCTTGATTAATGCGATTTTCCTCTTTCCCTTGCGATTACGTAGATGGAATTCATGCTGGAAATTTCCTTTCTCATTAGGTGACGGTCATGGGTGAATGAGTGGGTGGATGGGTGGGAGGTCATTGCGAAGTTATAAAAGTAGTAAATGTAGACTGAGCTTTGAGCTTTTGCTACTGACTTTTGCAAAATATTAGCACAGCTGGTAGTGCTTCGTGTTGAATGTAATCGTGCTCTCTTAATGGAGATCCGGGTGAATTGGAGACAAGCACTCAATCATCATTTGTGGTTTATATTAATCGTAAGTGGATAGGAACGACCAGCTGCCGGTGGAATGCAGATGATTCGCCATGTAAATGCTTTTATTTCATGGTCGAGTGGTTCTTGATTTACCGGTAGCATGTACAGATGACAAAATCGGTATTTACTTAAGTTCTTCTAACGAAAGAGATTTGGGCAAAACTTGTTTTGTGTCCTCTTTTGATCGGAGGTATGTCTGACTGATTTCTCATTGCAG
The DNA here is from genome assembly GCA_945910035.1 of Brachypalpus laphriformis. Lineage (NCBI taxonomy): Eukaryota > Metazoa > Arthropoda > Insecta > Diptera > Syrphidae > Brachypalpus > Brachypalpus laphriformis. The sequence continues at coordinate 39,702,326 of OX246753.1, forward strand.
ACGTTCTTAAGGAAACCGGTCAGCTGCATACTCAGGTTGCTTGCGGACAAATAATTAACATGCCTTTGTTGTCTAGACTGAAAATTCCCCTAATTCCAATGAGAGTCAGTCTGATAGGATAAATCGAATGCTGTATACGCTCAGAATCTATTTCCTAGAAAAGTTGAATTAATTTGAGCGTGTCATGATCAGAAAATGTGCATTTAAATAACAAATTGTTGGCAAGTACTAGTGATTGTCACGAAATCGTATAAGTGCGGTGAAACTAAGCACAGTAACGTGGGCAGATACCGCTGATTACTATTCGTACTATTAGGTATTATTACTTCTATCACTAGTACTATTTCTGGTACTATTGCTACTAATACTACTATGCATAATATCCGAAAATATAAAGTAAAACTAGTCGTATCCTCTAGGTTGTGTTATCCAGAGCGACAACTTCGACTTTAATAATCTGATGTCTTGTTCAGTGTTACAATTAAAAGCGAAGGCAAGACTACGATATCCATGGCTCCACGAATTGATGATGTTTTCTGATAGATCTCGACGCACTGAACAAAAAATAATTATGTATGTGATATGTCGCTTAGTTTTGGAGAAATCGAACTTTGAAATTTGGTTTTTGAGAACAGATATTTCAATAGGCACAACCTTTTCCCGCGGTGCAATTTGGGTATGAAGTACAGGATCATCCAACAGGAGGTATTATTTTAAAACTCGCGCCATTTTTGAACTGTTAAAATTCAACTATCGTTGTGATGACTTTTGATAAGTAAAAACTATGAGGTTATTAAATATAGATCTATATACGGATCTATATAGATCTAAAACGGTGAAAATATCGCGGAAAGGCTTAGTAAAGTTTGTATTGCTTCTGGTCATCTTCAAGCGCCTTCTCGCACAGCTATATTTAGTGAATTTGATTGATAAATTTGAGCGTCTCGGACAGGTTAGTTATGTAAAGACTCCAACTCGTGTTCATCCGGCAATGTCGGAAAATATCGCCATAAGCATAATACCCCTGTTTTTTTGGCACATCGAAGTGAAGTAAAGTAGGATTTTGTATGTAAATCTACTACAATATCCCACTGCCAATGACTGCCAATAAGTTTCGCAGCCGGATTCAAGTGTAAATAATTTTTCGAGACTCGATTGCCAGTTCAATTATTTTGTTCATCCAAGTTGGCAAAGATAAAGATTTTGAGTTTTTTTTATTTACGTACATCTCTTTTTTAATTGAAAGACAGAAATGTCGGTAGGTCGGGTGTTTTTTTTTTATAAAGAAATTGGAAATTTTGAAATATATAAAATCTGGCAGCTGCGGATCGTTTTTTTAAAATGTGGTTTACTTTACTTCGCTTTACTGCTGACAAACGCCAAAAAACAGGGGTAATGTAACAAAAATTACCGATCACGCTGAATACTTTCCAAGGCTGCGACGGATGGTGGAGACAAAAACCTAATTTCTCTAGTTCCCGAGAGGGTTTTTGAACTTCTTATTTTAATAGAATTGTTTTGAACTAAATTTACTTTTAACAACAAAATTAAATCTAGTACAATTTTATTTTTCGGCTTGAAATCTACGCCTCAAATTACTGTTGGCATCTCTTACTAAAATAAAACTCGTCCCTGCACTTCCGCCAACTTCCTTTTATATTTGACTCTGGATTTCCTGGAAAATTCCCAAACTTCCAATTCGCCGCTGGAACTCCATTTAGCAAAAATCTGGAAAGTTCTGGTACCTTCGGGTTGACAGCTTCGAGATTCTCTCAGGGCTTCTTGTAATTACGTTGTTTTGGTTGTGCGCTCGCCGAACAATCATATCTGAGTATCGAAACTACTACACCAATTTTTGTCTCTTTCTATCGTTTCTAACGCTTGCACTGTGTGTACACATTTGAAGGGTATTCATAATCCCTTGAGTGCGCGCAAATTACAAAAAAAAACTTATTATGGCAACACTGGCCAGGTGTTTGGAGAATATTACCCTATGTAGCCATTACGGAACTCTTTGAATGGGCACTAGGCTTTTTTCAATACATTCGTCAAACAATCAGCTCGAAAACCTTGAGTTTAGTTCGCTCGCTCTTCAAGCGAGAGTGAAGCGAAATTTTCATTCAGCCACTTTTCAAGTGCATTTAAGATAAAAAGTTTGTCAAATCGGACATACCTTTTAACGCATTCAGCACGTAATTTGTAAACGCTGACAAAAAGAAAACAAGTACCTAGCTGTCAAAACAATGTTCTTAAACAAAGAAATTCGTTTCTTTTATTATTTTTTAAGTTCTGTTAGGTTTTTTGTGGTATTCTTCATAACATACCTCAATGAATTCAATAGCAAATATTGTTAAAATTGTTTGCAAAGTTGCAGTAAATTTTCTTTTTATTCGGGTTGAACCTTTTTGTAGATTTCTACAAAAGTATTTTATGTCTGTTTTCTGAGATTCGACATACATTTTTTTTAACAACTCACGGATGTTATATAAAAGTGAAGCGGGAGGGTTATGACCCCTTTTTTTTAGATCATAACCTCGCCGAAGTATGGTAATATGAAGAAGAAGGAGACGGATGTTACATAGAATTACGTATTGAAACTGTCAGTTGGACATTTTCCCAATAGGAATCCATTTCCCGGTCTGAACCCGTGATTTCTCAAAAAACCTTTCACAGCGATTTTAGAATTAAACCTGATTGACCCGAGCTCTAAAAAAAAGAACATATAGCAGCCTTCCATTATTTCAATTCAGTTCAGCTACAATTTTCTTCTTTGTCAAATAATTTTGTTTTTTAATTCGATAGAGACATTGTAGTTAAATCGTTGATTCTGCTTGTGTGTCCGCTAGTAATGATTTAGATCTAAATACCGTGATGCATTTTAAAGGCAAAAAACAATAAAAAGTTTCCCTTTATACTTATACGATCTATTGTTTCTTTTAAAAATTGTCTTCACGACGCGACGATACAATCGACAATAGTGACGGGCGCATTCAAATGATATAATCGATTATAATCGATTCTTCCAATATGTATTTCAAGATATCTAGAGACATCGTCTGAAATCATTCGAATGATATACTATACGTACATACTTCTGTCCAAGCAGCGAGAACCAAGAACGAGTGCAAAGGATAAACATCTCGAAAGGGTATTTATCTCGAGACATCGTCTGAAATCATTGGAATGATTTACTATATCTACATACATACTTCTGTTGAAGCAGCGAGAACCAAGAACGAGTGCAAAGGGTAAACACAAAACAAAAACTCGTGTCTTATCTCTTATGTCTCAATTCTGAATTCGTTTAACTACAGGCTAGCATAATATAATCGAATGATCATTCGAGATATAAGTGCTATATGCATATGAGAACGCACTCCCCAAGAATCGAGGTATGATATGTGTATCCGAGTAAGCAAACGATTCGAGTACTATTTTACTCGGATACACATCTCATATCTCGAATCGTGATATGAGTGGAATCGAGAACTTTGTTTGTGTACTCAACCACTTGGGGAGTGCGTATAGCACTCATATCTCGAATGATCATTCGATTATACGGATCACTCGAGTACTAATGTCTCGATTCTTTAAATCATTTGATTATGCCCATCACTAATCGACAATGCTCCAGATAAAAAACAAAAAAAAGTCCTAGAAGAGGAAGAAAATTCAAATTGCTGATTTAACAGTTATGTCAAAGAAAGCGATGGTAAACCACAATTTTTAAATGTAGTATAAAATAAGCTTCTTCTTAAATCGGCTCAAAACATAGCTGTCTTAATAAGGGTTTACCTATTGTACTGAACCACTTTTTTTAGCGAACAGATGCATCATAAAAAGAAACAAAAAAACTCAACATGCCTAATTTTCATTCAACCATCTGATAGATCATAGACAGAACATCAAACAACCACACATAATCAACGATGAACAGATCTTATAGACAAAAAAAAAAAAGTGGACAATCGCCAAGTTCCACATTCGCTCCAGATGGTATAGTTCAACCGGTCTCTATCTGTTAAAAATAGAAAGAATAAGTTCTACATGCGATTGCTTTTATGAAAAAAAAAAAAAATAAATAAATACATTATGTACATACATATGTAGGTATATTCCACTAATACAACATATTCACATCTGGTCATACTGGTTGACAACGGTGGTCTATAATGGCCTAAGTTAGTTCAGAACATAGTTTCGGTCTATTTGCCGAACGTAACGCATAAACCGGCAGTATTTCGTTCACCCGGCGCGACGACTGTATTTACAACATACAGAAAAGTAAAAAATCCGTCAGAAACGTATGGTATGATACCCTTTTCTTTATCTTCCAAGAAAAAGTGGGAGTGGCATCGTGTAATTAGAATTTGTTCCTTAGAAGAAACTTCTCTTATTACCCAAATTTTATATGAAACTAGCAACACCCCGGTGTGCATTGCAACGCCCCTTTTTTTCTACTTTTTTTGTTACGAGTAGCTGGCACACGAACTTTCAGTTCTTTATTTTTATTTTGACAACAATGAAATGTGAGTTGTACTTTTTTTTTATAATTTGCGCGCACTCAAAAGGATTATGAATGCCTTTAACATGTTTACACACAGTGCGGGCGTTGGAAAGGATGGATAGAGAGAGAGAGAGAAAGATTTTTGGTGTAGTAGTTCTTGAAGCTCAGTAGTTTATTCTTCAGCTATTCTTGCATTCGTACTATGACTTTATTTGTCAAAAAAAGTCAGTAGAGCGAAATTTGACATTTGTCATGTCCCTTGAAAGCATACTCATCTAAGCGTTCAGAGTTCACCAAGCCAGTTCTCGGAAAACCGACCGCGCGCACTCTGCAATATTTACACGAAACATTTCGAGCCCTTTTCGACCCCCCCTCTATCTACGAAGCTAGTTACGTTACAGAATTGAATTTTTCAGGGGGGTTAAGGGTACCAAAAAGAAGCAGTATTCATGCAGTTATTATAATAGGTATATTATATAAAACCTCACCATAGGCTTGCCTCGCCATGTTGCAGAAATTCGCACGAACTTATTTTCGTTCACTGATATTTTTCGTAAAACTCAGCGGGGCCGACAATAAAGGCGCTTACGCCTTAGAGCATTGCGCATAGGACACCTATAAGAAACAAAGAGCGAGAATTAAACAAACATATGTACCATATATCTTTAACTGACGCGACGCGACGGTTGAAAAATCGGCCTTAAGAATAATATAACATCTTTATTACGGACATTCGTACTAATATGTATAATACTTAAATAGTTGTAATTGATAGTAACTCCATGGTTTTAATTGTTTTATTATTATTAATACTTACTCGTACAATTTACGTACGTGTATGTTGATTGCGGCGACGACGTGACACATGAAAATGTGACGGGCGGAGCGCAGTGAGCGGGAGATCAACGTCTGGACAGTGCTGTTCTTGATATTGGTTGATATGTACTCTTGTGGTCAGGCTTGTGTTGGTTACTCTCTCTAAAGCTATACATTTAGACGGCATTCACCTCATTAATTAATCCTAGTAAAATTAAAGACCAAGGAAGTGCAGTCGTAGAATATTACACACTAAGAACGACATTCCGAAAAGATCTAGAATTGATAATTTACCTAAAAACCGCAGATAGAGAATGGACCCTGCGTCGAAATCTTGCAAAGGAACAATCAACCGACACATTTTCTGTGAAAAGAAAAGTGGCTACGAAACGAAAGTCAGTTTCTAAAAGTAATAAAAAAAGGAAACGTCAGTAACAGATAGTCTAGATGCTGTAACTGAATATCATTTGGTTTTATAGGCATCTGAACAAAAGCAGCAACAACTTCTCATCAGGTTGGTTTAGATTCTTGAACCCCTCAGGGGGCATAAGGCGTCAACCACGCCTGTGCGCCATTTTGTTCAGAGTTCTGTAACGCGTTTGAACTCCCTCCAACTCATTCCTAAAGAGCTCGATTCCTCAACTATTTTAAGCCACGGTTGCCTACGGCGTCTCGCTGTTCTGCCTGCCTGGGTGAGCGGATTCCACTGCATAGCGTATTTCGCGATGGAGTTGTCTCCGCGCCGTAGGGTGTGTCCAATCACCTGCCACTTTCTCCTTTGTATAGTAATGTTTATAGTTTCTTGATCCGTTTTAATATAAAATTGTTCGTTCGAGATACGGTTCGGCTAAAATCATCGAGATTATTCTTAAACATTTGTTTACGAAAACATGCAGCTTGCGTGTGTTAATGATGTCCACCTTCCATGTACTGCACCCATAAAGCAGCACTGATTCTACGTTGGAGCAGTCGCCGCTTGGTTTTTAAGCTGATAACATTGCTTCTCCTCCTTGCTCTTCCTTCTGACGATATATGTGCAGCTGAACACTCAGACCTGCGTAAGCAGATCTGGGTGAACTTCAGCGCGCATATGTCTAACCGGACGAGGCATCTCTTGTTGACCTGATCGGCTGAAATATGCGTCTCAGAAGTCTAGCAAGAGGTCCTCAGAAGGAGGACGTGCGGCGGACGAATTCTCTTGATGGAATCAACGGTGACGTCTACAGACCAGCGGATACCTTACTGGAGCTACTTCAACATATTTGGAGCTGAGGTCTGTAAGGATTTTCAATACTACGTCAGGGTATTGAAAAAGAGATGGTGGCGGATGAACCCTTAATGGGCCAACGGCAGCGCTCATATCCCCGAAGTGGGTTACTGACATCGGTGTATCCGGCCTCTTGTCCTAGGGGTACAAAAAAAAGGATCTGGCCCTCCAGGTTGGGGGTTGTGCCGTCGTGTTAACTTCCCTACCACGTAAAAAACCTTTGGTTACGAAGCAACCAACAGCCTCGGATACGGATGATCTTACTGTTGACGACCCATGCAAACGTAAAAAGGACAACGATCTTCGTGTCTGCACATGGAATGTTAGGTCCCTCTACAAACCACGTGAAGCCGAACAACTTGCGGAGGCCCTAGAGTGTCTCAAAGCAGACATTACCGCCATCCAAGAAGTGCGATGGGATGGGCCGGGCAAAAGGAGTATGAAAAACTGCGACATCTACTACGGCGATTGCTACAGACAAAAAGGACTGCGTCTATTCGGGTGCGGATTTGTCATTGGAGACAGACTTAGGCAAGAAGTCTTGAGTTTCCGGCATGTGAACGAGCGCCTCATGACTATCCGTATCAAGGCTAAATTTGCCAACATTAGCCTAATATGCGTTCACGCCCCTCACGAGGAGAAGGACGACGCGACAAAGGATGACTTCTACCAGCTCTTGGACAAGACGTATGAGCAATGCCGTAGCCACGACGTTAAAATTATCCTAGGCGACTTTAACGCAAAGCTAGGAAGAGAGGAAGTCTTTAGTAGCGTGGTCGGAAAGCACAGCCTGCACGACAACACTTCCGGCAACCGACTCAGGCTAATCGACTTTGCGGCGGGGCGAAACTTTGTTGTAGCTAGTGCGCGGTTCCCACGTCTCGATATTCACAAAGGATCATGGCTCTCCTTTGATCGAAAAATCGTCAACCAAATCGATCACATTGCGATCGACGCAAGGCACTCTTCCAGTATTCTGGGTGTCCGGACTTTCCTAGGAGCCAACGTGGACTCGGATCACTACCTAGTTGTAGCCAAGGTACGGATGCGGATATCCACAATGGAGCGAAATCAACGAAATGTTGTGAGGAAATTTGACGTCGAAAAGCTACAATCGCAAGAGACCGCCAGAACCTTTGCCGATCGTGTTTCTTCTAATCTCAATCTTAGTCCTATGCCGCCAGCAGCAAATGCGGAAGACCAGTGGCAGCGTTGCCAAAATGCCATCAGAGATGCCGCCTCTGATGTACTGGGTTTCTCTCGCCCACCACAACGAAACCCCTGGTTTGATGAGGAATGCCGGCAAGCACATGCAGCAAAACAAGAGGCGTACAAAGCGGCGCTGCATAGAAGGACTAGAGCTGCTTACGAGCTCTACGTGCGCAGGAGAAAAAAGGAACATCGACTTATCAGAAAGAATAAAAAAGAGCATGAGAAGCGCTCGATCGAGGAGATTGAGAGACTTTATTGCAGGAATAATGTTCGAAAATTAAAAAAAACATGCCAGGGTTTCAAAGCCAGAACAGAAGCCTGCAGGGACGAAAGTGGCAACATAGTAGTAGAATCGCAGTCGGTGCTGAGGATATGGAAGGAACACTTCTGCAGACTGTTAAACGGCGATGATGATCAATATTCCGCTGTCAGGCAGAATGAGCCATTCAACAGTGACGATGGCAGTCAAAATTCCCGTCAACCCGATCATAATGAAGTGAGGATAGCGATATCTAAACTCAAATCCAACAAAGCTGCCGGAGCCGACGGCCTTGCCGCTGAACTTTTCAAGGCAGGAGGAGATGAGTTGGTAAGGAGCATGCACCAGCTCATCTGTAATATCTGATCGGACGAAAGTATGCCCGATGAATGGAACCTCAGCATCGTTTGCCCGATCCTGAAGAAAGGAGACCCTCTGAACTGCGCCAACTACAGAGGTATAAGTCTCCTAAATATCGCATATAAGATCCTGTCTGCCGTACTATGTGAACGCCTAAAACCGATCGTCAACAACCTGATAGGTCCTTATCAGTGCGGTTTCAGGCCTGGAAAGTCCACCATTGACCAAATATTCACACTACGGCAGATCTTGGAAAAAACCCATGAATATAAAATCGATACGCACCACCTTTTCATCGATTTCAAAGTTGCCTATGATAGCGTGTATAGAGACGAGTTATACAGAGCCATGTCTAGTCTTGGCATCCCTGCCAAGCTCGTCCGTTTGTGCAGAATGACGATGGAGAACTCTCGCTGCTCCATCAAAGTCGGTAAGAACATCACCGAACCGTTCGATGTCAGGAAAGGTCTTAGACAAGGCGACGCGCTATCATGCGATCTCTTTAACATAGTACTTGAGAGAATTGTACGAAACTCACAAGCCAACCCCGAAGGTACAATCTTCTTCAAGTCTGTACAACTACTCGCTTATGCCGATGACATTGACATAATTGGAAGAACTCAGCGGGCCGTCAATGGGGCATTTACGAGTATTGAGATCGAGGCAGCAAAGATAGGTCTATCGGTCAATGAAAGCAAAACAAAATATATGCTGTCTACAAAAAAGGACACCCAACATCGGCGTCTTGGGCAGAACGCCACAATAGACAGATACAATTTTGAGGTAGTAAAGGATTTTGTCTACCTAGGCTCTATGGTCAGCTCCGCAAATGACATGAGTGGAGAGATCACACGGATCTCTTGCCAATCGTTGTTTCTATGGGCTAAAACGGCAATTGAGTAGCAAAGCCCTATCTCGAACTACTAATTTAACTCTTTATAAGACATTAATCATCCCAGTCCTGCTGTATGGCGCAGAGGCATGGGCTTTGAAAAAACCGGATGAGGATGCCCTTGGTTATTTGGAGAGAAAAGTTCTTCGAGCGATCTTTGGTCCCGTCTGCATAGACGGTGAGTGGAGGAGAAGGTACAATGCCGAACTATACGGCCTGTACAAGGACATCGACTTAGCCAGAAGAGTTCACATACAGCGACTAAGATGGCTGGGTCATTTAGAGCGGATGGAGCTCAACGTTCCCGCTAAGAAAGTCTTCGAATCCACCCCGGACGGACGGCGCAGTAGAGGACAACCTCGCGGTAGGTGGCGCAAACAAGTGGAGGGGGACCTCAACCAACTTGGCGTGCGCAACTGGAGGCAGCTGGCTCGTAACCGTGCTGGCTGGAGAGGTTTCTTGGTTGAGGCCCAGGTCCACCCCGGACTGTAGCGCCATCTAAGAAGAAGCAGGACATTGCTTCTCCAGATTTTAGATAGCATTCCGAACGCAGCTTTAGTCTTCTTGATTCTGTTGCAGACATCCAGTTCGGTGCCACCGCGATTAGCCGAGATCACACTTTCTAGGTAAAGATAGTTGTCAACTTCCTCGACTTCCTGCCCGGCAATTTTGAGTTGAACGCGGGTGTTAGAAGTGCTAAGGGCTTTTTGTTTGTTATCGAGTATCTTACTTATATTCGCAAAAATAATTAAAATAATTACACGTAGTAAACAATTTTACACAATAAAAACTGAATATAAGCACAAAAATTAAAAATGCTAACCGCTATCAAATATCTATTATAGAAAAAGGAATACCAAGATCTATAAAACTTACGTTCTCGTTTTGTAACCATTTGTGGATATCATAGGTGTTAGCAAATTTCGCGTTTTTCTGTGAATATATAACAGTGATGCTATTTTGAATTGTTCACGGAAATCAGTTATGCTACTCGAGTTCGAATGAAATAACTAGAGTACGAGTTGAAACTAAATTACTCGAGTTACTCGAGAGTAAAAGTCAACTCGAGTCCCATCACTAATTGTGGGTAACTTCATCACTAATGAAGGTCCCTTATCCGATGTGAAAGTAGACAAACATCGATGCAGGAAGATCCAGTGCAAAAGTCTGCCTGTTCGACGTCGAGAGTTGAATCTAAATGCTCTTTTTATTCGTTCTAGAATTATTCTAGCTCTGAAATATTGTAGCCGACAATTGCTGCATATTTAGTCAAAAACCTTTTTATGAATTCTAGTAATAATATTGACAAATGATATTTTAAAAAAATGGGCTTCGGCAAACAACAAAATTACATTCGTTTAACCTAATTTGAACTCTCTAGCTCAAAATTGAAGGCTAAAAACTGGCGATATACGAATAGACAGACCGTTAAATAGGCAAACAAACAGCTATAACTCAAGCATACTTTGTGGGGTCTAATTTCATTATTTCGGTGTTACGAACTAAATACATACACTCTTCGGCATCTGGTTGAGACACCCCCTGATTTCGACATATCTCGAAATAATGGTGTTAGGTACCTATTCATTACCAATTTTTAAGAAAATTTTAATCGCCATAAATCCTTATTTTCTTAAATTATCTTGTAATTTGCAATTTATCCCTAAATGACCGCCACAAGTAGTTGAGGCAGGATTGGTTTTTTTTTTTTTTTTGTTTTTTTTATAAATAGAAACAACATTGGGAGTTTTATTACAATGGTTTTGTTTTTTTATTAATGAGTACTTCTTCCCTCATCACTTACAACCTCTAACATTCTTGGTGGAAGAGATTTAAACAATTTTTTAATTAATTTTGGTGGGATTTTGACCCATTCTGTTTCAATGGCGTCTTTAAGGTCTCCTACGTTATTGAATTGTCATCCGCCTTGATAGACAGCTCTGGAGAGATGACCCCATACATTCCCAATTATATTAAGGTCTGGAGACAATACTGGCCAGTCAAGAACAGAAGCGTTGTTACACTCGAAGTACTCTTTTACCTTCCGGTCTGTGTCGATTGCTACATTATCTTGTTGCAGGATGCAATTTTTGCCAATTTTTCTTTGTTATGATGCACGATCTCTTTGTCTAAGATCTTAAGGTAGTCGCCCTTTTCATACTGCCGTTTACGAAGTGGATGTTAGTCTTATTGGTATAATATTTCTGCCCAAATCATGACTCCCCCTCCGACTCTTAAAAACAGCTTGTCCTTCCTCAAATGAAAATAATGACGAAATCCGTCAGGTCTATGAAAGCAAAAGCGTTTCTCATCGGTGAAGATCACAGTTCTCTAACACTTCTTCCATCTTAAATGATTTCTGGCAAAGGTCAAACGGGCGTTTCGATGATGTTCTAGTAGAGCCGATTTTCTTTTCAAATGGTTTCTTTAAAGATGTTCTGCTTCAGCTAACATACGCTGGCAAGTCCTTAGTTTTCTGTCCACATTTGAAATACCTGCTGATACCACGATTTCCCTTGTTGCTACTGTAGAATTTGACGCTTCTCTTAGTAGGGACCGCCGCGCCGATCTCCTTGTGTCCAGCTGTGTTTTCGTTCAGGTACGTTTCTTTTCCCGTAGTTTTCTGGATCCGTTAAATAGTTTGAAACAACTGTAAGATTGCGGCTCAAAAGTTTTGGGATTTTGTTGACAGAATATGCCTCTTAGCACCATTTTTCTTATGTTTTGGATCTCCGTTTGGTTTAACATCTTTCTAGACCTCATTTTTAGCCTTTTTTTACTTCTAAAAGACGTGTCTTAATACCTTATTTTAAATCACTAAAACTGACGAACAACTCACACTGCGAATTGAATCCCCAACTGAAATCCCAAAGTATTTATACCCTCTCTCAACCAGTTGTCGATGAATGTACCGTAGGATAATGTATACAAGAAGAACTACCAGATCACTATTATTTGTATCTATAACTATCTAAATAAGCCATGTAGGGGTGGTTTCATTTTGTTCCTAGTAAATTAATTCGAAAAATAAATTCCAATACAGCTGAAAACAAGCAAACAAACAATATGTCGATCAGGCGCCATTACAACAAGTTCCCTAACAATACTAACCTCATGTACACGCTCAGCTTTTTAATTAGCCTTATCGCATAAAATATGGGAAAAAAACGACATTTATTACTGTCTCCTAGCCATTGATATTGTTTTCATTTCATTTTCTCATTTAAATCAATTTTTCATACACAGGCACACCCAAGCACTCGTCTTGTTGTCCACAAAATATTGTATTAAAAGTTATTTTTATTTCGCTTCTGTCCATACCATTGAACCGCGCACAAAAAAGAAAAAAATAAAACCAAAAATCATCTTTCCCCACTTCAATTCATACATATACATACATACGGTATACGTAGCGAATTCCTTTCCCATTAATTGTTTATGTTGGTTTCTTTTTTTTTTTATTTGCCGGTATGTCACCTAACCCAAGCACAAGATAAACAAAACAAAGAAAAAAGAAAAAAAAAAATGATATAAATTCACTTAAATGCTTAGGAGTCATGAAATATAAATTTGAATAGCGGTCTTGGCCTTTGTTTGTCGTTAGACAAAGCTTAGGACATGCACACAGTTCGTCATTTTTGGTGAAACACTTCAAGTCCAAGTGCTTTGACGTGCTCTGTAAAATTAATTACTGCGCTCTTTCATAAATGTTTAACAAATTTATAAGTTTGGCCGTTTCCATGACGTGCCATTGGACCAGTGCCAAATTTGTCACAAACGAATCCATGGCAACAGACAATTTATTGCCAGCATCAGTGCTCCATGGTCACCATAGAGAAGGCAGTGCAATATCCTTACAGAATGACTCATACACCATGGAGACCGTCGTTGAATCCTTTGTTTGTGATCACAGATGCAGATAATGCTTTTCGGTATAGATAAGCTTATTGTTTTGTACAATAAGTAGGGTGGAATGTTCCTACTTCTAATTTGCTATGACATCCCCTGCAGTTGTTGTTATCGAGCGATTGACGGCAGTTTATGTGATAAGCTGATATGGGGACAGCAAATGAAAGCTGATAACGTCGGTAGTCAATATGTCTGTCCAAAAATAACTAGTTCAAATTATTTTGATGATAAGCCTGCCTGGCGGGAGATAACTGCGTAGTGAATAGTTTTTTTTTTGCGGAGGAGGTAACAGACCGGAAAAATCGATTACTTTAAGTGACCTTTTGGAAAAAGTCTAATAATAATTTTATGGGTTTAAAGAAAACAGATTTAATGGCGAGTGAGGTTAAGGATTAAGTAGAATTACCGTAAGCGATTGTGCTAAATCTCATTTTAATGGCTTAATAGGTAAAAATAAAAACAGTGTTTGCCAGCTAAGTACGTACATTATCTACTTTTATCGCTGATACTTACTTACTTAGGTGGCGCCACAGTCCGGGGTGGACCTATGCCTCAACCAACAAACCTCTCCAGCCAGCCTGGTTACGAGCCAGCTGCCTCCAGTTGCGCACGTTAAGTTGGTTGAGGTCCCCCTCCACTTATTTGTGCAACTCACCTGAGGTCGTCCTCTACTGCGCAGTCCATCCGGGGTGGATTGGAAGATTTTCCGGGCTGGAACGTTGGGCTCCATCCGCTCTACATGACCCAGCCATCTTAGTCGTTGTATGTGAACTCTTCTAGCTAAGTCGATGTCCTTGTATAGGCTTATAATTCGGCATTGTACCTTCTCCTCCACTTGCCATCTATGCAGACGAAACTAAAGATCAATCAAAGAACTTTTCTCTCAAAATAACCAAGGACATCCTCATCCGGCGCGATTATTATTTTTATTTTTATTTTTTATCCTCATCCGATTGTAACAAAGTCCATGCGTCTGCACAATGCAGCAGGACTGGGATGATTAGTTGTCTTGTACCTTAGTAGTTCGAAATAGGGCTGTGTTCTTCAGTTTCCTTCCTAGCCCATAAAAACAGCGATTGGCAAGAGTAACTCTTCGTTTGATCTCCCCACTGGTGTCATTGGCGGAGCTAACCATAGAGCCCTAGGTAAAGGGTGACCAGATAGCGATGATACTTTTTCCAATTTTTATGTTTCAGCAGCTGTCAAAGTTACCAATGACATCTAGCTGTCAAAATATTCAGTAAGGTTTGCCATTTCAACATGCATCGTTTCACGCTTGCCGAACGTGCGGAAATTATTAAAAAATGTTGTCGAAATTCCGTCTCAGTTGTAAATAAATGCAACGTGAATTTCGTCGTGAGGTCGGTCGTCATCATGGCTTCAGTGTGCAGGCAATTCGTCGCACCGTGGAAAAGTTTGAGCGTGAGTACACTCTTTTGGACCTCAAGCCACTAACCATACAGAGATTGGTGCGAAATGAAGAAAACATAGGTGCCGTAGGGTCCAGTATCGAAGAAGACCCAGAAATGTTGACTCGGCGCCGATCAGTTAAATTGGGCATCGCCAGAGAGTCAACCCGGCTTATTTACGGTTGGATTTGGGCCTACATCCATATAAGATTGTACTGACGCAAGAATTGGAGTGAACACAATCCAGAAGTGTTCGATCAAGCATCAATGCATCCACAAAGATTGACTGTTTGGTGAGGTTTATAGCATGGCGGCATCATCGGACATTATTTCTTTCGAAATGAGGAATGAGACACCGTTACCGTCAATGGTCACAGGTATAGAGCGATGTTAACCGACTTTCGTGGGCAGAGCTCAAGAACATCAATATATCCGAGCTATGGTTCCAACAAGATGGCGCTCCATGCCATACAAGGGGCGAAACGCTCGAAGTTGTGAAGGAGAAATTTGGCGACTGGGTCATCTTACGGCGAGCGTTCATCAATTGGCCGCGCGATCATGTGACTTGACACCGCTCGATTATTTTCTCTGGGGCTACGTCAAGTTCTTAGTCTATCCTAACAAGGCAACCACTTTGGATGAGCTCGATGCCAACATTCGAGACGCTATTGCCAGAATAACGCCGTACGTATTGGACCGAGTCATCGAAAATTGCACCGACCGCTTGAAGCACTGCTAGCGACCGAGGCGGCCCTTTAAATGATGTGCTATTCCACACATAATGGCATGAATGTAGCTTCAAAATAAAGCCAGAATCAATTTTATATCTCAAACGTTTGTTTTATTAAACATTTTTTTCCTATCGTTCTTATCTGGTCACCCGTAGACAAAGTCCTTTACTACCTCAAGATTGTATCTGTCTATTGTGGCGTTCTGTCTAAGACGCCGATGTTGGGTGTCCTTTTTTGTAGACAGCATATATTTTGTTTTGCTTTCACTGACCACTAAACCCATCTTTGCTGCCTCGATCTCAATACTCGGGAATTCCCCACTGACGGCCCGATGAGTTTTTCCGGCTATGTCAATGCCATCGGCGTAAGCGAGTTGTTGTACAGACTTGTAAAAGATTGTACACCCGGTGTTGGCTTGTACGTTCATTTATATGAACATTACTTTATGAATATTGGGTTCCCAACAAGCTTCTCCATTTAGCTAATTGCGTCCAGTTGCGCACTCCAAGTTGGACGAGGTCCGTTTGAACTTGAGCGTGCCACCTACGATGAGTAGGCCCTCTACTGCGTCGTCCCGCTGGGTTAGATTCGAAGACTCTGCGGGCCGGAGCGTTGGTGTCCATTCGTCATACATGTCCTAGTCGTCTCACACGTCCAATACGCAGTTTGTTGACTAAATCGATGTCGTTGTATAGCTAGTATAGTTCGTCATTGAATCTTCTCCTCCAAAACCCGTCAACGCAAACGGGACCGAATATCTTACGAAGAACTTTTTCTCTCGAAGTGACCAAGGATATCTTCAACGCTGAAAAGCAGAATTGAGATGGTCAGTATTATACAGTCTCCTTAGTTATTCATGATAGGGCTTTACTGTTGAATTGCCTTATAAGCCCAAAAAACGTTTGATTTCGGCGCCGATGTCAGAATTAATACCAGAGTCAAGGTGGACAAAGTCTCTTACTACCGCGAAGTTATAGCTGCCCACTCTGACGTTCAGTCAAATTCGTCGGTGTTGATTCTCCTTTCTTGTTCACAGCATATACATACTTGGTTTCGTCTTTGTTTGCCGCTAAACCCATTTTGGCCGCTTCTGCTTCAATGCATTATTTTGGTCCTCTCGTCGATAATTAATGGCGTCGTTGAAAATTGACGTTGGCAATTGTGATGTGACATTTTCCTGTATGTTATCGCTAACATGCAGAAAAATGGATGTGATTGCACTTTTTTCTATAATAGCTACCCTGAATCCGCTCTAATTATTTCGGATGTCGTAAGGTGATATAATTTATAATTGTTATAGTAATTGACTTGCGTGATTTTTTAATAACATACATAAATTACCAAAAAAAAAAACCCAAGAGCTCAACGGCTTTGCATATTACTATTTGTGGATGCTTAGAATTGCATTGAAAACTATTTCTTATCTGCAGATCGTTAATCTGTATTTTCCCTGAACTACATATTAAAACAAAAAAACAGCCTTACAGATAAGATACAAAACGTTTTGTGAGTTATATTTGCTCACTTTGTAAGTTCAAGTTCCAATCGCCAGTTCTCTATAAAACACTCAATGGACTAATTAATAAATCTTTCATTAAGCTCTTATCAATATAACCGTAGAATCAAGGAGTTGTGATGTTTCTTTTTGAATAAACTATTTAATAAACAACAACTCAATAAATAGCCTACATTAGCGGGGTATTTTTCATTTCACCCCCTTATCATGGAGATGTTAAGTACGAGTACGTCACCGTCATCATGCGTTGGTGGGGCAATTTCTAGAACATTCGTCTGGCGAATGGCGCGTGCTGTAGTATGAATATAGATTCTTATCATTTAGGAATTGTTTACAGATCTACAGAAATTTATTTCTGTTTATTAGATGGTGTGGCTAGATACTAAAAAAAATATAAGTATCATATCTACATGCGTATCTAGAAATTTATCATTTTGGTAACGCAGTTGCAAAATTCTTAATTAATGTCATGATGGTGAATCATTTATTAAATGTAATTGAATGATAGAGTTTTACTGATGATGGTGAATATTATTAGTGCAGGAGGAAGCTAATTGACTTTTAACACGAATCCAATGACAAAATATAGCTATTAATATTTATTTTATGTCGATGCAAATTTTTATCGCAATATTCTTTCTTTTCAGTTCGCAGATATTAAATTTGTGTTGATCTATTTTTAAATCAATATTTTTCGTTAAATCTTTTATTTTTATACAAAATCTTACGTCGCATCAGCCTGTCTTAATTAATTTACGCAAGTGCCAAAAGTCACGTAAATAAATTTATCTCTGGAAACAATTCTGATTGGTTTTTAGCTGCAAGAGTATGATTAAAATAGATGGTTGATGAGAAGGTCTATGAAATCATTAAAATGACAATATTAAGTATGGTCACCGTGACCTTTGAAACTTCAAAATTATGAGTAAGTGGGGCTTAAACCGCCCGATTTTCGCCGTGCAGCTGGTCACCAACGAAATCGCCTCACAAAACCACACAGCCACACCATTTTTACAGTTGATAAATATCGCATGCGACTAGTTCATTTTGTTTGAATTGTTGCTCTAGACTCTGGCGAGCGATCGCCTTCTTACCTTCTTGCGGTGAGCGATCCTACTTGTCGCATGCTGCCCATCGCCGCACGACAAAAGTCTCCTTTGGCGCTTAGTGATTTTAGTCACCTGCGGCCTATTTACATGGAAGATTTTTGCCGTGCGGCCTAATCGTGTAACGGAAATCGACCCGTGTAAGCCTCCCTTAACAGAAAAGTTATCGAAACGGATTTGATTCAACTATAAAATTATGGTTTAAAAACTAGATAAAATCAAAAAAATAAATAAATAAATATTTGGCGCAAGCCTGCCTGGGCTTAGCTTCTCCCAACCACTCGTGTGGTGTGCGTTATATTTTTTCACACGAATGGAAGGGACCTACAGTTTGGTGCCGTACCCAAAGGGCAATTTGTTTTTGAGAAGCTTTCTCGTGACAACAATACTCTCGGATGTTTGGCAGACGTTCGCGAGAGGTGGGACCGTGAAAAAACTTGTTTAGTTCTTTCTCGGATTCGAACTCGGAACCTCACGCGCAATGTTCGACACACTAACCACTGCGCCTCAAATCTAAAACAAAATGTTAAACGGAGTCAACAGAATACTTTAAGTTACATTTTCTTTGGCTTTGAAATGCTAGTTGTTAATCGCGATACAAAAGATTGAAGAATTGTTGTTGCTTTATCTTTCTTTAACTCGTTTGTAAATTTCTGCACAAAGATAATTGTTCAAAGCTCCGAGTATAAATCTAAAATAGCTCTTGTGGGATTTGACGGCATACCCTTCCTTACCATACCCGGCCTTCCCACAAGGCCGATCCTGTAATGAAACTGTAATTTTGAAATTCAACTATGGGGTGTCATCTCGAATGATTCGTGGATTCATGGATTGTTTAAAGAGCAGCATGGCTGGCACTTCTTTCACACGTCCAGTTTGGCTCTTCTCCTATCGTACAGCGAAAATACCTAGTTTCATTTGCCTATAATGTGCCTATATGCCTTTCGACTTTTTTTCTCAATATTAATTAACGTCTAAAAGTTCAGCTCTTAGTGATTTGAAACGCAGATGCTATTAGGTCTTAGTACATGCCCACTCCATGGGTGGTGTCTGAACTAGTGGGAAGAATTTGCTGTCATTTTTGTATTCGTTTCTGATTTCTAGTATTTGGTTCGAGTACTTGTTGAGTTACTGTAGGTCGTATGTATGTTGTTTTGTTACCAGACTACTTGAATGAATAATACTCGTAATAATAATAATAATATCTGTATTCCGCATTTGAGCTGAAAACCTGTCACTCAATGCCACCTACATGTATTTATATTAGGCAATCCGATGCTAGGTTAAGACTCACCTTATCAGTCATTAGTGGCAAGGAAGTGTGAAAAAAGCAAGATTCCAAAAAAATTATAGCAGGAATAAAGTGTAGTTGAGTGTAGCTTAAAAGTAAAATTAGCTATGATCCTTACCTCAGGCTTTTGCTTGCCTTTCAAAGAGATCTGATTTTTAAGCAAATTTTAAGGCCAAATTTCTTTAGGCTAAGTCGGTGAAGGGAACTCTGGTTGATTTCATCTGTTTGTATCCAAAATATACCTATTTTAAGAAATTATTGTCTTAAAATACCTTTACTTCTCCTAACACTTTAGCCTCACAGCGCTCCTCTCAACAATGGTTGCGCTGTCCTCAGGTTTTCATACTTTTCATGGACTTTTCAGAAGACCGCATACTTACTTTACTTTACTAGGGCCTTGTACGCACTGCGACCTGTAAGATCTATTGTGCCAGCCCGGTGTTTAGCTGAGAACTTGGTTAAGGCTCTTGATAAACCTCAACAAAGCTCCAGGCTCAATATTCAGAGGGACTCAGTAAAGTCCTTCCGATATGGAGAAGTCTTTTTCTTGCGGTCATGGGGCCTTCACAAAGAATATGTTCTGCCGTCTCTTTTTGCTCTCCACATAGCCGGCATTGGTCTGTATCTGCTACTCCTATCTTGTGCAGATGGTACCTGAGTGGGCAATGACCAGTCAAGTAGCCTGTTAAGGTTCTTAGGTCTGCTTTAGTAAGCTCGAGTAGCTTTGCCTGTCTTAGGCCTTTGAGTTTGGCCCAATACTCTGCCTGATGATCATCTTCCCATTTCTTTATTTTTATGTTAACGCTACTCCGTGTGACTCCAAAATAGGGTTCAGGACCGACTAGTGGGCGACTAGCGCCTCTTTTCGCTAAGCAGTCCGCCCGTTCGTTGCCCTCGAAGCCTTCGTGTCCTGGTATCCAGGCCACAGTGACTATGTTTTTCGATGCGAGATCTTCGAGTAGGTTTAGACAGTCCCATACAAGTTTTGATCCTACCGTGTACGATTTCAGAGCCATAAGTGCTGCCTGGCTGTCTGAGAGGATATAGATTCGAGTACCCTCGACTCTTCTACGCAGACATTCTCGTACACAGAGCTCGATCGCATGGACTTCCGCCTGAAATATTGTTGGTGATTTTCCAAGCGCAGCCGCACGTTGGAACCTGGGTCCATAAACCCCTGCGCCAGTGCTACCATTTTCCAATTTGGAACCATCTGTGTACCAAGTTTGAGAGTTTGGTAAGACTACAAGTCCTTCATTCCTCCATGTGTGGCGGTCACCTATGACCACATTGAATTTCCTGGAGAACCGGTATTTCTTGATCATAGTATCTGGGATTTTGAGAATAGGGTCATTTTGAATATAACTTAGAATCTTCATTTGGCCTTTAAAGTTGCCGATTTTAAGGTCCGAGATCTTGGGTAGCCTAAGAGCACTCAGCATAGCTTCTTTTTGTGCTGCAAGGTGCAACGGTGTGAGGCTAAGCATTGCTCCCATTGCTGCCGTACGGCACGTTCTCATTGCTCCTGTGATACTCAGACAGGCTAGACGATGTATTTTATTCAACTGTTCCTGAGTCTTGGCCTGTAAGGTTTTTGGCCACCAAGCCAACGATGCATAGGTGACCATGGGTTTGATAATGGCGCTGTACGTCCAATATATTATCTTGGTTTTTAGCCCCCAAGTCTTACCATGTAGGCGCTGGCACATAAACATTGCTCTTGTCGCTTTCTCGGTAACCTTGTTCAGGTGTGAATTCCAGGTGAGCGTCTTGTCAAGTATAACACCTAGGTACTTCGCTTCCTTGGATATGTCGATTGGGACGTTTTCCAGTCTAATTTCTTTGAGAGTGTGGTTTCTTTTCCTGGAAAAGGGTACAAGTATAGTTTTTCCGGGGTTGATGGTAAGTCCCTTTGTCCTGCACCAATCGGAAGTTAAATTGAGGGCACCTTGCATTAGTTGAGAAATTATGTCCTCAAATTTGCCTCTGACGCTGATGACAATGTCGTCTGCGTATCCTTGTACTTTGTAACCCGATTTTTCAAGTAGCTCTAGGAGTTCGTCAATAACTAAGGGCCAGAGCAGGGGAGAGAGGACTCCTCCCTGTGGGCAACCTCTGGTAGCTGTTATAGTTTTATGCGAACCTCCGCACTCGATTCTTATCTTCCTGCTGCATAGCATGGTTAGGATCCAGCTTATGATCAGAGGAGCGATATTTTTCCTGATCATAGCCTTTTTGATAGCCTCATAGGAAGTGTTGTCGAATGCTCCCTGTATATCTATGAAGGCACATAGGGCTGTTTCTTTGGCAGCTAATGATTTTTCAATCAATAATGTTAAGCTATGAATGGCTGTTTCCGTAGATTTCCCATGTTGATAAGCAAATTGGTTTACATGCAGAGGATCATGTATAAGAAACTTTTCCCTTATATGATGATCGACAATTTTCTCCATCGTTTTTAGGAGAAAGGAACTGAGACTAATGGGTCGAAAGGATTTAGGCGATTGCTCCGCCTGCTTTGCCGCCTTTGGAATGAAGACCACCTTAACCTCCTTCCAACTTTTTGGTATGTAGCCTAGTGTAAGGCTGGATCTGAAAATTCCTATAAGGGAAGGAATTAACAGGTTTGCTCCTTGTTGTAGTAGGCAGGGAAATATGCCATCTATACCTGGTGATTTAAATGGGCTAAAGGTAGATAGAGCCCATCTAATATGGTTGGCAGTAAAGATTTTGCCAGATAGGCTATAGTCTCGTGTAGAAGCAATGAGAACGTCGTTCCTCAGGTGTTCTGGAGAGACAGCACAAACGGATATACAGCCTGGAAAGTGGGTATCCAGTAAGGCTTGACAGGTTTCCTCCGGACTGCTGGTGAATTCCCCATCTTGTTTCTTTAGGGAGCCAAGATGCTTGGAGTGACTCTTGGCTATTGCTTTTTGAAGGCGAGCCGCAGTGGGTAAGCTTTCGATACGTTCGCAGTGAGTTCTCCAAGATTCGCGTTTAGATTTTCTAAGTTCTTTGTTATAACTTGTTAGAGTTTCTTTGTAAAGGCACCAATCGCCATTGATTTTAGCTCTATTGAATAGCTTCCTAGTTTCACGCCTAAGTGACTCAAGACGCTTATTCCACCAGGGGGCGTCGCGGTTGGTCCTTTTCTGTGTTTCGGCACAACTGCCTTCATAAGCGACGGAAATGGTTTTTCGAAGGTGTTCTGCCTCGAATTCCAACTCTGAAATGGTATGTATAGGATTCGAAGCACGATTTAGTTCTGCCTCGAAGATAAACCGATAGGAATCCCAATTAGTGTGCCTAGGGTTCCTGTAATTTAGCGTGTCACTCATGGAGATCCCTATATCGAATCTGATGTGGTTATGGTCCGACATAGAGACTTCATCAGACACGTGCCAGTTTGTGATGAAATTGTATATAAAAGGGCTTGCCAAAGTGAGATCTAGTACCTCTTGGCGGATGATGTTAGTAAAAGTAGGAACGTTTCCCCTATTTACCACCACCATGTTGTTAGTACATACAAATTCAAAAAGCGATTCACCTCTTTTGTTGATGTCCGAACTGCCCCAGGCGGTGTGATGGGCGTTAGCGTCACAGCTGATAATCCAGGGTAGCTTTTTGGCACGGCAGTAAGTCATCAAGTACCATATCTCGTTCGGCGGTGCCTCGGCTGTGTCCCCGGGAAAGTAAGCGGAGGCGAAGACAACCTTCGTGGTTCCACTTGTTAGCGGCACTTCTGCCACTATCGCCACCAGGTCCCTAGTAATGAACTCTGTAATGGGAAATATATTATGAGTATTTTTAATTAAAATTGCTGCCCTAGGATTACTCCACGAGTCAAAATAAATTAACTTACAGTTCTTCGTTGGGAGCCCTTTAATGGCTCCGTCGAGCACTAATGGCTCTTGCGTCAGTGCTAAGTCAACATCTTCCTTGATGATCCGTTTATTCAGCACGGAAGATGCTGCCCTAGCATGGTGCAAGTTTATTTGAAGGCACTTGAAGTGCCTTCTGATGAGTGGTGGAGGACTCATCTACCGTTTACGCCCCCTGTCCCGGTGGACCGTTTTTCTGACCCTGCCGCTATTTAGTAGCGCAGCTTCCTCGGGGTTTCTTCTCTCCCACTTCCTTAACCTTCCAGAGGGAGGGATGTAGCTTCTTTCGCTATACCTAGGGGTGTAGTCTTCCTCTCGACGTGGTGTGTGTCTGGGTCTGAGGGGCGAGGGTGGACGTGGATGAGGGTTGCGCGGATGAGGGTTGCACGGAAGCTTCGGTAGCGCGCTTGAAACTCTAGCTGATATTCTTTCTGGCGGCCGTTTGTTTGCGGATACCGCCTCAGCGCTGGTGCTGGGGCCCTGTGTGGCCTCTGCCCTGGTGTTGGAGACCCGTATGGCCTCAGCGCTGGTGCTGGGGCCCTGTATGGCCTCAGTGCCGCTGGTATTAGCTCTGCGCGTACAAGAGCTGGCAGGATTTTCTTTAACTGTCGTGCCTGTCTGGTTTACGGTGGGTCTTGGGTGCTCTTTATGTTTACGGCGCAGTTGTACGGACCCGAAGCCGTAACTAAGTTCGCCTCCGATTTTCGAGAGGTGTGAGGCTGATGCCGGATCCAGAGCCACGGTGATCTCCACGACGGCTGCTCGTTCGACTCTATTGAGCACTCTCCAGTCGTCCACTCTTAGCCCTTCGTTTTGGCCTTTTATTAGGCCCAACAAGCGCTCGTTCGAGTCTTTGCCAGGAAAGTACCCGACAAAAATTTCTGGACGCGGAACTTCTCCCTCGTCCACAGCTTTCAGCTGTGCATCTTTCCAAGGCTTCATTTTGGGTACTGTTGTCTTGAGCCAGTCCGCTGTTGCTCTATTTTTACAGCTGAAAAGAATCCAGCCGTGTTTGAAAGTACAACCGAGGAACTGCGGTTTAGTAGAACTTTCCCTCTGCTGCAGGATGATGTCCAGTACCTTGTCCTGTACCCGTCTGAGCTGGTCTGTAGTCCGGATGGTGCCCGGGAAGTGGTAAGACACCAATCTTGACGATGTCAACGGCGGCGTCACTGTAGGTTTTTACAGGGCTTGATGGTCCGAGCCTAATTTTTGACGTGGTGGCTATCCTCTTCGCTGCGTTGTCTGGTGGTGTAGCGCTGTCACCTCTTGGACGTTTTGAGGGGGCTTTTTGCCTGTTTAGTGGAGTCTGCGCTAGCTCACGAGCTTTCTCCAGGCTGTGTCCTTTCCTCAGAAATTCTTTTAGTCTTTTGCGTCCAGCTCCAGATAGCTTGACCCTTTCTGAAAAGAGACTTTTGACGCCTTCAATATGAGCATCAATCACCGTTGCAAGAGAGCCAGGTGATGCTAGGAGAGTCTCTTCATCCTCCGTATTTATGGTGTCAGTTGTGTCGATGGTACTTGAAGCCACGTCCTCTGCTATGACATCCATAAGTTCAGACTCCACAGTAGGACCAAGTGCCCTCTCTGTAGAGTCTGAGAGGCCCAAAGCCGCCCCGGTTTGCACGTTAAGAGGAGTGCATTCCTCATCGTTATTTTTTAAATTTTTATCCATGGGATTTTTTGATAAGGGGAAGGATAGTTCACCCGCGGTAGAGCCCCATGCCACGGGAGGGCTAATTTAAACCGGATGTTACCTGGTTTCCGGAGTCCACCGTTATAAGACACACTTACGGAGTGCCATTCATCTCTTAGGCACGGTCGTTACACACCTGGGATTACGGGTTTTTTCAAGTTTTCCTCTTAAGATCCGCCATATTTCGTATTCAGCAGGGACACCTCTTGCAGGATGTGGTTCTTCACCACGTATGGACGGTCTTAGGAGATAGATTCATTTGGATGCCTCTATTCCTCTGGCCCCTTTGCCTGGAACCTTATCCCCATACGCAACTAGCTATGTAAGGGCAACTACGAATGCAAATCTTTAAAAAAACAA
The DNA here is from genome assembly GCA_945910035.1 of Brachypalpus laphriformis. Lineage (NCBI taxonomy): Eukaryota > Metazoa > Arthropoda > Insecta > Diptera > Syrphidae > Brachypalpus > Brachypalpus laphriformis. The sequence goes on from OX246753.1 coordinate 39,727,538, forward strand.
TATTTTTGGAAAAATAATGTTATTAATTATTTTATTTATACAAAAATATTTTCAATTTATTCAGTTGCCTATTTTAAAGCCAATTTTTCAAAATATTGCACTACCTAATGGATTTTTTTTTTTAGTTCTGGTCACACTAATACATACTGTAAAAGAAAATTACTACCGTGGTTGCTTGTGTTTTTGGATGAAAACTTCGGAATAAATACTTACTTGGGTGGCGTTACAGTTCGGGGTGAACCTGGGTGTCAACCAACAATCCTCTCCATTTAGCTCGCTCTTAAGCTAATGTCCTCCAATTACGCACTCTAAGTTGCTCAGGTTGGAGGTCCCCTTGAAATTGTGCGCGCCACCTACGGCGAGGAGGCCCTCTACTGCGTCGTTCCTCCGGGTTAGATTCGAAGACTCTGCAGGCCGGAACGTTGGTGTCCATTTGCTCTACATGTCCTAGCTATCTCAGACAGCCAATACGTAGTTTTTTCAACTAGGTCGATGTCACTGTACAGCTCGTATAGGTTGTTATTGAATCTTCTCCAAAACCCGTCAACGCAAACTCGACCGAATATCTTACGAAGCATTTTTCTTTCGAAGCGACCAAGGGCCTAGCTTCTCGCAACCACTCATGTTGTGTGCGTTATATTTTTCACACGAATGGAAGGGACCTACAGTTTAGTGCCGTATCCGAACGGCGATTTGAGAAGCGTTTTCGTGACAACAATACTCTCGGATGTTTGTCAGACGCTCGCGAGAGATCAACTTGGTTATTGAGATGAGGAAACCATGTGCTTGCTATGATGACGTTTCGCTCCACAGCGAAATTAATTAGCCTTAATCCGTTATCAGACATGATGTCGTGTAGGCTACGAGTATGCTTACCGACAGCCCTACCAAAAACGTCCTCCTTTCCTATTTTGGCATTAAAATCGTATTGGGCGATTGTTGTGTTTACGATATTGCTCGTATGTTTTGTTGAGGAGCTCGTAGAAACAATCTTTGGTGGCAGGGTCCTTTTCTTCCGTGGGGGCATGAGCACATATTAGGCTTATATTAGCGAATTTAGCCTTCATCCGGATAGTCATAATACGCTCGCTCATGTCTCGGAAGATTTGACTTCTTGTCTAAGTCTGCCGCGTGTAACAAATCCGCATCCGCGCTGCCTGTTGCCTCTGCAGCAATCACCGTAGTAGATGTCACAGTTTTTCATCCTCTTTTTGCCCGGCCCATCCCATCGCACTTCCTGGATGGCGGTTATATCTGTTTTATAGCAGTCCAGGGCTTCTGCTAATTGTTCGACTGCTCGTGGTCTGTGAAGGGACAGAACATTCCACGTACAGATCCGAAGGTCGTTGTCCTTATTTCGTTTGCTGGGGTCGTCATTAGTTGAGTCATCCTTATCCGACGCTTTTGGTTGTTTCGGAACCATGCGTTTTTTACGTGGTAGGGAAGTTACCCCGACAGCACAACCCCCAACCTGGAGGGCCAGTTCCTTTTGTTATACCCCTAGGACGAGGGGCCGGGTACACCGGTGCCAGTAGTCAACTACGGGAGTATAAGCGCTGCCGTTGGCCCATTAAGGGCTCCTCCGCCACCATCTCTATTCCAAGGTCCTGACCAACATTAGAAATTCCTTACCAATCTGTGATCCGAATACGTCGAAGCAGCTCGCGCAAGAAATTCACTAAGCTTAACCTAACTGGAATTGTAGACGCCACCGTTGACTCCATCCGAGGAATTGGTCCGCTACCGCCTGGAAGAAGAAGAAGTGCTCTAGTGAGAAAGCACACTTCCCCCCTCTCTAATCTGCTCCCGCCAAGAATCCTCCCAACGGGGTTGGTTACCCATTTCTTGGGTTAAGAACTAGGCACCTAGCTGTCACCGCGTGGAGGTTGAGAGTAGGAGTTGGTAGTGTAGGTAAGTAGGTAAGTGAAAACGCTTGTGTTTTCATATCGCATGCACTACCGCTTGACGAGCCGGAATAAATACGGTTGATCTTAAATTTTGCAAATAGGATGAATCAAGTTTAAATTGTTATAACAACTACTCCTGTTCACGTTTTTGTTCTTTTTTCGCGCCAACGTGTGCGATTTGTTGTCCTATATACCCCAAAAGGTTAACTTCCTCTGGGTCACCTCAAAATTTTGCACAGAATGACATTCTCTACCCAAATAAATAATGAATTATTAGTTAACAATAAATTGTGAAATATTTTGCTTATTAAATCTTTTTAATTTCGAATCCAAATTCGTTATTAGCAGACAAAGCAAAAGCACTCGTACATTATGTCCACCCACATTGAACTCGATACATCATTCCTTGCTCATGTCAAAGAATGGTACACCGAACCTGTCTGACTGTTTTTTTTTTTTTTTTGGCACGAGTTCTTTTTTACGACCCCGCGTAAGCAAAGTTTTCGCAGCAAAATTTCGAGTCGACTCGACTGCTCATGTAAACAAAATATACGCTGCTTTCCATTGTCATTGTTTGGCTTTCGTGAGAACATGTCTATTTTATTTTTAGATTTCAACCAAAATATTTCGTATATCTAAGATTTTTGTTTACATCCACCCCTTCTTCCGATTTCTGCCGTTTCGACGCTCAAAATACCCTAACAACACGCGAATGCATTCAAAATAAACTCCCTCTCAACCGATTGTTCTCTTATACCGTTGCTGTCGTTGTTGTCAGTTTTTATCGAATATACGATCGGTGAAGTACGCTAGCGAATTTTCATTTTCGGGGAAATTGTGAAAATATATATAAATTTCTGTTGATTAATGTAAATTTTGTAAGAAAAAATATAAGACATGTACGACAACAACTAAACTATGCATTCAGTGAAAAGTGTCGGCCGAATGTCAGAGTATTAGCTGCACGCTTCGGCAATATACCCACTCTGGTGTGATTATGCAACTGTCAGTTGCGTACGTTTGTATTGGGGAGGGCAACAGTCTAATTTTCTTTTTGTAATAAAATTAATTGCTGCAATTGCAAAAAGTGACTTAAACCATAAATTGTGAGCTTTAAATAGATTCTGACCAAATGCCAAGGTGGCCAGTGGCTTTAGGAAACAGGTCAAAAGAATTTAATGAAAATGTACCTACAGTGCCATCTCATTGAACTTATTGACAGTTCTTGAGAGGTGTCAAAATTATTTTAAATGGGCTCTTTCACCTTTATATATTTTTGACGACTCATTAATAATGGGCGAATTTCATTTAGTGGTGAAAAATCGTTCGCTTTGATGACTAAAATCCGAAAATAGTACTCGTACCTGCAGGCGACACGATACTACGAATCATTACGAATCGTGCCTATTGCGTATTTATTTGTTAAGTTGTTTATTTGTCTGGGGAGTGGATTATGAGGATATGTGAAGGAAAATAAACAAATGCTTTGGGTAGTATTTTCAACTATCAGTACATAATGATTGACTAGTTAGTAGGAAATTTGCAAGCAAAGCAAAAAATGCCAGATATGTAGAGTTAGTATTTTACTCGAGAGTGCAGAAGCCTGAATATATTTTACGTTTTTAGAATATGTTTTATAGATATGATAACACTATACGTATATGGCAAATGGTGTAATCGTCACATTTTCTGTGTCAACTGTTTGACCATCGGCCATTTCACCGCGCTTGCCAGCAAACGAGAATTTGGGATCGGGTACTAAGCAGTCGGCTCAAACGATTTGACATCGTTTGAATTGTTGACATTTTGTGAAAAACAAGTGTCAAATGGTTAAAACGATGGTAGGCTGGAGAAGACAATTAAACGTGAAATGTGCTTGACCTGATGGGTGAGGTACAATCAGAGCTCTGGAATGCTGGTAGATTTAGCTATCGCATTTAAAAGCAAAAAGTGCGGAAAAAGTGGTAACGAGATTAGACGACCACGCCGACTGGAAGATCTGTAGGGGTGAAACTGACAAAGTTTGATGTCAACCGCCAGTCGGATAGTCACCAAAATGCTTTTTTGGATGAGAATGGGTATATATTCAAAGTTCTCATGTGACATCCGCACGAAATTACGATACAATACCTGTTCTTTGTCACATAGTTCTTTCATCGATTTTGCACAAAATAGCCCCATTTTCACGCTTCTCGTTCGAATCTCTTAGTACACACTATGCGGCTGCTTTTCGATAGAAAGGCTATGGCCGAGCAAGAGCCACACCCACTTCATTATAAAGTACATGAACTGCTCTTGCCTTTCCATTTTGAGATAATTGAGACTTATTTTGGAAATTTTATGCAAATTACTGTTCGGAAGAATTGATTTGCAAAATAAGTTGTCAAACACTTTCCAGATAATATCAAATTTGTATGTGGCAAATAGTATGATAGGGCCAGCGCACACTGGATGAATTCACCCGGGGTTAAACCGAGTTTATGGGAGCGACAGGTGAAGTGTACAGTAAGAAATGAAATGAAATGGAATGAAACAGAGCAAAGTCTTCAACCAGCTATGAGGTGGTTTAACATCGGAGAAAACCAATACTCAATCGGAGGAAACCAAGATCTCAATTTTGAGATGCAAAAAAAAATGAGTATGTCGTACCACTACAATCAAAATCGGTTCATGTATACATCATTTTCCCCCGCCATTATTCATCCAGTGTGCGATTGAAGTAAAAGATACCCCGTACCCCGGGGTAGCATTCATCCAGTGTGCGCTGGCCCATATAGCTCGAAACCGTTGCCAAATCGTATGACACTAAAGCATTTGACCGCGTTTGACACTTTTAGTAAATGTGTCAAACTGTGTAATATAACATTTGCATGCGAGGTGTGAAACAGCTATTTGACTCGAATTTGTGACGTATTCTGCCAAAGATCTTTTACAACTCGTATTCTGATTTTCGAACTTTTATAATATCTATTACAAAGCTGTCAAAACAAACAACTGACTATTTAATTTTATTTTCAGTACCTGACAAAATTAGTCTAAAATGCATTAAAATGCAGGCTGAAAAGAGCTTTTGATTAATTTAAAATACCATATACCTATACCATTATTCCATTAGCTTTTACTGTCTTCTTATCTCGGCTGTAGCGGGTACACTACTTGGTAATTTGATAGCTTCGTTATGCCGAAAACACATGTGCAGATTTCTGCATGTATCAGAATTAAAAACACGTAATTAAATGAACAATTCCACTTGTATTTGCTGCATGCAGCGCAGATTTGCATGATATTTCTTTTTCTTTTTGCTGTATGAGTTATGCTCGCAAGAAATGGAACAGGATGGAAATTTACACCAAGTGGAACAGACACAAGAACAAGAAAAAAAGCAAAAACATTTCGGCTGTAGTCAGCGAATTATAGTACCCAATGCGATGCAATGTCTGCTCATTTGTTTCACTTGCAGATATACACGCAGCACTGCATGCAGGAATTATGCATGTTTTCTGTTTTCGGCATTAATCATCAAATCGATTTACTGGGCTGCACCAAACGGAGAATGTGGTTGATTCGTATCGACGACGCTTGATACGAACCGTATCCGTAAAAATGTAGTGACCCTAGAAACTAGGAACAAATACATATCTTACTTTATATCTACCTCATATCTATAGAAATATAATTTAGCTGAATTTGAAGTGGAATGTTCGTGGTCGTGGCTTTCGTAAACTTCTAATCTAATCTAAAAAGCTGTATAAACCGCACATCAGAAATATCAAATGGATAACTCTATAATCTTAACTCCAGTTCGGTGTTTTCGTCGGCACCAAAATAGAATTTTGTTTATTTGTTTCAATACCTTTACACAGATATACGGTTCACACGCAGCTGTCAAAACGCACTGGTTGTATTAGTAAAAAAGATCGTTTGTTATTTTACAAAGCAATTGGTGTGCTTTTTTATATAAATTTTGATGTTTATATCAACTGTATTCTAACTAGTACAGAAACAAGTATTAATTGGCATTAGTTTGTAGAGAAGGACGACGAAAACGAAAGTAGTCAGCATTGCGGGGTTTCATAATTTCCACAATTTCCACAATTGGTACTAAAGAGTTTTCCAATAAGAGTTTTAATTTTGCTTTATCAAGAAAACCCGTAGTTTTTATGAAATAAGATTTAATTTTTATTTACATCGATAGAAGAAGGGGTTTCCATTTATAATGAAAAACAATATTAGTCAAATGACCTCCACGACCTCAGTTGATACAAATTTTCATCACATTTTCGCACATTAGCGGCTCTATTTCATCGAAAACGGCACGGATGTTGGCTTGGAATGCTGGGGAGCGTTGGTATAAACCTTCTCTTTTGTATGGCCCCAACGAGTCGTACGGTGTTAAATCGCACGATTTCGGCGGTCAATTTCGATCACCATTTTGAGAAATGACTCTGCAAGGAAGCTTTTCTTGCAAAGGAGAAATGATTTCGCCACTTGCGTGGCACGTAGCGCCCTCTTATTGGAAATATACATCACCCGCATCCATGCCTTCAATATCCAGCTATAAAAAAAAAAAAACATTTTCAAAAAAGAAGACCCAATGATGGCTCCTGCCCAAGAACCGCGCAAACACCAACACGTTTAACACGCTCTCAACAATCATTCATGGATTTTCAAAGCCCCAAACTATCGATCAGAATGATTTTTTGCCGAAATTCTTGATCAATTTCATGCATTTACAATACCCAGTTGGCAAAGTTACGGCGCTGCTGATGATCGGCAGGCGTAATGATCCAAGTCTTTATGCAAAATTCGGTGGAGTGCTGTTCGTGATATGCCCAATTCCTGAGATCGATGTGGATTTGACAAACCTGGATTTCCGGCCACACTCCGAGCTGCAGAAGCAATATTCTCAGTTGTTCTTGCGCGATGGGCACGATTGTGGTTCTTTACATCATAAACTTGTTCCAATCGGTCTGATTTCTGAACCAATTTAGCAATTGCTGGACGAGAAGGTACTTCACCGAGTGGGCCGAGTAAACTTTTAACTTTTCGAACTGTTTCACCAAAATGTTCGCAATTTTTGTAGCGGATTTTAGGAACTTTAATGCGTCGTTTGTGTATCGTTCCATGTTTATTAAGTAAGGGCGTAGTTTTTACTTGTCATCTGTCAGGTGGCAGAATAGCACACTATTTCAAATGAAACCTCTTATTTGGAAACCCCTAAATTTATTGTACTTTGAACATGTTTTTGAGAAAATGACAGTTTTGGTGCCCAAGAGGTCAAAATTAACGCTGAACATTTTAAGAACGTTGCTCCAGCGCCAGAATGACTTGGCAACACTGGTTGTGAGCATGTTTAAGGCGTGCTAGACAGCGTTGAGTCGTGCTGAGCCTAGTTGGCCGTGCTAGAGCAGGAGCGCAATGGACCTAGTTGGCCGTGTCCGAACGTACGTGGGAACGTACGGAAACGTGCTGGGCCTCGTTGGTCGCGCCGAAGCGTGTTGGACCTAGTTGGCCGTGCTGCATGTTGAACCGCGCTGGGCCTAGTTGGCCGTGCTAGATTGTGTTGTACCTCATTGGCCGTGCTACAGCATATTGGACCGTGCTGGAGCATGTTGAACCTATGTGGCAGTGCTACAACATGTTAAGGCCTGCTAAAATATGAGCGTGCTTGACCACGTTGCCGCGCTGCCTTTACAGGCGTCGGTTTCAACCGTGTTCGATTCAGAGCGGTTGCATTTCGCACTAATGATCACGTCGGTGTCGCCAAATTGTAGCGGGTCGACGGCGCTCTGAAAACCGCCTCGCTGCTTCGATGAGTTTTTTGTGACGACTGAATTAAATTTTCGAATTTTGTCAAACGCCAAAAGATTGTTCACTTTAATGTCATCTAGAAAGAAGCTCAATACGTTCTTTCCACCCCATTACTCGTATCTGGTCAATTGTAATGCGAATCTTCGAATCAACTAACTGGTATTTTTTGCTTACATAACAGCTCTAGAAGTGGCAAACAACTTTTAGCATTCTGAACGTACTCGATGACATTTGATATTTCATTTGCATTCTCCAGCAAATTAACACCTAGTAAGATGTCATACTCAGTCTATTATACGTTCTATTATATTAAATTATACATACGCCTTCTATAGGTCTGTATAAAAATATGTTGTGCTAGCTTAAATCACATAGTAGAAAACGTGTTGAAAAATTCTGAAAAAAAATACGATAAGTACCAAACAAACAGTTTGTCGTCACAATTGCAACCACATAAATTTCCACCCTCGCGGCTTTCCGTCATTCATTATCTCGATAACGTCTTTTTTCTTTGTTTACACTTAAATTTAGCATTAATTTCAGATGGTAAACAATCGATCATTGACTCTAAATATACATACGAGTATATCAAATCGAAAATGACTTGTCAACATTTTGGGGGCCTGCAACTCTATACCTGTATCGTTCTGTCTTCAACATACCGGTATCAGGGCGAGAGTGTAGGTATTTGTACGAGTACTTATTAGCTATTTGCAAATTAAAACGGTTAACATCTTTACACTGACACGATAAATACTACTTTGGCCGGCATAGATGTGTGTATCTTAATGCCGATTTAAGTGTTTACAGCGGTTTTTTTTACTGATAAGTATCGCTGGTGTTGTTTGTGCTCAGTCTCGGATCGACGCTATTGCACTAAAGTATTTCTCTTTAATAATCTTCTGTTATCGACGAAAGTTACAAATTTTTTTTTACTTAAATTAAAATTAAGTTTAGTTTCATGTCACTATCATCCCTTAAGAAATTTCAATACTGCTTTAGTTTGTTACACCGAAATTAAAAATCGTTTAGACTCGATACGGAAAACTGTGTTTGTTACGCAACCACCGTGAAAAAAAAAATTATCGAAATCTGTGAGAAAGTGATTCATCAAAAGAGTTGACGTTTCATCTTAAGACTTTAGTGTAAATATTCTGAATAAGTATGAGCTCTCGCGGTGTTCGTATAATATTGGACGTGAGCAACCCAACGAATTTGGATATCGAAGACTACCCCGCTACACCGAGATCTCCTCAGCCCCAGTCTAGATCTAGATCAAAGACTGATGTTCAATTAAGTAAGTATGAGTATTTTTTTTTTTTACATGCAAAGAAACGTCACTTCGGGACTGTAATACGTAGATGGACGATGACTGGGCACATTTGACTGTCGCGTATATTTTTAAGTGCATTCCTTTGAATCAAGATATTTTTTTCCTTAATTTGTATCTGAAAACATATCAGAATAATTACAGCAAAAGCACTAATTATTAGCGCCAATCGCAAGCAACATCACATCATCCCTGGCGGCGGGTGCCCAACAAATTGAACTAATTTGGCAATTGGCCCAGGGCACATTTCATTTTATTTTGGTGCTCTTTCTTTGTACGCTGCCAATTTGCTTTGTAATTTACAACCTACTTAGTTGTGCTGTGAGACTTTGTTTTATATGGAAATAAATTTAAGTAAACGATTTAAGTTTGAGGAAATTACAAAGCTCATTCGTTTGAATTTGAAAAGGTTGAACATTTTACATCATTTATGAACGGCAGCGCCGCATATGAAACTGGCATTCCAAGATGATATGATTTATAATAACTTACAATTTTGATTTGCAGAATAAAAAAGTTTTTGATTCCAGTCAAACAATTTCTTTCAACGACAGGCGTATATCCTGCGCATAAATTCGAAGACAAAAAAGAAACATCAGTTCTTTAAAAATTTACGACTTTTTCCAGTTTTTATAGTCTAGGAGCTAGAATGTGGCGACAGACAGACAGAGAGACGGACGACAGAGCTAGCGAGAACGCCTAAAAAGGTAATGTCTTCAAAACAACGTACATTCCCAATATTATATGAAGTGGCCCAAATTCATCGATGTCACACCAATTTATTTATTTTTCATAAAATATTATGTGCAGAAGTATGTATAATATATAAGATGCTCGTAAGTCAGATAAATTGCGAAAGCTTATGTCAACACTACTGCGAAGGCATAACACTGGCAGTCATATGGCTGCAAAATTTGTTTGTACCGGTTGATGTGAATGACATCAGATAATCGGGAAAAAGAAATACTATACATACATTTTCAATAGTCCGCTAATCCTTTATGAGTGTCGCGGGTGTAGGGTGCTTCATCCTTCTCGATCCTCCGCCATTGATTCCAACTCATCAGAAGGAATCCCTAGACGGCTCCAGGAGAGATGCCGCACTTGATCCAACCACCTATTTCTAGGCCTACCGAGGGGTCGCCTACGTGATGGTACGGCAATCATGGCAGGTCTTGGAATTCGTTCTGTTGGCATATGCATTACGCGACTAAACCATCGAACTATAGATCGTTCCGTTCGAAGAAGTAGCTGCTCAACATTGAACGCCTTGCGTACTCTGGTGTTGCGCATGATCGATCCCTACGAGTTACTCCAGAAACACCGCGAAGGGACCTCATTTCTGCAGCTTGTATCCGCGATCTTATTCGTTTAATCACTACCCAAATTTCATGACCATAGGTAAAAGTTAGAATCATACATCGAGTTAAAAACCGATAGTTTAGCTTGAATATAAGTTCAGCCTTCCTTATAAGAGATTGAGCAAGCTATCTCAAAATTTTTCCAGCCTGACCAATTCTAATGGATAACTCGATATTGCTCTTTCCATCATTCGTGAATAAGACCCCGATGTACCTTAACTTATCCACCTGCTTCAGTGGGACTCCACTAACATGGTGAGTGCACTGAATGCGCGTTTTCGAAACGACCATTACTTCCGTTTTGTTAACGTTTACCTTCATTCCAGCATCATCACAAACGACTACAAACCTTTTATGATTTATAACCTTTATAATTCACAGTATAAAAGAAATACTGTGAATCATAATATAAATAAATAAGTATTTGGCGCAACAGCTCTTCAAGTGCCTGGGCTTACCTTCTCGCAACCACTCGTGTTGTGTGCGTTATATTCTTTCACACGAATGGATGGGACCTAAAGTTTAGTGCCGTATCCGAAGGGCAATTTTTTTTAGAAGCTTTCTCGTAACAACAATACTCTCGGATGTGTATCAGACGTTCGCGAGAAGTGGGATCGTGAAAAAACTTTTTGGTGTTTTCTGGGATTCGAACATGGATCATCACACGCAGTGGTCCGACATACTAGCCACCTGCACCATGGCGTCCACTTTGTATCATAAGGCAAGGACATTCATTTAGCTGAACGCAACCAAGGGAGTTTTTCTAAAAACTAATATCACCTGAGTTTCGCACCACTACAATAGTCTCTCTCCTCTTTCTGTGTATACTTTCCAACTTACATACGTCGTGCAATCATGTATTTGAATTCAAGAGATTGTTCCCTAGAGGTAAGTCAACGTTTCAAAAATAAAATTAGAAATACATCGGTAGTTTTTCTTCAGCGTCCAAAATTGAAATGAAAAATTGTTTTCGCACCACACTGAAAATCATAAATTTTATTTACCAGGTCTGAGTTTATTTTCTACTTCTCCTTCTTCTTTCTTTTCCTGCGAGGTTATGATTTAAATTCAAGGGACCACAGCCTTCCCACTTTACTGACTTTCTACGGATCTGCCTGTGGGGTTCGGCTTTTGATTATTATTATTATTTGCTTAGGGTTATCTTGCACTGCGACATAATGGTCTATTGTGCCCCTCGCTAATACCTTGGAGAGGTTTATTCCCTCATTAGACTTCCTCTCGTATTATAATTCGATTATATTTATATTTGAGAGCCACATGCTCTTACTTTGCCTTGGCGAGAATAGTTCACGGCTGGTTATTAGGACAGTTTCAGTCTTGTGGGCAGCTAGTTCCAGACCGGTAGACTCCAACCATTTCTTTATTCTTATAACTGCCTCATCCGTGGCAGACTGCACCTCGTGTACGTGCTTGGCTACTGTAACCACTGCGATATCGTCAGCGAAGCCAATCACTTTGACTCCCTCGGGCAGTTTTAGTCGCAGAACTCTGTCGTACATAATCACTCCGATTACCGTTGGCGTTTTACGCTTTTCGACGATTGTCGTTTTGTTCATAGCTGCAGCAGCACGACCTGCTGACCGTTAAACATCACTAAGCATTGTTTTTGTCATGTGGAATACTATTACAACTCTTTCACATTGAAAAAGTTATAAAAATGAATTCGTGGTACATCTGAGGAATAAAACGACAATCGTCGAAAAGCGTAAAACGCCAACGGTAATCAGGGTGAATAGTAGTGTTTTGTTTAAACCTAGCTAGCCAGTCGTTCATTTAAACGATCTGCCAGCCAGCCAAAGCCAGCCGATTTTATACGAATCTCTAGGAACCAAGCAACTTTGCAGTAGCAGCAACAAGAAATAACTAAAAAACATTCGTTTTTGCGCCGCCTGAAATTAGCCATTACAAAAATCCCAGTAGCCAGCCGGTGTTTGTATTTGTTAAATGTGCAAAATTTGACTTTACTAGCAACTACTGGCTGGCTAGATTTAAAAAAAACACGGCTAATGTTCCATAGGAGAGGTCCAAGGACCGACCCTTGCGGGACTTCCGCGAAAACGCCGTAGTGTTTAACGCCATCGTCAGAATGGTATCTTAGCTTCCTGTTGCTGAAGTAGTCCGTGACTATCCTCAGCAGGTAGTATGGTGTATCCATCCTGGACAGGGATCACCTAATGAACGACCAGCTCGCCGAGTTGAATGCATTTTTGAGGTCGAGCGTTACTACTGCGCAATATCTCTTCGTCCCCCATCTCCACCTTTCCCCCTGTATTGCTTTAGTTGCTGTATCTACTACCGCATCTTATGGCATCGACGGTAGAGCGTGATTTTCTGAAGCAGTACTGGTAGTCTGACAGGGCTCCGTTTTCCTCCGCCACCACAAGCAGTCTGTCATAAATGATACGCTCTAGGATCTTTCCTAGCGTATCAAGCAGGCATATTGAGCGATACGATGATGGTTGTCCGGGCGGCTTATTGCCCTTTGGAAGCAGCACTTCTTCTTCTTCTTCCTTTTATCACCGAGATTATGATCCGAAAACAAGGGATCATAACCCTCCCACTTCACCACATTTCTACTGATCCGCCTGTGGGCTTCGCCTTTTCAAATATTTGGCGCAACAGCTCTTTAAAATGCCAGGGCCTAGCTTCTCGCAACCACTCATGTTGTGTGCGTTATATTTTTCACACGAATGGAAGGGACCTACAGTTTAATGCCGAGTCCGAACGGCGATTTGAGAAGCTTTTTCGTGACAACAATACTCTCGGATGTTTGTCAGACGCTCGCGAGAGGTGGGACCGTGAAAAAACTTTTTGGTATTTTCTGGGATTCGAACTTGGAACCTCATGCGTAGTGATCCGACACACTAACCACTTACGCCACGGCGCCCACGGCGCTTCGCCTTTGGAAGCAGCACTAAATGTTGTAATTTCCACGGTGTAGGGAATACGCCCTCCTCAATGCACATTTGCACCGTTGTTAGAAAGATGTCCGGTCTCATCTTAACAGCCGCCTTGATTGCCCTATTCAGGATGCCATCCGGTCCAGGTGCTTTGCTGTCTCCGATTTGTTTTGCATGCCTCAAACAGTTCTTCCGACGTGATTTCCGGGATGTGCTCCACGTTGACCTCCCTCGTGAAGAAGACCATAGTAGTTGATCTATGGGGGAATAGATACTTTACTGTGGTCCTTAGCATTGCCGGGCAGGCTAGTTGTGGAAACCTGTTGCTTTTAAGCTTCTTCATCATCACTCTATACGCTATGCCAAGGGTTTAATTCAGCCTCGTCACAGAGCCGCCTAAAGCTACTTGACATACTCTACTTAATGGCCCTTTCCAGTACCCGCCTCGCCAAATTAAATGTGATTTGTCGTTCTTGGAAATCTTGAGATCTGCCTACGCTCTGAGCCGTTTAATCTCGTCGGTCCACCAGTAGCAGGGCTCGCCTCTTTTACTGACATACCTATATTTCCTTCTCCTTGTTTAGCTCGAAACGTACAAACGTACATATGTATGTATTTCCATCTTTTTAAACAGGACTACATAATAGTATTATCGTTGCGTTAAAATGTCCCCGCTGAATTTTTGTCCCGAACAAAAATTAGGTATCTTCAAAAAGATGAATTTGAACGTACTTTTCCCTTTCTTTGAATATACCTAATTTTTGTTCAGGGGAAAAATTCTGAGGGAGAATCTATTCACGATAACCCTGAATGTGCGTGTGTATCTGTTTTATGGAAGCTCTCAGTCGTATCGTGGTTGAATTTTCCCCAAAAAAAGGAAGAAATAACTACCTTCAAAATCGAATCACAAATTCTGGGGAGAAAAAAAACAAATGCGTCAACAATTTTCTTCAAGTAGAATTTACGATCACAATACCTACTTTCTTTTTCCTTTAATTTGAAGATTGCTTTTTTTGTGTGAAGACGTCTGTAAAGAGTTCTACTAGCGATTCATTACAGCTGGCTCTGAAACTAAATGGTTATAGACGTGGGTACAACTATGTTCAATGGCAACTTCCTTCCTTATGTCCTGTATCCCCTTCTGGGTCCTAGGGCCTCTACTACGCCTACGCGCCATCGTGTAAGGTTTCTGGCAATGTGTCTGAGTTCTCCCCAACTTTTCCCTAACTGCCGTGCCTCCTTCTCGACTGTTCTGCGCCATGTTTTCCGCGGACCGCCAGGTCTTCTGCCATCCTGAGTTAGAGGGTTCCATTGCATAGCATGGTTCGCTATGGAGCTGTCACCCTTTCGGAACGTGTGACCAATCCACTGCCACTTCCGCCGTTGGATAGTTGTGCCTATTGGTTCCTGACCCGTTCTCTCGTAAAGGTGTTCGTTAGAGATACGATTGGGCCAGAAAATCCGTAAGATATTGCGCAGACACCTATTAACGAACGTTTGCAGCTTTCTGGTGATAGTAGTGGTCACTCTCCACGTGCTGCAACCATATAGCAGCACGGATTCAACGTTGGAGCGGAACAGTCTTATTTTGGTGCTCAAACTGGCAACTTGCTGGAAAAGAAAAAGTATCGAACACTTAAAGAGACTTCAACGAAAAATAGAATTTTCTTTTATTAACAAACCATTCAGTTTCAGTCTCTTAATATTATGTTGAGCACTAATAAGCTCTGTCGCAAATTTCATCAGTAATGACTTGTCCATTTCGGGATTACGTGGGAAAAGATGGACAAATCGTCTACTATCCTCTTATAGACCAGGTTTAATGGACCTAGTTTTTTTTTAGAAATCGGACTACATATGTATGTATGTACACACGTGGTGCACATATTTAGAATCATTGCGAGGTATCACGTAACACAAATCTACTAAGGAAAAAAAAAAAAGACGGTGGTAAGTGTTTTAATAGTTGAAATCGAAAAGCCCGTAAAAATCCCACGCCAGTTTTACTACCCACCCAAGATTTAACCGAATATAAAAGTATTTGTAGAAATGGCTAAGTCGCTTAGCCACTTTACTGTTGGATTTTATGAGATTACAAAGTACTTCAACATGAAGACGTCAACTATCCGCCCATTGAATTCTACGTCCCATTTGCAGTACCGCTAACTTAATACTTTGCACTGCTTGTTTTTTTCTATTCATTCACCGGTATTTCTATCATTTGATATCAATATCGATGTCAGATCAAAAACTTCAAAATTCATCGTTCATCTGCGTATAATCAAATTATAGTGGGAGGTAAACCTATGGTCGCTTACACATTTCTGCCATCAATACAGTCGAATTGCATTGATAGAAAACTAGCAACTAATGAACTTCAATCAATCGACAATAAAACACTCCAAACTCGATATATTATTATATCCTGATGCAGCTGGTATGAGTCGAAAAGGTGAGGAATTTTAGTTATTGATTTTAATTTCTACCTGCTGCTTCCGATATTTTCAAAATTTCAAACAAGAACGATTCCTGCAATCCTCCAAAGCCCTAACGGCAGCCTTGCAAGATTCTGCTGTCATTGTTGATTCGGTGTTCTACCGCAAGTTTCACCGATTAAGCTAGGAGAAAACTAAGTTTCAAATATAGGATTAAACCCTTATATTTTACTGCCTAACCCTTACGATTTACTGAAGTCTGGTTACAAGCATTTATCTTTTTCTAGTGAAGCATTGATCTATCTTGTTAACGACTTGAAACAAAAACTAAGGGAATAAGCCCTAAAATTCTTCCTTTCGGTACACCACCCCTAGGAAATATTTATTTTTCTTGTGACGTTGAATATTCTTATAATTTTCAATGCAAAATAAAGTGCATTTTGATAATTTTTTTTTTTTAATTTTTTTTATTTCTAGGCAGTGAAGGTTCTGCCGTCGTATCTCTTCAAACTGATGATACAACCTCTGATGATGCATTACCAAATGAAATATCTGCTCCATATGAGGTACCACAATTTCCCATCGAACAAATTGAAAAGAAATTACAAATTCAACGGCTGCTCAATGTCAAGTGAGTATTACTCCTCATTCATAATCGGTATAGGTATCATTGTTCTTGACCAGCTGTTTGTACGAGCATACTCATATGAATACATCCGGAACGTGACTCGAAATTTATTGACGAGATACATAATTGAAACTTAAAATGGTTTTCCCATTTCCCTGCCTAATTTGAAAATCAAATGACTTTCCTAATCCGGTGTCAGACCTAGAGCTGCACCAATACCCATAATAATCATATTCAAATGCATTGATGCGTACAGAAAAATTATGACAAAATTGTTTACGCGTTTTGGTAATCATTGTGTAGTGGCATTTTCGGTTGAGATAAAGATGTTTTCTTTACCGATAAGATATGCAGAGTCTTTGAACGAAAACATGTTTTGCTACTAGTCTGTCTTTACATTATTTTCTTTTCGTATTTTCGAATTGATTTTAATGTAAACATTTTATTTTTGTACTGATGCAAGTCTCGTCTCGATTGGTTCCGGTTATAAACAAAAATAAACTTAATGATACGATGTTTAATTTGAGATGAAAATCGGATTTTTTTTCAATTTGAAATCTTTGTCATGCAAATGCGTGCTGTATTTGAAAAGCATTAACATTCTATTAACCTTTTATATTTTCCACACATTCAGTAGAATAATCATGCGATTAAAAATAACACCGGAATTTCTTTATCTTTAAGGGAAAGTGTTATATGATTTCTGTGTACAGTAAATTTTAGAGTTCTAGAAACACAATCCTTACAACTATCATACTTAATGTATGGATATAATGAAAAGGGTGCCTATATCTTCTTCTTCTTCCTATTTCGCCGAGGTTATGATCCGAAAACAAGGGATCATAACCCCCCCACTACACCGCATTTCTACTGATTCGCCTGTGGGGTTCGCCTATATCAATTATTTTTGAAACAAGTTAATGAAAAATACTACAAACAAAAGCATTTGACTCATTAATGCAAGTTTTATCATTAATGTACAATACGTAAGAAATTATTGTAATATAATTTTTTTTTTAAATAAGTTCATTACAGAACATTATAAGAACATCTATACATACAATAAAATGATAACTAGGTTCGTGTCCCGACAGGCATCACGCAAAAACTACTTTACAGATTTTAATAAGACTTTGGCGTTCTAGACATTCGAAGGTTGGTCCCTATTTCCAATTAAAATTATCAGGATATTCCTCAAGTGGATGAAGATAATAAAATAAAGAAATTGGTATGAGCCTCACCCACATAAGCGCATGGTTAAAGTGAAACTTCGCTTTAATAAAACATATTATTTACCACGTAAACCGTACAGACACACGAAGTACACAACGTCTGGTGTATCTACTACGAACAAGACCGAATTGAGAGATCGGATTGACACAGGACGGAGTTCTGATCCAAATGAATTGAGGGAACTTATTGGAATTAAAACACTTATTCACCTGTGCGTAAAGTTCCTTTTCTTTCCCTTCTCTGTCTTCTTTCTCTTTCTGTCAACCTCGATCTTCCGATCGGCGTTTATATGCAAAATCTCAACTTGATCCCAGAAAATGTTGTAATAGGATCAAGTCAATTCTATTTTAATCCGATCTGCGCTTATATGATACTCGAACCGAATTGAATCGGAATTCAATCCGCCATGTAAACGTAGTAATTGACGCTAACCTAAATTCGTAGTTGATTGATGGGCATACGTTACTCGTCTATTTCTCTATTATACATCTACACATCGCTCTCTCACGCATATGCAACTCACGTGCTGGCTTTTTGGTCTTTCACTTGCCAGATGATGGCCATGACTACCTTGTGGGACATCAAAATTTGCTTTTATTACACGAGATGTAAAACTTTCGGCATTTACCAGTTCCTTTCCATCGCTTAAATAATTGGAAAACCTTAGCATTGAAGAATGAAAACTCAATGATTTAAGCTTATTGCGAGCTAAAATTAAAGTATGATGTACTCTATCAAAAGCTTTTGTAAAATCTGTGTAGGGTTTGAACATCAACTTATAAAATGAAAAAAAAAAACAAAATGCCAACAACACGCGGTGTTCCCAAACGATCCGCCATCTGAGTACTAACCGCACCCGACGCTGCTTGATTTCGGCGATCGGACGAGCGTGGTTGATCGTTTCATGTTTGGTTTTTGTGTCGAGGTCATTTCGATTCACTAGTCTCGCTGAAGAAGTTTCACTTCAATAAATATAGACAATCATTATAAAGATATTATTAGATAAGTTTAGGGAATTTATGGAAAACTAAAACTAAAAAGTTTTTTGAATGAAGGTTTTAAGTAGCTTTTTCCTTCAACTATTTATCTATCTATTTATTTTGCTTGCATTCATTCTATATGTTTTTCATAAGAAAGGTAAATAACTACCCATCTATGTACTTTCATTTTAATATATATCTATGTAAACATTTCTGCTACAAATAGACAAACAATCAATAAAACTAAAAATGTCCTTACTTGCAATATAAAATAAATAAATATAATACATACAATTGGGAAGTTACGGAAAAATCCCTTGGGTACTTATGGGGCATTATGTACTCGTATATATTTTGATCGAGCCGATAACTATGGCGTTTGATGTTTTTTCGTTCTGTCGTTTGAATACATACATAAAGGTTAGGTTAGGTTAGATTGGCTGTCTGCACCACGATGCAGACACACTTAGACCAGTAAAGGTCCATTGTGATGCCAAGGATCTACCATTAGACCACTCAGGGATTAATAAAACCAACCGGAACTTTTGATGAAGCGATGGATGTTCATGATGTCTAAGGACGCCAAATCGCTGAGGTCTTCAAGGAAGGGAGCTCCTAGATGGAGCATTCTTTTGCGTGATAGAGCAGGACATGTGCATAGGAAGTGAAGAATGGTTTTCTCCTCCTCCTCGTCCCTACAGCTCCTGCAGAAGTCATTGGAAAAGAGGCCAAGTCTTTTGGCATGTTGGCCGATTAGACAGTGTCCGGTGATGACACCGATAACGTAGCTGATCTGTAGTCGCTTTAGTTTAACCAACTCGGCACTACGTTTCTGGTCCAGCTTAGGCCAGATCTGCCTCGAAATGTGACACGTAGAGCCAATATCCCACCTAAGGTTAGTCTTGCTAATAGCGTTCAGCTTCAGTAGATGCTTACCAAGGGCTTGCCTATCTGGCAGAATCCTTAGAGTAGTACCCTGTCTAGCGAGTTTGTCCGCCCTACAGTTTCCTGGAATGTCTCTGTGACCTGGCATCCAGCATAGGTATGTAGTTAACATGATGACATACGTATATAGTTAACATGATTGTGGACCACGCAGACAAAGTCGTGAGCATCATGCACATCAAGTTTGTCAATAGCGATCGGCTAGCGATGGTGTAGTCGTAACGTCACCGATTGCTACGCTATTTTTTTTTATTTCTCATGAAATATATAAAGTCAGTCCGATCAATTGCTAAAACGTGTGTAACTATTGTAAAGGCATAACACTGGCTGAAAAAAATGACTCTCTCTGTTAGATGATTCATATGCCTATGACATCAGGCGGTCGGAAAAAAATACTGTGAATCAAAAGCAAAAACAAAAATAACATAAATCCGGCCAGATATTGTACGCCAATTTCTGAAAAGTTAGTAGTTTATTATCAAGACTAAGGTCGGAGTGTTTGTTGATAAACTGGTATAAGATTTTAGCGGTTAGATTAACTTTGCGAATTAGTCTAGAGTTATGCCTGGATATTTATGTTCATTGCTTCAATCAATATCCGCTGAATTTGTTTTTAATTTAGTTGTAGGATAAAAAAGATGACTTCTTATTTCTCGTAAAGAATACCGCTTGAGTTTTCTTAGCATTAACTTTTTCACAAATGGAAAAAGTAGAATCCTTTTACTATGTTTAACGAATTTTGTAAACTTTGTGGCACATAAGAAGCCTGAATGATAAATGCATGGGTGCATCATCTGCAAAAAATGCCAACTGCACGTTAAGACTTGTTATGGTTAAATTAAAAGATTTAAAAGAATAGGTCCGTATGCAGTGCCTTGAGGGATGTCCTGTAAGGAGTATTTGACATTTTCAATGTTGATGGCGAAGTATCTGTTTTGCAAGAAACTTTGGACTAATTTGATAAATCAGGGATAGGGAACCTGAATTTAAATAGTTTATGTATTAGTGTATTATGCAAAAGTCTTTCAATATCTAAAGGAATTAGTCCGTTCGATTTTTGGAACTGAATCGGTTTCTAATATGGTTTTGGTTTATGCGAAGTAAATATTTGGTGAGTCGTTGAATGGCCACTTCTGAAGTCAAATTGCTCACTAGAATAGATGGAATGTATTAGCACTCTATTAGAGTTGTATATTTTGCAGACTTATTAGTTTCGGTAGAATAATCAAGCGATTGAGAAATAGCACTGACTTTTTAAATATTATAAATACAATTTATTTCGAATATTATCGTACGCCTAAGAGTTGGAACTATTTTAATGCAATTGCAGGACGTAAGTTGGAGATGAAAAAAAAAAAAAGGAAAGAGAGAAGAAATGGTATTAAGTTGGTGTTCCATGGGTGGTGTCTGATCTAGTCAGAGACAATTTCCTATGATTTTTGCATTCGGTTTCGATTTCTAGTATTTGTTTCGAGTACCTATTGAGTTAATAGATGTAGTTTGTAGGTACCAGCAGCATACCCACATACAAAAGATTTAGATTGAAACTCAATTTATTGAGTAAGAATATTTCGTGTAATTTGATAGTTGGTTTAGAGACTGAGACTTAGGTTCTTACTATGAAGTTTAATGAAAAGTTCTTGTACCTTTTTTGTTGGTATGTGTATATTTAAAATCATTGAATAAGGATTTCGCATAGTGCACGTTGTCTGGGTCTCGATAGTGTCAGATGTCTGCGTAGAAAATGAAATGTAGATTCTCATTTACATTCTTACGACTTGTACACTAATTATGTACCCTAATTATGACGCAGTTTTTATTTTTTTATTTTTAAAAAGTGTGTGTGTACAGAAATGTGAAATCCCTTCTTCAGTGAGCTATCTATCAGGGTTATCGTGAATAAATTTTCGACGAGCAAAAAATAGGTACCTTCAAAAATAGGGAAAAAATTCATCAGGGAAAAATTAAATATCGCGATTGCGTTGAAAATTCTCCTGAATTATCATTCATGACACCTTTTTCTTTTCCGAGGAATTATTTCCTCCTTTTTGTTACCTAATTTTTGTTCGAGGGAAAAATTCCGAGGGAAAATTTCGTCGTTTTGCTAGCTCAAAGATGTTCTAAGTGCTAAGAACAGTCTTCTTTTACAACAATCATTTCTACAGTAAATGTGCTTTTAATTGTCAAACACGAAGTCCGTAGATTCAAAGATTATGCCAAGGATCACCCTATGGCTATATGAACATTTTTGCTCTATAAATTCTTTCCGTTTTCTTGTGTTCCTTGAGTGAAATTAGTTTTTTTGTTTCTGATACCGTGTACCCGTATGATTCATGGTTGTATTTTCTCCCTCACTCTACTTTAACGCAAACGGGATCGAAAATCACTGAAAGAATTGGTCTTTCGAAGTCCCTAATTTTGCAGGATATAGCAAGACAGTAGGGATGAGGGTCGTGGTCGTTGTTCTGAAGAAAGTGTCTTTATTTAATTTCCTTCCAAACAAAAATTATATCATATCATCGGCGACATTTTAAGCCTTTTCTGGCATCAAGACCGTATTTGACAATTTGTCGACTTTTCTAATCTAATGTCGCGCTGCATGCGTTCACATAATTTGCGGACAAGATTTTATAAGATATTATATATTCAAAAGACATTTGTATTTAGTTCTCTTAAACAGCTCTCATGCCTCTATGCATCGTGGCTTTATATGCCTTCTGTCTTGGTGCGTGCACTTAAGGTTGCTCTTCAACAAATCAGAGATTTTCTTGCGGTTGTTGCGAGAAGCCGAGCACATTTGAGACAGTGTTCTTGATGGCTTGTTTGAGAATGAAACCATTGGCATAGTTGGGCTTCTTGAGAAGGTTAAACAAATATTTAATACGAACGTACTTCTGATAGTAGCTTCTACTTGTGATACTAAATTTGCTCACGGTATCTCTTCGATGTTTTGGCGTTCGTATTATACTAACATATGTATGGATGAACTTTGGCAGCCAAATAAATTTGGCCACTCGAAAGTAATGTAGCTCCTCTTGTGGATGATATCCATGTACCAGAATCGCCTCAAAGTCGATTAGCTGTTTTTCCAAAGATGCCCTCATTTCCAAATTCGAGAATTTCATAAAAACAAACATTAAACACGTCTATGTGATCTGAACTGATATCGGCAAACTTTGCCTTTCTTCCTCCACGCGCTTGCAGTCGCCAATAAATGCTTGACTTCCTTTTGCTAAATATGTGGTTGATTTCTAAAAGTCGGATACAATACAAATTTTTATTTTCTTTTTTTATAAAAAGAAACCACAAGGTATTGTATTTAAGCTTATCCTTTCGACAATTTCTTGGTGTTTGAAATAATGCGTTGCTCAAGAGTATGCCTCGAAAACCAAAGAAACATATTGCCAAATCAATTCGGATGTGTTCCATCCATCCTGATGGCAGCAAAATAAGCAAAACACACCGCATAATTCGAACATTGAAATTTCCTAACTTCATTGCCGTTCATTCATTACCAACATTCTTCCAATGACATTCCAAAAAGAATTATTTGTTCTCTCTAAAAATATATTCCTAACTCATATGTGTCATAGGTATCCCGCACAAGTCTCCGTAACCGACTTTTTATTCAAAAAATATAATTGTTAGTTTGTCGTCAAACTTTCTGCCATTTGAGGAAGTACAATACAATGAAGATTCCCCTTATTGGTAGATTTGTGTTCATGCCTTTACTGTTTACAAAGCACTTTAAAACCTTTATGGCAAGCAAGACCAATTTTTTATCATATTGATTATTCATAGTCTGAAATGTGTTCCCATATCAGATTAATATACACATGTTGTCATGTCACTTCATTGTCACGTGTTATGTGAATGTACGGTCATAGTGAACGCACCCAATACCAGAACATCACTGAACATAGTCGTATTTTTCTATTTCTTTATCGATTTCTAAAAAGGTCTGGCCCCAAATTATAGCCCTTAGGCACTCTTTCGAATGTAAATAAATTGCTTATTTAACTGGTGATTGAGAAAACCCTCTCAGCTGTCGATAATTGCCAGTTGTGGGTGTGCGATAAATGTTTTCCTTTTTTTCCTGTGTAAGCTAATCAAAGAAAATCAACAAAAGGGGGGACGAAAAATT
Source organism: Brachypalpus laphriformis (assembly GCA_945910035.1). Classification (NCBI taxonomy): domain Eukaryota; kingdom Metazoa; phylum Arthropoda; class Insecta; order Diptera; family Syrphidae; genus Brachypalpus; species Brachypalpus laphriformis. The sequence continues at coordinate 39,751,233 of OX246753.1, forward strand.
GCAATTGACAACCTTCATCTACACACCACCAAGGCATTTAGCTAAAATCGAAGAAAACAAAATTGAAAACATTTCGACTATGACATTTCCCTACCCCCCTCTACTAGCGAATCGAATCCGATTACAGAAACAATGTAAAAGTACATCATACATACAAACACTTTTGACTGGTAGGCTGCTGCTGTAGCTATGCGTTTTAGTATCTTCTGGTCAGTCTACTAATGGCGACATACCCGTAGCTTATTATATTCGCTTCGTCTCGGTCGGTTATGGTCGGTTACGTCACGTAGTTTTAAGGTCCTCATCCATTCGTTGAGAGGAATAATAGACGCATTCGGTAGAAGGCAGTTAATTCCATCACGCACCCGATACGGATGCCAAACCCATTACAACCCACTACGACCATCACCCTGGGTACTATCGAACCCCTATCAAAATTTCTCTTTACAGACTTGGCAGTAGTTTTTGGCCAAAATGTTTACTACACCCCCGTCCCTATCGATTGTTGTCTGGCATTGCCGGTTATCAACGGTGAGGTGGGCTTTATGTGGCACTTGGAGGGCACATTGCGTGTTTGTTCGGTGTTGGGCTTAAGGCGAGGGTGCACAATGAAATGACATAATTCCTGTGGTAGCACATTGTATGGGTGTGTGTGTTTTTTTTTATTTTCACTGTTTCGGTGGTCGAAGTGATATTTTGTTGATTACTTGTGCCCGGTATCTCTCGCACAGGGTCATTTTTTTCTAACACGGGTAGTTAGGTGGCTGCAATTCAGCCGGAACGGGTCGGTTTTTATTGTGTTCAATTGCGCGAGGATATATAACTTCGTAGTATTATCCTGTTGGCGATTGTTGCTTGGTAGTGCCTAATAAATATGCTAATTTGCTAATTAGTTAGTTATTCGTTTTTATTTATTGCTTGATTGTGGAGATATAAAGTGAATCATTAAATTGCTTAGTAATCGATGCCGTAGATACCTATTACTAATAGATGACTTTTTTTTAAAATTTGTTGTTGCAATTGTGTATTCTAACCTAATTAGCTATGTGACGGTTATTCTTACGCTCTTGTGAACTATATTAATGCAATAAAAGCGAAGAGACAAGCATGGATAAGTAGGTATTGTCTGTCTGTCTGTCGGACGCAACGCGTTATGCATTTTATTCAATCTATTTTTATTTATCCCAGTGGTGCGCTGTCATACACAGTCTTTGAATTTATGCAAATACCAGTCGAAGTTGTCAATCAATTTTATAAAATAAACAAATAGTTATTGACAAAAGTAAAAAATATAATCTTCTGAAGGATTCTTCATTTACTTTTATATTTTGAAGGTCCCTGTGACCACAGATGTCAATCCAGGAAGACCCGCTAAGTAGCGGACATCGAGATTATGATATTTGTCTTCCGGGGCATATAAACTTTGTTATGGAAGCTCAGCAAGAAACTTGAATACCATGAGTAACCCAATTTCTCTTAGCTTGAACCAGAGATCCACAAAGATTACAAAGTCCAGAGCACTCAGATTCTTTACGATCTATTGCACTACCAGCCGGGAGCCTTTCTTGGCCCAGTGGTTGGAAAAGCGCTAATGTTATTCGTTTCCGTTTATACTTGGGTGGCTGTTGATCGTTATCCCCGCTGAAGATTGAACGTGCACCCATCGATTAATAAGCAAACTACAAACTGTACCATTGGCACCCCTCTTAAAGTTTATATCTTATTAATTTCCTTTTTTTTAATAGTATTTGCGCACTCAATGGGTTATGAATACCATTTATATATTTTTTTCATAGTGCGAGCGTATGGAAGGACAGGTATAACACTACCAGTACTGCTTAAGAGCAAGCATTTTGTGACGGATATTGCCTTGAACTGAGAGAGAAGAGAGGTAGAAAGACAGGTTTGAAATTCAGATGTTGTTTCAGAAAAACTCCGGGGATAGCGTCCAGATAACTGGGAAGATTTTTTGTTATTTTTGTCTTTGCTTCTGATTCACATTATTTTTTTCACGACCGCCTGATGCCATATGCATATCAATCATCGCCTGAGCTTACAATTTTTCCAGCCATTTGACCAACCTATTGCCACTGTTATGCCTTCGCAATAGTGTTCACACAAGCTTTCGGAAATGATCGGACTGACTTTATATATTTCATGAGAAATAATTGAATGCTTGCTCACATCAGGACTTGAATCATGAACCATTAGCGTGGCAATCAATGGCGTTACCATTACACTATCGCTTTTTTCAACATTCGCATAGAGAATGCTGAACCAGATCCATTTTCACTTAATCTATTTTATGGAAGTGTCCAATCTCAATATTAGACATCCTAAGAAAGGTTTTGTTGTGTTCTTTTTGAAGTGCATGTTATTTCGACACTGATAACACTAATGCGCTGAAATATTGGCAGATGGACAGGTGTCAAATCTCTGCGATAAAAAAATGAATTGTTTTATGCTTGAACAACGCTGGGAAATATTGGGAAACTATTTCTAAAGCGAGTGCTGCTTTTCAGAAACTGCGAAATGTGAAACGAATTTTTGGTCACAATGAAGCCCCCTTGGGGACTCGTCACAGAGCTCAACTTGAAAACTGGTTGCATTTGCATGAGAAGAATATTGCATAAACACCTCGAATTATTTGCTTACAAGCTCCAATTCATTCAAAAGTTGAAGCAAAATGACCATCCGCTTCGTTATCGCTTCTCTGCGAAGGCTTTAAATCAGTTCGAAAATGATGTCGATACAAAATGATTCTGATTCAAGAATGCATTATTGAATCAAATTATTTATTTACTCAAGTATTGTCACCACTCATCACATAATAGAACCCTCTCTACGGAGATCCATAGTTATTAGTTAGTGAATCGATTTAAAATGAAGTCCTTCACACAATATAGTGTACGGAAACACCTGATGCAGGAACTGCCATGTCACGCACGAGCGGATACTTAGCAAGCATACTCGTATATATATCAGGGTTTTACACCGTTAATCAATATGTAAAGATGAATGGATTCTCTTTTTTGCGGAATGGAGTGGGAATATTTCAAAGACGAACCTGAGCCCGTACCCAGGTGCAGTACCCAGGGCCCCAACAAACAAGTCTCTCCACTTAGCTCGGTTTTTAGCATCCAGTTGCCCACTCCAAGTTGGTTGAGGTCCCCTTTAACGTGTGCACCCTACCTACTCATATGGCGAGGAGGCACTCTACTGCGTCATCGCTCTGGGTTAGATTCAAAAACTCTGTAGGCCCGAGCGTTGGTGTTCATACAGTTTTTGACTAGATCGATATCGCTGTACAGCTTGTATAGTACGATTTTAAATCTTCTTCAAAACCCGTAAGTGCAAACGGGACCGAATATCTTGCGAAGAATTAGTCCCCAAGCGACCAAGGATATTTTCATCCGTTTTCAATAAAGTCCATGTTTCAGCACCGTAAATACGGACTGGGGCGATCTTACATATTACTCATATACTATACTATACTAGGGCTTTGTACGCACTGCGATCTCAAAGATCTATTGTGTCAGCCCGATGTTTAGTCGAGAACTGGGTTAAGGCTCTTGCTAAACCTGAACAGAGCTAGCTGTAGGCTCAATGTTTCAAAAGACAGAGGGGCTCAATAAAGCCCTCCCAATGCGGAGAAGTCTTTTTCTTGCGGCCATGGGGCATTCACAAAGAATATGTTCTGTCGTATCTTTTTGCTCTCCACATAGCCGGCATTCGTCTGTATCTCTTGCATTATCTCTCCTTAGAAGTTCGAGATAGGGCTTTACTCTTGAATAGTCTTATTAGCCAAAAAAGCGATTGGCAAGAGATCTTCTTCGCCTGATTTCTGTGCTCTCGCGAACGTCTGACAAACATCCGAGAATATTGTTGCCTCGAAAAAGCTTCTCAAACCAAATTGCCCTTCGGATACGGCACTAAACTGTAGGTCCCTTCCATTCGTGTGAAAAATATAACATTCACAACATGAGTGGTTGCGAGAAGCTAGGCCCTGGCACTTAAAGAGCTGTTGCGCCAAATATTTATTTTTTAGGGTAGACAAAGATCATTGCTACCTCGAAGTTCATTACTATTGCTAGTATGCGTTTAACAGCATTCCACCGATTATATCATATGGTCCACTAAATTAAATAGGGCAGGCGTCTGTCCTATTTCCCTTCTAAGTCTTTCACGCTCTGCACTTCACCGCAGTCGAGGCACAATAGAGCATCGTCATGCCAATTCAGTGAAAATAGACCAATGATTAGTTCAAAAACGATTTGTCAACATCTCTACATTGTCCACTGTCACTGTCGCACTGTCCCTTTTTCGACAGGTCCTACTATTGCTGCCACTTCGCTAGACTTTGCAGATGGTAGCGTCTCTAATTGACAAACAATATTTACCAGGGGAACAATGACAAAAAAAAAACTTATCACCTAACTCGCGCCAGACGTCAACTTTATCACCAAAAAGAGGATTATTGTCAAAGTTTTCTTGTTGCGCCAAATGGAATTTTCATGCCACTTTAAGTGGGAAAAGATTCGCGAAAACTTCAAAACTACAACACGCCAACGACACAGTCAGACATCCTTCATCGCTACAATAAGGATACCAAAACCAGCCCCCATTCCGTTTAATTTGTTCCACCTTCGTGCCGCACGACATTCAGTCATTTCTCCCACCACGCACAGCAATGAACACAGCACACAAAACTTTTCAAGGGGATGTGTTCACAGAAATTGCACCATTAAGAACCGCTATGAAACGCAATATTGCTGTCGGTAGCTTTGTTTGCCTCCGTTCCACACGCGCTTTCTTCATAATTCACAGACTTTTTTTCGCAACCGAAGACGATGAGCAAAGAGCTTATTGATGTCTTAAGGTCCCCCTCAATTTAATAAGAGCGCGGGGGGGCGCAATTATGAAAATTTATTAATGATGAAATCCGAGAAGATTACTACAATGTCCACATTTTTCAAGGACACGTTATAAAGAAATGGGTCTGCTTCGCTGATAGTGGAGTGGTGGTACATAAGGTGCCAAGGGTGGCGTGGTGGTACTTATTATTTTCCAATTAAACATTTAATGCTAACGCAAATTGATTTGCTTTTATGTAGAGAAGTTGATTATTTGTATTTTAGTGCGGAATCATTCGCCCGGTGATGGCGGCCTTTGACTTGTGGCCAAAATAATAATTCTATCTGGTGTTGTTTCATTTTGTATAGTGTGTGCATCTGTAAATGAATTAATTAATAATTTATTTGGCGGATGATATATTCTTTTTTTTTTTTTTATTGTACTCAATTGACATTTCGAAAGCAATAAAATGTCATTTGTCAATGACTCGTATAGTTTTTATAATGGCAGGTAATTCTTTATTCTTTTCTAATCAAAATTTATTGAATCGTGTAGTCTAGTATTCGCTCCTGATCATGTAGATGTCTTATAGCATAGTCAGTTTTATTGTGTTGGTTGTGGTTAAAGTTTGTGCGACCGTAGAAAAGAGTGTTCACAATAAAAAATCTTAAACAAATTATTGCTGACCATACTGCAGTTAACGTCAGCTGTATTTAACTTAATCTAATTGCATCTTGTAACGCAATTCAAATTTCATGGCTGAAGGAAAAAATGCAAACAGCGCGAATAGTGCGTAAGGGGTTTAGACACTTTTCCTATGCAATACCAAAGGCAGTGCTGTCACTGTGAAGTAGATCTCTCGAGAGAAACCCAAAATTATCTAAGATTCTCGTGTCTCGAAAAACTATATCTACGAGTAAATTAACTATTGATACGATTTGCTTCAGAAACGAAAAGAAGTGATCACTTACCAAGTGTCTATTATAATCGTTAGTCAGGGACTCAGTGAATTCTCCCAAGCAGGGGTAAAAAACCAATAAAATGTTCTTTGAGGAAGATTCGTTTGATTTTTCCATTATCAGGTAACTTTGGAACTTATGTTTTTTTTTAGTTTTAAAGTTTCAATACGGTATTTGCCTATGAATTTGTGACAAGTTTAACTTCCAGATTTGAGAAAGCGGAAGTACAATGTTGTGTTTGAGAAATTGTTTTCGAGATAGAGTCACATACTAGTCCTACTTTACTTGTTTCCATTATGTATGTACCTAAGGGCTGTTCGCGCCGGGCGTAAGTGGTTAGTGTGTCGGATCACTGCGCGTGAGGTTCCAAGTTCGAATCCCAGAAAACACCAAAAAGTTTTTTCACGGTCCCACCTCTCGCGAGCGTCTGACAAACATCCGAGAGTATTGTTGTCACGAAAAAGGTTCTCAAAATCGCCGTTCGGACTCGGCATTAAACTGTAGGTCCCTTCCATTCGTGTGAAAAATATAACGCACACAACATGAGTGGTTGCGAGAAGCTAGGCCCTGGCACTTTAAAGAGCTGTTGCGCCAAATATTTGTTTCTTTTATACGGCACTAAACTGTAGGTCCCTTCCATTCGTGTGAAAAATATGACGCACACTATATAAGTGGTTACGTGAGTTGGTGCTGTTGCACCAAATATTTATTTTTTTTAAGGGCTGTTCGCGCAGGCAGTTTATTTAATTTTTGTTTTTTTACAATTTTTAATAAACGGTATTTTTTTTGGAGCGCGAGAACTTTAAATTGGAATGAAACGCCCTAAAATCAATCAAATTGACAAATTTGTTTGCATTTAATATTTGCGTATGTCCACCTCGACTAAGTTAACTGAGTTCATCCTGTCAGTCCAATTTGTGTCCACTTTTTCGAGTAAATCGGCCTGTATATTGTGAATACCAATCACAATATTGGCTTCCAAGTTGTCAATAGTTGCTGGTTTATCCACATAAACCAATGACTTGAGGTGCCTCCAAGGAAAACGGGAAGTGTCAAATCGCATGAGCTCGGAGGGCAATTGACAGGTCTATTTCGCGAAATCACCTTTTCGCCAAATTGTGGTTTCAATAAATTAATGGTGCAGTCGCCGTATGGCACGTAGCGCCATCCTGTTGAAATCACATCTCATCCGGATCAAAGCCATCCATACTTATACGGGTGTAGGCCAAGATCTTTTCGCAAAATCTCCCACGTAGTGGATGGACAGAGGCCAAGTTGTTGTGAACGGCGGCGAATTGACAAATTCGGGTCTTCAGTCACACTATCGTTTACAGCGGCTATATTTTCTTTGGTGCGTACAGTACAACGTCCTTCTGGGTGGCTATCGTCCATTAGCATGTTGGTGGTTGTTAATTTATCGATGATTCGACAAATAGCTTGCTCAGACGTATGATTTTGCGCACCAAAAAAAATGGTGGAGAAGCTTTATAAGTTTGGAGAATTTTGGAAATACATTTTCACGACACGTTGTTTCAAGCGTTGTTGAGGTGTGAGTTTTTCCATGACAATTTGACAAAGTGTACTGCAAAAAAATGTCATATACATCTGCCAAAATTGACAGCTGGTTTAACAGCTATCCCTAGTGAAAGTGCTATCACTTCAGAAAAAGAAACACTTTATATTGTATTTATAAGATTTCTTTGCACTCGATAGATTTGAGATTATTGGTTTTAAAATGTCAGTAAAAATTATGCGGTATTTCACTTTAAATGGTGAAATGGCGGTTTAATGGGGTCTTAGGACTTATTTGCCCGCAGCAATAGAATAGTTGCTGCGAAGTTTGCGTTTGGTTGGGTGGCTCAAAGCTACAGCTAATATGTCATAGTAATAGTATTCGATAAGCAAAAGTCGAATAGAGTGTATCTATTGTGAATCATTTCCCACTTTTGACAGATTATAAAATTCGTAATCGCATTTTACACTTATATTCTATATCAGGTTCATATAAAAATCAAGGAATAAACCTCCAATATGTGTATACCTTCTGTAATCTATTACTCATCGTTATGGTGAAATAAACAAATAACATGTTATGACAAACAAAAAAAAAAAGCAAATTCCATCATCTCCAATTTCAGTTAAAACACTGTTAGCTGTCACTTTAAATGCAACTTAGACAATATTATAGTTTGCCACCGCTAAAGTTGTTCCTATTTTATTAGTGTCATTTATCAATTATTACAATACTATGATTTCGAGTAAGACACGATTTTAAGATGAACGTTTATTAATAAGCCCCATTTATTTTAAATGGAATTTTAAGCGATGATTCACTCCCTTGTTTTTTTTTTTACTGTTTTTGCCACATACCTACCTGTTAATGAAAATAATCTATTTCATTCTATCTGTTGTTCCTAGCTTCGCTCGTTTTTGCCAATATTTTATACGTCAATAAGCAAAATATGCATTATTGCACAGCAATAAACCCACATGTGCTTCAAGAGACTCCATTGCATCCACAAAAGGTGACCGTGTGGTGTGGATTTCATGCCGGAGGTGTGAAATAATCGCCATGTTACGGTCAATGGAGTTCGCTATCGTACCATGTTTGAAGACCATGGTCATATGAACGAGATTGAATTCAATACTTAAGTTTAACATGTGTACTACACCTGGAATAAATTTCAGGCCGATATCTCAATTATTGTGTTTTATTTAAATACAAGATTGTTATGTCCTTATTGAAAAACCTTTTACTTTAGGGGTATTCCAGCTTTATTGTATTTGGTCTTGTAAAAGTGTTAAATTGTTTTTTTTTTTTTTTTTGATCAAAGAGTAAATGCACTCTTTCGTATTTGTAGCAACACTGAGTTTATGTCAGTCCAAGATAAGGAAAGTTTCCTTATCATCCCATTCTTTAACGGGCGCTTCGGTTCGGCGCTTTTTATTCATCACCACATTTTCCTCGTCCATATTTCGGCCAATTCTTTCCATTAAAAAAAATTAATAACTGAAAGAACCAAATGACAATAACCAGTTGTCAAAAACATATGTTCAATTCAATGTTACACTTTCCGTAACAATAGAGTTGAAGCAACTTACAACTAGTTGTAACTATATTATCTGTGGTAAAAGTGTAACAAAATGACAGCCAGTGTATTTTGTTGCTGTACTCTAAAAAAGTGATACACTTTAACAACGGTACAAGACCAGATACAACGAAGCGTGAATACCCCTTTTGCTTATGTTATTCCAGATACATTGCCTGACTTGCCAGTAAGTTTCATCCCAATCGGATATGCAGTTTTTGAAAAGAGTTACAGACAATCAAACACATGAATTTATTCTTTATCGTCTAAGATACACATATCGGAAGTAATGGCAATAGACATCGAAGCGTTATTTAGAAAACCAATCAATATCAGCATTTGCTAAACTGAAAAGAAATATTGATGCGTCGATATATCATGGACTCAGTTGGACTTTTCAATATTTTTCGGTTTAGTATCCTGTCTCTGTTTTATGGAAACCAATTTTTTTTAACAGTCATGTTAATATGGAATCATATAGTCTATTTGTACCTGCTACGATACCTCTCGAAAGTAGATCTGTTGAGGAGAATAAATTCAACCAGTTTAAATAAGCCATTGCTGGCTTTCTCTTTGGGTTCTAATTTAATCGTCCAGTATTGCTGCAATGGGAGAAAAATGCTTACTATTTACTACTAGTTTCCGTTTTTCTTCTTTGAATTTGTGAACCTTCTATTAGATTTTGTTTTCGTAAGAAGGCTTATAATAACATTGAAACCCTGATAATGCTCTGCAGGTCTCCATCTCTTGTTAAGGGTAGTTTAGCTCAAGACCAACGAGTTGACTTGGTAACGAAAATCTCACTTATTATTCTTAACGTCGTTGCTGCGAAAATAAAAAAAATGATAAATAATTGCTGAAAGCACTCTATTATTGACTATAGAGACTATAGACTGTAACAAATGGAGGCTTGTCCTCGTTAACATGGTTAGTGAGATTAAATTTGGAGGCCCATGGTTTTGGATTTTTTTTTAAGCTAAGCCTAGGACTTAGCTTCACGCAGCCTTTCGTGTTGGGTATTATGTTTTTCCTCCAGTGCTATGCCAGCCCAGAAATTTCGAATTCAGAATGGTTTTTTTTTTTGTAGTTTCTGGACTTGAACCTTAATTTTTCCACTTAATAGTTTAACGCATTATCTAGTGATTCACAGCGGCCCACACCCATTCATCCTTACTTACTTACTTACTTAGGTGGCGCTACAGTTCGGGGTGAACCTGGGCCTCAACCAACAAGCCTCTCCATTTAGCTCGGTCTTTAGCTAATTGCCTCCAGTTGCGCACTCCAAGTTGGTCGAGGTCCCCTTGAACTTGTGCGCGCCACCTACGGCGATAATTCCCTCTACTGCGTCGTCCCTCGGGGTTAGATTCGAAGACTCTGCGGGCCGGAGCGTTGGTGTCCATTCGCTCTACATGTCCTAGCCATCTCAGACGTCCAATACGCAGTTTTTTGACTAGGTCGATGTCGCTGTACAGCTCGTATAGTTCGTGATTGAATCTTCTCCTCCAAAACCCGTCAACGCAAACGGGACCGAAAATCTTACGAAGAATTTTTCTCTCGAAGCGACCAAGGATATCTTCATCCTCTTTTAATAAAGTCCATGTTTCAGCGCCGTAAAGCAGGACTGGGATGATCAAGGTCTTATATAGAGTCTCCTTAGTTGTTCGAGAGAGGGCTTTACTGTTGAATTGCCTTATAAGCCCAAAAAAACAGCGATTGGCAAGAGTTATTCTTCGATTGATTTCTGCGCTGATTTTGTTTGCTGAATTTATAGCAGAGCCAAGGTAGACAAAGTCCCTTACTACCTCGAAGTTATAGCTGCCCACGGTGACGTTTTGTCCAATTCGTCGATGTTGGTTTTCCCTTCTAGTTGACAGCATATACTTGGTTTTGCCCTCGTTTATCGCCAAACCCATTTTGGCCGCTTCCGCCTCAATGCTTGCAAAAGCACCGGTGACAGCCCGCTGAGATCTTCCGATAATGTCTATATCGTCGGCGTATGCAAGCAGTTGTACAGACTTGTAATAGATTGTGCCTCCGGTGTTGGCTTGTGAGTTCCGCACAATCCGTTCAAGTACAATATTGAAGAAGTCACATGACAGCGCGTCACCTTGTCTAAAGCCTTTTTTGACATCAAAGGTCTCGGTGAGGTCATTACCGACCTTGATGGAGCAGCGAGCGTTCTCCATCGTCAGCCTGCACAGACGGACAAGTTTGGCAGGGATGTCAAAACTAGACATGGCTCTATAAAGCTCTTCTCTATAGATGCTGTCATAGGCGGCCTTGAAATCGATAAAGAGGTGGTGAGTATCGATTTGGAATTGTTGGGTTTTCTCCAGGATCTGCCGAAGTGTGAAGATTTGATCGATGGTGGACTTTCCTGGCCTGAAACCGCACTGATAGGGTCCAATCAGGCTGTTGATAAAAGGTTTCAGGCGTTCACACAATATCGCAGAAAAGATCTTGTATGCGATGTTGAGGAGACTGATGCCTCTATAATTGGCGCAGTTGAGGGGGTCTCCTTTCTTGTGGATCGGGCAAACGATGCTGAGATTCCATTCATCAGGCATACACTCCTCTGACCAAATATTAGAAATGAGTTGGTGTATGCACTCTACGAATTCATCCCCAGCTGCCTTGAAAAGTTCGGCCGGTAAACCGTCAGGTCCAGCAGCCTTGTTCGATTTTAGCTTGGATATTGCTATCCTCACTTCGTTTTGGTTAGGTGGACGGAAATTTTGACTATCATCGTCCATGTTGAATGGTTCATTCTGCCTGACAGCGGGATGTTGGTCTTCGTCGCCGTTATACAGTCTGCAGAAGTAGTTTTTCCAGATTCTCAGCACCGACTGTGATTCTACTACGAGGTTTCCATTCTCATCTCTACAGGTTTCTGTACGGGTATTACTTCTCTGACACGTTCTTTTTACCTTTTGGTAAAACTTCCGTACATTGTTCCTGGAGTATAGACTCTCGATATTCTCAAACGCGCGCTTCTCATGCTCTTTCTTCTTCTTTTGGAGAAGCCGATGTTCTTCCCGTCTCTTTTGCTCGTAGAGCTCACGAGCAGCTCTCGTCTTCCTTTGCAGCGCCGCTTTGTATGCCTCTTGTTTTGCTGCATGCACTCGCCGGCATTCTTCGTCAAACCAGGGGTTTCGCGGTGGTGGGCGAGCGAGACCCAGCACATCAGTCGCGGCGTTTCTGATGGCATGTTGGCAGCGTTGCCACTGGTCTTCGGCACTTGATGCTGGCGGTATAGGGGTGATTGAGAGATTTCGGGATACGCGTTCAGCGAAGAGTCTGGCGGTCTCTTGCGATTGTAGCTTTTCGACGTTAAATTTTCTCACAGTAATTCTTCTTTGTTGCTCAGATTGGGATATCCGCATTCGTACCTTGGCTACAACAAGGTAATGATCCGAGTCTATGTTGGCCGCTCGGAAGGTCCGGACATCCAGAATACTGGAGGCATGCCTTGCGTCGATCGCAATATGATCAATTTGGTTGATCGTGACATGATCATTAGACCGCCATGTCTGCTTATGAATATCGAGATGAGGAAACCATGTGCTTGCTATGGTGACATTTCGCTCCACAGCGAAATCAATTAGCCTTAGTCCGTTATCAGACGTGGTGTCGTGTAGGCTATGCTTACCGACTGCTCTACCGAAGACGTCCTCCTTTCCTATTTTGGCGTTAAAATCGCCCAATACGATCTTAACGTCGTATTTAGGACATTGCTCGTATGTTTTGTCGAGGAGCTCGTAGAAACACTCTTTGGAGGCAGGGTCCTTTTCTTCTGTGGGGGCATGAACACATATTAGGCTTATGTTAGCGAATTTAGCCTTGATCCGGATAGTCATAATACGCTCGCTCACGTGTCGGAAGCTTAAGACTTCTTGCCTAAGTCTGCCGCGTATGACAAATCCGCATCCGAATAAGCGTTGCCTGTTGCCTCTGTAGCAATCACCGTAGTAGATGTCACAGTTTTTCATCCTCTTTTTGCCTGGCCCATCCCATCGCACTTCCTGGATGGCGGTAATATCTGCTTTATAGCAGTCTAGGGCCTCTGCTAGTTGTTCGGCTGCACGTGGTCTGTAAAGGGACAGAACATTCCACGTACAGATCCGAAGGTCGTTGTCCTTATTTCGTTTGCTGGGGTAGTCATTAGTTGGGTCATCCTTATCCGAGGCTTTTGGTTGTTTCGGAACCATCGATTTTTTACGTGGTAGGGAAGTTACCCCGACGGCACAACCCCCAACCTGGAGGGCCAGTTCCTTAATTATTCCCCTAGGACAGGGGGCCGGGTACACCGGTGCCAGTAGTCCACTACGGGAGTATGAGCGCTGCCGTTGGCCCATTAAGGGCTCCTCCGCCACCATCTCTATTCCAATGTCCTGACCAACATTGGAAATTCCTTACCGACCTGTGATCCGAATACGTCGAAGCAGCTCGCGCAAGGTATTCACTAAGTTCAACCTAACTGGAACTATAGACGCCACCGTTGACTCCGTCTAGGGAATTCGTCCGCTGCCGCCTGGAACAGGAAGAAGTGCTCTAGTGAGAAAAGCACTCTTCCCCCCCTCTCTCATCTGCTGCCACCAAGAATCCGCCAAACGGGGTTGGTTACCCATTTCTTGGATTAAGGTACTAGGCACCCGGCTGTCACCGCGTGGAGGTTGAGAGTAGGAGTTGGTAGGCCTCAGCTGAGTGAAAACGCTTGTGTTTTCATATGATCGCATGCACTACCGTTTGACTAGCCATTCAATAGTATTAGGAAAAAAATAAGTATTCATCTAATATGCACTGTAAATATAACTTCATACCATATAAATATGATATAAACTATTATTACCCATTCTACATAGCTATATCTAAAATACGTATACGCATATTTTTTTCTTTTTCATTTGCAGAGGCAAAAGCGGACTATCTGTAATAGCTGATGCCATTGACGACCGTCTATCAATAGATGAACATGACTTCGTGCCAAACTTTCAGCGTGTATCAATCTCAGGCGAGGATACCAGTGGTGTACCATTGGAAGATTTGGAACGTGCCTCTACCCTTCTCATACAAGCTCTGGAGCTTCGAGCACGTTATATGTCACAATCAGAACAGTCATTCCCTACAACAACATCTCGCTTCTTGAAGACAGTTCATGAACGTGATCGTTTCAATCACATCGAATATGAGGATCGCAAAACAATTGCAGGTAACGTCACATTTGTACAGTTTATCTTTAAGCCCCCCCCAACAGATCTCCACAGCAATTCTTTGTTAAGTTTTAGATATATATATTTTTTTTTTTTGGTCACCGAAAATTCACGAGTTTTAGTATTAACGATATGCTGTAAAGGACACTTTCTTATTTTTTTTTTGTCTCCTTTTTTTCTATAATTTTTGAGTTTTTGTACAAAAAAAAAAAAAAAACAAATTTATTTTCTTTAAACATTTTTATAGACCTTATTCGAAAGATCAGTCTTCCCGGCATATCTAAAGGTAATTCGTACGTCTCGGAATTGTCAAGCGATCTCGCATTCAAAGGCATGTCGTTTTGTTTTCTTTCTATTCAGTTCATTTTTATTTTTATTTATTTACTTTTGCTTTCTTCATTTTGTTTCGTTACTTATATTTTATTTTAAAATTGAGTGTAAAGAGGATGAGTATTGACTAGTTGGCTTAAAAAAGAGAGAAGAAGGTAGAAGAGGTAAAGGACACTTTATTAACTGAAACGACAGATTTCATTGTTTAAATAAACTGAAAAGCTGCAACAATAACTATAACTTAATGTGGTAAGGTTCTTCTGTGGTTGTGGTAGTCACGTTTGTGTTTCGACCGATCAGTGCTAACAAACCAAATCCAGTAGATTATAGTCACAAATTTTAGAATTCAAAGCACTTAGGGATACTGCAATACCAGTTGTAGAAGTATTAGGTAGAAGTGATGTTTCAATATGAACCCAATGGGCCAGCGCACACTGGATGAAGGTTACCCAGGGGTAAGATCCGGGTATCTTTTACTTCAATCGCACACTGGGTGAATAATGGTGGCGGAAAATGATGTCTACATGAACCGATTTTCATTGCAGTGATACGAAATACTCATTTTTTTTTGCATCTCGAAATTTTGAACTTATGTGTGTATTGGTTTCCCCCGATGTTAAACCGCTTCATAGCTGGTTGAAGATTTTGCTCTGTTTCATTCCATTTCATTTCATTTCTTACTGTACACTTCACCTCTCGCTCCCATAAACTCGGTTTAACGCCGAGGGAATTCATCCAGTGTGCGCTGGCCCATTTAGCGCTAACTGCCTGAACACAATGGTGAAGCTGTAGAGGTAGTAGTAGTACAAGCTATCAAAAGTAGAATAAACGCAAACTCTACGAACACAATGGGTAGCTGTAGCAGTAGAGTGTCACTGCAGCGGTAGTAAGAATTGGCTAACTTTTAACTTTCGTAGCGCTACAAGTTTGACAGCTTACTACAACTGTAGAAATGAACGACTGCGACATAATGAAATTTATCGAGCTCATTAAAAACAGAAGACTCCTGTGGAATTTATGCCATAATAATAAAGGCGAACCCCACAGGCGGATCAGTAGAAATGCGGTGAAGTGGGAGGGTTGTGATCCCTAGTTTTCGGATCATAACCTCGCTGATAAAAGGAAGAAGAAGAAGAAGAATATCTATAATAATAAGTTTAATAAACAAAACTTTATCTTTAAAAAAATATTTCTCAATAAAAACATAAAAACAATATCAATCGGCTGGCTTTATTTGGCATAAGCGCGCTACACCATGGTGGGTGCATTTTGTGAGTGTAGCGCCTCACCATTTGACAAGTCGTACTACTGCCACTACTGTCTACTAGAGTTAGGCTAAGTCGTGATTTCTTATTCACTGTGAATGTGAATGTATGGGAGTAACTTTTCTAGGAATGAAAAATTCTTCACTTACTAATAAAGTACAATTTACATCTTTTTCTGTTATCTATCAATAATTAATAATTGCCGTGTTTTATTATCACCCATGATCCAGATCAGATCATTGGTATATATGCATTACAATAACAATACGAGATCTTGCTTTTTATTTGGATCTATTTTCGTGATCTGAAAATTAGTTCGCCTATTCCTTGCTAGGCTACACTTTTGTCGACAATAGTCAAAACCCATGTTGCCAGATTAGAATATGAAATACTTTCTGCACTTTAAATATTATTCTATGATTTCTATGTTTTCTTTGCATTGGAATTATGCACATAAAAGCGTATCTGAAAGTAAATACTTATCCCAGTTAGTCCTAATGATTTCAAATCAATAATTATTGAGTAAATATACACCATTTGAATGAATTAGAATCGACAAAACATACAACAAATGAAAAAGATCGCATATTCTCTGAATTTTATAAGGGAAGATAAATCGCATGGCAACTCCGCTTGAATGTACTCAGCTGTGAAATTCTAATGGAAAAGAGGGGCAAAAATGATTCCTACTTTTAAATAACTAATTATTGAATGAAAACAATAACAAGTTGTACGCCAGAAGAAATAAATGTTGTTCCGGATGCATATGGCAAGAGTTAAGCACAATTTCAGCACGAAATAAACTCTATTTTGAAAGAAGTTCGATGCGGAAACTATAACTACACCACAAGATACAACAAAAATTGTTCGTTGATCCAGATCCAGGTCGTTTTATTTTCCTCGAGTGATCTGATCTGGATCAGATCAGATAATAAAACACGGCTAATATTGACTTCATGTATGGTGAATTTTAGGTAATTCGTTAATATACATGTGTGGATGCATGCATGTGCTATCCCGATTAGTACTAATACCGTTAACAATATTTCGATCAAATAATCCAAAAAATAAACTTAGCCCAGAAGTTGTGAAATCAAAGGTTGTTTGATTTGGATATGCCTGTTTAAATTTGATGTAGTGGTTTTGTACGATAGTTTCGCCTGCCACAAATTACATTTTGGGAAACTTTCGTCTACTTCCATAAAAAAATGTCAAAGAAAACGAATCTTTCTTCGCTTTATTATTGACGGCATCTTGAAAGTATTTTTTTAGGTACGCGCACTTGTACGCACCAAACAAAGAGAAATATTTCTCTTATCTGTGGTATAACCCAGGCAATAATATACATTTCATATATCAGGTTGTTTGTGTACCCAAGGCATTTCGTTCACCACGATTTGCTTTGTTCTATCCTTCGCCTCCTCTTACGTCAGTATACATAGATGTGATGTAAAAAAGAATTCCTCCCTTATTCATATTAGGTATATACATTTTCGTTCATCGTTCATTGCTCTGCACTGAGCAATGGCAGCTCTGTATCGTTTGGTGTCTAGATTTCGTTCAGCGTTCGTCGCTCTGCACTGAGCAGTGCCAGCTCTGTATCGTTTGGTGTGTACATTTCGTTCTTTGTTCGTCGCTATGCACTGAGCAATGCCAGCTCTGTATCGTTTGGTGTATACATTTCGTTCTTCGTTCGTCGCTCTGCACTGAGAAATGCCAGCTTTCTATATTAGGTATATACATTTTCGTTCATCGTTCATTGCTCTGCACTGAGCAATGGCAGCTCTGTATCGTTTGGTGTCTAGATTTCGTTCAGCGTTCGTCGCTCTGCACTGAGCAGTGCCAGCTCTGTATCGTTTGGTGTGTACATTTCCGTTCTTCGTTCGTCACTCTGTATTTAGCAATGCTAGCTGTGTACCTTTTGTTGCGAATATAGAAATGAGAAACAACGTTTTCGAGTTTAACAATTCACAGTTTATTTTTAATCGTGCACAGGCTGCGAATGCGAATTTTCATTCGCAGTGAATAATTCACAGGTAATGATTTTTTACCTATCTTTACTATCAACTAGTGCTCCCGCTATAGCTACATCGCATCGTTTTAAAACCTGGTTGTTTGAAAGTGTTATTGGTTGATAAAACCGAGATATGTAAACCCAAGCTGTGGAGTTCAAGAAAAGGATGGGTAATTATTTAGAAAAGGAGCTTCCCCCCGATTTTGATGGACTTTTCTAGCTTCTAAGATATATGCCTTGAAAGTTCCCATACAAAATAAAGATGAAGCTTGTTTCAGTTTCATCATAGTTTCGCCTGAAGATGTGCAACGATGTTTTAAATAAACACATTTTTCACGCTCAAGTTTTTCAACTTCTAACAGTATGCAAATATCGGCTTGGTTTAGAAAATGCTTGCGAACTTAAACCACAGACAATTAGTTTTATTATCTGTGCTTAAACCGTAATGATGCATTTTGCGAACTTAAACTGTAATGAGTGTAGTTCGTTCTTTGTTGAACATTTTTTCTCAGAAGAAACGAGCAACAACAATGCTTACACAAGTGCAAAAACCATCACCGTAAATGGTTATTTGTTAGCAGTTTCGCATATGTCATAAATAATTGACGAACGTTGTGGGAGCTCTTATAATTGCATATTATTAAGAGTTGAAGAAATTGAACGTGAAAAATGTTTTTATTTAAAACATGGTTGTTCGACTCTCGCTAGAACCGGGCATCAGGAAAAAAAATAAAAATAAAAAATCAGAAATTCCTTCTCGTTATTATCCTTGAAACTATGGCACAAAGTGTTGTGATAGATGCCTATCGCATTTTTTTTTTGTTTGGTTTGTTGTAGTTGGAAGTAATAAGAAGTAATGGGGTAAATTGCCCTTAACAGCTTCTAGTTGAACATTGCCTCATTCCGCAAGCGAGCCGATAAGGGCTTGGATATCAGTAAAGATAATAATATTATGGGTGGGTGTTGGAAAATTGTTCAGTGCACGGCGAGTGTCACGAATTGCAAGAATATCTCCCTTGAAAATATTGGCAAAGTGTAATCGATACATTCAGCTTATCTGAAAAAATGCCTCCGAAGTCCATTTACGAGCCGAAGGTCCGTGTTGCTAGATTGAAATCTTTGGTCATTTTCTAAATCTGCTCTGGTTAAGAGCTTTACAGAGAAAGGAGTTTTGTAATCAGTCGAAGAATCAGCCAATTCGTTTAGCATCGTCTCCAGGACTTGGCCATATCGCTTAGCGGTCCAACACCCAGATGCATAGATATACCAAATGCATAGTACTGTGTGTGTAAATCGAGATATGGCAAGTGCAGGATCACAGTTAGAACATCCGTTAGATAGGATCTCAGTACACCTGTGATGATATTAACTCGGAAACTACTACTAGTTCTTCTGCGAAGAAGCCCTCCTCAGCTCCAGACACGTTAGTCCAAAGGATATACCACCTAGTAAGAATAAAAGAAGCACATTGACGGTTCATAAAAAGTCCACCTGCGAAGCTTTTCTAGTATATTCTTTGGAGATGTCAATTCCCGCTATGATTGTTACCTAGATTGACACGGACAAAACATAAGAGTTCTATTTGTTTTCCGGTTGAATTCAAAGTTGCCTTACATTTCCGACAGGTGACATTAGGTCTGTCTTTTTTTTTTTAGATTTGCCCCAGGGTTGGCCTCGGTTTTTTCGACGACTCCCAGATGTGTCAAAAAACCTTGGTTTTCCCATTCTCAAAAATGCATTGGAGCTGTAATGTGGATGTTTTGGCAATTTGAGTTTATTTTTCGTTCCGAACTGAAATTCCATATTTGCAGCGCTAGTTTATTGAATACCAAGTAGATATAAATTTAAACATAATTCAAACAAGAAATTCGATCGATTTTAGAGCTACCTGATATCTCAAAAAACATACCTATTACAGTGAACTCTCGATAATTCCCTTCATCGGACAAGGGAAAAACTTTGAATTAACGAGGTTTTCAAATTATAGAGATTTCAGAGAAAAAGAAGATTTTTGCAAAACGAAATTTTTATTTCACGTATATATGTATATGTACTTATGTGCAGTATATGTTTACATTTATGTAATATTCCACAGGGTAAAGAAATGTGTACATTAAACACACAAGGCACAGGCTTTTGGCACATACGCACTTCAACGAACAGTTATATAGAAGCAAATAGACTTGACCTCGAATTATAGACGTAAAAAAACCATCAAGTTGGAATTAGAGAGGTTTGCTTCGCTGCAAATTCCAATTAACGAAGAGGGCAAGTTGCATAGGTTTTCTTCGATTAATAGAGGTCTTCTCGTGGGATTGAGGCATTACTTCTATTTATAGAGGTTTTCGAATTATAGAGGTTCGAATTATCGAGAGTTCACTGTACCAGCTAAAAAGAAGTACCTAATAGAAAGAAAATGTTTGGAATGAATTAATGGTTGGCGGTAATTGAAGGATGTTCTAAACATTCCGCAGAAGAGGTCCATGTTATACTTATGTTAGATCAGGTATCTTCGATGATTTCTTTACAGAGTCTGCGTTTTTGTGTTTGAAAAAAAATTAGTAGATATGCTCTGATGTGACTATTTAACACATAATCCTAACGTGCCGTCCAAATGTAAGTAACGCTTGTTAGTTCTTGGCAGTCTGACGCAGAATGTCTAAGGACATGCCAAATTATTTCCAGCTCTGGTTATGCACTCAAATTTATTATTTTTATTTTCTTTTATGTTTGCTTTTTTATATTATTTTATTTTTTTGCATTCATTTTCATTTCAACTGCATATTCCGTTTTAAGTTCTTTTTTCTCAACGTTTGCACTTTTTGACGCTGTACTGAAACCCTACAAACAAATCCCAGAAACCCAATAAATTAAAATCGGTTTTTTGACCCGAATTTTATTCGATCTCACAATATTTCATTTTTTAAACTAACACACCATTATATACCCAATAAAAAAAAGGACTCATAATCCGTCCAAACACCCACACATTGCTCCGCCGAAACGAAAGAAACAAATTACCGTTTGAACAGAGTGAAATAATTTCGTTT
The DNA here is from genome assembly GCA_945910035.1 of Brachypalpus laphriformis. Lineage (NCBI taxonomy): Eukaryota > Metazoa > Arthropoda > Insecta > Diptera > Syrphidae > Brachypalpus > Brachypalpus laphriformis. The sequence goes on from OX246753.1 coordinate 39,772,004, forward strand.
TGTTTTGCTGTTTTTGACATTTTTTTGTGTTCTTTTGATCTTTTTCTTGTTGTGTTTTCTTGCAAATACCCGCCTTTATATGATGAAAATCTTATTTTGGTTTCCTTTTCTGGTTTAGATCATCCCATTCATCCACCAACTGAGACAACAAATCCATGGGACTTGGAGTTTCCACCAAATAAAGGATACACAATAAAGGCAGTCAATGGTGTATTCAATCTTTTTGAGGATGAGGTAAGCGTTAAAGATTTGTCTATATCACAGGATTCTTAAATGAAATTATTATTAATAGTCAGACCTTTTTTTGTTGCATATGCGTTCTTTTAGTGATCAGAAAAATGCGTCTGTAAATCGTGCGACGGTGAAAAACTGAAATTTGTACGGTCATGCTGATATACTCGTACAATAGAAATCAGAAAATTTCGGTCATTAAAATTAGTTACTTTTGTAAACCATCGACGAAATTTTTCTAGTTGAAAAATTTTTTTTTCTTTTGACAGATGGAACAGTAAAAGAATTGAACATTTTCGTGCAATGATTTTGTATTAGCTGTTCAGAAGAATAATTTACGGTTCAAAAAGCAATAAATGTAATAAATTTTCGATGAAATGTTTGATTTTTCATGAACCACAATTCAACTCTAGATTGACGTTGATTTGTTATGTTGAAGTGTCCCAAAATTCGAATACAAATTTTGAACGTTCTCATTTTTTCTGATCGCTATAACTGACGACATAGATGGCGCTGAAACAGAAATGATCTTTAGCTCTAATCAGCAAGCCTTTCTTTAAAATATCAGTTTGGCATTCTGTGATACTTAGATGTATTTCTCTTAAGTTTCGAATAATAAATAGTCTTTTCCTTATTTTAGGAATGCAAAACACTCGTAAATTATGAATATCCAAAACTAGATAATTTTATCAATGATATGCAGGTTATGTGTAATATGATAGCTGATGGACCATTGTAAGCTGTTGTACTAGCATGCTCGATAAAATTGAATTGATCAAGGCTTTTTTTCTTTTTTCTTTAGAAAATCTTTCTGTTATAGACGTCTGAGCTATTTATCGTCTAAATTCAATTTGCATGTTCTTTTGAATGAATTGCGAGAGTTGGCCTCACAGAAAACAACTGCTCACAGGGATTTCTATAACATAAGGTAAGTTGATAAGAACTTTTAAGAAAATTTTGTGCGCGTTTTATAATTATTTCATCCAAATCAGAACTTGGTATGAGCTTTTGTGATCTCATAACATTTTTTCAAGTTTGAATAGTAGGGGTATGATATTTTAATTGGTAGTGTAAAGCTTTTAGCTTTGAGGATTATTCGAAAGCAGAACTGGGATGATGAGGGTGATCGTTTATTGGATTTCTTTTGAAGGTTGCAGTAAGAAATTAGTCTGGATTCTACAGTCCAGTTATTACTAGCGGTAATACGAAGGCCAATTGAAAAGTTTCTGGCCTTTTCAAGAAAAACATATTGTTCAAGCCAAAAAATATTTATTTCTCAACCCTTCACTTCATCTTACCTGAAAAATACCGATTCACAGAGTTTTACACAAACGAGACACTTAGCGCGCAGATAGTTAAATCTTGTGCACCCGTTCTGATGCCCCACAAGCCTCAGCAATCTCCTGAACGGCCAGTCGACGATCTTCCAGCACAGTTTCATGCACTAAATCGACAATTTCGTCAGTTGAAACAGTTTTTGGGCATCCAGAACGTTAATCATCAAAAATGCTTGTACGGCCACGTTTTTACTCATCCACACAATGTTTGACGGTTGTATAATATTATACTGGAATAAAATAATCTTATCAGCGCGCAATACTCGATTTTCTCCATTGTTGAAAGAAGACTTCACCTGTCAACTTCATGAGACTGACATGATCGGAATGACTTGAAATTTATATACATGTATCAACGCCATCTATCGGACGGTGACAAGAATTAAATTATATCATGATTGTTTGTCTATAAGGCCGGAAACTTTTCAAATGACCCTCATATAAGTCATCCTGATTTGCCATGGACAGATCGATCCACTGCAGCCAAAACGACTCGACCGATTTGATCCAAACTTCACATCTGGGGTCAGTATAATTACAGTTCGAAGCAGAGTCGAAATTTTCATTCTAGCGTCAAAATGACAGCTTTCTTCCCAACCTTCATCCGTCCCTCAAAGAAACATACAGTAGATTAGATTAGATTATATAGATTTTTATTGCTATACTACAAAATTTTACAAAATAGTGGCAGAGTGCACATTTATGCGCGAAGGAATTACAAATTTTTGAATTCCGCATTCATGCGTGATAGTGGATTGCGATGAGTGTCATTCTTTCCGCACTTTGCATTTCACTGTCGACGCGTGCGGACAAAAGAAGAGGGCAAAACTGACGAATGTCATTCATGAATGATAGTGGATGTTGAGTGGAAAAAAAACCATCGTACCGGGAATCGCATTCATGAGTGATCGTGGATGTTATTTAAACGACTCGATACAGGTATCGATTGCATTTGATACGTTTGTTCATACTTTATACATACATATGTATGTCGTACATACATGTTCACAAAAGATGTCCAATCGGTGCTATATCGAAGTAAAGGGGGTAGATAATTTTTTTCTTTTTTTTATAATTTGCGCGCGCCGAAGGGATTATTAATACCCTTATACTGATGCTCAGGGCACGGGCGGATGGGAAAAGGGGGGAGAGGAACGGATGAGATGCCGGTTTGCGTTGGCTTTAAATGTTTGAAGGTTGTAATGATTAGGAAATACAGAGGCTGGTAGATCGTTCCACAAACGTGTTGTTCTGCTTACAAACGAATCCCTATATTTGACAGTACGTCCGAAGTTGGGCTTGAGGGTGAAGTGATGTGCATTCGAAGCATGACGCGTATTGCGGGTGAAGATTTGAAGGGGAGGAATGCAGCTGGCTATTTCGCTGGAGCATTTTTTATAAAAAAAAAGCGGTAAAATAGGGAAAGACATGAGACATTTCTACGATGTTCAAGTGAGACTATGGAGTTCACAATGACTCTATCACCTATAAGTTTCAACGCGCGGTTCTGTACCCTATCTAGAATGTGCAGAACGGTCTTGGGTGCACCAGACCAGATGTGGGCGTTATATTCCAGCTTTGGGCGGATGAATGCCTTATGGTGGCCAGATCAGACGGGGTAAAATATTTTTTGCAACGCTTAAGGAATCTTAGACATTTAGCAGCATTTTTGGCGACTTCAAATATGTGATCGTTCCATCGAAGACGGTTACGGAACGAATATGAAAAACTGAGGGTACTGTCATCAGCGAAGTAATGGATTGGATTAGAAGTAGCAGACAAGAGGTCATTTATAAAAATGAGGAAGAGAGTCGGAGACAAAACGGAGCCCTGGGGAACACCAGCATTTATATGGTGAATTGCAGACTTGAAGCCGTCCAAGACAACTTGTATTGAACGGTCCAAAAGGTAATTTCTAATCCATTGAAGAAGAGACTCATCGATGCCATATGCAAGCATTTTCGACAAAAGAGTCTGATGCCAAACTCTGTCAAATGCCTTAGAAATATCGAGCGCAACCATCTTCGTTTCGCCGAAGTGATGGATTGATTGGTTCCACTTCTCGGTGAGATATGCCATCAAATCACCAGTGGACCTGTTGCTACGAAAACCGTACTATCGGTCATTGAGGAGTTTTCGTGAATCAAGATATTTCATAAGCGGACGATTTATCAGCGTTTCCATGACCTTGGAAAGAAGGGACGTAAGTGCAATGGGTCGAAACTTACACGAGTCATTCACTCATTTGAGACCAGTCGGACTGTAGTGTTACTTATTTTACTCAGACAAACCCTTTAATTAAATTTTCTTTTCTAAATATGCATAAAAACTAAATTTACTAATCTCAAAATTATACTCCACATATTTTAAAATACACTCAGGTAGAAAAATTGGTTGGGTCGAAAAAGACCTGAGGGACAGTTTCTCGAAAACGGGTTTATCTATTCTGTTCAAATTTAATATTTGGGTAAGCCTGGATAAATGCTTTTAGAAAGTATGCCAATCTGTTGAATAAAAGTTCGTGTAACGGTATCAGATTTAAAGTTCATCTATTTTTTGGTTGTTTCCCGGCCAATTTTGTTCAAAATTCATACCTACTCAATATATAACTAGGGTTATTACCAAAATTGGTTTGGAATGAAAGAATACGCACTAGGTTCCAGAATAACATGAATGCCAATCTAGAGATTTTGAAGTCTTCAAACATTTGCTTAAATATTGAGACACTTACAAATGTTATAAAAAATGCAATCCCTCCATACATACTAGCACGAAACAAAAGTATCTGCAAGCAAAAATGGTTTGACAAAGAGTGTGCTAACGCAAGAGACAAGTCGTTCGCTTTTTTAAAGCTATTTAGGGTTCATAACACCAGCATTTTCAAATTGCTTTACGGAGAAGCAAACAAGGCTTTGAAACGTCTTTGCTATGCAAAAAAAGTAGCCTACGAGCAACAAAAGATCGCTGTTGTAAATAACTCGAGATCCTCTGCTGAGTTCTGGAGAGCTGTAAAGGTCATAAACGGACAACCAAATACGATTGCCGCCACGTTAAAAGCTCCTCTTCTGAGAGAACACTTTAGCAACCTGCTCAACGCTACGATCAGCTCTCCTTTGTTTCAGTATGCCGCCCCTCTTTTTACTGACAAGTTTTTGGATGCTCCAATTTCATTGCAAGAAGTAAAAAAGGTAATCGATAATTCAAAAAGAAAGAAAGCACCAGGAGATGACCGTATTCCATTCGAATTTTATAAAAATTGCACAGACGAATTTGTATATGCGCTCACGTTGGAATTTAACCGAATCTTCGAAACTGCATCTATTCCAGGAAGCTTCAAAAAAGCAATCATTTATCCGCTACACAAAAAAGGGGACTACAACGATCCAACTAACTATAGAGGAATATCTTTTTTGAACACCTCTGCAAAACTTTTTTCTGCTTTGATCTATAATAGGCTTACTCAGTGGGTTAAAAACAATGAGGTTTTATCGGAGTTTCAAGCAGGTTTTAGAGAAAACTACTCTACTGTCGACCAAATATTTGTATTAACGAACATTGCTGAAATTTATAAAAAGAAACACAAAAAGTTATATGCATTTTTTGTTGACTTTCGAGCGGCATTTGACTCCATAGCACGAGAGGCGCTATTCTACAAATTACACAAAGTCGGAATCTCCAACAAAGTCATCTACATATACCCTAAGAGCAATGTATGAAAATAATGTAGCGTATGTATGGGATGGAGAATCTATATCTGATGAATTCACATCAGCAATGGGAGTGAAGCAAGGGTGTATATTGAGTGCATTACTATTTATATTGTTCATCAATGACATAACATGCTGTAGGAGGAGGTATAGATTTTTGCCGAACAAAGATCCCTGGAATGCTGTACGCGGATGATATTGTCTTCCTTGCTGATACGGTAAATGGTATGCAGCTAATGATGAATAGGCTAAGCGAATATTGTAAATGCTGGAACCTCTTCGTTAACCTGGAGAAATCGAAAACTATGATATTCAGAGATGGAGGCGGCAGATATTCCAGAATCGAAAAATGGACATATTGTGGTGAGGTTGTTGAAAATGTGCGCAAATACAAATATCTTGGAGTTCTGATATCAGGCAACTTAAATATGAACAACCACTTGGAGGCGAAATTATCAGATGCTAAGCGAGCAATTTCTTTGATCTGGGGACGCTGCATTATGAATAATTATGTAACCCATAGCTCAAAACAAAAACTGTTTCGCGCAACTGCGGCATCAATACTATTATATGGAGCCCAGGTGTGGGGATACCGCTCTTTCCCAGCAGTGGAAACATTTTTCCGATATTTCCTGAAGCGAATCTTTCGATTGCCTTGTAGTACGCCAAATTACATGTTATATCTAGAAACTGCGATGCCACCTATGTTTTTGGAAACTTTGAAGTTACACTTTAACTATATAATCAAAGTAATGTCGATGGACGAAAAGAGGTTGCCGAAAATTGTTCTTACACATCTTTTAACAACAAGAGCTAACTTCTTGGGTGAGTGGCAGAATCTTGCATCCGAGTGTGGTGTAAGCCTAAGTATTTCACCAGATGTGCTGCCTACGTTAATGAGATGTCAATTTAACACTCTGCTTGAAAAAACAGGAAACAATTTGTACGAGAGGTATGCTAATGAAGCCCAATCATCTCAGCATAGGTTGCTCTATAGCAAATTAACATTTCATCTTCAAGACAGTACGTATTTTCTAAACTCTAATTCAACGGATAAAATAAGTACTATATTTAAATTGAGAGGAGAGCTAGTACACCTAAATTTTATACCGCACCGCCCAGACCTTCCAATTTTGTGCAATATGTGCAATTTGAATGTACGAGAAGATGTGTTTCACTTTCTTGCTATTTGTCCAATTTTAAAGGAATTACGTTTACGTTTCTTTGGATCAACTATCCTAGGTGAAGATGAGGCAATCTGCATTCTGAATGGATGGCAAGGATGGGATTCAATATACAATTATGCACTGAATGCCCTTCGCTATAGGCAACGCGTTATTCAGGAGAACTTCTAAATTTCATGTTTAAGTCAATATATTTATTAAGTATTATGTTAATCGTCAATCTGGTAGACGGCCATCAGCCAAACCAAAAGACTTATAACTTTTCTTGTTTCTGTTAACTTCTTTTTTAAAAATGAAATAAAAGTCATTTAAGACTTAACTTAACTTAACTTAACTTATAACATATGGGATGACCTAGCGTACCAAGTTTTGAAAAATTGTAAAAGCTTTCTTTCGCAAACTAGTTGCGAGCACGTACGACCTAATTTATTTATTTTATCGATCCCCTTGGACTTATCTAAACCAATTGGTTGGTAGAATTTCGGTTTAGTTTCTTATAAATCCCCGAAAAGATGTTGAATATTATGGGTCGTATGGAAATGTGTATCGCGTTACAACTCCAAAGGCATGACTGTATGCCACGTATGAACATCTTAGCTTCGGCTGATCTGTCATAACTTCATTTAAGTATTTCAAAGTCCCACAGATTGTACGGCATGATTTTAGATTTAATGTGGCCATTTTGCTAATGGTTAGTTACTCTTTAAGTGCCTTATTCTTGATACTATGTGACCTCTGCTATGAAGCCCATCAGACAGCACTGATCTTGTCCTGCTTCAATGATCTCAGTTCAAATTTGCTGGTGTTTGTTCTTTCACTTCCATCATTTCTTGTTTTCATCGCTGATTGTACGTTTGAAAAAAGTTTCTCATTTCTCATTTACAACCAGTAACTTTCGCTACTCTCTCTAAATCAGTTTCTTTGAAGAGCGTGGATACACACGATACAATTGTCGTATACAACACCAAATTTGTCCAACCGTCGGTACAACAGTTGTATCGTGTATTTCCTACTTAATGCCCATCTCCCTATTGGTGTTAAAGAATCCTTAAGGTTTTACATAAACCATACATTTTGTTGTCACTCTCAGTATGGAATCGCCTCTGTCTTACCTCCAGAAAAGTTTAATAAGAACTTTAAATATATCTTTTTTGCAGGAAAGTCGATACTCATATCCACGCAGCTTCATGTATGAATCAAAAACACCTATTACGTTTTATTAAGAGGACTCTCAAGAAGAGTGCCAATGAGGTCGTCACCATAAGTAAAGGTCAACCGATGACTCTGGCCGAGGTATTTCAATCTATGAATCTGACCACATACGATCTCACCGTGGACATGTTGGACGTGCATGCAGATCGTAACACCTTCCATCGATTTGATAAGTTCAATGCCAAGTACAATCCCATTGGAGAGTCACGTTTGCGTGAGGTATTCCTGAAGACAGATAACTACTTAAATGGAAAATACTTTGCACAAATTATCAAGGTGAGTTAAAAGCTATTCCTGTACATCTACGATTTAAAGACTTTCATACCATATTTCAGGAAGTGGCCTTTGATCTAGAGGAATCCAAATACCAGAACGCTGAACTGCGTCTCTCAATCTATGGTAAATCACGTGATGAGTGGCTTAAATTGGCCAAGTGGGCCATCGATAATGATGTGTATTCAACAAACATTCGCTGGTTAATTCAAATGCCGCGCTTGTTGTAAGTTTTCACAACTCCTGTTATGAAAGCTTTCACTAACTAGTTTCTCTTACTTTTCAGTGATATCTTCAAGACAAACAAATTGGTAAATGCATTCCAGGAAATTTTAGATAATATCTTCTTGCCACTATTCGAAGCCACAAATGATCCAAGCTCTCAGCCGGAACTCCATCGTTTTCTACAGTATGTGATTGGTTTCGACTCTGTGGATGATGAGTCTAAGCCAGAAAATCCACTCATTGAGGTTGACATAGACACTCCAGAGAACTGGACTCATATAGACAATCCACCGTATGCATACTACATCTATTATATGTATGCTAACATAAGTGTTCTTAACAAATTCAGAAAGTAAGCTCTTACGATCCATTAATGTTCCACATGGGCTCATCCAATAAAATTCGTTTTTACAGGGAGCGTGGATTAAATACATTTGTGCTTCGACCACATTGCGGTGAAGCTGGACCCGTACAACATTTAGTATGTGGCTACTTGATGGCTGAAAATATCTCTCATGGTCTTCTACTAAGGAAGGTTCCAGTTCTACAGTATCTCTACTACTTGGCACAGATTGGAATAGCCATGTCTCCACTGTCGAATAACTCTCTATTCTTGGATTATCATCGAAATCCTTTGCCAGAGTACTTAGCACGTGGCTTAGTTATCTCAGTGTCCACTGATGATCCATTGCAGTTCCACTTTACCAAGGTTTGTTGTTGTTGGTTTTCAATATAATTTAGGTGATTTTTAATGTTTTATTGTTTGCAGGAACCTTTAATGGAAGAATACAGCATTGCTGCACAGGTATGGAAGCTTAGTTCATGTGATATGTGCGAATTGGCAAGGAACAGTGTTCTCATGAGTGGATTCCCTCACAGAGTAAGCTACCATTTATGCAAAAGCTTTAATACTTAATATTTCCTTCCCTAGATAAAACAACACTGGCTTGGACCAAACTATACCCGTGAAGGCGTTGCCGGTAATGATATTACTCGTACCAATGTACCAGATATCCGTGTGGCCTATCGTTCTGAAACTTTATTGGATGAATTATCAAATATCTTTAAAGTACATGAAACCCCTTTGGTGTCGAATTGAAACAAATATAGAGAGGCTTTTGTCTATGTACCTTAGTGAACAAATAAATCAAGTCAGATATATTTTAATAAGAACAGTAGTATTTTATAATCACCGCCTGTTCTGATGAGACCAAAAGGGAGATACATTCGTACGTATAAATCCTCTTATAGCTCTGTTAACCTATTTGAAGTTTTTTTTTTTTTTTATATCAAATCATTTTGTTCACTCAAATTCCTCTCTGATATAAAAAATTGAATTTGAGTATGTAATCATGCAACTGTTTTAAATGACAATTTGATGTTAACAAAACCACTTAGCTAAGCTTTTGCTATTTATAACGTAAATTCTTAAACAAAAAAGTAAAATCCATTTTTATGTATAATCACCATTTTGGAATAAGGAATAGAGATTAAAAATGAATTTATTAATGCATACTACAAAGCAGAGTTTCATTTCAAATCTGTCCAATCTTAAAGAAGGGATGAAAGTCACTTAAAAAAGTTTAGCAAACATTGAAGTGTATTCTATAACTCTATCATCTATCAATTTAAAATTTAGGAGACGACCTGGAGGAAATGAAAAGGGATATTAACTTCATCCAGAGATGATTTACCTACTTAAATCTAATAACCCATTGAGGGGCATAGTAATGCAATGCGTTTAAACTCTCTCCAGCTTATTCCTAAAGACATCAATCACTTCTTAACTATTGCGCGCCTCTTTCCTTAGGATGACCCACAATGGGATGGTCTTCGTGCCATAAGGTGTGACCAATCCAGTTCCTGCTCTGATAATGCTTTTCATTAGAGATATGATTGAGCAGAAAAATTCTTTAGATAATTTGTGTACGATAGTTTGCAGCTGCCGACTGAGAGTGGCAGTCACCTTCAATGTAATACAGCCATACAACGGTACTGATTCAACGTTGGAGCTGAATAGTCGCAGGATAGTTCTTATACCGTAAAATCGATTTTTGATGGAATACCGAACCCAACTTTCGCTTCCCCGATTCGGAGACCATACTTCCTAACTTTAGAAAATTGTCAACTTTCTAGCACAGCTGTCCAGCAAACACCTCAATTTTTTAACTCGAATCCGATCATGGTCGCTCAAGTGCCGAAGAACGTGTTTGTCAAATATTGACTCAAGATTCAGGCACGAGAAAGCTGACCACGCGAAAGAATTTACTAAGACACTTTTTCTTATAAAAAAATATATGTAATTTATTTTCAATTAAATAAGTTTTACAATATTATCAGTTCTCTCCTCTGATGTTAAATCTAACCGGAACTGGAAGAAATCGAGATTCTTCTATATATAGTATGCTGATCATGAACGATGATCGATATTAAGTATCAATACTCTTTTAATGCAACTTCCATAAATCATTTCCTTAATAGTTTGTAGCTGTACACAGTTTCATATTCCAGAGTGGCTTGGATCATTTGTTTATCAGTTCTTTAATGGTTTGGATCAGTTGATTTATGCGTTTGTGCATAATCTAGATTAGTCTTCTAAGAAACGTACTTGGGACGTCCGTTGTGATATGTGTTGCATGTGTACTGCATCGTCTGAAATATTGTGTGAGGCCTGTAATATATCTCGCATTGGGTGCCGCGTTTGCCAACCAAAATCGCTGTTTCCAACGCTCTGTTGGTGCAGTTTAGGAGCAATAAGTCAGAGTTTTGGCACCGATTAATCACTGTAGGTGAAACTTCAAAAATACAGTCAAAACAGTGGACTGTGAAGGGGGAACCGACCCAAAGAAAACAATTTTTCTTCTTTTTTCTTTCGGGTGGGAAAGTGATGGCAACTGTTTTTTGGGATAGTCATGGAGTTATCCTAATCGATTATCTACAAAAAAGGAAAACCATTACAGGAGCATACTACGCATCATTACTTGACAAATTGAAGGCAAAAATTGCGGAAAACGGCCACATTTGCAGAAAATAACACCATGACAGTGCTGTCTCACATCTCAGTGGTTCCCATGGCAAAAGTCCACGAATTACGGTTTGAACTGTTTGACCACCCTCCTTACTCACCAGATCTTGCCCAAGCAACTTTTTTTTTTTGTTCCCTTAGCTAAAAGTTGCGCTCAGAGGACAGAGATTTTCATCAAATGCGAAAGCCATTCTTTTTCTTCCTTTTTCAGTGAGGATATGATCCGAAATTAAGGGATCATAGTCCTCCCACTTCACTACATTTCTACTGATCCGCCTATTTGACCTCAGAAAATATGGGCAGGCCTGCCGATTTTGGATCACTCGGTTACTGAGGCCAATGAAATGCCGATGTCGTCGCATTAGTCTGATCCAAGCGTTTATAGGCCTGTCTCTCCTGCCTCGCGTTGTCTTTGGAACGTTCATTGATATTTTTTAACATGGTTCAAATGATCTCTTCTTAGAACGTGGCAATACCAGCTGAGCCGGTATGTCCGGAATAGGCCTGAGTGACTCAGAGAACGGGCAGCACAAGTACTCTGTCTTTTTTGAAATAATGCGATATCCATTTCCCTCCAAAACGTTCACCCACACACCAAGTGCTCGTTGCAGGGATGTATGAGAATGCCATTACCTTCGTAAACAGTTGTTTTCCATGGAAGACGCCGAATACTATTTGGACGCGTTAAACAGATGGCAGCATCGCTGGGAGAAGTGTATAAACTTACAATAAGACTATGTAGAAAAATAAAATATATCTTTGTTAGGTCAGAAACTTTACAGACCACCTTCGTATTATGAATAGAAAACTACACAAACAGTAGACATACATTGAAATAAAATACATTTATTCAATTCGGAAATAAATCATTCCATTAAATCATTTAACTTATCATTTAAACACAGATCTTTTGTTTTGCATTCCTCTGATACATATCTTTTTTTTTTTTGGTTTTTTAATACTAAAATTTTCCATTTAAATAAATAAAACTCATTTTTTATAAATATCTATAAAAAAAATTGCTAGACGTGAAAAAAACAACAAAGTTCACGTGAACATTATCAAAAAAAATGTTCACAGAACAAAATTAGGTTAGAAAAAAAAAAAAACATTTCCTTCTTCCAAAAAAAAGGATAATAAATATAATTTGCACGAAAAACATTTTTGCTACTTAAATGTGTGTCTTTAACATCGTATCCATTGAAATGTCACATCTTTTTAGCTCTTTTATGTCTTAAAATGGTGAATTCATTCCAAGTTTCGTTCCGAAATCTAATCTCGCTCGCCGTTGGTATCTTGTGTTGACTCTGAAAGTAAAACCCATTAGATACATGAATTGAAAGGAAAAAGGTTTATAACTAACTTGATTTCTTGCCACTTGCATATCTCAGTTACAGCGAAACTTATCAAACTACTGCAGCATGTAAAAACAATCGCTGGCCAGGCTGTTAGTACCTCATCCATGAGATTACCATGCAAAATCATTTGTAGGACACAAATCACCATGTGCATTATGAGAATCGTAAAAATGTTCAGACTCCAGATACGATTGCTGAATGGATTCTTCCGCCACATGGAGTGATCTCGATGTACGAATGAGGCGGATATTATCACTAAAAAAAATATGAAACGAATTTTTTATACTCAAGGGAAGACATGAGGGTGGATGGCAACTTACCAAAGTGTAAAATGATTCCCAATAGGGAGAAAATGCGGGCAATTTTCAAATTGATGTGAACCTTATCTTCATTGATATCCACTATTTCAACTGGATTGGCGGTGAATGTACAAAATGAAAGGATCTAGAAATATGAGATATGGAATAATCTGATTTGTCTCAATTTGGAATAGTTTTGATTGAGATCGAACAGGAATGTAATCCGATTCTAAAAACAAAACTGATGAACTTTTTCTTTTTAAGTAAACTGATTGCTGGATAAACAGTCATGTCTGTGTAAGATAGTTCTAGACTTTACTCATTCGCTGCAGGACTACTCTCCCTGACAGGATTGGGAAATGAAGAAAGCACTGAAAAATCGCGCATACTCTTCAGATAAATGCCATAGCGAAGCGAAGCTTGTTCAATAGGACAAGCTGGCAAACTTTTTAGAATGCGCACTAGAATTAGAATATAGAAGGAGTCTTAGACAACTGCTGCACAATATCACAGTAGAGATGGAATGTCCGAGATCTGCGGAAAGACCATTTAGGTTAAAACATCAGGGGTGTGTGATCAATGTGAAGTTCTATCTCACTAAACGTGGAGCCTAGTATTAGACAAACTTCTCGACAAGCTACAAGGTTTCAGAATAAGCTTTGTTGGTTATTGTGTTGGTTGGAGTGAAGATAAAAATGTCCCTCTTAGTGGGACTTCGGTCTCTAATCTGAAGACTATTCTACGCTGAACGTACATCTTGATACGAAAACAATTATTATCTATGGGTCGGCCCAAATGAACTACGATAAACGCGATGAGGAAAATATCGGTTAGGAACTTTCACGTGTAAGGTGTTCGTGCCTTACAGAGATGATCGAGGTAGTACTCGATCTTTGACATCTACGCCCTTAGAGTAAAAGGTCAGCAAATTGGGTTATCATGAAAATCACAAAAGAGATGGTAGGAAATGTATCAGACTTAGAGATAGTTAGTCACTCTTAAAAGTAGAACTTCTATTCTAAAACTCCAAAGATAGCAACCTATGAAATGCAACTTCGGCAAAAACTTCACCACGAAACTGCGCGTTAAAATAGACCGGTAAATCTTTGATCTATACCCTCAACAACGAAACCATGGAACGGCATACGGACGACGCAACGGTACAAAGACAACTGAACAAACAGCGTCCGTGGGTGGCTTCTCCTCTTTCCGAGTTGATTCGAAGGACCAAACTAATCAAAACCATTAAAATTATTCATCGACTTACCATCACAAGAATCGGCGTGACAAACTTGCATCCATAGCACCAGACGACAAAGCCAAACACCTTCGAATCGTATTCCGTTTGCTTCTTGCCTGTTGCTCGATTCATTGTCTTCGGATCGGCATCGATGTGCGCCAAGGACAGTGATATCAGTGGCACGGGTACACACATCAAATAGATAACAGCCAACGGTGTCAAAATCGGCGGTAACGATAGGCAGGCACTTAAAATATTTATAACTGCTAAGGTTCCAGCACAGCAGGCCCAGTATTGTATGCAATTCCAAAGTCCCGATGAGAATCGTCGTGACAACTCAATTATAGCCACCGTCGACAGTGGATCATCTCGACTTACAGATATCGAACATGGCAGGGAGTTAAGTAGCCTGCTTAAGTAAATTGGCGACACCGTGTTTCCCTGAGACTGCATTGGACGTGATTGAGCGCCCTCTAGTAGTTCCAAGGACGCTAAATGCTGTTGTTGCGAGAAATTACTGCTCGACGAGTCTTTAAGTTTCATTAGCCTAAGTTTGTTGTTGATGATGTTTGTCTCAGTGTAGGCGGGTATATCTTGACAAACCTGTGGATACAGTGGTTCGACGGCGATACTACAATCTGCCTGAAGGAAAATCTCTGCATTTGCATTGCTCGCGCTCGATCCCATGCATACTACGATCTCGCCGTAGGATTGCATAATGCTTAGCATCTCGCAGGTTGCCTCTGCTGAACAGTCGGTGAAAAGGGACACCTGCAGCGGCACGTTGTCTACCTGCTCCAAGTGCGGGCGGATATTTTCGATGCCCCTCGGCAGTTTGGCACGATTCGACATGTCAAAGTGAATGGGGGCACTCTGTTCTGTGCTGTCGGTCAGAATACTCATTGATCGGCAGTGTTCGTCCATTGCAGAGTCCTGCGATGGTCTATGATCATCAGTGAGATCAATGTTGATGGACTGGTTTGAACCCCTCTCCGAGTTCAAGTTTAACATGTTGTAGTCCTGATTAGAAATAGCACCTGGTGCTGATGAGCTTAGAGTCTTTGACGATTCCAAGTTCGCCGGTGGCAGCAGACAGTTGAGTTCATCGCCACCACCACCAGCAGACCGTCGCTCTTCAGGATTTGTTACCACAGAGTTGACAGTGAATTCGAAATTTCCCGAATTCTTTGGCGACTGTGGGTTTGATTGGTATGCATCATTCTCACTCAAAAGCGATATATGGCAATTCCAACCGGATTCCAGTCCCATTTTCTCCGAAAAAACTCGCGATCGTAGCTCATTTTCCTTACTGAAGTGTACAAAGCGAATGCAAGCCCTTTCCAGCTGCTCCACCAACTGCACAATGTCTGTCTGCGCCTGATACTGCATGGTCACCATACCGATAAAGACTTGATGACATTGCATCTCAAAGCAACCATCCACATCATTGATATCGTGATCATCTTTGTTCTCGGAAAAGAGCAGCGAGTCTGTACTGATCGAGTGACTTAGCTTAGTGTGTCCCTCAAAGTCACAATGTGACTTATCAACATGTGCCATACGATACTTGGACTCAGGGGGTAGTTCTAGGTAAGCGATATTGCCATCCTGTGAGCCACTTAGAGCTCCAATGATGCCATGTCGCAGGGGCCGATAGGCGAAAGCTGTGCAGTACGCAGTTAGAGCGCTTCGCTGGTAAAAGTCCAAAGCACGCTTGCGATCATGCTGGCTCAACGGTCGTAGGTCCTTTCCATCCCAAAAATCGTCACAACAGTCAAGAATGATGTCCGCAGTACCTTGTGTGAAGAGCGATAGGTAACCTCCGGGATTCTCTCGCATTACCACTGAGAGAGAATGCGGGAAGGGCACCTTGACTTTCGATGATAGCTGAAGTTGTCGAGCGAAACGAATGTCACGACGGACCACATCAGGTTGCTATAAAAACGAACAGTCAGTATGTTGTCTGTTGCAAAAAAAAGGTGACTTACCAAATGCCTATAGGTTGCCAATTGTCCCTCCAACGAAAACCTATCGGTGGCATGATTAGTGAATCCAATTTGTTTCGCCAATTCACACAAGCAACGCCTGTTCACAGTAAAATACAAGAAAAATCCATTACTAACGGTATTATTTGAGAATTACAACAACAAAAAGCGAATAACGATCACTATGAACTCAAACAAATATGTATAGGTATGGTATCACGGCAAGCTTTGTGGTGGTTTCTTATAAAACTAAATGTCTTTGGAAAAAATACAATAAATTGTAGGGAGAGAGGAGAAGACACAACTCAAAAGGGAGAATTGTTTCAGAAATAAGAGTAAATTTTTGAAAAAAAAAAAAGGAAATGTATGAAACGAAATATTCGAAGAGGCAAATGGAAAACAAAGCAATGATTTGGGGGATGGGAATGCCAATGAAAGGTTAGGTATGGATTATGGTTTCTGTAAAAGGTTTCAACAAAAATCACTTTCATGCAATAATTCCGAAAAACAGTTTTCTTTTTCATTTGGAAAAAGTATATTGAAAGCAACACTACACCGAAAATAAGAAAGGAAAACGTAAAATAATAAAACACTCCGAAAAAAAAAAAAACAAAGTTCACACAATATAAAGATCGGCTTTGTGATGGATGAAGTGATGAAGTGATATTGTCATTCATCTTCGGTGAATTTAAATTGAGTGGAATACAAACTGTTTCTTTGATATCTCTCTCGAGGTTAGGCTGTTTCAATTGGAACTATTATTTATATTTGGGGGTATATGACCTTTTTGCCTGCTCTTAGGTCACACAGTTCTGCAAATTTAAGGAACTATTCATTGAGACTTAACTTTTTGTATACAGTACTAGTTAGCATGGCTTATGTAACCTTACCCTTAAATATCATTCAGTGTATACAAGTCTTTGATTAACTGAATAATACGTCATTTCCCCATTCCCTCTTTAGCACCAGAAACAAGGGTTTTGGTTTTTAGTTAGCACTTAGAATGGTATTTTTCAAAGTTTCAAAACCTAGTGCTGTAGTTAAAGGAAGGGCATAACGGAGAGTAAAATGGAAAGAAATAGAGTTCTCTAACGATGCGCGTTCGATGGACTCTTACATGTCAACTGAAACATCTTGACTACGCTGACGATGTATGCCTACTCTCCCACAGAATTATGCACCTCCACCAAATACGGCAGATGTGTAGAGGGAGGCAGGCGTCGTCGGGCTGAAAATTAATACAGCAAAAAATAAAATTATCAGCCTTGGAACAAACTCATCGGCTCAAATATGCATGGCTGGACAACCGGTTGAGAGAGTAGAGGATTTCCAGTATCTTGGGAGTATTGTCTCGATCGATGGTGGAACCGAACTGGATATAGCCAACAGGATCGCCAAAGCAAAGTCCGCGTTCGAGATGTTGTCCAAAATATGGCGAAGCAATGCAATCAGTTTGAACACCAAGATAAGACTGTTCCGCTCCAACGTTGAATCCGTGCTATTATATGGATGCAGCACGTGGAGAGTGACCACTACTATCACCAGAAAGCTGCACACGTTCTCGTTAATATGCGCTTGCGCAATATCTTAAGGATTTTCTGGCCCAATCGTATCTCTGACGAACACCTTTACGAGAGAACGGGTCAGGAACCAATAGGCGAACCTAGCGAACGACGCTATGCAATGGAACCCTTTAGCTCAGGATGGCAGAAGACCTGGCGGTCCGAGGAAAACATGGCGGAGAACAGTCGAGAAGGAGGCACGGCAGTTGGGGAAAAGTTGGGGAGAACTCAGACACATTGCCAGAAACCGTATACGATGGCGCATAGGCGTAGTAGAGGCCCTAGGACCCACAAACGGATACAGGACGTAAGTAAAGTAGGTAACGATGCGCGTTAGTTTCTAAATTATTTGCGTTTAGAAATACGGAGGACGGCAAGTCATTCCAAATTCGTGTTGGATGGCTAAAAAATTATTTTCTGAAATGAACGGTACGCTCGAAGGCAAGTTTTAAGACGAACACATGTGCCGAAAATGGTTCACCAGTAATTGGGTTGAACAGTTGGACCGGCAGGGCACAACTATATATTTTTAATCTTAACATTTGTGGTGGAAGTACCGATAAAGAAGCGTTAAGCGCCAAACATTTCGGCGATGTTCAAGCAAAATGATTTGGCCGCTTAAGGACTGATCACAAATCAATCAAAAAGCTTCACGCTGAACACGATCAAGTAGACAAATAGGCGGATTATATTCAAGTTTCGAATGAATGTAAGCTTTATAGATTGCATCTTTTAAGGAATTCGATGCATCTAGCACCACCTTTAGCAACATCAATAATCTGCTGATTTCAGCGAAGATCTAGGCTAACATGCATACCAAACATTGAGAAAGCCATTGGATTCTTTAATGTTGACTCCATTCATTTTTAGTTTGGCCACATAAATATCCTGCTTTAGAAGTAGGAGATAGCACTAAGTTTTTCAGACATTGAACTTATTTTGGTTTTTGGCACCCCAATTGATGATAACATTTATTTCGGAATTGAATTCTGTTGATATTAATGAATACGCGAAGTCAATAGTGCTGTCGTCCACAAAGTAATGGGTTGGATTGCAAGTAACAAAGAGAAGATCATTGATATACTTAAATCAAAAACAGGGTCGGACATAGGAGATACTCCAGCACGGTTTGAGAATGGGGTCGAAGTACTCGTCATGGTACATCTAATACAACTTGTATTGATCGACTGCTTAAGAGGCTTGCATTTCTCTAAAAATACAATACAACTAGATTTCTTGAGCTCCTTAGATGCTCAAAACAAGCGTGAGACTATTCATTTCGAATTGAATAAAAAAATGTATTATCCTCTTTTCGATGCGAGTGTCCGACCTTTGCTCGTATCAGGTGGTAGATCCTCGGTGCTGATGTGGTGAGTGCTGTTACTGTAAGCTCATCATCTCTGAAATGCTTGCTTGGCTTTCTTAGAAAGACAAGGAAATTCTAATAAAATGGGTAAATTAGGGTTTGTTCTCTAGTAGTACAATGGACCAGTTGCGTATGAGTGCTCCAGTCGAGCGTTTCCTAACCCGACAAAAGAAAAAAATCCTCTATTCGAAATGAAACATCGATCATGGTAACTAAAAATGCGAAAACATATGTTTTGTTCCCGCTTTTTCATTGATAAATAGATTGAAGAGCGCATTTCACAACAAAGACGTTCATAAGGTAGTCAGACTGCAATTGGCCCACCAATAAAAATAGATCAACTTAACTTGCTGATCACGAAAAAAGAAGGGAAAAACAAGGAACACCTTTCATCTGTGATTGGTCCAAAACTCAAAAACATTATTTAAATTCAGAAACACAAGTACAGATAGTAGCCTTTATCAATAGAAGGGTGTTGACATCAGCGAAGCTCTTCGAAAACGCTACGTGGTGAAAATTTATGTGCATCTATTCCTTGAGCGATCAATTGGCTACGCATAGATTTTATTTCTTAAATTCGTTGCCTACAGAAATTATTACATTTTTTTTTTGCTTATGGCGGTGAATTCCACTATTAATGTTTCAAGAAGAGGGGAATGCTTCTTCTCTGTTTGAAAAAAATGTATGAAGAAGTTTGAACGAGGTTGAACTCTCAAAGTATTTACTTTTAGAAGGCGCTACAGTCCGGAGTGGACCTGTGCCTCATTCCTTATACGGTCTAATTGTCCTTTCTGTAAGACCGGAAATGAGTACCGAAAATGTCCATGAAGATATTTCAGTTTTAAAGCTGGAAAACGCTAAGCGGGTCTTACAAAGCAAAACAGCGTGGGACACTTTGGAAGTAGTTCCTGACATTGGGAATGAATTGGAAAGAACATAGGTTTAGGTAAACTTTGTTCATGTAATGTTTATAAAACATGTCCGCAGACAATATTACAGAAGGGTTTTGTTTGTTAAGAATGGAAGACCTATTAAACCATTATCAATTCAATGCAATTATAGGCGTCAGAGTTTCAAGCTATAATTTAAACCCGTATCGCGTTTGGTCGAAATTCGACCGAGGGGAAATAAACAAACAGCGAGAGAAACAATTTGTTTACATACATTTTTTTCTAATATTCTCCCGTGTCAGGAAAGCAAAGGGATATAAACCCATACAGACATGAACGTGATAAAAATGCTTTCATTTAATTGGTTAAAAAGCTTTGAATGATTGTTTTTTCTGCACATATATGGCCAGTATCTTTCGAATGATATAAGTTGCATCCCCCTTCTTTTATAATAAATACCAAGAACACGTACGATAAATTTCGTGTTCACGTATTAATATACAAGATGAGACGGATTCCTTTTTCACTTGTCGAATTGTCTATTTTTTATTTCCAGTATATATGTTACAAGTGCTAACTCCAGTTCATGCTTCCATGAGATTATTGTAAAACGCTAACATAAAATAAAAATATGAACCAGCGCCATAGAAGTTACCCAACACGAATGCTGTAGATCGGGTACTAAAATTTGCTTTTTCGGGTCAAAAATATCATTTTCGACAGATTTCAATTTTAATGAATAAATCATTAACTACAACCTCAGATCAGTTCTTTAGTGATTTATTTCAAACAAAGGAGGGATTTTTTTTTGGTTATCTAGTACAGTTTTCCAAATCATCATAAACGCTTGAACAACGCTATCAAATTATACAAATTTACTTGTAAAATTAGTCATTGATTCGGGAAACTTTAAGACTTCGTGATTTTATTGCGCACATAATCGTTCATCTGAGCAAGCCATCCGTCGAATTTTGGATAGATTTCGTACTCTCTAAATGATGCTACACCCATGTGTGAAGGGAATGTGCATACTGAAGAGAATATCGCCGTTGTAAGTAAAGCTGTGCAAGAAGATCCCAATGGATCGATTCGTTGGGATTCTGGCCGTCCGCTATGTTCAAAACTGTTCTTATAGATCTTGGCTGTATAAAAATCCAGCTATTAAAGGAATTAAATCGACAAGACCATCATTTACATCGTTCTTTTGCCGATTGGGCTCTAGAGCAGTTGCAAGCTGAACCTTTGTTTTGTCGCAAAATTTGTACTCAGCACTGAGGCTCATTTGTGGCTTAACTGGGATGTTATTAACTAGCATATTTGTCGCATATGGAATAAGACCAAAAATGAGGCCGGAGCTAGCATAACGTTCAATAAATATCACGTGATAAGGAGCACGGTTAATGCATATTTCATTGAAAATATGAATGACATTGACGGCGACCGAAACAATTAATTTTTGAAAACACAGTTTAGCGATAAGTTCATTTCGACAAATTGAGTTGTCAATTGGCCTCTGAGATAGTGCGATTTGACACCTGTCGATAATTTTCTGAACCAAAGACAATTGACATCTTGGAAGATAATAGATCCATTCGCGTACACAATCTAAAGGGCTTTAATGTGCTTTAAGGTGCTCTAAAGTGCTCGAAGTGTATTCGCGTACTGAGCGAATATGACAAATAAAGAGAAAAATTGATAAGTAACGCGTAATTCCCCTCTGTGCCTGAATGTGCTCGAAAAATTTCTGCCGGCACGAACGTAAAAACGGCCAAATGATTGTCAAATGAGTCAAAAAGTTGTTGATTCCATTTCGAAAAGTCAATAGATATAAAAAATAGATGTGTGTCTTGAAGAAAATGCTGTGATGTGGAATGTCTCCCAAAACATTTCTTTTTAACTTAATCTAATTTTTTTTTAGTTTTCACACGAGTTTAATTTGTTCATTATATATTTTTTAATGACAGTTGGCTCGACTTGGCTCGAAATGGCTCGCTTTTCATTCGCTTACTTTTGCTTAGATTTTTCGGTCTCTGAGAGTTTTTACTCCCAACAAGTCATATTTGACAATTTATTGGTTTTTGGCTCGGAAAGTACGCGAACGGACCTAATATGTATCTTCGCGTACTCTCCCAGCGAATTTTTACGAAAAGTTACGAATTTTTACGAAAACCTGTTCGAGTACTGAGAATTTTCGCAGTTTTTGACAGAAGAGAGTGCTCTCGAGAGAGTAAGAAATTTCCCCATGCTGCGAATTTTAGTGCAAGAAATTTCTTTGGGTTGTTTTGTGAAAACTATCAAATCTGTCAAATCGCTGTTTACGTGATTTTTTGTTGGATTTGCCCTTCACTTTCTTTCTTTCGCGTATAATTGGGTTTAAGGTTCGACGTTTAAAAAGTGGGCAACTTTTGTGGTTCAACGCGTTCATTTACTTTTTCGTAATTTTACCTATCTCTGAGAGAATTTTACCTCCAGTCGTGGAAATTTGACAAACTGCGAATTTTGGTGCAGAAAGTACGCGAACAGACCTAATATTTTTCGTGTTATTCGTGACTTATCATTGCTATACCATTGCTCGGAGAAGTGACCCGAAATTGGACGAACGGACGGATTTGTCAAGAAAAACTGTGGCAGTGACCATACATATTCACCAAATCATTTTCAAGCTACTAAGACTAAAAATTGAATTTTTTTTTTTTTTTTTATACACCGACTACACCCTAGCGAAATTAAGGTTTGAGAACTTCCGTCTACTATCTCTGCTCGGTCTGAGTGGAAAAATGTTGCTAGGATAGAAAGGAGTTCGATTCACTTCTATCCAGATGGATCCAAAACCGGAAGTGAGGTGGGTAGTGGTGTCTTCTCCGAAATGCCCAACCTGAGCATCTCCTTCCGCCCCACAGATCACTATAGCGTTTTTCAGCCGGAAATTGTGGCGATAAATGAAGCCCTGTTCTGGTTGAACTATAATGTAATATCTGTCAAGGATATAAACATTTCCGCGGACAGCCAAGCGTCTATTAAGTGCCTCGAGTCGTTTTCTTTTACTTCAAATATCGCTCTAGACTGCCGCTCGTCTCTCACGGAGATGGCAGAACAGTTCAACATTCACCTATGCTGGGTGCCAGCCCACAGAGACATTCCAGGCAAATGCAAGGCTTGCCAGCTCCCAAGGCTTGGTACTATCCTAAATAACCTACCGAATAGGCAGGTCGTATTTATGCCGCTCGTTACGTGCAAACTTACTTAATCTGCACTTCGTTACGTGCAAACTTACTTAAGCTGGACGCTATCAGGAAGCCAAAACGCAGATGGGAAGATAGCACGACGTGCCAAATATCCAAACAGATCTTGCGTAAGTTTGATCAGAAGCGCTTAAATGGTCTGATCATGCTGAAGCGATCAGATATTAGATCCATTATCGGTATCCTCACAGGACACTGTCTAATAAGCCTACACGCGAAAAGGTTGGATCTCTTGTCAAACGATTTCTGTAGGACATGCAGGGACGAAGAGGAGGAAGACACAATCAAATAAGACTACTTTATCTTGGAGCACTACTCTTCGATAACCTTGGTGACCTGGCGAATACAGACGTCAGAAAGCATCCTACGCTTTATAGTAAGTTCATGTGTAGCTGATTATGTGCTAGATCCAGGACCTCTTGCGTCTAAATGTGTCCTGTATTTTTGTACAGACAGCCACCCAAACCTAATCTAGTTTTTTGTGTTATTTCTTTAAATTTAAGGTTCTATCGGGTTTAAAAAAATGATTAAAAAAAAAACACCCTTTTTTAAATCTATATTAATCATAAACAGATCTTATTTGGTTGACAAATATTTGTTTAGGAATAACTGCTACAAGAAAAAGGACAAGGATTTCTAAAATAACATCATGTCTATACTATAACAAACCTGAACTCCCTGAAATTAAGAGAATTGAAATGTAAATAGTATTTCTTATGAACTAACTTTGTCTTTCTAGTGCGATGGGTTGATTGGTGCAGATGTAGTATAACTATTGTGCATAAAAATAATTTTTATCGAAACATTTTCTTAACTTAGTATGAAGTTATGAACCAATGTTAATAATGCGGTTTTTATGGTTTTAATGGTTTTCCTTCCCCCATTCGGATGCAATCAATTTTGAATATTTACAAAATTGTATTTGAGTATGAGATTTTGTTGTTTTTTTACAATGATTTTTGTAATAGTTTGAGAACTATGATTGAATATAATGCCCAGGTTAAAGTACTCATTGAAATGTACTAAAATAACTTACTGAGATGATTTGAATAAGTACGAGAATTTTGTTCCTTTTTTGTAATTTGTGTTTTCTACTTCCAATTACATGACGACAGATAAAGTTGACGACTAGGTATATCTAATAGAGAAAAATAATATTCGAGAAGCCCAAAGCCCGATAGGTACTTAGAGATGCTTTGTCATTTACTTTTATATCTCTAAATGTTGCCAGTAATGTACGCTTCACACATATGCGATTCGAGTATCAAGTATCCAACGTGGAAAACCAATAAAAGCTTTCATTGAGTTTTATACACAGCAACATCGACGTTATTTGTTTGTTATTAAAAGCAGTTTTAGCCTTTTTAAGAAATGATAATGAGTGGAATTTCTTATAGAAAGTTCTTTTCTAATATAATAAAACTTCGACAATAAAGAGAAGGAAGATTTAACGGAGGTTAATTACTTTTACTTCGGCATACGCTGACGATATTAACCTCATAGGAAGAACTCTGCGGACTATAACCCGTACATTTAAAGCATTGAAGCAAAGGCGACCAAAATGGATTAAGCGATAAACAAGGGCAAAACGAAGTATATACTCTCAACAAGAAGGGACAATCAACTTCGATGAATTTACGGCGCTGAAATATGGACTTTATTGAAGGCGGATGAAGATGTCATTGGTCGCTTCGAGAAAAATTCTCCGCAAGGTATTTGGTCCCGTTTGCTTTAACGGGTTTGAGAGGAGAAGATTCAGTGACGAACTAGATGAGCTGTACAGTGACATCGACCTAGTCAAAAAAACTGCGTATTGGGTGTTTGAGGTGGCTAGGGCATGTAGAGCGAATGGACACCAACGCACAGCCCCGCGGAGTCTACGATTCTAACCCAGAGTGACGACGCAGTAGGGGGCCTTCTCACCGTTGATGGTACGGACAAGTTCAAGGAGACCTTAGCGAACTTGGGGACAACATTAGCCAAGAGCCGAGCTAAATGGAGATGCTTGTTGGTTGAGGCACAGGTTCACCCCAAACTGTAGCGCCACTTAAGTAAGTAAATAGAAATTACTTTTACGATTCTGCAAAAAAATAAGATAAGTTTGTTTGTTAGGCATTAGGCAGATTAGGCATGATTAATAACTGGAGAAAATTTATAGGCGGTCACAGACCGATAACAGGGGAAATCATGTCTTTATTTTCCTGTCGCAGTCATTTTATCTGGATTTTAAAATAAATTGTTTTAACAAAGCTGAAGTGAAGGTCTATTTGTAGCAAGAAAGATAAGGGACGGCAAAATTATGTGAAAGTCAACTAATATGATGATGAACTCTGAGACGGTTAATCCATTTATACCTTCACCTCGATTATAGGTGTCGTTTTTATGTGCGCCGTAGCTCAGTGGCTAAAACACCAAACAATTTTTTCACAGTATCATCTCTCGTGGGCGTCTGACAAACATCCGAGAGTATAACAATATCACGAAAATGTTTCTCAAAATAAATACGGTACAAAACTGTAGGTCCCTTCTACTCGTGTGGAAAATATAACGTACATAACACTAGTAGTTGCGAGAAGCTAGATCTAGGCACTTTATTCCTTTGTACAGCTTCTACGTTACTTAGTAGCCGTATTATTCTTAAATTATTTGTCAGTCAACATATAGTAGAAGATCCTTCAAGGAAAACTCATACCACGTTGCAAAATCACAAGCCATAATATTTTACCCTTTTTCTAAAAAAAATAAATAAATAAATAAATATAATCCTCAATTCCCTATATGCCTGGTTTAATCACAACACAAAGAAAAATAACAACATTTCAGTTCAATTAACAACACCCTAGCAATGTCCTTTACATCACTGCCCTTTCAAACCTTTTCTCTTTCACATATAAATCGGAGTTTTGTCAATACTTGGCTTCAAATTCGCGTGCTCGCTGTAAAAAGAGGTTAAAATAAAAACTCCGAAGGGCCATTGGGCATGCCTTGATGGGAATCGGTTTTAGAAAAAATCAACAAACAAACATTGGAAGAACTTACAAAAAGAAATTCCAATATAAAATTAAAAAAAAAAAATAAATTAAATATTCTTATATTCTTATTATAAACGTGTAACTAGGATGAATGAATAGCAAAACGAAATGAACTACGTACCCATGCAGTAAGCAATTCAAACTGGACTCAACGATCGCATACCGATTTGTGACCGGGACGAGGTCCTTATCCAGCATCGCCACCGCCGTCACATGTCCACAGAACTGTCCGTAATGAGCGTGAGTGGATGGACTACAAGTATTAAGAAGAATTGCGAGACCTGAAATCATTAAATAAGTAAAGAATTGTTTTATGAATTGGAGATGAGAGTATCAACCTAATGGCTTCAGGGATGTTATATGTGTCTTCCATTCATGGTCATCGAACTCCAATCGAAACGGACAATGTTGATCATGTGTAAGGTCGAGTACTTCAGCGACAATTCCACCATCTTTATTCACCTGATTGTTATGCATACTCTCCGAATCAATACTTGTTTGACTAATGTCAGTCGGTTCGTCCTCAGAATCGTGTAGGAAGAATACCTTTTCAGCGGTAGGATTTGGCCACGATAGAATACCTTTCTTATCCACACAACAGAGAGCTGTAATGGAACCTAGCACTTGTACAACGTTAGCACTTCTTGGTAGCAGCTCGCTTTCTCCATTCCAGAGATGTAGCCAGTTACGGAAGACATTGGACCTAAGCAGAGATATGCTCTCGTAGTCATATGTTGGTGTATCAAGATCTTCTTCAAATGATTTCTCTGAGTCTTTGGCTATTAGTAGCTGTGGTGTTCGTAGGAATGAATGAAGACGCGCCACACCCCAGAGATTCATTGAGATCCACATGATTGGAAAGAACAATGGAAGTAAAGGAATTACAGCCGCAACAGGCGACTCAACAAAGATATGTTTCCAATATTGGTCGGATTTTTCCGTCAGTCCAAGGCCATACACACTTAAGGTGCCAGCCAAAAATGTAACAACAATACCTACGATGAAGCCCCACTGCTGGATGTACTTTGTCGCCAGCTAAAAGGAGGCAAAACATTAATATGAATCGCAAGTGGAATCTGTACAATCTCTTACCAAATATCTCTGCTGGTTGTATATGGTTGGTGGGCGTTTTAATGAACTTTCGAGAATAATTTTCAAATTGTCTAAGAATGGAGTGCTCTCTAGGCAACAGACGATATCCGGTAGAGGTGTCCTCGCTGATGGTCTCATTGGCGGATCTTGGACTTGTGCCACCCCATAGACTTCGTTAATGTTGAAAGATTTCTTACCTTCCAACTCACAGCAGGGACCGGGTGTTGTGTGTCCAGGACGCAGTACTATATGATCTCCTTTGACGAGCAAGGCCCATGGGAGATTTACAATCACTCCATCGCGATACGTCCACTGCAGGGAGACGCAGGGTGAAATTGGACAACATATGTGCGGATAGTTTTTGTCTTCCCATTCGACGCAAAGCTGCTCTTCGGCGAGTTTTATTTCGCTCAAAACCTTTCTTGTTTTTCGGTAGATTTCCGTGCGTCGCAAGTTATTCTCTCTGATGACAACGAACAAGTCTAATGCGAGAATTATAGCTAGTAACACCCCAGCTAAATATTCTTCTGCAATAAATAGGCCGATGGTTGTGATTAATGAGGTGACTATGGCGAACCAACCCAGCGGGCTGTCGTAGCGCTTGACGAAGGCCGAACGGATTTTGCGGTACACACTAAAAAATAGAAGAGGAGAATACAAAACATTACATAGTTGTAGTAATCAAACATGGGAAAGCTTCGCGGGCTGTAGTGTACTTCAATCTAGTAAAAAGATGCTTAGTAAAGGCGAAACGCTCTGTAAGGACATTAATATGTTATCCGCAGCCTTCTCTGCTGAGAGATAGCAAGAATGCTGCTGGTTTCTTACAGTCTTTTGGGAGCATCCGTTTGGTTAACCTATATCCTACAGTCATTCCACGCAAATATGTGTTCGTGAGTAGCTCAATCGTCAATGGAAGTCTAAACCGAAAGCTCAACAAAGGTTTGGGTCCTGAGCAATAATCTTCAGAGCCTTGCTTAGCAATCTCATCGGAGATTTTATTCCCCAATATCTCAGTGTGACCTGGGACCAGACAATAGTCAAAGAATTCCCTTGGGACCGAGTTCAAAGAGTTTTTATATTCACAAACTATTTATGAAGTGGTTGAATGGCTTATTTATTTATTTAAGTTTAATACGAGCATCAAATAACTAAAAACTAAACTTAAAACTAACTGAAAGGACAGGCTGAAGGAAATCATAAGGAGTTGTAAAGGTAGCTTCTGAAGGTGGATCTGCTGTGGTGAAAATCAAGTGTGTTATGCGCGTTATTGGCCAAACGCAACATTCTAGACACAGGTTCAAAGCGACCGTAATTGGTGCGGTGGAGAGCACCAGGAAGACAAAAGAAGAGTACAGACAGGTTGCGAGGGTTAGTGTTGACAAAGTTGACATAAAGGATTTACTGGCATACACATTCAAGAACAACTTACGTTTTATGAAACCGAGGGTAGAGTTGGCTCTATTGATGATATGATCAATTTGTGAACGGAAGTTTAGCTGATCGTCGCAGATAGAATCGACTGAAGGAATGGGTTTGTTATGGAAGTAATAGGTCCTAGTGGGAGGAGGAAGACGCTTGCGTGTGAAGGTTACAGAATTATATTTACTAACATTCAGCTATAGGAAATTATATTTGCACCATGTGTAGAATAATTTCCGATCGGTTTGCAGTGAGACAGTATCTGATGGGAAAGAAATTATCTTAAAGATTTTTTTATCGTCCGTGTTCATAGATGCATTAGAATCCTTTAAGATGAAGAAAATATAAGAGTCCTCCACAAAATTGGGAAGACAGCATGTGAGAGTGATAGTTGAGGGGTAGCGAAAGACATTCATACATTTGCAGACAAGCCTTTGGAGCCGGAGGAGTAGCCATCCTGGTGTCTGCCGATCTTTTCAAGTACCATACCTTTCGTAAGGTGGTCAAAAGGTAGTGCTTAGCATAGGTATACCAACTCATACTCTCCACCTTCACATTGGTGACCGTTGGGTGCCTAGGAGCTTAATCGGAGATTGGGTAACCAACCCAAGATATTGGGGGCAGCAGACGAGAGAGGGGGGAAAATCGCTTTCTCACTAGAGCACTTCTTCTTGTTCTAGAAGATGTTATACCTAGGGGTATAACATAAGGAACTGGCCCTCCAAGTTGGGGGTTGTGCCTCGGGTTAACTTCTCTACCATGTAAAAAGACTTTGGTTACAAAGCAACCAACAGCCTGGGATGATTTTACTGTTGACGACCCTTGTAAACGTAAAAAGGACAACGATCTTCGTATCTGCACAAGGCATTCTTCCAGTATTTTGACTGTCCAGACTTTCCGAGGATCGAACCTGTAGCCAAGGTACGGATGCGGATATTAAGATTGAAGCGAAACCAACCAAATACTGTGAGGAAGATTGATGGACGGATACTATCGTAAGAGGCCACCGTATCCTTTGCTGAGCGACTACCTATTTTAATCTCAATCTTAGTCCTAATAATGCCGCCAGCAGCAAATGCGGAAGACCAGTGGCAGCGTTGGCAATAAGCCATCAGAGATGCCGCTTCTGATGTACTGGGTTTCTCTCGGCCATCACATTGAAACTCCTGGTTTGATGAAGAATACCCGCAAGCACATGCGTCAAAACAAGAGCCGTGCAAAACGGCGCTGCATAGAAGAACTAGTGCTGCTCGTGAACTCTACGAACGGAGAAAGAAGAAAAAAGAGCATGAGAAGCGCTCGATCGAGGAGAATGAGAAAATGTTACCAAAAGGTAAAAAGGACATGCCAGAGTTTCAAAACCAGAACAGAAGCCCGCAGGGACAAAAATGTTAACATAGTAGTAGAATCGCAGTCGGTGCTAAGGATATGGAAGAAGCACTTCTGCAGACTGCTAAACGGCGAGGATAACCAATATTCCGCTGTCAGGCTGAATGAACCATTCAACAGTGATGATGATAGTCAAGACTCCCGTCAACCCGATCAGATTAAAGTGGGGATAGCGATATCTAAACTTAAATCCAACAAAGCTGCTGGAGCCGACGGCCTTGCCGCCGAACTTTTCAAGGCAGGCGGAGATGAGTTGGTTAGTAGCACACATTTGTTAGACGAAAGTATGCCCGATGAATGGAACCACAGCATCGTTTGGCCGATCCTGAAGAAAGGAGACCCTCTGAACTGCGCCAACTACAGAGGTCTTCTCAACATAGCGTATAAGATCATGTCTGCCGTGTTATGGGAACGCCTAAAACCGATCGTCAACAACCTGACAGGTAGTTATCAGTGCGGTTTGAGGCCGAGAAAGTCCACCATTGATCAAATATTCACAGTACGGCAGATCTTGCAAAAAAAATACCTGTGAATATAAAATCGATACGCATCTCCTCTTCATCGATTTCAAAGTTGGCTATGACAGCGTGTATAGAGACGAGTTATACAGAGCCATGTCTAGTATCGGCATCCCTGCCATCTTAACATAATGACAATGCAAAACTCTCGCAACTCCATCAAAGTAGGAAAGAACACCACCGAACCATTCGATGTGAGGAAAGGTCTTAGGCAAGGTGATGCGCTATCATGCGATCTCTTGTAACGTGATACTTAAAAGAATTGTACGAAACTCACAAGCCAACACCGGAGGTACAATCTTTTACAAGACTGTACAACAACTCGCTTAAGCTGATGACATTGACATGGTCGAAAGAACTCAGCGGGCCCTCAACGGGGCGGCGTTTGCCAGTATTGAGACAGAGGCCACAAAGGTGGGTTTAGCGGTCAATGAAAGTAAAACAAAATATATGCTGTCTACAAAAAATGAACCCAACATCGGGGTCTTGGATAAAAACTCACATTTTGAGGTAGTAAAGGACTTTGTCTACCTAGGCTCTATGTTGAGCTCCGCAAATGACACCAGTGGGGAGATCAAATGAAGAATCACTTTTGCCAATCGCTGTTTTTATGGGCTAAGAAGGCAAAACAAAGCCCTATCTGGAACTACTAAGGTAACTCTGTATAAGACACTAATCATCCCAGTCCTTCTGTACGGCGGAGAGGCATGAACTTTGTCAAAATTGGATGAGGATGCTCTTGGTTACTTTGCGAAAAGTTCTTCGAGTGATCTTCTCAACTCGCCGTCAGACGGCATATCCATAATACCGGAGCGCGCAAGACCATCGAAGCTCTAGTGTGGATTATACGATTACCAAAAAAAAAAAACCGCCGAAGACGATGGATGACTTTGATGAACAGCCGATAATATCAAGCATCAAGAAGAAGTAAGTGCATTTAGAGCAGAGCCAGGGTTACTGGGGAAAGCTCCTATGCAGTCGAGATTCCATTTACCCCTGAGTAAATTTTAATTTTGGAAAGAGCTATTGCGTTAGTGGCAGCGCCCCATGGTAGTGTTTAAAACAAAAACTTCTCCAAACCCCGGATTCGTCACTGCTTTACTATGCTAAGCGTGCCTGTCCCTAAACTATTCTCATTTCATTACAGGTGCTTCGAATATTTGGAAATGTCGACATTTTTATTGCTCTCATTACGGCCGTTTATTACAGTTCAATGCCAGGGGTATCTCTATGAATTTATCAGTTGTGCGCTTCTACCCACACCCTTATTTGTATTACGACAGACACAATGGAATTTAGCACGCAGTGGCTCGCACAAAGAGTCACTCTGTGATCTGCTGAACTGAAAATGCTTCAATTTCGGTCTGTACACTTTTCATGGTCACGAATACCAACATTTTCGCGTGACAGATGACCCTGAGGGTGAGTTCTATACTCTATCGGCCCGCGCGCATCGTATACCCAACCAAAGCAGGAACACTTACCTCTCCTCGTTGTACTTGGACTCATAGCACAGGACGACGTTGTGAATATCCTCGTGGAGTCTGGCCAGCGCCGCCTTGGTCGACAGTCCATAGTTGGGGTTCGGGTTGAACTTCGTGTTGGTGCTGCCCCGACGGGCATTGCCCCTTGTTTCCGACGACACGACCATCGTAATGTGACGCTCATCGAAGCGAAACTGATTTTATTTGATTTGTCCGACTGCCGGTGTCCTGCTTAATAAACTGTTTCACTTCTTGTGGCTAAAAAATGCTACAAACTGGTCCTCCTCGGGTACACTCCGTGTGCATAACTAAACAGAGGACGACTATGGCACTTGAAAATATTGCTTTTCGGTTGGTTGCGCGTATTATGACGAGTAGGGCACTTATTTTCGCGTCATAATTTGCTGGGCACTAGAATTTGGTGTGAATTTTCGAGGAATTACATGCAAAATCCGTTTTTTCCGGACCAGAAATACACTTTTCGCCTGGTTTTCGCGATACTTGTCGGATTTTATATCGCCCGTTTTGTGGGGGGCAAATGTCAGTTTTGACAGATACTGGAAGAATAGAGAGAAGAGAAGAACGAAAAATTATCTTATCGCTTGGAAGCATTTATTGATAAAAAGGTGAAGCCGAGGAAGAGGTTGTGATAAACATATATTCCAGTGTGATTCACAATGAGAGGTTAGTGTTTGCAGACGTTAAGTACACAGTTTGAAATGCCGAGGTATAGTTATTTCAAATAATAACGTGTTCTCTTTTAGGTTTCTTTTTCCATTCTCAACCAAATATAATTTTCGGAAGAACTTCGGCCAGATGCGATTTATTATGCATATTTATAGATTGAAAATCAATCGACGGGAGAGTAATTCATATCTAAAATAAATGTTCAGCACAGTTTGAAGTATGCTAGTTGTACATTTTCTGCTATCCTGACTTGTCCGAACTTAAAGCACCGACAGGGAGGTTAAATGCACCGACGTGGGAGAAAATTGAAAAGTTTATCGTGATTTTGTTTCGAATAGAGTCCTCAAAGCGTGACTTAGAGTCTCCACGAGACATATTTACTTCAGACTTTATGTCAGAAATTTTTAATTTTTTATTCGGTGGGAAAATTTTGTCAAGACATTTAATTTTCAACCATATCGCGTTACAGTAAGCAACGACCAAATCTTTTGTTGACACCGAGTCTCCACGAGACATATTTATTTCGGACTTCATATCGGGTACCAATCATACATGTTTTCTTCGTAGTAAAGCTCAAATTGACAGTCCCTGTCAAATTTATTTCAGGGTTTATGTCTACAAAGCAGACAAGACAAAAAGTCAGACATAGATATCAGGAAGCACGATATGTCCGAAAAATGGTGGTCTCTACTAGAAATATTTACGGCAAGTCGCATTTCATGACACAAATTATGTCTCATGGAGACACGGTGATAGGTGTCTCCAATCCAACGCGAATATTCGCTGTCGCCGCGACGGCGATGAATCGCATTGCTTGCTTAAGCTACATGACTATACATGAGAGTGCCCACACCAACGCGAATAGTTGTCGCCACAATTTCGATTTTTCAGCGTTTTATTTTTTTTTGTCACAGTCGTCTCGATGACGACGCTTGCTGTCACTTAAGTTACATGGGAATATATGAGAGTGCCCGCACCAACGCCAATTTGTCGTTGCGATGGCGATTTTGCAGTGTTTTTGTCAATGTCGTTGGTGTGTCACAGTTGAAATAAATATGGCGAATACTTAGAGGTTATTTTAGTTCAGGACAAATTTCTTGACATACTAAGTGAAATTATGGAATCAGCTCTTAATAGTCTCGAAAAATGGGCTAGAGGGCGTGGACTACACGTCAACCCGGATAAAACAGAATTGGTACTCTTCAGCAGAAAATACAAGATACCACCCTTCAAACTGCCTAGCTAGCAGGGGTTGAGCTTTCCCTTTCGGATCGCGATAGATATCTTGGTATAATGCTGGATAGGAAACTAAACTGGAAACTTAACATACAGGAACGAATCTGCAAGGTTTATAATGCTCTCCTCATCTGTAAGAGAATCGCAGGGATAAAATCAGACCTGAAGCCTGCAATGATGCACTGGCTATATATCATGATAGTCAGACCCATCCTTACGTATGGGGATATGTTGGCCATGGTACAAAGAACAGCTTGCATTACCATCACAGGTGCTCTACGCACAACACCTACGGCTGCACTCGAGATCTTTCTGTATCTTTTACCACTAGACCTACAAATTAAATTTCAAGCTGGCAACAGTGCGCTTCGGCTCACTAACGTTGGTTTCTTCAAGACTAATAACATAGGAGATAGCTCCATTCTCAAGGAATCATTCCCCGGAATTCCTGACGAATCGGACGATATCCTTGGCACCTTAGACTTCGACACACCATACCAAGCACATGCAGTGTGTTCCAAGCAGAGGTTCTAGCTGTACTTAGAGCTGCGGAATTACTTGAGATGGGATCAATATCCGACAAAAATATCGCCATCTACATTGACAGTCAGGCTGCGCTATAGGCGCTAGAATCTTACGTTTAGGTCGTAGGGTTATCTGACATGGATGTTTGTAAGTACTGCGATGACCTACATGCCTCAGAGGACATAACTCATGTACTCTGTGAGTGCCAAGCATTTCATATAAATTTCGCTAAAGGATTAAATTATAACTAATATTTTTGCTCTACGGCTCTGAATATTTTATTCAAACAAGAACTTTCTAAAGCTTGAACATTTTTTTGTTTAATTTATTAACTCCCACGCGAATTCGAATTAACAAAATGGCAGTGGTTAAAACAATATATTTAACAATTTTCTCTTTGTTTATGTACCGTATTCCTTTCTTTACAAAACACTTAGCCGGTCGGCCAACTGTGCAAAATGCATGTCTGTGTTAAGGTACATGAAAGTTCCGATATGTCGATGCAAAAGTCTTTTGTTTTGTTCCTGATCAGTCAGAACCCATAAACTACATGATTTAAATAATAGTAACCATGATTGAATATATCGAAAAGGACGTAAAATATTTTCACGTTTAAGCAATAAGTTGTAAGACGAATGACCCAAAATTAAAATACATCTCTAAGTTAACCCAAGTATGTAATTTGAATAAGATTGCCTGAACCGTTTAAGAGAATATTTTGTCTCGTCCTCAGTTTTTAATTAGCCGGTTTACATGACGAATTGAATTCAGATTCAATTCGAATTAAGTACGATGTAAACGCAGATTGAATTGCAGATTGAAACGTAATTAACTTAATCCAACCATAACATTTTTTTGAGATCGAGTTAAGATCGAGATTGAAGAATTAAGTTTGACAGATAGAGAAAGAAGAAAGAGAAATGAAAATTTCTCGTTGTGACATCAAACAAGAAAAAGATGTTGTTTTGTATTCAACGAAGTGTAGGTATAATACATTATTTCCCTTTTTTTTGTTCATTGTCATTACTGTGGGGTCATGAAAATAAAGTGTCGGATAAGGGTAAATAGTAGGTCTGCTCGCATACCCTCCTAAATCAGCGGATTTTTATGAAATTGTAGGAATTTTTACTAATACCATGTTCGCACTAAACGAAATCGCGAAGGTTTACCAAATTTCTCCAAACCGGCGAGGTTTCCCCCTACATTTGCGAGCTTTCCAAACCTCTTAATTTCGTCGAAATTTAGTTGAAATCCCCTTGAGTTCAATCATCCGTGAGAGGTTGTCAAACGGCACAAGCCTACAGTACAGCGTGAACTTTATTTTATTTTGGTATTCATTTATAGATGTGAAAATATTAGCAGTGCGATCCAAGTCAATCGCAATTTGTGAAATTTACGAAATTGTGAAATTTCCAAAATTAGCAATTGTTGACATTTGAAATTTCAGCTACTAGAATGGCTACTAAGGGTTTTGATAAATGTTCATCGAAACCTCTAGGTTTCAGTTCTGTGGGGATATGGTATAAAATCTTTTGGAGTACGGAGAAGTTTCATCGTTTTTCGTAGGACAGAGAGAGCTCACGAGAGAGTAAGAAATTTCCCAATGCTGCGAATTTTAGCCCAAGAAACTTCTTTTGGCAAATTTATGAAATCTGTCAAATCTGCTAAACCGCTGTATATGTAATTTTTTGTTGGCTTGTTTCGTCTTTTTCTTTTTTCACGTACACTTGAGTTTTACGTTTGAAAGTTGAAAATGGACAAATTTGTCGGCAAATTTAACGTGAACATACATACATACCGAGTTTTGCATACCTAAATTTACGCAGAGAAGAAGAAGTGCCAAACTTAGTTCTCTTTCAATTTCAACGCAATTACTCAATTACTGAATTACACGGAAAACATGGGTCAAAACTTAATCCTGTTTCAACTCGATTTTTCAATTTGTTAATTTAAACGGGGTAAATGATCATGAGCCGAAGTCATTAAGAAAAATTTAACAAACAGCAACTTTTTAGAAACAGCTGAGTAAGTAAATAACCTTCATAAGGATCTTTTGGTGAAGACGTAAAATCCCACTTACAGCACATCTACAAGCTAAGCCAGATTTAAACAAGATCCTTTTAGCGGCTTCGGAAAAGATTTTTTTTCCACAAACCCCGGATAAGACGTTCGAAGCAATTTAGTGCAGTAGTCTAGGCAGTAGCTATGTCTATATACTGATTAACCAATGGCAGACCGGCAGCAAAGGATGAAGTATCTCAAATATTTGATTTGATTTATTTGACCAAAAGTCCAAAACAAAAAGTCGGAACCCTTAACTTCATTCAATCTGACTAGGTATGTATGCGTGATGCGGGATTTGCCTTCGTTGCTAATAATAAATGCAGAAGTTATTATTTCCGCTCTAAAAAGGAAGAAAGTGAGAAAATTCTGGGCAAATCCTCCCTATAATAACCCAGCCTTAGAAAATGTCATTCTGGCAATACCAATCAACTAGTTAAAACTCCAAATCTGAAAGGGGTCATCCCCAGGGATGAAACTTTTTGGCGCCTACGACGACAATTGGGGTGGACAATTCTTTGAAATGTTGTCGCAGTTGTGTAGTATATCTGTAATTAAATATAAAATTAGTAACAATTAGTTGTATACTTACTTAAACACTGTTTATTCCATATTCTGAGGAATAAATTTTATTTTATGCTGTGCGTAGCGAAGGTGCTCTGGAAACTGTTGAATTGGCTGGAACTATGTCACTTTCGATGATCGATGACTGGGAGGAAAGACTTGGAACACTTCAATTGTTATATTTCTGCAATTTAAAAGTAATATTAGTAACAATTATAGTGACAATATAAACAAATTGACTTACCTCTAAAAAAGCTCGGGTGTTTTTTCCAGTTTGACAGATACGTTTTCTGGACTAAGCTTTTTTTTTCATACCAGAGGGGGTTTACCAACATTACCATTCGTCAATTATATATGGACTGCTAGTGAAATGTCACTTTCATACTACGTCTGCAGAAAAATGTGTTCCAACATCTTCAGCTCTCTTGTTTCAGTGCGGTATTAAACAGAAACAGAATACCCGCCATCATAGATATCCGCCATTGAAACTTGCGCCATCTATGTTTGTTTGAGTGTACTGGCTGTAAAAAACTGTTAACATTTAAATAGTTTCAATGTTCGTTGCCATAGCTATCTTACCTTCGACCATTTTACCCCAGTCTCTCCTACTACTGTGTAATGAACATAGTTTAATGTCGTTTTCCATTGGGCCAAAAGGAGTACTCTTTTTGTGTTCCGCACGGAAAAAGCACTCCCAATCATGTTCCATTGGCTGTTTGGAGTGCTGTTCCGGGAGTGTTTTTCTCTTCCGGATTTCATTTGGGAGTGCTTTTAAAATGCACTCATACATATAAACCCTTACATCGGACTACTTGTCAAAGTCATATGGTACAATACGCATTCTTTTGTTTATTTTATTTTTTCAGTTGGGGCAAGTTAGTAGAAACAAATTTTACATAGATATAATTAAAAAAATTGATAATATATTAATAAAAATATGATAGAATTGCTAATGTGGTTTTCCATTAGGCAAAAAGAAGCTATTTTTTGCTCTATTTTTCTGTGAAAAATGTAAACAAAAATTAGACATTCACCAAAACACACACAAAAGTAAGCAGAAGATGATTTCGCATGTTCCATTGGAACCAAAAAGGAGTGAAATCGGAGGTGAAACCAAAGGAAAACGACATAAAGCTCTTTTACCAAGAAAAGTTGGTGTGTGCCTTACCCACGGTTTGAGTGAAACTTTTATCTTCATTAACCACGCGAATTTAAATAAATAAACACATGTATGAAAATAAACACATGGCATGAAGGATTAGCGGGCCATTGAAAATGAATGAGTGAATGAATGAATGTATGAAATATAAAACTAAACATTAGAAAAGTTTGGGAAGTACTGGATTACAGAAAACTAGGACTCAAATTTTTCTTGCCTATTTATGGGCCGCAATTGAACGGAAAAGTTGAAACTTTTGTTGCATATTCCTTGATGGTATAATTTTATTACTAGCATTTCCGTTTTATGTTTGAATTTTGTGCCGATTTCATTCCGATCCACTAGTCTCGCTAAATAAGAATAATTCATGATAATAACTTAACAAGTATTGGACAACATATTTTGCTGTTAAACTAAACCAGCAATGTGTAGAGATTACAGTTAAAACTACAATGGAAAGAGTGTAGATCTGTTTAGACCAGAGATGGAGCAATTTTCTTCTGGATAGAGCCGGGCAGATGCTTTGGAAAGACGTTTAGCCTATTGGTGCGTAGGACTCGCTTATGCACAATCAACCCATTAGAGCGTTTTTGATCTAAACTATCTGGCTGCCCATGTTCCTACTAATTACAGACAGGAAAAGTTGCTCAGAAGTTTGGATCAAATCTTAGTTTTCAGAGGTTAAATTTAGTATATCTAGTGTCCATCAAGATTTGTAGCTAGACCACTGTAAGCGGGCTTTTAAAACAATAGTTAGATTATCGGCCATCGTATGCCGAATTTATCTACATAGGTGCATCTCATGAAACATTACACCTCGTGCCGAAAAAAAAAAGAGCCGCACCCATTTCTAAAACGCATTGTATTTCACTGAAATTTAAATAAACCTTTAATTTTTTTAAGAGGCATTGTCCTTCCTAACAGGAACATCCTCACTATCGCATACAAGATCTTTTCTGCGATATTGTGTGAACGCCTGAAATCTTTTATTAACAGCCTGATTGGCCCCTGTCAGTGCGGTTTCAGGCCAGGGAAGTCCACCATCGATCAAATCTTCACGCTTCGGCAGATCCTAGAGAAAACTCAAGAAGTTCAAATCGATACTCACCATCTCTTTATCGATTTCAAGGCCGCCTAGGACAGCATCTGTAGAGAAGAGCTTTATAGAGCCATGTCTAGTTTTGACATCCCTGCCAAACTTGTTTGTTTGTGCAGGATGCCGATGGAGAACGCTCGCTGCTACATCAAGGTCGGTAATGACCTCACCGAGATCTTTGATATCAAAAAAGTTTTTAAAGGCACAATCTATCAAAAGTCTGTACTGTGAATCAGAAGCAAAAAGACATAAAATAACATAAATCTCCCCAGTTATCTGGACGCCATCCCCGGAGTTTTTCTCAAGCATAAACAACTGAGCTTAAAAAAAATAATAATAATGTAATAAATAATAATAATAAAATAATATATAACCCCTTGAGTGCCCGCAAATTATAAAAAAAAAATACGCCGATGATATTGACATAATTGGAAGAATTCAGCGGGATGTTATCGATGCGTTTGTAAACATTGAGGCAGAAGCTGCCAATATGGGTTTAGCGATAAACGAGGGCAAAACCAAGTATATGCTGTCAACAAGATGGGACGATCAACACCGACGAATTGCACAGAACGTCACAGTGGGCAGCTATAACTTCGAGGTAGTAAGGGACTTTGTCTACCTTGGCTCTGCTATAAACTCTAAAAACAACATCAGCGCAGAGATCAAGCGAGGAAGCTCTTGCCAATCGCTGTTTTTTGGGCTTATAAGATTATTCAACAGTAAAGCATTATCTCGAACAACTAAGGAGACTCTGTATAAGACTCTGATCATCATAGTCCTGCTTTACGGCGCTGAAACAATGACTTTATTAAAAGAGGATGAAGATATCCTTGGTCTCTTCGAGAGAAAAAAATTTCCAAAAATATTCAGTCCCATTTGCGTTGACGGGTTTTGGAGAACAAGATTTAATAACGAACTATACGAGCTGTACAGCGACATAGACCTAGTCAAAAAACTGCGTATTGGACGTCTGAGATGGGTAGGACAAGTAGAGCGAATGGACACCAACGCTTCGACCCACAGAATATTCGAATCTAACCCGGAGGGACGACGCAGTAGAGTACCTCCTCGCCGTAGGTGACGCGCACAAGTTCAAAGGAACCTCGACTTGGAGTGCGCAACCGGAGGCAATTACGTAAAGACTGAGCTAAATGGAGAGGCTTGTTGGTTGACGCCTAGGTTCACCCCGAACTGTAGCGCCACCTAAGTAAGTAAGTGCTTCCTCACACTATTTACCTACTTCTGGGAAAATTTCCCATAAATGTAACAAAAGTGCAAGAGCAGGTAGACGCTAGCAGAAAAGAGTATAAATATTTAGACATTTTTATGGTATTAGACATTAATAAAAAGAAGACAAAGAAAAATATAATAGGATCGTTTTTTCCACTTTTTTTTATTAAAAGTAACACTAATTAGTCATTATTAAGAGAAATCTAGTTTTCATTTTTCCTTAGTCTTTGTAGCACCGCCTTTATAGCCGCTTGGACCCTTCGTGGCAAAGAGTCGTAAAGTTTTTGGATTTCCTCTGTTGTTACATCTTTAGTTCACACTTCCTCTATGACTGTTTTGAGCTCTTCAATTGTTTTAGGGATTCAGGACCAATATCTGCCTTGTATTGAGTTATCTATTGAATGAAAAGAATATTTCGAAGTGGTTTTAAGCTTAAGTTTTAGGTCAAAATTAGTTTTTACTTACGGAATGAGTGCGATGACAGGGAGCGGAATCATCCTAACATATGGAATTTGGGATGTAGCAGTAAACTCCTCTATTACAGGAACAACACCATCAGCAATGATTTCTTTATATTTCGCTGTATTTACGGAACCGTTCAAAGATACGGCCAAGAGCCCAATT
Organism: Brachypalpus laphriformis; assembly: GCA_945910035.1. NCBI lineage: Eukaryota > Metazoa > Arthropoda > Insecta > Diptera > Syrphidae > Brachypalpus > Brachypalpus laphriformis. The sequence goes on from OX246753.1 coordinate 39,813,262, forward strand.
TGTCATTCATCTCCAAACCATAAAATATGGTGAATGCTTAACGGTGGGATCACTACGCATGAGGTTGCATGTTCGAATCCCAGAAAACACCAACAAGTTTTTTCACGGTCCCACCTCTCGCGATCGTCTGACAAACATCCGAGAGTATTGTTGTCACGAAAAAGCTTCTCAAATCGCCGTTCGGAGTCGGCATTAAACTGTAGGTTCCTTCCATTCGTGTGAAAAATATAACGCACACAACATGAGTGGTTGCGAGAAGCTAGGCCCTGGCACTTTAAAGAGCTGTTGCGCCAAATATTCGTTTCATTCGCTTAACGGTGGGAACATTCATCTCAATATCGCTCCTTAGCTCTCCTTCGCACTGTCCGCTTTCCGTCAGGTCCAATCAAATTAAATTTGGATTCGTCAGAAAATAAGACCCTTTTCCAATCGTTGCCGGTCCATTCCCGGTGCTGTTTGGCCCACACATCTATTTTTCTTCATTTTTGCAGAGAGAAGCGGTTTTTTTGCAAGTCTACGGGTTTGAAGACTCACTTCATTTAGCCGTCGTTGAGCACTCCGAGTGCTGATGTTAATAGAACATCTCTCGTTTAAGTCTTTTCTCAATTCCTTGGTAGTTGGGAACCGGTTTTTCAAAGACATGCGCTTCAAAATCCGATCTTGCCGTCTTGTCGTTTTTTGGGTCTTCCACTCGCAGGTTTTCTCTCCGTACTGCCCGCCGAGCTTAATTTCTTCAAAAATCGTCTCACAGTGCTTTCGTGGCATCCTCGTGGCCTATTTGAAAAATTATGGCCATGAAGAGCGAGAAAACGTCTTTTATCTGCTTCGCACAAAGCCATCGTCAGAATTCTTAACTGTTCACAAAACACTTTGTCGCAGTCTAGAGCACTAAAACGTTATCGATTTGTGTTTTTAAGTGTTTTGTCTTTTATACATCAAAAAGAATAAGCAGATCATAGAAAAATTGCAATCGTACCTACATATGTGTTAATAATATGACAGGAACGTACCCGGAAGTCATAAAACCATGGAACAGCTTGTCTTTGCATTTGGGAAGAAATTACAACATGATGGACTTTCGGGATACCATATTCTGCTTGATTTTTGTGTTGGTATTTAGAGAATTGTAGTCTGTGAATAAATTAAAGATATAATATTAGCCGTGTTTTTTTGAGAGTCTACTGTACTCACACTTAAAATCTAAAAAAAACGGCATGTACTCACTTTTAACTCGTTTCTTGAAGTAGAAGCATCTCAAATTTAGCTGGCGCTAATTTTATTGATAGCAACAACCTTTGGAAAACAAAGCGCAGAAAAAGTACAGTCAAATAAACTATTTTGTTCCGTGGAGGATGCTGGCATAGCTTATTTAAGCGAAGGCAAACAATTTCAATGAACAAGCCACCTACGATTGAGATTGAAATTGAAATCAATTCGCCGTACTCACTTTCTATAGCCACTTTGTTTGCTGACTAAATTATAGTCAAGTTATCACGTTCTAACTGGCGGCTACATGAAGATATATGATCTGCATTGGCCTTGCCCGTACATTGCATCAGCCAATGCATGGAAACGCTCGGCGAATGCATGGGAACCGTAACTGACTCAGCACACGCGCATCCGATCGGATACCTGTGCTCGCTGCACTTTCAACAGGTGAGAAAGCTGTGTGAGCATATAATGGACTTATGGAAGGCGATGCGAATAAACGGAAGGGATCAGGCAGTCAGTCTTTGGACGGCGGTTATTGGAGCGAGTATACTTATCGTATTGTAATTAGTTTACTTACTTACTTAGATCCTTTAACCCCTCGGGGGGCATAGGGCGTCAACCACGCCTGCGCGCCATCGTGTTCGAAGTTCTGCAACGCGTTTGAGCTGCCTCCAACTCATTCCTAAAGAGCTCGATTCCTCCTCAACTGTTCTGCGCCACGTTTGCCTAGGGCGTCCCGCTATTCTGCCTGCCTGGGTGAGCGGATTCCACTGCATGGCGTATTTCGCAATGGAGTTGTCTTCGCGCCGTAGGGTGTGTCCAATCTATTGCCACTTTCTTCTTCGTATAGTAATGCTTATAGGTTCTTGGCCCTTTCTCAGATAAAGCTGTTCGTTAGAGATGCGGTTCGGCCAAAAAATCCTCAAGATGATTCTTAAGCATTTGTTTACAAAGACTTGCAGCTTCCGTGTGTTAATGGTGTCCACCTTCCAAGTACTGCACCCATAAAGCAGCACTGATTCTACGTTGGAGCGGAACAGTCGCAGCTTGGTTCTTAAGCTGATAACGTTGCTTCTCCAGATTTTAGATAGCATTCCGAACGCAGCTTTAGCCTTCCCGATTCTGCTGCACACATCCAGTTCGGTGCCACCACGATTAGCCGAGACCACACTTCCTAAATAAAGAAAGTTATCAACTTTCTCGACTTCCTGTCCGGCAATGTTAAGTTGAGCGCGGTTGTTAGAAGAAGTGCTCAGGGCTTTTGTTTTGGCTGTGTTTACTTTTAGCCCCACTTTGTTTGCCTCAGCTTCTAGATTTTGGGCCATCAGATGAAGATCCGTTATCCGATGTGAAAGTAGACAAACATCGTCAGCGTAATCTAGGTGTTTAAGGTAAGATGTCATAGTCCAACGAATTCCATAGTTGCCTTCCGTCAATGCTGCACGGAGTACATCGCTGATAACCACCAAAAACAATAGTGGTGACAGTATGCACCCTTGACGTACTCCACTTTGGACTTCAAAATCCTCCGACACCTTACCATTGTGCACGACGTGACACTTGCCGCTCTCGTATGTAGCCTTGATAATAGCTATAAGTTTTTCTGGGATGCCTCTCCTGCGCAAGGCCAACCAGATAGCATCTCGATTCAATCTGTCGAAGGCTTTCTCGAAGTCGATAAACATTAAATGTAGCGGAGACCTGTACTCAACGCATTGCTCGATAATGATCCGTAAGGTGTTTATGTGGTCAATGCAGGAGGATCCAGCGCGAAAGCCTGCCTGTTCGACATCGAGAGTTGAATCTAAATGTTCTTTAATTCGTTCTAGAATTATTTTAGCTATTATTTTAGCCTGGAAGAACGCATATACCTCTCCAGTTACCGCAATCCATCAAGTTTCCCTTCTTTGGAAGTTTAATGATCATCCCCCTTTTCCACTCCTGTGGAAATTGTTCACTATCCCAAGCTCTCCGTATTAGGGGATGCAGCAAATCCGCCGATGTATTTGGCGCCGCTTGAAATAGCTCGGCAGGGATGACATCAATACCCACCGCCTTGTTCTTCTTGAGGGACTTGATTGCTGTTATTATCTCGGTTTTACTGGGAGGTGCGGTGCGAATTCGGGAATTTGTTGCTTCGAACTGCTCATTCGAATTCGAGATCATACCGCCATCGTCTATGTGATTTAGCACTGTAGCAAAATGTTCTCTCCATCTAGTGAGCTGATCCTCATCCGAAATCAGAAGGTTACCGTCTAGACTCTTCACTGGATGTTGTTTGGAGTTTCGACCACCGATGAGCTCCTTAGTGATGCTATACACAGTCCTACTGTCGCACCTACTCGCTGCTTCTTCAGCCCTTGAGGCCAGTGAGTTGATATATTGACGTTTGTCACGTCTCACACTACGCTGCACTTCTTTCTTCTTCGCACGGTATTGGCCGCTGCAATCCGAGCCTTGATTGCTGTACGCTCATCGATCCGTCTCCAGGTGTCTGTAGAAAGCCATGTGCGGTGGTGTTTCTGCTTTTTACCGACATACGTGCGTACCCCAGTCGCAAAAGCATTTTTCACAGCACTCCAGTGGTCATCCATGTTCTCTATGCTGCTGATTGCTTCTGCTTCTAAGGCAAGATGGTCCCTGAACTGTTGGCGCACTTGGGGAACCTTGAGCCTGTCGATATTAAACCTGGTGATGTTAAGTAGGTTTGAGCGGTTGCTGTTGACGGATGCAGTACGAAGGCGTAAATGAGCTACCATAAGATGGTGATCTCGTTCTAGTCCGACGTCAGCTCCACGTCTGTTTCGGACGTCCAGGAAACAATTTCTAAAGCGGCGACTGATCGCAATGTGGTCGATCTGGTTGGATGTTCGTTGCCTATCAGTAGAGACCCAACTGATTTTGTGGCAGGTGTTATGCTTAAACAGCGTACCTCCGATGACTAGGCGGTTGGTATTGCAGAAGTCCACAAACCGCTCACCGTTATCATTACGGTCTCCCACGCCGTGAACTCCCATCACGTGCTTAAGCATGGTGTTGTCGCTACCCACCTTGGCATTGAAATCTCCCATCACCATTACGATGTCCCCATTAGGTGTTTGGTTGTAGGCGGCGCTTAAGTGGCTATAAAAATCATCCTTTTCGTCCTCAGTCGCGTCTAGAGTCGGAGCATAACACTGTATGATGGTAATTTTTCTAACTCTACTCTGGAACCTAGCCGTCAATATCCGGTCATTATGGGGTTTCCAGGATATGAGGCTACTACGTGCTGCTGGAGTTAGCATGAGTCCTACTCCGGAACTCCGTGCACTTCCAGCTGGTTTCCCAGAGTAGAGCATGATAGTGTTTTTGGTTGGGGAGATGAATTCCCCAGCATCGAACCATCTTATCTCGCTCAGCCCTAAGATGTCTATTTTATACCTTGCGAATTCGCGTTCTAATTGGAGGAATCTGGCGTTATAAGGCCCTTCCTTGAGTGAGTCCAGGAGGGTCTTAACGTTCCAGAATCCGATCGTTGTCCGTGTCCGATAGCCAAAGGTCGTCATCAAATTATCCGTCCGTATCCGAGGCGTTGGTTTTCGTTTCGGAGCAGTAAAAGTTTTTACGGTTGCGACTCGCTGGGCCACAGACCAACCGACACTTATCCTGTTTTTTGGCACAGGAAGCTCGCCATTCGTCCTCTCCCGTTAGCAATTTCCGAAGATATCCCCAGATGGCACCACGAGGAGGTGGGAGTAGAGCTTACTAACAGAGCTGCTAGGTTTTCGGCTGCAGTGGCTCTTTCTCGTTACTTAGCGGACCAACACCTATCGGGAGATGCTGCCCCTACGAGGCCTTTGTTAGTCGTTTGTAATTAGTTTGAGGAATCGGAATTGTAATTAGTAAAAGTAATAAACTTCAAATAATAAAAGATATGCCTTTTTAATTTGCGGCTAGTCTGTCGTCCGCTTTGTTTTGTTATCCGCGAGTGTGGATTCGTTAACTCTCATTTTATACTTATTTTTGTTTTGTTTTTGCTTTGCGTGTAAAATAAAAGTGAGCTGAGTATAGATTCGTCAAAAAAACACGCCTGTTGATACATTTTCAACTTATGCATTTATTTAATTTAATTTTGAAGTTACTTGCTGTATGAATCTGTATGTATGCATTAATAACTACAATCACCTTATCTTAAACAAAATGTAAGCAACACGATTTCAATAAGGATTATATTCCTATTGTGTTTGTTATTAATTAAATAAATAAATGAAATGAAATAAATGAATAAATAAAGTTGTAAAATTTTCATAGTACGGCGTTTTTTTTTTTGGCACGGGGTGTACATACAGTCTGATGGTGCTGAGGTGATTTCTCTAAGTGCCACTGCTGATATACACGTATGCATATTTTTTGCGTTTGTCGTTGAAGGTTGGGGCGAACCCCGCAGGCGGATCAGTGGGAATGCGGTGAAGTGGGAGGGTTGTGATCCCTTGTTTTCGGATCATAACCTCGCTGATAAAAAAAAAAAAAAAGGAAGAAGAAGTCGTTGAAGGTTGATGCGCACTGCTTTGAATTTCAAGCAAAATGCTTTCACCAATTTCACACTTCATTTTTGTTTTTGATAGAAATATAACATTTCGTTCGATTTCTTCCCACTCTAACTTTTTTTCTTGTTACTTTAAGATATTCAAATCTTCCGCCTTCCCAATCATTGGAGCGCTTTACAGGGGGAGATTATGGCGATAAAAGAAGCCTTGTCATAGCTAAGGTACAATGTGATATCTAATAGGGATATCACAAGTTTTACTGATAGTCAAGATGCGATCAAATCTCTGGAATCTGTCACCTTCAACTCAAAAAAATAAATTATCGACTATGCCTTAATTAGATGGTTAAACAATTCAATATTCACTTAAATAGGGTGCCGGGACACAGAGACATTCCAGCAAATTGCATGACCAACTTTGATGGCATGTGATTGAATGATTTACGTGCGTTAAATGACAAGTTATCAGTTCAGCCCTTGGAGGTTCCTCTTTTAAGCTGACTTTGGGCGAAATACATGTTTGCGAAAAATCTCGCTTATTCGCACTAAATGGACCACCTTCTCTGTTCTTTTCCCCGTATTTACCATCACCAGTGTGTTTTTAAATGACAGCGATTAGTTCTATGTCTCATATTTTCCACGACTTTGAAACTTGACATCTGCTATCAACAAAATTTTGAGCTTATCAGCCATCGCATTGACCTTTGATTTCCGAAAACTAAAAAGTTGATAAACACCCAAAATTTCAAAATTATTTTGAATTCAAACTCGCCTAGTCTAACCACCCCATTAGTTGAACTTTCCGTTTAACTCTCCCGGATGTTCCTTATTTTCTCACCACCCATTTACACCCGAGTTACAATATAAACCACACACACGCGTCCTCCCCATCGAACACACAATCAAAACCATCCCCTTGTGGGTGTGCTATAGATGTAACAACATTTCCCGGTTTAGGGTGGATGGGTTCTGACAATCATCACATCACCAGGACAACAATTTACAACAGAATAATAAAAAAATAGTGAGAGAGCAACGCGAGTAAAAATTTACTATCAACTCGGTGAGAGAGAGATTAGAGAGATTTTTCTTGTAAAAGTCAACAACAACAGTGGGAGAGTCATTTCAAATGCACTGCCATTGAGAGAGAAATACACCCAAGTTTTCACAAGAAAGCGCCGGTCCATAACACAGAGAACGACGGAGCACTTGATTCACAGGATAATAAGGACCAAGGAGAGCAAAGAGAGCTTAAAAATTCACGATCTAGAGGGTGTGACCGGGTTAAAGGAAAAATATTTTTTTCCAATCGTCTTCGCAAATTGCACAGTTCGGCGGACGGTTCATTGTCGGGAAAAGAATAACGAATTTAGCTAAATTTGAAAAAAATTAAAAGACATCTCCTCCGGATGGATGAACAGTGTTTTATGAATTAAATGTTAAAGAAAAGAAAATAACAAAGAAATAGAGATGAAAGTCTATCTGTAAAATATTGAAATGAGAAATAGTTTTCCAGTGATATCCTTTGCAAGGATTCAAATTTCGTGTAGTATTTGAAAATGAAAATGGGATAAATATACACATAATTCTAACTTCAAGTGCATTTCAAGGAAAAGTTTTCCATTTTTCACTCAAATTGTGTAAAATTTTCCATTTTTCACCATAAATTCGCCCACCACCCACTATCAAGGATATTCTAGTGTATGCGTGAAGAGGTTTTCTTTTTTTTTTTCTGTGCCGTTGTTGATAAAAAGAAATGCAACTGTGCCGATGGTTTTAAAGATGAGAATAATGTTAGTGGATACAACAGTGTGAACGAAGGAAAGGGGTGGTGAACACAGGAAATAGAGAAAAAAAAAATTATTCGCTGAGTCCTTTCTTTATGTGAAAATGGGGTGGCGGTGTTGTGTCACGGTTTTGCGCCTCCCTATCCTGCATTAGTGTTCTCATTCTCAAAAGGATTTCTACATTTTTTTCTTCTTTTTCTCATCCTTGTATTTTATCCTGGATGAGTGTATGTATGTGTGTATTGCAATACTTCCCAGTACGGGAGACACACGGCAGGAATATAAATAAAAAAAAGTAAACTTGAATCAATAAAATATGTGTGCAAGTATTAGTGTGTAAAGGATGAGAGGTTGCTGCACTATCTGAGCGGAGTTGAGATTCAGCATCCTTGCTCACCATCATCACCACACCCCCACCTACCATCATTCGGTGAGAGATAGAGAGTGAGAGAGAGGGTAGAGGAAAAACGAAAAATCTATTATTTAATTAAAAATCCACAAAAGAGGACCTCTTGAAGGACTCTATACCTTCCCACAAAAAAAATAAAAATAAAAACAAAAAACAGAAGAAAAAAACGCTATTCCCATCTGACTAGCCGTAAATGCAGACAAAATAGAGAAACACAGGAGAGAGTGGGAGTGTAAACTGTAAATGAGAAGTCGGCAAAGAAACCAAAAAAGTTGAAAAAAAAGTAATTCCCATTCGTTATCCATTAAAGGATATAAAGACATAATATAATATTCGCTCAATTAATCCTGACGGAGTAATTTTAATTTTCGACCAGGACGATTACGGCGACATACAAATATTATAAACAAACAAAGGAACCTGACTGATGAGAAGGAAGTCCTTGTGTGGGCTTTTGTTGTAAAGTCGACTCGTATGACGTGTCTATGCCATCAAGTATTCAAGGAGCAATAGCACTACACAGTGCACAGGATCTCTCCGGTAATGAAGATGGAAATTAAGAAATCAGCACACACTCGAGAGACAAGAACAAATAATTAAGGCTTCAAGGCATATATCGTGTGGGCCAGGATAATAATAATAATCATCATCATCTCCTAGTCACCCTCATCGTATAAGGACGACACCTTCCGAGCAACAATACATAAACGCAATTTGCATATGACACAGGCATACGAGTATGCACCACTCTCCTACAAGCGAGTACAAAGCGCGTTTTTTTCTTATCCTTCAAGCTAGAGAGAGCGACATGTACCCCTTTTTTTCAACAATTTGTTGTTGAATCGATGTGTGCGATGATGATGATGACGACGATGACAAACATATCTCCTTTGAAAAATACATACAATCGTACGTACTTTGCTGCAAGAAATATGAATAATTAAGGACACGAATGTGGATTGTAAGTCTAGGCAAAGTTACCTCAAGGATAACACTTGACACACATAGTCCCTGCTCACGTATATGCTGTTGCAAGTGGCGCCGGTGGACATAGTACAATACTTTAAGATAGAAAGGGAAATACAAAAAAGAAAAGCCATAAACAATGGGTGACTACCACGAATATACGGATCAATATAAAGTGCCTGTGATTGCGAAGCTCTTGCACGCTTTGCCGCACTATAACATCACATTCCACAAGATCAACAGCACTTTTCGGCCAACGGATGAGATTTATTTAGAGGTGAGCTACAAGCACTTCTCATTGTTGAGGAAGGACATTATCCTTTCCATCTGGATCATTCACTATGTCATTTTTGTCCTCATAATATCCTTTCACATGTCTTAACACCCTCTACATGTAACTCTTTATTCATTCATACTTAGTGTAGCAAGTGTGTGTATGTGTGTTCATTTTTTGTTTTGTCCTTTTTGTTCTTTGTCTTCCTGTCGTTTTGTAGAGCCTGGGAATATTGGGGTCAGTACCGGCTGCACTTTTGATTATATCACTGCTGGGATTGCTGTTATATTTGATGACAAGATGTTGTGATAGGAAACCTCGGCCGGCGCACTCCATAACCAGCTTAAAGGTGGCGCTATCCATTGTGACGGTGATGTGCTGTGCAGCTATTGGATTGGGTAAGTTGGGCGTGTTAACATTTTGGGGGATCACTTAAATACATGTAATTAAGCTATTTGGTACTTATGCATACTTAAGTTAGGCATGTATTTCCATTGACAAGGTAACTGACATTGCGTACTGAATTTTTCATTAGTTCATATATTTTTCATTATACCAAGGACTTTAACTCAAATGGGTTTGGCTAGTTCTGCGACTAAAACGCGGTAAATAGCGATTATCGAACCAGAGTGATAAGTATCTGCTCACGAATTGTGAACAATAAATTATTATTGGCAAATAAGACTCCTGAAAGTATATTCAGACAGATTTCGCCTAAAGGGTAGAGGGTGTAGAGGACATAGGTCTACAGACACCAAGTGGTGGAATGAGTTTGTAAGACTTATGTACTCGTATGTGAGTGTGGTTTGTCCAGGAGTTAACCATTTATTTATTTAGCGTATGGATACAAAAAAGGAAATTACGACACAAAGATACATTTTATAGATGCAGTGATTGCAGCCAAGAGATAGCTTCTGTTGACAGGCTGTTGATGTCATCTATGTGGGTTACACATATATTATAGCTCTGGACAGTCGAGCAGGATGTGTTCCGTTGTTTGCACGGGAGCACCACATGGGCAGATCGGGTCAGTAGTTTGACCCCATCTAGCTAGAGAACCGTTGCATCTCCCAGTAGAAGCCCGTATACGGTTTAAGTTGTTGCAACGTTTTCCTCGGTAGTTCAAATTCAGGTTGTCTGTTTCTGAATATTGGATTTCGTCTGTCGGAATTTGCCCAAGAAGACGACCAGGATTCTTCCAGCGAAAAGTTTTCAGCACTCAACTTTTTTCCGATTTCAATTGGAGAGTGACTTGAGCGCAGTCTCAGGGTGGTGGTGTTTTCGATATCTGCACAAAGTGGGATTCTAGCATTTCCTCGAATTTTGTGGAATTTTTTGGTAAAGGCATGCTTTCTTCTTACGTTAGGTGGAGCTGTTCATTCAACTTAGTCATATGGTGCCAGATATTATGTTGGTAATCAGTAAGGGCGTCGATCTTGTTGGTGTCGTGACTGTTTATCCAAACAGGGGCTTATATTCTGCAGTTGATTAAACCAGCGAAAGAGAAGAGATGCGTAGGCAGTTTGCAGAGACACCACAAGAGGTGCCTGCCAGTTTTTGGATCACGTTGATCCTTGTCTTTATGTCAGAGTGGCTTATATGTCAGAGTTTAGTCTAAGGTTTACTTTGAAGTAAAGTTGTATTTTAAGTATAGTCCATCAAACAGCACTCGCAGTTCTCTTCGAGCCTCTCTATGGTTGAGGTGGAAACAACAGATCTCAGTTTTAGATGCCTTTGGTTGTAGGCAATATGCTGATAGATCACGTCTGATGTCGTTACCTATTCCAGGGTTACAAAGGACTTATGCTGGAATGCAAACGCCATGTCGTCGGCGTAGTTAAATTTCCGGGACGATGTGTCTGCTAGGTTTCAGGTGTTTATGTTGAAAATGGTGGAGGCGAGTACCGACCCTTGGGGTAGGCCGTTGTTGAGCTTCCTAGTTTTGCAATGCTTGTCATTCAGGAAGAACTGAAGCAAAACGATTGTACCATGTATATATTTCTGTACAAGTTTTTGCCACAAAGTAATTTTAACAAAAGTAAGCTCGGCATCTCGGTTGGTGAAAAATGTTCTCTGGGGCAAAATGATTGAATGTCTAACACACAAAGACCAATAAGGCCTTGTGGCAGCGGCAGATAATTTAAATTGATTTGCATACTAGAGACTTTAGCTATTTAGTTACATGAACAATATATATATCTGTGGTCCTAAAGCATAACCGCCCTGATTTTTACAGTTTTTTTTGTATGTATCTTCGAAAGCATATGGGATTGTGCAATTTTAATTTTATTTTTTTCTTCTTAAAGATTACCAAAACAATCTCAAATTACATATTGTTTGCCCTAGCTAATATTTCATTGTCCACACGCATTAGATACAGCGGTACAATCCCTTGATGTTTACATAATTGAATACCTTTGGGAAGAAGTCCGGCGTTATGTGTACCAAAAAACCTTTTCGAATACTCAGCAAGGTAAGGAAAGACTTTTAAGAGTCTGGAACTCCATAACGCCAGTGATTTGTCAAAATTTGGAGAATTCTATACCAAGAAGACTGGAAGCAGTCATAGACAATATTGCCACAAGTTATTGAAATGATTTACAAGAAGCATTTATCCGGTTAGTCGTGTCGCACCGAATTTTTTTTGAACTTAAAGTTCATATTTTTATTGTACTGAATAAATGGTTGGAGTTTTTGAATTTTCTGTAACAAATAATATTAGACTATTTTAAAATTCTCCTTCTATTGATATATATATATATGACTTGTTGGTATGACCGTATTTCTCATCACAAGCATTCAGTTTGTTGTATTTTATAAAGAACAAAGGCGAACCGACTTCTGGGTATATTAATTCTTTAGTCAAAAATACAACTTAGTACGTAGGTTAAGTACAATATCGGAATGATCATATATCTTAATTTTGCGCGCGAACATGTGGGTGTCCGATTTTAGACAGATCTATATAATTATCGATTAATGGTGTTGTTGCAATCAAGTCAGTGCTGCCAGGATACATCGCAGTTAAACTGTATTGTATGTTGTGTCTGGTTAAATTTGTGAGGCTGAACCTTCTTCTCGATATTCCATTGCACAAAGCTGCAAAACGGGAAAAATTCTTAGAATTAGGAGAGAGTGATTAGATCTGTTGATTACGCTCTAATAACTCAATTGTGGAATACTGACAATGAGGTCACTTTGAATGAGTTTTTCGTAATAATAAAGACATTCTGTTTTCTTTCTTTTTTTTTTTTATGACATACGAACGAACCACTGTGCATTATTGGTCCGGGTTAGATGTATTCCCTATAGTCGCTAAATATATTTATCTCTATCTCTATTTAGAATAGAATAATTTAGAAATCTATTATTATTATTATTATTTCTTTATTATTAAGTAATAAAATTACAAAAATAATACATAGGTATATAGCACTAGCTACCAGGGCTATCGGCTAAATTTAGAAATCTTATTTTGTGTTTGTCTTCAAAAGAAAGTGAGTAGGTTAACGAAACTCCAGGGTTATTATATTTAAAAAATCTGAATTTATTTCTTGTCTTCTGAACTTAATTATGTATCCTTTTATGTCCTTTAAAATACTTTTTTCACATTAGACGCCTCTAACTTACAAATGACCCAACGAATTTGAATACAATCAAATTTTGTGATTATCGCAATAATTGCTAAGGAGTTTAAGATATCAATCATTAATCTGTGCTTCCTAGAACATGAGTAGTGAACCAAAATATAAGTTCTTGCGTAAACGAAAAATCATAAACAACCGCGAGTCATTGCAATCATTTTTATTGATTTTTGATTTTTCTCGTAATTATCATCCTAAATATCGTACTATCTATGTTTCAAATGCAGAGGCTTGTTGGTTGAGGCTTGTTGGTTGAGGCCCAGGTTCACCCCGAACTGTAGCGCCACCTAAGTAAGTAAGTAAAGTATGTTTCAAATTTCAAAGCTCTAGCTTGATTGGGAGTACCTAAAATGTTGATGAATTAAAATTCAAGGGGAATTAAACAGTACTTGCGTGGTGCTAAAAAAAAAATAAATATGGAACATTCTTCGATTTATACACCTTCGGCCTCAAATCCAGGTTCTCAAGGCGCCGTTATACCGTGTAACCGTACGTGCATAGGGTGAGTCAAAGAAGTATGACGTTATTGCAACGGCTGTAGCTCCGCCACACTTCTTTTTACGAGTATGTGGCTTTGCAGTTACAATGGAGCAATGAACCATATTGCCGAGCAATATTCTTTCATTGCGAGGAGACGTTGAGTGCCCCCCTCAATCATTGTTTGTCTCAGTGTGATTATATCTTAAGGGATTACCTACTTGAACGCTAAGGTTTTTGCAGAAAAACTCCGTACACTTAATAAATGGTCAGCGGCTATCACAAGAGACATTCGTGCGTTTCCAACAGCAATGTTAGAGTGGTGCATGGAACATTTTTCAGCTGGTTTTTTTCAACGTTATTTTCCGTTCATCACTTGGATCTTTTTTGCATACTGAAATGGCATTACATATTCGCATATAATAAATCGTGTAAAAATTAAAAAAAATTGAGTTTAATTGGGTACAAGCTACAAGCTGTGGAAAACGTCTCACCTCCTTGGCTCACTCTTTATATGGCAGAGTTGTAAAAGAATACATTCTTTTGGGAATGCATTCACCGAATTCGAAAAATAGAATTCAAATTTTTGATTGATGCAATCGAATTAAAGAAAGACTGCGATTTGAAAAAAACTTGAATCACAATTCTTTTAAAGTCAATGATTGGGGCATTCAATTTTTAGCAGTCATAGAATTGAAATCATTTTTGGAAGTCAATTGAATTCACTTAATGTGAGTTGAAGTCAGCACTGAATTCATATATTCCGTTGAAGTCAGTAGTGAATTCACTTTAAATCAGTTGAAGTCAATGAATTCAACTAAAATTGTTTGAATTCATTTGAAGTCAGTGAATTCAGTTCAACATTATTTACTTCTGCAACCAGTAGGTTAGGTTAGATTGGCTGTCTGCACCACAATGCAGACACATGTAGACCAGTAAAGGTCCATTGTGATGCCAAGGATCCACCATTAGACCACTCAGGGACTAATAAAACCAACCGGAGCTTTTGATGAAGCGATGGATGTTCATGACGTCTAAGGACGCCAAATCGCTGAGGTCGTCAGGGAAGGGAGCTCCTAGATGGAGCATTCTTTTGCGTGATAGAGGAGGACATGTGCATAGGAAGTGAAGAATGGTTTCCTCCTACTCCTCGTCCCTACAGCTCCTGCAGAAGTCATTGGAAAAGAGGCCAAGTCGTTTGGCATGTTGGCCGATTAGACAGTGTCCGGTGATGACACCGATAACGCAGCTGATCTCTAATCGCTTTAGTTTAACCAACTCGGCACTACGTTTCTGGTCCAGCTTAGGCCAGATCTGCCTCGAAATGTGACACGTTAAGCCAATATCCCAATTTAGGTTGGTCTTGCTAATAGCGTTCAGCTTCAGTAGATGCTTACATGTAGCGAGGGGCATACCAAGGGCTTGCCTATCTGGCAGAATCCTTAGAGTAGTACCCTGTCTAGCGAGTTCGTCCGCCCTTCAGTTTCCTGGAATGTCTCTGTGACCTAGCACCCAACATAGGTGAATATTGAACTGCGTAATCTCTGTAAGAGACAAACGGCAGTCTAAGACGGTCTTTGAAGTAAAAGAGCACGATTCCAGGGACTTGATAGCCGCTTGACTGTCAGTGAAAATGCTAATATCGCTGAGAGATAATAGATTACATTTCAGCCAAGACAGGGCTTCCTTAATCGCCATGATTTCCGCCTGAAAAACGCTACGATGATCAGGGAGGCGGAACGAGATGCTCAGGTTGAGCTTATCGGAGAAAACACCACAGACCACCCCACCCTCGGTCTTAGAGCCATCTGTGTACACAGATGTACAAGTGCACCGAATTTCCATCATCAGGGGGAGAGCCATCCCACTCATCCCTTTCAGGGATACTCGTACGGAAGTGTCGGTCAAATCTCAGTTTCGGTGGGGTGTAGTCCGTGTTTTCATGTGTGAAGTTGAGATCTGCAACCAGTAAGACTAGGAAAAAATAAAGATCGTAAGCGATATTACTCGTGAATAATTAAAAAATCAAGAAATAGACACGCACTGAAGTCAAATGAATTCAAATTGTTTCTGTTGAATTCACTGACTTCTTGATTTTATGTGAATTCACTGCGGACTTCAGCTAATATCAAGTGAATTCAGTAATATAATTCAAAAGAATGCAATCATTTCACTTAATTCAATGATTGTTAAAAATTGAATGCACTAATCACTGACTTCAAATGAATGGTGACTTCGATTTTTTTAAATCACAGTCTTTTTAACAAAAAGACTTCAAATCATTCTAGGTGAATTCAATTGAATTATCCTCCCAAAAGATTTAATTCTTTTACAACTCTATATATGGAGCCAAACAAATGATACAGGATACAAATGATACACCCAACACCAAGAACTGGCGAACTGCCCATTCAGACATTTTTCTGCCAATCTAATCATATTTGCACTGGACATTTATTTAATCTATCTCTCGAGTAAGTTTTGTATTGCCGCAGTAGAATTAAATTCTTTTAACTTGTTACTTAGTTTACTTATGTCCTGTATCCCCTTGTGGGTCTTAGGGCCTCTACTACACCTACGCGCCATTGTGTACGGTTTCTGGCAATGTCTGAGTTCTCCTCAACTTTTAAGTTGTTGGCCACATTTTACTGCGTAATTAATTTACCAACAAAGTTTAATACTGCCCATGTTGATTTTTAACTGCCCGATGTAACGGCCCAGATGTTTAAAAAACCGCTTAAGTAATTACTTCTCTTCCAATTTTACCCAGATATGAAGGTTGAACTAAATCCATCCGGCTGTTTGGGCTTAAGTCAAGCGAGGATACAAACTTACGGTTCCTTGCACTTTTATGTTAAACCGACTTTAAACCCCAAATTTTATAAAAAAAATTCGTTGAATGCTTTTCGAGATAGGCAAGTTAGAAAGATGCATTGAATTTCATTGAAATGTCTCCTCATATCATATACATATGTAGGTACATCCACTTCTTTCAACTTCGTCTAATTAAAATTTACTACTAAAAAACTTGAATGGATATGGTTGATACTTGAACCGACAACCTACCATCCATTTCTACTACATCATGGCACACCATACGTACAATGAACTGTTGACTACAGTATTCCATTAACTGCTTAAAGCTTTTTGAAACAGATATTTTTGTAACAATTTTAAGAAGAATTTTACAAGTGATAAGCAGTAAAGTTTTTGATAGTACTTACAAAAAAAGTTATTTCAGCTACTCTACAAATGTTGGTTGCTATGACGATAAGATTAAAATGAATACCTATATACTCGTACAGTGCTGCATATGGTATGTATTATACAACAGTGCCGTTTATAAGTTTCCGGACAACAAATTGATATAAAACTCTTCGTCTTTTTTATTTTAATAATATTGCAAATAGCTCTATTAATATTATATTATGTAGCCAAATGAAAAAAATTATTGAACGTAATAAATAAAAAGATTTGGATAAAAAAATAGGTATTCTATCGATCAAATTCTTAATAGTTGCGAACGTAATTGATCTTCAGGCTACTTGAAGAATCTCCCAAAGCTTGTCTTTCGACGTTGGACACTATCTTCGAATAGATCTGTCAAGTTCATCCCTACCTATTGGGTTGAGGTCGGGTGATTGGGCAGGACATTTCACATTTAGGATGTTTCCGATCATTATCTTGCATTAATGCGAATCCAGGGTTTATTAATCGCAAACCAACCCGATGGTAAGGTATATTCTAGTATTTGCACTTTTTTTTTATAATTTGCGCACACTCAATGTGTTATGAATACCCTTAACATGTTTATACACAGAACGGGCGTTGAAACGGATAGATAGAGAGAGAAAGGGAAAGATTTGGTGTGGTGGTGGCGGGTGGCGTCCAGATAACTGGAGAGATTTTTGTTATTTTTTGTCTTTGCTTCTGGTTCACAGTATTTTTTTTCCCGATAACCGATGTCATAAGCAAATTATCATCAACAGAGGGAACAATTTTTCCAGCCATATGACCAAACTACTCCCAGTGTTATGCCTTCGCAGTAGTGTTAACACAAGCTTTCGCAATTGATCGCTCTGACTTTATATATTATATTTCATGAGAAAATAATAACACTTCTCCTTATTCATAATTCTATCGAAACGCATGAGGTTTCGATAGAACCATGCTTGATTGTTGGGACTACACAGCTGAAAAACATCCTCTCTTCAGCAGACCGCCGAATTTTGACTTGTCTGTTCATAATACTTTCAACCAGTCGGTTAATATCCAATCCTGGTGTTCTCTTTCCCAGTCTAGCCGGTTGACTTTATTTTGACGTCACGTCGGTCGTAGCGAAACTTTTCGTACTGCTACTCCACCGTGAAGGCTTGTAGTAGCTAAACGCCTTTTTGTTGTTGGTACTTATATCTGCGTTGAGTGCGAACAGTTGAACTCTGCGCAGATTTCTGGAGCTGTAAGCCTTTGATCCCTATTACTTATTCATTTTATAGTCTGGTTCTCCTGTTTTGTTTTAACTTGGGTCTTCCGCTTCGCTTCTGGGTCTTACTTAAAAGTTGATGATTCTTTATGCCTGAAACACAATAGCGCCTCGAACTCAGCTTCGTCTGACGTCTATGAGTTGAACTATAGGAAATCAATGTATCCTATCACAATGTCGGTTCTACCTCGACCTCACGTTTTCCATTCGTAAAGAAAAACGTAATGCTACGTAATGACACTTTAACCCAAGGCAGAAGTTGAGATGAGCTGAACTTTTGCTTTGCTTTGACATCTAACAGCTGTGGAACAAAGGAAAAAATATAAACAAACATTCAACGCGCTCTCGAGGTGGATGAGACGTAACGGGAGCAAAACCAAGGTCGATGTGATATTGTGTTTTAGGCATTAAAGCGACATGACGTCGACTTCCATATTTTGAGATTTTGTGCAATAGCACGCACTGTTTACCCTTCTGTATGCAATGTTATAATGCCAAAGCGTTCAGTTTCACTTTTGTCCTTCCATTTGAAGTTTCTTTTTTTTTTTTGACTGGTTATCGGCTAACTTTAAATATTGAAGTTTTAAAACTAGCTGGCGCCGGAAGAATACACAACTAGCTTTTATAGTTATAAAACAAATCAGTTTTTTCCAAAAAAAATGTGTAAATTGCAGTTGTTGGGGAAATTTTATACAAAAAACCAAATTATTTTCGTTTTATGCTGGGTTCTATGATACGTTAATGACATTTGCGGTTTAATTTTATTGCTCCTTCTTCTTAAAACCCTTTACCTGTTTTGACATGTAATAATGTCTACTATCGACCCTAACAGAATTTGAAGGAATTTTATTCATTGGAGTCCTGCACAGATAGATAAACATATAATTGTGGAAAAAATGTTTTGTCCGAAAACTTATGAACGGCAGTGTATCTCTTTCACCTAGCTTTTCATCAAAACTTCCTTCATTAAAACAAGTTCAATCTTTTAAGTTTCCCCTCAATGATGCTCATACATACGTATATTTTTTTCGATGCCTTAATGAAGACATTTAAAAAAAAAGATACATTCTGTTGAAGCAATGACAACGAAGGAAATAGCCCCTAGATATATTTAGAGCGAAGGTGGAGGTAAGGTGCATACCTAAATTTTATAAAATCCCCCTCAGTATGTGATAAAACTTTAATTTTAATTAAATGTAAGAAAACTGTTTCTTCTGCACACTAGATACACTACATTTGGAAGCTGTTCCTCAACATTGTAGGTACAGTGATAAATTGTTTGCCGGAAGTGGATGAGACGAGGACTTTGCCAAGGTAGCACAGAGAGAGGTCACTACGGAACCGAATCAAGGAACTTTAATTAACTTTTCCTTTTGGGGGATGAAAATTATTACAGAGTGATGGTGTTGTGGCGAACTGGTTATTCTACACTTAAGAGCCCGCCCATGTGTCATTCTTGGTCACGCGATGGTGTTTTCCAAGACGAAGTTGTCTTTAAGTAGGTTTCTGCGGCCAGATGTGGGTATTTGAGAGAAAACTATTTATATTCTGTTTCAAGCATCCTTTTAGGGGACGTAATTAGGTTTACAGCAGGAAATTTAGTCTTTAGGAACATGTTATAGATATTTGTTTTAGTTTTGTAAGAGAGGATGTAATGTTTGATTGGTTAGGTTCTTGCACTTTTGCAGGATATTGCTGGAGCTAAAAAGTGGGTGCGTCAATAACGAGTGTTGTGTTTTGATTACTTAATTCATTGTGCACCATGAGTTTGCAGTAATTGAAGATCAACGTGTACTATTTAACTGTATGTGTATTCATTAATATTAATTACATAATCAATTTAAAAGTTAATGATTTTAGTGAATCAACTAGGTTGTAAGGCTTAAATTAGATTGGATTGGTATATGAAAGAGCTAAGCAAAGATTAGGTACTGCAGCATTGTCATAAACTTATATCGCCACCCATTAAGATTATGTATCCTGTTAAGATTTGGAGCCCAGAATTCAGAGGATACAGGTAAACATTGACTTAACCGGAAGAGGAAATTGCATTTCAGTTCTAGTAGCTCGGTACAGGTCTACAACTAAGTGGTTCTTGAAATAGCTTCTGCAGACTCCGCAAAAAGTCTATTTTATGCACTGGAGAACCCAGCTTGACTAAGGAGTCACCTTGGCATTTCCAGCTAAACGACTATAAGTTTGAATCTAGAGGAAGACAATAATGTTGTTCTTACCTAATTCTGAGAGTATCTTGAATATTTCTAGGACTAGCCTGGATTTTATTACAAGTGATTTAACTGTCTTTAGAATAGCCTGACTGTCTGAAAATAGGAACGAACATTGTTTTGTCCTCAGTATTCGATGTGCGTGTGGTCCCCTACATTATGTATGTTAATGTCAACAATCTCCACCACCTGGAATATAAACTGACTTCAGTGGATTTGGTGGCGACTATAAATGATGAGTTGGTGCAGTTTATAGATGACGTTTATAGCTGAGCCTAATTTTCTTCTTTAATTTGTTTTGCCCTTGTTCAATGTTAAGCTCGTTTTCCATGATTTTACTTCTATACTCGTGAAAGCAACAGACACTCTGTTCTTTCAATTATGTCAATGTCGTTGGCGTGGGTAATTAATTATAAAGACTTTTGAAAGATTAAAGCTTTTATTTTAGATAGTACTCTCCAAAGAATAAAAGGGTCTTGTCTAAACTCATTCTTTCTTTGACATTGAACGTCTCTATGTCATTGAAGTGGCATGGTGAGTTCTGCGTCCTCATCCTGTTTAGACAGATGAGATTGGCAGGAACAACAAAACTAGGCATGTATTTGTGTGACTTGTTTCTAAAGATGATTTAAAATAGGCGGCGATGAAATGGTGATGAGTATAGATCTAATATTTCTAAGTTCTTTTTAAAATCTGATGCAGTGTGAATATTTGTTCGGTGATGGGCTTTGTGATATTAATCATACGGGTGCTGATAGAAGGTCTTACGCATTAACACCATAGCCTGATGTCCCTGTAAATAATGCAACTTAAGGAGCATCGGGCAAACAATATTGAAGTTCCATTCAAAATCTGAGTGCATTTTAGCAAATGAATCAGAATACGCTTATACGCAGTATAAGAGCATGGAGGTACGAAGCCAGCTTCAGCAGCTATCTTCATTTCTTAGCAGTTGGATGGACGATTAAACTGTCCATCAATACCATAGTTGAATATCTCCTCCTGCCTGAAAGTGAAATATTGGTCTTCCTTAGTGTGTAACAGTCTGCAGAGGTTCTATATACTTTAGCACTATCTGTGATCCTACCTATACAAGTTTTCACACTGTACCTGCACGTTTCTTCTCTGGCCTTGATTAAGGAGACATTTTGTGTGTCTTGTTGATAATGATGTCATTGATTTTCTGACTTTGACTTCATTGACCGTCTTTTCAAAGGAGATCGCTCCTGCGATCGTGTCTGCTAGATATGGAATTTTCTCCTAAAATAATATATATGCTTTTACATTTTTTTGTGTTTGGGATATTTATATAAGTCCTCAGAACCAACAATGTAGTGAATATGGCCTGGTGCAAGCATACGCAATTTACAAGGAGTGCCTTACTTTAACTGCAAAGAGATTAATCTTTCCAGTTCTCAAGTATCCTTGCTTCCATTTGTGTTAGGGACCACTTGCCTTTAAAAAAATTCGGCTTCCTCTTACTACATTTAGCAAGGAAACTGAACTGAATGGCTTTACTTATAGAGCCAATCAATTTCATAAACCATGTTCATAATGTCAACTTCTATTTATATTTCCACAGAAATGTTACTTCTGTGGAAGAAAACAAATTGAAAAGTTTGAAAGGCTCATATGATACTCTCACCTATTACTTAACCCGTCCCTATTTAAGTGGGCGTGGCGTTGTGTGACTTAAACTTCCTTGCTAAATGTATTTTCTTCGAGTTCTCGAAGTTATATGAAATTCCGGATAATTGCAAAAAACTCCCTCCAAAAGTGGGCATCGCCCTATACATTGTGTTGGAGAACTTTAGCGAAAATGTATCCCTATTTACATACATATACATATGTGTGTATGTATTTATGTATATGTATGTATTTCCTAAACACAACTTTTTATGCTTTTTACTAAAAATACTTAAAAAAACATTTTTTTTTTTCAAAAAGGGTGCGTGTCTGTGCGGGCATTATACGTATTATTATAATTGTACTGTTTTGGATCCCGAAAAGTTACTATATGAATTTTTATCATTCTACCTCAAAATTTGAGGACTACAAATAAGTGAAATATACAGACTGACGAACGGGCGGATGGACAAACTTAAGTTAATTGACTCGCCTATTTATACTGATCTCTTGTTTTAATGTTTTATGGGGTTGGTTTCAACTATTTCTCTACATTTACAAACGAAGTATGTGTCGAACTTAAAATACCCCATGGGACCTGGTATAAATACGTATAAAAATGCGAAATTTCAATTGCGAATGCTTTCAATTTTAATTGCCAATGTACATAGTCCGGCCATAAATTCTGTTACATATGTATAATACATAAAACACAATAAAGACATACATAAAACACCATGCCAATATTTTGTATTAAAATTAGTTTCATTTATTAAACTGTAATATTCGCTATTAGAAAAAAATTATGCCACTCGAATTGACTGCCTTTTACCCGAACACTGGCTTTTAAACGTTGTGAGTATGGGGCTATAGCGGCATGTTTTGCATAGCATTCCACATCCGTGTTGTACGGATCAGGAAAGAATCTCTATATTTCACAGTACGTCCGAAAATAGGCTTGAGGATGAACTGATGAGCATTCAGGGCGTGGCGAGTATTGCGAGAGAACTGTTGAAGGGGTGGAATGCAACTGGCTATTTCGCTCGAGCACTGTTTGTAAAAAAATCGATAAAATAAAGAAAGACAGGAAACATTTCTTCGGTGTTCAAGCGAGTCTATAGACTCCGCAATGTTTCTGTCCCCTATTAGTTTTAACGCACGATTTTGAATCCGATCTAATAGGTGCAATGTCGTTTTAGGTGCATCAGACCAGATGTGGGCGTTATACTCGAGCTTAGGGCAGATGTATGCCTTATACAATATATCGCAGCCAGATCAGAGGGGGTAAAGTATTTCTTGCACCGTTTAAGGAATCCTAAACATTTCGCAGCGTTCTTGGCGACATCAAATATGTGATCATTCCAACGTAAGTTGTCGTTAACTCACATACCGAGAATGGAAAGTTTTTCGGTTTCGGAGATGCAAGTACCATTCATTGATATTGGCTGAGAGTTAGGGTTTCGCTTGAGCGACAGAAGACAGCATTGAGTTTTTGAAGTATTAAATTCCACTCTGTTCTTTGTACCCCATTTCATTATGCTGTTAAGATTGGAATTAAATGAGCTTGACATACGCTGCCGCTCCAGTTCCACAACCGAAGAGCAGGGCCGTGAATCTGGAAACGAATATGAGAAGCTAAGAGTACTGTCGTCAGCGAAGGAGTGTATTGGATTAGAAGTAGGAATCATTAATAAAGATAAGAAAGAGAGTCGGAGACAAAACGGAGCCTTGGGGAACAGCAGCATTTATATGGTGAATTGCAGATTTAAAGCCATCCAAGACAACTTGTATTGAACGACCCGAAAGGTAGTTTCTAATCCATTGAAGAAGAGATTTATCGATACCAAATGCACGCATTTTCGACAAAAGAGCTGGATGCCAAACTCTGTCAAATGCCTTAGAAATATCAAGCGCAACAATCTTACTTTCGCCAGAGTGATGGAGAGATTAGTTCCACTTTTCGGTGAGATATACCATCAAATCACCAGTGGACCTTTTGCTACGAAAGCCGTACTGCCGATCATTAAAGAGCTTCCGGGTTTCAAGACATTTCATAAGCTGACGATTTATCAGCGTTTCCATGACCTTAGAAAGAAGGGACGTAAGTGCAATGGGTCGGTAATTTGAGGGAGAAGAAGATTCGCCTTTTTTAGGGACGTGCTGGACAAATGCTATTTTTCATCTACTCGGAAAGAGTCCAGAGGAGTAGGATAGATGAAAAAGCTTACGCAGTGGTTTTGCCAGCGTGGAAGAACACCTCTTCAGAATTATGGGAGAAATACCATCTGGACCAGAGGATTTGTGAATGTTAAGATCTTTAAGTACTCTTGCTACTGTACGAGTGCGAAAGTGGATTTGTTCCACAGAGTATCCGACGCGCTACAGGTACAGGGGGACGCAGGGTACAATCTGGGAGTGTGGAGCTTGCAGCAAATTGAGCTGCGAGCAGATTAGCCTTGTCTAAAGAGCTGACAGCTGGAATGTCATTATAAACGAGCATTGTAACGCTATTACCGCGATCCAATTTTCATTAACGCCCCACTCCATGTTAATAAATCGGAAGCTGAAACCGAACTGACTTCTACTGTTTACTGAGATCTGAAAAGAAAAATAACGGTATTGTTCCTAGCGGAAGTTTTAAACGATAAGCGCTGGAAATTGCGTAACAGAACTTATGGTAGGATTAGGTATATAGCCCGATAGCGTGCCTAGCTTGGGAAGTAACAAACAAAAAATGTCCGAAGGAGTGAGAGATATCTCTGAGGGGCACTTTATCATTTAAAAACCGCTCCCAGTTCATAAAGCAAGCGTGGGTACTTCCGATCTCTTTATTACTGAGTCCATCCATCTTAAAAGCTCTTCTATATTGTGAAGTTCTAGACCAAACCCTTAATTCCAATTATTAATGTCCTCAAATCGTTCACTTTTAATGTTTGGCCTAAATTACTAATTTTGATTTAATGATCGAAAAATAGGCAAAAAGATAGCAAACAACTTTTAGTAAGAACATACTTAAAGTAGCTGCTAATACATCGCCAATAAAGTCCCACTCCTACATTCATTCATCTATCACACAATCTATTCGCATATTATTCAAATTCACCCGAAGAGGCATAGACAAATTATGGGTAAAGCATCTAATCACATTAAAGACGAATGGCGCACACGTTTGTGGTAGCCGCTCCTCTTTCCATTTTAGTCATAAATTACTCCAAACACACATTCGCATAATCCAAGTATCGATCATTGACTTTTGTCCTCAATTTCAGGACATATAACCCATTTCCTACACAACATAAACGGAACCGAATATGAGTATGTGCACCAGTTGTTGGGCGTATATCCTGTTTCTCATTTTTGCGTTTTTTTTTGGCAACATTCCTAATTTTCATATATATTGGCTCCGATTGAGTATGGAAAAACACGCAACCTGGATTCCAGTACTACACACAGGAGTGCAGAACATTGTATGTCATTTCTGGGTTACCTCCTTTTCACCGCCCATCGGCAGCAAATAATGAGTCATCTTAAAATTTCTTAAGTTTACTCAAATACGGGTAGAACCTGTCAAAGAGAAATAAAAAAGAAATACTCAGCAAACCGATAAAATCTCATTAAGAAGATTCTTTGAAACTTCTTTTACTTGAGGCGTGCACTGTATTCTACCGCCCTTTGCGTTCTTGCACTGAATGCGGAACTTTTTTCGTTTGAAGTGACAGAGTGGAATACTTCACGCTAGAATGGAGTTCTATATTTTTTTTGTTATTGGGTTAAAGGCATCATTCAGTGAGAAATTGAGTTTTTTTTTACCTAAGTGTTTTTGAATCGTTCAATGAGTTAACGGTGTTTTCATGACTTTTATGTTTCTTGCTCTAGGACTCTATGGCAACGATGACCTACATAATGGACTGCTGGAAGTGTTAACCGCTGGAAGAAAAGTTGACAATTTGGTTACCACAATACGCAATCAGACGCATATTTTGGAGAATACTTTGAAGAATCGGATCAGACCACAATTAGTTGAGCTGGCAGACATCTTTGATCAGCCAGTGAACAATCAAACCGCATTGTCAATTCTGTTCGTTTCGCTGAATATTGTACAGGGAAATGTCACTTTGGCCACAAATGCCGCTGGAGATATTCGTCGTCCGTTGATGGGAATTTCCATGACGCAATTCCTTTCTGTATGTATTTGGAGACACTTTTTATGATTATTTGCATGCTTTTGCCTCTTTTTAGCGTGGTGATCAATGGGAACTGATTCGATGGCCAGGAACTGTGGCTACATTGGCACTTCTATTAGTACTCTGTGCAGTACTTTTAGTGGGTGTGGCTCGACATTCTCGCTGTGCATTGATTCTTTTCAGTGTCTGCGGTTTGTTGGCTGTCACTGGGTCATGGTTGATGTCTGGGCTATATCTGTCATCATCAGTGGCTGTTGGAGATCTATGCATCAATCCGGCTGACTTCTTAGTCTCAGCTTCACCGAGGGATCTTCCCACAAATGTGCTGCTACACTATACCCAGTGTGAGCCAGGTCACACCAATCCATTTACGCAGCGCTTGAGGGAGTCTCAGAACTCTCTGAATAATGCTCGCAGTGCCATGGCTACCGTAATGAAGATCTCTCTAGTTCTTTTCAAGTCCTCTGGCCTGCAACCCAAGTTAGGGGCAGTCAATGCAGATCTGAATAGCAGTGAGAGACTTCTCACACAGTTGACCGCCTTAGTCGATTGTAAGGTGGTCCATCATAATTTTTTGACTGCCGCTAGAGGTCTCTGTGAAGGCGGATTGCTGGGGCTCGTTTTGATGTTGATTGCCAGCTTCATTGCAGCTATTCTACTTACAATTATGGTTTGGGTGGACTCACATACTTGGATTTATATTAGGAAACGAAATGACTATGCACAGGTGGATGAGCCATCGTACATCTCGCATCCGGCTCCACAAAATCATCAGCAAATGATGAATGCCCGCACATTGCCTAGGAATCCAAATGGGTAAGCAGTGTAGTACTGCCACTTATTCTCACTAATACTTTGTTTTCACAGACATTTCAGCCCACCGGCTATCAGCGGATCACACACCCTACAGCATCCATCAAAGAGACAGCAACACGATATGATGGGTCATGCGCACATGCAGCAGAACATGAGGGCTATGGGCACCCATACTCTGGGACGGTTGCCATCGCACAATCATAGCCCCACACACCTATCTGGTGAGTTTCTCCCTTCTCATTTATCCCAGCACAATTCACTTATTTATTTGTTTAAATTTTAGGTCCTAATAACGGTAAATATGCAACATTAAGCAAACAATGCAAAACTTTGGAAGCAAATGATTTTTACTGAAAATCGTCAGCCTGTAGCGATATGAACAACCGTCAACCATCGCAACAACCCATCTATTGTCATCATCCGCATCCGCATTCTCATGCCGCAGCAGCAGCAGCAGCGGCCGCGCATGCTCATTATCATCATCAACAGCAACAACAACAGCAGCAGTATCCATACGTTCCAGCAAATGCCCAACAGCTTCAGCAGCAAAATCAAATTTATCAACAAATACCAGCACAACTAGGCCCAATGCCAGTCACCAGTGGTAATCCACATTCGATTTACCAGTCGACAAGTGGTGCCGCACCAATTTACGTCTCCAATTCGGCGACAATGAGAAGGCAAAGCTCACAGGGTAGCAATGGGCCACATTCGGTGTATGGTCAGCATCCACAACAGCAGCAACAACAACAGCAACCACAGCCACTGCCACCACATATGCAACAGCATCCAGTAGCGCTGAGCGTTAGCGCACAAGCGAAATCCCCACCGAACGAAACAATTGAAGTTCCAAGTTCGAACAGTATAGACAGTGCCATGTATGAGCGGGATAAACAGATCTATAAGTGTTCGACCCTTAGGCAGGGTGGCAAATTCGATCCTAAGTACAAGCCATCAATTTTGAATTGTCCACTGCCGGAGATTCCGAAGGATGCTGGAGATTCACCCAAGCGAGAGGACTCAAGCAATAACTATTCGAAGTAAGTATTCCGATATTCCGACTTTTAGGCGGTGTTTTTCTTTTACTTTTAGTTTTTTTTATTTCGCCGATTTCTTATGACCTCCGTGCGCTTAAAAATGTATTCTTTTCTGGTGATGTGTCTTCCTATTCCGCTAACGAACTCTGTTTGCGTATTTTTGCATTCATCCGTAGTTCAACGTCATCTGCTACCCAGCGCGTAGGCTCACATCGTTGATCTTGCCCAGGTTTCCTACCACTCGTACTATCAATGAACCTTTTCCAATCCCTTTTCAAGTCGATTTTTAAGAACACTTTCAGCCATTTTTGTCTATACTACGCCTATATCCACTAAGGCTCCGATGTGATAGTATACCTCGCTGGAGACTTTATTTTGGAGTAGGCTCAATGATCCTACCAGATCTTTGCCAAGTTTTTATTCCCCGCTTATCATGCATCATTTAAACAACAAGACTTCTACAATTGAGAGATGTTTTCACAAGAATGGGCTGCTGCTCCACTATCAGCCAGAAACTTACCTTTCTATTGAAGTTCAGATGGCAAAACTTTGATCCTAGATCCCAGAGTAAAGGATTTAACACTTAACTCTTGTGTTACTCCAGTGGGGCATCTTACTCCTGTCTTTGCTCCCTTGTACATGTCCATGATCATTTCTACATAGATTTCTGTAATCCTTTGTTGTCTTAGCGTCACCCATATTAGACCGCGTAGCAGAGTTATAAAGGACTGCATTAGTCTCTTTTCACATTATCCGGTTTTGACCGGACAATAAAAAATCGGCTGACGAAATTCTTTTAGTGGCGTGAAGAAGAGCATGCCTCCTTTCACATTACACGGCGACGGATTTTTTGCCGTTTAGTAGCCGTCCATTGCCACTGCGGCCGGACGGCGACCGAGAACTCAGTGGTGTATGTAACCAAATGCACGCTTTCACATTAGACGGTTTTAAATCGTACGTTTCACGATTCATTTTAATCAAACAGCACACCCATCAACCAAAAACTGAGCTTGTGACGGAAAAAGCCGTGCATAAACCGAATAATGTGATGTGTTCAGGCTGAATGTGCTACCCATTTGAATTTTCGCCGGCCGGTCGAAACCGGATTGTGTGAAAAGAGCTTTACTTTGGTACTGCAGTCAGGTAAGACGCAGTTAATAGACTAAAATCTTCGAATAAAAGTTAAGACTTTACTTTAGTACTTTAACTTCAAAACTATTCTTACTAGACAGTTAAATAAAGCAAGCTACTGTAAATTAAATGACTGCAGTACGTTTTGACTGTTTCTAGTATTTTAGTCCATTGCAAGTCTTCTAAGTTTCTTAGTAATTTTTTGCAGTCAGTAAGTCGTTTGACCACAGTCATTTTTGAAAGTGTTCGACTTTACTCATCTGCTCTTTGCGGATGATTTGGTCATCCTTGGGTCCTCTCAAACCGAACTTCAGCGCGTAATTGAAAGGTTTGTAGCCGTTTGTGATGATGCTGGAATG
The DNA here is from genome assembly GCA_945910035.1 of Brachypalpus laphriformis. NCBI lineage: Eukaryota > Metazoa > Arthropoda > Insecta > Diptera > Syrphidae > Brachypalpus > Brachypalpus laphriformis. The sequence goes on from OX246753.1 coordinate 39,842,417, forward strand.
AAGGTAAACGTGAACAAATCGGAAGTACTGCTCGTTTCCTGAATGGCCGTGCATGGACGGGTTATCCAGGAGCTGCAGAAACACAATATGAACAAGAGCGCAACCATCTTCAAAAGAGCCACCCAAAGAAGGAGGAATGCTCAGGAGATTCGTTCGCCAAAGTTCATTAGCAATGTTCATGGCCAGCTTCTTGTGGATGACGACAAAATTCTGCAGAGGTGGCGGCAGTATTGTGAAGAGCTTTTGAATAAACAGTTTTCTTTGCTACACTTTCCAAGAGCCACCCCTAACATTGAAGAAATACCCGACATTACAGTCGAAGAAGTTAGTGAGGCGGTCAAATACTCAAAAAAACGAAAAGCGGTTGGGCCAGACGAGATGCCCTCTGGGTTCTGAAAAATGATGGGAGACATCGGGTCTAGATGGCTCAGAATTCTCATCTCCAAATTCGTGAGATGTGATCCAATGCCGAATCAATGGAGGGAAAGTGACCTTCTCCCTGTATACAAAGGGACGGTTGATACGCGAGACTGTGATAACTACCTTTCGATCAATTTGATGTCACACACCATGAAGATCTTTGAGCGGGTATTAGGTGGCCGACTGCGAAAAATAATACGGCTATCTGATGATCAGTGCGGGTTTGTCTCGGGTAAATCAACCACAGATGCCATCCAAAGTATAAGGATCATAATGGAAAAACATCGAAAAATCACAATGTTTCAAATAACCTAGGTGACACAGAAACTGAAAATATTGTAAATACTACAGTCCAAACGTTTTTCTCGAATAGTGTTTACCAAACAGCCCCAATTAATTTTGTTTCAGACGAAGATGTCCAATATATAGTTAATGACTTAAAAATAAGAAAAAACGGGTGGTATTGATTCTATTCGAAACATATACATCAAGCATTTGCCGAATTCTGGAATTAAATATTTAACATTTCTTATCAATGCCTGCCTGAAAATGGAGTATTTTCCTGATGCTTGGAAATTAGCCAAAGTTGTTCCTGTGCTTAAAGCTGGCAAGCCACCTGAAAGTCCTGAAAGTTATAGGCCGATAAGTTTGCTGAGTAGCCTCAGCAAAATATATGAAAAAGTTCTAAAGGGACAAATCCTCAAACATATCTGTGATAACAATATATATTCTAACGAGCAATTTGGCTTCAGGCAATATCATAATACTTCGCATCAAGTGCTTAGGATTTGCAACCATGTGAAAATTAATCGCTCCGTAGGTAAATCGACTGGAATGGTACTATTAGACATCGAAAAAGCATTCGATACTGTTTGGCACAACGGCCTTATTTTCAAAATGATAAACCTAAATTTTCCGTCCTATATTTGTAAAATAGTCCAAAGTTTTCTAGCTAGTCGTCGTTTTAAAGTTCATGTCAATAGTGGCGTCTCAGACTTAATATCTTTCTTTTCAGGTGTCCCCCAAGGGTCTGTCCTAGGTCCTATTTTATATAATATTTATATTTCCGATTTCCCCGATTTGCGAAATTGTGATGCAGCTATTTTTGCTGATGACACTGCAATATTTTCATCACATGAGTTCGCTTCCAATATTGAGAGCGATCTGAAAAATGCGATAGAAGTATTGCAAATGTATTATTCAAAGTGGAAAATTAAACTAAACAAAGATAAAATGCAAGCTATCTTTTTCACTAGAAAAAGAAAGCGTTGCTTTCTACCCTCCACCCAATTACAGGTAAATGGATTAAGCATCGCTTGGGAGCCCTGCGTTAGATACCTAGGGGTTCATCTAGACTCTAAATTAGTATTTAATTACCATATTATAAGAACGGTTAAGAAAGTTGGAGTTGCTATAAAAATGTTGTACCCATTCATCAACAGAAAATCGTTGCTTTCAACTGAGAACAAAAGTCATCATTTATAAAGTTATTTTTCAGGCAATTCTTTTATATGGATGCCAAGTTTGGGGCGATTGTGCAAAATGCCACATAAAGAAAATACAGATATGCCAAAATAAAATCTTAAAAATGATGCTTAATCTACCGTGGCATCACTCTACCTTAGACCTACATAATAAAGCGAATGTTGAACTGATTTATCAAAGAATTCAAAGGCTTAAATCTAAATTTGTCGATCGGTGTAGTTTTGCTGAAAATCCACTTATAAACGAATTATGTACCGCCCCGTGCAGGGACGGGTTAAGAATATCACTGCAGCGCCCCCCAACAACTAGCGCTTGTCGTAAAAGGCGACTAAGGGGACAAATCAGATCTAGGCAATATAACACCCAAGTGAGCCTAGCCACACATATACTAGCATAAAAACCCTCCCACAAGTGTGCATGCGAGTCCGTGGGTTGACACGACTGGAGATCACCGGTGTCATAAAAGAAAGATCAAACAATACTAAAACAGGAGCATGCACGTGTCAAACAACAAACACCATCGCAATATGGTCCAAAAATTGTATTGCAAAACTGTATCATTATGATAATACTTGCAAAAAGGAAAGGCACTACCCCGCCAGGCACTACCACTGCTGTGCATGGTACTGATCCTGGACCGAGCAGAAATGTTCGGGTCAGAGCTATACGGATTCCGGGGGCTAGCAACATAATGAAACAGTTTGGACGCAATTTAAGGGTCGCGAGTTGGAACGTTGGAAGCATGACCGGTCGAAGTTACGAGCTGGAAGAGATGATGAATAGAAGGCGGGTGGACATCTTGTGTGTCCAAGAGACGAAATGGAAAAACACCGGGAATCGGGCGCGTTTCTTGGACGTTAGGACAAAAGATTACAAGATGTTCTACTACGGAACGGAAAAGGCTAGGTACGGAATCGGTATCATCCTTGCGGCAGAGCTACTTGGAAACGTCTTGAGCATTTCGAAGTCCAGCGACCGTTTGATGTCTCTCAAATTAGTAATACAAGGAGAGGTGTGGAATATTGTCAGTGCATATGCTCCCCACAATGGGTGCAATCAGATAGATAAAGATGCATTTTGGCTAGATTTCCACAATCTCCTTAAGAACATCCCAAAGGAAGAATTTCTGTTTGTGGGAGGAGATTTGAATGGACATGTCGGGAAATCAAACGAAGACTATGAAGACTGCCATGGAGGACTAGGATATGGCACCAGGAACCTTCCTGGTGAAGACATCCTAAGCATGTGCAAATCACACGGTCTTATCGTGTTAAATACCATGTTCATCAAACAAAGCCGACACCTGATCACTTACAGCAGTGGTGGAGATGAAACTCAGATTGACTACCATTTGGTAGCCAGTTTCATGAAGCCTCGGGTAAAAGATTGCAAAGTGATCCTGGGAGAGGCAATCGCTCGTCAACACCGTCTCCTGCTAACAGAAATTTTTATGAAAACACCAAAGAAAAGCAAACAAACAGGGGTCTCTGAGAAAATCAAGTGGTACAATCTGGACAAAGAAAAAGGCGATGCTTTTGTTTTCGTAATGAAAAATTACCTCTCTCACACCATCAACGGAGCTGAGGATGAAGAGTGCAGAGCACAAAATATGTGCGATTCCCTACAGCGAACTTGCTTAAAGAAGGCCAATTCACTGCTAGGAGCTTCAAAAGGCCACCATCAACACGCCAAAGAAACATGGTGGTGGAGTGATGAAGCTAAGAAAGTGATAAATGAGAAGAAAGCGTCTTTCAAAGCTTGGTCAAAGTGCCCTTCTAATAATAGTGACGAAAAAGCTCGCCTCGAAATGGAATACAGATGCTGCAAGAAAAAAGCGAAGAAGAAGTGCGCTCAGCTTCAAGCAGAGAGTACGGAGGGCCTGTATCGGGAGCTGGATAAAATATTTTCCCCGGTTGCTGATGCAAACCAGGCTATCCAGGAGCTGCGAAGACACAATATGAACAAGAGCGCCACTATCTTCAAAATAGCCGCCCAAAGAAGGAAGAATGCTCAGGAGATTCGTTCGCCAAAGTTCATTAGCAATGCTCATGGCCAGCTTCTTGTGGATGACGACAAAATTCTGCAGAGGTGGCGGCAGTATTGTGAAGAGCTTTTGAATAAACAGTTTTCTTTGCTTTGTTAGTGAGGCGGTCAAATACTCAAAAAAACGAAAAGCGGTTGGGCCAGACGAGATACCCTCTGAGGTCTGGAAAAAGATGGGAGACATCGGGTTCAGATGGCTCAGAATTCTTATCTCCAAATTCGTGAGAGGTGATCCAATGCCGAATGAATGGAGGGAAAGTTACCTTCTCCCTGTATACAAAGGGAAGGGTGATACGCGAAACTGTGATAACTACCGTTCGATCAAGCTGATGTCACACACCATGAAAATCGTTGAGCGGGTATTAGGTGGCCGACTGCGAAAAATAATACGGCTATCTGATGATCAGTGCGGGTTTGTCTCGGGTAAATCAACCACAGATGCAATCCAAAGTATAAGGATCATAATGGAAAAACATCGTGATTCCTTAAGGGATTTGCATATTGTATTGGTTGACTTTGAAAAGGCATTCGACAGACAACCACGAGATCTGATATGGGTGGCGGTAAGACATCGAGGGGTTCCAGAAACCTATGTACAGATGATTATGGACATGTACGAAGGAGCAAAGACAAAAGTAAGATGCCCCGCTGGAGTAACCGAAGAGTTCCGAATCAAAGTCGGGGTGCACCAGGGAAGCGTTTTAAGTCCTTTGCTCTTTATTACAGTCCTTGATTATCTGCTTGAAGGTAAAGTGATGGACCCCAAGGTACATCAGTTATTCTTTGCTGACGATGGAGCCATCATAAGTGAGGATCCTACATCCCTGCAACGAACACTTGATGTGTGGGTGGACGTTTTGGAGGGAAATGGGTATCGCATTAGTTCAAAAAAGACAGAGTACTTGTGCTGCCCGTTCTCTGATCCACTCAGGCCTATTCCAGACATTTATTTGAATGGAACAATGCTTCCCAAGTGCGAAAAGTTCAAATATCTGGGATCTATGATCAATAGCAAAGCAACTTGTGATGACGACATCAATCATCGTGTAAGCGTAGGGTGGATGAAGTGGCGAGAAAATTCCGCTATCTTCTGTGACAGAAAAATGCCCCCTAAGTTGAAAGGAAGGCTCTACACCGCAGTTGTACGTCCAGCGCTCACATACGGTTCACAATGTTGGACGATGTACAAAAAGTATGAGAGTAAATTAACGGCAGCTGAGATGAAGATGCTTCGCATGACAGCAGGAGTGACAAAGCTTGATCGAATAAGAAGTTCGAAGATCCGTGGAAGCTTTCACATCAAGGAAACCATCGTACAAAAAATAGAGCGTGACCGGCTCAGTTGGTATTGCCACGTTCAAAGAAGAAATCATTTGAACCCTGTTAAAAAGGCAATATCAATGCACGTTTCAAAGACATCGCGATGTAGGAAAGGCAGGCCTATAAACGCCTGGATCACACAAATGCGACGACATCGGCATTTCATTGGCCTCAGTAACCGAGTGATCCAAAATCGGCAGGCCTGCCGATATTTAACCAAACAGTTAAAAATTAAGTGTTCATTATTTCCATGTATTTATTTATCTATATTTATATACAAAATACAAATATTTGGCGCAACAGCTCTTTAAAGTGCCAGGGCCTAGCTTCTCGCAACCACTCATGTTGTGTGCGTTATATTTTTTCACACGAATGGAAGGGACCTACAGTTTAATGCCGAATCCGAACGGCGATTTGAGAAGCTTTTTCGTGACAACAATACTCTCGGATGTTTGTCAGACGCTCGCGAGAGGTGGGACCGTGAAAAAACTTTTTGGTGTTTTCTGGGATTCGAACTTGAAACCTCATGCGTAGTGATCCGACACACTAACCACTTACGCCACGGCGCCCACTATATTGATATAATTTGTGTTATTTATTTATCTTTTGTTATATGTTACTTATTTACACATTTATACATTTATTTAAATGTTTATTTATTCATTCATTTCTTAATGTATTTGTTTATTTATTTATTTATTTTTATTTTTTTTTATTTATTAATAATTTTTGTATTTATTTATTTACACATATGTTTATATATTATTTGCTTAAATTATTTATTAGTTGTTTATGTTAATTATGTATTTATTTATTTGTTCATTTATTTATTTATATATTTATTTATTCATTTACTCTAAACCTTATATACATAGTTATATATTTACTAACAAATTATTTTATTTTACTAATATTTTTATTTTATTTAATTATTATTATTTATTTATTTATTTATTATTATTATTTTATTATTATTTTTTTGTTTTTTTGCTTTATGGAAGGTTTTTGTCGTATTTTCCTTCTAACTATTCTTATAATTTATAATTATGATTTTATAAATAATATTTCAGTGGAAAGATAAGATGATCAAATCCCTGTATTGTAAAATGTGCGGTAACAAACCTTAATGTAAATTATTGTACGAAATAAATATCTATCTATCTATCTAATCGTGATTCCTTAAAGGATTTGCATATTGTATTGCTTGACTTTGAAAAAGCAGTCGACAGACAACCACGAGATCTGATATGGGTGGCGCTAAGACATCGAGGGGTTCCAGAAATCTGTGTACAGATGACAATGGACATGCATGAAGGAGCAAAGACAAGAGTAAAATGCTTCGCTTGAGTAACTGAATAGTTCCCAATCAAAGTCGGGGTGCACCAGGGAAGCGTTTTACGTCTTTTGATCTTAATTATAGTCTTTGACTATCTGTTTGAATGTAAAGTGACGGACCGCAAGGTACATCAGTAATTCTTTGCTGACGACGGAGCCATCATAAGTGGGGATCCTACATCCCTGTAACGAGCACTTGATGTGTGGGTGGACGTTTTGGAGGGAAATGGGTATCACATTAGTTAAAAAAAGACAGAGTACTTGTGCTGCCCATTCTCTGACCAACGGCCTATTCCAGATATTTATTTGAATGGCACAGTGCTTGCTAAGTGCGAAAAGTTCAAATATCTGGGATCTATGATCAATAGCAAAGCAACCTGTGATGGCGACATCAATCATCGCGTAAGCATAGGGTGGATGAAGTGGCGAGAAAACTCCCCTATCTTTTGTGACCGAAAAATGTCACCTAAGTTGAAACGAAGGCTCTACACCGCAGTTGTTCGTCCGGTGCTCACGTACAGTTAACAATCTTGGACGATGTACAAAAAGTATGAGAGTAAATTAACGGCTGCTGCGATGAAGATGCTTCGCATGACAGCAGGAGTGACAAAGCTTGATCGAATAAGAAGTTCGAAGATCCGTGGAAGCCTTCACGTCAAGGAAATAATCGTACAAAAGATATAGTACGGTCGGCTCAGCTGGTATTGCCACGTTCAAAGAAGAGATCATTTAAACCCAGTTAAAAAGGCAATATCAATGCACGTTCCAAAGATATCGCGATGTAGGAAAGGCAGGCCTATAAACGCCTGGATCAGAAAAATGCGACGACATCGGCATTTCATTGGCCTCAGTAATCGAGTGATCCAAAATCGGCAGGCCTGCCGATATTTTCTCAGGTCAAATAGACGAACCCCACAGGCGGATCAGTAGAAATGCGGTGAAGTGGGAGGGTTGTGATCCCTTGTTTTCGGATCATAACGTCGCCGAAAAAGGAAGAAGATATTGATGCGGGGGCTGATGTTTCTTGTCATACCACAGCTTCTTCGTAATTAGGTATCCCACTTCTGACGTTGTAAAGATGTCCGAATTTATTTATAGAACTTTATTTAAAAACAAGTAGAGATATACAGGGAAATATAATAGAAATATTAGCAAACTAAATACAAAGGCCGCTATTCTTAAATACGTAGTACCAAGCCCCATCCATTCTTCCCCGGGTTGACAGCGAAGTTTATTATTCGTTATATGCTAGAGAGTTACTGTTGACATATGTAAGTCCAACCTTTTGGAATTATCACATCCGCTGTAAGTTCAGTGTGAGCCAAGGAGATGTGACGTTATTACAACGGCTATAGCTCCGCTTCAGGACGTGCTAATGTTTTTGGAATGGTTGGTACACACTATATGCGCTGGTATTGCCACGTTCAAAGAAGAGATCATTTGAACCCTGTTAAAAAGGCAATATCAATGCACGTTCCAAAGATATCGCGATGTAGGAAAGGCAGGCCTATAAACGCCTGGATCAGAAAAATGCGACGACATCGGCATTTCATTGGCCTCAGTAACCGAGTGATCCAAAATCGGCAGGCCTGCCGATATTTTCTGAGGTCAAATAGGCGAACCCCACAGGCGGATCAGTAGAAATGCGGTGAAGAGGGAGGATTATGATCCATTATTTGCGGATCATAACCTCGCTGATAAAAGGAAGAAGAAGAGGAAGAAGAAGGTATACGCTATATGCGGCTTAGTTGCTATGGAGCTTTGGATGGTTAAATATTGCCTCATTTCACTACGAGGAGACATTGAGTGGCTCCCACGATCACCGGATCATCCATTGCGAAATTTATCCTTTTTTTTTTTACACTAAGATAAGCCTTCACTCATGCAACATAATTCAGTTGGGTTAGTCCTTAATTTAAATAAATAAATGTTTATTTTAGTATTTTGAAACAAGAACAATCAAAATGTGCATACATGTTAGAAATTTTTACTTTTCAAACGACACGTCCTTTGATGTTTGGGCACGACAATCCTGTGACGTCTCTATATTCACTTTCCAGCTAAAAAAAAAACTGAACAAAATATGTGAAAAAGGCAACACCAACTTATATCCATGAAGTGCTGCTTTTGTTCTGAACTCCCCCAGCAAATTAACTGGGAAAAATTCCGGAAGAAATTGCGTTGGAATTCCGGGGGAAATTTGTTCCCTCTTTCGAAATTCGTTCATTTACATTTCGGGGGGAATTTTATTCACGATAACCCTGGAGATGTTTTTTTTACAGACAAATTGATTCATTAATTTTCCAATCCTATTTTCAAATTGGAGTTCAGTTTCTACTCCGACTAGATATTAGATATTTAGATATTTATTTATTTAATTTACATCTTTTACAATAGATTATAAAATCTTTGTTTATAACATTTTATGCAATATGTAACAAGATAAAATTTATAAAATAATAAGATTCTAATTTTCGTGGCTGGTCATATACTTAAACAGGATATTCTCAAGACTACTATTCTAAAATGCTTAAATTTATTCTATTTTATTCTTAGAACCCTCCAACGGCCACCGATGAAACTGCCGCCTCATATGAAGGTAATATCACCGCCCAGGATAGAGAATCCCTCACTAACACCATCGCAATCACTAAATGGAGCCAATGGCCATATGAATGGTCAAGCGATGACATCACCAATTCCACCACCATCATCGACGACGGTAACACCGTCAGCACAACCTGGTGCAACAAATGCTCAAACGAAATCACCACCACCACCATCAGCGATCAGCATGAGCGGTTCACCTCCCAAGGTCGGTACACCAATGAGCGCCACTAGTATGGCAAATGGAGATGACCAAGATCTGCCTCCACCACCGCCACCTGCGCTGAATGATGATTCTAATTACGCTGTGACTGAACTTTAAACGAAAACAACTAAACTTAATTAAGATCTATAAGTAAGTATACATAAGCTGCTGGTAAGATATGAAAGCTTTAATGTAAGCACGACGCCACGCCCTATTTTCCTTGATTGCTGCTTCAGAAAAGAAAGGGCCCTTACACATTTTGATGATGATAATTTCTTGGACATTACTGTCCATAAAACTTGCAAATTACACGCTACAGGCTGATTAAATAATATTTAAAGAATTTAAAAATAATTTGCAATTCGACGGATTTTTAAATAATGAAAGTTGTGATTTATAGGACGAAGTGAAAGATGGAGTGAGAGAATCAAAAGAACGACACACTGTATGTGTTTTTACGTATAGAGTAGACTATAGGATTGTAAAAAGGAAACATGGCTATTTATGTTTTTTAATAAAAAAAAAAAAGAACAGCTTACATACTCGTATATACGTAGAAATCGTGTGTAGCCGTTAGTTTAGATCCTTTGGAAGATATAGAGGTGTCTATTATTATAAGTAGAATAGGGTCTTCCAAGTGTTTTTAAAATGGAATGCAGCAATATAAGAGTTCTTTGCGATTTTGAGAAAGAACTGGAACAATTAACTTTCTCCTCGGGGACATACAGTTAACCAATTCCTGCTTAAGGTACCTGACCACCTTATAAATTTCAAAATATCGATTTTTTTTGCATTTTCTTAATCCTTATACTTTTAAAAGCCATCAATTTTTTTTCATAATTCGAATTCTAACAGTGCGAACTAAGTGAAAGTGCTATTCTCAGTGCTTGTTTGTTTATTGATAGAGGAAAACTTTAAACGCGTTTTTCTTGAAACTACTTTTTTTTTCAAATGGCGGACAGATTATCTCCGAAACTACTTGGCCGATTTCAATGAATTTGGTCTTGATTTGTTCGTTGAGATGTTTTGCATGCCAAGTTACTACATTTTGGCAAAAAAAAAAAATTATAAAATTTTTTTTTAGCAAAGATCAGTAAAAACAGGGGTATTTTTTCAACTTCTTTTTTCAAACATCCGCCATTTTTTTTTTGTGAGATTTTTGGAAAATTGTAGTAAATTGTTACGTAAGGGACCTTTCTTTTTAAGATGTCGTTTTCTTTTTTTTGCTTCAGATTTACCAATCCTGAGATAAACGGTTCGCCATGGGACACCATTTTTTTGAGGCCTCGACTTTGGCGCCTCCTGAATAGTGGTTAAAAAATAAAAAATGAAATCAAAAAAAAATTCAATTAATTTTGTATTCTATAAGCTTCAAGTAAAACTTAAGAAAAAAAAGAATCATTGTAATATCTAATACAGGGCCTGAGAAAAAAATTCTTGAACATGTAGTACTTTGTAGACTCCTAAGGTGGTCAGGTATCTTAATACAGGATGCATGGGAGGCTTCACTTTTCTGTTCATTCCTATTACCTCTATTGGACGTAATCCTTAATCTTACCTAAGCTTCATTATGCATGTTATGCTCTCCACAGGGGCATCCCATGTCTTCTAAGTTTCCAACATTTCACCAACGACATTTGTGGGTGTTGTGTGATTCCTAGAGTTTTCTTCTCAGAACTCTCCCTTTTGCTAAGATATTGTGGTTTGCCGTGGCATATGTGACTATCATCTTATATGCGAGTTTGGTTGAAAGAAAATATGCCAGGAACTGGGATAGATGCCAGTCCAATTCGCTGTGCCATCTTTCAACCCATGGTGTATCTAATCTCTCTAGATTCCCATTCTGTTTCATAATTTTCTTCGCTAAGATTCAAGAAATACTTACGCTGGTTTTTGCCTGCTATGATGTCCATTGGGATTATTCTTGCTAAAACGCAAGCTTCATCATTGGAGGCAATGAAGAATGTATTGTACAACTCACGCTCATAATGAGTACCGCATCAGTTCAATATTTCATCAGGTTAACAAAATAAATCTGCACTTCTAGTTCGATCTGTTTCAATAAACTTTCTGCATCGTTTAGTGCTGCTCTTAGATCTTGCAGGCAAAAGAAAGCAGGTGAAGTGATGAAAGTTCGTATGGTGGTTTTTCTGTTTTTGGAGAAAAGCCTTAATCTGTATTAGTTTTGAAACCATCAAGGATTAATTGAAACTATCAAAGATTCGGCAAAGCTGAGAAGGGATCTAACTAATTTAAGAACAGCGTAGAGTGGATTTTTGTTTAAATTTTCTACTTTTCTCATCTTGTGCAGGTACCGGTTGAAGTATCCATGTCCGGTAAGGAAATGAGTGATATAATGATTCACTTCACCATGCTCCCGCTCCATCCATGCAGCAACGTCTCTGATCAGTCGGTAGGTCGGCCTTCCCCTCGTTTTAGCGTTCCATTTTCGAGAACTGCTTCGTTCCTGTAGCTGAGTTCGGTATGAACTCGTTATCCGAAGGGCTCATATACGTTAAACCGCCGCCATTTTCTTCCTGTATATCTCATTTATGAGCGCGTCAGTCCAGATCTCGGAGCTATACAAGAATATTGAGTGCTTAACCGACATCAGGAGTCTTCTTTTGCTTGCCGTGGGACCTCCTATGTTCGCCATTAGCCTGCTTAGCAATAGACACGTTTTTGTGGCTCTTTCGGATGTCGACTTAATTCGTTGCCAGAATGTGAGTTTCGTATCGAGCCTAACTCCTAGATATTTTACTGCTTTCTTAGTGTGTATGACTTCAGGACCCAGCTGGAGCTCGATTATTGTGGGTATCCCCTTCCTCGTCAGTAGGACTATCTCGATTTTCTCTACAGCTAAGGTTAGGTCGTGGTCCTCCATCTACGTGTGCACCCGTCTCATGACCTGATTTATTAAATTTTAATGGCACATCATGGTTTCAAGGAAGTGATCAGTGATCAGCGAAATCGAGAAAGTTGGTATAACCGAATACTGGGATACTGGATACCAAACCTTGCGGGGATGGGTTCTTAACAAAATTCGCATTTATTGTCAGGCTGAAGTAATATCAGACTTTTACACTTCAAGTGGAACAGACTTGGTTGGTTGGTTTAGAGTGGCCCTTCATGAGATACACTTAGACCTGAAAAGGTCAATTGTACTGCTGCTAGGTAGGTATGGGTGATTTACACCCGCTTTTCCTGGAACCAATCACATTTAGTGATGAGTTTATTGATTTTAGCTGCGCAAGCGTTAGAGATATGTTTTATCATTAAAGAGGTATTCCCGCAATTTAGCATTCTTAATTTTGGCGAGTAAAGGACACGTGCATAGGCGGCGACCGACAGTCTCTTCTTCTTCATCATCTCTGCAGCTCCTGCAGAAATCGTTATTCGGAATGCCTAACCTATAGTTAGTGTCCGGTAAGAACGTTTTGGAGTTTTGAGAGCGTTTCAGAAGTCTGATCGATTTTCTCGGATTTAGTGTAGGCCAGAGAAGCCTATGGGTATTGCATTAGTCTAAAAGGTACTATCGGTGATTTGCTTTATTAACTGCATCAGCATGAATGAGGTTTTTAGCAAAGGACATTAGAACAGACTTACTGTGACTGGAACATTCAGCATATGATGAACTTGCAATACGGATTAGGACAACTAAGCTTCTAAGATGGACAATCGTATTCCTATACGTCTTCAGAAATATACAGCTAAGCACACTCACAGCAGACTCTCAGACTCTGTTCACAACAGTCCCATACATTTGAATCAGAGAACAATTTTTAGTTGATTTCTTTGTAATTGTCCAGCTCTAGTAAGATGCAAACAACATGTAGAAGGTGAAGCCTAATTTTTCGACATTGGAACGATTTTGGGAAAGAAGATAGAAATTACTCTTTTTTTAAATGCCGCATGGTAGGTAAATGGTCACTTCAGCATCACAGGACAGCACCGAGGTTATTTAAGCGGTGGCTTTTATTAGCGCAAATTAAAATCCTTCGAACAACCAGCGCTACCTTCCTATCAACCTACCGATGAGCATTTGGTGTTCCAATAAAGATATTTTCTATACCATTCTGTGTTCATTACTGTAATCCGATACATTCGTAGGTCTTGCTCTAGAGCCTTATGGTTATGGTCGGTTGCCTTCTTTATTTCCTTGCGTACCACCGAAAAACTGTATGATATAAAAGGAGTGCCAAACTTGCATGAGTAATATGTTTTAGTTTTCTCATGCAACGACAACGTCTAGCAAAGAGCTCTTAATTATTGCATTCCTTTCCCAATGTATCTACAATTAATCCCAAAGCAAATTTTTATTTGCAATGTAATTTTTGTAAATTCTTAACAAAAAAAAAAAAAATGCACAAAACTATAGCTAATAAGTAAGTTTAAGAAAAGTTATTCGATATCCAAACGTAATTCTTTTATTTATTTATAGTTTTGTTTACATTATAATGTACTGCAAAAATAATGAGCGGTGTTCGATTTCTTAGATATCTGTATACAAATGTACATACGAGTATGTATGTACAACCTTTGCGTAAACCTAAAAGCCCTTAATTTCATTTATTTCATTTCATTTTATTTATTGCAAAAATTCTTTACACATTAAGACAAGTTATCTTATAAGCTCGTGCAAGATTACAAACAGGTCTGAATTCAAGTAATTATGGTAAATGGATGTGGAAACTGATAAAAATGTACTTTAGTAAAAAGAAAAATTAAATATCATACTATAAAGGAATGAAAAGTAAACAGTAGAAGTTTAAATAAATTTCAATTATGATTATGATCATTGGCCACATATTTTGATTTTTTTTACGCTCGAATGGACGCAACTGGTCCATTGTACTACCAGTGAGCAAACCCTGACTTACCCATTTTATTGGAATTTCCTTCTAAGAAAGCCAATCAAGCACTTCAGTGATGAGGAGCTTACAGTTCCAGCACTCACCACATCACCACCGAGGATCTACCACCTGATACGAGCAAAGACACTCACAGAAATAATGTTCCGCGGTGTCGTCGCTCTCTCCACAAGCGTCGCAGATTGTAGTGTCACTTAAGCCCAACACGTTTAGAGGAGGATGAAACTTCCGAACACATTCTTTGTGAATGCCCGGCACTACACTGGTTAAGGAAACGTATTCTCCTGAACTGAAATGCTCCGCTACTAAAGACATACTCACTTTCATAAGGGAGGTAGTACGTCTGTTAGATTAACTCCAACCCTCCGATACAATAGATCTTTCAGGTCGCAGTGTCGTTGCCAGGCGGGCATTGGTTGTACAAGAGGAAACAAAAAAAAAAGCCCAACACGTTAAGGTGCTTGCCAAAAGCAAAGTGGCCTGTCAAGACGCCAATAAATTGTCTATAGTCTTTTCTGCTGAGAGACAGCAAGAATTGCGCAGATTTCTCACAGACGTCCGGGAACATATGTTTAGTCAACCTGCATCCTGGAGAGTCATGCCACGCACAATTGTGCTCGTGAAAGACCCAATCGTCAATGGAAGCCCTAACCGAGGACGCAGGGAGACCCAACGGGGGTACAGGTCTTGAGAAAGGCTTCTCTGAGCCTTGTCTAGCAAAGTCATCGGAGATCTCGTTCCCCAAGATCCCAGTGTGACCTGGGACCCAGATAAGAGACAGAGAATTCAGCCTTGCGAACGAGTTCAAAGAGTTTTAGGTTTCACGAACTATTTTGGAATTGGTTAAAGGGTTAAGCAAGGTCTTAAGCGCAGCCTGACTTTCACTACAGAGACAAATGGTACGGCTCTTCCACCTGTTCTTCACAACATAGTTCATGGCCATTAGGATTGCATAAGTTTCCGTTTGGAAAACATATTTGCCTAACGAGAAAATAAGTCTTATGTTGTCGACTTTCACGAAGACACCAGCGCCAGAGCCTTGACTGAAAATATGACTACATTCCATTCCCGCCTCAGATTCTGGCCGAAGCTAGTCCTGAACACAAGGAAAGCCGACTCTGAATTTGCGCTTAAGCTGAAATTCTGTGTTATTGCATCAGACCACAGTCGTAAGATAAGTGTCGTGCAAGTTCATCAAAATTCCAGTGTGGAGTATACTAAAAACCCCGTATAAGACGATGCGATGGTTGGCTTTGTTGGTGCAACCGATGGTATACGTGTCGAGGGGAGGTAAGTTCAGCAAAGCGTCTAGAGCAGAGCCAGGCGTACCCGGCAAAGCTCCCGTGCAGCCGAGCTTTGGCCATATATACTCATACTAAAGGTCCATTCACAGCTCAGCGAACTGCGAATGCCCAAACTGCGAACAAACAGTTTTTAGCACATTTATAAGCACGCCCTTGGCAATTTTATTATTCCAAAAGAACGGAGCTTAATTTATCTATCGATTAATATAAAATAAGTTGAATTGTAATTAGTTTCTGCGAAGAAATTAACAATTCGCCTATTTTTCCGCGAATAAGCGAATGATTACTGCGAACTGTCAACTTTTATTCACATTCCACACATATAGGACGCAATCCACATTCCCGCGACCAAAACATTCGCGAGAGTTTAACCTCACAATTCTTTTGCTTTGTTATTGGTGGGTAAGATCGTGGTTGAATTTATCGAAAGAATGTAGGATATTACCTTCTGAATGAAAGCTACGCTATGTATTTATGCGTTTTTCACGTTTAGCCAATTAGTTATAAAATGAATGACAACTTAAATTCGCGGGTTGCCGCGACCACAAAAAAGCAGGTGTGAAAGAAATGACAAAATTTGCGAACATTCGCTCACTCGCATTCGAAATTCGCCGAGCTGTGAATGGACCTTTAAGAGTTGCGTTTTAAATTGCTTTGCGATTCTGTTTCTTCTCATTTCAAGAGGAAAGGAGTTCCACAGGCGGGTAGCATGAACGAAAAGTTTCCGTTCCCATGTCAAACAAGAAAACCTTGGCTGAATAAGTGCCAATGTCCTCTGAGATGCAGAGAATTGAATTTTATTGAATATGTAGTCCGCTTGATGTGTTTGGATATCAAAAATACATGCTATAGAGAAGTATTTTAGAACGTTATCAAAAGAACAGCCGAATATAGTTTTAAAATAGACGGAAATGTGATTGAACCTTCCGTTATTGTAAATATGTCGACCGAGTTGTTGTAAACAACATTGAATTTTCTTCTACTGTTATAGTCGACGTTGTAAAGGACTTCGCAACCATATAGCAGAATAGGTAGATAGTATTACAGTTCTTGCTAGAAGTACATAGCTAGTTTTAAGCGGTATATACGATTGCGAAGCCGACAGAAGCCGGAGCACACCGAAGACCTTGCCGGTTGCTAAGTTAATGTGGTCATCCCATGTCAGAGTGCGGTTGAAAGTAAGTCCCAAATTCCTCGCGATTCCTATTAGATTGCCCTAGTTTTATAGAAGGGAAAGCAGGCAGGTCCGCCGGGTAACGATAAATGACAAGACTCTTCCATTTTAATATTTTGGAGATCGTCATTCATTTTTACTGTGGCTAACTTTATTGAATCAAGAGGAGTTTTTATAAATAATTGCACATCGTCGGCGTACATAGGAACCGAACAGTATGGCTGAATTCCAAAATAATGCGCATCGTGAATGCATCATTGTCGTTGTGATGCGATGTCATGTTCGTTATGTGAAGCTTTGACGATGCGTTGCAATCTTTGACGTTTTGGAACGATCTGAATTAAAAAACAAAACAATTAAAAAAAAAACAACATTTAATTCACTGGTCGTTTTTAGTAAATTTTACAAAATTTAATATGCAATAAATAATTTAAAACAATAATTTCTTATGGATCTGGAGAGGACGCTTCCATTTTGGCGGAATAAGAAACAATAAAAATCTTAAATGACATTTGCATCACATTAGTTCACGATTCTCTATTTGCTTTTGTTTGCGCAGTATATACATTCACAATGCGTTTTGAAACGTTATACATTGCATCACCGAAACCTATTGACGTTTGGGAATGCTTGACTTCGCACTACTGCGGCAGTAATGCGTTTTGGAATTCACCATATTTTACTACATTTGGGAGCTCATTCATGTAGAGGGAGAAACGAACTGGCCCAAGTATTAATCCCTGCGGAACACCATGTGTCATTGGTAGAAACTTTGACATGTGATCATTCACAACAACGAACTGCTGCCTACCAACAAGGTAGGAGTGAATTAATATGGCAGTTTGGCTTGAGAAACTGAAGTTATTCATAAATTTCGCACATAAAAGTGAGTGATTTACGGTGCCGAAGGCTTTGTAGAAGTCAAGAAGTGTTAAAAAAGCTAGTTCCTTACTTTCCAAGCATTTCCTGTTCTCATCGATAACAAATAGCAGTGCGGTCTTATAACTGCACTTTGACCGGAATCCTGACTGTCTGGAGCTCAAAAGCTTCTTATCATAGAGATGTGTTTGTATTTGAGCAAGGAGCACTTTTTCAAAAGCCTCAGACAGAGAAGGCAGTATTGCTTCTTCTTCCTTTTATCAGCGAGGCTATGATCCGAAAACAAGGGATCACAACCCTCCCACTTCACCGCATTTCTACTGATCCGCATGTGGGGTTCGCCTATTTGACCTCAGAAAATATCGGCAGGCCTGCCGATTTTGGATCACTCGGTTACTGAGGCCAATGAAATGCCGATGTCGTCGCATTTGTCTGATCCAGGCGTTTATAGGCCTGCCTTTCCTACATCGCGATGTCTTTGGAACGTGCATTGATATTGCCTTTTTAACAGGGTTCAAATGATCTCTTCTTTGAACGTGGCAATACCAACTGAGCCGGTCACGCTCTATTTTTTGTACGATGGTTTCCTTGATGTGAAAGCTTCCACGGATCTTCGAACTTCTTATTCGATCAAGCTTTGTCACTCCTGCTGTCATGCGAAGCATCTTCATCTCAGCTGCCGTTTGTACATCGTCCAACATTGTGAACCGTATGTGAGCGCTGGACGTACAACTGCGGTGTAGAGCCTTCCTTTCAACTTAGGGGGCATTTTTCTGTCACAGAAGATAGCGGAATTTTCTCGCCACTTCATCCACCCTACGCTTACACGATGATTGATGTCGTCATCACAAGTTGCTTTGCTATTGATCATAGATCCCAGATATTTGAACTTTTCGCACTTGGGAAGCACTGTTCCATTCAAATAAATGTCTGGAATAGGCCTGAGTGGATCAGAGAACGGGCAGCACAAGTACTCTGTCTTTTTTGAACTAATGCGATACCCATTTCCCTCCAAAACGTCCACGCACACATCAAGTGCTCGTTGCAGGGATGTAGGATCCTCACTTATGATGGCTCCATCGTCAGCAAAGAATAACTGATGTACCTTGGGGTCCATCACTTTACCTTCAAGCAGATAATCAAGGACTGTAATAAAGAGCAAAGGACTTAAAACGCTTCCCTGGTGTACCCCGACTTTGATTGGGAACTCTTCGGTTACTCCAGCGGGGCATCTTACTTTTGTCTTTGCTCCTTCGTACATGTCCATAATCATCTGTACATAGGTTTCTGGAACCCCTCGATGTCTTAGCGCCACCCATATCAGATCTCGTGGTTGTCTGTCGAATGCCTTTTCAAAGTCAACCAATACAATATGCAAATCCCTTAAGGAATCACGATGTTTTTCCATTATGATCCTTATACTTTGGATTGCATCTGTGGTTGATTTACAAACCCGCACTGATCATCAGATAGCCGTATTATTTTTCGCATTCGGCCACCTAATACCCGCTCAACGATCTTCATGGTGTGTGACATCAGCTTGATTGAACGGTAGTTATCACAGTTTCGCGTATCACCCTTCCCTTTGTATACAGGGAGAAGGTAACTTTCCCTCCATTCATTCGGCATTGGATCACCTCTCACGAATTTGGAGATGAGAATTCTGAGCCATCTGAACCCGATATCTCCCATCTTTTTCCAGAACTCAGAGGGTATTTCGTCTGACCCAATCGCTTTTCGTTTTTTGGAGTATTTGACCGCCTCACTAACTTCTTCGACTGTAATGTCGGGTATTTCTTCACAGTCAGGGGTGGCTCTTGGAAAGTATAGCCGGGGAAACTGTTCATTCAAAAGTTCTTCACAATACTGCCGCCACCTCTGCAGAATTTTGTCGTCATCCACAAGAAGCTGGCCATGAGCATTGCTAATGAACTTTGGCGAACGAATCTCCTGAGCATTCTTCCTTCTTTGGGTGGCTATTTTGAAGATAGTGGCACTCTTGTTCATATTGTGTCTTCGCAGCTCCTGGATAGCCTGGTTTGCATCAGCAACCGGGGAAAATATTTTCTCCAGCTCCCGATACAGGCCCTCCGTACTCTCTGCTTGAAGCTGAGCGCACTTCTTCTTCGCTTTTTTCTTGCAGCATCTGTATTCCATTTCGAGGCGAGCTTTTTCGTCACTAATATTAGAGGGGCACTTTGACCAAGCTTTGAAAGACGCTTTCTTCTGATTTATCACTTTCTTAGCTTCATCACTCCACCACCATGTTTCTTTGGCGTGTTGATGGTGGCCTTTTGAAGCTCCTAGCAGTGATTTGGCCTTCTTTAAGCAAGTTCGCTGTAGGGAATCGCACATATTTTGTGCTCTGCACTCTTCATCCTCAGCTCCGTTGATGGTGTGAGAGAGGTAATTCTTCATTACGAAAACAAAAGCCTCGCCTTTTTCTTTGTCCAGATTGTACCACTTGATTTTCTCAGAGACCCTTGTTTGTTTGCTTTTCTTTGGTGTTTTCATAAAAATTTCTGTTAGCAGGAGACGGTGTTGTCGAGCGATTGCCTCTCCCAGGATCACTTTGCAATCTTTTACCCGAGGCTTCATGAAACTGCCTACCAAATGGTAGTCAATCTGAGTTTCATCTCCACCACTGCTGTAAGTGATCAGGTGTCGGCTTTGTTTGATGAACATGGTATTTAACACGATAAGACCGTGTGATTTGCACATGCTTAGGATGTCTTCACCAGGAAGGTTCCTGGTGCCATATCCTAGTCCTCCATGGCAGTCTTCATAGTCTTCGTTTGATTTCCCGACATGTCCATTCAAATCTCCTCCAACAAACAGAAATTCTTCCTTTGGGATGTCCTTAAGGAGATCGTGGAAATCTAGCCAAAATGCATCTTTATCTCTCTGATTGTACCCATCGTGGGGAGCATATGCACTGACAATATTCCACACCTCTCCTTGTATTACTAGTTTGAGAGACATCAAACGGTCGCTGGACTTCGAAATGCTCAAGACGTTTCCAAGTAGCTCTGCCGCAAGGATGATACCGATTCCGTTCCTAGCCTTTTCCGTTCCGTAGTAGAACATCTTGTAATCTTTTGTCCTAACGTCCAAGAAACGCGCCCGATTCCCGGTAGAAGGCAGTATTGCTATTGGTCTATATTCTGACAGGTTGCAGTTCGGTTTCTTGGGAACGGGAACTATTTTCCCTTTTTTTCATTCTATTGGAAACAAAAAATTTGTCAGATTAGTGTTGAAAATGTGTGTGATATACGGCAGTATAACCGGTAGCGACAATTTTATGAATTAAGCGTTTATCCTATCGAGACCAATTGCATTTGACTTTACTGACAACAAAGCCTCGACAACATCTGCATCAGATAGTTTTCGGAGGCGCAATCTTCTCTCAATATTAGCGGCATTATTTAAGTCCTGAAAGCACGAATCTACGGGTTGACAGTTCGAAGATGAACACAAAGTAAAGACGGCATTAGAAACCTCGCAGTCGATATCATCTGAGGGTTTAAGCTGCACTTTGCCTACACCTATTTGTCGCAAATCCTTCCAGAGACTTCTCTCGGAAGTTGATGGATCAAACTTACACGCGTAAAATAGACTCTCAGCAACTTTGACATTGCGAAGTTAACGGTAAATTTCATGTAGCTGCTCTAGTCTTTACCGTATCCAGCGGAGGTATGCAAGGCCTCTCATTAGCTTTAAAATATTACCGCTCACCCACGGAGGAGAGGTATTCCTAATGGTCTTCGTTTTCAAGGCTATTGTTGTAAAAATCCAACCAGATGACATATAAAAAAGTCGGTGCTATAAACACAAATATTATTTATGTTTTCACATTACATCTAGCATTTGTCATATAAATTGGCATCGTATCCTATTTTATATCGTTTTTGAGAAAAATTGACTCCAAAATGAATTTATTCTAAAATTATCCGCTTTTTTTTTGTTTTCTTTTATGATTCGAAGAGAAAAATTATACCAACCAGTAGGGGTATTATGTAGCAACTATGTAGTGTCTAAATCATCGAACACCCTTAATGTTAAAGCAGATTACGACACTGAGGCTCTTGCAATATAAAATAGATATAATGTACGTTTTATATATAGACTTAGACACATAACTAAATGAATTAAAAAAAAAACTTGCAAAAATACAAAAAATAACGTTAATAGTTAGTAGAAAAACTAAAATTAAAAATAGTAATAATGCTTCGTATAAAAAAAATAAAATAAAATAAAATAAACAGAATAGCTCAACGTCTATCTTTTAAAACAAATAATCACAAATATATATATATAAATATAGTAATAATAATAATATTTCTACTAAATATTCCTACTACTTTAACTGACAACTGCCTATAAGTAAATATTTACATAAATATTTTATAAACTAAAATACAATTAATAAGAACAAAAAAACTGTATAATTACGTTATTTTTTGTTTATTTATTTTTCTAAATGCATGCATATACAACAGAAAAAAAAACCTAACATGAAAGAAAACTTAACTTTTATTTAATCCGTCAAAAGTAAATAAACACACATTGCAACAAATACATATAGAAAACAAGAGAAGAATGTTAAATAGAAAACGAGTATACATTTAAAGATATAAACAAATTTTATTGATTAACCGGGAACAACATCGAAATTTTTTATAATGAACAATTTACAAGTTTTACGAACAGTTTTTTCTTTTACAAAAAAAAAATAAAAATATAATATTTCAGTTTTTATTTTTTGTTTTAAAATTGTAAAAGATAGAAAAAATCAATAAAAGCAATAGTAGAAGTATGTATTACTTTCAAAAGACAAAGAATAAAAGAAATAAGAACAATTACGTAGACTGGTAAAAAAAAAAACAAAATTAACAAATTTATTGCAATAAAAAATAAAACAAAAATAACACAACAAAAACGATATAACATTTATCAATATTAACTTAAAGAAACATTTATATAAATATACAGAAAAGAAAAAAATTCAATTTATTATTCATTGTACAATATATTTGTAAATTTTTTTAATTTTTTATATTCGCTTATAGTTCAGTGTTAAATGTTGTAATACTTAGTGAATACATTAATTGTGAAAAATAAAAATAAAAAAAAGAACATGGAATGCTATTCCATAATATTAAATAAAATAAACGAAAATGTGTATTTATCAATATAATTGTGAAATGTACTATGTCTGTAGATGTTTGTGTTTTTCTGTTTTATATTTATATTTTTTTGTTTTATTACAAGTTAGTCCTTTCAAATGTAATACTTATATCTGTGACCAATTTATAAAATAACTAAATTGGTAAACTTGTGTAAAATATTGCTAAACCTAGAAATGTAGTTAGTATTTAAGTTTTTTGAATTTTTTTTTTGTTTAAATTATATTGATGTATTAGGCTTTTGTTTAAATATTGTGATTCATTTATATTTCTTTTAAAAAAGATAGGCTTGTTGCCTACGATACCGCATATAAATATATTTACAATGCAATCTATATCCAAGTGGTAAATTGATAAATAATGGAAGAAATACTTAATTTATTATTGTATCATGATAAAGTGTTTAATAATGCAAGAAGTATATAAATATTATTATATATGACTAATATGTTGAATAATAAAAAAAAAATTAAAATAACTAATGATAGGTTAATGTTTTTAAAGAAGAATAAGGAGTGGCAATAGTGTAGTGGTAACGTCGTTAATTGCCACGCCAATGGTTCATGGTTCAAATCCTGACGTCAGCAAGCATTTATTTATTTCTCATGAAATATATACAGGGCTATCGTAAATAAATGTTCCTTCGGAACTTTTCCCCCGAACTAAAATTAGGTACCCTCAAAAAAGTGGAAATAACTACGCGGGAAAGAAATAGGTACCATGAGTTACAATTCAAGAGAATTTTCAACGCAACCGCGATATCCATTTTCCTCCCGATGAATTTTTTCCTGTTTTAGAAATACCTAATTTTTTGATCGGAGAGAAAATTCCGAGGGAAGATTTATTATTCACGATTCACGATAAGCCTGATACGAGTATAGTCAGTCCAATCAATTGCCAAAGCTTGTGTCAACACTATTATAAAGGCAGTAGCTTGGTCATATGGCTGGAAAAATTGTTCGTTCTGTTAGATGACTGATATGCCTATGACGACGGTAGTCGCGAAAAAATACTGTGAATCAGAAGCAAAGACAAAAAATAACAAAAATCTCCCCAGTTATCTGGACGCCATCCCCGGAGTTTCTCTAGAGCATAAACAACTGAGTTTCAAACCACTACACAAAATCTTTCTCTCTCTCTCTATCTATCCTTTCCAACGGCCGCACTGTGTACAACATGTTAAGGGTATTCATAACCCTTTGAGTGCGCGCAAATTATAAAACAAATAAAAAGTGCAGCAGTGATATCTTAAGACCAACTGATGAACTGAGTAGTTTAAAAGGAGTGTTTATAGAGAGGGTGTAGTCGTTAAGGCTACTGCGAGTCACGGCAAGAGATTTTCTGCAATATAGGGTAGTAAAGTTACCTTTAAATTCATTTGACATATTCAATGAAAGGTACCGATACAAGGATTCCTTATACATATTTTCATTTTTATTTTATTATATTTCTTTTTAGAAAATAGCTTAAAAACCTTTTTTAACTTTGACCTACGGGAGGTGCGTATTATAAGAACGTCCGAATTTGAGTGCAGAGAAAAAGGTAAATATTATACTTTTAGCTGGTAAGAGCTACCAAAGTCGTTCACAGTTGCAAAAGAAGCAAAAGAATTTGAGGTGTTTAGTAAAGTACTTCCTCTTCTAGCAATCCCTATGGACAACAGAGTTAGGAAATTTAACCTTGAAAATAATTTTGCATTCTTCTCAACATCGCATATAAGATCCTGTCTCCTGTAGTATGTGAACGCCTAAAACCGATCGCCAACAACCTGATAGGTCTTTATCAGTGCGGTTTCAGGCCGGAAAGTCCACCATTGACCAAATATTCACACTACGGCAGATCTAGGAAAAACCCCGTTAATACAAAGTCGATACGCGATACAAGAACTCTCGCTGCTCCATCAAAGTCGGTAAGAACACCATCGAACCGTTCGACGTCAGGAAAGGTCTTAGACAAGGTGACGCGCTTTCATGCGATCTCTTTAAGATAATACTTGAAGGAATTGTACGAAACTCGCAAGCCAACACCGGAGGTACAATCTTTTACAAGTCTGTACAACTACTCGCTTACGCCGAGCTGAAGAACTCAGCTGGCCGTCAGCGGGGCATTTGCGAGTATTGGGATCAAGGCAGTGAAGATGGGTTTAGCGATCAATGAAAGCAAAACAAAATATATGCTGTATACACAAAAAAGGACACCCAACATCGGTATCTTGGACAAAACGCCACAATATACAGATATAATTTTGAGGAAGTAAAGGACTGTGTTTATCTGGGCTCTATATTGAGTTCCGCAAATGACACCAGTGAGGAGATCAAGCGAAGAATTACTCTTGGCAATCGGTGTTTCTATGGGCTAAGAATGCAATTGAGTACCAAAACCCTATTTCGAACTACTAAGGTAACTCTGTATAATACACTAATCATCCCAGTCCTGCTGTATGACGCAGATACATGGACTTTGTCAAATCGAATGAGGACATCCTTGGTTACTTTGAGAGAAAAGTTCTTCGAGTGATCTTTGGTCCCGCCTGCATAGACGGCGAGTGGAGGAGAAGGTACAGTTCCGAACTATACGGCCTATACAAGGACATCGACTTACCCAGAAGAGTTCACATAGAGCGGATGGAGTCAACGTTCCAGCCCGGGAAGTCTTCAAATCCACGCCGGATGGACGGCGTAGTATAGGACGACCTCGTGGTAGGTGGCGCAAACAAGTGGAGAACGATCTCAACTAACTTGGCGTGCGTAACGGAGGTAGATGGCTCGTAACCGGGCTAGTTGGAGAGGTTTGTTGGTTGAGGCGCAGATTCACCCCGGACTGCAGTGCCACCTAATGTAAATGTTGTAAAATGCCACCAGACATTTTTACCGAGAAACTTTTCAACAAAAATTGAATTGAATAAGAAAAGGACCACGGAACAAGGAAGCACAAACGAAGAGAAAAACTGTTGTCTAGGATTTCGATCAATTTAATGCCATCCACACATGCGAATACGTTTGTTATTTAGACCACGATAGTTTTTCGTAATCAAATAGAGGGGCGAAAAGTGGAAGACGGTTTTTTTGTAATATTTAATTTACAGGACTATAAGGACACCGATACTAAAGATAGATGACATCAATAAGTTAAGCTACATTTGAATTTGATTATGGAAATAAAGTTTCGTACAAAGAACCCCCGTGATCGATATTATATTATTTCGAGTTCCCTCTCCTTATTCATTGGCTACCGAATATCACGTCAAAGAAACCATCTCAAGAAAAATAAAGCCGGCCCGGCTAAGCTAATATTGCCATTTTCTAAGAAGAGATTATTTGAACGCTGCAATATCAATGACCGTTACATTGATATAATTACTTATTGGAACTCAGTGCGTACATAGCATTTTTATTTACAGATTTATTCACCCTGATTGTCGTTGGCGTTTGTCGCTTTTCGACGATTGTCGTTTTATTCATAGCTACGAGTACGACCTGCCGACCATTAAACATTACTAAGCAATTTGTTTGTAGTGTATAATACTATTACAACTCTTTCACAGTGAAAAGTTATGAAAATGGATTCGTGCTACATCTGAAGAATAAAACCACAATCGTCGAAAAACGAAAAAGGCCAACGACAATCAGGGTGATTAAAAGGTTTCGATTAAATAAGGAAGCTTTCCAATGTGTTTTTTCAAAACTCAGCTTCAGTGCCCAACTGCCCTCTGCAGTAGCACCTGTGTTGGAATTAGTAGCGACTCTTTCGCGTTTAGCAAGTGGAGGGTATCAACACTATCACCCCTATTATGGTTAGCGAATCGAACGTTCGACTCAAGTCGAACCTCCCGGCGAATTACTTCTGTCGCTTTATACACTTCACAGATGACATTTACTTGTTTTTTCTTTTGTCAGCACTTATTTTTTATTCGAATGAAAATGTTTGCTAACAGCAATACCACGACAGAAGCAATTCGCTGACAGTTCGACATGAGTCGAACGTTCGATTCGCTAACCATAATAGGGGTGTATATCGGCGGTGACTACCTAATTGCGATGTATCAAAGCAGCGTTTCGAAACTAACTTCCAACATGCTTCAAGATATAGAAGACACATTTTGTCCTCTTATTTTTTTTTTTGTTATTTTTTCTTATGTCCAAACTCGGGCACTTGTTCATGTACTCTACCATAATAATTTGTTATATTTAGGGTTATCGCGAATAAATTTTACCTCGGAATTTTTCCCTCGAACAAAAAATAGGTATCTTCAAAAATAGGGAAAAAACTCATCAGAGGAAAATTAAGTATCGCGATTCAAAATGCTTCTATTGCTTTCTATTTTCCGCGGAATTATTTCCTCTTTTTTTAAGATGCCTAATTTTTGTTCGGGGAAAAAATTCCGAAAGAACATTTATTTACGATAACCCTGATTATGTTTATAACTTTTTTTTGTCTAATTACATATGCTTATAATATTTAGTACAGTACCTCGATAATGTGAATTTCCAGATAATGTGAACTCACGAATCTATACATTACTATCTCTATAATGTACAAATTTTCACACCTCTATAATGTGAACTTTTCCTCAATATTTTGCATTCTTCTTTTCATATTTGCAGTCATTTGTCTAGACATGTTTTTTCCATGTTGTACCAAATGTAATTAATTGGGGTAAGAACGTTTTCATCTTATGATTGGCTGGTCAAACGGTAGTGCATGCGATCATATGAAAACACAAGCGTTTTCACTCAGCTGAGGCCTACCAACTCCTACTCTCAACCTCCACGCTGTAACAGCCGGGTGCCTAGTACCTTAATCCAAGAAATGGGTAACCAACTCCGTTTGGCGGATTCTTGGTGGCAGCAGATGAGAGAGGGGGGGAAGAGTGCTTTTCTCACTAGAGCACTTCTTCCTGTTCCAGGCGGCAGCGGACGAATTCCCTAGACGGAGCCAACGGTGGCGTCTATAGTTCCAGTTAGGTTGAACTTAGTGAATACCTTGCGCGAGCTGCTTCGACGTATTCGGATCACAGGTCGGTAAGGAATTTCCAATGTTGGTCAGAAAATTGGAATAGAGATGGTGGCGGAGGAGCCCTTAATGGGCCAACGGCAGCGCTCATGCTCCCGTAGTGGACTACTGGCACCGGTGTACCCGCCCCCTCGTCCTAGGGGAATAATTAAGGAACTGGCCCTCCAGGTTGGGGGTTGTGCCGTCGGGGTAACTTCCCTACCACGTAAAAAGCGCATGGTTCCGAAACAACCAAAAGCCTCGGATAAGGATGACTCAACTAATGACGACCCCAGCAAACGAAATAAGGACAACGACCTTCGGATCTGTACGTGGAATGTTCTGTCCCTTTACAGACCACGTGCAGCCGAACAACTAGCAGAGGCCCTAGACTGCTATAAAGCAGATCTGGGCCGGGCAAAAAGAGGATGAAAAACTGTGACATCTACTACGGTGATTGCTACAGAGGCAACAGGCAACGCTTATTCGGATGCGGACTTGTCATACGCGGCAGACTTAGGCAAGAAGTCTTAAGCTTCCGACACGTGAGCGAGCGTATTATGACTATCCGGATGAAGGCTAAATTCGCTAACATAAGCCTAATATGTGTTCATGCCCCCACAGAAGAAAAGGACCCTGCCACCAAAGAGTGTTTCTACGAGCTCCTCGACAAAACATACGAGCAATGTCCTAAATACGACGTTAAAATCGTATTGTGCGATTTTAACGCCAAAATAGGAAAGGGGGACGTCTTTGGTAGGGCAGTCGGTAAGCATAGCCTACACGACACCACGTCTGATAACGGACTAAGGCTAATTGATTTCGCTGTGGAGCGAAATGTCACCATAGCAAGCACATGGTTTCCTCATCTCGATATTCATAAGCAGACATGGCGGTCCAATGATCATGTCACGATCAACCAAATTCATCATATTGCGATCGGCGCAAGGCATGCCTCCAGTATTTTGGATGTCCGGATCTTCCGAGCGGCCAACATAGACTCGGATCATTACCTTGTTGTAGCCAAGGTACGAATGCGGATATCCCAATCTGAGCAACAAAGAAGAATTACTGTGAGAAAATTTAACGTCGAAAAGCTACAATCGCAAGAGACCGCCAGACTCTTCGCTGAACGCATATCCCGAAATCTCTCAATCACCCCTTTGCCGCCAGCATCAAGTACCGAAGACCAGTGGCAACGCTGCCAACATGCCATCAGAAACGCCGCGACTGATGTGCTGGGTCTCGCTCGACCACCACCGCGAAACCCCTGGTTTGACGAAGAATGCCGGCGAGTGCATGCAGCAAAACAAGAGGCATACAAAGCGGCGCTGCAAAGGAAGACGAGAGCTGCTCGTGAGCTCTACGAGCAAAATAGACGGGAAGAACATCGGCTTCTCCAAAAGAAGAAGAAAGAGCATGAGAAGCGCGCGTTTGAGAATATCGAGAGCCTATACTCCAGGAACAATGTACGGAAGTTTTACCAAAAGGTAAAAAGAACGTGTCAGAGAAGTAATACCCGTACAGAAACCTGTAGAGATGAAAATGGAAACCTCGTAGTAGAATCACAGTCGGTGCTGAGAATATGGAAAAACTACTTCTGCAGACTGTATAACGGCGACGAAGACCAACATCCCGTTGTCAGGCAGAATGAACCATTCAACATAGACGATGATAGTCAAAATTTCCGTCCACCTTACCAAAACGAAGTGAGGATAGCAATATCCAAGCTAAAATCAAACAAGGCTGCTGGACCTGACGGCTTACCGGCCGAACTTTTCAAGGCAGCTGGGGATGAATTGGTAGAGTGCATACACCAACTCATTTCTAATATATGGTCAGACGAGTGTATGCCTGATGAATGGAATCTCAGCATCATTTGCCCGATCCACAAGAAAGGAGACCTCCTCAACTGCGCCAATTATAGAGGCATCAGTCTCCTCAACATCGCATATAAGATCTTTTCTGCGATATTGTGTGAACGCCTGAAACCTTTTATCAACAGCCTGATTGAACCCTATCAGTGCGGTTTCAGGCCAGGAAAGTCCACCATCGATCAAATCTTCACACTTCGGCAGATCCTGGAGAAAACCCAAGAATTCCAAATCGATACTCACCACCTCTTTATCGATTTCAAGGCCGCCTATGACAGCATCTATAGAGAACAGCTTTATAGAGCCATGTCTAGTTTTGACATCCCTGCCAAACTTGTCCGTCTGTGCAGGCTGACGATGGATAACGCTCGCTGCTCCATCAAGGTCGGTAATGACCTCACCGAGACCTTTGATGTCAAAAAAGGCTTTAGACAAGGTGACGCGCTGTCATGTGACTTCTTCAATATTGTACTTGAACGGATTGTGCGGAACTCACAAGCCAACACCGGAGGCACAATCTATTACAAGTCTGTACAACTGCTTGCATACGCCGACGATATAGACATTATCGGAAGATCTCAGCGGGCTGTCACCGGTGCTTTTGCAAGCATTGAGGCGGAAGCGGCCAAAATGGGTTTGGCGATAAACGAGGGCAAAACCGAGTATATGCTGTCAACTAGAAGGGAAAACCAACACCGACGAATTGGACAAAACGTCACCGTGGGCAGCTATAACTTCGAGGTAGTAAGGGACTTTGTCTACCTTGGCTCTGCTATAAATTCTTCTAACAAAATCAGTGCAGAAATCAATCGAAGAATAACCCTTGCCAATCGCTGTTTTTTGGGCTTATAAGGCAATTCAACAGTAAATCCCTATCTCGAACAACTAAGGAGACTCTATATAAGACCTTGATCATCCCAGTCCTACTTTACGGCGCTGAAACATGGACTTTATTAAAAGAGGATGAAGATATCCTTGGTCGCTTCGAGAGAAAAATTCTTCGTAAGATTTTCGGTCCCGTTTGCGTTGACGGGTTTTGGAGGAGAAGATTCAATCACGAACTATACGAGCTGTACAGCGACATCGACCTAGTCAAAAAAACTGCGTATTGGACGTCTGAGATGGCTAGGACATGTAGAGCGAATGGACACCAACGCTCCGGCCCGCAGAGTCTTCGAATCTAATCCCGAGGGACGACGCAGTAGAGGGAATCATCGCCGTAGGTGGCGCGCACAAGTTCAAGGGGACCTCGACCAACTTGGAGTGCGCAACTGGAGGCAATTAGCCAAAGACCGAGCTAAATGGAGAGGCTTGTTGGGTGAGGCCCAGGTTCACCCCGAACTGTAGCGTCACCTAAGTAAGTAAGTAAGTTTTCATCTTATTTGGGTATTCATTATTCGAACATTTTCTTTGTTTTATTTGGAAAAATAATGTTCCGATAATGTGAACCCCTCCAAATGTTAACAGGCCTTTGTTTTAATTAGTTCACATTATCGAGGTAGTACTGCACTTGTAATTATTCATTTATTTGACGGTTGGGTGTCAAATCGCCCAAATAAGAAAAATGTCACATCGCCCAATGCATTGTGGACTTATGAATGCCCCATCCTATTTGACCGTTATTTTCCTTGAAAGGTTTCCATTATTTTGTAGGTGGGACTTATGCCCCAGGGACTAATGTCCCTGCACCAAAAATTGCGGAAAAAAAATATTGTCAACCTTTCTCAATTTGGTCTGTGGCCGTCTTTTTGTGACCTTTCTATGTGTTGGTATTTTCGAATTGCGATAAAACGCCTATTTCTGCTTTGGGTGATTTGACATTTCATTTCTTGGTCGATCTGTCATAGTGTTAAATCGCCCAAAAATGTTGGGCGATGTGACATTTTCCAGATTTGGGCGATTTGGTGTTGGGCGTTATGACACACATCCGCCTTAAAATAGCCGAAACATAAAATCGCCCAAATCACTTTTGGGTGTTTTGACTTCATGTCAAATCGCATATATCTGATATATCAAATATAAGTTTTTATACCAAAAATGTGTGTTTAACTTTAACCCAAAAAAACCGCAGAACTTATTAAACAAGCCAATAAATTATTCAATTTCACGACTATCAAGTATCATTAAAAAGAGATGAAAAAGAGACAACACTCGAGTTAAGAAAAATAGATCTACGTCAAATAAAACAAACACCCATTTGATTTTTATCATTTTATTGTGCAAATTCAGCAATAGTTTTGGATTATAAATTACAAATTTTACTAAAAGAAATTATTTGATTTTAACACTTTCGGTCATTTCGTATAATCGTATATTGCTCCATTGCTATTTCTTTGTTATTAAATAAATCATTATATATATGTATTCATATTTCTATTATGTAAATTTTTTAATTGCATAGAACTTAAATGAAATTTTTTTTTTATGGTCGTTGGAACAAAGCTAAATAAAAAAATAAGTAACACAAAATATAAATAAAACACGTAACATGATGCATAGTTTTTTTTTCTTAATTTAGACTTAACTATGAATTTGAAAAAAAGCGCATCTAAATAAAGTTATTAAAATACCATTTAACAGAGTAGTCAGAATAAACACCTGATACTGTAACAGAATACAATTTTGGAAGAACAAATTAAACACTCAATTTATCTTAAAAAAATAATATGAAGACATAAAACATAAACGGGGATAATAACTCCTTGTTCGCAAACGTCAATTATTGCGTGAAGAATTTTTTTTTATTGAAAGCGTACACAATTCTATTCCCAATACCCCACAAGAAGAATTACTTAAAACTGACCATTTATTCCGATTGGCCGTTAGTCTTTTGTATGCGAAACAAATAATAATAATATTTTAAATGTTCTCTTTTAGATGTAAGCTAGAGATACAAGTTAGTATTCTGCGTTACCGTAAAATCTCGTGCTTTCGAAACACATATCAAGCCTCGAATAAGGACTGATACCCAAAGTATACATACAAAGATTTGTTTCTGGAATGTGAGGACCCTCCTTAAATTTGACAAATAAGGTCCTTAAAAAACGAGATTTTCTCAAATAGTGAGTTTACGAGGGCTGTTCGATTTGTCAATGACTTTGATGCAAGATTGCGCCCGGATCGCATGGAGGATTTTTTCCCGACATCTTTGTTTCTTTTTCGGCATAAACAAAAAAAATCAAATAGATCTGTCAAACACTTAGCTCTTTACAGTGATCGAAAGAACATTGGTTTGTAAGATTTGGCCAAAGTGGAAAAAAGTGAGTTTCGTGTTTTAATAAAGCACTACTTTTTGGGCGGTAAAACCATTAAAGAGACTAAAGACAGACTTAAAAAATATTATGGAGAATCTGCTCCGTCGCATGGAATGGTACACAAGTGGTTCACTGAATTTCGTTGCGGCCGTACGAGCACAAAAGACACTGAGTGCCCAGGACGTCCAAATGAGGTCACAACGGAAGAAATGGTCAACAAAATCCACGATATTATGTTGGTCAAGGTTCATGAGATAACTGAGTCTTCTTAACGCTGACAGAGCTCCGCTTTCAAATGAAGAGTCGATGCAGTTGGGATCGGATCAAGAGTCAGATGCTTCATTAGCTTTCCACGAGTCGCCAGTTGACA
Organism: Brachypalpus laphriformis; assembly: GCA_945910035.1. Lineage (NCBI taxonomy): Eukaryota > Metazoa > Arthropoda > Insecta > Diptera > Syrphidae > Brachypalpus > Brachypalpus laphriformis. The sequence continues at coordinate 39,875,736 of OX246753.1, forward strand.
TCATTAAAGGGTCTGTCCGGTTAAGCATGTAAAAGGTGCCCCAGCGTTTAATTTCGTGTTCTTGCAATGTATTTATTGTTCTTTGGTTAAAACATCTTCACACCCAATTTTGGGGGTCTATTGTCAATAATGAAGGAAATATGGAGGTTGTAACCCCTAACATTAAAATTCATTTTCTTCGAAACTTCTTGACAAATGTTAATGAAATTGAAAATGTACGTAGACACTACCGAGTACTATAATATACATATTTTTTCAGAATTTTTGCTCACTTACAAATGATACAAATTAAAATGTATATTTTTAGAGGGTGACTTCTTGTACTTACCCCTGAAGTGGCACCTACCAAAACAATTTATTATAATCGTTTATTAAGTACCTATTACATGCAACAATTACAAAAGTCAAATAAGTGGAACATAAAAAAAACATGTTATCTAGATAAGATGTATATGACAACTAAGACATTACAGGCCATATAAAAAAAATAATATTTAATAATCGTAAGTTAATCTACATCGCTGTTCTCTTCAATAGCGGCAGTTAAACTAGTTTTGTCAAAAATTTTAGTCAGTATTTCGACTGGCCCTATTATCTTTGATTTATATCGAGCATGTAATAAATCTATATAAATAAAAATGGAATGCTGTTCGTTGGTCATCGCATCACTTGAGAACGGCTGGACCGATTTGGTTAATTTGTTTTTTAAATGTTCGCAATAGTCCGAATAATATTTTTACGAAAAAAAAATGGGAAAAGTTGCCCGGAAAATTGGAAAACTCGGGAAAAACTGAAAGCACTTTTTTTCTATGAGAAAAAAATGTGTGCACCTATGTTTGTATGCTTTGGCCTCTGAAAACACGTAACTGAATGAGGTCACATTTTCAGGCAATCTTCGGTATTGCCCCGAGAGTGTTGCTGTGAAGTTTGGTCAAAATCCGTCAACTACTTTAGTATTATAGTACTTAGTACAAAAAAAAATCTCTTTTGCTAGTCGTAGCAAAACACGCCGGGTACCATCGGTCCAGCAGTTTGTCCACTCTTTTAGTACTATAGTACTTTAGTACTACAAATATTTTGATATATGTATTTAAGGTTGGACCACTTACCCACTGTTGGCCGGGACAAAACTGTTCTCTAATAGACTTACCCCAGGCGCCTGCCTGACAGTTTTTTTTTGTTAGGCCCAGCAACGCTCGCCGGGTACCCGCTAGTGGAAGATATATTTGGCGGGATGCAGAGCAATTCAAACTAATGCAGCGCAGGCATGGGTCTTCGGACATTTTGAGGACGTAGACAAATTACAGCGCTATTTTCTTAAAAGAATTTTAAAACTTCCGGAGTTTACTCCAAATTACGCTCTGATGTTGGAAACAGGGGTTGAAGGTAGCCACATCTATACGTTTGAACTACATCTAAGGTACGCTACGAAAACTATGTTCCAATATGATAATAGTAGATTGCCACATCAACTGACCAACATATTGCTAAGGAAAAAACTTTTTTGGGTCAAGGCACGAAATGAGATCTGCAGTAGCTTAGGTATGCAATGGAATAGAGAAATGGCCTCACGAGCAGAATGAGAGAACAGGAATATGGAAGTTATAAATCATCAAGTTTAAAAACCATCAACATAGATTGCAGAAAGCAGCTGGGAGCAGTGTCTGTATCTGCAAACATCTGGACTATACGAAGGGCCAACACTACTTCATTGATAGTAATGATCAAAGCAACATCACATGTATTTTTAAAGCGCGTTGCGACTTAATTTGCCTGAATGGAAATGGATACAATCCAAATGACACGAATCTATGTACGCTGTGCATTTTGAGGGAGATAGAAACGATGTAGCATTTCATGGGCAAATGTCTCATCCTCAGAGAGTTTAGATTAGCCACTTTTGGGAAAAGTTCACTTACAGAAGACGAAATAATACAAATACTGAGTGGAAATTTGTATAAATAATATAAATAACTGGGAAAAATAAATAAAGTATCTAAAAACAGCTTTAGCTTATAGAAAGAAACTTTATTGAATAAGACAATAAAAATGAATTTATATTAGCTTTGTCTTGATACTATGCAAACACAAAGAAATTGATTTCTGACAGACGACGCTATTTGTTATTGTTGTACGCTAAGAAGAAATGTAAAACTTTTTGTGAAATAAAGAACATTGAATTGAGATGATTTTTTTTGTACGGAGTATGATTTACGCTGATAAATGTTGTTGTCTTTACTTTTTTCGTGTCTTACATACGTTACATCAAATATCACAGCTAAAGTGGATTCCCGAAATCGAAAAGGTTTTTGTGCAACATAAGAAGTTTCATTGATAATTAGATCTTCTCTTGATTTTCCGTGTGAAAAAACATAAGCACATTTAAGCTCACAATTATTCAGTTCACTATGGCGCAACTAGGATTTTTTTTCTACTTTCCAAGGCTAGCAGCGTGCGAGTCTGTCTCCTATTACATCTCCTACAAATTCTTGGAAATTCGTAATGCTCACTGCGCCGATAAATAAGCAGTCTTATGTTTTTTCATGTATTTCTATTGGAATTTAAGGAACATAAAATGATGGAATATACAGTTACAAGATGCAAGGGTGATCGATGTGTTAATTGTGAAAAAGTATAAGAAACGATAAGGGTCTACTTGCCATGACTTAGTTGTCAAATACATCTTTTACGAATATACAGATAAGATGTTTTTTTTTTTTTTTTTATATTCCCTATTTGACACTTTTGTAATTATTACATGAAATAGGTACCCAATAAACGATTATTAGCAATTTCTTTGGTAGATGTCACTTCAGGGGTAAGTACAAAAAGTCGCCCCCTAAAAACATACATTTCAATTTTAATCATTTGTAAGTGAGCAAAAGTTCTGAAAAAAAAAATATATTATAATATTCTCTAGTGCCTATGTATATTTTCAATTTCATTAAGATTTGTCAAGTAGTTTCGGAGAAAATGAGTTTTAATGTTAGGGATTGCAACCCCCATATTTCCTTAATTATTAACAATAGACCTCCAAAATTGGGTGTGGAGATGTTTTAACCAAAGAACAATAAATACATTGCAAGAACGCGTAATTAAACGCTGGGCACTTTTACATGCTTAAACCTTACATGCACAGACCCTTTGTGTGAAGCACTGTATTACTTTCACAATCACGATGAAAAACGCAGTGCTATAGTTTCAATAGTTTCAAAAGCTGTTAACGTAGCCACTAATTTCTATAAAGGAATTCAAAAATAAAGCAAAACAACCAATACCGGAACGATTTTTTAAACCCACAGCGATTCTTCTTCCAGTTCTAGCACTTTAACATCTTTATTTTTCTCTGTTTTTTCTCATTTACGAAATTATGTTCTTTTTCGTTTTGTACATATGTAGATATTATCAGGTGTAGTAAAAATAAATGCATTATTTTTCCCACAGATGACTTTAGTAATCTGTGTCTCGCGTTGTATACGTCCTAACGTACAATAAATGGCGTTACAAGATGAGATTTCTTACAAAAAAAAAAACCTCTCTGGCAGTTTTGTAATTGCTTGACGTAGTTTTGTTTGAGAGCGCGTCAAAGATGGACACCAGGAAAGAGAAAATACGCCATATTTTACAGTTTTTCTTCGATACAGGCGAAAACGCAAGCCAGGCGACTGAAAATGTGAATACTGCTTATGGTCCTGGTACTATAACGCGCAGTTTTGGTTTCGTAGATTCCGTTCCGGTAATTTCGATGTCAAAGATGCACCACGCTATGGAAGGCCAATTGTCGAAAATGTCGACAAAATCATGGAAATCGTCGAGTCTGACCATCATGTAAGCATAGTTTCGATTGCCCAGGAGCTAAACATTGCACAGAAAACCGTTTGGAACCATTTGAATAAGGCTGGATACAAAAAGAAGTTCGATGTATGGGTGCCACACGAGTTAACGCAAAAAAACCTCATGGACCGAATTTCCATCTACGAATCACTGCTGAATGGCAACAAAATCGACCCATTTCTGAAGCGGATGATGACTGGTGATGAAAAGTGGTTCACTTAGGACAACTTAAAACGAAAACAGTCGTGGTCGAATAGCGCTGAGCCGGCGCAAACGGTGGCCAAGCCAGGATTGACGGCCAGGAAGGTTTTGCAGGGCATCATCTACTATGAGCTGCTCCCCTACGGCAAAACTCTTAATTTGGACCTCTGCTGTCAACAATTGGACAGTATGAAGGAAGCAATCGCCCAGAAGCGGTCAGCTTTGGCCAATAGGAGAGGAATTGTATTCCATGAGGACAACGCCAGGCCACACACACCGATAGCGACTCGCCAGAAGCTCCGGGAGCTTGGTTGGTAGGTTAGGAGGACCCGGCACCAAGTGATTACCACCTGTTGCTGTCCATGGCGAACGATTTTGCTAGTGAAAAATTCGCCTCAAGAGAGGCTTGTGAAAATCGACTGTCCCAGTTTTTTGCCAATAGGGACGAAGGCTTCTATAAGAGAGGCATAATGGAATTGTCTTCAAAATGGCAACAAGTTATCGAACAAAACGGCGCATATTTGACCTAAATCGGATCATTTATACTATGCTAAATAAAGCCTTAAATTGCATGCAAAAATAATGGATATCTTTTTACTACACCTTTATTTTGGCTCCTGTCAATATTAAATTGAAACGTAACTGTGCTCTGAAGTTAACACAATAAATTTATTTTTTTTTATAACGTTTTATAAATTTTTTGGTTATTTTTTTTTTTTAAGATTTGGAATCAATCTAATGGATTTTGTATGGGTTTGTATAAAAAAAAAATTGCTCGTTATACAGCATTTTGTTTTAAAACCTAATTTTGTGGAACGTATCTAGGCCGTTAACCGAGGTATGAGTGTATAATCCATTTTATCGGAAAATGTCCAAAACTGCGAGAACCAAGAAGAAATCTCCTAGGCAGGTCCTTCTGAACTGCGAATACGACATATCTAAACTTTTCCATTATTACCAAATTGCAATGGCTTATCGAGATCGAATTATAAACGAAGACTTTCAAATTTATTCTCTCTACTACGAGTACTGTACCAATATTTATTACTTGCTATTTCTTTTTGATCTTTTTGATATATGTAATTAAAACAAATCTTTAATTTCTATTGTATTAATAAGAACAATTGTCCATCTGGCAGATGGCAAAACAATGTAAAGGGTGAGCCAACAGCTAGTGTGGAAGTTTTCATTAAACACGCATTTATGTAGAATTTGATATTTAGGAACGTTATAATTCAGTTTATTGATAGGTAATAAAAGGTAACAAAACAGTATTTCAATTTACAAAAAAAAGATTAAATGAATTAAGGGAAAGGGAACAAGTTTAAAGGGTCTTGGCAACTCGGTTTGAACTCGTCTTAATTGTTCGTCGCGTTTCGCTGTTCGTCTTCGACTGCCTCGCTTGATAAAAACGTGTCCTCTCCTCAGTGACTTGGGGCTGGCTATCAACATTATGTTGTGGAGAGTTAAGAACAGGGTGAACCAAGAACACCACATTTATTGTGAAATCAATGTAGGACTTTATTGATTAATGAAGTTCGGTCCATGGCAATTATGAATAAAACACAACATCGTTCATGTAACCACCACGGCTCTGTTGCAAGCGACCATCCGAAGGTCAAAATTATCGATGACTTTTTGAAGAATAAGTGGGTCAATGGCCGCAATTTCAGTTTGGATGTTATGTTTGAGATCCTGAATTGTCACTGGGTTATTGGCATAGACCTTACTCTTCAAATAACCCCACAGGAAGAAGTCTAAAGGTGTCAAATCGGATGACCTTGGAGGCAAATTAACTTCTCCCCTAACCGAAATAATGCGGTCTTCAAATTTCATACGCTATAAATTTATTGATCGATGGCTTGTGCGGGCGGCAGCACCATCCAGTTGAATCCAGAGATCGTCCAGGCCCAATTTATTCAATTTAGGAAAAATGTGTCATAAAGTGCCATAAGTGAGGCCCAATTGTTGACTTCGGCGACGAATTGAGGTGCCGATTATGTTGACCAAAAAATTCACGAATTTTAAGAAATGTTACTTTTACAGATCGCCCATTTTCGTAATAATATTAAATAACAAAAATGCGTTTTTGCGTGCTAAATGACTCCATGTCTAAAATTGCCAAAGATTGTACTTGAAATCTGTCAAAAAGATCAACCAAATTGAATTCAGTAAATGACAGTAATTGACAGCCAACACCCACACGATCTGTTGGCTCACCCGTTACAAACAATTTTTCAAGTTCGTAAAAGAAAATATATCAAAATACCTATCTGTCTATCTATCTGGTCAACGAGGAATATCTTTTCAGTAAAAAATTTTAAACAAAACTGATTTGCTCGTTATTAAATTGACGTTTCGAAACTACATAAGCAAGTAGTTATCATCACTTTTAAACATAAAAATTGTATAAATCTTACAGAACGCTAGACGTCACTTTGGAATGAAGTTTTCTTATTTTAATTTTTTTTTGTTTTAATTTAAAATTTTCCTTTTAAAACCTTTGCCGCAATTTGTTTTTCTTTTTTATATTTAATTTGCATTTTACAAATTCGTTTAGCTTAAGAAATTTTTGTGTTTTTTTTTCTGTAACTTTAGCTAGTTAAAACTCTACGATTGTTTAAAAAAAAAAAAGTAACGTCAGAAAAACATTTCTTAGTTACTATAATATAATGATTAAATATTTGTTTTCTGTTATTTATAATATATGCACTATTGAAAATGAAAAATAATAATAATAAAGGAAATAGTTAATTTAATTTGAATTGTTTGTCGCCGCAATAGTGGCTACTAGTTCGGGGGCAGACGACGATGCGCCACTACTTTGACTTACGGTTCGCGAATGATTGGCCGATGGTGTTGCAGCGGTTGGAGGTGCTGTTGGTGCACCAACTGGTGTCTGTACCATTGGTGTTGGTGGTGATTTATTGGCAGGCAGTTGATTGGGCGCACCCGACATTTGCATGTGGTATCTAGTACAAAACACTTGTCTGTAAGACCACCTGAAGCAAATGCATTTTTCTTGAACTTACTTGTAAATATTCTCCGTGCTTTCGACAACGCCTTGCGTTAAATTTAAACTTCTTCCTTTGATGCCGGTTTCTTTGGTGGGCGGTGACCACCAATTGACCATTCGTCCTACTACCGGCACATGTCGAAGGATACCTTCTTGCCAGAGTTTCTCGTCAGATTCTCGTTGAAGGTCGGCTGTTGCGGCTTCAATTCCCTAGAAAATACAATCCACAGATTGTACAATCGCCACGAACATTTATTTTCATTCCAAATTACCTTTTTGACAATTTCCGACATGGTATCTAAGACCCTAGAGTTCTCCTGTACACTTTTACCAACAGACACCACCAGATCGAGTAGTTCTTCCACATCTGTCTCATGGGTGACCATTCCGAATCTCACACAAATAAGCCCATCAGTTCCTTCACCAAGTGAGAACGCGTTATCTGTTGACTTAAGGGCCTCTACTAGGTCGGCATTAAGTTTATTTAATTCTGTTTTTGCTTGATCTGTGAGAAGTGTCTCCCATCCTTCAGGAACGAATCGCACACCACCCATACCAGCCCAATCGGGTAAACTGACAATACGTAGAACATCGCTTTTCTCAACCAAACGTATAAAGGTCGCCTTATGCTTTATCGTTGCTCGAAGGATATCAACATGGGATTCTAGACTCTGAGCGAAGTTTTCTAAATTCTCAGCTGATGGTGGTTGTTCTCCAAGACCAAGTTCGAGGGGACAATATCGAATACAAGTGCCATGGACTGAGTGCTCGATTATTTCAAAGTCAAACTGAAACAGAGACATGGACAGAATTAGAACGAGAAAATGGGTGATAGGAATGTTGTCTTACATTTGGACAGTCCCGTTGCATAATTTGGCCTAACCATGAATTGAGACGATCGTAGTACGAGGCATTGGTTAGTTTTTCTACTGTTCTACTGTATGAGGCACCTTTCATTCCATCAGTGGAAGATGTTGTCGAATTTAGATCTTGTTGATCCTTTGTTGTTGGAGTTGTGATACTTCCATCGAATTGGAAAACTACCACTGACGATGCGGTCTCAAAGAGAATCTATTTTTTGTTTTTCTTTAATATATTAACTGCAGAGAATTGAAATGAGTACTTACATTTACATCCAATGGTTTATTGACAACATCGATTAATGTGGTTCCCGATTGACCGCCTGGAGCACGACTCTATAAGAGAGAATCATAAAAAAATCATTAAGAATCATATGTAGTTAACTAGACACTACAATCAGGACGTTGATAAAAGTAATAGATAAGAATTCGTCGAAAGATATACCATATTCTAGATGTCGATGGCTTTTTTTCAGGAGTAAAAGAAAATGACTTGTATAAAGTTGAATTAAAAGCAGCTCACAACTTATTCAAAGTTAAAAATTTCCCCTAACTACATTCGTTCTTTGTTGTCTTCCTTTCTCAAAGGGAAGCACTGGAACAAGTAGGTAGGTAGATAAAGTGGCGGTCCAAAAGAACCCAATTAGCGCTTAGGGTGCGCCGTTTTGTTACCACGGACTCGTGTATACCTATTGTAGTGGTTAGTTAAAAAAAGGGATGTTAAGTTTAAACGCAGCCCGTGGAGTTCAGGAAGAGGATTAGTTCTCCAATCCAAGCCAAGCTTGGCCGCATGGTCTCCAACTGGCCAGTGACCTGTGATGATAGCTACGATTTTGGCAATAGCTGGTCTTGGTTTGCCTAGTAACTCTTTTGACCTGGGTTTGTTGAAACTGGGCCACGTCTTTCTAGATATGACACAGCTTGTGAGGCTGTTCCACCCGCGATTGGCTAGCTGGAGGAAGTGAAGGTGAATATAGCCCTTAACGGCACCAAGCGGAATGTCGACTCTTTCTGCTAGAGAGCCGGTACCTTGGTTTTAGTGGTTAACAGCATCATTTCAGTTCCGGATTTACTCCGAGGCCACAGTTCGTAGCCCATGAGTGTACCTTATCCAGAGCCCTCTCCACGATAAGTCAACTCGAACTTTCCTGATACTAGTATAACCACATCATCCGCGTACGCAACCACTTTAAAACCCTCCCTATCAAGTCGCACCAAGATTTTATTAATCGCCATTAACTAGAGCAGGGGGGAGATGTCTCCACCTTGTGGAGTTCCTCTGTTTACTGTCTTAGTTGTACTACTGTTGCCTAGTGTTGCATGGATTATACGAGTACTGAGCATAGAAACTATCCATTGGCTAATAAAGCCTTGTACACCCAACTCGGTGAGAGATTCCTGAATAGATTCAGTGAAAATGTTGTTGAAGGCTCCTTCTATATCAAGAAATGTGGCGAGAGTATATTCTTCGTAGTGAAAAGTTTTTTCCACTGTACGCACGACCTCATGAAGAGCAGTTTCTGTGGACCGCCCTTTGAGATACGCATGCTGGGATTTCGACAGTGGAGGACTCAGGTTATCGCGGATATGGAAATCTGGGATACGTTCTAAAGTTTTCAAAACAAAGGAGGACAGGCTTATGGGTCTAAAATCCTTCGCGGAATCATGTCCTCGCCGGCCCACCGTGGGGATGAAAACCACTTTGACACGCCTCCAGGTTTGGGGAACATGGTTTAGGTTTAAGCAACTCCTATAAATCGGTAATAGCCAGGGAATTGCTATGTCTTGCATATAATAGGCATGATGCTGTCAGGGCCAGGTGTCTTATAGGGAGAGAAGCTATTTACAGCCCAGGAGACTTTATCCTCCGTAATAATGTTTGTGATGTTATCCCAAGCTGCCAGTAGCGTACAGGTGGAACTAGCTTGTACTACTCTAATCTCACTGCAGCCTGGGAAGTGAGTACTCATTAGGAGTTCCAGAGATGCCGCAGAAGAATCCGTCCAGCTTCCATCCGTCTTTTTAAGAAAAGACGGGTTGCTATGCCCTTTGGACAAAATTTTGCTGAGCCTTGCGGATTCTTTGAGGGACTCGATAGACTGGCAGTAATCTTTCCAGTCCTGTTTTTTAGCCATTCTAATGGACTCCTTATATATTTTTAGGCAGTCCTTGTAGGGCTGCCAGAAGTTGTGATTGTAGCAGATATTGAAGATCGCTCTGGTCATCTTCCTAAGCTTTGATAGATCTTCATTCCACCATGTTGGGACTTTCTTTTTACCAAAAATGATTGGACACGAGACTTTAAAGGCAACGTTAATTGGTTTCTCAAAGATTTCAACCTTTGAATCCAGTTCCGTGGTCGAGTCGATTTTATACGTTGATGTGCTACCCAGTTTTGACTTAACTATACGATTAAACTTTGGAACAGTCGTCTTCTGCACGATACTGGAACTTAGGCTGACGTTACACTTGGTAGAGTATAGCACGTGATCACCGTTCATTAAGAAAAGCTAGAGAAAGTGAAAGCCAGATGACGATGAACTACATAAAAACAAGGAGCAAGCAGTTGCCAACATAGTAGCTCGAATATGTAGTTCTGTAGCGAATTATCTATGTGGATTCAACTCTCGAAAACGAACAGGCAGGTGTTATACGACCCGTGCCGAGGATCAACCTGGCTGGGGGCCCATCCCAAAAATAGCTCAGTTACGAACGGAGTATTCGGATACCTGGCGACCTCCGGATTAGCTAGCCCTATCTGTGTATTGCGCATCTCTGCACAGACTAACAACCCTTTCTTCGCTTCTCATTGGAACACAAAATGAACAAAAATAAATAAATTAAACAAAAAAAACCAACCAGGCCGGTTCCCATTTTAAATCGGATGGTAGTACGGCGCTCAAGCTGTCTACCGGTAAAGCCCCTGTAGAATTGGTTAGTGGAAAGACTGCGGCTTTACATGGTCCAACTACTTCCAATAGCCGCACGGAATCTCAAGGTACTAATACTTAGTAGCTCTAGACTGCCTATGGTCTCTTGCGGAGATGGCTGAGCAGTTCAATATTCACCTGTGTTGGGTGCCAGGGCATAGCGATAACCCAGGGAATTATAAGGCCGAAGAACTCACCAGAATAGGAACAACTATACCCATCCTGCCGGAGAAGGCACTTTAGGTATACCAATCGCTACTCGCAAACTTAAATTAAAGCTGGATGCTGTCGAGGGTACAAATCTTAGGTGGACAAGTGGATCAACATGTCTAGCGACAAAACAGATTTGGCCAAAGCTGGATCTAAAACGTTCTAAGAATTTAATTTTTCTCAACACATTGCATATCGGCGCTATAATAGGTGTCATCACTGGACACTGTCTAATAGGCAAGCATGCTGTAAGGCTAGGCCATTGTGCGAACGACTTTTGTAGAAGCTGCATGGATGGAGAAGAGGAAGAAACTATTCCTCGCCTTCTTTGTTTCTGCCTAGCTCTCTCCCGTAGAAGGAAGCTTCACTTAGGAGCCCTCTATTACAACGATTTAAGCGACCTATTGATATTAAGAGTCTCCTACGCTTCATAAGAAACTCAAAATGGTTTTAGCGAGTAAGTAGAGAGATTTTCTCCCATGATCTCCCATCCGTCTATCACAATAGACCTATTATTGGTCTAAGTGTGTTGGCGATTCTTAGCTGGCAGCCACTTCAACCTAACCTAACCTAATGGTGCTCAAGTTATTTCTCCGGTTCGGTAAAAGTAACATTAACCAGTAGTGTGAACAGTATGTCACAAGTACCTTTCGACGCGAAGAACATTCGATTTTGGTACATTGGGACCCAATTATACTCTAGATGATGGTCTATGGGTTGGATTCGAAGACGTCCAATACCTCAATCAAATCCTGAATGTCTAGCCAAGTTGGCATTTTTTTTTCAAGACGAATGGTGTTGTTATAGATGGAACTGCTTCTAGAAGTTTTGGCTTCTAAAGACGTCGTTAAGGAATACATCTTGAAGCGTTTGCCTTTTTTTGATTAGTTACTCGATATCAACTAACTTAATTTGGTTGGTGGTGTTATTACTTTGGGACACCATCAACCGTTTTGAGACGGTAGTCAACAATGCGATGGAAAGGCAGAAAACACTAAGAACTAGCAGAGATAAGAACGAGCATTTTCCTTGTTACATCGAAGCAATCAACGCCCACAGGCAGAAACTACGGAAGACTCAAATGAATTGTCCAAATGCCGCTTAGCACCGTAAATGAGGAATACCGCAGCATGCACTGTCAACTACAGTGCACTAACCCGATGTTTCTCCAAGTGGTGAAAGCGTACCAGAACAACGAATTCACAAAATGTTGCGAAGACATCAAGCCTGGTCCTGACGCCTGACGTCAAGATAATTAACTCTACTGTGGGTAAATCTTACTTCCTACTGCAAGAGCTGCAAGAACTTCTGCTGAAAGCTTAGGTTAGGTTAGTGGGTTGGTGTAGGGACGGAAGTCCTCTATACCACACTCAGCTCAGTATAGACCCATTGTGATACCCATGTGGGAAAAGAAGATAGAAAGAGAAAAAGATCCCTGCCTCGTGAGGAAAAATAAACGTCGCTGTACGTAGCATATTAGAAAGCATGCCCGAGATACAAACCATCCAGAGGATTTGATGAAGTTTGCGATGTCGTTGATCGGTCTGTTGGACAATTCTTCTAAATCCTTAAAGAAGTATTGTCCAAGGTATCTATTTCTAAGGTGGTAGAGGCCTGGGCATTGGCAGAGGAAGTGGGTAGTGTCCTCGTGAACCTCCTCGTCGCCGCAGCCCCTACAAAAGTCTTCGTTCGTCACACGTAACTTTTTCATGTGGTATCGCATAGTGTTGTGCCCCGTAATAATTTCTATGAGAGTGGAGAGTGAACTTCTGTTGAAAAGGTAGAGGCTTTTGCCAGCCACTTCCAAGGTAACTTTGTGGATCGACCGCTTTTCCACTTCCCAGACTTCATGGAAAGTCCAAATTATAAAGCTCAGGAATCTACAACATCGTACGACAAGACAAAGTTAGAAACAGCGGTGTCTTTCTTGACTCGGAGCACCTGCCCATCACCACAATCGGAGACTTCCAAGTTGCGAAAAAAAAAAAGAACATTCATAAACTTTAACAAAGCAGACTGGCCGAAATACACAACGTAGACGAACAACTGCTTCAGCAATTTACGACCGCCCACAAGTACGTACGAGTACGCTGGCGAAAATACCTTCCGCAAAATAATCCTAAGAGCAGCAGCACGTTCCATCTCAGCAGGCAGGATTCCCAAAGTTCATCCCAACTTTCCAGCAGACGCAACATTACTTGCTGGCGAACGCGACTCCATCAGATCGGCAACCTACGGATCAGACCAAATCATACCGTCCCATCTCGCTCCTGCCGCCGGTCATCAAGATACTAGAGCCAATCCTTCTTCCAATACTCGTCGAGCATTTAACTCTAGCGCAACATCAACATGGCTTTTGTAAACGATACAGCACCACGGCTCTAAACATCATTTCGAATGAAGTTAGCAACGACTTGAACCAAAGACAACCATGCCACAGAACCGTAGTTGTTGCTCTGGACCTGCCAAAAGCATTTGATACTGTGGATCACGCCACGATACTTAACGACATACTGGAGTCGACGTTGCCCAACTCCAGCAAACGTTAGGCATATATTTATGCAGCCGACAAACTTACGTGGAATTCCGGAATACGAGATCGCAGTACAGGAAAGTTAAACAAGGCGAACCACAGGGAGGACGGTATAAATCCTGTGCCTTATGAGGACGAATGCACGGTTCTCGCTTCGGACCCAAACATACCTGAGCTGTGTATGGCTCTAAACAACTACTTAGCTGTCGTAGAACAGTTCTTCAGCAGTCGCAATCTACAGCTATTAGCGGAAAAATTCACGGGCACACTATTCACGTCCTGGACAAAGGAAGTAAAGCTACATCTCGATATAGCAGTCGCAGATGGACGCATACCCATAGTCTTCTTCTTCGTCTTCCTATTTCGGCGAGGTTATGATCCGAAAACAAGGGATCATAACACTCCCATTTCACCGCATTTCTACTGATCCGCCAGTCACACAGTCAAAATAGTGGGTGACACTTGTGACAGCATGCTAATTTTCTTCGCACAGCATCAAACATCCGCAGCCGCCTCAGATCACGTAATAACGTACTAAAATCTTTGACAGGCAGTTCCTGGGGGACAGACAAAGAAACACTGGCAGACACATATAAAGCGATCGGCCTATCCGTCATGAATTACGCCGCTTTCATCTGGGCTCCACAGCTGAGTAACACAAACTGGCAGAATCTTCAAGCATGCCAAAACTCAGCCATGCGAGTTATCACCGGTTGCCACTTGATGGCACATGAGGAACACCTCCACAAGAAGACTAAAATGCTGTCTATCAAAGAGCACAACACCATGCTCTCCCCCCAACAGTTCCTCCTGGCCTGCCACCTGCAAGAGCATCCCAACCACTTTCTAACAACGCTGCATATCCGCAAAAACCTAACAATGTTTCAAAGAGATATCGACACCTACACTAATCTCCCGGATTTAAATACCCAGCGCTACAAGGATGCCATCAAAAGCATTCACTGCACGGCGGTAGCCAACGCAGTAGGAAATCATCGGCCAAACATTGTCTTAGATGGTCGTCCTACTAAATACAAATACAAATATTTGGCGCAACAGCTCTTTAAAGTGCCAGGGCCTAGCTTTTCGCAACCACTCATGTTGTGTGCGTTATATTTTTCACACGAATGGAAGGGACCTACAGTTTAATGCCGAATCCGAACGGCGATTTGAGAAGCTTTTTCGTGACAACGATACTCTCGGATGTTTGTCAGACACTCGCGAGAGGTGGGACCGTGAAAAAACTTTTTGGTGTTTTCTAGGATTCGAACTTGGAACCTCATGCGTAGTGATCCGACACAAAACAAAAAAACAAATATTTGGCGCAACAGCTCTTTAAAGTGCCAGGGCCTAGCTTTTCGCAACCACTCATGTTGTGTGCGTTATATTTTTCACACGAATGGAAGGGACCTACAGTTTAATGCCGAATCCGAACGGTGATTTGAGAAGCTTTTTCGTGACAACGATACTCTCGGATGTTTGTCAGACACTCGCGAGAGGTGGGACCGTGAAAAAACTTTTTGGTGTTTTCTGGGATTCGAACTTGGAACCTCATGCGTAGTGATCCGACACAAAACAAAAAAACAAATATTTGGCGCAACAGCTCTTTAAAGTGCCAGGGCCTAGCTTCTCGCAACCACTCATGTTGTGTGCGTTATATTTTTTCACACGAATGGAAGGGACTTACATTTTAACGCCGAATCCGAACGGTGATTTGAGAAGCTTTTTCGTGACAACAATACTCTCGGATGTTTGTCAGACGCTCGCGAGTGATCCGACACACTAAACACTTACGCCACGGCGCCCACAGCCAATGAATAACGTCACATACCACGCCAAACTAGGGCAACCTTAGCCCAGTTACGTTCGGGATCGTGCCGACTACTAAATAGCTACCAATCACTTCTTGACCCCAGCATCGATGATAGATGTCCAAACTGTTCGGCCAAACCCACCACCTTACTTCCAGAAGCGTTGATGAACCATCCCATCGACGTGGCTCTTTTCCTGGGTCTAGAAATAACTGACAGGCAACCAAACAACACAAATATGTAGCTGCTACAAGTAGGAGGAAAAATTACTTTCGGATAGCTTATATTGAACACATTAGCTAAACCGGTAAAGAAATATCAAAAGGTCTACGAAAACTTGGGCGGAACTCGGTACACAGCTAAATAATCCTGTCCTTCATCTCATTGTTTAGCAATAACGTGGTGAGTTCCTGCTTGTTAAAGACAGAGCACTTGCTCGCTATTTCAAATTACGGCAACTACCATCTGACCATCTGTTTTAGATTACATTCTTATCTTAGAAAAGCACATAGGTTGGCATAAATAAGATGCATACATACTGCACCCGATTTTCGTTGTGTAATATGTATTTGCATAGAAAATTCTTCTAAACCAACTTTAAACTATTATAACATCTGAGCGCGTTGTTTTCGCAGATGAAAATGCATATTTGCGATAAGCGTTGAAAATTACGTCGACTAAAACAAAAATTATAATTAAAATCAGTGAGGTGCAGCTGAACTAAATTTGCTGCACTTTTGCTTTTCTATTTTTTTTACTGCTACTGCGCGTTAGAAATCGTTTAATGTTAGGTGCTAGAAGCTGCTATTTGTTATTCGTAAGTCGTAAGCAACGATTGAATAAAAGACCGCTGATCACGAAGGGTAGATAGGTGCCATGTGACATTGCTCACGTAGACCAACAGTTGAGTCCATTGTGCCCGTTTTTCGTATTACCCTGAGAATCTGTAAATGGATAACAACTGATTTGGACCCATCCAAAGATATGGATCTCAGGTTTTTCAGCTCAGCATAACCTAGATCCTTCAGCTCCGTAAAGCAGTAACTGACAAGAGTTCTCATTCTTTTGTCAGCGAGGACATTCACAAAGTAGGCGACGGACAAATTCAATTTCTACCATGCACTTGCAGCCCAGTAATGATACAGAAGACGGCCAGTGCGTCAGTGCTCAACCAGAGAAAGGAATCTGTTTTGGTTATAGACCGACCATAAGCTTCTAGTCGTAATGCATGTATCTAACTGAATACATCGCCTATTGGCTTTGCTAGTGATCTCATGGCAGATATGAACTTTTACAAAGGGGAGAGCCTGCGAAGTAGGCAACGCTGACCTCTCTCTTACATAGATTTACCATATTGGTTCTTGATAGCTCATTAAGATCCCTCTTGCAAATTATTACAAGCCAGCAGAATCCAGACCCTTAACCCTCTAACCCGCAACGAACGATGCCAGCTTTACCGCATAGAGGTTTAACGACTGCCTGGCTGTCGACGAATTGCGTTTAGTAATGATGCTTGTGGCCTGAAAAATGGCTGTGATTTCGGTTTGAAATGGGCGGTTAGTTGGTTAGGATCGGCCATCGATGAGGATGTACTTAGACCAGAAATAGGTTCTTTGTACTGCCGATGTGTAAGGTGGGTGGGTCACCCTCTTACTTTTGCTTCGTTGTATGAAGCAGTTTATTTTAGCCATGCAGGCGTTGGCGAGATCATTTAGATCGTTGAAAAAGTATGGCTCGCGCAATAGGAGGTGACTGGTGGTATCATCTTCCTCTGCATCCCTACAGGTTCTGCAGAAGTCGTTGTAGGCGATGCCTAGTATCTGGGGATATCTTCATATGGCGCCGTGTCCGGTGAGAACGTTTGTTATTTTCCTCTCTTGTGTTTCAAGAATCTAATTTTGTTGTGTTGGCCAAACTTGTTGGGCGGTGTTGTATTAGCCCAGATGTTACCATTGATCCGCGTCGGTCTGGGTAAGGTACTTAACATAAAACGTTGGCGTCTCAATGTCGGTAATGCTTATGCTATTTGTATCAGAGAAGCCTTGCCGAGCCAGCTCGTCAGCTGCACGTCAGCTGTATAGTATGTTACAGTGACCTAGACCTGGCCTAAAGGCCATCGTGTTGCGTCCTCTCAGTTTTCTCCGGTATTGAGTGCATGTAGCCCCTGTTATGACTTCAAACTTAGTGGACAGGTGATCAGTGAAATTGGGGAGATGACGGTTCATCGAAAGTATATTGGCGTGCTTCGTGTGTTGCACCCTCCATTGCTTGGAGCCTCTTAGTCTTATTGTCGAGCTTATAGCCAATTGTCTACTGACGAAGTATGTGGAGCATGGTTTGGAGCGCAGCTATGGGAGAATTTCTCAGTGCATCGGTAATGCTGAGACATGCAACTCGTTGAGCTTTTTGAATTATGGTTAGTTTGGATTTCTTCTCCAAGGCGGGCCACCATACCAGTACTCCATACATGACGTGTATAGCCAGTGCATGAGTTTTGGTTGTAGGCCCCAAGTGGAGCCTACTGTCTTCTTGTAGATGTATAGAGTAGCCGGGGATTTCCTTGCACGTTCGATGACATTCAATTCCCAAATCAGCTTGTGGTCAAGCTTTAGTCCTGAACAGCTAGCGCTATTTCAAAATTTAAGAGTGGATTCTCTTATTTTGGGTGGAAATGCGTTGCAAATTCTAAAGGAACGGTTGATTCCTAGGGTTCTACATAAAACCCCAGCTCCTGTACCGACATCCATCTTGGAACCGTCAGTGTAGAAGGCCAGTTCCTTCTTACTGGTGAGATAGAGGACTTTTGCAGTCGTTTCTGTTAGGTATTCTGATAGTGAATCTACAACCAAATGCCAGCATCGAAGTCATATTATTAGTTTCTGTTTCTAGCCTCGTATTGGGACAGAGGCATGCTCGTATGGTGCTTCCGTCACCCTGAGCGTAGTTTTTCCCGACAAAAGAAGTACAAAGTACAACAGAGCAGTAGTCCTTGAGAATATCTTAAACATCATCAGAGGGGTAAGCAACTAACTAAGGCGAACCCCACAGGCGGATCAGTAGAAATGCGGTGAAGTGGGAGGGTTGTGATCCCTTGTTTTCGGATCATAACCTCCCTGATAAAAGGAAGAAGAAGGAGAAGAAGAGGGGTAAGCAACTAAGAGAGTATCAAAGCAAAGTCAGGCTTCCTCATGAAAAATCAATAAACATCGCTCTCCGACGATAGGTCATGAAACAGTGGAATGCAGTGGATGATGTGTTTGCTCGTTAACTGAAGTGTGCAGTTTAAGTACCAGCGGGGAACAGAAATCATCAGCCACCTGAGTATAAAAACTAAAAGAACCACATCGAAGTTTTTCCAACCACTACACCGATGAGCTACCACAACGATCGGTTCTACGCGTCGTACCAACTCATGTGACAACACTTCGACCAAAAATCCTTAACCTCAGCTGCTCAACTGCTACACCACCATCATACCTAGTGTGAGAAGGAACTCTTCAAAAGTCGTGACAGTGAAGGCATGACCACGTATATCCAGTCATACGTTACACTTTCCATAGATGTGTCAATAAAATTGCTATCTCACCCTGTCCCCATAAAGAGTATATGTACGTCTAGAACCTACCACCAACTGTAACAATTTTTTATCTAATCTCCTTGTATAAATTACGTTGACACACATCGAACGCTAGTTGGCGGCAATTTGTCAATCGTTTTTCGCTAATTGGAGCGAAATTGTTTAACTAATTAGCGTAACTCACCACAACTCGAATGCCCTCACACTTGGACGAGATTTCGTGTAGAATACTGCAAGTCTGGAATGCGACATGAATCCTTTCGGCGATTGTCTCGCGGCCGAGTGCTTGTAGACTTGTCCACAGTGCCAATGAGTTTAGCCGTTTCGAGAGGATTGGATCGGATTCAAAGGCTGTCAGGGCACTGTTTTGCAATTGCCGATGGAGAAGCTGTAAAGAAAGTTTTAGAGTCGTCCACGTCATAAGAATTAGGCTGCAACTTACAACAATTGGGAGGCTGGGTACACCCAACCAGCATCCCAAGTTCAGAACAATCGAGTCCACCACTGTGCTTATCTGAAAAGGGGAGGGTGGAACGGTAAGAATATAGAAACAACCGTCTCATCATCCAACTTACAGCACCAGGTCCCTGGGTGCAGACCAGCGACGCCAGTCCGTGCCCAGTGGCATGCAACCAAATGTTGTTCGCCTTGCAGATGTCTCGCATTCTCGTCAGATTGTCCACGTAGCCACATATCGACGAACCCACGTCGGCAATGACCAACAGGGGCGTACGGTTGGCATGCAGGTCCACTTGCACTTGCTTCTGTAGGAGGGTCAGGTCCATTGTTCCCAGTGTCGAGTTCGATGGGATCAATCTAATCGCCTCTAGGGGAATGCCCAGTTGTCTGCACGCGTACTGTAAACGCATTGGGGTTGTGTTCTCCGAGATGTAAAAACAGGGGTTGGCCAGGGCGGGAATGCCACCCTCCAAGTACCCCGGACATCGCGCCACAATGGCCAAGCGGACCGCTCGCAGTATCGCGTCAGCATTATCAGTGTGAAAGCTAGTCGCCCCATCGATGAACCGAAATAGAGTGCCCAGCCAGCGCGTGGTATCGCCGGCGATGTGACCCGTCACCCGCAGCAGGTGCTGCCGGTCTAGGTGACTCATGTACGCAATAATACTGTGTGAGATGAGTGCTAAGTGTGACACGTCGTCCAGCGCCGGCAGCGGGAACTCCGGGTCGTCTTCCGAGTCCGAGTAGGCGATAAGCAGCTCCAGCGCCTTGAGAATCTCCGACGGCGGTTTGCGATCACCGTGCAGCAGCGTCACCAACTGCGTTGCTGTGTCAGGTTCGTCGGAGGGAGGTGCCGTGCGGACATTCTCCAACCGCTGCAGCACTTGTGACGTCTTCAATTCCAGCTCTGCCAGGCCGGAGCGAATCTGTAAAGAGTTTGTGTCTTATCAATCCGGTATAGGGAGGGTAGGAGGGGGGATGCTGCTGCCGTGCGACTACCGCTGAATCACTTACACTCGACGCAGCGATTTCTGCGACTTTTTCCTCTTTCTTCTCATCGATTACGTTGGACTCCTCGTCGCCAGACATTTTTCTCGGTCGTCGTCGGTCGTGTCGCGTTGCCTGACTTCTTTGGCTGTTCCTCACGTCTGATGATGTGTGCCCGACCGGGGGGAATTATGATCGAACGATGGCCGATGGAGAGCTTCAATTGAAAGTGTCGGGTTCACTGGGGGGAGGCGATTGTAAATAATTTTTTTTCTGTTTGTTCAGTTGGGGCTTTGTGGGTTCTCCGACGTCGAAGTCGGTGTTGTGTTGTCAATTTTTTGACATTTGACAGTTGTATTTATTTCGACCGGTCGACGAATAGCCCAATTGGACGAGATGCGCGTAGTGTCGCATAGATGGCGGAGCACTGTGGTTTTTGGATTTGCTGCGCAGTTTGAAAGGCTGTCGACATAATTTCTTTTTAAATATTAAGCGGATCGGAAAGTAATACGGTTTATTATTATTATTATTATTATTATTATTATTATTATTATTATTATTATTTAAAAACTAACTTATAATTAAAATTATAAGTTAGCTGTGTAGCCAGAGCGTCGAAGGCCTTCAGCTATGTAGGCACATACATCTAGATTAGGTTGTATAAATTACATGATTTGAGAAAATCTATTACGCTCGATTTCTTCACGTGAGTATTAAGCCGCCTTAATACCCGGTCTAACTAGACCTGGTACTAGCTCTGATTTTCGGTACCAACGAAAAGATAATACTTGTACATTTCTTCACATCACTAATACTGGATCTAAGTTTACATAGCGGTACTAGCAGCTAATACGTTTAAAAACTGGTCTAACACTGATTTTGACACTATTTTGGCTTTTGTCGCCCGTTAGACAATTTTTTCGAATTATTTTCGTATTTTATTCATTAGTGAAGTTTCTTTTTTTTAATATTTGTGTTCCTTTACTGTTGTAAATGATGTTAGTATGGTGGTAGGTATGCGGAATCGTGTGGAAGAGTGTGTGATTGGTTGTTTTTTCCTTACTTTATGTTTGGTACCAATGAAGAAAGAAATAAAGAAGTCGGATTGGGATGCGAT
The DNA here is from genome assembly GCA_945910035.1 of Brachypalpus laphriformis. Lineage (NCBI taxonomy): Eukaryota > Metazoa > Arthropoda > Insecta > Diptera > Syrphidae > Brachypalpus > Brachypalpus laphriformis. The sequence continues at coordinate 39,897,271 of OX246753.1, forward strand.
TGCTGAACGTTTTAATTCTCATCCTTCGATGCGTTTAATTCTCTTTTTCTATTTCAATAATTTATTACAAATTTTTGTTTTTCTTCGAAGGTTGCCACTCAGCACAATGTCGACGCCATCATTGCCTGCTAGAAAAAAGTTATGCAGGTAATTCGTATTCATTTCGCTCTCGAGAGAACCAATGCCACACAAATTGGTGGTGGTTCGTCGTCTGTGCCAAAAATGGAAGTAACTGGCGCTATGTTGGAGCTCCGTTCATACTATGGCCATTTGCTTTCCGGTTTGCCATCGTACGACTGCGACAGTATGTCATCAAATGCAAACACACCAAATGCAGCATCGAATGCAAACACATCGGAAGCAGCCCTAATCACACCATTGTCCATTGACGATTCTAGTTCAACGCCAACTTCATTGTCTGTTCCTACCTCAAGGCCAATTTCATTGACCATTCCTGTTCCAAACACATTGGTCAGCCAAGCAGGCAACCAAAGCCAACAGCCGCGCCAATATTTTGCAACAGGTGCGCAACGTCGTCGCCGCTCGTTTATGTCGAATGTCGATGAAGCACGCCGAAAATTGATCGACGAGGAACGTGAACGTATGGCAGCATTTGGAGAACTACGAATGCAGTCATATCGAGATGAGAGTGCTGCTCGTTTGGACGAAATACGAGAACGAAAAGCATTGAATGCTGCCTTGCATCAAAAGCAGATTGAGTTCTGGGATATTGCAATCCTCGAAAATCCTGAAACAAACTATCCCCGCCGAAAATCAAATCCATTTTCCAGAAAATAGAATAAAAAATCAAATGAAACCAAAATAGAACCCACATGTATGTATTTACTTTTTTCACAATGAGAGCCAAGAAAATATCAAAATAGAGTACTATCTCTCATAATAAATGATTGAAATTGGCCTAATCCTGGTATTAACGACGCTAAACTGCCGATTTTGAGGGTCCAGCTAATACCGAGTACCAGCTAATACTCGGTACCAAATCGGCGTTAGTACTTTGTGAAGAAATGACTTGATACCGATTTGAGTACCAACTTTTGCTCTAATACCGATACTAGCGCTAGTACTCCGTGAAGAAATCGGGCGTTATAGTTTTATTATTTTTTTGGTTAGGGTTAGAAAGGAGTTCTTTGGGATTATTTTGGGAAGGGAATCTGTGTCTATGGTTGTGGAAGGTCGGACATTCGGAGAAGATATGGTAGATGCTGATTTGTGATTGGTTACAGTACGAGCACTGAGATGATTTGTTTTTGTTTATGTAGTGCTCGTGGGTAAGTTTACTGTGGCCGAGTCTAAGTTTAATTATTTTAGTTACTTCGATACGGGACATACTAGAAGGTTCTATATTATTTGTGTAGTCTTTGACGGACAATTTGTTTTTATTAATGGTCCTGTACCATTCGGATGTTTTCTCCCAAAGGAGTAGTTGATTGGAGTTAGCGTGTTTTCTGATAAACTTGTTAAGGTCTTGAGAGTTGTCACCGGTTGTCAAACGGTAGTGCATGCGATCATATGAAAACACAAGCGTTTTCACTCAGCTGAGGCCTACCAACTCCTACTCTCAACCTCCACGCGGTGACAGCCGGGTGCCTAGTACCTTAATTCAAGAAATGGGTAACCAACCCCGTTTGGCGGATTCTTGGTGGCAGCAGATGGGAGAGGGGGGGAAGAGTGCTTTTCCACTAGAGCACTTCTTCCTGTTCCAGGCGGCAGCGGACGAATTCCCTAGATGGAGTCAACGGTGGCGTCTATAGTTCCAGTTAGGTTGAACTTAGTGAATACCTTGCGCGAGCTGCTTCGACGTATTCGGATCACAGGTCGGTAAGGAATTTCCAATGTTAGCCAGGACATTGGAATAGAGATGGTGGCGGAGGAGCCCTTAATGGGCCAACGGCAGCGCTCATACTCCCGTAGTGGACTACTGGCACCGGTGTACCCGGCCCTCGTCCTAGGGGAATAATTAAGAAACTGGCCCTCCAGGTTGGGGGTTGTGCCGTCGGGGTAACTTCCCTACCACGTAAAAAACTACTGGTTCCGAAACAACCAAAAGCCTCGGATAAGGATGGCTCAACTAATGACGACCCCAGCAAACGAAATAAGGACAACGACCTTCGGATTTATAAGTGGAATGTTCTGTCCCTTTACAGACCACGTGCAGCCGAACAACTGCTATAAAGCAGATATTACCGCCATCCAGGAAGTGCGATGGGATGGGCCGGGCAAAAAGAAGATGAAAAACTGTGACATCTACTACGGTGATGGCTACAGAGGCAACAGACAACGCTTATTCGGATGCGCATTTGTCATACGCGGCAGACTTAGGTAAGAAGTCTTAAGCTTCCGACACGTGAGCGAGCGTATTATGACTATCCGGATCAAGGCTAAATTCGCTAACATATGCCTAATATGTGTTCATGCCCCCACGGAAGAAAAGGACCCTGCCACCAAAGAGTGTTTCTACGAGCTCCTCCACAAAACATACGAGCAATGTCCTAAATACGACGTTAAAATCGTATTGGGCGATTTTAACGCCAAAATAGGAAAGGAGGACGTCTTTGGTAGGGCAGTTGGTAAGCATAGCCTACACGACACCACGTCTGATAACGGACTAAGGTTAATTGATTTCGCTGTGGAGCGAAATGTCACCATAGCAAGCACATGGTTTCCTCATCTCGATATTCATAAGCAGACATGGCGGTTCAATGATCATGTCACGATCAACCAAATTGATCATATTGCGATCGACGCAAGGCATGCCTCCAGTATTTTGGATGTCCGGACCTTCCGAGCGGCCAACATAGACTCGGATCATTACCTTGTTGTAGCCAAGGTACGAATGCGGATATCCCAATCTGAGCAACAAAGAAGAATTACTGTGAGAAAATTTAACGTCGAAAAGCTACAATCGCAAGAGACCGCCAGACTCTTCGCTGAACGCGTATCCCGAAATCTCTCAATCACCCCTTTGCCACCAGCATCAAGTACCGAAGACCAGTGGTAATGCTGCCAACATGCCATCAGAAACGCCGCGACTGACGTGCTGGGTCTCGCTCGCCCACAACCGCGAAACCTCTGGTTTGACGAAGAATGCCGGCGAGTGCATGCAGCAAAACAAGAGGCATATAAAGCGGCGCTGCAAAGGAAGACGAGAGCTGCTCGTGAGCTCTACGAGCAAAAGAGACGGGAAGAACATCGGCTTCTCCAAAAGAAGAAGAAAGAGCATGAGAAGCGCGCGTTTGAGAATATCGAGAGTCTATACTCCAGGAACAATGTACGGAAGTTTTACCAAAAGGTAAAAAGAACGTGTCAGAGAAGTAATACCCGTACAGAAACCTGTAGAGATGAAAATGGAAACCTCGTAGTAGAATCACAGTCGGTGCTGAGAATATGGAAAAACTACTTCTACAGACTGTATAACGGCGACGAAGACCAACATCCCGCTGTCAGGCAGAATGAACCATTCAACATAGACGATGATAGTCAAAATTTCCGTCCACCTGACCAAAACGAAGTGAGGATAGCAATATCCAAGCTAAAATCCAACAAGGCTGCTGGACCTGACGGCTAACCGGCCGAACTTTTCAAGGCAGCTGGGGATGAATTGGTAGAGTGCATACACCAACTCATTTCTAATATATGGTCAGACGAGTGTATGCCTGATGAACGGAATCTCAGCATCGTTTGCCCGATCCACAAGAAAGGAGACCCCCTCAACTGCGCCAATTATAGAGGCATCAGTCTCCTCAACATCGCATATAAGATCTTTTCTGCGATATTGTGTGAACGCCTGAAACCTTTTATCAACAGCCTGATTGAACCCTATCAGTGCGGTTTCAGGCCAGGAAAGTCCACCATCGATCAAATCTTCACACTTCGGCAGATCCTGGAGAAAACCCAAGAATTCCAAATCGATACTCACCACCTCTTTATCGATTTCAAGGCCGCCTATGACAGCATCTATAGAGAACAGCTTTATAGAGCCATGTCTAGTTTTGACATCCCTGCCAAACTTGTCCGTCTGTGCAGGCTGACGATGGAGAACGCTCGCTGCTCCATCAAGGTCGGTAATGACCTCACCGAGACCTTTGATGTCAAAAAAGGCTTTAGACAAGGTGACGCGCTGTCATGTGACTTCTTCAATATTGTACTTGAACGGATTGTGCGGAACTCACAAGCCAACACCGGAGGCACAACAGCTTGCATACGCCGACGATATAGACATTATCGGAAGATCTCAGCGGGCTGTCACCGGTGCTTTTGCAAGCATTGAGGCGGAAGCGGCCAAAATGGGTTTGGCGATAAACGAGGGCAAAACCGAGTATATGCTGTCAACTAGAAGGGAAAACCAACACCGACGAATTGGACAAAACGTCACCGTGGGCAGCTATAACTTCGAGGTAGTAAGGGACTTTGTCTACCTTGGCTCTGCTATAAATTCTTCTAACAAAATCAGTGCAGAAATCAATCGAAGAATAACTCTTGCCAATCGCTGTTTTTTTGGGCTTATAAGGCAATTCAACAGTAAAGCCCTTTCTCGAACAACTAAGGAGACTCTATATAAGACCTTGATCATCCCAGTCCTGCTTTACGGCGCTGAAACATGGACTTTATTAAAAGAGGATGAAGATATCCTTGGTCGCTTCGAGAGAAAAATTCTTCGTAAGATTTTCGGTCCCGTTTGCGTTGACGGGTTTTGGAGGAGAAGATTCAATCACGAACTATATGAGCTGTACAGCGACATCGACCTAGTCAAAAAACTGCGTATTGGACGTCTGAGATGGCTAGGACATGTAGAGCGAATGGACACCAACGCTCCGGCCCGCAGAGTCCTCGAATCTAATCCCGAGGGACGACGCAGTAGAGGGAATCATCGCCGTAGGTGGCGCGCACAAGTTCAAGGGGACCTCGACCAACTTGGAGTGCGCAACTGGAGGCAATTAGCTAAAGACCGAGCTAAATGGAGAGGCTTGTTGGTTGAGGCCCAGGTTCACCCCGAACTGTAGCGCCACCTAAGTAAAGTAAGTAAGTCTTGAGAGTTGAAGTTTGGGGAGAAAAAGGATGGGGTTCTAAGGGTGTCTTTGGCGGTTTTGTCGGCGAATTCGTTGCCCGCGATCTGGGCATGGCCTGGGACCCATATTAGTTTAATATTGGGGGTTCGGAGGTAGAGAAGGTTACGGATTAGGGAAGGGTAATAGGTTTGGTTATTGATGTTAAGAATTGGCAATTATTTCGGCAGTGAATATAGAGCTGTACGTAGGAAGTAAAAAGGAGGAAAGCGTTTCGTTTTCAGAAGTGACACTGAGGCCTACGTTATCTCCTACTTTGGAGCCGTCCGTGTAGATGAAAAAGTGATCGCTTAACTCATTTTTGAGCTCGAAGAAACGGGCTCGGAATACCTCGGGGGGGACTAAGTAGTTTACGCATTTTTTCAGAACTACATATAGCGGGCAGGCCATCAGGGCCGGGGAAGTATTCGCCATTTAGTTTATTAATCTTATCTACTAAGGACGGCGAAGTTATATCAATTATGACTAAGGAGGTTTGGGGACAGTTGTCTAAGTAGCGGAAGTAGTTATGATCAGGTTGACTAACGTGATCCGTAAATGATTGACTGAAAAAATTAGCGAACAGGTTTGCGATTGTTTAAGGGTCTGCCGAAGATTTATTAGCAAATTTCAAAGTAGTGGTATAAACGTTTGGGGTCATTAATTATCGTAGATTGTATTTTGTCAAAATATTCGATGTAAAGATATTCACGGTGTTCAGAGAATTGGGAGTGGACGCGTTGGTAATGGGAAAAATAAGAATTAGATCAAGAATTGAAGAATGCTTGCGAAATTTTGTTCCTTTTGTTACGAAGCGAGCGTAGCTCTTTATTATACCATGGCGGGGCTGAGGTAAAGTTCTTCTGATGCACAAAAGGGACAGATTGAATGAGACAGCTGAAAATTTGGTCATAAAAATACACTACAGCGTTGTCGATGGTGTCAACTTGGATAGGACTAAAGTTAATGTTGCTGAGAAGATTATTAAGCTTAGCGAAATTAGTTCTATGAAAATTAAGCTATATGAGTTCTCACAATGAGGAATTTTACTTAAGTTGTCGTACGAAAACGTTAGGAATAGAGGTGGGTGGAAGCGGTCTAATGTGGAGAGAAGGTGGTTGCTTGCAGTAACGACGCAATTGGAGGCATAGGTTGAGAAGATCAGGTCTAGTTGTCTGCCTAAGTTGTTCGTAATGCCACTTATTTGGAAAAGGCCAGAATCAGACAAACAATCAATGAAGCGGGCTTCCTTTACAGTGGTAGGGTTTGTAGTAACAAAATGGAACTCATCTTTAGACTGGGCCCATTGGAGATGTGGAAAGTGAAAGTCTCCCAGGATAATGACGTCATCGCATGGGTCAAGAACGTCAAATAAAGAATCAATCGCATCTACGGCAAGCTGGTAGCCCTGGATTGGTTGAGAAGGGCGAATGTAGCAGCACAGAATGTAGAGGCTACGCCTTGGAAAATTGATTTTGATGCAAATATATTCGAAATCAGTTGTGTGCGAGCATTTAACGGAAGTTGAGACAAAGCTGTTATGTACCGCCAAAAGAAGTCTACGACCCGAAGAATCGTCATCTTTCCGTTAACCATCATCTCGAAAGATAACGAAATCAGAGGAAAATACCTCAATACTCATGAAACTAGAACATAAATTCGTTTCAGTGAGATATCGTAGGGAAGCTTTTGAGAGTTAAGAAATACGGCGGAGGTTTTAGTTCGCAGACCTCTCACATTCTGGTAATAGACAAGCATTCGAGGGGCATAATGGAAACGTTAGGGATATTTTGAGCTGAAACTTTATCAAGAGGAGGAGAGTGAGACGACAATTGATTAGGGGCGAAAATAATTATTATGATCGGCGCGAGCTCTCTGGAGGTGGGACCTACGTTTGGAACTGATGTAAGACGCGAAAGACGAGAGAATGTTAGTTACATCCAGAGGTGGTATATTGAGACTCTCATACTTACTTACTTACTTATGTCCTGTGTCCCCTTGTGGGTCCTAGAGCCTCTACTACGCCTACGCGCCATCGTGTACGGTTTCTGGCAATGCGTCTGAGTTCTCCCCAACTTTTCCGTAACTGCCGTGCCTCCTTCTTGACTGTTCTGCGCCATGTTCTCCTCGGACTGCCAGGTCTTCTGCCATCCTGAGTTAGACGGTTCCATTGCATAGCATGGTTCGCTATGGAACTGTCACCATTTCGGAACGTGTGACCAATCCACTGCCACTTCCGCCGTTGGATGGTTGTGCCTATTGGTTCCTGACCCGTTCTCTCGTAAAGGTGTTCGTTAGAGATACGATTGGGCCAGAAAATCCTTAAGATATTGCGCAGGCACCTATTAACAAATGTTTGCAGCTTTCTGGTGATAGTAGCGGTCACTCTCCACGTGCTGCAACCATATAGCAGCAGGGATTCAACGTTGGAGCGGAACAGTCTTATTTTGGTGCTCAAACTGAGACTCTCATGGAACTGAACAAATATATTCATCAGAGCATTCTTTTCAGTAGGCAGACCCTCTTGAGAAATGGAAACCTTAATATTGGTATCGGTTTTTCCATCAATACAGACGGAATCATCTTTATTATGGATATAGGCAAGATAAATGCGGGCATTTTCATAAATTTTACGATCTTTCAAACGTGAGATTACGTAGCGGTTATCATCGCCGGCAACTGCGAACTGTTTCGTAAGTTTGACAGTGGGTGGGAGCAATGGATCTAAGAAGGCAGGCGGTGTGAGGGCAGAGTTAGTGGCGCTGGCATTTGAAGATGGAAGGTTAGAAGAGTTGGGTGGAGCTGACGATGAGGAGGAAGAAGGGTTAAGAGTGTGGGAATGGGCTGGCAGTATAGGTGTCATCAATTTTTGATGAGCAATCTCACCCCATTGGAATGATCCTTTGAGAGCGCCTTTTGGAGACGGCCTGCTACTGGAAGGGATTCAATGTTTTCGCAGTTGTTTCTCCATGCTGTTCTCTTGGATTTCCTCAACTCTATGTTGAATTTAGTATTCGTCCAAATTTTTATTCCGTTTTGCGGTGTTAAAAAGTTTTCTCACCATTTTGCGGAGTATCTCTAGCTGGTCATTCCACCATGGTTTACATATATTTTAATTTTTTGGGACACAGTTACTCCTGAAGGAAGAGAGTTCACATTCTCAAACATGTTTGACAAGCACGGCATGATGAATGTTTGATGGATGGAAACCATTAGCGTTCACATTTGTCAAACATGGGTGTCAAACATCAGTTGTAATTAGAATTTCAACCATGGCGGATGTTGTAATCGCAGCTCTAGTAATCGATGCAATTTTAGAAAATGGAGAAAAAGAAGAAACAAAAGGAAAACAAATAAAGGGAAGCGAATTTGGACAAAGGAATGGCTAAAAAAGGGACCAAATTGTTCTTCTTTTAATTTACTGGACGAATTAAGATTGACTTCTCCCTTTTTTATGCATATGTATCCCTCTTTCTTTTCCGGTCTGCAATTAGGTTTTATATGGTTTTTCCTAAAGTTATTAGTAAATTGCATAAATCTCTAAGTGGTGCATATTTCCGTTCCTGTCATTTCAGATATGTCCTTTATTTTAATGACTGCCTCTTTTTACCCATATAAAGTCTACTCGTCTCGTGCGATACGACCCATGATAATGTAGCCAGGCTCTAAGAAATCCCTTTGCCTTTTTTTTAGGAAGGTAGAAGGGGTTTTGTGCACAATTTCGTGAGTTTTTCTTGAGCATTTTGTCTACAGTCCCTTTTATGGGCCTATTTTTATTGCACCTAAAAATGTGTTGGATTTTTCCATTCGGTCCAGCGTTGCATATGATTCTATTTCGCTTTTAATTTGCCATGTCTCTGGAAAGCTTTGATACATTTAAAAAAATTCTCTCCAAAAATCGCAATTTCTGATCACAGCCATATTTATAGGTACGATGCGCACTGGTTGAAAGTTTCTTGCAAATTAAATTTCTTTCCGGCATGACAAGCAAGCGTTCACACTCTCAAATTTGTTTGTCATGCCAGGAAAATACCAAAACATTTTGAAATCCATCAAGCATGCTTGACAAGCCGCTGGATGGAGCGTTCACATTATCAAAATCAAGGCAATCATGCCGGGCTTGTCAAACATGTTTGAGAATGTGAACGCCTCTATTAGGAAGTCATTTAGTTAGCAGGCTGCCACATCAACATCACATTTAGATCTTACAGATGTGAGCAGATGTCATCTTTGACTACGAGATTTTCGCGAAAAAGTGACCAATTTGTTCGTTTCGGTGCGTAATGCGCTTGTTCATGTTTAGCCCCAACCGAGATGTTAAATCTGATATGTTGATGAATTGACACATGCCAATTGATGACAGAATTGGAAATAAAAGAGCTTGAGATAGTGAGATCAAGTACCTCTTCTCGAATGGAATTTATAAAAGTTGGTTTGTTACCTTAATTACACACAGCTAGATTTATACTTGTAATATAATCAAGAAGTAACTCACCCCTTTTGTTAATGTCACTGCTACCCTATACCCCATGATGGGATTTGGCATCGCATCCAATGATCAGGTGCCAGTTGCGACGGTGACATAGGTCCACCAAAGGCTGCACAGCCACGGACGGAACAGACTCCGAATCTCCAGGGAAGTAGCCGGAGGCGCACACGATCTCCCGAACTCCTTCTATGATCGGAATTTCGCCAATGCAGGCCACCAAATCTCTGCTGATGAACTCTCGGATGCGAAGAAAATTAATTTTAGAACTCACTAAGCAAGCAGCCCTAGGCAATAACTTCCCATGGGCATATAACAACTTACATGTCCTATTATGAATGCCCTTTATTTATCGATTTTATCCCGGATGAACAGTTTGCTAAAGATATCCGAGGCATGTTTAGTATGATACAGGTTACCCTGCAGCACTTTGATGTTGTCCTTCATCGTTAGCGCTTATTGTTTTTCGAGGGATGGCTCCTTCTTACTGTCAGACATATTAATGCCCGTTTTCTTAATTTTACCATCCCAACGAAAGTGGCCAGCAAGCCTATCTCTCACAGATGAAGCTGTCTTTTTTAAAAGAGGCACTAGCATCGCAAGTCATTGAACTCTGCAATGTGGCTGCACTGGACTCAAGAGTACTGTGTGCAACCTGATTAGAGACTTCCGAGATGGAAGATGTAGACACATGTGTACTACGTTCCACAGTGTCCCGCGATGCTGCGCCCGCAGGACAAGTGGCATCATCTGTAACTACTCCTACGGCAGTTTGTGCGGATTTTTGCTCACCTGGAACCTTGTCTGAGCTCTTCAGGATCAGCCTAACTCTGCCAAAACAATATGCCACATTGCCTTTTAGCAGCTTTAGGCGATCCATCGAGCAATCTGTGACTCCCAATACCAGATGAACAAGATCAAGCTCTATGGTCCTTTGAAACACCCTCGAGTTCCTAGCGAACAGATCGGTATTCTGAGCATAATATCTTATGTATATCGGACCGTGAGTGTACGAGTATATCCGAATAGCGGAGCACAGGTGACTGTCGTTTGGGCATACACCGGCAATAGTTTGCTTTGGAAAACTAATCTTTGGGTCTACACTTCGCGGCTACACTTAGTAACGTCAGAGTTGTGTCTTTTTGTGTTTTTATGTTGTAAATAGCGTTGTAACTAACTAACGTACTATAATACTAAAGTAGTGTAATACTATAAGTAGTTGACCGATTTTCACCAAACTTCACAGGAATACTTTTGGGCCAATACCGAAGATTGCCTTGAGCTCAATCGATTCAGTGGTTTCGGAGTCCATAGCATACAAACATAGGTATACCGATTTTTTCCCATGGAAAAAAGCATTTTCAGTTTTGCACGAATTTAAGATCGATACGCATCACCTCTTCATCGATTTCTAAATTGCCTATGATACCGTGTATAGAGACGATTTATATACAGAGCCATGTCTATTCTCGACATCCTTGTCAAGCCCGCCCGTCTGTGCAAAATGACGATGGAGAACTCTCACTGCTCCATCAAAGTCGGTAACGACACGATCAAGCCGTTCGATGTCAGGAAAGGTCTTAGACGAGGTGACGCGCTATCACGCGATCTCTTTAACATAATACTTAAAAGAATTGTACGAAACTCACAAGCCAACACCAGAGATACAATATTTTACAAGTCCGTACAACTACTCGCTTACGCCAATGATATTAACATAGTCGGAACAACTCATCGGGCCGTCAGTGGGGCCGTCAGCGAGTATTGGGATCGAGGCAGCGAAGATGGGTTTAGCGGTCAATGAAAGCAAAACAAAATATATGCTGTCTACAAAAAATGATACCCAACATCGGCTTCTTGGACAAAACGCCAAGATAGTAAAGGACTTTGTCTACCTAGACTGGTGAGCTCCGCAAATGACATCAATGGGGAGATCAAACGAAGAAATACTCTTGCCAATCGCTGTTTCTATGGGTTAAGAAGGCAATCGAGTAACAAAGCCCTTTCTCGAACTACTAAGATAACTCTTTATAAGACACTAATCATGCCAGTCCTACTGTATGGCGCAGATGCATTGCCTTTGTCAAATTCGGATGAGGATGCCCTTGGTTATTTTGAGAGAAAAGTTCTTCGAGCGATCTTTGGCCCCGTCTGCATAGACGGTGAGTGGAGGAGAAGGTACAATGTCGAACTATAAGGCCTATACAAGGACATCGAATTAGCCAGAAGAGTTCACATACAGCGACTAAGATGGCTGGGTCACGTAGAGCGGATGGAGCCCAACGTTCCAACCAAGAGAGTTTTCGAATCCAACCCGGATGGACGGCGCAGTATAAGACGACCTCGCGGTAAGTGGCACAAACAAGTGGAGAGGGACCTCAACCAACTTGGAGTGGGCAACTGGCGGCAGCTGGCTCGTTACCGCACTGGCTGGAGAGGTTTGTTGGTTGAGGCCTAGGTCCACCCCGGATTGTAGCACCACTTAAGTGAGTAAGTAAGTAAGTAACAATGATCCTTACTCCAGTCATTCTTATCCATAACCAATAGCAACTTCTTCACCGCATGATGGTAATAGCTGCGGGCACCTATACGTTTTCTTATGACCCTGTACAGTATTCCACTATCGCACCCAAGCTTCTTCAGCTTGCGTAGACAAAAGATTAAAAACTCGCAACGTATATGCGTACTTTAGGTTCTGGTAGTCTGGGAACCGTCCAGAGTATTTTCGACTTCAAATGTAAAATATATATCAGTGTTTCGCAGCATTCTAGGTACTTGTATGCATCTTCGCACAGTGCAAGATGCTTTATAAGCTGGTGTCACACAGTGTGCTCCCTAGATCCGGTTTGTATCACGTTCCGCATTTACCTAATCTATTATGTCCTTGTCTACTTAGTTTCCCACAATCTTTCGGAACAAATTTCAAAGGAGTAACATAAAACAACAGCATGTCTCCTACCTTACCCTAATGCTTCATCATCCTCCTACTTGTATTCGTATCAAAGGATCCTTTCCTTGAAATTACATGCAACACCCTTGCAAAAACTTGTAAGTTTCTTGCATCACAAGAAACTGCGACAAAAATCCTCTTACAGAATTAAAACTTTCCACTCTACTCCATAGACCCGCACAGATCCTCTCGAAATATAATACGAGTACATACCTCTACAACTGATTAAGTGGAACTACATTATGTAAATTGCAACATCAGGCACACACTCACCCAAAAGCCTCCTACAAACGGATACACACGGAGTCTTAGTTCATAAATAACCGAAAAAAAGTTGGTATCCATTGCCGACCTGACTACTCAAAAATGCAATCCGTGCCTTACAAGCACAAGGATTCACTAAGCAGCGCAGATGCAAACGCGTCTGGAGATGTAAAATCAAAGGCGCGGATATGGCAGCAGCAAGGACTTACACTCTCCCTGTGGATTGCAGATTTTATGTAAATCTTCTCCTACACATAATCAAAAAGGAGAGCTGCCAGATGGTTGGTAATAAATGCATGTACATCCACATATAGTCCGCAGCAAAAGGAAGAAGTAAAAAAATGTAATTTCACTCAAACCCACATCCGCACACATCCTCAATAAGAAGTTTGTACCTACTTCGTAAATCCGTTTTTCAATTTACATATGCATCCGCCAAAAGGTGTCTTGTGAGACACACTTAAAGCTTGAATTGAGTTAGGCACTGGTGCGGAAATACAAATCCACTTGATGTGTTAAAGTGGGAGGAGGAGTGCCAGAAAGGACTCTGTAGTGCGTGAAGGACAAAGGAAGTGCACTACTGCATCTGGTTGGCATCGAGAGTCATTGTTTTCGCTTTAGAGACCTTCTTGCCTCATCCTGCATAAATATACACATACAAACGTGTGGGTATATACATTTTTTTTTTAATTTGTTCATGGACTCCCATGATGGTGAACCACGATGTGCTTCGCCACTAACTTGCTTTGTTAGCATATCCTTCGGCAGAATGGGAGAAAATATGAGTCTTTCACCAGTCTTACTTCCTGCATTGTTATAAATTATTCCTGATGAAAAATATCCTGGTGCACTATTTTTTTTTTTCGCGTCCATTGTTTCCCTTTTACCGCTTCGGCCACACACAAAACAAAAACGTCCTTCTCCGCAATGGCCTTGATCCTGTTTTTGCATGGCTCTTTTACACAAAAATACCAAAGATTTATCGGGGACCGATGATATCTCTCGCAAAAGGGGGAGATAAACGCTTGAATCTCGGTGTATATTTGGCACAAAATTTGTGTGTCACAGCACACATACAGAGGCACATGTACGCGCGAGAATTTGCTGAGTCCTTGGAATAGCAAAAGTCACCCTCCTGGCACTAGGAGTACCAGAACCAAAATTCTGATGGCAAAGGTGCGGAATTCGCTGCGAAATCGAGTGCCAAATTGAATATTGGAAAATGTTCACAGTCGCGTCAGTCGAGAGTGTTATAAGGTCACAAAGGACGAAATAGTGAACGCAAGAGGAGGTGGTTTCCGGCTTCATCAGGTAGAAGCGATGAAGTGATTGTACTTGCCCCATTCCAATGAATAATTTTTCATTGGGAGCAGAGCTTATGTGAATTGAAATTTTGGGCGTAACGAGGCGGAAGGACATTCTGAATTGATTGTAATTGAAGCAACGTGAATGGGAAGTCATGAAGGAAGGTAGTAGTAGAATCTAGGTAAAGAGAGGATAAGAGCAATTGATAGTGGCTTGTGGAGTTCGGCAGTTAGCCCTGCTATTTCGCACAAGAATAAGTCAGGAAGTCTCTGTAGTACTTTCCGCTTCTAAATTGGATCCGTTTTGGGATTTCGGCACTCGTCATTAGTGTGGGGGAGGTAGATAGTTGGACATTGTAATGTTGAGTGAAACATGGTTCTCTTCTGATGCTAACTTTACACGCACTCCCGTTCTACTGAGGAGGAAGAGCAGAAACGTGAAAGGGAAGGTAAAATCGAGCAGTGTGAGTCAGGGATGGTCTGCTTCAGTAATACGGCACATATGTCGATGGATGGTCAGGAGTTACAATGCGGGTGCCGCACATTTGACATTGCAATGCAAGCATCTTCTATACCCAAGAAACCAAAAGTTAAGATTCCGAAAGGCACTTTGGAAGCGACTAAAAGATATGAAATCCGAAAAAGAGGTATGTAAGCTGGCAGGGAGAAACGCTCTCTGCCACACTCAGGTTATCGTTGACCCATTGTGATACCCATAGGGGAAAAAGTAAGCCCTTACTCATTGAGTCCTAGTGAAAACCGGCAAAAAACTATACAAAACTCAATCACTTACTTCGTTTCTTAATACATACCACCCTGACGATTTGATGAAGTTCAGCATCTTTAGCCTCTACAGCCTCTACAGAGTTCAGCATCTACAGCCTCTACAGAGTTTATCCTCCGTCAGGCGTAGTTCCTTTAAGTGGTATCGCAGAGTATTGTGCCCTGTGATGATGCCCACGAGTGTGGAAAGGGATTTCCCCTCCTCCGAGAGTAATTCTCTCGGTCCTTGTTTTGTTGAAGGATGCCCATAGCTTCCTGGTGATGTCACAAGTTTCCATGGAGGTCGAGCTTGAGTGTGCAAGGTGGGCTACACACATGGGGTCAACTTGTTTTAGTAGGACTACTGAGCCGATTCTTGCTAGCTCGTCGGCTTTCTTATTGCCCTGGATACCCTCGTGTCCAGGGACCCAGCAGAGCGAGACATTGTGCTGTGCTCAAAGAACGATTCTTCGATTCAATTTCTATAGCAGTAATCTGCTTTTATAGCTTCCTAGCTGTCGATAAAGATGGTAATACCTTCTGGTAGTATTGACATTACCACAGACTCACGGACGGCGGTTACCACTGCTAAGACCTCTAATTGGAAGACGCTGCTGTGGTCTGCAAGTCGTATGGATTTCGATACACCTAGGGGATCGGAAAAGATGTCTGATCCTACGCCAGTGCTCATTTTTGAACCATCTGTGTATACGACCGCTTTTCCATTCTTCCCTGCTAGGGTAGGCGGTAGAAAAAGGCCCTACAAAGTCTTAATATGGCGTCATGTAGTCTGTTATGGGCACGAGGCCAAATTAATCAAGTAGGATCATCGAGTGACCTATTCTATTTGGTTTCCAGTTTGCTGACTGGCTAATTCCCATAGGATTAGTGGCTGCTGACGTACGTATAAAGATGTCTAGCGGCAGCAGGTTGAGAATAACCTCGAGTCCTGCGGTTGGGGTTGTCCTCATTGCACTGGTAGTGCCAATGCACGCTGGTCTTTGGATTTTGGTGATAGCCTTTAAGTTGGTGATTTTGTTGACAGCTGGCTACCATACTAGATTGCCGTAAGTCAATATAGGTCTAACTATAGTCGTATACATCCATAGTATGATTTTGGGGGAGGGTCCCCAGGTTCTCCCAAAAATTCTACTACATGAGTAAAAGGCTATTTTTGCCTTTATGTCCAACTGAGCTTTTTGTCCAATATAAGGCCGAGGTATTTTGCGCTATCAGACAATCTGAGTGGGATACCATCAACAGAAGGTGTTCCAAACTCTGGTATTTTCCTTTTGCTTGTAAAAAGTACTAGTTCGGTTTTTTGGGGATTAACCTTTAAACCGCAGTTCCTGGCCCATATGTGAATAGTATTTAAATCTCCGTCAAGTTGTTCGTTAAGGGTAGGCAGGATTTTACCTGTTGCAAGCAGCACAACGTCATCCGCGTAAGCTATAGCTCTGACGCCACTGTACCTTACTACTATGACCATAAGAAGACGCCCGAAAAGACCACCTGTAACAGGACAAAATGGGGCTTAATCGACCTTTGCGATGCTGTGGCCAGCAGTGAATCAGTACGAGTTCCGAAAGGAGCGGTCAATAGAAGACGCAATTGCGGCCGTCGGTAGTGCAGCAGAGAAATCTATGAGGAGAGAAGATGGAAAGGTGGGAGTAAGTAGTACGGTGCTGTAAAAACCCAAACCAAAGCAGCTTACTGCCTAAGTATGTACTCTGCCTCTTATGAAGAGGTATGCTTTTTAATTTTTATTTTTTCGGTGGGAGGTGAAGAATCTTGAAAATATGAAATTTTGCCGCGTTTATCGCTAAAACCATTCTGGCCGTTTCTGCTTCAATGCTTGCAAGCGCACCGGTGACAGCCCGCGAAGTTCTTCCAATAATATAAATATCATCGGTGTATGCAAGCAGATGTACGGACTTTTGATAGATGATTGTGAGTTTCGCACAAGTACGATATTAAAGAAGCCACATGGCAGCACGTCGTCTTGCCTAAAACCGTTTTTGACATCAAAGGTCTCGGTGAGATCATTACCGACGTTGATAGAGCAGTGAGTGTTCTCCATCGTTATCCTGCACAGACGGGCAAGTTTGGCAGGGATGTAAAAACGGATGTAAAAGACATGGCTTTATATAGCTCTTCTCTATAGATGCTATCACAGCCGACCTTGAAATCGGTAAAGAGATGATGAGTATCGATTTGGACTTCTTGGGTTTTCTCCAGGATCCGTCGAAGTGTAAAAATTTGATCGATGGTGGACTTTCCAGGCCTAAAACCGCACTGATAGGGGCCAATCAGGCTGTTGATAAAAGGTTTCAGGCGTTCACACAACATCGCCGAAAAGATCTTGCATGCGATGTTGAGGAGACTGATGCCTCTATAATTGGCGCAGTTGAGGGGTCTTCTTTCTTGTCGATCGGGCAAACGATGCTGAGATTCCATTCATCAGACATACACTCGTCTGACCAAAACTTAGAGATGAGTTGCTGACAGATGTATGCTCTCTACTAATTCATCACCAGATGCCTTGAAAAGTTCGGCTTTGTTAGATTTAAGTTTCGATATTCGTTTTGGTCAGGTGGGTGGAAATTTTGACTATCATCGTCTATGTTGAATTGTTCATTCTACCTGACAGCAGGATGTTGGTCTTTGTCACCGTCTGCAGAAGTAGTTTTTCCATATTCTCAGTACCGACTGTGATTCTACTACGAGGTTTCCATTTTCATTTCTAAAGGTTTCTGTACGGGTTTTACTTCTCTAACACGATCTTTTTACCTTTTGGTAGAAATATACTTCCGTATATTGTTGCTGAAGTATAAGCTCTTAATATTTTCGATCGCACGCTTCTCATGCTCTTTCTTGTTTTTTGGAGATGTTCTTTCCGTCTTTTTTGCTCGAAGAGTTCACGGGCAGCTCTTATCTTCCGTTGCAGCGCCGCTTTATATGCCTCTTGTTGTGTTGCATGCACTCACCGACAGCGTTGCCGTTTATACTTCAATCGAAGTATTTTACTTCGTTTTCATAGACAACACTTCGACACTTCCTCTTTCGCAAAAACACTTCACTTTTTGTAGACTTTATATTTTCCCTCTTAATTTGTTAAATTCCATATATTCATCTATGAGCTTTTTCATAAAGTAGCCAAAAATCGTACACGCGAACACATCCATTCGATAACTACCATCGATAACTACTCGTACAAGTCTACAATTCTACCCAAAGAAGAAAGTCTTTAAGTCTTTTGCTTTTGGCATTCTGTGTTCTACCTCAAAAATGCTTTGGGGAAGATTATGTACCCTCATTTAAAAGAGTTTATAGGAGCCTTGTTGTGTCTTCCTCATAGTAGTGCAACTACTGTAGGGTGTTGATTAAGAGTTTAGGCCGAGACAAATTAAAAGTTAGCACTGTTAATTCACTGATGCTTGTGAAAGAAATTGTTTTTAAGAACGGTTTCAAGAACTGGGTATCGCCAAAAGATGTTGTATTAAGATACCACAAAGCTTAGATTAAAGCTCCCTAATTTAATTAAAATTATGTTTTTTTTTCCATAAATAGTCGTTTAATATAAGAAACTTAACTTCTATAATGACACTTCACTTTTCAGCAAAACACTTCTATTTTTTCTTCGAAACACTTCACTAAAAAATTGGCAAACGGCATCACTGCTCACCGACATTCTTCGTCAAGCCAGGTGGTTCGCTGTGTTGGTCGGGCGAAACCTAGCACACCAGTTGCGGCATGATGGCAGCGTTGCCAATAGTCTTCGGCGCTGGATGCTGGCGGCATAGGGGAGATTGACTCTGGCGGTCTCTTGCGATTGTTCCTTTTTAACGTTAAATTTTCTCACAGTGATTCTTCCTTGTTGTTCACTTTGGGATATCCGCACTCGTACCTTGGCTACAAAAAGCTAATCTGAGTTTATGTTGGCCGTTCGGAGGCCCGGACATTAAGAGTACTGGAGACATGTCTTGCGTCGATCGCAAAATGATCAATTTAGATGATCGTTACATGATCATTGGACCGTCATGTCTGCTTGTGACTATTGAGATGAGGAAACCATGTGCAACGATGTTACCGACTGCCCTACCAAAGACGTTCTTCTCTCCCATTTTGGCGTTAAAATCGCCCAATACGATTTTTACCATGTTTTTAAGACATTGCTCATATGTTTTGTCGAAGAGCTCGTAGAAACAATCTCTGGTGCCAGGGTCCTTTTGTTCCTTGGGGGCATGAGCACATATCAGGCTTATGCAAGCGAATTTATCCTTGATCCGGATTGTTATAATATGCAAGCTTAAGACTTTTTGCCTAAGTCTGCCGAATATAGCAAATCCGCCTCCAAATAAGCGCTGCTTGTTGTCTCTGTAGTAATCACCGTAGTATAGGTGTCACAGTTTTCCATCTTCTTTTTGCTCGGCCCATCCCATTGCACTTCCTGGATGGCGGTTATATCTAGTTTATAGTAGCCTAGGGCCTCTGTTAATTGCTCGGTTGCACGTGGTCTTTTAAGGGTCCAAATATTCCACGTGTGGTGGGCAAAATCGCATCATCACCTGCGCGCGGTGCCCGCTGGATAGATCTCTGATAGTGAACTAACGATAAGTGTATGCTGAGTCTGACGATATATGTGCAGTTGAACACTTAGACCTGCGTAAGCACATCTGGGTGAATTTCAGCGCGCATATATCTAACCGGACGAGGCATCTCTTGTTGACCTGATCGGCTGAAATATGCGTCTCAGAAGTCTAGGAAGAGGTCCTCAGAAGGAGGATGTGCGGCGGATGAATTCTCTCGATGGAATCAACGGTGACGTCTACAGACCAGCGGATACCTTACTGGAGCTACTTCAACATATTTGGAGCTGAGGTCTGTAAGGATTTTCAATACTACGTCAGGGTATTGAAAAAAAGATGGTGGCGGATGAACCCTTGGGCCAACGGAAGCGCTCATATCCCCGAAGTGGGTTACTGACATCGGTGTATCCGGCCTCTTGTGCTAGGGGTACAAAAAAAAAAACGGATCTGGCCCTCCAGGTTGCGGGTTGTGCCGTCGGGTTAACTTCCCTACCACGTAAAAAACTTTTGGTTACGAAGCAACCAACAGTCTCGGATACGGATGATCTTACTGTTGACGACCCATGCAAACGTAAAAAGGACAACGATCTTCGTGTCTGCGCATGGAATGTTAGGTCCCTCTACAAACCACGTGCAGCCGAACAACTTGCGGAGGCCCTAGAGTGTTTTAAAGTAGACATTACTGCCATCCAAGAAGTGCGATGGGATGGGCTGGGCAAAAGGAAGATGAAAAACTGCGACATCTACTACGGAGACTACTACAGACAACAAGGACAGCGTCTATTCGGGTGCGGATTTGTCATTGGAGGCAGACTTAGGCAAGAAGTCTCGAGTTTCCGGCATGTGAACGAGTGCCTCATGATTATCCGTATCAAGGCTAAAATTGCCAACATTAGCCTAATATGCGCTCACGCCCCTCACGAGGAGAAGGACGACGTGTCAAAGGACGACTTCTACCAGCTCTTGGACAAGACGTATGTGCAATGCCCTAGCCACGACGTTAAAATTATCCTAGGCGATTTTAACGCAAAGCTAGGAAGAGAGGACGTCTTTAGTAGCGTGGTCGGAAAGCACAGCCTGCACGACATCACATCCGGCAACGGACTCAGGCTAATCGACTTTGCGGCGGGGCGAAACTTTGTCGTAGCTAGTACGCGGTTCCCACGCCCCGACATTCACAAAGGAACATTGCTCTCCTTTGATCGAAAAACTGTCAACCAAATCGATCACATTGCGGTTGACGCAAGGCACTCATCCAGTATTCTGGGTGTCCGGACTTTCCGAGGAGCCAACGTGGACTCGGATCACTACCTAGTTGTAGCCAAGGTACGGATGCGGATATCCAGAACGGAGCGAAATCAACGAAATACTGTGAGGAAATTTGACGTCGGGCGGCTACAATCGCAAGAGACCGCCAGAACCTTTGCCGATCGAGTTTCTTCTAATCTTATTCTAAGTCCTTTGCCGCCAGCAGCAAATGCGGAAGACCAGTGGCAGCATTGCCAACAAGCCATCAGAGATGCCGCCTTTGATGTACTGGGTTTTTCTCGGCCACCACAACGAAACCCCTGGTTTGATGAGGAATGCCGGCAAGTACATGCAGCAAAACAAGATGCGTACAAAGCGGCGCTGCATAGAAGGACTAGAGCTGCTTACGAGCTTTACATGAGCAGAAGAAAAGAGGAACATCGACTTCGCAGAAAGAAGAAAAAGGAGCATGAGAAGTGCTCGATCGAGGAGATTGAGAGACTTTATTGCAGGAATGATGTTCGAAAATTTTACCAAAAGGTAAAAAGAACATGCCAGGGCTTCAAAGCCAGGACAGAAGCCTGCAGGGACGAAAATGACAATATAGTAGTAGAATCGCAGTCGGTGCTGAGGATATGAAAGGAACACTTCTGCAGACTGTTAAACGGCAATGATGACCAATATTCCGCTGTCAGGCAGAATGAGCCATTCAACAGTGATGATGACAGTCAAGATTCCCGTCAACCCGATCAGAATGAAGTGAGGATAGCGATATCTAAACTCAAATCCAACAAAGCTGCTGGAGCCGACGGCCTTGCCGCCGAACTTTTCGAGGCAGGAGGAGATGAGTTGGTAAGGAGCATGCACCAGCTCATCTGTAAAATCTGGTCGAATGAAAGTATGCCCGATGAATGGAACCCCAGCATCGTTTGCCCGATCCTGAAGAAAGGAGACCCTCTGAACTGCGCCAATTACAGAGGTATAAGTCTACTCAACATCGCATATATAAGAACGTATTATGTGAACGCCTAAAACCGATCGTCAACAACCTGATAAGTCCTTATCAGTGCGGTTTCAGGCCGGGAAAGTCCACCATTGACCAAATATTCACACTACGGCAGATCTTGGAAAAAACCCATGAATACAAAATCGATACGCACCATGATTTCAAAGTTGCCTATGATAGCGTGTATAGAGACGAGTTATACAGAGCCATGTCTAGTCTTGGCATCCCTGCCAAGCTCGTTCGTTTGTGCAGAATGACGACGGAGAACTCTCGCTGCTCCATCAAAGTCGGTAAGAACATCACCGAACCATTCGATGTCAGGAAAGGTCTTAGACAAGGTGACGCGCTATCATGCGGTCTCTTTAACATACTATAGTACGAAACTCACAAGCCAACCCCGGAGGTACAATATTCTTCAAGTCTGTACAACTACTCGCTTATGCCGATGACATTGACATAATCGGAAGAACTCAGCGGGCAGTCAATGGGGCATTTACCAGTATTGAGACCGAGGCAGCAAAGATGGGTCTAGCGGTCAATGAAAGCAAAACAAAATAAATGCTGTCTACAAAAAAGGCCACTCAACATCGGCGTCTTGGACAGAACGCCCAATAGACAGATTTGCAATTTTGAGGTAGTAAAGTATTTTGTCTACCTAGGCTCTATGGTCAGCTCCGCAAATTACATCAGTAGGGAGATCACATTAGAAAGAATTACTCTTGCCAATCGTTGTTTCTATGGGCTAAGCAGTCAATTGAGTAACAAAGCCCTATCTCGAACTACTAAGGAAACTCTTTATAAGACATTAATCATCCCAGTCCTGCTGTATGGCGCAGAGGCATGGGCTTTGACAAAACCGGATGAGGATGCCCTTGGTTATTTCGAGAGAAAAGTTCCTCGAGCGATCTTTGGTCCCATCTGGAGGAGAAGGTACAATGCCGAACTATACGGCCTGTACAAGGACATCGACAAAGTTCACATACAGCGACTAAGATGGCTGGGTCATTTAGAGCGGATGTAGCCCAACCTTCTCGCTAAGACAGTCTTCGAATCCACCCCGGACGGACGGCGCAGTAGAGGACAACCTCGCGGTAGGTGGCGCAAACAAGTGGAGGGGGACCTCAACCAACTTGGCGTGCGCAACTGGAGGCAGCTGGCTCGTAACCATGCTGGCTGGAGAGGTTTGTTGGTTGAGGCCCAGGTCCACCCCGGACTGTAGCGCCATCTAAGTAACATTCCACATGTAGATCCGAATGTCCTTGTTCTTATTTTGTTTGCTGGAGTCGTCATCGTTTGAACCGTCTTTATCCGAGGCTTGTGGTTGTTTCTGAACCAGTGCTTTTTTTTACATGGTAGGGACGTTACTCCGATGGCACAACTTCCAACCTAGAGTGCCAGTTCCTTTTGTCATGTACCTAGGACGCTGGGCCGGGTACACTGGTGCCAGCAGTGCACTAGGGAGTGTGGGCGCTACCGTTGGCCATTAAGGTGCTCATCCCCCACCATTTCTATTCCAAGGTCCTGACTAACATTGGAAATTCCTTACCGACCTGTGATCCGAATACGTCGAAGCAGCTCGCGCAAGGTATTCACTAAGTTCAACCGAACTGGAGCTGTAGACGGCACCATTGACTCCATTTAGGGAATTCATCCGCTGCCGTCTGAACGGAGAAGAAGTGCTCTAGTGCGAAAGTACTCTTCCCCTCTCTCTCCGCTGCTTTTACCAAAAAATCCTCCAAACGGGGTTGGTTACCCATTTCTTGGATCAAGGTACTAGGTACCCAGTGACCAGTTGGTAGACCTAGGCTAAGTGAAAAAGCTTGTGTTTTCATATAATCACATGCACTACAGTTTGACCACTTTAATCAATACTGATAATAGTGCAATCAGTAGTGAAAATTTCCACCACCAGGTTGGCAAATGCTTCGTTAAATATTCATATGGTCATTAGGATGTCTTATCAAAATCTACACCAGACTGACCAGATTAAATGTACTTCGGAAGGTTTCCATCGCACAAAACCCAATCGAAGACCTACTGAACTTCATTAGTTATACTCCCCTTTCCAAAACTGTCTGTTTTTGTGGTCAGCTAGGTCTATTGACTTTTCTAGAGCACCAGACATCAATGAAAGTCCTGGTCAGTATTATTTACATTTTCCTTAAACACCCATTCAATTCGACTTGAAAGGGAAAATTATAATTTTGGAAAAGTAATTACAGGACCAATCTTGGTGCAATACCCAAACACGGACACGAATACGAGTACAATGCCAGAGGAACATCATCATCTCTGACTCGTTCTGTTGATGCTGACCTTTCGCCTCGTTGCTGGAAGTTTTTATTTGATTTTACGCTGAGAATATTTTTGTTTGCTGTTCTCGAATGGTGGTGGTGCTGCTTCTGTTGTTTGGCTGAAGAGTAGCAGCAGCATCCTCAGTTGAAATATCTGAATGCACGAGCCATTCAAATTACATGCAAAGAGATACAGTTGCACAGTTGCGAATTTTAATTACAAACTTGCGAGCGATATTGCGAAGGTCTGCGTAAAATTGGGAAGTCTCCTTGGTGCCGCAAACAGTTGAATGCGGTTCCGAAATATTAGCTATTCATGCGAGCAGAAGCATCAGTAGTAGCTGTAGCAGCAGCAGCAGCTGGTGCGACGATTATATTACACATTGAATTGCAGTCGTGGGAGTATGCGCTTGTACATGTGTGTGTAATTCCATGCAGGGTTTCCTTAATATTTGAATAAATATGAACGTTGCGAAGGATGCGAGACCAGATATGTTTGCATGGAGGGTTCATTGTGTAATTGAGCGATGATTTATGTTCTTAATGTACTTCAGTAGTGGTAACCGAGTAGAAGTTCGTGGTTACCAAACGATTTGAGACAAATAGATGTTCAAATTTAACCACTGCAATTGAACTCAAATGGCAGCTGTAACGACTAGAAGTGCAAAAGTTTGGGGAGGATCAAAGTGTGGATGGTGAACTTTTCAATGACTGTCGATATTTGATTTGGGTGTATTAGGTTTTTGCATTTTTTAGGTTACATATGCAATTTGAACAGGCTGTTATGTGAATTTGGAAACCATGAGCTCTTTATCTGAGTATTTCGAGGTGTTGCCAAAACGTTTATGCCATTATCTTTTCTCATTTCGTAGAAGCTGTGCTTCAATATAACTCAGCAAATATGTGCTTCTTCCTAACTTCTACTCTAGATAGGCTATTTGGATGGTAGAATCTGAGGTAAGCATGGAGATCGAAAATGCACCTCGCCTCTCAATTAACTCGTATTTCCTCGTTAGGACTTTTCAGACTTTTTTCTTTGTCCCACACTCACCTGGCAAAGAAACTCGTTTCAGAAACCAGGAAGCATGGACAAACGCTTTTTCCTTGTGAGGTGCCTCGTTCGGGGTATCAAGAGCGTGCTGGGATATTGTACGTCAAAAAGATTCATTCTTTTTCATAAAAAAAATTACTCGTTGCTTCACTTTATCTCTTAATGTGAGAATTTTCGCCTCGTAAGGTAAGAAAGGATCGAGTTCTGCCTTTTCTAAAAGTTTGACCAATTCAGTATCAATTCCGTCATTAATTGAGCTGCCTCTCTAGTTTGTCCAAGCTCTATTCAGTTCACTTCTATTCTACCATACCCCATTCTGTATGTACTCGCCGAAGCTTAGAAACTACGATTTGGCTAGCTTGGGACTATGAAACACAGTTGGCAACGGCACAATTATTTAAAACTCTCGCCTTATCTACGTTTTATAGAGTCTTCCCTAATAGACTCGTGCAAACTTAACAATCAAAATACAATCGAGACGAATGAAAAATAAAAGCTAAGCACTGGTCTAAAAGATGAACACTATAAGCCGACTGAAAAGGAAGACCTGTTTTTCAGTAAAAATGGGCTGGAGGAATCTGATGCTGACCTTCTTGAATCTAAAGATGTTGTCAAAGAATTTCTTCAGGATAATGCCAGCACAACCGTGCCAAACCCAGCAACTTTGTCCATCGAATAACCGATGTAGTAGGTTTCCTCTCTCAGGAATCGTGATTCCCTTTCTTCTAGAAGGTTTTTTGCCCTCTAATCTCTCTCTACAAATTTGGTGAAACCTGACGATACTACTGGCGCTACTTACAAAGATTAACAGAAATGTCACACGCTTTGTTGCACTGCACCATTTTCACGCGATATTGGACCACAATGTTGATCCTGTCTACTATTGCGGGCTTATGTTCGGAACTCTCTTCTATCCATGTCCAAAGATCTACACAAGGTTCAAAGAAGGACTTTTTAGTCTACGTTGGGTCTGCCTAGAGAGTTTTATGAACACAACTAGAGGTGGCATGATTGTCTTCCTGTTATGTGTGCAAAATCTATACCCTTTTTGACGTCTCTCAGTAACGCGAGGGTTGCAGAGGAACATCTCAAGGACGCGTACTCTAACAACTTATTTGGCTCCTTGTGTGATAACATTTTGGAAATACACCAAGCGAGTGGTTTCAACGTGTCGGCCTACTCTGACGATTTTGCGGTTCTTGTATCAGGAAAATTCCTCCCAATCTTTAGCGATAGACTCAATTATGAAGTGCTACTCGTTAATAAAAAACGATCCTCCTAAAAAGAGACTCATTAAACTGCGCCAATTACAGGGGTTTCAGTTTCCTTAACATCGCCTACAAGATCTTATCCACCGTGTTGTGTGAACGTCTAAAACCATTTGTTTACAAGCTAATTGATCTATATCAGTGCGGTTTTAGACCAGAAAAGTCCACCATCGGACAAATATTCACACTACGACAAATCTTGGAAAAATCCCAGGAACATACAATTGATACCCACCACATTTTGATCGAGCACAGCCGCCTACCTATGACAGCATACATCGTTAAAAGCTAAACACAGCTATGTCTACTTTTGACTTTCCTGCCAAACTTATTCGACTATGCAGGATGACAATGCAGAACTCACGCTGCTTCTTCTAATGACCTTACGGACCCCTTTGATGTCGAAAAAGGATTTAGGCAATGTGACGCTCTGTCATGCGATTTCTTCAATGTCGTAACGAGGACCATACAAAATATATGCTGTCCACAAAAAAGTGCAATCAACATCGACATAATGTCACGAGAGGCAGTCACAACTTTGAGGTAGTTAAGGACTTTAACTACCTATGCTCCGCTATAAGCTCGAGCAATGACATCAGCGCGAAAATCAAACGAATAACCAATCTTGATAATCGTTGTTTTTTTGGGTCAAGAAAGCAATTGAGTAGTAAAGCCCTCTCTCGAATGACTAAGGTAGCCCTTTACAAGACCCTAATCATCTCAGTCCTTCTATATCGCTTAGAGGCATAGACCGTATCAAAATCGGATGAGGATGCCCTTGGTTAGTTTGAGAGCAAGGTTCTTCGAGTGATTTATGGACCCAACTGCGTAGACGGCGAGTGGAGGAGAAGATATATCATGAACTGTATGGGATCTACAGAGATATCAACCTAGTCGGAAGAGTACGCATACAGCGACTGAGGTGGCTAAGACATCTAGAGCGAATTGACATCAACGCCCCGACCCGAAAAGTCTTCAAATCCACTCCCGAGGGACGACGCAATAGAGGAAAGCCTCACCTTAGGTGGCGCGAACAATTGGAAAGGGAGCTCAACCAACTTGGCGCGTGCAACTGAAGGCAGCTGGCTAATGACCGAGTCGGTTGGAGAGGTTTGTTGGGGGACGCCCAGGTCCACTCCGAACTGTAGCGCCATCTAAATTAGTAAGTCTGTAAGTACTACTTAATAACTGAGTCAGAAGGCGAGGTCTGAAAGCGAACGCCGCAAAGACAGAGAGTATCCTCTTCACTAAATCATCACCAAAGACAACATCGTTGGTGAATCAATTACTGGGTACATTGATAGTTAGACAACCTTTTAGGCTCTGGAATTCACAGTAATTATACTTAAGCTCATAAGAATCTGCAAACGGCAACTTAATGAGATATCACAAGCCACAAAGGTAACCCGATGCTGGGTACCAAGGCCTATGGGCATATCCGATAATGAAAGACCAGAAGACCTCGCTAGAATGGGGTCGGCGTTGCACATCCACAGGCTCACCAATTCGTGAAGGTTCCTATAAACTCTATAAGTAAACTATAAGCCAGGATGCATCCCCGACAGCGCGGTCTTTCCAGTGCAATTGAGGAACCTTGTTCTCAACTCCTCTAGACAGGACTAGAGGAGTTGGGAACAAGGTTCGTGTCGAGTAAAAGTTGACAGGTCTTCTCAGGACTGCTTGCGAACTCGCCATTTTGTTACTTTAAAGACCCGATGTAGGTTAGATTAGGTAGATGGGTGTCTTGTGAGAAAGGAGTCACTGCTCATTTAGACCAACAGTTCGGGTATATTGTGCCCAATCATTTAACCCTAGAAACGCTGTAAAGATAGTTCGCTGTTAGAACCACCAAGATAGTGATATGAATCTCAGGAGCTACGTCAGTTTTGCATTACGTAAGTCCTCCAGCTCCGAGAAGAAGTAATTATCAAGAGTCATTATTCTTCTGACGGATAGGGGAGGACAATCACACAGCAGGTGACTGACAGATTCAATTTCTTCTTCGTCCCTGTAACTTCTGCAATAGTCGTTATGCAGCACACCGAATCGCTCCGCGTGAACGGCAATGGCACAATGACTAGTAATTATGCTAGAAACAACCCGTGCGTTATATCGACCAGAGAGGTTGGTATCTTTTTGCTGAAGGCCGACCATAGCGCCTTGGCCTTTGCGCATGTTTCCAGATGAACCCAGCGTCTGTTTGCTCGACCGGTGGCTTCATCTTCTATCTTCTTCCGTAAGGAACTGATTTGGGTTACTACAAAATGGAGGACCCGCGATGAGTGTAGCGCCGACCCTTTCCTAGCAAACTCATCAGCCCTTTCGTTTCCCTCGATATCCATTTGACCTAGTACGCAGCAGAGGTTCACCGCATTGGCTCTAGGTATATGGTTTAAGAGTGATTTACAGGTCCTCACAAGCCTCGACCTAATTACAGCAGAGTCTAGCTCCCTATCAGCTGCCTGACTGTCTGTATAGATAGTGATCGTTTTACCAACGATATTGCTGTCGCATATTATTTCAGCAGCCAGTATGATCCCATGATTCCGATGCACGCCCTCTGGATTCTGGTGAGGTTTGAAGCTGGTTTTGCTCTCAAGTACCGTCTACCATACTAGTGAACCATAGTGAACATTGTTTCAAGAAGCCGTCATATTAAAATGCAATAAGATATCTTGTTAAAAATATCTGGCTATCATATAGAATGTTCATCAAGATTTAATAATAATAATTTTTTCTCGACAGTTTTGATATGACTTTCTTTTTGGATGAAAACCATAGAGAAATCTTATAACTTTTCTTCTATTTTATGTGGTGGTTTTCGCTCCGTGTACTGATGTAACTACCCTAGCTAAGAGAAATCTCCGGCAGTATCTCGGTCCTCCTATATTCGGCATAATCCGTGTAGTAGAGGCACCCATACGAAATGATTTGTTACTTATATACTCCAGATGTTCTCATGCCCACCAACTATGAGCGTAAAGTTTTGACTTCGTTTTCTACTGGTAATTAGTACCACCTCCGTTTTATGTTCAGCTAGCGTGAGGCCGACTGATGCTAGCCACCATCGAACAATTGAAATAGTTTCATTGCTAGTTTGAGTAACTTCTTCCAGTAGTTTTGCTGTAACAACTATACTGATGTCGTCCGCAAATCCCACGATTTTAAACTCGTCTGGTATTTCAAGGCGAAAAACCCCATTATACATGATGTTCCATAGCAGCGCTACCCGGACCGAACCCTGTGGTACTCCTCCTGTGACTGCGTAATCCTTTACGCCATCATCTGTGTCATATAGCAACACTCTTTGCCACAAATAGTTCTTCACAATTTTCCTGATGTAAATTGGTACTCTCATATTTCGCAGCGCTCCCAGGATGTGCTTCCAACTCGCGTTGTCCAGTGTCATGACGCAACAGTACGGCTTTGTGCCTTTTCTCCTTCGTCTTCCTTCTATGGCCATTTGATCTGTGTCAACTACTACCTTAAAGGAATCAAAAAGTTCGAGCCTGAGTTTCGAAATCTGTACTAATGTTCTGATAGTCCACCTGCTTCTTCAATGGCTGCTTCCAATCTGTTACCGAAGGTGTGCTTCAGAACCTTTGCCGCCGTGTTCAACATATAGAGCGGGCGGTATGCTGATGGATGATCAACTTGGATTCAATACTGTTTAAGGCACTATCAAAGTTAAGAAAGAATACCAATTTCTTGTTTGTGAAAGACTTCTATATTGAACGTCTGGTGGTATATAGGGCTACCTCAATGAGTTTTCTTATCTGGCAGAAATGTTGCGACTTGAGTAGCAACATGCTCTCCATTGAATATTTGATGAATAAATAAATAAATAAATAAATAAATACTTACTTACTTAGATGGCGCTACGATCCGGGGTGGACTGGGCCTCAACCAACTAACCTCTCCGCTAGCACGATTACGAGCCAGATGCCTCCAGTTGCGCACGCCAAGTTGGTTGAGGTCCCCCTCCACTTGTTTGCGCCACCTACCGCGAGGTCGTCCTTCACTGCGTCGTCCATCCGGGGTGGACTTGAAAACTTTCTTAGCGGTAACGTCGGGCTCCATCCGCTCTAAGTGACCCAGCCATCTTAGTCGCTGTATGTGAACTCTTCTGGCTAAGTCGATGTCGTTGTACAGGCCGTATAGCTCGGCATTCTCCTCCACTCACCGTCTATGCAGACGGGACCAAAGATCGCTCGAAGAACTTTTCTCTCGAAATAACCAAGGGCGTCCTCATCCGGTTTGTCAAAGCCCATGCCTCTGCGCCATACAGCAGGAGTGGGATGATTAGAGTCTTATAAAGAGTTACCTTAGTAGTCCGAGATAGGGCTTTGCTACTCAATTGCCATCTTAGCCCATAGAAACAACGATTGGCAAGAATAATTCTTCGTGTGATCTCCCTACTGATGTCATTTGCGGAGTTCACAATAGAGCCTAGGTAGACAAAATCCTTTACTACCTCAAAATTATATCTGTCTATTGACGCCGATGTTGGGTGTCCTTTTTTGTAGACAGCATATATTTTGTTTTGCTTTCATTGACCGCTAGACCCATCTTTGCTGCCTCGATCTCAATACTCGTAAATGCCCCATTGACTGCCCGCTGAGTTCTTCCGATTATGTCAATGTCATCGGCATAAGCGAGTAGTTGTACAGACTTGTAAAAGATTGTACCTCCGGTGTTGGCTTGTGAGTTTCGTACAATTCTCTCAAGTACTATGTTAAAGAGATCGCATGATAGCGCGTCACCTTGTCTAAGACCTTTCTTGACATCGAACGGTTCGGTGATGTTCTTACCGACTTGATGGAGCAGCGAGAGTTCTCAATCGTCATTCTGCACAAACGGACGAGCTTGGCAGGGATGCCAAGACTAGACATGGCTCTGTATAACTCGTCTCTATACACGCTATCATAGGCAACTTTGAAACCGATGAAGAGGTGGTGCGTATCGATTTTGCATTCATGGGTTTTTTCCAAGATCTGCCGTAGTGTGAATATTTGGTCAATGGTGGACTCTCCCGGCCTGAAACCACACTGATAAGGACCTTTCAGGCTGTTGACGATCGGTTTTAGGCGTTCACATAATACGGCAGACAGGATCTTATATGCGATGTTGAGAAGACCTATACCTCTGTAATTGGCGCAGTTCAGAGGGTCTCCTTTCTTCAGGATCGGGCAAATGATGCCGAGGTTCCATTCATCGGGCATACTTTCGTTCGACCAGATTTTACAGATGAGCTGGTGCATGCTCCTTACCAACTCATCTCCTCCTGCCTCGAAAAGTTCAGCGGCAAGGCCGTCGGCTCCAGCAGCTTTGTTGGATTTGAGTTTAGATATCGCTATCCTCACTTCATTCTGATCGGGTTGACGGGAATCTTGACTGCCATCGTCACTGTTGAATGGTTCATTCTGCCTGACAGCGGAATATTGGTAATCATCGCCGTTTAACAGTCTGCAGAAGTGTTCCTTCCATATCCTCAGCACCGACTGCGATTCTACTACTATATTGCCATTTTCGTCCCTGCAGGCTTCTGTTCTGGCTTTGAAACCCTGGCATGTTCTTTTTACCCTTTGGTAAAATTTTCGAACATTATTCCTGCAATAAAGTCTCTCAATCTTCTCGATCGAGCTCTTCTCATGCCTCTTTTTCTTCTTTCTGAGAAGTAGATGTTCCTATTATCTCCTGCTCACGTAGAGCTCGTAAGCAGCGCCGCTTTGTACGCCTCTTGTTTAGCTGCATGTGCTTGCCGGCATTCCTCATCAAACCAGGGGTGTCGTTGTGGTGGCCGAGAGAAACCCAGTACATCAGAGGCCGCATCTCTGATGGCTTGTTGGCAACGCTGCCACTGGTCTTCCGCATTTGCTGCTGGCGGCATAGGACTTAGATTGAGATTAGAAGAAACACGATCGGCAAAGGTTCTGGCGGTCTCTTGCGATTGTAGCCGCCCGACGTCAAATTTCCTCACAGTATTTCGTTGATTTCGCTCCGTTCTGGATATCCGCATCCGTACCTTGGCTACAACTAGGTAGTGATCCGAGTCCACGTTGGCTCTTTGGAAAGTCCGGACACCCAGAATACTGGAAGAGTGCCTTGCGTCGATCGCAATGTGATCGATTTGGTTGACAGTTTTTCGATCAAAGGAGAGCCATGCTCCTTTGTGAATGTCGAGACGTGGGAACCGCGTACTAGCTACGACAAAGTTTCGCCCCGCCGCAAAGTCGATTAGCCTGAGTCCGTTGTCGGATGTGATGTCGTGCAGGCTGTGCTTTCCGACCACGCTACTAAAGACGTCCTCTCTTCCTAGTCTTGCGTTAAAATCACCTAGGTTCATTTTAACGTCGTGGCTAGGACATTGCTCATACGTCTTGCCCAAGAGCTGGTAGAAGTCATCTTTTGTCGCGTCGTCCTTCTCCTCATGAGGGGCGTAAACGCATATTAGGCTAATGTTGGCAAATTTAGCCTTGATACGGATAGTCATAAGGCGCTCGTTCACATGCCGGAAACTCAAGACTTCTTGCCAAAGTCTGCCTACAATGACAAATCCGCACCCGAATAGACGCTGTCGTTTTTGTCTGTAGCAATCGCCGTATTAAATGTCGCAGTTTTTCATACTCCTTTTACCCGGTCCATCCCATCGCACATCTTGGATGGCGGTAATGTTTGCTTTGAGACAATCTAGGGCCTCCGCAAGTTGTTCGGCTGCACGTGGTTTGCAGAGGGACCTAACATTCCACGTGCAGACACGAAGATCGTTGTCCTTTTTACGTTTGCTTGGGTCGTCAACAGTAAATTCATCCGTATCCGAGGCTGTTGGTTGCTTCGTAACTGAAGTTTTTTACGTCGTAGGGAAGTTAACCCGACGGCACAACCCCCAACCTGGAATCTTTGATAGAGAAGTCTTAAATTCTCTTTACGGTTTTAAGTAGAAAAGCTAATCGACCAGGCATTCTTTCGAAGTCTTTGAACACATTGAGTTCAGGCAGTTCGTAGAGTCCTTATTACAACCATGTGAAACTGACCCAACTGGTTCTGATTTAAATATGTTAATACCTAACACCTTTCCTCATTGACAAAGCCAAACCGATAGGATCTGCAGATAGGAATATGGGTGCAGTCAGGGAAGTGAGTGTCAATGTTTCATCCAACAGCCATTTGGCTTGGGGTACTTAGCGTTGTTAACGACTGGAGGAGATTGCGTTACATTGTCAATACCATCACAAAAGCTCTACATCTACCCACCACGTTATCCTTGCATACCTTGTTTACAAAAAATGGAATCAACAACAAATATACACTCACTCGACTGGGTGTAATTTTAATGTCAGAGTCTATTTAAATTAAAAGGAATTTAATTACTTGACACACGCAAGTCAATGGTTTTCATTTAATTACACACTCACCATCACCACTATTTAAAAACAAATACCCATAGCTCTGAATTTTCCCAAAAAAATATAAGCAACAACCAAATAGCAGAAAACCTTAACAATTTGTTTTTCCAATCTGCACTGGCTCGCGAATCAATGAATTTTAATTTACATTCGAAAAATGTCCGGCCG
Organism: Brachypalpus laphriformis; assembly: GCA_945910035.1. Lineage (NCBI taxonomy): Eukaryota > Metazoa > Arthropoda > Insecta > Diptera > Syrphidae > Brachypalpus > Brachypalpus laphriformis. The sequence continues at coordinate 39,931,130 of OX246753.1, forward strand.
CAATTTTAATCCGTGAGAATTCACACGGATTAACAATGCATATAATCCGTGTGGGCTTCCATTGGTTTTCGCGCCACTGCTTCTCGGTTATGCTACGTATTTGTCAGGGAATTATCCTTGCATTGAATACCTATCCTCCACCCAGTGAAAGAGAAAGAGTTGAGTGTTGTTTTTCAGATTTTCAATTCACATTTCTGTTGGAATAGTTTTCGCTCTTCCAGAGTCCTGGATTTTTTTTTTTTTTAGTGAGAAAAAAAACTGGAGCAGCAGATGTACCAGGGGGTATATTCAGATTGTGGTAAATTAAAGTTGTAGATGGGCTTTAATATGTGTCATAAATGAGACGCATCGTGGTAGTTTCTTAGCGCACGAGAAGCGTGATGATTACACCGCGATTAACAAAAAAAAGTTGGGTCTTTATTTTAATGAATTTTTCAATGCTAATGCAATTTTTTATATTTTTATATAATACTATTTATAGTATTACTCCCATGTCCCTATGCTTCACAGTCAGTGTGCATATTGCAGTAATAACTTACTTACTTAGCCCTAGCACAGAGCCACTCCAATAACATCGGGTCTTATCATATCAGGAAACGTGATGGTACTTGGGCAGAGTCACACGAGGAAATGCTGGATGTACTACTGAGCACTCACTTTCCCGGATGAACATCAATCTCCGGAAATGATCTACCCATTCCAGAGGCGACATCGAGAATAAGCGCGGAAAAGGTGGGAAATCTTATCTTAAATCTTAATCTTAATCTTAAATACCATAAAAGCAAAATCAACTTTCCTTGTTAACACCGTTTCTCGAAAACTACTAGACGCAAGTACTTGAAATTTTGCACAGTTATTCCTTATTTTGCCTAGATGCGAGATAGGAAGGGATTTTCCGAAATTCAAGGTCTAAGTGGCATAAAGGGGGATGAGATCGAATTTTCCATCTGTAAATATTGATTCCACAACTGTAGCTCAGTATTGACTCTCCGGATTAAAAAAAAAAAAGAAAAAAAAAGTGAATTTAGTAAATGAAGCTGAGCAATGCTAAAAACAATTGATCAAATCATCGCCCACAATTTCCCTTCAGTGGAGACAACGGCCAGCAGTCAGGCAGCAGTGGCTGTCGTTGCAATAGTGTGTGTGTGTGAGTATATGGGCGCTCTATCCCATGATTATGTTTTGATCTTCAGTGTGCGATCTCTTCTAGAGTTAAAATTGAAAAAAAAACATTATCAGTGGCAAATCTAAGATATTGCGAAGCAAGGCGAGCACTGGTCAGCTAGTTAACGATAAGACATTGCAATTGCTTAAGAAGTATACGGACGATATATGGCCTGAACATAGACGACATGTCGATAAGTCAGTGCTTCCATTTTGGTCTGTTCGACATGAAATTTACTTCCATAATTTTTTGTGCTTTAAGGGCAATTATGTCATAATTCCACAAAATTTACGAGAGCAATTCATGATGATGAGGGTCATGCATGAATAGAGAACATGAAATGCCTGGCAATAGCATTTATTTGTTGGCCAGAAATCACTCAAGACATAACTAAATTTGTAGATTGTTGTGAGATTTGTCAACGTTTTAGGAACAATAATCCCAAAGAACCGCTTCAACCACACGATATACCGAAATTACCCTGGGACAGGTATGGATATTTTTCAACTTGAAAACGAATTGAATTATTTCTGCTAACTTTCGATTATTATTCAAAATATATTGACTACTATACGCTTACAAAATGCATCAGTTCAATAATCGTAAAACAACTTAAAGATATATTTTAAAAATTTGGTAAACCTAGAGTCATCATGTCGGACAACAGACCCTCTTTTGTTTCTTCTGAAATTAAATCATTTTTCAAAGACTGGGATATCAGTCATAATACCAGTAGTCCACACTTTCCACAGGCAAATGATTTGGCAGATTATTTTAAAAAGTGTAAAGAAAGGCGAACCCCACAGGCGGATCAGTAGAAATGCGGGGAAGTGGGAGGGTTGTGATCCCTTATTTTCGGATCATAACCTCGCCGATAAAAGGAAGAAGAAGATTAAAAAGTGTAAAGAATCGAATACTGATCCATACATCGCTTTACTGAACCTATGAAATACACCTAACAGTTTTGGCTTAATACCGGCCCAATTGCTTATGGGGAGGACCTTAAGGTCAAAAATTTCAAGCCAAATTAAACAAACGGTAGTGCATGCGATCATATGAAAACACAAGCGTTTTCACTCAGCTAAGGCCTACCAACTCCTACTCTCAACCTCCACTCGGTGACAGTCGGGTGCCAAAAGCCTCGGATAAGGATGACTCAACTAATGACGACCCCAGCAAACGAAATAAGGACAACGACCTTCGGATCTGTAGATGGAATGTTCTGTCCCTTTACAGACCACGTGCAGCCGAACAACTAGCAGAGGCCCTAGACTGCTATAAAGCAGATATTACCGCTATCCAGGAAGTGCGATGGGATGGGCCGGGCAAAAAAAGGATGAAAAACTGTGACATCTACTACGGTGATTGCTACAGAGGCAACAGGAAACAATTATTCTGATGCGGATTTGTCATACGTCATGTCACCATAGCAAGCACATGGTTTCCTCATCTCGATATTCATAAGCAGACATGGCGGCCCAATGATCATGTTACGATCAACCAAATTGATCATATTGCTATCGACGCAAGGCATGCCACCAGTATTCTGAATATCCGGACTTTCCGAGCGGCCAACATAGACTCGGATCATTACCTTGTTGTAGCCGAGGTACGCTGGCAGATATCCCAATCTGAGCAACAAAGACGAATAACTGTGAGAAAATTTAACATCGAAAAGCTATCGCAAGAGACCGCCAGACTCTTCGCTGAACGCGTATCCCGAAATCTCTCAATCACCCCTATGCCGGCAGCATCAAGTGCCGAAGACCAGTGGCAACGCTGCCAACATGCCATCAGAAACGCCGCGACTGATGTGCTGGGTCTCACTCGCCTACCACCGCGAAACCCCTGGTTTGACGAAGAATGCCGGCGAGTGCATGCAGCAAAACAAGAGGCATACAAAGCGGCGCTGCAAAGGAAGACGAGAGTTGCTCGTGAGCTCTACGAGCAAAAGAAACGGGAAGAACATCGGCTTCTCCAAAAGAAGAAGAAAGAGCATGAGAAGCGCGCGTTTGAGAATATCGAGAGCTTATACTCCAGGAACAATGTACGGAAGTTTTACCAAAAGGTAAAAAGAACGTGCCAGAGAAGCAATACCCGTACAGAAACCTGTAGAGATGTAAATGGAAACCTCGTAGTAGAATCACAGTCGGTGCTGAGAATATGGAGAAACTACTTCTGCAGACTGTATAACGGCGACGAAAACCAACATCACGCTGTGAGGCAGAATGAACCATTTAACATAGACGATGATAGTCAAAATTTCCGTCCACCTGACCAAAACGAAGTGAGGATAGCAACATCCAAGCTAAAATCCAACAAGGCTGCTGGACCTGACGGCTAACCGGCCGAACTTTTCAAGGCGGCTGAGGTTGAATTGGTAAAATGCATACACCAACTCATCTCTAAGATTTGGTCAGACGAGTGTATGCCTGATGAATGGAACCTCAGCATCGTTTGTCCGATCCACAAGAAAGGAGACCCCCTCAACTGCGCCAATTATAGAGGCATCAGTCTCCTCAACATCGCATACAAGATCTTTTCTGCAATATTGTGTGAACTCCTGAAACCTTTTATGAACAGCCTGATTGGACCCTATCTTCACACTTCGGCAGATCCTGGAGAAAACCCAAGAATTCCAAATCGATACTCACCACCTCTTTATCGATTTCAAGGCCGCCTATGACAGCATCTATAGATAAGAGCTTTATAGAGCCATGTCTAGTTTTGACATCCCTGCCAAACTTGTCCGCCTGTGCAGGCTGACGATGGAGAACGCTCGCTGCTCCATCAAGGTCGGTAATGTCCTCACCGAGACCTTTGATGTCAAAAAAGGCTTTAGACAAGGTGACGCGCTGTCATGTGACTTCTTTAATATTGTACTTGAACGGATTGTGCGGAACTCACAAGCCAACACCGGAGGCACAATCTATTACAAGTCTGTACAACTGCTTGCATACGCCGGCGATATAGACATTATCGGAAGAACTCAGCGGGCTGTCACCGGTGCGTTTGCAAGCATTGAGGCGGAAGCGGCCAAAATGGGTTTAGCGATAAACGAGGGCAAAACCAAGTATATGCTGTCAACAAGAAGGGAAAGCCAACACCACCGAATTGGACAAAACGTCACAGTCGGCAGCTATAACTTCGAGGTAGTAAGGGGCTTTGTCTACATTGGCTGTGCAAATTTTTAATTTTTATTTTTTTTATTTTTTATTTTTTTATATACAAACTTAAGACTACCTACAAACTATGTAAGCCGGCCATGAATGTTATGAATAACAATACGCACCCCGCTTTGCCCCATTAGAGGCTACCCCGGATTGGGCGGAAACGACGACGGCCGGCGTTCCCTCTTCTTCAATAAGCCACCAAACTTGATCGTGCTGCCTATTAACGTCTTCAATATCGCGGTCTGAAACCGCCCTACTCTACCGGAGACACTCTACACTACCCTGTGCGACATCTCGATCGTAGTTAAGTCGCCTATCCACAGCTGTTCTGGTGACGAGGAAGATTAGCGGCATCGCTAACTTATCCTGGATCAGACCTCTTTGATCGAAATATAGAAACGCTTCTGGAGCGACAAAACCGTTAAGGCGCACACTCTCGTGATAGAGATTGTTGGGGTAATAAGCCCCAAAGATCAGGCTATTCATCGAGGTCATTGCTCTTGCAATGTGCCTTCGAATCATCTTGATCAAGAAATAAATCACTCTGATCAGATTCGCCCTCTTGTACAGGACTTCATTACGATAGAATTTTATGTACTCAGATTCTGGTGTTCTGTACAAACGAAGGCAAGCCCTCTCAAACACCCGCATCTTTTCCAACAAGCTTGGCCCCACGTTGAACCACACGGGACATCAATATGTGAGCAGAGGCCGAATGAGGGCCATGTAGCAGATTATCTTCACCCTCGCATCGAGTTGGCTGCTATAAAACAGTATCTTTGTAAGGGCGAAAGCTACTTTGGCTCTGGCCAGAGCAGCATCTATATGTTTGTTAAAATATAGATATTGATCCGGCCAGACCCCAAGGTACCTGACTACACTTTGACTCACAAGTGGCTGACCGTGCTGCTCCAAAATAGAGAACTTTCGTCAATTCTTTCTAGTGTCCCAAGAGGCCCCAGACAACGGCGTTCTGAACAGGATGGTCTCCGACTTCTGAAAGTTGATCTTCAGCTTCTAGTCGTCGCAGTATCTCTTAATCTTATCGAAGAATAGGATCGGTAAATTAACCGCACCCTGTTGCAGACCATTTTTTATTTCAAAAGTTCCAGCAGACGTCACATTGCCATTCTTCACAATGAAGTTCTTACTGGTAAGCATGTCATAAATTATATACAGCAGTGGTTTACTTATGCCCAACCTGCTCAACTTGTAGAAGAGTCCATATAACCATACGGTATCGAAGGCCTTCTCCAACTCAACAAGACAGGCTCTCGTGCATTGCTTCTTGCTTTTGTTCCATTGAATATCCGATACCAGTTCAGACGCGGCATGTATGGTATCATGCCTCGCCTTGAAACCGAATTGATTATCCGGAATTATGTGCATATCCTCAACCCACTTAGCAGGGCACTATGGCGGAAGGAGACTGATCGACCGGAGATTACCCGGATTGGAGCTATCTTTATTTTTCTTCGGAATTGGCTGCACCACCGCTGTTTTCCAATGCTCTGGATAATGGGCATTATTCATTGCATTATTGAACAGGATGGTGTAAATGTTCACCGCTTCTGGAGGAAGATGTCTAAGAACAATGTTGGGTATACCATCGATTCCCACGGATTTCTTTTTCCTCAGTGATTCGAAGATCGCTTGGAGCTCTGCCTTCGAAATGAACGCCCTTTAATCGGCGAAGGCATTGTTTGCCATATTTCTTTCATTGAACATGGTGAAACCAGTGTTCTCAGATCGCCAGTGCTCCATGTCATTTCGAAGGTAGAAGTTGTGCACAAGGACCCGATTTTCCAGGTCGTGGTTCGGGCAAACACTATCATTCACCTTATACACTTCCTGGAAAGTCGCTCCTATAGCCTCTACCTTCTCCTGTGGATCTTCGATCACAAAGAAATTGTCATCCTCAGCTGCGTTATCTAGATCTATACCTGCTGTTATAAGTATTTGTACATTGTTCGTAGTTCGGGGGATTTTAAGACGCGGAAGATCGTTCGGATTATTCCTCCGAAATATCTTGCTTATTTGTGGGAACATGCTCGGGTTGTTAGATTTTACAGCCCAAATTTTCCTGTCCCAGTGCAAATTTACAGAAATTCTGTAATTTTCTTTAATTAACTTCGAGAGGTTTCTAATCAAAGACTTCAGCGTCCTAACCTCCTCCGAGTTCTGTCTGTCATTAAACTATCTGTTCAAGGTTTTTAATCTCGACAGCAGTCTACTTTTATGTTCATGCAGTGCGTCAATTGTTGCATTGCGGTGTATGTCCACGTTGTCAGTGTTGAGATAGAAAAAAGAGGGGCATGTTACGGTATTATGCATACGTGCATACTATGCCCATTATATGTATAATGCTTGTCGTTAATGTAGTTTTTTAGTACTTAGTTTAAGCATTTACAAACAACAGCTCTTTAAAGTGCCAGGGCCTAGCTTCTCGCAACCACTCATGTTGTGCACGTTATATTTTTTTCACGAATGGAAGGGACCTAGAGTTTAATGCCGAATCCGAACGGCGATTTGAGAAGCTTTTTCGTGACAACAATACTCTCGGATGTTTGTCAGACGCTCGCGAGAGGTGGGACCGTGAAAAAACTTGTTGGTGTTTTCTGGGATTCGAACTTGGAACCTCATGCGTAGTAATCCGACACACTAACCACTTACGCCACGGCGTAAGCGTTTAGCTGTAAGAATAATTTGTATAGGAATTCCAATAATAATTCAGTCTTGAACTGCGGCGAGCCCCACAGGCGGATCAGTAGAAATACGGTGAAGTGGGAGGGTTATGATCCCTTGTTTTCGGATCATAACCTCGCTGATAAAAGGAAGAAGGAGAAGAAGAATTCAGTCCTGAACTTAACTTTGAACATATAACAACTATGATGTGATTAGCTTTTTCAAAATATGATAGGAACGAAGTGCTTTGCTAAGACACCACTCTCTCTAAGAATCTATCCACAGTTCTTTGGGCTATTTTCATAATCTTATACAAAGCGCTAGATTCTACTGTCTATATTCATGTTGCTCTCTTTTTCGTAGATGAGCTTTCGCTTCCCATTGCTTTGTACAGACTGCAGTAGGAGGTTGTGATTCTTCCCATTCAAGAATCCCATTAATTCTTCTAATTTTCGTGTACCAGCTTTAGCAAAACCTATCCATACAAGAGTCGATTCTTTAGACGTAGCAAACTCCATGCTCTTAGTCAAATATCCTATCACAAATCCTTTTATCCTCCACAGTAGCTTCTTAAGTAGCTTCTGATACGAGTCAGAGTTCCGCTTACTCAGAGCATTACTGTCAATTGGCTAAGTAGCACTTACCAGCATTAATACAGCTACATCGTACAACTCAATCATCGTAAGAATATCAGTTCATCTAACTTTTAGTTTTTCATTAAGTGAGGTGGGTTGAACTACATAACAGAAAACTACAACATTTTTAATAATCTGACCATCTGTCCAAAACTTAGCCGCACTTATGTAGGATATCCAGCAACCATTTCCTCTTTCTCATGGAAATTAGATAAAAACATAAGCCCCATACTAATTTAATACAATTTGCGAGGACAAAATGCAAATTACCTCACCTCCACCAAGGACGAAATGCTCCTCTGATAGCAAATTGAAATTTCCTCTTTGAGTTTCATTTCTTTCCGATATCACAAGTAAAAGAGTAGGTAGTAGAGTATCTACTACTGCTGTCTCCAAAGGACACGCTATTCATTCAATCCATAATGGCTACCATAAAGGTTCAGTTCAGAGAGTGGCCCAATGCGCCAGGATGTTGGACGTTGAATTTTAATTCATTTTTAAATTAAAACGATTTATCAGTTTACACTTCATCTCTCATCAATTTACTGGAAAATTGGATTTTATCAAACTTATATCCTGTATTCGCTGTCTTTCTCGTTTTATCCATTAAGGACTCTTTTTTTTTTGTGATTTTGTGTGCCATGTCAAAGGACTCTCTCTCATGTCCATCATTGAAGTGAAATTAAAACTGCACAACCAGCTGAGTTAAAAAAAAAAAGAAAAATCAAAAACAAACTACAACCTGAAGTGGAGCTTCCACTCCACTTATCCAGTTATCCTGTGGACGATTTTTACTTCTTTCCTTCGCTCAATGATGTCCATGGATTTAATAAATCAAAATCAAAGATTTAGACAAGTTCGACAGTTCGTGCATGGATTCTTCAGAAAAGAAGAGAGATCTTCTTGAGTGAAAAATAGTTTTTCAATCGCAGCGATTCATCATAAGGATTTATGTGTGCTGCTGCTGCTGCTCCTTTGGCAGTCTGTTCCTTAATTGAATTATTCCATCCATAGAATGCTCGCAACCACTAATGCTAATAGTCTTTTGCATTTGAATTACAACCCAACCTCCCCTGAGATATTGTTCTAATGTTCTTCCTAATTGGATCTCGAAAATAATTTAGCAGATTTTTGGCGCAAGGAAGAAAACTGGATGATGTGAAACACATTTCCGGTGTCCTTAATTCATATTATTCAAGTGCACACATTAGAACGGCACTGGCAAAGGCAACGGTACCATTCGCAAGGAATAAGTTTTGTTCTTATGCTTTTGGTGCTGGTGCGCAGTAATTTGGAGGATTTGAGTAGAAAAAGGATGGGAACGCTCTTACGTGTCTTTGGTAGTAATTCTTCGACGTGGCTGGATAATTAGTGCATGGGTTTTTTCTGTAAGAGTGGTAAATAACCTTAATTAGTAGGTTGCGGCTATGAATTTAGCTTGTATAAGAAGCTTTGACTGCTGTGGAGTACTGCATTGTGCATTTGTGCTATGTAGCAGTGATGGGTACCCTTTTTAGATTTAATGGTTTTAATGACCCTATAGTGGAATTTTTTGAGAAGGACTTATTTTTTTAAGTAAGTATTTTATTAAGTAAGGAGTGGGGTGATCGGAGGGTGCTCTAAAACCCAAACGAAGTACTTCGACCTAAAAAAGTGATCTTTTGTACTAACCCCTGAAGGAAAGCATGTTACAATGGTGTCCTAACTGAAAACAAGTTCTCGAAGGAAGCTTAGGATGCTTTGGGCTGAGGAACAGATTAGGTCGGATAGGGTGATAAATCCTTTATGAACAATTTTTTGTCTGGTGCGAGCGATGGCGGGTCATTCACACACAATGTGCTCAACAGTTTCAGTGTACTCAAGGCATAGTTTGCAAGTGTCGAATTGACTTATGACAATTTTCTTAAGGTGGTGTTTGAAAGAGCAATGACCAGTAAGGAAGTCTGTTAAAAACTTTGTATTATGTTTGTTCATTGCTGGAATGGAGAACAATAAATCATTTTGTGTGTCTTAGACCTCTTTGTGAGTCGCAGTATGTGCGCTTTTTGTGTTGTTCCCAACGATCTAGCTGAATTTTAATTTAGATTGTAGGTAGGCCGTAAAGCGCTTTCGGACCAATGAATTTGAGTTGAGAGCCAGATCTGGCTAGTTCATCAGCAGTCTCATTGCGTTGCCCTTGTGAGCAGGGACACAATTAAGTGAGAGGGTGTTATGTCAGCAAGCTGCTTGAGGGTAAAAAGATCGTTTTAAACCAATTTAGACCAATATTTCATAGAATGTTTATGCGTGATCTTCGGAGGCCTGTTCTAATGCATTCTCTGGCACATAGCTCTATATTTTAGGTAAGTAAATCCAATCCTAGTTACATTGAAGTCTATCCCTATGTAGGAGACAATAAATGTATTCCCCGTGCAGTGACGGGTTAAGAATATCACTGTAGCGCCCCCTAACAATAGCGCTTGTCGTAGAAGTCGAGCAAGAGGACAAATCAGATCTAGGCAATATAACACCCAAGTGAGCCCAGCGACACATACCATACACTACCTTAGAAACTCTTCCACTAGTTTCCATGCGAGTCCGTGGGTTGACACGACTGGAGATCACCGGTGTCATAAAACACGAGCATGTACGTGTCAAACAACAAACACCATCACAATAATATTGCAAAACTGTATCATTACGGAAATACTTGTTAAACGGAAAGGCACTACCCAACCAGGCATTATCACTGCTGCGCATGGTACTGATCCTGGACCGAGCAGAAATTTTAGAGTCAGAGCTATACGGATAAAACAGTTTGGATGAAATTTGAAGGTCGCGAGTTGGAACGTTGGAAGCATGACCGGTCGAAGTTACGAGCTGAAAGAGATGATGAATAGAAGGCGGGTGGATATCTTGTGTGTCCAAGAGACGAAATGGAAAAACACCGGAAATCGGTCGGGTTTCTTGGACGTTAGGACAAAAGATTACAAGATGTTCTACTACGAAACGGAAAAGGCTAAGAACGGAATCGTTATCATCCTCGCGGCAGAGCTACTTGGTAACGTCTTGAGCATTTCGAAGTCCAGCGACCGTTTGATGTCTCTCAAACTAGTAATACAAGAAGAGGTGTGAAATATTGTCAGTGCATATGCTCCCCAAAATGGGTGCAATCAGGGAGATAAAGATGCATTTTGGGTAGATTTCCACAATCTCCTTAAGAACATCTCAAAGGAAGAGTTTCTGTTTGTTGGAGGAGATTTGAATGAACATGTCGGGAAGCCAAACGAAGGCTATGAAGACTGCCATGGAGGACCAGAATATGGCACCAGGAACATTCCTGGTGAAGACATCCTTAGCATGTGCAAATCACACGGTCTTATCATGTTAAATACCATGTTCATCAAACAAAGCCGACACCTGATCACTTTCAGCAGTGGTGGGAATGAAACCCAGATTGACTAGCATTTGGCAACCAGTTTCATTAAGCCTCGGGTAAAAGATTGCAAAGTGATCCTGGGAGAGGCGATCGCTCGGCAACACCGTCTCCTGCTAACAGAAATTTTTATGAAGACACAAAAGAAAAGCAAACAAACAAGGGTCCCTGAGAAAATCAAGTGATACAATCTGGACAAAGAAAAGGACGAGGCTTTGTTTTCATGATGAAAAATTTCCTCTCTCACACCATCAACGGAACTGAGGATGAAGAGTGCAGAGCACAAAATATGTGGGATTCCCTACAGCGAACTGCTTAAAGAAGTCCAAATCACTGCTATGAGCTTCAAAAGGCCACCACCAACACGCCAAAGAAACATGGTGGTGGGGTGATGAACCTAAGAAGGTGATAAATGAGAAGAAAGCGGCTTCCAAAGCGTGGTCAAAGTGTCCCTCTAATAATAGAGACGATAAAGGTCGCCTCGAAGTGGAATACAGGTGTTGCAAGAAAAAAGCGAAGAAGAAGTGCGTCCAGCTTCAAGCAGAGAGTACGGAGGGCCTGTATCGGGAGCTGGAGAAAATATCTTTCCCGGTTGCTAATGCAAACCAGGCTATTCAGGAGCTGCGAAGACACAATATGAACAACAGCGCAACCGTCTTCAAAATAGCCGCCCAAGGAAGGAGGAATGCCCTGAGATTCGTTCGCCAAGGTAGGTAGGTAGGTAGAACTGGCGGTTCTGTAAAACGGAGACCTAATTAGCACAGTTGTGCCGTGTTGATACCACGGCTCTTGTGACCTTGGATGTTGATGTGTGTTGGTGAGGACAATCTAGAGCTAGCCTGTGGAGTTTAAGAAGAGGGTTAGCTCATTTATGTTCTTACCCGTGATCTCCTCAAGTGAATTGTAGAAGGGTTTGCCTAATGCTTGATGTCTAGCCCTAGCTAGTGCTGGAGAAGTGCATATGTAGTGGATAATTGTTTCGTTTTCGGTGGCTATGTTGCAACTACGGCAGTGTGTATTACACCTAGTTTGGATGCGTGCTATCCTACTGGCCAGTGTCCCGTGATTATTGCGCTTGTACGGGCAATGTCTTTGCGCGTTCTGTTCAATAGGGTGGTTGTTTTGGTCTTGTTGTAGCTAGGCCACATCTTTCTGGATATGGCGCAGTTCGTTAATCTAGACCATTTAAGGCTAGCTTTTCTAAGAAAGATTGAGGAGATGTTTGCCTTAATTGCTCCGTGCGGGGTGTGAACAAGTTCAGCAAGTGGGCTGAGCCTCGCCTGGCCAGTTCGTCAGCATGTTCGTTGCCATCAACGTTGCTGTGGCCTGGAACCCAGACTAGGGTCACCATGCATTGGCCATCTAGCGAGGCCAGCTCCTGTCGGCATTCTAGTACTAATTTCGAGGAAATGGTTTCCGAGGCAATGGCTTTGATAGCAGCTTGGCTATCGATTAAAATAGCGATTCTTTGCCTTGGTAGTGTATTTGTGTGTGACTTGATTTGCCGAATGGCGAGTAATTCCGCTTGGAAGACGCTGGCAGCGTCCGGGAGTCTATACGATCTTGCGATGTTCAGGGACTCCGAGAAAACACCCGCACCAACTCCACAGTCCATTTTTGACCCATCGGTGTAGACTGTTAGATCGAAACCACTGATCGCCTGTCCATCTTGCAGAACTTTTCTTCTAGGGAATTGTACATCGAAATGCTTGTGAAGTTCAATGTGGGGATGAAGCAGTCTGTTGGAGTCGATACGAGTTCTCCTGGTAGGAAATCTAGGATATTGCTGTGTCCATAGGGTTTCGCAGTCCAACACTTGGGCTCTCTGAGTCTGATTGCGCTGTGCGCTGAGATGTTGGTGATATGTAGATCTAGGGCTAAAATGTGTTGCAGGACTGTTAGAGCGTCTGACGGAGTTGACCGTAGGGCGCCTGTGTTGCCTATGCATGCTGCTCTTTGCACCTTATTTAGTTTGGTTATGTTATATGCTTTTTAAGGGCCGCCCACCATACTATCGGCCCGTAGGTAAGGATTGGGCGTACTACGGCTGTGTACATCCACAGGGTCAATTTTGGTTGCAGGCCCCATCTTTTGCCGAAGGTTCTGTTGCAGGCATAGAAGGCTATACATGCTTTCTTTACTCGTTCGTCTATGTTTGGTTTCCAGTTAAGTTTAGGATCTAGAATAACTTTTAGGTACTTAGCACTGGAAGATAAGGAGAGTATCTGACCGTTTAGTCCAGGAAGATTGAATTCGGGTATTTTGGTTTTTGTGGTGAAAAGCATCAGTTCAGTTTTATTTGGGATGACTCCAAGTCCACACTCTCTGGCCCATGCGGTGACTTTACTTAGAGCACTCTGCAGGATCTAACTTATCACGGGAGGAAAAAGTCCCGACACTAAAATCACCATGTCGTCCGCATACCGAACTACTTTAATTCTTTCTCTGTCTAAGCATAAAAGGATTTTATTCATGACTATTAGTCATAGTAGAGGTGAGATGACTCCACATTGGGGCGTACCTCTACTGGCAAATTTGGTTATGCTGCTGTTTCCTAGAGATTATGTAGTTATGTTCATGGTGCTTTTTTTTTGTATTTTAGAGAAATTTCGTGTGGTTACATCAATTAGTTAAGGTCCATCTGTATATTTTGTGTGGATGAATGGGACATTTTCTATCGGATTTCGATCCTTTGAATGCGTCTGGCAAGGACTTGGCGACAAGTAAAACGTCTGGAACTTACATCTTTGTAACCAGGGCGTCTTCCTCTATGTTTTACAAAAAAAAATAAGTGGTTACAAAAATTATTCCAAATTAGCATTCTGGCAAGACTTCGCCTGGCAAGCCCTTGGCGACATCCAAAACGTCTTGGACCTTCATTATTGTATTCACGCTGTAATAGTCCATGGTTCAGGAAAAATTGGTGCGGTTACATAAATTATTCAAAATTGGAATTTTGTACGCGTTTCTACCGCGTCTGGCAGGGCTTTAGATACACTTAAGACGTCTTGGACACATGTATTTTTACTGAAGGGGTCGCTATAATGTACGAGTACATTCAAGCGGTTACACCTATTATTCCTGTTTTGAAATTTGTAGCATTTTCAAAATACAGTTAATTCCTTTGGCTGCCATTACGTGCTGCCAGACGAGCATATCTCAAGTAATGGGCATCAAGGCAACATATTAACATAGGATTCGTTCGGTTACCTCTCACGTCCAAAATTAACTGCGGGCTCTTGGTCTAATTATGCTTCAAAAAATGCAAGAGGTAGCAATCCCATGGCTCGTACCGATTTTCAGGAGCTGCATCCTAAATAACCATGTACCCAACTCATGGAGACAGGTGAGAGTGGTCTTCATTCTGAAGGTGGGGAGGCGCGGACATGAGAACCCGAAAGATTTCAGACCAATGAGTCTGACCTCCTTCGTTTTGAAGACCCTCGAGCGCGTTCTAGACAACCATCTGCGAGATACAAGTCATCTCTCTCCAAATCCCAACACGCATACCTCAAAGGAAGATCTACAGAAACAGCTCTTCATGAAGTAGTGCGAACAATAGGAAAATCCCTACAGTATAAGGAATACACTTTAGCTACCTTTCTAGACATAGAAGGACAGGCTTTTAACAATGTACACACTGAAGTAATTCTAGAGCCCCTCACGGAGCTGGGCATAGAAACCTACCTAAGCCAATGGATAGTCTCTATGCTCAGCACTAGAACCATTCAGGCATCTCTAGCATATCTCAAATAATGGGCATCAAGGCAACATATTAACATAGGATTCGTTCGGTTACCTCTCAAGTCCAAAATTAACTGCGGGCTCTTAGACTAAATGGGCAGAATGCCATCTAGGCCTGGCGATTTATAAGGGGCGAAGCTGCGAATGGACCAGGAAATTTTTTTCTTCGGTAATAATGGGTATTATGTGTTCCCAGGATTGTAGGCATTGTGAACTGTTAGGCTCAGTGTAGCTGTCTTTACATCCGGAAAAGTGGGTGTATATCAAGATCTTTAAGGATTCTGCAGTTGACTCCGTCCACTTACCATCCAACCTTTTCAGGAGGGATGGATTGGAATGATCCTTCGATAGAATCTTGCTGAGTCTAGCGGAGTCTTTGAGGGTATCAATTGATTGTCAATACTCTACCCAGGACCGTTTCTTGGCCATTCTGATAGCTTTTTTGTATGTTTTAAGGCTGTCCGTGTAAGGCTGCCAGTATTTGCACTTGTAGCAGATATTGAAGGTCTCTCTAGTCAGTTTCCTGAGGTTAGAGAGTTCTTCGTTCCACCACGGAGGGAAGGTCTTTTTGCTGTATTTGACCGGACACGAAACTTTATAAGCATTATTTAAGGCTTTTTTTATTGAAGGCTTTTTTTATTACAGTCCTTGATTATCCGCTCAGGCCTATTCCAGACATTTATTTGAATGGAACAGTGCTTCCCAAGTGCGAAAAGTTCAAATATCTGGGATCTATGATCAATAGCAAAGCAGCTTGTGATGACGACATCAATCATCGTGTAAGCGTAGGGTGGATGAAGTGGCGAGAAAATTCCGCTATCGTCTGTGACAGAAAAATGTCCCCTAAGTTGAAAGGAAGGCTCTACACCGCAGTTTTGCGTCCAGCGCTCACATACGGTTCACAATGTTAGACGATGTACAAAACGTATGAGAGTAAATTAACGGCAGCTGTGATGAACATGCTTCGCATGACAGCAGGAGTGACAAAGCTTGATTGAATAAGAAGTTCGAAGATCCGTGGGAGCTTTCACATCAAGAAAACAATCGTACAAAAAATAGAGTGCGACCGGCTCAGTTGGTATAGCCACGTTGAAACAAGAGATCATTTGAAACCTGTTAAAAAGGCAATATCAGTGAACGTTCCGAGGACATCGCGAGGCAGGAGAGGCAGGCCTATAAACGCCTGGATCACATAAATGCGACGAGATCGTCATTTCATTGACCTCAGTAACCGAGTGATCCAAAATAGGGAGGCCTGTCGATATTTTCTGATGTCAAATAGGCGAACCCCACAGGCGGATCAGTAGAAATGCGGTGAAGTGGGAGGGTTATGATCTCTTGTTTTCGGATCACAGCCTCGCCCAAATAGGAGAAGAAGAAGAAAGCAGGGCTGAGATGATCAGGGTCTTATATAGAGTCTCTTTAGTTGTTCGAGACGGGGCTTTATTATTGAAATTGAGTTATACTTTGCCCGATTTCGGCGCTAGTATTATTGTCGGAATTAAAAGCAGAGCTGAGATAAACAAAGTTCTTTACTTCCTCGAAGTTGTATCTGTACACTGTGACATTCTGTCCAATTCGTCGGTGTTGATTGTCCCTACTTGTTTCCTCAGCATACCGCTAAACCCATTTCGGATGCTTCTGCTTCAATACCTGCAAACGCACCGGTGACAGCCTGCTCGGACAAATGATGCTGAGATTCCTTTCAAGAGGCATACAGTCGTCTGACCAAATTTTAAAGATGAGTTGGTGTATGCTCTCTACCAATTTATCACCAGCTGCCTGAAAAGTTTACTGGTAAACCGCGAGGTCCAGCAGTATTCTTTGACTTCAGCTTTCATATTGCTATCCTCAGGTGGCCAGAAATTTTGACTATCATCCTCTATGTTGAATGGTTCAAACATAATTGCATAGAACGTACATTGTTCAATTTGTTAAATTTTAAGGATCGAGGGCTGTTGTTGAGAAACCCTATACCTGGGTGAACGTTGAACAATTCGACAAATGTAAAACTCTGGACTTAAAAAAAGTAGTTCCTACAAAATATGCACTGCAAAAATAACTACGTAACTTTACAGTGAAGTCCTTTTCCAACTAAGCATTAAAAATCCACTTTTATTTTCGCTGTCAAATTATCCTGCCGCTCTTGTTTTATTCTGACAGTTCGGTTGCACATTTCTGTCTGTACACTTACCCGGCTCCTGTCATTCTCTTGCAACAACTGTTGCAGCAGTTCTGCATACAACCGCAATGTTCAGACGAAGGAATAAATGAAAATTATCCGAAAGGACATTTCACACAAAGAACACCGAACGGTTCACAAGACACTTTTTATGCTCAACAAAAAAGTGCTTTAAAAATATTTTCCAACCTAGATAAAATGCTTATAAAAAAAAATAGATTTCGTCTATCCAATTGGTCCTTTGAAATCCTTTTTTGTGGTTTAAATTTTATTTTTCTTGTCAGCGACTGTCACAGAGAAAATAAATTTTTCAAAAAGGATATTATACCGTCGGAGAGAGCAAGCCGGCATCCTGCACAATATGTGCAACGAACATCAAACTTTTAAATGGTCTCTGAACTTTTAAAGGCAGGAAAAAGAAAAAGAAAAAAAGAAAAACTTATAAATCCTTATAAAAATATAATCGTGGCCATAATAAAAATGTCAGTGAGCACTTTTAAGTGCCAAACCGGACATCTCCATGCGGTCTTCTCCATGCTCGCCTTTGAATAGAATGACCAGACTACACCAACTGGCCAATCTATCCTCTCGTATAAGCTCAGAAGAGGGAAAGACTGAGGAAAAGGATTAAAATGGATGACCGCAATAAAATACGAATGACATCAATTTGAGGAGAAAGATTTTTCTTGTGCTACCATGTCCTTTTCGGTGCCGCACACCCCACAGGGTTACAAACAGATTCGCTCTTGGAGTGCCTATGTGTGTGGTATAGTAAACGACTAATATTGGCCGTCTTGCGGCTATTTGCTTAGGGAGGCTTGTGATCGATTTAGAGGATTCATACGGAAGGACTCCGTAATAGGTTTTCTTTTCATAGTTGGGACTACAATGGGTGGTTATTCGCACAGAGAAATAGGGAATCCTTTTGTTGATGGCCAGCGCGGAGTGGGTGCCTACGAATGTGTTGTAATCTCGGTCAATATGAACAGTTTTTTGAAAGTTTGTTCGGTCCTAGAATACTATTGTGATATTTCAATGGGATATGGCTATGGCTTGGGAGGTTATGGGGTTTGTTTGGTAGACGAATGCGAAGTGTTCATTTGCTTAGAGCTTGCGGGTATTCTCGAAAGCAAAGGAGACTTGCTTGCAGTATTTCGAACAAGCTTTAGGATATCAAAACTGATTTTAGTCAAAAACTATTAAAGAGTGATATACTTCAAAGGCATGGATTACCGAATGTATTCTAAAACGTTTGGGGGATGGAAGCAAACCTATGAACAGTCCATACTACTGCCATCTACGAAGCGTTGAATTCGACTGGATTGTCAAAGAAATAGCGATTTGAGGAATCTGTGTTCTTATATTTGTGGTTATAGGGACGGTCTTGTTCACAAGGATGTGTATTGCACCGTCAGACATACGGTGTTAACTAAACATTTGCAAAGAGCAACAATTAGTGTTATTATTATATATTGGACGGGATGAACAGATCAAGACAGACTTGTCTAATACTGCGGCCTTAAGAGATCTTTTGTATTATCCCATACAATCCTTACTTACTTAAAGGGCTCCCGGGCTTTGAAAAGTCTCTGCCTGAGACACAGCGGCTTGCTAAGGTTATTCTTCATCGGATCTCCACAAAGGTGTTATTTGTGGGGTTTATGTTTGCTCCGAGGTATGTAGACTCCTTAACTACCTCGAAATCGTAGTCATCACCAGTGACGTTCTGTCCAAGGTTTTGAGCAGATAATTTCTTGTTTCCTGACAACATGTACTTAGTCTTGTCCCCATTTACTTCAAGACCTACTCGTTTCGCCTGTGCTTCAATTGCCGCAAATGTTTCTACAATGGCTTACCGGGATCATCCGATGATGTCAATGTTGTCCGCGTATCCCAGCTGTAGGACGGATTTGTGAAAAATAGTGCCATCCGTGTTTACACCTTCCCTACGCACTATCTCCTCCAGCACAATATTGAAGAAGTCACATGACAGCGCATCTCCTTGCTGGAATCCGGTGCAGGTTTGGAGGTTTAACAGAGCAAGACGATGAGTTCAAGACGATGAATGCTGTCATAAGCGGCCTTAAATTCGGCGAAAAGGTGGTGAGTGTCGACTTGATATTCATTGGTCTTTTCCAAGATTTGCTTTAGTATGAAAATTTAGTCTATTGTCGATCGGCTGGGGCCGAAGCCACACTGGTACGTGCCGATTAGTGTATTGCAGAAAGGTTTTAGACGTTCACAGAACATACGTTGGACAGGATCTTATATGCGATATTTAGCAGGGATATGCCTCGATAGTTCCTACAAGACATAGGATCGCCATCTTCAAGGTCATATAGAGCTAATAATCCAGCCGTCGGACTTGCTTTCCTCCAATCATACTTAGCTGATGACTTGCTGCATGTGCCTTACGAAGACATCACCTCCGTGTTTAACTGGGAGGCCATCAGAGCCACCGGCTTTGTTGTTTTCCAGTTTTCTGATTGATTGGGCACAATGGACCCGAACTGTTGGTCTAAGTGGGCAGTGACTCTTTTTCACAGTGCAACCATCTACCTAACCTAACCTAACTGTCTCATCTGCTTTATAATAATGCACGCTTTTCTGGACTTCTTTCATCTTTATACGGTACTGGAACTCAAGCAAATTCTTACCCTTATATGCGTTTACCCTTTAGACCTTCATGCATGTAATAGAGAATGCAGGTTAATACCTTCTGAACTCAAACTCATTACAGAGATTGTCCAAGTCTCTAAGTCCTAAAGAAGTCGAGAATGAAAGTCTCAAAACAAAATGTCGAAGGAGGATAATTGTGACCCCGACAACTTCATTAAGGTGACATCCAGAGTACAAGCCTACACAGTCGGAAAGGCTCTAATGGAGCACATTGTTAGAGCTCAAGAAAGTATATACATATGAATGGCTCACAGGAGATTGAGAAGGGAGAGACGAATTCGTCAAGCATCTGAAGTTAGTAATCATTATGGATGAGTACCCCTCCAACCAGGTGACTGCAGGCCAAAAACCAAGTAAGAACTCTATACAGAGAGCAACATTATGACTTGCGCTAAGTCAATGGATCTTTAGCAAACGTCGCAGCTCATGAATAACCCATTCGAGTGCTGCTAAGACATAATGTAGAGCATATGGTCTAGCTGTGGACGACCTAGGTTAGGTTAAGGATAGGTTGGCTGTCTGTACGAAAGTGCAGATACACTTAGATCAGTAAAGTTCCATTGTGATGCCATGGACATACCATTAGACCACTCAAGGACTAATTAAATTCAACCGGAGTTTTTGATAAAGTGATGAATGCTCTTGACGCGCAAGGATGCTAAATCGCTGAGGTCATCAAGGAAGGGGGCCCCTTTTATGCGATAGAGCCGAACATATACATAGAAGGTAAAGGATGGTTTCTCCCTCCTCCTTCTCGCTACAGCTCCTACAGAAGTCATTGGAGAAGAGGTCAAGTCTTTTGGCATGTTGGCATATAAGACAGTATCCATGGACGACCTTTTCGAGAACTGAAAAAATATGGTATCGTCACTACCGGTATTGAAAGGGCTCCTTTAGGTACCTCTAATAACTGGCTTTCACGTCAAATGTTGCTTGCAAAGTAAGCAATATGAGACTTAAAGCAGCCAGCCTTAGGTAAAGAATATTGTTCATAACGAAGGATTCAAGTCCGCTGCTTTTACCTCAGTTGGAGAAAATCCACTGCTAAGCACAATCGATTCTAAACAATGAACTAAACGAATGACCGTAGCTTCATCCCCAACCTGATCCAATGAAAAACTTCTCGAAAGCAATGACTATATATGCAAATAGTAGAGGACGGACAGAGCCGAAGGCGAATGAAGCATTACATCTGCTATTCTGTTGACGACATTTTCCTTCGTTTGATCTGGCAGCCGAGAGAACACTTTCTAGCCAATGTATGCCATTAAAGAAACACCAAAAGATTGATGCAGCTTTTAGGCCTGTCAATCATTTTCGAGTTAATTTCCTTATAATCTTCTCCCAGGGGAGATGAACCCACTTCGCTGGTACAACACTCTAAGATATCTGCAGATGAGTGTTGATTCTGGTCTTAAGTTATGAAAAGAATATTCAAAGTGATTCTGTAGACTCTTCTTAAACAAACCGGCTAATGCAATTAAGAAAATTAAAAACAGTATTTCTGAAAAATTAACCAAAGGGTTCTCTAAAAATGGAACCATCAATCTAGCGAAAGCTTGGGCTTTGCTCTAACTGCGTTAGCTATCCTCCAGATGAAAGGTTCCTTTGATCAGCACTGTTCTGCAAATCTAATCAATTTTTGTAAAGTTTTCTCCTCTCTTAACAGCCTTACCCCATCCATTACACTCACCGTTGTTGCGCAAATCAAATTTACATCCTAATCGCGTTCCATGAAAATCCAAATCAACATGCATAACTCTTAAACATAATTTCGCCCACAATGAATATTTATAACCCAACGGGGCGTAGCGCACTCCCCGTTTTCGAGAAATACACCACAACACACCCCCCTCACCCCAATCGAGAGCGAGAACAGTTAATAAAAGGCTCATTAAAAATGATTCCGCAAATTGCTCGATTAGATGGCGAGCTCAAATGGCATTGGCACGCGCCTCCAAGGATATTATAACACCACCAGCATGCCTGCCTATCCACAATAACAGTTAAAAGGGAGTTATTATCAAATTCCGATTGTTGTTGGTTCAATAGGTAGCTACAGCAGTGTAACATCGGGCTAATGGATTCGTTATTAGCACTAATTTGATTTTGGTTTTATCACGCCGCGGTGTGGCGTTTGTTCGGGGGGTACTCTAAAACTTACGCAACTGGTGGCAAGTATTTGTAATAGCATTTCGATGCAAATCGGATTTTGACAAGTGTCATCTGTCATTGGGGGAACGGATTTGATTACAAAAACTAACCCATTCTCAATTGGTGTGACATTAGATGAAGGACAGAATTGAATCTCGGCTACAACAAGTTATTGCATCTAGTTGATATTTTGAATATGTATATGCACCATCTGTCATTCGAAACGTCAGAGATGTCCTGCAAAGGTCCAGGTGAACTATTTCTCTGTCAACGTTCAATGGATTTTTGATGGTACTTTCAGTTGGGCTGTCCTTCTGTTGCAGTACGTCTGTGAAAAGGGTTGTAAAATCAAGGAAATTCACTTTCCAATATAACGTGTTTCTTCGGAGGGGCATCACTTTAAAACAAAAACTTGTTGTATGGGTGAAAAATTCTATCACATGCCGTCGGCAGGTGGGGTGATGAGTTGAAGGTGCGCCACAGTCACTTGGGCTTTTTTTGAAGAGGAAATGAAGTGCCATCTGTGCTTTGGTATTTGAAGAGTTTTGCGGAATTTCGAGTGATTTTGCGTCATTTGAAGGTGGATAGTCTGTTGAGGTTTTTAAAGGAATTCGGAGGGAAATAGGCATTGAAACCCCATTTAAAGTGACTGCGGAATATGTCTACTGCAGGGCAACTATTGATTTGCTTTTTGTTCTTTGCACCTTACTGCTGGTCGTAGCACCTTTGATACAATAAGTCTGTTTTGGTGAGACATCGTAACACAGTAGTTGTCAGTGAAGAAAAATTTATCACAGAGACCAACAACATTTTCTAGAGTGAAAAAGTGACTCCCACTAAAGAGTTCGGAATACTCAATTCCAGGGGGCGCAGAAATGAATATTATTTTTCTAACCGGACACTGTCCACTCATGTACCATCTAAATAAAATGAAACTTTCAGATACGGCCATGTGCAGACTCTGCGGGGAACAAAGAGAAACAGCAGAATACTGTTGCATTTATGAACACTGCATATGGAGTAATCAAGAGATGTCGCCCGAAGCATCGGAGAGCTAGTTTTAGTTTTTGACAGCAGAGAGGGAGAAAGACAACGTGGTAAAAGTAGTCGAGTAATTTTTAGCGCCAATAAACAATCTTTTTAAAGAAACTAGGAAAATCTTCTCATTTCTCACCCAGCAAATTAAGTAACGCAGAAAATCGTTACAGTGGTGTCAGAAGTGGGATTGAGAAATAGAGAAATTTACCATGAGCGAATCATTGTTGCAAGATTTGCAAGGGCAGATGCAGGAACTGCTCACGACAATGAAAGCTCTATCAGTTTCTTTACAAGAGCAAAAATGTGAGCTGGAGAAAACTAGAACCGAAACTATGGGCCTCTACAAGGAGCAAGAACGGCGTTTGGATGACTTGCAGCAAACGATGAGTGCCACCACGTTTGTGGATAACGTTGTGCGGCTGGCTGAAGTTTCTACGCCTTCCAATAGTCCACGTGGAGAACCTCAACTTCGAGACAGAACAGCACAGGCGGCTCCCTCACCGACTGCACAAGTGTCAAGTGGTAACAACAGTGCGCCATTCTTATCGGCGCAAACTAGGTTATCATCTGTTTCTCCCATGAAAATCAAACCGCATCCGTTCGATGGTTGTATCTCGTTCGATGATTATTTGGTGCAGTTTGAGATTATTGCTCAAGCTGGTGGTTGGTGCACTGAACAAAAAGCGCTGCAGCTGGCAGGTATGCTGCGAGGACCTGCACTTGTTGTGCTGAGTAATTTGGGGCAGGAAGATCGATGTAATTATAACAAACTCGTCGACGCTCTCAAACTCAGATTCTTGGGGCAGACTAAACAAATCACTCATGCTCAACTGCGATCTCGAGTCCAAAGGCCCAGGGAAGACTTAGCCGAATACTCTGCGGATATCGAACGACTTACTCGTGTAGTGTTTGGTGACTGTCCTAAGGAAGCTCAGGACCGGATTGCAACAATGCAATTTATAGATGGCATTGCAAGCATGGATGTTCAGGATCTAGTTAGAGTAGCCAATCCGAAATCACTCTGTGAAGCAGTTAGTAAGGCCACGGAGCTGCAGGCGTCTAGACTTGCAACTAGGGATAGTCGACAAAATGTTCGTACAGTGCAGGCTGCAGAAGACGAATTCGATTCAAGACGACAGTGCCGACCCCATTGGCGCAGATTTTCGAACCGTAACCAGTCTACACGCGCTAACGATGCTTCGACCAGCAATCAGTTACTCCAGCAAACGGGAAACGACCAGCAGTCCATTTTCGAGGGCCAAAATTGACTGCGTCTGAATGGCCCTTACAAGTTACAGTTAACGCACTAAGCCCTTCTAAAGGACTTATTTTTCCTGCCTCGGTAGCCAATATTCCTTGTAATTTTATAGTGGATACTGGGTCTGATGTTACTTTAATTTCTAGCAGACTCGTACCTCCCAGAACCAAGCTTTCACCTACTAGTGTCAAGTTATCCAGTATAACTGGTGAAGCAGCTGCTGTGAAAGGGAGATGGAGAGCCTTTCTACAGTGTGGATCATTCCAGAAGAAAATTTGGCTTTTGGTAGCTGACTTGCCGTGCGAAGGCATACTTGGGTTAGACTTTTTGTCCGAAAATGGCGGTAATATCGATGTGAAACGGAAAATATTGTGGATTGGAAATCAGAAAGTGGAGCTGAGCGGTGAGTCTAATACAAATTCTTTAAAACATTCCGTCAATTTGTGTATAAACGGTAGTACATTAATTGCTGCTCAGCATGAACAGTTTATTAAAACAAAAGTAGACTCCAACATAACTGAAGAGATGCTTCAACATAATTTGGAAGTTCTTCCTAAAGGTCCCTTAACAACTAGGGCGCTGTGCTCTCCTACGAATAATAGAGTGAAGGTACGGGTAGCGAATCTAAGTAACCACGATGTTCGAGTCCCGTCAGGATCAGCGATCGCTTCGAAAGAAGAAATGACTAATGTGGATAAGGTCAGTTCACCCATAGTCCAAGGTGCCTGTCCGAAGGTGAAAGACGAGGTCGCGGAACATTTGCATAGAATTCATCGTCGAGCTTCGGAGCGGCATGCAGTTAGGGCCATTTACGAGGGTTTAGACGGAAATAGATTTCGACTTCTGCAGCAAGCTGATAACGTGCTGGATAAAGTGTACCAATGGGTTTCATCGGGGACTCGTCCCGAATGGAAGGATATTTCGAATCAATCAGCGCTGGTGAAGGCTTACTGGACGCAGTTCTCAGCTTTAGAATTATGTGAGGGAGTGCTTTGCCGACGCTGGGAAACAAACGAAAGGACTGCCCAGACGAAATTCTTACCTATCGTACCTCAAGCTTGCCGAAAGGACATATTCAAGGTGTACCATGATTCAATGTTCGGGGGCCACTTTGGCGTGAACAAGACACTTGCTAAAATAAAAGAGAGGTATTACTGGATTGGTGCTCGAGCCGACGTGATATCCTGGTGTGCGGAATGCGACATTTGTGCGTCAAAGCAGGGACCTCAAAAGAGAACACGAGGTAATTTGCAGATCTATTCCACTGGTGTTCCATTTGAAAGAGTTGCAGTAGACATTCTGGGTCCACTCCCAATGACAACAAACAACAACAAATATGTCTTAGTTTGTATGGACTATTTTACCAAATGGGTGGAATGCTTGGCTATACCCGACCAAACCGCTGAAACTGTCTCCAGAGCTTTAGTCGACGATGTGTTTTCCCGTTTCGGAGTGCCGTTGGAGCTACATTCGGATCAAGGCCGAAATTTCGAGAGCGATGTTTTCTCTCAGACCCTACGCACTTTGGGGATCCGCAAGACAAGGACAACGCCATTACATCCACAATCGGACGGTTTGGTTGAACGCATGAATCGAACTCTACTCCAATATTTGTCGAAGTTCATAGGAGAACACCAAAATACATGGGATTCATTGCTCCCTCTCTTCGGAATGGCATATCGAGCAGCAGTACAGGACTCCACTGGTCAATCGCCCCACAAGATGTTGACTGGTAGAGAAATGCGACTACCCACCGACCTTCTACTGGGAAAACCTCCAGACGGAGAATGCTCTTCTACTGGTTACGTTCATGAGTTGGAAATGAATTTGGCCCATATCCATCAATGTGCTCGAGCGAAGTTGTTGTATTCCGCCGAGAGAATGAGGCGACAGTACGATTGGTCGTCCAATCTAATCCCGTTGGAAGAGGGATCTTTCGTCTGGCTTCACAATCCTCGTAGGAGAATTGGACGCTGTCCAAAACTTCAAAGTGACTGGGAAGGCCCGTACCGAGTTATGAGGGTCATCACTGATGTCACCTTCCAAATCCGGAAAACTCCTAGGTCAAAGCCGAAGATAGTGCACATTGATCGACTCCGTGCCTATAGGAGACATAACCTGGAAGCGTGGAACTCACTTAATCGAGACGATCAACTCTAAGAAGGGGAGAATGTTGCATTTATGAACACTGCATATGGAGTAATCAAGAGATGTCGCCCGAAGCATCGGAGAGCTAGTTTTAGTTTTTGACAGCAGAGAGGGAGAAAGACAACGTGGTAAAAGTAGTCGAGTAATTTTTAGCGCCAATAAAGAATCTTTTTAAAGAAACTAGGAAAATCTTCTAATTTCTCACCCAGCAAATTAAGTAACGCAGAAAATCGTTACAATACATTCTTTGTGAATGCCCAGTGGCCGCAAAGAAACGACTACTCGATCTATCGCGGGTCTCGACGGGCACAGCGGATACTTGGAACATGGAACCCAAGACATTATTGAAGTTTATCAAGAGCCTCCATTTTTAATTCTGGTTAACCATTGGGCCAGCACAATAGATCTTATAAGTCGCAGTGCACTTGGGCCCCAATCATCGTATCATATCGTATCGATTTTGGTACCTCTTCGTAGTTTGACGTTTCATTTATTTCGCTGAAAGAAAAGGGAGGGTGAGAAAGAAGGGTATTAAGAACATGCCCCATTCATCTTTTCGAAAAGTTCAGACGAATTATGAGCCCTAATTCTCCAAATGGCAAGAAATACTTACTTAAACATGATGAAATTCAGCAGCATGCCTTGAAATGGCTTAAGAAATTAGAAATATGAAACAAACAAAAAAATTGAGATACGAACGCGGAGTTAGGGCGTGTCCTCACTCGGAGAATATGTGTAAAAATATATGAAATTTTTTTTTTTAAATAATGTTTATTTTTTAAGACAATAAAAAAATGCATACATAAATAAATATCATGTTTATCAAACAAAGCCGACACCTGATACCTACAGCAGTGGTGGAGATGGAACCCATATTGACTACCATTTGGTAGCCAGTTTCATGAAGCCTTGGGTAAAAGATTGCAAAGTGTTCCGGGAGAGGCGACCGCTCAGCAACACCGTCTCCTGCTAACAGAATTTTTTATGAAGACACAAAAGAAAAGCAAAAAAACAAGGTCCCTGAGAAAATCAACGGGTACAATCTGGACAGAGAAAAAGGCGATTGTTTTTTTTTTGTGATGAAAAATTACCTCTCTCACACCATCAACGGAGCTGAGGATGAAGAGTGCAGAGCACAAAATATGTGGGATTACCTACAGCGAACTTGCTTAAAGAAGTCCAAATCACTGCTGGGAGCTTCAAAAGGCCACCATCAATACGCCAAAGAAACATGGTGGTGGGGTGATGAAGCTAAGAAAGTGATAAATGAAAAGAAAGCGGGTTCCAAAGCTTGGTCAAAGTGCCCCTCTAATAATAGAGACGAAAAAGCTTGCCTCGAAATGAAATACAAATGTTGCAAGAAAAAAGCGAAGAAGAAGTGCGCCCAGCTATAAGCAGAGAGTACGGAGGACTTGTATCGGGAGCTGGAGAAAATATCTTCCCCGGTTGCTGATGCAAACCAGGCTATCCAGGAGCTGCGGCGACAAAATACGAACAAGAGCGCAACCATCTTCAAAATAGCCGCCCAAAGAAGGATGAATGCTCAGGAGATTCGTTCGCCTAAGCTCATTAACGATGCTCATGGCCAGCTTCTTGTGAATGATGACAAAATTCTGCAGAGGTGGCGGCAGTATTGTGAAGAACTTTTATATGAAGAGTTTCCGCGGCTATACTTTCCAAGAGCCACCCCTAACTGTGAAGAATTACCCGATATTACAACCGAAGAAGTTAGTGAGGCGGTCAAATACTCCAAAAAACGAAAAGCGGTTGGGCCAGACGAGAGGCCCTCTGACTTTTGGAAAAAGATGGGAGACATGGGGTTCACATGGTCAGAATTCTCTTCTTCAAATTTATGAGAGGTGATCCAATGCCGAATCAATGGAGGGAAAGCTACGTTCTCCTTGTATACAAAGGGAAATGTGATACGCGAAACTACCATTCGATCAAGCTGATGTCACGCACCATAAAGATCGTTGGGCGGAAAATAATACGGCTATCTGATGATCAGTGTGGGTTTGACGAGCGTAAATCAACCACAGATGCCATCCAAAGTATAAGGATTATAATGGAAAAACATCGTGATTTCTTAAAGGATTTGCATATTGTATTGGTTGACTTTGAAAAGACATTTGACAGACAACCACGTGATCTGATATGGGTGTCGCTAAGACAGCGAGAGGTTCCAGAAACCTAAGTACAGATGATCATGGACATGTACGAAGGAGCAAAGACAAGAGTGAGATGCCCCGCTGGAGTAACGGAAGAGTTCCCAATCAAAGTCGGGGTGCACCAGGGAAGCGTCGTAAGTCGTTTCCTCTTTATTACAGTCCTTGACTATCTGATTGAAGGTAAAGTAACGGACCCCAAGGTACATCAATTATTCTTGCTGACGATGGAGCCATCATAAGTCAGGAACATACAACCCTGCAACGAGCACTTGATGTGTGGGTGGACGTTTTGGAGGGAAATGGGTATCGCATTAGTTCAAAAAAGACAGAGCACTTGTGCTGCCCGTTCTTTGATCCACTTAGACCTGTTCCAGACATTTATTTGAATGGAACAGTGCTTCCCAAGTGCGAAAAGTTCAAATATCTGGGATCTATGATCAATCGCAAAGCAACTTGTGATGACGACATCAACCTTCGCGTAAGCGTAGGGTGGATGAAGTGGCGAGAAAATTCCGCTATCTTCTGTGAGCAAAAAATTCCCCCTAGATTGAAAGGAAGACTCTACAAGGCAGTTTTGCGTCCAGCGCTCACATAGTGTTGGACGATGTATAAAAAGTATGAGAGTAAATTAACGGCAGCTGAGATGAATATGCTTTGCATAACAGCATGGCTGACAACGCTCGAATAAGAAGTTCGAAGACCCGTGGAAGCCTTCACGTCAAGGAGACCATGTTACGAAAGATAGGCTCAGCTGGTATTGTCACGTTCAAAGAAGAGATCATTTGAAACCTGTTAAAAAAGCAATATCAATGAAGGTTCCAAAGACATCGCTAGGCAGGAGAGGCAGGCCTATGAACGCCTGGATCACACAAATGCGACGACATCGGCATTTCATTGGCTCAGTAACCGAGTGATCCAAAATCGGAAGTCCTGTCGATATTTTCTGAGGTCAAATAGGCGAACCCCACAGGCGGATCAGTAGAAATGCGGTGAAGTGGGAGTGTTATGATCCCTTGTTTTCGGATGATAACCTCGCCGAAATAGAAAGAAGAAGAAGAAATAAAATTTATATAATACTAGCTGACCAGTGCTCGCCTTGCTTCGCCCGCATTTTAATTGACGGTTATTTACTTATTGAAATATAATTGCCAACTGAATACAATACCGAAAATGCGTAATATGAATTATAACTTCCCCCGTGGGAATCCCACCAGAGCATGCGCAAACCCGCTTCCAACACACAATTTATTTTAAATTCATTAAAACATTCTAAAATGTGGACAAATCCAACGATCAACATCTCATCTAACAAAATGGAAAAATATTGCAATAGTTCTATATCTACATATGCATATGCATGTACATATGTACCCACGCGAATATTTCCAAGTGTCTTAATTGCATAAACTTTTAAGAGCACATGGATATCTTAATTAATAAAATTTACAATATCTTAGATTTGGCACTGATAATGTTTTTTTTGAATTTTAACTCTAGAAGAGATCGCACACTGAAGATCAAAACATAATCATGGGATAGCGGACCCATATACTCACACACACATACTATTGCAACGATAGCCACTGCTGTATGGCTGCTGGCCGTGGTCTCCACTGAAGGAAAACTGTGGGCAATGATTTGATTAATTGTTTTTAGCATTGCTCAGCTTCAGTACAACGCAGAATGATGTTTTATACCTTATATGAATCAGCGGCGAATTTACTAAATTCACTTATTTTTTATTTTTTTAATCCGGAGAGCCAGTACTGAGCTACGGCTGTGGAATCAATATTTGCAGATGAAAAATTCGATCTCAACCCCCTTTATGCCACTTAGACCTTGAATTTCGGAAAATCCCTTCTTATCTCGCACCTAGGCAAAATAAGGAATAACTGTGCAAAAGAAACGGTGTTCACGAGGAAAATCGACTTTGCTTTTATAGTATTTAATAAAGATTATACATAAGATTTTAATTCAAAAACTTAAAAAGAATTTAATGTTTAAAAGAAAATGCATTAGTTTTGTATGATATGGTATGGTATACTAGTCATGTGTTGCGACGCTAATGCTCAGAATACAGTCTGGGGAAGCAAAAAATATAACATACAATGAAACCATCTCCTAGACTTTATACTATCGTCTGGCATGGTAATTAACAATGTTGGATCCCAGCCAGCTTTTGCTACGGCAAGGAGGCAGGAGGTAATTGACTTGAATCTAATTGGTATTTCAAGTCAATTACTGACTGGAGGGTGCTGCCGGAGGTGTCCTTGTCAGACCATACATACATCGTTTTTCAAATCGAATGCGAGACTATAACTTTACAGGAGAGGAGGAATCCGAGGAAAACCAACTGGGATGGGTTTAGGGATGAGCTAGACAGATTTGACAAAACTTCAACTATGGCCAGAATGAAACGAAAGGTTGAAGATGCTTTACAAAACCTGACTAGCGTCCTCCACAACGTCAGTTCCCCGGTGGAGCCCAGAACTGCAGCGACTTAGGAAAGAATCCATAAAATTTCTAAATTGGTCACTCAAGACAAATTTAGAGAGCGACTGGGATCCTTTCAGGTCGAAGCAGAAAGACTATAAGAAGTTAATTTGGTTGTCGAAGGGAGCTTCTCATAGAGATTTTTCTGAAAACAAGCAGGTTGGTTAAGGTCCTCAAAAGGGGCAAGCCGACCAAACCGAAGTCACTTAGAAAGTCTGATGGCAAGTTTACCGAGACGAAAGCGGAAATTTTTTGTCTTCTGCTGGAGACTCACTTTCCAGGTAATTAGGTAACCAGGCTGAGCTTGATCTAAGCCAGAAAACTGACTGAAAGCTGGCGGATGCTGTGGCATCTTTTGATGGTTTCAAATCGCCTGGCACCGATGGAATATATCCAGCTATGCTGCAACAATATATAGTTCAGCTGCTGCTTCACTCTGAAAAGAATTTTCACAGTTGTCTTGGCACTGGCATATATTCCTACAACTTGGCGGACAGTCAGAGTAGCTTTCATACCGAAAATAGGTAAGGAGGACTATTAGCTCACGAAGAGTTTCAGACCTATAAGTTTGACCTCCTTCTTACTGGAAAGTATGGAGAGACTGATGGAATTTCAGGTGCGCAAAGTTGCTTTGAAGCTGCATCCACTGTCAGAGATGCAACACGCTTATCAGCGTGGGAAATCCTGCGAGAGCGCACTTCAAAATTTAATGGCCAGAATGGAATGTGCGCTTGATAGGAGAAAATACGCGATGGGTATCTTCATCGACACTGAGTGTGCTTTTGACAATGCGACTTTTGACTGCATGTGCGACTCGGACAGATAGCACGGGGTAGATGAAAGATTAGTGTTGTGGATTGAAGCAATGCTAATGAATAGAATTTTGGTTGTGGTTGCGGATTGTGGCCGATATGTTATGACAGGGGAAAACAGGGGTTGTCCGCAAGGTGGAGTTCTGTCTCCACTGTCGGGCCATATCTGGCAACGGTCTGTGCTAACGCACAGGCGGTGCTGGACTTGATCGATGAATGATGCACTAGGAGTGGGCTTTCGGTTTCCTCTTAAAACTGAGGTTGCTTTCTTTATAATTACTTACTTAGTTCCTTTAACCATTCGGGGGGCACAGGAAGTCAACCACGCCTGCGCGCCATCTTGTTCGGAGTTCTGCAACGCGCTTAAGCTGCCTCCAACTCATTCCCGCTATTCTGCCCGTCTGGGTGAGCGGATTCCACTGCATGGCGTATTTCGCAATGGAGTTGTCTTCGCACCGTAGGGTGTGTCCAATCCACTGCCACTTTTTCCTTCGTATAGTAATGCTTATAGGTTCTTGGCCCGTTCTCGTATAAAGTTCACCATTAGAGGTGGGGTTCGGCCAAAAAATCCTCAAGGTGATTCTTAAACATTTGTTTACGAAGACTTGCAGCTTGCGTGTGTTAATGGTGACCACCTTCCAACTACTGCACCCATAAAGCAGCACCTGTTTTACGTTGGAGCGGAACAGTCGCAGCTTGGTTCTTAAACTGATAACATTGCTTCTCCAGATTTTGGATAGCATTCCGAACGCAGCTTTAGCCTTCCCAATTCTGCTGCACACATCCAGTTTGGTGCCACCATGATTAGCCGAACCACACTTCCTAAATAAAGAAAGTTATAAACTTTCTCGATTTCCTGTCCAGCAACGTTAAACGCGGGTATTAGAAGTGAACGCGGGTATTAGAAGTGCTCAGGGCTTTTGTTTTGGCTAGCTCCACTTTGTTTGCCTCAGCTTCTAGATTTTGGGCCCATTATCCGACCTGAAAGTAGACGAACATCGTCAGCCTAATCTAAGTGCTTAAGGTCCAACGAATTCCATAATTAGCTTCCGTCAATGCTGCACTGAGTACATCGCTGATAACCACTAAGAACAATAGTGGCGACAGTATGCACCCTTGATGTACTCCACTTTGGACTTCAAAATCATCCGTCACCTTATCATTGTGTGAGACGTCACACTTACCGCCCTCGTATATTGATAATAGCTTGATAATAGCTATAAGTTTCTCTGGAATGCATCTCCTGCGCAAGGCCAATTAGATAGCATCTCGATTTAAGCTGTCGAAAACCTTCTCGAAGTCGATAAACAGTAAATGTAGCGGAGACATATACTCAACGCATTGTTCGATTATGATCCATAAGGTGTTCATGTGGTCGATGCAGGATGATTCAGCACGAAAGCCTGCCTGTTCGACGTCGAGAGTTAAATCCAAATGGTCTCTGATTCGTTCCAGAATTATTCTAGCTGTTGTTTTCATTACGGCTGGAAGAACGCAAATACCTCTCTAGTTTCCGCATTCCACCAAGTTTTCCTTTTTCGGAAGTTTTGTGATCATCCCCCTTTTTCACTGCTGCGGAAATTGTTCACTACCCCAAGCTCTCCGTATAAGAGTGTGCAGCAGATCTGCCGATGTAATATCTCATGAAATATATAAAGTCAGTCCGCTCAATTGCGAAAGCTTGTGTGAACACTACTGCGAAGGCATAACACTGGCAGTAGCTTGGTCTTATGGCTGGACAAATTATTCGCTCTGTTGATGATGATTTACCTATGACATCGGTTATCGGGGAAAAAATACTGTGAATCAGAAGTAAAGACAATAAATAACAAAAATCTCCCCAGTTATCTGGACGCCACCCCTGGAGTTTCTCTAAAGCATAAACAACAGAGCTTCAAGAAACCACTACACCAAATCTTTCTCTCTCTCTCTATCTAACCGTTCCAACGCCCACACTGTGTGCTAGAGTATTCATAACTCCTTGAGTGCGCGCAAATTATAAAAAAAAGCTACTTCTCCGAAACAGTCATCTAGTTCTAGCATGTCCCCAAACCAGCTTCCAAGTAATAAGTTAAGCGAACATTGGCAGGCCTAGGAACAAATAGTTCCTCCTGAACCGCCAGGGTTAGTGATTACTTGTAGTGTGTGGTGGAGGATTGAGCAGGCTGGAAAGTTCACTTCAGCCTTCTATCCCTTACCTTTATGAAAGATAATCGGCCATCGAAAATGTAATAGATTAAGAACTCTTGTATTAATAAAAATTAATTTTCATTGGTTTTGTTTCGTATGTATATGAAAGGGGTAAGGACATAGTTTTAATATTGGACTCGGAATAGATATTTCAATCCTTTTTGGTTGACTATTCAAAATTGTTATCGCATCTACACTAATACCATTAACCAGCGAATTTCGAAATTGACCGTATCCCGCCGTATCCTATTGTTAAGCTCCTGATATGCAATAAATTTCATTGCTATCCATAGACCGTTATTTACATAAATTCCATTTTCAGATATAATTTGCGGACTCTAACAATAGATGCATGTGACCTGAATTTGCAATATTCCACCGATTGCCGCGCTTAATTGCATTGAATTCAGTTGAACATTTTATAGCAACTTGCAGTGATAAAGCTATCTCTGGATAGCTCCAGAGATCTGCAAATAGATCTAATCAAATGCAACCCAGTATAAAATCAAAACCGCTGATTCTATTTACGTTACGTATACGACTGACATCGCAGCACTCCCGGATATCAATATGTTCTGCGCCTGTTTTTTGTACACCAGCTGTGCAATGACCCACAATCAAACATATTAGACATGCACTACCAGCCTAATCCGAATTCCATAGGGATATCATTTGGAGCCCTCTTTCGATTGAATATTGTCAATTTTCCAGATATTGGGTTAGTGGAACACCTCGTTACTAAAAAAATGCTCTCACTACTGGTAAAAACTACCACAAATCAATAGATGGCACCGCTGATGTCATGCTATCCTGGCTTGTAAATTCATAGGTTTCGAGGTAAAATTGAATTCTGCCCCAGCCATCGAGCTGGTGGAAACCAGAAAACAATTAAATTACGCAAGCAAATGGAATAAGCAGATGCAGCGGCGAGTTAGTGTTTCCTCGGCTAAGGATACCGAAGCAGATTAAACCATTTGTACACGATGCTGCTGCCATGCTGGTTTGCCTGCGAGTGGTTGATGGCAAAATTTATGTAAGCCTCCAAACGGAAATATCCACGGCCAGTGTCGAGTGGTCAGGATAACGCAGACAAAAACATAATTCCGGCAATGACGCACTTTAAGGCGAATGGGGTTGACCTGCTGTATGGAATGTGGGACAAGGTAGTCTTTAAAGATGTAGCGAGGATTTTGCCAATATCTACATTTACGTCGAAATTTCCTGTGTGGTGTATTAGTCTTTGATAATGAACTGAATTCCACGACAATTGGAGATACATTTGTCGGAGTGACGAGGGTGATGACGATAATGATGCGCTGCTGGTGTTGAACTTGTTTTGAGAACATAATTATAACTTTCTCCCCTCTTCCAATTGAGTGAAAACTTTAATTCTTCATGTGGGTATACTAGGACTCACTTCGACATGCCATGTTGAGGAAGAGAAGAAAATAAGTTTTGTAGATGAAACACCAAGCGTATGGTAGAGGGTAAAGAGCGAAGTTTCGTGTTCACAAGCTTACGATAATTGTATTCTTGAAGTTTGTTGTACGATCCAAATAAAGAGGTTTTCATTAAAATAAATTTCTAATTGTGGGGATTGGTGCATATACGAGTAAATATAGGTAGAATGTGTTGTGAATATGTTTTTGAGTATTTGCTCAGAGGTGTGGATCGAAATTCTTTCTTCACATTATGGATTTTAAAGACACTTTAACTTTACTAGGATTGGCCAATGTAGAAGGACAATGTTATTTCGGTCATACACGTACCCATCTCCTTCGTAACTGTTAAAATTAATCAGAAGCAGGGGGCTAAAGGAATGTATAAGTAACCCGAACTCCAGCACAGCAGTAAGTAGGAATAAATGGAGAAAAACTGGCGATCCACTCTTAGTACTAATTAATGGTTACTGGGATGCTATTCCGCGGCTTTTCAAATATGTACTGTAGTTGAGAGTTTTAAAATACTTGCAGACGTTTTGATCGCTTTTAAAGGCAGGACCATCATATATTCAACTCAGCACAGAAATCAAACGAAGAATAACTCTTGCCAACCGCTCCTTTTTCTTTTTTTTTCTTTGTGGGCTAATAAGGCAATTCAACAGTAAAATCTTATCTCTAACTACTAAGGAGGCTCGATATAAGACCCTTATCACCCCAGTCCTACTTAAGGGCGCTGAAACATGGACTTTATTGAAGGTGGATGAAGATATCATTGGTCGCTCAGAGACTAAAATTCTTCGTAAGAAATTCGGTCCTGTTTGCGTTGACGGACCTTGGAGGAGAAGATTCAATGATAAACTATACGAGCTATACAGCGACATCGATCTAGTCAAAACCTGCGTTTTGGACGTTTGAGATGGCTAGGACATGTCGGCAACGCTCCAGCAACGGCAATGCTCCAGTCGGCAGAGTCTTTGAATCTAACCCGGTGGGTCGACGCAGTAGATGCTCTCTTCGCCGTAGGCGGTGCGCATAAGTCCAAGGGGACCTCGACCAACTTTTTTAATGCGCAACTGTCGACAATTAACTAAAACTCGACCTAAGTGGAGATGCTTGTTGGTTAAGGTCCAGGCTCATTTCGAACTGCAGCGCCACTTCAATAACTAGTAAGCAAATACAACAATTAAGACCTTCAAGTACGTAGATAATATCTTCCTTCTCGCGGACTGCCCCAACAAATTGCAGATGATGATAATATGACTTGATGAATTCTGCGGAACATGGAACTTGACGATGAATCTGACCAAATCGCAAGCCATAACTTACGGAAGCAGAAGACATTGCACCAGTGAGAGGTGGAGATCCACCGGAGAGAAATCGCTAAAATATAAAAGTATCAGGGAGTATTACTGTCACCCAGGTAGAGTCTGTGAGACTAAGGAAAATCCTATCCAGAGAACAAAAAACCCTTGGATCCTTCAAAGAACCCGACGGAAGATGTACGGAGTCCTGTTCGGAATCACTGAGCTCTCTGCTAAACACGCACTTCCCAGGGTGTACGTAACCACGATTATCCCGGTACTCAAAGAACTCTACCTCAATAGCCTCATTTAGGACACCATCGATACCTATAGACCTACCTAAAACATGGAGAGAGGTTAAAGTGGTCTTCATACCCAAGGCTGGTAAGGTAAGCCACACCACTGCGAAAGACTTTAGACCAATAAGTCTTACCTCCTTCGTCCTTAAAACGTTTGAGAGATTAGCTGAAATACACATTCGCAGCAAACTACGCCCTGGTGATCTTTCCCCGACGCAGCACGCGTATATGAAAGAAAAAAGTGTAGAGACAGCGCTGCATTGTGTGCTCGGTTCAATAGAAAAATTATTGAAAGATAAAGAATACACACTGGCCGCTTTCTTAGACATTGAAGGAGCCTTCAAGAATGTCAGAATAGATGCGGTTCATAGAACCTTAAGGAGCCTCAATATTCACAACTCTCTGATAAGGTGGCTTGTCAATATGCTAGAAGAAAGACATATTAAAGTGGAGCTCGGAGGAAGAAGTGGAAACCTACGCCTCAAGAGGTACTCCTCAAGGCGGGGTTATATCCCCACTACTGTGGGTAATTGTCGTAAACGAAGTTCTTATAAAACTCTGAAATAGCGGCGTCAAAACCATAGCTTACGTGGACGACGTCGTGCTGGTAGCAACAGGAAAATTCCTCCCGACGGTGAGCGAGCAAATCGAAGGGGCACTAAGATCCATTGACTCCTGGACGCAGAAATGTGGATTAGCGGTCAATCCCCAAAAAAACGGAATTAGTGCTATTCATAAACAATAGAGCTATTCCACAGTTCGTAACACCTTCTGTAAGGGCTACCCCCTTAAGTATCTCAAGTTGTGCAAGATACCTCGGCCTGGTGCTCGATAGACAACTGAATTGGAGACTGAACATTGACGATAGAGTAAGAAAAGCCACAATATCCTTCTCGTGCAACAGAATATTCCGAAAAATTTGGGAACAAAACCCCAAAATTATCCTATGGGTGTAGACAGCTACAGTGAGGCCTATACTAACTTATGGCAGCCTGCAAAGCGAGCAACCTAACTGCCATCACAAAAGTACAAAAACTAGCGTGCATTGGCGCGACCAGTGCAATGAGAACCACACCTACTGCAGGACTCGAAGCCATCCTCAACTTGCTTCCGCTAGACATCTTTATACAAGTATCGGCGGCTATTAGTGCCGTAAGGTTAAGCCAAACAGATAGCTGGAGGCCAAATGCAATGGGTCATACTATGATTCTACGCAGATACCTGGGCAATGTATCTAGCACAGATTACACAACGCCATACCTAGACTTCACAAGACCATTTTCAAGCACCTTCCCGAGCAGAGAAGAATGGAAAACGGGCAGAACGCCCGACCAGAGGTCCATAGCCGTGTACACCGATGGATCCAAAATGGAAACGGGTGTCGGCGCAAGCATCTTCTCTGAAACGCTTGGCATCTCCTTGTCATCCAGGCGGAGGTCGTAGCAGTGACAATAGCGGCGCTTGAGACTGCGATGAGGGCTACGTGAGGATATCACATTTTTCATCGACAGCTAGGCAGCGATAAAAGCTATATCTGCTACAGAAGTAAATTTGAAGCTTGTGAAGTGTTGTAAAGAAGAGTTCAATGTTCTTGGAACGCAGCACAGGGTAGAACGCAGGAGGTTCGGCACTAAACTCGGACCAATCCGACCTCTCAGTGTACATCCCGTAGAGAACTTCCGTCCCTATACCAGCCCACTAGCCTAACCTAACCTAACCTATTACTGTCACCCAAAGGCTCTTTGAGGTATCACCTAGCATAGAAACTAATTGAAGCAAAGAGGGCTATGAACAATGTGGGAACAATGTTTACCGAACAAAAGTGTTAGTCTCACCTCGAAGCTTAAAATGTTTCAAGCGTTTTACGTAGGTCAAGAATGGGGATATACCATATTCATAGTAAAATAATTGAGATGCTGTTGTGGTTATTTCCTAAGCCTAGTCTTCGCCTGCCTTTGTCCACACTAACACACATGCTTCACATAGATATGGGACTACCTCAGATGTTACATATAACCCTCAGCTTTTTTATTACCATTAGATTGTCGCGGATGTTCCAATTGCATGAGAGAGTAAGAGCTTGTTGAGCACGTCAGGTCTGTTCTAAGTTGTTTGTGTATTGACAAGGTTGATTCCTGAAAAGATACGATGGTTGATGGTGAAGCGGTGTTGATTCAATTTTCTTTAGTTTTTATTGTTTCTGTTTGTGTTATTTGGGCTGTTTTTGTTCATGTTGTTGTTGTTGTTCTTGTTGGTGGTGGTGGTGGTGTTGTTGCTACTGGCGGTGTTGCTGTGTCGTTGTTCTTGGTGTTGTTGTTGTTGTTGGTGGTGTTGTTGCTGTTGTTGTTGTTGTTGTTGTTGGTGTCGTTGTTGTTGTTGTTGTTTATGTCGTTGTTGTTCTTGTTGTTGTTGTTGTTGTTGTTGTTGTTGTTGTTGTTGTTATTATTATTATTATTGATGTTGTTGCTGTAGATGTTCAAGTATATGTTATTGTATAAGGTGTAGTTGATCTTGTTGCTTAATTAGCTGCTTCTGCTGCGACAGTATGAAACGCTGATGGTCGCTGGTAGGCTGCTGTTCTTGAAACCCCGCAATCATTTTTGTTTATTGTGTTTACTCTTTGCTTTCGTTCTTGGTTTGCTGCTTCGTAGGAAGAAGGTATAGTAGATCATTCGAATGATTTTAGACGATGTCTCGGGATATCTCGAGATATTGGAAGAATCGATTATAATCGATTACATTATTCGAATGCGTCTATCACTAATCCAAACTATAAGGATTGTAATGGAAAAACATCGTGATTCCTTAAAGGATTTGCATATTGTATTGGTTGTCTTTGAAAAGGCATTCGACAGACAACCACGAGATCTGATATGGGTGGCGCTAAGACATCGAGGGGTTCCGCAAACAAGAGTAAGATGCCTCGCTGGAGTAACCGAAGAGTTCCCTATCAATGTCGGGGGTCACCAGGGAAGCGTTTTAAGTCATTTGCTCTTTATTACAGTCCTGGACTATCTGCTTGAAGGTAAAGTGACGAATCCCAAGGTACATAATTATTCTTTGCTGGTGGTGGAGCCATCAAAAGTGAGGACAGTACGACCCTGCAGCGAGCACTTGATGTGTGGGTGGAAGTTTTGGAAGGAAATGGGTATCACATTAGTTCAAAAAAGACAGAGCACTTGTGCTGCCCATTCTTTGATCCACTCAGGCCTATTCCAGACATTTATTTGAATAGAACAGTGCTTCCCAAGTTGCGAAAAGTTTAAATATCTGGAATCTATGATCAATAGTAAAGCAACTTGTGATGACGACAACAATCATCGTGTAAGCGTAGGGTGGATGAAGTGGCGAGAAAATTCCGCTATCTTCTGTGACAGAAAAATGCCACCTAAGTTGAAGGGAAGGCTCTACACTGCAGTTGTGCGTCCAACGCTCACATACGGTTCACAATGTTGGACGATGTACAAAACGTATGAGAGTAAATTAACGACAACTGAGATGAAATTGCTTCGCATGACAGCAGGAGTGACAAAGTTTGATCGAATAAGAAGTTCGAAGATCCGTGGAAGCTTTCACATCAAGCAAACCATCGTACAAAAAATAGAGTGCGACCGGCCGTAACTACCCGAGACAAACCCGCACTGGTCATCAGATAGCCGTATTATTTTTCGCAGTCGGCCACCTAATACCCGCTCAACGATCTTCATGGTGTGTGACATCAGCTTCATCGAACGGTAGTTATCACAGTTTCGCGTATCACCCTTCCCTTTATATACAGGAAGAAGGTAACTTTCCCTCCATTGCTTCGGCATTGGGTCACCTCTCACAAATTTGGAGATGAGAACTCTGAGCCATCTGAACCTGATGTCTCCCATCTTTCTCCAGAAATCAGAGAGCATCTCGTCTGGCCCAACCGCTTTTCGTTTTTTGGAGTATTTAACCGCCTCACTAACTTCTTCGACTGTAATGTCGGGTATTTCTTTACAGTTAGGGGTGGCTCTTGGAAAGTATAGCCGGGTAAACTGTCCGTTTAAAAGTTCTTCACAATGCTGCTGCCACCTCTGCAGAATTTTGTCGTCATCCACAAGAAGCTGGCCATGAGCATTGCTAATGAACTTTGGCGAACGAATCTCCTGAGCATTCCTCCTTCTTTGGGCGGCTATTTTGAAGATAGTTGCGCTCTTGTTCATTTTGTGTCTTCGCAGCTCCTGAATAGCCCGGTTTGCATCAAGAACCGGGGAAAATATTTTCTCCAGCTCCCGATACAGGCCCTGCTTACTCTCTGCTTGAAGCTGGGCGCAC
Organism: Brachypalpus laphriformis; assembly: GCA_945910035.1. Taxonomy (NCBI): domain Eukaryota; kingdom Metazoa; phylum Arthropoda; class Insecta; order Diptera; family Syrphidae; genus Brachypalpus; species Brachypalpus laphriformis. The sequence continues at coordinate 39,972,413 of OX246753.1, forward strand.
TTCTTCTTCGCTTTTTTCTTGCAACATCTGTATTCCATTTCTAGGCGAGCTTTTTAGTCACTATTATTAGAGGGGCACTTTGACCAAACTTTGAAAACCGCTTTCTGCTCATTTATCACCTTCTTAGCTTCATCACTCCACCACCATGTTTCTTTGGCGTGTTGATGGTGGCCTTTTGAAGCTCCTAGCAGTGATTTGGCCTTCTTTAAGCAAATTCGCTGTAGGGAATCCCACATATTTTGTGCTCTGCACTCTTCATCCTCAGCTCCGTTGATGGTGTGAGAGAGGTAATGAGTAAAAGTCATACAAATTTAATGGAATAGAATCCACAGCACGGCAGAACATGCACTAAATATTCTACTCACACGTGCAGGGGAGTGACATCACTAATGTTTCTTCAAAAATGTTGTTACTCTATGAAGTAAAGTCTCCCCAATTTAATGCGGGTAATAGTCAACCACTCAGTAAGTTCGTCTGTTATTAAAGATGAGTCAAAAAATAAGTATTAACGGCCGAAATAAAACAAATATATGCGGCAGTTAATGTGCGTTCTACTTCGACTATATGCCCTTTATGCAGGAAGTCCACATTTTTGTTTGTTTCAAGAGGTGGAATGACATAGCGGGAGGAGCGGGATGTATCCTTTACATGAAAAAAAAAAAAAAAAACAATTTCACATAGCCTCATGCTAAATATATTATCATTTGTGTAGGGTTATTTTGCACTGTGACCTAGTGGTCTATTGTGCCCCATGCTAAATATATGAATTCGACCATTTTTAAGTTAAGAGGACAACTGCTACCATTAAACGGTCCCTCATAGATCAAATCTAGCAATTATTGTGAATTATACAACTTTGCAGTATTCCTTGGAATATGTCCTCTATATCTCGAAACTAGAAGAAGGCGAACCCCACAGGCGGATCAGTAGAAATGCAGTGAAGTGGGAGGGTTATGATCCCTTATTTTCAGATCATAATCTCGCTGATAAAAGGAAGAAGAAGATATCTTGAAACTAGAAGACTCTGGTTCAAGAATGCACAACTTGATCCCTTATAAAGTATTCCAATACATGATTGGTCGTAACTGGAATACCCTTTACAAATATGTTTGGAAATGTACACATGTATGTACCAAATGTACTTTATGCCCCTACAACTTCCTCGTTTTTACAAAGTACAAGTAATACCGAGGCTTGGTTTGAGTACTACTCTCACGTTTGGAGCTCGGTCTCAAAACGCTATCAAATCTACTTGACAGCATCCACAGGCCTGCAATGAATTAAGTAATGTCTGCTCCATACACTTGAAGATATTCTTCCCTATATCTTTACCTTCTTTCAAATGATCCAGCGAATGCAGCAAAGTAACCATCTCGGCTTGAGACACCGTACAACAGGCCAGATTTAAGTCTTCTGAGAAGATAACCACTCTCGCTCTACCATTTAATAAAGATCCATCCATGAAGATAGTTATTTCTCTGAACGTTCTCTCCGGGACTCATCCATCTTTAATTAAAGTTCTGTGATATCTTTAAGTCAAGCGAATGCATTTTACCGTACTCATAGGTATACGCTAGTACCATCTCAAAAGTCTCTGAACCAGAGGTTATCCTCGGAATTTCTTAATCTCTCACATCTCACATTTCCTGTACTAGACAGAGGAGTGGTCAAGAGCTTAATTGAGAAATGGGCCAATACTGAACGCCACAAATCTTGGACAGCTGTGGATGGATCTAGTCAAACCAAAATGGGGATGGAAATATTATCAGAATGCTTTACCAAACGAAATGTTTTACACATGGAGTGATGATCACTCAAATGGTTAGAAGCACAGTACATAGTAACGTCATATATCATTTGATGAAGACGGGTCTTCTGGAAAAAACGATACCTGCCAGGAAGACGTGGAGCTTGCAGAAGAAGTGGGATATTGCGCTGTCACTGGTTAGAAAATGAGAGGATTAGCAAGATTGTCTTCAAGCAAACGCTAGTATTTATACGAGTGAACGAGGCTAAGGAGGAAATCGGGAGAAATTCGGACCACTGTGGTAGAGAGATGGAAATGCATCCAGTATTTGGTTGTTTGCTTCGATGTTTTTCACAAATCAGTAAGGATTACAGAATAGCTGAAGCATGAACAACTGAGCTTCAAGAACCACTACACCAAAAATCTTTCTCTCTCTCTCTCTATCCATCCTTTCCAACGCCCGCACTGTGTGTAAACATGTTGAAGGTATTCATAACCCTTTGAGTGCGCGCAAATTATAAAAAAAAAAAAAATAAAAATATCAGCAACCTTCAAGTTTCATTAAGCATATGGTAATGCTTAACTGAAAGGACTCGCATAATCCTTGCAGTAGTACTGCAAGGCTCTGTTCAACAAAACAGTGACTACCGATCTAAGAATTGCCTTTTCTCACTTTTGCAGGAGTTGTAAGAATTAATATGTCTTCAAATCCATTGCCTTCCATTTCTCAGGAATCAAATCTAGGAGTTCCATTATTAAATCTTCTAAGTTCAGTATATCAGTAGCACAGGTTCGTGTTACTCGTATGACCGCAAGGCCTTCGTAGAACCAAGCATCTCACACTTGTACACAGTTGTTTATCCTTACCTAATTTAACATCTTGAAGATACCTTACTTGTTGAGATATTCTTAGGGGTGGTCCTTAATTGTTCTCCTTTTGTATCTATTTCTCCGAAACTTCATTAAAAATATTTTTATTTTTTTTGTTTGTTAATGATTCCGTTAAGCGGTGTACAAATGTTAAATACACCTTAAAGCACTTTGCCTGAGTGGTTTTGAAATTAAATTCAATCAAATAAAACAAGATTCTCATCAACAACAAGGACATCGTTAATTTGTCCTTTATTTGTTCTCACTCCGCCCGCCGCGCCGCGCGGGCCGGCCGGCGTCAAGTTGGTTAATTGAAAACAGAACTAGACCCAAGCCATTAGACTGCCAGAAGGAAACGGAAAAAGGTATCCCAAAGCAAATTCATGCTTCTCAAGACGTCCTGTAAATTTTAATGAACCCATTACCAACACCTATTTTTTGTGGCAATACTGCTATTTTATTTGCACTGAAAGAACCCTAACGAACAGCATCCTTATTACCGCTGTGGTTATTTGCTTCACTTTTTTTTTCCTTGTAACTCTGCTTGATTTCATGTACACATCTAACTCATCCTTTTTCCTTACAAAACAACATAAGTTCTTCATCAAGAAAGTTACCAGCCAGTTTGCTATAGACACCAAATGAACAGGAAGGACTAAGAGGAAAAGAAGTACCAAGTGAAGCATGATTAAGGAAGAAATATTCTCCTGGTTTCATTTTCTTAATAAATAATCACTTTTACTGTTCGACGCGTTTGTCTGTATTTACTCGATTGCACTCACACTTATTCGCGTATCCTTATGGTTGGTCCAGGGTGAGAATGTTTCCCAAACCGTTTCGAAGTGAGACCTTGGCGTGTACGCATTCCCTTATGGGAAGAGTATACATCTCTATTGCGCGTTTTTTTTTTTTTTTTTTTTAAGGATAATAGGATTTTTAATTTACGCTTCGACGAGATGTTTGCTCCTTGTGTTGTGGGAGTTAATATTTTAATTTTCAATATTTTTACTGGAACGTTTGGCGCGTTGTATTTCGTACTCCATTGAGGGCGAACTGGATGTCTATCTATGGAGAAAAGAAAACGACGAAGAAGGAAGATAAATGGATTAGGGGATGAGAGAAGACTTAATTTTAATGCACTAAAGTTGTTTTCGTTTTGAGGTCGAACGAAAAAGTTTTTATTATGCTAAATTTGGCATTTTTAAGTACTTTTTGTTATAATTTAATTTTCGAAGTCGATGCTGTAGACTTTTTAACATTTTGAAGGGTAAGAGTATGGCCTCACAAATGGCTACCATTTACATCACACCTGCACGTGTTAATGTTTTTTATAAGGTCAACGGGCTGTGGAACTTTAAAATGATGCTGATCCTGAATACGGCATGGCAAAATTGCATCATTATTCCTCCGTGGTGACTTGTGATGAAAGAATTCTCTGAATGGAATTAATAGCAACATCTTCAGTCAAGCTGGGGAATGCATTAAATGAGGTTTTCTTAAATCAAAACCCGCGAGCACTCGGTATGGACAATTTTATTCCGAGCATAACTTTCTATGGTGTAGTGGTTCGCTATGTGCCTACGTCTGCATATTCCAAAATACTAAATACTATCTTTAAACTTAAATACTCTAACATTAACACTGTGTTCCAAACTGTAGCAACGACATCTATTGCCAAAACTCGAAGGGAAGGATTTATGCTCTGACAGTTTGGTCACGAAGTGCGTATATATATAAAGGAATACCGGGTAAACTATTTCAATAACAAAACGGAGAGTGCTCTAAAGAAGTGTACTTGAAATCGCATATTAAAAGACGCAGCGAAGCGGGTACAGCCAGCTAGTACTATGCTATACTAGGGCCCTTGTACGCCCTGCGACCTATAAGATCTATTATGCCAGCCCGGTGTTTAGCCGAGAACTTGGTCAATGCTCTAGATAAACCTCAACAAAGCTCCGGGTTCAATGTTCCAGAAGTCAGAGGGACTCAATAAAGCCCTCCCGAGATGGAGAAGTCTTTTTCTTGCGGCCATGGGGCATTCACAAAGAATCTTAACTTTTAACTTACTTATGTCCTGTATCCCCTTGTGGGTCCTAGGGCCTCTACTACGCCTACGCGCCATCGTGTACGGTTTCTGGCAATGTGTCTGAGTTCTCCCCAACTTTTCCCTAACTGCCGTGCCTCCTTCTCGACTGTTCTGCGTCATGTTCTCTTCGGACCGCCAGGTCTTCTGCCATCCTGAGTTAGAGGGTTCCATTGCATAGCATGGTTCGCTATGGAGCTGTCACCCTTTCGGAACGCGTGACCAATCCACTGCCACTTCCGCCGTTGGATAGTTGTGCCTATTGGTTCCTGACCCGTTCTCTCGTAAAGGTGTTCGTTAGAGATACGATTGGGCCAGAAAATCCTCAAGATATTGCGCAGACACCTATTAACGAACGTTTGCAGCTTTCTGGTGATAGTAGTGGTCACTCTCCACGTGCTGCAACCATATAGCAGCACTGATTCAACGTTGGAGCGGAACAGTCTTCTTTTGGTGCTCAAACTGATTGCATTGCTTCGCCATATTTTGGACAACATCCCGAACGCGGACTTTGCTTTGGCGATCCTGTTGGCTATATCCAGTTCGGTTCCACCATCGGTCGAGACAATAATCCCAAGATACTGGAAATCCTCTACTCTCTCTACCGGTTGTCCAGTAATGCATATTTGAGCCGATGAGTTAGTTCCAAGGCTGATAATTTTAGTTTTTGCCGTATTAATTTTCAGCCCGACGACGCCTGCCTCCCTCTCCACATCTGCTGTCATTTGGTGGAGGTCCAGAATTCTATGGGAGAGTAAGCATACATCGTCTGCGTAGTCAAGATGCTTCAGTTGAGATGTAAGAGTCCATCGAATTCCTCCGTTTCCCGTCGACAAAGCTGCATGAAGCACATTGCTAATCACCAATAGGAAAAATATTGGTGAAAGGATACAGCCTTGTCTTACCCCACTTTGGATCTCAAATTCCTCAGACAACCTTCCCCTGTGCAGAACGTGACATTTGGAGCCTTCATATGTAGCTTTGATAATAGCAGTTAGTTTATCGGGAATATCTCTCCTGCGTAAGGCACGCCAAATAAACTCCCTGTTGACACTATCGAACGCCTTCTTAAAATCGATGAACAGCAGGTGCAGTGGCGATCGATATTCAACACACTCACCCTGATTGTCGTTGGCGTTTGTCGCTTTTCGACGATTGTCGTTTTATTCATAACTACGACCTGCTGATCGTTAAACATTACTGCAGTTTATTTGTCGTGTAGAATACCATTACAACTCTTTCACAGTGAAAAAGTTATGAAAATGGATCCGTGCTCCATCTGAAGAATAAAACGACAATCGTCCAAAAGCGAAAAACGCCAACGACAATCAGGGTGACTGTTCGATGATAATCCGCAGGGTGTTGATGTGGTCGGCACAGGAGGATCCAGAGCGGAAACCTGCTTGTTCGACATCGAGTGTGTCTTCGAGCTGTTGTTTGATTCGCTCAAGGATGATTTTAGCTATTATCTTAGCTACAGCAGGCAGCACGCAGATACCCCACCAGTTTCCGCACTCCATTAAATTTCCTTTCTTAGGAAGCTTGACGATCATTCCCTTTTTCCACTCGTTAGGGAAGCTCTCAACTTCCCAAGCTCTATCTATAAGTGGAAGCAGAAGCTCAGCCGATGTTGTTGGCGCTGCTCGTAAGAGCTCTGCTGGAATACCGTCAAGTCCTACCGCCTTGTTGGTTTTGAGTGCCTTGATCGCGGTAATTACCTCATCTTTACTGGGAGTCGTCGTGCGTATTCGGGAATTTCTCACCTCGGGCATCTCAGTCTGATTTGGGAGCATATCGCTAGCGAATACACGGTTCAAAACCGTAGCAAAATGCTCTTTCCATCTCTTAAGCTGGTCCTCATCCGAAATGAGCAAGGAGCCGTCTAGGCTTTTCACTGGGTGTTGGCTGGAGCTGCGACCACCTGTCAGCTCTTTGGTGATTCTGTAGACGGTCCTGCTGTCGCACCTCCGTGCAGCTTCTTCTGCTTCTGTAGCCAGCGCGTTGATGTAGTTGCGCTTGTCACGTCGTACGCTACGCTGAACTTCTCTCATCTTCATGCGATATAGGGACTCTAGCTCGCTTCTCCCTGCTGCTGGGGTAGCTGCAACGCGAGCTTTCAGCTGTTTTCGTTCGTCAATCCGTCTCCAGGTATCCTCGGAAAGCCACGCCCTATGACTTCCCTGCGATCGACCGACAATTCTTGCAGCACCAGATGTAAAAACATTTTTCACAGCACACCAATGGTCTTGGATGGTTGCGGGCATTGAGCTGCTGATTGCTTCCACACCTTGCGAAAAGTACTTCCTTAATTGTTGGCGCACTGAGGGATCACTAAGTCTATCGATGTTGAACCTGGGCATTCTTGTGTTGTCGTGGGATCTTCGAACTGCAGCAGTGCGTAGCTGGAGAGTAGCTATCATAAGATGCTGATCGCGTTCTATCCCCACATCTGCCCCTCGCCTGTTTCGGACGTCCAGGAGACTACTTCTAAAGCGGCGGCTGATAGCAAAATGGTCAATTTGGTTGGAGGTTGCTTGCCTGTCATTGGAAACCCAGCTGACTTTGTGGCAGGTCTTGTGCTCAAACATGGTGCCACCTATTACAAGGCGGTTGGCATTGCAGAAATCCACATACCTTTCGCCGTTGTCATTGCGGTTGCCTAGTCCATACTTCCCGATTACATGTTTGAGCCCTTCGGTGTCGCTGCCTACCTTAGCATTCAAATCCCCCATCACTATGACAATGTCTCCATTTGGTGTTGTGTTGAAGACGGCATTTAAGAGATTGTAGAAGCTCTCCTTTTCGTCCTCAGACGAACTATTCGTTGGGGTGTAACACTGTATGATGGTGACGCGTCGTACTCTAGTCCGGAATCTGGCCGTCAAAATCCTATCACCATGAGGCTGCCAGGAAATGAGGCCCTTGCGTGCTGTTGTTGTTAGCAGTAGTCCGACTCCATATTCCCGCGGACTTCCGGATGGTCTTCCAGAATAGAGTAGTACAGTGTTACGCGTTGGAGACTGGTACTCGCCCGCTTCTAACCATCTTACTTCACTTACCTCCAAAATGTCCAGTTTATATCGCATGAATTCGTTTTCCAATTGGAGGAATCTGGCATTGTAAGGACCTTCTCTTCCCGAGTCGAGGAGTGCCTTTACATTCCAGAAACCTATCTTTGTCCGGGTACAATAGCCAAAAGTCGTCAACATGTGATAATTCCTTATTCGAGGCATAGTGTCGGTTTCCGTAGCGGTCAATATTCGGTAACGCAGGTTTCTGGCCCACGTTACCTAGCCTAGAATCAAGGCCCTAGACAACCCGCACTTACAATTTTGGCCTATACGTATAAGGGCTTATACGTATAGTTGCCCGGGGCCCACCACTAGGAGGTAAAGTAAGCACTTCATCACGAACTTGATTGTTGCGCTACTGGCCCAAGCCAAGTTTTGGGCAGTCAGTAGTTTCCCGATCAATCGCAATGCAGGTCCCCATCACAAAGAATATGTTCTGCCGTCTCTTTTTGCTCTCCACATAGCCGGCATGCGTCTGTATCTGCTACTCCTATCTTGTGCAGATGGTACCTGAGTGCCTGTTAAGGTTCTTAAGTCTGCTTTCCTAAGCTCGAGTAGCCTTTTAGCCTTGCAACGGTTGAGATTAATGAACTTCTTTGCCTGTCTTAGGCCCGTTAGTTTGGCCCAGTACTTTGCATGATGATCATCTTCCCCCTTCCTTTTTTTATATTGAGTTTTGCGCTACTCCGGTTCAGGACCGACTAGTGGGCGACTAGCGCCTCTTCTCGCTAAGCAGTCCGCCCGTTCGTTGCCCTCGAAGACTTCATGTCCTGGTATCCAGGCCACAGTGACGGTGTTTTTCGATGCGAAATCATCGAGTAGATTAAGACAGTTCCATACAAGTTTGGATCTCACCGTGTAAGATTTCAGAGCCATAAGTGCTGCCTGGCTATCTGAGAGGATGTAAATAGATACGAGTACCCTCGAGCCTTCTTCGCAGACATTCTCGTATACAGAGCTCGATCGCATGGACTTCCGCCTGAAATATTGTAGGTGATTTGCCAAGCGCTGCTGCACATCGGAACCTGGGTCCATAAACCCCTGCGCCAGTGCTACCATTTTCCAATTTGGAACCATCTGTGTACCAAGTTTAAGAGTTTGGTAAGACTACAAGCCCTTCATTCCTCCATGTGTGACGGTCACCTATGACCACATTGAATTTTCTGGAGAACCGGTATTTCTTGAGCATAGTATCTGGTATTTCGAGATAGGGTCATTTTGAACATACTCTAGAATCTTCAGATGGCCTGTTAAGTTGCCAATATTAAGGTCCGAGATCTTGGGCAGCCTAAAAGCACTCAGCATACCTTCTTTTTGTACTGCAAGGTGCAACGGTATGAGGCTAAGCATTGTTACCATTGCTGCCATGGGGCACGTTCTCATTGCCCTGTGATACTCAGACAAGCTAGACGACGGATTTTATTCAACTGTTCCTGAGTTTCGGTCTGTAAGGTTTTTGGCCACCAAGCCAACGATGCATAGGTGACCATGGGTTTGATAATGGCGCTGTACGCCCAATATATTATCTTGGGTTGTAGGCCCCAAGTTTTACCAGGTAGGTGCTCTCACATAAACATTTCTCTTGTCGCTTTCTCAGTAACCTTGTTCAGGTGAGCGTCTTGTCACGGTTAATACCTAGGTATTTCGCTTCCTTTGATATACCGATTGGGATGTTTTCCAGTGTAATTTGTTTAAGAGTATGATTTCTTTTGCTGGAAAAGTGTACAAGTATAGTTTTGTCCGGGAACTAATCGGAAGTTAAATTGAGGGCACTTTGCATTAGTTGGGAAATTATGTCCTTAAATTTGCCCCTGACGCTGATAACAATGTCGTCTGCATATCCCTGTACTTTGTAACCTGATTTTTCAAGACAGATGATGAACATGGAAACTGCCTGGGAAGCAGTTAGCGACACTATGGCAATCATTATGTTACGTCTAAGCCTCAAATCATAAGACAGCCACAGCGTTCTGGCGGGGATACATCGTCTGTTGGCTTCATCTCCGACGAGTTTATTTATAGAGTTGATAGGAACCTTCACGTAGGGGAGTGCCTAGGTTAGGTTAGGTAAGTGGGCAGGTGTAGGGGGATAGAAAACCTCCACACCACACTCAGGTCAGTATAGACCCATTGTGATACCCAAGGGGGGAAAGGAGATAGAAAAAGGAAATCCCTACCTCGTGGAAAAATACCGTCTTGTAAGTATCCTAAAGAAAGAACTAAGTACTCACTGTGTCCTAGATACAAACCATCCAGAGGATTTGATGAAGTTTGCGATGTCATTTATTGGTCTGTTGGACAACTCTTCTAGATCCTCAAAGAAGTGTTGCCCAAGGATCTTGTTTCTCAAATGATAGAGGCCTGGGCAGTGACAGAGAAAGTGGGCGGTGTCCTCCTGAGCCTCCTCGTCGCCGCAGCCTCTACAAAGGTCGTCGCTAGTCACACGTAGTTTTTTCATGTGGTACCGCATGGTGTTATGCCCCGTAATGACTCCAATTAGAGTAGAGAAGGATTTTCAGTGCCTCTGTATGAGTCTATTGGTTCTTACTCTGTCAAAAGCGGGCCACAGCTTCCTCGTGGTGACACAAGTATCTAAACAGGTCCACCTATTGTTAGCCTCCGTTATGGCTTTGTTTCCTGCTACGAGCTTAAGGGCGCAAGGCGGGATGTACACCGAGGGGTCGGATTGGTCCGAGCTTAGTGCTGAGCCACCTCTAGCCAATTCATCGGCTTTCTCATTCCCTGGAATGCCTTCATGACCAGGGACCCAGCAGAGCCTTACCTCGTGCTGTGTTCCAAGAACCTTGAGCTCTTCTCTACAACACTTCACAAGCTTCGATTTTATTTCTATAGCAGATATTGCTTTTATCGCTGCCTGACTGTCAATGAAAAAGGTGATATCCTCTCGTGGTATTGCCCTCATCGCAGTCTCACGAGCTGCTATTGTAACTGCTAGGACCTCCGCCTGGAAAACGCTGCTGTAGTTCGGAAGCCGAGCTGACATGGAGAGGCCAAGCGTTTCAGAGAAGATGCCTGCGCCTACACCTATTTCCATTTTGGATCCATCGGTGTAAACAGCTAAGGATCGCTCGTTAGGCGTTCTGTCATTTTTCCAGTCTTCCCTGCTCGGATAGGTGCTAGAGAATGGTCTTAAGAAGTCTAGGTAAGGCGTTAAGTAGTCTGTATTAGATACACTGCCTAGATATCTCTGCAGGATCGTGGTGTGACCCATTGCATTTGGTCTCCAGCTATCTGTTTGGCTTAATCTTACGGCACTATGGGCTGCCGATACTTGTATAAAGATGTCTAGCGGAAGCAGATTGAGAATGGCCTCGAGTCCTGCTGTAGGTGTGGTTCTCATCGCACTGGTTGTGGCGATGCACGCTAGTCTTTGTACTTTTGTGATAGCAGCTAAGTTATTTATTTTGCTGTCTGCCTGCCACCATACAAGGCTGCCATACGTTAGTATTGGCCTTACTATAGCTGTATACATCCATAGGATGATTTTGGGGCTCGGTCCCCAAGTCTTCCCAAATATTCTATTGCACGAGTAAAAAGCTATCGTGGCTTTTTTGACTCTTTCGTTGATGTTTAGTCTCCAGTTCAGTTTCCTGTCGAGCACCAGGCCAAGGTATCTCGCACTATCGGAGATACTCAGGGGAGTACCCCTTATGGAAGGAGTTACGAATTGTGGAATTATTCTTTTGTTAGTGAATAGTACTAACTCTGTCTTCTGGGGATTAACCGCCAGCCCACATCTCTCTGTCCAGGAGTCAATGATTTCCAGCGCCCCTTCAATTTGTTCGCTCAGGGTCGGGAGAAATTTACCTGTTGCTAGCAGCACAACATCGTCCGCATATGCAATGGCCTTGACGCCGCTGTTTCTAAGTTTAAGAAGGACTTCGTTCAGGACAATAACCCACAGTAGTGGGGATATAACCCCTCCTTGAGGGGTGCCTCTTGAGGCATAGACTTCGAGCTTAGTACCTCCGAGTTCAACTTTGATATGTCTTTCCTTTAGCATATTGACGATCCATTTTATCACAGAATTGTGAATATTAAGGTTCGTTAGAGTTCTATTGACCGCTTCCGTTTTGACATTGTTAAAGGCTCCTTCAATGTCCAGGAAAGCGGCTAGTGTATATTCTTTATTTTTCAGTGATTTTTCTATTGAGCCGACTACACAGTGCAGCGCTGTCTCTACGCTTTTTCCTTTCGTATAAGCGTGCTGCGCTGGGGATATGTCACCTGGGCGTAGTTTACTACGGATGTATATGTCAGCTAGCCTTTCAAAGGTCTTTAGGACAAAGGAGGTAAGGCTAATTGGCCTAAAGTCCTTCGCAGTAGTGTGGCTTGCTTTACCGGCCTTGGGTATGAAGACCACTTTGACCTCTTTCCATGATCTAGGTATATACCCCCACATGAGGCTGTTGAGGTACAGTTCTTTAAGTACCGGGATGATTGTGGTTATTGTTTTCTGTAGCATGATCGGGATAATCCCGTCGGGTCCTGGGGATTTAAAGGGAGAGAATGATCCGATTGCCCACTCAATTCTTTCCTCTGTGATAAAATCTGTCGGAGTTTCCGTTACAAAACTACTGTTAGTTACGATGTTATTATCTGGATGGGCCGTGCAACCCGGAAAGTGCGCTTTTAGCAGGGAGCTAAGCGATTCTGCACAGGATTCAGTCCACCTTCCGTCGGATTCCTTGAGAGATCCAAGAGTTTTTGATTCCCTGGATAGAATTTTTCTCAGTCTCGCAGATTCTGTCGTACCCTTGATTTCATTACAGAAGTGCTGCCAAGAGTGGCGTTTGGCCTTCTGTGTCTCGTTTTTGAAATTTCTCTGACTGGACTTATATTGTTCCCAGTCCGCTTCTAGCATAGTTCTTTTGGCCTTATTTAGAAGGTGTCTAGTTACTCTCCTAATTCTAGCTAGTTCAGGTGACCACCAAGGTGGTGATTTTTTATCTTTTCGTTTGGTTTCTGGACATGCTTTGACATAGGCTTCATTAAAAATGGATGTAATATCCTCCGCCTTGCGGTCAATGTCGGCAGGTCCGAACCAGTTGCTATCCTGCAGGGATCTTACACCTTTCCTCACCTCGTTGTTAAATAGATCCCAGTTGGTTTTCCTGGGGTTCCTGTAAGGTTTGGGAGAGTCATAGTTGTTACCCACGAGGAATTCGATCAATTTGTGGTCGGAGTAGGGGAGTGCCTAAGAGATGTCCAATTCCGACCCCATTCTAGCGAGTTCATCTACTTTTTTATTTTATTACCCGGTATGCCATATATATATACTAGCTGGCTGTACCCGCTTCGCTGGGTCTTTTAATATGCGATTTCAAGTACACTTCCGTTTTGTCATTGAAATAGTTCACCCGCTAATGCTCTATGTGGGTTGCGGGGGTAGGATGATTAGGTACACTCCCCATTATTCTTGATTCTCCACCGTCGACCCTAAATCATCAGAAGGAATCCCTAGGCGGGGTGAGGAGAGATGTTCGACTTGATCAAACCATCTATTTCTAGGCATACACAGGGGTCGCTCACTTGATGGCACGGCAATCATGACTCTTGGAAGCCAGTTTGGGGATATACGCACTACGTGACCAAACCGTCAGAGCATAAATCCTTCCCTTCGAAGAAGTAGCTGCTTAACATTGAGCGCCTCGCGTAGTCTGATGTTATGCACTCGACCCCTGCGAGTTATTCCAGCAACACCATGAAGGAACCTCTTTCAGCAGCTTCTATCTGTGACTATAGGTGAAAGTTGGAACATATACAGAGTTAAAAACCGATAATTTAGCTTGGACACTAAATTCGGCATTCCTTATAACGATTTATCAACCTCTTTCAAAATTGATCCAGCCTGACCAATTCTACAGAATGACTCGACATTGCTCTTTCCATCACTCGTGAATAACACCCTGAGATACTTAAACTTATCCACCTGCTTCAGTGGGACTCTACACACATGCAGAGTGTACTGAATAGGCGTTCTGGAAACAACCCTTACTTCCGATTTGTTCACGTTGATCTTTATTCCAGCATCATCACAAACGGGTACAAACCTTTCGAGTCAAAGTTCGGTTTTCGGCTGTTTCTTTAGCAGCTAATGATTTGTCAATCAATAGCGTTAAGCTGTGAATGGCTGTTTCCGTAGACTTCCCTGGTTGATAGGCAAATGCAAACTCATGCGATGAGAAAATAGCAGTGTCATCAGTATAAATAGCTACATTGCACTCTGGAAGGTTAGGAAAATCCGACGTGTATATATTATACAAAACAGGACCGAGGGCAGAACCTTGGGGTACACCAACATAAAAATTGTTAAAATCAGAACAAATGTTATTTACGGAAACTCTAAAACGATGAGCAGACAAGAAACTTTAACCTATTTTACACAAATAAACAGGAAATCTAAACTTTAACATTTTGAATACAAGACCGTTATGCCATACTGAGTCGAATGCCTTCTCTATATCCAACAGCAGCATACTCGTAGATTTCCCTACTGCACGGTTAAGCTTTACGTGCCTACAAATTCTATATACTTTGTGTGCAGTGGAATGGTATCTCCTAAAACCAAATTGTTCATCAGGAAATATCTTCCGATTACTGACAATTTGCAATATCTCTTCTTTTATAATTTGTTCGTACACTTTAGTTAAACTGCTGAGCAACAAAGGAAATACCTTAGCAGTCTCCCAACCTTCAGGAAAGTACTGCATTTTGAGTCATGCATTAATGATAAATTGAATTCCTTATCGACTTTTCCGTACAGGTTCTCAGTGTAATCAGAAACAAAATACAATGGATCCAATTTTGGTTGATCGTAGACCAGTAATCTACATCTCCTTAATACGACCAATATACCTATTATTCATCTGCCAATAGGCTAGCAGTGACTTCTTAATACTAAACCGCACACGATTCAATGAGTTTGAAACATCCATCAGTAATGATTGCAAGACCCTTTTACGAGCAAAGAACTCATTCAATCCTTTTCCACTCGTCTACAAACTAAGTAAATATTTACTTTAGGACTCGCTAGTACACGAATTCTACTTTCCCTTTCAACTTCACTGCTGAAAACTAACTTCGACTACCTACCACCGAACTTTAAACGATTCAATAAATTCCAAACAAAGTCCAAATAACTGGCCCTGCAATTACACATCCTCTTCATGTCCTCCTTTTGAATTCAAGTTAATAGTGCTCTTTCCTCTGTCAAGTCTATTAGGGAACCTATTTCCACCAAAATCGCTTAAAGAAACTTTTATCCTAACCTCTTTTTTTTCTAATTCAAACATTTTCCTTTTCAAAGACAGCAATTCACTCGGAGCATTGCACAGTTTCAATTTATTCATCCGTCCATCCAAATTCTATTGGAGTTTTCTCCTACCTAACCTACTATTCCTCGGGGCATTTCACTTTTCTTTCTTAATCTGCACAAAGTCGAGAAGTATTTTTTTTTCTCCTCCATACAGCTCTTCGTCCCTATCCAACTCTCGTGCCATTCAATGTTTCATTCACTTTGCCTTAAAACTTTATTTTATTTTTTTTTGGTCCTTACATTCATCGGTGCCATTCACTTGCGCACAAGAGGGACCTAACCTACTTAGGAGAGTACTTGAGTTTATAGAAAAAAAAAAAGTACTTTGGCGTGCAGCACTTATATTGCATGGATAGGTATGGTATATCTTACGGCATCACCATCATCACCGCCGCCGACAATCCTCGAAAACAGGATGAATAAGTTATAAGTTAGTTTGACTGGGGCTATTGTGTGATTACCTTCTTAGAAGTATATGTAGATGGACCTATATGGGAAAATGGGTGGCCGTTTCATAGTGCAGAATTAGCGACAGTGGGGCTCAAAAGTATTGTCTTAAAAAAGTTTTCAACTTAAAAAGAAAAAAACTATAATCATTCAATCGACTCTCGGCAACAGCAGCTCCACCATATCTGTTGTTAGAGGAACTCCTCAAGGTGGGGTCTAGACTACTCTTTTATGGCTTATGGTCATCAACAACATTTTGTGTAGACTTGATAGGGATGGAGTTAAGGTTGTCGCGTATGCGGATGACGTGGTAATGCTGGTATCGGGGATGTTTCCATCCGTAATCAGTGAGATCTTGGAAGGTGCCTTGGGCAAGATTTGCTCATGGGCCACTGGGTGTGGACTCAGCGTCAACCCAAGCAAAACTGAACTGATGCTCTCCATCCTCCAGTGCCAAGTACCTAGGGGTGGTACTTGATCCAAAACTAAGCTGGAAGCTTAATATTGAGCAACGGGTAAAGAAGGCCTGCGTGGCTCTCCATGCCTGCAGCAAGACCTTCGGTAAGAAGTGGGGACTTCGCCCGAAGATGGTCTTATGGATGTACACTGCCATGGTGCGTCCCATTCTTTCCTATGGATCGCTAGTCTGGTGGCCTGCGTTAAGGAAAGCTTATAACATCAAACTTATCAACAGGGTATAAAAAACTGCGGCTATAGGTGCAACGGGTGCCATGAGGACATGTCCAACCAAAGCCTTGAACGTTATTCTCCACCTTTTACCAGTCGATTTTCACATAATGTAGTCCGGTCAGGCTAAGGGAAACAGGATGCTGGCGCACCAATCCGTATGGTCACAACAGTATCCTGAATCTGCTACCACAGGATCTGGTAGCTAATCTGACCGACCATATAACTCCCACAGTGAACTTTAGAAATGACGCCACGGTCAGATTCCCAACCAGGGCGGAATGGGAAACTGGCGTACTGGCAAAGGAGTTCGAAACAACAATCCTCACCTACGCGACGGTTCAAAAATGGACTGCGGGGTAGGGGCGGGGATATTCTCTGATTGTCTCAATATTTCCAGGTTTTACCGGCTTCCTGATTCGTGCAGTGTCTTCCAGGCGGAAGTTTTTGGTGTATGTAAGCAAACCTCTATACCCCTAAATACCATTGCCATCCTCATTGACAGCCAGGCGTAGTATCTGCCACTACATCCTCAAGGCTACTAGATCCTCAGTAAAAAGAACTCGCCTCGCTTGGTCATCGGTTAAGGATCTGTCTCCTTTGGGTTGCGGGTCACAGCAATATTGAGGGAAATGAGCGAGCTGATGAACTCGCGAGGCAGGGATTTGCCCTTGATGCCTCCTTAGCAAGGGAGGTGAACGTCTCATTGGGGGTCCTTAAGGGAGGCATCTTCGCGCATTATCTGCTAAAGGCTGATAGCAGATGGCAGGGGGTGCGGAACTGCCATCTCCAGGCAGATGTGGCCCAAATACTCCCGGAAAAGAATAAAAGATCTACTTAACAGAAACTGTGCATATATCGCAAGAGTTCTGGCAGTTAGTACTGGCCACTAGCCCATTGGGGTTCATGCGGCCGGAATAGGCATTACATTTAATGCACAATGTCGCAGTTGCAATACGCTGACGAGATAGAAACAATCTTCCACTTCCTCTGCAATTGTCCGGCTTTAGGCAAGGCCAGACAGCACACCTTAGCTAAACCCTTTTTCGACAACCTAATAGAGCCAGCGGAGATTAGCATTGGGGATATTATCAGTTTCCTTATTGTAACGGGGTGGATTTGAATAATCGGTACCCCTTTTTCTCTTCCTTTTCCCTAGTAGTTAACGTCCTTTTTACATCCGATAGGTCACTTGAGTTTAAATGTCGGCTTGGTTTGCTGACACAACAACTTCTACCTACCTACCTAAAAAGAAAAAAATTCTAAAAGTTGTGATTTTCAGTCAAATTTTTGAACCGTAACGGGAAAGGTTATAACATTTAGAATATAAGAAGCAATAATTGCAAGGTCACCTAAAACAGCATCTATAGAAAACAGTTATATAGAGTCATGTCCAGTTTTGACATCCCTGCCAAACTTATCCGTCTCTGCAGGATGACGATGGAGAACGCTCGCTATTCCATCAAGATCCATAATGATCTTACGCAATCAAAAAAAGGTTTTAGAAAAGGCGATGCGTTGTAGTGTGACTTCTTTAATATTGTACTTGAACGGATTGTGCGGAACTCACGAGCAAACAGCAGAGGCAAAATCCATCAAAAGTTTGTACAACTGCTTACATAAGCCGACGGTATTGGCGTATGGAGAGGCTTATTGGTTGAGGCCCAGGTTGACGCCGAACTTTAGCGCCATCAAAGTAAGTAAGTAAGTATCAAGTCATTGAGAAATTTACCTAAGACTTACTTACGTCAAAGTCAGAATCATGTAGATGTAGATCTATGGTTGGTGAGGTGCAAGTGCACTGCGACCTATAGTCGATCTATTATGGCCCCAAACTAGGGCTCAAGTCGATGAAGTATTATCATCACTTCCTCTAGTCCAAGAGTGTTCATGAATAGGAGTATCTGAAGTAGATCCAGCGAAGGTAGATCCGTCTCTGATAGAAGATAGAAGAAGGTATAGGCTCCAAGGTGATGTTTTCTTTTAGGGATAAGTGCTTCGCGTTCCATAAGAAGGTGCGCTGGTGGTTCTGTGAGGTCTTTGCAGAATATGCAGTGTCCGTTGCCTTCTGATCTCAGTTTTCTTATGAGCTCTTAAAGTTTGCAGTGACCTATTTTTATGCCTATTAAGATACGCAGTCCTAACTTGTCAACTCTTAGGCAGGTTCTGCTTCATTTTTGGTTGTTGTTTCCCAAAGGTCCTCCCGCCTGTTTCAATTGGGAGATATAGGCCTAATGTTTAACCCCTTTACTCTCTTCTTCTTTTCTTATTTCCTCCTGTATTTGTGCGATTCTATCCCGTAAAAAGGTTCCCATCCAAGGGAAGGGTTCTCTGAGCCGCTTCTTGCTATTATATCAGCCGCTTCATTCACCTCCACTCCTACATGTCCTGGTACTCTGTAGAGAATCACTTTAGTGTCCTGTCCCAGTTGGTTGATCTTGGCACTGCCAAACCAGTATAGATCTGATCTCGTGTGAAGTTACTGCCTTGATTGCGGAGATTGGCTATCTGACAATAATGCGATCTCCTGCCCGGGATATTTCCTGTCGAGGTTGGATTTGGCGCATCTTTTAATCGCGTGAACTTCTCCTTTGAATATGCTGTGGAAAATTCCCAGAGATTCAGAGTATCTAATCCTGGGCCCGTACTGGTCTGTAGATGTGTTTGATCTATCCTTGTACCATTTAATAGTGTGTTGATTGAATTGGTACTTATCGGAGTTACTGCTCAATCCTTCCTATTGCTCAGCTTTTAATCAAATTTTCTTTTTAAAGCAGACACATGCTGTCATAGCACAATCTGTGCAGAAGTGTAATGACTTCACGCCAGATAGGCTGTAGAGAGTCAGATTTGGGACATTCGACTGCATTTGTTTGAAAAGGACGGACGGGTCGAAATGCGGGTTGAGCCAGATACGCAATAGCAGACGCAGCCTAGGTAAGGTAGCTTAGCATATTGTCACCGAAAATGAATTGCTTTCAAAATTACCGACGGCAGAGTTGATTGGTTTCCAAACCAATGAATATTCGGTGTGGGACAACTACTATTACGAGAGGCACGCAATGCCTTATACCCTGGCTGCTTTATGATGAGTCGATTTCCAAGGTTAGTTTCTATCCTAGAAGCTGACGTGTCATGAAAATGACTGAAAATTACTTCTAACGTCAGCCATTTGTCATATGCAACATCGCGGACATTTAAAGTCGGATTTATCGACTTCGACACTTTTGGAAAATCTTTGGAACGTCCATGTGCTGGCCATAGATGGTGCTATGTTTCAACAGCCGAGCTGCAATTGTCAAAGAAGCAAAGCCCAACTAAATAAGGTAGCCAGCGAGCAGTGGAAGTTTTAAAAGTTCCTAAATTTTAGTTCTAAGTTCCTGCGAAAACATAGGAAAACTCGGGTACAACATCGATAAACCAAAAGGTCCATTAGTACACCAGCTGTTAAAGAATAATCTTTAGCAACAATCGAAAGCTCGTTTCTCATGTTATGATAGCGAGGTGTTATCCACCAAAATAAGATTGCCTACTGAATATAGCCGTATTCGATATCGCGCAGTTTTTAGTAATAAAGGTAGACACGCAAACATAGACTCACCTTGTGGGTTAGTGTCGGTATTGTCTCATAGGTAATGGGACGCATTGGCGTCATATTTAAGAACATTTTCTTTTACCACTGCCCTAAGGCAGATTGGTGGAACGGATTGTGCATCATAAGGAAGATAGTCTAATGCAAACTAGATGTTATTTTCCTTGACTTAATTCGAGTTGAAAAAACAATTCATCATCACAAGCAATCCGCCTCACAAAACCCTGATACCAGGCTCCATCTGTGTAGGTTAAGCGAAAAGTTGGAGTAGATAAGCAATTCATGATTCGACTCCTAGTAAGAGCGAGCCCTTACGGCCATGTCTCCATTTTGTCTCGATGGGGGACTATAAATGGATTGAGGGAAACTGATCACATGAACCCGATGCTAGCATTTGAATGGGAATTCACTAGAAGAATTCCTGAGGGAAGAACCGCAGAATCATGAAGAAAAAGGAGGTGGCTTTCTATACCAACGGTTCTAAGATGGACGTTGGCACGGGAGCCGGAGTTTATTGTGAAGCACTAAAAATATACCGCTCTTTAGAATAAACGACGACTGCAGCGTCTTTCAGGCTGAAGTTATACAGGCTGCTGAAATTATACACGAGAGTAGCATCGTTGGTAAAATGATCACTGTCTATTTAGATAGCCAGGCAGTAGTTAAGGGTCTGGACTCTGCTGTAATTATATCGAGACTTATGAGGACCTGCAAATAATTTTTAAACGATATATGTAGAGCCAATGCGGTGGCCCCCTGCTGGGTGCCAGGGCATATGGATATCGAAGGAAACGAGAGGACTGAGGAGCTTGCTAGGAAAAGGTCGGCGCTACATTTATCGCGGGCCCTCCCATTTGTAGTAATCCCAATCCATTCCCTACGGAAGAAGATAGAAGATGAAGCCACCGATCAAGCAAATAGATGCTGGATTCATCTGGAAACATGCGGAATGGCCAGAGCGCTATGGCCGGCCTTCAGAAAGAAGAGAGCAAACTCTCTGGTAAAACTTAGTCGTTTCCGGCATAATTACTGGTCATTTTGCCATTGGCGTTCACGTCAAGCGGCTCCGTGTGCTGCATAGCTATTGTAGAAGTTGCAGGGTCACTTGCTGAGTGACTGTCCTGCCCTATCCGTCAGAAGAATGAGGACTCTTGGTAGTTACTTCTTCTCGGAGGGACTTATGTACTGAAGAGCTGATGGTGATGGGTGATGGGTGATTCTAACAGCGGACTATCTTTACAGCGTTTCCAGATAAAATGATTGAGCACAATGGACTCAATCTGTTGGTCTAATTTAGTAGTGACTCCTTTGTCACAATGCACCCATCTACCATTAACCCGAAAAGGTGGCCTATCTTCTGGGAAATTGGCTGAAGCCACAGATAGTGAATTTTGTGAAGTTACGCATAGTTGAACTAGGGGCCCGATTGCATCAGTCACCCCTAACACTCCTACGCACCGTTGCACATCCAAGGTCCACCTTCACAATTGGGTTTCGACTGAATCAGTCACCCTACTTAGCTACATCAGACACATTCAGATATCCTAGTTAGAAATGAATAGTAGTACTAGGAGTTCGATTGCAGTACTTGCTTACTTACTTAGGTGGTGCTACAACCCGGGGTGGACCTGGGCCTCAACCAACAAACCTCTCCAGCCAGCACGGTTACGAGCCAGCTGCCTCCAGTTGCGCACGCCAAGTTGGTTGAAGTCCTCCTCTACTTCTTTGCGCCACCTACCGCGAGGTCGTCCTCTACTGCGCCGTCCATCTGGGGTGGATTCGAAGACTTTCTTGGCGGGAACGTGGAGCTCCATCCGCTCTTCTGACCCAGCCATCTTAGTCGCTGTATGTGAACTCTTCCAGCTAAGTCGATGTCCTTGTACAGGCTATATAGTTCGGCATTGTACCTTCTCCTCCACTCACCGTCTATGCAGACCGGAGCAAAGATCACTCGAAGAACTTTTCTCTCAAAATAACCAAGGGCATCCTCATCCGGTTTTATCAAAGCCCATGTCTCTGCGCCATACAACAGGACTGGGATTATTAGTGTCTTATAAAGAGTTACATTAGTAGTTCGAGATAGGGCTTTGCTACTCAATTGCCGTCTTAGCCCATAAACACAACGATTGGCAAGAGTAATTCTTCGCGTGATCTCTCCACTGATGTCATTTGCGGAGTTCACCATAGAGCCTAGGTAGACAAAATCCTTTACTACCTCAAAATTATATCTGTCTATTGTGGCGTTCTGTCTAAGACGCCGATGTTGGGTGTCTTTTTCTGTAGACAGCATATATTTTGTTTTGCTTTCATTGACTGCTAAACCCGTCTTTGCTGCCTCGACCTCAATACTCGCAAAAGACCCATTGACGATCCGCTGAGTTCTTCCGATTATGTCAATGTCATCGGCGTAAGCGAGTAGTTGTACAGACTTGTATAAGATTGTACCTCGATTGCATTAGTCACCCCTAATACATTTACGCACCGTACTATGGACCCTGTTTAGATGTTAACTGATGAGTGCGCACTGGGCAGTCATGTCGTGTCTATATGTGCTATGCTCAGTGCTGCACTATTTCGGGGTGGAATAATTGAATTGATACAATTGTGTATCGGACAGCGTTCTCTCATCCAAATATACATTTCATCCCTAGTTCTTCACTACTCCACGATCGAACTGATAATGATAAAATGGAAGAGAATGGAACATTTCGGATGTGGAACGTGACTTTCCTCTCGATTTTTATATTTTCTTCATGACTGTCGCCCTCTCTTTACCCCTCACTCTTCTCACCCAAAAACTATCGACATAGCGCACTCATCAGTTAATATCTAAACAGGGTCATTGTCTATATACACAATCAGGTTTTGATTAAATCAGTCACCCTGCTCAGCCACATCAGGTACATTGAGATCTCTCAGTCCACATCTAACACGATATATATTTAAAGTTCCCATAGGTACCCGGTAATTTCCGGCTTAGTGTGTCCTGACTCTGTCGAGACAGCCACCTCACCTAACTTCAGCTAACCAAGTAGTTGCGCAGTTCCTGTTTTTTAAATGTTCGGTTCTAATTGGTCCGCGATTCATAGGCATACTTGCAACCTCTGTTTGGGGTATTTTAGCTGCTATAAACTTTCTTGGTGACTCTGATTGCATTCCATTCCTTAAAGTAATTGAAACACTCACTCAAGGACCTCCTCAAATGCGTACTTATTTTCCTTGCAGGAAACATATTTTAAACCCGACTGTATGAAAACTCCGAATCCCTATAGGCTTTCGTCACTCAACTTATAACTCTTCAAGTCTATCACACGCAAATCCATGTTTTTATTTTTATGGGCACTAAAGCATCTTTTTATCGCCTCACTGGATGTGAATGCCGAGAAGAAAAAAAACAAGTTGGTACTCTTTATAAACAGGTAGACACAACCGGGATAGCGAAAGAGGGAGTGCGAGTTAGCTATGGGTTAGGCCAACACCTGTAGCATGGTTCCAAGGATACAGATAGAAGTCTTTGATGTTGCAACTGACTGAGTTTGCCTTCACAGGCAGATGCTGCCGCACTGTTCAAATGAAAGCGCACACCCAAATTGCAGCATTTAGAGTGCACTTACAGCTCTTTATCCAGTGGAGGTTGTTTTTTGTTTCTGAATTTTTTTTTTCCACTTTGTGCTCAGGCACGCATTGCACTAGGAAGAGTTAATCAGAAGCCTTCGCAGGTGAGATTATGGTAATGGAACGATTAGAAGTGTTGGTGTGTGCTTAACCTTGGTTAAAAGTTTCGCTTTATAATTTTTTGTTGGAATTCACTTAATGCCGTCGGTATTCTACTGACACAGATGAGTGGTGCAATTAAGGAGATAAGTGGAACATCGTTTTTTTATGTGTGTGTGTTGAACTAAATACATTTTAATTAGAACACTTATGGAGGTGGTGATGTGCTAAGCTTTAAGCTAGTTTGAAGGCCTATGTATGTCAGAAAGTGTTAAACGTAATGAGAGGGTGTACAAAATGAATCGTTTGAAGTAGCTAGAAAGAGAGAATTTTCATTAAAGTTCAACTTTAGTCGCAAGGATCAAACAATGTTTAGCAAAATAAGCACAAAAATCAATAGTCCGATAGTCCGAGTATATGGCGGCATACTCGTATGATCTTAAAATGGTGAAGCAGCTTATTCTTTACAGGTAAGTTACTGGTTAACTGAAATAGTTCCATAAAGGCAAGATTTAAATGAAGGTTTGGTCGATCTTCTATTTGATTGACTTCGACGGGCATAACACGAACGAGGCAGCAGAATAATTAATTTCACAAATTAGCTTATCCTTTGTATTTCTCGCAAAAAAGCGACATATGCTTTGCTTCCATTAATGAAAAGAGTTCCGAGTATGACATTTGAATCAGTTTTCACTTCATTCCATCTCATTCCAAACTGTTGGCGTTGAGTGATCAGCCGACAGCATTCGGATGCGAAATCTGTGTTCTGACTCAAGCTGATGCACGTACACGTAATCCGAAATCCTTTAAGAACTTTGTAGACAATGGGTTGACTTGTAATATTGTTAGAAGTAGGCCCATCTTTTAAGATAAGTTCCGATGGAGAATAACACCAAAATGGTATTTCATTGCCACTGAAACCTATGTACGAGTATGTAAATTTTGACAAGATTTTAGAACTTTTAACAGCAGATGACTTCTATTTCGAAGAATATCTTGAAGCAATATATATTAATGCCCCCCTGGGAGCTGACCTCCTCGTGGTGGGGGGTGGGCAACGTGACTGGGATGTGCAGATGGGGTAACTTAAATAGTTATTCCCATCCATACAATCCAGTCACGGCTAACAAAGCGCACACCATATGATGACAAAAAGAAGACGACCGGCCTCGGATATTGCAAACCTGGTAAGCCAGGGCATCCTTTGGAGCCGGGCCTGAAGGGTCCGCCGTGAGCGCAACGAACAAATTTCAACAACGGCATCGACTTAGGATAGGCACATGGAACGTCTCATCGCTCACAGGGAAGGGCCTTGAGTTTGTTGGGGAGGCTGTTAAAAGTCGACTAGATATAGTTGGCGTCTCTTCAACAAAGCAGAGAGGTTCTAAAACTGTGGATCTTTTGGATGGGTGGAAGCTCTTCCTGTCAGGAGTCGCACCGTCAATGTCTGCTCAGGCGGGAATAGGGATACTCATAAGTCCCAGGTTGACAGACAGAGTATTGGAGTAGATACCATTAGGATGGAGAGTTGCAATCTTAAAGCTCAAGCTTGAAAGATCAACTCTGGCATTGGTGCAGGAGTATGCACCGAACCTTCAGTCAGAGTATGCAGCTTTCTTAGATGAAATTGATGTTGCCCTTGAAAAGGTTGCAGATATGGATTCTTTTGTTCTGGTGGGTGACTTCAATGCTCATGTGGGTGTAGATGTTATGACATGGGGGAGTGTGATTGGGAGGAACGGTGATCCTGATCAAAACGCGAACGGAGAGAAGTTGTTAGATTTTTGTTGTGTAAATGGCTTATCCATCATGAATACTATCTTTTCACACAACGACATTCAGAAAAACACATGGTACCGTCGGAGTCTTCAGCAGAAGTCGCTGATCGATTTCTTTGTGGTACCATCGCGTTTGAAGAGAATGGTTTGTGATGTTCGCGTATTGAAAGGGGCCGAACTGTCAACTGATCATCACTTAGTGCTGTGCAAATTGTATCTTAGCGAGAGTGTGCCTCCCCTACCAAAGCGTAAACCAAGGATGGTTACACGCATACGATGGGAGAGGTTACAGCATGATGAGATAGGGGAGACATTTGCGCGGCAAATATCTGAAAGATTTGAACGAATTCATGTCTCCTGGAGCCGACTAGGGATTCCTCCTGATGAGTTGGAGCCAAGGGCGGAGGATCGAGAAGGATGGAGAGTCCTACCTTTGGCGTCCTACCCCCGCGACCCTCATGAAGGATTACCGATCCATTGAAAATGTATGTATGTATGTAGAATTAAAGTAATTTATTGGATTTAATTAATAAGTAGCCGGCTAAAAGCGTAACAGTATTTAACATAGGACGTTGGCACTTCGATGTCGATAATGCTTATACTGTTTGCACCAGAAGATCCTTGACAAACCAGTTCGTCAGCTGCATAATTCCCCGGTACTGGGGCACGCACGTATGTCGGTAAAAAGCAGAAACACCACCGCACATGGCTTTCTACAGACACCTGGAGACGGATCGATGAGCGTACAACAATCAAGGCTCGGATTGCAGCGGCCTCAGCAGTAGAGAGAACCGAGCTTGAAGCCCAATACCGTGCGAAGAAGAAAGAAGTGCAGCGTAGTGTGAGACGTGACAAACGTCAATATGTCAACTCACTGGCCTCAAGGGCTGAAGAAGCAGCGAATAGGTGCGACAGTAGGACTGTTTACAACATCACTAAGGAGCTCATTGGTGGTCGAAACTCCAAACAACACCCAGTGAAGAGTCTAGACGGTAACCTTCTGATCTCGGATGAGGATCAGCTCACTAGATGGAGGGAACATTTTGCTACAGTGCTAAATCACTTAGACGACGGCGGTATGATCTTGAATTCGAATGAGCAGTTCGAAGCAACAAATTCCCGAATTCGCACCGTACCTCCCAGTAAAACTGAAATAATAACAGCAATCAAGTCCCTCAAGAAGAACAAAGCGGTGGGTATTGATGGCATCCCTGCCGAGCTATTTCAAGCGGCGCCAAATACATCGGCAGATTTGCTGCATCCGTTAATACGGAGAGCTTGGGATAGTGAACAATTTCCACAGGAGTGGAAAAGGGGGATGATCATTAAGCTTCCAAAGAAGGGTAACTTGATGGAGTGCGGTAACTGGAGAGGTATATGTGTTCTTCCAGCTGTAGCCAAACTAATAGCTAGAATAATTCTAGAACGAATTAAAGAACATTTAGATTCAACTCTCGATGTCGAACAGGCAGGCTTTCGCGCTGGATCCTCCTGCATCGACCACATAAACACCTTACGGATCATAATCGAACAATGCGTTGAGTATAGGTCTCCGCTACGTTTACTGTTTATCGACTTCGAGAAGGCTTTCGACAGCTTAAATCGAGATGCTATCTGGTTGGCCTTGCGCAGGAGAGGCATTCCAGAAAAGCAAATAGCTATTATCAAGGCTACATATGAGGGCGGCAAGTGTCACGTCGTACACAATGGTAAGGTATCGGACGATTTTGAAGTCCAAAGTAGAGTACGTCAAGGGTGCATACTGTCCCCACTATTGTTCTTGGTGGTTATCAGCGATGTACTCCGTGCAGCATTGACGGAAGCTAATTCTGGAATTCGTTGGACGATGACATCTTACCTTAAACACCTAGATTACGTTGACGATGTTTGTCTACTTTCACATCGGATAATGGATCTTCATTTGATGGCCCAAAATCTAGAAGCTGAGGCAAACAAAGTGTGGCTAAAATTAAACACAGCCAAAACAAAAGCCTTGAGTACTTCCAATACCCGCGCTCAACTTAACATTGCCGGAAAGCAAGTCGAGAGAGTTGATAACTTTCTATATTTAGGAAGTGTGGTCTCGGCTAATCGTGGTGGCACCGAACTGGATGTGTGCAGCAGAATCGGGAAGGCTAAAGCTGCGTTCGGAATGCTGTCCAAAATCTGGAGAAGCAATGTTATTAGCTTAAGAACCAAGCTACGACTGTTCCACTCCAACGTAGAATCAGTGCTGCTTAATGGGTGCAGTACTTGGAAGGTGGACACCATTAACACACGCAAGCTGCAAGTCTTCGTAAACAAATGCTTAAGAATCATCTTGATGGTTTTTTGGCCGAACCGCATCTCCAACGAACAACTTTATCTGAGAACGGGCCAAGAACCTATAAGCATTACTATACGAAGAGTAAAGTGGCAATGGATTGGACACACCCTACGGCGCGAAGACAACTCCATTGCTCACAACTCCCGCTCACCCAGGCAGGCAGAATAGCGGGACGCCCTATGCAAACGTGGCGCAGAACAGTTGAGGAAGAATCGAGCTCTTTAGGAATGAGTTGGAGGCAGCTCAAACGCGTTGCAGAACTCCGAACACGATGGCGCGCAGGCGTGGTTGACGCCCTATGCCCCCCGAGGGGTTAACGGATATAAGTAAGTAAGTAAGTATAATTCCCCGGTATGTTACAGTGACCTGGTATCCAGCAAATGCTGAAATTGTACTAACCAGCTATCTCGCTAGGAGATACGCGTCAGTCTTTCACTGCCTTAAATTTCGTAGCGCTAGATGCGAGGGATTTGATAGCTGCTTGACCATCCACGTAGATAGCAATATCCGATGTTGATAATGTATTAGCCGCCAGACAGTCAGCGGCTTGGCAAACCGCAGTAACTTCGGCTTGAAAAATGCTGCAATGGTTTGGAAGGTTAAAAGAGAGGTGTATATCCAGGTCTTTTGAGAAGATTCCAGCACTGACTCAGTCCTTGGTTTTGCACCCGTCCGTGAAAATTGATAGCGATTTGTTGTATAGGACATCGCGTTGGTCCACTTCGTTTTGTCCAGTATAAAGTGAATGTAGCCTTTGTTGAAGTCAGTGAAATTGGGGAGATGACGGTGCATCGAAAGTATTTTGGCATGCCCCGTGTGTTGCTCCTACCATTGGTTGGAACCTCTCAATCTTATTGCCGAGCTGATAGCCAATTGTTTACTGACGATGTCAATCGGAAGTTGGTGGAGCATGGTTTGGAGCGCCGCTGTGGGAGAAGTTCTCGATGCACCGGTAATTCTAAAACATGCAACTTGTTGAACTTTTTCCATTGCAGATAGGTTGGACTTCTCCAAGCCGGGCCACCATACCAGTACTCCATACATAAGAATGGGTTTTATTACCGTCGTGTATAGCCAGTGCATGATGTTTGGTTGTAGGCCCCAAGTGGAGCCTACTGCCTAAGTTTTATAAGTCAACCATAAATCAGATGATCACCTTGCGACCAATTTTTAATTTCAAATATAATGTCATACCCACACAAGGTGAGCCAATTTGTTTAATGACAATAGAAAAACATCTCATTGAATTTATTTTAACTTTTACTCATATACTCCTATAAGTCAGTTTAACATTCGACCAGCCCTGATGATACCAACGTTTGTCTAAAGACTAGCCTTGGTGTGATGAAAGGATATATTATGTTGTGTAAAATGAAGAAAAAATGTAAACTAAAATTACATTATACCATCTAACCTCTTTTGCAACACCGTCATTCTAATTTGTATCCAAAAGTTCCATGACTTCAATTTTCTTAAACAGGAAGCTAGTTAACTGCACCCAGAAACATATTCTAACCGCCTTTTCGAATGGTGTCTACCATATTGATATCAATACACCTTGCCTGGTGGTTAACCATTTAATCAAAATAATTGGGGTACAATTATTCTAAAAGCCCCTCAGAAATACAATATCTTCAAGCCAGGCATGTGCATCTAAGGATAGTGGTTAGATGACAACCATAGTCGTCACGCACCATATCCTTGTCATCGATTCGGTGAAAACCCCTCACCTAATAGATGACCATATACATACGATGCGTACTCTGTGATTGCTCTCAACATATTATAATTAAAAGCCTTCAGTACACCCTCCCTCATCCATGCTGCCAAAATTGGATTTCTCAAAATTTCAGCTTATGAATTATTACCGCTACTAAATGCCATAATAAGACGTCGACATCCTACGGCAAGTGCTCTCAATTTTGCTTCCTTACCCCCACCCATGGGCACACCACACCGCAACCCCATCTCGAGGGATTTTCTTGAAACATCAAACAATTACTTTAGCTAAACTTGAAGATGAAAGTTTTAAAATTTTCCCTCCAAGATGACGAGAGATGAATGAAGGGGATGAGGGAATAGGACTACGCCGTTATCCTACTTTGTAGAAATTAATTCTACTTTGTTCTTTTCGTCCTTCGTTCCTCTCCTTGAAGGAACTTTTCAGTTTCTCAGGATCTTTCCCCCATCTAACTATTACGTTATTGTCTTAGTAATGAGATAGAACCGACTTGAAGGAGGAGGAGGAAGAGAACACAAATGAAAGGGTTCTACCGCCCCGAAATAATCCTAAGCTTTTGTTGGGAAATTGATTTTTCTAAAAACCGTTATTGTATTTGACGCTCCGAAGAACATCTGTCGAAGTCCATTAGGGCGGGCGCGCAGAAAAGGCAGCACGAAAGCAAGCCCCATGTTGTGAAGCTCAATTAAAAGGGCATTCCTCATGCTTCTGCGGAGGAAATAGGTTTTTTTTTTAGCAGGTTAGGCTCTAATTGGACAACTGTTGTTAGGGCCATTCATCGAATTTAATTGATTTGGACCACTGGCAGGAGGAATCCCGGAAAAAAAAACAAAAAATGATTCAGCGTAGAGTAACTACTTCTTGTGTGCATAGCTGGAGTGGGAATGGAGGATGAACTTCCGTGGTTACGTGGCTAAGTTCACCGACGACGACTATGGTCTTCTATTACACCGCAGACCTGGACGTTTCAGAATTAATTAATATTATTTAAGGAGCCCTTAATTGAGTAACTTGGGTTAAATTCTTATTTCTTTCTTTGGATTTTATTTTTGCTCGTGTGGTTCGCTAGGTAGAAGTCCTTCAGGAGTCTTTCTAGAGACTTTTATTTTAAATGTTTTTTCCCTGTTCAAGGTTGCGAGAGTCCGTGTAATCCGAAATCAATTAGAGTTATAACGGCGGATGGGAGGGTGTGTCTGGGGGTCGGGACGCCGGGGCGGCGGATGGCTATTAATTACATGATAAACTTTTATTCGCCTTTGTTGACCAGGATGTGCTGCTAAGCATTATGCTTATGAGTGATTAATTGATGATGAATGAGTGAGGGATTTTATTGATATTAATTGATTGAATATTGCTTAGTTGATAGCATCTGGAGTGATAATCTATTCAATTAATGAAATCCCAGTGATTTCGATAGAGAATTGCTTAACGCAGACAGCTTATGTGGTGTTGGTCATTATGGTGATGAAATGGTTTGATGGACAGTGTCATGAATATCTAATAAAGATCTCTCCTCCGATGATCGATTTATTTTTTCATTATTAGTCAACTTATGATGGATGTCGATTTAAATTTTAGTAAGTCAGCTTTCGAAACATTTTCCCACCTTCTTATGTGAATTGCAAATGTGTAGGATTTTTTTTTGTGTTGCGCCAAGGGTTGTGGTATTCTTCTTAGGATACTAGTAGCCCGGGCTGCTAACAAACACGATTCGCAAACCCGAATAATTGATGCCAGGAATGCGCCTACGTACTAATCCACACCCTGTATACCGTTTATCTCATTTCAGCTCCGGCGACTTGACAGTGATTAATGTGAGAGTGGTGAATGGAAACTGCACGGTGGCGTCTGCGTACCTACCTTGCGATGACGGCATCAACGTCCCCTCGAAAAATCTGAGGTCGCTCATATCAGCGTCTCAAAAAGGTGAGAAAAACTTAGTCTTGGGGTGTGATACCAACGCCCACCATACTCTGTGGGGTAGCACCGACATCAATGCTAGAGGCGAAGTTTTGTTTAATTATATTCTTGAAACCAATCTTATTATTTGTAATAGAGGCAATGACCCCATCTTTGTGACGTCTTATAGAAGGGAAGTCTTGGATATAACTTTTATTTCTGACCAGAGCTCTGTTGAAATTGTTAATTGGAGAGACTCCAACAAGGCGTCACTATCTGATTATTAATGGATACTCTTCAAGCTACAACTCTCTACTCGTGGGAGGGGGACTTTTAGAAATCCGCGTACGGCTAACTGGTCAAAATTCAAGAGAGATTTGAGGAAATCAGTGAATCACCTCACTGAGGACCTCGACTCGACTGAAACAGTTGACAATGCAGTCGATGCATTGACTGGTTCCCTTATACGATCCTTCAAGAAGTCCTGCCCAGTTAGTAGGCTTAGTGGTAAGAGGCGTCCACCATGGTGAAACGATAAAATAGCGGAACTCATTCGCATTTCAAGAGTAGGGTGGAACCTCGCTAAGGAGGGGGTCGTCGAGTGGTCCACCTATAAAGAAAGCGTGAAGCTCCTCAAGAAAGAGATTAGGTTTGCAAAGAGGAACTCTTGGAGGTCCTAGTTAATGATTAGGGGTGCGATGCCTTTCCGATCATGGCCCCGTAAGAAATATTATCGGAAGCACCCTGGATATCAATGAAGGTACAGAGGACAATCTCTTTAGTATCCAAAGCCTTCTCGGTATCATGGGTGAGACAATGTATTCCGGTTTCATGAATTCAAAAGGTTTGTAAGCAAATTAGCTCGGAAGTAGAGTACCATTTTTACGGAAAATGCCCCTTACATAATTACCGATAAGCTGAGTTTTCTCGCCACTTCATCCACCCTACGCTTACGCGATGATTGATGTCGTCATCACAGGGTGTTTTGCTATTGATCATAGATCCCAGATTTTTGAACTTTCCACACTTGGGAAGCACTGCTCCATTCAAGTAAATGTCTGGAATAGGCCTGAGTGGATCAGAGCACAAGTACTCCGTCTTTTTTGAACTAATACGATACCAATTTCCATCTAAAACGTCCACCCACACATTAAGTGCTCATTGTAGGGATGCAGGATCTTTACGTATGATGGCTCTAGTGTCAGCAAAGAATAATTGATGTACCTTGGGGTCCGTCACTTAACCTTCAAGCAGATAAACTGTTATAAAGAGCAAAGGGAATTCTTCGGTTCGGGGCACCTTACTCTTGTCTTTGCTCCTTTGTACATGTCCATGATCATCTGTACATAGGTTTCTGGAATCATCTGTACATAGGTTTCTGGAACCCCTTGATGTCTTAGCGCCACCCATATCAGATCTCGTGGTTGTCTGTCGAATGTCTTTTCAAAGTCAACTAATACAATATGCAAATCCTATAAGGAATCACGATGTTTTTCCATTATGATCCTTATACTTTGGATTGCATCTGTGGTTGATTTACCCGCGACAAACCCGCACTGATCATCAGATAGCCGTATTATTTTTTGCAGTCGGCCACCTTGTATCCGCTCAACGATCTTCATTGTGTGTGCAGCTTGATGGAGCGGTAATTATTACAGTTTCGTGTATCACCCTTCCCTATGTGTACAGGGAGAAGGTAGCTTTCCCTTCATTGATTCGGCATTAATTCACCTCTCATAAATTTGGAGATGAGAATTCTGAGCCTTCTAAGCCCGATGTCTCCCACCTTTTCCAGAACTCAGAGGGCATCTCGCCTGGCCTAACCGCTTTTCATTTTTTGAGTATTTGACCGCCTCACTAACTTCTTTGATTGTAATGTCGGGTATTTCTTTACAGTTAGGGGTGGCTCTTGTAAAGTATAGCCGGGGAAACTCTTCATTCAAAAGTTCCTCACAATACTGCCGCCACCTCTGCAGAATTTGGTCGTCATCCACAAGAAGCTGGCCATGAGCATTTTTAATGAAATTTGGCGAACCAATCTCATGAGAATTCCTTCTTCTTTGGGCGGCTTTTTTGCAAATGGTTGCGCTCTTGTTCATATTGTGTCGTCGCAGCCCTTTAAAGCCTCATTTACATCAGCAACCGGGAAAGATATTTCCTCCAGCTCCCGATACAGGCCCTCCGTACTCTCTGCTTGACCCTGGGCGCACTTCTTCTTCGCTTTTTTCTTGCATCTATATTCCATTTCTAGGCAAGCTTTTTCGTTTCTCGTATTAGACGAGCACATTGACCAAGCTTTGAAATCCGTTTTCTTCTCATTTATCACCTTCTTAGCTTCATTACTTCGTCACTATGTTTTTTGGCGTGTTGGTGGTGGCCTTCGGAGCTCCTACCAATGATTTGGCCTTCTTTAAGCAAGTTCGCTGTAGGGAATCCCACATATTTTGTGCCCTGCACTCTTTATCCTCAGCTCCGTTGATGGTGTGAGAGAGGTAATTTTTCATCACGATAACAAAAGCCTCGTCTTTTTCTTTGTCCAGATTGTATCACTTGATTTTCTTAGGGACCCTTGTTTGTTTGCTTTTATTTTGTGTCTTCATAAAAATTTCTGTTAGCAGGAGACGGTGTTGCCGATCGATCGCCTCTCCCAGGATCACTTTGCAATCTTTTACCCGAGGCTTAATGAAACTGGTTGCCAAATGCTAGTCAATCTGGGTTTCATTCCCACCACTGCTGAAAGTGATCAGGTGTCGGCTTTGTTTGATGAACATGGTATTTAACGCAATAACACCGTGTAAGTTGCACATCCTTAGGATGTCTTCATGCGGAAGGTTGCTGGTGCCATATCACAGTCCTCCATGGCAGTCTTCATAGTTTTCGTTTTACTTCGCGATATGTCCATGTCCTCCAACAAACAAAAACTCTTCCTTTGGGATGTTCTTAAAAAGATTGTGGAAATCTAGCGAAAACGCATCGCACCCAATTTGGGAAGCATATGTACTGACAATATTCCACACTTCTCCTTGTATTACTGGTTTAAGAGACATCAAACGGTCGCTGGATTTCGAAATGCTCAAGACGTTAGCAAGTAGCTCTGCCTCAAGGATGATACCGAATCCGTTCCTATCCTTTTGCGTACTGTAGTAGAACATGTTTTAATCTTTTGTCCTTACGTCCAAGAAACCACCCGCCTTCTATTTATCATTTCTTCCAGTTCGTAATTTCGACCGGTCATGCTTCCAACGTTCCAACTCGCGACCCTCAAATTTGGTCCAAACTGCTTCATTACTCTGCTAGCCCCTGGAATCCGTATAGCTCTGTCTGACCCGAACATTTCTGCTCGGCCCAGGATCAGTACCATGCACAACAGTGGTAGTGCCTTTCCTTCTAGCAATATTATTCCGATGATGTTTGTTATTTGACACGTGCATGCTCCTGCTTTATTATTGTTTGTTTGATCTTTCTTCTATGACAACCGTGATCTCCAGTCGTGTCAACCCACGGACCCCCATGCACACTTGTGGGAGAGTTTCTAAGGTAGTGTATGTGTCGCTGGGCTCACTTGGGTGTTATATTGCCTAGATCTGATTTGTCCCCTTAGTCGATTTTTACGACAAGTGCTATTTGTTGGGGGGCGCTGCATTGATATTCTTAACCCGTCCTTGCACGGGGAAGAGAAAAAAACGTAATCGGAAAGTCCTTCCAAAAGACCTTGGTAAAGTGGGAATGATTAGGTCTTATCCCCGGTGTAAGAAATAAGATACCGTCTCTTCTCAGCACTTTAAATAGGTTACAGGGGAATAGAGCCCATTTAATGTCTAAGCCTAGTGACATACAACTTTAATATAATCGCACTTAGCAAAAATCCTTTAAGCTTCCATTATCTAACGTGACTCCTCAACCGTGTTTTAAAAATCTAGATAATGTAACAGCAAAGTAACAACTGCAAATAGGACCACTTCAACACCAAATATCCTTTATGTGAAGTAAGAGCAAGTCAGTTAAAACTGATCCTTGCGGAATTCTAGTATCTGCTCTTCTTTCGTTTGACTGGTTCTCCGCAATTGTGGTAATTTGTGATCTTTTAGTTATATATGATTAAAAATATCTCCTTTTGATATCCTTGAGCCCATACTTGTCCAGTTTGTCAATGAGAATCTCTCTATTTCTTATCTTAAGAGTTCGTTAAAAATGCAGAAAGATAGCAGTAACTTTATTGTAATTCCATTATATATCTTCTTCTTCTATTCATATTACTTCATATATAACCAAATATCTACATATCCATGGCAACCCTTGGCTACTCATTGAAGTGATACCAAAAACATACAATTAACATAACAACTTTTACCACAAGCCTTCCACAAAGGCATTCCAATCCGACAGAATCAGGGTTTCGCTGTTCGACTTTTCAGAACAATAACCACACTATCCGCATAAAGCTTTTCAAAGAATTTGATCCATGTCCTCTTCTTGCCTCATCTGCAGTGAACCTGCAGCAGTAACACCCACCAACTTGATCAACTTACGCTGCCTTTATTTTTAAGTGCTCCAAATTCCCCGAGAAAGAGTGTACGGTATAGCATCAACGCCCCAACACACAAGTGCGCTACAACGAATATTAATTGAGTGCACCTCTTGCCATTCATGGAAACGTTGGGGTTTCCCAAACTCGTCCTTCATTAATAGTTAATTGCAGTATACACCCCCACCTAGCCTTGCAACTGAATGAGGTGCAAACTACGGGGAGTGTTGATGTCTATAATATGTATTCACGAGTCCGCCTTTTACTGAACTCTTTCATGTAGTCCAGCATTCGATACGATAGCGTCAAGTTTAAGAATAGCTCCCCCCCCCACAAGCAGTTAAGTTAGCCCAGGAGTCTGTAGATGAAGATTCATTCTGCAGCACCGACAGAATAAATTAGCCATCGCTTGGTCTCTTGGACTGATTTTCACATCTTTCGAATGAGATCTTTGAGTTTCGCATCCTTTTTCTCTTCTTGTCGATGTGTGTGTGTATCTTGTTTGCCTTTTGTTATTCGCTTGTGCATTATTTAGTTTGGAGCTTTTGCTCCGAGGAATAATAAAACAATCCAGTGTACGTTTAGAGTCATGGCCAGCGCCAGGCCAATCCCGCACACTTAGGCAAATTTTGGTAATCATCAGTTAATAGTTTATTTCATTTAGGGATTCTCATCGAGAAGTTGAAAGGAAGTTTGGAGGGGGCCCCCTAGAGAGAGAGAGAGAGAGAACATCGAAACACTGGTTATATTCTTGTTACGAAGTACATCCAAAGGATTAAAAATGAATTTATTTACGATGAGAAAGGAATTTTGCCAGAGGACCGTGGCGAGAAGAGGAAATGTGTGGCAAGATACCGTCGTGGTTTCATAGTTGGCAGAGATTTAGTTTTATTTTTATCCAGACGGGGATGATGAATGCTTAAGCCAAACACATGTGCAAAGAATTAAGGGAACGTTTCTCTCCTTTTATTGCATAAAGAATGTTTTTATTTTATAATTGAAGTTAGTTTCTGTTTTAATTTTCGAATCCTTAATTACAAACATGAGCTAAATTATAAATCTACGCAGGCATTGCATCTAAAGCAATGTCTCATACCACATTCAAAAATGTGATTTACATTTTCTCATCACTCATATTTAAGATATAGTGGTTTAGGTAGCTGATATATATTTTCATATTCAAATTACAATTCGTTGTTACCGAGATTTGTTACAAAATATGATATCTTAAGTGTGCCCACTGCAGGGACGGGTTAAGAATATCACTGCCGCGCCCCTTACCGGTCGACGTTACGAGCTGGAAGAGATAATGAATAGAAGGCGGGTAGATATCTTGTGTGTCCAAGAGACGAAATGGAAAAACACCGGAAATCGGGCGCGTTTCTTGGACGTTAGGACAAAACATTACAAGATGTTCTACTACGGAACATAAAAGGCTAGGAACGGAAAAGGCTAGGAACCGAAAAGGCTAAGAACGGTATCGGTATCATCCTTGCAACAGAGCTACTTGTTAACGTTTTGAGCATTTCGAAGTCCAGCGACCGTTTGATGTCTCTCAAACTAGTAATACTAGGAGAGGTGTGGAATATTGTCAGTGCATATGCTTCCAAATGGCGTGCGATCAGAGAGATAAAAATGCATTTTGGGTAGATTTCCACAACCTCCTTAAGAACATCCCAAAGGAAGAGTTTCTGTTTGTTGGAGGAGATTTGAATGGACATGTCGGGAAATCAAACGAAGACTATGAAGACTGCCATGGAGGACTGTGATACGGCAACAGGAACCAAGAAGACATCCTAAGCATGTGCAAATTACACGGTCTTATTGTGTTAAATACCATGTTCATCAAACAAAGCCGACACCTGATCACTTACAGCAGTGGTGGAGGAAATTAAACCCAGATTGACTACCATTTAGTAGCCAGTTTCATGAAACCTTGGGTAAAAGATTCCAAAGTGATCCTGGGAGAGGCGATCGGTCAGCAACACCGTCTCCTGCTAATAGAAATTTTTATGAAGACACCATAGAAAAGCAAACACACAAGGGTCTCGTAGAGAATCAAGTGGTACAATCTGGACAAAGAAAAAGACGAGACTTTTGTTATCGTGATGAAAAATTACAGTTCGTCATCACCATCAACGGAGCTGAGAATAAAGAGTGCAGGGCTCAAAATATGTGGGATTCCCTATAGCGAACTTGCTTAAAGAAAGCCAAATCACTGCTAGGAGCTTCAAAAGGCCACCATCAATACGCCAAAAAACATGGTGGTGAAGTGATGAAGCTAAGAAGGTGATAAATGAGATGAAAGCGGATTTCAAAGCTTGGTCAAAGTGCCCGTCTAATACTACAAACGAAAAAGCTCGCCTCGAAGTGGAATACAGATGTAGCAAGAAAAAAGCGAAGAAGAAGTGCGCCCAGGCTGAAGCAGAGAGTACGGAGGGCCTGTATCGGGAACTGGAGGAAATATCTTCCCCGGTTGCGAATGCAAACGAGGCTATAAAGGGCTGCGACGACACAATATGAACAAGAGTACAACCATTTGCAAGCTATCCGCCCAGAGAAGAAGGAATTCTCATGAGATTGGTTCGCCAAATTTCATTAAAAATGCTCATGGCCAGCTACTTGTGGATGACGGCCAAATTCTGCAGAGGTGGCGGCAGTATTGTGAAGAACTTTTGAATGAACAGTTTCTCCGGCTATACTTTCCAAGAGCCACCCCAAACTGTGAAGAAATACGCAACATTACAATCGAAGAAGTTAGTGAGGCGGTCAAATACTCAAAAAAAATGAAAAGCGGTTATCGGGCTTAGAAGGCTCAGAAAGGGAGGAGCAAAGACAAGAGTAAGATGCCCCGCTGGAGTAACCGAAGAGTTCCCAATCAAAGTCGGGGTACACCAGGGAAGCCTTGTAAGTCATTTACTCTTTATTGCAGTCCTTGATTATCTGGTTGAAGGTAAAGTGACGGACCCCAAGGTACATCAGTTATTCTTTGCATGCAGGTCTTAATGCGAAGAGACGGACAGGACCCCATGGCGTTCGGCATACACGATGGTAATGGTAAAAATCAAGGGTTACAAGACGACACAAAAGAAATGCCCTGAGCTGCTAAAGAAAATTGTCACAACATTGTTCCCGCAAGGCACACTACGGGAAATGCAGCACAATTTTGAAATATCAACGAAACCACAAGACACAGAGGATGAAATATTGAGCGCCTGCAAAAAGACTGGCGACAGAAAATGTCCAAGACCGGACGGGGTGCTCTTAAAGCAGCAATAAGGTGTAACCCTGTAATATTCTTCAAAACAATGCAGCTACGTCTTGCAAATGCTAACTTCCCCTCAGTATGGAAGAAGTAGAGGCTGGTTTTACTACCAAAAGCAGGAAAAAGTCCCAGCAATCCGTCGTCTTATCGTCCAATATGTTTGCTTGACCCAATGACAAAGATACTTGAACGCCATATTCAGTAGATTGTTCCAGATCACGGAATCAAAAGAAGAAGTCTCGGACCAACAATGTGGATTCCGCAAAATGCGATCAACAATAGATGCTATTGGTAAGGTGGTGCTAACGGCCAAGCAAGCGATACACGATTCTAGCTGGAGCTGGGGGCGTACAAAATATTGCGGAATGATTACACTTGATGTAAAAAAAGCACTCAATACAGAAAATTGGGGCCATATTATGGATGCGCTGAGAAGTATGAATACACCAGGATATATCCTTCGAATAATAGAAAACCACCCACGAAAGGGTGCTGTTATACGATATCCACATAGGGATAAAGGAGTACTCCGTAATCGCTGGCAGAAGGTTCCGTTCTCGGAGGCCGCGAGCCCCTGATAGAGTTCAAATCATAGGTTGACATAGCGATAGTGGTTAGGGCGAAATATTTAGACGAGCTAGAACTGAACGCAAAGAAACCGTCGATTCTGTCAAACAATGGCTAAAGTCAAAGAGTTTAGCCTTGGCAGAACCCAAGACGGCTCTTATGGTCACTCGTGGTGGATGACTTATTGAACACACTTAATAGTTCAGGTTTCACAACCATAGGCTATGCAGATGATCTAGTGATCATCATTAAAGGCAAACATGAAGACAATGTGTGTCAACTCATGCATAATGCACTCCTTGTAGTCTCGGACTGGTGTGCTGGGGAGGGCCTATCGATTAACCCCAGCAAGGCAGTCGTTGTACCGTTTACAAGAAGAAGAACGCTGAATATTGGCTCAGTGACTCTAAACGGCACAACAATCAATTTCTCCGATGAGGTCAAATATCTAGGAATCGTCCTGGATAAGAAGCTTAACTGGAATTCCCATATTAAGAATAAAATTGCCAAGGCGACTACTGCCTTGTGGGCCTGTCGCCGTATGTACGGCAAGACCTGGGGCCTGTCTCCAAAGGTCATTTTCTGGTTATATACCACGGTTGTAAGACCCATTCTGACATACGCGTCCGTAGTCTGGTGGACGAAAACCAAAGATGTCACAACCATAAATAAACTCACAAAACTCCAAAGACTAGCTTGCCTCGGCATCACAGGTACTATGCACCTGCACTCAGGCATCAAAGGTGCCTCTATCCATATACTCACCGATAGCCAAGCGGCGCTCAAAGCACTGATCTCCCATGTGATCAGTTCAAAATCAGTTCTAAGCTGCTTCGACAGCTTACAAAATCTGTGCCGACACAATAAAGTAAAATTGTGGTGGGTACCGGGTCATATGGGCGTTGACGGCAATGAAACTGCAGACCTGCTAGCTAGGAAGGGCTCCTCTGAGTTGTTCACTGGACCCGAACCCTTCTGCGGAATACCCGATTCCGCCTTCAAACTTACCCTAAACATCTGGGAACGCAACATGTGCATCTCCCACTGGAATAACTCCCAAGGTCTCAGGCAGGCTAAAAGAGCTGGCCAACCCTTCCAAAGACAGGAAGTTGATATCCTAAAATACGGCAGAAATGACATAAGAAGGCTTGTGAGCTTCCTTACCGGTCACTGCCAACTTCTCTACCACCTTAACAAAATGAGAATTTCGGATCACCTGCCGCCTCTGCCTAGAAGAGGACGAAACCGCAGAACACATACTATGTGAGTGTGTAGCTCTGTGTAGAACTAGGAGAAGCTTTTTCCTTAAAGAGATCATATCTCCAAAAGATCTTAAGAACACCTCCGCAGCCGTAATTATAGCTTTCATAAGGAGAATAGAAGTACTGCTGCCCTAAAAAGTGGCCTATGGCACAATAGATCTCCTTGGTCGCAGTGCCTACACGCCATTTGGGCGTGGCCACACACCTGTTTAAAAAAAAAACCCAAGACGGAGGCAGTTCTTATTGGTAGCCCCGTAAGATAAGAGGTACCATCAAAATTAAGGTCGGAAGTTACA
Source organism: Brachypalpus laphriformis (assembly GCA_945910035.1). NCBI lineage: Eukaryota > Metazoa > Arthropoda > Insecta > Diptera > Syrphidae > Brachypalpus > Brachypalpus laphriformis. The sequence continues at coordinate 40,013,622 of OX246753.1, forward strand.
CGGTACACCCCAAAAGCTAAATTAAGTATCTCGGGGTTATGTTAGATGAATGACTTAACAGCTGTAAACATATGGAGTATAAGTGTATCAAAGAATGCATCAAAAGTATACACGGCGCTTTTAAGAATGCTGCCAAATGTTGGGGGCCCAAGAAGCACCAGGAGAATACTCTAGAGTCTAGAGTCGTGAGCTCAACAATTGTCGTGAATTCCTTATAATCGGAAATCCGTTAATACATGCTCTTCATACGAACACATCCCTATAAAACAATCGCTTCTAACTTTGTCCTCGACAAGCTGAGAAAAACTTAACGATCGATAAATCTGTAAAGATCATCATATCCTCCTAATATCGTTCTTTTGCTTTTGATGCGCCCTCCCGAGAGGTTGTCCTAGTAAGGGAGAGCCACCACTCCAAGAACGTGGCCATCTCTTCTACAAAAGTTCTCCGAGACTTTCATTTCTTGAGAGAATTAAAGCTGGCAATTTAGTGTGTCTGCTACCGACCATCCAATCTCTGTGAAATATCATAAAATAAATTGCTATTGAGAATGCTAAAAGGAACAAAGCCCCAGAAGTAGATCGTATTTCTTTCGGATTCTACAAGAATTGTACGTCAGAATTTCTAGCAGCACTTACGTCGGAATTCGACCAAATATTTAAAACAGCGCATGTACCAGGAAGCTTTCGAAAATCGATAATATACCCGCTGCACAAGAAAGGAGACTACGAGGACCCAGCTAATTATCGGGGTATATCATTCTTAAACACGTCGGCTAAGTTGTTTGCCGCAGTGCTTTCCAACAGGCTCACTTTGTGGGTCGAAAATAAGGACATTTTGCATGAATACCAGGCAGGTTTTAGGTGAAATTATTCAACCATCGATCAAATATTCTCACTCATAAATATCGCCGAGGATTATAAGAAGAATCACAAAAAACTATATGCATTTTTTGCAGACTTTCGAGCCGCCTTTGATACTATAGCCCGCGAAGCGCTTTTTTATAAGCTCTATAAGATTGGATTTTCAACAAAAGTAGTTAACGTTTTGAGGGCTATGTATGACAATAACTTGGCCTACGTCTGGGATGGGATCCACTTATCAGAGGAGTTTCAACCTTCAATGGGCGTTAAGCAAGGATGTGTCCTAAGTTCATTGTTATTCGTTCTATATGTTAACGACGTAACAGAAGCTGTAAGAGGTGGAATAGTTAAAAATCGAACAAAGATCCCTGCTCTGTTATTTGCTGATGATATTGTCTTCTTCGCAAATACAGTGGACAGCATGCAGCTCATGATAAATAGACTAGAAAGTTATTGTAACACCTGGAACTTTTCTGTTACTTAACAAAGTCGAAGATGATGATATTTAGAAGCGGAGATTGCAGGCACTCGCGAGGAGAAAAGTGGTCATATCACGGTGAGCAAATAGAAGTTGTCCGCGAATATAAGTGCCTAGGTGTGTTGATTGCATCCAACCTAAGCATGAGTATGCATTTAAAATTCAAATTGGCGGAAGCTAAACGAGCAATTGGTTCTGTTTGGGGAAGTTGCATCAACAACAAAAACATTACGCACACTGCGAAGCAAAAAGTATTCCGTGCAACTGCAACCACCATTCTCCTTTACTGAGCACAAGTATGGGGATACTGTTCGTTTGAAGCTGTTGTTCCTTCGCTACTTCATAGGGAGAATATTTAAGCTGCCGAGCAATTCACCCAACTACATGCATCCATCTTGAGACCGGTATAGCACCTCTGTTCTTGGATACCCGCAAGCTCCACTTCGACTATGTGGTAAGAGTTATTGCAATGAAGGAAGAAAGAGTGCCGAAAACTGCGCTAACTCAGATGCTAATGACTAGGGGAAAGACCATTCAAGAATGGGAAAGGCTAGCAACGGATTACGGATTGTATTTATTGATTGCCCCCAACGAGCAGCCAACATCAATGAAACTAAAGTTCAACATTCTGTGGGAGAAAACCGGCCAAAGAATGTATGACAATTATGGCAGACAAGCTAAGTCATCACAATATATAGCATATTACAGCAGGCTAAGTCACTTTCTGTGCCACAGAACATATTTCTTAGCAGACAATACGTCAGAAATGATGAGCATCATCTTTAAAATAAGAGGAGAACTCCTACCCCTTAACTACGTACCCCATCGCCCCGAACTTCCCTTACTGTGTAACCTATGAAATCGCAAAGAGTGAAAAGATGTGTATCACTTCCTTGCAGTATGTCCCATTCTAAAGGAATGTCGTATTAACTTTTTTGGAACACATTTACTTGAGTTGGAAGAAGCGATGAGCATACTAAACAGAGACAGAGGTTGGGATTTACTACATAGGTACACCGTAAATGCTCTACGTTATCGAACCGGTATTCTTGAAGAAAACTTTTAAAATGCAAGTTATCATTGCAAATATTTTTTTAACTAATTTGAAATAGTAGAAAAGACAAAATATTCATATGTGCTTTTATCTTATTTTATTCATTTATTTATTTTTTAATGTCAGTCTGGTAGACGGCCTTCAGCCAAACCAAATAGACTTGCTAACCTAAATACCAAAAATTTGTATTAAATATTTTTTTTATGACAAATAAATAGTCTTACTAACTAACAAACTAACTAATATCATAAAATATTCCACCTTAATATCCTGTATCACGTAAGTTTTTCTTCTTATGCAGGTTTACTATAGCCCAGTTTACTATAACCCTGCTTTTCCTATAGCTTACTGAAGAGTTATCCGCTATTACACGATCAGCTAGAAATTCCACCAGATTCATGCAATAAGTGCAGGATAATACATACCTCCTGGACGATACCCCGCCTCGTTAGATTTATATTTACTACACAAAACCTTACGCATGTCCAATCTGATCGAAGGCGCTAAAGTTAAGCAGAATCGGCTGCGAATAAATAGTGTCTACAGACTTACCGCACTAGGAGTCATATCGGCTTATACGACTATCTCGTAACAGCAATCATCAGCCGCCCAAGTATGAAGGAAAACGAATTACATCGAAGTTTTTCCAACCACTGCACCAAAGAAAGGTTCCTGCTTGGCAGTACAATGGACGGGAGAGTCTGATTGCTCTGGGATTTGGGTTTTCCTTCTTAAAAAAAAAAAAGAAAAAAAAAAAAAACATCTCGTATGAAGCGGCGTACGCCATCACAGGCATGATCGTCATAGATATCCTGACTGATGAAGCAAAGAGAATTCGGTATGGAGTTATTGGAAACCCGAACTTTATTGAATTAAGAAAAAAAGAAATCGCAACATCAATAAGGATGTGGCAACAAAGATGGGACGCCTCACACAAGGGAAGGTGGACATGTAGATTTATTCCGAGGAAAGAATCATGGATAAATAGAAGCCATGGAGAGGTAAGCTTCCAACTGACGCAATTTCTATCAGGACATGGTGCGTATTGCCGATACCTTCACCGCTTTAGATTCGACGACTCACCAGAATGCTTATTTTGTCCTGGATGTGACGTGGACCCGGAAGATGTTGTTTTAATTGTCCAAGGTTCCATGATAAAAAAACGGAGACTGGAAAGTGAATTAAATAGCACACTTGATGCTACAAATATAATAGCGGAAATGATAAAATCGGTGGGTAATTGGGAGGCAGTCTGCACACTAGAAACCGAATTACAAATTGAGAAGAGTGCTGCAAGCGTAAACACTGATGACTGCGTAACGCGGAGAATCCACCCCGCGAAATAATACCTGACGGTGGTCCCGCGGGACGAGGTGACACTACGATGTAACTTAGAATGCGGCGCATATAAGCCTCCGTTAGAGCTTTATTTCCTGCTTCGAGCTTAGGAGTTCAAGGCGAGACATACACCGAGAAGTCGGATTGATCCGAGTTTGGTGTCGATCCTCCTTTTGCAAGTTCATTGGCTTTTTCGTTCCCTGATATGCTCCCATGTTCTGGAACATGCACCTTGTGCTGTGTTCCAAGAATCTTGAACTCTTCTCGACAGCACTTCACAAGCTTTGATTTTATTTCTGTAGCAGATATTGCTGCTATGTGCTCCAAAAGCGGTATTGCCTTCATCGCAGTCTAACGGGCTGCTATTGTCACTTACATATATGACTTCTGCCTGGAAAACGCTGCTGCAGTTCGAAATCCAAACTGACATGGATATACCCAGCGGTTAAGATAAAATACCTCTGCCTACACCAATTTCCATTTTAAATCCATCGGTGTAGACAGCTATGGATTTCCACTCTTCCCTGCTCTGGTAGTTGCTTAAAAATGGTCTCGTAGAGTGAATGTATGACGTAGTGTAATCGGTATAGCATACTTACTTAAGTGGCGCTACAATTCAGGGTCTACCCGGGCCTCAACCAACAAGCTTCTCCATTTAGATCGGTCTTTAGCTAATTGCTTCCAGTTGCGCACTCCACCTTGGTTGTGGATCCATTGCACTTGTCCGTCCCACCTATGGCAAGGAGGCCCTCTACTGTGTTGTTCCTCCGGATTAGATTCGAAGGCTCTTTAGATCGGAGCGTTGATTTCCATTCGCTCTACATGTCCTAGCCATCTCAAACGTCCAATACGCACTATTCTAACTAGTTCGATGACGCTGTATGTCATGAATCTTCTTCTCCTCCAAAACCCGTCAACGCAAATGGGACGGATTATCTTACGAAAAATAGCAGATGAATGGAAGTAGGCAATTGTATCCACCTTTTCTGGTTTCAGTTGTCTACAAAACCCACAGTCTTCGATCGGTTACAGCAGTTTGTTACCATCAGCATCCCTAATTCCATTTCAAAATCCTTTCAACACAATTACTTCTATCACCTCATCACTTATTCCGCTATTTACAATATACAAACTGTTCTCGTGCCTCTTTTCATTCACTTAAACACTCTGCAAAACGCAGCTTTAAAGGACATTCGTCTAGATGACGAAGGACACAACAAAGAAAGAAAATCACTATAACTGACAATACCGCAGTTGTTAAGAAGGGTTCTTTCTTAAAGCATTCTCTTGAAAGTAATGTAGTGCGCCCGTATAATAATCCATTTCCTTGGACAAAAAAAAAGAAAAAAAGTAAATTTGTTCCACTAACTTGCAACCCAGTTGCTAAACCGATTATTCTAATGGGATGTTAGACTCCTCCACAATAGCTGCTTTCAAGAAACCCTTACACACTTAGAAGGGGAAAAAAATGTTTTTGAAAACTTTCCGACAGCAAAATAAGGGAAAGAATATTTTTTTAATTATTTAAGTACTTCTTACATTCGACATTAATTTTCTTTCAAGATCCTTACCAAGGAAAGAAAAAACAAATCGAAGGGAAAGTCAACCGAGTGGCAGCAGGCTGGACTGGGCGCTGAAGTGAGTTGAAAATGCAGTATTGTGTGCCTAAGATAGTGGGACTGGTGAAAATTAGTGCCTTTCAATGCCCATGAATTATTCGGTGACCCTTTTTCGAACCACCCCCTGCATGCAGTCCTTAAAATGCGAACCAGGAAAAAGATAAAATTGCTTTGTTGCAGCAAAATGTTCGTCCTATCAGTGGAAGAAGTCAGAGAAGCTGGAAATCCATTTGGTCAAATTAATTACTAAAGCAGACCTGCATCCTTAGCGTTTCAGATTTTTTTCTTTTTGTGCTCCTGTCATTTGTGTCCTTCTTAGTTACACAAAGAACGGATAAAAATAAAGAAAAACACGAGTAAAACATTCTGAAATTTTAATTCATTAAGTACCAAGCTTCCTTTTCCTTTTTGCCACCGGAAATGGCACTGCTCAGCAGGACCAGCGAATCTTCTCCGGTCATTTGTCATAGCAGGACAATTTATTTCTCTCACCATGAAAGTCAATTAAATTTACAAAATTACGGAGATATTCAGAAGCCACCTGCATGCGGGGGGTTGATGTGTCAACTTCCGGAAAGTTGTTTAATTCCTTGCGGCTTACCTGTCCCACCAGATGACTTCCACGTATTTGATTTTGTGGCTGCAGGTCAAAAGTTTGCCGGTGGCAGGCGGGCGTTGGGAGAGTTTGAAACTATGTTCGGGGCTGGTACTGTGGTTCTATGTATGTGTGTGAGTCGAAGGAATTTTGTGAGTTGTCAGTAGTTGATCACTGAGGGAAACTTTTAACACTTGGGTACTGAATGTACCTAGTTACGTGGTTCGCAGCAGTGGCTGAGGTCGATTTATTAAGGAGTACTTCAGATGTTCGTTGATTGCAATATGCGGACGAGGCTTGCATCTCTAAGGATTTATGCACATTTGTATGGCAACGACGATTTTCAATGATGTTGAATGAGCTTAGATACATTTAGGATAGGTGATAGTCCATTAAGATAGTACAAGGATCTTAAAAATCGCCAAATAATGATGCAGGATATCGTTTCGTTTTATATAGTCTCAATGAATTGATTCTGTATGCTGCTTCCATCTCATTTCTGTATGATTTAATCCCCATGGCGCTGGCCTCTATTTGGGACCTGTTGAGTATTGTCGATGTATTGGCCCGTCAATGTTCGGCATGATCCTTGCCAGGGCAGTGGTTGTCTTGACGTGATTCCCCACGGTAACACTTATAGCCACCATGACCCTCTTGCTGATCAACAATACTTTTGTTTTTCCTCTGCAAGTCCGCAAGTTGTTGATCTATGCATATCAGTCAGTTCCGAAGTATCCTGCTAGCTTCAGTGGAGTCATGCTCCAACACCCCAGGAGTTACCATAAAGAATGCTATGTTGTCTGCAAAGCTAATTATTTTTGACCATGTTGGGGTTTTCAATCTAAGCATTTCATGATACATCAGCTTCTACAGAAGTGGTTCTAGTACGGAGTCTTGGGGAATGCTGCCTGTGACGTTTTACTGCTTCATTCCACTATTGGAGTCGTACAGCAGTACCCTATCCTGATATAATCGACTACAATCTTCTGAATGTAATCCGGCCTTCTTTCGGCGGTGAGTGTCCTGAGAATGTTGCTTCAGTTAGAGGTTTTGAAATATTTTTGCCACCCAGTACTGCTTATTCCCGTCCTTCCATCGTAAAGCGTGAATCTATTTTGGCAATCTGTTTCAAGTCGGTTGCTTATGATGTGTTACTATTTGTCCCACGGTGTCCAAAATGCATAGAGGTCTACACGAAGAGGGATTTTCCAGCGGCATATTACCTTTTGGCAGAATGACCTTTTGTTTCTACCACTGATTCAGAAGTAATAATTCCTGTAGGCACAGAATTTGGACAGATGCTAATATATGCGGGCGTCATCTGAATTGTTTAGCCATCTCATTAAGAGACACGCTAAAGTTTGAGTTGATTCGACGCAGATTTGAGTTGATTCGACGAAAAGTCTACTCAACAAAACAACACCTAAATATGTCGTCAGACACTCAGAATTTAATAAATTTAAATCCAATTCACTTAACCGTTAAACATTCATACGCCATTTGCCACCTGCCACTTATGGCTCAGAGCAATTCAATTGGAATCCATTCATACCTTCGCGTCCTGCCCTTATTCCTAGTCCACTCATTCACTAGGCTTGCATGAACTTTGATACAAGTTAAAAAAGAAAAAAGAAAAAAAGAAGACTGCACTGACACGGGTCTATGAAAGTAATCCTAGAGCTGTGTCCTCCAGCAAATGGACATTCATTTTAAATCCTCGAGTGAATGTTCTACACTAGTTTTCATCTGTTTCTGATTTGTTTTTTGTAAAAACTTCCTCCCTGCTCATATCCATTCCTTTGCCAGGATCCTCTACACATGAATGGTGAATGAAATGAAAGTGCCACCGTAGCATGTAGGCAAACGCGTTCACACGAGGCGTTCGTTGGTACGTTTTCGATTTATTTTTTTATTTGATAGATGCTACTTGCTGTTTCGTCCTTTTTCTCTCTGTGCATGTGTTGGAAATATTCAGTTCCGTCACACAATCATTGAGTAAAATTCTGGGAAAAATTCGCGTGCTCGTTTTGTAGGTCGCATCAAGCTCTGAAAGGATTTTCTAATTTACCATGTGTAAAAGGAAGTAGTAGAAGCAAACAGAAGCAAGAATAAAAGGAAAAAAAAAATCCTGATGAACGTGATTAATTTTTTAACCTCAGTGTTTATGTGTGTTACTAGCGTTGCTACTACTACTGCTGCTGCTCTTCTGGTGTTTTGTGTATGCGCTTAGCGCGTGACAAGGACGAGTGGGGGCCAAAGTTCTGGGATGCGATCTCTATTCATTTCGCATTCCATAGTGAAACGATAAGTGCCTATAGATGCCAGAGAAAGGATATTCTCGTGGAAGAGTATGAGAAGTGAGTATTTTATTATTCCGCTCAGGAGGCTTTCTCTGTATTTCCTCTGTAAACGTTCGTATATGAGTTTCATGGGCTTTTATTAGTTTTGTTTTTGGCTGTGTTTGCATTTAGAACGAGAGATATCCTTTTTTTTGGGATGTGCGGCTGCTGTTCATATATGTAGCTAGCTATCTGAGGCCGAGTTTAAGTGGTTGCAGGATGGAAGAGAAAATTGGGTTTTTTTTTTGTTTTGGAGGTTACGTTCGCACACATGGTGTTAACAGTGTCAATTCAGAGTACTGAGTGTGGTTAATTCTGTTCAAAAGTAATTTTACACTGTACGTGTCCTTCGATGTATGTATTTCAGAGGCATGAGATAAGAATTTGAGATAAAGGGGCTTGCAGATTGCAATTCGATTTTGTAATTGGATGGGATAATGTTTAAATTGTCAAAATACAGAAGTAGAAAGTTTGTAAGTTACTAAATATCAAAGTCCGAAAACTTCAAACCGGGAACGAATTCAATTTAAAAAGGCTTTAAGCTTACTAAGCTAAGTTGTCGATTAAGGTTTGAGCTCATTTCCACTTTATTTGTGAATTTTTTGATTTAGTACGGAGGTTTTGTGTAGAAGTCTCTATTCCAATACCATTTCCAGTACATACTTCTGCCATGTTAATCCCCTTGTCATTCCAAGCAAACTCATAGAGCATAAGGACCGTCACACAAAAAAGTTGATGACAACCAGTCTAAAAACTACGTTCTGCGCTCGAAAACTGTTTTTTTTTCGTCGGGATGTGGGATATGTGGGATTTCCACCCACTAAACCCACGTCCCTTTCTGACACTGATCCCTGCGGCACTGCCGTCAAGCATTTCACCGCGAAGGGGTCTCCAGCCTTAGGTACCCGGCTCGTTCGTGTTGGTAGGATCCTGCGCTGCGTTTTGTTGTCGCTCTTGTCTTCTCTGTTCCTTCCTAATGATTGCTACAGTGTCGCTAACTGCTTCCTAGGCATCTTCCCTGCTCATCATCTGTCTGGTGATGTTGTCTGGGATTAGGTCCTCATCCAATTTGTTCACCAGAAGGTTTCGCTCTTTATAATATCGTGGACAATGGAACATGATGTATCCCCCATCCTCCACTACTTCCGTGAATGTTGGGCAATAGGGGCTGTCGTCGAGGCCAAACCTCTGGAGGTAGGCTCTGAATCAGCCATGGGGCGTAAGCATCTGGGTCAGGTATAAATTCAGCTACCCATGCTTTTCCATTGGGCTTCTTTAGCCAGAAGGTGTATTGGTACCATACTATCCACTACACATGCCGCATCGTACGAGGTTCTTCGGAAGGTGCTGCATGTTCTGAACGCGTTGATTCTGTAAGCTATCTCCGCTGTAATGTTCCATGTAATGGTTTAAGTATTGTTCAGGTGTGGCACGGTCGCCATGAAATGTTAGCACCTACAATTTCTAAAGACAAATGTTTCCTAACTTCCCTATGATTGCTGTATAAAGCGCAGCACGCTAAAATCGGAGGATGAACAAATTACTATACGAGACTACATATGAAAGAAGAATAAAAACAAAAGCATACTGTGCAATGACACCGGTGACACACTAATGCCGCTGCCGATGTGTGTGTCACTTGTCGCTTGCAAAAAGGCGATTGTATTACTACATCGCACCGTATTCCTTCTGTATGACTTCGTCTTCATGGCACAAGTCCATATTTGGGAGCTGTAGATCATTATCGATGCCGCAACTCTTGCTAAGGGTAGTCTCCTCTTGTGCTTTGATCCTTGCCAGGGCAACCGTTGCCTTTGCTGCCTTCTCAGCTACATATTGCAGATGTTTCTTAAAGGTTACCCTTGCATCTATAGTAGTGCCAAGGTACTTCACCTGTTTGTTTGAAACTACCACTTGATCGCCAATGGTTACTCTTATAGTCTCCATGACTCACCTGTTGGGTACGAACACGATTTCTGTCTTCTCCTTTACAAGTTGTAGGCCCATATGTACTTACCGGTCCGGAACCATTCCGAAAGGTTCATTGCAGTCATGCTCCAATTCTTCAAGGAGTTTGGTCACTACAACGATTGTTATGTCGTCGGCGAGGCCTATTATTTTCGAGGACCACGGGATTCTACGTCTGAATTATCATCATACATAAGGTTCCACAGTAGCGGACCTAGTATGGGGCCTTGGGGCAAACCGCCTGCGACGTAATACTACCTCGCTCCATCATCGGTGTCGTAGTGGAGCATCCTTTTTCTGAAATAGTCTGTCATTATCTTCTGCAGATAAGTGCTCGCAGGATATTTCTCAAGTTTGCGGTGTTGAATGCATTCTTCACATCCAGCGTGATGATTGTGCAGTGCTGTTTAGTTCCGCCTTTCTATAGTCTTCCTTCGATGGCTTTTATCGCCGTATTCACGATATCGTCGATGGCGTCGATCATAGAACGTGCCTTACGGAACCCATACTGGCGATCTTCAAGGCCACCTGCCTCATCGATTGCACTCTCCAATCTGTCACTTATGATGCGCTCCAGTAATTTCCCTACGGCGCCTAACATGTATAGAGGACTATACGATGAGGGATCCTCCGATGGTTTATTGCCTTTTGGTAAAAGGACCAGTCTTTGTTTCTACCATTGGTCGGGAATACTCCTTTTTTGAGACAGGTACTGCAAACATCTGAAAAGATATGTGGCCACCAATTAATTGCCGTTTCTAAGGCAATATTGGGGTTCCCATCGACAACAGGTGCTTTTTGGTCATTGATTTTGTTGAATCCTTCCAGGACATCTTCTGAGGTGACGAGGGGAATTGGTAATGGCTACGTCGAATTTCCCCTTTTCGTTTATTCCTTTATTCCCTGTTGTTGTGTTAAAAGGAGTATGGAGTATGGTACACTCCTGTACAAAACTGTGCTTACATAGGAAGGCTTCCGACATGCTTGACCTAGCTTGGAAGGCACCAGGCCAACTGCCTCCGGAATATTTTGCGTGTCAATTACTTAAGGACCATCCAACTGAAGGAATAAGGAGCATGTTCTTCCAACTGAGGCAGGAAATTTATTTAGAAGTAGGAAAAGGGTACGATAGCAGAACCATTTATACCGTCATCAGAGTTAATAAGCGTTTTAACACACGACTTCCAATAAAGATTACAATCAAAGCTAGATTTTAGAAAAAGCCATCTCCTTGGAGTATAGTCGTTGTTATATATGTTTTAAGATCTAGCAAGGGTGACTGATAATCCAACCCTCTCTGCTTCCATTTACAGAGAATGCACGGAAAAAGGAAAGGAAAAAGCTCGCACGCGGAACCAAGGGATCTGCGATCTAGCAGTCTATCGTCCTTTCTACTGAAAGCGTAAGAAAGGCTGATTGATATCCACCTTCGACAGAGCATTAGCCCGACTTTGCTCTCGCCTTTATACTGGAAAGCCAATTTAATAGAACACACAAGCTATATGTAGGAGCTGGGGTATGAAACCTCAAATCACTCGCTGGCTGTACGTGTCCGTTATCAGGCCTATACTACTCTATCGCGTGATTGTATGTAGGCATGCTCTTGATAGGGCTGTCCACCTCATTCAACAAGCTAAGGTGCAAAGATCTGAATACATGTGTGTCAGTGATGCACTGAGAACTACTCCCACTGCGCCACTGGACATTTTGTTCCATATGCTGCCCTAAGATATTGTTGGCACACAGATTGCTGCCAGTGCGGCCATGCGTCTAAAAGTCTCTTCGCAGTGGTCCACCTATCACATTGGACACTCCTCGATCCTTAATCTTTTCATTATCACCCTTGAAATACGGACTACACTCCGCCGAAACTACGAGTATCCCTGAACGGGATGAATGGGACAACTCTCCACCTGTAGATGGTAGTTCGGTTCACTTCTTTACAGACGGCTCTTAGACCGAAGGTGGGATGTGTTGTGGTGTTTTCTCCAAAAAGCTTAACTGGTACTCCTAGAACATTGTTACAAATTTGTTCATGTGGAAATCATGGCGATTACGGAAGCCCTGTTCTAGCTAGAATGTAATCTACTATCTGTCAGGGATATTAGCATTTTCACTGACAGTCAAGCGACAATCGAGTTTCTGAATGCTCCTTGACTTAAAAGGCCACCTTAGATTGTCGTTTGTCTCTTACGGAAAGGACAGAGTAGTTCAACATTTACCTACGCTGGTTACCTAGTTACAGGGACATACCCAGGAAACTGCAGGACGGGCGACTTTGCCAGACAGGTTACAACACTAAGAATTCTGCTTGATTGGCATGCCATGGGTATGCCCCTCGCCACATAGATGTGGGATTGAGTCGTTGCCTGCGCTCTCACCGCCAGTAGAGTGATTCCACTTCCACTCAATCTCTCCTTTTTTGCTCTCTCTCTTCATCGCATTTTCCCGCTCCATAGCCAAGCGCGGCAAGTCAGTTTGTGTTACCCATCAGCCGTGAGCAGATCATTCTAGTTGAATAAGAGTTAAAAAACCCACCCTTAACGCACACACAGTCCGGTTCCCCAATACACACGGTGTTACATTCTTTTATTTCGTTTGTACTTTTATCATTATTTCAAGTAATAAAATCGAATTGAATTTAAAATCCCACATGTATGCATCTACTAAAGATGAATGCTATTAACAAGGCCAACCACCGATGGGAAAACGGCTCAACGTCATATTTCGAGACATATCTGGCCTAAGCTGGACCAGAACCTTAGTGCGTTGGTTAAGTTAAAGCACTCATAAAGAAGCTGCGTTATCGGTGTCTTCACTGGACACTGTTTTATAGCCCAACATGACAAAAACTTGGCTTCATCTTTAAGAACTTCTGTAGGAGCTGTAGGGACGATAAGGAGAACCCATCCTTTTCTCCTACAAACATATCTAGCCCTATCACGTAAAAGAATGCTCCATCTTTCTTGATGACTTCTACGATTTAGTGTCCTTAGGCATCATGAGCATTCATAGCTTTATCAAAAGTTCCGTTTTGTTTTAATTAGCCACTGAGAGGTCTAATAGTAGAATCATAGCATCACAATCGTAAGATTGGACTCTTTTATTCGTGCTTTCACCCCAGGTTGCACTGCGGTAATATGAAATTTCATACGAGAGTCCTCAATCGATTTCCTAAGGCAATAACTTGGTGTGTAAGTCAAAAGAATTGGTTCTGTTTGTTGATTGTAATTATTTAGATGTTTAAACCATTCCTATTAATTCGCGAAGATAGTATCGCTCGCAGGCAGCACATTCGGGCACGTTCTACAGAATTTTTCACGACATTTCTTCAGACTTCTGCTTGAAGCTGCTTTTTCTTCTTCTTTAACCCTTCTTCTTTCGCTAGCGTCTTGATGGCTCGAGCCTCTTCTATTGTAGATTCTCTGTATTTCGTTCGCGAGGATGTCAATCAGAACCATTCCTGCTATAACAAAGGCTGCCTCGTCAGAGATAGTTCTAAAACGACTGATAGTCCTTATAGCGCAGAGTCTGTAGGCAGAAGTCAGTTTCCTCCTTGTTTCCTTGGTCGCGAGAGCCCCCGCCCAAACCGGAGCCGCATAAAGAAGGACTGAGCTGATATCCCTGGATAGTAGGATCCTCCTAGCAGCTGAATGTGCAGAGTCGCCCGTGTTGTGTATGCAGTTGCACAATCCTGCTGGAACCACATGACCTCTAAACCCAATTCGCCAATTCGCAGCAGCAAAAAATCGTTGACAATAGTCCTGTACCATTCACCTGTCACAGTAACAGTGTTGCTGACGTCGGCCATCCTCGAAAAAGGGTGGACCAATCACCTATTGAGAATACTTAATGATTTTTCATGCACTACACGCGAAATGATGATTTCAATGGGTAGGGGTACATCTTCAAGTCTTTCACCAAATTCGCTGTAAAGACATGTTCCTAAGAACTATTCCAACTATGTATTAGCTAAGGTAGTAAAGCAATTAAGTAAAAGTTTGTATGAAATAAATTTGAATGGAATAAGAAGAACGGCCACATAGGAGATTTAAAAAAGGCATACCATGTGAAAAGAGTTAGATTTGCATCACACCTAGAAAAGAAATCCATGTGTAATCAACTGAAATGACTAACTATAACGTACCCCACGAAGAAGGAACTTTTGTAGACGAAGATATAGGTCTGAAAGAGTAAGGTTAAGGAAGAAAAAATGCATTATGTTACTTAAGTTACTTATTCAGCGATAAGATATAAAATGAAATGCTATTGTGTCTCTTCTTTATTACAAGTTAGTATTACTTTTGTAGCATACTCGTATATTAAACATACTATGTCTAACATAATAAAGTTGAATTTATAAAGGGAAAAAGTGTTATATAACTTTTCAAGTATAAGAGAGCACTTGATTATGTGTAAGTTTAGAGTAAGTGTAGGCTAAGTTAGTTTAAGTATGAGAACAATAAAGTTAGTTGTAACTCAACTGTGGTCGTGTCTTCATCTCTCGGTAAGTCGGTTCACATCATAACAATGACCAAAAGCAGTACGAAATTTACGAAGCATTTCCGGAATATTTTCACCGTTTTTGTAATGCATTTCACTATTTCAACACGTTGTGCGAGTGTGTGTCGATCCATATTTATTAACCTCCTAATTCTTACTCATTAGGCGTTTTTCTTTTTTCGTTCAGAGCAGAGCTCTGAGCAGAGCTCGAGCACATCGAGCGCGCTCTGAACGTGCTCTGAACCGAGCGTGCTCAGAGCGTTCAGATTTGTTTATGAAACACAATTAAGCACTCTGAGTCATT
Source organism: Brachypalpus laphriformis (assembly GCA_945910035.1). Classification (NCBI taxonomy): domain Eukaryota; kingdom Metazoa; phylum Arthropoda; class Insecta; order Diptera; family Syrphidae; genus Brachypalpus; species Brachypalpus laphriformis. Next base: position 40,028,683 of record OX246753.1, read on the forward strand.
TGATTAGTAATTAGAGCTTGAGCTGTCAAAATATGAATAGAATATCTATTGATAGTTATTTTTTATGTTATATTTACTTTCTGCACCAGAACAACAAATTTCGTCCGCCATTTCAATTACTTTGCATTTTTTTTTTTCTTCGTACTCTCCTGTCAAACACGAAAAACAACTGTGGTTAGGATTTTGCTCTGAACGCTCGGTCAATTAATCCAGAGCTCATAGAGTGCGCTCTGAGCGAAAAAAGAAAAACGAATTCAGAGCTCTGATGTGTCTGAGCTAAAAAAGAAACACGATTTTTTTTTTGACAGTTCAGGCTCTGCTCTGAACTAAAAAAGAAAAACGCCTATTAAAAGTCATCACAATGATAGTTTAGTTTTGACAGTTCAAAAATGGTATAAAATTTTAAATGACACCTCTTGTTGGATGACCATGTACATACGTACATGTTGTGGCTGTCCTGCCCTGACACAATTCAAAGAAAGAAGCGAAAAAGAAAAGAATAATTAAAGAGAAAAGGAAAAAAAAAAAAATAAAGAGACTAACAGGTAGAGCCTAGTGATGGGCATAATCGAATGATTTAAAGGATCGAGACATTAGTACTCGAGTGATCCGTATAACCGAATGATCATTCGAGATATGAGTGCTATATGTATATGAAAAGACACTCACCAAGTTGATGAATACACAAAGTTCTTGATTCCACTCATATCACGATTCGAGGCATGAGATGTGTATCCGAGTAAAATAGTACTCGATTCATTCGTTTTGCTACTACACGCCTTAAGATTAGATTTTGAGATTAGATAGACTTTATTTATACTTCAGTTTGTTTCTTACATTTAAAGTTTACAAAAATCAAAGACATGGCCTATGCCGTATGCCAGATTGACAACACTGTTAACAATTAATATACCTATTGTGCCTTACGATAGTAAATTTACCTACATATTTACTTTACAACAGAGACATACCCGAATTTAATTTTTTATTTTTTTACATTTAGATTTATTAAAAATGTTCCTTCAGTATTCGGTCCCTATATGCAATTGCTGTTTTACAGTATGGATAAAGCTTGTGGATAATGGATATGCAGCTCATCAAGGAGCTCAAACACCCGATCATCTGGCAAAAAATCGACTCCAAAGATTTGTCTTCTTATTTCTCGTAGGGTAGGACATCTGCCTATGAAATGAATTACATCTTCTCTCTCTGCAACGTTACACATACCACATAAAATTGGGAGGTCGTTCCGATGAGGTACGTAGTTTAAAGGAAGAAGTTCTCCTCGCAGTGTCACCATCATGGATATTTCATGAATTCTCAACTCATCTCGGAAGTAATTTTTGTTAGGTTGCAAATTATGATTTAGCCTGCTATAGATCGATCTGTGTAGTGAGCCCGAAGCATTCTCTAGGAATCCGTTTCTGCATTGTTCGTCCACTTTTTCTATTAGAAGATACAAGGCAGCTTTCCATCTTGTAGTATCTGCTTCCCTGTCGTTTAGAACCAATCCACATTTTTGTGCTAACTCCAGCCATTCACCATACCAGCTGCTCCTATTAGATATTGTTTTAATGGCTGTGATCTTGGGAAGTCTCTCATTTGGCATGTTTAGTACTTTGAGTATATAAGCGACGTGCAATTTTAAGGTCTTAATAAAAAGGGGGGGACAGACCCGTTTCCAACATTATCATGTAATTGGGAGTGTTAGCAGGAAGATGAAATGACCTTTTGATGTAATATCGTAGGAGTCTTTCCCCAGTTTCATGTTTTTATGTCCCCATACTTGCGCAGCATATAGCAAAATAGTTTCCGGAGGCAGCTTCAAATACTCTATACTTGCTACTGTGGGTTATGTTCTTATTGATGAAACATCTTTTCCACGTTATATTCACTGCGGTTTTGGCTTTGATCAGTTTTTCTTCTAGATGCTTCTGCATACTTAAATTGCTCGTAAAATAAACTCCAAGGTATTTGTAGTCCTTTTCTACCTTAATGATTTCGTCATTATAGGTCCACCTCTCGTTCAAGCAAATTCTACCTCCCCTTTTCTTGAAAATCATCACTTTCGACTTTTCCAAGTTGACTAAAAGGCCCCATAAACTGCAGTAATTGTATAGCCTATTAATCATCAGCTGCGAAGCTTCTGGTGAATATGCCAGCATGACTATATCATCCGCAAAAAGTAACGCCTTGATGAGTACCCCAGCAAATTCAATGCCTTTTGGCAGGGAGTCCACTAAGTCTTCTATAAATGCAAATAGGAGCGGACTCAATGTGCACCTTTGTCATACTCCTGATCTTGCTTGGAACCACTCGGACTTTTCCCATCCATTCCAAACCGACACCTGTGTATCTTTATAAAGGTTCTGGATGACTCTTCCGAACTTCCGCGACAATCCCATGCCAAACAGCTTATAAATTAAAGCTCTGCGGTCAACTGTATCAAAGGCTGCTTTGAAGTCGACGCAGAATACGTAGAGTTTTTTATTGTTCGAGATAAAAGATTCTGCAATGCTACGCAAAACGAAGATGTGGTCTATTGTGGAATATCCTGGTCTAAAACCTGCCTGAAATTCTTTTAACAGCTTATTTACGTAAGCCTTCTTTGCAGAACTGAAGTGAAAATCTTGTGCGTTGCATTTAGGAACGAAATCCCACGATAATTTCTCAGATCACTCGTGCAGCCCTTTTTATGGATAGGGAAAATTAAAGCCTCCTTAAACTTTGTGGTATATTCCCATTATCCATAACATCATTAAACACGCGGATAAATCAGAGACAGAGCTCATTAGTCCCATACTTATAGAACTCCACCGGTATTCCGTCAGATCCTGCCGCTTTGGCATCTTTCAACCTATTTAAAGCCGTGATCATTTCTGGGTATGTTATTCTCGAGTCCAATAGTTCATCTTCAAAGTCCGGTGCGGCATATTGGAACACGCTACTACTAACTATTGGATTCAGCAACTCGTTAAAGTGTGTAAACAGGACAGTAGGACTAAGCTCTTGATTGATTTTGAATTTTTTACCATTAAGTTTTGCCGCTAGTCTCCAGAAATTTGATGAACTCCGACAATTAGCTAACTTTAAAGCTTCTGTTTCGAAGTAAGCCTTCTTCTTTCTTCTATATAGGGCTTTGAATTGGCACCCTTATTGGCTTCAATATAAAGAAGTTTAAAGAAACCATCATTGGCTTCGCGGAAAGCCTTAAAAATGAATCGAGTACTATTTTACTCGGTTACACATCTCAAAACTCGTTTCTTGGGGAGCGTATTCTCATATCCACATTCGATTCTATAATGGTACCCTGTAGTTACACGAATTCAGAATTGAGACATGAGACTTGAGAGAAGAGAAACAAGTTTTTGTTTTGCGTTAACCCTTTGCGCTGGTTGTCGGTTCTCGCTGCTTCGACAGAAGTATCTAGGTATAGTAAATCATTCGAATGATTTCAGACGATGTCTCGAGATATCTCGAGATATTGTAAATTTTTTTTATTATTATTACGATTATAAACGACTATATTAGACAAATGCGCCCACCACTAGTAGAGTCAGTCGCCGTGGAGAACTCAACGTATGCAGTCGTCACTTGATATTGGAAGAATAAACTGGAGTGTTTTCATTATTTAACTTAAAACGAAAGATACCCTGTTGTTTTAAAAAAAAGGCGACTACAATGCATACCTACATACAAATACGGTTCGGCTCATCCTTTGTAAGCAATAATTACCCATTGATTATTTAAAAAGGGCAAAACTCTGATTGGAATCGTTTTCAATGATTAAACCAATGCAATCCCCAAATGGTTTTCATTCCCCACTCAATCAAGAACAGGGTTCCAATCGGTGTAAAACATTCCAACCATGTATATACCTCCAACAATGTCAGCTTTTTAACTTCTGTCCATCAATTAGCTTCTGACGCTCGCACGGCTCTCTCAAAACTCCCCTCCGCAATATACATGCGGCATACATATGTTTCCCTGAAATATGTGTGGCAACTTAAAAATAACCGCCACCTCATTAAAAATTGCATCACATTGTTTCACCCAACTGTACCGTGCGCAATCAGTGCCACGATGCTCAACCGCAATTAAATTTTCACCTACAACCGTTCCAGCTTCGGTAGCAGATCCAACTATCTCAATCCCTGTACACCAGGTGAAACTTAATGCGATCCCAGGTGCGAGGGACGAGTGCAGTCACAAAAGAGAAAAACTTTTACAGCACAATGGTTGCTGCCAATGCATTCCGCCGCCATAGTCGTTGGCTTTGTTGTCCTTTTTGCTGATTCCAGCTAAAATTTTTGGGCCAAAATAAAAGTTTATTCATAGAGCCACATTGAATCAGAGTTTTGGATCTCTCATTGGTACTCGTGGACCACTGGAGAGGGAAAGGAAGTTGTATTTGGAAAGTAGAAGCTATAACATAATTCAAAATGGCAGTAAGTTAAAATATTGAGTTTGATGGACGGGTTCCACTGCTGGAACAACTAAGCCAATTTCGAGTATTTTTAAGGATTGCACAAGGATATAGCCTTGAGGTGCGTTTCTATAAACGAAATCTAATGTTGTTAAGTGGTTGCGGGTTTTCGTTTTCCGAAATTGCTATACTTTTTGATCTAGAAGGGAAGAAAAGGACATCTGAGGGCAAGGTTAATTTCAAAACCAATCATACTTTTCCGAACTTTCTAGTATCCTCAAGGGACTATTGCTTCATATAGTTAAGGAACTTTTCCTTAAAGCGAGGTCCATTACGTCTAAAAGCTTTGCAAATCCTTAGCATTTCGCACAACAAAGGAGTAAGTCTTGCAGATGCTTCCAGCGAAATGTCCCAAACGTTCCCACACCCGTATATACAGCAATTTCCGTAAGTGCATCATAACAATCGACAACAACGACGTCGACGACAAAAGCATTCTGCTGTACAACGTTTCCTTTAACTGCCATTTCAATGATCCTTCAGTAGAAATTCAATTTGCCGTTTTCACACATTCGCTTCCGTTACAAGCAAGCAGAAGGAGCCTTCCTTTACTCATATTTTATTCAGAAATATTGTCGAAGAATATTCGCAAAAAACAGACACAACAATGCCAATAATCCTTGCTTGCATCCTTTTGTTTCCACGCCGCATTTGTCGTTGGCGTGGTCGTGGCCCATTCGGATGCATTAAACTATGATAGCAGGGCTTGTGTGTCCATTCCAGATTGTTCTGTTCCCGCCACAATTGAGGGGAAATTGACGGAAAACTGAGTTGAAGGTGGAGGCGGCGAATTTCATTGCTTCCATTCTTTCTGGTAGAAATAAAGTAAGAGGACATTTCCACAAGCTTTTTTCAGTGTGAAGGCATTGTTTTGTGGTAAAGTGCTTTGAAGAGGAACTCTTCCTGGGTCTTTGGTTGGAAGGATTTAAAGAATATGTTCACTCAGAACGTGTGAATTGTGAACACTTTAACCGCAAGGAATACTTGGTTAGATCTTAGCTCAATAGGTCCTTGACAAGGGCAGGCAGGCACCCAGAGCATAGAAGTGAGATTGAAGGCACTCTCGCTCAATTCTTTTGAGTATAACTTTTGTTTTGGAATTAATTTTGTCGGCATGTCTGAGGAGTAAGGGTCTGTTTATTATGCCATCGCTCGCTGGAGTGTGATTATCATATCAAAGTGTGAAATCGAAAGGAGACACGAGGTGGGGCCCGCCAACTGGAGAAGTAATTAAACATAGCAAATTGGAACTCGGAATGAAGTTAGTTTTCGTCTATACGCGTGATTGCGACACGATGTGTCGGAGGAAAACCTTCTTTGTCTATTGCCCGACGAAGGAGTATTTGCATAAGTTTCTTTGCTATTACTTTGGAAGACACAGTGATGTTTTTGTTTGGCTTTGGTGTCATAATTAAATTGCGCGTGGGAATGGCTTTTGTTTGTGGTGATATTCTTAATGATAAATTAATCTCAAGGAGATGGCAATTGAGTGAATGTGGGTAATTAAGTTTGCAACGAGAGTTCGACTTGTTTGAGGGGGTGTACTGGTGTGGAGCGCAAAATATAATCGTTGAGGTTTATACACATGTAAGCATACAGATATAAAATAAATGATTCCATTTTGTACTAGTTGCCAGTTCTTTGATGTTGATATTGATATTGATCCACAAGAAAGGAGATCCTCTCAACTGCGCCAATCATAGAGGCATCAGTCTCCTCAACATTGCATACAAGGCCTTTTCGGCGATATTATGTAAAAGCCTGATTGGCCCCTATGAGTGCGGTTTCAGGTCAAGAAAGTCCACCATCGAACAAATCTTCACATTTTGGCATATCCTGGAAAAAACCGAAGAAGTCCAAATCGATACTCATCATCTCTTGAACGATTTCGAAGCCGCCAATGACAGCATTTATAGAGAGGAAATATAATGGAACCATGTCTACTTTTGACAACCGTGCATAACTTGTCCATATGTGTATAATGACAATGGAGAAATGGTTGGTCATAACCTCACCGAGACATCCGATGTCAAAAAAGGTTTTCGATAAGGTGACGCAATGTCATGTGACTTCTTTGATATTGTACTTGAAGGGAACTCACAAGCCAATACCAGAAGCACAATCTCTCAAATATCTGTATAACCGCTTGCATACGCCGAAGGTATTGACATAATTGGAAGAGGTCAGGGGGGTGGTACCGGTGCGTTTGAAAGCATTGAAGCAGAAGCGGCTTAAATGGGTTTAGCTGTAAACGAGGACAAAACCAAGTATATGCTGTCAGCAAGAAGGGACAATCAGTACCAAGGAAATGGGCAGACCGTCATATTAGAGAGCTACAAGTTCGAGGTAGTAAGGGATTGTTTCTACCTTGGATTAGGGCAGAAATCAGGCGAAGAATAATAGCTCTTGCCAATCGCTGCTTTTTGGGCTAATAAGGCAATTAAATAGTAAAGCCCTATTTCGAACAACTAAGGAACCTCTGTATAAGAAGCTGATCATTCCAGTCCTGCTTTACGGCGCTGAAACATGGACTTCATTGAAAACGATTGAAGATATCTTTGCTCGCTTTGACAGAAAAAATTCTTCGTAAAACATTCGGTCCCGTTTACGCTGACGGGTTTTGGAAAAAAAGATTCAGTGACCAACTATACGTGCTATACAGCGACATCGACCTGGTCAAAAACTGTGTATTGAACGTTTGAAATGGCTAGGACTTGTAGAGCGAATGGAGACCAACTCCCCGGCCCCCAGGGACTTCGAATCTAGCTCAGGTGGACGACGCAGTAGAGGGCCTTTTCGCCATAGTTGGTGCGCACATGTTCAAGGGGATCCTGACCGACTTGCAGTGCGCAGCTGTGGGCAATTAGCTATAGACCAAGCTTGGTGGTTAAGGCTCAGGCTCACTCCAAACTGTAGCGTCACTTAAGCAAGTCATTAGGGCGGCATATGGAATATTTTCTTTAATTAATGCGAGGGGCTTTTTATGCAAGTGTCTCTTCCACTTGTATAAATATTCTTTTTCAAGAAACAGGAGTCAGAGGTAAAAGATTCTCACGCTATTTCAAGCCATTGCGTAGATCATCGACGATTATCATAGAGGATCCACTTTCAACAATTCTGTGCAAAAATGGGTTTATGGGTCCAATCGGCACGTCAATCCATGTGGAACCCATTTATCCAGCTTTTTCACTTTGACAATTGCTTTCAAATACCGAGTAACTATTGGCTAGTGGATGCGTTGTTTTTCTGCAACATCTCTAATAGTTTGACGTTCATCCACACCACAAAACTGGTTGGTGCCGCTAAGTTATGGAGTCGGGGCACAACGCTCGAAACGTTGGACCAGTTTTTCGCAGAATTGTGTCGGAACTTCTAACAGCCGATGATAACGCGGACGTCCACGACTGGCTGAGAGAGCTGAGGCAGAGGCATGGTGAAGATCTCGAGGAATAAATCTTCGGGATGAAAATGATTTCATCGATAAAATATATAATTCAGGGAATTGCAGATGAGGAGTGCTAAGAATCATTCCGAACGGTGAGACCAACGTCGGTCGGTGACCTCCTGCAAACAGTCGAATGTGTCGTTGGACTAAGACCCAGGAGGCGATGTGCGGCGAAGAAGTCCCGACAGCGAAAGCCGAAACACCACGAAGAAGGCATAATGACCGGATTGGAAGGTGCCGGGTGCTTCGTGTACCAAGAAGTTGGACAGAATCCCGGTACGTAGACTTCTCGAATTGGGTTTGGTGGAGGAACCTTCCAGATCGTTGGGAAGGTCTACGCTGAGGTTAAGGTCGACAAATTTACGTATTAGGAGCAGAAAGGGACTTCGGAAGAGTGAAAGCAAATTCAAACGCACGAACCCCAGCGATGACTATTTACCTTGTCGTGGTGCTGGGGCTTAAGTAGGGCCGAAGGGTTTCTGCGGAGATGTGTCGGCGAGTGCTGCACTCCTAGACTACCTGAGGTCCAAAAAAACAAGAGATAGTCTCTCTAATTCTACCGGTGGTGTGAGCGTCTTTAAAACCGTGGGGGGCGGGGTGGGGGGTGGGGGGGGGGGCTTACCCTGGTATTGCGGCTCTGGCGGGTGGAATTATACTTTCCGGCCATACTCGTGGAAACAAAAACGATGAACAACAATGAAAACAAAGAAGTAGCAACAAACGATAACACCAGTTCGGAAGCTGACACGCTACCCATGGGCGTACCGGTACTGGCTGACCTGCAGCTACCATCGGCAGCTAGCTCGGATGAGGAGGAGATCTCTATGGAGATGGAGGAGCGGCTTCTGGCAGACTTTCTATCTGATCATTGTTGGATACTCTTCAAGCTACAACTTTCTACTCATGGGAGGGGGACTTTTAGAAATGCGCGTAGGGCAAACTGGTCAACATTCAAGAGAAAACTGAGGAAATCAGTGTATCACCTCACTGAGGACCTCGACTCGACTGAAGCAGTTGACAATGCAGTCGATGCATTGACTGGTTCCCTTACGTGATCCTTCGAGAAGTCCTGCCCGGTTAGTAGGCTTAGCGGTAAAAGGCGTCCACCATGGTAGAACGATAAAATAGCGGAACTCATTCGTATTTCAAGAGTAGGGTGGAACCTCGCTAAGCAGGGGGTCGTCGAGTGGTCCACCTATAAAGAAAGCGTGAATCTCCTCAAGAAAGAGATTAGGTTCGCAAAGAGGAACTCTTGGAGGTCCTTTTGCGCATCTATAGAATCAACAAACGAAACGTCCCGCCTAAGGAAGGTCCTGGCCAAGACACCATCGCCGGTATCCAATATTAGGAAAAGCGATCGGGCAGAATCACACGAGGAAACGCTGGGCATGCTACTGAGTACTCACTTTCCCGGATATACATCAATCTCCGGAGATGATCTAGCCATTCCAGAGACGACATCGGGAATAAGCGCGAAGAGGTGGGTTGTATAATAGATGATGATAAGATAGCATATGCAATTAAATCATTTGCTCCATATAAGGCTTCAGGAATGGATAACATTCGACCTGTGATGCTGCAAGAGTCAGTGGATATTGCTATTCCATGGCTCAAACGTATCTTCACAGGATGTCTTAAGCTAGGTTATGTTCCTAAAGCATGGTGGGAGGTGCGCGTTGTTTCCATTCCCAAAGCAGGGAAAGCGAGCTATACAAGCGCAAAAGACCTGAGCCCTATCAGTCTATCGTCCTTTTTGCTAAAAACTTTGGAACGTTTGATAGATGTATATGTAAGAGGTATGATCGGCGATGATTACCTATCTAAATCACAACATGCATACATCGGCGGCAGATCGGTAGACACGGCCCTCCACTGGGTCGTATCGAGCATAGAAAGATCCCTCCACTTCAAGGAGTTCACTCTTGGGGCGTTCCTGCACATTGAAGGAGTGTTCAACAACGTAAGCTTTAACATGATCCTGAACACTCTGCACAGAGCACACCTCAATACCGCCCTCTGCAACTGGACTGCGCAGATGCTTCAACCAAGGATTATATCTTCAACGCAAGAAGAGGTAACCATCCGGAGAAGGGTCTGCAGAGGAACACCCCAAGGTGGAGTCTTGTCTCCGCTAATATGGCCGCTTGTGGTGGATGAGATCTTGGTAATACTGAAGGAAAACGGCTTCAACGTGATGGCCTATGCGGACGATGTCGTCATCCTGGTTTCGGGAAAATTTCCTCCAGTCCTAGGTGAAAGGCTCAATTTCGCGCTACAACTAGTGGATAACTGGGTCAACACCAAAAGGCTGGGAGTGAATCCTTCAAAGACGGATGTAGTTCTCTTAATTAAGAGGAGATCAATCCCTACCTTTAGACCCCCAAATATTGGTGGCACTCAACTAAGTATCTCAAGTTCAGCTCGGTTCTAGATTCCAAACTTAACTGGAAGGAAAATATTGCCGAACGCGTTAAAAAAGAAAGCGTAGCTTTCTACTCCTGCAAAAAGGCTTTCAGTAATACGTGGGGCTTCAAACCGGCTGTTGTGTACTGGATATACACGGCGGTTGTAAGACCCATTCTCACATATACTTACTTACTTAGGTGGCGCTACAGTTCGGGGTGAACCTGGGCCTCAACCAACAAGCCTCTCCATTTAGCTCGGTCTTTAGCTAATTGCCTCCAGTTGCGCACTCCAAGTTGGTCGAGGTCCCCTTGAACTTATGCGCGCCACCTACGGCGATGATTCCCTCTACTGCGTCGTCCCTCGCGGGTTCGATTCGAAGACTCTGCGGGCCGGAGCGTTGGTGTCCATTCGCTCTACATGTCCCAGCCATCTCAGACGTCCAATACGCAGTTTTTTGACTAGGTCGATGTCGCTGTACAGCTCGTATAGTTCGCGATTGAATCTTCTCCTCCAAAACCCGTCAACACAAACGGGACCGAAAATCTTACGAAGAATTTTTCTCTCGAAGCGACCAAGGATATCTTCATCCTCTTTTAATAAAGTCCATGTTTCAGCGCCGTAAAGCAGGACTGGGATGATCAAGGTCTTATATAGAGTCTCCTTAGTTGTTCGAGATAGGGCTTTACTGTTGAATCGCCTTATAAGCCCAAAAAAACAGCGATTGGCAAGAGTTATTCTTCGATTGATTTCTACGCTGATTTTGTTAGAAGAATTTATAGCAGAGCCAAGGTAGACAAAGTCCCTTACTACCTCGAAGTTATAGCTGCCCACGGTGACGTTTTGTCCAATTCGTCGGTGTTGGTTTTCCTTTCTAGTTGACAGCATATACTTGGTTTTGCCCTCGTTTATCGCCAAACCCATTTTGGCCGCTTCCGCCTCAATGCTTGCAAAAGCACCGGTGACAGCCCGCTGAGATCTTCCGATAATGTCTATATCGTCGGCGTATGCAAGCAGTTGTACAGACTTGTAATAGATTGTGCCTCTGGTGTTGGCTTGTGAGTTCCGCACAATCCGTTCAAGTACAATATTGAAGAAGTCACATGACAGCGCGTCACCTTGTCTAAAGCCTTTTTTGACATCAAAGGTCTCGGTGAGGTCATTACCGACCTTGATGGAGCAGCGAGCGTTCTCCATCGTCAGCCTGCACAGACGGACAAGTTTGGCAGGGATGCCAAAACTAGACATGGCTCTATAAAGCTCTTCTCTATAGCTGCTGTCATAGGCGGCCTTGAAATCGATAAAGAGGTGGTGAGTATCGATTTGGAATTCTTGGGTTTTCTCCAGGATCTGCCGAAGTGTGAAGATTTGATCGATGGTGGACTTTCCTGGTCTGAAACCGCACTGATAGGGTCCAATCAGGCTGTTGATAAAGGGTTTCAGGCGTTCACATAATATCGCAGAAAAGATCTTGTATGCGATGTTGAGGAGACTTATGCCTCTATAATTGCCGCAGTTGAGGGGGTCTCTTTTCTTGTGGATCGGGCAAACGATGCTGAGATTCCATTCATCAGGCATACACTCGTCTGACCAAATATTAGAAATGAGTTGGTGTATGCACTCTACCAATGCATCCCCAGCTGCCTTGAAAAGTTCGGCCGGTTAGCCGTCAGGTCCAGCAGCCTTGTTGGATTTTAGCTTGGATATTGCTATCCTCACTTCGTTTTGGTCAGGTGGACGGAAATTTTGACTATCATCGTCTATGTTGAATGGTTCATTCTGCCTGACAGCGGGATGTTGGTCTTCGTTGCCGTTATACAGTCTGCAGAAGTAGTTTTTCCATATTCTCAGCACCGACTGTGATTCTACTACGAGGTTTCCATTTTCATCTCTACAGGTTTCTGTACGGGTATTACTTCTCTGACACGTTCTTTTTACCTTTTGGTAAAACTTCCGTACATTGTTCCTGGAGTATAGACTCTCGATATTCTCAAACGCGCGCTTCTCATGCTCTTTCTTCTTCTTTTGGAGAAGCCGATGTTCTTCCCGTCTCTTTTGCTCGTAGAGCTCACGAGCAGCTCTCGTCTTCCTTTGCAGCGCCGCTTTGTATGCCTCTTGTTTTGCTGCATGCACTCCCCGTCAAACCAGGGGTTTCGCGGTGGTGGTCGAGCGAGACCCAACACATCAGTCGCGGCGTTTCTGATGGCATGTTGGCAGCGTTGCCACTGGTCTTCGGTACTTGATGCTGGCGGCAAAGGGGTGATTGAGAGATTTCGGGATACGCGTTCAGCGAAGAGTCTGGCGGTCTCTTGCGATTGTAGCTTTTCGACGTTAAATTTTCTCACAGTAATTCTTCTTTGTTGCTCAGATTGTGATATCCGCATTCGTACCTTGGCTACAACAAGGTAATGATCCGAGTCTATGTTGGCCGCTCGGAAGGTCCGGATATCCAGAATACTGGAGGCATGCCTTGCGTCGATCGCAATATGATCAATTTGGTTGATCGTTACATGATCATTGGACCGCCATGTCTGCTTATGAATATCGAGATGAAGAAACCATGTGCTTGCTATGGTGACATTTCGCTCCACAGCGAAATCAATTAGCCTTAGTCCGTTATCAGACGTGATGTCGTGTAGGCTATGCTTACCGACTGCCCTACCAGAGACGTCCTCCTTTCCTATTTTGGCGTTAAAATCGCCCAATACGATTTTAACGTCGTATTTAGGACATTGCTCGTATGTTTTGTCGAGGAGCTCGTAGAAACACTCTTTGGTGGCAGGGTCCTTTTCTTCTGTGGGCGCATGAACACATATTAGGCTTATGTTAGCGAATTTAGCCTTGATCCGGATAGTCATAATACGCTCGCTCACGTGTCGGAAGCTTAAGACTTCTTGCCTAAGTCTGCCGCGTATGACAAATCCGCATCCGAATAAGCGTTGCCTGTTGCCTCTGTAGCAATCACCGTAGTAGATGTCACAGTTCTTCATCCTCTTTTTGCCCGGCCCATCCCATCGCACTTCCTGGATGGCGGACTGCTGGACTGCTTTATAGCAGTCTAGGGCCTCTGCTAGTTGTTCGGCTGCACGTGGTCTGTAAAGGGACAGAACATTCCACGTACAGATCCGAAGGTCGTTGTCCTTATTTCGTTTGCTGGGGTCGTCATTAGTTGAGTCATCCTTATCCGAGGCTTTTGGTTGTTTCGGAACCATGCGGTTTTTACGTGGTAGGGAAGTTACCCCGACGACACAGCCCCCAACCTGGAGGGCCAGTTCCTTAATTATTCCCCAAGGACGAGGGGCCGGGTACACCGGTGCCAGTAGTCCACTACGGGAGTATGAGTGCTGCCGTTGGCCCATTAAGGGCTCCTCCTCCACCATCTCTATTCCAATGTCCTGACCAACATTGGAAATTCCTTACCGACCTGTGATCCGAATACGTCGAAGCAGCTCGCGCAAGGTGTTCACTAAGTTCAACCTAACTGGAACTATAGACGCCACCGTTGACTCCGTCTAGGGAATTCGTCCGCTGCCGCCTGGAACAGGAAGAAGCGCTCTAGTGAGAAAAGCACTCTTCCCCCCCTCTCTCATCTGCTGCCACCAAGAATCCGCCAAACGGGGTTGGTTACCCATTTCTTGGATTAAGGTACTAGGCACCCGGCTGTCACCGCGTGGAGGTTGAGAGTAGGAGTTTGTAGGCCTCAGCTGAGTGAAAACGCTTGTGTTTTCATATGATCGCATGCACTACCGTTTGACCAGGCATCACATATGGTTCACTAGTATGGTGGACGGCACTTGAGAAGCAATACCTGCTTTCAAACCTCACCAAAATCCAGAGGGCGGCGTGCATCGGAGTCATGGGATCAATGAGAACAACACCAACAGCGGCAATGGAAACCATGCTTAGTTTCATATTGACATATACTGCAGCAGTCTGGTGGCTAAAACCGCCGTAAGACTGAGAGAAGGCCGGTTGTGGTCATCAAGCTTTTACGGCCATGCCTCCATTCTGTCCCGATGGGGGATCACCAGCGGATTGACGGGAACTGATCACATGACCCCGATGCTAGCATTCGAAAGGAGATTCACTACAAGAATTCCCTATAGAATATACTGCAAGAATCGGAGAACCATGAAGAAAAAGAAGTTGGCTTTCTATACCGACCGTTCTAAGATGGACGTTGACACGGGAGCCGGAGTTTATTGTGAGGCCCTAGGAATAAACCGCTCCTGTAGAATAAACAAATACTGCAGCGTCTTTTAGGCCGAGGTCGCAGCCATTATATAGGATGCTGAAATTATACGCGAGAGTAATAAAAAAATAAATAAATATTTGGCACAACAGCTCATTAAGTGCCAAGGCCTAGCTTCTCGCAACCACTCATGTTGTGTGCGTTATATTTTTCGTACGAATGGAAGGGACCTACAGTTTAGTGCCGTATCCGAACGGCGATTTGAGAAGCTTTTTCGAGACAACAATACTCTCGGATGTTTGTCAGACGCTCGCGAGAGGTGGGACCGTGAAAAAACTTTTTGGTGTTTTGTAGGATTCGAACTTGGAACCTCACGCGTAGTGATCCGACACACTAACCACTTACGCCACGGCGCTCACTACGCGAGAGTAATATCTTTGGTAAAACGATCACTGTCTGTATAGACAGCCAGGCAGTCCTTAAGGCCCTGGACTCTGTCGTAGTTAGGTCGAGGCTCGTGAGAAGCTGTAAATCACTCTTAAAGAGATATCTAGAGCCAATGCGGTCACCCTCTGCTGGGTACCAGGGCATATGGATATCGAAGGTAACGAAAGAGCTGACGAGCTTGCTAGGAAAGGCTCGGCGCTGCACTTACCGCGGGCCCTCCCCTCTGTAGCAACCCCAATCAGTTCCTTGCGGAAAAAAATAGAGGATGAAGCCGCCGGTCGAGCAAACAGACACTGGGCTCATCTGGAAACATGCGCAACGGCCAGGGCGCTATGGCCGGCCTACAAGCTCAAAAAGCATACACAGGAAAAAACGCCGAAAGAATGCCCCATGGGTTACTAGAGATATTCAAGACATCTGTAGAGATCGAGATAGATTCTATCGTAGGTGGAAAAGTAACCGGAATAACCTAACATATGAAAGAGATTAAAAAACGTTACGGAATCAAGTTAACAAAAAAATTACAGTGACTAGGAATCAATATTACAAGAATAAGTTTGAAGAAGTGAGATGCGATCCAAAGAAAACGTGGGCGTTAATAAACGAAGTGCTAGGTTGAAAGAAACTAAATTTAGATGATGTTATTAGGAACAACTTTTCGCCTAATGTTAGCACGGTACAACTATCGAATGAATTTGGCGACCTTTTTTCGAGTCAGGCAGCATCCATTATCTACTCGTGTAACATTGCCGAGTCTACGCATCGTAACGCTGTTCTACGAGACTCCATATATTTAGCAGATATCAGCTGCACTGAAGTAGCTAATCTATTGTATCGTTTGAATGTTCGAAAGGCGCCAGGGGCTGATGGCATTAGAGCCACAGATTTAAGATCAAACGCTGATATCTTTGCTCCAATAATAGCGAAACTTATAAATCTAAGCTTTGACAATTCGATTGTACCAGAGAAACTGAAGGAAGCAATTGTTCGACCGATACACAAGGGAGGTAGCAAAAAAAAGTCGGAGAACTATCGTCCAATTGCTATCTTGCCAGCTATCGATAAAATCATGGAACAGATCGTGTCAAATCGAATATGGGACTTCATCCACAAACACGATCTAATAAGTAAACATCAGTATGGCTTCCAAAAGGGCAGAAATACTAACCAGCTCCTTGGCGATTTTGCGAATGTCATCAACACCAGCCTCAGCCAACGTCACCACACCCTAGTTCTGTTTTTAGACTTCAGCAAAGCATTTGATACCCTCGACCATAAAAAACCTATCAATGCAGTTCAAAGAGTTGGAATTAGGGGAAGGCTGGCATACTGGATAGCAGACTATTTGGCAGACAGGAAATTTATGGTGAGAGTCAAAGATTGTTGCAGCAGGGCTCATAGAGTTCAGTATGGCGTTCTACAAGGTAGCAAGTTGGGTCCTCTACTCTTCATCTTGTACACTAATGAATTGCTGAAATGTTTCAAAAAGAGTTTCCCGTTCGCCTACGCAGATGACACGGCAATTGTTGTGTGTCATCAATCCCCAGAAGAAGCAGCAAGGATAATGCAAGCCGAACTAGATGAAGCTGGAAAATGGTGCCACGACAATGGGCTAGTTATCAATGCCATAAAAACAAAGCTCATGCACATCCGTAGCCCAAATTTTCCAGCGTCGCAAGTTTTGCTGAAGAGCTACAGATGTGCGAATGCGTCCAGTTGTGAGGATATCCAAATGGTTGACACGTACAAGTATCTAGGCATCACAATTGACTGTCATTTCCTTTGGGAGGCTCACGTCAGCGATCTGCGAAAAAAATTGAAAGGGTCCCTGTTTGCGCTGGCCTGCCTACAGTACAAATCCACGATGTCTGTACAAAAGCAAGTCTACTATGCTCTTATAGAGTCTAGACTGCGGTATGGCATATCGAAAAGCTACAACAGATCCAAGACAGGGCGTTAAAGTTGATGTCGAAAGGCGCCACAACAACTAACATCGTACGCGTTCTTAGAGTAAGGCAGATCTTTGAGTTGAGTGCAGCTCTGGAGTACTACGACGATCCAAGTTTCCGAACGCCAATTACTCACCAGGTGAATACAAGGAGACGAGCTGAGGGTCTACTTCAACTTCCAGCGATCATAAATGAGTACGGTAGAAGAAGATTGAATTACATAGTGCCAAACGTACTCAACAATCTTCCTCAAGATCTTCGCAACATAAACCAAACAAATATTGAATATTAGGAGTTTAAGAGCGAATTTTGATACTTTCTGTGCTTATTTAGATACAAATTGCATAAATATACTGCCACAAATTATAGTTTTGACAGAAATTTGGGTATTTAAAGATGAAATAAGTAATTATTCTCTGCCAGGCTATAATGCATATCCGAAGTGCAATGATAAATATGCAGCGGGCGGTACAGTGGTCTTTGTGAGAAATGAATTTAAAGATGGTATTGAGTGGTTTACCCCAGATATGGAAAGTGCCGACTGCGTTGCCTTAAAACTGAAAGTGGGTAAGAAATTCCTGTTTTTCGTGTGTGTATACCGACTCCAGTTTGTGCAAGTTGATACTTTTCTCAAAGAACTCGAGGGTCTATTGTGCACAGTTGACTGCAGGGATGTGTGTTTAATTGGGGACATAAATATCGATATTCTCAACCTTCCAAGAGCCAGTGATGAATATATGTTTTTGCTTTCGTCAATGGGTTTTCAGTCGTGTATTAATATACCAACAAGGACCACTGAAAATACCTCCTCCTGCATTGACCATATCTTTATTAGGTCCAGAAAAACGCTGAATGCTCATCCATTTGTTTTAGAGCTTAACATTACTGATCATTCTGCCACTGGCATTGCTCTTAAAGACTTTCTAAATAAAAGTGAATCAACTGTCGCATCGGAAATTGTTGATAGCAAATATATTAAAAAAATTAATTATGCAAAACTTAATCAGCTCCTGATCCGAGAAATGTGGACTTCGGTATACAATTGCGTCTGTCCCTTAGAGGCCTTTTCAGTATTTTTAGAAAGTATAAACAGCTACATTGAAATTTGTTCCAGTACACACAAACAAAATATTAGAATTAAAAAATTAAAGCCTTGGATTACGGATGCAATATGTCTCAAAATTAAGGAGAAAAACAATTTTTACTCGATGAATAAAAATAGGTTAGACCAGCCTTTGATAAAACAAAAGTACAAAGAATTACAAATGAATGTACGTAGTCTTATAGCTGGACAGAAAATTGATTACTATAGGTGTACATTTTTAGAAAACAGATCCAACCCTAGACAGCAATGGCGCTTAGTCAATAATATCCTAGGAAACGATCAGAAAGAACATAACCCCAAACTCCTTAAATTTAACAATAGGGCTATTAATACTAATAGGGAATTATGCAACGAATTCAATACGTTCTTTAAAAATATTGCTGAAAACATTAAACCGAAAATCACAGTTAAGCTCAATGAAACAAATAAGTTTTTAGTCGATAAATCGAATTCATTTTCTTTTTTTTTCAGTCCGGTGACTAATGCTGAACTTATTTCCGTCATTAACGTTCTTAAGACAAAAAAATTATGTGGAACAGATGGTATAAGTAGCATAGTTATCAAAAAGATAGGAAAATCAATTCTTAGTCCTCTGGTCTTTATTATAAATAAAAGCTTTGAATGTGGGAAATTTCCAGATGCTCTCAAAACATCTATTGTGATTCCAATTTTTAAAAAGGGAGACCCTAGTGAACCAGATAACTATAGGCCTATATCACTGCTATCTGTTTTCTCAAAAATATTTGAAAAATTAATAGTTAATAGAATGATCACCTTCTTAACAAAAACAAAATTCTTTAATAAATCTCAATTCGGCTTTGTGAAAGGCAAATGTACTGAGGATGCAATTATGGCTTTTCTGAGCAGAGTATATGGTGCACTAGATAACAACATGAAGCCAGTTGGTATTTTCCTTAACTTAACAAAGGCTTTCGATTTGGGTAACCATGAAATTCTGCTGCAAAAACTGTTTCATGCCGGGTTTAGAGAAAACATTATTGATTGGTTCAAATCATTCCTAACGAACAGAAAACAAAAGGTAAAGTTAAATGGAGTGTTAAGTGAGGAAGAAAAGAGTCTGAATACTGGTGTTCCACAAGGATCGGTCCTTGGACCAATACTCTTTCTGATCTACATCAATTCCATTTTTAACTTACCCCTTAAGGGTCATTTAATTAGCTATGCGGACGATCTTGCTCTCTCGTATGCAGGCAAGAATATAATAGACACAAAAGATGAATTAACGTCCGATCTGCATCTGCTTGGAATTTGGCTCAATTACCACCAAATGGTACTAAGTACAGAGTCTAAGGCTATGTGTTTTTCCTTGTCAAACTCTAACTTGGTGATTGCGGACATCCGTTTTCACCACCCCAGATGTAATAATGTATGCTGTTCAGATAAATGTTTTGTGTTAGAATGTGTTAAAGAGTTTAGGTATCTTGGGGTTTTAATAGACAACAAATTGTGTTGGAAGTCTCATATTATGTCAGTAAAGAAGTTGCTCTACATCGCCATGAACAAATTGTTTTATCTACGTAAGCTCGTTCTACAAAGTCTGCTATTGACAATTTATTATGCACTGGTTCATTCACGTCTAGAATATGGTCTTGCATGTTGGGGTAGTGCGTACATAACGAACCTGATGCCCATTGTCACAGCACAAAAGAAAATTATAAGATTAATATTCCATAAAAAAGCAATCGAACACTCCCAGCCCTTATTTCAATCAGCAAAAGTACTTCCTCTCCGATATCTTTATATATACAAAGCACTTAAAGTCTTTTTCGTCAGAAGTGGTAATATTAATTACAGAAGAAATGAGGTGTACTTGCTGAGAAATAGGCAGACTGTGGTCGTTCCAACAGTCAACAAAGAGCACAGTAGGCGTTTTCTCAGTTCCATTGCACCTTATATTTTCAACAAACTGCCGTCGGAAATAACTAGTCAAATTGCACACGGTTACCGGTTTCTTAAACTCCTCAAAAATTAGCTACTTTCTAGATCAGAGGTAGAGACTCTTATACAAGTTACGATTTAATAAACATAATGTATCCATTGCAGGTTTTTTTCTCATGTATCATATCTCGTTTAATTCATTCTACTACTTCGTCACCCACCACAAATCTTTATGTCACCTTCGTACTGTGAACTACATACACCGCGTTCTTTTCTCTTCCTTTCCTTTCGGCTTTTACCCTTAAAATATTTTAATAATAATAAATGAATTCACACTTGTCACTGGTTTTATTTTTACGACCACAAAGTGTGTTATCATATTATATGCTTTAAATACCCAAAGTGTGTTTAATATTTTTATATAAGTATCTATTTACATACATTAGTTTTATAGAAATCTTTTTGTAAAAATTTTAAATTATAAACTATAACTGTATTTGGAAAGTTGAAAATTGTAAATAAAAATAACTGAATAAAAATAAAAATGTTAGAAAAAGTAAAATAAAACAATATTTTCTAGAATCTATAACCTAAATTTCATATATTAAAACAAATAGTTAATTCAATTGAATTTCATTAAAATATAAATTTATCTACACTAAAGATCAAATATTGCAATTTCGCTCAGTTTTTTCTAAAATTAACACGAAAACAAAACAATGTTTTCTTATATTAACCTTACATGTATAAATTCATTCACTTTGATGATTTAAAAAACAAATATGTACTCAATCTCCTGCAGATAAGTCATGCGGCTTAGCAGGTCAATAGTATTGTTAAAATTCTTTTTTTGAAATGAAAAATAAATAAATAAATAAATAAATAAAAATATATCGTCACGAAGGTGTTACCAAACGACCGGTATATGGTGGAGGATGTTCCCAGTATGCAGTGAAACCAGCGAAAGCTGAATATGGTCTTGGCGTCTGACAAGATGAAACGGCGCTGGTGTGATCTTCCGGAAGAGGGTTTCTCAGAGGACATGATCGGCACAGCGGGTTCGGATTGTGAGGACACGATCATTTAAGGATCATCGAGTTGTTAAGTCACGGGTGCATATGGACCCTCCAAAAGTATTTAAGGAAATAGGCAATTGGGTAAGAGGTTAATCACCGATAGTTCGCGGCACTGGTCAGCATGCCTTAGCAATTGAATAACGTTTACGCCTCTATATCGCTTTCGTTCGATTCACTCTCACCCTTCTTGTTTACAAGTATATGATTTTGTAACAGCGATGCATATTCACAGATATTCTCAGAAAAATCACAAAAAAATCCGAAGGCTTTCTCAAAATACCGCGGTAAATGGAGAGGCTTGTTGGCCGAGGACCAGGTTCACCTCGAACTGTAGCGCCACCTAAGTAAGTGAGTTTCTCAAAATCGATAACTTTTGAGGAAGTATACTCTGCCTCCCAGAATCTGCAAGATATATCGCTAATTCAGGATAACGCTCAGAGTAAGGTGACTTGTTTAACATTGAACCGTATTTTCCACAAGGTCATCGATTGCCCAATAAATGGCATCACTCAAAGTCCATAAAAAAGACTTCAACCCAAATGGTCAACAAATCGCTTAAAGCGACGCTCCACGCCCCCCAATGTCCTTTTGCATAGGTTCCATTAATCAAAATAACCCCCCGCAAAACAATGCAACAGCGTGAATACACATCACACGCTTTATAAAATGCTAAAGTGTCAAGCATTATCATCTCCACAAACAAAAAAAAAAATGCCAAGGACTCCTTTAAAGGACTCTTTGTTTCCATATTGCATGGATATATAAACCGAAAATTAATGTCCAATCCGCCCATTTGACATTGCCTGGTCCACGCTTACGCAAACCCATTAAGCCCAGAAAATAAAAACAATTAATGCGGCATAACGATCAACAAACCGGACAACAGGACAAACAACAACACAGCAGCAAAAACGGATACGTTTCTGTTATTGTTCATTTTTTTTTTGTAATTCAGCCGACCCATGTCAAGTTTAACTCTTTTTTGGTCGCCATAATAATTTGTCAAGCTCGCCGGCTAGAGGTGGAGCTGACAAAGCAGATATGACAAAAGCACATGATGTTAAGGATATATTATATTGTTTTGTTACCATCATATCCTGGGAGAGGACATTAAAAGCTTTTAATTGTATTCTTTCCCTCTTTTTTTTGTTGGGCATTTTTTCCACCTAAAACAGATTGATATCATTTCAGTGATTAAGAGGCAACCATCACTAAAAAGGATCATCCAAGGACTTTAGAAATAGGGAAATAGCTAAACGAAGCTAAAAAGGTGTCCTTAGGGTTCTGCACTGTTCGCTTTATAAATTTTACACAAGATAAGCTTCACCGATGAAAAATATCACACTTTTCAATTGTTAAAGGACATTTTTCACTCCCCCCGCACTAGCAGGAGGGGAAGGTATTATATCTTCAAAAGAAAACCGCATGGTCATAGTGTGAAATACTATTTTTCGTAATATCCTGTCGTGCTGTTATTCTTTTTATTTAATATTTTGCCATACCCCCCGTGAAATATAGTTATCCTGTGGCAAAGGAATCAAAAAGCAAGACCCAACGGCCCCAAAAAATGGATTTAACTCTCAAGGAATATACAGCCAACGTGTCGTTTTATTTTTTTGTCTCGGTTTAGTTTTTCCTTCCTCCGACGGCTGTAGGTGGAAAAAATGTCAAATAACTAGAATCCTTAATATTTCTTCACAGGAGCTATCGAAGAAGAGAAATCGCGTACACTACCACACCACGGCACGCTAAGGACCCTTTGGTAGCCATCTATGGTATTTTAGATATTCTGGCAGTGAAAAGTAGAGCATTTTTTTTTCTCCTTCACATAGGACGAAGAATGTCCTTTATTTGCTGGTGCTGCTGCTCTCTGTATGCGTGTTTGTGTTCAGAGTAAAAGTGAAAAACGTCCTGCAATTTGTCAATGTCGAAAGTTGTCCTCTTTTACGCTATTCACTGTCTTGCTTTCGCTCTCGTCGTCGTCGTCATCATCTACAATCGTGTGCAGCAGCAAGCAGTCGGTCGTCTACAGAGTCCTAGTAGGAAGAAGATTAAGAATCAAGTTCGTTCTACACAGGATAAGACGAACTTGTGAATCGTTTACGCTGGAGCGTTCTTATTTTATCTCCCCACCCCACCTTTTCCTTTCTTTTTTCTTCATGCTGCAGCAGTTTATCCGGAAATGAACTCACATATTTCATTCCTTACAGGACTTTCTTTAACTCCTTTGAAGATGTTGGTTCTTGTTTTCTTTCTACTTGCTCTAGAAGGGTGTCCTTCATTACCTCTCCAAAGTGGATGACGAGAATATTTGTGTTTTTTTTTTTTTGTTTTCTCAAGTGAACGGGAAAAATGTTCAGACACAAGGACGAAAGAGGACGAGGACGAGGAAAAATATCTAATGAATGCATTGGAGTATGTGATAACTTGTTTTTCTTGTACACACACATAACTCTCACTCTTGGTGATGTGTCGTTATTGTCTTCGTCTTATTCGTCCTTAGCGCATTTTGAAAGGAATATGATGATATGAATGGGTACTTCACAATATGTGTCACGTAACGGGAAAATATTTCAAAACATATTATCTTGGTTAATTTTTCGTTTTTCTTTTTCGAAGTGAACTATGTGTGGTATATGCGGAAGAATGGGGGGTCCTTGGGAGAAGTAAATTGCTAAATAAGGTTGTTAATGGTGAAGTACTTTTGTGGGTAGAAACTTTTCAGGAGGAGCCTTCTCTGTGCGTGCTTTTGTTAGTGACTTATGAAGCTATTAAGACGCTTCGACAAGTAAATACCACTGATGGTTTATGATGCCTATAGCGCAGTTAAGATAATTGTGGTACAGTAAGTATGGAGTAAGGGGGCGGATGTGTGTACTGCAGTATCGGTAATAGGATTTATATCCTTTGATGGAGGAAGCGCCCAACTCCACAAGATTTGTAATCGGTAATATCTTTAGGTCTGAACACTTTTTTGACATTAAAGGCGAAATTGATCAGAAAATTTCATTGCCGTTGTATAGAACAAAATTTTAAACTGAGTAAGATTGCTGGTCTTGCTTAAGGCGTTACAAGCTGAGTTATATGAGATCAGTGACATAAATTAAATTTGACTATCAAAATCATTTGCTAGATCTTTGGCAAAATTAAATAAATCTTTCAATTCGATTTACTTACAAAGAAGCAAACCCTGTCTTCTTAAGTCCTCGAACGCCCGTACGAAATCCTCGGCAATTTTGCTGCCCCTCAGCAGGAAAGACTACAGACAACACAGGAGTTTGCGACGGCTATTGAGAGGACGACGACACTGCGAAATAGTTGTTCTGCCGAAAGAATAAGATCGCGGATACAAGCTGCCGAAATGAGGTTCCTTCGCGGTGTTGTTGGAATAACTCGTAGGGATCGAGTGCGCAACACCAGAGTACGCGAGGCGCTCAATGCTGAGCAGCTACTTCTCCGAACGGAACGATCTATGCTTCGATGGTTTGGTCACGTGGTGCGTATGCCCCCAGACCGGCTTCCAAGACGCGCCATGGTTGCCGTGCCATCAGGTAAGAGACTTCGCGGAAGGCCTAGAAATAGATGGTTGGATCAAGTCCGACATCTCTCCTGGAGCCGCTTAGGGATTCCTCCTGATGAATTGGAGTCAATGGTGGAGGATCGAGAAGGATGGAGAGTCCACCTGAGCATCCTACCCCCGCGACCCTCATGAAGGATTAGCGGGCCATTGAAAATGAATGAATGAATGAATGAATGAAAAGTTAAAACTGTAAAGAATATATCACTAAGGTGTCAGAGGTTCCATGCAATCGCATTTATGTAGTTTTATTATCGTTATTTAGAATAAGAGCGTGAGAGGCCTCTCTCCAACTCTGGCCTCCATCAAATCAGTGGCATAACCAACAGCCTTGGCAGACAACTTGATCTTATCTTTTTATCTGATGCTGATAATTGTGTTGTTACAGCAAGCAACCATCTTCTCTCTACTCTAGACAGATACCATCCTCCCCTCTTTGTATCGTATTCCTACGGTGACTTAAATTCTGGTATTCATTCTCAGAACTCATATAGCTTTAACTTTCGAAAAGCTGACTTTACCAAACTTAACATCCTGCTCAGTAATGCTAATTTTAACTACGCACGCGTTACTGTGGATGCTGCTCTTACATCCTTCTATACTACAATGTTTGATTGTCTTTTGCAAGCTGTTCTTTTTCGCTCCAAAAAAACAGTACTTCATCCCCACCCTGGTATAATAAACAATTGCGTTCACTTCGTAACAAGAGGAACAAACTTTGGAGAGCATACCTAAAATCCCGTTCTGGCTATGACTACTCCATCTATCAGCACACACATACACACTTCGCCGAACTCTGCGAAGCTCTCTACCAGGATTATCTTGATCGAATGCAATCCAGTCTCATTACTGATCCTAAGCGATTCTATCATTTCATAAATGCCAAACGAAAATCTGATAGTTATCCTTCTACCCTTAAACTCGCCAACACCACTTCGTCCGACCCTAAAATTGTTGCAAACCTATTCGCTCACTTTTTTAGCCAGTCGTTCACTGACTGCATTCTTGAGCCCGACCACGATTACTTCTCTTATATGGACAATTGCGCCAAAACGTCATTAGTTTCGGTTTGTATCACCTCGCTACTTGTCGCAGAGAAGATTAATAAACTTAAAGATGACTATTCTTCCGGTCCTGATGGGTTGCCCCCAATTGTTTTAAAAAAATGCGTGACCCACTTGGCCCAACCATTGACTTCTCTTTTTCTTATGTCCATTTCCCAAGGTTCTTTCCCTATCCTTTGGAAGAACTCATTTATTACCCCAATTCACAAGAAAGGTCCTAAAAATGAAATATCTAACTACCGACCTATCGCCAAACTATCATGCATACCCAAACTCTTCGAGAGCATCGTTTACGACTCGATGTTTTTTCATTGCAAACCCTTATTCTCTTCCAACCAACACGGGTTCCTTAAAGGTAGATCAACAACCACCAACTTAACCGAATTCATTTCTCAGGCGCTGTGTACATTTGAAGATGGCAGCGAAATCGATGTAATTGCTACCGACTTCAGTAAAGCATTTGATAAAATCTCCCATGGAATTATTATTCTTAAGTTGAAAGCTCTTGGTTTTCAACCCGGTTTTATCAACTGGATCAAATCCTACTTGGAAGGTCGGCTGTACGAGGTTATATTTAGATCTTCCGTCTCTAACTCCTTTAAGGCCACTTCGGGTGTCCCTCAAGGCAGTCACCTTGGGCCTTTAATTTTTGTCCTGACCACCAACGATGTCGACTGCATTATCAAAGACTCGTATCTCTCTGTCTATGCCGATGATATGAAAATATTTAGATACATATCTTCTCCCAATGACTCCCGCCCACTTCAAGATGACCTAAACAGATTTTCTCTCTGGTGCCAGAAAAATCATCTTGAACTTAACGTCAGCAAATGCCAATTCATCACCTACTCCCGTAAACGACTTCCATCAACCCATAGGAGCTACTTACTCTGCAACGAGCTTGTCCCACAAGTTTCCTCTTTGCGTGATTTAGGTGTTATCTGCGATAGGGAACTTAACTTCCGTTCCCATATTGACCACATAATAAATAGAGCCAATTCTGCGCTTGGCTTTGTAAAACGTTGGTCAAGGGAATTTTCGAACCCATACGTCACCAAATCACTTTATATAACCTTCGTTAGACCTATCCTCGAATATGCTAGCCAAGCCTGGTCGCCACACTATGCTGTACACATCCGACGTATTGAAGCCGTCCAGCGCAGATTTATCCGTTTCGCCCTACGCGGTCTCCCTTGGCTTGATAGATACGACTTACCTCCCTACTCTGAACGCTTAAAGCTCATCAATCTTCAGTCTCTCGAAACTCGTCGCGATATTGCCAACTTACTCTTCCTCCATCAGCTAATCACTGGTCAAATTGATTGCCCCGCGCTTCTTGAATTAGTCTCATTTAACACCAATCCCCGTAACCTAAGGTCCATTCCCCTCTTCCGTCTCTCTTATCATCGCACCAATTATGGTTATAATGCACCACTGTCCAGAATGTTGCGCTTGGCTAACTATATGGAAAAAACATTTGACTTCCACTGCAGCAGAACCACCCTCCGAAACGATCTTCAGCTCCGCCTCAATTCCACCTAGTCCTGTCTTGATTTTACCACCCCCACACCCAAATTCTCACCTCTACCCTCTCCCTTCTCTTCCTAGCTCTTCCATCCTCTGTTAGTTTTAAGTTAAGTTAGATTGTAATAATAGTTTTAAGCTTAGCGTTAAGTCCCCTTTTTTGTTAGTTTTTAAGTTTTAGCTTTAAGTTGATGCTTGTATATAGTTTAGATAAATAAATAAGCTTTAGTCCCATAAAAATAAACGTTATTAGTAGTAGTAGTAGTAGTAGTAGTCGTTACAGTTTAACAATAATAAGCGTTGACTTTTGCCGTCAGCCGAGAAGAGAGAGTTTTGAAATTACAGAACTAATTCATATTTATCAGTATTTTTCTAGACAGCTTAGTTTATAATTTGCAGCCGAAATTTTAGAGCAGATTTTATAAATTTAAACAATATAGTCCAGTTTTCTCCATTTAAGATGCGAAAGTCTTCATCGGAAGACAGAGTGTTTTTTCCATAAAAGGATCTTCTGATTGCCCTCAGAATAGGGCAGGTTCCGATGGAATGAAGGCTGTCTTCTCTTGTTCTATGGTCGCACAGTGTACATTTATCACTTCCTTCAGTTCTGTGTGGCATGAAGTTTAATTAAAATAGTTCGCCCCTGTTGAGATTATGTCTTAACTGTTATGATCATGAAAATAGTTCAGCTCCCCAAGGTCATGCTTTAAAACTTTATAAATGTTTCTTACTTGACTTTGTTTGCTGTGTCTTTGAAATATCTTCGATCTTAATTAAAAGTTCCTCCAGTGCCTTTCTTAGGTTTGATTCGTCTACGTGTGGTTCGTGTAGAACTAAATACATTATGCTCACAGCCCAGCCTAGTTCATTCGGAAATGAAGGTTCCTACTTTTGAGATGCATAGCAATTTTATGCGGAAGACGATGACCTGGTTGTGATAGAATCTTCAAGACGTATAGGAAGTGAAGTCTACAACATGTAAATTGACGTATTTTCTGGCATATAGTATATTTTCTATAAGAAGTACCTATCTCAAAGGTTTTTCAACCTCCTCAAATTGTCAGATCCCTTACACTTGTCCCGCAAAGCACCTAATTGATCTTATGACAGCTTCAAAGACTTTATATTTCACACTCGACAAGATTTTCATATTACCCAAGATCCTTCTCCAGTTACAATTGATTGCCCTTTTTGATTCTTTTAACTACTCTTGAAGGTGTTTTCTTAAAGATATCTGTTGGGTGATCAGTACTCTGAGGTATTTATATTCTTTAACTTTTTCCAGTTCCTCATTTTGCCAAGTCAAATTTTCATCGATTGTGTAGCGCCCCCATCCGTTGAGGAAAAAGGTAACTTTTGATTTTCTGGTGTTCAGTTGCAAGTTCCATATCCCGCAATATTAACGCAGGTTATTTATCATGATTTATAACATGTTCGGGGTTTCCGCGAGTATTACGATATCATCAGCGTAGAGCAAGTGTTCAATACGTAATCTATCGCGTGATATTCCCCCTGGGAGATCGAAAACAAGAGAGGGCTCAGCAAACATCCTTGCTTCATACCAGATTTCGACTGAAGCATTTAGACAAGATGTTTCCATCCCACTCCGCTGTGGTGCTTTCTTCTTACATTTTTAATAGCACTTTTAGTACCTTCATCAAGACTCCTAGGTTTCTCAGTTTATAGAAAAGGGTTTTTCTGTCGATACAATCAAAGGCCGCCTTGAAAACCACGAAGAAAACATAGAGTTGTTTACCCTTATCCAAAAATGCGCCGGTGATGCTTGTTAGAGAGAAGATGTTTTCCACTGTGGAATAATCTTTGCGGAAACCAGCTTAGAACTCGCTTAGTAGGTCATTTTCGCGTAACCAATTTGTTTGTTGTTCCAAGATAATTCCTGTAAAAATGTTGGTAGTCGCATTAAGGAAAGATATCCCTTTATAGTTGCTTGGCTTATTTGGGTCTCCTTTCTTGAATATTATATTTTTCTTGAAATATGATGACACCTCGCCAGTACTGAAAATAAAATCATATGTTTCCGTGAGCTTCTGCAGGAAGGCATCAGTCGCATTTAAAAAATAATCGTAAGGAATGCGATCTGCCCCTAGAGCCTTATTCGAGCAGCACCTATGTATAACTCTGATGACATCCTGGAAAGTTATAGGTCGGTCTAAAGAGTTTAAATAAATGCACTGGCCTCTAGAGGAACCCCACAAGGAGGGGTTATATCTCCTCTACTATAGAATTTAGTCGCAAATGAGATCCTTTTAAAATTATGACACAGCGGAGTAAAAGTTGTTGCTTAATAAATAAGAAATAACACAAATGAAAGAATAAAGAAAGCGTACATTGCGTTCTATGCTTGCAGGAACATTTTTGGTAAAAAATGGGGAGCCGAACCTGCCATCATCCACTGGATGTACACAGCTATAGTCAGACCCATTCTTACATATGGGTGCATTGTCTGGTGGCCAATAGCACGCATCTCAAAGAGTTAACTAAAATCCAGAGTCTTGCTTGCACAGCAACCACAGGCGCCATTAGAACTACCCCGACCGCAGCACTTGAAACAATTCTCGCACTGATTCCACTAGACTTATTTGTTAAGAAATCAGCCGCGATGAGTGCCCTACGCCTAAAAGAATCCAACCTATGGAGAAAGGGCCACACGGGCTACCGTAGGATCTCAAGATGGGCTCACCTAGACACCACCATAGACTATCTGCCGCCATCCCCCGACTTCAGCCTAAACGTCAAAACGGTCACCCCATCAAGGGAATACTGGGAAGACGGTGGGGCCATTAACCCGCATAGTATTTCAGTCTTCACTGACGGGTCCAAAACAAACGAAGGAGTGGGTTCGGATATCTACTCAGCGGAACCTGATATTGCAAAATCACTAAGGCTTCCAAACCACAGTAGTGTGTCCCAGGCAGAAGTCCTAGCGATAGCAGAGGCGGCACGAGAATTATCCACAAAACTTGTTACTAGGAATGCATACTACATAGATAGTCAAGCTGCTATAAAGGCCATCTCATCCGCGGTTATAAAAACAAAGTTAATAAAACGATGCCGCGATGTGCTTAACATGCTTGCCCAAAGCCACCATGTAACACTCTGGTGGGTCCCAGGACACTAAGGAATTCCAGGGAACGAGATGGCGGATGAATTGGCAAGAAAGGGATCAGAACAAAACCTGTCAATGGTCCAAAGCCCAATTCTCCCCTAATACTTGCTAAATCTAATAAATCACTTGACTTCAAATGACAAGCAGAAGAAAGATGCAGAGCGCTCTCTTTATGCCGTGTCTCCAGAAGCATCTGGACAAAACATGATAAGATGAAAACCAAGCTCATCCTTACTCAAAATAGACAAAACTTGGCGCTTCTCGTATTGGCGGCCCTCCGGAAGAAAATGCGGCTAAGTACAGATGAACTCTGCACAGGATGCGGCAATACAGACGTAGAAGAAGACACGGAATACTTCCTCTGCAAATGCCCTTGTCTCTGCAGTACCAGGAAGACGGCCCTTGGAGCGTATTTCTTCAACCATCTGGGCGACCTGTCTGAAAAGTCACCAACCACCATCATGAAATTTATAACTTCTGCAGGGTGGTTCAGAGGAGGCCGTTCCACTAGCATAGAACTATAGCTATTTTGTTTTTTTTCTCTTTGCATTTCTTCAGCCAGGAAACTCCACGTCAGGGGAGCACAATGGATCCGTGTGAGATCCGAGTGCAGGCTGCGCTCATTCCTTGCAGCTAACCCCTTTAACCTAACCTAAAGAGTTTACTTCGACGTAAGGTAGCGTACATTGCATTTAGATTTGAGTCTGTGTTGGATTCAGCATCCTTTCGAAGTATTCGGCTAAAATGGGAGCTTCAACTTTGACGCCCTTGGCGAAGCGCAACGTTAAACGTTTTTGCCATCTTCCAAAAGTGCCTGCTCTCTTTTATGTTCGTAGGCGCTAAGGTTCTGAATGCAAAGTCTTTGTTTTTGCTCTCAGATGCTTTCAAACTTCATATTTGCAACATGCTACATACATTTTGCATGATTGGTGTTCATGCTTGAAAGATAAACGACTTTTTCCTGGCTACCTCGCATTCCCAGTCGTACCTAGGTTACTTTCCTTTCTTTCTCGATTGCAAACGGTATTATCTACAGCATATGGTATAGCTGTCTTAAATCAGTACTTTACGAAACATTGAAAATATTGTTAAAATTGGTTCCGTAATTCTAGAGATTATGTTGTTCAAACAGACTGAGACGTGACACTGCACTCATGGAATAAAAGTAGAGAAACTTTAACTGCTGCAAAGGTTTCGAACTGCTAAAAACGATTTTTTGTTTTCTTCATATACCCAAAAATAAACCTTTTGTTATAAGAGCTTTTTATGTGCACCGCAACTCAAGGGTACATGCTTTTCTAAGCATGCAACGACCACATTCGATTGAGGACTCCTGTTCAAAACAACGATTTTTCATCACCGAGAACCACTGGCTATTAATACAAACAACTACCAGTTTTCAATTTCTTAAGCATCTACTTTTCTGCACCCACCCTGCTGTACACAAGACATCCCGTAACAGTGCAGCAAGGGCGAGAAAAAAATGTGTTATTTGTCCACTCACCCGTACTGCAAGAGACCAAAGACGAATCGAGGGTGGAAAATTCGTCTCTACTACTCGTTTGCCACCCTTAATGGGTTGAGTGGCGACACTACACTCTACCTTCCCTTTGGCATCCTGAACTATGGTTCGTTTTTGATCTTTGAATGTTGGCCACTGCATATGGACTTGCAG
Source organism: Brachypalpus laphriformis (assembly GCA_945910035.1). Taxonomy (NCBI): domain Eukaryota; kingdom Metazoa; phylum Arthropoda; class Insecta; order Diptera; family Syrphidae; genus Brachypalpus; species Brachypalpus laphriformis. The sequence continues at coordinate 40,060,652 of OX246753.1, forward strand.
CTTTTTCCTTGCCGGTGCTCCTCCTTTTCGTAGATGTAGAGGCGTACATCAGAATGCTCTTACACTAGCGATGTGTGGTATTCTGTGATCTAGGCCACTGAATGCATCATTTCTAAAAATACCTAAATACATTGCTTAGAGTGTGTGTTGCTGTGTGTGTCTTTGAACTGGAAAACCAAGCCATGTCGTAGGCCATGGACAGAGTCATAGATAACAAGAAAAAAAAAAGGAAAGGAGTGACACGGAACTATTTAGGTGGGTATGTTGGGTACACACAGAGGCAGGACTCTCCTCTCTAAGTTTGTTTGGTAATTTTTTGAGAAGAAAATATGTGACAACATAAAAGAGAAAATAGGGGGTGAGAATGAGAATGCAAAAACGTTGAAAGAAATGAGGTGTCATGTTCTTCTGTTTGACGAGAGTTTTTGAAAAATATTTACAATAAGCAAGGTGAATGGATGACCTTCTCCGCTTTGGTGGTATTACTTTTTCTTCTTCTACTAATGTGACACATTTTGGAATAGTAAGGTTGGTTTGTTGGGGTTGAAATACAAAATAATAAATAAATAAATAGTGAATAGTTTAAATTTACTCGTATCAGAGTGGACCTATCGTATTCCCCGAAATGGGACTTCAGACCTTAAAATAGGAAAAAGAAAACTTTTCGAATGGATCAGTTCTTCGTACTTAACCTGAAACTTGCCTCCATCTCAAGTTTGAGTTGGCATTCAGTCACTTGGTTTGCAAATCGCTCTAGCACCAATGTCTGTTTATCGTCGTAGAAAAGTGGTCCGCGCCCTTCTTTACATCTTTAGTTAGTTAGTTAGTTAGTTAAAGGTACTTTTTTTCCAATTCATTTTCCAAATTACAATAAAGATAGTACAATTTAAGCAATGGCTTCGCCGTCTGCCGTGGATTGGCAATTGAATAATTTGACTACATAGTTATCAATTGTGACTACAAATTATTATTAACAAGTCTATTTATTACTTTGATTAAAATTAAAAGTTTTCTTCCATAATTCTGTTTCTATGATTATATGCTACCTTACAGTATGCTACTAGGGAACTCCAGTTACTACCATTCAGCAGATTCTCAACCTCATTACTTTCAAGGCGTTCAGCTCCCAGACGTAATCGTCTGATTTCCTTCAGAATTAGACAGGTGCCAATAAAGTGTGCTGTATCTTCTGGTTCCGCTGTGTTGCATAGGCTACAAATTGACGAAATGTCAGTGCGATGTGGCATGTAATTCAGCTTAAGTAGTTCTCCTCTCGCTTGCCAGATCAGTGAAATTTGGGAGATGCTGAGGTTGGCGTTCAGATAGGTGATGTCATCATGTATATATAAGTCTTTTATAAATTAATCGTGCACTTGAGTTTTTTTCTGCTATTGTGTGGTCCCTTTTTATTGCCTGGCCGACATTATATATAAACTCCTGTGCAGATCTTCTCCACTCTGAAAGGTTTGATTCCGTCATTCTAAAACTTGTGCTATGCTTAGACGCTAAATCCACCCAGTTTCTATAAAATTGCGAACGATTTCCCAACGCTTTTGTTGCCAGAATTTTGGTAAGCCTCATCTCGTCTTCTCCACTCATAACTTTAACTACATACTGCATGTTTAACTTTAATGTATATAAGCATAACGGTGGAATTCCATTTTCGATATGCAACATGTAGTTAGGTGTGTTTGATGGCAGTCGGAACAGTTACTTCAGGAAAAACCTAAGCAATTTTTCGACTTCATCATACGGTTTACTTTCCCATAGCCTCGAACACTTTCACCTTCGCATGAATGTCGACTTTAGTATTACAAATTACATTTCTCCATGTTGCATTTATGGCTTTTTTTGCTTCTACAAGCTTAAGTTCGAGATGTCGTTTCATGGAGAGGTTATGGGTAAGGGTTACACCATGATACTTGTAGGTTCTTACTACTTCTAGCGGTTCTCTACCGTACTTTCACTGTTCGTTACTCGCGAAGCGTCCAGTTCCTTTTCGAAAAACCAGCACTTTCGATTTCGTGATGTTTATTTGGAGGCAGTTTATATGGGAATATAACTTGTTAATCATTAGCTGTAATGCATTAGGTGTCTCTGCTAGAATAACAATATCGTCCGCATAAAGCAGTGCCTTAACTTTCAGTTGTTGGACCTGTATGCCTGCTGGAAGTGCGTCAGATATGTCATCCAGGAATAGTGCGAATAGAAGTGGGCTGAGGAGACATCCTTGTTTGACTCCATTCTCTACCTCAAACCAATCTGACAGTTCCTTGCCGTATCGCCGATTTATTATTCCTGTACATGTCCTTTAAGATATTTATAAATTTAGACGATATTCCAATATTCGATAGCTTGTATAGAAGGCAATTTCTATTAACAGTGTCGAAAGCTGCTTTAAAGTCGATGAAAAATGCATATAATTTCTTGCCTTGGTCTAAATATGTTTGCGCTATTGACGTTAAATTAAATATTTGATCAACTGTTGAGTAGCCCGTATTGATTGAGTTTTTTGTTCTCGTTCACCCATTTAGCTAACCTTGCTGTCAACAAGCTTGTGAAGATTTTAGTGATTGCATTCATAAAGGATATGCCCCTATAGTGTGCAGCCATGTTTGGGTCGCCCTTCTTAAATATCGGGAAGGCAATCGACCTTTGAAATACTGCTGGTACTTTCCCTACATCATAAATTTCGTTGAGAGATATAAGCAATATTTTCAGAAAAGATTCTGTAGAGTTCTGGAAGAATTCGTACGGGATTCCGTCTTCTCCCGGAGCTTTATTCCGTTTAGCTTTCCTCAATGCTTCATAGAGTTCGTTCTCATTAAAAGGTGTATCTAGAGTCTCGTTACAAATTCTTGGTAATGCATAATGAAAAGCAATTAAGGGTTCCTGTGGGTTGAGCATTGATTTAAAATGCGTCCTTAAACTGGATATTAATATTTGGCTTCCAATCTTAAAAGTATTTCCATTTAGTTTCTTTGCCAAGGAGCAGAATTCTTTGCTGCTAGAAGACTCAGCTAGCTTTCTAGCTATTTCATTGAAATGCATTTGTTTTTTAAACTCACACAGGGCTTTGTAGAATGTATTTGTGTCTATGTATAGGGCTTTAGCCGCTGCGGTGTTGTGTTTTCTAAAAAGGTTCAATGTGGCAAGGGTCTCAAGGTTCTCTACATCTTAATCGCCATAGATCCTGCATACGGAAATACGGACCAAGACTGCGTCAACAATCATTTACGGTTCTCAAATGAAGGTTGATTAAAAAAAAAGCAAAGCTGTTTTACTAAAAAATATATTGAGAAAAAGTACTGCATTTCGCTCAACGTCATGCGATGTGATGCAGTATGTGCTGTAGCTGCAGTAGTGATGATAGATATACTAGAATCTGGTCAGAAGAAGAGCGTTAAAATACCAAGCCATATCATCAGGGATGGGGTCTATCTGACAAAGGAAGATAAAGTCATACTCCCTGATCAAAAATTTTCAGGAATTTATTCAGAAAATTGAATATACAAGTTTTTTCTTGATAATCGATATTGTTCTTTTTAAAGTACTCTCCATTGACTTGAACGCACTTAGGCCAGCGCCTAAGCGATCAAACCGCTGAAACATTTTTTATAATCATATTTTGGTATAGCTATCTGAGCCGTCTTAGACTTCTTTTTTTTTTTGTAAGAATCAATATTATTACTCTGGATTATAAAATATTTAAACTGACCAAGACTCATAGACTCCAGCTGCCGAACGTGGGTCCCCAGCGCATTCCAAAGTTTGGATGAGCGTACAGTAAAAGATAACTCCGTGATTACAGATATATAAAGTTGTATAAGTAAACCTCTTCTATGCAAAGAAGATAAAAATTGAAACTGAGAAAAAATGTACATAGGCTTTCGAGAACGGAGAACCTTTTAAAGAGAGATGCGATTTCTGACGTTAAGAAACTTGTTGAAAGAACAGCCAAAAAACTTTAGATGGAAAGGGGTGACATGATCATACCTTTTGAGGGAGTAAATAAATCTTATACAACTATTCAAAATTGTACGCAGCTTGTTTCGGACACCGATGGAACAGCCAGAAAAAAGTTCACATCCACAATCCACATGTGAAAAAAATACAAATATTTGGCGCAACAGCTCTTTACAGTGCCAGGGCCTAGTTTCTCGCAACCAATCATGTTGTGTGCGTTATATTTTTCACACGAATGGAAGGAACCTACAGTTTAATGCCGAATCCGAACGGCGATTTAAGAAGCTTTTTCGTGACGACAATACTCTTGGATGTTTGTCAGACGCTCGCGAGAGGTGGGACCGTGAAAAAAATCACATGTGAAGAAAGGCATAATTAAGCTTCTAACCAACTTTGCACGAACATTTACAGGTAGAAATTGTTTTAGGTAGGTAGGTAGGAGTGGTTGTGTCAGCAAACCATGCCGACACTTAATAAGCGCAGAAGCGCCGTTTTATTACCACAACTCAAGTGACCTGACGGATGTTAACTACTAGGGGAAAGAAGAAGAAAAAGGGGGAAGGATTATTCAAATTCACCCCGTTACATTGAGGAAGCTGATAATATCCCCAATGCTAATCTCCGCTAGCTCTATAAGGTTGTCGAAAAAGAATTTACCTAAAGTGCGCTGTCTCGCCTTGCCTAAAGCCGGACACTTGCAGAGGAATTGTAAGATTGTTTCTATTTCATCAGCAGTATTGCAACTGCGACAGTGTGCATTAAATGCAATGCCTATGCTGGCCGCATGAACCCCGATGGGCCGGACGCCAGTACTAACTGCCAGAGTTCTTGCGATATCTGTGCGGTTTCTGTTTAGTAGATCTTGCGTTATTTTCAGGGAGTATTTGGGCCACATCTGCCTGGTGATGACACAGTTCCGCACCTCCTGCCATCTAATATCCGCCTTTAGCAGATAGTACGCGAAGATGCCTCCCTTAAGTACCCCCAACGGGACGTTCACCTCCATTGCTAGGGAAGCATCAAGGGAAGATCCCTGCCTCGCAAGTTCATCAGCCGGCTCATTCCCCTTAATGTTGCTGTGACCCGAAACCCAAAGGAGACAGATCCTTAGCCGGTGACTAAGCGAGGCGAGTTCTTTTTTGCACTGTTCTACTAGCCTTGATGATGTAGTGGCAGATACTATAGCCTTGATAGCCGCCTGGCTGTCAATGAGGATGGCAATGGTATTTTGGGGTGTAGAGGTTTGCTTGAGTGTGCGGCAGGCCTCACGTACAGCAAAGACTTCGGCCTGGAAGACACTGCAGGAATCAGGAAGCCGGTATGACCTGGAAATATTAAAGGATTCAGAGAATATCCCCGCCCCTACCCCGCAGTCCATTTTTGAACCGTCGGTGAAAATTGTTGATTCGAACTCATTTATCAGTACGCCAGTTTCCCATTCCGCCCTGGTAGGGAATCTGACCGTGACGTAATTTCTAAAGTTCGCTGTGGGAGTTATGTAGTCGGTCAGATTAGCTACCAGATCCTGAGGTAGCAAATTCAGGATACTGCTGTGACCATACGGATTGGTGCACCAGCATCCCGTTTCCCTTAGCCTGACCGCACTACATGATGATAGCTGCATAATGTGAAGATCGAGTGGTAAAAGGTGCAGAATAACGTTCAAGGCATCTTTTGGACATGTCCTCATGGCAGCCGTTGACCCTATAGCCGCAGTTCTCTGTACCCTGTTGATAAGTTTGATGTTATATTCTTTCCTTAGCGTAGGCCACCAGACTAGCGATCCATAGGAAAGAATGGGACGCACCACGACAGTGTACATCCATAATACCATCTTCGGGCGAAGTCCCCACTTCTTGCCAAAGGTCTTGCTACAGGCATAGAAAACCACACAGGCCTTCTTTACCCGTTGCTCAATATTAAGCTTCCAACTTAGTTTTGGGCGCCGTGGCGTAAGTGGTTAGTGTGTCGGATCACTACGCATGAGGTTCCAAGTTCGAATCCCGGAAAACACCAAAAAAGTTTTTTCACGGTCTCACCTCTCGCGAGCGTTCGGAGTCGGCATTAAACTGCAGGTCCCTTCCATTCGTGTGAAAAATAAAACGCACACAACATGATTGGTTGCGAGAAGCTAGGCCCTGGCACTTTAAAGAGCTGTTGCGCCAAATATTTGTATTTGTATTTGTTACTTAGTTTTGAATCAAGTACCACACCTAGGTACTCGGAACTGGAGGATAGGGAGAGTAAATGATTGTTTAGCTGTGGAAGTGTAAACGACGGTATTTTGGTTTTAGTGGTAAAGAGTATCAGTTCAGTTTTACTCGGGTTGACGCTGAGTCCACATCCAGTGGCCCATGAGCTAATCTTGCCCAAGGCACCTTCCATAATCTCACTGATTACGGATGGAAACATCCCCGATACCAGTATTATCACGTCATCCGCATACGCGACAACCTTAAGGAGAAATTGTTTTTCTAAATTCAAGGTTCGGAGAGTAAGATAATTTCTACGACTAATAACATTAATATGTGCTTCCCAGGACAAAGTTTCATCAGTCTTAAAACCAAGGCTTTCCACGCACCTAGAATAAGGTATTGAGACTCCATTGAGATATAGACTGCCTAGATGAGACGAAATAGAATGTCTGTAAATTGCAATAGCTTTAGATTTAAGAGGGTTAAGCATCCAGTTGTTCTAAGTGGCCTACAAACATATATTATTTAAATTAGCATTAATCTCACAAATGGAACTTTCAATGTCTTTCAAGGGTGCATAATGAACAACTTAAGCATCATCAGCATACAGGTGAATATTTGAATTAAGAACAGCAAATGAAAGGTCGTTATTAAAAATGCTGAAAGCAAAGGTCCCAAAGCTGATCCCTGGGGTACACGTTGATCTAAATTTAAGAACGAGGATACCTAGGACTTTAAGTTTACCTGTTGGCGTCTGCCCTTAAGGCAGGATCATATGAGTCTGCAAGAGGTTCGAGCAAATTGGAAATTAGAAGCAAGTTTGGAACATAGAATGTTATAATCAATGGTATCGAATGCCTTTGTAAATTAAAGCAGCACAAGAATGTCAGCACATTTTTCATCGATGTTAAAGCGGATTTCATCAGTGATAACATTCATAGCTGAAGTAGTGGCGTGATGTCGGCGAAAGCCTGATTGAAAACGGTAGAGTAGATTATTAACACTGAGAAATTCCGTTATTTGATTTTTCAAGTTAATTTCAAAAACCTTAGAAAGAATGTGTAAAATAGAAATTGGTCGAAAATCGGAAAGCATTGCAGGAGACGATCCAGTCTTGGGTATCGGAATAACTTTCGCCTCTTTCCAGGCCTCAGGAAAAGTAGAAGTCATTATCGCAGTATTAATAATGTGGACAAATGGGTTACCAAATGCAGGCAAAAGGATTTTAATAAATTTTAAAGAAAGCTGGTCAAGACCGATGAAATTCGTCTTAATAGAGTATAAAGCAGTTAGGAAATCATAATAAGAAATACTACAAAGAACGAATCCGCTTTCATTAACTTCTTCAATATTAAAACTTCTCATAATGTTGGGCGGTGGCTGAACAAAATATTCATTAAATTCATTCGCTGACCAATTGTAAGTACTTTTTTTTGTTTTTATTGACTAAAGTTTCTAGCCTTTTTCCAAAAATCTTTTGAATCTCTAATATTAGAGAATTCATTCACCCCCAGTTGACATTTCTGTTTCTTTATCAGATTAGTAGCTCTATTTCGAAATTCAGCATATATTTTCCAATTTGCAACTTCTCCGGATCACAAATTCTGGCTTGATCGATTTTGTTACTGACAGCAGCAGTTAAAAGGCTTCGTCACAGTTGCAGATAATACATTAAGTTGAGAACTGATTTTAGTGAATTCTTCAAGGAGGTTGGCCAGGGCTTTCTTCACATCGTTCAGGCTAGAAACATCACAAGAACTCATAGCACCAGCATTAGGTATCACACTAGAGAGATCGCAGCAGCTCGGACACTTCCATTTTTGTTGGGACGGGTCTCTTTAGCTTCATTGAAGGAGTGTCGCGACAGACCAGCACACGTAAAGTTGATTTTTTTTCCGCAATATCCACAGATAGAGAAGTAATTGCCTTCCACTTTGTTCGAACACTTGCCACATTTGTCTGAAGACATGACAATTTAGGTTATGTAGTTCGTCAACAAAAATGCAACTTGTGATAGAACCTTGATTATGCCAAAAGTAAGATAAAGTTCACAATGCGCAAATGCAATGATCATTAAATAGTACTTTAAGATACCGAAAATAGTTGTATCTAATTAAATTAATGAGTAAAATTAAAGAAAATACTGAGTTAGACAAAATGCGTGTTTAGCTGTCAAAAGTTGACATATTTTTTTTTTGCGAATTGCTTCACGCAAACGTCTCATAATACCCAAATAATAAATCTTGTTGACTGTCTGATCTTGGGGCAAGAATTCATGATGCACACCACCGTTATAATCAATAAAAACCGTGAGCATCGCTATTTTTTTCGACTGAAAACAAAGTGTTTTTTTCGGTCTTCTATTCGGTGTACACCATTCCATTCTGTGTACGCCATTCACTCGCCTGACGCCTGAAGTAGGTCGAGCTTGAACAAAGTGTGCCGATGCTTAAAATTTCCGGATTTTTAATGAACCTTCCAGTAAGTTGGTCTACTGCGCATAAGGTTCAATGTTTGAATCCCAGAAAACACCAACAAGTTTTTTTTTAACTTTGCCACCTCTAGCGAACATTTGACAAATATCCGAGAGTATCGTTGTCGTAAAAAAGCTTCTCAAAACGAAATAAAAAATTGAAAAATACAACCCACACGCAATAAGTGGTTACGAGAAGCTTGGCCTAGGCCCTTCATGGGCTGTTGCGCAAAATATGTATGTATGTGTATTAAGGACGATATCATCATCGATTTGGCATTCGGCCTGATATTACACTTATCGCATCCGTTGATACAGTTCTAAAAGCGCAGCATACCCTTAAAGACGTGTGATGTAATAATGGCATGAGTCAAGTGGCGTACACAATGATGTGATGTAATAATGACACGGGGGAATTATATCAAACAATTAGTCCAACAAATTTCAATCACCTTTGCAAGCATCGGCAGCGGCATTTGTGGTGTCATTTCACAGCATGCTATTGTTTATTCATGTTCTGCTTTGATAAGTAGTTTCGTATAATAATTGGTTTAGTCATTTGGCTATTGTTTAGAATTAAGATAGAGTAAGCATAATTTGAAAGTTGAAAATAGTATAAATATCCAATAGTTTATCAACAAAAATTAGTCTTAGCATATCATTTGTTTTGACCCAATTGTGGCGACATCGCCTCCCATTGCAGCGTGTTGCGCTCTATGCAGTAACAGTAGGAACCTTAAGAAACCCCTTTTCCAGGTGCTTATATTATGTGAAGACCCTGCCACACTTGAACCATACACGGACCATTACAGATGCGATTGTGTGCGCCGAGCTCATTGTTCTATTGTACGACTTACGGTGCGTCGCTGATGCCCATATTGGGGCCGCATACAGACGTATTGACCTAATCACGGTCGCTGGAAGTTTTCTGATTCACTGCCTTGGTCCCCCAATATTTGGCATTAGTCTGCATGGTGCCGCTACTGACTGAGAAGACTTCTCGCCTGCGTACTTTAGGTGATCCCTGAAGCTGAGTGTGTGGTCCAGCAACACTCCCAGGTACTTGATGTACGGCTTCGATTCGATAATTTGCTCACCGATATATGTATGGTAAGGTGTTCCACTTTTTTACGGCCGCTTATTAGAACGGCTTCGGTTTTGTGGTCAGCTAGTTCCAAACCTGATATCTGTAGCCACAGTTCACGTTTGTGATGTTTTGATTGCAGTTTTGCACAACTTCCTCTAATGTTTTGGCCACTACTACAACTGCTATATCGTCGGTATAACCCATTTGTGTTTCTAAGATGCCATCGTACATTATGTTCCATAGAATTGCTTGGAGGAAAGAAACTATTTCAACGATAAATATACGGTACAGAAGATAGCTTTTAAAGCGGGAGGAGAGTTGCTACCACTTAATTTCAAACCTCACCTGAACGATTTACCAATTTTTTGCTCACTTCTGGGGAGATGGCCTATTCTGCAGGAAATGAGGAGACTCTATTGGAATTAGTCTGTACTATCGTTTGATGAAGTAATCCTAATTATGAATGGGCATAGCTGGAAAGTGCTATTTCATTACGTATCGGCTGTATTAGAGTACAGAAATCAATACATACATATATAGAAATATAGTCTAACACAATCAACCTTTATTTTATGTTTATTTTGCATTATTTCTTTGCCGATTTAATATTTGAATTAAAACTGTCATTCTAGCTGACAGCTTTTGCCATTGCTATAAAAGAATTTGTAAACCAATGTATATTAACTTAATTCAATGAAAAAATAAATTCAATTATTATTATAATGCTAATTCCATTTGCCTTTAAACACAATAGATATTCACATGCAAACTGTATCTAAAGACAGCCATTCCCAACTAATTCTCCTCTATAAGCATATGGTTGGGTAAGAACTGTGTGTGATTATTAAACAGCCTTGCCAATTCTATAGAAGCAATAAAAAAGAACTAAAAAGCTGAAAACGAAATTGAAAAACAAACAAAACGAAAATGAGGAAAACAAAATCAAAAAACTGGGGACGACACAGAAAAATATAATTTAATACTCTTCGCTATCTGGGTTAAGGTTACACTTTTCTATACAAATATACCCATAGGTGCACACGCACACGCACACATCCTTGTGTGCGCTCAAGTGCCACACATGATAATCACCCCTAAAGCCTTTTTACTCATACGAGTTACAAACAAAAACGACATAAATAGCAAGAAGAACAAGCAAAAGAGCAGCAATTCACTAACAATCCACCCGAAAAAAAGCACCACTATTCACCACCACCCCCATCTCAACAGCAACAACAAGAACAGCGAATAAAATGCTCCAAAGAGGGATGCTGAGCGCGGATGAGGGAATAGAAAAGCTGCGAAAGATAATAGGAGCCTAAAAGCAACACACATTCAACGATTCACACCAACATCTCATGTGAGTAGCACATGCAAGGTAAAGGGTAATTTTTTTTACAGCTATACAACTTCAAATTGAAATAAAACAATAAGCTCAGTTTGAATCCATTTTTTTTTTTAAAGGCCATTTCACAGAAACGTTTTTTGCTTTTCAATAAACTAATTGTTTGGATCGCTATGTGGCACGGAGCACCAAAAGTCTTGCACATCTAAGGCAAATTTGGAAACAAATAATCATTTGTCATGATTCAATAACGTTCAGCATTAACATTTGCTCAGGCCTTATTTCTCAAGAAGTAAGGGCCATACTGGAAGCATCTCCACTATGTCACCTGGAGATGGATTGACGAACGAAAACAGCTGAAAGATCGCGTTGCAGCTACTCCAGCAGCAGGGACAAGCGAGCTAGAGTCTCTATATCGCATGAAGATGAGAGAAGTTCAGCGTAGTGTGTGACGTGACAAGCGCAACTACACCAACACGCTGACTACAGAAGCAGAAGAAGCTGCACGGAGATGCGACAGCAGGGCTGTCTACAGAATCACCAAATCGCTGACAAGTGGTCACAGCTCCACCCAACACCCAGTGAAAAGCCTAGACGGCTCCTTGCTCATTTTGGGGGCAAAAGGACCAGCTCAAGAGATGGAAAGATCATTTTGCTAAGGTTCTAAACCGCGTATTCGATAGCGATATGCTCCCAAATTAGACTGAGATGCCCGAGGTGAGAAGTTCCTGAATACGCACGACGACTCCCAGTAAAGGTGAGATCACTACCGCGATCAAGGCACTCAAAACCGACAAGGCGGCAGGACTTGACGGTATTCCAGCAGAGCTCTTACGAGCAGCCCCCACAACATCGGCTGAGCTTCTGCTTCCACTTATAGAGAGAGCTTGAGAAGCTGAGAGCTTTCCTAACGAGTGAAAAAAGGGAATGATCGTCAAGCTTCCTAAGAAAGGAAATTTAATGGAGTGCGGAAACTGGAGGAGTATCTGCGTGCTACCTGCTGTAGCTAAGATAATAGCTAGAATCATCCTGGAGCGAATCAAGCAACATCTCGAAGACACACTCGATGTTGAACAAGTAGGTTTCCGCTCTGGATCCTCCTGTGCTGACCACATCAACACCTTGCGGATTATCATCGAACAGTGTATTGAATATCGATCGCCATTCCGGCTGCTGTTCATCGATTTTGAGAAGGCGTTCGATAGTGTCAACAGGGAGTTTATTTGGCGTGCCTTACGCAAGAGAGGTATTCCCGATAAACTGATTGCTTTTATCAAAGCTATATACGAAGGCTCCAAATGTCACGTTCTGCACAGAGGAAGGTTGTCTGAGGAATTCGAAATCCAAAGTGGGGTAAGACAAAGCTGTATTCTTTCACCAGCTTTGTCGACGGGAAACGGAGGAATTCGATGCACTCCTACATCTCAACTGAATCATCTTGCCTACGCTGAAGATGTATACTTACTGTCCCACGAAATTATGGACCTCCACCAAATGACAGCAGATGTGGAGAGGAAGGCAGGTGTCGTCGGGCTGAAAATTAATACGGCAAAAACTAAAATTATCAGTCTTGGAACAAATTCATCGGCTCAAATATGCATCGCTGGACAACCGGTAGAGAGAGTAGAGGATTTCCAGTATCTTGGGAGTATTGTTTCGACCGATTGTGGAACTGAATTGGATATAGCCAGCAGGATCGCCAAAGCAAAGTCCGCTTTCGGGATGTTGTCCAAAATACGGCGAAGCAGAGCAATCACTTTGAGCACCAAGATAATACTGTTCCGCTCCAATGTTGAATCCGTGCTGTTATATGGTTGCAGCACGTGGAGAGTGACCACTACTATCACCAGAAAGCTGCAAACATTCCTAAATAGGTGCCTGCGCAATATCTTAAGGATTTTCTGTCCCAATCGTATCTCTAACGAACACCTTCACGAGAGAACGGGTCAGGAACCAATGGGCACAACCATCAAATGGCGGAAATGGCAGTGGATTGGTCACACGTTCCAAAAGGGTGACAGTTACATAGCGAATCATGGAACCCTTTAACTCAGGATGCAATGGAACCCTTTAACTCAGGGTGGCAGAAGACCTGGCGGTCCGAGGAGAGCATGGCGCAGAACAGTCGAGAAGGAGGCACGGCAGTTGGGGAAAAGTTGGGGAGAACTCAGACACATTGCCAGAAACCGTACACGATGGCGCGTAGGCGTAGTAGACGCCCTAGGACCCACAAGGGGATACAGGACATAAGTAAGTAAGTAATGTCAAACAACCTATACAGTACATTTTTCAGGGTATAATGGAACCTCGTGAACCCATTGAGAATTATTCAAACTCCACATATGGCGATTCTGTTTGTTAACGCAGCTGTTCAACCAGAAATGAATTTCATCTGAACAACATTTCTCGATAAAATAGTGGATCAGCTGGCAAGTCCTTTCACCAAACAAACGACGCGAACGATAGTCCCGCGGCTTGAGATCTTCAATCAATTAGATTTTACATGATTGTATAAGACTTAGTGAACACCTTGCCCCAACCGGTTCTAAATATTCAGATCACAGGTCGGTAAGGAATTTCCAATGCTAGTCCTTGCAATAGAGATGGTGGCGAAGGAGCTTCCTAATGGGCCAACAGCACGGCTCACACTCCCGTAGTAGACTACGGGTACCGGTGTACCCGCCCCGTATCTAAGGGTATAATATAAGGAACTGCCCCTCCAGGTTGGGGGTTGTGCCGCCGTGATAACTTCCCTACCACGTAAAAAAAGAACTAGTTCCGGAACAACCACAAGCCTCGGATAAGGACGATTCAACTGGTGACGACCCAAGCAAACGAAGTAAGGACAGCGACCCTCGGATTTGTATGTGAAATGTTCGGACTTTTAACAAACCACGTGCAACCGAACAATTAGCAGAGGCCCTAGGCTGCTATAAAGCAGATATAACCGCCATCCAGAAAATGCGATGGGCAAAGGGGGGATGAAGAACTGTGACATCTACTACGGTGATTACTACAGAGACAACAAGCAGCGATTATTTGGATGCGGATTTGTTATACGCGGCAGACTTAGGCAATAAGTCTTAACTTTCCGACACGTGAGCGAGCGTACTTTGACTATACGGATTAAGGCTTCATTCGCTAACATAAGCCTAATATATACTCAAGCCCCCACGGAAGAAAAGGACCCTGCCACCAAAGAGTGTTTCTACGAGCTCCTCGAAAAAACTTACGAGCAATGTCCTAAATACCACGTTAAAAACGTATTGGGTGATTTTAACGCCAAAATAGGAGAGGAGGACGTCTTTGGTAGAGCAGTCGGTAAGCATAGCCTACACGACACCACGTCTGATAACGGACTAAGGCTAATTGATTTCGCTGTGGAGCGAAATGTCGCCATAGCAAGCACATGGTTTCCTCATCTCGATATTCATAAGCAAACATGGAGGTCCAATGATCATGTAACGATCCACCAAATTGATCATATTGCGATCGATGCAAGGCATGCCTCCAGTATTCTGGATGTCCAGACCTTCCGAGCGACCAAAATAGACTCGGATCATTACCTTGTTGTAGCCAAGGTACGAATGCGGATATTCTAAACTGAGCAACAAAGAAGAATCACTGTGAGAAAATTTAACATCGAAAAGCTCAATCACAAGAGACCGCCAGACTCTTCACTGAACGCGTACCCCGAAATCTCTCAATCGCCTCTATGCCGCCAGCATCAAGTGCCACAGACCAGTGGCAACGTTGCCAGCATACCATCAGAAACACCGCGATTGGTGTGCTGGGTCTCGCGCGTCCACCACCGCGAAACCTCTGGTTTGACGAAAAATACCGGCGAGTGCATGCAGCAAAATAAGAGGCATACAAAGCGGCGCTACAGCGGAAAACAAAAGCTGCTCGTGAGCTCTACGAGCAAAAGAGACGGGAAGAACATCGGCTTCTCCAAAAGAAAAAGAAAGAGGATGAGAAGCGCGCGTTCGAGAGTATCGAGAGTTTATACTCCAGGAACAATGCACGGAAGTTTTACCAAAAGGTAAAAAGAACGTGTCAGAGGAGCAGTTCCTGTACAGAAACCTGTAGAGATGAAAATGGAAACATCGTAGTAGAATCACAGTTGGTGCTGAGAATATGAAAAAACTACTTCTGCAGACTGTACAACGGCGACGAAGACCAACATCCCGCTGTCAGGCAGAATGAACCATTCAACATAGACGATGATAGTCAAAATTTCCGTCCACCTGACCAAAACAAAGTGAGGACTGAAATCCAACAAGGCTGCTGGACCTGACGGCTTACCGGCCGAACTTTTCAAGGCAGCTGGGGATGAATTGGTAGAGTGCATACAGCAATTCAAAGATTTGTTCAGACGAGTGTATGCCTGATGAATTGAATCTCAGCATCGCTTGTCCGATCCACAAGAAAGGAGATCCTCTCAATTTTTCCGCGATATTGTGTGAACGCCTGAAACCTTTTATCAACAGCCTGATTGGACCCTGTCAGTGCCGTTTCAGGCCAGGAAAATCCACCATCGATCAAATCTTCACACTTCGGCAGATCCTGCAGAAAACCCAGGAAATCCAAATTGATACTCACCATCTCCTTAGCGATTTCTCGGCCGCCTATGATAGCATCTATACAGAAGAGCTTTATAGAGCAAGTCTAGTTTTGACATCCCTGCCAAACTTGTTCGTCTGTGCAAGATGACGATGGAGAACGCTCGCTGCTCCATCAAGGTCGGTAATGACCTCACCGAGACCTTTGATGTCAAAAAAGGTTTCAGATAAAATGACGCGTTGTCATGTGACTTCTTTAATATTGTCCTTGAACGGATTGTGTAGAACTCACAAGCCGACACCGGAGACAAAATCTATCAGAAGTCTGTACAACTGCTTACAAACGCCGACGATATAGACATTATTGGAAGAACTCAGCGGGTTGTCACCGGTGCGTTTGCAAGCATTGAAGCCGAAGCGATCAAAGGGTAAAACCAAGTACATACTCGTATATGCTGTCAACAAGAAGGGACAATCAACACTGACGAATTGGACACAACGTCGCAGGGGGCAGCTTTAACCTCGGCTCTGCTATGAACTCCAAAAACAACATCAGCGCAGAAATCAAGCGAAGAATAACTCTTGCTTCTCGCTGTTTTTTGGGGCTAAAAAGGTAATTCATCCATAAAGAGCTCGACCAAATAAGGAGACTCTGTATAAGTCCCTGATCATCCCAGTCCTGCTTTACGGCGCTGAAACACAGACTTTATTGGAAACGGATAAAGATAGCCTTGGTCGTTTCGAGACGAAAATTCTTCGTAAGATATTCGGTCCTATTTGCGTTGACGGGTTTGGAAGAAGAAGATTAAATAACGCACTATACGAGCTGTACAGCGACATCGACCTAGGAGATAGGTTTTTCTTTTTTTTCTTTTTTGCCTATGGGGTGGTGGAAAACGCTACTGCTCACGAGAAACAGGCACGCTCTGTTTCAAGTAGTGTGGGACTTGGTACTCACTAAAAAATCACCTTTAACCCTTTTATTCTACTTGACACCATCTACTCCGGAACCGCTTTGGAAACGACTCTGAAGTAAAGCAAACGCGGTTCCGGAGTGGATGGTATGAAGTCATGTATTATAGAATAAGAGGGTTAAAAGTGTTTTTTTAGTGATTACCAAGTCCCACACTTCTTGAAATAGATCGGGCTGGAAATGGCTAGGACAATATCTAGGAATTGTCCTGGACAGGAAACTTAATTGGAACTCTCATGTCAAGCATAAAATTGCCAAGGCGACTACTGCCATATTGACCGGTCGCCGTACGTATGGCAAAACCTGGGGCCTGTCCTCAAAGGTCATATTCTGGCTATATACCACGGTTTCAAGACCCATCCTTACATACGCGTCCGTTGCCTGGTGGACGAAAACCAAGGAGGTCACAACCATCAACAAACTCTCTAAACTTCAAAAACTAGCTTGCTTCGGCATCACAGGTACTATGCATACTTGTCCCACAACAGCCATAGAAACCATAATCGGACTCACTCCGTTACATGTTATGTATATGTATATACGAGTATTATATACGTCCCCGTGCAGGGACGGGTTAAGAATATCACTGCAGCGCCCCCCCCAACAACCAGCGCTTGTCGTAAAAGGCGACTAAGGGGACAAATCAGATCTAGGCAATATAACACCCAAGTGAGCCTAGCGACACATATACTACCTTAAAAACCCTCCCACAAGTGTGCATGCGAGTCCGTGGGTTGACACGACTGGAGATCACCGGTGTCTTAAAAGAAAGATCAAACAATACTAAAACAGGAGCAGCACGTGTCAAACAACAAACACCATCGCAATATGGTGCAAGGCACTACCCCGCCAGGCACTACCACTGCTGTGCATGGTACTGATCCTGGACCGAGCAGAAATGTTCGGGTCAGAGCTATACGGATTCCGGGGGCTAGCAAAATAATGAAACAGTTTGGATGCAATTTGAGGGTCGCGAGTTGGAACGTTGGAAGCATGACCGGTCGAAGTTACGAGCTGGAAGAGATGATGAATAGAAGGCGGGTGGACATCTTGTGTGTCCAAGAGACGAAATGGAAAAACACCGGGAATCGGGCGCGTTTCTTGGACGCTAGGACAAAAGATTACAAGATGTTCTACTACGGAACGGAAAAGTCTAAGAACGGAATCGGTATCATCCTTGCGGCAGAGCTACTTGGAAACGTCTTGAGCATTTCGAAGTCCAGCGACCGTTTGATGTCTCTCAAACTAGTAATACAAGGAGAGGTGTGGAATATTGTCAGTGCATATGCTCCCCACGATGGGTACAATCAGAGAGATAAAGATGCATTTTGGCTAGATTTCCACAATCTCCTTAAGAACATCCCAAAGGAAGAATTTCTGTTTGTTGGAGGAGATTTGAATGGACATGTCGGGAAATCAAACGAAGACTATGAAGACTGCCATGGAGGACTAGGATATGGCACCAGGAACCTTCCTGGTGAAGACATCCGAAGCATGTGCAAATAAATACCATGTTCATCAAACAAAGCCGACACCTGATCACTTACAGCAGTGGTGGAGATGAAACTCAGATTGACTACCATTTGGTAGGCAGTTTCATGAAGCCCCGGGTAAAAGATTGCAAAGTGATCCTGGGAGAGGCAATCGCTCGGCAACACCGTCTCCTGCTAACAGAAATTTTTATGAAAACACCGAAGAAAAGCAATCAAACAAGGGTCTCTGAGAAAATCAAGTGGTACAATCTGGACAAAGAAAAAGGCGATGCTTTTGTTTTCGTAATGAAAAATTACCTCTCTCACACCATCAACGGAGCTGAGGATGAAGAGTGCAGAGCACAAAATATGTGGGATTCCCTACAGCGAACTTGCTTAAAGAAGGCCAAATCACTGCTAGGAGCTTCAAAAGGCCACCATCAACACGCCAAAGAAACATGGTGGTGGAGTGATGAAGCTAAGAAAGTGATAAATGAGAAGAAAGCGGCTTTCAAAGCTTGGTCAAAGTGCCCCTCTAATAATAATAACGAAAAAGCTCGCCTCGAAATGGAATACAGATGCTGCAAGAAAAAAGCGAAGAAGAAGTGCGCCCAGCTTCAAGCAGAGAGTACGGAGGGCCTGTATCGGGAGCTGGAGAAAATATTTTCCCCCGTTGCTGATGCAAACCAGGCTATCCAGGAGCTGCGAAGACACAATATGAACAAGAGCGCCACTATCTTCAAAATAGCCGCCCAAAGAAGGAACAATGCTCAGGAGATTCGTTCGCCAAAGTTCATTAGCAATGCTCATGGCCAGCTTCTTGTGGATGACGACAAAATTCTGCAGAGGTGGCGACAGTATTGCGAACAGCTTTTAAATGAACAGTTTCCCCGGCTATACTTTCCAAGAGCCACCCCTAACTGTGAAGAAATAGCCGACATTACAGTCGAAGAAGTTAGTGAGGCGGTCAAATACTCCAAAAAACGAAAAGCGGTTGTGCCAGACGAAATACCCTCTGAGTTCTGGAAAAAGATGGGAGACATCGGGTTCAGATGGCTCAGAATTCTTATCTCCAAATTCGTGAGAGGTGATCCAATGCCGAATCAATGGAGGGAAAGTTACCTCCTCCCTGGAGGATCCTACATCCCTGCAACGAGCACTTGATGTGTGGGTGGACGTTTTGGAGGGAAATGGGTATCGCATTAGTTCAAAAAAGACAGAGTACTTGTGCTGCCCGTTCTCTGATCCACTCAGGCCTATTCCAGACATTTATTTGAATGGAACAGTGCTTCCCAAGTGCGAAAAGTTCAAATATCTGGGATCTATGATCAATAGCAAAGCAACTTGTGATGACGACATCAATCATCGTGTAAGCGTAGAGTGGATGAAGTGAGAAAATTCCGCTATCTTTTGTGACAGAAAAATGCCCCCTAAGTTGAAAGGAAGGCTCTACTCCGCAGTTGTACGTCCAGCGCTCACATACGGTTCACAATGTTGGACGATATACAAAAAGTATGAGAATAAATTAACGGCAGCTGAGATGAAGATGCTTCGCATGACAGCAGGAGTGACAAAGCTTGATCGAATAAGAAGTTCGAAGATCCGTGGAAGCTTTCACATCAAGGAAACCATCGTACAAAAAATAGAGCGCGACCGGCTCAGTTGGTATTGCCACGTTCAAAGAAGAGATCATTTGAACCCTGTAAAAAAGGCAATATCTATGCACGTTCCAAAGACATCGCGATGTAGGAAAGGCAGGCCTATAAACGCCTGGATCAGACAAATGCGACGACATCGGCATTTCATTGGCCTCAGTAACCGAGTGATCCAAAATCGGCAGGCCTACCGATATTTTCTGAGGTCAAATAGGCGAACCCCACAGGCGGATCAGTAGAAATGCAGTGAAGTGGGAGGGCTGTGATCCCTTGTTTTCGGATCATAGCCTCGCTGATAAAAGGAAGAAGAAGAAGAAGAGTATTACATACGTATTCATAAAAAAGTGGCAATTTGCAGTGCAGTTAGTCTTCGAAAGTCGGGTGTTAATACTACATGGGATCTCATGGATCTATTGACCGACTTCCCTAAGCTAGACATGCTCAGCACGGTTTCTGACTTTACCCCCAAATCACTCTACTTTGGTAGAAGGTTTGAGATTGTGATCCCAAGCCGTGATATATGGAATAATGGCGGACCATTGCATGATCGAAAAGGAATCGCGTGGTATACCGATGGATCAAAAATGAATTCAGGAGTTGGTGCCAGTGTGTATGGACCCAATTATAAAATTTTGAAATCACTTGGAAAGAGTCCCCGTGTTTTCCAGGCTGAGCTTGTGTTAACATAAACTTGCACTCAGGCATCAAAGGTGTCTCTACCCACATACTCACCGATAGCCAAGCGGCACTTAAAGCACTGATCCCCCACTTGATCAGTTCAAAATCAGTTCATGTGCATCTCCCACAGAAATAGCTCCTAAGGTCTCCGGTAGGCTAAAAGAGCTGTTCAACCCTTCCAAAGCCAGGCAGTTGATATCCTAAAATATGGCAAAAATGACATAAGAAGGCTTGTGAGCTTCCTTACCGGTCACTGTCAACTTCTTTACCACTTTAACAAAATGAGAATCTCGGAGGATATCACCTGCCGCCTCTGCTTAGAAGAGGACGAAACCGCAGAACACATACTATGTAAGTGTGTAGCTCTGTGTAGTACTAGGAGAAGCTTTTTCCTTAAAGAGATCATATCTCCAATAGATTTAAGGAATTCCTCCGCAGCCGTAATCATAGCTTTCATAAGGAGAGTAGAAGTACTGCTGCCCTAAAAGTGGCCTATGGCACAATAGATCTCTTTGGTCGCAGTGCCCACACGCCATTTGGGCGTGGCCACACACCCGTTTAAAAAAAAAAATAGATACACCGATGACATTGACATTCGGAAGAACTCAGTGGGGCGATTGCGAGTATTGAGATCGAGGCAGAAAAAATGAGTTTGCGGTCAATGAAAGCAAAACAAAACATATGGCGTCTACAAAAAAGGACACCCAACATCGGCGTCTTGAACAGCACAAAAGACAGATATAATTTGCAAAGGACGTTGTCTACCTAAGCTCTATGGTGGGCTCCGCAAATGACACCAGTAGGGAGATCACACGAATGATTGCTCCTGCCAATCGTTGTTTCTATGGGCTAAGAAGGCAATAGGGTAACAAAGCTCTATCTGCAACTACTAAGGCAAATCTGTAAAAGACACTTATCATCCCAGTCCTGCTGTATGGCGCAGAGGCATGGGTTTTGACAAAACCGGATGACGATGCCCTTGGTTATTTTAAGAGAAAAGTTCTTCGAGTTCTTCGTCTGAATAGACGATGAGTGAAGAAGAAAATGCAATATCGAACTATACGGCCTTTATAAGGATATCGACTTAGCCAGAAGAGTTCACATACAGCGACTAAAATGGCTGGATCATGTAGAGTGGATGGACCCCAACGTTCCCACCAAGAAAGTCTTCGAATCTACCCTGGATGGACGACGCAGTAGAGGACGACCTTGTGGTAGGTGTCGCAAACAAGGGGGACCTCAAGCAACGTACTGGCTGGAGAGGTTTATTTGGTTGAGGGCCAGGTCCACCCGGACTGTAGCGTCACCTAAGTAAGTAAGTAAGTAAGAAGCGACGTATAATAAAATCTTATTTTCCTATAGCTATTTATTTTAAAAAGAAAAAATTTAATTATTTTACAATCAATAATTAGTTAACTATACCAACTATATATTGTAATGACCTCGAAGCCGGATTACAAGCCGAGCTTAATGACGTTCACACAAACAATTGTCATAATGACTCCTTTACCAATTCAGGTAGACGCAGTGGAATCTAGGGCGTGGATTTCCCAAAATATTTATGGAAAGTTTTCCGAGTTATAATTACGTACGAGTATATTAGTATATGGATAGGATGAAGACTAAAATTGAAGGATATGTTTTAGGAGGCATCATACAAATTAATTATTAAAAAAATATGAGTTTTAACGTTTAGTAAAAATTAGACCGAATTACTCCCGCTGCACTCTCGCTTGGCAGACACCTTGACGTGGTGCAAGAGCTTAAGTTGCAAGGACTCACTCAGCCTTGGGAGCCTAGCTCTCGGATGAGCTGACTGATGAGTAACGAACCAAGATCTGCCCCCCCTAATCCAAGGTGTTACGCGACCCGTGCCTATTGGATGGTTTGCAGCCAGGGTGTATACCGGCTGTATTATAACGGAGCCTCTCTGAAACAGGATCGCCTCAGGGAGTAACCACGATCTTACTGCGCTAATGCGGGGCTCTGGCGCAGCTGACCTTTCTTTCCCGCGCTACTCGTGGGAACATGTATCAAAACAAAAAATAAAAATAAAAAACAACCTAGATAGAATGCGGGGTGGTACCGCTTCTATGCTAGCGGGTCGGATGGAGCAAAGACTCTGTGTAGACGACCTAGTGGCTGGAAGTCGGCCAGGAACAAGCCGTGAGGGAGGCTTTAGGCGAGTGCAACCAAGCACCAGCCAAACAGCCGCTACGTCCTCAAGGAAAATCCCTGAGCCGTCAAAAACAGCAGCACGCTTGGAACGTGCCAGAACGGAGGGTGGGAGCCAAGCTCTAGCCCCCCGACCCTTGGGCAAAGTGGTTAAGGATAATGAGGCAAGGAGTTCGGGCATAGCTCGAACACCTACAGTTCCTCAATCCAATGCCGCACCGACCAAGAGGAAGCGAGCTTGCCCGCCGATGCCGCCACCTGTGCAACCGGAAGGCAAAGATGACCCCCTGAGAAAGGGTCTGAGCGGTGCGGGATCTCGATGGTACCTGCGCTACCTCGAAAAGGGCCTTGCACCTGAGGCTACCAGGAAAAAGGCGGAGGAGCATAGGGCAAAGCCCGACTCCATCGCTGTGCTATCAGCCAAGAGGGGCAGTAATGCCGTAAAACCTCCTGCATGTAATGTGCAGAAAAGGCTGAGGACCGAGGAGAGCGCTAAGAGGCCCCAGGCATAGCCTGTGAATGCTAGCGCTGTCTCAGCTGGCAGAAGCTATGCTGTGACTGCTGGCGCAGCTCCGGCTGGTGGAAGACATGCTGAGGCCACAAAGGCTGAGCAGGTTGCAGTACTTCCTGTGAATTACCCACAGGAAATGCTCGATGCTGAGGACCTCAAAGCACTCGAGAACGCCATCGTGGTGGAAATGATCCTGGGACGGGAGCATAAGCTCAAGTTCCAGGGCGTTCATTTCAAGAATGGCATGCTACTGGTCGACTGCGTGACTCCACAAACGGTGGAATGGCTAAAGACCGTAGCTCCCAAACTGAAGGGTTGGAAAGGGGTGGGCCTTACTGCATGCGGCATTGCGGAAATACCACGTGCCCATTCCATCACCGTCTTCCTACCACGCAGCGTGGATCAGGATTACCAAACCTCTTTGGCACTCCTAGAAGCGCAGAATGATGGCCTGAACATCAAGGCATGGAAGGTTTTGTATGGTCGCAACGAGGGGACTGGGCAGATACTGGCTCTCGGAATCGACCAAGAATCTTTTGAAGCCATTAAGGCTCAAAACTGCTCTCTGAGCTACGGGTTTGGCAGAGTGACGGTGGGTGGAATCAGGAAGCTGGAGGAGAGCGCAGGGCATAGTACCAGCTTGAAACCAGCCTCAGAGGAGACACCGCCGGAAGTGGAGCATCCAGTTCCGCTGACGGTCGAAGCACCAACTGCAACTGCAGAACGGGACGCCCGGAGCGCAGATGAATTTATGTCCATCTCAGATGACTCGTTATCTGAGGAGGACATAAACAGTACAGTAATCTCTCTCCCTCTGAACATTGAGGAAGAAGAGATTCTGCTGGCGGAGGGTGGGGCAACAGCCCCCGACGAGCACTAGCTCGATAACCTCCACCAGTAAAATAAAGGTCGCCCAGGTAAACATCCACCATGCCAGAGCGGCATCAGCCGCAATAGCTAGGATGTTTACCAAACAAAACATGGGCATTGCATTGATTCAGGAGCCATGGATCTTGAAAGGAGGAGTCAAAGGACTGTCATGCAAGGATGCAAAGGTAATTTGGGATATAAGGGTGACCAATCCAAAGGCATGTATCCTTATCAATAACAAAATTAACTTTCTCCTACTTTCAGAATTTGCGACGCGAGACTTGGTGCCATTACAGGTTTCCCTGAACATCGGCGGAGTACACCCCACCATCATCATCGCCTCTGCATATTGTGCTGGGGACGAACCAGCTGTCCCAACAGAACTGCAGCGCTTAGTGGAGCACTGTAACAAGCTCCAAATGCCGCTGCTGATTGAATGTGACGCCAATGCTCACAATATTATATGGGGGAGCACCGACACCAATACCGAGGTGAGTCTTTACTAGAATTCATTCTTTGTTCATCCCTTGATATATATAATGTAGGGAATATCCCAACCTTTGTTACTAGAGTTAGGCAGGAAGTTCTTGACCTCGCGCTGGGTAGTCCGAGCATCAGTAGGTTAGTCAGGAACTGGAAAGTATCAGATGAGCCGTCATTATCGGACCATAGAATCATTGTGTTTGAGTTAGATAGTGCATGTATCACAAGAAATCCCGTCAGGAACCCAAGGAAAACAAATTGGGAGGTTTTTAAAGAAACCCTAGACAGTAATCTGGAGCATATTGATCTGAGGAGGGCTCCAGCACACTATCTAGAGTTAGAAAACGCGGTAGAGGGCATTAGCACCGCGATTACAAACGCGTTCGAATCGAGTTGCCCCATAAGCAACAGAAAGGGTGGGAAAGATGTGCCATGGTGGAGCAGTTGCAAGCTGTTTAACAGAGCAAGGCGTAATGGGGATTGGCAAAGCTACAGGGCGGCACTCACAAACTACAACAAGGAGTTAAGAAGGGCGAAAAAAGAAAGCTTCAGGAAGTTCTGTGAGACAATAAACAACACTCCTGCTGCAGCCAGGTTACATAAAGCCCTTGCAAAATCAGGGGGAATGCCAACATCCCTTAAAAAACCTGACGGCAGCTTTACTAAAGATGAAGAACAAAGAGCATCACTGCTCTTAGAAACTCACTTCCCCGGAAGTTCGCAGAACACCTGTGACGGGAGCATAACCAACACGACCAGACTTCGGAAGCAAGATTGGGAGATTGCAGGGGCTATCTGTTCCAGAGGGAGAATCGAGTGGGCAATTAGCTCCTTCCAGCCTTTCAAGTCACCGGGTGCGGATGGTATTATACCAGCCCTATTGCAAAGGGGGCAAGAAAAACTACTACCACACCTGGTCAGAATAACAAAAAGCAGTCTTGCACTGGGATATATTCCAAACCATGGAGACGGGCGAGAGTTGTGTTTATACCAAAAATGGGGAAGGAGGACGCAACACAGCCTAAGTCATACAGACCGATCAGCCTAACATCGTTTCTTCTTAAAACAATGGAGAAAGCTGTGGACAACCATTTAAGGGAGGATGTACTTAAAACATCCCCACTGCATTATCGTCAGCATGCATACAGAGCGGGCAGATCCACCGAGACTGCTCTTTATCAGCTGACGGAGACAATCCAGAGTGCTCTTGAAACAAAAGAGATAGTAATTTGCGCCTTCCTAGACATTGAAGGGGCATTTGATAACACTTCACATGAAGCTATTAAACGAGCCCTTGACAGAAAGGGAGTTAGCAGGACAGTATCTAAGTGGATGTATGAATTGCTGAGAACAAGATCAGCAGAAACTCAAACTTCACATGGAATTATCAGGGTCAACGCAACAAGAGGATGCCCACAAGGAGGAGTGTTATCTCTCCTAATGTGGAGTCTTGTTGTGGATGAGCTTCTTGAAAAATTAACAAGCCTTGGAATTAACTGTCAAGCCTACGCTGATGACATTATACTGATTGCCAGGGGGAAATTCGAGGAAACCCTATATGATATTATACAAAGGGGTCTAACAGTAACTCAAGAATGGTGCAGCACGGCTGGGCTTAATATAAACCCGGCCAAAACCACAATATTACCGTTCACGAGGAAGAGAAAACTTGAACTGAAGTCAATCCGACTGTCGGGCACGATACTGACACCGGTAAAGGAAGTGAGATATCTAGGATTACACCTAGATAGCAAAGTCTTGTGGAAGAAACACACAGAGGAGATATCCAAAAAAGCTACCCGTGCTCTAATGATATGCAGGAGCCTAGCGGGTAAGTCTTGGGGATTTAGTCCAAATATTCTAAGATGGATGTACATTGCCATTGTGAGACCAATGATCACTTATGGAGCAATAGCATGGACAAAGCGAACTAGTCTAGTCACTACGAGGGAGACACTCACTAAAGGGCAAAGACTTGCGTGCCTCTGCATCACTGGAGCCATGCGAACGTGTCCAACTGCAGCCATGGAAGTACTCCTGGAGCTAACACCGCTCCATCTTTTAGTGGAGCAAAATGCGCAGCGAACGATCCTAAGGATGGCAAAAGAAGGCATCGGAAGGGAGAAATGTGTTAGTATGAGAGAATATGATGCACTTCTCAAAAAACTTCCCCTTCTGGCCGTACAAAGTTAAGTAACAAGAAAGAGTGGAGCAACGAATCCACGATGTACGGACTGGGCAGCCACACGATAAAGTGGTATACAGACGGTTCGAGAACTGGAGAGGGAACAGGGGCGGGCGTATTTGGGCCAAGGACCAAGCACTCAGAACCTATGGGCAAGTACACCAGCATCTTTCAAGCTGAAATATGTGCTATTAACAGATGCATCCAACTCAATCTCGAAAAGGGATACAGCAACTGCGACATAGCAATACTGTCAGACAGCCAAGCAGCTATCAAAGCACTTGACTCCTATGTCATTAAGTCAAAGCTTGTGTCGGAATGCCTATGCAAACTTAATGAGCTGGGCAGAAACAATATAGTTACACTTTACTGGATATCCGGTCACGTCGGGATAAAAGGTAACGAAGCAGCAGACGCCTTGGCAAGACAAGGAGCTGCAGAACCCTACATTGGACCTGAACCATTCTGAGGAATAGGGGAACACACCATACGCGAGAAATTCAGGAAAATGGAGAGAGAAGACAGGGCAAGAACCGGAAACAACACCACAGGCCTGAGGCAAGCTAAGAAACTACTGGGATGTTACAACCGGAAAAGATTCGAGGCCTGCATCTGCCTTAGCAAGAGTAACCTACGGATCCTAACAGGCTTCCTAACGGGGCACTGCAAACTCAGGGAGCATCTACGGAAACTAGGTATAACAAATGAAGGAGTTTGAAGATTCTGCAACGAGTTACGTGAGACTCCGGAACACCTTCTGGAGTCCTGTGGGGCACTGACCCACAAAAGATTGAAATACTTGGGCAAATACCAAGTATCAGAAGAGGATATGGCAACCATGGACCCACTTCTCATTCTCAGATTCTTAAAAGAAACTGGTCTGAAGAAAGAGCTCTAAGGTGAACTATTCTCGCCAAGGCAAAGTAAGAGCATATGACCTTCAAACACACTTCCTCAGGAATTGCAATTGCGAAGGGGACTCTAACGAGGGAACACACCTCCCCAAGGTATAAGCAGGGGGCACAATAGACCATTAGGTGGCTGTGCAAAATAACCCTACACAATAATAATAAATAATACTCCCGCTGCAATAAAAGGGAATATATTTCGAATCCTTGACGCATATTGAACAATCCTGTTGAGTAGCGAACATTGTTACATTTCAATTCGTCTGTAACGCACTTCCAAACAGATCCTACAAATGTCAGAACGCAAATATTGCACCCTGAATGTGATCCATAATGGCAACTTCGTCAAGATGTCCTTCCCATGGAATACCTCGCACGAGGAGTTTATTAAAATTGGTATGTTGGATGGTTATTGATTCTGTTTCTGCGGATTGTATCTAAATTTAATTTTCTCCTCAGCTATGGAACGTTTTTCACTCGCCGATGAGCTCATAAATTTTATTCAAATTTTATCCGAAGACAAGTATATCTTCAATAAGGACACCTTTGAGAACTATTTGTAGCTCTTTCCAAATCCGGAATTTACTTTCGAAATCGATGTTGCGATGTTGGATTATTTCTCGATTACTTTCAAATATCTTCCGTTAGTTCTTTTGAAAATCTACTTGACAATTGTGAAAAACGTGACGACAATGGTGGTGGCCCTGTAAAGAGACGTAAGTGCTTAATGGAAACCTTTTCGCAATGTGATCCAGATCAACCAGAAGTAAAGATAATGAGGGCTGACTACAACACCGGATAAGACATTGTGATCTTCTTCTTCCTTTTATCAGCGAGGCTATGATCCGAAAACAAGGGATCACAATCCTCCCACTTCACCGCTTTTTTACTGCCCGCCTGTGGGGTTCGCCTCGGATAAGACATTGCGATGATCTCCCAAAATACACTTGTATTCATGTTATGATAAATTTCAAGTTTCGAGGTCTTTAAATCAGCAAATGTTTATCTGCGCAGAACTAAGATACAATAAAGCATTGCTTAGACTTTAAAAAATGTATGTGCTTTGCTTAACAATAATAAAACTTTATTTCACATTTTCTAAAAACTGTATTTTATCATTACTTACTTATCTACTGCAGGTGGCGCTACAGTTTGCGAAGAACCTGGGTCTCAACCAACAATCCTCTCCATTTGGAGCTTGGCCTTTAGATAATTGCCTCCAGTTGCACACTCCAAGTTGGTCGACGTTGGCACCTACAGCGAGGAGGCCCTCTACTGCGCCATTCCTCCGGGTTAGAGTCGAGGACTCTACGGGTCGGAGCGTTGGTGTCCATTCGCTCTACATGCCCTAGCCAGGGGCAGACGCTTCACTTCCACCTTCTGCTGACGAGACATATTTACTTTTTTAATGTACTGGAAATTAGGGTAACCCCGATAGTCTGCGGTGTGCCCCGTATTCCTACATAATGCACACGAGAGCTGACGTTTTCCAGTCGCGCCGTCCCTATCTAGCGCACATTTCTCTGCTTTGTGGTCTTTTCACATTTCACACATCGAAGCTGCATCTCGCAGTTCGACGCGGCGTGCCCAAACCTCTGGCAGCGAACGCATTGTATCATGCCTTCGCTCCTCTTCGTTTGATGTAGAAATTACTACCTATGGCCGATTTACATAGTTCGATGGTGTCCTTAAGCTCCATATTAAATGTATTAATAGGTGGCACCGTTTGCTTTACCTTCTGCTGTGGCTGTTGTTGCTGCTGCTGTTATTGCTGCAGCTGTTGTTGTTGTTGCTCCGATTTCTGCAGCTGTTGTTGCTGCTGTGATGTTTGCAGCTGTTTCGGAAGCTGAGTTTTTCTCTCCTGTGGTTGTCCCGGCTGTTTTTGCAGGTATTGTTTCTGTTGTTGGTGCTGCTTCGGTATTACCTGCCGTTGGGGCTTTGGCTTGGATGTTGTTGTTGTTGTTTCGTCTGCTCATTCTCTTGCAGCTGACTTTGTGCTGACTGCTGTCGTTGCTGTGTTTGCATACGCTGGAGCTCCTTTTCCCGCCTGGCTGTGTGTTTGGCCTTCATTGCATTGGCCCTCTCGAGGAGCTGCCTAATACTGTTGTTTAGGCTTTACATCTCTTCCTAGAGATTAGCAAAACTATTGTCTCCTCCTTTGAAGCGGCCTTCTCCACCGCTGGTTCTAATTTTTCCAGCTGCCACTGTACTCTTCGTAGTCTTCGTTGGCACCCTTCCCTTCACTCCAACCGGCAGCTTTCGGTTGAAGATGATAGCAAGGGGTGCTTAAACACGTTGGGAGTCGGCCTTAGCCTCCTTCTTCGGTTTGAGCTACCATCAGCCGACAATGCGGTTTGATGATTGGCACATGTTGTTTGGCCCGCTGGTCCCGTAAGTGGGCGAGCGAACCGCTCATCCGATTCCATCGCCTAATTATGTTTGCCACTTTTATGCCCTTCTTTATTTTTGTTTATTGTTTATTTAAATTAAAAAAAGGAGACAACTTTTAGAGCTGGTCGGGACTCGAACCAGTGTCCCTAGCTTGGCCGACCGATATCACTCACACGAGCTCAAGTTGCCTTTTATTAACACACTGCCTAATCGTTCTATTAAAAAAGTAACTACTATTTTATGCAAAGCCGAAGCACGTCTGAACTCCACGAAGGTCTGTGGACGACGACTGTATAAGCTGTACCAAGATGTAGATGTAGTCCAAAAAGCTAAGATACGTTACATTAGCTTGGCCACATCGAGGGAATGGACAATCCAAATAATTTTCGAATTACAGTCTTCACCTTTGAGACGACGAAAACAAGAACCTCCGGTATAAGGACAAAGTAATCGGGGATGCCAAAAAACTTGGCCTGCAGCGTGCTCGGGGTCGACTGCGTCTCAGGTATAGACTACCTATATAAAACAGTACGTCTGTTGCTGAAAATTTAGATTTTTTATAGAAGTCTATCTCTAAGAATAATTAAACATTTTCTTTAGTAATTAAAAGGATTTATTTTTATTATACTTATGTAATAATTTTAAAATCAAAATGTAATTCATTTTTTGCTTTCTTAATTTAAGAGTTGAATAGAGTTGAATAGCAAAAAAAAATTCCGATCAAGGAATATCATGTCGCAATATCATCCGTCACATGTCCATCAAAAATGTTGCTGCAGCCTTGAACCTCTTGACGTTTGGTTGGTCATCATTGTACTCTGCCATACACTCCCGGTCTGTCAAAGTCGGATCATTTCTTTCCTCATCAGCACCCATCGGTACTTGGATATATATATCAGCATTACGATTTTCCAAAATTTCCATACGAAGTACAAATAACATGTTCGGATTCGGATAGTTATCAAAGGATTTTTTATCAATTATGAATCCATAGGTATATGATCCAGCGTAAACTTGGATACGATTTCTATAATCCATTGGGATCAAAAAGTGTTCCATAGCTGATGGAAGAAAAGAAGTTCATAATGAGTAAATGCATTCAATACTTGAGTTTTATTTGAACTTACCAATTTTAATAACTTCCTCGTAGTTAGCATTCGCTGGGCAGCAAATGTGACTTTCGATTCCTCCGTATGCGAATCTTATCTTGCGAGTTTGTTCCATCTTAAAATGCTTTAATTATTGTAATAATGCTTTAATTAAAAATAATAATTAAATGTTGGTAGGGATATTTGAAGGCACAGAAATGCTCGAGGATATGTTTACTATGCAACAAGTGGATGGCGAATGTGTCTGTTACTCCGAAAGCAGGGAATTTATACAAGTTCCTTACTACTCGAAACTTGAGATCGTATTAGTGTTAACGATCTCATTAGGAAAATTAAGGAAATGGTGGCAAGATCAGGTAGAAAAATGTCCCTATTTTTTCTCAATATGTCAATGACTTTATAGCAGCAATTAATAGGGTTTCTTTCAATGGAAATTACTACATTAGGTCGCTTATTATTACGCTTCATGAGCTGTCGATTTATCGGCATTTCCAAGACCTTGGGAAGAAGGAACGTAAGTGCAATGGGTAGGATAGAGACAAAAGCAAAGGCTTCTCAGGTACAGGTGGAGACAAAGCACTACCTGGCAGCGTGGAGTTCCCTACAAAGTGAGCAGCAAACAGATTGGGCTTGTCTAAGGGGCTGATAGCTGGAATGTTATTGGAAATGAGCGAGATAGAATTTTTTAATATTTTTTACCCAATGACCAACAAGTTTGGTCATAATAAAAGATTTTCTAGAATTTTATGAACAAAAGTGTTTTATTTTTCTTCTTTAGGCCCTGTCATCCCTCGTTGGGGATACGGCGTCAACAACTCCTGCGTGCCATTTTATTGGACGCGCATTAACTCTCTGCAACTCATCCCCAGAGTTCTAAATTCATTCTCAATTGTTATGCGTCAAGTATCTCTGGGGTGCCTGTCCTACTTAACTGGGTAAGCGAATTGCATTGAATGGCAAGTTTGCCAAGGAATTTTTCTTCGCGCCTACAGTTATGTCCAATCTACTGTCATTTTCTACATCGTGTGGTAATGCTTATACTAATGTTGGTATGAGGGGTTCAGTGCCGAATTTTATCTTGAAACCGTTCGTGCAAATGGTTCAGTACTCCATGTATTCGGTACACAGTCTTACTGTGATTCCGTCCTGACTATGCGTCTGTACAAAGCACTATATTCGAATTATTCTGTTTATCGTGGTGCATACTATGATGGACTTTTCCCATTTTCTTACAATATAAAAACACAAGCTCGATTCTCTTCATAAATAAGAAGCTTTCGATTGTTTGCAAATATGCATCTAAAGGGCGTTTTTTGCTTGGATAGAATTTAAGATAGGGATAACTGTCATTCTGAGCTGCCATTCTGCCTGCTATTTTTATAAGTTTGTTCGGTATATGGCCGTCTGGAAAATCGTCATGAATAAACCCACGCTTGAACAACGCTAACAAATTATTTAGGTTATGTTAGGTTAGATTGGCAGGCTACAGAAAAGCAGCCTCACTTAGGCCAGATTAAACCCATTGTGATACCACATGGATCTATCATCTTCAGGGAAAGCTACCCCTGGAACCAGTTGGAGCTTGTTATGAAGCACTATATGCTGCCCATGCCTCGATATTCACAAGCGAACATGGCTCTCCTTGGATCGAAAAACTGTCAACCAAATCGGTCACTACCTAGTTGCAGCCAAGGTACGGACGCGGATATCCAGAACGGAGCAAAATCAACTAAATACTGGGAGGAAGTTTGACGTCTGACGGCTACAATCGTAGGATACTGAAAGAGCCTTTGCCGATCGAGTTTCGTTTAATCTTCGTCTAAGTCATATGCCTTATTGAATAGACTTAGTAGTTCAGGCTTCATAACTATAGGCTATGCAGATGATCTTGTGATCATCTTCAAAGGCAAACATGAATACAATATGTGTCAACTCATGCAAAGTGCCATCCTTGAAGTCTCGGACTGGTGTGCTGGGGAGCGCCTATCGATTAACCACAGCAAAGCAGCCGTTGTACCGTTACAAGAAGGAGAACGGCACAACCATTCATTTTCCGATGAGGCTAAATATCTAGGAGATGTCCTGGACAGGAAACTTAACTGGAACTCTCATGTTAACCATAAAATTGCCAAGGCGACTACTGCCATATGCGCCGGTCGTCGTATGTATGGCAAAATCTGTGGCCTGTCCTCAAAGGTCATATTCTGGTTATATACCACGGTTGTAAGACCCAACCTTACATACACGTTGGTCGTCTGATGGACGAAAACTAAGGAGGTCATAACCATCAACAAACTCACTAAACTTCAAAGACTCGGTATCATAGGTACTATGCATACTTGTCCTACAACAGCTATAGAAATCATATACGGACTCACTCCGTCACATGTTATGTATATGTCTTCTTCTTCCTTTTATCAGCGAGGCTATGATCCGAAAACAAGGGATCACAGCCCTCCCACTTCACTGCATTTCTACTGATCCGCCTGTGGGGTTCGCCTATTTGACCTCAGAAAATATCGGCAGGCCTGCCGATTTTGGATCACTCGGTTACTGAGGCCAATGAAATGCCGATGTCGTCGCATTTGTCTGATCCAGGCCTTTATAGGCCTGCCTTTCCTACATCGCGATGTCTTTGGAACGTGCATAGATATTGCCTTTTTGACAGGGTTCAAATGATCTCTTCTTTGAACGTGGCAATACCAGCTGAGCCGGTCGCGCTCTAATTTGTGTACGATGGTTTCCTTGATGTGAAAGCTTCCACGGATCTTCGAACTTCTTATTCGATCAAGCTTTGTCACACCTGCTGTCATGCGAAGCATCTTCATCTCAGCTGCCGTTAATTTACTCTCATACTTTTTGTACATCGTCCAACATTGTGAACCGTATGTGAGCGCTGGACGTACAACTGCGGTGTAGACCCTTCCTTTCAACTTAGGGGGCATTTTTCTATCACAAAAGATAGCGGAATTTTCTCGCCACTTCATCCACCCTACGCTTACACGATGATTGTTGTCGTCATCACAAGTTGCTTTGCTATTGATCATAGATCCCAGATATTTGAACTTTTCGCACTTGGGAAGCACTGTTCCATTCAAATAAATGTCTGGAATAGGCCTGAGTGGATCAGAGAACGGGCAGCACAAGTACTCTGTCTTTTTTGAACTAATGCGATACCCATTTCCCTCCAAAACGTCCACCCACACATCAAGTGCTCGTTGCAGGGATGTAGGATCCTCCAGGGAGGAGGTAACTTTCCCTCCATTGATTCGGCATTGGATCACCTCTCACGAATTTGGAGATAAGAATTCTGAGCCATCTGAACCCGATGTCTCCCATCTTTTTCCAGAACTCAGAGGGTATTTCGTCTGGCACAAC
The DNA here is from genome assembly GCA_945910035.1 of Brachypalpus laphriformis. Lineage (NCBI taxonomy): Eukaryota > Metazoa > Arthropoda > Insecta > Diptera > Syrphidae > Brachypalpus > Brachypalpus laphriformis. Next base: position 40,095,068 of record OX246753.1, read on the forward strand.
CGCTTTTCGTTTTTTGGAGTATTTGACCGCCTCACTAACTTCTTCGACTGTAATGTCGGCTATTTCTTCACAGTTAGGGGTGGCTCTTGGAAAGTATAGCCGGGGAAACTGTTCATTTAAAAGCTCTTCACAATACTATCGCCACCTCTGCAGAATTTTGTCGTCATCCACAAGAAGCTGGCCATGAGCATTGCTAATGAACTTTGGCGAACGAATCTCCTGAGCATTGTTCCTTCTTTGGGCGGCTATTTTGAAGATAGTGGCGCTCTTGTTCATATTGTGTCTTCGCAGCTCCTGGATAGCCTGGTTTGCATCAGCAACCGGGGAAAATATTTTCTCCAGCTCCCGATACAGGCCCTCCGTACTCTCTGCTTGAAGCTGGGCGCACTTCTTCTTCGCTTTTTTCTTGCAGCATCTGTATTCCATTTCGAGGCGAGCTTTTTCGTCACTATTATTAGAGGGGCACTTTGACCAAGCTTTTAAAGCCGCTTTCTTCTCATTTATCAGCATCTTAGCTTCATCACTCCACCACCATGTTTCTTTGGCGTGTTGATGGTGGCCTTTTGAAGCTCCTAGCAGTGATTTGGCCTTATTTAAGCAAGTTCGCTGTAGGGAATCCCACATATTTTGTGCTCTGCACTCTTCATCCTCAGCTCCGTTGATGGTGTGAGAGAGGTAATTTTTCATTACGAAAACAAAAGCATCGCCTTTTTCTTTGTCCAGATTGTACCACTTGATTTTCTCAGAGACCCTTGTTTGATTGCTTTTCTTCGGTGTTTTCATAAAAATTTCTGTTAGCAGGAGACGGTGTTGCCGAGCGATTGCCTCTCCCAGGATCACTTTGCAATCTTTTACCCGGGGCTTCATGAAACTGCCTACCAAATGGTAGTCAATCTGAGTTTCATCTCCACCACTGCTGTAAGTGATCAGGTGTCGGCTTTGTTTGATGAGCATGGTATTTAACACGATAAGACCGTGTGATTTGCACATGCTTAGGATGTCTTCACCAGGAAGGTTCCTGGTGCCATATCCTAGTCCTCCATGGCAGTCTTTATAGTCTTCGTTTGATTTCCCGACATGTCCATTCAAATCTCCTCCAACAAACAGAAATTCTTCCTTTGGGATGTTCTTAAGGAGATTGTGGAAATCTAGCCAAAATGCATCTTTATCTCTCTGATTGTACCCATCGTGGGGAGCATATGCACTGACAATATTCCACACCTCTCCTTGTATTACTAGTTTGAGAGACATCAAACGGTCGCTGGACTTCGAAATGCTCAAGACGCTACGCTGTTATGTATATGTATATACGAGTATTATATATGTATTCTAAAATACGGCAGAAATGACATAAGAAGGCTTGTGAGCTTCCTTACCGGTCGCTGTCAACTTCTTTACCACCTTAACAAAATGAGAGTCTCTGAGGATATCACCTGCCGCCTCTGCTTAGAAGAGGACGAAACGGCAGAACACATACTATGTAAGTGTGTAGCTCTGTGTAGTACTAGGAGAAGCTTTTTCCTTAAAGAGATCATATCTCCAATAGATTTAAGGAACTCCTCCGCAGCCGTAATCATAGCTTTCATAAGGAGAGTAGAAGTACTGCTGCCCTAAACGTGGCACAATAGATCTCTTTGGTCGCAGTGCCCACACGCCATTTGGGCGTGGCCACACACCCGTTAAAAAAAAAAAAAAAAATACACCGATGACATTGACATTCGGAAGAACTCAGTGGGGCGATTGCAAGTATTGAGATCGAGGCATTAAAAATGAGTTTGCGGTCAATGAAAGCAAAACAAAATATATGGGGTCTACAAAAAAGGACATCCAACAGCGGCGTCTTGAACAGCACAAAAGACAGATATAATTTACAAAGGACGTTGTCTACCTAAGCCCTATGGTGGGCTCCGCAAATGACACCAGTAGGGATATCACACGAAGGATTACTCCTGCCAATCGTTGTTTCTATGGGCTAAGAAGGCAATAGGGTAACAAAGCTCTATCTCGATCTACTAAGGCAAATACGTAAAAGACACTTATTATCCCAGTCCTGCTGTATGGCGCAGAGGCATGGGTTTCGACAAAACCGGATGACAATGTCCTTGGTTATTTTAAGAGAAAAGTTCTTTGAGCGATCATTGGTCCCGTCTGAATAGACGGTGAGTGAAGAAGAAAATGCAATGTCGAACTATACGGCCTTTATAAGGATATCGACTTAACCAGAAGAGTTCACATACAGCGATTAAAATGGCTGGATCATGTAGAGCGGATAGACTCTAACGTTCCCGCCAAGAGATTCTTCGAATCTACCCTGGATGGACGACGCAGTAGAGGACGACCTTGTGGTAGGTGTCGCAAACAAGTGGAGGGGGACCTCAAACAACTTGGCCTGCGCAACTGGAGTCAGCTGGCTCGTAACCGGATTGGCTGCAAAGGTTTATTTGATTGAAGGCCAGGTCCACCCGGACTGTAGCGCCACCTAAGGTAAGGAGCGATGCATAATAAAATCTTATTTTCCTATAAAGAAGAAATTTAATTATTTTACAATCAATAATTAGTTAATTACAACGACTATTGTAATGACCTCGAAGCCGGATTACAAGTCGAGCTTAATGGCGTTGACACCAGCAATTGTCATAATGACTCCTTTACCAATTCAGGTAGACGCAGTGGAATCAAGGGCGTGGATTTCCTAAAATATTTATGGACATTTTTCCGAGTTATAATTACTAGAGATGAGCAAAAAATCACTACCTGTGAATTGTTCACTGCGAATGAAAATTCACATACGCAGCCTGTGAGTGAATTAAAAATAAACTGTGAATGTTTAAAACGTGAATATGGAATTATTTTTCACATCACATTTTTGTGTCCGCTACTGTTTAGTACTTCTTCCTTTTATCAGCGAGGCTATGATCCGAAAACAAGGGATCACAGCCCTCCCACTTCACTGCATTTCTACTGATCCGCCTGTGGGGTTCGCCTATTTGACCTCAGAAAATATCGGCAGGCCTGCCGATTTTGGATCACTCGGTTACTGAGGCCAATGAAATGCCGATGTCGTCGCATTTGTCTGATCCAGGCGTTTATAGGCCTGCCTTTCCTACATCGCGATGTCTTTGGAACGTGCATAGATATTGCCTTTTTTACAGGGTTCAAATGATCTCTTCTTTGAACGTGGCAATACCAACTGAGCCGGTCGCGCTCTATTTTTTGTACGATGGTTTCCTTGATGTGAAAGCTTCCACGGATCTTCGAACTTCTTATTCGATCAAGCTTTGTCACTCCTGCTGTCATGCGAAGCATCTTCATCTCAGCTGCCGTTAATTTACTCTCATACTTTTTGTACATCGTCCAACATTGTGAACCGTATGTGAGCGCTGAACGTACAACTGCGGTGTAAAGCCTTCCTTTCAACTTAGGGGGCATTTTTCTGTCACAAAAGATAGCGGAATTCGAACCTGACTCGACTACTCGACTCTGCATATAAACGGGGTAATTATTCACTGGGTTATACCATAGATAATAGAAATATGTATTTGTCTTGTATGTATGTAGCTATATTCAAAGCAAAAATTTACAGATTTGTGTTTGGTGTGTACAAGTGCGCGTATGTAAAAAAAAAAATGTAAATTTAAGATGCCGCCAATGATAAAGCGAAAAAATATTAGTTTTATTTTGATTTTTTTACGGAATTAGATGGGACTTTGGCAAAATGTAATTTGTGACAGGTATTTATATGCAAATCAAGCATCCTTTGGTGACATTAGTTTCTGGGGTAAGTTTATTTTTGGAATTATTGGGTGGAAATATTTTTAATGGTATTATCTCTTCTTCTATCTATAAAAGAGAACGCATTTTTTCTGTTTGTCCGCGAATAGGGAGTAAGTACGTAACTATACCTCAACAATATATATATCAATCGATTTGTCGTAAGAAGAGGAATAACTTAGGATACATTTTAGTATCCTGAATCCGTTATTGGGCTCTTAAACCCATTTCATATGTTTTTCTTAATGACAAAAATAATTTTTCTATGCTTTACACACATACGACTAGCTTATGTCCTGTATCCCCTTGTGGGTCCTAGGGCCTCTACTACGCCTACGCGCCATCGTGTACGGTTTCTGGCAATGTGTCTGAGTTCTCCCCAACTTTTCCCTAACTGCCGTGCCTCCTTCTCGACTGTTCTGCGCCATGTTCTCCTCGGACCGCCAGGTCTTCTGCCATCCTGAGTTAGAGGATTCCATTGCATAGTATGGTTCGCTATGGAACTGTCACCCTTTCGGAACGTGTGACCAATCCACTGCCACTTCCACCGTTGGATAGTTGTGCCTATTGGTTCCCGACCCGTTCTCTCGTAAAGGTGTTCGTTAGAGATACGATTGGGCCAGAAAATCCTTAAGATATTGCGCAGACACCTATTAACGAACGTTTGCAGCTTTCTGGTGATAGTAGTGGTCACTCTCCACGTGCAGCAACCATATAACAGCACGGATTCAACGTTGGAGCGGAACAGTCTTCTTTTGGTGCTCAAACTGATTGCATTGCTTCGCCATATTTTGGACAACGTCCCGAACACGGACTTTGCTTTGGCGATCCTGTTGTCTATATCCAGTTCGGTTCCACCATCGGTCGAAACAATACTCCCAAGATACTGGAAATCCTCTACTCTCTCTACCGGTTGTCCAGCAATGCATATTTGAGCCGATGAATTTGTTCCAAGACTGATAATTTTAGTTTTTGCCGTATTAATTTTCAGCCCGACGACACCTGCCTCCCTCTCCACATCTGCTGTCATTTGGTGGAGGTCCATAATTCTGTGGGAGAGTAAGCATACATCGTCTGCGTAGTCAAGATGTTTCAGTTGAGATGTAAGAGTCCATCGAATTCCTCCGTTTGCCGTCGACAAAGCTGCATGAAGCACGTCGCTAATCACAAATAGGAATGATATTGGTGAAAGGATACAGCCTTGTCCTACCCCACTTTGGATCTCAAATTCCTCAGACAACCTTCCCCTGTGCAGAACGTGACATTTGGAGCCTTCATATGTAGCTTTGATAAAAGCAATTAGTTTATCGGGAATGCCTCTCCTGCGTAAGGCACGCCAAATAAACTCCCTGTTGACACTATCGAACGCCTTCTCAAAATCGATGAACAGCAGGTGCAGTGGCGATCGATATTCAACACACTGTTCGATGATAATCCGCAGGGTGTTGATGTGGTCGGCACAGGAGGATCCAGAGCGGAAACCTGCTTGTCCGGCATCGAGTGTGTCTTCGAGATGTTGTTTGATTCGCTCAAGGATGATTTTAGCTATTATCTTAGCTACAGCAGGCAGCACGCAGATACCCCTCCAGTTTCCGTACTCCATTAAATTTCCTTTCTTAGGAAGCTTGACGATCATTCCCTTTTTCCACTCGTTAGGAAAGCTCTCAGCTTCCCAAGCTCTATCTATAAGTGGAAGCAGAAGCTCAGCCGATGTTGTTGGCGCTGCTCGTAAGCGCTCTGCTGGAATACCGTCAAGTCCTACCGCCTTGTTGGTTTTGAGTGCCTTGATCACGGTAATGATCTCATCTTTACTGGGAGTCGTGGTGCGTATTCGGGAATTTCTCACCTCCGGCATCTCAGTCTGATTTGGGAGCATATCGCTAGCGAATACACGGTTCAAAACCGTAGCAAAATGCTCTTTCCATCTCTTGAGCTGATCCTCATCCGAAATGAGCAAGGAGCCGTCTAGGCTTTTCACTGGGTGTTGGCTGGAGCTGCGACCACCTGTCAGCTCCTTCGTGATTCTGTAGACAGTCCTGCTGTCGCATCTCCGTGCTGCTTCTTCTGCTTCTGTAGCCAACGCGTTGATGTAGTTGCTCTTGTCACGTCGTACGCTACGCTGAACTTCTCTCATCTTCATGCGATATAGGGGCTCTAGCTCGCTTCTCCCTGCTGCTGGGGTAGCTGCAACGCGAGCTTTCAGCTGTTTCCGTTCGTCAATTCGTCTCCAGGTATCCTCAGAAAGCCACGCCCTATGTCTTCCCTGCGATCGACCGACAATTCTTTCAGCACCAGATGTTAAAACATTTTTCACAGCACACTAATGGTCTTGGATGGTTGCGGGCATTGAGCTGCTGATTGCTTCCACACCTTGCGAAAAGTGCTCCCTTAATTGTTGGCGCACTGAGGGATCACTAAGTCTATCGATGTTGAACCTGGGCATTCTTGTGTTGTCGTGGGATCTTCGAACTGCAGCGGAGCGTAGTTGGAGAGTAGCTATCATAAGATGGTGATCACGTACTATCCCCACATCTGCCCCTCGCCTGTTTCGGACGTCCAGGAGACTACTTCTAAAGCGGCGGCTGATAGCAAAATGGTCAATTTGGTTGGAGGTTGCTTGCCTGTCATTGGAAACTCAGCTGACTTTGTGGCAGGTCTTGTGCTCAAATATGGTGCCACCTATCACAAGGCGGTTGGCATTGCAGAAATCCACAAACCTTTCGCCGTTGTCATTGCGGTTGCGTAGTCCATGCTTCCCGATTACATGTTTGAGCCCTTCGTTGTCGCTGCCTACCTTGGCATTCAAATCCTGCATCACTATGACAATGTCTCCATTTGGTGTTGTGTTGAAGACGGCACTTAAGAGATTGTAGAAGCTCTCCTTTTCGTCCTCAGACGAACTATTCGTTGGGGTGTAACACTGTATGATGGTGACGCGTCGTACTCTAGTCCGGAATCTGGCCGTCAAAATCCTATCACCATGAGGCTGCCAGGAAATTAGGCCCATGCGTGCTGTTGTTGTTAGCAGTAGTCCGACTCCATATTCCCGCGGACTTCCGGATGGTCTTCCAGAATAGAGTAGTATAGTGTTACGCTTTGGAGACTGGTACTCACCCTCTTCTAACCATCTTACTTCACTTACCCCCAAAATGTCCAGTTTATATCGCATGAATTCGTTTTCCAATTGGAGGGATCTGGCATTGTAAGGACCTTCTCTTCCCGAGTCGAGGAGCGTCTTTACATTCCAGAAACCTATCTTTGTCCGGGTACAATAGCCAAAAGTCGTCAACATGTGATAATTCCTTATTCGAGGCATAGTGTCGGTTTCCGGTCAATATTCGGTAACGCAGGTTGCTGGCCCACGTTACCTAGCCTAGAATCAAGGCCCTAGACAACCCGCACTTACAATTTTGGCCTATACGTATAAGGGTTTATACGTATAGTTGCCCGGGGCCCACCACTAGGAGGTAAAGTAAGCACTTCATCACGAACTTGATTGTTGCGCTACTGGCCCAAGCCAAGTTTTGGGCAGTCAGTAGTTTCCCGATCAATCGCAATGCAAGTCCCCATGACACATATGACTACGAAATGGCTGAACTGATTTGAATATGACTTAATTCCTCGATTAGTACATTTCCTACTGAAGAGATTGAGGTATAAATCATTATTCTATGATTCTTATAACAGAAATAATAAGCAAAAATATAATTATTTGAGATATAAAAATATCACAGATATGCGTGGGTCATTGCAATCAATGGCACACCAGTGGAGTGCACGCATATTCATGTTCATCAAACAAACTACATCGTATAAAAGGCATTCCCCAAAACGTGAATGACTGCGATTATCTCGGGAACCACTGAAGGGATTTGGATGCGGTTTTCACTGTTATGATCTGCATTTGCCGGGGAAAAAAAAAATTTTATTAAATTACTCTACCACTTACTTACAACATTTGTGTGTGATCTCTTCTGGAGTAAACATTGAACAAAATTATTATCAGTGCCAATGTCAAATCTAAGACATTTTAAATTTTATTAATTGGGATATGTCAAACCTTCTTGCAATTAAGAGATTTGGCAATATACGCGACCATATGTACATATAATACATATGCATATACAGAGAGAAAAATTGCAATATTTTTCCATTTTATTAGATGAAATGTTGTTGATCGTTGGATTTGTCTACATTTTAGAATGTTTTAATAGATTTAAAATAAATCATTAACAGGGTGGCGTGGGCAGTATATTGAAAGTTGAACACTCATACTTCAAGTTTATTTTCCTACCTTTTAGAAGGTGTTTTTCGAGAAATACTTCAGGTAATTGTACGTGTTTTTCAAATGTAATAAACTGTTTCATTGAAACGTGACTGCATATCTGTAAATAAAATATTCTGTCCGCCGAATCAGAAGAAGATAGTTGAATATGAGTCAAAACCAAAGACGGTACACTGCTTTCCAATGAACGATGGAGGTGGAGCAAGCACTTTTCAGAATTGCTCAATCCCAAACAAGCCATGTCATCAGACAGATGACAGAGCTATGCTCGAGATTTTGGCGATCAAATCGCTACAACTTGGCAAATCTACCGATGTGGATGAAATCGGGCCAGAAATGCTAAATGCTTTGAGTGAGTGAGTGAGTGCAATGGCTCTCACGAGTCACTAAAGAGGCATAGGAATGCGGTGAAACACCTGATGATTGTCCCTCTTTGTAAAAGGGGGGGCAAAAGAGATTGAATCAACTAAATGTGGTATCTCTTTTAAGTCCCCGTGGAAACATCTTTGCTAAGGTACTAGAAATGCGTTCCAGAGCTCTGGTTGAGGATAGTTTGGCGGATGAGCAATGGTTTCGGTTTTCGACCCAACAGAAGCACAACCGACAAGTTATTCACTCTCAGAATGGTTCTTGAGAAGACCTGGGAGTATGCTGAACCTGTATACACCTGTTTTGAGTATTTAGCGAAGCATGTGTTAGGGTTCCTCGAGGCAAACTCTGGAGTTCCTTATTAAGGGCGACGCAATATTTATATACAAACTATAGAAGCTGTGTTCGGGTAAAAGATTAGTCATCCTCTCTTTGGGGATGATTTAGTCATCCTTGGTCATTTGTCGGAAGTATTGATTGTTTCCATAACGCCTATTCAGTACACTCTGCATGTTTGTAGAGTCTCAATGAAGCAGCTTGATACGTTTAAGTATCTCGGGGTCTTATTCACAAGTGATATAAAAAGCAATGCCGAGTAAATCTGTAGAAATGGTCAAGTTGGATCAATTTTGAGAGAGTTTGGTCAATCTGTTATAAGGAAGGCCGAACTAACCTATAGTGTTCAAACCTAATTATCGGTTTTTAACTTGGTGTATGTTCCATACAAGCTGCTGAAAAAGGTTCCTTCGCGGTCTTGCGTAGCACCAGAGTACGCGAGGCACTCAATGTAGAGCAGCTACTTTTTCGAACGGAAGGATTTATGCTTTGACGGTTTAGTCGCGCAGAGCGTGTCCCCAGCTGGTTTCCAAGACGTGTCATGATTGCCGCACTATCAAGTTAGCGACCCCTCGGTAGGCCTATAAATAGATGGTTGGATCAAGTCCGACATCTCTCTTGGAGCCGTCTAGGGATTTCTCCAGATGGTTGGAGTCCACGGCAGAGGTTCAAAAATGACGGAGAGTGCACCTAATTATCTTACCCTCGCGACCCTCATAAAGGATTAGAGGGCGAACTATTTTAATGACAAAACGGAGAGTGCTCTAAAGAAGTGTACTTGAAATCGCACATTTAAAGACCCAGCGAAGCGGCTACAACCAGCTAGTTACTTACATCGGTAGTATGTGCATGGTGCATACATCAACGCAAGTGTATTAACGGATTACCTACGAGTACATTTTACGATACAAGAAGTCAATAATATAACACAAGGGAACAAAATTAGACTTTTTTTTTGTTGCATGGAATTTTATAACTGTTGTTTACTAATTCGAGGTCGCTGATTTCAAATATAACCTCAATTTTTCTCTAGCAGCTTCAGTTTTTGAGATACAGCTACCGGCCATCTTTCTTACTAGTTTCGCTTAACTTTTATAAAACCGATCTGCTTTTTTTTTAAGTTTTTTTTTACACAATGTCCACGTCGAGAAATATCTGCAAAAACGATCCCAACTATTTTTGTAACATCTGCGGTGAATATACATTCAAAAATTGTAGACTTAGTGTGTCGGAGTTCGCAAAACAGGTGTATTTGGATTATTTTGGATTTCTTTTGGACACCCGCGACAAGTACTGGTTGCCTAATATGGTGTGTAAGACATGCGTCGAGTCTTTGAGGTTATGGGCGAATAAGAAGAGACCCCATTTCAAGTATCAAACACCAATGATCTGGCGGGAGCCTTCGAATCATCAGGATGATTGTTATTTTTGTGTGGTTGATATAAACGGGATTAATAAAAAAAAACCGGTGGAAATGGTTTTACTCTAACTTGATATCCGTTACTCGACCAGTCCTGCACTCTGGCGATGCGCCGCTGCCGGTACTACCAGCATCTTCATCTACACAAAATGATCACGACGATCACGAAGAAAAAAACCCTTCAAGTGATGAAAGTGTGGCAATTGACTTTAAACCAGATATTTCTTCTGAGCCCCGGCCATTTAATCAGGAAGAGCTCAGCGCATTAGTCAGAGACCTTGGGCTTTCTAAAAAAGCATCGGAGATTCTAGCTTCTCGATTAAAGCAAAGAAATATTTTAACCCGAGAAACAAGAATTTCGTATTATCGTAAAAGAGAGACAGACTTGCTTTCATTCTTTTCTGAAGATGATGACTTTGTTTACTGTTCAGATATTCCTGGTTTATTGACAGCAATGGGAGTACAAAATTATGATCCAAATGAATGGCGTTTATTTATTGATTCCTCTAAACGTAGCCTGAAATGTGTACTCATGCATAACGGCAATAAGCTGGGTTCGTTACCGATTGCACATTCAACTAAAGTCAAAGAAGAGTATGCTACTGTAGCTTCTATTATGGGTAGAATCAAGTACAACGAATACAAGTGGCTGTTATGTGTGGATCTGAAAATGGTGAATTTTCTTCTCGGCCAACAAGGAGGCTATACAAAATATCGGCGTTTTATTTGTCTGTGGGATAGCAGAGCTAAGTCTGAGCACTGGATTAGAAAAGACTAGCCTTCCAGGCTAACTATGGTTCCGGGAGAACTGAATGTGATAAATGAACCACTAGTGTCTAGGGATCGCATAATATATGATATGCCACCTTTGCATATCAAACTAGGGCTCATGAAACAGTTTGTCAAAGCTCTGAACAAGGATGGTGATTGTTTTAAATACATCTCTTAAAAGTTCCATAATTTAAGTACAGAGAAACTGAAAGCCGGAATTTTCGATGGTCCACAAATAAGAAGGTTAATAAAGGACGAAAACTTTAACAGTCATATGACTGATATCGAAAAAAAAGCCTGGAATGAATTCGTTTGGATTGTAAAAAATTTTCTTGGAAACAAAAAGGATGATAGCTATGCGAAGCACGTAGAAGAGATGTTGTCGCGCTTCAAGCAGCTTGGTTGTAACATGAGCATCAAAGTGCACTTTCTCCACAGCCATTTAGACCGTTTCCCTGAAAATCTTGGTGATCTGAGTGAAGAGCAAGGGGAACGGTTCCATCAAGATATTCGAACTATGGAGGAGCGGTACCAGGGTCACTGGAATGCCCACATGATGGCGGACTACTGCTGGAGCATTAAAAACAGCCCTTGTGAACCAACTGAAGGAAGAAAATCTTATAAAAGAAAATTTTTTGATATGTAGTAGTTGTTTTTTAAATATTTTTTTAATTAAAATATTTTTTTCTTGAAAAAAAACGTTTTTTTTTATATCTCAAAAACTAAAGCTGATACGAAAAATCAGACTTTAGATCTAAAATCAGCACCCCGAAAATCTATAATATTAGTCATAATATTGCATGCAACAAAAATGCTGTTCCCTTGTGATAATAATTCATTGATAGATAACAGAAAAATATGTAAATTGTACTTTATTATCATAGTAAGTGATTAATTTTTATTCGTAAAAAAAATTACTCATACATTCGGATTCACAGGTTATATTCACAGTGAAAAAAAAATCACGTTCACAGTTATAGCTGTGAACATAAGTTCACGACTTAGCCCAACTCTAATAATTACGTATATAAGTATATGGATAGGATGAAGGTTAAAATTGAAGGATATGTTTTAGGAGGCATCATACAAATTAATTATTAAAAAAATGTGAGTTTTAACGTTTAGTAAAAATTAGACCGATTTACTCCCGTTGCTATAAAACGGAATATATTTCGAATCCTTGATGCATATTGAACAATCCTGTTGAGTAGCGAACATTGTTACATTTCAATTCGCCTGTAACGCACTTCCAAACAGATCCTACAAATGTCAGAACGCCAATATTGCACCCTGAATTTGATCCATAATCGCAACTTCGCCGAGATATCCTTCCCATGGAATACCTTGCACGAGGAGTTTATTAAAATTGGTTGTATCTACATTTAATTTTCTCCTCAGCTATGGAACGTTTTTCACTCGCTGATCAGCGAAATCGATGTAGATGTTGGATTAATTCTCGATTACTTTCAAATATCTTCCGTTAGTTCTTCTGAAAATCTACTTGACAATTGCGAAAAACGTGACGACAATGGTAGTGTCCCTGTAAAGAGACGTAAGAGCTTAATGGTAACCTTTTCGCAATCTGATCCAGATCAACCGGAAGTAAAGAGAATGAGGGCTGACTACAACACCGGATAAGACGTTGTGGTGATTTCTCAAAACATGCTTTTATTAATTTCATGATAAATTTGAAGTTTCGAGGTCTTTAAATCAACAAATGTTTATCTGCGCAGAAGTAAGATACAATAAAGTATCGCTTAGACTTAAAAAAATGTCTGTACTTTGCTTTACAATAATAAAACTTTATTTCACATTTTTTAAAAACTGTATTTTATCATTACTTACTTATTTACTGTAGGTGGCGCTTCAGTTCGCGAAGAAACTGGGTCTCAACCAACAATCCTCTCTATTTAGCTCCGCCTTTAGAAAATTGCCTCCAGTTGCACACGCCCAAGTTGGGCGCCGTGGCGTAAGTGGTTAGTGTGTCGAATCACTACGCATGTGGTTCCAGTTCGAATTCCAGAAAACACCAAAAAGTTTTTTCGCGGTCCCACCTCTCGCGAGCGTCTGACAAACATCCGAGAGTCTTGTTGTCACGAAAAAGCTTCTCAAATCGCCGTTCGGATTCGGTATTAAAACTTGTAGGTCCCTTCCAATCGTGTGAAAAATATAACGCACACAACATGAGTGGTTGCGAGAAGCTAGGCCCTGACACTTTAAAGGGCTGTTGTGCCAAATGTTTATTTATTTTGCACACTCCAAGTTGGTCGAGGTTGGCACCTACAGCGAGGAGGTCCTCTACTGCGTCCTTCCTCCGGGTTAGATTCGACGACTCTACGGGTCGGAGCGTTGGTGTCCATTCGCTGTATATGTCCTAGCCAGGGGCAGACGCTTCACTTCCGCCTTCTGCTGACGAGAAATATTTACTTTTTTAATGTACTGGAACTTAGGGCAACCCCGATGGTTTGCGTGTGCTCCGTATTCCCACATAATGCACACGAGAGCTGACTTTTTTCAGTCGCGCCGTCCCTACCTAGCGCACGTTCCTCTGCTTTGTGGACTTTTCCACATTTCACGCATCGCAGTTCGACGCGGCGTGCCCAAACTTCTGGCAGCGAACGTATTTTATCATGCCTTCGCTCCTCTTTACTTTTTCCCATGTGACAACCTGGTAGTCTAGGACTTTGATACTCCTTAGACCTTCCAGGTTGCTATTGGGTGAGAGCTGAATCAGGAAGAAAGGTAATTTCCGTTTCTCCCTTTTGGCCGTGATGAATGGCTTAACCTCTACGAAAATGAGCTTATTGCACTTTTTAAGAGCTCCTCCGGTTCGGTCGACAGTTCCATCCCCTTCAGTAGCATGGTTTGCAACCTTTCCCTCTTCGGGGTGAAAGAGAAGAACTCCGTCGTCGATTCCTTCAATAAATTTTTAATTTGATGGTACTGCTCCAATGTGTTGCAGTGGATAGCATGCCTATCTACGCTTAGTCGTTTGATATAGAAATTACTACATATGGCCGACTTACACAGTTCGATGGTGGCCTTAAGCTCCATTTTAAATGTGTTAATAGGTGGCACCCTTTGTATTACCTTCTGCTGTGGCTGTTGTTGCTGCTGCTGCTGTTGCGGTTGCTGTTGTTTCTGCTGCTGTTGCTGCTGCTGCTGTTCTTGCTTCTGCTGCTGTTGCTGCTGCTGATGTTGCTGCAGCTGTTGTTGTTGTTGCTCGACTTCTGCAGCTGTTGCTGCTGTAATTTTTGCAGCTGTTTCGGTAGCTGAGTTTCTCTCTGCTGTGGTTGTCCCAGCTGTTTTTGCCGGTGTTGTTTCTGTTGTTGCTGCTGCTTCGGTTTTACCTGCCGTTGGGGCTTTGGCTGTTGTTGTTGTTTCGTCTGCTCATTCTTTTGTAGCTGACTTTGTGCTCACTGCTGTCGTTGCTGTGTTTGCATACACTGGACCTCTTTCTCTAGCCTGGCTGTTTGTTTGGCCTTGATTGCATTGACCCTCTCGAGGAGCTACCTACTACTGTTGTTTAGGCTTTACATCTCTTCCTCCTCATCCTCAGATTCGGAGGTAGCTAGATTAGCAAAACTATTGTCTCCTCCTTTGAAGCGGCCTTCTCCACCGCCGGTTCTAATTTTTCCAGCTGGCACTGTACTCTTCGTAGTCTTCATTGCCGCCCCTCCCTTCACTCCAACCGGCAGCTTCCGGTTGAAGATGATAGCGAGGGGCGCTTAAACACGTTGGGAGTCGGTTTAGCCTCCTTCTTCGCTTTGAGCTACCATCAGCCGAGCCTGTGGTTTGATGATCTGATGACTCCACTTCGCCATCGGCAGCTGATGTTTTTTCCGCTGGTCCCGTAAGTGGGCGAGCGAACCACTCTTCGGATTCCATCGCCTGTTGGTGTTTACCACTTTTATGCCTCTCTATTGTTTTTGTTTATTTAAATCAAAAAAAGAAAAAAAAAGTTTTAGAGCTGGTCGGGACTCGAACCAGTGTCCCTGGCTTGGCCGACTGATATCACTCACAGAAGGAGAAGTTGCACTTTATTAGCACTTTGTCTAATCGTTTTCTTAAAAAAGTCACTACTATTTTATGCAAAGCCGAAGCATGTCTGAACTCCACGAAGGTCTGTGAACGATGACTGCATAAGCTGTACCAAGATGTGGATGTAGTCCAAAAAGCTAAGATACGTTACATAGCTTGGCCACATAGAGGGAATGGGCAATCCAGAGAATTTTCGAATTACAGTCTTCACCTTTGAGACGTCGAAAACCACAGAACCTCCGGTATAAGGACCAAGTAATCGGGGATGCCAAAAAACTTGGCCTACGTAAATGGAAGCAGCGTGCTCGGGATCGACTGCGTTTCAGGTATAGACTACCTATATAAAACATACCTATATAAACAGTTGCTGAAAATTGAGATTTCTTACAGAAGTCTATCACTAAGAATAATTAAACATTTTCTTTAGTAATTAAAAGGATTTATTTTTATTATACTTATGTAATAATTTTAAAATCAAAATGTAATTCATTTTTTGCTTTCTTAATTTAAGAGTTGAATAGAGTTGAATAGCACAAATATTTCCGATCAAGGATATTGTCATCTCGCAATATCATCCATCACATGTCCATCAAAAATGTTCCTGCAGACTTGAACCTTTTGATGTTTGGTTGGTCATCATTGCACTCTGCTATATACTGCCGGTCTGTCAAGCTCGGATCATTTCTATTTTCATCAGCACCCATCGGTATTTGGATCCATCGATTTTCCAAAATTTCCACACGAAGTACAAATACCATGTCCGGATTCGGATAGTTCTCAAAGGATTTTTTATCAATTATGAATCCATACGTATATGATCCAGCGTAAACTGTGATACGATTCTTACATTCCATTGGGATCAAAAAGTGTTCCATAGCTGATGGAAGAAAAGAAGTTCATAATGAGTAAATGCATTGAATAGTTGAGTTTTATTTGAACTTACCGATTTTAATAACTTCCTCGTAGTTAGCATTCGCTGGGCAGCAAATTTGATTTTCGATTCCTCCGTATGCGAATCTTATCTTGCGAGTTTGTTCCATCTTAAAATTCTTTAATTTGTATAATACGTTGGTAGGGGTATTTGAAAGCACAGAAATGCTCGATGAGATGTTCGCTATGCAATAAGTGGATGGCGAATATATCAGTTACTCCGAAAGCAGAGAATTTATACAAGTTCCTTACTACTCGAAACTTGAGATCGTATTAGTGTTAACGATCTCATTAGGAAAATTAAGAAAATGGTGGCAAGATCAGGTAGAAAAAATTTCCCTGTTTATTTCTCAATATGTCAATGAATTTATAGCAGCAATTAATAGGGTTTCTTTCAACGGAAATGACTACATTAGATCGCTAATTATAACGCTTCATGAGCTGTCGATTAATCGGCATTTCCATGACCTTGGGAAGAAGGAACGTAAGTGCAATGGGTAGGATAGACAGAAAAACAGAGGTTTCGCCAGCGAGGAAGAACACATCTTTAGACCTTTGGAGGAGTACCATCTTGACCAGCGGTTTTGTGTTTATTAAGACCTTTGAGTACTCCTGCAACTCTACGAGTGTCAAAGTGAACTTGTCCGAATGAAAACTCAACCGCCTCAGGTACAGGTGGAGACAAAGCACTACCTGGCAGCGTGGAGTTCCCTACAAAGTGAGCAGCAAACAGATTGCGCTTGTCTAAGGGGCTGATAGCTGGACAGTCATTGGAAATGAGCGAAATAGAATTTTTTAATATTTTTTACCGAATGACCAACAAGTTTGGTCATAATAAAAGATTTTCTAGAATTTTACGAACAAAAATGTTTTATTTTTCTTCTTTAGGCCCTGTCATCCCTCGTGGGGGATACGGCGTCAACAACTCCTGTGTGCCATTTTATTGGACGCGCATTAGCTCCCTGCAACTCATCCCCAGAGTTCTAAATTCATTCTCAATTGTTATGCGCCAAGTATCTCTGGGGTCCCTATCCTACTTAATTGGGTAAGCGAATTGCATTGAATGGCAAGTTTACCAAGGAATTTTTCTTCGCGCCTCCAGGTATATCCAATCTACTGTCATTTTCTACATCGTATGGTAATGCTTGTACTAATATATAGCTGTTGGTATGAGGGGTTCAGTGCCGAATTTCATCTTGAAACCGTTCGTGTAAATGGTTCAGTACTCGATGTATTCGGTACACAGTCTTACTGTGATTCCGAACTAACTATGCGTCTGTAGCAAGCACTACGAGTATATTCGAATTATTCTGTTTATCGTGGTGCATACTATGATGGACTTTCCCATTTTCTTACAATATAAAGACACAAGCTCGATTCTCTTTATAAATAAGAAGCTTTCGATTCTTTGCAAATATGCATATAAAGGGCGTTTTTTTTTGCTTGGATAGAACTTAAGATAGGAATAACTGTCATTCCGAGCTGTCATTCTAAATGCTATTTTTACAATTTTGTTCGGTATATGGTCGTCTGGAAAATCGCCATGAATAAACCCACGCTTGAACAACGTTATCAAAGTATTTAGGTTATGTTAGATTAGAGTGGCAGGCTACAAAAAAGCAGCCTCACTTAGGCCAGACTAAACCCATTGTGATACCACATGGATCTATCATCTTCAGGGGAAAGCTACCCGTGGAACCATCCCATGTCTCGATGTTCACAAGGGAACATGGCTCCCCTTTGATCGAAAAACTGTCAAGCACATCGGTCACTACCTAGTTGCAGCCATGGTACAGACGCGGATATCCAGAACGGAGCGAAATCAACGACATACTGCGAGGAAGTTTGACGTCTGACGGCTACAATCGTAAGATACCGAAAGAGCCTTTGCCGAGCGAGTTTCTTTTAATCTTAGTCTAAGTCATATGCCTTATTGAATAGACTTAGTAGTTCAGGATTCATAACTATAGGCTATGCAGATGATCTTGTGATCATCTTCAAAGGCAAACATGAATACAGTATGTGTCAACTCATGCAAAGTGCCATCCTTGTAGTCTCGGACTGGTGTGCTGGGAAGCGCCTATCGATTAACCACAGCAAGGCAGCCGTTGTACCGTTACAAGAAGGAGAACGGCACAACCATTCATTTTCCCATGAGGTTAAATATCTAGGAGATGTTCTGGACAGGAAACTTAACTGGAACTCTCATGTTAAGCATAAAATTGCCAAGGCGACTACTGCCATATGCGCCGGTCGCCGTATGTACGGCAAAATCTGTAGCCTGTCCTCAAAGGTCATATTCTGGTTATATACCACGGTTGTTAGACCCAACCTTACATAAACGTTGGTCGTCTGATGGACGAAAACTAAGGAGGTCATAAACATCAACAAACTCACTAAACTTCAAAGACTCGGTATCACAGGCACTATGCATACTTGTCCCACAACAGCTATAGAAACCATATACGGACTCACTCCGTCACATGTTATGTATATGTATATACGAGCATTATATACGTATTCATAAAAAAAGTAGCAATTCGCAGTGCAGTTAGTTTTCGAAAGTCGGGTGTTAATAGTATATGGGATCTCACTTTACCCCCAAATCACTCTATTTTGGTATAAGGTTTGAGATGATATATGGAATAATGGCGGACCATTGAATGACCCAAAAGGAGTCGCGTGGTATATCGATGGATCAAAAATTAATGCAGGAGTTGGTGCCGGTGTGTATGGACCCAATTATAAAATTTCGAAATTACTTGGAAATAGTCCCCGTGTTTTCCAGGCCGAACTTGTGCTAATATAAACTTACACTCAGGCATCAAAGGTGCCTCTATCCACATACTCACCGATAGCCAAGCGGCACTTAAAGCGCTGATCCCCCACTTGATCAGTTCATGTGCATCTCCCACAGAAATAGCTCCTAAGGTCTCCGGTAGGCTAAAAGACCTATCCAACCCTTCCAAAGACAGGCAGTTGATATTCTAAAATAATGCAGAAATTACATAAGAAGGCTTGTGAGCTTCCTTACCGGTCGCTGTCAACCTCTTTACCACCTTAACAAAATGAGAGTCTCGGAGGATATCACCTGCCGCCTCTGCTTAGAAGAGGACGAAACCGCAGAACACATACTATGTGAGTGTGTAGCTCTGTGTAGTACTAGGAGAAGGTTTTTTCCTTAATGAGATCATATCTCCAATAGATTTAAGGAACTCCTCCGCAGCCGTAATCATAACTTTCATAAGGAGAGTAGAAGTACTGCTGCCCTAAAAGTGGCCTGTGGCACAATAGATCTCCTTGGTCGCAGTGTCCACACGCCATTTGGGCGTGGCCACACACCCGTTTAAAAAAAAAAAAATACACCGATGACATTGATATTCGGAAGAACTCAGTGGGCCGTCAGTGGGGCGATGAGTTTGCGGTCAATGAAAGCAAAACAAAATATATGGGGTCTACAAAAAAGGACACCCAACATCGGCGTCTTGAACAGCACAAAAGACAGATATAATTTGCAAAGGACGTTGTCTACCTAAGCTCTATGGTGGGCTCCGCAAATGACACCAGTAGGGAGATCACACGAATGATTACTCCTGCCAATCGTTGTTTCTATGGGCTAAGAAGGCAATAGGGTAACAAAGCCCTATCTCGAACTACTAAGGCAAATATGTAAAAGACACTTATCATCCCAGTCCTGCTGTATGGCGCAGAGGCATGGGTTTTAACAAAACCGGATGACGATGTCCTTGGTTATTTTAAGAGAAAAGTTCTTCGAGCGATCTTTGCTCCCGTCTGAATAGACGGTGAGTGAAGAAGAAAATGCAATGTCGAACTATACGGCCTTTATAAGGATATCGACTTAACCAGAAGAGTTCACATACAGCGACTAAAATGGCTGGATCATGTAGAGCGGATGGACCCCAACGTTCCTACCAAGAGATTCTTCGAATCCGCCCTGGATGGATGGCGCAGTAGAGGACGACCTTGTGGTAGGTGTCGCAAACAAGTGGAGGGGGACCTCAACCAACTTGGCGTGCGCAACTGGAGGCAGCTGGCTCGTAACCGGACTGGGTGGAGAGGTTTATTTGGTTGAGGGCCAGTCCCACCTGGACTGTAGCGCCACCTAAGTAAGTAAGTAAGTAAGTAAGGAGCGATGCATAATAAAATCTTATTTTCCTATAGCTATTTATTTTAAAAAGAAGAAATTTAATTATTTTACAATCAATAATTAGTTAATTACAACGACTATTGTAATGACCTCGAAGCCGGATTACAAGTCGAGCTTAATGACGTTGACACCAGCAATTGTCATAATGACTCCTTACCAATTCAGGTAGACGCAGTGGAATCAAGGGCGTCGATTTCCCAAAATATTTATGGACATTTTTCCGAGTTATAATTACTAGAGATGAGCAAAAAGGTGGTGTCCCTGTAAAGAGATGTAAGTGCTTAATGGAAACCTTTTTGCAATGTGATACAGATCAACCGGAAGGAAAGAGAATGAGGGCTGACTACAACACCGGATAAGAGGTTGTGATGATTTCTCAAAACATGTATCTATTCATTTTATGATAAATTTGAAGTTTCGAGGCCTTTAAATCAGCAAATGCTTATATGCGCAAAAGTAAGATACAATAAAGTACCGCTTAGACTTAAAAAAAATTTCTGTACTTTGCTTTACAATAATTTTTTTTTTTTTTTTTTTGGTTGCGCCTGGAGGTGCAGGAATCTTCAAAAGATACCAATGGTCCGTACCATTGGTTATGCCCGATTCATATATCTGACAATGCCAATCAGTGCTAGTCAGTATATGCCTACGGGCTAAACCTCACCCCCTCAGAGAGGCACTATGAGAACCGGCTGCGCGTACTCATAGTAGTAGGAAATTCGTTCCTCTCATTTTTTCATTTTTTGTGATGACTACGACTAAGTTGCCTTAACGAGTAGTTTACGCTTCTGTAGTGTTAATCGCGTTAGGTAGGTAGCTTTCCAGTGAAGGCACCTACTAATACCGTCATTACATGCGGTTTTTCCTTACGGCCAGTGATCAAAATTTCGCCAGTGATTAAATCATATCCCGGAGCCTTGTTATTTTTCAATTTTTGTATTGTCATTCGAAGTTCGGACAGAGATACGGTTTTTACTCTAAAGTTGTCGGGTGCCATATTATCATTCGGATCTTCGATCAACGGTTGTCCATCGAACGGCTTGAACGTTTCCTCTAAGTGATCGGCAAATAATTCTGCTTTCTCTTTATCTTCTTTTGCCCATTCCCCGTTAGCTTTCCTAATTGGCGGCGAGTGCATTACAGGTTTCCTTATGGACTTCAAGGCTTTCCATAGAGAGTAGTTTGAATACTTATCAGCGGTCAAACCCTCGAGGTAAGTAGAAGTCTCGTGATTTTTTAGGTCCTGCAGCACTTTTTTAAGCTTGTTACAAAGATGGTTCAGATAAGTTTTATCCGGTGGCGCGCGGGATTGTTGCCATCTCTTGCGCACTCTCCTCTTTTCTCGTATGAGGTCTTCGATTTCAGGCTGGTATTTGACTTTATTGTTCCGCCCTTCTGTCTTTCGCAAAGGAGTGTTTTTCCACGCTGAGCTCTGAATGGCTTCGACGAGTTTGTCGATTTCTTCTTCTATTTCGAACGGTGTCTTTAGCGGTACATTTAAAGCAACATTTTCCTTGCAGTCTCTTCTGAAAGCGTCCCAGTTAGTTTTGTTACTAGTTAACCTAGGCGGTCCTTCTTTTTTACTAGACTTCCACCTATTTTCAGAGTGACTGCCGAGTGATCTGAGCACAGATCATAGCATTCTTCGATTTCCGTCAAATTTTTAGTTAACCCTTTTACGATAAAGAAGTCGACGAGGTCAGGGATTTTATTTTTGTCAGTTGGCCAATAAGTTGGCTTTCCTGTCGAAAAAAAGTTCACCCCACGTTTCATGCTGGCTTTGTACAATAATCTGCCTTTTGTCGAATTGCATCTGGATCCCCAGAAAGTGTGTTTCGCGTTAAAGTCACCACCTAAGACAAAATTAGGTCCGAGTGAGTCAAAGAGACGAACGAGGTCGTCTTCTACTAGCTTATATCCCGTAGGGAAGTAACTAGATCCGCTGTTGTAGTCTAAGTGGTTTATTTTTACGGAGACTGAGCTTATTTGCATAGAATCAAATTCTATTTCTATGTTTTCGGAGTGCTTAATACAGTCTTTGATGTAAAGAGAGGACCCGCCTCTCGCATTTTCCGAAGGATGATTCGCATGGTAATCGCTGTAGCCTTTTATTTTGGGTCTAAGTCCCTTTTTTAAGTGCGTTTCCGATACCAAACATATGTCAATGTTATTTTTCCGTAGAAACACTTCTAACTCGTCGATTTTTTTCAGAAGGCCGTTTGCGTTCCACGTTAGTATCTTAAGTAGCTGTTTCATATTCATGTTTTTTTGATTGTCTTGCGACGTTTGAACTCGAGCTTGTTCAATTTGTCAAGTATAATTTTATTTACTTTGGTTTGCTCCTCAAATTTTTCCAATATAATGGTAAATATTTGGCTAACCGGAATCTGTTGTAGCTGATCTTAATTTGTTTTCGTTTGACGCGACTTGCGCGTACGATCTCGCGTCAACCTGTGGCGGTTTTTCCGCTGCACTTGGACCAGCGACGTTCTCTTGCGCAATTTTTTTATTTCCCTTTATCGGTCGCTTCGTTTTGACTGGCTTAGCGGTCTTGGGCTTATCGGTTTTACGATCTCTTAAGCTTGGGTTCGGGTGTATCGGTTTCTTGAGAGTATCGCGCCTTTTTTGAAGCTCCTTTGCTACTTCACAACCTCGATAGTTTGCTGGGTGCTTGCCTTTACAGTTTATGCAGGTCGCCGGAGCCTGCTTATTTAAGCCACACCTTTCTGATAAGTGGTTCCCGGCACATTTTACACATTTCGGTTCTTTTTGGCAATACGACTGGGTGTGATTGAAACCTTGACAGCGTTTGCACTGAGGTATCGATCGTGTATTCGTACGCATAGGCTCGATTTTAACTACGATATTCAAAATACTTTTTACGTTATAAATATCGTCTATATTTTCGCTTCTATCGAAGGTTAGCATAAAGAGCGGAAGTCCATGCTTGACCAAGATTTCATTGCCTTGTTCCGTTTTCTGCTTTATCTTCTTTAAGATATTAATTGCGTCGATAATTTTCAAGCCTTATCCTTTAAGGTCATTTATAATGTCATCTTTAGTGCATGAGGGGTGGAGACCCCTTGCTATAACACGGAGTGGTCTTTCTGATTTATTTTCGTAGGTGAACCACTGGATCTTTTCCGCGTTTAGTTTTTTCGATATTGCTCGGTAGCCGTCAGAGTCAACTACATTAATTTTCCAATCATTGTTTCGGAATGACGTTACTTTAAATTCCGATGTCACAGTTCCCTTAAGAAGGCAATGCAATTTATTGTAGTCCGTAAAGCCGACGACGTTTATTGCAGGCGGGGGACGTAATTTGTCGTGAGTTTGTTTCTGTTTCAAGTCTTTTTCCTTGTCTTGTTTTCGTGACTCGACTTCAGGTGAAGAACCGGCTCTTCGTTTTTTGCTGGGTCTTTTCTTTGAGACCCCATTTGTTTCGCGTGCTAGCTCTTCTTCATCCGTGTGATATTTGGGACTAGCTGCACGGGGTGGGGTAATTTCCCGTTCTCTTTGCAAAAGTGAATTCTTTAACGCCTTGTTTTCCTCTTTTAGTGATTCTACCTCTCTCTTAAGCTCTTGGTAGAGTAGATCCATTTTATTTAGCTTAATACGGAGTTCATTGTTTTCTTCCTCAAAGCTATTACATTTCACTGAGTCCCGTTTCTCTTGCGCTTGCGCTTCCGGCGGACTTCTTTTTCCGGAGACATTCGGTCTTGATGGTGGAGACCGAGTTACCCTTGAATTTCTCAAAAAGGGGTTTATTAAATGCAACAATTGGCTCTCCCCAGAATCCGTAGAGCCTACCTCCGAAGAGGGTGGATTTTCCAGAGAACCTGGACTGCCACCTGGGGTACTATATCTATTTGTTTTACTCATTGCATATTATGTATACATTTTATCCCCGGTATACGAAGGGTGGATTTTAGTCGAATCTTACGACAGGCATGCCTACCTCTGGTATATTCTGCCCCCTACCCGAAGGGTATTATTACAATAATAAAACTTTATTTCACATTTTCTAAAAACTGTATTTTATCATTACTTACTTATTTACTCTAGGTGGCGCTACAGTTCGCGAAGAACCTGGGTCTCAACCAACAATCCTCTCCTCTTTGCTCCGCCTTTATATAATTGCCTCCAGTTGCACACTCCAAGTTGGTCGAGGTTGGCACCTACAGCGAGGAGGTCCTCTACTGCGCCGTTCCTCCGGGTTAGATTCGAGGACGGGTCAGAGCGTTGGTGTCCATTCGCTCTACATGTCCTAGCCAGGGGCAGACGCTTCACTTCTACCTTCTGCTGACGAGAAACATTTACTTTTTTAATCTACTGGGACTTAGGGCAACCCTGATAGTTTGCGGTATGCCCCGTATTCCTACATAATGCACACGAGAGCTGACGTTATTCAGTCGCGCCGTCCCTATCTAGCGCGCATTCCTCTGCTTTGTGGTATTTTCCACATTTCACGCATCGAAGCTGCCTATCGCAGTTCGACGCGGCGTGCCCAAACCTCTGGCAGCGAACGCACTGTATCATGCCTTCGCTCCTCTTTACTTTTTCCCGTGTGACAACCTGGTAGTCTAGGACTTTGATACTCCTTAGACCATCCAGTTTACTGTTGGGTGAGAGCTAAACTAGGAAGAACGGTAATTTCCGTTTCTCCCTTTTGGCCTTAGCTGTAATGAATGGCTTAACCCCTACGAAAATGAGTCCATCGCACTCTTCCTCTTGAAGTAGCTTTAAGAGCTCCTCCGGTTCGGTCGACGGTTCCATCCCCTTCAGTAGCGTGGTTTGCAAATTTTCCCTCTTCGGGGTGAAAGAGAAGAACTCCGTCGTCGACTCCTTCAATAAATTTTTAATTTGATGGTACTGCTCCATTGTGTTGCAGTGGATAGCATGCCTATCTACGCTTAGTCGTTTGATATAGAAATTACTACCTATGGCCGAATTACATAGTTCGATGGTGTCCTTAAGCTCCATCTTAAAGGTGTTAACAGGTGGGACCCTTTGTTTTACCTTCTGCTGTGGCTGTTGTTGCTGCTGCTGTTATTGCTGCAGCTGTTGTTGTTGTTGCTGCGATTTGTGCAGCTGTTGTTGCTGCTGTGATTTTTGCAGCTATTTCGGTAGCTGAGTTTTTCTCTGCTGTGGTTGTCCCGGCTGTTTTTGCAGGTGTTGCTTCTGTTGTTGCCACTGCTTCGGTTTTACCTGCCGTTGGGGCTTTGGCTGTGGCTGTTGTTATCGTTGTTTCGTCTGCTCCTTCTCTTTCAGCTGACTTTGTGCTGACTGCTGTCGTGGCTGTTTGTTTGGCCTTGATTTCATTGACCCTCTGGAGGAGCTGCCTAATACTCCTGTTTAGTCTTTACATTCGGTTCTAATTTTCCAGGTGCCACTGTACTCTTCGTAGTCTTCATTGCCGCCCCTCCCTTCACTCCAACCGGCAGCTTTCGGTTGAAGATGATAGCAAGGGGTGCTTGAACACGTTGGGAGTCGGCCTTAGCCTCCTTCTTCGCTTTGAGCTACCATCAGCCCACCCTGTGGTTTGATGATCTGATGACTCCACTTCGTCATCGGCAGATGTTGTTTGGTCCGCTGGTCCCGTACGTGGATTCCATCGAATGATGGTGTTTACCGCTTTTATGCCCTTCTATTGTTTTTGTTTATTTAAATTAAAGAAAAGATAATACTTTTAGACCTGGCCGGGACTTAAACCAGTGTGCCTGGCTTGGCCGACTGATAGCACTCACACTAGCTCAAGTTTCCTTTTATTAACACACTGTCTAATCGTTCTCTTAAAAGAGTTACTACTATTTTAAGCAAAGCCGAAGCACGTCTGAACTCCACGAAGGTCTGTGAACGACGACTGTATAAGGGAATGGACAAACCAAAGAATTTTCGAATTACAGTCTTCACTTTTGAGACGACGAAAACCACAGAACCTCCGGTATAAGGACCAAGTAATCGGGGATGCCAAAAAACTTGGCCTGCGTAAATGGAAGCAGCGTGCTCGGGATCGACTGCGTCTCAAGTATAGACTACCTATATAAAACATACCTATATAAACAGTTGCTGAAAATTGAGATTTCTTACAGAAGTCTATCACTAAGAATAATTAAACATTTTCTTTAGTAATTAAAAGGATTTATTTTTATTATACTTATGTAATAATTTTAAAATCAAAATGTAATTAATTTTCTGATTTCTTAAATTAAGAGTTGAATAGCACAAATATTTCCGATCAAGGATATTGTCATCTCGCAATATCATCCATCACATGTCCATCAAAAATGTTCCTGCAGACTTGAACCTTTTGATGTTTGGTTGGTCATCATTGCACTCTGCTATATACTGCCGGTCTGTCAGGGTCGGATCATTTCTATTCTGATCATCACCCATCGGTACTTGGATATATACATCAGCATTACGATTTTCCAAAATTTCCACACGAAGTATAAATAACATGTCCGGATTCGGATAGCTCTCAAAGGATTTCTTGTCAATTATGTATCCATACGTATATGATCCAGCGTAAACTTTGATACGATTTTTACACTCCATTGGGATTAAAAAGTGTTCCATAGCTGATGGAAGAAAATAAGTTCATAATGAGTAAATGCATTCAATAGTTGAGTCTTATTTGAACTTACCAATTTTAATAACTTCCTCGTAGTTAGCATTCGTTGGGCAGCAAATTTGATTTTCGATTCCTCCGTATGCGAATCTTATCTTGCGAGTTTGTTCCATCTTAAAATGCTTTAATTAAAAATAATAATGAAATGTTGGTAGGGGTATTTGAAGGCACAGAAATGCTCGAGGATATGTTTACTATGCAACAAGTGGATGGCGAATGTATCAGGTACTCCGAAAGCAGGGAATTTATACAAGTTCCTTACTACTCGAAACTTGAGATCGTATTAGTGTTAACGATCTCATTAGGAAAATTAAGGAAATGGTGGCAAGATCAGGTAGAAAAAATGTCCCTATTTTTTCTCAATATGTCAATGACTTTATAGCAGCAATTAATAGGGTTTTTTTCAATGGAAATGACTACATTAGGTCGCTTATTATTACGCTTCATGAGCTGTCGATTTATCGGCATTTCCAAGACCTTGAGAGGAAGGAACGTAAGTGCAATGGGTAGGATAGAGAGAAAAGCAAAGGCTTTTCAGGTACAGGTGGAGACAAAGCACTACCTGGCAGCGTGGAGTTCCCTACAAAGTGAGCAGCAAACAGATTGTGCTTGTCTAAGGGGCTGATAGCTGGAATGTTATTGTAAATGAGCGAAATAGATTTTTTTAATATATTTAGCGAATGGCGAACAAATTTGGTCATAATAAAAGATTTTCTAGAGTTTTATGAACAAAAATGTTTTATTTTTCTTCTTTAGGCCCTGTCATGCCTTGTGGGGGATACGGCGTCAACAACTCCTGTGTGCCATTTTATTGGACGTCCATTAACTCTCTGCAACTCATCCCCAGAGTTCTAAATTCATTCTAAATTGTTATGCGCCAAGTTTCTCTGGGGTGCCTATCCTACTTAATTGGGTAAGCGACTTGCATTGAATGGCAAGTTTGCCAAGGAATTCTTCTTCGTGCCTACAGGTATGTCCAATCTACTGTCATTTTCTACAGCCACACTTAGGCCAGACTAAGCCCATTTTGATACCACATGAATCTATCATCTCCAGGGGAAAGCTACATGTCGAACCAGTTGGAGCTCGTTATGAGCCCATGTACAAGGGAACATGGCTCCCCTTGGATCGAAAAACTGTCAACCAAATCGGTCACCACCTAGTTGCAGCCAAGGTACGGGTGCGGATATCCAGAACGGAGCAAAATCAACGAAATACTGCGAGGAAGTTTGACGTCTGACGGTTACAATCGTAAGATACCGAAAGAGCATTTGCAGATCGAGTTTCAGTCATATGCCTTATTGAATAGACTTAATATTTCAGGATTCATAACTATAGGCTATGCAGTTGATCTTGTGATCATCATCAAAGGTAAACATGAAGACAATATGTGTCAACTCATGCAAAATTCCCTCCTTGTAGTCTCGGACTGGTGTGCTGGAGAGGGCCTATCGATTAACCCCAGCAAGGCAGTCGTTGTACCGTTTACAAGAAGAAGAATGCTTAACATTGGCTTAGTGACTCTAAGTGGCACAACCACTCATTTTCCGATGAGGTTAAGGTTCCAGGAATTGTCCTGGAGAATAAACCTAATTGGAACTTTCATGTTAAGCATAAAATTGCCAAGGCGAGCATTGCCATGTGGGCCTGTCGCCGTATGTATGGCGAAATCTGCAGCCTGTCCTCAAAGGTCATATTCTGGATATATACCACGGTTGGTGGACGAAAACTAAGGATGTCACAACCATCAACAAACTCACTAAACTTCAAAGACTAGCTTGCCTCGGTATCACAGGTACTATGCATACTTGTCCCACAACACCTATAGAAACCATATACACACTCACTCCGTCACATGTTATGTATATGTATATACGAGTATTATATACGTATTCATAAAAAAAAGTGGCAATTCGCAGTGCAGTTAGTCTTCGAAAGTCGGGTGTTAATAGTACATGGGATCTCATTGATCTATTAACTGACTTCCCCGACCTAGACACGCTCAGCACGGCTTCCGACTTTACCCCCAAATCACTCTACTTTGGTATAAGGTTTGAGATAATATATGGAACAATGTTGGGCCGTTGCATGATCCAAAAGGAATCGCGTGGTATACCGATGGATCAAAAATGAATTCAGGAGTTGGTGCCAGTGTGCACGGACCCAACTATAGAATTTCGAAATCACTTGGAAAGAGTCCCCATGTTTTCCAGGCCGAGCTTGTGTTAACATAAACCTGCATTCAGGCATCAAAGGTGCCTCTATCCACATACTCACCGAAAGCCAAGCGGCGCTTAAAGCACTGATCTCCCAATTGATCAGTTCAAAACCATTTCATGTGCATCTCCCACAGGAATAGCTCCTAAGGTCTCCGGCAGGCTAAAAGACCTGTCCAACCCTTCCAAAGACAGGCAGTTGATATCCTAAAATATCGCAGAAACGACATAAGAAGAATTGTGAGCTTCATTACCGGTCACTGTCAACTACTTTAGCACCATAACAAAATGAGAAATCGCAGAACACATACTATGTCAGTGCGTAGCTCTGTGTAGAATTAGGAGAAGCTTTTTCGTCAAAGAGATCATATCTCCAATAGACTTAAGGAACTCCTCCGCAGCCATAATTATAGCTTTCTATGAGCGGAGGAGAAAAGAGGAACAGCGAACACTTTATTGTAGGAATGATGTTCGAAAATTTTACCAAAAGGTAAAAAGAACATGCCAGGGTTTCAAAGCCAGAACATAAGCCTGCAAGGACGAGAATGGCAATATAGTAGTAGAATCGCAGTCGGTGCTGGGGATATGGAAGGAACAATTCTGCACACTGCTAAACGGCGATGATGATCAATATTTCGCTGCCGCCGAACGTTTCAAGGTAAGCAGTATGCACCAGATCATCTGTAAAATCTGGTCGGACAAAAGTACATCCGATGAATGGAACCTCAGCTTCATTTATCCGATCCTGAAGAAAGGAGACTCTCTGAACTACGCCAACTACAGAGGTACACGTCTTCTCAACATCACATATAAGACCTTGTCTGTCGTCTTATGTGAACGCGTAAAACCGATCGCCAACAACCTGATCGATCCTTATCAGTGCGGTTTCAGACAAGGAGAGTCCACCATTGGCCAAATATTCACGCTGCGGCAGATCTAAGAAAAACCCACGAATATAAAATCGATACGCATCACCTCTTCATCGCTTTCAATGTTGCCTATGATAACGGGTATAAAGACGGGTTATAGTTTCTCCGTTTATGCAAGATGACGATGGAGAACTCTCGCTGCTCCACCAAAGTTGGTAAGAACTTCACCGAGCCGTTCGATGTCAGGAAAGGTCTTAGACAAGGTGACGCGCTATCATGCGAACTCTCTACCATAATACTTGAAAGAATTGACAATAACTTACAAGCCAACACCTAAAGTACAATCTTTTACAACTCTGCACAACTTCTCGCTTAGGCTGATAACATTGACATAGTCGGAAGAACTCCGTGGGCCGTCAGTGGGTCGTTTGCGAGTATTAAGATCGAGGCAGCAAAGATGGGTTTGCGCCCAATGAAAGTAAAACAAAATATATACTGTCTACAAAAAGGACACCCAAAATAGGCGTCATGGACAGAACACCACAATAAATAAATAAATAAATAAATATTTGGCGCAAGGGATTCGAACTTGAAACCTCACGAGTAGTGATCTGGCACACTAACCACTTACGTCACGGCGCCCACAATAGACAGATATAAT
The DNA here is from genome assembly GCA_945910035.1 of Brachypalpus laphriformis. NCBI lineage: Eukaryota > Metazoa > Arthropoda > Insecta > Diptera > Syrphidae > Brachypalpus > Brachypalpus laphriformis. The sequence continues at coordinate 40,125,536 of OX246753.1, forward strand.
TTTGAGGTAGAAAAATGATTTTGTCTACCTACGCTCTATGGTGAATTCCGCAAATGACATCAGTAGGGAGATCAAACGAAGAATTACTCCTGCCAATCGTTGTTTCTATGGGCTAAGAAGTCAATTGAGTAACAAAGCCCTATCTCGAACTACTAAGGTAACTCTTTATAAGACACTAATCATCCCAGTCCTGCTGTATGGCGCAGTAGCATGGACTTTGTCGAAATTGGATGAAGATGCCTTTGGTTGCTTTGAGAGAAAAGTTTTTCGAGTGATCTCTGGTCCCGTCTGCATAGACGGTGAGTGGAGGAGAAAGTATAATCCCGAACTAAACGCCCTGTACAAGGACATCGACTTAGCCAGAAGAGTTCACATACAGCGACTAAGTTGGCTGGGTCATGTAGAGCGGATGGACCCCAACGTTCGCACCAAGAAATTCTTCGAATCCACCCTGGATGGACGGCGCAGTAGAGGACGACCTTTTGGTAGGTGTCGCAAACAAGTGGAGGGGAACCTCAACCAACTTGACGTGCGCAACTATAGACAGCTGCCTCGTAACCGGACTGGCTGGAGAGGTTTATTTGGTTGAGGGCCAGGTCCACCTTGGACTGTAACGCCACCTAAGTAAGTAAGTAAGGAGCGACGTTCTTATTATTTTCATCACAAAATCGGAGGGATTAAGGATTCTAAGAAAATCCTTACTTTCTTACATACTTAGGTGGCGCTACAGTTCGGGGTGAACCTGGGCCTCAATCAACAAGCCTCTCCATTTAGCTCGGTCTTTAGCTAATTGCCTCCAGTTGCGCACTCCAAGTTGGTCGAGGTCCCCTTGAACTTGTGCGCGCCACCTACGGCGATGATTCCCTCTACTGCGTCGTCCGTCGGGTTTAGATTCGAAGACTATGCGGGCCGGAGCGTTGGTGCCCATTCGCTCTACATGTCCTAGCTATCTCAGACGTCCAATACGCAGTTTTTTGATTATGTCGATGTCGCTGTACAGCTCGTATAGTTCGTGATTGAATCCTCTCCTCCAAAACTCGTCAACGCAAACGGGACCGAAAATCTTAAGAAGAATTTTTCTGGTCAAACGGTAGTGCTAATGAAAATCATTACAACACATATCTAAGAAGTAAGCAACATACATACATATGTTTTTTTTTTGTTGAAGAGCCTATAAAAGTCAAAACCCGGGCATAATAAAATCTTATTTTCTTATAATTTATTTTAAAAAGAAGAAATTTAATTATTTTGCAATCAATAATTAGTTTATTATAACAACTATTGTAATGGCCTTGAAGCCGGATTACAAGTCGAGCTTAATGACGTTCACAGAAGCAAATGTGATAATGACTGCTTTACCAATTCAGGGAGACACAGTGGGATCAAGGGCGTGGATTTCCGAAAATATTTATGGAAAATTTTCCGAAAATATTTATGGAAAATTTTCCGAGTTACGTATATTAGTATATGGATAGGATGAAGGTTAAAATTGAAGGATATGTTTTAGCGAGCACCATACAAATTGGTTATTAAGAAAATTTGAGTTTTAACGTTTAGTAAAAGTTAGACCGATTTACTCCCGATGCTATAAAAGGCAATATATTTCGAATCCTTGATGCATACTTCCACGGAGCAATACAGTTGAGAAGCGCACGCAGAGTACTTGTGTTAATTAGTAAAAAATTATTTACGCGAAACCGGTTTGGTTTGTTTTCTTTCACTGCAATAAAATCTCTAATGAGTGTTTTAGTATTGGAAAAACCCCAGCCCTAATTTTAGTTTTAATACTTTATTGCTTAATTCTTTTATTATTGTGTTACATTTTTTATGACAATAGTGCACATCCATTTAATTTCATTTATATGTATGAATAAAATTTAATTATTGTTCATTGTTCAATTCCAGGAATTAAACCCAAATTTGGATGGGTAAAAAACAGAAATTGAAGCGGTAGCTTCATCAGCATGGGGCGAGATCGTCGAAGTGATCTCTCAGAAGGCTGCTACCCATGGAAGGGAGGTCATATCTCACATACATGACCTCTACGAGATGGAAGAAGATGCCAATTTCGATCCGCAACAGCCATGCATCGACAGCTCGTCCGACGAAGAGGTAGAAATGGAGGTCGGAGATGACTTAGATGAGAGCGGAAACGAAAGTGGAAGCGATCACCAAGTCGTAAACTCGATAGACGAGGAGGAATGCACTCCAGGAGAAAACGGCTTTAGCGTCGTAACTAACAAGAAAAGAAAGAAGTCGAATTCGGCGACTTCTTCCTTATCTAAAACTAAGGCTAAGCTGCCTCGCTCATCTATGGTGCTGAGCGTAACACCAACACCACGACCTCCATCGCCAGCGACGTCTGCTACACTGACAGCTGCTCCAGCAACATCGCATCCGGCGGCCGCATCCTCAATCAAGGGTACAGTTATGACCCCCATAATTTGCTACAACCTTAATGCAGCTGAGCTAAGCCGCTTCTCAAAGGAAGCAAAAATGGAGTTGAAAATCCATAACATCAACTTCACCAAGTCAGTCGTCACCACCACGACGAAGGACCATCATAAAAGAATAAGGGAATTTTTAGCACAAACAAACGGGGTATAATACATACACCCCAAAGGAGGATAGGAAGGCCCTTCTTGTTTTGAAAGGGATCCACCACAGCTACGAGGTAGCTGAAATAAAAGAGGATATGTGCCAAGCCGGAATCCCAGCGATTGAGGTCAGCCCTTATAAGACCAACAGGACCGATCGGAGGTTTAACAACTTCGTGGTGCAGGTTACAAACGGCACCGACCTGTCAGCAATTTATAAGAGGAATCTGCTAATGAACCAAAAAGTTCAATGCAAGAGGTCCAAGGTTGACACCAAGGACGAAGAGGTATTCTGCGCAAACTGCCAGAAGACTGGTCAACCAGCCAACTACAAAATTGCCCCAAGTATAGGGAGAAGCTGGCGAGCAAAGCTAAGTCGGCTCTCAAGAAATAGGAGCAACATATTTCAGCCACGAAAGCCATCGAAATTGGCTTAAGTTTCGCCGATGTCGTCGCTCTGAGGACTTGGGTAAAGCAGCAAGTTGCCATTCCAAAGCAGCAGCCACCCAAGATAAATTCGGCGAAATAAGCGGTACTATTAAAACCCGCTACAGCCCCACCAATTCTCACAGCAGCCCCAGCAAGGGGCTAGAAACGCACATGTGCACCTAGCTCACACAACATTTTTGAGGATACCGAGCGACTTTTGGAACAGATCTCCTGACCCTTCTTCAAAAGGCACGCAAGGTTGTGCCTTAAAACTGTGCCTTACTGGACGACAAGGCCAAGACAGCTATCCTGGGAGTACTTATTTCTGAACTATGTTCACAATAAATAAAATAAGTGTTTTTTCATACAACGTCAACTCTCTGTACTCGGTTGCTAAACGTATTGCCTTGAACTTGTTCGGTTAGGCGAAACGTCCTGACATTCTGCTATTGCAGGCACTATGGTCACGGCAAGCAATATGATCAACATTCCCGGCTACCGAGTATACAGAGTTGACAAAGTAACAGGAGGGAGAGGAACGGCAATCCTCTTACGAAACTTCTTTAAGGCTGAAGAGTTATACTCCATGGATTAACATCAATGGACGCAAGGGCGGTCAGCATCAGTGTCTCCGAATTTGAGACTCTACTGGTAGTCACGGTATATAACTACTGTGGAGCAACGAGGGAGAACATCCACCGAGAACTCACAAGTATCACCAACTTCGCCAATCAACACACATACTGCCTTGCCGGAGGTGACTTCAATGCTAGGCACACACTTTGGCATGACAGGAAGTGCTCATCACAGGGACTGGCAATTGTCAACTGGCTAAATGGAAACAGCCACCTGCATTCGTTTATTGTTATATCACAAGCACAAAGAACATTCTCAGGTACACTATCAACGCTGGATTTTTTCCTGGCAACATCCAATTTCGTCAATATACTGCCGGAATTTCAGAATTATTCATGCCTTGCGCACCCAAATGATTCCGATCATCTTTCAGTGGAACTAAAAGTTCGCCTGATGAGGCGTATTGTTACAAAAATGTACAATAGATCTCCTTGGTCGCAGTGTCCACACGCCATTTGGGCGTGGCCACACACCCGTTTAAAAAAAAAAAAATACACCGATGACATTGATATTCGGAAGAACTCAGTGGGCCGTCAGTGGGGCGATGAGTTTGCGGTCAATGAAAGCAAAACAAAATATATGGGGTCTACAAAAAAGGACACCCAACATCGGCGTCTTGAACAGCACAAAAGACAGATATAATTTGCAAAGGACGTTGTCTACCTAAGCTCTATGGTGGGCTCCGCAAATGACACCAGTAGGGAGATCACACGAATGATTACTCCTGCCAATCGTTGTTTCTATGGGCTAAGAAGGCAATAGGGTAACAAAGCCCTATCTCGAACTACTAAGGCAAATATGTAAAAGACACTTATCATCCCAGTCCTGCTGTATGGCGCAGAGGCATGGGTTTTAACAAAACCGGATGACGATGTCCTTGGTTATTTTAAGAGAAAAGTTCTTCGAGCGATCTTTGCTCCCGTCTGAATAGACGGTGAGTGAAGAAGAAAATGCAATGTCGAACTATACGGCCTTTATAAGGATATCGACTTAACCAGAAGAGTTCACATACAGCGACTAAAATGGCTGGATCATGTAGAGCGGATGGACCCCAACGTTCCTACCAAGAGATTCTTCGAATCCGCCCTGGATGGATGGCGCAGTAGAGGACGACCTTGTGGTAGGTGTCGCAAACAAGTGGAGGGGGACCTCAACCAACTTGGCGTGCGCAACTGGAGGCAGCTGGCTCGTAACCGGACTGGGTGGAGAGGTTTATTTGGTTGAGGGCCAGTCCCACCTGGACTGTAGCGCCACCTAAGTAAGTAAGTAAGTAAGTAAGGAGCGATGCATAATAAAATCTTATTTTCCTATAGCTATTTATTTTAAAAAGAAGAAATTTAATTATTTTACAATCAATAATTAGTTAATTACAACGACTATTGTAATGACCTCGAAGCCGGATTACAAGTCGAGCTTAATGACGTTGACACCAGCAATTGTCATAATGACTCCTTACCAATTCAGGTAGACGCAGTGGAATCAAGGGCGTCGATTTCCCAAAATATTTATGGACATTTTTCCGAGTTATAATTACTAGAGATGAGCAAAAAGGTGGTGTCCCTGTAAAGAGATGTAAGTGCTTAATGGAAACCTTTTTGCAATGTGATACAGATCAACCGGAAGGAAAGAGAATGAGGGCTGACTACAACACCGGATAAGAGGTTGTGATGATTTCTCAAAACATGTATCTATTCATTTTATGATAAATTTGAAGTTTCGAGGCCTTTAAATCAGCAAATGCTTATATGCGCAAAAGTAAGATACAATAAAGTACCGCTTAGACTTAAAAAAAATTTCTGTACTTTGCTTTACAATAATTTTTTTTTTTTTTTTTTTGGTTGCGCCTGGAGGTGCAGGAATCTTCAAAAGATACCAATGGTCCGTACCATTGGTTATGCCCGATTCATATATCTGACAATGCCAATCAGTGCTAGTCAGTATATGCCTACGGGCTAAACCTCACCCCCTCAGAGAGGCACTATGAGAACCGGCTGCGCGTACTCATAGTAGTAGGAAATTCGTTCCTCTCATTTTTTCATTTTTTGTGATGACTACGACTAAGTTGCCTTAACGAGTAGTTTACGCTTCTGTAGTGTTAATCGCGTTAGGTAGGTAGCTTTCCAGTGAAGGCACCTACTAATACCGTCATTACATGCGGTTTTTCCTTACGGCCAGTGATCAAAATTTCGCCAGTGATTAAATCATATCCCGGAGCCTTGTTATTTTTCAATTTTTGTATTGTCATTCGAAGTTCGGACAGAGATACGGTTTTTACTCTAAAGTTGTCGGGTGCCATATTATCATTCGGATCTTCGATCAACGGTTGTCCATCGAACGGCTTGAACGTTTCCTCTAAGTGATCGGCAAATAATTCTGCTTTCTCTTTATCTTCTTTTGCCCATTCCCCGTTAGCTTTCCTAATTGGCGGCGAGTGCATTACAGGTTTCCTTATGGACGTCAAGGCTTTCCATAGAGAGTAGTTTGAATACTTATCAGCGGTCAAACCCTCGAGGTAAGTAGAAGTCTCGTGATTTTTTAGGTCCTGCAGCACTTTTTTAAGCTTGTTACAAAGATGGTTCAGATAAGTTTTATCCGGTGGCGCGCGGGATTGTTGCCATCTCTTGCGCACTCTCCTCTTTTCTCGTATGAGGTCTTCGATTTCAGGCTGGTATTTGACTTTATTGTTCCGCCCTTCTGTCTTTCGCAAAGGAGTGTTTTTCCACGCTGAGCTCTGAATGGCTTCGACGAGTTTGTCGATTTCTTCTTCTATTTCGAACGGTGTCTTTAGCGGTACATTTAAAGCAACATTTTCCTTGCAGTCTCTTCTGAAAGCGTCCCAGTTAGTTTTGTTACTAGTTAACCTAGGCGGTCCTTCTTTTTTACTAGACTTCCACCTATTTTCAGAGTGACTGCCGAGTGATCTGAGCACAGATCATAGCATTCTTCGATTTCCGTCAAATTTTTAGTTAACCCTTTTACGATAAAGAAGTCGACGAGGTCAGGGATTTTATTTTTGTCAGTTGGCCAATAAGTTGGCTTTCCTGTCGAAAAAAAGTTCACCCCACGTTTCATGCTGGCTTTGTATAATCTGCAATAATCTGCCTTTTGTCGAATTGCATCTGGATCCCCAGAAAGTGTGTTTCGCGTTAAAGTCACCACTTAAGACAAAATTAGGTCCGAGTGAGTCAAAGAGACGAACGAGGTCGTCTTCTACTAGCTTATATCCCGTAGGGAAGTAACTAGATCCGCTGTTGTAGTCTAAGTGGTTTATTTTTACGGAGACTGAGCTTATTTGCATAGAATCAAATTCTATTTCTATGTTTTCGGAGTGCTTAATACAGTCTTTGATGTAAAGAGAGGACCCGCCTCTCGCATTTTCCGAAGGATGATTCGCATGGTAATCGCTGTAGCCTTTTATTTTGGGTCTAAGTCCCTTTTTTAAGTGCGTTTCCGATACCAAACATATGTCAATGTTATTTTTCCGTAGAAACACTTCTAACTCGTCGATTTTTTTCAGAAGGCCGTTTGCGTTCCACGTTAGTATCTTAAGTAGCTGTTTCATATTCATGTTTTTTTGATTGTCTTGCGAGGTTTGAACTCGAGCTTGTTCAATTTGTCAAGTATAATTTTATTTACTTTGGTTTGCTCCTCAAATTTTTCCAATATAATGGTAAATATTTGGCTAACCGGAATCTGTTGTAGCTGATCTTAATTTGTTTTCGTTTGACGCGACTTGCGCGTACGATCTCGCGTCAACCTGTGGCGGTTTTTCCGCTGCACTTGGACCAGCGACGTTCTCTTGCGCAATTTTTTTATTTCCCTTTATCGGTCGCTTCGTTTTGACTGGCTTAGCGGTCTTGGGCTTATCGGTTTTACGATCTCTTAAGCTTGGGTTCGGGTGTATCGGTTTCTTGAGAGTATCGCGCCTTTTTTGAAGCTCCTTTGCTACTTCACAACCTCGATAGTTTGCTGGGTGCTTGCCTTTACAGTTTATGCAGGTCGCCGGAGCCTGCTTATTTAAGCCACACCTTTCTGATAAGTGGTTCCCGGCACATTTTACACATTTCGGTTCTTTTTGGCAATACGACTGGGTGTGATTGAAACCTTGACAGCGTTTGCACTGAGGTATCGATCGTGTATTCGTACGCATAGGCTCGATTTTAACTACGATATTCAAAATACTTTTTACGTTATAAATATCGTCTATATTTTCGCTTCTATCGAAGGTTAGCATAAAGAGCGGAAGTCCATGCTTGACCAAGATTTCATTGCCTTGTTCCGTTTTCTGCTTTATCTTCTTTAAGATATTAATTGCGTCGATAATTTTCAAGCCTTATCCTTTAAGGTCATTTATAATGTCATCTTTAGTGCATGAGGGGTGGAGACCCCTTGCTATAACACGGAGTGGTCTTTCTGATTTATTTTCGTAGGTGAACCACTGGATCTTTTCCGCGTTTAGTTTTTTCGATATTGCTCGGTAGCCGTCAGAGTCAACTACATTAATTTTCCAATCATTGTTTCGGAATGACGTTACTTTAAATTCCGATGTCACAGTTCCCTTAAGAAGGCAATGCAATTTATTGTAGTCCGTAAAGCCGACGACGTTTATTGCAGGCGGGGGACGTAATTTGTCGTGAGTTTGTTTCTGTTTCAAGTCTTTTTCCTTGTCTTGTTTTCGTGACTCGACTTCAGGTGAAGAACCGGCTCTTCGTTTTTTGCTGGGTCTTTTCTTTGAGACCCCATTTGTTTCGCGTGCTAGCTCTTCTTCATCCGTGTGATATTTGGGACTAGCTGCACGGGGTGGGGTAATTTCCCGTTCTCTTTGCAAAAGTGAATTCTTTAACGCCTTGTTTTCCTCTTTTAGTGATTCTACCTCTCTCTTAAGCTCTTGGTAGAGTAGATCCATTTTATTTAGCTTAATACGGAGTTCATTGTTTTCTTCCTCAAAGCTATTACATTTCACTGAGTCCCGTTTCTCTTGCGCTTGCGCTTCCGGCGGACTTCTTTTTCCGGAGACATTCGGTCTTGATGGTGGAGACCGAGTTACCCTTGAATTTCTCAAAAAGGGGTTTATTAAATGCAACAATTGGCTCTCCCCAGAATCCGTAGAGCCTACCTCCGAAGAGGGTGGATTTTCCAGAGAACCTGGACTGCCACCTGGGGTACTATATCTATTTGTTTTACTCATTGCATATTATGTATACATTTTATCCCCGGTATACGAAGGGTGGATTTTAGTCGAATCTTACGACAGGCATGCCTACCTCTGGTATATTCTGCCCCCTACCCGAAGGGTATTATTACAATAATAAAACTTTATTTCACATTTTCTAAAAACTGTATTTTATCATTACTTACTTATTTACTCTAGGTGGCGCTACAGTTCGCGAAGAACCTGGGTCTCAACCAACAATCCTCTCCTCTTTGCTCCGCCTTTAGATAATTGCCTCCAGTTGCACACTCCAAGTTGGTCGAGGTTGGCACCTACAGCGAGGAGGTCCTCTACTGCGCCGTTCCTCCGGGTTAGATTCGAGGACGGGTCAGAGCGTTGGTGTCCATTCGCTCTACATGTCCTAGCCAGGGGCAGACGCTTCACTTCTACCTTATGCTGACGAGAAACATTTACTTTTTTAATCTACTGGGACTTAGGGCAACCCTGATAGTTTGCGGTATGCCCCGTATTCCTACATAATGCACACGAGAGCTGACGTTATTCAGTCGCGCCGTCCCTATCTAGCGCGCATTCCTCTGCTTTGTGGTATTTTCCACATTTCACGCATCGAAGCTGCCTATCGCAGTTCGACGCAGCGTGCCCAAACCTCTGGCAGCGAACGCACTGTATCATGCCTTCGCTCCTCTTTACTTTTTCCCGTGTGACAACCTGGTAGTCTAGGACTTTGATACTCCTTAGACCATCCAGTTTACTGTTGGGTGAGAGCTAAACTAGGAAGAACGGTAATTTCCGTTTCTCCCTTTTGGCCTTAGCTGTAATGAATGGCTTAACCCCTACGAAAATGAGTCCATCGCACTCTTCCTCTTGAAGTAGCTTTAAGAGCTCCTCCGGTTCGGTCGACGGTTCCATCCCCTTCAGTAGCGTGGTTTGCAAATTTTCCCTCTTCGGGGTGAAAGAGAAGAACTCCGTCGTCGACTCCTTCAATAAATTTTTAATTTGATGGTACTGCTCCATTGTGTTGCAGTGGATAGCATGCCTATCTACGCTTAGTCGTTTGATATAGAAATTACTACCTATGGCCGAATTACATAGTTCGATGGTGTCCTTAAGCTCCATCTTAAAGGTGTTAACAGGTGGGACCCTTTGTTTTACCTTCTGCTGTGGCTGTTGTTGCTGCTGCTGTTATTGCTGCAGCTGTTGTTGTTGTTGCTGCGATTTGTGCAGCTGTTGTTGCTGCTGTGATTTTTGCAGCTATTTCGGTAGCTGAGTTTTTCTCTGCTGTGGTTGTCCCGGCTGTTTTTGCAGGTGTTGCTTCTGTTGTTGCCACTGCTTCGGTTTTACCTGCCGTTGGGGCTTTGGCTGTGGCTGTTGTTATCGTTGTTTCGTCTGCTCCTTCTCTTTCAGCTGACTTTGTGCTGACTGCTGTCGTGGCTGTTTGTTTGGCCTTGATTTCATTGACCCTCTGGAGGAGCTGCCTAATACTCCTGTTTAGTCTTTACATTCGGTTCTAATTTTCCAGGTGCCACTGTACTCTTCGTAGTCTTCATTGCCGCCCCTCCCTTCACTCCAACCGGCAGCTTTCGGTTGAAGATGATAGCAAGGGGTGCTTGAACACGTTGGGAGTCGGCCTTAGCCTCCTTCTTCGCTTTGAGCTACCATCAGCCCACCCTGTGGTTTGATGATCTGATGACTCCACTTCGTCATCGGCAGATGTTGTTTGGTCCGCTGGTCCCGTACGTGGATTCCATCGAATGATGGTGTTTACCGCTTTTATGCCCTTCTATTGTTTTTGTTTATTTAAATTAAAGAAAAGATAATACTTTTAGACCTGGCCGGGACTTAAACCAGTGTGCCTGGCTTGGCCGACTGATAGCACTCACACTAGCTCAAGTTTCCTTTTATTAACACACTGTCTAATCGTTCTCTTAAAAGAGTTACTACTATTTTAAGCAAAGCCGAAGCACGTCTGAACTCCACGAAGGTCTGTGAACGACGACTGTATAAGGGAATGGACAAACCAAAGAATTTTCGAATTACAGTCTTCACTTTTGAGACGACGAAAACCACAGAACCTCCGGTATAAGGACCAAGTAATCGGGGATGCCAAAAAACTTGGCCTGCGTAAATGGAAGCAGCGTGCTCGGGATCGACTGCGTCTCAAGTATAGACTACCTATATAAAACATACCTATATAAACAGTTGCTGAAAATTGAGATTTCTTACAGAAGTCTATCACTAAGAATAATTAAACATTTTCTTTAGTAATTAAAAGGATTTATTTTTATTATACTTATGTAATAATTTTAAAATCGAAATGTAATTAATTTTCTGCTTTCTTAAATTAAGAGTTGAATAGCACAAATATTTCCGATCAAGGATATTGTCATCTCGCAATATCATCCATCACATGTCCATCAAAAATGTTCCTGCAGACTTGAACCTTTTGATGTTTGGTTGGTCATCATTGCACTCTGCTATATACTGCCGGTCTGTCAGGGTCGGATCATTTCTATTCTGATCATCACCCATCGGTACTTGGATATATACATCAGCATTACGATTTTCCAAAATTTCCACACGAAGTATAAATAACATGTCCGGATTCGGATAGCTCTCAAAGGATTTCTTGTCAATTATGTATCCATACGTATATGATCCAGCGTAAACTTTGATACGATTTTTACACTCCATTGGGATTAAAAAGTGTTCCATAGCTGATGGAAGAAAATAAGTTCATAATGAGTAAATGCATTCAATAGTTGAGTCTTATTTGAACTTACCAATTTTAATAACTTCCTCGTAGTTAGCATTCGTTGGGCAGCAAATTTGATTTTCGATTCCTCCGTATGCGAATCTTATCTTGCGAGTTTGTTCCATCTTAAAATGCTTTAATTAAAAATAATAATGAAATGTTGGTAGGGGTATTTGAAGGCACAGAAATGCTCGAGGATATGTTTACTATGCAACAAGTGGATGGCGAATGTATCAGGTACTCCGAAAGCAGGGAATTTATACAAGTTCCTTACTACTCGAAACTTGAGATCGTATTAGTGTTAACGATCTCATTAGGAAAATTAAGGAAATGGTGGCAAGATCAGGTAGAAAAAATGTCCCTATTTTTTCTCAATATGTCAATGACTTTATAGCAGCAATTAATAGGGTTTTTTTCAATGGAAATGACTACATTAGGTCGCTTATTATTACGCTTCATGAGCTGTCGATTTATCGGCATTTCCAAGACCTTGAGAGGAAGGAACGTAAGTGCAATGGGTAGGATAGAGAGAAAAGCAAAGGCTTTTCAGGTACAGGTGGAGACAAAGCACTACCTGGCAGCGTGGAGTTCCCTACAAAGTGAGCAGCAAACAGATTGCGCTTGTCTAAGGGGCTGATAGCTGGAATGTTATTGTAAATGAGCGAAATAGATTTTTTTAATATATTTAGCGAATGGCGAACAAATTTGGTCATAATAAAAGATTTTCTAGAGTTTTATGAACAAAAATGTTTTATTTTTCTTCTTTAGGCCCTGTCATGCCTTGTGGGGGATACGGCGTCAACAACTCCTGTGTGCCATTTTATTGGACGTCCATTAACTCTCTGCAACTCATCCCCAGAGTTCTAAATTCATTCTAAATTGTTATGCGCCAAGTTTCTCTGGGGTGCCTATCCTACTTAATTGGGTAAGCGACTTGCATTGAATGGCAAGTTTGCCAAGGAATTCTTCTTCGTGCCTACAGGTATGTCCAATCTACTGTCATTTTCTACAGCCACACTTAGGCCAGACTAAGCCCATTTTGATACCACATGAATCTATCATCTCCAGGGGAAAGCTACATGTCGAACCAGTTGGAGCTCGTTATGAGCCCATGTACAAGGGAACATGGCTCCCCTTGGATCGAAAAACTGTCAACCAAATCGGTCACCACCTAGTTGCAGCCAAGGTACGGGTGCGGATATCCAGAACGGAGCAAAATCAACGAAATACTGCGAGGAAGTTTGACGTCTGACGGTTACAATCGTAAGATACCGAAAGAGCATTTGCAGATCGAGTTTCAGTCATATGCCTTATTGAATAGACTTAATATTTCAGGATTCATAACTATAGGCTATGCAGTTGATCTTGTGATCATCATCAAAGGTAAACATGAAGACAATATGTGTCAACTCATGCAAAATTCCCTCCTTGTAGTCTCGGACTGGTGTGCTGGAGAGGGCCTATCGATTAACCCCAGCAAGGCAGTCGTTGTACCGTTTACAAGAAGAAGAATGCTTAACATTGGCTTAGTGACTCTAAGTGGCACAACCACTCATTTTCCGATGAGGTTAAGGTTCCAGGAATTGTCCTGGAGAATAAACCTAATTGGAACTTTCATGTTAAGCATAAAATTGCCAAGGCGAGCATTGCCATGTGGGCCTGTCGCCGTATGTATGGCGAAATCTGCAGCCTGTCCTCAAAGGTCATATTCTGGATATATACCACGGTTGGTGGACGAAAACTAAGGATGTCACAACCATCAACAAACTCACTAAACTTCAAAGACTAGCTTGCCTCGGTATCACAGGTACTATGCATACTTGTCCCACAACACCTATAGAAACCATATACACACTCACTCCGTCACATGTTATGTATATGTATATACGAGTATTATATACGTATTCATAAAAAAAAGTGGCAATTCGCAGTGCAGTTAGTCTTCGAAAGTCGGGTGTTAATAGTACATGGGATCTCATTGATCTATTAACTGACTTCCCCGACCTAGACACGCTCAGCACGGCTTCCGACTTTACCCCCAAATCACTCTACTTTGGTATAAGGTTTGAGATAATATATGGAACAATGTTGGGCCGTTGCATGATCCAAAAGGAATCGCGTGGTATACCGATGGATCAAAAATGAATTCAGGAGTTGGTGCCAGTGTGCACGGACCCAACTATAGAATTTCGAAATCACTTGGAAAGAGTCCCCATGTTTTCCAGGCCGAGCTTGTGTTAACATAAACCTGCATTCAGGCATCAAAGGTGCCTCTATCCACATACTCACCGAAAGCCAAGCGGCGCTTAAAGCACTGATCTCCCAATTGATCAGTTCAAAACCATTTCATGTGCATCTCCCACAGGAATAGCTCCTAAGGTCTCCGGCAGGCTAAAAGACCTGTCCAACCCTTCCAAAGACAGGCAGTTGATATCCTAAAATATCGCAGAAACGACATAAGAAGAATTGTGAGCTTCATTACCGGTCACTGTCAACTACTTTAGCACCATAACAAAATGAGAAATCGCAGAACACATACTATGTCAGTGCGTAGCTCTGTGTAGAATTAGGAGAAGCTTTTTCGTCAAAGAGATCATATCTCCAATAGACTTAAGGAACTCCTCCGCAGCCATAATTATAGCTTTCTATGAGCGGAGGAGAAAAGAGGAACAGCGAACACTTTATTGTAGGAATGATGTTCGAAAATTTTACCAAAAGGTAAAAAGAACATGCCAGGGTTTTAAAGCCAGAACATAAGCCTGCAAGGACGAGAATGGCAATATAGTAGTAGAATCGCAGTCGGTGCTGGGGATATGGAAGGAACAATTCTGCACACTGCTAAACGGCGATGATGATCAATATTTCGCTGCCGCCGAACGTTTCAAGGTAAGCAGTATGCACCAGATCATCTGTAAAATCTGGTCGGACAAAAGTACATCCGATGAATGGAACCTCAGCTTCATTTATCCGATCCTGAAGAAAGGAGACTCTCTGAACTACGCCAACTACAGAGGTACACGTCTTCTCAACATCACATATAAGACCTTGTCTGTCGTCTTATGTGAACGCGTAAAACCGATCGTCAACAACCTGATCGATCCTTATCAGTGCGGTTTCAGACAAGGAGAGTCCACCATTGGCCAAATATTCACGCTGCGGCAGATCTAAGAAAAACCCACGAATATAAAATCGATACGCATCACCTCTTCATCGCTTTCAATGTTGCCTATGATAACGGGTATAAAGACGGGTTATACAGAGCCATGTCTAGTCTCGGCTTCCCTGCCAAGTTTCTCCGTTTATGCAAGATGACGATGGAGAACTCTCGCTGCTCCACCAAAGTTGGTAAGAACTTCACCGAGCCGTTCGATGTCAGGAAAGGTCTTAGACAAGGTGACGCGCTATCATGCGAACTCTCTACCATAATACTTGAAAGAATTGACAATAACTTACAAGCCAACACCTAAAGTACAATCTTTTACAACTCTGCACAACTTCTCGCTTAGGCTGATAACATTGACATAGTCGGAAGAACTCCGTGGGCCGTCAGTGGGTCGTTTGCGAGTATTAAGATCGAGGCAGCAAAGATGGGTTTGCGCCCAATGAAAGTAAAACAAAATATATACTGTCTACAAAAAGGACACCCAAAATAGGCGTCATGGACAGAACACCACAATAAATAAATAAATAAATAAATATTTGGCGCAAGGGATTCGAACTTGAAACCTCACGAGTAGTGATCTGGCACACTAACCACTTACGTCACGGCGCCCACAATAGACAGATATAATTTTGAGGTAGAAAAATGATTTTGTCTACCTACGCTCTATGGTGAATTCCGCAAATGACATCAGTAGGGAGATCAAACGAAGAATTACTCCTGCCAATCGTTGTTTCTATGGGCTAAGAAGTCAATTGAGTAACAAAGCCCTATCTCGAACTACTAAGGTAACTCTTTATAAGACACTAATCATCCCAGTCCTGCTGTATGGCGCAGTAGCATGGACTTTGTCGAAATTGGATGAAGATGCCTTTGGTTGCTTTGAGAGAAAAGTTTTTCGAGTGATCTCTGGTCCCGTCTGCATAGACGGTGAGTGGAGGAGAAAGTATAATCCCGAACTAAACGCCCTGTACAAGGACATCGACTTAGCCAGAAGAGTTCACATACAGCGACTAAGTTGGCTGGGTCATGTAGAGCGGATGGACCCCAACGTTCGCACCAAGAAATTCTTCGAATCCACCCTGGATGGACGGCGCAGTAGAGGACGACCTTTTGGTAGGTGTCGCAAACAAGTGGAGGGGAACCTCAACCAACTTGACGTGCGCAACTATAGACAGCTGCCTCGTAACCGGACTGGCTGGAGAGGTTTATTTGGTTGAGGGCCAGGTCCACCTTGGACTGTAACGCCACCTAAGTAAGTAAGTAAGGAGCGACGTTCTTATTATTTTCATCACAAAATCGGAGGGATTAAGGATTCTAAGAAAATCCTTACTTTCTTACATACTTAGGTGGCGCTACAGTTCGGGGTGAACCTGGGCCTCAATCAACAAGCCTCTCCATTTAGCTCGGTCTTTAACTAATTGCCTCCAGTTGCGCACTCCAAGTTGGTCGAGGTCCCCTTGAACTTGTGCGCGCCACCTACGGCGATGATTCCCTCTACTGCGTCGTCCGTCGGGTTTAGATTCGAAGACTATGCGGGCCGGAGCGTTGGTGCCCATTCGCTCTACATGTCCTAGCTATCTCAGACGTCCAATACGCAGTTTTTTGATTATGTCGATGTCGCTGTACAGCTCGTATAGTTCGTGATTGAATCCTCTCCTCCAAAACTCGTCAACGCAAACGGGACCGAAAATCTTAAGAAGAATTTTTCTGGTCAAACGGTAGTGCTAATGAAAATCATTACAACACATATCTAAGAAGTAAGCAACATACATACATATGTTTTTTTTTTGTTGAAGAGCCTATAAAAGTCAAAACCCGGGCATAATAAAATCTTATTTTCTTATAATTTATTTTAAAAAGAAGAAATTTAATTATTTTGCAATCAATAATTAGTTTATTATAACAACTATTGTAATGGCCTTGAAGCCGGATTACAAGTCGAGCTTAATGACGTTCACAGAAGCAAATGTGATAATGACTGCTTTACCAATTCAGGGAGACACAGTGGGATCAAGGGCGTGGATTTCCGAAAATATTTATGGAAAATTTTCCGAAAATATTTATGGAAAATTTTCCGAGTTACGTATATTAGTATATGGATAGGATGAAGGTTAAAATTGAAGGATATGTTTTAGCGAGCACCATACAAATTGGTTATTAAGAAAATTTGAGTTTTAACGTTTAGTAAAAGTTAGACCGATTTACTCCCGATGCTATAAAAGGCAATATATTTCGAATCCTTGATGCATACTTCCACGGAGCAATACAGTTGAGAAGCGCACGCAGAGTACTTGTGTTAATTAGTAAAAAATTATTTACGCGAAACCGGTTTGGTTTGTTTTCTTTCACTGCAATAAAATCTCTAATGAGTGTTTTAGTATTGGAAAAACCCCAGCCCTAATTTTAGTTTTAATACTTTATTGCTTAATTCTTTTATTATTGTGTTACATTTTTTATGACAATAGTGCACATCTATTTAATTTCATTTATATGTATGAATAAAATTTAATTATTGTTCATTGTTCAATTCCAGGAATTAAACCCAAATTTGGATGGGTAAAAAACAGAAATTGAAGCGGTAGCTTCATCAGCATGGGGCGAGATCGTCGAAGTGATCTCTCAGAAGGCTGCTACCCATGGAAGGGAGGTCATATCTCACATACATGACCTCTACGAGATGGAAGAAGATGCCAATTTCGATCCGCAACAGCCATGCATCGACAGCTCGTCCGACGAAGAGGTAGAAATGGAGGTCGGAGATGACTTAGATGAGAGCGGAAACGAAAGTGGAAGCGATCACCAAGTCGTAAACTCGATAGACGAGGAGGAATGCACTCCAGGAGAAAACGGCTTTAGCGTCGTAACTAACAAGAAAAGAAAGAAGTCGAATTCGGCGACTTCTTCCTTATCTAAAACTAAGGCTAAGCTGCCTCGCTCATCTATGGTGCTGAGCGTAACACCAACACCACGACCTCCATCGCCAGCGACGTCTGCTACACTGACAGCTGCTCCAGCAACATCGCATCCGGCGGCCGCATCCTCAATCAAGGGTACAGTTATGACCCCCATAATTTGCTACAACCTTAATGCAGCTGAGCTAAGCCGCTTCTCAAAGGAAGCAAAAATGGAGTTGAAAATCCATAACATCAACTTCACCAAGTCAGTCGTCACCACCACGACGAAGGACCATCATAAAAGAATAAGGGAATTTTTAGCACAAACAAACGGGGTATAATACATACACCCCAAAGGAGGATAGGAAGGCCCTTCTTGTTTTGAAAGGGATCCACCACAGCTACGAGGTAGCTGAAATAAAAGAGGATATGTGCCAAGCCGGAATCCCAGCGATTGAGGTCAGCCCTTATAAGACCAACAGGACCGATCGGAGGTTTAACAACTTCGTGGTGCAGGTTACAAACGGCACCGACCTGTCAGCAATTTATAAGAGGAATCTGCTAATGAACCAAAAAGTTCAATGCAAGAGGTCCAAGGTTGACACCAAGGACGAAGAGGTATTCTGCGCAAACTGCCAGAAGACTGGTCAACCAGCCAACTACAAAATTGCCCCAAGTATAGGGAGAAGCTGGCGAGCAAAGCTAAGTCGGCTCTCAAGAAATAGGAGCAACATATTTCAGCCACGAAAGCCATCGAAATTGGCTTAAGTTTCGCCGATGTCGTCGCTCTGAGGACTTGGGTAAAGCAGCAAGTTGCCATTCCAAAGCAGCAGCCACCCAAGATAAATTCGGCGAAATAAGCGGTACTATTAAAACCCGCTACAGCCCCACCAATTCTCACAGCAGCCCCAGCAAGGGGCTAGAAACGCACATGTGCACCTAGCTCACACAACATTTTTGAGGATACCGAGCGACTTTTGGAACAGATCTCCTGACCCTTCTTCAAAAGGCACGCAAGGTTGTGCCTTAAAACTGTGCCTTACTGGACGACAAGGCCAAGACAGCTATCCTGGGAGTACTTATTTCTGAACTATGTTCACAATAAATAAAATAAGTGTTTTTTCATACAACGTCAACTCTCTGTACTCGGTTGCTAAACGTATTGCCTTGAACTTGTTCGGTTAGGCGAAACGTCCTGACATTCTGCTATTGCAGGCACTATGGTCACGGCAAGCAATATGATCAACATTCCCGGCTACCGAGTATACAGAGTTGACAAAGTAACAGGAGGGAGAGGAACGGCAATCCTCTTACGAAACTTCTTTAAGGCTGAAGAGTTATACTCCATGGATTAACATCAATGGACGCAAGGGCGGTCAGCATCAGTGTCTCCGAATTTGAGACTCTACTGGTAGTCACGGTATATAACTACTGTGGAGCAACGAGGGAGAACATCCACCGAGAACTCACAAGTATCACCAACTTCGCCAATCAACACACATACTGCCTTGCCGGAGGTGACTTCAATGCTAGGCACACACTTTGGCATGACAGGAAGTGCTCATCACAGGGACTGGCAATTGTCAACTGGCTAAATGGAAACAGCCACCTGCATTCGTTTATTGTTATATCACAAGCACAAAGAACATTCTCAGGTACACTATCAACGCTGGATTTTTTCCTGGCAACATCCAATTTCGTCAATATACTGCCGGAATTTCAGAATTATTCATGCCTTGCGCACCCAAATGATTCCGATCATCTTTCAGTGGAACTAAAAGTTCGCCTGATGAGGCGTATTGTTACAAAAATGTCGGGGTCGACGTTGACCCTGACCTGAGGAGAGGAAAATAAAAACTCGAACGCTGGGTTTTGTTGGTTCCCGAGAGGGTTTAAATTCTTTTTTTTTTATTTTGGAAAAAAACTAGTGTTGAAAACTTGTCCTCTAGTCTCGTTGCTCCGAACTCCACGACCAATTCGCCTTTTGACCTCCTAGCAGCGGCTTTTTATAGGCCCATCGCTAGTTTCCAACAGCCTTCCAGTCTCCACCGTCATCATGCTGGAAAATTTCACACGTCCGCCATCTTGTCTAAGCTTGCCACGACTGTAGTATCTCCCCCGCAAATTTTCCGCCAAAATCATCGCCTTTTCCAAATTCCTCGTGAAATTCCCTTTCTTTTGATATGTGATATGTCCCCACCCTTATAAGGTGTAATCGGACTGCAGGATTTGTTCGCTTCGAGCCGGCCGACATCGCCATGTGAGCAGCTGTCAAACACAGCTGTTGGGGAAATTGGTGATCCATGCGGTTTCGATAAAAATTTACTTTGGTGGCTCCGGGATACGTCTTTGTTCGTAACACTGCTCTCTCCTCAAGACTCAAAGTTCCGACTGAGTCTCAGCTGGCGACGCGTAAGGCGCGAGTCTGTTCACGTGCACCACCCTGAAGTTCTTGCTCCCTGCTATCTGTATTCGATACACCAGGTCCGAAAGTCGCTTTATGATCTTGACGGGTCCCTCCCAATCACATTGCAACTTGGGGCAGAAACCTTTGCGCCTTTTCGGGTTGAAGAACCACGCCCGTTCACCTGCTTCAAATAGAATTGGATTAGAACTCAAGTCATACCTCGTCTTCATAGTTTCTGCAGTGGTTTGTAAGTGTGCTCGTGCAACATTGTGAATCCTCTGGAGCCGGCGTCGCAATTCGATTACGTGCTCTGGGGCAGTTGGTAGTTTTCCCGGTGGTACGCTGCATACCAAGTCCGCCGGGAGTTTGAGCTCCCTTCCCAATGTCATCATCGCTGGTGTAAATTTCGTTGATTCGTGTTCTGCGCTGCGGTATGCCAGGAGAGCTGGTTGCAGATGTTGGTCCCACTCTACTTGTTGACCTGTAAATTTTGCCAGGTAGTCCAACAATGTGCGGTTGAACCTTTCCACCATTCCATCAGACTGAGGTCGTAGCGGCGTCGTACGAGTTTTTTCGGCTCCTAAAACTTCCATGGCCTTCTTGAATACCTCAGCTTCGAAGTTCCTTCCCTGGTCCGAATGAATAGTGTGAGGGATCCCAAACCTGCAAAAGACGTCATCAATTAGTTTGTGGATAATAACCTCAGCTGTCTAGTTAGGCACGGCGAAGCATTCTGGCCACTTCGTGAAATAATCCATCACGACGACGATGTATCGATTACCAGCTGAGGTGCGTGGTAGTGGTCCTAGCACGTCAATGCCAATGCGCTCAAAAGGAGCGCCGGGGATACTGGGCTTTAATTTTCCGCATGTGCGCCGTGAGGGCCCTTTCCTTGTCGCGCACTGACGACAACTTAGGCACCAGGCCTTCACGTCCCTGGTACGGCCTATCCAGAAGTACCGGCTCTTCACTTTGCTGAGTGTGTTTGTCTGGCCCAAGTGTCTGCCGCTGGGGCTGTTGTGTAGCGACGCTAGAACTTCTGGAACAAGAGACGTAGGGATCGTTGGCAAGTCACTTACCGTACCGTGTTCGTCCTCCCAAGCTCGCATAATAATGCCGTCCTTCAGTCGTAAACGCTCAAACAGGCTCCAGTATGCTTTGACGTCTGGACTTTCA
Source organism: Brachypalpus laphriformis (assembly GCA_945910035.1). Classification (NCBI taxonomy): domain Eukaryota; kingdom Metazoa; phylum Arthropoda; class Insecta; order Diptera; family Syrphidae; genus Brachypalpus; species Brachypalpus laphriformis. Next base: position 40,146,763 of record OX246753.1, read on the forward strand.
CCCACGATTCGATCCATGCCAGGACGCGTCCCTGCTTCTAGCCATGCCTTTACCTTTGCCAAAGTTGAGTCCTTCTGCTGCTGCTGCTCTAAGTTCTGCGGGTTGGCTTCTGCGCCAAGTACGGCTACCAAAGAGGCCTCTTTCTCCTCCGCTCGTGCGCATTGTTTGCAGGTTCCACAGGGCCTGCGAGAAAGGGCGTCTGCATTACCGTGCCGCGGACCAGGTCGATGCTGAATCTCGCAATCATATTGCTGAAGTCGTTCGATCCATCTGGCCATATGTCCTTCGGGTTGCTTAAAATTGTAAAGCCAGCGAAGTATGAACGGTCTACCAAACAGGTAGTGGTGAAACCTGTGGGTGGCCAGGACGACAGCTAGCAGCTCCTTCCGTGTGACACAGTAGTTCTTCTCGGTCCTATTCAGGGTTTTGCTGAAGTATTCTAGGACTACTTCTGACTCTCCCTGTTTTTGGCTCAGCACAGCTCCGATTCCGACATTAGAGGCATCGGTGTCCAAGATGAATACGTCGTTCGTCGTGGGGAAAGCCAGGACGGGGGCTGTGGTCAGAGAATCCTTTAAGGTGATGAAAGCTTTCTCGCACGCTGGGGTCCAGTCAAATCGGCGTCTCTCCTCCGTCAACTCGGATAGTGGCTTAGCAATCATAGCGAACTGCTGGATAAGCCTCCGATAGTAGGAGCATAAGCCGAGAAAGCTTTTCACCTGCCTTTTCGTCTTCGGGGCAGGCCACTGTTGGACAGCTTGGATTTTGTCAGGATCGGTGCTTAGACCAGTGTCGGAGACAATATGCCCTAGATAATGAACACTCTTACGAAAAAAATGACACTTACTTGGGCTTAGCTTCAAGTTGGCCGCCTGCAACCTTTTGAAGACGGTCTCTAGGTTGGTCAGATGGTCTTCAAATCTCGAAGTGTAGACAATTACATCATCCAGGTAAATGAGAGCCGTCTGCCATGAAAGTCCTTGGAAAACCTGGTCCATCAACCGCTCAAAGGTGGCAGGGGCATTGCACAACCCGAAGGGCATCACATTAAAATGCCATAAGCCATTTCCGTTTGTAAACGCCGTTTTCTCCTTATTCTGCTCGCTCATCTCCACTTGCCAGTATCCGCTCTGGAGATCCATCGTGGAAAACCAAGTTGAGCCAGCCAACGTTGCGAAAAGATCATCCATGCGTGGCAAGGGGTAAGAATCCTTCTTAGTTACCTCATTAAGGCGACGGTAGTCCGCACAAAAACGAGTTGATCCGTTCTTTTTCCGCACCAGTACGATTGGAGCCGCCCAAGGACTATTGGATGTCTCAATTACGCGTCGATTGGACATGTCCTGAATCAGCTGTTTCATCTCTTCACGCTTGGCCAACGGAACTCTTCTGGCAGGCAGTCTTATGGGCTTTGAGTCTCCCGTATCAATTGTGTGTTTCGCCAGGCCTGTTCTACCGAAGTCATCAGGTCCCGCTGAAAAGACTGAGCGAAATTTCATTAGCAGCTTGTGGAATTCGGTCACCTGTTGCAAGGAAAGTTCCGATTGAGCCTCGACCAGTAGGTCTTCGAGAGTTTGTGGATTGACGTCCTTCTCAGGTGCTGGCACTTCACAAATTTCTACCTGCTCCAATTTGCCAACTATCATCTCCTTCGGCAAGGTGATGTCCTTCGACGATGTATTGATCATTCGCGCTACGATGTCTGTGCTTCCTGGATCGACTAGGCTTCTGCCGATCATTACCCCTTTGGGCATCTCCACGTCGTCACAGAGCTCCACCAACGCTGCTGCTCCTGAAACTGGCATAGGTTGTCGTAACTGGACCAAGACTTCCGATTTCGCGGGAAGCACTTGTGGCTCTGATGGCGTTAGCAATCTCGTTCGGGAATTCGCTGATGGGCGCAGTACATGTTTCTTACCTTGGATCTCTAAGCACATCTCTTCAAAGTCGAGGAGGCACTTATTATCAGTCAGGAAGTCCATTCCGAGGATGTTAGGCACATTGTGGCTGACTATAGCAAACGTGTGAAGGTATTCCTTGTGGTTAATCACTAACTTCACCCTTGCAGTACCCTTAGTCCATATCGTCCCTCCGGTGATTCCTGCTATCCTTATTGGTTGGCCCTCGATTGCCGCCTTTGATGGCAGGACATTCTCTGCAAGCACCGACACGTTGGCACCCGAGTCGATTATCAGTCCACAAAGCGTGCTGCCTATGTATCCATTTATGGTTAAGCTGGCGTCCCCCAAAGCCGCAATGATTGTCGATGTTCTGTTCCCACTCCCCTTGTTCGCGGCTTGTATTGGTTCTGTGGAAGAAACAAGAGAAGTTTGGTTATGTAGTGGTGCGGTATCATCCTCCACCACTGTCCTGCGCAACTCGCAAGGCCTCTGCCAGATTCTGTGGACGGCCCACGGCAACAAGGTTTTGTACTTGCTCATCCCGGATTCCATCGATAAACTGGTTCAGGACGATGTCTTCTACCACTTTTTCGGCGCATTCGGGGAAGGCCGTCACAGATAAGCGCTGTAGCTGAATAGCAAACTCCGCTAAGGGTTCTTTGGGTTTCTGGACGCGGTTCCGCAGCATGCTGTAGCTGGTTTGGTGGTCCAGACTAAACCTCTGCCGCAGAAGCTTACTAAGCACCTGGTACGACAGTGGCTTCCCTCTAGGGAGGGCACCCAATACCGAGAGAGCCTCACCTCGAAGCTGCATGGCCAGTCCGTTCGCCTTCTCCTCCTCAGTCCACCCATGGAATGCGGCGGCGATGTCGAATTGTCGCTCGTAGTCGTCCCAAGATGAGTGCCCATCGAACGGCTGTACCACGTTGAAATTGCCGGATTCCGTCGAACGCCCACAAACTGCGTCGCTGGGTCTGGACGGACACACGCTCCCGCCCTTCGTGATTGTCGTCCGCGGAGGCGTCTCAAAAACTTCACTCGCTCCCTTGGGTAAGCTCCCAGTTACTCTTTCGACGTCGATGTCGCTCTCATCTGATCGGTGAGGTGTCGGTCCATGTTGGTCGCTGCATTCTCTAGTCCCAGAATGTGGAGAGGAATGTTCAGCCGATGAAGGGTTAAACGTTTTGTCGGTCAAGGACCTCTCCAGTGCATCCACCTTTTCTCCGAGGAGCCTTTGTTTTTCGTACAGCTCGGTCTTCCACTCCTTGAATTTGCTCTCCCAAAAGGTCCGTTCGTGCAAACTCCGTTCTTCTAGGACGGCCGTAAGGTTTTTGAACTGCTCCCGCATCTCCTCGGCGCTCATGGTTAAGAACTAATCTTAGCTCTGTTCATTGAACCCCACACCTGACACCAATGTTACAAAAATGTCGGGGTCGACGTTGACCCTGACCTGAGGAGAGGAAAACAAAAACTCGAACACTGGGTTTTGTTGGTTCCCGAGAGGGTTTAAATTCTTTTTTTTTTTATTTTGGAAAAAAAACTAGTGTTAAAAACTTGTCCTCTAGTCTCGTTGCTCCGAACTCCACGACCAATTCGCCTTTTGACCTCATAGCAGCGGCTTTTTATAGGCCCATCGCTAGTTTCCAACGGCCTTCCAGTCTCCACCGCCATCATGCTGGAAAATTTCACACGTCCGCCATCTTGTCTAAGCTTGACACGACTGTAGTATCTCCCCCGCAAATTTTCCGCCAAAATCATCGCCTTTTCCAAATTCCTCGTGAAATTCCCTTTTTTTTGATATGTGATATGTCCCCACCCTTATAAGGTGTAATCGGACTGCAGGATTTGTTCGCTTCGAGCCGGCCGACATCGCCATGTGAGCAGCTGTCAAACACAGCTGTTGGGGAAATTGGTGATCCATGCGGTTTCGATAAAAATTTACTTTGGTGGTGAGCACCCTACACCCGAGTTTCACATCAGGTTTAACCGAATGAACTGGGTAGGACTTCAATCGGAAATCGACCGTTTTCAATCCGTCATTAACGATGTGTTGGAAAGGCAGAAAACACCAAAAACTAGTAGAGACAGGTACGAGAACCTGCCGCGTTACATCCAGGCTATTTACGCTCATAGGCAGCGGCTACTGACGCTCATGCGGCGGGCACTGAACACAGTCAACGATGAATATCTCAGTGTATCTTCCCAGCTACAGTGCACCAATACGATGTCCATCCGGGCGGTCAAAGACTGTCAAGACAAGGACTTCAAAAAGCGACTCGGAGACATCAAGCCTGAGCCTGATGCCTTCAGGAAGATAAATTCTCTGGTAGGAAGAGTACATTCCTTACCGGAGAATATCAGCCATGGCCAGGTAACTGCAACAACTCCGGCCAAGAAAGCCGAAGCGTTTGCAACCTACTTCGAGGGAAACTTTGTCGACCGCCCACCTGTTCATCTGCCTGATTTCTTGGAGGAAGTCGAAGCACAAGTCTGCGAGGCAACTGGACTCAGTACACAGATCACAACACTTAGCGAGGACAACCCGGCTAATGACCCAACCAGCGATGGAAGCTTCACCACCACTGAGCCAGTGGTGGATATAATTGAAAGCGGTAATGCCAAAAAATCGGCGGGAATTGAGTAGATTTCCAACTTTTTAATTAAAAAGTTGCCAAGTTTGGCCATTAACCTGCTGACGATTATTCTTAATAACTGTGTTAACAATGGCTACTTCCCCTTCAAATGGAAGGTTGCGAAAGTGGTTCCGGTGCCAAAAAAAACCGACTGCTCAAATGTGAGCGGATACAGGCCCATTGCCCTACAGTGCTGCGTAAGAATTCTGGAGTCAGTGATCTTGCAGAGAATCAACCATTTCGGCACGGAGCGAGGGATAGTCCCCAACAACCAGTACGGTTTTCGGGCGAGACATTCCACCGTGCACCCTCTGCTTTGGCTCCACAGCGACGTCACCCGCGGACTCAGCAAAAAGAAGACTACAGTAGCATGCCTTCTGGACATTGAAAACCCTTTGACAGCGTCTGGACGAAAGGTCTAACGTTCAAGATCATAAATTTAAGATTCCCAAATTTCTTGGTAAGAATAATTTATAATTTTCGTGCAGATTCACAACGCAAAGTCAAAAACAAAGAGGACCAACGCCGGAGTGCCGCAGGCATCAAGGCTTGGCCCTATGCTGTTCAACATTTTCCTTGCTGACCAGCCAGCCACATCAACAGGAACCAGGGCTTCGCTCTATGCAGATGACTCCTTAAAATATGTAGTCACCCTTTCTCCAGAGATAGCAGCCCGAAGAGTTGAAGCACACATCAAGACACTTTCTTAAGTGGGGAAGATCAACAGCAACAAAACTTAGCTAATTTGTTTTACGCCACCAACAGCAGCCACAAGAGGACACCGTGCGTTCGCAACTCGGTGCCGTAACATCAGGATCACACTTCCTGACAGCACTGAAGTGCCAACTAAGACGACAGCCAGGTATCTAGGAATAAATTTCAGTGAGAGGTTTAAATTTAATCCTCATGCTGAAATTATCCTGAGAAAAGCCAACTTCGCACTCCACCTAGTACACCCACTGCTGCGAAGTCGAAATGTCCTAAGTAGAGCGACCAAGCTCCTTATACCATATACAAGCAGTTGATACAACCAGTCATCACATATTGCTGTCCCATTTGGTTAACGATCTCACCAACGACGATGAAGAAGATCCAAGTTTTCGAACGGAAGGTCCTTCGAATATGTATAGGACTGTGGCGAAATTCAGTCGCATTTAAGTAGAAGATGCTCTACGAGAGCGCTGGTGTAGGCGCAATCGACGAGCATATGATGCAGCTATCAACTAAAATACTGCAAAACCTTGCTGACCATCCAAATGAAGACATCCAAGAATTCATCCAGCAACAGATCGAGCCAAGCCACCGTTACCTAAGCGTGCGAGCGATAACCGATGGAAGATTCAATGACATCATTTATAACAAGGAAATACCGTTTTACCAACTTGCAGACAACTTTTACCAACTTGCACTACCGAGGATAGTCGGATAGAACGCCCTTTTTTATAAAAGAAAAGTATAAATATTTTTTTATTTAGTAAAACACAGCTACTAGATTAAGTAAGACAATAATAATATTTTTGTAAAAAATTTTAATATAAATTTTAATATAAATATCACGTTGGGCACCTATTGTTGAGCCAACATTTAATTTATTAGTTATGAGTCTAGTTCTAAGTCAATTTGTATATAGAACAAAACATTGAATAAAATCTTAGTCGTAAGTCCTTGATGCATATTGAACAATCCTGTTGAGTAGCGAACATTGTTACATTTCAATTCGTCTGTAACGCACTTCCAAACAGATCCTACAAATGTCAGGACGCCAATGTTGCACCCTGAATGTGATCCATAATGGCAACTTCGCCAAGATATCCTTTCCGTGGAATACCTCGCACTAGGAGTTTATTAAAATTGGTATGTTGGATGGTTACTGATATCCTTTCTGCGGATTGTATCTAAATTTAGTTTTCTCAGCTATGGAACGTTTTTAACTCGCGGATGAGCTCATAAATTTTATTCAAATTTTATCCAAAGACAAGTATATCTTCAATAAGGACACCTTTGAGAACTATCTGCAGCTCTTTCTAAATCCGGAAATTACTTTCGAAATCGATGTAAATGTTGGATTTTTTCTTGATTACTTTCAAATATCTTCCGTTAGTTCTTCTGAAAATCTACTTGACAATTGCGAAAAACGTGACGACAATAGTGGTGTCTCTGCAAAGAGACGTAAGTGCTTAATGGAAACCTTATCGCAATGTGATCCAGATCAACCGGAAGTAAAGAGAATGAGGGCTGACTACAACACCGGATAAGACGTTGGTTTAAGATAATTTTGAAGTTTCGAGGTCTTTAAATCAACAAATGTTTATCTGCGCAGAAGTAAGATACAATAGAGTATCGCTTAGACTTAAAAAAATGTCTATACTTTGCTTTACAATAATAAAATGTCATTTCACATTTTCTAAAAACTGCATTTTATCATTACTTACTTATTTACTGTAGATGGCGCTACAGTTTGCGAAGAACCTGGGTCTCAACTAGCAATCCTCTCCATTTAGCTTAACCTTTAGTTAATTGCCTCCAGTTGCACACTCCAAGTTGGTCGAGGTTGGCACCTACAGCGAGGAGGTCCTCTACTGCGTCGTTCCTCCGGGTTCTACGGGTTGGAGCGTTGGTGTCCATTCGCTCTACATGTCCTAGCCAGGGGCAGACGCTTCACTTCCACCTTATGCTGACGAGACAGATTTAACTTTTTAATGTACTGGAACTTAGGGCAACCCCGATAGTCGGCGGTGTGCGTCGTATTCCTACATAATGCACACGAGAGCTGACGTTATTCAGTCGCGCCGTCCCTATCTAGCGCGCATTCCTCTGCTTTGTGGTCTTTTCACATTTCACACATCGAAGCTGCATATCGCAGTTCGACGCAGCGTGCCCAAACCTCTGGCAGCGAACACATTGTATCATGCCTTCGCTCCTCCTTACTTTTGATGAGCTGATAGTCTAGGACTTTGATACTTTGATGGTTTAACCATCCGGTTTGCTGTTGGGTAAGAGCTGAACCAGGAAGAACGGTAATTTCCGTTTCTGCCTTTTGGCCTTAGCTGTAATGAATGGCTTAACCCCTATGAAAATGAGTCCATCGCACTCTTTCTTTTAAGTAGCTTTAATAGCTCCTCCGGTTCAGTCGACGGTTCCATTCCCTTCAGTAGCATGGTTTGCAACTTTTCCCCGTTCGGGGTGAAAGAGAAGAACTCCGTCGTCGACTCCTTCAATAAATTTTTAATTTGATGGTACTGCTCCATTGTGTTGCAGTGGATAGCATGCCTATCTACGCTTAGTCGTTTGATATAGAAATTACTACCTATGGCCGACTTACATAGTTCGATGGTGTCTTTAAGCTCCGTCTTAAATGTGCTAATAGGTGGCACCCTTTGCTTTACCTTCTGCTGTGGCTGTTGTTGCTGCTGCTGTTGTTGCTCCGACTGTTGTTGCTGCTGCTGCTGCTGCTGCTGTTGCGATTGCTGTTGTTTCTGCTGCTATTGTTGCTGCTGGCGGTGTTGTTGCTGCTGCTGATGTTGCTGCTGCTGTTGTTGTTGTTGCTGCGACTTCTACAGCTGTTGTTGCTGCTGTTTCGGTAGCTGAGTTTTTCTCTGCTGTGGTTGTCCCGAGTGTTTTTGCAGGTTTTGTTTCTGTTGTTGCTGCTGCTTCGGTTTTACCTGCCGTTGAAGCGGCCTTCTCCAGCGCCAGTTCTAATTTTTCCAGCTGCCACTGTACTCTTCGTAGTCTTCGTTGGCATCCCTCCCTTTACTCCAACCGGCAGCTTTTCGGTTAAAGATGATAGCAAGGGGCGCTTAAACACGTTGGGAGTCGGCCTTAGCCTCCTTCTTCGCTTTGAGCTACCATCAGCCGACCCTGTGGTTTGATGATCTGATGACTCCACTTCATCATCGGCAGATGTTGTTTGGTCCGCTGGTCCCGTACGTGGATTCCATCGAATGATGGTGTTTACCGCTTTTATACCCTTCTATTGTTTTTGTTTATTTAAATTAAAGAAAAGATAATACTTTTAGACCTGGCCGGGACTTAAACCAGTGTGCCTGGCTTGGCCGACTGATAGCACTCACACTAGCTCAAGTTTCCTTTTATTAATACACTGTCTAATCGTTCTCTTAAAAGAGTTACTACTATTTTAAGCAAAGCCGAAGCACGTCTGAACTCCACGAAGGTCTGTGAACGACGACTGTATAAGGGAATGGACAAACCAAAGAATTTTCGAATTACAGTCTTCACTTTTGAGACGACGAAAACCACAGAACCTCCGGTATAAGGACCAAGTAATCGGGGATGCCAAAAAACTTGGCATGCGTAAATAGAAGCAGCGTGCTCGGGATCGACTGCGTCTCAGGTATAGACTACCTATATAAAACATACCTATATAAACAGTTGCTGAAAATTGAGATTTCTTATAGAAGTCTATCACTAAGAATAATTAAACATTTTCTTTAGTAATTAAAAGGATTTATTTTTATTATACTTATGTAATAATTTTAAAATCAAAATGTAATTAATTTTCTGCTTTCTTAAATTAAGAGTTGAATAGCACAAATATTTCCGATCAAGGATATTGTCATCTCGCAATATCATCCATCACATGTCCATCAAAAATGTTCCTGCAGACTTGAACCTTTTGATGTTTGGTTGGTCATCATTGCACTCTGCTATATACTGCCGGTCTGTCAGGGTCGGATCATTTCTATTCTGATCATCACCCATCGGTACTTGGATATATACATCAGCATTACGATTTTCCAAAATTTCCACACGAAGTATAAATAACATGTCCGGATTCGGATAGCTCTCAAAGGATTTCTTGTCAATTATGTATCCATACGTATATGATCCAGCGTAAACTTTGATACGATTTTTACACTCCATTGGGATTAAAAAGTGTTCCATAGCTGATGGAAGAAAATAAGTTCATAATGAGTAAATGCATTCAATAGTTGAGTCTTATTTGAACTTACCAATTTTAATAACTTCCTCGTAGTTAGCATTCGTTGGGCAGCAAATTTGATTTTCGATTCCTCCGTATGCGAATCTTATCTTGCGAGTTTGTTCCATCTTAAAATGATTTAATTTGTATAATACGTTGGTAGGGGTATTTGAAGGCACAGAAATGCTCGACGATATGTTTACTATGCAACAAGTGGATGGCGAATGTATCAGGTACTCCGAAAGCAGAGAATTTATACAAGTTCCCTTACTCGAAACTTGAGATCGGATTAGTGTTAACGATCTCATTAGGAAAATTAAGAAAATGGTGACAAGATCAGGTAGAAAAAATGTCCCTGTTTATTTCTCATTATGTCAATGACTTTATAGCAGCAATTAATAGGGTTTATTTCAATGGAAATGACTACATTAGATCGATAATTATAACGCTTCATGAGCTGTCGATTTATCGGCATTTCCATGACCTTGGGAAGAAGGAACGTAAGTGCAATGGGTAGGATAAAGAGAAAAGCAAATTCTTCTCAGGTACAGGTGGAGACGAAGCACTACCTGGCAGCGTGGAGTTCCCTACAAAGTGAGCAGCAAACAGATTGCGCTTGTCTAAGGGGCTGATAGCTGGAATGTTATTGGAAATGAGCGAGATAGAATTTTTTAATATTTTTAACGAAATTTTATTATCACAAATTTGGTGATAATAAAAGATTTTCTAGAATTTTACGAACAAAAATGTTTTATTTTTCTTCTTTAGGCCCTGTCATCCCTCGATGGGGATACGGCGTCAACAACTCCTGTGTGCCATTTTATTGGACGCCCATTAACTTTCTGCAACTCATCCCCAGAGTTCTAAATTCATTCTCAATTGTTATGCGCCAAGTTTTTCTGGGGTGCCTATCCTACTTAATTGGGTAAGCGAATTGCATTGAATGGCAAGTTTGCCAAGGAATTTTTCTTCGCGCTTCCAAGTATGTCCAATCTACTGTCATTTTCTACATCGTATGGTTATGCTTGTACTAATATATAGCTGTTGGTATGAGGGGTTCAATGCCGAATTTTATCTTGAAACCGTTCTTGTAATTGGTTCAGTACTCCATGTATTCGGTACACAGTCTTACTGTGATTCCGAACTGACTATGCGTCTGTACAAAGCACTATATTCGAATTATTCTGTTTATCGTGGTGCATACCATGATGGACATTTCCCATTTTCTTACAGTATAAAGACACAAGCTCGATTCTCTTCATAAATAAGAAGCTATCGATTGTTTGCAAATATGCATCTAAAGGGCGTTTTTTTTTGCTTGGATAGAACTTAAGATAGGAATAACTGTCATTCTGAGCTGTCATTCTAAATGCTATTTTTACAATTTTGTTTGGTATATGGTCGTCTGGAAAATCGTCATGAATAAACCCACGCTTGAACAACGTTACCAAATTATTTAGGTTATGTTAGGTTAGAATCGCAGGCTACAAAAAAGCAGCCTCACTTAGGCCAGACTAAACCCATTGCGATACCACATGGATCTATCATCTCCAGGGGAAAGCTACCCGTGGAACTAGCCCATGTCTCGATGTTCACAAGGGAACATAGCTCTCCTTTGATCGAAAAACTGTCAACCACATCGGTCACTACCTAGTTGCAGGAAAGGTACGGACGCGGATAAACAGAATGAAGGGAAATCAACGAAATACTGCGAGGAAGTTTGACGACTGACGGCTACAATCGTAAGATACCGAAAGAGCCTTTGCCGATCGAGTGTCTTTTGATCTTATTCTAAGTCATATGCCTTATTGAATAGACTTAATAGTTCAGGCTTATTAACTATAGGCTATGCAGATGATCTTGTGATCATCATCAAAGGCAAACATGAAGACAATATGTGTCAACTCATGCAAAATGCCCTCCTTGTAGAGTCGGACTGGTGTGCTGGGGAGCGCCTATCGATTAACCCCAGCAAGGCATTCGTTGTACCGTTTACAAGAAGAAGAACGGCACAACCATTCATTTTCCGATGAGGTTAAATATCTAGGAATTGTCCTGGATAGAAAATTTAATTGGAACTCCCATGTTAAGCATAAAATTGCCAAGGCAACTACTGCCATATTGCCCGGTCGCTGTATGTACGGCAAAACCTGGGGCCTGCCCTCAAAGGTCATATTCTGGTTATATACCATGGTTGTAAGACCCATCCATTGTCCGGTGGACGAAAACTTAGGAGGTCACAACCATCAACAAACTCACTAAACTTCAAAGACTAGCTTGCCTCGGTATCACAGGTATTATGCATACTTGTCCCACAACTGCCACAGAAACAATATTCGGACTCACTCCGTTACATGTTATGTATACGTATATATTATATTGTTATATTCTTGCTGGGGTTCGTTTGAATGAAACCGTCTTATGTGTATTTTAATCGTTTATTTATTATCAAACACTAACTTTACTTCAACTCAGTATTCAATCACTTTACTCTTTATTTATTTTAATTGTCGCTACAGATTTACTTTCAATACGTCGCTTGTTTTCACCACTGGTCGAATCTCCCTCTTGTAATCGCTGTATGTACTTATAAACAACTGTGTATACGATGGTTGTGGTATGGGTATTTATAGGAAATTGCAAGGGGTTCTAGAACATGCTAGATGTTTCTCCGGGTGAATTGATCATCCTGGAATATTGGGATATTGTGTGGAATAATTGTGGAACGTAAGCACATCAGGTTGGAGTATTTACTGCTAGCCGGTTTTGGCAATAGGTGTCCTCGCTGCAGTTTTAGTTTGGTACACAACCCACCCTGTAGTCAATGATACAATATGTATACGTACTCGTATTCATAAAAAAAAGTGGCAATTCGCAGTGCAGTTAGTCTTCGAAAGTCAGGTGCTAACAGTACACGGGATCGTGCGGATCGTGGATCTATTAACCGACTTCAATAAACTAGACATACTCAGCATAATTTCCGACTTTACCCCTAAATCACTCTACTTTGGTAGAAGGCTTGAGATGATATATGGAATAATGGCGCACCGTTGCATGATCCAAAGGAATGGCGTGGTATACCGATGGATCAAAAATGAATTCAGAAGTTGGTGCCGGTGTATATGGACCCAATTATAAAATTTCCAAATCACTTGGAAAGAGTCACCGCGTTTTCCAGGCCGAGCTAGTGTTAACATAAACTTGCACTCAGGCATCAAAGGTGCCTCTATCCACATACTCACCGAAAGTCAAGCGGCGCTTAAAGCACTGATCTCCCAATTGATCAGTTCAAAATCAGTTCATGTGCATCTCCCACAGGAATAGCTCCTAAGGTCTCTGGCAGGCTAAAAGAGCTGTCTCCAACCCTTCCAAAAACAGGCAGTTACTTACTTACTTTGGTGGCGCTACAGTTCGAGGTGAACCTGGGCCTCAACCAACAAGCTTCTCCATTTAGCTCGGTCTTTAGCTAATTGCCTCCAGTTGCACACTCCATGTTCGTCGAGGTCCCCTTGAACTTGTGCGCGCCACCTACGGCGTCGTCCCTCGGGGTTAGATTCGAAGACTCTGCGGGCCGGAGCGTTGGTGTCCATTTGCTCTACATGTCCTAGCCATTTCAGATGTCCAATACGCAGTTTTTTGACTAGGTCGATGTCGCTGTACAGCTCGTATAGTTCGTGATTGAATGTTCTCCTCCAAAACCCGTCAATGCAAACGGGACCGAAAATCTTACGAACAATTTTTCTCTCGAAGCGACCAAGGATATCTTCATCCTCTTTTAATAAAGTCCATGTTTCAGCACCGTAAAACAGGACTTTGATGATAAGTGTCTTTTACAGATTTGCCTTAGTAGTTCGAGATAGGGCTTTGTTACCCTGTTACCTTCTTAGCCCATAGAAACAACGATTGGCAGGAGTAATCCTTCGTGTGATCTCCCTACTGGTGTCATTTGCGAAGCCCACCATAGAGCCTAGGTAGACAACGTCCTTTGCTACCTCTAAATTATATCTGTCATTTGTGCTGTTCAAGACGCCGATGTTGTTTTGTAGACGCCATATATTTTGTTTTGCTTTCATTGACCGCTAACTCATTTTTCCTGCCTCGATCTCAATACTCGCAAACGCCCCACTGACGGCCCACTGAGTTTTTCCGAATGTCAATGTCATCGGTGTAAGCGAGTAGTTCTACAGACTTGTACGAGATTGTACCTCCGGTGTTGGTTTGTGAGTTTCGCACAATTCTCTCAAGTACTCTGTTGCTGTGCGTCACTTTGTCTAAGACCTTTCGTTTCGGTTCGTTGATGTTCTTTCCGACTTTGATGGAGCAGCGAGAGTTCTCCATTGTCGTTCTGCACAAACGGCCGAGCTTGGTAGGGATACGAAGACCAGCTATGTCTCTGTATAACTCGTCTCTATACACGCTATCATAGGCAACTTTGAAATCGATGAAAATGTGATGTGTATCGATTTTATATTCGTGGGTTTCTTCCAAAATCTGCCGTAGTCTAAATATTTGTTCGATGATGGACTCCCTGGGCCTGAAACCGCACTGATAAGGACCTATCTGGTTGTTGACGATCGGTTTTTGGTGCTCACATAATACAACAGACAAGGTCTTATATGCGATTTTGAGGAGACTTATACCTCTGTAGTTGGGTCTCCTTTCTTCAGGATCGGGCAAACGATGCTGAGGTTTCATTTATCCATTCCATTCGTACTTTCGTCCGACCAAATTTTGCAGATGAGCTGGTGCTTGCCCCTTACCAACTCATCTCCTCCTACGTTTATTGGATTTCAGTTTAGAGCCTTGTCAGGGCTAAGGTACAGTGCGATATCCAGGCATGATATTACTATCTTACAACTGACAGTTGAGGTGCGATGAAGTCCCTGGAATCTGTTTCCTTCAACGCAAAAACAGTCCTAAGCTGTCGCCTGTATCTTAACGAGATGGCCAAACAATTTAGCATTCACCTTATCTAGAAGCCGGGGCACAGGGATATTCCAGGGAACTGCTCGGCTGACAAACTCGCCAAGCAGGGCATTTGTCTACCGATCTCGTCCAGCAAGATGAACCTCGACATGCCTCTCACTACAGCGAAACTGCTACTTAAGCTCAACATCATCAGCGTGACAGATCTGGCCGGAGCTGGATCGGAAACGCTCCAACTGCCTTATCTGGCTGGAAAGATCGCTCATCGCAATTACAAGTAGGCGTTATTACGGGGTACTGCATCATTGGTAGTAGGCATATAATTAGGCAGGCCATCTTAGCAAATGATTTCTGTAGAAGTCCCATGGACGAGGAGGAGGAGGAAACCATACCTACCTCCTCGACAATTTAGGCGAGCTGGGTAATGTCAGTATCGGCAGCCTACAGTGCTTCATAACAAGCTCCAACTGATCGCAAGGGTAGATTTCAGTGTGCATTATAGATCCCTTTGGTATCACAATGGGCTTGGTCTGGCCTAAGTGAGGCAGAATGACAGCTCGAACTGACAGATATCCCTATCTTAAGTTCTATCCAAGCTTAAAAAAAAACACGATTTAGATGCATGTTTGGAAACCATCGAAAGCTTCTTATTCATAAAGCGAGCTTGTGTCTTTATACTGTAGAAATAAAAACAGAATAATTCAAATATAGTGCTTGCTACAGAAGCATAGTCAGTTCGGAATGACAGTAAGGCTGTGTATCGAATACATGGGATAAATAAAATTCGGCACTGAACCCTTCATACCAACAGCTATATATTAGTACAAGCATTACCATACGATATAGAAAATGACAGTAGATTGGACATACCTGGAGGCGCGAAGAAAAATTCCTTGGCAAACTTGCCATTCAATGCAATTCGCTTACCCAATTAAGTATGATAGGCACCCCAGAAAAACTTGGCGCATAACAATTTAGAATGAATTTAGAACTCTGGGGATGAGTTGCAGAGAGTTAATGGACGTCCAATAAAATGGCACACAGGAGTTGTTGACGCCGTATCCCCCACAAGGCATGACAGGGCCTAAAGAAGAAAAATAAAACATTTTTGTTCATAAAACTCTAGAAAATCTTTTATTATGACCAAATTTGTTCGCCATTCGCTAAATATATTAAAAAAATCTATTTCGCTCATTTACAATAACATTCCAGCTATCAGCCCCTTAGACAAGCGCAATCTGTTTGCTGCTCACTTTGTAGGGAACTCCACGCTGCCAGGTAGTGCTTCGTCTCCACCTGTACCTGAGAAGAATTTGCTTTTCTCTTTATCCTACCCATTGCACTTACGTTCCTTCTTCCCAAGGTCATGGAAATGCCGATAAATCGACAGCTCATGAAGCGTTATAATTATCGATCTAATGTAGTCATTTCTATTGAAAGAAACCCTATTAATTGCTGCTATAAAGTCATTGACATAATGAGAAATAAACAGGGACATTTTTTCTACCTGATCTTGCCACCATTTTCTTAATTTTCCTAATGAGATCGTTAACACTAATACGATCTCAAGTTTCGAGTAATCGAACTTGTATAAATTCTCTGCTCTCGGAGTACCTGATACATTCGCCATCCACTTGTTGCATAGTAAACATATCGTCGAGCATTTCTGTGCCTTCAAATACCCCTACCAACGTATTATACAAATTAAATCATTTTAAGATGGAACAAACTCGCAAGATAAGATTCGCATACGGAGGAATCGAAAATCAAATTTGCTGCCCAGCGAATGCTAACTACGAGGAAGTTATTAAAATTGGTAAGTTCAAATAAAACTCAACTATTCAATGCATTTACTCATTATGACCATCTTTTCTTCCATCAGCTATGGAACACTTTTTGATCCCAATGGAGTACAGAAACCGTATCCAAGTTTACGCTGGTTCATATACGTATGGATTCATAATTGATAAAAAATCCTTTGAGAACTATCCGAATCCGGACATGTTATTTGTACTTCGTGTGGAAATTTTGCAAAATCGATGGATCCAAGTACCGATGGGTGCTGATGAGAATAGAAATGATCCGACCTTGACAGACCGGCAGTATATAGCAGAGTGCAATGATGACCAACCAAACATCAAAAGGTTCAAGTCTGCAGGAACATTTTTGATGGACATGTGATGGATGATATTGCGAGATGACAATATCCTTGATCGGAAATATTTGTGCTATTCAACTCTTAATTTAAGAAAGCAGAAAATGAATTACATTTTGATTTTAAAATTATTACATAAGTATAATAAAAATAAATCCTTTTAATTACTAAAGAAAATGTTTAATTATTCTTAGTGATAGACTTCTATAAGAAATCTCAATTTTCAGCAACTGTTTATATAGGTATGTTTTATATAGGTAGTCTATACCTGAGACGCAGTCGATCCCGAGCACGCTGCTTCCATTTACGCAGGCCAAGTTTTTTGGCATCCCCGATTACTTGGTCCTTATACCGGAGGTTCTGTGGTTTTCGTCGTCTCAAAGGTGAAGACTGTAATTCGAAAATTCTTTGGTTTGTCCATTCCCTTATACAGTCGTCGTTCACAGACCTTCGTGGAGTTCAGACGTGCTTCGGCTTTGCTTGAAATAGTAGTAACTCTTTTAAGAGAACGATTAGACAGAGTGTTAATAAGAGGCAACTTGGGCTAGTGTGAGTGATATCGGTCGGCCAAGCTAGGGACACTGGTTCGAGTCCCGGCCAGGTCTAAAATTATTATCCCTTTTTTAATTTAAATAAACAAAAACAATAGAAGTGGGTAAAAGCGGTAAACACCATCATTCGATGGAATCCACGTACGGGACCAGCGGACCAAACAACATCTGCCGATGACGAAGTGGAGTCATCAGACCATCAAACCACAGGGTCGGCTGATGGTAGCTCAAAGCGAAGAAGGAGGCTAAAGCCGACTCCCAACGTGTTTAAGCGCCCCTTGCATCTTGCCCCCTCATCTTTAACCGAAAAGCTGCCGGTTCGAGTGAAGGGATGGATGCCAACGAAGACTACGAAGAGTACAGTGGCAGCTGGAAAAATTAGAACTGGCGGTGGAAAAGGCCGCTTCAAAGGAGGTGGCAATAGGTTTGCTAATCTAGCTACCTCTGAATCTGAGGATGAAGATTAAGAGATGTAAAGCCTAAACAGCAGTATTAGGCAACTCCTCGAGAAGGTCAATGCAATCAAGGCCAAACAAACAGCCAGGCGGGAGAAGGAGCGACAGCTGGAGCTCCAGCGTATGCAAACACAGCAACGACAGCAGTCAGCACAAAGTCAGCTGGATGAGAATGAGCAGACGAAACAACAACAACAGCCACGGCCAAAACCCCAACGGCAGCAACAACAGAAACAACACCTGCAAAAACACCCGGGACAACCACAGCAGAGAAAAACTCAGCTACCGAAACAGCAGCAACAACAGCTGTAGAAGTCGCAGCAACAACAACAACAGCAGCGGCAACATCAGCAGCAACAACACCAGCAGCAGCAACAGTAGCAGCAGAAAGAACAGCAATCGCAACAGCAGCAGCAACAACAGTCGGAGCAACAATATCAGCAGCAACAGCAGCCACAGCAGAAGGTAAAGCAAAGAGTGCCACCTATTAACACATTTAAGATGGAGCTTAAGGACACCATCGAACTATGTAATTCGGCCATAGGTAGTAATTTCTATATCAAACGACTAAGCGTAGATAGGCATGCTATCCACTGCAACACAATGGAGCAGTACCATCAAATTAAAAATTTATTGAAGGAGTCGACGACGGAGTTCTTCTCTTTCACCCCGAACGGGGAAAAGTTGCAAACCATGCTACTGAAGGGGATGGAACCGTCGACTGAACCGGAGGAGCTCTTAAAGCTACTTAAAAAGAAAGAGTGCGATGGACTCATTTTCGAAGGGGTTAAGCCATTCATTACAGCTAAGGCCAAAAGGCAGAAACAGAATTTACCATTCTTCCTGGTTCAGCTCTTACCCAACAGCAAACCGGATGGTCTAAGGAGTATCAAATTCCTAGACTATCAGCTCATCACATGAGAAGAAGTAAGGAGGAGCGAAGGCATGATACAATGCGTTCGCTGCCAGAGGTTTGGGCACGCTGCGTCGAACTGCGATATGCAGCTTCGATGTGTGAAATGTGAAAAGACCACAAAGCAGAGGAATGCGCGCTAGATAGGGACGGCGCGACTGAATAACGTCAGCTCTCGTGTGCATTATGTAGGAATACGACGCACACCGCCGACTATCGGGGTTGCCCTAAGTTCCAGTACATTAAAAAGTTAAATCTGTCTCGTCAGCATAAGGTGGAAGTGAAGCGTCTGCCCCTGGCTAGGACATGTAGAGCGAATGGACACCAACGCTCTGACCCGTAGAACCCGGAGGAACGACGCAGTAGAGGACCTCCTCGCTGTAGGTGCCAACCTCGACCAACTTTGAGTGTGCAACTGGAGGCAATTAACTAAAGGTTAAGCTAAATGAAGAGGATTGCTAGTTGAGACCCAGGTTCTTCGCAAACTGTAGCGCCATCTACAGTAAATAAGTAAGTAATGATAAAATGCAGTTTTTAGAAAATGTGAAATGACATTTTATTATTGTAAAGCAAAGTATATACATTTGTTTAAGTCTAAGCGATACTCTATTGTATCTTACTTCTGCGCAGATAAACATTTGTTGATTTAAAGACCTCGAAACTTCAAAATTATCTTAAACCAACGTCTTATCCGGTGTTGTAGTCAGCCCTCATTCTCTTTACTTCCGGTTGATCTGGATCACATTGCGATAAGGTTTCCATTAAGCACTTACGTCTCTTTGCAGGGACACCACTATTGTCGTCACGTTTTTCGCAATTGTCAAGTAGATTTTCAGAAGAACTAACGAAAGATATTTGAAAGTAATCGAGAAAAAATCCAACATTTACATCGATTTCGAAAGTAATTTCCGGATTTAGAAGGATAGTTCTCAAAGGTGTCCTTATTGAAGATATGGTTGTCTTTGGATAAAATTTGAATAAAATTTATGAGCTCATTCGCGAGTTAAAAACGTTCCATAGCTGAGGAGAAAATTAAATTTAGATACAATCCGCAGAAAGGATATCAATACCATCCAACATACCAATTTTAATAAACTCCTCGTGCGAGGTATTCCACGGAAAGGATATCTTGGCGAAGTTGCCATTATGGATCACATTCAGGGTGCAATATTCGCGTTCTGACTTTTGTCGGATCTGTTTAGAAGTGCGTTACAGACAAAATGAAATGTAACAATGTTCGCTACTCAACAGGATTGTTCAACATGCATCAAGGATTTACGATTAAGTTTTATTTAATGTTGTGTTCTATATACAAATTGACTTATAACTAATAAATTAAATGTTGGCTCAACAATAGGTGCCCAACGTATTTCAAATGATATTTATATTAAAATTTATATTAAAATTTTTTACAAAAATATTATTATTGTCTTACTTAATCTAGTAGCTGTGTTTTACTAAATAAAAAAAAATTTATACCTGAATGTTTTTTTTTTTATATATATAAAAAAGGGCGTTCTATCTGACTATCCTCGGTAGTGCGAGTTGGTAAAAGTTGTCTGCAAGTTGATAAAACGGTATTTCCTTGTTATAAATGATGTCATTGAATCTTCCATCGATGATCGCTCGCACGCTCAGGTAACGGTGGCTTGGCTCGATCTGTTGCTGGACGGATTCTTGGATCTCTTCATTTGGATGGTCGGCAAGGTTTTGCAGTATTTTACTTGATAGCTGCATCATATGCTCGTCGATTGCGCCTACACCAGCGCTCTCGTAGAGCATCTTCTTTGAATAGTACTTCAATGTGAGTTTATTTCGCCACAGTCCTGCACATATTCGAAGGAAACTAGGATCTTTTTCATCGTCGTTAGTGAGATGGTGAACCAAATGGGACAGCAATATGTGATGATTGGTCATATCAACTGCTTGTATATAAGGAGCTTGGTCGCTTTACTTAGGCCATTTCGCCTTCGCAGCAGTGGGTGCACTAGGTGGAGTGCGAAGTTGGCTGTTCTCAGGATAAGTTCAGCATGAGGATTAAATTTAAACCTCTCACTGAAATTTATTCCTAAATACCTGGCTGTGAAAAAATATCAATGGGTTAAGAAATTATAAATTATTCTTACCAAGTAATTTGGGAATCCTAAATTTATGATCTTGAACGTTAGACCTTTCGTCCAGACGCTGTCAAAGGGCTTTTCAATGTCCAAAAGGCATGCTACTGTAGTCTTCTTTTTGCTGAGTCCGCGGGTGACGTCGCTGTGGAGCCTAAGCAGAGGGTGCACGGTGGAATGTCTCGCCCGAAAACCATACTGGTTGTTGGGGACTATCCCTCGCTCCGTGCCGAAATGGTTGATTCTCCGCAAGATCACTGACTCCAGAAATTTGCTTACGCAGCACTGTAGGGCAATGCACTGGAACCACTTCCTCAAACGTCCATTTTGACGGGAAGTAACCATTGTTAATACAGTTATTAAAAATAACCGTCAGCAGGACAATGGCCAAACTTGGCAACTTTTTAATTAAAAAGTTCGAAATCTGGTCAATTCCAGCCCATTTTCTGACATTAGTGTTGTGATCTGTGTACCGGGGCCAGTTGCCTCGCAGACTTGTGCTTCGACTTCCTCCAAGAAATCAGGCAGATGAACATCATGAACATGATGGGCGGTCGACGAAGTTTTCCTCGAAGTCGGTTGCAAAAGCATCAGGCCCAGGCTTGATGTCTTCGAGTCGCTTGTTGAACTCCTTGTCTTGATAGTCCTTGACCGCCCGGATGAACATCGTGTTGGTGCACTGTAGCTGGGAAGATACACTACGATATTCATCGTTGACTGTGTTCACTGTCCGCCACATGATCCTCTGGAGCCTTTTACGGAGCCGCTGCCTATGAGCGGAAATAGCCTGGATGTAGTGCGGCAGGTTCTCGTACCTGTTTCTACTGGTTTTTGGTGTTTTCTGCCATTCTAACGCATTAACGGCTGATGTTGTCATCGATCTCTTCATTACTCAGGTTTCTTGTGGTTGGCGCTTGAGGAAGCTCCGCCTCGATTTCCGATTGAAGTCGAACCCAGTTCATTCGGTTAAACCTGATGTGGAACTCGGGTGTAGGGTGCCTCAGTCAAGATACGCCTCATCAGGCGAACTTTTAGTTCCACTGCCAGATGATCAGAAACTCACGTGCGCATGGCATAATAATTCTGAAATTCCGGCAGTATGTTGACGAAATTGGATGTCGCCAGGGAAAAGTCCAGCGTTGATGGTGTACCTGGGAATGTTCTTTGTGCTTGTGATATAACAACAAAGGAATGCAGGTGGCTGTTTAAAATTTAGCCAGTTGACAATTGCCAGTCCCTGTGATGAGCACTCACTGTCATGTCAAAGTGTGTGCCTAGCACTGAAGTCACCTCCGGCAAGGCAGTATGTGTGTTGATTGGCGATGTGGGTTATATTTGCGAGGTCTCGGTGGATGTTCTCCCTCTTTGCCCCACAGTGGTTGTATACCGAGACTACCAGTAGAGTCTCAAATTTGGAGACCCTGATGTTGACCGCTGTTGCTTCCATTGATGTTAATCCATGGATTATAACTTCTTCAACCATGAAGAAGTTGCGTAAGAGGATTGCCGTTCCTCTCCCTCCTGTTACTTTGTCAACTCTGTATACTCGGTAGCCGGGAATATTGATTCTATTCCTTGCCGTGATCATAGTCTCCTGTAATAGGAGAATTTCAGGACGTTTCGCCTTAACGAACAAGTTCAAGGCAATACGTTTAGCAACCGAGTACACAGAGTTGACGTTGTATGAAAAAACACTTACTTTATTTATTGTGAACATGGTTCACAAATAAGTTCTCCCAGTATAGCTGTCCTGGCCTTGTTGTCCAGTAAGGCATAGTTTTTAGGCACAACCTTACGTGCTTTTTGAAGCAGGGTCAGGAGATCTCTTCCAAAAAAGTCACACTCACCAGTTGTGTGAGCTAGGTGCACATGCGGGTTTCTGGGCCCTTGCTGGCGCTGCTGTGAGTTTTGGTGGGGCTGTAACGGGTTTTAATGGCACCGCTTGTTTCGCCGAATTTATCTTAGGTGGCTGTTGCTTTGGAGTGGCAACTTGCTGCTTTACCGAAGTCCTCAAAGCGACGACATCGGCGAAACTTAAGCCAGTTTCGATGGCTTTCGTGGCTGAAATTTGGGCGAATTTATGTTGCTCCTGTTTCTTGAGAGCCGACTTAGCTTTGTTCGCCAGCTTCTCCCTATACTTGGGGCAATTTTGTAGTTGGCTAAGTGACCAGTCTTCTGGCAGTTTGCGCAGAAAACCTGTTCGTCCTTAGTGTCAACCTTGGACCTCTTGCATTGACCTGGCCCATGCTTGCTGTCGTCCTTCACACAGATATACGGCATGCCGCAGTTGCTTGCAACATGTCCGAACTTCTGACAGTTCTTACACTGCGTGATTCCACTGCTTTTAAAGCGCTTCCAATGAACCTTTTGCTTCATTAGCAGAGTCCTCTTTTAAATTGCTGACATGTCGGTGCCGTTTGGAAACTGCACCACGTAGTTGTTAAACCTCCGATCGGTCCTGTTGGTCTTATAAGGGCTGACCTCAACCGCTGGGATTCCGGCTTGGCACATATCCTCTTTTATTTCAGCTACCTCGATGCTGTGGTGGATCCCCTTCAAGACAAGAAGGGTCTTCCTATCGTCCTTTGGGGTGTATGTATTATACCCCGTTTTTTTGGTGCCTTCAACTCCATTTTTGCTTCCTTTGAGAAGCGGCTTAGCTCAGCTACATTAAGGTTGTAGCAAATTATTGGGGCATAACTGTACCCTTGATTGAGGATGCGGCCGCCGGATGTGATGTTGCTGGAGCAGCTGTCAGTGTAGAAGACGTCGCTTGCGATGGAAGTCGTAGTGTTGGTGTTACGCTCAGCACTGTAGATGAGCGAGGCAGCTTAGCCTTAATTTTAGGTAAGAAAGAAGTCGCTGAATTCGACTTCTTTCTTTTCTTGTTAGTTACGACGCTAAAGCCGTTTTCTCCTGGAGTGCATTCCTCCTCGTCTATCGAGTTTACGACTTGGTGATCGCTTCCACTTTCGTTTCCGCTCTCATCTAAGTCATCTCCGACCTCCATTTCTACCTCTTCGTCGGACGAGCTGTCGATGCATGGCTGATCCGGATCGAAATTGGCATCTTCTACCATCTCGTTGAGGTCAGTGGAGTTGGCCATCATCTCATGTATGTGAGATATGACCTCCCTTCCATGGGTAGCAGCCTTGTGAGAGATCAGTTCGACGATCTCGTTCTTTTAATTGAACAATTAACGATAATTCGATTTTATTTATATATATAAATGAAATTTTATGGATGTGCACTATTTTCATAAAAACGGTAACACAATAATAAAAGAATTAAACCTTCAGTGGGTGCGTGCTTGATTGGAACGTAAGTAGGCGCGTGGTCTACAATCGTAGACCAATTTAATTTTGCTGTCGGACACGCAGTGTTGATATTTTATTTGTCAATGTTTATTCAGTAACCATAGTGAACTACTGTCAATCATATCTACTCGCTGCAAAATGGATATGTTTATCTATTTTTAAATGAAAATTAAAAACAATGTAATCTCAATGTTTCCGGATTTATTGACAAGAGTGCATAACTTTATGCGACTTAAAAAAATATATATATTTATTTATTTTTAACAAAGCGTAAGCACAATTCATAAATAAAATTCAAAAACAAAAAAAAATGTTCCGCATGTGATCTTTACAAGCACATCTGCACCAGAATCGTCTTCAGACAACATTTCATCATCTTGGTCCCGTAAGCCTTGTTCAGATTATGTTTTATGTTCACTTTGTTAAGCAACTTATATGTACATCCATACTCACATTCTCCAATTCATCCTCATCTTCTTCATCAATTGAACATTCTTATCCACTTGATAACTCGTGAAACCATCGTTCCCACACTTCACAGCTCCTACTGCCATGCGAACGTTTTTCAGACATTTTCTTGTCTGTATTGTACATTTTTAAATCACATTTTCTTAAAAATTATTTTATATTACCTACCTAAACTTAACAAAATAATAAAAATAAAATTCAAGGTGCAAGCAAAAATTGTTACGCAGTTGGGCGCGTGGTCTACAATCATAGACCTGTCCTGCTGGAGCAGTTATAATACTCACGTTCGCCTTCAAAAACTACTGAACATACACTTATTAGGTTATGCAAACAATTACCACCAGCTACTGAGACGCACGCTTAAGAAATAAATGCTTCTAGAGAACTTCCGCCATTTTAAGAAGTGTGGTCTACGATCGTCCACTGAAGGGTTAAGCAAAAAAGTATTAAAACTAAAATTAGGGCTGGGGTTTTTCCACTCCTAAACACTCATTTGAGGTTTTATTGCAGTGAAAGAAAACAAACAAAACGGGTTTCGCGTAATTTATTTTTACTAACTAACACAAGTACTCTGCGCGCTGTACAACTGTATTGCTCCGTGGATGTATGCATCAATAATTCCTAATAATTAATTTGTATGATGCTCGCTAAAACATATCCTTCTATTTTAACCTTCATTCTATCCATATACTAATATACGTAATTACAACTCGGAAAAATTTCCATAAATATTTTCGGAAATCCACGCCCTTGATTCCACTGCGTCTGCCTGAATTGGTAAAGCAGTCATTATCACATTTGCTTCTGTGAACGTCATTAAGCTCGACTTGTAATCCGTAGTAGTTGTTATAATAAACTAATTATTTCTTTCTAACTAAATTTCTTCTTTTTAAAATAAATTATAAGAAAATAATTTTTTATTATGCCCGGGTTTTGACTTTTATAGGCTCTTCAACAAAAAAAAAAAAATATGTATGTATGTTGCTTACTTCTTAGATATGTGTTGTAATGATTTTCATTAGCACTACCGCTTGACCAGAAAAATTCTTCGTAAGATTTTCGGTCCCGTTTGCGTTGACGGGTTTTGGAGGAGAGCATTCAATCACGAACTGTACGAGCTGTACAGCGACATCGACTTAGTCAAAAAACTGCGTAGTCTGAGATGGATAGGACATGTAGAGCGAATGGACACCAACGCTCCGGCCCGCAGAGTCTTCGAATCTAACCCCCGAGGGACGACGCAGTAGAGGGAATCATCGCCGTAGGTGGCGCGCACAAGTTCAAGGGGACCTCGACCAACTTGGAATGCGCAACTGGAGGCAATTAGCTAAAGACCGAGCTAAATGGAGAGGCTTGTTGATTGAGGCCCAGGTTCACCCCGAACTGTAGCGCCACCTAAGTAAGTATAAAGTAATGATTTTCTTAGAATCCTTAATCCGTTCGATTTTGTGATGAAAATAATAAGAGCATCGCTCCTTACTTACTTACTTACTTAGACAGTCCGGTTACGAGCCAGCTGCCTATAGCTGCCTATAGTTGCGCACGTCCCCCTCCACTTGTTTGCGACACCTACCACAAGGTCGTCCTCTACTACGCCGTCCATCCAGGGTGGATTTGAAGAATTTCTGGGCGGGAACGTTGGTCGCTGTATGTGAACTGATTTTACTTTCTCCTCCACTCACCGTCTATGCCGACGGGACTAAAGACCGCTCGAAGAACTTTTCTCTCAAAGTAACCAAGGGCATCTTCATCCAATTTCGACAAAGTCCATGCTTCTGCGCCCTACAGCAGGACTGGTATGATAAGTGTCTTATAAAGAGTTACCTTAGTAGTTCAAGGAAGGGCTTTGTGACGCGATTGACTTCTTAGCCCATAGAAA
The DNA here is from genome assembly GCA_945910035.1 of Brachypalpus laphriformis. NCBI lineage: Eukaryota > Metazoa > Arthropoda > Insecta > Diptera > Syrphidae > Brachypalpus > Brachypalpus laphriformis. The sequence goes on from OX246753.1 coordinate 40,173,014, forward strand.
CAACGATTGGCAGGAGTAATTCTTCGTTTGATCCCCTACTGATGTCATTTGCGGAGTTCACCATAGAGCCTAGATAGACAAAATCATTTTTCTACCTCAAAATTATATCTGTCTATTGTGGGAGCCGTGACGAAAGTGGTTAGTGTGCCAGATAACTACTCGTGAGGTTTCAAGTTCGAATCCCAGAAAATACCAAAAAGTTTCTTAACGGTTCCACCTCTCGTGAGCGTCTGACAAACATCCGAGAGTATTGTTGTGTCGAAAAAGCTGCACAAACCAAATTGCCCTTCGGATACGGCACTTAACTGAAGGTCCGAGAAGCTAGGCCCTGGCACTTAAGGAGCTTTTGCGCCAAATATTTATTTATTTATTTATTTATTGTGGTGCTCTGTCCATGACGCCTATTTTGGGTGTCATTTTTTGTAGACAGCATATATTTTGATTTACTTTCATTGACCGCAAACCCATCTTTGCTGCCTCGATCTTAATACTCGCAAACGACCCACTGACGGCCCACGGAGTTCTTCCGACTATGTCAATGTTATCAGCCTAAGCGAGTAGTTGTGCAGAGTTGTAAAAGATTGTACTTTAGGTGTTGGCTTGTAAGTTAGGTTCAATTCTTTCAAGTATTATGGTAAAGAGTTCGCATGATAGCGCGTCACCTTGTCTAAGAACTTTCCTGACATCGAACGGCTCGGTGATGTTCTTACCAACTTTGGTGGAGCAGCGAGAGTTCGTCATCCTGCACAAACGGAGAAGCTTGGCAGGGAAGCCGAGACTAGACATGGCTCTGTATAACTTGTCTCTATACCCACTATCATAGGCAACATTGAAAGCGATAAAAAGGTGATGCGTATCGATTTTATATTCATGGGTTTTTCTTAGATCTGCCGCAGCGTGAATATTTGGCCAATGGTGGACTCTCCTTGTCCGAAACCGCACTGACAAGGATCGATCAGGTTGTTGACGATCGGTTTTACGCGCTCACATAATACGACAGACAAGGTCTTATATGCGATGTTGAGAAGACGTATACCTCTGTAGTTGGCGTAGTTCAGAGGGTCTCCTTTCTTCAGGATCGGATAAATGAAGCTGAGGTTCCATTCATCGGACGTACTTTTGTCCGACCAGATTTTGCAGATGATCTGGTGCATACTGCTTACCTTGAAGAGTTCGGCGGCAGTGAAATATTGATCGTCATCGCAGTTTAACAGCGTGCAGAATTGTTCCTTCCATATCCTCAGCACCGACTGCGATTCGACTACTATATTGCCATTCTCGTCCTTGCAGGCTTCTGTTCTGGCTTTGCAACCCTGGCATGTTCTTTTTACCTTTGGGTAAAATTTTCGAACATCATTCCTACAATAAAGTCACTCAATCTTTTCGATCGAGCGCTTCTCATGCTCCTTTTCTTTCTTCTGTGAAGCCGCTGTTCCTCTTTTCTCCTCCGCTCGTAGAGCTCGCGTCCAAGTCAAGTTTTTCTGCACATGCTTGCCGACATTCCCCATCAAACCAGGGGTTTCGTTGTCGTAACCAAGAGAAACCGAATACATTAGAGGCGGGATCTCTGATGGCTTGTTGGCAATGCTGCCACTGGTCTTTCGCGTTTGCAAACAGATGTGTGGCTACGCCCAAATGGCTTGTAGGCAGTGCGACCAAAGAGATTTTTTTTTGCCAAAGGCCACTTTTCAAGGCAGCAATACTTCCACTCTCCTTACGAAAGGGAAATTACGGCTGCGGAGGAGTTCCTTAAGTCTATTGGAGATATGATCTCTTTGACGAAAAAGTTTCTCCTAATTCTACACAGAGCTACGCACTGACGTAGTATGTGTTCTGCGATTTCGTCCTCTTCTAGGCAGAGGCGGCAGGTGATATCATCCATATTTCTCATTTTGTTAAGGTGCTAAAATAGTTGACAGTGACCGGTAGTGAAGCTCGCAATTCTTCTTATGTCGTTTCTGTCATATTTTAGGATATCAACTGCCTGTTTTTGGAAGGGTTGGACAGCTCTTTTAGACTGCCTGAGACCTTGGGAGCCATTCCAGTGGGAGATGCACGTGTTGCGTTCCCAAATGTTTAGAGTCAGTTTATCTCAGATATTTAGATATTCCGCAGAAGGGTTCAGGTCCAGTGAACAGTAAGACTGTGTACCGAATTCACGGAGTACTGAACCATTTACACGAACGGTTTTAAGATGAAATTCGGCACTGAACCCCTCATACCAACATTAGTACAAGCATTACCATACGATGTAGAAAATGACCGTAGATTTGACATACCTGGAGGCGCGAAGAAAAATCCATTGGCAAAATTGCCATTCAATGCAATTCGCTTACCCAATTAAGTAGGGTAGGCACCCTAGAGATGCTTGGCGCATAACAATTGAGAATGAATTTAGAACTCTGGGGATGAGTTGCAGAGAGTTAATGCGCGTCCAATAAAATGGCACACAGGAGTTGTTGACGCCGTATCCCCACGAGGGATGACAGGGCATAAAGAAGAAAAATAAAACATTTCTGTTCAGAAAATTCTAGAAAATCTTTTATTATAACCAAACTTGTTGGTCATTGGATAAAAAATATTAAAAAATTCTATCTCGCTCATTTCCAATAACATTCCAGCTATCAGCCCCATAGACAAGCGCAATGTGTTTGTTGCTCACTTTGTAGGGAACTCCACGTTGCCAGGTAGTGCTTCGTCTCCACCTGATGGTTGAGTTTTCATTCGAGTTCACCTTTACATACAGTTGCACGAGTACTCAAAGGTCTTAATAAACACAAATTCGCTGATCCGGGTGGTATCTCCTTCAAAGCTCTAAAGATATGTTCTTCCTCGCTGGCGAAGCTTTTGCTTTTCTGTCCATCCTATCCATTGCACTTACGTTAATTCTTCCCAAGGTCATGGAAATGCCGATAAATCGACAGCTCATGAAGCGTTATAATTATCGATCTAATGTAGTCATTTCCATTGAAAGAAACCCTATTAATTGCTGCTATAAAGTCATTGACATATTGAGAAATAAACAGGGACATTTTTTCTACCTGATCTTGCCACCATTTTCTTAATTTTCCTAATGCAATCGTTAACACTAATACGATCTCAAGTTTCGAGTAGTAAGGAACTTGTATAAATTCTTTGCTTTCGGAGTACCTAATACATTCGCCATCCACTTGTTGCATAGTAAACATATCGTCGAGCATTTCTGTGCCTTCAAATACCCCTACCAACGTATTATACAAATTAAAGAATTTTAAGATGGAACAAACTCGCAAGATAAGATGCGCATACGGAGGAATCGAAAATCAAATTTGCTGCCCAGCGAATGCTAACTACGAGGAAGTTATTAAAATTGGTAAGTTCAAATAAAACTCAACTATTCAATGCATTTACTCATTATGAACTTCTTTTCTTCCATCAGCTATGGAACACTTTTTGATCCCAATGGAGTGTAAAAATCGTATCCAAGTTTACGCTGGATCATATACCTATGGATTCATAATTGATAAAAAATCCTTTGAGAACTATCCGAATCCGGACATGCTATTTGTACTTCGTGTGGGAGTTTCGGAAAATCGATGGATCCAAGTACCGATGGGTGCTGATGAAAATAGAAATGATCCGACTTTGACAGACCGGAAGTGTATGGCAGAGTACAATGATGACCAACCAAACATTAAGAGGTTCAAGGCTGCAGCAACATTTTTGATGGACATGTGATGGATGATATTGCGAGATGACAATATCCTTGATGGGAAATATTTGTGCTATTCATATCTTAAATTAAGAAAGCAAAAAATGAAATTTATTTTTATTTTAAAATCATTACATAAGTATAATAAAAATAAATCCTTTTAATTACTAAAGAAAATGTTTAATTATTCTTAGTGATAGACTTCTATAAAAAATCTGAATTTTCAGCAACACACGTACTGTTTTATGGGCTCTCGGCCCATGTATATAGGTGGTCTATACCTGAGACACAGTCAATCCCGAGCACGCTGCTTTAATTTATGCAGGCCAAGTTTTTGGCATCCCCGATTACTTGGTGCTTATACCGGAGGTTCTGTGGTTTTCGTCGTCTCAAAGGTGAAGACTGTAATTCGAAAAATCTCTGGATTGTCCATTCCCTCGATGTGGCCAAGCTAATGTAATGTATCTTAGCTTTTTGGACTACATCCACATGTTGGTATAGCTTATGCAGTCGTTGTTCACAGACATTCGTGGAGTTCAGACATGCTTCGGCTTTGCATAAAATAGTAGTGACTTTTTTTAAGAAAACGATTAGACAGAGTGTTAATAAAATGCAACTTCTTCTTCTGTGAGTGATATCAGTTGGCCAAGCCAGGGACACTGGTTTAAGTCCCGGCCAGGTCTGAAAGTATTATCCTTTTTTTAATTTAAATAAACAATAAACAAAAACAATAGAAGGGCATAAAAGTGCTAAACACCGTCAGGCGATGGAATCCGATGAGCGGTTCGCTCGCCCACTTATGGGACCAGCGGGCCAAACAACATCTGCCGATGACGAAGTGGAGGCGTCAGATCATGAAACCACAGGCTCGGCTGACGGTAGCTCAAAGCGAAGAAGGAGGCTAAGGCCGACTCCCAACATGTTTAAGCGCTCCTTGCTATCATCTTCAACCGAAAGCTGCCGGTTGGAGTGAAGGGAGGGGCGGCAATAAAGACTACGAAGAGTACAGTGCCAGCTGGAAAAATTAGAACCGGCGGTGGAGGAGGCCGCTTCAAAGGAGGAGACAATAGTTTTGCTAATCTAGCTACCTGCGAATCTGAGGATGAGGAGGAAGAGATGTAAATCCTAAACAGGAGTATTAGGCAGCTCCTCGAGAGGGTCAATGCAATCAAGGCCAAACAGACAGCCAGGCGGGAGAAGGAGCTCCAGCGTATACAAACACAGCAACGACAGCAGTCAGCACAAAGTCAGCTGCAAGAGAATGAGCTGACGAAACAACAACAACAGCCAAGCCAAAGCCCCAACGGCAGGTAAAACCGAAGCAGCAGCAACTACAGAAACAACACCTGCAAAAACAGGAGGGACAACCACAGTAGAGAAAAACGCAGCAACCGAAACAGCTGCAAAAATCACAGCAGCAACAACAGCTACACAAATCGCAGCAACAACAACAACAGCTGCAGCAATATCAGCAGCAGCAACAGCGGCAGAACCAACAGCAGCAACAGCGGCAGAACCAACAACAGCAGCCGCAACAACAGCAACCGCAACAGCCACAGCACACACATTTAAGATGGGGCTTAAGGACACCATCGAACTATGTAAGTCGGCCATAGGTAGTAATTTCTATATCAAACGACTAAGCGTAGATAGGCATGCTATCCACTGCAACACAATGGAGCAGTACTATCAAGTTAAAAATTTATTGAAGGAGTCGACGACTGAGTTCTTCTCTTTCACCCCGAACGGGGAAAAGTTGCAAACCATGCTACTGAAGGGGATGGAACCGTCGACCGAACCGGAGGAGCTCTTAGACCTACTTAAAGAGAAAGAGTGCGATGGACTCATTTTCGTAGGGGTTAAGCCATTCATTACAGCTAAGGCCAAAAGGGAGAAACGAAAATTACCGTTCTTCCTGGTTCAGCTCTCACCCAACAGCAAACTGGATGGTCTAAGGGGTATCAAAGTCCTAGACTATCAGCTCATCACATGAGAAAAAGTAAAGAGGAGCGAAGGCATGATACAATGCGTTCGCTGCCAGAAGTTTGTGCACGCCGCGTCGAACTGCGATATGCAGCTTCGATGCGTGAAATGTGGAAAAGACCACAAAGTAGAGGAATGTGCGCTAGGTAGGGACGGCGCGACTGAAAAAAGTCAGCTCTCGTGTGCATTATGTGGGAATACGGGGCACACGCAAACTATCGGGGTTGCCCTAAGTTCCAGTACATTAAAAAAGTAAATCTGTTTCGTTAGCAGAAGATGGAAGTGAAGCGTCTGCCCCTGGCTAGGACATGTAGAGCGAATGGACACCAACGCTCTGACCCGTAGAACCCGGAGGAACGACGCAGTAGAGGACCTCCTCGCCGTAGGTGCCAACCTCGACCAACTTGGAGTGTGCAACTGTAGACAATTATCTAAAGGCCAAGCTAAATGGAGAGGATTGTTGGTTGAGACCCAGGTTCTTCGCGAACTGTAGCGCAACCTACAGTAAATAAGTAGGTAATGATAAAATACAATTTTTAGAAAATGTGAAATAACATTTTATTATTGTTAAGTACAGACATTTTTTTTAGTCTAAACGATACTTTATTGCATCTTACTTCTGCGCAGATAAACATTTGCTGATTTAAAGACCTCGAAACTTCAAATTTATCATAAAATTAATAGAAGCATGTTTTGAGAAATCACCACAACGTCTTATCCGGTGTTGTAGTCAGCCCTCATTCTCTTTACTTCCGGTGGATCTGGATCACATTGCGAAAAGGTTTCCATTAAGCATTTACGTCTCTTTACAGGGACACCACCATTGTCGTCACGTTTCTCGCAATTGTCAAGTAGATTTTCAAAAGAACTAACGGAAGATATTTGAAAGTAATCGAGAAATAATCCAACATCTACATCGATTTCGAAAATAATTTCTGGATTTAGAAAGAGCTACAGATAGTTCTCAAAGGTGTCCTTATTGTCTTCGGATAAAATTTGAATAACATTTATGAGCTCATCTTTGAGTGAAAAACGTTCCATAGCTGAGGAGAAAATTAGATTTAGATACAATCCGCAGAAAGGATATCAATACCATCCAACATACCAATTTTAATAAACCCTTCGTGCGAGGTATTCCACGGAAAGGATATCTTGGCGAAGTTGCCATTATGGATCACATTCAGGGTGCAATATTGGCGTCCTGACATTTATAGGATCTGTTTGGAAGTGCGTTACAGACGAATTGAAATGTAACAATGTTCGCTACCCAACGATTTACGATTAAGATTTTATTCAATGTTTTGTTCTATAAAAAAATTTATTTAGAACTAGACTTATAACTAATAAATTAAATGTTGGCTCAACAATAGGTGCCCAACGTATTTCAAATGATATTTATATTAAAATTTATATTAAAATTTTTTACAAAAATATTATTATTGTCTTACTTAATCTAGTAGCTGTGTTTTACTAAATAAAAAAAAATTTATACCTGAATGTTTTTTTTTTTATATATATAAAAAAGGGCGTTCTATCTGACTATCCTCGGTAGTGCGAGTTGGTAAAAGTTGTCTGCAAGTTGATAAAACGGTGTTTCCTCGTTATAAATGATGTCATTGAATCTTCCATCGGTTATCGCTCGTACGCTTATGTAACGGTGGCTTGGCTCGATCTGTTGCTGGATGAATTCTTGGATCTCGTTATTTGGATGGTCGGCAAGGTTTTGCAGTATTTTACTTGATAGCTGCATCATATGCTCGTCGATTGCGCCTACACCAGCGCTCTCGTAGAGCATCTTCTTTGAATAGTACTTCAATGTGACTGTTTCGCCACAGTTCTGTACATATTCGAAGGACCTTCCTTTCGAAAACTTGGATCTTCTTCATCGTCGTTGGTGAGATCGTGAACCAAATGGGACAGCAATATGTGATGACTGGTCGTATCAACTGCTTGTATATAAGGAGCTTGGTCGCTTTACTTAGGCCATTTCGCCTTCGCAGCAGTGGGTACACTAGGTGGAGTGCGAAGTTGGCTGTTCTCAGGATAATTTCAGCATGAGGATTAAATTTAAACCTCTCACTGAAATTTATTCCTAGATACCTGGCTGTGAAAAAATATCAATGGGTTAAGAAATTATAAATTATTCTTACCAAGTAGTTTGGGAATCCTAAATTTATAATCTTGAACGTTAGACCTTTCGTCCAGACGCTGTCAAAGGGCTTTTCAATGTCCAGAAGGCATGCTACTGTAGTCTTCTTTTTGCTGAGTCCGCGGGTGACGTCGCTGTGGAGCCTAAGCAGAGGGTGCACGGTGGAATGTCGCGCCCGAAAACCATACTGGTTGTTGGGGACTATCCCTCGTTCTGTGCCGAAATGGTTGATTCTCCGCAAGATCACTGACTCCAGAAATTTGCTTACGCAGCACTGTAGGGCAATGCACTGGAACCACTTCCTCAAACGTCCATTTTGACGGGAAGTAACCATTGTTAATACAGTTATTAAAAATAACCGTCAGCAGGACAATGGCCAAACTTGGCAACTTTTTAATTAAAAAGTTCGAAATCTGGTCAATTCCAGCCCATTTTCTGACATTAGCGTTGTGATCTGTGTACCGGGTCCAGTTGCCTCGCAGACTTGTGCTTCGACTTCCTCCAAGAAATCAGGCAGATGAACATCATGAACATGATGGGCGGTCGACGAAGTTTTCCTCGAAGTCGGTTGCAAAAGCATCAGGCCCAGGCTTGATGTCTTCGAGTCGCTTATTGAACTCCTTGTCTTTATAGTCCTTGACCGCCCGGATGAACATCGTGTTGGTGCACTGTAGCTGGGAAGATACACTACGATATTCATCTTTGACTGTGTTCACTGTCCGCCACATGATCCTCTGGAGCCTTTTACGGAGCCGCTGCCTATGAGCGGAAATAGCCTGGATGTAGTGCGGCAGGTTCTCGTACCTGTTTCTACTGGTTTTTGGTATTTTCTGCCTTTCTAACGCATTGTTAATGATTATAAACGGTTGATGTTGTCATCGATCTCTTCATTACTCAGGTTTCTTGTGGTTGGCGCTTGAGGAAGCTCCGCCTCGATTTCCGATTGAAGTCGAACCCAGTTCATTCGGTTAAACCTGATGTGGAACTCGGGTGTAGGGTGCCTCAGTCAAGATACGCCTCATCAGGCGAACTTTTAGTTCCACTGCCAGATGATCAGAAACTCACGTGCGCATGGCACGAATAATTCTGAAATTCCGGCAGTATGTTGACGAAATTGGATGTCGCCAGGAAAAAGTCCAGCGTTGATGGTGTACCTGGGAATGTTCTTTGTGCTTGTGATATAACAACAAAGGAATGCAGGTGGCTGTTTAAAATTTAGCCAGTTGACAATTGCCAGTCCCTGTGATGAGCACTCACTGTCATGCCAAAGTGTGTGCCTAGCACTGAAGTCACCTCCGGCAAGGCAGTATGTGTGTTGATTGGCGATGTGGGTTATATTTGCGAGGTCTCGGTGGATGTTCTCCCTCGTTACTCCACAGTGGTTGTCTACCGAGACTACCAGTAGAGTCTCAAATTTGGAGACCCTGATGTTGACCGCTGTTGCTTCCATTGATGTTAATCCATGGATTATAACTTCTTCAACCATGAAGAAGTTGCGTAAGAGGATTGCCGTTCCTCTCCCTCCTGTTACTTTGTCAACTCTGTATACTCGGTAGCCGGGAATATTGATTCTATTCCTTGCCGTGATCATAGTCTCCTGTAATAGGAGAATGTCAGGACGTTTCGCCTTAACGAACAAGTTCAAGGCAATACGTTTAGCAATCGAGTACACAGAGTTGACGTTGTATGAAAAAACACTTACTTTATTTATTGTGAACATGGTTCACAAAAAAGTTCCCCCAGTATAGCTGTCCTGGCCTTGTTGTCCAGTAAGGCATAGTTTTTAGGCACAACCTTACGTGCTTTTTGAAGCAGGGTCAGGAGATCTCTTCCAAAAAAGTCACACTCACCAGTTGTGTGAGCTAGGTGCACATGCGGGTTTCTGGGCCCTTGCTGGCGCTGCTGTGAGTTTTGGTGGGGCTGTAACGGGTTTTAATGGCACCGCTTGTTTCGCCGAATTTATCTTAGGTGGCTGTTGCTTTGGAGTGGCAACTTGCTGCTTTACCGAAGTCCTCAAAGCGACGACATCGGCGAAACTTAAGCCAGTTTCGATGGCTTTCGTGGCTGAAATTTGGGCGAATTTATGTTGCTCCTGTTTCTTGAGAGCCGACTTAGCTTTGCTCGTCAGCTTATCCCTATAGTTGGGGCAACCTTTGTACTTGGCTGGGTGACCGGTCTTCTGGCAGCTTGCGCGGAAAACCTCTTCGTCCTTGGTGTCAACCTTGGACCTCTTGCATTGACCTGGCCCATGCTTGCTGTCGCACTTTACACAGATATACGGCATGCCGCAGTTGCTTGCAATATGTTCGAACTTCCGGCAGTTCTTACACTGCGTGACTCCACTGCTTTTAAAGCGCTCCCAATGAACCGTTTGGTTCATTAACAGAGTCCTCTTATAAATTGCTGACAGGTCGGCGACGTTTGGAACCACGAAGTTGTTAAACCTCCGATCGGTCCTGTTGGTCTTATAAGGGCTGACCTCAACCACTGGGATTCCGGGTTGGCACAGATCCTCTCTTATTTCAGCTACCTCGTAGCTGTGGTGGTTCCCCTTCAAGACAAGAAGGGTCTTCCTATCCTCCTTTGGGGTGTATGTATTATACCCCGTTTTTTTGCTGCTTAAAATTCCCTTATTCTTTTATGATGGTCCTTCGTCTTGGTGGTGACGACTGACTTGGTGGAGTTGATGTTATGGATTTTCAACTCCATTTTTGCTTCCTTTGGGAAGCGGCTTAGCTCAGCTGCATTAAGATTGCAGCAAACTATTGGCGTCATAACTGTACCCTTGATTGAAGATGCGGCCACCGGATGTGATGTTGCTGGAGCAGCTGTCACTGTAGATGACTTCGCAGGCGATGCAGGTCGTAGTGTTGGTGTTACGCTCAGCACCGTAGATGAGCGAGGCAGCTCAGCCTTAGTTTTAGGCAAGGAAGAAGTCGACGAATCCGACTTTCTCCTTTTCTTGTTAGTTACGACGCTGAAGCCGTTTTCTCCTGGAGTGCATTCCTCCTCGCCTATCGAGCTTACGACTTCGTGATCGCTTCCACTTCCGTTTCCGCTCTCATCTAAGTCATCTCCGACCTCCATTTCTACCTCTTCGTCGGACGAGCTGTCGATGCATGGCTGATCCGGATCGAAATTGGCATCTTCTACCATCTCGTAAAGGTCATTGGAGCTGGCCATCATCTCATGTATGTGAGATATGACCTCCCTTCCATGGGTGGCAGCCTTCTGAGGGATCAGTTCGACGATCTCGTCCCATGCTGATGAAGCTACCTGCTTCAGTTTCTGGATTTACCCATCCGAATTCGGGTTTAATTCCTGGAATTGAACAATGAACGATCATAAAATGTTATTTACATAAATAAATGAAATTATATGGATGTGCACTATTTTCATAAGAACTGTAACACAATAATAAAAGAATTAGTGTTAAAACTAAAATTAGGGCTGGGATGTTTCCGCTACTAAACACTCATTTGAGATTTTATTGCAGTAAAAGAAAACAAAACAAAACGGGTTTCGCCTAATTAATTTTCACTAATTAACACAAGTACTCTGCGCGCGTTGCACATCCGTATTGCCCGTGGATGGTTCGCTACTGATGCATCAAGCATTCAAAATATATGCCGTTTTATAGAAACGGTAGTAAATCGGTCTAATTTTTACTAAACGTTAAAACTCGTATTTTCTTAATAATTAATTTGTATTATGCTTGCTAAAACATATCCTTCAATTTTAATCTTCATCCTATCCATATACTAATATACTCGTACGTAAGTATAACTCGGAAAATTTTCCATAAACATTTTGGGAAATCCACGCCCTTGATGCCACTGCGTCTACTTGAATTGGTAAAGGATTCATTATGACAATTGCTTGTGTGAACGTCATAAAGCTCGACTTGTAATCCGGCTTCGAGGTCATTACAATAGTTGTTATAATTAACTAATTACTGATTGCAAAATAATTCAATTTCATCTTTTTATAATAAATTATAAGAAAATAAGATTTTATTGTGCTCGGGTTTTGACTTTTATAGGCTGATTGTCCTTGAGAATAGAATTGCATGCAATTGTTAAAAAAAAAAAAAAACATATGTAATGTATGTATGTTGCTTACTTCTTAGATATGTATTCAATTATAATGGGTTTTCTTAGAATCCTTAATCACTTTGGATTTTGTGATGAACATAATAAGGGCGTCGCTCCTTACTTACTTACTTACTTAGGTGGCGCTACAGTCCGGGTGGACCAGGCCCTCAACCAAATAAACCTCTGCAGCCAGGCCGGTAACGAGCCAGCTGCCTATAGTTGCGCACGCCAAGTTCGCTGAGGTCCCCCTTCACTTGTTTGCGGCACCTACCATAAGGTAGTCCTCTACTGCGCCGTCCAACCAGAGTGGATTCGAAGAACTTCTTGGCGGGAAGGTTGGGGTCCATCCACTCTATATGACCCAGCCATTTTCGTTGCTATATGTGAACTTTTCTGGCTAAGTCGATGTCCTTTTAAAGGCCGTATAGTTCGGCATTGTAGTTTCTCCTTCACTCACCGTCTATTCAGACGGGACCAAAGATCGCTCGAAGAACTTTTCTCTCAAAATAACCAAGGACATTCTCATCCGGTTTTGTCAAAACCCATGCCTCTGCGCCATACAGCAGGACTGGGATGATGAGTGTCTCTTACAGATTTACCTTAGTAGTTCGAGATAGGGCTTTGTTACCCTATTGCCTTCTTAGGCCATAGAATCAACGATTGGCAGGAGTAATCCGTCGTGTGATCTCCCTACTGGTGTTATTTGCGGAGCCCACCATAGAGCCTAGGTAGACAACGTCCTTTGCTACCTCTAAATTATATCTGTCTTTTGTGGTGTTCAAGACGCCGATGTTGGGTGTCCTTTTTGTATACGCCATATATTTTGTTTTGCTTTCATTGACCGGGAAACTCATTTTTCCTGCCTCGATCTCAATACTCGCAATCGCCCCACTTTCCCCACTAAGTTCTTCCGAATGTCAATGTCATCGGTGTATTTTTATTTTTTTTAAATGGGTGTGTGGCCACGCCCAAATGGCGTGTGGGCACTGCGACCAACGAGATCTATTGTGCTATAGGCCACTTTTAGGGCAGCAGTACTTCTAGTCTCCATATGAAAACTATGATTACGGCTGCGGAGGAGTTCCTTAAATCTATTGGAGATATGATATCTTTAAGGAAAAAGCTTCTCCTAGTACTACACAGAGCTACACACTCACAAAGTATGTGTTTTGCGGTTTCGTCCTCATCTAGGCAGAGGCGGCAGGTGATATCCTCAGAGACTCTCATTTTGTTAAGGTGGTAAAGAAGTTGACAGTGACCGGTAAGGAAGCTCACAAGCCTTCTTATGACGTTTCTGCCATATTTTAGGATATCAACTGTCTGTTCTTGGAAGGGTTGGACAGCTCTTTTAGCTTGTCTGAGACCTTAGGAGCCATTCCAGTGGGAGATGCACGTGTTGCGTTCCCAAATGTTTAGAGTCAGTTTATCTCAGATATTCAGATATTCCGCAGAAGGTTTCAGGTCCTGTGAACAACTCAGAGGAGCCTTTCCTAGTTAGCTGGTCTGCAGTTTCGGTGGTCTCAACGCCTACGAGTAGGTGACTCGGTACCTACCACAATTTTACATTATTGTATCGGGACCAGTTTTGTAAACTGTCGAAGCAACTTGAAACTGGTTTTGAACTGATCAAGTGGGAGATCAGTGCTTTAAGCGCCGCTTGGCTATTGGTGAGTATGTGGATAGAGGCACCTCTGATGCCTGAGTGCAGCTCGGCCTGGAAAACATTGGGACTCTTTCCAAGTGATTTCCAAATTTTATGGTTGGGCCCATACACACCGGCACCAACTCCTGAATCCATTTTTTATCCATCGGTATACCACGCGATTCCATTTGGATCACGCATCGGTACGCCATTATTCTATATATCACGGCTTGGGATCACAATCTCAAACCTTCTACCAAAGTAGAGTGATTTGGGGGTAAAGTCGGAAACCGTGCTGAGCATGTCTAGCTCAGGGAAGTCGGTTAATAGATCAATAAGAACCCATGTACTATTAACACCCAACTTTCGAAGACTAACTGCACTGCCAATTGCCACTTTTTTTTATGAATACGTATATAATACTCGTATACCATATACATAACATGTAACGGAGTGAGTCCGTATATGGTTTCTATGGCTATTGTGGGACAAGTATGCATAGTACCTGTGATACCGAGTCAAGCTAGTCTTTGAAGTTTAGTGAGTTTGTTGATGGTTGTGACCTCCTTGGTTTTCGTCCACCGGACAACGGATGCGTATGTAAGGATGGGTCTTATAACCGTGGTATATAACCAGAATATGACCTTTAAGGACAGGCCCTAGGCCTTGCCATACATACGGCGACCGGCCAATATGGCAGTAGTCGCCCTGGCAATTTTATGCTTAACATGGGAGTTCCAATTAAGTTTCTTGTCCAGGACAATTCCTAGAAATTTAACTTCATCGAAAAATGAATGGTTGTGTCGTTCTTCTTCTTGTAAACGGAAAAACGACTGCCTTGCTGGGGTTAATCGATAGGCGCTCCCCAGCACACCAGTCCGAGACTACAAGGAGGGCATTTTGCATGAGTTGACACATATTGTCTCCAAGTTTGCCTTTGATGATGATCACAAGATCATCTGCATAGCCTATAGTTATGAAGCCTGAACTACTAAATCTATTCAATAAGGCACATGACTTAGACTAAGAATAAAAGAAACTCGATCGGCAAGGGCTCTTTCGGTATCTTGCGATCATAACCGTCAGACGTCAAAGTTCCTCGCAGTAGTTCGTTGATTTCGCTCCGTTCTGGATATCCGCATCCGTACCTTGGCTGCAACTAGCTAGTGACCGATGTGGTTGACAGTTTTTCGAATAAAGGAGAGCCATGTTCCGTTGTGAATATCAAAACATGGGCGGCCTACAGTGGTTCATAACAAGCTCCAACTGGTTCCACGGGTAGCTTTCCCCTGGAGATGATAGAGCCATGTGGTATCACAATGGGTTTAGTGTGGGTTAAGTGAGGCTGCTTTTTCGAGCCTGCCACTCTAACCTAACATAACCTAAATACTTTGATAACGTTTTCCAAGTGTGGGTTTATTCATGACGATTTTCCAGACGACCATATACCGAACAAAATTGTAAAAATAGCATTTAGAATGACAACTCAGAATGACAGTTATTCCTATCTTAAGTTCTATCCAAGCAAAAAAAAACGCCCTTTATATGCATATTTGCAAAGAATCGAAAGCTTCTTATTTATAAAGAGAATCGAGCTTGTGTCTTTATATTGTAAGAAAATGGGAAAGTCCATCATAGTATGCACCACGATAAACAGAATAATTCGAATAAAGTGCTTGCTACAGACGCATAGTCAGTTCGGAATCACAGTAAGACTGTGTACCGAATACATGGAGTACTGAACCATTTACACGAACGGTTTCAAGATGAAATTCGGCACTGAACCCCTCATACCAACAGCTATATATTAGTACAAGCATTACCATACGATGTAGAAAATGACAGTAGATTGGATATACCTGGAGGCGCGAAGAAAAATTCCTTGGTAAACTTGCCATTCAATGCAATTCGCTTACCCAATTAAGTAGGATAGGGAACCCAGAGATACTTGGCGCATAACAATTGAGAATGAATTTAGAACTCTGGGGATGAGTTGCAGGGAGCTAATGCGCGTCCAATAAAATGGCACACAGGAGTTGTTGACGCCATATCCCCCACGAGGGATGACAGGGCCTAAAGAAGAAAAATAAAACATTTTTGTTCATAAAATTCTAGAAAATCTTTTATTATGACCAAACTTGTTGGTCATTCGGTAAAAAATATTAAAAAATTCTATTTCGCTCATTTCCAATGACTTTCCGGCTATCAGCCCCTTAGACAAGCGCAATCTGTTTGCTGCTCACTTTGTAGGGAACTCCACGCTGCCAGGTAGTGCTTTGTCTCCACCTGTACCTGAGGCGGTTGAGTTTTCATTCGGACAAGTTCACTTTGACACTCGTAGAGTTGCAGGAGTACTCAAAGGTCTTAATAAACACAAAACCGCTGGTCAAGATGGTACTCCTCCAAAGGTCTAAAGATGTGTTCTTCCTCGCTGGCGAAACCTCTGTTTTTCTGTCTATCCTACCCATTGCACTTACGTTCCTTCTTCCCAAGGTCATGGAAATGCCGATAAATCGACAGCTCATGAAGCGTTATAATTAGCGATCTAATGTAGTCATTTCCGTTGAAAGAAACCCTATTAATTGCTGCTATAAATTCATTTACATATTGAGAAATAAACAGGGACATTTTTTCTACCTGATCTTGCCACCATTTTCTTAATTTTCCTAATGAGATCGTTAACACTAATACGATCTCAAGTTTCGAGTAGTAAGGAACTTGTATAAATTCTTTGCTTTCGGAGTACCTAATACATTCGCCATCCACTTGTTGCATAGTAAACATCTCATCGAATATTTCTGTGCTTTCAAATACCCCTACCAACGTATTATACAAATTAAAGAGTTTTAAGATGGAACAAACTCGCAAGATAAGATTCGCATACGGAGAAATCGAAAATCAAATTTGCTGCCCAGCGAATGCTAACTACGAGGAAGTTATTAAAATTGGTAAGTTCAAATAAAACTCAACTATTCAATGCATTTACTCATTATGAACTTCTTTTCTTCCATCAGCTATGGAACACTTTTTAATCCCAATGGAGTGTAAAAATCGTATCCAAGTTTACGCTGGATCATATACGTATGGATAAATAATTGACAAGAAATCCTTTGAGAGCTATCCGAATTCGGACATGTTATTTGTACTTCGTGTGGGAATTTCGGAAAATCGATGGATCCAAGTACCGATGGGTGCTGATGAAAATAGAAATGATCCGACTTTGACAGACCGGAAGTGTATAGCAGAGTACAATGATGACCAACCAAACATCAAAAGGTTCAAGTCTGCAGGAACATTTTTGATGGACATGTGATGGATGATATGATGATATATAGATGACAATATCCTTGATCGGAAAGATTTTTGTTATTCAACTCTTAAATTAAGAAAGCAAAAAATGAATTACATTTTGATTTTAAAATTATTACATAAGTATAATAAAAATAAATCCTTTTAATTACTAAAGAAAATGTTTAATTATTCTTAGTGATAGACTTCTATAAAAAAATCTAAATTTTCAGCAACAGACGTACTGTTTTATATAGGTAGTCTTTACCTGAGACGCAGTCGATCCCGAGCACGCTGCTTCCATTTACGCAGGCCAAGTTTTTTGGCATCCCCGATTACTTGGTCCTTATACCAGAGGTTCTGTGGTTTTCGTCGTCTCAAAGGTGAAGACAGTAATTCGAAAATTCTTTGGAGTTCATTCCCTTATACAGTCGTCGTTCATAGACCTTCGTGGAGTTCAGACGTGCTTCGGCTTTGCTTAAAATAATAGTGACATTTTTAAGAGAACGATTAGACAATGTGTTAATAAAAGGCAACTTGTCCTTCTGTGAGTGATATCGGTCGGCCAAGCCAGGGACACTGGTTAGATTCCCGGCCAGGTCTAAAACTATTATACCTTTTTTAATTTAAATAAACAAAAACAATAGAAGTGGGTAAAAGCGGTAAACACCATCAGGCGATGGAATCCACTTACGAGACCAGCGGACCAAACAACATTTGCCGATGACGAAGTGGAGTCATCAGATCATCAAACCACAGGGTCGGCTGATGGTAGCTCAAAGCGAAGAAGGAGGGCAAGGCCGACTCCCAACGTGTTTAAGCGTCCCTTGCTATCATCTTTAACCGGAAACCTGCTGGTTGGAGTGAAGGGAGGTGGCATAACGATGTTCGCTACTCAACAGGATTGTTCAACATGCATCAAGGATTTACGATTAAGATTTTATTCAATGTTTTGTTCTATATAAAAATTTACTTAGAACTAGACTTATAACTAATAAATTAAATGTTAGCTCAACAATAGGTGCCCAACGTATTTCAAATTATATTTATATTAAAAATTTTTACAAAAATATTATTATTGTCTTACTTAATCTAGTAGCGGTGTTTTACCAAATAAAAAAATATTTATACATGAATGTTTTTTTTTTTTGTTTGCATAAAAAGGAAGGAAGATAGCGTGTAAGGAACATGCAAGAATTGGGATGACACAGAAGCGCAACAGTTAGTGAGTGGGGGTGGGAGAGATGGGAGCACGGTTTTTTTTTTTTTGTTAATACACTGCAGTCACTGCACTGAAAATATGTTAGACGCGCGATCAAGGTTTATTGTGGGGTTGGTTTTGATTTGATTATATTATATTTTTATTTATTTATTTAATATTTTTTTTTTTTTATATTGAGATGTGGGTGGAGGTGAATTTTTTGATTTATTGTTTGATTTAATTAGTTTGGGTGGAATTGACTTTTATAAATTTTTTTTTTTAGATGGTGCACATTGAGAATCGCGTGCGCTCGCGACGTCAGACAACGCGGCACCCGAGTCCCAGTGATAAGCACTCACTGTCGTGCCAAAGTGTGTGCCTAGCATTGAAGTAACCTCCGGCAAGGCAGTATGTGTGTTGATTGGCGATGTGGGTGATATTTGCGAGGTCTCGGTGGATGTTCTCCCTCGTTACCCCACAGTGGTTGTCTACCGAGACTACCAGTAGAGTCGCAAATTCGGAGATCCTGATGTTGACCGCTGTTGCTTCCATTGATGTTAATCCATGGATTATAACTTCTTCAACCATGAAGAAGTTGCGTAAGAGGATTGCCGTTCCTCTCCCTCCTGTAACTTTGTCAACTCTGTATACTCGGTAGCCGGGAATATTGATCCTATTCCTTGCCGTGATCATAGTCTCCTGCAATAGGAGAATGTCAGGACGCTTCGCCTTAACGAACAAGTTCAAGGCAATACGTTTAGCAACCGAGTACACAGAGCTGAGCTGACGTTGTATGAAAAAACACATATTTTATTTATTATGAACATAGTTCACAAATAAGTGCTCCCAGGATAACTGTCTTGACTTTATCGTCCAGTAAGGCACAGTTTTTAGGCACAACCTTGCGTGCTTTTTGAAGCAGGGTTAGGAGATCTGTTCCAAAAAGTTGGTCGGTGTCCTCAAAAATGTTGTGTGAGATAGGTGCACATGTAGATTTCTGGGCCCTTGCTGGGGCAACTTGCTGCTTTACCGAAGTCCTCAAAGCGACGACATCGGTGAAACTAAAGCCAGTTTCGATGGCTTTCGTGGCTGAAATTTGGGCGAATTTATGTTGCACCTGTTTCTTGACAGTCGACTTAGCTTTGTTCGCCAAATTTTCCCTATACTTGGGGCAACCTTTGTACTTGGCTGGGTGACCGGTCTTCTGGCAGTTTGCGCAGAAAACCTCTTCGTTCTTATTGCCAACATTGGACCTCTTGCATTGACCCGGCCCATGCTTGCTGTCGCACTTTACATGCCGTAGTTGCTTGCAGCATGTCCGAACTTCCGCCAGTTCTTACACTGCGTGATTCCACTGCTTTTAACGCGCTTCCAATGTACCTTTTGGTTCATTAGCAGAGTCCTCTTATAAATTGGTGCACCACGAAGTTGTTAAACTTCCGATCGGTCCTGTTGGTCTTATAAGGGCTGACCTTAACCGCTGGGCTTCCGGGTTGGCACAGATCCTCTTTTATTTCAGCTACCTCGTAGCTGTGGTGGATCCCCTTCAAGACAAGAAGGGTCTTCCTATCCTTCTTTGGGGTGTATGTATTATACCCCGTTTTTTTTGCTGCTAAAAATTCCCTTATTCTTTTATGATGGTCCTTCGTCTTGGTGGTGACGACTGACTTGGTGAAGTTGATGTTATGGATTTTCAACTCCATTTTAGCTTCCTTTGAGAAGCGGCTTAGCTCAGCTACATTAAGGTTGTAGCAAATTATTGGGGTCATAACTGTACCCTTGATTGAAGATTCGGCCGCCGGATGTGATGTTGCTGGAGCAGCTGTCACTGTAGATGACGTCGCAGGCGATGCAGGTCATAGTGTTGGTGTTACGCTCAGCACCGTAGATGACCGAGGCGGCTTAGCCTTAGTTTTAGGTAAGGAAGAAGTATTTACGGCGCTGAAGCCGTTTTCTCCTGGAGTGCATTCCTCCTCGTCTATCGAGCTTACGACTTAGTGATCGCATCCACCTTCGTTTCGGCTTTCATCTAAGTCGTCTCCGACATCCATTTCTACATCTTTGTTGGACGAGCTGTCGATGCATGACATTATCGGATCGAACTGGGGTCCTCTGCCATCTCGTAGACTTCATTGGCATTGGCCATCATCTCATGTATGTGAGATATGACCTCCCTTCCATGGGCAGCACCCTTCTAAGAGATCAGTTCGACGATCTCGTCCCATGCTGATAAAGCTACCTGCTTCAATTTCTGTTTTTACCCATCCGAATTCGGGTTTAATTCCTGGAATTGAACAATGAACAATAATTAGAGTTTATTTATATTGTTGCGCATGTGGAATAAGCTACCGAACAAAAATAAGCACAGAAACATAACACAACAGAGAAGAGAAACATCGCTTAAAATCTAGAACCTTTCAGTTCGAGCGGCGAAGTGAAAATTTGGAAATTCGCCTGGAAAGCCGGAGCCGCAATATAAAAGAAGGCAGACAGAAACCAAGGATGAGGCCTTTGTTGGCAGCAGTGACAGCGATCACTAGAGACGCGCAATTCTCAAGCGAAAACAAATAATTGTACTAGATTTTATTTTTGCGAAATTTAATTCTCTTGTACAATCACTTGTTTTAATAAAGAAAATGCTCACCCTCTCGAGAACCAAAGTAATAGCGTTTTCCTCCAGCTTCCGTCCAAACCTTAGAAGTTCTCGGCGTAATCGGCGATTTTTGCTACAATACAGTCGAGAACGGATAAGTGGAAAAATCGCATAAGGGCAAGAAATTTAGATGCCCCCAGCCATTTTACGCGATTTCTATACAAATTTGTTCGTATAAGTGCAAATTCCTCATAAGTGAACAACTTTTCAAAACCCCGAATAAAGATTTCCACTGTTTTTAAAACGGATAAGTGCAAATGCCAATTTTTAATTTGTTTACATTAATAAAAAATGAACTGGCAACATTTAAAACTACATATACGTACATAGTTCATACATACATACATTTTCAATGCCCCGCCAATACTTCATTAGGGTTGCGGGGGTAGGATGCTCAGCTCGACCCTCCATCCGTCTCGATCTACCGCCACTGACTCCAACTCATCAGGAGGAATCCCTAGACGGCTCTAGGATAGATGTCGGACTGGGTCCAACTATATATTTCTAGGCCTACCGGGGAGTCGCCTACCTGATGACACGGCAATCATGGCAGGTGTTGTACATAGTATGTACAAATAAATAAATATTTGGCACAACAGATTTTTAAGTGCCAGGGAATAGCTTCTCGCAAACACTCATGTTGTGTGTGTTATATTGTTCACACGAATGGAAGGGAGCTACAGTTTAGTGCCGTATCCGAAGGGCGATTCGTTTTAAGAAACTTTCTCGAGACAGCAATACTCTCGGATGTTGGTCAGACGTTCGCAAGAGGTGGGACCGTGAAAAAACGTTTTGGTGTTTTCTGGGATTTGAACTTGGAACCTCACGCGCAGTGGTCCGATACACTAACCAATTACGCCACGGCGGCGCCGCACTAGTAGTAGTATGTACTAATAATGTTATTTTGGATATAATATCTATATAGACGTATGTACAAATGTACATACATATACAGATGTGCAATTGTATACTCGTACTTTACTCAAAATGGAATCTGATTTTTTTGTCTTTGAGTTGTTTCTGTTAATTTTTTTATTTCACTTTTCTTAAATACTATAAAAGCAAAGTCGATTTTCCTTGTGAACACCGTTTCTCGAAAACTGCTAGACGTAGGTACTTGAAGTTTTGCACAGTTATTCCTTATTTTGCTTAGATGCGGGATAAGAAGGAATTTTCCGAAATTCAAGGTCTAAGTGGCATATTTCCATCTGTAAATATTGATTCCACAGCCGTAGCTCAGTACTGGCTCTCCGGATTAAAAAAAAGAAAAAGTGAATTTAGTAAATGAAGCTGAGCAATGCTAAAAACAATTGATCAAATCATCGCCCACAATTTTCCTTCAGTGGAGATCACGGTCAAGCAGCAGTGGCTATCGTTGCAATAGTATGTGTGTGTGATTATATGGGCGCGCTATCCCATGATTATGTTTTGACTCAGTGTGCGATCTTTTCTAGAGTTAAAATTGAAAAAGAAAAACATTATCAGTGCCAAATCTAAAATATTGTAAATTTTATTAATTAAGATATCCATCTTCTTCTTCTTCTTCTTCCTTTTATCAGCGAGGTTATGATCCGAAAACTAGGGATCACAACCCTCCCACTTCACCGCATTTCTACTGATCCGCCTGTGGGGTTCGCCTATTTGACCTCAGAAAATAATTAAGATATCCATGTGCTGTCAAAACTTCATGCAATTAAGAGACTTGGGAATAGACGCTTAGGTACATATGTACATGCATATGCATGTGTAGACATAGAACTATTGCAATATTTTTCCATTTTGTTAGATGAGATGTTGATCGTCGGATTTGTCCACAGTTTAGAATGTTTTAATGAATTTTAAATAAATTGTGTGTTGGAAGCGGGTTTGCGTATGCTCTGGTTGGATTCCCACAGGGGAAGTCATAATTAAGTTTGCACATTTTCAATATTGTGTTCAGTTGGCAATTATATTTCAACAAGTAAGTAGCCGTCAACTAAAATGCGGGCGAAGCAAGGCGAGCACTGGTCAGCTAGTTTTTTAATAAAAGATTTCCAAATAGTATAAATATGTAGTTTCTTTTTTTGAATGTGTAAATATGGTGCACCTTACTAAGTAAGTACATATAAGAGCAAAAATGTGCACTTACGGATAAGTGCAAAAATTTGCACTTGTGGATAAGTGCATAGACCGGATAAGTGCACAGCAAATCGATGCCCGGACGTTGTGCACTTATCCGTTCTCGACTGTATATATAAATGAAATTATATGGTTCTGCACTATTTTCGTAAAAACTGAACCACAATAATAAAAGAATAAAGCAATAAAGTATTAAAACTAAAATTACGGCTGGGGTTTTTCCAATACTCAAACACTCATTACAGATTTTATTGTAGTGAAAGAAAACAAACAAAACGGGTTTCGCGTAATTAATTTTTAATAATTAACACAAGTACTCTGCGCGCGCTGCACAACCGTATTGCTCCGTGGATGGTTTGCTGATTGTTCAATATGCATCAAGGACTCGAAATATATGCCGTTTTATAGAAACGGGAGTAAATCGGTTTAATTTTTACTAAACATTAAAACCCATATTTTTTTAATAATTAATTTGTATGATGCCTCCTAAAATATATCCTCCAATTTTAACCTTCATCCTATCCATATACTAATATACGTAATTACAACTCGGAAAGTTTTCCATAAATATTTTCGGAAATCGACGCCCTTGATTCCATTGCGTCTCCCTGAATTGGTAAAGGAGTCATTATGACACTTGCTCTGTTAACGTCACTAAGCTCGACTTGTAATCCGGCTTCGAGGTCATTACAATAATTGTTATAATTAACTAATTACTGATTGTAAAATAATTAAATTTCTTCTTTTTAAAATAAATATAGGAAAATAAGATTTTATTATGCTCGGGTTTTAACTTCTATACGCTGATTGTCCTTGAGAATAGAATTGCATGCAACTGTTCAACAAAAAAAAAAAAAAAACATACGTAATGTATGTATGTTGCTTACTTCTTAGATATGTGTTGTAATGCTTTTCTAAGAATGTTTAATCCCTTCGATTTTGTGATGAAAATAATAAGGCGTCGCTCCTTACTTACTTACTTATAGGTGGCGTTACAGTCCAGGGTGGACCTGACCCTCAACCAACAAACCTCTCCAGCCAGTCCGGTTACGAGCCAGCTGCCTATAGTTGCGCACGCCAAGTTCGTTGAGGTCCCCCTCCACTTGTTTGCGACACCTATCGCAAGGTCGTCCTCTACTACGCCGTCCCGGGAACGTTGGGGTCCATCCACTCTACATGACCCATTCATCTTAGTCGCTATATGTGAACTCGTCTGGCTAAGTCGATGTCCTAATAAAGGCCGTATAGTTCGGGATTATATTTTCTCCTTCACTCACCGTCTATTCAGACGGGACCAAAGATCGCTCGATGAACTTTTCTATCAAAATAACCAAAGACATTCTCATCCGGTTTTGTCAAAACCCATGCCTCTGAGCCATACAGTAGGACTGGGATGATAAGTGTCTTTTACAGATTTGCCTTAGTAGTTCGAGATAGGGGGTTGTTACCCTATTGCCTTCTTATCCCATAGAAACAAGGATTCTCAGGAGTAATCCTTCGTGTGATCTCCCTACTGGTGTCATTTGCGGAGCCCACCATAGAGCCTAGGTAGACAACGTCCTTTGCTGCCTCTAAATTATATCTGTCTTTTGTGGTGTTCAAGACGCCGATGTTGAGTGTTTTTTTTGTATACGCCATATGTTTTGTTTTGCTTTCATTGACTGCAAACTCATTTTTCCTGCCTCGATCTCAATACTCGCAATCGCCCCACTGATGGCCCACTGAGTTCTTCCGAATGTCAATGTCATCGGTGTATCTGTTTTTTTTTTTTTTAAAACGGGTGTGTGGCCACGCCCACATGGCGTGTGGGCACTGCGACCAAGGAGATCTATTGTGCCTTAGGCCACTTTTAGGGCAGCCGTACTTCTACCCTCCTTATGAAAGCTATGATTACCGGCTGTGGAGGAGTTCCTTAAATCTTCTCCTAGTACTACACAGAGCTACACACTCACATAGTATGTGTTCTGCGGTTTCGTCCTCTTCTAAGCCGAGGTGGCAGGTGATGTCCTCAGAGATTCTCATTTTGTTAAGGTGGTAAAGAAGTTGACAGTGACCGGTAAGGAAGCTCACAAGCCTTCTTATGTCATTTCTGCGTATTTTAGGATATCAACTGCCTGTCTTTGGAAGGGTTGGACAGGCTTTTTAGACTGCCTGAGACCTTAGCATCTATTCCAGTGGGAGATGCACATGAACTGATTTTGAACTGATCAAGTGGGAGATCAGTGCTTTAAGCGCCGCTTGGCTATCGGTGAGTATGTGGATAGAGGCATCTTTGATGCCTGAGTGCAAGTTTATGTTAGCACAAGCTCGGCCTGGAAAACACGGGGACTCTTTCCAAGTGATTTCGAAATTTCATAACTGGCACCAACTCCTGAATTCATTTTTGATCCATCGGTATACCACGCGATTCCTTTTGAATCAAGCGTCTGTACGCCATTATTCTATATATCACGGCTTGGGATCACAATCTCAAACCTTCTACCAAAGTAGAGTGATTTGGGGGTAAAGTCGGAAGCCGTGCTGAGCATGTCTAGCTTAGGGAAGTCGGTTAATAGATCAATGAGATCCCATGTACTATTAACACCCGACTTTCGAAGACTAACTGCATGGCAAATTGCCACTTTTTTTATGAATACGTATATAATACTCGTATATACATATACATAACATGTGACGGAGTGAGTCCGTATATGGTTTCTATGGCTGTTGTGGGACAAGTATGCATAGTACCTGTGATACCGAGGCAAGCTAGTCTTTGAAGTTTAGTGAGTTTGTTGATGGTTGTGACCTCCTTGGTTTTCGTCCACCAACCGTTGTGTATAACCAGAATATGACCTTTGAGAACAGGCTTCAGATTTCGCCATACATACGGCGACAGGCCCACATGGCAATGTTCGCCTTGGCAATTTTATGCTTAACATGGGAGTTCCAATTAAGTTTCTTGTCCAGGACAATTCCTGGATATTTAACCTCATGGGAAAATGAATGATTGTGCCATTTAGAGTCACTGAGCCAATTTTCAGCATTCGTCTTCTTGTAAACGGTACAACGACTGCCTTGCTGGGGTTAATCGATAGGCGCTCCCCAGCACACCAGTCCGAGACTACAAGGAGGGCATTTTGCATGAGTTGACACATATTGTCTCCATGTTTGCCTTAGATGATGATCACAAGATCATCTGCATAGCCTATAGTTATGAAGCCTGAACTACTAAATCTATTCAATTAGGCACATGACTTAGACTAAGAATAAAAGAAACTCGATCGGCAAAGGCTCTTTCGGTATCTTGTGATTGTAACCGTCAGACGTCAAACTTCCTCGCAGTAATTCGTTGATTTCGCTCCGTTCTGGATATCCGCATCCGTACCTTGGCTGCAACTAGCTAGTGACCGATGTGGTTGACAGTTTTTCGAATAAAGGAGAGCCATGTTCCCTTGTGAATATCGAGACATGGGCGGCCTACAGTGGTTCCACGGGTAGCTTTCCCCTGGAGATGATAGAGCCATGTGGTATCACAATGGGTTTAGTGTGGGTTAAGTGAGGCCGCTTTTTCGTAGTCTGCCACTCTAACCTAACATAACCTAAATACTTTGATAACGTTTTCCAAGTGTGGGTTTATTCATGACGATTTTCCAGACGACCATATACCGAACAAAATTGTGAAAATAGCAATCAGAATGACAGCTCGGAATGACAGTTATTCCTATCTTAAGTTCTATCCAAACGACTAACAAAGGCCTCGTAGGGGCAGCATCTCCCGATAGGTGTTGGTCCGCTAAGTAACGAGAAAGAGCCACTGCAGCCGAAAACCTAGCAGCTCTGTTAGTAAGCTCTACTCCCACCTCCTCGTGGTGCCATCTGGGGATTTCTTCGGAAATTGCTAACGGGAGAGGACGAATGGCGAGCTTCCAGCGCCAAAAAACAGGATAAGTGTCGGTTGGTCTGTGGCCCAGCGAGCCGCAACCGTAAAAACTTTTACTGCTCCGAAACGAAAACCAACGCCTCGGATACGGACGGATAATTTGATGACGACCTTTGGCTATCGGACACGGACAATGATCGGATTCTGGAACGTTAAGACCCTCCTGGACTCACTCAAGGAAGGGCCTTATAACGCCAGATTCCTCCAATTAGAACGCGAATTCGCAAGGTATAAAATAGACATCTTAGGGCTGAGCGAGATAAGATGGTTCGATGCTGGGGAATTCATCTCCCTAACCAAAAACACTGTCATGCTCTACTCTGGGAAACCAGCTGGAAGTGCACGGAGTTCCGGAGTAGGACTCATGCTAACTCCAGCAGCACGTAGTAGCCTCATATCCTGGAAACCCCATAATGACCGGATATTGACGGCTAGGTTCCAGAGTAGAGTTAGAAAAATTACCATCATACAGTGTTATGCTCCGACTCTAGACGCGACTGAGGACGAAAAGGATGATTTTTATAGCCACTTAGGCGCCGCCTACAACCAAACGCCTAATGGGGACATCGTAATGGTGATGGGAGATTTCAATGCCAAGGTGGGTAGCGACAACACCATGCTTAAGCACGTGATGGGAGTTCACGGCGTGGGAGACCGTAATGACAACGGTGAGCGGTTTGTGGACTTCTGCAATACCAACCGCCTAGTCATCGGAGGTACGCTGTTTAAGCATAACACCTGCCACAAAATCAGTTGGGTCTCTACTGATAGGCAACGAACATCCAACCAGATCGACCACATTGCGATCAGTCGCCGCTTTAGAAATTGTTTCCTGGACGTCCGAAACAGACGTGGAGCTGACGTCGGACTAGAACGAGATCACCATCTTATGGTAGCTCATTTACGCCTTCGTACTGCATCCGTCAACAGCAACCGCTCAAACCTACTTAACATCACCAGGTTTAATATCGACAGGCTCAAGGTTCCCCAAGTGCGCCAACAGTTCAGGGACCATCTTGCCTTAGAAGCAGAAGCAATCAGCAGCATAGAGAACATAGATGACCACTGGAGTGCTGTGAAAAATGCTTTTGCGACTGGGGCACGCACGTATGTCGGTAAAAAGCAGAAACACCACCGAACATGGCTTTCTACAGACACCTGGAGACGGATCGATGAGCGTACAGCAATAAAGGCTCGGATTGCAGCGGCCTCAGCAGTAGAGAGAACCGAGCTTGAAGCCCAATACCGTGCGAAGAAGAAAGAAGTGCAGCGTAGTGTGAGACGTAACAAACGTCAATATATCAACTCACTGGCCTCAAGGGCTGAAGAAGCAGCGAGTAGGTGCGACAGTAGGACTGTGTATAGCATCACTAAGGAGCTCATCGGTGGTCGAAACTCCAAACAACATCCAGTGAAGAGTCTAGACGGTAACCTTCTGATTTCGGATGAGGATCAGCTCACTAGATGGAGAGAACATTTTGCTACAGTGCTAAATCACATAGATGATGGCGGTATGATCTCGAATTCGAATGAGCAGTTCGAAGCAACAAATTCCCGAATTCGCACCGCACCTCCCAGTAAAACCGAGATAATAACAGCAATCAAGTCCCTTAAGAAGAACAAGGCGGTGGGTATTGATGGCATCCCTGCCGAGCTATTTCAAGCGGCGCCAAATACATCGGCAGATTTGCTGCATCCCCTAATACGGAGAGCTTGGGATAGTGAACAATTTCCACAGGAGTGGAAAAGGGGGATGATCATTAAACTTCCAAAGAAGGGAAACTTGATGGATTGCGGTAACTGGAGAGGTATATGCGTTCTTCCAGCCGTGGCTGAAATAATAGCTAAAATAATTCTAGAACGAATTAAAGAACATTTAGATTCAACTCTCGATGTCGAACAGGCAGGCTTTCGCGCTGGATCCTCCTGCATTGACCACATAAACACCTTACGGATCATTATCGAGCAATGCGTTGAGTATAGGTCTCCGCTACATTTACTGTTTATCGACTTCGAGAAGGCTTTGGACAGCTTGAATCGAGATGCTATCTGGTTGGCCTTGCGCAGGAGAGGCATCCCAGAAAAACTTATAGCTATTATCAAGGCTACATACGAGGGCGGTAAGTGTCACGTCGTGCACAATGGTAAGGTGTCGGAGGATTTTGAAGTCCAAAGTGGAGTACGTCAAGGGTGCATACTGTCACCACTATTGTTTTTGGTGGTTATCAGCGATGTACTCCGTGCAGCATTGACGGAAGGCAACTATGGAATTCGTTGGACTATGACATCTTACCTTAAACACCTAGATTACGCTGACGATGTTTGTCTACTTTCACATCGGATAACGGATCTTCATCTGATGGCCCAAAATCTAAAAGCTGAGGCAAACAAAGTGGGGCTAAAAGTAAACACAGCCAAAACAAAAGCCCTGAGCACTTCTTCTAACAACCGCGCTCAACTTAACATTGCCGGACAGGAAGTCGAGAAAGTTGATAACTTTCTTTATTTAGGAAGTGTGGTCTCGGCTAATCGCGGTGGCACCGAACTGGATGTGTGCAGCAGAATCGGGAAGGCTAAAGCTGCGTTCGGAATGCTATCTAAAATCTGGAGAAGCAATGTTATCAGCTTAAGAACCAAGCTGCGACTGTTCCGCTCCAACGTAGAATCAGTGCTGCTTTATGGGTGCAGTACTTGGAAGGTGGACACCATTAACACACGGAAGCTGCAAGTCTTTGTAAACAAATGCTTAAGAATCATCTTGAGGATTTTTTGGCCGAACCGCATCTCTAACGAACAACTTTATCTGAGAACGGGCCAAGAACCTATAAGCATTACTATACGAAGAAGAAAGTGGCAATGGATTGGACACACCCTACGGCGCGAAGACAACTCCATTGCGAAATACGCCATGCAGTGGAATCCGCTCACCCAGGCAGGCAGAATAGCGGGACGCCCTAGGCAAACGTGGCGCAGAACAGTTGAGGAGGAATCCAGCTCTTTAGGAATGAGTTGGAGGCAGCTCAAACGCGTTGCAGAACTTCGAACACGATGGCGCGCAGGCGTGGTTGACGCCCTATGCCCCCCGAGGGGTTAAAGGATCTAAGTAAGTAAAAGTAAGTTCTATCCAAGCAAAAAAAACGCCCTTTAGATCCATATTTGCAGAGAATCGAAAGCTTCTTATTTATAAAGAGAATCGAGCTTGTGTCTTTATATTGTAAGAAAATGGGAAAGTCCATCATAGTATGCACCACGATAAACAGAATAATTCGAATATAGTGCTTGCTACAGACGCATAGTCAGTTCGGAATCACAGTAAGACTGTGTACCGAATACATGGAGTACTGAACCATTTACACGAACGGTTTCAAGATAAAATTCGGCACTGAACCCCTCGTACCAACATTAGTACAACCATTACCATACGATGTAGAAAATGACAGTAGATTGGACATACCTGTAGGCGCGAAGAAAAATTCCTTGGCAAACTTGCCATTCAATGTAATTCGCTTACCCAATTAAGTATTATAGGCACCCCAGAGATACTTGGCGCATAACAATTGAGAATGAATTTAGAACTCTGGGGATAAGTTGCAGAGAGTTAATGCGCGTCCAATAAAATGGCACACACGAGTTGTTGACGCCGTATCCCCCCCAAGAGGGATGGCAGGGCCTAAAGAAGAAAAATAAAACATTTTTGTTCATAAAATTCTAGAAAATCTTTTATTATGATCAAACTTGTTGGTCATTCAATGACAATTCAGCTATCAGCCCCTTAGACAAGCGCAATCTGTTTGCTGCTCACTTTGTAGGGAACTCCACGTTGCCAGATAGGATAAGTCCACTTTCGCACTCGTACAGTTGTAGGAGTACTCAAAGGTCTTAATAAGCACAAATCCGTTGGTCAAGATGGTATCTCCTCCATAGCTCTAAAGACGCGTTCTTCTTCGCTGGCGAAGCCTTTGCTTTTCTGTCTATCCTATCCATTAAACTTACGTCCCTTCTTCCCAAGGTCATGGAAATGCCGATAAATCGACAGCTCATGAAGCGTTATAATTAGTGATCTAATGTAGTCATTTCCGTTGAAAGAAACCCTATTAATTGCTGCTATAAAGTTATTGATATATTGAGAAATAAACAGGGACATTTAATCTACCTGATCTTGCCACCATTTGCTTAATTTTCCTAAGGAGATCGTTAACACTAATACGATCTCAAGTTTCGAGTAGTAAAGAACTTGTATAAATTCTCTGCTTTCGGAGTACCTGATACATTCGCCATCCACTTATTGCATAGTGAACATCTCATCGAGCATTTCTGTGCCTTCAAATACCCCAACATATCATTAACATATAACAAATCAAAGCATTTTAAAATGGAACATACTCATAAGATAAGATTCACATACAGAGGAGTCGAAAATCACATTTGTTGCCCAGCGAATGCTAACTATGAGGAAGTAATTAAAATTGGTAAGTTCAAATAAAACTCAACTATTCAATGCATTTACTAATTATGAACTTATTTTCTTCCATCAGCTGTGGAACACTTTTTAATCCCAATGGAATGTAAAAATCGTATCCAAGTTTACGCTGGATCATATACGTATGGATTCATAATTGATAAAAAATCCTTTGAGAACTATCCGAATCCGGACATGTTATTTGTACTTCGTGTGGGAATCTCGGAAAATCGATGGATCCAAGTACCGATGGGTGCTGATGAAAATAGAAATGATCCGACTTTGACAGACGGGAAGTGTATGGCAGAGTACAATGATGACCAACCAAACATTAAGAGGTTCAAGTCTGCAGCAACATTTTTGATGGACATGTGATAAAATGGTAAAATTCCAATGACTGGATGATATTGCGAGATGACAATATCCTTGATCGGAAATATTCTTGCTATTCAACTCTAAAGGAAAACTTAAATTAGGAAAGCAAAAAATGAATTACATTTTTATTTTAAAATTATTACATAAGAGTAATAAAAATAAATCCTTTTAATTACTAAAGAAAATTTTTAATTATTTTTAGTGATGACTTCTATAAAAAATCTGAATTTTCAGCAACACACGTACTGTTTTAGGGCTCTCGACCCATGTATTTAGGTGGTCTATACCTGAGACACAGTCGATCCCGAGCACGCTGCTTTCATTTACGCAGGCCAAGTTTTTTGGCATCCCCAATTACTTGGTCCTGTGGTTTTTGTCGTCTCAAAGGTGAAGACTGTAATTCGAAAATTCTCTGGACTGTTGTCCATTCGCTCGATGTGGCCAAGCCAATGTAGTCGACTAAAATAAATAAAATAAATATTTGGCGCAACAGCTCTTTAAGTGCCAGCGCCTAGCTTCTCGCAACCACTTATGTTGTGTGCGTTATATTTTTCACGCGAATGGAAGGGACCTACAGTTTAGTGCCGTATCCCAACGGCGATTACACAATACTCGCGGATGTTTGTCAGACGCTCGCGAGAGGTGGGACCGTGAAAAAACTTTTTGGTGTTTTCTGGGATTCGAACTTGACACACTAACCATTTACGCCACGGCGCCCACAAAAAAAGCACATGGTTTCCTCATCTCAATATTCATCAGCAGACACGGCGGTCCAATAAGCATATAACGATCAACTAAGTTGATCATATTGCTATCGACGCAAGACATGCCTCCAGAATTCTGGATGTCCGGACCTTCCGAGCGGACAACATAGACTCGGATCATTACCTTGTTGTAGCCAAGGTACTGTTGCACGGGTGGAATGAACTCCGAATAAAAATAACCACAGAAACATAACAGAGAAGAGAAACATCGCGAAAAATCTAAAACTATTCAACGCGAGTATGCTAGAAATTGCCAGAGTTTTGACAACAAAGTTCCAGCGGCGAAGTGGAAATTTGGAAATTCGCCTGGAAGGCCGGAGCCAACTATAAAAGAAGGTAGGTAGAAACCAAGGGGAGAGTTCTTGGTTGGCAGCAGTGACAGCGATTACCAGAGACGCGCAGTTCGTAAACAAAAGTAAATAATTGTACTAGATTTGTTCCCTCTTGTACAATAACTCATTTAAATGAAGAAAAAGTTCACCCTCTCGAGAACTAGAGTAATTGTGGTTTTTTTCCTCCTGCTTCCGCCCAAACATTGGAAGTTCTTGGATTAATCGGCGATTTTTGCTACAATACGAAGGCGGATGCCCCAAACTGAGCAGCAAAGTAGAATCAGTATGAGAAAATTTGACGTCGAAAAGCTACAATCGCAGAAGGCTCCCAGACTCTTCGCTGAACGCGTATCCCGAAATCTCTCAATCACTCCTATGCCGCCAGCATCAAATGCCGAAAACCAGTGGCAACGCTGCCAACATGCCATCAGAAATGCTGCAACTGATGTGCTGTGGGTCTCGCTTGCCCACCACTGCGAAACCCCTGGTTCGACGAAGAATACCGGAGCAAAACAAGAGGCATACTAAGCGGCGCTGCAAAGGAAGACGAGAGCTGCTCGTGAGCTTTACGAGCAAAAGAGACGGGAAGAACATCGGCTTCTCCAAAAGAAGAAGGAAGAGAATGAGAAGCGCGCGTTCGAGAATATTGAAAGTTTATACCTAAGGAACAATTTACGTAATTTTTACCAAAAGGTAACGGGAACGTGTCAGAGAAGCAATACCCGTACAGAAAACTGTAGAAATGAAAATGGTAACCTCGTAGTAGAATCACAGTCGGTGCTGAGAATATGGAAAAACTATTTCTGCAGACTGTATAACGGCGACGAAGACCAACATCCCGCTATCAGGCAGAATGAACCATTCAACATGGACGATGATAGTCAAAATTTCCGTCCACCTGACCAAAACGAAGTGAAGATAGCAATATCCAAACTGAAATCCAACAAAGCTGCTGGACCAGCTTGCCGGCCGAACTTTTCAAGACAGCTGGTGATGAACTGGTAGAGAGCATTCACCAACTTATCTCTAAGATTTGGTGAGACGAGTCTATGCCTGATGAATGGAATCTCAGCATCGTTTGCCGGTCCACAAGAAAGGAAACCCCTTCAACTGCACCAATTATAAAGGCATCAGTCTCCTCAACATCGCATACAAGATCTTTTCCGCGATATTGTGTGAACGCCTGAAACTTTTTATCCACAGCCTGATTGGACCCTATCAGTGCGGTTTCAGGCCAGGAAAGTTCACCATCGATCAACTCTTCACACTTCGCCAGATCTTGGAGAAAACCCAAGAATTCCAAATCGATACTCACCACCACTTTATCGATTTCAAGGCCGCCTATGATAGCATCTATACAGAAGAGCTTTATAGAGCCATGTCTAGTTTTGACATCCCTGTCTGTGCAGGATGACAATGAAGATCGCTGGCTGCTGCATCAAGGTCGGTAATGACCTCACCGAGACCTCTGATGTCAAAAAGGGTTTTAGATAAGGTGATGCGTTCTCATGCGATTTCTTGAATTTTCTACTTGAACGGGTTGTGCGGAACTCACAAGCCAACACCGGAGGTACAATCTATTAAAATTCCGTACAACTGTTCGCATACTCCAAACAGATCGGTGGACAAAAATCAAACAAATTTATGTTCGCTTTTAACTAATAAATGGTTTATATTTGTAGGAAAATGATCAATGTCAAACAAAACCAGAAAAGTTTTCTCTTAAGACATAACGGTACTTCCGATAACACTGCATTAAGTGGAACGCTAATATTGCAATCTGTTTGGTTTCAATTTGGCTTGCTGCAAACAAGTGCTTTTTTTTATCTAGTGCGTGCCGTGTTGCCTGTCGTTGAGTGCGGACGCGTTTTTGGAAATCTCCACCATTCAACAATCAAAAAATAGAAAATAAAAAAAATAGTCTAAACCTAGTGCACCCAGTTTAACAAAAACTAAAAATAAATAAATAAATAAATAAATAAATAAAAATTTATCAATCTCTCCCCACACAACCCACCAATCAATAAGATTCGAAATTAGGAATAGCCAAATTAATTTCCATTAATTGCGCGAAATAAATTACTAAGACAATTGTTTAATAAAAAAAATATATTTATTTCAAGAAAGTCTTAGGAGCTAACACTCGTTCGTATTATACAGATACGCGGCCGAATTATAACTAACTTAAAAGGAAATGAAAATGTTCCCACATGCACAAGATCGATATGAAGTATCGATCCCTTTTTTTTGATACTCATAAATATCACTTTTTATGACTTGCAGCTGCATAAACATGTTGTCCTCTTAATTGCTTGGGTCTTTCTTAGCTCAAGCATTTGGTTGACATATGTGGGTTTTTGTATCTCATCTTCCAAGAAGGATACTTGGTTTGTCCGTTGGACTGTTAATGAGTGGCAAGGGTATTTCTTCGGGTTGCCTATTGTTTATTATCTCTAACATAACTCGAGCGCCTAATCTCTACATCAGTGAAGTGCAGTGCAAAAAAGAAAACCATCAGCGCCGGGTCTCTCCATCTCTCCCATCCCCACTCACTCGCTGTTGCGCTTCTTAGTCATCGTAATTGTCGCAAGTTGTCTATATGCATTCAGTTCTGATGATTGACAGAGCGTAACATCTTTTGTATAGCGGACCATGAGTGGTCTTTCTGAATAGCGGACCACAGCTGATTGTCGTTTGGGCATAACACCGCCGATAGTTTGTTGTGGAAAACTATAATTAGGATCTACACCTCAGGGTTTCGCTTAGTAGCGTCAGTGTTGAGTCTTTTTGTGTTTTTAAGTTGTAATGGTGAGGGAATTTAGGGTTGATTATACTAACATTCGTGGGCTTCGAACGAATTTCTTTGATCTATACGCTCATGCTTATTCCCATAAACCAGCTGTTTTGGCACTGAGCGAGACACAGGTAGTCGAAGAATCTTCCGATCTTAAGCTGCCTGGAGATAACTCATTATTCTTTCCCCATCGCCGCCTCGCCATTTATGTCCGTAGTGATATAGCTTACCAAGTTCCACTACAGTATGGCCACTGTTCCAATCCGGAATTTAATTTTAAATGGCTAAAATTCACCGTCCGTAAGCAAATAATCCACTACTGTTTTACCTACAGAAGCCCTAGTACGGATAGCAACTCGACTTTTAACGAATTTGATGCACTGTCCGATTCCATCGCACGAATTGTTTCCCTGTATCCTCATACTGAAATCGTCATTGCGGGCGATTTCAATATGCACAATTCGGAGTGGCTTCGACATTCTGGCCAGTCAACACCCGAAGGAAGGTATGTTGAACTTTTCGCTGAGATAAACAATTTGACTCAGTTTGTAAACGGCCTTAATAGTTTCTTTAGGAGTTTTAACTGGTCGCTATGCTTCCTCGATAGCGACGTGGATGCCGCCGCTGATATGATTACTGACACCATCCTCTTAGGTATGGATGCCTTTATTCCTAACAGAACAAAAAGCATCAAACCTAAGGCAAACTCGTGGTTTGACCAGAGCTGCAAAGAGGGTATCAGGGTGAAAGAGGTAAGTTTTCGGTTTTATAAAGCCAATAAATCTGAGGAAAACAGAAAGAAGTTTATACAAGCCAGAAATGACTGCAATGCTCATATTCGACGTGTAAAATTCTAATATGACCAAAAATTGAGGCAAAAAATTCTACAATGTCCTAAAGGTAGTAAACATTTTTGGTCATTCGTCAAAAATATTAAAAATTCTGCCTCGCCCACCATCCCAACGCTCATTTATAATGGCATTCCAGCTGTCAGCTCCTTAGACAAAGCCAATCTGCTTGCTGCTCACTTCGCAGCGAACTCCACCCTGCCAGATAGTACTTTGTCTCCACCTGTACTTGAGAGCGTCGAATTTTCCATGGGACAAGTCCACTTTCGCACTCGTACAGTTGCAAGAGTACTCAAAGGTCTCAACATACACAAATCCGCTGGTCGAGATGGTATCTCCCCCATAGTTCTGAAGAGGTGTTCTTCCACGCTGGCAAATCCTCTGCGTAAGCTTTTCTGTCTGTCCTACTCTTCTGTGCTCTTTCTGAGAAGATGAAAAACAGCATTTGTCCAGCCCGTCCCTAAAAAAGGCGAATCTTCTTCCCCTTCCAATTACCGACTCATTGCACTAACGTTCCTTCTTTCCAAGGTCATGGAAACGCTGATAAATCGTCAGCTTATGAAATATTTTCATTCACGAAAACTCCTCAATGACCGGCAATATGGTTTTTGTAGCAACAGGTCCACTGGTGATTTTATGGCATATCTCACCGAGAAGTGGAACTAATCTCTACATAACTTCGGCGAAACAAAGATGGTTGCCCTCGATATTTCCAAGGCATTGGACAGAGTTTGGCATCAGGCTCTTTTTTCGAAAATGCGTGCATATGGCATCGATGAGTCTCTTCTTCAATGGATTAGAAATTACCTTTCGGACCGTTCAATACAAGTTGTCTTGGACGGCTTCAAGTCTGCAATTCACCGTATAAATGCTGGTGTTCGTCAGGGCTCCGTTTTGCCTCCGACTCTCTTTTTAATTTTTATGAATGACCTCCTGTCTGCAACTTTTAATCCAATCCATTCCTTCGCTGATGAGAGTACCCTCAGTTTTTCATATTCGTTCCCTAACTCACGTCCCTGCTCTTCGGCCGTAGAAGAGGAACAGCAACGTATGTTAAGCTCATTAAATTCCGACTTGGACAGCATAACCAAATGGGGTTCAATCAATAGAGTGAAATTTAATGCATCCAAAACACAATGCTGTCTTCTGTCGCTCAAGCGAAACCAAGACTTTCAACCATTATCCATGAATGGTACTTGTATCTGGTACTTGTATGGAACGATCACATATTCGAGGTCGTCAAAAATGCTGCAAAATGTCTAGGATTCCTTAAGCGGTGCAAGAAATATTTCACCCCGTCTGATCTGGCCTCCATCTACAAGGCATTCATTCGCCCAAAGCTGGAATATAACGCCCATATCTGGTCTGGTGCACTCAAGACCGTTCCGCACATTCTAGATAGGGATACAGAACCGCGCGTTAAAACTAATTGGTGATAGAGACATTGTGAACTCCATAGTCTCACTTGAACACCGTAGAAATGTCTCATATCTTTCCCTATTTTATCCCTTTTTCTATAAAAAATGCTCCAGCGAAATAGCCAGTTGCATTCCACCCCTTCAAAAATTCACTAGCAATACGCGTCACGCTTCGAATGCACATAAGATCACCCTCAAGCCCAACTTCGGACGTACTGTCAAATATAGGGATTCGTTTATAAGCCGATCAACACGTTTGTGGAACGATGTACCAGCCTCTGTATTTCCTAATCATTACAACCTTCAAACATTTAAAGCCAACGCAAACCGCCCTCTCATCCGTTCCTCTCCCCCCTTTTCCCATCCACCCGTGCCCTGAGCATCAGTATAAGGGTATTAATAATCCCTTCGGCGCGCGCGAATTATAAAAAAAAAAAAACGATTTTTGTCCAAATTTCCATTCAAATGCCGCACTGTGAGAAGCGGTACAAATGGGTTTAGCAATAAACGAGGGCAAAACCAAGTAAAACTAAAGGAATCGTGCAGGCTCTGTGCAGACTGACCACCCTTTCCCTAGCTACTCGTGCCTCTTCCTGTGCCGACCACATCAACACCCTGCGGATTATCATCGAACAGTGTGTTGAATATCTATTGCCACTGCACCTTCTGTTCCGCGATTTTGAGAAGGCGTTCGATAGTGTCAACAGGGAGTTTATTTGGCGTGCCTTACACAGGAGAGGTATTCCCGATAAACTATTTGCTATTATCAAAGCTACATATGAAGGCTCCAGGTAGTCTGAGGAATTTGAGATCCAAAGTGGGGTAAGACAAGGCTATATCCTTTCACCAATATTATTCCTATTGGTGATTAGCGATGTGCTTCATGCAGCTTTGTCGACGGGAAACGGAGGAATTCGATGGACTTTTATATCTCAACTGAAACATCTTGACTACGCAGACGATGTATGCTTAGTCTCCCACAGAATTATGGACCTCCACCAAATGACAGCAGATGTGGAGAGGGAGGCAGGTGTCGTCGGGCTGAAAATTAATACGGCAGAAACTAAAATGATCAGCCTTGGAGCTAACTCATCAGCTCAAATATGCATTGCTGGACAACCGGTAGAGAGAGTAGAGGATTTACAGTATCTTGTGAGTATTGTCTCGACCGATGGTGGAACCGAACCCGATATAGCCAACAGGATCGCCAAAGCAAAGTCCGCGTTCGGGATGTTGTCCAAAATATGGCGAAGCAATGCAATCAGTTTGAGCACCAAAATAAGACTGTTCCGCTCCAACGTTGAATCCGTTCTGCTATATGGTTGCAGCACGTGGAGAGTGACCACTACTATCACCAGAAAGCTGCAAACGTTCGTTAATAGGTGTCTGCGCAATATCTTAAGGATTTTCTGGCCCAATCGTATCTCTAACGAACACCTTTACGAGAGAACGGGTCAGGAACCAACAGGCACAACTATCCAACGGCGGAAGTGGCAGTGGATTGGTCACACGTTCCGAAAGGGTGACAGCTCCATAGCGAACCATGCTATGCAATGGAACCTTCTAACTCAGGATGGCAGAAGACCTGGCGGTCCGCGGAAAACATGGCGCAGAACAGTCGAGAAGGAGGTACGGCAGTTAGGGAAAAGTTGGGGAGAACTCAGACGCATTGCCAGAAACCGTACACGATGGCGCGTAGGCATAGTAGAGGCCATAGGACCCACAAGGGGATACAGGACATAAGTAAAGTAAGTAGCTACTCGTGGGACCAAAATTTCATTAAAAACAAAAATCCAGACCTTGAGGCCGGACCTCAACAAAAAAACCCGGAAACAGCCGACATCGTCGGCAGCTCTAAAAGCACTACACGTGTGGAAGAGCATCTGCAGAATCTCTGCATCGACGATTCCGTCAGCGAGTGCTCCGTGCTGTCGGATGAACTGAACTGCGCTACACCCACGTGCAGTTCAGCTCCTCCATCTCTTCCCAAGCTCACTGACCATGAGAAGAAGTCGCTAAGTCGTCAGACTAAAGCGGCTTTCCGCATCCTTGACCAACTAGGCAAAAAGGCGGAAAAGGAGAGGAGTCAGCAAGAGCGGGAATCTCACGTTTGGGCAACTGGCATTGCCAGACAGTTCAGCGAGCTTATGAAGCTAAAGCCTCTACGGCACTTCGCTACCCGTGGGCAACGCCACCCAACCACCCGTGGCTCCCGCCAGTCCTCCACCCGGGGCACTCGCCAACCCACGAATCGAAGAGTAAATCCCCTCCTCGAAAGAATCGCTTCCACGCTAACGACACATCGAGTCGATCTGGTTTACCAAACCAAGCTGGGGGCCAGTCCGTAGTCGCGATAGACTCTGCGCCCAAGAGACGCAGGTCCGTAGACGAGGAGTCCAACGCCTCGAAGAAGACAAAGAGGTCAGTGAGCTCCAAACCCTTCTCCGAGACGATCAAGGACATCCTCGACGTCGCGATAGTGGACCTGTCTGACGAAGAAGGGAGGATCTCCTACGATAAGTGGAGGCTCATTGAAGGTAGAGTGATGAACTGCCTTTACGAGCGTATTTTGACTCATCCTAACTCTCCACCCACCTTTCAAGATTTTGTTAAGCTGATCGCATGCGACGATCAGAACTCAGTCGACTTCATCGCCGCTGCCATTAGCAGCATAGGTCAAATCTGGCCAGGAGCCAAGCTCAAGGCGGTGGAACGGAGCCAAATCCCCCACAGGCCGAAAGCAAGGATCTGGGCTCCACTCGAACCGCCCGAGCCAGCAAAAGTCCTTAGCCTGATTGCCTATCAGAATCCGGACCTACCGGTCAAAGACTGGAAGCCATTTGAGGAGCTACCGAGCTCTAAAAAGACGGATAATGACACCAAGAGATCTGGCCGCTCGCTAGTCATCTCTCTAACTGCCGAATCAGTACCTCTACTCCGCGCGAAGGAGTTTAAGATCCGTTGTGGTCTGAAGGTAATTGATGTAAGGCTTTTCACGGCGGACCGAAATAGCATCGCAGGTCCCTCTAACCTGGCGACTCCCGCCTTCCCCCGCGTTGTAGTCCCTGATGATGAACCATCATCCCCCGATGACCTAAACGCTACCGTCGTGGAGAGGTCCATATCAGCTCATAATGATGCTAAAACTGATACAGATTAATCTCCACCATTCTTCCTTAGCATCCGCTAACCTGCTACTTCGCCTCAGTGAACGAGGCTTTGACATTGCCCTGATCCAAGAACCTTGGATAAGAGATGACACCGTTATAGGATTGAGGGCCCCAGGATATACGCTATACCACGCGAAGAATGTAGGTAGAACCCGAGCTTGCATTCTCGCTAAAACCTCCTTAAACTTAGCTTTTCTTCCCCACCATAGCACAAGAGACATAGCAGTAACACTGCTTAAATAAAAAAACACCACCATCTGGCTGGCGTCACGATACCTACCCTATGAAGACCCCGAGCCTGCTCCATCCAAGGAAGTGGAAGAAGTTGTAGTTGAAGCAAGGAGGAGAAGAGAAGCCGTCATATTGGGGTGCGACACCATCGCGCACCATGATCTATGGGGAAGTACCGACACTAACCTTCGAGGTAGGTCTATTTTCGAGTATTTAGTAGGCACCGACCTAGTAGTTTGTAACAGAGGAAATAGTCCTACTTTTATTACTAAGACCCGGCAAGAGGTGCTTGACGTCACTTTTGCTTCCCAAAGTATCTATCCTGCAATTTCCAACTGGACTGTATCTGACAGTCATTCGTTTTCCGATCACCGCTATCTGGAGTACAAACTGGAAATTTGTCAAAGTACCGCACCCTCGGTCTTCCGCAATCGACGGAAAACCGACTGGTGCTTACACAATAAATCCCTCTCTGCTAAACTAACCAATCAAGTGTATACTACTCCAACTACACAATTGGAATTAGGCAAGCTAAACACCGTTCTAACTTCTGCACTTAATACAGCTTTCATCGAATCCTGTCCGATCACAAGAAGAAAGGTGGGCAATCGTCCCCCATGGTGGAATGCAGAACTTAACAGTCTTCGCTGCACAAGCAGGAAACAATTCAATAAAGCCAAACGAACAAGGCTACCACTAGACTGGGAGATCTACAAAGAAAGAACTTCAAAATAGAGGTTCGGAAAGCTAGACGCAGATCCTGGCGCGGTTTTTGTCAGAGTATTGACAAAACGTCTCAATCCTCTAGACTGCGAAAAGTCCTCTCCAAAACACCAACTATACCTAGTGTCCTCATGTATACCAATGGATCCAGGGGTGAATCGGACGAAGCATCGCTCAACCTGCTCATGGACACTCACTTCCCCGGCTGCACGCCTACCCCCAACGATGATCGCGCCCTGGTAAATGTTGCACGCCCACAGGCACCTCCTCATCTTATCAGCGAAGATAAGCTGAAATGGGCAGTAAACAGCTTCGAACCATTCAAATCCCCGGGACCGGATGGTATTTTTCCGGCCCAGATTCAGACGGCCTTCAATATAGTATGGCAGTATCTTTCCTGCATTCTGAAGGCTTGTCTTGAGCTCGGAACAAAACCAACTGGCTGGACCGAGGTAAGAGAGGTCTTTATACCCAAAGCAGACAAGACATCGCACACCCTCCTAAAATACCTTAGACCTATTAGTCTAACGTCCCTCCTTCTCAAGATTCTGGAAAGAATCCTGGACCTACACATCAAGCCCACTATTGATAGCACCCTACTATCCACGTCACAGCACGCCTACCAAAAAGGTAAGTCTGTCGAAACGGCTTTGCACTCCATCATTCACCCTATCGAAAAATCACTCTCAACCAAAGAGTTCACCCTAGTGACATTTCTAGACATAGAGGGAGCCTTCAACAACGTTGAAACAAATTCGATTACCAGTGCCTTACGTAGGCTCAACATCTGCGAACCCATCTGTTGTTTCATAGAACACATTCTAAAGAACAGGGTAATAACAGCATCCTTCGGAAGTAGTACTGTCAAGCGACATGCACATCGAGGCACCCCTCAAGGGGGTGTACTGTCCCCACTATTGTGGAATTTGGTGCTCCACGAGGCCCTTCTAAAGATCGAAAAATCTGGATGCAATGTTATTGCTTATGCAGATGATGTCGCCATTCTAACAACAGGCAAATACCCGCAGACGCTGGCCGATGTCATGCAGTCTGCTCTTAATGAACTGCTCAGATGGACCGATAAATGCGGCCTCTCCGTTAACTCGACGAAGACCGAGCTAGTTCTATTCACAATAAAACACAAGCTACCTGACTTCACTCCGCCTAAGATAAGGGGATCCACCCTCAAGCTTTCAAATAGTGCTAGCTATTTAGGCCTAAAGCTTGACCGCAAGCTAATTTGGAAGGAGAATGTCGTCGAACGGGCCAGGAAATCGCTGGCCGCTCTATACATCTGCAAGAAAGCAGTAGGCTCCACCTGGGGCCTTAAACCAAGCACCATGCACTGGCTATACACTTCGGTCATTAAACCGATTCTCATGTATGGAGTATTGGTATGGTGGCCCGCCTTGGAGAAGAAATCCAACCTATCCATAATGGAAAAAACTCAGCGAGTTGCATGTCTCATCATTACTGGTGCACTGAGAACTTCTCCCACAGCGGCGCTCCAAACCATGCTCCATCTGCTTCCGATTGACATTGTCAGTAAGCAATCGGCTGTCAGCTCGGCAATAAGACTGAGAGGCTCCAGGCAGTGGAAGGAGCAACACACGGGACATGCCAATATACTTTCGATGCACCGTCATCTTCCCAATTCTACTGACCATCTGCCCACTGAATATGATTTTATCAAGGGCTACACGCACTCGATACCGGACAGAAGTGAGTGGACGCAACGCAATGCCCTTTATAACGAATCGCT
Organism: Brachypalpus laphriformis; assembly: GCA_945910035.1. NCBI lineage: Eukaryota > Metazoa > Arthropoda > Insecta > Diptera > Syrphidae > Brachypalpus > Brachypalpus laphriformis. The sequence goes on from OX246753.1 coordinate 40,216,631, forward strand.
GTCAATCTTCACGGACTGGTCCAAAACCAAGGACGGAGTCGGTGCCGGAATTTTCTCAGAAGATCTGGACATACACCTCTCCTTTAACCTTCCAGACTACTGCAGCGTTTTTCTTGCCGAAATCACCGCAGTTCGCAAAGCTGCTGACTGGCCGGCGGCTAGCACACTATCAACACCTGATATTGTTATTTACGTCGACAGTCAGGCAGCCATCAAATCCCTCGCATCCAGCACTACGAGATCTAAGGCAGTGAAAGACTGTCGCATATCTCTTAACGAGATAGCTGGTCAGTACAACCTCACCCTTTGCTGGGTACCAGGTCACTGTGACATACCGGGGAATTGTGCAGCTGACGAACTAGCACGACAAGGCTCCTCTGGCACAGATAGCATAAGTATCACCGACATTAAAGCGCCAGCGTCTTATGTTAAGTACCTTATTCAAATTGATGCCGAGAAAGTAGCCAATCATCGGTGGCAACATCTAGACCAATGTTATACCACCAGACAGCTCTGGCCGATACTCAATCCATCGGACTCTTGAAGCTCAAGAGAGGAACCCTCTCAAAAATAACAAATGTCATCACTGGACACTGCGTCATAGGAGCCATGCCCAAAGATTAGGTATCCCTCATAATGACTTCTGCAGAAGCTGCAGAGATGAAGAGGAAGAAGAGACCATCAGTCATCTCCTATGCGCCTGTCCTGCGCTCGCCAACATCAGGAAGGCCACTCTGGGTGAATACTCCTACAATGATCTTAATGATCTCAGCAACGCCTGCACGGCTAAAATTCTCGCCTTCATTCAACGAAGCAAATGGTTCCAAGAGTAATAGCCAAGCTGTTCTTTTCGGAGTTTGTTCTTTAACTTTGTAGTTGGAGTACGAGAAATTGGCCGATATGACACCATGGTCTGACGAACCTAGAGGCGATAATATATTTGCCGTGTATTTTTTGGGATGGGAACTAAGGAACAAGTCCAGAGTATTGGCGGTATGACCAGTAATGTCCGGAACACGTGTTGGCTCATTTACAAGCTGAGTTAGGTTATTTACCTCAGCGAAGGTCTCAACATACCTTCCTTCGAGTGTTTTCTGTCCAGAGTGAGGAAGCCAATTAGAATTGTGGACATTGGGCACAGGGATACAATTCTAAGGATGGAATCTGGCAGCGCATCAAACTCACTATAAGTAGAATTGCTATCAATGTTTGGACTTCTATAAATAAAGCAGTAGTGGATTAACTGCCTACGGACATGGAGTTTCAGCCACATAAAATTAAATTCCGAATTGGAACATTGGCCGTATTGTGGGTAGGCAACATCACTACGTATAGAAACGACGAGGCCGTGATGGTAAAAGAATTATGGCTCAATGCTATATCCAGGCAGTTCGAGTTCCGAAGGATCGGAATTTTGACCCACCTGTGTTTCGCAAAGAGCCAAAACAGCCGGTTTATATTTGGCAGCGTGAATGTACACTGAAAAGAAATTCGATCTGAGCCCACGAATGTTGCTCAGATCGACTCTGTAATTTCTCACCATTATAAATAACAGACACAAAAAACACAACTCCGACGATAACTAAGCAGAGTTGTGAAGTGCAGATCCAGCGTAAGATTTCCAAAACAAATTATCATAGGTGTTATGCCCATACGACAATTTGTTTTGGTCCACTTACTAAAAATCTGCACACACAACCCGCTATCCACCAGACGATGCTTTACCCGGACATTGTGGGCGCACGCATGAAAAAAAAATCATACGGCATTCACAATAACCAAGTTCATCAGCGGAAGAGGGGGTGAGAGGGCGAGACGGAAGCCCATGTTATGCACTTTTCTCTTGTTCTATTTTTATTTTTTTTTTATGCACTGCACTGCACTGAATTAGTTTACTTAACGGCGCGGTGAATTTTGTTTGTATGATTATTGTTTTTTTTTTTATTTTATTATTTGAATTATTTGTTTGGGGGGTTTGAGAGAACATTTATTGAAATTGGGACTTATTATTTTTTTTTTTTTTTTACTTTATTTTATTTTGTTTGGACTGTGTGAGGGTCAATGTCACTGCGGTGTGTGTCAGTTTAAGCGCGTGTGTCCTGGTCGGAGAGCAATCGGCAACTTGATAAGGTAAACAGGCCCACTCTGTTTCAAGTAGTGTGGGACTTCGTACTCACTAAAAAAATCACCTTTAACCCTTTTATTCTACTTGACACCATCCACTTCGGAACCAATTTTGCACACGACTCTGAAGTAATGCAAAAGCGGTTCCGGACTGAATGGTATCAAGTCAAGTAAAATAAGAGGGTTAAAGGTGTTTTTTTAGTGAGTACCAAGTCCCAAGCTTCTTGAAACAGATCGGACTGGACATGGCTAGGAGATGTAGACCGAATGGACCCCAACGTTCCAGCCAAGAATTTCTTCGAATCTTACCCGGAGGGACGACGCAGTAAAGGACTTGCTCGATGTGGTTGACGCCCACAAGTTCAAGAGATCTCGACCAAGTTGGAGTGCGCAACTGGTGGCAATTATCTAAATGCCAAGCTGAATAGAGAGGATTGTTGGTTGACACCCTGATTCACCCCGAACTGTAGCGCCACCAACAGGAAGTAAGTGAGTAATGATAAAATATAATTTTTAGAAAATGTGAAATAAAATTTTATTTTTGTAAAGCAAAGTACAGGCATTTTTTAAGTCTAAGCGATACCTTATAGTATCTTACTTGTGCGCAGATAAACGTTTGCTGATTTAAAGGCCTCCAAACTTCAAATTTATCATAAACTGAATACAGGCGTATTTTGAGGAATCATCACAATGTCTTATCTGGTGTTGTAGTCAGCCCTCATTCTCTTTACTTCCGGTTGATCTAGATCACTTTGTGAAAAGGTTTCCATAAGGCACTTACGTCTCTTTATTGGGACACCACCATTGTCGTTACATTTTTCGCAATTGTCAAGTAGATTTTCAAAAGAACTAACGGAAGATATTTGAAAATAATCGAGAAATAATCCAACATCTACATCGATTTCGAAAGTAATTTTCGGATTTGGAAAGAGCTGCAGATAGTTCTCAAAGGTGTCCTTATTAAAGATATACTTGTCTTCGGATAAAATTTGAAAAAAATTTATGAGCTCATCGGCGAGTGAAAAACGTTCCTTAGCTGAGGGGAAAATTAAATTTAAATACAATCCGCAGAAAGGATATCAATAACCATCCAACATACCAATTTTAATAAACTCTTCGTGCGAAGTATTCCACGGGAAGGATATCTTGGCGAAGTTGCCATTATGGATCACATTCAGGGTGCAATATTGGCGTTCTGACATTTGTAGGATCTGTTTGGTAGTGCGTTATAGACAAAATGAAATGTAACAATGTTCGCTACTCAACAGGGTTGTTCAATATGTATCAAGGATTCAAAACATATGCCGTTTCATAGAAACGGGAGTAAATCGGTCTAATTTTTACTGAACGTTAAAACTCATACCATATTTTCTTAATAATTCATTTGTAAGATGCTTGCTAAAACATATCCTTTAATTTTAATCTTCATCCTATCCATACACTAATATACTCGTACGTAATTATATCTTGGAAAATTTTCAATAAATATTTTGGGAAATCCACGCCCTTGATGCCACTGCGTCTACTTGAATTGGTAAAGGAGTCATTATGACAATTGTCAACGTCATTAAGCTCGACTTGTAATACGGCTTCGAGGTCATTACAATGGTTGTTATAATTAACTAATTACTGATTGTAAAATAATTCATTTCTTCTTTTTAAAATAATTATAAAAAACTAAGATTTTGTTATGCTCAGGTTTTGACTTTTATATGCTGATTGTTCTTGTAAATAGAAATGCATGCAACTCTTCAACAGTAAAAAAAAACATACCATATGTATATATGCTGCTTACTTCTTAGATATGTATTGTGATGATTTTCCTAGAATCCTTAATTCCTTCGATTTTGTGATGAAAATAAAAAGAGCGTCGCTCCTTACTTACTTATTTACTTATAGGTGGCGTTACAGTCCAGGGTGGACCTGACCCTCAACCAACGAACCTCTCCAGCCAGTCCGGTTACGAGTCAGCTGCCTATAGTTGCGCACGCCAAGTTCGTTGAGGTCCCCCTCCACTTGTTTGCGACACCTATCGCAAGGTCGTCCTCTACTGCGCCGTCCATCCAGGGTGGATTCGAAGAATTTCTTGGCGGGAACGTTGTAGTCCATCTACTCTACATGACCCAGCCATCTTTGTCGCTGTATGCGAACTCTTCTGGCTATGTCGATGTCCTTATAAAGGCCGTATAGTTCGACATTGTACCTTCTCCTCTATGAAGACGGGACCAAACATCACTCGAAGAACTTAAAATAACCAAGGACATCCTCATCCGGTTTCGCCAAAGCCCATTCCTCTGCGCCACACAGCAGGACTGGGATGATAAGTGTCTTTTACAGATTTGCCTTAGTAGTTCGAGATAGGGCTTTGTTACCCTATTGCCTTCTTAGCCCATAGAATAAACGATTCTCAGGAGTAATCCTTCGTGTGATCTCCCTACTGGTGTCATTTGCGGAGCCCATCATAGAGCTTAGGTAGACAACGTCCTTTGCAAATTATATCTGTCTTTTGTGGTGTTCAAGACGCCGATGTTGGGTGTCCTTTTTTGTAGACGCCATATATTTTGTTTTGCTTTCATTGACCGCAAACTCATTTTTCCTGCCTCAATCTCAATACTCGCAATCGCTCCACTGACGGCCCACTGAGTTCTTCCGAGTGTCAATGTCATCGGTGTAAGCGAGTAGTTGTACAGACTTGTACGAGATTGTACCTCGGTGTTGGTTTGTGAGTTTCGCACAATTCTCTCAAATACTCTGTTAAAGAGATCGCATGATAGCGCGCCACTTTGTCTAAGACCTTTCCTGACATCGAACGGTTCGTTGGTGTTCTTTCCGACTTTGATGGAACAGCGAGAGTTCTACATTGTCATTCTGCACAAACGGCCGAGCTTGGCAGGGATACACACATCTGTGTGATGTGTATCGATTTTATATTCGTGGGTTTTTTTCCAAAATCTGATGTAGTCTGAATATTTGGTGGATGATGGACTCTCTGGGCCTGAAACCGCACTGATAAGGACCTATCAGGTTGTTGATGATCGGTTTTAGGCGCTCACATAATACGACGGACAATGTCTGATATGCGATGTTGAGGAGACTTATACCTCTGTAGTTCGCGCAATTCAGAGGGTTTCTTTTCTTCAGGATCAGGCAAACGATGCTGAGGTTCCATTCATCGGACGTATTTTCGTCCGAACAGATTTTGCAGATGAGCTGGTGCATGCTGCTTACCAACTCATCTTCCCCTACATTGATTGGATTTCAGTTTAGATGTAGCCATCCTCACTTCATTCTGATCGGGTTGACGTTAATCTTAATCTTAAAATCACTGCTGAATGTCTCATTCAAATGAAGGGGAGTTAGGGACACAAGAGGGTTCCATTTGCTTTTACACAGATGGATCCAAAACGGAGTCGGGAGAAGGGGAAGGAGTCTTTTCTCAAGAACTTTACATCAATATTTCGCCCCTAATCACTGCAGCGTCTTTAAGGCAGAGATCAAGGCAACTAAAGAAGCCTTGTCGCACCTAAAGTACAATGCGATATTCAGGCAGGATATTACTATCTTCACTGGCAGTCAAGGTGCGATCAAGACCCTGGAATCTGTTTCCTTCAACGCAAACACACTCCTAAACTATCGCTTGTGTCTTAACGAGATGGCCAAACAATTTAACATTCACCGTATATAGATGCCGGGGCACAGGGACATTCCAGGAAACTGCACGGCTGACAAACTTGCCAAGCAGGGCATTTGTCTAACAATCTCGTCCAGCAAGATGAATCTCGACATGCCTCTCACTACAGCGAAACTGCTGCTTATGCTCAACATCATCAGCGCGACAGATCTGGCCGAAGCTTGATTGGAAATGCTCCAACTGCTTTATCGGGCTGCAAAGGTCGCTCATCGCAATTACAAGTAGGTGTTATTAAGGGGTACTGCATCATTACTTACTTACTTAGGTGGCGCTACAGTTCGGGGTGAACCTGGGCCTCAACCAACAAGCTTCTCCATTTAGCTCGGTCTCTAGCTAATTGCCTCCAGTTGCGCACTCCAAGTTGGTCGAGGTCCCCTTGAACTTGTGCGCGCCACCTACGGCGATGATTCCCTCTACTGCGTCGTCCCTCGGGGTTAGATTCGAAGACTCTGCGGGCCGGAGCGTTGGTGTCCATTCGCTCTACATGTCCTAGCTATCTCAGACGTCCAATATGCAGTTTTTTGACTAGGTCGATGTCGCTGTACAGCTCGTATAGTTCGTGATTGAATCTTCTCCTCCAAAACCCGTCAACGCAAACGGGACCGAAAATCTTACGAAGAATTTTTCTCTCGAAGCGACCAAGGATATCTTCATCCTCTTTTAATAAAGTCCATGTTTCAGCGCCGTAAAGCAGGACTGGGATGATCAAAGTCTTATATAGAGTCTCCTTAGTTGTTCGAGATAGGGCTTTACTGTTGAATTGCCTTATAAGCCCAAAAAAACAGCGATTGGCAAGAGTTATTCTTCGATTGATTTCTGCACTGATTTTGTTTATAGAATTTGTAGCAGAGCCAAGGTAGACAAAGTCCCTTACAACCTCGAAGTTATAGCTGCCCACGGTGACATTTTGTCCAATTCGTCGGTGTTGGTTTTCCCTTCTAGTTGACAGCATATACTTGGTTTTGCCCTCGTTTATCGCCAAACCCATTTTGGCCGCTTCCGCCTCAATGCTTGCAAAAGCACCGGTGACAGCCCGCTGAGATCTTCCGATAATGTCTATATCGTCGGCGAATGCAAGCAGTTGTACAGACTTGTAATAGATTGTGCCTCCGGTGTTGGCTTGTGAGTTCCGCACAATCCGTTCAAGTACAATATTGAAGAAGTTACATGACAGCGCGTCACCTTGTCTAAAGCCTTTTTTGACATCAAAGGTCTCGGTGAGGTCATTACCGACCTTGATGGAGCAGCGAGCGTTATCCATCGTCAGCCTGCACAGACGGACAAGTTTGGCAGGGATGTCAAAACTAGACATGGCTCTATAAAGCTCTTCTCTATAGATGCTGTCATAGGCGGCCTTGAAATCGATAAAGAGGTGGTGAGTATCGATTTGGAATTCTTGGGTTTTCTCCAGGATCTGCCGAAGTGTGAAGATTTGATCGATGGTGGACTTTCCTGGCCTGAAACCGCACTGATAGGGTCCAATCAGGCTGTTGATAAAAGGTTTCAGGCGTTCACACAATATCGCAGAAAAGATCTTGTATGCGATGTTGAGGAGACTGATGCCTCTATAATTGGCGCAGTTGAGGGGGTCTCCTTTCTTGTGGATGTACTGCATCATTGGTAGGCATATAATTAGGCTGGCCATCTTAGCAAATGATTTCTGTAGAAGTTCCATGGATGAGGAGGGGGAGGAAACCATATTACACCTTCTTTGCACGTAGAAGACGACACCTAGGACCCTACCTCCTCGACAATTTAGGCGAGTTAGGTAATGTCAGTATTGGCAGCCTACAGTGCTTCATAACAAGCTCCAACTGATCCCAAGGGTAGATTTTCCTGTGCATTATCACAATGGGCTTAGTCTGGCCTAAGTGAGGCAGAATGACAGCTCGGAGTGACAGTTATCCCTATCTTAAGTTCTATCCAAGCTTAAAAAAAACACGCTTTAGATGCATTTTTGGAAACAATCGAAAGCTTCTTGTTCATAAAGAGAAGCAAGCTTGTGTCTTTATACTGTAGAAATAAAAATAGAATAATTGAAATATATTGCTTGCTACCGAAGCATAGTCTGCTCGGAATGACAATAAGGCTGTGTATCGAATACATGGGATAAATAAGATCCGGCAATGAACCCCTCATATCTATAGCTATACATATATTAGAACAAGCATTACCATACGAAATAGAAAATGACAGTACATTGGACATACCTGGAGGCGCGAAGAAAAATTCGTTGCCGAACGTGCCATTCAATGGAATTTGCCTACCCAATTAAGAAGGAAAGCGTGGCACCTCAGAGATACTTGACGCATCAGCTGAGAGTGAGCCTATAACTTTGGGGATAAGTTGGAGAGAGTTAAGGCGCTTTGGGGAACTTCAAATAAGACGGCACGAAGGCGTTGTTGACGCTGTATTCCCCACGAGGGATGATAGGGCCTAGAGAAGAAAATGTTTGTTTCTATCTCGCTCATTTCCAATGACATTGCAGCTATCAGCCCCTTAGACAAGCCCAATCTGTTTGCTGCTCACTTTGTAGGGAACTCCACGCTGCCAGGTAGTGCTTCGTCTCCACCTGCACCTGAGACGGTTGAGCTTTCATTCGAACAAGTTCATTTTCACACTCGTACAGTTGCAGGAGTACTCAAAGGTCTTAATAAACACAAATCCGCTGGTCCAGATGGTATCTCCTCCATAGCTCTAAAGATGTGTTCTTCCTCGCTGGCCAAACCTTTGCTTTTCTGTCCATCCTACCCATTGCACTTACGTCCCTTCTTCCCAAGGTCATGGAAATGCCGATAAATCAACAGCTCATGAAGCGTTATAGTTAGCGATCTATTGTAGTCATTTTCTTTCAAAGATACCCTATTAATTGCTGCTATAATGTCATTAACATATTAAGAAAAAAATAGGGACATTTTTTCTACCTGATCTTGCCACCATTTCCTTAATTTTCCTAATGAGCTCGTTAACAATAATGCGATCTCAAGTTTCGAGTAGTAAGGAACTTGTATAAATTCTCTGATTTCGGAGTACCTGATACATTCAGCATCCACTTATTGCATAGCGAACATCTCATCCAGCATTTCTGTGCCTTCAAATACCCCTACCAACATATCATTATAACAAATTAAAGTATTTTATAATGGAACAAACTCGTAAGATAAGATTCGCATACAGAGGAATCGAAAAACACATTTGCTGCCCAGCGAATGCTAACTACGAGGAAGTTATTAAAATTGGTAAGTTCAAATAAAACTCAACTATTCAATGCATTTGCTCATTATGAACTTATTTTCTTCCATCAGCTATGGAACACTTTTTGATCCCAATGGAGTGTAAAAATCGTATCCAAATTTACGCTGGATCACATACGTATGGATTTGTATTTGATAAGAAATCCTTTGAGAACTGTCTAATGCGCTTCCCGAATCCGGAAATGTTATTTAGACTTCGTGTGAACTACTTAGAAATACCGATGGGTGCTGATGAGAATGCAAATGATCCGACCTTGACAGACGAGGAGTGTATGGCAGAGTGCAATGATGACCAACCAAACATCAAGAGGTTCAGGCTGCAGTAAAACTTTTGATGGACATGTGATGAAATGGTAAAATTCCAATGAGTGGATGATATTGCGAGATGACAATATCCTTGATCGGAAATATTTTTGCTATTCAACTCTAAAATAAAACTTAAATTAAGAAAGCATAAAATGAATTACATTTTTATTTTAAAATCGTTACATAACTATATAATAAAAATAAATCATTTTAATTACTAAAGAAAATTTTTAGTTATTCTTAGTGATAGACTTCTATAAAAAATCTTAATTTTCAGCAACACACGTAGTGTTTTATGGGCTCTCAAGGCCAAGTTTTTCGGCATCCCCGATTACTTGGTCCTGTGGTTTTCGTCGTCTCAAAGGTGAAGACTGTAATTGGATTGTTGTCCATTCGCTCGATGTGGCCAAGCCAATGTAGTCGACGTATTTGGCTTTTTGGACTACATCCACATGTTCGTATAGCTTATACAGTTCGCGGTTGAATATGCTTCTACCTCATCGTACCTCTATATTTATCTCTCAAACCAGTTCTCCTTTCTTACTTATCGTCCCTAATGGAGGACTGGTAAGATTTGTGTTCTATAGAAAATTCATTTAGTCAGCCTAGTTAGGAGTTTTGAGGAATTGCCGCACAATGCTTACAGCACGCAAAGTACGCAGAATCATGTTAGATTATGTGGTGTACCTGGACACTGCGATATATACGGATGTTTGTAGGTACCTATCTTGCTAGTCTTACGATCTCTCCAGATTTCCTGCGGTCTAACACAGGCCACAAAGCCTTGGACACCCCCACGCTGGACAATCTTAGATTACCCATGTTGATGATCCTATAACGAAAAATTCACACCCTGTTAAAACATCCACATAAAAACATATACTTATTATATATTGTAACTAGACTGATTAGCAACATAAAATTCTTAACGAAAACATTACACATAACATTACACATAATGCTTGACAACAAGCAATGATCAGAAGGGTTATAGAAGAAGAAAAAGCAGCTTCAAGAGCTGTGTGGCAAGATCGATGGGATAATGCGGTTAAAGGCAGATGGACCTATAAATTAATCCCCACCATCGACATTTGGATAAACCGAGCACATGGGAACTGCACCTACCACCTCACGCAGTTCCTGTCTGGCCATGGAGGTTATCGCAAATATCTTTACCGGTTTGGACACGATAGCTCTCCGTTGTGTCCAGAATGTCCAGACCAGGAGGAAGATACGGAGCATGCAGTCTTCTACTGTAGGCGATTTGAAAACTGGAGAAACGAACTTCCCAGTCCCCCATTCCTCATAGATCATATGGTACAATCTGAGGAAAAATGGATGGAAATTTGCGCGTTTATTACGCATGTGCAAACGCAGCTTCGAATTCAAGAACGAATACGTCGAGAAGCAGAAAGTACAGCATAAATTGCTAACCAGCCCCGCGAAGTAATACCTAACGGCAGTCCCGCGGGGAGAGTGGTAGAAGTGTGAAGGCTGTGTGTTTAGTACGTAGGCGTATTCCTGAAATCGATTACTCAGGTTTGCGAATCGTGCATGCTAGTAGCACTCGGGCTATTAGTATCTATGAAGATTACACATCCCTGGCGCAACCTAAAAAAAAAAAAAAAAAAAAAAAAAAACAAGCAATGATCAAGCCTAACTCTATTTTTTAAGAAGAAGAACGCTTGAGTTGTCTCTATCAAAAAAGAAAATTCTAATAAAAATTATTCTTGAGAAATTAAAGCAGTCGAAGCCTTGCATAAAATTTGGAGATCGCGTTTTCTATTATCAATAAAAGTGATTCGATCGCATAAATAACAATATGATTAACTTTAATTGATCTGTGCGGAAATTGTATCAAATGCATATTGGTACTTTCTGATGCAAGTGAATATTGCATCGATTAAACTACTTTGATGGTGCATTGATTAACTGTACGTGAACCTCTCATCAAACAAAAATTGGTGAAAAGTGAACTTATGCAAGAAGGACCAGGGTACACATCACGTGGAGAATTTTAATTTTTTGACCCAGGACAGAACCATCTGCAATTGACCAACGGAACCAGCGGCGTCTATAATTGGAACGTTGATTGATCGGAATCAATCGCATGTAAGTCGTAAAGTCGTATTACTTAGTAGCTTAATCCTTGCTTCCCTATCCTTGAAATAATTTTGATTATATGCTTACTTACTTACTTAGGCTCGGTCTTTAGCTAATTACCTCCAGTTGCACACTCCAAGTTGGTCGAGGTCCCCTTGAACTTGTGCGTGCCACCTACGGCGATGATTCCCTCTACTGCGTTGTCCCTCGGGATTAGATTCGAAGACTCTGCGGGCCGGAGCGTTGGTGTTCATTCGTTCTACATGTCCTAGCCATCTCAGATGTCCAATACGCAGTTTTCTGACTAGGTCGATGTCGCTGTACACCTCGTATAGTTCGTGATTGAATCTTGTCCTACAAAACCCGTCAACGCAAACGGGACCGAAAATCTTACGAAGAATTTTTCTCTCGAAGCGACCAAGGATATCTTCATCCTCTTTTAATAAAGTTCATGTTTCAGCGCCGTAAAGCAGGACTGGGATGATCAGGGTCTTATACAGAGTCTCCTTAGTTGTTCGAGATAGGGCTTTACTGTTGAATTGCCTTATAAGCCCAAAAAACAGCGATTGGCAAGAGTTATTCTTCGCTTGATTTCTGCGCTGATTTTGTTTATAGAATTTGTAGCAGAGCCAAGGTAGACAAAGTCCCTTACTACCTCGAAGTTATAGCTGCCCACGGTGACGTTTTGTCCAATTCGTCGGTGTTGGTTTTCCCTTCTTGTTGACAGCATATGGTATACTTGGTTTTGCCCTCGTTTATCGGTAAACCCATTTTGGCCGCTCCGCCTCAATGCTTGCAAACGCACCGGTGACAGCCCGCTGAGTTCTTCCGATAATGTCTATATCGTCGGCGTATGCAAGCAGTTGTACAGACTTGTAATAGATTGTGCCTCCGGTTTTGGCTTGCGAGTTCCGCACAATCCGTTCAAGTACAATATTGAGGAAGTCACATGACAGCGCGTCACCTTGTCTAAAACCTTTTTTGACATCAAAGGTCTCGGTGAGGTCATTACCGACTTTGATGGAGCAGCGAGCGTTCTCCATCGTCAGTCTGCGCAGACGGACAAGTTTGACAGGAATGTCAAAACTAGACATGGCTCTATAAAGCTCTTCTCTATAGATGCTGTCATAGGCGGCCTTGAAATCAATAAAGAGGTGGTGAGTATCGATTTGGAATTCTTGGGTTTTCTCCAAGATCTGCCGAAGTGTGAAGATTTGATCGATTGTGAACACTCCTGGTCTGAAACCGCACTGATAGGGTCCAATCAGGCTGTTGATAAAAGGTTTCAGGCGTTCCCACAATATCGCAGAAAAGATCTTATATGCGATGTTGAGGAGACTGATGCCTCTACAATTGGTTCAGTTGAGAGGGTCTCCTTTCTTGTGGATCGGACAAACGATGCTGAGATTCCATTCATCAGGCATACACTCGTCTGACCAAATCTTGGAGATGAATTGGTGTATGCCCTCTACCAATTCATCAACAGCTACCTTGAAAAGTTCGGCCGGTTAACCGTCAGGTCCAGCATCCTTGTTGGATTTCAGTTTGGATATTCCTATCCTCACTTCGTTTTGGTCAGGTGGACGGAAATTTTGACTATCATCGTCCATGGTTCATTCTGCCTGACAGCGGGATGTTGGCCTTCGTCGCCGTTATACAGTCTGCAGAAGTAGTTTTTTTATATTCTCAGCACCAACTGTGATTCTACTACGAAGTTTCCATTTTCATCTCTAAGGGTTTCTGTACAGGTACTGCTCCTCTGACACGTTCTTTTTACCTTTTTTCCGTATATTGTTCCTTGAGTTCTAATGTTCTCGATATTCTCGAACGCGCGCTTCTCATGCTCTTTCTTCTTCTTTTGGAGAAGCCGACGTTCTTCCCGTCTCTTTTGCTCGCAGAGCTTACGAGCAGCTCTAGTCTTTCTTTGCAGCGCCGCTTTGTATGCCTCTTGTTTTGCTGCATGCACTCTTCGGCATTCATTAACGGGCTGGCAATGGTGCAGTGGTAATGTCATCAATTGCCACGCTAATGGTTCATGGGTCAAATCCTGATGTCAGCCAGCATTTATTTATTTCTCATGAAATATATAAAGTCAGTCCGATCATTTGCAGGAGCTTGTGTGAACACTACTGCGAAGGCATAACACTGGCAGTAGCTTGGTTATGTGGCTGGAAAAACTGTTCGCTCTGTTGATGATGATTTGTCCTTAACATCAGTTATCGGGAAAAAAGTACTGTGAATCAGAAGCAAAGACAATAATAGCACAAATCTCCCCAGTTATCTGGACGCCACCCCCGGAGAATAGCTGAACCATAAACAACTGAGCTTCAAGACCCACTACACCACAAATCTTTCTCTCTCTCTCTATCCATCCTTTCTAACGCCCGCTCTGTGTGTAAACATGTTAAAGGTATTCATAATCCTTTGAGTGCGCGCAAATTATAAAAAAAAAAAAAAAAAAACAATGTGGTTGTCCGAGGATCGAATAACGTCACCCAATGGCAAAATCTATACACTGCTTTACAAATCAATAATCGTTTCACTCCAAATCCAAATCAAAACAAATTTATACCTCGACCAGCGTATTTTGACCAACCTCTTCCCACCCCAGTGGACATATTCAGTGGTAATACTCCTAATACAAGAACTCAGCAATCAAACGTTCGAGGTTCATCTTCATACAATAGGCATGACATTAATACACTCATCAACAATAGTACAATACTTAACCATAACTACAATATTAGCGAGGTACATACCATGCATACATACCCAAATCAGTATCATAATTCAATATCCGAGTTACAACAGACAAATTACATAGATTCAAATCCACAACTAGACTATTATTCTGAGCTAGATCAATATCTACCCGTTAGAAACCAAGATATACCGGAAGACACCAACAACTTCTATGACGAGACAAATCATGAAATAGGCGACACAAATTTCCGGTTAACTGCCTCGGTCAACAAGTTGGATTTCTTGACATAAATACACACAGCTCAAGTTTACTACCGTATATTCATGTATTATCTCCTTCAGGGCGATTGTTTAAATTTCTTATTGATACAGGAGCTTCTCCAAATTTTATAAATCTTGAACTTGTAAGCCCTGCCTCCCATGAAGCCATAGAACCAATCTATATTAAAACTATCCTAAATAAACATAAGCTAGACAGACAAGTTACGCTTTCTGCATTCAAGGAATTGAATACAGACAAGAAATATAAGTTCTTAGTCTTCAAATTTCACACCTATTTTGATGGCTTAATAGGTCTAGAGATGTTAAACCAATTAGGTGCGAAGGTTAATCTGAAAGATAAGCTTTTGGAAACAAATAAAGCCACTATTCCACTTCATTTTAAACACAACCATATGTCCAAACTCTTCAATGTACTTCCCAACTCGAAAATGATTGCGAGACTACGGGTAGATATAGAAAATGGGGATATCCACATCAGACCTGCTATAATTAATAAGTTTTTAAAAGTACTTGAAGGAATCTATAAATCTGTAAACTGGTATAGTCACGTAGAAGTGATTAATCTATCAAATCAGGAGCAGAAACTGTTTTTAGAACAACCACTGAGGGTAGAACTCTACAACAGTTTCAGCGAACTGAATAATATCACCATAAAATATGACTCAGAACAACTATAAGCTATTACAGATAACGAAATAACAGATTTACTTAGGACAGACCATCTAAACAGAGACGAACAGAAAGAGCTTTTTAAACTTTGCAAACATTTTGATGACATATTTTTTCGAGAGGGCACAACACTTTCCTTTACAAACGCAGTCAAACACCGAATAAGAACAAACAATGTCATACAGGTATACACTAAGTCCTACAGGTATCCAGAGATACAAAAGTCAGAAATCAGGTCCCAAATACAGGAACTTTCAAAACAAGGCATCATTAGACCAAGCTACTCTCCCTGGAGCAGTCCGATATGCATTGTTCCTAAAAAGATGGATGCCTCCAACAAAAAAAAAAAAATGGCGTTTGGTAGTAGATTATCGAAAGCTAAATGAAAAAACCATTGGTGATCGATATCCGCTTTCTAGCATAACTGACATACTGGATAAATTACGGAGATCTATGTATTTTACTACTCTGGACTTAGCCTCTGGATTTCATCAAATTGAAATCGACCGTAGAGATGTGAATGTGGGCGCCGTGGCGTAAGTGGAGAGATGTGAATGAAACAGCTTTCACAGTGGATAATGGCCACTATGAATTTATTCGAATGCCGTTTGGCCTTAAAAACGCCCCGTCCACTTTCCAAAGACTAATGGACAATATCTTGAAAGACTTGCAAGGAAAAATATGTCTCGTTTACATGGATGACATAATAGTGTTCTCCACTTGCCTCCAAGAACATATAGAAAATCTTAATAAAGTCTTCTCTAGATTACGACAAGCAAACTTAAAGGTCCAACTTAATAAGTCCGAATTTTTTTGCAAAGAGGTAAGTTTCCTTGGGTATATAGTAACATCAGAAGGCGTAAAACCGAACCCTGAAAAAATCTAAGAATTTCCTATTCCTCGTACCCAAACTCAGATTAAATCTTTTCTTGGGTTATTGGGCTATTAGAGAAAGTTTATTCAGGATTTCGCGAAGATAACCAAGCCCCTAACAGAATGTCTGAAAAAAGGAAGACAAATTAAGATGGACGAAAAGTATGTTTAATATTTTGAGCACTGTAAGGCCATCCTAAGTAATGACCCACTTCTGCAATATCCAGATTTCTCAAAGCCCTTTAATTTAACGCCATGGTCCTATTGGAACCGATAAACCTGTCTCCTACGCATCACGTACGTTATCAGACACCGAAACCAAGTACAGTACCATCGAAAAAGAGCTACTTGCCATTGTTTGGGCAACCAAACATTTTCGGCCATGTCTATATGGTCGTAAATTCCATATAATTACGGATCATAAGCCGCCCACTTGATTATTTTCTTTAAAAGATACAAACTCGAAGTTAATAAGGTGGCGACTTAAATTAGAGGAATTTGAATACGAAATTTATTATAGGAAAGGAAAGTCAAACACCAACGGTGACGCATTAAGCCGAATAGATATCAACCCAAATGAATCGCTACAAAACAACGTAGCCGACTTAGACGAAAGTTCCAATCTGTCAACTGTTCACTCTGCCTCGGAAAATTTAGATGAAGGCATACCGATTTCAGAGCGTCCTTTAAATGAATTTAATGAACAAATTATTCTCACAAAAACAAATTCTGAAATAAGACCTCCAATGACTTACGATGTTCTATTTGAAACTAAACGTCGTAGAATTTTTAAACAACCAAACTTACAAGATGAACAAACAATAACATCTATAGTGAAAGAATATGTAAGCCCGAAGAAGCTTACAGCAATATTAACATACGACGAAACTTTCAAATTCGTTCAAACTGTGTTTTCAAAATTCTTTTCTAATAGTAAGATATTCAAGTTAATTCGGCATACAGAGAAATAAGTTGACTTACTTACTAAGTTACTTATGTCCTATATCCCCTTGTGGTTCCTAGGGCCTCTACTATGCCTACGCGCCATCGTGTACGGATTCTGGCAATGTGTCTGAGTTCTCCCCAACTTTTCCTCAACCGCCGTGCCTCGTTCTCGACTCTTCTGCGCGATGTTCTCCTCGGACTGGCAGGTCTTCTGCCATCCTGAGTTAGAGGGTTCCATTGCATAGCATGGTTCGCTATGAAACTGTTACCCTTACGGTACGTGTGACCAATCCACTGCCACTTCCGCCGTTGGATGGTTGTGCCTATTGGTTCCTGACCCGTTGTCTCGTAAAGGTGTTCGTTAGAGATACGATTGGGCCAGAAAATCCTTAAGATATTGCGCAGGCACCTATTAACAAACGTTTGCAGCTTTCTGGTGATAGTAGTGGTCACTCTCCACGTGCTGCAACCATATAACAGCACGGATTCAACGTTGGCGCAGAACAGTCTTATTTTGGTGCTCAAACTGATTGCATTGCTTCGCCATATTTTCGACAACATCCCGAACGCGGACTTTGCTTTGGCGATCCTGTTGGCTATATCGGGTTCGGTTCCACCATCGGTCGAGACAATACTCACAAGATACTGTAAATCCTCTACTCTCTCTACCGGTTGTCCAGCAATGCATATTTGAGCTGATGAGTTAGCTCCAAGGCTGATCATTTTAGTTTCTGCCGTATTAATTTTCAGCCCGACGACACCTGCCTCCCTCTCCACATCTGCTGTCATTTGGTGGAGGTCCATAATTCTGTGGGAGACTAAGCATACATCGTCAGCGTAGTCAAGATGTTTCAGTTGAGATGTAAGAGTCCATTGAATTCCTCCGTTTCCCGTCGACAAAGCTGCATGAAGCACATCGCTAATCACCAATAGGAATAATATTGGTGAAAGGATACAGCCTTGTCTTACCCCACTTTGGATCTCAAATTGCTCAGACAACCTTACTCTATGCAGAACGTGACATTTGGAGCCTTCATATGTAGCTTTGATAATAGCAATTAGTTTATCGGGAATACCTCTCCTGCGTAAGGCACGCCAAATAAACTCCCTGTTGACACTATCGAACGCTTTCTCAAAATCGATGAACAGCAGGTGCAGTGGCGATCGATATTCAACACACTGTTCGATGATAATCCGCAGGGTGTTGATGTGGTCGGCACAGGAGGATCCAGAGCGGAAACCTGCTTGTTCGGCATCGAGTGTGTCTTCGAGATGTTGTTTAATTCGCTCCAGGATAGTAGTAGGTTTAGGTCGGTTCTGGCTCAGGAGCTGTTCAGTGCTATGTGTTAGAGTGAGAGCCCGTATGGTGCTATGGGTTAGAGTGAGATGTAAGATGCGGGGTGAGGCTTTTTTCCCCTTCGGGGTGTCATATTTCATGTTTGTTTATTTAAGCTTTTGGATTGAGATCTGAATTTGTGGCGCGATGTGTCATATTTCACATTTGTTTATTTATTTGTTTTTGCATTGAGATCTGAATTTGGGAGCGAGGTGTCATATTTCATAGTTGTTAGTGTTTAGCTGGGGGAATCATCATCGGAGCGAGGTGTCATATTTCAAGTTTGTTCATATTAGCTTTTGGATTGAGATCTGAATTGGGAGCGAGGGGTCATATTTCATAGTTATTAGTGTTTAGTTGGCGGAATCATCATCGGAGCGAGGTGTCATATTTCAAGTTTGTTTATTTTTTTATCTTTGGACAGAGATCTGAATTTGGGAACGAGGAAATGTGTGTGTGTGTGATTGGTTAGACTGGGGAAATTGGCAAATTCCATAGATGGGTTATGATTGATTAGAGGTTATTTTTTTTCCACCGGGAAATCAAATTGAGTACTGCTTTATTGAAATTCTGGGAAGGAGAAGTAACTGCTTGCTAGGAGTAGTATATAGGCCTGACAGTAGTGTTGATCTCTCCACTTTTTATTCTGTCTTAGAAGATGTCTCTACTTCTTTCTCCGAGATAGTTGTCTGTGGAGATTTCAACTGTAATCTACTCACTAAAGACAGATCAGAGTTGTTCTTAGACACAATGAAATCCATGAGTCTGTATCCATTAAATACGACGACTCCAACCCACTTCACTGCTACTACTAGCACACTTCTGGATTTGTTTTTCACTAGTAACCATCATCATCATGATATTTTTTATGACCAGTTATCTGCTCCAGCTTTTTCTAAGCACGACTTAATATTTGCTACATTCAATATTGGATATTCCATACAAAACGTTTCGTATATGTATAGTGACTTTAAGAACATGAATATGAGTGAACTAAACAGAGATCTGCTTAGGGTGGATTGGCAGCAGATATGTTGTATTACCTCAGTTGATGAACAAGTTGACCTACTGCAGAAAAACATCCTGAATCTGTTTAATAAACATGTACCTCTAAAAACTAAATCAAATTACGTCAATTGTTTCAACTCTTGGTTTACCGCTGAGATACTTAGTCTTAAAAATAAACGAGATTCGGCTTTTAAGAGATGGAAACGATTCCGGTTACCTGAATTTTACAATACTTTTCGTCTGTTGAGAAACTTAGTTCACCACAAAGTTCGTTTAGCTAAACGTAATTTTTATTCTCACCGTCTTAATGCTAATTTACCACCCAACATTTTATGGAAAAACTTACGTGAAATAGGAGTCGGCAAGAAAACGCTGAATAATCTCGAAAACTTGGATCCTGACGAATTGAACAGAGAGTTCGTGAATATTCAGGCGGGATCTAAAGTTATCTCACAAGTTGCCAGAGATACACCTATCAACACTAGTTTATTTGAATTCTCCAGAGTCGAGCACACTGATGTTGTTAAGGCGATCCTCGATATTAAATCGAAATCTGTAAGCCTAGATGAAATGCATCCATGTTTTGTAAAGATTATATTAGCGCACATACTTCCCTTTCTGACCCACATTTGTAATACGGTTTTAATGACATCCTCTTTCCCTAATATTTGGAAAGTTGCGAAGGTTATTCCTGTATTAAAAAAGCAAGGCACAGCTCTTTCGCCACCAGAATACAGGCCTATTTCAATTCTCCCGTTTTTGTCAAAGGTTATGGAGAAACTCATTCATTGTCAGGTCTCCAACTTCCTAGAACGCAACTCTCTGTTGTGTGCAAGTCAATCTGGCTTCAGAAAAAAGCATAGTTGCACATCTGCGCTCCTAAAAGTTACGGATGATCTTAGGGTTGCCATGGACAATGATATGATCACATTTCTAACCCTGTTGGATTTCTCCAAAGCCTTTGATACTGTGGATCATTTGCAACTCTTGTCAAAACTAGAGAATTCATATGGTTTTACATTGTCTGCTGTACTACTAATTGGATCCTACCTATCTGGTAGAAAACAAGCAGTGGTGGTGAATGAAAAGATATCCGGTCTACTTGAAGCATCTTCAGGTGTACCACAGGGATCTATCTTGGGCCCGCTTTTATTCACCATGTTCATAAATGAGCTGCCAAAATTAATAGTACATTGCTCTACACATATGTACGCTGACGATGTACAGCTGCATAAGAGTTGTAAACTTGGTCTTATTGAAGACTCGGTCACAAGACTTAACAAGGATCTCGAAAAAATTTTGAAGTGGTCGGATGAGAACTTCCTACGTCTGAATCCAAAAAAATCCAAATGCTTAGTGATTTCCAAAAATGGAGTGGACTTGAGTAGTTTTCCATCTGTTTGTCTTGGCAACGAGCCTGTCGACTATATAATTAAGACCAAAAATTTGGGTGTGTGGTTCAATGATAGGCTAACCTGGGATGATCACGTACGTGTAGTTACGGGTAAGATATACGGCTGTCTTAGGAAACTCCACATGACGCAGCACTATACACCTCTAAAGACCCGACTAAAGTTGGCAAAGTCACTTTTGGTTCCGACTATAACTTATGGATGCGAAATTTTCTGCAAAAACAGGAATTGACTGAACCCGTTCAATCATGTCTATGAATTCGATTTGGCATTTCACAATGATTTCGTGGAAAAAAGTATGAGTCATCGATATAAACGGCAACGGTTATATATGTTTATGAAATTGGAGAAGGGAATCAGCAAATGGTTTGATTGGGGAGAATCGATCGATTCCTGGAATTGGTGGAATGTGTTAGAGTGAGATAGAAGATTTAGAGTGTGGCCTGTTGGGAGTGAGGTGTCAAATTTCACGTTTGTTTATTTTAGCTTTTGGATTGAGATCTGAATTTAGGGCGCGAGGTGTCATATTTCACGTTTGTTTATTTTTCGTCTTTGGACTGAGATCTGAATTTGGGAACGAGGTGTCATATTTCATATTTGTTAGTTTTGACTGGGGGATTCGTAAGATCAGAGTCAGGGAGTGTGTGTATATGTGTGTGGAGAGCGAGTTTTCATATTTGATTTGATTGGCGAATTGCAGATTCCATAGATGGGTTATAATTGCTTAGAGGTGTCATATTTCATATTTGTTAGTTTGGGCTGTGGGGAAGTCGTACGATTCCAGGAATCTCATTTTGAGATGTAAGATCAGAGTCAGGGAGTGAGGCATTAAGTGTGTGTGGAGAGCGAGGTATCACTTGGCAAATTCTATAGATGGGTTATGATTGATTAGAGGGTCTATTTTTTTAATTCTATTGATTAGCATATGTCTTTTTTTCGTTTAGGGGGGGTGAGAGTGAGAGGGGAGATGGGCTGATTCCAGGAATTGGGTTTTGGATTCCATAGAGCAATTATGAACACGTATACGAATTTGAGAAGAGTTCTGGGCTACGAGTCAGGCAGATTCATAGCTGTGTGTTTATTCTTGAATGCTGACCTTGAGTTATTAAATGTTTATCCCATAAGAAATACTGTGCAGTATAATTGTTTATCTGTTGCTGTTCCGTAAAAAAAGTATAATATGAGTAAAGAGGAAGACATAAGGGAAAACAAAAATCTGGACTATGTGAGTCAAATTGATTTGTTTGCTATTCGGTAGAAAAAAAATGGAATTTTATTTCTATTGATCTGCGTGTGCGTGACGTCATCGGGGGTTGGAGCTTAGATTGGTTGGATTTGCGAAATTGACTAATTCCAGGAAATGGATATCGGATTCCACAGATGTGTTGTGATTGCTTAGAGGAGATTTTTTATTATGTTTATTTCAATTGATCTCTGTGTATGTGTACGATCATATTTCAGAGATTAATTTGATTTAATTGGCAGTAAATAGCTAGGCCATTGATCATTTGCTAGAGTGAGAAGGGCTGGCTACATGGATGTTACAGTGGCTGGGGGTGATAAGAATTTGAGAAAAGTTCTGGACTGTTTGTTCTTGAATGCTGACCCTGAGTTAGTAAATGTTTATTTATTTAGGAAGAAAGCTTCCTCCTGTTGACAGCTTCAGGCTGCTGTGTCGGAGGCGCCCTCGGATATGTATGCTGGCTTTCTACTGCGCAGAGCAGTGTTGTTGGCGTTGGTGCACTCGGTGTATTGTGGCACGGACAGTCCCTCGTCATTCTTCCGTCCTCTCCACAATGGGAACAGAAGAGGCGTAACGGTTGACGGCATTCTTGCTGGCGGTGCCCATGCTGCTTGCAATTCCAGCAGTGCGTGTTGCGATCGTAGATGATCTGGGCAGGTAGAGTCTTGACGGCTTGGAGTCTCGGGGGACGGTTTGGAACGGCCGGCGGTCCACTGGCTTTTTCTTCGCTCCTTATGAACTCATACTCCTCCGCGAGATCCATCAGCTCTTCCAGCGTCGCAAAATCTCGGCGCTTGATGTACAACCGGTACTCGGGCCGTAGGCTGTCGTAGATGCGGTCCACGCTTTTAGTGCAATCCATTTGGGGATGTTGCCGGATTAGGTACTGATAGGCTCGGATGTACTCCTTGGCCTTCTCCCGTGGTCCTTGCCGTCTCCGCATAATTTCATCCTCCAACTTGTGGATGAATCGGGCCGGGCGGTAATATCGGAGGAAGGCCTGGCGGAAATCTTCCCAAGTCTTCCAATTTTCCCGGTTGATTCGGAGCCACTCAAGCGCTGCTCCTCGGAAGATCTCCGGCAGGGTACGCGGTGTGTATTCCAGTGAAATGTCGTAACACTGCGTTAGCTCTTCGAGCCGCTCGATGAATTCGGGCGCACTTCCTGACCCATCGAATCGCAGGCCCCATTTTCGGACGGTATCCATAACCTCCGCTTCGTAGCTGAAAGCGGGTTTATGCGGCGGTCGGCTGGCTCGTGCGGGATTCGCGGGCAAGTTCGGGGAATTTATGGCTACGGCCATGGGAGATGGTTCGGCCATCGTTGCTTCGTCTAAGCCTCCGGGCTTGTTGATCGGTTTTGGATATGTTACTGGGGTGACCATCGGAACTGGGAATCGGGTCTCGGTGTACCGCCGGGCAACTTCCTTGGTCTCAGGGTGTGTCGGGTTGGACTCTGCGTACTCCTGTTCCTGTATGCGCTCTTCCCACTCCGCGCAGAGGTTTTGGGTCGACTTGCGGGTCCGGGCGTTCTTCAGGTATTGACTCATCCGCTGTCGCAGTTCCTTCAGAGTCCCCGTGATGTTTAACCCTTTGTCGGCCATGGTAGTCATAAGCTCGGACTTACTCAACAGGTAGATCCAGCCAATGTTCATCATAGCGAGCTGGTCTTCTTCCACTGGTTCTCGGGGTGTCGGGGGGTCTTCCTCGTCGGACGGCATTGCTGATTCTTCTCTCGTTCGGTCGGTCATATTTTTCGGCGGTACCTCTTGTAGAGGTCCCTGCTCGGGCGCCAATTGTGAGGGTATCTTTCTTCAAAGGCTGAGATGGGCTCGCCGGCCCCAGGGTTAACCCAAGGGGTTTGGGAAAGAGGTACTTTATTTATAATTGGGTTGGTTTTATACCAATCGATCGCTCTCTGACGGGAGCACACGCGCTTACGCTAACACTCACCGCAGTGCAATTTACTCTGAAACAATATTTTCTCTAACCCCCCAATCCAATAATAATTTAAATAATATTAGTGAAATATAAAAATAGAAAAATAATAAATAAAAATTATAAAAAAATCAATAACCATACAAACAAAATTCACCGCGCCGTTACAAAAATAATTCAGTGCATAAAAAAAAAATTTAAATAAATAGAGTGCCGTAGGATTTTTTTATTTTATTTTTTTTTTTTTTTTCATGCGTGCACCGACAACCGGGTAAAGCATCGTCTGGTGGATAGCGGGTTGTGTGTACAGGTCTTTGTTGGTGGACCAAACCAAATTGTCGTATGGGCATAACACCTGCGGTAATCTGTTTTGGGAAACTAACGTTGGATCTGCACTTCACAACTCGGCTTAGTTAACGTCGGAGCTGTGTTTTCTATGTCTGTTTTTTTATAATGGTAAGGAATTTTAGAGTAGATCTGAGCAACATTCGTGGGCTCAGATCGAATTTTTTTTCTGTGTACGTCCACGCCGCCAAATATAGACCAGCTGTTTTGGCTCTTTGTGAAACACAGGTGGGTCAAAATTCCGATCCTTCGGAATTCGATCTGCCTGGATATAGCATTGAGCCATTATTCTTCCACCATCACGGTCTCGTTGTATATATACGTAGTGATGTAGCCTACCAAATTCTCCCACAATACGGCCAATGTTCCAATTCGGAATTTAATTTCTTGTGGCTGAAACTCCATGTCCGTAGGCAGTTAATCCACTACTGTTTCATTTATAGAAGTCCAAATATTGACAGCAATTCAACTTATAATGAGTTTGATGCGCTGTCAGACTCCATCCTAAGAATTGTATCCCTGTACCCACATTCTGAAATCGTCATTGCGGGCGATTTCAATGTCCACAATTCTATTTGGCTTCTCCACTCTGGACAGACAACACCCGAAGGAAGGTATGTTGAGATTTTTTCTGAGGTAAATAACCTAACCCAGCTTGTGAATGAGCCAACTCGTGTTCCGGACATAACTGGCCATACCGCCAACACTCTGGACTTGTTCCTTAGTTCCGATCCTAATAAATACACGGTAAATGTATTATCGCCTCTAGGTTCGTCAGACCACTGTGTCATATCGGCCAATTTCTCGTACTCCAACCACAAAGCTAAAGAACAAACTCCAAAAAGAACAGTTTGGCTATACGAGAAAGCCAATTGGAATGAATTAAATAAGTTCTTTAGGAATTTTAACTGGTCGCTATGCTTCCTCGATAGCGATATGGACGCCGCGGCTGATATGATTACTAATACAATTCTCCTAGGTATGAGAACTTACATCCCTCACAGGATAAAAGCTATTAGACCCAAGGAAAACGCGTGGTACGACTCGAGCTGTAAAGAAGCTATTAGGTTAAAGGAATTAAGTTTTCGGTCTTACAAGGCCAACCCAACTGAGGAAAACCGAAAAAAGTTTAAACGAGCCAGAAATGACTGCAATGCCCTCATTAACCGAGTTAAATTCTCCCACGACCAAAAGTTGAGGCAAAAAATACTACATTGTCCCAAGGGTGGTAAAAACTTTTGGTCGTTCGTTAAAAACATTAAGAATTCGGCCTCGTCATCTATACCGACGCTCATTCATAACGACGCACCAACTGTCAGCTCCTTAGACAAAGCTAATCTGTTCGCTGCTCACTTTGCAGCAAACTCCACACTGCCAGATAGTGCTTTGTCTCCACCTGTACTTGAGAGCGTCGAATTTTCCATGGGACAAGTCCACTTTCGCACTCGTACAGTTGCAGGATTACTCAAAGGTCTTAACATATACAAATCCGCTGGCCCAGATGGTATACCCCCTATTGTTCTGAAGAGGTGTTCTTCTTCGCTGGCAAAACCACTGCGTAAGCTTTTCCACCGATCCTACTCTTCAGGTCTCTTTCCGAGTAAGTGGAAAACAGCATTTGTCCAGCCCGTACCTAAAAAAGGCGATTCTTCTTCTCTCTCCAACTACCGTCCCATTGCACTAACGTCCCTTCTTTCCAAGGTCATGGAAACGCTGATAAACCGTCAGCTAATGAAATATCTTGAATCACGAAAGCTCCTCAATGACCGTCAGTATGGCTTTCGTGGCAACAGGTCCACTGGTGATTTGATGTCATATCTCACCGATAAGTGGAACCAATCTCTGCACCACTCCGGTGAAAGTAAGATTATTGCTCTTGATATTTCAAAAGCATTTGACAGAGTTTGGCATCAAGCTCTTTTGTCGAAAATGCGTGCATTTGGGATCGATGATACTCTTCTTCTATGGATTAGAAACTACCTTTCGGGCCGTTCAATTCAAGTTGTTTTGGACGGCTTCAAGTCCGAATCTCACCAAATAAATGCTGGTGTCCCCCAAGGCTCTGTTTTGTCTCCGACTCTCTTTCTCATTTTCATAAATGATCTTCTGTCTGCAACTTCTAATCCAATCCATTCCTTCGCTGATGACAGCACCCTCAGTTTTTCATATTCGGTCCCAAACTCACGACCCTGCTCTTCGGCCGTGGACGAAGAACGACAACGTATGTTAAACACATTAAATTCCGACCTTGACAGCATATTTAAATGGGGCTTAACCAATAGAGTGGAATTTAATGCTTCCAAGACTCAGTGCTGTCTTCTGTCATTAAAGCGAAACCCTACACATCAGCCATTATCCATGAATGGCACTTGCATTGTAGAAACCGAAAAACTTTCCATGCTCGGTATGTGTGTCAACAACTCTGTTGGAACGACCATGTATTCGAAATCGCTAAGAATGCAGCGAAATGTTTAGGCTTCCTAAAGCGGTGTAAGAAATATTTCACCCCCTCTGATTTGGCTTCAATTTATAAGGCGTACATTCGCCCTAAGTTAGAGTATAACGCTCACATCTGGTCTGGTGCACCAAAAACCATATTGCACTTGCTAGATAGAATTCAAAAACGCGCGATAAGACTCATAGGAGACACGAATATTACAAGCAATTTTGCTTCGCTCGAACACCGTCGTAATGTCTCCTGCCTATCCCTGTTTTATCGATATTTCCACAGAAAATGCTCAGTTGAGATAGCCAATAGCATTCCTCCCCTTCTTCGTTTTAACCGCAATACTCGCCATGCCTCGAATGCTCATCAGTTTACCCTTAAGCCT
Source organism: Brachypalpus laphriformis (assembly GCA_945910035.1). Taxonomy (NCBI): domain Eukaryota; kingdom Metazoa; phylum Arthropoda; class Insecta; order Diptera; family Syrphidae; genus Brachypalpus; species Brachypalpus laphriformis. The sequence goes on from OX246753.1 coordinate 40,243,693, forward strand.
ATCTTCGGACGTACCGTGAAATTTAGAGATTCTTTTATGAGCCGCACAACATGTTTGTGGAATGCTCTCCCCGAGTCTGCTTTTCCTCTCAATTATAACCTACAGTCATTTAAGACCAATGTGCATCGGTGCCTCGTTTCCCCCTAACCCCTCTTCCTTAACGCTCACGCTATGTATAATGCATAAAAAGGGTAGTCATAACCCCTTTAGCGCGAGTAAATTATAAAAAAAAAAAAAAATACAATATTGTTGCGTTAACAATGCAAAATGTTCTGAGCTAACAATACTTATGCTTAACAATATTTGGATAACTTAACGCTAATGTTGGTCGTCCTGCGGCTGGTTCTGGTACGGGCCGGGGTTATGCGTCTGGTTGTCTGGCTCGGTTCGGTACGTCGGCGGGCAGGAGCTTCAGTCTGCACTTAGGGCAGGCTTCGAAGGGCGCAGTCCGCACTTAGGGCAGGCTTGCGATGACCCAGTCCGCACTTAGGGCAGGCTTGGGAAGGATCCAGTCCGCACTTAGGGCAGGCGTGCTGTGACCAAGTCCGCACTTAGGGCAGGCTTGGGAAGGATCCAGTCCGCACTTAGGGCAGGCTTGGAATGTAGCCGTCCGCACTTAGGGCAGGCGTGCTGTGACCCAGTCCGCACTTAGGGCAGGCTTGGGAAGGATCCAGTCCGCACTTAGGGCAGGCTTGGAATGTAGCCGTCCGCACTTAGGGCAGGCGTGCTGTGACCCAGTCCGCACTTAGGGCAGGCTTGGGAAGGATCCAGTCCGCACTTAGGGCAGGCTTGGAATGTAGCCGTCCGCACTTAGGGCAGGCGTGCTGTGACCCAGTCCGCACTTAGGGCAGGCTTGGGAAGGATCCAGTCCGCACTTAGGGCAGGCTTGGAATGTAGCCGTCCGCACTTAGGGCAGGCGTGCTGTAGCTCGACAAAGGGCGGCAAATCCGCTGTAATTTACTTAATTTGTTTCCCTCAGAAGTGGAGAAACCTATCGGACGGGCCGGCTATGGCTAGTAGCAGACCCGTGGATTATTGCCCTATCACCGAGGTGAAGGCAGAAAACTTGTGGAAAGTCGTAAGACCAATTCCGAGAGGCTGTCAAGAGTACACCAGATTGGTACTTTCACCACTTGAGCAGACTCTCCCGACTGACTCTCATCCACACTCCTTTATGGAAACGTCCTGCAAGGCGAGAATGTGAATTTTGAGCCAATGCAAAATTTCCTCCACATTTCCGTCTGCGACCTTTGTATTTACATTTTCTCCTCTTGTTTGACAGGAGATTCGGTATCGCTACCTGCCAACAGATGGCGGCCTCCGCATTAGATGGTTAGTGAGGTGTGCGTGGAGTGTGGATGATCGCTTCTGGGGTGGTGGATTATGTCACTTCGTTACACTGTTCGGTAGAGAAAAAATAAAAAAAATAAATGTATGATTTGACTAAAGAGGAAGGAATAGAAAATATGGACCCTGTGAATCAAATTGATTGTTTATTCTTAACCGGCTGACTTGAGTTAGTTATTTCAATGTGAGATATAGAATATTGAGGTAGGTTAGCCCTTTAAAGGAGATAAATAAATAAGGAGGTGACGTACAATAGTTAATGTTTTATCAGAGCAGAGCTAAAAATATTGAAACAAACAGGTGAAGTGGAGGGTGATTTAGGGGTTGTTAAGGAGTAAAAGATGATTAATGCAGTCTCGTTTTTTTTAAATTATCAAAGCATAGACTAAATCTAAATACGGGACGTCTTTCCTTATGATTATTTAAGCTCGTGGGATAAATTTAATGAATTATCTCTTACGTATAGAATTTTTAAATAAACTAACTAATGAGGAATGTTCTAAGAAAGATTATGCTCCCAAGGGATTCTTTAATGGCAACTAAAGCATCATCTTTAGTGATTTCCTTCAGTAATAAGGTTAACGCAATGCCGTCACAAATATTCAAAGTCAAATAATGTATTAATTTCTTCATTTGATCGGTGATAAACCTACGCAATATACTGTATATTTAGATACTGTACGCTTGGGTAATGTCTCAATAACTTCCTTATAAAGCATTTGAGTGGACAAATCTGGAAAAATTAACAACTGTCTATATAAAAGTGCTAGGTGATAATGGAGATTATCCAGAATCTCTACCTAAAAGCAGATAGTCAAGGAAGCAGTACTTAATGCTACAAATACAAGTGTTGGGCTACAAATACAAAAGTTGGGCTACAAATACAAGTGGTGGGCTACAAATACAAGTGGTGGGCTACAAATACAAGTGGTGGGCTACAAATACAAGTGGTGGGCTACAAATACAAAAGTTGGGCTACAAATACAAGTGGTGGGCTACAAATACAAGTGTTGGGCTACAAATACAAGTGGTGGGCTACAAATACAAGTGGTGGGCTACAAATACAAAAGTTGGGCTACAAATACAAGTGGTGGGCTACAAATACAAGTGTTGGGCTACAAATACAAGTGGTGGGCTACAAATACAAGTGGTGGGCTACAAATACAAGTGGTGGGCTACAAATACAAGTGGTGGGCTACAAATACAAAAGTTGGGCTACAAATACAAGTGGTGGGCTACAAATACAAGTGTTGGGCTACAAATACAAGTGGTGGGCTACAAATACAAGTGTTGGGCTACAAATACAAGTGGTGGGCTACAAATACAAGTGGTGGGCTACAAATACAAGTGGTGGGCTACAAATACAAGTGGTGGGCTACAAATACAAGTGTTGGGCTACAAATACAAGTGGTGGGCTACAAATACAAGTGTTGGGCTACAAATACAAGTGGTGGGCTACAAATACAAGTGGTGGGCCACAAATACAAGCTTCTTTTAAAATATGAATTTTCTGCTCTGGGCTTGTACGTTTTATTTTCACAATGGTGATTATTCGATAAAATTTGTAATTTCGGCATTAAGTACTGCTTCCCTGACTACTGCTTTTAGGTAAGTGCGTCATGAAGAGATTCTGGATAATCTAAATCTACTTCTAATACATACATATTTTCTCCATTATCACCTAGCACTTTTATATAGACAGTTGTTAATTTTTCCAGATTTGTCCACTCAAATGCTTTATAAGGAAGTTATTGAGACATTACCCAAGCGTACAGTATCTAAATATACAGTATATTGCGTAGGTTTATCACCGATCAAATGAAGAAATTAATACATTATTTGACTTTGAATATTTGTGACGGCATTGCGTTAACCTTATTACTGAAGGAAATCACTAAAGACGATGCTTTAGTTGCCATTAAAGAATCCCTTGGGAGCATAATCTTTCTTAGAACATTCCTCATTAGTTAGTTTATTTAAAAATTCTATACGTAAGAGATAATTCATTAAATTTATCCCACGAGCTTAAATAATCATAAGGAAAGACGTCCCGTATTTTGATTAAGTCTATGCTTTGATAATTTAAAAAAAACGAGACTGCATTAATCATCTTTTACTCCTTAACAACCCCTAAATCACCCTCCACTTCACCTGTTTGTTTCAATATTTTTAGCTCTGCTCTGATAAAACATTAACTATTGTACGTCACCTCTTTATTTATTTATCTCCTTTAAAGGGCTAACCTACCTCAATATTCTATATCTCACATTGAAATAACTAACTCAAGTCAGCCGTTTAAGAATAACAATCAATTTGATTCACAGGGTCCATATTTTCTATTCCTTCCTCTTTAGTCAAATCATACAGTTATTTTTTTTATTTTTTCTCTACCGAACAGCAAACAAATCAATTTGACTCACATAGTTCAGATTCTCTTTTTTCTTATGTCATCCTCTTTACTCACATCATACTTTTTTCTTTATGGAACAGCAACAACAACAGCATTTGTAGTGCACAGCATTTGCTATGGAATAAACATTTACTAACTCAGGGTCAGCATTCAAGAACAAACAGTCCAGAACTTTTCTCAAATTCTTATCACCCCCAGCCACTATAACATCCATCTAGCCAGCCCTTCTCACTCTAGCAAATGATCAATGGCCTAGCTATTTACTGCCAATTAAATCAAATTAATCTCTGAAATATGATCGTACACATACACAGAGATCAATTGAAATAAACATAATAAAAAATCTCCTCTAAGCAATCACAACCCATCTGTGGAATCCGATATCCATTTCCTGGAATTAGTCTATTTCGCAAATCCAACCAATCTAAGCTCCAACCCCCGATGACGTCACGCACACGCAGATCAATAGAAATAAAAAAAATAACCTCTAATCAATCATAACCCATCTATGGAATTTGCCAATTTCCCCAGTCTAACCAATCACACACACACACATTTCCTCGTTCCCAAATTCAGATCTCTGTCCAAAGATAAAAAAATAAACAAACTTGAAATATGACACCTCGCTCCGATGATGATTCCCCCAGCTAAACACTAACAACTATGAAATATGACACCTCGCTCCCAAATTCAGACCTCAATGCAAAAACAAATAAATTATCAAATGTGAAATATGACACATCGCGCCACAAATTCAGATCTCAATCCAAAAGCTAAAATACACAAACATGAATTATGACACCCCGAAGGGGAAAAAAGCCACACCCCGCATCTTACATCTCACTCTAACCCATAGCACCATACGGGCTCTCACTCTAACACATAGCACCGAATAGCTCCTGAGCCAGAACCGACCTAAACCTACTACTCAGGATGGTTTTAGCTATTATCTTAGCTACAGCAGGCAACACGCAGATACCCCTCCAGTTTCTGCACTCCATTATATTTCCTTTCTTAGGAAGCTTGACGATCATTCCCTTTTTCCACTCGTTGGGAAAGCTCTTAGCTTCCTAAACTCTCTCTTTAAGTGGAAGCAGAAGCTCAGTCGATGTTGTGGGCGCTGCTCGTAAGAGCTCTGCTGGAATACCGTCAAGTCCTACCGCCTTGTTGGTTCTGAGTGCCTTGATCGCGGTAGTGATCTCATCATATTGGGAGTCGTGGTGCGTATTCGGGAGCTTCTCACCTCTAGGCTTTTCACTGGGTGTTGGCTGGAGCTGCGACTAGCTGTCTGCACTTTGGTGATTCTGTAGACGGTTCTGCTGTCGCACCTGCGTGTAGCTTCTTCTGCTTCTGTAGCCAGCACGTTGATGTAGTTGCGCTTGTTACGTCGCACGCTACGCTAAACTTTTCTCATCTTCATGCGATATAGGGACTCTAGCTCGCTTCTCCCTGTTGCTGGGGTAGCTGCAACGCGAGCTTTCAGCTGTTTTCGTTCGCCAATCCGTCTCCAGGTATCCTCGGAAAGCCACGCCCTATGTCTTCCCTGCGATCGGCCGACAATTTCTTCAGCACCAGATGCAAAAACATTTTGCACAGCACACCAATGGTCTTGGATGGTTGCGGGCATAGAGCTGCTTCCACACCTTGCGAAAAGTGCTCCCTTAATTGTTGGCGCACTGAGGGGCACTAAGTCTATCGATGTTGAACATGGGCATTCTTGTGTTGTCGTGCGATTTTCGAACTGCAGCAGTGAGTAGTTGGAGAGTAGCTATCATAAGATGGTGATCTCATACTGTCCCCACATCTGCCCCTCGCCTGTTTCGGACGTCCAGGAGACTACTTCTAAAGCGGCGGCTGATGGCAAATGGTCGATTTGGTTGGACGTTGCTTGCCTGTCGTTGGAAACCCAACTGACTTTATGGCAGGTCTTGTGCTCAAACATGGTGCCACCTATCACAAGGCGGTTGGCATTGCAGAAATCCACAAACCTTTCGCCGTTGTCATTGTGGTTGCCTAGTCCATGCTTCCCGATTACATGTTTGAACCCTTCGTTGTCATTGCCTACCTTGGCATTCAAATCCTCCATCACTATGACAATGTCTCCATTTGGTGTTGTGTTGAAGACCACACTTAAGGCATTGTAGAAGCTCTCCTTTTCGTCCTCCGACGAACTATTCGTTGGGGCGTAACACTGTATGATGGTGACGCGTCATACTCTAGTCTGGAATCTGGCCGTCAAAATCCTATCACCGTGAGGCTGCCAGGAAATAAGGCCCTTCCGTGCTCTTGTTGTTAGCATTAGTCTGACTCCATATTCCCGCGGACTTCCGGATGGTCTTCCAGAATAGAGTAGTACAGTGTTACGCGTTACAGACTGGTGCTCGCCCGCTTCTAATTATCTTATTTCACTTACCCCCAGTCCAGTTTATATCACATGAATTCCTAATTTCCAATTACAGGAATCAGGCATTGTAAGGACCTTCGCTTTACGAGTAGAGGAGCGTCTTTACATTCCGGAAACCTATCTTTGTCCGGGTACAATAGCCAAAAGTCGTCAACATGTGATCATTCCTTATCCGAGACATAGTGTCGGTTTCTGTAGGGGGCAATATTCGGTAACGCAGGTTGCTGGCCCACATTACCTAGCCTAGAATCAAGGCCCTAAACAGCCCGCACTTACAATTTTAGCCTACACGTATAAGGGTTTATACGTATAGTTGCCCGGGGACCACCACTAGGAGGTAAAGTAAGCACTTCATCAAGAACTTGATTGTTGTACTACTGGCCCAAGCCAAGTTTTGAGCAGTCAGTAGTTTCCCGATCAATGGCAATGCAGGTCCACAAGTTGACTTACTTAATAACGACAAACAAGACGAAGTAATAAAAGAGTACCATGTAAAGACTAATCATCGAGGCATAAACGAAACTTTTCAGCATCTACGTAGAACCTATTATTTTCCGAGTATGAAAATCAAAATAACAAAAATAATAAATAATTGCGAAACTTGTCAGCTACTCAAATACGATAGGCACCCTCCAAAAGTAAAATATGAAGTAACAGAAACTCCCATCCAACCTTTAGATACTTTACACATAGATGTATATGCAATCCACAATCAACAGATACTTACCATAATAGACAAATTTTCCAAATTCGCTTCAGTTTATATCTTATTCGCCCGAAATAGTTTAAACATAATCCAGTCTTTAAGAGAACTTTTTTCACATCACTGTACTCCAAAGAAATTGGTTTGCGATTCTGCGCCGGAATTTAGTTCTAGTTTATTTAAAGAATTCTGTAATCAATACGAAATTTGCTTACACATAACGACACCTCGAACTTCTGCAGGTAATTCGCCAGTAGAAAGGTTTCACTCTACATTGACGGAAATATATAGAGTAATATACGACAGAGATAAAAAGTAAATATGCAAGGACATACTAAACGAGCTCTCGCTACCTACAATACAAGTATCCATACTGTACCTAACGTCACACCCATGGAATTACTCACAGGTAGAACGCCTAAGTTTAATAAGACGGTAAATTATGAATCCGAACACGATTATCATAATAAGTTGAAATATTTTCAAAGTAGATTGTACAAACAGGTAAAGGAAGAAATTGACAGACATAACAACGTAATAATAAATAAAATGAAATAAAATGATACAATTCAATAACAGACGCAACAAACTAACACCGAGCGCAAAAAAGCTAAATATTAGGTCAGATAAGAAAGTAATTGTTGTAACAACTAAAGATAGGAAGTCCCATAAAAATAAAATAAAAAGCAAACGTAAATTTCAGACACATAATCAAATATAGGGCAAACGCATAGGGTATATTTCTGCAACAACTGAATTTGAAACCAAGAACTGTTAATCGTTTTAACCCATTTACGTAAATATCAAATAGACCTACACTGAAAATCCACTTCGGACAAGACAAACATACATAATTGTGTTAAAATTTGATCACCTATCTCATTGACTAAACAAATATATCAGTAAAATCCTACTAAGCTAGAACATATACATACAAGGCAAAAAAAAAATAATAAAAAATTAAAAAATCCTTATCCTATAATCCCCTATATCTCTTTCCAAAAACTACTTCCCAATATCCTGATGATACTTAGGTACTAGTAATGTGGCACTTCTCGACAAAATATGTATTTGAATCCTCTGGTGAAAAATACTACTCTACGTCTTACCTACATTCTCTCAATTTCATGAGAAAGGAACAGAATTCGTACGGTCTACGTAAATCACACCACTACACATAAGACATATTGCATCTACACTTTTACACTAAAAACATCAGTCAGCAACATTAGAAGGAATCACCTGAGCAGTATTATTCTTCACAAATGCACCAGCTGTACTAGAAATTCACCTTGTTAAGTAGTGCGGTGTACACCTGAATCTGAGGGCGAAGGAGTTATATATGCATAACGTACCATTTATTAATATTATTATGGCATCATTATTATTAATATTATAATTATTATTATTCTAAATAAAACTATACACACCCTGTGAAAACATCCACATAAAAACATATACTTATTATATACTGCAACTATAATACATAAGATCACATAGACTGCTTAGCAACATAAAATACTTAACGAAAACATTACACATACTTACCTACTTACTTAGATGGCGCTACAGTCCGGAGTGGACCTGGGCCTCAACCAACAAACCTCTCCAGCCAGCACGGTTACGAGCCAGCTGCCTCCAGTTGCGCACGCCAAGTTGGTTGAGGTCCCCCTCCACTTGTTTGCGCCACCTACCACGAGGTCGTCCTCTACTGCGCCGTCCGTCCGGGGTGGATTCGAAGACTTTCTTGGCGGGAAGGTTGGGCTCCATCCGCTCTAAATGACCCAGCCATCTTAGTCGCTGTATGTGAACTCTTCTGGCTAAGTCGATGTCCTTGTACAGGCCGTATAGTTCGGCGTTGTACCTTCTCCTCCACTCACCGTCTATGCAGACGGGACCAAAGATCGCTCGAAGAACTTTTCTCTCGAAATAACCAAGGGCATCCTCATCCGGTTTTTTCAAAGCCCATGCCTCTGCGCCATACAGCAGGACTGGAATGATTAATGTCTTATAAAGAGTTACCTTAGTAGTTCGCGATAGGGCTTTGTTACTCAATTGCCTTCTTAGCCCATAGAAACAACGATTGGCAAGAGTAATTCTCCGTGTGATCTCTCCACTCATGTCATTTGCGTAGCTGACCATAGAGCCTAGGTAGACAAAATCCTTTACTACCTCAAAATTGTATCTGTCTATTGTGTCCTTCTGCCCAAGACGCCGATGTTGGGTGTCCTTTTTGTAGACAGCATATATTTTGTTTTGCTTTCATTGACTGCTAGACCCATCTTTGCTGCCTCGATCTCAATACGCGTAAATACCCCATTGACGGCCCGCTGAGTTCTTCCGATTATGTCAATGTCATCGGCCTAAGCGAGTAGTTGTACAGACTTGAAGAAGATTGTACCTCCGGGGTTGGCTTGTGAGTTTCGTACAATTCTCTCAAGTACTATGTTAAAGAGATCGCATGATAGCGCGTCGCCTTGTCTAAGACCTTTCCTGACATCGAACGGTTCGGTGATGTTCTTACCGACTTTGATGGAGCAGCGAGAGTTCTCCATCGTCATTCTGCACAAACGGACGAGCTTGGCAGGGATGCCAAGACTAGACATGGCTCTGTATAACTCGTCTCTATACACGCTATCATAGGCAACTTTGAAATCGATGAAAAGGTGGTGCGTATCAATTTTATATTCATGGGTTTTTTCCAAGATCTGCCGTAGTGTGAATATTTGGTCAATGGTGGACTTTCCAGGCCTGAAACCGTACTGATGAGGACCTATCAGGTTGTTGACGATCGGTTTTAGGCGTTCACATAGTACGGCAGACAGGATCTTATATGCGATATTTAGGAGACTTATACCTCTGTAGTTGGCGCAGTTCAGAGGGTCTCCTTTCTTCAGGATCGGGCAAACCATGCTGAGGTTCCATTCATCGGGCATACTTTCGTCCGACCAGATTTTACAGATGAGCTGGTGCATGCTCCTTACCAACTCATCTCCTCCTGCCTTGAAAAGTTCAGCTCCAGCAGCTTTGTTGGATTTGAGTTTAGATATCGCTATCCTCACTTCATTATGATCGGGTTGACGGGAATTTTGACTGCCGTCGTCACTGTTGAATGGCTCATTCTGCCTGACAGCGGAATATTGGTCATCATCGCCGTTTAGCAGTCTGCAGAAGTGTTCCTTCCATATCCTCAGCACCGACTGCGATTCCACTACTATGTTGCCATTTTCGTCCCTGTAGGCTTCTGTTCTGGCTTTGAAACCCTGGCATGTTCTTTTTACCCTTTGGTAAAATTTTCGAACATTTTCGAAAGTCTCTCAATCTCCTCGATCGAGCGCTTCTCATCTCTTTTTTCTTCTTTCTGAGAAGTCGATGTTCATCTTTTCTCCTGCGCACGTAGAGCTCGTAAGCAGCTCTAGTCCTTCTGTGCAGCACCGCTTTGTACGCCTCTTGTTTTGCTGCATGTGCTTGCCGGCATTCCTCATCAAACCAGGGATTTCGTTGTGGTGGGCGAGAGAAACCCAGTACATCAGAGGCGGCATCTCTGATGGCTTTTTGGCAACGCTGCCACTGGTCTTCCGCATTTGCTGCTGGCGGCATAGGACTTAGATTGAGATTAGAAGAAACACGATCGGCAAAGGTTCTGGCGGTCTCTTGCGATTGTAGCTTTTCGACGTCAAATTTCCTCACAGCATTTCGTTGATTTCGCTCCGTTGTGGATATCCGCATCCGTACCTTGGCTACAACTAGGTAGTGATCCGAGTCCACGTTGGCTCCTCGGAAAGTCCGGACACCCAGAATACTGGAAGAGTGCCTTGCGTCGATCGCAATGTGATCGATTTGGTTGACGATTTTTCGATCAAAGGTGAGCCATGTTCCTTTGTGAATATCGAGACGTGGGAACCGCGTACTAGCTACGACAAAGTTTCGCCCCGCCGCAAAGTCGATTTGCCTGAGTCCGTTGCCGGATGTGTTGTCGTGCAGGCTGTGCTTTCCGACCACGCTACTAAAGACTTTCTCTCTTCCTAGCTTTGCGATAAAGTCGCCTAGGATAATTTTAACGTCGTGGCTAAGGCATTGCTCATACGTCTTGTCCAAGAGCTGGTAGAAGTCATCCTTTGTCGCGTCGTCCTTCTCCTCGTGAGGGGCGTGAACGCATATTAGGCTAATAATGGCAAATTTAGCCTTGTTACAGATAGTCATGAGGCGCTCGTTCACATGCCGGAAACTCAAGACTTTTCCTAAGTCTGTCTCCAATGACAAATCCGCACCCGAATAAACGCTGTCCTTTTTGTCTGTAGCAATCGCCGTAGTAGATGTCGCAGTTTTTCATACTCCTTTTGCCCGGCCCATCCCATCGCACTTCTTGGATGGCGGTAATGTCTGCTTTGAGACACTCTAGAGCCTCCGCAAGTTGTTCGGCTGCACGTGGTTTGTAGAGGGACCTAACATTCCATGTGCAGACACGAAGATCGTTGTCCTTTTTACGTTTGCATGGGTCGTCAACAGTAAGATCATCCGTATCCGAGGCATTACACATAATATTACACATAATGCTTGACAACAAGCATTGATCAAGCCTAACTCTATTCTTTAAGAAGAAGAACGCTTGAGTTGTCTCTATCGAGTTAGTTGATTTTTGGTGATCAATGCTGACACAAATTTTGTAAAACATTTATATTACATATAAAAAAAGAAGAAAATTCTAATAAAAATTGTTATTGAGAAATTAAAGCATCGTGTTTGTGAAAATTATTTTTATACATAACTCGCGTCAACTTTTTCGTTGCCTTCTATATCGCAGTGTCCATGTACCCAACATGATCTAACATGGTTCTGCGTACCTTGCGTGCCTTAAGCATTGTGCGGGAATTCCTCAAAACTCCTAAGTAGGCTGACTAAATGAATGTTCTACAGAACTCTAATCATAGCAGTCCTCCATTACGGGGCGATAAGTGAGAAGGCGGAGCAAATATTGAGCTTATTCGAAAGATATGAAGTACCGTGAGGGAGGAGCATATTCAACCGCGAACTGTATATGGTAAGCTATATCAAGATGTGGATGTAGTCCAAAAAGCCAAATACGTCGACTACATTGGCTTGGCCACATCGAGAGAATGGACAACAATCTAGAGAATTTTCGAGTTACAGTCTTCACCTTTGAGACGACGAAAACCACAGGACCAAGTAAACACGGATACCAAAAAACTTGGCCTGCGTAAATGAAAGCAGCATGCTCGGGATCAACTGTGTCTCAGGTATAGACCACCTAAATACATGGGTCGAAAGCCCATAAAACAGTACGTGTGTTGCTGAAAATTCAGATTTCTTATAGAAGTCTATCTAGTCTACTAAGAATAACTAAAAATTTTCTTTAGTAATTAAAAGGATTTATTTTTATTATTGTATATAGGTATGTAATGATTTTAAAATAAAAATGTAATTCATTTTTTGCATTCTTAATTCAAGTTTCCTTTTAGAGTTGTATAGCGAGAATAATTCCGATCAAGGATATTGTCATCTCGCAATATCATCCACTCATTGGAATTTTACCATTTCATCACATGTCCATCAAAAGTTTTACTGCAGCCTGAACCTCTTGATGTTTGGTTGGTCATCATTGCACTCTGCCATACGATCCCGGTCTGCCAAGGTCGGATTATTTGCATTCTCATCAGCACCCATCGGTATTTCTAAGTAGTTCACACGAAGTCTAAATAAGATGTCCGGATTCGGGAAGCGCATTATATAGTTCTCAAAGGATTTCTTATCAAATACGAATCCATACGTATATGATCCAGCGTAAATTTGGGTATAACTTTTATACTCCATTGGGATCAAAAAGTGTTCCATAGCTGATGGAAGAAAATAAGTTCATAATGAGTAAATGCATTGAATAGTTGAGTTTTATTTGAACTTACCAATTTTAATAATTTCTTCGTAGTTAGCATTCGCTGGGCAGCAAATGTGTTTTTCGGTTCCTCTGTATGCGAATCTTATCTTACGAGTTTGTTCCATTATAAAATGCTTTAACTTGTTATAATGATATGTTGGTAGGGGTATTTGAAGGCACAGAAATGCTCGAGGAGATGTTCGCTATGCAATAAGTGGATGCTGAATGTATCAGGTACTCCGAAATCAGAGAATTTATACAAGTTCCTTACTACTCGAAATTTGAGATCGCATTAGTGTTAACGAGCTCATTAGGAAAATTAAGGAAATGGTGGCAAGATCAGGTAGAAAAAATGTGCCTATTTTTTTCTCAGTATGTTAATGACTTTATAGCAGGGTTTCTTTCAAAGAAAATGACTGCGTTAGATCACTAATTATAACGCTTCATGCGCTGTCGATTTATTGGCATTTCCATGACCTTGGGAGGAAGGGACGTAAGTGCAATGGGTAGGATGGACAGAAAAGCGAAGGCTTTGTCAGCGAAGAAGAACACCTCTTTAGAGCTATGGAGGAGATACCATCTGGTCCAGCGGATTTGTGTTTATCAAGACCTTTGAGTACTCCTGCAACTGTACGAGTTTGAAAGTTAACTTGTTCGAATGAAAACTCAACCGCCTCGGGTACAGGTGGAGACAAAGCATTACCTGGCTCCCTACAAAGTGAGCATCAAACAGATTGGGCTTGTCTAAGGGGCTGATAGCTGTAATGTCATTGTAAATGAGCGAAATAGAATTTTTCAATATTTTTTACCGAATGACCAACAAGTTTGGTCATAATAAAAGATTTTCTAGAATTTTATGAACAAGAATTTTTTATTTTTCTTCTTTAGGCCCTGTCATCCCTCGTGGGCCATACAGCGTCAACAACTCTTGCGTGCCATTTTATTGGAAGTTCTCCCAACGCGCATTGAATCCCTGCAACTAATCCTCAATGTTCTAAGTTCGTTCTCGATTTTGATGCGCCAAGTATCTCTAGAGTGCCTATCCTACTTAATTGGGTAAGCGAATTGCATTGAGTGGGGCGTTTGGTAACGAATTTTTCTTCGCGCTTCCAGGTATGTCCAATACACTATCATTTTCTACATCGTATGGTAATGCTTGTTCTAATATTAAAGCTGTTGGTATGAGGGGTTCAGTGCCGAATTTTATTTTGTAAATGGTTCAGTACTCCATGTATTCGGTACACAGTCTTACTGTCATTCCGAATTGACTATGCTTCTGTAGCAAGCACTGTATTTAAATTGTTCGGTTTCTCTTTTTTACAATATAAAGACACAAGCTCGCTTCTCTTTATGAATAAGAAGCTTTCGATTGTTTCCAAATATGCGTCTCAAGGGTATCTTTTTACGCTTAGATAGAGCTTAAGATAGGGATAACTTCATTATGTTAACGCTTGCTCTATGCATTATTTGTGCCAGCGAGATTGAAGAAATCATATGACAGTCTTCTTGCCAAAATCCGGTGCAAGTTCGGAATGGTTAGTATGAGTTATTTCCAAATTACGCAGAGCACCACGCGACACAGTTGAATCAGTTTTAACGGGATTCAGACCTCAACTATTGCATTGTAGATCTCAAGGCAATGAATGCTGTCATATCTGGCTACTAGGCCAGAAACCGTACTGGTGCTGTGCTGATGATTGTGTTGCAGAAGGGCTTAAGACGTTCACAATTACGTTGAAAAGAACTTTTTTTTTGTACTACATTCGTTTTTTTTTTAGGTGCAGCAACGCACGCCGCCAGGTACATTTGGTCCAGCAGTCTACCCACTACTTTAGTATTATAATACTTTAGTACTAAAAAAAAGTTAATAGGTACATATATATATATTTAAGGTTGGACAATTTACCCACTGTTGCTCGGTACAAAACTGTTCTCTAATAGACTGAGCCCCCTAGGCGCCTGCCTGACACTTGTTTTTTTTTTTTTTTTTTGCTAGGCGCAGCAACGCACACCCGGTGCCCGCTACGCTAGTTAATATTTATTCATTCATTCATTTTCAATGGCCCGCTAATCCTTCATGAGGGTCGCGGGGCTAGGATGCTCAGGTGGACTCTCCATCCTTCTCGATCCTCCGCCATTGACTCCAATTCATCAGGGGGAATCCCTAAGCAGCTCCAGGAGAGATGTCGGACTTGATCCAACCATCTATTTCTAGGCCTTCCGCGAAGTCGCCTACCTGATGGCGCGTCTTGGAAGCCGGTCTGGGGGCACATGCACTACGTGACCAAACCATCGAAGCATAGATCGTTCCGTTCGGAGAAGTAGCTGCTCAACGTTGAGCGCCTCGCATACTCTGGTGTTGCGCACTCGATCCCTACGAGTTATTCCAACAACACCGCGAAGGAACCTCATTTCGGCAGCTTGTATCCGCGATCTTATTCTTTCGGTCACTACCCAAATTTCATGACCATAGGTGAGAGTTGGAACATGCACAGAGTTAAAAACCGATAGCTTAGCTTGAACACTAAGTTCGGCCTTCCTTATTACAGATTGGCCAAGCTCTCTCAAAATTGATCCAGCCTGACCTATTCTACAGGATAACTCGGCATTGCTCCTCCCATCACTCGTGAATAAAACCCCGAGGTACTTAAACTTCTCCACCTGCTTCAGCGAGACTCCACTAACATGCAGAGTGCACTGAATGGTTTTTTTGGAAACGACCATTACTTCCGATTTGTTCACGTTGATCTTCATTCCAGCATCATCACAAACGGCTACAAACCTTTCGATTGCGCGCTGAAGTTCAGTTTGAGAGGAACCACGGATGACCAAATCATCCGCAAAGAGCAGATGACTAATCCTTAGGTCTCCCACTTTGAAACATTCCCCGCCACGGCTGCGCTGTAACATCCAATCCATATATACAATGAAGAGGAGAGGTGACAAAACGCACCCCTGGCGGAGTCCAACGCCCACAGTGAAAGGTATTGATTTAACACCGTTTATCCGAATACAGCTTCTACAGTTTTATATAAAGACTGAATCGCCCTTAACAGGGAACCATCAATCCCATACTCCTGCAGAACACTCCAGAGTTTGCCTCGAGGAACCCTATCATATGCTTTTTCCAAATCCACAAAACAAGTGTAGACAGGTTAAGCATATGCCCAGGCCTTCTCAAGAACCAATCTGAGAGTAAACAACTGGTCGGTTGTGCTTCTACCGGGCGAAACCGCCCTGCTCATCCCCCAAACTGTCCTCAGCCACAGCTCTGGAACGCTTTTCTAGCACCTTAGCGAAGACTTTTCCAGGGAGACTTAAAAGAGATATACCCCTATAGTTGGCGCAATCTCTTTTGTCCCCTTTTTTAAAAAGAGGAATTATCACCCCCATTTGCCAATCACCAGGTGTTTCACCGCATTCCCAGGCCACTTTAATGACACGCGAGAGCCATTGAACTCCCTCTTTACCTAAAGCCTTGAGCATTTCTGGCCGAATTTCATCCACACCAGCAGATTTGCCAACTTTTAGCGCTTTGATCGCCAAAGTTACTTCCTCTACCGTAGGACTACTTTCCGCGCAACTCTCGACCATAGGTCTGTCATCTTCGGTGCCCTGTTCGGGATTGAGCAATTCTGAAAAATGCTCGCTCCATCTGAGTAAGATGTCCTCCTCATTGGAAAGAAGTCTACCGTCTTTGGATTTGACTCCTTCAACGATATTCAACTTTTTTCCTCTGAGTCGGCGGACGGTCTGCCAGAACATCTTATTTGCAGATCTGTGGTCACGTTCCAATTTCTCGCCAAACTCCTTCCAAGACTGTTCTTTCGCTGTTTTCACAGCTAATTTGCAAGTTCTTTGCGCCTCAGTGTACCGATTTCGAGAATCGGAGTTCCCCAAGTGAATCCACACCTTAAAGGCTCTCTTCTTCTCTCTGATGGCTTCTTGAACTCCGGGCGTTTTAAACCAAGCAGTCACCAAGCCGCTTCACTCCACAAACATTTCCCGCAGAGGCAATAACCGCTGTTCAAAACAGTTGCCATTCTTCCTCTACATTTGATGGAACAGTTGAAATTCGTTCAAACCTCTCAGATATTTGCCGCGCAAATGTCTCCCGTATCTCATCGTCCTGTAACCTCTCCCATTGTATGCGTGTAACCATCTTTGGTTTACGCTTTGGTAAGGGAGGCACTCTCTCACTAAGATACAATTTGCACAGCACTAAGTGATGATCAGTTGACAGTTCGGCCCCTCTCAATACGCGAACATCACAAACCATTCTCTTCAGACACGATGGTACCACAAAGAAATCGATCAGCGACTTCTGCTGAAGACTCTGACGGTACCACGTGTATTTGTGAATGTCTTTGTGCGGAAAGATAGTGTTCATGATGGATAAGCCATTTTCACAACAAAAATCTAACAACCTCTCTCCGTTCGCGTTTTGATCAGGATCACCGTTCCTTTCAATCACACTCCCCCATGTCATAACATCTACACCCACATGAGCATTGAAGTCACCCATCAGGACAAAAGAATCCATATCTGCAACCTTTTCAAGGGCAACATCAACTTCGTCTAAGAAAGCTGCGTACTCCGACTGAAGGTTCGGTGCATACACCTGCACCAATGCCAGAGTTGATCTTTCAAGGTTGAGCTTTAAGATTGCAACTCTCCCTCCTAATGGTATCCACTCCAATACTCTGTCTGTCAACCTGGGATTTGTGAGTATCCCCACTCCCGCCCGAGCAGACATTGAGGGTGCGACTCCTGACAGGAAGAGCTTCCACCCACCCGAAAGGTCCACAGTTTTAGAACCTCTCTGCTTTGTTGAAGAGACGCCAACTATATCTAGTCGACATTTAACAGCCTCCCCAACAAGCTCAAGATCCTTCCCTGTGAGCGATGAGACGTTCCATGTGCCTATCCTAAGTTGATGCCGTTGTCGAATCTCAGAGAGTCCATCTGTGCCCCTATCGGTGCACAGCGCGCTCACCCCTTGACCCCCGTAATGGTTCGCGAGGCCATTGACAGGAAGCTCGTAGCCATTTCGGGTTTGACCCGGCCGGCTGCCGAGCGGGACAGGCCGACCACCAGACGCTCGCATACTGACACCCTTCAGGCCTGGCTCCAAAGGATGCCCTGGCTTACCAGGTTTGGCAATATCCGAGGCCGGTCGTCTTCTTTTTGTCATCATGGGGTGTGCGCTTTGTTAGCCGTGACTGGATTGTATGGATGGGAATAACTATTTAAGTTACCCCATCCACACATCCCAGTCACGTTGCCCGCCCCCAACCATGAGGAGGTCAGCTGCCAGGGGGGCCGCTAGTTAATATACAGAATAAAAAAAAAAAAAGTTCATTAAATTGTGATGACATACTTGCAAGTATATACCTATGTACAGTACATATCGTTATAATAATATGATATAATATAAAGCTGAAAATGCGTTAAACCAGAATGTGTGCCCTGCAAAGAGACGATGGTTTGCATAGGGCGCCCCGCTATTCTGCCTGCCTGGGTGAGCGGACTTCACTGCACGGTGTATTTCACAATGGAGTTGTCTTCGCGCCGAAGGGTGTGTCAAATCCATTGCCACTTTCTACTTCGTATAGTAATGCATATAGGTTCTTGGCCCGTTCTCAGATAAAGTTGTTCGTTGGAGATGCAGTTCGGCCAAAAAGTCCTCAAGATGATTCTTAAACATTTGTTTACGAAGACTTGCAGCTTGCGTGTGTTAATGGTGTCCACCTTCCAGGTACTGCACCCATAAAGCAGCACTAATTCTACGTTGGAGCGGAACAGTCGCAGTTTAGTTCTTAAGCTGATAACATTGCTTTTCCAGATTTTGGGTAGCATTCCGAACGCAGCTTTAGCCTTCCCGATTCTGCTGCACACATCCAGTTCGGTGCCACCACGATTAGCCGAGACCACACTTCCTAAATAAAGAAAGTTATCCACTTTGAAGGTCCATTCTCGGATGTGGAAGTAGATAAACATCGTCAGTGTAATCTAGGTGCTTAAGGTAAGATGTCATAGTCCAACGAATTCCATAGTTACCTTCCGACAGTGCTGCACGGAGTACATCGCTGATGACTACCAAGAACAATAGTGGGGACAGTATGCACCCTTGACGTACTCCACTTTGGACTTCAAAAATCTTCTGACACCTTACCATTGAGCACGACGTGACACTTACCGCCCTCGTATGTAGCGTATGTAAGTTTTTCTGAGATGACTCTCCTGCGCAGGGCCAACCAGATAGCTTCTCGATTCAAGCTGTCGAAAACCTTCTCGAAGTCGATATACAGTAAATGTAGCGGAGACGTGTACTCAACGCATTGTTCGATTATGATCCGTAAGGTATTTGTGTGGTCGATGCAGGACGATCCAAAGCGAATGCCTGCCTGTTCGACATCGAGAGTTGAATTTAAATGTTCTCTTATTCGTTCTAGAATTATTTTAGCTATTATTTTGGCTACGACTGGAAGAACGCATATACCTTTCCAGGTACCGCACTTCATCAAGTTTCCCTTCTTTAGAAGCTTAATGATCATTCCCCTTTTCCACTCCTGTGGAAATTGTTCACTATCCCAAGCTCTCCGTATTACCGGATGCAGCAAACCTGCCGATGTATTCGGCGCCGCTTGAAATAGCTCGGCAGGGATGCCATCAATATCCACCTCCTTGTTCTTCTTGAGGGACTTGATTGCTGTTATTATTTCGGTTTTACTGGGAGGTGCGGTGCGAATTCGGGAATTCGTTGCTTCGAACTGCTCATTCGAATTTGAGATCATACCGCCATCATCTAAGTGATTAAGCACTGAAGCAAAATGTTCTCTCCATCTAGTGAGCTGATCCTCATCCGAGATCAGAAGGTTACCGTCTAGACTCTTCACTGGATGTTGTTTGGAGATTCGACCACCAATGTGCTCCTTAGTAAGGCTGTAAGCAGTCCTACTGTCGCACCTACTCGCTGCTTCTTTAGCCCTTGAGGGCAGTGAGTTGATATATTAACGTTTGTTACGTCTCACACTACGCTGCACTTCTTTCTTCATCGCACGATATTGGGTTTCAAGCTCGGTTCTCTCTACTGCTGAGACCGCTGCAATCCGAGCCTTCGATTCGTCTCCCGGTGCCTGTTTAAAGACATATGCGGTGGTGTTTATGCTTTTTACCGTGCCCCAGTCGCAAAAGCATTTTTCACATCACTCCAGTGGTCATCCATGTTCTCTTGCATTGATTGTTTCTGCCTCTAAGGCAAGATGGTCTATGAACTGTTGGCACACTTGGGGAACCTTGAGCATGTCGATATAAAACCTGGTGATGTTAAGTAGGTTTGAGCGGTTCCTGTTGACGGATGCAGTACGAAGGCGTAAATGAGCTACCATAAGATGGTGATATCGATCTTGTCCGACGTCAGCTCCACGTCTGTTTCGGACGTCCAGGAGACAATTTCTAAAGCGGCGGCTGATCGTAATGTGGGCGATCTGGTTGGATGTTCATTGCCTATCAGTAGAGACCCAACTGATTTTTTGGCAGGTGTTATTCTTAAACAGCGTACCTCCGATGACTAGGCCGTTGGTGTTGCAGAAGTCCACAAACCGCTCACCGTTATCATTACGGTCTCCCACGCCGTGAACTCCCATCACGTGGTTAAACAAGGTGTTGTCGCTACCCACGTTGGCATTGAGATCTCCCAACACCATTACGATGTCCCCATTAGGCGTTTGGTTGTAGGCGGCGCCTAAGTAGCTATAGAACCTTTCCATCCTCAGTCGCGTCTAGAGTCGGAGCATAACACTGTATGATGCTAATTTTTTTAACTCTACTCTGGAACCTAGCTGTTTATATCCAATTACTATGGGGTTTCAAGGATATGAGGCTACTACGTGCTGCTGGAGTTAGCATGAGCCCTACTCCGGAACTCCGTACACTTCCAGCTGGTTTACCATAGTAGAGCATGACAGTGCTTTTTGTTGGGGAGATGTATTCCCCAGCATCGAACCATCTTATCTCGCTCAGACCTGAGATGTCTATTATATACGAGTACCATGCGAATTCGCGCTCCCATTGGAGGAATCTGGCGTTCTAAGGTCCTTCCTTGAGTGAGTCCAGAAGGGTTTTAATGTTCCAGAATCCGATCATTGTCCGCGTTCAATAGCCAAAGGTCGTCATCAAATTATCCGTCCGTATTCGAGGCGTTTAGTTTCGGTTTCGGAGCAATTCATTTTTTTTACGGTTGCGGCTCGTTGGGCCACAGACCAACCAACACTTATCCTGTTTTTTGGCGCAGGAAGCTCGCCATTTGTCCTCTCCTGTTAGCAATTTTCGAAGAAATTCCCAGATGGCACCACGAGGAGGTGGGAGTAGGGCTTACTAACAGAGCTGCTAAGTTTTCGGCTGCAGTGGCTCTTTCTCGTTACTTAGCGGATCAGCACCTATCAGGAGATGCTGCCGCTACGAGGCCTTTGTTAGTCGTTTACCATCCACACCGTCACTGGAACATTAATGCATGCATTACACCTCCAATGCAAGTTAACATTCGAGTTTATTAACTTCGCAGCACTATCACTGATATTAGCACAGGTTGAATGGACTTTAATGCAACAAACGTTACAAGAAATATACAAGAATACACCGGATAAGGAATTGTTGCATTTATAACAAACAAATCACATTGCATGAGAGCAAAATAAAATCATGGTCGTGTCAGGAATGGTACTGGAATCGCTGAAACCGATTCAATTAAACGATCACACATTCGAGGTCGACAAAATGCAAATGTCTAGTATTCCTTAAGCCGCGTAAAAAATATTTTATCCCATCTGATTTGGCTTATGCCAGGGCAATGTGATCTCCATAGTCTCACTCGAAAATCGTGGAAATGTCTCGTGTCTTTCGCTATTTGATCGCCTTAAAAAAAAAAATGCTTCAGCACATTAGACAATTACATTCCTCCTCTTCAAAATGTTCGTGTCATGCATCGAATGCACATCAATTCACCTTCAAACCCAACATCGGACGTACTGTCGACTGAAGGGATTTGTTCATAATCCGAACGACATATGTTGAATCATCTACCAGGCTCTGTACTTCCTCAACATTACAATCTTCAAACATTTAATGCACCTGCCCCCGTTTTCCACCTGCCCATACTCTGAGAACCAATATAAGGGTATTAATAATAAAACCCTTCGGATTTAATTTTACGTTATATGCATATAAACAGGTAAATCCGCCTTTGTGCGGATATATTATATATTAATAAGTGAACACGAAAATTTATCGTACGTTTTTCAAGTATTTATTATGAAAGGAGGGGGCTGAAACTTATATCATTCGAAAGGTACTATGTCATAGATGTGCAGAAAAGACAAATTATGTTTGTTTATTTCCCCTCGGTCGAATTTTGACGATACGCGATACTAGTATACATTAATAGGCAAATACGAACATATTTTGCCGTTTTACGGCGTTTCTACTGCAGCGATTTTCATAAATCATATACCGTTGGAAAGATATTTCTGTGCCGGAGTTCACAATGTTTTTTATTTGAAGGTCAAGTTAATATGAAAGCTACAATCGTCATATGAAAATATGTAAACCAACACATATGCATTTATGGCATGCAGTAAATACACAAGTCACACGCATAATGTAAAGCCACCACTCTCTTCACATTCTTTTCTCGTCCGTTGAAGTCTTACACATTCACGCATTGAATTCACATATTGAAGTTCATACATTCACAAATTGAGAGTAAGCACATTCATTGGTGGAAGCATTGAGAGAATGTTGAGAAACTGCCATTACCGTTGACGTCGGTGTGCGAAAAAATATAGCACAAAATGAAAACGAATTGGGGTATATTTTAATCTCGCACTGTATATATGCCAACGTATGTATGCGCGACGGCGTAAGAGAGCGATCAGAGATGCCACTTACGTATGTATCTATAAATGTACTACTCTATTGAATTAATAAATAATGCAGTGAGTATGTATTCAAAAACAATTCGTTGAGAATGCTAATGAGGGTCCAATACAACCGTAATTGATTCAACTTACATTTAAAATGTTTAAATCCCTTAAGTGATACATTAACTTACAGTTTCATATATATATATATAAAGATATATAAATATATACATAAAGATCCACAATACTTGCATATAATTGATGCCTGTTATAATTAGCGACCTAATGTAGTCATTTTCTTTGAAAGAAACCCTGTTAACTGGCGCCATAAAGTCATTAGCATATAGTGTCCTTTCTTTGCCTGATCTTCTCACAATTTTCTTAAATTTCCTTATGATCTCAAGTTGCGGGCAGTAAGGGATTTGTATAAATTCTTTGCTTTCGGAGTACCTGATACATTCGCCATCCACTTGTTGCATAGTGAACATCTCATCGAGTATTTCTGTGCCTTCATATCGTTATAAAAATTAAATCATTTTAAAATGGAACCAATTCGCTCGATAAGATTCACATTCAGAGAAGTCGAAAATGACATTTGCTTCCCAGCGAAGGCTACCTACGAAGAAGTTGTTAAAATTGGTAAGTTCAAATAAAACTCAACTATTCAATGCATTTACTCATTATGAACTTATTTTCTTCCATCAGCTATGGAGCACTTTTTAATCCCACCGAAGTACAAAAATTATATCCTAGTTTACGCAGAATCAGAATATGGGTTCCTGTTCGATAAACAATCCTTTGAAAAGTATCTATTGGACTTTCCAAACCCGAAAATACGTTTTGAAATACGTCTGGATTACTTAGGGTTTTGGGAAAATCGTACTGCTGATATTTATATCCAAGTACCGATTGGTAATCCAGATGAAGAAGAGAGTGTTGATGAGAATGCAAATGAATCGACTTCGAGAAACCAGGAGTTTGTGGCAGAGTGTTGATGTTGCGAGATGGCAATTATTCTTGCTATTCGAGTATAAAACAAAACTTAAATTAAGAAAGAGAAAAAAATGAATTACATTTTTATTTTAAAATTTTTACATAAGTAGCTATAATAAAAAGAAATCCTT
Source organism: Brachypalpus laphriformis (assembly GCA_945910035.1). NCBI lineage: Eukaryota > Metazoa > Arthropoda > Insecta > Diptera > Syrphidae > Brachypalpus > Brachypalpus laphriformis. The sequence continues at coordinate 40,267,494 of OX246753.1, forward strand.
TTAATTATTAAAGAACACTTTTAGTTATTCTTAGTGATGACTTCTGTAAAAAATTCTCCATTTTCAGCAACACACGTACTGTTTTATGGGCTCTCAACCCACAGTCAATTCCGAGCACGCTGCTTTCATTTACGCAGGCCAAGTTTTTTGGCATCCCCGATTACTTATACCTTATACCGGAGGCTCGGTTTTGGTGAAAGGTGAAGACTGTAATTCGAAAATCCTCTAGGTTGGAGCGTAGTTGTCCATTCGCTCGATGTGACCAAGCCAATACAGTCGACGTATCTTAGCTTTTTTGACTACATCCACACCTTGGTATACCTTATACAGTTCGCGGCTGAATATGCTCCACCCTCATGGTACCTAATATCTTTATCTTTCGAACCAGTTAAATATTAGCTTAGCTTTCTTACTTATCATCCCGTAATTTAGGATTGGGTGTTCTATAGAAAATACATTTAGTCAGCCTAGCTAGGCGTTTTGAGGAATTGCCGCATAATGCTTAAGGCACGCAAAGTACGCAGAACCACGTCAGATTATATTAGGTACCTGGACACTGTGATATAGAAGGCAACGAAAAAGCTGAAAAGCGCTGGCCAAACGAAGAATGGAGCTCCCGCATGGTGACATAATTGACAGCATTAAACCACCAAGGTGCGTGGCTTAGGGAATTATTCGTGATAGAATCATCAGCATGGGTAATCTAAGATGGTTCAACGTGGGGGTGTCCAAGGATTTGAGGCATGTGTTAGACCGCAGGAAATCGTGGGAGATCATAAAACTAAAAAGATGGGAATACCATCTGCCAATTGTCTTCTAAGGAAGCATTCTATGAGACGGGGATTATCAAACACGGATGTTTGTAGGTACTGCAATGACTTACATGTCTCAGAGGACATAACACATATACTCAGCGAATACCAAGGCATTGGCAGAACAAGAAAAAAAGTATCTTGGAAGATACTTCTTCAATAACATAGAAGAGATAACGTCCTTGAACCACAACAAAAGCATTTCCAAATTCTGCAGCGAAATTAAGTGTATGGAAGAATTATTTAGGTCTTTTTGCCGTGAAGGTTTCTTAGCGATCATGATGGACCCACCTTGGTGCCAAGAGGTTTTCTGAAAATCCAAAATCTCGGGGACCTGCATTGCGATTGATCGGGAAACTACTGACTGCCCAAAACTTGGCTTGGGCCAGTAGCGCAACAATCAAGTTCTTGATGAAGTGTTTACTTTACCTCCTAGTGGTGTTCCCATAAACCCGTGTACGTGTTGGCTAAAATTGTAAGTGCGGGTTGTCTAGGGCCTTGATTCTAGACTAGGCAACGTGGGCCAGCAACCTGCGTTACTGAAAACCGACCGCTGGAGAAACCGATACTATGCCTCGGATAAGGAATGATCACATGTTGACGACTTTTGGCTATTGTACGCGGACAAAGATAGGCTTCTGGAATGTAAAGACGCTCCTCGTCTCGGGAAGCGAAGGTCCTTATAATACCAGATCCCTCCAATTGGAAAAGAAATACATGCGATATAAACTGGACATTTTGGGGGTAAGTGAAATAAGATGGTTAGAAGCGGGCGAGTACCAGTCCCCAACGCGTAACACTATACTACTCTAATCTGGAAGACCATCCGGAAGTCCGCGGAAATATGGAGTCGGACTAATGCTAACAACAACAGCACGCAAGGGCCTAATTTCCTGGCAGCCTCATGATGATAGGATTATGAGTAGTAGATTCCGGACAGAGTACGACGCGTCACGATCATACAGTGTTACGCCCCAACGAATAGTTCGTCGGAGGACGAAAAGGAGAGCTTCTACAATATCTTAAGTGCCGTCTTCAACACAACACCAAATGAAGACATTGTCGTAGTGATGGGGGATTTGAATGCCAAGGTAGGCAACGAGAACGAAGGGCTCAAACATGTAATGGGGAAGCATGGGCTAGGCAACCGCAATGACAACGGCGAAAGGTTTGTGGATTTCTGCAATGCCAACCGCCTTGTGATAGGTGGCAGTGGCACCATGTTTGAGCACAAGACCTGCCACAAAGTCAGCTGGGTTTCCAATGACAGGCAAGCAACGTCCAACCAAATTGACCATTTTGCCATCAGCCACTGCTTTAAAAGTAATCTCCTGGACGTCCGAAACAGGTGAGGGGCAGATGTGGGGATTGTACGAGATCAGCATCTTATGATAGCTACTCTCCAACTACGCACTGCTGCAGTTCGAAGATCGCAGGACAACACAAGAATACCCAGATTCAACATCGATAGACTTAATGATCCCCCAGTGCGCCAAAAACTAAGGGAGCACTTTTCGCAAGGTGTGGAAGCAATCAGCAGTTCAATGCCCGCAACCATTCAAGACCATTGGTCTACGGGTAAAAATGTTTTTACATCTGATGGTGAAGGAATTGTCGGCCGATCGCAGAGAATACATAGGGCGTGGCTTTCCGAGGATACCTGGAGACGGATTGTGAGAACAAAAACAGCTGAAAGCTCGCGTTGCAGTAGGGAGAAGCGAGCTAGAGTCCCTATATCGCATGAAGATGAGAGAAGTTTCATTTTTTACTACAACTAAGTATTCGACTTATCAAGTAGTTTTCATCTCACGAAATAATGACGTTTTGCAGGTGCCTTCCTATTAGAAGTTCCTGCTAGTTCCGCAGTTTGGACGCAGTTAATTATCGCGCTAAGTCTAAAGGTTTGGTTCTTTGTAGACGGCGTAGTAAATTTCTTTCATCCAAAACTTGGAGGACTGTAATATTTACGTGAATTTCTAGTCGACTTTTGTGCTTTCTCGCGTAGTTTTTGATTTCGTCTTCTATAGTTTTAATGCCAAGATCTCTGTGGATATCGCTGTTTCTGATATACCACGGCGCATTAATAATACCTCTTAGTACTTTTTTCTCAAAAGTTTGTAAAATTTTAATATTACTTATTTTGGTACAACCCCAGAGTTGTATACCATATGTCCATACGGGCTTTAGCACTTGCTTATATAAAAGCAGTTTGTTCTCTATATTAAGCTTGGAATATTTTCTAAGTAACCAATACATTTCTCTATATTTATTATCTAGTTCTTTGCGTTTTTTCTTAACGTGCGTTTTGCATCAAGTGTCATTTCAAGATACTTAGCCTCGTTTGCAAACGGAATTTGAACCGACTGTGAAAAGATCGGCAAATTATTTATTTTCCTATAAGTAAAATTTACATGAACAGATTTGGTCTCGTTGAGTGCGATTCGCCGAACCTTTGTCCATTCAATTACTCTATACAAAGCTTCTTGCAGTTTTTCTGCACTATCTTCGACCGTTTTACCTACCGCCAAGATGGCAGTGTCGTCGGCAAATGTAGCTAGCTCAGTGCCTTCTACTTGCGGTATATCACGAGTGTATAATAGATACACGACTGGGCCAAGGACGCTTCCTTGCGGCACCCCAGCCATTATCTCCCTGAAATCCGAATATTCATTTCCACATTTGACGCGGAATATTCTATTCGTAAGGTAGTTCTTCAAAATATTATATAGGTGCTCTGGCAGAACTTGTCGTAATTTAAACTTTAAGCCTTCATGCCAGACCTTGTCAAAGGCTTGAGAGACGTCAAGGAATACGCTTGAACAAATCCTTTTTTCTTCAAGAGATTTTTCGATTACATGAGTTATTCTATGCACTTGTTCAACTGTAGAATGCTTACTTCTGAATCCGAATTGATGATCCGGAATGAGATGCCTCTCTTCTATAACCGGCTGTATTCGCCTAATCAAAATTCTCTCGAACACTTTGGATATAATTGAAAGAAGCGAAATCGGTCTATAAGACGTTTTTTCATTCGGCGGTTTTCCGGGCTTAAGGACCATTATGACTTCGGCGACTTTCCATTGACTGGGAACATATTCTAGTCTAAGCGCGGCGTTTATAATGAACAGAAGCTTAATTAGAGTTTTTCTCGGAAGTGCTTTAAGAACCTCTCCCGTGATTAGGTCGTATCCAGGAGCTTTCTTAGGTTTAAGTTTCTTTATTTCTTCCTTAAGTTCAGTTAGTGTTGCATTTCTTATTATACGATTGTCAATATATGACGTATTTATATTTTGAATAAGACCCTGTCCATCAAGCGGTTTGAAAGTTTCTTCCAGGTGGGCGGCAAAAACTTGCGCTTTCTCTTTATCATGCCTGACCCATTCGACTTGATTTTTCCTAATTGGCGCGGCTTGAATTTGAGGTTTTTTAATACCTTTTATAGCTTTCCAAAGCGAATAATTAGAATCTTTTTCTGCCGTTAAGCTTTCTAGGTGAGTTTGCATTTCATTATTCTTAAGGTCTTTAATAGATCTTTTTATAAGTTACACAAACGGTTAAGATGTGGTTTATGTTGCGGAGCCCGAGGTTGTTGCCATTTTTTGCGCGCTTTCCTCTTCTCCTTAATCATCTCTTTTATTTCCTGCGGATAATTTGGAATGTAGCTGGCCGGCGTTTTCTTAGGTTTCGGAGTATTCTTCCACGCGGCATTCTGTAGGATTTCGACGAAGCGATCAACTTCAACTTCAAGTTCATAGGGCGTTTTAAGTGATACACTCAGCTCAGTATTTGATACAATATCTTTTTTGAAGCCATCCCAATTCGTTTTCGCGCTGGTTAATCTCGCCGGACCTACTTTTTTAATCAGAGCATCGCTTATCGTCATAAGGATTGGAGAATGATCAGAGGAGAGATCAAAGCTTTCTTCAACTTTTATACAGTTGCCAGATATACCTTTAACAATAAAGAAATCGATCAGATCTGGTATCTTATTTCTATCAGTCGGCCAATATGTTGGTTTACCCGTCGAGTGAAAATCACAACTGTATTGCATACCCGCATTATAAAGCTTTCTACCTCTCTGAGAGGCTTACCTTGAACCCCAGAAGGGGTGTTTCGCGTTGAAATCGCCACCAATAATTCAATCTTTACTTCCGCTGAGTGTTCGATACATTCTTTTATAAACAAAGATGACCCGCCTCTGACTCTTTCCGATAGGTGGAAGGCGTGATACACGCTATATCCCCTTATCTTAACATTCGATTGCTTTGTCAGATGAGTTTCACAGACCAAGCATATATCAATGTCTTTTTCTCGTATAAGTATTTCTAACTCGTCGAGTCGTCGTATGAGCCCGTTGGCGTTCCATGTAAGAATTTTAAGCGTTTCTTTCATATACTGGTTGAAGTGCGCGTGTTATGAATGTTGGTTTGTTGTTTGTTTGTTGTGCATTGCTCTTCAAGTTTCGCAAGAATTAGGGAAAAAAACATTGGATACATGATCTTGTGAGCTACCTCTAACAATGTTTTCCAATGTCGCAGCTTGAGCAGGAGTCTTTACGTTAAAGCTTGGAGTATTTCTTGCTTTGATCTCCCGTGAGCTGTTGGTCTTGTACTTGCCATTAACTGATATCACCGCTTGAGCATAAGACTGCGCGCCAATATTCGAAGATTTAGTTCCTGTTACCTTTTCTCTACTACGATTTTTTATCTTTCGCTGCTTTTTTCGTAGCTATTTTGGGTCTAATTTTAGTTGGTTTTGGATTCAAGCCCATGGATATTTTGAGCGTATCGCGCCTTTTTTGGAGCTCTTTCGCCACTTCGCAAGCGTGCGACATGACAAGCGTGACTACATCAACGCGCTGGCTACAGAAGCAGAAGCAGCTGCACCGAGGTGCGACAGCAGGACCATCTACAGAATCACCAAAGAGCTGACAGGTGGTCGCAGCTCCAGCCAACACCCAGTGAAAAGCCTAGACGGCTCCTTGCTCATTTCGGATGAGGACCAACTCAAGAGATGGAAAGACCATTTTGATATGGTTTTGAACCGCATATTCCCTAGCGATATGCTCCCAAGTCAGACTCAGATGCCCGAGATAAGAAGTTCCCAAATACACACAACGACTCCCAGTAATGATGAGATCATCACCGCGATCAAGGCACTCAGAACCAACAAGCCGGTAGGACTTGACGGTATTCCAGCAGAGCTCTTACGAGCAGCGCCAAAACATCGGCTGAGCTTCTGCTTCCACTTATAGATAGAGTTTGGGGAGCTGAGAGTTTTTCTAACGAGTGGAAAAAGGGAATGATTGTCAAGCTTCTTCAGAAAGGAAATTTAATGGAGTGCGGAAACTGGAGGGGTATCTGCGTGCTACTTGCTGTAGCTAACTTTACTTACTTATGTCCTTTAACCCCTCGGGGGGCATAGGGCGTCAACCACGCCTGCGCGCCATCGTGTTCGGAGTTCTGCAACGCGTTTGAGCTGCCTCCAACTCATTCCTAAAGAGCTCGATTCCTCCTCAACTGTTCTGCGCCACGTTTGCCTAGGGCGTCCCGCTATTCTGCCTGCCTGGGTGAGCGGATTCCACTGCATAGCGTATTTCGCAATGGAGTTGTCTTCGCGCCGTAGGGTGTGTCCAATCCATTGCCACTTTCTTCTTCGTATAGTAATGCTTATAGGTTCTTGGCCCGTTCTCAGATAAAGTTGTTCGTTGGAGATGCGGTTCGGCCAAAAAATCCTCAAGATGATTCTTAAGCATTTGTTTACGAAGACTTGCAGCTTGCGTGTGTTAATGGTGTCCACCTTCCAGGTACTGCACCCATAAAGCAGCACTGATTCTACGTTGGAGCGGAACAGTCGTAGCTTGGTTCTTAAGCTTATAACATTGCTTCTCCAGATTTTGGACAGCATTCCGAACGCAGCTTTAGCCTTCCCGATTCTGCTGCACACATCCAGTTCGGTGCCACCGCGATTAGCCGAGACGACACTTCCTAAATATAGAAAGTTATCAACTTTCTCGACTTGCTTTCCGGCAATGTTAAGTTGAGCGCGGGTATTGGAAGTACTCAGGGCTTTTGTTTTGGCTGTGTTTATTTTTAGCCCCACTTTGTTTGCCTCAGCTTCTAGATTTTGGGCCATCAAATGAAGATCCATTATCCGATGTGAAAGTAGACAAACATCGTCAGCGTAATCTAGGTGTTTAAGGTAAGATGTCATAGTCCAACGAATTCCAGAATTAGCTTCCGTCAATGCTGCACGGAGTACATCGCTGATAACCACCAAGAACAATAGTGGGGACAGTATGCACCCTTGACGTACTCCACTTTGGACTTCAAAGTCCTCCGACACCTTACCATTGTGCACGACGTGACACTTACCGCCCTCATATGTAGCCTTGATAATAGCTATAAGCTTTTCTGGAATGCCTCTCCTGCGCAAGGCCAGCCAGATAGCATCTCGATTCAAGCTGTCGAAAGCCTTCTCGAAGTCGATAAACAGTAAATGTAGCGGAGACCTATACTCAACGCATTGTTCGATTATGATCCGTAAGGTGTTTATGTGGTCGATGCAGGAGGATCCAGCGCGAAAGCCTGCCTGTTCGACATCGAGAGTTGAATCTAAATGATCTTTAATTCGTTCTAGAATTATTCTAGCTATTATTTTGGCTACAGCTGGAAGAACACATATACCCCTCCAGTTACCGCACTCCATCAAGTTACCCTTCTTTGGAAGCTTAATGATCATCCCCCTTTTCCACTCCTGTGGAAATTGTTCACTATCCCAATCTCTCCGTATTAGCGGATGCAGCAAATCTGCCGATGTATTTGGCGCCGCTTGAAATAGCTCGGCAGGGATGCCATCAATACCCACCGCTTTGTTTTTCTTGAGGGACTTGATTGCTGTTATTATTTCAGCTTTACTGGGAGGTACGGTGCGAATTCGGGAATTTGTTGCTTCGAACTGCTCATTCGAATTCAAGATCATACCGCCGTCGTCTAAGTGATTTAGCACTGCAGCAAAATGTTCTCTCCATCTAGTGAGCTGATCCTCATCCGAAATCAGAAGGTCACCGTCTAGACTCTTCACTGGATGTTGTTTGGAGTTTCGACCACCAATGAGCTCCTTAGTGATGTTGTAAACAGTCCTACTGTCGCACCTACTCGCTGCTTCTTCAGCCCTTGAGGCCAGTGAGTTAACATGTTGACGCTTGTCACGTCTCACACTACGCTGCACTTCTTTCTTCTTCGCACGGTATTGGGCTTCAAGCTCGGTTCTCTCTACTGCTGAGGCCGCTGCAATCCGAGCCTTGATTGCTGTACGCTCATCGATCCATCTCCAGGTGTCTGTAGAAAGCCATGTGCGGTGGTGTTTCTGCTTTTTACCGACATAAGTGCGTGCCCCAGTCGCAAAAGCATTTTTCACAGCACTCCAGTGGTCATCCATGTTCTCTATGCTGCTGATTGCTTCTGCTTCTAAGGCAAGATGGTCCCTGAACTGTTGGCGCACTTGGGGAACCTTGAGCCTGTCGATATTAAACCTGGTGATGTTAAGCAGGTTTGAGCGGTTGCTGTTGACGGATGCAGTACGAAGGCGTAAATGAGCTACCATAAGATGGTGATCTCGTTCTTGTCCGACGTCAGCTCCACGTCTGTTTCGGACGCCCAGGAGACAATTTCTAAAGCGGCGACTGATCGCAATGTGGTCGATCTGGTTGGATGTAGCTAAGATAATAGCTAAAACCATCCTGCAGCGAAACAAGCAACATCTCGAAAGCACACTCGATGCCGAACAAGCAGGTTTACGCTCTGGATCCTCCTGTGCCGACTACATAAACACCCTGCGGATTATCATCAAACAGTGCGTTGAATATCGATCGCCACTCCACCTGCTGTTCATCGATTTTGAGAAAGCGTTCGATAGTGTCAACAGGAACTTTATTTGGCGTGCCTTACGCAGGAGAGGTATTCCCGATAAATTAATTGCTATTACCAAAGCTACATATGAAGGCTCCAAATCTCACGTTCTGCACAGGGGAATGTTGTCTGAGGAATTTGAGATCCAAAGTGGGGTAAGGCAAGGCTGTATCCTTTCACCAATATTATTCCTATTGGTGATTAACGATGTGCTTCATGCAGCTTTATCGACGGGAAACGGAGGAATTCGATGGACTCTTACATCTCAACTGAAACATCTTGACTACGCTGATGATGTATGTTTCCACAGAATTATGGACCTCCACCAAATGACAGCAGATGTGGAAAGGGAGGCAGGCATAGTCGGGCTGAAAATTAATACGGCAAAAACTAAAATTATCAGAATTGGAACTAACTCATCAGCTCAAATATGCATTGCTGGACAACCGGTAGAGAGATTAGAGGATTTCCAGTATCTTGGGAGTATTGTCTCGACCGGTCGTGGAACCGAACTGGATATACCCAACAGGATCGCCAAGGCAAAGTCTGCGTTCGGGATGTTGTCCAAAATATGGCGAAGCAATGCAATCAGTTTGAACACCAAGATGAGACTGTTCCGCTCCAACGTTGAATCCGTGCTGTTATATGGTTGCAGCACGTGGAGAGTGACCACTACTATCACCAGAAAGCTGCAAACGTTAATTAGGTGCCTGCGCAATATCTTAAGGATTTTCTGGCCCAATCGTATCTCTAGATGATGATGTATATTATTGTGGGGTGCAAGTGCACTGCGACCTATAAAATACTGCGGCTCTAGCCGGTGATATACTCGGTCTAGAGCACTTCCTCCAGTCCAGCTGCGACAGCAAACCGGAGTATCTTCAGTGGATCTAGCGAAGGTAAATCCGTTTCTGATAGGAGGTAGGCACCTAGGTGATTCCTTCTTTTGTGGATTAATGCTTCGCATTCCATAAGAAGGTGCGCTGGTGCTTCTGCAAAGTCCCTGCAGAATCTGCCGTGTCCGTCTCCTTCTATTCCTAGTTTCCTAAGGTGCTCCTTAAGTCTGCAGTGACCCGTTAACATGCCCGCCAAGATGCAAAGTCGATTCTTACTAACTCTTAAGCAGGCTCTGCTTCTTTTCCGTTGTATTTCCCCAGAAGTTCTTTTGCCTGTCTTATTAGGGGGATATCGTCCCAATGTTTGGCCCATTTGTTCTCTTCCTCTTTCCTTAAGTCTTCCCTTATTTTGTGGGGTCCTATCCCACAGAAGGGTTTTGGTCCAAAGAACTGCGTGTCTGATCCGTTTCTAGCTAGTTCATCAGCTGCTTCGTTCCCCTCCACTCCTACATGTCCTGGTACCCAGTAGAGAGTTACTTTGTTTGTTTCTCCCAGTTTGTTGATCCTGGTGAGACATTCCCATACCAGTTTGGTTCTGACCTCGTGCGAGGTCAGTGCTTTAATAGCGGCTTGGCTGTTTGACAGTATTGCGATGTCCTGCCCGCGATATTTCCTGTCCAAGTTGAATTTCGCGTATCTTTCGATCGCGTGAACTTCTGCTTGAAATATACTAGGGAATACTCCCAGTGATTCTGAGTATCTAGTCCCGGGCCCGTACACTCCTGCCCCAGTGCCAGTAGATGTTTTCGATCCGTCTGTGTACCATTTAATTGTGTGTTGCTTGAGTTGGTATTTATCGGATTCGCTGCTCCAGTATCTTTTGTTGCTCAGCTTTGAGTCAAATTTCCGTTCAAAGCAGTATTTCTTGACCATATCATCTCTGGGTCAATCCAGAATTGGCACTGATTTCGATAGGGTTACTCGCTCTTTATTTGCAATGCATGTTCCTTTCCCGATGCCCTCTTTGCTGATTCTCAATATGGTCTCCTTGGCGATTCGCTCTAGCACTATGTGTAGCGGAGGCATACCTACGATCACTTCTAGTGCTGCTGTGGGACAGGTTCGCATGGCTCCTGTTATACATATTCAGGCTAATCTTTGCACTTTGTTGAGGGATGTCCTCGTCGCGGTTAGCCTAGTTCTCTTAACCCATGTCACTGCCCCATAAGTGAGGATGGGTCTTACTATCATCAGGTACATCCATCTTAGTGTGGCTGGGCTGCAACCCCAGGTTTTTCCTGAAATATTCCTGCACACCATAAGTGCTCTGGTGGCTTTGGTTACCACAGTTTCAACATTCTCTCCAGAGGAGTTTGCTGTCTTGTGTTAGACCTAGATACTTGACCTATTTTTGTGGGTCGACTCTGATCCCTTCCGACAGGATAGGTTGCATACGCTTTAGCTGTCTTTTCTTGGTGAAGGGTATCACAGTGGTTTTGGTAGGGTTCATCCTAAGTTCTACCATTTTACACCACTTCTGTGAGACCCGTAGAACCCTTTGAATGATTTCGCATAGCGTTTCTTCAAATTTCCCTCTTGCGACAATGACTATATCGTCGGCGTACCCCTGACACGTAATGCCGGCATCTGTCAGTTTGTGCAGTAGTTTATCTGCTACTAGGCTCCACATCAATGGTGATAATACCCCTCCTAGTGGGCAGCATCTAGTAGTGCTTATTGTAATGGTTTTTTGACCCACCTCTATCTCAGCAGTCCTAGTTCTTAGCATCTCACACATCCAGTTACTTGTGGTCTGATTTACTCGTTTTATTTCGAGATCCCTCCTAATTGCATCATGGGAGGTGTTGTCGAATGCTCCTTCGATGTCTAGAAATGCGCATACTGCCGTTTACTTGCTCTCCAGTGTATCCTGAACCAATTTCAGCTGGTGCAGCGCAGTTTCGGTGGATCTTCCTGCTCTGTAGGCATGTTGATTGTGGTGGAGAGGTATTCTTTCCAGCACAGTTATTCTTAGGTGATTATCTATGACCTTGCTAGTGTCTTTAACATGAATGAGGCCAGGCTGATGGGTCTAAAGGATTTTGGTGAAGTGGTGTCTCTTTTTTCCACTTTCGGAATAAATATGACCCTTGCCCTTCTCCATATTCTTGGTATATGCCCAAGTGCAACACTGCTTCTCAATAGTCCTAGGAGGTGTGGCATAATGATTTCCTGGCCTTGTTGTAGTAGGGCAGCGAACATTTCATCCGCTCCCGGTGCTTTAAATGGCTGGAAGGTGTTCAGAGCCCAACTTAGCCTTTGATTCGTGTATATGTCTCTTAGCATCGTATCTCTAACGAACACCTTTACGAGAGAACGGGTCAGGAACCAATAGGCACAACCATCCAACAGCGGAAGTGGCAGTCGATTGGTCACACGCTCCGTAAGGGTGACAGTTCCATAGCGAATCATGCTATGCAATGGAAACCTTTAACTCAGGATGGCAGAAGACCTGGCGGTCCAAGGAAAATATGGCGCAGAGCAGTGGAGAAAGAAGCACGGCAGTTGGGGAAAAGTTGGGGAGAACTCAAACATATTGCCAGAAACCGTACACGATGGCGCGTAGGCGTAGTAGAGACCCTAGGACCCACAAGGGGATACAGGACATAAGAAAAAAGAAGAAGAAGAACCTAAAATAGGAGTTTTGAGTAGTAGCAGCGGTTACCTGGGGCTATTCTTGTTCGAATGTCCACGAAGTTGTCATATTTGGGATTGACATTTACTTCAAGTAAGGTGAACTCCTTAACCGCCTCGAAGCTAAAGTCATCAACAGTGACGATTGGTCCTACGCCTCGGGCACACCGACCTTCGTTTTTCGATAACATGCACTTCACTTTGTCATCATTCTACAATTCGCCACGCTTGATTTTCAATTACCACGAATGCCGCTATGACAGCACACTGAGATCGTCCGATGGTGTATGTATATATCATCTGCGTTGACCAGCAACTGGACGGACTTATGGAAGGTAGTGCCTTCTATGTTAACGACTGCTCTACGCACTTTTGTTCCAAAGAGATTGCAGAAATCACATGACAGTCTCCTTGCCTTGGTAAGGATGAATTATTTCCAAACTGCGCAGACACAGATGAATTAGTTTTGATGGCAACCAGACTTCAACCATTGCATCGTAGAGCTCAGGGCGGCGAATGCTATCATATTCGGCTGCTAGGGCGGAAACCGCACTGATACGTGCGGATTAGTGTGTTGCAGAAGAGCTTAAAACGTTCACAATTACGTTAAAATGATGTTGAATACTACATTTATTAGAGATACATATACCTCGATAAGTTTTGCAAGATTTGGGATCACATTTTGGAAGATGCACCGTACCAAGGAATCTTCTCCTTCTCTTCCTATTTTGGTGAGGTTATGATCCGAAAAAAAGTGATCATAACCCTTCCACTTCACCGCATTTCTACTAATCCGCCTGTGGTATTTGCCTATTTGTCCTCAGAAAATATCGACAGGCCTCCCGATTTTGGATCACTCGGTTACTGAGGCCAATCAAATGCTGGTGTCGTTGCGTGATCCAGGCGTTTGGAGGCCTGCCTCTCCTGCCTTGCCATGTCTTTGGAACATTAATTGATATTGCCTTCATAACAGAGTTCCAATGATCTCTTCTTTGAACGTGGCAATACCAACTGAGCTAGTCACGCTCTATTTTTCGTAAGACGGTTTCCTTGATGTGAAGGCTTGAAAGGATTTTTGAACTTCTTATTCGATCAAACTTTGTCACTCATGCTGTCATGCGAAGAATCTTCATCTCAGCTGTCATTAATTTACTTTCATACTTTTTGTACATTGTCCAACAATGTGAACCATATGTGAGCGCTGGACGCACAGCTGCGGTGTAGAGCCTTCATTTTAACTTAGGTGGCATTTTTCGGTCACGAAAGATAGCGGAGTTTTCTCGCCAATTCATTTTCCCTACGCTTGCGCGATGATGCTAGATATATATTTGAACTTTTCACACTTGAGTAGCATTCAAATAAATGTCTGGAATAGGTCTGAGTGGATCAAAGAACGGGCAGCACAAGTACTCTATCATTTTTGAACTAATGCGATATCCATTTCCCTCCAGAGCGTCCACCCACACATCAAGTGCTCATTGCAGGGATGTAGGATCCTCACTTATGATGGCTCCATCGTCAGCAAAGAATAACTGATGTACCTTGGTGTCGGTCACTTTGCCTTCAAGCAGTTAGTCAAAGACTGTAGTAAAGAGTAAAGGACTTACAACGCTTCATTGGTGCACCCGACTTTGATTGGGAACTCTTCGGTTACTCCAGCGGGGCATCTTACTGTTGTCTTTGCTCTTTCCTACATGTCCATGATTATATGTACATAGGTTTCTGAAACCCCTTGATGTGTCTGTCGAATGCCTTTTCAAAGTCAACCAATACAATATGTAAATTGTTTAAGGACCCGCGATGTTTTTTCATTATGATTCTTATACTTTGCATCCGTGGCTTTATCCGTGACAAACTCGCACTAATCATCAGATAGTCGTACTAAGCCGGCCACCTTATACCCGCTCAACGATTTTCGTGGTGTGCGACATCAGCTTGATCGAAGGTTAGTTATCATAGTTTCGTGTATCACCGAATCTCTTGAACATTCCTTCTCGTTTCTGCGGCTATTTTGAAGACGGTTGTACTCTTGCTCATATTTTGTCGGCCCAGCTCCTGGATAGCCTGATTTTCATCAGCAATAGGGGGAAGATATTTTCCCGAGTTCCCGGTACAGGGCCTCCTCTGTTGAACCTGGGCGCACTTCTTCTTTGCATTTTTCTTGAAACAACAACCTTCTATTATTAGAGAGATACTTTGACCAAGCTTTGAAAGCCACTTTCTTCTTATTTATCACTTCTTCAGCTTCATCACTCCACCACCATGTTTCCTTGTTGTGTTGCCAACTGAAGCTCCTAGCAGTGATTTGACCTTCTTTAAGCAAGTTCACTGTAGGAAATCCCACATATTTTGTGCCCTGCACTCTTTATCCTAGGCTTCGTTGATGGTGTTGTTGCGGTAAAATTTACCACAAGAAGGCCTACTCTATGCATCTTTCCTTCTCTCCCTTTGTTTCTGCAAAATTCTGAGAAAGTGGAAGGCAGCCATGGTTCCATCAGCCATAGGCCCACTTCCCCAGCATCTTGCAGAGAGAACTAATATAGGATTCCCCAAGAGATGAATGAACCCTGAAGGAGAGGAGAAACGGGTGGTTTCTCCAAAACAATTTTGAGAACAAGACGAGTGGCAAGGAAGAGACCAGCGACGGCAAGGACTGTGTGTCCACCACTACAAGCTGCCCACCTTAATAACGGGCACACCAAACACAAACAACGCAGTACGAACAATCAACGAGTTAACAGACGAGACAGAGAGTCTGTTTTAGAGCGACGGGAGTATATCCAACAACGACAAACGCTTAATGCAACGCAAGGGGACGGGATGTCCCAATACCTGCAAACACAACAAACAGCAACAAACATCAAACATAAATACATCGCGGGGACAAGGCTTCCCGGAAACCACAGCGTAATTACATCACGCAAACACATTCAACATCTCGAACACCACCAAACACACGAAGTCATCGACATCAAACACCATCAAATAAGAGAAGTGGCAGCCCACGAACAACGGATGGTTCAGATGGAACCCATCAATGGCCGAGAGCCCACCCTAACCCTCGACTCTATGTGTGGAATGGCACCTTAAGGGCTCGTCCCTAGTCCCCAAATCTGCGCGAAATTCTATCGGGTAGATTAACTTATTCGCGTAATCTAAATTATACTCCTCGTTCTATTTTCTTACGGTAGTTTAATTTTGTTGAGCGCAGAATGGCGTTTTAGGGCCCGTCCTGTAACTAGTCAGGTCACTTCTTTTACTATTGGTGGGAGGAAACCCACTTTAGTAATTTTTAATTAATCATATTTTTTTCACTTTGTTGATTCTCCTAAATTATTAAAACAAACAGAGCGGATTTAGAGGAAAAGCCGAAGTCGGGCGAATTCGGGTCATCGGAATGCGGGGGAAAATTGAGAGCGGAATAGCTGCTGTCCAAGAGGACAGGAGTTACAAGAGTTCAGGACGAGGACTTCAAGATTTTTAAAAGCGTATCGGATGCCAGAACGGGGCGTTCAACAGGAAATACTCAGAATAAGGAGGAAACAAAAGAACAGATAAGTTTGAATTTTAGTTTGAAATTGTTGTTTACTATTGGTTTGAGAATTTAGTGCGTTTTGTGTAGGATTATTTTGACTTCTGAAACCCGGTAGGATTCTGTTCCGTTGTGTGTTTAAACTTCCCGATGAAAGCGGGACACGCGACCGGTAATTGTTTCGTTTAATTTGTTCGGGACTCGCTGTAACGGGCCATTTCAACGGCGATATTATTTCTGCTGTCCGGGGATTTTTTTTTCCTCTTCTTTTTCTGATCCCCCGTAAATTACCTTTTGTCGTTTTCTTTTTCTTAACTTGATTTTGTTATTTGGTTTGCCTTTTTATTTTAATAAATCGCCCCCTCTTAGGGAGCATTTATAACGAGGTAAAAATCATTGTTTCTTCTATTCGTTGTTTTCTTTCAGCACTAGTGTAGCCCACCATTTCCCAAAACGCCCCCCAAAAAGGTTTCGTAATTTCCCTCCCTTCTTTCATCGAAAACTACGTGGCGTCCAAACCCTATTCGTACATACCCTATATTTTTTCGTCTTCCCCATTTCATCGATTCTCAAATCGAAGCCACTCCAGCTGAGCGCCCGGTAAATGAACAGCACTAAACTCAACGTGCTGTATTGTTGCAACTTTTTTTTTTTTTCTCTCTTCTTCGCCCTTCATTCCGTTTTCCGATCGCAAAAGTGATCGGTCGTGTTTTCTTTTTTCGTTGGTTTTTTTTTTTTATTCTTCATTAATCAGTGTAGCAAGTTGGCTACGTTTTTGTTAATTAACCCGCGGATTAATTAATATTTCCCGAATAAAAAGTGCAACAGTGTGAGAGAAGTAATTTTTCTTCACGAAAACGAAAGCCTCGCCTTTTTCTTTGCCCAGATTGTACCCCTTGATTTTCTCAGGGACCCTTGTTTGTTTGATTTTCTTCTTTACTTACTTAGGTGGCGCTACAGTTCGGGGTGAACCAGGGCCTCAACCAACAAGCCTCTCCATTTAGCTCGGTCTTTAGCTAATTGCCTCCAGTTGCGCACTCCAAGTTGGTCGAGGTCCCCTTGAACTTGTGCGCGTCACCTACGGCGATGATTCCCTCTACTGCGTCGTCCCTCTGGATTAGATTCAAAGACTCTGAGGGCCGGAGCGTTGGTTTCCATTCGCTCTACATGTCCTAGCCATCTCAGACGTCCAATACGCAGTTTTTTGACTAGGTCGATGTCGCTGTACAGCTCGTATAGTTCGTGATTGAATCTCCTCCTCCAAAACCCGTCAACGCAAACGGGACCGAAAATCTTACGAAGAATTTTTCTCTCGAAGCGACCAAGGATATCTTCATCCTCTTTTAATAAAGCCCATGTTTCAGCGCCGTAAAGCAGGACTGGGATGATTAAGGTCTTATATAGAGTCTCCTTAGTTGTTCGAGATAGGGCTTTACTGTTGAATTGCCTTATAAGCCCAAAAAAACAGCGATTGGCAAGAGTTATTCTTCGATTGATTTCTGCACTGATTTTGTTAGAAGAATTTATAGCAGAGCCAAGGTAGACAAAGTCCCTTACTACTTTGAAGTTATAGCTGCCCACGGTGACGTTTTGTCCAATTCGTCGGTGTTGGTTTTCCCTTCTAGTTGACAGCATATACTTGGTTTTGCCCTCGTTTATCGCCAAACCCATTTTGGCCGCTTCCGCCTCAATGCTTGCAAACGCACCGGTGACTGAGATCTTCCGATAATGTCTATATCGTCGGCGTATGCAAGCAGTTGTACAGACTTGTAATAGATTGTGCCTCCAGTGTTAGCTTGTGAGTTCCGCACAATCCGTTCAAGTACAATATTGAAGAAGTCACATGACAGCGCGTCACCTTGTCTAAAGCCTTTTTTGACATCAAAGGTCTCGGTGAGGTCATTACCGACTTTGATGGAGAAGCGAGTGTTCTTCATCGTCAGCCTGCACAGATGGACAAGTTTGGCAGGGATGTTAAAACTAGACAGGGCTCTTCTCTATAGATGCTGTCATACGCGGCCTTGAAAACGATAAAGAGGTGGTGAGTATCGATTTGGAATTCTTGGGTTTTCTCCAGGATCTGCCGAAGTGTGAAGATTTGATCGATGGTGGACTTTCCTGGCCTGAAACCGCACTGGTAGGGTCCAATCAGGCTGTTGATAAAAGGTTTCAGGCGTTCACACAATATCGCAGAAAAGATCTTGTATGCGATGTTGAGGAGACTGATGCCTCTATAATTGGCGCAGTTGAGGGGGTCTCCTTTCTTGTGGATCGGGCAAACGATGCTGAGATTCCATTCATCAGGCATACACTCGTCTGGCCAAATCTTAGAGATGAGTTGGTGTATGCACTCTACCAATTCACCCCCAGCTGCCTTGAAAAGTTCGGCCGGTAAGCCGTCAGGTCCAGCAGCCTCGTTCGATTTTAGCTTGGATATTGCTATCCTCACTTCGTTTTGGTCAGGTGGACGGAAATTTTGACTATCATCGTCTATGTTGAATGGTTCATTCTGCCTGACAGCGGGATTTTGGTCTTCGTCGCCGTTATACCGTCTGCAGAAGTAGTTTTTGCATATTCTCAGCACCGACTGTGATTCTACTACGAGGTTTCCATTTTCATCTCTACAGGTTTCTGTACGGGTATTACTTCTCTGACACGTTCTTTTTACCTTTTGGTAAAACTTCCGTACATTGTTCCTGGAGTATAGACTCTCGATATTCTCAAACGCTCGCCTCTCATGCTCTTTCTTCTTCTTTTGGAGAAGCCGATGTTCTTCCCGTCTCTTTTGCTCGTAGAGCTCACGAGCAGCTCTCGTCTTCCTTTGCAGCGCCGCTCTGTACGCCTCTTGTTTTGCTGCATGTACTCGCCGGCATTCTTCGTCAAACCAGGGGTTTCGCGGTGGTGGGCGAGTGAGACCCAGCACATCAGTCGCGGCGTTTCTGATGGCATGTTGGCAGCGTTGCCACTGGTCTTCGGTACTTGATGCTGGCGGCAAAGGGGTGATTGAGAGATTTCGGGATACGCGTTCAGCGAAGAGTCTGGCGGTCTCTTGCGATTGTAGCTTTTCGACGTTAAATTTTCTCATAGTAATTCTTCTTTGTTGCTCAGATTGGGATATCTGCATTCGTACCTTGGCTACAACAAGGTAATGATCCGAGTCTTTGTTGGCCGCTCGGAAGGTCCGGACATCCAGAATACTGGAGGCATGCCTTACGTCGATCGCAATATGATCAATTTGGTTGATCGTGACATGATCATTGGACCGCCGTGTCTGCTTATGAATATCGAGATGAGGAAACCATGTGCTTGCTATGGTGACATTTCGCTCCACAGCGAAATCAATTAGCCTTAGTCCGTTATCAGACGTGGTGTCGTGTAGGCTATGCTTACCGACTGCCCTACCAAAGACGTCCTCCTTTCCTATTTTGGCGTTAAAATCGCCCAATACGATTTTAACGTCGTATTTAGGACATTGCTCGTATGTTTTGTCGAGGAGCTCGTAGAAACACTCTTTGGTGACAGGGTCCTTTTCTTCTGTGGGGGCATGAACACATATTAGGCTTATGTTAGCGAATTTAGCCTTGATCCGGATAGTCATAATACCCTCGCTCACGTGTCGGAAGCTTAAAACTTCTTGCCTAAGTCTGCCGCGTATGACAAATCCGCATCCGAATAAGCGTTGTCTGTTGCCTCTGTAGCAATCACCGTAGTAGATGTGACAGTTTTTCATCCTCTTTTTGCACAGCCCATCCCATCGCACTTCCTGGATGGCGGTAATATCTGCTTTATAGCAGCCTAGGACCTCTGCCAGTTGTTCGGCTGCACGTGGTCTGTAAAGGGACAGAACATTCCACGTACAGATCCGAAGGTCGTTGTCCTTATTTCGTTTGCTGGGGTCTTCATTAGTTGAGTCATCCTTATCCGAGGCTTTTGGTTGTTTCGGAACCATAGATTTTTTACGTGGTAGGGAAGTTACCGCGATGGCACAACCCCCAACCTGGAGGGCCAGTTCCTTAATTATTCCCCTAGGACGAGGGGCCGGATACACCGGTGCCAGTAGTCCACTACGGGAGTATGAGCGCTGCCGTTGGCCCATTAAGGGCTCCTCCGCCATCATCTCTATTCCAAGGTCCTGACTAACATTGGAAATTCCTTACCGATCTGTGATCCGAATACGTCGAAGCAGCTCGCGCATGGTATTCACTAAGTTCAACCTAACTGGAACTATAGACGCCACCGTTTGATTTTCTTCGGTATCTTCATAAAAAATTTCTGTTCGCATTAGTCGGTGTTGCCGAGCGATTGACTCTTCCAGGATCACTTTGCAATCTTTCACCCCAGGCTTCATGAAAATGGCTACTAAATGGTAGTTAATCTGGATTTCACTTCCACCACTGCTATAAGTGATCAAGTGCCGGCATTATTTGATGAGTATGGTATTTAGCACGATAACACCGTGTAATCTGCTTATGCTTAGGATGTCTTCACTAAGAGGGTTCCTGGTGCCGTATCACAGTCCTCCATGGCAGCGTTCATAGTCTTCGTTTAACTTCCCGACATGTTCATTCAAATCTCCTCCAACAAACAGAAACTCTTCCTTTGAGATGTTCTTAAGGAGATTGTTGCAATCTAGCCAATATGCATCGTTTTCCCTCTGATCGTACGCACTATGGGAAGCATATGCACTGACAATGTTTCACACCTCTTCTTGTAATACTAGTTTGAGAGTTCATCGTCGTCTGTTGTGGGGTACGCACACGTCGGGCTCAAATCTTTTTCGGTTGATTAGTCATTCCATCTTAAATTTTAATTTAAAATGTCTTGCAATTCTTGCGGGGAGAAAGTGGAGCGTTCTCAACTAAAGGTAGCTTGCGGAGATTGCAGTAGCCTATCCCACGCAGCATGCGTAAACGTGACGTCTGCCGATATCGAGTTCTTAAAAAGAACCAACAAACACTGGCGGTGCAAGAATTGTGTTGCCAATAAACGCCGTGACTCGCTGTCAGGGGAAGCCATAGCCTGCGTCTTAAGTGCGGTGAAGTAGCATCTCCACAAAAAAGCTGATAACAATCAACCTGGCAAACCAACACCTTCCCTAAATCCATCTCAACTCGAAGCTAAACTTGACATCATCTACGCAGAGATTTTGGATGTAAAGCAGATTCAACGACAACAGATAGAAGAATTGCAAGCAAAGAATAAGGAACTAGAGCATAAAATCCAGCAATTGGGAAATACAGTCGATCACCTCGAACAGCAGCTGATCGCCAAGTCAGTAGAGATCTACAATGTCCCCTTTGATAACAGCGGCAGTTCAAATATCGATTTGGCGATGAAGATTTTCCGCGATGGCTTGCTAGTAGACGTATTAAAGGAAGACATTGACCATTGTTACACTAAACAGATAACGAAGCGGCAATATTTTTTGTATATTTAGAATAAACCAATAAACATTTTTGGAAAACAAATTTAATTAATGCCTTCCGTCTTTATTTTTTGATACCTACACGTGTTTACATCTGTAACAGTATTTATGATAGTATGTACGAGTATGTAGGTAGGCAAACTCCTTGTCTGACCTATATTTCTATAAATACTTGGCTTATGCCACGCTGTAGATACAAAATTGCTGTCGATAGAAAAATAACTGAAATTGCAGTACTCCTCTAAATTGTAATGCGGAAAAGGTTAAAAAAGACTAAAAGGATAATCTCTACCCCATAAAACTTTTAGGTCTTAACTAATTACATACAAATAATTGAAATCCATTTAGAGAAATGGTCTTAAGACTAATGCGGTTCATGTGCAATGACCACTCAGGGTTTCCCATGCCATGCCTCTCCTAGTGTTTTATGAAGCAACACCATGATGTTGCCATTAACTTTAATGTGGTGCCACAAAGCATGCACCTAATGCGCCACCCCAGCATATTGCTTGACGACCACACGCAATTCCTTGAGATGTGCACACACTTCATCGCAGCCTCATTTATTATGGCCATATGTTACCTATGGCATAGAGGGTGCTCAGATTACCACCACCATCGCTGCTCTAATTCCCCACAAATCCATATCCATTGCACCGTTTCTCATAAAAGCTCAAACCGGTCTGGTCCACTTGGTCATAAACTACAAGCTGTCCGCAGGTCCCTTACGCCAGTTCATAAACGAATTACCACTTAGATCGAGAGATATATTTACGAGACTTCTTCGCCGACCACGAGAGAAAGGCTTTTAGCTCAGAGGGAGTGAGGAAAAATAATAAATATTCCGGATAACAAATTTACTAACCGACTACAAGGCAGCTGAGGCCGGCCGGCACCAAGCCCACACACAAAGAAAATGAAACACTCCCCCGGCGCCCAAGAACCACAAGGGTACTTCACCTGAAGAAATGTTATTGTACGTCGTGTTATTTTTTTGTTTTTGGTTCTAGTTTCGTTTTCCCCCATCTGTGATCCCTTTTATTTGTCGTCGTGTCCTCCTGCTTCCTTCTTTATTGTCATTGAGTTGACTAACACACACCTAACGCGGTGGAAAAGATGGTGCTAACCTTCTTAACAAATGGAAATCCTTAGCATAAGTTTAAGTTTCCTTCCCTCGGCGTGTCTCTTGAAAGCCTCTTCCAACCATTTCCCTCCTTTAGATTTTTTTTTTAAGGAAAAGGAGCAAAAGCAGGTGACAGTGCTATAAGAAATCGACGGATTTCAAGTTGCACGTCTTGCATAAATGTTCCCTGGGGCGATGGGCTGACTTCCTTGTATGTATCTACACTACAAGACTGCCTTGCTTCCACTTATAATACACATGAATATTATTTCTGTTCGTACTCCGGCCACCGCATTATTGCCGGTGTTGTCCTTGATCGTCCTTAGTATTGGCGTCGTTATTGTTATTCGCCTCGAGTTATTGTCATTATGCACGTATACATAATTTATATAAAAGTCTCTGGCTTATGGCGTAGTGTGGGTTGTGTGCTGTAGGCTGAGGGTGGAAGAAGGTCGAAGGTGGAAGGACGAACGAGGCTGGCATATTAAAGATAATCCAGATCCCTGTAATTGGGTGTTGTATGCCGACTTAACTGCTGACAAAAAAAGAAAAAAAATGGTTTATGCAACAATCGAAGCGTTGAATTTCCGTTGAATGATTTAATAAAGCCAAAGGTACTTTAATAAACTGTAATTCAGGAGAATATTATTGATGTCGAAAGAAATTGTAGATTTAGCAGGTTATTGAATCGGAAGTTGATTTATAACGCAGATACCGAGTGACAGATACTTAGGTAGTGTCATGTACTCAGAGCCAGTAAAAAATGTCAGCGGTGAATCAAATGATCTGGAAGAAGGTGCTACTGCGCGACATCAATCACGTAATTGAACCAAAGGATGAAAAATGAGTAGTTAAGGAAAGCGAATATGAATAAGAAAGCACTGGCTCCATTCCCACATAACAATTGTGCAATATTGAAGCCAGGTTAACCCTACAGATGATTGACTAAGCCTCAACTTATTTAAATCCAGGTATGTTGCTGGTGTACTGAGGGGTACCAAAGATAGTACTGACAACCAGTGTTGACAGATGATCAACTGAAGCAGTATTTTAGTCCATGGACCAATAAACTGAGAACAGGAGCGTCAACAACCTCGGGCAAGTAGTGTGGTTTGTACTACTATGGCAGCATTCGGATTACTCTCTTCCACTCTATACTAGGCTAGGCAGAAGAGCTGCTAACACCATTGTGGCCTGCGCTACCCTGATTAATCCTGGAAATATGTACTCGTATATAAAAAGAAAGACAGAAAAAAAGAAAGCATCAGTTAGTGTTGCTAGTATGGGGAAGTAGGGGAGTAAAGGAGGGAATATCACAACTGCGCAATTTTTGTGGAATAGAAAGTTACCCATCCTTTTTCTGTATTCGTTTTCATATGTACGAGTACGTCATGTGCTCTTGTATCTGCTAGTGATTCCCTACTGCTGGACCCTATGGTGGACAATTCATCTTTCTCTATGGCCTGCCACCCAAATTGAACGTTATTCTGACTGCCCATATTTCTGCTCGACGGAGCTCAACTATTTTGATTTTACTATCCGAATCAGCGTCCCCACTTGCACTACAATTGTAATGTTTCACTACAATTCTCAACTTTTATCACGCTATCACTACGTCACTACGAAAAATTGCAAACCGCTACGATCTAACTTGCATTTGACGAAGATGGATCATTTGCCGTATTTTCTTTATTCACTATACCCAAAAGAGCTACTAATCAAACCGAGTTAGTTCGAATAATTTCAACGTTTGCCGAATCAGAAATATCGACTGATTTAAAAAATACTATAAATTCTCTTTCATTTTAGATGAAACAATGATGTATAGATGTATCCATCAAGAAGTGTCTAGTCGAGTTGTAGCTAGTTATTTTAAATTAAATAGAGTTATAAACACTTTTTTATTTGGTTTGTTCGAACTTCAAAACTGCTCTGTCATTTCAATATCTAATTTTGTTAAGGAATGTCTGGATAAAAATCAAATCCCGCTTACTAGCTTTGACTGACCTACAGATAGCGCATCCATTTGAATAGAACAGCTTTTAGAAATACAGGCATACCTCATATTACGAGCGTAATGCGTTCCTAAAAATACTTGGTCGTATCCCGAATGGTCGTATCTTGGGTATGATTTTCCATACATTTCGTCTGATTCGTTTCTAAATCTCGTTTCTAAATCACAAAAAATACTTAAAAAACCAACAAAGTTTTCATTTATCAAGTACCTAATAAGCTCAGTAACGAATTTATCTACTTTGTAACGTTATTTATTACGTTACATCGCAACTCTATAAAAAAAAGTCATCTATTTTGGACTGGGAGATGCCGTTCTTTTTCTCCTTTTGTAACATTCTGTACCATGTTACGTCTCTTCGAATAGCATCACATACCTTGCTACTACTTTCCACGTTATTGTCTTGGGTTTTGATAAGCTCTGCAAGTTGTTCGGTTTTTTCTAAAATGAAGTTGAGATTTTGTAAACTTAAGTCCGTAGAAGTTGCTGTTTGAGTTTCTGTGTCTTCATCGTCGTCGTCGTTGTTTGTTTCTTTGATTGCTTCAGTTTCAATTGGCTTAGTTTCTCATTGGTAAGCTCGTCTTCATGTTCTGCGATGAGCTGATCGACATCTGCGGCGTCTACTTGAAAGTTTAATTACTTACCTAACTTCATAACATCGTTATTGATATCTTCTAGAGACTCATCATCAGGCGACTCCTCTTTTATAAGCTATGGAGAAAGCGTTCGCCATAATCTGCTCATGGTTGATGCCTTGACCTCCACCCAAGAGTCTCCCACAATATCTGCCACACATTGAAATTTTTTCCAGAACTCCTGGAGTATTGATCCAGCCTCCGTATCAGTTATTGGGATAGCATGTGCCATTAATCTGCGAACTTTATAGCGCTTAAAAGTTGCAATGACAGTTTGACCCATCGGTTGTAGTAACAAGGTCGTACTCGTATTTGGGATAAGAAAATCTCTTTAATAGCAGGAAAAATATTGCTAACCGATCGTGGATGGCCAGGATTAGCATTATCCAAGACCAAGACAAATTGTTTCGCTTAAAGTAGTCCTTCACCACTGGAACAAACGGGATACGACAATAATGTTTCAGATACATAGAGAACGAGTTTTTTTGCTTCTTAATAATGTTGGGCGTATCTCAGGGATAGTCAATCGTATCATGGGAAATAGGTGCATACAAATGTTGGTCGTAAGTGCGGGTTGTTCTATCTTGGGGTGGTCGTAACTTGAGGTATTCCTGTACTATATTTATTGCTTTTTTGCACATAGCTCAAGGCGACAGGTAGAGTTTAATGAGTTTCAAGTATATTTCCAAAGTCCAGAGCATCGAATTTTAAATGTACGAGTATACACGACACGCTGGCTTTCACTGCATTCAGCTATACACAGGATATTGGAATAATGGGTTCCATTGCGTCACTTGTTCCTCCTTAGCTCAAGTGAAGACAAAAGTAACAAACTGGAAAGTATCTGCAATAATTTCAGTAATACCAATGAATGTATAAAAAAAATAAGTGCACTTTTTATCACATATTCCCATTCAAATAAACAAAGTGAATAAAATATTTCAATCGGAAAAAACAGTCTTCCTCCTCCTTTTGCCAATTTTAAAAGAATGGAGCATGCTTTTTCTGTATTATGGGTTACTTTGTTCAGCATTATTTAGTGAAAATAGGATTTGATTCATAAGACAATGGGTGTCATCTTCCATTAGATTACATGTTTCTTGCGAAAAATTTACTAAAGATGTAAGTCAAAATTTGTGTTTGCCAAAAAGTTATTTTTTGCTATTATAGAACTTTTTTGAAATATAGCATAAGTCTACTTCGACATATAAAAAAGCGTTTTAAGTTTTTAAGTCAAGTGAAATTAGAATTTTTAAAACATATGACTCCCAAGGAAATTCAAAGTGATGTTGGTCTTCAAGGTACATCTTGTATTGTTAACGCATATCCGTATTATAGCGGATGCATTGTTAAACTAAGTGATTAGGCTTTTTATAAATTACAAAAAAGAAATAATTTAAAATTTTGAAGGCGACATTGATGAACTCTAGTCTGATTTAAAGTTTGAAAGGAATGGCTTTAAGAATTTATAAACATATATGTTAAATTTACCAATATTAACGCATAGCAGTGCCACAGCCGAGCGATGTTTTTCAACTGTTAAAAGCATAAAGACTATATTAAGAAATAAATTAAATGTACATACAGTAAACAGTATTCTTTTCTTAATATTCTATATTTTCAGAATATAATTGTATACGTTTGACCTACCTTCAAACCTAATGACTTTTGTAAGCCAATACCGATTTATTAATGGCAAATTTGTTGACGAAAATAATTGATATTTTAATACTTTAAATCTATAACAATAAATTTGAAAAAAAAAAAATGTTTCTATTCACTAAGAAATACTACGATTTTGGAGCAGTTCACTACAATTTAAAAGAAAAGAAGTGGGAACGCTGATCCGAACACTGTAGCGGCAGTAGTAGCAGTAATACGAGCTGTCAAATGGGGTGGTGCTACACTAAAAAATCCGCCTATAATGATATTATGCAATGTAAATATGTAATGTGAATATGCTTTTACGAGGATGGCCTGAAAAGTTTCCGACCACAAAAGTTGGGTAATGTATTTGCATATCTTTTGAAAGATACTCACCAAAATTGTAGCCATTTTGAACGCGCAGTTATTATTTGACTATCGTTTGAGTGAGTCGATGCGAGTATTTTTGCGAAAATGAAAAAAACTCGAGTAGCGAGCTGTCATTAAATATTTGTTTTTGAAAGGCAATACGCCTACGCAAATCAAAGACTAGTTGAATGCTGTGTACGGGGACTCTGCACTATCATTTACCACCCTGAAATTTTGGGCAGCTGAGTTTAAATGTGGCCGTACCAGCTTGGGAGACTATGATCGTTCGAGACGTCTAAAAACTGCAACCACTGACGTTAACATCGGTCGTTCAAGTTCACCAAATGGTGCTAGACAACCGTCGAATTAAAATGAGAGAGATAGCAGAGGCTGCGAATATGTCCAAAGAACGTGTTTGTCACATTTTGAATCGAGATTTAAGTATGAGAAAGCTGACTGCGTGTTGGGTGCCGCGTTTGCTCACGTTAGACCAAAAACGTGTTCGAATGAACATTTGCAAAAGCAGTTTAGGCGCAATAAATCAGATTCTTAGCACCGACAAATTTTTTCCACCAAGATTATGCGCCACGCCGTCTACACCTCAGCGGTTTCCATGGCAAAAATCCACGAATTGCGGTTTGAACTGCTTGACCACCAGATCTAGCCCCAAAGCGATATTTTTTTTTGTTCCCTAAGCTAAATGTTGCGCTCGGAGGACAAAGATTTTCGCCAAATGAGGAGCCCATCACCTTCGTAAACAGTTATTTTGCAGAGAAAGATGCCGAGTACTATTCGGGCAGGTTAAAGAAATGGGAGCATTGCTTGGAGAATTGTCTAGACTTACGAGGAGGCTATGTAGAAAAATAGAAAATAAATTTGAAGAAAAATGTTTTGTATTTTTGTTAGGTCAGAAACCTTTTAGACCACCCTCGTATTGAGCTACATATTTTAAAGGTAAAGCTTAGTGTATCAAACTGAATATTATACATACTTACCTACTTACTTAGGTGGCGCTACAATCCGGGGTGGACCTGGGCCTCAACCAACTAACCTCTCCAGCCCGCATGGTTACGACCCAGCTGCCTCCAGTTGCGCACGCCAAGCTGGTTGAGGTCTCCCTCCACTTGTTTGCGCCACCTACCACGAGGTCGTCCTCTACTGCGCCGTCCATCCGGGGTGGATTCTAAGACTTTCTTGGCGGGAAAGTTGGGCTCCATCCGCTCTAAATGACCCAGCCATCTTAGTCGCTGTATGTGAACTCTTCTGGCTAAGTCGATGTCTTTATAAAGGCCGTGTAGTTCAGAATTGTATTCTCTCCTTCACTCACCGTCTATTCAGACGGGACCAAAGATCGCTCGAAGAACTTTTCTCTCGAAATAACCAAGGGCATCCTCATCCGGTTTTGTCAAAACCCATGCCTCTGCGCCATACAGCAGGACTGGTATGATTCGTGTCTTATAAAGAGTTACCTTAGTAGTTCGAGATAGGGCTTTGTTACTCAATTGCCTTCTTAGCCCATAGAAACAACGATTGGCAAGAGTAATTCTTCGTGTGATCTCCCTACTATGTCATTTGCGGAGTTCACCATAGAGCCTAGGTAAACAAAATCCTTTACTACCTCAAAATAATATCTGTCTACTGTGGCGTTCTGTCTAAGACGCCGATGTTGGGTGTCCTTTTTTGTAGACAGCATATATTCTGTTTTGCTTTCATTGACCGCCAGACCCATCTTTGCTGCCTCGATCTCAATACTAGCAAAAGCCCCATTGACGGCCCGCTGAGTTCTTCCGATTATGTCATGGGTCTTTTTCAGGATCTGCCGTAGTGTGAATATTTGGTCAATGGTGGACTTTCACGGCTTTAAACCGCACTGATAAGGACCTATCAGATGGTTGACGATCGGTTTTAGGCCTTCACATAATACGGCAGACAGGATCTTGTATGCGATGTTGAGGAAACTTATACCTCTGTAATTGGCGCACTTCAGAGGGTCTCCTTTCTTCAGGATCGGGCAAACGATGCTGAGGTTCTATTCATCGGACATACTTTCGTCCGACCAGATTTTACAGATGTGCTGGTGCATGCGCATGCTTACCAGCTCATCTCCTCCTGCCTTGAAAAGTTCAGCGGCAAGGCCGTCGGCTCCAGCAGCTTTGTTGCATTTGAGTTTAGATGTCGCTATACTCACTTCATTCTGATCGGGTTGACGGGAATCTTGGCTGTCTCTTGAATATTAAACATATTATGGTATAAATTCCACCGAATTTCTCTGATTTTAAATAGCTCGATCAAATGTCGCAGTCGGTCATTTCTACAGTAGCACTAAGTGGTCAAACTTGAATTGCTACAGAAGTTAAAAGTTTGACAGCTCTTACTACCGCTGCAGTGGCATGCTACCGCTACAGCTACCCATTGTGTGTGCAGTATTGAATTTGCGTGTACATATTCTACTTCGTTCAGGCAACTATAGCTACTGCAACCAGTGCCTTAGTGGCTGATTGGCTATCGAAGTGTAAAGAAATCCAGTTCATTTTATGGCTTGTTGATGGTAATGCCACTTGATAATGACAGAATAGGACTTGTAGAAAGTTTAAGAGGCACTCCATCGAAAAGGAGGCTTGTGGGATTTATTGGGACAGTTTTATCCCAATTATGCATCCGCTTTCAGACCTGAAATTCAAGGCACAATTCAATATGGACCTTATTGAAGGCAATTTCGAGACGTAAGTAGGTGGCTGAGGTGTTTTGTTTGTAGAGAATGGTTTGTTCAATTGTTCGCACAACTGCGGGGAGTGCCGTCTCCGTCTATATCCCATTGCGTAGGAGTGCTCAGTTTTTGATAGAGAAGTTCTTACCAGAGTCTTTCGTATGAGAATGTCACCTTCTGAAATGATGGAGAGATATTGAAAGCAGGAGGTTTTTTGCTTTCAGCTATTAACTGGAAAGAAAAACAACGTCTTATGGTGATTGTAATGCAAAAACGAAAAGTTCTGTAGTCCTGGGATACATTGCCAAGGTCGTTTAGAGTAGCAATGCCACTAAAGATCACGGGAATAGGTCTTAAAAAAGATACTTCACTGGAAACAAACCCTAAATTCACAGAATGTGTTGGAGCTGTTAGTACCTGAAACAATAAGGGAGGTCGCAAGAGCAAACAAATGTGCCTTGCTATGAAAAGATTTACAAAACTACGCACTATCAGTTTGCATTGATTTAAAATACAAAACCCCTTAAGGAAAGCTCTAACCGTACGCCTCGATCTCGCTTGTCGCCAATCTAACAGATGCAAATAAATCAAAAGTAGTTAACCCGGGAATTTTGATAATTAAATTTACTTCCCTGATACTGCTTGCTATCAACCTTTTTTGATAAAATATCCATTTCGAGCTTGAAGACACCCATTTCTCTTTCATTTGGAATCAATCCATTTAGGAAATGGCACGCTGACTGAGCACTCTTTCGTCGTCATCGTAGTCGTGTCTTTGCTCCTTCTGAACGAGGAGCATAATCGTTGCAATTAAATATAAGACTCGACTGTTAACCACATCAAATCACCGTCTTTAGTAGTCGCGTAGTTTAAATTTTACGATTGAACGTGAAGTGAGATCCTTTGGATGGACAACCACGTTGTGTCGTAGTCCTCCTGCCTTCCTTATACCATTGCACGATGTTGGAGCCTGTCAACGCTTCGTAAATTTTCCATCCTAGTCGTGGCTGCAACGATGGCACTGTGCCTGTCAGTGTATTTTATTACGCTCCTCCATTAAGATTGATATAAATAAAGTATTGCCACCCACCGACAGACAGTGATGGTAGATAGAATTATCTGAGCTCCTTAAGGAGTCATTAATTCCTACTGCCGTAGTTACGTTAAGTATTTGAGATGAGAATTTATTTCTTGTTGCTAAATGAATACGATTTGCCTTAAAAGGGACAAGTAATTCAATGTCGATGCTGGTGAGGAGAATGAATGACGGAGGTGTACTTTGTACGGTGTTGGTGATGCAAATGGGCCTTCGTGGAAGATATAATGTGTTCGAGGATGCAAATTTCTCATTTACAACCCAATTAGAGGTGCATTTGGTAAGATAAAATGGAGGATTCATTTAACAATGAATGCAGATTAAGGGAGATAGGATTATATAAGGTAAGAATGAAGACGCCAGTGTACTTGAGCAGCACTTTTTAATAACTATCCGATTAATAACATCTAGTTAGATTAATTCTAGACTTTTAAAAGATAATATGCCTATGTTAGCAGTTAACCTAAAGGGTAGATTTTGACAGTTCATGGCGGCCAAGTTGTTTTATCTTTTGATAATATTGCTGTTTTTTTGTTTTTCAAACGGTAAAGACAAATCACCATGGCAAGCTACAGTGTCGAGCAAAAAGTGCAAAAGATAAAACTTTATTATCAAAAGTTGTGGCAACGATGCGCGTGTTGCGCCCATTTTACGGTTTACGTGGTCGTCCTTCTCAGTCGACTATTCAGCGTTTGGTGGCCAAATTCGAGTTGACCGGTTGAACAATCAGCCAACACCAGTACGTGAACAAACGTGTGCAGGAGAACCTGAGGCAGTCAATTCCGCGTCGCGTACAAGAACTCGGCTTTTGCAAGACATCAACCTGCCGAATTTTGCATCGGGAGTTAGACCAACGTACATACAAAATCCAACTGACGCAGGAGCCGAAGGAAAACGACAACAGACAAAGCCATGTGTTCGCTGACTGGGTTCTGCAGCAGTTTGAAGTGGACTCAGATTTCGGCAAATAAATCATCATCAGCCACAAAGCCTATTTTTGGATGAACGGGTACGTCTACTTACTTACTTACTTACAGTTCGGGGTGAACCTGGGCCTCAACCAACAAGCCTCTCCCTTTAGCTCGGTCTTTAGCTAATTACCTCCAGTTGCGCACTCCAAGTTGGTCAAGGTCCCCTTGAACTTGTGCGTGCTACCTACGGCGATGATTTCCTCTACTGCGTCGTCCCTCGGGGCTAGATTCGAAGACTCTGAGGGCCGGAGCGTTGGTGTTCATTCGCTCTACATGTCCTAGCCATCTCAGACGTCCAAAACGTAGTTTTTTGACTAGCTCGATGTCGCTGTACAGCTCGTATAGTTCGTGATTGAATCTTCTCCTTCAAAACCCGTCAACGCAAACGGGACTGAAAATCTTACGAAGAATTTTTCTCTCGAAGCGACCAAGGATATCTTCATCCTCTTTAATAAAGTCCATGTTTCAGCGCCGTAAAGCAGGACTGGGATGATCAAGGTCTTATATAGAGTCTCCTTAGTTGTTCGAGATAGGGCTTTACTGTTGAATTGCTTTATAAGCCCAAAAAAAAAACAGCGATTGGCAAGAGTAATTCTTCGCTTCATTTCTGCGCTGATCTTGTTTGTAGAATTTATAGCAGAGCCAAGGTAGACAAAGTCCTTTACTACCTCGAAGTTATGGCTGCCCACGGTGACATTCTGTCCAATTCATTGGTGTTGATTGTCCCTTTTTGCTGACATCATATACTTGGTTTTTCCCTCGTTTATCGCTAAACCCATTTTGGCCGCTTCCGGCTCAATGCTTGCAAACGCACCGGTGACAGCCCGCTGAGTTCTTCCGATAATGTCTATATCGTCGGAGTATGCAAGCAGTTGTACAAACTTATAATAGATTGTGCCTCCAGTGTTGGCTTGTAAGTTCCGCACAATCCGTTCCGCTGTCACATGACAGCGCGTCACCTTGTCTAAAAACTTTTTTGACATCAAAGGTCTCGGTGAAGTCATTATCGACCTTGATGGAGCAGCGAGCGTTTTCCAACGTCAACCTGCACAGCACATGCTAGAGACTCCACACCAACAACCCTTTTATATTCAGGTACACAAGTTTTGTGGTACCAAAACGGCACCTAGTGCTAATTGGATTATTTCCTTCAGAAGAATCACCACACCTACCTACCTACCTAACATCCTGCATAGACGAACAAGTTTTGCAGGGATGTCAAAACTAGACATGGCTTTATAAATGCTGTCATAGGCGGCCTTGAAATCGATAAAGAGATGGTGAGTATCGATTTGAAATTCTTGGGTTTTCTTCAGGATTTGCCGAAGTGTCATGATTTGATCGATGGTGGACTTTCCTGGCCTGAAACCGCACTGATAGGGTCCAATCAGGCTGTTGATAAAAGGTTTCAGGTGTTCACACAATATCGCAGAAAAGATCTTGTATGCGATGTTGAGGAGGCTGATGCCTCTATAATTGGCGCAGTTGAGGGGGTCTCCTTTCTTGTGGATCGGGCAAACGATACTGAGATTCCATTCATCAGGCATACACTCGTCTGACCAAATATTAGAAATGAGTTGGTGTATGCACTCTACCAATTCATCCCCAGCTGCCTTGAAAAGTTCGGCCGGTAAGCCGTCAGGTCTAGCAGCCTTGTTGGATTTTAGCTTGGATATTGCTATCCTCACTTCGTTTTGGTCAGGTGGACGGAAATTTGAACTACCATCGTCTGTGTTGAATGGTTCATTCTGCCTGACAGCGGGATGTTGGTCTTCGTCGCCGTTATACAGTCTGCAGAAGTAGTTTTTTCATATTCTCAGCACCGACTGTGATTCTACTACGAGGTTTCCATTTTCATCTCTATAGGTTTCTGTACGGGTATTGCTCCTCTGATACGTTCTTTTTACCTTTTGGTAAAACTTCTGTACATTGTTCCTGGAGTACAAACTCTCGATATTCTCAAACGCGCGCTTCTCATGCTCTTTCTTCTTCTTTTGGAGAAGCCGATGTTCTTCTACAGAGATTCTTCTTTGTTGCTCAGATTGGGATATCCGCATTCGTACCTTGGCTACAACAAGGTAATGATCGGAGTCTATGTTGGCCGCTCGGAAGGTCCGGACATTCAGAATACTGGAGGCATGCCTTGCGTCGATCGCAATATGATCAATTTGGTTGATCGTTACATGATCATTGGACCGCCATGTCTGCTTATGGATATCGAGATAAGGAAACCATGTGCTTGCTATGGTGACATTTCGCTCCACAGCGAAATCAATTAGCCTTAGTCCGTTATCAGACGTGGTGTCACGTAGGCTATGCTTACCGACTGCCCTACCAAAAATGCAGCTCACTGCGGTGGTACAAGTGATGGTGGATCGACGCATAACGAATGTGAGTAGAACTAATCGGGCTCGTATGGGAATAACTCCTTAAATTTGTTTGCATTGATGATGTCTTTCATTAACCTTTAGCCTGCCAGTCGTCTTCAAGAAGATTTCAACAT
This sequence comes from Brachypalpus laphriformis, assembly GCA_945910035.1. Classification (NCBI taxonomy): domain Eukaryota; kingdom Metazoa; phylum Arthropoda; class Insecta; order Diptera; family Syrphidae; genus Brachypalpus; species Brachypalpus laphriformis. The sequence goes on from OX246753.1 coordinate 40,301,765, forward strand.
GCTCATTAACTGCGTGCTAGTTCCAGAATATGCTACTATGTTACTGAGTTATCGAACTGATTAGACCGTGTCCATCCGTACGAGTATGTCCATATAATACACAGATGTTTACCTGAATTTTGAGCTAGGAGGATAAAATTTCACATATATGCTTCTGAGGATCCGAAACAATACAAAGGACAAATAAGAATATTTTTACTAGAATTTATAAAAATTCTATAATCCCTTCATTTAGGACCACGCCCACTTAAAAAAACTGATTTTAATGACATTTTTAAAGTCAAAGAGAGAAAATACATTCTAGTAGACAGTTTTAACTTCACAAAATGGCGTGGTTAGGTAATAAGTAGAAGGATATTGCATGATCCATTTCTAGTCCTTATGCACAGAGCCGCTTGGTATGTATGCCTCTTGTTATGCTGCATGTACTTGTCCGCATCCTTCATCAAACTATGGGTTTCATTATGATAGCTGTTCATGACCTCTACGAGCGGAGGAGAAAAGAGGGACATGGACTTCACAGAAAGAAGAAAAATGAGCATGAGAAGCATTATTGCGAAAACGATGTTCAGAAATGTTACCAAAAGGTAAAAAAAGCAAGCCAGAGGTTTAAAACCAGAACAGAACCCTGCAAGGATAAGGCAAGGTCAGGAGTATGCAGTTGTTGATCTGTAACATTTGCTGGGATGAAAGTATGCCCGATGAAAGGAGACTCTCTGAACTGCGCCAACTACAGAGGTATAAGTCTTCTCAACATCGCATACAAGATCCATGTAAGATCTGCCGTATTATGTGAACGCCTAAAACCAATCATCAACTACTTGATATAGTGGGCGCCGTGGCGTAAGTGGTTAGTGTGTCGGATCACTACGCATGAGGTTCCAAGTTCGAATCCCAGAAAATCCAAAAAAGTTTTTTCACGGTCCCACCTCTCGCGAGCGTCTGACAAACATCCGAGAGTATTGTTGTCACGAAAAGGCTTCTCAAATCGCCGTTCGGATTCGGCATTAAAACTGTAGGTCCCTTCCATTCGCGTGAAAAAATATAACGCACATAACATGAGTGGTTGCGAGAAGCTAGGCCATAGCACCTTAAAGAGCTGTTGCGCCAAATATTTGTATTTGTAACTTCTTGATATGTCCTTACCAGCGCGTAAGGAAAAAAACCCACATCACCTCTTCATTGATTTCAAAGTTGCTTCTACGTATACATATGAGGCGTGTATAGAGGCGAGTTATACAGAGTTATGTCTAGACTCGGGATTCCTGCCAAGCTCATCCGACTGTGCAGGATGCCGAAGGAGAACTCTCACAGCGCCATCAAAGTCGGTAAGAATACCATCGAACTGTTCGATGTCAGAAAAGTTTTCAGTTCTGTTGTATGGCGCACATGCATGGACTTTATCAAAATCGGATGAGGGTGCCATTGGTTACTTCAAGAGGAACGTTATTCAAGCGATCTGTGGTCCCGTCTACGTAGATGACATTGATTTAGCCAGAAGAGTTCATATACTGCGACTATGATGACTAGGTCATGTAGACGGGATGGAATCTAACGTTCAAGCCCGGCAAACTTCGAAACCACTTCGGATGGATGACGCAGTAGATGGCAGTCGCGCAGCAGTTGGCACAAGCAAGTGTAGGGGGCCCTCAACGAGTTTGGAGTGCTCAACTGAAGCAGCTGTCTCATAACCGGGCTGGCAATTTCAGGCAGATTGTAACCATTCTGTTCGTTTCTATTATTTCGTTGCTCCTCTTTTTGCCTTAAACACGCTGCATACCTGCGATTCATAGATTCTGATTGGTTTCTTCAACTGGAGGAAGTTATGGAGTTCCAAATCTAGGCTTTAGTAGATCCCGGTGCTTCCTTGCAATTCTTTGTCTCATTATTGACCAGATACTTGCAATTGAATTTGGGCTGCAAAGGGCCAGTCTAACATATTAATATTTTTTTTGTTTGCAGTTGTTCTTTCCTCAAGTACAGGAAGATAAGGAAGGAGGATTCTTGCATCACATAAACTACATTTTTACTCATTAGAAGAGATGACGTCATTCCACATCTCTTGAATCAAAAAAAAAAACCTGCTGCTAGGTCCAGAGTAAACGCTCTTCCAGACTCGTAGTAGGAAATCTTACTTCTGACGCAGTCCAAGATCGTTGCTAATGTATGAGATCGTTACTTATGTCTAATGGAATATTGAACTGGTGCCGATGGCCTTGGAAAACTAAGAAGCTGTCTTTCTCAGGCGTTATTTTCCATGGACTTCCAGAGCCTTTTGCTTATTGGTGCTCCTAGTCTCTTGAATTTATTTTGCAATTCCATAGCACAGTTCTTGAGCGACTTCAACTTTCCAAGCTTAGTTGCAATTTTAAGGTTTTTTATTTTCTATTTTTTATATTTTAATTTGGAGTGCGCCACTGTTAATTTTGGATTCTCATCATTTATGAAGTCCAAGGTTAGTATAAGGTAAATAAGAAATATTGTCAGGATTAGGTAAGTGCGTTGGTGTAGGGGTAGAAATCCTCTGCACCACACTTAGGTCAATACAGACCCATTGTTATACTCATGGGGGAAAAGAAGATAGACGTTTATTTTCTTTTTTCGCGAGGAAGCGATTCATTCTATGTGAAAGCATTTAGTGCTTACTGTGCCCGAGATACAAGCCATCCAGTGGATTTAGTGAAGTTTGCTATATCGTTTATCGGTCTGTTGGACAATCCTTCTAAATCCTTAAAGAAGTATTGTCCAAGGAACTTATTTCTTAGACAGTAGAGGCATGGGCAGTGGCAAAGAAAGTGAGTAGTGTCCTCCTGAACTTCCTCGTCACCACAGCCCCTACAAAGGTCTTCGTTCATCACAAATGACTCTTGAATTTCTATCCCACTGCATAAGTCTTGTTCTGTCAAATATAGCTTCCTCGTAGTGATACAAGTATCTAGGAAGGCCTTACCTTGTTCCCTGCTTCGAGTTTGAGTGTGTTAGGCGGAATGTACACCGAGGGATCAGATTGGTCCGTGTTTAGTGCTGAGCGTCCTCTAGCCACTTCGCTGGCTTTCTCATTTTCTGGTATGCCTTCATTTCCAGGGCCCAGCAGAGCTTTACCTTGTGCTGTGTTCCAAAAACCTTGAGCTCTTCTCTACAACACTTCACAAGCTTCGATTTGATTTCTGTAGCAAATATTGCTTTTATTGCTGGCTGGCTGTCGATGAAAAGGGTGATATTCTCCCATGGTATTGCTATCATCGCAGTCTCATGGGCTGCTATTATCACTGCTAGGACCTCTGCCTGGCAAACACTGCTGTAGTTCGAATGCCGAACTGACAAGGAGATACCAAGCGAAGATGACTGCGCCTATCCCTATTTCCAATTTGAATCCTTCGGTGTATATAGATGGGTCGCTCGTTAGGTGTTCTGCCGTTTTTTCATTTTTCCCTGCTCGGATAGGTGCTTAAAAATGGTCTCGTGAAGTCTAGGTATGACGTTGTGTAGTCTATACTAGATATATTGCCTGGATATTTCTATAGAATCGTAGTATGACTCATTGCATTCAGTCTTCAGCTATCTGTTTGGCTTAATCTTACTGCGCCAATAGCCGCCGATGCTTGTATAAAGATGCCTAGCGGAAGCAGGTTGAGAATATCCTCGAGTGCTAGAGTAGGTGTCATTCTCATTGCACTGGTGGTACCAATGCACGCTAGTCTTTGTACTTTTTGATGGCAGTTAGGTTGCTAATTTTGCGGGCGGCTTGCCACCATATAAGGCTGCCATTTATTAGTATATATTCGTATATAATACGTCCATAGGATGACTTTGGGGTTCGTTCCCCAAGTTTTCCCGAAACAATGTAAATTTTTTTTACGTGCTCGCCGAAGGACCTATTAGCGAATAGGTCTTCAGCGATTTTCTTAATTATTTTATTACTATGCCCTAACGATGTCCATTCAGATTTAGAATCAACCTATTGAGTTCCAAGTTACGCTCCAATTTTGTAACTATACTGAGACTCAAGATTATCCCTTCCTAAGGTTGGGGTAGTGTCAACCAATTTTCGTATCTAGAAAATCTGAACTCATGCTTGATCGACAACAAAAATAGCAGCAGGAACTCCATCAGATATGCAAACAAAATAACATTCTGCGTGTTGTTATTGTTCCAACGAATAAGGAAACTCACTAACTCAATCCAGAATATTTTATTTTAAGAAAAACAGTAGTCTTATATACTAAAAGTTTCCACTGATAGCTTACATGCTAACAGTGGTTATATACTTGACAGCAGTGTTAATTATCATTGGTTTTATTAGCGCGACTGCTGTAGTGATGACAGATGTTGGGAAATATTCCTTTGACAGATATATGATTTACCCCCACATCTATTTTTGGATTACGGTAGCTAGCTTGTTACGTAAACGCTCAGACCTTCTCAGTCCTTGTGGCGTTGCTTTAGCAATTCCAAGAACAGGTGGATTACCAGGTGATGATAACGATGTTGACTCCGCCACCGGTGGTGAACACAAATCGATGTTTGGTGGATTAGATGCTGATCCGATTATGACGTCAGAGTCGTCTGAGTCATGTGGACTACTACTTGATGTTGGTTTACTGTAATTTGCGAAATTATTAGTATTGGAATCAAAACTACTTGCCTGAGGTAACAGTAGTTCGGCGTTGGCCGGGCTTTGTGATGTTGTCCCCTCCGTAGATGATCGATTTCGGATCTGGTTTAGGTGACGACGCCAGATGCCTTTGCTAGATTCGACCAAGTACGTTCGGCGCCCCAACGGTTCCTTGATGACAGCTTCCAGCCATTTCTTCTTCTGTAGGTACTGCCTAACAAAAACAGCTTGATCTGGTGTGAATTTTAGAACCCCATGAGCTGCCTTTTTACGTTTACTAGTTGAAACGTCTGGTAGCATAAAAGAAAGTAGAGTGCGGTGTGGCCGCCCGTGCAGTTGCTCCGCTGGTGAAATTCCGCCATCGTCTGGCGAAGTGCGGTATGTCGACAGAAAAATTGCCAAGGCCTCATCGCAATTCGAATTCCCTTCTAAAATCTTGAGAAGCGCAGTTTTGAATGTACGCACCATCCTTTCAGCGGCTCCATTGGATTCGGGGTTGAAAGGTGCTGCGCGTAGGTGAGTAATGGAGTTGATGCTGCAGAATCGTTGAAATTCCCTTGACGTGAATTGTGTGCCATCGTCCGACACCACAGTTTTCAGCAACCCTTCCTGAGCGAATATGGACCTTAATGCTTGAATCGTCGCCTCTGACGTCGTTGAAGTCATACGAACTACGTAAGGAAACTTTGACTTGGAGTCTACCACAAGAAGCCACATAGACTTCTGGAAAGGTCCGGCATAATCAACATGCACCCGCTCCCAAACCTCTTTAGCTACTGGCCAGCTAGTGTACTCCCTGGAGGGACGGCTAGCATTAACCTGACATGCCCTGCACTGTGCAACCAATTTCGTAATGGCATCGTCAATGCCAGGCCACCAACAGGAACGTCTGGACAACTGCTTCATGCGAGTGATTCCCCAGTGTCCTTGATGCAGCAGGTCTAAAACTCTAGACTGTAGCTTGGCAGAAACCACCACCCGAGGGTTCTCGCTGTGAAGGAGTAACACGTTACTACTTACGCTTAGGTTTAATCTCCTCCGGAAATATGGCAATGAAAGGTCTTCTGATTTTGGTAGCTGCTTTGGCCAACCATACTGTACGTATTCCACGACTCTCCTGATTGTCGCATCTTGTTGCGACGCTTCAGCGATGACCGTCGCATTGATGGGAAAATCGTCGATTATGGCTGAATAGACGGCTTCCAGTTGATGGCACGAATCCTCGGAGTGGTCAAATTCGTCATCTGGGCCCACGGGCAATCGCGATAAGCAGTCCGCATTTCCATGCTGTTTGGTCGGTCGATACCGAATGGAATAGGTATAGCCCATTAAGGTGATGGCCCACCTTTGCAAACGTTGAACCGTCATCTGGGGGAGCTTCTTGTTTGGATGGAAGATGGTCACCAAAGGCTGGTGATCAGCTCAAACTGCCTTCCAAATAGATATTGGTGGAACTTTTTTACACCAAAGATGATTAATAACGCCTCCTTCTCAATTTCGCTGTAGCGTCTTTGTGCTTCCGTGAGTGTCTTCGATGCGAAGGCGATGGGCTTTTCGTGACCATCTGGATATACGTGGGAGATGACTGCTCCTATACCATGTGAAGATGCATCAGTTGCCAGGGTGATTGGCAAATCATCCTGGAAATGCACTAGCCGAGAGACGTTCATGATAATGTCCTTAAATGCTTGAAACGAGTGTTGTTGAGCCTTTCCCCACACAAATGGCACATCGGTGGCTCGAAGTTGATTCAATGGAGCTAGTTGGGCGAAATTTTCGACAAATTGGTGATAATAATTCAACTTACCGATGAATGCTTCCAGATCTTTTAGATTCTTTGGTGTAGGCAAATCACGAATAGCCTTGACTCGCATCTCTGATGGTCGAATACCATATTGGTCAATTACATGACCCAAATACTCGACTTCGCGCTTCGCAAACTGGCACTTCTCGAGTCGGCACCTTAAGCCATGATGCTCCAACCTCTCCAACAATGTCTTAAGATTGTTAATGTGTTCCTCGTTCGTCTTACCAGACACGACAACATCGTCCAGATACGACGCACAGAACTCCAAATCGGCAGTGAGCTGCTCCATATAGCGTTGAAAAATGCCCGTAGAGCTGGCGGTTCCAAACGGAAGTCGTTGGTACTCGAACAGTCCGAATTCGGTGTTGACTACGCACAGTTTCCTCGAAAACTCATCCAGTGGGACCTGGAGGTAAGCGTCAGACAAGTCCACCTTCGTGAAAAATTGACCGCCTTGCAGCTTATGGAAAAGTTCTTGAATCCGACGAACTGGATGGCGATCGATCTCGAGTTGTGGATTTATAGTGACTTTGAAGTCGCCGCAGATTCGCAAATTGCCGTTCGCTTTTTGGACCAGAACGATAGGTGCTGCCCACTGACTGGTCTGCACAGAGCAAAGGATACCTAACTTCTGTAATCGATCGATCTCCATTCGAACATTTTCCTTTTGAGCAAACGGGACTGGCCGATGCTTGAAATACTGTGGCTGGCTGTTTGGTTTAAGCGTAAGATGGGCAACGAACACCTTGCTGCACCACAATTCCGGACGAAAAGCCTCTTTATGCTTCTCGCAGAGTGCCTTCGCTTCAGCCTCAAGTCGCTCTCTCGACTCCCTAGCTATTTGCAGAACGACGTCCCCCTCATCAAAAGATATTTTACCTTGGAAAGCGTAGAACCAATCCAGACCCATTATGTTAGATCCCTGCTGACTGTTTACGACTAACAACGGCAATCGACAGGTCTTGTTCCTCCAACTGACATCAACTGTGGTAACCCCTTTCACTGGAACATTCACATCTCCATACGCCTTCAAATTGCGCTGCGTGGGAGTGCAACACGGTTCTCCGAGACCTAGGTAACCACCAAGCCCCACAAGAGAACACGTAGCACCTGTATCTAACTGGAAAGTAAGGGGTTGTTGATTTACCTGGAGAGTGATGAAAATCTTACGATCTCCGGGTTCGAAACTCGCTGTTGATACTTCGTCCAAAGTAGAAATGATAGCTGGCACATCTTCCTTTAGTTGGTAGGTGAAATCTGTGGGCTTTCACCGGAACGTCCCTCACGCCTATACCTACGCCTCCCTTGGTTTTTGCCTTGCATGCGAGTGTGACCTTGTGACCCAGAGCCTCTCTGCTGCGTTGACAAACAAACGGTCTTGATATGCCCTCGACGTTTGCACACGTCGCAGACCGATTCCAAGTGCTTACAACTGTTGCGATCATGGTGCACAAAACAACCTGGACAAGATTTCCTGGTGAGGAACTTAATGTTGGACTTACTTGTTTGTTTAGATACTCCCAATTGGTGAACCTCGCTTGCGCTCGTCGTAACTGCGGAAGTGCTGCTTCCCTTCATAATCTCCGCCGCTAATTGGGTAGATCCGTATGCAACGACGAGCTCTTCGATTTCTTCTAGGGTTGGATTCCTCTTTTGAGTCGCTGAACTTCGAACGGAGTCATGTGGGGTGTAGAATACCACCATATCCCGAATCATGAAATTGGCGTACGACTGCCCACATCCTTCCTTCGCACATACGAATTCGCAATCCGTAGCTAATCCTCGTAACTCAGCAATCCAGTTCGCATAAGATTGTCCTGGCACCATCTTCTGACGTAGAAACCGGCACCTAGACGCCAGTACGTGCAACTTTGTCCGAAAATGCTTCGTTAACTTTTCTGTAAGCTCCTTAAATGTATGGTTGCTGACATCATCTTCTTGGAAAAGTTTCCGCAGGACTTCGTTGAGATAACTTCCATAGGTTGAAAGAAAATGTGATTTCCGTAGCTTGTCACACTCCACAGTATTAGCGGAAAAGTGCTGCCGTAACTGAAAAAGATAACTGTCCCAGCTTTCCTTTTCAACGTCAAACTGTCGAAATGGTGCAATTGACTTCGCTGTTGAAGTGGTTGATACTCCTAATGTCAATCGCTCGATGAACTCTTGATTTGCCTTCATCATTTGCTCAACCCAAAGCTTTTGCTGGTCCAAAACCTTCTGAAGAGCTTCGTCCATGGCTTGCAGAAATTTCTTTTCACTATCCTCGTCGCCAAAGATGTTGTGATTGTTCCAACGAATAGGGAAAAAAGAACGCTCCGTTCACTAACTCAATCCAGAATATTTTATTTTAAGAAAAACAGTAGTCTTATATACTAAAAGTTTCCACTGATAGCTTACATGCTAACAGTGGTTATATACTTGACAGCAGTGTTAATTATCATTGGTTTTATTAGCGCGACTGCTGTAGTGATGACAGATGTTGGGAAATATTTCTTTGACAGATATATCACTGCGAATCTTTAAAAGGACGTTTCCAGTCACAGGAATCAAACTTAAAGCGAAAAGTAAAGAATTCGTAAGAAAATGGTTTCAAATTGAATGTCTAACACAAACAATAATCAAGACTACACACTCACTAACTCTAACCACAAATAAATAAGAAATTTACCAGAAAAAATACCCCTCATCATCTAGTTTCGTCCTTGAATTCCATTAAATGTTAACTCTGGCGAAATAAAAGTCAGCGCGCAACAGCGGAAGCAAAAAGGCATCCCTAATGATTAATTCACCGGAACACTGATCATAATTTATTAATGCGCTCTATCCTGACAATTGGGCGGGGGCGACTTTTCCATTTTTGGTTTTTGACGATGACACTGGTGGTGGTGGGGGTGGTGGTGTGTTCATCGTGGTCCTGCTCTGAATTGTTGTTCAATATTTACCCATCCGGTTGCTTATTTGTTTTGGTTTTGGTTTCTCAATGCCACATGTCAAATTGCAGAGCGACGACGACGACTACGACAACAATCAAATTTGTTCTGCAATTATCATCCCATGTCCTTCTACCCATTGAAACGGAAGAAAGAGAAGCGAAACATTCAGGATAATTGTGTCAAACTGTCGCACTAATTACTACTGCATGGCGAAAGATGGATCGCCGTTAATTAATTGAAATTCATCAGTTTTAATTTTGCGTTGTATTATCCTTGCAACAGTAGAAGGATACAAATTGTTAGTCGGGCTAAAAGTAAAATAATGACGAAAGGACTGTATTTTTTTTTTTTTTTTTTGCGAGCGGCTGGTGAATTGCAATTAATGCAAAATCATTTTCATTAAATGCCAGGCGGTAAGAGGTCTGAAGAGGATTTTTCCAACTGAGAGACAATCTGAAGCTGAAGGACATTCGTTTGCGGGGTGCGCGTTCAACTGGATGAAACCTACTTGAAAATTATTTAAGTTTTTTTTTCCCTCCTTTTCGTTGCCCTCTCTCTCGCTCTGTTCAAAGGATATTTCCACTAAATTTTGTTCTAGAAAGCTCCTTTTCCTCAAGAGTTACATAAGTGGTTTTTGTTTTCGACAAAGTGCTGGTGGTGCAGCTTAATTACGGTAGAGAACACAATTCAAGTAAGTGAATTCGGTTAACTTTTGTGCGAAAACTGAATGTGGGTCAGATAGTTTTGCCAACGCGATTACATTTGAATGTGGTGTGCAGTCATTTGTCGTTTAATTTACGGTCCAACCATGAGGAATGATGTATCACTTGGATGACATGGGCACGTGCTTGGATGGGGGGAGCTACTTCATGAATTCATGGTAAGAGGATTGAAACAAAAGTTACAACAAAGGCAAGTGCAAGCGATTAAGCCGGTGTGGGGAGAAAGTTTTGTGATTCTTAGAAGTTAGCTGACAGAGGTATGGTAAAGTTCGTCCTTATATGAACTGCTAGTGTCACTGTTTTAAGTCGAAATAGAAATGGTTTTGGATAGACTGTTTGAGTATCTTGGACAAAAGTTTGTCCAAATAAGAGATGAAAAACCAGAAAAGTTAGATACTAAGCTGTGAGAAGGACATCGTTATCGGCCAAATTATTTCGAACTATGCAACTTAATTTTCGAAGTCTCAATACTTATGTTCATAGAGAATAGCTTCATGTGCGTTAGAGATTAATGCTAGGGTAAGATACGGGATCAACCAACTGCTATTAACCCTTCTGTTACCTTAAAAAAAATTACGCTTATCTAATTACGCTTACCTTTCGGGTCATAAAATGGCCCCTTTTATTTTAATACCATAGAAAACGAAATAGATTACATCCGTTATTAATCAAACAACTTCAAGCTTGTGCTGGTTACAAAACCTTAATAGTATCATGTTGTGGACATACTGACAAATCACAGACAGAACAGGAGTGAACTGTCTTCCGCTCATCTTTCTGCAGCGCTTTCGCTTGAATTTTTTTCTTTTCATTGTGATGTCAAACGATTAGGTAGATTGCGCAGTTTCTTCAGTCCTTACATTATCTACAATCGAAGCAAAAGATGGTGCTTTAGGTAGAGAACTCCGTAGATTAATATATTGTCGAACAAGGCGAGCTTGAGCAAAAACAAACAATTTTGTGTTATTTTGTAATGTTCCATCCCGGATAAACCTTTGTCTATAAGACATATGCGTTCAACGCAGAGATGTCAATTAAATACTTTATCAAAGCCAATGGCCAATGGTTTGTTTGACGTTTACAAGTGTATGTTCTCACCAAGTGTTCAAGTGTGGTAAAACCCACCTTTTGTAAAGTTGTAGAATTTAATACTTCCTGGAAGCTTATTCGTATATTCCTCTAAAACATTATAATCATGGTGCAAAGTGCTTAGAAGTGTTACCAGCTTATGTTGTTTTGGAACATACTGCACAATTGTCACATTTTCACTACAAAAATGTGCTAGATAGCACTTGAAGCTTGAGGAGCCCTATAACTGTAGCCCAAACTGGCAAGAATCTTTCATTCTTTCGCACGGTGTCAACAAGAGTAGTTTTAATTTTCAGTTGCTCCATTGCCATGTTATAGGTTGTAAAAGGATTATCCATTGTCACACAGCGTCTCCGCGAGCCATGATTCATGCTCGGACACCCGTCAGGCAATGCCGAGCAGCTGCCATATTTTAATGGGAGGGCAGTTCATGTCTGAACATTTCATTGAAGATGGAGCCGTATAACAGGCACTTATGCCTCATTTTTGCACTCAAAGCTTTAGAGCAACTGCAAAACAACGAAAAAAAAAAAGAATAAAGAAAACATAGATTCTGTGCAAGTCCTTGCGTTTTCCAGCTGGCAATGACTAAATTTTGTTCAAAGTGATGGCTTATGTCCAACTTCATGGCAGACATGGATGGCAAGCGATAAATCCAAACACATGTGTCAGGGCATGCAAACATGAAAACATAATGCGGTCTACATAAGACATTTCGAAGACTTTTCATATGCCAAAGCATGAATTATGGCTCGTGGAGACACCGTGTTACGTTTCTTCTACGATAAGTTGACACTAGATCTAAAACCATCCATTTCGCTTGATTTCTTTCCGAAAGTGGGTACAACACCTTCAATATTCATGTTCCGTTCTCTCCAGGTATTAAGTACTACGTTATCCCTGTTTATCTAAATGGATCACAAGGACCGCAATGGCGTTTCGATCTACAAAGGCTAAGTGAAGTTAAAAACAACCTACAACAACAAACAAATATCCTGCTAACGGGTGATTTTAATGCAAGGACTGGAACTCAATAACTTTTTCAGTCGAATAATGAGGAGGATTCATCATCACAACTTCGCAGCTCTAAAGATTTGGTTTTAGATAGAAAAGGTTGTCAACTACTGCACTTCTGCAGCGAATACGGACTAAGAATTCAAAACGGATGTTCTAAAGGAGATTTGTAAGGCGAATATACGTTTGTGGGTGCCCAAGGAAGCTCAGTAATTCACCTTAGTCTAAGCGGAGGAGTATGGATTTGATTCAACATTTTGAAGTACAATCACAAAACTTTTCAGACCATTTACCAATTGTAACAACTATTGAATTTACTACCCATAAAACGAGAAGCGTTGCGATTATAATAAACTTCTTACCAAGATTTAAATGGAATCACAATCAGAAGGAAAATTATCGGTCGAACCTGAGTAGACAGATCGAAGCAATGAACGCAGATGGGAGTATAGACGATATACCATAAGTCAGATTATCAAAAAACGCTATCGCTCTCATACCACAAAAACAAAACAGGCATGATTACGTATATAAACACCTATGGTTTGACTTTGAATGTGAAAAACAAAGAAGGAAATCATTTTCTCTAGTAGATCTATGTATATCGAAAATACGATGAACCACATTACAAACAAATGTATCTACATGCGAAGCGAGAATACATGAACACATGCCATAGGAAGAAAATACTGTTTCAGAGTTTTATAGCAGCTGAAATATCCCATTGCAGGGATTCGGCAACTCTGTGGAAATTGCTCAATAAGAAAAATGGGAAAAAGTTTAAAATTTGACTAAATATTGATGCGACGCAACTAGAACGACATTTAAAAAATACTCTAAACCCGCCTAACTTCTTACCGCAGCCTAGTTTTCAATATGTAGTCCCGGATACAAAAAGTGATCTCTTGGATAGACCCATAACACAAGAAGAAGTAAGACTCTGGTTAGTTAAGGCCAAGGACAAAAAAGCGCCGGGAAGTACCGGAATACCTGTAGAATTCTACAAATATGCGAACAATGATCTACTAGAAATACTGACTAAGGAATTCAATCGAATTTTTGAAACAGGAGACGTCCCAATCAGCTTCAAACAGAGTGTAATTTTTCCAATCTTTAAAAAAGGGGACCCTAACGAGGCAGAAAACTATAGAGGTATATCATTTTTAAACTCTGCTTTGAAAATATTAATGAGTGTTTTGGCTAAGCGTTTCCAATATTGGACTTCAAAAATAAACTTTTAAGCGAATTTCAGGCAGGTTTTCATGAGAATTACTCAACAATAGATCAAATCTTTGTTCTTACCAGCGTAGCGCAGAACTTAATTAGAGTTAAGAAAAAACTCTATGCATTTTTCGTAGATCACAAAGCGGCCTTCGATACAGTGGACAGGAGCGCACTTTTCTATAAACTGTATAACGTTGGTCTGTCAAGGAAATTTGGAAAACTAATTGAAAAGTTGTACGAAAAAACGTCGTCAGCTGTTTGCGACGGTAAACAACTATCGAATTTTTTCGAAACCATTACAGGAGTAAAACAAGGATGCAACTTTAGCCCTCAAGCATTTGTGATGTTTATCGATGACATTTCAGAATACCTTGTGGAGGGGTCACGATCGGCGGGACTCTCATAAAAGTTTTAATGTATGCAGATGATTTGGTGTTAGTTTCGGACTCTCCCGGAGCTTACAAAGAATCATAAATCAGCTACAAAAATACTGCGAAGAGTGGAGGTTTAAAGTTAACATATCTAAATCCAAAACAATGGTTTATCGAAAAGGAGGCGGAAGGTATACTAGAAACGCAAAATGGTTTTTTGATGGGCAGGAAATAGAAACAGTGAAATCGTATAAATGTCTGCAGTAATATGAATATGGAACAGCATTTAAATGAGAAGCGTGCGTCAGCTAAGTCAGCCATATGCGCAGCTTGGAAAAATTGTCTGGAGGATAAATATTGTATACCATATATCCATGAAAATCAAATATCAGATATTCCAGTCAGTTTCTAAATCAATAATGCTGTATGGAGCTCAAGTTTAGGTCTGTAAGCCTTACGATACAGTCAAAACTACTTCGGTTTTTTTTAAAGCGGTTGTTCAAACTACCACAATGCACACCAACATGCTTTTAGTTCAAACAAGTGTCCCACCATTATTTATCGAAACATTGGAACTTCATTTCAACTACATTTTGAGAATCATGTCTTTGGGCGGAGGAAGGATAATTAAACGTATTTTAAATTATGTTATTGAGGCGAAAATATTGTTTTACGAGGAATGGAAGTCACTAGCAGAGTTCTGTGGATACATCCTGAGAATAAGTACTGGTAACATCACTCAATGGAAAGAAGAGTTCTACAATTTACTTTCGGCGATCGATGAGAAAATGCACACAGACAGCATTGAAAATGTAAAAAGTTATTTACATCGGGCAATATATGCCAGTCTAAATCACAATCTTTGCGAAAAGAATTATTTCAACGAAAGGTACACTAACAATATGATATCTACAGTTTTCAAGGCTAGGGGTGAAACTATGGACTTAAACTTTATCCCGCATAGAGAAGATTTACCAATCATTTACTCTCTGTGCAATTTACGAGAGAGGGAGAATATTTATAACTCCTTGGGCAGGTGCCCTGTACTAAGTGCTTTCAGACTCCAGTTCTTTGGGAAACGAGTTTTAGATGAATTGGAGATAAGGACCATTTTGAATGGCACAGACTGGAATAAACTGCACAACTATTGTCAAAATGCGTCAAAATATAGAAGGGCGATAATTGAAGAATCTTTTTAAATACTTTAATAATCTTCGTTAAACTCCGGCAGACGGCTTTAAGTCATGTCTTAAAATTAAATGTATTAAACTTTTTGTAAATGAATTTAAAACTGAAAATAATAAAATATGATCTATCTATTAGATAATACGATGGCACGTAGGCGTAGCAGAGGCCCTAGGACCCACAAGGAGATACAGGATATAAGTAAGTAAGTACTGCAAGTACCGGGACACATATGTCCCGTTCGGACTTAAATGGTTAACTCTCCTTAATAATTGTCATTGTTATTTGTATTACTTGTGTTATTTATATGCTGTATATACTTTCGCTTTTTGTTTGGTTGTTCACTGTTATGTAATAAACTCATACGTTAACAATAGTTAAAGCAATCAGTTTTCATTCGCTCTACATGTCCAGCCATCTCAAATGTCCAATACGCAGTATTCTTGACTATATTCATGCGCAGTACATCTCGTATAGTTCGGTATTAAATATTATCCTCCAAAACCCGTCAACACGAAAGCGACCGAATATCTCAGGAAGATTTTTACCCTCGAAGCGACCAAGGATATCTTCATCCTCCTTTAATAAAGTCCATGCTTCAGCGCCGTAAAGTAGGACTGGGATGATCAGGGTGTTATATAGTGCCCTCTCAGTTGTTCGGGATATGGCGTTACTGTTGAATTGCCTAACTAGCCCAAGAAACAGCGAGGCAAAAACTATTATTTGCTGATATTATTGTAGGAATTAATAATAGAGATAATGTAGACTAAGATTGCTAACTACGCGTAAATAAGTAAAAATAAACTTTCAAAACAATTTTTTATTTAAATAAAAATAAGTATGGCTGACTGGTCCCTAATAGTATTCCATCTGGCTGATTGGTTCACTGGTGGACAAATCCGCTAAGTTTGTTGATAACTGTTCCAAAGACGTAGCCAAAGGCCAGGGTGTAAACGTTCGCCTTCCATCCGATACAAGCCTCGGAGTAGCTACAGGAACTTGTTGAACATTCCCGTAGGCAGATTGCAGCTGAATTGATCTGACCTGTTGATTCCACATTACAGACGATGGATTCTGTAAGTTGTCTACCAATGGTTCTGGATATTTTTGATACGATCCACCCGCATTCATTCTCAAACCTGCTTCTGGCGATCCATATGAATTTAAATTTTTTATTCCGGCATTCAAGGGCCAAATTGGTTCGAAGGTTCTAAACTCAGTAAGGCCATGAGAGAAACTTGGAAAATGCTCAACCAATTGCGGCCATTCATTGGAATTCCCCGAAACCCCAAAGAGGTTGGTTTCGTTCACTGAATATGTTTCAGAATACCTATGCTGGTGTACAGCTTGCGGTCGCATATAATGAGGAAATCTTGTTGGCGGTCCGGTATAGAGGAACTCTTGTGGATGACTGTGTACTCTGCGGTACTCCATGGAAAAGTTACGTCCTACAATATGTCTTGAGGTTCTTGACGTGAAACGTTGATTTCTTTTGCTTCGATGACGGCAGTTTCTAGCCAATTCCTGGCGATAGATTTCCATCTGAGCTCGTGTTCGACGAGTTCGTTTTGGCTTGTTGGACGTCTTGAATTCGGAGTCATTCAAACAAGAGGCTTCCATTCGTGGATGCTGAGATTTTATAGAAGTCTGGTCTAAGATCGTTTGAGGTCTAGCTATGATTGGACTTACTTCGGGTTGTGAGGTTCTTGTAAATGAAGGAGGCGTTTCCACCAGATGTATTCGACAGTCCGGTTGTTGACCATTTTGACCTTCGAATGATGTTGATTCTGGTGCTAATGCTTGTGGGGAGATATCTACCTCCTGAAACGGAACCGAAATGCCTGGATATTTCTTCAAAGTAGATGGCTGTTTGGGTATCACTGGTGAGACGATGCGCTCAATAGAGCCGCCAGAAGTTGAGAAACTATTCGCGATCATGGGGTTTGTTAAGATTGTTTTTCCATTCGGATGGTATCCTTGAGGCTTAGATCTAATCAGTGAATCTATTTTATGTGTGAAAACTGTCTGGAAATTTGGGAAGGCAATTGCAGATGCTGCTATGGGCTCTTGATGGCACCTTCCGTCTTGAATATCTGTTGGTGTGAAACATAGACCATTTGATAGGCAGCAGGGAGCCGTATCATTGCAGTACTGAAATTCTGGTTTTGTAACAGTTGACGTAACCACTGTTCCCAGTTTTTGAAAACACCCACCAGATGGAAAGTTCGTTGGAACCGCGACCGAAGTCATCCCATTAGATTGGGTAATTGTGGGCAATTTTTGGGGGCTTGAAACCGCAATCCGATTTTGGTCAAGATCCAAGTACACTGGAGGCTCTAAGGTATCCTCATTGACAACTCTAGGTTCATCGATTACATTGTCGGCCATAATGTCCGACTCTAACATCCAATGAGAGTGTTCAAGAAAAGATGTTCCCCTGGAAAAGCAAAGATCAGCCTCACCATACTTAGCCAAGAGCTTCTCATAGTCTGTCTTTGGATTGAAATTTTGATCAGGATCATCAGTCGGCTTACACTGACCTTGCTGATCGTTTGACTTTTCAACCATCTTCTCATTCGGAACATCTGATCCTCGATAATTATTATTTTCCACAGTCGCTTGAATGCATCGATCCTCATTAGAGCCATTCTGATCCTTGCAGGATTGATCAGTTTGACTGTTTAAATTTTTATTTTCCATTGAAGGATCATTGCAATTGTGATCGTACTTATCACCATGGCAATCATTACTCAACTCAAGATCATCAAAGTCAATGATCTCGATTTTGCTGCTACGCCGGTAAAAGTGTTGAGTGATCGGTAGGGGATCGACCTCATTGCATGATTCTTTATGCCGATCCTCATTTGATGTAAGACCTATAAAAAGTTTTAGATGAACTGTTGGCGTACTTATGGGATGGTCTTTTGGTTTAGTTAAACGTTTGCTGGCCTTACTGTAGGAATGATCTTTAGACACTGCATCTGATTGTGAGCTACTTTGAGTATCACAAACGTTTTCGAACGAGGGCTGGTGACACCTTTTCGCATTCGACCTCAGAATACGGCTGGATTCGGAAATTTTTATTTTTGAAAAGTTCACATTGAAATCGTCAGCATCAGATATGGCTCGGCGACGTCGTTTGGCCCTCCGTTGATTGGGTGATAAAGACTCTTTGGGTGATTTATTTTTCCCTTTCCTGTCTGGATTTTTGGGTGAATCTTCTTCTCTGGATAGATCTTCGTTGGATTTTATTGAACTTTCTTGATTCTCAATTTGAATGGAGGCACATTCCATAGCTATAGGGCTGTGTTGACATATATCTGAGGAAGACAGAATTGTTGAATAAATGTATGGTTATACTTCTAAAATATAAAATTCTCTTCAAATATTAAAATGTTGCATAGACGAAAGCATTATAGAAATTGATTTGAAATTTTAAATTTCATAGGAAGATCTTACCATAGATCATCTTATCTTATCCTAACTGATATTGCCTAAGAATGACATGAAACCGATGTAGTACTTATCTCTTAAATTTGCCACAATCTCAACTTGGTATAAAATTCTTTAGAACAATAAACATCACACAAACGTGAAAGGTCTTTGAACGGAGAAATACAATTCTCTGGGCTATCCCAACATCATCATCCTTTTAGGTATGAATGACTATATTCCTAACAGAATAAAGAGCATCAAACCTAAGGCAAACTCATGGTTTGACCAGAGCTGCAAGGAGCCTATCAGGTTGAAAGAAGTAAGTCTTCCGTCTTATAAAGAAAAGAAATATGAGGAAAACCGATAAAAATTAAACAGACCAAGAAAGACTGCAATGCTCACATTCGATGTGTAAAATTCTTAAATGACTAACAATTCGGGAAAAAAATTCTACAATGTCCCAAAGTACTAAAAATAGTTGGTCATTCGTCAAAAATATTAAAAAATTCTGCTTCGTCTGCTATCCCAACGCTCATTTACAATGACACTCCAGCTGTCAGCTCCTTAGACAAGGCCCATCTGCTTTGTTCCACCTGTTCTTGAAAGAGTTGAATTTTCCATGGGACAAGTCCACTTTCGCACTCGTACAGTTGTAGGAGCACTCAAAGGCCTTAATATTCACAAATCTGCTGGTCCAGATAGTATATCCCTCATAGGTCTGAAGAGGTGTCCCAAGGCGAACCCCACAGGCGGATCAGTAGAAATGCGGTGAAGTGGGAGGGTTATGATTCCTTGTTTTCGAATCATAACCTCGCTGAAATAGGAAAAGGAAGAAGAAGAAGTTCTGAAGAGGTATCCTACTCTTCTGGACTCTTTCAGAGAAGATAGAAAACAGCATTTGTCCAGTCCATTAGCAAGAAAAGACGAATGTTCCTTCTTTCAAAGGTAATGGAAACGATGATAAATCGTCAGCTTATAAGATATCTTGATTAACGAAAACTTCTCAATGACCGGCAGTACGGTTTTTTTAGAAACAGGTCCACTGGTGGTTTGATGTCATATCTCAGGGAGAAGATGGTTACGAGCCATATTTTAAATTTTACAGGAAGTTAGATCTCTCCGAAAATAGGGGAATGAAAACTGTGAAATTGGTATATCATACCCTCTCTGTGCTTGGCTTTCTCACCACCGAAATGACCGTAACCAAGAGGCTTAGAGTGTTAGAATTTACATACATACGCATATATACATACATTTTCAATGGCCCGCTAATCCTTCATGAGGGTCGCGGGGGTAAGATGCTCAGGTGGACCCCCCACCCTTCTCAATCCTCCGCCATTGACTCCAACTCATCAGGAGGAATCCCTAGACGGCTCCAGGAGATATGTCGGAATTGATCATCCATCTATTTCTGGACCTACCCAGAAGTCGCCTCCCCGATGGCACGGCGATCATGCCACGTCTTGGAAGAGAGTCTGGGCATACGTATTATACGTACGTGAGCAAACCATCGAAGCATAGATCATTCCGTTCGGAGAAGTAGCTGCTCAACATTGAGCGTCTCGCGCACTCGATCTCTTCGAGTTATTCCAGCAGCACCGCAAAGGAACCTCATTTCAGCAGCTTGTATCCGCGATCTTATTCTTTCGGTCACTACCCAAATTTCATGACCATAGGTGAGAGTTGGAACATACACCGAGTTAAAAACCGATGGCTTAGCTTGAACACTAAGTTCAGCCTTTCTTATAACAGATTGGCCAAGCTCTCTCAAAATTGATCCAGTCTGACCATTTCTACAGGATAACTCGGCATTGCTCTTCCCATCACTCGTGAATAAGACCCCGAGGTACTTAAACTTCTCCACCTGCTTCAGTGGGACTCCACTAGCATGCAGAGTGCACTGAAAAGGTATTTTGGAAGCGAGCATTACTCAGATTTGTTCACAGACAGCATCATCACAGACGGCTACAAACCTTTCGAGTACGCGCTGAAGTTCGGTTTGAGAGGACCCAAGGATGACCAAATCATCCGCAAAGAGCAAATGACTAATCCTTAAGTCTCCAATTTGAAAGATTGTCCGCCACGGCTGCGCTGCAAAGCCCACTCCACATATACTCGTATTGTACAATGAAGGGGAGATGTGACAAAACGCACCCTTGGCCGAGTCCAACGCCCACAGTGAAAGGTATTGATTTAACACCGTTTATGCGAATACAGCTTCTACAGTTTTTATATAAAGATTAAATCGCCCTTAATAGAGAACCATTAATCCCATACTCTTGCAGAACACTTCAGAGTTTGCCTCGAGGAAACCTATTAAATGCTTTTTTGAAATCTACAAAACAAGTGTAGACAGGTTTAGCATACTCCCAGACCTTCTCAAGAACCATTCTGAGAATGAATAACTGGCCGGTTGTGCTTCTACCGGGATGAAAACCGCACTGCTCCTCCCCCCAAACTATCCTTAACCACAGCTCTGGAATGCATTTCCAGCACCTTAGCGGAGACTTTTCTAGTGAAACATAAAGGTATACCTCTTCCTACAGGTATATCCCTGTAGTAGGCGCAATCTCTTTTGTCGTGAGAAATCGGCTACGATTAAGAGTTATCGACTTCAAGCCTATAAATGATAGCCTGGCTGTAATTCGCATAAGAGCAATATTCTATAATATCAGCCTGATATGTGCGCACGCCCCATACTGAAGATCCAGTCAAGGAGGAATTCTATGAGCTCCTGGACGGTGCCTACGTAAAGAGGAGTATGACGTAAAAATTATACTCGGGGGCTTCGGTAAGGAAACCATCTTTGGCGGGCTAATCGCTAAGCACAGCCTCCACGACACGATAACAGGCAACGGTTTTGGACTAATTGATTTTGTATCAGCTCGTAATACGGTGATAAATAGTACTAGGTTTCCTAAACTATGAATCCAGATAGCAACTTGCCCTTACTTTGATGGTAGAACACACACCAAATCGACGCAAGGCACGCGTCCAACATCTTGGATGTGCGTACTTTCCGAGGGGTCAACGTCGACTCTGACAATTTTCTTGTTGCAGCTAAATTCAAAACCAGACTATCCAATGAGAAGAAGCTGCGAGTGGTCCAGAAGAAGAAGCTTAACGTTGGATGCCTTAGCACGCCAGAAGAAGCTAGTGTCTAGAAAGAGCATCTGCCGGAGAACCTCTCTGCAGTAAATTCACCAACCATAAACGCAAACAACCAGTGGATCATATTTCGCATCATCATTAAGGTGGTCGTGATAACCTTTGGCTACCAGCCATCACCAAAAAGTAGTCCTTGGCATGATGATGAGTGCGTTCAACGGAAGAAGTTGACAGAAGATGCACATAAAAAAGCGCTGCAGCGCAAGACAAAAGCAGCGAGAAAGAAGTACCGATTCAGAAGAAGGGAAAAGACCAAAATTCTGCGAAAAAAGAAAAGGGATCCCACAGCATCCCAGCACAAGGATATCGAAGAGTCTCATGGGCGCAACAACATCTGGAATTTCTATCGAAAAGCAGCTGGCAACTGGCTTTAAACCCGGAACACAGGCTCTTCGTAACAGCGAAGGGCAACCTAGTCATCGAAAGGCAGGGAATTGTTGATGTGTTTAAGGATTACTTCCAGCAGTTGCTTGACGGGCAGCAAACAGAGAGGATGATGGGTCAAGAAGAGAACCCTGTTCCAGTCAATGACGAACCAATACCACCACCCAGTACTGAACAAGTTAGCGCAGCCATCAACAAAGATGCTGGCTCTGAGGGCCCCCCAACTGAAATTTTTAAATACGAAGGTGATATCTTGGTAGGGCGCATGCACCAAGTCATCCGCCAAGTATGGGTAGAGGAAAGCATACCCGACGACTGGAGTACAAGCTCTATATGCCCCATCTTAAAAAAAGGGGATTCTATGTCTTCTAAGAACTATCGAGGCATATCCCTGCTAAATGTCGCATACAAGATCCTATCCAATGTATTGTGTGCGCGTCTAAAACCTTTTAACAACACACTAATCTGCACGTACTAGTATGGCTTCCGACCCGGCAGATCTACAAAAGAAATAGAAATTTTCACACTAAAGTAAAGCCTGGAAAAGAATAACGAAACTCGCCACATTTTCACTGACTTTAAGGCCGCTTGTGACAGTATTCATTATCTGGATCTCTACCAAGCGATGACCCAATTCAGGATACAGTCAAAACTTATCCAGATGTGCCGCATAACGCTGGAAAACATGCGATGCTCTGTGCAAGTTGGAAACAGCTCTTCCGAACACTTTTAAACATGCATCCGATTCCGACAAGGAGATGCGTTGTCAAGTGACTTCTTCAATATTGTGCTGGAGCAGATAGTGCGTAGGGCAGGTGCAAACACGGAAGGCCATATCTTTCACAAATCCATCCAACTGCTGGAATATGCGGACTACATTGACATCATCGGAAGATCTCGGCAAGCCGTTGTAGAAGCATTTACGGCAATTGAAGAGCAGATGAGACGAGTAGGTCTTGATGTAAATGAGGATAAATATGTTGTCAACAAACAAGAAGTCATCTGCTCAAAACCTTGGACAGAACTTCCCTGTTGATGACTACAACTTTGAGGTATTTATGGAGTTTACCTACATCGGAGCAAACATAAACCCCACAATGACACCTTTGTGGAGATCCGATGAAGAATAACCTAAGCAAACCGCTGCTACTTCAGTTTGGCAAAACAATTTGGTTCAAAACTCCTAACTCGACGGGTCAAATTAATGCTCTATAGATCACTTATCTTTATGGCGCCGAGTGCTGGACGATAAGTAAGAAAGCAGAGAAAATACTGGGTTCCTTTGAACGAAAAATACTTCGTCGGATATGAGGTCCCATATGCGACGAGGGCGAATAGAGGAGAAAATACAATCGCGAACTCTATGAGTTGTACCAGGATGTGGATATAGTCCAAGAAGCCAAGACACGTCGACTACATTGGCTCGGCCACATCGAGCGAATGAACAATACCGCTCCAGTCAAGAGAATCTTTGAGTCTTGACCTTAAGGTTTGAGACGGCAAAAAGACCCAACCTCCGGTACACAGACCACGCTGCCGCGCATGCCAGAAAACTTGCTCTTTACGACTGGAAACAGCGTGATCTGGACCGGAGAGGATGGAAGGTAGCCGTATTTTAGCCAGAGACTCCTCAAAGATCGGCAGCCCTTTAAGTAAATAAGTCAAAAATAAAGGTTGGAAGTCTGAGAGAGATATTCAAATAAGAGATTTTCTTTCTACCTTCGTTGAAAGAGAGAAGTTTGTAATTGTGTTCTGCATTGGAAAGCATATCAGGTTTAACAGCACTGCTCACTAAACTTTTTCAAAGACATACCATCTCTCCCTCCAGGATTAATAGACTGCCGACTATACACTCTGCGCGAATGTCCCTTCGATATGAAATCGAATCTTTTGCAAAATCAATATTTATCTGCAGAAGAGTCAGTACAAGCACAAAGAAGATCTCAGATGCGTATCTTTACATCTATTGAATGTAATAGCCGTTAAGGGGCTTATACAGGAAAATAGCATCTTCTCAGTTAATGTTGTTATATCTGTATCTTTACTGAATTTCAGTTTTGCAAAAGACAGCGTTGTCAGCGGTGTGCTTGCACAGAATCTACACCAACTGCTGCTCCTTCATGCCATTCAGAGACAATATTTTGGGACCGCTCATTACCACTATATTTCACAAAAACTTGTCGATAGCAACTAGAAAATCCCACGACGGTCAACAAACTGGACAAAAACAAACAACTTCAAAGATTATCAACAATACCCGACTCGATATCCATTCAGCTTTCTGGAGCGCGCTGACCAAACGACTTTTGGTTTCACTTTATTAGCTTCTTTTGGGCGTCACAGTATATTCAAATCAACACGGATCGTATTTCCGTCTGGAAAAATGCTCCAAATTGACGCCACACGCACATGGGTATATCCAGCAGCAGTCGTGAACCGTACAAATTTATTGTTTATTTATTTACAACATGTTGTGTAGCTAAAATAATTCCACTGGGAACAAACAAAAAAAAAAGGAAAACTGTTCAACTTTGTCACTGGCTTATATAATCGAATGTCCTGCATTGAACCTTCCTCATTACCGGATTTTTTTTAGCACTTTTTGTATTAAAAAAAAAATTAATAAACAATCTATTGGATGCACAATACAAGTGCAATAAAATACTCTAGAGACTCGATTTTTCATCCGACAGTCGAGTGTAAGAATCGTATTCTACTTACATCAGTATGTGTGATGTATCCGCTTATCTTTGAATGTTAACGAGCAAAACTATAAAATACTTCGCTGATAAACAGCACCAGAGGCAGCGATCGACTTCAATGGAATAAGATGTTTTTCGGAAATGACAACTAGCCGTCAACGATCATGTTACACTATAAACATATCCATCCCTTCCCTACATGACTTGTCTTTCCAAGAGAAGTCTCCACATTGAAGTTCTCCATGGAAATATTAAGGGGAAGGATTGTGATGGTTGACAACCCGTAATCCGCGGGCCATATGTAATGTGGGTGTGTGATGCTATATGGGGCTACTATTTGGCCGTTGTATGATATCTGTCCTTGCAAAATCCTTTAAAGACTTCAGCTTTCCATCATTCATACTAGACAAGAGGAGAAATCCCTCCTGGGCCTTTTCAAGCTGGATGTACGGAATAGTGAGTAGGGTTGAGACAGTTGGTTAGCTAAAAAAATTATGTTCTGCGTAAGTCATTTCAATAGATTTGGTATAAGGTTAGGTTAGGTAAGTGGGTTGCTGAAGCAGTTAATTCTTCTTCATTACACTCAGGTCCCAGTGATGGAGTGAAAGTAAAGGGTATAGGGGAGAATAAGAGATTGGATATGGAAGGAAAAGGAGTGAGGTGACGATGCGCGCTAACTTTGATTCCTTGTAGATTATAGGTATCAGGAAATACTGAGGAAGGTAAGTTATTCCGCATTCATGTGGAGTGCTTAAAAAACGATCTTCTGTATTCCACTGTGCGCCCGAAGACAGGTTGAAGTATATACGGACGTGCGGAGAGGCCGCACGTGTACTACGATTGAACAGACGGACAGGAGGCACGCAACAATATATCTCATCCTAACACTTGTGATAGAAGTACCGATATAGGAGCGCTAAGCAACCTACATGCCAGCGGTGTTCTAGAAAATGAATTTGGTTGCAGTTAGACTGATCACCAATCAATCTATAAGCTTGTCGCTAAACAGGACCAAGCAAACTCAAGCAAGTGGTGGGAGCTCCCGCCCAATCATGTGAGTTATATTGAATGTTCGGGCGAATGTATGCTTTGTAGATCGTGGCCAAATCAGTTGGAGTGAAAAAGCGTTTACATCTTTTGAGGAAACCAAGGCATCTAGCACTACTCTTTGCAGCAACAGTAATATACTGGTTCCAACGTAGGTCTAAGCTAATATGCATCCCGCGCATTGACAGGCCATTAGATCCCTCTAAATCAGCTCCATCCATTTTTAGTTTGGCATCGTTGGTGTCGTTGGTTTTTAACACCCCAATTGACGATTGCATCGATATCAGAATTAGGTTCGGTTGACATTCGCTGTCGCTGGGACTCTACAACTCGGGGCGCTTGTTGTTGAGTCAAGGTAGCCAAGGGTGCTGTCATTCGCGAAGGAGTGAATTGGGTTGCGAGTAGGAGAGGAGGTCGTTGATAAATATAAGAAGGAGGGTCGGAGAGAGGACTGAACCCCGTGGAGCACCAGCATTAGTTGAGAAGGGGGTAGAAGTATATCCATCTAACATAACTTGTACAGGGTGACCAGATTAGAACGATAGGGGAAAAAAAAATTGAAATAAAACAACAACGTGAGAGATATAAAATTGATTCTGGCTTTATTTTGAAGCTACATTCATGGCGTTATGTGTGGAATAGCACATCATTTAAATGGCCGCCTCGGCTTCGCTGGCAGTGCTTCAGGCGGTCGGTTCAATTGTTGATGACTCGGTCCAGTATGTACGGCGTTAGTCTGGCAATAGCGCCTTGAATGTTGGCCTCGAGTTCGTCCAAAGTGGTTGGCTTGTTAGCGTAGACTAAAGACTTGACGTAGCCCCAGAGAAAATAATCGAGTGGTGTCAAGTCGCATGATCGCGGCGGCCAATTGATAAACGCTCGCCGTGAGATAGCCCAGTCGCCAAATTTTTCCTTCACAACTTTGAGCGTTTCGTCACATGTATGACTTGTTGGAACCACAGCTCGGATATATCAGTGTTCTCGAGCTCTGGCCACAGAAAGTCGGTTAACATCGCTCTTTACCTGTGACCATTAACGGTAACGGTGTCTCCTTCCTCATTTCGAAGGGAATAAGGTGCGATGATACCGCCATGCCATCAACCGCTCCAAACAAACAATCTTCGTGGATGCATTGATGCTTGGTCGAACACTTGTGGATTGTGTTCGCTCCAATTATGGTAATTTTGCCTGTGGACATAGCCGCTGAGCCAAAAACGGGCCTCGTCCGAGAAGATCATTTTTTGGCCAAAATCCGGATCTCCGGCCAACATTTCCAGCGCCTAATTAGCGCACTCACGGCGCTGTCTATGGTCGTTTGGCTTCAATTCGTGCGTCAGCATAATCTTATATGGATATACGCCCAAATTCAACCGCAAATTAAACCGGCTTGACTCTCTGGCGATGCCCAATTCAGCTGATCGGCGGCGAATCGACATTTCTGGGTCTTCTTCGATACTGGCCGCTACGGCGCCTATATTTCTTCATTTCGCACCAATCTCTATCTGGTTGGTGGCTTAAGATCCAAAAGAGTGTACTCACGAACAAGAAAGAGACGAGAAAAATCGATAAGTAACGAGTATTTCCCCTGTGTGCCTGAAAGTGCTTGAAGAATTTCTGCCGGCACGAACGTAAAAACTGCCAAATGATTGTTAAATGAGTCAAGTCTGAGAGACCCTTGAGGGTCGTAGCTAGAGGACTTCATGCATCATGCGCTAAAGAAGACGTTATAGGTGAGTTACGCGATAGAGGTTATAACATTCTCGACGCCGTCAACCATTTAAAAAACGAGAGAAAATGACCAGAGCGTGGAGAAGAAGCTATGGTGAAACGTAAACTTCCACTTTTGTGCTATCATTCGACAAAACGGAAAGCCAGGAAAAGATATATAATATTCGTACAATTATGAGTATGGTCGTTAAAATCGAGCCGCTACGTGTCAACACGAAGACAATCCCTCAATGTAAGCGTTGCCAAGAGTTTAACCATACACAGGCATACTCTGGGAAAGAGCCGCGCTGCGTTAAGTGCGCTAGAAAACACTCTTCGGAAAATTGCAGTTTGAGCAAAAATAAAAAAAGCAAATTGCGTTAACTGCAAAGGAAGGCACCCAGCAAATTATCGCGGTTACGAAGTTGCTAAGGAATTACAAATGCGACGGATAATATCTACAACGCCGATTGTACGGGGAACGAAATCAGTCGATCGGACTACTAAGTCGGTAGAACGTGTTGCTAAGTAGACTGAGCAGGCTCGTACGCCAGTTGCACAGCCTTCTAAGCCGACTGAAAGGGTGCTCGAATCAGCAGTGCAGACTCTTGAACCAGTCAATCAGCCTTCTAAGCCGATTAAACGTACGTCAAAGTCAAACCCCAGTTATTTGACGTATTCTCAGGCTGCAGTTAAAGCAACCAAACGGAACGACGGGCCAAACTTTGATCCGTTGATAGAAATTCTGAACTGCATCTACGATAAGTTCGAGGAACAATGCGAAATGAATAAACGGATTCTCGAACGTCTTAGTAACGTCGAAAGCTATTGTATGGCTAACCTATAATACATATATAAGTAGATAGTAGGCGAACCCCACAGGCGGATCAGTAGAAATGGGGTGAAGTGGGAGGGTTGTGATCCATTGTTTTCGGATCATAACCTCGCTGATAAAAGGAAGAAGAAGAAGAAGACGTATCTATGTAGATGTGAACACTTTGCTTAAAATAGTAACATGGAATGCAAATGGACTCTTACAAAAATCTAACCAATTAGAAATGTTTCTAATAAGAAAAAATGTCGACATATGTTTGATCTCCGAAAACCATCTAACAAGGGAATCGCAAATAAAGCTAAGAGGCTACCCTGGTTATCACGCCTATCATCCTTCTGATAGAGAGCGGGGCGGTTCGTCCTTATTCATTAAAACTAACACCGAACATTCGGTCGATATAAGCATAGAGCTGGAAAAATTTCAGTTGTGCGCGGTAAGGGTTAAAAATAAACACCTGAGTTACAATATAGCAACTGTTTACTGTCCGCCGCGATGATCACTAGAAAAAGACGACTACTTTCGTGGCTTCAATGCCCTTGGTTAAAATTTCCTTATTGGTGGAGATTTCAACACGAAGCACACCTTCTGTGGTTCAAGATGTACATCTTCTAAAGAAAAAATTCTCTACGAAGTGGCATATGAATTCGGTTGTTGTTTTTATTCGACAGGAAAACCGACCTATTGGCCAACCGATTCAGGAAAAGTGAAATAGAATTAAATTATTCGCTTTGGAAAGCGCTAAAAGGCATCCGGAAACCTCCAATGCAAGCGCCACCAATTCGGAAAAACGATGGAAACTGGGCCAAGAACGACAAAGGAAAGGCAGAACTTTTTACTTTGCACTTAGAAGAAACGTTTAAGTCGTTCGACGGCCCTCTGTTAACGCCCGACTCCCCAGTGACGACATCTGACAACTTTTAAGTAAAAAAAGTTGCATTGATTGAACTGAGGGAAGTGATTAAAAATTGGAAGACGAAAAAGCTCCGGGTTACGACTTGATAACGGGCAGGTAGTCAAGGAATTGCCGAATAAAGCTGTTATCAAACTGCTATATTTGATCAACGCTTCGTTCAGATTGCTCTATATTCCGCGACAATGGAAAGTCGCCTAGATTATAATGGTCCCGATATCAGGCAAACCGCTTAATGAGAAGAAATCATATCGGCCTATTTTCCTATTGCCGGTTATCTCAAAAATATTCGAAAAACTACTTCCAAAACGTCTACAACTCGTAATCGTCAAAAGACGTCTCATTCCTGACCATTAGTTTGGATTTAGAATCAAACTGTCTACAATCGACCAAGTCCACTAAATAACTAATGTGATTGAGAAAGCTCTGAAAGAAAAAAAATTTGATGTGGTGTATTTCTTGACGTCTCACAAGCTTTCCATAAGGTTTGGCACGAAGGCTTGGAGTATAAATTGCAACGACTACTGCCACGGCAACTCTTTCTAATCTTACGATCGTACTTCACCGAGAGACTCTTTCGTGTTAAGTATGGAAATGATTACTCTGACTTCAAGGAGATTGCGGCCGGAGTTCCACAAGGAAGTGTCCTTGGCCCACTTCTATATGTACCCTACACGCGTGATATCCCACAGGAAAGAAACTGGTCGTCGCCACATTTGCGGACGATACGGCGATATTGACCACGGGCGAAACTATTGAAGCAGCAACTGGAAAGCTGCAACATGCTATTACGAATTCTTGGCGTATTATGCTGAACGAAAGCAAATCTACTCACGTCAACTTTACCTATAAAAAAGTCCATAGATTACCTGTATATCTTAACTCGGCTCAAACACCGTACGCGAACGAAGCAAAATATCTAAGAACGACCCTAGATGTTAAGCTTAAATGGAAATCGGACGTAAAAAAGAATTGTACTGGCTATTCGGAAAACGTTCGAAGTTGAGCCTACATAACAAACTGCTTATCTATAAGCAAGCGCTAAAGCCAGTGTGGACGTATGGTATACAACTATGGGGCTGTACCAAGAAAAGCAATAGAAATATCATACAAACTTTTAAAAATAAAGTTCTTAGAACGACCGTCAACGCACCGTGGTATGTACGTAACAAAGGTATTCATCGAGATCTGGGAATTCCCAGTGTCGGCGAAGAGATAGCAGAATTTGGGCGCTAACACAAATATCGTGCTCACGCTTATTGGAACCGTAACCGTCATTCAACTACTTGACGCGAATAATTAAATTCGTCGTCTGCAAAGGGCAAAACCTTTTGACCTCGCAGGAACTTTCATTGGAATTTAACCTGTCTAAAGTGCTATATGGTATTTCTTTTAACTTCATATGATCATCTTTTTTTTTCCAAAAATCACGAGTCTCGTAAGCAAAAATAAAACTGCTGGATAAGCGTCGGCTTAGTTGTAGTATTAAATTTTTCTAGTGAGTCGGGCCTTATGGTGTCTTTGGAAGATTTTTCACCTGCTCTCGGCAAAAAAAAAAAAAAAACGAGTCAAGGAGTTTTTGACTCCATTTGAAAAAGTCAATAGACATAAAAAATAGATGAAAAGTATCTTGAAGAAAATGCTGTGATGTGTGAATCTTCTCCCAAAACATTTCTTTTTAACTTAATCAATTTTTTTTTTTTTTAGTTTTCACACGATTTGTTCATTATATATTTTTTTTTAATGACAGTTGGCTCGACTTGGCTCGACTTGGCTCGAAATGGCTCGCTTTTCATTCGCGTACTTTTTGCTTAGATTTTTCGCTCTCTGAGAGTTTTTACTCCCAACATGTCATATTTGACAGTTTATTAGTCTTTACCTCGGAACGTATGCGAACGGACCTAGTATCATTGCTACCTGGTCACCATTTATTGATCGATTACTTAAAAAGCTCGTAATCCATTTTGACGAAAGGCCGCCAACGCCATGACCTTGTAGCTTGTTAACAAAGGCAATATGCCATACCCTATCGAAAACAATTGAAATATCAAGAGAAACTATTCTGCATTCACCACGTTGATAGATGCATTGGTTCACATAGATAGAGAAAGGGAGCTGTCTGGTAAGGTGGAATTTGCCGCGAATATTGCAACAAGCAGATCAGCTTTCTCTTTGAAGTCTATGATATTCATATCATTGTGGACAAGAGCTGGGATTGATCATAAAGCAGATCCTTTAATTTTTTTCTTTTACCGAAAGACCAAACGGATTTACTGACTTTAGGACATTGCAGTATGTTTTGGCTCACTTTTTGGTCTCGTTGGAATTTAGCACACTTCAAAGTGACGTTACAGTCATTTCTGGCCCGTCTGTAGACACTTCGGTTTTCCTCAGTAGGTGTTTGGTGGCATAACGCAAAAGCCCCTTCCTTCTTTCGGACAGTAATTGCGCAAGTCGGATTGAACCAAAGTTCGTATTCTGGTTTTAAGCTAACCGCATTCCAAGTAAAATTAGGTCTGTGATCATGTCAGCAGCGTCATTTACGTCTCTATCGAGGAAGCATATAGACCAGTTAAAAGCCCTAAAGACCGAATTAAGACCGCTCCAATCGGCATTCTCGTATTGCCAGATTGTTCTTCTATGGTATTTCTTGTTAACTGGATGCAGGTTGGAGTACGAGAATTTTGGTAACACCAGACAATGATCAGAGCCTCCAATCGGTGCAGAAACCACAATTGAATATTTGTCGGAAGCGAGGTTAAGAACAGGTCCAGAATGTGTTGGACGTGTCTGTGAAAATGAGGAATTTGAGTTGGTCTGTCTACAAGCTGAGTGAGTTGGTTAGACTCAGCGAAGAAGATCTCGGTGTAGCGACCTTCAGGTGTGGTTGGTCTAGAATGGAGAAGCCAACTAGTATTATAGATAGTGATGTGTCAACTCGAGTTCATAAACCGGTTCAAACCGAGTTACAGCTAAACCCAGTTAGACCGAGTTACATTAATATCAAACCGAGTTTGCAAAACCGATGAAACGAACCGAATAATTAAATGCCAAGACAGCATTAAACTGAGTTGAACACACAGTTCATTCACATTCACACATTCGGTTTGAGTTGGTTAGGATAAGTAAACACATTGCACACATGAATGTAGTAGCCATATATTAAGTCGAGTTGGAAAGCAGTCTATTGTTTTCATACAAATCGAGTTCCACTACACGATTCCATACCTTTTTGGAATTCGGTTTCGGTTCGGCTTCTCATGAGACGGTGGCTCATGTTTTCTCTCATTTTTGCTTTTTTTTCACATATTTGTGTTAATTTTTTTTTGTGTATGCGCTGTTTTGGTGTGTGTTCCATCGAACCAAGTCAATTGAGCGTATACATACCCAGTTAAACCGAGTTGCAAACCGATTCAATATCAATTTTGAAATTGTATTCGGTTCGGTTTCTTATGTGACGGTGGCATAATTTTGTTACAAACCGAGTTAGCCAACCAGGTTTGTAATTCGGTTTGCTTAAATTACAGCTCTGGTTAAGTCGGTTTGAGAAATGTTCGGTTTGGTACATCACTAATTATGGACATTAAAATCACCCATTGTGATGCCCATTGAGGTTTTGTTTCAGTGATCTTGGTCTGGAGTTTGTTCCCTCCTACACTTGTGGATCCCTGTTGGGTGCTCTTAGCCAGCCTGATGTCCTCGAAAAGCTGTAAAGTTTAGAGAGTGAAACATAAGATATCTCTTCAATGTCTTGGAAGTAGCATCTTCCTAGAACTATGCTTCTTAGGTGGCATAAAAAGTAGGGGGTGTTTTCATGAACTTCTTCGTCGCTGCACCCACTGCGCAACAGCTCTTTTAGTGCCTAGGCCTAGCTTCTTGCAACCACTCGTGTTGTATGGTAGCTGAGATAAATATGCTTAGTATGACAGCAGAAGTGACAAAGCTTGATCGAATAAGAAGTTCGAAAATACATTCAAGTCTTCACGTCAAGGAAACTATCTTACGAAAAATAGAGCGCGATCGACTCAGCTGATATTACCACGTTCAAAGAAGAGATCATTTGAAACTTGTTAAAAAGGCAATATCAATGAACGTTCCAAAGACATCGCGAGGCAGGAGAGGTAGGCCTATAAACGCCGTAATTACACAAATGCGACGACATCGGCATTTCATTGGCCTCAGTAACCGAGTGATCCAAAATAGGGAGGACTGCCGATATTTTCTGAAGTCAAATAAGCGAACCCCACAGGCGGATCAGTAGAAATGCGGTGAAGTGGGAGAATTATGATCTCATGTTTTCGGATCATAATCTCGCCGAAAGAGGAAGAAGAAGGGTTAATGTTAGCGTAGCTGTCTGTACGAAAGACCAGACACACTTAGGTTAGTAAAGGTCAATTACCATTACGATGCCATGGATATTTCCATTTGGCTACCGAGGGACTAATCAACACCAATCAGAGATTTTAATAAAGCGAAGGATGCTCATGAAATCCGAGGACGCCGCGCCAGCTCAACAAGATCATCGAAGAAACGGGCCCCTGGATGGATCAGTCTTTCTTTGGACAGGGCCGGGCATGTGCATAAGAGTGGAAGGATGGTTTTCTCTTCCTTTTTGTCTTTACAGTTGCTGCGGAAATCGTTTGAAAAGAGGCCCAACTTTTTAGCATGTTCAGTGAGGACACCGATAGCGTAGCTGATAACGTTGGCATAACCAGCACGGAATTACTTATGTTTCAAATCCAGCCTACGCCAGATCTGTCTCAAAACATGGCACATCGAGCCTTTTTGCCATTCATGGTTGCATCTGTTAATAATGTCCAGCTTTGTTAGATGCTTACATGTAGCGAAGGGCATATCCAAGTTCCGCCATTTCTATAGAATGAGTCGTACTTTTTATGCCAAGTTCGTCAACTTTGCTATTACCCGGAATGTTTCTGTGGCTTGGCATCCAGCGTAGGTGAAACTACTCCGTTTTCTCTATAAGAGACAAATGGCAATTTATGGATGCCTTCGAAGTGAAATAGCACGTTTCTAGGGGCTTGACTGCAGCTTGACTGTCAGTGAATCATATCCCTGACAGATACTGCACTACATTTTTTACTACTACAGCTTTATTCGGCCAGACTTTATTTCATGGATTAAATATAATTAAAGACAACTCCAGTACATAAGGGTTTAACTATTTTTTTTTGCTAAAAGTTTTCGCTGTGACCACACACCTACGTTGATTAGGACGGGCAGAACGCGCATAGCGATCCATTCGACTGCGGCACACAAGATCCATCGAATCGTTTTTAGCAGGAGGTTGCTTGCTTTTCTTATTCATTTGATTCGATTTGTTCTCATTGTTCCTTCTATCGGGTACCGTAGCAGTGACTCCGAAGTAGGGACGAGGTCCCGGCTCATACCTGGCATTCTCCTTTCTAGGCATCCTAGGTAGGATACTAGATTTGCTCAATTTGCTTGAGCTTTTTTTTGGTTTGCTTGCATGCATCATGTTAAATACGGATGGAGACTGTTCCGGTGGAATGGATTTACCTGTCGGTGGTAGTTTCTTCATCGTGATCGGAAGTTGTATCTTGTTCAAATTAGCAAGAGTTGGATGGTTCCATCCCTTGAGGGAATTTTCTATGATCTCCTGTTGAGACAGTTGTGGATCCATACGCATTGGCTTTGGCCTGACCAGACGAATTTTCTCTTTTAGATATTTGTCAACTGACATTAAGTCCTTGCAAATTGCATTTGTAATCTCTGAGCACTTAACGTGTTGACTCACGTCATTGAAAATCCTAGTCGGTCCTATGTACTTGGCTATAGCAGGACTATTGTAGAAACTTGAATTAGGTACCACTGAGGTACCTGCATATGTACGAACTTGCATACCAATAGCAGGTTTATATAGTTGTTTGCGGCGCTCCTCGTGGTCGCTGCGAATGAAGCTCGCACCAGAACTCGATGCACTTGAGTATTTGCGTGAGTTATAGATCTTAAAGTTTGGCGATTTAAGGAATCTCTTTGGTGCAGGCAGAAAATTATTGTTGACCGTTATCTGCGAAGAACGATAGCCATTCGGGCGGAGAGTTTTTTTTGGTTGGCTAACAATTGGAAATTTGATTGTGAATGGCGGGGGCCGCTTAACAGGTTGTTGTGGTGGATAATTATTTCGGGGCTTGAATAAATCTGCAAAAAATTACATATGTATAGTGTAGGTAATAAGGCATATGCTATTATAGCGTACTGT
The DNA here is from genome assembly GCA_945910035.1 of Brachypalpus laphriformis. Lineage (NCBI taxonomy): Eukaryota > Metazoa > Arthropoda > Insecta > Diptera > Syrphidae > Brachypalpus > Brachypalpus laphriformis. The sequence continues at coordinate 40,337,154 of OX246753.1, forward strand.
TCTTGTAACTGTCGGGAACCCGCTTATATAATTGCTGTACGTAGCTATTAACAATATCCGTCGGCGTCTTGTTCAGAATCCATGGCTGAAAAGAGAAGAGCATTAATGAACTTATTTATAGAGATGGACTTATAAGAGCAGGCCTTACGGGTTACCTTTAGATTCAAATTACCACGGACTATTTTGTTTACGTTACTTGTGGCCATTTTTTATTATTATATTTATTTTGTATCACGAATTATAAAACACAATGAAATTTTAAAAAGAAAAATCGGGAAATGAATGAATTCTGAACGTCGACTTGCTATTCTAGATTTCTTTGAGAATAAATTTATCCTACGAAAAAGTGGTTTTTCATAGAAATATGCTAAGTGATGAGCCAATTAGGGATAAAGCGCGGGCCCTTAGCCTGATTACCGCCTATGTTTATTGTTTAAGATTTGTGGTTAAGAATGGAATCGATATTCGAGCTGACTGAGTTCGAATCCATTTCGAGTCCAGTTTCCAATAGAAGGAGCTAAAACGCGGAAAGTGACCGACGTGAGAAGTATTGAATGCAGCTCTTACCTCTACCATGGATTCAAAGGTGTACCATCCAATAGCATGCTCCAAAAGTTGGCATTCAATTTTGTTTGAGTCTACTTCTTTTTGCAGACTATCCGAGTTTGGTTGTAAAGAAGAGTTTCTTATGTGACATATTGACTCGTATTTGATACCCAGTTCGACCATTGAACGCATTGAAGCTGATTTGCTATTGCAAACACTTTTACACTTGTACTGCTTCGGATTCTCAAAAGTCAGGTGTGAAATCTCATATTCTTCTCTCTCTCTCTATTCTTCTTCCTAGCTCGAAATTTAAGGCCCAGAAATAGGTGACATACACGCGGAGAGACAGACAGAAATAGTTTAACTGACTCGGCTATTAGTACTTATCATTTATATACATACTTTATGGGGTCTATCTCCATTATTTTTCTATTTAACAAATAAAAATGAAATTAGATTGATAAACGACTAACAAGGGTCTCGCAGGATCTGCCCATAGGTGTTGATTCGCTAAGTAAGTATAAAGAGCTACTGCAGCTCTGTCAGTAAGCCATACTCGCTCGACTCCATAAGATAGGCCATCTCCATGCAAAAGTCTTACAAAGCTCCCGGTGGAGATGGAATTTTCCATGCCCGCTTACATCATGGAATAGACACTCTTATCAAATCCTTAGTGCCCATCTTCAGATCCAGCTATGAACTTAGCTACATCCCATCATGGACACTCATTTCCCAGCAAACTCTATAGATACAAACATCTTTACCTCAACACCACTCAATCATGAACGTTCCGTCTGGAATAATCAACACTCATAAAATCCAATTGGTTGTTAATAGTTTCCTCCCATATAAATCTCCAGGATTAGATGGTATAATACCAGTAGAAGAGCAAGAAGGCATAAAACCCTTAGCCCTCTGGTTCTGTGAGATTTCCAATAGCTGCTTTAAATTCGGCTGTACCCCCTCCTCAGGGAAAAAAGTAAAGGTGGTCTTTATCCCGAAATGCGGTAAGACCTCACACTACACTCCGAAAAATGTCAGACCAATTAGCCTCTCCCCTTTCATCCTAAAAACTTTAGAAAGTCTAGTTGATAACTATATTTGTTCAAAACTCAAGGTAAAACCTTTTCTAACTCCCACCATGCTTACCGGAAAAGCTTTTAGAATTCGGCGTTAAATTTAATAGCGAAATGGACGAATAGCATTGGGCTTGACGTAAATCTGTCCAGAACTGAACTAGTACTATTCACTAGGAAATACAAAATCCCGATCATAGCTCCACCTAAGCTTAGAAGCAGGGAACTTAGCTTTATGAACAAAGCCAAATACTTAGGGCTAACCCCTGAAAGTAAACTTAACTGGAAACAGAACATTCAAGACCGAACCAAGAAAGCAGAAATTGCCATCTACACCTGCAAAAAGGCTATATGTCCTAAATGGGGTCTTCAACCAAAAAAAGTCCACTGGTTGTACCTGGCGGTGGTCAGACCAATTCTGCTTTGTGTCGTTCTGGTCTGGTGGCCTGCACTTGAAACAAGGTGCAATTCAAACTCTATCGAACGAGTACAACGATCAGATGTAGGTGCATCACATGGTCTCTCAGGTCGACTCCCACAGCGGCCTTAGAAACTCCACTTAACATTTTTCCCATTAATATCTTTGGGAAAATGGTAGCATCTAAAGCAGCCCTAAGACTTAGAGAATCTCTCCAGTGGTCAAGCTCACAAATCGGCATGCAAATTCTACAAAATTCCAATCTTAGAGAAACGGATTACATATCCTCATTTATCGATTTCAATATCAAATACAACACCACCATCCCTGACAGATCCGAATGGGATAACGGTAGTCGTTCGTCTCACTCGTCGCTCGTTTACATCGCTGGCGGACGGCCCATCCGCATCAGAGATTTGCCAACGGACTTTTGGGCTCTGTTTCCTGGAGTACATGCTTTTGTTGCCTCATTGAAACGTGTGGAAGGGTGTAAGCACCGAATGGCGAAACCATCCAGGGACGCTTAACAAAACCACTGCTCCAAGGAGACAACGGAATAAAATGAAATTTAAGGGCCGAAAATATTGGACGAGTGAGAAGCAGAAGGATGGATAGGACCAAGGATCTAGTGCTTAATTTGCACGTAACAGTATTTCCCATTGCAAGATTTTTGACCGATCTCCATTTAATGAGTAGGGTAGGCGAGGAGGTTCTGACACGTTAACGGATACTGTCAAAAATTAGGTACATCCGGTTAGAAACAAAACTATATATATGTAAATTTTACTTTATTAAGGTTTAATCTATTACAAAAACAACTTTAAGGGCTAATCTATTAACCGTGTCAGAGTTCTTGATGAATTTCTAAATAAGGAAAAAGTGGCAGAACCTCTTAGTTTGTAGGAGGTTCCGACTTTTAAGAAGGCGGTTTCAAGATGCTATAGGATGTTACGTCAATCAAAAAATTTTCAAGATTAAAATTAAAAAAAAAACAGGTAAGCTTTTTTGGTGCATTTTATTTAATAAAAATAGTAATAAACAAACAAAAATAAGATCTTCAGTCTTTTTTTAATTGAAATAAATAAACTAAAATAAAATTTAGTTGCAATTCATTTTAGGTTGTTTTAAACCAGGAAAGTAGTATTTAACTTTTTATTATTAAAATGGCAGTTAATAAAAAATAATAAAAAATTACCGCACATCAAAACAAATTTTATTTTTGAACCTGGATGTTATCGGCGGGTTTTTTGGGTCTTTCAATTCAGCCACTAAGTCGGATCTCATTGCCACTCCCATATCGTCAACTGCAGGTTCATAGAAGAAGTTGCTTTTGTTTTGCCGACGATAATATCTTATAAAGTAGCACATCACCGAGTCCATATCGGACGTTTAAAAATGCTTGCGTTGATGTAATCTGTGTTTGTGAAACTTGGTTTAAGTCTGATATCTCAGATAGCGCTTATGATATATTTAATTATAAGTTGTACAGAAATGACAGAATATCTAATACCATAGGAGGAGGTATTGCGATATATTGCAAAAAAACATTAGCAAGCAAAGTAATTAGCATGTCTGTTGATTCTGTTGTCTAGCATATAATTATGGAAATGCAGGATGGTATCACTAAATGCATGGTCACATGTGTTTATAACCCTGACAGAACTCATTCCCCACAACCACTTTTTTCCGCTCTTTCTAACGTCTCCGCTCTTTATGAGCATATAATAATCTGTGGGGACTTCAATGCTGATCTGCTTAAAGCAGATTCACGTGCCTTTCAAATCAAAGATATGGTCTCGTCATTAGGACTTCAGATCATCAACAGATACCCAACACGCTTTGCCAAGGGCTGCAATCCTAGCCTTCTTGATCTTGCTATTGTGTCCGATCCTTCTTCCGTCTTAGTCTTTGATCAGCTCTCGCTTGATTACATCTCTGATCACGATCTGCTTTTCTGTACGTACGATATTAATTTTTCTCATTCTGCTATCCCGATTTCATTCACATTTAAGGATTTTTGCTCTATTGACCATGACGCTCTCCAACTTGCGACAGTCTCAGCTCCGTGGGATCTCTGTAGGCTTGGTATTGATGCAAATCAGAAATTGGATAATTTTCAATGTCTTGTTTCCCACTTATGTAATCAATTCGTTCCTACCAAAACTGTACGCGTTCAAAATAACAGATGTCCCTGGTTTACATCCGATGTTATTGGCAAAATCAAAACTCGGAATAAATTGAACAGCAAATGGAAGCATCGACCATCAGATGCGAATTGGAGTGCTTATAAAGTGGCGTGAAACACTGCAACCTCTTATATACGTTCTGCGAAAATGAACTATTACGACTCGAAATTGAGTGCTTCTCTACCACCTAAGAAGCTTTGGAGTACTTTGCGTCAAATTGGAGTCTCTGAGAAGAAAAACAATGGAAAGTGCGAATTTGATCCAGATGATCTTAATAAGCATTTCTTGAGTACCACTGCAGAAGTGGATGGCTTTGACTTCGCAGCATACTCTGAGTCATCTATACCCAGACTGTCCGATTTTGAAGTGGTAACGGAAAACGACATTATTGGCTGTGTCGCAGCCATTAAGTCAAATTCTGCTGGGGAAGATGGGGCACCAATTGACTTTATTAAGCTAATATTACCTCTAATCGTCAGCCACTTAACCCATATTATAAATTTTTGTATTATGAGCTCAACTTTTCCTTAGTCCTGGAAAATCGCAAGGGTCATTCCCATTGCTAATAAACCGAATGCAACTGCTGTAAGTGACTTCAGGCCCATTAGCATTTTACCGTGTTTATCAAAGGTCCTGGAGAAAATTATAGCTAAGCAGATACTGAGGCACTTGTCTCTCAATCTCCTATTGAGTCCCTTCCAATCTGGATTCAGACCAAATCATAGCTGTTCGTATTAGAGAACATAAGACAAGTCTATGACAAAGGTTATGTCACGCTTCTCTGCTTGTTTGACTTCTCTAAGGCCTTTGACAAAGTCAATCATAAAATCATTTTTTTCGGTTTCGGTGAGAGAGCAGTAAAGCTATTAAAAAGTTTTCTTTCCAACAGGTCACAAAGAGTTATTGTGGGTAAAAATTCGTCGGCGCTAAGACCTATTCAGCAAGGTGTGTCTCAGGGATCAATTCTTGGGCCAATTTTGTTTTGTATATTTATCAATGACTTGCCGTCCGTATGCAAACATTCTTCCATACACCTATATGCGGACGATGTTCAGCTATACCTAGCCCGCCCTCTGAGTAGTACAGTGGAGCTTGCTTCTTTGCTGAACGAGGACTTGTATAAAGTACATACCTGGTCACTGGTAAATGGGTTGCTTAGTAAATGGGTTGCTTGGTAAATGGGTTGCTTATACTCATTTCTAACAAAACTTTTAGCCTTGGTCTTGTGCCCGACGTATGGGTATCCCACAGTAAACTGCAGCTTGCTGAATCTGTTAGCAGCCTCGGATTTAGAATAAATCGGAACTTATCGGCATGTAATCATACCAATAGTGTTATTGGTCGTGTCTATGGATGTCTACGGAAACTTTGGTTGAGTCCTAATTTTACCGCAACTGAGACAAGGCGAAGACTAATTAAAACTCTGGTCTTACCAATCACAACCTATGCTGAAGTTTTGTACGGTAACCTTGATTCATTGTCTCAGAACTAACTGCAAGTTGCTTACAATGATGCGGTACGATATGTTTATGGCGTTCGTAGGCATGACCATATTTCTGAATACTCTAAAGACTTCCTAGGTTGCACCCTGAAACAGTACATCAACGCTACAAACTGCATATTTTACACAGAATCATTAATAGTAAGACAACCTTTTTGTTTAGCTTTTTATTTATTTATTTATTTTTGCTAGTTCCATGAGCCTGTTTTTTTCGGGTGTGTCTGTATAAATACGTGATTTAGAAACACTGTTTACTTTTCTTTTCTGCTTCAAATGCATTTTTGGGCAAGGTCGAATCACTTCCGGTGTAAGATGTTGATATGATTCTTTGGGATTCCTCTGAATATTTTGATTTGGCGATGAAACTCAAAGTGGGCTTTTCTCTGTTTCTTCAAATTCTTGGAAGTCAAAATCCTGAAAAATAGCATCGTTTATCGGAACTATTCCCGTGGAAGAAAACCCTTTGATTATGTTTTCCGGGGAAAATGCCTTTAAGAATGGCTGACAAGAAATTTCCGCAATATAATTTATTCTAATTATACGCCCCGGATTATTGACAAGGTAGTTGTTGAATGCTGCTTTACAATATTTCTTGAATGGTCCAAACACTGCTACATCGAGACGTTGAAGTTTGCGCGATGTGTGCGGTGGAAATGATAATAAAATTATGCCATTCTCCCTGCAAAAAGTTATGGATTCGAGACCACAATATGACACGTGATTATCCAATAAAACCATGATTGTATCTTGAACTGAACACCGTGTGTGTTTCACAATATGTTCTTAAACTTTTGGAAAGAGATCAGCATACTAATGTGCCCCTTTCAGCAGAAGCAACTTGGGAGACAGTCCTCTTACCGTTTTCAGCAATAACGTGCGTTTGTAATGGGAGGACTTTGGTTAGTAAATAATTTAAACTAAGAAAACGCAAATTACCTTTGGGGACTCTAGAACAGTTGTTATTCCAGTCTCGTCTAAATTATAAATCCGATCGGGGCCAAGGATAAACTTGGTGTATACATTTTGTAAATTCTCAAAGAATCCATTAACCGCGACTTTTGTGAAACCATGAAGACGAGCCGCGCTTGTATTTTCCGGCTTTCGTAGCTTTATTTCACTGTTTTGACGCATACATTATTGCAGCCAAACTTTTCCAGCCATTTTATCTCGATGCCAATTAGATGGACGGTCAATCTCGTTCTGAATAACGTATTCATATACAAACTTTTTGGCAACATCCAAAGTTAAACCATGATGCAGACGTGAGCATTTTTTAAATAAGTTGTAAGCTCGTTTTCTTTTTGCTTAGAAAGCACTTGAGAGCCTGAGTGTTTACTACTAAACATTTGGTCCAAGGAGGCAGTGCTAAAAATTGCCAATTCTTGAAAAACGGGATAAAATTGTGGTTCTTTTTACGCCATATTTTTTTGCGGCACTTGAAGCAGTTTCCTTTTTTTCGAGAACAGCTTTTACGGCTTTCATGGCCTTCTCATCAAATGTCTTTTTAGGATACTTTCTTTTATAAATGTTAGGCATTTTGATTGAAACCTATAAAATTTCAATATAAAAAAACTAAAACTAAGTAAAACAGTGAAAGGAGGAGGTTTCGACAATTTGACTTACCCTCCTAAGCGAAACCTCCTTCAATGCATGCATTATACAGGGTGTCCGCCGGGAAGGTATACTACTTTGTTTGTTTATAATTTTTGATTAAATGAAAGAGAATGGATCTTATATTGATAAATGTTTTAATTAATGTCGGCAATTATGTACGGAATACAATATCAGGTAAATGTCCGCCTCTGCTAGTCTCACAAATGCGAGCCCCTTTGAGCACATTTTTCATTACATTCTCACACATTTCACGCGGTATTTCATTAATTTCATCACGAATATTTTGTTTGAGTTGCTCAAGCGTTTCTGGTTTGTTTGCATAAACCTTGCTTTTCAGATATCCCCACAAAAAGAAGTCAGGAGCAGTCAAATCAGGCGACCGTGGAGGCCAATCAACATCACCATTTTTTGAAATAACTTGTTGTGGAAAGAGGTCTCGCAGTAATTCCATTGTAATCCTGGCTGTATGCGATGTGGCACCGTCTTGTTGATACCAAATGTTAATCAAGCCCAAAGCATGCACTTGTGGCGTTAAAAAGTTTTCAATCATATCACGATATCGCTCCCCATTCACAGTTACCGTTACGCCGTTTTCATTTTCAAAGAAGTAAGGTCCAATGATTCCTCCTGACCAAATTGCACACCAGACTGTTACTTTTAATGGATGCAAAGGTGACTGATAAATAATTTGAGGGTTTTCCATTGCCCAGAACAGACTATTCTGTTTATTCACATATCCATTCAAATGAAAATGTGCCTCGTCACTCATTATGATTTTTTCATGAAAATAGGGGTTGTCATGGGCTAGCTGTAACATCGTATTGGCATATGTACGGCGGCGTAAATGGTCTTCTTGAAGAAGCTGTTGTGTCAACTGAATCTTAAATGGAAACAAATGCAAATCCTTGTGCAAAATTGTGGCCAAAGTTGTTCTTTGAAGACCAAGCTCCTGAGCACGGCGTCGAATTGAGGTTGATGGATTGTTTTGAACACTTCCTTGAACAGCAGTAATGTTTTCAGCCGATCTTGCAGTACGTTGTGGCCCATGCTTGGGCCTATCACCTACAGGCCCTCTTTCTTCGAAATCATTCACTACACGATAAATAGTGCGTTTTGTTGGCACGTTGTTTCTCCCAAAAATTTCAAAAACTTTCTCATCGTCACAGTAATCGATGATTGATTTTGATAAAATGTTTTAACGATTAAAACACGTTGGTTTATCGAATATTTTTTCATAATAAATTTGCCACGTGTCTACTTCACGACTGCCAAATATGAACTGTCAAGACTAATGTTTACCAAAATGGCGGCAAAACAAAGTAGTATACGTTCCCGGCGGACACCCTGTATTTACGCTTTAAAAAAGTTTATTATTTTATACTTACGTAAAAGGGCTACAACTAATAAAACACTATTAATCTGTTCGTTTAATATTTGTATTCTCACTTTCAAACACTTAAAACAAAAAAAAGTTATAGCTTAAGAATTCACTGAAAAAAATGACATGCCCACTTACCAAAAATCAAAACACGACTGAACTTGTTACACGCGGATCAGAAACTGAACTCAATAAGGGAAAAAGTAGAGGTACCTTTAGACTGTGAATATAAGAAATTGTCATATCTGTCATGTTTAAAGGAAGTGAAAAATTTGAGTTTGACGAAACCTCCTACATGTCGAAACCTCCTCGCCTTACCCTACATTTTGTCGCATCTCCGATGATATAACGTGCTTGCTTTCAGTCGAATATTGTTCGAGCAAGATGCTTAGCTAAAGATCTTTTCACTTTCAGAATCTAACAGTTCATTAATGGGACATAGATAGAAAAGTGTTGTAAGAATAGAACCCTGTGGTACTCCAGGGCTTACAACAAGGTGTCAGAAGATACACCATCGGCTGCAAGTTGAATTGATGTGACTTTATAAAAGTTCTTAATAAGGCTCCACGTTGGACTCAATCGAAAGCTTTTGAGTTTAGTTCCTCCTATCATCTGATGGCTGGTAGACCTATATATAATATATGTAAGTTACGTAGCTCAGCAGATCTCCGGTTGAATTGATGATTATCTGATTGTTTATAATAATTGATTCTTTTTGCATTGACAATTAATAGTTACGAGACCTAAATTCCTAACCTAGATAGCAGTCCTCCAATTGGATCGTCGGTCTATTATCCACTCAAGTTAAACTAAATCACTCAGAAACTTAAAGTAAAGGTGCTGTAAGGACACATGCGGTATAATATTCGATCCTAATCCCTTATTTCGAAAAAAACAAGCTCTTACATGGGATATCAAGTAAACACCTGTCAACCCTTTTGTAGGTAACGCATCACCTGTTTGTAATAAATTTGATTTATATTTCTGATCACACCGAACATGTGAGACAGATATTTTGGCATGCAGCACCAGTATTAAGTTGTAAAGTATTTCTTCTTCACCTGCTTACATCAATTTGATTTCCTTGTTGGGTACTAAAAAAGAACACAGGGAGATATTCCCTAAAAGAAGCATGTCTTTCCCCATCCTTTCATTTGGGCCGAAAAAAAACAACCCTTTCCATTAGGCTGAGAGTAAAAGTTTGCATTTTTTATTGCTTCGACACCCCATCTAAGAAGAAACGAAAACGTTAAGCGGGTTCCTCTTCAAAAACATGCACGACAGTCAGAGAGGTATACCGGAATTCCTTTCACGAATTTGAGCTTCCTTTTGTGGGCTTTTTTTCTCTTTTTGGTTTTTGCATCCTTTAGACAGAACTTCCCCCTGACTGACTTTTATTTTATTTATTGCGAAACGACGTGAAAACGTGAACTTCCTTAAAATAGGACCAAGAAAAGGTATACGTATGTATCTACTTGCTGGAGGAGTATATCGGTAATCATCTCGAAATAAAGCTCACAGCTAATCCTTGGTTTTATAAGCATACACCCGCATAATACAAACCGACAGACAGATGCAATTATTGTGTGAAAAGAAATCTCCAAACTGTCAGCAGATTTGAATGATAGATACGCTGGTGGGCTGGTACGTATATCTGTTGACGGTTAACTATGGTGATGACGATGAGGATGGTGGCGATGTTCAATTCAATCTTGGGTAGCGGCGGCTGAAGGGTTGATTGGTCGGAAGGGTGGAGTAGCACGTTTATTATTGAAAGGCCAATTGATTTGCGTCAATTAATTGGGAAAATTTTCATCTCAGGCTTTAGAGAGACTTCTGTTATTGATGTGAAGTTAATCCTTGGAGCAACTGGGGCGAGATTAATGAAGCTGTGTGTCTATTGGCCTTCATTAGACCGTCAAATTACTGTCTATTTGTGAATATAAATGAGCGATGGGCAGGGAGGTTATATTGTTTGTTTAAAAATAATGCGAAGTCTTTAACCAGGGTAGATATACTTTAAAGGTCTTTTGCATTTAATAATTGAGGGAAGTGGAAACATAGAAGTTATTAATGGTATATGGGTCAACGAGAATAAGGAGAAGATTAAGGAAATGGGAAATTAGGGGTGTACAGGAGCATGGATATCGAAGATTAGCAACTTATCATCATAAAGTAATTTAATGAAACATATAAGACAGCTATAGTTTAAGCTGTCACAGAACTTTACTTACATTTCCTTTTTAGAATTTGAACAAGTACAATGTAATAAGGGTAATAATTCCACGTTTCATAACAGAATTAAAGAGGAGATTCTGGACCTTACCTTGAAGATTAATAATGAGCGGGTTATGATAGAAAACTGGTGGGTATCTTCTAAAAACAATTTTTCAGACTATTTTAGAATTTCCTTCACAAAAGACATCTATCCTCTCAAGCAAAGATCTTTTAGAAACCCCACAAAGACAAATTGGGCATCATCCCACGGTTAAAACCCTTCCAAATGACGCATCTACCGATTCTGCTGTGCAGCTCATAATTGGAAAAATGAACAAAGCCTTTAATAAATCCTGTCCCATCTCCTGTAATGGTGCACCCATTAAGGCCACTTGGTGGACAAACGAACTTAGAAAACGTAGAACAGAGGTCAGAAGATTACATAAAAAACCAAGAACAAGTAAATCAAAGGTAGAATGGGCCACATACAGGTCCGTACTTAATATTTACATACGTGATATTAAAAGAGCAAAAACAGAGTCCTTGTACAAATATTGTGAATACATTGAAAGCATTAACGAGGCTGCCAGACTACGCAAGGTTTCATCCAAAGACCCATCAGTCGCGGCAACTCTCAAGCGCAGCGATAACTCCTGGACGGAGTCAAGCCAAGAATCGTTAGAACTGAAAACATACTTCCCGGGGGGCAGCGACCTCGTGGCAAACACTTCTACCCTTCAATTCGTTCGAAACTCAGTAACAAATGAAGATGATGACAATGATACATTCTAATGATAGAATACAGCGTGGGCGGTAAAATCGTTTAAGCCCTATCAATTTGAAGGACCAGACAATATCACTCCAGCTATGCTTCAACATGCTCTATCAAAAATCACACCCTGGCTTAAAGTAATTTACTGCAGATGTATAAAGCTAGGTTACGTATCGAACAATTGGAGAGAGGTAAAAGTGGTCTTCATCCTTAAGGCGGGTAGACCAACCCATAACTCAGACCAATTAGCCCCACCTCGTTTCTCTTTAAAACACTGGAGAGATTAATTGGTCTACACCTGAGAAGCCATCTCAGTGAACACAATTTATGTAGCACTCAACATGCCTACATAAAAGGTAAATCGATAGAAACTCCACTACACGATGTTGTCTCCTTTATTGAGCAAAACTTTAAAGAATATACTCCAGCCAAATTTCTAGACATCGAAGGGGCGTTTAACAACGTAAATACGCATTAGTTGAACTAGGAGTCAAAATAAAGATAATCAGCTGGATGGATGAAATGCTTCAGAGTAGAAGAATTAACTCCGAATAAAGTGAGAGCATCGTAAAGAAAACAGTTACAAGAGGAACCCCGCAAGGAGGAGTCGTGCTCTGACTCCTTGTCGTTAAGAAAAAAAAAAAGCAAAAGGAGTGAAAACATACGCATACGCAGACGACGTAGTAATCATGATTAGTGGGAAAAACTTACCTACAATCAGTAACCTTATGGAACCTGCACTAAAAGAATATTGTCCTCTTGGGCAGAATAAAACGGTCTAAGTATAAATCCGACTAAAACTCAACTGGTTCTGTTTATCAAAGGAAGGAAAATGAATTTGATCCCCTAAACTGAAAGGAATTCCTTTGAATCTCTAAGCAACAGCGGAGCCACTGGCGCCGTGGCGTAAGTGGTTAGTGTGTCGGATCACTACGCATGAGGTTCCAAGTTCGAATCCCAGAAAACACCAAAAAGTTTTTTCACGGTCCCCACTCTCGCGAGCGTCTGATAAACATTCGAGAGTATTGTTGTCACGAAATAGTTTCTCAAATCGCCGTTCGGATTCGGCATTAAACTGTAGGTCCCTTCCATTTGTGTGAAAAATATAACGCACACAACATGAGTGATTGCGAGAAGCTAGGCCCTGGCACTTTAAAGAGCTGTTGCGCCAAATATTTGTATTTGTATTTTTCTCCGCAACAGCTAGCAGGGGAAAGCTTATGGTAGAATTTACGGATGCCATCAATGGAGGCTTGAGTAAAAACCGCAATGTTCTTGTTTTGTTCATTAATTTCAATAAGGCATTTGATACGCCTGACCATAAAAAGCTAATAATACCGTTAGATCGATTAGGCATCCGAGGCATACTGGCCGACTGGCTAGGTGTAAGATCTTTTCGAGTAAAGGTAGGAGACAGTTTCAGCAATTATACACCGGTACTTTTCGGAGTACCGCAGGGATCGAAGCTGGGAGCAATACGGTTCATCCTTTTTACCAACGAGCTGATTTTCGTTTTTATAAACAGCACCCCTTTTGCTCTAGTCCTAGTCTCTCTAGCTCTAGTCTAGTGGGGAGTAAACCCATAAAAATTTCAGTTAAGCCAAGGTGTGTAGGCACTCGTGCCGAGGGCTGCATGGCCAGCTGGTGATAAAACAGTGCTGGTCTCGAACGGTCCCTATCGATGCCCAGGTGAGGTCGGTAGTATAAGCGCCTTATCCTGGTATGTCGGCTCTGCCAGGACTGACTCTTCTTTCCGGACATACTCGTGGGACCAAAAAAAAGGACGCTGCGGATAAGGCCAAGTATCAAGTTGTGGTCGATGAGTACATCGCACATCTTGAAAAGCAACAACAACATCCACAGCAGAAGAAGAATGACACCAAGGCAACTAAGCGAAACAGGTCTTTGGATGAGACCGATCGGGAGGCAAAAAAGTCCAAGGTTGTCAGGACGCCGACTACGACATAAAATCTACCAGGTCATCCTCTGCCTGTCCTACTCAGGCAAAGCGACACTTTTCCGTAGTCGTAAGAGACCATCTGCAGGTCGCCCCCGTGGACGAGCACTCCTCAGATGGCAAGACGGTCATTGAAGCGTGGAGTAGCACAGATGCCAGACAATCGGGTATGGTCATGGACTACCCGTTGAGAAATCCCGGGGGACCTCTCCCGTGCTTCCATTCCGCCGAGTTGGTCAGGGGTTATCGGGTCATCAGATGCGAGGACCAGTTCTCCAAGGATTTCCTTAGCGAGTGTGTGACTAAGGTTAGTGACGCCTGGGAGCGCATGAAGCTCAAGCTTATCCCCGCTAATGATATCCCCAGGAGACCTAGGGCCCGTATCAGGTTTCCCAATATGCAGATTGATGGGGGAAAGCTTCTCCAATGTCTGAAACTGCACAATCTGGCGATTCCGATGGATGACTGGGCAGTCATCAAGGCGGAGGAACCTCAGAAAAACAGCTCCTCTTTCCTGCTGCTGATCAACGAGGCTAGCCTGGTGGCTCTCGAGAAATCCGATCACAAGCTGCGTTTCGGCATAAGGCATGCTAAACTAAAGATTTTCCGCCCCTCTCGTCCTGATGAAGATTCAGGTGAAATCGATGGTTCCGAGAGGATGTCGGGGGGCATGGGGGTGTCATCATTCTACCTACCACCAATGCTGAACATCATTCAGATTAATCTGCACAACTCGAAGAGTGCAGCAGATAATTTGCTTGTCTTCCTCAGCGAGAAGGATATAGATTTTGGCATTGTACAGGAACCCTGGATGAAGGGTTCATCTATAAAAGGGTCAAGGACAACCGTTGCAACATCTTCTACAAGACCACAAACCAGGTTAGTGACAAACCTAGGACTTGCATCCTAGATAAAAAACATTTGAATGTATTTCTATGTCCTGATTTTAGCTCTGCCGATTTAACGTTAGTTAAATGGGAGGTTGCAAATAACACTCCTTTTATATCCTCAGTTTACATGGATCGTGATAGGCACTAATGACAACGGCTAAAAAGGACAATCTGCTTCTGGGCTGAGACGCAAATGCCAGGCGTATATTATGAGGCGGCTCTGAAATCAACGAACGCGGTGAGTCCTTGTTTGATTTTCTAGTGATGTCCAACCTTTCTGTTTGTAACGTGGGTAACACACCAACTTTTGTTTTTCCCAGTACGGAAAATTTCAGAGAATGGAAGGAAGTTTTAGACATCACTCTTAAAACCAACAATAATAACCTTAGGGTAGTTAGCTGGCGAGTATCCGATCGTATGTCGTTCTCCGACCACAGATGGATTCTCTACAATCTATGCCTCGAGGTTGAGGCTCCTATGCCACTTAGAAACCCTAAGAGAATTAACTGGAGGAAGTTTGGTCAGGTTATTAAGTCAAAACTTCATAGAATACCCGACTTGAAAATTGAATCAGTCGAGGAACTAGACGCGAAAATCAGGACCTTCAAAACAGCCATGGGTGCGGCTCTTAAAGTTCCGTGTCCTATTAAATATAGCAAGAAAAAATTCCCCCCTTGGTGGAACGAAGAGCTATCTAATCTGAGGAAGATAACTAGAGAGATCTTCAATATCTGCTTTAAACACAAGTTCTGGCAACCTTATAAGGATTGTCTGAAGGAATACAAGAAATCCATTAAAAGTGCCAAGTCTCTTGCCTGGAAAGACTACTGTCAGTCCATTGAGACCATAAAAGACCCTGCCAGGCTGAGTAAAATTTTGTCCAATGAGCATTCTAGTCCGCCCTTTAGTAAACGGCCGGATGGGACTTGGACGGACTCCTCTAGCGAGTCACTGGATCTTTTAATGCAAACACACTTTCCAGGATGTAATAATGAGACTGCCCTTCCACCAGTTTCTCATGTCGCGCAATCTTCTTCCTGGAAAGACATTAAGACAACAATCACAGCACTTAATACCTCCTGGGCTATTAACAGTTTCTCTCCCTTTAAATCGGCCGGCCTTGACGGCATTCTCCCTATTATGCTGCAAAAACACTGGACCAGATGGTTCCATGGCTAGTTCCGATCTACAGAAGCTGTATTCTCCTTAACAACGTTTACCTGAGCTGGAGACAAGTTCGTATTGTGTTTATTCCGAACGCTTGGAAGCGGGGTCATGGATCCGCAAAGGATTTCAGACCCATTAGCTTATCCTCTTTTCTTTTAAAGACGTTGGAACGCGTCTTAGATACACGTATTCGAAATACCCTAGATAAATTCTTTCTATCCAAATCTCAACATGCGTACACTTAAGGGCAATCGACAGAGACGGCGCTCCACGAAGTTGTGCGAACGATAGAAAAGTCTATACACTTCAAACAATATACCCTTGCTACCTTCTTAGACATTGAAGGTGCCTTCAATAACGTCAGTACGGAATTGATTCAGGAAGCTCTGATCCAACTGGGTGTGGAAGAGTTTATTAGCAAATGGATATTGACAATTCTAAAAACTAGAATCATTCAATCGATTCTCGGCAACAGCAGCTCCACCACAGCTGTTGTTAGAGGAACTCCTCAAGGTGGTGACTTGTCTGCTCTTCTATGGCTTATGGTCATTAACATAATTTTGTGAAGGCGCTTGATAGGGGTGGAGTTAAGGTTGTCGCGTATGCGGATGACGTGGTAATACTGATATTGGGGATGTTTCCATCGGTAATCAGTGAGATTATGGAAGGTGCATTGGGCGAGATTAGCTCATGGGCCACTGGATGTGGACTCAGCGTCAACCCAAGCAAAACTGAACTGATGCTCTTTACCACTAAAACCAAAATACCGACGTTTACGCTTCCACGGCTAAACAATCATCTACAAAACTAAGCTGGAAGCTTAATATCGAGCAATGGGTAAAGAAGGCCTGTGTGGCTTTCTATGCCTGCAGCAAGACCTTTGGCAGGAAGTGTGGACTTCGCCCGAAGATGGTCTTATGGATGTACACTGCCGTGGTGCGTCCCATTCTTTCTTATGGATCGCTAGTCTGGTTGCCTGCGCTAAGGAAAGCTTACAAAATCAAACTTATCAACATATCAACAGGCTACAAGGAACTGCGGCTATAGGCGCACCGGGTGCCATGAAGACATGTCCAACCGAAGCCTTGAACGTTATTCTGCACCTTTTACCACTCGATCTTCACATTATGCATCTATCATCATGTAGTGCGGTCAGGCTAAGGGAAACAGGATGCTGGTGCACCAATCCGTATGGTCACAACAGTATCCTGAATCTACTACCGCAGGATCTGGTAGCTAATCTGACCGACTATATAACTCCCACAGTGAACTTTAGAAATGATGTCACGGTCAGATTCCCAACCAGGTCGGAATGGGAAACTGGCTTACTGACAAATGAGTTCGAATCAACAATTTTCACCGACGGTTCAAAAATGTACTGCGGGGTAGGGGCGGGGATATTCCCTGATTCCCTCAATATTTCCAGGTCTTACCGGCTTCCTGATTCCTGCAGTGTCTTTCAGGCGGAAGTTTTTGCTGCACGAGAGGCCTACCGCCTGCTTAAGCAAACCTCTACACCCCCAAATACCATTGCCATCCTCATTGACAGCCAGGCGGCTATCAAGGCTATAGTATATGCCACTACATCCTCAACAGTGCAAAAAAGAACTCGCCTCGCTTGGCCACCGGTTAGGGATCTGTCTCCTTTGGGTTCCGGGTCACAGCAACATTGAGGGGAATGAGCGAGCTGATGAAGTCGTGAGGCAAGGATCTGCTCTTAATACTTCCCTAGCAAAGGAGGTGAACGTCCCGTTAGGGGTCCTTAAGGGAGGCATCTTCGCGCACTATCTGCTCAAGGTGGACAGTAGATGGCAGGGGGTGCGGAACTGTGTCATATCCAGGCAGATGTGGCCCAAATATTTCCGGAAAAGAACGCAAGATCTAATAAACAGAAACCGTGCAGATATCGCAAGAGTTATGGCAGTTAGTACTGGTCACTGGCCCATCAGGGTTCATGCGGCCAGAATAGGCATTGCATTTAATGCGCACTGTCGCAGCTGCAATACTGCTGACGAGACAGAAACAATCTTACACTTCCTCTGCAAGTGTCCGGCTTTAGGCAAGGCCAGACAGCGCACCTTAGGTAAACTCTTTTTCGACAACCTTATAGAGCTAACGGAGATTAGCATTGGATTAGCATTTTCGCCTTCCTCAATGTAACGGGGTGGATTTGAATAATCCTTACCCGTTTTTCTTCTTCTTTTCCCTAGTAGTTAACGTCCTTGTTACATCCGTTAGGTCACTCGAGTTGTGGTATTAAAACGGTGCTTCTGCGCTAATTAAGTGTCGGCATGGTTGCTGACACAACCACTTCTACCTACTTACCTACCTTTGCTCTAGTCGTCCAACAAAAATGTCTTGATAGGCGCTGTTTGCTCTGCACCATCTGGGAAATTATTCGACGCATCAGGTCTAGAAGGAAGTTTACTATGCACTAGTCGAATCAAAATTGAGGTATGGGATACTTTCTTGGGGTAACGTATCAAATGCACACATTAACAAGTTACAAAAAGTTCAAAACACCATTCTAAAGATGACCGAAGACATCCGTCAAGGCCATCAAGAGAAAACTCTTTGAAGATGTGGCGATATCTCACAATTCACATTAAAATCATGTTTTGTTTACTCGAAATGTACTACGAGTATAAAGGGTGAGCCAACAGGTGGTGTGGATATTAACTATCAATTTCTGTCATTTACTGAATTCAATGTGGTTGATGTTTCTAACAAATGTCAAGCACAATCTTTGGCAATTTTAGTTATGGAGTCGTTTATGACACATCAATGCATTTTTGTTATTCAAGCTTATTTCGAAAATGGGCGATCTGTAAAAGTAACATCTCGTAAAATTAGTGAATTTTTCGGTTAACATAATCGCCCTAGTGAGTCCGGAATTCGTGCAATGGTGAAACGTTTTGAAGAAACTGGTTCATATTAGTATGTTCGGCCAGCACGTATACACCAAAACATCACCATTGTGAGCGAAAGTGTTCAAAACCAGCCAGGCACCTCAATTCGTCGCCGAAGTCAACAATTGGGCCTCACTTATGGCACTTTACGGCGAATTTTAAAAGTTGATCTTCATTTGCACGCCTATAAAATCCAAATTACACAACAATTCAAGCCTTTGGACCATCTACGACGTCGCGTCGTCGATTTGTTAAATGGATGTTGGATCGCCAGGACAATTTGTCATGAAATTTGATCTTTTCCGATGAAGGCCATTTTTTTACGTGACTGCACACTTCGTCGTGGTGTAAGGGCCTAGTAGAGGTCCAAGACTCTTGGGATTTTCTCCCTAGATGAGATTCGAAACCGAGATGCAGTCGACCCTAATCCCTCCTCTCCCATTCCTCCTTTCCCCTCTCCCCTCCGGTGGGCTGCATCAAGGTGTTATACGACCCGTGCCAAGAATCAACCTGACTGGGAGCCCATCCCAAAAATAGCTCAGTCGTGAAGGGAGTATTCGGATACCTGGCTACCTCCGGATTAGCTAGCCTTATCTGTGTATTGCGGATCTCTGCACAGACAGACACTTCTTTCTCCGCTCCTCGTGGGAACACAAAATGAACAATAACAAAAAAGCAAAATTAACAAAACAAAACAAAATTAAGACTGGTTCTCCTTTTAAACCGGACGGTAGTACGGCGCTTAAGCTGTCTACTGGTAAGGCTCCTGAAGTGCCGGTTAGTAGGAAGACTGTGGCTATTCATGGTCCTACTGCTACCAATAGTTGCGTGGAGCCTCAAGGTACTAGTACCCCCCCCACGTTCCACTAGAGACTCTTCGGGAACAAGGCGCACCCTTGCCCCTGTGAAGCTGTCTTACAAAGATCGCCACACAGCTTGCCGGATTCTGGAGCACTTTGGCAGTATACCGGAGTGCAAAAGAACAGAGAAGGTCAACGTCTGCGTAGAATGGGCCAAAAAGATCGTCAACGTAGATAAAGCTGGGACTAGCGGCGACTCCACGTCAAAGCCTAATCGATCGTTGGAGGAATCTGTGGTCCTCCACCCAGGTCCTCCTCCTAGATGCTGCGATGGCGGATGGCACCAGGGCGATGTCAAGCTAGTCGCTTGCGAGGATCAAAGGTCATACGACCTCTACAAGCTAGCCATTAGCAAATTAGGGGAGGTATGGCCAGGTGCTAAGCCCGAGGTTGTTGCAAGGGAAGATATCCCGAGTAGACCAAGAACTCGTACCTGGATCCCAGCCGAATCCTCCAACCCGGATACGACCCTTCGTATCTTTCAAGTCAGCAATCCCGAACTTCCGACGCACAATTGGAAAGTCGCTAAGCTGGACGAGCCAAGATGTCTATACAGATGTGCATTTATTGTCATCAATAATGAATCTCTTGCTCCTTTGGCGATGACTGGAGGTTTTGTCTACTACGGCTTTGACCCTATTACTCTTAAGGTCTATAAAAAAGATGAAGAGTCTGATTTGGGTAAACTGCCCCCCCATCCTGCGGACCCCACTCCCGCTATCAAAGAAACCGATTCATCTATCACATTTCCTTCTCCCGATAGTGATGCTGATGACTCTCAAGCATCACTCCCTAACAATCCGTCTTTTGTCGATGAAGACAAATTGTCTGACATGGAGACGGATGATAATTTTGACAAACTTCATCCACTGCTCTTGAGTGAGGACGAACTGTCCGAATCGTCTTCAGACTTGGAAGCCTTGAATACCACAATGGTGGAGGTTTCTCCGCCTGATTGTAGCGCTTATGCTGCAGTTAGCTCAGATTAACCTCCACCACTCCATTACGGCTTCTGCCGGCCTTCTTCTCCGTCTCTCAAAGGACAGGAAAGATATAGCCTTGGTCCAGGAACCTTGGGTTGTGGACAACTTGATACGTGGACTCAAGACTCCTAACTACTACACCCTGTATGTGCGTGACGAAGGTAAACCCAGAGCGTGTATACTGGTGGAAAGTAACCTAAATGTAACTTTACTCCCTAATTACAGCGACCGAGATACAACCGCAGCGAGAATAGAAACACCCAGTGGCTCTTATTGGTGTCGGCGTATCTCACCCATGACAATATGGACTCTCTTTTTGAGGATAATCTGGAAAGACTGATCGCAGATGCGGGGAGGCAAAAGACTGGTCTCATTATAGGATGTGATGCTAACGCTCACCATACTGTATGGGGCAGTTCCGATATCAACAAAAGAAGTGAGTTACTTTTTTATTTCATTTTAAGTACAAACCTTATTTTGTGCAACATAGGTAACGAGGCCACTTTCGTCACCAGAAACAGGCAAGATGTATTGGACATCACCCTTGCCTCCGACAGTATCGTTCAACGCATCAAGAATTGGAAGGTGTCAAGCGTACCATTTTTCTCGGATCACAGGAATCTCCAATTCTCTCTATACGTAGATTCTTCTAGCCCGCCAGCTTTTAGGAACTACCGCAAAACGGATTGGCTCAAGTACAGGTCAACTTTAAGCAATGTACAATAGTTACCTCAGATCACCTTAATCCCCCCTGCAACCCCCAAGAACTTGATCGAGTGGTTGAGGACTTAACCTCAGCCTTAAATATAGCAATGACTTCTTCCTGCCCCTTGATTCAACCCAGGGGCAAGAAGAAGCCATATTGGTGGATTGCAGGGTTAGGTCATTTAAGAAATAATTGTAGAAAACTTTTCAATAATGCCAAGTACTAGAGACGCTTTAGATTGGGACTTGTAAAAGGCATCCCTAAACATATACAAAAAAGAATTAAGGAAAGCCAAACGTAATTCTTGGAGACTCTTCTGTGGTAAAGTAGAAGAAGCCTCTGAGGCATCTAGGCTGGAGAAAATTCTCCCAATAACACCCAGTTACCTTAAGAAAACTGATGGGTCTTGGACGACTTCAAGCGAAGATTCGCTAAATTTACTGCTTGACACTCATTTCCCAGGCAATTCCCAAGTTCTTAGCGATATGGTTTTCAGCAGACCATCTGCACAGAAAACAAACTCGTCAAAACTGATTACACAGAGCAAGCTTCAGTGGGCACTGCATACCTTAAAACCATATAAATCCGCGGGACCAGACGGCATAATACCTGCCGAGTTGCATCGGTCATCGGATATAATCCTGCCGATGCTTGAGACAATTTTCTAAAGCTGTCTAGACTTGGTATATATCCCAAAGATATGGAAAGAAGTTAAAGTTGTCTTCATACCTAAAGCGAGTAAATGCTCTTACGTAAATCGAAAAGATTTCGGACCTATAAGTCTATCATCATTCCTCTTAAAAACATTAGAACGACTGATTGATATCCATTTACGCAGCAGTATTGATAAGAAACTACTGTCGGCGGCCCAACATGCATATTCCAAGGGCAAATCAGTAGAGACGGCATTACACTCACTGGTGCGTAAAATTGAATATTCCCTGTTTCATACGGAGTATACAATGGTTGCCTTTCTGGATATAGAAGGCGCTTTCAACAAGGTCAATGTATCAGCGATAGCAGAAGCACTTTCAGACCTGAAGGTCGACAGCTCACTTTGCGAACTGATTAATCTACTACTTAATAGTCGGATTATAAAATCTAAGCTGGGTGGGATGTCTACCAGAAGGTCTTTCAGTAGAGGCACTCCGGTGGTGTTCTATCCCACCTTTTGTGGAATCCGGTGATCAATGAGCTATTGATAGTCATGGAAGGCGAGGGTTGCACGGCGATCGCTTATGCAGATGATGTTGCTTTGGCTGTCTCAGGAAAGCACTTAAATACTCTAAAGGAACTTCTACAAAACGCTTTAAACATACTCACTGGATGGGCAGTTCGGTGTGGTTTGGGTGTAAGCCCCCACAAAATTGAACTTATACTCTTCTCCAGGAATATAAAATTCCGTCAGTCGACCCTCCTTCTCTCAATGATATCAGCTTAACTTTCTCTGACACAGCAAAATATTTGGGTCTCATCCTGGATAAGAAATTAAGTTGGAAACCTCATATTGAAGAAAGAGTAAAGAAAGCTACAGTAGCACTTTTCTCTAGCAAAAAAGCTATTGGAAATAGATGGGATTTCGGTCATTAGACCGATACGCACATACGGGGTGATTGTCTGGTGGACGGCCTTAGAAAAAGCTAAAAATCGCAATTATCTAAGTAAGGTCCAGCGCACAGCTTGCCTGTGCATAGGCGGAGCATACGTACAACTCCCTCTACGGCACTGGACATTTTGTTTCATCTGATACCCCTCGATATATTTAGTAAGCAAATGGCAGCGAATTCAGCCGTTCGCCTCGAAGCTACCCAACAGTGGTCAAGAAAAGAATTTGGCCAGGCTTCCATTTTGAATAAATTCAAATTCTCTCCCGAAAAGACTGTCGTGAATTCCATACAATCGGAAATCCATCAATACATGCTCTTCATGCGAACACATCCCTATAAGACAATCGCTCCTAACTTTGCTCTCAACTAACTGCAAAAACTTTACGAAAGATAAATATCATATCCTCCTAAGATCGTATCGTTCTTTTGCTTTCGATCCGCCCACCCGAGAGGTTGTCCGAGAAGAGAAGCTCACCTCTCCTAAAAAACGTGGTCAATTTCTTCTACCAAAAGATCTCCAAGGTGTTCATTGCTTGAGAGAATCAAAGCTATCAATTTAGTTTGCGTGATACTGACCTTCCAACCTCTGTGAGAGATCTTAAAATTATACACCTTTATACCCTGTATCACCTTACTGAAGAGTTGCCACGTGGAGTGCTAAAGAGGTTAAGTAATAAGAACTAATCCGCCTCGGAATCACTTTTTGGACCATACCCCCTCCAGCAACTCAATCGAGACTCTTCTCCAGCGGCAAAAGCAGATATTCACCAGACATACCCTACCACCTGCCAGATCTAACCACCCAGCTATTCCACGATCAGCAAGAGAATTGATCAGATCCGCGCAGCAAGTGCAGGATCATACATACCTCCCGGACAATACACACTACCCCATACCTACTATGTCGATCAACAAAAAAAATTCACCAGACTTGACTATTGAAAGCTCGCACAAAATAACACCTATACATATATTTGAATTAATCAGCGAATTGCATTAAATTGTTCGTTAATGAATTGTAACCAGTGCGTGTAAGAAAAGAAATTTTGTATTTCTCATAAGAAACAGTGTCCACAGCATTCATCATCGTTTTTGTGCGCACAACAACGTGGGAGAGAACAAGTAAGTGGCGAAATTTATTATTTTAGTATTTTTTTTTTATATATTTTTTAAAGAACTCGCTTTTACAAAAAGAACGCGAAGATTCCCCTCCCCGCGCAGCTAACCCGCAATATCACACGGACGAAGAAGAGCTTGCACGCGAAACGAATTGCGTCTTAAGGAAAAGACCTAGCAAAAAACGCAGAGCTGGCTCTTCGCCCGAAATCGAGCCGCGAAAAGAAGACAAGCAAAATGAGTCGAAGCCAAAACAAACTCAAGCTAAAGCACGTCCTCCGCCTGCAATAAACGTCGTTGGCATAACGGACTACAGTAAGCTACATTGCCTTCTTAAAGGTACGACGACATCGAAATTCAAGGTAACGTCACTCAGGAACAATGCGTGGAAAATTAACGTTGATGACTCCGATGGCTACCGAGCAATATCACAAAAATTAAACACGGAAAAGATCCAGTGGTATACTTATGAAAATAAGTCAGAAAGACCACTGCGTGTTATAGCAAGGGGTCTCCACCCCTCGTGCACAAAAGATGACGTAATGAACGACCTCAAAGCTAAAGGTTTAAAAATTCTTAATGTCGTCAATATTCTCAAAAAGGTGAAGCAACAAACGGAACAAGGCCAGGAAATCGTGGTCAAGCATGGACTTCCGCTCTTTATGCTTACCTTTGACAGGAGCGAAAATGTAGACGATATTTATAACGTTAAAACTATTCTGAATATCGTAGTCAAGATTGAGCCTATGCGTACGAGTACGAGATCGATACCTCAGTGTAAACGCTGTCAAGGCTTTAATCACACACAGTCGTATTGTCAAAAAGAGCCGAGATGCGTAAAATGTGCTGGTAACCATCTCTCAGAAAAGTGTGACCTAAATAAGCAGGCCCCGGCTACCTGCATTAACTGCAAAGGAAAGCACCCAGCGAACTATCGAGGTTGCGAAGTTGCAAAAGAGCTTCAAAAAAGGCGAGACACATTTAAAAATATTCAACGCCAGAACGCAGAACCGGTTAAAAATAGTCGTGAAATCGCTAAGCCAAGGGTAACGACCGTCAATAAACACGTCAAACTTAAGACGAGAGTCGAGCAAAGTAAAGTTCCTTCGGCAAAATCAAAGGAAAAGCCACAATCTCCAGAGACGCTAACATATGCTCAAGCTGCTTCGCTAGAAACCAAGCAAAGCGGTGTTACAGTAGACCCAGTCTCCCAAGTCTTCTCTATAATTCTTGCGAAACTTGAGGAGCAAACGAAGGTAAACAAAGTCATATTTGATAAATTGAGCAAGCTCGAGTTAAAACCTCGCCAAAAAAGAACTCCCATATGAATATGAATCAGATACTAAAAATTTTAACATGGAACGCAAACGGCCTTCTACAAAAAAACGCCGAATTAGAAGTATTCTTACGAAATGACAACATTGACATTTGCTTGATCTCTGAAACTCATTTGACAAAGGAATCCGGAGTCAAAATAAGAGGGTATCGTGCTTATCACGCATACCACCCTTCCGGAAGAGCTAGAGGCGGATCCTCCTTATTCATTAAAGACTGCATTGAGCACTCCATAAATACGACGATTGAAATCGATACAATGCAAACAAGCTCAGTTCGAGTTAAGAATAGGCACTCGTATTTCAACATCGCGTCCATTTATTGTCCTCCGCGATGCACGTTTCGAAGTAACGACTTTGTACGTCTCCTTGACTCACTTGGACCGAATTTCATTATAGGTGGCGATTTCAACGCAAAACACACCTTTTGGGGTTCCAGATCCAATTCACGGAAAGGCAGACTTCTGTACGAAGCCGGTATGCAATTCGGGGTTGATTTCTTTTCGACGGGGAAACCGACGTATTGGCCCTCTGATACAGCAAAAACACCGGACCTAATAGACTTCTTCGTAGCGAAAGGAGTATCTTCAAATTTTGCGAAAGTAGAGGAAAGCTTTGATCTCTCCTCAGATCACTCGCCGGTAATCTTGACAATAAGTGACCGACTAATGACAGTAGAAGCTGTGCCTAGATTAACTAACAAAAAAACTAACTGGCGCGACTTTAGAACTGATTGCGAAGAAAATATTGTCTTAAATGTATCGCTCAAAACACCCTTCGAAATAGAAGATGAGCTCGGCAAATTTATTGAATCAATACAAAATGCCGCGTGGAAAAATACACCTTTAAGGAGGAAAGAAGTCCCATGCAATGAAGCTTATTATCCGCCGGAAATAAAAGAACTTATTCGAGAAAAGAGGAGAGCACGCAAAATATGGCAACAAACTCGCGCTCCCCAGCATAAAACCCACTCGAATTTCCTATGCAATAAGCTTAAAAAAGCGATCCAAGACCTAAAAAACGGAGAGACTTCAGCTTATCTTGAAGGTTTAACCGCCGAAAAAACCACTAATTACTCGCTCTGGAAAGCTGTCAAAAGAATTAAAAAACCCCAAATACATTCGCCACCGATAAGAAAAAACAACGACGAATGGGCAAAAGGTGACAAAGAAAAAGTGGATCTATTTGCCGAGCACTTAGAAGAGACTTTTAAGCCATTTGATGGAGAAACATTGGTAGACGATTTTACCGGTACGACTACGACATCTGACAACCTTAGAATAAAAAGTGTGTCACTTATAGAACTTTGCCAGGCAATAAAAAACCTGAAAAATAATAAAGCTCCTGGCTATGATTTAATAACCGGACAAATCCTCAAGGAATTACCAAAAAAGGCACTATTAAAATTGCTTTATTTAATAAATGCTTCCATTAGATTATGTTACGTTCCAAATCAATGGAAAGTCGCAGAAGTCATAATGGTTCCGAAACCGGGGAAATCTCCAAATGACAAAAAATCGTACAGACCGATATCGCTACTACCAATAATAGCGAAGGTATTTGAAAAACTCCTTCTGAAACGGATTCTTCCGGTCATTGAAGAGAGACGCCTAATACCTGACCACCAATTCGGGTTCAGAATCAAGCATTCCACAATAGACCAGGTTTATAGAATAACCGACGAAATTGAAAAAGCCCTTGAGGAGAAAAAGATTTGTTCTAGCGCTTTTCTTGACGTATCTCAAGCCTTCGACAGGGTTTGGCACGATGGATTGAATTATAAGCTAAGACGAATCCTTCCGGAGCAACTTAATAAGATCTTAGAATCGTACCTTAAAAACAGACTTTTTCGTGTTAAGCACGGAACTGAATATTCTGATTTTAAAGAAATCGCCGCTGGAGTTCCGCAAGGAAGTGTCCTTGGGCCTATCTTATTCTTGCTGTACACTCGGGACATACCTCAAACTGAAGGCACTATTGTAGCTACGTTCGCGGACGATACGGCTATTCTGGCAACGGAAAGTTCAATCGAGTCAGCAACCATAAAACTCCAACGAGCCTTGGATAAAATCTGTGAGTGGACAAAAACTTGGCGCATTGTTCTTAACGAGACCAAATCGACGCATGTTAACTTCACTTACAAGAAAATAATCAACCTTCCCGTTTTCATTAACTCGGTACAAATACCGCATGCAAACGAAGCTAAATATCTGGGAATGACACTAGATGCGAAACTTAAATGGAAACCTCACGTTAAAAAGAAACGTGACGAAGTCGAAAATCGACTTAGAGAAATGTATTGGCTAATTGGAAGATATTCCAAACTAAGCGTATATAACAAACTGCTTCTGTATAAGCAAGTGCTTAAACCCGTGTGGACGTACGGTATACAACTCTGGGGTTGTACCAAACCAAGTAATAGGAATCTCATACAATCATTGCAAAATAAAATTATAAGAATAATCGTGAACGCTCCCTGGTATATCAGAAACAATGATATCCACAGAGACTTGGGGATAGCTACCGTGGAGGATGAAATAAAAAACTTCGCTCGCAAGCTTCGTATTCGTCTTCATGGCCATTGCAACTGTGCCATACTCCAAACTTTGGATGTGACAAATCTTACGCGCCGACTTCAAAGAACGAAACCGTTCGAATTAGCGCTATAAGACAAAAAGCCGCATGTCATGACGGTTTCAGCAGGTGCTTTTATTGGAAATCTACCTGCCTCACGCGAATATAAATCTGAAGCTTAAACTACTTGATAAGGTCAAACTTAGTCGTAGTAAACAAAACGAAGGGAAGGGTGTTTTTAGTCAGTAGAAATCTGACACTACTATGAGTACACGGTCTCATAGTGTCTCATGAAGATTTTCACCTACCCACGAAGAAAAAAAAAAAAAAAAAAAAAAAAAAAAAAATATATTGATAGTGCTAATTGTCTTTTGTATTCTTACGCACACGGAGAGTAAATTTGATTTCTCTGATTTTTTATATACATAATTGCAAGTAACTGCACAAGATCGGCTACAGTATCTGTTGCAAGACTGAGTCAGATAATTCATTTTGTATTACATTTTTAAATCTTTTCTAAATCATATATATAAACTTTTGGATTTGTTTTATATATATCTAATATATAGTACAGTAATATGACTGATCATAGTACCCCGTTAGTTTGCGATGCAGAAATATATGTACATTTCTTTTAAATACCTAAGAGCGTGTTGATTTGTTTTTCTTCGATAATGTGTCGTAGATTAAGAATGAAAAGGAGGAAATGAGAATAGAGAGAAAGCGAGTGTGATAGCAAAATAATGCAAGTTAGGGGCTAAATTACAGAATCACGGCATGGTTTAGCCAGGCGGTGTAGCAAAAGACTGCACTATGAGGTGGGATAGCCCAATGCGAATTAACATCGTATCGCAGGATGTGGTAATTGAAGAAGCAAGTTTTTGAGCAAGAATAGAATGGCACGATATTTTTTTCTGTAGGCGAGGAAAAGTGACAGCGAAGATACCCCCCAATCCGACGAGCTGATGCCGTGCAACCACAAGCGTGCCATATGCTGTCATGAAGGGAATATTATATTATATATTATATTATATTATATATATATTATAATATATATACCCCGCCTCGTTAGATATATCTTACTACAACACGGACTACACCATCCCACGTCTGAACTTTGACAAGAACTTCCTCGTCACCATCCCCTCCAGATCACTCTGGAATGATGATGCATTTTTAGAAGATGGGTCAATCCACTTCTTCATTGACGGCTCAAAATCCAAGGACGGAGTTGGTGTAGGTGTTTTCTCTGACAGACTTAATCTCAAGCTCCCATTCCGTCTTCCAAATCATTATAGCGTGTTCCAGGCGAAAATTTTGGTGATTAAAGAAATCTTATCTTGGTTTAAGAAAAACGTCATATCTGCTAGAAATATCCGCATCTTTTCAGACAGCCAAGCGGCAACCAAATCCTTGGAATCGACCTCTATAAATTCCTTAGTAGCTCTAAACTGCCGTTCGTGTCTCGTGGAGATGGCTGAGCAGTTCAATATTCACCTGTGTTGGATGCCGGGGCATAGGGACATTCCAGGGAATTATAAGGCCGATGAACTCGCCAGTTATACCCATCCTTCCGGATAAAGGCTGCTTAGGTATACCAATCGCTACTTGCAAACTCAAATTTAAGCTGGATGCTATCGAGAGTACGATTCTTAGGTGGACAACTGGACCCACATGTCTAGCTACAAAACAAATTTGGCCGAAGCTGGATCTAAAACTTTCTAGGAATTTAATTTCTCTCAACAGATTGCATATCGATGCTATAATAGGTGTCATCACTGGACACTGTCTAATAGGCAAGCATGCTGCAAGGCTAGGCGTTTTTGGAACGACTTTTGTAGAAGCTGCATGAACGAAGAAGAGGAAGAAACTATTCCTCACCTTCTATGTTTCTGGCCAGCTCTCTCCCGTAGAAGAAAGCTTCACTTAGGAGCCCCCTATTACAACGACATAGGCGACCTGAAAAACATCGATATTAAGAGCCTCCTACGCTTTATAAGAAGCTCAAAATTTAACGAGTAGGTAGGAGAAACTTTCTCCCATGATCCATGTGGTATCACAATGGATCTATTATTGGTCTAAGTGTGTTGGCGATTCTCTGCTGGCCGCCACTTCAACTTAACCTTACCTAACCTAAGGTCTATAGCAATAACCCAGCGACAAATTAGGATCTCAAACATAACATCCACCACTTATTCTTTATAAACTCATCGATAATTTTGACCTTCCGATGATCGCTTGCACAGAAGCCGTGGTGGTCACATGAATGATTTTGTGCTTTATTCATAAAATTTCCACCGACCGATCAGTAATTACAATGGGTCATTAACCAATAAAATTCTACATGGATTTCACAATAAATGTGTGTATTTTGGATTTATCGAATAAATACGACGATGAAGTTAAAGGCGAAAAATTATTACCGAATGCGAAAAAAACAATATATCGAAATTGAACTATATTTAATTTACATATATGCACAGTAGGTACAAAGGTAGTCTTAGAGCTGATGCTAACGGTTTGGTGGTCTGATTACAAAAGAGAAAGATTTAAGTTCATTTGTGCAGATGGGGCGTTAACATTGGCAAAACTATAAAAAAAAATTAGTGAGTTTTTAACAATAACGAGAGAGAGTTTACAATAAATTGAGATACAATAAAATATAGTGTACGGTTTGTATGTTTGGTTAATTTGTGACCAGAGTACAAAACAGTGTGTTTAATTTAATGAAAACTTTCACACTATCTGCTGGCTCACCCTCTATACTATACTAGGGCCCTTGTATGCACTACGACCTATAAGATCTATTGTACAAGCCCGGTGTTTAGCCGAGAACTTGGTTAAGGCCCTTGATAAATTTCAATAAAGCTCCAGGCTCAATGTTCCAGAAGTCAGAAGGGCTGAATAAAGCGCTCCTGCGATGGAGAAGACTTTTTCTTGCGGCCATGGGGCATTCACAAAGACTATGTTCTGCTGTCTCTTTTTGCACTTCACATAGCTGGCATGCGTCTGTATCTGCTACTCCTATTTTGTGCGGGTGGTACCTGAGTGGGCAATGACCATTCAAGTAGCCTGTTTAGGTTCTTAAGTCTACTTTCCTAAGCTCGAGTAGCTTTTTAGCCTTGCAGCGGTTGAGATTATTGAACTTCTTTGCCTGCCTTAGGCCCTTGAGTTTGGCCCAGTACTCTGCATGATGATCATCTTCCCACTTTTTTATTTTGATGTTTGCGCTACTCCGTGTAACTCCAAAATAGGGTTCAGGACCGACTAGTGGGCGACTAGCGCCTCTTGCTAAGCAGTCCGCCTGTTCGTTGCCCTCGAAGCCTTCGTGTCCTGGTATCCAAGCCACAATGACCGTGTTTTTCGATGCGAGATCTTCGAGTAGGTTTGCACAGTCCCATACAAGTTTGGATGCTACCGTGTAAGATTTCAGAGCCATAAGTACTGCCTGGCTATCCGAGAGGATCCAGATACGAGTACCCTCGACCCTTCTTCGCAGACATTTTCGTACACAGAGCTCGATTGCATGGACTTCCGCCTGAAATACCATATTGTTGGTAATTTCCCAAGCTCTGCTGCACGTTGGAACCTGTGTCCATAAACCCTACGCCAGTGCTACCTTCTTCCAATTTGGAACCATCTGTGTACCAATTTTGAGAGTTTAGTAAGACTACAAGCCCTTTATTCCTCCATGTGTGGCTGTCACCTATGACCACATTGAATTTTCTGGAGAACCGGTATTTCTTGAGCATGGTATCTGGGATTTGGAGAATAGGGTCATTTTGAATATATTCTAGAATCTTCTACCTGTAAAGTTGCCAATTTTAAGGTTCGAGATCTTGGGCAGCCTAAGAGCACTCAGCATAGCTTCTTTTTGTACCGCAAAGTGCAACGGTGTGAGGCTAGGCATTGCTCCCATTGCAGAAGTGGGGTATGTTCTCATTGCCCCTGTGATACTCAGACAAGCTAGACGATGGATTTTATTCAACTGAGTCTTGGACTGTACGGTTTTTGGCCACCAAGCCAACGATGTATAGGTGATCACGGGTTTGATAATGGCTCTGTACGTCCAATATATTATTTTGGGTTTTAGCCCCCAAGTCTTACCATGTAGGCGGTGGCACATAAACATTGATACTCTCGCTTTCTCGGTAACCTTGTTCAGGTGTGAATTGCAGGTGAGCGCCTTGTCAAGGATAACACCCAGGTATTTCGCTTTTTTTGTTTTTTATAATTTGCGCGCACTCAAAGGGTTATGAATACCTTTTAACATGTTTACACACAGTGTGGGCCTTGGAAAGGATGGATAGAGAGAGAGAGAGAGAGAAAGATTTTGGTACAGTGGTTCTTGAAGCTCAACTTGCTTCAGCTATTCCTAGAATATGTCGATTGAAACGTTTTCCAGTGTAATTTGTTTAAGAGTATAATTTTTTTTCCTGGAAAAGGGTACAAGTATAGTTTTTCCGGGGTTGATGGTAAGTCCATTTGTCTCGCACCAATCAAAAGTTAAATTATGAAGGAGCATACTCGATTCCAGTTCTGTGCACTCCTTAATATTTTTGCCACTATGTTGTCCGGGGTGATGACACCGATCATCAATTCCAGCGCCCTTCTTTCGGCTTCCCATCTGCTGCAGGCGAAGAACGTTTTGTTTGCGTCATCTGCTTGTGAGTCGCCATACTGGCTAGCCGAACTCCTTGTTTTGCCCATTTTGTGGAGGTAGGCGTTGAATTATCCGTGCCCGGTATGAAAGAGTGTGACGTAAAAATGTACTTTGTCGTGTTCCCGTCCCTTCCATTCGGCGATATTCTTGATCGGCCTCGCCGTCCATCGCCCTTTGCTTTCGGTGCTCCATATTTCCTGCCACTGCTGTTTTGTGAGCTCCTTCGCTTCCTCGGTTGCCACTTCCACTTCAATTTTCGTCTTTTTGTAGTAGTTGTACATACTTCCGAGGAAATCGACACGGGTCACTTTCGCGATCAAGAGGACGGATGGTTTCGACACCATTCGGTGCGAATTTGCAACACGTAGTGTTGCGCGTCTCTGTATTGCGGCCATTTGCTTCCTGTATTTATCTTACGTAGTGCGTCGGTCCATATCTCACACCCGTACAAGAGAAAAGCGTGGGTGACGTTCACCAGAAGGTTTATCTGCTCAGGGACGTTGTGACCTTCGCAGCTCGTTCCGAAGCAGACCTTATTTGTTGCCATAAAGTGAGCTTCGGTTTTAGGGCTATCCCTAGATACTTTACTGCTTCCTTGCTGGTGATTACCTCAGACACGACTTCGAAGTCGACAATAGTCGGAAGCCTCTTCCTAGTTAGAAGGACTTTCGCCATCTTTTCTGTGGCCAAACCCAGACCATGTTCTTCCATCCAGAAATGTACACGTCTCATCACCTGGTTCAGTTTTCTTTGCGCGTTCGCGGTGTCTCTTGCCGTAACCACCACGGTGATATCGTCTCTTTAACCCACTAGAAAGGTGTCCTCAGGCATCTTCATACGAAGGATTCTATAGTAGGAGATGTTCCACAGATCAGGTCCTAAGATTGACCCCTGTGCTGCTTGCTCCTGCAGTAATCTCTTTACTTTGAGGTCCCTCTGTGTTGTTGTATAGCAACTTTCGATCCTTGAGGCAGTCTTTCGCCATCTGCAAGAGATATTTGGGAATATCAAAGGTATTTTCGATGACATTCAGCATGTCGCAGCACCTGGATGAATTGAAGGCATTTCGTACGGCCAGAGTTAATAGCAATACGATCTTCGTTGAATAGTGGTTGCCTTGTTGAGTCATTTGTGCGGTCCTTACCACTTCATCATTTGCTCCAATCGTAGAGTACACGATACAGTATGACACAGTCTTGCAGACAAGTCTCCTGCTCTCTTCGGCGAAGTAGAAATTTAGGAGTTGTAAAATGATTTCCGGCACTTGCACCATAAAATGAAAATTCGCTTATGGAAGAAAATTAAATTTTGTCTGCAGTCAAATAAGTTGTACAGATGTGCCTATATGACTCCATTGCGAATTCCCATTAGCAGTTTACATTCACAGTGAGAGTGATAAGAAATTGCATTCACAGTTATTACTGCGAATTCACGACTTAGCCCAACTGTAGTACGATCTACTCGTATATATTGATGGTTTCGTTACGTAGTGCGTATGTACTTGTACCGGATTCTAAGGTGTGTCACGATTGCCATGTCATTAAGTTGGTTATTCCTTGTTGGGCCTAGAAGCAGATGGTTGGAAGAAGTTCGATATCTTTTCTGGGCGCGTCTGGGGATTCCTCCTGATAAGTTGCAACCCATTGTAGAGGATCAGAAAGGATGGAGAGTTCACCCGTATTGAGGATAATCAAGCTTTTACTGCCGGAGTATTACGGCAGTCATGTGTTCCATTACTTTCTTCCAAAATTCGAGAGGCCAAAAAGGATACTATATGATTCATGAGAAGATGGTTAGTATCCTTTTATTACTCGTGGATTCATTAACATATTTAAATCTCTAAAACTTTAAATTTAATCTCATCGACATTGAAACCATGCCTCAATGAATGACTGGTTCGTTCTAATACTCCATCCACCGACACCTTTTTCCTTAATATACTACTCAACTTCATATTAAATTAACTTCGCTGTATGCGCATAAATATCCATACTTCTCTTTAAGGACGAGTCCGCAAAGAACACCTGCTCGGTGTAGCCTGCCTGCAGGCGCACATTTCCCCAAGCTCTTTCGCATTTCAAATTAATCACCGAAGACAAACGCACATAAATATCCATAAATCAATGTGCTGCTAGTCCCCCAGCAACCCAAAAAGAAACAAATCCTTAATTTTTCAAGCAAAGAGGAGGGAGAGAACCCAAAACCTAACCAATTGTCCATAACGTGAATCTCAACCGGAGAAATGTATCTATCACCGGAGCTTCCCGCTTATGATGGATTCTCCATTACATATGCCAGGATGATTGTCTCCCTGAGTTTCGTGGGGTAGTACATTTTTCAATTGTAACAGCATTTACTAGACATCCTTTCCAGGACATACAGTACCTATAGATAGACGTCGCCTATGTTGGCAGTTCCTTTTACCAGAGTGAGTGCTCTCTTAGTGTATTTATATTTTTTTTTAATTAATTCTCATCCCCGTCAGGATAATAGATCCAGCTTAGGAAAATAATTTTCCGTTTAGCCTCCTCTTATAGCGGTAGGTATGCTGTTGAGCATAATCTCACGTTACCAATAATGGAATACCTTGACTTGTGTTACCACAAAAGACGTCTTCTTATGCGCATCAGCAGCTGCTGTTTGGCTATGAAACAAGGAATGTTTTGCAATTTTCCACGATTTATGCAAGAATGGAGTTGGGGGACATCCTGGCGCAGGGCTAATGAGGTCGAGGAGGCTCATTGATTGTTTGACTGTTCATCTGATGAACTGAGCTGAGAGATTCAATTCAAGTCACGATTATTAATTTTTTTTTTCTTTTCCGCTGTTCGATTCGAAAGAGACAGAGGAGTCTCATATGAATTTATTTGGGATTAGTGGGATTTTTTTTCCTATTTAACGGTTCATTTAATAAATTTTATTGTTGCCGATTCTGAGAGAAGGTTGACTGATTTTTGGCAAAATTTATGATTGATTTAGTCATATTTCAGGCCGTAGATGGCATATTATAACCCCCTCGGGTGGTGGAAAGTGAGTGTATTGACGACATTTGATCCGTTGGCTGCTAGTCGAAGCGGTGAAGGTTAAGAGAATCCTTGATGTATGAGACTTATTTGAACGGAAGGAGAATTTATTATTTTGCATTTTGGGATATGTTAGAGATGAAGCCAGTTGATAAATGTTCTTTACCCCGAGCTAAGGAAGGAAATTCAATATGCACAATATTTTGAGGAGGCACTAAGTAGGTGCTATCATGTTTGTGCTTATTTTGGCGTTCTGTGGGTTTTGGTTCATGGAAATTTGTAAGGGTAGGCAGGATTCCAAGAAAAGTGTCATTCTAAAGTATGCCACAGTGAATGCTAGTCTTACCCTTAGAGTAGACTTCGCGGGAATATTATTTGCTTAACCGTGTATTGAAGCATAAATCTGTTATAAGGCATCTATCCCTGAGGCTTTGGATCAATCAAATCTTACTGGGTGCCCGACCCATGAAGAGTGTCTATCTGACACACAATATTCCCGACGTATGTAGCTAGGTAGAGGTGGTGGTTCAAATACCATGACACATGTAACCTGGTTGTATGATAAGGTATACTAAACCCAGCATGTCTAGTTCAGGTAAAGAATGACGGCTCCAATCCTCTTGTCGGATATCGCACTTAGATCGTCAAAGTTTAGCTAGAGAACGTTGTGTGGCTTTCGCTAGGGTCAGACATCTGTAACGAAAAGAAAAAAGTGATTCTTTCTCGTATCTTTGCAGCTTCGACAAACGGTGTTATGGCGGATACCCAGCTTGGCTACGTTGCCTCCTATTGACCAATACCCTGTATTTATGGCTACAGTTTTGGCCATGGTCTGGTCTTGATCTGCTCAATAGCTCCTTTGATTTAGGTTTATTGTAGCTATGTCATACATTTCTTGGCATAGCGCAGCGGGTGATGGATTATATTTAGAGCATCCGTTGGACAGGATCTCAAGGCGCACGTGATACCTACACATGCTGCCATTTGGACTCTTTTTTTTTTTGGCCTATCGATATTGTATTTTCTATTTTAGCAGAGCACCAAATGATAGCTCCGTAGGTGTGAATTGGATGTACCACGAATTTGCACATCCAAAGCGTCAGAATTTGTTGAAGACCACTTTTTTGTCGAAACTTTTCCTGTATATGTAGAAGGTTAGGTCAGGTAAGTGGGTTGACGTAGGGGGTAGAAATCGAATACATCACACTCAGGTCGATATAGAACCATTGTGATACCCATGGGGGGAAATAAAAATAAAACGAATCCTTTCCTCGTGAAAAATATGCGTTTATGTACATTGCTTAGTAGAAAGCATTCAGAACTTACTGTGTCTGAGATACAAGCCATCCATTGGACAATTCTTCAAGCAACTTATTCTTTAGATGGTAGAGGGCTGGGCAGTGGCAAAGAAAGCAAGTAGTGTCCGCCTGAACCTCCTCGTCAACACAGCCTCTGCAGAGGTCTTCGTTCATCACACGAAACTTTTTCATGCCGTATCGCAAAGTGTTATGTCCCATTATGACACCTATGAGAGAAGAAAGGGATTTTCTATCCCTCTGCATAAATCTGAATATAGGCCATAGCTTTCTCGTGGCGATGCAAGTTGCAAGTATCTAAAAAGATCTACCTATTATTCGCCTCCGCTGGAGCTTTGTTCCCTGCTTCGAGTTTGTGTGTGCAAGGCGGGATGTACACTGAGGGATCGGATTGATGTGAGTTTAGAGCTGAGCCTCCTCTAGCCAGTTCGTCGGCTTTCTTATTCCCAGGTATGCCTTCATGTCCAGGGACCCAGCACCTTGAGCTCTTCTCTACAACACTTTACAAGCTTCGATTTTATTCTCTATCAGATATTGCTTTTATCGCTGCGTGGCTGTCGATGAAAAATATGGTATCCTATCGTGGTATTACCCTCATCGCAGCCGCACGGAGTGGTATTGTCACAATACGACCACTGTCTGGAAAACGTTACTGCAATTCGGAAGTCGAACTGAGAAGGAGACACCTAGCGGTTATGAGCAGATACCTGCGCCTACCTATTTCCGTTTTCGATCCATCGGTGTACACAGCTATGGATCGCTCGTTAGGTGTTCTATCGTTTCTACATTCCTCCCTGTTCGGATAAAAAATAAAAAATAAATATTTGACAGCTCTTTAAGTGCCAGGGCCTAGCTTCTCGCAACCACACATGTTGTGTGCGTTATATTTTTAGTGCCGTATCCGAAGGGGAATTTGGTTTGAGAAGCTTTTTCTAGACAACAATACTCTCGGATGTTTGCTAGACGTTCGCGAGAGGTGGGACCGTGAAAAAATGTTTCCCTGCTCGGACAGGTGCTTAGAAATGGTCCCGTGTAGTCTGGGTATGACTAAGTGTTGTCTGTACTAGATACATTGCCAAGATATCTCTGTAGGAGACCCATTGCATTTGGCCTCCAGTTATCGGTTTGGCTTAATCTTACGGCACCAATAGCCACTTCTTCTTCTTCCTTTTATCAGCGAGGTTATGATCCGCAAATAAGGTATACCAACCCTCCCACTTCACCGGAATCAGAGAACGGGCAGCACAAGTACTCTGTCTTTTTTGAGCTAATGCGATACCCATTTCCCTTCAAAACGTCCACCCACACATCCAGTGCTCGTTGCAGGGATGTAGGATCCTCACTTATGATGGCTCCATCGACAGCAAAGAATAACTGATATACCTTGGGGTCCGCCACTTTACCTTCAAGCAGATAATCAAGGACTGTAACAAAGAGCAAATGACTTAAAACCCTTCCCTGGTGCACCCCGACTTTGATTGGGAACTCTTCGGTTACTCCAGGGTGGCATCTTACTCTTGTCTTTGCTCCTTCGAACATGTCAGCTTTCATCTGTACATAGGTTTCTGGAACCCCTCGATTTCTTAGCGACACCCATATCAGATCTCGTGGTTGTCTGTCGTATGCTTTTTCAAAGTCAACCAATATAATATGCAAATCCTTTAAGGAATCACGATGTGTTCCCATTATGATCCTTATACTTTGGATTGCATCTGTGGTTGATTTACCCGCGACAAAGCCGCACTGATCATCAGATAGCCGTATTATTTTTCGCAGTCGGCCACCTGTGACATCAGCTTGATCGAATGGTTGTTATCACAGTTTCGCGTATCACCCTTCCCTTTGTATACAAGGAGAACGCAACTTTCCCCCCCATAGATTCGGCATTGGATCACCTCGCACAAATTTGAAGATGAGAATTCTGAGCCATCTGAACCCGATGTCTCCCATTATTTCCAGAGCTCATCTCGAGCTGTATTCCTTTTCGAGGCGAGCTTTTTCGTCACTATTATTAGAGGGGTACTTTGACCAAGCTTTGAAATCCGTTTTATTCTCATTTATCACCTTCTTAGCCTGTTTGTCCTTTAGCACCTTGTTTACAATCCCATCGTGCCGTCTGATTTAGCCTTCTCATCCTTTTCAGGTAACACAATTTGCTTTCCCTATTCATTAAAAATTCCACGACTTGAAATGCACACACACCACAAAAGATAAAGTTAATTGCATTAAGCACTTCAAAACAAATAGCTTGCTGAACCAGTCGCTGCAAGCGAAGCCCCTTTTCAATGGCACGTCGACAATAATGTTTGCCTGTGAAAGGAAAGCGAAAGAGCTCTGTGCAAAGCCAAAGCCTTACGCAAACCAGTTAACTGTTGCATGCGATATGGATGGGGAATGGTGTGTTCAAACACTTGGATTGCGCCTGTGGTGAGGTCCTTTAGCAGCCAGCATCCTTTTCAAATGCCGCCACGCCGCAGCTCAAGGGAAGAGGATGTACTAGGCATGAAAAGGCAAAGAGTCACGGATTGGGACTACCCACCCTTGCCTAGAAAAACCATATGGAAATTAATAATTAAATTTATTTCATTTCTCACTTGAAGGAGAATAGTTCTGCACACCGCACAGATGGATGGTAGTTGGGGGAGCGCAGACGACGTGGCAGTGATTACCAAAGGACTGGTCGGAAAGATGAAACCCACCAATGCACGTAATGTAGGATGCTACCGCTGAAGCTAAACAGTGCTTCATAGATTAAAGCTGGTATACAAGTCGCGAGTACTCTCGGTCAGAGTTACTTGGTAAGTTTAATTACATTAGCGGTGAATATCATTTAATTGGTGTCGCGTGGTGTTGGTATCAGGACAAGTTGAAGTTGATAATTAAAACAGTCTTCAATGGAATATCAATGAGGTTAGGAGCACAAGTAGGTACAACTTAAGCTTATGACGAAAGAATCAGTTAATCAACAGTAAGCCAGACTTGTATCTGCCACTTTGAATGATGCTTCAATAATTTCAAAACCTGCGCGGACAGTTAAGTAGCTTAACATGTTCAGTAATCGGAGGTTCATGATTTGAGTATAAGGACAAGTTATGAGTGCCTCCCAAACAGGTATACCTACATATGAGAGGCTGAAACCAAAGAAAGGGGCGAACGAAATATACAAATATATCTGTTCCTTGTTAAACCAGGAAATTCACAGAATGCCTGGAACAATGCCTGCACACAAGAACATAAAAGAATAAAATGCTCTTCCTCATTCCAGCTTCTCTCTAGCATGATATGAATATCACAGACTCCAAAAAGTAATCAGATGGCTGCAACTTCGCAAAAAATTCAATTTTTACAGATATAGGTATAA
The DNA here is from genome assembly GCA_945910035.1 of Brachypalpus laphriformis. NCBI lineage: Eukaryota > Metazoa > Arthropoda > Insecta > Diptera > Syrphidae > Brachypalpus > Brachypalpus laphriformis. Next base: position 40,377,328 of record OX246753.1, read on the forward strand.
TATAGGAACAGGCGAACCCCACAGGCGGATCAGTAGAAATTCGGTGAAGTGGAAGGGTTGTGATCCCTTGTTTTCCGATCATAATCACGCAGAAATAGGAAGAAGAAGAAGTTGTATTCAATTTTAGTGCAGTTACTATTTACTTCCTTCCCCATACGCGTAAGAGGTTCGTTAGAACCGTTGTTCGTTCGGTGGAAATTTAGCCGGAAAATCTCGGTATCTCTGGAGTTGTAGCATCTTACATTTACCGACTTCATTTAAAAGATCCGACGAGCCAATAAAACCATTTAATTGTAAAAATACCAAATCACCTAATTCGCTACGTTTCTCAAAAAAATTAAGATTTAAGAGTAGAAGGCCGTCACAATATTGTGGAAGACATGTAGTGTCATTCCAGATTAAATGGCGAAGTGCAAATCGGACAAACTTACTCTGTACCGATTCAATATGGTTAATGTGTACTGCATACGTTGGAGACCAAATGTTAGATGCATACTCCAACTGCGGACGAACAAAGGTATTATAAAGTATGAATGCTATGAGAGGAGATAAGAATTCCAAGCCAAGCATTGAATTTACTTTATTGACAATCTGTTCAATGTGAAAATTGAACTCGATATTTTGAGAAAAATGCACTCCTAAATCACATATTGATGTGACTTTGTTAAGTAAAGATTCATTGAGATTGTAATTATAACTTATTAAATCGTCACCTGATTTCAAAAACTAGATAATTTGATTTTTTGCATTTTGACTTAACAACGTTTTTATCTACCTAGGATGTATGAAAATGTGATTAAGAAATAACCGTAATCATATTCCTTCTCTGTCAAAATTTATTGGGGAGTGAAAAAACTAGACAAACGAAATAACATTTGCCGTTCAGAGCAAGAAGAAACTTAATGTAAATTCTTTATTCTCATGCATTCATTCACAATTTATACAAAATTCTTACAATTCTTACAATATATCTAAATTACAAAAGAGAATAGTTGTGACATTTTTATTCAGTGTAATAAATAGAGATAAATGTGACTTCAGATAAATACAATGTTGGGTGAACAAGTGTACATACATACATACATTTTCAAATGGCCCGCTAATCCTTCATGAGGGTCGCGGGGATAGGATGCTCAGGTGCACCCTCCATCCTTCTCGATCCTCCGCCATTGACTCCAACTCATCAGGAGGAATCCCTAGACGGCTCCAGGAGAGATGTCGGACTTGGTCCAACCATCTATTTCTAGGCCTACTGCGGGTTCGCTTCCTGATGGCACGGCCACCGCGCACTCGATCCCTACGAGTTATTCCAACAACACCGCGAAGGAACCTCATTTCGGCAGCTTGTATCCGCGATCTTATTCTTTCGGTCACTACCCAAATTTCATGACCATAGGTGAGAGTTGGAACATACAGCGAGTTAAAAACCGATAGCTTAGCTTGAACACTAAGTTCGGCCTTCCTTATAACATATTGGCCAAGCTCTCTCAAAATTGATCCAGCCTGACCAATTCTACAGGATAACTCGGTATTGCTCTTCCCATCACTCGTGAATAAGGCCCCAAGGTACTTAAACTTATCCACCTGCTTCAGTGGAACTCCACTAACATGCAGAGTGCACTGAATGGGTTTTTTGGAAACGACCATGACTTTTGACTTGTTCACGTTGATCTTCATTCCAGAATCATCACAAACGGCTACAAACCTTTCAAGTGCGCGCTGAAGTTCGGTTTGAGGGGAACCAAGGATGACCAAATCATCCGCAAACAGCAGATGACTAATTCTTAGGTCTCCCACTTTGAAACATTCTCCGCCACGGCTGCGCTGCAACATCCAATCCATATATTCAATGAAGAGGAGAGGTGACAAAACGCACCCCTGACGGAGTCCAACGCCCACAGTGAAAGGTATTGATTTAACACCGTTTATTCGAACACAGCTTCTGCAGTTTGTATATAAAGACTGAATCGCCCTTAACATGGACCCATCAATCCCATACTCCTGCAGAGCACTCCAGAGTTTGCCTCGAGGAACCCTATCATATGCTTTTTCCAAATCTACAAAACAAGCGTAGACGTGCTTAGCATACTCCCAGGCCTTCTCAAGAACCATTCTGAGAGTGAATAACTGGTCGGTTGTGCTTCTACCGGGACGAAAACCGCACTGCTCATCCCCCAAACTGTCCTCAACCACAGCTCTGGAACGCTTTTCTAGCACCTTAGCGAAGACTTTTCCAGGGAGACTTAAAAGAGATATACCCCTATAGTTGGCGCAATATCTGTTGTCCCCTTTTTTAAAAAGAGGAACTATCACCCCCATTTGCCATTCACCGCATTCCCAGGCCACTTTAATGACACGCGAGAGCCATTGCACTCCCTCTTTACCGTAAGCCTTGAACATTTCTGGCCGAACTTCATCCACACCAGCAGATTTGCCAACCTTTAGCGCTTTGATCGCCAAAGTTACTTCCTCTACCGCAGGTCTACTTTCCGCCAACTCTCGACAATAAGTCTGTCATCTTCGGTGTCCTGTTTGGGTGTGAGCAATTCTGGAAAGTGCTCGCCCCAGATGTGCGTAAGATGTCCTCCTCATTGGAAAGAAGTGTACCGTCTTTGGATTTAACTCCTTCAACGATATTCAACTTTTTTCCTCTGATTCGGCGGATGGTCTGCCAGAACATCTTATTTGCAGATCTGTTTTCTCGCTGTTTTCACAGCTAATTTGCAAGTTCTCGCGCCTCAGTGTACCGATTTCGAGAATCGGAGTTCCCCAAGTGAATCCACAACTTAAAGGCTCTCTTCTTCTCTCTGATGCCTTCTTGAACTCCGGGCGTTTTAAACCAAGCAGTCCTTTTCTCACCACCAGCAGCCAACCAAGCCGCTTCACAAACATCTCCCACAGAGGTAATAACCGCTGTTGAAAGCAGTTGCCATTCTTCCTCTACATTTGATGGAACAGTTGCAATTCGTTTAAACCTTTCAGATATTTGCCGCGCAAATATCTCCCGTATCTCATCGTGCTGTAACCTCTCCCATTGTATGCATGTAACCATCCTTAGTTTACGCTTTGGTAGGGGAGGCACTCTATCGCTAAGATACAATTTGCACAGCACTAAGTGATGATCAGTTGACAGTTCGGCCCCTCTCAATACGCGAACATAACACACCATTCTCTTGAAACACGATAGTACCACAAAGAAATCGATCAGCGACTTCTGCTGAAGACTCCGATGGTACCAAGTGTATTTGTGAATGTCTTTGTGTGGGAAGATAGTGTTCATGATGGATAATAGTCTAAGAGCTGGTGAACGTTTTTAAAACGTCTGTTTAGCACAGGAAATAAATATATTTTTTTGTTAAACTTATTTAATGATCACAAATATCAACGTCTGGCAGCTGTCTGTTGGTGCGTTCGGCTGGGCCACAAAGACGTCGAAAAAATTGATGCGGTCACGTCATTTCAGCAAAGCTGATTTTTTTTATATGAGTAGTTTACTTGTTTATATAATATATTTTACCACTGCCAGACATTTTGGCCGGTTCCATAAGGGTGCCAGACAGGCTGAAACCGGTATAAAAATGAGGGTCGGTAACGTCATAATGGCAAGGCAATTTTTTTCTAATCGTTAATTGAGATCACCGTGAGTAATTATTCGCAACTGCCAGACGAAAATCCCGGGTCTAACATCCTGCCAGATGCAAGCGAAGTTTGAATGTCGCTACTAAAGCGATGTGCGACAAATGTATCTAATAGCCAATTTTCATCGAAACTATTGAAGCATTTGAAAACTTACTAAGTGTGTCTTATAGAAAATTAAATTCTAAATAAAATAGTATATACACCAAATTTTCATATAGCCAGTAGAACAGAAGATATTTTAAAAAGAGTCAGTAGCCGCGATACGAAACCATTTGTTTCGTATTAAGATATCATTTTCCTACAAAATGCAATTATTAAATTCTAACCACATGGGAGGTTACGGAAATTCTACCCGCTCATTTAACACACACCCTCACACACATGGGTACGTAGGTTGCTACTTAAGTTTTGAGATAGACAAGTAAAAATAACTATTTATAATCGAAAATGGCTTTATTGTTTTTAAAAAAAAATTTCATGAAGATGAATACACTTTTGCATGCGTTCGAACCAATTTTCAAAGCACTTTTTCCACTCCGATTGAGGTAGCTCCAAAATATGTGCTTCAGGTGTCGAAAAACGTTGACCTCGCATTTTAATTTTGATCTGCGGGAATAAGAAGAAATCACTGGGTGCAAAATCACTACTGTACGGCGGATGACCCATCAATTCGATGTATTGAATGCTCAAAAATTCTCTTGTTTGAGCCGATGTCTGAGAGCTTCCATTGTCGAGGTGGAGAATGTTTCGTCTTCTGCGATTGGTTTCCCTTATTTTTCCGAACACTTATTCTGGCACATAAATGGCGGCGTACCATTTAAAATTGACCGTTCTACGTTGGTCTAATGAAACGATGGCGACATATCCAATTATTCCGAAAAAACAGGCGACCATTTGCTTCGAAGTGCATCGTGCGCGAACAACTTTTGTTGGATTTGGCTCATCTTGAAAGACCCATATAGTCGATTGTTGTTTCGTTTCGGGTTCATATGCATAGATCTATGATTCGTCCCCTGTCATGATTTTATAAACGTCTTTTGAAGCACCGGGATTGCATTTTTTAAACATTTCTTGCCACCAATCCACCCGAGCCTTGTTTTGAGCGATTGTCAAAGTATGCGGTATTCAACGCGAACAAATCATTTCGACGGCCAAATGTTCATGCAATATTGAATATGGTATATCCGAGTGGAACTAAAGCGCAAGCATGGAAGTGGAACCAGTGTGGAACCGAACCGAAGCGAACTGGATACAGCCAACAGGATCGCCAAAGCAAAGTCCGCGTTCGGTATGTTGTCCAAAATATGGCGAAGCAATGCAATCAGTTTGAGCACCAAAATAAGACTGTTCCGCTCCAACGTTGAATCCGTGCTGTTATATGGTTGCGGCACGTGCAGAGTGTCCACTAATATCACCAGAAAGCTGCAAACGTTTGTTAATAGGTGCCCGCGCAATATCTTAAGGATTTTCTGGCCCAATCGTATCTCTAACAAACACCTTTAAAAGACAATGGGTCAGGAACCAATAGGCACAACCATCCAGCGGCGGAAGTGGCAGTAGATTGGTCACACGTTTCGTAAGGGTAACAGTTCCATAGCGAACCATGCTATGCAATGGAACCCTTTAACTCAGGATGGCAGAAGACCTGGCGGTCCGAGGAGAACATGGCGCAGAACAGTCAAGAAGGGGGCACGGTAGTTAGGGAAAAGTTGGGGAGAACTCAGACACATTGCCAGAAACCGTACACGATGGCGCATAGGCGTAGTAGAGGCCCTAGGATCCACAAAGAGAAACAGGACATAAGTAAGTTAAAATTGTCAGTGTCCAAGGAAAGGAAAGCGGTCATTTTCGCCGATTCCGAGTATGAGAGCCACAAGATGCAATTCAAATTGAAGAGCGATACCGAGGCACGGATTGTGAGGACATTTAAGGATAGCCTAGTGGTCAGATCAACAGTACATGCAGACCCTCCAAACGTATTTAAACGATCACTGTAGCTGCTTAAGGTGCAATCACCGACAGATCGTTACAGTGATAGCTATAGTCTAATCAATAAAGTACGCCTGTATAATTAAAGTGTTATTGTTCTTATTTCTCTTTCCCTCGGTTCGCTCTCGCCTCTCTCGTTTAACAAGATTCTCAAGCTGCAATATTTTGTAAATTAATTTTTTTATTTTTTCATTTTTTTTTTTCATGAAAATAAACAGAACAATTTACTACTACTTCTACTACTAGAAAGCACTAGACCGGGTGCCAAAAGCAGCAAAACTAAAAATGCAAACAGAGTATCAAAAACAGTTTATACCACCCTCTAGTTGCCCATCATTATCATCATCATCGGAACATACCGCTTTGCATTAAACCATAGAACTATAAAAGCAATTAAACGACATGGACAGACAAAAAATATGTTCAAATTCACATTTCACGTGAAATATGTAAAACATATCCTTCCGGTCCGAATGAATGAAAATCAAACACCAAAACCAACGGTCCACCTAGAATATAAATAATATTTTGCCAACAATTAAAATTGAATCCTATACCGTAACTTATACGAGTATGTAAGTATGTACATCTAAACTCCTTATAGCATACAAACGATTATCCTGACGGTGCAATTCAATTACAATATCCGGCGGCGTCGGCAGGAGCGGATGTTGCTTTGATTGAAGTTTTTTTAACCAAAAAAAAAAATAAAAAATATTCCAATATCAGAATATTGGTCTACAAAAAAGGACTCGAATAAATATTTTCATAACTCAATCCGTTCGAATATTGATTCTTAATAAACGCCTCGTGTTTTTCGACCATTAATAAGTTTTCTGTGCTCACTGGTGTTGTTCCTTGAACTGTCATTCTTGTTTATGGTTTGCACTTCAATAAATCCACTGGGGTAATAAGGGTAATGCAGTGCTTAAGGCAAAACCTATATTTTATTACATTTTTACGGTTAAAAGTTGGTGTCACTTAACACTGCTATGAAGAGATACACCGAAGGCATGGTTAATGGAGTTCGTCTCCTAGTTCGTTTATCGAGAGAGTTTCACGGGTTAAACAGGAAGTTTGTGCCATAAGGATGTAAGGTAACAAAGTTTTGCAGTAAAGTTATGTTCTTCTTTTTATGTGTCTATAAAAATTTGGAGATATTTAAATCAGTTGAAGGAGGGGATGTTGTGTGGTTATATTAGGTATGGATTGGACTTTGGGTCGTTGAACGTTTTGGGGAACCATCTGGTTGTTAAGCATAGCTTCCTGTTTAAATATCCGAAGTTTATAACATGGATAACTCTTGCTTTCATATGAAAGATGTGCAGGATGTACAAGAAGGAACTTGGCTAGCTATTAAGATAGAAAAGTTTTGAGAATTTTAGGAACAAGCCCGAGGGCTAAGTATTATTGATACGTCCCTCGCCGCTACGATATCAGTGGCGAAGCACAAGGTTACCGTTCTAACTCTGGCGGACACCGATGAAAAGCAGTCAACTTCTGTGAATTTCAATTTGTCTACTTGCTTATTCTGAACGAAAAGTCTGGAAAATGGCTTCATTCAATATTGCTTAGACAGGGAGCTGTGAGAACTCTGCACCTTAGGGGCGCAAAAAGGAGACAAACGAAAGAAAACTCATAACAAATATTTTACTGAAAGATGATGAAATGATGATGGTAAAATACCGTCTTTGTAAATATCCTAAAGAAAGAACTTAGTACTCACTGTGCCCTAGATACAAACCATCCAGAGGATTTGATGAAGTTTGCGATGTCATTTATTGCTCTGTTGGACAACTCTTCTAGATCCTCAAAGAAGTGTTGTCCAAGGATCTTATTTCTCAAATGATAGAGGCGTGGGCAATGACAGAGAAAGTGGGCGGTGTCCTGCTGAGCATCCTAATGACAAAAAAAATCCAACATTTTTTAATAAAAGTGAGTATACCATATACAATATATGTATCCCGGGTTCATATCCCAGTTGAGCCCCCAAATGTGAAGATTTAAATGCCGATTCAAATTTATGTTTTCTCATTTTATTTTTTTTTAACAAATTAGGATCGATAATAATGAAAATTTAAAAAAATAATTGAGATAAGGATTTAAAGAAAAAAAGTTGACAGAAACGACTTTATAACAGCGACTTAAACAACTTCTAAGCTACTGAGTTAAATACTGCTTCCAACAACTATGCTCGGTGAGAGCTCGACATCGACTCCCTCCTTCGCTGAGTGTTAAACTTCCCAAAACCATTGCAGCTTAGCACTCCTTCACACACTAAGGTTAATTAGTGTGGATTCACCAACACCGCTAATGTACTTTTACACGTACACCACCTGCACCAGCGATTCCCTTCGACAGGCCTGACGACGCGGATGCTCAGGTAAGCAAGTATTTCCGTAATCTATTTTATAACGTAGATCCCTACACACATTATATCCAATTTCACCGAATATTGATTGGGTGGGCTACCACGTCTGCATAGATACTACCTCCCATAGAAATAACATATAGACTTTCTCGCGGATTCTAGGTGTTAGTTCTTTCTTTTCCGTTCACTAAGAAAGTTTAATTATTTAACCTTAGTAACTCTAGCTTATATCTAAATATGATATGTTAGTTCTATAAGAGATTTTAATTGTATTTGTTGAAAATTTCACTCGGCATGCTACCTAGTATAAGTTAGTAAAAATATTATTAAAATGATTATCATGTTATGTTATCATGTCATGCTATATAAACCGAGCCTCTCATTTCGATGGCAAGGTTAGAGGGTCCACACGGTAAGTAAAGGAGTTTGGTTTTTCTTTTTAGGGTACCATAAAAACATCAGCGGACGATAGCACATCCGCTAGGAGGAAATCCAGCTGTTCCTCCCGTAGCGGCAGATGAAAAATAGCGGGAATGAAACAATCTCATATGCGTTAATACTGAAACAACCATCAGTAAAAGTAAATAAAAGTGAACCAGCTGTTATTGTTTACCCTAAGAAAAAGCAACAATCAGAAGAAACGCGAAAGGAATTAAAAAGTAACATTGATCCGACCTATCTCAACATCAATCGAGTTGTCAATAAAAATAATGGTGGTATAATTATTAAATGTGATGACAAAGATTATTCTGAGAAACTAAAGAAGGAAATTGAAAATAAATTAAATGACGGTTATAAAGTTGAAGTGCCTAAAGTGATCAAGCCAATAATATGTGTGATGAGTTTAGAAAATGATGCAAATTTAGAAGGAATAGTTGGGAAGATACAAAACTATGTAACTCTGAATTAAAGATAATTAAATCATTTAAAAACAAAAAAACGGGTGGAGAAATCTTAATGTAGTGCTGGAAGTTGACAGTGAGAGTTTCAAAAAATATGTGAAATGAATGTTATTAAAGTAGGATGGGTGAAATGCTATGTCAGAGAGTACTTTAGTGTAAGGAGGTGTTTTAATTGTCAAGGTTATAACCATAAAGCAAGTGATTGTAAAAATAAACCGGCTTGCAACAAATGTGGAGGTGAATACGACGTTAAAAATTGCAATAGCAATGAAAAGAAATGTGCCAATTGTACTAAGCTTAACGCTTCTTTAGCTATGGACAATGATAAGGAGTGCCCAGTTTTCAACAGGCATATCAAAATACGTAAAGAAAAGACTGCATATTAGCATTTAAAAATCATTTCGTGTCTTTATCTAAATGCTCGAGGAACTACGACGAATTTTAACGAAATTGAATCCGTGATAATAAATAATGACTTTGATATCGTAGCTTCATCCGAAACTCATCTAACTAAAAATATAAAAAATAAAGAGATCAATATGGTAAAGTATTGGACGCCGCTAAGATGTGATAGTACTAGTAGAAATACTGGAGGTGTAGTTCTGTATATAAAAAAAATCTTCAATACAGAGAGCTAGAAATAACAAGTGTTCGAATGAAAATATGGCTACTCAGTGTAGAAGTATATTCAAATGAATGCAGAAACTATAGCTATATTATATAGATCACCTAGTGGTTCGGAACGCGATTTTTGTGATTTTCTTTCAAATTGGTTGGATCAAAAGCTGCTTACTTGTAATAACCGAATAATGATGGGTAACTTTAATATTAACTTACTAGAAAATACAACATACTCCAGGACTTTAAATGAACTGTTCGTTATGAATAATATTAAACAAATATTAAATGGATACACAAGGATAACTGAAACAACAAGATCTCTAATCGATTACTTTTTAGTACCGGTAGAAAAATACGTAACCGTGAAAATTGAGCAAGATCTTATAATCAGTGATCATGAATCGTTAGTTAATAATGTTCCTGGGGAAAGAAATGTGCGCAACGATGAATGTAAGATGGTTAATGTTTTCAAATACCGAAGTGATGTACAGGGTGTCCGCCGGGAACGTATAATACTTTGTTTTGCCGCCATTTTGGTAAACATTAGTCTTGACAGTTCATATTTGGCAGTCGTGAAGTAGACACGTGGCAAATTTATTATGGAAAAATATTCGATAAACCAACGTGTTTTAATCGTTAAAACATTTTATCAAAATCAATCATCGATTACTGTGACGATGAGAAAGTTACGTGAAATTTTTGGGAGAAACAACGTGCCAACAAAACGCACTATTTATCGTGTAGTGAATGATTTCGAAGAAAGAGGGTCTGATGTGATAGGCCCAAGTATGGGCCACAACGTACTGCAAGATCGGCTGAAAACATTACTGCTGTTCAAGGAAGTGTTCAAAACAATCCATCAACCACAATTCGACGCCGTGCTCAGCAGCTTGGTCTTCAAAGAACGACTTTGGCCACAATTTTGCACAAGGATTTGCATTTGTTTCCATTTAAGATTCAGTTGACGCCACAACTGCATACTTTGGGCTTGATTAACATATGGTATCAACAAGACGGTGCCACATCGCATACAGCCAGGATTACAATGGAATTACTGCGAGACCTCTTTCCACAACAAGTTATTTCAAAAAATGGTGATGTTGATTGGCCTCCATGGTCGCTTGATTTGACTGCTCCTGACTTCTTTTTGTGGGGATATCTGAAGAGCAAGGTTTATGCAAACAAACCAGAAACGCTTGAGCAACTCAAACAAAATATTCGTGATGAAATTAATGAAATACCGCGTGAAATGTGTGAGAATGTAATGAAAAATGTGCTCAAAAGGGCTCGCATTTGTGAGACTAGCAGAAGCGGACATTTACCTGATATTGTATTCCATACATAATTGCCGACATTAAATAAAACATTTATCAATATAAGATCCATTCCCTTTCATTTAATCAAAAATTATAAACAAACAAAGTAGTATACCTTCCCGGCGGACACCCTGTATTTAAATCCGTATTAAGTCAAAAATGTGCTGAAATGGTAACAAGTGATTTTCATGTCCTTTCGGAAAAAATACGAAAAGTCCTTGTCGAATGTGTTCAAATGCAATCTGTTAAAAAACGTATTAAAATTAAAATTAAAAAAACTAGATCATATAAACGAGCAAGAATTTTCAACAACGCAGAAGATTAGTATGAATATCGCAAACTAAGAAATTTATATAAAAATAAACTTCATTTAGCTAAACGCAAATACATTTGCAATAAAATTGAAAACAGTGCAAGTCAAAAAGAAATGTGGTCAGCCATAAAAAGCTTAGTGTTGAAAGTAAACGAGTATGAAGTAAATGAAATTCAGTTTATCGATAACAAAGAATGTGATAAAATGATAATTGCAAATAAGTTTAACTCTTACTTTGTTCAAAACATAAATAATATAAGTAACTCGATACCGCAATTAAATATGCTTTTCAAGAAACCTACCCAAATTTCAATTTTAGTCAAATTACCACACGTGATATTTATTATATTTGTAAAAAAATCAAAAATAAAAAAGACCATACGAATTTAAATATTAAAATTCTACTTGATTGTTTTAGTGTCATTGGCTCAATTATATTTAAAATTATTAATGGATCTTTTAGTAGTGGCGAATTTCCGCGTAATTTTAAAGAAACTACGATAATTCCAATACCCAAAGAAAACGATACAATTAACTGTGAAAGATTTAGGCCGATAAATATGCTACCCATTGTGGAAAAAATTATTGAAAAGACGGCTTATGATCAATTTTTTAATGTTATAGTGAGCAATAATATTTTAATGGAAAACCAATCAGGTTTTCGTCCTGGTCATTCTTGTGAAACTTCATTGAATTAGCTTATCATGAACTTTAACCCTTGTGTAGGTGTCAAGGTACCTGGGTACTTTTCCAACGACTTTGACAAAAAAAAAAAAGTGTTCCACCACAGCCACTTTGTCAGTATTTTCAGTACCTTCCTAAAAAACATTTCTGTGTTGGATGCGCTATTTAGGCCGAATATCGAGCCATATGTTTGTTCTGTAGGATTTTTTTGTTGACATGATCTCGAATATGATATCAAAGTACCTGGGTACTGCACTGAAATGCGTGCGAATCCGACTGCTCACATCACATAGAAGGCCACGAGGAGTCGCCGGTCAACTTAGAAACATCCTGCATTAAAGAAGGAACAGACAAAAGACAAAGGGGAGGAGCTATATTTGAAATAACAAGCAATTAACAATCCACCGGAAATCCAAAGTAATTAGAAGATAACACTTGAATATTTTGTTTATGCAGCTACAAGTCGAAAAGCTCTTAGTGTATATGCATCGTTCAATACCAATCATTCGGATAGGCTACCAAAGGTATGGAAACCAACTGGCCAAGAGTTGAAGGTGTTCTCTTTATGGGCGGCGTGCATCATTCAAGTGGAGAGCCCACATCGATTCTCTGGGACTCCGACCCTGTCACCCATTTTCTTGCTGCAATATCTCGTCGCCGATATTCTGCAATTAAACGCTTTATACGCTTCGATAATATGCATACTAAAGCTAATCGAATGTTTACTGATAAAGCAGCCCCAATTCGTAATTTTTGGAACCTAATGAATGAACAGCTGCATAAAAACTACAAACTATCAGCAGACATCTGTTTCCGTACAGAAGCCGTTCTAAGTTTACGCAGTAGATGCCCTCAAAACCAGCCAAATATGGTATTAAGGTTTGATGGGTTTGCGATGCGTCAAACTATTAGCCACTGCGTGGTAAACCCTTTACTGGAAAGGAGGCAGGTACAGCACGCCAGACCATCGTTGGAGAAAACGTTGTAAAGAGGTTAATGCGCAGGTACACGGGATCAGGCCGCAATGAAATCACCGACAATTTGTTCATTAGTTTGGATCTCGCGAAATACCTTCTCGCTAAAAACGTAACTTTGGTCGGCACCGTTCGCCAAAATAAAACATTCATTCCGCCACAAATGAAAAAAACACAAAGACCGTGAAGAGTTTTCCAGCGTATATGGCTTCCATGAATCGAAATATAGTATAGTATCATATGTACTGACAACAAACAAGGCTGTGATTGTCTTATTGTCTATGCATCATGATAGCTCTATCGCCGATGAACAGAATAAGTACAAGCCAGAGATGATATTGTATTATAATAAAACGAAGAGTGGAGTAGACACGATGGACAAAATCATTGCATTTTAGACGATAAAACGCAGAACCAAATGGTGGCCGCTCGCCATGTTCTACAATTTGCTCGATGTCTACGGTCTAGCAGCCTATGCCGTGTATTCTTTCAACAACATCACTGCGACTAATAAAGGGAGATTGTTTCTCATCAACATGGCTTAGTAACTCATGCTGCCAGGTATAGAAGAGTGGTCGAAAATTCCGAAAGTAATGGCCAACTTTTCCACGTCGCATTAGATCTAGTTAGTGCTCGGTAAGACGATTCATCCCCCAATGGCTACTCTACCTACACCGGAACGCTGAGCAGACGAAAACCTTGTGTTCAAAGGTACTTGCCACCTTTGCGTTTCAGGTCGTAACCGCAAAACACGCGAGGAGTGCATATGGTGCACAAAACCGGTATGCGATCAGCACTGCAAAAATTTAGCAAAATGCCTCGAATGTGTCGTTGCCGAACCATAGTCGCTGCCAAAGTTGACCGAGTAGTCACATCTCTATTACTTATTTCTTTTCAAATAAAAAAATTATGAAAATCCGTAATTGTTTACAAACAACTGCTTTGAAAAAATGCATGCTTTTTTCTGTTACAATAGTTTTTTTGTATGTAATTCACAAATCAGCACACAATTATCATACAAAATATACTGCCGTACCTGGGTACCATGGCACTCTTAAGTGTAAATTTTTGTTGCCACTCACACAAGGGTTAAAGAGCAAAAACACGAGGGCAATATAATAATATCTGTATTCCTTGACTTCCAAAGAGCTTTTGAAACCGTTGACCATGAGATTCTTTTAGAAAAACTATCTAAATATGGTGTAAAATACAGTGAGTATCGGTGGTTTAAATCTTACCTTAATAACAGAACTCAGCGAACCAAGATAGGAAGTGCTCTCTCAACAATAGTGCAGACGACATTTGGAGTACCCTAGGGTACCATATTTGGCCTTTGTTATTTCTTCTTCTATATATTAGTGAAATCGTCAAAATTCTAAAATATTGCAAGATCTCACTATTTGCAAATGATGCCTTACTGTTTGTGTGCGATAGAGATATAAATGTGCTCAAAGAAAATCTTATATATGACTTGAATAATTTGCATAAATGGCTCGAAATGAACAAACTAAAACTGAATGGCAATAAAACTAAATGTATTGTGTTTAACAGTGAATGTAACTTGAATTCAAATGTAAACGGAGAAGTCATTGAACAAGTTGACGAAGTAAAGTATCTCTAGATAATAATCTCAAATTTGAAAACCATTTCTCTTACGTTACAAAAAAAATTTCCAAAAAAATCGGTTTCCTAAAACGAATACTAAAAACATCACTACAATGTGTGCAATTAACATTTATAATACAATAATAAAACCCCATTTTGAATGTTGGTCCGCAATCCTTTTTATGGGAAATATGGAGATCATAAGAAGACTCCAATTATTACAAAATAAAGCTATGCGAGTAATTCTCAAATGCAGTCTACACACGCCAATTGAATGGATGTTGTCTTGCCTACGATTGATGAACATTAACCAGCGAATACAATTTAATGCAATAGTGTTCATATTCAAGATGAAATAGAACTTATTACCTAACTACCTGTCAACGAATTTGCAGTTTATACAAGATGTGCAACCCTACAACTTAAGATCAAATTTAAATTTCCGATTACGCTTTTATAGGGATCAAAGAACAAAAAATATGTTAATGTATAAAGGCTTAAAGCTATTTACCTACACAAAAAAACTGCATGCGAAGATAAGAAGTACAAAAGGATAAAGATAAGATAACTAAAAAGAAATGCCGAGAAAAAAGGGAGTACCTAGCACTACTGTATGTATGTATGAGTATGTTTATTTAGTATATATGAAACTATTAGTTTACAATAAATAATTCAACGTTACAAAGCATGAGATCTTATGTGGTTTGCTAACAATTTTTTTGAAAATTCTAAAAACATTTTCACAAATGCTAGGTACTCCCTTTTTTCTCGGCATTTCTTTTTAGTTATCTTATCTTTATCCTTTTGTACTTCTTATCTTCGCATGCAGTTTTTTTGTGTAGTGGGTACACTCGTATGCTCTGGGGCAAGAATCAAACCTCCGGTGAGCTCAAGCTGAGACCAGCAAGGCATGCACCCGCTCTAGAGATGATGTAAGATCCTTTTCCACTTCCTTTATTCTGATCCAAACCTTATATAAACCTTATATAAACCTTTTCTACCAAGTTTCTTCTTTTCATCACGTCATTTCTCACATCTTACCTATTTTTCCGTAAACTTACCCTTACAGTACATCACCCAATTCCATTGCAAGCCAAATAAATACCATTAAGCAAATATTTTTCACTTTACTTGCTGTCATTTCGTTCTTATCGGCGACTTTTTGTTTGGCATACAAGCTCATCTCTTTGGATGCATTCTGCTTAAGAATCTCAATCTGACAAATGTCTTTAAATGGACAAACTTTCTGTCCATCAAAAAAGGAAGAGAAGTTTTGACAATGAACAAACGTTTACTTATCGATAAGTGGACATTTCTTTCGACTTAAAATCGCGTTCAGCAGAAAAATACTACAACCCTTACAAGAGTAACAACAAAATGTTATTTAAAATGAGAATCTGTCGATATTGTGTGAATGTTCTTTATTTTTAATAAAAAGATACATCTTACTCTCGCCATTGCGGGGCAGAAGGATATATTAAAAAGTTTATCCTTTGCTAAGCTGAAAAGTCCAAACCGCTGTTGCATGGTGTAAGAGTGCACTCATGGTGCAAAATATTAATTGCACGTAAAAGGGGATTATTGCCTTTTCGAAAGAACAAAAAACAAACGAAATACTTTGGAACATATGTCATACTAGGAATGGTGAAGAATTCTCTGGACATTATGGTCAGCCCCTGGGATGACCGGTATTACTTAAAAAAAGTAAAAAGTTGTCCCATTTCAAGGAAACGATTTCGAAGTGATTTCATGTCACTGGTTTTTTTTAATTATTTTCTATTCAATAGTATGTGAAAGGGATTTGTGCAGTGATGGTGGTTGAAGGATTTAGGGACAGAAATGTCAGGAAGGATGGTCAGATTCTGACTGTTGTTTGTGAAAAGATCACTCACCGTTTGTATGAAAGCCCACAAGTTACCAATGGCTTTGGACCATCAATATATCCTATAACGTGCAGCTATAGAATGACACAGACGATCATTGGCATTGACAGTGGTTGGTTTGCGTCCATTTGAGTATTTCTGCAGTATCCTACTAAAAGACACTGACTACTGGATTACTGCAGGAGCACATTTCATGGCGCATAAATTTCATTTCCCATAGTAAAGACCAAACCAAACAAACATTTCGCAACCCCCTTCCTCCCCACGGACACCGAAAAATTCTCCGCCTATATATTTGTTTGTATATCTGCAGCTGAGCGAGGCACGTAAATCAATTTTTTATGACACTCCAGCTAGAATGGCCACACGAAAGCGGCATAGACTCGGCATAGACACGCAGCTCAATAAATTTAAACTTCCGAGTATGCGATAAGACCCATCACAACAAGGATATGGGTGATAAAAAATAAAATAGGCGCAGGATGGCACGGAAAAAAAATTCTGGGTAAACGAGTGAAGGAAAAAAGAAAAAAAAAAAAAAAAAAAAAAGAAACGAGGACCAGAGGTGAACTCGTTAAGTGTGTTGGAAGCGGGTCTTATTTGACGAGAATTTCATATGTAAACAGGAAGGTGGTAAGGGGGCTTTTGATTTTCCTTGAGCAACGAAGGGACGAAATTACACCCTTGAGGCAGTGGAAGGATAAAAAAGTTGCCAAGATTTGGACACATTTGTTATGTGTTGCGAGGGCCAAAAGGAGAGGAAATGAAAATATGAAAATTTGACAGCAGAAAGGTCACATAACTCAGCAGAGTTTATGTTTAAAGTTTTTTCCTTTTATGTAGACTTTTTGTGCCATTAACGAATCCTGTCAGTAGAAGATTAGTACCTAGGCAAGGAGTTTCTTGGAAGACAGGAGAGCGATTGAAGTGACACAACCAATTTGGAGTTTCCTTATTTATTACCTTCGACGATAAATTGCGCGTCATGTGAAGACTATCACATTGGTATGGATGTTACTGATTACTTTTTACTCTTGAGCTACTGATTCACTGAGTGCAATAGAAGGCTCCTACTCCAACCGATGGCAATTCGATTTATAACTGGAACTATTTAGTATGATGCATGGTTAGGTTAGGTTAGTAGATGGGTGCCTTGTGACAAAGAGCCACTGCTCACTCAGACCAACAGTACTGGCCCACTGTGCCCAATCATTTAAGCACTGTAAAGAGACCCCGCTGTCAGAACCACCCAGAAAGTGATATGAATCCCAGGAGGTCCATCAGCTCAATATTACTTAAGTCCTCCAGCACCGAGAAGAAGTAACTACTAAGAGTCCTCATTCTTCTGTCGGATAGGACAACCACACAGCAGGTGACGAAGAGATTCAATTTCTTCTTCGTTCCTGCAACTTCTGCAATAGTCGTTATGCAGCATACGGAGTCGCTCCGCGTGAACGCTAATGGCACAATGTCCAATAATTATGCCAGAAATGACCCGTGCTCTTCTTGCTGGAGGCGAGACATAGCGCCCTGGCCGTTGCGCATGTTTCCAGATGAATCCGGCGACTGTTTGCTCGACCGGTGACTTCATCCTATATTTTCTTCTGTAGGGAACTGATTGGGGTTGCTACAGATGGGAGGGGCTGCGATAAGTGCAGCGCCGACCCTTTCCTAGCAAGATCATCAGCCATTTCGTTACCATCGATATCCATATGCCCTGGTACCCAGCAGAGGGTCACCGCATTGGCTCTAGATATCTCATTTAAGAGTGAGTTGCAGCTTCTCACAAGCCTCGACCTAATTACAGCAGAGTCCAGAGCCTTAACGGCTGCCTGGCTGTCTATATAGACAGTGATCGTTTTACCAACGATGTTACTCTCGCGTATAATTTCAGCAGCCTGTATAATGGCCGTGACCTCAGCCTGAAAGACGCTGCAGTCGTCGTTTATTCTAAAGGAGTAGTTTATTATTATTATTATTATTTATTAATCAGAACATAAATGTACAGATTAATCTTTAAACTAACAGCACTAGCTCCGTAGGAGTAGTTTATTCCCAGGGCTTCACAATAAACTCCAGCTCCCGTGCCAACGTCCATCTTAGAACCATCGGTATAGAAGGGTAACTTCTTTTTCTTCATGATACTTTGGTTCTTTCAGTAGATTCTGTCAGGATTTCTTGTAGTAAATCTCCTTTCAAATGCTAGCATCGGGTTCATGTGATCAGTTTTCGTCAATCCACTGGTAGTCCCCCATCGGGACAAAATGGAAGCATGGCCGTGAAGGATCGATGGCCACAATCGGCCTTCTCTCAGTCTCACAGCGGTTTTAGCCGCCAGACTACTGCAGTATATGTCAAGCGGGATGAAACTAAGCATGTTTTCCATTGCCGCTGCTTGTGTTGTTCTCATTGATCCCATGATTCCGATGCCCGCCGGCCTCTGGATTTTGGTGAGGTTTGAAAGCTGGTATTGCTTCCGTCCACCATACTAGTGAACCATATGTGAGAATGGATCTTACAACCGCCGGGTATATCCAGTACACCACAGCTGGTTAGAAGCCCCATATATTACTGAAAGTCTTTTTGCAGGAATAGAAAGCTACGCTTGCTTTTTTGATGCGTTCGGCAATATTTTCCTTCCAGTTCAGTTTGGAATCTAGAATTACGCCCAGATACTGAGCTGAACTTGAGATACTTAGTTCAATGCCACCGATATTTGGGGGTCTGAAGGTAGGAATTGATCTCTTCTTAGTGAAAAGAACTACCCCCGTCTTTGAGGGGTTCACTCCCAGGCCTTTGCTGCTGATCCAGTTATCCACTAGTTGAAGTGCGAAGTTGAGTCTTTCACTTAGGACTGGAGGAAATTTTCCCGGAACCAGGATAACGACATCGTCCGCATAGGCCGCCGCGTTGAAGCCGTTTTCCTTTAGTATTACGAAGGTCTCATCCACCACAAGCAGCCATATTAGCGGGTAGTATGATGTATACACACAGATAAGTATAATTTTATCAACAGATTTAAATCACAAGTCGAGGAAGTGGCAAACAGATGCGGCAGAAGAACCGTTTGCAGGATCAGCAACTGGTCAATCAGAAACCTTGTCAATCGGATACCAGATGAGGAGGGGTCTATAAAAGCACACAAGAAGAAGAAAACCATCAACTCTGATGGTATATGAACCAGCACGAAACATATCAGTGGAACTGCCCTCATTACTTTTAAGGAAAGGATGGTCAAACTGGAAAAACTGGAAGCTCAAGCAGATACTTAGGTTGCCTCGTGAAGTGGTTTAAGTTTGGCAAAATAATAGCTTAAATAATTTTAGAGTGAATCAAAGAGCATCTAGATTCAAATCTCGATGCGGAACAGGGTTTTGTTAAGGATTTTCTAGGAGGAGTGCGTCGAGCATAGATCTTCGCTCCACTTACTTTAATGAGTTTAAGCATGCTTTCTACGTATAGTGCAGATCGAGAGTTGGTCCAGCGAGCATTGTGCCGTAGAAGAATAAATAGGAAACGATGGTATCTGTGCAGTTGTAGAGTGTCGAATTTGGCACAGTTGTGTCAATGGATGTGGTAATTTTCGAAAGATGCTAGTAGCCCGGCATAAGAGCAGGCACTATTCGCAAATTTGAATAATCGATGCCGAAAATACGTCTACGTACTAATCCACATCCCTCTTCCTCTATCCCTATGTGTGACTGCCTTTAAGTATGACTTCGCGCAGCTGCTTAGCCCTTTGGGCTCTGCTCTCATCTGGTCACATATCCATTTATTTTGTGCCAGGCCCCTTCCGTCTGTATCATATTTACAATGATCTGTCTGGAGTCTCCAAAGTAAGGGTCTCATGATATGAGGCGCTGACTGTGGAACATCACGTGCTCTGCACTTTCTTCCTGGTTATAATAGCACGGACAAAGTAGTGAGCAGTCGTGCCCGAATCTGTGCATATACTTTCTGTATCCTACATGGCCATCTATAAACTCTGTGATGTGATGTTATTGTTCACCTTTTCACCCAAATTTCAACGTTGATGATGAGTCTGTATGTATATTGATGCATGCACATCGATTTTTTATTATTTTTTTTCCGAGGGTAGGTGAAAATTTTCAACAAGACACTATGAGGATTGACAGCGCGTGCTCATAGCAGTGTGGGATTCTTACCTGCAACAAACCCTCCCTTCAAAACAGACTTGTTTTTATTTTTACTATTACTAAGTAATCAACTTATCAAGTAGTTTTCATTTCATGAAATAAGGACGTTTTGCAGGTATCTTCCCATTAGATACACACAGATGCATCCATGTTTTGCTCCCCTTTATCCAAGGCTGTTGCCTCCAATCAGGTTTTAGGTTTTGAGATTACTTTGTTACTGATTCTATCTCGTGAACGTGTTTCGCAATGATATCGTCCGTGAAGCCTATGACTTTCATTCTCTACGGCTTTGGGAACCTAAACACATCGTCATACATAACGCTCCAAAGAAGAGACATAGCACTGATTCTTGTGGACCACCTACCGACACATATGTTTAATACCTTCATTGCTTACATACATTAACTTTTTATTCCTAAAGTAGTTCGAGAAGAATATACGTTGGCGTATTCATTCTTTCAAGAGAGTCCATTATACATGACCAACTTGCTGAATTGAAAGCGATCTTGATGTCAAGTGTAACTGAGGCACAGCACTCCTTTATCCCCTACTGTCACCTCTTTCTTCAATGACTGCAGCAGTGATATCTACCATCATTTGCATAGTAACTACTTTGGACCAGCATTTTCGGAACACAAACTGACATTCTGAGAGAGCACCTCTCTCCTCTGCTATTGGTGGTAGCAGCCTATTAGCAGTACATACTCTTTTCTCACAACACACAATTAAATGGTACACAGACGGATCGAAAACATCTACTGGCACTGGGGCAGGAGTGTACGGGCCCACGATTAGACATTCGGTATCACTGGAAGTCTTCAAGCAGAAGTTCATGCGATCGAAAGATGCGCGCAATTCCACTTAGACAAGATATATTGCGGGCAGGACATCGCAACACTATCAGACAGCCAAGCCGCAATAAAGGCACTGACATGGCATGGAATTGGATACAAACTGGTATGGAAATGCCTCAATAGGATCAACAAACTGGAAGAGGCAAATAAAGTTACTCTCTACTGGGTACCCGGACATTTAGGAGTGGAGGGGAACGAAGCAGCCAATGAACTAGCTAGAAATGGATCAGACACGCCGTTTCTTGGACCAGGACCCCTTTTGTGCGATTGGACCCCACAAAATACGGGACGACTTAAGGAAAGAGGAAGAGACTAAATGCGCCAAGCATTGGGATGATATCCCCCAATTAAAAAAGGCAAAGAACAGAAGAGAAGCAGAACCTACCTAAAAGTAAGCAAGAATCGACTTCGCATCTTGACGGGCATGTTAACAGGATAATTCAGACTCAAGAAGCACTCTAGAAAGCTGTAAATAGGGAGACGAACATTGAAGATTCCGCAGGGACTTCGCAGAAACACCAGCGCACCTTCTCATGGTCTGCGAAGTACTGATCAACAAAAGAAAAAATCACCTAGGTACCTATCCCCTATTAGAAATGGATCTGCCTTTTTTGGACCCACTCAAAATACTCCGGTTCATAGTAGCAGCTGGACTGGAGGAAATGCTCTAGGCCGAGAATATCATTGACTTGAGTCCTAGGGGGCACAATAGATCTGTTAAAGGTCGCAGTGCACTTGCAGTGCACTTGCACCTCACTACAAATTAATATCTATTTATCGATGGTAATAGTGATCCTAGGTTGCATTTCCTTCTTTTTTACGTCTCACCGATATTAATCAATTAAATCCATCCATATTCTACTGTGCATTCAGTAAAAAATTCAATTGCCTCCCTGGTTATTAATTTTGCCAACGATTTTTCGATATATTCCACTCAAGTAAAGCCCCTATCGCTCAATCAAATCACTCAACGGAAACCCATTTCAATGCAACTCTATTCATCGATTCATATCTGTCAGAATTTTCTCTTTTAACGCATATTTCGAGCTCGTTCGTGTGCATGAAATCGCTTCAATGATGTGTCAAATATTTTTTATTACTTTTTTTTTTCGTTAAAACCTGCTGAACGAATGATTCCCAGATGATGATGACGACGTCAGCGACATTTTAATGTGACCAATTAACTTCCGATGCAGACTTACTCGTAGCTGCTATCAGCCTCCCTTCGCTACTAAAATTGCCTCTAATAAGTGATTGTGGTGATGAGCCTTGATTCTATATGGTTGAGGTATGTAATTCAATGGGTTCACGGTTTGTGGCAGAAATAGGTGAGCTATGACATATGATGTTTAATTTGAGTGCTCCAATCTATGAAACTGTTAGAAACGTGCTTAATTTTGACACTGGGTATGGAGGTTTGAATTTAGCTATAAGAATGCAGTAGAGCGTTTTATGAATTTATATCTATTGCATGGTTACGGTGGGAAATTTAAGTGGATTATGAGAGTTGAAATACGTAGTTGAAGGACTTAAAGTAGGGGATTTCTAACGTTTTAATGATGTAAGTAAGAACTATGGGTTCATCTAACATATTTGTATTACACATGGTAATAAATTTGAAATTCTCTAAGATCCTCCAATTGGAGTGAGTGGTACTACTAAACAAAAATTCTCTCTTTCTTCGAATGATTCTCACTTCTTTTCTTATGGTACGTGAGTGTAAAGAAGTGGTTATATGAAAACGACAATGAAACAGTTTCTGCGACACTAGACCCGGCGAAAATAGATCCACCAGCTAAACCGGATGTACGGATATCCATGATTGATGCGAAGTTTAGAAAAATTGCAAAAAAACCACTGGGCCAGATGGAATACTAATTATTGTTCTCAAAAACTGTGCAGCGGAACTGGCACCAATTCTTTGCCAACTGTACTCTTTATTTTACTTACAGAAAACTTTCCCATTGTGCTGGAAAACTCCTCGTATCCAATCCATTCCCAAAAAAGGAAAGAAGTGCCTGCCACAAAATTACGGTCCCACATGCTATCTGTGCTTTCTAAAGTTATGCTAAGACTGGTATTATCAAATATGTAGAGGATCATGGACTAATAAGTGATCGGCAGTATACAGGTAGTTTTCGTAGATGTCGTTCAATAGGAGATCTGCTGAGTTATGTAACCCATCTATGGACCCCAGCTATTGTACAACATGGGGAATCAATAGCGATTGCACTAGGCATTTCAAAAGCATTAGAACGACTCTAGCATAAGGCTCTACTAAGCAAATTAGCTTCCTATGGGCTACCACATAACTTTGCGGATGGATGTAAGATTTTCTTCAGAACAGATTAATTCAGGTCGTTGTCGATGGTATGTCTTCTGAAACATTTGCTTTTACTGCTGGTGTACCTCAGGAATCTATTCTTTCTTCAACATTATTCCTTGCTCAAATAACATGCCCGTGGGTGCAAATATCTCACATAGTCAAAGATGCAAACAAATCAACTCAATTAACAAAAACCTACAGAACATCTTGCCTTTTCAACTACTACTACCTTTTCCATGAAAAATACATCTACTGTGCCCCAGCTTCAAATGGATATCTAAATAATAACCCAATGAGACCATGCATTTCCTGGATATCACAGTAAGCTCTGAAGGAACATGGGATAACAACATGTCCAACATCTAGGTATCTTTTCAGAGCAAAGAAGTACGCAACTTCTTCTTTCATACAAAGCACAAGTAAAACCGGGTCCTGGGTACTGCTCTCATGATTGGAGCTCGGCCCCAAAAATACTAACTTAATCTAATTGACAACATCTAGAGGCGAGCAGTTCGCTAGCTAGAAGATCCAGCACTTACGTCCAACTCTAAATCGCTGTTCTATAGATATTACCTTGACAGATGTTTGGAAGATCTCTCCCTAGAAATTCGACTTTTATACGTCCCACCAAAGAGCACGGGTGCCTATTATCTCGCCATTTACTAAATAATTTTTTTTCACATTGCAAAAGTTCTTTTGTTCTTCTTTTTACTTTGTTTCATTGCATGATTACATTGCATTTCTTCTTGTGCTTTTTACTTGTTCTGTATTTTCGTTAAGTGGTCTACGAGTATGCTTTACCTAGGCTAAATTTATCTCATAAGACGGTTATTTCTCGTTTTCTCTCTATGTAGATCTATTGTTTTGTAATTAGTTTTTTTGCTGCGGTTGACTTGGACTTAAAGTAGGCGAATAACCACCAAAAAACAAACCTGAACATTTTTTAGGCGAATATTAACTTTAATCTTGGGGTTTACGCATTTTGATATGTTGGGCTATTCTTCAGAGTGAAAGATCGCCCAAACTGCCAAAAGCGAAAATACATGAGTCAAAATGTTATGCGAACCATCGTCCAAAACTCCCAAATGAACAATCACCCAAAAGTTTTTAGGCAATTATTTTGCAGCGCAGGTCCAAAAAACAAAGACGACAATAGACCAAAATGAATATCGTTAGCGGAGCGACGAATAGACTTAGCTCCAGGCGACTGCCTGACAGTTGTTGACCTACCCTTAGCGGAGCGGCCAAACCCCTCCGGAAAGCGGAGTTTAGACAAATGAATCACTGTTGACCCGCACAAAACTGTCTTCGAATAGACTTAGCCCCAGGTGCCTGCCTGACAGTTGTTTAGTTTAGTTTAATTTATTTCATCTACCGAGCTGACTGATTTCAGATAGATAATTCAATAATATAACAATAATAAGTAATATTCAGTAGTATAAAAATTCAAAATTACTTTTATGTATTTTAAGAAATGTCCAGATTCAATATTGATAATTTAAATTTCAATCTATCATCACATAAATCTATTTTGTTACAGACAGAGCTAAAAAGTTTTATACATTTAGTCATTGGTTTATTAAGACCATAATTGTAAAAATGTCTACGGTTCAATAAAAAATTTCTTGTTCGAAGAATTCTTTCTGGTGCATATAAATAACATTTTTCAAGTATATTGGGACAAACGATAAGAAAAGACATCATGAATAAACAGTATACAATGAACATTTCGCATTTTTTCTAAGGTATCTAATCCAATTAAAGCGCATCTTGTTAGACAAGGGGGCATAATATCAAGATTCCAATTCATTTGCTTTATAACAAATCTTGTAAAGGACTTTTGCACCCGTTCTAGTCGAATTATAGAATTCACATAGAATGGACACCAGACTATAGAGCAATACTCAAGGATAGGACGCACTAGAGACATATAAACAGACTTAAGCGTATATGGGTTCGAAAATTCAGCACATGTTCGCTTAAGAAATCCAAGCATCGTGCTTTAGCAACCACATAATCTATGTGGAACGAAAATGAGAGTTTCGTGTCAAAAATCACACCAAGATCTTTAATTTCAGTTTTACGAGAAAGACAGGTCCCAGAAATTGTACGTCATTAATAGCAGGAACTAGTATCCGGTACATAGAAAAAGAATGACATTTATTTATGTTCGAGGTAAGTCGATTATATATATATATCATAAATATTTTTTACACCCAAAAAGATCTTTAAATCATCGGCATACATCAAGCAGTTAGCATGATTAAGCAATGAAGGTATCTCATTAATAAAAATATTAAAGAGCAAAGGCCCTAAGTGGCTACCTTGAGGGACACCAGATAAGACCTTAATGAGCCTAGATTGAGAACAACCAATTTTAACATACTGCTTTCTATTTAAAAGGTAACTAGTAATCCACTTAAGTAGCATCGAATGAATGCCAAAAGATCTTAGTTTGTTCATAAGAATACTATGACATACTGAGTTAAACGCCTTCCTGAAATCAGTAAAAATTACATCAACTTGATATCCCGGCTCCACAGAATCAAAAAGATATTTTCTAAACAGCATCAAGATGGTTAATGTGGATCTACCAGATACAAATCCATGTTGTTGCAATTATATTTGTTCCTTAATTGTGAAATAAAGTTTATTTGTAACAATAGACTCGAAAAGTTTCGGAATAACTGAAAGTTTAGAAATTCCACAATAATTTTCAACCTTTTGTCGGGATCCGGCTTTGAATATAAGAGTTATAAATGAAAATTTCCATTACTTTCAAAAGACAAACTAAGATTCGAGGGATCAACATAAACTGATTCGAAAAACTTTGCAAAGAGCTCACAAGTTGAATCGATGCTACAAGAAACGACACCTTCAAATTCCATATTTTGTGGGATACCATTTACCTTTCTTTTCCTATTTAAAAATGCCCAGAAACATTTAGGATTCTTTGAAATTTGAGACTCAGTGTTCATTACATATTGTTTATCTAAAAATTTATTTAGAAATTCGTATTCACGGCGCAATTGACAAAAATGTATGGTATTTTGTCCAAATCAGATCGTGACTTCTTGAATAATTTAAACGCTTTGTTTTTAGCATTCTTCAAATTTATTAGCCTTTGATTATGCCACGGTAATTTGCAAGACTGTCTTTTCTTCATAAGAGGCACGAACTGAGTAAATCCATAATATTTAAAAATTTGTCATAGACTTCTTTAAGTTGTAGACCAGAAAGAATGCTCGACCAATCAACCGAGCCAAAATAATTGTTCAAAGCATTTGAAAAATTATAACTCATTTCATGATTATTTAAGTTAGATTCTATTACTAAAGGAGTACTGCACTGCAAAACAAGACATAGAGCAATGTGATGAATAGAATTTTTCATTATAGGACATAAAACTTCGAAAAAACGAAAATTTCTAACATGCACATTCAATGGCCAATTATCAGCATTCAATCCAACCAAGACAAAAATTAATAAATTTAAATGATGACAGGTCAGCATCTCTTTTGTAGAGGGGAAAACAAGAGAGAAGATTTACCGAAACACTCAGTTTCTTCGATGCATACGCCAGTATGGATTCCTCTTTTGTGGTTGTGGAGAAGCGAGAAAGATGAAGCCATTTCTTTGCCGAAATTACCTCAACTTCTGTGTAAGCAGAGTCTTTACCGATGATTTTCGGCTGTTTTTTCATGTTCCGTTTCCTAGTATTCACTGTACTCCACTGCAGATTCACTGGTTCACTCAAATCGCTAGAATTGGCGTTGGATGAGGGGTCAGTGACATTTACAGAAATAACCGGAGATTCTTCAGGAACAGTATTTGTGTGCGTTACTGCAGTGTTTACATTTTGCACTTGCTTGTTTATTGTTTTTGTATTATTGTTTTGTGCATTTTTTTGTCTTTGTTAGTAATAGGTGATGGCTTAATTGTTTCAGGTGGACTGATTTCTATACTATATTTTAGGGATTTCATTTCCTCACGTAGAGTTTGAACAGTTTTGCCTAGTTCAGCAATTTTACACACTAAGCCAAGCACTGGGACATTAGCACAAGCATTACACTTCAATGAAAAGTTTATACTTGGCTTTAAGAAGTTCAAGGCCGTTAAAGTTGCACATTTATCGTGGAATTTTAAATCGCAAATACCACCGCATACAATAAAGTCTTTGATAACGATTTTATCGCACTTAGCACACTTTTCGGAAATTGCGTTTATTTAAAACTTCTTTACTTTAGATGGAACAATAAAACACGTCTGTACACTATGAGTGACACTCTGCGAGTGAAGCTAAAATGAACATATTCTTATCAAAATAAAATCAAAATGATCTCTAGTGAAACAGTCTAAAATGAAATGATGATAATTCGAACTAATTATAAAAGTAAATACAAATTTGAGGAGCAATCAAATACGAAATGAGCTAAATATGAACTATTTACAAAAGTAAAAGAAAATTTGAGGTATAATCAAAAACGACTTGAAGAAAATTTGAGTTTATCGTTTATCAAAACAACAAAATGCGAAATGATAAGATCGAAATAACAGAAATCAAGATAAAAAATGCGAGTTGTACCATACCCCTAAAGCACACAACTTTCATGGTCACCTGGTCACCCTCATTTTATTCTCTAAGTACATACGAAAAGATCTGCGATCGCTTAATAGCTCAATAGCTCAATCAAAATCAAATCAAATATCCATAATTCATATCAAAGGTTTGACACAGTGTTTTTTAATTGATGCATTCCATCTCAGCTGCGATTCAATCTCTGACTCTTCACACATAACTACAGACTGCATTGTCATGCTCAACATTCATCTGTACAATCTGACATGAGCTCTGCTGATGGTTTTTGACTGAAGGTTCTCTCAGTACTTAATCGCTGGCTGCCAACTCTGAATGTATCCGCCTCTTGGATCGTTTTGCTGCTGACTAAGAGCGGTACTATTTTATGTTCGGCAAGACCTAGTACGATGTATTTTATTCACTGTTTGACGATGCAGATTTGCACTAATTCATTTAAGAATTACCCAACGTACTTAGGTGGTGCTACAGTCCGGGGTGGACCTCGGCCTCAACCAACAAACCTCTCCACCTAGCACGGTTACAAGCCAGCTGCCTTCAGTTGCACACGCCAAGTTGGTTCAGGTCCCCCTCGACTTGTTTGCGCCACCTACCCCGAGGTCGTCCTCTACTGCGCCGTCCATCCGGGGTGGATTCGAAGACCTTCTTGCCGAGAACGTTGGGCTCCATCCGCTCTAGATGACCCAGCCATCTTAGTCGCTGTATGTGAACTCTTCGGGCTAAGTTAATATCCTTGTACAGGCCGTATAATTAGGCATTGCATCTTCTCTTCAGCTCTCCGTCTTTACAGACGGGACCAAAGATCGCTCGAATAACTTTTCTCTCAAAATAACCAAGGGCATCCTTATCCGATTTTGTCAAAGCCCATGCCTCTGCGCCATACAGCAGGACTGGGATGATTAGTTATATAAGAATTACCCAAAGTCCCACATAATTGCAGTTTCATTGAGAATTTGGAGCTTGAGAAGACCATTATAAATTAAATTTCACAGAAGCTATTGTGCTGACCGTTGCGGAACTCCACCCGTAACCATATGTGTCTGTAGTCCTTTGTCGGTGTCATACAGTGAGATTCTTTTTTTAATACATTTTTTCACCATTTTAGTCAAGTTGAGACGTATTCACTTTTGTCTTAAATATTCCAGGATGTGCCACTTCGCACTATAATAACATCTGCCCTTACTAATGTATGTACTCTACGTCTCCTGCTTCTTTGAAAGCTGCATCTATCCGATTGCATACTATTCACTCTAAGAGCGTATCGAACTTGAATACTGGTTGATAAGACGATGTTGTTGTAGCAGCTGTCTAGTTGAGGTTGATGATCCTTGGTCGAGGTGTTGTCCTCGAGTTGCTCCGGTGCATAGAGCCGATCGTCGTAGGGGCTCATTGGTGCAGTGGTTGGAAAAACTTCGATGTTATTCGTTTTCCTTTTTATACTCGGGTGGCTGATAATTGCTGTTTTCCGCTGGGACTTGAACTTGCACACCTCGGTTACCGAACAAATACTATATCCACTGCACAATTGCCACCCCTGCTGATGAGTCATCAGCGAGATTACTGCCTTTGGGTAGGAACGCTGATATCTGTTCATCTCAACTTTTTCGGGGTAAGGGTAGTTAGGTAGGTGTGGTGTCCTTCTTAGAGAAGAAGAACTCAAATAGCACTAGGTGCCGTTTTGATACCACTAACTCGTGTAACTTGGATGTGAAAGGTGTGTTGGTGGGAAGTCTCTAGATCCAACATGCGGGCTTAAGAAGATTATTAAATCTTTCAGGTTTTTCTCTGAGACTTCCCCAAGAGAATCTAAAAGGGTTTCCCTAAAGCTCGTTATCTGGTCTAGCTAGTGCCGAACAGGGGCACAACAAGTGGATAAGGGATTTACGACATTGCAACTAAGACAGTGTGTGTTGTATGGTATGACTAATTTGACTGCATGGTCTCCTACAGGCCAGTCACTCGTGGTGGTCGCAGTTATCCAGGTGATATCCCTACGCGTTCTGTTTAAGAAGTTGGTTGTTTTTGTGTTGTTATAGTTTGGTTACACCTTTCTAGGCATGACACAGTTTGTTAGCCTAGTCCATCTGAGGTTGGCTTTAGCAAGGAATTTTGAGGATATTTCTGCTTTGACTGCTCCCAGCGGAATCATAACTGATTCCGCGAAAGAGCTGTGGAGGGCTGTTAGCTCATTTTGGCATTGTAGCACCAGCTTGGAGAATGTAGTAACCGGGCCAATGGCTTTAATGGGTGTTTGGTAATAGAAATAACGATGTTTTGCATTGGCGTTATATTTTTGTGTGTTTTGATCTGGCGACAGGCTTTCCGGATAGCGAGTAATTCTGTCTGATACACACTGTTAAAATCCGGAGGCCTTTATGATTTAGAGATGTTAAAGGATTCGAAAATACACCCGCACCGACTCCATAGTCCATCTTTGGACCGTGACTATAGATTGTAATGTTGAAATCCTTAATCACCTGTCCATTTTGCCATTCTAATCTTAACTTTCGGGGTAACTCACGACGAAAAGTCTTGTAGCTCTGGGGCTCTGTTTAGTATGCCGTCTAGTCCTGAAGACTCATTGTCTTCAATCTACTACAGAAGCTTACGCACGTTTGCATGCCCATATATGCAAACTACAGACCAAAACTAATAATGCCGTATAGAATAATTTATGAAGAGAACAGGAACAAAATGGCACATCTTCTACAAATGAGATGTAAATTTCATTTGACAAAAAGTATCTTTTGCTCGCATTAAGATCACTTCTTAGTCCTTCTGCTCTCAGAAGAATCATCTAAATTCTAAGTAATCCAAATTTTAAATGACAACGAAGACCAAGCCGGCCGTACGTTGTAGTAGATAGACTCAAAGGATTTTTTTTATTATCTTTCTTCGATCAATCTTATTTAAAATCGTTTTGGAAAATATCAGCAAAAGGAACCAACAGAATATCCATTTTCGTTAAACAAGGATTTACGGGTATTCACGTTCACCACCACCTGATGTTATTCATGCCAAAGGAATAAAAGGGGGAGAATATTGTTACAATGGAATAGAATAGGAAAAGATAAACATGAAAGTGTTTCATGGTGTGGAAATGCTTCAATTAAATGAAATCATTTCCATCCTCACTGGTAACAGCAACTGGCAAATGGACTCCAGAAATAGGTTTTGTTTTGTTTGCTATTGTCATTAAAATCAGTTAAACATCCCTTAACGCATATCCTTTTCCAACTATTTCATCATTCTGTTTGTGATGGTTATTGTGTGTGGATTGTGTATAGAGTTTTGGGAATAGACATGTCTCTCGAACAAAGACCACAACGCCGATGGATATCAGTAACAGGACATTTATTCTGGGAATTAATTTCAACCGATATCCTGTTATTAAACGGATGACTAAAAGCCAATTACAATGTTTCCAAAATGTTATCGAAATGAATTAATTTTGATGAGCATTCTATGACTATGAAAAGATTGGTGGACCAGATTAAGTTGTTTTTTTCATATTCTACGTGAGATAGAAATATCTGTGGAGGGAGGGTGACGGCTATGTAGGATGGGTGGTATGAGCCTTTTCATTTATATGTTTTGTTGCTTTGCTTAGATTCTTCTGACATGAAATTGGACAAGCTGTAGGAGCAGCAGGCAATAGAACATTTTTGGATGAACTGGTGGTTATTATAATCGCAAGCTATGAAGGTGCGATGTTCCACATGTTGCGATATCCAAGAGGGTGCATATATCAATCTGTTTCCTGTTGGTGATTAAAAATATTCTACAGACCGCTTTATCGACGTGAAGTGATGGAATCCAATGGAACTCATTAATTTTGCGGTAGAGTGAAATGTCGCTTTTGCACGCACATAGTTTCCTTATCTCAATATTGACAAGCAGACATGGAATTCCAAGGATCATGTAACGATCAACCAAATTGATCATATTGCGATCAACGTAAGACATGCCTTCAGTATTCTGGAAGTCTGGAACTTCCGAGCGGCCAACATGGACTCGGATTATAGTCAACGTATGAATGTAGATTTAAAGATCTGTCTCCTTTGGGTTCCGGGTCACAGCAACATTGAGGGAAATGAAGGCGGCGAACGTCTTGTTGGGAGTCCTTAAGGGGGGCATCTTCAGGAAGATGTGGCCCAAATGCTTCCGAAAAAGAACGCAAGATCTACTAAACAGAAACCGTGCAGATATCGCAAGAGTTCTGGCAGTTAGTAGTGGCCATTGGCCCATCGGGGTTCATGCGGCCAAAATAGGTATTCCATTTAATGTTCACTGTGGCAGCTGCAATACTGCTGACGAGAAAAAAACTATCTTATACTTTTTTTGTAAGTGTCCGGCTCTAGGCAAGGCCACAACGCACATTAGGTAAACCCTATTTTGACAACTTGATAGAATTAGCGGAGATAAGCGTTGGTGACATTATCAGTTTCCTCAATGCAACGGGGTAGATTTGAATAATCTTTACTCTTTCTCCCTTTTCTTACAAGCTACGCCCGTTTCACATCCGTTTAGGTCACTTGAGTTGTGGTATTAAAACGGCACTTTTTGTGCTAATTATCTATCAGCATGGTTTGCTGTTACAACCGCTTCTACCTACCTACCTACCTACCTATGAATGCGGATATCTCAAAAAACATCTGTGAGAAAATTTAACGTCGGAAAACTACAATCGCAAGAAACTACCAGTCTTCGCTGAACACGTACTCCGAAATCTGTGGGTTTTGCCCGATCAGCACCTCAAAACCCCTGATTTGATAACGAATGTCGAAAAGTACATATAGCAAAGTAAGATAAATATAGAGCGGCGCTGCAAAGGAAGACGAGAGCTGTTCATGAGATCTACAAGCATAAGAGACGGGAGGAACATCGGCTTCTCCGAACGAAGAAGAACGAGCATGAAAAGCGCGCGATCAAGGATATTGAGATCTTATACTCCAGAAACAATATATTAAAGTTTTACCAAAAAGGTAAAAAGAACGTGTCAGAGAAGCAAAACCCTGCAGTAACCTGTAGAGTTGAAAATGGAAACTTCATACTAGAACCACAGCTGGTGCGTGCTAAGAACATAGGAATACTACTTCTGCAGACTGTATAACGGCGACAAAGACCAACATCCCGCCATGCTGTCAAAATTTCCTTTCACCTAACCAAAGCGAAGTGAGGATAGCAATATCCAAGCTGAAAATCCGAACTTTTGAAGGCAGCTGGTGATGAATTGGTAGAGAGAATACACCAACTCATCTCTAAGATTTGGTCAGATGAGTCAGATGAATGGTATCTCAGCAACGTTTGTCCGATCCACAAGAAGAGAGACCCCCTCATCTTCGCCAATTATAGAGGCATTGGTCTCCTCAATATCGCACACAAGATCTTTTCTGTGATATTGTGTGAACGCGTTCCTGGCTTCATTGCCCCCTGTCAGTTTGGTTTCAGCCCAGAAAAGTCCACCATTGATCAAGTCTTCACACTTTGGCAGATCCTGGAAAAAAACTAAGAAGTCCAAATCGATACTCACCATCTCTTTATCGATTTCAAGACCGCCTATGACAGCATCTATAGTGAAGAGCTTTATAGAGCCATGTCTAGTTTTGACATCCCTGCCAAACTTGTTCGTCTGTGCAGGATGACGATGGAGAACGCTCGCTGCTCCATCAAGGTCGGTAATGACCTCACCGAGACCTTTGATGTCAAAAAAAGTTTTAGATAAGGTGACGCGCTGTCATGTGACTTCTTGAACATCTTACTTGAACAGATTGTGTGGTACTCACAAGCCAACACCAGAGGCATAATCTATCAAAAGTCCGTACAACTGCTTGCATATACTGATGGTGTTGATATTATTCGAAGAACTCAGCGTTTGCAAACATTGAAGTAGAAGCGGCCAAAGTGGGTTTAGCAATAAACGAGGTATATGCTGTCAACAGGAAGAGACAATCAACACCGACGAATTGGACAGAATGTCACAGTGGGCAGTTAAAATTTCGTGGTAGTAAGGGACTTTGTCTACTTTGGCCCTGCTGTTAATTCTGACAATGATACCAGCGCAGAAATTAAGCGAAGAATAAATCTTGTCAATTGCTGTTTTTTTGGGCTTATGAGGTAATTCAACAGTAAAGCCCTATTTCGAACAACTAAGAAGACTCTGTATAAGACTCTGATCACCCCAGTCCTGCTTTACGGTGCTAAAACATGGGCGTTATTGAAAGCGAATGAAGATATCTTTTTCGCTTCGAGAGAAAAATTCTCTGTAAGATGTTTGGTCCAGTTTGCGGTGATAGGTTTTGGAAAAGAAGATTCAATGACGAACTATACGAGCTGTACAGCGACATCGGCCTAATGATAAAACTGCGTATTGGACGTCTGAGATGGTTAAGACATGTAGAGCTAATGGACACCAACGATTCGGCCCGCAGAGTCTTCGAATCTAACCTGGAGGGACGACGCAAAAGAAGACCTCCTCGCCGTAGGTTGCACGCACAAGTTCAAGGGGACCTCGATTAACTTGGAGTGCGCACCTGGAGGCAATTAGTTAAAGACCGAGCTAAATGGAGAGGTTTGTTGGTTGAGCCCCAGATTCACCCCGAACTGTAGCGCTGCAAATCAATAAATACATCGAACTTACTTACTTAGATGGCGCTAAAATACATCGAATGGTATCTTAATTTTTGATTTTCCCGAGCTGGTTAAAGTATTGGATGCATTCTGTGAAAAAAGTTGCGCATACGCCACTCTGAATAGACGATTTTAAGAAATTAGCAGGTCGTTTGCGGCCTATTTCTGTTTCAGTAATAATCTCCTCAAATAATACACTTTACCGATTTAATTTGTACAGTCCCCAATAATTATTTAAGGACTTTACTTATTCGCCTGCCAAACCTCCACTTAGGACGATATTATCCCCAAGTGTCTGCATTGTCAAACATTCCACGCCATAACATTCATCCACTTTAGCCACTTTAACGTATCCAAGGTAACGTTTAAGAAAGGCACACTAATTTCAAATTCAGCGCGCAAATATTTGTCATAAGAAAAACAAACCATTTGTCATTTTATACCCAGATTCCCGGCACCCATTCTGAGAAATTTTATCGTATTTAGGCTACTGACACTGTCACCCGCCGCTCCGCTTTCTCTGTCTCTTACTTGACTCGTTGGTTTAGGTTGACTCGACTGTTGTCGTATTCTTGGCTTAAGTGTTCCGAAAGAAGTTTCTTTTTCCATTTACACAGGGAATCCATCCACCCCGGGTACTATATCATTTCACAGAGTTGACATAAAGACATTGGTAGTGCATTTCTATTGGGTAAGAGAAGGTGTGGGGCGAATTTACACACAGCACACAGGGTCGAAGGACGTTCGTAATTAGAACAAGTAAAAGCAAGCAGACATCCATGACCCTATTTAACTGAAGATAAATAATGTTAGAAGACTACTCTTCTCTGTTTCAACTTTATTCTCGGTTCTTATTCTCCATCTTCTCCTTCATGTCCTTTTTACTACATTAGTTTGGTATTGACATTTGAAAGCAATTTGTGTCGGTAACGTTGTGCTGCAATGTGTCATGGTGTTCAAGTTGTTCCTATTTGTTTAAAGGAATGAGTGACCTATATTTCGGATATGTGGGTAAAAGGTGATGAGAGATGGTTGATTCTTTGGCTCCTAACCAATTTCAGGATTCATTTAAAAATTATTTTCTATTTCGTTCTTGTTGCAAACTTTATTGTGTGTCGTTGTAACTTTTCTTTGAAATTATTTATTTGGAAATGTACTTTTCCTGCTTTTTGAAAGGTAAAAGGTCCTACCTTCAGAAATGTACACAAAGCTCAAACAAACTTTAATTATTCTGAACTGAAATAGAATACCGGATTTGTTTGTTTTAACTTTTGGGGTAGGTTAGGTTGAGCTAGTTAAGGTGGGGTTATTAGGTTATCATAAAACACTTGGCACCAAAGTGGGCTCATCGCGATCTCTAGGGAACCTTCTCGGCAAAAGACCTAAACCAATTCTTCCAAACAATTAATCTCCTTATAGAATTTGAAGAGATCCTTGTTGTGGTTCAAGGACCTCACCTCTTCTAGGTTATCGAAGAATTATCTACCAAGGTGCTTTAGCCTTGCCCTGGCAATTCCTTGGCACTCACAGAGTGGACGTCATTGAGTGGAATAGATTAGCGGCTGTAATAACAACTAGAAGATCAACTGCATGATGGATTAGGTCAATGACCGGCAGATCAGCTACTCGATGGACTAAGTCAACGGCGATGTCGCTGGTTTCTGTTGCAGGTTGGTTCGGGGCTATCTTCGGAACTGTATGGGTCAATGACTGAGATGTAGTTTCAATACCATGGTATCCACAGCTTTCATTTCAAGTGGTAATTCAATGATAACTCACTCGATAGCATAACACCGAGAGAAAAGCAATAAAGTGCACTTGAACATTAAGTTGGTCTTTTTTATTTTACTTGTCGTTGTCTTAAGCGTATTTCGTAGGGTGCTGTCACTGTTAAGATCCAGCCGCGCCGGTACCTTTAGGTATTTTCTTTTTCGTTAAGGAGATTTACAGTCCTTAAGTTTTGCTAGTTTCTGCGCGAAACACTAGCCAAGTATGGTATCCGCACTATGCTACCCATACCATGAGAATTGAGGCTGTGCAAAGGTCAAAAGTCTAGCAAAGTTGGCAGTTTTTAAAAGCGAACAGCATCTAGCTCTAAGAGGAATGACAGCATGAGCAACTATCTATTTGCTGTATTTATCTTGGGGCAATAACTAATGGAATGCTGTGAAAAATGCCTTTACGACTGGGGCACGCACCTATGTCGGTAAAAGGCAGAAGAACCATCGCACATGAAGACGGATCGATGAGCGTACAGCAATCAAGGCTCGGATTGCAGTAGCCTCAGCAGTAGAGAGAACCGAGCTAGAAGCTCAATACCGTACAAAGAAGAAAGAAGTGTGAGACGTGAAAGAAGTGTAAGACATGATAAATGTCAGCATATCAACTCACTGGTGTGACAGTAGGAATATTTATAGCATCGCTAAGGAACTAACTGGTGGTCGGAACCCCAAACAACACCCAGTGAAGAGCCTAGACGGTAAACTTGTAATCTCGGATGAGGACCAGATCACTAGATGGAGAAAATATTTTGCTACAGTGCTAAACCACTTAGACGATGGCGGTATGATCTTGAATTCGAATGAGCAGTTCGTAGCAACAAATTCCCGAAATCGCACCGTACCTCCTAGTAAAACCGAAATAATAACAGCAATCAAGTCCCTCAAAAAGAACAAGACGGTGGGTATTGATGGCATCCCTGCCGAACTATTTCAAGTGGCGCCAAATACATTGGCAGATCTGCTGCATAGAGCTTAGGATAGTGAACAATTTCCGCCGGAGTGGAAAAGTGGGATGATCACAAAACTTCCAAAAAAGGGAAATTTGACGAAATGCGGTAACTGGGGAGGTATTTGAGTTCTTCCAGACGTAGCCAAAATGGCAGCTAGAATCATTCTGGAACGAATCAAAGAGCATTTAGATTCAACTCTCGACATCGAACAGGCAGGCTTTCGTGCTGGATCCTCCTGCATCGACCTTATGGATCATAAGCGAACAAAATGTTGAGTACAAGTCTCCTCTACATTTGCTGTTTATCGAGTTCGAGAAGGCTTTCGATAGCTTAAATCGAGAAGCCATCTGGTTGGCCTTGCGCAGGAGGGGCATCACAGAAAAAACTTATAGCTATTATCAATGCTACATACGAGGGCGGTAAGTGTCACGTCTTACACAATGGTAAGGTGCCGGAGGATTTTCAAGTCCAAAGTGGAGTACGTCACCGGTGCATACTGTCATCACTATTGTTCTTGGTAGTTATCAGCGACGTACTCCATGTAGCCTTGTCGGAACGCAACTATGGAATTCGTTGGACTATAACATTTTACCTAAAACACCTAGATTACGCTGACGATGTTTGTCTACTTTCACATCGGATAATGGATCTTCATTTGATTGCCCGAAATCTAGAAGCTGAGGTAAACAAAGTGGGGCTATAAATAAACTCAACCAAAACAAGAGCCGTGAGAACTTCTAATACCCGCGCTCAACTTAACATTGCCGGACAGGAAGTCGAGAAAGTTCATAACTTTCTTTATCTAGGAAGTGTTTTTTTTTTCTGATGCGCGGGCAGGGGTAAAAATCCTTTATGGATATTTGTAGCCCGTGCTATGACTTATTCCCGACTCCATGCTCCTGTGTGGTTACGTACTAAAAAACCGTCCGATTTCTCTGTCCTATAGTTGCCCTGCGGCATCGCCAGTCAAGGCATTCCTTTGCAGGAGCAGGTTTGATATTTCGTCACTTCTATTTAGCTGCCAGAGCTGGCAGGATCTTCGTTTCCCGCGTTTCTCGTTGCTTGTTCCTCTATACGCAGTTGCTGCATCATATTCGGTATAACTTCATTAGGATGTCCTTACATTTGTCTCCCAAAACCAGTAGAACCGGTGCTGCTTTATGGGTGTAGTACTTGAATGCTTTCGAAAACAAATATTTAAGGATCATCTTGAGGATTTTTTGGCCGAACGGCATCTCCAACGAAAAACTTTATACGAGAACGGGCCAAGAAACTATAAACATTACTATACAAGGGAGAAAGTGGCAGTGGATTGGATACACCCTATGGCGTGAAAACAATTCCATTACGAAATACGCCATGCAGTGGAATCCGCTCACCCAGGTAGGCAGAATAGCGGGACGCCCTAAGCAAACGTGGCGTAGAACACTTGAGGAGGAATCGAGCTCTTAAGGAATGAGTTGGAGGCAGCTCAAACGCGTTGCAGGGCTCCGAACAAAATGGCGTGTAGTAACCCCCGAGGGGTTAAATGATCTAAGTAAGTAAGTAATAAGTAAAATATTATGTTCAGTGCTTTGGTGCGGGTGGTTCTTAGCGCAACCTTGATGCACGCGTAAGCAGATCTTTGGACTTTCTCTAGCAGATTTAGGGGTGAACAGCTTTTTTAAGAGTTGTCCGACCAAAAGATGACGCCATAAAGTAATATGAGCCTGATAACGGATACATACAGCCAAAGTACAATGTCCAGTTTCATACCCAAGCTTATACGTATAGCCTTTTAACAGGCCTAGAGAGCTACAGTTGCTCTATATAGGTATACACCGTCATGCGTGGAGCAGCTAACAAATCCTCGAACTGATGTTCCTCCCTGGCTTGTGTTAATAGTTCTGCCTATTAGCAGTTAATTGATTAGTAGTCCAAGTGAATTCAGAAGGGTTAACATAGCACTTTGACCACCTCGGCTATGATTATGTGATATCAAAGCCCTTATCGAAACCCGTGTGAGGTGAAATTCATTAATTTAATTGGGAGAGATGTTTGGTCTCAAGTAGGACCTTC
This sequence comes from Brachypalpus laphriformis, assembly GCA_945910035.1. Taxonomy (NCBI): domain Eukaryota; kingdom Metazoa; phylum Arthropoda; class Insecta; order Diptera; family Syrphidae; genus Brachypalpus; species Brachypalpus laphriformis. The sequence continues at coordinate 40,416,978 of OX246753.1, forward strand.
ATCCGGATCATCATCCGGATATGTTGCAAAAGCTAACGACTGACGATATGGATATGTTCGCCAGTTCTTCCAAGACATCAAAGAACTGTGAACCTAAGAAGTTTCCATAGAGCCTGCTGATTTTTGGGCAATGACGCAGGCACTTTCCTCCTCTTCCGGGTACTTGGACCTATATCTTATTACGCTATCAAAGCACCCTGAGATACTTGTAAAAGCCTGTGGATTCTGCTCTTTAATAGCTGGGAATTTTCATATTCTGGAAATGTTTTCTATGAGTGAGTCCGAAAAACCAAAAAACGTTCAAATTTCGACGGACCCTGTGTCTCATGTTTTGTCGGTTATTCTCGAGAAATTCGAAGAACAAAGCAAACTAAATAAAATTATTCTCGATAGGCTGGTTAAGCTTGAAAATAATTCTCAGAAAACGCGTACTCCAACTAGAATATGAATGACAAACGAATGCTAAAAATATGTATTTGGAATGCAAACGAACTTTTGCAAAAACTCGAAGAATTGGAAATATTCATGCGTGAAAAAAATATTGATATTTGCTTGATTTCTGAAACCCACGTAAAAAAGGAATCGCATTTTAAAATAAAAGGCTATTATGATTACCACGTTTGTAACCCTTCGGGAAAAGCGAGAGGCTGATCATCCTGGCATCCTTGACTGCATCGAATAATCCAAAGACCTAAAGATAGAGCTTGAAACTTTGCAACTGTGCACGATTCGAGTTAAAAATACTCAGCGTACTCTTAAAATCTCATCTCCCTGTCCACCGAATTCTGCGCTTGAGAAAAGTGATTTTACTAACTTCTACTAACTGATACTTCGAAAATACCTGACCTGATAGATTTTTTCGTTGTGAAAGGAATATCTACCAACCACATAAAAGTCAAAGACAGCTTTGATCTGTCGTCTGATCATTCCCCGGTTATTTCAATCAGCGAAAAACTAGTCTATAACCTAGAGCCAGCGAGATTAACTGGTCGAACAACTAACTGGGAAGGCTTTAGGAACGAAATTGAAGATAATGTTGAACTGAGCGTTTCACTTGCGACACCCTATGAACTTGAGGTTGAAGTTGATCGCTTCGTTGAGATCGTACAGCTCGCCTCTTGGAATAATACGCCCAATTCAAGGAAAACGCCAGACAGATACGGTTTGCGATATCCTGAAACTTTAGGTCCCCCACGACCACGTTTTTGTCCATACTCCGTTTAATAATAACTATTTTTAATTCTTTTTTTAGGTAGTCGAGTTTTTTCGTATCCAAACTAAGATTTCAACTTGATCTTACATTTTTGAAAATGTTCGAACATCAAAAGAGTAATTTCAAGGTAAACTTGAATACAGTTTAAACCTGACTTTAATTAGGGGGACCTATGGTACCCCAGTCCGTCTCTTAGGCCTCTGAATTTACTCGGTGCTCTAAAGGTTAACCGCGTCTAGATTGCGGAATATGCATGATCTTTCAGTGGAATGAAACCTGCCAAACTTTTTTTTTTCATGATAGAAAAATTGCTTGATAAGTTAATGCTTAGTTGCGATATCTAACAAATTTATATTGAAGGGTGGTGTTTTTTTAGTCAGTAAGAATCTGATACTACTATGAGCACGCGCTTGTTATTCTCATAGTGTCTATGGAAGATTTTTCACCTACCCCCGGAAAAAAAAAAAAAAAAAAAACCCAGAGATACTTGTAAAAGTCTTTTGATTCTGCTCTTTAATAGCTGGGAATTTTCATATTTTGGAAATGTTTTCTACGAGTTAGTTTATAGCTTTAAGGTTATAAGCTATGGCATCACGATCGACTGTATCGAATGCCGCATTGAAGTCGACAAAGAAAGTGTACGCATTTGTACTATATGTGATCGATCGTTCAATAACCGGGCCTGAATCGTGCTTGGTATTTGCCTAGTAAGTTGTTAGCTGCAACGTACAAGTTGATTCAATTTTGTAAGATGACGATGCGTTTAGGAAAGTAATGCTTGAAAAAATTGCTCCTTTTTAACACCTATAACTCTTCTAAGTAAGCTTAACCATTGGCATTCAACGACATATATGGCTTTTAGTTTTTAAGTTAAGATTTTCGACAGAAATAAAAAAATTCAAAAAACCAACGGTTACTAGATTGCATTTGCTATTAATTGTGGCAGAGGAACATGCTTTGTTTTGTTTCCTTGTATTTTTTTTACCTGCGAATACCCCATTTTAATTTATCAGTGTGCATGGTCACGTGTTGTCGGAAAATTCACAAAATAAAACTGTTTTTTTTTTTTTTTAGAAGTTACAAGTAAGAGTGGTTGCAAATATAATGTAGGTAATATGTGTGTTTTTATTTTTGAATTAGTACATGCACAGCCTAGAAAATGTACATTTTATCAAAGAGCCATATATGGCTGTCTATGTATTTACGAAAGTATAGCTTAAATATCGTCATTCCATATTTGGCTCCTTATGCAGTAACGAAAAAATAACAATTATGCTTTTGTCAAATAGGCGGCCTTATAATGGCATCAGCGAGGTCCGTTTTCCCAACAAAAAGCTTTTATTCAATTCGCCATGATGGCTCGGAAAGTGAAGAAGAAATACCGGAGTCAGACTACGAAGCAGAAATGAATCGATCCTCGGAATCAGAAGAGGTGGTATCTGAAACCAGTGACTTTGATTCTGAAGATGAGGAGCCTTTAGCTTGTTTTGTGCCAAAAAGAAAAATACATTCTTTCATTTCTTGGACCTTTGCGTAGTAAATGCATGGATTTTATAGCGTAAAAATAGCGACGTGTACATGGCTCTATTCGACTTCAAGATGGCAGTAGCCGTGCATTTCTGCAAAGTTGGTAAAACGTACAACAAAAAGAAGGGTCGACCAGCACGAAAAGAACTTCGGATTCCTGTCCATCGACCCCAGCTTCCATTCAGCAGAAAAAAGCTAAGAAGCCTTTGGCACGTCCTACACCTCTGAATGAAGTTCGTAAAGATTCAGTGGATGATCTTCCAGAATGGAAAAGTGCCAGGCAGCAATGCCACAATGATTGCAAATTTCGAAATTTCGTATTTTGTCCCAAGTGCGGTGTTTACCTTTCCTTGAACAAAGACAGAAATTGTTTTCTGTCTTTTCATACTTGATAATGTTTTGTTATCCATTACCTTTTTTATGATATGTAAATATTGAATTATAAAAATAAAAATATTTGAATAAAATAATCAATAAAAACACAAACCAAACTTTTGGTAAAAAAAATCGTTGCTGCATAAGGCGCCATATATGGCAAGGATTTTTTAGGTGGAAAAAATACTGTCTGCATACAACGCCGTATATGGCTACTTTTTTTTTGAAAACTGACTTACTTTTTCGAAAAATGTTTTTTATAAAAATCTTAAGCAGGATGTGTTAACAGTAAATCCGGCAATAAAATTTTGTTTTTTAAGTGGGTCATAATTCATGCAGTAGAGGGTTAAAGGGTATATTGTTATAGTACCTACACAGCAGATACTCATTTAGACTCTCATTCAATTGACATTCCTCCAAAAATTCCCAGCCATTCACCTACGAAACTCCTAATCCCAAATGATGAATGCGATAAGATTTATTTCTTGGCGCACACTGCAACCACCATCCATTACTTTAACAAACAACTTTCACCAAGCCCTTGTAAAAAGAAAAAAAATATCTCAAAATACTTTCTCCATTTCAACTTTATAATATAGTAACCCCGAAATTGCACCACAGTGCTAATATTTCCCCCATCCACCACCGTCAGCCGATCCACCAAATTATGCTCAGCACGCAGTATAACACAGCATCCCAGAAATAAATAATGCCATCATTTATGGCCAAGCCAACCGTACAAGCGTATCCTTACGCTCCTGTTGGCAAAACCAAAAATAAGGTCAGCCTCTATTGTTTGACTCCCTCCTAGTATGTACGTACCATGTAATAAAACATACGCGCGCTTTCTCTGCCGCCGCGATAGTGTAATGAAAAACAAAAACAAAAATACAAAAGAAACCTTCCAGCCAATTTAAACCACCAACGATAGTAAATCGCAACAAAATTGCAAAGGGACCTAACCTAACACGTCGCACACACGCACGAACATACACACACTTAGTGGTTGTGTGGCCCCACAGGAAAAATTTCACTCCCCACAGAATTCATGTCCTGCGCGCACTGGCTGTTTCTCTTTAAAATTTCCTTCAGCCTCAACACACAATATGTGTAATTGTAATTAAATATCCTTTTTCCTCTGCTTCGTATGTGGGTTGGTCGGTCGCTATCCTTTTTGTTAGTATTTTGGGAAGATGCTGCTTAAAGGATGCAAAACAAACCTTTCTAGCATCGACGGCACGGCTCAATGTGTCACAACAAAATACTTTTGACCTAGAGACCTACAAAAAAGCTTCAAAAGCTTTTTCTCTTAACTCGCATACTCTCTTTAAGGATAGGCCCTTTCTGGGAGAACGGGAAATTTTCTCATCGTACACATTATCCTTGAAACCAGCTTCACACACTTCTGAGATTTACTCTTCAACATCTCTTCGACAATTCGACAAGGGAAGAATTTTCATCACAAACATCCTTTTTGTGATGCAGGTCCTGTTCGATGAAGAATTTCTACCATTAGTACGTAACAGGACATACTTTAAGGCGCACGAATCCTATCGCGGTCGGGTTGTTCTCTATCCGTTTCAGTAAGTGTCCCTAAATAGGTAAAAAAAAGAAAAAAAAAAAAGAAAAGGATATTCCTTCTGCCATAGTACACACACTCAGCCTGAAAGGATAATAAAAACCAGAATTTGGATAAATTGCCCCTCGGTCATAAAGGAAAGTGCGATTAACTCTCTCTGTATACATTAAGGATAATTTAAATAGAATTTAATCTTTCTTCCTTCAAACCGTAAACGTGTTCGAAAAATGACAATTATCCTTGCACAATAAAAAGGAGCAAAAAAAAGACAACGAACCATCCAAGCTTATGTAAGATGACATCGTGTGAAGTTGACATCAATTTGGATACTAGGCCACTGTGCGGATAGGATAGCGACAAGGACGAGGGCGTTACAAAAAAAAAACAAAAACAAAAAATAGAAGTTAAAAAAAAAGTAACGAAGGAAAGAGAAAACTCCGCCAACTGTTAAGGATGCCAATTTTCGTCGCCTTAAATGCTATTTTGTTTATAGTTGTATCTTTATAGATAAAAATAAATAATTCATGAAAGAGTAGCTCCTCACGCAAAAAAGGATACACGACGACCGACGTGAGTGAGTACGTCTTCGAGAGAATTCGTGTCGTGCGGTGTATTGTGTGTATGTGCGAACATAAAATTTTCGTTCAATTATAGTTACTACGCGTGTTGTGTCGCATGAAAGGATACACCAAAGTGTTTAGGTGCTGATGCTCTTCCAAGGTTCTAGTGACATACCAAACTGAGTGTGTTTATCCTTTCGATTTTTGTCGTGAATTTATTTTTTTTTGCTGGAGTCTTTCTGCCATCGCCCCCACACGGTAATGTGATACGTTAAGAGATTTTACATGTTCATGGATAAAAATTTATGAATGCACTTACATCGTTCATTGAGGTTCTAATGGCAAACTGATGTCCTTTTCGTCTAGATAGTCCTTTTAACTCTCTCTTCCTCTCTTGTTGTCGATACGATTTTTTTTTCCGTTTGCCTTTCGATTATTTTCGACTACGTGCATGAATCAAGGACATAGAGTTTCGATTAGAAAAAAGTTTAATTATAAAAATTAAGTTTATAAGCAAACACTATAGCAAAAAATATTAAAAAAAACTTCAACGATAAAAGATAGTTTATTCGGTTTTTTGTTTCCTGCTGTTATCGGATGGTAAAGGATTTTTTTTTTATTGAATAATGTCGGGTATTGAAGTGTTTACGATGTTGTGGATTGAAGTGCATCCTTACTAAGGGTTTTTATCAGCCACTGGCTACTACACCTACTGTAAATATTTGCGTACAATTTCCCTTGGTGTCGATAATGTGTGCACAATGGTTGTAGTGGCAATATTATCATAAAAAATAAAAAATAAATTGTTTAAAAATCGCAATAAATTGGTGTCTTGTAACGGCGTGAATATAAAGGAAATTTTTTGTGTGGATTTCTTTAAAAATACAAAAAAATTGTTATAAAGTGAAATTTCAGTGAGATTCGACTTTTATGCAGAACAATACACGGATACGAAGGATAAGATCGTGGTGAATTTTTAATGGGTAAGTTATTTTTTTTACTGCTCTCTAAGAATCAAAGTTAAGATGGGACCTATAAAAAGGTCTATGCCTCTCAAATGTCTTTAAATCCTTATGCTGACAATTGCAAGTATTCACGTGGAATTGTTTTTATACCTGCTTCTTTAAGGATCAAATAAAATGTTTGTACTTTTTTTTATGTTTACCATTTAGAGGGACTAGCATCTGCTATAAGTATTTTGCTTTGAAAGTTCCCTTGTTTTATGTGGAAAGTCCTTAAGGAGTTTAAATTTCTGAAACGAAAACCTTAAAACATTTTTTTTTTTTGTTTTTTTTGGCACTGTGAAGTCGCATATGAAATCCTACAGATTTATTTATTAATATTAGGGATAGCTTTTATACTACATACCCTATTCGTAGAGGTAGAGCGAAAATTATGTTCCTTAACCTTTCGGATATATTCCTTACCTTATAATTAGACAAAGCTAAGAAAGCTACAATTTCGTGAAGCAAGTGACTTTGTCTGTCAGCCCAGACAATATTATATTCATATGGGTTTATCGAGGCCCAGCGGCTATCTTACCGCACTGCTCGGTCATCCCTATAAGAGATGAATGGTAGTTTAAAGCTGCCTTTGGAGTGAAGGAGAACGATTCTAGGGACTGAACTGCTGCTTGATTTTCAGTGAAAATGCTAATATCCCTGGAAAATGACACATTACACTTCAGCCAGGACAGGTCTTCCCTACTCTCCATGATTTCCACCTGAAAAATCTACAATCATCAGTGAGGCCGAACGAGATGCTCAGGTTGAGCTCTTCGCAGAAAACACCACAACCCATTCCATCTTCGGTCTCACAGCCATCTGTGATGCAGTGAACCGAACTACCATCGACAGGGGGAGAGTTGTCTCATTCATCCACTTCAGGGATGCTCGTACGGAAGTTTCGGTCAAATCACAGTTTCGCCGTGTTAGCGTGGGTGAATTTGAGAAGATGAAGGATCGGGGAGTGGCCAATGAGATAATTAGACCACTGAGACGAGGCTTTTAGACGGATGACCACACTGGCTGCAATCTGTTTGCCAAAACTATTCATTCATTTCGACAACTTAAACATAAAAGAAAAGTAATAAATTAATTGATAAAGCATTCATAACACTTAATAAACATATAGGATTTCATTGGTAAAAAAAGATTAAATAAATAAATAAAAAGTTTAGTATTATTATTATAGAAATCTCATAGGTTTGTACAATGTTTCAAAAGGGTTGATTAATTTAAGAAATTGGCAATAGAAATAATTTATTCGTAAGAACGTGTAAAGAAAAAAAAAAGAAGAAAATAGCCTTAATTCATTTTATTTTATTTTAATGCCTTTATGAGGGTGAATTAGCTGTGATCAATGCCCAAAAGTGCCGTGGGTGCCGTAGCGTAAGTGGTTAGTGTGTCGGATCACTACGCATGAGGTTCCAAGTTCGAATTCCAGAAAACACCAAAAAGTTTCTTCACGGTCCCACCTCTCGCGAGCGTCTGACAAACATCCCAGAGTATTGCTGTCACGAAAAAGCTTCTCAAATCGCCGTTCGGATTCGGCATTAAACTGCAGGTCCCTTCCATTTGTGTGAAAAATATAACGCACACAACATGAGTGGTTGCGAGAAGCTAGGCCCTGGCACTTTAAAGTGCTGTTGCGCCAAATATTTGTATTTGTAATGGCCAAAAGTGTAAGAAGATGTTTTTTGAAGTACTTTGCATTTCTTATCCTTCTCAGTTCCCTCGGAAAGGAGTTCCACAAACGAGTGGCATGAACTAAGAACTGACGTTCTGATATTAAACACGAGTACGTTGGTTGAATTAAAGCAAAGGTTCGCTGAGATGCTGGGAACCTAAGCTTGTTGTAAAGGTAGTCTGGTTGTTGTGTTTGAATAATGTCGTGAATGCACGTCAATGAAAAGTATTGCAGTACATTTTCGAAGAAACACCCAAAAATTGTTTTGGCATAGGACGAAATATGATCGTATCTACGCAGGTTATAACGGGTGGGCCATCTGGTGATTTCTTTTTAAATCATAGGTTATTTTGACACTGACAGCTATTTCCCGCTCGAAATCTTAACAGAAAGTCAGTATCATACCTCCGCGGAACGAAATGAGTCACTCTACGCATGAACAATATTGGGAAATATTGAAAACTTATTTCCAAAGTGAGTGCTGTGTAGCCCAAACAGTGCGTTTTTGAAAAGAAGTTTTGGCTGAAATGAAGCACCCACCGCACCTGCTGTACGCAAGTTTGTGAGACTGGTATGCTAGTGGACAACACTCATGGTCCCCGTCGTTGTACGGTTGGCACAGACGAGAATGTGGCTGCTGTAGCCGAGAGTGTGAGACTCAATTCACGAACATCAACTCTTCATCGACCCCAACAGCTCAACATTTCACGCACTAGCCTGAGGAGAATTCTGCACAAAGATATGGGATTATTCGCTTACAAGGTCCCATTAATTCAGCAATTGAAAACGCACGACCATCCGCTTCGTTATCGCTTCGCAGTTTGGCCCTTAGAGCAGCTTGAATTGGACAACGATTTTGGGCGAAAAATCATCTTTTCTGACGAGGCACATTTTCATCTCGGCGGCTACGTTAACAAACAAAATTGCCGCATCTGGGGCTCGGGAAACCCGCACGTTATTGTCGAGAAGCCAATGTATCCACAGAGAGTGACAGTTTGGTGCAGATTGTGAAGTGGTGCCATCATTGGACCATTTTTCTTCGAAAATGAGGCTGGGAACAACGTTTCGGTCAACGGTGGGCGTTACAGAGCCATGTTAAGGACTTTTTTTTACTGGAATTGAAGACATGGATTTGAACGACCTCTGGTTCATGCAGGATGGCGCGCCATGCCACACAGCCCATGCCACAATCGGTCTTTTGCGCACCAAATTCCCAAATCGTGTTATCAGCCGTTTTGGCGATGTCAATTGGCCGCCTCGGAGGTGCGATTTGACCCCTTTGGACTTTCTTTTTGTGGGGAACCGTGAAGGACCGATGTTATGCCAACAATCTGGAAACGATTCAAGCACTTAAGGCCAATATCATCCAAGCAATCCGTGAGCTACAGCCCGAAACCATCAACAAGGTCTTGGAAAATTGGAGTGATAGAATGCGCTACTGCGAGGCCATCTGAGGCAGCCACTTGAACGACATTGTATTCTTTAATTAATGGGAATGTTTGTTCTTACTAATAAAGCCATAATATATGGAAAAAATTTCATTTTGTTCATTTTATTGTATTTTTAAAAAGAAACTCGTAGTTGGCCCACCCTGTATATATATCGTGCGATATTGTTGTAGACTACAGTCAACTTCCTTTTAGACCTGAAGTCAAGTTTACCGAACAATTCACAACAGTTTAATAGGATTACCAAAAGTAGGGTTTTCGCAAGAAGCATTTTGGTTTTTGTTGGCGTATAGGAACGCGGAGACCAAAGAAGACGGAGACAACCATACATTTTCAGAATTGTTGCAGTAATCTGAGTGTCCCACGATAAGGTACGATTTAAGGTAATACCTAGATTTCGAACAGACTCAACATATTCGATGTCTGAGTCCCCTAGCTGCAGCATAGGAAGGGATGTTAGATCTATGTTATTCCGATAAATAACAATGGCTTTTGATTTGCTCGAGCTTTGGTTATTTTCCTGCGCCCAGCAAGTGCCGTAGATTCCGCCGAATTAATAGGAGATTGGATAAATAGTTGCACAGCATCTGCGTACATGTGAATGCTGCAGTGTTGTACAACATTAGGGAGATCGTTCACGTATATTGAAAAAAGAATGGGTCCAAATATATACCCTTGCGGTACGCCAGTTTTCATTGATAACATTTCAGATGCTCGATCTCCAACGACTACAGATTGTTGTCTACCAGTTAGGTATGAATATACCAATTTTGCGATTCGGTAGAAAAATTAAAATGGCTTATCAATTTAGAGCACAAGAGTGCGTGATTTACCGTATCGAAAGCTTTTGAGAAATCGGGAAGGGTTAAAAGGGTACGTTCTTTTTTATCAAGACCATTACGGATCTCATCAGTCATAAATAAGAGAGCTGTTTTGCAACTCCGCTTTCTTCGAAAAACCGATTGACAGGAGCTTAGCTGATGCTCCGCAAGATGTTGAAGTAATTGCGCAAGTAGAGATTTTTCAAATACCTTAGAAAGATAAGGCAGAATAGCGATTGGTCTGTATTCAGATAAATTACTATTGGCCTTTTTTCGTATGGGCACAATATTAGCTTATATGGGTAGATAGAAGTAGTTACAATAGTATTGAAAATGTGAGTGATATAAGGTAGAATGACTGGTAACGGCAGTTTAATAAACTTAGGGTGTACCCCATCTAACCCAGTTGCATTTGACTTCACTGACAACAGCGCTTCTACGACATCAAGATCTGTAAATCTGAGAAAAGAAAAACTTCCTGAATTTCTGGTGCTACTTATAGATTCCTCAAAGGCCAAATTTACATGAGAAGAGTTGGATGAAGGGCATGATGTAAATATTCTATTAAGTGCATTGCAATCCAAGTCATCTGGAAGCTTATGCTCTTGTTTACCAACTCCTATTTCTCACAAGTTTTTCCAAAGGTTTTTTCCTGAGGCAGATGGATCAAGTTTGCGTTCATAAAATTTTACTTTTGGTTCTCGTACCTCACAGACTACCTTATTTCGAAGTTGTCGATATATATCGAATAGTCTCACCAATTTGTATCGCTTCCAACGATAATAAGCGAAATATCTATCCTCCATTAGCTTTAAAATATTGTTGTTCATCCAAGATGGGGCGTTAAACTTAACTTTTCTGGTTTTCAGTTAAAGTGTGTGCCAAAGAGCCTATTCAAAACCCCTTGAAAAAAAGACGTTCACAGAAGACGTGTAGAAGATTTCGTTTAAGTAAGATTTCCGAAAATCTTGTAAGAGATGACCGCAGTAAATATTTTTAAAGTCTTTAAACTGATAGGTATCAGTAAGAGAGCGATTAGCGAAATCCAGAGTTATATATAATAGTTCATGTTTGGAAAAACCGGGGACAAGAAGTTGGTTATATAGGAGTATTTTGTTTAAGTTGCTCGTGAAAAACGGATCAAGCAGCGTACTAGGAATGTTGGAGTGATGAGTAGGTAAGAACTTATTTACCGCGAAGAGATTTAGTGCCGCCATGAAGTCAGATAGGTCAGCAGACCTAGAGGCGTCCAGTAAGTTACAGTTAAAACTACCACAGATAACAATATGGGGGGTGTAACATGACAACAGTTCTAGTGTGTCGAAAAGATATTTAAAATTGATATTATTGTTTGGTCTGTAGACAGCGACTATGAAAGATTCGCAGTGTCACACACAACATTTATGAATAAATAATCAATAAGGCAATCTGCTTCAGACTTGCACATAAATTTAAATTTTATACCGAAACGAAACGTAAATTGCTACGCCACCCACACGAAATGATCTGTTGCACCGGTAAATCCTGTAACCATCTAAGTCATAAATGCGGTCACGAATTTAGGGAAAAAACCAAGTTTCAGAAACATAAATAATATCGATTTTGAAACCTACAAACATGTACCGAAACTCATCAATTCTAGAATATAATATGCATATGTAAACCAGTGTGCTGTGCGTTTAGAATTCGAACCATATCGTGTTGGGTTCTATTCCTGCCACTACCAGTGGAACCCCCTAGTCTGTCAGACCCATAAAGGTGTATCATATTTTTTAATAGTACGTTGAGAGGGAAAAAAGAAGAGTAGAAACGCAAGTAATTATATAAAAATAAGGTGGACTACAATTTGAAATAATTAGTTTGGTCATTTCCACTTACAAAGAAATAAATTAAAAAAGAATAGCAAAAGAATAGAAATACAAAAAAAAGGAAAGTGTTAAAGGTAAACGGAAATTCAAAAAAAAAAAAAAAAGTATAAATAAAAAAATAAAAATAAAATTATTTCAAAATTAACTATTTAAGTGGCAACACTTTACTTGGCTGGTATAGATGTCATCGTGGCAGTACTCAAACAATCAGAGCTTTTAACGAGAATACTTTGGGCTTCAGCGGTAATCTTATGTCGTTTTCCATTGGTTTCACTCCCGATTTCACCCCTTTTTAATTCCAATGGAACATGTGAAATCGTCCTCTGCTTACTTCTGCGTGTGTTGGTGAATGTCAGATTTTTTGTTTACATTTTTTACAGACAAACACAGCAAAAAATGACTTCTTTTTGCCCAATGGAAAATGATATTAGCAATCCCATCATGTTTTTATTAACATATTATCAATTTGTTAATTATGTCTATGTAAAATTTGTTTCTATTAACTTGCCCCAACTGAGAAAATAAAATAAACAAAGGAATGCGTCTTGTACCATATGACTTTGACAAGTAGTTCGATGTAAGGGTTTATATGTGTTAGTGCATTTTGAAAGCACTCCCAAATGAAATCCGGATCAGAAAAACACTCCCGGAACAGCACTCCAAACAGCCAATGGAACATGATTGGGAGTGCTTTTTCTGTGCAGAACACAAAAAGAATATTCCTTTTGGCCCAATGGAAAACGTCGTTAACGAACACAGATCCAAGTTTAGTTTGCACGGAGGACAGTTGCTTTTGACGTTTCATACGTACAGCTTGCTATAGTAGAGCACGGTTCCTCTTTGTCAGACTCTCGTGAATGTATATTCTGCATTTATTGTTCCTGTTTGAATCCAGGCCGACATCACTGAGCGAGAGATGTTTATGCATTTTGCGGTGGAAATCAACTGATCGAAGAAAAGAGTTTCTCTCTTGGGATGAATTAAACTTCAGTATTATAGGGGTGTGAGAGAGGCGTTGTTATGTTTCGCACGGAAAATTTGTCTTAACGCTGGAGCTTTGAAATCAATTATATGACATAAGTGGTTAAACATATGCTTCAGGTTTTCCTCGGGTAATTCAGGGATACCAAACATTACGGCGTCCGCAGCAACATTTTGTCGTTCTAGGGCATCTATCTGCAGATGCAATGATCGAAACTCTTCTTTCACCTCAGGTGCATTATGAGTTTCCTCTGCTTCAATTTTTCAGATGCGATCAACTATGTCAGTCACAGTAATCTTCAGACTTTCGAACTTTGTGGACCAGTTCATCTCAATTTGTTCGATTTTGAGTAGAAGGTTGCTACGTATAGTACGTAAAGTTAACAGTGTTAATTTATAATACACATTAAACTGCACAGTGAGAAATACTGATTAAGAGGATCAGTATTCGTTACTGATTTTCAATTTATTTTATATATCTACAAACTTAAAACTGAAGTAAAACCTTACCAATTCATCAAAAGGCTCAAATATTGCCACACCTTTCAATAGCGCCTTAGCCAGTAAAATTAGTTCCACAGTATCTGAACTTAACTGTGAAAGTTAATAATGTGACTTAAAAGTAAAAAAAAAAAAACATGAATAATAATAAGGTAGACTGCTTGGAGAAATGTAGCATGATGAGGGAAAGATGTAGCATGTAACATGGCACTTCAAAGCGTAGCAGTTTTGCTACATATGTAGCTGTATGACTGCTGGCCGTGGTCTCCACTGAAGGAAAATTGTCGGCGATGATTTGATTAATTGTCTTTAGCATTGCTCAGCTTCAGGACAACGCAAAAGGATGTTTTATACCTTAACTGAATCAGCGATGAATTTACCAAATTCACTTATTTTTTATTTTTTTAATCCAGAGAGCCAATACTGAGCTACGGCTGTAGCTAAGACCTTTATGCCGCTTAGACCTTTAATTTCGGAAAATTCCATCTTATCTCGCATCTAGGCAAAATAAGGAATAACTGTGCAAAATTTCAAGTACCTACGTCTAGTAGTTTTTAAGAAACGGTGTTCACAAGGAAAATTGACTTTGCTTTTATAGTATTTATAGAAGATACACTGATTTTGCTTTTAAGTACTTGGGCTTGTTTATAGACATCAACCTTAACTGGAGCGTTCACGCTTCCCAATTAAAAAAGTATCTTCTGTCAACTACTTACATTATGTATCATCTAAAACAGTTGTGTTCTCGGAAATTCCTTGAAACTATTTACTACGGCTTAGTGCAGTCTAAATTGCAGTACTGGCTCGTATGCTGCGGTAGTACATTTAGTTATAACTTACAACCCTTAATTATTGACCGAAAACATATCCTAAGAATTATGTGGAAAAAAAGGCGGCGCGAACATAGTTTTCACTATTTGTAAATTCTAAGATACTTCCACTAAAGCATCTATACTTTTATAAAGTCTTAAACATTTTTTACTTAAGAAGTGGTAATTTTCTTAATCAAAATGTAACCGCTTATAGTCTTCGTAGTAATGAACGTTTTCTGGCTTCAATTCCATCGCATAATAACCATACCTTCTTCAACTTTTATAGCACTTTCATAGCATGGCTGCTCAACTTCGACTTTCTTGAAATCAATAACCTAATAAGGGTAATTATTTAAAGGATCTTGTAGTTTTCTTGTAGTCTTTAAATCTTTGAAATCATTAATTTTTTTATTTTTATAATACTTTTTTATTGTACACTTGGAATTTACACTATCACCACCCCTCAATCATTTTATTTGAATTAGTTTTGTTTTTTAATTTGTTTTACTCGATTCATCCGCCACTAGTTTTCGTAACTAAAGGATGGATCTAAAATATTCCTAAATGACATTGTTAAGCAATATTTTTATAGCTTTTTATAAGATAAGTTTTCTTGTGCATTTTAGTTTATAGTAGTTAATATTTTTAATATGAATTCATTGAATGGAATAAATAAATGAATGAATGAATGAATGAATAATTTTGTGCAAAAACATTATGATCTGGTCCATTCATTTCCACCACCCAATTAGCAAAAGGACGGCGTTTTGCGCGGTCTGTTGACTTCAATTCTTGTGCCAACTGGACCTTATAAGCGTGTAAAGTGGTTGCGGATAGGGCCGATTCCTGTGATCGTCTCGACAGCGATGTTTTTAGCTGACCTTACCGGACGAATACGTGTTAGAGCCTTCACATCACTAACCTGGCTGAGATGTTCAAATTGATCAATCAAATTCACTATAGCTGTGCGAGAATGCGCTTGAAGATGACCAAAAGCAGTACGAACTTTACGAAACGTTCCCGCAATATTTTCCCCGTTCTTTGTAGTGAGTTCTCACTACTTCAACACGTTGTGCGAGTGTGTATCGATTCATATTTAATAACTTCCTAGTTCTTACTCATTAAAAGTCATCACAATGATAGTTTATTTTTGACAGTCCAGAATGGAATGAAATTTAAAATGACACCTCTCGTTAGATGTCCATGTGCATGCGTATATGTTGTGGCTGCCCTGCCCTGACACAATTCAAAGAAAGAAGCGAAAAAGAAAAGAATAAGGAAAGAGAATAGGAAGAAAAAATAAAGAGACTAACAGGTAGAGAATAGTGATGGGCATAATTGAATGATTTAAAGAATCGAGACATTAGTACTCGAGTGATCTGTATAACCGCATGATCATTCGAGATGTGAGTGCTATATGCATATGAGAACACACTCGCCAAGTTGATGAATACACAAAGTTCTCGATTCCACTTATATCATGATTCGAGGTATGAGATGTGTATCCGAGTAAAATATTACTCGATTCATTCGTTTTGCTACTACCCGCCTTGAAAATGAATCGAGTACTATTGTACTCGGATACACATCTCAAAACTCAATTCTTGGGGAGTGTATTCTCATATTAATATAGCACTCATATCTTGAATGATCATTCGATTCTATAATGGTACCCTGTAGTTACACGAATTGAGAATTGAGACATGAGACATGAGAGATAAAAAACAAGTTTTTGTTTTGCGTTTACCCTTTGCGCTGGTTGTTGGTTGGCCGCTTCGACAGAAGTATGTACGTATAGTTAATCATTCGAATGATTTCAGATAATGTCTTGAAATACTTTGGTATATTGGAAGAAGAGATTATAATCGATTATTCTATTCAAATGCACCCATCACTAGTAGAGTCAGTCGTCGTGGAGCACATGGATATCTTAATTAATAAAATTTAAAATATCTTAGATTTGGCACTGATAATGTTTTTTTTTCAATTTTAGCTCTAAGATAGATCATACAGTGAAGATCAAAACATAATCATGGGATAGCGCGCCTATATTCACACATATACTATTGCAACGATAGCCACTATTGCATGGCAGCTGGCCGTGGCCTCCACTGAAGGAAAATTGTGGACGATGAATTGATTAATTGCTTTTAGTATTGCTCAGCTTCAGGACAACGCAGAAGGATGTTTTATACCTCAAATGAATCAGCGGCGAATTTATCAAATTCATCTATTTTTTATTTTTTTAATCCGGAGACCCAGTACTGAGCTACGGCTGTGGAATCAATACTTACAGATGGAAAATTCGATATCAACCCCCTTTATGCCACTTATACCTTAAATTTTAGAAAATCCCTTCTTATCTCACATCTAGACAAAATAAGGAATAACTGCGCAAAATTTCAAGTACCTACGTCTACTAGTTTTTAAGAAATGGTGTTCAATGTGTGTTTATTGGCAGATTTACATCTAGCCTCTTGGTATAGAAAACTCTTTTAGCTTCTCTTATTTTAGAGTTTACTTGATTTCGAAGTATCCGGAACGTATCATGGAACTCGGGAATCCTAAATCTTTTCCACCTGCTATAAGCTAAGCCTCTTGTATATTTTTGTTGAACACTTTCTGCACTTAACCAGGAAATAGATTTTTGCACTTTAAGCTTTGTTTTCAATGGGATATGTTGATTACACAGAACCATAGCGTATATTCTACTCGCCCCAATGGCAGTTCAGATTCCAAAGTAAACCTCTAGTCGGACGGAGACAACTCTTCATCGGTATCTGCACGTTGGTAGCTCCACATTCGAACTACCTGAAAACATTTTTGCAGAAAGACTGGCTTTTTAATTTTTCTTGGGTGCTGTGGCTAGTCGTGCATCCACTTTCACTGAAGGTGGAAAGAAGAGTCTTGAAGAGGTTTTGTGGTACTGCCAAACAATATATCAGCAATTTCTAGGGAGGCGAAGAACGGGTTGGAACTGGTTCAAAGAGAGAGAAGTAATATTCCATTAAAATTAGATTTATTTCAAACGTATACATTTTTTATGTTTGATGAACATTAGAGTTCTTAATGTAGCAGTTGTTCTTAGACTCACTTAGCTTTACAGTTCCAAGTGAACCTGGAACTTAACCAACAAGCCTCTCCATTTAGCTCGGTCTTTAGCTAATTGCCTCCAATTGCGCGCTCCAAGTTGGTCGAGGTCTCCTTGAACTGGTGCGTGCTACCTACTACCTACATTGTGGAGGTCCTCTACTGTGTCGTGCCTCCAGGTTAGATTCGAATACTTTGCGAGCCGGAGTGTTGGTGTCCATTCGCTCTACATGTTCTAGCCATCTCAGACGTCCAATACGTACTTTCTTGAGTAGGTCGATGTCGCTGTATAGCTCGTATAGTTCGTGATTGAATCTTCTCCTCCAAAACTCGGCAACGCAAACAGGACCGAATACCTTGCAAAGAATTTTTCTCTCGAAGCTACCAACGATATCTTCATCCGCTTTGAATAAAGTTCATGTTTCAGCGCTCTAAAGTAGGACTGGGATTATTAGGGTCTTATACATAGACTCATTAGTTATTCGAAATTAGGCTTTTCTGTTGCCTTATAAGCACAAAAAAAAAAGTATTTGGCAAGAATTATTCTTCGCTTAATTTTCGCGCTCATATCATTGTTAGAATTAATAGCAGAGCCAAGGTAGTCAAAGTCGCTTACTACCTCGAAGTTGTAGGTTCCCCTGTAACGTTTTGTTCAATTCGTCGGTGTTGATTGTCTCTTCTTATTGACAGCATATCCTTGCCTTGTCCTCGTATATCGCGAAATCCATTTTGGTTGTTTCTGCTTCAATCCTTGCAAACGCACCGGTGACAGCCAACTGAGTTATTTCAATAACATCAATATCGACGGCGCGCGTATGCCAGCAGTTGTATGGAGTTTTGATAGATTGTGCCTCTGGTGTTGACAGTGAGTACCGCACAATCCGTTCAAGTACAATATTAAAGAAGTCACGTGACAGCGCGTCACCTTGTTTAAAACATTTTTGACATAAAAGGTCTCGGTGAGGTCATTACCGACTTTGATGGAGCTATGGATATGCTGTCCTAGGTGACCTTGAAATCGATAAAGAGATGATGACTATCGATTTGGACTTCTTGGGTTTTCTCCAGGAACTGTAGGACTGTGAAAATTTGATCGGTGGTGGGCTTTCCTGGCCTGAAACCACACTGATAGGGAACAATCAGGCTGATGATAAAAGGTTTCAGGCGTTCGCACAATATCGCAAAAAAGATCTTGTATGCGATGTTGAGGAGACTGATGCCTCTATAATTGTTGCAGCTGAAGGCGTCTCCTTTCTTTTGGGGGCATTTTCTTTTATTCTAGCAACCACAGAACTCTAAATCTCTTATGCATGATTTAAAAGCTAATCATTGGCATAAAAAATGCTTTTTGCTGTTCGTTCTTACATTCGGCTAATTTAATTGAAGCGCTTATATACTCGTACTTGTATGTGCATACTATTATGTAATATATTACAATTCCATCTTTTGGCACATGAACTTATTTACCCAGCTTCCCTTTCATCCTTACGCAAAATTCTGACTCTAATTCCCCAATTAAACAAAGTCAGCAAAAAGAGCCTCGAATCCAACCACTTTATGCCAAGAAGTAGAATTATGAAAAAAGCCCACACACACATAACTTCAAAAGATAAATTCGTCCATTTCCATCCGTTTCTACATTCCGCTTTTGTCGATGTATTTATTACTGGATTAGAGAAAGGGCATCCAGACGCATATAAATTAGACAGAGTACTGTCATGTGGAATCCTGAATCCACATCCCCCCGCGTGTTAAGTATTCAGTCGCTGTCCTTCTGCTACAGTTTCCTTTTCATTTTATTTTAAAAAAGGAGTACGCAAACGGGAAAGTCTGAAAAAATACCACTGCTCCACTTTTTGTTGATCCTTTACAAATATGAAGACTATCTGTGAGGACTCAACTCTTACACTTATGTATCTCATTCTCCAAGTTGAGTGTTTAGACGGAAAGACTGTACTAAAAAAGAACTCAAGTAAAAAACCAACTAACACAGGATGACGAAAATAACGAAATCGGGATAACTTCCAAAAACATCTCAATTGCCAATTCGATTGTGAAAAGTTCCGGTATTATCCGTTTGGTTTGTAGTGAATTGGGCGAGCAATCCTTTTCGTTGCAATAAATCTCCTTCGGTTTTTTTTTTTTCTTTGTTTTCTTTCGACTGAAACAATTTTTCAAAACTTTTTGAAAAAAGTTGACAACGTCGACAACATAGAATCCGGAATCTTTGGGTTCACTTTTACCAACCAAAGTTGGTTAGCACAAGCTATATACAATTTCTCAGACTTACGTACCACTTACCACCACCGAACGGTATCGCTCTGCATTGCAATGAAAAGAGTTTACTTTGACCTCACCTGGGAGCATATACACACTCTCCATTCAGCCCATGCTGTTGTTTGCAAGCGTTATTGTTACAGCACATAAGGAAACATAGTCAGGATAGTACAAAAGGATGCGCATAGTGTGTGACGAACAAAGGATGCCCCACACACAAAAGAATATGGATTTTTGCATTACAAAACAAACTTGCATGGTAATTGAAATTGACTGTGATGATGTAATTTCTTGTTTCCATTGCTGCTGTTCTCTATTTTGGTCCTGGAGTCTGGACTACCGATTTACGACAGTACGTCCTGCCTGCCTTGGAAATTTGCAGCCAGAGTTTATGGGATGTAAAGAGTTTAAGTGTTTGTTTTGTGTTTTCGGAGAGAGTGTGAGTAAGGATGTTCGAAATTACCATGAGAGTTAAAGGAAACTTTGTTTAAAAAAAATATATATACGGGATTATGGGGCGTATGCGTTACTTTTTTTTGGTACAAACGTTGGAAACCAGATTTACTTTAATATTTATGGACTTATGGCTGCTTGATAAGTGTATTCATTAAGACATTCGTAAGCTGGTAATAGGTGGTTATGTTTGTATCTAAATAGGTTTTGTACTGGAATCCGAAGCATCAGTGAGGCCATATCATTTTCGGGAGAGTGTTGGAAAATTAAGATTTCCAAAGCATGACGTTATATGAAAATTTCAACTTGGTACTAGTTAGGTTAGGTTAGGTTAACGTAGCTTAGACCAGCATAGTTCCATTGTGGTTTCAGATGGACCCATACCCCTAGAATCCACTGAAGGTTGTTATAAGGCGCTGGAGTGCTTCTACTCGTAATGTTGGTGTTAGCGAGTTCACCTTATTTGACGAAGAAATAGGCTCCTAAGGGCAATCTCCATGAGCGAAAGGAACCTGGCAAGTGCAAGTGAGGTAAAGTATAGCCTCCTCCTCTATCTCATCGTTATATGTCGCCTCTACAGAAGTCATTCGCAAAGAGGTCAACGATCTTTTCTATCTAATAAGGCAGTTGAGGCCTTTCTGATCCAGCTTAGGCTAGATATGTTTAGTAATGAGGCATGTGATGTCATCTGCCTATCTGCAGTGGGTTACATTGACACAATTGCGCTTAAGCAGCAATTCCACTGTAGCGAGATGCATGGCGAGATTCTTCTTGTTCTGTGAGATCGATAGGATAGTTTCCTACCTGGCGAGTTCGTTGGCCATGCAAATCCCTGGAATTGTGTTCTGTAATTTTACACTTTCTTTCCCATAAAAATTAGTTCTGAACAGCAAAATCAATATTGTTTTTTTTAATTGTGGTCACTCTCATTTTGCTGTAAAATCACTGCGACCAGATAGATCTATTGTATCAGGGGCCAACGTAAGGACAGCAGTAATTCTATTTTCCTTATGAAAGCAATAATTACAGCTGCGGAGGAGTTCCTTAAGTCTCTTGGAGATATGATCTTTTTGAGGAAAAAGCTTCTTCTAATTTTGCACAAAGCTGCATGCTCGCACGGTATGAGTTCAGCGGTTTCATCCCCTTCTAGACGGAGGCGGCAAGTGATATTCTCCGTGATTCGCAATTTAGGTAGCAATGTTCGGTAAGGAAGCTTTCTAATATCGTTTCTGCTGTATTTAATGATATCAACTGCCTTTTTTCTGAAGGGTCGGACAGCTCTTTTAGCTTGTCTAAGACCTTGGGTGTTATTCCAGTGATGCACATGTTGCCTTCCCAACTGTTAAGGGTTATCTGGCGAGTAGATCCGCAGTTTAATTGCCATCAACGCCCCGGCACCACCACAGTTTTAGTTTGTTGTATTGCGCCAATTTTTGTAAACTGTCGAAGCAGCTTAAAACTGATTTTGAATTAATCAAGTGAGAGATCAGTGCTATAGCGCAGCTTGGGTGTCAGTGAGTATTTTGGTGGTAGGTAGTACCTTTGATGCCTGAGTGCAGGTTTATGTTAGCGCTAGTAAAAATAGCGTAAATCTCGACCTGGAAAATACTGGAATTCTTTCCAATTGGTTTCGAAACTTTATAATTGATTCCATACACTCTGGCGCCAACTCCTGAATCCATTTTTGATCCGTTGGTATACCTCACGATTCGCAGCGGTCCGCCATTATTATATGTATGACGGCTTACTGATCTCAGTATCAAACCTTCTACAGGTCTGAGTGATTTGGGCATAGAGTCAGAAACCGTGCAGATAATCTCTAGCTCGGGGAAGTCGGTTAATAAATCCACGAGATCCACGTGATCGCATGTACTATTAACACCCAACTTTCAAGACTACGGACAACTTCAGTTTCTTCTTCTTCCTATTTCGGCGATGTTATGATCCGAAAGCAAGAGGCTCGCGATGTCTTTGGAATTGCCACTTTCTTGTTGAATATCGGAGTGAGTCCAATAATAGCCTGTATGGATATCATGTTACAGGTATGCATAGCCGCTGTGATTCCGAGGCAAGCTAATCTTTGAAGTTTATTGAGTTGATGGTTATGACTAAAAAATGCATACCGCTGGGCTTTATATCTTCCAACAAAGTTTCGTAGTTTGAAGAGTTTATGTAAGAAACGCTTTGGAACATTTCTCTAATAGTTAATAGATGCACAAATAAATTGGGCTGTAACTCAGTGAGCTTTAAAAATATCTACATGTTAAAAAGCTAGCTTCTGGCTGTGTGTTTGTATATATGTTCTGAGGGGGTACTTCGCACGAGAAACAGGCCCGCTCTGTTTCAAGTAGTGTGAGACTCCTACTCACTAAAAAACCATCTTTAACTCCTTTTCAACCTAACACCATTCACTTCGGAACCGCCTTAGTATTACTTCAGACTGGGGTCGTTTTCTTTTCCTTCTGAGGGCCGGCTTTTTCACATTTATCTCCTGGCGCGGGTTTATAATATCTTGTCGGTAAGGCTTTCATCAATTTGGTAAACTTACTGAGGGTATATCTACTTCCTTCCCTCTCTTTTTTATCTGAGAACCGTCTCAATGAATCAAGATATTTTATTTCACATGTCAATACTTGAAACCATCTTGATTACGGCATTTTCTGGAGAAAAGTTGCGTATCACTGACTCCAGGTTATTTCTTTCTGCTGCGCACTAGTTACATGTAAAAAAGGTGTGATACACATCGCTCCCTACTTTTCTCAACTTGTGCAGGTACCGGTTGAAGTAACCATGTCCGGTAAAAAACTGGGTGATATAATAATTCACTTCACCGTGCTCCCGCTTCGAACATGCAGCAACGTCACTGATCCGCCGGTAGGTCCACCTTCCCCTCGTTTCGGTGTTCCATCTGTTTTGCCACTTCTGCTTTCAGAGTTGCTTCGCTTCTGTAGCTGGTATTGCCGCCCCTACTTCTGCCTCCTTGTCGTAAACGTACTTCCTTGCTGTTGTTAGGAGATCAATGGGCGTCACTCCTCTGACTACTAGGGCTGCTGGCTCCGATACTGTTCGGTATGAACTCGTTATCCGAAGGGCTCCTATACGTTGCACCGCGGTCACTTTCCTCCTGTATATCTCCTGATTGAGTACGTCAGCCTAGATCTCGGAGTCATACAAGAGTATTGAGTGCGTAACCGACATCAGAAGCCTTTTATTTGCCGTGGAACCTGCTATGTTCGTCATCAGTCTACTTAGCTCTTTCGGATGCGGACTTAAATTGTTTCCAGAACGTAAGCCACGTATCTATCCTAACTCCTAGAAATTTTACTGCTTCGTTAGTGTATATGACTTCCGGACCCAGCTGGAGCTCGATTATTGTGGGTGTCCGTTTCCTCGTCAGCAGCACTATCTCGGTTTTCTCCACTGCTAAGCTAAGGCCGTTATCCTCCATCCATGTGTGCACCCTTTTCATGACTTGATTCAGTCTTCTCTAAGCGTCTTCGGTGTCCCGTGTGGTGATTACTGCAGCAATTTTGTCTGCATAGCCGACCAGAAAAGTGTTTTCGGGCATCTCCATGCGAAGAACCGACACAATAGAGAGATATAATTTTGAGATAGTAATGGACTTTGTCTACCTAGGCTATATGATGACCTCCGCCAGTGATATCAATGGGGAGATGAAACCGAGAATTATTCT
Organism: Brachypalpus laphriformis; assembly: GCA_945910035.1. NCBI lineage: Eukaryota > Metazoa > Arthropoda > Insecta > Diptera > Syrphidae > Brachypalpus > Brachypalpus laphriformis. Next base: position 40,440,865 of record OX246753.1, read on the forward strand.
TGCCAGTTGCTATTCTTATGGAGTAACAAGGCAATAAAGTAAGAAGGCCCTATCTCAAATTACTATGGTAACTCTGTGTAAGACACTCATCATCCCAGTTCTGCTGTATGGCGCAGAGGCATGAAAGATGGTTGTGCTATGTAGAGCCGATGAAGCCCAACGTTCCAGCCTGGAAGTAGTAGTAGTTGGCATTGCGGTAGGTAGCGCAAACAAGTTAAGGGGGACCTTATTTGACTTGGCGTGCTCAAGCGAAAACAGCTGGCTCATAACCGGTCTGGCTGAAGGGGTTTGTTGGTTGAGACCCAGGTCCACAGCAGATTGTAGCGCCATTTATTTTTTCGAAATCAAAAATGTAAGTCTCAGGAGTTATTTTTAAAAGCTAAAATGTGCTATAATTGTGGAAAATATGTCTGTCTAAATGTTACGCGGCGGCGTAAACGTGTCCAGGCGGGACAATGATGGCGGAGATAACCCTGCTGAATCGACGGCGTATAACAAACTCCCAATGTAAAACACGTATATTTTCGTATGAAACGATGGGGAAACGATGGGGGAAACGTTTGGAAATGTTTGGAAATGTTTATTATCTGTAAATTTAGGATTAATAATAAATACAAAAATGGATTTGAAGCACTTACTACTTTTTAGTCGATTCGTGGCGGCTGCATGGGTCTCTCTGTCTGAAGCTTGCCGGAAAGGCCCAAGAAAATGGCGGAATGGATGGAGTTCAGTGGAAATCCAAACGTCAATTCTAGATCTGTTTCATTCTACTTAGAGAGATGCCATAAAACCGCCAGAACCGTCACATCAGTTCAAATATTTCAAATAAAAACTTAACATCCCGCCCCCCGTGAGGCGCACTGGTCCGGAACCGAAGCCTCACCAACATGTAGCAGAGCAAGTTTGACAGCTGGCCTTCGTAATCCAAATACGGCGTTAAGCGATATATACTGCTCCCTTTTTGGACTGGCAAGTCCCGCTGCAGTCGGTCAATCTCACACGCAAACGCATCCGCCTGCGCCTGGCGCCATAACAACCGCTCTGCCTCGTCCAGCTCGCTGGCTGATAGCTCTCCTCGTTCGACTGATTTACGTCCAATTAGCTTAGCGAATCGGAGCACCCAGCCTACTACCCTTTTCATCTTCAAATACTTGGAATATCTTGAAGGATCAAAACACGGTTTACTCACTGCGTTAATGTGTAGAAAGGTTTTCGGACGCAGCTCCTCTTGACATTCATGGCTGCTGATGTCGCCTGGCTGTGCCGGCCACTCTTCTTTAGGACGTCCAAGAAAGGATGGCCCCCATAACCATTTGTTGTCGGACTGGAACCTCGGCGGATAACGTGCCCGTGTCCCTTCATCGGCGGGATTTAACTTTGGTGGCACCCAACGCCACTGACCAGTCTGGCTGCTCTCCAGTATCTCAGCAATCCGAAATGCCACGAACTGTTTGTGACGACGTGGCTCCGAACGAATCCAATTAATGACCGTCTTGGAGTCACTCCAAAATACTCGATCGTCCAATCGTAGGTCGTGCCATTCAGCAACAGAGTTGGAGAGCCTGATGCCCAAGACTGCCGCCGATAGCTCCAGACGTGGAATTGACATCAACTTCTGAGGGGCACATTTTGTCTTTCCACAGACAAACGACACGAACACTCCATCTCCTGACTCGATCCGCAAATAAGCAACAGCGCTGAATGCCTCCTCACTGGCATCGACGAAGATGTGAAGTGCCACCCTATCCGCAGACGATAAACGTGGGTAGCACCTGGGTAGTTTAAGCTGCATCAATGCGGGGAAATCGGCTTTCCACTGCTTCCACAGCTGGAAGATTTCCTGGGGAATTATTTCGTCCCACGGAATTGCACATCTCCAGACAGATCGTAATAGCAGCTTCGCGTAGATGACAAAATTCGCAATCATCCCAAAGGGGTCAAATATGGACATCGTCATGCAGAGTAGCTCCCGCTTCGTCGGGCATTTGTCGTTCACCATGACGTCTCGGCTGACACGTGGAAACTTAAAGCGGAACACGAAGACATCCTCCTCAGGGCACCAGCACATACCGAGAATCTTCGCCGTCAGACTGTCGATGTTCATGTCTACCACCTGTTGCCGTTGATTCGCATCGTTCATGCCAGCTACCACTGCCAACACGTCACTAGAACTCGACTTGAAATCTCGCAGATTGAACCCTCCATCAGCGTGAATGGCGGCGACGGCCTGTGTCACTTCGATCGCCTCTTCCACGCTGTCGAAGCTATCGACGTAGTCGTCTACGTAATGATGTTTGACAATCGCCTTGACAGCTCTCGGGTGGCTCCTTGAGAATCTCGATGCATTGAGATTTTTCACGAATTCAGCTGAACATGGCGAGCAGCTAGCACCAAATGTCATCACCTGCATGACGTACGTATCGACAGGCTCGTGGATGTCATCTCTCCATAGGAAGCGTTGCAGGTTTCGATCCTCAGGTCGGATAAGTACCCGATGATACATTTCTTGTATGTCGGCTGATACTGCTACGGGTCGCATCCGAAAATTGAATAGAACAGCCACCAACGGAGGACGATCGTCAGGTCCCTTCATCAGAAGTGAATTCAATGATGTGTTGTCCACTTCAGCGGCCGCGTCAAAGACTACCCGTACTTTATTAGTCTTATTCGGGTTTTTCACCCCAAAATGCGGAAGATACCATATCCTCGGGGTCTTACGGTCAGCTTCAGCCCTAGTCAGCTTCCTGGCATAGCCCTTCCTGACGTGGCTTGCGATAATGTCTCGGTAGACAGTCGCAAATTCTGGATCCCTGGCGAATCTCTTCTCCAAACTGCAGAGACGTCGTCTGGCCATCTCGTAGCTTTCAGGAACCTCGAACACATCGTTCTTCAGTAGTAAGCCTGTTTGGTATCGGTCGTTGACCTTTACTGTTGTGCTTCTGAGAATTCCTAATGCTCTTTCATCCGCGGCAGAGATCGATGGCTTTGTCGGCTTCTTCACCCCGAAGTTCTCCACTGATAGGTACTCGTTGACAACACTTTCCAAACGCATGTCTTCGTCCTCGCTGACTTGGCTGCTGTGAAGAACTAACTCGTTGCTAGGAGTATTTTTGGCAGGTGCGGCTGACCTACCGTACACCACCCAGCCGAGCCTTGTTTCCGCGAAGACTGGTCCCTCATTCGAACATTCAATTGTACGGATCGGTACGCCCAAGTGGCAATGGTCAAGTCCAATCAGGATCTGTGGTTTCGCATCTGTATACTCGGCAAGTGTGTCTGGAATTAACTGACGACGTACTGGCTGTAGGTCGCCTTCACTCAACGTCTGGACTGGCAAGTTCATATCCTCGATGGTATGTACGGCTTTCATCATATACTTTTCCGCCCCTTCTTTGTCCGCGCTTATTTCCAGATCCACGACAACCGATTTTCTTGACAGCGTCTCCATACTGAACCATTTCAACTTCAGATCATTCGAGCGACCCTTCAGGCCCAGCCGACTTGCCAGATCGGAGCTCATCATTGTTATGGAAGAGCCCTCATCTAACAATGCATATTCCTTTAAAACCGTATTTCTGCCATAGAGTCTCACTGGCACAACTCTGAATAGTACTCTCTCATTATTGGCTGCATTGCTACCAACTAGGCGCTTCTCTTCACCCGTTTGCATCTGCGATAACACAACCTCCGATGACGCTGACGTCACTTGTACGTGACCTTCGTGAAGTGAAGCGTGATGCATTTTCGGACACCCACTGGTTCCACACCTTCGTTGAGATCTACACGATCGGGAGCGATGCCCATACTTCAGGCAAGAGAAGCATAGCTTGTTCTTCTTTACGAATGTCCACCTGGCTGGAACGTCCAAATTATCATACACTTGACAATCGACTACTGGATGTGATTCTCCTCCACAATAACGACATTTGCTCACGGCCGGAATTGGTTTACGTTGTTCTACGGCATGGAGAACGTTCTTCGGCTTTGACTTTTGTTCAACGTTGGAAGACGGCAAGGTAGTCGGCAGGACCAAGCAAACCAATCTAGCGACTCCACTTAACCACTGCTCGAAGTGCTTGATTGTCGGATACGGTTGTATGAAGATACTACGCTGGGCCCACTCCATCCTCTTACTCATCGGCAACTTACTGACAAGCTCGTCTAGAAGAGTTGGATTGGCCAGGTGCTGATGCATCCCACTGGCTTCAAGAAAGATGGAGATATTTTGCACCTTCGTCGCCATCGGTATCAGTAGTTCATGTTTTCCCTCTGGGATCGGTTGGATATCCCTAACTTTCGCCAGCTGACTTCTCACCAAACATTCAGGCCGACCAAAGCGAAGCTCCAATGCGGCCATCACCTGTTCCACGTTATTTGGGTGGATCAGCAGTGACTCCACGACTTCTCTTGCCTCGCGTTTGAGGCATCTTTGTAGTCGGAACATATTTTCGACCTTCGAGTAATTCATCATGGTCGTGGACTCCAAGAACGCAGTGGCAAATAGTGGCCATTCTTCGGGTCTGCCGGAGAATTCGGGAAGGTCAAGTAGCTTTCGACTACCCACAGAACTATGCTGATACACCTGGTGACTCAGTGGCAAAACGGATGATGTATGCGGTGGCGGGGGAAAACAGTCCTGGTTGAAGGGCAAGATCGCATTGATGGGCGACATGAAAGTTGGAACCCTTTGGATACACGCTGGCGGAGGTACTATCACTTGCAGTGTATTCATGCTCATTGTTACTTCGGGTGTCAATGATGGGAATGCAGGATACGGTATCGAGCTGTACTGCGTAGATCCAGCATGCGTGGACATAATAATGTCGGTCGCAGTAGTCGATACATTGGCATTGGAGAGCGGCATCGAAACAGAGTTCACAGGGGTGCTCTCACGTGAGCAGGTGGTGGCAGACGTGGATGTACTCGCTTCGACTGGCCCATGGACATCCTTCTGAGACAGCAACTCCTGAAGACGTTGGCGTTCGGCTTTCTCTGTTGCTGCGCTAGTAGTGGCAGCGTCCAACTGTGTGCGTAGCTCTCGAAGTTGATTGCTTATTTCATCCATCGTTGCCATCGGCTCCCCTAGAACGATTGTTCGGTTTGTGTCTGAATCACTGTCCTGGCGTTCGTCGTCTTCCTGGTCAATAAGAACTGGAAGAACAGGCATCTGGCTTGTCGCTTGAGACGTGGACTTCCCTGAGGCTAGACGGGAACTTCTTCGTAGGTCTTGTTCCTTGGGCATATGTATATATATATCTCTGTCGCAGGCGGCGACTTCTCGTATATATATACCCCTCACAGGCGGGACCTCTCACAATAACGAGTGCTTTTCAGCGATCCTCGCTCGAAATGAAAATTCCGTTTTACTGTACAAATACTTAAATTCGTGGACTATTATTCCACGGGCTTATCGCTGGCGGCGATTTATTCTTTGTCGCATACGGCGACACAAATCTCGTAGGCGACGAGTGCACGGCAGCAGTTTGTTGTCGCGGGCGGCGACACTAAATCTCGTGGGCGACGAGTGCACGGCAGCAATTGCTTTGTCGCAGGCGGCGACAGACTGATTGTCTCGTTGGGAACCGGTGCACGGCAGCAATTCCCTCTCGCAGGCGGCGATATCCTAAGGAACTTGGTCCCAACGAGATAAAAAGTAATAATAAAGATGTTACGCGGCGGCGTAAACATGTCCAGGCGGGACAATGATGGCGGAGATAACCCTGCTGAATCGACGGCGTATAACAAACTCCCAATGTAAAACACGTATATTTTCGTATGAAACGATGGGGAAACGATGGGGGAAACGTTTGGAAATGTTTGGAAATGTTTATTATCTGTAAATTTAGGATTAATAATAAATACAAAAATGGATTTGAAGCACTTACTACTTTTTAGTCGATTCGTGGCGGCTGCATGGGTCTCTCTGTCTGAAGCTTGCCGGAAAGGCCCAAGAAAATGGCGGAATGGATGGAGTTCAGTGGAAATCCAAACGTCAATTCTAGATCTGTTTCATTCTACTTAGAGAGATGCCATAAAACCGCCAGAACCGTCACATCAGTTCAAATATTTCAAATAAAAACTTAACACTAAACTTCTTGGGGCCTTCTGTAGATTCCCGCAGCATTACCAATGTTGTAAGCTTGATGAAGACCGGGCTAATCAGTCTGACAGACTTGAACGCGTTGGGAGTGGCGTTGCAATCTATGCGCGCGAAGCATTTGCTTGTAAAATTATCCACAAGTCAGCTCCAGGGTGTCCTATGGAATATATTTTTGTCGAAACTGCCTGTGACTCTGAAAAGCTTATTATTGGTACTATATACAGACCGCCTAAGAACATTAGTTTAACACCTTTCTTTAATGTTCTTGAAAAAATTTCCTGTACTACGTCAAACATTGTTCTCTGTGGTGACCTTAATTATAATCTGTTAGATACGTCGAGTCCCCTATCATTACTTGACAACATGGAAGAACTTAACTTGTTCGCAGTTAACTCGTCCACTCCAACTCATTTCTCAGGCTTTTCAAGCTCCCTCCTTGACATCTTCATTGTTGGTGATATGTCAAAATATCTATTCTATAATCAGCTCGCTTTAAGTTTTTCAAAACATGACCTGATTTATTTGACGTTTGATGTTCAATATGCTTGCAGTGAGTCAACGTATCAATATAGAGACTACTGTAGCATAAAATTTGCTGATTTACGTCATGACACTTGTCAGACTTGCTGGGATCGTATCTATCATATGTCTTCGGTTGATGAACAGGTAATGTTTCTTCAGCAGTAACTACTTTTCCTATTTGATAAGCACATTCCCTTGAAGACAAAAAGGAATAATCCTCGGTCACCTCAATGGTTGATCTCAGACATCCTATATCTCATGGCAAAACGAAATACGGCCTACAGAAAATGGAAAAAGTATCGTCTTGAAGAGTTCTTAATTAGCTATCGTTTTCTACGAAACAAAACTGTGCTAAAAATTAGAGAAGCTAAGCTTGCCTATTACAGTAGCAAACTTGACTGTTCCGCACCTGGAAAAACTCTGTGGAAACAGCTTCGTCAAGTAGGCATTGGTAGGCAAAGTTCAGAACTTCTTGGTGATATTGATTGCGATAAGTTAAATGAAGAATTTAGTTGCTCCTCTGGCACTCCATCGCTAGGAACTGATGTCCTTGTGCAAAACTCAGAAATTGAAAGTGGTGGTTCCTTCTGGCTTAGCAGGGTTTTCGAAGAGGATGTTGCCGAAGCATTTCTATCAATTAAGTCCAATGCCATGGGTCTTGACGGCTTAATTTTTAAATTCTGTCTTTCATCCGCCCTTATTTAACTGCATTTTGACTAAGTCTTCTTTTCCTACTGAGTGGAAAGAAGTTAAGGTAGTCCCGGTTCCAAAAAAAAAGAAGAAAAATCCCGTTGAATATAGGCCCATAGCTATTCTACCTTACTTGTCAAAGGTTTTTGAGAAATTGATGATATTGCAAATGCGAAAATATTTGAATTGGAATAACTTACTCTGTGAAAACCAGTCCGGTTTTCGCCCGAAAAGAAGCTGTAAAACAGCTTTATTGTTTGTAGTTGAAGAGTGCCGGAATGCAATCGATCAAAACTACCCCACTTTATTAACACTTCTTGATTTCTCAAAGGCCTTGCCACAGTTAATCATTCGATTCTCTGCAGAAAATTAAGAAGTGCATTTTTCGATACCATCAACTAAACTTATGACGTCCTATTTGTGTGACAGACTCCAAAAAGTAGTTGCTGGTAAAAAGCCCACTCGCTTTATGAACTTGCTAAGTGGAGTACCGCAAAGGTGTATTCTTGGCCCCACTCTGTTCTCGCTGTATGTGAACGAATTACCTAATGTAATAACAATAAGCATTGCAAAACTCACATGTAGGCTGATGACGTCCAACTCCTCTTCAATTGTCTCTTAGATAAATTAAAAAAATCCATCGATCTTTTAAACGAAGATCTTTCAAGTATGTTCAAATGGTCAATTGAACATGATCTAAAACTGAATGCCAACAAATCCAAAGTCCTTGTCATACACCGTAGAGCTATTAATTTTTCAGATGTTCAACCTGTTCTTCTCAATCAAATGTTCATAGAGTCGGTTGCCTCTGCCAGAAATCTTGGTGTGGTCTTTAATCGTATCCTTTCTTGGGATACACATATTAATGTAACTATCGGCAAGGTTTATGGTGGACTGTGTACTCTATGGGCCACTCAGCACATTCTGCCAACTAAAATTAAAATGTTATTGGCAAAGACGCTTTCTTTGTCAGTACTATTGTATGGATGTGAGATTTTCTGTAAACCAGACTATTCTAGTCACAGAAAACTGTATGTTTTGTATAACAACATCGCTCGATACATCTTTAATCTTAAGAGACGTGACCATGTTTCTGGTTTCTCAAAACTAATAACAGGTTGCACCGTTGATAGCCTGATTAAATAAACATCGATCCCTATTTCCCCTGAAAAATGTACTCACCACCCGAGAACCTGATTATTTGTTTAACAAATTTTAATTTCTTCAATCTCGGAGATCACTGATGCTTGTTCAACCTAGATACTCATGCCTTGCGTCTGAACGTTAATTCTTTGTGCAAGTAGTTCGGCTATGGAACTCTCTGCCACCTGACCTGAGAAGAATCGAAAACATAAACAAATTCAAATCCACCCTTTTCAATTACTTAGCCTCCGAATAAGCGTAGTTAAATTAGTCTAGAAATGAAGTTATTTTTCTAAACTCATTTTGAATGTAGATGCATCCTTTAATATTCTTTTTGTCTCTTTCCGTGAATTTTTTTACATCTACATCTAAGTTTCTATTGTCTTTTTCTTTCTTTTTTTGTTTTTTGCTAATAACTTTTTGTCTTGCAATCTTGTATAATATTTTGAATCTTGTAATTGTAAGTGAATTGAATAAATAAAATATGAAAATATACCAAAAATTATAGTAAAGTAGCTTACTATGATTAGAACTGTCAACTTTTTGTCAAATTACAAAATAAATTATGTTTACGTGTTTGGTTTTGAGTGGCGTACTAAACAAAAAAAAAAGTGGCGGTGGTGAGTGGCGTACTATCAATTTTAATTTTAATCTACAAAATATCTAGTGTAACTAAAGAAGTACTAAAAAAAAACAGAGTGAATCAAAAGCGAATGCAAAAAGCCTTACGTTTCCATCGATCAGTTCGGTTGGCATCCAAAAGTTACTCAATTAAACCTAAAACATCCTCAGTTCAAAAACCATTTCACCTATAAGTATACCTCTCTTCAATCTATTTTCATTTAAAGAGTCATACTCTTCGGCGTACTAAGGTAAGTAAAATAATCAACGTCTATGCGCTACTCGTATGTCAGAAACTATGCCTGTGGCAATATTCTCAAATAATAAATTAGCAATAATTTATCTGATAGTGGTTAAATGGTCGAAAGATATAAGCAACGCCCTGAGTTTATATAAGAGTTTCGTATATTCCAGGAAAGTTCTTCTGTTTAATCCCCTACATGTCAAATCACGTGTCCTTTCATATATAACATGTCGCAGTCATTTAACACTATCTGTGACTTTCACTCCCTTGACTGCAGAACACATGTTTTGTAATCTTATCAAAGTCTCGTCAACCTATCTACAACACTTTTATCTACACCTATGCCAATCGTGCCCACACCCAAAATGGGAACGAACGTCAATGCACTTGATTGCATGCAATTCCAAGCACCATTGCAATATGCCTCTCCTCAATACACGAAGGTTCATTCTACTGTCACAAAAAGTTAGCAAATCCCTCAGCTCTACATCCCTATTTTTTGCCCTTTACATCCTACAGACCACAACGATTGCCATAGCAATCAAAATTAATACCCTTCAATGGCTAAGCCAATCGCCACTAAGCCATCATACGTTCATGTTAGTTCCGTGCTTTCTCTTGATACGTCGCCGTAATTAGTTTTGCTCGATTGCATTTGCATGCATAAAGGATTCATTGACTTGAAATTTGCGTGTGAAATGGAAATTTCTACATTTTCCTCACACACATAAGCAGGATCCTTACTTGCTCACAGGATGACATACGAGTAGAGTAAATGATTCCATCCGATTTTGATAACTTTACTGTGTGAGAGCTGTTGGGGATGGTGGATGGTGGAATCCTTTCACTCTGTAGACGAACTATGAAATCGTTAAAAGGAATTACGTGCCGGGGCTTTGGTGGGGTAGTTTGATTGTATAGGGCTTAGTCGGTGTGTCGTAAGCTCTTTCGTGACGCGGCAAGAAATGCGTGAATTTTGTTAAGTCATAGAACATATGCATGAGCAGGATGCACGCAATCAGATAAGTCGACCAGTTCTGTTGCAATGTTTGTGCAGAGCATCATCCGTCGTTCCAGGGTCGGGGATGTGTGGTGGTTTAATGACTTTCCTATGCCTCTATGGCTAGAAATTTTATTATGGACTTTACACGGATGTTTTGTGGCATGCAGGAAGTTGAATTGTTTTTTTGTTTTTTTTTCTCCTAGTCTTTTGTTCTGTGGACATGAATTTAAATGAAAAAACTCACGGAATAAGGAACAAAAAATGGTAGTCACGCGAACGACTGCAGAAGAGGCTCTGCAGTCGCTAAGGTGAACGACATGACCAGGAAAGGTGCATTGTATTGTTTCTTGCTATATACCTATATATCCACAGGAGAGTAACGAAGGGATTTTCTTTTCTTTGCGTGTAACTGATGCGGAACAATAGAATTGCTAGTCCACGTATCTACCTATATATGTGGGGCAGCTTTGGGTACTGTCAGCATATTGAAAAAGTTTTTATTGTAAGTTTGACAGTAACAATAAAAGAAACTAGGACTCAAGTAATTAAGTATGTAATCAAGATACATGCCTTCTATACGAATTCTATGGATAAATGAATATGCAGTGAAAGTAAGGATAAGTATGCTTAACGATATTAAGCCTAGAATCACCACAGTGATTAATTTAAAAGTTTAGGCCTGCAACTACAAACGGCTGTAAGAATGCTTACCGTTTTGGCTTCCACTACCCCTTAAGGATTCCTTAGCTGCATGAGCAGGCGCAAAAAAAAAGTACCTCGACTGCCAGCGAACATTTAGAAGTGCCACAGGTGACGTGCATTGTTGTACTTCACTACTATCCCTAGATGTTGAGCCTACAGAGCGTCCCTGCAGAAAAGAAAAAGCCGCTTGTCAGCATTACCAGCAGAAAAGCAGAAGCATGGGTGTCCTGAAATCTATTAAATATAGAGATACCACAGCAGAAATTTCTATAAACGGGTGAGGAAATCAACTAAAGTTTCCTCACCTATGCTGAAGGGTGCAGAAACATAGAGCTTCTGCGTACTGTTTATTGGTGACAAGAGCTGAAATATCCATCTGGAGGATGACCGATAGCTTCACCAAAACCAGCAGCTCAAGTAGTCTAAGAGATCAACTAATAAAAGCTGCAGTTGATAACATAGTTCGGAATATACACTAGCTTTGCCATATACTGTCACACTCATTATGAGGACGATGATGAAAAATGCTAGATGGTGGTTGATTGGTTGATTGATTAGGACCGACCCTCGATGAGGATGTACTTAGATCAGAAATAGGTCCATTGTACTGCCGATGTGTAAAGCGCGTGGGTCAACCTCTTACTCTAGGAACCATTTGCTTCATTGTACGAAGGAGCCGATTTAAGCCCTGCAGGCGTTGTCGAGATCATTTAGATAATTGAAAGAGTATTCACTCAGGGTGGCCTTCCTACTGTTGGCGAGAGTAGTACATTTGCATAGGAGCTGACTAATAGTCGCTTCTTTCTCTTCATCCCTACTGCATCTGCAGAAGTCATTATAGGAGATGCCTTGTCCTTGGTGAGAACGTTTGTTGTTTTGAAAAGCGTTTCCTCTCTTGTGCTTCAGGAGTGCGATAGACCTAAATTTGATAAGTGTTGGCCAAAGTCATCTGGCGGTATTACATTGGCCTAGATGTTGCCATCGGTGATTGGACACCTTGTCTGCGGCGGCTTGGATAAGGTTTTTTACATAAGACGTTGGTGCTTCGATATTGGTTATGCTTATGCTGTTTGTACCAGAGGAACCTTGTCGAGCCAGTTCGTCAGCTGCACAATTCCCCGGTATGTCACAGTGACTTGGTACACAGCAACGGTTTTACTGACCAGCTATCTTGTTAAGAGATACGCGGCAATCGTTCACTAACTTAGATTTCGCAGTGCTGGATGCAAGGGATTTGCCTGACTGTCGACGTAAATATTCGTTGATAGTGTAATAGCCTCTAGCTATTCAGCGGATTGGCGAAACGCAGTAATTTCAACTTGAAAAATGGTACAACGGTTTGCAAGATTCAAAAAGAGGTATTTGTCAAGGTCTTCTGAGAAGATTCCGCCACTGACTCCGTCCTAAGTTTTGGACCCATCCGTGAAAATTGACAGCGGTTCGTGTTATAGCACATCAGGTTGCGTCCACTTAGCTGTATCCAGTATCGAGTGCATGTATCCCCTGTTGAAGTCATTTCAGTGGGTAGGTGGTCAGTGGAATTGGGGAGATGACGGTGCATCAAAAGTATTTGGGCATGTCTCGTGTGTTGCTTCTTCCACTGATTGGAGCATGTCCTTTCTCAGTCTTATTTCCGAGCTGATAGCCAATTGTTTACTGATGATGTTAATCCGAAGTAGGTGGAACATGGTTTGGAACTCCGCTTTTATTTTAAATGTTACTTGCTCTTGTAAGTAAGTAGTGAGGACTTTGATCGAAAATGGTGTTATGGATGTACACAGCGGTAATACGTTCAGTACTTACATATGGGCCACTGTTTTGATGGCGTACCCTAAGTAAAGACTACAACATTAAACCAATAAGCAAAGGATAACCGCTATAGGGTGCCATGCGGACAGGCCAGATGAAGCTCTGACTGTGCTTCTGCATCTTCTTGCCACTTAACCTTGTGAAGGTATTTTTCGTCGAAGGCTGAGGTGGGCTCGCCGGCCCCACGGTCAACCCAATGAAAAAACTTTGGGAAAGAGGTACTTTATTGTTATTTGTATTGTTTTTTTTCTTTACAATACTCGTAGTTGTCTTGGGAACAATTCAATTGATTCTTAATTAACACTTTTTATATCTAACAATACGTGTATAAGCTTATTACTAGTGTAGTCGTCCTGCGGCTGGTTCTGATACGGGTCGGGGCTACACGAGTTGTTGTCCGGCTCGGCTCGGTGCGTCGTATGTCGGCTTGAGGGGTTCCAGCGCACACTTAGGACAGGCTTGCCATGACCCAGTCCGCAATTAGGGCAGGCTTAGGAAGGACCCAGTCCGCACTTAGAGCAGGCTTAGGAAGGATCCAGTCCGCACTTAGGGCAGGCTTGTTTGCAAACAATTTCCGTGAGAGGCTGTCAAGAGTACGCTTGATTGGTACTAACACCACTTGAGCAGAGACTGCCTTTCATGCACTCTCCTTCATGCGCAAATCCTGCACGACGAAAATGTGAATTAGGAGCCAATTCAAATTTTACTTCACATTCTCGTGTGCGACCTTTGCATGTACTCATACCGAAAGCTTTTCACGGTCCCATTCATTTCACTTCATTAAACCCTTCTACCCCTCGAGAGGCATAGGGTGTCAACAACGCCTGCGCGTAATCTTATTCAGAGTTCTTCAACGCACTTAAGCTGGCTTCAACTCATTTCCAAATAGTTTGATTCTTCCTCGACTGTCCTGCGCCACGTTTGCCTACGGCGTCCCGCTATTCTGCTTGCCTGGGTAAACGATTCCACTGCATTGCGTATTTCGCAATGGAGTTGTCGTCGCGCGGTAGAGTGTGCCCAATCCACTGCCACTTTTTCCTTCGCACAGTAATATCTATAAGTTCTTGGCACAAAGATCCTCACTGCACTTCCTTCTTTTTCACGCGATATTGAGATTATAGCTCAGTACTGTCTATGACTGATACCACTGGAATCCGAGCCTTGATTGCTGTACGCTCATCGATCCGTCCCCAGGTGTCTGCCGATAGCCATGTGCGATAACTAATACGCCTTTTACCGACGTAGGTACTTACCCCAGTCACAAAAACATTTTTCAGAGCATTCTAGTGATCACCCACGTTTTTCTGTATTGTGCTACAGATTGTTTCTGCTTCTAAGGGAAGATGGTTCCTGAATTGGTGTCGCACTTGCGGATTCCTAAGCTTGTCAGTATTGAACCTGGTAATGTTGAGCAAGTTTGAGCGATTGCTATTGACGGCGTATAATATCTAATATAAGATGGTGATCGCGTTCCTGTCCGATGTCAGCTCCACGTCTGTTCCGGCCGTCTTGAGGACAATTTCTAAAGCGGCGGCTGATCGCAATGTGATCGATCTGGTTGGATGTTTGCTGCCTCTCAGTTGAGACCCAACTGATTTTTTGGCACATGTTATGCTTCAACAGCGTACGTCCAATGATATTGGAGAAGTCCATATACCGTTCAACAAGAGCGCGAACTCCAGTCACGTGCTTAAGCATAGTATTTTCGCTTCCGACCTTGACGTAGAAATCCTTCATCACCATTACGATGTCACCATTAGGCGTTTGGTTGTTTGTATAGCTCAAACGGCTATAAAAATTGTCTTTGTCATCCTCAGTCGCGTCTTCGATCGAAGCACAGCAGTGTATGATCGTAATTTTTCTAACTCTACTCTGAAATCTACCCGTCAATATCCGGTCACTGTGAGGTTTCCACAGGATATATGGCTGCTTCGTGCTGCTGGAGTTAGCAAGAATCCAACTCCGAACCTCCAACTGCTCCCAGCTGGTCTACCAGAGTAGAGCATGAAAATGTTTTTTGTTGGTAAGTGGTACTCCCCGGCATCGTAACATCTTACCTCACTTAATCCCAAGATGTCTGTATTATATCGCGTGAACTCACGCTCTAATTGAACGAATCTGGCGTTTCGAGGCCCTTCGTTGGATGAGTCGAGGAGGGTCTTAACGTCCTAGAAACCAAATGTTGTCCGTCTACGATAGATAAAGGTCGTCAACAAATTATCCGTCCGTATCCGAGGCGTTGTACCTCGTTTTTCTATAAGTATGGGACCAATTTATTTATAGATAAGCTCGTTCTGTTATTTAATAAAGTGTTGGAGCAAGAAATGATCCCGCAGCAATTTAAAGAAGCTCTATTATACCCATTATACAAAAAAACCCGCCCAGCTGACCCGGCAAACTATCGAGGCATCTCCTTTTTGAATGGCTCCTGTAAAGCATTTACTGCAGTCCTTCAAAGACGGCTGCTGGTGGCATAGATTGACTCCAACAACCTCCTAAAGGAGTACCAAGCCTGATTCAGGCCTGGGTATTCTACCATCGACCATATATTCGTCATGAGAAGTATAGCAGAATCGTACATCTTGCAGGGCAAAAAACTCGATACGCTTTTCGTAGACTTCAATGCAGCTTTTGACACCGTGGATCGAAATGCTTTGTTCTACAAGCTTTACAACCTATGACTATGAGGATCGACAGCACGTGCTCATAGTAGTCTGGGATTCTTACCCACTGAAAAACTTCCCTTCAAAACAGACTTATTTTTATTTTTTACTGCAACTAAGTATTCGACTTATCAAGTAGTTTTCGTTTCACGAAATAATGACGTTTTGCAGGTACCTTCCCATTAGATATTCCTGCTAGCTCCACAGTTTAGACGCGGTTACTTAACGCGCTAAGTCTAAAGGCTTGGTTCTTTGTAGACGGCGTAGTAAATTACTGTCATCCAAAACTTGGAGGACTGTAATATTAACGTGACATTCTTGTCGACTTTTATGTTTTCTCGCGTAGTTTTTGATCTCGTCTTCGATTACTTTAATGCCAAGATCTCTGTAGATATCGCTATTTCTGATATACCATGGCGCATTTACAATACCTCTTAGCACTTTGTTTTCAAAAGTTTGTAAAATTTTAATATTACTTATTTTGGTACAACCCCAGAGTTGTATACCATATGTCCATACTGGCTTTAGCACTTGGTTATATAAAAGCAGTTTGTTCTCTATATTAAGCTTGGAATATTTTCCAAGTAACCAATACATTTCTCTATATTTATTATCTAGTTCTTTGCGTTTTTTCTTTACATGCGTTTTCCATTTCAGCTTTGTATCAAGTGTCATTCCAAGATACTTAGCCTCGTTTGCAAACGGGATTTGAACCGATTGAAAAGATCGGCAAATTATTTATTTTCCTATAAGTAAAATTTACATGAACAGATTTGGTCTCGTTGAGTGCGATTGGCCAAACCTTTGTCCATTCATTTACTCTATCCAAAGCTTCTTGCAGTTTTTCTGTAGTATCTTCGACCGTTTTACCTACTACCAAGATAGCAGTGTCGTCAGCAAATGTAGCTAGCTCAGTGCCTTCTACTTGCGGTATATCACGAGTGTATAATTGATATAAAACCGGACCAAGAACGCTTCCTTGCGGCACCCCAGCCATTATTTCCTTAAAATCCGAATATTCGTTTCCACATTTGACGCGGAATAGTCTATTCGTAAGGTAGTTCTTCAAAATATTATATATGTAGGTGCTCTGGTAGAACTTGTCGTAATTTAAACTTTAAGCCTTCATGCCAGACCTTGTCAAAGGCTTGAGAGACGTCAAGGAATACGCTTGAACAAATCTTTTTTTCTTCAAGTGACTTTTCGATTACATGTGTTATTCGATGTACTTGTTCAACTGTAGAATGCTTACTTCGAACACTTTGGATATAATTGGAAGAAGCGAAATCGGTCTATAAGACGTTTTTTTCATTCTGCGGTTTCCCGGGCTTAAGGGCCATTATGACTTCGGCGACTTTCCATTGACTGGGAACATATTCTAGTCTGAGCGCGGCGTTTATAATGAACAGAAGCTGAATTGGAGCTTTTCTTGGTAGTGCTTTAAGAACCTCTCTCGTAATTAGGTCATATCCAGGAGCATTCTTTGGTTTAAGTTTCTTTATTTCTTCCTTAATATAGGTAAGCGTTGCATTTCTTATTACGTTATTGGCTATATATGACGTACTTATATTTTGAATGATGTTTGCTGATGACATATTTCTGCTTGCAAATTCACCAGAATCTCTCCAGCTTATGATTAATGGTTTATATGAATACTGTATGGAACCTTGTATTTAACTTGGATAAATCAAAAATTATGATTTTCAAGAATGGTGGACGCAGATTGCGGTCAAACGAAAAGTGTAAATTTAATGATACAGAAGTAGAGGTGCTGACTGAGTACAAATACCTGGAGGTGCTACTGACAAAAAACCTTAGTATGGATAACCATCTTAAATTAAAGTTAACTTAGGGAAAAACTGCCATAAATACAACATGGTGTAGATGTCTTGGTAATAAATTCGTATCTCAGAGCAGTAAGTATAAAGTATTTGAGGCAGTCTCCGAATCTATTTTATTTTATGCGGCCCAAGCTTGGGGGTGCAAGTATTTCGATACTGTTGAAAGGCTACTAAGGTACTATATTAAGCGTGCATTTCGTCTTCCATCTGACGCTCCTAATGACATCCTTATGCTGGAAACAGGACGGTCCCCACTCTTTATAAAGACACTGAAATTGCAAATAGATTATATAATTAAAGTCATGAACATGCCCAACTCCTGCCAAAAATAGCGGTTCTAAGAGCAATACATACCAAGCGGAGCTGGTATGCAGAATGGTTGGATCTAGCAGATACTCGTAGCTGTGGTATGGAAATAAATTTAGATGTCGATAAATCTGCGAACTGGAAGCCGATTCCTAACTGTGTCTTACCTAGAATAAATAATTAATAACAATCCTATAATAAAATGAAAACTGATGCTTTAAACCTGCACTAATGTCTGAACTGTACACTATTCAATAAATTTTTAGGCTTGACGTAATTCCTGAAAAAACGAATAATAAATTTATCCGACGACTTATTCGTTTCGATATTTTAAGCCCAAGCCATATACATCATACTCGCACACTTTTTACATTTAAATAATTAAATATTCAGAATGTACACACATCCATTCACGCAGAGCCCATAATTACCCCTAATGCAATTGAAATTATGATGCAGATACCACCCTATACGCATTTTAATTAAATAACGCTCCAGTAAAAATATTACTGATATTATAATTTTTTGCTATCTGGCTTAATGCACTAAAAAGCAGAAAATTAATATCGTAAAAGCATTACACGGAAATGTTCTAATGAAATCATGCTTGCATGCTAGGCGTAGATTTTTTTTTTTTTGCTTTAATTTGATTATTTGGAACTGGTCTCATAATTTGATCACGATACGTAGTGCGTTAAACAGATATATAATAAATTGGCAAATTAAGGTATATTTTGGGATGCAGCGAGTTGAAATTTTATCTGAAGCATTTCGCATAGTACAGAAGTACTACCGTTTGCCATTTAAATTGAAGTAATTGGAAGTAAAATTTACTTAAATTAATTAAAGTTAATCATAGGGAACGGCTCATGGCTCACGGCTTTTAGGAGAATAATTCATTTTGAATTGTAGTCCTACAACAATTTATGAGAAATAACCACCGTAAGTGGTTAGTGCGTCGGACCACTGCGCGTGAGGTTCCAAGTTCAAATTCCAGAAACACTAATACGTTTTTTCACGGTCTCACCTCTCGGGAACATCTGACAAACATCCGAGAGTATTATTGTCTCGAAAAAGCTCCTCAAACGTTCCTCCTCCAAACATGTCGTTCGATGTGAAAGCTTGTCGTACAACTTCAGAGCATTTTTTATTTATGTTTCTACTCGTAATTTCGATGAGAAAACATCGCTATTTGGATGCCGAATTTTAAATCCGATAAGATTCTTCCTAAGTCGATGCCGTTGTTGAAATTAAGAGAGTCCATCTGTGCCCCTATCGGTGCACAGCGCGCTCACCCCTTGACCCCCGTAATGGTTCGCGAGACCTTTGACAGGAAGCTCGTAGCCATTTCGGGTTTAACCTGGCTGCCGAGCGGGACAGGCCGACCAGCAGACGCTCGCATACTGACACCCTTCAGGCCTGGCTCCAAAGGATGCCCTGGCTTACCAGGCTTGGCAATATGCGAGGCCGGTCGTTTCCTTCTTGTCATCATGGGGTGTGCGCTTTGTTAGCCGTAACTGGATTGTATGGATGGGAATAACTATTTAAGTTACCCCATCTGCACATCCCAGTCACGTTGCCCGCCCCCCACCACGAGGAGGTGCTATTCAAGCTAAGCTATCGGTTTTTAACTCGGTGTATGTTCCAACTCTCACCTATGGTCATGAAATTGGGGTAGTGACCGAAAGAATAAGATCGCGGGTACAAGCTGCTGAAATAAGGTTCCTTCGCGGTGTTGTTGGAATAACTCGTAGGGATCGAGTGCGCAACACCAGAGTACGCGAGGCGCTCAATGTTGAGCATCTACTTCTCTGAACGGAACGATCTATGCTTCGATGGTTTGGTCACGTAGTGCGTATGCCCCCAGACCGGCTTTCAAGACGTGCTATGGTGGCCGTGGCATCAGGTAGGCGACCCCGCGGTAGGCCTAGAAATAGATGGTTGGACCAAGTCCGGCATCTCTCCTGGAGCCGTCTAGAGATTCCTCCTGATGAGTTGGAGTCGATGGCGGAAGATCGAGAAGGATGGAGAGTCCACCTGAGCATCCTACCCCCGCGACCCTCATGAAGGACTAGCGGGCCATTGAAAATGTATGTATGTATGAATGTATGTAAGATTCTTCCAGTGGTCAAAAGTCTTAATGTCGCAGACAAACGCTCGTGATTACGTCTCTTAAAAGTATATTTTGTCTTCTCACATGAGGTCTTATTTTTGTTAATGGTAGATAGGTGTATGTGGCGGTTCTTTTTAGAAAAGAAGAACCCAATTACTACTAGGTGCAATTTTGATACCACAAACTTATGTAACTTGGATGTGAAGGTGTATTAGTGGTGTTCAATAAATCTCAAACAACCCGTTTGTTCTGTAGTCCATCATCCACTCGCCTACCAATTTATGCATTTGCACCTGTCGCCTGCGTGCTTCGTGTTTAGACGGGGTCTCTTACCTTGACTCAGACTGAAAACGACAGCACTTCGATATTTTACACCACAGTTGGGAGTCTTGTGAAGGAATCTTTAATCGAATGCTGAGTTGGGCTCGCCGGCCCCAGGGTCAACTCAAAGGAATACCCTAGACTTTGGGAAAGAGGTACTTTATTGTTATTATTGCTATTTGTATTGGTTGTTAACAATGGTTAGCTTGGAACAATTCAATTAATTCTTAGTATACAATTTTTATACCTAACAATATTGATATAAGCTTAACACTAGTGTAGTCGTCCTGGGCTGGTTCTGGTACGGGTCGGGGCTACACGAGTTGTTGTCCGGTTCGGCTCGGTGCGTCGTATGTTGTCTCGAGGGGTTCCGGTCCGCACTTAGGGCAGGCTTAGAAGGTCGCACTCAGCACTTAGGGAAGGCTTAGGAGGGACCCAGTCCGCACTTGGGATAGGCTTAGGAAGGATCCAGTCCACACTTAGGGCAGGCTTGGAAAGTTTAAAAGTCTGCATAATCTTAACCGCAGATCTGTTAGTTGGATAAAAAACCCGGACTCATAAGTATGATCCGGCAATACTTAAACAGGGTTAATTATTACCCGTGCAATGTTTATTTTTAGCTATACCTGCAATAGCCAGTTGCGATATATACGTATAATTATTTATCTATTTAGTTAATTGTTTATTATGATATGTATCTGTATACTTAATTATTGCATTGTGTCTACTAATATCTATCGTATCTATTTTACCTATTTATGCATATCTTTTGCTATACGATAGTAGTAATAACAAATACTGATTAGGGCATTATGATAAATTTAAAACAATCTAAAATAAGGACAAATGGATAAGCGTTTAGCCATCGCTCGGTAAGGAATAAATCTTGTCGATGCTACGAAGAAAATTCTGGAAGGGATTTAGTATTTAAGCAGATCGTGTTGCAAAAAAAAACTCAGATACATTTTGATACTGGAGGTGTTATCTCTTTTGGGTTTCTAGCCCTACTTCTCTAAGCAGATATTGGTAGACTGTGGATAATCAAACACAACTTCACTTGTTCGCTTTTCAAATTCATCTCGATTATCTCTCAAAAATGAAAAACGAATGTGGTATCGTCGTAGCGATAAGGTAAACATACTTCGTGGGAACTTAGAAGTTCGCACGGCATGATAAATGTAACTATGCATTTCTTTACCAGTCTCGCGCGCATACAGATCTAGATGGATACAGTTACACAGACAGAATGTGGATGTGCATCCTGTTCCTGACGAGATCCAGTAACTGAGACGATATTTTACACCACAAGACCAACTATTACTATAAGACATACCTAAGCAGAAATCTCAGAAACTCTAACCTATTACAAATATTCTACGTATACCACATACATATACCACTACGGTAAATCAAATTTTTCAAGTACGAACTATGGACTATGTGCATTTGCTAGGACAGATTTGGCTTGTCAGAGAAGGGATTCGATGGAGTACGATGTTCTCATGCTCTCGACGTAGTGTGTCTGAAACTCGTCATGCACGGTTCCACTAAGTTTGCGTGCAGCCTTTACCGCTCTTCTAATGATATTATTTCTATACAATATTTATCCTAAAGGTTGGACTGAATACAGATCCATTACTCTACGGCTGAAATTATTGTCCTCGGCGATTTCAACGTCCATAACTCTAGTTGGCTACGGTATTTCAATAGAATTGATGACGTTGGAAAATAAGCGTAAGCCTTTGCCATCAGCAGCAGTCTCACTCAGGTGTTGAAGCAACCCACAAGGGTTCCAGACTTTCTTGTATCAGAGCTAAACAGTACACAATAAAGGTGGCTGCACCTTAACGAAATTCGGATAATGCGCTAATATCGGCATCACATTCGCTACCAGCACCAATGGCAGGGCAACAAGCCCACCGTCGTCGCCTTTTTTGGACCGGAAGGACATAGGGCCATTTTTCGTATCATGGTTAGTGTGTGTTTTCAGGGCACCGAGATCAATGTTGTTGCTTAAGCCGTCACCGAGCTAATTCTTCTCCGAATACAATTACACATTATACGTGGAATATGTGCAATCAAATGGTGGAGACTGCAAAAGCACACACAATGAGACAGTAAGTAACAAAGTGCTTGACTATTCCAGTGGGTTTCATCCGATTTGGCACAATCATAAGGTTCACTGGCGGCAAAATATTAAGGAACTTGATCCAAAAGCTGCTGAGCACAACATCCGGTAGTCAACTGTGGATGGATATAGACGAGACAAAATGGCACTAAAAGTATTGGCAGGCTTTACCAAATGATATGTTCTAAGCATGGAGCAAGTAGCACTCAATGAAATGAGGAAAATCAGAGGATTAGTCAGATAGCCTTCAAATCAAATGCTGGCGTTAGCACAGGAAGGAAGATCTATAGAGAAATACAGAAAGTATCTCGGGATGAGACCGCTGTAGAGGAAAGACAAAAAGAAACTCAACAAAGTGGTATGTTTCGACATCGTCCAACTAAATATATGTAAATAGCATAAAAGTAATAGTTCATAAGAACCTGCAAAGATTAATTGAAAATACATTCATAAAGTAATTTTGACTTAACTAGGGTAATACAGAAGAAATCCATTGAAGCTAGTCATGTGTGACTTTGACTCCCCAAACTCCCCATTCCGACCCCATATCAGTTAGTCCTTATCTGTCACAAAGGCTCATATCATACTTCTTCGAATTTTAATGATATTCAAATGATCACCATTAGCATTTCCCACACATCCATCATTTAAAATAACAACAATTGTAACATCAATCATTTGCGTGTAACATAATATTTCGACAGCACGTCAGATGCATAACCCAAAAAACCACTTAGCCGACTCACACCATCACAATGGAAGGAAGCAGAATTAAAATTGCTTCTCCTGAAATTCAAAACGAATCATGCCTCACCACACAGTAACACAAGCAAATTTGCTACAAAGATTCTTGAGTAGTATGTCCTTTCTGCTGCTATGAAAATCTTTTTCTCCTCTCTGTCCCTGAACGATGAAGAAAAATGTTTCTCTAAAAAAAGAAAAAAAAAAAAATCAAAATGCACTCATATATCACCTCCACTTACTCACACACGCACAGAGGACAACTGCTGACAATGAATTGAGATTCCTTAAAAATGATAGGACACAAGGGGGGCATGTATTCTAAAAACTTCCTTTACCCGCAAAAACCACCCCCTCCCCTAACAAATGCCAACTCAACAAAAAGGACACTCTTCGAGGATGAAAATGTAATATATTTCCACAGGTATACCGATTTCTGAGTGGGTATCTGTGTCTCAGTGTCTGTGGTGAACCACAAAAGGAGTTCTCCTTGTAAAAGTTTAAAACGAAAATCAAATCATGGACCATTTTTGGGGCTATACGGTGTATACCTCTGTGTATACAGTGGTGTGCGTGCTCAAGGATCTGTATGTGATTTTTAGAAAACGTCAATTTTCCATTCCAACGAAATTGAATTAGTCCCAAATGACGAAACAATTTTCGTAATGGTTTTCATTGGTTTCTCGTGTATCCACTGGTGATGGAGCTGAATTGAAACACCTATCGACAGTTAGAAGTTAAGGGGGGGTGCGTCCGGGAAATGACTTTCCTTCCATTATACATTATATTTGAATGTATATTTTTTGTTTTTTATTTCCTTGCTGTGCTTAGAGCATTTTTATCGAGAAGATAAATTGCGTTCGATGTGAAGTGTACCCACTGTTCTATCGAACAAGAAGATTGATTTGACTTTAATAAACGCGCCCGTCGATGCGGGGGTAGCTAACAGTGACAGCGAATAAACAGCGTAAAAGGGATGTTCCCTTGAGATAAACAAAAAATGTATAAGTGTACTGATGTGTTTAGCGTTTTTTTTTTTTTTTTTTTTTATCAACAACGCGTGTGGGGGTGTGATTCGATGTGAAAGATACATTTCCACCCGGCGACAATGAGTAGAACGGATGTGGGTTAAATATTGAATGAGCGGTCAGATGAGGAAGTTCGATAAGTTGCTGTGTGTAGGTGGTGTCATAAATATTTCCGTATTTCGTTTGTAAACAATTCAAAAGGTTTCGCTAAGTGGAAGCGATTGAAGATATAAAAATTCATTGGAAAACAAAAGCCATCCCACACGTAGGGGGATTTTCGAAGCATGCAAATAGAAAATGAATTTCAATACGTTACCGCGAAGTGTAATGACGTCAATAAAAGTGAGAAAGCAATTCTAAATAAGAATTTCAAAGTGGGAGGGGTAAAACCTTTTCAAGGATGTTCGCACTTGAGGAACATGATAATTTTTTCTTATCAATAGTATAACTAAAGTCGCATTGACATAGTCGTTGAGACAAGTAATTCCCCTTAGATGTATACGCAGCTCTCGGTTGCACGGGAGCTCTTCGGAGTATGGCTGGCTCTGCTCTAGATGCTTTGCTGAATTTACCTCCTCTTGATACTACTTATATCACGGGCTATACTATCAAAGCCATTCATCGTCTTAGGTGGGCACGCTGGAATTTTGATGATCTTGGGCGACACTTATCTTACGACTCCGGTCTCATGGATATGCCGTCTGATGCAATAACTCCAGAACTTCAGCTGATGCGCAAATTCACAATCAACTTTCCTTGTATGCAGAACTGGCTTCGGCCAGAGTCTGCGCCAGGACGTGTAAACCTTAGTGTCGATAGCACAGTGTTTAAAGCTCTCATCACACTATTGACGTTTTTCTTCTTATTATTGCATTTATGGTACCTACCTATTTAAGAATGGATATCGGTTGTGCGGAATGCAAAAAAGAATACAGTGCAAACGATATTTATATATCTGTGATGGTTGTTTAAAACTCTTTCACACAAAGTGCGTTAAATTGTCGGCAAGATTGGGTGACGATTTACGGAGCACCACCCCTAATGGTCTTCAGTGGTTCTGCGTACGTTGTAGAACGTTCTCAACCGGATCGTCTTGCCGATTGCAGAGGGCTAGCTAAGCATATTTTGACTGAGCTTGATCGTCTACAGTCCCTATGCAAGGAACATTTAGCTAATTACGATAAGCTTTATGATCTTGTTTGCCGAAATGAAGCTTCATCGAGAGAGAAGCCACCAAATCGAAAAAAAAAACGACTTAGCGATGCCAACTACTGTGGCCGCTGATGTCTTACTGCCATGTTCATCTAGTATTGGTGGAAGCTCTTCAATGGATTTATTCTTATCGGCTGCTGATCCTACTGTAAGTCTTCAATCAATTCCGGATCCTGTGGTGGATGTATCTATATCTGCCCCTGTTTCACCCAATTTACTTGCCGTGGGACATCCGAGTCAAACTTCGTCAACCGTTAAAAAGACCCCCTCGAGGCTATCTTCTGCGACTACCGTAAATGATGTTATAAACTACGTTAGTAACAAATTATCGTTGCCTGTTTCATCCATCAAATGTCATAAGTACGACTTCAAAGAACCTCGGGAAATAGCATCTTTCAAGCTGTTCTCTCCAGATGCCTACTTCAATCAATTATTTGCAAAGGACTTTTGGCCTGACGGGATATTGGTGCATGAATATGTTCCCAGAGTTAAAAATGCTCCACCGAATAGGACACCTTTGACTGCAGCCTCTACGTCGCATACAAAAAAAGATTAAGTTTTCCATCTGTAAGCCATCATTATTCGTTATATTATCAAAATGTAGGAGGTATGCGAACCAAAATGGAAAAATTATATGTATTATCTGCTTCACTAGACTTTGATATTATTATTTTTACTGAAACTTGGCTTTTGGATAGTCATTTTATTTATCATTGGGTCTTCTTATAACGTTTTCCGTAAGGATGCTGTGTGAACACCACATGTTTGCTTAGAGGTGGGGGTTTACTGATTGCAGTGCGTAGTACTTATGCCTGCACACAACTTGAACTTAAATCTAACAGTATTAACCGTTGCACTCATTTTGAAATGGTACAAATCCGAAAGGAAAATATGGACTTGAAAAATTAAATAACCGAACTCAAAGCCCAACAGCACGAAAGTCAACACAGGTTAGAAGCTCTCGAATTAGATTCAAGAAAAACAAATCTTATTATAAGGCGTCTACTAGAAAATGAGAATGCTGCTGAAGAAGTAAAAAAACTATGCAAGGAGACGTTAAAGCTAAATGAAGATATTAGTTAGTTAGTTAGATAGACTTTTTATTAACTTCATATAATTTTCAGAGACAGTATATACAAAGTCGTTTATGGTTTGGCTTAAGGCCGTCTACCAGATTGACAATATGGTTCCTATTTCTGTTTAAAAATCGCCTTCCAAAATACGGGCTCTGTAGCGGATTGCAGCTGTAGCATAGTTGTATAAAACAACCCAACCACGACTTCCGATCAGTACGTTGATCACCTCATCCAAGTCTAGCGAAATTACTCCGAAGTATCTCGCGCGAAATTCTCCTAAAATGGGACATCTTCCGATGAAATGGTATACATCCTCCCTCTCTTTAAGGTTGCACAGGTCACATAAAATTGGAAGATCGGGTCGATGTGGAATAAAATAAAGACTTGTTAGTTCACCTCTAAGTTTGAATATTGTGCTTATCATATGCAGAGAGTAACGATTGAGGAAGTACGTTGAGTCGCTTTCAATGTGGTTAAAATTCAGCCTGCTGTAGATCAGCCTATGTTGCGATGAATGTGCTTCTGCTGCAAATCTCTCATATATGGAATTACCTGCATTTTTCAAAACATTTGTAAGCATAGGTTTTATCGATGTAAGTTGCATCTTCTTCTTCCTTTTATCAGCGAGGCTATGATCCGAAAACAAGGGATCACAACCCTCCCACTTCACCGCATTTCTACTGATCCGCATGTGGGGTTCGCCTTCGATGTAAGTTGCATATCAGATGAAATATTTAAGCTCGCGCCATAATTTGCTGCCAACTCCTCCCACTTTTGAACCAAGTGCCCTCTTGTCGAAAGTATATGCTTCAGAGCAATCCTGGGCAGTCTTCCATCATCCATCTCCACTACTTTTACAATATAATCTATATGCAATTTTAGGGTATCTAAAAAGAGAGGAGGGACTCCAGTTTCTAGATGCAGCATATAGTTCGGTGTACAAATGAAGATATTTTAATTAAAAACGTAAGGCAGCTTACCGATAATATAGGAAAGATGAATATTATTGCCGGATTCGGACATTCCATTACGACAACAAAAATACTTAAGTCTACAAAACACCTCAAGAATATGCATGTCACCATTGAGAAGGATCTGATGAAAGAAGGAAAAAGTAGAAAAATGGCTATGGCACAACTATGCTACGAGATACTCAAAGTTGATAGATCAAAGCTTATTGTTCTACGCGGCGATAAATTAAAAATAGAGAATGTATATTTTTATTGGCAATCAGGAGAATTTATAGCGAGGGGGAACAAAGGAAAAGCGGTAATCTGCGACATATATAAACGTAATTTTGAAGATATCGACTTCAGCATTAAGAACGTAATCAATAGGATTTAGCCGTCTGTGATGAAAGCCTTTCTAACCCAATAAATATTTTAGAAAATAAGAATCTTTTAAATTATTATAATGAACAGATAAAAATAGTATCATACAATGTGCATGGGTTAGCGAATAAGAGATATATTTGTCCTTCACGAAACTCATGCTGAGATACAAAGTTACAATAGATATGAAAAGTATTTTCCTGAATTTAAGCTACATTGGAAACCAGCTACAAGAAACAGCATGCAAGGAAGAGCAATAGGAGGTGGACTTTATGGTTACAAGATTAAGCTCCAAAAGAAAAATATAAAAATAAGTTTCGAACTTCAAAACAACATAGAAGTAATAGAAGTCCAAACAGAAAAAGATAGATTTAATATCATGCCATTGTATTTAAGAGCAGAAACATGGTATAATGAGTTTGAAACTCTTAAAAATTTGTTTGTTGAAAATGCACCAGTAGGCAGCATACTGATAGGGGATATGAACGTAAGGATAGGAGAACAGCAGCAGGTATTGACACAAATTGCAGAGGAAAACCTGAATTTCTACGAATCGAGGTCATCTAAAGACAAAGTATTAAATCGGAAGGGGAAAGATCTAATAAATTGGTTTAATGATTGCGGAATGATAGTATTGAATGGTAGGGTTAACGGAGATGAAAATGGTGAATTAACCTTTATGTCAACGGTCGGAATCTCTGTAAATGACATCTGTGCAGTATCTCAAGAGGCCCTACCATACATCAATAACTTTAGAGTCGAAGATAAAATTTGGTCTGACCATATGCCAATATCACTGAGCATGTTTATAACGATAGAAAATAGAACCGGGAGAACAATGAAATTGATGCCAAAGCTGAAGTGCAAAAACCCAGAAATGTATAAAAAAAAAAATTAGAAATCAAAGTAAATCAGCTAATTGCAAATGGAAACAGTGAAAATATTTCTATAGAAACCCTCACTAAAATAATTAAAGATTCAGTGGGAAATCAGCCAAAGTAACTAAATATTCAATTCAAGCAAAAATGGTATGATATGAATTGCAACAACGCCAGGAACCAGTGCTTCAAACTTCTGAATTTATGGGGGGAAACAGACAACTATGATACAAGGGAAAAATATAAAATTGCTAACGAAAACTATAAGAGAGTATGTGAGACTAAACGTAAATCGTACTACAGTGATTTGGAAACAAAATCACAAGAAAAATGATCCAAATGAGGTGCAGAATTATCGTGGTATATCCTTTCTGGACTGTGTCGTAAAAATATTATTATATTAGAATGATGCAAAACCGACTCAGTAGGTGGGAAAGAAAACTCAAAGTTCTCAATGAGTTTCAAGCAGGATTTCGAAAAGGATATTCGACCATAGGCAACATCTACAACTTGATGAATATAATAAAAATCAAGAACTCTGAAAAGAAGAAAGTATATTGTTTCTTTGTTGACTTAAAAGCAGCATTCGATTGTATTGACAGGAGGTCTCTATTCTACAAGTTAAGTATAAATGGGCATATCGACAAAATACCTTAATTTGCTACGTAACATGTACACCAAGACTAAGGTGGCAGTTTGGGACGGAGAATAAATGTCAGAGTATTTTGAAACCAGCATGGGTGTCAACAAGGACGTCTTAAGTCAAAAATAATTATATTTAAAAAATATGGGAAAAGGGCTAGCGCAGAAAAATTACAACTTGCCGGTGAAGACATTGAAGTTGCAATGACACCTGCACTTTCGATTACAGCACACTTGAAAGAAAGAGAAGAAATTGCCAAAACTAGTTTAAATAGTACGTGGAAATACTTTATCGATAAAAAGGGTATTAAACTCTCGGCAAAATTTAAAATGTTCAAGGCTGTGACACAAGCTATCTATTGCTATGCAGCCCAGGTATGGGGATTCGGTAGCTTCGATGAAGTAGATAAATTACAGAGATACTTTATCAAAAAGCTGTTTGCTTTGCCCGATTTCACTCCAAATTATGCACTGACGCTAGTAACAGGAGTACCAGATCTGCATTTGTTTTCATTACAACTTCACATGGAGTATATCTAAAAAATTCTCTTCCAATATGAAGTACATCGGCTCCCATACCTGTTGTCGAGGAAAAGTGTAGAGAAAAAAATCTATTGGTTCGAAGAATGACAGAAAATCAGTGCGAATGCAGGCATCGATTGCGGAAGATGCGACTTCAACTTTGAAGAATGGAGCAGAAACTCTATGGCTACATTAGACTTTCTGAGAGAGGGGCAAATCAGAAAAAATATGGAAGAAGCTCAAAATAGTTCACATGGACTATATAAAAAATTAAACCAATATATAGGGCATACCTACTTCAATGATATATTTAAAAAGAGTCAAATATCATGGAATTTTAAAGTTAGAACAGGATTACTCGGGCTAAGTGCCAACAAATTTAGAAGAGAAGAATCCAGAAAATGCTCGTTATGCAACCTGAATGAGGAGGAAGATGTGGCGCACTTAATGGGAAAATGTCCAGTGATTGTAGAACAACGAAGAAAATATTTCCGTAGAAGTGTCCTTCAAGAAAACGAGATCCTGCAGATACTAAATGCGGAATCCGAGGATCAATAAAACATGCTATACAAATTCATAAATGTAGCCTTCTGGTACAGAAAAAGACTTATAGATGAATTTAAGTATTAGCTGATAATCGTATTGAAACCTATATTAGACATTGTTAAATTAAGAAAAACATTTACCAACAGACGACAGACATATCAAAGTTGTCATTTTTTGGTTGTACAATCAATAAAAAATATTATTATTATTATTATTACATGGAGCTTTTTAGAAAAATTAGTGAATATAACTAAAACGAATTTACACAGATAAAGTAATTGAGATCTTTTGAATTCTATTTTAAAATTTTGTAAAGCCCATTTTTCGTTTTTTGAGTATCGGTTTGATGGGGTCGGTTTTCCGCTCAATGGAATAGTTTTCTACAAGTGAGAAGATTTTAAGAAAACTTCAGTCGAGTGATGAAACCGATATGGCTTCTTGGCAGTTCAAAATTAGATACATAAGGAGAAAAACTTTAATTGTATAAGTCCCAAATAAAAGTCATTACGATCGAATGCAGTGTGGGTGAATCATAGGGCAGTAAAGTTTTACACCGAAGAAAGTAAAATAAAGTACTGGGTTAGTGTTAAAGGAAAAATAGGTAAGTTTACTATGTCATTCGCTGACGTAATATCAAACAAGGCAGATTTCCTCTGAGACCCTTATGAGGCTCACATCACTTCAAAATTCAACATTTCAAGGGCGTGCTACTTCTATCCTCCTTTAGAAATTATACACAGCAGAATCGACCATTCCAAAGGAAGGAAATTATTAATGAAAATATCTTCGGTGTCGATAAATTGACAACCTGTTATATACATATGTAGAATGTAGATACACAGATACATTGCAATAAATCTTTTGAAAATTGGGCCTTCAAGTTTTTCTGAATTTTCATTTCGGTAAAGATGTTAGGAGTGGTTTCAAGAATTTCAATGAGTCCTTTCCATATTCTGAACTCAGGTAGGTACTTAACAACCACGTTTTGAATTTGAATGATACTCAAGAGTTACTCCTAAGTTAAGTTGATGTGTTGATAATTTTTACCCGAAAGACACCGCAATCGGATGAAAACAATTAATGGTACGTACAGGAAGAAAACGAAGGATCTTACAATGCCAGATTCCTCGAATTGAAAAAATAAATCATGCGACATAGACTGGACATTTTGGTGGGAAGTGAAATGAGATGTTTAGAAGCGGGCGAGCGCCAGTCCCCAATGGCTAACGCTGTACCTACTACTCTACTCCGGAACACCATCCGAAAGTTGGAGAGAATATAGAGTCAGACTGCTGTTCATATCAACAGCACGCAAGGGCCTAATTCCCCGACAGCTTCATAGTGATAGGATTATGATGGCCAGATTCCGGACTAGAGTACGACGCGTCAACATTAAACAGTGCCGTCCGCCGACGGTGGGCTCATTTGAGGAGAAGGAGAGCTTCTACAATCTTTTAAGCACCGCCTTCTTCAACACAACACAAAATGGAGATATTGTCATAGTGATGGGGGATTTGAATGCCAAGATAGGCAACGACAATGAATGGTTCAAACATGTAATCAGGAAACTATGCAACCACAATAACAACGGCGAAAGGTTTGTGGATTTCTAAAACACCAATCACCGTGTGATAGGCGGCACCATGTTTGAGCACAAGTACTGCCACAACGCCAGCTAGACTTCCAACGACCGGCAAGCAACCTCCAATCAAATTGACCATTTTACCATCAGCCGCCGCTTTAGGAGTAGTCTCCTGGACACCCGAAACCGGCAAGAGGAGATGTAGGGATAAGATGAGGTCACCGTTTTACGATAGCTGCTCTCCAACTACTTACTTACTGACTTAGGTGGCGCTACAGTTCGGGGTGAACCTGGGCCTCAACCAAAAAGCCTCTCCATTTAGCTCGGTCTTTAGCTAATTGCCTCCAGTTGCGCACTCCAAGTTGGTCGAGGTCCCCTTGAACTTGTGCCTTCAACTCAGACGCCGAATACGCAGTTTTTAGACTATGTCGATGTCGCTGTGCAGCTCGTATAGTTCGTGATTGAATCTTCTCCTCCAAAACCCGTCAACGCAAACGAGACCGAAAATCTTACGAAGCAACCAAGAATATCTTAATCCTCTTTTAATAAAGTGCATGTTTCAGCGCCGTAAAGCAGGACTGGGATGATCAAGGTCTTATATAGAGTCTCCTTAGTTGTACGAGATAGGGCTTTACTGTTGAATTGCCTTATAAGCCCAAGCAATAGCGATTGGCAAGAGTTATTCTTCGATTGACTTCTGCGCTGATCTTGTTTGTAGAATTTATAGCAGAGCCAAGGTAGACAAAGTCCCTTACTACCTCGAAGTTCTTCAACTACGCACTGCTAGAGTTTGAAAATCCCACGACAACACAAGAATGCCCAGGTTCAACATAAATAGACTAAGTGATCCATCAGCGCGCCAGCAATTAAGAAACACCTTTCGCAAGGTGTGGAAGCAATCAGCAGCTCACTGCCCGCAACTGCCCGAGACCAGTGGTGTGCTGTGAAAAATGTTTTACGTCTGGTGCTGAAAGAATTGTCGGTCCATAGTAGGGGAGACATAGGGCGTGGCTTTCCGAGGATACCTTGAGACGGATTGACGAACGAAAACAGCTAAAAGCTCGCATTTCAGCCACTCCAGCAGCAGGGAGAAGCGAGCTAGAGTCCCTATATCGCATTATGATGAGAGAAGTTCATCGTAGCGTGCCACGTGACATGAGCAACTATATCAATGCGCTGGCTGCAGAAGTAGAAGAAGATGCAAGCAGCTGCATGACCGTCTGCAGAATTACCAAAGAGCTGACAGGTGGTCGCAGCCCCAGCCGACACCCAGGGAAAGCCTAGACTCATCCTTGTTCATTGCGCATGAGAACCAGCTCAAGAGATGGAAGAAGCATTTTGCTACGGTTTTGAACCGCGTATTCGCTACTGATATGCTCACCGGCTGAGCTTCTGCTTCAAATTTTACAGAGAGCTTGGGAAGCTGAGAGCTTTCCTAACGAGTGGAAAAGAGAATAATCGTCAAGCTTCCTAAGAAGGGAATTTAATGGAGTGCGGAAACTGACGGGTTATCTGTGTGCTGCCTGCTGTAGCTAAGATAATAGCCAAAATCATCCCAGAGCGAATCACACAATACCTCGAAGACACACTCGATGCCGAACAAGCAGGTTTCCGCTCTAGTGTGCTGTGTCGACCACATCAACACCCTGCAAATTATCGTCGAATAGTGTCTTGAATATCGATCGCCACTCCACCTGCTGTTCATCGATTTTGAGAAGGCATTCAACAGTTTCTTCAAGGAGTTTATTTGGCGTGCCTTACGCAGGAGAGGTATTCCCGTTAAACTAATTGCTATCATCAAAACTACATATGAAGGCTTTAAATGTCACGTTCTGCATAGAGTAAGGTTGTCTGAAGAATTTGAGATATTTGCTGTTAAATGGATGCAGCACGTGAAGAATGACCTTTACTATCACCAGAAACCTGCAAACGTTCATGGATAGATGTCTGTGCAACATTTTAAGGATTTTTTTTCGTATCTCTAACGAACACTTCTCCTAGAAAAGGGGTTAGGAATCAGTAGGCACACCCACCCAACGAAGGAAGTAGCAGTGGATTGACCACACGTTTCGAAAAGCTGACAGTTCCATAGCTAACCATACTATGCAATGGACTCCTTTAGCCCAGGATGGCAGAATATCTGGCGGTCCGAAGGAAGGAGGCACAGCAGTTGGGGAGAGCTGAGGAACATTGCCAGAAATCGTACACGATGGCGCGTAGGCGTAGGAAAGGACCTAGAACCCAACAAGAGGATACAGAATATAACCATGGTACGTATAGCATCTTGAGTTTACATCCATATGCCATAATTTCACCTTTGCTCGAGCAAAGTGTATGGAAAGACATTTCTGCGGCTATAACTCCTTGCAGTCTTCTCGAAGTTCTGTTTGACATAAACTCAATCATATTCTTACGGAGAGATAAGTGCTTTCGAAGTTCAAGTTTCGAAGTGCAAATCCTAGAAAACACTAACAGCGTTTCTCGCCGATAATCCAAGAGCATACATCTCATGAGACTATTTAGTGCTAACTTCCTAATTTTAAATAGCGATTCTACAAGAAAAAATATCAGATAGACTAAATGTAGTGAATTACCCATCTCCTTGCAGACATTTTTACAAAAACGTCGCAAGATTTTTTTTTATAGTTATTCTGAAGCTTTATGTTAATATTTTATGACCATGCATGTTGACTACTATATAGCTTAAGAATTTAAAGTTGGTTTTCCTCGGAATCGATTTTGAAGTTCAAATATAAAATACGCCCCTTTCCTTCGAATTAAAAATAAATCCATGAATTAATTAGCACTCAGCTCTCACAAGATTCAATAAATGCTACTCGATAAAATCCAATA
Source organism: Brachypalpus laphriformis (assembly GCA_945910035.1). Taxonomy (NCBI): domain Eukaryota; kingdom Metazoa; phylum Arthropoda; class Insecta; order Diptera; family Syrphidae; genus Brachypalpus; species Brachypalpus laphriformis. Next base: position 40,475,482 of record OX246753.1, read on the forward strand.
AGCTTCTGCGGCAAAGTGCCTTCCACTTTAAAAATATTAACTCACGTTGGCATTTCCCAGAATTATTCAAATATATCTGATTTATATTCGACCTGGAAAAATGTATGCCACCGTTTTCACTTCACTTTCTAATTGTAGGTCACCATTCACTCTGTCACCCACCGGAGTCGCAACTTGGTTTTTAATTTCAGAAGCATTTATGATTGCGCGTGTGCGCGTGTATGAAAGCCTCACCAAGCATGATCATGCACTTTTCCGGAGGGCCAATGAACTTCGCCGCAACAAATGCATACACTCTGTTTTTAGGAGAGGTGGTAGGTATTTCATCAAAAAGGCCTGCATTGTAAACTCGGTCTTGCTAGAATCTCTATGCTCTGGAGGAAGTTACTAACCTTCACCACTGTTGCTACTGATGCTGTTCTAAGAAGATTTATGTATAACTATGTCATTGTTCACTTTTCTTATCTATTCGTTACTTACTTAGGTGGCGCTACAGTTCGTTACTGAGGTGGCGCTATAGTTCGGGGTGAACCAACAAGTCTCTCCATTTACCTCGGTCTTTAGCTAATTGCCTACAGTTGCGCACTCCAAGTTGGTCGAGGTCCCTTTGAACTTGTACGCGCTACCTACGACGATGATTCCCTCTACTGCGTCGTCCCTCGGGATTACATTCGAAGACTCTGCGGGCAGGAGCGTTAGTGTCTATTTGCTCTACATGTCCTAGTCATCTCAGACGTCCAATACGCAGTTTTTTGACTAGGTCAATGTCGCTGTACAGCTCGTATAGTTCGTGATTGAATCTCCTCCTCCAAAACCCGTCAACGCAAACGGAACCGAAAATCTTACGAAGCAATTTTCTCTCGAAGCTACCAAGAATATCTTCATCCTCTTTTAATAAAGTCCATGTTTCAGCACCGTAATACAGGACTGGGGTGATCAGAGTCTTATACAGAGTCTCCTTAATTGTCCGAGAAAGGGGTTTAATGTTGAATTGCCTTATAAGCCCAAAAAAACAGCGATTGGCAAGAGTTGTTCTTCGATTGATTTCTGCGCTGATGTTGTTCGTAGAATTTATAGTAGAGCCAAGGTAGACAAAGTCCCTTACTACCTCGAAGTTAAAGCTGCCCAATTCGTCGTGTTGTCTTTCCCTTCTTGTTGACAGCATATACTTGGTTTTGCCCTCTTTTATCGCTAAACCGATTTTGGCCGCTTCCGCCTCAATGCTTGCAAACGCACCGGTGACAGCCCGCTGAGTACTTCCGATAATGTCTATATCGTCGGCGTATGCAAGCAGTTGTACAGACTTGTAATAGATTGTGCCTCTGGTGTTGGCTTGTGAGTTCCGCACAATCCGTTCAAGTACAATATTGAAGAAGTCACATGACAGCGCGTCACCTTGTCTAAAGCCTTTTTTGACATCAAAAGTCTCGGTGAGGTCATTACCGACCTTGATGGAGTAGCGAGCGTTCTCCATCGTCAGCCTGCACAGACGGACAAGTTTGGCAGGGATGTCAAAACTAGACATGGCTCTATAAAGCTCTTCTCTATAGATGCTGTCATAGGCGGCCTTGAAATCGATAAAGAGGTGGTGCGTATCGATTTAGAATTCTTGGGTTTTCTCCAGGATCTGCCAAAGTGTGAAGATTTAATCGATGGTGGACTTTCCTGGCCTAAAACCACACTGATGGGGTCCAATCAGGCTGATGATAAAAGGTTTCAGGCGTTTACACAATATCACAGAAAAGATCTTGTATGCGATGTTGAGGAGACTGATGCCTCTATAATTGGCGCAGTTGAATGTGTCTCCTTTTTGTGGATCGGGCAAACGATGCTGAGGTTCCATTCATCAGGCATACACTCGTCTGACCAAATCTTAGAGATGAGTTGATGTATGTACTCTACCAATTCATCCCCTGCTGCCTTGGAGAGTTCGGCCGGTAAGCCGTCAGGTCCAGCAGCCTTGTTGGATTTTAGCTTGGATATTGCTATCCTCACTTCGTTTTGGTCAGGTGGACGGAAATTTTGACTATCATCGTCTATGTTGAATGGTTCATTCTGCCTGACAGCGGGATGTTGGTCTTCGTCGCCGTTATACAGTCTGCAGAAGTAGTTTTTCCATATTCTCAGCACCGACTGTGATTCTACTACGAGGTTTCCATTTTCATCTCTACAGGTTTCTGTACGGGTATTACTTCTCTGACACGTTCTTTTTACCTTTTGGTAAAACTTCCGTACATTGTTTCTGGAGTATAAACTCTCGATATTCTCAAACACGCGCTTGTCATGCTCTTTCTTCTTCTCTTGGAGAAGCCGATGTTCTTCCCGTCTCTTTTGCTCGTAGAGCTCACAAGCAGCTCTCGTTTTCCTTTGCAGCGCTGCTTTGTATACCTCTTGTTTTGCTGCATGCACTCGCCGGCATTCTTCGTCAAAGCAGGGGTTTTGCGGTGGTGGGCGAGCGAGACCCAGCATATCAGTCGCGGCGTTTCTGATGGCATGTTGGCAGCGTTGCCACTGGTCTTCGACACTTGATGCTGGCGGCAAAGGGGTGATCGAGAGATTTCGGGATACGCGTTCAGCGAAGAGTCTGGCGGTCTCTTGCGATTGTAGCTTTTGGACGTTAAATTTTCTCGCAGTGATTCTTCTTTGTTGCTCAGATTGTGATATCCGCATTCGTACCTTGGCTACAACATTGTAATGATCCGAGTCTATGCTGTCCGCTCGGAATGTCCGGACATCCAGAATACTGGAGGCATGCCTTGCGTCGATCGCAGTATGATCAGTTTTGATGATCGTTACATGATCATTGGACCGCCATGTCTGCTTATGAATATCGAGATGGGGAAACCATGTGCTTGCTATGGTGACATTTCGCTCCACAGCGAAATCAATTAGCCTTAGTCCGTTATCAGACGTGGTGTCGTGTAGGATATGCTTACCGACTGCTCTACCAGACGTCCTCCTTTCCTATTTTGGCGTTGAAATCGCCCAATACGATTTTAACGTCGTATTTAAGACATTGCTTGTATCTTTTGTCGAGGAGCTCGTAGAAACACTCTTTGGTGGCAGGGTCCTTTTCTAGTAACAGCGTTTCTCGCCGATAATCCAAGAGCATACATGTTATGAGACTATATAGTGCTAACTTAATAATTTTAAATAGCGATCCTAGAAGAAAAAATATCAGACAGACTAAATGTAGTGACTTACCCATCTTCTTGCAGACTTTTTTACACAAACGCCGCAAGATTTTTTTTTCTGAGTTATTCTGAGCTTTATATTAGTATTTTATGACCATGTATAATGACTCCTATATAAATGAAGAATTTAAAGTTGGTTTTTCTGAGAATCAATTTTGAAGTTTTAATATAAAATACGCCTCCTCCTTCGAACTAAAAATAAAATAGATCCATAAATTAATTAGCACTCAACTCCCACAGGATTCAATAAATGCTACCCGATACAATCCAATAAACGTCTGCGGCAAAGTGCCTTCTACTTAAGATACATTAACTCACGTTGGCATTTCCCAGAATTATCCAAATAAATCTGATTTATATTCGATCTGGAAAAATGTATGCCACCATTTTCACTTCACTTCCTAATTGTAGGTCGTTATTCACTCTGTCACCCACCAGAGTCGCAACTTGGTTTTTAAATTCAGACGCATTCATGACTGAACGTTTCCTTTGTTCTTCTGTAGCTACCAGAGAGGTCCGTGCAGTGGGTTATTTTAAAAGAACTCTTAGGTATGGGTACGTATTTCCATCTCTCGGAGGGAATATCAATTTTTGTTTTCTAATCAAACTTATGTATATCATTATTAACAACTAGTTATGAACATAAGCAAACCTCTGTATGCTCTGGTTTACTATTCATCAAGACTGCAAGTATATACACTTTCATAAGAGCAAACTTGGTACACCCTTGTAGATGCTTTGCTGTTTGGACTTTATTATAGATGAAATTCTATCCAGCTCGAAGGACCAAAAGCAAATATTTTAAAATTCGTTATGAATTTCTACTTAGCGGCAGCAGTAGATCTTACCTTAAGTGATTCTTGATCAAAACTTGAAATCACCTTACAAAAAGATTTAGAAGCTAAATCTATAGAACTACAGGACTCTCAAATCCCTGTTCCACAAACGGCACTAATCCACTTAAAACAATGTCAACTGTACACTTTAGCTACTCTCCACTTAATCTGCATGTAATAGGCCCCAGACTCCTTAAGCCTTAAGTAAGTACCGATGAACATAAAATCCAATCAAAGACTCTCCTTAGTTGAACGTTCTTCCTTCCTAAAGCAAGACGCAAATATTTGCTATAACTGGTGCCCCCCAGACATTTGTACGACTACTGAACAGGAAATGAAATTACTCAATTTATGTTTCTCCAGTAAACTACCAGTAAACAACTTCACCCTGGAGGAAACCCCAAAACATATTTCATAACAGTTCACAACAAGGTTTTGCCCCTTCCATCTCTCTCCACCAAGGATATCATTGCCCTTAACAAAAGTATTCGACGACACAGTACAATAGCGTGTCAAACATTCAATTTAAAGTCATAATCCGCCTGTGTATGGTGTTGGATGGTATGTGTGACATAACACAATACCCGAATTCCATTTAGGGCAAGGATAAAGTAATTTGACCCTTTTTCTCTACCACCTTTGCAGAGTAGTATCTACCGGCAACACTTCAGTGCTCCTGCTCATTTAAGTCAACTACTTTACATTGGAGTCACTGAAATGGAAATTTAATAACTTTGTCCCATGGAAGATCCATCCACACTGTGCTGTCATGGAGTCGACACGATGACAATGATAAGGATAATCTCTCATTTTGACAAGCCACCAAAGGATTTCTAAATTAAACGTTCCGCAAAGTCCCTCAGTGTGTAGCATGAATTTTGCACAAGCCTAGCAAATAGAAAATTAGGAAAGGTAATTCAGTCTCGGCCTATCCACAGGATACCGTATCCATCTGCACAGGGAGTCAAAAGCAAGAAGTCACATTTAAATTTATTTGTGAGAGAGGTCGTTGATATTGCATTCATGCCTTTCTGACAGGATGCATCCAATGAAGTGACATTTGAGAAGCAGGAAGGGGCACAAATCCCCTTGATGGTAACGTCAAGGATCAAATTAGAGCAAATCGATTTTCTGCCCTCGCGTCAGTATTGAAACAAAAAAGAATCTATTATTCATAAATACTACAAATTTGCATACCTGTCTCATTTAAAGTGGACCTTACTGGTTGATGTGGGGTTGAGGTACCCCAACAGGGTGATGCCTAAAAATAAAATTTGCATTTTACTTTACGACACAATTTTTCTCCATCGCAACGGATGGCGTTGGAAGGAATCCTTAAATCGTTATCCCTGGGACGTCATTATTCTTCAGCAATTATATTTATTTTTATTTTCGGTTTTTCGTTTTCGTCCTTTTTCGTCCGATGAGGATTTTTCGAATGCCAGTCACCTTTCAAAGTAAATGAGAAAGAGAAAAGGCGGACGTGCCAACGGTGCTCACCCGTCCAATCTTTAATTGGATTTACGAAACAAAAAAAAATAAAGAAGAGAAAAACGCTTCACAAATTGTGGTTTCTGGTCCTTCGAGCTGGACCACTTCTTCGGCGCTGTTGATTCAAAGGAGTTTTATGAGTGCTCGAATTAAAGAGTGTAATTAAAAATGAAGAATTTACTGCGCAGAATTCCAAGCAGTTGCAGCTGAATGCATGTTGGTGCGCTTCAGGTGGAAAATGGTGTGCATGCTGGCCGGTTTTAAGTGCTTTCGAAATACAACATGTAAGGTGTGGCTTGAGTGGGTGTCGGTGTAAATGACCTGAAATTGGCAAAGAAACCAGAATAGTGTGCTACGATAGGATTTTATTTTTGTAAAGCGACAAAGGCGAAACTTTTATGAGCATGCATGTGTCAGGTGTCATCAGATAATTTTGTGATATGTCCACATCTGGTTGGAAATGTTTAAAGATTGACATTTTGGCAACTAGGTTTATAAGATATTGTTCTTTAACCCTTAGGTATTGAGAGTTGAGTGCCAGATTGTAAGGACATTTTAATTTGGTTTAAAAAAGGATGTTTTTTTTATTTTCTTTATAATGAAGATGTGAGCTATAGACGATTTTGAAGTACTTTTCTCCAGCTACATTAAGTAAATAGGTATATCAGAATATACAGCAACTTTCGGGTCAATCACTTGCTTAATTTGTACATACATATATACATTTCAGGTGTTGCATATCTTTCTGTCGTGATAAGGATGCAAAAACGATATGTTTTCTGAATAGAAGGTCCGGTAGTCTAATCCCTCTTAATTGCCTCACTTAAGGTTTGCATCTCACAATATTTATTGAGTACAAGCTTCGCTTAGTAACTTAATTTAACCTTCAAGCTTCGCTTAGTAGCTAAACTAATAACTCAACTTGAACCTAAATTATGAACTAAGGAGGGGCGGGAAGCATTCTGAATATAACCAATATGTAATTGGTGCGGTGAAAATTAAGATGGAACAGGCGTTCAGATCTCACGTTGCGTGGGTTTGTGTTAAGAGAGATCATATGCAACAAAGCAAGGCAATCGATGTTACCCGCTCAAAGCTGATGAACAAATAGAATGTCGGCAACTTTTCAGCATTTTTCCTGTGATTATAAATTAATTAATCTAATATGATCTTCACGAGGGGTAAATTAAATATTTAGGACCAGGGAAAGCTGCGTAGGGCAAATTGAATAAACCTGCGTTGTACAGCTTCAGTTCGAAGAGAATGAGAGTCGTGATAGAGGGATCAGCCATGGGTAGCATATTTGAGGATTGGCCTAACAAATGTGACTTAGAGGGACTTGGAGACATATGGGTTGGAGAATTCCTTGGACCAGCGCTAATGCTGCAGCTAGTTCAGATTAACCTCCAACACTCCATTGCGGCTTCTGCCGGCCTTCTTCTCCGTCTTTCAAAGCCCTTGCTGGGAAGATATAGATATAGTCTTGGTCCAGGAACCTTGGGTTGTGGGCAATTCGATACGTGGACTCAAGACTCCTAGCTACTACACCCTGTATGTGCGCGACGAAGGTAAACCCAGAGCGTGTATACTGATAAAAAGTAACTTAAATGTAACTTTACTCCCTAATTACAGCGATCGAGATACGACCGCAGCGAAAATAGATACACCCAGTGGCTCCTACTTTTTGGTGTCGGCGTATCTCGCCCATGATAATATGGACTCTCTTTTTGGGGATAACCTGGAAAGACTGGTCTCATTATTGGATGTGATGCTAACGCTCACCATACTGTATGGGGCAGTTCCGATATTAATAAAAGAGGTGAGCTACTTTTTGATTTTATTCTAAGTACAAACCTTATTTTGTGCAACATAGGTAACGATCCCTCTTTTGTCACCAGAAACAGGCAAGAAGTATTGGGCATCACCGTTGCTTCCGATAGCATCGTCCACTGCATCAAGAATTGGAAGGTGTCAGGCGAACCGTCTTTCTCGGATCACAGGTATCTCCAATTCTCGCTACACATAGATTCTATTAGCCCTCCAGTTTTTAGGAACTATTGCCAAACTGGTTGGCTCAAGTACAGGTCAACTTTAAGCAATGTAGTTACCTCAGATCACCTTACTCCCCCCTGCAACCCCCAAGAACTTGATCGCATGGTTGAGGACTTAACCTCAGCCTTAAATATAGTGTTAACTGCTTCATGCCCCTTAATACAACCCAGCGGCAAGCAGAAGCCGCATTGGTGGATTGCCGGGTTAGGTCCTTTAAGAAATAATTGTAGAAAACTTTTTAATAATGCCAAAAGTACGAGAGACGCGTTAGATTGTACAAGGCATCCCTAAACATATACAAAAAAGAATTAAGGAAAGCCAAACGTAATTCTTGGAGACTCTTCTGTGGTAAAAAAGAAGATGGGCACAAAACTGAACTTGTACTCTTCTCCAGGAAATACAAAAATCCGTCAGTCGACCCTCCTTCTCTAAATGGTATCAGCTTAACTTTCTCTGACACAGCAAAATATTTGGGTCTCATCCTGGATAAGAAACTAAGCAGGAAACCTAATATTCATGATAGAGTAAAGAAAGCTAAAGTAGCACTCTTCTCTTGCAAAAAAGCTATTGGAAATAGATGGGGTTTACAACCCCGAATCACTTACTGGCTCTATGTCTCGGTCATTAGACCGATACTCACATACGGGATGATTGTCTAGTGGACGGCCTTAGAAAAAGCTTTAAATCGCGATTATCGAAGTAAGGTCCAGCGCACAGCTTGTCTGTGCATAGGCGGAGCACTACGTACAACCCCCTCTGCGGCACTGGACATTTTGTTTCATCTGGTACCCGTCGATATATTTAGCAAGCAAATGGCAGCGAATGCAGCCGTTCGCCTCGAAGCTACAATGGTCAAGAAGAGACTTTGGCCATGCTTCGATTTTGAATAAACTCAAAATCTCTCCCGAAAACACAGACTACACCATCCCACGTCTAAATTTTGAAAAGAACATCCTCCTCACCATCCCCTCCAGATCATTCTGGAATGATGATATATTTTTAGAAGATGGGTCAATCCACTTCTACACTGACGGCTCAAAATCTAAAGACGGGGTTAGTGGAGGAGTGGAGGTGTTTCCTCTGACAGGCTTAATCTTAAGCTCTCCTTCCGTCTTCCAAATCATTGTAGCGCGTTCCAGGCGGAAATTTTTCCGATTAAAGAAGTCTTGTCTTGGCTTAAAAAAAACGTGATATCTGCTAAAAATATCTGCATCTTTTCAGACAGCCAGGTAGCAATCAAATCCTTGGAATCGACCTCTATAAATTCCTTAGTAGCTCTAGACTGCCGCTTGTCTCTCGTGGAGATGGCTGAGCAGTTCAATATTCACCTGTGTTGGGTGCCGGGGCATAGGGACATTCTAGAGAATTGTTAGGCCGATGAACTCGCCAGAATAGGAACAACTATACCCATCCTGCCGGACAAAGGCTCCTTAGGTATACCAATCTATCGAGAGTACGAACCTTAGGTGGACAAGTGGACCCACATGTCTAGCGACAAAACAAATCTGGCCGAAGCTGGATTTAAAACGTTATAGGAATTTGATTTCTCTCAACAGATTGCATATCGGCACTTTAATAGGTGTCATCACTGGACACTGTCTAATAGGAAAGCATGCCACAAGGCTAGGCGTTTTTGTGAACGACTTTTGTAGGAGCTGTATGGATGAGGAAGAGGAAGAAACTATTCCTCACCTTCTTTGTCACTGCCCAGCTCTCTCCCATAGAAGGAAGCTTCACCTAGGAGCCCCCTTTTACAACGACATAGGCGACCTGAAAAACATTGATATTAAAAGCCGCTTCATAAGAAGCTCAGAATGGTTTAACGAGTAGGTAGGAGAAATTTCTCCCATGATCCATGTGGTATCACAATGGACCTATTATTAGTCTAAGTGTGTTGGCGATTTTTAGCTGGCAGCCACTTCAACCTAACCCAAACCTAACCTATGGGAGCGAAAGTGAAGTTCACTGTCACAGATAACACCTAAATTGCGCAATGCAATTACGGAGGGATCAGTTCATTACGGATGAAATAGAGTCTATAGGTTGGTGGGAGACGCTTTCGGGAATAAGAAATTGCTTGCAAATTTTTAACATTGAGCTGAAGTATTTTTTTTTTTTTGCACCGTGTTGAAAAGTTGTTTAAGTAATCTTGGAGAGGGTGAGAGTCTACGGGGGATTATATGTCTGCTTCTTATTCCTATTTCCTTCACCGCAATTCTACTGATTCGCCTGTGGGGTTCGCCTTGCCTTGCGGGGGTCGATATGTGCCTAAAGATTTTCATATCGTCAGCATAAATAGATAGATAAGAGTATTAAATGACACAGTCGACGTCATTAACTGATAATATGAAAATCGGAGGACCGACATGACTACCTTAAGGGACTCTTGAGGCGGGTATAATCGGATCAGTAGGGAACCTTATATTGCCGTTCTTTGAGATATGATTTGATCCATTCAATGAAACCCGATTGAATGCCAAGATAACTTTGTTTGACTGAAGAGCGAGTTCGTCGACTCGTTGTATCATTTGGTAGCAAGCATAACATGCGAAATTGAAATCTATTTGCATTGATCGCAGAAGAAACCGAAATTGCTTAAGAAATCTTTAAGATAGATAACAGATCTCTTGCTAATGCCAGTACATAAGGGATGGAACGATTTACCACAGAAGCCCCTGCAAGTGCCAAATTCAACACTCCGTACGTATGTATGTAAGTACGTAAAAATGTAACTCGGGGCTTACTATGGGTCTAAGTACAGTTGACTGCATCTAACTGGCTGCATCGCATCATGTCCGACACGATTATTGGGAAAAACATTCACAAGGCTAGTGATTTTTCGATGGTGTTAGTATGGAGTGCAGTTTTAATACTGCGCAATGAATGGAGCAGTACGTACAAAAATCATTCAATCGAATTTACTACCTATGCTCTTTAATCGCAATTTCACGACGAGTATTGCAACTCATCTTATGCGGATATCCCCAACTATTTCGACGACACCAATCCTGAAGGTATAATCAGTTTGATTATGAAAGCGCAATGTGGATTACTTAATTTGAATGCCATTGGATTATGCGCTATCTGCAACTTTGACGCAGCTAAAAATATGTAACATTTTTTTCTCAGTAGTCCAGTCTAGATACAGGACATTCCTTCCACAAGACACCGACTATGTACTTCCACAACTTCTGTTTGATAATAATCTTGAAACCCGTATCCCCTCCAGACTTGAATGGGAGGGGGAAGGGGGGTTAGAAACACAAGAGAGATCCATTTGCTTTTACACAGACAGATCCAAAAGGAAGTCGGGAGTAGGCGGAGATGTCTTCTCCCAAGAACTAAACATCAATATCTCTTTTCGCCTCCCTAATCACTGCACGGGCTTCCAGGCGGAGATCATGGCAATTGAAGAAGACTTATCGTGGCTAAAATTCAATGCGATATCCAGGTGGGATATCATAAACTCATTAACATCCCTAAGCCGTCGCTTGTCTCCGAGATGGCCAAATATTTCAACATTCACCTTATCTGGGTGCCGGAGCACAGGGACACTCCAGAGAACAAACAACAAAAACAAATATTTAACGCAACAGCTCTTGAAAGTGCCAGAGCCTAGCTTCTCGTAACCACTCATGTTGTTTGCGTTATATTTTTCACACGAACGGAAGGGACCTGCAGTTTAGTGCCGTATCCGAACGGCGATTTGAGAAGCTTTTTCGTGACAACAATACTCTCGGATGTTTGTCAGACGCTCGCGAGAGGTGGGACTGTGAAAAAAACTTTTTTGGTGTTTTCTGGGATTCGAACTTGGAACCTCATGCGTAGTGATCCGACAAACTAACCACTTACGCCACGGCGCCCACCGCTCCAGGGAACTGCTTGGCCGATGAACTCGCCAAGCAAGACAGTTGTCTACCGATCTCGGTGAGCAAGGCGAACCACGACATGTCTCTCGCTACAGTGAACTGCTACTTAAGCTCAACACCATTGGCGTTACTAATCACAGGGGGCTAGCGGCAATACGTTCCTCATAACTAGATAGATCTGGCCTGAGCTGGACCAGAAATGCTCCAACTGCCTTATCGGGCTAAAAAGATCGCTCATCGCAATTACAGTAGATGTCATTACGGGGCACTGCATCATCGGTAGGCATACAATTGGGCTGGGCATCTTAGCAAATGATTTCTGTAGAAGTTGCATGAGCGAGGAGGAGGAGGAGGAAGAAACAATACTACACCTTCTTTGCACGTATCAAGCCCTCTCCGACCGTAGAAGATGACACCTAGGAGCCTACCTCATTGACAATTTAGGCGAGCTGCGTAATACCAGCATTGGTAGCCTACAATGCTTCATAAAGAGCTCCAATTGGTTCCAATGGTAGTTTCCCTGGAGATGATAGATCCATGTGGTATCACAATGGGGAGAGTCTGGCCTAAGTGAGGCTGCTTTTTGTTGCCTGCCACTCAAACCTATCCTAACCTTGGAGAATGCCTCATTTTTAAATCGGAGATAAGGAAGACACCTAGCAAGAGGCAAAGGGCGTCAATAACGCCTACACGCTACCGCGTTCGGTCTTTTGCAACGCGGTTCAACTCTCTCCAACTCAGCCCTATTCCCAAAGCTCTAGGTTCCTTTTCAAGCGTTCGGCGTCACGTGTCATTTAAATAGTTTAAGACCGCTGCGTAATGCTCCTTCCCCATCTGAGCTGATCATCATCCAAGGTCAGTAAGGAACCATCTAGTCTCTTTATAGGGTGTTGTCGACCAGTTCCTTCGTGATCTTTTAAACGGTACTGCTATCGCATATAATTGCTGCTTCCTTAGCTACTGAGGCAAGGACACTTACGCAATTCTGCCCGTTTTACTTCACAGTACTTCATGCGCTACTGGGATTCTAACTCAACATTTTCTGGTGCTGAGACAGTTGCAATTTGACCCTTGAGTGGAATATGCTCTTCGATCTGTTTCCAGGTCTCGGCAAATAGCTATATGCTGTGATGTATCTGCTTTATATTGACAAACCGTTCTGGTCCAACTGCGAAATGTTTTTCACGACCCTCCGTTGCTCATTTATATTCATTTGAGCTGCTTTGCTGATTGTTGCGGCTCCTTTGGCGGGATGGATGGCCTGTAAGTATTGTACCTGGAAATGTGAAATATATTGGAATGACATTTCGGATAGATGCAGTATGAATGCAAATGCGAGCTATCATAGATTGGTGATCACGCACCAATCCAATATTAGCCGCACGCGTATTCCGACTATTTTCAATACCTAAAGCGCTTACTAATCGCTAGGTGATCAACCTGGTTGGGTGTTCGCTGCCTGTCAGTAGAAAGAAATCTAACTGATCTTATGGCAGTTTTCTCTCTCGAAAACATGGACTACACCATCTCACGTCTAAATTTTGACAAGAACTTCCTTGTCACCATCCCCTCCAGATGACATTGGACTGATGATACATTTTTAGAAGATGGGTCAATCCACTTCTACACTGACGGCTCAAAAACCAAGGACGGGCGCTTAAGCTCTCCTTCCGTTTACCAAATCATTGTAGCGTGTTCGAAGCGGAAATGGAGATTAAAGACGTCTTATCTTGGCTTAAGGAAAACGTAATACCTGATAGAGATATCCGCATCTTTTCAGACAGCCACGCAGCAATGAAATCCTTGGAATCGATATCTATAAATTCCTTAGTAGCTCTAGCCTGCCGATCGTCTCTTGCGGAGATGGCTGAGCAGTTCAGTATTCATCTGTGTTGGGTGCCGAGGCATAGAGAGATTCCAGCGAATTTTTTAGGCCGATGAACTCACCAGAATAGGAACAACTATACCAATCCTGCTGGACAAAGGCTCCAATCGCTACTTGCAAACTCAAATTTAAGCTGGGTGCTATCGAGAGAAATCTTAGGTGGACAAGTCCTACATGTCTAATCCTTCATGTCTAGCGACAAAATGAATTTGGCCAAAGCTAGACCTAAAACGCTCTAAGAATTTGATTTCTCTCAATAGTTTGCATATTGGCGGTACTATAGGTGTCATCACGGAGTACTGTCTAATAGGCAAGCATGCTACAAGGCATGCCTTCTTTGTTTCTGCCCCGCTATCTCCCGTAGAAGGAAGCATCAACTAGGAGACTACTATTACATCGATATAGGCGACCTGAAGAACATCTACATTAAAAGCCTCCTACGCTTCATAAGAAACTCAAAATGGTTTAACGAGTAGGAAGATAAAAACTTTTTTCCATGATCCACGTGGTATCACAATTTACCTATTATTGAGAAAAGGCCACATGGGCCACCTAGACACCACCACAGACTATCTGCCGCCATCCCTCGACTTCAGCCTAAACGTCAAAACGGTCATCCCATCAAGGGAATACTGGGAAGGCCGTGGGGCCGTTAACCCGCATAGTATTTTAGTCTTCACTGACGGGTCAAAAACAAACGAAGGAGTGGGTTCGGGTATCTACTCAGCGAAACTTGATATTGCCATATCACCAAGGCTTCTAAACCACAGTAGTGTGTTCTATGTTGAAGTCCTAGCGATAGCAGAGGCGGCACGAGAATTATCCACGAAACTTGTTATTAGGAATGAAATTGATATCTACATAGATAGTCAAGCTGCTCCGAGTATAAAGATCATCTCATCCGCGGTTATAAAATCAAAGCTAATAAAACGATGCCGCGAGGAGCTTAACATGCTTACCCAAAGCCACCTTGTAACACTCTGGTGGGTCCCAGGACACAAAGGAATTCCAGGGAATGAGACGGCGGACAAATTGTGCAAGAAAGAGATCAGAACAAGATGTGTCAATGGTCCAAAGCTCAGTCCTACCTCCCTTAACACATTTTAAATCTAATATAGCACTTGACTTCAAACGACAAGCAGAAGAAAGATGGAGAGCGCTTCCTTCATACCGTGTCTCCAGAAGGATCTGGACGAAATATGACAAGTTGAAAACCAAGCTCATCCTAATTCAAAATAGACAAAATTTGGCGCTTCTCGTAAGTATCATTACCGGCCACAACTTATTGGCGGCCCACCGGAAAAGAATGCGGCTAAGTACAGATGAACTCTGCATAGGATGCGGTAGTGCAGACGAAGAGAAGAATATGGAACACTCCACTGCAAATACCCTGGTCTCTGCAGTACCAGGGAGAAGCCCCTTGGAGAGTATTTCTTAAACCATCTGGACGACCTGTCTGAAAAGCCACCAGCCACCATCATGAAATTTATAATTTCTTCAGGGTGGTTCAGAGGAGGCCGTTTCACTAGCACAGAACTATAGCTATTTTGTTTTTTCCTCTTTTTACAGTTCTTCAACCAGGAAACTCCAGGTCAGGGGAGCACAGTGGATCCCTGCGAGATCCGAGTGCAGGCTGCGCTCATTCGTTGCAGCTAACACCTTTAACCTAACCTAACCTACCTATTATTGGTCTAAGTGTGTTGGCGATTCGCCGCTGACAGTCACTTCAACCTAACTTAACCTAACCTATGGCACGTATTGTGCTCAAATAAGGTGCTTCCAATGGCAAGACGATTAGCATTGCAGAAATCTGCAAATCGTTTGCCATTGATATTTCGCTTTCCGATGCCATGGCGCCTCATGTTTAAGCGCTGTGTTGTCGTTACCTACAGTGCCAACTTGGGATACTCAAAAATCGCTTACATGACACAATGTTGAAGACTTTCATCAAAAGTAAACTCTTTTCCATTTAAGATCATTTGACACAAATTTATATTAATTTCCATACGAAATCTTTCTGACAGAAACGAATGCGACAGCGTCAATCCTTATCCCATTTTCTGTCCAAATTAATTAAACAAAAAAAAAAGTACAATTACAACGAAAGCAACGAAATTGCAATAATTAAAATTAAGCCAGCTGAAGGCATTACCAACAAGTCAAGTATACGTAACTTGAGGCATCAAAAATAAATTGTAGAAAGGATACAGCACTTCCAGTCTCATATCCAAAGAGATCCTAATTGAAAATGTAGATTTTCATTTCGATGCAATTCTATCGCGTGGGACGATATTGTCCTTGTCTCTGCCGGTTTGCCTGTTGTTTGGTGTCATGCCATCTTGGTATACACACTCCTACTCTAACTGGAATGATTTTTATTTCCATGGCAAACAAAAACAAACACACACACAACATAAAGATGACGAAGAAGGATAAGAAGCAAAAATGGAAACCTTGTCTTAATGTCAAGTGTGTATAAGGATATGTTTATACAGAGAATATCTAATTAAGGCTAAATGGTGGGGAGGCGGCGTTTCAGAATAAACGACAGAGATGACTCTGATGGACAAGTAGACCAGGAAGGGAGACGTAGATGGATACTCTGGAAATTCATTATTTTAACTCCAAAAAGGATACACGCTGACATGATGCTTTGTTGCTTCTGCTACTCGTAAACATGACAGATTGTTTTAGATATTTTGTTGAGTTCTTTTTTTTTTTTTTTATAAATTATTTCAAAGAGTGTGTAATATACTGAGTTGAAAGGAAGTGGAGTTGAATCCTTTTAAGCTGAAAATTCAAAATTATTTGACGAGTTTCAGAGTAATTCAGATATCGAAGGAATTTCATCGTCATCCACCCACTTTTACTTCCTTTAAACGAAAACAAGCTAATGAAGGACAAACAAAAATTAAATAATTCCTTTAAATTCCAGGAAGCATGTATTTTCATCAAGGCACACCACCCTAGTACACTGTCATGGGAACAAGGAATAAAGAAAAAAAAATAACACAACAATAACAAGAAAATAATGATGGAGAGAGGTGCTTCTTCTTTCCATGGAATAAAATAACACAATGAAACAGGAAAACAGGAATACATGTTTTTTTTTTTTTTTTGGGAAACCGTAATAAGGACATCAAAACAAATAAGCAACCGAATGTATTGCTGAGGCAATTTACCACATTGCTAAAGTTTCGAACCAGCTTGAACAGAGTTCTACCTTCCCCTACTCGGTCTTATTCTTTCTACTCCTATTGGGATACCATATTCCTTAACACAAATACACACACACACGGATACACACTTTAAAAAGGAAAATATTCTAATGGTGGCAAACACTCTCTCTAGTATCGATGGTGGTTTTCTTTTTACGAATATCCCGAAGCAGATATTTCAAAACGTATTCTTATAAGGATATAGAAACCAGTATACCGAATGGAACAAGGTTTTTTCTTTCTTTTTCCATCTCTCTCCCTCTCTCCTTCGCTTTTTTTTTTCGCGCACTTTGCATTTGAGTTAGTCGTAATAAATTTTCGAATAAGGAGTTTTCATGTTTCCATTCGCACGCAAAAAGGACATTTGCCTTAAGATATCTCTAGTACCTACACTCTTTTAAGAAATTGCTGTATCTTGGTATTTTATGCTTTGTCAAGAGACTTGAGGCATCATTTTGTAGGTATACATTTTTATTTACACAATTTGACAGATGTTTAATGAAGGAGTAAAGACTTTTAGCTGATTTAATATCCCTGTGAGGATTTTGTGTCTTATTTTTTCTACTCGTAATTTGTTGTTTTAACTTTTCAGGCAGCACATGTTTCAAATGGTAGAAGGGTTGGTTTGCTCAAATTGAGTTTATCCCCGTACTTGTATTGTACTGACTTTGCTATTAGAAAATGTAGAAGTTACAACTGAACAGCTGTTTATCTACGATTTGAAAATTCTCAATTAAATTCTGAAATTTATATTATAAGGAAGTTATAAGACTACCCTACATAGATTTCGACAAGAATTACTCTACTTTTGTTCCTAGAAGACAAGAGTGGGACTCCAACATATTAATTAATGTACAGGACATTGGCAACTGGCTTTGGAGTTTTCTGCTAGTGACTTACAATCAACGACTCATACATACTCCCGGATGACTGTAGCTTCTTTCAAGGTGAGTTCTTCGCCATTGATAGGGCTGCACAGACTACACATAGCAGAAAATTAAATCCTTTCAAGATTACAATTTTCGTGGATAGTCAAGCGGCAATCAAATCACTAGACAGCAAGGAAATCAGATCAAAAACAGTTTCCAGGTGTCGTAATACGTTGAACAGAATATGCAACACCCATAACGTAACTCTCTGCTGGTTTCCTGGACATAGTAATAAAGATAGATAGATAGATATTTATTTCGTACAATAATTTACATTAAGGTTTGTTACCGCACATTTTACAATACAGGGATTTGATCATCTTATCTTTCCACTGAAATATTATTTATAAAATCATAATTATAAATTACATAAACAAAGGAGAATAGTTAGAAGGAAAATACGACAAAAACCTTCCATAAAGCAAAAAAAAAAAAAAAAAATAAAATAATAATAATAAATAAATAAATAAATAATAATAATTAAATAAAATAAAAATATTAATAAAATAAGATAATTTGTTAGTAAATATATAACTATATAAGGTTTAGAGTAAATGAATAAATAAATATATAAATAAATAAATAAATAAATGAACAAATAAATAAATACATAATTAACATAAACAACTAATAAATAATTTAAGTAAATAATATATAAACATATGTGTAAATAAATAAATACAAAAATTATTAATACATTAAGAAATGAATGAATAAATAAACATTTAAATAAATATATAAATGTGTAAATAAGTAACATATAACAAAAGATAAATAAATAACACAAATTATATAAATATAGATAAATAAATACATGGAAATAGTGAACACTTAATTTCTAACTGTTTGGTTAAATTTAATTGGTACATAATTCGTTTATAAGTGGATTTTCAGCAAAACTACACCGATCGACAAATTTAGATTTAAGCCTTTGAATTCTTTGATAAATCAGTTCAACATTCGCTTTATTATGTAGGTCTAAGGTAGAGTGATGCCACGGTAGATTAAGCATCATTTTTAAGATTTTATTTTGGCATATCTGTATTTTCTTTATGTGGCATTTTGCACAATCGCCCCAAACTTGGCATCCATATAAAAGAATTGCCTGAAAAATAACTTTATAAATGATGACTTTGTTCTCAGTTGAAAGCAACGATTTTCTGTTGATGAATGGGTACAACATTTTTATAGCAACTCCAACTTTCTTAACCGTTCTATTAATATGGTAATTAAATACTAATTTAGAGTCTAGATGAACGCCTAGGTATCTAACGCAGGGCTCCCAGGTGATGCTTAATCCATTTACCTGTAATTGGGTGGAGGGTAGAAAGCAACGCTTTCTTTTTCTAGTGAAAAAGATAGCTTGCATTTTATCTTTGTTTAATTTATTTTTCCACTTTGAATAATACTTTTGCAATACTTCCATCGCATTTTTCAGATCGCTCTCAATATTGGAAGCGAACTCATGTGATGAAAATATTGCAGTGTCATCAGCAAAAATAGCTGCATCACAATTTCGCAAATCGGGGAAATCGGAAATATAAATATTATATAAAATAGGACCTAGGACAGACCCTTGGGGGACACCTGAAAAGAAAGATATTAAGTCTGAGACGCCACTATTGACATGAACTTTAAAACGACAACTAGCTAGAAAACTTTGGACTATTTTACAAATATAGGACGGAAAATTTAGGTTTATCATTTTGAAAATAAGGCCGTTGTGCCAAACAGTATCGAATGCTTTTTCGATGTCTAATAGTACCATTCCAGTCGATTTACCTACGGAGCGATTAATTTTCACGTGGTTACAAATCCTAAGCACTTGATGCGAAGTATTATGATATTGCCTGAAGCCAAATTGCTCGTTAGGATATATATTGTTATCACAGATATGTTTGAGGATTTGTCCCTTTAGAACTTTTTCATATATTTTGCTGAGGCTACTCAGCAAACTTATCGGCCTATAACTTTCAGGACTTTCAGGTGGCTTGCCGGCTTTAAGCACAGGAACAACTGTGGCTAATTTCCAAGCATCAGGAAAATACTCCATTTTCAGGCAGGCATTGATAAGAAATGTTAAATATTTAATTCCAGAATTCGGCAAATGCTTGATGTATATGTTTCGAATAGCATCAATACCACCCGTTTTTCTTATTTTTAAGTCATTTACTATATATTGGACATCTTCGTCTGAAACAAAATTAATTGGGGCTGTTTGGTAAACACTATTCGAGAAAAACGTTTGGACTGTAGTATTTACAATATTTTCAGTTTCTGTGTCACCTAGGTTATTTGAAACATTGTGATTTTTCGCAAAGTTTATAGCAAGTGCGTTTGCTTTGTCAACATCCGAAAAGTATGTGTTAACAGAATCTTTTAAGAAAGGTAGCTGTCTTGTTTTATTTCTGATTACCTTCACAATGTTCCAAAAGGTTTTAGCGTTCTTATCTAGGGCCCTAAGTTTTTTATTCCAATTTCTGTTGCGTAATTGTGATATATTTTGAGAAATAAGTTTATTGAGATTCGATACCTCACATCTGTAAAAGGGGTTCCGATATCTCTGCCAATTTTTTCTCAAAACGTTTCTTATTTTTATAAGCTCGAAAACAAAAGGCGGCAGTTTAATGTAGACTTCATTTTTAGGTTTTTTGGGGATACTGTTTTCAACAGCATTTAATATCTTAGATGAAAATTGATTTATGATGGAGTCGACATTTTCCTTACTAGAAACTCTTTCTAAGTTTACTGATGTACCTCGCAGCATAAAGTTGATTTCTGATCGAAAACACGACCAGTTTGCATTTTTCATATCTTGAATGAATTGCACTTGTTTTTCACCTGACCAACGAAGTCTACAGACAACTGGGAGACATAGTAATAAAGAAATAAACGAATAGCAGATGATTAAAATATTTAAACAATTAAATCTTATTTAACATGCACGTAGCAACTCTTACCATAAAATCTGTTATAACAAACGATCAAAAATAAAAGATCTAGAGAAGGAAGCGGCTTTGAAAGCTTGGTCAAAATGCCCTCTAATAATAGTGACGAAAAATCTCGCCTTGAACTGGAATACAGATGTTGCAAGAAAAAAGCGAAGCTTCAACAGAGAGTACGGAGGGCCTGTATCGGGAGCTGGAGAAAGTATCTTCCCCGGTTGCTGATGCAAACCAGGCTATCCAACAGCTGCGAAGACACAAGAGCGCAATCATCTTCAAAATGGCCGCCCAAAGAAGGAGGAATGCTCAGGAGAATTCTTCGCCAAAGTTCATTAACAATGCTTATGGCCAGCTTCTTATGGATGACGACCAAATTCTGCAGAGGTGGCGGCAGTGTTGTAAAGAACTTTTAAATGAACAGTTTCCCCGGCTATACTTTCCAAGAGCCACCTCAAACTGTGAAGAAATACCCGACATTACAGTCGAAGAAGTTAGTGAGGCGGTCAAATACTCCAAAAAACGAAAAGCGGTTGGGCCAGACGAGATGCCCTCTGAGTTTTGGAAAAAGATGGGAGACATCGGGTTCAGATGGCTCAGAATTCTCATCTCCAAATTTATGAGAAGTGATCTAATGCCGAATAAATGGAGGGAAAGTTACCTTCTTCCTGTATACAAAGGGAAGAGTAATACGCGAAACTGTGATAACTACCGTTCGATCAATCTGATGTCACAAACCATGAAGATCGTTGAGCGGGTATTAGATGGCCGACTGCGAAAAATAGTACGACTATCTGATGGTCAGTGCGGGTTTGTCTCAGGTAAATCAACCACATATAGATTAGATTAGATGTACCATATATTATTGAGAGGTGCAAGTGCACTGCGACCTATAAAAGATCTATTGTGCCCCATTTACTAAGGCTCTAGCCGATGATATACTCGGTCTAGAGCAGTTCCTCCAGCCCAGCTGCTACAGCAAACCGGAGTATCTTCAGTGGGTCTAGCGAAGGTAAATCCGTTTCAGACAGGAGGTAGGCAACTAGGTGATTCCTTCTTTTGTGGATCAGTGCTTCGCATTCCATAAGAAGGTGCGCTGGTGTTTCTGCGAAGTCCCCGCAGAATATGCAGTGTCCGTCTCCCTCCATTCCCAGTTTCTTAAGGTGCTCCTTAAGTCTGCAGTGACCTGTTAACATGCCCGCCAAGATGCGAAGCCGATTCTTACTAACTATTAGGCAGGCTCTGCTTTTTTTCTGGTTGTATTTCCCCAGAAGTTCCTTTGCCTGTCTTATTGGGAGGATATCGTCCCAATGTTTGGCCCATTTGTTCTCTCTTTCTTTCCTTAAGTCTTCCCTTATTTTGTGGGGTCCTATCCCACAGAAGGGTTCTGGTCCAAGGAACGGTGTGTCTGATCCGTTTCTAGCTAGTTCATCAGCTGCTTCGTTCCCCTCTTCTCCTACATGTCGTGGTACCCAGTAGAGAGTTACTTTGTTTGTTTCTCCCAGCTTGTTGATCCTGGTGAGACATTCCCATACCAGTTTGGATCTGATCTCATGCGAGGTCAGTGCTTTAATAGCGGCTTGGCTGTCTGATAGTATCACGATGTCCTACCCGCGATATTTCCTGTCTAAGTTGAATTGCGCGCATCTTTCGACCGCGTGAACTTCTGCTTGAAATATACTGGGGAATATTCCCAGTGATTCTGAGTATCTAGTCCTGGGCCCGTACACTCATACCTCAGTGCCAGTAGATGTTTCCGATCCGTCTCTGTACCATTTAATTGTGGGGTGCACTCTAAGTCCTACCGTTCTATACCACTTCTGTGTGATTCGTAAACACCTCTGAATGATTTCGCATAGCGTTTCTTCAAATTTTCCTCTTGCGACAATGACTATATCGTCGGCATACCCCGGCACGTAATGCCGGCACCTATCAATTTGTGCAGTAGTTCATCTGCTACTAGGCTCCACATCAATGGTGATAATACCCCTCCTTGTGGATAGACTCTAGTGGTGCTTATTGTGATGATTTTTTGACCCACCTCTATCTCAGCAGTCCTAGTTCTTAGCATTGCACATCCAGTTAGTTGTGGTGTGATTTACTCCTTTTGTTTCGAGACCCCTCCTAATTGCTTCATGGGAGGTATTATCGAAGACTCTTTCGATGTCTAGAAATGCGCATACTGCTGTTTCCTTGCTCTTCAGTGTATCCTGAACCCAACTTGTCAGCTAGTAGAGCGCAGTTTCGGTGGATCTTCCTGCTCTGTAGGCATGTTGATTGTGGTGGAGAGGTATTCTTTCCAGCACAGTCATTCTTAGGTGATTATATATGACCTTTTCTAGCGTCTTTAACATGAATGAGGTCAAGCTGATGGGTCTAAAGGATTTTGGTGAAGTGGTGTCTCTTTTTCCCACTTTAGGAATGAATATGACCTTTGCCCTTCTCCATATTCTTGGTATATGCCCAACTGCGACGCTGCTTCTCAATAGTCCTAGGAGGTGTGGCATAATAATTTCCTGGTCTTGTTGTAGTAGGGCAGGGAATATTCCGTCTGCTCCCGGTGCTTTAAACGGCTGGAAGGTGTTCAGAGCCCAACTTAGCCCTTGATTCATGCAGATGTCTCTTGGCATCGCCCAGTCCTCTCTCCTGGGCCTTTTATGTCTTCCTAGTACATCTGTGCTGCTGTAGATTGAGCTACCCGGGATGTGTGTCTCTAATAGTAGAAGGGCCCTCTGCTCTTCATCTTCGGTATAGCTGCCATCTTGCTTTTTCAGTGAGTCTGGCGCGCCTGCTTTCTCCTTAGCCAGTGCTTTATGTAACCTGGCCGCTGCAGGCGTTGACGCTATGTTCTCACAGAATGCTCTGAAGCTATTTCTTTTAGCTTTTCTGATTTCCAAGATGTATCTTGTTAATTGCTCGGTGTATGTTTGCCAGTCTGCGTCACGCTTTGCTTTATTAAAGAGCTTGCGCACCTTTGATCTTAGGTCCAATAGCGTTTTGTTTCAGCAGGGAATGTCCTTCGGATTTTTCTTACGGTTAATAGGGCAGCTGCTTTCAAATGCATCTTTGATCGCCCTGTTAACCACTTCTTCGTTGTTTTCCAGTTCTAGGAAGTGGCTCGCCGTTTTCTTTCCTTTCACATTTATTAGGTTCCACTCGAGTGTAGACCTATATCTGTCCGGGGGTTTTGCGGGGGTTTCTTTTCGGGGTAACCTCCTTACTGAGACCTTCTATGTTGAAGGTGATGATCCTGTGGTCCGACATGGACGACTCGTCAGAAACATTCCAACCTGTAATACAGTTGCTACTTAATACTCGGGCTGCCGAGTGTAATATCTAGAACCTCTTCCCTTACCTTAGTTACGAAAGTTGGTGTAGTTCCCACATTCAAAATATCTAGGTTTTCATTAATAATGAATTCGAGAAGGCGCTCCCCTCTAGCGTTGTTGTCGCTACTGCCCCATTCCAGACAATGGGCGTTGGCATCGCATCCTAGCAGAAGTGGCCGTTTGTTCCTTCTGCAGTGTCTCACTAGCCTTTGAACTTTTTCTGGCGGTGCCTTCCCGCCTCCGTCGAAGTAGGCCGAAGCAATTACAATGGCGCAGTGGGTGCCTCCTACGTAAATAAAGGCCTGGATAGCTGTCAAATCCTGCGTCGTGTACTCTGAAAGACATAAGAATTTTATGTTTTTACTGATTAGTATGCAGGCCCTTGGGAGGTCCTGTTTATTGTCCCAGATTACCTGTGCATTCTTGCTTGAGAGACCGATTTACCTTTCCTCTAAAATGATAGGGTTCCTGTATCAGCACAAGTCCAAGTTGTTGTTTGATAAAACTTCTTGAGATGACGGCCGAGGCCGCCTTCGCGTGGTGTAGGTTAACTTGTGCGATGCGAGTGAGAGCTTTTGCTCCATTTTAGGGGAAATTCGGAGAGGGGCAGGTGCCCACCTCCATCTCTTCTCCCTCTTCTGTTAGAGGAATGACTAGATCTTCCATGTTGAGTCCAGCTATGTCGACACTTTCAGTGTCTTCCTCACTCAGGGTGATCTCCTGGGCTTTTGCTGCGAGCTCTCCGTCCTCGCCCGCGTGGGTTTCGGCTGTTTCAGCTGCCTGCTTCCGCAGTCCGCAGACATTTATTCCACAGATGCAATCCAAAGTATAAGGATCATAATGGAAAAACATCGTGATTCCTTAAAGGATTTGCATATTGTATTGGTTGACTTTGAAAAGGCATTCGACATACAACCACGAGATCCGATATGTGTGGCGCTAAGACATCGAGGGGTTCCAGAAACCTATGTACAGATGATCATGGACATGTACTAAAGAGCAAAGACAAGAGTAAGGTGCCCCGCTGGAGTAACCAAAGAGTTCCCAATCAAAGTTGGGCTGGACCAGGGAAGCGTTTTAAGTCCTTTGCTCTTTATTACAGTCCTTGATTATCTGCTTGAAGGTAAAGTGATGGACCCCAAGGTACATCAGTTATTCTTTGCTGACGATGGAGCCATCATAAGTGAGGATCCTACATCCCTGCAACGAGCACTTCATGTGTGGGTGGACGTTCTGGAGATAAATGGGTATCAGCTTAGTTCAAAAAAGACAGAGTACTTGTGCTGATCAATAGCAAAGCAACCTGTGATTACGACATCAATCATCGCGTAAGCGTAGGGTGGATGAAGTGGCGAGAAAATTCCGCTATCGTCTGTGACAGAAAAATGCCACATAAGTTGAAAGGAAGGCTCTATACCACAGTTGTACGTCCAGTGCACAATGTTGGACGATATACAAAAAGTATGAGAGTAAATTAACGGCAGCTTAGATGAAGATGCGTCGCATGACAGCAGCAGATCGAATAAGAAGTTCGAAGATACGCGGAAGCTTTCACATCAAGGAAACCATCATACAAAAGATAGAGCGCGACCGGCTCAGCTGGTACGAGTATTGCCACGTTCAAAGAAGAGATCATTTGGACCCTGTTAAAAAAGCAATATCAATGCACGTTCCAAATACATCGCGTTGTAGGAAAGGAAGGCCTATAAACGCCCGGTTCAGACAAATGGGACGACATCGGCATTCTATTGGCCTCAGTAACCAAGTGATCTGAAATCGGCGGGCCTGCCGATTTTTTCTGAGGTCAAGAAGGCGAACCCTACAGGCGGATCAGTAGAAATGCGGTGAAGTGGGAGGGTTGTGATCCCTTATTTTTGGATCATAACCTCGCTGAAAAAAGGAATAAGAAGAAGCACAATGGATAAGCATGTACGTAGATGATATAGTGCTGGTAACCGAATCGTTGGAATCTCACCAATGGAAAATACACAGCTGAGCGGAAAAACTAGAAGATAAGGGACTTCGTATAAGTAGAATTAAAACAGAGTATATGCTTCCCCCCTTTTCGAATCCATCCGCGGTAGGCCCTATAAACACCATAACTTTCAAAGGGACCCCGATACCAACTACTAGCACCTTTAAATACATCGGCTCCGTGATTTCGTCTAACGGGGAAATTGATGAGGACGTGCAAAACCACATTAATTCAGAATTGATGAAATAGCGATCCGTAACTGGAGTCCTATGTGACAAAAAATTCCCACCATTGCTTAAGGGCAAAATTTATAAGTCCTCGGTGAGGCCTGCGCTCTTATATGGCACAGAATAAAATGTCCGAACAAAAACTCCATGTTGCGGAAATGAGGGTGTTGCGTTGCTCGTCGAGAGTGACAAAAATTGACAAATTCCGTAACCAAGATGTCAGAGGCACCCTAAAAGTAGCCGACATACGCAAGAAGCTTACATAGAACAAGCTCAGATGGTATGGCTGTGTAATAAGGAAAGACCATGAGCATATGGTAAAAAAAGCTCTCAGCATCGAAGCTGCAATGAGAAAGCCCGGACGACCAGCAGTTTCCTGGTTTATAACAATCAATACAGAAATGAAAGCCACAAGAATAGACGAAACGATAACACAAGATAGGTGCACTTGGTCCTTCAGGACTCGGAGGGCCGACCCCAAGTAATCTCGGACTCAACGGTTATGTAAAAGAAAAAGAAGAAGAAGAAGATTGAAGGTTTTTTTGTATTTTCCTTCAAGCTTATCTTGTTTTCCTCAGAAGCTCTTAACGAATATTAAAACATTGTTTCGGTTGAAAGATAATATTCCAATTATTAAATCTCTGTGAAATGTGCGATAACACAAATTCTGTAAAAGAAATGTATACAAAATAAAAATATCTTTGGCATATATAAAAGTTAAGGAATAATACCGCAACCAAGTTCCAAAACAAATAATACTCCTAAAATTTAACCTCATAAAGGAAAACTGAAAAGGAATCCGTCACGGTGCCGCAGTCATGTGTGTACATTCCTTGCTATATTCCGGTTTCCAGACTTTTAAATAGTACGATACACGAGAATATGTGCACTTTCGTATTTTTGCAATTTTAAAAGTCGGAACATACGAGTACAGATACCTCTGTGAACTCAAGAAAAATTCAATAATCACATCCGAACACCAACGAATTGCGTTCGTAAGGGTAGATAGTACTGCCAGTAGAACCTGCAATCACCCCAAAGCAGAATGTTAGACTTGTTTGTACACATACACCCCGTGTTCAATGTTCCGGATGCTAGTGCACACAGCGAACCCGCAATGGCGGAACTCGACAATTGAAAGGGATTCCAATGGTTTGCTTGGCAGGAGCACTGAAATATGTATTTGTATTTGTTAAGCAAATATTTTCTTTTGGCAACTTCAAGATAATATACCGCGTGGAGTCTTATGCGTTCAGGGTTAGTTGCTAGAAAATATTATGGGTGCACTAGAAAATGGAGAGAAACTTTTAGAGGAACATAAAGCGAAACTCTAAAGCAAATTGTTATTTGAAAAAGTATTTTTGTTCTCTTTTTTTTTTGAAAATTCACAACTCAAAATAGTATAAGATATTTTTAGTGGAATTTTTGCGTTTAATTTTGCCAAGGAACAACCCTAGCAAAACCGCTGTTATTTGTTTCGAAACAATTTAGTTGAAAGTTTCCTACTTCAAGACAAATAGAATGAATTCTGTACCTGTAAGAGAAGTCTTTTGCTGAACATGAAAAACAAACCCAATGCATAAGTACAGCAATAGTTGTGTTCATAGAAAAGGATACCTAGAAGGACTGCATGTTTCAGTGGAGATAATACTTATGCTTTACACATTTGAGAAATGGGAGGTGACTAAGACATGGGAATAAACTGTGGTCATTGAATTTGGTCACGTCTTGCAAATACACTTAACCCTTTCGCAACTTTAATGGCAAGTAGCTTCTACTTTGCCTCAAAAGACTTACTTTTGCCATTTATAGAGCTTACCCAATTTTTGGTCGAAATTTTTTGAGATTGTAGGTAGGTAGATGGGTACCTTGTGATGTAAGTCACTGGTACCTTAGACCAGCACCCTTGTTTGGAACCTGTGAAGAAAGCCTGCTGAATTTACATCTATCTAGATAAGAATATGAGTCGCAGAGGGCCTGTCAGCTCTAAAATGGAAACCACTGGCTTAGAACCACCTAGATTGCAATATGAATTGCAGGAGGTCTTTCAGCGCAGTCTGTTGTACGTCCTCCAACTCAGTGAGCAAGTCGTCGCCAAGGGCGAGGCATTTGCACAGCAGGTGTTGGACTGCTTTAATTTCTTCCTAGTCCCTGCAGCTCTTGCGGAGTCGTTGTGAAGTACGCCGATACGCTCTGCATGAATTCCAATCGCACAGTGTCCCGTGATTATACCAGAGATGACCTGCGTTCTAATACGACTAAGCTTAACTGGAGAACGTGATCCATTCATATCATAAGCCAGCCGTAGCAATCCGGCAGTGACATATGTACATATTCAGATGAATCCATCGCCTGTTGGCTTCGCTGCTGGCTTCATCTCCAACGAGTTTATTGATAAAGTTTATGGAAACTTTCTCGCAAGCGAGGGCCCTCGTTCGAGTTCGACTGCTCCTTGATTACCCGGTGTACCCATATACCCTGGTACGCGGCATAGAGTCACCTTGTCACCTCGAAAAGGATAGGCTTTGCCGACGACATAGCAACCGTTGTAGAGACCAAACTCCTTGAGGAATTGGAGCATGACTGCAATGAAGCTATCGGGATTGTTCAGGACTGGCTAGTACGCATGGGCTTACAAAATATAAAGGAAAAGACAGAAGTAGTGCTCATAAGCAACAGGTGATTAATGGAGACTACAATAGTAA
The DNA here is from genome assembly GCA_945910035.1 of Brachypalpus laphriformis. Taxonomy (NCBI): domain Eukaryota; kingdom Metazoa; phylum Arthropoda; class Insecta; order Diptera; family Syrphidae; genus Brachypalpus; species Brachypalpus laphriformis. Next base: position 40,504,134 of record OX246753.1, read on the forward strand.
CGGTGGGTGATCACGTGGTAGTTTCCAAATAAGTACCCTGGCATTACTATAGATGCAGGGCTAACTTTTAAGCAATATCTGCATTATTCAGCTGAGAAGACAGCAACAGCAATAGCTACATGGGCAAAACATCGTCGGACCGAAGCTGTAACGCAGCGTTACACTTCGCCCCTCACATGCACCGTCCCCGCGATCATCATTCGAGCATTGGACTCGCGAACACGGAACATCCGCACAATTACCCGAATTCTCCACCAGAAACTCACTGACCATCGTTCTACCTACCGACACCACTGTGAATATCCCGAACAACCATCAACACTCCAGGTCAAACTCAGCCGACCGACCCGCACACCCATCAATTGCCGTAGCCGAAATCCCACACCATACTCGCAACTCAAAAACCTTTTTCTTTTCGATCGACCCCACTGTGCATAAGATCACGCCACTCCATAACAAGGAGAGAGAGCACTTGGAATACTGGTTAAGCAGCACCTAAACATTGTGTGCTAACAGGAAAGACCCAGTGTGCGAAATACACTGTGGCTAGATTTGTTGGTCGGGCGGTAGTATGCTCGTGGTGTTTTTGTTCAACACATTGTGGTGAGAGGTCGTGTGGTAGTAATATGGAGAGCCGAAGTATATGGGCTATGTGATATATGGAGAGGTGAGCGAAGATATGTGCCGAACATGGGAAGGTTTTGTATTGGGTCGTCGAATTCACACTCAACACCTACACGGATTTTAATAAGGCAACCCACTGCCGACGAAGAAGTCGGAGTTCCTCACGCCGTTGTTGTTAGTACCAATCCAGTGTACTGTGAGGTAACTCTCTAGAGTGGAAACATCCACCGAATATTTTGGCTGCCCTTCCGTCTTTTTCAAGATTTGAGCATAAATCAAATCGGACCTGCTGCTGACCACAGCCGCTCCGACCGTAGAGTTTGGGCTCATCTTCGTCTAAGATAAGCCATTGCCGGTCCTGACCGTAATTCTCAGATTTGAGAATTTATACCGCACTCCTGGGAGTAATATTTTTGTGACATTGGTTGTCAAAGTACCAGCATTAAGCCGATGCTGCAAAGTAGCTGCCTTCAGCAGCCGCTGCCATAGCTGACGCCCTAAAAAGCCGTCGCTGCCGTAGCTGCCGCCCTAAAAAGCTGTCGCTGCCATAGCTGACGCCCTAAAAAGCTGTCGCTGCCAGAGCTGACGCCCTAAAAAGCTGTCGCTGCCATAGCTGACGCCCTAAAAAGCTGTCGCTGCCAGAGCTGACGCCTAACACGCTGTCGCTGCCATAGCTGACGCCCTAAAAAGCTGTTGCTGCCAGAGCTGACGCCCTAAAAAGCTGTCGCTGCCAGAGCTGACGCCTAACAAGCTGTCGTTGCCATAGCTGACGCCTAACACGCTATCGCTGCCATAGCTGACGCCCTAAAAAGCTGTCGCTGCCAAAACTGACGCCCTAAAAAGCTGTCGCTGCCAGAGCTGACGCCTAACAAGCTGTCGCTGCCATAGCTGACGCCCTAACAAGCTGTCGCTGCCAGAGCTGACGCCTAACAAGCTGTCGCTGCCATAGCTGACGCCCTAAAAAGCTATGGCTGCCAGAGCTGACGCCTAACACGCTGTCGCTGCCATAGCTGACGCCCTAAAAAGCTGTCGCTGCCAGAGCTGACGCCGTAACACGCTGTCGCTGCCATAGCTGACGCCCTAAAAAGCTGTCGCTGCCAGAGCAGACGCCATAACAAGCTGTCGCTGCCATAGCTGACGCCCTAAAAAGCTGTCGCTGCCAGAGCTGACGCCGTAACATGCTGTCGCTACCATAGCTGACGCCCTGAAAAGCTGTCGCTGCCAGAGCTGACGCCCTAACAAGCTGTCGCTGCCAGAGCTGACGCCGTAACATGCTGTCGCTGCCATAGCTGACGCCCTAAAAAGCTGTCGCTGCCAGAGCTGACGCCCTAACAAGCTGTCGCTGCCAGAGCTGATGCCCTAAAAAGCTGTCGCTGCCAGAGCTGACGCCCTAACAGGCTGTCGCTATATAGCTGATGCCCTAAAAGCCGTCGCTACCCTCTAGTTAAGTCCTAGCATTAAGAAACTAAGGCCTATGTAGGTAACTAATTATTGTTAAGCATCCTAATATTGTTAAGAACAGTAAACCGAGGCCACCTTAAGCATTTCGGCATTGTTAAGTATTACTGATTTTGTTAAGGCTAGTTTAAGCATAACTATTATTAATAAATAATACCTCTTTCCCAGAGTTTCGGGTGTTCTTTGGTTGACCCTGGATCCGACGAGCTAAACCTCAGCCCTTGAGAAAACACCCTCACAAAGCACAAGAGGAGACAAATCTTAGCAAAAGTTGCAGCATCGATAATGCTCTACGGCTCCCAAATATAGGCTTGTTCCATGAAGATGAAGTCAAATAGAAGAAAAACGGAGACAGCTTATGGAATCAACGCGTTGAGAGTATGCAGCGCCTTTCGAACAACCTCTTACGACATGGCATGTGTAGTTGCTGGCATGATACCAATAGATTTACTGTCTAAAGAAGCTTTACATAAATACCGTGCCAGCGGGACAGCGGCACTGCGTGGCAACTTCGACGAGTCGAAGCATCATTGAGGCACCACCAAGAACAAGTCTGGATGAATGGCAGGAGAGATGGGATCACTCTGATAAAGTTAGATGAACACAGAGATCGATCTGCAATATAAACGCTTGGATCAATACCTATAGGAAGCATGGGGAGCTGAATTCCCAGATTCTTACAGGCCATGGTTGCTTCAAAGCGTGCCTCCACAGGTTTCGACTAGACGACAACCCCTATTGCCCAACGTACACGGAAGCAGTCGAGGATGCAGAACGCATCATGTTGCATTGTCCGCGATACTTTGAAGAAGAACACCTGCTGGGTGAGGACCTCACTCCAAGCAACATCACCAGACAGATAATGAGCAAAAAAATGCCTGGGAAGCAGTTAGCGATACTGTAGCAAGCATTATGAAGGATCAGCGAAGACAGGAGCTACAACGAAATGCAGCGTAGGAGGCTGCCAATGCGGAGTAGTCGAGGCCTAAGGCAAAAGTCCCCCTCGCGATGAAATGCTTGACGGCAGTGGCGCGAGGACTACGGATAGAAGGAGAGATGGGCTTAGTGGCTGGAAATCCCACGCTGTCACAGATTCCCACCTTCCGACGCAAAAAAGGAAAGAAAAAAGAAGGGTCAGGGTTGTTGGATTATGGCACTTCACTACGATATCGCTTGCAGATTCTAATGAGATTAGATCCAATTAATGTGGCTTCCAGAGCCTTAACGGCTGCCTGGCTGTATTTATCACGATATTCCTTTTGGTGACTATTTTCGAAACCTGTGTGGTGGCTATGATTTCAACTTGAAAAACGTTGCATTCGTTATCAATTCTGAACGAATAGTTCACTCCTAGTGTTCTGCGATAAACCCCAGCTCCTACATGAACAACCATTTTGAAACCGTCAGTGTAGTAAGCCAATTCCTCATTACTAGTGACTTTTTCATTTTTCCAATAATTTCTATCAGGAATTCTGATAGTGAATCTCATGTCAAATATCAGCATTGGAGTTACGTAATAAGTTACTACCTGCTTACATGTGACCTCCCATCTGGAAAGGATGGAGGCGTGACCAAATGGTGCAAACGGCCAGAGTATTGCTTCCTTCAGTCCGAGTGCCGATTTGGCAGCCGTATTTCTGCAGAATAGATCCAGTGGAATGAGACTTAGCATAGTCTTCATTGCAGCGATTAACCCCATGATCCTGATGCAGGCTGACCTCTGGATCTTGATGAGGCTTGAAAGCTGGTATTGCTTTTCTAATACTTCCAAAAGACTAACAAACCATAAGTTAGGATAGGTCCCACAATCGCCGTGTAAAGCAATCCTAATTTAATTTAAAATTACGCTCAGGTATCTTGCTGACTTTGAGAGATTTAGTGCAACTGTCTCATGCTGACCAGGGTAAAATATGAATGTTCAGTTCTCCCAACTATTTGCTTGCTTACTATCAATACCCTTATTGTGGTTGTAGACTTCTTGGGGAATTTTTAGTTTTTCTAATCTACCAAGTGGTCTCCTTTGTCCGATTCTACTGGTATTGGAATGAAATCCAAATCAAAAGTCGGTGAGCTAGAAGTGCGGGATAGCGATCACGTTTCTACATCCCTTGTAAAACCAAGCATTTACTGGGTACTGTGCCACTGGTATTCATGCGGAACGCCTCGGTGTACAGCTAAGACAGAAACTGCAGAGAGGAAGAAGAAATTGGGTCGGTTTGCCACCTGCTGTGTGATTGTCCTGCCCTATCCGTTAGAATAATGAGGAGTCTTAGTACTGGAGGACTTAAGTAATGTTGAGCTGAACCTTTTGAGATTCATATCATTATCCGAGTGGTTCTAATACACTGGTCATATCTTTTAACAGTGTTTCCACGGTGGAATTTGATGAGCACAATGGACCCAACATGTTGGCCTAAGTAAGCATTAACTTTATTGTCACAAGCCACCCAAACATTATTTAAAGTGCACGAGATTGAATCAAAACTTTCGGGGAATCAATCCTGTCCTTAATGAATGCATAGGTTGCATCCAAAATATTCTAATGGGTTTGCTCTGCTTAAACGATAGCATATCAGTACCGTCGTCGTTGTCATTTGAGGACATTGTCTGATAGACCTACATGCCAAAATAAAAAAGTAGACCTCTTTTCAAAGTAATTGTCACAGCAATGTCCAGAGAAAGATTGTTCCATCTCTGGCTTAAGTGTGTCTTTAGGGGCTCGTAACTGGCAAAAGTTCGAAAACTTCTAATAAGGGTCCCCTCTGGGATCTGGATTGAATTTTATGTGTTTAAGATGCCAGTAACGAGCCTTCAGTTTTTATTGAGTTATTAAATAAAAATCAGGAAAACCGTTTTTAAAAATTACAAGATACCGACTGAAGAAGAGTCGACATGAAAATGCAAATAACTTTCAGGACAGTTGACCTTATCGACGATTTAGGGTTCCAGTGATTACAATGTGCAATTTTTTGAATAAATTCCTTGGTTCATTGTGCCCAATCATTTAACCCTGGAAACGCAGTGAAGATAGTCCGCTGTTAGAACTACTCAGATAGTGATACGAATCTCAGGAGGTCCATCACCTCAACATAAGTCATCCAGCTCCAAGAAGAAGTAACTACAAACAGTCCTTTCATTCAATTTAATTTCTTCTTTGTCCCTGCAACTTCTACAATAGTCGTTATGCCACACACCGGGTCGCTCCGCATAAATGCCAACCGCACAATGACCAGTAATTATGCCGGAAACGACTCGCGCGTTATGATGAGTTTCACCAGAGGTTGATCCCATCTTGCTAAAGGCCGGCCATAGCGCCGTTGCGCATGTGTCCAGATGAACCCAGCGTCTGGTTGCTCGAGTAGTGGCTTCATCTCCTATTCTCTTCCGTAAAGAACTGATTGGGGTCACTACAAAAGGCAGTGCCCGCGATAAGTGCAGCACCGACCCTTTTCTAGCAAGCTCGGCAGCCCTTTCGTTTCCTTCGTTATCCATATACCCTGGTATTTAGATGAGGGTCACCACATTGGCTCTAGATATCTCGTTTAAGAGTGATTTGCAGGTCCTCACAAGCTTCAAACTAATTACAGCAGAGTCTAACGGCTGCCTGACTGTCTATATAGACAGTGATCGTTTTACCAACGATACTACTCTCGCGTATAATTTCAGCAGCCTGTATGATGGCTGTGGCTTCGGCTTGAAAGACGCTGCAGTCACCGCATTCTAAAGGAGTGGTTTATTCTTAGGACATCACAATAAACTACGGCTTCCATGCCAACGTCCATCTTAGAACGCGAACTCCTTTTTCTTCACTGTTGTTCAGTTCTTTCAGTCTTCACGTCAAGGAAACCATTGTACAAAAGATAGAGCGTGGCCGGCTCAACTGGTCTTGCCACGCTCAAAAAGGAGATCATTTGAACCCTGTTAAAAAGGCAATATCAATGAACGTTCCAAAGACATCGCGAGGCAGGAGAGGCAGGCATATAAACGGCTGGATCACACAAATGTGATGACATCCGCATTCCATTGGCCTTAGTAACTGAGTGATCCGAAATCGGGAGGCCTGCCGATATTTTTTGAGGTCAACTAGGCGAACCCCACAGGCGGATCAGTAGAAATGCGGTGAAGTTGGAGGGTTATGATCGCTTGTTTTCGGATCATAACCTCCCTGAAAAACGAAGAAAGAAAAAGTTCGGTTCTTTCAGTACATTCTGTCAGGAATTCTTGTAGTGAATCTCCAAATACAAGCATCGGGTTCATGTGATTGGTTTCCGTCAATCCACAGAAAGTTCCCCATCGGGACAAATTAGAGCCATGGCCGCAAATTTTCGATGAACACAATTGGCCTTCTCTCAGTCTAACAGGTCTTTTGGCTGCCAGACTGCTACTAAGCATGGTTTCAAGACCATGCCGCTATTGGTCTTGATCTCATTCATCCCATGACTCCGATGCACGATGCCCTCTGGGTTTTGGTGAGATTTAAAAGTTAGTATTGCTTCTCAAGTACCATCTACCATACTAGTAAACTATATGTAAGAATGGGTTTTACGACCGCCGTGTAGGTATGTCCAGTATACAACAGCTGGTTTGAAGCCCTGCGTATTACTGAATGCACTTGTGCAAGAATAGAAAGCTAAGCTTGCTTTTTGATGCGTTCGGCCATTTTTTACTCCGAGTTCAGTGTGGAATCTAGAATTACGCCCAGGTATTGAGCTAAACCTGAGATACTTAGTTCAATACAACCGATATTTGGGGGTCTGCAGGTAGGGATATATCCCTTCTTAGTGAAAAGAACTACCTCTGTTCTTGAAGGGTTTACTCTCAGCCGTCTGTTGCTGACCCAGTTATCCCCTAGTTGTAGTGCGAAGTTGAGCCTTTCACTTAGAACTGTAGAAAATTTCCCCGAAACCAGGATAACCACATCGTCGGCAGAGGCCGTCGTGTTGAAGCCGTTTGCCTTCAGTATTACCAAGATTTCATCCACTATAAGGAGCTATATTAGCGGAGAATGATCTCCGCCTTGGAGGTTCCTCTGTAGATCCTTCTCCGGATGGTTATATCTCCTTGCGTTGAAAAAATAGTCCTCGATTGAAGCATCTGTGCAATCCAGTTGCAATTTCTACTATGTAAGTATGTAGTCATGGAATTTCACACTGTTCGCGAGGCACATAAACGTACTTAATTTGAATTTGTTTGTAAAAATGAATTTGATTTGACCCAAATAACACATGTATAAGCTTCACCCTCGAATATAGTAAATTGGATATGGATATCTCTTATCTCGAAAATGGTCACCCCTAGCAAAATCCAAATAACATTATTCGCATTGCAATTAATTAAAGTCCCACTTTATTCACCCTCAGTTCTCCCCAAAATGGGACGTGCAATTTCAATTTGTTGAACTGGAATTTGCTGGATGAGAATCACTTTATCTAAAAATATCCATTTCCATTGCAATGACGATGGGTTGGAATTTTTGTTGCAAAACACGCGAGCAAAACTCCAAAAGGGTAAACTGGTAAAAGTACACCGAAATTTAAATCGCATCGCAGAACCCACAAAGTGATGGGTGAAAACTGTGAGAAGTGAATTGGCTTCAGTGGTCTGGACAACTTCACTCACTCAGTGGGTGGTTTTTTATTCGAGTATAAGGGCTTAACTCTTGTCGTGATATAAAAGAATCTAGGCGATGTGGGTTGAGAGGTAGGGTATATATATTGGTTATGGTCCGAATGCTGTGAAAACTACTATCCTGAGCACTTCACTTAACTGGTGTGGCTCCAGAGGTATCACGCTTTTCATTTCACTCAGCCAAAGACCAAAGTACTTTTGTACATTTCCTGGAATGCAACTGAAAAAATATCATTCATGGTAGTGTAAATTCTTTTTGGTATTTAATCAAATGACGGATGGACGAATGAAAGAGCAACTTTTGAAGCAATTTCTGGAGAAACACCTTGAAGGTGAAAGTTGCTTTTAAAGTACATGTGGGGCTGGATGAATCTTTTTGATAAGACGTTCACTTTGAGGTGTCATTTTTGAAGGATATTTTTCCTGTCATATTGGAAAAGTATGTGAACGTAGTACTTGTACAAGGCAGAAATAGTGCATTCAATCATTTTCATTTCCTTCCCACTATTATACGTAAAGGCCGCAATGGATTTCAGTTAACTTAAACTTATGTCCAAGCCGAACAATAAACCCATTTAAGTTCTGTTAAATATTTCAGTTAACCGGACTTAAAGCAAACCTTCTGCAGATTGTCTTCTATTCTGTTTTCTAGCTGAAGACAGTGTTGGGCATCCGGCGAGCAAGTGAAGGGGTATTCTTCCTCTTCTTCGTCCATACAGCAGCGACAAAAGTCATTGGCCGGAATTCCAAGCCTCGCGGTGTGCCTGCCTAGTATGCAATGACCAGTAAACAGTCCAATTAGGCTAACTATGTGTGATCTGCAGATCAGTAGCATGTATATATATATATGTATACATCCACTAACTTCGCCAGAGTTTTTAGTAGATTCAAAGATCTTTTATACCGGTCTTCGGTATAAAAACTACTCTTACGTCTTTCTAAAGTTTAGGTATGTAACCATTATTTAGGCGGGATCAGAATAGTTTAATCAACCAGGGCCGAAGAATGCCATATGCATGCTGCATCTGCATTGGGATAACTCCATTTGGACCTGCCGATTTGCATGGAAAGAAACTTTTTACCGCCCAAGAGACCTTTCGATCGTTTACAACTTCCTCTGAAATATCTGTCGCTTCGGATCTGAATGTTTCGGGATTGAAATCATCCGCTGCTGTGTTTCTGGAAAAGTGAGTATCTACACGTAGGATTAGATTTAGTGAGTCTCTGCTAGAGGTCGTCACGTTTCCATCCAGATATCTGATGTAGCTGGGTATTACCGGAAACTTAGACAGGATCTTGCTAACCCTTCCAACTTCGCTCGTGCTTTCAATATTTGAGCAGAAGAGTTGTCACGAATGGCTTTGTTGTTTTCTTATTTGCCTCTTCTAGTCATTAAGGCTCTTCTTGTAATTGTCCCAGTCTCGAGGGCCTCTTGATAGTTTTGCTTGATTGAAGAGTCTTCGGCTAGTCTTTCTCTGTATATTCAGTTCAGATGTCAACTAAGGTTTACTTACTTACTTAGGTGGTGCTACAGTTCGGGGTGAACTGGGGCCTCAACCAACAAGCTTCTCCATTTAGCACGGTCCTTAGCTAATTGCCTCCAGTTGCGCACTCCAAGTCGGTTGAGATCCCCTTGAACTTAGACGTGCCATCTGTTGTTCTGTCCAATTCGTTGGCATTGGTTGTTCCTTCTTGTTGACAGCTTATACTTGGTTTTGGCCCCCGTTTATCTCTATAACAATTTTGGCCGCTTCTGCTTCAATGCCCCCTGAGTTCTTCCAATTATGTCAATATCGTCGGCGTATGCAAGCAGTAGTACATACTTGTGATAGATTGTGCCTCTGGTGTTGGCTTGGAAGTTTCGCACAATCCATTCGAGTACATATTGTCTAAACCCTTATCAGGTGGTCACCGACCTTGCTGGGGTAGCGAGCGTTCTCCATCGTCATCCTGCACAGATAAACAAGCTTGGCAGGGATATCTAAACTAAACATGGCTCTATATAGATCCTCTCTATACACACTGCCATAGGCGGCCTTGAAATCGGTAAACAGATGGTTAGCATCGATTTGAACTTCTTGGGTTTTCAACAAGATATGCTGAAGTGTGTAGATTTGATCGATGGTGGCCTTTCCCGACCTGAAACCGCAATGGTAGTGGCCAATAACGCTGTTAATGAATAATGATTTAGAAGTTCACACAATATCGCAGAAAAGATCTTGTATGCAATATTGAGGAGACTGATGCTTCTATTATAATCAGCGCAGTTGAAGGGGTCTCCTTTTTTGCGTATCGAGAAAGATGTCCCTTATTCCTTCAGGAATATTTTGATAATTCGAATTGGAGATAAGGACCACACTTCTAAGGTATTGGACGCCAAAGTCTTATTAAAATCTGTGCTGCTTTTGCTTGATGCATGCTGGGACACGGAAATAGTTAGCATTTTCTTATATGTTTTTAGAAATACATATGTAGATAAATCAAAGAAGTTAACACTGTACCTATATATACATATATGCTTTCTTTAGATCCATCTTATCCATTTGTTACAATGACGAGAAATACTGAATGGAGTTTCTTCTCGTGGCTTCTCAAAATAGCTTTAGCAATGTGAATGTACCAGTTAATCACTTCTGCATGTAATCAATTTCTATTTGCTCACACGTGGCGCCCCTTTCAACTCTTTCTGAACATTTTTCTACAAAAAAAAACGCGATTTCAATTTGAGCCTATTCGCTGCCATACATCATAAGACCTACCAAACCTCCTTGTCATTGTTTATTGATTTCCTTTTTATGTTCTACATAAACCTCGAAAATTTGCAATTTCATCTCAATTGAAATTCATAATCCCAATTCCAACAAATAAATCACCAGCACATGCTTCCCTACTTTATGCTCCTTTACATCCAAACACACACGCTTAAGCAATATCCTGACCTTCAGAATGGTCACGTTTCTACAATTTCTAAACAAAACTTCATCATTCACTCACTCACTGAGAGCTTCTTGTTTTTGTTTTAGTTCTGAAAATCTACAAAACCCTTCTTCTTCTTCTGTTTGGGTTGCATAGTCCTTTAAGTGTTATAATTTATAGAACCAATCAAAATACCATTAACTACTTCCTTTTCAAATAATCAGAAAAAATGGAAAAAGGATTCCTCCAACACCAATACAGAAGAGACAAATAATGTCGCACAGTTAAATGTTCGCTTTGCTCTTCACAAAGGAAAAGACAAATATGTAAATACAGAAAGCGCCGCTCTTATGTGTGTGCGCGTCCTTGAAGTGCTTTCACTAAGGAATAGAAGTAAAGGAAAGGGTGCTTTTCTCTACCATATTCAAGGACTACTTGAAATTGGTTCGGGAAAAAAGTTTAAACAACTCACACACAGATTCCATTTCGAATGCAAGGAGTATAGTTTTCAATTGCCTCCGATTTGCTAGTCCTTTCTCTATCTGCAGCCATCCTGGCGAAGACAGTTTTCTGAGAGAAGAGCCCTTTCACCGTTGCAAGTCAAAGAAAGAAAGAATAAACTTTTCTTGTGGTACTTCAAGGATTTTCCATTTATTAAAAACACAATTTCAATTATTTCTCAATTGATAAGTCTTATTTCTTATTTCTGTCTCACAAAGGATAACCAAGACAAAAAAAAAGAAAATATTTGCCAACTTCAGCTGTTCCTGATGTATCCTGAAAAGGCAAAAATAAACGAGAGAAAAATCCATTCTGCGGATTGCAGTTAGGATGCTATAACCAAGCATTTTATTATCATCGCGCGGCAAAGGAAGAACAAGGACTAGGTTTACTTAGACGATGACAACGACTACGAGGACTATGATTTTCATCTGGCATTGTCTAATGCCAGATTAATTCAATTCGGTTTATTTTCATTTAATTTTCCAATTGAAGGGGAGCCGTACTCGTAGCACCACCAGCAGCACAGTAAGACGTTCGTTCAACTGCTGCCTGTGATAATTTTTGGTCGAAAAGAAAGTTTTGCCTTTGTCGCCTGGTGTTTCCATTCTATTTGCAGGATTTCATTTTGTTGCTCTATATAGTGTAAATGAATATCATAATCTTGTACTTTTTCATTCGTTGTCACATCCCGCATCAGAGTCTCCTTCCCACATCAGAACAGATGACTTTAAAGACGGCCTTATCATTCCTTTGTTAGAAATGTATCTCTTACGAATAAAGAGAGACAAACAGAGATATAGGGGCTTGGATAGGGAATCCTTTTTGCCAAACGGATAAACTTTATGATGCAGAGCGATAGAATGTTGAAAGGGAGTAGCTAGAGAGATAAACAATTTTGAAAGTGCAAAAAAAATAAAAATAAAGTTCTTCTTCGTAACTAATTAGTTTTTCGTCTGCAGACGACGCAATGTGTAGCTGGGGGTAGTTGAGATTTAATTTTTTGATATTTCTTTTCATCTGTGGGGCTTTAATATCTTCTGACTTTAATTAATTAAAAAAAATGCATGTACCTACGTATATGTACTGCACATATGAGTACGTGCATTCAACAGAATTTAAATTAAAAGTGAGAAGTTTCTCGATTAAAACACATTTAACAACAGTAGAAAGCCCTCTAAAAACACAAGTACGTCAAGAATGCTCTCATAATTCCGAAGGAAATGTAATTTAGAGTATATGTGGTTCTGCAGATCTACTCGCTGGTAAATTGTAGAAAAGGCAACGGCTTTGGCTTTACAGAGAGTACTATAAAATTTCATATTTTTAACGGAAACCTGAAGCTCTTTATTACTAAATAATGAACCTGCGCTGATGACATTGTACTGATTGCCAGGGAGAAATTTGAGGAAGTCTTCTGTGATATTATACAAAGGGGCCTAATAGTAACTCAAGAATAGTGCAGCACGGCCAGGCTCAATACAAACCCGGCTAAAACCACAATAGTACCGTTCACGAGAAAGAGAAAACTTGAACTAAAGCCAATCCAACTGTCAGTAGTAAGTAATAATTGTGATTTTATTGGACAATAAGAAAAAAATAATTACAAAATTCATAAAATTCACAAAATACAGCATTGGCATTTGCCGTCAGCCGGATAGAAGAGATTTACAATTCATAGCAGGGTATTATTGAAAATGTGATAAATAGTTAATTTTACTTTTTTTTAATGCATGTTCAAATGTGATTTAAAATGATTCATCTACTATTTGCTGTCGATATTTCAAAGATAACTTTAAGTAGCTAGACAGTGTATTTCAATTTTGGCCATTTAGGATTGAAATGATTTCGCTTGTTGATAAACTATGTTTTCCCCAATGTGCTCTTCTAATCCCCCTCAGTATTGGACATATTCCGACTAGCTGATGTACGTCTTCAATAGCTCGTAGATTGCACAAAGAACATTCTGCCTCCTCGTTCCGGATGGTTATATGCGGCCTGCAAAACTGCAAAAGCTCCTCTCTGTGTCTTGAATATCATCGATATTGTGTATATGGTATTTTGATCGTGAAAGTAATTTTTTTCACCTAGGTTATATTGTAGCGTACAATACGAATGCCTAGTTAGGCTTTGTTGGGCTCTAAACGCGGCACGGTGGATAAATCAATCTTCGCTTGCAGTTCCTTTAAAATCGTTTTCCATGTTGTTTCATTGTAGGGTGTTAGTTCGACGTCATGTTCGTTGCACAATCTAGACCATTCATTGAAAAATTGTAGTTTACGGTGTATATGATGCATTGCGACGATATGTGGCAGACGTTGGCTCGAAAGGGACATTACTTTTACAATGTACAAAAAGTGCAGTCGTAGTGTATAGATATATAATGGCGGCAGTCCGGTTTCTAGGTGGATCATATAGTTTGGGGTGTTTTCCGGCAATCTAAATATTTTTTTAATGAAGTACCTTAACAACTTTTCAACTTCTTCATATTGGTAGATGCCCCACACTTGGGCTGCATAGCACATGATCGACCTCGCTACTGCTTGAAAGATTTTATATTTTGTGCCCAAGCAATATTTTTTTTACAGAGTATGCCTTTCCAGCTACAGTTGATTGCTCTTTTTGCCTCTTTTAATTTTTCTTGCATGTGTTTTTTGAAAGTCAGTCGCGGTGTTACTATGAGCCCGAGGTACTTGTACTCCTTTACATTTTCTAATTCTTCGCTTTGCAAAGTCCACCTTTCATTCCTTGCGAATCGCCCAAAACTATTCCGAAAGACCATCATTTTTGATTTATTTGTGTTCACTTGTAAGTCCCGCAAACTGCAGTATTGTTCTAATTTGTTGACCATGTTTTGCATCATGGTTGGCGTTTCCGATAGAATGACTATGTCATCCGCGTACATAAGGAGTTTTACTTTTACCCCGTCAAACTCAATTCCCCCAGGCAAGAGGGTTGGCAGGTCGTCCAAAAACAGAGAGAAGAGTAGGGAACTCATGAGGCATCCTTGTCCTAACGCCCATTCGCGAATCAAACCAGTTTGACACGTTGTGACCATCCCATACTGCAGTTCTGTTTTCATCGTAAAGACTTTGTATAACCTTAAGTTCTTTCGTTGACACTTCCAGATTACTATGTTTATAGAACAGCGATTTTCTGGCAATGGAGTCGAAAGCTGCCTTGAAGTCTACGAAGAATGCGTATAGTTTTTTTGCCCTTGTCGAGATAAGTCTTAGCCATACTGGTCAGAGTGAAGATATTATCCACTGTGGAGTAGTTCTTTCTGAATCCCGCTTAAAATTCACTGAGTAGTTCGTTTGCCTGAACCCATGCGGACAGCCGATCCAAGATGATTCCGGTGAAGATTTTCATTATAGAGTTCAGGAAGGTTATGCCCCTGTAGTTACTCGGATCACTGCGATCTCCTTTTTTGAACAGTGGGAAGATTATATTTCTCTTAAAGCTGGGCGGCACTTCCCCCAACTCGAAAATAAAATTGTAAGCAACCGTAAGTTTTTCTATGAATTCATTCGTAGTGTACTTGAAGAACTCGTACGGTATGCGATCCTCTCCTGGGGCTTTATTTAAGTTGCAACGATGTATAACTGCGCAGATTTCTTGCGACGTAATTTTGCAATCCAGTACATCCACTCTATGGTAAGGTAGCGCATAATGTAGTTGACTTCTCGTGTATGGTGGGTTAAGCAGTTGTTCAAAATGCTCGACTATTATCGATGCTTCCACTTGAATGCCACTTGTAAGGGTTTGGCCGTTGGCCAATCCGACTGTCGGGCACGATACTGACACCGGTAAAGGAAGTGAAGTATCTAGGACTAGACCTAGATAGTAAGCTCATGTGAAAGAAAGGCACAGAGGAGATATCCAAAAAGGCTACCCGTGCACTAATGATATGAAAAAGCCTAGCGGGTAAGTCTTAGGAGTTTAGCGCAAACATTCTAAGATTGATGTATGTTGCCATTGTGAGACCAATGATCACTTATGGAGCAATAGCATGGACAAAGCGAACGAGCCTAGTCACAACGAGGGAGACACTCACTGGGCACTGTCTTCTAGGCAAGCATGCAATGACTTTTGCAGAAGCTGTTTGGACTAAGAAGAGGAAGAAACTATTCCTAACCTTCTTTGCACATACACAACTTTCTCTCACAGAAGGGTGCTTCATTTAGGAACTTTCTATTGCAACGATTTAGGTGATCAGATAAGCACAGCTATTATAGGCCTCTTACGCTTCACCAGAAGTTCAGAATGGTTTTAATGAGCAGGTAGAGATTACATGATCCATGTAGTATCACAAGGGACCCATCTCTGGTCTAAGTGTGTTGGCTTAAGCTGGCAGCCACTTCAACCAAACCTAACCTCGTTTAACAAGTCTTCAATTAAATGTTTCTGAAACCATGCCGTCAGTCGCTTGTTAATCAGAGCCACTCTAATTTTCGATTATCTCATCACCGACAGCTTTTTCATGTAAAGCATGCATAACACGAGTACCGAATGGTAGGTTCAATGCGAAGTCTTGTTAAGCCAAGGTTTGACATAGGAACTCCTAAACTACACGTTAGTCCAAGATAAAGCCCTCAAAAGTTCTTCAACTTGGTGAGCATATTTTCATTTTAAGCATTCAGGCTGCTTTTTTGTCCAGCTCTGAGGAGAGAAATAAATCTTGGGTCATTTCATTTCGTTTCTAATGCATTTTATTTGTTAAATTCATTATATCTTACATGCTAACAAAAACGCTTAAAACTAGCTTAATTAACTTAATATCTTATTCTAACTTACTGGCTCCATGCGGGCGCTCTAAGCTAAACTTAACTCTTAACCTATGTCTTTCGACGTAACCTAACTAAATTTATTTATTATGGCTATGGTTTCAGGGGGATATGTATAATAAATCTTGGGTACTTCCAATATTATGTGCGTTGCCTAAGACCTGTGTTCGCTTTTCTACTAGTTGGGTGACATTACAGCTAAAGGTAAATGCTCTTTCCTTCTTCATCTGTTTCATTTAGGTACTGAATTGAGTTTTGATTTATAGACGTTGAAGTCGTCGACGACGATAACCATGGGGAGCTAGGTATCGAACTATAGAAACTGGTTGAAATAATAAATGACGACTTTAAACCTATTGAAAGTAGTTATAGGACACTATCAGTTCCTCCCTCTACCATACCTAATCTCATCTTAACTCGGAATCAAGTACGCAGTTGTAGAGTCACATTAAAAGTAGACTATACTTTCGGTTAAGGAAAGTATCTACGCTCTCTTCCTTTATAAATGGATTAAGTATACCTTGGGCTTTAATTGGAAGCAATTTATTTGTCTTCACTAATCAGGAAGTGGTTCCTAGTATTTTTTGTGTATATTTTTAGTTGTATACTAAACCCTCTTAAAGATCCCCTTCAGTAACAAATGGAAAATAAGTGTATAAGCAAAATTGTTTACTCCTGACTAGCTTGGATAATTCTTTAATGCCATGACCGTTGCTGCTCTCTGATGGATACTGATACTAGGGTATCTCATAAGCACTAATCAGGCCTACTTTGCCGAGTCTATAGTAGGATGTCATGGAAACTCATCGGACGACAAGGCTATTTGATATTAAGGGCTTCTACGTCGCACGATTTACTCAAACTATCCTGCACGCATATTTTTAATCCATGTAAGAGCATGATTGAAGTGAAACTTTACTTTAATAAGACGTATTATTTTAGTGCATAAACCATACACAGACAGGGAGCACACAATAGCTGATGCATTTTCCACTAGCATGACCAGATTGAGAGATCGGATTGACATAGTATTGAGTTTCGATCCCTATTTTCGCTGCAACCGAATTGATGAAATGAGTTAGAATCGAAACGAGTCTCCTCCCTTTTTCTATTTGTCAAACTCGATCTTTTGATCCGCATTTGAATGGAAAAACTCGATCTCAAAAAATGTTGCTACTATAATCTGATTTGCATTTATATGGTACTCGAACCGAATTGCATGCCGATTAAATCCTGCATATAAACTTTGTAATCGACACCGACCTAAAGTTGTAGTTTACTTATAGGCATGCGCTACTTATTCATCTTTCTTGTACATCTACTCATCGGTCTTTCACACATATGCAAACACCACTGTTTTGACTCGTTTCAAGCCAAATTTTACTAAATTCAATCAAAGCTTACTTAAAGAAATTTTTAAATTGATTGATCCTCAATGAGGATGTACTTAGAACTCCTCTTACTCTAGGAACCATTTGCTTCGTTCTTACCATCGGTAATTAGCCACTTTCTTCGCGTCGGTTTGGATAAGGTTGTTAACATAAGACGTTGGCGCTTCGATGTCAGTAATGCTTATGCTATTTGTTCCAGAGGACCCTTGTCAAGCCAACTCATCTGTTGCACAATTCCCCGGTATGTCATAGTGACCTGGTACCCAGCAAAGGGTGAGGCTGTACTGACCAGCTATCTCGTAAAGAGATACGTGGCAGTTTTTCACTGACATAGATCTCGTAGTGGTGGATGCGAGGGATTTGATGGCTACTTGACTCGACGTACGAGTAAATAGCAATATCCGATGTTGATAGTGTATTACCTGCCGGCTAGTCAACTGTTTGGCGAACCGCAGTAACTTCGACTTGAAAACCGCTGCAATGGTTTGGAAGGTTAAAAGACAGATGTATATCCAGTTCTTCCGAGAAGATCCTGGCACCAACTCCATCCCTGGTTTTGGTGCCAACCGTGAAAATTGACAGCCATTCGTTGCGTCTACTCAGTTTTGTCCAGCATTGAGCGCATGTAGCCCTTGTTGAAGTCATATTCAGTAAGCAGGGGGTCAGGGAATTGAGGAGATGACGGTGCATCGAAGTACATTTTTATGCCCCGTGTGTTGCTTCTTCTATGCCTTGGAGCCTCTCAGTCTTATTGCCGAGCTGGTAGCCAATTGTTTACGGGCGATGTCAATCGGAAGTAGGTGTATAATGGTTTGGAGCGCCGCGGAGGGAGAAGTACTCAGTGGACTGACTTTTTTCCATTATGGATAGGTTGAACTACTTCTCCAAGGCGTGCCACCATACTAGTAACCCTTTAAAATCGGTTTTATTGCCGACATGTATAGCCAGTGCATGATGTTTGGTTGTAGGTGCCAAGTGGAGCCCATTGCCTTCTTGCAAATGTTAAGGGCAACCAGCGATTTCCTGGCACGTTCGATGACATTCTCTTTCCAAATTAGCTGACGGTCAAGTTTAAGGCCTAAATAGCTAGCGCTATTTGAAAGTTTAGGAGTGGATCCTCTTAGTTTAGGTAGAGTGAAGTCAGGGAGTTTGTGTTTTATTATAAAAAGAACTAGGTCAGTCTTCGTCGGGTTAACGGAGGGGGCGCATTTGTCAATCCATCTGAGCAGTTCGTAAAGAGCAGACCGCATGAAATCAGCCAGCGCCTATGGGTATTTATCTGCTATTAGGATAGCAATAGAAGGGCTTCCTGCAGCACTAAATTCCACAGTATTGGAGACAGTACACCTCCTTTAGGGGTCCCTCGATGTACATATCGTTTGACAGTGTTGTTTCGGAAAGATGCTGTTATTACCCTGCTATTTAGCATATACTCTATAAAGCAACAGCTTGGTTCGTAGACGTCAAGCCCGCGTAGAGCATTGATAATCGTATTTGTTTTAAAGTTGATGAAAGCTTCCTCTATGCCCAGAAATGAAACTAGGGTAAACTCTTTTATTGAGAGTGATTTTTCGATGGGGTGGATGATGGAGTATAAAGCCATTTCAACAGATTTGCATTTTTGGTTGGCGTATTGTGACGTAGATAGTAAGGTGCTGTTAATGTTGGCCTTGATGTGTAAGTCTAGGAGTCTTTCAAGAATCATGAGAGGGAAGGACGTTAGACTCGATGGAGGATGTCTTACCTGCTTTGGGTATTTATTTTTTGGCTTAATTCGACACAGCTTTTGATTTAGTTGACTTATTTCTCTTATAACTGATAATCAAATCATTTTTTAAGTTCGATTGAACATTTTATAAATTAAGTCAAATGATGCTGTAATGACGAGCATTGTGACGACTTACCTAATTATTTTAATTGGGATTCAAGCAGACTTTCCTCATGCTAATAATTACCAAAAATTCCTGTGAAATACAGTAATACCCCGGACTTACGCGATAGGTGGGACCAAGAGATAGCTGTTCGAACTTGTCATAAACCGAATTTGCACTGCGTACGTAATGTTTTACGGAATTGGAATTGTTATTCCACACGGAACACGTTCAAACTTGTCGTAAACCGAACACGCCGATGCGAGCGATGATCAACAAGAAAAACCGCGTATCTCCGAATTCGTGTAAAACGGGGTAGCGTAAGTCGGAGTATTACTGTATTGCATAGGTCTACCAACAAATTGAAGGTTTGTAGTACAATAGGTATACGTATCCCACGAATGAATGAATGTCATTTGGACCATATGAGCTCAAGAAAAATAGAAGAATTTGATTGCAGAAGTCCTGCTGAGGCTAGTATAAGTATTAAGAATATATCAGTCAGCTATTGTTATGGTTGGAGTTTTAATGTTTATTGAAGCAATGAATAATTTTTATTAATTTTCTTTCTCTGAGGGTAGGTAAAAATCTTCTAAAAACGCTATAAGGGCTGTCAGCGTGTGCTCATTGTAGTCTAAGATTTTTACTCATTAAAAAATCTCCCTTCTAAGAGACTTAGCCAAACCTTCCTCGTAGCTCGCCTTTTTATCCATGCAAAAGCGCTTATATTGTTTGTTTGCTTCTACATACTGGGCTTTAATGCTTCTTGTTTCGGACCCTCGTACAAGCTTTAATAATGCTAGCGATTTATTTTTTAGCTTTTCACACGCAAAGTCACACCACGCGTTCTTTTTGCGTAAACTAGATGAAGTGCTCATTTGAAACGCTGCATCATGTATTAAGCATTCCAAATCACGCAGTGGTAAGAGATGTATTTTAACAGAGGCTTCCTTTTCTACCAGCAGCTTATCCATTCTAGCCTGGAAAAGTATTTTACCTCGGGCTCTCCATTTTAGTATCTAACAGTTGGCAGTTGTTGTCTTTTCGGGAGTGCATTGGATACTTTCTATTCCAATCGATACTGAAATTGGAAGATGATCCGGGTATGTTTCGTCCTCCACTTTGAAGCCTTTAACTTTGGAGTGCCAGTCTCCATCAATAAGACAGTAACCTATTATTGAACTACCCTGCTTCCCCATAAAAGTCAGTTCACCTTCGAAGTCATCATCACTACATCCGTTTAGAATACTAAGTCCAATATCATTGCACAGCTCTAGCAATGTCTACCTTCTGCATTTATTTGCTTGTCTTTTGAGCTTCTTTTATTGTTTGTTATGTTAAAAATTGGTTCTTTCTCGGATGTCCGTACATTAAGATCTCTTATTAACATCACATATTTGGTTCTAAGATTACATAAGCCATCATAAAGCATATCGAAATCTTGCTGCCATTTATTGCAATTTAAGTGCATTGCTATATATAGCATTTCGTCCTCTAATTGTACCTTACATTTAATTCCAACAGATTTCTTAAAAGCACCACCACTTGCTCTACATCTGTTAGCTGCTTTCTTCGCTGAAATCCAACCCAACGATATATCACATAAACATACTCGTATCTATCTGTACGAAGAAAAAAGTATGTTTTGCTCCTTTTGTTTGAACTGGAGCCGTTTCCAAAATAACGGTTGCATACAGGTACCGTTTCTCTTATTTCATATTATTGTCGCATATTTAGAAGTACTTAGCAAAAACTCTTACTGTCGTCAGTGTGTTGGACCACTGCTCGTAAGGTTCAATGTTCGAACCCCAGAAAACACCTAAAAGTTTTATTTTTTCATGGTCCCCCCTCTCGCGAACGTCTGACAAACATCCGAGAATATTGTTATCACGAAAAAGCTTCTCAAAACGGATATCAATTGCCCTTCCATTCCATTCGTGGGAAAAATATAACACACACAACACGAGTGGTTACAAGAAGCTAGACCTAGGCCCTTCATGGGCTGTTGCGCCAATTATAAATGTTTGTATGTACATTCATCAATTGGTTTAGTACATCAACTTACAAAACGACTAAAATGCCAACAACACGCGCTGTTCCCAAACGATCGTTCATCTACCTACTGATCGCGTCCGAAGCTACTTAAAGACGATGATCGGACGAATACTTCTCAGCGTGGTTGATTGTTTCTCGGTAAAAAAGTTTTACTTCAAAAATTCAAAAATAAATAAGCAATCTAATAATATCAGAACTTTAGACCCTATCGACTGTTTTACAATATACATATGTACACATGTATATGTATATATGTATATAAGAAAATAATCGACACTTAATTTTCGCAGCATTTTAAATGCTTTCTCGTTCTCTACATATAAGAATCAAATAATCGCACTCGTCACCCTACCTAAACCCAAGGTTTCTGCCCCCTCCTCTATTATATGATATCAACAAAGTTTTGGAGAAAAGTACGTTATCCTGACGTTGAGCAATAATTTGTTCTCCTCGTCTGAATGATTTAATAGCCATTTAGCGTATACTACTGCTTTCAGGACCAGATACCTACAAAATGTTTATGAGATACAGTGGGAAATGAATCTTAAATCAAATTCCTCATAAGTACTTCAATTAAATGGAAAAATACATGAATGCTCATACGTATGGCAAGCGATTCATAGATACAGTCGCACCGGAAAAGGATACTTTTCCACAATCATGAAACCGATGACACACAACCCTTCAATTGACGCATATACATAATAATTGCACATTAAACCCGCTGCAGTATTATACATCCTCTTTGAATGAATTATAGTGCAGTCGCCCGGCACCGCTTTAATTTATACTTTCCCATAATGTCACTCACACGAAATAGCTCTAGTTATGTCGAGTGGCAAAGCTACTGAAATTGAATGCTACAATGTATCGAATCGATGACTGCAAAACAACCACAATTTTACGTTTTTTTTTTTTTTTTTGTTCTTTTATAACACAATGGCGCGAAATCCTTTCCTGCATTCTGCGGCAACTTTTTACGACTTCATTCAATTTATTCAACAAAAGGATATATTTATGATTTTAAATCAAACGCGATATGCAATTCATATCACACACATCCTCTTTCTCGGATGACTAACATAAATCACAAAAAAAAAAAATCTCAAAAAGGATGCATGTTTGCGTTTACGTTAAAAAATATTTAATTTAAAAGGCTTAAGGCTGTTATTCTGGATGGTTTCCCTTTTCAGAGCTAGGATGAGGTAAATGGATGCTGCATATAGCTCAAAGGAATCCTTTTTGTTGAAAGAGTCACGTTTCAGAATAATTTTCCACTAAATAAATTATTTAAATTCTGCGTACCTTTGTACCTTGTGTGTGCTTTGGTTGGATGGTGTGCCTTGTTCGTTATCTATGAGGCGGCTATCTTTGGTTGTGCAAAATTTATTTGCATGCTGAGTGTGAAAACGAAACGTGCTGTTGAAATAGTTTTCATTGCAATAAACAAATCTATAATGTATTTCGTGAGCCAATTTTCCGGAAATATTCATATCATGCCGGTAAAAATAATTGAGTTAGTGTTGGTTCGTGTAGAACTTTAAAGGCATCCGACTTAGTGGAGGAGGAGAATAAGTATTTTGCTGGTAGGTTTGAATGAAAATCTATGCAGGATGCAAGCTTGGAGACGAAATTGGGTCATTATTAAGATCTAAGGTTGTAGAACTAAACATAAATTAATATTACTAATGTTGCAGTGGAAGGAGTTCTATTGTGATACATACAAAACCACTCTCAGCCATATACTCAGTTCAGTAAGTAGCGAAGAGCTTAATTCCAATCATGGCACAGATAAACTAATGCATATCGGAGGCCGCAAGGTCATTTCAATCAATACGAAGGCAGAGATGGGAAGATACTTCCGGTCTAGATGGACTCCCTGCCATTGTCATTAAACAATGTGTTTGCAAACTAGCCCCGCCCCTCACTGCCATTTTTCAGCTATCAATTGCGAGTGGAACTTTTCCCGAATTGTAGAAAGACTCACTTATTATCTCAACCTATAAAAAATGCTGCAAGAGTGATATTTCTAATTATAGACCAATTGCTAAGCTCTAATGCTCTTTAAGAGTACTTATCGTTTATGATAAGATGTTCTTCCACTGTAAATTAATCTTCTCCCCCAAGCAACGTCGGTTCTTAAAGGGTAGATCTACATGCACTAACCCTACTGAATTTGTTTCCAACTCATTAAACGTTTTGGAAAATGGTAACAAAGTAGACGTCGCGTCGTGGCCAATGATGACAGTAAAGCGTTTGACAAAATATACCAACAAAACGTAAAACCCAATCACTGCGACCTCAGAAGTACCACATGTTAGCCACATAGGACCGCTGATCTTCGTTCTTACTATAAACGACGTCGAGCTTGTCATTACGCGATCTAGTCTACAGATCTACGCTGACAGCATGAGGATCTCTAGACAAATTTCTTGCACTCGTTGTTCTCATTAATTGCAGGCTGACCTAAATATATTATTTAACTGGTGCCGTCAAAGCCTCTTACAGCTGAATGCCAAAAATTGTCAATCAATTAATAGCTCTCGGAATTTGCGTATCAATCTGGTAAATCTACGGCCATAGCCCTACACCATCTAGTCAGCACTATTGAAGAGACTTTTGTTAAAGAAGAAAAATGCTTTATGTTCTTTCCCGGAAAATTCTATAGCCTTCGATAAGCCAGCGTTTTAATCAATTCATTCTGCTCCTGATGCCAAAGGTATTGACCCGCAAACTAACAAATGGATATGCTTCCTGTTCAGGAGCAGAATAAGTACTGCCAAGCTTGGATAAATCTCGATCTCCGTGAGAACTACTAAGGATTGTGCTCAAGGGGGAGTCCTATCCTCTCTCTTATGATCCATTGTAGTTCACGACCTTCGGATTTCTTAACCCAGACTACGCAGATGACGTAGTCATAATAGCTAGAGGGAAAGTTGAATCCAATATTACTGAACAAATGCACCATGCCCTAGACAAAGTAAATAATTGATCAGAAGGACTAACGGTTAATACAACTAAAACCGTAATCATACCCTTTACCAAGAAGGGAAATTTAAGCCTTCAAGCACTATCACTAAACAATGTACAAATAGATTTCCCAAAAGAACCAAAATATCTTGGGGTTACTCTAGACCACCAATTAAACTAGAAACCTCATGTAGACAGAACCATTGAGAAGATGACAAGACCATTCTGGGCCTGCTCTCTGTTTTTCGGTAATAAATGGGGATTAAATCCAAAAATGATCCACAGGATCTATATCACAATCGTCACCCCGATGGGGGCAGCTTTGCTACTGTAGTGGAAAAAAGTAAATCAAACCGTTTCCGCTCTGCAATTCAGAGGGTGCAAGGACTAGCCTGTGTAGGTATTACGGGTGCAATACCCACCTGTCCAACAGCTGCGCTGGAAGTTCTCTTCAACCTTCCAACTCTACAAATAAATATTATGGATACTGCGGCTGCCAGTGCACTAAAGCTTGAACTTTTATGCAACAACGCAAACTCAAATTTAATTGACCACATTAAGATCCTTGAGAATATTCCGCTACTACCTATCTTTACCAGCAGTATCCATTTTGGACTTTATGCCAAAAAGAATCCATATCAACTACCACTTTACAGTTACCATCCCGGACCGCAGCTATCGGCATTATCGTCAAAGAACACCTCGAGTCAATTGGTACACTAATGGTTCCAAAATGTTGAACGGAGCAGGAGCTGGTGTCTTAGGCCACAACTATAAACAATTTACACCACCAAGTCAAGCAACAACTATCTTCCAAGCAGATGATTATGCTAGTAAACTCTGTGTCATGCGTCAGTATTAATATTAATTCAGATTGCCTAACAGCACTCAAAGCTCTCAAGTCCTTCGACTTTGAGTCAAAGCTGGCTTGGAACTGTCTCCAGACTCTCTTGTAGCTTGCTGCACACAACAAAATCACATTAATGAGGCTCCCTGGACACAAATGCATCCCTGGTAATGAAGCTGCTGCTAAGCTTGCTAGACTAGGTGCCCAATATCCTCCCACTGACCTCAATCTCTCTGCGGTTTACCTACCAGCCAGATAAAGATAGGGCTATATCATTGAGAACACGAACAACTGCTCTCACATTAAAATGCACAATGTGACTTAAGGCATTCCAAAAAATTGGTCAATTTCTTAAAAAATAGAACCAAAGACATTCTTTTTTTTTTTTTTTTTGTCGGGATAGGAAACACTCGACTGGAGCACTCAGACACAACTGGTCCATTGTACTGCCAGAGAGCAAACCCTGATTTACCCATTTTATTGGAATTTCCTTGACTTTCGAAGAAAGCCAAGCAAGCACTTCAGTGATGAGGAGTTTACAGTACCAGCACTCACCACATCCGCACCGAAGATCTGCCACCTGATACGAGCAAAGGCCGGACACTCACAGAGATAATGTTCCGCGGTGTCGTCGCTCTCTCCACAAGCGTCGCAGATTGTAGTGTCACTTAAGCCTAACACGTTAAGGTGCTTGGCAAAAGCGATGTGGCCTGTCAAGACGCCGATAAGTTGTCTACAGTCTTTTCTGCTGGGAGACAGCAAGAATGCCGCTGATTTCTTACAGACGTCCGGGAGCATGCGTTTAGTCAACCTGCAACCTGGAGAGTCATGCCACACACAATTGTGCTCGTGAGAGACCCAATCGTCAATGGAAACCCTAACCGAAGACGCTGGAAGACCCAACGCGGATTCGGGATCTGAGAAAGCCTCCTCTGAGCCTTGTCTAGCAATCTCATCGGAGATCTCGTTCCCCAAGACCCCAATGTGACCTGGGACCCAGATAAAAGACAGAGAATTCAGCCTTGCGACCGAGTTCAAAGAGTTTTTGGTTTCACGAACTATTTTGGAAGTGATTAAAGGGTTAAGCAAGGCCTTAAGCGCAGCCTGACTGTCACTACAGACACAAATGCTACGTCCCTTCCACCTGTTCTTCACAACAAAGTTCATGGCCATTAAGATTGCATAAGTTTCCGCTTGGAAAACAGACGCATATTTGCCTAACGAGAAGTGAAGTCTAATGTTGTCGACTTCCACGAAGACCCCAGCGCCACACCCTTGACTGGTTTTGGAACCATCCGTGAAAATACGACTACATTCCATTCCCGGCTCTGACCGAAGCCAGTCCTGGACACAAGGAAAGTCGACTCTGAATTTGCGCATCAGCTGGAGTTCTGGTGTCGTTGCATCAGACGGCATATCTATATAGTGTCGCGCAAGTTCATCAAAGTTCCAGTGTGGAGTATACCAAAAACCGCCTCGCCTAAGACGATGGATGGCTTTGATAGTGCAACCCATGATATAAGTATCACGGGGAGGTAAGTTCAGCAAAGCGTCCAGAGCAGAGCCAGGCGTACTCGGGAAAGCTTCTGAGCAGCCGAGACAAGCCGTTCTTTGGAGTTTCGCACAAAAGGCAACCACATATTTACGCGAGAGCCCCTTCCACCAAACAACCGACGCATATGCGAGGAATGGTCTTATCATAGCCGTGTAGATCCAGAGAACCTTATTCGGTGATAAGCCCCAAGTCTTACCAAAAGCACCCTTACACTGCCAGAAGACTGAGAGCGCCTTGTATGTTTTCGACTCGACGTGTTTGGACCAATGAAGTTTCTTATCTAAAATCACTCCCAGATATTTGGCTTCATTGGAAATGCGAATGGTGACGCCTTTTAGTACTGGCTGAGTCAGACCGGTCAAAATCCTCCTTCTCGTAAAAAGAACAACCCCAGTCTTACGAGGATTCACAGAAAGCCCACTCCTAGTACACCATTCATCGATCATGTCCAGAGCCGCCTGCGCGTTAGCACAGACCGTCGCCAGGCATGGCCCGACAGAAAGTACGGCGACATCATCCGCATATGCCTGAGCGTAGACGTTAGAACTATTTAGAGTGTTCAACAGAGAGTCGACCACCATGCACCATAACAATGGAGACAGAACGCCACCTTGCGGACAGCCCCTGTTTACCCCTGTCATAACATATTGGCCACAATCCGCATCCACTACCAAAGTTCTATTCATTAGCATTGCTTTAATCCACAACACTAATATTTCATCTACCCCGTGTTGTCTGGCAGAGTCGCACATGCAGTCAAAAGTCGCATTGTCAAAAGCACCCTCAATGTCGATGAAGATACCCATCGCGTATTCTCTCCTTTCAAGCGCGCATTCCATTCTGGCCACAAGATTTTGAAGTGCGGTCTCACAGGATTTCCCACGCTGATAGGCATGCTGCATCTCCGATAGTGGATGCAGTTTCAAAGCAACTTTGCGCACGTGAAATTCTACCAGTCTCTCCATACTTTTCAGTAAGAAGGATGTCAAACTTATAGGTCTGAAACTCTTGTTGAGCGAATAGTCTTCCTTACCAATTTTCGGTATGAAAGCTACTCTGACTGTCCGCCAAGGTGTAGGAATATATGCCAGCGCCAAGCCAGCGGTGAAAATTCTTTTCAGAGTTGGCAATAGCTGATCTATACCCTGTTGCAGCATAGCTGGATATATTCCATCGGTGCCAGGCGATTTGAAACCATCAAAAGATGCCACAGCATATTTGATGGCCTCATCTGTTACCACGGCTGATGCAATATACCAGCTGCGCCGAGTTTTCTGACTTAGATCAAGCTCAGCCTGGGTAAGCGGGCCAAGCTGCGACCTAGTGATTATCCGATTGCCAGGAAAGTGAGTCTCCAGCAGAAGACTAAAAGCTTCCGCTTTCGTCTCAGTAAACTTGCCATCAGATTTTCTCAGTGACTCCGGTTTGATCGGCTTGCCCCTTTTGAGAACCTTAACCAACCTGCTGGTTTCACCGAGTGTCTCGATCTTTTCACAAAAATCTCTATAAGAAGCACTTTTCGACAACCGAATTAACTTCTTGTAGTCTTTTTGCTTCGATCTAAAAAGATTCCAGTCACCTTCTAAATTTGTCTTGAGTGACCTATTTAGAAGTTTTCTGGATTCTTTCCTAAGTCGCTGCAGTTCTGGGCTCCACCAGGGAACCGGAGTTCTGCAGGGGGTTTTTGTCAATGGGCACGTCAGTTCAAAACAACTGGTAAGGACACTAGTCAGGTTTCGAACAGCATCCTCAACCTTTCGTTTCGTTCTGAGTTTAGTTGGAGTTTTGACAGATCTGTCTAGCTCTTCCCTAAACCGCACCCAGTTAGTTTTCCGCAGATTCCTCCTCTCCTGCAAAGTTATGACCTCGCATTCGATTTGGAAAGCGATGTGTCTATGGTCTGACAAGGACACCTCCGGCAGTACCCTCCAGTTAGTAATTGACTTGAAATACCTATTAGATAAAGTCAAATCAATTACCTCCTGCCTCCTTGCCGTAACAAAAGTTGGCTGGGAGCCAACATTGTTAATTACCATGCCAGACGATAGTATAAAATCTAGGAAATGGTTTCCTCGTATGTTACATTTGCTGCTGCCCCAGACTGTATTCGGAGCATTCGCGTCGCAACACATGACTAGTCCCATCTCCCGAGTGTCACAGTACTTTATGAGTTCGGCAACCGCCTTCGGTGGTGGAGGCATTACCGAATCATAAGGGAAGTAAGCCGACGCAACGACGAAGGTTTTCCAACTTCCGGTCGTTTCGTAGCTTACAGCTGCAGCAACCAGGTCCTGTCCACAAAATTGTCCAAGCTTGGTTACTGAGAGGAAATTCGGCACAATTAGACAAGCTCTCGGTCTTTCAGATCGCTCGTCACATAGCACCGTTACTCCACGAACACCCCCAAAACCACACATGCGCTTGTTTCGCACGTATGGCTTCTGGATAGATGTTATGTGGGGTTTTGTACGCACCACGGAAAGTCTGCTACTTAAGAGAGCGGTAGCAGCCTTTGAGTAGTGGACGTTTATCTGCGAAAATATCAAAGATATAGTCGTAGTTTTATTAGCAAAACGGCGCGCACCAGGTGCGCACATGCTTCCGGCAAGGCGAGCGCCCCTACCCGTGGCATTGCCTGCCTCAGCCATTTTCTGTCCGCTAGTGCTGGGACCTTTAGGGGTAACAGCACCAGTATCCACCAGATTTTGTGCGCAGATAACGCCACCGGTAAGAGTGTGCCCGACAGAAGAGCGCGCATCAGATGCGCACACGCTTCCACCAAGAAGAGCAGGCGAAACTTGCTCCATCAGATTGGACCTGTTCGAGCCGACCGAAAAGGAGCCAGCGTTAGGTCTGAGGGATTGATCGGCTCCAGTTGGAATACTTTCTGCCGACCTAGGCTTCTTTCCTGTCGCTACTGAAGGATGACTGCTTTCGGCGCTTGCGCCTTCAGCTGACTCTGCAGCCTGTTTGCACCGCGCCATCGCCGCCTTCCTTCTTCTCCTTTTCAGTTGACTCTTAGTCAGGAGCCCATCGGAGTGCGCCGCTTCGGGAGCTCGTTCAGCCTTATTGGTTTCCCGAGTCAAACCGTCACCGACACAACTTTGACCAGCTACCTTTCTATTGAGACAGAGATTAGACGTTCCAGCCGAAGCCTTTCCGCCACTTTCTTTGCCATTCCAGCCCAGTCTACCAAACGAGTCAGAGACAGAGCTGCAGGGGTCTTCTGAAACAAGCGTCGCTACTGCTTCTGATTCAACGCCAGAGGCGGCGGGTAAAAGTATGGTGGTTGGGACCTCCAGAATCATCGTCCCGGCCGTAGTCAAAAAGACCACGGGTGGATTATCGTTTTCACGAGTACCACCTGGAGTAGATACCGTACAAGTTTCTTCCATCATACTGTCAACAGGTTTTGCGTCACAGTCAAGACGTCTTCAGCCTTTAGTTCGATGTCTCACCTGGGGTCCTTTCGAGCCCTTAGGGTCATTGAGTCTTAAGCCGTTCCGCCACGTCAAGGCAGCTGAAGAATGGGAACGGTAAAAGACATTCATACAATGAGCAAACACGCCCTGGTGTAAGTCTTTAGTGTGTCGGATCACTACGCATGAGGTTCCAAGTTCGAATCCCAGAAAACAGCAACAAGTTTTTTCACGGTCCCACCTCTCGCGAGCATCTGACAAACATTCGAGAGTATTGTTGTCACGAAAAAGCTTCTCAAATCTCCGTTCGGATTCGGCATTAAACTCTAGGTCCCTTCCATTCGTGTGAAAAATATAACGCACACAACATAAGTGGTTGCGAGAAGCTAGGCCCTGGCCCTTTAAAAAGCTGTTGCGCCAAATATATTTTTTTTATTTTATTTTTACAGGGACAGTCGCTCCATTTGGAAATGAGCCCGTTCTCTTAGTGGTGCAGTTTTTGTGAGGAGTATTAAAATTGAAGATTTTTATTAGACTAAAGATTTAATGGAAAAGCTTACGGGATCATATAATTTTATATTTAACTTCCGTGAAATGCCAAACAGGTTTATCCTTATTCAAGAAAGGAAATGTTAACAGCGCAAATAATTATCGTATCACTTCATTCATGAACTCTGTCATGAAAATATTTACGGGTGTCATCCTTGATCATTTAACAGAGTGGATACAGCAACAGAATTTGCTTAATGAGTTTCAAGCTGGGTTTAGAGGGGAATACTCAACCGTGGATAATATATTTCCATGAATGAGTATATCGTAAAACATATCTGTCTAGGAGAATATGCGAGTATATGCATTCTTCGTAAATTTCAAGGCGGCTTTCTACTCTCTCGATAAGCATGTCCTCTTCATTAAGATCAACAACCTGGGAATGTCAAAGCCTAAATGAAGAAAACAGGATTTCATTCTAGAATGGATATAAAGGATCCGCTTAGTTTCAAATGAAAATGGGAGTTAAACAGGGCTGCCTACGAAGTCGTCTACTCCCCTCGTTATTTTTAGATGACCTCACAACATACTTGGCAGATGGGATCATGTTCGTCAGACTGACCATCAAAATGCTCCTGTATGCAGACGACATCGTTATACTGGCAGAGACCATGCACATGTTGCAAATAATGTTAAACAGATTGCAACTGTTCTGCTGTTTGTGGAATCTTAAAGTTAATACGAGCGAAATAATGGTTTTTCCAAAGAAGACGGAAGATATGAAAAATGGACCTGGAAAGGCGGAACGGGTAAAGAAATATTAGTGGGTACCTTGGAGTCATCATCACGCCAAAGCTATCGTTCCGAAAACATTTTCAAGAGAAACTACAGGAAGCGAAAATAGCCATCAACTGCAGTTGGACAGGAATTTTGAGAAAAAAAAGTAGCCCCTAGTGCAAAAGATAACCTTCTTGAGGCGGTAATGAGGTCAGTAATGTGTTATGTGACTCAGCTATGGGTATTTCTTCAGTATGAATGGGTGGATAAGTTGTTGAGGTACCTCATTAAAAAAATATTTAGAATACCCGAAAATTTCCCTACATTCATGTTACACCCCGAAACTGGGGTGCGTGCGTCTTGTACATATTTACGCTTATGATGCACTTCAGTTGTACAGAGCAAATAATGTGAGTTCTAGGTCACCGACTACCCCATATAATTACAATGCACCTTCTTCAACGAAAACTGCAGTTCTTCGACGAATGATCAAAGCTGGATTTTCAGCACAATATACCACTTATGATCGAAGAAGACTGAGTGAAGTATTGGAAATTTTTTTTCAGACTCTGGTGGGTGAAATCGAAAAGACTAAATTCCTAAAATGCAAAGAGAAGGCGCAGCAAAGTGAGTCTAGAAACATGTATCGTACACTCTTCGGAGTCAAAAACTACTTCCACCACCGTAACACTTTGGATACTATCTCTTTGATTTATAATGTCAGCGGCGAACTTTTGTATCAAAACTATGTCCCTCATGGCCCCGAGCGAAACACAGTGTATGTAGCTTATAGAATCTCAGGAAAAGGGATAAAATATGCAACATTTTGCAAGAAACTGCCTCATTTTGAGTGGGAAAAGACGAGTTCATTGGACAAATTCACTTTATCTGCAAGCGAAACCACAGACGCACTAAATGACCAGGCTAATAGGTAAGCTCTGCGTTTCTGTACCACTCATGTTGGCTTTCTTTCTTCATTATGATAGCCACTTTGACATTAATCTCATCCCATCTATCCTATCTACTTAATGTATGATTCCGGGGTTATATCCTGTCTGAAATTTCCTTCCAGTACAAGTATGTCGTTCGCTTATCTAGGGTAGGCGTAGAAATATTACTTGCTTAATTGCTTCTCTCCAGGTTGAGAGTTGCTATCGTGTCCAAATCTGTGATGATACGTTCTGCAGCATCCTTGGCCTGCTAACATCTGGGCTTTGTAGAATATCTGCGTTCTATGTTTTCCACAGATACATATCTCAGTGTTGCATAAAACTCTATTTGTCTGTCCGCCCTTGTCAGAGGAATACCATCTTTGTCGTCATTTGTTTATGGTGGTCCAAGGTGGGCGGATATAGCTTGATTTTACTTGTTACCGCTCTGTTAATCAAATACTTCCTCTTTGTTTTTTTCACTAGTCGGTCTATACATGCAGAGCGAATGGACACCACCGCTCCGACCCGCGCAGAGTCTTCGAATCTAACCCGGAAGAATGATGCAGTAGAGGGCCTCTTCGCCGTAGGAGACGCGCACAAGTTCAAGGTGACCTCGGTCAACTTGGAGTGCGCAACTGGAGGAAAGGCTTGTTGGTTGAGGCCCAGGTTCTCCCCGAACTGTAGCGCTACCTAAGCAAGCTCTATAAACCCCATAGGTACTACAAGAAATGCGCTGATTGGTTCTATAAGTCTCCTGTGTCTTCCCTCTGTTTGAAAATCCTTGCTAGTAGCCCAGTTTTGATCTCCACACAAATTTTTAAACATTGACTGTTAAGTCCTTTATATTCTGCCACTCCAATGTTGGCATATACTAACAAAAAAAAAAAAATAACCGTATCAACGTCAGTGGCCTTGAGATTAAGTGAAAGTCAGTCCCAAATCTTTGAAAATGGGAGACCTGGGGTGAAGACTCGATTAAAAACTGACGTAGAGAAACAGTACTTCAAAAAGAATAAAGAAATGGTTAATTGTTTTTTACGCATAGAGCAAGATCTTCAGTAATGAATGGGGGCCGAAAGCCGTTACCATTCACTGCATTTAAACAGTAATTATAAGACCCACCCACTTACGGCTGCTTGGTCTGCTGTTTAGCTGCAGACAAATCTACATGTTTAAAGAACTCACTGGGATCCAACGATTATACGATGTATAGACCCAACTCGCACTATTAGACTCTCCAGAATCGCAGCCCTTGAAACTATTCTCGTGCTAGATTCGATATCTTATAAACTATTTTTGGAGCAAATACATATATAAATTGTGCACAGCTGTTTACTTGCCGGATGTCCTAAAAATCGAGATACAGCTCTCCAGCTTTAGCTAGGTCAGAGAGTAGCTTTAATCTAATATTCTGTCTGACATAAATTGGCATGTCCTTACGCTTGGGCTGATGGATTCTAAAAGCTGCCTTAGCTACGGAATGAGAGGGATAGGATCTCGATATTTAGAAAACTTGTCCCAGCAAGGATGAAGTCACGAATATCTCATTTATAAGATGTGAAATCTAGTACAACAAAACCTGAGCCGTACTAGATTAGAGAAGAGAGAAAGGAGATAGAGAAGAGAGAGAGGAGTAGTTTCCTTCTTGTTCCTAAGAAAGTATTGTAAGAAGTAACGTGGTCGACGAAGACACCATTTTTGTTCTTTTTTTGTCTTATATAATTTTGTTAACTTTATTCCTTTTTCCGAAAATAAAGTCGAGCCTGTTGGTTGAACGGGAGTATTAAACCATTTTATAAATCAGAAGTGGGATTCTGAGGGAATCCAGACAGTGGAACTACGAAACCTGGAAACAACGAAGAATGACGCCGAAAATAAGTAAAAGGAATATGGCGGAGTTGAAGCGACGCTGCAAAGATCTAGGGCTACCAACGACCGGTCGAAAGAGGGAACTAGTGGCAAGGCTCAACAGCACAGCCAACGACGATGATGACTCCACTGGCCGTAGGTCTATCGATGTTACTACGATTCAACGTGAGCCGAACGTAGCCGCCATCAACGAAACCAGGCAGCTGAGGGAATCAGTCGAAGTTCTGCAGTCATCTTTAAAACGACTCCTGGAAATGAACACCACACCTCAAAGGGAAACGCAGGAGCCAGCTCATCGTATCACACTCCCAACGCAAGAGTCTCACGACAACGAATTAGAGACAAACGTCACAACTCGCAGGGGAACGTCGCCGTCATCAATTCTCGGGCAAGCAAATCAGATACACGACAATTCCAGGAACCGATTCCGTATAAAAGAAATCTGCTCTCTCATTCCCTTATTCGACCCAAACGATCCATCGTCACCAACAAGCGACCTGTTTATAAGGAAAATCCGACGATTCGCAACAAACTACGATTGGGACGACATCTCCACATTGATAGCCGCACAAATAAACCTACGAGGCATTGCCAAAATCTGGGTCGACGGGCTGTCAGACATTTTTGAGGGATTCGATGACTTTGCTGATCAGCTGCAACACGATTTCCCAAACGTCAAAGTGGAAGCCGACTATCATTTGGAAATGCAGCGATGAGGAAGACTAAAGACAGAAAATATTCTGGAGTACGTGCACAAAATTATTGCAATGGGTCGAAAGTTCAGTCTGGACGACAAGTCCATAATAAAGTATATTCGGCTTGGAATGGACGACGTCAGATTCCAGGACAACACCGCAACGCAGGAATTCTCCTCCCTCCGGGATTTCCAGTTGGCAGTCGAGCGGTTCGTCAACAACCAGCCTCCTAGTAAGAAAGCCATTGACGTGACATCCAGGGGATCTCACGCATCTGCAGTGTCGGTGCCTATGTTTGAGAAATCGACGAAACCATCCCGGACTACGATAAAGTGTTTCAACTGCAATAAGGAAGGGCATATCTCCATCAATTGCCCCGAGCCTGCCAAGAAACAGAGATGTGACGTCTGCAAGAGAACAGGACATACAGCCACAAATTGTACCAACCGTAAGGCGCCATCGACGATCACCACTGGAGTCAGCATAGTAGAACAGCCAGAACTACCAGCCACCGCTGCACAGAGGGAAGAACCAGTAACGCACGAGATAATTAGGAATTGCGTTTGTAAATTTGAAGAGGGAATAATTGATGCTCGCGCATTGATCGATACCGGTTGTGGTATTAATCTGATTAAAGTGTCCAACGTCTTGGGACCATTCAAATTCGATCCTAATACAACGACCTATAAAGGCATCAATAATTCACCTCTTGTTATTCTCGGTAACGTTGAAATTTGTATAACGATTGTTAATGTTAGTTGCAGGATAGTTGTTTCTGTAGTGGCCGACTGCTCGATGCGACCTGATTTGATCCTTGGCAGAGATTTTTTGAAGGCGACTGGATTGCAGGTGGGAGTTAATGAGAATGGGTCAGTAAAACTTACGAGCGCGAGCAACGTGGAAGATGCTGAAAGCATTCCTACACGGAATACATGGAACGATATTTTGAGCATCGATTTCGAAATAGATACAGAACATGTGTTAGAGGTAGACGAAACGATCGATCCAGAACTACGTATTCAATTTTACCAAGTTATGCAGGAATATCGTGCCCAACCAAAACCCGATAAGCCGATTACAGAGTATACCATGACGATTTCCTTAGTGGATGATAGAACTCCGGTAGCATGTGCACAACGTAAGTACTCTCATATCGAAAAAACTGATGGTTAGGAAGCGCGACGGACGCTTCAGAATGTGTATTGATTACAGGAAGCTGAACGCGTTAACCGTGCGAGATGGATATCCGCTTCCTCTGATCGAGGATTTGTTGGATCGTTTGAAAGATAAATCGGTTTATTCATTAATAGATTTAAAAGACGGATTCTTTCATGTAAAGCTTGATGAGAATTCTAAGAAGTTCACGTCCTTTATTAGTCCCGCCGGACAATTCGAATTTAACAAGCTTCCTTTCGGTTTAAAAAACGGTCCATCGGTTTTTTCACGGTTTGTGCACAAGATCTTCAAGGATCTGGCCGAACGAGAAGATTTAGTTATTTATATGGACGACTTATTAATAGCCACGAATAATTTTACGGACCATTTATCTGTTTTGCGAGAGGTTTAAACGAAAATCTATTAGAATTAAACGAAGCGAAATGTAGTTTCATGAAAAACAAAATTGACTATTTGGGGTACGAAGTGAGTCGGGAAGGGATTAAACCAAAGAACAGTCACATAAAAGTGGTTAGGGAATATCCTTTGCCACGCAATATAGTGGAGTTACAACGCTTTCTCGGGCTATGTGGATATTTTCGCCGGTTTGTAAAAGATTTTCAGAAAATTAGTATCCCGCTTTATAATTTACGCAAATTACAGACTTTTAAATTTGGCAAAGACGAAATAGGTTCGTTTGAGCTTTTGAAAAAACGATTGTGCGAACAGCCATGCTTAAAGATTTTTAATGTAAATTTACCCACTGAGGTACACACGGACGCTTCTAAGCACGGTTATGGGGGGATGCTCCTTCAACGGCATAACGACGGCAAAACGTACCCCGTTATGTACTATAGTGCCCGAACGACACCGGCTGAGGAAAAATATCATTCGTTTGAATTGGAAACCCTTGCGGTGGTCAACGCATTGAAACGGTTTCATCCCTACGTCTATGGTCTCCGGTTCAAACTTATGACGGACTGCAATTCACTGGCACTTACCATGAATAAAAAAGATGTCAATGCGCGGATCTCCCGGTGGGTACTATGGTTACAGTCGTACGATTTTACTATGGAGCATCGACCCTCAGACAGAATGCGTCACGTGGACGCCTTAAGCAGGTTGTTTGAGTGTTCTGAATGTGCTCTGATAGACGATGACCCTTTTACACGTACTTTAATCTCGGCTCAAAAAGATGACGAGGGCGTTCTAAACGCGAGGAAAAAAGTAATGAGAGGGGATACTAGCGAATTCGGAATCCACAATGACCTGGTTTACAAGAGAAACGATCGACAACTCTTGTTTTACGTGCCAGGGTCTATGGAGGAAAGGGTTCTTTATAAGTATCACGATGAGTTCGGTCACATGGGACCACAGAAAACGATCACTGCCATCAAACGTATATACTTCATACCGCAGTTAATTTCGAAGGTCAACGAGCACATCTCAAACTGCTTAAAGTGCAAAATTTATTCCCCGAAATCAGGGAAGGCAGAGGGATATTTGAGAAGTATCGAAAAGCACAACGAACCATTTTCAACCATTCACGTAGACCATTTCGGTCCCTTGGAGTTGACAAAACGAAAGAACCGACATATACTCGTCGTCGTAGATGGGTTTACCAAGATGGTGAAACTGTTTGCATGTAAATCTACGGGTTCGACCGAAGTTATTAAACATCTAAATAACTACTTTAGTTGGTATAGTCGGCCAGCTAGAATCGTTTCCGATCGAGGAGCGGGGTTTACATCTGGTGAATTTCATCGGTTTCTTCAGGATAATAACATCCAGCACGTGCTTAACGCTACTGCCACTCCTAGGGCCAATGGCCAAGTTGAAAGATACAACCGGACACTACGACCAATGCTCGCCAAGCTCAGTGACGTCAAATTAGAATGGGACCAGGTATTAAATAGGTGCGAGTACGCCATGAATAATGCGAAGAATATCTCCACTAAGGAGTTGCCGGCTATTGCTCTGTTCGGCGTGAAGCAACGAGGTGTTGAAGTAAATTTAGATGTAGTTGCAGACTTGGTAAATGAGGTCAACAACACCAATCGCGACTTGTTCCGTATTCGCGACGACATGAGCAAAAGCATTAAAACGTCACAAAGTCTTAACGAAGCCTACTACAACGCAACGAAAAAGGAATGTTACCAATACCGGGAAGGAGATCTGGTCGCTTTACGACAGCACTCTACGGAACCCGGCACGAACAAGAAATTGCAACCTTTGTTTAAAGGACCATTTCTCATCCATCGAATTCTTCTCAACGACAGGTATCTCGTCGGAGACATAAACGAATGTAAATACAGTCAGAAGCCCTTCGTTTCGGTCGCTGAACCAAATCATCTCAAGCCATGGATCTGCTCGGGGACGATCAGAAGTCAGGACGGCCGAACTATAAGATGTGAAATCTAGTACAACAAAACCTGAGCCGTACTAGATTAGAGAAGAGAGAAAGGAGATAGAGAAGAGAGAGAGGAGTAGTTTCCTTCTTGGTCCTAAGAAAGTATTGTAAGAAGTAACGTGGTCGACGAAGACACCATTTTTGTTCTTTTTTTGTCTTATATAATTTTGTTAACTTTATTCCTTTTTCCGAAAATAAAGTCGAGCCTGTTGGTTGAACGGGAGTATTAAACCATTTTATACATTATTCACATCCCCATTCCCTCACAGTCTTTCTATCTGCTGATAATGTCCATAACATAAATAACCCACCAGTCAATTTATTTGTGTATATGGGTCAATGAAGCTTAAACGATAACAATAAAGATTTTCTGCGTAATTGAATACAGCAATTTGCATACCGCCACAGACGGAGAGCAATTAAGAATTCTTTTAAGGAAACTATTCCCGCATACATACCATTATGCTAACAAATTCAAATTCAGTAGCAAAGCGTAAATTGAAGGAGGAAGCCTTGACACATTGCTTTTCTTATAGACGCTTTGTGGCCGCTATTACTCCCAAATGTCACATAAAAAATCCATGAAAGAAAATTTCATTCCTCCATTCATGGGCTTTAGCCGGTGGATCTCTTGTGTCTGAATACGTACATCCTCCTTAGTACCTAAAACTGCTCCAGGGATACGGATTAAAGTGCGACCCCATTATTAACATCATCATATTATTCTCCTTCCATCAACAGTCTTCCCCTCAAGGACACCATAGTCTGTAGTTGTTCTTTGTTATGAAAAATGAGGACTCTAGCCCAGCACACACACGCACATGCATACACCCAGTAACAGTTTCCATGAAATATTCACGTCAGTTTCACAAATTAATTATTTACAGGAAGTAATTAACCCATTAGAGGAGAACTCTAATGATGTGGGTCGGGGCAGGGAATGGAACATAATATTTAGGGTTTGTTTTGAAAATAGTTTTCCGGGTTGACAAGGGCTGCTGCTAAGTGGGTAGGGGGGGGGGGGGGGGGGGGGGGGGGGGGCTTAAATGCGATTCGGTGTCACAACTAGCTATTTGTTGGTGAAAAACATAATTTGACAATTTGATAGATGGGATGTGGTCAAAAATTGCAATCAAATTGCAATCACTTCTGTTATGAAGTGATTTCAATTATTTCGGGTCAGTTAAGCCACTATTAGATAATAATTTGTTGGCTCATGTCGGGTGTATAATTATTTACGGGATTTAGGGCTGTTCGATCATTTTTGTTAGCTAACGGTTTGCGGTTGAAATAAATAAATGTATGATATAGCTCGTGAATTAATTCCTAAACTAAACTGCACTGTAATCCAATTATTACGTGCTGTATGTGTGTACAGTTGCGGGAGAATTTGTGTATCTGCAACAAAACTGTGTACTGTCACCAGTTTTTTTCCTGGCGACAGGCGATTGGTTCTTTGTTTCTATGCAGATGAGAACTCCAATGAGGATTTGAAATAAAGGGTCATCCAGTAGCTATGATGAAACTTTAACAGGCGATTACGGCCATATTTGAAAATATTTTGCTGTCATTCTACTGCCATTGCAGGCGCCGCCGTGGCGCAAGTGGTTAGTGTGTCGGATCACTGCGCGTGATGTTTCAAGTTCGAATCCCAGAAAAACACCAACAATTTTTTTCACGGTCCCACCTCTTGCGAGCGTTTGACAAACGTCCGAGAGTATTATTGTCACGAAAAAGCTTCTTAATTCGCCGTTCGGATACAGCACTAAACCGTAGGTCCCTTCAATTCGTGTGAAAAATATATCGCACACAACATGAGTGGTTGCGAGAAGCTAGGCCCTGGCACTTAAAGAGTGTCATAGTCACAATTTTACCACTGTGCGATATACGTTTCAACAACGCATCGAAATTGTGAAAATTCATTAGCAAAATTCGATTTCTGTTTGCGGAACGCTCCGAGTGTTACATACGACTTACGATCGTCGTAAACGTGCTTCTGAGCTCACCATTCGGCGAATTATAAAGAAATTCGAGAAAAGTGGTTCAATGAGGCATTGAGTAGTCCCAGTACGTCAAAAAAAGGCGCGGTTGACCGAAAATATTGCTGCTGTGGCTCAGAGTATTCGCGATATCCAAAACATCTTAGTTCGTGGTCGTCCTCAAGAACTTGACCTTTCGTACGCTTCAACTTTGCGAATTTCGCCAAAGGACTTGGGCCTGTATCCACACAAAACTCAAATTGTTTAATAACTGGAGCCCACTGACCATTATATTCGTCGCGCATTCGCTGATTGGACTCTGGGCAGTTGGAAACCGATCCAAGTCTTGGCCAAAAATCATCTTCAGTGACGAAGCGCATTTTCTGGCGCACATTGTCGATTTTGAGAGAAGAGAGATTATGCCATTGAATACCGGAAAACTAACTTTTTGGTAATCCGTGGGAATCGATGGTATACCCAACATTGTGCTTAGATATCTTCCTCCAGAAGCGGTGAACATTTACACCATCCTGTTTAATAATGCAATGAATAATGCCCATTATCCAGCGTATTGGAAAACAGCGGTGGTGCAGCCCATTCCAAAGAAAAATAAAGATAGTTCCAATCTCCGGTCGATAAGCCTATTTCCGAACATCAGCAAGGTATTCGAAAAAGTGATCCATAGAGCCCTGACTAAGTGGGTTAAGGACATGCACATAATTCCGGATAATCAATTCGGTTTCAAGGCGGGCATGATACCATACATGCGGCGTCTAAACTGGTATCGGTCTGATTGACTTGGAGAAGGCCTTCGATACCGTATGGTTAGAGGGACTCTTCTACAAGTTGAGCAGGCTGGGCATAAGTAAACCACTGCTGTACATACTTTATGACATGCTCACCAGTAAGAAGTTCATTGTGAAGAATGGCAATGTGACGTCTGCTGGAACTTTTGAAGTAAAAAATGGTCTGCAACAGGGCGCGGTTAATTCGCCGATCCTTTTCAATATTTACACGAGCGATCTCATAGGTTCACTTCACCATGCCATAGCGTACCCAGACGATTTTGTCGCGTACAGATCAGGGCCTAAGATTTAGGTAATTGCAATACTCTTGCAGCGTGACTTCGATAAGATCAAGAGATACTGCGACGACTGGAAGTTGAAGATTAACTTTCAGAAGTCGGAGACCATCCTGTTCAGAACGCCGTTGTCTGGGGCCTCTAGGGACACCAAAAAGAATTGGCGAAAGTTCTCTATCGTGGGACAGCATGGGCAGCCACTTGCGAGTCCAAGTGCAGTCAGGTACCTTGGGGTCTGGCTAGATCAATATCTATATTTTAACGAACAGAGCCAAAGTTGCTTTTGCCCTCACAAAGAGACTGTTTTATAGCAGCCAACTCGATGCGAAGGTGAAGGTAATCTGCTACATGGCCCTTATTCGGCCTATGCTCGCATATGGATGTCCCGTGTGGTACAACGTGGGGCCAAGCTTGTTGGAAAAGATGCGGGTGTTTGAGAGGGCTTGCCTTCGTTTGTATAGAACACCAGAGTCTGAGTACATAAAATTCTATCGTAATGAGGGCGAATCTGATAAGAGTGGATAATTTCTTGATCAAGTATATTTAAAGGCATATTGCAAGAGCAATGACCTCGATGAATAGCCTGATCTTTGGGGCTTATTATCCCAATAATCTCTATCACGAGAGTGTGCGCCTTAACGGCTTTATCCCTCCTGAAGCATTCCTATATCTTGATCAGAGAGGTCTGATCCAGGATAAGTTAGCGGTGCCGCTAATCTTCCATGTCGCCGGAAAAGCTGTGGATAGGCGACTCAACTACGACCGAGACGTCGCACAGGGTAGTCTAGAGCGACTACGGTTCAGTAGGGCGGTTTCAGTCCGCGATATTCAAGATGTTAGTAGGCAGCACAAACAATTTTGGTGGCTTAATGAAGGGGAGGGGACGCCGTCGTCGTTTCCTCCTAATCCGGGTTAGCCTATAACTGAGGCAGAGCGGGTCGTCTATTTGTTTGTTTCAAACAATAGCCATGGCCGGTTACATAGTTCTAAGGTAGTCTTAAGTTGGTATGTTAAAAAAAAAAAAAAAAAAAAACAATAGCACAGTACTTGGCTAAACAAAAAAAAATAGAAAAAACATAGAAAACATGCACAGCACTTGGCTTTTTAAAAAAAAAAGTGTGTATTTAATTACACATCGTAGTTAAGTTAGCTTAAGATTATTTTAAGGTAGTTTATACGTTTTATCAAATAGTTCACAAAACCAGTCCATTCACTAAGTTTTTTTTCTATAGTAAACGTTTTTCTTAGTTTTTAATTCATCAATTAGTTGTTATAATAAATAAATTTAGTTAGGTTGCGTCGAAAGACATAGTAAGTTAAAATAAGATAGTTAAGTTAATTAAGCTAGTTTTAAGCGTTTTTGTTAGCACGTAAGGTATACTGAATTACAAAATAAAATGCATTGAAAATGAAATGAATGAACTAACTTTTTGGTGTGGATTATGGGCCAACGGCATAATTGGATCTTATTTCTTCAAAGATGAGCATGGACGGTCGCTGACTGTCAATGGGGCGTGGGAGCGAGCCCTGATAATCGAGTTTGTTTGGCCAGAAATCGATCGTTGGGATATTGGAGCGGAGAGAATGTATCAACTTCCTTCCATTATAAATGGAAGGAAGGAAAAAAATATAAACCAAAGCAATGTCAGAAATAGAAAATTAAAATCATTTTTATTAGAAATAACATCATAATCCTTTAGTACATTAAAACATTTGAAAAGTAAATTCGTAACTTGAATTAAATGTTAATCGTTTTCATAAATCTCACAACTTCACTTTAGTTTCAAATCATTCTTAAAGCATAACAAAATTCACTTTGATGATTGAATCTATACTAAAAAGTAAAATCTAATGAATAATCTCCGGCAGATAAGCCATTTGGTTTCGCAGGTTATCAATTGTAAAGTCTTAAAAAATGTGAATAAGTAAAACATGAATTGAATTAAATTGATCGCCAAAAAAAAATAAAAATTGATCTTTGTTCTAGTATCATCTCATATATGTACCTTAAGCGCAGTGGGAAGCAGGGTAATTCCTCTATAGTTACTACAATCTTTTGTGTCTCATTTTTTGTAGATTGGTAGAATAATTCCGTACTTCCATTTTGTTGGTATTTCTTTTTTCCTCCAAGCTAGACTTAATATTGCTAAAAATTCGAATACACCCCTTTCGCCATTGTTTCTAAATAGTTCAGGGGCCATCTCATCTATGCTCGGGGCCTTCGCAAACTTAACTTTCTACAAGGCGGCTATAAGCTCTTCTTAGGCAATCGGGTTTCCTTCTTCTTGTTCATGGTGGTTTATTGTTCCTTCTGGTTCAATATACATATGCATTAGACTCTTTCCCGTTCAGCAGTTCTCCGAAGTAATCTTTCCACCTTTTTGCAATCTCTTTTTCTCCAGTTATTATTCTTCCATCTCTTGCTTTTATGTTTTGCAGTTCAAAGTTTTTATTTTTAAGTATTTTTAGTAATCGATAGAATATTTTGGATTTTTCTTTATTATTCTTTTCAATGGTTTTTCCAAACTCCTCCCACGATTTTATTTTACCTCTGAGAACTTTCTGCTTGACTATCTCCCTCAGCTTTTAATATTCCTCGTACTTCATGATACTGTTTTTCTGTATTTAGTCTTTCCATAGTTTTTTCTTCAAATTAATTTCTGTCCTTAGTTCTTGTGTCCACTACGATGTTCCTTCCTATTACCTTTTAGTTTACTTTGTCCGCATACTTTTTTAGCATTTTTAAGCAACGTTTCTTTAAAGCAATTCCATCTTTTGTTTAAGTCTTCATTTCCTATGGTTGCATATCTGTTTATACGTATCTCTCCGACCAACACCTTCACATATTTTTCTTTGATTTCGTCCTTTCTTAGCACTACTTTGTATTTAACCCAAATACTCCTGCACCAGTTCCTTCCTCAGTTCTTGATCCATCTACATACCATATTACCGTGTGGTTGTTCAGCGGCTGTGAGTCGTTTGATAGTCAGATATAGTAAGGGCAAAAAATAGCATCCATTGCCCTTCGATTACGTAGCACATTACACACTTTCCTTATCTGCGAATAAAACGAGGTAATATCCACACGTTCATCGCTGTTAATCACTTCACTAAGTATATGTTCTCCAAAGCTATTCCAGAAGTAACTTCGGCAAATACCATTAAGTTCTCAGACTCAGAGATTGTATTCGTACACTTAAAC
The DNA here is from genome assembly GCA_945910035.1 of Brachypalpus laphriformis. Classification (NCBI taxonomy): domain Eukaryota; kingdom Metazoa; phylum Arthropoda; class Insecta; order Diptera; family Syrphidae; genus Brachypalpus; species Brachypalpus laphriformis. Next base: position 40,548,745 of record OX246753.1, read on the forward strand.
CATCAATGCCAGCCCGCCCGAAAAACAATCTCATTACCCGGTTCCATTACTCCGTATTTCGCCCAACAATAAAACTTTAGCAACAAAACATACCCCAAAGGTCTACTCATTGCACTAATGATGTGTTGGCAAGATTTCCACCATAATCAAAGCACACCAAACGACAATGACTTTTGCTTCAGCTACTCCTACTGTTTGGCTTCATACCTAGATTCTAGTGCATATGAAATGTGTCCCAGTGGTAGTTAGAACTGCTGTGGGCGTTCAAAATTGAGTTTCTACTTTTTTGGCAAGGAACGCGCGATACCATTGCTCTGTTCTATGGCAGCTGGTTAAATGACTGCAGCAACGACCCACATAGAATTCAATTCAATGATTACAATGGGAATTGCCGTTAACTACAGCAGCGTGTTGGGTAACAGCAACAACAGAGCCACCTACGCCAGCACCAGCACCACCAATAGTGCAAACACCGTAAGGGCTCTTAGTAAACCGTAGTATGCCTGGGGGTAAACACAAACCAACAACTCGTATACAACACATACTGTTGCAAGCAAACAAATATGCAATGTATTCGCATTGCAACAATAGTTTGCTTGCAACACAACACTGCCACCCCAAAATATTCTTAGAGCGACCGATGGGGTGGGTGGGTGACTTAAGGGTTCACTTTTGGGTGGCGGCACATGGTGTAGATCAAATGAAAGACTAGTTAATAGCTTCTATGATTCGCGCCGGTTGCAGTTGATGTTGAGGAACATTAGGATTTTGTTTTTCCCTTCATTCTGGGTGAAGAATATGATGACGATGATGATTGCGGTCGGAATGACAATGACAATGATTGCTCTTGGTGTACATTACAGGAGATAAAACAGAGAGTAATACTGACAATTTGATTTGTTTGAAGTTATCATAAGAAGGACTTTCGTGTATCTGCTGGGTACATTATGAAGGAAATTAGCAATAAAAATTAGATAGTTGAAGGATCTTAAAGAGGAATTCAAAAGATTCCAGGAATTAATTCGCTTTCATTGCTTAACACAAAGTAAGACGTAGGATTGAGTCTTGCATATCTTCCTTTCAACAAAATTCTATGCATTCGAAACTGAGTCCTGAAATACTCATATATCTAAATAGGGTTTTAATACCGGTTTTTATTAAATAGGGAGGTGGCAGTGGTGCAGTGGGTAGTGTGTTTGCTCGTTAACTGATGTGTGGAGGTTCAAGCCCCAGTTGGGAACAGCAATCATCAGCCACCCGAATATAAAGGAAAAACGAATAACATCGAAGTTTTTCCAACCACTGCACCAAAGAAAGGTTCCTGCCTGGTAGTACAATAGACTAGAGAAGTCTGAGTGCTCTGGGATTCGGGTTTCCTTTTTATATAAAAACAAAAATATTAATAACGACATGAAATCACACGATTTTGTAAGAAAGAATCTGCTCCTTTTTGTGAGCAGAACTAATGGTATGCATCTATGTGTTCTAAGGAGAGGTGATATGACGTATATCATACTACGAGCTATGCTCTACCCAATGCCTCGTGAATATTTACGTGCAGGTTCGACATCATGTCTTTCTTCTCTAGGTCTCAGACTTTTCACTAAATGATTTCTGTTCGTTCCTCTTGCGGTAGCTCTTGCATAATGCTTGTAACGATTCCTTTTTCGGTCACCCACGCTTCGCGCGTTGAGAGCTTTCAAACCTTCTGGTGATAACTGGGCCACCAATTCCCCTTTCCAAGGTATTTCTGCCGATCTTACATTTTTGGTTTTCCCGCAGCATTTCACAGTGCGACAGTAGGGGTCCTTTGGAAGCTTTCGTACTGCTTGCGAAAAGTAATAGACTACCGCACCATATTTTCCATTTCTTCAGTTTTTACTTGTCAACATTTGGAATACGTGGACGTATTCGCCAATTTTCCGGTTGGGGTATTCCATCTCTCTTGCCATTCTGTTTGGGCAGAATCCCTGTTTATCACCTATCCTCATTACTGTCCTCATATAGTGGCTCGGATTTCTTCCCTTCAAATAACACCGATTGCTTCGGCTGTGACCGTCGTAATTGCGCAACATACTCTTAATGACACTATCCTGTGCGTAAAGTTCATCCTTATCATGAACGACTTACAATTCATCACCAATTTCGATATGAAGGCCGCATACATATAAATTGACATACTCACCGTCATAAGCACGTTTCTGGTCAGATGTCTGGAACCTTCAATATTTGGCATTAGCTAACGTAAGGGTGCCGCTACCCGAGAGACCTTCTCGCCTACGTAGGCTAGTTGCTCTCTGAAATTAAGCCTCTGAAGTGAAGATTCCTTTCCAATCATTCACACCACCTAAAAAGAGGCCTTCCTCAATTACATCATCACTCGGGATTTGACTTGGAGCCTTTTCGGGCCAAGGCGTTAATGTCCATCTGCTCTACATTTCCTGCCATCTCATTTGTTTTATGCGTAATCTTCAAGCTAGTTCAATATCCACTCTTCTGGCTATGTCGATATCTAACCAAGGGTATCTTCATCCGCTTTCGATAGAGTCCGTGCCTCTGGGCTACTCTTGTGCAGGGCTACTCTACTCTACCTACCTGTATCTCCTTGATCAAATGCTTCTTAAGCTTATTCTTTTGCCTTCTGATAAGTCGATGCTTTTCTCTTCTCCTCTGCCCGCAGACCTCACAAGCAGCTCTGACCCGTCTGTACAGTGCCATTTTATATGCTTCTTGTTTAGTTGCATGTGCTCTCCGGCATTCTTTATCAAACCAGGGTTTTCATTGCGATGGGCAAGAGAAACCCAGTACATCAGAAGCGGCATCTCTAACGTATTGCGTGCAATGCTGCCACTCGTTATCTGCACGTGCTGCTAGCGGCATAGGACATCTTTGAGGGATACGATTTATTAGTTTTGTTTTGTAAGCATTTTTAGGTTTGCTACTTAACTTGTACCTCACTTTAGGGGGTTTACACTTGTTACACTTTGGGGGATACTCGATTGGTAAAGGTTTCGACGGTTTCTTGTGATTACAGCCGGTCGATGTCAAACTTTCTCACAGTACTTCGCTGATTCCGCACTGCACTGAATATCCACAATCGTAACCTGGCTGCAACCAAGTAGTGGTCCGAGTCTACATTGGTTCACCGAAATGTTCACATACCCGATATAGTAGACAATTAACTTATGTCGATAATATGATATTGTAATAAATTTGGTTGACGGATCTTAGCTTCAAATTCGCACGTCCTCCGTCTAAGGTACTCTTTCTAGACTTCCAAGACGCACACTATATTTCAGCCAATCGTGGCATCAAGAGATGCCAAGTCCGGTTTAACATTTGTGAGCTCAAGTTCATCCAGATGTGCTTGCGCAGATCTGAGCGTTTAGCTACACACAGCAGAAAACAACGTTGCTCAAGGGAGAGTCGATTTGGGGGATCAGAACTAAAAATCTGCCAAATTGGCCGAACTTTGAAGAACGATTACTTACTTAGGTGGCGCTACAGTTCAGGGTGAACCTGGGCTTCAACCAGCAAGCCTCTTCATTTAGTTCGGTCTCTAGCTAATTGCTTTCAGTTGTGCCCTCCAAGTTGGTCGCGGTCCCCTTGAAATTTTGCGTGCCACCTACGGCTAGGAGGCCTTCCATTGCGTGGTCACTCCTCCTTCGCTCCTGCAGGTTGGAGCGTTGGTGTCTATTTGCTCTAAATGTGCCAGCCATCTCAAACTTCCAAAGCTCAGTTTTTGACTAGGTCGATGTCGCTGTATAGCTCGTATAGTCCGTCATTGAATCTTCTCCTCCAAAACTCGTCAAAGCAAACGGCCCCAAATATCTTACGACGATTTTTTATCTCAAAGCGACCAAGCATATCTTCATCCGGTTTCAATAAAGTACATATTTCAATGCATCAATATTCTCGATCGCTCGCTTTTCATCTTCTTTCTTCTTCTTTTGAAGAAGACGATGTTCGTCCCGTCTCCTTGCATCACGAGCAGCTCTCGTCTTCCTTTGCAGTGCCGCTTTATATGCCTCTAGTTTCGCTGCATGCACTTGCCGACATTCTTCGTCAAACCAGGGGTTTCGAGGTGTTGGTCGGACGAAACTCAACACATCAGTTGCGACGTTTCTGATGGCATATTGGCAGCGTTGCCACTCGTCTGCGGCACTTAATGCTGGCAGTCCTATGGTTGAGAGATTTCTTTCAATTGTAGCTTTTCGACGTTCAATTTTCTCACACTGATTCTTTTTGTTGATCAGTTTGGGATACCCGCATTTGAATCTTAGCTACAACAAAATAATAATCCGAGTCTATGTTGGCCGCTCGGAAAGTCCGGATATCCAGGGGCATGTCTTACGTCGATCGCAATATGATCTCTCTCGTCTTCCTTTGCAGTTTTCCTCTTCCTGTGCCGCTTTATATGCCTCTAGTTTCGCTGCATGCACTTGCCGACATTCTTCGTCAAACCAGGGGTTTCGAGGTGTTGGTCGGACGAAACCCAACACATCAGTTGCGACGTTTCTGATGGTATTGGAAGCGTTGCTACTGGTCTGCGGCACTTAATGCTGGCAGTCCTATGATTAAGAGATTTCTTTCAATTCTAGCTTTTGACGTTAAATTTTCTCACACTGATTCTTTTTGTTGCTCAGTTTGAGATATCCGCATTCGTATCTTGGCTACAACAAAATAATAATCCGAGTCTATGTTGGCCGCTCGGAAGGTCCGGACATCCAGAATACTGGAGGCATGTCTTGCATCGATCGCAATATGTTCAACTTGGTTGATCGCTACATGATTATTGGACCGTCATGTCTGCTTATGAATATCGAGATAAGGAAACCATGTGCTTGCTATGGTGACGTTTCGCTCCACAGCGAAATCAATTAGCCTTATTTCGTTATCAGACGTGGTGTTGTGTAAGCTATGCTTACCGACTGCCCTACCAAAGACGTCCTCCTTTCCCATTTTGGCGACAAAATCGTTCAATATGATTTTAACGTCGTATTTAACACATTGCTTGTATGTTTTGTAGAGGAGCTCGTAGAAACAATCTTTGGTGACAGGGTCCTTTTATTTCGTGGGGGGATGAGCACATATCAGACGTATGTTAGCGAATTTATCCGAGGCTTGTGGTTGTTTCTGAACCAGTGTTTTTCTTTTTACGTGGTAGGGAAGTTACCCCGACGGCACAACACCCAACCGACTTGTAATCCAAATATGTCGAAGCAGCTCTCTCAAGGTGTTCAGTAGGTTCAACCTAAATGGAACTGTAGACGCCACTGTTATCTCCATACAGGAAATTTGTCCACTGCCTCCAAGATCTTGCAAAGGTGTTGGTTATTCAATCTCTTCCATGAAGGTGCTAGGTACCCATTGCTCACCAACGTGTAGGTAGAGAGTACGAGTTGGTGGACCTAGACTTAGTGAAACCGCATGTGTTTTCGAGTAATCGCATGTACTACTCTTTGAGCTTTTTTTTAACCCTAGGTAATTGAATAGTGATTATGCTAAAATCTGTTCAATCAAAACTGAAATGTCACACATAATTCGAGAAATATTATTCCTCTGGTCCCAGCATTTCCCATTGAATCATTAGCACCTACCACCATTGTTTGCAAATCTTTCAACGACCCATATCCATTTATGCTGACGTTAGCACTAACAATCAGAACATAAATTTAAGCAGCCGTTGCGCAAAACAAGCCTCGGAAATCTGCACCAGCTTTTGTTTTGAAATTTTCGCCTCCACATCCCATCTGCGACGACTGAAAAATTTGTTTACACACAAAAACTTCCAAACAATCTGCGTCTAGGTTTTGTTGCTGCTGCCGCTCTGCTACATCCTTCCCGACCGAATATCTATTTTTTTAGCGCGGAAACACCCTAAAATTATTTTTCAATTTCTTCATGATTTATTTATGCATTTCGTTTTTTTCACTTGATCCCAACCTCGAAACCTTCCTGAAAAGTTCTCTTATACCTCACAGAGGAACAAAAAAAAAGCAAAGTTCAGCAAAAAGCAAGGAAAAGGGAAATTTATTGAAACCACCAAAGGAGCAGAACCAGGAGCAAAACTAAAGTGGGCGTCGTTGTGTGTCTGGCTTCTGTTTGGCCTGGCAAAAGGTAAGCAAGCATCCAAGAGAGCCAAGGATCCAAGGAGCACCCATAAAGTGCGTGGTTGCAGTTATTGAAATTTTGCCAAGAAAAGAATCCGCTTCTTCTGTGGCTTCAAAAGTTGGGTGAAACGCCCCTTTCTGGAATTCAAGAAAGATATAGAAAGAAGCAAGGATTCTCTGAAAAATCTGAACAAATAATGATGCATTATGCATTTGAAATGATTCAAGGATGTCGCCACTAAGCAGAGGTTTGGAGCTAAATGAAAATAAAGATCTTTGGTGATGAAGAGCATTCAGTGTGAATCAGTGCGAAACTTTTGCGAATAGTTTCGTGAGTTTCAAAGAACTTATTTGAAAGAATCGGTAAACCAAACTTTGGCTGTTCTCATTGGGCATTCTATGCTATAAAGACCAACATATTGAGACAAAATTTACTTAAAAGAACCATTTCGAAGGAATCTGATTCTATTACTCGAAAGTCCCAGAGGTTGTAAGATCTAACACCATTCGTAGAGAAACGCATTTGGAGGACTTTAAATTTTCTTTAATTTGTAATAATTGTTGTCACGAATAAGCTTCTCAAATCGCCGTTCGGAGTCGGCATTAAACTGAAGGTCCCTTCCATTCGTGTGAAAAATATAACGCACACAACATGAGTAATTGCGAGAAGCTAGGCCCTGGCACTCAAAGAGCTGTTGCGCCAAATATTTATTTTTTTTATAGTGCAAAGAGTCATTGCCCAGTCAGACTAATAGTATGGGTCCATTGTGCCCAATCATTTAACCCTGGAAACGCTGTAAAGAAAGTCCGCTGTCAGAACCACCCAGAAAGCGATATAAATTTCAGGAGGTCCATCAGCTCAACATTATCCAAGCTCTCCAGCTCCAAGAAGAAGTAACTACAAAGAGTCCTCATTCTTCTGATATATAGGGCAGGACAATCACACAACAGGTGATGAACAGATTCAATTTCTTCTTCGTCCCTGCAGCTTCTGCAATAGTCGTTATGCAGCACACGGAGTCGCTACACGTGAAGGGCATAATGGCCAGTAATTATGCCAGAAATGACCCGCGCGTTATAACGACTAAGTTTCACCAGAGAGGTTGATCTCTTCTTGCTGTAGGCCGGCCATAGCGTCCTGGCCGTTGGGCATGTTTCCAGATGAACCCAGCGTATGTTTGCTCGACCAGTGTCTGATTGGGGTTACTACAAAAGAGATGGTCTGCGATAAGTGCAGCGCCGACTCTTTCCTACCAAGCTCGTCAGCCCTTTCGTTACCTTCGATATCCACATGCCCTGGTACACAACAGAGAGCCACCGCATTAGCTATCTCGTTTAAGAGTCTCTAGATATATTTGCTTAAAGTGTGATTTGCAGCTTTTCACAGCCTCGACCTAATTACAGCAGAGTCCAGAGCCTTAACGGTTGCCTGGCTGTCTATATAAACAGTGAGCGTTTCACCAACGATATTACTCTCGAGTATAATTTCAGCAGCCTGTATGATGGCTGTGAACGCGGCCTGAAAGACGCTGCAGTCGTCGTTTATTCTAAAGGAGTGGTTTATTCCTAGGGCTTGACAATAAACTCCGGCTACATTGACAACGTCCATCTTAGAACCGTCGGTATAGAAGCCAACTTCTTTTTTTTGTGGTTGTTCGTTTCTTCCAGTATATTCAGTTAGGAATTCTTGTAGCAAATGTCCTTTGAAATGCTAGCATCGGGTTCATGTAATCAGTTTCCGTCACTCCACTGGTAGTCCCCCATCGGGACAGAATGGAGGCGTGGCCGTAAAGGCTCAGTAACCACAATCGATCTTCTCTCAGTCTTACAGCGGTATTAGCCACCAGACTGCTGCAGTATGTGTCAAGCGGAATTAAACTAAGCATGTTTCCATGCATGGTTTCCGGTGCACGCCGCACTCTGGATTTTGGTGAGATTTTAATATTGTTGTATTGTATTGTATTGTGTTGTATTGTTGCTCTCGTACCGTCCACCATACTAGTGAATCATATGTGAGAATGGGTCTTACAACCGCCGTGTACATCCAGTACACCATAGCTGGTTTAAATCCCCACGTATTACTGAATGCCTTTTTGCAGGAATAGAAAGCTATGCTTGCTTTTTTGACGATTTCGGCTATATTTTCCTTCTAGTTCAGTTTGGAATCTAGAATTACGTCCAGACATCGAGCTGAACTTGAGATACTTAGTTCAATGCCACCGATATGCCCCCGATATTTGGGGGTCTGAAGGTAGGAATTGATCTCTTCTTAGTGAAAAGAACTACTTTCGTCTTTGAAGGTATTCCGGGTTAAAGTACAATCGATGCCGCTTATTATGGAAGACAACATCGATCAAATGTCTTCTACGAAAACGCCTGCATGAATTTGACAAAGTCCCAAAGAAATAAGTCCAGATGCGTCAAAACATCGTTCGTATGTAGCCGATTGACTGTTTCATTTCTGGAGATAACACGGTTATCGAACTTCAACTTATTTAATTTGATTATTTGGTCAGCTCTGTTACATGTGGTGTCCTCTTGTTGAAACCGTATATACTCCAAGTACTATGGGGGGTCGGCCTGCGCACAAGCCGTACTACGATGGGTCGGCCTACAACAAGCCTTACTATGTTTGGTCAGCCTGCACACAAGCCGTACTATTGTGGGTGGGCCTGCAAATTGGAGAAGAAATTACAGACGGGCTATACTGACCTGGGGAAATGCTTTCACAGAAGGGGGAAAGTCTGCTTATACTCTGCTCAGTAGCGCACCCGCAGTGGGAAGTGTGCGCCGCTTCAAAATGTATTATTGGATAAAACTGCGGGAGAGTCTCGAGTACGCTGGATTGGTACGTTAAATTTAACAAGTCTGAATGTTCTTGGTTCCTACTCAGCTATATAAAACATTTTCCTGCAGAAGGAAACTGCGAATTATGTATCATCGGTCGATGACGTCATCGCGGCGCTTTCTTAACTAGAAGAATAACGATGTGAAGTGCAGTAATCTGGGTCCTATGTGCTGGGTTATAAGCAATAACCATAGGCGAGAGCTAATACTAGTCGATGGGGCAAATGATTATTCGGTTTTGTCTCTACCAACGAACAATGGCAGAGTAAAGCGGAATTGGCGCAACGACCACAGCAAAGGTAAAGTCCTCTTTATTTTGACATCGGAGCGATGTTATGCCAGATGGATGGCAGAAAAATCAACAGGCAATTGTATGATAACATAACGAAGGCAGTATACTCCTTACCTATCAACGTAGTAAACAACTCGTCGGTCATAACTGTTGGGGAAAAGCCAGTTAGTATTTTTATTTGTGGGAAAAATTGCTGAAGAATCTGTTCATGCAAGGGTCTTTGTTCACGTATCTATGCTCGGGAAATGATTTGACGAAAGCTCTAGTCTTTTGTTTCCTATAATGCCGAAGTCCACCAGGTCTGGGACCAGAAGAGATGGTGTCCGATGCTGTATTAGATACGATCTTCCAGAGCCTATGGCACTTAGGGCTAGTTAACCTTGATTCTTAGTATGTATTTTGCCTTGTAGTTGCCTGCTGCCAGAGATCTACCTGTTATCAAAAGTATTGAAGAATTGTGTGTACTGCTCTTCAATTATATAAAATCGCGGAGGATAGTACAAGCCCGATATGTTAATCTTTTCTGGAAATTCTTCCCAATAAATAGAAGTTGCTTGTAAGTATTCCTTACTGTACACCTCCATTAGATAGATAGATATATAAAATTGTGAGGTGCAAGTGCACTGCGACCATTAAAAGATCTATTGTGGGCCCATATTACGGCTCTAGCCGATGATATACTTGGTCTAGAGCACTTCCTCCAGTCCAGCTGCTACAACAAACTGGGGTGTCTTCAGTGGATCTAGTTAAGGTAAATCTATTTCTGATGGGAGGGAGGCACCTAGGTGATTTCTTCTTTTGTGGATCAGTGTTTCGCATTCCATAAGAAGGTGCGCTGGTATTCCTGCGAAGTCCCTGCAGAATCTGCCGTGTCCGTCTCCCTCTATTTCCAGTTTTCTAAGGTGCTCCTTGAGTCTGCGGTGACCCGTTAACATACCCGCCAAGATTCGAAGTCAATTGTTATTAACACTTAGACAGGCTTTGCTTCTTTTCTGGTTGTATTTCCCCAGATGGCCTTTTGTCTATCTTGTTTGGGGGATATCATCCCAATGTTTGGCCTCTTCCTTTTTCCTGAAGTCTACTCGTACTTTTTGGGGTCCTATTCCACAAAAGGGTTCTGGCCCAAGGAACAGCGTGTCTGATCCGTTTCTAGCTAGTTCATCAGCTGCTTCGTTTCCCTCCACTCCTACATGTCCTGGTACCCTGCAGAGAGTTACTTTCTTTGTTTCCCCAGTTTGTTGATTCTGGTGAGGCATTCCCATAGTACCAGTTTGGATCTGATCTGGTGCAAGGTCAGTCCTTCAATAGCGGCTTGCCTATCTGACCGTATTGCGATGTCCTGCGCGTATCTTTAGATCGTGTGAACTTCTACTTGAAATATACTGGAGAATATTCACAGTAATTCTGAGTATCTACTCCTGGGCCCGTACACCCCTGCCCCAGTGCCACTAGATGTTTTCGATCCGCCTGTGTACCATTTAATTGTTTCTTGTTTGAATTGGTATTTATCGGATTCGCAGCTCCAGTCTCTTTTGTTGCTCAGCTTTGAATCAAATTTCGTTCCAAAGCAGTATTTCTTAACCATATCATATCTGCGCCAGTCCAGAAGTGGCACCGATTTGGATAGGATTACTCGCTCTTTGTTTGCAATGCATGTTCCTTTCCCGATGCCCTCTTTGCTGATTCTCAATATGGCCTCCTTGGCGATTCGCTCTTGCACTATGTGTAGCGGAGGTATACCTACGATCACTTCTAGTGCGGCTATGGGACAGGTTCGCATGGCTCCTGTTATGAATATGCAGACTAATCTTTGCAGTTTGTTGAGGGGTGTCCTCATCGTGGTTAGCCTAGTTCTGTTAATCCATGCCACTGCCCTGTAAGTGATGATGGGTCTTACTATTATCAGGTACATCCACCTCAATGTAGCTGGGCTGCATCGCCAGGTTTTTCCTGAAATGTTCCTGCACACCATAAGTGCTCTGGTGGCTTTGGTTACCATAGCTTCTACATGTTCTTTCCATACGAGTTTACTGTCTAGTGTTAGACCTAGATATTTGAGCTGTTTCTGTGGGTTGACCCTGATCCCTTTCAACAGTATAGGTTGCATGCGCTTTAGCTGTCTCTTCTTGGTGAAGGGTATCAGAGTGGTTTGGTAGGGTTCACTCTAAGTCCTACCATTTCACAGCACTTCTGTGTGATTCTTAGATTGCTTTAAGTGATTTGATAAAGCGTTTCTTTAAATTTCCCTCTTGCGACAATGACTATATAGTCGGCGTACGCCGGCATCTGCCACTTTGTGGAGTAGTTCATCTACTACTAGACTCCACATCAATGGTGATAATATCCGTCCTTATGGGCAGCCTATAGTGGTGCTTATTGTGATGGTTTTTTGTCCCACCTCTATCTCAGCAGTCCTAGTTCTTAGCATCCCACACATCCAATTACTTGTGGTGCGATTTACTCCTCTTATTTCGAGACCCCTCCTAATTGCTTCATGGGAAGCGTTATTGAAGGCTCCTTCGATGTCTAGAAATGCGCATACTGCCGTTTTCTTTCTCACTAGTATATCCTGCACATTCATTAAATGGTGTCTTAGCTTCCGCCTCACTAAAGTACCGATGTCCTTGCGTGCTCTGCTTATTCTGCGATGCATTTGCAAGAAAATTCTTCACCTTTTCCTAGGAGATCGGCGTATATACAACTTTTTTGGAAATGTAGACGAGATCCTGATAACCCGCCCTTATGATTTTCAGCCTAGGGGTGAGAATATCTGAGGATTGTTGGATTTCAGCGCGAGCCATACCACAAGACCTTAGCGACTTGAAGAGTTTGAAGCTTTTCAGTAGTTACGATTATTTGGAAGTTGCTATACCTACGGTGCGATTTTCTGCATTTCAGTATGACTCGTTAGACCTAGCTAGCTATCATATAATTTTTTTCTTACTGAAGGTGTCCAATGCTCGCCTAGATTTGTTAGGTTTTTTCGCATTGGATGGTTTTTGGAAAGGATTTTACGCAATTTAAACAAGATCCTGAAGATTTATAAATGCTAACACAAAAAAGTCTCCAGGGTAGACGCTTCAAGACTTTTCATATTGAAGTATCATTATAGCTCAAAAATGTATTCCTTATCAAGTTATAATTCACCTAAATAATGTACTGCGTTTATTCACTCACACCCACAACCTGCAGAAAGAAGTCATTTTTACCCATGGCATCCCATTAAGCGGTCATATTCAAATATACTACACCATCAGATCCTCAGATAGTCTCGATGAGATGACTAACGACCACAAACGACTGACAACTTTGCGCTGATTTCTTCTTTTTTTTTTGTGTATCAAAATTATACCCAGCACAGGGACAACAGGACACATGTTTCCTCAGTCGTCGTTTGCATTAGAAACATTGTTCTCCATAATCCTGCTCTCGTCATCATCATCATCATTATACCCATCATTATCGCACACAAAAGGGAAGGACTTTTGTTTTATCCTCTCCTGCTGCTCTTCCCTGCAAGCACTGTGTGTCGAAGTCAAACCACTGCTTGTCAGGTATCAGAGAAATTCATCATCGTCATCACCAAAGCATCGTCATCATCATCGGATCGATTTACAGGGTTAAACGCGACCAAAAGGACTTGATTACATTACACTCTGACACAACACTGCAAACATACATACAGTAATTTGCAACACTCTTGCACTGGCATGTCATGTATTATCATCGACACATGTATCTGTATACATATGTATATCTTTCGCCTGAGAATCCTTCGATTTTGTCTTCCTGTTTAGGTCCTGCTGTGCTCTGTCGGAAGTTAGGGGCGTTATACTTTTTTTTTTTGCTGCTAGTTCCTGTTGAGTCTGCGTTACTACCAACAGGCATCATCATCACCATCGTAGGCAACGCTATGATAAAATATAGATCATTACGTAATGCCATAGAATGAGAGTCGGATACGTGAGTTAAACTTTACTGTGTAACCCATACACATGCAGACGCACGCACAGATGCGGTGCATGCCAAATAGACAAAATAGACGGATAAAAATTGAACGCCACTCATGAAGGACGTGCGCTCGACACATATCTGTAGATCTCTTCGTGTGTGTATTTATTTATACATTAGTTGTCTCTGGGAGATAAGATGACAACATGATGGTTGATGGAAATTTATTTATTATTTTATTCTTTTTTTTCGACAGTTTTACTCCTTCACCAGACAGATAAGGCGAGTGAGGGTGTCCTTAGACATGTGCGCCAAGTTATGGTAATGGCGCTTAAAAATTGTTTTGTATTGTACTTGTACAGTCGAACAGAAGGTGGGGATGTGGCAGTAGCATCATTGAAGGATATGGGCGGCGGAAGTTTTACTTCTTCTTCGGTATCGGTGGAAAAGTTTTTAATTTACGTCTTCGGGAAGCTCATATACACTGGTAGGCAGCGCAATAAAATCCCAGACCGAGATAAGAAAATGAAATTGTCGACGACTGTTGCCGGAATGTTTTCCTTTAAAATTTTATTTCTTCTTTTTTCTTCGTGAGGATAATTTGGAAAATGTTGGTCCTTAGCGGGTATTTGAAGTCATTAAGAAAATTAATACCGTTGTTTCTCGGTTGGATGCTTGAAAATGTCTCCAGGGAGATTGGTCCTATTTACTCACGCAATACACTTTATGGGATCGGATTTTTGAAAAGTGAATTTATTATTATTTTTGGCTCATTGGCTTATTGCAGATTACTGTGCAGGATGTTGTCGACTTGTTTTGAGGTAATGGGCTTAAGAATGACGTGTTTGATGTAAAAATGAAATTTCTACTTGCCAGTCGTGAGAAGAGCCGCAATTTATTATTTAGAGTCACAGGATAAATGATAAAGTACAGCTTGTAGGACTCACACGTAGAGTCTTCAAGAATTGCCATGGGTATGATAATAATCTAGTCCAATCTTTATTTAGCTATATTTCATAAATAACTTTGATAAACCTGTACAGCTGTCCTTGTGCGAGCTATTAGTAAAAACTATTGCAATGGTGACAAAAATATAAAATTTTCCTAAGGAGAGCATACCATACTTATATGTATCTATGAGGTATGTTCATTTACTCGTACGTACTTATGTATATGTATTTATGTTTTATTTTTTTTTATATTTTTTTCTTTTCGAGGGTAGGTGATAAATCTTCCTAGACACTATGAATATAGCAAGCGCGTGCTCATAGTAGAGTCAGATTCTTCCTGACTAAAAAAATTTGTTTGATATCGCAACTAAGTAATAACTTTTCTATCACGAAATAAAAACGTTTGGTAGGTTACTTTCCACTGAAGGATCCTGCATGTTCCGCAATCTAGACGCGATTTATCATTATCTCGCCCAGTCGAAAGGTATCATCCTTTGTAGTCAGCGCAATAGATTGCTCTCATCCAAAATTTGTAGGACTATATTGTTGATATGTCCGATTAGTCGGTTTCTATGCTTTCTCGCGAAGTTTCTAGTTTCAACTTCGATTGTCGGAATTCCGAGATCCCTGCGGATATCGTCGTTTCTAATGTACCACAGTGCTTGGCATATTATTGCTATTTTGAAAAGCTTTTGCTTGGTACAACCCCAAAGTTGTATACCGTAGGTCCACATCGGCTTTATCACTTGCTTGTATAAAAGCAGTTTGTTCTCAGAACTGAGCTGGGAATGTTTTCCGAGAAGCCAGTCCATTTCTTTATATTTGATTTCGAGTTCTTTACGTTTCATTTTCACGTGCGAATTCCATTTCAGCCTTAGATCGAGTGTCATTCCCAGGTATTTGGCCTCGTTTGCAAAAGGTATTTGGGCCGAGTTTAGAAAAATTGGCAAGTCATTAGTTTTCTTGCAAGTGAAATTCACGTGAACAGATTTAGATTCGTTGAGGGCGATCCGCCAGTCCCTCGTCCATTCATTTACATTATTCAGAGCGTTTTGCAGTTTTGCAGTCGTTTCTTCAATTGTTTTCCTACTGCTAGGATAGTGGTGTCATCGGCAAATGTAGCAAGGATAGTTCCATCTTCTTTCGGTATATCACGAGTAAATAACAAATAGAGAAACGGCCCAAGAATGTTTCCTTGCCGGCCGACATTTCCTTGAGCTCGGAGTATTCGATTCCATGTCTAACACGAAAGAGTCTTTTCCCGAGATATGATTCTAGAATATCGCATAAGCATACAGGGAGAACTTGTCGTAGTTTGCATTTTAAGCAATCATGCCACACCTATCAAAGGCTTGCAAGACGTCAAGAAATACGCTTGAGCAAATCTTTTTTTCTTCAAGTGCACCTGGTCAATCGTCGAATGCTTACTTCTGAACCCAAAATGGTGGTCAGGGATAAAATTATTTTCTTCTATTACCGGTTCTCGATCTCATGTGTGAGTTCCCTTAGCGTTGCACTTGTGAGTGCTAAATCGTCAGATAGTAAATCCGGCCTATTGATGTTATCGTAAACCACTTGACTATCGTATGGTTTAAAGGTTTCTTCCAAGTGGGCCACAAAGACGTCCGCTTTTTCTTTATCTTCCCTTAACCATTCATTGGCGGCGCGGGGATTTTGGGCCTTTTGGTGCCTTTTATGGCTTTTCAAAGTTAATAATTGGAATCTTTTTTCGCTGTTAAACGTTCTAGGTAAGAGCCTATTGTACGATTCTTAAAATCCTTAATAGTCTTCTTCAACAAATTGCACAGACGATTCAAGTGTGCTTTATGCTGCGGAGCACGACTCTGTTGCCATTTTTTACAAGCTTTTCTTTTTTCCTTGACCAATTCTTTTATTTCCGGAGGATATCGTAAACCGTATCTGTGCGGCGTTTTCCTTGGATTGGGCGTATTATTCAAAGAGGCGAGCTGTACGATCTCAACGAAGCGATCAACTTCAACCTCAAGTTCATAGGGTGTCATAAGTGGAACGCTCAGTTCAACATTATCTTCAATTTCGTTCCTAAAACCTTCCCAGTTAGTTGTGCGACCAGTCAATCTCGCTGGCTCTAGGTTATAGACAAGTTTTTCGCTGATTGTTAAAATAACCGGGGAATGATCAGACGATAGATCAAAGCTCTCTTTAACTTTAATGTGGCTGGTAGATATTCCTTTCACAACGAAAAAATCTATCAGGTCAGGTATTTTAGAAGTATTAGTTGGCCAGGAAGTCGGTTTACCCGTCGAATGGAAATCACAACTGTACTCCATACCTGCCCCATAGATCATTCTACCTTTTTTCGAGCTGTATCTTGAGCCCCAGAACGTGTGTTTCGCATTAAAATCGCCACCAATAATAAAGTTAGGTTTCAGCGATTCAAACGAGTTAGTAAAATCACTTTTCTCAAGCGCAGAATGCGGTGAACAAGATAGATGAGATTTTAAGAGTACGCTGAATACTCTTAACTCGAATCGTGCACAGTTGCAAAGTTTCAAGCTCTATCTTTAGGTCTTCGGATTGTTCGATGCAGTCTTTAATAAACAAGGATGATCACCCTTTCGCTTTTCCTGAAGGGTAGTATATTTTTAAATGCGATTCGTTTTTTACGTGGGTTTCAGATATCAAGCAAATATCAGTATCAATATCGTCAAGATTTTGCAAAAGTCCGTTTGCATTCCAAGTACATATTTTTAACATTCGTTTGTTATTCATATTCTAGTTGAAGTACGCGTTTTCCGTGAATTATTTTCAAGCTTAACCAGCCTATCGAGAATAATTTTATTTATTTTGCTTTGTTCTTCAAATTTCTCGAGAATAACTGAGAAAACATGAGAGACAGGGTACGTCGAGATTTCAAGTTTTTTTTGTTGTTGTTTGGATGCCGCGGCCTGAGCGTAAGTCTGAACTCCTGCTGTCCGAGGGTTATTACCCGGTGGCTTTTCCAACGTTAACTTTTCAGTACCGTTTCTTTTAAGAACAGAGGTCGAGGACTTCTCTGTTGTCACCTTTTCCCTCGCCATTTTGGGCTCTGAACCCGGTAGTTTTAGTTTGCCTACTTTCTTCTGCGCAATCTTACGCTTTGGCTTAGTTTGCGGTTTTAATTTTGTATTTAGGGGCTTAAGGAGCGCATCTCTCCGTCTATGCAACTCTTTAGGTACTCCACAGCCTCTGTAATTTGCCGGGTACTTTCCGTTACAATTAGCACATGTTGCAGAGGTTTGTTTGCTTACTCCGCAAACTTGGGAGAGGTGATTTCCAGCGCATCTCACACATCGCGGTTTTTTTCGGCAATACGTTTGCGTATGATTGATTTATGTGCTTCCAAATTTGTTAGGGGAAATATTATTCAGCAAACAGATGGCTGCAAGTGCAGCCCCTCGTTTAAAATCTTTCTCCCTCTCTCAGTGAACATCGCATTTGCAAACAGCGATTACACCCTACCAAATAGGCATTTCCGTGCAACTAACTAAGTATTCACACTTCGAAAGATTTGGAAAAAACCCATGAATATAAAATCGATATGCATCACCTTAGCCCCCCTGGCAGCTGACCTCCTCGTGGTGGGGGGCGGGCAACGTGACTGGGATGTGCGGATGGGGTAACTTAAATAGTTATTCCCATCCATACAACCCAGTCACGGCTAACAAAGCGCACACCCCATGATGACACGAAGACGACCGGCCTCGGATATTGCCAAGCCTGGTAAGCCAGGGCATCCTTTGGAGCCAGGCCTGAAGGGTGTCAGGATGCGAGCGTCTGGTGGTCGGCTTGTCCCGCTCGGCAGCCGGCCGGGTCAAACCCGAAATGGCTACGAGCTTCCTGTCAATGGTCTCGCGAACCATTACGGGGGTCAAGGGGTGAACGCGCTGTGCATCGATAGGGGCACAGATGGACTCTCTGAGATTCGACAACGGCATCGACTTAGGATAGGCACATGGAACGTCTCATCGCTCACAGGGAAGGATCTTGAGCTTGTTGGGGAGGCTGTTAAAAGTCGACTAGATATAGTTGGCGTTTCTTCAACAAAGCAGAGAGGTTCTAAAACTGTGGACCTTTCGGGTGGGTGGAAGCTCTTCCTGTCAGGAGTCGCACCCTCAATGTCTGCTCGGGCGGGAGTGGGGATACTCACAAGTCCCAGGTTGACAGACAGAGTATTGGAGTGGATACCATTAGGAGGGAGAGTTGCGATCTTAAAGCTCAAGCTTGAAAGATCAACTCTGGCATTGGTGCAGGTGTATGCACCGAACCTTCTGTCAGAGTACGCAGCTTTCTTAGATGAAGTTGATGTTGCCCTTGAAAAGGTTGCAGATATGGATTCCTTTGTCCTGATGGGTGACTTCAATGCTCATGTGGGTGTAGATGTTATGACATGGGGGAGTGTGATTGGGAGGAACGGTGATCCTGATCAAAACGCGAACGGAGAGAGGTTGTTGGATTTTTGTTGTGAAAATGGCTTATCCATCATGAACACCATCTTTCCACACAAAGACATTCGCAAATACACGTGGTACCGTCAGAGTCTTCAGCAGAAGTCGCTGATCGATTTCTTTGTGGTACCATCGTGTCTGAAGAGAATGGTTTGTGATGTTCGCGTATTGAGAGGGGCCGAACTGTCAACTGATCATCACTTAGTGCTGTGCAAATTGTATCTTACCGAGAGAGTGCCTCCCCTACCAAAGCGTAAACCAAGGATGGTTACACGCATACGATGGGAGAGGTTACAGGACGATGAGATACGGGAGACATTTGCGCGGCAAATATCTGAGAGGTTTGAACGAATTCCAACTGTTCCATCAAATGTAGAGGAAGAATGGCAACTGTTTTCAACAGCGGTTATTGCCTCTGCGGGAGATGTTTGTGGAGTGAAGCGGCTTGGTGTGGCGGCTGGTGGTGAGAAAAGAACTGCTTGGTTTAAAACGCCCGGAGTTCAAGAAGCCATCAGAGAGAAGAAGAGAGCCTTTAAGGTGTGGATTCACTTGGGGAACTCCGATTCTCGAAATCGGTACACTGAGGCGCGAAGAACTTGCAAATTAGCTGTGAAAACAGCGAAAGAACAGTCTTGGAAGGAGTTTGGCGAGAAATTGGAACGTGACCACAGATCTGCAAATAAGATGTTCTGGCAGACCGTCCGCCGACTCAGAGGAAAAAAGTTGAATATCGTTGAAGGAGTCAAATCCAAAGACGGTAGACTTCTTTCCAATGAGGAGGACATCTTACGCAGATGGAGCGAGCACTTTTCAGAATTGCTCAATCCCGAACAGGGCACCGAAGATGACAGACCTATGGTCGAGAGTTGGGCGGAAAGTAGTCCTACGGTAGAGGAAGTAACTTTGGCGATCAAATCGCTAAAAGTTGGCAAATCTGCTGGTGTGGACGAAATTCGGCCAGAAATGCTCAAGGCTTTAGGTAAAGAGGGAGTGCAATGGCTCTCGCGTGTCATTAAAGTGGCCTGGGAATGCGGTGAAACACCTGCTGATTGGCAAATGGGGGTGATAGTTCCTCTTTTTAAAAAAGGGGACAAAAGAGATTGCGCCAACTACAGGGGTATATCTCTTTTAAGTCTCCCTGGAAAAGTCTTCGCTAAGGTGCTAGAAAAGCGTTCCAGAGCTGTGGTTGAGGACAGTTTGGGGGATGAGCAGTGCGGTTTTCGTCCCGGTAGAAGCACAACCGACCAGTTGTTCACTCTCAGAATGGTTCTTGAGAAAGCCTGGGAATATGCCAAACCTGTCTACACTTGTTTTGTGGATTTGGAAAAAGCATATGATAGGGTTCCTCGAGGCAAACTCTGGAGTGTTCTGCAGGAGTATGGGATTGATGGTTCCCTGTTAAGGGCGATTCAGTCTTTATATACAAACTGTAAAAGCTGTGTTCGGATAAACGGTATTAAATCAATACCTTTCACTGTGGGCGTTGGACTCCGCCAGGGGTGCGTTTTGTCACCTCTCCTCTTCATTGTATATATGGATTGGATGTTGCAGCGCAGCCGTGGCGGAGAATGTTTCAAAGTGGGAGACCTAAGGATTAGTCATCTGCTCTTTGCGGATGATTTGGTCATCCTTGGGTCCTCTCAAACCGAACTTCAGCGCGCACTCGAAAGGTTTGTAGCCGTTTGTGATGATGCTGGAATGAAGATCAACGTGAACAAATCGGAAGTAATGGTCGTTTCCAAAAAACCCATTCAGTGCACTCTGCATGTTAGTGGAGTCCCACTGAAGCAGGTGGAGAAGTTTAAGTACCTCGGGGTTTTATTCACGAGTGATGGGAGGAGCAATGCCGAGTTATCCTGTAGAATTGGTCAGGCTGGATCAATTTTGAGAGAGCTTGGCCAATCTGTTATAAGGAAGGCCGAACTTAGTATTCAAGCTAAGCTATCGGTTTTTAACTTGGTGTATGTTCCAACTCTCACCTATGGTCATGAAATTTGGGTAGTGACCGAAAGAATAAGATCGCGGATACAAGCTGCCGAAATGAGGTTCCTTCGCGGTGTTGTTGGAATAACTCGTAGGGATCGAGTGCGCAGCACCAGAGTACGCGAGGCGCTCAACGTTGAGCAGCTACTTCTCCGAACGGAACGATCTATGCTTCGATGGTTTGGTCACGTAGTGCGTATGTCCCCAGACCGGCTTCCAAGACGCGCCATGGTTGCCGTACCATCAGGTAGACGACTTCGCGGAAGGCCCAGAAATAGATGGTTGGATCAAGTCCGACATCTCTCTTGGAGCCGCTTAGGGATTCTCCCTGATGAATTGGAGTCAATGGCGGAGGATCGAGAAGGATGGAGAGTCCACCTGAGCATCCTACCCCCGCGACCCTCATGAAGGATTAGTGGGCCATTGAAAATGAATGAAAAAAAAAGGATGAATGCATCACCTTATCATCAATCTAGAAGTTGACTATGATAGCGTGTATAGAGACGAGTTATACAGAGCCCTGTCTAGTCTCGGCATCCCTGCCAAGCTCCTCCGTCTGTGCAGGACGCCGATGGAGAACTCTTGCTGCTCCATCTAAGTTGGGAAGAACATCACCGAACCGTCCGGCGTTAGGAAAGATCCTAGAAAAAGTGACGCGTTATCATGCGATCTCTTTAACTAATACTTGAAAGAATTATAAAAGAAACTCTGAAGCCAACACCGGAGGTACAATCTTTTAAATGTCTGTACAACTATCTAGCGATGACATTGATTTAGTCGGATGAACTCAGCGGGCCAGCAGTCGGGCGTTAGCGAGTGTTGAGATCGAGGCGGGAAAGATGGGCTTAGCGGTCAATGAAAGCAAAACAAAATATATCTTCTTCTTCCTCTTTCGGCGAGGTTATGATCCGAAAACAAGGGATCATAACCCTCCCACTTCACCGCATTTCTACTGATTCGCCTGTGGGGTTCACCTTCGTCGCATCTGTGTGATCGAGGCGTTTATAGGCCTGCCTCTCCTGCCTCGCGATGTCTTTGGAACGTTCACTGATATTGCCTCTTTAACAGGGTTCAAATGATCTCTTCTTTGAGAAGATCTTTGTCTTTCTAAGATAGTTTCCTTAACGTGAAGGTTTTCACGGATCTTCGAACTTCTTATTCGATCAAGCTTTGTCACTCCTGCTGTCATGCGAAGCATCTTCATCTCAGCTGTCGTTAATTTACTCTCATACGTTTTGTTCAGCGTCCAACATTGTGAACCGTATGTGAGCGCTGGACGCACAACTGCGGTGTAGAGCATTCCCTTCAACTTCGGTGGCATTTTTCTGTCACAGAAAATAGTGGAATTTTCTCGCCTCTTCATCCACCCTATGCTTACGCGCTGATTGATGTCGTCATCACAGGTTGCTTTGCTATTGATCATAGATCCCAGATATTTGAAATTCTTGCACTTGGGAAGCACTGTTCCATTCAAATAAATCTGGAATAGGCCTGTGCATAGCCTGAATGGATCAGAGAATGGGCAGCATAAGTACTCTGTCTTTTTTGAACTAATGCTATACCCATTTCCCTCCAAAATGTCCACCCACACATCAAGTGCTCATTGCAGGGATGTAGGATCCTCACTTATGATCATCAGCATCATCAGCAAAGAATGACTGATGTACCTTGGGGTCCAGCGCCTTACCTTCAAGCAGATAATCAAGGACTGTAATAAAGAGCAGAGGACTTAAAACGCTTCCCTGGTGCACCCCGACTTTGATTGGGAACTAGTCGGTCACTCCAGCGGGGCATCTTACTCTTATCTTTGCTCCTTCGTACATGTCCATAGGTACATAGGTTTCTTGAACCCCTCGATGTCCTACGCCACCCATATCACAATTCGTGGTTGTCTGCCGAATGCCTTTTCAAAGTCAACCAATACAATATGCAAATCCTTCAAGGAATCACGATGTTCTTCCATCATGATCCATATACTTTGGATTGCATCTGTGGTTGATTTACCCGAGACAAACCCGCACTGATCATCAGATAGCCGTATTATTTTTCGCAGTCGGCCACCTAATACCTGCTCAACGATCTTCATGGTGTGTGACATCAGCTTGATCGAACGGTAGTTATCACAGTTTCGTGTATCACCCTTGCCTTTGTATACAGGGAAGTATAGCCGGGGAAACTGTGCATTTAAAAGCTCTTCACAATACTGCCGCCACCTCAGAATTTTGTCGTCATCCACAAGAAGGTGGCCATGAGTATTGTTAATGAACTTTGGCGAACGAATCTCCCGAGCATTCCTAATTCTTTGGACGGCTATTTTGAAGATGATTGCGCTCTTGTTCATATTGTGTCTCCTGGATAGCCTGGTTTGCATCAGCAACCGGGGAAGATATTTCCTCCAGCTCCCGATACAGCCCCTCCGTACTCTCTGCTTGAAGCTGGGCGCACTTCTTCTTCGCTTATTTCTTGCAACATCTGTATTCCATTTCGAGGCGAGCTTTTTAGTCACAATTATTAGAGGGCTACTTTGACCAAGCTTTGAAATCCGCTTTAGTCTTATTATCACATTCTTAGGTTCATCACTCCACCACCATGTTTCTTTGGCGTGTTGATGGTGGCCTTTTGAAGCTCCTAGCAGTGATTTGGCCTTCTTCAAGCAAGTTCGTTGTAGGGAATCCCATATACTTGTGCTCTGCACTCTTCATCCTCAGCTCCGTTGATGGTGTGAGAGAGGTAATTTTTCATCACGAAAACAAAAGCCTCGCCTCTTTCCTTGTCTAGATTGTACCACTTGATTTTCTCAGAGACCCTTGTTTGTTTGCTTTTCTTTGGTGTCTTCATAAAAATTTCTGTTAGCAGAAGACGGTGTTGCTGAACCATCGCCTCTCCCAGAGTCACTTCGCAATATTTTACCCGAGGCTTCATGAAACTGGCTACCAAATGATAGTCAACCTGATTTTCATCTCCACCACTGCTGTAAGTGATCAGGTGTCGGCTTTGTTTGATGAACATGGTATTTAACACGATAAGACCCTGTCAATTTGTCAGATGCTTTTATTAGAAACTAAATTTAAAATACAATTTGTGGATAGAATACACATATATTGACAAAGGATAGGTTCATCCTTTCTTTAGACTCGCCTCAGAGTGTACGGATCTAATGGAGGCACCTAACGTTTTCCTTCTTTGAGTAAGGCATTCATTTTAGAAATACGTGGCTCACAAATTTGTGTGTAGTAACTCGACTTGACTGATTTGTACATTTTTCGCAGCTCATTTTGCAATGGTTCTACATCATACTGCCAAGTGAATGGCTTTGAAAGTGGACGCATTTCGTCGATTTCTTCAACTCTATTATAATACGTCCGGTATTATAATAGGATGTCTTCACCAGGAAGGTTCCTGGTGCCATATCCTAGTCCTCCATGGTAGTCTTCATAGTCTTCGTTTGACTTCCTGACGTGTCCATTTAAATCTCCTCCAACAAACAGAAACTCTTCCTTTGGGATGTTCTTAAGGAGATTGTGAAAATCTAACCAAAATGTATCTTTATCTCTCCGATCGCACCCATTTTGGGGAGCATATGCACTGACAATATTCCACACCTCTCCTGGTATTACTAGTTTGAGAGACATCAAACGGTCGCTGGACTTCGAAATGCTCAAGACGTTACCAAGTAGCTCTGCCGCAAGGATGATACCGATTCCGTTCCGTAGTAGATCTTGTAATATTTTGTCCTAACGTCCAAAAACTCGCCCGATTTCCGGTGTTTTTCCATCTCGTCTCTTGGATACACAAGATATCCACCCGCCTTCTATTCATCATCTCTTCCAGCTCGTAACTTCGACCGGTCATGCTTCCATCGTTCCAACATGCGTCCCTCAAATTTCTTCCAAACTGTTTCATTATTTTGCTAACCCGCGGAATCCGTATAGCTCTGACCCGAACATTTTTGCTCGGTCCAGGATCAGTACCATGCACAGCAGTGGTAGTGCCTGGCGGGGTAGTGCCTTTCCTTTTAGCAAGTACCATAATCATACAGTTTGCAATATTACCATATTACAATGGTGTTTGTTGTTTGACACGTGTATGCTCCTGTTTTATTATTGTTTGTTTGATCTTTATTCTATGACACCGGTGATCTCCAGTCGTTTCAACCCACGGACTGGCATGCACACTTGTGCCAGGGTTTTTAAGGTAGTGTATGTGTCGCTAAGCTCACTTAGGTGTTATATTGTCTAGATCTGATTTGTCCCCTTAGTCGCCTTTCACGACAAGCGCTAGGTGTTAGGGGCGATATTCTTAACCCGTCTCTGCATAGGAGAAATTTTAGAATACTGAGCTTCAGATTTGGAATAACATTGGTGTCATAGTTTTCAGTGTCACCCTTGTCACAATTTCGTCAGCGAAATACTTACCTCCGTAAAATATTCTTTCCAACTAACAAAAAAATCGACATAGCGACGCGCCTTAGTCAATCAAATCTAAAAATCTTTGACTAAAGCATTTGTTTTCGTTCAAACAAACATAAAGTAGGCAAAGGGTCTTACACAGTTCAAAGCCACTAGCCTGATTTTCTACTTCCAACCATTGATTTCGGACATATTTACACTTTTAATTGAATTCCCATCCCCGAAGGAAGCCGTTAACTGCTAACTGTCCTTAATTACACTTAACTAAAATCGCCTATGTAGTTTAATCCTGCAGTCAGATAAATCCGCTTACGACTAAGAAATTTGGGTATTGCGACACAGCCTCCAATCCGATTTTACATTGCAGGAATAATTAACGCAATCTAAATCCCCCTTTAACTTACAATCGTACAATCGTAATCCTTATAATTACTTAGCCGCACACCCATTCTACCGCCCGTTCGGCTGCTTGACATTGTTGAAAGGTGCCAAAAGGATGTTAGCCCTCCCTCAACCGAAAAACCAATCTCAGTGGAAATTTCGAAAAATTGCTTTCCTCGAATATCTCTTAATTAAATTTATCTCTGTCTCTTTTTATTTTTATCCTTAAATCCTGCTCCTGAATAAGCAATGAGTAAAAACATTAAATTGGCGCGCTCCAATTTTGGTTGGTTCTCCTGTTCGTCTTCCTGGCATGGTTTGGTTGCTGCTCTTGCTGTTGCTGGTACTCCTGGTGCAGTATAACACACCAGCAGTTTCATGTGCCACTTAAGCCCCGTTGATTTAATTTTCTGCTTTAAGACCGCATGAATGCATTCGCTGTTTTTAGTTGTGCGCCGTTGGTGGACGGGGCCAACCAACTAGTATGGGATCGCTGGCTGTACACGCATCCAAATAATGCTGTGGAAAATTTAATTTCAGTTTCGCTTGGCGAAGTACCATTCGTTTTAATTAGCCTTAAAGATAACGCTTCAGTGCATTTGAAATTCAGAATAAAACGTCGATTTCTTATTCCCCCAATTTTCAGCTTTCATTCGATTTGAATCAAAATAGTGGAACGCTAACATCCTGTCTCTCACGATAGACGATGACGCACTTCCTAATACATTTGCTTGGCTAACTTTTAATTCGTCTATCGCCTCTGTAGAGTGACCTCGGGAATATGTGGGTGTGTGAGCCATAATTCAATGCGAGGATAATATTTTGAAATAAACATGCACGCATAATGATCCGCTGCTGATGACAGCAGATACCCCAGGTGGATTTTGCAAGGATTGTTTACCCTGTCGGTGCGATACATAGATCCGACTTGCTGCGGGTGTCCAAGGATATGTTTAGAGATGTTAATTGCAAAATGCATATGTCACAGCGGCTTTGTTTGTTATATGATATGTGAGGGTTATAGTAATTTCATAAACGCCTGCCTAAACTGAAACGATAGAAGGAGCAATTTAGTTTCAGAAATGATTATGCTTTGGAATATTGAACGTGTTTGACTGGGGGTTGAATGTGCATTAAACAGTCAGACCGAAGGCATGACACTGTTTGATAGAAAAATATTGAATATGTATGCTTGTCTATACTAGCCAAAGGGTGACCCTTTATTAGATGTAGCTATGCAGAATTAAATGAGTGTTTCCTGCTGAATTTAAGATAAAAGGATCAATCACCGACACAGCCAGTAGACAGGTCAATAGAAGGGCAGTAATATAGGTTACAACTGCTTTGCATGAAATCAAAATATAAATATTGATGTGTTGGAATGATGATCTACTGTTTCCCATCAATAGGTCCAAACATGTCGAAACATTCCGTAATATATTCAAGTTCTTAGAACACAATAAGCTTGAACCAATTTGTGAAAATAATTTTTTGAAGTAGAACGCAAGGACTGCTGAGACTTGAAAGAGGGTTGGCTTAGGGGTGTTTCTTTTAATATCCTTGTCACATAAATAAATAAAACTGTTGTGGACATCAGAAAAAAAATGAACCTACTGGATTTCATCGGTCATCTGTCAGCTGTCATAAGTCATGTGGGTATCTTGTTTTGTCACATATTATTCTTTCGGTCTTAACCTGGCCACCAATAAATTCTCACGTTTTGTATTACATTATTTCTTGAGTTTTAATGTTGCATATACACACATATTCAAATGGCACCCTTCTATCCACAGTCCAACGGCCAGACAAAGAAGTTAGTGGGCATTTCTAACCGGGACATGAGGAAGTTGGAAGGAAGTGATATGCCACCTAACGCGTTGTTAATACTTTTTCTACAGTACTACCGTTCCACATCAAACACCACATTTCCCGACAATCTTATCTGTACCAGCAAAGCCGATGCTGCCCCCCGTCGGTTGCAAAATATTTTGAGTTTGCCGGCATTAACCTCGTTCAGTAATGAGATTCGCACGAACCAGAGAGTATTTACATAATCAAAAGCGAAATCGCACATAGGCAGTATTGGGGCACATGGATGTAACCGATATGGGGTGTAGATTGGTATTCCCTTCTTTGACCCAAGTACCGCGAAAAGGGGTTTATGATCTGTTTGGAGCAAAAACCGTCTACCGTAAATCAATCTGCAGAATTTCTTCACATAAAAGACCAACGCCAATGCTTCCTTTTCAAATTGACTGTAGTTTTGCACTGCTTTGGATAAGGCCCTCCAAGCATATGCGACTGGCTTTATGGAGCCATCTGCGAATCGGTGCATTTCTAACCCCGCCAATATGATCTTTTGATGTATCGACTGCCACTATAATTTCCTTTCTTGGGTGTACTAGAAGAAGTTCTGATTAAAAGGTTATTTCTGCTTTGTTGTACGCAAGCTGGCATTCCTCCGTCTAAGAAGCACGATTTTGACTAGTTTTCCTGGGTTTCGGCATGTCTACGATTGGCGTGGTTCTTTTTGGGTCAGGTCTGCGGCTATGTTGATCTCCAATGAACCCCAGGAACTTAACTTAAGTGAAATCCTCAGTCCTTGATACGCTTCAAAGCCATTTCCAGATTTCATCTATGCACCATCTAAAAAGCATGCCGCACCAGGTACACCTGATAACATTGTACTCATGTCCTACAAATAATAGACATTGGTACTGTAGTCGTCCTTGATGAGTGTTTACTGTTGATAAAATATGAGACTCCTCGCTCACCTTGACCTGCAAATGAGCATCAGGCATATCAAGTGTATGCCTGATGAATGGAATCTTAGCATCGTGTGGCCGAACTACAAGCAAGAAGACCCCCTCAACTGCGCCAGTTATAGAGATATCAGTCTCCTCAATATCGCATATAAGATCTTTCCTGCGATATTATGTGAATGCCTGAAATCTTTTATCAAGAGCCTGATTGGCCCCGATCAGTGCGGTTTCAGTACAGGAAAGTCCACCATCGATCAAATCTTCACACTTCGGCAGATCTTGGAGAAAACCCAAGAAGTCCAAGTCGATACTCACCACCTCTTTATCAATTTCAAGGCCGCCTATGACAGCATCTATAGAAATGACCTTTATAGAGCCATGTCCAATTTTGACATCCCTGCCAAACTTGTTTCTCTGTGCAAGATGACGATGGAGAACGCTCGCTGCTCCATCAAGGTCGGTAATGACCTCACCGAGACCTTACATGTTAAAAAGGGTTTTAGATAAGGTGACGCGCTGTCATGTGATTTCTTTAATATTGTACTTGAACGGCTTGTGCGGAACTCACAAGCCAACACCGGAGGCACAATCTATCACCAGTCTGTACAACTGCTTGCATACGCCGACGATATTGACATTATTGGAAGAACTCAACGAGCTGTCACCAGTGCGTTTGCAAGCATTGAGGTAGAAGCGGCCAAAATGGGTTTAGCGATTAACGAGGACAAAACCAAGTATATGTTGTCAACAAGAAGGGACAACCAACACCGTCACAGTGTGCCAGCTTCAACATGGAGGTAGTAAGGGGCTTTGTCTAGCTTGACTCTGCCTTAAACTCTAAAAACGACATCAGCACAGAAATCAAGCGAAGAATCACTCTTGCCTCTCAACAGTAAAGCCCTATCTCGAACAAATAAGGACACTCTGTATAAGACTCTGATCATCGCTCTACGGCGCTGAAACATGGACTTTATTAAAGGAGGATGAAGATGTCCTGGGTCGCTTCGAGAGAAAAATTATTCGTAAGACATTCGGTCCCGTTTGCGTTGACGGGTTTTGGAGGAGAAGTTTCAATCACGAATGTACGAGTACAGCGACATCGACTTAGTCAGAAAACTGCGTATTGGGCGTCTGAGATGGCTAGGACATGTAGAGCGAATGGACACCAACGCTCCGGCCCGTAAAGTCTTCGAATCTAAACCCGAGGGACGACGCAGTAGTAGACCTCCTCGCCATAGCTGGTGCCCACAAGTTCAAGGGGACCTCGACCAACTTGGAGTACGCAACTGGAGGCAATTAGCTAAAGACCGAGCTAAATGGAGAGGCTTGTTGGTTGAGGCCCAGGCTCACCCCGAACTATAGCGCCACCTAAGTAAGTAAGTAAATGAAGAGTAGATCAAAATATAGCTCCAACGAGTGTCACAAATATGTCATCGGGAAGCGGCAGCAGATGGTGGTTCTTCGAGTGCGTTATTCAATTCAGTTAAGAAATATTCATAGAGTCTTACATTGTCCTTAGCCTTAGTAACCGCAGTGATTGGGGCTACCCACTGCGAGGAATTCACCCTTTTAATAATGGCTATTTGTTTTAGCTGGCTAATTTCTTCATCCATCATTTGCACTGACGCATTTGGTGCTGGCCCTGGATTAAAAGCAGCAACCATCCCATGCTTCAGATGCAGTACTGTATCAACCTTAGTGCATAAACCAATCGATACGTCGAATAAATCTGCATACTTTAATCTTAGTTCTGCAACCTCTGTTGTACCCTAAGTGATGAGACTTAAGATTCTTGTTCTACCCTTAAGCAATTGGCGTTTATAGGAATATCGAAAAGATCCGAGGCGTCTATACTATCAATTCGCAAGATCTTTAGGTGGGGAATGTTTCTTATGTTACAAATTCTATCAATTTTCTTGCAACGAAATGAGATGTGACACAGGAGCTTCGCATATAAAACGACTGGGTGAACTAACATTTCTAGCAGAGCGAGTTGTTGGGATGGTATCTGATTTTCCGATACCCTTCCCCGTGTGTTTCGAAACTATAGTGATATCCGAAGGGGTGTCGATCTGAAGTTGAAGCGCATAGTCCTTCATTTTCAAGCAAACATGCCTGCGTCGTAATCCCTTGAGTGCGCGCAAATTAGCATTTATCAGCATAGTGCATTGCGCCACAGAACCAACACCGATTTTTCTGTATCCTCAAACTTTTTGATTTTAGTTGATCGTTATCGAATTCCGTGAAGGTTAGTTTATCATCACGTACTTACTTATTCTATTTAAATCCTTTCACACCTCAAGGGGGATAGGGCATCAACAACGACTACGCGTCATCTTATTTGGAATTCTGCAACGCACTTGTGCTGCCTCCAACTCATTTCCAAAGAGCTTGATTCCTCCTTGACTGTCCAGCGCCACATTTGTCTAGGTTGTCCCGCTATTCTGCCTGGATGGGTAAGCGAATTCCACTACATCTCGAATTTTGCAATAGATTTGTCTCGAGTCATAAGTGCGTCCAATCCACTGCCACTTTCTCCTTCGCACAGTATTGCCTATAGATTCTTGGCCCGCTCTCAGATAAAGTTATTCGTTGAAGATTCTTTGCAGCTTGCGTGTGATAGTGGTATCCATCGTTCAAGTACTGCATCCATACAGCAGTACTGATTCTACGTTGGAGCTGAACAGACGAAGCTTGCTACTTAAGATGAGAACACTACTTCTCTATTCTACTGCACACATCCAATTTGGTCCCACTGCGGTCACTATAGAAAGTTGTCTCTTTCTCGACTACCTGTCCGGCAATATTGAGTTGTGCGTGGATGTATGAAGTGCTCAAGCCTTTTATTTTGGCTGTGTTTATCTTAAGTCCTTGCTTACCGCAGCTTCTAGATTTTGGGCCATCAGATGAAGGTCCATTATCAGACGTGAACGTAGGCACACATCGCCAGCGTAGTCGAGATGTTTAAAGTACTGTTAAGTCCATCAAATTCCACTGTTACCTTCCGGCAATGCTGCATGGAGTACATAGCTGAGGGTCACCAAGAACAACTGAGTTGATAGTATGCACCCCTGACACACTCCACTTTGGACTTCAAAATCCTCCGTTGCCTTACGATTGCATAGATATGACACTTACTACCCTCGTATCTAGCCTTGATAATAGCTATGAGTTTCTCTGGGATGCCTCTCCTGCGCAAAGCCAACCCAATAGTATCTCTGTTCAAGCTGTCGAACCTTCTGAAAGTCGATAAACAGTAGATGTAGCGGAGACCTACATTCGACGCATTGCTCTCATATGATCCGTAAGATGTGAATGTGGTCGACGTAGGAAGATCCAGCACGAAAGCCTGTCTGTTTGACGTCGAGATTTGAATCTAAATGTTCTTTAATGCGTTCTAATATGATTCTTGCTATTATCTTAGCTAAGGGCGGGAGAACGCATATACCTCTCAAGTTTCCACAATCCATCAGATATCCCTGGAGAAGGAAGCTTAATGATCATCCCTCTTTTCCACTCCTAGAGATATTGCTCATTTTCCCAGAGAGCGGGTGTAGCTCGGTACGGATACCATCAATACCCATCGCTATATTTTTCTTAAGCGACTTGATTGCTGCTATTATTTCGGTTTTACTTGGAGTTGCGGTGCGAAATCGGGAATTTGTTACTTCGGAAGACTCATTAGGGTTCGGATCATATCACCATCGTCTAAGTACATAGTTAACAACTGTAGCGAAATAGCCCCTCTATCTAGTGAGCTGATATTCATCCGAAATCAGAAGATTGACATCCAAACTCTTCACTGGATGTTGTTTAGAGTTTTGACCAGCAATGAGCTGCTTGGCGATATTATATTATAGGCAGCCCTACTATCACACCTGCTTGCCGCTTCTTCAGCCCTTGAGGCAAGTGAGTCGATGTACTGACGTCTCTCACGTCTTATACTATGCTGCACTTCTCTTTTGCTCATCATTAAATACATCAGCCATGATAAAAGTTATTTTGAAACTTTGACACCTTTCGTCAAGAGTTCCTGCATACGTTTGAAAGTCATCGCTTGCTCTCGTTTCCAGTTTAAGGCAGTTATAGCGGTCTGGGAATAATGAGGTCTTACAGGAAAATATTTCCTTTAGTTTGATCACACTTTCCATGAATTTTAGATCCCGCGTATTTTTGGGAAGAATGAGGTAACAATTATGTGTAGTGTCATCTAATTTTAGAAGCAGCAACCTTACCTTCGACGGGTTGCTAAATTCTGTACCATTCACTTTGAAGGCATCCTCATATCAATTATACCACTCCGTAAATGTTAATCCACACATGGAGGAATCAAGGGCTTTTAGTCTTATCAAACTCTCAAACTTGGTACACAGATGGTTCCAAATTGGAAACCGATAGCACTGGCGCAGGGGCTTATGGACCCAGGTTCCAATGTGCAGTAGCGCTTTGGAAACTACCAACAGTATTTAAGCGGAAGTCCATGTCGACTCTATGTATGAGAATGCCGGCGAAGAAGTGTCAAATGTACACATACTTGCATCCTCTCGGACAGTTAAGGAGCACTTATGACACAGTACGATCGAAACTTGTATGGGACTGTCTGAATCTACTCGAAGATCTCGCATCGGAAAACACAGACACGAAGGCTTTGAGGGCAATAAACGGGCAGACTACTTAGCGGGAAGAAGCACTAGCCGCCCACTAGTCAGTCCCGGACCCACTTTTGGATTTACACGGAGTAACACAAACCTCTAAATAAAGCAATGGGAAGCTGAGCGTCATGCAGAGTACTGAGTCAAATCCAAGGGCCTAAGACAGGCACAAAAGTTCATTAACTTCAACCGTTGTAAGGCTAAGAAGCTACTTGAGCTCAACAAATCAGCCTTAAGGACGTCAACATGTTACTTGACTGATCACTGCCCACTCAGGTACAATCTGTACAAAATAGGAGTAGCAGATACAGACGTATTCCGGCTATGTGGAGATCAAAAAGAGATGGCAGAACATATTCTTTGTAAATGCCCCATGGCACCAAAAAAATACTTCTCCACCTATGGAGGGGTTTATTGAGACCCTCTAACTTTTGGAATATTGAGCCTAGAGCTTTGTTGAGATTTATCAAGAGCGTTAAACCAGTTATCGGCTAAACACCGGGCCAACACAATTAATCTTATAGGTCGCAGTGCGTACAAGGCCCTTTTATAGTATAGTAAATATAGGAAATGTTAATCCGATTTCGGGGTCATACACGAACATGTTAGCGTCTTCATTTCCTTCTTTAGAAAAAATTTAAATATTGTAGTTCTCTTATTTCATTTTGCTTA
Source organism: Brachypalpus laphriformis (assembly GCA_945910035.1). Lineage (NCBI taxonomy): Eukaryota > Metazoa > Arthropoda > Insecta > Diptera > Syrphidae > Brachypalpus > Brachypalpus laphriformis. The sequence continues at coordinate 40,582,223 of OX246753.1, forward strand.
CATTTTTACGCCTCCATCACCACCGCATACACAACAACTGGCGACGAGGATAGGCGACACCAGACCAGACATACACATACATAACAAAAATACCACCGAAGTCTGACACCGAAAGTAAGAGTGGCACAAGCGCTCCAGCTATGGCTGTAAACACCGTATTACAGACCATATTCACCATTGAAACTTTCGATCCAACGTGCTCAAATTGGAATCGGTGGGTACAACGTCTGGAAGGATCTTTCAAAGTATTTCAAGTTACGGAGAGTTTAAAGATCCACTATTTGTTGCATTTCATGGGGGCAACATCTTACGACTTACTCTGCGACAAAATTGCTCCCGCATCACCAATGGACAAGACGTACAGTATGTGCGGTCATGAAGGCTTTTTATGTTCCGGCACCACTGGAGATTGCGGAAAATTTCCGATTTCACCAGCGGAAGCAACGTGATGGGGAAGGCGTGCAGGAGTACATAAGCTCACTACAAAAATTAAGCATCAACTGCAAATTCGGCGCATACTTACAAACTGCCCTACGTAACCAGTTTGTATTTGGACTACTAAGCAAGCGCACGCAGTCCCACCTTCTAGACAAAAGACCTCACTGGCACATCAGCTACACGGAGACCTACGTCGTCCATCGGTGAATGCAGTTGATGCTGCATCAGAAGAACTTTCAACAACCGCAACCAGGGGATTTCCAAAACCAAAAAAAGCTAATAACTATGGTCATTCTAATAGTAATACAAATAAAACTAGCTCAAATGTGTTTCAGGTGTGGTAATAATGGCAAATAATTGTACCAAGTGCGACCTTTATTGTAATTTTTGTAAACGCCAGGGTATTTGCAGTCTGTTTGTCAGAAAAAGAAGAGAAGTTCAGTATCAACAAATGCAGTACAGGTTGAAGAAATTTTGGGGTTGGATTCCATCTGTGACAACCGGAATAAATTCATTGCCTCCGTACAAATTGAAGACAAAATGGTCCGAATGGAAATAGACAGCGGTGCGGCAGTTTCTATAATGGGTAAGTCTCAATTTGATCTCTTGTTCCGTATGCCAATACAGCCTGCCAAACTTGAGTTAGTTTCCTATTGCCAGACAAAATTAGATGTGTTAGGGTGTGCCAAAGTTCAAGTTACATATCAGCAGAAAGAGTTCGCATTAGATTTATATATTACTAATTCCGATAAACTTCTATTGCTACGAAGAGAATGGATACAACCTCTGAACATACCGTTAAGAACCGGCGAGCAAGATTCGCATAATGTATATAATCTGGATGATTCGTTTAGAACTAGTGAAATTTCTAGTTTACCTCCACAATTTATTCAGCTAATAAATCAGTACCGCGACATTTTTTCTACTAAGGTAAGATCTCAGGCTTACAGGCCAAATTAAATTTCAAGCCAAATACGAAACCAGTATTTCTTAAGTCGCAAATGGTTGCTTTTGCAATTTTCACAAAGATTGAGAAGGAATTAGAAGATTTAGTTGAGCAAGAAGTTTTAGAGAAAGTTAACCATTCAGAATGGGCTACTCCTATCGTGCCTGTAGTTAAAGCTTCCGGTAAGATAAGAATTTGTGGTAGCTTTAATCTGACTGTTAACCCAAATTTAATCATCGATGAATATCCCTTACCAACTATGGAAGAGTTGACTGCTACTATGGCTGGTGGGGAGAAATTTTCTAAAATCGACTTAAGTCAGGCGTATTTACATTTAGAAGTTCGCGAAGAAGATAGGGATTGTTTTATGTTAAATACTCACAAGGGACTATACAAATGTAAAGGTTGATGTTCGGTTTAACCTCGGGTCCTGCTACATGGCAAAGGGAAATGGAAAATCTACTTAAGGGTATCCCAGGTATCAGGGTATTCTTAGATGAATTACTAATAACTGCACCTGATACAAATACATACTTACATAGACTAGAGTCAATTTTCAGAATTTTCAAACAACATAATTTACACATCAACATCAAAAAAAGAACTTTCTTGCAGATCAGATAGAGTACTGCGGTCATATAATTTCCAAAAAAGGTATACAAAAATCCAAAGAAACAGGTTGAGGCCATATATAGAGCTCCTGTTCCTAAAAATAAAAGTGAAGTACGCGCATTTTTTTGGTTTAGTAAACTACTACCGCCGTTTTATTCAAAATATTAGTACGCTTCTAAGACGAATTACTTAGAAAGATACACCCTTCAATTGGACAAAGTAGTGCCAAAATTCATTCAATGTCGTTAAACAGGAGATTCAGTCAGACCGTATTTTAGCCCATTTTGATCCGAAATTGCCTTTGATTTTGGCCACAGATGCCTCACCGTATGGTGTGGGAGCTGTTCTATCCCATGTGTACCCCGATGTAACAGAACGTCCAATATAGTTTGCTTCACAGGTCTTATCAACCACGCAGCAAAAGTATTCGCAGATTGATAAGGAGGCATACGCTATCATTTCTGGGATTCGCAAGTTTCATCAGTACCTTTGGGGTAATCGATTTACACTTTTCGTAGATCATAAACCACTCCTATAAATATTTTCTCCATCAAGGGCATTACCAACCCTATGTGCAACAAGAATGCAGCATTACACATTATTTTTACAATCATATTTATATAATATTAAATACAAAAGTACGGAATCGCATTCTAACGCAGACTTCCTTTCGCGACTACCAGTGAATGCTGATCAGTTTACGTTTATGATGAAGCGGAGCTTGTAGACCTAAAACAAATTGAAGCTCTTCCTGTTACAGCAGAACAGATAAAGCGAGAAACTGGAACAGATAGGGAATTATCTAAACTCATATCACTTTTACAGGAAGAAAAGATTGTTCCTCGTCAGAATGAATACTCCGTTCAACGTGGTTGCTTAATGAGAGGGCATAGAGTAGTAGTGCCCCGTTTATTGCGAAATGTAACCTTCGCTGAACTACACTCTTCGCATTTCGGAATTGTTAAAATGAAGCAACTTGCTAGGAGCTATTGTTGGTGGCCCAACATGGACCATGGGATTGAAGAAATAAGTAAAAATTGTAGAACTTGCAATACACATAAAAATAACGTATCGAAAGAGCCCGTTCGTTCTTTGGAAACGCCAAGAAACCCATTTTCCAAAGTTCATGCAGACTTTTGCAAACCTCTTCATGCCGGTTATTATTTAATTTTATTCGATGCTTATACTCTCTGGCCAGAAATCCATTTTCTTCAAAATATTACAGTGGAGTCAACCATTAGAATTTGTATATCAATATTCGCTAAATTTGGTATTCCAGAAGTGTTTGTCACTGATAATGGTACGCAGTTTACGGCATACAAATTTCAAGAATTCCTTAAGTCTAATATGATAACACATAAGCGTACTGCCCCATACCATCCAGCTACAAATGGTTTAGCTGAGCGGTATGTCCGTACCCTAAAGAAAGCACTTCGTAGTTTACAAAGTAATAATTCCAATCGAGAAGTGAATTTAACGAAATTTTTACTTCGCTATAGAATAACTCCTCATTCAGTTACTAACCAGTCTCCTTCCCAGTTAATGTTTGGTCGGGTAATACGATCGCGCCTAAATTTTATGATACCACGAATGTATAATAATTCAGCCCCTTACACCACGGTTCAGCCTAAAAAGATTTTCTCAAGGGGGAAAAAAGTTGCAGTCAGGGACAGAGTAATAGAACAGAGTGGTACATTGCACTATCTAGTTAAATTAGATGATGGCAGAGTATGGCACAGGCACTTAGATCAGATTCGAGAGATCAGTGAGGAAACACCGGAACAACCCGAATTACTAGAGGCTGTCACATCATTTGTCGAAACATTTCGTAGTAATTCACCATCGTTTGTCGAAACATCGCGTAGTAATTCACCATCGTTGTCGAAACATCGTGTGATATTTGCAACCAAACTGGATTAAATGAAACAGCTAGAAGTCATATACCAATCACTTCTACCTATTCAAAGGATGCATCCCTGGAACCCAGATTAATATCAGATACAGATATAGCAAAAGCACCTGTCGTAAGTGCTTCGGTAACAAATGGTATAAGTAATTTACGTAAATCAACTAGAATTAAGAAACCGCCTTCTAAACTTGTGTATAATTGAATTTTCAGAATTAAATGAGGAAGGGAGGAAATGTTACGTTTACGTTAAGTAACTGGATTGCTTTTAAATGGCAGCACTTATCTAAAATGTCACACATTGGCAGCATTGTCAGCGTCGATTCTCACCAAGTCACCACTTCACCTTTTTCCACAATTTCCGCCATTCCATTTTTGTAACGCGCCACGAGGACGTCTCGTTTTTATTTCTAAGCATTAAAAATCATTGTGAAATATTGTAGTGGTCTTGTTTCATTTTGCTTACATTTTTACGCCTCCATCACCACCGCATACATAACACCGACAAATACAATTCATAGTGCGGATAGAGATGCAGACCGCTTCCTCAATAATGAACACCCGCAACGTCCCGTTCGCCACCAACTACCACCTTAATGACTCGACTCTTCCAACAAGATATCAGGTAGATATATGTACCATTAAGCTAAAGCGGAGATGTTGTAGACATAACAAGCGAACAGACCTACTGGCTTTCACCTGTCATCTGTCAGCTGTCATTAGTCACGTGGGTATCTTGTCACAAATTATACTTTCGATTTTAACCTGGCCACCAATAAAATCTCTCGTTTTATTAAACAGTTTTCTTGAGTTTTAATGTCGTACAACTGTACAATAGAAACAAAACACTAAACTCTTTACAGCGAATAAAAAAAAGGTATTCAACTTAATTCCGACCAAAATGATTCAGGTATGCCATTAATGAAAATAGCTGTGCAATCCCGAAAATTGTTAACCTAAACGCGTCGGGCTCTTACGACCATTGTTGGTCAAATGAAACTACTCCATTTAAAATAAATAAGGCTTGCTTCGTAAAAAGTCACAATCCCTTAAACTAAAATCAGTATAAAGCCTATTCAGACAATAGTGCACAAACACACTCCAATTCCAAACTCAACCGACCAAGTAATGCCACCCAGTAGCGTTGATGTTCCGTATAATATCTCCTACAATAGGAATAACATTCTTCTACATCCTCTCTAGGGACACAACTTATACCGACTCCTTCCTTTCACCCTGAGAATGAGAATATTTATCCCGCAAGTCCCATCAAAGCCCATTGTAGGCATTTTAATTAAAATTTCTTTGGAAAATCCCACAAAATAGACCAAAGGAACACAGAGCTGAGATCCTGAGCTAGCCCCCCCCTTGTATTAAAACAAGTCAAAGGCAATTATCATCTAAAGCTCTGCGTTTTCTTTTGCTTTTTTCTTCATCTTCCGCATCGGTTCACCTTTTGCAAGGGAATATCACCATCGTCATCGCCATCATTATTATCGTCATCATCATCTCGCCGACATCGTCGTTGATAGCTATCAAAGCTATAAAATTCTGAAGATTATTACCGGTTCCACTGTCATGGTCATTCATGCGGGGTGCCAAAAGCACTCTCTCTTATCGATTCACCATCGTTGTATTCCTTTTTTTTTTTTTTTTTTGATTTCTTCTCCAACCAACATTCATCTAAATGCTAAATAAAAATATAAGTTTTTTTTTTTTGTTCAAAGAAAACGAAGGAAGACATAAAGAAAATCCTATTAATGTCCTTTCCGAAGGCGGCAACGCGTAGGAGAGATGGAAAGATACAACTTTCAAAAGATGGATTCGAGACAAGAGAAAAATATTACGTATACGCCACCGTCGTCATAGAAGGTTTTTTTTTTGTTTCTGCCTTGCCTACAGTTCTTTCGTCATCGATAATCATTGTCATTTAGCTGTTGTCTTCCTTCAGCGTTCTTGTGTCCTTCATACGAATGCTGCCAGGAGACACCGTGAAAGTTAATGACAATTCCATAGCCCGGGCCAACGATTTTAATTACACTTTGCCATCTAATTTACGATACTCCAGGGAGTACACTGTACAAGAACAACAACAAGGGATGTTACCATTTTTTTTTACAGCAGTTGGCCAAAGGGCAGGTTGTCCTTTTTATCATTCAGTGGGAGTGACGCCTATCGGGAGATTCAATCAATTCATAACCATCAATCAAGGATAATTATGAAATTGGCATTGATCATCAAATTAGTTTAAAGGCGAGGTGGGTTAAATAAATGGTACCCTTTGGCAAAGATGCCACTTGAAACTTTTAATACCCTTACTGTGCATTGAAAAAATAAAATGCCCTAATTTGCACGTCAATTAAGTGTGTTTGTTACACGAATCCCATCATGATAAACTGCTTAATTTCCAGGTAGTAAATTACACATTTGGGAACTTAATCGGTGTCCAAGGATCAACATCGCTACCGCCTACATTCGACAACAGCAGTCAAAAGATGTTCCAAATAATTTGCACAGAAATTACTAGAAAAGGAAACAGAAAACAAGAGAACAGAAAAAATAAAGGAACTTTCCCAAGGTGAAAGAAAGGTCCAACAACAGACAACAATCCTCGGCTCATCCTTATGGTGCAGCTTTTGTTGTTATTGGTCCCAGGCATATCATTTGATCCCTCAGGGATCCAAGTCCATAGAAGATGGAAAAATATTCAGAGAACAAGAGCTATCTGTATCATTCCATCTCAGATTACAAACCGCTGATGTTCTTTCGTTTCTACTTTTTTTGTCGGCCTGTGAGAGACCTGTCATCTCCTTGGTCCTAAAAGGCTTACAAGAGGACGATCCTTTTACACCCATTATAGCCTCGACACACCCTGGAATAGAATAAATTTATTTGACCATAATCATAATGGTAACATTTATGAAAGTTGACATCGTTCGCGAAAGGGAGGTCCTTTGCCTCTTTTCCCCGTCCTCTGTTGGTATCCTGTGTGTTTGAAGAAAAAATTCTCATCTTCTTTTGGTCGTTTGGTGGTTCATTGCCGTCGCCGATTTGTGTATTTTGCTGCCATGTTTACAGAGGACACACAACTTATTTGAATTTCTGAATTTAGTTTTCTCTTTCAGTCTCTCCCTTTCACACTTTTGAAACGGGGAGGCATGTAAGGTCCTTGTTAGTGTCTACGGGTTTGTTTGTTGTTTTTACAGGCGAATAATTTATTTTATCCTGGTCCGCTTTTGTTTGTTTTTCATTTGGTGGGGGGACACGATTTTTAACATATTTGGTAACATGACAGAGAAGATTGTCTGGTGATTCTGCAGGAAAAATGAGGATGGTGCTCCTGGGCACGTGGGTTTATTGAATCGTTTCGTTGAAATTACCCCCAAAGGTTGTGTAGGTTTAGTAGGATTTTTGTTGTTGTTGTTTTTTTTATATGTTGTCTGAAGGTAAATGAAGCGCAAATTGGATTTGTCGTTAGTCAGATTGGATGAACTAATTTTGGAAGACTTAAGCATGGCTGTTGCTTTTTTTTAAGTGGTTAACGTTTATAGGAAAACATTTTGCGCGGAATAATAAGGTTAATGCATATATTATTCAAAAGAATAAATTAAGATTATAGGAGTGAAAGATGTTGGAAAATTTTATTATTTTCTGATAGCGGCTTCAGAGTGGTAAATATTTGAAAGGAAAAGTTAGTTTTACTTTGAAGGACAATGAACCGATCGATTCAACTGACATTTACATGACAGACAGAAAATTATATATTCCAGGGGATTGGTTTGAAATGACACTATCTGAAGTTCTAAGACAGGCATGTCATAGGTTTGAAAACAATACCTTTTGTTTGAGAAAACGCAATTGTGAAATCTAGTAGGTAAAGTCTCCTACTTATAGTCCTCCTGAGCTATCACTACATAATTATCTTCTGGACTTAGAAGCTATTACAGATGTAATGATTTTTGTTTTGAACTTGTTTTCCTGGGATTCGAATACTACTGGGATTCGAATACTACTACTGGGATGCCAATACTACGATTATGGATCTGAAAAACCAATTGCTTTCTACTCGAGGACTCTTTCGAAGGCAGACCGGAACTACTCCTAGCTCCACAGAGAAAGCGTCGCAATCGTCACAGGCGTTAAAAAGTTCCACGAGTTCTTATACGGCCGTCATTTTACAATTGTCATGGATCATAAACCTCTTCTGGGTAACTTTAATCCGGTCAAACAACCGACAAATATCATATCACCGCAGATGCTAAGGAGATGTATTTTTCTCAACGCGTATGATTCTGAGATCATTCACCACGGGGGGATCAAAATGGGAAATGGTGATTTCCTCAGCCGTTTTCCGCTACCCGACACAACCCAGGATATGGAAGAACACGAGGACGTTCACATGTTGGGAACTTTAGCAGATCCTGTCCTTAACCCCGAAGAAATCGCAAAAATGACATTAAAAGATCCGATCTATTCGAAAGTTCTTAGCTGGGCCTTAAGTGGATGGTCCGAAAGTTCACCCGATGATATCAAGTTACGACCTTTCTACACCAAACGCACAGAAATTTCTACACTGAAAGGATGTTTACGCTGGGGGAACAGAACCGTTATACCAAATGCAGGGGAAGAAAAAGTACTCAAAGCACTACACGACGGCCACCCTTGAATTGTGCGAGTGAAGGCACTAGCACGAAGCTATGTCTGGTGGCCCTACATTGGTGATGATTGCGAGCATACTGTCAAAATGTGTAGAAGCTGTCAGAAAAACCGACCAGAAGAACGGCATGCAGATGTTTATCCCTGTGCGGTCACAGAACTTTCTTGGTCCAGGCTTCACATCGACTTCGCCGATCCATTCCAAAACAAAATATTCTTCCTCGTTGTCGACTCACACTCGAAAAGAAGTAGAACCTGCCTAAGAACTAGCAAGAACCAACTTCGCAACTTCACGAGCATGTTAACGGGTCACTAAAGACTGAAGGTGTACCTCAGGAAACTGGGAATAGAGAGAGATGGACACTGAAGATTCTACATGGACTTAATAGAAACACCAGCGCACCTTCTTATGGAATGCGAAGCACTGATATACAAAAGAAGAAATCATAGGTGCATACCTCCTATCAGCAACGGATCTACCTTCGCTGGATCCACTCAAGATACTCCTATTAATAGCAACAGCTGGACTAGGGGAAGTGCTCTAGACCGAGCATATCATCGACCAGAGTTATTAGTTTGAGGGGCACAATAGATCTGCTAAAGGTCGCAGTGCACTTGCACCTCACAGCAATTATCTATCTATCTATCTAGTCTAGTATTACTCTCCATTTCACTGAGTGCTTCCATTATGGCCGCTGCTGCTTTTATGTTGTTGAAAGCCCCCTCTATATCGAGGAATTCCTTGCTGGACAGCGATTTTTCAACAGTGCCAACGAGAAAGTGCAGAGCAGTCTCTACGGACTTGCCCTTACGGTAAGGATGGTGCGATAGCGAAAGCATTTTTACATTAATCTTGCCACGTACATACCTATGGTATATATAGATACAAAGACAAGCTAATAGGTCTAAAATCCTTTGGGGTGGTGTACGAGGCTTTTCTGGTCTTCGGTATCAAAACTACTCTCCAAAGTAAGTTAAGGTATATAACCATTATATAGGCAGGATCGGAAGAGTTTAGTCAACCAGCGCCGAAGAATGCCATATGCATGTTGCATCTCCATTGGGATAACTCCATCTGGTCCTACCGATTTGTATGGATGGACATTTTTTTACCGTCCACGAGAACTTCCGATCGTTTACAATTTCCTCTGAAATTTGTAGCGCTTCTAATCTGAATATTTCGTGAGTAAAGTTATCCGCTGCTGTGTTTCCGGGGAAGTGAGTAGGTTTAGTGGGTCTCTACTAGAAGTCGTCACGGTTCCATCCAAATACCTGATGTAGTTGTGTATTACAGGAGTTTATTATATTCGCTCAAATTTGTTTTTTATGGTTCCGGAACGGTACCTAGCGTGGGGTGGGAACGTTGAAACTACAGAAATTATAGGAATGCTCAGAATGGCATCTTCTCCAGGAGTTTCCCCGTTGTATCCAGCATACACAAAGGCTGGTAGACTGATGGGGACTCCGGGTTACCCGTTCCGTCACTGATTACAACCAACGATTGTATCTTCCAGCTCTTGTAGAAAATCTGGTCCACAAGACAGCTGTTGAACATATTAAGCAGTAGTTGAGGTCACATTCTTCCAATGATTTTCAGCACTTCTCCTGGTATCCCATCGGGTCCGAGAGCTTTCTTGCTTTATATATCCAACGTTGCCAACATCAGTTCCTCATATGTGAACTGAAGAACCTCCTCAGATTATATAGAGAAGGTGTCAGGTGGGCTGACCGCGTAAGTGGGGAAGAGTGTGTCCACTATCTCCTTCATTTTTTCAGAACTCATTTTCGGGCTCATCACAACCTTATAGTCAATCCCCCAGGGGTCCTTGTTTACGTTTTGTCCGATCTCCTCCCACTTTTGTCTCCTGCTCGTGTATATGGCTCTCTTGAGCTCCGTCCTCGTATCTGAATTCCGCCAGCACAGTTTCAGTGGCTTCCACGTGCCGCCTCCTTCTCCTAGTGACCTTCCATCTAAGGTGTAGACATCTTTTTCTGAGCGGAACAATTTCTTCAATCCACCAATAAACCGGACTTCTGCGGCCATGTAAGCTCCTATGCCGAGGCATTGAGATGTCACACGCGCAGTATATGAGCCACATAGTCGCTTCTGCCTTTGCCTCCGCTGGCCTTGAGGTCCCAAGGACTTCGTCCTTTCCATCTTCTATCACTCTTGCGAAGAGTTCTTCATTGAGGGCGTCCACCCTCTATCTAGGTATTCACCTTTGGTTTACGCTTCGAGTATCTCGGTCCGTCTGTAGTTCACACACGATGTATTGATGGTCGTTGCCAGTACAGTCTTCCATGACTTCCCAGTTTTTGATGTATCCAGCTATTGACTCTGATTATATCTGGGATCATTTCGCCGTAACCAGCTCGCCTAAAAGTAGACACGTTGCCGAGGTTTATCACGTCGAGGCCTAGCCTGACAGGCGTTTCCAAAATTTGCCTCACACTTTTGTCTGTTCTGGGCATCCCCCACTCTCGTCTCCAGCAACGACGACCGGTCTTCCGATTACTCGTACGGTATCCTCCAGTGCCTTTATCTTCGCTTCGAACTCTGCAGTGGCTTCGTTCGGTGTAAAATAGCTGCTGATGAGCGTCGTTTCCCTGCATTTCGCCCACGTTAAACCTGCCGATGCACTGTGACTTGTTATGGGGACTGTATTTGTGTCTGCGATCCAGCCCGGCCTTTCTTCCTTGCCGTTGTATTGCTCGCTGATAAGTACAACGTCGGCCTTCAGATCCAGTTTCAACTGATGTAAGAGATCATCGGCCATCCGGCTTCTGTGAAAGGTTCCTTTGATGATCCGAATAATAGTGAGGTTTTTTCCTTCTCCTTTTCGAGTGCGTCCTTAAACACGCGACCATTCTGTGCACATAAGTAGCACTTCGCAGTTGCCCGGCACTCTTCTATTTTATGCCCCTGTTCCCCGCAGGTGAAACATATCCCTTGAAATCGTTGGTTCTCCCCTTTGGCCGTTGCTTGCTGATGTTAGTATCCAAAACATCGGTAACACTGAGAGACCACAACTTTTGGGCGCACCCTACAGTAGATCCAGCCGATTTTGATACGTGGGTCTTGTAGTAGCTCGTGCATTCAGCTGTATGATCGCCAATTTTTGCGCTCTGTTGTTCACCTTCGTCAGAGTCATCTGTTGGTTTAGTGCTGAGTCGGTCAATTTTAGTTTCACAGCCATTTTCTCTTCCTCCTCTGACGTAAACTCAACCAAGTCCCGGATATCCAATGTGGTCCTCAGTTCATGGTGGCGGATATCGGCCTTCTCCCCAAGCAGGGATTTCAAAGACGCGCTAAAGTTTTCCTTTCCCTTCGAATTCGCCGCTAATTCTAGTAAAACGTGGCCTGACATTGTTTGGTGCACGGTCTTAATTTTTATTTCACTGTCGTCAGGATTTACCTTGGATCGAACAGCAGTATTTTGGCATAGGTCTCCTTCATCGTCTGCTTTATGACGATCGCTTATGGACAGGATTTCACCAGTCATTTGCTCTTCGGCGTCTTCTCTTCCTCATTTGATGCTGGCTTTTCCTGTTGCTTTGGTCCACTTTCCAAATCTCTTCGACTTTCTTCTTTAGGCCTATTTTCTCCGTGCGGTTGTGTTGTGCTAGATACCATTGTCGCCTCCAGAAGTATCTGGCGTTTCCTCTTCTCGGTCTCCTTGCTAAGTAGGCTGGATGGTGGCCTCTTCTTTGCTTAAATATTATCTGATTGTGTCATGATATTTTCTAGCACGATATTCTCCCCACTCTTTTCGCTAGTTTGCCTTCGGTTTGCCTCTGTCTGCCTCAAGGATGTGTTTCGAGATTTTAAATGGAAGCCCAAGATGTCCAGGGATTTCTCCAGTTCGGATAGGGCTTTCCTGACATCCATGCTGATGTTCTTCTGTCTATCCGTCGCTTTCTACGACAGAATGTACTTTCAGTACCTTTATTACAAATTACGGGGTTAGTTTCCAACAAGACAGATAGTAAACAGATTCTCTCCTATTTCATTAATGACGCTGCTGCCCCAAATAGTATGGTGGGCATTTGCATCGCATCAAAGTTAAATGGGTTTCTTCGTCCTATCTGCACCTCTTATTGCCTGCCTTATGTTTGTGGATGGAATTGGCTTCACATCGTCGTAGGACAGGTATGCTGAAGAGTTCATTCAGCTTTATTGTTGCTGTCATAAAGTCCATACATTTTCCAATCCACAAATAAAGCATAACACAAATTTGTATATAAATTACAAAACTTTACTTGAAAAGCTACACAGCGACCGAATTCAGTACGAAATTTAAATCGAAAATGCATTTCATTTCAGAATATTGTATCTGCTGAATGTGGTCTCATACTGCCTTGTAACAGCAGACACATATCCTACTCAACTCGTCGCCTAACAGCAAAAACAAAAATCATTTCAAAACAGATTCCAATCTTAAAAACAATTTCTGACATCTATTAATCATTCGGCCTGCCAGCACTTTTGACTTATCGCAGTTTATATCCCAAAGGCACATCCTAGTACCATAGCAAGTGCACATCTCTTTTTTTTCAATCCATTACTCCAATTTGTACTCACAATTGGAACTACGCAATCAGTTCAAAGTGAAATCGGTCAAACCGCAAACTTTTTTTTTTGGAAATTTTCCAGATTTTTAGTTTCGCTCTACAAACACTCAGAAAGAGGGCCAAACTGAAAACTTGCTTCGCCTTTAATACGAGTACAAAAGGAGCGAATAAATTCCCCTTTTCCTTTGTTAGAGCATCAGCAAAAAATAAAAAAAAAAATAAAAATTCAGAGGAAAAAAGGAGAAATCAGATTGTTCTGCATTTTCAACTTTCAGCGTTCACAACAATTCGTATTTTGAAAGAGAAAATAGGGAAAAGTGTCCTTGACACAAGCCTTGGGTTCAAAGTCCATAAAATATATTCGTACGAGTAGATGAAAACTTTCATTTCAGACTATTAGTTTCGAACTCAAGTCAAAGCCTATGAAGGACACCACTTCAAAACCTAATGTTTAAACTTTATGTCCTTTCTGCATTGCGTCAGATTTTTAAATTCTTTTTTTCGTTTTGTTACAGAGAACATGCTACATCACGCGCCAGAGACCAATTGAAATCCAAAATCAAACATCATCCAAATCAAGGCCACCAAATGAGCAACGATGGGCTACAACGTCGACGCATGACGAACTCTTCAAGGACCCTAGACTTGGATATCATTAGCGGCAGATAGCAATTCGTTTTTGAAGGGATTTTCCTATGACTTAAGGATAACAACCATGACCATGATGATGATCCGAATGATTAGAATAATGATGATGATGAATTAAACACGAGTCCAGGCGGGTCGCATATATTCTGCTACCCATCCACCCGGCCACGCCCACGTACATAAGTACGCATCGCGCAGTCAGCAGCAGGAGGAGGAGGAGGTGGAAAGACGAACAGAAAAACTTCTTGGCATGCAAGTTACAGATTTTAGAAATTCACTTCAACTATATACACACACACACACGTTGGATAAACCATCTATATATCTGTGAATCTGGGGTCGAGGACAGAAATATTCCATCAGCATTAAAATAGGCAAATCAATCAAATTGGATTCAAATCGAGTGGAGAACGCGGTGGAGGCGTACTACTTGGGTGGTGGTCTTGGTTTTGGTACTAGTTGGAGCAGTAGTTATAGCACCAGCATTGGGATATATCAATCCTTCGAAGCTTGCCAGAGGACTTTCAATAGTTCAGAGGGAAATGAGATGAAGTGGTTTCAAGTGGCGATAGATATGATTCTTGTGCTATCATTCATATCAAGTAAGTATCTCTCTTTGTATGCGTATATTATTTTTTTATTTGTCAACATTTACACGTCATGACTGTGGGTAGATGGGTGGGAGGCTGGCAATTTCCGGTGATTGATTTAGACCGGTTTTTTTTGTTGAGTTACTTTTGAGGATATATTGAGGTTGGTTGTTATGATGAGTTCCACTCTAACGTTTTTTTTGGGAATGTGGGGGTTAATTTGTTGAGTGCTCTTTCACATGTCAGGATCTGTATCATTGATACCCTATTGGGAGAGGGCTAAAGCAACAAGATTAATTGGGGTGCCAGGAAATTTGTCAAACTGAAGAGGTGATTTGTCAGATTTTCGAGTGGATATAGTATTCAAAAGGACGATAATGTGGACGTATACAAGTTTTTGTTTTAGTATCAAACATTTTCGTTTTTGTAATGAAGGCATCTTATCGGAGTTTCTGGGTCAGTGCTTTTAGTTAGAAGTCGCAAGAAATTTATAGGCTTTAGGTTACTGACATCAGCACTTCCTACAGGGCAACAAAAGCAAATAGCCACCCGCACGAAAAGAGAAATGAATGTCTTCAAAATCTCTCAAACCACTACAGCAAAGATTTCTACTACCCCATATCAAGTCTCTGGGACTTATGTTAGGTTAGGTTATGTAGGGTTATGAGGTTATCATAAAACACCAGGCATCAAAGTCGGCCCATCGCGATCCCTAGCAAACCTTCACGACAAGAGACCTGAACCAATTCTCCCAAGCAATTAATCTCCCTACAGAATTTGAAGAGATCCTTGTTGTGGTTCAAGGACCTCACCTCTTCTAGGTTATCGAAGAAGTATCTACCAGGGTGTTTGTCCTGGCAATTCCTTGACACTCACATATGTGTTATGTCCTCTGATGCATATAGGTCATTGCAGTACCTACAACCATCCGTGCTAGATAATTCTAGTCTCATAGCATGCTTCCTTAGGAGACAGTGGCCACAGAGTATTCCTATCGCTGTTTTTAGGCGTAATATTTCTAATTTGATGATCTCCCCAGATGTTCTGTCTAACATAGGCCACACGGCCTTAGGCACCCTGCTACCATCTAAGTTTGACCATCTTAGATTAGCCGTGTTGATGATTCTATCACGAATAATTCCCTTAGCCACGCACCCTGGTGGTTTAATACTACCAATTATTTCACTATGTGGGAGCCCCATTCCTCTTTGAGCCAGCGCGTTGGCTTGCTCGTTGCCTTCGATATAGCAGTGTCCAGGTACCCAACATAATTTTACTCGGTTCTGCGTACATAATGCCCTAAGCATTGTGCGGCAATCCCTGATTATCTCAGATTTGGTGACGTAAGACTTTAGCGCTTTTAGCGCAGCCTGACTATCAATGTAGATGACGATATTGTTGTGGAACCCCTGCTTGGAACACACTGCATGTGTCCGGAAGTCTCAGGGCCACCTGCAGGTTCGTATCTCATGTGTAAATACTTGACCCCGTGCCCTTTCTGGTCTTGAAACCGTGTGTATATTGCAATCTGGCTATGGACAGAGACTGTCTTCCTTCGCCAGTCTTTTCTAGTCTAGGATACATAAGTTCGTATGGTGTGTTGAAGTCTAAAGTGCCAAGGATATCGTCCGATTCATCAGGGATTTCGGGAAATGATTTCTTAAGAATAGAGCTATGTTCTATGTTATAAGTCATGAAGAGACCAACGTTGTGAGCCGAAACGCACTGTTGCCCGCTTGAAATTTAATTTGTAGGTCTAGTAGTAAAAGATACAGAAAGATCTCGAGTGCAGCCGTAGGCGTTGTGCGGTAGTGCACACATGATGGCAATGCAAGCTGTTCTTTGTACCATGGCCCGTGTGTTTTTCGTATTCGTTGCTCCCCACCACAGAAGAGTCCCACACGTAAGGATGGGTCTGACTATCATGATGTATAGCCAGTGTATCATTGCGGGCTTCAGGCTCCATTTTTTTCCATGCGGTCCTCTTACAGACGAAGAGAGCATTATAAGCCTTATGGACTCGTCCCTGTATGTTAACTTTCTAATTTAGTTTTCTGTTCAGCATTACATCAAGATATCTAGCGCGATCCGAAAGAGGAAGCTCCACCCCTGCTAGCTTAAGCAGTTTGAAGGGTGGTATCTTGTATTTTCTGCTGAAGAGTACCAATTCTATTTTATCTGGGTGGACGTACAGTCCACATCCTCTAGTCCATTTTTCGAAACTATTAAGAGCTGATTCCATTATTTCACTTAATGGGTCAAGAAATATGCCTTGAACCAAAGTCACCACGTCGTCCGCGTAAACAATGACGCTTATGCCTGTTCTTTTAGTATCTCATCGATAACTAGAACCCAGAGGAGGGGTGAGATAACGCCTCCCTGGGGGGTCCTCCTGGTAACGGATTTTCTTATTGAACTGTTTCCGATATTGGAGTTAATGTTTCTAGTACCGAGCATATTGCAGAGCTAATTGGTAGTGCTATGCTCGACATTCTTAGATTCTAGGACCTGTTTGATGGCCTTTCCTTCTACATTATTGAAAGCACCTTCTATGTCTAGGAAGGCTACTAGTGCAAGTTCCTCATGGTAAAAGCTAGCTCCTATTTTCCCTACTACGTCGTGTAAAGCAGTTTCCACCGATGACCCCTTCAAATATGCATGTTGAGCTTTGCATAGAATGCCATTGCAACACTAACGTCTGGTGTGAATATCAAGAAGTTTTTTAAGTGCCTTGAGGAGGAATGACGAGAGACTTATGGGTCTATAGTCTTTCGCTGAAGTATGGCTTGGTTTACCTGCTTTAAGTATGAATATAATCCGCACTTTCCCCCATGCTACTGGTACGTAACATGACCTTAAACAGTGTTTAAAAATTTCCCTAAGATTCTAACCTTGGGTGGAGCTTTTTACAGCATAGCTGGCAAAATTCCATCCATTGGTGATCTACTTCCTGGAAGTGGGCTTCAATTAACTTTTCTAAAACTACTTTGCTACTTTTTGCCTACGAGCCATTAGATCATCTTGCGAAGTCTGGAAGCTCTTCACTGGTATCTGCAATGGGCCTAATTAAGTACTTAAACTCCCTTTTGCGCTCTATATATTCATCCCATGTAGTACCGTACTCTATTTCTTTGGCCCTGTTATACCATATACTCGTAAATGCCTAACCTGTATTTTGGAGTTAATTTCTTTGCTCCACCATGGAGGTTGGCACTTCTTGGACTTCTTCCTCATTGGGAACTTAGTTGTCCTCTTTTTATATAAAATTTCTAAAGAGGGTACCTATTGATTGAAATATGGATAGCATAGGTGAATTCCTCTACAGTCTTTTTTTTAATCCAGAGGTGAGCCAAGAAGCTTCTAGAGAGATGAACAATTCAGTCAGTTTCAAGGTCAATAGTATCTCATTTACAGCAATAGGAATAGCGATGCACTAATAGTAGAAAGAAGTCTACTACAACATGTTAAGATGTTATGATTTTAAGGTTATACTCCCTAAGCAGCATTGGTATGATAAAGGGTGGCCTAACGTATGAGATGCAAACGAAAGCAAACCATCTGCCATTCCTCAGGCAACTGGTATCCGGTGGCAGGTTCTTTCAATTTTACTGATGCCCGACTATAGGAATTCTTTTCAACAAACTCATTGTATGTAAGGTATAATTTATTCTAACTAGGTAGGTCTACTTAATGATCTCTGGTTTTTGATGTTAACTTTGACACCAAAAACTAGCATAGTCTCTATGGGTCAAATCATTCAATCAAAAGCTGAAGCTTGACAATGTAGACATTCCTTCCTTTTATCTTAATTTAATGATGAAATTTATTCGTACTTCTGAATAACATACGTGAAATAATCGCATTCACGTGAATGGTATACGAGCACCATGGCTCTAAAGTATTCTCTTCGAAAAAATTACGAATTTTGTGCCGAATCTTCGAGTAATGCTGCATTTCATATGCGACCCATTAAGCCAAAAATTAGGCTCATCGCTGAAAAGAATTTTGCGACTAAACCATGGTTCAGCCTGTTACTGCTCCAAATCCTCAATCAGCGAAAGTAAGACGTAAATTATAGTCTTGTGCCTTTAATTTCTACATTAACTGGATTTTGCATGCGCATAATTTATTTATTTATTATTTATTTATTTATTTATTTATTTCATCTAACAGAGTATAATAATCTCTTACAGACTAAATAGCAAAATTAAGAAGTATTTTGGATACAAAACAAACATTCATAAAATACAATTCATTAAATATTTTTTTTTAATAAATAAGAAAAGAAACTTCAACAATCAAACATTATCAGATAAGATTAATAGTAGATTATTTTTAAATTTAAATCTGGAGCAATTCTCAAAAATATCTATTGATGCTAATACAGAATTTACTTCAGTGATGCAATGAGCAATTGGCTCATTTTGACCGTAATTAGTCCGGTGTATACCTTCATGAAAGTGGAACTGTGCGCGTAGCAATAGAGAACGAGAATAAAAATCAAGCATAGACAGCAAGGTGGGACACTGAATTTGACAATGAATTAAGTCTCTGACCAACATAACTCAAAAATATTTACGACGACATTCTAAAGTATTTAAGTTAAATAACACTAATCTGGTTTTATAGGAAGGCGTTTAAATTCACCAATTTAGTTTGAAAAATAAAAATCTGGTAAAACTTTTCTGTAGTCTTTCAATTCGATAGGAGTGCAAATTGTAAGAAGGATTCGAAATAATACTGCAATACTCCAAGTGGGGTCTAACTAATGAAATGAAAAGAGTTTTCAGTGTGTAGGGGTCAGTAAAATCTCTTGAGTTTCGTTTCTTACAAACGATATAGTCTATGTGTTCATTAAAGTTAGGCGAGGATCAAGCAAAATACCAAAGTCCTTTTTTGAGGTCACACTATCAAGTGAACTGTTTTTAATGTCATAACAATGCAAAATGGAAGTAAAAGACCTAGAGAGCGTGAAGCCTTGACATTTCGAAGTATTTAAGTCTATAAGGCATTCATCCGCCCAAAGCTGGAATATAACGCCCACATCTGGTCTGGTGCGCCCAAGACCGTTCTGCACATTCTAGATAGGGTACAGAACTGCGCGTTAAAACTAATAGGTGATAGAGGCATTGTGAACTCAATAGTTTCACTTGAACATCGTAGAAATGTCTCATGTCTTTCCCTTTTTATCGCTTCTTTTAAAAAAAATTCTCCAGCGAAATAGCCAGCTGCATTCCTCCCCTTCAAAACTTCACCCGCAATACGCGTCATGCTTCGAATGCACATCAGTTCACCCTCAAGCCCAACTTCGGACGTACTGTCAAATATAGGGATTCGTTTATAAGCCGACCAACACGTTCGTGGAACGATCTACCAGCCTCTGTGTTTCCTCATCATTGCAGCCTACAAACATTTAAAGCCAACGCAAACCGGCATCTCCTCTGTCTCTTTCCCCCCTTTTCCCAACCGCCCGTGCCCTGAAAACCAGTATAAGGGTATTAATAATCCCTTTGGCACGCGCAAATTATAAAAAAAAAATAAAATAAAGGGCAAACTGTTGACAACACACCATTCGTCAACTGCATTAATGTCTTCCTGCAAAAGATTATAATCGTTTTTTGTTTTAAATGCACGAAATATCTTTAGATCATCAGCAAATAAAAGACATTCAGAATGCTTGATGACGTCCGGAAGATCATTAATAAAAAGTAGGAATAACAACAGGCCAAGGTGGCTACCTTGTGGCACGCCCGAAGTTACATTAATAGGTTTCGACAGAGTATCATGAATTTTCACAAATTGGATTCGATAACTCAAATAAGACTCAATCCAATCAAGTAAATTTGAGTGGAAATCCAAACAGGAAAGTTTTCTTTATAATCTTTTGTGGTTAACCCTATCGAGTGCTTTTGCAAAATCAGTGAAAACCACATTAGTTTGCAGACCGATCTGGAAGTTTTGTATAACAAAATTGCAGAAAATCGACAAGTTTGTACCGGTAGATTTGCCCTGAATAAACCCATGCTGTTGAACAGAAATAAAATTCTTTACTAAGGATGAAATCTTGTTAGTTTGTACTTTTCAAACAGTTTCGAAATGGAAGAGATTTTGCAAATAGGACGGTAATTGCTAACGTTTTGTTTAGGACCGGATTTATGGATCGGCACAATGTGAAAGAAGAAACTTCCAGACGCGATAGATTTGGATAGGTTAAGATGAAGTGGGAAAAATAAAGAAGTTGCACAGTTCTTAAGCAAGATAGGAGAAATGCCATCAGGGCTATCACTTTTTATACCCTTAAGGTCAGTAAGAGCTCTTTCATTATCTAGTCTATCAAAATCCAAATCACCAAGGTTTATCATAGATTCCAAATTCGAAAAGAATCAACTCGATCATTATTGCTATAAACTGAACTAAAAAAGTCAGCACAGTATTCTCAAATCGCCTTAGGATCATTGGATGAAGAGTCATTAAAATACATAAGACTTGGCAACCCATTAGTATTTCTTTTGGAATTTATGAAGTTCCAAAAAAATTTGCTATTCGATTTTAATTTATCTTCACACGACAATATGTAACCTCTGTACAAAAATTTGCTTAGAACATCAAATTCATTTTAGCAAAGCAGGAACCAAGATTTTAGTTCTATAATAGATCTGTGATTCCTTAAACGCTTGTAGGCCTTATTCTTTTAATTTTTAAGATTCGAAAGCCTCCTATTAAACCAGACTGGGTGTCCATGCAAAATACTTTTTTTGACTGGAACAAAGCGACTAATAATAGAATTTAAAATATAAAAGAAAGTGTCATACATAGATTCCAAATCAAGTGGTGATAACATATTATTCCATGAAACCGAATCCAAGTAATTGTTCATTGCATCAAAATCAGCTTTATTATAATCATTACGATTTTTGACCATTTCAAATTTTCTGATAATGAAAGATTGAGAAATCCACTATAAAGGCATTATGGAAAATAGACTTATTGAGAATGGAGAATCAGTTAATTCAATATTAACAACAAATTCTTTATCAACAAACATAAGATCAAGAACATGATTATAACATTTTTTATTTGGATTAACCTGAATTAGGTCATACTGACAAAAGAAGTCTATAAGTTCAATCTCTTTTTCACTAGTAACATTATAGGGTATAAGATGACTATCAAATTTATTAAACTCCCGTATAATATCCGCCAAGTTGAAATCACCGGTGAACACTACATGTTGAAGTGGTCCTAAATTATCAAGAATATTATGACAATTATTGAAGTGTAATTTAAAAAGTTCTAAAGGGCTACCAGGAGGTAAGTAGCCGGCAATCAAAAAAAGATTAAAGTCTGATGAAAAGGAAATTTTCAAAATTAATTGACCAACATCAAAATTGGTAGAAGGTGTTAGGTTATTTGAAGGCAGCTCGAGCTGTCTGCAAGAAAAGCAACTACGAACTGCAATCAGTATTCCACCACCTCTGAGCAAACCTGTAGTGCTCACGCAGCTATTTTTACGAAAAACATTAAAAGAGGAGCCACTCATAAATTCAGCCGTAAAATGACTGTCTAAAAGCCAAGTTTCTATAATATCGAAATCAAACGATGAAGATGAGAGGTACAATTTTTTAAATTTAGTTCTCATAATATAAAGTATAGTTATGTTTAGAATTAATACCTAAAGATTTGGCGATACTTAATCGTTTTTTTTATGCAATGATACGGCTGCAGGTGTGGGTGTCTTCATTGCTGAGGCAGGTCTAGCTCGAGGAACATATTCATGTAATAATGTCCCATCAGGCCAGAAGTCAGCAGAAAGAAGCAGATTGAAATAAACATCAGTAGTAAATAGCTTGAATGATGCTATTTCACGAGGTTCATTAAAATTAAACTTGAAGCAATTAATAGATGAAACTGGTACACCACTTTTGTTGCTTATGTAGCTCACGATGTCATTGGCTGTGGGTGTAGAAGAAAGCCTCGATCTGAAAATCATCTTACGAGGAGGCCTCTTAACTACCACGAGGTTGGCAGATGATGGTTTTGCAGTTCCGATGTACCAGGTGATGGATCCATACCAGGCAGAAAAGGTGAAGTAGGGACAGGAATAGTAACGATCCCAGCAGGTTCAGGAACTTGTGGGTGACTGGCAGCAGGTTTTGCAACCGGAAGCGATAGTTCCGCAGTAACCCCACAGTCACTTCGAGAACTTGGCAATGGCAAGCCGACGGCAACATCAGATGTTAACAATGGAGATTTCATGTGACTGACAACAGGGTCATCAACCGGAGCGATAATTCCGCAGTAACTCCACAATCTCTACAAGAGCTAGGAGATGAGAAGTCAACGGCAACATAAGATGATTTTTGTGACTTAGAGGCGGGTTTAGGCTTAGTTGGTTTCTGACGTGTACTACTAGCTCTCAGGGTGGCTTCATTGCAACACACAAGGTCGTACAATTTGTCACAGGAGGTAAGATGCTGCTTGAAGAGTGATTGAATACGCTCAAGCTCCGCCATAATGCGCTTCGACGGACCTCTGCACTCGTCAAGTAATCTCAACAGCGTTGACGTTGAAAATTTCCGACATTGTGGGCAAAACCACTGGAGACTGTTGGGGATTGGATTTCGCAAATCATCCCCTGTTCTAGGTGATAACGCCACACATTTGGTATGGAATAATTTGAGACAACCGTCACAGGATATGTAGATGTCGTGAGCACTATAAATTTGTCCGCATTCACCACAACCGATATCCATTATTTATTTAAAATTACACAAAATGAAATAGATAAAAAAAATAAATAAATAAATAAATAAATAAATAAAAGTCTAAAAAACTGTGAAAAAGCTTAATGCACTGTGTTAACTACAACTGCATTACCAACACTTGGCAAAAATGAAATTTGACAGTTCAATGTTAACGATCAGCTTAACTTAGTCAAACACAATGTGTGTGTAAAAGAGTGTACTTAGTAGTCACTAACCCAATTAAACAAATGACAAGTTGTCAGTTTGTATTTAATGTAAATAAAAACAGTTCGGTACGGGTAAAATAGATTTGTTTTGATACGGAAATATTTACGGTTCGCGAGTGTTTACTGTGCGAAAGTTCCGCGAAAAAGTTCGGTAAATATTTCAGGAGCTTGGTACTTAGAGATCGAGAAATTAAAAAACACGTCTGTACGGTTCAGGATTCACACGTGAAATGACGAAATGAACGAACGTAGCTCCAACTGCTACGACCGATGATGAATCGATAAATTTCGGTCTTCTCACATACTTCTTCTTGCATTATAGGGGCGATATTCCCTTCAGTATGCACATTTCTTTGAAGCGTTAGTGCTATTACATCATTGAAAGAGTATGTGATACACCACCCATCATCTAGGCTGCGAACATTTTTACCAAAAGTAAAACCGTGTGTAAATCAATTACTGTGTACATTGACAGCCAGGCAGTCATTAAAGCTCCCCAATCTGCCGTAATAAGATACAACTAAGTCTCTAGACAGCTGAGTAAGAAACTACTTTTATTTCCCTTGCACCTGACCAGCTCCGTCCGAAAGAAAATCGCTGCATCTGGGGGCTATTCTCTTCGATATTTGACGAGCTAGCATTCACCATTGGCATCATCAGCATCATCCGCTTTACAAAAAGCTCAGGTCCTTAAGATTACTTAAGCTAGCGATAGATCTCGTGGCATCATAATCTGCTTATATGCATATCTTTTTTTTAAACTTTACATACATACATATATACATTTACAATGCCCCGCTAATCCTTCATTAGGGTCGCGGTGGTAGGATGCTCAGGTGGACCCTCCATCCTTTTCGATCCTCCGCCATTGACTTGAACTCATCCGGAGGAATCCCTAGCCGGCTCCAGGAGAGATGACGAACGTGATCCAACTATCTATTTCTAGGCCTACCGGGGAGTCGCCAACCTGATGGAACATCTTGGAAACCAGTCTGGGGGCATACGCACTACGTGACCAAACCATCGAAGTTATAGATCGTTCCGTTCGAGAAGTAGCTGTTCAACATTGAGCACCCCGCGTACTCTGGTGTGCGCATTCGATACCTACGAGTTATTCCAGCAACACCGCGAAGGAACTTCATTTCGGCAGCTTGTATTTGCGATATTTTTTTTACTTTTATTTACAAAACAGTATTAACTCGGAAGTTACTGTGCTCTGCATCCATCGCTCTATCAAAAGCTGTTTTTTGTTAATCCCTGAGTGGCCTAATGGTTGTGGTCTAAATGTGTCTGCACTTTCACGCGGACAGCCAACCTTACAACCTAACCTACTGTTTGCTGTTCAAAATGATTCCATCGTATTTTTGTTGGAACCACTTTATGGTGTCTTTCTTGGTCAAGCGATGTGAGAAGTAAATTGCGCTAGATTTGCGCCATAGATACAGCCCTTCACAGGGTCGTACCAACCATGGAAAGATCTCTCCATCTCAAGGAGTTTACTAATGGGGCGTTCCTACACATTGAAGGGGCTTTCAAAAACGTTGGCACTGATGCGGCAACAAACTCGCGCTCCCCAGCATAAAACCCACTCGAATTTCCTATGCAATAAGCTTAAAAAAGCGATCCAAGACCTAAAAAACCGAGAGACTTCAGCTTATCTTGAAGGTTTAACCGCCGAGAAAACCACTAATTACTCGCTCTGGAAAGCTGTCAAAAGAATTAAAAAACCCCAAATACATTCGCCACCGATAAGAAAAAACAACGACGAATGGGCAAAAGGTGTCAAAGAAAAAGCGGATCTATTTGCCGAGCACTTAGAAGAGACTTTTAAGCCATTTGATGGAGAAACATTGGTAGACGATTTTACCGGTACGACTACGACATCTGACAACCTTAGAATAAAAAGTGTGTCACTTATAGAACTTTGCCAGGCAATAAAAAACCTAAAAAATAATAAAGCTCCTGGCTATGATTTAATAACCGGACAAATCCTCAAGGAATTACCAAAAAAGGCACTATTAAAATTGCTTTATTTAATAAATGCTTCCATTAGATTATTATACGTTCCAAATCAATGGAAAGTCGCAGAAGTCATAATGGTTCCGAAACCGGGGAAATCTCCAAATGACAAAAAATCGTACAGACCGATATCGCTACTACCAATAATATCGAAGGTATTTGAAAAACTCCTTCTGAAACGGATTCTTCCGGTCATTGAAGAGAGACGCCTAATACCTGACCACCAATTCGGGTTCAGAATCAAGCATTCCACAATAGACCAGGTTTATAGAATAACCGACGAAATTGAAAAAGCCCTTGAGGAGAAAAAGATTTGTTCTAGCGCTTTTCTTGACGTATCTCAAGCCTTCGACAGGGTTTGGCACGATGGATTGAATTATAAGCTAAGACGAATCCTTCCGGAGCAACTTAATAAGATCTTAGAATCGTACCTTAAAAACAGACTTTTTCGTGTTAAGCACGGAACTGAATATTCTGATTTTAAAGAAATCGCCGCCGGAGTTCCGCAAGGAAGTGTCCTTGGGCCTATCTTATTCTTGCTGTACACTCGGGACATACCTCAAACTGAAGGCACTATTGTAGCTACGTTCGCGGACGATACGGCTATTCTGGCAACGGAAAGTTCAATCGAGTCAGCAACCATAAAACTCCAACGAGCCTTGGATAAAATCTGTGAGTGGACAAAAACTTGGCGCATTGTTCTTAACGAGACCAAATCGACGCATGTTAACTTCACTTACAAGAAAATAATCAACCTTCCCGTTTTCATTAACTCGGTACAAATACCGCATGCAAACGAAGCTAAATATCTGGGAATGACACTAGACGCGAAACTTAAATGGAAACCTCACGTTAAAAAGAAACGTGACGAAGTCGAAAATCGACTTAGAGAAATGTATTGGCTAATTGGAAGATATTCCAAACTAAGCGTATATAACAAACTGCTTCTGTATAAGCAAGTGCTTAAACCCGTGTGGACGTACGGTATACAACTCTGGGGTTGTACCAAACCAAGCAATAGGAATCTCATACAATCATTGCAAAATAAAATTATAAGAATAATCGTGAACGCTCCCTGGTATATCAGAAACAATGATATCCACAGAGACTTGGGGATAGCTACCGTGGAGGACGAAATAAAAAACTTCGCTCGCAAGCTTCGTATTCGTCTTCATGGCCATTGCAACTGTGCCATACTCCAAACTTTGGATGTGACAAATCTTACGCGCCGACTTCAAAGAACGAAACCGTTCGAATTAGCGCTATAAGACAAAAAGCCGCATGTCATGACGGTTTCAGCAGGTGCTTTTATTGGAAATCTACCTGCCTCACGCGAATATAAATCTGAAGCTTAAACTACTTGATAAGGTCAAACTTAGTCGTAGTAAACAAAACGAAGGGAAGGGTGTTTTTAGTCAGTAGAAATCTGACACTACTATGAGTACACGGTCTCATAGTGTCTCATGAAGATTTTCACCTACCCACGAAGAGAAAAAAAAAAAAAAAAAAAAAAAAACTGATGCGATCATGGACAGTATATACAAAGCTCAACTTAACACCGGCCTCTCCTAACACTGGATAACACAGATGCTTCAGTCGATGCAACCACCCGGAGAAGGATCTGCAGAGGAACTCCTCAAGGTAGAGTTCTGTCTCATCTAATATGGCTTCTTGTAGTGGATGAGATCTTGATAATATTGAAGAAAAACGGCTTCAACGAAACGGCCTATGCTGACGATGTGGCTAACCAGGTTTCGGGGAAACTTCCTCCAGTCTTAAGTGAACGCATCAGTCTTGCACTACATTTAGTGGATAACTGGATCAATAGCAAGGTGCTGGCAGTGAACCTCTTACAGACGGAAGTAGTTTTCTTCACTAAAAAGAGATCGATCCCTACATTCAGATTCCCTAATATCGGTGATACTGAACTAAGTATCTCACGTTCTGCTCGATACCTGGTTGTAATTCTAGATTCCAAACTAAACTGAAAGGAAAATATTACCGCGCGTATCACAAAAGCAAGTGCGGCTTTCTATTCTTGTACACAGGCATTCTGTAATATGTAGGGCTTCTAACCAGCTGCGGTGTACTAGATATACATACACGGCGGTCGTAAAACCCGTTCTCATATAGTTCACTAGTATGGTGGATGGTACTTGAGAAGGTACTTGCTTTCAAACCTCACCAAAACCCAGAGGCCACCATGCATCGGAGTCATGGGATCAATGCCAACAATACCAATAGCGGCAATGGCAATGCTTAGTTTTATTCCGCTTGATATATACTGTAGCAGTCTGGCGGCCAAAACCGCTGTAAAAGTGAGAGAAGGCCAATTGTTGTCATCGAGCCTTTACGGCCATGCCTCCATTTTGCCTCGATGGGGGAAATCACATGAACTCGATGCTAGCATTTGAAGGGAGATTCACTACAAGAATTTGTGACAGAATGTACTGGAAGAACCCAACAACCATGAAGAAAAAGAAGTTGGCATTCTATACCGACGGTTCTAAGATATCGACCTTGGTACGGGAGCTGCAGTTTATTGTAAAGCGCTAGGAGTAAACCACTCCTTTAGAAAAAGTGACGACTGCAGCGTCTTTCAACCTGAAGTCACAGCCATTATACAGGCTGCTGAAATAATACGTGAGAATTATATCGTTGGTAAAACGAGCACTGTCTACCGTAATTAGGTCGAGGCTTGTGATGACCTGGAAAGCACTTTTAAACAAAATATCTAGAGCCAATGTGGTGACCCTCTGCTGGATACCAGGGCATATGAATATCGAAAGAAATGAAAGGGCTGACGAGCTTGCTAATAAGGGATCGACACTGGACATTTCGCGGGACCTCCCTTTTGTAGTGACCCCAATCAGATTCTTACGGAAGAATATAGAAAATAAAGCCGTTGCTCGCGCAGAAAGACGCTGGGTTCATCTGGACACATGCGCAACGGCCAGG
This sequence comes from Brachypalpus laphriformis, assembly GCA_945910035.1. Lineage (NCBI taxonomy): Eukaryota > Metazoa > Arthropoda > Insecta > Diptera > Syrphidae > Brachypalpus > Brachypalpus laphriformis. The sequence continues at coordinate 40,610,539 of OX246753.1, forward strand.
GCGCTATGGCCGGCCTTTAGCAAGAAGAGATGAACCTCTGGTGAAACTTATTCGTCATAACGCATTTACGGCATAATTACTTGTCACTGTGCGATTGGCATTCATGCGAAACGACTCGGCGTATTGCACAACGACTATTTTAGAAGTTGCAGGGACGAAAGAAATTGAATCTGATCGTCACCTGCTGTGTGCTTGTCGTGCCCTATCGGTCAGGAGAATGAGGACTTTTTGTAGTTACTAATATTGAGCTGATGGATCTCCTGAGAGTCATACCACTATCTGGGTGGTTTTAACAGAGCACTATTTCTACAGTGTTTCCAGCGTTAAATAATTGAGCACAATGGACCCGAACTGTTGGTCTAAGTGAACTGTGACTCTTTTGTCACAAGGCATCCATCTACCTAACCTAGCATATACGTCTTAGTAGGATCTTCAAAGACTTACAAAAGAACAATTGGGTCCATAAACAGCTTTTTCTCAATTCAAATCACTGCCGCCTGGTCTATTATTCAAAGTGGCGTCGTTCAAGCCTTAAAAACAACTTCCTTTGTCGAAACGTTGCCGCGGCAGCACCTTTATCCGTCTTTTAAGAGTTAATTCAAATACACACACTTTGAATAAGTATAAGCAATTCTTCATACAATTGAACAATAGGATATTTATCAAACCCCTCTCTCGGCACTCATAATGAGCTCCTTCGCACTTATGAGACTTCAAACAAGAACCTAGAATCATTTCTTTACTTTTCAAATTGCGCCACTTTGAAAAAAAAAAGAAAACAAAAGAACAAAACTTAAGGAAGCACATAAAAACTGCCTATTCAACTGTATTTCAATTTGCCCCAAATGGTTTTCTCTAATAAAGGAAATAACACACACAAAACGAACAAATACATGGAAACGAACGAAGAATCGTTTTGATCCCTTTGCGTTAAATTAATCGTAAGAAATGTTACGATAGGAAAACATACAAATCCATCGCGAAATCGGATGAAAAAGGACGAAACTTAAAGGAATTTAGTGTAAGCCACACCACTGTACAGAATTTCAAAGGAAACATTTTTCGTCCTGTCCTCCTTCAAACAAACTACTTTCATCCCGGTCGCGTCATCTCTTTTTAAAGTTTTTCTTTTTTCAAAATTTATTAAGGTTTTTCCGTGATATTCCTCGCCCTTTTAGAGTGGCCAATCCACTTGAGAAACCCCGAAGGAGTGAAAGAAAAAGGAGAAAATTGTGTAGAAACCCGATATTCATATCCATCATGACATAGGATCACAATCCCTATGGTATGAAACCTAGAAGCATAAAAAAAGCGAGCAGAACTTCCCAGACTCGTTACAATTTTCCTGACTAGTATCCGTATACCTCGTCGTATATCCTGTTAACAAGCGAAAGGGTTGTGTGTGTCGTATATGCATACATAGCTAGAATCACCTACGAGCAATGAATAGTAGACGAGAAAAGAAGGAAAACAAATTTTTCGCCAGCAATGTGATGTGTGTCGTTTTTTTTTTTTTTTTTCATTCGTCCTTTTTCGTCCTTTAAAGAAAGTAGTTTAATATATGACCGACAAGACGGCTGAATGCATATCCACTTGAGTTGGTTAAAGGTTTAGTGGCGGCCGGGAGGAGAACGACTAGCCAGCCGGGCACACCGACAAAAGTCTATGAAATTATTTAAGGATAATGTGAAGTTGCCGTTGAATGGTGGTGGTAGTCATGTTTCTAGTTCAATTTAATAAGGGCACAAGTCGGCTATACCATGCTATATGGCTTTGGGCTGAATTCCTATGAAGTTTATATCCTTGGTAATAGCTGTTTTTTTTTTTTTTATTTTTATTTTTTTTTTTTGCTTTGGCTTTCTGCTCCACATGAATCTCAAGTGAGGACATGTGTGAAACATAATAGATTCACTCTTGTACTGTATCGAGTTGTTGAAATGTTGAAAGAGGATTGTTCTCTCTTGGTTCCTTTGGGGTACAGTCAAACGAAATGTTATTGACACTTGTGAGGGTGACGAATTGTGTTGATGTAAGCACTTTAATGAGAGAAGGTTAAATGAGTTCGTTCTATTTACTGGGTCAAGTAGATGGGTAGCCAAAACGACAGATAAGCATTTTGGAGCCAACTTTAAGTTGTAGACTTCTGTTTGGAGACTCGTTTGTGTAGTCATTGACGCAGACATGGTAAAAGCTATCTCAATGAAGAAGTGTAATGGCGTTTCTCTTCTTACTTGCGCCTATCAAGGATAAGTACTGATTCCGATAAAATGCTTGATTTTGAGAAATTGGTCAGTTTTAATGTCGTTGCATGCATATCGGATACACGGCATCGAAAACACGATTCTTAGTAGTTTTCAAACATATCCGATTCCAGATAATACCAAACTGTGTAGTTTTCATACATATCTGGCGCCAGGTACTACCAAACTATGTAACCGACTCATCCGATAGATAGCACAAATGCCGTCCATACGTTCTTTTGAATGACGGGCAAATCTTAATTTTTTGACTCATACCTATGTCCCGATATTTGCATACAATTTTGATCATTTACATATGTAACAGAAATTCTCTATAACGACTAGCATTAGCCCTAGGCATATATGGGAAGGTGTGAATAACAATTGAATGTTAGTGACCACATAACATTTTGGAGGGATTCCTCCATTTGGTGTGAATAAAAATAGGTTCCGCTAAGTTGGTCAAACGGTAGTGCATGCGATCATATGCAAACACAAGCGTTTTCACTCAGCTGAGGCCTACCAACTCCTACTCTCAACCTACACGCGGTAACAGCCGGGTGCCTAGTACCTTAATCCAAGAAGTGGGTAACCAACCGCGTTGGCGGATTCTTGGTGGCAGCAGATGAGAGAGGGGGGAAGAGTGCTTTCCTACTAAAGCACTTATTCCTGTTCCAGGCGGCAGCGGACGAATTCCCTAGACAGAGTCAACGGTGGCGTCTATAGTTCCAGTTAGGTTGAACTTAGTGAATACCTTGCGCGAGCTGTTTCGACGTATTCGGATCACAGTTTGGTAAGGAATTTCCAATGTTGGTCAGGACATTGGAATAGAGATGGTGGCGGAGGATCCCTTAATGGGCCAACGGCAGCGCTCATACTCCCGTAGTGGACTAACGGCACTGGTGTACCCGGCCCCTCGTCCTAGGGGAATAATTAAGGAACTGGCCCTCCAGGTTGGGGGTTGTGCCGCCCGTGGAACTTCCATACCACGTAAAGAATCTATGGTTCCGAAACAACCGAAAGCCTCGGATAAGGATGACTCAACTAATGACGACCCCAGCAAACGAAATAAGGACAACGACCTTCGGATCTGCACGTGGAATCTTCTGTCTCTTTACAGACCACGTGCAGATTACTATAAAGCAGATATTACCGCCATCCAGGAAGTGCGATGGGATGGGCCGGGCAAAAAGAAGATGAAAAACTGTGACATCTACTACCGTGATTGCTACAGAGACAACAGGCAACGCTTATTCGGATGCGGATTTGTCAAACGCGGCAGACTTAGGCAAGAAGTCTTAAGCTTCCGACACGTGAGCGAGCGTATTATGGCTATCCGGATCAAGGCTAAATTCGCTAATATAAGCCCAATATGTGTTCATGGCCCTACGGAAGAAAAGGACCCTGCCAGCAAAAGTGTTTCTACGAGCTCCTCGAAAAAACATGCGAGCAATGTCCTAAATACGACGTTAAAATCATATTGGGGAATTTTAACGCCAAAATAGGAAAGGAGGACGACGACGCAGTAGAGGGCCTCATTGCCATAGGTGGCGCGCACAAGTGCGCGGGGACCTCAACCAATTTGGAGTGCTCAACTGGAGTCAATTAGCTAAAGACTGAGATAAATGAAGAGGATTGTTTGTTGATTCTGATTAGCCCAAGTTCACCCCGATCTGTAGCGCCAGCTTAATAACTAAGTTAGTAAGTAAGCCAATATCTGTGAGTAAAGCTTGCTACTCAATGCACAGACAGAGCCACAATTGCTGAGACCGACAACGAATCGATAAATTTGGATCTTCTTGTGTATTTTCACTTATAGCCGCTATATTCTCTTCAGTACTCCCATTCCTTTGACGTGCACAAAGAAAGCAGTAGTTTCAGCATAATTTTAGTTGCGCCATGACAGTAATTGGCGCTGGCCCAAAAACAAATACAAATATTTTTATTATTATTGTATAGGGTGATTTTGCACTGCGACCTAGTGGTCTTATGCGCTCCCTGCTAATACCTGGGAGAGGTTTGTTCCCTCGTTAGAGTTCGCCTCGCATTGCAATTCCTTCGGGATTGTGTTTGAAAGTCATACACTCTTACTTTGCCTTGGCGAGAATAGTTCACCTTAGAGCTCTCTCTGCAAACCAGTGTCTTTTAAGAATCTGAGAGTGAGAAGTGGGTCCATGGTTGGCATATCCTCTTCTGATATTTGGTATTTGCCCACAAGATTCCAGAAGGTGTCCCGGAGTCTAACTTGACTCATTGCAGAATCTGCAAAGGCCTTCATTTATTATACCTAGTTTACATAAACGCTCCCTGAGTTTGTAGTGCCCCATTAGGAAGCGGATTCGTTGGTTATTCTTGCAGATACAGATACAGGCTTCAAGTCCTTTCCGCTTGTAACATCCCAGTATGTTCTTAGCTTGCCTCAGGCCAGTGGTGTTGTTCCGTGTTCTTGCTCTGTCTTCTTTCTCCATTTTTCTGAATTTCTTGCGTATAGTGTGTTCCCCCATTCTGCAGAATGGTTCAGGTCCAATGAAGGGTTCTGCAGCCCCTTATCTTGCCAAGGCGTCTGCTGCTTCGTTATCTTTCATCCCGACATGATCGGGTATCCCGTAAAGCGTAACTTTATTGTTTCTATCCAATTCATTAAGTTTGTATAGGCATTCCCACACAAGTTTTGACTTAATGACATAGGAATCAAGTGCTTTGATAGCTGCTTGGCTGTCTGACAGTATTGCTATGTCGCAGTTGCTGTATCTTCTTTCACTCTTTCTTGTTTCTTAACTTTGTATTAAAGTTTTTCCCAAAGTTAAATTTTCTGATATTGTCGTCCCTGGGGACTGCCAGAAGGGGAAGTTTTCGAGATGTGCATCGCATTCTCTCGAACCAATGCATTTCTCCCTTCCAATACCTTCTTTTGCCATCCTTAGGATCGTCCGATGTGCATTTGGCTCCACTACAAAACGAAGCGCTGTTGGCTCCAGGAGTACTTCTATGGCTGCAGTTGGACATGTTCGCATAGCCCCAGTGATGCAGAGGCACGCAAGTCTTTGCACTTTAGTGAGTGTCTCCTTCGTTGTGATTAGACTAGTTCGCTTTGTCCATGCTATTGCTCCATAAGTGATCATTGGTCTCACAATATACATCCATTTTAGTATGTTTGGTAGCCTTTTTGAATATCTCCTCTGTGTGTTTCTTCCACAAGACTTTACTATCTAGGTGTAGTCTTAGATACTTCACTTCTTTTACTTTGCTTCAGTTCAAGTTTTCTCTTTCTCGTGAACAGTACTATTGTGGTTTTGGCCGGGTTTATATTGAGCCCAGCCGTGCTGCACCATTCTTGATTTACTATTAGGCCCCTTTGTATTATATCACATAGGGTTTCCTCAAATTTTCCCCTGGCAATCAGTACAATGTCATCAGCGTAGTCTTGACAATTAATTCCAAAGTTTGTTAACTTTTCAAGAAGTTCATCCACTACAAGACTCCACACTTCGCCTTGTGGGAATCCTCTTGTTGTGTTGACCTTGAAATTTCTACGTGATGTCTGAGTTTCTGCAAATCTTGTTCTGAACAACTCATACATCCACTTAGATACTGTTATGCTAACTCCCTTTCTGTCAAGGGGTCATTTAATAGCTTCATGTGAAGTATTATCAAATGCCCCTTCGATGTCTAGAAAGGCGCAGATTACTAACTCTCTTTTTTCGAGAGCTCTTTGGATGGTTTCCGTCAGCTGATAAAGAGCCGTCTCAGTGGATCTGCCCGCTCTGTATGCATGCTGACAATAATGCAGTGGAGATGTATTAAGTACATCCTCTTAGGTGGTTATCCACAGCTTTCTCCATTGTTTTAAGAAGAAACGATGTAAGGCTGATCGCTCTGTATGACTTAGGCTGTGTTGGGACTTTCTTCCCCATTTTTGGTATAAACACAACTTTAGCCCATCTCCACTGGTTTAGAATATATCCCAATGCAAGAATACTTTTTGTTATTCTGACCACGTGTGGTAGTAGTTTTTCTTGCCCCATTTGCAATAGGGCTTGTAAAATACCATCCACACCTGGTGACATGAAGGGCTGGAAGGAGCTAATTGCCCACTTTCTCCCTCTGGAACAGATAGCCTCTGCAATCTCCCAATATTCCTTCCGAGGTCTGGTCGTGTTGGTCATGCTCCCGTCACAGGTGTTCTGCGAACTTCCGGGGAAGTGAGTTTCTTAGAGCAATAATGCTCTTTGTTCCTCATCTTCAGTAAAACTGCCATCTGGTTTTTTAAGGGATGTTGGCATTCCCCCCGATTTTGCAAGGGATTCATGTAGCCTAGCTGCAGCAAGAGTGCTGTTTATTGTCTCACAGAACTTCCTGAAGCTTTCTTTTTCCGCCCTTCTTAACTCTTTGTTTTAGTTTGTAAGTGCCGCCCTGTAGCTTTATCAATCTCCATTACGCTTTGCCTTGTTAACCCTAATCAGCCTAAGTCAATTTTCTCCCTAATCCACCCAGGTGGTGACCTAAAGTCACCATATTAGAAAAGTGCTAATTATTTTATGAAAAAATATTATTTAAAGTTTGTTATTGATTTTTTATTTATAACTAAATAACTAACTCCATTCGTAATTTATTTGATTTGTTATTTTATTATTTGGTTAATTTATTTTTAAGGTACAAACTTGACATACAACCGATTTTTCTGAGTGTTCGTTGCATACACTCTTCTTGCATTTACAACATATTTGTTTTGAAGCGCGGCCTTTATCATGAGAACACATGTAACATCGTTTCCTCTTTCTAGACGTGTCAGCTTTGTTGTCTTCAGAATTCTTTGCTGCAGATGGCACTATTTCACCAATGACATGTTTTAGTGGCCCTGATTAACACTAGAAAGACGGGAAATTCGGTATACCTAGAAAGACGGAGAGCGGTCATTTGACCGCTATGAAAAAAACGATATATTAATAACGATAAAACGATAAATTAATCTTAAAAGTAATGTAAAAACTATATTTTTATGTTTTAACTTTTATTTTTTAAATTAATAATTCATATTTTTTATAATTTAAATTCATTTAATCTAACATTTGAAATAAAAATAGTTTATTCCTTTCATTAAAATAAAAATTTAAATAATTGTATGTATTTCTTTTTTTGTAACAAAAAAAAATTGTTTATGATAAGAATTCAATTAAAAGGATTGTGTAATTTAAGAAAAAAATTATTGTTTTTAAGTATAACACACTACTTAAATTTTATTCTTCGGACATCTTAGATTCACACACAGGTGGTGCATAGAAAGCGTTTTCATTTGTTGCAGTTTCCGCATATCGGTTTTTGGCATGTTTCACATATCTTATTTGTTTTATTTCTGCATCCAGTTGTATGACACTGTCGTCTTTTCTTGGGTAGAGTATGCGAAACTTTAGGTTGAATATTCACAGCTTGTGGTTCTTCCTCTTTTGCTGTGTCACTGAGTTCAGATGCTACTTGTAAAATGAAGCCTCTTCTACGATTTTTTTTCCCCATTTCTTATTGGTATAAAATCCATGCATTTATTGCAACTAGATCCAATATATTGCAAAAAACCTGTAATGGCCATCTTCTCGAGCATGATTTTGTGCTATATTGTCTTGCCATTTGGTCAACGACATCAACGCCAAATTTAGTTGTATTATAAAAAGTTACGGTATTAGGTTTTCTTTTATTTTCATCATTTATTTCCACCGTATCATGTAAAGTACTCAACAATAAAACATTTTTGTGTCTCTTTGCTTGATACACTGTCAAAAGGCACTGATTATCTTCCGTTTTCAAAACTTCATGGGAATGCAAATTTAACTTTAATTTTCTCACGTAAGGTGGAATATCGCGTTTTGCTCTGTTTACGGTGCCAACAAGAGTTGTGCGCTTCGAAAGCAGATTCTGTGCCAACGAAACTGAACTAAAGAAGTTGTCAGTAGTCACATTTCTTCCTTTATTTATGTAAGGTTCCATTAAACGCATCACAATGTTCTCTCCTAGCATTTGATTTTGCGGACGATTATCATCTCTCCCCAAATATGGGAAACCATTGAGAAGATATTTTGACTTGACATCTACACAGAGCCAACACTTTATACCAAATTTGTCAGGATTATTCGCCATGTATTGTGTAAATTTGCATCTTGCAAATCGTCTATAGTGATATTTTCACCTGGCCTATAGCAAGATTTGCAATTATCAATAAAGCGGTAAATTTATCAGTTTTAAGTCTAGAAGACCTTTCTGCACGCACGTCAAAACGGATATATTTCATTATATCTTTGAATCGGTCTCTAAGCATTGTTTTTGAAAAAAAAGCAACTCCCCACGTTTTACTCCATAAGTCGCTTATAGCTATATTCTTGCATCCAAAAGCACCTCTAGCATACAAAACTGAGATGAATTTTTCTAAGTCTTGCAAAGACATAACCCGCTTTGTATGGCCATTATGCCTATGTGCCTCAGCCTCCGTACACTTTTGAATGTGTTTCAAAATAGTGTCATCAATCAGCAGTCTCCAAGCTGACATAAATTCGTCACTTATTCTTTGTTTTGCATAATGAGTTGGTCCTGGACATTCAACCAAAATATTAGATGGTGTAGAGATGTTTTGGGAAAAACCTTTCCAAAGAACTCCGCCTACTGCCAACATATATTGTTTATTATCCGGTACTGATGGAACTTCAATACTTATGCTCTGGGTGCGTTGTGCTTTATAAAATTAAAGAAAAAAGCAATTACACAAAAACATTTAGCACACTGAATCCAATAAACGGCAAAAACAAAATGCAGCAGCTACGTCGCTATAAACAGGAATATTGGAATACGCACAGACCACATGTCCACTAACGGTAAAAAAACGATCGCATACTGATCAAATATTAGTGAAAAATAAACTTGGGCAACTCAGAAAACCTTATAAGTGATTGCGCACTAGTAAAAAAAAACACAATATGCATGTCTGCAATTGGTGCATATATCGTACGGTCAAATGACCGCAACCCGTCTTTTTAGGTAGTTGTGCTATTTATTTAAATTCCAAATACTTTAATAAAATAGAAAGGACCTCAAATTAAATTTGATGCAATAATAATAAAAGTCACGAAACATCAATTTGAATAAATAACTGATATAAGAAATATTGACAATCAAATATGAAAAGCGGTCAAATGACCGCTACCCGTCTTTCTAGTGTTAATACCTAGTCTTGCGGCGTAAAATGTGAGGTGTAACTAATCCCATTGCAAGATCTCTGAGAAATAGTGGTCTTGCTTTGTGCTTTTTAGGTGCATTCCAATTTGGATATGTTTTCAACCAAATCACATATGCAGCTATACCCGTAGCATCAATAAGGTTGTGGAAAATTACAACGGGCCACCTTTTTGACTTTCGTTTGACTGAAAATGCATGGCACATCTGATCCAAAGTATCCACCGCCCCTTTAGTTGAGTTGTAATACAAACTAACTTCTGGTTTGTTTTTGTTGTTGATGTCCATTGTTTTGGTATGATGCATCGTTGATAAGAACAAAACTGATTTGTTTTTTTTTGGGACGTAACTCACTAATAATATTTTTTTCCTGAACCCAAACAAACTTGACTCCAGATCCCTGCTTTTATTGGGAAGAAATTCTTTTGGAATACATGCTTTATTTTTTCTTAGAGTTCCGACACTGGTGAGACCCCTGCTCAATAATTGATTTGCCAGATGATATGATGTAAAAAAATTATCAAACTTAAGATTTCGGTTCGATCCAGAGTAAGACTCGGAAAGCATCAACACCACATTCTCCGCTTGATTACAATCTCTTTTATTCCCTTCCTTTCCAAGGTAAGGAATACCAAACAAGGGATAAGATGTAGAGCTATCACATATCCACCAGATCTTCATGCCATATTTATCCGGCTTTGAAGGGATGTATTGTTTGAATTGCACTCTACCTCGGACGGGGACCAGTTGTTCATCAATTGTCAGGTTCATACCAGGCGCATACATCTTCTTCAAATTTGTCATAACGGAGTTCCAGAGTTCCCTTATTGGTGCAAATTTGTCTCTCTGTCGTCTATCTGATCTAGTTGATGTGTCATCGAATCGTAAATGTTGCGAAATTTTGGAGAACCGATTCTTTGACATTGTTGCCCTGAATACTGGATGGCCATGAACTTAATCCCAAAAGTCTGTAAAATCAAAAATGCCTTCTTTTTTAGTACCCGCGTAAATAAGCAGTCCTATGAAACTTCTTATTTCAATGACATCAGTGAGCTCCCATTTCTGCCCTTCCTTTTCTGTTCCATGGCAGTTCGTAAATTTGACAATAAGGCCAATAATTGTACTATCAAAAAAAAAGTCGAATGCATACGTCGTCAATATGCTTTCCAGGCGGTAAAACAACTTTATCTAATTGGCCTCTAATAATGTTATGACTGCCCGATCTTCCTTGACTGAACGGTTCAGAGTTCCATTTAGTTCCATCCTTCCCAAGATATTTTTCTGCTTCAATGTTAACATCATCATCCTCATCATTTAGCTCTATTTCATCGTCCAATTCCTCAAAGATTTCGGTATCATCTTCCTCACTATCGTCACTATCCAAATAAACAAAGTCACCTTCGTCATTTACTTCAAAACCATTATTATCATTGTCCGAGTCAGCTTCAATCGCCATTCTTATATCCTCATCTGTAAGATTTTTTCTTCGAGCCATTACTGCTTGAATGTCAATCTGTATACAACAAAATAATTGTCTTATACATCTTCTATAATCCATGAAAAAACGTACCTTTCAATATTCACAAAAATGTAAGAACGCACACTGCAATTCGGAACAACTTACTTGAGCACAAACAATCTGAACTGAATTCTGCAATAATTACCTGTGTTCTGATGACACCTGGTGCAAAGCAAAGAAAAATTAACGGACTCTAAATAAAGTTTCTCGTTAGTAACCATGACAATTCAAAGCCACCTAGCTTTGCACACAGTGCCTTGTTTGCTTTTCCGTGTATTCTATTATTGTTGCAATACAGGTGACTGTGAGACACCACCTGGGTGGATTAGGTTGGCAAATAATGATGGCGGTATATGTTTGTTACAGTAATACATTCTTAACTTTTTTTTTTATTTCTACGTAGTGTATCCTTAGGGAAACAAAGTCAATGAGTGCGAATGGGATCGCTTTTTTAATTTGTGAAAATTACTCTCGAAACTGAAACGGTGACCCAAAGACACCGGGTGGGCGGATTAGGGTTAAACAACTTGTGTGTATCAGAACGTAACTTTGTTAGATTGCTGCTCCACCATGGCACACCCTTTCTATTGCTTATGGGACAGCACGATTCGAACGCGTTTGTGATTGTGGTACTAATGCCCTCTACCGCTTTTTCTAACTCTAGGTAGTATGCTGGAGCCCGCCTATAGTCGATATGCTCCAGATTACTGTCTAGGGTTTCTTTGAAGACCTCCCAATTAATTTTTCTTGGGTTTCTGGCTGGATTTCCTATGATACATGCACTATCTAAATCAAACACAATTATGTTATGGTCAAATAATGACGGCTCATCTGATACTTTCCAGTTTCTGACTAACCTACTGATGCTCGGGCTACCCAGCGTGTGGTCAAGAACTTCCTTTCTAACTCTAGTAACAAAGGTTGGGGTATTCTCTACATTATATATATTAAGAGATGAACAAAGAATGAATTCTAGTAAAGACTCACCCCTGGTATTGGTGTCGGTACTCCCCCATTTAACATTGTGAGCATTGGCGTCACACCCAATCAGCAGCGGCATTTGGAGCTTATTATAGTGCTCCACTAAGGGCTACAGTTTTGTTGGGACAGCTGGTTTATCCCCAGCACAGTATGCAGAAGCGATGATGATGGTGCGGTGTACTCCGTTGGCAACGTTTCATCGCTTCAAATTTGCGAAACAGCCGCTGTGCAACATGCAGAAAATTTTGGGGCGCACACAAGCGTGCGCTCGAGAGAACAAGCAGGTGATCGTTTACATTACGAATTGAATTGAGACGGTCCCGTCTACCAGAAACAGATAAATAAGTTTTTTGATTATGTAAAAAGTTTTGATATATTTGTAATTTTTGAAACACATGTTTTAGAAGACGAGGAGGAGAAATTTAAAACAATATATAGGAACTATGAATTAAAGTAGATTCCAGCAGTGAAAGTAAATACATTTGGAAGAGGAACTACTAGGCTATAGAAAGTGCCTGGAAGGAGTTGTTTTGAATTTCAAGCGAGCTGAAGAAATGGATATCTTAGAGGTAAAAACCAAAGGTTCTGACCTCTTTATTGTACCCATTTACCTGAACTGTAATCACTGGAAAAGGGATTATGAGCAGATTTGCGACGCATTACAGGATTTAGGGTCAATGGATTTGCTTCTTGTTGGTGATTTTAACGCAAGGATTGGAATGTCGCAAAATAATTTTGTAAGTGGACCTGTAACAACAATTAGTAATCCAACCCGCAGCTCAAAAGATGAAGTATGTGATGGGAAAGGGACAATAATACTGGAAATTGCTGATGCTTTAGACGCAAGGATTTTAAATGGAAGCTGTAAAGGAGACCCGAATGGCGAATATACGTTTATTCGAGGAACGGCGTGTTTAGTTATTGATTACTGTTTTATGTCGGGGAAGTGGTGCTCTATTCTGAGCAACTTCAGTATAGCTGCACAAGTTTTTTCAGACTACATGCCCTTGGAAATTTCATGCATAGTTCAGGAATCGAAAGAAGCGCTCAGCAGGAAGCAACTGAGACTACTGCCAAAGTTGATATGGACAGATCGATTTCAAACTGTATTTCAAAATAATTTAGATCAGGAAATTGTTAAACGAAGATTGGAAAACAAGCCACTGCACATGGAGGACCTGACTAGAATTATAATTGAAGCTGTTCCAACAAAAACTACAGGAAAGCGTAAGGGTACTCTCAAACAGGTCTGGTTTGACGCTGAATGCTATAAAGCCAGAAAAAAATCCTTTTCGTTTCTTAGGCTTTTAAGGAACTGCAATACCACATTTTTCAAAAATATGTATGCAGTCGCCAATAGGGACTTTAAACATCTCTGTTTTGTAAAAAGAAAACAAATGGAGCAACAAACTGTAGCCGTTTTAAATTTGTCAAGGTCCTCAGCAGAATTTTGGAAGGCGCCAAAACTATCAATGTGAGAACCAATTTCATTTCATTATCCTTACAAGCATCTGAACTTCGGGACTATTTTAAGAACCTGCTTAACACCCCGCAATTTTCGCCTTTTCCGCAATGCGCAGCACCATTTTTTACAGATGATCTCCTAGATGTTCCATTTACAATTTCTGAAGTACAGAGTGCAATCGCAAATCGAAAGTTGGTAAAGCTCCAGGAGACGACCGAGTTCCAGCTGAATTCTTTAAAAACTGCTCAACTGAATTCCTGTCCGCATTAACCAAGGAATACAATAGGATATTTGAGACAGCGAGTGTTCCAAATAGCTTTAAAAGAGCAATAATATTTCCCCTACACAAAAAAGGATCATACGATAACCCTGAAAACTATCGAGGCATTTCGTTCCTGATTACATCAGTGAAGTTGTTTAGTGCTATGATTTTTAACAGGCTAACGCAGTGGATTGAGAATAAGAAGATTCTGAATGAATTTCAAGCGGGATTTAGGAAAAACTATTTATCTTTAGACCAAATATTCATCCTGGTGAACATTGCGGAGAGCTTCAAAAGAAGAAACAAGAAGTTATATGCTTTCTTTGTTGACTTTTGCACTGCTTTTGATTCTATTGCACGTGAAGCACTTTTTTATAAGCTATTTAAGATGGGAATCTCAAGCAAAATTGTCGTTTTATTACAAGCGATGTACGAAAACAACGTTGCTTATGTATGGGATGGTGAGCTTGTATCGGAAGACTTTACAACACGAATGGGAGTCAGGCAAGGATGTATTCTGAGCACGTTACTTTTCGTTTTATTTATAAATGATATAATGGATGCAATTGGAGGGGGAATTCAGTTTGGAAGTATGCAGATACCAGGACTCCTTTTCGCAGACGATATAGTTTTTCTATCTGAATCAGTGGAAGGAATGCAGCGAATGGTGAACCGTCTTGAGCGCTACTGTGAACTTTGGAATCTGTCTGTAAATTTAGAAAAATCTAAAATGATGGTGTTCAGAGATGGTGGTGGTAGATATTCTCGTAATGAAAAATGGACATACAAAGGAGAAAATGTTTCAATAGTTCGGGAGTATAAATATCTAGGTGTATTAATTACGGCAAATCTCAACATGTGAAAACATTTCCAACTCAAACTGGCGGAGGCGAAGAGAGCTGTTTCTTCAGTATGGGGCCGTTGCATCAATAATAAATTTATTGAACATAGCGCAAAGCTTAAATTATTTCGTGCGACTGCAATCTCTATATTGCTATACGGGGCTCAAGTTTAGGGATACTGTCAGTTTGATGAGGTTGAAAGATTCCTGAGGTATTTTCTGAAACGCATTTTCCGGCTACCAACCTGCACTCCTAATTATATGCTGCATTTGGAAACAACAGTGCCACCTCTATATATAGACACGCTTAAGCTGCATTTCGATTTTATCATTAAAGTGTTGGAGATGGAAGATGGACGGCTGCCTAAACTAGTGCTTAAGAGAGCTATATCAACAAGAGGAAACCTTATCGAAAAGTGGGAAGAGCTGGGGGAGAGTTTTGGTAAAAACGTGAGAATTGCAGCAGATATTAACTCTGCTGAGTATGGTTATGGTATTTAAAAAACTTTTAGAGAGAGCAAGCTACACTACTTATGATTGTTGCAAAACGGAAGCTGAAACTTCCCAGTATAGAATGATTTACAGCAAACTCAACTATAATCTTCAACAACATACGTACTTTCTCAACCGCTTTCCGCTGAATATGATTAGCCTAATATTTAAACAAAGAGGGGAAATAATAAATTTAAATTACATCCCACATCGACCAGACTGGTCAGTTCTATGTGACCTGTGTAATCTTCAAGAAAGGGAGGATATATACCATTTTATTGTCCTATCTTAAATGAGTTTCGTGTGAGATACTTTGGCGCAACTGCATTGGATATGAATGAGGTCTTGAACATTTTGAACGGCAACCTTGGTTGGGAAGTTCTATATAAATATGCACTAACCGCATTTACCTACAGAGCACGTATTATAGAAGGAGACTTTTAAATATCAATGTGTATTAGAATATAAATGCGAAAAATAAATTGTCAATCTGGTAGACGGCCGTGGGCCAAACCATATTTAACTTAAGATTATGAAATTGTATTTAAGTATTATTGAAGTTTAAATAAAGTTTTCAACTAACCTAACTAACTAGCTCTGTCGATGTTCAAAGAAACCTGCAATGGCACCACGTCTCGCGTCGCAAATTCTGAAAGTAGGAGAAAGTTAATTCTGTTATTGATAAGGATACATACCCTTGGATTAGTCACCCTTATATCCCAAATTACCTTTGCATCCTTGCATGACAGTCCTTTGACTCCCCCTTTCAAGATCCATGGCTCCTGAATCAATACAATGCCCATGTTTTGTTTGGTAAACATTCTAGCTATTGCGGCTATGGTATGATGGATGTTTACTTGGGCGACCTTAATCTTACTGGTGGAGGTCATCGAGCTAGTGTTCGTCGGGGGTTGTCGTCCCACCGTCCGTCAGCAGAATCTCTTCTTCCTCCAGGTTGAAGTCCAGAGGGAGAGAGCTTACTGTACTGTACAGATAACGAGTCATCTGAGATGGACATAAATTCATCCGCGCTGCGGTTCTACAATCGGAGTTGGTGCTTCGTCCATTAGCGGAACTGGATGCTCCACTTCGGGTAGTGTCCCCTCTGAGGTTGGTTTCGAGCTAGTACTATGCCCTGCACTCTCCTCCAGCTTCTTGGGTCCACCCACCGTCACTCTGCCGAACCGGTAGCTTAGAGGGCAGTTTTGAGCCTTAATGGCCTCAAAAAACACTTGGTCATTTTCGAGGGCCAGTATCTGCCCAGTCCTCTCGTTACGACAATACAAAACTCCCCATGCCTTGATGTTCAAGCCATCATTCTGCACTTCTAGGAGTGCCAACGAAGTTTGATAGTCCTAATCCAAGCTGCGTGGTAGGAAGATGGTAATGGAATGGGCAAGTGGTATTTCCGCACTGCCACAGGCCCACCCCTTTCTATCCCTTCAGTTTGGGAGCTACGGTCTTCAGCCATTCCACCGTCCGCGGAGTTTTGCAGTCAACCAGTAGCTTGCCATTCTTAAAGAGAACGCCCTGGATGAAATTAAGGATCTGAATGTGCTCATGGGTGGGATAAAAAGAGGTCGTGTTACGGAAAGGTATTGCAGAATATTAATAGATAATAAATGAATTCCAGAAATGAGATTTGGAGTAAGTAACTATTTTTAAGGATGGACTTGTGTTAGATGACAGAGTCGGAGCAGGTTTCTTCTAAAAAGATCTAACATAGGTCTGATATTGCACCGGTGTATGAGGAGCCTGGATATTAGCCCTGTTATATGCGCTAGATCACTTGAACGAGGTTCAGCAGCTAATGAAGGATCTCATAGTAGCACTCAAGAAATAAACATTTCAAAGTTAAGGATACTTGGCGATCTGAAGTTTTATTAAAAGCGGAGGACCTCCTGAGAAATTGGTTTAAAAGGAAATGAACCTAAGTGCATTTGACGGGGGCTATACGGTCCACTGTATTTCCCTTCTTGATTGTGGAAACCTACAACAAAAACGCTTTATATTTCGGTCAATCCTATTGCGAACCAGTGTGCGCTTCTCATGAAATATATCATACCTATTTCTTAGTGGAATTTGGACAAAATTCTCTACTTCGTCAAAAAGCCTGTTTTTCATATGGTAGAGGCGACAATTTAGAAGATTTGAGCATTCACACAGTAAGTGCTTGATGGTTTCTACCTCATTTAAATTCTTGATAACTCCTGCAGTGGTTGGGTGAGCTGATGCCTAGGCTTTTGGCCACTGTCCCAATCGCGCGTGTCCTGTTAGTGCACCTAATATAATACTGATGCCTTTTTAGCCAGTTCATCTGCTACCTCACTCCCATGTATATTGCAATGCCCGGGAACGCAGCAGAGATTTACGTCATAGGTATTGTATATTTTGTTGAAGGTGTTGGGGCATCTGGAAACTGCTTTTGAATTAATAGTAACCTTGGAAGGATTTAGTCTCTTTCTATGTATTGTTTGTACAGTCCTTGATCCCGAGCCATTTGCTGCAGATGACATCAGACAGTGGCACATATATTATGTCAATGTCCGGTAGGAGAAGAGGGATACTGGCTAGAAGAATGTATTAGTCAGATAACTTTCAAACAAATGCTGGCGTCAATACAGAGGATCAAGTCCGAGGAAAACTTATTCTTAACTGCGATCTGGTAAGTTCAAATATTTACCTTAAGTGCTCGTTCATAATTGCTTAGACTGACGCACTCATTTCAACTAATAGTGGTTGTTAGCCACAATTACACTTTAGTTGAGAATAAACTATCCAAGGATGTCACAGGGGTATAGATAGTAGAAGATGGTCTGCAATGTTTACTTACTTCTTCGCTTCTGTTTTAAGAATGCAGAGCTGCGAAAATACATTGTGGTCTGTTACTTTTCTTTCGAGACTGAATCAGTCCCAAATTTTATAGACAAATTCCTTAAAATTAACTAACTATGTATATATATACGAGTATTCCTTCGAATCTAGTCAAAGTAATTCTCACCCTCCTTCGATTCAATCACGCAGAAAACTCATCAGTCATAATGACTTCGACTTTGTACGACCACAGAAAATCCTTTTTAAGCAGCTCTCCGACAAATCAACAAACGACAGCCACCAGTGTCATTAATTAAACCAACAATCACATCATCCTAGCCTCGGGGTGTACCTATTGCTGGCAGTGCTTTTACAATCATGTTTCTAATAGCAATAAATTATTGCTAGGATGCATCTAATTCATACCAACTATTTTACAGATAAACCATAAATCGATAGAAGCTCTGGCATATCATTTCATGCCCAATTCCCGCATTTGGTTGTCCGCCTTCATCATGTGAACAGCTCCTCTCCCATCACCCGATGGCTATTAATATGTTCACGTGGATATGAGCCAACATCACCAATATGGCTGGCATCAAAAACCATTGTGTCCGGGTAATCAGTTTTGTTTATTGTTTTTCCGAAGGACTGCACGACAAGGTGCCAATTATTACCCCGCACAGTTGACCCCAAAAATATGTCTTTCACACCAAAACAATTAGATTTTGCTAGCAAAGGCTAAAATCAATTGCCTCGAAATAGAACGAAGGAACTCTTTAGTCATTTGTTCGTAATAAGATCAAACAAGTCGATAGCCCAGTTAATTTATTTCCTCTCCAACCCTCTGTGGTTTGCCTCCTAGATCGTATTCGTTTTAATTCACATTTATCCTGGGACAGAACCTATAACGGGCAGACATACGAGAAGACGAGTCAAAGTCCCTCGAGGGAGAGGTTACCCGGTGAGGCTATATGTAAAGAGGATGTCCGAGGGTTGGTCATATGAAATGAGTTTTATTTCCACGACAGAGAGAGAAAGACTGGGTGTGGCAGTGCGAAGGATGTGTTTACCCATCCTGTGTGGGTTTACTCATCTCCATCAAAATAAGAAATGAAAGAACAACTGTCTGTGTCGATTGAGCGGAATGATATTGCAAGCACACACGCGTAAGAATACCATCCATCCATCGTAGTTCCTTGAGGGCTCCCCAAAGGAAGTTCTCTCTGTCTGTGTGCGGTAGAAAAATGTTTCCATAAATCAAAACTATTCTACGTAGGCGAAGGGCAAAGGGCCAAAAACGAGGGACGAAAGCGTGCTAGGTGAAAGTGCCTTGTGACCTTTTTCTAATACCATTGGACAGGGGTAAAAATTTGTTCCGAAACTTTTATCGAAATCGAAAAAAAAAAAAAAGGAAATAAAATATTTCATATATGGATGGACAAAAGGTTGCTCAGCCGTAGGCAATGGACGACGAAGGATATCAGAAATCGAAATGTGAATAAGGGATAAGCTATAAGGTGTATGGTACGGAGAACGGCATTAATACGGTTGTTTATTGGATGAACATGAAGCGAAACAAAAGGATATTCATCAGAAAAATTCTTCGGGATTAGTTTATCATATTATTACATCTTTATTTCGATTTGAAAGGTTATGGCTTCCTATGGGCTTTCCTTTGGATTAAGTTACACAGATGATATAGTAACCAAGGCGAGGAGGTAACTGATAGCAAGAAATGAATTTTGTTATATCATCGTCTTATTTATTGGAACGGAATATATGGCTGGGGACGTGTTACGAAGAACCTGCTTAATATTGAACTTATTAATGAATTTTCTATGGCTTAAGGTCTATTTGAGATCATCATGCTTTCAATGTGGTGCGGTCTGGTTCAGACTCATAAATTTGTACGTTTTGCTACGGGGTCCTTATATTTTAAGAATCATCTATTCAAAATTTGTGTAAGGAGAAACACGCGGTAATAATATTTCGAAATTGATTTACCCCTGATACGTGAGAGGTCCTCGCACAATTTATGGATATTTTCAGTTCAAAAAGTGAGATGTTGTTATCTTAAATAAATTTCGTATATATACCATAGAACAGGAATATATCGGTCTGATAGTGAGTGATGTTATTTCTTCCAGAGAAGGCTCTGCTGGAATATAGAAGTGGCGAAAGAAAACCAAATAAGCCGTAGGTGCAGTTTTTATACCACAGCTCATGTAACCTGGTTGTTAATTGTGTTGGTGAGTCTCTAAACCAACCTGAGGAATTACAGAAAATTGATAATTCTTGAGTATTATTCCATAAGACTTCCTCAAGTGAGTAAGAGAAGAGTTTGCTTTAAGCTCGTTGTGCTCGACAGGCGTACATACGTATATAGTAAGTACGGGTTGCGTCGCAAGGTGGGACACTTTTAAAGACGAAACTGAACCCGTACTCAGTAACAGTGTGAGGTTTCTACCCATTAAATCCACCCCGCCTTCTACCTCTGGTCGTTGCCGCACTGAGGTCAAGCATTCCATCGCGAGAGGGGACTTTAACGTTGGGCACTTGACTCGTTCGTGTTGGCAGCCTTCTGCCCTGTATTTCGTTCTCACTCCTGCTTTCGCTGCTCCTTCATAATGATTGCTTCTGTGTCGCTTATTGCTTCCATGGCATCTTTTCTGCTCATTGTCTGCCTGGTGATGTTATCTGGGGTTAGGTCCTCCCCCAGTTTGTTCACCAGTAGGTGTCATTCTTCATATTATCGTGGACTACTTCCATGCACGTTGGGCAATAGGGGTTATCGTCTAGTCCAAACCTGTGAAGATAAGCTCTGAATCAACCATGACCAGTAAGCAGTGGTACCATGGTCAGGTAGAAATTCAGCTCCCCATGCTTCCTATTGATCTGTAATAATTAAAGGAGCGGACAACTTAACTAGTTATACAAACTATATTTGTCATTCATTTAAGTATGACAATAAGAATAAGATGAAGATCTTCACTGAACGACTGTTGTCTGCTGTCGAAACTTCATCGAATGACAACGGTCGCGGCCCAGTTGTACAGCTGGGAGATTCGGAGATTGTGTCCTCTCTAATATTATATACTACATTTCCACCCCGCCTAATTCAGAAACTAATGAGATAGCTGAAACCGGACAACTTGATGTCTTCTCCTGCTGGAACGTCTGAGTGTGGGCGTAGTAGGAAACGGTTCTGACTTGACTAACGGATTCTCGGGGGTGCTCTCTTGCGGAGTGCCCAATGTTCTAGAAATATGTGGAGAACTGTTAGTATTACTTGATCGGATACTTGGCTGACCCAATGCGATTTGGATGAAACTATCATCGGTTGAAGGCTCTTCAGTACTGGTATTACATTGTTTGCGTGTTCTTAGTTGATTCTGGTGTCATCGCCAAGATCCAAGAGGTAATGACACTAGATACATCATACGTCCCATTCTCTTAAAAATTACTCCTGGAACTCACCCTGGGCCGCGTGAATAGTTCTTGGTAAATACCAAATGTTCCTTGCTGAAGCGGCCTGCTGTTCTAAGCCTTTTTTTTCTGAGGGTGTGGGAACATCGACGAAAGAGGAACCTTCGGCTGTCGGCCGTGGAGAATTTCCACTAAAGAGTTTTCCAAAAGACGCGTCGGGAGTAGATCGGAAAGTGCTGAGAAGGTTCAGCAATGTAAAGTCTCTGCTTTCTCCTCCAGCACTTGCCTTCTTTAACCCTTGTGTCAATACGACATACCTGATTACAAGTTTTTCTTACGTAAACCACCCTAACCATACGTGCATACCCGGGTATGCACGTGTTGGCTAAGCGTTGTGCGACACTCCCATTAAAAAAAATGGTAAAAGCTGTTTTAAATATTCTGACAACACGTTTTGCTTTCCTGTTTGAAGCAGGGTGAAACGGGGCAGAAGTTAAATGATTAATTCCGTTTCGTTTACAAAATCTGGTAAATTC
This sequence comes from Brachypalpus laphriformis, assembly GCA_945910035.1. NCBI lineage: Eukaryota > Metazoa > Arthropoda > Insecta > Diptera > Syrphidae > Brachypalpus > Brachypalpus laphriformis. The sequence goes on from OX246753.1 coordinate 40,632,333, forward strand.
GGTGGAGATGAACTGTCACCCATTATCAGTGACATTCGTCTCGGGCAGTCCTTCGAGAGTAAATATGCCTTGAAGAGCAGCTATGGTGGCCTTTGATATGATGGAGCTCATTTTGACTATAAACGGGAATTTGGAATACATCTCTCCCAAAAACGGACCTGCAAAGTCCGCATGCAGTCGTTCCCAAGCGTGTGTAGGTTTTAAGCTACGTTGAAAACTCTTTACGCGACCTGATGCTTAACTGATAACAACGTTTACATTTTGCGGCTCTCTCAGTGATACCTTTATCTGACCTGGGCCACCAGAAATATCCCCTGGAGAGCTATGGAATGCACGATATCGTGTGGCGTATTAATGACTATTGTGTCGCGTAGAAGTTTATCGACAAATTCTTTGTTACAGCTTTCGTTTGAACATACCTACATACTTACAATTTCGATCTAGCCCTCTTAGCTCTGCCACCCACTTTACATAACTTTGACCATCGCCCATTTTAGGCTGAAGAAACTCATATCTCGCTGCCAGTATATGCATGTTCCGTTAATTTTTCCGCTATGCTATCAAATGATTAGTTTCGCACGTCGCTACCGAATATATTCTGTATGAGATCAAATATATCGACCTACCCACGATAAGAAAAACGTCATTTTTTTCTTAGTATCGCTGACACCGTATGCTGAAAAATGCTGTTCCAGTTGCAACTGTGAACAAGAGATCGATGACAACGGTCGCGGTCCATTTCTACAGAAGGGGTATTCGGAGAGTGTGTCAGCTCTAATATTGTATACTACATGAACCACGTGTTTGTATTGGCGATCAATCTCTGCGTTCACCTGCCTTTAACCGCTGCCCTGTTGGCACGGTATTTCCATTGGACTTTTTTAGCTGGAAAGTGTCATGCCAGCCACAACGCATGTCGCGTCGTAGGACGTTGTTCGGAAGGCTCTGTATACTCCCAACGCCTTGATTCTGTAAGCTGTCTCCGTCCTTCTTCTGTTTGACTTCGTCTTCATAGCGCAATCCCATATTTGGGAGCCGTAGAGCATTATCGATGCCGCAACTCTTGCTTTGAGCAGTCTCCTCTTGTACTTTAAATAAACAAATAAATATTTGGCGAAAAAACTCTTTAAGTGGCAGGGTCCAGCTTCTTGCAACCACTCATGTTATGTGCGTTATATTCTTCACACGAATGGAAGGGACGTACAATTTTAGTGCCGCATCCGAAGGGCAATTTGATTTGAGAAGCTTTTTCGAGACAACAGCGGAGTGATCCCACACACTAAACACTTACGCCACGGCGCCCAAAGTTAGCCTTACATCTATAGTAATACCAAGGTACTTCAGCTCTGATTTGGAAACTATCACGTGATTGCCAACGGCTACCCTTATAATCTCCATGACTCGCTGCTGCTGCTCATGAGCACTACCACCGTCTTTTCCTCTGCAATTTATAGGCCGATGCGTGCTAGCCAGTTCTGAACCACTTTGAAAGCTTCATTGCAGTCGTGCTCCAATTCCTCAAGGAGTTTGGTCACTACAACGACTGCTATGTCATCGGCGAAGCCTATTATCGGATCAAGTACGGGGCCTTGGGACACACCACCTGTGACGTTATATTACTTCGTTCCATCGTCCGTGTCCCAATTAAGTATCCTATTTCTGAAATAGTCCGTCATTATCTTCTGCAGGTAGTCAGGTACTCTCTTAGCGGTAAGTGCCCGTGATGATCGCTATTATTCTGGCGACGTTTTTACGCGTTCTGTTTACAAAGTCGTCTATTTTTCCCTTGTTGTAGTATGACCACATCTTCTTAGATATGATACAGTTTGTTAGCCTAGTCCATTAGGTTGGCTTAAGTAAGAAATTTGGAGGAGATTTTTGCCCTGACTGCTCCCAGCGAAATGTGGGCAGCTTCTGCTCGTTAGCAGTGGAGGACTGAACCTTGCCTCACCAGTTCGTCGGCCTGTTCATTCCATAAACATTACTCTGCTCTGGAACCCAAATCAAGATTACCGTCTAGCGAGTGTAGATCATTGCCGCATTCTTGTACTAGTTTGAAGGATGTATCATAGAAACCAAGTCGATAGCAGCTTAGCTATCAATGAATATGGCGATATTTTGCCTTGGCGTTATATTTATGTACAATTTGATCTGGCGACATAGGGGCCAATCAGGCTGTTGATAAAAGGTTTCAGGCATTCTCACAATATCGCAGAAAAGATCTTGTATGCGATATTGAGGAGACTGATGACTCTATAATTGGCGCAGTTGAGGGGGTCTCCTTTCTTGTGGATCGGGCAAACGATGCTGAGGTTCCATTCATCAGGCATGCACTCGTCTGATCAACTCTTAGAGATGAGTTGGTGTATGCACTCTACCAATCTATCACCAGCTGCCTTACAAAGTTCGGCCGGTAAGCCGTCACGTCCAGCAGCCTTATTCGATTTCAGCTTGGATATTGCTATCCTCATTTCATTTTGGTCAGGTGGACGGAACGTTTGGCTAGCATCGTCTATGTGAAATGGTTCATTCTGCCTGACAGCGGGATGTTGGTCTTCGTCGCCGGTGTACAGTCTGCACAAGTAGTTTTTCCATATTCTCAACACCGATTGTGGTTCTACTACAAGGTTCCCATTTTCATCTCTACAGGTTTCTGTGCGAGTTTTCCTTCTCTGGCACATATTTTGTGTCGAGCAGTTCTCGTCTTCCTTTGCAGTGCCGCTGTATATGTTGTATGCACCGGCATTCTAGGAGTTTCGAGGTGTTGGCAGAGCGGAACTCAGCACATCAGTTGTGGCGTTTCTGATGGCATGTTGGCAACATTGCCACTGGTTTTCGGTACTTGATGCGTGCGGCAGATGAGTGATTAAGAGATTTCAGTATGCGCGCTCAGCGAAGACTCTGATGGTCTCTTGCGATTGTAGCTTTTCGACATTTAATTTCCTTACCCTGATTCCTCTTTCTTGCTCAGTTTGGCATATCCGCATTCGTACCTTGGCTACAACGAGGTAATGATCCGAGTCTATGTTGGCCGCTCGCAAGGACATCCGGACATCCAGAATACTGGAGGCATGTCTTGCGTCAATAGCAACATTATGAATTTGATTGATTGTTATATGATCATTTGACTGCCATGTCTGCTTGTGAATATTGAGATGAAGGAACCATGTTCTTGCTACAGTGACGTTTCACTCCACAGCGAAATCAATTACCCTTAGTCCGTTGTCAGACGAGGTGTCGTGCAGGCTATGTTTACCGACTGCCCTACCAAAGACATCACATAATGGTAATGGGAGATCTCAATGCCAAGGTGGGTAGCGACAACTCCATGCTTAAGCACGTGATGGGAGTTCACGGCGTGGGAGACCGTAATGACAATGGTGAGCGGTTTGTGGACTTCTGCAATATCAACCGCCTAGTCATCGGAGGTACGCTATTTAAGCATAACACCTGCCATAAGATCAGTTGGGACTCTACTGATAGGCAACGAACATCCAACCAGATCGACTACATTGCGATCAGTCGCCGCTTTAGAAATCGTCTCCTAGACGTCCGAAACAGTTGTGGAGCTGACATCGAACAAGAACGTGATCACTATCTCATGGTAGCTCATTTACGCCTTCGTACTGCATCCGTCAACAGCAACCGCTCAAACCTACTTAACATCACCAGGTTTAATATCGACAGGCTCAAGGTTCCCCAAGTGCGCCAACAGTTCAGGGACCATCTTGCCTTAGAAGCAGAAGCAATCAGCAGTATAGAGAACATGGATGACCACTGGAGTGCTGTGAAAAATACTTTTGCGACTGGGGCACGCACGTATGTCGGTACAAAGCAGAACACCACCGCACATGGCTTTCTACAGACACCTGGAGACGGATCGATGAGCGTACAGCAATCAAGGCTCGGATTGCAACGGCCTCAGCAGTAGAGAGAACCGAGTTTGAAGCCCAATACCGTGCGAAGAGGAAAGAAGTGCAGCGTAGTGTGAGACATGACAAACGTCAATATGTCAACTCACTGGCCTCAAGAGCTGAAGAAGCAGCAAGTAGGTGTGACAGTAGGACTGTTTACAACATCACTAAGGAGCTCATTGGTGGTCGAAACTCCAAACAACATCCAGTGAAGAGTCTAGACGGTAACCTTCTGATTTCGGATGAGGATCAGCTCACTAGATGGAGAGAACATTTTGCTACAGTGCTAAATCACTTAGACGACGGCGGTGTGATCTTGAATTCGAATGAGCAGTTCGAAGCAACAAATTCCCGAATTCGCACCGTACCTCCCAGTAAAATTGCAATAATAACAGCAATCAAGTCACTCAAGAAAAACAAAGCGGTGGGTATTGATGGCATCCCTGCCGAGATATTTCAAGCGGCCCCAAATGCAGATTTGCTTCATCCGCTAATACGGAGAGCTTGGGATAGTGAACAATTTCCACAGGAGTGGAAAAGGGGGATGATAATTAAGCTTGCAAAGAAGGGTAACTTGATGGAGTGCGGTTACTGGAGAGGTATATGTATTCTTCCAGCTGTAGCCAAAATAATAGCTAGAATAATTCTAGAATGAATTAAAGAACATTTAGATTCAACTCTCGATGTTGAACAGGCAGGCTTTCGCGCTGGATCCATATAAACACCTTACGGATCATAATCGAGCAATGCGTTGAGTATAGGTCTCCGCTACATTTACTGTTTATCGACTTCGGGAAGGCTTTCGACAGCTTGAATCGAGACGCTATCTGGTTGGCCTTGCGCAGGAGAGGCATTCCAGAAAAACTTATAGCTATTATTAAGGCTACGTACGAGGGCGGCAAGTGTCACGTCGTGCACAATGGTAAGGTATCGGACGATTTTGAAGTCCAAAGTGGAGTACGTCAAGGGTGCATACTGGCCCCACTATTGTTCTTGGTGGTTATCAGCGATGTACTCCGTGCAGCATTGACGGAAGCTAATTATGGAATTCGTTGGACGATGACATCTTACCTTAAACCCTTAAACATCTAGATTACGCTGATGATCTTTGTTTACTTTCACATCGGATAATGGATCTTCATTTGATGGCCCAAAATCTAGAAGCTGAGGCAAACAAAGTGGGGCTAAAAATAAACACAGCCAAAACAAAAGCCCTGAGTACTTCCAATACCCGCGCTCAACTTAACATTGCCGGAAAGCAAGTCGAGAAAGTTGATAACTTTCTATATTTAGGAAGTGTCGTCTCGGCTGATCGCGGTGGCACCGAACAGGATGTGTGCAGCAGAATCGGGAAGGCTAAAGCTGCGTTCGGAATGCTGTCCAAAATCTGGAGAAGCAATGTTATTAGCTTAAAAACCAAGCTACGACTGTTCCGCTCCAACGTAGAATCAGTGCTGCTTTATGGGTGCAGTACCTGGAAGGTGGACACCATTAACACACGCAAGCTGCAAGTCTTCGTAAACAAATGCTTAAGAACCATCTTGAGGATTTTTTGGCCGAACCGCATCTCTAACGAACAACTTTATCTGAGAACGGGCCAAGAACATATAACGATTACTATATGAAGAAGAAAGTAGCAATGGATTGGATACACCCTACGGCGCGAAGACAACTCCATTGCGAAATACGCTATGCAGTGGAATCCGCTCACCCAGGCAGGCAGAATAGCAGGACGCCCTAGACAAACGTGGCGCAGAACAGTTGAGGAGGAATCGAGCTCTTTAGGAATGAGTTGGAGGCAGCTCAAACGCGTTGCAGAACTCCGAACACGATGGCGCGCAGGCGTGGTTGACGCCCTATGCCCCCCGAGGGGTTAAAGGATATAAGTAAAGTAAAGTGCTACCAAAGACATCTTCCTTTCCTACGTTGGCGTTAAGATCACCCAATACGATTTTAATGTCGTATTCAGGACATTGCTCCTATGGTTTGTCGAGGAGCTCGTAGAAACAGTCTTTGGTGGCAGGGTCCTTTTCTTCCGTGGGGGCATGAGCACATGTCTTATGTTAGTCATATTACGCTCGCTCACGTGTCGGTAGCTTAAGACTTCTTGCCTAAGTCTGACACGTATAACAGATCCGCATCCGAATAAGCGCTGCATGTTGCGCCTATAGCAATCACCGTAGTAGATGTCGCATTTTTTTATCCTCTTTTGCCCGGCCCATCCCATCGCACTTTCTGTATGGCAGTTATATCTGCTTTATAGCACTCTATGGCCTCTGCTTATTGTTCGGCTGCATGTGGTCTATAAAGGGACAGAACATTCCACGTACAAATCCGAAGGTCGTTGTCCTTATTTCGTTTGCTGTGGTTATCATTAGTTGAGTCGTCCTTATCCGAGGCTTTTGGTTGTTTCGGAACCATTCGTTTTTTTTACGTGGTTGGGAAGTTACCCCGTCAGCGCAACGCCCAACCTGGAGGGTCAGTTCCTTTTTTTTTATACCCCTAGGACGTGGGGTCACGTACACTGGTGCCAGTAATCCACTTTGGGAGTATGAGCACTGCCGTTGGCCCATTAAGAGCTCCTCCGCCACCATCTCTATTCCAAGTTTCTGACTTACATTGGAAATTCCTTACCGGCTTGTTATCCGAATACGTCGAAGCAGCTCACGCAATGTGTTCACTAAGTTCCAACTAAATGGAACTGTAGACTTAACCGTTGACTCTATCTAGGGAATTCGTCCGGTGCCGTCTAGAACAGGAAGAAGTGCTCTAGTGAGAAAGCACTGTTTCCTTCTTTTATCTGCCTCTGCCAAAAATCCTCCAAACGGGATTGGTTACCAATTTCTCGGATCAAGTTGCTGGGCGCCCAGCGGTCACAATGTGAAGGTTGAGAGTAGGAGTTGGTAGGCTACAGCTAAGTAAAAACGCTTGTGTTTTCATGTAATCACATGTACTACCGTTTGACCACCAGAATCAACAGAATTATGCAAAAAACAATAATCTTATCCGATTTCAAGGTGGCATTGTTCCTACGTAATGGATGTAAAAAAAATTGTTTCTTATCTTCAACTCCATACCCAAAGCTCATTACTTCTTAGTCCCGACTTGTACATACTTTCATTTTAGCCAGAAGGAATAAAACATGATTCCAAAGCTATAAATTCCATATATCCTTACCTGGCACGAATACAAACTACTAAGCAAAAACTTAAAGCTACCTCGCAGCTAACTCCTCCCTATATAACATATGCAATTTATTTTAATAAGGATAATGAAAATGATCCTCAAAATAATCTTATTTCTGTTGATATTAGTTTTCTGAATGAAAAACGATATTATTTAGCTTCATTTTCTTGAAGAGAAAATCCTCTAGAAACAGGAATCCTGTGAGCATCTGCCAACTCACCCACAAGCGCACAATTTATGATGATGAACGGAGAACAATGAAAAGAGAATCCACATCCACTTTTCTACATCCGTGTGTTTTATATCCGCCTCCAGGGCACTTCCGAATTTTCCCTTGTACTTTATCATAGAGATACTTGTCATGGCGTTTGTCTAAACTGACTCTCAGTCGACATGTAATAAAGTTCAACCGCTACTCTTGCACTTCCGTTTTGTTTTTATCCTTCGTGATCTGCCTACCTACGAGTAGATACCTTTTTTCGGCATGATATTGCATTTTTCTCTCGAGCAAAGCGAAATAACAGGGAGGGTTGAGTTTATGTCAAGTAAGGGAGCAGTCCTATTTTAGGCTACATCATCGCAGATGAAAATGCATCCCCGCTGCGAGGATAGACTGCTGTGCACCGTAAAAGCCTGTAAGTGGCTTGCTGTTTTCTGTATTTCTGGTCCCTTGGAGTGGCACAAGGTTAAGTACAGATGTGCAACCTTAACATTGTGTGCGCTCTGAAAATTGTCTTCTTTGGTTAAGATGTTATTCTTTTATTCTTTGCACAGGGGATGATGTACTTGGTTAGTGGTTGTGATGTACTGCTAAGAGAACTGCCACTAGCAAATGTTTTGATGGGTGTCCTTGCACTTGGCTTGTAAGTCGCGATTAATATTTTGCATTCTTTCCAGATTTCATTTGTTGTATAATCTTTTATCTGATAGGTGAGCTTGGAATGAGAAAGACGATTGGGGTTGTTTGTGACAGAAAGGAAATTACAAATTCGGGTTGCGGTTTTGAATGACTTTAGAGAAAGGACCCCTTCTCTACAAATGTGCTTTAAGGTTTTAATTAAATGACCACACAAATTCTATGAACGATGCATTACTGGTAATCTGATATAATTTATTCTTACTGATACTAGATGATACTTGCACTAATTGCATTTTTTTTCGCTAAATTGTAATGCAAATCGTCGTCCTAGGTCACTAGATAACAGTTTTCTAAAAGATTTGGTGGTGTTCTTGACTATTAAGAATAATTTCGTAGATGCATAGGTTTGGTTACGTAAGTGGGCTATTGTAGGGGAGGTAAAAATCCTCTACACCACACTCAGGTTAATATAGACTCATTGTGAGACCAAAAGGGGGGAAACTAGTAGAAAGCATTTAATACTTACTGTGCCCGAGATACAAACCATCCATTGGTTTTAATGAAGTTTGTGATGTCGTTTATCGGTCTGTTAGACAATTTCTAAATCCATAATGAAGCATTGTCCAGTGAAGTTACTTCTTAGATGGTAGAGGCCTGTGCAGTGGCAAACAAAGTGGATAGTGTCCTCCTGAACCTCGTCTTCATCACAGCCTCTACAAAGGCTTTCGTTCGTCACACGTAACTTTTTCATATGTTATCGCACAGTGTTAGGCCCCGTAATGATTCGGATGAGATTAGAGGGATTTTTGTATCGCTCAGCGTAAGTCCATTGGTTCTTGTTTACTCGAATATATGCCATAGCTTCCTCGTGGTGATACAAGTATCTAGAGGGGCCTACCTGTTGTTCGCCTCCGTTAGAGCTTTGTTCCCTGCTTCGAGTTTGAATGTGCAAGACGGGATTGGTCGGATTTTAGTGCCGAGACTCCTCTAGCCAGTTCGTTGGCTTTGTCGTTCCCTGGTGTGCTTTCATGTTCAGGGACCCAGCAGAGCTTTTCCTTGTTCTGTGTTCTGTGTTCCAAGAACCTTGAGGTCTAACACCTCACAAGCTTCGATTTTATTTCTGTAGCAGATATTGCTTTTATCGCTCCCTGACTGTAGATTGAAAAGGTGATATCTTCCCATGGTATTGCCCTTATCGCAGTCTCATGGGCTGCTGTTGTCGCTGTTGCGACCTCTGCCCGGAAAACGCTGCTGTAGTTCGGAAGCCGAGTTGACATGGGGAAACCAAGCATTTCAGAGAAGATGCCTGTATCTACACCTATTTCCATTTTGGATCCATCGATGTACACAGCTTTAGATCGCTCGTTAGGTGTTCTGTCGTTTTTTCATTCTTTCCTGCTCGGATAGGTACTTAGAAATGGTCTCGTGAAGTCTAGGTATGGCGTTGGGTAGTCTGTACTAGATACATTGCCTAGATATCTCTTTAGGATCGTAGTATGACCCATTGCATTTGGTCTCCAGCTATCTGTTTGGCTTAATCCTGCAGCATTAATAGCCACCGTCTAGCTGAAGCAGATTCAGAATGCCCTCGAGTCCGTAGGTGTCGTTCTCATTGCACTGGTGGTGCCAATGGACGGTAGTCTTTGTACTTTTATGATGGCAGTTAAGTTGTCAATTTTGCTGGCGGCTTGGCACCATACAAGGATGCCATAAGTTAATATTGCCCTAACTATAGCTGTATATATCCATAGGATAATTTTGGGGTTCGGTCCTCACGTTTTCTCGACTATTCTGTTAGACGAGTAGAAAGCTATCGTGGCTTTTGAAACTCTACCGTTAATATTCAGTCTCCAGTGCAGCTTCTCGCACTGCTTGAGATACTCAAGGGAATACCCTTTACGGAAGGTGTCACGAATTGTGGAATTATACTTTTGTTTGTGAATAGTACTACCTCCGTTTACTGGGGATTGACCGCCTGTCCACATTTGTTCGTCCAGGGGTCAGTGGTTCTTAGCGCCCCTTCAATTTGCATAAGTCCCAAGTACTTTGTATTTTGTGTGAAGGAGCGACTAGTACCACTTATCGTAGGTCACTTGATAGTGACCAAAATAAGCCCACACCAGACAGTAAATGTTTGTATGTCTTTATAACTGTAATCAGAGAGTAAAAAGATGGTAAAATGAGCCTTCGAAAGGATGCAGGATCGCGGATTAACTTCCTTCCTTGCGTGGATTATTGTGTTGTTAGGAGCCTTGAGACAAAAAACCAGGTTTGCATTTATCCAGGGTTCCTGGATCAAGGCTATGTCTTTCCCGCTTTTGTTGAGCCTTTGAAAGTAATTTTCTAAAAAAATTTCCAGCCACCCTTATTTGTTCGTATAGAATAATATTGGACTCTAGAATAACCAGATTAATGTATACATTTTGTATTATTTTTACGGCTTTTCGAATCTGTATTATGTACTTATTTATTGATTTCCATCGCAATTAACATGGCCGCTATTTTCGGAGTGAATTTTTTCTTTCATATTATTGCCTGACCGTTTATTTTAGACTTTAGAGTAGTGGTTTCTCGAACCTACAGTGAACGGTATTGATCCAATGATCCCTCTCACATACGTACATACCGTCCCAATGCTGTCTCTTCTTGGCACGTTGGGCCTTTGTTGTGTAGTTCAGTCTTTACAAACGAAAACACAAGGATATTTGCGTCCAGCAAAGGGTTTCCCAATAAGAACGGGTAGATGTTAACAAATAAAATAAAACAAGTTGTGTGCGAGATATGAACGATTTTTTTTTTATTTGAAAGGCCTATCAATGACATTATATGTGAAATATGACATCGTTCAAATGGCCGCCGCGGCTTTGCTGGTTGCCGCGCATCCGACAGTTCCAATTTTCGATGACCCTGGCGCATAGACCAGGCTGAATTTGAGCGATGGCACAGATTACGTTGACTTTGAGGACACCGTGCACTTGCGGCTTATTGGCATAGACCTGCGACTTAAGGATACCTCATAAGAAAAAGTCTAATGGGGTGAAATCGCACGATCTCGATGGCCAGTTCATGTCACCTCTGCGTGAAATAACCATGCCCTCAAATAGCTCGAGCACAATGTCCATTGCGTTATTAGCTGTGTGGCACGGAGCGCCGTCCTGTTGGAACCACATGCCGTCGGCATCCATATCATCCAATTTGGGCCAAAAGAAGTGATGGCAATGTCATCGTCGTTTTCGAAGAAGTACGGACCGATGATGCCGCAGGCGCATAATCCACACCAAACAGTGACTTTCTGCGGATGCATTGCCACTAAGTGGACCTCGTGTAGATTGGCATCGTCCCAAATCCGGCAATTTTGCTTGTTGACGTACCCGTTCATCCAAAAATGGGCCTCGTCGCTGAAGATGAATTTTTCCTGAATTTGGAGTCCGCTTCCAACTGCTCCAAAAGTTAAAAGTTACCCGTCCCTATTGGAAAACCGTTTACTATTATTATAACTGCACGCGTTTCAAACTGAAACTATTTAATTTCGCAGCTATTTTGAATACGTCTACCAGTACTCCCTCCTCCAAGTTGATACTTTCCAATTTTGCTTTTGAAACCCAATTTCTTCTTCTCTGAATTTTTTTTTGAACTTCTAGAGCAGTAGGACCATTTTAGCATTCGGGCAAAACCATAATTGCATCCTCATAACATAAGACTTCAGTGGGCAAAATCGCATCATCACCTCCACGCGGTGCCCGCTGGATAGCTATCTGATAGTGAACTAACGATGAGCGTGTGCTGAGTCTGACGATATATGTGCAGCTGAACACTCAGACCTGCGTAAGCACATCTGGGTGAACTTCAGCGCGCATATGTCTAACCGGACGAGGCATCTCTTGTTGACCTGATCGGCTGAAATATGCGTCTTAGAAGTCTAGCAAGAGGTCCTCAGAAGGAGGACGTGCGGCGGACGAATTCTCTCGATGGAATCAACGGTGACGTCTACAGACCAGCGGATACCTTACTTTAGCTACTTCAACATATTTGGAGCTGAGGTCTGTAAGGATTTTCAATACTACGTCAGGGTATTGAAAAAGAGATGGTGGCGGATGAACCCTTAATGGGCCAACGGCAGCGCTCATATCCGCGAAGTGGGTTACTGACATCGGTGTATCCGGCCTCTTGTCCTACGGGTATAAAAAAAAAGGATCTGGCCCTCCAGGTTGGGGGTTGTGCCGTCGGGTTAACTTCCCTACCACGTAAAAAACCTTTGGTTACGAAGCAACCAACAGCCTCGGATACGGATGATCTTACTGTTGACGACCCATGCAAACGTAAAAAGGACAACGATCTTCGTGTCTGCACATGGAATGTTAGGTCCCTCTACAAACCACGTGCAGCCGAACAACTTGCGGAGGCCCTAGAGTGTCTCAAAGCAGACATTACCGCCATCCAACAAGTGCGATGGGATGGGCCGGGCAAAAGGAGTATGAAAAACTGCGACATCTACTACGGCGATTGCTACAGACAAAAAGGACAGCGTCTATTCGGGTACGGATTTGTCATTGGAGACAGACTTAGGCAAGAAGTCTTGAGTTTCCGGTATGTGAACGAGCGCCTCATGACTATCCGTATCAAGGCTAAATTTGCCAACATTAGCCTAATATGCGTTCATCCTTTGTCGCGTCGTTCTTCTCCTCATCCCTCATGCGACAAAGGATGACTTCTACCAGCTCTTGGACAAGACGTATGAGCAATGCCCTAGCCACGACGTTAAAATTATCCTAGGCGACTTTAACGCAAAGCTAGGAAGAGAGGAAGTCTTTAGTAGCGTGGTCGGAAAGCACAGCCTGCACGACAACACTTCCGGCAACGGACTCAGGCTAATCGACTTTGCGGCGGGACGAAACTTTGTTGTAGCTAGTACGCGGTTCCCACGTCTCGATATTCACAAAGGAACATGGTTCTCCTTTGATCGAAAAATCGTCAACCAAATCGATCACATTGCGATCGACGCAAGGCACTCTTCCAGTATTCTGGGTGTCCGGACTTTCCGAGGAGCCAACGTGGACTCGGATCACTACCTAGTTGTAGCCAAGGTACGGATGCGGATATCCACAACGGAGCGAAGTCAACGAAATGCTGTGAGGAAATTTGACGTCGAAAAGCTACAATCGCAAGAGACCGCCAGAACCTTTGCCGATCGTGTTTCTTCTAATCTCAATCTTAGTCCTATGCCGCCAGCAGCAAATGCGGAAGACCAGTGGCAGTGTTGCCAAAAAGCCATCAGAGATGCCGCCTCTGATGTACTGGGTTTCTCTCGCCCACCACAACGAAACCCCTGGTTTGATGAGGAATGCCGGCAAGCACATGCAGCAAAACAAGATGCGTACAAAGCGGCGCTGCATAGAAGGACTAGAGCTGCTTACGAGCTCTACGTGCGCAGGAGAAAAGAGGAACATCGACTTCTCAGAAAGAAGAAAAAAGAGCATGAGAAGCGCTCGATCGAGGAGACTGAGAGACTTTATTGCAGGAATAATGTTCGAAAATTTTACCAAAGGGTAAAAAGAACATGCCAGGGTTTCAAAGCCAGAACAGAAGCCTGCAGGGACGAAAATGGCAACATAGTAGTAGAATCGCAGTCGGTGCTGAGGATATGGAACGAACACTTCTGCAGACTGTTAAACGGCGATGATGATCAATATTCCGCTGTCAGGCAGAATGAGCCATTCAACAGTGCCGATGGCAGTCAAAATTCCCGTCAACCCGATCATAATGAAGTGAGGATAGCGATATCTAAACTCAAATCCAACAAAGCTGCTGGAGCTGACGGCCTTGCCGCTGAACTTTTCAAGGCAGGAGGAGATGAGTTTGTAAGGAGCATGCACCAGCTCATCTGTAAAATCTGTTCGGACGAAAGTATGCCCGATGAATGGAACCTCAGCATCGTTTGCCCGATCCTGAAGAAAGGAGACCCTCTGAACTGCGCCAATTACAGAGGTATAAGTCTCCTAAATATCGCATATAAGATCCTGTCTGCCATACTATGTGAACGCCTAAAACCGATCGTCAACAACCTGATAGGTCCTTATCAGTGCGGTTTCAGGCCTGGAAAGTCTACCATTGACCAAATATTCACACTACGGCAGATCTAGGAAAAAACCCATGAATATAAAATCGATACGCACCACCTTTTCATCGATTTCAAAGTTGCCTATGATAGCGTGTTTAGAGACGAGTTATACAGAGCCATGTCTAGTCTTGGCATCCCTGCCAAGCTCGTCCGTTTGTGCAGAACTCTCGCTGCTCCATCAAAGTCGGTAAGAACATCACCGAACCGTTCGATATCAGGAAAGGTCTTAGACAAGGCGACGCGCTATCATGCGATCTCTTTAACATAGTACTTGAGAGAATTGTACGAAACTCACAAGCCAACCCCGGAGGTACAATCTTCTTCAAGTCTGTACAACTACTCGCTTATGCCGGTGACATTGACATAATCGGAAGAACTCAGTGGGCCGTCAATGGGGCATTTACGAGTATTGAGATCGAGGCAGCAAAAATGGGTCTAGCAGTCAATGAAAGCAAAACAAAATATATGCTGTCTACAAAAAAGGACACCCAACATCGGCGTCTTGGGCAGAACGCCACAATAGACAGATTCAATTTTGAGGTAGTAAAGGATTTCGTCTACCTAGGCTCTATGGTCAGCTCCGCCAATCGTTGTTTCTATGGGCTAAAACGGCAATTGAGTAGCAAAGCCCTATCTCGAACTACTAAGGTAACTCTTTATAAGACATTAATCATCCCAGTCCTGCTGTATGGCGCAGAGGCATGGGCTTTGAAAAAACCGGATGAGGATGCCCTTGGTTATTTCGAGAGAAAAGTTCTTCGAGCGATGTTTGGTCCCGTCTGCATAGACGGTGAGTGGAGGAGAAGGTACAATGCCGAACTATACGGCCTGTATAAGGACATCGACTTAGCCAGAAGAGTTCACATACAGCGACTAAGATGGCTGGGTCATTTAGAGCGGATGGAGCCCAACCTTCCCGCTAAGAAAGTCTTCGAATCCACCCCGGACGGACGGCACAGTAGAGGACGACCTCGCGGTAGGTGGTGCAAACAAGTGGAGGGGGACCTCAACCAACTTGGCGTGCGCAACTGGAGGCAGCTGGCTCGTAACCGTGCTGACTGGAAAGGTTTGTTGGTTGAGGCCCAGGTCCACCACGGACTGTAGCGCCATCTAAGTAAGTAAGTAACATAAGACTTCTGGAATTTTTTGGCGAAAAGGGATTTTCGCAGTCCCTTATGGAATTCAACTTTGGTTGGTTGGTTGGTAAGGATCGGCCCTCGATGAAGATGCACTTAGACCAGAAGTAGGTCCATTGTACTGCCAATATGTAAGGTGGGTGAGTCACCCTCTTTCCCTGGGAACCTTTTGCTTCGTTGTATGAAAACATTAATTTTAGCCGTGCAGGCATTGCTGAGATCGCTAAAATCATGGAAAAAGTATTAACCTAGGGTAACCTTCCTAATGTTGACGAGCGCAGAACAAACGCATAGAAAGTTATTAATGGTGTTTTCCTCCTTTTCATCCTTACAGCTTCTGCAAAAATCGTTGTAGGGGATGGCTAGTCTTTGGCCATGTCTTCGTATGAGGCATTGTCCGATGAGAACGTTTGCTATTTTGGAGAGAGTACCTCTTTTGTGTTTCAAGAGCCCGAAGGACCTAGATTTGCTAAGTGTTGGCTAGAGTTGTCTGGCGGTGTTGCATTGGCCTATATGTTGCCATCAGAGATTGGCCACTTTCTCCGCGTCGGTTTGCATAAGGTACTTAACACAAGACGTTGGCGCTTCGATGCCTATAATGCTTAAGCTGTTTGCACCAGAGGAGCCTGTTTGGGCCAGTTCGTCAGCTGCAATTCCCTAGTACGAGTATGTTAGAGTGACCTGGTGCATAGCAAAGGTTGAGGTTGTATTGACCAGCTATCTCATTAAAAGATACGTGGCAGTCTTTCACTGCCTTAGATCTCGTAGTGCCGAATGCAAGGGGTTTGATGGCTACCTGGCTGTCGATGTTTAAAGCAGTATCAGATGTTGATAGTGTAGTAGCCGCTAGCCAGTCAGCGGCTTGGCGAACCGCAGTTACTTCAGCTTGAAAAACATTGCAATGGTTTGAAAGGTAAAAGAAAGGTGTATACCCAGGACTTTTTAGAAGACTCCGGCACCGAATCCGCCTTGGTTTTGGACCTATCCGTGAAAATTGACAGTGATTCGTTGTACAGGACATCGCGTTGCGTCCACTCAGCTCTGTGTAGTATTGAGTGCATGTAGCCCATGTTAAAGTCATATTCAGTGGGCAGGTGGTCAGTGGGAGTGGGAAGATGATGGTGCATCGAAAGTATTTTGGCATACCGATGTAGAATTTCTTGAAGTGTCATGTTAATCTAAGTTCAAATAAATGAAATGAAAAAACGAAATGAAATGCCCCGTGTGTTGCTCCTTTCATTGCTTGTCTTATTGCTTAGCTGATAACCAATTGTTTACCAACGATGTCAATCTGAAGTAAGTGGAACATAGTTTTGAGCGCCGCTGTGGGAGAAGTTTTTAGTGCACCTGCAATGCTGAGACATGCAACTCGTTGAGTTTTTTTACATTATGGATGGGTTGGACTTATTCTCCAAGGCGGGCCACCATACCAGTACCTCATACATAAGAATCGGTTTTGTTACCGATGTGTATAGCCAGTGCATAGTGTTTGATCGTAGGTCCCAAATGCAGCCTACTACCTTCTTGCAGATGTATAAGGCAGCCCGCGATTTCCTGGCACGTTCGATGACATTCGCTTTCCAAATTAGCTGACGGTCAAGGTTAAGGCCTAAATAGCTAGCGCTAAGTTTAGGAGTAGGTCCTCTTATTTAGTGTGGAGTGAAGTCAGGGAGTTTGAGTTTCTTGTAAAAAGAACTAGCTTGATCATCCGCGGGTTGACGGAGAAGCCGCATTTGTCGGTCCATCTGAGCGGACTGTATGATATCGGCTAGCGCCTATGGGTATTTGCCTGCTATAAGGATAGCGACATCATCTGCGTACGCAATCACCTTGCATCCAGTTTTTTTCTGATTTTCAAAAGGGCCTCCTTGATCACTAAATTTCACAGTAGTGGAGACAGTACACCCCCTTGAGTAGTGCCTCGATATGTATGTCGTTTGACAGTGCTACTTCCAAAAGATGCTATTATTAACTTGCTCTTTAGCATATGCTCTATAAAGCAACAGATGGGTTCGCAGATGTTAAGCCTGCATAGGGAATTAGTAATCGAATAAGTGTCAACGTTGTTGAAAGCTCGCTCTATGCTCAGAAATGACAATAGGGTAACCTCTTCGAGTGGAAGATGGTGTGTAAAGTCATTCGAACAGGTTTGCATTTTTGGTAGGCATGTTGTAACGTAGATAGTAAGGTGCTATCAATGTTGGCATTGATGTGTAAGTCGAAAATTCTTTCCAGAGATCCCTCCTTTGGGAGGATTTGCGATGTCTTACCTGCTTTTGGTATAAAAACCACTTTCATCTCAGTAGAGATTCTGCCATAAAATGTTGAAAGCCGTCTGGAGCTGAGCCGGAAAATACCCTCCGGTCCCGGGGATTTGAATGGTTCAAAACTGATCACAGGCCATTTCAGCTTATCCTCACTGATCAGATGAGGAGGTGCCAGTTGGCGTGCAACATTAACCTGGGCACGGACATCGCTGGAAATAGTTGTGCAGCCGGAGAATTGGGTGTCCGCGAGCAGGTTGAGCGATGCTTCGTCGAATTCTGCCCAGGATTCATTGAAATTCATGGGGAAACTTGATACGGTTGGTGTTTTGAAGAGAACTTTTCGCAATCTAGAGGATTGAGATTTGTTGTCAATACTCTGGCCTTCCGAACCTCTGCTTTGAAGTTCTTTTTTTTTTTTTTTTTGCAGATTTCCCAGTCCAGAGGCAGCCTTCCTCTAGGTTATCGAAGAAGTATCTTCCAAGGTGCTTTAGCCTTATTCTGGTAATACCTTGGAGTTCACAGAATATATGTTTTATATCCTCCGAAACATGTAGGTCACTGCAGTACCTGCAAGCATCCGTATTTGATAAACCCAGTCTCATAGAATGCTTGCTTTGAAGACGACAGTGCCCAGAGAGTATTCATATCGCTGTTCTTAGCCCTGACCTTTCTAGTTTTATGATCTCACCAGATTTCCTGGGCCTTGGATACCTTATGACCATCGAAGTTCAACCATCTTGGATTAGCTATATTGATAATTCTATCCCGAATTCCCCTAGCCATACACCTTGGTGGTTTAATGTTACCGATAATGTTCCTATGCGGGAGCTCTGCTCCACTTTTGGCCAGCTCATCAGCCTTTTCATTTCCTTCTTTATCGCAATGTCCAGGTATCCAACATAATCTGACACGGTTCTGCATATATAATGCATTTAGCGCAGCCTGACTGTCAATGAAGATGGCGATATTCTTGTTGGATATTGATCCCATCTCAAGTAATTCCCCAGCTTTAAGTATAACTAGAACCTCTGCTTGAAACACACTGCATGTGTCCGGAAGACTTGGGGCCACCTGTAGGTTAATATCTCTTGGATATATACCTGACCCTGTGCCCTCTCTGGTCTTAGATCCATCTAAGTATATTGCAGTCTCGTTGTGGACAGGGACTGTCTTCCTTTGCCAATCCTCTCTTGCAGAATACATTACTTCGTACGGTGTGACGAAGTCCAGTGTTCCCAGGATTTCGTCCGATTCGTCAGGGATATCGGAAAAAATTATTCCTTAAGAATGGAGCTATGTCCCACATTACTGATCTTGAAGAGACCAATAGAACGGTGTTAAGCTCATCTAATTCCAATTGTGTGGTTGGTGTAGTGTACACAAAGTTGGATTGGCATTGTCTTGATGAAACACAACACCCTTTCTATTGATCAACTCCGGCCGCTTTTCCTGAATCGCTTCATTTAATCTTATTAGCCGCTGACAGTAGAGCTCAAAATGAATTATTAGGCCAGGTAGCAATAGCTCATAATGCATGGATCCCTTCCAGTCCAACCAAATACTCAGCATCATCTTCCTTGGCCTCAGTCTCGGGTTTTGCAACAGTTTGCGGGTTCTCATTTTTTTTCGACCATGATCTTTTTTTGGTACGTGATCCACTTTTCATCACGAGTAATCATTCTTTTCAAAAGTAGTTCGAATCACTGGTGGATTCAAAAATTGAAATTCTATCCAGCAAATTATTTTCTGTAAGATTGTGGCCTACCAAAACGTTGAGTTTCTTTGTGTAGCCAGCGATGTCAAGACTGCTTATGAGCCGGTCTTTCTCTATTTTTCCTATGATCTCATCGGTTTTTTCGTCCTTGGTCGACCTGATGATGATTAATCAAAACTTTACTTCGAAGGCCCGTCTCCCAACAATAAATCCCTCAAATATGTATAAATTACATATTCAATATAATTTTTCTCCTAAAGCACTTCCATGACTACACAACATATCGTATATTGTGGGCCCCCTTTGCACTAAACTTCCAAGGTATGCTTTTCAAGCTAGTGGCTTTTTTTACCCAACTCAAGGAAACTCTATTCTAAGCTATTGCACTACCAAACACTGTAAGAACCCTCTTTATATTGTAATTTTCTACGCAAATCCCCTTCCCATTTATGTCTTCTTGTTTATTGTTCCAGGACACTTTGACATTTTTCATTATCCCTTTTTCACACACTCAAAAAATCAGTTTCATACGAATGGCATTCCTTTCGATGTAATCCAACACCTGTATCCCGTTCAACTTCATAAGGACATCGAAACAAAATCTCAGAAAACTAAAAGATCAAACAACTTTTCCAACAACTTGATGACAGGACATTAAATAAGTAAACTTCTGCCACCAACACCACCAGCATCCAAACTGATCATATATCTATTTCATGTCGCCATTGAACTTTGTCGAACTCACTGTGTCACAATCTTCATGCTCAGCTTTCAACTTCATCGTGTTTGTGTGTCGCTGTTGCTGACATATTGACAAAAGTGTTATTCTCTTATCTAACACACACCCCCACGCTCACATATATCCTTTCCGGTGTCACTGGCTATCACAGACTTAATAACACGGTCCTTGTCAATTTGTTGACTTTGCCGATATTTACTCTCTGACGCTTGTCCTCTGACGTTTGTTCTTTGACACTTTCTTTGTACTTTTTTTTAATCTGATTCTGTCCTACCCACTGCCCAAGGATCACATTAGTTTTAACCAGGAGGTTGGCATTAACGCATACATAAATGCAAATTAATCCTGAAATATTTTCCTAGAAAAACCTATCCTCCGAGATGGAGCAAAAAATTCCCATGCGAACTAGGACACAAATGGTACCGGAATAATCCATCTCGTCCCATTGAATGGGATAGAAGTTCTATTCTGACCGCAACATTTTCCATTAGCATATTCGGGACCGTTGTTCTAGGTAGCTTATCTCTGACTGGCGTCGCCATCGTCCCTGGCCCACCCCCTGCCGGGACATTCTCAAAATTAACTTTCTCGTGGACAAAGCCAACATAAAACTCCTTGTGGTCCTTCTTTAAAGTTATTTGCATATTTTCTTCTTCCGTATTCGTATTTCCCTTGATCAGAAGTTCCTTTTTGCGGTAAAATCCTGCTTTAAACTATATAATGGACTTTGGGCTGCGCGTTGAGGCGAGGTGGTGCAAGGATGGTCCAGGATGTGGGAAGCAGGGAGTGGTTAGCTCGCTTTTGGTCGCTGGTGTTTAATGGGTTTCCTGTGCAAAAGTTACTTTAATTCTCACCTTTTATGTTCTGAATTTTTAAGATAAGGAGCTTTGGATCATAACACTGCGCTGGCTGTCGGCGGGTAATGGCGCACGGTTCTGTGCTAGTATTGTGCGTCTCATGAGAAATCGCAGGAAATCCTGTGAAAGTTTTCTGGGTCGGGGATGTGTTGAATATTTCATGAGTTGCAGCCGGCAAAATGCGGATATGCTTGAAGTGAATGTAATAAATTGCATTGGCACCGATGTTCCACAGCGATGCGCCTCGCCGAATTGAGTTGAGAAGAGGATGTTGGAGTTTAATTCATTGATACGCTGTGAGCGTGTTGACGTGCAATTTTTCGCACCTTTGGTGGTAGGTATTTCCGAGAAATTTACTGCGAATTTCGGAATGTATCCTATATGTTGCCTGAATTTGAATTGAAGGCTATCTTTTGAAATTAATGGCATTAGTTGAGAGTTTGTTAGACTGCTGCACACCTACAAGTTTAAAAGTTGACTTGTTCATCTAATTTCATGTCAGCTGTTGGATGTTTAGTTAGTTGGAAATTAGATTATCAAAGACAATATTTCGCAGCATACCATATGTTAATAAAGTTTTTTTTTAAATTGGATGGAGATGCATCCCAGTGCTTTTTGGCAGTTTGTCACGCCTGAACTGAGTAGACCGAAGATGACAGACCTATGGTCGAGAGTAAGGCGGAAAGTAGTCCTACGGTAGAGGAAGTAACTTCGGCGATCAAAGCACTGAAAGTTGGCAAATCTGCTGGTGTGGATAAAATTCGGCCAGAAATGCTCAAGGCTTTAGGTAAAGATGGAGTGCAATGGCTCTCGCGTGTCATTAAAGTGGCATGTGAATGCGGTGAAACACCTGGTGATTGGCAAATGGGGGTGATAGTTCCTCTTTTTAAAAAAGGAGACAAACGAGATTGCGCCAACTATAGGGGTATATCTCCTTTAAGTCTCCCTGGAAAAGTCTTCGCCAAGGTGCTAGAAACGCGTTCCAGAGCTGTGGTTGAGAACAGTTTGGGGGATAAGCAGTGCGGTTTTCGTCCCGGTAGAAGCACAACCGACCAGTTATTCACTCTCAGAATGGTTCTTGAGAAGCCCTGGGAGTATGCTAAATCTGTCTACACTTGTTTTGTGGATTTGGGAAAAGCATATGATAGGGTTCCTCGAGGCAAACTCTGGAGTGTTCTGCAGGAGTATGGGATTGATGGTTCTCTGTTAAGGGTGATTCGATATTTATATACAAACTGTAGAAGCTGTGTTCGGATAAACGGTGTTAAATCAATACCTTTCACTGTGGGCGTTGGACTCCGCCAGGGGTGCGTTTTGTCACCTCTCCTCTTCATTGTATATATGGACTGGATGTTGCAGCGCGGCCGTGGTGGAGAATGTTTCAAAGTGGGAGACCTAAGGATCAGTCATCTGCTGTTTGCGGATGATTTGGTCATCCTTGTGTCCCCTCAAACCGAACTTCAGCGCACACTTGAAAGGTTTGCAGCCATTTGTGATGATGCTGGAATGCAGATCAACGTGAACAAGTCAGAAGTAATGGTCGTTTCCAAAAAAACCCATTCAGTGCACTCTGCATATTAGTGGAGTTCGACTGAAGCAGGTGGATAAGTTTAAGTACCTCGGGGTCTTATTCACGAGTGATGGGAAAAGCAATGCTGAGTTATCCTGTAGAATTGGTCAGGCTGGATCAATTATGAGAGAGCTTGGCCAATCTGTTATAAGGAAAGCCGAACTTAGTGTGCAAGCTAAGCTATCGGTTTTTAACTCGGTGTATGTTCCAACTCTCACCTATGGTCATGAAATTTGGGTAGTGACCGAAGAAGAATAAGATCGCGGATACAAGCTGCCGAAATGAGGTTCCTTCGGGGTGTTGTTGGAATAACTCGTAGGGATCGAGTGCGCAAAACCAGAGTACGCAGGCGCTCAATGTTGAGCAGCTACTTCTCCGAACGAAACTATCTGTGCTTCGATGGTTTGGTCACGTAGTGCGTATGCCCCCAGACCGGCTTCCAAGACGTGCCATCAGGTCGGCGACCCCAGGGTCAGGTAGGTCTAGAAATAGATGGTTGGATCAAGTCCAACATTTCTCCTGGAGCCGTCTAGGGATTCCTCCTGATGAATTGGAGTCATTGGCGGAGGATCGAGAAGGATGGAGAGCCCACCTGAGCATCCTACCCCCGCGACCCTCATGAAGGATTAGCGGGCCATTTGAAAATGTATGTATGTATGTATGTATGTATGTATGTATGTATGTATGTATGTATGTATGTATGTATGTATGTATGTATGTATGTATGTATGTATGTATGTATGTATGTATTTATAAGTTCTTCTTTCCCCGGGAGAAACCGAGCAAACCCTATCCACTCCTTAATACTTTCGACCGATATGTATTTTAAACGTTTGTAGCTACTTAACAGACAGCTCGCTGCTACATCGAAGTACGGTCAAAAGATGCTCAAAATGTTCGCTGTTTGTGTTGACGTATGACACTGTATGAAGCGACGGCCTGAAATTAAAACTGTTAGCTGTGGTCAAGGTATGTATGTAAGTGTGGTGATTCTTCTTAGAAAAGGAGAACCCAATTAGCAATAGGTACCGTTTTGATATCACGAAACTCGTGTATCTGGATGTAAAAAGTGTGCTGGTGGGGAGTCTTTAGATCCACTCTGGAGTTTAAGAAGATTATTAAATCTTTAAGGTTTCTCTCTGAGACTTCCTTAAGGGAATCGAAAAGGGGTTTTCCTAAAGCTCGTTGTCTGGCTCTAGCTAGTGCCGGACAAGCGCATAAAAAATGTATAAGGGTTTCTTTTTCAGTTGCGACATTACAAATACGATAGTGTGTGCTGTGTGGATACCAGGTTTAACTGCATGGCGGTGACCCATGGTGGTCGCTGTTATCCTTGCGATGCCCCTACGCGTTCTGTTTAAGAAGTCGGTTGCTTTTGCCTTGTTGTAGTTTGGCCACATCTTTCTAGATATGTTCCAGTTTATTAGCGTAGTTTATCTGAAGTTGACTCGGACAAGGAATTTTCATGATATTTCTGCTTTGACTGCTTCAAGCGGAATTTGAACTGATTCCGCAAAAGAGCTGTGGAGGGCTGAGCTTTGCCCAGCCAGTTCATCCGCAGGTTCGTTTCCATAAACGTAACTGTGCCCTGGAAACCAAATCAGGGTTACCTTGAATTAGCTATCTATCGAAGCTAGCCCATTTTTACATTCAAGCACCAGCTTGGAGGATGTACTACAGTAGCCGATGCAATGGCTTTGATGGCTGCTGGGCTATCAATAAAAATAGCGATCTTTTGCCTTGGCGTTATATTGGTGTGTGTTTTTATCTGACGACAGGCTTCTCGGACAGCGAACTTGCTTAAAGAAGGCCAAATCACTGCTAGGAGCTTCAAAAGGCCACCACCAACACGCCAAAGAAACATGGTGGTGGAGTGATGAAGCTAAGAAAGTGATTAAGGAGAAGAAAGCGGCTTCAAAGCTTGGTCAAAGTGCCCCTCTAATAATAGTGACGAAAAAGCTCGCCTCGAAATGGAATACAGATGTTGCAAGAAAAAAGCGAAGAAGAAGTGCGCCCAGCTTCAAGCAGAGAGTACGGAGGGCCTGTATCGGGAGCTGGAGAAAATATTTTCCCCAGTTGCTGATGCAAACCAGGCTATCCAGGAGCTGGGAAGACACAATATGAACAAGAGCGCCACTTTCTCCAAAATAGCCGCCCAAAGAAGGAAGCATGCTCAGGAGATTCATTCGCCAAAGTTCATTAACAATGTTCATGGCCAGCTTCTTGTGGATGACGAGAAAATTCTGCAGAGGTGGCGGCAGTATTGTGAAGAGCTTTTAAATGAACAGTTCCCCGGCTATACTTTCCCAGAGCCACCCCCAACTGTGAAGAATTACCCGACATTACAGTCGAAGAAGTTAGTGAGGCGGTCAAATACTCGAAAAAACGAAAAGCGGTTGGGCCAGACGAGATACCCTCTGAGTTCTGGAAAAAGATGGAAGACATCGGGTTCAGATGGCTCCGAATTCTCATCTCCAAATTCGTGAGAGGTGATCCAATGCCGAATCAATGGAGGAAAAGTTACCTTCTCCCTGTATACAAAGGGAAGGGTGATACGCGAAACTGTGATAACTACCGTTCGATTAAGCTGATGTCACACACCATGAAGATCGTTGAGCGGGTATTAGGTGGCCGACTGCGAAAAATAATACGGCTATCTGATGATCAGTGCGGGTTTGTCTCGGGTAAATCAACCACAGATGCAATCCAAAGTATAAGGATCATAATGGAAAAACATCGTGATTCCTTAAGGGATTTGCATATTGTATTGGTTGACTTTGAAAAGGCATTCGACAGACAACCACGAGATCTGATATGGGTGGCGCTAAGACATCGGGGGGTTCCAGAAACCTATGTACAGATGATCATAGACATGTACGAGGGAGCAAAGACAAGAGTAAGATGCCCCGCTGGAGTAACCGAAGAGTTCCCAACCAAAGTCGGGGTGCACCAGGTAAGCGTTTTAAGTCCTTTACTCTTTATTACAGTCCTTGAGTATCTGCTTGAAGGTAAAGTGATGGACCCCAAGGTACATCAGTTATTCTTTGCTGACGATGGAGCCATCATAAGTGAGGATCCTACATCCCTGCAACGAGCACTTGATGTGTGGGTGGACGTTTTGGAGGGAAATGGGTATCGCATTAGTTCAAAAAAGACAGAGTACTTGTGCTGCCCGTTCTCTGATCCACTCAGGCCTATTCCAGACATTTATTTGAATGGAACAGTGCTTCCCAAGTGCGAAAAGTTCAAATATCTGGGATCTATGATCAAAGCAACTTGTGATGACGACATCAATCATCGTGTAAGCGTAGGGTGGGTGAAGTGGCGAGAAAATTCCGCTATCTTCTGTGACAGAAAAATGCCCCCTAAGTTGAAAGGAAGGCTCTACACCGCAGTTGTGCGTCCAGCGCTCACATACGGTTCACAATGTTGGACGATGTACAAAAAATATGAGAGCAAATTAACGGCAGCTGAGATGAAGATGCTTCGCATGACAGCAGGTGTACCAAAGGTTGATCGAATAAGAAGTTCGAAGATCCGTGGAAGGTTTCACATCAAGGAAACCATCGTACAAAAGATAGAGCGCGACCGGCTCAGCTGGTATTGCCACGTTCAAATAAGAGATCATTTGAACCCTGTTAAAAAGGCAATATCAATGAACGTTCCAAAGACATCGCGATGTAGGAAAGGCAGGCCTATAAACGCCTGGATCAGATAAATCGGCAGGCCTGCCGATATTTTCTGAGGTCAAATAGGCCAACCCCACAGGCGGATCAGTAGAAATGCGGTGAAGTAGGAGGGCTGTGATCCCTTGTTTTCGGATCATAGCCTCGCTGATAAAAAAGGAAGAAGAAGAAGACAGGCTTCTCGGACAGCAAGTAATTCTGGAACACAGTGGCAAAATCTGGAAGCCTATATGACGTAGAGATGTTTAAGGATTAGGAAAATATACCCGCACTGACTTCACAGTCCATCTTTGAACCGTCTGTGTAGATTGTCACTTCGAAATCCTTAATCACCTGTCCATCTTGCCTTTCTAATCTTGTGGGGAATTGAACGTCAAAATGTTGAGGACATAACGGGTTCTCTCGACAGAGAGTTTAAAATGTTACTACGCACATAGTGTTTCATAATCCAGCACCCGGACTCCCTGAGTCTGACGCTTTGTGTGCTGTGATGTCTATTATATGTAGATCTAAAGGTAGAAGATGCAAAAAGACTGTTAGAGCATCGGTCGGGGTTGACTGTAGAACACCTGTGGTGCCTATGCGTGCCGTTCTTTGTATCTTATTTAGTTTGGTTATATTAAAGCATTTCTTTAGAGCCAGCCACCATACTATTGACCAATCGGTGAGAATTTTTCGTGCCAGAGTTAGCTGTATACATCCATGAGGTCAATTTTGGCCGCAGTCCCCATTTTTTTCCCGAAAGTTTTGATAGAAGCATAGAAGGCTATACCTGCCTACCTTAACTGTTGTTTTGTGTTTAGCTTCCAGTAAAGCTTAGGATCTAGGATAACTCCTAGATACCTAGCACTGGACGATAAGGAGAGCTGTTGGCCATTTAGCCGAGGAAGTGCGAAGTCAGGTATTTTAGTTTTAGTGGTGAAGAGCATAAGTTCAGTTGACGCCAAGACCACACTTTTTGGCCCAAACGCTTATTTTACTCAGAATATTTTCCGTGATTTCACTTAGGATGGAGAGTAACTTTCCTGACATTAGGATCACCTGATTATCTGCATAGTCAACTACCTCGTTTTTTTCTATGTCTAATGTTTAAACGATTTAATTCATGACTATCAGCTATATTAAAGGTGAGATAACACCACCTTGGAGTGTTTCCCTACTCGCAAAATTGATTATATTGCTATTGCCCGAATAATTCTAGTACTAAGCATAGAACCGGTTCATTGACTTAGATTACTTTCTATCCCCAGCTCCGTAAGGGACTCTAGGATTGCTTCAGTGTGTACGTTATTGAAAGCTCCTTCTTTGTCTAGAAAGGTAGCTAGGGTATATTCTTTGTAATATATGGAGATTCCTATAGTTCGCACTACCTCGTGAAGAGCTGTCTCTATTGATCTACCTTTGAGGTATCCGTGCTGAGCTTTGGAGGGATGGTTCGATTTTGCTTCGCAAATGGTTGTTTACGAGTCCCTCTAGAGTCTTCAGTACAAAGGAAGTTGGACTGATTGGTCTGAAATCTTTCGAGTTTTCATGATCGCGCCTGCCTGCCTTTGGAATAGAAACTGCTGTGATCAAATTCACTAAAATCTCCAATCTAATGAACAACATGCTCTCAATGGTATAAACATAGCAAACATAAGGTATCAACCAATGAACTAACTCAGGGTTCTGTGTTGACTACATTACCGTTTAATGTGTATATCCGTACATCCGACCTTCCTGAGACTACTTCGAGCAAATTTAATTATGCTGTTGACTTAAGTCTAGCCGCATATGATTCGGTCGTTTCCAAAAAGTGACTGTAATAAGGCTTCTCCAAGCTTAGTCAATACTTCCATAAATGAAGGCTATGACACTGTATGTCAAAAATGGAATCTGTTAACACTATAGATAGGGCTGTACTCAACCGCAATCCATAACCCAAATACTTGGATGTTACTTTGGATTGAACGTTGTTTTTTAGTAAACTCTTGACCAACTTATTCCAAGACCTAAGGCAAGCCTAGGCTGCTTTAGAGCTAATTTGCTTAAGAATAGTTCTGCTTAACAATGCCGACCTGCAGAAAATTAACGCACAACTAGACACTACTACGATTTAACGGAAGCTGTTAGGTCAATCTCTACTGAGTCGCTCCTCATCTTAAACATCATAACTCCACCGGATTTGAGACGAATTCTCTAGTCAGATAATTTGGTTAGATAATCTCAAATATTAACGTCCCGATTCATTCAGATGTTCCGTTATGCAATTTGCCTGGGGTGAGATCCGATTGTAAATCGTCAGCATCGTCGGGTTGCAAAGGGCCTTCTTCAGCCATCGGATTGCCTCTTCCTCAGGCGGCCGCCACATGAACCCGCGCTTCTCTTTCATCAGCTCCGTCAAGGGTACTTCGATATGTGAGTAGTCCCTCATAAACTTCCTAAAGAACTGCCTCAACTCATAGAAATTTCTAGGAGTCGGAAACCTCAAAACAGTCTCCGCTTTCCTTCGCTCCGCCTTAGTCCAACTTCGTCCATTTGCCAGGAAATGTAATATTGGTACGAAAAAGTATGCACTTTCTTACGTTCAGTGTAAGCCCAAATTTTTTTTTAGAGCTTTCAGAAACCGCTCCAACTTCTCAGGCCCTTTCCTCCTGTTCGACTGGCAATGATCGTATTGATACACCTCTGCATCTCCTCTCAACAGTTGCGCCTTCATCGAGTCCATGCACGCTTGAAAGTGTGTCGGGGCATTAGCAAATCCAAATAACATTGTTTTGAACTCGAATAATCCATTCTCCGTCGTGAAAGCAGTGTACTTCTTGCTGCCTTCCTCCATCCGTATCTAGTAGTAGCCAGAACCCAAGTCTAGCGCGCTTAAAGACGTCTACACCTTCTCAATAATTGGCATCGGGAATTTTCGCTTTTAAGTGACTCTGTTAATCACCCGGAAATCGATGCAGAATTGATCCGTCCCGTCCTTCTTTTTCGTACGAACGATGGGCGAACAGAAGTCCGACGTCGATGGGCGAACAACACCTTGCAGCAACAGCTCCTTAATCTTCTCGGTGACAGTAGCTCGTTTGGCAAAACGGCAATGAACTGGAAGTGGATAACTGAATGGAACATTCTATTAAATTCGACTCATCCAGCTCGCTTGCTTTTTTAGCGAAACAGTCACGGTAATTGTCGACCGGATTCTGTACTTTCATACAATCCCCTACGCTGATACCGCCAACATCCAACCCCTCAATCGTTAGCCCGTGCTTCCCCTCTTAATTCTCCCTTCTGCCTTGCCCGTCCACCGCAACGATTGGTTTAGTTTTTTGCTCGAAGTCGTTCAGGTTACCTTCGACAGCCGATCGCTTTCTCGCCTCTCTCGTCACCTTAATCGTACCTCCTTTTACACAGTTTCTTAAAAGATTTTTCGATCTTTGCCTGGGGTCCAGAAGTGCCCGTCCGATGCGCAACGGCTACAGTTGGCTGTTTTCGGGAAGCACTAGGACGTCACACTTCGAAGTCAGCTGGTCCGCGCAAACCTCTGTACTGACTTTTTCAACCGTCATGCATCCTCTGCCGTCGAATCCTCTGAGGGTTGCCTTGAATTTGGCAAATTTAAGATTTCCCTCATCTGCGATAATTTCTGCAGATGCACAAAATCACTTCCTAAGCCCACGAACCATATCACTGAGTAGCCGTTCAAGCCTCCTTTTATTAGTAGTTGTTGCTTTCGAGTACCTCCACTTATGGTCCTGCTGAGGCTAACTGTACTTGATGACGGGTCGGTATATATTTGTGGGTAATTTCTCGAAAAGTGCTCGGGTTGGTGGCACCGGAAGCAGTTCCCTTTCTGACTTCTTCCGCTCTTGGCCACCCTGGGCTTTATTTCTTGTCAATCTCTGACTTTTCGGAAACCCACTTCGCTTAACTCAGCATCTCACCAACGGATACTGGCCTTATAGCCCAAAAAGCCTCCTTCAGCAGGGTGTCAGCTATGCCACGGACGACATATTTGATTAAGGAAGTTTCTCGGATATTACCTCGAGGCGTTATTGCCTTCACTGCGAAGATTATCTCCTCGAAATCTTCCCCCGCCTTCTGCCGCTTCACTCGTAGCGCCTCTTTATCCGCCTCTCGACGGAAACATACTGCACAGCTCAGAAAAGAAGTCATCTATTGATCCCCAGGTGAGACTAGAGTTCCAAATCTTAGCAGGCCCCGGCAGTCGTGAGGTCGCCGCCATTAGCATAATGCGCTTGTCCAACAAGTAGACTCGCCGAATATCTCTCACTTTCCGAGGCTACGCGTTGGACGACAGACCTGACAGATTCTTAGGGTTGAATTCTGAGATCATCTCCGCTATGTCCCGCACATCGTACCTACTATCGACGCCTGTTGCCGATGCTGGCTTCGCCATCTTTTCCAGCATTTAATTTCTTCTGTAGATTTTGGAGTTTTTCTCGGAGTAACAGTACTTCTACTTTATTTTTCAAGGTTCTCCCCTTCTACTCGTCGCCAGAATCTCTACTCCGCCTCCTCGTCTGACCACCATACTGCCCTGGCTCACCATCACCCTACTCCGCCTCGACAAACTTGCTCGTCGACGACTTGGCACCTTTTTACTCCGCAAGTGTAGGTGGGTCTGTTGCCCTCAGCAGCCGCTCGATTAGGTCATCCTTTAGGCCAGATGACTCCAAACCTCTGGCTTTAGGTTCCTCGTGCAAGTTGTCTCTGCTCATCGCTACCAACTTTTTTTCGCACGCCTTTTCCTCAGTCATCTCTTCGGTTATCACAACCCAACCAATGTTACCACTGCCTATCAATTTGAATGTCAGTTCAAAAGGAGACCTCTAAGAGGTGCATACGTGCCTCTTCGAAATTTGGTTGTTCTCTTGACACGAACAATATAATGTAAATTCATATTTTTTGTGGTCATTCACTGACGTTAATACTCAAAATCTCGCAATAAACATTTTATAATGTCAAAGGACCTTTCGCGTAAAATGTTTTTCTACGGCCCCATAGCAAATACGGAAATAAACAACACGCGCAAAGCCCTAATAACTCCTTCAAAATCCATTTCATTTGCACAAATATTCCATAACTTGCAACTCCCTCTCGGCCAGGCATTAAAAAGTTTTGAAATGACCTTCCAAAGCACCTGTAAGCTGGCATTTAATTACGTGTCACCCACCTACAGGACCCTCGCGTTGGTTTAATTGCAACTCTCCCCTCACCGCCAGTAATGGCGCTTACATTTTACGATAAGACAATCATGAAATTAATTATCCTGAAATAAAATTATATTCACACCGACCAAATGCATATTCATACCATTCGGTACATTTTGTATATTTCACCAGGACTCTCAGACAACCTATAAATTCCTTACTTAAGGAAGGCAAATGGAAATTCTCACATTTCACACATTTGCACCTTTTTTACTTTACTACTCCACACCAGAAGTAGTAATAATTTCACTCCAAGGATACTACGAAGCAATAGCACACCTTCCATTAAAATTCTACAGCGAGTCCTGGAAAAAAAAAAAAAAAAACGATCATAACTCCACCTGTTTTATTGCGCACACCTCTAGAAGAGTGAGAGAAAAAAAAAAGGTGACGACACTGGTAAGCCTCCAAATTGTTGAATTTTTCATGTCCTGCGGTATAACCATGCCCACCAACACCACCGCAATTCCAACTGCCACAGTGGGAGAGCAATGCTTTCATTCATGCGATTATTCTTTAATAGGATACAATAATTCCTTTCAGTGTCTTTGTCGCGTACTCAATTTTAAGCGGATTACAAATCCTGAGTATTTCCCAGGATACCCCACAGAGTGGTTTAGAGCCGAGACACGTGGCGCTGAACATAAACAAAGATGGATGCCTTAAAATTAACAAAACGATAAATAAATTTGCGTCACGTTGCTCCCCAGGACCGTAACATAACCCGGCCAACACGCGACACGGTGTCAAATTATTTCACACATAAAATTTTCAACACAAAGCACACACAGGGGTACATCCTTGGCGTATAATAAGATGATTGTGTCTCTCGAGGAAGTAAATCTTAAAAGCTTCCAAGGAGTATAAGTTCTGAAGCAGGTGGTTGTGAGGAGTGAGAAGTCCTGCTTGTCGCTGGTGTTTACTCAAATTAGTTAATTAAAGTCCTTGTGATTAGAATGCGGGATGGCTAGCAGGTATGGGACATAATGTATTGGAGTACTCTTTGACAGGTCTCCAGACAATTTATTGCTTGGGAAAGCTAAACAATTGATTTTGAATCAGTAATGGAAGCTCTTCCTAGACGATAATTTAGGGGCGGGCGGTGAAGTCGAACCTCTGAGTAATTACTCGATGTGACTTGTGGGACATTAATTAACAAGGAAACTCGACGGAAATAGGACAACTCGACAGAAATAGGACAACTCTAAGGTACAGAATCAGAAAGGTGAATGAATCAGCAGGAACTAACTATAGGGAAACCTCTTTGAGTTCCGAAACCCTCAAGAGTATTCTATGAGCATATGGCAAAAGGGTGATCGATCTATGTGGTCGAAATCCTTACTGCGGATTGAAGTATAATCAATGACATTATGTTCAAATAGCTTCTAAGGCTTCGTTTGCTAGAGGCGATGAGACAAACCAAATATATGATGACTCTTCCACATAAATTGGGCTCGCTTTTGGCAATGGTTTGAACGTTGTTCCCCAGGTCCTTATTGGCACAGGCCAAAAACTTGCCGTAGCCTCAAGGAAAAAAGTTTAACCTAGCACGTAGCACAGTCTTTCTGGAACCATATGCTGTCGCTGTTTACATCTCCTCTCTTATATCGGAAGACTTATGGACGGATACTTACTTATGTCCTGTATCATCTTGTGGGTCCTATGGCCTCTACTACGCCTACGCGCCATCGTGTACGATTTCTGGCAATGTGCCTCAGCTCTCCTCACCTTCTCCCCAACTGCCGTGCCACCTTCTCGACTGTTCTGCGCCATGTTCTCCTCGGACCGCCAGGTCTCTGACATCCTGAGTTAAAGGGTTCCATTGCATAGCATGGTTTGGTATGGAACGTGTGACTAATCCACTGCCACTTCCGTCGTTGGATGGTTGTGCCTTGTCTCTCGTAAAGGTGTTCGTTAGAGATACGATTGTTCCAGAAAATCCTAAAGATATTGCGCAGGCACCTATAACAAACGTTTGCAGCTTTCTGGTGGTAGTAGTGATCACAATCCACGTACTGCATCCATATAACAGCACGGATTCAGCGTTGGAGTGGAACAGTGTTAGCTTGGTGTTCAAACTGATTGCATTGCTTCGCCATATTTTGGACAACATCTCGAACGCGGACTTTGTTTTGGCGATCCTGTTGGCTATATTCAGTTCGCAAATCCTCTACCCTCTCTACCGATTGTCCAACAATGCATATTTGAGCCAATGAGTTTGTTCCAAGGTTGATATTTTTTGTTTTTTGCCGCATTACTTTCCAACCCGACGACGCCTGCCTCTCTCTCTCCACATCTGCTGTCATTTGGTGGAGGTCTATAATTTTGTGAGAGAGTAAGCGTAGTCAAGATGTTTCAGTTGGAAAGTAAGTGTGCATCGAATTCCTCCGTTTCCCGTCGATAAAGCTGCACGAACCACATCGCTAATCACCAATAGGAATAGTATTGGTAGTTGACTGTCTCAGCGACGTACCAGGGCTCTGTTGATTCGTACTTGCAGGTGTTGGCGATGGACTGACTTCTAGATTTCCAGGAGTGTTGTATGAAGGGATCTGCCTGGACAACGTTGCTGGAGGTTCACCCGGAGAGCGCATGTTGATTGGGTGCTCGAGATGTTCAAAGAAAGCCGGTTTCAGCTTTTCCGTCGATATTGTCGTGGAAACACTGTTCAGATTCATTTTGAAAACCCAGTCCGATATCCTCTCAAGGACGTGAAATGGTCTCTAGTATGGTCGTTCGCATGGTTTTCGTACCGCATCTACTCGGACGAAGACATGGGTGCACGTAAAAAGCGTCCTATGTGCAAAAGGCTTGCACTGCGTATTATGTGCTGATGGGGATGATCGGACTTGTCGCATCTGCTCATGGAATTTACAACAAATACTTGCTGGTCAGATGAAACTTCCTCGTCGATGAAGAACTCTCTGGGTAGCCTTAACGATGTTCCGTAGACTACGTCGGCGGCAGAAGATTTGAGGTCTTTCTTGTAACTCTTTCTTAGACCTAGGAGAACGATAGGTAAAACACTCACCCAGTGCCACACATCCTGCCACTTGATGGCTGCCTTGAATGGTGTTTTTTGGTGTTTTCTGGGATTCGAACTTGGAGCCTCACGCGCAGTGATCCGACACACTAACCACTTACGCCACGGTGCCCACTCGCCCCTCGGCTATTAGTAGCAGCCTATTATATACTATTTTCTCCCATAGTTTCCCCGTACTCAGCAGGCAAATGGAGCGATACGATGAAGGGGCTCTGAAGTGTTTATTTCACTTGGAGAGAAGCATTAGATGCCGTAACTTTCAGTGATCCTCTTAAACAGATCTGTACACCTTCTATGGAGGTATCAGGTCGTACTCTTACAGCTTTTAGGACTTTCAGAATCCACCAGGGCCTGGTGCATTTTTAACAACCTCAGATCCTCTGGTGTGACCGATGAGTCGCAATGTCCATACGGAATTGGTCACTGGTCTTTGTGGAAACAGTGTTATAGTCTCGAGCATAATAGGACATGCGAAGTGTGAAGCTTTGTGTCCTTTGAACTTCATCATAACGATCCTGTATGTACTCGTAGTTTCCCATGGATTTATATCGGGTTCCTCTAGTAGTTGTCTGAATAATTTTTTTTTTTGTCTCTGATAGCAGTTGTTAAGGCGTTATTTTTTTATAATTTGCGCGCACTCAAGGGGTTTTGAATACCCTTAACATGTTTACACACAGTGCGGGCGTTGGAAAGGATAGACAGAGAGAGAGAGAGAGAGAGCGAAAGAGAGCGAGAGAGAGAGAGAGAGAGAGAGATGGTCTAGTTACTTTGAAGCTCAGTTGTTTATGCTTCAAAAAAACTCCGGGGGTGGCGTGCAGATAACTGGAGAAATTTTTGCTATTTTTTGTGTCTTTGGTTCTGATTCACAGTATTTTTTTTACCGATAACCAATATCATAGGCAAATCATTATCAACAGAGTAAACAATTTTGTCAGCCATATGACCAAGCTACTGCCAGTGTTATGCATTCACACAAGTGTTAACACAAGCTTTCGCAATTGATCGGACTGACCTTACATATTTCATGAGAAATAAATAAATGCTTGCTCACATCAGGATTTGAACCATAAACCATTAGCGTGGCAATTGACGATGTTACCACTACACCATTGCCGTTTTTAAATGTTGCCAACTTCTGGTTGAATTCCGGCCTCCCTCTCGAGCGTTGAACTTTACCCCTTGCTTGCAGACAGTTTGCTCTGAGAGATTTGATTTCGTCATCCACCAGTAGCATGGCGATCAACATATACTGGATTTTCTTCTTGGCATAGAAGCGTCGCATACGGAGGTTATCAAAACCGTCAGCTGCAGCACTAGATTTTAGGCTCGTCCAGATCGGAGGCTGATCACTTCCTGAAAAACTTGTCTGTCGAGAACGGTATGTTTCCACTTTGGTCCTGTTAACTTAGCATATTGCCAACAGTTCCTGTTCTCTATCTCGATCATGATAGCCTGGTGGTCGCTGTGAGTATAGTTTTGCTGATCCACCAGTTTTTCCTTTGAACTAGAGAGCTCATCATCCAGCAGCTTCTGATACTCTCTAGGTGTCAGATAGGGGGTGCGTAACAGCTATAGAAGTGGATACCATTTACCTTGGCGGTTGTAAAGCCATCCCGCGCCTCACGGATCACATGAAAAGTGTGATTTCCGCAATTCCATATTGCTGTCTTGTTTGACTTGTCCAGGTGCCCAGTTGCAGCCGCTTAAAACATTGCATTGATAACTTATTAAGGCAATTTCGATTTGCTTTTCCCTGGTCATTTGTGTCTGTAAGTCTTGTGCTGCTTGCAATGGTTAAATATTTTATTTTGGCGATCTTCATCCCCTTAAGCTTGCCTGAGTTTTCCTAAACACCGGACATTTGATACTGCTAGCTATATGCATGATATTCTCTGGTTAATCCACTTTACATAGAATGCATAGCGGGTCCTTTGTACAGTTCTTGGCTATGTAGTTTTGTTCCACATATCTTCTGTGCTGTTTTGAACGGCCAATCTCGCCAGTGCAAGAGTACAGAGCGAGTCAACGTGCCGTTTGACCGAATTCTAAGCACTTACAGGATTTTTTTAGGGGCAAACTTTAGTCCGCTAGCAGGCTAAAAGTCGCGTTTCCAAATCTATGAGTCTTAGTCTACGAGCATGCTCTCTAAGAAAATAGTTCCCAGAGAGGATACCATTGTCTATTCTTAGCTGTGAAATGTCTATAATAGTTTGAAAATTTTCTATAAGGCTGTAGCGCCACCTAAGTAATAAGGCTTTAGATACCTTGCAAGTCTGTACAATTGCTTGCATACGCCGACGATATAGACATTATCGGGAGAGCTCAGCGGGTTGTCACCGGTGCGTTTGCAAGCATTGAGGCGGAAGCGGCCAAATGGGTTTAGTGATAAACGAGGGCAAAACCAAGTATATGCTGTCAACTAGAAGGGAAAACCAACACCGACGAATTGGACAAAACGTCACAGTGGGCAGCTATAACTTCGAAGTAGTAAGGGACTTGTCTACCTTGGCTATGCTATAAATTCTACAAACAAGATCAGCGCAGAAATCAATCGAAGAATAACTCTTGCCAATCGCTGTTTTTTTTCGGCTTATAAGGCAATTCAACAGTAAAGCCCTATCTCGAACAACTAAGGAGATTCTATATAAGACCCTGATCATCCCAGTCCGGCTTAACGGCGCTGAAACATGGACTTTATTAAAAGAGGCTGAGATATCCTTGGTCGCTTCGAGAGAAAAATTCTTCGAAGATTTTCGGTCCTGTTTGCGTTGACGGGTTTTGGAGGAGAAGATTCAATCACGAACTATACGAGGTGTACAGCGACATCGACGTAGTATTGGACGTTTGAGATGGCTCGGGCATGTAGAGGGAATGGACATCAACGCTCTGGCCCGCAGAGTCTTCGAATCTAACCCCGAGGGACGACACAGTAGAGGGAATCTTCACCGTAGGTGACGCGCACAAGTTCAAGGGGACCTCGACCAACTTGGAGTGCGCAACAGGAGGCAACTAGCTAAAGACCGAGCTAAATGGAGAGGCCCAGGTTCACCCCAAACTGTAGCGCCACCTAAGTAAGTAAGTAAGTAAGTACCTTGCATTTTTCTATGTTCGATCATCTTTGGTAAGCGAGTTTGGTAATACTGTCTAAGACGATCGGCTTAGCCGCACACGAGAGTTATTTGACTTTTACGACAGCGTCGCGAGATTATTCACGTCCTTCTCTTTTCAGTTGATCGGCATCCAGTTGCAGCTAAAACCTACACTTGGGCTATATCTCATGCATCTGGGAGACTCATTTTAGTTCTAATTCCGCACAGTAGACACCTGAGCCATTTCCTAGTAAGCGATGCTAGTAAAGTCATACGATGTGGGTGCCGTGGCGTAAGTTCGAATCCCAGAAAACACCAAAAAGTTTTTTTCACGATCCCACCTCTCGCAAACGTCGGACAAACATCTGAGAGTATTGTTGTCTCGAAAAAGCTTTCCAAACCAAATTGCCCTTCGGATACGGCACTAAACTGTAGGTCCCTTGCATTCGTGTAAAACATATAACGCGCACAACATAAGTGGTTGCGAGAAGCTGGGCCCTGGCCCAAATATTCATTCAAAGTCATGGGGTATTGCTATATCCTCACAACTAGCACGTAGTGTTTTCGGATAAAATTTCAGTGCCGGGACTTCTTCTAAGATTTTACTCAAACACGATGAGGTGCAAAAATCCCACTACTCTGTTTCCAATTCCAATGATGCCTATTGTCTGATATATTTGACCAATCATCCCTAACAAGAACCTTAGCAATACTTTTAGGACAACAAAGGTTATTCAATTCATCGCCGAAAAAGGACATCGAACTAAATAATGAACAACTGAGTGCATCTATTCATTGCATGGGTTCTACCCTAACTGAATTGATACAGCACAATGAAACAGAATAGAATTCCCCTCCGCATCTATGAATATCTAAAACTACATTTATTTGGATCACAAATTTATTTCATTCCTTTCAACCGTAGTCCTTATTCCACCCCCATTTCCGAATATAAATTATTTATTTATTCAGAAAAACATATGCACACAGATACTAACTTTTAAGCTGATTTGTATTGTGATTTCCAAGTCTGCTTTGGAAAAGGAATCTCTTCCTTCTTAAAGTCCTTCTAAGTGTTCTTAAACTAATAACCAATAAAAAGGAAAGAACTACTCACGATGTTCATCCCCTGACACAATAAAAACTTCAATTAAATTCACAAAAAAAAAAAACAGGACACATACAGAGACAGGCAACTCATCAAAAATGTACGATACATCATTCGAGAGAATCCTTTCTTTACTTTCAAAAGCCCTTCTCCCGACGGGCATATATCCAATGACTTTCGGAACACAGTGCCAGCATCCTGCCATGACAGAACATCAATTTTGTATTTGTATACGCGTTGTATTAACGACGAAAAGGAAGACGAGCAAAAAAAAGGAAGAAGAAGAATATGATGGATGGGAGGATCTAGATGTCAATACTCAGTGCGAATTAAGGATTCAGGGACAAATGCAAACATACCCTAGGCACGAGTATATACGCACATTCTGCCGTCGAATCGAAGAGCCATTTGTCAGTCACTCGGTCGTATATCAAATTGTTAAAGAGTTGAAGTGCCCCATAAAATTATACATATATACGTGCGTGTCCTTCATTTTGTGTTACACGTGGATGTGTTGCTTGTGTACGCCCACTAGCTAAATAAATTTAAGGACAGTAATCTCTTATATCCTTTTTTCCTGCACTCCATTCAACGCCATACACCGACCCCCATACAGTGGGGGAATGAATGAGGGTAAAGGATGTGCAAAAGGAGGTTGTTGATTGTGAACTTTAAACGCTGTTCCTTGGGGTGGATTAGACAGCACAGTAATAGTAACAGCAACAGCTTATGAGTGGGCAGCGAGACACCAAGAATAGCAAATGAATCTTAGAGTTTATGGTGACCATGTCCTCATTCTATGAGTGTGTGTGTATGTGAAAGATGAGCTACTCAGCAGGTCCTTTGTAGCATGACAACAAGAATTTCTCATTTTACACTGTGCAGGCGATGGGGGGAATAGGATGTGAATAAGTGTCCCGCCGCTGGTACTTTACCGCAGGGGACATCTCTCGTTTGATTACGTTGCAATAATGGTTTCGCAATTGAAATTACAAGATCAATCTGCAGGGCATGGGCGGGGAGAATGTGTCTCGATTGAGCGAACGGAAATTGTATTCCACTTAGACGCATCGTGGAGGATGTGCTCGCCTTTGAAAAGTGACGATTATGTGATTGGAAGTGTGTAATTGGTTTTCGAGTTGATTTTTCCATACGTAGTTGTGCCACACGCTGAGAATGTGAACGGAAATGGAATCCCTTGATGCAAGTTCTATGAACCAAAGTAGGAAATTTATTTTTGCAAATGCTATACCATACAATAAATAGTCATGCAAATGTGATCTAGAGACGTCATATCCTTGACGCTTCTCTGACACTACGTTATCGGCAGGTGACAAAAACCATTCCAACTTTCACAATAAATGTCAAGGATTCTATCCAAGTTCTCTCCAATGGTGGCATGAAATCTTTGAATGTAGATTGTAGTATTCTAATTACGATGGTATGCAAGTGATGCGACTATGGGCTGCCAGGACTCAAAGGTTAAAAACGCATAGATAGCTTTTGCGGCATCAATGAGAACGTAGAGCTCACAGCTGCGTTTTCTGAATATTCAAATTAAATAAAATTTTTGTTGATCAGGGTCAGGCGGGATTGAAAAGAATACTTTACTACTGGCAGCTCCGCAATAGGAACAGTTGAAGGTAATTAATAATTGCAGGTGTAAAGAAGGTAACCTTGTAGTAGAATCACAGTCGGTGCTGAGAATATGGAAAAGCCACTTCTGCAGGTAGTACAACGTCGACAGAGAATAACATTCCGCCGTCAGGCAGAATGAACCTTTCAACATAGACGATGATAGTCAAAAGTTCCGTCCACTTGATCAAACTAATATCCAAGCGGGAGTCCAACAAGGCTACAGGACCTGGCGGCTTATAGTAAAGATAGATTGATAACTGGTAAAGAGCATACACAGACCCATCTCCTAGATCTGGTCAGACGAGTGAATGTCTGATAAATGGAATTTCAGCATTGTTTTCCCGATTCATAATAAAGGAGACCA
Organism: Brachypalpus laphriformis; assembly: GCA_945910035.1. Classification (NCBI taxonomy): domain Eukaryota; kingdom Metazoa; phylum Arthropoda; class Insecta; order Diptera; family Syrphidae; genus Brachypalpus; species Brachypalpus laphriformis. The sequence goes on from OX246753.1 coordinate 40,672,831, forward strand.
CTCAACTGCGCCAATTATAGAGGCATCAGTCCCGTCAATATCGTAAGCAAGATATTGCGTGAACGCCTCAAATCTTTCATCAACAGCCTAATTGGCCCATATCAGTGTAGTTTCAAGTTAGGAAAGTCCACCATCGATCAGATTTTCACACTTCGACGGATCCTGGAGAAAGTCAAAGAAGTCCAAATCGATACTCATCATCTCTTTATCGAGTTAAAGGCCATCTATGACAACATCTATAGAGAAGAGCTATATAGAGACATGTCTAGTTTTGACATCTCTACTGAACTTGTCCGTTTGTGTAGGATGACGATCGAAAACGCTCGCTGCTCCACCAAGGTCGGTAAAGACCTCCCGGAGACCTCAGATGCCATGAAAGGTTTTAGACAACATGATTTCTTTAATATTGTACTTGAATGGATTGTGCGGGACTCACAAGTCAACAGCAGGGGTATTATCTGTCAAAAGTCCGTACAACTGGTTCATTGGAAGAAGCAAGCATTGTAGCAGAAGCTGCTAAAATGAGTTAAGCGATAAACGAGGGCAAAACCAAGTATTCGGTGCCAACAAGAAAAGACAATCAACACCGACGAATTGGACAGAACGTAACAACTTCGAGGTAGAAAGGGACCTTGTCTACCTTGTCTCTGCTATTAAGTCTGACAATGAAATCAGCGTAGAATACAGGCGAAGAATAACGCTTGCCAATCGTGTTTTTTTTTTTTTTGGGCTAATAAAAAATCTTGATTCTCCGGCATGTGATCGAGCGCCTCAAGACTATCCATATCACGGCTAAATTCGCCAACATTAGCCTAATATGCGCTCATGCCCTTCACGAGAAGATGGACGACGCGATGAAGGATCATTTCTACCAGCTCTTGGACAAGACGTATGAGCAATACCCTAGACATGGCGCTAAAATTGTCCTAGGCTAATTTAACCCAAAGCTAGGAAACTATGACGTCTTTTTCGTAGCGTGGTCGGAAAGCACAGCCTGCACGACATCACGTCCGATAACGGACTCAGGCTAGTCGACTTTGCGACGGGGCGAAACATTTTCGTAGCTAATATGCGATTCGCACGCTTCGATATTCGCAAGGGAACATGGTTCTTCTTTGACCTAAATCGATCACATTGGGATCCATACAAGGCATTTTTCCAGTATTGTGGGTGTCCGGACTTTCCGAGGAGCCAACGTGGGCTTGGATCACTACTTACACTATGTACGGATGCCGATATCCAGAACGGAGCAGAATCAACGAAATACTGTGATGAAGTTTGACGTCGAACGGCTACAATCGCAAGAGACCGCCGGAGCCTTTGCCGATCGAGTTTCTTTTAACCTTAATCTAAGTCTTATGCCGCATGTAGCAAATGCGGGAGACTAGTGGTAGCGTTGCCAACAAGCCATCAGAGATGCCGCCTTTGATGTACTGGGTTTCTCTTGGCCACCACAACGAAACCTTTGGTTTGATGAGGAGTCCCGGCAAGCACTTCAGCAAAACAAAACGCGTACAAGGCGGCCTTCATAGAAGGACTAGAGCTGTTCGCGAGTTCTACATGCGGAAGAGGAAAGAGAAATATTGACTTCTCAGAAAGAAGGAAGAGAAGTATGAGATGCGCTCAGTTGAGAGACTGGAAGACTTTATTGCAGGAATGATGTTCGAAAAATGTACCAAAAGGTAAAAAGAGCATGCAAGGGTTTCAAAGCCAGAACAGAAGCCTGCAGGGTCGAAAATGGCAACATAGTAGTAGAATCGCAGTCGGTGCTGAGGATATGGAAGGAACACTTCTGCAGACTGTTAAACAGCGATAATGACCAATATTCCGCTGTCAAGTAGAATGAGTCATTCAACAGTCAAGATTCCCGTCAACCCGATCAGAATGAAGTGAGGTTAGTGATATCGAAACTTAAATCCAATAAAGCTGCTAGAGCCGACGGCCTTGCCGCAGGAGGAGATGAGTTTGTAAGGAGCATGCACCAGCTCATCTGGTTGGGCGAAAGTATGCCCGATGAATGGAACCTCAGCATCGTTTGGCCGATCCTGAAAAAAGGAGACCATCTGAACTGCGTCAACTACAGATGTATAAGTCTTCTCAATATTGTATATAAAATCCTGTATGCCGTATTATGTGAACTCCTAAACTCGATCGTCAACGACCTGATAGGTCCTCATCAATGCGGTTTCAGTGCGGGAAAGTCCAACATTGACCAAATACTCACACTACGGCAGATCTAGGAAAAAACCCATGAATATAAAATCGATTTCAAAGTTGCCTATGAATTATACAGAGCCATGTCCAGTCTTGACATCCCTGCCACGCTCGTCCGTTTGTGCAGAATGACGATGGAGAACTCTCGCTGCTCCATCAAAGTAGGTAAGAACACCACCGAACCGTTTATGTCAGGAAAGGTCTTAGACAATGTGATGCGCTATCATGCGAACTCTCTAACATAGTACTTGAGAGAATTGTACGAAATTGACAAGCCAACACCGGAGATGCAATCTTTTACAAGTCTGTACAACCACTCGCTTATGCCGATGACATTAATATAGTCGGAAGAACTCACCGGACCGTAAGTGAGGCGTTTGCAAGTATTGAGATCAACGCGGCAAAGATGGGTTTAGCGGTTAATGAACGCAAAACAAAATATATAAACTCTTTACGATAAAGGACACCCAACATCGGCGTCTTGAACAGAACGCCATAATGGACACATATAATTTTGAGGTAGTAAAGGACTTTGTCTACCTAGGCTCTAGGCAAATGACATCAGTGGCGAGAAAGAGATCCAAAGGAGCCGAGCAATTACAGAGGGATATCGTTCTTAAATGCTGTCACTAAAATATTAACGGGTTTCATCTTGGAGCGCTTAATAGACTGGATACAAGAGAATGACCTGCTTAGCGAATTTCAAGCCGGTTTTCGAAAATGATATTCCACAGTTGATAATATATTTTCTCATTATCAAGCATCGCCAGAGATTTTTTGGACAACGGGAATAAATTGTATGCTTTCTTCGTAGATTTTAAGGCGGTTTTTGACTCCATAGACAGAAGAGTCCTGTTCTTTAAACTAAGCAGCCTGGGAGTCTCAACAAAAATACTTAGAGTTCTACAAAGGCTATACAAAGAAAACACAACCTGTATGGGACGGAGGGAAACATCTTATCTAACTGGTTTCAATCGAAAACAGGAGTAAAACAGGAGTCCTCTTCTATTCTCAATCTTTCTAGATAACTTGGTTTCGTATCTCCCGGGAGGAATAGCATTCGTCGGGGTGAATATAAAGCTCTTACTGTATGCTGATGACTTCGTCATACTAACGGAAACTCCTAACATGCTGCAGATTATGATCAACCGACTTCAGCAATACTGCAATCTTTAGAATCTAAATCTAAACACAAGCAAATCCAAAGTCATGATCTTTCGCAATGGAATGGGACGCCATACAAGGGAAGAAAAATGGACCTGGTATAACGAAGAACTTGAAAAAGTTAAGGAGTACAAATACCTCGGAGTTCTTATAACACCCCAGTTATCCTTTAAAAAGGACCTAAAAGAGAATCTAAGTAAATCCAAACGCGCAATAAGCTGTAGATGGAAAGGTATCCTGAGCAGGAGAAATATTGCGCCAAGTACGAAGTACAAGATTTTTGAAGCCGTCGTCGGGTCAATTATGTGCTACTCGGCACAAGTCTGGGGCATTTTCCAGTTTCATGAGGTAGAAAAAATGCTTAAATACTTCATTTAGAAAATTTTCAGACTACCAGAACACACCCCGACGTACATGCTGCATCTGGAAACTGGTCTACCACCGCTGTACATTCACACTCTGAGATTGCATTTCTTATATTGTATATTCTTAAAATCATTGGACAACCAAGTCAACGGCTCCCAAATAAGATTGTTACCCACCTTAAAAATAGAAGTCTTCAATTCTTTGATGAATGGGTAAGGCTGGGACGTGAATATAACGTTGCCTTATACACTTCAAGCAATACCTTGGGAAGTGCTCTTCAGGAGTTATTAGCAAAGATCGAGGAAGGCATGCGTGAAACGTTCAGGGCCAGTAAAACCAAACAAGAAATACGTATAAAGTTCTTCAGCACGACCCTTATGATAAGAACTATTTCCATGATCGTAACAGTTTGGATGTAATTTCAACAATTTTCAAAGCCAGATGTGAACTGTTGCGCTTGAATTATCTGCCACACATATCCAAAGGAAATGCTGAATGTTCTTTGTGTAATCAAAGAGCTAGAGAAGACGTCTATCATTTCATTGGAATCTGGCCTATACCCAGCCAAATCAGAAGATCCAATTGGGGGAAAAATACTCTTACGTCGGAAGAAATCATTTGCATTTTAAATGGTGAAAATTGGACTGCCCTCTATAATTACGCCCTCTATAAAACCGCACTAAAATATGTCAACATATAATAAATGAATCCTTTAAATTAAAATAAATAAACAAAATGAGATGAAAAACATGAAAGAACATAGTATAAAGGATTAAACAATACATTGTAATGCATAGCATAATAATAACAATAATTCAGCATTTTAAATAAGTAACAATCTTTAAGCTTCAAATTCAAAAACTCTCTTTCTCGGTATATATCAAACAACTAAGAAGACTCGATATAAGACCCTACTTACTTACTTTACTTATATCTTTTAACCCCTCGGGGGGCATAGGGCGTCAACCACGCCTGCGCGCCATCGTGTTCGGAGTTCTGCAACGCGTTTGAGCTGCCTCCAACTCATTCCTAAAGAGCTCGATTCCTCCTCAACTGTTCTGCGCCAAGTTTGCCTAGGGGGCCCGCTATTCTGCCTGGGTGAGCGGATTCCACTGCATGGGGTATTTCGCAATGGAGTTGTCTTCGCACCGTAGGGTGTGTCCAATCCATCGCCACTTTCTTCTTCGTATAGTAATGCTTACAGGTTCTTGGCCCGTTCTCAGATAAAGTTGTTCGTTGGAGATGCAGTTCGGCCAAAAAACCTTCAAGATGATTCTTAAGCATTTGTTTACGAAGACTGGCAGCTTGCGTGTGTTAATGGTGTCCGCACTGATTCTACGTTGGAGCGGAACAGTCGTAGCTTGGTTCTTAAACTGATAACATTGCTTCTCCAGATTTTGGACAGCATTCCGAGCGCAGCTTTAGCCTTCCCGATTCTGCTGCACTCATTCAGTTCGGTGCCACCGCGATTAGCTGAGACGACACTTCCTAAATATAGAAAGTTATCAACTTTCTCGACTTCCCGTCCGGCAATGCTAAGTTGAGCGCGGGTATTAGAAGTGGTCGGCGCTTTTGCTTTGGCTGTATTTATCTAAAGCCCCACTTTGTTTGCATAAGCTTCTAGATTTTGGGCCATCAAATGGAGATCCATTATCCGATGTGAAAGTAGACAAAGATCATCAGCGTAATCTAGATGTTTAAGGGTTTAAGGTAAGATATCATCGTCCAACGAATTCCATAATAAGCTCTAGCCAATGCTGCATGGAGTACATGGCTGATAACCACCAAGAACAATAGTGGGGACAGTATGCACCCTTGACGTACTCCACTTTGGACTTCAAAATCGTCCGATACCTTACCATTGTGCACGACGTGACACTTGCCGCCCTCATATGTAGCCTTGATAATAGCTATGAGTTTTTCTGGAATGCCTCTCCTGCGCAAGGCCAACCAGATAGCATTTCGATTCAAGCTGTCCAAAGCCTTCTCGAAGTCGATAAACAGTAAATGTAGCGGAGACCTATACTCAACGCATTGTTCGATTATGATCCGTAAGCTGTTTTTGTGGTCGATGCAGGAGGATCCAGCGCGAAAACCTGCCTGTTCGACATCGAGAGTTCAATCTAAATGTTCTTTAATTCATTCTAGAATTATTCTAGCTATTATTTTGGCTACAGCTGGAAGAACACATATGCCTCTCCAGTTACCGCACTACATCAAGTTACCCTTCTTTGGAAGCTTAATGATCGTCCCCCTTTCCCACTCCTGTGGCGTTTGTTCACTATCCCAAGCTCTCCGTATTAGAGGATGCAGCAAATCTGCCGATGTATGTATTTGGCGCCGCTTGAAATAGCTCGGCAGGGATGCCATCAATACCCACCGCTTTGTTTTTCTTGAGGGACTTGATTGCTGTTATTATTTCAGTTTTACTGGGAGGTACGGTGCGAATTCGGGAATTTGTTGCTTCGAACTGCTCATTCGAATTCAAGATCATACCGCCATCGTCTAAGTGATTTAGCACTGTAGCAAAATGTTCTCTTCATCTAGTGAGCTGATAATCATCCGAAATCAGAAGGTTATCGTCTAGACTCTTCACTGGATGTTGTTTGGAGTTTCGACCACCAATGAGCTCCTTAGTGATGTTGTAAACAGTCCTACTGTCGCACCTACTCGCTGCTTCTTCAGCCCTTAAGGTCAGTGAGTTGACATATTGACGTTTGTCACGTTTCACACTACGCTGCACTTCTTTCTTCTTCACACGGTACTGGGGTTCAAGCTCAGTTCTCTCTACTGCTGAGGCCGCAGCAATCCAAGCCTTGATTGCTGTACGCTCATCGATCCGTCTCCAGGTGTCTGTAGAAAGCCATGTGCGGTGGTATTTCTGCTTTTTCCCGACATACATGCGTGTCCCAGTCGCAAAAGCATTTTTCACAGCACTCCAGTGCTCATCCATGTTCTCTTGCAATATGCTGCTGATTCCTTCTGCTTCTAAGGAGAGATGGTCCCTGAACTGTTGGCGCACTTGGGGAACCTTGAGCCTGTCGATATTAAACCTGGTGATGTTAAGTAGGTTTGAGCGGTTGCTGTTGACGGATGCAGTACGAAGGCGTAAATGAGCTACCATAAGATAGTGATCACGTTCTTGTTCGATGTCAGCTCCACGTCTGTTTCGGACGTCCAGGAGACAATTTCTATAGCGTCGACTGATCGCAATGTGGTCGATCTGGTTGGATGTCAGCGTACCTCCGATGACTAGGCCGTTGGTATTGCAGAAGTCTACAAACCGCTCACCATTGTCATTACGGTCTCCCACGCCGTGAACTCCCATCACGTCCATAAGCATGGTGTTGTCGCTATCCACCTTGGCATTGAGATCTCCCATCACCATTACGATGTCCCCATTAGGCATTTGGTTGAAGGCGGCGCCTAAGTGGCTATAAAAATGGCTAAGAATTCGCACTCCAATTGGAGGAATCTGGCGTTAAAAGGCCCTTCCTTGAGTGAGTCCAAGAGGGTCTTAATGTTCCAGAATCCGATCGTTGTCCGTGTTCGATAGCCAAAGGTCGTCAACAAATTATCAGTCCTTGTCCGAGGCGATAGTATCCGTTTCGAAGCAATAGTTTGTTTTACGGTTGCGGCTCTCTGGGCCACAGAGTTGCTGGGTTTTCGGCTACAGTGGCTCCTTCTCGTTACTTAGCGGACCAGCACCTATCGGGAGATGCTGACCCTACGAGGCCTTTGTTAGTCGTTTGCCATATAAGACCCTGATTATCCCATTCCTAGTTTACGGCGCTGAAAAATGGGCTTTATTGAAATCGGATGAAAATATCTTTGGCCGCTTCGAGAGAAAAGTGCTTCGTAAAATATTTGGTCCCGTTTGCGTTGACGGGTTTTAGAGGAGGAGATTCAATGACGAGCTATACGAGCTATACAGTAACATCGACCTAGTCAAAAAACTGAATATTGAACGTGTGAAATGGTTAGGACATGTAGAGCGGATAGTTACCAACGGGCCCGCGGTATCTTCGAATTTAACCCGGATATATGATGCAGTAGAGACCTTCTCGGCGTAGGTAGCGCGCACAAGTTCAAGGAGACATCAACCAACTTGGAGTGCACAACTGGCGGCAATTAGCTAAAGAGCGAGCTAAATAGAGAGGCTCGCTGGTTGATGCTTAGATTCCCCCCGATCTGTAGCGCAACTTTACTAATAAGTAAGTGAATATGTTCTACAAACCAAACTTTAACTATAAATAGTAGCCCCGAGAGTTACTCCCACCTCCCCAAGCCAAATAGAAACAGCGATATTATTTTGTTTTGCCCCAAGCTCTCCAGTTTATGACGATCCTTGCTTAAACTAAACTAGACCTCGGAATGCTGACAACTTTTATTAAACTTCTGTGGTAATTGAACTGTCCTTCAGGATTTTCTACCGCATTACTACTGAATACACACGTCTAACTCTATATTTTCAACTTTTGATCCATCCCGGATTACATTAATGTTTTTAAACAAAGCATCCATTCTCACACCACAAATTGATAAAACTTTCCTTTCAAAACTTTCCCTGACATTCGTGCAGGGAACACGTCCTCTGCAGGAAACGTCTTACGAATAATACTTTTTACAAATTTAAATACCAAAATAAATCGTTACCCTGAATATCCTTTTACATTGCATCGTGTAAACATAACAAAATTTGAAGGAAAAGAAAAACTTTCTTCGTCGTCCTTTCCTTTGCCAAGAAACTATCTTCAAACTTCCTCTATATGTATATATCCTTCTTGTGGAAACGATCTAATTTTGCTAAAATCTAACACAAACAGTCTGTCGTTAGAAAATCCCCTGAAACAACACACACATATATCCTTTATTGATATTGATACCAGATAGTCGTCCTTCTGACTCTAAGGACAAATGAGGAGGGGATTTTGCGGGCACACAACCCTAGTTAAGCCATATTCAATAGATATGCAGCATGCTACACAGCTGAATTGTGTATGCAACGAAGTTTTTGTCCATCACATCACAGGATAAGTATATCCTTTTTGACTCAATTCCAGTAGAAATGTGTGTACATAGTCTCACAACAAAATCCAAAACAAACAGGGAAATTGTTTACCAAAAAGACCCCCACAGTCACGACCAGAAACAATGTACATCGTTATCCTTTATCAAGCTACAAGCAAACGTGATATCCTAATTTATATATGCCCATGTGCGTCTATGTTTTGTTTGTTTTCAGGCAGCACAGCGAATCCAGATGCTAAGCGCCTCTACGACGATCTCCTTAGTAATTATAATAAATTGGTACGACCCGTTGTCAATGTGACAGACGCACTGACAGTTCGCATCAAACTGAAACTGTCTCAATTGATTGATGTCAATCTAAAGAATCAAATAATGACAACCAACTTGTGGGTGGAACAGTCCTGGTACGACTACAAGCTGAAATGGGAACCGAAGGAGTACGGTGGTGTTGAGATGCTGCATGTGCCTTCGGATCACATCTGGCGACCGGATATTGTGCTCTACAACAAGTGAGTATACAGAAAGAGGATGAAAGGAGTCCTTAAAGTCTAACTTTGTATATCACTTTCAGTGCTGATGGAAACTTTGAGGTCACATTAGCTACCAAAGCGACACTTAATTACACCGGACGAGTGGAATGGCGTCCGCCAGCGATCTACAAGAGTTCCTGTGAGATCGACGTGGAGTACTTTCCATTCGACGAGCAAACATGTGTGATGAAGTTCGGCAGCTGGACGTACGATGGATTTCAGGTGAGTTTTCTTCCAATCATCATCTCCCTGCCTTTAAATCAGATTCATAGCTAACACGCATTTCACTTAAGTCGAAAGGACACCATGCACCGTAATGTAACAAGATCCATCTCGTTGAACCTGATTGCTTTTATCGTCATCATCAGACGTCCTTGGGTGAAATGTTCAAAGTAAATGGGTTTCCTGCCTAGGAATAAGAATGGAGTACCAAATCCTTTCTTATCCTTTTTTTTTTTTGTTTTTTTGTGTACTTCGTGTCCGGAAAGGAATCTGAAACTGACAGGGCGGAAATTGTTTCAATGGAATGTGTTAAATAAGAGAAGCACATCGGGGTCCAGTGATAAAGAGAAGACGAAAAAGAAAATATCCTTTAATATCCTTGGGGCAGAAAAACGACATTGAAACACGTAGAGTACCAAAGTTAGTGGTGTACACACACTTCAGTAGGAGATTACACTCTTTTAAGCAGAGACGATGCAGTTAACTCTGTAGATTGGCTAAAAAGGATGATTGGGGATACCATTTTTTTTGTTTTCTTTTGGGGAATAAACGAAAGGGTAAACGGTTTCGTTTTATCGAAAACAATTTGCCGATTTGAGTTTGGGGGGTTGCTATGGTTTTGGTATAGAATTGGATCAAGTGAATTGAAGTGACCTTGGATAAGATGGGGATAAGAAGTGAGAGTAATCCGTGAATTGGAAGTGAAGTGGTCGGTTATTGCGAATGTTCACAAGCAAATCCACAAATAGTAGGTCTGTGCAAGTTGTTTTGGTATAAAAATAGAATGACTTGAGGAAGGTTGGGTCATGTTTCAGTCGCGAGTCCTTAAATCGTAAGATGGTTTAAGTGCTATTGCATCTGCGAAAGGCGCAGTGTAAGGATGAAGGTTTAAGAGAACTTTTCAGTTTGAATATCTTTCATTTCGTTTATTGATGAAAGTTGGAATGGAAGCAAGAAAACCAATACCTTCAGTGTAACATTGAGGTTTGTTCCAGTGATTTTGATCTGGAGTTGATGATGGAGTTTTGCCAAAGAAACACATTAAACACTTTGGGAAGAGGCACTTTATTTGAATTCAAACGTTTAAAAATATTCTATCTTAAGGATCTTTGACTTTAGGTCCGTTCCGTGGTGGTTTTTCGATGAGCAGATGGTTCGGTAAACTTGTTGCTAGTCTGGTCTGCTGTGTCTGCGGGAAGACGGTCTTGAAGAGTTTTGCTAGCATTGCAGGATATACTTTTTGAGGGTAGGCCTGTGGCTCGGAGATAAGTGTTTGACGGCAGGCTCGGAGTATCGGGATCTGCGCTTAAAGGGTAGGCCCGTGGCTCGGAGATTTGCGTTTGACAGCAGGTTTGGAGTATCGGAATCTAAGCTTTAAGGGAAGGTTCGTGGCAAGGGATTTTTCGTTTCACTGTGGTTCCAGAGTGTTACATTAGGTAAGGTTAGAGTGGCAGAACATAGCCCCACTTAGGCCAAACTAGGCTCATTGTGGTACCATATGGATCTATCATCCCCAGGGAGAACTATCCCTGGAATCAATCGAAACTTATTATGAAACACTGGAGGCTGCCGATGCTGACGTTAGATAACTTGCCTTAATTATAATTATGGTGACTTTAGTAATTGAGGCTAAATACACGGATACTCGGCCATCGGAGCGCTATACCACCAGGCATATGGTTCTGCCACTTTCATTCGCAACGGCGTTAAGTATGCGAGGTTAATATAGCAAAGCTCCACAGACAACGTATTCTGCATCACCATAGAAGTTGCTGCCACACGCATCACCAACGTATACAAACCTCCAACTATGCCTTGACCACGAAGTGTCATACCACTCTTTGACCTGCTGTCTATGAGGGTAATTTTACCAGCCACCATACATCATGGAGATACCCAAGTAACGACCTGAATGGTCTTGAGCTATCAAAGTGGACCGAAGTTAACAGTCTTCACCTCGTCTTCGACGCCAAGGATGCCGGCTCCTTTCATTCCAGACGGTGGCTCAAAGACTACAACCCCGGTCTCACATTTGTGAGCTGCAACCGCGATCTTAGACCTCTTCAATCCAGTCGTCAAGTCCTCGCAAACTTCCCTCGTTGCCAACATAGACCCATTGTCATTGACATCGTCACATACAAATACCTATTGTTGAATCTGTTGCCCAACCTAGATGGAATTTCACCAAAGCCTCCTGGGACGAGTACACAAAAGATCGGGACGCCAATATAAGTGGATCCACCCGCTAGCCAAAAACTATGAACGACTCGTCGGCACCATTCTTTCTACAACCAAGAAACACATTCCGAGACGATATCGGAAGCAAAACATCCCCGGTTGGTCGGATGAATGCGATCGCCTTTACAAACAGTTCGAAGCGAATGGCCTGCCCGAAGCAGCTGACAAGCTTCTCCAGTCCCTCGACAAGGCACGTAGCGAAAAATGGCAGCACACGGTCGAGAACAGAAGTTTCGTCCACTCCAGCCTCAAGGCCTGGAGCCTGCTCCGCAAACTCGGATGCAGTACGCCAATTGCAGCCCCAAAACCTTCAATCAGCCCGAACGCGATAGCTTCCAGAATATTAAAACTTTCCAAGGCTCCACCGGATAAAATCGAAACCAAACTCATCAAAAAGAATCTTAAGCTACTGAAATCAGAGTCACACGCACTAGCAGAGCTCTCAAGCCCATTCACACTGAAGGAAGTAGAAGCATCACTCCAAAAACTCAAGTCACGCAGGGCCGCTGGACTAGATGGGATATTCCCGGAATTCCTTATTCACAGCGGTATCCATTTTAAGAACGGCTCGCGCATTTCTTTTCAAACATACTGGAAACAGGGCACTTCCCCGCTAACCTCAAGAAATCAAAAGTAATCGCTTTACTCAAGCCTGGTAAGCCCAGCGACTAGCCAGAGAGCTACCGCCCAATCGCTCTACTCAGCGTTACAAATACAAATATTTGGCGCAACAGCTCTTTAAAGTGCCAGGGCCTAGCTTCTCGCAACCACTCATGTTGTGTGCGTTATATTTTTCACACGAATGGAAGGGACCTACAGTTTAATGCCGAATCCAAACGGTGATTTGAGAAGCTTTTTCGTGACAACAATACTCTCGGATGTTTGTCAGACGCTGGCGAGAGTGGGGACCGTGAAAAAACTTTTTGGTATTTTCTGGGATTCGAACTTGGAACCTCATGCGTATTGATCCGACACACTAACCACTTACGCCACGGCGCCCACTCAGCGTTGTGTACAAGATTTTTGAAAGGCTGATTTACAAGAGAATAGAACCCGCCATCAACACAGTGCAGGCTGGGTTAAGAGCTGGGCGTAGCTGTTCGGATTAAGTATTGGCGCTGACGACCCACATTGAAGCAGGTTACCAGGCCAACCTAGAAACATCAGTGGTATTTATCGACCTTACTGCAGCGTATGATACAGTCTGGAGGGACGGTTTGATTCTGAAGCTTCTTCAAGTAGTACCATGCACAAAGATAGCCACGATTCGGAACAACATGCTTAACGACAGACCATTCCAGGTTTTTCTGAACGAGGAGCATAATTCTCGCAGGAAACTGAACAACGGACTGCTTCAAGGATCAGTGCTGGCACCTCTGCTTTTCAACTTGTACACTCATGATCTCCCAAGTACAGAATCAAGAAAATTTGCATACGCGGACGACCTTGCCATAGCCACACAACACCGGTCCATGCTTAAAACGGAAGCAACGCTAACGAAAGACCTTGCCACAGGCTCGTACTTCAAAAAGTGGAGACTGTGTCCAAGTATGACCAAAACGGAAGTTTCATTTGTTTCCACCTTAACAATAAACTGCCAACACTAAACTGTCGGTACAATTTAACGACGCTCAGCTTACCCACAACTTTTTACCCAAATATCTTGGAATTACTCTGGATCGTACCCTGTCGTTCAAACAGCACCTCATACACACTGCAGCGAAACTCAACTCGCGCAACAACATCATACAAAAGTTAGCATCAACGACTTGGGGCGCTCCCGCTAAAACATTGCGCTACGCCTGCCTGGGGTTGGTATTTTCCACTGCCGAATATTGCGTCCCCGTCTGGCTAAATAGCGCTCGCACCAACAAAGTCGACGTGCAACTTAATACTTCAATGCGCATAATCACATAGAACTACCCCAACGAGGTTTCTCCGGTATTAAGCAACATCCTTCCAGCACACCTCCGTCGCCAAAATGCCTTACTGCGCGAGTAACAAAAATCAATGCCAACCTACTCTTGCCAATCCACAACGACATCGACTTTAGAGTAAAATCTCGTCTTAAATCACGGCACTCTCCCCTAAGACTGGCACTAGAACTTAACACCAGTAACTTTAGCGCAACGGAAGTATGGAAGAACGAGTGGATTTCCTCTACTGCGAACGACTTAATTCGCAAACCTTTTCCTACATCCATGTCAGCAGGTCACAACTTACACAGAAAAGCTTGGGTGAGCCTTAACCGTTTGCGAACGAACCATGGCAGATGTGCGGCTACATTCTACAAATGCGATCGATTTTCCACACTGCGACTGTGGCGATGCAATGCAGAACATCAAACATGTGACCACCGAATGCGAGCTCCGAAAGTACCACGGCGATCCATCCGATTTCATCACTGCCTCTGCCGCTGCTATTCATTGGCTACAAAACCTTGACATCCAATTTTAAATCAACGTGCAATACTTATAAACTAACTCTACCATATGTCTGTAATCGAGTATAATATTTTCATATTTATGTATTGTATAATTTATGTGTGTATTTCATATTCACTGTAAAATGTATCTTGCCATACGCTAAATAAAAAATTATAGTTATTAAAGAGGTAGGCACCTAAGTGTAGTCTTCTGCGAGCGGAGAGGGCCTGGCACGTACAAAGAAGGTGTAGTATGGTTTCCTCCTCCTCCTCGTCCATGCAACTTCTACAGAAATCATTTGCTAAGATGCCCGGCCCAAGTGCATGCCTACCGATGATGCGGTGCCCGTAATGTCAGCTACTGTAGCTGCGATGAGCGACCTTGTCAGCCGGATAAGGCAGTTGAAGCCTTTCTGATCCAGCTTAGGCCAAATTTGTCTAGTAATGAGGCACATAGTGCCGCTAGCACTCCTGTGTGCTCGCAGTAGTGGTGTTGAGCTTAAGTTATAGTTTCACTGTAGCGAGAACCATGCCGAGATTCGCCTTACTCGACGAAATCGGTAGTCAAGTGCCCTGCTTGGCGAGTTCGATAGCCCAGCAATTCCCTGGAATGCCCCTGTGCCCCGGCACCCAAATTAGGTGTATGTTGAACTATTTGGCCATATACAATAGCTAAGAGACAAGCGACGAATTAGGACTGTTTTTGAGTTGAAGGTAACAGATTCCAGGGATATCACCTTGTACTTCAGCCACGACAAGGCTTCTTTAATGCTATGATATCGGCCTGGAAGACACTACAGTGATAAGAGAGGCGAAAAGAGATATTTATATATTGATATTTAGTTCTTGGGAGAAGAAACCTCCCGACTTTGTTTTGGATCCACCTGTGTAGAAGCAAATGGATCCCTCTTGTGTTCCTAGCTCCCCCTTTCATTCAAGTCTATAGGGGATGCGGGTTTTAAAATCTGTATCAAACAGAAATTGTAGAAACACATAATCGGTATCTGGAGGAAGGAATTCAAGATTATTTAGAATAAAGAAGTGTCCTATACTTAGACTTGGCTATTTAGATATGGTCTTTATGTGGGTGGTTGCACAAGCTGCAACTTGTTTGCTATAGATATCTAGAGGAGGCAGATGCAAAAGGATGTCTAGAGGCGCTGTTGGAGTTGCTGTTATTGCTCCGCTGATGCAGGCCGTCCTGTGCATATGGGCAAGTGAGGCTATCTGTACAGCTTTCTCGAAAGCCATCCACCAGACAATTACGTCATACGGTAGTATGGCACTCATTATGGATACATGGAACTAGTATTTAATTCGTGGTTGTAGTCCCCATTTATTTCTATTGCTTTCTTACAACAGTACAAAGCTGTAGTGGCTTTATTCGTTGGTTCTAGGATATTGGGTTTCCAGATAAGTTTTTTGTCCAGAATGAGTCCGAAATATTTGGCCGAAAACGTGACTTTCTAGTCGACTTTTATGCTTTCTCGCGTAGTTTTTGATTTCGCCTTCGATTGTTTTAATGCCAGGATCTCTGTGGATATCGCTGTTTCTGATATCCCATGGCGCGTTAACAATACCTCTTACTTACTTACTTATATCCTTTAACCCCTCGGGGGGCATAGGGCGTCAACCACGCCTGCGCGCCATCGTGTTCGGAGTTCTGCAACGCGTTTGAGCTGCCTCCAACTCATTCCTAAAGAGCTCGATTCTTCCTCAACTGTTCTGCGCCAAGTTTGCCTAGGGCGTCCCGCTATTCAGCCTGCCTGGGTGAGCGGATTCCACTGCATGGTGTATTTCGCAATGGAGTTGTCTTCGCGCCGTAGGATGTGTCCAATCCATTGCCACTTTCTTCTTCGTATAGTAATGCTTATAGGCTCTTGGCCCGTTCTCAGATAAAGTTGTTCGTTGGAGATGCGGTTCGGCCAAAAAATCCTCAAGATGATTCTTAAGCATTTGTTTACGAAGACTTGCAGCTTGCGTGTGTTAATGGTGTCCACCTTCCAGGTACTGCACCCATAAAGCAGCGCTGATTCTACGTTGGAGCGGAACAGTCGTAGCTTGGTTTTTAAACTAATAACATTGCTTCTCCAGATTTTGGACAGCATTCCGAACGCAACTTTAGCCTTCCCGATTCTGCTGCACACATCCAGTTCGGTGCCACCGCGACTAGCCGAGACGACACTTCCTAGATATAGAAAGTTATCAACTTTCTCGACTTGCTTTCCGGCAATGTTAAGTTAAGCGCGGGTATTGGAAGTACTCAGGGCTTTTGTTTTGGCTGTGTTTATTTTTAGCCCCACTTTGTTTGCCTCAGCTTCCAGATTTCGGGCCATCAAATGAAGATCCATTATCCGATGTGAAAGTAGACAAACATCGTCAGCGTAATCTAGGTGTTTAAGGTAAGATGTCATCGTCCAACGAATTCCATAGATGCCTTGCGTCAATGCTGCGCGGAGTACATCGCTGATAACCACCAAGAACAATAGTGGGGACAGTCTGCACCCTTGACGTACTCCACTTTGGACTTCAAAATCCTCCGACACCTTACCATTGTGCACGACGTGACACTTGCCGCCCTCATATGTAGCCTTAATAATAGCTTTAATTTTTTCTAGAACGCCTCTCCTGCGCAAGGCCAACCAGATAGCATCTCGACTCAAGCTGTCGAAAGCCTTCTTGAAGTCGATAAACAGTAAATGAAGCGGAGACCTATACTCAACGCATTGTTCGATCATGATCCGTAAGGTGTTTATGTGGTCGATGCAGGAGGATCCAGCGCGAAAGCCTGCCTGTTCGACAACGATAGTTGAATCTAAATGTTCTTTAATTCGTTCTAGAATTATTATATCTATTATTTTGGCTACATCTGGAAGAACACTTATACCTCTCCAGTTACCGCACTACATCAAGTTACCCTTCTTTGGAAACTTAATGATCATCCCCCTTTTCCACTCCTGTGGAAATTGTTCACTATCCCAAGCTCTCCGTATTAGCGGATGCAGCAAATCTGCCGATGTATGTATTTGGCGCCGCTTGAAATAGCTCGGCAGGGATGCCATCAATACCCACCGCTTTGTTTTTCTTGAGGGACTTGATTGCTGTTATTATTTCAGTTTTACCGGGAATTTGTTGCTTCGAACTGCTCATTCGAATTCAAGATCATACCGCCGTCGTCTAAGTGATTTAGCACTGTAGCAAAATGTTCTCTCCATCTAGTGAGCTGATCCTCATCCGAAATCAGAAGGTTATCGTCTAGACTCTTCACTGGATGTTGTTTGGAGTTCCGACCACCAATGAGCTCCTTAGTGATGTTGTAAACAGTCCTACTGTCGCACCTACTCGCTGCTTCTTCAGCCCTTGAGGCCCGTGAGTTGACATATTGACGTTTGTCACGTCTCACACTACGCTGCACTTCTTTCTTCTTCGCACGGTATTGGGCTTCAAGCTCGGTTCTCTCTACTGCTGAGGCCGCTGCAATCCGAACCTTGATTGATGTACGCTCATCGATCCGTCTCCAGGTGTCTGAAGAAAGCCATGTGCGGTGGTGTTTCTGCTTTTTACCGACATACGTGCGTGCCCCAGTCGCAAAAGCATTTTTCACAGCACTCCAGTGCTCATCCATGTTCTCTATGCCGCTGATTGCTTCTGCTTCTAAGGCAAGACGGTCCCTGAACTGTTGGCGCATTTGGGGAACCTTGAGCCTGTCGATATTAAACCTGGTAATATTAAGTAGGTTTGAGCGGTTGCTGTTGACGGATGCAGTACGAAGGCGTAAATGAGCTACCATAAGATAGTGATCACGTTCTTGTTCGATGTCAGCTCCACGTCTGTTTCGGACGTCCAGGAGACAATTTCTATAGCGTCGACTGATCGCAATGTGGTCGATCTGGTTGGATGTCAGCGTACCTCCGATGACTAGGCCGTTGGTATTGCAGAAGTCTACAAACCGCTCACCATTGTCATTACGGTCTCCCACGACATGAACTCCCATCACGTGCTTAAGCATGGTGTTGTCGCTACCCATCTTGGCATTGAGATCTCCCATTACCATTACGATGTCCCCATTAGGCGTTTGGTTGTAGGCGGCGCCTAAGTGGCTATAAAAGTTATCCTTTTCATGCTCAGTCGCGTCTAGAGTCGAAGCATAACACTGTATAATGGTAATTTTTCTAACTCTATTCTGGAACCTAGCCGTCAATATCCGGTCACTATGGGGTTTCCAGGATATGAGGCTACTACGTGCTGCTGGAGTTAGCATGAGTCCTACGCCAGAACTCCGTGCACTTCCAGCTGGTTACCAGAGTAGAGCATCACAGTGCTTTTTGTTGGGGAGATGTATTCCCCAGCATCGTACCATCTTATCTCGCTCAGCCCTAAGATGTCGATTCTATACCGTGCGAATTCGCGCTCCAATTGGAGGAATCTGGTATTACAAGGCCCTTCCTTGAGTGAGTCCAGGAGGGTCTTAACGTTCCAGAATCCGATCGTTGTCCGTGTTCGATAGCCAAAGGTCGTCAACAAATTATCCGTCCTTATCCGAGGCGATTGTTTCCGTTTCGGAGCAATAGTTTGTTTTACGGTTGCGGCTCGCTGGGCCACAGACCAACCGACACTTATCCTGTTTTTTGGCGCAGAAAGCTCGCCATTCGTCCTCTCCCGTTAGCAATTTCCGAAGAAATTCCCAGATGACACCACGAGGAGGTGGGGGTAGGGCTTACTAACAGAGCTGCTAGGTTTTCGGCTGCAGTGGCTCCTACTCGTTACTTAGCGGACCAGCACCTTTCGGGAGATGCTGCCCCTACGAGGCCTTTGTTAGTCGTTTGCCATCCAATACCTCTTAGTACTTTGTTTTAAAAAGTTTGTAAAATTTGAATATTACTTATTTTGGTACAACCCCAAAGTTGTATACCATATGTCCAAACAAGCTTTAGCACTTGCTTATATAAAAGCAGTTTGTTCTCTATATTAAGCTTGGAATATTTTCCAAGTAACCAATATATTTCTCTATATTTATTGTCTAGTTCTTTGCGTTTTTTCTTTACGTGCGTTTTCCATTTCAGCTTTGTATCAAGTGTCATTCCAAGATACTTAGCCTAGTTTGCACACGGGATTTGAATCAAGTTTGAAAAGATCGGCAGATTATTTATTTTTTTATGAGTAAAATATACTTGAACAGATTTGGTTTCGTTGTGTGCGATTCGCCAAACCTTTGTCCATTCATTTACACTACCCAAAGCTTTTTGTAGTTTTACTGTAGTATCTTCGACCGTTTTACCTACTGCCAAGATAGGAGTGTCGTCGGCAAATGTAGCTAGCTCAGTAACTTCTACTTGCGGTATATCACGAGTGTATAATAGATATAAGACTGGACCAAGAACGCTTCCTTGCGGCACCCCATCCTGAGTATTGGTTTCCACATTTGACGAGGAATAGTCTATTCGTAAGGTAGTTCTTCAAAATATTATATAGGTGCTCTGGATGAGCTTGTCGTAATTTAAACTTTAAGCCTTCGCGCCAGATCTTGTCAAGGCTTGAGAAACGTCAAGGAATACGCTTGAACAAATCTTTTTTTCTTCAAGAGATTTTTCGATTACATGTGTTATTCTATGCACTTGTTCAACTGTAGAATGCTTACTTCTGAATCCGAATTGATGATCCGGAATGAGATGCCTTTTTTCTATAACCTATTCAATATTCTCTCGAATACCTTGGATATAATTGGAAGAAGCAAAATCGGTGTATAAGACGTTTTTTCATTCGGAGGTTTTCCGGGCTTAAGGACCATTATTACTTCGGCGACTAGTTCTAGCGCGGCGTTTATAATAGCGCGGCGTTTATAATAAAAAGAAGCTTAATTAGAGCTTTTCTTGGTAGTACTTTAAGAACCCCTCCCGTGATTAGGTCGTATCCAGGAGCCTTCTTAGGTTTAAGTTTCTTCATTGCTTCCTTAAGTTCGTTTATTGTTGCATTTCTTATTACCCTATTGTCTATGTGCGACGTATTTAAATTTTGAATAAGAGCTTGCCCATCAAATGGTTTAAAAGTTTCTTCCAGGTGGGCAGCAAAAATTTGCGCTTTCTCTTTATCATGCCTGGCCCATTCGTCTTGATTTTTCCTAATTGGCGCGGCTTGAATTTGAGGTTTTTTAATACCTTTTATAGCCTTCCAAAGCGAGTAATTAGAATCTTTTTCTGCCGTTAAGCTTTCTAGATAAGTTTGCATTTCATTATTCTTAAGGTTTTTAATAGAACTTTTTAATGAATTACACAAACGGTTAAGATGTGCTTTATGTTGCGGAGCCCGAGTTTGTTGCCATTTTTTGTGCGCTTTTCTTTTCTCCTTAATCATCTCTTTTATTTCCTGTGAATAAGTTTGAATGTAACTGGCCGGCGTTCTCTTTGGTTTGGGAGTATTCTTCCACGCGGCATTCTGTAGGATTTCGACGAAGCGGTCAACTTCAACTTCAAGTTTATAGGGCGTTTTAAGTGATACGCTCAGCTCAATATTTACTTTAATATATTTTTTTAAAGTCATCCCAATTAGTTTTCGCGCCGGTTAATCTGGGCGGTCCTACTTTTTTAACCTGAGCATCGCTTATCGTCATAATGATTGGAGAATGATCAGAGGAGAGATCAAAGCTTTCTTCAACTTTTATACAGTTGCCAGATATTCCTTTAACAACGAAGAAATCGATCAGATCTGGTATCTTATTTCTATCAGTCGGCCAATATTTTGGTTTACCCGTCGAGTGAAAATCACAACTGTATTGCATACCCGCATTATAAAGCTTTCTACCTTTCTGAGAGGCATACCTTGAACCCCAGTAGGGGTGTTTCGCGTTGAAGTCGCCCCCAATTATAAAATTTGGTTTAAGAAAGTTGAAGATGTTTGTGAAATTACTTTCTTCAAGTTTACATCGCAGTGGACAATATATAGACGAAATGTTGAAAACAAAATGTCTATTTCTAACGCGTCCCGTGCTTACTTGCATTGCTTCTAATTCAATCTTTACTTCCGCTGAGTTTTCGATACATTCTCTTATAAACAAAGATGATCCGCCTCTTGCTCTTTCCGAAGGGTGGAAGGCGTGATACACGCTATATCCCCTTATCTCAACATTCGATTGTTTTGTCAGATGAGTTTCACTGACCAAGCATATATCAATATCTTTTTCTCGTATAAATATTTCTAACTCATTCGTATGAGCCCGTTGGCGTTCCATGTAAGAATTTTAAGCGTTTCTTTCATATTCTGGTTGAAGTGCACGTGTTATGAATGTTGTTTTCTAGTGCAACTAGTCTCTCGAAAATAAGTTTGTTTGTTTTGCATTGCTCTTCAAGTTTCGCAAGAATAAGAGAGAAAACATGGGATACATGATCTTGTGAGGTACCTCTATCACCATTTTCCAATATCGCGACTTGAGCAGGGGTCTTTGCCTTAAAGTTTGGATGGTTTCTTGCGTTGATCTTCCGTGAGTTGTCAGTCATATACTTGCCATTAGCTGTCATCGCCGCTTGAGCATAAGACTGCACGCCAATATTCGAAGATTTTGCTTCTGTCTACTACGTTTGGGTTTTTCTTCATTACCCGATTTTAAGCCAATATTGACAGATTTGCTTTCTTTTGCTGATTTTTTCGTAGATTTTTTGGGTCTGTTCTTAATTGGTTTAGGATTTGGCCGCATGGAATTTTTAAGCGTATCGCGCCTTTTTTGGAGCTCTTTAGCCACTTCGCAACCTCGATAGTTCGCAGGATGCTTTCCTTTGTAGTTTATACAAGTGGCTGGGGTTTGCTTGTTTAGGTGACACTCTTCCGAGAGATATTAACCCGCGCATTTGACGCATCGCGGCTCTTTCTGACCGTAAGTCTGCGTATGATTGAAAGTGTCACGCTAGTGCCACGTAGTTTTGGAGGATCAAAATGGGGAATTTTATATTTCCTTGTGAAGAGAACCAGTTCTGTTTCTAATGGGTTTACACTGAGACCAATGAATGTGGCCCATTTCGAGAGCTTAGAGAGATCGTTTTGTAGAAGATCCCTAATGAGTGCAGGGCCTCTTCTGCCGTTTTGGTAGATTCAAGGATTTGCATGGGAGGCACGTGTGCATATGTTATCATATTTATTCACAATTGTCCACTCATAAAAGTAATTCCTTAATATCAGACTTGACAATCAGTAGTAATTGAATCGTTTCCTATTCAAATTGATATGAACCAGTCAATAACTCTAATTGCGGATTGTTGTTCCTCGATTTCAGATTTGAATTTCTTCCAGAATTCTGTTTACATCCTAAAATCTGCTCCTTGACGTCAAGGCCAATGAAGTTTTCACTTTAAATCAATTCAATTATTCATTGAAATGCGTCTCATTTAATCAAGAAATTCTTTGCTTCCATTCAAATCCAATATTCAAGGACATTCATCACATTCATTGGCCGCCCTTATCGCTCCATATAGCCGAGTAATAATCTTCACTCATTTGCAATTTGCTTAATACTTCATTCAGGCTATGGTGCTTCTCCATTGCCTCAATTTCTTTTTCCAGAATAAAAAAAAAAAAAGAAGGCATATCACGAAAATCAAATCCAGACACATGCCTAAACTTCACATCAAAAGGAAATTCACAAAATTACATTTTCCACTTGAGATGCCTTCGCATAGTAGTTGGGATTGGTCGAAATACCCGCTTCGGGATTGCGACGTTCCATACAATTCCGTTAATAACCTGAGTCAGTCCTCCTTCTACTCGCCATCTGTCTGAATGAAAATTTACATATCACTTGAGCATGGATATTTTTTTTTTTTATTTCTTGTCCCCGGTCTTGCCTCCTCCTTCCATTCGCCGTAAAAGTATGCAAGAAGAAGAAAAAATTGGGTAACAAATCTCTCTTTGGTAACCAATTCAGTCATTGAACAGGTTGCTTTTCCAGCGAAGAAGGAACAAAAAAATCACGCCCAACACCCGTATAGTCCTTGACGCAGAAAAGGGGGAAAAATCGGGAACCGGGACGGATGGCAAAATTGGCGTAAATCGATTTTAGGGTCCTCAACGGCAAATAAAATTGCCCAAAATACTTTTCCGTTCCCTTAAGCACGGGTATGTGACATTTTTTTTTTTTTACTGTTTCCGTTCATGTGTTTTCGTTGTTTTTCTCGTCGATGGTACTCTGCGTTTTGCCAAAGACATTGCGTATCCGGGCACTCTACTTTAACAGCAATTTACGATGGTTTCCTTGTTTTACACAGTCGATAACCCTAGGTGTATAACAATTCAAGACAATAGGGCGCCCCTCCTTTCCACACCGAGCTTAGCTAAGTGAAGAGCTTACTTCAAGAAAAAGAATTCATAACAAAGTCGTAACTAGAGCGCGTATATACCCTGTGTATCCTTGAAATGAGCACCTTCCTCTCGTCTGGAAATGTTAAGTAAGTTATACAAAGCATATTTTTATTATTCCTTTCCTCGTCCTCGTCCTTTTTCGTTTTTGTT
This sequence comes from Brachypalpus laphriformis, assembly GCA_945910035.1. Classification (NCBI taxonomy): domain Eukaryota; kingdom Metazoa; phylum Arthropoda; class Insecta; order Diptera; family Syrphidae; genus Brachypalpus; species Brachypalpus laphriformis. Next base: position 40,696,513 of record OX246753.1, read on the forward strand.
TTATGTTTTCATCTTTAGAAGTAAATAATCAAAATCAGTTGATTTGTGAACTGAACGACGACAAAGCACTGAATGCTCCCTGTGAACTCTGACAAAGCAATTTGTTTGTGTCCCGTTTGATATTATAGAAGTCATGTGGAAGACATGCTGTTAAGGGGGTTTCCTCTTTCTTTTCGGGGATGTGTGGAACGTGCCGTCAAGTTTCATGAAGCTTCGTTATGTGCGTTTTCGAATCCACATTCGGGATAGTTAGAGGGTGGTAAAGGATGTGAGAAATTGGATAGCATATCTGCATCAGAAAAGTTTTGCGTGTTGTTCCCTTGTGAGACGGTTTATTAGCTTATCCGCACACGGAAACAGCTTTATTTTGACTTGAATCATTGAACCTTTAGTTTGGATTTTGTTCTTTATTGGGTTCTCATAACTTTTAAAATGCAAAACTTTAGCCTTGAGTTTTAGATGCTAGTGGAGGGACTATCTTTTCAGCAATTTGCTGGAATGGATGTACTATTGCTCAGCGATGGAGACAATTTTACGAAGAAGATACGAGCTCTAAACATTTCTTTAGATACATATAACAAGTATACATAGATATACTTTATTTCGATACCGCACATTTTACAATTCAGAGATATGATACATTTTTATCTTTCTAGTGAAACATTTACTTAAGCAATTTTGAAAGTCATTTATGAAATGGAACAATTCTTTGGAGGAAAATGCAAGAAAAGCTCAAATTTATGAAAAGAAAAGAAGTGGAAATAGTATTCTAATTCAAAAGAGATATTCGCTCCGACTTTTGCTGGCCGGTTCCTATCACACGGTTCCGATTTTTGGAGATAGGTTCCAGACACGATTCTTACTTTTGAGGGACGGTTCTGCTGAAGGCAGTTCCGGAGGCGGAAAATGATTTCGCCAAAAGAAAGAAATTTATACAGGACATCGGCCTTGGCCACTAGCAGGTCCAAATAAATTTGCTCAATCACCACTGCCGGAGAGTATGGTCACGAATACTAGCTTGGTGCATATAATAACGAGGAACAGACTCAGCCTACCCTATTCCTTGATCTGCTACTCAGCCGTTTTCTTACAAGAAGAAAGTGTGAATCATACGCTTGTCCGAATTAACAGATGAAGCAACAAAACAGGGCAGAAGCAAAGACCGCCTGGTATATCAATGAAATAATCCGCTGGTCAGTGGTGATGTCAACCGAGAATAGAGGAAGATGAAAAACTGCGATATCTATCACGGCGATTGCTACAAAAAACCCAGACAGCATCTATTTGGATGCGGTGCGGATTCGTCACTAGCCAACAAGTCTTACATTTCGGGTATGTAAACCAAAGTCTCATGACAGTTCAGATTAAGGCTGAATTCGCCAACATTAGGCTCATATGCACTCATGCCACCACAGAGTATAGCGATGACGACGCCAAAGATAACTTAAACGAGCTCCTTGACCAAACTTATGAGCAATGCCCTAGCCATGACGTCAAAATTTTCCTGGGCGACTTTAACGCAATACTGGGAAAGGAAAGCGTCTTAAGTGGTGCAGTCGGAAAACATAGTCTACACGAAAAGACATCCGATAATGGACTAAAGTGAATCGACTTTGCGGCGGGTCGAAATGTTGTAGTAGCAAGCTCGCGGTTCGCTCTCCTCAGAATCGAAAAAAGGAACATGGCAGTCTAATGATCAAATTACTGTCAACCAAATTGATCATATGGAAGGCACTCATCGAGTATGTTGGATGTCCAAACATTTCGGTGAGCCAATATAGACTCGGGCCACTACTTGGTTGCAGCCAAAGTACGAATGCGGATATCCAGTCCAGTTTGGAATCAGCGAAATACCGTGAGGACGTTTGACATCGAATAGCTGCAATCGTAAGAAACCGCCTTTGCTGATGGAGTATCCCTCAATCTCCAAAAGTGTCCTATATCGCCAGCAGCAAGTGCAGATAACCAGTGCCAACATTGACAGTAAGCTATTAGAAATGCCGCTTCTGATGTGCTAGGCTTCTCCAGAACACCATTAAGAAATCCCTGGTTTGATGAAGAATACCAGCGAGCACATGCAGATAAACAAGAACCATAAAAGCGGCGCTGCATAAAAGGACCCGAGCTGCTTACGAGCTCTACGAGCAGAGGAGCAGGGAAGAGCATCGACTTCTTAAAAGGAAGAAAAAGAGCATAAGAATCTTTCGATTGAGAAGATACAGAAGCTAAAATGCAGGAATGATGTTCAAATATGTTATCAAAAGGTAAAAAGAACATGCCAAGGCTTAAAGGCGTTCTGGCCTGCAGGGGCGAAGATGGACACCTAGTGGTAGAATCGCAGTCGGTGCTAAGGATATGGAAAGAGCACTTCTGCAGACTGTTAAACGGCGATGATGACCGAAATTCCGCTGTCAGGCAGAACACTCCCGCCCAACCGACCTTGACGAGGTGAGGATAGCGATAGCCAAACTAAGGTCAAATAAAGCTGCTGGAGCGGACGGCCTTACCGCCGAACTCTTTCAAGCAGCGCGAAATGATTTGGTAGGGAGCATACACCACCTCATCTGTAAAATATGGAAGGACGAAGGTATGCCCGATAAGTGAAACCTTGGTATCGTTTGTCCGATCCTCGAAAAAATGGACCCACTAAACTGCGTCAATTACAAGGGCATCAGTCTCCTAAACATCGCTTACAAGATCTTATCTGCCGTGCTGTGTGATCGTCTAAAACCATTTGTTAACAAGCTGATTGGTCCATATTAGTGCGGTCTTAGACCAGAGAAGTCCAACATTGACCAAATATTCACACTATGACAGATCTTGGAAAAAACCCATGAATATCAAATCGATACGCACCACCTCTTCACCGATTTCAAAGTTGCCTGTGATAGCGTGTATAGAGACGAGTTATACAGAGCCATATCTAGTCTTGGCATCCATGTTAAGCTCATCCGTTTGTGCAGAATGACAATGGAGAACTCTCGCTGCTCCATATCTTATACAAGTCTGTACAACTACTCGCTTACGCCGATGAAATTGACATAATCGGAAGAACTCAGCGGGTCGTCAATGGGGCTTTTGCTAGTATTGAGGTCGAGGCAGCAAAGATGGGTTTAGCGGTCAACGAAAGCAAAACAAAATATATGCTGTCTACAAAAAAGGACACCCAACATCGGCGTCTTAGACAGAACGTAACAATAGACAGATATAATTTTGAGGTAGTAAAGGATTTTGTCTACCTAGGCTCTATGGTGAACTCCGCAAATGATATCAGTAGGGAGATCACGCGAAGAATTACTCTTGCCAATCGCTGTTCCTATGGGCTATGAAGGCAATTGAGTAGCAAAGCCCTATCTCGAACTATATACTATTACTCTCTATAAGACACTAATCATGCCAGTCATGTGGCTTTGTCAAAACCGGATCAGGATGCCTTTTTTTTTTTTTAAAGGAAACGTTTTCGAGCGATCTCTGATCCCGTCTGCATAGACGGTAAGTGGAGAAGAGAGTACAATGCCGAACTATACGGAATGTATAAGGACATCGACTTGGCGAGAAGAGTTCACATACAGCGACTAAGATGGCTGGGTCATGTAGAGCGGATGGAGCCCAACTTTCCCGCCAAGAAAGTCTTCGAATCCACACCGGATGAACGGCGCAGTAGAGGGAGACCTCGTGGTAGGTAGCGCGAACAAGTGGATGGGGACCTCAACCAACTAGGCGTGCACAACTGGAGGCAGCTGGCTCATAATCGAACGAGGTTTGTTGGTTGAGGCCCAGGTCCACCCCGGAATGAAGCGCCACGTAAGTAAGTAAGTAGTAACCAAGATGTGATGATTTTTGTTGAGGCTCTCGTTGACCATGTTCGCGAATTCGCCCAAGAGTTTGCTTGTGCTTTTATTTTTTTGAAACCCGTATTGACTTGCTCCAATTATAGATTGCCTTTCCACAAATGTCTTGAGCCATCCCAAACAATCTCTTCCAAACATGTTTCGACCATACGTAGAATCGAAATTAGCCTATAGTTTCCGGCATAACTTTTTATTCCTCCTTTGTTAATCGGATGGTAAATAGCCATCTTAAGTGTCTGTGGAATAGTGCACTGCTATTTTTTTTTCCGCCAGTATTGGTTCAAACATTTTTGTATTTGCTTTAAGTCTATTGATCTTATTCCATGACGTCAAAACTCCCGGCGATAAATTCTCCACTTTTAATCGGATGTTCCCATTTAGGCCCACCAAGGTCTGCGACTTGTTCATATAGACCCGTAACTTCAAATAACCCCAAAGAAAAAGGCTTTAAAGGTCAAATCGAACGATCTTACGGACCAGTGCAAATTGTCAAAATAAGAGATTAAACGGCCCGAAAACGCAGAATGTCCACTGTCGACCATGATGCGTGTATGACTGCACCATACCCCTGGAATCGCATGTTTCCTAAACCCATTTTGCCGCTGATTATAGTCCATTAATGCTCATCAATCACAATAACAATTGCCGTCGCCATCTAAACACCGCACCAATCAGTGACTGTGAGAGGATGCAATGGCTATTTGAGGATTTTCTATGCCCCAGAAGCACTTTCCTTTTCTCAAAGGAAAATCATCACCATTTCGGTCGAGGTTTAGGAGGGTGTTTGGCTCTAATTTATACACGATTGGCGGTCTGTCGGCAATAGCTGATGCACTTTTTACACTTTTGCGGTACATCTTCAAGCCTTTCACCAAAAACTTCGCTGTAAAGACCATTTGTTTATGCCCAATGGCATAGTTTGTCGTCTGGTTAATGTTTAAGGGTCCACTTGGACATCTGCATTCGCAGCAGCGATATTTTCGACCGAATGGCTGCTCCGGATCTGGTCACGTCTGCTACTGTCCCATTTTGAGCCCATGTTGAGGCAAGTCATCGTGAGGTAAGCGGCTCAACGCCGGCCACAGCCACATATCCAATTGGTGTCATACGGGCAGATAATCGACGACGATATTCACGTTGAGCCAAAACCACCGACCGATTATTTGCCAAAAACCATCTTCTTCTTCTTCTTCTTCTTCTTCTTCTTCCTTTTATCAGCGAGGTTATGATCCGAAAACAAGGGATCATAACCCTTCCACTTCACCGCATTTCTACTGATCCGCCTGTGGGGTTCGAATTTGCCAAAAACTTGAAAGGTATAGCCATCCATGGTATTTACGTGTATTCTGCTTTTGTTTACTTCAAAAATGTTAAAGACGCGTTGACACAAGACGACGTTTGCGAAAACGAGAGCATCTTTCGATAGGGTAATGGCCTTTTCCCCGCTTTGTACCTGTGGATATTAATGGTACAGTCTCTAAGTTCAATGCAATCGCTGCATAGTGAATCAAAAAAAAAAAAATCAATGTATACAAAGACACGAAATCTGACGACCTTTCTGCTCGTTTTAAAGTTACAAAGTTAATTTCGAATAATGCTGCAAGTAACACTGTAACATGGTAAAACTACCAGCACCTCCAGCAATCTGAACCGTGATGGTTCCCCCAAATCCATCTCATTAAGGGCTCTTCATTTATTTAAAAAGAAAAATCACTTCGTCATTTGGGATAGTTCAAAATAGTACTGCAATCTGTACGTGCCCCAGTATTCATTTTTCACTTTTTAAACCCTGCAGCGTATCACTACAACTCCAGCAATACATCAACAAATTCCAACATTTCGAGCGTCCTCGTCGTCGTCGTCATCGGATCTCCTCCAGATTTCGTGTATACTAATTTATCGCAAATTGCCAGGAAGACACGTTTCAAATTACACAAAACTCCTGCTGGCTGGTATACGTATGACAGACCAAGCTGACTAACGAAAGAATTTTTCACATTCACCTGTGTACACCGTTGCCAAGTAATAAATAAACGGAAGTGTATTCGATGTTCTACTCCTGCTACAGTACGACCAGTATTTTTCTACGAATATGGATGCAGTTTCATGCCAGAGTAGTTGAATATTTTTTGGCAGCATTTCCAATCGAATGGACGATACACAAAAACTGTTGTAAGCTTTCAATACACGACAACAAAAAAAAAAAATCTTTGGATCCAAAAAATAAAAAATACCGTTTAGTCGTCCATGTGCATTCACCGGGTCCTTTCGGAAATCTTTAATTTAAGCAGCGACATAGCTTACTCTCTACCTCATCAGGAGCCTTCAAGCGGTACCAACTGTCCCGATGGCACAGATGTGAACATCAGTCAAGATGTAGATATGTTCCACAGTGGATAAGGGGATATCCTATCCTATCAGCAATTTGCCTCTGCAATTCCAATACCAGACCGATATCCTTTTTCTCCTTCTCGCTCGTATTTAAATAATTTCTTTTTTTGCTTTTCTGCTCCTCAATTCTTCTTTTCTGGCTCTGCCAACATTTGCGTGTTCACTTGACTTCGCAAACGAGGTGGACAATAACTGAGTGAAAGACCTACAGACAGGAGGAGCAACAAAAAAAGGATGTTAAGAGGACCAGAAATCAGGGTGAACGAGCCGCAATCAGTTAGTCCATCGTCTGTTAGACGTCGAACTCACTTTTTTTTCTTTCTATTATCCTTTTTGCAGGTTCTTGTATTCTCAATTTCCAATTCCCTTGTCGGGGGATTTGTGTAAGCTTTTTTGCTCGTTGTCGTCCAGTTGTTGTTGGTCGTCCCCCATTTTGTCGGACTTGTCTCGGCTGCTGGTCGAAGGACCGATTGATTTTTAGCAGTTATTTTCAAATGACATGGTTTGAGGGGGAAAAGAAAGGCTTTGGTATGGAATTCTTATATGAACATGTATCCTTTCAAAGTGCTTAGCTTTATTACGTGCTTTTTGTGTGATATTCATGGATTTTTTCCTTCTTTCTCTCTTTTTCTGTGTATAGGTGGACCTGAGGCATATCGATGAACTTAATGGTACAAATATAGTTGAAGTTGGTGTTGATTTATCAGAATTTTACACATCAGTCGAATGGGATATTCTGGAAGTTCCTGCTGTAAGGTGAGTAGTTCATAATGGATACTTAAAATTCTTATTAAATTTAAGTGAACGACTTCCTTGATGCGGTTCTATTTTACACCCCTCGCACTACTGGGAGTCATGTTGGGTTAGGTTGGTGGGGAAGTTGTGAACTGAATTACAACTTTCACTCAGATTCCTGTGGATGCATTATGTTCCCCAATCGTGCTTTTAATTACATGGCCTCCCTGAAGGAACCCGAATTATTATTATTATTATTATTTTTTTTTTTTTTTTGTGGGTAGGTGAAAAATCTTCATAGACACTATGTGCCCGGTGCTCATAGTAGTGTGAGATTTTTACTCACTAGACACCTCCCTTCTATTGGCTTACTACGACTAAGTTTCCTCATCAAGTAGTTTTAGTTTCAAAAATATTCGCGTTGGGCAGGTAGGTATATTGTTTTATTTAACATCAATCAGAGAATACAAAAAATATATTATCTTATAGACTACAGAAAAAAAAAAAATTATCAAATGAACATTAGAAATAGATAGACATCAGACAGATGAACTCAAAATGAATATAACATGTCTTTTGAAAGCATTGCGACTGTGGTGATTATGAAACTCAATATGATCACAAATCGAATGGGCTTCTCTAATGCAACGTGTAAAAGGTTCATTAAGACCATAGTTTACTCTATGTAGTGATTCGTAAAAAATAGTTCGTACGCGTAGATTTCGTGTGGGAGCATAAATATTAATTAAGAATAACAGAAGGGGACAATTGATTCGAGACGGTAATATGTCCCTAATAAAAATAATGGCGAAAAACTTACGTCGTAATTCAAGAGGTTGAATGCCAATTAGTTGGCATCTGACGCTATAAGAAGGCAGACTTATATTCCAATTTAGCTTATAAATAAAACGCATTGTAAAACGTTTTTGATTTTTTTCGATCCTAATGGAGTGAGTATTATAAAACGGACTGCAGATAAAGCAGCAATATTCAAGGGATGATCTAACAAAAGCGAAAAAAGGGATCTTAGGGTGAACGGATCTCTAAATTCTTTGGAGTTCCGTAAAACAAATCCCATCATACAATTAGCTTTAGCCACAATAAAATCAATATGTGATGTGAAGCAGAGCTTAGAAACAAATACCACTCCAAGATCTTTTTTTTCAGTAACTCTATGAAGGGAGTTGTTATCTATTACATAAACAACGTCGATAGGTGAGAGATTACGACTGAAAGATAAAGTTTGCATTTAGCTATATTTAGAAACAATTGGTTATTTGCACACCATTCATGTAGAAACAACAGGTCGTCTTGCAGTAAGAAACAATCAGCTGAGGTCTTTATACCGGAAAAATTTAATATCATCTGCAAACATAAGGCAGGTTGAATGCTTTATTAAATCAAGAATATCATTAACCAGTAACAGAAAGAGCAGAGGACCCAAATGACTCCCCTGTGGTACAAAAATACAAATATTTGGCGCAACAGCTCTTTAAAGTGCCAGGGCCTAGCTTCTTGCAACCACTCATGTTGTGTGCGTTATATTTTTCACACGAATGGAAGGGACCTACAGTTTAATGCCGAATCCGAATGGCGATTTGAGAAGCCTTTTCGTGACAACAATACTCTCGGATGTTTGTCAGACGCTCGCGAGAGGTGGGACCGTGAAAAAACTTTTTGGTATTTTCTGGGATTCGAACTTGAAACCACATGCGTAGTGATCCGACACACTAACCACTTACGCCACGGCGCTCTGTGGTACTCCGGAGGTAACAAGTATTGGAGTTGATAAAATATTGTTGATTCAAGCCATTTTAAAATATTGAAATGGAAACCAAGTGCTTTAACTTTACTTAGAAGTATTTGATGGTCAACCCTATCAAACGCTTTAGAAAAGTCGGTGGAAATAACATCACATATCCGTTTTCAAAACATTTTGTTACATAGTTACAAAAAATCGCTAAGTTGGTTGTAGTTGAACTACCAATTACAAAACCATGTTGGGACTGTGAAATCGTTTCTTTAAGAATATAAGACAATTTGTTATAAACAATTTTTTCAAAAGTCTTTGGAATAGTTGATAATTTACTGATGGGACGATAGTTAGTAACTAGTTGCTTAGGTCCGGATTTATGTATGCGAACAATATAAGAAATTTTCCAATCGCTCAAGAAAATACTCTTTTCAAGAGAAACATTAAACATTAAATAACAGCGTTAATGGTCTCAAAAGAGCTGCAGCGTAGCATTTTAGTACAATTGGAGGAATGCCATCTGGCCCAGCGATGCTATCAAGATTTAAATTTCCTAGGGCAATCTCTACATCTGAGTTGCTTAAGCATAAGCTACCGATGTTGATTGAATTAATTGAAGGATTTTGAACGGTGCAACGCCAGACATTAGAAGGTGTGTATACGGATTGAATAAAATTTGCAAACAAATTGCAAATAGTGGGAAGGTCGTTAGAAGTTTCCTGCAAATATTGCATACAATTAGGAATTCCATTGGAACTTTTTAAACTATTTATGTACTTCCAAAATAATTTGCTATTATTTTTCAAATTAGATTCCGCACAAAGCAGATATTCTTTATATAAAAATTTGTTCAGGGTATCGAATTCTTTTTGAATACGTTTGTAATTCTTTAGTAAAACTAAATTATTGTTGGACTTCCGAAATACTTTGTAAGCTTTGTTTTTCTTGGTTTTGAGATTAGTTAATACTCTATTATACCAAGGTGGCTTAGCATTAGAAACGGGAACTACAGGAACGAATAAATCAATTGTTTCCTTTAATCTATCCAGTAAAATAGTATAAAATACCGACAAATCATAATTAGAGAAAATATGATCCCAGGAGGTTCCAAGTTCGGTCCCACCCCTCGCGAGCGTCTGACAAACCGAGAGTATTGTTGTCTTTAAAAAGCTTCTCAAATCGCCGTTCGGACTCGGCACTAAACTGTAGGTCCCTTCCATTCGTGTGAAAAATATAACGCACACAACATGAGTGGTTACAAGAAGCTAGGCCCTGGCACTTTTAAAGAGCTGTTGCGCCAAATATTTATTTATTTTTTTTTATGATCCCAGAAAACCACATTAGTAAAGTTATTCATTTCACTAAAGTTACCTTTCTTGTAATCATATTTAGTGGGCTTATCATAAAATGGTTTGAAATATTCATAAATACTAAATTGAATACACAGAGCAGTATGCAAAATTGAATTATCATATATAGGAAAAAAGCTTTTTCTAACATTAGTACAAAATTCTCTATCAACAAAAATAAGGTTAAGAATATTATCAAAAGCGTTAGAATAATTATTTTTTTGAATAAGATCATGTTCAGCAAAAGAATCACATACTTCACAATCAATATCAGTATTTACATTATAAGGAAATAGACATTTTTCATCGGCATCAAACACCCAGTTAATATTAGGTAAATTAAAATCCCCTGGTATAATTATATGCTGGTTACTTTTCCATTGGTTAAGAAAATAACTACAATTTGATACTTGAGGGGAAGAAGAAGTCGGCAAATCCAGTTGATAGTAACAAAGTGAAGAGCGCACTAAGATCAGCACACCTCCAGCAGTGGTTTTTTTTGTTTTAAAAAAATCTCTGTCTTTGCAAAAAACAGAGAATTTGTTTATGTCACAAAATTCAGCATTATATCTGTCGCACGAGAGCCACATTTCCGTCAAAGTTATGACATCATATTGGGAAGAAGAAGTATGAAGATGCAGTTGATTTAATCTTTCACGAATACTACCAGTGTTTTGGTAATAGATCAGAAAGTTCGATGACTCTTTAGAATAAGACGAAGAGGCAACTGCAATAATTTAGTCAAAAGACGACAATGCACTTTGAACTTTACTACTATCTTTTGCTGAATTTAAAGATGATAATTTAAAAGCAGATATATCAATCTTTAAATTATCCAATAATGAAGAGATAAGGTCTAATTTTTTAGTAAGATTATTGTCAATGACACAGAAAGTGTTGCATTTCCATGAAATGTTTGGTTTGAATAATGCTTCAAATTCACTGTTTGAAATTTTTATACAGTTCTTATGAAAAGACTGACCACAAAGTGATTCAAAGGTGATAAACGAATGATTTCTTTTGATAGCAGAATCACATTTAGCACAAGATTTTGACATTTTAAATTTAGATGGGTTGAGAAGAAGGAAGAAAAACGATATTCACTTACTGAAAGCTCTACTTCTACTTTCCAGCAGAACCACCTCCTAAGACCCGCCAATAAATGCGGCTGATCAGGAGCGATATCGGTCTGTACGATTTTTTGTCGATGGCTTTTTGGAACCATTATATAATCGGTGAGTTTCCATTTTCTTGGAACGTATAATAATCTTAGCGTGGCATTTATAATATGCAAAAGCTTGATCAGGAGTTTCTTTGGCAATTCCTCGAGGATCTATCTTTTTATTAAATCACATCCAGGGGCCTTGTTATTTTTAAGATTTGTTTTTTTTTTGTCTGGCAAAGTTCGATTGACATGCTCTTTATTTTTAAGTTGTCAGGTATCGTAATCGTACCACCAAGGTTTTCTATTAGCGCCTGTCCGTCAAATGACTTTAATGTTTCTTCCAGGTGCAGAGCAAATAAATCCGCCTTCTCCTTGTCTCCTTTTGCAATTCGCCAATATTTTTTCTTATCTGTAGCGACTGCATTTGGGGTTTTTTTAATACCTTTCATGGGTTTTCATAGCGAATAATTCGAACTTTTTCCGGCAGGAAGCCTTCAAGATTTGTAGAGATCTCTCGATTTTTGGAATCTTTGATTGCTTTCTTGAGTTCATTATACAGATGGTTTAAAAGAGTTTTGTGCCGGGGAGTTTGGGATTATTGCCATATTTTGTGTGCTCTCCTCTTTTGGCGTATCAGTTCTTTTATTTCCGACGGATATTTGCCTTCGCTATTTACGACTCCTTTCCTCCTATAGGGAGTGTTGTTAACGCTGCGTTCCGTATGACTTCAATAAATCTGCCGACTTTGTCTTCTATTTCATACGGTATTTTAAGCGATATATTGAAAACATTTTCAGAGACCGCCAGAGCCTTTGCGGACCGAGTTTCTTTTAATCTTAATCTAAGTTCTATGGCGCCAGCAGCAAATGCGGAAGACCAGTAGCAGCGTTGCCAACAAGCCATCAGAGATGCCGCCTCTGATGTACTGGGTTTCTCTCGGCCACCACAATGAAACCCTTGGTTTGATGAGGAATGCCGGCAAGTATATGCAGCAAAACAAGAGACGTACAAAGCGGCGTTACATAGAAGCACTAGAGTTGCTCACTAGCTCTACGAACAGATGAGAAAAGAGGAACATCGACTACTCAGAAAGAAGAAAAAGGAACATGAGAAGCGCTCGATCGAGGGGATTGAGAGACTTCATTGCAGAAATGTTGTTTGAAAATGTTACCAAAAGGTAAAACTAACATGCCAGGGTTTCAAAGCCAGAACAGAACCCTGCAGGGACGAATATGGCACAATAGTAGTATAATCGCAGTCGGTGCTGAGAATATGGAAGGAACACTTCTGTAGACCGTTAAACGGCGATGATGACCAATATTATGCTGTCAGGTAAAACGAGAAATTCAACAGAGATGACGGTAGTCAATACTCTCGTCAACCCGATCAGAATGAAGTGAGGATAGCGATATCGAACCTTAAATCCAATAAAGCTGCTGGAGCAGACGGCCTTGCCGCTGAACTTTTCAAGGCAGGAGGAGATGAGCTGGTAAGGAGCATGCACCAGCTCATCTGTGAAATCTGGTTAGACGAAAGTATGCCCGGTGAATGGAACCCCAGCATAATTTGCCCCATACTGAAGAAAGGAGAGCTTGTGAACTGCGCCAGCTACAGAGTTATAAATCTTCTCAACATCGCATATAAGATGAGTGAATGCCCAAAATCGATCGTCAACAACCTGAAACCAGTGCGGTTTGAGGCCGTGATAGTTCACCATTGACCAAATATTCACACTACGGCAGATCTTGGAAATAGCCCATGGATATAAAATCGATACGCACCACCTCTTCATCGATTTCAAAGTTGCCTATGATAGCGTGTATAGAGACGAGTTTAGTTTTTCGTCTAGTATTGCCATCCCTGCCAAGCTGGTCTATTTGTGCAGAATGACGATGGAGAAGTCTCGCTGCTACATCGAAGTAGGTAAGAACATCACCGAACCATTCGGTGTCAGGAAAGGTCCTTGTCTAAGGTGACACGCTATCATGCGATCTCTTTAATATAGTACTTGAAAGAATTGTACGAATCTGTCAAGCCAGCACCGGAGATACAATCTTTTACAAGTCTGTACAACTACTCGCTTACGTTGATGACATTGATGTAGTCGGAAGAACTCAGCGGGCCGTCAGTGTGGCATTTGCGAGTATTGAGGCCGAGGCAGCAAAGATGGGTTTAGAGGTCAATGAAAGCAAAACAAAATATATGCTGTCTACAAAAAATGGCACCCAACATCGGCGTCTTGTGCAGAACGCCACAATAGACAGATATAATTTTGAGGTAGTAAAGGATTTTGTCTACCTAGACTCTATGGTCAGCTCCGCAAATGACACCAGTGGAGAGATCACACGAAGAACTACTCTTGCCAATCGCTGTTTCTATGGGCTGTGAAGGCAATTGAGTAGCAAAGCCCTATCTCGAACTACTATTACACTCTATAAAACACTAATCATGCCAGTCCTGTGGCTTTGTCAAAACCGGATGAGGATGCCTTTTTTTTATTTTGAAAGAAAAGTTCTCGATCGATCTCTGATCCCGTCTGCATAGACGGTAAGTGGAGAAGAGAGTACAATGCCGAACTATACGGCCTGTATAAGGATCCACCCCGAATAGGAACCCAACCAACTTGGCGTGCGCAACTGGAGGCAATTGGCTCGTAACCATGTTGGCTGGAGAGGTTTGTTGGTTGAGGCCCAGGTCCACCCTGGACTGTAGCGCCATCTTATTAAGTAAGTAAGTATTCAGGACAATATTTCCGAATCTTATATATAAATCTAAGTGGCAAAATGCGTTTGTGTCCCTCTACCGCCCGTAATTTTCAACCAACTTACTTGTTTTTTTTTTTTTAATGTAGATAATTACGGTACAAAGGTGATAGGCAAAAAAAAAATTACGAAAACGTACAGACTTAGCCCCAGGTGCCTGTCTGATAGTTGTTGCCTCAGGCGCCTGCCTGACAGTTGGTTTTTTTTTTTTTCTTTTTTTTGTTCAATATATTATTTTCAAATTGCCGAGGGTCATCTTTCTGGTTCTAAGACTTGGATATTCGCATATTAAATGGAGAGTCCCCGCATCTGCGTCAATATCGCCACAGCCGCTACAAATGCAGGCGTCTATTGCTAAGAAATATTCCGAGTACTTGGGTAAACGGCCAGTAAGTTGTGGGCTGTGATGATACATAGCTATTTGAAATGTTAAATGTAGTATGTGGAGTGGAATAATTTCTTCAGTATTTCTCTTATTGTAGTGCGTCCAGAGTGTCCTTGAAATACGGCATGATAAGAGTGTGCTCCATCTTTCATCAGCCAGCTTTTGAGAGCACACGGTTTTACTGGATTTCAGAAGTACCATGGAGGTCAGAATAACGTTGTCGACTAGAGATTGGTGCATTAGCCCTTTTCTAAGTTAATTCGTCGCCATCTCGCTACCATCGATGTATTCTTGGGCCCAGCAGAGTATTACTTTGTGACTTACACTGGGTGCTCCCAACTCGTCGGAGTTTCCCTTTGCTAACTTTGAGTTAAATGCTGTGGATGAAGTAGTTCTGATAGCTGCTTGACTGTCTATATAAATGCTGATATCTTTTATTGGAGGGAGAGTCTGGAATAATACTCGGGTCGCCACAGTAATGGCTAAAACTTCAGCTTGGAATGCACTCCTTTGCAGAGCGTTAATAACAAGGCAACACTAGGTTCTGTTAAAGGTATACCAGCTCCCTTATATATTTAAATTGAAGTGTCGTAAGCGCGGCTCGCATTTTGCGACCTTTCCTTAATGTATAGGTAAAGTGGCTTTAAAGGGAGTATAGTTTCAAGCGCCGCACTCGAAGTAGTTGTGATGGCGCCAATTTTTCCCATACATGTCTTTGGATCTTAGTGAACTTTTTACGGTTCGTGAAGAACTTTCGTATATTGCTTCTCGTCCATTACTTCTCGTTCTGAGCGAGTTATCTTCATGTGTACCGGTGTTGAGGATGAGTTGTTATTATGAAAACAGGTTTATGCTGAGCGTTCAGACTTGTTCCTACCGGCTGTACATTTCAAATCCGAAACAGTGACCTTTGTATGCCATTATATATCATCGTATTATTACGTTCCACAGAATTGGTCCCAGGACCGACAATTGTGGAACTTCTCCCGTGATCGTGTACGTCTTTGGGCCCTCTTCGTTGTCATAGTAGGAGTAGAGGGTTCTGCCTTCGAAGTAGTTGACAATTATCCGCAGTAGGTAGATTAGTACCTGTAAGTCGCTCAGTGCTCTTAGTATATAGCTCGAGTCAGCTGAATTGAACACGCCCTTGACGTCGAGTGTTACAACAGCACAGTACAGTTTTGTCACTCACACATCTGTCTCCCGCGATTGCTTCACGTCCTACGTCGCTCACAGCTCGTATTGCATGGTTAGTGCTTCGTTTCTTCCTAAATCCGAACTATCGGATACAAGGCCCTGAGTCGCCCTACGTATAGTGCTCTAGTCTTGTCCGAATAATTTTCTCAAGCACTTCCTCCAGCGTATCTAGCATACACAACGGCCTGTACAACGATGATTGCCCAGGTGGTTTGTCGCCTTTTGGTACAAGGACTAGCATTGCCGTTTCCATTTAGACGGGAATTTTCCTTCCGTTAAGCATGCTGTGTTGATAACTGCTGCGGCTTCTACGACTTCCCCAGTTGAGACTGGTGGTATCGTCTCCGTTTTATATGCTGTGTCTATTGGCAGTGTGGATCCATCTTTCCCCGGGAAAAGGCTACTGACAATTGAGTTCACGATGTGTGGGCATATCGGTGCAGCTGCTGTAGGACTTTTACGTTTATTCATGACTATTTTGTATGCGGTTGCCCATGGATTGTGTTGTAGTTCCTCCCTGAGACCCTGGAATGATTCACATTTGCTCTTCTTAATCATCTTACGTTGTCGCATTCGCTTCCTCTAGAATTCGTTCTTCATAATTCTCTGGTCTCTACCGCTTGCCCTTTGCTAGCGCCTCGGTATTCTATGGCAGTCAGCCCGGATCTTAAAGAGGTCGTCATTCCACCAGCACACCGGCGCGGCATTCTTCCGTTTCCTTTCCCCATCACATACGTTGTTCAGAGATAATGTCAATTCTTTTGCTTGCTCCTCTACTATGCCACTCCTTATTTCGATGCTGTTTAGCATATACCGGAGCACATTAAAATCGAGGTCGTTTTTCAGCCTAGCTTCTATGCTTTGCGAGGTAGGTTGTGGTATTGGAACCGTCTTTGCTCTTCTATCTCGACCATGATGGCCTGGTGGTCACTGTTCTTGTACGCGTCGGAGACGTGCCGTTTTATTCTTCTTGCTAATGATCTGCTGGCGATTGCCAAGCCAACTATGGAGCCGCATCTCGTTGTGAAAGGTATACTTGTATCCTCTGTTTAGTAGCACTAGGTCGATGCTGGCAAAGGGTTCCATTAGCGCGTCTAATATCTCGTCATATTCTCTCCTTTAATTTTTGCGTACACGCAGCTCTGCCGCCACCTTGAGTCCTTGCGGCTGCTGTCTTGCCTTCGTCCTCCACCCACCTTGCCCTAGTATGTGGTGTTTTATATTGCTCGCTTACGATGATTATGTCTGCTTTTTGTTCTCTCCTCGTTTGTCGGCTCAGATTTTGGGCGGCTTCGCAGTGCATTCGATTTATTTGGATACACTTAATTGTTTCGCTATGATGGCTCGTACAGCGCTTTTGTACGAAACGCATCATGGGTCTTGCTTTCTGGGTCATAAAAGGTACACTTTGGTTTCGTTGTGCACTTTTTTGCAATGTGTTCTTTGTCCCCACATCGTAGATGCGTTCCAGTGATGTCAATTTCACTTTAACAATGCCCAGCAACGTGTTCGTACTTCAGGCATCTATAGCACTGTATCGGTTCTATTTATTTGCACAGCCTGCACCAGACCCATCCTACTCGCATATATCCTACGGTGGTGATCTTGTTCGTTTCACTCGCTTTTGGGTTCCTCTTCTAGTCGTCCGTATGGATTTGATACCATCGGTGGTGATATTCGCTGCCGATGAGAATTGCTTCCCTATTGCATTGCAGATCTCTTCTGATGTTGTTGCCGCAACTAGGTCACGGCACTCTATCATTACAAGATGTTGCCATAGAGCTTTAACCTTTGGTTTATTTTGGAGAATTTTTGACCATATATTCCGTGTGTTTCTAGGTCTGCTCATCATTTTTTAAAAGTGCAAATCAAATTTATGTCTAAAGAAGGTTTATAATTAGTTACATCCGATGACGTTTTCAAGTCTAGCTTTTTTCAAGAAAAGTTCTGAAGCACGTACAATAACGTAAACAAATTGCTCTTCTTCATCTTTGACACTACAATTCCTATAAAATTTATGTAAGAAGAAGTTAAATTTGTTTCAGGCCTGCCTGTCATCATGTAATGATACTTTAATTCATGGTTATGCACATCCAAGCACTCAATGCCTCCAGCGAAAGTATAATACTTTTTCAGTAACCTTTGCCATTTGGAATACTTCCTCTCGTGACATTTAAAGGTCATTTGACTGTCTCTGTATATTATGAAATTAAAGGTAACAAAAGCACAGCGACCTCAAGGCAAAAGGCTAATTGTTACTTAATATCGCGGCTCATGACGTGATTCTAAAGGCCATATGTTTACATTTTTTTTCAAGCAAAAATCGAAAATCATAAACCACCCTTCACTACCTTTTATTAAAGTCCCTCTGAACGATTTTTCTAGCATCAGTGAAGTCAAAAACTAGCTACCGCTGAACAATGCAGTCTATAGTCAATTTGACATGACGCAAGCTATATGAAAACCACCACCTAGACGAAAGAGAGTCGGTTTCTCGAAGGCTTACAGTGGGTGGAAAAGTTACTCCATTCAATGTGAGTCCCTAATATTTTGAAAACGGTTTTCAATCCATCGTACGCTGTTCATATACAGTAGACCCCCATATACTCGGGTTCATATAAGATGGATTCGGCGGAAAAATTGTGATCGTGTTGGTATAACACGCTAAAAGAATGAGGCAGATGTTGCGATTTTATTACGTTCTAGCTCCAAACGGCTCATATATTTATATAATCTAAGTGACTCGTACAACAAAGATTCATATAACACGTAACGTATCTACCGTGTTATAGTGGGTATACTGTATATAACTTTTTAAGCAAGACAGCATCAAAGTCGACTCTAATTTAATTTTAATTACATCCGGTCTCTGGAAGTAAACTCTTCAAAATGTCAGCATTTCCCCCGAAGACACAAACGAAATATCCTCTTGACACGATTCATTTAACCCACTAGACACTCAGTGGAAGTACTTATATTACGCTGATCAAACGGACATCCATCGAAATAAAAATGTTTACGACCTCATTAGAGGCGAACACAAAGCCTATGTCTAACGTGTTCGAGCCAATTATGCCGGTTGTCAATCAGCCTTCGAAAATTTGACGCCGACATCAAGAGTGAAACAGGACGAATTGTTAGTCCTGATTGTGTAGCGAGGGGTTTTCCGGTGACAGATTATTATTGACTTTTTTTTTTTTGATGTAATGATGATCTAGATCGACTGCCAGCCGAGGATGGTGACAAGGACATAAAAATCAGAGATTTTGTCAAGAAGACCGATGGTGGTGGAGGCGGATACGGTTTAAAATCATAAAAGCATGAAATTATCCTTCAATGTTTGCGATTGAATGTTTGTCAGCGATAGGGGGCAGATTTGGTGTGGGAAGGACATTTGGTAGTCATCTGGTTTGAAGGCAGATACGATGCGGCTTGCGAGCTAATGCTAGTGAAATAATTTCTCAACCATTGTGATTTATTACTTTTGACCTAACGTTCAAGGATGTGACAGTGTGGCATTGAAGTGTAATCGCTGTGGTGGCATTAAGTTTTCCATTACAAGGGCGTAGTATGAGAGCCTATTATGGAGAAAAGAAGCGGAAAAACGTGGAAGTAACAGCGAGGGCATTATGTCACGCGCGATTTGATAGATGAAATGCATAAAAGCGGATCTGAAGGTACGCGCAAGGGGGCGGAATTTCGGATTACGTGGCAGGAGCATTGGGATGTTTGTGTGTTGGAAAAGGGTTTAATGAGGCTCTGACAGCTGGAGAGTGGGTAGTAAGTAAAGGATATGGTATTGAACGCTATCTTCTTAGAATTCAAATAGAAGATTGATCGATATTGGCAAAGTGCAAAGTCATACAGTCATCTGTTCTTGAAGGTTTTCATTACAATATCCAATTCAAATTAAGGAGACGCTTCTCTCTATTGTATTCGTGGGGCTATATTGTACATAACTATCCAGAAATACTCGTATACGCATGAATAAACTAGCAAATACTCTCAAATTGATTTTTGTACCATGTGAAACTGAAATCGTTACACGTCAAATAAATCTCAGAAACTTGGAAGAAACATCTATGGAACAGGCCAGATATGCATCTTCTAGATTTGAGGATACTTGAGTCTTCTTCTCCTTCCCATTTCGGCGAGGTTAAGATCTGAACTCAAGGGATCAGGACCTTCCCTGCATTTCTACTGATTCGGATGTGGGGTTTGTCTGTTTGACCTCAGAAAATATTTGTGGAATCCAGAAGCTTTATCGCCGTCTCTTCTTTCATGATATCAGTGGAATGCTCTCTTCTTTGAACATGACAATACCAGCTAAGCTGGTAGCTCAATTTTTCGTGAGATGGTTCCTTTGACGTGAATACTTTGTTACTCCTGCTGTCGTGAGATATATCTTCATCTCAGCTGCCGTTAATTTACCCTAATACATTTTTATCTAACATTGTGAACTATATGTGAGTGCTGGATTCACAACTGCCTTCCCTTAGCTTAGGGGGATTTTTTCTGTCGCAGAAGATACGCTTCTACGTGCACGCGATGATCATCACAGGTTGCTTTACTATTGATCATATACGTAGATCCCAGATTTTTCAACTCTGCACTTGGGAAGCACTGTTCCATTCAAATTAATGTCTGGAGTAAGCCTGAGTGGATCAGAGTACGGGCAGCACAAGTACTTACTTGGTTTTCTTGAACTAATGAGGTACCTGTTTCCTTCCAAAGCATCCACCCATACATCAATTTCTCATTCCAGGGGCGTTGGACGATAGCTTCATCGTCAGCAAAGAATAACTTATGTACTTTGTCCGTCACTTTGCTTTCAAGCAGATAATGAAGAACTGCCATATACGTATTGAGCAAAGGACATAAGATGTTTCCCTGGTGGACCCCGACTTAGTCTTAGCTGCCACGGGTTTCGCCATCCGTCCTTCTTTACGCTTTACTGGAAGACCCAGCTTCCAATTATTAACCCCCATCAGCAATCGATGGGCGGCGGCGATGGGCAGATCACTTAAGTGTCTGCAGCTTCTTTGGGTTTAGGGATTAAAGTGGAAGCTGGAGGCTTTTTACGGTATGCACGTTCAGTAGGGGGTATATCTTGCTGCTATAATCAGTCCCGAACATGCTAACACTCATCACACTTGTGTTATTTTCGTACCTGTTGGTGTTAGCGGTCCATTTAATGTACAAAGAGTCAAGCTTATCTTCGACGTTCAGTTCAGCTGTAAATTCTTCATCCATCAGCGTCAATGACGAACCGTAATCCAAGAAGGCGTAAGTTTTGACCTGTGCGTTTTTGCCGTATCAAACAACTGGAACTATCCGCTACATATGAGTAATTGCTTTGGAGTTCTAGATATGTGCGTCGCTGCGTTGTGCTATGGATCCGATATGGGACCTTTGTAGTATCTTCTGAAGATCCTTCTGGTCGTTGTGTAGCATTTGGCGGTGCTTGAAAGTGCAGTTGTTCCTTCTGATCTGCACCGGCATAGTGGCTGTGTTCAGAAAACAAATAAAACACGAGCAACTTGTAGTAATTATATTATAGGTAGGGTATTTACTAGCCGGTGGTTCAACTAAGAATAAAAGGGTAAAATGGGGTAAGGTTTGACTTTTATTCGCGTGGCTTACTAATACATACATAAACTTTTATATAACATTTGAGTAAACCAATTCATATATACTTAGTTCATTTCAATAGGCTGCCTTTAAAAACAACCGCTGCACAGCTTACAATCACGTACGGCTTCCCATTTAGATGCATAGCTTAAGTAGATAAATTTAGTACACTTGGCCAAGGTAACGCAGTTACCTTTGCATACAATGCGTTTACGCTCAGTGGGTTTGTATTTCAGTTGGGGAGATGAATGCCTGCTACTGCTTGATGTCACTTCTGTGTGGGTGTGAAGATATGCATTTTCCTTCTAGATTAGCTTAGGTAGTACGAGTCCATTGTGCCAAATCATTTAACCCTGGAAATGCTGTGAAAAAAATCCGCCGTTAGAACCACCCAGAAAGTGATATGAATCTCAGGAGGTCCGCTAACTCAACACTACCCAAGTCCTCCAGCTCCGAAAAGAAGTAACTACCAAGAGTCCTCATTCTTCTGATGGATAGGGCAGGACAGTCACACAACAGGTGACGAACAGATTCAATTTCTTCTTCGTCCCTGCAACTTCTGCAATAGTCATTATGCAGCACACCGAGTCGCTCCGCGTGAACGTCAATGGCACATTGTGCGGTAATTATGCCAAAAAGACATGGTGACGGCTATCTCCACAACAAAGACCAACCTGCTAATGGGCTGCGATGCAAATGCCAGGCACGTGCTATGGGGCAGTTCCGAAAGTAATGAGCGAGGTGAGTCCTTGTTCGAATATATCCTTGCAAATAACCTCTCAGTATGTAACAAAGGCAACTCTCCAACCTTTATTTTTCCGAGTGCGAAAAATTTCGACGGCTGGGAAGATGTCATAGACGTTACACTCTCTAATAACAGTAGTAGTATGAAAGTCGAGAACTGGAGAGTATCCAATCTGAAGTCTTTTTCAGACCATAATTGGATCCTCTTCAATGTAGATCTCGAGATCGAGACTCCCAAACCCTACAGAAACCCCAAAAGAACAGACTGGACAAAGTTTAGTCAAGTCGTTAGATCCAAGCTACGTAGAACTCCAAACGCTTTAATAACCTCCACTGCAGAACTAGACACAAAAGTAAAGACTTTCGAAAAGCCTTCAATAATGCTTTTAAAGTTGCGTGTCCGGTCAAATACAGCAAAAAAACCTTCCCTCCGTGGTGGAACGAAGAACTCTCTAACCTCAGGAAACTGACTAGAGAGACCTTCAATATCTGCTACAATTGCAAATACTGGCAGCCTTACACGGACAGCCTTAAAATATACAAAAAAGCTATCAGAATGGCCAAGGAACGGTCCTGGATAGAGTATTGCCAATCAATTGATACCCCCAAAGACTCCGCTAGACTCAGCAAGATTCTATCAAAGGATCATTCCAATCCATCCCTCCTGAAAAGATCGGATGGTAAGTGGACGGAGTCAACTGCAGAATCCTTAAAGATCTTAATACACACCCACTTTCCCGGATGTAAAGACAGCTATACTGAGCCTAACAGTTCGCAATGCTTGCGATCCTGGGAACACATAATACCCATTATTACCGAAGAAAAAATCTCCTGGGCCATTCGCAGCTTCGCCGCTTATAAATCGCCAGGCCCAGATGGCATTCTGCCCATTATGCTACAAAAAATGCAAGAGGTAGCAATCCCATGGCTCGTGCCGATTTTCAGGAGCTGCATCCTAAATAACCATGTACCCCACTCATGGAGACGGGTGAGAGTGGTCTTCATTCCGAAGGTGAGGAGGCGCGGACATGAGAACGCGAAAGATTTTAGACCAATCAGTCTGACCTCCTTCGTTTTGAAGACCCTCGAGCGCCTTCTAGACAACCATCTGCGAGATACAATCGAGTCATCTCTTTCCAAATCCCAACACGCATACCTCAAAGGAAGATCTACAGAAACACCTCTTCATGAAGCAGTGCGAACAATAGAAAAATCCCTACAGTATAAGGAATACACTTTAGCTACCTTTCTAGACATAGAAGGAGCTTTTAACAATGTACACACTGAAGTAATTCTAGAGTCACTCACGGAGCTGGGCATAGAAACCTACCTGAGTCAATGGATAGTCTCTATGCTCAGCACCAGAACTATTCAGGCATCTCTAGGAAACAGCACCATAACCAAATTTACCAGTAGAGGAACGCCCCAAGGTGGAGTCATCTCACCTCTATTATGGCTTATAGTCATGAATAAAATCCTTTTATGCTTAGACAGAGAAAGAATTAAAGTAGTTGGGTATGCGGACGACATGGTGATTTTAGTGTCGGGACTTTTCCCTCCCGTGATAAGTGAGATCATGGAGAATGCTCTAAGTAAAGTCACCGCATGGGCCAGAAAGTGTGGACTTGGAGTCAACCCAAATAAAACTGAACTGATGCTTTTCACCACAAAAACCAAAATACCCGACTTCAATCTTCCTCGATTAAACGGTCAGATACTCTCCTTATCTTCCAGCGCTAAGTACCTAGGAGTTATTCTAGACCCTAAACTTAACTGGAAACCAAACATAGACGAACAAGTAAAGAAAGCATGTATAGCCTTCTATGCCTGCAACAGAACCTTCGGCAAAAGATGGGGCCTGAAACCAAAATTGACCCTGTGGATGTACACAGCCGTAGTACGCCCAATCCTTACCTACTGGTCGATAGTATGGTGGCCGGCCCTTAAAAAAGCCTATAACATAACCAAACTAAATAAGGTGCAAAGAGCAGTATGCATATGCACCACAGGCGCCCTACGGTCAACTCCGTCAGACGGTCTAACAGTCCTGCTACACCTTTTGCCCCTAGATCTACGTATCACAAACATCTCAGCGCACAGCGCAATCAGACTCAGAGAGTCCAAGTGTTGGACTGCGAAACCCTATGGACACAGCAATATCCTAGATTCTCTACCAGGAGAACTCATATCGACTCCAACAGACTACATCATCCCCACATTGAACTTCACAAAGCGTTTCGATGTACAATTCCCTACAAGAAAAGATTGGCAAGATGGACAGGCGACCAGTGGTTTCGATCTAGCAATCTACACCGATGGGTCAAAAATGTGACTGTGGGGTTGGTGCGGGTGTATTCTCGGAGTCCCTGAACATCGCACGATCTTACCGACTCCCGGACGCTGCCAGCGTCTTTCAAGCGGAAGTACTCGCCATTCGCGAAGCCTGTCGCCAAATCAAGTCACACACAAATACACTACCGAGGCAAAGAATCGTTATTTTAATCGATAGCCAAGCTGCTATCAAAGCCATTGCCTCGGAAACTATTTCCTCAAAACTAGTACTAGAATGCCGAATCGCTAGATGGCCAATGCATGGTGACCCTAGTCTGGGTTCCAGGCCACAGCAATGTTGATGGCAACGAACATGCTGACGAACTGGACAGGCGAGGCTCAGCCCTTCAATGCTCACTTGCTGAACTTGTTCACACCCCGCTCGGAGCAATTAAGGCAAACATCTCCTCAATCTTTCTTAGAAAAGCTAACCTTAAATGGTCCAGGTTAACGAACTGTGTCATATCCAGAAAGATGTGGTCTAACTACAACAAGACCAAAACAACCGCCCTATTGAACAGAACGCGCAAAGACATTGCCCGTACAATCGCGATAATCACGGGACACTGGCCGGTAGGAGAGCATGCAGCCAAACTAGGTATCCCATATAATACACACTGCCGTAGCTGCGACATAGCCACCGAAAAAGAAACAATTATCCACTACATGTGCAATTGTCCAGCACTAGCTAGGGCTAGACATCAAGCATTAGGCAAACCCTTCTACAATTCACTTGAAGAAATCTCGGGTAAGAACATAAAAGAGCTAACACTCTTCTTAAACTGGACAGGCTGGCTCTAGATTGTCCTCACCAACACACATCAACATCCAAGGTCGCATGAGTCATGGTATCAAAACGGCACAACTGTGCTAATTGGGTCTCTGTTTTTACAGAACCGCAACTTCTACCTACCTACCCATGCCAAAAATAACCCCTGCGTTATAACGAATAAGTTTTACCAGAGAGGTTGATCTCTTCTTTCTGTAGGCCGGCCACAGTACCCTGGCCGTTGCGCATGTTTGCAGATGAACCAAGTGTCTGTTTGCTCGACCAGTGGCTTCATCCTCTATTTTTTTCCGCAAGGGACTGATTGGGGTTGCTACAGAGGGGCGGGCCCGCGATAAGTGCAGCGCCGACCCTTTCTTAGCAAGCTTGTCAGCCCTTTCGTTACCTTCGATGTCCATATGCCCTGGTACCCAGCAGAGGGTCACCGCATTGGCTCTAGATATCTCGTTTAAGAGTGATTTACAGCTTCTCACAAGCCTCGACCTAATTACAGCACAGTCCAGAGCCTTAACGGCTGCCTGGCTGTCTATACAGACAGTGATCGTTTTACCAACGATATTACTCTCGCGTATAATTTCAGCAGCCTGTATAATGGCTGCGACCTCGGTCTGGAAGACGCTGCAGTCGTCGTTTATTCTAAAGGAGTAGTTTATTCCTAGGGCTTCACAATAAACTCCAGCTCTCGTGCCAACGTCCATCTTAGAACCGGCGGTATAGAAAGCCAACTCCTTTTTCTTCATGGTTCTTTGATTCTTTCAGTATATTCTATCGGGAATTGTTGTAGTGAATCTCCTTTCGAATGCTAGCATCGGGTTCATGTAATCAGTTTCCGTCAATCCACTGGTGATCCCCCATCGGAACAGAATGGAAGCATGGCCGTAAAGGCTTGATGACCACAACCGGCCTTCTCTCAGTCTTACAGCAGTTTTACCCGCCAGACTGCTGCAGTATATGTCAAGCGGTATGAAACTTAAGCATGGTTTCCATTGCCGTTGTTGGTGTTGTTCTCATTGATCCCATGACTCCGATGCACGCCGCCCTCTAGATTTTGGTGAGGTTGGAAAGCAGGTATTGTTTCTCAAGTGCCGTCCACCATATGTGAACCATATGTGAGAATGGGTCTTACAACCGCCGTGTATGTCCAGCACACCACAGCCGGTTTGAAGCCCCACGTATTACTGAATACCTTTTTTGCAGGAGTAGAAAGCTACGCTTGCTTTTTTAACGCGTTCGGCAATATTTTCCTTCCAGTTAAGTTTGGAATCTAGGGCTACGCCCAGATACCGAGCTGAACTTGAGATACTTAGTTCAATGCCACCAATATTTGGCTGTCTGAAGGTAGGGATTGATCTCCTCTTAGTGAAGAGAACTACCTCCGTCTTTAAAGGATTTACTCCCAGCCCTTTGCTGTTGACCGAGTTATCCACTAGTTGTAGCGCCAAATTGACCCCTTCACTTAGGACTGGAGGAAATTTTCCCGAAACCAGGATAACGACATCGTCCGCATTTGCCGTCACGTTGAAGCCGTTTTCCTTCAGTATTACCAACATCTCATCCACCACAAGGAGCCATATTAGCGGGGACAAGACTCCACCTTGGGGTGTTCCTCTCCTTGCGTTGAAGATATAATCCTTGATTGAAGCATCTGTGCAATCCAGTTGCAGAGGCCGGTGTTGAGATGTGCTCTGTGAAGACTGTTAAAGATCGCGTTAGAGCTTACGTTACTGAACGCCCCTTCAATGTCCAGGAACGCCCCAAGAGTGAACTCCTTGAAGTGGATGGATCTTTCTACAGGGCCGTCTCTACCGATCTGCCGCAGATATATGCATGTTGTGATTTAGATAGGTAATCATCGACGATCACACCTCTTATATATACACCTATTAAACGTTCCAAAGTTTTCAGCAAAAAAGGCGATAGACTGATAGGTCTCAGGTTTTTTGGGTTTGTATGTCTCGCTTTCCCTGCTTTGGGAATGAATACAACGTGCGCCTTCCGCCATGCTTTAGGAACATAACCTAGCTTTCAAAAATGTCAAATGGGGTTGGAGCTGGTATCTTTGGCCCCAACTACAAACTCTTTACACCACTAGGTCAATCCACTACTATCTTCCAAGCAGAGGTCTATGCCATCGAGCTTTGCGCCAGAGAATGCATTAGACGAAACTTCCGAAAATCACATATTAATATAATGTCAGATAGCTAAGCAGCTCTCAAGGCTCTCACGTCCTTTGACTATAAGTCTAAGCTGGTTTGGAATTGTCTCCAGACGCTTTTGCAGCTTGCTGCACACAATAATATCACACTAATGTAGGTCCCCGGCCACAAAGGTATCCTTGGTAATGAAGCGGCTGATAAGCTTGCCAGACTAGGTGCCCAATCTCCTTACATTGGACCTGAACCCTTCTGCGGTTTACCCATCAGCCAGATTAAATTAGAGCTACTCCCCTGGGAACGCGAACAAATGTTCTCTCACTGGAATGCTCTACCCGACCTAAGGCATTCCAAGAAATTTATTAACTTCTCAAAAAATAGAACTAGAGACATTCTATGAATGAGCAAACAGAACGCTAAGATCCTTACTGACTTCCTAACTGGACATTGCTCTCTCCACTACCATCTCAAAAAACTGGGCCGTGTTCAATCGGAAACGTGCCGTCTCTGTCTTGAAGATACCGAAACAGCCCATCGCATAGGCTAAAGCACTTTAACAAAGGCGTTACATCACCTTCTGATATAACCTCTTCTTCAGCTCGAACTATTCTTAGCTTCGTTAATGAACTTGATTTCAGCTAGTTGATAAATTCAAAATTAATTAACCAGGGGATAGCTGTATTCGAGTAAAGGGCGTTAGATCAATACCTTTCACTGCGGGCGTTGGGCTCCGCCAAGAGTGCGTTTTGTCACCTCTCTTCTTCATATTGACTGGATGTTACAGCGCAGCCGTGGTGGAGCATGTTTCAAATTGGGAGACTGAAGGATTAGTCATCTGCTCTTTTCGGATGATTTGGTCATCCTTGGGTCCTTTCAAACCGAACTTCAGCATGCACTCGAAAGATTTGTAGTCATTTGTGATGATAAAGGTAAACGGGAACAAATCGAAAGTAATGGTCGTTTCCAGAACGCTCATTCAGTGCACGCTGCATGTAAGTGGAGTTCCACTGAAGCAGGTGGATAAGTTTAAGTACCTCGGGGTGTTATTGACGAGTGATGAAAAGACCAATGCCGAGTTATCCTGTCGAATTGGTCAGGTTGGATCAACTTTGAGAGAGGTTGGTCAATCTGTTATAAGGATGGCCGAATTTAGTGTTCAAGCTAAATTATCGATTTTTAACTCGGTATATGTTCCAACTCTCACCTATGGTCATGAAATTTGGGTAATGACCGAAAGAATAAGATCGCAGATACAAGCTGCCGAAATGAGGTTCCTTCGCGGTATTGTTGAAATAACACGTAGGGATCGAGTGCACAACACAGAGTACGCGAGACGCTCAATGTTGAACAGCTACTTCTAGGAACTGAACGATTTATGATTTGGTCACGTATTGCGTTTGCACCCAAACTGGCTTCCAAAACGTGTCATGATTGCCATGCCATTAGAAAAGCGACACCTCGAAAGACTTAGGAATAGATGGTTGGATCAAGTTTGACATCACTCCTGGAACCGTCTAGGGACTCGTCTTCATGGACTGGAGTCCCTAGCGGAGGATCGAGAAGGATGGAGAGCCCACCTGAGCATCCTACCCCCGCGACCTTCATAAAGGATTACCGGGCCATTGAAAATGTACGCATGAATAAAAAATTACTTTTGAATTTTCTTAAGTATAAGAATTCATAGTCCATGTTTTAAATTTGATTCAGAGAAAATAATCTTTGCGGAAACGACGGTTCTATAATAACCTTTTATCAGTCCAATCCCGATATTTTCTAGCATGCCTTCCCAACATTCTTAACTCTGATATTCTATCATTACTCTCCCTGACCTCATTTCAATTAAATACTGTCTTAGTCCTTGTAAGTCCATTCAACTCGACAATTCAATCTACGTCAAGTGGAAGTTTTTTTCTCCCCTCCGGATGATGTTCCAAACAGAGCGCCTAGTAGAATTTCGACGAAAATATTAAATACCCATCTAATTCCAAACCCTAGACACAACTTTCGCAAAATGTTGCTCCAGATTCCAACGAGTGTATAAAAATAACCCTCACTTATTCACCTCTCCTTATGCATCAAGGACTAAACATAAAAACACATCACTCAAAGAGCAGATATAAAATTACACCGAAGGAAATTGAGGATCGTGACCAGCAATATTAAGTCTTCGAAGCTTCATTCCACTCAGTGAGCAGCCTCTTTACTTTCCAAAAATAAAAGTCCTGTGCCTCTCCAACATCTCCACACAGTCATTGCAGCCAAGCAGCATCAACATCATCGTGTCGTGGTAATACTGTCACGCGTACATGAACATTCAGGTGAAAGTTGACTGAAGGAGTTTATCCTTTTGGAAAATCCTTCAAATGTCCTGAATAAAAGTTGAGTGGAAGGTTATTGTTTCCTAATAACTTTCGACATCAATTCCTCATGCCGGGGGGGGTGTGTGTGAAACTGAGTTCAGAATTTTACTTTATGCCCCCTATGACCTCTGTAGTGGTGCTATGACGGATCGAAGTCTATGCGAGGAGGAATTCTTCAACAACTCTAGTCAATATGGTTGGCTCTTAAAAAAATATATATACTCGTATTCAACCGCACAGGTAAGTGAAGGTGTTTGCCATTAGAATTGGATAATTCTAAAAGTTTTGCACTCGAGAGAGAGCTTGAAAGTTCCTTCATTTAAAGTTTGCTTCCGTCGTCCTTTTCGTACGTAATTTTTTTTTTTTTATAGCGTATATAAATAATCCTTGAAGGAGATGAATTTTGCATGAGAGAAATGCAATTGGGTGTGCTGGGGGTTAGGGGATGAATGCAGCAGGCAGTACGTGATGTTTTCAGTAACTCAAATCTAACGTGAATATGCATTGTTGGCCGAGTCCTTGTAGATAAGTTTTGGGGTTCAAATTATGTGTAAGAAAAGAACTCCTTAAGTGGAATGCACTTGATGGTTTTTTTTTAATATTTTTAGCTTATGGAGAGTTTTATGGACTACTAGTGTACTTGTATTGGAAAATCAATCGTGCGCAGAATTTTTAATCAAACTTTCAATATCTCCGACAAAGATCTTGGTGACCATCAAGATCAGGAGGATGAGGATGAGGATGAGGATGAGGATGAGGATGAGGATGAGGATGAGGATGAGGATGAGGATGAGGATGAGGATGAGGATGAGGACGAGGATGAGGATGAGGATGAGGATGAGGATGAGGATGAGGATGAGGATGAGGATGAGGATGAGGATGAGGATGAGGATGAGGATGAGGACGAGGATGAGGATGAGGATGAGGATGAGGATGAGGATGAGGATGAGGATGAGGATGAGGATGAGGATGAGGATGAGGATGAGGATGAGGATGAGGATGAGGATGAGGATGAGGATGAGGATGAGGATGAGGATGAGGACGAGGACGAGGATGAGGATGAGGATGAGGATGAGGATGAGGATGAGGATGAGGATGAGGATGAGGATGAGGATGAAGATGAGGATGAGGATGAGGATGAGGATGAGGATGAGGATGAGGATGAGGATGAGGATGAGGATGAGGACGAGGATGAGGATGAGGATGAGGATGAGGATGAGGATGAGGATGAGGATGAGGATGAGGATGAGGATGAGGATGAGGATGAGGATGAGGATGAGGATGAGGATGAGGATGAGGATGAGGATGAGGATGAGGATGAGGATGAGGATGAGGATGAGGATGAGGATGAGGATGAGGATGAGGATGAGGATGAGGATGAGGATGAGGATGAGGATGAGGATGAGGATGAGGATGAGGATGAGGATGAGGATGAGGATGAGGATGAGGATGAGGATGAGGATGAGGATGAGGATGAGGATGAGGATGAGAATGAGGATGAGGATGAGGATGAGGATGAGGATGAGGATGAGGATGAGGATGAGGATGAGGATGAGGATGAGGATGAGGATGAGGATGAGGATGAGGATGAGGATGAGGATGAGGATGAGGATGAGGATGAGGATGAGGATGAGGATGAGGATAAGGATGAGGATGAGGATGAGGATGAGGATGAGGATGAGGATGAGGATGAGGATGAGGATGAGGATGAGGATGAGGATGAGGATGAGGATGAGGATGAGGATGAGGATGAGGATGAGGATGAGGATGAGGATGAGGATGAGGATGAGGATGAGGATGAGGATGAGGATGAGGATGAGGATGAGGATGAGGATGAGGATGAGGATGAGGATGAGGATGAGGATGAGGATGAGGATGAGGATGAGGATGAGGATGAGGATGAGGATGAGGATGAGGATGAGGATGAGGATGAGGATGAGGATGAGGATGAGGATGAGGATGAGGATGAGGATGAGGATGAGGATGAGGATGAGGATGAGGATGAGGATGAGGATGAGGATGAGGATGAGGATGAGGATGAGGATGAGGATGAGGATGAGGATGAGGATGAGGATGAGGATGAGGATGAGGATGAGGATGAGGATGAGGATGAGGATGAGGATGAGGATGAGGATGAGGATGAGGATGAGGATGAGGATGAGGATGAGGATGAGGATGAGGATGAGGATGAGGATGAGGATGAGGATGAGGATGAGGATGAGGATGAGGATGAGGATGAGGATGAGGATGAGGATGAGGATGAGGATGAGGATGAGGATGAGGATGAGGATGAGGATGGGGATAAGGATGAGGATGAGGATGAGGATGAGGATGAGGATGAGGATGAGGATGAAGAAGGCGCACTTAGCGGTTTCGTTTTTACGCGAATGAGACCTATTTGATGGGGATGAGGTTTTCAATCTCCTGCCTTATGTTGTCGGCTCGTGCATTGTGGCATTCTGGCGCGTTATATTTTTCTGGGGCTCTTGATGTCGCAGGTCTTTTAGAACAGTGATGCAAAAGCCTTGATTGCTTCCCATTTATTATCTGCTGCCAGCATATGCTGCGCTATTCATTTTTCCATAAGAAATACTCCACCCCTAACTTATTTCAAGCACTCTTCTTGCCGCTGTATATTGCGGACATTACAAAATTAACTCCCTACGCTTCCTCTTTATCCACTCCTCTGCGTTTGGAGATTAATCTGTTTTTGCCATTCTTTAATATAGAGGCAGTTTGTGCGTCATTATGCACATCCACTGATCATCTACTGCATTGGTACCTACCTTATTTCTTCTTCAGTGAATATAATATATATTGGGATAATTCCAGCAACAGCACATACCACTTAATAAAAAGACAGTCTAAGAGCGCTGCAAGCTTTCAGTGCACGTAAATGGTAAGCTGCCCGTACTTGTCTTCTATTGATTTTCGCTTTCATGCTCCAAATTTAGTAACTCCAGCTGGTTAAGTTATTAACATACTTTCAAGCAAGAAGAGCCGAGATTTTAGATTCATACTATCTGTGAATCAGGCACCAGCTTTATTTATTTAAGCTTAATACAAGTGAGATAACTTAAAACTAAACTTAAAGCTAACAAGCCAAATTTGGTTTAGCGGTGAATGAGGTCAAAACCAAGTAAACACGGTTAACAAGAAGGGACAATCAACACCAACGCATTGAACAGAAAACCATAGTGGGCATGTTGTTCTTGGTCTTTGAACCCCCTGTACACCCTAAAGATTCCATTCGGCAAACTGGAGTAACATTCTGCGAGTACTTACCGCCAAGTAACGGACTACCTACAGAAAATAATGACGGACTATTTTAGAAATAGAACACTGCACTATTATACCGACGATGGAATGAGGCAGTATAACGTCACAAGCGGTGTCTCCCAAGGATTCGTAATAGGTCCACTACTGTGGAATCTAAAGTACGATGACATCGTCAGACTTGGAATGCCGAGGTCTTCGAAAAAAATTGGCTTCGCCAACGAGATAGCGATCGTAGTAACCAAATTTTTTGAAGAGTTGGAGCACGAATGCAATGAATCTATCGGGATGGTAGAGGACGGGCTAGTAAACATGGACCTTAAACTAGCAGAGGAAAAGACCGAAGTAGTGCTCAGCGGCAAACGAGTTATGGAGACTATAAGAGTAACCGTGGGCGATCACGTTGTAGTTTCCGAACCAGAGCTGAAGTACCTTGGCGTTACTATAAATGCAAGGTTAACTCTTAAGCAACATCTGCAACCCGCAGCTGAGAAGGCAGCAAAAAAAGCAGCTGCTCTTGCAAAGATCATTCCAAATATTGGAGGACCTAAACACACGCTGCTCTTAGCAAGAGTTGCCGCGTCCATGATGTTTTACAGCTCCTAAATATGGACAGGTGCCATAAAAACGAAATTGTACAGAAGGAAGACGGAAGCGGTCGACAGAACCAATGCTTTGAGAACATGCAGCGCCTTTGGAACAACCTTCTACAACGCGGCATGCATAGTGGCTGGAACGATGCCAATAAACTTCCTCGTTAAATATGCCGGTTAGAAATATCGTGCCAGCAACACAATGGTCAGCGACAAGTCGAATTGACACTGAAGTAACACCAGGAACAAGCCTCGAAGAACGGCAAGCTTACCTCCACAGATTTCGACACGAAGACAACCCTTACTGCCCAACGTGCACGGAAGCAGTCGAGGATGCGGAACACATCATGTTCCACTGTGGACGATATCACGAAGAACGTAACTTTGCTGGCGAACAGACTGGGTGTAGACTTAACACCATAGAACATCACCAGATAGATGCTGAGCATTGCTTGCGAAGCAGTAAGCGAAACTGTGGCTACCATCATGAAAGAACAACGAAGATAGGAGCGACTGCCAACACGAACGAGCTGAGTAAGGCTGAAGCCCACCTCGCGATGAAATGCTTGACAGCAGTGCTGCGAGGACCTGGGGTCGGACGGGAGATGGGTTTAGTGGGTGGAAATTCCACACTATGACTGAGTATGGGCTCAGTTTCATCTTTGAAAGATTCGCAAAAAAAAAAGGATTCCATTCGAAGGAGTGATGTTATAGTTTGGCTTCCTCAGTGTACGCCATTTTCGCTATCTTATATCGACACCTTACCGATTTTGACGCATTTTATGGCACAATTCCTGGTTGGATATAATGTGAGGCCAATGAATCTTTAGGATGTGTCCCAGATAGCAACCAACAAAAGCCTTTAACTTTATTATGATGATTACCGAGCCTTTCCACATAGGGTCGTAGCACTTGATAACAGTGATGTTATGAATTTTCGAATGAAACCTTGAAATAGAACAATTCACTACATTTGTCATTAATCAGGGAACACTCCATCAGTTATACATATACACGCCGATCAGGAAATATGTTTGAAGCTTTCAACGCAACGTTGGGTATATCATCTACCTCAGGAGATTTTCAGTTTCCAAACTTCTTCCGGAGTAACCAGCTGAAGCTCTTGTTAGGGAAATTGGCTGACGATAAAGCCGATGATACTATTGTATAAGGATTTTCAACCTTCTCATGATGATTTGGTATCCTTTTCTCCCCACATTTCGATCAGTTTCATTGTAGAGCTCGGTGAATCCCTGTCTCTCGCTCTCTCATTCCCATTGAATATTAGGTCAATATTGATTCTTTGAATCCGAGTCTCACGCTAAAAAAAAGCCTGAACAACAAAAGCAGCGAAAGTTTGATCACACTTTCTAAAAGTGTACCAAAATATTCTAGGAGATGGCGCCAATGAATATGTCAAAATAATAATGACGAATCCGTTTTGATTTTGAGGAGTAAGTGATGCAAAGTCAACTATAAAGTTTTACATTAGCGCCCTAAGTAATATTTAACGCTGGAGATACAGACTTTTCTTATAATTCTCTGAAGGATATGACGCTATATATTACGTAGTGTTAAAAACACTATCTGGTATTTTTCAGTTAGTCACGAAGTAATCTATATTACGTAAAGAATCAAATCTGTGAAGGGAATCTCCAGACAACGTACTATATTTATGATATGATATTTTAGAAAACGATAAGAACTTCGGCCTGCAAGATGCATTGAATAAAATTCAAAAGCGACCATGGTTGATAGATAACTTGAATGAGTAACTGCACGTATGCAGGATACACCACACAAATGTGCGGTAATTTTCGTTGACAATAGTGGCGTCGATGTTGTTTTAGGTATTCTACCATATGCCAGAGAAGTTTTAAAGCACCAAACAAAAGTTATTCTATGTGCTAACTCTGCGCCCTCACTGAATGATGCGACGTCAAAAGAACTTGAGGATATACTGCAAAAATGCAGTTGCTACTGTGGTACAATAAGAAGAGCTCTCAATAACGAGCAGCTTCTAGTCTACGCAAACGGCCAGAAAGGATCATGCTTGAACATGCGACATTTGTCACCGGAACTCTGCAATCCAATAGAAAGCAACGAGACTGATTTACTGGTCATTGAGGCAATGAGTCGAGCATTACATACCAATCTATATGCAAAATTTCGTTTGGAAACATTGAAATTGGTCGTAATCAAGAACCAATGGCTTGCCAATCAATTCGGTGGTGATACATTCAGTGTCATATGCAAATATGAGAGTTAACCGAAAGACGAAATCGAGGAAACACTCCTGAGATTAACTCCTTTAGTTGTATGTTAACCAAAAGCCTCGGATAAGGATGACTCAACTACGACCAATGCAAACGAAATAAGGGCAACGACCATCGGATCAGTACGTGGAATGTCCTATCCCTTTACAGACTACGTGCAGCCGAACAACTAGCAGAGGCCCTAGACTGCTATAAAGCAGATATTACCGCCATCCAGGAAGTGCGATGGGATGGGCCGGGCAAAAAGAGGATGAAAAACTGTGACATCTACTACGGTGATTGCTACAGAGGCAACAGGCAACGCTTAGATTAGATTAGATTTAGATTTATTTCATACAGAATTATAATACATAATACATAGGTTCTAGTAATAAGGATTTCAGAAATAATTATAATGACATTTTTTATTTATATATACTTCAAGTATTTAAATAGTATCAAATGCCACTTCAATGGGCTTTACAGCGGATTTGTCATACGCGGCAGACTTAGGCAAGAAGTCTTAAGCTTCCGACACGTAAGCGAGCGTATTATGACTATCCGGATCAAGGCTAAATTCGCTAACATAAGCCTAATATGTGTTCATGCCCCCACAGAAGAAAAGGACCCTGCAACCAAAGAGTGTTTCTACGAGCTCCTCGACAAAACATTCGAGCAATGTCGTAAATACGACGTTAAAATCGTATTGGGCGATTTTAACGCCAAAATAGGAAAGGAGGACGTCTTTGGTAGGGCAGTCGGTAAGCATAGCCTACACGACACCACGTTTGATAACGGAATAAGGCTAATAGATTTCGCTGTGGAGCGAAATGTCACCATAGCAAGCACATGGTTTCCTCATCTCGATATTCATAAGCAGACATGGCGGTCCAATGATCAACCAAATTGATCATATTGCGATCGACGCAAGGCATGCCTCCAGTATTCTGGGTGTCCGGACCCTCCGAGCGGCCAACATAGACTCGGATCATTACCTTGTTGTAGCCAAGGTACGAATGCGGATATCCCAATCTGAGCAACAAAGAGCCTTAAATCACAAGAGACCGCCAGACTCTTCGCTGAACGCGTATCCCGAAATCTCTCAATCACCCCTGTTTCGAACACCAAGACATGTATGTGTTCGAAGATTGAGCTTCAAGAAAATTATATTGTACTTGCTGAAAGAGAGCTTCCGAGCTCAGTTGTGTGAAAGATTTCAACAGAGAAGCGTGCCAATAAAGAGTGGTTTTTTGTATCATTTTTTCCACTTTAAATAATTGTGTTTTATTTCTTATCCTTGTTGGTTTGTTCCGCAATATTTATATTGTGTAGCTCCGGTGTTAATTGCCGGAACATTTGGTCCTTCGAGCCGGATTTGTGCTAGTGCCGCGATTAAAGGAAAGAAACATATGGAATTTCGCTCCTGCCAGAAGTCACGTAGGCAGTCATTATCGAGGTAGTAAGCGAGAGAGATGGTAAGAATAAAATATTACGTTTTATACACATATATTCGAGAGACAGAAGAGGGAACGGCAACACAAAGGAAAGAGCTTTCGCATCACAGCGAAAACACACGAATAATCATGTCAACAGGCCGAAAGCTACATGCCGCTGAGGAAAAGAACAAAACGAATACACATTTTCCTTTACAGTATAAGCAACGACGCAGCCGCAGCCGCATCCAGTTTCTTTTGTGTACAAATAATAATATACATATATATACGACGTGCGAGTTTGGCAGTTTCGTGGTCATTTCATTTTAGCGAAATAACCCCCTTTATTTTTATCTTCCCTCTGTGTATCATAATACATATAAAAACCTCGAGTATAAGTGCCAGCAATCCTACACAGGAAAAGGCAGAAAGAAGAACCAAACAAACTATTGTCTAGAGGTAAGAAAATACAGTCCACATTCGGGTTTGTGAGAAGTGAAAGAGTGTGATAGGGAGGAAATTTGTGTTTGCTGTTGTTGTTGTGAGATTTAGGGGTACGATTTATTTGGGAATATTCTGTTGTTTGTTTGGGAAAAGAGGAAAGAGTGAAAGAGGAACCCAAAGCAATGTGCGGGTTGCCATATCGAAAGAGTGAAAGGGGAATCCAAAGCAATGTGCGAATTGCCATGTTGAAAGAGTGAAAGGGGAATCCAAAGCACGATGTGCGGCGGATTGCCATGTTGGAAGATCGAAAGAGGGACCCAAAGCACGATGTGTGGGTTGCTATGTTGTAAGATCGAAAGAGGAACTCAAGCACAGATGTGCGAGTTGCCAATTAGCAATTAATAAAAGTACTAAAGGAAAGAATGCTTGCAAGCGGAAAGAACTTTATTGGTATTATTTGCATATAGCATATGCGAAGGGAGAGTTTAATGGTCGGAAGAACTTAATAATAGTTATTGGGTTCTTTTTCCTTTAAATATCAAGCGACAATAGCAACAGCAAACAACAACGAAATATATATATATTACCGCAAATGGGAAATCTTCCTTTTCACCCTTTTATGAAGATAGTACCTATTGCAAGTTATTGTATACCATTTTTTTAGTAAATTATTATTGTAAATGGGAAATCTTCCTTCTATGAGGAGAGTACCTATTGCAACTATTGCGTATTATTCTTTAGTTACTCTATTGCTATTTTTAGGGAGCATTTTCAGATAAAATAAACAACGTTCGTCCTACATAATATTTCTTATTTTCCTCCCCTATGTAATTTATACCTTTCTCAGACAGAACGGAAAGATCGAAAGAAGAAAGAAGAAAAACAGGAAAGAATACGGGCAAAAATACGAAGTAATGCAGAGAAAGAATGGAGAGAATTACATGTACTTATTCGAGGCTGGTATCCACTCGAAAAGTCGCATAGTAGCATATGTCAAGTCTGAAGCGTTTGAAGATTCCACCAAAGAGGATGTCGAGGTCCGGTTGGAAGCCTTAGCGGAGGCATGGACACAGGTCAAGCACTACGAGAAAATGGCAGTCATGACCAAAGATGTCCTGGTGCACTCCGAGAGAAAGGATGCAGAAGCAGAAGAATTTTACTTCATTGCTTGTGCTGCGCTTAAGAGAAAGATGGCACAATTGACGCCAGTAGGAATGGAAAGAGATGCACCGCCGATTGCGGTGCAAGTTAACATACCCTTCCAACAACATGACGTAAAGAACACTTGGGGAGAGTTTGATGGCAACATCACCAAATGTCAGGGATTCCGCGATAGATTTGTCGTCGCCATACACGACAATGATAAAATCTCTCCCGCATACAAGTTCGCATACTTGAAGGGGTCCCTGACCGGAAAGGCAGCACGTACGCT
Organism: Brachypalpus laphriformis; assembly: GCA_945910035.1. Lineage (NCBI taxonomy): Eukaryota > Metazoa > Arthropoda > Insecta > Diptera > Syrphidae > Brachypalpus > Brachypalpus laphriformis. The sequence goes on from OX246753.1 coordinate 40,735,540, forward strand.
GGGGGAGTGGCAGCTCACACAGCAGAATTACTGCGAAGCCTGGAAGCGTCTCAATGAAGTATACCATAGGAAGTATGCGACATGTAGAGAGCTCCTTCGGCAGTTCTTCAGGCTGCTGGTATTGCAGGGGTCTCCAAGGGCAAATGAGCAAAGAATGTCAAACACTACGCATGAGACATTGCGACAGCTGGCCGCCCAGGGGATCCCAACAGAGCATTGGGACATGACCATTGTCCATACACTTCATGAGATGTTGGACCCAGAGACGGCATGCAAGTGGGAGGAGACACGTGCCTCTGAACTCCCAACTGCGAGAGAGATATGTTCATTCTTGGACAAAAGGGCTATTGCCTTGGAAAGTGCGCAGGATAACAGGCGCAGAGATCAGCCAACAACATCCCATCAAGCGCGGATGAACATTGGAAAGAGCGTTAGCATGGTTTCGGTGCAACGGGAAAGAAGAAAGAAACACAGGAAAGAAACGGATGCCATGTCACGCTTGTAAATCCATGGACCATCCGGTTTGGGGCTGCCCAGAGTTCCAAGTGTTGAACTTGAAGGCGCGGCAGGACTATGCGAAAGAACGTGGGCTGTGCGTCAACTGCCTAAAGGCAGGGCACACGCCCAAGGATTGCTATCAAGGGCCATGCATCAGATGCCCGGGCAAACAGATGCATAACAGCGTGCTCTGCCCAATGAAGGAGTTCAGAAAGGCAGAGGCAACTGTCATGCAGATACGTGAGCAGGGAAAGAAGAGCAAGCTAGCGCAGCGTGCTGACAGCAACACCAAGATGAAAGAGGACTGACTAGGCGTACAATCTGCTAAGCGCCCCCGAGCAGAAGCCAGAAAGAGGGAAAGAACACAGTCGATAGAGAAAGATGAGACAGAGTCTGAGGGAAAGGCATCATGGGATGATTTCAAGCGGGGCAAGAAACGCAAAGTAAAAAGGTATACCATTTATGAAAATAAAGCGTTTACGGGTTGTTCAGACTCTTTTAATTATAATGAGACGGAAAGATTAATATTAATGCCGACGGCGCAGGTAAGAATTGAGCTAGATGGAAAGAAATATGGGCCGATACGTGCCTTATTAGATACTGGTGCACAGCCAAACCTGGTGAGCTATCAGTTGCAACAGAGATTGGCTTTTCCAAGGGTGCAGGCAGCACGGAAGGTAATTGGTGTTGAGGGGGAACCTTTTCACATCAAATATAAAACAACACTGAGGGTAAGTCCATGGTTCGCTTCACAAAACTCGATTGAGCAAGAATTTAGGATACTCCCAAAAGAGAAGCAATGGCACCCAGTTGTACCAGAGTATGACTTAAGACCAGTACAAGTAGGCAATGCCACAGGAATGCCACTTGCCGATCCAGAATACTGGAAGGCAAATCCTGTGGACTTGTTATTGGGATGCAAGTTTTTATCTCAAGCGATTGTTTCCGTTTTAGGTCGGCAAACAGGTGGCACGTTATGCATAGAAACCATTTTTGGAAAGATTGTTTTTGGGGAGCATGAAGGAAAGACAAATGGGAAAGAAAATGAACAGTTATCATATGTAGTTTCCATATCCAATGATCAATTGCATGAGTCACTTAAACGATTATGGCAACTGGACGAGATCAGGTCCTCATCCGTGCGAACGGAAGAGGAAGAGTCAGTTGAAAGTAATTTTGTAAGTACACATTCACGCGATGCTTCTGGAAGGTTCACTGTCACCATTCCATTAAAAGAGGCTGGGAAAGACATTGGGAGCTCAGAGCTCATAGCGAAGCGAAGATTTTTCGCTTTGGAGAGAAAACTGGAAAGAGATTCAGAGCTGCGAAAGAAATATGTGGATTTCATGCGAGAGTATGAAGCACAGGGCACATGGTACCAGTAACTGGTGCGGCCCAAAGTAAAACTATTTATCATATACCCCACCATTGTGTGACGAAGAAATTCAGAGTCGTTTTCGATGCTAGCTGTAAGACGGTAAGAGGTGTTTCACTAAATGAAGTGCAAATGCTTGGAGAGAAGTTACAGAAAGATTTGCAAGAGATTGTGATGCGTTTTCGCAGACACAGAATAGCGATAAGTGCAGATATAAGGATGATGTTCCAGATGGTTCGAATAGCAAGGGAACAATGGGATCTGCAACGTATATTCTGGAGAGAGAGTCCACAGGAAAGATTGAAAGAATACTGGTTCACAGTAGTTACTTACGTTATGACGTCATCAGCTTATAATGCTGTACGGGCACTTATACAGTGCGCGACAGATGCGGAGCTGGAATTCCCTAATGCCACAACGGCAATCAAGGAAGACTTTTACATGGATGACTGTGCGACTGGTGCTGACTCGGAAGAAAAGGCAATAGAGTTATCAAAAGAAATTACCCATGTGTTAGAGGGAGCAGGTTTTGAATTAAGGAAATGGAGATCAAATTCAAGGTCCTTAATTAAAAACATGAATTACGAGGAGCAATCCTCAATTCTCTTTCAGGAGGATGATCAAGGGTCAATCCTAGGCCTGAAATGGATACTTGAGAAAGACCAATTTACATTTGTGGTAAAAACACCAACCACCGGAGAGACAATGACAAAGCGAAAGATTGTTAGTTGTGTTGCGCAGCTATATGACCCAAATGGCTTCATCTCACCGATAACAATTTGCGGAAAAATCTTGATTCAAGACATATGGCGCTTAAATATCGGATGGGATGAGAAGCTACCGAAATAAATAGAGGAAAGATGGAAAGGGTTTTGGGAGGAGATAAAGTACCTAGAGAATTTTAGGATTGATAGATGGATAGGTACATCTACAAATGTACGGAAAGAAATACACGGCTTCTCTGATGCCTCGGAAAGAACATATGGTGCGGTGATATATCTCAGAACGGAATGGCCAAATGGAGAGATTCGGTCAAATTTGCTAACCGCCAAGACACGCGTCGCACCGCTTAACACGATCACCATACCACGTTTAGAATTAGCAGCAGCGGAATTATTAGGTCGACTAACCGTTGACGTAGTTAAGACAAAGGAATGGGAAGGTATTGAGTACAATCTCTGGACAGATTCACTCGTCATATTGCATTGGATTAATAAATTACCATGCAATTTAAAGACGTTTGTAGCGAATCGTGTCTCATCTATACAAACAAATACCGAGATAAAGAAATGGAGGCACGTTGGAACGAAAGAGAATCCCGCTGACCTCTTGAGCAGAGGCACAAAGACATCTAAATTGATCGGCAACGAATTATGGTTGCAGCAGCCCCAATCGACCTGGTCATCTGAAAAGTTTGTGCCAAATGTTTCAGATGGGGGGGAGGGAGGCAATGAGAGTGCATACGATAATGAAGTTCGATGAACCATTATTGATTCATGTGAAAGGATTGGGAATGGGTATTCCATTGACTGAATACACAAACACATTAGGGAAGGCACTAAATATAATAAGTTACGTGCTCCGATTCGTTAGCATAATCAAGGCAAGACGGCTTCAGAGGAAGTCAGGAAAGGACCAGAGGAAATCTCTGCGTCAGATGGAAAGAAAAGGGATAGTATTAGGACAACCGACCTCTGTAGAGAAGACAGAGGCGGTTAACTACTTATTACGGAAAGAGCAGGAAAGATATTATGGTAAAGAGATTGCTTGTATAAGGAAACATGAGTGTTTGCCTGGAAAGAGTAAGATTGATTCCCTAAAACCGATAATAGACGACAAAAATGTCTTAAGAGTCGGAGGGCGGTTGGGTAGAGCTAGGATAGAATACGAAAGAAGACATCCAGCAATCGTTCCGAATGGTTCCCGATTAGCTTGGTTGATAATGGATAGTGCTCACAGAGCAACAAAACATGGAGCCGTGCAGGTGATGATGCAACACATTCGTCAGAGTTTCTGGATTCCAAGAATCCGCAGTGAACTGAGAAGCCTTTTGCATAAATGCGTCGTCTGTGTTCGCTACAATCATCGATTTGAGACACAATTAATGGCAGACTTGCCAACCGAAAGAGTAACTCCTGGAAAAGCGTTTCTGCATTCCGGAGTAGACTATGCAGGTCCATTCGAGATCAAAATGATTGATCGGGCTGGGGAACAGATTGTAAAACAGAAATGCTGGGTGTCCATTTTTGTTTGTCTTAAGACGAGAGCAGTGCACATTGATCTGGTATCTAACCTTACCTCAGTGGCATTTATTGCATGTTTTGAAAGATTTATAGCCCGTAGAGGCAGGTGCGAAAGAATTTACAGTGACAATGGCACAGCCTTTGTTGGAGCAGCGAAAGAGATGCGAAAGGCGAAAGAACTTTGGCTTGGGAAAGAGACTCTTGAACATTTAAATATGAAGGGTACTGAGTGGAAGTTCATGACACCTGCAGCTCCACATCAAGGTGGTATATACGAAGCTGCAGTGAAGTCGATGAAGTTTCATCTCACAAGAGTGGTAGGGGCCAAGACTTTGGCGTATGAGCAGTTTTTAACACTGCTAACTGGAATAGAAGCGATCTTGAATTCAAGACCTTTACATCCACTGAGCGACGACCCGAGCGACTTCCAGGTGCTAACGCCGGGACGTTTTCTGGTTGGTGAGCCGCTTGTGCTACCACTACCGTTTACGGCTAAAGAGCTGCCAAACATTCAAGGGGTAAGATTATGGAAAGAACGAAAGATAATGCTTGAACATTTTTGGGCAAGATGGAAAGAAAAGTATCTATCTACTCTATTCGTAAGAAAGAAATGGCGAAGAAAGAAGCACGCTTTGAAGGAAGGACAATTGGTTCTTATAAAAAGCGAGAACTTCCCACCATCCACGTGGGCGCTAGGGCGTATCCTGAAACTTATTGCAGGTAGAGATGGGCTTGTTCGCAGCGTGGTTATACAGACAGCAACCAATCAGCTTACGAGGCCGGTCCAGAAGATCTGTGTTCTGCCAGTGGAAGAATAAATGAAATATTTGCTATGATTATAATAATTGTGATAATTGTAAAAATTGTTAGTTATAAGTTGAGAAAGAGCGAGAGTTAAAATAAAATGCGAAAGGGTGGAAAAGCTTAGGTTTTCGCCGGACTGTTTCGAACACCAAGACATGTATGTATTCGAAGATTGAGCTTCAAGAAAATTATATTGTACTTGCTGAAAGAGAGCTTCCGAGCTCAGTTGTGTGAAAGATTTCAACAGAGAGCATGCCAATAAAGAGTGGTTTTTTGTATCATTTTTTCCACTTTAAATAATTGTGTTTTATTTCTTATCCTTGTTGGTTTATTCCGCAATATTTATATTGTGTAGCTCCGGTGTTAATTGCCGGAACAACCACTTTGCCGCCAGCATCAAGTACCGAAGACCAGTGGCAACGCTGCCAACATGCCATCAGAAACGCCGCGACTGATGTGCTAGGTCTCGCTCGCCCACCACCGCGAAACTTCTGCTTTGACGAAGAATGCCGGCGAGTGCATGCAGCAAAACAAGAGGCATACAAAGCGGCGCTGCAAAGGAAGACGAGAGCTGCTCGTGAGCTCTACGAGCAAAAGAGACGGGAAGAACATCGGCTTCTCCAAAAGAAGAAGAAAGAGCATGAGAAGCGCGCGTTTGAGAATATCGAGAGTTTATACTCCAGCAACAATGTACGGAAGTTTTACCAAAAGGTAAAAAGAACGTGTCAGAGAAGTAATACCCGTACAGAAACCTGTAGAGATGAAAATGGAAACCTCGAAGTAGAATCACAGTCGGTGCTGAGAATATGGAAAAACTACTTCTGCAGACTGTATAACGGCGACGAAGACCAACATCCCGCTGTCAGGCAGAATGAACCATTCAACATAGATGATGATAGTCAAAATTTCCGTCCACCTGACCAAAACGAAGTGAGGATAGCAATATCCAAGCTAAAATCGAACAAGGCTGCTGGACCTGACGGCTTATCGGCCGAACTTTTCAAGGCAGCTGGGGATGAATTGGTAGAGTGCATACACCAACTCATTTCTAATATTTGGTCAGACGAGTGTATGCCTGATGAATGGAATCTCAGCATCGTTTACCCGATCCACAAGAAAGGAAACCCTCTCAACTGCGCCAATTATAGAGGCATCAGTCTCCTCAACATCGGATACAAGATCTTTTCTGCGATATTGTGTGAACGCCTGAAACCTTTTATCAACAGCCTGATTGGACCCTATCAGTGCGTTTCAGTGTTTCAGGCCAGGAAAGTCTACCATCGAAATCTTCACACTTCGGCAGATCCTGGAGAAAACCCAATAATTCCAAATTGATACTCACCACCTCTTTAACGGTTTCAAGGCCTCCTATGACAACATCTATAGAGAAGAGCTTTATAGAGCCATGTCTAGTTTTGACATCCCTGCCAAACTTGTGCGCCTGTGCAGGCTGACGATGGAGAACGCTCGCTGCTCCATCAAGGTCGGTAATGACTTCACCGAGACCTTTGATGTCAAAAAAGGCTTTAGACAAGGTGACGCGCTGTCACGTGACTTCTTCATTATTGTACTTGAACGGATTGTGCGGAACTCACAAGCCAACACCGGAGGCACAATCTATTACAAGTCTGTACAACTGCTTGCATACGCCGACGATATAGACATTATCGGAAGAACTCTGCGGGCTGTCACCGGTGCGTTTGCAAGCATTGAGGCGGAAGCGGCCAAAATGGGTTTAGCGATAAACGAGGGCAAAACCAAGTATATGCTGTCAACTAGAAGGGAAAACCAACACCGACGAATTGGACAAAACGTCACCGTGGGGAGCTATAACTTCGAGGTAGTAAGGGACTTTGTCTACCTTGGCTCTGCTATAAATTCTACAAACAAAATCAGTGCAGAAATCAATCGAAGAATAACTCCTGCCAATCGCTGTTTTTTTGGGCTTATAAGGCAATTCAACAGTAAAGCCCTATCTCGAACAACTAAGGAGACTCTATATAAGACTTTGATCATCCCAGTCCTGCTTTACGGCGCTGAAACATGGACTTTATTTAAAGAGGATGAAGATATCCTTGGTCGCTTCGAGAGAAAAATTCTTCGTAAGATTTGCGGTCCCGTTTGCGTTGACGGGTTTTGGAGGAGAAGATTCAATCACGAACTATACGAGCTGTACAGCGACATCGACCTAGTCAAAAAACTGCGTATTGGACGTCTGAGATGGCTAGGACATGTAGAGCGAATGGGCACCAACGCTCCGGCCCGCAGAATCTTCGAATCTAATCCCGAGGGACGACGCAGTAGAGGGAATCATCGCCGTAGGTGGCGCGCACAAGTTCAAAGGGACCACGACCAACTTGGAGTGCGCAACTGTAGGCAACTAGCCAAAGACCGAGCTAAATGGAGAGGCTTGTTGGTTGAGGCCCAGGTTCACCCCGAACTGTAGCGCCACCTAAGTAAGTAAGTAAGTAAGTAAGTTGTATGTCTTTCATTTAATTTATTTCTATTTTGCCCAAGCGATCGAAAAACACTTATTTTGTTGTTGTTAAATAATAATAATAAGAAAAAAAAAAGAATGGAAAAAGAAAAATATACTATTTAGCACATGTCTTTGGCTATATAAAGCCAAAAGTGAGAAAGAAAGAGAATATATGGAAATTATGTGTAAATCAATATTTCTATTAGAAGACAGACCATTGCAAAATAAACGATTATAAAATAATTCTCAAAGATGCAGGAAATAGTCTGAGACGGAAACCTTTAAATTGCCTAGGAATACGAGAAATTTAATCACTTGTGTCTTTTCTGTGGAAGAAACCACCTTGATGGAATGCAAATCTCAGTACTTGCTAAAAGCCCCGGCGTGATGACCGATTGGGACTCCTATAAACTGTTTCAGTAAATACAAAATCTCACTGAAGAAAAGGCGGCGACGCTCCTGGAGACTTTTCTGTGACTTCATTGAATAGTCTTTAGAAGCTTCAAGGTTGCGAAAAATCCCCTCTAAAAGCCCTTCAACACCCAGATACCTTTAGCATTCAGACGGTCACTGGACCACCTCTGCTAAGGAATCCATTGACATCTTACTGGATACTCACATTCCTGGTAGCTCCCCTGTTGCTCCTGTTTCACAATCGGAAAGCACCTCCTTTCCACCATGCAGCAACTCCTCTGTTGTAGTAACAGAGGATCCGCTGGTCCATGCGCAGCTTCAAGCCCTTCAAATCCCCAAGACATGACGGTATCCTTCCTGCATAGATTCAACAATGTGAGAACATTGTGCTACCATGACTCAAAGTCATAGTGTCGAGCCAATTCCCAAATTGTGGACCGAGGTTGAAGTCGTCTTCATACCTCAGGCAGGAAGAAGATCGCATGTGGAACCAAAGGATCTATGACCTATCAGTCGACCGTCCTTCCTACAGAAAACATTAAAAAGGCTGATTGACATTCACCTTCGACAGAGCATTAGCCCGGCTTTACTCTCGGTGTCCCAGCATGCGTAGTGCAAGGGCAAATCGGAAGAAACAGTCTTACACTCGCTTGTGCGCATCATTGATGAATCTCGGAGCATTAAGAAATACACAATGGTGGCTTTGGGGGAGCTTCTAACAATGTCAAATTAAAGGCAATTGCCGACGCACTTGCAAATCTGAAAGAAGATACGAGTACTTCACTCGGAGTGTTGATCAATCAATTAATACACAGCTGGATGGGGCATCGGTCAGAAGATTTGCCTGCTATGGAACACCCCAAGGTGAAGTCCTGTCACTTCTGCTGTGTAAATGAGCTACTAGTAGACCTGGGTAGATCAGGTTGTTGAGTAATCGCCTATGCTGATGACATTGCGATTGCTACCTCTGGCAAGCACCCAGCCAGTTTAGGGAAATTCTCCAATGTGCTCTCCTTTTGCTCACCAAATGATCCTCCAAATGTGGACTGGGGGTTAACCATCATGAAACATAACTCGTTCTCTGCACGAGAAAATATGAACATCCCAGTCTCACCTTCACTGAAAATTCAAAATACTTTGGTCTTATTTTGGCCAGAAAACTGAACTGGAAAGCAAATCTACTAGAACGCGTAAGGAAAGCCAATGTAGCTCCCTATTCCTGTAAAAGGCTATAAGTAGAAGCTGAGGTATGAAACCTCAAATCACTCGCTGGCTGTACGTGTCTGTTATCAGGCCAATACTTCTCTATGGCGTGAGAGTATGGTACTCTGCTTTAAATAGGGCTGTCCAGCTCACTCAACGAGCTAAGATGCAAATATCTGCATGCATGTGCATCAGTAGTGCACTAGGAACTACTCCCTCTACGGCACTGGACATTTTGTTCCATCTGTTGCCCTTAGATCTTTTCGGCAAATAGATTGCTGCCAGTGCAGCTATCCATCTAAAAGCCTCCTCACAGTGGTCTAGTTATCACATTGGCCACTCCTCGATCCTTGATCTTCTCAACTTTGCCCATGGAAATACGGACTACAACCCGCCGAAACTGGGATTTGACCGAAACTTGCGTATGAGTATCCCTGAATGGGATGAATGGAACAACTCTACCCTGTTGCTGGTACAGATGCATTTCTTTACAGATGGATCTAAGACCGAAGGGTGTGGTGTTGTGGTGTTTTCCCCGAAATGCTCAACCTGAGCAGGTCAATGTAGCGTTTGTTTGCCGAAAATCATGGCGATTAAGGAAGCCCTGTCCTGGCTTATATGTAATGTGCTAGCATTATGTACTAATATCAGGGATATTAGCATTTTTACTGACAGGTAAGTAGCAATTAAGTCCCGGGGATCGTGCTCCTTCACTTAAAAAAAAAAAAATAAAAAATACAAATATTTGGCGCAACAGCTCTTTAAAGTGCCAGGGCCTAGCTTCTCGCAACCATTCATGTTGTGTGCGTTTTATTTTTCACACGAATGGAAGGGACCTACCGTTTAATGCCGACTCCGAACGGCGATTTGAGAAGTTTTTTCATGACAACAGTACTCTCGGATGTTTGTCAGACGCTCGCGAGAGGTGGGACCGTGAAAAAACTTTTTGGTGTTTTCTGGGATTCGAACTTGTAACCTCATGCATAGTGATCCGACACACTAACCACTTACGCCACGGCGCCCACTCCTTTACTTCAAAAGCCGCCTTAAATTACCATTTGTCTCTTAAGGAGTTGACAGAGCAGTTCAACATACGCCTATGCTGAGTGCTAGGCCACAGGGACATACCAAAAAACTGCAGGGCAGACAAGCTCTACAGACAGGGTACACCTCTAAGGAATCTGCCTGATAGGCGAGCCCTAGGTACGCATGCAAGCATCTACTAAAGGTGAACGTTATTTGCAAGACTCACCATAGATGGGAGAATGATTCAACGTATCACATTTCGAGACAGATCTTGTCTTAGATGGACCAGAAACGGAGCGGTGAGTTGCCGATCACAGATCAACTGCGTTATCGATGTCCTCACTGCATACTGTCTTATAGGTCAGCATGTCAAAAGACTTAGCCTCTTCCCCAAAGACTTCTAGAAACGAGGAGGAGAAGAAAACCATCATTCACCTCCTATGCATAAGTCCAGCCCTATGGCGTAAAAAAACGCTCTACCTAGGGACCTCCTTCATTGATGACCTCGGTGATTTGACGTTCTTAGGCGTTATGAGCATCCATCACTTTATCAAAAGCTTTGGTTGATTTTATCAGTCTCAGAGTGGTCTACTGGTAGATTCATGACACCACAATGGACCAACTAGGTCTAACCAACCTGTCCCTACCTAACCTAATCACTTATGGTCAGTTACATATTTCTGGTAATAATAAATGGCTTCAGCCTTTGTTTTTCGTAACCTAAGTCCCAGAGCGGTAAACATGCTATTATGAGTATTTTCCCAATAAAGGTTAAATTATTTATCTAAACACGTAGGAGGACGATATAAAAGTTGCAGTCTGTGGTGAGTGACATTCTGTTTACGGAGGTGTGACAGGTGAAAACTGCCGGCCTCTGAATGAGGACTTCATACGTTAATGCAGTAAATAAACGTTTTAGCTTGTGCACTGTTAAATTTAAAATTCCGAAGACACGATGACAGTCCTTGGCCATATTTTAGTATCAACCCGTAACCATAGCTAAATCCTCTAGCTTACTCCCTCGAATAAGTTATAGTTGCCATTCAGCCAACATATTGATCCTCTACTTAAGCCACACACTTACCGCATCTATAGATACATCCACAGCAATATATCCTCTTATTGCACTTTTGCTGTTTCAGTCGTATTCAAATTTCCTTCAACCCAACAAGGGTCTCTAAAATTTAGATTCTCTCCTCGCATTTGAACTTAATGTACTCGTTGCTTAGCAAAATGCAAATAACACATTCGAGTCAATTCCATCATACACCTCCGACCTAGCGAAACAAGACAAACATTCTTAATGTACATACAACTCGTATGTCCTGAGTACTCAAAATGCTACTGTGTGTCGTCTGTCGTATTCGTATCCTTTTGCTTGTTCAGCTTTATCTTATGAAAATCGAATTTAAATGCACTTCAGTTTCTTCTGAAATATAAATTGCATTGTTCTATCCCTATACGTATGTGTATAGGTATGTGCCCATGATTATATGTTATATGTTATATGTTATAACAAGAATCATCGGTATTATTCAAAACCATAACAGATGTTTTAAATTGCATGAGCAACACAGAACACCGAATTAAGTGAGAGTAGTTGGTTGGTTGCCTACAAAAAAAATAAAAAAATAAAACCCACACACTAAGGACACAGAGTACACACGTAGTCGATTGATGTTTCCTTTTCGATAGAAACTTACTGAATGTGGTCAAATTGAAAGGACTTTTCAATAATTTATCAAATTGAAAGGGAATTAGTGTTCCAGGTGGCCAGAAAGGCATGTTTGAAATAGTTGCCTACCTTCCAGCATACGAATGAAGTCGTTTTCTAAAAGAAATCCTCACACAATGAACTGGCTTTCACAAAAGGATCAGATTATCATCGAGAGTCGATAAGTTCGCACTTCACAGTAAATGAAAGACTGATTGAATGACTTGATCCTCGAAATATTTCCTTTCATTCCAAGACGGCCCTTCGTTTTTTGACACGTGTAAACTGACATCAACTCATAACGACGGGGATGAGATAGCAAAAGGACTTTTCACACCTTTCCGCCCCACCATGGTGGAACTTTTCTAATTTATTTCATTAGATTATCCAGGAGTATGTGCTGCTAAGGATACCAAAAAAAGGGTGCCCACGTCTTTTCAAATAATCCATCATGTTGGAGGGTGGGGGAGCGAAAATTCGATAGTAATAAATTTCAATTTATATTCAGTCATCATCAGGTTTTACTACACTTTCATCTGGGACAGGAGATACCCAGAAAAAGGACTAAATCATCATCAGCATTTAATGATTATAATCGCCTTCTTGAAGGTAGTGCATTTTATCATTACAAGTTGGAGAACAGGAGTCCCTTTTGTTGCTCCATTTCGTCTTTATATCATCATCAGCTGGAGTGGATGGGTTTTAGAGTTATAATGTAGTGAGGGGTTATCCGCAAAGGCTGGGGCACTTATGATGTTCATGGAATGAAAGAAAACAATGTGCTGAGATGAAATTGAGTTTCTTCTTAGTGAAACGAGAGAATACGAGTACATTCACTTTTTTCCCTTTTGAATGAGGTTGGGAATGCGATTTACATTTGAGATGTTAATGCTGACTTCAAAGTTTGTTAGCGATGAGGATGATTGACTGATGGATTTTGAATTAAATTACGAGTTATTTTCGGCAGTAGAGCTTTCCATTTCGGAGTTTTTAATAAGAGGTTTGAGAGCCAAAACTCATTGATGTCAGGAACGTGAATTTCAAAGATAAAAATAGATCATGGTAATTGAAACCACAACAGTCATTTGTATATATGTACAAACAATGGAATAGAAAGTAAAAGCATCGAAGGACGAATATAAATTCAGAAGATGAGGTGAAAAGAAATCCTTGATAGAAGACAGTGAAGTTCAAGATATTCTTGAAATACTAGTTCAGCCGCCCAGCTAAAATGGACATATGAAGGCAAACTAATTAAAATTGCGGCAAAATACTATTATTTAAGCATTTTGGTAGTACTAAAAATGGTATTTGAGAAACATGTCGATTAAAGAAATGTCTAAGCAAAGATTAGCATCAATGCAATATGGGAAAACTTCTTGAGCAAAAGAAATGTAGAACTTAGAGCGAAGTGGAAACACTTTCAATCCATGAAGAACAGCATAATTCAAGCTTATATAGCGCAAGTTTGGGGGTATGGATTGTTTGATAAAGTAGATAAACTTCAATAATACTTTGTAAAAAGAATATTAAATTAACCATGTATCACCACAAACTATGCAGTAACCTTAGAAACAGGTTTAGAAGGGAGCTGCTTCTACACCTTGGATTTTCATTTAAGGTCGAACCAAGTGTGTTTGCGCTGATATTTCTTCATAGCGGGCTGCGGCTGTGCGGCATATCTTATTAAGCTTGTGGGTACAATTGGGTTTAACAAGGCATGGTTCCATTCCGGTGATAAAATTCGGATGTACTCATCCAGCTTATTACGGTAAGTGTTTTTATTGCGGTCTTTCCAGAAAAGCTTCGGTAAGAGCGAAAGTTCTGTGGTATCTGTAGCTTCTGCAGATAGACCACATTTAATGACGAGAGCATATGGTCCGAGAATACCTGCGTGGATATTTGCACGTCCTGTACAACTTTATGCCATTCCCCATTTATCAGGGCATAGTCTACAACAGAACACCCATTTCCTCCGACAAAAGTAAGTTCTCCTTCTCTATCACTTATGCTTCTACCGCTAAAGATGCATAGATTAAAAGCATCACAAGTTCCAATTAATCGTTTTGCTTTGGTGTCTACGGTGTTATCCTTCGATTTCCTAGTAAAATTATGAGATATATCGGAGGGGCACCGCACATTATTGGTGAGACTTGTTCATTTCCCACAAGTGCATTGAAATCTCCGACGAGAAAGGTGTTACTGCATTCCGTGCTTAGTATAAAATCAAAAAATTCACTATAATCATAGTTCCAATTACAGCAGTTGGCACAATGTCAATGTACTTCCCTCCAATTTTTATCTCCACAACGTTTCTCCATTCCTTTCTTTTAAAAACGCATTTAACTTTCAATGTGAATTGTTTTTTTTATACCAACCAGCATACCACCACAAGCCATACCTACATTCTTATTTCTAAATAGTATGAATATATAAAATAAATAACATGAAGTACATATTGAAGATATTGAAAGGAGAAGATGACACGCGACTTACGCAGATCCTGGCAAAGAAAGCGTTAAGAAAAAATTCTCAATTTTACCAAGACTGGAAGGATATTGCTAAGAAACCCGGACTTCATCTACGTATGGCTGAAACAAATCTTTCAGAATGGGAAAGCTACATGTACAGTTTTGTATTCGATGTTGACCGGGCTATGGAAAGAGACTTCATTAGTGAAGCAGAAAACTCAAATTGCCTTTTTCGCCTCCTTTAGTTTTTCTCCTAGGTGGGCCTTGAAGGATACTTGAGATGTAATTAAAACTCCGAGATATCTATACTCCTTAACGACTTCAAGTTCCTGGTTTTTCCAAGTCCATCTTTCTTGCCTTGAGTATCGTCCAAACCCGTTTCTAAAAACCATTACTTTGGACTTAGCGGTGTTCACTTTCAGGTTCCATAAATTGCAGTAGTTTTGGAGCTTATTTATCATCATCTGCAACATCATTGGAGTTTCTGATAGAATGACGATATCATCTGCGTATAAAAGCAGCTTTATTTGGAGTCCGTCGAACACAATTCCACCTGTTAAAAAGGTCACAAGATCATCCAGAAATATTGAAAATAGAAGTGGACTCATGAGACAACCTTGCTTCACTCCCATTTGAGTCTTAAACCAGTTGGACAGGTTGTGGCCATCCCAAACAGCTGCTTTATTATCTTCATAAAGACTTTGTATGACCCTTAGGACCTTTGAAGATACCCCTAAGTTACTCAGCTTGTAGAACAGCGCGTTTCTGTCAATAGTGTCGAAGGCTGCCTTGAAATCAACAAAGAACGCATACATTTTTTTGCCTTTATCAAGGTATGACCGGACGATGCTTGTCAATGTGAAAATGTTGTCTACTGTGGAGTAACCTTTTCTGAACCCCGCTTGGAATTCACTTAGCAGATCATTTTCTCGCACCCAATCCGTCAAACGGTCTAGGATAATCCCAGTAAATATTTTCATTATTGAATTCATAAAAGAAATTCCTCTGTAATTCGCTGGGTCAGACACATCTCCTTTTTTGAATAACGGAAGTATTATACACTTTCTAAAGCATTCGGGCACTTCTCCTGAGACAAATATGTAGTTTTATACTTGAGTGAGCTTTTCTAAGAATTCTACTGACGCAGACTTAAGGAATTCGTACGGGATACGGTCTTCACCAGGAGCTTTATTTGCATTGCATCTGTGTAGAACTTTGGTAAGGTCTTGGACTGTAATTGGTCGGTCTAAAGAACTCTTTGTTATGAGAGGAAGGGCATAATTTAGCTGAAGCGCATTGCATGGCGGGTTTAGCAACTGTTTAAAATGATCCGCTAATGCAGACAGTTCCACTTGGATGCCTCGCGTGAACGACATACCATTAAGTGCTTTGACAATCTTCCAAAATGTGCGACTATCTTTGGTGCCATCCAATGTTCTCGTCAGCTATTGAAAAAATGTTGTTTGTTTATCCTTGCAGATGTCTTTGTATGCAACGTTAGAGTAAATCCGTTCGTTAATATTGAGATCGGCAACAAACTTCAGCCATTTTCCACGCACCAGGCAGTAATCTATTGTCGAGCAAGCAATACCTCTGAGAAACGTTAAGTTACCTTTCACGTCGCTTTTGGAACGACCATTCAAAACCGTTAGACCAACTGACTCACACATTTCAATAAATTTTCTGCCATTTCTATCAATTATGTTATCTGTGGCACACCTGGTTGCGTTTACGGACTGTGGTAACAGGTCGGGTTCCACCTCCAAAAGCTGCGAACTCCCTATTCTCGCGTTACAATCTCCCATAATCATTACGTTCTCTTCTCCGAATTCTAATAAAAAGTCGTATAAGCTCTGAAAATCTTCCATCCATTTGTTGCAATTTATATAGACTGAGATTATAAACAGTTTCATAACATCCGAAGTTATTTCGACAAAGGTTCCGTTGAACTCATTAATAAAACGACATCTTAAATTATTATATGTGTGCTTTTTAATACCATATAGGCACCCTCCACTCGCTCTTCCGTGAGAAAATATTCTTGTTGCTGGTATCCAGTGTGTTGCGAAATTACTTAGGTGACGTTCAAACCTATCCATATTTTTTTCTACAAAGGTTTCAAATAAGAAGAAAATATCATACTGACTAATATATTCGAAAAAATCATTAAAAATAAACTTGTTTCCTAAGCCTGCTACATTATAAGCAATAACATCTAACGATAAAATACTTAGTCTAGGGCTGACGGCATTACAAATAAAAATTATTTGATTGGGCACTAGTTGCCTGAATGCTAGGTTTGACAGATTGACACCCTGCTACTGCTCTGCTTGTCGATTGACACTTGACAGTTGTCATCTGTCAGTTGCTGTAGATAAGTCATCCCGCATTCTTCGTTGCTTGTTAGGTTGTTTGAGCCATCAAAATAAAATGTTGTTTTTCCAAATTTGAGTGTTTCTCCTTGGATTTTTATTTCAGCGTCGCGGTTTTGTGTTTGGATGACTTTTTTCAAATTAATTAGTTGCCTTCTGCGTAGACGCGCAGCTGCTGGGTAGTCTCTGTGCAAGGAGATACCTACTTTTCTCAATTTGCCAGCTGCTCCGAGTATACGTCCCACATCCTCTCTATCACGCCCTTCAAGAACAACATTCTCCACATTTGTGTTCCTTGATCGCAAGGTCCTAACTGAAGTTATTGCAGCAGGATCTTGCTCCTTTAACAATCCCAGGCATACAGATTTAGCTTTTTCAGCAGCAGATTCACCTTTTTTGCGCTGGCAGGTGTATGATGATATTTTTTTCATTGGCTTTCTTCGATAGCCACTCCACTTGACGTTCGAGCATAACACAGCGCGACACCGTTTCCTTTATCTGATTTTGGAGAGCTATATTGTTTTGCTGTAGAGTGTGAATTTCTGAGCTGATTCCTTCTAAATCAGATTTTGTTGGCATGTCTCTGAGCTTCTCATCCAGCAGTGACCCCATGGATCCTACTATCAACGATTTCAAGTCGCTGATCGACATTTTACCGACAGACATGTTTTCATCGTCTTTGTTGATCTTTAATGGGGGGTATTCAGGGGAGGTATCCGCTAGAACTCTTTTGGACACGAGTACCGGTTGTTGTGTCGTGTTATGTTTTGGGGTTTTTGTGGGTGTCCGTTTCAGAGGCATATTTTTTGTAATTTATACCAAATATCGACTCACCTTCGACTTATTTGTATACAATTCGTGCGGCAGGTGTAAATGCAGCCTTATTTAAGGTGAAAGTAGAAATATTCCTATACTTTCAATTTTCTTCATAAGGGGTGGCTATTTGCAAAGCCCGAACTCTGACTACCACAACTTACGAAGCAACACCGGAACCTTCGTCTGTATTCCCTCCTTTCATACCTCCAGCTTCAGGAACTTCTATTCGATTATTTCTTGCAAATTATTTAATGGTCTTCTCGCTAATATACGAATCGTTAGAACTCTACCCGGGTTTTTAAAAAAAGTAAAAGTGTGGCTTCTTGATATTAATCACAATGATATAGATTATTTATTGCGCTTCAATATTTGATGAAACTTTGCCTTTGTTTGTCTCTATTTTTTTTCTTTTGTATTAATTTTGAATTTGGAATGAATTTTTAATATACTATATACACTTGTTCACCCCACATTGTATTGATCTGAAGTGACATTTATCTCTATTTATTTCATTGAATAAAAATGTCACTAACTATTCTCATTTGTAATTTAGACATATTTTAAGAATTGAATTGTAAGAATTTTGTATAAATTATGAATGAATGCATGAGAATAAATAATATATATAAAAAAAAAAAATAAACTTTGAATGAAATTTTCAGGATTTTCACGGGAGCTTATTAAAAACACGACTTGTCACAACTCTCTCTCTCTCTCTCTCTCTCATATTGCTATATGTGGTACGAAAGTTTTGCACAGCAAAGAGCTGATGAGATTTCGGTAGAGGTGGTCATTCTTTATTTTGATACGTATCCTGGATAAAATCGGATTAATATATTAGTAGTTATGTTTCAGCTGGCTCTGTACCATAAAAGTATTTTAAAAGAAATCCACCATAAATTCCTTGTTCCCAGACACACACATATAGAATTTGATAGCGATCATGCTTTAATAGAAACCTTTCTTAAAAAACACGACAGCACCATTTCCGTTCCTCAAGATTTGGTATCTGAAGTAAAAATGGCAAATACTAGACTTTATGTAACGTTAGTGGCACGAAAGAACTTCATTGGATACTCTAAACTCTTGACCACACATTTCACGAGAAGAAACATTGCCACAGATAAAATGAGCTTTTCTTGGAATAACATATTTTGGCTAATGGTCAAATAATCAATTGACGTGGCATTCAAGTATTCATTGAATATATCTGAACCATTCTGATTTTTTTCTACGTATTGTACCTACAGAAGGTAGGCCTATTTTTCGGGCAGAATTCACCTGCCACTGGCATATTCCAAAGCGTTGCCTATAGATATAAAAGACTATAAGGACATTCAAAATTTGCTGTTATTTATTGACCCAATTTATTATGACTCCTACAAACATTTAAAATATTAAGTCAGAAGCATCGTATACTCATATCAATGACAGCGATGAAAATTACGACGTATAAAATTGGTTTCGTTAATTTAACTTAAGCTTTATGCTCTATATGCTGTTTCATTATGCGATTTCTGTAATATAAACTAACAATTGACTGTTTATGATAGATGACTCCCATTTTTGTTCATATTTTTCCTCTGTACCTATTTGGTATAAATATGATATCTGTCACAAATTCTAAAAATACTCCGTTTTCAGAAGAATGTGATAATTACATTTGAAGTTTAATAAAATAAATACATGAATTTAAACAAATTATCCTTTTATTTATAAAATCTTTTTTATTACGTCTCGATCAACTTTAAAGTGCCTGTACTGAAAAACATTACTTTTGGAGTTACCAGATTTCTCCCAAACACCACCACCTTCTTGGCCCAATTATGTCATTTGCGGGGCTCACCATAGAGCCTAGGTAGACAAAGTTCGTTACCTTCCTTGTTCAAGAGGCCGATGCTGGATATCCTTTTTTTTTAGACAGCATAATATATTTTGTTCTGCTTTCATTGACCGCCAGACCCATCTTTTATGCCCCAATTGGAGTAAGCTTACTTTTGTATAAAACATACTTGCATCTATAGCTTACGATGTTGAACCAAAATTTCAAAGTTCAATACAAGTATAACCAGGGAAAATACTTTTCAATTCCAATAGTCAAATATGCTTTTCTGATAACAACGTTGACTGGTGGTTGCTTAAATGTACATATCCTCTCACCATCGTATCATTTTTCTAAAAGAACTGTGTGTCGAAGGAACAGATTTTGATGAGAATGAAGTTGCCCAAAAATAGATTGATTTTCTGCTGTAATGGTAACACCTTGGGGTAATACAACAAGAAATATCACGCATTTCAGAAATAAGCGACTTGTGTGCTTTTTTGACAGCTTGGGCATCTGATTGATTGTTGTATCTGTACAATGTACATACAAAATGTCCCATCGGCCTTGTTACGCAATCCAAGAGGTTTCTACTTTTACGAGGGTGGTCTGAAATGTTTGTGACCTAAAAAAAATACAAGACATTTTTTTTTTCTGCATAATCTCCCGGTGATACCCTCATCTCTGTTACCCGTCCAATTAGTAATCGGCGTCTTACTCTGCAAAATAATTATTTACGAAGGTGATGGCCTCCTCGATGAAAATCTCTGTCCTCCGAGTGCAGCTTTTAGCTTAGGGAACAAAAAAACGTCACTTGGGGCTAGATCTGGTGAGTAAGGAGGGTACACAAGCAATTCAAACTGTAATTCATGGATTATCGCCATGACAACCGCTGAGGTGTGAGACGGCGCATTGTCTTGCTGAAACAAATCTTTTTTTTCCGAAAATGTCGCAGTTTTTCCGCAATGTCTGCCTTTAGTTTGTCAAGTAATGATGCATAGTATGATCCTGTAATGGTTTTTTCCTTTTCGAAGATAAGCGAAGATAACTCAATCTAACTCTATCTAAAAAAAAAAAACAAAAAAAAATACAAATATTTGGCGCAACAGCTCTTTAAAGTGGCATGGCCTAGCTACTCGCAACCACTCATGTTGTGTGCGTTATATTTTTCACACGAATGGAAGGGACCTACAGTTTAATGCCGACTCCAAACGGCGATTTGAGAAGCTTTTTCTTGACAACAATACTCTCGGATGTTTGTTAGACGCTCGCGAGAGGTGATACCGTGAAAAAACTTTTTGGTGTTTTCTGGGATTCGAACTTGGAACCTCATGCGTAGTTATCCGACACACTAACCACTTACGCCACGGCGCCCACGCTGAAAAAACAGCTTTTGCTTTTCTTGGAGTCGATTTCCTCTTCGCAGTGCACTGTTTTGACTGTTTTTTTTTTATACAATGGTATAATGTTGTATCCAAGTTTTAATTAATCAGCGCCAAAACTCTTATTGCACCTAAAGGGCGCCAACAGATCGTTGGAAATTGTGTTTTTGGTCTAACGTGAGCAAACGCAGCACCCAACGCGCGGTCAGCTTTCTCATGCCTAAATTTTGATTCAGTATTTGACAAGCATATTCTTTGGACATATGGTATTTAAAGCCTTTGCTATCTTTTTCACTTTAAAATTCGACAGTTGTCTATGTCTAGCACCATTTGGCGAACTTCAGCGATGTTATCGGCAGTGGTTGCAGTTTTTGGGCGTTCCGAACGTTCATCGTCGCCCAAGCTGGTACGACCACGTTTAAATTCAGCTGCCCAAAATTTCGCGATGGTAAATGATGGTACAGAGCCCCCGTACACAGCGTCCAACTCGTCGTTGATTTCCGAAGGCATATTGCCTTTCAAAAACAAATATTTAATGACAGCTCGATCTCGATGTTTGCTATTTTCACAAAGAGACTCACATCAACTCACTGGAATGATTGTCAAACAAAACTGCCGGTCCAAAATGGCTGAAATCTCGGTAAGTGCCTTTCAAAAGATACTCAAATATATTCCCTAGCTTTTCTTGACGAGTGCTGCTATCTTCATGTTGAGGTCGGAAACTTTTCAAACCACCCTCGTATATGAATGAAGTAATCAAACAAACAGAACATCATTTTTTACATCACCCCACCATCAATAAAATCCCTTCCGAATTCACATTAATCTCCCCCATTTAAACAAATCCTAATTGATTTGAAAAATAATATCAAATCGATTTACAAATCCACTTAAAATAATCCAAACTTCTCTCGACCGAAACCAATTTTCCCCAAAAAAGCCATAAAATGTCATCGCAACCACCAACCAATGGGCATAAATAATTTGCCAAAAATTACCTCCTGCCATTTGAAACCATAAATAATTAAGCCTTGCACTTATTGACTTACCACCAAAAATGTTCTCTAATTCGTGCAAATTAAGCTAATTACTGTTTGGAATTTAATTTTACACTGAAATCAATATTTTTTCTTTTTTTCTTTACAGAAATGAAAAGTTCTACACATGCTGCGATGAACCATATTTAGATATAACATTTAATATAACAATGAGACGTAAGACATTATTTTACACTGTCAACTTAATTATTCCCTGTATGGGAATTAGTTTTTTAACAATTTTAGTTTTTTACCTACCATCGGATAGTGGAGAGAAGGTAAGTTCTATTGTGTTTTATACAACTTTTTTCAATTTAAATTCAGTGCTCCCAGTTACACACAAGACACTAGTACTAACAATACTGTTTGCCTTCCAATTCAGTGTTCCCACTCTGGCAGATTTATTTTAAAATCAATTTAAATTGCGACCAATGTTCCCACCTATACCAGCGTTTTAATTTATTCATCTTTTTACTTCCATACTTAAGGATAATTAACAAAAAAATGTTTAACAAATGCGGAATTAAATAATAGCGATCATTCTGTAACTTAAAAAGTTTGTGTGGAATGACACAAAAATTTATATTTTAAAGAAACTTAAAAATTGGATATGGGGCGACTGCCAGTTTTACATTATTAATGATTAAACTTTAGAAATAATTTATATGTAATTTCAAAATTCAAAGCGAAAGGATAAAGAAAATCAATTGAAAGTGATAAAATAAGAATCCATTATTTTTGCAACAGATGGCTTTAGTAATTTATATCTCGGACGTACACTGAATGCCGTTAAAAAGATGGCATTTCGTAGAAAAAAAACTTCTCTGACAGTGTTGTGATTGGTTGGCTCAGTTTTGCTTGAATGCGCGTCAAAGATGGATATCAGCAAAGAGAAAATACGCCATATTTTACAGTTTTTCTTCGATAAAGGTACAATAAAAATGCCATACGAATTCCCAAGTGGCCGATCCCGACAACGAAAAATGTTGTCTCTCCGAACGTAACTAACTCAAATAGCATCGCTGACAAACTGTGGAGCCTAATCGAGGAGAAACTTGAAAAGTGGGCGAAGAATTTCTCTCATCTGTTGGATGCTAAGCTGTCTGCGCTGAAAGATCGTCTCAAATTACAGGTCAATAACACGAAAACGACTATCAAACCCCAAATTCAAAAAAACTGCTAAGACATTAAGCGATTGGAGCTCATAGTAGACGAAACGAGAAAGATTTAACTCCAATTCTGTAATTTTTGGTATACCAGAATCTGCTGACGAAAATCTGGAACTTTCATAAAATCTGCTCTACCGTAAATATTCAGCCTCCCCGTTTACATAAAATCTTTCGTGCGAACCGGCGCTCTCCTAATCAAGCGCAAGTCACTGATGCCAACATCATACTCAAACTGTTTGATAAGCGAGAGAAGCAAAATTTGATGAGACCGATCACCCATTATCGCAAAAGTAAAACAGCCTCTCTTAAACTAAGCGACGTTGGTTTCAACTCTTCAAATGCCTTCTTCATCAACGTCAGTTTGACTAAGAGAAACTTCCAACTGCAGCGGGAAGCTTTAAAACTCAAACGAAGATCTCTCCTGCCCTCGGTGTATACAATTGATGGGCAAATTTACATACTCCATTCTTTGAGTCAACCACCCATCCTAATAAACCATATGGAAAATCTTAGGAATGCCATCGGACCGAACATAGATGATCACAATGCAAGCAACACATAAGATAATTATTTAAGTCCTTTTTTCTTTGTATTTTTTTATCTATAGGTCGTTACATATGAAGTTGCCGATTTTTATGTGGAAAGTTAAACAACGCTATTCCAAAATTAAAAAAGTTTATTCAAAAAAATAATCTCCATTTACATCTGTGACATTTTTCCAACGTTCCACCAAAGCAAAAATGCCTCTTTTGAAAAACTCCTTATCCTTTCGGGCTAAGAAGTCCTTAAAGTCCTGTTTTATGGCATCTGGGCTTACGAATTGTTTATTTTGGAGGTGATTGCCCAAACTTCGGAAAAGGTGGGAATCGGTCGGAGATAAGTCTGGTGAGTAAGGCGGATGAGGCAAAACTTCATAACCCAACTCCGCCAGCTTCAGGAACGTCGACTGTGCGGTATGTGGTCCTGCGTTGTCATGCAGCAGTATGGGACCATGCCTATTTACCAGTGCCGGCTGTTTTTGGATCAATTTTTTATGCATTATGTCGATTTCACTACAGTACGACTCGGCCGTGATTGTTTCTCCGCGTTTAATAAAGGAATAAAGGAACCATTACCTTTTTGGGGTGTAAGTCGGCCTTACCAAGTCCACTGGGAAGCTCACCCAACCTCTCTCCCGACCTCTTCCGATTATTATATAGGATCTACTTTCCGTCGCAGGTGACGATGCGATGCAAAAAAGGATCTATACGGTGTCTGTTGGTCAAAGATTTTGCAACCTCCAAACGTCATAGCATATTCGCTGGTGTTAGGACGTGGGGCACCCATCTTTCTAGATTTTTTACCTTTCCGATGGCGGAAAGGTGGCGACTTATGGTTGCAGTTGACACTTTGAACCCTGCAGCAGGGCTAAGAACAGTCGTAGCTGGATTTTCTTCAACAGCTGCTGCAAGTTCTTCATTATTAATGACATTCTCTGGTCTACCCCTTGGCAAATTTTCATGCGAAAAATCTTCCTCGCTGAACTACACGTACCCAAACTAAGAGCACCGTTAATTTGTCTAGTCGCTGCGGCGGCGTTCATGTTTTTTTTAAATTGAAAGAAGAAAATTGCCCTTAAATTTGTTGGTAAAAGCATTTTCTATGTAAGGAAAAAAGTCAACTCAATGAGCTAACAGCGTAAATTAATTTTTGCCATTAGAAAGATTAAACTGCACTCTTTTCTTTAAAAAAAAACTTTATTTTCAATTTCTCTGCACAACTTCACGCCACAACGATCACTTTAGGAATGATCGATCAATACATCTCCTATGTTTTTTTTTTTTTTTCACCATGTCTCTTTGTTTTGCATCTTTTTTCTTTGTTTTGTTTTATATTGTAAGAGCATTTCCGTTTTCAGTTTTATAATTTTAGCCTTAGTGTCGATGAAATATTTTTTATGTTCGACTCTTATCTTTTTTAACATCCTTTATCACTCGAAACATCAATGATAGTAGACTTAAGAGCATAAATGAAAAGACGATTTTTTTTATTAGATACCATGTGCAAGAGCTACGATGGCCTGCATGTTAGGCGGGGCATAATCCCCGCCCTAAAGGGCCAGATCCCCTTTTACAATCCCTAGGTCGAGGGGCCGGATGCCAGTTACCCACTTCGGGGATATTAGTGCTGCCCATTAAGAGGTCATCCACCACCATCTCTTTTTCAATACACCGGTCTAGAAGTTTGGACTTTCAGTAGCGCAAAACGTGGAATTCTGATTACCAAATAAGACTGGGCTTCATCGCTCATGATCAGTTTTTTTTATTTTTAACTTTGAACCCCATTGAGATTGTTGGGTTGATTCCTAGATCACATTCCTTGGCTCAGTCAGTTAATGTTTTCAAGGGCTTTTCTAATAGTTCACTAATGGTTGAGAGAAATTTTCCTCTTGCTAGTAATACAACGTTGACTGTGTAAGCAGTGACTCTGTTCCCACTATTTTTCGATTTCTTAAGTATTTCGTTGGCAATTAGGTTCCATTACAGCGGAAAGATTACCCCTCCCTAAGGCGTACCTCTAGAGGTGGTTACTTGGAATTGCTTGGTTTCTATATTCCTATTGTTTAGCATACTTACAATCCAACTTATGACGATGCGGTTAACGCGGACATTTTCTAAAAATCTGTCTACTGCACATATTTGTACGTTGTTTGAGGCACCGTCAATGTCCAGAAATGCTGCGCCTGTATACTCTTTGCTCTGCAGTAATTTTTTAATTGCGCTTACGATGTCGTGAAGTGCGGTCTTGTCGCCTCTGCTTTTGGTGTAGGTATGCTGTGCCGGAGTAAGATCCCGGGGTGAAATTGTGCTCCGGATGTGTATTTCTATATGTTTTTCAAAACCTTTTAGAATGAAGGACGTAAGACTTATAGGTCTGAAGTCTTTTGCAGTGCTATGATTGGGTCTCCCAGCCTTTGGTATAAATATAAATTTAACCACCCGCTATTCCTTGGGAATATAACTCCACTTGAGGCTACAAGTGAATATTTTCTTTAAGAACGTTTATATTATGTGTTCCGTTTTTTGCCACATAATTGGGAGAATTTCGTCAAATTACCTCGTGACTTGAAATGCAAGAAGGAGTCTATAGCCCATTTGATCTTATCTTCGGTGACGAGGTCCTCCGGAGAAGTCACTTCTGTCATAGCGTGTATTCTACCGGCCGCGCTAATACTGCTATTTTGAGCTAGTATGCAGCCAGAAAATGCGTATCTAGTGAGGCGCAGTCTTTCGGCAGAGGATTTTGGCTAGTTCCCATTCTCATGCCTGAGATATACTGGAAAACTAGTTCCTTGGACAAGATTTTCCTAAGCCTGGCCGATTCTGTAGTATTCTGAATGTCGCTACAGAATACGCGCCAAGAAGTGCGTTTAACACTATTTGCCGCCCTTTCAAATCTTCGTTGACTCTTTCTATGTTGGTCCCAGTCCGAAGTGGCATTTGTTGCCTTTGCAGCATTGAGCAGCTTTCTAGTTTCTTTGCAAATGTTGAATAGTTTTTCTCTTCCACCAAGGTGGTGACTAACAACGTTAGGGGAGGTTAGATTAAAGGGGTTAGCTGCATCGAACTGGTAGAGCCTGCACTTGAATCTCAAAAGGATCCATTGTGCTCCCCTGATGTGGAAACTCCTGGCTGAAGCACTGAAAAGTTAGAAAAGAGAAACAAATTAGCTAGAGTTTGGTGGTGTTGGTCCCACTGAAAGAGTTATACATTTCAGCATGGTGGTTGGTGACTTATCAGACAGGTCGCCCAGATTATTGAAGAAATACTCTCCGACGCCCGTCTTTCTGCTGTTTCAGAGACTAAGGCATTTGCATAAGAAGTGATTCGTATCCTCTTCTGCGTCTGTATTGCCGCGGCCTCTGCAAAGCTCATCTGTACTTAGCCGCATTTTTATTTGATGGGCCGCCAATAGATTGTGGCCGGTAATGATTCATATAAAAAGCGCCAAGTTTTGTCTGCTTTAAGTGGGGATAAGCTTGGTTTTCATATATTTGTGTTTTGTCCAGATGTTTCTGGAAACGTGACATGTTGGAATTGCTCTCCGTCTTTCGTCTGCTAGTCGTTTGAAGTCGAGTGCTTTATTTGATTTAACAAATTCTAGGGGAGGAAGGACTGAATTTTAGAGTTTTGGATCTTATTCTGATCATTTTCATGTTGTTTTGCCTGCCATTTTGTTCTTTGGAATTCCCTTGTGTCCTAAAACCCATCAGAGTGTAACATAGTAGCTTTCGGGGAGCGTTATAAGCTCCTCGCGGCAGCGTTTTATTAGATTTGATTTGATTGCCGCGGATGAGATGGCTTTTATAGCAGATTGACTATCAATGTAAATGTCAATCTCTTTTCTAGTAACAAGCTTCGCGGAAAGTTCTCGTGCCGCCTCAGCTATCGCTAGGACTTCCGCTTGGAACACACTTCCGTGTTTCGGAAGTCTTAGTGATATTGCAATATCGGGTTCTGTGGAGTAGATGCTCAAACCCACTCCTTACAATGTTAGATTCAGTTCAAAATCAGTGTTCCCAATTATTCATAAAATAGCTCTTTTGTATTACACTGTTCAAAACTGGGATTCCCACTTATACAAAAATATAGGAATGTTGATTCCATCCAGAATAAGTTATACAAAAAAAATAGAGATTTTGTTCCACACTGATATTTTCAATTCAAATCCAGTGTTCTCACTTATACAGTGAGTTCCACTTAAAAAGTCAAATATTTTGCATTCATACGAGTATTTTTAAGTTAATAGCTGTTCTATCTACGTACACTTCATAATTTTTCAATTAAAATTCTAATTTTATATAATCCTCGTCCTCGAACAACACACCATAGCCGTTTCGCATGGTACGATGAATTTTAAAAAAAAAAACTTGTATACAGAATGTTAATATTGATTTCCACCGCAATACGAAGAACACAAAAAAAAATACCCAGTGACACATATCAGGGCTTGTGGGTGTCCTAATGTGCATAAAGTACGACGCTTTGCCTTTCTAATTGCCAGCAGGAAAAAATCATCATAAATTCATGTAGATAGCAGGATGCAAATATTATATGTATCTAGGAGAAAAAACTAAACCTCTTTTTTTTTTATTATTTTTTGACCTCGTGTATGAGAAGTACTCAACTTAGTTCAAAAAAATGACAGGCAACCCTGCAAGCGCGCCTGGAAAAGGTTCATGACCATCACACCATCAAGCGTCATCCATTTGTGGCGGTGGTGTGGCGCATATTACTGTATGATGATGATGCTATACTACACAAGGCTACTTGAAAATCTCATCAGTGCGTGTACGAGTGCATATACGCGGATTTAGCACAAAATCCCGACCGGAATATACTAGATACAAACTTGAGGGTTAGCAAAAAAAAAAAAATTAAAATTCTCATAGCAAAAATATAATTTACTCCGCAAAAAGGATACGAACGAAGGCGAATGACTGGAGGATACGGTGGTCTCCTTATCTCACAGCAACTTCCTATGACTTTGCGCATCAAAAATCGATTAAATATTTCATTCACACCGCATCGAAGGAGGGAGCCGGGTAGGGTAATATAACCATTGAATCTATCCGGTATCCGTATGTGTGGTAGATGTTTGGTTCATCCAAAGCATCCGTGCTGTCGGATTTATGGCTTTTGTAACGAGAAAGAAATCGGATGGAAGATTGAGTTTCCATGTAAACGCTAGAAAGAACAACTTCCATTAATGAACTGCCAGGGGGATAAGGTAGGTTTGAGTGCGTTCCACTTGGCGGTTGCTGATGATGAGATTGAAATTAAAAAGGAATTCCGAAACAGATGTATAGGTACCTTTGGTGGTAGATGCATTCTCTGTACTTGGCTGTAATGTATTTGTCACCTGGGGGATATGTTGTAAAGTAGAGAGAAGTTGATTCTGAGAAGATACTTGACACACTAAAGAAGTCTCAAGGGTTAATTTCTCATAAACAGCTTTACTAAAGTAGCAATACAAAACAGGGAATGTACTTTCAGGCAACAGAAGATGCTTGCACCAACACATACTACATCTTTCACCTCAAGCTACAGCACCTAAACTGTTTCATAAATGATTGAAAACTCTATTAAAAAGTTATGGATAGCTGAAAAGGAGACTGAATCTGAAGCAACACCTAGAAATCTAAGCTCAGTTTACTTAACACGACAGAAGCTACTTATCACAGGCATAACGAACAGCGATCCCCAAATATGATGAGCACTGTCGGACTCAGAAAGAATCAAGCCGTCTGGAATCAAACCACATTTTGAACTCACGCTAAGAACTACACTTCCTTACTTAAATCGGGCCACAGTGTAGAATGTACCTGGGCCTCAAATAATAAGCCGCTGCGTTCACCTCGATTATTAGGTAGCTGCTTCCAGTTGCGCACACCTAGGAAGTAATTTCCCACTTAACTGAGCCACCTATAGTGAAGTCTTCCTCTCCTGCGTCGACCCTCCTGGTGGATTGGAAGACTTTCTACGTGTCCGAGTCATCTTAGTCGCTGTAGAGGCCATACAATTTATCGTTGTGTATTTTTCTCTACTATGATGGCACGGCGACAAAGATCACCCAAAGAACTTTTCTTTCAAAGTAACTAAGGGCATTTTTATCCACTTGTAATACAGTGCTTGACTTCCGCGATGGTGTCGTTGACCGAGTTTATAGCAAGGCCTAAGTCAATAAGTTAGATCCCTACATGCCTCAAAATTATAGCTTAATATATCTATTCTCGTACGAGTACATGAGTAAACGTTGAAATGCCTTAAGATATATTCGGACATAAAAAAATCAGAAAGTTAGATTATATGGATGTAAAGGGTGGGCTGACCAACCTTTACCGGTAAAATCGGACACGCCTCGGATTCTTGGCAAACCTTTGACAAGAAGACGCTCCAAGGGTGACCCTGTAAAGGGTTACATGTGCATTAGAGTTCTGAATAGCAAAAGTAAAGCAAGTATTAGACCAGGGATAAATTTTAGCTGCTAGGATTTATTAGGCTCAGTCAGAATTATCTTCACGATGCCATTTCCAGGTTTTTCCCTTGCCAGAGCACATTTATAAAAAACTACTAAACAGTTACAAGCCCTTGGACTTGTTCTCCTTTTCCTCGTCTTAAGTCTAATTAAGGTTGAGTTTCTTCTTCTTTCTCTTTAAGGTTTGAATCGTAATAGGCATGTGGCAACTGATCGTTTATTAGGTGGTGAATGATGGGGTTGGCGAGAACGACCCCCATTCTACCTACCAGCACTTGTTGCTTTATTTCGAACTAACTATAAATCGGAACACGTTCCTAAGATTTGGAAAAATGTAAAAGTTATATTTATCGTCAAACCGGGTAGCAAACCAAGTGAGCTCCTTTAAACGTACAAACCTACCAGTCCAATAGGAAGGTTCTTAGATATTCGCATAAGCTAACGCACTCTAGCGAATGTGGGCAGAGGAAAGATTAAAGAACCCCTGCGCTATCTCATCAAAAGGATAAAGAGGGTCTTAAGATCTAAGGGAATCGATCAATGCGCTTTTTTTGAGGGCGATCTTGATAATATTGACTATGATATCAGCAGTAAATTGATAATTGTCAAGGAACTTACTTACTTACTTAGATAGCGCTACAGCCCGGATGGACTTGGGCCTCAACCAACAAACCTCTCCAGCCAGCACGATTACGAGCCAGCTGCCTCCAGTCGCGCACGCCAAGTTGGTTGAGGTCCCCCTCCACTTGCTTGCGCCACCTACTGCGAGGTCGTCCTCTACTGCGCCGTCCACCCGGGGTGGATACGAAGACTTTCCTAGCGGGAACGTTGGGCTCCATCCGCTCTGAATGACCCAGCCATCTTAGTGGCTGTATGTGAACTTTTTTTGGCTAAGTCGATGTCCTTATATAGGCCATATAGTTCGGCATTGTACCTTTTCCTCCACTCACCTTCTATGCTACCAAAAGATCGCTCGAAGAACTTTTCTCCCGAAATAACCAAATGCATCATCATCCGGTTTTGTCGAGGCCCATGCCTCTGCGCCATACAGCAGGGCTGGGATGATTGGTGTCTTGTAAAGAGTTACTTTGGTAATGCGAGATAGGGCTTTGCTACTCAATTGTCTTATTAGCCCATGAAAGCAACGATTGGCAAGAGTAATTCTTCATGTGTTCTCCTTACTGATGCCATTTGCGGAGTTCACCATAGAGCCTAGGTAGACAAAGTCTCTTACTACCTCAAAATTACATCTGTCTTCCGATTATGTCAATGTCATCCGCATAAGCGAGTAGTTGTACAGACTTGTGAAAGATTGTACCTCCAGTATTTGTTTGTGAGTTTCATACAATTCTCTCAAGTACTATGTTAAAGAGATCGCATGATAGCGCGTCACCTTGTCTAAGACCTTTCCTGACATCGAACGGTTGGCTGATGTTCTTACCGACTTCGATAGAGCAGCGAGAGTTCTCCATCGTCATTCTGCACAAACGGACGAGCTTGGCAGGGATATCAAGACTAGACATGGCTCTGTATAACTCGTCTCTATACACGCTATCATAGGCAACTTTGAAATCGATGAAGAGGTGGTGCGTATCGATTTTATATTCATGGGTTTTTTCAAGGATCTGCCGTAGTGTGAATATTTGGTCAATGGTTGACTTTCCAGGCCTAAAACCGCACTGATAAGGACCTATCAGGTGGGCGCCGTGGCGTAAGTGGTTAGTGTGTCGGATCGCTACGCATGAGGTTCCAAGTTCGAATCCCAGAAAATACCAAAAAGTTTTTTCACGGTCCCACCTCTCGCGAGCGTCTGACAGACATCCGAGAGTATTGTTGTCACGAAAAAGCTTCTCAAATCGCCGTTCGGAGTCGGCATTAAACTGTAGGTCTCTTCCATTCGTGTCAAAAATATAACGCACACAACATGAGTGGTTGCGAGAAGCTAGGCCCTAGCACTTTAAAGAGCTGTTGCGCCAAATGTCTTTATTTTGTATTTTTATTGTTGATGATCGGCTTTAGGCGTTCACATAATACGGCAGGCAGGATCTTGTAAGCGATGTTGAGTAGACTAATAACTCTGTAGCTGGCGCAGTTCAGAGGGTCTCCTTTCTTCAAGATCGGGCAAACGATGCTGAGGTTTAATTCACCGGGCATACTTTCGGCCGACCAGATTTTGCAGATGAGCTGGTGCATGCTCCTTACCAACCCATCTCCTCTTGCCTTGAAAAGTTCGGCGGCAAGACCGTCAGCTCCAGCAGCTTTGTTGGACTTGAGTTTAGATATCACTATCCTCACTTCATTCTGATCGGGTTGACGGGAATCTTGACTGCCATCGTCACTGTTGAATGGCTCATTTTGCCTGACAGCGGAACATTGGTCGTCATCGCCGTTTAACAGTCTGCAGAAGTGTTCCTTCCATATCCTCAGCACCGACTGCGATTCCACTACTATATTGCCGTTTTCTTCCCTGCAGGGTTCTGTTCTGGCTTTGGAACCCTGGCATATTCTTTTTACCTTTTGGTAAAATTTTAGAACATCATTCCTGCAATAAAGTCTCTCAATCTCCTCGATCGAGCGCTTCTCATGCTCCTTTTTCTTCTTTCTGAGAAGTCGATGTTCCTCCTATCTCCTGCGCACGTAAAGCTCGTAAGCAGCTCTAGTCATTCTATGCAGCGCCGCATTGTACGCCTCTTGTTTAGCTGGATGTGGTTGCCATTGTGGTGGACGAGAAAAGTCCAGTACATCACAGGCGGCTTATTGGCAACGCTGCCACTGGTCTTCCGCATTTGCTGCTGGAGGCATAGGATTAGAAGAAACACGATCGGCAAAGGTTCTGGCGGTCTCTTGCGATTGTAGCTTTTCGACGTCAAATTTCCTCACAGTATTTCGTTGATATCGTTATCGTTATCGATGATGATGATGATCGATTCGGTTGACAGTTTTTCGATCAAAAGAGAGCCATGTTCCTTTGTGAATGTCGAGACGTGGGAACCGCGTACTAGCTACGTCAAAGTTTCGCCCCGCTGCGAAGTCGACTAGCCTGAGTCCGTTGTCGGATGTGATGTCGTGCAGGCTGTGTTTTCCGACCACGCTACTAAAGACGTCCTCTCTTCCTAGCTTTGCGTTAAAATCACCTAAGATAATTTTAACATCGTGGCTAGGGCATTGCTCATACGTCTGGTCCAAGATCTGGTAGAAGTCATCCTTCGTCGCACCGTCCTTCTTCTTGTGAGGGGGCGTGAACGCATATTAGGCTAATGTTGGCAAATTTAGCCTTGATACGGATCGTGATGAGGCACTCGCTCACATGCCGGAAACTCAAGACTTCTTGCCTAAGTCTGTCTCCAATAGCATATCCGAATAAACGTTGTCCTTGTTGTCTGTAGCAATCGCCGTAGTAGATGTCGCAGTTTTCCGTCCTCCTTTTGCCCGCCCCATCCCATCGCACTTCTTGAATGGCGGTGATGTCTGCTTTGACACACTCTAGGGCCTCCGCAAGTTGTTCGGCGGCACGTGGTTTGTAGCGGGACCTAACATTCCACGTGCAGACGCAAAGATCGTTGTCCTTTTTACGTTTGCTTGGGTCGTCAACAGTAAGATCATCCGTGACCGAGGCTGTTGGTTGCTTCGTAAGCGAAGGTTTTTTCCATGGTAGGGAAGTTAGCCCGACGGCACAACCCCTAACCTGGACGACCAGATCCTTTTTTTTTTGTTGAACCCTAGGACAAGAGGCCGGATACACCGATGCCAGTAACCCACTTCGGGGATATGAGCGCTGCCGTTGGCCCATTATGGTTTCATCCGCCACTATCTCTTTTTCAGTACCCTGACGCAGTATTGAAAATCCTTATAGACCTCAGCTCTAAATATATCGAAGTAGCTCCGGCAAGGTATCCGCTGGCCTGAAGAATTCAACTACTGCACGTCCTCCTTCTGAGGAGCTCTTGCTAGACTTCTGAGACGCATATTTCAGCCAATCAGGTCAACAAAAGATTCCTCGTCCGGTTAAACATATGCGTGCTGAAGTTCACCCAGATGTGCGTACGTAGGTCTGAGTGTTCAGCTACACATATATCGTCAGACTCAGCATACGCTCATCGATGCGATTATGCCACCCCAATTGTCAAGGTACAAAGTCGAATAATCACTTCTTCATCTGGATAGGGTATGTACTGACAGTTAAAGGTAACCCGGAACATTCTTTTTCATTTATTGTAGTCCGTAGTCATAAGAGTCAGAGCTATTCCGATGAAACATACCAAGGGATCTAGATTACATGTTTTTCTGAATTAAAGAATTGTCTTCAAACATAGCCACATTTTAGAATACTGTCAAAGCCACTAAATTTGATGAGCATATGGATGCTAGTGGACTTCCCCACAAGAAATTGCTGCCTGAGCTACCATCTTATCAAGCCACACATGTGCTACCTACCTAGTGCTGCATTTGCCTGAAGAGACCTCCAAGCATATTCTTTGTGGATGCTTGTCTAAGTTACCTACCTGTGGATGGAAGTTCAGTTCAGTGGCGTGGGTTGTGGTGTCTTCCATAAAAAGCTCAACATGAGTTTCTCCTTCTGCCTTCCAGATCACTATAGCGTATTTCAAATGGAAATTATGGGGACAACGATTTTTTTTTTTATAATTTGTGCACATTCAAGGGGTTACCCTTTAAATGTTTTTACGCAGTATGGCGTAGGAAATGATAAATATACTCGTATAGAGAGAAAGATTGGTGCAGTGGTTTGAATCTGAGATGTTTCAGAAAAACTCTGGGGCTGGTGTTCAGATAAGTGGAGAGATTTTTGTTATTTTTGTCTTTGATTCTGATTCACAGTCATAGGCATGTGAATCACCCAACAGAGCGGACAATTTTTTCAGCTATATGACCAACGTATTGCCACTGTTACACCTTCACCATTGTGTTCATACAACCTTTCGCAATTGATCGGACTGACTTTATATATTTCATAAGAAATATGTAAATGCTTGCTGATATCAAGATTGAACCAAGCCCCAGCGGGGAACAGCAATCGTCAACCACCCGAGTATAAAGGAAAACGAATTACATCGAAGTTTTTCCAACCACTGCACCAAAGAAAGGTTCCTGCCTGGTAGTACAATGGACCGGAGAGTCTGAGTGCTCAAGGATTTGGGTTTCCTTTTTTAAAAAAAAAAAAAAAAGATTGAACCATATACCACTGGCGTGGCAATCGATGACGTTACCACTACACCAGGGCTACCCCCGGCTTTGTCATAGTTGGAATGTAATGCAATATCTATCAGAGATATTAGCATTTTCACTGACAGTCAAGCGGCAATCAAGACTTCTGCAGAGCTGTAGAGACGAAAAGGCAGATGAAAACATCCTTCACCTGCTATGCATACGTCTGACCCGATCCCAAAAAGTACTGCTCCATCTAAAGGGTCCGTTCTTCGGCGAACTGGCGTCCTCTGGCGTGATGAGCATCCTCCGGTTGGTTTAGTTAGTCCCTGGGTAGCCAAATGGAACAAAATGGACATCTGCTGTTCTAAGTGTATCTGTACTCTTGTACAGCTAAACTAACCTGAGCTTTCATAAGCTTCATAAGGAAAGTGGTAAACTATCTCCTAGGTTAATTAAGTTGCTTGACGCAATAGCTCTCTTAGGTGTATTTCTTGGACTAGCTCATGACAAAAAAAAAACCAATTCAGACGCGAAGGACTATTGAAATTTTGCAATTGTGATTCACTCCTAGGCGCCATGGCGCAGTGGTAAGTATGTCGGACTACTGCGCGTGAAGTTCAATGTTCAAATCCCGGAAAACACCAGACATTTTTTTTACGGTCCCGCCTCTCGCAAACGTTGACAAACATCCAAAAGTATTGCTGCCATGAAAATGTTTCTCAAAAACAAAGTAAGCATTGGCCTTCAGATACGGCACAAAAATGTGAAAAATATAACACACACAAAACGAGTGGTTAGAGAAGCTAGGCCTAGGCCCTTCATGAGCTGTTGTGCCAAATATGTATAAAACATATGTAGGTAGTTGTGATCCACTCAATAACTGGCCAAAATCACCGACATTATTCATACTACCCAGGTATTATTTACATACTACCCAGGTGGATTTCCTGAATCATTGAACATCTCAAAATCATATTGACTTTCAAATACTGCCAGTGTTTTCCAAGCAGAATTACGAGCTATCCACGAAGCATGCCGCTAGATCAAACTGCACACAAATATAACACCAAGGCAAAGATCACCATATTCACTGGAAATGATTAAAGTCATCGCCTAGGTTACTACATATGTCATCCAAACCAGTACGAAAGCGAAAGAGCTAGCATCGCTAAACGGTCAATCTAAGGTAATTCTGATTTGGCTTCCAGGGCACAGTAACGTTTATGGAAACAAACAGGCCAACAAACTAGCCTTGGAGAGGTCAGCTCTCCATATGCAGAATTAGTCCATATTCCGCTGGGAGCGGTCAAGGCAAAAATCTTCTCAAACTTTCTTATTAGCGGCAGCCTAGGCTGACAACTTGGGTCATATCTAGTTTGATGTGAACGAACTACAAAATGGCAAAACTAGACAAAAGGAATGCGTAAAGATATCGCCAGGATAACAGTGATCACCATGAGATATTGGCCGATAGTAGACCATGCGGCCAAACTAGGTATCCCACATAACACACTCCATGGATTGACGGGATCCCGAACTTTGCTCTGAAGGAGGCAATCGAAACGAGACTAGATGTCTTAACACCTCTACACCCCATGCCTAACAGAAGGAAAATTCCCGTCTCAATGGAAACGGCAACGACTAGTCCTTGCACCAAAGGGCAACAAACCTTCATAGCAATCATCGTCGTACAGGCCATTGTGCATGCTAGATACACTGGGGAAAGTGCTCGGGAAAATTATACCGACAAGACTAGAGCAATACCCGGAAGATGACTCGGGGCTTTGTAACCGACAATTTGGATTCCGAAAGAAACGAAGCACCAACCAGGTAATTAAAGCTGTGTGTGATATAGTACGTGATACAATTGCGGGAGAAAGATGGCTCGGAGGAACAAAACAGTACTGTGATGTGGTGACACTTGATATCAAGAACGCGTTCAATTCAGCCAACTGGAGCTGTATAATAAAAGCACTGAGTGACATGCAGGTACCAAACTACCTACAGCGGATAATTGTGAGCTATTTTGAAGACAGAACCCTTTATTATGACACAGAAGAGGGACCAAAGAGAAACAAAATCACGGGAGGAGTCCCTCAAGGTTCCAATTCTATGGAACATAATGTACAATGGCATTCTAAGAAAACAAAGGCCGAACGGAGTAGACATCATCGGTTATGCCGACGATATCGCAATTGTAGTAATGGCCAAAAAATCAGAGGAAGTTGTGCTAAACTACAATCAAACAATCGCAAACGTGAAACTATGGCTACAGACATCAGGTTTGGGACTAGCGGAGCACAAAGCCGAGCCGTTCTCATAAAAAAGTGGAGCACCTCGCCATACAAGTCGGTGAGCAAAGTATCGAATCGAAGCCGTGCATCAAGTACCAGTGAGTGTTGCTGGACCACAGACTCAGCCTTAGGGACCACCTAATGTACGCATGCGAGAAGGCCTCCCGGGCAGTAGCGGCACTATGCAGAATAATGTCTAATATTGGGAGACCAAGGCAGCCAATCAGAAATCTCCTAATAACCGTGAGTAGATCAATGCTCCTGTATGCGGTCCCAATATGGGCATCAACGATGCGTCATAAGACGTACATTAGAACGATGAACTCGGCGCACAGAATCGCATCTTTAAAAGTACGGCGCCTTTAGAACTGTATCAGCGGATGCGATAAGCGTAATATCAGGCAGAATGCCTACAGATCTAGACGCGAAGAAGACTGCGGCCCTACGCGAAAACGAGCACGATGACGGAACAACAGCTATAGAATCTATAAAAGCAGAATGGCAATGTAGGTGGAACATCACAACCAAAGGGACATACAAATTGATCCCCGAAGTTGATGAATGGATTAGCAGAAAACACGGGGAGGTAAACTACCTCCTAACACAATTTCTATCAGGGTATGAGTGCTTCCGGGAGTACCTCTATAAGTACAAGCACGCGGATGACCCATTCTGTCAGCACTGTGGAGGAAAGGTGCAGAACGCAGAGCATGTACTGATGGAAAGCCAAAATTATACCAGGGCCAGGAAAATCCTAGAAAGAGCCATTGGCGGGCAAGTGACCCCAAGAAGCCTGATCTCATTTATGTTGGCGAGAAGCGAAGGCTGGGAGACTGCAAATAAAGTAATCACGAGTGTGATGCAGCAACTACGTATAGAGGAACGTGCAACGAACGAGGAATGCAAGAAACGAAGATCCTGCCAGCTCTGGGAGCTAAAAAGGAGTAATGAAACATCAATCCTGCCGAAGGAATGCCTTCACTGAGAGTGCCGCAGGGGAACAATAGGACAAAGAAACCGGAGGTGGTTTTTAGCACGTAACCATGCAGGAGCATGGAGTCGGGCATAACTCGTAGCACGGGCTGCAAGTATCCATGAAGGATTTTTACTCCTACCCGCGCATCAAAAGAAACACATAACACACTCTATCCTAGTTGCAATGTCACAACCGAAAAGAAGAGTCGTATCTACTATACATGCGCCTGTCCGGCACCAGCTAGGGCCAGACAACGAGCTTTAGAGAAAACCTTTTCCAATTCACTTAGAAAGGTCTCAATGGAAAATACTAAAGAAATAATAACTTTCTTAAAATCAACAGGTTGGGCAACACACTGCATCACCAACACACCTCAACAGCCAGATTACATAAGTTGTCGTATCAAAACAGCATCTAGTGCTAGTTAGGTTTCTTAACTTTTTAAAGGAGCATACACTTCTACCTACCTACCTACAAGGCTAGAGTGAATAATATCGTAATAAAAAAAATAAAAAACTAATTTTTTTATTATTTTTCTGATATGTACAATATATGTATACATGTGTAAGTGTATCTACATAAAACGTCTATCATTACACTCTTACTTTTAACAAAGTGGGAACACCGATCACACTAACTCCCACCACTCACCTCAATCAACTTTGAATTGATTTTCCTTTTTATATTGGTTTTCACTTGAACTAACCCCAATCATGTATTTCCGTTTTCTCTGTCCTTTTTTATTTCAGGTATCATTAAGCATATCTATTCTGCTCTCGCTGACTGTGTTCTTCTTGCTATTGGCGGAAATTATACCCCCAACATCATTAGTTGTTCCGTTATTAGGAAAATTCGTACTATTTACAATGATTCTCGATACATTCAGGTAAGTAAAGCGACTTTTATATGCAAAATGCCAGACAAAAAATTACACTGGCCTTGGCACAGTGTATATCCTAGATACTTTGGCAAATCACTGTTATGGGTCATTAACGCTGCTGTGCCAAAAAGAAAACAAAAAATCCCTACCACAGGAACACAATTTTTTTTCCAGGAGAGTTGCAAAGTTCATTGAATACATTTCCGTACCTAGATGTTGTTGGTATTGGGTGGAAAAGGATTCGTTTGCATTCCACCGCACACCACCCCTATCAAAGGTGATCTGGGCAAATAAATTTGTTTCTTCCGGAGGAGTGTTAATTTTTTTTTGTTTTTCTTTTTGGGGAATTGAGTGGAATTTTATGTTAACGTTTAAGTTTTAATGTCCCGCAGGGCTGTTGTGGAACACGGATGCACTGGACGGTGGTCTTTCGGTATTTATGGATATTTTATTGAGTTTTTCCACCCTCTTCCCAATCCAGAGGTGGATGGAAGGAGGGGAAAGGGCAAAGTTTGATGGTCAGATTATATGAGGAGCTAAATTACGGTATGACCGGAAGTTAAGGAGCAACTCGTAATTTGGCGAACGAACATTGAATTCTTAATTAGGTCCAGAAGGTATTGTTTCTTGGAAGTTTTGAACCCTTTTGTTTGGTATTATGAGCTTAGTTCTTAGTTTGAAAGATAAATCATAAATAATGAAGACTGACCCAATTAAGTAATATAAAATGTCCATTCTGTTGCCGCAAATTGGTGGGTGGTATAAAGTCTACGCAAATTTAATTGGAATGCAGATTATAAAATGCGTTTAAGTTTTAAACTAATTGAACCAATTATGTGACTTGCCAGGAAGTTTTATACGATGCAGGGCGATGCAGTTTTATTTCCTGCTTTTAAAAAATAAGAATAAGAAAAAGTTTCATTGGCAAAATTGATTTATTTTATTCAAAATAGTCTCCTTCTGACTCAATACAACGATTTGCATGGTGTAAAAGCATGTCGAATGGGTGTTTTAGATCGTCGGCTGGGATGTCCTTTAGAAAGTCTTACTTACTTACTTGCTTAGGTGGCGCTACAGATCGGGGTGAACCTGGGCCTCAACCAACAAGCACTTCCATTTAGCTCAGTCTTTAGCTAATTGCCTCCAGTTGCGCACTCCAAGTTCGTCAAGGTCTCCTTGAACTTGTGCGCGCCACCTACGGCGAGAAGGTCCACTACTGCGTCGTCCCTCGGGGTTAGATTCGAAGACTCTGCAGGCCGGAGCGTTGGAGACCATGTCCTAGCTCTACATGTCCTAGCCATCTCAGGCGCCAAATACGCAGTTTTTTTTGACTAGGTCGGTCAACGCAAACGGGACCGAAAATCTTACGAAGAATTTTTCTCTCGAAGCGCCCACGGATGTCTTCATCCTCATTTAATAAGGTCCATGTTTCAGCACCGTAAAGTAGGACTGAGATGATCAGGGTTTTATATAGAGTCTCCTTAGTTGTTCGAGATAGGGCTTTACTGTTGAATTGCCTTATAAGCCTAAAAAAACAGAGATTGGCAAGAGTTATTCTTCGCTTGATTTCTGCGCTGATGTTGTTCTCAGAGTTTATAGCAGAGCCAAGGTAGACAAAGTCCCTTACTACCTCGAAGTTATAGCTGCCCACTGTGATGTTTTGTCCAATTTGTCGGTGTTGGCTGTCCCTTCTTGTTGACAGCATATACTTGGTTTTGTCCTCGTTTATCGCCAAACCCATTTTGGCCGCTTCCGCCTCAATACTTGCAAACGCACCGGTGACAGCCCGCTGAGTTCTTCCGATAATGTCTATATCGTCGGCGTATGCAAGCAGTTGTACAGACTTGTAATAGATTGTGTCTCCGGTGTTGGCTTGTGAGTTCCGCACAATCCGTTCAAGTACAAGTCACATGACAGCGGTTCACCTTGTCTAAAACCTTTTTTGACATCAAAGGTCTCGGTGAGGTCATTACCGACCTTGATGGAGCAGCTAGCGGTCTCCATCGTCAGCCTGCACAGACGGACAAGTTTGGCAGAGATGTCAAAACTAGACATGGCTCTATAAAGCTCTTCTCTATAGATGCTGTCATAGGCGGCCTTGAAATCGTTAAAGAGGTGGTGAGTATCGATTTGGAATTCTTGGGTTTTCTCCAGAATCTGGCGAAGTCTGGCGGTCTCTTGCGATTCTAGCTTTTCGACGTTAAATTTTCTCACAGTGATTCTTCTTTGTTGCTCAGATTGGGATATCCGCATTCGTACCTTGGCTACAACAAGGTAATGATCCGAGTCTATGTTGGCTGCTCGGAAGGTCCAGACATCCAGAATACTGGAGGCATGAATTTGGTTGATCTTTACAAGACCATTGGACCGCCCTGTCTGCTTATGAATATGGAGATGAGGAAATCATGTGCATGCTATGATGACATTTCATAAAGATTTAGTAAGAGTCAATTGGGATACGATCGTCTACCAGGGGCTTGTATGTATTGGCAAGAATAAACATACTTCAATCAAGTTGGAATACCGGACTTGAGAGATAATAGACATTCGAATCACTCTGGGGCTACCATTTGTTTCGCTTAATTCCTCAATTCGCTTCATTCCAGACCAAAATAAACAGTTTCTAATAATCTGTCAAAGCTCAGCAGTAGCCTAAAGCACTTATGTATGCCTAACCCCGATGACATGATAATTTCAATTCAACATTAATTCCCATGACTGCACTTAACACGATCATTTACCATCTCTCTACAACCCAATGACGTTAATTGCTTCGTCTTCCAACATTAAAATCGTTTAATGCTCATTAAAATGTGCGTTAATGCTTGCATACCACCCACCACCAACACATATGCACTCATCCTTCCTCCGAAAAGTAGGTCTCGTTGTCCTTGCAACTCCATTCGCAAACTTTACACAGAGAATGTCATGTGAATTGTCGTCGTCCTAATTAACCCCCAAAGAAAAATTCCTGCGAATCCTTCGCACAGCAAGAGGCAGAGATACTAAGGATTCCTATCTCCCTCTACTTATGGTAGTGTCAACAGGAATATTACGCCTCCGAATTTTTGCCATTAAATATTTTCATTAAATATACTTACGTGTCGTGTCATAATTGTATGTAGTGGGGGACTATGTGTATGGTGTATCCGACTTATTCCAGTAACCTTCCTATATCCGGCGTTCATTGCCGAGACGGAAGTAATGTCATCGTGTCGTTGGGATAATGATGTCTGCCAGAAATGGTGTCGTGCGGTTGGGATCATTACCAGGACTGGGCGGGTGCTGTTGCTTCAACTATGTCAGTGGGGTTTTGTGGTGAGTAAAGTTGGATGGCGGTGGGAATTCCATTCTTTACTTTTGGTCTGGTGTGTCTGGTTGGTGAAATGATGTAATTAAGGAATTTTTATGGGGTTTTGTAGATAAGAAGTTTATTACTTTTTGGTTTATATGTCGTTCGGAAGGCATTTCCGATATTTCGCTAATAGTGTTAAGGTCAGAAATTTTTGGGGTGAAACTGCTAAGTGGGTACATTTTCTTTAGCAGTGAACTCA
Organism: Brachypalpus laphriformis; assembly: GCA_945910035.1. Classification (NCBI taxonomy): domain Eukaryota; kingdom Metazoa; phylum Arthropoda; class Insecta; order Diptera; family Syrphidae; genus Brachypalpus; species Brachypalpus laphriformis. The sequence continues at coordinate 40,778,252 of OX246753.1, forward strand.
AAAATTCCAATGGGAACACATACCTTTCAAGTGAGTTTCATTTTTGACGAGTGATCCGACTTGTTAGTGATATTGCGTCGTCATTATGGAACACAAGTGTCTTACGATAAATGAGCTCTGAGCGTTTCTCTGATGGATTCGTTCATATTGGCCACTTGCCGGCATTATACATTCAAATCGATTGTTATTTATTCTTCCGACATAGAGGTATCGCGCTCTATGTAAAAAGTTACTTCCAACTGCAGCCCAAGTTTGGTAGCTCAGATGATCAGAGAAGTACGGCGCTTTTTCGAGGGACGAGCTGCGTGAGGAGCTTAGGCGGCGTGGCTTGGACCAAGGAGGGCTGAAGAAGGCGCTGCTAAAAGGGTTACTGGACGCTACAGATTCGGTGGAGCTCGATGGAAAACCCTCGGGGAATGGTTTTGCGAGCAAATCGAATGAACTTCAGGAGCTTCGGCATTAACTCCAGCTGCTGAGGGACAAATTCGCGGAGCTCGTAACGACCAAGGCAGATGGGAACGGCAAAACGAGTACGCCTCCTCCCGCTCCAAAGGCTGAAGTGCCGGCAACTGCTGTCTCGTCGAATGGGGCTAGGTGCTGCTTTCAGAACCTGTATACGGTGCGAGATATCATCGAAATGCTGCTTGAGTTTAATCGTAAGGCAATCGCAGGGCTGTCGTCGAAAGCATGGAGAAAGAAGGTAGCGGACATTCAGCGCATTTATGCCCTCGACGAAAGGTTGCTACTGATGGCGGCGACAACAAAACTGGTGAGTGTAGCCAAATTATGGAGTCAGGGCACAACTGTCGAGACGCTGGACGAGTTTTTCGCTGAACTATGCAGGAACTTCCCAACAACCGATGATGACGCGGACGTCCACGACCGATTGAGAGAGCGGAAGCCGACGCGGGGTGAAGATCTCGAGGAATATATCTTCGAGATGCAAATGATTTCGTCAAAGGGATGTGTACAGAAGACCTCCCTTATAAAATATATAATTCAGGGAATTGCAGATGGGGAGTGCCGGGAAGCATTCCGATAGGTTGTTGGACTAAGGCCTCGGAATCGACGTGTGGCGGAGAAGTCTCGGTAGTGGGAGTCGGAACACCGCGGTGAAGGACCAGTGACCAGATCGGAAGGTGTCCGAGATGAACTAAGGTGCTGTGGGTGCCAGCAGGTGGGGCACTACAAACGGGATTGCCCCATACAACATACCCAAGCTGCGAGGGTTGGACAGACTATCGGTACAGTGGGGAACGCTGAGAGACCAACCCAGTTGATTTTTAAGGAAGAGTCGATGGAGGACATGACTGAAAGCGATACAACAGAGTACGTACACCAAAGACGCCACCGTGAACGGGTTCCCAGTCAAGGCGTTCATCGACTTGGGAAGCGATTGTGTTACTTTGTGTCGCTCAGTCGTAGACGAGGGACACATTAAGTACGTCGAGGACGGGAAACCGAGTAGGTTTGGAGGACGACAGTCAACCACACAAAATGCTGATTGGGGGCAAGTTACTGGACCAGCCACACGTAAAAATCGTTAAGTCCTATAAACATTTCTCGATTATAGACTGCAGCACTAAGTCCCACCAGAAGAGTCGTACGGAATCCAGGAGCTGCTCAGGAGATCCCAGTCGCGGTATGAGCGGAGCGAAACACAGTTCGGATTATTCCAGGTGCAGTAGAAACGGGGGTCTCGTAGTGGAAGCCGCAGCCGCAGCCGCAGGCGAAATTGTAGCGGATCGCGGAGGAGCAAGAGTGGTTCTGGAAGTCGGCGTTATAGTGGAAGTGGTTCCAGAAGAAGTCGAGGTGGATCGAGGTGAAGTAGAAGCGGCTTCAGATGCACTCTCGATCAAAAAGGTGTCACAAAGTTGCCGAAGAAGAAGAGCGTAGCACAGTCCAGGGATTTCGCGGAGCAGCGTTCTAAGAAAAACTCAACCCGAAAAGCGACACCGAGGTTTGGATTGTGAGGACACGATCAGTTAAATATGGCCGAGTTGTAAAGTCAACGGTAACCCCAAAGGTATATAAAGAAATACTGCAGCTGAATTAGGGGTCAATCACCGACTGTTCGCGATAGTGATAACAATACCGAATAAAGAAATCACTAGTAAAATTGTTGTTGTTTGTTTAGTTTGGTTCCGCTCTCGCTCACCTCTTTCACAAGTTGTATTGGATAGATGTCCTTTCTCCGACCCTGATTCTGATACTTATCAATGACCTCATATCTCTCATTCGCAATCTACTCCATTTTTCGCTGACGAGAGTACCCTTGAATTCGTCTCCACGGTAAGAGCCCCAAGCTATGGAGTCCCAATGACAGCGAATGTCTGCCGAGCTCAAATCTGATATTGATGCAATTATCAATTTGGGTACAAAAATCGAGTTGAGTTGAACTCGTCAAGGACCCTATACTGTCTCCTTATTCTAAAGTAGGACACTATCGCAGACAAACTAAAGATGAATTGAGTTGATATTTAGAGATTCGATGGCTTGTCAATGCACTTCATATGCACGTAAATCAGGGTTTGCTCTCTGGTAGTACAATGGACCTGTTGCGTCTGAGTGCTCCTGTTTCCTATCCCGGCAAAAAAAATAAAAAGTTATATTCTGTCAAACTCGCGTCCCTTGTAAACGATATGCTATCATTAGGTATTAGGTGACGCAATGGTCAGTATACTTAACCAAATCTTTTCAAAATTTTCAGCTTTACAGCCAACCCAAAATCTTAAGCTTTAGGTGCAAAATAGATCCCAGAACAGAAGGACGCCAGATCGCCGAGGTCGTCAAGGAAGGGGGACCCTAGATGGAGCATTCTTTTGTGCGACAGGGCTGGACAGGTGCATATGAGATGAAGGATGGTTTCCTCCTCTTCTTCGTTCCTACAGCTTCTGCAGAAGTCATTGGAGAAGAGGCCCAGTCTTTCGGCATGTTGGCCTATAAGACAGTCTCCAGTGAGAACACCGACAACGCAGCTGATTTGTGTTCGCTTTAACTTGACCAGCTCGGCACTACGTTTTTGATCCAGCTTAGGCCAGATCGGTCTCGAAATGTGACACGTTGAGCCGTTTTCCCATTATCGTGGTGAGGGTCTGCAAAGATTTCAAAACGACCTCATATGAAGCGGTATGTGTTCTTGCTGGAATGATACCAATAGATATTCAAGCCGCCGAAGCACAAATAAAGTTCCAAAACATTAAGAAATGCAAGTTGGTATACAGAATGACGTACAACCTTCCTCAAGAAGGCGCTGTATTAACGCGTGTCAACAACATTGGAATTGGTCTACAAAAGGCAGATGGACGTGCCGATTAACCCCCCAGTGTCGACTAAGCCTCTTTTAAATGAGCTTAGTTGAAACTTAGTGGGATGGATGATAAACCCAACAGAGTTAATTTTGTTCTATGTTCTTCATCATTTAGGACAGTGTTTTTTAAAGTTGTAAGGTAGAAAGAGGTGACGATGCGTAGTATTTTTTTAATTTTTGTAGATTGTAGGTTTCTGTTGCTCTCCCCACAAGCGTCGCAGATTGAAGTGTCACTTAAGCCAAGCACGTTAAGATGCTTGGCGAAAGCAAAGTGGCCTGTCAAGACGCCAATAAATTGTCTACAGTCTTTTCTGCTGAGCGACAGCAAGAATGCCGCTGATTTCTTACAGACTTCCGGGAGCATACGTTTAGTCAACCTGCATCCTGGAGAGTCATGCCACACACAATTGTGCTCATGAGAGACCCAATCGTCAATGGAAGCCCTAACCGAGGACACAGGGAGACCCAACGCGGGTTCGGGACCTGAGAAAGCCTCCTCTGAGCATTGTCTAACAATCTCATCGGAGTTTTCGTTCTCCAAGATCCCAGTATGACCTAGGATCCAGAAAAGAGACAGAGAATTCAGCCTTGCGATCAAGTTCAAATAGTTTTTGGTTCCTCGAACTATTTTGGAAATAGTTAAAGGGTTAAGCAAGGCGTTAAGCGTAGCCTGACTGTCACTACAGACACAAATGCTACGTCCCTTCCACCTGTTCTTCACAACATAGTTCATGGCCATTACGATTGCATAAGTTTCCGCATATTGCCTATTGAGAAAAGAAGTCTAATGTTATCGGCTTCCATGAAGACACCAGCACCAGACCCTTGACTGGTTTTGGAACCGTCCGTGAAAATACGACTACATTCCATTCCTGATTCAGACTATGACCGAAGCCAGTCCTGAACACAAGAAAAGTCGACTCTGAATTTGCGTATCAGCTGAAGTTCTGGTGTCATTGCGTCAGACGGCATATCCATAAGACCGGAGTCGTAAGATAAGTGTCGCGCAAGTTCCTTAAAATTCCAGGGTGGAGTATACCAAAAACCGCCCGCCTGAGATGATATAATGATATAAATATCGAGGCGAGATAAGTTCAGCAAAGCATCCTAAGCAGAGCCAGGCGTACTCGGAGAAGCTCCCGTGTAGCCGAGAATATGATACTACGAGTATATGATCAAATTCTTCACGTATACATTTTTGGTACACACTCATGCCAGTGTTAACCATACCAATTCTGTTACCCAGCATTAGCATCTATACGGTATGCAGTATCTTTGGTACCCTAGCTGACAGATTTTCGAAAAGCACTCATCTTTACCCCTTTTATCATGTCGGTGTTCCATGCATTTCTAATGAATTTTAAAATTTTTTTTCCTCTGGACTAAGTTAAGAATACTTCATGATCCAATAGCTTTTCTGATTTTGCTGCAAGTGAAGCTTTCTTCTGCAGTTATCCCCGGTTTACTTGAATAGAGTTAGACTACTATTTCTTACTCAAGAAAAATTATATAAACTACTCCTTTGACCTGCAGTCATGTGTTCCTTTCAACAAACCTCTAAAACGACTACTACCAGAAATACCCACTGATGCATGTACACATGTTGCGAGGAACATAAACAAAGTTAAAGTGTGGAGCTAGTTACCAGTAACTTGCTGTAACTAGCATGCTGCCCAACATAACCCTAAACAAACTCTCCTCCGGATACCAAAATGTCAAAAAGCCACAGTATACCAGCAAAGCGTCTGCTTCTTCCCAATTGCGGTCACGCAAATGGGAACAACTCCAGACTCCCGTTTTCGGAAGCCCCAGGACCAACCCCAATTATTTCCTGTGGCAACTCACCACATACGCTACTGTCTGACCTGTTTCGCAACTAACTCAATTACAGGCCGCCAACTATGGGTTAACATTGCACACACGAACAGTAATTCGATTAAAGCCCTCGTCCTTAACTATACAGTGATAGATTTGTTCCTGGGTAGTGGGCGTCCGACGGTTACTGGCAGCCACTGGCTATCGACGCAGTAGTAAATAAGTGAAATTGCCAATAAATGAAGCTGGCCATACATTGTTACCGAAAGCAATCTACTTATTTATTTATGTGCCTCGTTTTTATTTTATTCCTTCTCCCTTTCATTTCATGTATCGTCCTTGCGTCTCTGGAATGATGTGGCCACAACTTCAACACGAACATAACAGTATATGCGTTACAGTAGTCGTACTGAATGTACACTTTCGTTCGCCACAAACTCATACAATGGCCCCATGGGTACGTACTGTGTTCATAAATCAGTTGCCACGTATACTGGTGATGCGGCGACCACTCTATCCAATCAGTGAGATGATGTAAGTTTAATGGCAGCCCCTTCGGCCATCTCAATCGATATTAATTTAATTCTGATTTTTGCACTTTCATTCCATTCTCTGCAGACAATCATCACGACGTCTAATGGTCCGGACATGCAATGGACTGGAATTGAGGGATCAAATACCACCGCTGCCGCCACCAGTTGCCTTGTCAAAGTAAGTAATCTCCAAATCGGCAACTAGCCTTTAGTCTAATGAATCATAGTCGTCCCTTTGGTAGGCTTCATCATAGTCCGAAGACAACATCGCGGAGTACATCGCCCCATCTCCAGCACAGAGTACAAAGTTTCAATCTGATGGACGAAATGACAGCGCTGCCATATCCTTCGACAATATCGACGGTCAACCAACAGACATCGACGACATCATCACTGATCGATGGCCATCATCACAGTCAGTACCAACAGACGAGTGGCAGTTTGCTGGATCACCCGCTGACGCCGTCACGTTTTCGTCAAATGACATCGACCTCATGTCAAACGAATGGTATGGGAAGCTATAATCCCAATCAATCGGCATCCACATCCACCCTGCACCATCAGCAACAACAGCAGCAGCAACAACAGCATCATCATTTGTATCGCCAACAGTCTACATCGTCGGCGACATTCTCACCGGCGCCCTTGCATTCGCATCAGCAGCATCAGTCAACGACCACCTGCGATCTGTTAGGTAACTCAAATGTGATAAAATCCACAACGACGGTGAACTCCATAGCAACTGCCTCGACACTGGCGGAGTCCTGTTGTAGTATTCAGGCGCAATATCAACCGATACATCATCAGCCATCGCATTCGGCGTCGATAGTGGGGACAGCGGGCGCGAGTAGTAGCAACAGTCATCATCAGCAGCCACTGCAGAATCAGGCACCTTGTTGTTCCTCGGGGAGATCGTGCACAACGGTGAGACATCGATGGCACACTTGCCCCGAGCTGCACAAAGCGATGGATGGTGTGACGTATATTGCGGATCAAACACGGAAGGAGGAGGAAAGCACAAGGGTGAGTTTCGTAATAATCCCTTTTCAGAATTTTACCACAAGTAGTGTGCATCTCATTGGCAGAAGGTCTCATTAGAATATTACCGCAACATGGTGATACGTGATCGTAACGTTTTAAGTCGTACAGATGTACGTAACGCGAGGAAACCAAGGTTTTCTTATAGTTTCAGACATGTTATTGCAAAGTGCTATGCGTCCATGTGTTGCATTTGGAACCAAAAAAAAAGTTGCCAACTTTATTCTAGCTTTTTGGGGTGTTTATTCCTGTGATGGTATTTTAAATCGAGGACTGAGGTGGGCTCGCCGATTCCACGGTTAGCCCAAAGAAATACCGAAAACTCTGGGAAAAAAATACTTTATTGTCTAAAATGTAATACGATACATTATTTGCTGTTAACATACAACGAGTTCATTACTAACGGTTTTTGTACTTGAAATATATTATTGGCAACCCTACCGACGTTGAGTGAGCTTAGGAATGCGATGAGATAGAAATTCATTCTCTCTCGATCGGCCCTAATAGAAAAAACTAGATATACATATTTCCTTTTTATATTATTACGGCTATTACTTATATTAATATTAAATACAATTGTGTTTATAATAGTACTTAAGAATTTCATATAGAACTTAAACTACCTTAACTTTAAGCTTGGTCGTCCTCAGGTCAGAGCTCGATGAGGCTGGTTTTGGTAAGAGTCGGGGCGGATTTGCTGCCAACTCGGAAAAGTAGTCTCCTTTATGGGACGGCTTGAAGTATTCCGATTCGCTTTAAAGGCAGGCTCGGAAAATTTCAGTCTGCTTTATGGGCAGGCTTGCAGGGTTCCAGTCCACTTTCTGGATACGCTCAGAAAGGCAGTCCGCTTTATGGGCAGGCTCGGAAGGTTCTATTCCGCTTTCTAGGCAGGCTCGGAAAGGCGGCAAATCCGCTATGATATCAACCATAATGCTCCTCCCAGACGGAAGGAAACTTATCGGACGACGGGCCGGCTAGCAGTTGAATTTATTTTAGATATAGACGTAGGAAATACTCATTAGTGCAAGACCCTGGTCCAGTAACATAAAGAAATCTACAGATAGTCCCGGCTTAAAACTCTTCTACAGCTGAATACTGCCTGTACATATTATGTATGTGCTGAGCAATCAAATACTTTGCCTGAAAGCTTATTCTTGAATATGATGAAAAAAAAACGAGTCTAATATGGATCATTGAGATACACTTAAAAAAATGTCAATAAGGCTCGCTTCCTACTCGATAGATACGAGCTTTACCAGGCGGAAAGATGGGTTTAGCGGTCAATAAAAGCAAAATAAAATATTTGGTGTCTAGAAAAAAGGACACCCAACATCGGTGTCTTGCACAGAACTGTACAATAGACTGAAATCATTTTTAGGTAGTAGAGAACTTTGCCTACCTAGGCTCTATGGTGAGCACTGCAAGTGATAACAGTGGGAAGATCAAATGAAGAATTACTCTTGCTAATCGCTGTTTTTATGGGCTAAGAAGGCAATTGAGTAACAAAGCCCTATCTCGAACTACTAAGGTAATACTTTATAAGACACTAGCTGGTTGTACCCGCTTCGCTGGGTCTTTAAATGTGCGATTTCAAGTACACTTCTTTAGAGCACTCTCCGTTTTGTCAATTAAGTAGTTCACACGCTAATCCTTTATGAGGTTCGCGAGGGTAGGATAATTAGGTGCACTCTCCATCATTTTTGAACCTCCGCCGTCAACTCTAACTCATCTGGAGAAATCCCTAGATTGCTCCAAGAGAAATGTCGGACTTGATCCAACCATCTATTTATAGGCCTACCGAGGTGTCACTAACTTGATGTTGCGGCAATCATGACACGTCTTGGAAACCAGCTGGGGACACGCTCTGCGCGACGAAACCGTCAAAGCATAAATCCTTCCGTTCAAAAAAGCAGCTGCTCTACATTGAGTGCCTCGCGTACTCGGGTGTTACGCAACACCGCGAAGGAACCTCTTTTAAGAGCTTGTATCCGCGACGGTACGTGAGAGTTGGAACATATACCAATTTAAAAACCGATAATTAGGTTTGATCACTATAGGTAAGCTCGGCTTTCCTTATAACAGATTGACCAAACTCTCTCAAAATTGATCCAACTTGACCATTTCTACAGAATAACTCGACATTGCTTTTTCCATCACTCGTGAATAAGACCCCGAGATACTTAAACGTATCCAGCTGCTTCATTGAGACTCTACAAAGATGCAGAGTGTACTGAATATGCGTTATGGAAACAATCAATACTTCCGACAAACGACCAAGGATGACCAAGTCATCCCCAAAGAGAGGATGACTAATCCTTAAGTCCCCCACTTTGCAGCATTCTCTGCCACAGCTGTACTGCAGCATCCAGTCCATATATGCAATAAAGAGGCGAGGTGACGAAAGGCACCCTTGGCAAAGTCCAACCCCCACAGTGAAGGGTATTGATCTACCGCCATTTACCCGAACATAGCTTCTATAGTTTGTATATAAATATTGCGTCGCCTTTAATAAGGAACTCCAGAGTTTGCCTCGAGGAACCCTAGCACATACTTTCGCCAAATAAACAAAACAGGTGTATACAGGTTCAGCATACTTCCAGGTCTTCTCAAGAACTATTCTGAGAGTGAATAACTGGTCGGTTGTGCTTCTGCCGAAACCATTGCTCATCCACCAAACTATCATCAACAAGAGCTTTGGAACGCATTTCTAGCACCTTAGCAAACACGTTTCCACGGGGACTTAAAAGAGATACTACCTTTAGTTGATTCACTCTCTTTTGTCCCCGCTTTTACAAAGAGGGACAATCATGAGGTGTTTCACCGCATACCTATGCCACTTTAATGACACGTGAGAGCCATTGCACTCACTCACTCAATCAAAGCACTTAGCATTTCTGGCCCGATTTCATCCACATCGGTAGATTCGCCAACTTGTAGCGATTTGATAGCCAAAGTCTCGAATATAGTTCTGCCATCTTCCTGATGACATGGCTTGTTTGGGATTGAGCAATTCTGAAAAGTGCTTGCTCCACCTCCATCGCTCATTGGAAAGCAGTGTACCGTCTTTGGTTTTGACTCTTTTCACGATATTCAACTTTCTTCTTGTGATTCGGCGGACAGAATATTTTATTTACAGATATACAGTTACGTTTCAATGAAACAGTTTATAACATTTGAAAAACACGTATAATTACCTGAAGTATTTCTCGAAAAACACCTTCTAAAAGGTAGGAAAATAAACTTGAAGTATGAGTATTCAACTTGCAATATACTGCCTACGCCACCCTGTTAATAATTTATTTTAATTCTATTAAAACATTCTAAAATGTAGACAAATCCAGCATCAACATCAACAGCATCTCATCTAATAAAATGGAAAAATATTGCAATTTTTCTGTCTGTACATGCATATGTATTATATGTACATACGGTCGCGTATATTGCCAAATCTCTTAATTGCAAGAAGGTTTGACATATCCTAATTAATAAAATTTAAGATGTCTTAGATTTGACATTGGCACTGATAATAATTTTTTTCAATGTTTACTCCAGAAGAGATCACACACAAAAGTTCAAAACAGCGCCCCCATATACTCACATACACACACTATTGCAGCGATAGCCTCTGCTGCATGGCTACTGGCAGTGGTCTCCACTAAAGGAAATATAGATCAGATCAATCTTAGACGAATTTGCTAAAAACGATTTCTTCTGTTTTTAAATTCAATAAGCCATTGTTGAGTCAGGACAGTGTGAATTTAATTTGAACCCCCTTTCTGCCACTTAGAACTCGAGTGCTCAGTTCCTGTAAGTGGTAGAGCAATTTTTAATACAATCTTCCCCGGCAAATGCAGATCACAACAGTGAGAACCGCCTTCAAATCCCTTCAGTGGTTCCCGAGATTATCGCAGTCATTCACGTTTTGGGGACTTCCTTTTATACGATGTAGTTTGCTTGATGAACATGAATATGCGTGCACTCCACTGGTGGGCATATATTATTGAGGTACCATTACGTACTTACTCCCTATTCGCGGACAAACAGAAAAAATGCATTCTCTTTTATAGATGTAGAGAAGAGACTAATTATCACAGTCCTTCTGTATGGCGTAGTGGCATAGATTTTTTCAAAATCGGATGAAGATGCCCTTGATTACTTTGAGCAAAAAGTTCTTCCATTGACCTTACTACTTCATAACAGACATTGACTCGATACGAATGCCATTGAGGCGGACAAGCGTAAAGATGGACACACCCTCATTGCCGTCGCTGGTCTCACCCGCGTCGCTCTTCTCCTTCATCTCACGGTTGTTCAAGAAACCGACCGTTTCTCCTCTCCAGGGTAAAGATCGCTATCCGTAGGGAATCCTATGTTGCTTGTCCCTGCATGATGCTGGAGACGTGGGCCTATGGCTGATAAAACCATGGCTGCCCTCCACTTTCCCAGAATTTTGCAAAAACAACAAAAGAAAAGAGGGAGAGTAGGAATGGCTCATAGAGTAGTGGTTAATTTGACCGCAACAAGATCGAGACTACTATCTATACACTGCACATTGTAAGCCCTTACTTCTTCAGGTTAAGATAGAGACTATTCCCTTTTGAACACTCAGCTTTCCAACAATCTGATAATGTGCAACTTTATTTGACAAAATCATATTAAATTTCTGAAACTTTTCCATTTATTTTCACATAGTATTCCAAAAGTCTGGTTAAATTCCAATACTAGGGGACAATGACGCTTGGCACTTTCTCAACTAATGAGCACAATTCACATGTGTTGCAAGCTCAGCTATGCTAATTGCTACACCACTCTAATTTCAATTCCATTTCTCAAACAAAAAAGAAAACATGTTACGCATACGCCCCCGGTAATTGAAAGTAACTTATTAGCGTCGGAAATTAAAATGCCACTTGAATACCACACATCCTTCTCAGACTTAATCCAATTACATTCGACGAAAACCTATACAATTTCAAATTAGAAAACATACACGTTACGGCAATTCTCTTGACGATCTCGCGATAATTCGTTTATTGTTCCTCAAGTAACAACGACTCTCTCCCAAAAAAAGAAGAAGAAAACCTTCCACCAATTCCGGGTTGCACACCCCCATACAACTGTACCATCACATTATACTTAACCCCATTCACACGCATACATATGTCTATAGAAACGAACAAGAACTCCTCCGCATAAGAACCCTAATAACCAACGACTCAATGCCAAATCTTCTAATATCCTGCCAATTTCTCTTTGTGTATCCTGACAGTGTCTGTATGTGAGCGCGACGATAAGAAGGAACATTTTCATACAAGCAAATCGTAAAAATGTCAGCAGATGTTTCCGAATGCTACAAATCTCACATGACGTAGTTGTGTGAGAGATGATTTATTCTTTTCCTCTTCACCGCCATCTCTTGGCACTCATCTGTCAATAGCTTCTCCGTTTCCAATATCCTTACATGAAGACAACCAGCAAATGAATAAATATGTAAGCTTTCACATACGATGGTAGGACAAAAAGAACATACAAGAATGCCCTTCAGCAGAAGAAAAATCTCTCCAGGATAATATGTTAATCATAACAATAGCTGCACAGTGTCCTTTTTTCACTTTAATCAAATATATTGTTTCGAATCTCCTTCGTCCGTATACTCAATGACTTTGGTAGATGGATATTTCTCATGCTCAACATGCTTCTTCTATTTTTGTATCTTTCTAGGTGAAAGAAGATTGGAAGTATGTTGCGATGGTATTGGATCGCTTATTCTTATGGATATTCACCATAGCTGTTGTTGTTGGAACAGCTGGGATTATATTGCAAGCGCCAACCTTGTACGACACTCGGGTACCAATCGATATTAAATTGTCCGAAATTGCATCGACAACAGCTAAACCGAACATTGCCAGACCTGTGTTATAAATTTATTTAAGAAGAATATAAGTTAAATAAAAATAACTTTAACAATACAACAATTTAAAAAAAACAAAAAGGTAAATTGTTAATATTTATAGTGTACGTATGAAAATTATAATATAAACAACACGAACATGGGAATAAGAAAATTTACTATACATTTATATTTATACTAAAGAATGAAAATAATTAAATTTAAAAGATAAATTTAGTAAAGAAATGCTAAAACAATGGCAAACAACATGGGAACTATATTAGATTAAATTAAAATTGGGATTTTCCTTTTCTTTCTTTTCAGGAGAGGACTCTAAATTGTTGATTTCTGGCTTTTAATGGTGTCATTGTGGAAATTGTACATTTTAATATTAATTTTGTCAGGATAGGGAACGCTCGATTGGAGCACTCAGACACAACTAGTCCACTGTCCTGGTTTACCCATTCTATTGGAATTTCTTAAGAAACCCAAGCAGGTACTTCAGGCACTTGATGATGAGCTTACTTACTAGTACTCACCACATCGGCACCAAAACTCTGCCACCTGATATGAGCAGAGGCAGGACACTCGCAGATTCTACAGTGTCGTCGCCCTTTCCACAAGCGTCGTAGACTATAGTGTCTACCACATTAAGGTATTTAGCGAAAGCAAAGTAGCCAACATCATTGAGAGCCATACCACACCCAATTATGTTCCTTAGAAACCCAATTGTCTATGGAAGACCTAACGCAGGTTTGGGTCATGAGAAAACCTCATCTGAGCACTGCCTAGCAATCTCACCGGAGATCTCGTTCCCCAAGATTCCAGTGTGACTTGGTATCCAGATAAGAGACAGAGCATTCAGCCTTGCGACTGAGTTAAAAGAGGTTTCACATTCACAACCTATTTTGAAGTGGTTAAAGTGTGAAGCAAGGCCTTAAGCGAAGCCTGACTGTTATGTTATGTTAGGATGGCTGTCTGTACTAAAATACAGATAAACTTGGAACAGAAGTGGTCTCTTGTCATATTACCTACTGGATTTAGCCCATAATCAGCTACACATGGAAGTACTAAGAAGGCCAACCGGAGCTTTTTTTTAAGCGAAAGATGGTTCTGAAGTCTGTACTTGCTCCAATGTACAATAGTATTTCTTGGATAGGGCTGGACAGGTGCAGAGGAAATTAAGGGTGATTTCTTGCCCCTCTTCATCCTGGAACTCCTACAAAAATCGTTGGACAAGAGACTCAACTTTTCCGCGTGTAGGTCTATTGGACAGTATCCTGTAAGGACACCGAGAGTGAAGCTGATATCTGATCGCTTCGGCAAAATCAAACCATTAGAGCTCTTCTGATTCAGCCAAGTCTGAATATTTGGCACGTTGTGCCATATTTCCATTTGCAGTTTGTCCTGATGATAGCGTCCAGCTTACGATACGATACGATGTTTGGGGCCCAAGTGCACTGCGACCTATAAGATCTATTGTGCTAAGCATCCAGCTTAAGTTAAAGTTTGCACGTAGCGAACGGCACACCCGCAACCTTCCTATTCGGCATTACTAGATGTTAGTAGTACCAAGACTGGGGAGCCCATCAGCTCTGCAGCTACCTGGATTGTCTCTGTGACTTGGCACCCAGCATAGGTGAATATTGAACTGCTCTGCCATCTCCGTAGGAGCCGAAAGGCAGTCCAGAGCGCCCTTTGAAATTGGCTGTCCGTGAAAATGCATATATCCCAGACAGATATTACATTACATTTCAGCCAGCATGGGGCTTCCTTAGTTGCCATAATATTAGCTTGAGAAACAGTATAGTCATCTGGAAGGCGGAAAGAGATATTTAAGTTGAGCATTTTGGAGAAGACACCACCTGTCACTGTCTGGCTGACACTATAGACGTAAATACTTCGGCCCCTTCACCTATCAGCTTAAGGCATATTTTCCGGTTACAGAAGTTTGCGGAGTTTTCCCGCCACTTCATCCACCCAATACTTACGCGATGATTGATGTCGTCATCACAGGTTGCTTCGCTATTGATTATACATAGATCCCAGATGTTTCACCTTTTTGCACCTGGGAAACACTGCTCCATTCAAATAAATTTCTGGAATAGGCCTAAGTTCCTCTGCAAGTATCCGGTTTTAAGCAGAGCCAGACAGCGCACCTTAGGTAAACCTTTTTTCGACAACCTAATAGAGTTACCATAGATTAGCATTGGGGATATTATCAGTTTCCTCAATGTTACGGGGTGGATTTGAATAATCCTTACTCTTTTTCCCTTTCCCTACAAGTTAACGCCCTTTTTACATCCTATAGGTCACTTGAGTTGTGGAATTAAAACGGCGCTTCTGCGCTGATAAAGTTTCGGCATGGTTTGCTGACGCAACCACTTCTACATACCTACCTACCTAGGCCTAAGTGGAGCAGAGAACGGGCAACACAAGTACTTTGTATTTTTTTTGACTAATGTGGTAATCATTTCCCTCCAAAAGGATCCATACTTATAATTGCTTCAACGTCAGCAAAGAATAACTGATGTACTTTGGGTTCCTTTGCTTTACCTTCAAGCAGATAGTAAAGGACTACAAGAAAGAGCAAATGGCTTAAGACGCTTCCTTGACCCAGACTTTCATTGGGAACTCTTCGGTTACTCCAGCGGAGCATCTTACTCTTGTCTGTGCTTTCTGGTACATGTCCATGATCATCTGTACATACGAGTAGATTTACAGGAACCCCTCGATGTCTTAGCGATACCCATACCAAATCTCGTATTTGCCTTTCGAATGCCTTTTCAAAGTCAACAAACACAAAATGCAAATCCTTTAAGGAGTCACGATGTTTTCCATAATGATCCTTATAATTTTGATTGCATCTGCAGTTGATTTGCTCTCGGCAAACCCACTCGGCACTGATTATCAGATAACCGTATTATTTCTTGCAGTCGGCCACCTAATACCCGCTCAACAATCTTCATGGTGTGTGACATAAGCTTGGTCGAACGCTAATTGTCACAGCTTCGCGTGTCAGCCTTCACTTTGTACACGAGGCTACTTTTCCTCCATTGATTTAGTGTGATCCAATCACCTCTCATAAGTTTGGACTGATGTCATCTTTTCCCAGAACTCAGGGGGTATCTCGTCTAGCCCAACCGGTTTTTGTTTTCTGGAATATCCGCCTCACTAAATTCTTTGACTGTAATGTCGGGTAATTCTCCACAGTTCTGTGTAAGGCCACCATTCTTATTACACTTACTGAGCTACTTTTTCAGGCAGATATCTTACCATCAATTTATGTGCATGTTTAGACCAATATCCCTAAGAAAAATGTCTTCATCTCTCACAAAGCTAATCTATGTAGGACTTAATCGAAATGCGTTTAGAACTAATCAGAAAGGACTTGGTAATTCTGCAATGGATCCCTTCACATGAAGGTCATTAGTGTAACGAAATAGTTGACTTATTCGTCAAAACCGATATATCATCCCCTTTAACTGGCCCTGAACCATTCCTTGGCGTAATCAAGGGTCTTTCAAAGAGCACAAACCAAATTCGAGATCAGCTTGATTTAGATAGAACTCCAGGCCACAAATATTCTAAGTCACTCAAGACAACTATCTTGTAAATTTAGGAAGAAACACGCTAAGAATCGCGAATCTAGAGTAAGTTTGAACCTCGCTTAATCTTCTTCTTCCTTTTATCAGCGAGGCTATGATCCGAAAACTAGGGATCACAACACTCCCACTTCACCGCATTTCTACTGATCCGCATGTGGGGTTCGCCTATTTGACCTCAGAAAATATCGGCAGGCCTGCCGATTTTGGATCACTCGGTTACTGAGGCCAATGAAATGCCGATGTCGTCGCATTTGTCTGATCCAGGCGTTTATAGGCCTGCCTTTCCTACATCGCGATGTCTTTGGAACGTGCATAGATATTGCCTTTTTTACAGGGTTCAAATGATCTCTTCTTTGAACGTGGCAATACCAGCTGAGCCGGTCGCGCTCTTATTTTCGTACGATGGTTTCCTTGATGTGAAAGCTTCCACGGATCTTCGAACTTCTTATTCGATCAAGCTTGGTCACTCCTGCTGTCATGCGAAGCATCTTCATCTCAGCTGCCGTTAATTTACTCTCATACTTTTTGTACATCGTCCAACATTGTGAACCGTATGTGAGCGCTGGACGTACAACTGCGGTGTAGAGCCTTCCTTTCAACTTAGGGGGCATTTTTCTGTCACAGAAGATAGCGGAATTTTCTCGCCACTTCATCCACCCTACGCTTACACGATGATTGATGTCGTCATCACAAGTTGCTTTGCTATTGATCATAGATCCCAGATATTTGAACTTTTCGCACTTGGGAAGCACTGTTCCATTCAAATAAATGTCTGGAATAGGCCTGAGTGGATCAGAGAACGGGCAGCACAAGTACTCTGTCTTTTTTGAACTAATGCGATACCCATTTCCCTCCAAAACGTCCACCCACACATCAAGTGCTCGTTGCAGGGATGTAGGATCCTCACTTATGATGGCTCCATCGTCAGCAAAGAATAACTGATGTACCTTGGGGTCCATCACTTTACCTTCAAGCAGATAATCAAGGACTGTAATAAAGAGCAAAGGACTTAAAACGCTTCCCTGGTGCACCCCGACTTTGATTCGGAACTCTTCGGTTACTCCAGCGGGGCATCTTACTTTTGTCTTTGCTCCTTCGTACATGTCCATAATCATCTGTACATAGGTTTCTGGAACCCCTCGATGTCTTAACGCCACCCATATCAGATCTCGTGGTTGTCTGTCGAATGCCTTTTCAATGCCTTTGAACCTCGCTTAATGTCTTAGGAAATTTATAGCTAAATCACGAACCCCAGTATCTTCTATCAAAAGAGGCGATAGTACCTGAGCGGACTCGTATGATGAGACGCTGAATTTTTAATGTTCACTCATTTCCCTGGCCACCCTGTTGTTCCTGGAGATAGTTCAACTATTTTACGAACGTTAGCAAGACTTGATGCGAATAAAAATGATGAGGTAGTCAATGGTCGGAAGCTAGCATGGGTAATTAAATCTTTTGCCCCATACAAGACGCCAGGAATGGATAACATTCGCCCTGTGATGTTTCAAAACTCTATGAAAACCATCACTCCGTAAGAACGTTAGGCACATGACCCCAAAGAACTATAGACCAATCAGTTTCTACTTAAAACGTTGGAACTGCTGATAAATATACACGTCATTGGTGTGATCGGCAAATATATATCTAACTACATTATAACATCAATATATGAAAGATTAATTGGTGGATACAGCTCTCCATAGAGTAGTGTCGACTATAGAAATATCTCTCCATTACAGGGTACACTTGTACACGCTGAGGGCAATATAAGCGTCAAGATCTTAAAAAGCTTGCTTTGAGCTCGATTGTCTACCGGTCTCTGCAAATAGATAGGTATAAATCTTAAGTTAAGGTTGATAAATTCAACCTTAGGAGGTATTGGCAGCAGAAGGCAAATCTGCATAGGGACACCTCAAGGCGTACTATCACCAATCATTTGGTTCCATGTGGTGGATGAAACTTTGGAAGTAATGGTTTTAACGTATCGACCTACACTGGTGATATTTCCATTCTGATTCCAAGGAAATTCTTTCCAATCCTTAGGCATAGACTCAATTATGCACTACTACTAGTTAATAACTGAGTCAGCAGCCGAGCTCTGTAAGTGAACGCTGCTAAGACAGAGATTGCTCTCTTCACTAGGAAAAGATCAACCCCTGAGCTCAGACCGCCTAGCATCAAAGGTGTGGTTCTAAATCTCTCATAGTCAACATGGTACCTGGGCGTAACTCTAGATGCTAAATGAAACTGGAAGGATAATATCGAGGATCGCATTAAAAAAGCATTTGTAGTCTTTAATGCATGAGAAAAGCGTTTGGCAATTCATAGGGTTTCAAGCCCACTGTGGTATATTGGTTAACGTAGCAGTTGTGTGACCTATTCTAACTTATGGTTCGTTAGTCTGATGGAAGGCACTAGAGAAGCAATGCCAGCTATCAAGCCTCACCAAGATCCATTGGTCAGCTTGCATCGGGATAATGGAATCGTTACGTATACACCCACAGCGGCAATGGAGACAGTGCCAAGTCGTATTCCACTGGAAGTATTCTACAGCAATACATCGACGAATCGGCAATCAAACTGAGGAACGAAGTATTCTGGTCATGAGCACCATACGTCCAAACCTCTATTTCTGAAAGTACAGCCGTCATACAGGCTGTGAAAATCATCACCAAAGACAGCATAGTTGGTAAATAATTACTTTGCACATTGGCAGTCAGGCAGCCATGAAATCTCTCTAATAAAGCTCTAAGGCTCTAATCTACAGTAATAAGATTTAAGCTCCTTAAAAACTGCAAACGGCATTTTAATGAGGTATCACAAACCACAAAAGTGACCCCATGCTGGGTACCAGGGCATGTGGGCATACCAGGTAATAAAACAGCAGACGAACTCAGAAGTTTTCCTTCGCGCAGCTTCCCAGGGTAAAAATAAAATGGGCACAATGGACCCTTGCTAGTCTAAGTGAGCAGTGACTTAAGTCACAAGGCACCCATCTGCCTAGCGTAACCTTAGAATACTAACCTGATACCATCAGTGGCTTCTGCATCCGTATGAAACATCTCCGTAAAATCGAACTATCATCGGACCTCATTTGCAGACTCTGCCTGGAAAGCAATGGGACCTCTTTCGATGAAATGGCAGGATTCTCATCTATTACATGAGCTGCCACTTGTTTTAGATATCTTCTGCTCGGGGCAACATTCAAACCAGCGCTTTAGCTCTCATGAAAAAGACTAAAGGCTTATGAGCTGAAACCTATAATAATTTCAATAATATTCCGCTAATGTATGCGAATTCGTGTCAAAATAATTAAGATTCAATTGTTTTATTATGTCCCTTTCAGTTCTCAACCATATCCAACTTACTTTTCTTTTTTTTTTCTTTATATAATTTAGGAGCACTCAGGGGTTTACATATTTTTACATAGTGCGGGCATTGCGTTGAAAAGGACAGATGGAGAGAGAAAGATTCGGTGTAGTGGTTTGAAACTCAGTTGTTTATGCTTTAGAAGAACTCCGAGGGTGGCGCCGATATAAGTGGGGAAATTGTTTGCTATTTTTGTCTTTGCTACTGATTCACAGTACTTTTTTTCACGACTAACGATGCCACAGGTATATCGATCATCCTGATTCATGCAGTGTCTTCCAGGCGGAATTTTTTTGCTATACGTGAGGCCTGCCGCCTACTTAAGTAAATATCTACACCCCTAAATACCATTGCCATCCTCATTGATAGCCAGGCGGCTATTAAGGCTATAGTATCTGCCACTACATCCTCAAGGATAGTAGAACAGTGCAAAAAGGAACTCGCCTCCCTTGGTCATCGGTTAAGGATCTGTCTTCTTTGGGTTCCGGGTCACAGCAACATCGAGGGGAATGAGCGAGCTGATGGACTCGCATGGCAAGGATCTGCTCTTGATGCTTCCCTAGCAAAGAAGGTGAACGTCCCATTGGGCGTCCTCAAGGGAGGCATCTTCGTGCACTATCTGCTAAAGGTTGATAGCAGATGGCAGGGGGTGCGGAACTGTGTCATCTCCAGGCAGATGTGGCCCAAATATTCCCAGAAAAGAACGCAAGATCTACTAAACAGAAATCGCAAGAGTTCTGGCAATTATTACTGGCCACTGGCCCATCGGGGTATATGCGGCCAGAATAGGCATTACATTTAATGCACACTGTCGTAGCTGCAATTCTGCTGACGAGATAGAAACAATCTTACACTTCCTCTGCAAGTGTCCGGCTTTAGGCAAGGCCAGACAGCGCAGCTTAGGTAAACACTTTTTCGGAACCTAACAGAGCTAGCGGAGATTAGCATTGGGGATGTTATCAGGTTCCTCAATGTAACGGGGTGGATTTGAATAATGCTTATCCGTTTTTCTTCTTCTTTTCCCTAGTAGTTAACGTCCTTGTTATATCCGTTAGGTCACTTGAGTTCTGGTAATAAAATGGCGCTTCTGCGCTAATTAAGCGTCGGCATGGCTTGCTGACACAACCTCTTCTACCTACCTACCTATCAATCATCCAACAGAGCGAACAACTTTTCGAGCCATGTGACCAATCTACTGCCAGTGGTTTTTTTTTTTTTTAGGTTGCGCCAGGGATGTGTAATCTTCATAGATACTAATAGCCCGAGTGCTACTAGCATGCACGATTCGCAAACCTGAGTAATCGATTCCAGGAATACGCCTACGTACTAAACACACACCCTACACACTTCAACCTCTCTCCCCGCGGAACTGCCGTTAGGTACTACTTCGCGGGGCTGGCTAGCAATTTATGCTGTGCTTTCTGCTTTTCGACGTATTCTTTCTTGAATTTGAAGCTGCATTTGCACGTGCGTAATAAACGCGCAAATTTCCATCCATTTTTCCTCAGATTGTACCATATGATCTATGAGGAATGGAGGACTGGGAAGTTCGTTTCTCCAGTTTTCAAATCGCCTACAGTAGAAGACTGCATGCTCCGTATCTTCCTCTGGACACAACGGAGAGCTATCGTGTCCAAACTTGTAAACATATTTGCGATAACCTCCATGGCCAGACAGGAACTGCATGAGGTGGTAGGTGCAGTTCCCATGTGCTCGGTTTATCCAAATGTCGATGGTGGGGATTAATTTATGGGTCCATCTGCCTTTAACCGCATTATCCCAACGATCTTGCCACACAGCTCTTGAAGCTGCTTTTTCTTCTTTTATAACCCTCCTTCTTTCGCTAGGCTCTTGATGGCTCGAGCCTCTCCGAGTGTAGATTCTCTGCATCGCGTTCGCGAGGATGTCGATCGAAACCATTCCTGCTATGACAAAGACTGCTTCGTCAGAGATAGTTCTAAAACCACTGATGGTCCTTATAGCGCAGAGTCTGTAGGCTGATGTAAGTTTCCTCCTTGTTTCTTTGGTCGCGAGAGCCGCCGCCTAAACCGGAGCCGCATAAAGAAGGACTGAGCTGACAACTCTGGATAGTAGGATCCTCCTAGCATATACAGGTCCTCTAAAGTTGGGCATTATCCTTGATAGTGCTGCCTGAAGTCGCGACGCTTTTTTGCTCGAATAATCAACATGCTGTTTAAACCGCAGTCTATTGTCGAGCATTACTCCTAGGTATTTGATTGCTTCTTTGGATCTGATGATTTGGGTTCCAACCTGGACATCCATATATTCCACAGATTTCCGACTGGTTATTAGAACAGCTTCAGTTTTGTGGTCAGCTAATTCTAAACCGGTTGATACTAGCCAGCTCTTGATTTGACTTATTGCCATGTTTGTAGCTGATTCTACTTCACTGATTTGTTTTGCTACTGTAACAACAGCGATGTCGGCAGCAAATCCAATTATATTCACTTTAGGTGGCAGTGGTAGTCGTAAAACACCGTCGTACATTATGTTCCATAGTAATGGGCCCAGCACCGATCCTTGCGGGACCTCAGCTGTAACATCGTAGGTATTCACTCCTTCGTCGGTATCATACCTCTGTTTCCTGTTGGTAAAGTAGCTCGCCATTATCTGCAGCAAGTAAGATGATGTATCCATCCTAGCAAGAGATCTTCTTATAGTGGGCCAGTCTGCCGAATTAAACGCGTTTTTAACATCTAGCGTCACTAGTGCGCAGTATTCCTTGGTGCCGTATAGCCATCTTTCACCTTCAATTGCTTCCGCTGCTATATTAACTACAGCTTTAATGGCGTCAATTGTTGAGTGAGACTTTCGGAAACCGAATTGGTGGTTGGACAAAGCCCCTTTCTTCTCCGTTATTGTAAGCAATCTGTTGTAAATGATTCGCTCCAGGATCTTTCCCATTGTGTCCAGTAGGTATATCGGGCGATACGACGATGGGTTTCCTTTTGGCAATAAAACGAGATGTTGCAGTTTCCATTGATTAGGGAAAACTCCTTCTTCTAGGCACTTTTGCATTGTTGCAATAAAGATGTCTGGCCTTTTTTGAACAGCGGCTTTCACTGCTTTGTTAGGGATGCCGTCAGGTCCGGGCGTCTTGTTGTCACCTATCTTTCTGGATGCGATTGTCAATTCCTCTGTTGTAATCACTGGAATTACCTCCGTAAAATGTTCTCTGGTGATTGCGCACATAGTAGATGTGCGCATCTACTTTTTCCTTGGAAAAAGATGTTCTACTATTGACTTCAGCATTATCGGGCATGTTATCTGCGGGGAGTTGCCGCCCTTAAGCTTTGTCATCACCATCCTATACGCCGTGTCCCAAGGGTCTACGTCAGCTTCATCGCAGAGCTGTCTGAAACATCTTGCTTTGCTCTCCTTGATAACTCTGCTTAACTGTTTTCGCGCCAGCTTAAAGGACGATAGGTACTCCTAAAAGTTGGGTGTGTTCCGCGATCTTTGTACTTTGCGTCTTGCCCGTAGACACTCTGCTCTAAGTACCCTGATCTCGTCGTTCCACCAGTAGCAAGGCAGGCGTCTTCTACTTGGGGCCCTCCTGGGCATTGATGCATCGCACGCCATGTTGATGGACTGGGTGAGGTGGCAAGCTGAATTTTCTGCCGATCCTTGGACTAGCGTGAAGGTGTCAACCACTTCCGTGAATGTATCTTTGTCGAACAGCTTATCCTGCCATTTTGAACCAGTCGATCGCGGGCGGTGAGTGCTTCTGCCGTTACCGATGTCAATTATAACAGCTTGGTGGTCACTCTGGGTATAATCTTCACTGACTCTCCATTTAATTCCCCGCAGGATGGGTTACTCGCTAACGTGATATCAATTATTGAGCCCATGCCTGCTCTGCGGAAGGTGTTAGCCCTACCTACGTTTGCGATGCTTACGTTGAGAGCTGCAAATGTTTCCAGGAGGGCATGACCCCTTGCGTTGGTAAATCTACTGCCCCATTCCGTCGCCCATGCATTGAAATCTCCGCCAATAATCACTGGAGTTCTTTCCCGAGCATCGGCCACGAGGTTATCTAGCATCTCCTGGTATTCAATTATAGTCCAGCTGGGCCGAGCATAGCAACTATAGAAGTGTATATCGTTGATTTTGGCCCGAACGAAGCCCTCTGACTCTTCATTGGCATCCTGGAACGCATGTCTCCCACATGACCATATTGCGGCCCGCTTCGATCGATCACTGAGCCAGATGCTGCTGTTGTCCGGAATTTTATATGGCTCGCTGATCAAGATTACATCTGCTTTTTCGTCCTTGATGGTTTGTGCCAGGATATCCTGAGCTGTCTCACAATGGTTGAGGTTAATTTGGATAACCTTCATGGTTTCTTGGTGCAGATCGCTTTCTTGAGGACAGGGCATTTATTGCCGCCGGCTATGTGCTTTGCATTTTCCGGGTTGACTTTCCTTCAGAACATGCAGGATGGTTCCTCGTTGCAATCTCTCGCGATATGTCCCTCTTTACCGCATCTCCTACAGAGTTTGGAGCGGTCTTCTTCACTCTTACAATGCTTGGCCAAACGTCCGAATTCAGGGCACTTAAAACATTTCTGTAGTAGCGTCCGCTCACGAATGCGGCAGACTACCCAGCCAATTTTGATGCGTCCTGCTTCCAATAGTTTCTTCGCGCTTTCTGCAGGGAGATTAATTATTGCCGTTTGAGTCTCACCGTACGCCTTCCGCCTACTGCCAGTGGTATGCCTTCGCAATAGTGTTCACACAAGCTTTCGCAATTGGCCAGACTGTCTTTATATGTTTCATGAGAAATAAATGAATGCTTGCTGACATAAGGATCTGAATCATATACCATTAGCGTGGCAATTGACGACGTTACCACTACACCATTGCCACCTATTCAGTAATAACCACTTTGCCTATCTAAGACCGTCGCCAGTTCTGCCTTAGTTTGACACATTCATGCATTTCAGTATCACCATACCCAATCTGCCTTACACAAACTCAAACATAGCCCACAGCAATGGTGTTCCTTATTTCCGCTGAGATGTCCCAGTGGAAACCACATGACACAGAAACGCATTGCAACTTCATTTCCATACCAATACCGTACACAGTCATCTTATTGTAAGGGAAATCATTTTCCTAATGACATTTTGATTGTCACTTTGACATTGCGTTGATATCAATATAAGCTGAAGGCACTTTCCATTTGATCGAATACGAAATTACGTGCTGTCATACTATGTCAAAATATCCTCTGAGAGTACTCTCGGTCTCACATAATCTGGCAATGAGTTTCCATGTAACTAAACCAAGCACACACATCCGATGGATCAATCTGACACTCGTGCTTAAAATAAAAGACGAAATCAATAATTTACGCAGTCCCGCTGTGGTGAAAATTTCCAAAGTCTTAGAATAAACCAATTAACTATTTTAAAACAAAAATCCCACACATAAAAACAAATATTTGTAAAACTAATTAAAAAAAAAAAAAAAACCAACAATGTAATTATAGATTTTTGTTACGAAAATAGAAAGAAAGAATATAAAAAATATTTTTAAGTGAATTTAACACAGAAAATTGAATTTATTGTAAAATTTACAACTAACTAAAAATTAGATATTTAAAACAAATAAATTGTAATTTAGTTAAAATGAATATAGAAACAAAAAAATTCAATTGTAATACGAATTTCGACAGAAATTAGTGCTAAAAGTAAATAGTTTGTGTATAATAAAATAGTCATTATGTACATCCATAGCACGATATAGTTATATACCGCATTGGGAAGTGTGATCAGAAAGTTTTGGGTTACTTATTTAATGTCTTATAATTCTGAAGGATAGATAACATTCGATTTTCTTTTCTTATTTTAAATCACTACATATTATAGATAGTTTGTCTGTCTTCATCTTTTTCTTCCTTTTATCAGCGAGGTTATGATCCGAAAACAAGGGATCATAACCCTCGCACTTCACCACATTTCTACTGACCCGCCTGTGGGGTTCGCCTATTTGACCTCAGAAAATATCGGCAGGCCGATTTTGGAACCACTCGGTTACTGAGGCCAATGAAAAGCCGATGTCGTCGCATTTGTGTGATTCAGGCGTTTATAGGCCTGCCTTTCCTACATCGCGATGTCTTTGGAACGTGCATTGATATTGCCTTTTTAACAGGGTTCAAATGATCTCTTCTTTAAACGTGGCAATACCAGCTGAGCCGGTCGCGCTCTATTCTTTGTACGATGGTTTCCTTGATATTCTGCTGCACACATCCAGTTCGGTGCCACCGCGATTTACCGAGACGACACTTCCTAAATATAGAAAGTTATCAACTTTCTCGACTTCCTGTCCGGCAATGTTAAGTTGAGCGCGGTTGTTAGAAGAAGTGCTCAGGGCTTTTGTTTTGGCTGTGTTTATTTTTAGCCCCACTTTGTTTGCCTCAGCTTCTAGATTTTGGGCCATCAGACGAAGATCCATTATCCGATGTGAAAGTAGACAAACATCGTCAGCGTAATCTAGGTGTTTAAGGTAAGATGTCATAGTCCAACGAATTCCATAGTTGCCTTCCGTCAATGCTGCACGGAGTACATCGCTGATAACCACCAAAAACAATAGTGGTGACAGTATGCACCCTTGACGTACTCCACTTTGGACTTCAAAATCCTCCGACACCTTACCATTGTGGAAGAACGCATATACCACTTCAGTTACCGCACTCCATCAAGTTCCCTTTTTGGGAGCTTAATGATCATCCCCCTTTTCCACTCCTGTGGAAATTGTTCATTATCCCAAGCTGTCCGTATTAGCGGATGCAGCAAATCTGCAGATGTATTTGGCGCCGCTTGAAATAGCTCGGCAGGGATGCCATCAATACCCACCGCTTTGTTCTTCTTGAGGGACTTGATTGCTGTTATTATTTCGGTTTTACTGGGAGGTACGGTGTGAATTCGGGAATTTGTTGCTTCGAACTGCTCATTCGAATGCAAGATCATACCGCCATCGTCTAAGTGATTTAGCACTGTAGCAAATTGCTCTCTCCATCTAGTGAGCTGATCCGTCTAGACTCTTCACTGGATGTAGTTTGGAGTTTCGACCACCGATGAGCTCTTTAGTGATGCTATAAACAGTCCTACTGTTGCACCTACTCGCTGCTTCTTCAGCCCTTGAGGCCACTGAGTTGACATATTGACGTTTGTCACGTCTCACACTACGCTGCACTTCTTTCTTCTTCGCATGGTATTGGGCTTCAAGCTCGGTCACGATGTCTATCGCAAATATTTACACATATTTGGACATGATAGCTTACCTCTCTGTCCACATTGTCCAGACCAAGAGGAAGATACAGAGCACGCAATATTCCATTGCAATAGCTTCGCAGAATGCAGAAAAATTCTGCCAAGTTCACCATTCCTTATAGACGAAAGGAATCAGAGGAGAATTGGCTGGTAATTTGTACAATCATCACGAATGTGCGAAAATAGCTCCGAATAATTGAGAGAGCATATCATGAATTGCTAACCAGCCCCGCGAAGTAATACCTTACGGCAATCCCGCGAAGAGAGCAGTAGAAGGGTGTGTATTAGTACGTACAGGGTATGCAGGGTGTGTATTAGTACGTAGGCGTATTGCTGGCGTTGATTATTTAGACTTGCAAATCGTGCATGGTAGCAGCCCCGGCTACTGGTATCTTTGGAAGATAACCACATCCCTTGGCGCAAGCAAAAAAAGAGAAAAGAAAGATACGTTATGTATTTAACCTTGCACAATAAACAGTTAATTTGAACTAATACAAAAACGTTTTTTTTTTTTTTCTTTATTCAAATTCATTATTATACCATATACAAGAGCAACGGCACACCAGCCTAGACAATATTCATATGGGCCTATCGAGGCCCAGCAGGCTATCTTATCGCCTCCCAAACAGCTGCCCACCATAGGGTTAAAATCGATAGAGCAAAGAACCTGCCAATCGATCATGCCTTACATATTTAACCTACTGTGCAAGTGGTCCCAAGACCGGAACAATTCAAATTGGATGCAGTTACCACAAGATATAAAACAGAGACAGCATGCGGGATAAGATAGGCAGAGAAACTTATGCCGAACGACTGTGTTGTATATCTTAGGCCGATCGTATACAGTGTATACTATACACCTCGTGCGGGATATCCGTGGTCGTACATTTAACACCGGATATGTGTGAAAAGTATTATAAAGTCTACATCGAATGTTGTGCATCCGATACTAGATATACACATATAAAGTCAACCTAAATGTAGACTATGAAATATTGTAGATCCGTAACAATAAGGCATCATGCCGAATGTGATGTGGTTAGGTCAACTGTCTGGTCTATTGTAATCGAAGCATACATATATGCACTTCAAAAAAGCTAACTTTTGACCGTACTGCTCAAACTTTAATGTTGTGGCTAGATGAGTAACCGGACCGTTCTGAGACCAGATTTGATCTGCCTGATGTCAAAGAATTGTGTTGCTAAACGCTAGATCTCTTATGTGGAAAGTGTTTCCTCAATCCCAAAAGTCGTCAAGTGTCCAAAAAGTAAGTCACTAAAATGAATTAAATACCAACAAAGGCAGCTAAAATACAATAAGAACGAGGTAGGACTATGATTGCGATCACAATTAGCTATATCTCTGCTCTTTTCACCGAGAAGTGAACAGTTGTGATTGTTCTGTACATAAGTACTCAACTATACTAAACTGTAGTTGACATGTATCTTTCATTCTTACTCAAATCATCCACATGTATACTTCCAATGTGCTCGAACCTGTGTATCACACACTCTATTTATTGCATTGAGTAAAACATAATTGTGATTTTTCGTTTGTAGATACATACTGAATAACCAGGGATAGTTGGGATTATGATCACTCTATGATATAACTGGTCGGCTGCTCAGTTTATTTCTGATATTTACATTTGTCTTGTTTTAAAATGTATTCTATGCTATTCACCAAAGAGAACGGTGCAATAAATGCTAATAGTGATCTTAAAAGTGATTAAATCACTCCTAGTCTTATCTGTTTTTTCCTCAATTGCTCTATGTGATCACTGCTCACTGAAAAGAACTCTTAAGCACTATTTATGTTGGAATTTCACTGACAATTTTGAGGCACCTTGATCCCTATCAATGATATTTGGGCATTTCGTGTAAAAGAAGAAAAAAAATGTTGATAGGTAGATTTGATTGTCTTTGGTACATCTTGCTGATATGCAGTTTTACCCAAAGAAACTAGTTAAGCCACAACCCATTACTTAGACTACTTAGATTCTGTTGAAATAGATAAAGCCATTTTGTTATTTATATGAAGGCGTTTTTACTTACTTATTCCTCAATCGGCGCAGTCATGAACTAGCTAGCCTCCAGTTATGCACACGAAGTTGGTTAAAGTCCGTCTCCACTTGTTTGTGCCACCTACCGTGAGGTCTTCCTCTACTTCGCCGTCTATCTCCGATGGATTCGAGAATTTTCTTGACTGAAGGTTAGGTAAGGTTAGGTTGGCTGTCCACACTTAGACTAGTGAAGGTCCTTTGTGATACCATGGATCAAAACCAATAGGCCACTCAGGGATTAACAAAACCAACCGGAGCTTTTGATAAAGCAATGGACGCTCATGACGTCTAAGGACGCCAGATCATCAAGGAAGGGGACCCTAGATGGAGCATTCTTTTATGCTACAGGGCTGGACAAGTGCATAGGAGGTGAAGGATGGTCTCCTCCTCCTCCTCGTCCCTACAGCTTCTGCAGAAGTCATTGGAGAAGAGGCCAAGTCTTTTGACGTATTGGCCTATAAGACAGTGTCCAGTGAGAACACCGACGACGCAGCTGATTTGTGATCGCTTTAACTTGACCAGCTCGGCACTAGTTTTTGATCCAGCTTAGGGCAGATCTGTCTCGAAATGTGACACGTTGAGCCATTTTTCCATCTGAGGTTGGTCGTACTAATAGCATTCAGCTTTAGTAGATACATGTAGCGAGGAACATACCCAGGGCTTGCCTGTCAGGCAGAATTTTTAGAGTGGTACCCTGTCTGGCGAGCTCATCAGCCCTGCAATTTCCTGGAATGTCCCTGGGGCCCAGCATAGGTGAATGTTGAACTGCTCTGTCATCTCCATAAGAGATAAACAACAGTTTAAGGCGGTCTTTGAAGTGAAGGAGAACGATTCCAGGGACTCGATTGCAGCTTGGCTGTCAGTGAAAATGCTAATATCTCAGACAGATAGTACATTACATTTCAGACAGGACAGGGATTCCTTAATCGCCATGACTTAAGCCTGGAAAACGCTAAAATGATCGGGAGGCGGGAAGAGATACTCACATTGAGCTTTTCGGAGAAAACACAACCCATCCCACCCTCGGTCTTACAGCCATCTGTAAAGAAGTGAACCGAACTACCATCGACAAAGGGGGAAGTGTCCCATTTATCCCGATTAGGGATGCTCGTATGGAAGTTACGGTCAAATCTCAATTTCGGCGGAGTGTAGTCCGTGTTTTTGTGTTTGAAGTTGAGAAGATCAAGGATCGAGGAGTGGCCAAAGCGATAGCTGGACCACTAATAGGAGGCTTTTAGGCGGATGGCCGCTTAAGCAGCCATCTGTTTGCCGAAAGTATCTAAGGGTAGCAGGTTGAACAAAATGTCCAGTGACACGGAGGAAGTAGGTCTCAGTGCACCACTGATGCAAATGCATGCAGATCTTTGCAACTTAGCTAGTTGAGTGAGGTGGACAGCCCTGTCAAGAGCAGGCCACCATACGATCACACCATAGAGTAGTACAGGCCTGATAATGGACACGTACAGCCAATGAGTGATTTAAGGTTTCAATACCCCAGCTCCTACCTACAGCCATTTTACAGGATAGAGAGCTACATTAGCATTCTTGACGCGTTCTAGTAGATTGTCCTGCCAGTTCAATTTCCTGTTCAAAATAAGACCCAAATATTTTGCGTTTTAAGAGAAGGTGAGACTGGTGCCATTTATCGTAGAAGGGTCTATGAGGGGAACTTTATATTTCCTGTTAATTTGGGGCTTCCACTCTACATGACCCAGCCATCCTTGTCGCTGTATGTGAACTCCTCTCTCTAAGTTGATGTCATTCTTTAACCCATATAGTTTGGCATTGTTACTTTTCCTCCACTCAGCGTCTGTGCGACGGGACCAAAGATTATTCTAAGAACATTTCTCTCAAGGTAACCAAGGGCATCCTCATCCAGTTTTAAAAAAGTTCATGCCTTTGTGCCGTAGAGGAGGACTGGGATGATAAGTGTCTCATACAGATTTATGTCAGTAGTAGTATTATAGCTTTGTTACTCAATTGCCTTTTAAGCCCGTAAAAACAACGATTGGCAGGAGTAATTCTTCATTCTTTAAACGATTTGCGGAGTTAGCCGTAGAACCTAGGTAGGCAAAGCCTCTTACTATCTCATCGAAGGATTCGGTGGTGTTCTTACTCACTTTGATAGAGCAGCGTCATCGTCATCCTGCACAGACGGATGAGCTTGGCAAAAATGCCAAGACTAGACATGGCTCTGTATAACTCGTCTCTGTACAGTACACGCTATCAAGAACAACTTTGAAATCTTTGAAAATGTGGTGCTTATCGATTTTATATTTCTGCATCTTTTCCAAGATCTATCGTAGTGTGAGTATTTGGTCAATGGTAGATTTTCTGGTCCTAAAACCGCACCGACAAGGATCTTATATACGATGTTGAGAAGACTTATACCTCTGTAATTGGCGCAGCTCCGATGGTTTCCATTCTACGGGTTTGTGCAATTGATGCTGAGGTTCGATTCATCATCACTGTTATAAAGCTCGTTCTGTCTGATAGCAGAACATTGGTCATCGTCGCCGTTTAACAATTTGCAGAAGTGTTCCTTCCATATCATCATCACTGACTGCGGTTCTACTTCTGTATTACCATTTGAAGGCATTCCTACTAATGGCTGGTAAAATACATATTTTTAGGAAAGAAAAGTGTCAAAAAACGCACAAAAGAATCCGAAAACTTTCTGATCACACTTCGCAGAACACCCAAAATGTATTTATGTAAATTGCATCACCACCAACTAACACTCCCTAGTAGTCCCATACTCCCATAAACAAATACCACACCATTGATGTAAATGAGTAGATAAACTTATATAATTGACTAGTTCTTAAGTAAAAACCAACAAAAACATCCACAAA
Source organism: Brachypalpus laphriformis (assembly GCA_945910035.1). Taxonomy (NCBI): domain Eukaryota; kingdom Metazoa; phylum Arthropoda; class Insecta; order Diptera; family Syrphidae; genus Brachypalpus; species Brachypalpus laphriformis. The sequence continues at coordinate 40,810,029 of OX246753.1, forward strand.
AATGTATTTATTTATAAATCTATTCTCATCTTCCATTATGCGATTATTTTCGATGGAAGAGTGAGCAGCGGTTCCTCGTCCCTGTATTAGATTGGCTTTAAGAACCACCGACCTTATACACATCATTCATTCGATTTATTTTAGTTAACTTCAATTTCAACCATACACACACACAGTGGAGAAAGATATGAGAAAAACAGGATACCATCCAGGCAGATACAAAGTGAAGGAGCTACTTTCCACAACCACAATCTGCGTTGCTCCCTAAAAACAGTGAGTATCCTTTGGTTTCCCTATGTAACCGAATGTATAAACCAAAACCATCCATCCAAGCATAAACCAAACGACTTGACCTGATGTATGATGAAGAAAAATCATCAGCATCATCGTGGATATCCTATTCTTCATCCTTGTCCTTGTCGTGGTCGTCGTTATTCGAAAGACAAAAGGATCTAAAAAAATGTGTGTGGTGAGGATAAGTTGATTTTTTTTATTTTTTGTTGTCCTTTTGTCTCTCTTTTTGTATTCCCTTCATTTATTTTTCTTTAGCTATTTCTCTTTGTGTTTTTCTTTGATTAATGGATGGGAATTGGTGGATATGTGTGACTTTATTTTGTTCTATTCCTTTTATTCTGGTCAAAAGGACATCTCCAGTGGTACCACTGAAAAGTGGACAATAGTATCCACTAATAATGGGATACAACAATTATTCTTCAATGAAGTTTATTGCAGCTGCATCCTCCAAAAACTATTTGTTTCGACTTGACATTCCATTAGACTATGCAGTCATTGAAAGTGTTTCGTAGTTTGCCCGTTGCACGGGGTAATCTACGGAACTATTTCATCATTTTCTGCGAATTTAAGAACCCTTATGCTGGGTACTTTCAGAAGTGGCATAGGCTACACAAATTTGTAAGAAAGACAGTAGGGGCCTTAAATGTAGCCTAGCAGCATAGATATGAACATCTCCACATAACCAGAAGATTTAAATGTCCCCCTCCCTTACTGCTCTCCAATTAATATTTCTTTTCTTTTTTACGTTACGCGCTAAAAAATCCCTCCTATTGCTCTGTCATGTTGTTCCCCTGATTCACTGGCAGTCAAGGCATTCTTTCGCAGGAGCAAGTTTTACATTTCGTCACTTTTTCTTAGCTGCCAGAGTTGGCAGAATCTTTGTCACTCGCGTTTCTCGTTGCTCGTTCGTCTATACACAGTCTCACAGTCTTCGCTCCTAGCCAACATAAATGAGATCAGGCTTCTTGGGGTCACTTGGGCGCTAATTGTTCTTTTTAAGATGTTCCTAGCCCTTACATAATTTGGCATTCCATCAGTACATGCTCTGCGTTCTACATTTTTCCTTCACCCTGCTGACAGAATGGGTCATCCGCGTGCTTGTACTTGTAGATGTACTCCCGGAAGCCTCCATGCCCCGATAGAAATTGTATTTGCTTTCGGCTAATCCATTTCTCTACTTCAGGAATCGATATACATATATGTCCATCGCCCTTTGGTTGTGATGGTCTTCCCTCATCGTGGTCGTTTTCGCGTAATGCCGCAGCCTTCTCGCTTCTAGATCGATAGGCAATCGGCCTCAGACTACACTTATAGCACCCGGTGATGCAGTTCTAAAAGCGCAACATACCCTTAAAGATGTGTTTCTATGTGCCGAGTTTATCCTTCTTATGTACGATTTATGGTGCGTCGCTTATGCCCATATTGGGGCCTTCTAACTCACGATCGTTAGAAGATTTCTAATTGACTGCTCTGGTGCCCCCAATGTTTCGCATTAGTCAGCATAGTGCGGCTACTGTGCGAGAGGCCTTCTCGCCTGTGTACTTTAGGTAATCCTTGAAGTTGTGTCTGTTTTCCAGCAACACACCCAAGTACTTAATGTACGGCTTCGACTCAATGATTTGCGCACCGATCTGTAGGGTAAGGTGTTCCACTTTTTTACGGCTGCTTATGAGAACGACTTCGGTTTTGTGGTCCGCTAGTCCCAAACCTGATGTCTGTAGCGATAGCTTCACGGTTATGATTTAATGATTACAGTGCTACAGCACTTTCTCTAATGCTTTGGCCACTACTACAACTGCAATATCGTCGGCATAAACAATGATGTCTACTCCACTCGGTCCTTGTGTTCTTATCTTAGCATTCACATTGTGCATTGCGTTCCATAGAATTGGTCTCAGAACCGACCCTTATTAAACTCCTCCCCTGATCTTGTTCCTCTTCGGTCCCTCTTCCATGCCATTGTAGAGGGTTCTGTCTTCGAAGTAGTTGACAATTATCGACAGTTGGTAGTTTGGTACTTGCAGGTCGCTTGGTGCTCTTAGTTTATAACTCTAGTCGGCTGAATTGAATGCGTTCTTGACTTCGAGTGTTACGACAGCACAATACTGTTTTGTCCCTCCAAACCATCTTTCTCGCGCAATTGCTTCACGTACCATATCGCACACAGCTTGTATTGCATGGTTAGTGTTTCGTTTCTTTCTAAATCCGAGCTGTTGGTTGCAGAGCCCCGATTCTTCTTCAGTATGTTGCCCTAGCCTTGACCGAATAATTGTCTCGAGCACTTTCACCAGCGTATCTAGCATGCACAACCCCATGTACGACGATGATTACTCAGGTGGTTCGTTGCCCTTTGGTACGAGGACTAGTCGTTACCGTTTGCCCTGAGGTGGAGATTTTCCTTCTGTTTGGCTGTTAGGGGTAGGAAGACACCTGGTCTGATTTTCATTACATCCTTTAAAACGATGTTCGAGATCTCGTCCATCCCTGGCGTCTTTTTGCTTTTGATAGCTCCTGCGACTTCCTCAGTTGTGTCCCCAATTAGTGTTCACTGCAAGTCGTTTCTCATTTCTCCTTACTTACTCCTCATTTCTCCTTGAACCCATAAATATTATTATCCTAATGGCAACATTAAATCAATTTTCTTCTCCCGATAATAAGGGATCAAGCTCCCTATTGCCATTCATTTAAATTGTTAACCATACAATGGACTGAATGGACTGAATAGCGCTATATGCTTCTATTTATTTGTGACTCCCTGTAGCTACCCTCAAGAATCCATGGAAATACTTAAAAGCCTTTCGTTTGTACAAAGGATTCACATCTTTCTTTCTTTTCTTTGCAAATTTTCTCCTCTCGCGATGGTGGCGAATTGTCAGGGATTATGATGAGAAAGGACGTCGACTCCTATAACAACATCGTTGGGGTTTAGACCCCTTGAGCCGCAGCAGCTTTTCATCCTTTTTAACACATTTTTACGCGCACAGCTGAGGAGACTAACAACATTGGACGGGATGTCATGTGAAATTTAGGTCGATTTTCATAATTCAAGGCGTGGGCAAAGCGGGGAGCTATCGATTTAGATAACAATAACTGGGCAGATGACAACGACAACGAAGGCGTTTATCGTGATCCCAAATAGGATGTGCTCGGGAGACGGAAATTTTAATGTGACGCGGCTGGAGGTGATGATAATGACTACCATCATATCCTCATTATCATTTAGAGGCTTAATGGATCCGGACATTATAATGCCTAGTGTTTCGCGTGAGACGCTATCTTATTTGCTGAATGAACTTTTTTCCTGGTATACCTACATATACATGCGAATTATAAATGGGAAACAGTCTTGAGAGGAAAATTTTTTCCTGCAGGACAAAAAGGACTAAGAATGGATGTATGGGAGACGAAATTTAATGGCATACCTATTTGTCTTGTTATGGTTTCTGTTTTATTTACGTAGACGGTTATTAAAAATGATGAAAATGAAAATGTTTTTTTTTTTTTTTTTTGATAAATCAAATTATTTTAATTTGTTATTTTTGTAGCTATGGAACTGCCACCTTTCGGAATGTGTAACCAATCCATTGCCACTTCCGTCGTTGGATGCTTGTGCCTATTGGTTCTTGAGCCGTTCTCTCGTAAAGGTGTTCGTTAGAGATACGATTGAGACAGAAAATCCTTAAGATATTGCGCAGGCACCTATTAACGAACGTTTGCAGCTATCTGGTGATAGTAGTGATCACTCTCCACGTGCTGCATCCATAGTCTTAGCTTGGTGTTCAAACTGATTGCGTTGCTTCGCCATATTTTGGACAACATCCCGAAAGCGGACTTTGCTTTGGCGATTCTGTTGGTTATATCCAGTTCAGTTCCAAGATGGTGATCTCGTACTATCCCCACATCTGCCCCTCGCCTGTTTCGGACATCCAGGAGACTACTTCTAAAGCGGCGGCTGATGGCAAAATGGTCAATTTGGTTGGAGGTTGCTTGCCTGTCGTTGGAAACCCAGCTGACTTTGTGGCAGGTCTTGTGCTCAAACATGGTGCCACCTATCACAAAGCGGTGGGCATTGCAGAAATCCACAATCATTTCGCAGTTGCCATTGCGGTTGCCTAGTCCATGCTTCCCGATTCCCGACACGTTTGAGCCCTTCGTTGGCGTTGCCCACCTTGGCATTCAAATCCCCCATCACTATGACAATGTCTCGTCTACACCGATGGGTCAAAAATGGACTGTGGGGTTGGTGCGGGTGTTTTCTCGGAGTCCCTGAACATCGCAAGATCGTATCGACTCCCGGACGCTGCCAGCGTCTTTCAAGCGGAATTACTCGCCATTTGCGAAGCCTGTCGCCAAATCAAGTCGCACACAAATACACTACCAAGGCAAAGAATCGCTATTTTAATCGATAGCCAAGCTGCTATCAAAGCCATTGCCTCGGAAACCATTTCCTCGAAATTAGTACTAGAATGCCGACAGGAGCTGGCCTCGCTAGATGGCCAATGCATGCTGACCCTAGTCTGAGATCCAGGCCACAGCAACGTTGATGGCAACGAACATGCTGACGAACTGGCCAAGCGAGGCTCAGCCCTTCAATGCTCACTTGCTGAACTTGTTCACACCCCGCTCGGAGCAATTAAGGCAAACATCTCCTCAATCTTTCGTAGCAAAACTGCGTCATATCCAGAAAGATGTGGCCTAACTACAACAAGACCAAAGCAACCGCCCTATTGAACAGAACGCGCAAAGACATTGCCCGTACAATCGCGATAATCACGGGATACTGGCCGGTAGGAGAGGACGCAGCCAAACTAGGTATCCCATATAATACACACTGCCGTAGTTGCAACATAGCCACCGAAAAGGAAACAATTATCCACTACATGTGCAATTGTCCAGCACTAGCTAGGGCTAGACATCAAGCATTAGGCAAACCCTTCTACAATTCACTTGAGGAGTTCTCGGGTAAGAACATAAATCTCCACAGGCTGGCTCTAGATTGTCCTCACCAACACACATCAACATCCAAGGTCGCATGAGTCGTGGTATCAAAACGGCACAACTGTGCTAATTGGGTCTCTGTTTTTACAGAACCGCCACTTCTACCTAACTATCCTACCTATGACAATGTCTCCATTTGGTGTTGTGTTGAAGACGATACTTAATAGATTGTAGAAGCTTTCGTTTTCGTCCTTAGACTAGCTAATATAACACTGTATAATGATGACGCGTCGTACTCTAGTCCGGAATCTGGCTGTCATAATCCTCTCACCATGAGGCTGCCAGGAAATTAGGCTTTTAAGTGCTATTGTTGTTAACAATAGTCCGACTTCATATTCCCTCGGACTTCCGGATGGTCTTCCAGAATAGAGTAGTAAAGTGTTACGCGTTGGGGACTGGTACTCACCCGCTTGGTTGGTTAGCCATCTGATTTCACTTATCCCCAAAATGTCCAGTCAATATCGCATGAACTCTTTTTCCAATTGAAGGAATCTGGCATTGTAAGGACAAAGCAACTGCTGTTGTTGAAATGCTATCTACTCGTATAAAACTTGTCAATAAATTGTAAAATCAGTTGCATTCATTCTTTAACATCCAAATGTTCGACAGGGAATGGACACGTAAGGGTTTTGCGAACCCCAAACTTATTGACCACGTAAAACAAATCTTCTGAAATCGCCTGTAAAAGTTTCAAATCATCTTAACTTGTTATAAAAGTAAATTTTCCATGAATGCCACTTGAGATTAACTTGCCATAAAAACAAAATGCTTGCTCCAAACGTGTACTAAGCTATCCACTCGAAAGTTATTGCTTTGGATACTTCCATCCGCGATGTCAAAACTCCACCAAAAGTATTTGCTTAGACAGATTGTTATATTAAAGCTAAGAGATTGGTTTCAAGTTTTAAGAGTTTTTTAGGGAAAGATGCAGATGATTGCGTGTCCTAAAAAGATTGCGTCTCAGGCAGGATTTACTGCGCAACCATTTGCTTCCACAGACATAAATGAGCACATCAGGGTTCTTCTTGATTATTAAACGTATTTGCTCATCAGTAGTGTAAAGCTTCATGTCTTTACAAAACGTAATATGGGTTAAGGTCCTCTTTTGAAAGTTTAAGCATTCAATATGTCGCTACTTGCACACAGTTGGTGCAGGAGTTTCTACCGACTGCAACAAGATAGCGGCGATTTATTTGGGTTAGAAGTCATGGTTTGAGTTTTCGATTTACATTCCTTAGATTTATGTATCTTAAGGAGTCTGAGCACCTAAAAACCGTGACAGCATTGGTTGGGTCTAGCAAAATGCAACTTAAATCGTTCCAGTGCCAGGGTAAAACTTTATATAATGTCGTGCCATGTGCGCGCACACAACCAAATTCAAATAAATATTGATAATCAGTTCAAAATGCCTGTTCACCCACTTGGCGCATACTAGATCCATCAATTAAATTTAATTGCACCCTCATATGGAAATAATCCCCATCTGATGTGATCGCTTAAATGGTAGTTTTAGTAATTATGGTTCAGTAAGTCAGCCAGCCCACTTTGTCACTCCGATTGACCGCACGTTGATTATGTTCAAACGCATGGATTTCACTTACTCATTCAACCGCTACGCTTCCACTCATTCATTTGGCGAATTAATTAATTTCGTCCCTGCATCCAAACACAGGACACACCAACAACAAACATAAAATAGATCATAACAACAACAAAAGCCCAACGAAAAAAAAAAAAGATGAATAAATTCTGCGGTCCTCCGCTAATAGCATAGCTCATAGCATAAAACCGAACAATTTATGCGAATCGGACGACAACGTGAATGAGAATCATCGCGCGGCTCACAATCACGATGATGACGACAAGGACGATGATGATGATGTCCTCTGGCTATGTTTCTATTCCTAAATTATGTGCCACTGTATGTGTGTTGCATCCCCCTACTCTCTCTCTTGCTACACTCTCTGAGGTCGATGTTGAGGTTAACATCAGGACTTATGTACATACGATGGATTTGGTTAGATTATGATGTGGACGAGTTTTGAATTTACGAATTCGTGATCGGACGTTATACTGGCGGAATATATTTTTTTTTTTCGACGGTAAGCCACAAAAGACTTTTGCGGCACAAAACTCCGACCAGAAGTAAATTTTGAATATGATTCTGGTTCTGAACGTGAAGGACACACAAGGGACCAGTGAACCGACCGATGGCTAGGCCATTAGTCAACGTTAGTTGTCCAGCAATTGTCCCACACCGAAACGAAATGGCAAGGCTGGTTCTATTCTCTAATTGAAAATAAAAGCTATGCATGGATTATTTTGTATAACATTGCGGGATTGTTGGCGAACCGCAGGATATTAGAAAACATTTCATATTGTTTGCTGGGGCGGAGGAAATTTGAATTGTGTTGTTGGTAGATGTATATCGTTTAAAGGGTTCGGGGTTAGAGCTGCCGACAGATTGACTGACTGGCTTTGGGTTAAGAGGCAATTAGACTTTAGATTTTATTGTTACCCTTGATGGTTATTTAATTGAAAAGAGACGAGACCGGTGGGAATTAATGGAATGGAAGCGCTTCATGGTAAATTATTTGTGAAAATTTATTTCGTTTTTTAGGGTTTTCGGGAAATATTATTTACAGCTATAAATTGCCAGTATCTGGCAGCATCGTTAGAACTCCTGAGTTCCTCGTTAAAATTTAAATTCGCCAAATTTCACTTTAGTGCAGCTTTCATTTATTCATTGTCACTACGGCATACTTCTTTTTAAAATGAAACCAGATCTCGCTTTTGTAAAATTGTGCAGTGTTTTCTATTCTTCTTTTTCTACGTAATGTCTGTTCTGAACAGTTTTTTTTAGGTAGCAGCATAATTAATGTTTTAAAAGGCCAAGACCATGGCATTGACATTAACCATATTAATGCTCAGAGTCTACTACGGAAAGTGACGAGTTCTGCGATCTGTTTGAAGACTCGGCGGTTGATGTGGTGTGGGTTTCTGAAACGTGGTTCAGGGACGGTTTTATTGTTGATTTGTGTGATCTTAATGGGTACATGGTTTTCCGGTCTGAAATGATTGGGCGTGTTGGTGAAGGAGTGGCACATATGTTAGGGATGGCTTTCAGTTTTTATTGTTTCAGTAGAAGAAATTTCCCTCTCCTGTCATAACGTCATCTTATGTTGCGACTTAAACAGCAATCTCATAACTGAAACCCATCTAATTGCAGAAAATTCCTCGTTTAACTTGTTCCCTGTAAACACAATTGTTCCAACTCACTTTTCTAGTCATTCCTCTTCGGTGCTTGGCTTTTCTCGCATACTTACTTAGATGGTGCTACAGTCCGGGGTGGACCTGGGCATCAACCAACAAACCTCCCCAGCCAGCACGTTTACGAGCCAGCTGCCTCCAGTTGCGCACGCCAAGTTGGTTGATATCCCCCTCCACTTGTTTGCGACACCTACCGCGAGGTCGTCCTCTACTGCGCCGCCCGTCCGGGGTGGATTCTTAGCGGGAAGGTTGGGCTACATCCGCTCTAAATGACCCAGCCGTCTTAGTCTCTGTATGTGAACTCTTCTGGCTAAGTCGATGCCCTTGTACAGGCCATATAATTCGGCATTGTACCTTCTCCTCCACTCACCGTCTATGCAGACGGGACCAAAGATCGCTCGAAGAACTTTTCTCCCGAAATAACCAAGGGCATCCTCATCCGGTTTTGTCAAAGCCCATGCCTCTGCGCCATACAGCAGGACTGGCATGATTAATGTCTTATAAAGAGTTACCTTAGTAGTTCGAGATAGGACTTTGCTACTCAATTGCCGTTTTAGCCCATGGAAACAACGATTGGCAAGAGTAATTCTCCGTGTGATCTCCCTACTGATGTCATTTGCGGAGCTGACCATAGAGCCTAGGTAGACAAAATCCTTTACTACCTCAAAATTGTATCTGTCTATTGTGGCGTTCTGTCCAAGACGCCGATGTTGGGTGTCCATATATTTTGTTTTGCTTTCATTGACCGCTAGACCCATCTTTGCTGTCTCGTTCTCAATACTCGTAAATGCCCCATTGACTGCCCGCTGAGTCCTTCCGATTATGTCAATGTCATCGGCATAAGCGAGTAGTTGTACAGACTTGAAGAAGATTGTACCCCCGGGTTTGGCTTGTGAGTTTCGCACAATTCTCTCAAGTACTATGTTAAAGAGATTGCATGATAGCGCGTCACCTTGTCTAAGACCTTTCCTGACATCGAACGGTTCGGTGATGTTCTTACCGACTTTGATGGAGCAGCGAGAGTTCTCCATCGTCATTCTGCACAAACGGACGAGCTTGGCAGGGATGTCAAGAATAGACATGGGTCTGTATAACTCGTCTCTAAACACGCTATCATAGACAACTTTGAAATCGATGAAAAGGTAGTGCATATCGATTTTATATTCATGGGTTTTTTCCAAGATCTGCCGTAGTATGAATATTTGGTCAATGGTGGACTTTCCAGGCCTGAAACCGCACTGATAAGGACCTATCAGGTTCTTGACGATCGGTTTTAGGCGTTCACATAGTACGACAAACAGGATCTTATATGCGATATTTAGGAGACTTATACCTCTGTAGTTGGCGCAGTTCAGAGGGTCTCCTTTCTTCAGGATCGGGCAAACGATGCTGAGGTTCCATTCATCGGGCATACTTTCATCCGACCAGATTTTTCAGATGAGCTGGTGTATGCTCCTTACCAACTGACAGCGGAATATTGATCATCATCGCCGTTTAATAGTCTGCAGAAGTGTTCCTTCCATATTCTCAGCACCGACTGCGATTCTACTAAAATGTTGCCATTTTCGTCCCTGCAGGCTTCTGTTCCGGCTTTGAAACCCTGGCATGTTCTTTTTACCTTTTGGTAAAATTTTCGAACATTATTCCTGCAATAAAGTCTCTCAATCTCCTCGTCACTGTTGAATGGCTTATTCTGCCTGACAGCGGAATATTGGTCATTATCGCCGTTTAATAGTCTGCAGAAGTGTTCCTTCCATATTCTCAGCACCGACTGCGATTCCACTACTATGTTGCCATTTTCGTCCCTGCAGGTTTCTCTTCTGGCTTTAAAACGCTGGCATGTTCTTTTTACCCTTTGGTAAAATTTTCGAACATCATTCCTGCAATAAAGTCTCTCAATCTCCTCGATCGAGCGCTTGTCATGCTCTTTTTTCTTCTTTCTGAGAAGTCGATGTTCCTCTTTTCTCCTGGTCACGTAGAACTCGTAAGCATCTCTAGTCCTTCTATGCAGCACCGCTTTGTACGCCTCTTGTTTTGCTGCATGCACTTGCCGGCATTCCTTATCAAACCAGGGGTTTCGTTATGGTGGGCGAGAGAAACCCAGTACATCAGAGGCGGCATCTCTGATGGCTTGTTGGCAACCCTGGCACTGGTCTTCCGCATTTGCTGCTGGCGGCATAGGACGAGGACTTAGATTGAGATTAGAAGAAACTCAATCGGTAAAGGTTCCGGCGGTTTCTTGCGATTCTAGCCGACCGACGTCAAATTTCCTCAGAGTATTTCGTTGATTTCGCTCCGTTCTGGATATCCGCATCCGTACCTTGGCTACAACTAGGTAGTGATCCGAGTCCACGTTGGCTCCTCGGAAAGTCCGGACACCCAGAATACTGGAAGAGTGCCTTGCGTGGATCGCAATGTGATCGATTTGGTTGACAGTTTTTCGATCAAAGGAGAGCCATGTTCCTTTGTGAATGTCGAGACGTGGGAACCGCGTACTAGCTACGACAAAGTTTCGCCCCGCTGCAAAGTCGATTAGCCTGAGTCCGTTGTCGGATGTGATGTCGTGCAGGCTGTGCTTTCCGACCACGCTACTAAAGACATCCTCTCTTCCTAGCTTTGCGTTAAAATCACCTAAGATAATTTTAACGTGCTAGGACATTGCTCATACGTCTTGTCCAAGAGCTGATAGAAGTCGTCCTTTGTCGCGTCGTCCTTCTCCTCATGAGGGGCGTGAACGCATATTAGGCTAATGTTGGCAAATTTAGCCTTGATACGGATAGTCATGAGGCGCTCGTTCACATACCGGAAACTCAAGACTTTTTGCCTAAGTCTGCCTCCAATGACAAATCCGCTCCCGAATAGACGCTGTCCTTTTTGTCTGTAGCAATCGCCGTAGTAGATGTCGTAGTTTTTCATACTCCTTTTGCCCGGCCCATCCCATTGCACTTCTTGGATGGCGATAATGTCTGCTTTGAGACACTCTAGCCCCTCCGCAAGTTGTTCGGCTGCACGTGGTTTGTAGAGGGACTTAACATTCCATGTGCAGACACGAAGATCGTTGTCCTTTTTATGTTTGCATGGGTCGTCAACAATAAGATCATCCGTATCCGAGGCTGTTGGTTGCTTCGTAACCAAAGGCTTTTTACGTGGAAGGGAAGTTAACCCGATGGCACAACCCTCAACCTGGAGGACCAGATCCTTTTTTAGCAACCACTATGACGAGGGGCCGGATACACCGATGTCAGTAACCCACTTCAGGGATACGAGCGCTGCCGTTGGCCCATTAAGGGTTCATCCGCCACCATCTCTTTTTCAATACCCTGACCTAGTATTGAAAATCCTTACAGACATCAGCTCAAAATATGTTGAAGTAGCTCCGGTAAGGTATCCGCTGGTCTGTAGACGTCACCGTTGATTCCATCGAGAGAATTCATCCGCCGTACGTCCTCCTTCTGAGGAGCTCTTGCTAGACTTCTGAGACGCATATTTCAGCCAATCAGGTCAACAAGAGATGCCTCGTCCGGTTAGACATATGCGCGCTGAAGTTCAGCCAGATGTGCTTAGGCAGGTCTGAGTGTTCAGCTGCACATATATCGTCAGACTCAGCATACGCTCATCCTTAGTTCACTATCAGATAGCTATCCAGCGGGCACCGCGAGGAGGTGATGATGCGATTTTGCCCATCCCCCGCCCCACACAATGGGCATGAAGACCTAACATATGCAAAAAAAAAAGAGATTTCAGGTAGTGAGGATCAAAATTTTTTTAAGTTACGTAAAATAAACACTAGTAGCGAGTTACATTTCGCAACTAGAAAATCAATGCGATTGGAAAAACTAAGTGTTCCATCGAAGATGACACCCAAGTCCTTCTTGGACGATACAATAGACAGGGGAATGTTATCAATGTTATAATTATATTGAATTGGCGAATGATTACGCCAGAAGCTAAGACTTTGACACTTGGATACATTAAGGTCCAAGCAGTTAATTTTACACCAATATGATAACCTATCCAAATCAACTTGCAATAATATACAATCATGAATAGATTTTAAACACCGAAAAACTTTTAGATCATCTGCAAACATAAGATAATGAGAATTCAGGATAGTAATAGGAATGTCATTGACAAATAATAGAAAGAACAGAGGACCAAGGTGGGTGCTTTGTGGTACCCCGGATGTAACAAGAACGGGGACCAACAGAATTTCATTAATACGAACGTATTGCGTAGGCCCTCTTATGTAAGAACTAAACCAATTTAAAAGGTTCATGTGAAAACTTAATTTCTTCAGTTCCCTGATTAAGATATTGTGGTTAACCCGGTCAAAGCCCTTGGAAAAATCGGTGTAGGTAACATCACACTGCAACGCAAATTATTTAAGATGTAATTACAAAAAATGGTGAGATTTGTAGAAGTTGATCTACCTGAAACTATACTCTTTAAATAAACGATGAGTTTATCACAAACGAGTTTCTTAAAAAAATTTGGAATAGTTGATATTTTACAAATTGGGCGGTAATTAGTCACTTCCTGTTTTGGTCCAGATTTGTGTATAGGTGTTATGTAACAAATTTTCCATTCACGAGAAAAACACCACTAGCTAGGGAACGATTAAAGATAATTAGAAGAGGTAGTGAAAACGCACTAGCACACCTTTTTAGAATAATTGGTGCAATACCGTCAACACCAGCTCGATTATCAGAGTTTAAATTAGAGAGAGCCTCTTCAGTAACTGATAAATTAAGGCTACTTAAGTTGATAGAATTTTCCGAAAAGTCACTTGCCATTTGATTTTTTTTCCTGTTAGTGAAACTCCAGAAACATTTATTATTAGATTCAGATTCATAAGATTTTATTTATTCATATAATTTTTTCTAATACAGTACAAAATCAGAATCAAAATTTAGCATGGCTTTGCCGTCTGCCTGGTTGATTTATTAATATTCACAAGTAAAAATAAAATAGTAATTTTAACTTCTATAGTAAACTTCACAAAATAAAGGGAATAGTTTGTTAAAAGCTTTCGTTTATAATTTGCTGTCGATATGTTAGAGCAATTTTGCAATACCGGTAAAGTGTGCTTACATCCGCTTCATTAAGGAGGGAAAGCACTTGCATCTCCGTCAAATTATTAGGTGAGTCGACACACTCATAGCGTAGTTTAAAAATTTGCAAAGTGCTTTGATTACAATGGTTGGTGGAGTGCAAAGAACCCCGCAAAAAACGGCAACAGTAATCCCCAGATAAACAAACGGCGACTAATTGAAACGTCGCCGGAGGAGAGGCCCCGCTCCGCCCCCACCATTCCAAACCATAATGCAGTAGGTAACATGGCAGTCCACGACCTAAAAGCACTTATAGAGGGATCGATGGCAGCTTTACTCGACGAAAAACTTAAAAATATGGCTACAAAAGCAGATCTGGAAAAAGTAACCGTCGAAATACAAGCCTTAGAAAGGGAAAACTCTATCCTGAGGAATAAATTGCAGCATGTGGAAACTTGCTACTCTTCTTTGGAACGCAAAGTAGAACTTTTAGAGAGGAAGACGATTGAAAACAACGTTGTGGTCCATATGCCAGATCAGACTGGTGTGAACCCTGAGGTGAAAGCGAGGGAACATTTATTATTATTATTTATATTACTTTCAACAGAAAGAACATCATTTTTCTACAAAAAATGTATTTAGAACATCGAATTCTTTCTGAAGCATTCGATATTGATGCTTTTGTACGCTGCGCATCTGAAACTTCCAGTGGAGTGATCAGTTCCGCTTTTGCATCCTGGGTTCCATATGGCGCAGCTTGGTTTTTCCGTGTATTCTTTCGCTATATGCCCTTTCCCTACTTTCGAAGACACGTTCCTGTGAAGTTTATTTTATTTTTACATTGCCTAGCGACATGTCCGTACTCAAAGCACCTGTAGCACTGTGTTGGGGCTAGATGCTCTCGTATTCGGCAGCGGACCCACCCTACCCGCATATGTCCCGTGGCGACCATCTTACTCGCTTCACTCACAGTGAGGTTGATAAGAGCGATTTGTTGTTGTTGTTGTTGTTTGTTTTGTAAGCATTTTTTGGTTGCTACTTAACTTTTGTTGTTACCTCGCTTTAGGGGGTTTACACTTGTATCGATCCATCCATAAGAGCGATTTGTGTTCCTCGTCTTGTCATCCATATGGACCGACTGAATGGTGTGATCAGCTGTTCGTCGTGTGCTAGCTGTCTAATTTTCCACTCTATCGGCTAATCTGCGTAGCGATGAAATATTTATAAGCAATTATTGATTTGAATTTTTGGCGGTCGGTTCGAAGATGATAGGGCACTACAGAATTAAAGGTGTCATGTGCTGCAGTTTCTTGTAGCCGGTTGAATGTGAGAACACTATTGCATTACATCTGTTTAGTTTTGCAAAAACTCTGGGCGCTTTGTTGAGTTTTGCGAAAGCTTAACGATTTCAGAATTTGTTTGCGTGGTCCTTATTGGGTTTTTATTGAATTAATCCGCCTTTTGATTACAAAAATATCAATATCCATATCTCATTTTTGACGCTTGTTGGGTTTTGTAAAAACGGTCCTCAGTTCTTGTTTTAGTTCCTTGTTGTTATTTCTGAAATATTGTTTCGCCTGCTTACCTTATATAAATGTTTTTTTCTAAAATTCTTTTTGTACAGTCCTAAACGAAAATCCGGCATCCAGGCACAGAGCAAATGTAAATTCTCCAAAAATGTTATGTTGCCTGCCATTAACGCACAAAAACACTAGGTTAGGTTAGGTATGTGGGCTGGCAGGGAGGGACACTCTCTGCCACACTCAGGTCAGCGTTGACCCATTGTGGTACCCATGGGGGAAAAAGTAATCCCTTACCCAATGAAACTAAAAACTACTAACTCAGTCACTTACTTCATTTCTGCATACAAACCACCCTGATGATTTGATGAAGTTCAACATCTTTTCTGTTGAAACGCCGGAGATCCTGGAAGAAACATTTACCAAAGAACTTTTTCCTGGAGTGCTGAAGACCCGGACAGCGGCACAGGAAGTGGGTTGTGTCCTCAAAAACTTCCTCGTCACCACAGCCTCTGCAGAGTTCCTCCTCCGTCAGGCGTAGTTCCTTCAAGTGGTACCGCAGAGTGTTGTGCCCCGTGATGATGCCCATGAGGGTGGAAATGGATTTCCTATCTTTACGGATGATTCTCTCGGTCTTTGCTTTGTCGAAAGATGGCCATAGCTTCTTAGTGATGGCGCAAGTTTCCATGGAGTTCCATCTTGTGTTCGCCTCCTCAGTGGCTTTATTCCCTGCAAAAACAAAAACACTAACTCCTCTTTCACTGAAAATAATCGTCATAAGCTCCGTCATAAGCCACGATCAATATTCTGTACTGTTACTTAATCTAATTATAGAAAACAAACAGCTCTGTAAAAATGTTTGAAGAAAATAAAGCAATGAGTTCTAAATTTCCTAATCTTAGACAAACCAAAACAGGTTTAAACTTCTTAGATAAAAAATAAATAAATTATCTTCCTCTTAGGACTCTAAATTTGATTGGAAAATAATATACGAAATCTAACATTAAAATTAATACCAACCAAAAATAAAACTTTTTCCAGGTTTTCCCAAAAAAAAAAATTAATAAGTTTTCTAATCCTTTTATATTTCAAACTTTTTCATAAAAAAAAAAAAAAACCGAAAGCTCCTTTTTTATATTAAAAATTCCGTAATTTTTTATAACAAGAATCCATTTAACATTAAACTTGCTACTTAAAGAAAAAAAAAAGAAGATATTTATGAACAATGGAATCTTATGTGATAGAGTGGTTAATCGAATTGACCAAGAAATTATAAAATAAAATGAAAATATATAAATTTATATTCATGTTAACAGAGAAATGAAATTACTATAAAACAATGTTAACAAATTTAAAAAATAAAAATCTAAAATTGCATGCTATCGTTTTATATGTAGTATAACTTATACTTTTAAATATTTATTTTAATGATTTCGTTCATTTTGTATCACCCTGGAACGGACCAGTCGAATATAATTAAAACAAAAATGAATATTGGTTCTCACAATATACACATAAAAAAAATAAAAATTAGATATAATTAAAAATAAATATATCATTAGATTTTAAATGTGAAAACAAATTTTGTTTTTCGGAATTTGTGGAAAAAAAAAAGAATGTTCGTAACAAAAATGAAAAATGTTAAATTAAAAGAAAAAAATAAATAAATTTCCAAATTAGAACGAATAGAATAATAAATAAATTAAATAAGGGGACAAAAAAACACTTCACTTCATACACTCTATTGGGGTTTCGTTAAAGTTAAAAACAAAAAAACAAAAAAGAAATGGAAATCTTAAACTTGGCATCTAATTTTTGTTAAAAAAGAAATGAAAAGCAGATTAGTATATATACACTCACATATATGTATATTTA
Source organism: Brachypalpus laphriformis (assembly GCA_945910035.1). Classification (NCBI taxonomy): domain Eukaryota; kingdom Metazoa; phylum Arthropoda; class Insecta; order Diptera; family Syrphidae; genus Brachypalpus; species Brachypalpus laphriformis. Next base: position 40,827,037 of record OX246753.1, read on the forward strand.
ACGAACAATTGTTGTAAGTACCTATGTAAAGTTAAAAAGAAAAACTAAAATCTAAACTAAGTTTCAAAAACCTAAATTGTAAGTAACATTATATTTGAAAAGAAATGAAAAATCGAAAACACAAAAATTTTAAAACAGGAAATAACGTAATGATAACTAAATAAGGTATAATGATGAAAAAAAAAAAACAAAAGAAATCAATAAAAATGATGTTTCACTGATGATTTTAAAGTGATGTTGTGTCTTAATTTATCTTAAGTCCATTGGATGTAGGGAGTGTTTTTTTAAGTTAGTACTAACTTCAGAGAGTAATAGATGGAACAACTGTAGTACGTGCATATCGTCCAGAAAGATCTGGCCTTTACTAGACGCAAAGAATCAAAAGACTGGGTGAATTCAAAAACGTCAAAAAACTGTGCAGTGTTGCGGCAACAGAACAGGGTTTCTGTTGCTGTTGCCTTGCTACTGCACTGTTGCTGTTGCCCTGCGCAATTTATTTTGACATTTATGAACGATTGTGTTGTAATGGTATGTACAATAGGAGAAATTGGAGAATGTAGTGAAAATATTTACATACATTCAGGGTTATCGTGAATCAATTTTTTTTCGGAATTTTCCCCCCGAACAAAAATTAGGTTTCTTCAAAAATAGGGACAAAATTCATCAGGAAAAAATTTAATATCGCGATTGCGTTGAAAATTCTCCTGAAATGTCATTCATGATACCTATTTCTTTTCCGCGAAATTATTTCCTCTTTTTTGAAGATACCTAATTTTTGTTCGGGGGAAAAATTCCGAGGGAAAATTTATTCACGATAACCCTGATTATGTAAATAGAACATTAACATTGGTAAACGTTTACCTTTTATCCATTTCTCACTTGGAAAAAACAAACAAGAGCTCAAAACAAAGGAAATCAACAGCAAAAGAATTGTTGCGCAGTTTGCTCTTCTTTGACGTTTGGTTGCGCAGATGTTGCAAAATAAACTCTTGATTTGAGCAACACTGCCAAAATGTTGCTTTTTTGAACTTGTTGCTTTAATGTTGCTGCAACACTGTATTTTTGAATTGGGCCACTCCTATCTATAAATAGAAGGCACCTAAGCCTCACAGTAGGAATAATGGCAGGACACTGCCTGATAGGTATATGGTACATGCTATTAGAATGGGAGTCCTATCAAATGATTTCTGAAGAAGTTGCAGAGATGAGGCAGAAGAAGAAAACAACATTCTTTATTTATGTCCTTGGCACACGCTGAGTGCTAGCTGCTCTAAGAAAGAAACTACTAGGTGAATACTTCTTTGAAAATCTAAGTGATCTGTCTAACATAGACATTGTAAATTTATGTAGATTTATATCAAAATCTAACTGGTTTAGCTGATACAACAGCTTATACTTCGCCCCATCCTTACAATGGGAAGTAACTCATGTGGGGTACTCACAGTAACCTGCAGCATAGCAATAGGCTCGGTTGAATCTGTCACCATCCCCACCCCACTCCGTATTGGTCACCATCAGATGACCCTCTCAAACCATACCAGACTAGCACTGAGGTTGAGGAAATCCAAGAGAACAGCATGGAGAGAGAACTGCGAAAATATCGAGTCCCTTCCAGTAGCAGCCCGTCTCCAAAAGGCTCTCTCAAAGGATCATTCCAATGGGGTGGGATTGCTCATCAAACCTGATGGCACCTACACTGCCAGTTGAAGGGAAACCCTGGAAACTCTGCTCGAGGTTCACTTCCCTGGCTCAACAATTCTAAGCGACCACGTACTTGTTGCTCCTGAAGGCTCCACATGTGGCACCTCCAGAAGAGTCAACAGCTTGTCTGGAAATCTGTTCAGTCAAGAAAAAATTAAATGGGCAATCGGTTCATTTAAACACTTTAAGGCACCTGGCAGTAATGGTATTTTTCCAGCTCTCATACAGAAAGGTCTGGATTACATCTTGCCTGCTTTGGTAGCTCTATTTAAAACAAGCTTCAACCTGGGATACATTCCACTAACTTGGCGGGAGGTAAATGTGGTGTTTATCCCTAAGCTAGGTAACAAACCCAGCGAGCTACCCAAATCCTACCGTCCAATCAGCTTGAAAACCATGGAAAGACTGCTAGACTTACACATTAGAGGCATTCTTGAAAAGACTATACCTCTGCACTCTAGTCAATTTGCATACAGGAAAGGTCGATCTACGGAAGGCGCCCTTCACTATCTCGTCACAGAGATTAAAGCTGTCTACCGCTCCATAGAAGGTGCTTTTGATAACACTGATTATGAATCCATCACTAGTGCTATGAGACGCAGGGGAATAGACGAACCTACTACCAGATGGGTTAGGAACATGCTCGATAGCCTCATAATAACATCTTCGTCTGGAGAGGTCTCTGTGACGGTCTCCGCGGCCAAAAGCTGCCCCCAAGGCGGCATCCTCTCGCCTCTCTTATGGTCACTCGTGGTGGATGACTTATTGAACACACTTAATAGTTCAGGTTTCACAACCATAGGCTATGCAGATGATCTGGTGATCATCATTAAAGGCAAACATGAAGACAATGTGTGTCAACTCATGCAAAATGCACTCCTTGTAGTCTCGGAGTGGTGTGCTGGGGAGGGCCTATCGATTAACCCCAACAAGGCAGTCGTTGTACCGTTTACAAGAAGAAGAACGCTGAATATTGGCTCAGTGACTCTAAACGGCACAACAATCAATTTTTCCGATGAGGTCAAATATCTAAGAATTGTCCTGGATAAGAAACTTAACTGGAACTCCCATATTAAGCATAAAATTGCCAAGGCGACTACTGCCTGTGGGCCAGTCGCCGTATGTACGGCAAGACATGGGGCCTGTTTCCAAAGATAATTTTCTGGTTATATACCACGGTTGTAAGACCCATTCTGACATACGCGTCCGTAGTCTGGTGGACGAAAACCGAAGAGGTCACAAGCATTAATAAACTCACAAAACTTCAACTTGCCTCGGCATCACAGGTACTATGCACACCTGTCCCACAACAGCCATTGAAGCCATAATCGGACCTACTCCGTTACATATATTTATAAAAAAGTGGCAATCCGCTGTGCAGTTAGTCTTAGAAAATCAGGTGCTAATAGTATACGGGATCACGTGGATCTCATGGAGCTATTGTCCGACTTCCCCGAGCTAGACATGCTCAGCATGGTCTCCGACTTTACGCCTAAATCACTCTACTTTGGTAGAAGGTTTGAGATTGTGATCCCAAGCGGTGACATATGGAATAATGGCGGACTGTCGCTTGATCCAAAAGGTATAGTTTGGTACACCGATGGATCAAAAATGGATTCAGGAGTTGGCGCCGGTGCGTATGGACCCAACCATAAAATTTTGAAAACCACTCGAAAATAGTGTTTCCAGGCCGAGCTTTATGCCACTGAAACTTGTGCTAACATTAACCTGCACTCAGGCATCAAAGTTGCCTCTATCCATATACTCACCGATAGCCAAGCGGCGCTCAAAGCACTGAACTCCCATTTGATCAGTTCAAAATCAGTACTAAGCTGCTTCGACAGCTTACAAAATCTGGCCCGACACAATAAAGCAAAATTGTGGTGGGTACCGGGTCATGTAGGCGTTGACGGCAATGAAACTGCAGACCCGCTAGCTAGGAAGGGCTCCTCTGACTTGTTCACTGGACCTGAACCCTTCTGTGGGATATCCGATTCCGCCTTTAAACGTACCCTAAACATTTGGGAACGCAACATGTGCATCTCCCAAGGTCTCAGGCAGGCTAAAAAAGCTGTCCAACCCTTCCAAAGGCAGAAAGTTGATATCCTAAAATACGACAGAAATGACATAAGACGGCTTGTGAGCTTCCTTACCGGTCACTGTCAACTTCTTTACCACCTTAACAAAATGAGAATATCGGAGGATATCACCTGCCGCCTCTGCCTAGAAGAGGACGAAACAGCAAAACACATACTTTGTGAGTGTGTAGCTCTGTGTGATACTAGGAGAAGCTTTTTCCTTAAAGAGATCACATCTCCAATAGATCTAAGGAACTCCTCCGCAGCCGTAATTATAGCTTTCATAAGGAGAGTAGAAGTACTGCTGCCCTAAAAGTGGTTCGATTGAATCAATCACCCCTATACTCATTTGCACACTCTACCAACCCGGTCCACCTTGACTTTAGATTTGATTGAGTCAGTCACCCTACTTAGCCACTACATGCTCAGCAATTCCCAGCCATAACCCTCTTGAGAAAGGTAAAGGTTCCCGAGTACCCGGTGATTCCTCCGGCATAATCAACATGTGGCATCACAATGGACCTTAATGGTCTAAGTGTGCCCTGACTATGTCAGGTCAGCCACCTTACCTAACCTAACCAAACTTCAGATAGTTATATCTGTCAAACCTATTCTCAGATTCCAAACTGTTAGTGTCATATTTATTAAGAAGTCTTTGCAATTTTATCGTGCTGGCATACACGCTTTAACAACGCGTCCAAATTTTAGAAATTTGGTTCCAAAATTATGGATCTGTGCGCCTAACTTATAGAGCAGTTGCAACCAACTTAATTGATCATCTGAGCCCGTTATTCACCGTATTGTTGACCGTTTTCGTACAACATTTTCTTTGCAAGATGCAGTGACACCGAAACGCTTAAGAAGGGTGCGTACGGAAGAGAGTATTGCATCCGTTCAGGAGAGTGTTGAAGAAGATCCAAATTTATCGATTCGACAACTGTTTGGTCTTTCTCCGTCCAGTTTATGGAAAATTTTGCGCAAAGGTCCTTGTTTTAAAGCTGTCCAGCGCGTCGGCTTGCTCATTGCCTTCGATATCGCAGTGTCCAGGTACCCAACATAATCTGACTCGGTTCTGCGTACATAATGCCCTAAGCATTGTGCGGCAATTCCTAATTATCTCAGATTTGGTGACATAAACCTCAAGTGTCTTTAGCGCAGCCTGACTGTCGACGTAGATGGCGATATTCTTGTCGGATATTGAAGTAATTCCGCAGCTTTAAATATAGCTAGAACCTCTGCTTGGAACACACTGCATGTATCCGGAAGTCTCAGGGCCACCTGCAGATTCGTAACTCTCGAGTAAATACCTGACCCTGTGCCGTGCAGCCGTAGATGTTGTGCGTAGAGCAGAGCTTTACCTTGTGCTGTGTTCCAAGAACCTGAGCTCTTCTCTGCAACACTTCACACGTTTCGATTTTTTTTCTATAGCAGATATGGCTTTTATCGCTGCTTGGATGTCAATGAAAAAGGTGAAATTCTCCTGCTGCATTACCTTTATTGCAGGCTCACGGGCTGCTATTGCTCCTTTAGGACAAAGGAAGTGAGACTTATTGACCTAAAATCTTTCACACTAAGCTCTCTCCATGCTCTAGGTATATACCCCCAAATGAGTCTATTCAGGTATAGTTCTTTGAGTACCGGAATAATTTTGGTTACGGTTTTCTGTAACATGATCGGGATAATCCCGTCGGCGTCGGGTCCTGGGGATTTAAGGGGAGAGAATGATCTAATTGCCCACTTAGTTCTTTCCTTTGTAATTAGATCCGTCGGAGTTTCCGCTTCCATGCTACTATTAACTTCGATACTATTGTCTAGATGGGTCGTAAATCCCGTCAAGAGCTTTTTTCATCAGAGATCTCAATGATTCTGCACAGGATTCAGTCCACCTTCCGGGTTCTTTGAGAGATCCTAGAGTTTTTTTCATCCTTTCTTTTGGTATCTGGACATGCTTTAATATGAACTTCATTAACCCATTCTCTGTCAAATAAAAATGTTAGAACTAGCGAAACATGCCGCGTCAGTCCATATAGCCTGACATGAAATCTTCTTTCATTGTTACTGTCAGCCCATATGGACTGACGTCCTGCCTTCGAATAATGTTGTTGTTTTATAAGATAATGTTTTGTGTTCAAGAAATAATGTACTGAAAGTTGTTCTTGTTTCAATTTTGCATCATATCTCAAAGTCCCGCTATTCCTTTTCCTGTTTGACTTCTATTTCAAATAGCAAGAACAAAGCCAGTACAGAATATTTAACGTTGACGACTGGAAGTGTAATTACTCATTTAAAGTGTTTTATACACGGCTGGCGCTTTTTTTTAGTGGAAAAACGCTAATGCGCACGAGGAACAGGCCCGCTCTATTTCTAGTGGTGTGAGACTCCTACTCACTGAAAACAAAAAAAACTACCTTTAAGCCCTTTTCAACCTGACACCATCCACTCCTGAACCGCGTTAGCATTACTTCAGAGTGGTGTTGTTTTCTTTCCCCTCTGGGGACTGGTTTTTTTTCATTTATCTCCTAATGCGGGTTTTTAGTACAGATTTGGCCGATAAGGCGATCATCAATTTGGTAAACTTACTGAGGATATGTTTACTTCCTCCTCTATCTTTTTCGATCCCCCATACGTTCAGCTCTTATAAACTCCTTTGCAATTGAAACCATATTAAAATATTGTACCCACAGTTTTGCAGTAGGTCCTCGTTCTTCACATTCTCTTAGTTATTGATTAAATTGATAAAGTAATGCTCCTGATGTTTCATCATCATTTTCAACCACATTATATGAAGTAGTGCTATCTAATATGTTTTCAACATTAATGATAAGATCTGCATCCATGATGTCATCAATATCAAGCTAAAGTAAGCTGAAGTAATGTATGAGCTCGAACAGCTCTCGCGTAAGCATGACCATTGAGCATTTTTTCTAATGACTTAGGTGCATAAATCAAAGAAAGTATAATATGCATGCCACTCATGCCACTTCCTTGCATAATGTAGCCAATTGCTCCAAGAAAAGGCATAAGTAGATGAAATCCTCCGAGCCTGGAGTGGAATCCTCTAAGGTGATAGTTGATAGTAACACTTGTGAGAGTCAAAATTGATGATCACACTTTGTTAGCTCTCCGTAAAACGATCGCAAAGTCACACAAAAACGATAGCAAAAAGGTGATGATCACGCTGATGGTCACCTTAGAGAGAGCAAAAAGGATGATTGTGATCGTCAACAATCAACTATCACCTTAGTGGATTCCACTCCTGTATTTTCGTACGAAGGAACGTTCGAGACCAGAGCTGTGCCAGTTAAGTAATTGAAAGTATTTAAATACTGAATGCAATCGTATTCTTGTATTTCGTTTAAAAAAAGAGCAGGTATAAAAAAGAGCAGGTGTACGACTTATGCATATTATGAAGAACACAACTTTTAAAATTTTTGAATCGTTATATCTCAGAAACGGCGACTCTTAGGAGAAAAAGTTTAAAGACAATTTTTATACTGGGCTATCGTGAATAAAATTCCCCCCGAGATGTTTCCCTTTTTCGAAATATAGGTATTGGCAATGAATTTCGAACGAGGGAAAATGTTTCCCCCGGAAAAAATTGGTATCGTGAACAAAATTTCCCTCGGAATTTTAACGCGATTTTCCCCGGAATCTTTCCTCATCAATTTGCTGGAGGAATCCAAAACAAAAGCAGCAATTCATGGATAGCGTTACCTTTTTATGCTAATTTTGTTGTTTTTTTAAGCGGAAAATCAAAATACAGACGTCACGGATTTGATGTGCACCAACCGCAAAGGACGGGCCATTTTAAAAGTATTATAAAAAGTATGATCACTTTTATTTAAAAATACTAAAATAAACATTTACTTCTTTGAATTAAGTTTAACTTAACTATTCCTAAAACGAAAGTAGAAAACACAAATGGTACTGGAGGACGCTATTTCAGGGAATATAGAATTTCCTATTTGGAAGAAACCATAATTGAGATACATATGTTGCATGAGTGAATCAGTGAAATGTTTACCAAATAAAATAGGTCATGATGGATGATCCGATAATTGAGGGGGCACTTAACGTCTTCTGATAGTGAAATGAAGCGATATTGAACCTTCCAAAGATCCATCCCAACTGAAAGTGCACATAATAAGGAGTGTATATCAGCCATTCTAAAAGTGTAATCTCGCCCAGGGGTGGAGCTACAGACGTTGCAATAACGTCACAGCTCCTTGGTTGTACTTGCAGCGCCTGTGATAGCTTCAAAGCATTGGACTTGTCTATTTAACTCCTGGTTATGAATCTTTGTTAATTTTTATCTCATCAGTCTTACTCCCCGCTAGCAATGTAAATTCTAGGCTATGCATTTTATACACGTATTTTGTTTTAATCTGGAATAAATCGAACACTTTCAATACCAAACTAACGATAAATAAAATCCGCGTCTTACTACTTACCAAAATAAACACAACTTTCTCACTGAAAACAAATATTTGTACAAATATTTCAAATATGTGATTAAAAAATAAATAAAAACAGCGGTGATTGACAACTGTCAAAACATTCGAACAAAACTTCGAAAATATTTTGCTGATTCCGGGGGAAATAAATTCCGATGGAAATTCACGATAGGAGGAATATTTTCCAGGGAACAAAAATGTTTGGGCGGAATTTTGTTTCCCCCGGAATTGCCGATAGCCCTGATAGATAATTGCATGATCTACAATTTTTGTCTCATCTATTTTTATGATAAAACTTATCGTTTGGCTGAAAGACGCAAAAAACCCATATTTGCGAACTTTCACCTTGAATAACTTTTTTTGCAGATGTGGGATCGATGGGGACTTTTCATATTTCATTTACAATGGTGTTCCGAACATACGTACCAATTTTTAGCTCTATGCGAATTATTGTAACCTTACCCCTATTTTGTTGGCCTAATTAGACCGGACTATATGGTTTAGGTGATACATAGTTGCTACCCACGAGAAATTCACTAGTTTTGTGGTCAGAGTAGCACTCCTCCCCCTCCTGATAGACTTACTTTTCCTTTAGTCGGAGAACGCCCTCGATAAGCATGAGAAAAGGACCCAACAGAATCATTCACTGAAATAAAACTTCTCATCATTGCTTAATTTTCAACGATAATTTCTTGCAAGTGTATATTTAATTAAATTCATAGCTATATGTTGTTTTTTTCTTTTTTAAATAATTATCTTCACACTAAAATTCAAAAACAAACTTCGAATGAACACACAAAAGAATAAAATAAAATCGTAAAGGAATATACAGCTCTTATAGCGAAACAACTGTGTCTTTTATGGTGCTAGGAAGTAAGAATAAATTAGGACTACGCTATACTAAGTGGTATGGTTAGGAATTAAAACGCTGAGATTGAGACTTCTCCGGTTTTTTGTTTTTTTGTTTTTTCAAGTCTTTGAGTGTGGGGAGCAAACGAAAGGGTTTCTTTCCTAGGATATCACAAGGTAATTAGTTTTGTTTTGTATTTCAATTGGAACTAGAAGAGAGATAAAGAAATCCAGTTGAGATGATAAGTCAAGTAGCCTCAAGCAATCTTCCACCTTCGGTGGGTGAATCGGGAGTAAGATCCTCTGTGTCGTCGGTAGTTTCTCCACGGCCCTCACGAATACGTTTGAGTTTTCGTTTGAGTGTCATAATACCTAGTAGAGTAGCGAATTTATATAAAAAAATCTCTGTACGGTGCAACTCACATTTAATAGCTTGAAAGGTCTTCGCTGAAGAGCTTTCCGTGGTGGCTGCTGTTGTTACACCGCCAGTCAGTTTCTCATGAGCCAATTTCACCTCATAGTAGGCTTTCTTCAGAGCTTTAAAGTGACGATGCTCGTTAGAGTCTTTCAGCAGAATGCACCTAAGGGAAGGATTTACTAGAAAAAGGTTCGTGGATAGCCTCTGATCTTACTTTGCAGCAGAACCCTCGCCAGAGCAATCGATCGGTGAACTGTGGTAGATTTGGTGATAGAAATACTGCAATACGGGTGAGTTCCAAATGGACAGCCCATACCATAGCCATATGACGACGTTTAGGAGGATCTTAAAGTTTTTAGCAAAAAGTGTTGGAACAAGGTACTTAAACGGGAGCAAGCTAATGAATACGTGAGACCTGCAAAATATGACAATTATTATCGTCGGAGTCTAGAAGGGATACCTCCGCTCACCATGAAGCAATCCGCAATCCAAGGAAAACCTGATAAACCAAACGATTTCGATGAGAGTTCTGTAAGGCAAGTAGGAACAAAACCTCGGTTATGATATTATAAACCCCCAGATTCAAGTTCAATCCAACAAAATAGTTCTCGAACCTGGAATATAAAAAAAATATCTGTAATCCTTTTCCCGACAATGGTTTGCTCTTACTTGTATCCATTGATTGCGATCAAAGCTAGTGCGTACAACGTCTTCGATGCAGCCTCAGAGAAATCGCCTTCCTTCGAGTCCAGCATAGCCCCGTGGAGGTAGAAAGTGATGATGAAGAGAGAATAAAGTTGAAATTTCTCGCATGACTGCGATTTGTAGAATATTGTGTTTTCGTAGGTGGGGAATAGTCGGCCGGCGTTTCTGTCCAGCTGTGGTGAGATCATGTACTCGTTGTAGTAATACAGGAAAACTGTTGATGCCGCATAGAAGGCGATATTCCATATGGAACGTGCGAATTGTTTGCGTTTGTAGAACTTGACATTGGGTGATTTAAAAAAAATCTGAAAACGGTTAAATAGTTTTTGCTTTTTGTCTTAAGTAGGAAATACACGATACAACCGTCGCACGGTGTGTAATTTTGGCAATCTAGGTGGGCAAAACTGAATTTTCCAAATTTGCGTTCAAATCGAGCTGTCGCATAAGCAACAGAAAGGGTGGGAAAGATGTGCCATGGTGGAGCAGCAATCTGATAAGATTACGTTCTGATACACGCAAGTTGTTCAACAGGGCAAAGCTACAGGGTGGCACTTACAAACTACAACAAGGAGCTGAGAATCGCGAAAAAGGAAATCTTCAGGAAATTCTGCGAAACAATAACATTCGGGGGGAATGCCAACATCACTCAAACAATCAGAGGAGAAACAAAGAGCACTGTTGCTCTTAGAAACTCACTTCCCCGGAAGTTCACTGAACACCTGCGAAGCGAGCATGATCAATATAACCAGGCCTCGGCAAGAAGATTGGGAAATTGCATGGGCTATCTGTTCCAGTAGGAAAATCAATGGACAATCATCTCCTTCCAGCCTTTCAAGTCACCAGGTGTGGATGGTGTTATACCAGCCCTATTACAAAGGGGACAAGAGAAACTACTATCACCTATTTAGAATAACAAAAAGTAGTCTCGCATTGGGATGTATTCCAAACCAGTGGAGACGGGCGAAAGTTTTGTTTATACCAAAAATGGGGAAGAAAGACCCAACACAGACGAAGTCATACAGACCGATCGGCCTAAAAGTGTTAAAACGATGGAGAAGCTGTGGATAAGTACTTAAGAGAGGATGTACTTAACACATCCCCAGTTTATTACTGTCAGCATGCATACAGAGTGGGAAGATCCACTAAGACGGCTCTTTTTCAGCTGAGGGAGGCCATCCAAAGAGGTTTTGAAACAAAAGAGATAGTACTCTGCGTCTTCCTAGACATCGAGGGGGCATTTGATAACACTTCGGATGAAGCTACTCGTATTAAACGAGCCCTGGATAGAAAAGGAGCTAGCAGAGCAGTATCTAAGTGGATGTATGAGTTGCTGAGAAACTCAAACATCACGTAGAATTATTAAGGTGAACTCAATAAGAGGGTGCCCACAAGGAGGAGTGTTATCTCCTCTAATGTGGAGTCTTCTTGGGGATGAACTACTTGAAAAGATAACAATCGACCGTCGGGCATGATACTGACACCAGTAAAAGAAGGGAAGTATCTAGAACTACACTTAGATAGCAAACTCATGTGGAAAAAGCACACAGAGGAGATATCCAAAAAGTCTATCTCTCATGATATGCAGGAGCCTAGCAGGTAAGTCGCATCATCACCTCCTCGCGGTGCCCGCTGGATAGCTATCTGATAGTGAACTAACGCTGAGCGTATGCTGAGTCTGACGATATATGTGCAGCTGAACGCTCAGAACTGCGTAAGCACATCTGGGTGAACTTCAACGCGCATATGTCTAACCGGACGAAGCATCTCTTGTTGACCTGATTGGCTAACATATGCGTCTCAGAAGTCTTGCAAGAGCTCCTCAGAAGGAGGACGTGCGGCGGATGAATTGTCTCGATGGAATCAACGGTGACGTCTACAGACCAGCGGATACCTTACCGGAGCTACTTCAACATATTTGGAGCTGGGGTCTGTAAGGATTTTCAATACTACGTCAGGGTATTGAAAAAGAGATGGTGGCGGATGAACCCTTAATGGGTCAACGGCAGCGCTTATATCCCCGAATTGGGTTACTGACATCGATGTATCCGGCCTCTTGTCCTAGGGGTACAAAAAAGGGATCTGGCCATCCAGGTTGGGGGTTGTGCCGTCGGGTTAACTTCCCTACCACGTAAAAAACCTTTGGTTACGAAGCAACCAACAGCCTCGGATACGTATGATTTTACTGTTGACGACCCATGCAAACGTAAAAAGGACAACGATCTTCGTGTCTGCACGTGGAATGTTAGGTCCCTCTACAAACCACGTGCAGCCGAACAACTTGCGGAGGCCCTTCAGTGTTTCAAAGCAGACATTACCGCCATCTAAGAAGTGCGATGGGATGGGCCGGGCAAAAGGAAGATGAAAAACTGCGACATCTACTGCGGCGACTGCTAAGGACAACAAGGACAGCGTCTATTCGGGTGCGGATTTGTCATTGGAGGCAGACTTAGGCAAGAAGTTTTGAGTTTCCGGCATGTGAACGAGCGCCTCATGACTGTACGTATCAAGGCTAAATTTGCCAACATTAGCCTAATATGCGTTCACGCCCCTCACGAGGAAAAGGACGACCTATCACAGGATGACTTCTACCAGCTCTTGGACAAGACGTATGAGCAATGCCCTTGCCACGACGTTAAAATTATCCTAAGCGACTTTAACGCAAGGCTAGGAAGAGAGGAAATCTTTAGTAGCGTGGTCGGAAAGCACAGCCTGCACGACATCACATCCGGCAACGGACTAATCGACTTAGCGGCGGGGCGAAACTTTGTCGTAGCTAGTAAGCGGTTCACACGTCTCGATATTCACAAAGGAACATGGCTCTCCTTTGATCGAAAAATCGTCAGCCAAATCGATCACATTGCGATCGACGCAAGGCACTCTTCCAGTATTCTGGGTGTCCGGACTTGCCGAGGAGCCAACGTGGACTCGGATCACTACCTAGTTGTAGCCAAGGTACGGATGCGGATATCCAGAACGGAGCGAAATCAAGGAAATACTGTGAGGAAATTTGACGTCGGGCGGCTGCAATCGCAAGAGACCGCCAGAATCTTTGCCGATCGAGTTTCTTCTAATCTTAATCTAAGTCCTATGCCGCCAGCAGCAAATGCGGAAGACCAGTGGCAGCGTTGCCAACAAGCCATCAGAGATGCCGCCTCTGATGTACTGGGTTTCTCTCGGCCACCACAACGAAACCTCTGGTTTGATGAGGAATGCCGGCAAGCAGATGCAGCTAAACAAGAGGCGTACAGAGCGGCGCTGCGTAAAAGGACTAGAGAGCTTGGCTGATCCTGAAGAAAGGAGACCCTCTGAACAGCGCCAACTACAGAGTTATAAGTCTACTCAACATCGCATATAAGATCCTGTCTGCCGTATTATGTGAACGCCTAAAACCGATCATCAACAACCTGATAGGTCCTTATCAGTGCGGTTTTAGGCCTGGAAAGTCAACCATTGACCAAATATTCACACTACGGTAGATCCTTGAAAAAACCCATGAATGTAAAATGGATACGCACCACCTCTTCATCGATTTCAAAGTTGCCTATGATAGCGTGTATAGAGACGAGTTATACAGAGCCATGTCTAGTCTTGGCATCCATGCCAAGCTCGTCCGTTTGTGCAGAATGACGATCGCTGATCCATCGAAGTCGATAAGAACATCAACGAACTGTTCGATGTTAGGAAAGGTCTTAGACAAGATGACGCGGTATCATGCGATCTCTTTAACATAGTACTTGAGAGAATTGTACGAAACTCACAAACAAACACTGGATGTACAATCTTTTACAAGTCTGTACAACTACTCGCTTATGCCGATGACATTGACATAATCGGAAGACAGATATAATTTTGAGGTAGTAAGAGACTTTGTCTACCTAGGCTCTTTGGTGAACTCTGCAAATGACATCAGTAGGGAGATCACACGAAGAATCACTCTTGCCAATCGTTGTTTCCATGGGCTAAGAAGGCAATTGAGTAGCAAAGCCCTATCTCGAACTACCAAAGTAACTCTTTACAAGACACTAATCATCCCAGTCCTGCTGTATGGCGCAGAGGCATGGGCGTTGACAAAACCGGATGAGGATGCCCTTGGTTATTTCGAGAGAAAATAACGATCTTTGGTCCCGTCTGCATAGGCGGTGAGTGGAGGAGAAGGTACAATGCCGAACTATACGGCCTGTACAAGGACATCGACTTAGCCAGACGAGTTCACAAACAGCGACTAAGATGGCTGGGTCATTTAGAGCGGATGGAGCCCAACCGTCCCGCTAAGAAAGTCTTCGAATCCACCCCGGACGGACGGCGCAGTAGAGGACGACGTCGCGGTAGGTGGCGCACACAAATGAAGGGGGACCTCAACCAACTTGGCGTGCGCAACTGGAGGCAGCTGGCTCGTAATCGTGCTGGCTGGAGAGGTTTGTTGGTTGGGGCCCAGGTCCACCCCGGACGGTAGCGCCATCTAAGTAAGTAAGTAAATAAGACAAGCAAAAAAGTTCATCAAGATTAACCGCTGTAAGGCTAAGAGCAACTTGTGCTCAGCAAAGCAGACTTAAGGACATTAACAGGCTGCTTGACTGGGCATTGCCCACTCAGGTGCTATCTGCACAAAATAGGATTAGCAGATACAGACATATGCCGGCTATGTGGAGAGCAAAAAGAGACGGCAGAACATATTCTTTGTGAATGGCCCATGGCTGCAAGGAAAAGACTTCTCCAACTCACGCAGGCTTTACTGAGCCCCTCTGGCTTTTGAAACAATGAGCCTGGAGCTTTGTTGAGGTTTATCAAGAGCCTTAGCCCAGTTCTCGGCTCAGCACCGAGCTGCCACAATAGATCTTAGTTAGGTCGCAATTCGGACAAAGCTCTAGTATAGTATACTATGCATTATACATACGTTCGCCAAAACTATGCATCTAGTTGCTAAAAGTAATCGTCTTTTGCTTCCCGGGCCACTGGCTTTGTCTACAAACTTACCAAAGGCGTTTTATGTGGCCCATAGCTTGCCGTCAACACCCGGTGAAGAGTTTAAAAGGTTCTCCACCGATCTCGTTTAAATGAATACATAAGTGGCCTATACTCCAAAGTGTGTTTCGCCCTGATACTACGGCTGGGCTCGTCTGTAGATGACCACCATAACTCGGTAGTCGGCGGAAACGTTCTATAAAATTAAATTCAAGCTATTTCCGGTTCCACCTTTGACGTGAACCATTCTCTACCAAACGTCACTAGTGTCACCTACAAATCAGAACATAAACCAACAACCAACTCAACTCAACCCACCCCACTGATAAGAGCAACAGCTGTTTTTGACATTTTTCTCTCTCGCGCACACACGCGCATGCAGCCATGCTCCAAAAGAAAAACAAATCGAATAGACAAATTTTACGTCGAAAAAGAAAATCTTCACCTTTGCCGCGTTGGGCACCAAAACAACGAAAACTTACGTGAAACAGATGATAGAAGCCGCAGAAGCCCACCGCGAACATCATAAAAATCCAGAACACAGTGTTGACCAGATAGTTCACATCGACGTCCTTCAGGAAGACCTCCAGCCGCGTATTCATCAGTAAGTACTTGAGTGGCGTGAAGAAGTTCGTTACCTCCTGCGTCCAGTAGTCGAGGCTGCTGGTGCTCGCCGCAGTTCTCATGTCTAAAATCGATGTCATCGTGCGGAGTTATTTCGTGTTTTTTTGGTTATTCAGCTGTCAGTCTGTCAAAGTAACTAGATTTCCGATTACATTGTTCGAAAAAGGTTAAATTTCCTCGAGAATTTCGTATGGAAATTTTCCGTTTTTCTGCCTAGACGAAATATTTTCTACTCGCCCACCGCGCCGTCGACAGGGGCCAGCTGTCAAAACTCGATGCGAGAACGAAAAGTGCATGGAAGTATCTGACAGCAATTGCAAAGCAATGATGATGACATCTGGGTGAGAGATTATGTAAATGATTTCTGTAATGGGAAGCCAAAATCAGTTATAAATTTCAAATCGATTTTGCGAATTAGGTTGAAATTTATACTATTTTCACTGTACAAAGTGATAAATTTTTTTCATTCATTCATTCATTCATTTTCAATGGCCCGCTAATCCTTCATGAGGGTCGCGGGGGTAGGATGCTCAGGTGGACTCTCCATCCTTCTCGATCCTCCGCCATTGACTCCAATTCATCAGGGAGAATCCCTAAGCGGCTCCAAGAGAGATGTCGGACTTGATCCAACCATCTATTTCTGGGCCTTCCGCGAAGTCGTCTACCTGATGGTACGGCAACCATGGCGCGTCTTGGAAGCCGGTCTGGGGACATACGCACTACGTGACCAAACCATCGAAGCATAGATCGTTCCGTTCGGAGAAGTAGCTGCTCAACGTTGAGCGCCTCGCGTACTCTGGTGTTGCGCACTCGATCCCTACGAGTTATTCCAACAACACCGCGAAGGAACCTCATTTCGGCAGCTTGTATCCGCGATCTTATTCTTTCGGTCACTACCCAAATTTCATGACCATAGGTGAGAGTTGGAACATACACCAAGTTAAAAACCGATAGCTTAGCTTGAATACTAAGTTCGGCCTTCCTTATAACAGATTGGCCAAGCTCTCTCAAAATTGATCCAGCCTGACCAATTCTACAGGATAACTCGGCATTGCTCCTCCCATCACTCGTGAATAAAACCCCGAGGTACTTAAACTTCTCCACCTGCTTCAGTGGGACTCCACTAACATGCAGAGTGCACTGAATGGGTTTTTTGGAAACGACCATTACTTCCGATTTGTTCACGTTGATCTTCATTCCAGCATCATCACAAACGGCTACAAACCTTTCGAGTGCGCGCTGAAGTTCGGTTTGAGAGGACCCAAGGATGACCAAATCATCCGCAAAGAGCAGATGACTAATCCTTAGGTCTCCCACTTTGAAACATTCTCCGCCACGGCTGCGCTGCAACATCCAATCCATATATACAATGAAGAGGAGAGGTGACAAAACGCACCCCTGGCGGAGTCCAACGCCCACAGTGAAAGGTATTGATTTAATACCGTTTATCCGAACACAGCTTTTACAGTTTGTATATAAAGACTGAATCGCCCTTAACAGGGAACCATCAATCCCATACTCCTGCAGAACACTCCAGAGTTTGCCTCGAGGAACCCTATCATATGCTTTTTCCAAATCCACAAAACAAGTGTAGACAGGTTTGGCATATTCCCAGGCTTTCTCAAGAACCATTCTGAGAGTGAACAACTGGTCGGTTGTGCTTCTACCGGGACGAAAACCGCACTGCTCATCCCCCAAACTGTCCTCAACCACAGCTCTGGAACGCTTTTCTAGCACCTTAGCGAAGACTTTTCCAGGGAGACTTAAAAGAGATATACCCCTGTAGTTGGCGCAATCTCTTTTGTCCCCTTTTTTAAAAAGAGGAACTATCACCCCCATTTGCCAATCAGCAGGTGTTTCACCGCATTCCCAGGCCACTTTAATGACACGCGAGAGCCATTGCACTCCCTCTTTACCTAAAGCCTTGAGCATTTCTGGCCGAATTTCGTCCACACCAGCAGATTTGCCAACTTTTAGCGATTTGATCGCCAAAGTTACTTCCTCTACCGTAGGACTACTTTCCGCCCAACTCTCGACCATAGGTCTGTCATCTTCGGTGCCCTGTTCGGGATTGAGCAATTCTGAAAAGTGCTCGCTCCATCTGCGTAAGATGTCCTCCTCATTGGAAAGAAGTCTACCGTCTTTGGATTTGACTCCTTCAACGATATTCAACTTTTTTCCTCTGAGTCGGCGGACGGTCTGCCAGAACATCTTATTTGCAGATCTGTGGTCACGTTCCAATTTCTCGCCAAACTCCTTCCAAGACTGTTCTTTCGCTGTTTTCACAGCTAATTTGCAAGTTCTTCGCGCCTCAGTGTACCGATTTCGAGAATCGGAGTTCCCCAAGTGAATCCACATCTTAAAGGCTCTCTTCTTCTCTCTGATGGCTTCTTGAACTCCGGGCGTTTTAAACCAAGCAGTTCTTTTCTCACCACCAGCCGCCACACCAAGCCGCTTCACTCCACAAACATCTCCCGCAGAGGCAATAACCGCTGTTGAAAACAGTTGCCATTCTTCCTCTACATTTGATGGAACAGTTGGAATTCGTTCAAACCTCTCAGATATTTGCCGCGCAAATGTCTCCCGTATCTCATCGTCCTGTAACCTCTCCCATCGTATGCGTGTAACCATCCTTGGTTTACGCTTTGGTAGGGGAGGCACTCTCTCGGTAAGATACAATTTGCACAGCACTAAGTGATGATCAGTTGACAGTTCGGCCCCTCTCAATACGCGAACATCACAAACCATTCTCTTCAGACACGATGGTACCACAAAGAAATCGATCAGCGACTTCTGCTGAAGACTCTGACGGTACCACGTGTATTTGTGAATGTCTTTGTGTGGAAAGATGGTGTTCATGATGGATAAGCCATTTTCACAACAAAAATCCAACAACCTCTCTCCGTTCGCGTTTTGATCAGGATCACCGTTCCTCCCAATCACACTCCCCCATGTCATAACATCTACACCCACATGAGCATTGAAGTCACCCATCAGGACAAAAGAATCCATATCTGCAACCTTTTCAAGGGCAACATCAACTTCATCTAAGAAAGCTGCGTACTCTGACAGAAGGTTCGGTGCATACACCTGCACCAATGCCAGAGTTGATCTTTCAAGCTTGAGCTTTAAGATCGCAACTCTCCCTCCTAATGGTATCCACTCCAATACTCTGTCTGTCAACCTGGGACTTGTGAGTATCCCCACTCCCGCCCGAGCAGACATTGAGGGTGCGACTCCTGACAGGAAGAGCTTCCACCCACCCGAAAGGTCCACAGTTTTAGAACCTCTCTGCTTTGTTGAAGAAACGCCAACTATATCTAGTCGACTTTTAACAGCCTCCCCAACAAGCTCAAGATCCTTCCCTGTGAGCGATGAGACGTTCCATGTGCCTATCCTAAGTCGATGCCGTTGTCGAATCTCAGAGAGTCCATCTGTGCCCCTATCGGTGCACAGCGCGTTCACCCCTTGACCCCCGTAATGGTTCGCGAGACCATTGACAGGAAGCTCGTAGCCATTTCGGGTTTGACCCGGCCGGCTGCCGAGCGGGACAAGCCGACCACCAGACGCTCGCATCCTGACACCCTTCAGGCCTGGCTCCAAAGGATGCCCTGGCTTACCAGGCTTGGCAATATCTGAGGCCGGTCGTCTTCGTGTCATCATGGGGTGTGCGCTTTGTTAGCCGTGACTGGGTTGTATGGATGGGAATAACTATTTAAGTTACCCCATCCGCACATCCCAGTCACGTTGCCCGCCCCCCACCACGAGGAGGTCAGCTGCCAGGGGGGCAAGTGATAAATTTAATCAACTTAAATGAAATGGTAGAGAAAGTAACCATTTGTACCATTTGCTTACTTACTTACTTACTTAGGTGGCGCTACAGTTCGGGGTGAACCTGGGCCTCAACCAAGAAGCCTCTCCATTTAGCTCGGTCTTTAACTAATTGCCTCCAGTTGCGCACTCCAAGTTGGTCGAGGTCCCCTTGAACTTGTGCGCGCCACCTACGACGATGATTCCCTCTACTGCGTCGTCCCTCGGGATTAGATTCGAAGACTCTGCGGGCCGGAGCGTTGGTGTCCATTCGCTCTACATGTCCTAGCCATCTCAGACGTCCAATACGCAGTTTTTTGACTAGGTCGATGTCGCTGTACAGCTCGTATAGTTCGTGATTGAATCTTCTCCTCCAAAACCCGTCAACGCAAACGGGACCGAAAATCTTACGAAGAATTTTTCTCTCGAAGCGACCAAGGATATCTTCATCCTCTTTTAATAAAGTCCATGTTTCAGCGCCGTAAAGCAGGACTGGGATGATCAAGGTCTTATATAGAGTCTCCTTAGGTGTTCGAGATAGGGCTTTACTGTTGAATTGCCTTATAAGCCCAAAAAAACAGCGATTGGCAAGAGTTATTCTTCGATTGATTTCTGCACTGATTTTGTTAGTAGAATTTATAGCAGAGCCAAGGTAGACAAAGTCCCTTACTACCTCGAAGTTATAGCTGCCGACGGTGACGTTTTGTCCAATTCGTCGGTGTTGGTTTTCCCTTCTAGTTGACAGCATATACTTGGTTTTGCCCTCGTTTATCGCTAAACCCATTTCGGCCGCTTCCGCCTCAATGCTTGCAAACGCACCGGTGACAGCCCGCTGAGATCTTCCGATAATGTCTATATCGTCGGCGTATGCAAGCAGTTGTACAGACTTGTAATAGATTGTGCCTCCGGTGTTGGCTTGTGAGTTCCGCACAATCCGTTCAAGTACAATATTGAAGAAGTCACATGACAGCGCGTCACCTTGTCTAAAGCCTTTTTTGACATCAAAGGTCTCGGTGAGGTCATTACCGACCTTGATGGAGCAGCGAGCGTTCTCCATCGTCAGCCTGCACAGACGGACAAGTTTGGCAGGGATGTCAAAACTAGACATGGCTCTATAAAGCTCTTCTCTATAAATGCTGTCATAGGCGGCCTTGAAATCGATAAAGAAGTGGTGGGTATCGATTTGGAATTCTTGTGTTTTCTCCAGGATCTGTCGAAGTGTGAAGATTTGATCGATGGTGGACTTTCCTGGCCTGAAACCGCACTGATAGGGGCCAATCAGGCTGTTGATAAAAGGTTTCAGGCGTTCACACAATATCGCAGAAAAGATCTTGTATGCGATGTTGAGGAGACTGATGCCTCTATAATTGGCGCAGTTGAGGGGGTCTCCTTTCTTGTGGATTTGTACCATTTGCTTACTTTCCTATGATAAAAAACTAACTTTAGCAATCGCCATGTTCGAAAATGACGTTTGCCTTAATTCGTAATGTAATATTCTTGCTGGGGTTCGTAATAATTAAACCGTATTTTTTTTTGTGTATTTAAACTGTTTATTCATAAACAACTTCTTTGGAAGGCTTATTGAAAATCTATATGCCATTACTAAAGCGGCGGTGTGGGGTGGTGAGGTACTGTCGGTGTGGTTCCATACTCAGTCGGGAGTTAGGCAGGGATGTGCACTAAGACGAGCGCTATTCGCCATTTTTATTGAAGATCTGATCGACTACTTGTCAGGTGGTATTGAATATGCAGGTGTGCTCGTTGAAGCCATATTGTTTGCTGACGATGTTGTTTTGTTGGCATTTTGGCATTCAAGCACCAGCTTGGAGGATGTAGTAACCGATGCAATGGCTTTGATGGCTGCTTGGCTATCAATAAAAATAGCGATCGTTTGCTTCGGTGTGTGTTTTGATCTGACGACAAGCTTCCCGGACAGCGAGTAATTGTGCCTGGAACACACTGGCAGAATCTGGGAGCCTATATGATTTAGAGATGTTTAAGGATTCGGGCAACGTGACTGGGATGTGCGGATGGGGTAACTTAAATAGTTATTCCCATCCATACAATCCAGTCACGGCTACAAAGTGCACACCCCATGATGACAAGACGACAGAAACGGGCCTCGGATATTGCCAAAACTGGTAAACCAGGGCATCCTTTGGAGCCAGGCCTGAAGGGTGTCAGTATGCGAGCGTCTGGTGGTCGGCCTGTCCCGCTCGGCATCCGGTCGAGTCAAATCCGAAATGGCTATGAGCTTCCTGTCAATGGTCTCGCGAACCATTACGGGGGTTAAGCGGTGAGCGCGCTGTGCACCGATAGGGACACAGATGGACTCTCTGAGTTTCGACACGGCATCGACTTAGGATAGGCACATGGAACGTCTCATCGCTCACAGGGAAGGATCTTGAGCTTGTTGGGGAGGCTGTTAAAAGTCGACTAGATATAGTTGGCGTCTCTTCAACAAAGCAAAGAGGTTCTAAAACTGTGGACCTTTCGGATGGGTGGAGGGAGGAGTCGCACCCTCAATGTCTGCTCGGGCGGGAGTGGGGATACTCACAAGTCACAGGTTGACAGACGAAGCATTGGAGTGGATACCATTAGGAGGGAGAGTTGCGATCTTAAAGCTCAAGCTCGAAAGATCAACTCTGGCATTGGTGCAGGTGTATGCACCGAATCTTCAGTCAGAGTAGGCAGCTTTCTTGGATGAAGTTGATGTTGCCCTTGAAAAAGTTGCAGATATGGATTCTTTTGTCCTGATGGATGACTTAATGCTCATGTGGGTGTAGATGTTATGACATAGGGGAGTGTGATTGGGAGGAACGGTGATCCTGATCAAAACGCGAACGGAGAGAGGTTGTTGGATTTTTGTTGGGAAAATGGCTTATCCATCATGAACACCATCTTTCCACACAAAGACATTCACAAATACACGTGGTACCGTCCACGTGGTACCGTCAGAGTTTTCAGCAGAAGTCGCTGATCGATTTCTTTGTAGTACCATCGTGTCTGAAGAGAATGGTTTGTAATGTTCGCGTATTGAGAGGCGCCGAACTGTCAACTGATCATCACTTAGTGCTGGGCAAATTGTATCTTAGCGAGAGAGTGCCTCCCCTACCAAAGCGTAAGCCAAGGATGGTTACACGCATACGATGGGAGAGGTTACAGGACGATGAGATACGGGAGACATTTGCATGACAAATATTTGAAAGGTTTGAACGAATTCCAACTGTTCCATCAAATGCAGAGGAAGAATGGCAACTGTTTTCAACAGGGGTTATTGCCTCTGCGGGAGATGTTTGTGGAATGAAGCGGCTTGGTGTGGCGGCTGGTGGTGAGAAAAGGACTGCTTGGTTTAAAACGCCCGGAGTTCAAGAAGCCATCAGAGAGAAGAAGAGAGCCTTTAAGATGTGGATTCCCTTGGGGAACTCCGATTCTCGAAATCGGTACACTGAGGCGCGAAGAACTTGCAAATTAGCTGTGAAAACAGCGAAAAAACAGTCTTGGAAGGAGTTTGACGAAAAATTGGAACGTAACCACAGATCTGCAAATAAGATGTTCTGGCAGACCGTCCGCCGACTCAGAGGAAAAAAAGTTGAATGTCGTTGAAGGAGTCAAATCCAAAGACGGTACACTTCTTTCTTGAGGAGGACATCTTACGCAGACGGAGCAAGGAATTTTCAGAATTGCTCAATCCCGAACAGGGCACCGAAGATGACAAAGCTATCGTCGAGAGTTGGGCGGAAAGTAGTCCTACGGTAGAGGAAGTGACTTTGGCGATCAAAGCGCTAAAGGTTGGCAAATCTGCTGGTGTGGATGAAATTCGGCCAGAAATGCTCAAGGCTTTAGGTAAAGAGGGAGTGCAATGGCTCTCGGATGTCATTAAAGTGGCCTGGGAATGCGGTGAAACAGCTGGTGATTGGCAAATGGGGGTGATAGTTCCTCTTTTTAAAAAAGGGGAGAAAAGAGATTGCGCCAACTATAGAGGTATATCTCTTTTAAGTCTCCCTGGAAAAGCGTTCCAGAGCTGTGGTTGAGGACAGTTTGGGGGATGAGCAGTGCGGTTTTCGTCCCGGTAGAAGCACAACCGACCAATTGTTCACTCTCAAAATGGTTCTTGAGAAGGCCTGGGAGTATGCTAAACCTGTCTATATTTGTTTTGTGGAATTGGAAAAAGAATATGACAGGGTTCCTCGATGAGTTGGAGTCAATGGCGGAGGATCGAGAAGGATGGAGAGTCCACCTGAGCATCCTACCCCCGCGACCCTCATGAAGGATTAGCGGGCCATTTGAAAATGCATGTATGTATGTATGTTTGTATGTATACTTAACTTAGAACCTATCCCAGTTGAAAAAAAAAAGGAATCTCACACTACTTGAAACAGAGCGGGATTGTTTCTCGTGCGCAAAAAAAAAACGTTAAAAGTCGAGGTAATAGTGACGTAAATAGATATACTTTCCTTACATATTTTAAAGTTGAAATGACGTAAACCGAAACGTTGTAAATCGAGGTATTACAGAATGTGCACCTACTCAAATAATAACAAGTACAAGGAATTAAAAATATGACTCTGACTCACATCTAATGTAGTCACATTGACATCAGTAAAACTGCCTAGTAGGGACAAAAATACTCTTACACCCATTCTCCTTCATAACTTTAAAACGACCGAATATTTTTCATTCAAAATGGTCGCCTTTTGATTTAATACAGGCATTAAGTCGCTTGGGCCACACATCTATGGCTGCACGCACCTCCTCCATCGGAAAATTGGCTACAGCTGAGACCAACGCGGTCTTTAAGGACTCAATGTTAGGGTATCTTTTACGGCATACCATCTCCTCCAACACCGTCCACAGCTTGTAGTCTAGTGGATTCAAATCTGGACTTGCAGATGGCCAGTTTTGAGTCCCTATGAAGACCGGAATATTGTTCTGAAGCCATAGTTGGGTAGTTTTTGCCTTATGCGCAGGCGCAGAGTCTTGCTAAAAGGTCCACTGCTGGTTCTGAAAAAGAGTGCTATTAAGTGGAGCAACGACCTATTCCAAAACGGTTTCTTTGTAGACTTTAGCCGATGTTTTCACCCCCTTTTCACAAAAATGGAGGTCTGTTACCCCCTCGTAGGATACGCCCCACCAAACCATGACTGCCGCTGGATGATGACCTTTTTGAACTCGTGGAATCAGTTGTGAAGCCTCACCAGATGACCGGGCATAAATCCTGTCATTGTGCTTATTGAACTTTTCCTGTACGGTAAACATTTTTTCATCTGAAAACAGATTTTTTCTGTGAAGATTGTTTGCGTTGCTTTGATTTTTCGACTCTATTCCGTTTAAGATCTGCTGTGAGCAGCTGTCCTGTACGTCGTTTGTAGGCACCAAGGTCTAAATCTTTTTTGATAATACGACTTATTGATTTTTGGTTAATCCCCATTTCGCGAGCCATGATTTTTTGCTTTCATAGCGGATTTCTTCTTATTCTTGCCTTGACAGCATTGATGGCCACTACTGTTCGTACCGATCTCGGTCGCCCAGAACGTGGGCGGTCTTTTATATCTCCAGTCTCTTCAAATAATTTAATGCACCGATAAACGAACATTCGGCTGATCCCGAGCGGCTTGAGCATTTTAAAAATATCACTTTTTTCCACTTTACATTTATGTAAAGCTACTACCGCGATACAATTTTCTTTCTTGGTCCACTCCATGGCGAAACAAACCACAAACTCAAATTTTTGTAGCAGATGAGTAACATAGCGGTACATATTTCAAATTCCAAATGTGAATATTTGGGTGCGTTCAGTTCTGGTTATGGTAATGGGTGCGTTTTGTACTGTAACAATATTTATGTCCCTACTAGGTATAAAACTAGTCACGTTCCTCCTACCTTAACTTTTAATTTTCAACTTAATTTCAGGTGCACTACAAGGAGGGCATACATATATGTATGTGTTAAGAATTAATTTTATTCAAGAAGAGAAGGAAAGCTCTGTAAAATCAGTACAATCATTGATCCATTCCCAATCACATGAACTTGTTCAAATAATGTTTATACGTGCACCATGTCAGTGGCAATTAACCACACGAATGCTAAAAATAAACAAAACCACGTACGTATCTAACTTTAGATTATGTTCCATA
Organism: Brachypalpus laphriformis; assembly: GCA_945910035.1. Lineage (NCBI taxonomy): Eukaryota > Metazoa > Arthropoda > Insecta > Diptera > Syrphidae > Brachypalpus > Brachypalpus laphriformis. The sequence continues at coordinate 40,852,775 of OX246753.1, forward strand.
ATGGGTATCCGGCATTGTCTACATTCCTACATTTTTAGAGGCTATTTACATTCGAATTCAGTTGTTGTTAATATTTTCAACTGAAAACATCTATTTTGTGCAATTATTCAAATTTTTCTACTGAATCTTTTATGTTAACTTTTTTCCAGCTTCAAAAATACCTACACTATGGAGGTGAGAAGTTTGAAAAACAAATGTATTTGCATATGTATTTGAATTCATATAATATTTTTTTTAAGCCTCCGTCTAAGCTGGCATACATCGAGAATGCACCAGCAGATCCTGTTCAGATGTTCTCAGATCTTTTGGAAGCAAGGAGATGTGGAAATCCTGATTCGCCCTATTTATCAATGAATATCGCTACACGTGACGAGTAATAGAATATTTCCTTTTAGTTTTTTCTATATTCCTTGTAAATCTTTCTTGTTATAGTGAATTTGGTGTCCTAAATCGAACTGTTGTCTATCGTGGCTTAACTGACAATCATATAACTTTTGCTACTGAAAAGAATAGCCGCAAGTATATCAATATAATGGACAATCCAAAGGTTTCAGTTACCTTCTTTTTTGGTAAATTAAACTGTAAAGGAAGTCAATCAGTTTGGCAGGTAAGTGCTGGAGCTTACATTTTTGTATTTGCTGCGAAAAACAATTTAACGACGAAATATAAATCGCAGTTTCGGTCGCTGTATGGCATATAGCGCCACCCTTAAAAAAAATGTGAGAGCCTCATCCACATAAGCGCACGATTGAAGTGAAACTTCTTTAGATGTAGATGCTGATTTTTACATATATTTTAGAGAATATTCTTAAAAATGAATAATCGTTACTACCAGACACTTCCCGTCGACGCTTACTCTTACCAGACGCTTTAAAGCTCAAAAAAAAAAAAATGGAACTTTACTTATAATCTCAGTCTTGATTTTTATATATGACACTCAGGGAACCATTTCAATACTTTTGGTCAGCAGCCAGGCCAATTGGAGGATGAGTAGTCTTGGATTTGTTGTCTAATGTCACGTCAACCATTCAAATCTACTAACACACATAGAGATACTTGACGCATGCACCGACGTATAAACTCATACCCTTAGCTTCCAGTCAGTTAGATTCCCATCCCCACTCTTTCAATTTCTTACGTTATTTTTTCTTATCTCTAATTTCTCCTCCGTTGAGTCACTTCCCCTTTTTCGTAACAAAAAATGTTCAATAAATACGTGGCTAAAGAAGTTTCACTTCAAAAATCAATTTCAGGCTCCGGTAACAATCTTCATTAATCGTAACGCGAGCGCCGGTCTGATTTTTAACGAAATAAGGTCCGATGTTGCCACCAGTGTGAAAATCGCACTTATTTACTTACTTACTTACTTAAATGGAGCTATGGTTCAGGGTGAATCTGGGCCTCAACCAACAAGCGACTTGCGTCTTTATTTGCGAAAATGTCGTCTGACAACACTATTCGTCGTTTGGTGTCAAATTTTGTTGAGCACGGGACAGTGGGAGATCGTCGACATGCCGTTCATCAACGCCCAAGACGTTCCAATGAACTGGTTGAAGCGGAAAGAAAGTGTTGCCAAGAACCCACATAACAACATAACTTATGCCCTGTATCCCCTTGTGGGTCCTAGGGCCTCTAGAACGTCTACGCGCCATCGTGTACGGTTTCTGGCAATGTGTCTGAGTTCTCCCCAACTTTTCCCTAACTGCTGTGTCTCCTTATCGACTGTTCTGCGCCATGTTCTCCTCGGACCGCCAGGTCTTCTGCCATCCTAAGTTAGAGGGTTCCATTGCATAGCATGGTTCGCTATGGAACTGTCACCCTTTCGGAACGTGTGACCAATCCACTGCCACTTCCGCCGTTGGATGGTTGTGCCTAATGGTTCCTGACCCGTTCTCTCGTAAAGGTGTTCGTTAGAGATACGATTGGGTCAGAAAATCCTTAAGATATTGCGCAGGCACCTATTAACAAACGTTTGCAGCTTTCTGGTGATAGTAGTGGTCACTCTCCACGTGCTGCAACCATATAGCAGCACGGATTCAACGTTGGAGCGGAACAGTCTTATTTTGGTGCTCAAACTGATTGCATTGCTTCGCCATATTTTGGACAACATCCCGAACGCGGACTTCGCTTTGGCGATCCTGTTGGCTATATCCAGTTCAGTTCCACCATCGGTCGAGACAATACTCCCAAGATACTGGAAATCCTCCACTCTCTCTACCGGTTGTCCAGCAATGCATATTTCAGCCGATGAACCCACATGTGTAGTATCGTCACCGCGCTCAGTATTTTGGCGTCAGTGGAACCACCTTGCGGCGCATTTTGAAGGATGATTTGCATTTGTTTCCATGTAAGGTGCAATTGACTTAAAGGATATTGCCGACACACCGTCCACGTCGCTTGGAATACGGCCAAACAGTCGCTCGAATGGAATGGTGACATTGACCGGCCACCTAGATATCCAGATTTGACCCCTCCGGACTTGTTTTTGTGGGGTTATTTGAAAAGCAAAGTGTACGCCAGCAAGCCTCAGACCATTGACGAGCTCAAGGCAAACATTCGTGCTGAAATCATCGATATACCGCCCGAGATGCTTGAAAAACTGATGGAAAACGCAGCAAAAATGGCACATTTTGCTTTGGTCAATAGAGGCGGCCACCCGCCTACCCCTTCGGGTAGGGGTTAGAATATACCCGAGGTAGGCATGCCTGTCGTAAGAGGCGACTAAAATCCACCCTCCGTATACCGAGTATGGCGTATACAAAAAACATGCAATGAACAAAACAAAAGATTTAAATACCCCAGGTGGCAGTCCAGGTAAACTGGAAAATCCACCCTCTTCGGAGGTCGGCTCTACGGATTCTGGGGAGAGCCATTTATTGCACCTTATAAATCCCTTCTCAAAAAGTACAAGGGTATCTCGATCTCCACCAACAAGATCGAACGTCTCCGGAAAAAGAAGTCCGCCGGAAGCGCAAACGCGTGAAAAACGGGACTCAGCGAAATCTAAAAGCATTGAGGAGGAAAACGACGTACTCCGTACCAAGCTTAGCGAAATGGAGCTACTCTATCGTGAGCTCAAGAAAGAGGTAGATTTACTCAGGCAAGAAAATAATGCCCTAAAAAACACGTACCTACAAAAAGAAAATACAGTTAGCTCACATCGCTCACCTAGTCGCGAATACCAGACGGATGAAGAAGAGCTAACACGCGAAACGAATTGGGTCGAAAAGAAACGACCTAGCAAAAAACGAAAAGCTGGTTCCTCACCGGAAGTCGAGCCACAAAAAGATGAAAAGCGCAAGGAGATGCAAGAAAAGCAACAACAACCAAAATTACGTCCTCCGCCACCGATAAACGTCGTTGGAATTACGGACTATAATAAGTTGCATTGCCTCCTTAAAGGAACTCTGGCTTCGAAGTTTAAGGTGACATCTCTGCGAAACAATACGTGGAAAATCAATGTCGATGATGCCGACGGTTACCGATCAGTATCTAAAAAATTGAATGCCGAAAAGATTCAGTGGTATACTTATGAAAATAAGTTAGAAAGACCACTGCGTGTTGTAGCAAGGGGACTCCACCCCTCGTGCACTAAAGAAGATGTAATGCACGACCTTCAAGACAAAGGCTTTAAAATTCTTGATGCCGTCAATATTATCAAGAAGGAGAAGCAACAGTCGGAGGGAGATCATGAAAAATTGGTAAAGCGCGGTCTTCCACTATTCATGCTTAGTTTTGATAAAGACGAAAATAAAGACATTATATATGGTATCAAGACTATTCTAAACATCGTGGTCAAAATCGAACCCATGCGTAAGACCTCCAGATCGATCCCGCAGTGTAAGCGCTGTCAAGGCTTCAATCACACGCAGACTTACTGCCAGAAGGAGCCGCGATGCGTCAAATGTGCAGGTAAACATCTCTCGGAAGAGTGTCACCTAAACAAGCAAACCCCAGCCACTTGTATAAATTGCAAGGAAAAAAATATCGTGCGAACTATCGAGGTTGCGAAGTGGCGAAAGAGCTTCAAAAACGCCGCGATACGCTAAAAAATTCGATGCGTCCGAATATGAAACCAATCAAGAACAGACCCAAAATAGCTACGAAAAAAGCAGCGAAAGATAGAAAGTCCGTCAATATTAACTTAAGATCGGTTAATGATAAAAAATCCGAAAGTAATAGAGATAAGGTAACAGAAGCAAAATCTCCGAATATTGGCGTGCAGTCTTATGCTCAAGCGGCGAAGACAGTTAAGGGTACGTACACGACCGACAACTCATGGGAGATCAAAGCAAGAAACCGTCCAAACTTTAATGTAAAAACTCCTTCTCAAGTTGCGACATTGAAAAATAGTGATAGAGGTAGTTCAGAAGATCATGTATCCAATGTTTTTTCCCTAATTCTTGCGAAACTTGAAGAGCAATGCAAAACAAATAAACTAATTTTCGAGAGACTAGTTGCACTAGAAAACAACATTTATAACACGCGCACTTCAACCAGAATATGAAAGAAACGCTTAAAATTCTTACTTGGAACGCTAACGGGCTCATACAAAGACTCGACTAGTTAAAAATATTTATGCGAGAGAAAGATATTGATATATGCTTGGTCTGTGAAACTCATCTGAAAAAGCAATCGAATATTAAGATAATGGGATATAGCGGATATCACGCCTTTCACCCATCGGAAAGAGCCAGAGGCGGATCATCTTTGTTCATAAAAGAAAATATCGAACACTCAGCGGAAATAAAAATTGAATTAGAAGCAATGCAAGTAAGCACGGTACGCATTAGAAATAGACATTTTGCTTTCAACATTTCGTCTATATATTGTCCACTGCGATGTAAACTTGAAGAAAGTGATTTCACAAACATCTTCAACTTCCTTAAACCAAATTTTATTATTGGTGGTGACTTCAACGCGAAACACCCCTTCTGGGGCTCAAGGTACGCCTCTCAGAAAGGTAGAAAGCTTTATAATGCGGGTATGCAATTCAGTTGTGATTTTTACTCGACGGGTAAACCAACATATTGGCCAACTGATAGAAATAAGATACCAGATCTGATTGATTTCTTTGTTGTTAAAGGAATATCTAGCAACTGTATAAAAGTTGAAGAAAGCTTTGATCTCTCCTCTGATCATTCTCCAATCATTATGACGATAAGCGAAGCTTTGATTAAAAAAGTAGGACCGGCCAGATTAACTGGCGCGAAAACTAATTGGGACGGCTTTAAAAAAGATATTGAAGCAAATATTGAGCTGAGCGTATCACTTAAAACGCCCTATGAACTTGAAGTTGAAGTAGATCGCTTCGTCGAAATCTTACAGAATGCCGCGTGGAAGAATACTCCCAACCTAAAGAGAACCCCGGCTAGTTACATTAAAATTTATCCGCAGGAAATAAAAGAGATGATTAAGGAGAAGAGAAAAGCGCGTAAAAGATGGCAACAAACTCGGGCTCCGCAACATAAAGCACATCTTAACCGTTTGTGCAACTCACTAAAACGATCTATTAAAGACCTTAAGAATAATGAAATACAAACTTACCTAGAAAGCTTAACGGCAGAAAAAGATTCTAACTATTCGCTTTGGAAGGCTATAAAAGGTATTAAAAGACCTCAAATTCAAGCCGCGCCAATTAGGAAAAATCAAGACGAATGGGCCAGGCATGATAAAGAGAAAGCGCAAGTTTTTGCCGCCCACCTGGAAGAAACTTTCAAACCGTTTGATGGACAAGCTCTTATTGAAAATATAAATACGTCGTATATAGACAATAGTGTAATAAGAAATGCAACGCTTACCGAACTTAAGGAAGAAATAAAGAAACTTAAACCTAAGAAAGCGCCTGGATATGACCTAATTACGGGAGAGGTTCTTAAAGCACTACCAAGAAAAGCTCTAATTAAGCTTCTGTTCATTATAAACGCCGCGATTAGACTAGAATATGTTCCCAGTCAATGGAAAGTCGCCGAAGTTATAATGGTCCTTAAGCCTGGAAAACCGCCGAATGAAAAAACCTCTTATAGACCGATTTCGCTTCTTCCAATTATATCCAAAGTGTTCGAGAGAATATTGGTTAGGCGAATACAGCCGGTTATAGAAGAAGGGCATCTCATCCCTGATCATCAATTCGGATTTAGAAGTAAGCATTCTACAGTTGAACAAGTACATCGAATAACACATGTAATCAAAAAATCACTTGAAGAAAAAAAGATTTGTTCAAGCGTATTCCTTGACGTTTCTCAAGCCTTTGACAAGGTCTGGCACGAAGGCTTAAAGTTTAAATTACGACAAGTTCTGCCAGAGCACCTATATAATATTTTGAAGAACTACCTTACGAATAGGCTATTCCGCGTCAAATGTGGAAACGAATATTCAGATTTTAAGGAAATAATGGCTGGGGTGCCGCAAGGAAGCGTTCTTGGTCCAGTCTTATATCTATTATACACTCGTGATATACCGCAAGTAGAAGGCACTGAGCTAGCTACATTTGCCGACGACACTGCTATCTTGACAGTAGGTAAAACGGTCGAAGATACTACAGAAAAACTGCAAGAAGCTTTGAATAGAGTAAATGAATGGACAAAGATTTGGCGAATCGCACTCAACGAGACCAAATCTGTTCATGTAAATTTTACTTATAAAAAAATAAATAATTTGCCGATCTTTTCAAACTCGGTTCAAATACCGTTTGCAAACGAGGCTAAGTATCTTGGAATGACACTTGATACAAAGCTGAAATGGAAAACGCACGTTAAGAAAAAACGCAAAGAACTAGATAACAAATATCGAGAAATGTATTGGTTACTTGGAAAATATTCCAAGCTTAATATATATAACAAACTGCTTTTATATAAGCAAGTGCTAAAGCCTGTATGGACATATGGTATACAACTCTGGGGTTGTACCAAAATAAGTAATGTTAAAATTTTACAAACTTTTGAAAACAAAGTGCTAAGAGGTATTGTAAATGCGCCATGGTATATCAGAAATAGCGATATCCACAGAGACCTTGGCATTAAAACAATCGAAGACGAAATTCAAACCTACGCGAGAAAGCATAGAAGTCGACTAGAAAGTCACGTAAATATTACAGTCCTCCAACTTTTGGAAGAAAGAAATTTACTGCGCCGTCTACAAATAACCAAACCTTTAGACCTAGCGCGATAAGTAACCGCGTCTAAACTGCGGAGCTAGCAGGAACTTCCAATGGGAAGGTACCTGCAAAACGTCATTATTTCGCTTGATAAGTCGAATACTTAGTTGTAGTAAAAATAAAAACAAGTCTGTTTTGAAGGGAGGTTTTTTAGTGGGTAAGAATCCCACACTACTATGAGCACGCGCTGTCGATCCTCATAGTGTCTTGTTGAAGATTTTCACCTACCCTCGGAAAAAAAAAAAAAAAAAAAAAAAAACTTGATAGATGTTGTATTCAAAAACTAGACCAAATAAATTGTAAAGGACCAAATTAAACAAAAATACCTCATATATGGAAAGCGTTTTTTTTTTTTAAAGCTATTCAATATTCACATACCGACATAAAAGATGGCGCACCCTGCATTATAGGTCCATTGTACTATTGATGTGTACACCCTCTTACTCTAGGAACCATTTGCTTTGTTGCATGAAGGACTTGATTTTGCCGGTGTAAGCGTTGCCGAGATCACTTAAATCCTTGAAAGAGTATTAACCCAGGGTAGCCTTCCTAACGTTGGCGAGTTCAGGCCAAGCACGTAGGAGGCGACTGATGGTTTCCTCCTCCTCTTCATCCATACAGCTTCTGCAGAAGTCATTGTTGGGGATGCCTAGTCTTTGGGCACGTCTTCCTATGGCACAGTGTCCGGTGAGAACGTTTAATATTTTGAAGAGGGTTTATCTCTTGTGTTTCAGGAGTTCGATGGATCTAGATTTGAATCAATTGCCGTGTTTTTTTTAAACCTAGCCAGCCGTTCATTTAACCGATTTGCCAGCCAGTCAAAGCCAGCCGATTTTATACGAACATATGTATCTCTAGGAACCAAGCAACCTCAAAGTGACAGCAACAACAAATAACTAAAACACATTCGTTTTTGCGCCGCCTGAAATTAGGCATCACGAAATTCCCAGCCAGTAACTTTTTGCTGGGGATAAAATCAAGAGTAGTAGCCAGCCGGTTGTTGTATTTGTCTTATGTGTAAAATTTTACTTTACTAGCAACTACTGGCTGGGTAGGTTTCAAAAAAACACAGCTAATGTTACCAGCTAATAACTAATGAATAAACAAAATGTCAGCAACTTCCCGACGTTTACCGAGAGACTGTAAATTGATTAGTTTCAAACGGTCCGCGTAAGGGGGTAAATTGTAACTATCAGCTCAAGGAAGACCTCGTAAGGCAAAGCGAATGAGCCTACGCTGGACGGCTTCGATTTGCAAGATATGGATTTCATAGTAAGGTGACCATACCTGGCAAGCATACTCAAGGAGGGGTCTGACGAATGTGATGTATAATGATTTTGTAACATAAGGGTTTGAGAATTCCTTGGACCATCGTCTTACGAAACCGAGCGCAGAGTTAGCTCTGTTGATAATGTTATCAATCACCCTGATTATCGTTGGCGTTTGTCGCTTTTCGACGATTGTCGTTTTATTTCTAGCTATGACCTGCTGACCGTTAAACATTACTAAGCAATTTGTTTGTCGTGTAGAATACTATTACAACTCTTTCACAGTAAAAAAGTTATGAAAATGGATTTGTGCTACATCTGAAGAATAAAACGACAATCGTCGAAAAGCTACAAACGCCAACGACAATCAAGGGGAATATGGGAACGAAAGTTGAGTTTCCTATCACAGATAACACCCAAATCGCGCAGTGAAGAGACAGAGGGAATAGGCTCACCGCAAATAGAGTAGACTCTAGCGGATGGTCGGATGCGCATACGGGAATATGTATATATATATATAGTATATGAATATAGCTTGACACTTGCTGGCGTTGAGCTCTAAAAAATTACTACGGCACCAGACTGAAAATCGGTTCAAATTATCTTGCAGAGAGAGAGAGTCGGCAGGGGGTTATATAGGTCTAAAGATTTTCATATCGTCAGCGTATATAGAAAGGTGGGAATCTTGGATGATACAGTAGACATCGTTTATTGTCAAAATGAAGATCTTTGGGCCAAGATGGCTGCCTTGAGGGACTCCCTATGTGGCTTTATAAGTCTCAGAGATTGAAGACCTGAAGAAGACTTTATACTGGCGTTTTTCCAAGTAAGATTTGATCCATAAAATAAACCCCGATTGAAAACCAAGGGCTTTAAGTTTGAAGAGAATTATTGCATGCGAAATTTGTCGAAAGCTTTGCTGAAGTCGGTAGCAACAACATCAACTTCATTAACATGTTCCAAAACACACAGAGTGCTAAATACAAACTAAGATAAGATTAGTGGTTGTTGATCTGCCCTTAAGAAATCCATGCTGGTTCGGTGAAAGGACAGACTTACAGTGAAAAAACATTGTGTCGCAAACAATGCTTTCAAAGAGCTTAGGTACTCGTATGTAGGACAGTTTAGCGATGGGCCGGTGGTTGGATATTTCACTTTTACAACTTTTTTGTGAGTGGGGATTATATACGAGTTTTTCCAGATTTCGGGGAAAACTCCCTGCGAAATAAATAGATAGTTGGAAAAGTGTAGTAAGGGGTTGGACTAAATAATTCGCGCTTTTTTCAGATACTTATAGCGGGCAGGCCAGGGGAGTATTCGTCCTTAAGTTTGGTAATCTTATTTAATACCGACGCCGGGGTTATGACAATTGTGACTAAGGAGGTTTGGGGACGGTTGTCTAAGTAGCGGAAGTAGTTAAGATCAAGTTGAGTAACGTTATCCGTAAATGATTGGGTGAAAAAATGAGCAAACAGGTTTGCGGTTGTGATGGGGTCTGCCGAAGATTTATCAGCAAGTTTCAAAGTAGATGGATAGCTATCGGATTTCCGTTTGGAATTAATGAAGTGGTAGAAACGTTTGGGGTCAGTGATTAGCGTGGTTTGCATTCTGTCAAGATATTCCATATAAAGAAATTCCCAGAGTTCGGAGAATTGGGAGTGGACGTGCTGGTAATGGGAAAAATCAGAGTCAGATCGAGATTCGAGGAATGCTTGCCAAATTTTGTTCCTTTTGTTACGAAGCGAGTGTACCTCTTTATTATACCATGGCGGGGCTGAGGTAAAGTTCTTCTGAAGCACAAAAGGGACAGATTGAATGAGACAGGTTAAAATTTGGTCATAAAAATACTCTACAGCGTTGTCGATGCTGTCAACTTGGGTAGGACTAAAGTTAATGTTGCTGAGGAGATGATTAAGCTTAGCGAAATCAGCTTTACGAAAATTAAAGCTATATGAGTTTTCACAGTGAGGAATTTTACTTAAGTTGTCGTACGAAAACGTTAGGAATAGAGGTGGGTGGAAGCGGTCTAATGTGGAGAGAAGATTGTTGCTTGCAGTAACGACGCAATTAGAGGCATCGGTTGAGAAGATCAGATCTAGTTGTCTGCCAAGTTGTTCGTTATGTCACTTACGACACTAAATGTTGGGCAAAGTTGTCTGTTGTTGATGTTGGCCGCTTTCTGCGCATCGGTCTGGATAAGGTACTTAACATTAAACATTGGTGGCTCCATGTTGGCAATGCTATTGCTATGTGTATCAGAGGAGCCCTGTCGATCCAGTTCTTCAGCCGCAAAATTTCCCGGTATATCACAGTGACCTGGTATATACCGACCTAGCTATACGGATTCCGGGGACTAGCAAAATAATGAAACAGCTTCGAAGAAATTTGAGGGTCGCGAGTTGGAACGTTGGATGCATGACCGGTCGAAGTTACGAGCTGGAAGAGATGATGAATAGAAGGCTGTTGAATATCTTGTGTGTCCAAGAGACGAAATGAAAAAACACCGAAAATCGTTTCTTTGACGTTTGGGCAAAAGATTACAAGATGTTCTACTACGGAACGGAAAAGGCTAAGAACGGAATCGGTATCATCCTTGCGGCAGAGGTACTTGGTAACGTCTTGAGCATTTCGAAGTCCAGCGACCGTTTGATGTCTCTCAAACTAGTAATACAAGGAGAGGTGTGGAATATTGTCAGTGCATATGCTCCCCAAAATGGGTGCAATCAGAGAAATAAAGATGCATTTTGGGTAGATTTCCACAATCTCCTTAAGAACATCCCAAAGGAAAAGTTTCTGTTTGTTCGAGGAGATTTGAATGGGCATGTCGGGAAGTCAAACGAAATCTATGAAGACTGCCATGGGGGACTAGGATATGGCACCAGGAACCTTCCTGGTGAAGAGATCATAAGTATGTGCAAATTACACGGTCTTATCGTGTTAAATACCAAAACCGACACCTGATCACTTACAGCAGTGGTGGAGATGAAACTCAGATTGACTACCATTTGGTAGGCAGTTTCATGAAGCCTCGGGTAAAAGATTGCAAAGTGATCCTGCAAGAGGCAATCGCTCGGCAACACCGTCTCCTGCTAACAGAAATTTTTATGAAAACACCGAAGAAAAGCAAACGAACAAGGGTCTCTAAGAAAATCAAGTGGTACAATCTGGACAAAGAAAAATGCGAGGCTTTCATTTTCGTAATGAAAAATTACCTCTCGCACACCATCAACGGAGCTGAGGATGAAGAGTGGAGAGCACAAAATATGTGGGATTCCCTACAGCGTTCTTGCTTAAAGAAAGCGAAATCAACACGCCAAAGAAACATGCCGGTGGAGTGATGAAGCTAAGAAGGTGATAAATGAAAATAAAGCGGGTTTCAAAGCTTGGTCAAAGTGCCCCTCTTATAATAGTGAGGAAAAAGCTCGCCTTGAAATGGAATACAGATATTGCAAGAAAAAAGCGAAGAAGAAGTGCGCCCAGCTTCAAGCAGAGAGTACAGAGGGCCTGTATCGGGAGCTGGAGAAAATATATTCCCCGGTTGCTGATGCAAACCAGGCTATCCAGGAGCTGCGAAGACACAATATGAACAAGAGCGCAACCATCTTCAAAATAGCCGCCCAAAGAAGGAGGAATGCTCAGGAGATTCGTTCGCCAAAGTTCATTAACAATGCTCATGGGCACATTCTTGTGGATGACGACATTACAGTCAAAGAAGTTAGTGAAGCGGTCAAATACTCAAAAAAACGAAAAGCTGTTGGGCCAGACGAGATGGCCTTTGAGTTCTGGAAAAAGATGGGAGACGTTGGGTTCAGATCGCTCAGAATTCTCATCTCCAAATTTGTGAGAGGTGATCCAATGCCGAATCAATGGTGGGAAAGTTACCTTCTCCCTGTATACAAAGGGAAGGGTGATACGCGAAACTGTGATAACTACTGTTCGATCAAGCTGATGTCACACACGATGAAGATCGTTGAGCGGGTATGCAATCCAAAGTATAAGGATCATAATGGAAAAACATCGCGATTCCTTAAGGGATTTGCATATTGTATTGGTGGACTTTGAAAAGGCATTCGACAGACAACCACGCGATCTGATATGGGTGGCGCTCAGACATCGAGGGGTTCCAGAAACCTATGTACAGATGATCATGGACATGTACGAAGGAGCAAAGACAAGAGTAAGATGCCCCGCTGGAGTAACCGAAGAGTTCCCAATCAAAGTCGGAGTGCACCAGGGAAGCGTTTTAAGGCCTTAGCTCTTTATTAAAGTCCTTGAAGGTAAAGTGATGGACCCCAAGGTACATCAGTTATTCTTTGCTAACGATGGAGCCATCATAAGTGAGGATCCTACATCCCTGCAACGAGCACTTGATGTGTGGGTGGACGTTTTGGAGGCAAATGGGTATCGCATTAGTTAAAAAAAGACAGAGTACTTGTGCTGCCCGTTCTCTGATCCACTCAGGCCTATTCCAGACATTTATTTGAATGGAACAGTGCTTCCGTGGGCGCCGTGGCGTAAGTGGTTAGTGTGTCGGATCACTACGCGTGAGGTTCCAAGTTCGAATCCTACAAAACACCAAAAAGTTTTTTCACGGTCCCACCTCTCGCGAGCGTCTGACAAACATCCGAGAGTATTGTTGTCTCGAAAAAGCTTCTCAAATCGCCGTTCGGATACGGCACTAAACTGTAGGTCCCTTCCATTCGTACGAAAAATATAACGCACACAACATGAGTGGTTGCGAGAAGCTAGGCCCTGGCACTTAATGAGCTGTTGCGCCAAATATTTATTTTTTATTTTAGTGCTTCCCAAGTGCGATAAGTTCAAATATCTAGGATCTATGATCAATAGTAAAGCAACCTGTGATGACGACATCAATCATCGCGTAAGCGTAGGGTGGATGAAGTGGCGAGAAAATTCCGCTATCTTCTGTGACAGAAAAATGCCACCTAAGTTGAAAGGAAGGCTCTACACCACAGTTGTGCGTCCAGCGCTCACATACGGTTCACAATGTTGGACGATGTGCAAAAGGTATGAGAGTAAATTAACGGCAGCTGAGATGAAGATGCTTCGCATGACAGCAGGAGTGACAAACCTTGCTCTAATAAGAAGTTCGAAGATCCGTGGAAGCTTTCACATCAAGGAAACCATCGTACAAAAAATTGAGCGCGACCGGCTCAGCTGGTATTGCCACGTTCAAAGAAGAGATCATTTGAACCCTGTTAAAAAGGCAATATCAATGCACGTTCCAAAGACATCACGATGTAGGAAAGGCAGGCCTATAAACGCCTGGATCACACAAATGCGACGACATCGGCATTTCACTGGCCTCAGCAACCGAGTGATCCAAAATCGGCAGGCCTGCTGATATTTTCTGAGGTCAAATAGGCGAACCCCACAGGCGGATCAGTAAAAATGCGATGAAGTGGGAGGGTTATGATCACTTGTTTTCGGATCATGGCCTCGCTGATAAAAGGAAGAAGAAGATCACAGTGACATGGTACCCAACAAAGGGTGAGGTTATACTGTCCAGCTATCTCGTTAAGAGATACGCGGCAGTCTTTCACTGCCTTAGATCTAATAGTGCTGGATGCGATCTTGGTAGCGTATTAAATGCTAGCCAGTCAGCAGCTTGGCGAACCGCGGTAAGTTCAGCTTAAAAAACCTTGTAATGGCTTGGAAGGTTAAAAGAGGTGTATATCCAGGTCTTCCGAGAAGAGTCCGGCACTGGACAAGCACTTCGTCCTTGGTTTAGGACTCGTCCATAAAAATGTATTCTTTGCATAGAGCATTGCTCTGCGTCCAGTCAGCTCTCTTATTGAGTGCATGAAGCCACGTTAAAGTTTTACTCAGTGGGCAGAAGATCAGTGAAACTGCGGAGATGACGGTGCATCGAAAGTATTTTGGCGTATTGCTCTCTCCATTGCACGATCTTTCGATCACCGTTTATACGATAAACCTTTCGATAACTCGATAAATCGCGTTTCACATTCTCAGTAATCGATAGTGATTTCCCATCCATGGGCTAAAGTAATTAGCTTGTATTTTTCCTACCAAAGTATCTACATACAAGCAATTCGACACATATCATTGTTTTTGTTATGAAACCGATAAAATGTTAACTAAGCGATTTATTTCCTTTTGAAATTCCTCGGTAACGTTGCACTTGATTACTCCAATTTAGGTCGATTTCATTTCGTCTATGCAGTGTTAGGCAATCCATTGCAATTCATACGATGAGTCGACCTAATTTTATGCGATTAATGTTTCCTTTGACGTTTCACCTGCAGGTCTTTTACGTAGACATTGCATATTTTTATTTGTTGGAAATAAAAAATTCCAAGCGTAAGGTAGACTGCAACTCTAGTATCCAAGCTGAAATTAGGGTAATATTTTGAAGCTAAACTTGACCCTAACCTGAATATTCTATTGAAGCAAAGTCATATAAAATAGCAATAGTTGTTTCGAAAGATTCAAAACTCGGCTCCTGAAGAAAGGAGACTCTCTGAACCGCGCCAACTACAGAGGTCTTCTTAACATCGCATGTAAGATCTTGTCTGTCGTATAATGTGAACGACTAAAATCGATCGTCAACAACCTGATAGGTCCTTATCAGTGCGATTTTAGGCCGAGAAAGTCCACCATTGACCAAATACTCACACTACGGCAGATCTTGGAAAAAACCCATGAATATAAAATCGATACGCACCACTTCTTCATCGATTTCAAAGTTGCCTATGATAGCGTGTATAGAGACGAGTTATACAGAGCCATGTCTAGTCTTGGCATCCCTGCCAAGCTCGTCCGTTTGTGCAGAATGACGATGGAGAACTCTCGCTGCTCCATCAAAATCGGTAAGAACATCACCGAACCGTTCGATATCAGGAAAGGTCTTAGACAAGGTGACGCGCTATCGTGTGATCTCTTTAAGATAGTACTTGAGAGAATTTTACGAAACCCACAAGCCAACACCGAAGCTACAATCTTTTACAAGTCTGTACAACTACTCGCTTACGCCGATGACACTGACATAGTCGGAAGAACTCAGCGGTCGTCAGTGGGGCATTTGCGAGTATTGAAATCGAGGCAGGGAAGATGAGTTTAGCGGTCAATGAAAGCAAAACAAAATATATGCTCTCTACAACACTACATCGGCGTCTTGGACAGAACGCCACAATAGACAGATATAGTTTTGGGGTAGTAAAGGACTTTGTATACCTAGACTCTATGGTGAGCTCCGCAAATGGCACCAGTGGGGAGATCACACGAAAAATTACTCTTGCCAATCGCTGTTTCTATGGGCTAAGAAGGCAATTGAGTAACAAAGCCCTATCTCGAACTACTAAGGTAACTCTGTATAAGACACTAATTATCACAGCCCTGCTGTATGGCGCAGAGGCGTGGGCTTTGTCAATATCGGATAAGGATGCCCTTGGTCATTTTGAGAGAAAAATTTTGTGAGCGATTTTTGGTCCCGCCTGCATAGACGGTGAGTGGAGGAGAAGGTACAATGCCGAACTATACGGCCTATATAAGGATATCGACTTAGCCAAAAGAGTTTACATACAGCGAATAAGATGGGTGGGTCATCTAGAGCGGATGGAGCCCAACGTTTTTGCCAAGAAAGTCTTCAAATCCACCCCGGGTGGAGGGTGCATTAGAGGATGACCTCACGGTAGGTGGCTTAAACAAGTGGAGGGGGACCTCAACTAACTTGGTGTGCGCAACTGGAGGCAGATGGCTCGTAACCGTGCTGGCTAGAGATGTTAGTTGGTTGAGGCCCAGGTCCACCCCGGCAGCTTGCACCACAGAGTGATAGTTTCCATAGACTCCCACTTCACTACCGTCAAATCGCCAGAGCTGAAACTAGATTTCATTAGTAAATTAAGGCTTTTCTTAGCTATGATACAAGTCGTAACCTTGTCGCCGTCTCTTTTGTATTGTATTGAAACTAATGATGAAAATGAATGTAAAATAGCAAATTCTGACCGACAAAACCCGTAGATACTTCCCTGAGTGCTTCTGTCTATTTCTGTGTGTGCAGAATGAACGTGATCCAACAACCTTTTCAGTATCAGCTTACTACCAAAACGTTTCTATCTTTGTTCTAAATTTGACTAAGAACTACAATAATGTCGTTAACAGGTTCGACTTTTTGGAAAAGCCACTGAACTTAACCCACAGCAAATATCCAATCTTTGGGCAGAGGACCCAGTTTTTGCTAAGATTCGTAGCCGCATTTGTGAATGTGGAAAACCAATTGACTACGCTGAACTTAAAAAGGCTCACGATACACTTTTGAAGGCATATATGAACGGCGATGATACTTTGCCACAAACTGCAACCTAGTAAGTGTTTAACTTATTTTCCATAACTAACATTCATAACTTGATAATTCTTTCAGTACGGCTTTCAAAATTGTACCCACTGTTTGGGACTTTTACAAAGCTGAATCCAATTGCATAGCGGACAGAGTTCTGTACAAAAAGGACCAATCTGAGGAAGGAAAATGGAATATTATGCATGTTGCGGCCTAAATTTTTCGAAATTCAAGTGTAAAATCTTTGCCAAAGTTTGACTTATTTTTCTTGACTAATTTTTGTTGTCAAATTATTGTGTCCCCCTTTAAATTAATTATTAAATTATAATTAATTATTAAAATAAACATAAAACTAATATATTATTTATTTTTTTATTAATTTAAAAAATATATATTACATTTATATGAAAAAGAAAATACAACTTAAAATAATTTAACAATATAAACAGTTTAAAAACTAAATTATAACCTTTACATAGAATGCATAAATAAGAATTTCAAGTTTTATTTAATTTTTTTCTTAACTAAATGATTACACTTTAATGGCAGCACATTCATTCATAAAAAAAAAATAACTCAGAACAATTTTTTTAATTTATTTCATTTTAATAACTTAATTGCAGAAAATAGTGATTTTTACTTAATCACTTTCGAGTATTCCTATATCAGTTAGCTTAGTCATACATCTCATGCACACACACATTTATTCGAATTGAAAATGCTAGCAATCTACTTATTTGCCTTTAAATATACATACGGGGATGGATTTGGTGTTTTTGTTTTTTTATAAATCTATCCCGAGTTTATGGTATCTCTAATCCAAGCCGCATTGGATGTTATTTTATCGTACATTCGTGGCCTTTCAACGCCTGTTGGACCGCACGCTATTCTCCATGATGAGATGCCAACTAAAGCCCATTGGCTTGTTCCCGGTATCATACATTGCACTGGAGCACCGGAGAATTCTTCTTGCTGTGAATGAAATAAGGACACGAATAACATTAAGTGGAACATTATACAAGTTTTTTTTTTTTGAAGTTAACATGAGAATGAAGAGTGACCGATCGTGGACAAGGTCTCACCGCATCGCTTTACTTTTTGAGTGCTTCTAGTGTAGAGGTACGATGATAGTCAATCAAAATATATAATAGATTTCGAGAGTAAACTTTTGGTTGCCGATGTGCGGTTTCAGGCTAGATTATAAGAATAAGGTATACCTTCATACTTTTTCAAGGAGTTGACTAAAATCCAGAGACTTGCCTGCATAGCTGCCACTGGCACCATTAGAACCACCCCGACCGCAGCACTTGAAACAATTCTCGCATTGATTTTACTAGAGTACTTTGTTAAGAAATCAGCTGCAATGAGTGCTCTGCGCCTGAAAGAATCCAACCTGTGCAGAAGGGGCCACATGGGCCACCATAGCATTTCAAGACGAGCTCACCTAGACGCCACCACAGACTACCGTCAAGGGAACACTGGGAAGACGCGTAGTATTTCAGTCCTCACTGACGGTTCCAAGACAACAGCAGAACCCGATATTGCAATATTACTAAGACTTCCGAACCACGGCAGTGTGTTCCAGCGGAAGTCCTAGTGATAGTAGAGGAGGCTATCCACGAAACTTGTTATTAAGAAAGAGATTGTCATTTACAGGGCTGGACAACTAAATAGGAGGTGGTTTCCTCCTCCTCGTCGTCGCCACAGCTCCTGTAAAAGTCGTCGAAAAGAATGGCTCTAAGAATGAGACTAAAAATGATCGACCGATAGCAATACTGCCTGCGATAGAGAAAATCATGAAGCAAAGTGTGATAGAGAGAATATGCAAATTCTTCAAAAACCACAAATTAATAAGAAAAAACAAATACGGGTTCCATAAAGAAAAAAGTACAAATCAACATATCGACGATTTTGACAATACATATAATTAATACAAGCCTTAACAAAAGCCTCTACGTCTTAGTGCTTTTCTTGGACCTCAGCAAACCATTTGACACCCTCGATCACAATAAACTCGTCGATGAAATGGAAAGAGTGGGGAATAAGAGGAAAATTAGCAGAGGAGTTTAGAAGTTACTAAGAGAGAGAAGCTTTCGCGTAAAAATCAAATATTGCTGCAGCGCGGAAAAATCAGTGCAGTATGGAGTTCCGCAAGGCTCTAAACTCGGTCCACTACTCTTCATAATATACGCCAATGGGGTCTGCAACCAAAATTCACCTTATGGATGTAAACAACCGTGGTAGCTCCACTTCTCACCTATGGGTCAATAGCATGGTGGCCGGCTCTAAAAAAAAAGCATGTAATATAACCAAACTTAACTAGGTAAAAATAACGGCATGTACAGGCACTATAGGCTCTCTACTGTACCGATGCTCTAACAGTCGTTCTGCATCTTCTACCTTAAGATCTACACATAACAAACGTCACCGTAGACAGTGCGGTCAGACTCAGGGAGTCTGTATGCTGAATTATAAAACCCTATGGGCATAGTAACATTTTAAACTCCCTGCCGAGAGAACTCATTTTGCCCACAACAGATTACATTACACCCAAATTGAATTTCACAAAGTGCTTCGACGTTCAATTACCCATAAGATTAGAATGGCAAGATGGGCAGGTGATTAAGGAGTTCCACGTTACAACGTTACGGACGGTTCAAAGATGGACTGTGGAGTCGGTGCGGGTGTGTTTTCCGGATCCTTAAACATCTCTAATTCATACAGTCTTCCGGATTTTACCAGTGAATTTAGGCAGAATTACTCGCTTTCCGGAAAACCTGTCGCCAAATCGAAATACACGCTAATATAACGCCAAGGTAAAAGATCGCCATTTTTTTGATAGCCAAGCTACCACCAAAGCCATTGCCTCGGCTACTACATCTTCCAAGCTGGTGCTAGAATGTCGAAACGAGCTAGCCTCGCTAGATGCCCAATTCAAGGTAACCCTGATTTGGGTTTCAGGGCACAGTAACGTTTATGGAAACGAACTTGCTGATGAACTGGCTAGCAAGGCTCAGCCATCCACAGCTCTTTCGTGCACCACGGCGATCGTGGTATGTCGTCGGTCAATAGAAAGAGCTGAGAAAATGATGCAGACGGAATTCGATGAGGTAGCGAAGTGGTGCCATGACAACGGTCTTGTTACAAATGGGTCAAAAATAAAACTCATATAGAGGAATATACTTTATGAACTCAGTAACAAAAATATTTGCTGGAATTATTCTAAAGCGTCTGACGGATTGGGTACGCGAAAACGATTTGCTGAGTGAATTTCAAGCGGGGTTCAGAAAAGGATATTCAACTGTAAACAACATCTTTACACTAAAAAGCATCGCCTAGGCATACCTTGATTGGGGCAAAAACTATACGCGTTCTTTGGCGATTTCAGGGCGGAAAAGTGGAGCTGGCAAAACGAAGTGCTCGAAGTTGTGAAGAAATATAAGCACCTTGAGGTGATTATAACCCGCCAAATGACGTTCAAAACACGTCTTAGAGAGAAGCTCAAAGAAGCGAAAAGGGCAATAAATTGCAGCTGGAAGGGGATCCTCGGAAAAAAAGACGTACGACCAAGCTCCAAATTTAAAGTTTTGAAGCAACTATGATCATGATCATGTGCTACGCTGCCCAAGTTTGGGGTATCTCTCAGTATGAAGAAGTAGGGGGGTTGCTTAGATACTTTCTAAAAAAGATTTTCAGATTAACGGAAAATACACCGAACTACATGCTGCATCTGGAAACAGGCTTACCTCCTTTTTACGTCTTTACTTTAAGGTTGCACTTCCTTTACATCCTAAATGTTATGGAACTCCCCAGCCGCCTTTCCCATATCATCGCAAAACTCCTGATAGACCGAAAACAGCAATTCTTTGGCGAATGGTCTAGGCTAAGCAGAGAATACAATCTCCCAACCACGGAAACATGAAAGCGTACCCTACAGGAGCTGTTGATGAGTATTGAAGATTCCACCCGAGCGCCATTCAGAGCATAGCGAAACGAGAATCACTTATCGTTTACTCGATCATGGTCTGAGGGATAGAAATTATTTGCACGATCGGAACAGCCTTAATACAATTTTCACCATCTTCAAAAAAGAGGCGAACTTTTTCGGCTAAACTTTATGCCCTACGTAGGCGATGGGAATGAGGAATGCACTACACATGTGCAATAGGCTATCCCGTCAAATTTTTTTTTGAGTATCTTAACGAAAGACCCCGCAAAATTTGCGTATTGAATAGCATATAACGGGACAAAAAAACAAAAAAATAATCGGAGGGTACTTTTGGGCCTCTACCACCCCCTGAAATCTTAAAAAAAATCAATTTTTTCCTTATTTTTATTTCATTTTTTTTTTAAGATTATCTTAACGAAAGACCCCGCAAAAGTTGCGTATTGAATAGCATATTACGGGAAAAAAAACTAAAAAGAAATCGATGGTACTTTTGGGCCTCTACCGCCCGCTGAAATTATTAAAAAAAACTATTTTTTTTTTTATTTTTTAACATATTTAATTTTTTTTTTTAAGAATTATTTATGTACATTGAAGATGTAAACTTTACCAATTTTTATAGATATCTATTGATTGCTGATATTTATAAAAATATAGATATTCTATCAACAATTTCTGCAGGTACCTACTTGACTAGGTATTTTATCATTTTAGTTTCTTTAAAAATCGTTAAAAAGCTTTTTTTTTAATTCCTTACCTTCCCAAGCATAAAAGGGTTTTTGTTTGTCCTAACTAGAGCTCGACTTGGACTCCCTCAACCAAATAATAATGAATCAACTTAAACTCAATTGGTCTGCAACCAGATTCTTCTCGTACCTACTCGCAACTTAATATATCGGATGATCTATTTCCAACCACAACCAAGAACGAATAGTGCAATGACGCAACGTTTTTTAGAAGTATAACGGATTCATTCGGTTCGCACAAAACTTAATAATTCTACAATATATATTTTTCTATTTAGTTTGTTTCAAACATGTTCGATAGATTCAAATATACAAAGCCGTAAGGTTCCTTAGTTTTTTCTGCGAATAAATTTGCATGCACCATATATTGTATGTTTGTTTTGTCGTTGCAACTTTCTTAGAAAAACTGTTAAATTTTGTTTTGTTTTAAGTTGTGTTGTTTCTCTGAAAAATATTTAAAACGTAAAATCAAAATGAGTTCTGGACCTCGCCTACAAGAAACAATGTGTCCCTTTTTCGGCCCCTTTAGTGAACTAAACAAAAATAAGTTACCAACAGTAAAAGATGTAATCAAATATGTACGTTTCATACAAAGTGATCTCAAAACTAAATACAGTGGCAGTTTTTGTAATTGTGAGTACAGAAATCGAAAAGATATGGAAGAATGCGTGGATTCCAATTGTGTGTCATAGTCGAATACTACAAATAATGAAAATCCACTTTGATAAATACATGACACAAATACAAGCTATCACAACAGATTGGAAGATTTTATTGCGCTGTCAAACACAAACTTGTTTGACATTGCAACAAAAAAAAAAAAATTGCAACGTGTAAGTGTCATTCCTTTAATGACTGTCATTGTGTAAAGGATAAAAAAAGTGCCTTTTAGTGAAAGATCATTTTTAGTGGACCAGAGAAATGACAGAAAAATGGTGATCGGTGCTATTGATAAGGTTGAAACCCAAAAAATTCATTCATGCGACTAGATAGAAAGCGTAGTTCATTAGGTAGTCAAAGAGCTGAATCTACTACTGTATCAACTTTTTTCGATACAGTAGATTCAAACGAAATGTTAGAGCAAGTTAATACAGTTCATCCAATCGAAGTAGTGCAGCCACAGCTCTTTTTATCAGAGCCCTCAACGTCAACATCATCAGGTAAGCGGAATTTACTTACTCTACCATCCGTAGCAAGAGTTTGTGATCTATACGGGCTTTTCATACGATCTGCTGCAGCAGTTGCTTCAGCAGTACTCCAGGATGTTGGAATAATTGAATCATAAGACTCTAGTTATTGATAAAAATAAAATACATCGTGCTTTGTCAAAATCAAAAGAAAGCCTATCAAACCACTGCGATAATGTCGTAATTCGCAGTATTTATTTTGATGGGCGAAAAGATAAAACTCTTACTTCCGAAGAGAAAGATGGACGATACTATCGGAAGGAGATTCTTGAAGAGCATATTTCCATTCTTGCAAAGCCAGAATCCATATTTTTAGGCCATATAACTCCTAAGTCGGGTACAGGAAAGGAAATAAGTAACTCAATGCTTAATTTTTTCAAAAACAAAGGATTTGATTTGAAAAAAATTCTTTGCATTGAATGTGACGGCACTGCAACCAATACTGGCTGGAAAGGAGGGATAATTCGCTACATGGAAATGGAACTAGGTCGACCATTACAGTGGGCAATATGCTTACTTCATGGGAATGAATTGCCACTACGACATCTCTTCACGAAATTAAATGGATCTACTTCGGGCCTTCGTAAATATTCTGGCCCTATGGGTAAGTCACTAACCGATTGCGAACTTACTGATGTTGGTCAATTTTCACCTGTGACCGGAAATGTACCTGAAGTCGAGCAAAAAATCGTTGATCAATTGAGTACAGAACAAAAATATCTTTTCGAAATGTGTCAAGCTATAAAAACAGGTTACTGTTCTCCCGGACTAGCAAATAGACAACCTGGGAAAATGGCACATTCAAGATGGGTAACAACTGCAAATAGAATACTTAGACTTTACATTAGTTCAAGTAACCCATCTAAAAATTTTAAAATTCTTGTGGAGTATATAATGAAAGTGTATGCACCAGTGTGGTTTTCAATAAAAAACAAATCGTTATTGATAGATGGCCCGCAACATGTTTTTCAACTCATCTCTTTTTCAAGATGGTTGCCAGACAACTCAAAATCAATCGTTGATCCTGTCATTGAGAGAAGAGCTTTTTTCGCACATCCTGAATACATTTTAGCGGCAATGCTCTTCGACAAAAGGGTCTATGTCAGAGAGCTTGCTCTAAAACGAATTATAAAAGCGAGGCAAACCCATACATCAAACCGAATATACCGGAATTTCCTTGTCACACGCAACGTGTCGAAAGATGCAACAAATCTGTGACCGAAGCAAGCCAATGTGTTATCGGAGCAAAGTCGAGGGAAGGACTTATAAGAAATAAAATAGAATCACGAAGCAAAATGCCTTCTTTTAATTTCAAGGGTCAATTTTCAATGTAAATATTTTTTTTTTTAATTTTTTTCAACTTTTTTGCAATGAAAATATATATTTCTTTTAAGTCCTTACATGAACTTTTATTTATTTTTTTCAAGGACACTAAAATATGTTTAACTTAACCTTAACTTTGATTTAATAAATCAAATCAATATATTAAAATAATAGAATAAAATAAAAAATAAAAAATAAAAAAAATATAGTTTTTTACTTTCTTTTAATATATTTAAGCCTCGGTAGAGCCGCCAAAGTCATGTCCAAATCAAAAAGTAAGTACATATTCAGAATCTACTCGTTAATACGCAACTTTTGATACCCCTTTCGATAAAAAATTCGAGAATTTTTTTTTCTTCATACAACGACGGGACACGCTAATGTGCAACCTTTATGCGAAAGAAGACGTTTTCCACTTTATTAGAATATGTCCCATATTAAAGGAGATTAGACGAGTCTACTTGGGTAAAATACACTAGCAGAAAATGAGGTCATCGCGCATTTAAATGGTCAAGACTGGAATCTGTTAGCCAACTTATTAGATCTGCATCAAAATATTGTCAACAAATACTAAACGAAGCATTTTAGATGCATATGTTCATAAAACCAAAACCCTGTATTTCTATTTTATTGCAAAATTTGTTTGTAATTATAAATACACTCCGCCTCACTTGATTACGAACAGGCAGTTTTTTGTTTTAATTTTACGATGTTTTTCAAACCCTTCGCTCATCTTGGAAAAACCAATTGCACAAGGAATGAAGGATATATTATGTTTATATTGTAGCCCCTTAAGTTGATAAATGCAACTTTTATGACGCTTTTCCCAAAAATGTCATCAAATTTACTTGTGTTTTTTTTTTTTTGTCTCACTTGATTACGAACAGTGGTGGACAAAATCGCATCATCACCTCCTCGCGGTGCCCGCCGGATAGCTATCTGATAGTGAACTAACGATGAGCGTATGCTGAGTCTGACGATATATGTGCAGCTGAGCACTTAGTACTGCGTAAGCACATCTGGGTGAACTTCAGCGCGCATATGTCTAACCGGACGAGGCATCTCTTGTTGACCTGATTGGCTGAAATATGCGTCTCAGAAGTCTAGCAAGAGCTCCACAGAAGGAGGACGTGCGGCGGATGAATTCTCTCGATGGAATCAACGGTGACGTCTACAGACCAGCGGATACCTTACCGGAGCTACTTCAACATATTTTGAGCTGAGGTCTGTAAGGATCTTCAATACTACGTCAGGGTATTGAAAAGATGGTGGCGGATGAACCCTTAATGGGCCAACGGCAACGCTCATATCCCCGAAATGGGTTACTGACATCGGTGCATCCGGCCTCTTGTCCTAGGGGGGTTGTGCCGAAGGCACACCACGCCCTACCACGCAAAAAACCTTCGGTTACGAAGCAACCAACAGCCTCGGATACGGATGATTTTACTGCTGACGACCCATGCAAACGTAAAAAGGACAACGATCTTCGTGTCTGCACATGGAATGTTAGGTCCCTCTACAAACCACGTGCAGCCGAACAACTTGCGGATGCCCTAGAGTGTCTCAAAGCAAACATTACCGCCATCCAAGAAGTGCGATGGGATGGGCCAGGCTAAAGGAGTATGAAAAACTGCGACATCTACTACGGCGATTGCTACAGATAAAAAGGAAAGCCTCTATTCGGGTGCGGATTTGTCATTGGAGGCAGACTTAGGCAAGAAGTCTTGAGTTTCCGGCATGTGAACGAGCGCCTTATGACTATCCGTATCAAGGCTAAATTTGCCAACATTAACCTAATATGCGTTCACGCCCCTCATGCGGAGAAGGACGACGCGACAAAGGACGACTTCTACCAGCTCTTTGACAAGAGCAATGCCCTAGCCACGACGTTAAAATTATCCTAGGTGATTTTAACACAAAGCTAGGAAGAGAGGACGTCTTTAGTAGCGTGGTGGGAAAGCACAGCCTGCACGACATCACATCCGAAAACGGACTCAAGCTAATCGACTTTGCAGCGGGCGAAACTTTGTCGTAGCTAGTACGCGGTTCCCACGTCTCGACATTCACAAAGGAACATGGCTCTCCTTTGATCGAAAAACTGTCAACCAAATCGATCACATTGCGATCGACGCAAGGCACTCTTCCAGTATTCTGGGTGTCCGGACTTTCCGAGGAGCCAACATGGACTCGGATCACTACCTAGTTGTAGCCAAGGTACGGATGCGGATATCCAGAACGGAGCGAAATCAACGAAATGCTGTGAGGAAATTTGACATCGAAAAGCTACAATCGCAGGAGACCGCCAGAACCTTTGCCGATCGTGTTTCTTCTAATCTCAATCTAAGTCCTATGCCGCCAGCAGCCAATGCGGGAGACCAGTGGCAGCGTTGCCAACAAGCCATCAGAGATGCCGCCTCTGATGTACTGGGTTTCTCTCGCCCACCACAACGAAACCGCTGGTTTGATGAGGAATGCCGGCAAGTACATGTAGCAAAACAAGAGGCGTACAAAGCGACGCTGCATAGAAGGACTAGAGCTGCTTACGAGCTCTACGTGCGCAGGAGAAAAGAGGAACATCGACTTCTCAGAAAGAAGAAAAAAGAGCATGAGCGCTCGATCGAGGAGATTGAGAGACTTTATTGCAGGAATAATGTTCGAAAATTTTACCAAAGGGTAAAAAGAACATGCTAGGGTTTCAAAGCCAGAACAGAAGCCTGCAGGGACGAAAATGGTAACATAGTAGTAGAATCGCAGTCGGTGCTGAGAATATGGAAGGAACACTTCTGCAGACTGTTAAACGGCGATGATGATCAATATTGCGCTGTCAGGCACAATGAGCCATTCAACAGAGATGATGGCAGTCAAGATTCTGGTCAACCCGATCAGAATGAAGTGAGGATAGCGATATCTAAACTCAAATCCAACAAAGCTGCTGGAGCCGACGGCCGTGCCGCTGAACTTTTCAAGGTAGGAGGAGATGAGTTGGTAAGGAGCATACACCAGCTAATCTGTAAAATCTGGTCGGATGAAAGTATGCCCGATGAATGGAACCTCAGCAACGCTTGCCCGATCCTGAAGAAAGGAGACCCTCTGAACTGCGCCAACTACAGAGGTATAAGTCTCCTAAATATCGCATATAAGATCCTGTCTGCCGTACTATGTGAACGCCTAAAACCGATCGTCAACAACCTGATAGGTCCTTATCAGTGCGGTTTCAGGCCTGGAAAGTCCACCATTGACCAAATATTCACACTACGGCAGATCTTGGAAAAAACCCATGAATATAAAATCGATACGCACCACTTTTTCATCGATTTCAAAGTTGCCTATGATAGCGTGTATAGAGACGAGTTATACAGAGCCATGTCTAGTCTTGGCATCCCTGCCAAGCTCGTCCGTTTGTGCAGAATGACGATCGAGAACTCTCGCTGCTCCATCAAAGTCGGTAAGAACATCACCGAACCGTTCGATGTCAGAAAAGGTCTTAGACAAGGTGACGCGCTATCATGCAATCTCTTTAACATAGTACTTGAGAGAATTGTACGAAACTCACAATCCAAACCCGGGGGTACAATCTTCTTCAAGTCTGTACAAGTACTCGCTTATGCCGATGACATTGACATAATCGGAAGGACTCAGCGGGCAGTCAATGGGGCATTTACGAGTATTGAGAACGAGACAGCAAAGATGGGTCTAGCGGTCAATGAAAGCAAAACAAAATATATACTGTCTAAAAAAAAGGACACCCAACATCGCCGTCTTGGACAGAACGCCACAATAGACAGATACAATTTTGAGGTAGTAAAGGATTTTGTCTACCTAGGCTCTATGGTCAGCTCCGCAAATGACATCAGTAGGGAGATCACACGGAGAATTACTCTTGCCAATCGTTGTTTCCATGGGCTAAAACGGCAATTGAGTAGCAAAGTCCTATCTCGAACTACTAAGGTAACTCTTTATAAGACATTAATCATGCCAGTCCTGCTGTATGGCGCAGAGGCATGGGCTTTGACAAAACCGGATGAGGATGCCCTTGGTTATTTCGAGAGAAAAGTTCTTCGAGCGATCTTTGGTCCCGTCTGCATAGACGGTGAGTGGAGGAGAAGGTACAATGCCGAATTATATGGCCTGTACAAGGGCATCGACTTAGCCAGAAGAGTTCACATACAGAGACTAAGACGGCTGGGTCATTTAGAGCGGATGAAGCCCAACCTTCCCGCTAAGAATCCACCCCGGACGGACGGCGCAGTAGAGGACGACCTCGCGGTAGGTGGCGCAAACAAGTGGAGGGGGACCTCAACCAACTTGGCGTGCGCAACTGGAGGCAGCTGGCTCGTAACCGTGCTGGCTGGAGAGGTTTGTTGGTTGAGACCCAGGTCCACCCCGGACTGTAGCGCCATCTAAGTAAGTAAGTAAGTAAGATTACGAACAGTAGCTAAATCTACCTGTTACCATGTTTTAAATCAAATAAAAGGATACTTCGAGTATTAGGGAGCTTAGTTCAGGAAATAACTGCATACAATCCACAACTATGGGTAAGGAAAGACATTAACCAAGGAGGAAATGGGCCGTTTCATAGCTAGCAAGATTGGAAGAGGCGCCACAGCTTTATTAAGGATGTTCCAGAAAAATTCGGCTGAGTTTTTGCGCCGTTTCGTAACCGTGTATGAAACCTGGATTCACCACAACACACCAGAAACCAAGGAACAGTCAAAACAATGGACTTCTCCTGGTGAATTGAAGCCGAAGAAGGCCAAGGCGGGTTTGTCAGCGAACAAGGTCATGGCGACAGTTTTTTGGGATGCGCGTGGTGTTATTCACATCGATTACCTTGAAAATGGTAAAACGTTGTTTTTTCATTATACCTACTCGTATTGGATATGTAAAACATTTTAAAGTAAGTAAAAAATTTATATTTTTTCAATAAATAATTTTTTAAAGTGTTTTTATGACCAAAATTTGTACATATATAGAAACATTTTTTCAACGTATTTCATTCAGTAAGCAAAGGAAAAATGGTAAGAATATTAAAAGTTGCTTTAGTTTTGTCAGGCACTGTATGTACATACATATGGTATGTAAGTATAATACATACCCAGTTTCAGTCATAAGTATTATTAAACCGAAGAAACGTGCACGAGCCTGTTACTCAATGACCTCACGATCGGCAGACAGGCAGACGTCATAAAAGATATAATTCCACCCTGATTTAGCTAATTCAATTGTTTACCAGCGGCATACCTACACACAGACAAAACCACGACACAGGACCGAAGGCCCAATCAGATTCACTTCACAGATGCAAAACTCTACGATCGGTGTCGTGTGACTCATTTCCTACAAATTCACTCGAAGTTTTTCATCCATCCACACTCAAGCTGTTCACAGCTGATTGCCAGTGTGACAGACGCTATACACACAGAACCATGAGTTTGCAAGTATGTTATACAGCTGATGGAGTGAAATGCACCAACGGTCGGTACAATCGACAAGTCAGAACATGAAAATTGCTAACCCTCCAATCCAGTCACTGTAGTGTGTTGCTTCAAGACTTTCTTTCAATTAACGCTCAAGTGGGACCGATCGTGCCGGGCGAAGTAACTTGTTCGTGGAATTTTAACAGACGCTGTTCATTCATTGAAGGGTGAACTACGGTTCTGTATGAAAGTCTTTTTTACCTGATATAAAAGCCATAAACTGATTGATAGAAAAAACACATCCGAAGGAGGATCCGTTGTTGTTGTCCCTTTCCATTGGTTACCCTCGGTTTTATAATTTTGTTCTGATTGCGAGTCTTGCAGTCGGGTGTCCTAGTTGCATTCGTAATCAACTCGTTGAACAGTAAACACCTGAGCGGAAGTGAAGATACAATTTCTCTATAGATTTGCATACATTTCTATCTACTACTACCAAAGATCGTTAAACATGTCTCAAAACGAACCAACAACAACTATCAAGATGATGTACAGCGGAAACCTGGAGTACATATCACGTACTGTTGATGTCAAGTACGAGGATATCCTTGAAAGTGGTAAGTTATACTATTTTTCTTATCTCTTGTTCGTTCTAAAAATGTATCTTTTTTCTGTATCTCCCTCTAGCAATTGAACGCTTTTCAATCCCAGCTGAATTTAAGGACTTCATTCAAATCACTAATGAATCTAACCAGATTTTTAACAAGGACGCCTTTGAGTACTTTATCCTACTGTTTCCAAATCCGGAGATAATATTCTACATCCGTGTGGACTACAGTGGACTTTTGCGTAATTTACGATCGGAGAAACGAAAACCGTTTTCGAAATTGAATAACAAACGCAAGATCCGTGATGAAGATGGAGAAGTAGTAGGAGTTCCACTTACTAGGCAGAATTGCTTCATTGGATCGTATCCAGGATTAGAATTATCAGAGCCAGAGGAGCCAAAGGCTGAGAAACCAAAAACTGATTTCGTCAAAAGAGAAAAAGCTACAATAGGACGAAGAAGTTCACGAAGAGCAATTCGTATATGAAGAAGTTTTCTTTTTGTGAGTTCTTAAGGAAAATTATATTTATTTTCGTTTGAACTAATTTTTTGTAAATACATGAATACTCGTATGTGTAAGTATTGAGATTAATTTATTTTATATTTTCCTTTGTTAAATACACCTAGATTTGTAAAAAAAAAATTAAGAACATTTTTGTAATACATAACGTGAAATCCAAAAAACTATTCTTTTCTTAAAGTCGACGATGGTAATTAACAGATATGAGGCAGTTTTGATAAATGTGGCAAATGCAGTCGAACCCGGATGATGTCACACTGCTTAGTATCACAATAGTGTGAAGTCAGTTTTTTTTGTACAATTTGTTCTGGCAGATGACATATGACAAACAATAAATAATGACCACTCGATTCAACTCTCGATGTCGAACAGGCAGGATTTCGCGCTGGATCCTCCTGCATCGACCACATAAACACCTTACGGATCATAATCGAACAATGCGTTGAGTATAGGTCTCCGCTACATTTACTGTTTATCGACTTCGAGAAGGCTTTCGACAGCTTGAATCGAGATGCTATCTGGCTGGCCTTGCGCAGGAGAGGCATTCCAGAAAAGCTTATAGCTATTATCAAGGCTACATATGAGGGCGGCAAGTGTCACGTCGTGCACAATGGTAAGGTGTCGGAGGACTTTGAAGTCCAAAGTGGAGTACGTCAAGGGTGCATACTGTCCCCACTATTGTTCTTGGTGGTTATCAGCGATGTACTCCGTGCAGCATTGACGGAAGCTAATTCTGGAATTCGTTGGACTATGACATCTTACCTTAAACACCTAGATTACGCTGACGATGTTTGTCTACTTTCACATCGGATAATGGATCTTCATTTGATTGCCCAAAATCTAGAAGCTGAGGCAAACAAAGTGGGGCTAAAAATAAACACAGCCAAAACAAAAGCCCTGAGTACTTCCAATACCCGTGCTCAACTTAACATTGTCGGAAAGCAAGTCGAGAAAGTTGATAACTTTCTATATTTAGGAAGTGTCGTCTCGGCTATCGCGGTGGCACCGAACTGGATGTGTGCAGCAGAATCGGGAAGGCTAAAGCTGCGTTCGGAATGCTGTCCAAAATCTGGAGAAGCAATGTTATTAGCTTAAGAACCAAGCTACGACTGTTCCGCTCCAACGTAGAATCAGTGCTGCTTTATGGGTGCAGTACCTGGAAGGTGGACACCACTAACACACGCAAGCTGCAAGTCTTCGTAAACAAATGCTTAAGAATCATCTTGAGGATTTTTTGGCCGAACCGCATCTCCAACGAACAACTTTATCTAAGAACGGGCCAAGAACCTATAAGCATTACTATACGAAGAAGAAAGTGGCAATGGATTGGACACACCCTACGGCGCGAAGACAACTCCATTGCGAAATACGCTATGCAGTGGAATCCGCTCACCCAGGCAGGCAGAATAGCGGGACGCCCTAGGCAAACGTGGCGCAGAACAGTTGAGGAGGAATCGAGCTCTTTAGGAATGAGTTGGAGGCAGCTCAAACGCGTTGCAGAACTCCGAACACGATGGCGCGCAGGCGTGGTTGACGCCCTATGCCCCCCGAGGGGTTAAATGACATAAGTAAGTAAGTAAGTACTCTGTTTCCATTCTTCAGCTGCCTTGACGTGGCGAAACGGCTTAAGAGTCAATGACCATGATCTGGAACGACCCCAGGTGAGACATCGAACTAAATGTTGAAGAAGTCTTGACTGTGATGTAAAACTTGTTATACAGTATGATGAAGAAAACAAATGAGATATCCACTCCAGGTGGTACTCGTCAAAATGATAATCCCGCCGTGGTTTCGACGAGGATTCTGGAGGTCTCAACCAACATATTTTTACCCCCTGCCTCTAGCGTTGATCCGGAAGTAGTAACGATGCTTGCTTCAGAGACTCCTGCAGCTCTATCTCCGACTCGTTTGGTAGACTGGGCTGGAATGATAAAGAAAGTGGCGGAAAGGCTTCGGCTGGAACGTCTAATCTCTGTCTCAATAGACGGTGAGCTGATCGAAGTTGTGTCGGTGACGGTTTGGTTCGGGAAACCAATAAGGCTGAACGAACTCCTGAAGCGGCGCTCTCCAATAAGCTCCTGGCTAGGAGTCGACTGAAAAGGAAAAGAAGGAAGGCGGAGATGGCGCGGTGCAAAGAGGCTGCAGGTTCAGCTGAAGGCGCAAGCGCCAAAAGCGGTCATCCTTCAGTAGAGACAGGAAAGAGGCATAGGTCGGCAGAAAGTACTCCAACTGGAGCCGATCAATCCTTCAGACCCAACGCTGGTTCCTTTTCGATCGGCTCGAACAGGTTCAATCTGACGAAGCATGTTCCGCCTGCCCTCCTTGTAGGAAGCGTGTGCACATCTGATGCGCGCTCTTCTGTTACCCCTAAAGATCACAGCACTACCGGACAGAAAATGGCTAACATAGACAAAGCTACGGATAGGGGCGCTCGCCTCGACGGAAGCGTGTGCGCACCTGATGCTCGCCCTTCTACTAATAAAATACCGAATATATCTTTGATATTTGGCCAGATAAACCTCCATCACTCAAAGGCTGCTTCCGCTCTCTTAAGTAGCAGACTTTCCGTGGTGCGTACAAAACCCCACATAACATCTATGTAGGAGACATACGTGCGGAATAAACGCATATGTGGCTTTGGAGGTGTGCGTGGAGTAACGATGCTATATGACGAGCCATCTGAAAGACCGAGAGTTTGTCTAATTATGCCGAATTACCCCTCAGTAACCAAGCGTGGACAATTCTGTGGACAGGACCTGGTTCTTGCAGCTGTAAGCTACAAAACGATCGATGTCTTAGCGCCACCCATATCAGATCTCGTAGTGGTCTGTCGAATGCCTTTTCAAAGTCAACCAATACAATATGCAAATCCCTTAAGGAATCACGATATTTTTCCATTATGATCATTATACTTTGGATTGCATCTGTGGTTGATTTACCCGAGACAAGCCCGCACTGATCACCAGATAGCCGTATTATTTTTCGCAGTCGGCCACCTTATACCCGCTCAACGATCTTCATGGTGTGTGACATCAGCTTGATCGAAAGGTAGCTATCACAGTTTCGCGTATCACCCTTCCCACAGATACATCGTTTCCCAAATCGAATGCGAGACTATAACTTTGCAGGAGAGGAGGAATCCGAGGAAAACCAACTGGGTGCAGATTAGGGAAGAGCTAGACAGATCTGTCAAAACTCCAACTAAACTCAGAACGAAACGAAAGGTTGAGAATGCTGTTCAAAACCTGACTAGCGTTCTTACCAGCTGCTTTGAGCTGACATGCCCAATGACAAAAATCCCTACAGAACGACGGCTTTCCGGTGGTGCCCAGAACTGCAGCGACTAAGGAAAGAAACCTGGAGACTTTTTAATAGGTCACTCAAGACAAATTTAGAGGGCGACTGGAATCTTTTTAGATCGAAGCAAAAAGACTATGTGAAGTTAATTCGGTTGAAAAGTGCTTCTTATAGAGATTATTGTGAAAAGATCGAGACGGTCGGTGAAACCAGCAGTTTGGGTAAATTCCTCAAAGGGGGCAGCCGACCAAACAAGAGTCATTCAGAAAGTCTGATGGCAAGTTTACTGAGACGAAAGCGGAAACTTTTAGTCTTCTACTGGAGACTCACTTTCCAGGTAATCAGATAACCACTAAGTCGCAGCTGGTATATTCAGTCGTGGTAACTATTGAAGCCATCAAATATCCTATGGCATCTTTTAACGGTTTCAAATCGCCTGGCGCCGATGCAATATATCCAGCTATGCTGCAACAGGGTATAGATCAGCTGCTACTAACTCTAAAAAGAATTTTCACCGCTGGCTTGGCGCTGGCATATATTCCTACACCTTGGCGGACAGTCAGAGTAGCTTTCATTCCGAAAATTGGTAAGGAGGACTATTCGCTCCCCACGAGGTTCAGACCCATAAGTTTGATTTCCTTCTTAGTGGAGAGTATGGAGAGACTGGTAGAATTTCATCTCCACTATCGGGGGTGCATCATGCTTATCAGTGCGGGAAATCCTGCGAGACCGCATTTCAAAATTTTGTGGCCAGATCGGTACTTATATCATGGGTTGCACTATCAAAGCCATCCATCGTCTTAGGCGGGGCGGTTTTTGGTATACTCCGCACTGGAATTTTGATGAACTTGCGCGACACTTATCTTACGACCCCTGTCCTATGAATATGCCGTCTGATGCAATGACACCAGAACTCCAGATGATGCGCAAATTGCGAGTCGACTTTCCTTGTGTTCAGGACTGGCTTCGGCCAGAGTCTGAGCCGGGAATGGAATGTAGTCGTATTTTCACGGATAGTTCCAAAACCAGGGTCTGGTGCTGGTGTGTTCGTGGAAGTCGACAACATTAAACTTCACTTCTCGTTAGGCAAATATGCTTCTGTTTTCCAAGCGCAAGCTTATGCAATCCTAATGGCCATGAATTAAGGTGTGAAGAACAGGTGGAAAGGACGTAGCATTTGTGTCTGTAGTGACAGTCAGGCTGCGCTTAAGGCCTTGTTTAACCCTTTAACCACTTCCAAAATAGTTCGTGAAACCAAAAACTTTTTGAACTCGGTCGCAAGACTGAAGTTTCCGTCTCTGATCTGGGTCTTAGGTCGCATTGGGATCTTGGGGAACCAGATCTCCGATGAGATTGCTGGACAAGGCTCAGAGGAGGCTTTCTCATGTCCCGAACCAACGTTGGGTCGCCCTGCGTCCTCGGTTAGGGCTTCCATTGACGATTGGGTCTCTTACGAGCGCACTTGTGTGTGGCATGACTCTCCAGGAACGCATGCTCCTGGACGTCTGTAAGATATCAGCGGCATTCTTGCTGTCTCTCAGCAGAAAAGACTGTAGACAACTTATTGGCGTCTTGACAGGCCACTTTGCTTTCGCCAAGCACCTTAACGTGTTGGGCTTAAGTGATACTACAATGTGCGATGCTCGTGAAAAGAGCGACGACACCGAGGAACATTATCTCTGTGAGTGTCCGGCCTTTGCTCGCATCAGGTGGCAGATCCACGGTGCGGATGTGGTGAGTGCTGGTACTGTAAGCTCCTCACTGAAGTGATTGCTTGGCTTTCTTAGAAAGACAAGGAAATTCCAATAAAATGGGTAAATCAGGGTTTGCTCTCTGGTAAGACAATGTACCAGTTGCGTCTGAGTGCTCCGAGGCGAACCCCACAGGCGGATCAGTAGAAATGCGGTGAAGTGGGAGGGCTGTGATCCCTTGTTTTCGGATCATAGCCTCGCTGATAAAAGGAAGAAGAAGAAGAAGAAGAAGCGTCTGAGTGCTCCGGTAGAGCGTTCGGTGATATGGAGACGGTTCTTGGGGTGGCTTCCATCCTGAGGCAGTAGAACCAGGTGTTGCTTTTTCCAAGGCTGTGGGAAAACTCCTTCTTCTAGACACTTTTGCAACGTCGCTTTGAAAATGTCTGGTCTCTTTTGGACAGCTGTTCTTATTCCAATATTTGGTATTGCATCAGGTCCCGGCGACTGTCACCTACTCTTCCGCATGCTCGGTATAGTTCCTCCGTTATAATTGCGGTCCAAAATCTCACAATGTACGGTTAAGTTGGGTACAACCGACGGATTGTGGGTTTCAATTATACTCACCTCTGTAAAAGTTCATCTTCTCTTACCGGTGTTTGCAGAAATCCGAAACTTTGGGCTCATGTAATTGTAGCGGTGTGTATAACTTC
Organism: Brachypalpus laphriformis; assembly: GCA_945910035.1. Lineage (NCBI taxonomy): Eukaryota > Metazoa > Arthropoda > Insecta > Diptera > Syrphidae > Brachypalpus > Brachypalpus laphriformis. The sequence continues at coordinate 40,888,957 of OX246753.1, forward strand.
TATGCTTTCTCTAATTATGTTGCATACACTAGAGGGCCTATTTGGGGAATAAATGCTCCACTAATGGCTTTAGCATCATCGGATGGGATATTTTTAAGCCTTCATCGTTGCCATTACCATTCGATACGCTGTACCCCAAGGGTTAATGTCTAGTTCATTACATACCCTCTTAAAGCAGGTAGTCTTGCTTTCTTTGATTGCCTGCTTTGCATCGGCCAATCTTAAGGCTTCCAGGCGTGCTTCGAAGTCTTCCCTTCTCCAAGATGGTTGCGTTTTGCGCGCCGTTTTAATCTCCTCGGTCCACCACATATATTCAATATTTGCAATGTACTATACATATGTATGAACAGACATACATACCTACTTCCTATTACATAGTTGTCAACGACATGAAAACTTAATACCAGCATAAAAACATCTTCTTGTCAAAACAAGTCTTTTCGAAAACAATGCTGAGAAAAACAAAGCAATTATCTACATATCCACAAATTTCCTCTAAAACCTTTGTTTACCAATACCGTTGTCATTACCAAACACAGTAATTAATAATTAAGCATTTATGAATATTATTGAACTTCCTGATCAGTAGACAGGTCATAAAAGATACAATTCCACCCGCATTTAACTAATTCACTTGTTTACTCGCTTCACCAAAACAACCATAAAAAAGGTCCTAAGCCCCACGCAGGTACACAGACCCAAAAGTCTCACGATCCTCTGACTCATTTTGTACAAATTCACTGAGAAATTTTCATACTTACTCAAGCCAGTGTGGCACAGGATGCAAACATCTGCGCGATGTTGCCATTTTGCTATAGGTGTGGTAAATTTAGTGCGTTTCCTACTTTCATTTAAATCATTGGCTCAGTTCAATATGCATATACTTGTTGCTTCCTTTCATGTCAATGTATGTTAATCAATTCTATTAACTCAGCAACGATTATAAATTAAGATCGAAAGTGGGCAAATCCTTCAACAAAGCAAAACGCGACGGAGACTGGCATACCTACAACGTGGCACTAACCAGGCACAACACGAAAATCAGAAAAGCTGCTGAAAGAGATAGCTTCAGAGCATACTGTGAGAACATAGCGCCTAGCCCTGACTCCATAAGGCCCCGTATAAAGAAAAACCAAGCTGCCAGCTACTTTGAAGACGAGGAGCAGAGATCTCTTCTACTATTCGCAACATAATTTCCGAGTAGTTCAATCTACAGCAGTACAGATGCGTCGGTATGGCATAAAAGGCCCAGTGGACAAGACTGGGCGATGGCAGGAAGAATCTGTATGAAACAACGGCTTAATTGGGCCCGTAACACCTTCATCCATTCAAAGCACCGTGAGCAGACGGCATATTCCATGCCCTACTACAAAAAGGTCGCACCTCCTAGGATTAATGAGAACTAGTACAGCACTTGGGTATATACCAAAAATCTGGAGAACGGCAAATGTAATATTCATCCCGAAATCTCTCATGACTTCATTCATACTAAAGACGTTAGGAAAGGTCACAGGCAAAGAATGCCTCTCTATTACAATCAACACGCCCACAGAGCAGGAAGATCCACTAAAATCGTGCTCTACCAGCTTACAAGTTGGTTTCAGGATGCACTGGAAAGCTAGAAGATGGTAATATGCGCCTTTCTGGACACTGAAGAAGCCTTCGACAACTATCCCATGAAGAAATTAGGAGGGGTCTCGAATGAAGTAAATAAGTAATTTGATGTGTGATATGCTAAGAACTAGGACCACTGAGGTGGGTCCAGAAAACATAACAGTAAGCACCACTAGAAGCTGCATACCAGAAGGGTTACTGTCGCCATTAATATGGAGCCAAGTAATGGATGAGCTACTGCAGAAGAAATTAATATAGCCAACAGGATTGACAAAGCAAAGTCCACGTTTGGGATATTGTCCAAAATATGTCCAGCTCCAATGTTGAATCCGTGCTGTTATATGGATTCAGCACGTGGAGAGTGACCACTACTATCACCAGGAAGCTGTAAACGTTCGTTAATAGATGTCTGCGCAATATCTTAAGGATTTACTGGCCCAGTCGTATCTCTAACGAACACATTTACGAGAGAACGGGTCAGGAACCAATAGGCACAACCATCCAACGACGGAAGTGGCAGTGCATTGGTCACACGTTCCCAAAGGGTGACAATTCCATAGCGAACCATGCTATGCAATGGAACTCTTAACTCAGGATGGCAGAAGACCTGGCGGTCCGAGGAGAACATGGCGCAGAGTAGTCGAAGAGGAGGCACCGCAGTTGGGGAAGTGTTGAGGAGAACTCAGACATATTGCCAGAACCGTACACGATGGCGCGTGGCTGAAGTAGAGGCCCTAGGACCCACAAGGGGATACAGGACATAAGTTAGTACTGCAAAAGTTGTCAGAAGACGGCATCAAATGTCAAGCATAAGCCGACGACATATAGTCTGCAAGGGGGAAATTCAAAGACACGCTTTGCGTGAATTACACAGAAATAGTGTGAAATGGTGCGGTTTAGAGTGAACCCAATCCTTCACAAAGAAAAGGCGGCTGAAACGTATACAGCCCATCTTACGGGAAGATGGACTAGAGACAACCAACAAAAACAGGTCAAGTATCTAGGCTTAAAAGCTAACAGATAACAAACTCCATTGGAGTGAAGTAGAAGCTATAGTAATCAAAACCACTGGAGCACTTATGGTGTGGACAAACATGAAAACCTATCCCACAGTAGCACTAGAGGCGATCACAGCACTATAACTACGGGCCCAGGACTATATACTCTAAATTTTTGGGAATTTCCCCTAGTATATTCCAAACAGAGCTTCACGTGATCGATAGAATATGTGTTCAGTTCAACCTCGAGAGGAAATATCACGGGCAGGACATCGCAAGTCACAATCAGGGCACTTCGCTCAAACGAGATCAGATGCGGGTGCTTCACCTAGATCAAAAGGCCAGGCTAATAAAGTAGCTCCTACTGAGTACCAGAATATGTAGAAGTGGAGGGAAATGAATCAACTTGGACCGGAACTTATTTGTGGGAAAGAACCGCACAAAATACGAGAACAACTGAGCAAATAGGAAGAGAACAATTGGGTCAAGCATTGAGGCGATATCCCCCGATCGAAACAGATGAAAGAACTCCTGGAATTACAACCAGAAAAGAAACGGAACCTGCCTGAGGGCTAGCAAAAATCGATTTCGCATCTTGACAGGCAAGAAGCACCTTAAGGATCTAGGAATAGAAGGGAATGGGCATTGCAAATTCTGCAGGGATCTCGCAGAAACACCAGCGCACCTTCTTATGGAATGCAAACCACTAATTCATAAAAGAAAACAACACCTGGGAGACCGTCTTCTATCAGAGACAGTACTACCTTCGCTGGATCCACTTCAGATACTCCGGTTCATCAAAGCAATTGAACTAGAGGACGTGCTCTAAAGTAATATGCCATCGACTAGAGCCCTAGTTTGGGGGGCACAATAGATCTACCTAAGATCGCAGTGCACTTGCACCTCCCCACCCATACATCTACATCTACAAGTGGGAGTTCACATGTTTTTAGCAAGTTGTGCACAAATAGTAATTAGCAGCAGAGCATGTACAAGTATGTACCTAAGAAGAAAGGATAATTGATAAGGTAACAGAAAAACAACTTCCAAGGGTTGTATGTTGTTATTGTCCTTCTCATCTTATCTCTTCAGTTTTATGGCTTTGTTTTGATGATAAATCTTTTTGCAATTTAGTATAAAAGCACCTAGCATCAGTGTTTTAGTTACATTCATGATCAACTCGTTGAACAGTGAACATCTGAACAGAAGTGAAGAGACAATCCTCTATCGATTTGAATACAATTTTATACATTGACAACATGTCTCAAGAACAAACAACAACAACTATTAAGATGATATACGGCGGAAAACTGAAGTACATATCATGTCCTGTCGACGCCAAGTACAAGGATTTTATTGAACGTGGTAAGTTTTATTATTTTTCTTAAATGTCTTGTTCCAACTAAAAATATACATTTTCCTGTATCTCCCTCTAGCCATGGAATGCTTTTCAATTCCTGCTGAATTCAAAGACTGTATTCAAATCACCAACGAATCTAAGAAAATTTTTGAAAAGGACATCTTTGAGTATTTTATCCTACTGTTCCCAAATCCGGAGATAATTTTCTACATCCGAGTGGACTTTAGTGGGATTTTCCGAAAATTACGATCGGAGACACAAAAACCGTCGAAAGTGAATAAGAAACGCAAGATCAATGATGAAGATGAAGAAGTGGTAGCAGTTCCGCTTACAAGGCAGAATTGTTTCATCGGTTCATATCCAGGCTGCACTGCGTTAGAACCGACTAAGAAACGCAAAATCCATGATAAAGATGAAGAAGTGGTTTCATCTTCAGTTACCAGGCAGAATTCTTTCAACGAATCCCATCCAGTTTGTGATTCGTTCGAACAAAATAGCAAACGCAAGATCCTTGATGAAGAAGTGGTTTCAGTTCCACTTACCACGCAGAACTCTTTCATCGGTTCATATCCAGGATATACTGCATTAGAATCAAATAACAAATACAAGATCCATGATGAAGATGAAGAAGACGAAGAAGTAGTAACACTTCCACTTTTTAGACAGAACTGTTTCATCGGTTCATATCCAGAATGTGCTGCGTTAGAACAGAATATAAAACGCACGATCCATGATGAAGATGAAGAAGTAGTAACACTTCCACTTTTTAGACAGAACTGTTTCATCGGTTCATATCCAGAATGTGCTGCGCTAGAAGAGACTATAAAACGCAAGATCCATGATGAGGATGAAGAAGACGAAGAAGTAGTAACACTTCCACTTTTTAGACAGAATTGCTTCATCGGTTCATATCCAGGATGTGCTGCGCTAGAACAGAATATAAAACGCAAGATCCATGATGAAGATGAAGAAGACGAAGAAGTAGTAACACTTCCACTTTTTAGACAGAATTGTTTCATCGGTAGATATCCAGAATGTGCTGCGTTAGAACAGAATATAAAACACAAGATCCATGATGAAGATGAAGAAGACGAAGAAGTAGTAACACTTCCACTTTTTAGACAGAATTGTTTCATCGGATCGTATCCAGGATGTGATATTTTAGAGCCAGAGGAGCCAAAGGCTAAGAGACCAAAAACTGATTTCGTCAAAAAAGTAAGAGCTACAGTGGTGCCCAAACGTTCATCACGAAAAATAATTCGTATTTAAGGAGAACAAGGATATTTTTAGTTCTTAGGTGAAATAATTCTTACTTTTGTTAGCAACATGTGAACGTGTGATATTCATTTTTATTTATTAACGTTTCTGTATATAATTAAGGACTTTTGTAAAACATGTAATTTTAAGAAAAAATGTATAATAAATATATTTTAAATAGTTGTAATCAAAGGTCTTATTTTTTTAACAACGATGGTTATTGGTTCGAAGAATTGTGGACGTGACTCCTTACAATTAGATTCAAGAAAAATTCTTTTCGGATAAGGTTTTCTTTAAACGTTGAATTTTTTATTAGAAAATCTAAAGCTTAGGAGTCAGCAAGAAGTTTTTGTTCTTCATAACATACATATGTAACGCAATCCAACATTCGGTTACACTTATATCGGTTACCCGGTTTCTCAGTTATCCAAATACTACAGCTCTTTGTTTCACTAGGAAATGTTTTAACAAGCATTTGAACAGTAGTTGAAAAAAATAATCAATTGGGCAACATTAAACGAGTAACAGTCACGCTCACGCATAAGACAATTGTTCTTATAAATCTCAGTACAAAGGAAGGTTTTCGAGTAGAGAAATGTACTCAGCCAGTTTCAAACGGAATTTTAGAAAGGTTTTTTTGGTCGTTTCATAAATATGACAAACAAAACTATACCCGCACATTACAGACTTACGAGCAGCCTTTGATATAATTAACAGGGACACTGTCTTCTACAAACTTTCTGATATTCGAATTTTCAGGAAGTTCATGAACATGCTGAGAAGCCTATCTTAAATACTATAAAAGCAAAGTCGATTTTCCTTGTGAACACAGTTTCTCGAAAACTACAAGACGTAGGTGCTTGAAATTTCGCGCAGTTATTCCTTATTTTGCCTAGATTTGAGATAAGAAGGGATTTTCCGAAATTCAAGGTCTAAGGGGCTTAAAGAGGGTTGAGATCGAATTTTCCATCTGTAAATATTGATACAACGGCCGTAGCTCAGTACTGGCTCTCCGGATTAAAAAAAAAAAATAAATAGATGAATTTAGTAAATTCGCCGCTGATTCATTTAAGATATAAAACATCCTTTTGCGTTGTCCTGAAGCTGAGCAATGCTAAAAACAATTAATCAAATCATCGCCCACAAGTTTCCTTCAGTGGAGACCATGGCCAGTAGTCATGCAGCAGTGGCTATCGTTGCAATAGTATGTGTGTGTGAGTATGTGTGAGTTTAATGGGCGCGCTATCCCATGATTATGTTTTGATCAATGTGCGATCTCTTCTAGAGTTAAAATTGAAAAAAAAAACATTATCAGTGCTAAATCTAAGATATTGTAAGTTTAAATTTTTTTTCTGTATTGCAAGGTACCATTTTATTATGTCTGGAGAAAAAATATATTTTGCAGAAGGAAACAGGGAGTAAAAGTACCCGGACACTCCGAGGTAAAAAAAGACCAAGTACTTGGAAAGGTTTATGCTGTTAATAGTAATAATGCAGAGTGCTACATATTAACTCCGTCTCCTGCTTCACAAAATTAGAGGGCCTACATCCTTCTCAGACTTAAAGACAGTAGCTGGTCAGGTTTATCCTACATTCCACTCAGCTAGCTTTAAAACAGCAGATGGTAACATTTTCTTTTTAGACGCTGCAGGTGGGATGGGAAAAACTTTTCTCATTAACCTGTTACTTGATAAGGTTAGAGAGAATCGAAAAATCGCCATTTGTGCCGCATCTTCTGGAATAGCTGCAACACTGTTGGAGGGAGGCAGGACTGCGCATTCAGTATTCAAGTTACCTCTTAATTTAAACACTTTCGAAACTCCTCTTTGTAATATATCTAAGCAAAGTAATATGACTCAGGTGCTTCGAGAATGTAAGCTCATAGTTTGGGATGAGTGCACTATGTCACACAAGGGAGCCATCGAAGCATTAGATAGAATGCTAAAGGATTTGTGAAGTAATACCATGGTGGTGGGTGGAGTCACTGTACTTCTTGTCGGTGACTTTAGGCAAACGCTGCCGGTTGTTCCAAGGGGAACTCGTGCTGGCGAGGTAAAGGCCTTCCTAAAATCATCCTACTTGTGGCCAAAAACGAAGCAGAGACACATCCAAAAAAATATGAGAGTACATTTGCGACACGACTTGTGTGGAGAACAGTTTGCGCAACTACTTCTAAAGATAGGCAAGGGAAGTATAAAAGAGAAGGATGGAAGAATAGAAATTCCCAATAGTTTGTGCCGCATCGTAAGCGACATAAAGGCACTTACTGAAAATGTTTATGTCCTAAATACGACGTTAAAATCGTATTGGGCGATTTTAACGCCAAAATAGGAAAGGAGGACGTCTTTGGTAGGGCAGTCGGTAAGCATAGCCTACACGACACCCCGTCTGATAACGGACTAAGGCTAATTGATTTCGCTGTGGAGCGAAATGTCACCACAGCAAGCACATGGTTTCATCATCTCGATATTCATAAGCAGACATTTTTTTTGTCTTTGTTGCGCCTGGAGGTGCAGGTGTCTTCAAAAGATACCAATGGTCCGTACCATTGGTTATGCCCGATTCATAAATCTGACAATGCCATCAGTGCTAGTCAGTATATGCCTACGACCTAAACCTCACCCCTCAGAGAGGCACTATGAGAACCGGCTGCGTGTACTCATAGTAGTAGGAAATTCGTCCCTCTCATTTTTTCATTTTTGTTATGACTACGACTAAGTTGCCTTAACAAATAGTTTACGCTTCTGTAGTGTTAATCGCGTTAGGTAGGTAGCTTTCCAGTGAAGGCACCTACTAATACCGCCATTACATGCGGTTCAATGATCATGTAACGGTCAACCAAATTAATCATATTGCGATCGACGCAAGGCATGCCTCCAGTATTCTGGATGTCCGGAACTTCCGAGCGGCCAACATAGACTCGGATCATTACCTTGTTGTAGCCAAGGTACGAATGCGGATATCCCAATCTGAGCAACAAAGAAGAATCACTGTGAGAAAATTTAACGTCGAAAAGCTACAATCGCAAGAGACCGCCAGACTCTTCGCTGAACGCGTATCCCGAAATCTCTCAATCACCCCTTTGCCACCAGCATCAAGTGCCGAAGACCAGTGGCAACGCTGCCAACATGCCATCAGAAACGCCGCGGCTGATGTGCTGGGTCTCCCTCGCCCACCACCGCGAAACCCCTGGTTTGACGAACAATGCCGGCGAGTGCATGCAGCAAAACAAGAGGCATACAAAGCGGCGCCGCAAAGGAAAACGAGAACTGCTCGTGAGCTCTACGAGCAAAAGAGACGGGAAGAACATCGGCTTCTCCAAAAGAAGATGAAAGAGCATGAGAAGCGCGCGTTTGAGAATATCGAGAGTTTATACTCCAGGAACAATGTACGGAAGTTTTACCAAAAGTAAAAAGAACATGTCAGAGGAGCAATACCCATACAGAAACCTTTAGAGATGAAAATGGAAACCTCGTAATAGAATCACAGTCGGTGCTGAGAATATGGAAACACTACTTCTGCAGACTGTATAACGGCGACGAAGACCAACATCCCGCTGTCAGGCAGAATGAACCATTCAACATGGACGATGATAGTCAAAATTTCCGTCCACCTGACCAAAACGAAGTGAGGATAGCAATATCCAAGCTAAAATCCAACAAGGCTGCTGAACCTGACGGCTTACCGGCCGAACTTTTCAAGGCAGCCGGGGATGAATTGGTAGAGTGCATACACCAACTCATCTCTAAGATTTGGTCAGACAAGTGTATGCCTGATGAATGGAATCTCAGCATCGTTTGCCCGATCCAAAATAAAGGAGACCCCCTCAACTGCGCCAATTATAGAGGCATCAGTCTCCTCAACATCGCATACAAGATTTTTTCTGCGATATTGTGTGAACGCCTGAAACCTTCTATCAACAGCCTGATTGGACCCTATCAGTGCGGTTTCAGGCCAGGAAAGTTCACCATCGACCAAATTTTCACACTTCGACAGATCCTGGAGAAAACCTAAGAATTCCAAATCGATACTCACCACCTCTTTATCGGTCTCAAGGCCGCCTATGACAGCATCTAATAGAGAAGAGCTTTATAGAGCCATGTCTAGTTTTGACATCCCTGCCAAACTTGTCCGTCTGTGCAGGCTGACGATGGAGAACGCTCGCTGCTCCATCAAGGTCAGTAATGACCTCACCGAGACCTTTGATGTTAAAAAAGGCTTTAGACAAGGTGACGCGCTGTCATGTGACTTCTTTAACATTGTACTAGAACGGATTGTGCGGAACTCACAAGCCAATACCGGAGGCACAATCTATCACTTGTCTGTACAACTGCTTGCATACGCCGACGATATAGACATTATCGGAAGAACTCTGCGTGCTGTCACCGGTGCGTTTGCAAGCATTGAGGCGGAAGCGGCCAAAATGGGTTTAGCGATAAACGAGAGCAAAACCAAGTATATGCTGTCAACAAGAAGGGACAGCCAACACCGACGAATTGGACAAAACGTCACAGTGGGCACCTATAACTTCGAGGTAGTAAGGGACTTTGTCTACCTTGGCTCTGGTATAAATTCTACAAACAAGATCAGCGCAGAAATCAATCGAAGAATAACTCTTGCCAATCGCTGTTTTTTTTTTTGCTTATAAGGCAATTCAACAGTAAAGCCCTACCTCGAACAACTAAGGAGACTCTGTATAAGACCCTGATTATCCCAGTCCTGCTTTAAGGCGCTTAAACATGGACTTTATTAAAAGAGGATGAAGATATCCTTGGTCGCTTCGGGAGAAAAATTCCTCGTAAGATTTTCGGTCCCGTTTGCGTTGACGGGTTTTGGAGGAGAAAATACCATCACGAACTATACGACCTGTACAGCGACATCGATCTACCTAGTCAAAAAACTGCGTATTGGACGTCTGAGATGGGTAGGACATGTAGAGCGAATAGATACATACGCTCCGGCCGGCAGAGTCTTCGAATCTAAACCCGAGGGACGACGCAGTATAGGGAATCATCGCCGTAGGTGGCGCGCACAAGTTCAAGGGGACCTCGACCAACTTGGAGTGCGCAACTGGAGGCAATTAGCTAAAGACCGAGCTAAATGTAGAGGCTTGTTGGTTGAGGTCCAGGTTCACCAAGAAGCGCCACCCAAGTAAGTAAGTAAGACATTGCAAATTCTGCAGGGATCTCGCAGAAGCACCTTCTTATGGAATGCAAACCACTAATCCATAAAAGAAAATATCACCTGGGAGACCATCTCCTATCAGAGACGGAACTACCTTCGCTGGATCCACTTCAGATACTCTGGTTCATCAAAGCAATTGTACTAGAGGACGTGCTCTAAAGTAATATTCCATCGACTAGAGCCCTAGTTTGGGGAGCACAATAGATCTACCTAAGGTCGCAGTGCACTTGCACCTCCCCACCCATACATCTACATCTACAAGTGGGAGTTCACATGTTTTTAGCAAGTTGTGCACAAATAGTAATTAGCAGCAGAGCATGTACAAGTACATATATACCATATTAGAAAGGATAATTAATAACAGAAAGGGATGTAGGTTGTTATTGTCCTTTTCATATTATCTACCTTCAGTTTTATGGCTTTGTTTTGATCGTAAATCTTTTTGCAATTTAGTATAAAAGCACCCAGCATCAGTGTTTTAGTTACATTCATGATCAACTTGTTGAACAGTGAACATCTGAACAGAAGTGAAGATACAATTCTCTATCGATTTGCATACAATTTTATACATTGACAACATGTCTCAAGAACAAACAACAACAACTATTAAGATGATATACGGCGGAAAACTGAAGTACATATCATGTCCTGTCGACGCCAAGTACAAGGACTTTATTGAACGTGGTAAGTTTTATTATTTTTCTTAAATGTATTGTTCCAACTAAAAATATACATTTTCCTGTATCTCCCTCTAGCCTTGGAATGCTTTTCAATTCCTGCTGAATTCAAAGACTGTATTCAAATCACCAACGAATCTAAGAAAATTTTTGAAAAGGACAACTTTGAGTATTTTATCCTACTGTTCCCAAATCCGGAGAAAATTTTCTATATCCGTGTGGATTTTAGTGGGATTTTCCGAAAATTACGATCGGAGACACAAAAACCGTCGAAAGTGAATAAGAAACGCAAGATCCGTGATGAAGATGAAGAAGTGGTAGCAGTTCCACTTACAAGGCAGAACTGTTTCATCGGTTCATATCCAGGCTGTACTGCGTTAGAACCGACTAAGAAACGCAAGATCAATGATAAAGATGAAGAAGTGGTTTCGTCTTCAGTTACCAGGCAGAATTCTTTCAACGAATCCCATCCAGTTTGTGATTCGTTCGAACAAAATAGCAAACGCAAGATCCTTGATGAAGAAGTGGTTTCAGTTCCACTTACCACGCAGAACTGTTTCATCGGTTCATATCCAGGATATACTGCATTAGAATCAAATAACAAATACAAGATCCATGATGAGGATGAAGAAGACGAAGAAGTAGTAACACTTCCACTTTTTAGACAGAACTGTTTCTTCGGTTCATATCCAGAATGTGCTGCATTAGAACAGAATATAAAACGCACGATCCATGATGAGGATGAAGAAGACGAAGAAGTAGTAACACTTCCACTTTTTAGACAGAACTGTTTCATCGGTTCATACCCAGGATGTGCTGCGTTAGAATCGAATAACAAATGCAAGGTCGATGATGAGGATGAAGAAGACGAAGAAGTAGTAACACTTCCACTTTTTAGGCAGAATTGTTTCATTGGTTCATATCCAGGATGTGCTGTGTTAGAACAGAATATAAAACGTAAGATCCATGATGAAGATGAAGAAGTAGTAACACTTCCACTTTTTAGACAGAATTGTTTCATCGGATCGTATCCAGGATGTAATATTTTAGAGCCAGAGGAGCCAAAGGCTAAGAGACCAAAAACTGATTTCGTCAAAAAAGTAAGAGCTACAGTGGTGCCCAAACGTTCATCACGAAAAATAATTCGTATTTAAGGAGAACAAGGTTATTTTTAGTTCTTAGGTGAAATAATTCTTATTTTTGTCAGCAACATGTGAACGTGTGTAAGTGAGCGCTATTCATTTTTATTGATTAACGTTTCTGTATATAATTAAGGACTTTTGTAAAAAATTTAATTTTAAGAAAAAATGTATAATAAATATATTTTAAATAGTTGTAATCAAAGATCTTATTTTTTTAACAACGATGGTTATTGGTTCGAAGAAATGTGTACGTGACTCCTTACAATTAGATTCAAGAAAAATTCTTTTCGGTTGAGGTTTTCTTTAAACGTTGAATTTTTTATTACAAAATCTAAAGCTTAGGAGTCAGCAAGAAGTGCCTGTTCCTCGTGCATATGGAACACAATCGAACATTCGGTTACACTTATTTCGGTTACCCAGCTTCCCAGTTATGCAGGTACTACAGCTCTTTGTTTCACTAGGAAATGTTTTAACAAAAATATGGTTTTATAAACATTTGAACAATAGTTTAGAAAATAATCAATTGGGCAACATTAAACAAGAAGCAGTCACGCTCACGCATAAGACAATTGTTCTTATAAATCTCAGTACAAAGAAGGTTTTCGAATAGAGAAATCTAGGTAGGTAGGTAGGTAGAAGTGTTGTGTCAGCAAAACCATGCCGATATTTAATAAGCGCAGAAGCGCCGTTTTAATACCACAACTCAAGTGACCTATCGGATGTAAAAAGGACGTTAACTGCTAAGGCTAAAGGAAAAGAAAAAAGAGTGAGGATTATTGAAATCCACCCCGTTACATTGAGGAAACTGATAATATACCCAATGCTAATCTCCGCTAGCTCTATTAGGTTGTCGTTTCAAATCACTATGCAATTGGAAAACTGAGCAGAGAGAGCATGGAAATATTTGCCACGGCTTTGCTGCCTGGAAAATGATATTTACAAATCGGCTGAACTTTCTCCATTTTCATTGATATTTTATCATAACGATTTTTACTTACAGTGCTCAATGGGTAAGCGCGGGTTTTTCCTGTGCGTTATCTATTTGACAAAATTTAATTACATCCTGCCATAAATGTATGGATAATAAAATTAACCCTTTTTTAACTTTTACCCAATTATACCTGGAAGTAATTAAGCTGAAATACCCCTTTTTTATGTACGTATGTACATATGTGGGTTAGGTAAAAATAATATTTTCTAACTATTTTTTGCGTATATGAAAACGTGAACATGTACATAATAAGTGCTATTGCATTAAAAAAAAAATCGAATAAATAAATATAATTAAAAAAACATATGCTTTAATTTTTTCAAATTTTCCATACCCATATTTTCAAGCCAAATTCATATTAGCAAAACATTCTTTCTTCTCCTTAACACAATAACTGAGAACTAACCATTCTTCCATCAAATTGTCATTACCCACTTCACTAAAAAAAATAATGAATGCGTACTCCGCACATTCATACACATGCGCGAACTTCTGCATACTCACTTGAATCGATCTATACCTAAGGTGCGCTGTCTGGCCTTGCCTAAAGCCGGACACTTGCAGAGGCAGTGTAAGATTGTTTCTTTCTCGTCAGAAGAATTGCAGCTGCGACAGTGTGCATTAAACGTAATGCCTATTCTGGCCGCATAAGCCCCGACGGGGCAGTGGCCAGTACTAACTGCCAGAACTCTTGCGATATCTGCACGGTTTCTGTTTAGTAGATCCTGCGTTCTTTTCCGGGAATATTTGGGCCACATCTGACTGGAGATGACACAGTTCCGCACCCCCTGCCATCTGCTTTCAGCCTTAAGCAGATAGTGCGCGAAGATGCCTCCCTTAGGGACCCCCAACGGGACGTTTACCTCCTTTGCTAGGGAAGCATCAAGGGCAGATCCTTGCCTCGCGAGTTCATTAGCTCGCTCATTCCCCTCAATGTTGCTGTGACCCGGAACCCAAAGGAGACAGATCCCTATCCGATGTCCAAACGAGGCGAGTTCTTTTTTGCACGGTTCTACTATCCTTTAGGATGTAGTGGCAGATACTATAGCGTTGATAGCCGCCTGGCTGTCAATGAGGATGGAAATGGTATTTAGGGGAGTAGAGGTTTGCTTAAGTAGGCGGCAGGCCTCACGTACAGCAAAAACATCCGCCGGGAAGACACTGCACGAATCAGGAAGCGGGTAAGACCTGGAAATATTGAGGTAATCAGAGAATATCACCGTCCCTACCCCGCAGTCCATTTTTGAACCGTCGGTGAAGATTGTTGTTTCGAACTCATTTGTCAGTACGCTAGTTTCCATTCCGCCCTGGTAGGGAATCTGACCGTGACGTTATTCGGTCAGATTAGCTACCAGATCCTGCGGTAGCAGACTCAGGATACTGTTGTGACCATACGGACGGTGCACCAGCATCCTGTTTCCCTTAGCCTGACCGCACTACATGATGATAGATGTATAATATGAAGATCGAGTGGTAAAAGGTGAAGAATAACGTTCAAGGCTTCAGTTGGACATGTCCTCATGGCACCCGTTGCGTTTATAGCCGCAGTTCTTTGTATCTTATTGATAAGTTTGATGTTGTAAGCTTTCCTTAACGCAGGCCACCAGACTAGCTATTTATAGGAAAGAATAGGACGCACCACGGTAGTGTACATCCATAAGACCATCTTCGGGCAAAGTCCCCACTTCTTACCAAAGGTCTTGCTGCAGGCATAGAAAGCCACAGAGGCATTCCTTACCCGTTGCTCAATATTAAGCTTCCAGCTTAGTTTAGGATCAAGTACCACACCTAGGTACTTGGCACTGGAGGATAGGGAGAGTAGATGATTGTTAAGCCGTGGAGGCGTAAACGTTGGTATTTTGGTTTTAGTGGTAAAGAGCATCAGTTCAGTTTTGCTTGGGTTAACGCTGAGTCCTCATCCAGTCCCCCATGAGCTAATCTTGCCCAAGGCACCTTCCATAATCTCACTGATTACGGATGGAAACATCCCCGATACCAGTATTACCACGTCATCCGAATACGCGACAACCTTAACTCCATCCCTATCAAGCGCCTACACAAAATTTTGTTGATGACCATAAGCCATAGAAGAGAAGACAAGACACCACCTTGAGGAGTTCCTCTAACAACAAATATGGTGGAGCTGCTGTTGCCGAGAGTTTATTGAATGGTTTTAGTTTTTAGCATTCTCAATATCCATTTGCTAATAAACTCTTCCACACCCAGTTGGATCAGTGCTTCCTGAATCGATTCCATACTGACGTTATTGAAGGCGCTTTCAACGCCTAAAAAGGTAGCTAGGGTATATTGTTTGAAGTGGATTGACTTTTCTATCGTTCGCACAACTTCGTGGAGCACCGTCTCCATCGATCGCCCCTAAGTGAACGCATGTTGAAATTTGGGTAGAAGGGATTTCTCTAGGGTATTTCGAATACTCGTATGTGTATCTAAGATGCGTTCCGACGTCTTTAAAAGAAAAGAGGATAAGCTGATGGGCCTGAAATCCTTTGCGGATCCATGACCCTGCTTCCCAGCTTTCGGGATAAATACAACACGAACACGTCTCCAGCTCAGGGGAACGTGGCTTAGGAGAATACAGCTCCTATAGATCGGTACTAGCCATGGGACCATTTGGTCCAATGCTTTTTGCAGCATAATAGGGAGAATGCCGTCAAGGCTGGCCGATTTATAGGGAGAGAAACTGTTAATAGCCCAGGATGTATTAACTGCTGTAATTGTTGTCTCAATGTCATTCCAAGAAGAAGATTGCATGACCTGAGAGACTGATGGGAGGGCAATCTCATGATTACATCCTGGAAAGTGTGTTTGCATTAAAACTTCCAGAGACTCGCTAGGCGAGTCGCTCCAAGTCCAATCCGGCTGTTTAATAAAGGACGGGCTAGAATGTTCCTTAGACAGAATTTGACTCAGCCTGGCAGAGCCTTTTATGGTCTCAATGGACTGACAGTAGTCTTTCCAAGCAAGAGACTTGGCACTTTTAATAGACTTCTTATAATCCTTCAGATAATTGTTATATGGTTGCCAGAACTTGTGTTTAAAGCAGATATTGAAGATCTCTCTAGTAATCTTCCACAGATTCGACAGATCTTCATTCCACCAATGGGGGAAGTTTTTCTTGCTATATATAATAGGACACGAAACCTTAAAAGCCGCACCCATGGCTGTTTCGAAGGTCCTAATTTTGCCGTCTAGTTCCTCGACTGATTCAATAGAGAAATGTACTCAGCTAGTTTCATGCGGAATTTCAGAAAGGTTTCTTTATGGTCGTTTCATAAATATGGAAAACAAAACTGTACGCACACATTACAAACTTACGAGCAGCCTTTGTTATAATTAACAGGGATGCTCTCTTCTACAGACTTTCTGATATTGGGATTTTCAGGAAGTTCATCAACATGCTGAGAAGCCCTCTCCTGTTTGCCTTGTTCTTAGATGATGTACCATCGTCATTGATAATGGTGGAAGATTCGAAGGTTACAGCGCTACTCTTCGCGGACGACATGGTTATGCTTGCAGAATCATCAAATCCGCTACAGCTGATGATTAATAACCTGCAAGCATATTGTTTCTAAGTACAAGGGGATCACAACCCTCCCACTTCATCGCATTTCTACTGATCCGCCTGCGGGGTTCACCTCTTATTAGCCTATCATCATTTCTCTTTAAAAAAACAAGAACGACTGATTGATATCCATTTATACAACAGTATTGATAAAAAACTACCGTCGGCGGCCCAACATGCATATAGCAAAGGTAAATCAGTGGAGATGGCATTTCGCAAGAATCGATATCGAATATTCCCAGTTTCATAAGGAGTACCCAATGATTGCTTTCATAGAGAAAGTGCTTTCAACAATGTCCAGCGATGTTTTCAAAAGTCCAGCGTACAGCTTGTCTGTGCATAAGCGGAGCACTACGTACAACTCCCTCTGCGGCATTAGACATTATGTTTCATCTATTTAGCAAGCAAATAGCAGCGAATACAGCCGTTCGTCGTGAAGCTACCTAAGAGTGGTCAAGAAAAGAATTTGCCCGCTCTTCCATTCTGAAAAAATTCCAAATCCCTACCGAAAACACGGACCATACCATCCCACGTCTAAATTTTGATAAGATCTTCCTAGTCACCATCCCTGTGGACCTGCATTGCGATTGATCGAGAGACATCCATAAGACCGCTCAAAACTTGGCTTGGACCAGTAGCGCAACAATCAAGTTCGTGATGAAGTGCTTACTTTACCTCCTAGTTGTAGTCCCCGGGCAACTATACGTATAATTCCTTATACGTGTAGGCCAAAATTGCAAGTGCGGGTTGTCCAGGACCTTGATTCTAGACTAGGTAACGTGGGCCAGCAACCTGCATTACGGACAACCGGCCGCTACAGCAACAGACACTATGCCTCGGATAAAGAATGATCATATGTTGACGACTTATAGGTTTCTGGA
This sequence comes from Brachypalpus laphriformis, assembly GCA_945910035.1. Classification (NCBI taxonomy): domain Eukaryota; kingdom Metazoa; phylum Arthropoda; class Insecta; order Diptera; family Syrphidae; genus Brachypalpus; species Brachypalpus laphriformis. Next base: position 40,906,644 of record OX246753.1, read on the forward strand.
ACGTAAAGACGCTCCTCGACTCGGGAAGCGAAGGTCCTAACAATGCATGATTCCTAGAATTGGAAAAATAATAATTCATGCAATATAAACTGGGTAAGTGAAGTTAGATGGTTAGAAGCGGGCGAGTACCAGTCCTCAACGCGTAGCACTGTACTACTCTATTCTGGAAGACCATCCGGAAGTCCGCGGGAATATGGAGTCGAACTACTGCTAACAACAACAGCACGCAAGGGGCTAATTTTCTGGCAGACTCATGGTGATAGGATTTTGACGGCCAGATTCCGGACTAGAGTACGATGCGTCAGTATCATACAGTGTTACGCCCCAACGAATAGTTCGTCTGAGAATGAAGAGGGGAGCTTCTACATTCTCCTAGGTGCCGTCTGCGACACAACACCAAATGGAGACATTGTCATAGTGATGAGGGATTTAAAAGCCAAGGTAGGCAACGACAACGAAGGGCTCAAACATGTTATTAGGAAGCATGGACTAGGCAACCGCAATGACAACGGCGAAAAGTTTGTGGATTTCTACAATGCCTTCTGATAGGTAGCATCATGTTTGAGCACAAGACTTGCCACAAAGTCAGCTGGGTTTCCAACAACAGGCAAGCAACCTCCAACCAAATTGACCATTTTGCCATCAGCTGCCGCTTTAGAAGTAGTCTCCTGGACGTCCGAAACAGGCGAGGGGCAGATGTGGGCATAGTACGTGATCGCCATCTTATGATAGCTACTCTCCAACTCCACACCGCTGCACTTCGAAGATCCCACGACAACACAAGAATGCCCAGGTTCAACGTCGATAGACTTAGTGATCCCTCAGTGCGCCAACAATTAAGGGTGCACTTTTCGCAAGGTGTGGAAGCAATCAGCAGCTCAATGCCCGCAACCATCCAAGATCATTGGTGTGCTGTGAAAAATGTGTTTACATCTAGTGCTGAAAGAATTGTCGGTCGATCGCAGAGAAGACATAGGGCGTGGCTTTCCGAGGATACCTGGAGACGGATTGACGAACGAAAACAGCTGAAACCTCGCGTTGCAGCTACCCCAGCAGCAGGGAGAAGCGAGCTTGAGTCCCTATATCGCATGAAGATGAGAGAAGTTTAGCATAGCGTGCGACGTGACAAGCGTGACACGCGCAACTACATCAACGCGCTGGCTACAGAATCAGAAGAAGCTGCACAGAGGTGCGACAGTAGGTACGTCTACAGAATCACCAAAGAGCTGACCCGTGGTCGCAGCTTCAGCCAGCACCCAGTGAAAAGCCTAGACGGTTCCTTGCTCATTTCATATGAGGACCAGCTCAAGAGATGGAAAGAGCATTTTGCTATGGTTTTGAACCGCGTATTCGCTAGCGATATGCTCCCAAATCAGACTGAGATGCCCGAGGTGAGAAGTCCCCGGATGCGCACCACGACTCCCAGTAATGACGAAATCATTACCACGATGAAGGCGCTAAAAAGGAACAAGGCGCTAGAGCGGTATTCCAGCAGAGCTCTTACCAGCAGCGCCCACAACATCGGCGCAGCTTCTGCTTCCACTTATAGAGAGACCTTGGGAAGTTGAGATCTTTCCTAACGAGTGGAAAAAGGGAATGATCCTCAAGCTTCCTAAGAAAGGAAATTTAATGGAGTGCGGAAACTGGAGGGGTATCTGCGTGCTACCTGCTGTAGTTAAGATAATAGCTAAAATCATCCTTGAGCGAATCAAACAACATCTCGAAGACACACTCGATGCCGAACAAGCAAGTTTCCGCTGTGGATTCTCCTGTGCCGAACACATCAGCACTCTGCAGTAAACTAATTGCTATTATCAAAGCTACATATGAAGGCTACAAATTTCAAGTTCTGCACAACGAAGAGTGCATTGAATATCGATCGCCACTCCACCTGCTGTTCATCGATTTTGAGAAGGCGTTCGATAGTGTCAACAGGGAGTTTATTTGGGGTGCTTTACGCGGGAGGGGTATTTGCGATAAACTAATTGCTATTATCAAAGCTACATATGACGGCTCCAAATGTCAAGTTCTGCACAGAGGAAGGTTTTCTGGGGAATTTGAGTTCCAAAGTGGGGTAAGGCAAGGTTGTATCCTTTCACCAATACTCTTCCTATTGATGATTAGCGATGTACTTCATGCAGCTTTGTCGATGGGAAACGAAGGAATTCGATGGACTCTTACATCTCAACTGAAACATCTTGACTACGCTGACGATGTATGCTTACTCTCCCACAGAATTATGGACTTCCACCAAATGACAGCAGATGTGGAGAGAGAGGCAGGCGTCGTCGGACTGAAAATGAATACGGCAAAAACTAAAATTATCATCCTTGGAACAAACTTATCGACTCAAATATGCATTGCCGGTCAACCGGTAGAGAGAGTAGATGATTTTCTTGTTGCAGTATCTTGGGAGTATTGTCTCGATCGATGGTGGAACCGAACTGAATATTGCCAACAGCATCACCCAAGCAAAGTCCGCGTTCGGGATGTTGTCCAAAATATGCAAAATGCAATCAGTATGAACACCAAACTAAGACTGTTTCGCTCAAATGTTGAATCCGTGATGTTATATGGTGGAGAGTGATCACTGCTATCATCAGAAAGCTGCAAACGTTTGTTAATAGGTGCCTGCGCAATATCTTAAGGATTTTCTATCTCTAACGAACACCTTTACGAAAGAACAGGTCAGGAACCAATAGGCACAACCATCCAACGGCGGAAGTGACAGTGGATTAGTCGCACGTTCCAAAAGGGTGACAGTTCCAAAGCGAACCATACTATGCAATGGAAGCTTTTAACTCAGGATGGCAGAAGACCTGGCGTAGAACAGTCGAAAAGGAAGCACGACAGTTGGGAAAACATTGAGGAGAACTCAGACACATTGCCGGAAACCGTACACGATGGCGCGTAGGCGTAGTAGAGGCCCTAGCATCCACAGGGGGATACAGGACATAAGTAAGTGAGTAGTCACCATCATTTCCATATCACTCTAGAATAACGATGCATTCTTAGAAAATGGGTAGATCCACTTTTACACTGACGACACGGCTCAAAAACCAAGGACGGAGTTAGTGCAAGTGTTTTCTCTGGCAGGCCTAATCTTAAGCTGTCCTTTCGTCTTCCAAATCATTGTAGCGTGTTCCAGGCGGAAATAATGGCGATTAAAAAAGTCTTATCTTGGCTTAAGAAAAATGTGATATGTGCTAGAGGTATCTGCATCTTTTCAGACAGCCAAGTAGCAACAAAATCCCTGGAATCGACCTCTTTAATTTCTAGACTGCCAATCATCTTTCGCGGAGATGGCTGTGCAGTTCAATATTCACCTATGTTGGGTGGCGAGGCATAGAGATATTCCAAGGAATTGTAAGGCCGATGAACTTGCCAGAATTGCAACAACTATACCCATCCTGCCGGATAAATGCACCTTAGGTATACCAATCGCTACACGCAAACTTAAATTTAAGCTGGATGCTATCGAGAGTACAAATCTTAGGTGGACTAATGAATCAACATGTCTAGCGACAAAACAGATTTGGCAGAAGCTGGATCTAAATCGTTCTAAGAATTTGATTTCTCTCAACAGATTGCATATCGGCGCTATAATAGGTGTCATCACTGGACACTGTTTAATACTCAAGCATGCTACAAGGCTGGGCCTTATTGCGAACGACTTTAGTAGAAGCTGCATGGATGAAGAAGAGGAAGAGGCTATTCGTCACCTTCTTTCTGCGCAGCTCTCTCCTGTAGAAGGAAGCTTCACTTAGGGGCTTCCTTTTACAACGACTTAGGCGACCTGATAGATATCGATATTAAGAACCTCCTTCGCTTCATAAGAAGCTCAAAATGGTTTCAGCGAGTAGGTAGAAAGATTTTCTCTCATAATCCACGTGGTATCATAATTGGCCTATTATTGGTCTAAGTATTTTGGCAATTCTCAGCTGGCAACCACTTCAACCTAAACTAACCTTGTGCTGCTTAGAGTACATTGACCCATTTCACGGACTTTTCTGACTAGGTAAGGTTAGTTTGGCGGTCTGTCTGAGAGTACAGACGCACTTAGATCAGTAAAGAACGATTGTGATGCCATCAATATTTCCATTTGGCTACCCAGGGACTAATTAAACCGACCAGAGCTTTTAATAAAGCGTAGAATGCTCGTGATGCCAATTCGCGGAAGTCATCGAAGAAAGGAACCTCTAAATGGAACAGTCTTTTTGAGATAGATGGTTTTCTCCTCCTCTTCGTCTTTACAGCTCCTGCAGTAGTCGTTAGAAAGGAGGCCCAATCTTTAAGCATGTTAGCCTGTCCGATAATATTCAGTGAGGACACCGATGAAACAGCTGATCTGTGATCGCTTTAGTATAGCCAACACGGCACTATGTTTCTGATCCAGTTTGAGCCAGATCTATCTCCAAATATGACACGTTGAGCTATTTTTCTACCTGTGGTCGATTTAGCTTACAGCGTCCAGCTTTAGTAGATGGTTGCATGTAGCAAGGGAGATAGCCATGGTCTGCCTTTCAGCACAATCCTCAGAATTGTACCCTTATGGCGAGGTCGTCCGCCTTTTAGTTACCTGGAATGTCTCTGTGGCCTGGCACCCAGCATTGGTGAATGTTGAACTGCTCTGTCAAATTCGTGAGAGACATATGGCAGTTTAAGGCGGCCTTTGAAGTGAAAGAGAAAGCTTCCGTGGACTTGGTTTCAGCTTGACTGTCAGTCAAAAATGTATCCCTGACAGACATTACATTACATTTCAGCCAGAATAAAGCTTCCTTGATTGCCATGGTTTGCACCTGCAATACGCTACAGTTATCTGGGAGGCGGAAATAGATCAGAGAAAACACCACAATCCACCCCACTTTCGATGTTGGAGCCAACTGTGTACTCTACTGATCTAGGACTTAAGTTAAAGAGGATGCACAGAGAGAGATAGGTTGATGTAATGGTTTGAAACACATAAAATCTCCTGGAGTGGCGTCCAGATAACGATGATAACCAAACCTTCATTCAGGACAAAGACTAATGTTAAATTTGTTCTAGGGGAGAATCGTTTTGTTTGTCCTTGCTTATGATTCGCAGTATTTTTTCCCCAACCACCTGACGACGTTCACATCTATCAACAAGTACGAGTAATTTTTCCAGCCAACCTGTGCCAGTATTATGCCATGGCAGTAGTGTTAGCATATGCTTACGCAAGTGAACAATATTAAGCTTAGGACTCTATTAAGCTTAGCCCACCGCACGCTAGATGGCGCTTCATACATAGACGGCCGATTTAATAGTATTGCAGTACACAGAAGCGCGATCTTCTCTAAAATGTTTGCGTAGAGACTCACAAAGGTTTTAATACAAATCATCCCACGTATAGAGTTCTTATTTGTAAATATGAGTTAAAAAGTGTACTTACCGTGCAGTCATGTTTCTGGAACGTAGCTTCCGTACACATGCTATTCACCGTCGCAATGGAGACATTCTCACACGCCGCCATATCGCCAATCTTTAGCTGCACTCTCTGTAGGTGATCCCTTTGTCGGGACCAGCCCAAGGTGTTACAATTCGTCCACGGCGTCTGTTCAACTGGCCGTGTTGTTGTCACGTAATTCACTAACGATTGTGGATTTACTAGTAACTGCTCCGGCCCTAAAGAACGAGCCTTCTGCTCATAATGTTGCATTTGTGGAACACTCTCTGGTAATGGATATGATTCAAACTGGGTTAGTGCCTCTGCGCGAGGCATTGTAGAAGCAGCTGCTTCTATGCCATCAATTTCGGAGGAATCAGTGCTAGGTACAGGCTTTTCCAGCGATGGTGCTACAAAGAACTGTTGTGTTTCACGCGATACGAATTGTGCTTTAGCAGATGTGTCACGTAGATTGTGTCCACTTTCAAGCTTTTCAGCTTGTGGAGTGAATGGTCGTCGTTGGAAATCTGGTCGAAGCTTTCGTTCCAACTCATCGGGCAGGCAAATAGGACGGATAAAGTCGGAGAAGACAACTGGCGTTTCAAGGCGGATTAAAGCGGCTGTTGATCCTTCCACTGGGCTCTTGATGAGACCTATTACACGCCGGCGTTGTGTCCATGGAGAGTTTGAGGTAAGACGAACCGAGCCGAATATTGCCATCCAAGTGGCTCGTGGTTGTCCTTGGAAACAGGACTCTGTTGTTAGTACCCAATCTTGAGAGACCTAGAGCAAGTTTAACATTAGTCTTTGTCCTGAATGAAGATTTGGTTGAGTTTACCAAAGTGCCATCGCAAACGTGGGTGTCCTCTCGGTATAGGGCCACAAGCCATGGCCAGTCTCCAGGTGAAGACATCTTTGGTAATGAAGTGTGTTTCGGCGACAAAACTGACTGAACTCCACACTGTAGCTCACCACAACTGACGTATAGGACTCTCTTGTTGTGGCACGGGGTTCGAATGAAAGAAATTTCAGGAGCATGAGGGTCTAAGACTCGTACATAGTCCTTCAGGCGTTCTGTGTCGTTTCGAATTTCAAAGAGGCGAACAGATCTAAGGAAGAGAAGTACAAAGTCAGAAATCGCTTAAGGAGCAATCAAACTAACAACATACTCATAACCCAGTGACTTGCATAAAGACTCTGCCACAGTCTGCCGAACAATGTCCTTGTCCCCACCATCCAGTCCTTCAGCGCACAGTTTTCCAACAGTTCCCTTCTCTGAAAATACTGCGAAACCTTCTGAATGGAATCTAGGCTGAAACGGCACCAAAGGTTCTGGTTTAATCAAATCCGCCGCCAGGGGAGCGATAGATACTAGAAAGAAGGAAATACCCAAAATGTTAACCAAAGCCATAAATTATTCGAAAAACCCCCAAACTCACGACAATCCTTCTCATCAGAGCCATCAGGACAATCAGCTTTTCCATCACATCGAGCTTTCTTGGATATACATGCTCTGCCACGCCCACAGTACAACGCGTTCGGCGGACAAAACGAACACGATCGCTCATCTGAGAGATCTGGACAATCCCCAATTCCATCACACAGTCTAGGCGACTGAGCGTTGCTCTGAAGATCCTCGGAACATCGTGGCTTGTGATGACAAGACTGCATCCCGGTGGACTCTGGGAACACTTCACAATCGAAGAACTTCTTGAACCTGTGCAGGAGTCGATTGCCACAGCCCTTCATGAATATCTGACAGTACTCGCGACACATGACTCCAGGAGAGGGTTCCAAAAGTCCATGTGTATCACAAGGAGGCTGCAAGAGTCGGCAAACAAAGTCAAATGCCTCTCGGAAGCACTCGGCGTCCACCATTTCACGGAAAGCAATCACATCGGCTTCTACTTCTTCATATGATGCATGTCCCAATAGATTTGGGTAGGTGGTGGAGTTATAACCGATCGATCGACAATAACTCAATTTCAATGGTTCACAGCGCCTGGGCGGTCTTGGTGTGGTTGTTGTCGAAACTGGCAGCTCGTCCTCCTTACCCAGTGGCGAGGAGGACATTATTGGTTCATCAATCATTCCGGTAACCTCTCTGATTGTCAAACTTTCTGAATCGACTGTCATGTTAGCAAAGTACTTTCGATCTTTGGCTGTAATTTCTTCGGCAAAGATAGCCAGAAGGTCTGCCGTTGATACAAGTCCGACATAAGGATCAAAAATCACATTGAAGTGGACAAGGATGTCGTTGGTGTCATCAGTTCTAAAAGACAAACAAATTCACATAAAGTCTGAGCGATTAGAGAGAATTCTCAAACCTACCCATCGAGTGCCAATATTTCCGTTCCTTCAAAGGACTCTCTCAGATCCGATCTCCTTAGCAGTAAATTTATCCTTTCTTTGTAATCTCTTGACTTGTGTTGAAACCTGATTGATGTCTGATCCGCTAGATCCATCGACCATTTGTCGTTAACTACTCTGAACTTACCACGGAACGTTCTATCAGGCAGGGGTTCAGGTCTGAAGTAGGTATCTAGAGAGATAGATGCTTAGAATGTGACTTAGAACAGGTTTGCCTATACTTACAGCCGATGTAGACAAACGCTCCAGCAACCAGTAGAGCGACTAGAAATCCTGTTATGACCACGCAACCACATTTCTGACTATCACCGATTTTTCGTCTCGTAAATCGTATGTCCGAATCTGTGGAAAGGACGGATTCCGTTTTACGTCCGTGACTGTGATGCTGATGAGGCTTGTGATGTCGTGTACATCGTGTATTGTGGAAGGCTTTCTGTGGAACGTGTCCGTTTGTGTGTGTCGTTGTGTTAGTTTGAATCACCTGCAAAAGAAATAAGTTCTACTATACTTGAAGCGAGTCTGGTATGTGGTTTCAAATGAAAGATGATAATGTGCGAGTAGTGATGGTTATTACTAAGAAATTCGAATTTGAGTCCTTGTATCTCAAAGAACTTAAATTCAGGCTTCTAGGGAACTTGTTCTCTTTCGGCTTTACTTTTCGTAACCTTCTTTCAATCTAAGAGTACCAGCTAGCAACGAAAGAGTGGAAAGAAGTGCGGGATCCTTCGTAGTTTCGCCCACTCTGTATGTTGGATACGGCTGGAAAAAATGTGGAGCGTATCATCACCAAGTTGGAAACACACATTGACAAAACGCAAGATGACACATCGAATGAGGCCATAGAAGACATAAGATGGATAGGTGGTGCTAGACGGTATTAAGCTGCTATCGCGTAAGACGTAAGAAACGCTTTCAACTCTGTTAATTGGAAGCATATCTTGGATTCCGTTACGTTTTATCCTATTGAGCCAATTGTAAGCTTCTAAGATCAATTCTGCATTTTTATGTAGGCTATGTAAGGTTTGGTTAGGGTGAGAAGCTGCAAAAAGCAGCTTCACTTAGGCCAGACTAGGCACATTGTGTAACCACATGGATCTATCATCCCCACGGAAAGCTACCCCTGTTGCCAGTTGGAGCTAGTTATGAAGCATTGGAGGCTTTCGATGCTGACTTTAGCTAGCTCGCTTATATTATCGAAGAGGTAGGCTCCTAGGTGTAGTCTTCTACGAGCAGCACGTACAGACAAGGTGCAGTATGATTTTCTCCTCCTCCTCGTCCATGCAACTTCTGCAGAAATTATTTGCTAAGATGTCCAGCCTGATTGCATGTCTATCGATGATGCAGTGCCCCGTGATGGCACTTAATGTAGTTATGATGAGCGGTCTTGTCAGGCCGATAAGGGAGTTGGAGCGTTTTTGATCCAGCTAAGGTCAGATCTGTTTAGTAATGAGCCACGTAGTGGCTCTACCCTACCTGCGATTGGTGGCGCTTGTAGTGTTGAGTTTAAGTAACAGTTTCACTTTAGGAGAAGCATGCCGAGATTCGCCTTGTTCGACGAAATCGGTAGACAAGTGACTTGCTTGGTGAGTTTATTGGCCGAGCAGTTCCCTGAAATGTACCTGTGTCCCGGCATCCAAACTAGGTGAATTTTAAACTGTTGGGCCATCTCGTTAAAAGACAAGTGACAGTTTAGGGCTGCTTATGTTTTAACTTAATTTCAGTTTTGTTTTTGTTTTTTTACATTAGATTTATAAGCTTTTAGCTATTTCAGTCAGTATTATCTCGATCCACCACTCCTTCTGCCTCATAAGCGGAAGATGACGATGAGCTTCTGTCATGGATTAAATGGGATAGGGTCTCTAGGCTTTGCCGGAACTTGGCAATTTGTTGTAAATTTGTATGCAGTATATGGTATTCTGAGCTTCTTCGGTGGTTTTTGTCTGCAGTTCCTTCTGCCAATGGAGAGCCAGAGTCCCAATTAAATTCTACTGGTGATCGATATAAACTAGTTTTGGCCTCGATGTCTAATATTCTATATAATAGCAACCCCGAGAATATAGCTAAAACGATTGATAGCACTACTATGGGTGATGAACCACAGATGATGCCGAAGAGGTCGAGGAAGTAGATGTAAATGACGATGGTACACAAACAACGACATTACCAACAACAATTGCCGCGGCTGGTAGTGTGGAATTGGTTGAAGCACTAGTAATTATTGTAGTAGTAGTACAAGATTGTTGTTGTTGTTTACTTGCTGTGGGAGACGCTGAATTGCTTATGCTTAATATTTTAGGTGGCGCTGAAGCACGAATTCCTCCGGTGCTGAATGGTGTGTTTTTGGCATTTAAAGGGTCTGAGTGACGTTTATCAACTAGATCGCCCTTCCCGTCGTCGGTCTTATTTGTCCGCCGCAACAGTGGTTGACTAGCATCCGATGTAGTCGTAGTGGTTGTGGTCGTTCCCGAATCAATAGGTTGCGGTGGACTCTCATTGCCGCTGATCGAACAACTACTGTCATCTTCTATCGAGCATTCTTCAGATATTTCGACGTCGGGAAGGGCTTTTGGAATTAGTTGAATTGGCGCTAGTGGCGGACATACGCTGCACATTAGTCGAAACGCAGACTCTCGACTTATAAAGCTTCCGAAGACGTGGCGCTCATCAGCAGTGGCCACACCCACAGCATTCGGGATGATTTTTGTGGTCTTTTCTTTCGTAACCGACGATGTTGGAATGACGACCTTTGTAACATAACCGAATACATTTGAGTAAAATGCAAAATGGTTGTCTGTTATGTATAAATATCCTTGCAACAGAATGTCGACTAGTGCACATGAAAAGTAATCGATAACTCTTTCGTCTTTTGAGACCTATTGAAAATGCCGATGGAACTTCTTTAGCCTTGAGCTGGGTAGCTCTTTTCTCTTCTTTTCCTTTTCTGGAATCTCATTTTTCGCCACGATGGTGACCTTGGAGCCTGGACTTATACTACTAAAATTGGCCGACGATGACACCGAAGGCAACGGTGTCGAGGTGCTTTGCCTTAATGATTTTTTATCCGCCTTGGATCCAATTGTGGACGATATTGTGCTACTCGAAATCGGTTGTGGTTTAAATGGACTAGAATTTTTACCAATAGTGCTTAAACAGTTTACACTTTGCGTTTCTGAGTGGCCTTGCAATGGTGCCATGGGAGAACCAGGTGCTGACTGTGAAAGAGTGCTAACGCTACTTGTCGATCTAGCGTCTTTGAATCTAAAACAAACACAAACAAACTGTGGAATTCCACAGAGCATGATCGAACTTTGCAGGACGACGGTGTCGTCTCAGGACTACGAGTATCATTTACCTTCAAGTAATCCATTTACGAGTTACTGTCACCAAATTATATATCCTGGACAAGCGGTAGAGAAAGTAGAGGATTTCCAGTATCTTGGGAGTATTGTCTCGACCGATGGTGGAACCGAACTGGATATAGTCAACAGGATCGCCAAAGCAAAGTCCGCGTTAGGGATGTTGTCCAAAATATGGCGAAGCAATGCAATCAGTTTGAGCACCAAAATACGACTGTTCCGCTCCAACGTTGAATCCATGCTGCTATATGGTTGCAGCACGTGGAGAGTGACCACTAACATCACCAGAAAGCTGCAAACGTTTGTTAATAGGTGCCTGCGCAATATCGTAAGAATTTTCTGGCCCAATCGTATCTCTAACGAAGACCTTTACGAGAGAACGGGTCAGAAACCAATAGGCACAACCATCCAACGACGGAAGTAGCAGTGGATTGGTCACACGTTACGTAAGGGTGACAGTTCCATAGCGAACCATGCTATGCAATGGAACCCTTTAACTCAGGATGGCAGCAGACCTGGCGATCCGAGGAGAACATGGCGCAGAACAGTCGAGAAGGAAGCACAGCAGTTAGGAAAAAGTTGGGGAGAACTCAGACACATTACCAGAAACCGTACACGATGGCGCGTAGGCGTAGTAGAGGCCCTAGGACCCACAAGGGGATACAGGACATAAGTTAGGGCTGTTTAAGAATTGAAGGTAACCGATTTCAGGGACTTAATCGCAGCTTGACTGTCAGAAAAGATAGTAATTTTCCGCCTGGATATCACATTGTACTTCAGCCTCGACAAGGCTTCTTTTATTGCCATGATCTCCGCCTGGAAGACGCTGCAGTGATTAGGGAGACGAAAAAAGATTTTGATGTTTAGTTCTTATGAGAAGACAGTTCCCCCTACTCCCGAATCTGTTTTGGATCCATCTGTGTAAAAGCAAATGGATCCCTCTTGTGTTCCATTCAAGTCTATAGGGGATGTGGGTTTTAAAGTTTTTATCAAACTGCACACGCTACCACTTGTTTAGTATTGACATTTAGAGGACGTAGGTACAAAAGAATGTCATAGCCATTGTTGGAGTTGTTCTTAGTACTCCGCTGATATACAGGCAGGCCGTAGGTTGCACACGACCAAGTGAGATTAGGTGTACAGTTTTCTCAAAAGCAGTCAACCAGACGATCACGCCATACGTTAGTATTGGTCTGATTATGGATACATAGAGCCAGTATGTAATTCGTGGCTGTAGTCCCCACTTTTCCTATTGCTCTCTTACAGTTGTACAAAGCTGTAGTGGCTTTCTCCACTCATTCTAGGATGGAAACCCAATTTAAGCTAAGTTTTGTGTCCAGAATGAGACCCCAATATTTGGCTTTGTCTACAAGTGTCAAGCTGTTGCCGCATAGTTTTGGAAGGTCAAAATGCGAAGAGGACCAGTTCCGTTTTTAATGGGTTGGCCTTAAAACCGCATTTACTAGTCCATTAAGAGTGCTTAGAGAGAGGGTTTTGTAGAAGGTCCCTAAGCGTATTGAGGTGTTTTCCCGAGACCACTATAGCAACGTTGTCCGCATAAGCAACTTTTCTACAGGATGAAAAGCAGTTCGTTCACCGCCAGGTTCTATATAAGAGGAGAGACCACCCCGGCTTGCGGAGTACCCCTATTGCCTTCGAACTACGGCGTCACCCAGCTTGGAGTTAATAACTATGTTTGTCAACAACTGGTTAACTAAGGCCCTAATCGAACCCGTAATACCAAGATTCGTGAGTGCCCGCGTAATTGCTTTTTATGAAACTGCCGTCACTTACAGGTTTGATCTTTTCGATCAAAAGTGCTGACAAGTAGCTGGGCCACATTCTTCTTCTGATTTCCTAGAGATTTGAAAGGCTCTCGTTCAGAAACAATTAATCATTGTGAAATTAATATTTCAATCTGTTGCTAAAAGAACTATTACGAGCATGCAAATGACAGTAATCTTAAGGAATATGACTCTTTCATTTCGAACCACTTGCTGTCATTGGTACACAGACACTGTGCTTAGCAATGAAAGAAATACACAATAACCACTTAATCAAGTCAACAGGCTCTATTCCATGACCATATTTCGTACTTTGAAAACAAATTATCCACGTCAAGCCTTCAGCTTGAAAGACAATCAGCTTCTTAGTGGAAAAAGGCTTCGATGCGAGACAAGGAGTTGCTTGTGTCATGAAAGTCATGACAATCAATCAGAAGACCACATATGACCCGCCTACATGGTTCAAGGTTCCCATTCAGTAATTATTCAACTCACTTTCCTAGCCAATGTCAAGAGTTGTCATAATTGCCACCACCCCATGTTACCGATGTCATTCCAATTGGCTTACCTAGGACTTGAAAGACCTGAAATTCTTAAAGCCGCCAGAATAGTGAATCAGCTTAACACTTAAGATTCCATTGATCGCGTATAACACTTGCTGACCTTGCTGTCGCACTTCACTGATACCACTTATCCAAGAATGATCTCGGACTGAAACAGTGAAACAAAACAAGTTCAACCATAGCAGATCCAAGAGAATACGATACCCCAGTCCAGTGAGCTTATATAAGTTCAGTTTACCACATGACCACCATCGTCGTCGATGACTCCAAAGTGCACTGGTACACTTGGTTCGAGTGGCATTTTTGCATTGTTTGGATGCAACATGCCGGTAAGGTGCAGCGGCCACGGTGGATAACTTTTATCTTCTCTGGTTCAACATGGTTTGCTTTGACGTTTACACCCCAGGGGGAAAAAATTGATGTTATGAATAGAAACAATGCCTCGAATGCTATGTAAACTGAAAGCAGAAGAAGAAGAAGAAAAAGAAGAGTGGGACAATGAATTCCATGTTACGAATTGGAATTCGATATGAATAGGTGCAACTACATCTGAATCTTACGATGATTAGCATATGCATGGCATAAAGAAAGGAGTGGCAGTGTGCGAATGCGATTCGATTAATGGATCTGGAGCAGGTGTCTGCGTCTGTCAGTCATTGGATTTTGGATCACTCAATGGCTGATTGAAGTTGCTTGAAGGCGAACGCATATTTGATTGCTTTAGGCTTCCTGCAGACTACGAAGCATGTGTCCCCTCTAGAAGCGGAACTATGGTTTTGAAATGAGAGGAGCTGACTTCGTTTGATCATTGGTGCTGTATATCAGTGTAAGGGAACATTTCAGATGTTGAATTGTTGATCTGAACTCAACTCAGTTTGATGATCATCAATATTGGAGTTCAGCTCGGTAGAAATTTGCTGTCGCTGGGACCGTGGATGTGGTGTCATTAATAAATAGGCGAAGTCTGTGCTATCTTCCCCGAAGAAATGGATTTGATTACAAGTAGCAAAGAGAAGATCATAACATTACACTAAAACAGAGTGCACCAGCATTGGTTGAAAAGCGGGTAGAGGTACATCAATCCAATGCAACTTATATTGAACGATTACCTAAGAACCTCGTAATGCCAAACTCTATCAACAGCTTTGGAGATATCCACGGCATTTTCCATGACAACGAATGGTTTTGTTCCATTTGGCGAAAAGTACACCATAAGTTCCCAGTTATGGAACGTTGTTGTCTGAAATTATGCTGATGGTCATTGAAAGATGACTTCCTTGGAGATATCTCATAAGGTAAGGTATGGATGCGGATATCCAGAACGGAGCAAAATAAAAAAAATACTGGGAGGAAGTTTGACGTCAGACAGCTACAATCACAAGAGACCGCCAGAGCCTTTGCCGATCGGGTCTCCTATAATATCAATCTAAGTAAGCACCAACCTTATCTATCTTATGGAAGATAGGAATGTAGACATTGCACTTATTCAGGAGCCATGAATTTCCCGTGGCAAAATAAGTGGGTTAAGCCATAAAGACCTTATTCCACACAGCATTGAACCACTAAACGCGGAATGTAAGAACAGAACGTGCATTGTAGCTAGGAAACGGATTAACCTTTTTCTTTTATCTATTGTAGCTACAGCAACGAGGACCAAACAGTGGTAAGACTTGAACGGAGGGGCTTTCCCCACTGTTTTTATCAGCCGTCTACATGCCTTGTGATGCCAAGGAGGGACCGTCATCCATATTTACCCGCTCTCTTGTACAAAAAGCGGAACAAGAAAGATGGGATCTGCTGCTGTGGTGTGATGCTAACTCCCATCATTCTCAATGGGGAAGCAGCGACATAAACTTACGCGATGAATCTTTGTTTGAATTTATAATTGAAAATAACCTTATTATAGCAAATAGAGGTAATGAACCTACCTTTGTAGTAAAGAACAGGTAAGAAGTTATAGATGCAACTTTAGCTAGTAACTCGAATTGACAAATGGAACGTGCTGGGGGAGGAATTCTACTCTGACCACAAAATGATCAAATTCCTCGTGGGTAACAACTACGACTCGACCAAACCATACAGCAACCCCAGGAAAACCAACTGGGATCTCTTTAGCAACGAGGTGAGGAAAGGTGTCAGATCCCTACAGGATAGTAACTGGCTAAGACCTTCAGACATCGATCGCAAGGCTGAGGATATTACATCCATCTTTAATGAAGCCTATGTCAAAGCATGTCCAGACCCCAAAAGAAAAGATAAAAATCACCACCATGGTGGTCGATTGAACTAGCTAACATTAGGAAAGTAGCCAGACACCTTCTAAATGTAGCTAAAAGAACAAAGCTAGAAGCGGACTGGGAACAATATAAGTCCAGTCAGAGAAATTTCAAAAATGAGAGACAGAAAGCTAAACGCCATTCTTGGTAGCACTTCTGTAATGAAATCAAGTGTACGACAGAATCTGCGTGACTGAGGAAAATCCTATTCAGAGAATGAAAAACTCTAGGATCTCTCAAGGAACCCGACGGAAGGTGGACTATATCCTCTGCAGAATCACTTAGCTCCCTGCTAAAAGCGCACTTTCCGGGTTGTACGACCCATTCAGATAATAACATCAAAACCAACAGCAGCTTTGTAACGAAAACTCCGACGGATCTTATTACAGAGGAAAGAATTGAGTGGACAATTGGATCATTCTCATTCATTCAATTTTGTGGGCGCCGTGGCGTAAGTGGTTAGTGTGTCGGATCACTACGCATGAGGTTCCAAGTTCGAATCCTACAAAACACAAAAAAGTTTTTTCACGGTCCCACTTCTTGCGAGCGTCAGACAAACATCCGAGAGTATTGTTGTCTCAAAAAAGCTTCTCAAATCGCCGTTCGGATACGGCACTAAACTGTAGGTCCCTTCCATTCGTGTGAAAAAATATAACGCACACAACATGAGTGGTTGCGAGAAGCTAGGCCCTGGCACTTAAAGAGCTGTTGGGCCAAATATTTATTTATTTTTATTGGATCATTCTCTCCCTTTAAGTGCCCGGGACCCGACGGGATTATCCCGATCATGTTACAGAAAACAGTAACCACAATCATCCCCATACATAAAGAACTATACCTCAACAACCTCATTTGGGGGTATAAACCTAAAGCATGGAAAGAGGTTAAGGTGGTCTTCATACCCAAGGCCGGTAAGGCAAGCTACACTACTTCGAAAGACTTTAGGCCAATAATTCTTATCTCCTTTGTCCTTTGAAAGACCAGCTGACATATATGCACATCCGTAGTAAACTATGTCCAAGTGACATATCCCCAGCGTAGCACGCCTGTATAAAACGTAAAAGAGTACAAACAGCTCTGTACTATGTAGTCAACTCAATAGAAAAATCATTGAAAGGCAGAATATACACTGGACGTTTCTCTAGACATTGAAGGCGCGTTTAACAATGTGAAAACAGATGCGGTTCGTAGAACTCTAACGAACCTCAATATTCACAACTCCCTAATAAAATGGATCGTCAATATGCTAGAGGAAAGACATATTAAAGTTGAATTCGGAGGAACAAAGCTTATGACTCAAGAGGCACCGCTCAAGAAGGGGTTATATCTCCACTGCTGTGGGTAATTGTCCTGAACAAAGTCCTTCTTAAACTCAGAAATAGCGGCGCCAAAACCATAGCCGATGCGGACGACGTTGTGCTGCCAGCAACAGGAAAATTTCTCCCGACCCTGAGCGAGCAAATCGAAGGGGCGCTGAAAACCATTGACTCCTGGACGGAGAGATGTGGACTAGCGGTTAATTCCCACAAAACAAAGTTAGTACTATTCACTACCAAAAGAATAAGTCCACAATTCGCAACACCTTCCGTAAGGAGTATTCCCCTAAGTATCGCCAGTAGTGCGAGATACCTCAGCCTGGTGCTCGATAGGAAACTGAACTGGAGACTAAACATTAACGAAAGAGTCAAAAAAGCCACTATAGCTTTTTACTCGTCCAATAGAATATTCGGGAAACCTTGGGGACCGAACCCCAAAATCATCCAATAGATGTATACAGCTATAGTAAGACCAATACTAACTAATGACAGCCTTGTATGGTGGCAAGCAGCCAGCAAAATAAGGAACCTAACTGTTTCATAAAAGTACAAAAACTGGCGGGCATCGTCACAACCAGTGCGATGAGAACGACACCTACAGCAGGATTCGATGCCATTCTCAATCTGCTTCTGCTAGACATCTTTATACAAACATCGGCGGCTCTTAGTGCCGTAAGATTAAGTCATACCACGATCCTGCAGAGATATCTAGGCAGTGTATCTAGTACAGACTACATAACGCTTTACCTAGACTTCACGAGACCATTTCTAAGCACCTATCCGAGTAGGGAAGGTTGGAAAAGCGACAGAACGCCTAACGAGCGATCCATAGCTGTGTACACCGATGGATTAAAAATGGAAATAAGTGTAGGTGCAGGCATCTTCTGTAAAACGCTTGGTCTCTTCATGTCAGCTCGGCTTCCGAACTACATTAGCGTTTTCCCGGCAGAGGTCCTAGCAGTGACAATAGCAGCCCGTGAGACTGCGATGAGGGCAATACCACGGTAGGAAGTCACCTTTTTCATCGACAGCCAGGTAGCGATAAAAGCAATATCTCTTATAGAAATTAAATCGAAGCTTGTGAAGTGCTGCAGAGAAGAGCTCAAGATTCTTGGAACACAGCACGAGACAAAGCTCTGCTGGGTCCCAAGTCACGAAAGCATACCAGGGAATGAGAAAGCCGACGAACTGGCTAGAGGAGGCTCATAAGGGATCATAACCCTCCCACTTCACCGCATTTCTACTAATCCGCCTGTGGGGTTCACCTATTTGACCTCAGAAAATATCAGCAAGCCTGCCGATTTTGGATCACTCGGTTACTAAGGCCAATGAAATGCCGATGTCGTCGCATTTGTCTGATCCAGGCGTTTATAGGCCTGCCTTTCCTATATCGCGATGTCTTTGGAACGTGCATTGATATTGTCTTTTTAACAGGGTTCAAATGATATCTTCTTTGAACCTGGCAATATCAGCTGAGCCGGTCGCGCTCTATTTTTTGTACGATGGTTTCCTTGATGTGAAAGCTTCCACGGATCTTCGAACTTCTTATTCGATCAAGCTTTGTCACTCCTGCTGTCATGCGACGTATCTTCATCTCAGCTGCCGTTAATTTACTCTCATACGTTTTGTACATCGTCCAACATTGTGAACCGTATGTGAGCGCTGGACGCACAACTGCGGTGTAGAGTCTTCCTTTCAACTTAGGTGGCATTCTGTCACAGAAGATAGCGGAATTTTCTCGCCACTTCATCCACCCTAGGCTTACGCGATGATTGATGTCGTCATCACAGGTTTTTTTTTTTTTTTTTTTTTTATAATTTGCGCGCACTCAAAGCGCTATGAATACCTTTAACATGCTTACACACAGTGCGGGCGTTTGGAAAGTATGGATAGAGAGAGAGAGAGAGAGAAAGATTTTGGTGTAGTGGTTTTTGAAGCTCAGTTGTTTATGCTTCAGCTATTCTCCGGGGGTGGCGTCCAGATAACTGGGGAGATTTTTTTGTTATTATTGTCATTGCTTCTGATTCACAGTACTTTCTTCCCGATAATCGATGTCAAGGGCCAATCATCATCAACAGAGCGAACAATTTCTCCAGCCACATGACCAAGCTACTGCCAGTGTTATGCCTTCGATTTGAACCATGAACCATTAGCGTGGCAATTGACGATGTTACCACCAGGTTGCTTTGCTATTGATCATAGATCCCAGATATTTGAACTTTTTGCACTTGGGAAGCACTGTTCCATTCAAATAAATGTCTGGAATAGGCCTGGTGGGATCAGAGAACAGGCAGCACAAGTACTCTGTCTTTTTCGAACTAATGCGATACCCATTTCGCTCCAAAACGTCCACCCACACATCAAGTGCTCGTTGCAGGGATGTAGGATACTCACTTATGATGGCTCCATCGTCAGCACAGAATAACTGATGTACCCTGGGGTTCATCACTTTACCTTCAAGCAGATAATCAAGGACTGTGATAAAGTGCAAATGACTTAAAATGCTTCCCTGGTGCACCCCGACTTCGATTGGGAACTCTTCGGTTACTCCAGCGGGGCATCTTACTCTTGTCTTTGCTCCCTCGTACATGTTCATGATCATCTGTACATAGGTTTCTGGAACCCCTCGATGTCTTAGCACCACCCATATCAGATCTCGTGGTTGTCTGTCGAATGCCTTTTCAAAGTCAATCAATACAATATGCAAATCCCTTAAGGAATCACGATGTTTTTCCATTATGATCCTTATACTTTGGACTGCATCTGTGGTTGATTTACTCGAGACAAATCCGCACTGATCATCAGATAGCCGTATTATCTTTCGCAGTCGGCCACCTAATACCCGCTCAACGATCTTCATGGTGTGTGACATCAGCTTGATCGAACAGTAGTTATCACAGTTTCGCGTATCACCCTTCCCTTTCTATACAGAGAGAATGTAACTTTCCCTCCATTGATTCGGCATTGGGTCACCTCTCACAAATTTAGAGATGAGAATTCTGAGCCATCTGAACCCGATGTCTCCCATCTTTTTCCAGAAGTCAGAGCGCATCTCGTCTGGCCCAACCGTTTTTCGTTTTTTTGGAGTATTTGACCGCCTCACTAACTTCTTCGACTGTAATGTCGGGTATTTCTTCAGAGTGAGGGGGGGACTCTTGGAAAGTATAGCCGGGGAAACTGTTCATTTAAAAGTTCTTTACAATACTGCCGCCACCTCTGCAGAATTTTCTCGTCATCCACAAGAAGCTGGCCTTGAGCATCGTTAATGAACTTTGGCGAACGAATCTCCTGAGCATTCCTCCTTCTTTGGGCAGCTATTTTGAAGATGGTTGTGCCGTTGTTCATATTGTGTCTTCGCAGCTCCTGCATAGCCTGGTTTGCATCAGCAACCGGGGAAGATATTTTCTCCAGCTCCCGATACAGGCCCTCCGTACCCTCTGCTTGAAGCTGGGCGCACTTCTTCTTCGCTTTTTTCTTGCAACATCTGTATTCCACTTCGAGGCGAGCTTTTTCGTCTCTATTATTAGAGGTGCACTTTGATCAAGCTTTGAGAGCCGCTTTGTTCTCATTTATCACCTTCATAGCTTCATCACTCCACCGCCATGTTTCTTTGGCGTGTTGATGGTGGTATTTTGAAGCTCCTAGCAGTGATTTGGTCTTCTTTAAGCAAGTTCGCTGTAGGGAATCTCACATATTTTGTGCTCTGCACTCTTCATCCTCAGCTCCGTTGATGGTGTGAGAGAGGTAATTTTTCATTACGAAAACAAAAGCCTCGCCTTTTTCTTTGTCCAAATTGTACCACTTGATTTTCTCAGAGACCCTTGTTTGCTTGCTTTTCTTCGGTGATTTCGTAAAAAATTTCTATTAGCAGGAGACAGTGTTGCCGAGCGATTGCCTCTCCCAGGATCACTTTGCAATCTTTTACCCGAGGCTTCATGAAACAGGCTACCAAATGGTAGTCAATCTGAGTTTCATCTCCACCACTGCTGTAAGTGATCAGGTGTCGGCTTTGTTTAATGAAGAAGGTATTTAACATGATAAGACCGTGTGATTTGCACATGCTTAGGATTTCTTCACCAGGAAGGTTCCTGGTGCCATATCCTAGTCCTCCATGGCAGTCTTCATAGTCTTCGTTTGATATCCCGACATGTCCATTCAAATCTCCTCCAGCAAACAGAAACTCTTCCTTTGGGATGTTCTTAAGGAGATTGTGGAAATCTACCCAAAATGCATCTTTATCTCCCTGATTGCACCCATTTTGGGGAGCATATGCACTGACAATATTCCACACCTCTCCTTGTATTACTAGTTTGAGAGACATCAAACGGTCGCTGGATTTCGAGATGCTCAAGACGTTATCAAGTAGCTCTGCCGCATGGATGATACCGATTCCGTTCTTAGCCTTTTCCGTTCCGTAGTAGAACATCTTGTAAACTTTTGTCCTAACGTCCAAGAAACGTGCCCGATTTCCGGTGTTTTTCCATTTCGTCTCTTGGAAACACAAGATATCCACCCGCCTTCTATTCATCATCTCTTCCAGGTCGTAACTTCGACCGGTCATGCTTCCAACGTTCCAACTCGCGACCCTCAAATTTCTTCCAAACTGTTTCATTATTTTGCTAGCCCCCGGAATCCGTATAGCTCTGACCCGAACATTTCTGCTCGGTCCAGGATCAGTACCATGCACAGCAGTGATAGTGCCTGGCGGGGTAGTGCCTTTCTTTTTTGCAAGTATTACCATAATGATACAGCTTTGCAATATTACCACATTGCAATGGTCTTTGTTGTTTGACACGTGCATGCTCCTGTTTTAGTATTGTTTGATCTTTCTTTTATGACATCGGTGATCTCCAGTCGTGTCAACCCACGGACTCGCATGTACACTTGTGCAAGGGTTTTTAAGGTAGTATATGTGTCGCTAGGCTCACTTGGGTGTTATGTTGCCTAGATCCGATTTGTCCCCTTAGTCGCCTTTTACGACAAGCGCTAGTTGTTGGGGGGCGCTGCAGTGATATTCCTAGCCCGTCCATGCACGTTGTTTGACACGTGCATGCTCCTGTTTTAGTATTGTTTGATCTTTCTTTTATGACATCGGTGATCTCCAGTCGTGTCAACCCACGGACTCGCATGTACACTTGTGCAAGGGTTTTTAAGGTAGTATATGTGTCGCTAGGCTCACTTGGGTGTTATGTTGCCTAGATCCGATTTGTCCCCTTAGTCGCCTTTTACGACAAGCGCTAGTTGTTGGGGGGCGCTGCAGTGATATTCCTAGCCCGTCCATGCACGTTGTTTGACACGTGCATGCTCCTGTTTTAGTATTGTTTGATCTTTCTTTTATGACATCGGTGATCTCCAGTCGTGTCAACCCACGGACTCGCATGTACACTTGTGCAAGGGTTTTTAAGGTAGTATATGTGTCGCTAGGCTCACTTGGGTGTTATGTTGCCTAGATCCGATTTGTCCCCTTAGTCGCCTTTTACGACAAGCGCTAGTTGTTGGGGGGCGCTGCAGTGATATTCCTAGCCCGTCCATGCACGGGGTACTCTAATACGAGTCATTATGCGGCATAACACCATTCCGTACCACATGAAAAACTACGTGTGACGAACGAAGACCTTTGTAGAGGCTGCGATCACAAGGAGACTCAGGAGGACACCACCCACTTTCTCTGTTATTGCCCAGGCCTCTATCCTTTGAGAAAAAAGTTACTTGGACAATACTTCTTTAAATATTTAGAAGAGTTGTCCAACAGACCGATAAATGGCATCGCAAACTTTATCAAATCCTCTGGATGGTTTGTATCTCGGACACAGTACGTACTAAGTGCTTTCTTTAGGATATGTACAAAGACGATATTTTCTCTGCTTTTCACGAGGAAGGGATTCTCTTATCTATCTCCTTTCCCCCAAGGGTACCACAATGGGTCTATTTTAACCTGCATGTGGTGTGGACGTTTTCTATCCCCTACACCAGCCCACATACCAAACCTAACCATAGATATCTTTCGCCACAAAGGCATCGCCGGCAATGAGACTGCTTATGAACTAGCCAGATCTGGTTCCGAACTGAAATTCATTGGTCCGGAGAATTTTTGCGGCCTACCTACAAGCCGAATCAAAATTGAACTAGATCGTTGGAAACAACACGAAAAGTGCTCACAAACAGGTCTAAGACAATCAAAGAGATTTATTGATCTCTCCAGTAAAAGATCGAAAGAAACTCTAGCAATGAACAAGCATAATACAAAGGTTTTAACAGACTTCCCTACTTGGCATTGCTCTCTCAAATACCTTAAGAAAGTTGGCATTAGTCAATCTGACACTTGCAGGCTATGTCTTGAGGATACTGAAACTGCTGAGCATATCATGCCTCTCCTCTCCTCTTTGATTCACTCGGACCTCTTTTGTCCGCGAAACACACTTTCTGGGGATCAAGATGCAATGCCAAAATGACAAAAGGCAGATTATTGTACAAAGCCGTGGACTTCTTCATCGCAAAAGGGTTAACTAAAAATTTGACGGAAGTCGAAGAATGCTATGATCTATGCTCAGAGCATTCAGCAGTCACTGTGAAAATAGGTGGAAGTCTAGTAAAAAAAGAAGGACCGCCTAGGTTAACTAGTAACAAAACTAACTGGGACGCTTTCAGAAGAGACTGCAAGGAAAATGTTGCTTTAAATGAACCGCTAAAGACACCGTTCGAAATAGAAGAAGAAATCAACAAACTCGTCGAAGCCATTCAGAGCTCAGCGAGGAAAAACACTCCTTTGCGGAAGACAGAAGCATGGAACAATAAAGACAAATACCAGCCTGAAATCGAAGACCTCATACGAGAAAAGAGAAGAGCGCGCAAGAGATGGCAACAATCCCGCGCGCCACCGGATAAAACTTATCTGAACCACCTTTGTAACAAGCTAAAAAATGTGCTGCAGGACCTAAAAAATCACGAGACTTCTACTTACCTCGGGCATCTGACCGCTGATAAGTATTCAAACTACTCTCTATGGAAAGCCTTGAAGTCCATAAGGAAACCTGTAATGCACTCGCCGCCAATAAGGAAAGCTAACGGGGAATGGGCAAAAGAAGACAAAGAGAAAGCAGAATTATTTGCCGATCACTTAGAGGAAATGTTCAAACCGTTCGATGGACAACCGTTGATCGAAGATCCGAATGATAATATGGCACCCGACAACTTTAAAGTAAAAACCGTATCCCAGTCCGAACTTCGAATGACAATAAAAAAATTGAAAAATAACAAGACTCCGGGATATGATTTAATCACTGGCGAAATTTTGAAAGAGCTACCGAAAAAAGTGCTGGTTAAGTTGCTCTACATTATAAATGCTTCCTTAAGACTATTATATGTTCCAAGGCAATGGAAAGTCGCCGAAGTTATTATGGTTCCGAAACCGGGGAAATGTGCAAGTGACAGGAAATCATATAGACCCATTTCACTTCTGCCAATAATATCTAAGGTCTTCGAGAAACTTCTGCTAAAACGTTTGCAACCAGTAATTGAAGGAAGACACTTGATCCCGGATCATCAATTCGGCTTTCGGGTCAAACATTCCACAATCGATCAGGTGTATCGAATAACGAAAGATATTGAAAAAAACTCTAGAAGGGGGAAAAATATGCTCTAGCGCTTTTCTCGACGTATCGCAAGCCTTCGGCAAGGTATGGCACGAAGGCCTATGGTATAAGCTAAAGGTAAGCTTACCGGAAAAGTTGAACAGAATATTGGAATCTTATCTTGAAAACAGACTTTTCCGTATTAGACATGAGAGTGAATATTCGGATTTCAAAGAAATCTACGCCGGTGTTCCACAAGGAAGTGTTCTCGGTCCAATCCTGTTCCTGCTCTACACAAGAGATATGCCACAAGATGAAGGGACCATTGTAGCAACGTTCGCAGACGACACGGCTATCCTCGTAACGGATGAATCAGTCGAATCATCAACGGGAAAACTCCAACGAGCTTTGAACAAAGTATGCGAATGGACAAAAACCTGGCGAATAGTCCTCAATGAGACAAAATCAACGCATGTCAATTTTACGTTAAGAAAGATAAACAACTTACCTATATCCATTAACTAGGTGCAAATACCGTACGCAAACGAGGCAAAATATCTAGGAATGACCCTAGACGCAAAACTTAAGTGGAAACCACACGTTAAAAGGAAGCGCGAAGAGCTCGAAAACAGATTTAGAGAAATGTATTGGCTACTCGGAAGATACTCGAAGTTAAGTGTATACAACAAACTGCTTCTGTATTAACAAGTCCTAAAACCGTCTTGGACATATGGTATACAACTTTGGTGTTGTACCAAACCAAGCAATATGGCTCTACTGCAAGCGTATCAATGGTACGGACCATCTTTTATTTCTCTCCCTCTTTACTTAAAGCCCTGAACATTTCTGGCCGGATTTCATCCCCACTGGCAAAATTTCCAACCATTAGCAACTTGATTGCAAAAACGACTTTCCACCCGGCTAACGACCATAGGTCTGTCATCTTCGGCAAGAACTTTTATAACGCAACTGCCAGCTTTGAATTAATTTAAGCTAATACAGAACTTCCAGCTACAATCATTCTTTACATTCGACATTGTATTACTTGACGAAGACCACCAACTTAGTTGCACGTTCCCAAAGAATATGTTCCACTCCTACCGGTAATAATCTAAGAATTCACTTCTCAACCAGAACATGAAATCACCTCTGAATAATGCGGAACACTGACTTTCAATTTGCATTTTGCACATTCGATCACGCTTTAGACTCCAGTTACTACCTAGTCGATCTAACAAACACTGTACTAGAACTTTTATGTATTCTTTAATTAAAAATCTAACGCATAACAGTATATGACTCTCTATGTGTCTAGCTTAATGGAAATAAAATTCCTCTATAGAGGGATAGAACAATTTAATCAACATTTACCTGAATTTTCGCCAACCTAACAATCATAACCAGACTGTCTGTCTATAGTACTTGAAGCGTTAGCATCATTTATGCGCCTAAAATGTGAAAATTACCATCGACACACGTCGAGATAGAAAGGAGACCACTACTGTAATTATCACCGCTCTGTGCACTTAATGCTTCGGGGCTCGTAATTGGGCCGTAAAAAGTTCTCATAATTAAGTTTTGCACAGTGCAACAAGTCCAAGCGTTCTAAACGGGCCCCAAAAGGGCAGAGAAAGCATTCGAAAGTTGCTGTTCTTAGTGAAACTTAAACACAGCGAATATTAAACCTATCTTCCAGCTTTCAGTTGCTAATTGCTGTAGGTCATTACCCAAAAAAAGAAAATAATAATAATTGCTGTTACTACGTTCATTTATCCAAGTTAAGCGTGTTAATTGAGATACAAGCAATCTCTAGGCTTCAGAGATAGAATTTAAAAAAAAAAACGCATGCTCCAGGTGAGGCTCGAACTCACAACCCCGGCATATCTCACACAAGCTACTGATTATAAGTACCGTGCGCTAACCAATTGCGCCACTGGAGCGCTGAAAGGGGGGTCGCCTAAGAATGTTGAAGACACCACTGTACTCTATGAGCACACAGTAGTGACGTAGTGGCAAATGGAGTGTGTGGTCTTTATCCGTCGCTCGATGAGGGTGAATCATTTACTGTTCTGTATATGGCTTCAATGGTAGATTAGGGGTGGAAAGTCGTTGTGAAATGCCAGTGAGTTGGAGTTCACTGTTCTGATTACACGACTGTGATGATGGAGTGTTATGTAATGTAGAGATAATTGTGTGTGATTCGCTTGTGCTTTTGATGATAACATGGTTTGATTAATGTTAATTTGATTACAGTTAGCTGATCATTGGGTATTTATTGGTTTAACTGATAAGTTGGGGGTTGGTCTGATTGATTGCCTAATGTGGTTGATAGTAACGAAATTAAGCAAATTTGCAGAGTTTATGAGATAGCGGTTGAATTCGCCAATAAATTAGTTTTGAATGAGAAAATCATGCTCCGAGAGTTCAACGACACATTTCTGTGGAGTAATAGTTCGGTTTAAAATCACAGGCAGACGCAGGCTACAGTTTTGGGTTTTGGTGGGTGTTTTAGTTCATATATGTACATATATCATGGTTGTAAAATATTCCTTAACTTCTAACAGGTCCTGCTTAGAATAAAACGACTATTGAAGCCAGTCCAGAGTAAGGAACCTGAAGCCGCGACTGAGTTAAGCGATTAGCAATGAATGCTTGACGCGAGAAAAGGAATTAATATTGGAGCAGATGAAGGACAAAGAAGATGCCAGGCAGATGAAATCATCAGTAGAGTTATTAGCGGCATTAGCAGAAGAAGGATCCAAAACATCTCAAGCGTCGAAGGGGTCGGAAGACTCATCCTCAACAGCTGAGACATCAACAGTCTGTTATCTAACTGAACAAGCTACAAATGGTGGCAATTCTGCCAGCAACTTTGTAATAAAAATAATATGGGATTAAGGTGCATTAATCTACAGCACACAAAAGCCGGGTCGGCGGTTTTAAGTCAGGAGCCATACACAACTAAGGATCAGATGAAAAGCCTCACAGGTGAGTCAATTTACGATTCTGTAAATGAAAGTAGGCTTAGAGATGCATCTTAGTTAACAAAACGGATTCTTAGTAACAAACGGATTCTAATTCCAGAGCATAATGCTAAAGATCTAATGGCAGCATTGGTAGAACTACCCGCTGACGGAGGTAAGACAGGCTCAGTTGTATGTTCAGCTTACATGCATGGAGTTTCCAAAGGCCTAAACTTTCTATCACTGAAGGGACTCGTGGACTACTGTGGCAGCTTATAATTGGATTCTATGCAAATGCTCATCATACCATCTGGGGTAGCTCAAATTATAAACAAAAGAGCTGAGTCTTTTCTAGAATACATACATACATGCATTTTCAATCGGCCGCTAATCCTTCATGAGGGTTGCGGGGTAGGATGCTCAGGTGGACCCTCCATCCTTCTCAATCCTCCACCATTGACTCCAACTCATCAGGAGGAATCCCTAGACGGCTCCAGGAGAGATGTCGGAGTTGGTCCAACATCTATTTCTAGGCCTACCGCGGAGTCGCCTACCTGATGGCATGGCAACCATGGCACTTCTTGGAAGCCGGTCTGGGGGCATACGCACTACGTGACCAAACTATCGAAGCATAGATCGTTCTGTTCGGAAAAGTAGCTGCTCAACATTGAGCCCCTCGCGTACTCTGGTGTTGCGCACTCAATCCCTACGAGT
Source organism: Brachypalpus laphriformis (assembly GCA_945910035.1). NCBI lineage: Eukaryota > Metazoa > Arthropoda > Insecta > Diptera > Syrphidae > Brachypalpus > Brachypalpus laphriformis. The sequence goes on from OX246753.1 coordinate 40,934,964, forward strand.
TATTCCAGCAACACCGCGAAGGAACCTCATTTCGGCAGCTTGTATCCGCGATCTTATTCTTTCGGTCACTACCCAAGTTTCATGACCATAGGTGAAATTTGGAACATACACCGAGTTAAAAACTGATAATTTAGCTTTAACACTAAGTTCGGCCTTCCTTATAATAGATTGGCCAAGCTCTCTCAAAATTGATCCAGCCTGACCAATTCTACAGGATATCTCGGCATTGCACTTCCCGTCACTCGTGAATAAGATCCCGAGGTACTTAAACTTATCCACCTGCTTCAGTGGGACTCCACTAACATGCAGAGTGCACTGAAGGGTTTTTTTGGAAACGACCATTACTTCTGGCTTGTTCACGTTTTCTAGAATTTATTAATAAAAATACAATATATCGTAGGCGCCGTCGCGCAGTGGTTAGCGTGTCGGATCACTGCGCGTGAGATTCCATGTTCGAATCCCAGAAAACGCCAAAAAGTTTTTTCACGGTCCCACTTCTCGCGAACGTCTGACAAACATCCGGGAGCATTGTTGTTACGAGAAAGCTCTCCAAAACGAATTGCCCTTCGGATACGACACTAAACTGTAGGTCCCTTCCATTCTTGTAAAAGAATAATAACTCACGCGACACGAGTGGTTGCTAAGCCCAGGCACTTGAAGGTCTGTTGCGCCAAATATTTTTCTTTTTATCGATATTATAAATTATGGAAATAACGCCAAGCTTTATGAATAGAGTTAGGGCATAAGTTCTTGATCTCACCCTTAGTACCTCATTTATAAAAAAAAAAACTTTATCGAAAATTGGCATGTTTCAACAGAACCATCCATTTCTTACTCACTTAGGTGGCGCTACACTTCGGGGTGAAAGAAAAGAAAAATCCTAAAAAAAAAAACCCCAAAGAGCTTAAATCTTCCATCTCAGAAGATCCTTTTAAAAGGAGTTTACTGTTTATCCGATCGCTCTTGAAAGAAAATGGTAATAAGATAAATAATGCAACAAAATCGGCAGCGACACAAGAAAATTGCAGCAAACAGGCGACCGAACTGCTCACCCTAGGAACGAAAAGCTCCCCGAGTGTATTAAAGAGTGATGCCCTTGCATACCTAGATGGAAAGATAGGTGAGCTAATGGAGTTCATTAAAAGGAAGACAAACGTCTACCAAGAAACCCGAAACTTGAGCACTCTATTCGGTCAGCATGCGACAAGGCTCTCCACAGCGAACCTCTGGTCCTGGTGGGTGGAAACGGGGAATTTGCCACAAAGGAGACACAAGCTCAAGAAGTGCCGCAGAAGAAATGGCCAAACTAAACCTGATGCAGCCGTGAAAAGGTAAAGACGAAATTAATATACCACAAATATCATCGGAAACATTTAAACGCAACAGAGACACTACGCCATAGGATATAGATAAGTCTACCTGCCCAGGGGGACAAGCACCAACTGCAAAAAGGAAAAAAACTGCTCCGTCGAAGGCTGATCAAACTAGAGAGGAGATACCTGCACAAACTACAGTACAGGAACATATCTGGGCGGTGAAAGAGAAAGGGCAACTTAAAAGGGGTAAAAGACCACAACCGGATGCGTTGGTCATCAAAGCCAAAGCGGACTTAACCTGTGCTGATATGCTCCGGAAAGTGAAGAGTAGTCAAGAATTAAAAGAATTGATTCGAAATGTAACTCACATAAGGAGAACAGCCAAAGGAGATCTGCTGCTAAAACTTAGAAGAAAACTCGGAAACAGAAAAACTCCACAAAAGTGTCGGAAATGCTTTTGAAACTGAGGTTAAGGAATTCAAGGACCTGAATGGTGTTACAACGCAAGAAGAAATATGCCAAGCATTGGCTGAACAACTCCAGTATACAAATATCGAAGTTAGCCCTGTCCGGGGCATACTTCGGAATACAGACAGCGACAGTTAGCATACCAACAGAAGCAACACAGAAGCTAGTAGCGGTTGAAAAGATACGGATTGGATACGATTGCATGCAAGAGCGAAAGCGATTGCTCAAACCATTCCATCAAATGCGGAGAGAGTGGAAACATTGCCAAATCGTGCACAAAAGACCTTAAATGCGGAAACGAAAACCTAAACGAAAACCACATTACGGGAAGCAGTGAATGTCCCTCCTTTCAAAAGTCATTAATAGAGCTGAAAAGCAAAATATGAAGATCCTGCAGTTAAACCTAAGTCACTGTTAAGCAGCGCACGACCACTTAACACAAGCCGTGCTAGAAGAAAAAATCGACATCGCCGTCCTTAGTGAATCATATAAGAATATGAATAAGGGCCTATGGATAACAGACTTCACGCGGAAAGTGGCCATATGGGGCTCTGGAAAGTGTGCATTCCAAAAAAAATAAAAAATTAAAACACGTGGTACTGGATTCGTAAGAGCAAAAGTTAATGATGTGTGTATATATGTACATACAGTTGCTATAGACTGCCAGGCCTTAAGATCAAAGAAATCGAGGAATTCTTATACAACCTGGTAAGCGATGCGCTAGATAAAAATACCGCTATCATTGGTGGCGACTTCTTACACATGGGCAGTAGAGTGGGGTAGTACGGAAACTAACTACTGAAATACACATGCTTCAGAACAACAACTAACTGCACCATCTTTCATGAACAATACAAGACAGTACGGAAAGAAAAATTTGAATTTATGCAGGGAAGCAGATAAAAATCCTACAAAGTACTGATAAAAAAGCTCCAGGAGATGGCAGCCGGTTTCCATGTGCCCCAAATTCCTGGATATGATCATCACAGGACTGTTTCGACAATACCCGGAAACACACTACAGTAAGGAGGAAACTACAGAGCCACTGAATATACCCCTAGTTACTGCAAATGAATTGATCAACATATGCAACAAATTTGGAAATAAGAGTCACGAGGTCCTGACGGCATTCCATATATAGCTCTCAAAACGGCATTCAAAGCGTGCCCAGATATGTTCGTAGAAATGTACAATGCGTGCTTGAAAGAAGGAGTTTTTCCAGAACAGTGGAAAAGGTAGGGCCTGGTACTACTCCCCAATGGTGATAAGCCACCAGAAGAACTTTCATCATACCACTCGCTGTGCATGCTAGAATGCTGTGCAGTGCATGCTACAATAATATGCATTCTGGAACGAATAATTTGCAACAGATTGGAAACAGCGATAACAACTGCAGGCGGGCTTTCGGAACATCAATATGGCTTCCAGAAGGCATGCTCAACAGTATATCAGCTTAGTTGTTAAAACTGCACAAAAAACGATAGAAGGCAAGAGGTGGAAAGGAGGTTCCAACAAATATTGCTTAGTGATAACCCTGGATATCAAAAATGTATCCAATACTGCAAACTGGAGCCATATACTAGGGGCACTCAGAAATTTACCAGTCCCAGCGTATCTCATAAAAATCGTGACGAATTACTTCAAGCGCAGAGACTTAACCTACGACACAGACAACGGACCCAAGGAATACAAGATCACTGGCGGAGTACCACAGGGGTCAGTGCTAGGTCCCTTACTCTGGAACGTAATGTAAGATGGGATCTTGCGTCTTCCAATACCCGATGAAACAAAAATTATCGGTTTGCGGATGACATTGCAATCGTCGTAACTGGCAAACTACTGGAAGAGGTAGAACTGATAAGCAACTCTACAATTAGGACCGTATGGAACTGGCTGAGTTCGGCTGGTTTCACGCTTGCAGAACATAAAACGGAATCGGTTATTATAAGCAGCAGGAAGAAGGAGGAAATGCTAAATATTACTGTGGGTGGCCATACTATAAAATCGAAGCCCCACATAAAATACGTCGGCGTCATACTAGATATGCGGCTATCCTTCAAGGAACACCTCAAGAGTGTGTCTCACAAATCAGCGAATGCCAGCGCTGCTCTCGCACGAATCATGCCTAATACAGGACCCCCTAGGCATAGTCAAAGATCACTTTTGACCAGAGTTATAGCGTCTACTCGTATAATCATCTACTATGCACCAATTTGGGCGTTATATTTCGCGTGAAAAATATAGCGCACACAACATGAGTGGTTGCAAGAAGCTAGGCCCTAGCACTTAAAGAGCTGTTGCGCCAAATATGTATTTTTTTCATTTAGCTAACTGCTTCCAGTTGCGCACTCCAAGTTGGTCGAGGTCCCCTTGAACTTATGCGCGCCATCTACGACGTTGAGGCCCTCTACTGCGTCGTTCCTTTGGATTAGATTCGAGAACTCTGGGGTCGGGGCATTGGCGTCCATTCGCTCTTGTTTTGATCAGGTGGATGGAAATTTTAACTAACATTATTTATGTTGAATGGTTCATTCTGCATGACGGCGAAATGTTGGTCTTCGTCGCCGTTAAACAGTCTGTAGAAGTGGTTTTTCCATATTCTTAGAACCGACTGCGGCTCTGCTACGAGGTACGGGTATTGCTTGACTGCGATCTGTGAAGCTTGTATTCATCAGAAATTGAAATATGGACCGGATTTGAATCCACTAAGTCGTGCTTAACGTCAATATAAATGCTTGAACTTCCCTGTGACTTTATTGTTTGACGCCTGCTTTCGAATGCATCGTAAAATCCGTCAGTTTGGTCGGTAAATACCCAACGCAAGTGTCGAAATTCTTGCTTTCTTGAGTGTTGACTGAAACCTAGAATTTGTAAAGATTCAAAACTAGCTTCCCTGTCGAATCTTTTATTTACTACAAACTGGGAACAATGATGCTGTATATTGAGCACATCTATGTGTACATTATTGCTCTCCTTACAAGAACGTTCTTTGCAAGACTAGCATAGTCATGTTCGCAGGTCGAACCTTAGACTAATTCACCTTCAAAAACTAAACGAATTCAAAATACAGCTCTAAGGTCTCCAAATAGAGGTGTTGCGTTAGACAAACACACAATGCTTTTAATCTAATTCTACATACAACAACTCATCTAAAAAAGATGGATTCATCTCAGCTGATCTCACAAATGCTCTAGTGCTAATGGAGATCTAAGATTAACTTCCATTCAATCACAAGTGAACCTCAACAGCTGCGACTGGTACAAATGCAAACTTGTTTCACATCCCATTTCAATTAACTTCGATGTGGTTTTACAGCTTTGCACTGTTGGATACGTCTCTTTATAAGAACTATGCACTTTAAGCCTTCCAGCCAATTATAAGTATCTTTTCACTTTTACAAGTGGCCCCCTTGTCTCATGATTACTTTCACTTGCCATGCGATTGCCATTATTATTGCCTCGCGCCACAGTGTATGCAAATTATGTTTTCATTCGAATTCGGATATATTATTGATGCTGTTGAGATGGTATGCTTTTCTAGGCAAAATGTATCTATTTGCTTATTAAGTAAAATTTCATTCATTATAAGCATTATGAAACAACCCGGGTGATTATGCTCGCAGATCCTCAATATCAATAGAAAGTCAAATTATAGGGTTTCCACAAAGTTAATTTAAATAATTAACAGCCTTGCAGTTAGTTTTGGTGATTATTATTTGCACAAGCTTCACGATGGTATGCATATTTATGGCATAAATACATACGGAAATCCTAGGCGTGCATAATATAGTTTTAAGAAAGCATAATGTACCGCTAGTGGATTGATATTAAAAGCGCGACCTTACGTAATAATGCTGATTTATGGCCTGTGAAGGAATGGAGGCTAAATATGCCGAAATTGAGTAACTTTCAACACCTTTTCAATGAACACTTACATGAATATGGATTTATGATTAGAAGAAATGTTATAGGGGCAGCAGATCGCGTATGAGTGCATTAATAATGATGGCATAATGACGTAACAGCAGTAAGGAAATGTTCTATAATGGATTAGAGTCTCTTATTTCGATGGCGCTATCATTAAAGTAGTATCCGAGATCTCTGTGGGCTTCAAGCCAGCGTAGAGAGAGTGAGGTCATAGAAGATACATATTACAATCGATGTAGCGCAAAACAATGATACGAAACAAATACGGGATATGTTGACCATGGTAAGAACAGCCTGCATTGCCATCACGGGTGCTCTACGCACAACACCTACGGCTGAACTCGAGATCTTCCTGTATCATTTGCTACTAAACCTACAAATCAAGCTTCAAGCGGGCAACAGTGCGCTTCGGCTCACCAACGTAGGTCTCTTGAAAACTAGTTATATGGGGCATTACTCCATTCTTAGGAAATCAATTCCCGATATCCCTGACTAATTGGATATCCTTGGTGCCTTAGATTTCGTCACACCATACGAAGTATTATACCCTGTTAGGGTTGATTGGCAAAGGAAGACAGTCTCTGTCCACAACAAGATTGTAATATACACAAATGGTTCTAAGACTAGATAGGGAAGGGGTCGGGTATATACTCTAGAGATATTAACCTACAGGTGGCCCGGAGACCTCCGAACACATGCAGTGTGTTCCAAGCAGAGGCTCTAGCTATATTCAGAGCTGCGGAATTAATTGAGATGGAATCAATCTCCGATAAGAACACCGCCATCTACATTGATAGTCAGGCTGCGCCTAAGGCGCTAGAGTCGTACGTCATAAATAAGATCTGAAATCGTCAAGAGTTGCCGAGCAGTGCTTAAGGCATTATGTACGCAGAACCGTGTCAGATTATATTGGGTAGGTAGCTGAATACTGCGATATAGAAGGCAACGAAAAGCCGACGTGCTGTCCAAAAGAGGAGCAGAGCTCGCGCATAGTGACATAATTGGTAGCATTAAGCCACCAAGGTGCTTGGTTAAGGGAATTATCCTTGATAGAATCATCAACATGTAGTGCAACTAAGATGGTCATAAGGTGTTCAAGGCCATGTGGCCTGTGCTAGACCGCAGGAAGTCTGGGGAGATCACAAAACTGGAAAGATCGGGGACAGCGATAGGAATACTCTTTGGGCATTTTCTTCTAAGAAAGCATGCTATGAGACTAGGATTATCAAATATAGATGTGTGTATGTACTGCAATGATCTACATGTCTCAGAGGGCATGATACTCTGTGAATGCCAGGGCATTGCCAGGACAAGCCTAAAGTACCTTAGAAGATACTTCTTCAGTAACTTAGAGGAGGTAAGATCCTTGAACAAAAACAATGACATTTTCAAGTCCTGGATGGCAAACGACTAACAAAGGCCTCGTAGGGGAAGCATCTCCCGATAGGTGCTGGTCCGCTAAGTAACGAGAAAGAGCCACTGCAGCCGAAACCCTAGCAGCTCTGTTAGTAAGCCCTACTCCCACCTCCTCGAGGTGCCATCTGGGAATTTCTTCGGAAATTGCTAACGGGAGAGGACGAATGGCAAGCTTCCTGCGCCAAAAAACAGGATAAGTGTCGGTTGGTCTGTGGCCCAGCGAGCCGCAACCGTAAAAAAACGAATTGCTCCGAAACTGAAACTAACACCTCGGATACGAGCTGATAATTTGCTAACGACCATTGGCTATCGAACGCGGACAACGATCGGATTCTAGAACGTTAAGACCCTCCTAGACTCACTCAAGGAAAGGCCTTATAACACCAGGTTCCTCCAATTGGAGCGCGAATTCGCACGGTATAAAATCGACATCTTAGGGCTGATCGAGATAAGATGATACGATGCTGGAGAATACATCTCCCCAAAAAAAAGTACTGTCATGCTCTACTTTGGTAAACCAGCTGGAAGTGCACTGAGTTCCGGCGTAGGACTCATGCAAACTCCAGCAGCACGTAGTAGCCTCATATCCTGGAAACCCCGTGGTGTCGGGATATTAACAGCTAGGTTCCAGAGTAGAGTTAGAAAAATTACGAACATATAGCGTTATTCTCCGAATCTAGACGCGACTGAGGATGAAAAGGATGATTTTTATAGCCACTTAGGCGCCGCCTACAACCAAACGCCTAATGGGGACATCGTAATGGTAATGGGAGATCTCAATGCCAAGGTGGGTAGCAACAACACCATGCTTAAGCACGTGATGGGAGTTCACGGCGTGGGAGACCGTAATGACAACGGTGAGCAGTTTGTGGACTTCTGCAATATCAGCCGCCTAGTCATCGGAAGTACGCTGTTTAAGCATAACACCTGCCAAAAGATCAGTTGGGTCTCTACTGATAGGCAACGAACATCCAAACAGCAGCAATGGAAACCATGCTTAGTTTCATTCCGCTGAAATATGCTGCAGCAGTCTGGCGGCTAAAGTCGCTGTAAGGCTAAGAGATTGCCGATTGTAGACATCGAGCCTTTGCGGCCATGCCTCTATTCTATCAGTGGATTGACGGAAACTGATCACATGAACCCGATGCTAGCATTTGAAAGGAGATTCACTACAAGAATTCCTGACAGAATATACTGGAAGAACCGAAGAACCATGAAGAAAAACGAGTTGGCTTTCTATACCGTCGCGACGGTTCTAAGATGGACGTTGGCACGGGAGCCGGAGTTTGTTGTGAAGCCCAGGGAATAAACCACTTCTTTAGAATTAACGACAACTGCAGCGTCTTTCAGGCCAGAGTCAAAGTCATAATACAGGCTGTTGAAATTATACGCCAGTCTGTTTGTCTATATAGACGTTAAGGCTCTGGACTATGCTGTAATTAGGGCGAGGCTTGTGAGAAGCTGCAAACCACTCTTAAACGAGATATCTAGAGCCAATGCGGTGACCCTCTGCTAGGTTTATCAAATGTAGCGAAAGGGTTGATGAGCTTGCTAGGAAAGGGTCAGCGCTGCACTTTTCACGCGCTTTCCCCTCTGTAGCAGCCCCAATCAGTTCCTTACGGAATAAAATGGAGGATGAAGCCACCGGCCGAGCAAACAGACGCTGGGTTCATTTGAAAACATGCGCAACGGCCAGGGCGCTATGGCCTGCCTACAGCAAGAAGAGATCAACCTATCTGGTAAAACTTAGTCGTTATAACGCACGGGTCATTTCTGGCATAATTACTGGACATTGTGCCATTGTCGTTCACGCGCAGCCACTCGGTGTGCTGCATATCGACTATTGCAGAAGTTGCAGCGAGGAAAAAAAAAATGTAATCTGTTCGTCACTTGGTGTGTGACTGTCCTGACCCATCCATCAGAAGAATGAGGACTCTTGATAGTTACTTTTTCTCGGAGCTGGAAGACTTGGATAATGTTGAGCTGATGGACCTCCTGAGATTCATATCACCTTCTGGGTGGTTCTAACAACGGACTTTATTTACAGCGTTTCCAGGGTTAAATGAATGGGCACAATGGAGCCTTACTGTTGGTCTGAGTGTGCAGTGACTCTTTGTCACACGGCACCCATCTACCTAACCTAACCTAAGGCTTTTGACTTCTGTACTTATGAGTTACATACGAAAACACGGGTATCTAGAGTTACACCTGGAAATGTTTTAAGTGGCTCGAATTCGGACATCTAGCCAAGCATTGTAAGACCGAAGAAGACCGCTCCAAACTCTGTAGGAGATGCGGTAAAGAGAGACATATCGCGAGAGATTGCAGCGAGGAACCATCCTGCATGTTCTTCAGGAAAGTCAACCCGGAAAATGCAAGGCACATAGCCGGCGGCAACAAATGCCCTGTCCTCAAGAAAGCGATATGCAGCAAGAAACCATGAAGGTTATCCAAATTAACCTCAACAATTGTGAGACAGCTCAGGATATCCTGGCACAAACCATCAAGGATGAAAAAGCAGATGTAATCTTGATCAGCGAGCCATATAAAATTCCGGATAACAGCAGCATCTGGCACTGTGATCGATAAAAGCGGGCCGCAATATGGTCATGTGGCAAATATGCGTTCCAGGATGCCAATGAAGAGTCAGAGGGCTTCGTTCGGGCCAAAATCAACGGTATATACTTCTATAACTGCTATGCTCGGCATAATTGAATATCAGGAGATGCTAGATAACCTCGTGGCCGATGCTCGGGAAAGAACTCCAGTGATTATTGGCGGGGATTTCAATGAATGGGCGTCGGAATGGGGCAGTAGGTTTACCAGCGCAAGGGGTTATGCCCTCCTGGAAACATTTGCAATTCTCAACGTAGGCATCGCAAACGTAGGTAGGGCTAACACCTTCCGCCGAGCAGGCATGGGCTCAATAATTGACATCACGTTAGCGAGTAACTCCATCCTGCGGGGAATTAAATGGAGGGTCAGTGAAGCTTATACCCACAGTGACCACCAAGCTGGTATAATTGACATCGGTAACGGCAGAAGTACTCACCGCCCGAGATCGACTGGTCCGAAATTGCAGGATAAGCTCTTCGACAAAGATACATTCGCGGAAGTGGTTGACACCTTCACGCTAGTCCAAGGATCGGCAGAAAATTCAGCCCGCCACCTCACCAAGTCCATCAGCATGGCGTGCGATGCATCAATGCCCAGGAGGGCCCCAAGTAGAAGACGCCTGCCTTGCTACTGGTGGAACGACGAGATCAGAGTACTGAGAGCAGAGTGTCTACGGGCAAGACACAAAGTACAAAGATCGCGAAACACACCCAACTTTCAGGAGTACCTATCGTCCTTTAAGCTGGCGCGAAAACAGTTAAGCAGAGTTATCAAGGAGAGCAAAGCAAGATGTTTCAGACAGCTCTGCGATGAAACCAACGTAGACCCTTGTGGCACGGCGTATAGGATGGTGATGACAAAGCTTAAGGGCAGAAACTCCCCGCAGATAACATGCCCGATAGTGCTGAAGTCAATAGTAGAACACCCTTTTCCAAGGAGAGCATCTACTATGTGCGCAATCACCAGAGAAAACTTTACAGAGCTAATTCCAGTGATTACAACAGAGGAATGGACAATCGCATCCAGAAAGATAGGTGACAACAAGACGCCCGGACCTGACGGCATCCCTAACCAAGCAGTGAAAGCCGCTGTTCAAAAAAGGCCAGACATCTTCATTGCAACAATGCAAAAGTGCCTAGAAGAAGGAGTTTTCCCTAATCAATGGAAACTGCAACATCTCGTTTTATTGCTAAAAGGAAACAATCCCCCAGGAGACCCATCGTCGTATCGCCCGATATGCCTACTGGACACAATGGGAAAGATCCTGGAGCGAATCATTTACAAAAGACTGCTCACAATAGGGGAGAAGAAAGGGGCTTTGTCCAACCACCAATTCGGATTCCGAAAGTCTCGCTCAACAATTGACGCCATTAAAGCTGTAGTGAATATAGCAGCGGAAGCAATTGAAGGTGAAAGATGGCGATACGGCACCAAGGAATACTGCGCAGTAGTGACGCTAGATGTCAAAAACGCGTTTAATTCGACAGACTGGCCCACTGTAAGAAGATCTCTTGCTAGGATGGACACACCATCTTACTTGCTGCAGATAATAGCGAGCTACTTTACCAACAGGAAACTGAGGTGTGATACCGACGAAGGAGTGAATTACTACGATGTTACAGCTGGGGTCCCGCAAGGATCGGTGCTGGGCCCGTTACTATGGAACATAGTGTACGACGGAGTTTTACGACTACCACTGCTACCTAAAGTGAATATAATTGGATTTGCTGCCGACATCGCTGTTGTTACAGTAGCAAAACAAATCAGTGAAGTAGAATCAGCTACAAACGTGGCAATAAGTCAAATCGAAAGCTGGCTAGTATCAACCGGTTTAGAATTAGCTGACCACGAAACTGAAGCTGTTCTAATAACCAGTCGGAAATCTATGGAATATATGAATGTCCAGGTTGGAACCCAAATCATCAGACCCAAAGAAGCAATCAAATACCTAGGAGTAATGCTCGACAATAGACTGCGGTTTAAACAGCATGTTGATTATTCGAGCAAAAAAACGTCACGACTTCAGGCAGATGCAGAGAATCTACAATCGGAGAGGCTCGAGCCATCAAGAGGCTAGCGAAAGAAAAAGGGTTATAGAAGAAGAAAAGGCAGCTTCAAGAGCTGTGTGTCAAGGATAATGCGGTTAAAGGCAGATGGACCTATAAATTAAGCCCCACCATCCACATTTGGATAAACCGAGCACATGGGAACTGCACCTACCACCTCACGCAATTCCTGTCTGCCAATGGAGGTTATCGCAAATATCTTTACCGGTTTGGACACGATAGCTCTCCATTGTGTCCAGAATGTCCAGACCAGGAGGAAGATACGGAGCATGCAGTCTTCACTGTAGGCGATTTGAAAACTGGAGAAACGAACTTTCCAGTCTTCCATTCCTCATAGATAATATGCTACAATCTGAGGAAAAATGGATGGAAATTTGCGCGTTTATTACGCACGATTACACATCCCTGGCGCAACCTAAAAACAAAACAAAAACCTGGATTTGTGAAGGTGGAAACAATTTGGTTCGACTTCTATTTCAGATTTCATACATTTCTGCATACTCATCAATTGCATTCGCATGCATAGGTCAACGTCTCCTAAGACGTAGCTCTACATCCAGCAACTGCGAATGAGGAACAAATCCATCTGCTATCATTACAGCCCTCGCATGCTACATTAATTTCCTTTCTCAAAGCAATTTTAAGCCTGTAAATGGGTAATTAATCTCCACCGCGAGCAAAAAAAAAAAACTCCATTTACCAAGATAAAAAATAATTAAACAATGTTCAGCCAAGAAAAGACCACAAATAGCCAAAGCAAACGGATATCGCGTAGCATGTGCGCTGCTTAACAAGGCTGTTTGCCATGTAAATGATTGTTGTTTGGCATGTTCCATGTAAATTAACTCTAAAGAGGTACCTATCTGCTCTTATTTGTCTTTTTAAGCCTAAACTCTCAGTGTTTCTCTAACGGTCTTTACAGTGTAAAATAATTACATAAAGTGCTCCCAATCCACCACTTTCCGTATCCACTCCAATTAGCGTCGATGACTGGACGTGTTCCCCTTCGCCGGTAACCATAATCGATAAAAAAAAATTGTCGATGTGGGAAAAGATCTGTACATATTCGTATCTACAGATTAAGCTTTTCCCAATGTCTACCCGAAGGGAATACTTTTTCCTTCTTTTTTTCCACTCGCTTTAAACTCGATTTGAAATGTATTCGCGCGTAATTGCCCGGAGGTCAATGCTATCAATGACGTATTAAACGTCAAACGATGAGTAGGTGTCAAATGTGACATTGCATTGAAAGTTTTCATCGCAGCCATATTGGCTCATAAATTGTAGGTTTACAGGGGCGAGGCTGGCAATGCCATGATCAGTATGTTACACTGTTGACTTATAACGATCATATAGTGCCATTTAAACCATGGAGGGCGGCTTTTGACATTTTCTTTTTATTCCACTGTGTGTGTGTGTCTGGCTAATGACTCGAAATCGGAGTCAGTCGTGCATGAGAATCGATAAAATTGGCGTTGACTTACGACTCGACGTCGCCGCTTCGTCGAATGGTGATTAGCTGAGTGATTGCGATAGATTTTGTTTTTATTTTTTTTTTTTTTTTGGTTTTTATTTGGTAACTTGCGGTTATAAATGAATTTTGTAATATTTAGGTTTGAATTGTCGATCAAATTACTGGGGTGAGCTTTGAAGTAGTCAAAGATCTGGTTATGCACTGAACCGAGATTAAGTTCACTAAGTAGCGTGCTATTGCTTTTTTTAAGGTGTTGCGTGGAGTTAATTTAATGATAAGTGAGTGATGGGCGGATTGGATATAAATGCAAGTGGAGGTGTGGGATACATACTTCACATGCCATATTAATATTGGAAGAATAGCTAACCAACAACAAGTTGAAGGAAAACTATTCTAAATATTTGACAATTATTCGATTATGTAGGTGCATGTAGGAATGCACTTAGCATCAGAACAGATGTGACCTTCACTGATCAGAAACTTATAATATTTAACATTTTTATTTATTATTGCTTTGTAAAGAGGTAAAAAAAAATAAAAAAATATTCCGCGCAACAGCTCTTTAAGTGCTTTAAGTGCATGCCGATCATAAACCAGTCACTTTATGAAGGATATGTTCCCGACGAACATAAAATTGGAAGGATCACACCGGCCTTCAAAGGGGGGAGAGCAGACGATCTAAACAACTACCGTCCTATATCGATCCTCCCCATTATATCTAAAATGTTAGCTCACCTTACAAAACATAATCTCACTTTTGAAAGGCAATACGGTTTTCGGCAAAAATCAAGCACAAATTCTGCTTTAGTAGATATAGTGTCCTATATTCAAGAACAAAAAGATGCAAAAAAAAGTGGTAGCCTTACTTTTCATTGATTTATCCAAAGCTTTCGACACTGTAGACCACAGAATATTATTGCAAAAATTGATATCAATGGGAGTACGAGGAACTAGCTTCAAATGGTTTAGTTCATATCTAACAAACCGAACACAATTCACTGAATTCAATGGCATAAGGAGCACAAATTCAGCCGTGGAGTTTGGTGTGCCACAAGGCAGCGTACTGGGACCCACACTTTTTTGCACATACGAGTATGTAAGCAGCTTTAGTAAACTTCTTACAAAAGGAAAGTTGTTCACGTTCGCCGATGATATCTGTTTAGTGTTCAGCGTAAAAAACGCAGATTTACTGCAAATTAACATGAATGAGGACATCAATAACCTAGGAAACTGGATGAAGTCTCATAGGTCGTCTATGAGCATAAAAAACGAAAAACCAAAATGCATGATACTAAGCCAAACTTATTTTGACATAGATATTACTTATGAACAGCAAACTGTCCAAAGAATTGACGAATTGAAATATCTAGGCATCTGGTTCGATCGAGAACTTAGTTTTGAAAGACATATAAGTAAAACAACTAAAAAGCTCTCGTCTATAGCCGGCATCTTTAGAAGAATAGCAGACTGTCTTCCATATGAAACAAAAAAACATTATACTTTTCGTTCTTCTATAGCCATCTTCTTTATGGCATCAATGCATGGGGTTGCAGCTGTTTGAGGCTTATGAACATTTTGCAGCTTGTGCAAAACCGAGCACTAAAAAATGTATTCCACTACAACTGGCTTTCGAGAACTCAACAAATGCACAAGGAACTTGGGATTCTACTGGTTCGAGATACTGCGCGGCTATATTTACTATGGCATATCCGCAATATTATGACAGCGACATCTCATTCAACAATAGAACTGAAGCATCGAAGAGACATCCACACCTACAACATACGCAGCAGAGATAATATACACATCGCACCGCCAAAGATCTCCAAGTATGAAACGTCATCTATCCTGTACCGACCGCTTAAGGCTTATAATGGTGTTTCACAAGAAGAAAAACTGCTCCCAGCAAAGAAGTTAAAAAGTCACTTAATGAATAAATTTCTAATGAATTATTAATTGTATTTCTTTTGTCTCATCTTAAAGTAACTTTTAGTCATATTTTCACTGATGTTGTTGATTTAAATGTTAAAGCTTTATCTTGTATCTCTTTTTCTCTATTTTTTTTTTTGTCCATATAATTTTTTTATTTTTTTTGCTCGTACTAAAATGCGCTTCTCGCAAATATTGTTGTATGTTTTCTAATTGTAATTTTACTATTTTGTTGCTTGTAACTTAATTATGCTAAATATATTCTCAATTCAAAACACCTTGTATATAGCCACCGACGAGAGGAATCTCTTTGGCACATTACTGTTGAAATAAATAAATAAATAAGTGCCAGGGCCTCGCTTCTCGCAACCACTCATGTTGTGTGCATTATATTGCTCACACGAATGGAAGGGACCTACAGTTTAGTGCCGTATCCGAACGGCGATTTGAGAAGCTTTTTCATGACAACAATACTCTCGGATGCTTGTCAGACGCTCGGGAGACATGGGACCATGAAAAAAACTTTTTGGTGTTTTCTGGGATTCGAACTTGGAACCTCATGCAAAGAGGTAAGGATGGTTTTTATACCGAAGATAAGAAAAGCTTCACATACCACCCCAAAAGATTTCAGGCCCATTAGCCTGTCTTCATATCTACTAAAAACTCTGGAAAGGTTAGTGGATATACATATACATACTTATAGTCTAAGAGCTGGTGAACGTTTTTGAAACGTCATTTTAGCACAGGAAATAAATATATTTTTTTGTTAAACTTGAGCTAATGATCACAAATATCAACGTCTGGCAGCTGTCTGTTGGTGCGTTTGGGGGGGGCTGGGCCCCAAAGACGTCGAAAAAAGGGATGCGGTCACGTCATTTCAGCAAAGCTGAATTTTTGTATATGAGTAGTTTACTTGTTTCTATAACATATTTTACCACTGACAGACATTTTGGCCGGGTCTAACATCCTGCCAGACGCAAGCAAAGTTTGAATGTCGCTAAAGCGATGTGCGACAAATGTATCTAATAGCCGATTTTCATCGAAACTATTGAAGCATTTGAAAACTTACTAAGTGTGTCTTATAGGAAATTAAATTCTAAATAAAATAGTACATACACAAAATGTTCATATATCCAGTAGAACAGAAGATATTTTAAAAAGAGTCAGTAGCCGCTATTCAAATTCAAGCAACTAAAAAAGCCTAGATTCAATGGCCTTTTTATTCATCTAGGCAGCTTCCACATTATGATGGCTTATTTCAAAGCCATCGGAAAGTTTATAGATGATTCTGGATTGGCTTATGTAATGGTGGATAGTGAACTTTTAGCAAATGGTTCAGTAGCTGGATTTATAGCTGTAATGCATTTTAACACGTGCAAGAGACTGCATCCTTTAATGACTTTGGGCTTTCAGATCCTACGTTTTGAAAGTTTTATGAAGAAAGAACAAGTAGAAATTGGCGATGATATAATCAGTTATCTTAATGACTTTCAATCTACACAGACATCAAGTCTCACTATGGACCATCCTTACCTTATACAATTGTATAGAAAATATAATGCATATCAAGAAGCAACGATTAATGGACAATTTGGCAAAACACCGCAGTTCTACATGACTTATGTAGATGATGTTAATTATTATTTAATTTTGACACGAAGCATTCGTACTGCAGATTTCGAATTATTTAAATACATATTGCCCAAAATCGCACGCACGGTGGTTGGTCAAGTACCACGATAATTTATTAAAAATCGACGAACCTCATCCAGGACTAAGAGAACTTTTTGAGAACAGGTCCTTCGTTGTGAGAAGAACCGAAAAAGCATTCTCTAGACAGCCAATAGATTTGACGTTGGAACAGACAATAAATGCAGATGCTGCAAAAAGATTGAAAGGAGTTATACATTCCACCAATTCGATATCTGCTCGTCAACGCTGGTCTAAAAGTCACAGCATAAGATCAACGATAATATCGCACGTATTTGAGGAATGTGGATTGCATAAAGCTCAAGATATTACAGCAGACTTGGTAAGAAGTGGAATGGAAAAAAGTTGCGTGCAGCTTCAGAATTTTATCCATTACATTAAACAAAATATAAATCCTTTTGCACCAGAACTGAGTAACGATTTCTTATATAACATTGCAACAGGACGAGCAGCACCAAACCCTATAGCAATACCCTGGAACAATATATAGATATTGCGAAAGTTTTATTGTATCCTTTGATGCCTGTTCCTTTATCAATGTGCCATTTAGATGGAACAGTTTGTAAAACCGATAAATCTGTTCTCATGAAATTGTTGGAGGCAAAAGTTGATAGTCAGGCAGTACGCAATATTGATATTGTAATTATCGATGGCTTTTTCATGCTGCATCTCTTAAAGGAAGTTCCAAAAACATTCGGCAACATCTCAAAAAAAATATTGCAAGTGGCTACTAGGTATTCTGCATCCAGAATCGATATCATTTTGATCGTTATTTTTCACCATCTATCGAAGATAGCGAACATCTTCTGAGAGATAGCTTGGACAACCTCAACAAATTATGACTTTTGTTACTGTTTTAAAACTGACAATGGAAAAGTAAAAAAAAACTGTGGAAGACAATTTATCTTGTGAAAAACATGAAGAAGCTGACACCAAAATCGTCTACCATGTTTGCAACATCGATCAAGATGCACATGTTTTAATAAAATGCTCAGATACAGACGTTATTGCGATTATGTTAGGTAACATGGAACATTTAAAGAGCTCTCTAAACATTTGGAAGGAGGTTGGCGTTGGAAATTCACGACGATTTGTAGATTTATCCAAATTGCTTAATGCTCAAGGAGAGTCTTTGTGTAATTCTTTACCAGGATTTCATGCAGCAACTGGTTGCGATTATTATGCTACATTTTACAGAAAAGGAAAACGAAGACCTTTTATACAATTGAATGAATCCCACAAATATAAAAAAGCATTTACTGATCTTGCTTGGTACTTTGGATGTACATGTACATATAAGGCTCAAGGGAACAAGTTTTTGAAGTCTTAGAGGAGTTTGTATAATACCGTAATATAAATTACGTCAATTAATCCAGATATGAGATATTTACAAAACCATGTAATGCAATGAACATGAATGACGATTTAAATAAAAAATTTAAAAATGTTGACGCTGGAAATTTGCCACCGTGTAAATCAGAGCTGCGTCAACATTTCTTACGGGCTCATTATATTTCAAATATTTGGAGAAATGCACATTTAAAAAATCCAACTAATTTATCCCCAATTGAAAATGGATGATGAATCTAATGGTGTATATGAGTTTCTTTGGTTCGACGGTGATCAATTACCTGCTTTAGTGAAGGACGTTGTAATCCAACCTCCTGATATTTATGATGAAAACGAGAGTTCAGGTACATACATTATGAATATTATAATGCATTATTTTTATTGCAATACTATTGCATATTGATTATTCCATGCAAACTAAAAAAAATTGTTAAATTCTTTAATTTATATGATGATGGATCTGAACCTGACGACGAAGAAGACCATGATATACAAGATTAAAATACCGTAATACAGGAAATTATATTCTTCCAAATCATTTTATAACCCAATAAAAAAACCGAAAATTATTGAAAGCATGATTGTTTTGTTTTTCCCAGGTAGAGCAGCCGAAGGGAGAAGACATATGATGCATTTTGTAGGAAAATGATATCTTAATACGAAACAAACAAAACTCTTTTTAAAATATCTTCTGTTCTACTGGATATATGAACATTTTGTGTATGTACTATTTTATTTAGAATTTAATTTCCTATAAGGCACACTTAGTAAGTTTTCAAATGCTTCAATAGTTTCGATGAAAATCGGCTATTAGATACATTTGTCGCACATCGCTTTAGTAGCGACATTCAAACTTCGCTTGCGTCTGGCAGGATGTTAGACCCGGCCAAAATGTCTGTCAGTGGTAAAATATGTTATAGAAACAAGTAAACTACTCATATACAAAAATTCAGCTTTGCTGAAATGACGTGACCGCATCCCTTTTTTCGACGTCTTTGGGGCCCAGCCCCCCCCCAAACGCACCAACAGACAGCTGCCAGACGTTGATATTTGTGATCATTAGCTCAAGTTTAACAAAAAAATATATTTATTTCCTGTGCTAAAATGACGTTTCAAAAACGTTCACCAGCTCTCCGACTATTAGCAAGATTAATGTAAAAATGCTTTCGCTTTTGCAGCATGCTTACAGTAAGGGTTAGTCCATAAAGACCGCCCTGCACTCTCTCGTTGACACTGTTGAAAAATTGATGGCCAGCAAAAAATTGTCGGTGGTGGCCTTACTCGATATAAAAGGGGCCTTCAATAATATCAAACCAATGACCATAATGGAGGCCCTCAGTTAAGTAGGGATTAATGTCAGACTAAGTGACTGGATCAATCAAATGGTTTTATGGAGGGTGATCAATTCAGAACGTGGCTGCTGCAAATTAAGAAGATCAATTCAACGCGGAACACCACAAGGAGGAGTGCTATCTCCATAATTATGGCTTCTTACCGCGAACGACATACTCTTTAGCTTAGGAAAGGAAGGATATAAAGTTATTGCTTTTGCAGACGACATTGCTATACCAATCAATGGTAAACATTGTGAGCAGTGTTATCAAATTACCATAATTGTGCTAGATCTACCAAAATTTTGCATATTTTTCAAATCTACCATATCTACAACGGAATGCAAAAATTCCACCACGTTTTTGAATTCTGTCCTCCACATATTGAATCAACCAGTTCAACTCGGTTCCCAACAATGTTTCTTCGTTAACAATTCAAATTTCTATACTTAACAATTTCTATATAATTAAATTATAATGTTAGTCCGCACCTAGGGCAGGCTTGCAAGGATCCAGTCCGCGCAAGGAGCAGGCTTGGAAGGGGCAGTCCCCACTTAGGGCAGGCTTGAAAGGATCCACTTCGCGCAAGGGGCAGGCTTGGCAAAGAGGCAGTCCGTACTTAGGGCAGGCTTGCAAGGATCCAATCCACGCAAGGGACAGGCTTGGAAGGGGCAGTCCCCACTTAGGGCCGGCTTGCAAAGATCCAGTCCGCGCAAGGGGCCGGCTTGGAAGTAGCAGTCCACACTTAGGGCAGGCTCGCAAGGATCCAGTCCGCGCAAGGGGCCGGCTTGGAAGTAGCAATCCCCAGTTAGGGCAGGCTTGCAAGGATCCAGTCCGCGCAAGGGGCAGGCTTGGAAGAGGCAGTCCGCACTAAAGGCAGGCTTGCAAGGATCCAGTCCGCGCAAGGCGCAGGCTTGGAAGAGACGGCAAATCCGCTGTATGTAAACCACAATGCTTCTCTCAGACGGGGGGAAACCTATCGGACGGCGGGCCGGTTATGGCAAGTAGCAGACCCGTATTTAATCGCCCAAGCAACGAGGTGAAACCGTCAAAAACGGAATAAATGGGTCGGAAAGCGATCCCCGGGAGAGGCTGTCAAGAGTACACGAGATTGGTACTTTCACCACTTCAATTCACGTTTGCAAACAACTTGGCCAATGAGCTTGAGAGAAGTGGTCATGTTCGGGTGGCGTGATCATTGCCAGATGTTGTTGTTTGTGCTGAATCAACTGTGCATAGCAGCGGCTGTCAAAATGGAACACAGTGAAGGCGATATAATTGTAACACTTCGTTACAGGGTATCACATTGGCAATGAAAACAAGCTCCACAGAAGCAATGGGAGCAATGTTTAGTCTCACACCACTCCACCTTGCAGTACAAAAAGAAGCTATGATGAGCGCCTTCGGCTACCCAAGATTTCGGATCTTAAAATCGGCAACTTCACAGACCATCTGAAGATTCCAGAGTATATTCAAAACGACCCTATTCTTAAAATCTCAGACACCATGCTCAAGAAATACCACTTATCACAGGCCAACAAGGCTGGATACCATTGCATATTGGCATACCGGACAATGAAAGAGCAGATGAACTGGCTAAAATGGAGTCGGCGTTGGTAATCTCGCAGGCCCTCTCCTATGTGAAGGTTCCTATTAGCTCTATAAATAAACTTGTCGGAGACGAACCCATTGACGAAGCCAATAGAAGATGAATCCATCTGGATATGTGCGTCACTGTAAGAACGTTGTAGCCAGCTTATGATTTGCGGAAAGTACGTTCTCTGATTAAACTTAGTTATAACAGTACGCGAATAATCTTTGGTATAATCACGGAGCATTGTGCCATTGGGATACATGCAGAACGTATCGGTGTACCTCACAATGACCTCTGCAGAAGCTGCAGGGCTGAGGAAGAAATCGAATCTGTCCAACAACTGCTGTGCGAATGCCATTCCCTTGTCAACAGAAGAGTGAGGACTCTCGGTAGTTTCTTCTTTAGTGAGTTGATGGATCTACGTCCGCTGCGACGGATTCTGTGATAAGGGAATTGCCATGGAGACTATAAGAGTAATTATGGGCGATCACGTTGTAGTTTCCAAACGAGAGTTGAGGTGCCTTGGCATTACCATAGATGCAAGGCAGCTAAGAAGGCAGCAAAAGTAATGATCATGCCAAATATCGGCACAAGAGAGACTGCTCTTAGCAAGAATTGTGGCATCGATAATGCTCTATGGCTCCCAAATAGGAACTGGTGCCAAGAAGACGAAGTCGTACAAAAGGAAGACGGAAGCATTTTACAGAAGAAAGATGGAGGCAGCTTAGAGTCAACACGTTGAGAGTATGCAGCATCTTCCGAACAATCGCATATGACACAGAATATATAGTGGCTCGAATGATATCAATAGACCTTCTGGCTAAAGAAGCCCAACAGAAATACCATGCCTCCAAGATAGCAACATCAATAGCGACGAGTGGAAGAGTTACTGAGGTACTACCAAGGACAAGTCCGGAAGAATGGCGAGATGGTATCACTCTGATAAAGGCAGTTGGACGCAGAGACTGATCCCCAATATAGACGCTTGGATCAATAGGAAGCATGTTGAGGTGAATTTCTACCTGACGTAAATGCTCACTGGTCGTGGTTGCTTCAGAGTCTATCCCCAAAGTTTTGGACTAGACGACAACCCATATTGCCCAACGTGTACGGAAGCAGTTGAGGACGCGGAACACATCATGTTCCATTGGTCAATATATACGTATTATAAGGATTTGCACTTGCTTGTGACCAAACTGGGTGAGGATCAAAACCCAGACAACATCATCAGATAGATGATGAGCAGGGAAGATGCCTGGGAAGTAGTTAGCGACACTCTGTCATCCATTAGGAGTAGGGGTAGGAGCGGAGGTGGGTTTAGTGAGAAAACCTATGCACGGGTGTACCTTTTATTCTGCTTTCTTATTTTCATTCAACTTGGCATACTATGGATAGTAAAAACCCAGTAAATCTTTAACAAAGCAAAAACATTGGTTAACAACTCTCTAATTTTGTATGCCTTATGGCTTTTTTGTTAAACTACATGACTCTATTAGTAAAATGCTTTTTATTACGCCATCGACTTTCTGACACCCCTTGGCTTTCTATTGATTTTGGCTCAATATTTCAAATTTTTTTTAATTAATCCATCGTAAAGCCTGTTTTATGTTGAAGTACTATTCCTCGTAAATAACATAAGTACCAACAATCAAAATTTATGCTAAAGGGCTTGTCCATTTCCGTACTCTCTCCATGCAAATGTAATCGACACATGTATCTGCATCATGTTAACAAATGCCAAGCCAAACACAACCATCAAAAGTCAATGAATCACTTTTCAACATTTTCGCAATAATACATAACATTGCAGTATCTCAGCGCAATATTATAATGCAGCTTGAAAGTCGTAAAAAAATATGTTGCACAATCCCATTACAAAGGCATGCAGAGCAGACAGGCATCATCGTTGGAGTCGTTGCATCAGCCATTTGACCTCTAAGATTTTCTCAGAAGATTGCACAGAATGTCACATCTCAATTAAAAATTATTTTGAAATGTCAATCTCTTAAGACCGCACATAGTCCACTTAAATCAACTTCTGATAGTGATGAAACATGTTAATGGCTCTGGAGCATCTCTTTTTAATTGTCGCCAGTAAGAACTCTTTCGAAACAAGAAGAAGAAAAAAGCTTTTTTAAGTCCAAGCCCAATGGAATTCCAGAACCGTATCATAATTCTAGTTAACATACTTCAAGTGGAAAAAATAAATAAAAAAAATAAAAAGAATAATGCTCGAAACCTACTTCTGATTCATGGCAGTACTGGTAGCCGTAGACAACAGCTACTGGTAAAGAGAAAACGGCCTCCGAGTAGAAGATGTACCCTAAAACAGGTAGAACATACCAATTACGTGCACAGTTGAAGAATGGTTATGATTACATGCTCATGATTGTTGTGATGGTCATTGGGCATCATGACAATGGGTCAGAGTTATGGTTTTCTATACCTTCCTCCTCTCCCTCCAGGTAAATAGTGTGACTTGAGGCGGGAAAAGAAAATAATTCACCACACCATGACGGAGGCAAGAAAATTAGATGGGCATTCGTCGATCTTCTGTGCATTCTAAAGCCAATTCTAATGATGGGTAGAGTGTGTCTATAGTGTAGCTAGATGTTCATCTCACAAAAAAAAGTCATCGAGATCCTGGCCCTTTCTGATGTGAGGATATAAATACCTCTCTGCTATCAGGGCGCCGTGGCGTAAGTGGTTAGTGCGTCGGATCACTACGCATGAGGTTCCAAGTTCGAGACCCAGAAAATACCAAAAAGTTTTTTCACGGTCCCATCTCTCGCGAGCGTCTGACAAACATCCGAGAGTATTGTTGTCACGAAAAAGCTTCTCAAATCGCCGTTCGGATTCGGCATTAAACTGTAGGTCCCTTCCATTCGTGTGAATAATATAACGCACACAACATGAGTGGTTGCGAGAAGCTAGGCCCTGGCATTTCAAGGAGCTGTTGCGCAAAATAAAAAAATAAAAAAAAATCAATTTCAACAAAAATACGGGTATTCTGTAATAGTGGTCAAAACGACCTACAGTTCATGGCTCATTTGAATGAAATCGACTAAGGAATCACCTGCTCATAACCCTAAAATTTCAATGAAAATTAAAATAAAACTAAAGACGAAACGGGAAATAAGGTCACGAACTCACCAAATTTCGAAAAATCCCTGACCTTATTTCTTCAAAAATCAAGCCGAAGCCTGCGTTAAGATCAATGGTGATCGTTACCGGACCATGATCAATGAATTTTTCTTTTAAAAGATGGATGACATGGATCTGGACGAGATGTGATTTTAACAGGTTGGCGCTACATGCTATAGGTAACCGAAATCATCTACCTATTCGAATCTATGTGTTCGTGCCACTTATTTCTGCAGTATTCGTCAACGTCTGATGGTGTCACGTTTATCTGCTAGCTGAGTGGCAGTTGCTGTGAAGTTAGGTCTGATTATAGTGATCCTGCCTACGGTATCAAACGTGCTGCTGTTTTGTTGATTATTTTACGGAAGGTTCCTTCTGCAGAAAAGGTGTTCAATGGGGGTAGTATAGTACTGAAACAGTTATTTGCATAGATGGCAAAGTTTTCCCAGGCCGCCTTTTGTAGTTAACGAACGTTTTTTTCTCTGGAACAAGGAAGTTATCAACGGTTTTGAGAGTGATGGTGATTGGCAGGTGGTCAGAGCCCACCTAACATCTCTCCTGACCCTATTCTTCCAATTGCTGCAAATACCAGCCATATGGAACGTCGTTTGGGTAATTCCACTTCCCAAATCGTACCACCCCATATCGTTTCTCTCACCAATCGCCAAGGCCCTGGAAGCTCTACTTCTTCCTAATCTCATCTAACACCTTACGCTACCGCATCACCAACACAGTTTTCGGAAAAATCACAGCACCACCTCAGCCCTAAATGTGATTTCATCGCAGATCACCAACGAGCTCAACCAAAAACAACCATGCCATAGAACTGTTGCCGTTGCCCTGGACCTTTCCAAGGCATTTGACATGGTGGGTCATGCCACGCTACTACCCGATATCCTGGAGTCTCTACTACCCAACACCCACAAGCGCTGGCTGGCCAACTACCTTTACGGCCGCCAATCTTTTGTCGAATTCAGGAATGCCAAGTCTCAGTACCGAAGAGTCAAACAAGTGTGTGGTTCAGTTCCTTATAAATCAATCTAGTTGAAGACTCTCGGGCTTTGGTCAAAGACTGCCGGTAAAATGTTTCGTCGACTCTTGCAATACAATCGTACAACCATGCTCGCCGATTATTTAGTGATATAAGTTAGATCAAAATGTAGACCTACGGAGGAAGCAATATTATCCCATTCTTCAAAAGGGGTTAGTCTACATTAAAGCGCATATTTCATCATTTGCTTCTGCAGGTTGGTATCAACCTTCGTCGAAGGCTGAGATGGGCTCGCCGGCCCCAGAGTTAACCCAAAAGAATACCCTAAACTTTGGGAAAGAGTTACTTTATTGTTAAATGTATTGTTTTCACAAGGTTGTCCCGGGAACAATGCAAATGACTCTTAACTAACAATACGTGTATAATTTTATACTAGTGTAGTCGTCCGGCTAGTTCCGGTACGGGTTGGGGCTACACGAGCTGTTGTCTGGCTCGGCTCGGTGTGTCGAATGTCGGCTTGAGGGGTTCCAGTCCGCACTTAGGGCAGGTTTAGAAGGTGGCAGTCCACACTTAGGGCAGGCCTGCGATGACCCAGTCCGCACTTAGGGCAGGATTAAGAAGGATCCAGCCCGCACTTAGGGCAGGCTTCGAAAGTAGCAGTTCGCACCTGGCAGGCTTAGGAAGGACCCAATGCGCACTTAGGGTAGGCTTAAGAAGGATCCAGTCTGCACTTAGGGCAGGCTTGGAAAGTGGCAGTCCGCACTTAGGGCAGGCTTAGGAGGGACTCAGTCGGCACTTAGGGCAGGCTTAGGAAAGATCCAGTCCGCACTTAAGGCAGGCTTGGGAAGTGGCGGCAAATCCTCTGTGTATCAATCAAGTTGTTTCTCCCAGATGGGGAGAAACCTATCGGACGAGACGGCTATGGCCAGTAGCAGACTTGTGTATAGTTGCCCAATCACCGGAGTGAAGGCGTCAGAAAACGGTGGAAAAGGTTTGCAAATGATTTCCATGAGAGGCTGTCAAGAGTACGCTTGATTGGAACTTACATCACTTGAGCAGACTCTGCCGACTGCCTTTCATGCACTCTCCTCTGTGTGAAAATCCTGCACAACGACAATGTGAATTAGGAGCCAATTCAAATTTTCCTTCATATTCTCGTGTGCGACATTTGCATATACTCTTGTCACGGTTGTGTATCAAATCGAATCCTCCTCACTGTCATCATTCTTCTCTGAGGAATTGGAGTGTATTCGAGGTTCGCTACCTGCCAACACATGGCGGCCTCCGCATTAAGTGTGTGGATGACTGAATGTTTATATTTGGGTGGCGGTGAAATATGTCACTTCGTTATAGTCTTCTGTATAACTTTGATAATAGCCGTACTTTATCAACTGGTCTGATCCAGATCAGATCACACGACGAAAATAAAACGATCTGGATCTGGATCAATGAACAATTTTTGTTGTATCTTGTGGTGTAGTTATAGTTTCCGCATCGAACTCCTTTCAAATGCTAAGAAAACATAGAAATCATAGAATGATATTTAAAGTGCAGAAAGTATTTCATATTCTAATCTGGCAACAGCAGTTTTGACAATTATCGACATAAGTGCAGCCTAGCAAGGAATAGGCGAACTAATTTTTGGATCACGAAAATAGATCCAAATGAAGATCTCGTATTATTATTGTAATGCATACACACACAATAATCTGATGTGGATCATGGGCGATAATAAAACACGGCTAATGTAATCAGCATTAGCGTTCAGATTCTTCACGTAGATTTGGGGAAGACCGCATTCGACGTGTATTGCATACGTCGGCGTTTATACTGGAAGCCTAAAGATGGATTTGAAGAAAAAGCGTTGAACTTTTTGAACTCCTCAACGTACTGATAAGCAAAAACTTGGTTACTATAGCAAAAGCGGTAGCAGTAACATGACTGTTATAGAGTCTCGAGCCAAAGACCCGTTCGATTGCGATGAATAGGTTCAAAAATCAGAACTTAGACTTGGCAGTATTGATATGCACGTATTACAGTAGTGTTTTAGTCTATTGATTTGCACTTGAAGTGTGCCGGGATTGTCAGCCAGTATGGCGAGGTCATCAGCGTAAAGCAGTAATCAAAACTTCACCGACCGTCACACCACCGGGCAAGTTATTTGACATATCATCAAAAAAGAGCACACAGAATTTGGCTTAAAACACAACCTTGAGGCACACCCGACTCAATACTAAAAAAACTTGACGCAGAGCTGCCATTCCAAATAGCTGGAGTAGCGTCTAACACTAAGTGTTGTTTATATACTCTTAAGAATTTTGTGGAGGGTCTGAGCATTGACAGTTTGAACAGCAGAGCATTTATGTTGATCGTGTCGAATGCAGCCTTGAAATCGACGAAGAAGTCGAATAACCTTTTATTTTTGTCGATATACCGTTTAGCTATACTTGTAAGGGAACAAATTTCATCTACTGTCGACATCCCAGAGTGAAAACCTACTTCAAAAATGCTGGGGTGATTATTATTTTCCACCCAGTTTACCATCCTGTAATAGAGAATACTGGTTAATATTTTTCGAAGAGCACTGAGAATTTGATTTCTCTCAACAGATTGTATACTGGCGCTACTATAGGTATCCACACGGGGCACTGTCTAATAGGCAAGCATGCAACCACGCTTGGCGTATTTTCAAACGATTTTTGTAAAAGTCGTATGGACGAAGAAGAGGAAGAATCTATTCATCCCCGTCTTTGTAAATGGTCAGCTCTCTTCCACAGAAGGAGTCTTCACTTAGTAGCTTCCTCCTACAACGATTTAGGCGATCTGGTAAACATAGATATAACAGGTAGGAATTACATGATCAATGTGGTATCACAAAGGAACTATCTCTGGTACTTCAACCAAACCTAACGTCGCAATCGCTTCCGTGAGGTATGCTCATAAAGTTTAATAGTAGAAAGTATATGGGAACTGGGAACCTATCAACTATTTCTGGAAGCACGTCCCATGTAAATTATGTTCACAATGTGCTGGTGTATCTTCTTTTGTTTTACTTAGAAACATGTTACCGCTGAAGTTTAATCAATCAGTGATTGTATCCCATAGATACTCTCTCGTATCCATATTCTTACCGACAAAATAGTAAAAGAAGAAAAAAAAAAAACAATTTCCATTCACCATGAACTTACCTTCGTGTTCCAATTTGTCTTTCCATTCGAATGCTTTCCACAAATGTTATTGTTGTCCCGACTGATGACGTTATTGTTATTGTTGCTGTTGCTGTTGTTGTTGTTATTGTTGGTGCTGCTGTGATTTGTGGTGGTACTCTTCGTTCCTTTCTCAGGCGATGACATTTTTTCAGATTTTTTCTAAAAAGAAGAGAAGATTCTGTTAAAGAAAAAAAACTTTGCAAATAGAAGAGGGTCCGTTCTTTTTTCGGAACCTTTTTCAGAAAGATCGTCGGATCAATGAAGTGTAACTAGAAAATGAGATTCTCACGACGACGACGGCTATCTGCTCGTGCTTCCATGAAAACAGATGTCTTATGCGAGGCTCTCTGCGAACCAATTCGCAGAAAACTTCGTGCTGCTGGCTAGAGATTGAGAAAGTTGCCTACAGATGTGGTGCCGAGGTGGCTGATGATGAATGATAGATGCAAATTGCTGCAATCATATAACACGACGACCGCGTTGTGGTGTTTGGGTGGAAATAATGCACTTTCTGTTTGTTTTTCTGCAGAGTGGTAATGGTGCAATAATTTGTTATTGTCTACTTGTGAGATTTTGACGAATTGTGACAACTGGTGAAACATGGTTTAGAAATCGCAGTTGTTCCTCATTAGCTCCTCTAATTGGACCGAGAAGATTCTCGTGTTTGGTATCAATTAGGAGGAGGTTTGAACAAAGTGGGTTAGGACTTATTTTTATTTTTATGAAAATGCGCATATTACGCTGAAATGAGTTTCAAGCACAAAACTATGACGCCTTTTGCTTAAAGTTAAGAACAACTTATTTTGCAACTCAATCATGTATCTGCAGGCGAAAAGTCTCAAGCTGACCTAAGGTTGCAAGAGCTAGTTTTCATGTTGAGCTAAGGAATCAATCGTACCAGCTGACAGTTGCCCAGGAATTGTGCCAGCAACTTGACAATGCTTTCATTGAGTTGGTAAACTGATCAGTTATAGCCGATCGGATATGGAGGCAAGTTATATCTGTCAGCCGAGACGAGACCCCGTGATATGTATGAACTCAATTCTCAGAGAATGGATATATTGATAGGGAGACGACATTTGATGTATTAAAGGAGGAGTCTGCTTAACGAATGTGAGGTGTGGGAATTTAGTGATATATAGGGATTCGGAAATCCCTTAGACCAGCGTTTGATGAAACCCAGGATAGAGTTGGCTCTATTGAAAATATGATCAGCAGTAGAGCTCTTTGCTGCAGATGATACCTGCGTCGCAGAATAAAAGCTTATAAGATGTTGTGCTATGGAACGTAAGAGAGTAAGAACGGAATCGGTATCATCCTTGCAGCAGAGCTACTTGGTAACGCCTTGACCGTTTCGATATTCAGCGATCATTTGATACTTCTGAAGCTGGTGATGCAAGGAGGAGTGTGGAATATTTTCAATGCATATGCTCTCCATAGGGATGTGAGCAGAGGAAAAAAGTTGGATTTTGGCTAGATTTTCATAACTCCTAAAGAACATCCCAAAGGGAGAGTTTCTGTTTGTTTTAGGAGATTTGAATGGACATGTCGGTAAGTCAAACGAAGACTATGAAGACTGCCATGGAAGAACAGGATATGGCACCAGGAACCTTCCTGATGAAGATATCTTAAGCATATGCCAATCACACGGTCGTATCGTGTTAAATAATATGTTCATCAAACAAAGCCGACACTTGATCACTTACAGCAGTGGTGGAGATGAAACCCAGATTGACTACCATTTGGTAGCCAGTTTCATGAAGCTTCGGGTAAAAGATTTCGAAGTGACTCTGGGAGAGGCGATCGCTCGGCAACACCGTCTCCTGCTAAAAGAAATTGTTTATGGAGACACCAAAGAAAAGCAAACAAACAAGGCTCCTTGAGAAAATCAAGTGGTACAATCTGGACAAAGAAAAGGACGAGGCTTTTGTTTTCGTAATGAAAAATTAGCTCCCTTACACCACCAAGGAACCTGAGGATGAAGAGTGCAGAGCACAAAATATGTGGAATTCTCTACAGTGAACCTGCTAAGAGAAGGCTAAATCACTACTAGGAGCTTAAAAAGGCCATCATCAACACGCCAAAAAAACATGGTGGTGGAGTGATGAAGCTAAAGAAGTATTAAATGAGAAGAAAGCGTCTTTCAAGGCTTGACCAAAGTGCCCCTCGAAATGGAATGCAGACGTTGCAAGAGACAAGCGAGGAAAAAGTGCGCCCAGCTTCAAGCAGAGAGAACGGACGCCCTGTACCGGGAGCTGGAGGAAATATCTTCCCCGGTTGCTGATGCAAACTAACTGGGCATTGCGACGGCATAATATGAACAAGAGCGCAAGCATCTTCAAAAATAACCGCCCAGAGAAGGAGAAATGCGAATGAATGGAGATTCGTTCGTCAAAGTTCATTAACAATGTTCATGGGCAGCTTCTTGTGAATGACGACAAAATTGTGCATCGGTGGCGGCAGTGCTGTGACCGACTTTTGAAGGAACAGTTTCTCCGCCTATACTTTCCAAGACCCATGCCTAACTGTGAAGAAATACCCGACATTACAGTTGAAGACGATAGTGCGTTGTTCAGCGAGATGCCCTCTGAGTTTTGGAAAAGTATGGGAGACATCGGGTTCAGATGGCTCAGAATTCTCATCTCCAAGCTTATGAGAGTTGGTCCAATACTGGATGTTTGATGAATGGATCGAATTTTAACTTTTTCCTGTAACTGTGAAATTACCGTTCGATCAAGCTGATCTCACACACCATGAAGATCGTTGAGCGTTTTTTTGCTGACTGACTGCAAAAATGATAGTCAACCACAGATGCAATCCACAGTATAAGGATCGTAATGGAAACATATCATGATTCCTCAAGGGACTTGCATATTGTATTAGATACACCATGGAAGCCTCTTAAGACCTTTGCTCATTATTGCAGTCCTTGGCTATCAGCTAAAACTTAAAGTGACCGACCCCAAAAGACACCAGTTATTCTTTGCTGATGTTGGAGTTATCATAACTGAGGATTAGAGGAAAATTGGTACGGAATTCGTACTTGCGCTGCCCGTTCTCTGATCGAACAGGCCCATTCGGGGCATTTGTTTGAACAGAACAGTGCTCCCAAATGCGAAAAGTTCAAATAACTTTTTCTGTGACCGAAAAATTCCCCCTAAGCTGAAAGAAAGCTCTAAACCGCAAATGTGCATTCAGCACTCACATATGGCTCACAATGTTGGACAATGTACAAAACGTATCAGGGTAAGACATTAACAGCAGGAGTGACAAACCTTGATCGAATATGAAGCTCGAATATCCGTGGAACCTTTCAAGATATCGCGAAAGAAAGGAAGCTGATCGTTATTATTGCATTATCTGCAGATAATGAAAGAAAGAAAGGTCTAAAGACTCCCGGGTCACACATATGCAACGACACCAGCATTTACTTTGCCTCAGTAACGAAGTGATCCAAAATCGGAAGACCTGCCGATATTCTCTGAGGTAAAACATGCGAACCCCATAGGCGGATCAGTAGAAATACAGTGAGGAACTCTTACGTCTTTAAAAGTTAACTAGAGAAACCTTCAATATCTGCCATAGCTGTAAATACTGGCAGCCTTATAAAGACTGCCTTAGAAAATGTAAACAATCTGTCATAGTGGCTAAAAGGCAGTCATGGGTAGAATACTGCCAATCCATTGAGACCCACAACGACTCTTCAAGACTCAGTAAAATTGTATCGAAAGAACACTCCAATCCATCCCTCCTTAGAAAGATGAATGGTGAATGGATATATACTCGTATGTGCCTAAGCCTAGCTCCTCGCAATCACTCCTATTTTGCGCATTATATTTTTTGCACGAATGGAAGGGACCTACAGTTTTGTGCCGTATCCGAAGGACAAGACCGGGGAAAGTCTTATACCCATTATCACAGAGGAAAACATTTCCTGGGTGTTAAACAGCTTTGCTTTCTATAAATCCCCGGACCTGGACGGCATTCTATCCATTATTCTACAAAGGTCGCAAGACGTAGCAATTCCATGGCTCACATCGTTTTTCAGGATCTGTTTACTGAACAACCACGTAACCAAATCATGGAGACGAGTAAGAGTAGTTTTCATTTCAAAGGCAGGCAGACGCGGTAATGGAAACTCGAAAGATTTCAGACCAATCAGTCTAACGTTCTTTGTACTGCAGACTCTCGAGCGACTCCTAGACAACCATTTGCAAAGCAAAACAGTAGCACCATCCCTCTCCAAAGCACATCACGCATACTTCAAAGGTAGATCGACAGAGACAGCTCTTCACGAGGTAGTGCGAACTATAGAAAACTACATACAATACCAAGAATACTCCCTTTCTAGACATAGAAGGAGCTTTCAATAACGAACACCTTGGAGCAATCCCAGAGTCCCTTAAGGAGCTAGGGATAGAAAGCTATCTGGGTCAATGGATTGCTTCTATGTTTAGTACTAGAATTATTCAGGCAGCACTAGGCAATAGCAATATAACCAAACTTGCCAGTAGGGGAGCACCCCAAGGCGGTGTTATCTCACCTCTACTATGGCTTTTAGTCATGTATAAAATCCTTTTAACTTTAGACAGAGAAAGAATCAAGGAAGTTGGGTACGTAGTGTCAAGGAAGTTCTACTTAGGTAAGCACTTTGGCCAAAAAGAGTGATCTTGGTGTCAACTCGAGCAAAACTGAACTGATACTCTTCACCACTTAAACCAAAATACCTAACTTTGAAGTTCCTCGGCTAAATGGTCAACTGCTATCGGTCAGAATTTAGGAGGTATCCTAGACCCTAAACTCAACTGGAAGCTAAACAGAGAGCAACGGGTATAGAAGGCATGTATAGCTTTCTATGCTTACAGCAAAACCTTCGAAAAAAAAAATTAGGAGTGCAACCAAAATTGACCTTATGGATGTGCACAGCTGTGGTACGACCAATTCTCACCTATGGATCAATAGTATGGTGGCTGGCTCTAAAGGAAGACTACAATATAACTAAACTTAACTAGGTACAAAGAACGGCATGTATAGGCACCGCAGGCACTCTACGGTCAACCCCGACTGATGCCCTAACAGCGTTTCTGCACCTTCTACCTTTAGATCTACACATACTTAACAAACAGCAAAGCACACAGTGCGGCCAGACTCAGGGAGTGTGTTTTCTAAATACTTAAAAATCTCGATATCATAAAGACTTCCGGATGTTATCAGTGTGTTTCAGGCAGAATTACTCGCTGTCTGGGAAGCCTGTCGCCAGATCAAAATACACACAAATATAACGCCGAGGCAAAAGAACGCCATATTCATTGATAACCAAGCTACCATAAAAGAAATTGCCAAAGTGAGCTAGCCTCTCTAGATGGCCAATTTAAGGTAACCCTGATTAGGGTTCCAGGCACAGTAACGTTTATGGAAACGAACTTGCTGATGAACTAGCTAGGCAAGGCTCAGCCCTCAACGCATCACTTGCGGAATAGGTTCAGATTCCGCTTGGAGCAGTTAAAGCAAAAATCTTCTCAAAATTCCTTGCTTAGGCCAACCAAAGACATCGCTATGTAGGAAAGGCAAGCTTATAAAGGCCTGCCGATATTTTCTGAGGTCAAATAGGTGAACCCCACAGGCGGATCAGTAGAAATGCGGTGAAGTGAGAGGGTTGTGATCAGTTATTTTCGGATCATAACCTCGCTGAAAAAGGAAGAAGAAGAAGAAGCCAACCTCAGGTGGACTAGGCTAACAAACTGTGTCATATCTAGAAAGATGTGGCCAAAAGACGACAAAGCAAAACAAACGACTTCTTAAACCGAACGCGTAGGGACATCGCCAGGATAACAGCGACCACCACGAGTCACTGGCCTATAGATAGATAGATAATTGTTGTGAGGTGCAAGTGCACTGCGACCTTTAGCAGATCTATTGTGCCCCTCAAACTAAGACTCCAGTCGATGATATGCTCGGTCTAGAGCAGTCCAGCTGATGCTGGAAAGTATGCACCTATGTGATTTCTTCTTTTGTGGATCAGTGCTTCGGATTCCATAAAAGCGTGCGATGGTGTTTCTGTGAAGTCCCTGCAGAATCTGCAGTGTCTGGCTCTTTCTATTCCCAGTTTCCTGAGATGCTCCTAGAGACTGCAATGACCTGTTAACATGCCCGTCAAGATGCAAAGTCGGTTCTTGCTGACTCTTCTAATTCTTTTCTGGTTGTATTTCCCCAGAAGTTCATTCGCCTGATTTAGTAGGGGGATATCGTCCCAATGCTTGGCCCATTTGTTCTCTTCCTCTTTTCTTAAGTCTTCCCTTATTTTGTGGGGCCCTATCTTACAAAAGGGTTCTGGTCCAAGGAACGGCGTGTCTGATCCGTTTCTTGCTCGTTCATCAGCTGCTTCGTTCCGCTCCACTCCTACGTGTCCTGGTACCCAGTAAAGAGTTACTTTAGTTGCCTCTCCAAGTTTGTTGATGTTGGTGAGGCATTTCCATACCAATTTGGATCTGATCTCATGCGAGGTCAGTGCGTTTATAGCGGCTTGGCTGTCTGACAGTATTGCGATATCCTTCCCGCCATAATTCCTGTCTAGGTTGCATTGCGCGCATCTTTCGATCACGTGAACTTCTGCTTGAAATATACTGGGGAATATTCCAGTGATTCTGAGTATCCCGTAAACCCCCGCCCCAGTGCCTGTAGATGTTTTCGATCCGTCCATGTACCATTAAACTGTGTGTTGTTTGAATTGGTACTTATCGGACTCACTGCTCCAATCCTTTTTGTTACTCAAGTTTGATTCTAACTTTTTTCAAAGCAGCATTTCTTGACCATATCGTCTCTGTGCCAATCCAGAAGTGGTACCAATTTGGATAGGGTTACTCGATCTTTGTTTGCGATGTATGTTCCTTTCCCGATGCCCTCTTTGCTTATTCTCAATTTGGTGCCCTTGGCGATTCGCTCTAGCACTATGTGTAGCGGAGGTATACCTACGATCACCTCTAGTGCGCTTTGGGACAGGTTCACATGGCACCTATTATACATACACAGGCTAATCAATCACTGGCATATAGGAGATCAGGCGGTCAAACTAGGCATCCCACACAACACATACTGTCGCAACTAAAAAAGAAACCCTTATGCACTTTTTATGCGCATGTCCGGCACTAGTGAGGGCCAGACAACGAGCTTTAGGAAAATCCTTTTTCAGTTCCCTTGAGGAGGAGGAAGTCTCTGGGAAAAATATCAAAGATTTCATAATCTTCTTAACCTTAACACACCTTCGCATCCAGGTTGCATGGGTTTTTGGTATCGGCACTTAGTGCTAATTGGGTTCTCTAAAAACAACCACCACACCTACCTACCTACCAACCTAAAAATGCAGTAAAGTGTGAGGCGTATGATCCCTTGAGTTCGGTTCATAACCTTGCCGATATAGGAAGAAGAAGAAGAATGCTGTAGTAATAGTCGTATTAGTTTCGAACCACAAATAACGTTGATATCGTTACATTCCTGCTTCCTCGAGGTTATATTTTGTACGAACGTTATTATTTGAAAGTACTCTTCAATAAAAATTACGTTCACCATTGCTGCCATAAGAAGTCCATTCATCTCCCTCGTTTTATATTTAGTAGATATACTATGGTGCAAAATGTTCGTTACGGAAGTGCGAAAAGTAACCAAAGACCTTTAAAATTCCTGCAAGTACTCCGACCTGTTTTTATGATCAGATTCTAGAATCTTTTGCACAGTTTATACAATATTCTGCATGCACTGTGCATTAAACATTAAGTGTCAGACTTTGTCTATTGCGAATCCGTAAGTATCGGTCGGCAGCGATACTATCGTGCCTTGACTGACAATAGAGATGTTAATGTACTTCTTAGAAATCCAATAAAATTTCACCTTTATCACCATCGGTCGTATAAATAGAAGCCGTCACTGTTACAGACTTGCCCATTTTCTTTCTTCGCCCGAGTTTAATGATAGTAACCTGTCATCAAAGGTGCATACGGTCATTTGGTAGAAACTTTTAACTTCACCTAAGTATACCCTGACATCTTTTAGCAACATCATTACTATCCATTTTAGCAGCTGCCCATTCAACAGTTAAAGGTGCCCATTATCGCTCATAAATCTGCCAACCAACCCACAAAACAATCGCCAAAGCGTACTCACTCGCATGCTAATGACACTTGTCATGGGAAATTGTCACCTCAACTTGTACCGTAAAACAGTTAAACTCGACATTAACTACCGCAAAAAGGCACAAAACAGGTTTACGATACCCGCAAACTCACAAACGGATTTGGAAAGTTCAAATTAAGGTCTCGCGCTAGCCAAGCCATTCTTTTGCATTTAGTCAGCAAATATCTTTGTTTACTTACCTAATGCTACTAAAAAAAAATTGACGTTAACTATGATAATGGTTACGCAAAGAGGTCAGCAAACTCTGAGACATTACGCGGTCAACTTCTCTTCCTCGATGCGTATTTCGAAACAGGTAATCAATCCGCAATAAGCGTTCGACAAATAGTTGTACAATGAGCGGAAAAAAAAGATGAACAAGAAGAAGTGTGTAGAGTGAAAGTAATTTGCAATATTAGTACGAGTATTTTCCTATCGTAAGTGCATAACAAAATAGATTTCAACAGACCACCATGCCACAGTCCTCATCAATGTGGCAAGATGTGGTAATTTTTCCCAATGCATCTTACAATCTTAATTGCTTGACTGAGATGTGTGAAGATGCGTCGAACATTTCCTGGCTTTCTCAAGTATCATTGACAGATGGTGTTTAGTTTTGCAACAAAGTTTAGAAGTATCTAAATGTCAAAGTGACAGTTTCATCAAGGACCGTGGCGCCATCTAAAGTAAAGACTAACAGAAGGCATTAGTGGGTGTGTTTCATTCCACCATTCAATTCAAATTATTACTAAACTTCACTTTTATGTATCTACACCATTACTAGATAGGAAATACCATAATGCAGCAACGCCAACACACACATTAGGCCTAAAAGTAGGTCTCCCACTAGAGGAGAACCCCCTCCCGCGGAATAATCGTGAATCACTTTTATTGACAGATCATTGACATATTATACAAAAGAAGCCGTAAGCAAACCAGGTCGTGCACATCGCGGAGAAGCGACGACGTTCAAGTTGTTTGTTGATTCCACACGAAAGAATATCTCTACTAGGTCGTCCGCCGTCGGTGTGGATGGTGGCTTTTTTCGGATTCAATTAGCGATCAGCAGCCGGTGTGTAAACAAATATATTTCGTATGTCTACTATGCTTACTCAGCTGAAGTGAATTATGATTCATAGACCATGTGATTTTTATGGCCCATACCATTGGTGACAGATTGCTTGCTTAGCATTAATTTAATTAGATTTGATTAGGAGGGAACTTTGAAGTGCATTCGTATCTTTTTTTGATATCATTCCCCTACCACATGTCACCTATCTGTTGGGTTAAAAAACTGCCATAAAAAGATATGAATATTCTAAATGAGTGACAGTAAATTACGTTAAGCTGGCTATAAAATGTCATTTGAAGTGTCAACGTCCTTGAGCAGTTGTCTTTGGCGTTTCATTCTCAAGGGATTTAGACGTCATCAACAACTTGATAGACTCGGAAGTGAAGAACTACTCAGCGTTAATGAATGTGGGTCAACAAA
This sequence comes from Brachypalpus laphriformis, assembly GCA_945910035.1. Taxonomy (NCBI): domain Eukaryota; kingdom Metazoa; phylum Arthropoda; class Insecta; order Diptera; family Syrphidae; genus Brachypalpus; species Brachypalpus laphriformis. Next base: position 40,973,162 of record OX246753.1, read on the forward strand.
ATAATGCCACCCATAATGTATGCATGTTTGTATGTACTCTTTGAATTTTTGTAGAATATCGTTATTGACATATCAAAATAAGGTTTGTTTGAGTGGTAACTAGAACTGTCAATAATTTACATGAATAGTATTTACAAACCAAAAATTGTACAGATTGTAGTACCAACCTAAGAGCATAGCTTCTTTCTGCACTGTGAGATGCGTCGACATGAGGTTAAGTATTGTACCTAATGCTTCCATGGGGCATATTCTCATTGCCCCGGTAATGCCGACACAGGCTAATCGGTGCAGTCGATTAAGCTGTTCCATAGGTTTGATCTGTGGTATTTTAGCCCACCATACTAGAGAGCCGTGGGTCATCATTGGTCTGATGATTGTGCTGTATATCCAGTAGATCATCTTGGCCTTTAGACCCCATTTTTTACCATAGAAGTATTGCCATAGTCGCCTTGTTGATAACACACTTTAGGTGAGAGTTACAGTTAAGCTTTTTATCCAGGATTATCCCAAGATATTTTGCTTCCCCTGCAGGGCTGAGGGGGTATTTTCCAGTGAGATTTGCTTCAATTCAAGCTTCCTCTTCTTAGAAAAGGGTACAAGGATATTTTTTTTTGTGTTGATGGTAAGGCCCTTGGTTCTACACCATTTTGAGATCAAGTTGAGGGCACCTTCCATCATTTCCGACATGATGGTTTTGAATGTGCCTACAACGCTGATGACGACATCATCTGTGTATCCCTGAACTCCAGATTTGGTTAGTAGCTCTAGGAGTTCGTCTATAACTAAGGTCCAGAGCAGAGGAGACAGTACTCTCCCCTGCGAACAACCTCTGGTGGCTATAATAGTTTCAGCGATCCTTCGCACTCTAGCTTTATTTGTCTGCTTTGTAGCGTGGATAGAATCCAGTTTATGATCAGAGGTGCGATACCTTTCCTAGTCATAGGTGTGTTTATTGCTTCATACGACGTGCTGTCAAAGACTCCCTGTATGTCAATAAAAGCACAAAGGGCGATTTCTTTGCAGCCAGGGTTTCGTTAATTTATGAAACCAGGTTGTGAATGGCGGTCTCTGTGGATTTGCAAGGTTGGTATGCAAATTGGTGTGCTTGTAATAGATCAAAAATAAGAAACGTATCCCTTATGTAGTGATCAACGATTTTCTCCATAGATTTTAGGAAAAAAAAGGCTGAGGCTGGTGGAACGATAGGATTTGGGCGATTGTTCCACCTGTTTCGCTGGCTTTGGTGTAAGGACTACGACTACAGTATGCAGCCTAGCATAAGACTGGACCTAAATATCCGCAAAAGGGAAGGAGTCAATAATTCCTGTCCTTGTTGTAGGAGACAGAAAGGAATACCATCTTCAGCTGGTGATTTAAATGGACTGAAAGTGGAGAGAGCACATTTTATATGGTTGGTGGTAAAGATTTTACCCAATAGACTATATTCCTGTCTAGAGAAGTTGAGAACAAGGTTCCTCAATTGCGCTGGAGAGACCGCGCTATCGGGGATGCATCCTGGGGGGTGGGTGTCGAATAAAAGTTGACAGGTCTCCTCAGGACTGCTTGTAACCTCGCCGTTCTGTTTCCTTAAAGGACCCATGTAGTTCAAGTGGCTCTGCTCTAGGGCTTTTTGCAGTCATGCCGCCAACCGGCACTACTGCCACTATCACAGAGACTCGGTTGGGTGAGTGTTCTGCGATAGTGGTTGGGTGAGGACGTTGTGCTCTCTTGTCCTTTCCTGGACTATACGGCTCCAGTCTTCGTTTTTTCTCGTGAAACCTTGGGCAGTTAAATGCAACATGTTCCGGGTCTTAGTCGCATCCAGGACATACTGGGCATTCTGATGAGTCGTTGAGTCTAAAGCGATGAAGGCACCGGTGATACCCACCATGACCTTATAAAAATTGCATCAGTTGATCGTTTACCTCTCCATGGCTTCTATTTCTCCATGATTCTATACTCGGAATAAGTCTGTGTGCCCACCTTACCTTGTGTGAGGAGTCCCATCTTTGCTGTCACATCCTTATTGGTGTTTCCCTTTGTTGTTTTCTTATTTCAGTAGTGTTCGGGTGTTCAATAAATCCATCCCGAATTCTTCTTGCTTCATCACCCAGGATACCTATGGTGATCATGCTCGCAATGACGTACGCCGCTTCATCCAAGATAGTCCTAAAAGCCGATATGACCCGAAGTGCAGTGAGTCTGTAGACAATATTTATCCGCAGCCGATGCTGCTTAATTTTTAGCGCCTCCGACCAGATTGGAGATGCATAGAGCATTGTTGAGCTGACCGAACACGCAGTCCTTTTTTAATGCTGAGCAAACGACTGTCATCCAAGAAGGATTTATGGACACTATATTAGAGCTGGTGGACAAGGTCGTTAAGTCACATTTTCATGATTTGTTTTACAAATCAGGCTGGCTTCTAGGCGTGCGTTCTGATCTCTGCATTGCAAGTGGATGAGTATCAATTTCGAAAAAAATTAAAGAAAAATGTGGAACATGTCGCCAGTGGAAGAGGATTGATTTCTAAAGCCTCATATCATCCGTTGGTTCTTTCCAGTACTGATCTCTTCACCAGGATCTGGAGGGTAGCACAAATGACCGTCGACGGGGATCTTTTCACCTGGAACTTGGTGTCACAGACTACTCGATGGATCGCCTAAGGGTACTAAAGGGTAATGCAGCTCACTGCTTTAGCAGAGTTAGGCTAGTCCTGAGGAGCACAGACAAGGTCTCAGATGAACAAAAACCTTCACAAATTGCCAAAAAGGTTGCCATAGATGCTGCCACCTACCCCAAAGACGCAGCATCTTAGGTCACTGTGAAATGTACTACAAAGGTGTCCCAAATCTTGCAAAACGAACTCCTTGTAGTCTCGGACCGGTGTGCTGGCGAGGTTCTATCGATCAACCCCAGCAAGACAGTCGATGTACTACCAACAGGAAAAAGAACGCTAAACTTCGGTTCAGTGACTCTAAGTGATACAGCCATTGGTTTTCCGGTGAAGTAAAATACCTAGCAATTGCCCTAAACACAAAACTTAACTCAAACTCCCATATTAAACATAACATTGCCAAAGCGATCACTTCCGTGTGGGCCTGTCGCTGGAAGGATGGAAAAATTTGGGATCTGTGCCCTCAAGGGTACATTCTGGTTATACGAATAGACCAGGGTGGCAAAACCCACCCTAACGTACGCATCCATTGTCTGGTGGACAAAAATTAAGGATGTCCCAACCATCACAAGGCTCAATAGACTTCAAAGATTAGCATGTCTTGGAGTCACAGGTACAATGCAGTCCTGTCCTATACCAGTCATGAAGCCTATAATCAAACTCACCCCATTACATATATTCGTCAAAAAGTAGAAGTTCACGAATAATGCCGAACCGCTGCTTGGTCCAAATAAATCGTGTGGATTCAGTAGTTGGTGCCGGTGTGAACGGACTCAATTATAAAGTTTCGAAACCACTTGGAATGAGTTGCAGTCGAGCTTTACGCTATTGAGATTTGCGCTTGCATGAATCTGCAATCAGGCATCAAATGACGTACCACCATCCACATGCTCACTGGCAGCCCAGCGGTGCTCACAGCACTGATCCCCCACTTGATCAAATCAAAATCAGTTTCAAGCTGCTGCGACAGTTTACAAAATTTGGCCCAAAGCAATAAAGTAAAATTGTGGTGGGTACGGGGCCACTTAGGCGTTGACAGCAATGGAACTCCAGATCTGCTACCCAGAAAAGGCTCCTTTGACTTCTGCCTTGGAACAGAACCCCAAGCAATTGTACAACATGTGCATTTCCCTCTTGAAAAATACCAAACAATCTAAAAAAGCTGTCCGACCCTTCCAAAGGAGACAGTTGATACTCTTAAATAGAGTAGAAATGATATAAGAAAGCTTGTGAATTTTCTTACTGGTCACTGCCGATTAAAATACTGCCTCAACAAAATGGAAATGTCGGAGGATATCACCTGTCACCTCAGTGTAGACGAAGACTGAACCGCAGAGTACATGCTCGTACAATGCAAGTGTGGAGCTCCCCTTTATGCCCTCGACATCAATATTATTAATATTTGTGTAGAGTTATCTTGCACTTCGACCTAATAGTCTATTGCGCCCCTGCACCTTGGTGAGGTTTATTTCCTGGGTAGAGTTCCCTTCGCATTATAATTCCTTCGGAATTGCTTGCTTTGCCTTGGCGAGAATAGTTCACCCTAGAGCTGTTTCTCCAAACCAGTTTCTTTAAGAAATTTGAGAATGAGAAGTGGGTCTATAGTTGACATATCCTTATCTGATATTTGGTACTTGCCCAAGTATTTCAGTCGTTTTGTATGTCAGTGCCCCACAAGATTCCAGTAGATGCACCTGAGTTTCGCTTGAGTTTCGTGAATGCTCTCCGTGCCCCGTTAGGAAGCTTGTTAGAACTTGTAGGTTATTCTCGTTAAGGTGGATGCAGGCCTCGAATCTTTGCCAGTTGTAAGATTCCAGTAGTACCTTAGGTTGTCTCAGACCTTTACGAGAAGTATTAATCCAGGTTTTTGTTCTGTTTTCTTTTTCCATTTTCCTGAATTCTTGGCATATGGTATATTTCCCTATTCCGCAGAATGGTTCAGGTCCAATGAAGGGTTCTGCAGCTCCTTGTCTTGTCAAGGTATCTGCTGCTTCATTACCTTTAATCCCGACATGGCCGTGTGTTCAGTAGAGCGTTACTTTTTTCATTAAGTTTGTGTAGGCATTCCCACGCTAGTTTCAACTTAACGAGATAGGAGTCAAGTACTTTGAAAGCTGTTTAACTGTCTGACAGTATTGATTTGTCGCATTTGTTGTATCTTCTTTCGAGATTGCGTTGGATACATCTATCTATAGGACAAATTTCAGCTTGAAAGATGCTGGTACTCTTGCCCATGGGTTCTGAGTGCTTTGTTCTTGGCCCAAACACGCCTGCCCTGTTCCTTCCTCAGTTCTCGAACCGTCTGTATACCACTTTATCGTGTGCGAATATTGTGGATTCATTGCTCCAATCTTTCTTGTTACTTAACTTCGTAAAAAAGTTTTTCTCAAAGCTAAATATTCTAAATATAGTCCCTGGTGTGACTGCCAGAAGGGAAAGTATTCTTAAGAAGTGCATCGTATTCTCTCGAACTAACGCATTTGTCCCTCTCAATACGTTCTTTTGTCATCTTTAGGATCGTCCACAATGCATTTTGCTCCACTATGAGATCAAGCAGAATTAGATCTAGGAGTACTTCCATGGCTGCAGTTGGACATATTCTCATGACTCCGGTGATGCAGAGGCACGCAAGTCTTTGTACTTTTGTAAGTGTCTCCCTCATTGTGACTAGACTGGTTTGTTTTGCTCACACTATCACTCCATATATGATCATTGGCCTCACAATGGCAATATACATCTATCTAAGAATATTTGCACTACTTTCCCAAGACTTACCCCTAGGAACTTGCATATCATGAGAGCACGGGCAGCCTCTTTGGATATCTCCTCTGTGTACTTTTTCCACATCAGTTTACTATCTAGATACTTCACTTCTCCTACTGGTGTCAGTATCATTCTCGACAGCCTCGACATCATGCGAATGGAATGAGTTCCACGTATCACCAAGAATGCAATGAAAATTGACTATTTACCTCTTCTGAGATTGAAGCAAAGTGGACCATTTTTGTGTCTAAGTGCTTCAGATAAATTTTTGTTACATCTCCCTTCAATTCAATGAACTAAATACGTCATTTATAAACGAAATGATCAGTCACACAGATCAATACGAGATCTCGTTAAATTAGATACGTCATCAGCACATTTGACCTCCTTAACTTTCAAAACACAATCTCATACCCTCCTTGGTCAAATATATGTACTAATATAACACCCATATCCAACTGTCACCACTTTCGATGTTATTGTCGCCGCCTCGGGTCATAACAAATAGAAAATGGCAACAAATTTAATTTCTATCAATAAATTTATTTAAGATAATCAAACTTTCCACCAACAATCGTGCAGATGTTCCTCGCAGCCGAGTCCCACACAATAAATTCTCGCCCGCTCCAAGCACATACAAAACATGTCACTAGGCTTCCTCTGTTTAATCGCATCCAAATCTGCCCCCTCGTCCTCTGTATAAATTGATTTTCCATGTTGGTGTCATAAAGGTAAATATGTACACAAATATTTCCCAGCATTTTCCATGACTCTAGCGCAAAAAAAGAAGTGAAATCTTGGCCAAAAAAAGTTAAACAAACGAAGCCCACATTTGACGGTCACGTTGATTGAGCACTATGAACCTGTCTTTGTACCGAGTCAGCACCACAGTAGCTCACCGCCACCCCACCAACACCAACAATGTCAAGAGCGCATCATCAGCAAATATATTCATCTACAAGTTCCTACTGCTTCTCTGTGCGAATTTAGCGCTGCACTTTCCACCAAAAATGAACGACACAAACCAAAAAAAAAAAAAAAAAAGAAAACCGCCAGTGAAAGCGAATTCAACGGCCAGCACGACACAACACTCGTTTCGCAAATTTATTTATTTTTTCATCGGGAACTGCAAGTTGATGCAATTTAACAAACAACTGGCAACTTACTTTCCATGGATTGTAACAAGCGCAGGCAAATGTCAAGGTCTTCTTCGGCAGGGAAAACGTATCCAGCAGCGATGCGCTGAGATGAAAATGGAAAGTGGGTAAATTGCTCCCACAGCATGGCGATTTATCTATACGAGTATCTAGATGCATTTGCATAGAGTAGATTCCCGCCGAAAGTTATAGCTGGTTCGCCATGAGTAAACCAATTCTGGCCACGGCTGAATGGATGATATACTTCTCTGTCGACGGATAAACCAGATATTCGTGTGGCGGTACACATTTTGATTATCGCTTTTCGGCCAAGTATGGTAGCACATTCTTGGATTTCAGTAGACAGATACATATAGAATCTGATTGAAGTTGAAATACTTGTTCTATTGAATGTGAAGAGTAAACAGATTCGCTATCTACACTACTTCACTGAATGATTCTAGATTTCAGATTATTCATTGCTGTGGTAGATAATGTGGTACAAGATAGTGTGGGCAGTGGTAGCATATTTATCTGATTGACGATATCCATCAAAAAAGCAACCAGATGTCTGGAGCACAGTACATTAGTACAGAAATTGCAGCGGAGGTATGAGACAATCGAAAATAGCAGCATTATTCTCACTCTGGCACTCCGGAAGCTATCAGGAAGCTTAAAAACTTCTTTGGGTATTTAACAGCTCTTCGGTGAGACAAAAAATCCTTTACTCACTTGGATAAAAAGTGAGGTCTTATTGCTTTTCGCGCGGAATCTACAAATAGGACCCGATGAAAGTATAAGCTTATTCTTCGGTTGTTCTTGCCCTGATCCACAAGAAACTTACATTTTTTGAGCATCAGGATGGGGAAAAACTACTTACTTACTTAGGTGGCGCTACAGTTCGGGGTGAACCTGGGCCTCAACCAACAAGCCTCTCCATTTAGCCCGGTCCTTAGCTAATTGCCTCCAGTTGCGCACTCCAAGTTGGTCGAGGTCCCCTTGAACTTGTGCGGGTCACCTACGGCGATGATTCCCTCTACTGTACTGTCCATGTCCTAATCATCTCAGACATCCGATGTCGCTGTACAGCTCGTATAGTTCGTGATTGAATCTTCTCCTCCAAAACCCGTCAACGCAAACGGGACCGAAAATCTTACGAAGAATTTTTCTCTCGAAGCGACCAAGGATATCTTCATCCTCTTTTTATAAAGTCCATGTTTCAGCACCGTAAAGCAGGACTGGGATGATCAAGGTCTTATATAGAGTCTCCTTAGTTGTTCGAGATAGGGCTTTACTGTTGAATTGCCCTACAAGCTCAAAAAAACAGCGATTGGCAGGAGTTATTCTTCGCTTGATTTCTGCGCTGATGTTGTTTTTCGAGTATACAGCGAAGCCAAGGTAGACAAAGTCCCTTACTACCTCGAAGTTATAGCTGCCGACTGTGACGTTCTGTCCAATTCGTCGACGTTGGCTGTCTCTCCTTGTTGACAGCATATACTTGGTTTCGCCCTCGTTTATCCCTAAACCCATTTTGGCCGCTTCCGCCTCAATGCTTGCAAACGCACCGGTGACAGCCCGCTGAGTTCTTCCGACAATGTCTGTATCGTCGCCATATGTAAGCAGTTGTACAGACTTGTGATAGAATGTGCCTCCGGTGTTGGCTTGTGAGTTCCGCACAATCCGTTCAAGTACAATATTAAAGAAGTCACATGACAGCGCGTCACCTTGTCTAAAGCCTTTTTTGACATCAAAGGTCTCGGTGAGGTCATTACCGACGTTGATGGAGCAGCGAGCGTTCTCCATCGTCAGCTTGCACAGACGGACAGATTTAGCAGGGATGTCAAAACTAGACATGGCTCTATAAGGCTCTTCTCTATAGATGCTGTCATATGCGGCCTCGAAATCGATAAAGAGATGGTGAGTATCGATTTGGAATTCTTGGGTTTTCTCCAGGATCTGTCGAAGCGTGAAGATTTAATCGATTGTGGACTTTCCTGGCCTGAAACTGCTCTGATAGGGTCCAATCAGGCTGTTGATAAAAGGATTCAGGCGTTCACACAATATCGCAGAAAAGATCTTGCGAACGATGTTCAGGAGGCTGATGCCTCTGTAATTGGCGCAGTTAAGGGGGTCTCCTTTCTTGTGGATCAGGCAAACGATGCTGAGATTCCATTCATCAGGCATACACTCGTCTGACCAAATCTTAGAGATGACTTGGTGTATGCACTCTACCAATTCATCCCCAGTGGGCGCCGTGGCGTAAGTGGTTAGTGTGTCGGATCACTACGCATCAGGTTCCAAGTTCGAATCCCAGAAAATACCAAAAAGTTTTTTCACGGTCCCACGTCTCGCAAGCGTCTGACAAACATCCGAGAGTATTGTTGTCACGCAAAAGCTTCTCAAATCGCCGTTCGGATTCGGCATTAAAACTTGTAGGTCCCTTCCATTCGTGTGGAAAATATAACGCACACAACGTGAGTGGTTGCGAGAAGCTAGGCCCTGGCACTTTAAAGAGCTGTTGCGCCAAATATTTGTATTTGTAGTTCATCCCCAGCTGCCTTGAAATGTTCGGCCGGTAAGTCGTCAGGTCCAGCAGCCTTGTTGGATTTTAGCTTGGATATTGCTATCCTCACTTCGTGATCAGGTGGACGGAAATTTTGACTATCATCGTCTATGTTGAATGGTTCATTCTGCCTGACAGCGGGATGTTTGTCTTCGTCGCCGTTATACAGTCTGCAGAAGTAGTTTTTCGATATTCTCAGCACCGACTGTGATTCTACTACGAGGTTTCCATTTTCATCTCTACAGGTTTCTGTATGGGTATTGCTTCTCCGGCACGTTCTTTTTACCTTTTAGTAAAACTTCCGTACATTGTTCCTGGAATATAAATTCTCGATATTCTCAAACGCACGCTTCTCATGCTCTTTCTTCTTCTTTTGGAGAAGCCGATGTTCAGCAGCTCTCGTCATCCTTTGCAGCGCCGCTTTGTATGCCTCCTGTTTTGCTACATGCACTCGCCGGCATTCTTCGTCAAACCAGGTGTTTCGCGGTGGTGGACGAGCGAGACCCAGAACATCATTCGCGGCGTTTCTGATGGCATGTTGGCAGCGTTGCCACTGGTCTTCGGCACTTGATGCTGGCGGCATAGGGGTGATTGAGAGATTTCGGGATATGCGTTCAGCGAAGAGTCTGGCGGTCTCTTGCGATTGTAGCTTTTCGACGTTAAATTTTCTCACAGTGATTCTTCTTTGTTGCTCAGATTGGGATATCCGCATTCGTACCTTAGCTACAATAAGATAATGATCCGAGTCTATGTTCGGAAGGTGCGGACATCCAGAATAATGGAGGCATGCCTTGCGTCGATCGCAATATGATCAATTTGGTTGATCGTTACATGATCATTGGACCGCCATGTGTTGCTATGGTCACATTTCGCTCCACAGCGAAATCAATTATCCTTAGTCCGTTATCAGACGTGGTGTCGTGTAGGCTATGCTTACCGACTGCCCTACCAAAGACGTTCTCCTTTCCTATTTTGGCGTTAAAATCGCCCAATACGATTTTAACGTCGTATTTAAGACATTGCTCGTATGTTTTGTCGAGGAGCTCGTAGAAACACTCTGTGGTGGCAGGGTCCTTTTCTTCCGTGGGGGCATGAACACATATTAGGCTTATCTTAGCGAATTTAGCCTTGATCCGGATAGTCATAATACGCTCGCTAACGTGTCGGAAGCTTAAGACTTCTTGCCTAGGTCTGCCGCGTATGACAAATCCGCATCGGAATAAGCCTCTTTAGCAATCACCGTAGTAGACGTCACAGTTTTCCATCTTTGTTTTGCCCGGCCCATCCCATCGCACTACCTGGATGGCGGTAATATCTGCTTTATAGCAGTCTAGTGCATCTGCTAGTTGTTCGGCTGCACGTGGTTTGTAAAGGAACAGAACATTCCACGTACAGGTCCGATGGTCGTTGTCCTTATTTAGTCTGCTGGGGACGTCATTAGTTGAGTCATCCTTATCCGAGGCTTTTGGTTGTTTCGGAGCCATAGATTCTTTACGTGGTAGGGAAATTACCCCTCCAACCTGGAGGACCAGTTCCGGTGCCAGTGGTCTACTACGGCAGCATAAGCGCTGCCGTTGGGCCATTAAGGGCTCCTCCGCCACCATGTCTATTCCAAGGTCCTGACTAACATTGGAAATTCCTTACCGACCTGTGATCCGAATACGTCGAAGCAGCTCGCGCAAGGTATTCACTAAGTTCAACCTAACTGGAACTATAGACTCCACCGTTGTATTACTAGTTTGAGAGACATCAAACGGTCGCTGGACTTCGAAATGCTCAAGACGTTACCAAGTAGCCCTGCCGCAAGGATGATACCGATTCCGTTCTTAGCCTTTTCCGATCCGTAGTAGAACATCTTGTAATCTTTTGTCCTAATGTCCAAGAAACGCGCCCGATTTCTGGTGTTTTTCCATTTCGTCTCTTGGACACACAAGATATCAACCCGCCTTCTACTCATCATCTCTTTCACCCTGTAACTTCGACCGGTCATGCTTCCAACGTTCCAACTCGCGACCCTCAAATTTCGACGAAACTGTTTCGTTATTTTGCTAGCCCCCGGAATCCGTATAGCTCTGACCCGAACATTTCTGCTCGGCCCAAGATCAGTACCATGCACAGCAGTGGTAGTGCCTTTCCTTTCAGCAAGTATTAGCATAATGATACAGTTTTGCAATATTACCATATTGCGATGGTATTTGTGGTTTGACACGTGCAGGCTCCTGTTTTATTATTGTTTGTTTGATCTTTCTTTTATGACACGGTGATCTCCAGTCGTGTCAACCCACGGACTCGCATGCACACTTGTAGGAGGATTTTTAAGGTAGTGTATGTGTCGCTAGGCTTTCTTGGGTGTTATATTGCCTAGATCTGATTTGTCCCCTTAGTCGCCTTTCACGACAAGCGCTAGTTGTTGGGAGGCGCTGCAGTGATATTCTTAACCCGTCCCTGCACGGGGAAAACTGGAGATTGCATTCATTGTTCATAATTTTTGATCGAAATATAAGAGCAATTTTTTCTACACAAACTAGGCTCTAATTATTAGGTAGAACACATAAATTATCCATCACTTATCTATCGGTGAAACCCCAAAGCAAACACGCAAAAGTATTTATGATCAACAGCTCAACATACAGTTTGGTTAACCCAGATTAAGTGCAAGAACATCGAAAATTTACTCAGAAACTAACGTAAACTTATCTCTCTCACACTTTGCATTGGCCAATTGAAATTCAGAGCATTTTCACCCTCTCGTAACTTGTAACGGAAACTTAGATACACACCATACTTAGTACACCGTCTCTGCACGATGGAATTTCGAGTTTGGCCATTATAATTCCACACACAGCTCTAGTTCATTGCTTGCAGTGTGATCGTTGTTACCTCTCTAAACGGTGATTATACGTCTTTTTTGTTTTTTTTTTTTCCTCCAAAGCCAACAAAATAAGCCCAAGGAAGAAACGAACTAAGCAGAATCCAACAACAAAATCCAAATCACAGTGAATGTATGAACTATGAATGCATTTTACCAATCTTACATAACCGACACAAATCACCTATAGAATTGTATTTGGACTCGAATTTGGGGTTCGAGTTAAGCAGCGGCTCGACGAGGTAATTTAAACATGATACGGCGGCGGCGGCGGCCCGTCAGACGTAAAAAACAGGCGCAGACAGTTGTATACACAATGTCGTGAGCAGAATGGTTAATTAAATGTTGGGCAAAGGAAAAAACCAGGAAATGGAGCAGTGTTGAACTTTTATGGACTGCACTCCGACGCAAAGGTGTTTGACCGGGTGTTTGATTGATAAATTGCAGATAAAATTTAAAAAAAAAAATTAATTTTGACTCAGTTTTGAGTCAAAGAACTGCCGAAAGTCGTGATCTAAAAATGAAATCCGGCTTACTTTTCACAAAATCTGAAAGAAGAACCTTGAATTATCATCAAGTTGAGAATTAATAAAACAGCGTAGCGTGTAACTGCTAAAACTGATTCGTATTCGGTTTGGTATTTTGTTAAAACTCAGTCGGTAGAACTAAGTCAAACATGTGTGTCTACCGTTTGACGGTGTGTCAACATGGTAGCAGCCAACCTTCGTTCGCCACCTTAATCAAAGTTGATGTGAATAATTGCATTAGGAGTAAAAAAAAATGTTTATTTTTCTTATGCCTCTGAGGTGCTAATTGGTGCTGGCTAAAAATAAAAAAAAAAAAAAAAAAAAAAAAAACAATCCCTGCGTCAATAGAAAAACAAAAGAGTTGGTGTGCGAACTTGTTCCTTTTTTTTTGTCTGTACTCTTTCACTAATAGGCAAATTAACAGTTTTATTTACAACTCAAACAATTACGGTCTTTGTTGAATACTGTTAAAAGATAGTAAATTATTTTTGTGGGTTGGTCATTATGCGTTTTAATGAATTGGTATTCAAATTGCTTGAACGAGGGATATGCCTTTTAAGAAGACAATTAACACCTAAAGTAAGTATAATGAATTTAAATCGAAACCTGTAGTTTGTTTTGATGCTCATTGTAATATAAAAGGCTGCAGACATTTTATAAAGCCGGCTAACAATGTCTAGGTCAGTGAGTTAGTCAGTCAAAGGAGCGTTCTTCAGATGATGGGAATCCCTTAGCTTTCTCTGAAATTAAATTGAACTTTCTGGTTTTCAAAATCTTTAGGAGCGTTGTTTATTACACAGTCAGTAGTCGATTTTAGAATGTTCTTAATGTATTTTCCAGTAGACAAATGGTAGTGCATGCGATTATATGAAGACACAGGGGTTTTCACTTAGCCTACCAACTACTGCTCTCAACCTCGACGTGGTGACGTCTTAATGCCTAGTACCTTGGTCGGAGATAGGGTAACCAACTCTATTGGAAGATTTTTGGAGGCAACAGGGGAGACAGAAAAGAGGAGTGCTCTCTTAATGGAGAACTTCTTCTTGTTCCAGGTGGTAGCAGATGAATTCCCTAGACGGAGTCAACGATGGCGTCTACAGTTCCAGTTAGGTTGAACTTAGTGAACACTTTGCGCGAGCTGCTTCGACATATTCAGATTAAAGGTCAGTAAGGAATTTCGAATGTTAGCCAGGACCTTGGAATAGAGATGGTAGCGGAGGAGCATCTTAAAAGGCCAACGGCAACGCTCATCCGTAGTGGAGTGGGTAGCGTGGTCGGAAAGATCAGCTTGCATGACACCACCGTCCGACAACTGATTCAGGATTCAGATTCACATTCCAGTGAGATTAAATGTTGTCGTAGCTAGTACACAGATCCCACGTCTCAATATTCACAAGGGGATATGACTCTCTTTTGATCGAAAAACTGTCAATCGTTGGATCGACGTAAGGCACTATTTCATTATCCTGAGTGTCTTGTCTTTCCGAGGAGCCAACGTGAACTCGGATCACTACCTAGCTAAAGTGAAGATACGAATGCGGATATCCTGAAATCAACGAAATTATGTGAGGAAGTTTGACGTCGGACGGCTACAATCGCAAGAGACCGCCAGAGCCTTTGCCAGAGCCTTTTAATTTCAATCTAAGTCCTATGGCGCTAGCAGTAAATGGTGAAGACCAGTGGCTACGTTGCCAACAACCCATCAGAGGTTACGCCTCTGATGGACTGGATTTCTCTCGGCCACCACAACAAAACCTCTGGTTTGATGAGAAATCCCAGCAAGCACATACAGCGACACAAAAGGCGTACTAGACCTGCTCGCAAGCTCTACAAGCGGAGGAGAAAAGAGGAACATCGATTTCTCAGAAAGAAGAAAATAGATTGAAAGATTGAAAGACTTTATTGCAGGAATGAAGTTTACAAATTTTAACGAAAGACAAAGAGAACATGCCAGGGTTTCAAAACAGAAACAAAAGCCTGCAGGGTCGAAAATAGTAACATAGTAAATCGAAGCCAGTGCTGAGGATATAAAACGAACACTTCTGCAGATTGCTAAATGGCGACGATGACCAATATTCCGCTGTCAGGCAGAATGAGCCATTCAGTAGTGACGATGACAGTCAAGATCCCGTCAACCTGATCAGAATAAAGTGAGGACAGCGATATTTAAACTTAAATCCAACAAAGCTGCTGGAGCCGACGGCAGCACCGGCGCACTTTTTAAGGCGGGAGAAGATGAGTTGGTAAGGAGCATGCACCAGCCTTTCTGTAAAACCTAATCGGATGAAAGTATGCCCGATGAATTGAATCTCAGCATCGTTTTGTATGATTCGAAAGAAAGGAAAAGACCCTCTGAACTATGCCAATCACAGAAGTATCTTCTCAACATCGCATATAAAATTCTGTCTGCCGTATTATATATGTATGAACGCTTACAACAGTTCATCAACATTATTGTAGGCCCTTAGCAGGGGGGTTCTTAAGGGAGGCATCTTCGTGCACTATCTGCTAAAGGCGGATAGTAGATGGCAGGGGGTGCGGAACTGTGTCATCTCCAGGCAGATGTGACCCAAATACTCCCGAAAAAGAACACAAGCGCTTCTAAACAGAAACCGTGCAGATATCGCAAGAATTCTGGCAGTTAGTACTGGCCACTGGCCTATCGGGGCTCATGCGGCCAGAATAGGCATTGCATTTAATGCACACTGTCGCAGCTGCAATGCTGCTGATGAGATAGAAACAATATTACACTTCCTCTGCAAGTGTGCGGCTTTAAGCAGGGCCAGTCCGCGCACCTTAGGTAAACTCTTTTTCGACAACCTTATAGAGCTAGCGGAGATTAGCATTGGGCATATTATCAGCTTCCTCAATGTAACGGTGTGGATTTGAATAATCCTTTCTTCTTCTTTTCCCTAGTAGTTAACGTCCGTGTTACATCCGTTAGGTCACTTGAGTTGTGGTAATAAAACGGCGCTTCTGCGCTAATTAAGTGTCGGCATGGTTTGTTGATACAACCACTTCTACCTACCTACCTACCTACCTAGGTCCTTAGCAGTGCGGTTTTAGGTCCGGAAAGTCCACAATTGGCAAAATATTCATACTACGGCAGATCCTGGAAATAAACCCACGAATATAACATCGATACGCATCATCTTTTACACGATTTCAAAGTTGGTTATGATAGCGTGTATAGAGACGAGTTATACAGACCCATGTCCAGTGTCGGCATTCATTCCAAGCTAGTCCGTTTGTGCTCCATCAAAGTCGGTAAGAATACCACCGAACTGTTCCATGTCAGGAAAGGTCTTAGATTAGGTAACGCGAAGTGACGGAATTCACAAGCCAAATCCAGAGGTACAATCTTCTACAAGTCTGTACAACTACTCGCTTACGCCGATGACATTAACATAGCTACAGGATAGGCCCTAAAACGCCATTTTGCGCTCAACAAAATTAAACTACCGGAAGAAAATAGAACAAGGAGTAAAACATAAATTAAGCGAATAAACTAATCTACCCGGTAGAATTCCACGCAGATTTGGAGACTAGGGACAAGCCCTTAACGTGCCACTCCACACATAGAGTCGAGAGTTAGGGTGGGCTCTCGGCCATTGGTGGATTCCATCCGAACCATTTCTTGTTCGTTGGCTGCTGCTTGTCTTGTTTGTGTTTGATGTCGATGTCTTCGTGTGTTTGGTTGAGTTCGTGATGTTGAATATATTTGCGTGATGTAGTTACGCTGTTTCTGGGACGCCCTGTCCCCTCGTAATGTATTTATGCATGATATGTGTGTTGCTCTTGTAGGTATTGGGACACCTCGTCCCCTTGTGTCGAATTATGTGCTTGTCGTTGCTTACAGATATTGGGACACCTCGTCCCCTCTCAATGATTTGTCTTGAGGCGTTGATGTTTCATTTCTTGTTGGTTATGTCGCTCTGGAACAGAATCTCTGCACCGTCTTTTTCCTTGTTGATTGCTTATATTTTGTTGTAGTTAATATTCTTTGTGTTTATTGTGCCCGTTGTAAGGTGGGCAGCTTGTAGATGCGGACACATCGTCATTGCCATCGCTGTCTTACCCTCGCCGCTCGTCTCATTTATCTCTCGATTGTTGGAGAAACCGCTCCTCTCCTTCAGGGTACAATCGAGATCTTCAGGGGAATCCTATATCGATTGTCTCTGCAAGATGCTGGGGAAGTGGGCCTATGGCTGTGGGCCATCAGTGGGGCATTTGTGAGAGATCGAAGCAGGGAAAATGGGTTTAGCGATCAAACGAAAGCAAAATAAAACATGTGATGTCTGCAAAAAAGGATACTCAACATCATCGTCTTGGACAGATATAATTTTGTGGTAGTAATGGATTTTGTCCACCTACCCTCTATGGTAAGCTTCGCAAATGACACCAGTGCGAAGATCAGACGAAGAATTGCTCTTGCCAAACGCTATATCTATGAGCTAAGAAGATAATTGAGTAACAAAGCCCTACCTCGAACTACTAAGGTAACTCTGTATAATACACGAAACATCCCAGTCCTTCTGTATAGAGCAAAGTCTAGAAAGTCTTCGGATCCATCCAGATGGATGGCGCAGTAGAAGATGACGTCGCGGTAGGTGGCGAATACAAGTGGATGGGGATCCCAACTAACATGGCGTATGCAACTGGAAGCAGCGGGCTCGTAACCGGACTGGCACCCTGGACTGCAGCGTAACCTAAGTAAGTAGGTAAGATAGTCTAATGCCAAGATCAGAATATACCACCCTCTAGTATGTATTCAATACGATTCTCTTTTCCAGCAGATAAGACCATCAAATAGTGTTATTAGTAATTGTTTGGTCATGGTCTTCACTAATGGCTCAAAATGAAATCTGGTGCAGGCACAGGTCTCCATTCGGAAGGGCTGCAAGACTAGGTAGACGGTGACATTCTAGGCAGAAAAATATATAAAACGGCCATGTAAGTAAGAAACTTCCCTTCATCGGAAACAGAGATCTTAGTTAGCTAGAGAGCGCGACTGCGTTACATCTTGTTTATTATGGCCAGAACTTTATTTTGCGGCTCTGCTACAGCCATTTCCAGGGTCTGCAGAGGAACACCCCAAGGTAGAGTTCTGTCCCCGCTTATATGGCTTTTGGATGGCAAACGACTAACAAAGGCCTCGTAGGGGCAGCATCTCCCGATAGGTGTTGGTCCGCTAAGTAACGAGAAAGAGCCACTGCAGCCGAAAACCTAGCAGCTCTGTTAGTAAGCCCTACTCCCACCTCCTCGTGGTGCCATCTGGGGATTTCTTCGGAAATTGCTAACGGGAGAGGACGAATGGCGAGCTTCCTGCGCCAAAAAACAGGATAAGTGTCGGTTGGTCTGTGGCCCAGCGAGCCGCAACCGTAAAAACTTTTACTGCTCAGAAACGAAAACCAACGCCTCGGCTACGGACGGATAATTTGATGACGACCTTTGGCTATCGGACACGGACAACGATCGGATTCTGGAACGTTAAGACCCTCCTGGACTCACTCAAGGAAGGGCCTTATAACGCCAGATTCCTCCAATTAGAACGCGAATTCGCAAGGTATAAAATAGACATCTTAGGGCTGAGCGAGATAAGATGGTTCGATGCTGGGGAATTCATCTCCCCAACCAAAAACACTGTCATGCTCTACTCTGGGAAACCAGCTGGAAGTGCACGGAGTTCCGGAGTAGGACTCATGCTAACTCCAGCAGCACGTAGTAGCCTCATATCCTGGAAACCCCATAATGACCGGATATTGACGGCTAGGTTCCAGAGTAGAGTTAGAAAAATTACCATCATACCGACTCTAGACGCGACTGAGGACGAAAAGGATGATTTTTATAGCCACTTAGGCGCCGCCTACACCCAAACGCCTAATGGGGACATCGTAATGGTGATGGGAGATTTCAATGCCAAGGTGGGTAGCGACAACACCATGCTTAAGCACGTGATGGGAGTTCACGGCGTGGGAGACCGTAATGATAACGGTGAGCGGTTTGTGGACTTCTGCAATACCAACCGCCTAGTCATCGGAAGTACACTGTTTAAGCATAACACCTGCCACAAAATCAGTTGGGTCTCTACTGATAGGCAACGAACATCCAACCAGATCGACCACATTGCGATCAGTCGCCGCTTTAGAAATTGTTTCCTGGACGTCCGAAACAGACGTGGAGCTGACGTCGGACAAGAACGAGATCACCATCTTATGGTAGTTCATTTACGCCTTCGTACTGCATCCGTCAACAGCAACCGCTCAAACCTACTTAACATCACCAGGTTTAATATCGACAGGCTCAAGGTTCCCCAAGTGCGCCAACAGTTCAGGGACCATCTTGCCTTAGAAGCAGAAGCTATCAGCAGCATAGAGAACATGGATGACCACTGGAGTGCTGTGAAAAATGCTTTTGCGACTGGGGCACGCACGTATGTCGGTAAAAAGCAGAAACACCACCGCACATGGCTTTCTACAGACACCTGGAGACGGATCGATGAGCGTACAGCAATCAAGGCTCGGATTGCAGCGGCCTCAGCAGTAGAGAGAACCGAACTTGAAGCCCAATACCGTGCGAAGAAGAAAGAAGTGCAGCGTAGTGTGAGACGTGACAAACGTCAATATATCAACTCACTGGCCTCAAGGGCTGAAGAAGCAGCGAGTAGGTGCGACAGTAGGACTGTGTATAGCATCACTAAGGAGCTCATTGGTGGTCGAAACTCCAAACAACATCCAGTGAAGAGTCTAGACGGTAACCTTCTGATTTCGGATGAGGATCAGCGCACTAGATGGAGAGAACATTTTGCTACAGTGCTAAATCACATAGACGATGGCGGTATGATCTCGAATTCGAATGAGCAGTTCGAAGCAACAAATTCCCGAATTCGCACCGCACCTCCCAGTAAAACCGAGATAATAACAGCAATCAAGTCCCTCAAAAGAACAAGGCGGTGGGTATTGATGGCATCCCTGCCGAGCTATTTCAAGCGGCGCCAAATACATCGGCAGATTTGCTGCATCCCCTAATACGGAGAGCTTGGGATAGTGAACAATTTCCACAGGAGTGGAAAAGGGGGATGATCATTAAACTTCCAAAGAAGGGAAACTTGATGGATTGCGGTAACTGGAGAGGTATATGCGTTCTTCCAGCCGTGGCTAAAATAATAGCTAAAATAATTCTAGAACGAATTAAAGAACATTTAGATTCAACTCTCGATGTCGAACAGGCAGGCTTTCGCGCTGGATCCTCCTGCATTGACCACATAAACACCTTACGGATCATTATCGAGCAATGCGTTGAGTATAGGTCTCCGCTACATTTAATGTTTATCGACTTCGAGAAAGCCTTCGGCAGATTGAATCGAGATGCTATCTGGTTGGCCTTGCGCAGGAGAGGCATCCCAGAAAAACTTATAGCTATTATCAAGGCTACATACGAGGGCGGTAAGTGTCACGTCGTGCACAATGGTAAGGTGTCGGAGGATTTTGAAGTCCAAAGTGGAGTACGTCAAGGGTGCATACTGTCACCACTATTGTTTTTGGTGGTTATCAGCGATGTACTCCGTGCAGCATTGACGGAAGGCAACTATGGAATTCGTTGGACTATGACATCTTACCTTAAACACCTAGATTACGCTGACGATGTTTGTCTACTTTCACATCGGATAATGGATCTTCATCTGATGGCCCAAAATCTAGAAGCTGAGGCAAACAAAGTGGGGCTAAAAGTAAACACAGCCAAAACAAAAGCCCTGAGCACTTCTTCTAACAACCGCGCTCAACTTAACATTGCCGGACAGGAAGTCGAGAAAGTTGATAGCTTTCTTTATTTAGGAAGTGTGGTCTCGGCTAATCGCGGTGGCACCGAACTGGATGTGTGCAGCAGAATCGGGAAGGCTAAAGCTGCGTTCGGAATGCTATCTAAAATCTGGAGAAGCAATGTTATCAGCTTAAGAACCAAGCTGCGACTGTTCCGCTCCAACGTAGAATCAGTGCTGCTTTATGGGTGCAGTACTTGGAAGGTGGACACCATTAACACACGGAAGCTGCAAGTCTTTGTAAACAAATGCTTAAGAATCATCTTGAGGATTTTTTGGCCGAACCGCATCTCTAACGAACAGCTTTATCTGAGAACGGGCCAAGAACCTATAAGCATTACTATACGAAGAAGAAAGTGGCAATGGTTTGGACACACCCTACGGCGCGAAGACAACTCCATTGCGAAATACGCCATGCAGTGGAATCCGCTCACCCAGGCAGGCAGAATAGCGGGACGCCCTAGGCAAACGTGGCGCAGAACAGTTGAGGAGGAATCGAGCTCTTTAGGAATGAGTTGGAGGCAGCTCAAACGCGTTGCAGAACTTCGAACACGATGGCGCGCAGGCGTAGTTGACGCCCTATGCCCCCCGAGGGGTTAAAGGATCTAAGTAAGTTATATGGCTCCTTGTGGTGGATGAGATCTTGGTAATACGGAAGGAAAACGGCTTCAACGTGGCGACCTATGCGGACGATGTCGTTATCCTGGTTTCGGGAAAATCTCCCCCAGTTCTAAGTCATCTTCTCACTACAACTAGTGGATAACTGGGTCAGCAGCAAAGGGCTGGGAGTAAACCCTTCAAATGCAGAGGTAGTTCTTTTCACTAAGGAGAGATCAATCCCTACCTTCAGACCCCCAAATATCGGTGGCATTGGAAGGAAAATATTGCCGAACGCGTCACAAAAGCAAGCGTAGCTTTCTACTCATGCAAGAAGAGCATTGAAACCACCTGTGGTGTACCGTATATACACGTCGATTGTAAGATCCATTCTCACATATGGTTCACTACCTTGGTGGACGGTACTTGAGAAGCAATATCAGCTTTCAAACCTCACCAAAATCCAGAGAGCGGCGTGCATCGGAATAATGGGATCAATGAGAACAACATCAACAGCGGCAATGGAAACCATGTTTAGTTTCATTCCACTTGACATATACTGCAGGAGTCTGGCGGCTAAAACCACTGTGAGACTGAGAGACATTCTGTCCAGATGGGGACCACAAGTCGATTGACGGAATCTGATCAAATGAACCCGATGCTAGTATTTGAAAGGAGATTTACTACAAGAATTCCTGACAAAATATAGTGGAAGAACCGAAGAACGATGAAGCAAAAGGAGTTGGCTTTCTACACCGATGGTTCTAAGATGGACGTTGGCACGGGAGCCGGAGTTTATTGTGAAGCCCTATGAATGAACCACTCTTTTAGAATAAACGCCCACTGCAGCGTCTTTTAGGCCGAGATTACAGCCATCATATAGGCTGCTGAAATTATACGCGAGAGTAATATCGTTGGTAAAGCAATCACTGTCTATATAGACAGCCAGGCAGCCGTTAAGACTTAAGGCTTGTGAGAAGCTGCAAATCACTCTTAAACGAGTTATCTAGAGCCAATGCGGTGACCCTCTGCTGGGTATCAGGGCAGATGGATACCAAAGGTAACGAATGGGCTGACGAACTTGCTAGAAAGGGCTCGGCGCTGCACTTATCGCGGGCTCTCCACTCTGTAGCAACCCCAATCAGTTCCTTACGGAAGGAAATAGACGATGAAGCCACCGGTCGAGCAAACACACACTGGGTTCATCTAGAAACATGCGCAACGGCCAGGGTGCTATGGTCGGCATACAGCAAGAAGAGATCAACCTGTCTGGTAAAACTTAGTCGTTATAGCACATGGCTCGTTTCTGGCGTAATTACTGGAGATTGTGCCATTGGAGTTCACGTGGAGCGACTCGGTGTGCTACATAACGACTATTGCAGAAGCTGCAGGGACGAAGAAGAAATTGAATCTGTTAGTCACCTGTTGTGTTATTGTCCTGCTCTATCCGTCAGAAGAATAAGGACTTTTGGTAGTTACTTCTTCTCGGAACTGATGGACTTTCTGGGTGGTTCCGACAGCGGACTCTCTTTACAGCGTTTCCAGAGTTAAATGATTGCACACAATGGACCCGTACTGTTGGTCTGAGTGAGCAGTGACTCTTTGTCACAAGGCACCCATAACCTAACCTACAACTATCTACGAATAATCACTGGAAAAATTATCGCACCATATATCCAACAATATCTGCAGGAACTACAGAGACTGGAATGAAAATGAATTGCGGCAATATCTATCTCTGAACTCGTAGCACGCCGACCAAAACACTTCTGAATAGCGCTACTGGTGAATTGAATCGAATTGGGATGAGATTCAAATGCGTTTTTATTGTGGCAAATGCAACAATGACGATGATGAAGACTGAATCGAACTAAGGAGGACCAAAATGAGCTAATTTTCTCTCAGCCTTAGAACGAAAATTAGTCCATCTTTGTCCTTCCTAGTTCAATTCAATTTTGAGACTCAATAGCCATAGACAATCCTCATCACCCCCATTGTTGCATTTTACGCAATAAAAACGCCATTGAATCTCATCCCAATTCGATTCAATTCACCATACGCACGTGCTACAGCATTTACTTTTTGTCTGCGTTACACTATTGTTCATAGATTTTTCATGAAATTACGTGTCGATCGGTTGTTGATTGTTGAAAGATAGTCTTACCCTTTATCCTCAAATTATTTTTAATTACTTCGACAATGAAAATAAAGACCCCGTCGCACACTACCTTTGTATCTACGATCTCCATTACTGAAGTTACACAAAGCCATTCATTTACTGCAACTTGCTACACCACGTTCATCAGATTTCTTTCTTTTATTTCGCTAATTCACCGTTAAATCACCTTCCCCCGAAAAAAAAATTCGGCCATGACCTTTACCAAACGGAATTGCCCGTAAATTCATCCAAGACAACAATGGAAGGCAAAACTATCCGAATTAGTCCAGAAATTTAGTACAAAAGTCTACTTCTGCCATATTTTTCAAATTCTCATTCAAATTATGCTCCAATTTGTAAAATGATATCCGTAGGCGTTGCGTTGCCATCCGTCATCTTGACCCAAATTTAGAACAAACTCAATAAAAATAAAAATGTCAGATCAGAAAAAAAAAAAAAAAATCACCAAGAATCCGATAACCAAAAATGCCGAAGAAAAAGTAAAAGTAACAAGATTTACGATTGGCACAAGCAAAGTAAAAGTTTTTCTACATGTCATTAGAAAATGAGTTTTGTTTCATTCTGACGGCTTCTATGACACACGATTCGATCCAGACATTTGAATAGCGAAGCTGTATTCTAACGCGATTGGAGTTAGAAGCAGTAACAAGCCACTAGGCAACCAGAACCAGTTCGAGACACTCACACCCTGGAGTGCTTTGTTTCTTTGGTTTTGGTTGTTTTTTTTTTTTTTTTTTTCATCGTCATCATAGATACAGTCGTTGGCAATCTCGAGAGTATGATAATTTATTCCTGCGGCAATGCCATACTCTGGAGTTTGATATTTTCACCGCCAGCCAACGATCGGGGTGAATGGGTTGAACGCTGCCTGAAAGGTTAACTTAAATGTTGGTGGTACTTGTGCCGAGCCGATATCGGTTACCTGGAATAAAGAATGACTAAACTTGCTGCTTGGTTCTTATGATTGAACATTTGAACTTTAGCAACGAAACTGGTAAAGCTCTGTTGGAGGAACAAGTTTCGTTTGGAAGAGATACTGAGACGGAAAGTGAAAATTGTTCATATACACGCATGATGGTAGTTAGAAGAAGGTGAGAGTTATGACTTGTTTGTTGTAATAAATTTGCCACTGAACACGAGTATGTGTGCATTACAACAACTACGTAGATTAGGTTGTTTGACTACTTAGATGTACTGTAGCTGTTGCGCTACTTTCATTATTTTAGGTGAAATTAATTAGTGAGGAGATTTAGGAAAACACCCGCAGATAGATACACTTCAACTAAATGGTACAGAGAATGACTGGGCTCCAATGATACATAGATTCCAATTTCTTCCTTTCTCTTTCTATGTGACTATACGGCTCTTTCAAATAAGTTGACTTCGTGTTAAATTTATTGACCTTTAAGTATAAGCGTGACTTCGGTCTCCCTTATTCTCCGACTCAGCAAAAACTTAGTCTTGATCCAGCAAGCATGAGTTGTCGGAAACCGCGTTTGTGGGCTCCAATATACAAATTAATCTACGCAAGGAAGGAAGGTAAAAGGAGATCATGTATCCTTGCGAAGACCCATCTAAATATCCTTTTGCTCTCTACTTTCAGCAATCAAGACATAGTCGCTACCAACCTGGAATTGCGGTCAAGAAATGACTGGTGGTATCGGCATATCTAGGTCACGATCATGTGGACCCACTCCCTCGGACATCTTGAGGAGCTTGATTGCTAAAGTGGAGAGCCTAAATAGTAGTCTGATCATTGGCTGTGCCCATCACAGCCCATCACTCAATCTGGGGCAGTTCCGACATAAATGAAAGAGGTGAGCAACTTTTTGATTTTATCCTTAGTACTTATCTCCTTATCTGTAACCGGGGGTCCAAACCGATCTTCATTACTCGCAATCGACAGAGTGTTGTCTAGGTGTTTATCGGAGGCATTAATAGCAATGTCATCAGCATAGGCGATCACTCTGTAGCCTGATGTATTCAGGTCCACCAGTAGCTCATTGGGGTGTATCGCAGCGAGCAATTCTTCTGCCGATGCTTCGCTCAGCTGTGTGTTAATAATCCTGCATGTAAGCAATTGATTGATCAGCACTCCGAGCGAAGTATCCACTTTCAGATTTGCAAGTGCGTCGGTAATCGCCTTTGATTAAACATTGTTAAATGCTCCCTCAATGTCAAGGAAATCCATTTTGGTGTATTCCTTAATGCTCAGCGATTTTTCAATGATGCGCACAAGCGAATCTAAGGCTGTCTCAACCGATTTTCCTGTGCAGTAGGCATGTTGGGACAGCGAGAGCAAAGCTAAGCTAATATTTTGCCGAAGGCGGATATCATTTAACCTTTCTAAAGTTTTAAGTAGAAATGACGTGCGAGCTTTTTCCTGTCTTAGGTATGAAGATGACTTCAATCCCGGTCCATAGTTTGGGAATATAGACCAGATTTAGACAGCCCGACAAGATGACTTTGAGCCATGAAAGGACAATGTCCTCGCATTGCTGAATTTCTGCTGGAATAATACCACCAGGTCCTGGGGATTTGAAGGCTTTGAAACTACGCATGGCCCATCGGATCTTTTCTGTAGTCTGTAAGGTTGAAGGGGGTATTTACCAATTGCGAGACAGCAACAGGGGAGCTACCAGGGGAGTAAGCATCCAGTAAGATGTCAACGGATTCCTCAACAGAGGAGGTCCAGTAACCATCCGGATGCAAAAGGTAGCTGGGTATAGAAGGACTTTTAGAGAGGATACCTGCAACCTGGTAGCTTCCGAGGATTCTTAAATGCTGTCGCAGATGAGTCTCCAGGATTGTATTTGCTCTTTCCTTAGTGAAATTTTGTACCTCATGAGAGACAGTTTATAAAAGTCCCAATCGGCCGTCTCGCAGGAGCTTTTAGCAATATTAAAAAGGAGCCTACTGTCTTTCATAAGAGTACTGAGATTTGCATTCCACCAAGGTGATTTCTTTTTATCTCGAGGTTTGCGGAGTGGACAGGCCGCAGACATGACACCATTGAGTGCCGATGTTAGGGTGTTGACCAGGGTGACAAGGTCCTCAGTGCAAGTAGGTTCAGTAGGCAGGTGGCATGGAATCGGCGTTAATAAACGTTTCCTATAAAGAGACCAGTTGGTTTTTCTATAATTGTCTTCTGATCAGGCAGATGGTCGTTAAGACTAAATTGGATGTAACGATAATCTGAAAAAGAGTGCTCTTCAGAGACTCTCCAGTCCCTAGCCAAGTTATATAAGTGATCGGAGATAAGAGTGATGTCTCAGGGAAATTCTCCAATATCCTCTCCTTCGGCTCACCAGGTGGGCCTCCAAATGTGGAGTAGGGGTTAATCCCCATAAAAGACCAAGCTAAATGGAAAGGCTTGTTGGTTGAGGCCCAGGTTCACCCCGAACTGTAGCGCCACCTAAGTAAGTAAGTAAGTTCTGGCTTAAGTGTAATGTACTATCTGTCAGGGATATTAGCATTTTTACTGACAGCCAAGCGGTAATCAAGTCCCTGGAATTCCGCTCCTTCATCTCTTATGGAGATGACAGCGCAGTTCAACATTCACCTATGCTGGGTGCCGAGCTTCAGGGACATTCCAGGAAACTGCAGGGCTGACGAACTCATCAGTCAGGGTACCACTCTAAAGATTCTGCCTGACGGACAAGCCCTGGATATGCCCCTCGCTATATGTAACCATCTACTAAAGCTAAACGCTATTACCATGACCAACCTCAGATGGGAAAACGGCTCAACGTGTCACATTTCGAGACAGATCTGGCCTAACCTGGACCAAAAACTTATGGAAGACTATGCGGCACATAACCGTCCATCTGAGCAAGCCATCTGTCAAATGGTGAATAGATTTCGTATTGCTCCAATAACGTCACACGTTAAAGGAATGAGTGTACTGAAGAGACAATCGTTATGTTTGTATGCCGTATGTTGATGAGAACAGCTCAGCGTAAAGACTGTATTCAGAATAGTAACTGCATCACTAAGCAAACCGAAGAAATGTCTAGTAGAGGGAACACTATCTAAGCCCGCCTATGGAAGCAGCAAAGTCTTCTATTGGAAAGGTAAAACGGTTATACAGTGGATTGGGATGGGTGTTGGAGATTATTTATATTTATCGTATGGTCTTCTTGCTACAATATTCCATTTCATACATCAACAATTGATGAATATAACTAACAGGCATCGTCTGCCCGATCCACAAAAAAGGAGACCCCCTCAACTGCTCCAATTATAGAGGCATCAGTCTCCTCAACATTGCATACAAGATCTTTTCTGCGACATTGTGTGAACGCTTAAAACCGTTCATCATTGATTGGCCTCAATCAGTGTGGTTTCAGACCAGGAAAGTCCACTATCGATCTGAGTTTCATACTTCGACAGATCCTGGAGAAAACCCAAAATATCCAAATCGATACTTACCATCTGCTTATCGATTTCAAGACCGCCCATGACAGCAGATACAGAGAGGAGCTATATAGACCCATATTTAATTAGGACATACTCATACCTGCCAAACTTGTCCGTCTGTGTAAGATGACGATGGAGAGCGCTTGCTGCTCCATCAAGGTCGGTAGTGACCTCACCGAGACCTTTGATGCCAAAAAAATGTTTTAAACAAGGAAGCGCACTGTCATGTGACTTCTTTAATATTGTACTTGAATGGATTGTGCGGAATTCACAAGCCAACACCAGAGGCACAGTCCGCCAAAAGTCTGTACAACTGCTTGAATACGCCAACAGTCTTCTTCTTCTTCCTTTTATCAGCGAGGTTATGATCCGAAAATAACAGAAGGGAAAATCATTACCAACAAATGGACAGACCATCATAGTGGACAGCTACAACTTCAATGAAATGAGGGGCAGTTTCTGCCTTGACTCTGCTATAAATTCTGATAATGATACTAGCGCGGAAATTAAGTGAAGAATAACTCTTGCCAATTGCTGTTATTTTGGGCTAATAAAGCAATATAACAGTGGAGCCCTATCTCGAGCAACTAAGGAGACTCTTTATAAGACCCTGATTATCCCAGTCCCGTCTTACAGTGCTGAAACATGGACTTAATTAAAAGAGGATGAAGATATCCTTTGTCGCTTTGAGACACAAATTTTTTGCAAGATATTCGATCCCGTTTGCATTGACGTGTTTGAAGGAGAATGTTCAAAGCGAACTATACGAACTGTACAGCGTCGATGTCGCTAACCAAAAACTGCGTATTGGACGTTTGAGATGGCTAAGACATTTAAAGCGAATGGACATCAATGCTCCGGCCCGCAATCTTCAAATCTCGAAGAGGGACGACGCAGAAGAGGGACAACTAGAGGCACAATTTGAAGGGGACCTCGACCAACTTGGAGTGCACAACTGGAGGCAATTAGCTAAATGCCGAGCTAATTGGATAATCTTGTTGGTTGAGGTACAGGTTTACCCCGAACTGTAGCGCCACCTAACTAAATAAGTAGTTTTGGGTTTAAGTTTTCCTGTCACTTTCGTGAGGTCTTGTTTGTATATAAGCGATCTGTCTAGCGCTATGCCAAGGTACTTCGGGTTTTGGTTGTGGTTCAGTGGGGTATTGTTAAATAGGACATTGCAAGTTATTTGGTCTAGTGAAAACCTTAAATTTCCGTCTTAGACATGCTAGGGCATAGTCGTCAGTGCCTAAAATATGTGTTCAGCCGCTATAGGTCAGGGGCTACGGCTTTTTCCATGCACTTGATATTCTTATCTTGCGTTGCAATAGCCAAGTCATACGCATGTCCATACTTTTCCGATTCTGTCTCGGGTTTTTCGCTGATATAAAGATTAAAAAGCAGAGGGGCTAGGATAGAGCCCTGAGGTAGACCGATATTTAGCTTTCTGATCTTGCATTCTCTATAAATATTCTCAAAATACTACGATACTACGTCTCCACTGTGTCTCTGTCTCCACTTTTACTAACTTTTCAAGCAAGTTACACTACCTGGAGGTAAGGTTTAGTTGATATATCTTACGAAGAGTCTCCTCTTAAGGATACTGGATGACATTCGAAATCACTCCTAATATTTGGAAATGATCATGGCGCTGTAGGGTTCGCAATAAAAAAATAAGCCTGGTTCAACTTTTCCAACCTTTCAGTTATTCTTCTCAACCTTAAATGGTTTGAGATGTTGTGGAATTTGCTTACAAAAAGTGCCATAGCTGCAGAAACTCCATGTGGTAACAACGATAACAATCCTATGATTTGATAACTAGAGCTTGGCAGTTTTCGTGACCATAATCTCATAGTGTCAGAAAAATAAACGCAACAACTGAGTCGTGCGAACTTGCACCTTACATACTAAGTGTGTTCAAAGAATATCCGACCATAATTGTTCGTGCGTAAACAAATGAAACTAGGGAGGAATGGTTTGGTGCAGGAATGTAGGCGAACTTGATGCACATGCTTGAATTTATTTCTGCCTGTAGAAGCAGACTACCGATGAGAGATAAAGTGCAAGTGAACATCCTCAGGATTTCGTTTTCGACAAAATGATAGAACAACTTGAACAACGCTATTGCATTCAGTTTTATGTAAAGTTCGGCGAATCCAAAGTGGAAACGATCTGCGAGATTCAACAGGCCTTCAGAGATAAATCAATGGCCACCATACAGATAAAGATAGCCGAACATCAGCGGAGAGTGGAGCATATTCTGGTAGATCCTCAACATTCAGAAATGAGATGGTTAGAATTCTAGTGATGCAGGATCGTCGAATCATGATCAGAGAACTTATAAATGGGACAAGCATCAGCATTGGATCTGTTTATTCCCGTTGGACGGAGGATTTGAGCTTTAGGAGTATCTCTGAAAAGGTCGTGCTAAAGGTGCTAACGATGGAAAAAAAGCAACTCCGTTCGCAGATCACTCAAGACATGCTTGGGACTGCAAACAGTGATACCAACTTCTTCAATACAGTGATCACTGACAATGAATCCTGGGTTTATGGGTACGACCAAGAAACCAAGTTGCAATCATCACAACTGAGGTATCCAACATCTCGGTCCACAGCAATGTCAAAGTCATGCTACTGTCTTCTTTGACTCCAGTGGCGTGGTTCATAAGAAGAAGGGCACCAAATGGCGCAACCATCAGAAGTGGTACTGCCAAGTGGCTTTGCGTCGCCTTCGTGACAGTAAGCAATTGATAGCTCCATCAATATAACGCAGCCGACCATTCTTTACATTTGACGCAGTATTTTCTCTCCAAACAAAACACACAGGTGCTTTGTCAGGCTGTCTAGATCGCTCCGTAAGACTTCTGACTTTTCCCCAAGCTGAGAATATCTCTACAATACAACGGACTAGCTGTGCGCCATCTCAAAAGAGGTGTTCCTGCTCGGCATTCGACAGTGGCAGAACCGTTGGGAGATGTGGGGATATATTCGGTCATTAAGTGGAAGCCTGTCGGTTCAAGTACCAATATTTCATCTTTTCGGTCGCATACCACTTTACAGTAACCCAAATTCTAGAAATCAAAACCCAATGCGCAAATACGAAATACTAGTTCGGATACCACTCATGTCGTAGAATGCAAATACACAATTGCACGACTTTAGTTGAAAAGGATAGACAGAGAGGGAAAGATTGGTGTAGTGGTGATTTGGTGATTTGGTGATTTTAGGTTTCAGAAAACTTCAAAGTTCATATCCAGACAACTGGGAGGAATACTT
The DNA here is from genome assembly GCA_945910035.1 of Brachypalpus laphriformis. NCBI lineage: Eukaryota > Metazoa > Arthropoda > Insecta > Diptera > Syrphidae > Brachypalpus > Brachypalpus laphriformis. Next base: position 41,003,989 of record OX246753.1, read on the forward strand.
TTGTCATTTTGGCATTGCATATGATTCAAAGTATTTTTTTTTTTGTCGATCGCCTGATGTCATTCATATCAATCATCAATCAGTATGATCACATCTTTCAGCCATACTACTGCCAAGTAAATACTTCCTAATACCAGAATTTCAATCATGAACTACTAGCGTTACAATCGATGACGTTACCATTATACCATCGCCAATACTTTGATTGTCAAATGGTTAAGAGATTCATAATTTATAACCAAATACCACAGCACTCATACTCATCCTGGTCCATTATATTTCCAGGCAGGAACCTCTTGTTTGGTGCAGTAGTTGCAGATAAACTTCGATGGTATTCGTTGTTCTTTGAAACTGGGGGATTGATGGTTGCTGCTTTCTGCTGGGGCTTGGATAATGAGCAAAGACACTATTCACTTCACCCTTATTTTCCTTTATTTATTTACTATCGGTTTAACAGTTACTAAGAGCATCGCATTGGTAACTATTAATTTGAACATATAAGCACTCTAAAGCAGGCCTAGATACCAATGAAAACTTCACTAACAGATACAGCATTTCATAATTGCAACAATGATTCACCATCCATGGCCAACTCATCGCAACGGAAATGCAACTCAATTGACACTTAAGGCGTAGGCTATCTAAATATGGATATCTAATTAAAATTAAAATTCCCACAAACGTACATCTCCCACTCCGAAAAGCACTCATCATGGCCAAAAGAACATCTTCAAACTACGCAAATACACCTCAACGGATGCGTTCATACCCATCCACATCATAATGACTCAATTTAGACATTTTATTGTCCGTAAAATTTGCCGTCGATTTCAATTTACCAGACTTCCATTATCACTCTCTAAGAAGTACTTAACTACCAATTTCAAAACGAACATCTAGGGATTAGAATTCCATTAATCTTCCATTTGAAAGTTATTTTTGTGAAATTACCTCCAAGTGTGGTTCCCATGAAGAACGAAAGCGAAAGAAATCCACCGCCGAGCGGAGAGTAGTAGTAATTTGAGATAATGTGCTGCTTGTTTGTTCAGATACAGAATTATAATTTCGAATCATTTACGAGGGTACCCCAAGTGATTAAGGGCAATCAGAATGTAAATCGTTCGTTTAATCTTTTTGTTGGATGAGTCTACACGAACATGAACATTTTTTTTGGTTTTTCTTTGGGAACAAATTTTGTCTGTGCACGTGATGGATGGTAAGGTAATCCACGGAAGGGGCATTTATCAGCAAAAACAATATTTGAATGACAATTTCGGTTTCGAGGTCACAACGAGTGGGTGTGGTGCAGCAGAATAATAATTTTGTTGACTATAGGAGGAGGTGTGCAAATTTTACGTCAGACGTGCACAGTGAAAGTTATTGAGGACAGTCAATACTCGTCGGAGATGTCTATCGTGATGTATACGGGACTGACAGTCATTTCTCAGAATAAATACGCAAATTAGCAGGAAAGTCGATTAGAAGTGAAAAAGAACTAGGTGCGAACAATCTGTTACGAATAATATCACAATAGTGACTAATCGCACTGTTAGCGGAATACAAGAGAAAACTTTACCCGAGTTTTTGAACAGGAGCACTTGCTTACTTTTTTACTTATGTCCTGTATCCCCTTGAGGATCCTAGGGCTTCTGCTACGCCTACGCCCCATTGTGCACGGTTTCTGCCAATGTGTCTCAGCTTTTCACAATTGCCGTGCATCCTTTTCGACTATTCTGAGCCGTGTTTTCCTCGGACCGCCAGGTCTTCTGCCATCCTGATTTAAAGGGTTCCATTGCATAGCATGGTTCGCTATGGAACTGTCACCTTTTCGGAACGTGTATTCAACCTACTGCCACTTCCGTCGTTGTATGGTTGTGCCTATTGTTTCCTGACCCGTTCTCTGGTAGAGATGTTCGTTAGAGATAGGATTGGGCTAGAAAATCCTTAAGATATTGCGCAGGCATCTGTTGACGAACGTTTGCAGCTTTCTGGTGATAGTAATAGTCACAATCCACGTGCTGCACCCATATAAAAGGACAGATCCAATGTTGTAGCGGAATAGTCTTAGCTCCGTGTTCAAACTGAATGCATTGCTTCGCCATATTTTGGACAACTTTCCGAATGCGGACTTTGCTTTCGCGATCCTGTTGGCTATATTCAGATCGGTTCCACCATCGTTCTGTACAGTATTCTGAAGATACTGCAAAGCCTCTACTTTCACTACCAGTCGTCTAGCCTTGTCTTACCCCACTTTGGATCTCAAATTCCTCAGACAACCTCCCCCTGTGCAGAACGTGACATTTGGAGCCTTCATATGTAGATTTGATAATAGCAATTAGTTTATCGGGAATACCTCTCCTGCGTAAGGCACACCAAATAAACTTCCTGTTGACACTATCGAACGCCTTCTCAAAATCGATGAACAACAGGTGAAATGACGATCGATATTCAACGCACTGTTCAAAGATAATCCACAGGGTGTTCATGTGGTTGGCAGAGGAAGATCGGAAACTTGCTTGTTCGGCATCGAGTGTGTCTTCGGGATGTTGTTTGATTCACTCCAGGATGATTTTAGCAATTATCTTAGCTACAGCAGGCAGCACGCAGACACCCCTCCAGTTTCCGCACTCCATTAAATTTCCTTTCTTGGGAAGCTTGACGATCATTCCCTTCTTCTGCTTGTCAGGAATACTCCTAGCTTCACGAGCTCTCTCTACAAGTGGAAGCAGAAGCTCAGCCGATGTTGATGGTGCTGCTCGTAGGAGCTCTGCTGGAATATCGTCAAGTCCTACCACTTTGTTGGTTTTGAGTGCCTTAATCGCGATAGTGATCACACCCTTACTGCAAGTCGTGAAGCGTATTCCGGCATTTCTCACCTCGGCCAATTCAGTCTGATTTGGGAGCATATTGCTGACGAACACAAGGTTCAAAACCATAGCAAAATGTTCCTTCCATCTCCTGAGCTGGTCCTCGTCCGAAATGAGCAAGGAACCGTCTCGGCTTTTCACTGGAGGTTGGCTGGAGTTGCGATCACCTGTCAGCTCTTTGGTTGACTCTGCTGTAGCACATCCGTGCAGCATCTTCTGCTTTTATAGCCAGCGCGATGATGTAGTCGAGCCGATAGCGTCGCGAGCTACGCTGAACTTCTCTCATCTTCATGAGATATAGGGACTCTTGCTCGCTTCTTCCTGCTGCTAGAGTAGCTTCAATGCGAGCTTTGAGTTGTTTTCGTTCATCAATCCGTCTCCAGGTATCCTTGCCCTATATCTTTTCTGCGATCGACCGACAATACTTTCAGCATCATTTGTGCAAATATTTTTTACCGCACACCAATGGTCTTGGATGGTTGCAGGCAGTGAGCTACTGAATGTTTCCACACCTTTCTCCTTTAATTGTTGGCGTACTGAAGGATCACTTAGTCTATCGATGTTGAGCCTTATATTCTTGTGTAGACGTGGGATTTTCGAATTGCAGCAGTGCGTAGTTTGAAGAGTAACTATCATAAGATGGTAAACTCGTACTTTCCCTACATCTGTCCCTCGACTGTTTCGGACGTCCAGAAGACTACTTCTAAAGCGGCGGCTGATTCAAGTGTTTGACGACACCTTTGAAGTTGAATCCAATCATGCTGGTACCGATGATGTCTTCTGAGCTAAAATGCTGCTGTTAAATGAAAGGAAAGCCTTAGATTCACTGAAGGGTAGAGTAGACGTCTATTGAATTTTCCTTACTTTATATTACTTTCTAGTGGTTTTGATGATCCAATAGTTTAGTTTCACAGGCGCGCGTTTAGTTGGTTTCATGAAGCCTTAAATTGATTGATATATATTGGACCTATAGGCGGTGCTATCTGATTGTTCTCTGCATCAACGTTCAATCTCACCGCTATAGTCTTTTGTTTAGTAATTGACAAATTAGATGTCAATTCAACCTATCATCTGTTCTCAAATTGAGTGCCGACAAAAACCGTTTTTCTCATGCATCAGCTTTCTTACGTCTTAAATCACTTTCATATTTTTTGTACTCGCTTTAAAGAATAATTTTAAAACAGCCATGCGACGAAAGTTAAATTCAAAGCATTGTCAAGGCAATGCATCGTCACACATGACACCAGCATAAGGGCCTTTTCAATCAAGAGCGCTTTATACCTAACAATGATGATGAAATAATAAATTACTCGTAAATTACCATTGAAATTGATACATCTGCCATTGTGCAATAAATAAAATAACAACTAATCCAGCATTAGTTTCGCCCATTTTGTAATGAAAGAAATGTCATAAGTCACCCAAGTTCCAACTTTCCCTTTCTACCATTGCTCTCGATACAATCCAACCGTGGTGAACCGTCCAACAAAAAACCTATAATTAGTTCACCTAAACTGATTTGATTCATTCATTTCAACCTACATTAACGTCACAAAGTGATTTCACTCGATGATAACTTACAGCAGCCGTTGAGTTGCAGGTTGCCAAAGTACCATAGCACAACAAATAAAAGAAAGACAACAACTGCTTACCTTTAAGGCATTTTGTATCTACCTTTCCCTCTGAAAAGTAGACACGAAAAGAAAAAAAAAAAAAAAAACTGCAGTCCTGAACTGAACCATATCATTGAGAGTTTTTCTGGTGTGCAATACCAACCAACTCCTATGTGCAACAATGAAACCAAAAAGAAAGCTAAACCTCAGGCTGCACTGAGATAAAGTGATAATTTACCAACACAAACCCTGTACTTATCTTATGGCCTAATCGGGTCTAGAGGGCCAATTTTACTAGCAGTTGTGTACCGCAAAATGTGGGCGTAAATATAGTAGTACGCGCCTGAGCCGATGAAAATTGCTGTAAATTGAATTCGCTTAAAGCTTATGTCAATATAAGCAATCAAGCCTGATGGTGAAACTCGCCTACCTACTGAATAATTGGCCCTTTTCGAGATCATTATCGAGAAAGTCAGCAATACGGCGAATTCAATGAAAGTCATACCCTCAGCTAATTGACGGTATAATGTAACTGTCAAGCTGAATTGAAAACTCAATCATAACTACTCGTAATGACCTTAACAGCAGCTAAATCGAATCGAATGATGTTCGGTTTATTGTTCTAATTCTACTGTTGAAGTAAAAACAAAAGAGTTGGCCAGCGAACACCTCGAAAGCCAATCATCGCAACCGCAGTGCTGTCCCACTTTCACGTTCTTTCAGAGAAGAATTGATATCACATGCAAGCTGTGTGAAGATCTCTTGTGGATGATCTTCTCGGGGAGTGTTTAGTTGCTTCTCCTTTCGAATGCTGCTTCATCGTCTGTTTGCTTTGGCTCTGCTTTTTTTTTTCGAATCGGAAAAGTGCACACATGGTGAATAGGCAAACAGTTGGTGGTAGTACTGTGCGTTCTGACGCATGATGACGCTCGTGCGCCAAGCGATAGAGATGAAGATGTGTGTATGGATGCTGAGGCTAATGATGATCATGAGGCGATTTGATGAAAGATAAACTGTACGGCGGACAGTGTGTGGTTATTAACCAAAAAGAGAGGGAAATTATGTTCGCGTAGGGAGAAAGCTGCAATGTGCCAAATTTTTGTGTTGTTTCGATGTTATGCGGGGACTTGGTTTGAATTCATTAAGTGATCGGAAAGTGCTTTGCACGGCTAAGTGGATAGATAATTACGAAACGTGCGCGAACTTATTTTGGCAAATAGATGAGAGTTCGCTTAGATATATTGTTAGATATTTCCTGCTTATCCGGCTGATGACCCAGAGTAATCAGCAGAATGAGTGAATACTAGAAAAATGTATACGACTGCTTCGGTCAGTAATGAAACTTGTAAAGGTAAGGCAACAAAATGAAGCCATTAATCTGGAATAGAGTCACAAAAACTGGTGGGTGACGGGCTTGGACCACTGTCTTCTGGTTCTTGACCCCTGTGAAAATGGAGGAAACATTTGCAACAGTTTATGCGGATAGAGATATGCTATAAAACCACGACAAGCTATCCGGTGCTGAAAATTCTAGTAAAAGTTTTCATTTACCAGCAAAGCAAATAAGGTGGCAGAGGTTGATGGCATTTTTCTTAAAGATCTGTAGGACTTCAGTTCTTACGTTTCCACTAGCGGAAAAGGCCTGGGACGCCGAAACATTCTCTGAAGAATGAGTCAAGCTAACAAGGTAAAGTGAACTAGCTGGGAGAATTTGTATACCCTACGAAACGATGGCAACTATTAAGTCTAACAAGCAGAGCAATGGAAATTAGTTCCTCAAAAATAACGCAAAGCGATTGCCCTGATAAAATTTGCTTTAAAACAGGCAAGAAGTTCCAGAGTTGAGAACCTGCCTCTGTTTCTTCCTCTGGTTTCATGAAAAAGTACATTGCTGAAGGAAGACGTCCTAAAAACTTCTTAGGGGTAGTGAAATCTTAGGCTGGTCAAACGGTAGTGCATGCGATCATATGAAAACACAAGCGTTTTCACTCAGCTGAGGCCTACCAACTCCTACTCTCAACCTACACGCGGTGACAGCCGGGTGCTTGGTACCTTAATCCAAGAAATGGGTAACCAACCCCGTTTGGCGGATTCTTGGTGGCAGCAGATGAGAGAGGGGGGGAAGAGTGCTTTCCCATTATAGCACTTATCCCTGTTCCAGGCGGCAGCGGACGAAATCCCTATACGGAGTCAACGGTGGCGTCTATAGTTCCAGTTAGGTTGAACTTAGTGAATACCTCGCGCGAGCTGCTTCCACGTATTCGGATCACAGGTCGGTAAGGAATTTCCAATATTGGTCAGGACATTGGAATAGAGATTGTGGCGGAGGAGCGGAGGCCCACGGCAGCGCTCATACTCCCGTAGTGGACTACTGGCACCGGTGTACCCGGCTCCTCGTCCTAGCGGAATAATTAAGGAACTGGCCGTCCAGGTTGGGGTTTGTGCCGTCGGGGTAACTTCCCTAGCATGTAAAAAATCGATGGTTCCGAAACAACCAAAAGCCTCGGATAAGGATGACTCAACTAATGAGGACCCCAGCAAACGAAATAAGGACAACGACCTTCGGATCTGTACGTGGAATGTTATATCCCTTTACAGACCACGTGCAGCCGAACAACTGGCAGAGGCACTAGACTGCTATAAAGCAGATATTACCGCCATCCAGGAGACGCGATAGGATGGGCCGGACAAAAAGAGGATGAAAAACTGTGACATCTACTACGGTGATTGCTACAGAGGCACCAGGCAACGCTTATTCGGATGCGGATTTGTCATACGCGGCAGACTTAGGCAAGAAGTCTTAAGCTTCCGACACGTTAGCGAGCGTATTATGACTATCCGGATCAAGGCTAAATTCGCTAACATAAGCCTAATATGTGTTCATGCCACCACGGAAGGAAAGGACCCTGCCACCAAAGAGTGTTTTTACGAGCTCCTCGACGATTGCTCGTATAATGTCCTAAATACGACGCTAAATTCGTATTGGGCGATTTTAACGCCAAAATAGGAAAGGAGGTCGTCTTTGGTAGGGCAGTCGGTAAGCATAGCCTACACGACACCACGTCTGATAACGGACTAAGGCTAATTGATTTCGCTGTGGAGCGAAATGTGACCATAGAAAGCACCTGGTTTCCTCATCTCGATAAATATAAGCAGACCTGGCGGTCCAATGATCCTGTAACGATCAACCAAATTGATCATATTGCGATCGACGCAAGGCATGTCTCCAGTATTCTGGATGTCCGGACCTTCCGAGCGGCCAACATAGACTCGGATCATTACCGTGTTGTAGCCAAGGTCTGAATGCGGATATCCCAATCTGAGCAACAAAGAAGAATCACTGTGAAATTTGAATGAAAATTTAACGTCGAAAAGCTACAATCGCAAGAGACCGCCAGACTTTTCGCTGAACGCGTATCCCGGAATCTCTCAATCACCCCTATGCCGCCAGCATCAAGTGCCGAAGACCAGTGGTAACGCTGCCAACATGCCATCAGAAACGCCGCGACTGATGTGCTGGGTCTCGCTCGCCCACCACCGCGAAACCCCTGGTTTGACGAAGAATGCCAGCGAGTGCATGCAGCAAAACAGGAGGCATACAAAGCGGCGCTGCAAAGGAAAACGAGAACTGCTCGTGAGCTCTACGAGCAAAAGAGACGGGAAGAACATCGGCTTCTCCAAAAGAAGAAGAAAGGGCATGAGAAGCGTGCGTTCGAGAATATCGAGAGTTTGTACTCCAGGAATAATGTACGGAAGTTTTACCGAGAAGTAAAAAGGACGTGTCAGAGAAGCAATACCCGTACTGAAACCTGTAGAGATGAAAATGGAAACCTCGTAGTAGAATCACAGTCGGTGCTGAGAATATGGAAAAACTACTTCTGCAGACTGTATAACGGCGACGAAGACCAACATCCTGCTGTCAGGCAGAATGAACCATTCAACATAGACGATGAAAGTCAAAATTTCCGTCCACCTGACCAAAACGAAGTGAGGATAGCAATATCCAAGCGAAAATCCAACAAGGCTGCTGGACCTGACGGCTTACCGGCCGAACTTTTCAAGGCAGCTGGGGATGAATTGGTAGAGTGCATACACCAACTCGTCTCTAAGATTTGGTCAGACGAGTGTATGCCTGATGAATGCAATCTCAGCATCGTTTGCCCGATCCACAAGAAAGGAGACCCCCTTAACTGCGCCAATTATAGAGGCATCAGTCTTCTCAACGTCGCATACAAGATCTTTCCTGCGATATTATGCGAACGCCTGAAAACGTTTATCAACAGCCTGATTGGGCCCTATCAGTGCGGTTTCTGGCCAGGAAAGTCCACCATCGATCAAATCTTCACACTTCGGCAGATACTGGAGAAAACCCGAGAGTTCCAAATCGATACTCACCACCTCTTTATCGATTTCAAGGCCGGCTATGACAGCATCTATAGAAAAGAGCTTTATAGAGCCATGTCTAATTTTGACATCCCTGCCAAACTTGTCCGTCTGTGCAGGCTGAAAATGGAAAACGCTCGCTGCTCCATCAAGGTCGGTAATGACCTCACCGAGACCTTTGATATCAAAAAATTCTTTAGACCAGGTGAGGCGCTGTCATGTGACTTCTTTAATATTGTACTTGAACGGATTGTGCGGAACTCACAAGCCAACACCGGAGGCACAATCTGTCTGTACAACTACTTGCATACGCCGACAATATAGACATTATCGGAAGAACTCAGCGGGCTGTCACCGGTGCGTTTGCAAGCATTGAGGCGGAAGTGGCCAAAATGGGTTTAGCGATAAACGAGGGCAAAACCAAGTACGTATATGCTGTCAACACGAAGGGACAGCCAACACCGACGAATTGGACAAAACGTCACCGTGGGCAGCTATAACTTCGAGGTAGTAAGGGACTTTGTCTACCTTGGCTCTGCTATAAATTCTGCTAACAAAATCAGTGCAGAAATCAAGCGAAGAATAACTCTTGCCAATCGCTGTTTTTTTGGGCAATTCGACAGTAAAGCCCTATCTCGAACAACTAAGGAGACTCTATATAAGACCTTGATCATCCCAGTCCTGCTTTATGGCGCTGAAACATGGACTTTATTAAAAGAGGATGAAGATATCCTTTGTCGCTTCGAGAGAAAAATTCTTTGTAAGATTTTCGGCCACTTTTGCGTTGACGGGTTTTGGAGGAGAAGATTCAATCACGAACTATACGAGCTGTACAGCGACATCGACCTAGTCAAAAAACTGCGTATTGGACGTCTGAGATGGCTAGGACATGTAGAGCGAATGGACACCAACGCTCCGGCCCGCAGAGTCTTCGAAACTAACCCCGAGGGGCGACGCAGTAAGGGAATCATCGCCGTAGGTGGCGCGCACAAGTTCAAGGGGACCTCGACCAATTTGGAGTGCGCAACTGGGGGCAATTAGCTAAAGACCGAGCTAAATGGAGAGGCTTGTTGGTTGAGGCCCAGGTTCACCCCGAACTATAGCGCCACCTAAGTAGGTAAGTAGAACAATCATTAACGCACCGTGGTATGTGCGTAACGAAGATATTCATCAAGATCTGGGAATTCCCAGCGTCGTCGAAGAGATAGCAAAATTTGAGCGTAAACACAAAGATCGTGTTTACGACCATTATAACCGTACTGTCACTCAACTACTTGACGCGGTTGGCTAAGGCAATATGTGATATAGTGACTAAGAAAGCGGATGGAGCCCAACGTTCCAGCCCGAAATGTCTTCGAACAGTACGAGTATAAGACGACCTGTCGGCAGGTGGCACAAGCAAGTGGAAGGAGACTACAACGTGGGAAACTGGCGTGCGTAGTTGCAACCAGTTGGTTCATAGCCGGCTGGAAAGGTTTGTCGGTTGAGGCACAAGTTCACTCCGAACTGTAGCCCCATCGTAAGTAAGCCTACATCTATGTAATGCAGGCTGTGACTCGAACCTAAGATGACTTATACTCAAAACACGCGAATTAATTAAACACTTAGAATTAAATTATTTTTTCCATAGAAAGACATCCTCACAAAATGACCATAACCCCATGCTATGACTCTTAATTGAATTTTCATACAACCAGTCTAAATGCGGAAATTAAAAAAGAAAAAAACTATATTCACTTGTAAGGCCATGCGCAACCCATTCCCATTCTGTGTGTCACTCCACAGCACGCCATTCGCATCATTTTTGGTCGCACACCTCATTGCCTTAAACAAATGTGAACTGAACACACTATACTCGTACGAATATGGTAGCTCTGCGATTTTCCCATAACATAATGTCTTCACATTGAACACAGTCCGCACACAAGATTAACAATATCCATTGTTTAAACGCGTGGAAAATTAACTTAAATAGTGATGGCGTGTGTGCGCGCCAACGGTACTAAGTAGCTGGTGTCAATTTTTTCTGCGAATTATTTGAAACCGAAAACACAATTGTGGGAGAATCCCCCCACCACCCGTCCATTATGAGCTGTCAAAATAGTTCTTCAAGAAAGATACAGACAAGCTAACCGAAAAATTTAGGACAAGCTGTCCCAATGAAAAATACCAAATCGAAAGTAGAATTTCATTTTCCTTAACCTTAATCCATGAATAATTATTCTATTCACGGCGACTGTCATTATTAATTTATTGTTTACCAAGAATGTGTGTCATTAGATGGAAATTATGATTTATCCGTTCCGTTTTGTTAATTTCACTTTAGGCACAGAAAAATGATAAAACGAACTCACGTACGAACAGCTCATTGTACTGCAATCGAACAAACAGGCCTAAATGTGAAATGTAGGGTACTCTGACAGGGCGAGGCATTACTTCTTAACCTACAAATATTTGTGGCGTTCAATTCAAAAGAATTATACTTTGCTTCCGCCTAAGAGAGATGCATTATGGTTAGATGTGTGCTGTGGCTGTCTGCTGCAGAATGGTGCGGTATCTGAAACTTAATTGACACTCGAATCATTTCCTGGAAAAGTTTTACCCCATTGTAACCACAAGTTAAGGTTGGGGTTACCTATGCAGATGACGTTGGATAGAAATCTGTCTGAAGTGATCAAATTTCCTATTCAAAACGTTTATGGTTGCACCAGCTGCGCTTGTGGTCAAGAATTGAAGACGGAACGAGATTGAGTAACGACAATTGGCGAAATAGCAATCGGTGTGTTTGTCTGTGGTTTTCAAACAAAGCTATTGCTATACATACTCGTACGACGAGGGTTTTCTTTAACCTTTTACTCTGTGCTTCAGTAGGATTCTAATTTTACGCTCTAGTACTTTGGCGGTGCATCTACAATTCATATAATGGGCAGGACGTACTTGAGATTTGATTTGAGTGTGCTCACTGAGGTATCGTGTGCCGCACTGCTCATGAATTGAGACCAGATGTCCAGTGAGGACTGTGGAGCTACTCAATCTTTACAAGTCAGCTGTATACCGTATAAGTGCGGCTGGCCGCTTCACGAAAGATAGGTGTTCCCGATAAATTAATTGCTATTATCAAAGCTACATACGAATGGTCCAAATGTTATTTAAGATTGTCATAGATCGAGCCACCCTGTAATAGGTAGGGAAGGTAGAAAAGTGGGGTAAGACAAGGCAGCATTCTTTCACCAATACTATTCCTATTGGTGATTAGCGATGTGCTTTATGCAGCTCTGTCGATGGGAAACGAAGGAATTCGATGGACTCTTGCATCTCAACTGAAACATCTTGACTACGCTGACGATATATTTTTAATCTCTCACAGAATTATGGACCTCCACCAAATAACAGGAGATGTAAAGTGGGAGGCAGGCATCGTCGGGCTGAAAATTAATGCAACAAATGTGCATTGCTGGACAACTGGTTGCGAAAGTAGAGATGGAGTATGGTAAAAGTATGGTGGAGCCGTGCGGGATATATGTAGCTAACAGGATCGCCGAAGCATAGTACACGTTCGGGACGTTGTCCATAATATGGCGAAGTAATGCATTCAGTTTCAACACCAAGCTAAGACTGTTTCGCTCTAACATTGAATCGGTCCTGTTCTGTGGATGCAACACGTGGAGAGTGACATTACGAGAAAGCTTAAAAAATATTTATTAACAAGTACCTGCCCAACATACAAGTATTTAAAGCATTTTCTGGCCCAACCCTATCTCTAACGAATACCTCTACCATATAGGAACAAATAGGCACAACCATCCAACGACGAAAGTGGCTCCGAAAAGTTGATGGTTCTATAGCTAACCATGCTATGCAATGGAACCCTTTAACCCATGATGGCAAAATATTTAGCGGTCCGAGGAAAACATGGCGCAAAACAGTCGAAAAGGATGCACGGCAATTGGGGAGAGCTAAGGCACATTGACAGCAACCGTACACGTTGGTGCGTATATGTAGGTATTAGATGCCCTAGGACCCACAAGGGGGTGGTTGGTTGGTTGATTGGTTATTATCGACCCTCGATGAGGGAACACTTAGACCAGAAATAGATCCATTGTACTGCCGATGAGTAAGGTGGTTAGTCTAGGAACCATTTGCTTCGTTGTATGAAGGTGTTTACTTTAGCCGTGCAGGCGTTGCCTAGATAATTTAGAGTGAAAGAGTCCCGGATGGTCTTCCTAATGTTGTCGAGCGCAGAACAATCGCATAGGAGGTGGTCTAATGGTAGGGATGAAAACCCTACAGCTTCTGCAAAAGTCGTTATAGGGGATGCCTAGTCTTTGGGCATGTCTTTATATGGCGCAGTATCCAGTTAGAACATTTGTTATTTTTGAGAGGGTTCCTCTCTTTTGTTTCAGGAGTCCAATGGATCTAGATTTGTTAATTGTTGGCGAAAGTTGTCTGGAGATACGTGGCAGTCTTTCACTGCCTAAGATCTCGTAGTGCTGGATGCGAGGGTTTTGATGGCTACCTGACTGTCGATGTAAATAACAATATCCGATGTTGATAGTGAATTAGGCGTCAGCCAGTCAGCGTCTTGAAGAACCGTAGTAACTTCGGCTTGAAAAACGCTGCAAGGATTTGGAAGCTTAAGAGGTATATATCCAGGACTTCTGAGAAGACTTTGGCACCGATTCCGTCCGTGAAGATTGATAGCGATATTCGTTGTATAGGATATCGCGTTGCGCCCATTCAGCTCTGTCTGGTACTGAGTGCGTGTAGCCCCTGTTGTAGTCATATTCAGTAAGCAGGTGGTCGGTGAAACTGAGGAGATGACGGTGCATCGAAAGTTGTTTGGCGTGCCCCATGTGCTGCTCCTCCCATTGCTTGGAGCCTCTCAGTCTTATTGCCGAGCCGATAGCCAAATTTTCACCGACGATGCCAACGTAAGTAGGTGCCGCTGTGAGAGAAGTTCTCAATGCACCGGTTATACTGAAGACATGGAACTCGTTGAGTTTCTTCCATTAAACTTCTTCTTCAAGGCGGACCACCATACCAGTAAAGATACATAAAAATCGGTTTTATAACCGAAGTGTATAACCAGTGCATGCTGCTTGGTTGTAGGCTCCAAGTGGAGCCTACTACCTTCTTGCACATGTATAAGGAAGCCAACGATTTCCTTGCACGTTCGACGGTGTTCAGAGAACAGAGTGCTGCGGGAATAATGCTCGTTTACCTAGACGACATCATCATTCCGGCTTACGATGAGGATCAGAATCTAGACAGGCTCAAAAGAGTTTTGGATGTAGCATGCGAGTATGATGTAAAAATTAATTGGCAAAAGTGTTCTTTTCTCCGCAGACGAATAGAGTATCTCGGTTACGTGATAGAAGAGGGAAAGGTCCAGCCGTCAGAGGTGAAGATTCGCGATGTAGCAAACTTTCCGGCCCCAACTAAGGTCCAAGATGTGCAAAGCTTCTGCGGGCTGGCGGGATATTTCCGGAAGTTCATCTCAGGATTTGCAGCAGTTTCAAAACCTCTCATCGAGTTGTTGAAAAACAACGCTTAGTTCGAGTTTGGACCAAGGCAGATGCAAGCTTTCGAAGAGTTGAAGACGGCTTTGACGAGTAAACCAGTCCTAAGGATATACCGCATAGGAGCAGAGACCCAGCTCCATACCGATGCAGTTAAGCAAGGGTTGGGAGCGGTCTTACTCCAAAAAAATCAAACCGACGGTGCATTCCATCCTGTGTACTACGCCAGTTGGACCACTTCCCCGACAGAAGAAAAATACACTCCATACGAACTGGAGATTTTAGCTGTTGTAAAAGCGCTAAAGAAATTCAGGATATACTTGCTTGGTATACCGTTTACAATCGTGACTGACTGTCAAGCTTTCGCTTTAAGGATGGCCAAGGCAGATACTAGCTTGCGAGTGGCACGCTGGGCACTATTACTGGAAGAATACCAGTATACTATCGAACATCGACCAGGAAAAGCAATGCTACACGCCGACGCTCTTAGCAGGTATCCAGCGACCATTTGTTTGATTGATAAGAGACTCGATACGATTTCACCGCGGATCCAGAGAGCTAAAATCAAAAACATTATCGACGAAGTAAACAAGAAGACGAGGAACGATTTTGAGCTAAAAGGAGGTGTGCTTTACAGGACCTGTGAGGGAAAATCATTGTTGGTTATGCCCAAGGCCATGCAATTGGATGTCATCCGCCAGGCACATGAACAGAGACACTTTGGTCCGAAGAAAACCGAATACCTCATCTTTCAGGAGTTTTGGCTTCCACAAATGCGGCCAAAGATCGAGAAGTTTATCGACAACTGTATTCTGCGTATCCCAGCTGAGAAAAAGACGGGCAAAGCGGAAGGCTTCCTCAATCCGAAGAAGACGAAGAAACCGGATACCTGGTACAAATATGTTTCTCAGGTGCAGCAATACATCAACGCTTCGTACTGTCAGAGCATCTGAAAGTGAAGATGAAACAGTTGGTTCTCATTCATCGGATGAGTCCGAGAATGAATCCAATATTTTTTGATTAGATAAATATGGAGAAATATATTTTGTACACTCTTTTCCCTTTGGATGGGTCTGGCAAGAACTTGGCGGCAAGTAAAACGTCTTGGACTTATGTAGTTATGTTCATGGTGCTTTGTTCTATATTTTAGACTGATTTCATCTGGTTACATAGTATAGTTAAGGTCCAGTTTTGCGTTTAGTGTCTCTAAATGGCATGTACGCTTATAGCGTGCTTCGATCTTTTCGATGCGTCTGGCAAGGACTTGGCGACAAGCAAAACGTCTTGGACTTACATGCTTGTAACCAGGACGTCTTACTCTATGTTTAAGAAAAAAATTAAGTGTTTACACCAATTATTCCAAATTGGCATTTTGTCAATATTTTGACTTCGTCTGGCAAGCCCTTGCCGACATCCAAAACGTTTTGGACCTTCATAATTATATTTATGTTGTAATATCGTATGGTTCAGGAAAAAATGGTGCGGTTACATAAATTATTGGAAATTGGAATTTTGAACGCATTTCTACCGCGTCTGGCAGGGCTTTAGCTACACTTAAGACGTCTTGGACACATGTATTCTTACTAAAGGGTTCGTACTCTATAATGTACGAGTACATTCAAGCGGTTACACCTATTATTCCTGTTTTGAAAGTTGCGGCATTTTCAATATACAGTATTACACTCACGTCCAAAATTAACTATGGGCTCTTGGTCTAAAATAAGTGGCGCCATTTGAAAGTTTAAGAGTGAATCCTCTTATATTTGGTGGAGTAGAGCTATCCGTGGTACATCTTCGATGTCGATTCCAAGCCTCTTGAACTCTAGTGCCATCACATGGCGACAAGGGAGATAATCCCACATGGGGATACACGACATACGTTTTTAAAGTTGAATGGAGCTCAGACGTATTTCAGAACTCCGAACAACGTGTCACGCAGGCGTAATTGACTCAATATACCCTTTGAGGGATGAACGGATTATAAGTTGAAATTCCTTAGTGGCAACTGTGCATTGAGGTTTTCTAGGGCAGGCCCCTTTGTTGAAAGCAAAAAAATTAACTCTGGACCTCAGAAAAAATGCTTGTCCTGGGGTTATCTCCATTCGGCATTCTTTCATTTTACACATGTAGCGTTGCTGATTGTGTTTTGTTTAAGAAGGGACGGGTCTCTTTCATGAAACGATCTTTGGTTAACAAGTTCTCTAGTTTGCTTATGGAACTCAATTGATATGCAAGACAAAGTTCTTCATGTCAGTTTGTTAATTAAAAATGTATTAATTCCAACTCCTAGAAATATTGTGCCCAAGCATGCCCGAGGCCTTTGAAAGTAGGCTACAACTACCCATTAGCATTAACAACATCACAACGTTACTAGCGGAATGTGTAATGTAAACGGAATTTTTTTTCTAATTGCTATCTCCACGTCCTTGGAGTAACAAACTTATCAACATAATAGTTACATTATAGCAGTACCTATACCTACAAACGTTCGCATGCTGAGAAATTTCCTCTAAAATGTTCATACACGCGGTTTTCAGCCATTCAGCCCTCATTAAATGGCGAATACCCATTGCACTCATGCACTTTGCAGTGAATTTCTCATCCACCTGCATGTGGAACAGGTTCACCTGCATCACAGCGGCACTGGCGCACCATTACTAAGTTGGATTGCCTCAACATCACTTCCCCCTCGAAGTGTGACGCGATTGACCGAAAGAGTCTTACCTCGTTTTGTGTGCTGCTAAAAAAAAAAAGGCACGCAACACTAACAGATAGATGTAACTTATCGACTTATTCCTTGATTGCCCCTAAGAAACATAAAATGTAACACTAAAGGCTCTACCGCGCTACGTAACTATTTTGGCTATGTGCGGTCGGATTTAACCACAAAATAATTTCATTTTGACAGATAACCAACAACAACAAGGAACATCTTAGCATTTATAGAAGGTATCTGACATTTTATGCTGGCAACAAGTTGCTTGTGGTATTCGATTACATAACCTGACTGTGCACCACCGTGCACCACACAAGAGTGGGTAGAGAACTGCAGAAACCAATTCCACAATTCACTGTTATCGGATAATATTGATCGGCAGGCATTTGTAAAACAAAAAAAACCAACCAAGAAGGAACGGGTTGGTCGAGAACTGGGTGTTCCACCAGCCAGAGCCAGCTAGCCTTTCCCTTCCTCGAGGCTAGTGTTGAGTTTTAATTTTTTTTTTTCTTTTTTTTCAAAAAGTTATTGGAATCAGTTCCAGGAGCAATAAAATGTAGTTTGTCTCTTCCTGAAGTCATTTGGTTGGATGTTGTTCTTCGGGGGGATTACTTGTGTGTTGGTTGCTCCCTTTTGCTCAAATTCTGGAGATGCCTTCCGCTGATAACATGACTACTTGGACTCATCGCAAGACATCTGCTGCCTCTGCGGCAGACAGCGACATGGAGTTCGAGTTGAAAAGAAATTTATTCGATACGGTCTGTTGGAGGTCCTAAGTGAATTCATTATTCAATGGCATTGCGGACTTGAACGTTTTGTTTGACTTTGACTTTTGGGGTGTGTGTGCCTGTATAAAGAGTGGGAATATGAGTGGGCGAGGTGCGGATGCATAAGATGGTAGTTTGCGTCGTTTAATTGTTTTAACGTTTTTATTTATTTATTTTTTTTTTAAGAGAAAATAATTTTGAAAGATGGAAGTGTTAAGCTCTTTTTAAATGTTTCCAAATTTATGCGTGAATTGCTGTTGCCATCTGTCCTTGTAGCAAATAACAGACTACTTCCGAGGACATGGGAAGAAATCCGGTTTGAGTGAGTAATGCACCCTCAGTGGCGTGTACTAGGTTTAAAGTCTTCTCGATAGAATCGTTGACAGTAAGAACATCTACACAGCTAAGCGGAGTCTTATTTTTATTGATCAATGCACTCCTTGTAGTCAATACAGAACTGCTTAGCCTTAAAGCCTGCCTTGCTAAAGCTGGCATGGCACTCATGAAGCTAAATATGTTAACGGTTAGAAAAGTGACAAGCCTGGTCCTTTCTTGATTCTAGTTAGCATTGAAATATCATTTCAAAGATGCAGAAAGAAGAAAACATTTTGTCCAGTGGCAGAAGAGGACCTGCGATAGCCATGGGCAATTTATATTTACTTACCTTGGCCTCAACCAACAAGCAGCTCCATTTAGCTCGGTCTTTGGCTAATTGCCTTTAGATGCGCACTCAAAGTTTATTGAAATCCTCTTGAATTTGTGAACGCTATCTACGGCGAGGAGGTGTCCATTCGCTCTACATACCCTAGTCATCTCAAACGTCCAATACGCAATTCAGTGACTAGGTCAATGTCACTGTACAGCTCATACAGTTCGTTATTGAATCTTCGCCTTCAAAACTAGTCAACGCAAACGAGACTGAATATGATACGAACAAGTTTTCTCTCAAAGTGACCTTCAGCGACCTTCAATAAAGCCCATGTTTTAGCACTGTAAAGCAGGACTGTGATGATCAGGATTCTTTATAGAGTCTCCATAGTTATTTGGTATAGGCCTTTACTGTTCAGTTGCCTTCTTACCGCAAAAAACAGCGATCGGCAAGAGTTAGTCTGGGCTGATGTTGTTTTTAGAAATAATGACAGAGCCAAGGTAGACAAAGTTCCTTATTACCTCGAAGATGTAGCTACCCACTGCGATGTTCTGTCCAATTCGCCGATGTTGATTGTCGCTTCTTGTTGAGAGGATGTACTTGGTTTTGCCCACGTATAGGGTTTGACTTCATTATTTGTTTTGAGTTCGAAACCCTACATGTGTCAAACTTAATACAATCTTTTGGATAGGGAATGAAAATTGAATAGATAGAACATATAGTGCTCTATGCAGTCCAATCAAACTGAAAAGTACCACGGCAGCTGCACCGATATGCTCACTCATCATGATCTCAATTGTCAGTAAAATATTCCCAAGGAATGATGGACTCACACGGATAAAAAACACACCAGATGAAACGGAGATGATACCATCAGTTACAACTGAAGAAGTCGTAGAAGCTGCAGCAGCTATCAAAAGCAATAAGACACCATGGATGGACGAGATCCTGAACTTCATTCTGAGGCGATCAAAACCAGATCAGATATCTCTACACACCTCTATACAACATGCTTTACAAAAGGAAAATTTCCCTCTCAGTGGAAACGGCAACAACTAGTCCTTGTACCAAAAGGCGACAAGCCACCCGAGCAATCATCATCATACAGGCCGTTGTGCATGCAAGATATGCTGAAGAGAGTGCTTAAGAAAACTATACGAACAAGACTAGAGCAATACATAGAAGGTGCCTCGGGCTATGTAATTCACAGTTTGGATTTAGAAAGAAACGAAGCACCATCCATGCAATACTAGCTGTGTTCGATATAGCACATGAAGCAATTGTGGGAGAAAGATGGCTCGGAGGGACAAAACAGTACTATGCTGTCGCGACACTTGACGCCAAGAACGTGATCAATTCAGCCGACAGAAGCGGTATACTAAAAGCACTGAGTGACCTGGAATTAACTACTTCGAAGACAAAACCCTCTATTATGCCAAAGAGATACAAGATCACGGGAGGAGTTCCACGAGGGTCGATCTTGGGATCAAATTTATGGAACATTATGTACGATGGCCGAATGGAGTAGTCATCATCAATCAAACAATCACAAACGTGAATCAATGGCTACAGACATCAAGTTTAGAACTAGCAGACCATAAAACCGAAGCCGGTCTCATAAGCAGCCGTAAAAAAGTGGAGCGCCTTACCATACAGGTCGGTGACCAAATCGTCGAGTCAAAGTCGTACACCAAGTACCTGGGAGTGTTGCTGGACCACAGATTCAGCTTAAGGGATCACTTAACGTACACTGACTAAAAGGCCTCTCGGACAGTAGCGGCACTAAGCAGACTAAAGCCAAATATGGGGGGCACCAAGGCAGCCAATCAGAAATCTTCTAATGACCGTGGGTAAGACAGTACTCCTCTATGCGGCCCCAATATGAGCATCAGCAACGCACCATAAGTTGCACATTGGAACGATGAACATAGCGGATAGAATCGCATCTTTAAGGGTATGCTGCGCCTTTACAACTGTGTCAGCGGGTGCGATAAGTGTAATACAAGGCCGAATGCCTATCGATCTAGACGCCAAGAAGACCACGGCACTACGTGAAAACGAGCACGATGACAGGACAGGTTAGGTTAGGTTGGCTGTCCACACGGGAGTGCAGACACACTTAGACCAGTGAAGGTCATTTGTGATACCATGGATCAAAACCATTAAGCCACTCAAGGACTAACAAAACTAACCGGAGCTTTTGATAAAGCGATGGATGCTCATGACGTCTACGGACGCCATATCGCCGAGGTCGTCAAGGAAGAGGGACCCTTAATAGAGTATTCTTTTATGCGACAGGGCTGGACAAGTGCAAAGGAGGTGAACGATGGTTTCCTCCTCCTCCTCGTCCCTACAGTTTCTGCAGAAGTCTTTGGAGAAGAGGCCAAGTCTTTTAGCGTTTTGGCCTATAAGACAGTGTCCAGTGAATACCGACTACGCAGCTGATTTGTGTTCGCTTTAGCTTGACAAGCTCGGTACTACGTTTTTGATCCAGCTTAGGACAGATCTGTCTCTAAATGTTACACGTTGAGCCGTTTTCCCATCTGAGGTTGGTCGTGCTAATAGCGTTCAGCTTTAGTAGATACTTACATGTAGCGAGGGGCATACTCAGGGCTTGCCTGTCAGGCAGAATCCTTAGAGTGGTACCCGGTCTGGCGAGCTCGTCAGCCCTGCAGTTTTCTGGAATGTCCCTGTGGCTCGGTACCCATTATAGGTGAATGTTGAACTACCCGTTCATCTCCATAAAAGATAAACGACAGGTTAAGACAGCCTTTGAAGTGAAGGACAACGATTCCAGGGACTTGATTGCCGCTTGGCTGTCAGTGAAAATGCTAATATCCCTGACAAATAGTACATTACATTTCAGCCAGGACAGGGCTTCCCTAATCGCCATGATTTCCGCCTGGAAAACGCTACAATGATCGGGTAGGCGGAAGGAGATGCTCAGAGCCATCTGTAAAGAAGTGAACCGAACTACCATCGACAGGGGGGAGGTGTCCCATTCATCCCGATTAGGGATGCTCGTACGGAAGTTACGTTCAAATCTCAGTTTCGTCGGGATGTAGTCCGTGTTTTCGTGTTTGAAGTTAAGAAGATCAAGGATCGAGGAATGGCCAACGCGATAACTGGACCACTGATGTCCAGTGCCGCGGAGGGAGTAGTTCTCAGTGCACCACTGATGGAAATGCATGGAGATCTTTGCATCTTAGCTAGTTAAGTGAGATGGACAGCCCTTTCAAGAGCAGGCCACCACACGATCACGCCATAGAGTAGTAAAGGCCTGATAACGGACACGTACAGCCAGCGAGTGATTTTAGGTTTCATACCCCAGCTCCTACCTATAGCCTTTTTACAGGAACAGAGAGCTACATTTGCTTTCTTGACGCGTTCTAGTAGATTGGCCTTCCAGTTCAATTTCCTGTCCAAAATAAGACCCAGATATTTTGCGTCTTCAGAGAAGGTGAGACTGGTGCCATTTATCATAGGAGGGTCTATGAGGCGAACCTTATATTTCCTCGTGAAGAGAACGAGTTCCGTTTTATGGGGATTAACTCCAAGTCCACATTTGGAGGCCCATCTGGTGAGCCAAACGAGAGCATATTGGAGGATTTCCTTGAGAGTGTCTGGATGTTTGCCAGACAAAACTTGAAGAAGTTATCAAAGCTGAATGGCAACATAGGTGGAGCATCACATCTAAAGAGATATGGACATTCAAACTGATCCCGAAAGCTAATGAATGGATCAGCAGAAAGCACTACTTAATACATTTCTATCAGGACATGGATGCTTTCGGGAGTATCTCTACAAGTACAAGTACGCAGATACACATCCTGCCAGCATTGTGAAGGAAAAGTGCAGAACGCAGAGCATGTACTGATAGTATGCCATAGTTACGCAAGGGATAGAAACATCCTAGAAAGAGTAATTGGCGAAGTAGTGACCCCAAGAAACCTGATCTCATTTATGCTGACGAGGAACGAAGGCTGGGAGACTGCAAAAGAGTGTTTAATCACGAGTATAAATCAGCAACTGCGTTTAGAGGAGCAAGCAAGGAGAAACGGAAGGAGCGAAGGCGCTGCCAACTCTGGTGATTAAAACAGAAGTGGCGAAATGTCAAACCTGCCCCTGCGAAGGAATGCCTTGACTGGTGGTGCCGCAGGGGAACAACAGGACAGAATAATAGGAGTGGGCTGTTAGCACGTTACCATACAGGAGCATGGATTCGGGCATAACTCGTAGCACGGGCTGCAAGTATCCATAAACAATTTTTACCCCTAAGCGCACATCAAAGAAAAAAACAAAAAAAACAGTCCAATCAAGGACCATCTTAGTTCTTATATTTGTTTATTTATTTTTTATAAACAAAATCAATGAACCCAGAAGTCGAATGGTTTACTTACTTTGCCCACATTTGTAAGTGTTGCCTTTAGTTGTGTGTCTTTAGCTGAAAATGAAGTTGACAATGAATACCAGATCCAGATACAACTTTCATATACGCGTACGTATCTGAATCTGGTTACAGTTTTTCAAGGTCTTACTCAATTTAGATTGCTGCTGGATATCCAGCAGCGTGTAGTTATTTATGAACTATCGATGTCGTAGATATTAATACTCATACGAGTACGTATGGTATGTGTTGGGCAAACCGTGATCAAAAACGGCAAAGCTGATATTTATGATCTTGCGATTGAATAGGAAACAAAAGAAACACTTGATTACATATCGACTCAAATATTTTTGAGAATACTTTGATGTAATATTTAGATAGATATGGATTCGACCAACATCCATTAATCTAGCGAGTCATACCTACTCCAAGGGTATGTTGTGCAAAATTGTTCTACTACAGTCCAGACCAAAGGCATTGTGACCAGAATATGACTAAACTGATCAGAGCTATTCAAATTTTATACAAATAAAAGAATAAATATTGTTTTCTATTATTGTAAATAAAATTCAAGTTTTGATCTCATATGACTCACTTGGCGTTTTCTCTTGTTTGTGTGAAAATTTGGAGGAATAAACGTAAACGCCACCTCAACACAGTTTGCTAATTTGTTTTAGAAACAAGTTTTCTTTGAGACTATTAAATTTATTCAAATTAAACTTGTTTGCGACTTAAAGTAGAAATATCTATCACAGATTTCATAATTTTGAAATCATTCGTTGAGGTCATGGTGATCGATGTAACATTTTGCTCAAACAAAATTCCACACAATTGACGAAGATCAACAGAAAGTTTTTGCAATGCGAAGCGACAATCCTTGTAGAGTTCAACGCAAAGAAACCATAATCTACTACCTTTTCCAGGAAGAATACATATACTGTTCCCCAGTTTCAAATGGATAACCAAATAGTAGAACTCGAAGAAACCATGCATTTACAGGGTGTCATAGTAAACTCTCAATTCAATTCATGTTTTATTTACTCACATTTTTTTAAAGACTTTACAATTGATAACCTGCGAAGTAACATGGCTTATCTGCAGGACATTATTCGTTAAATTTTTTTGTTTTTAATATACGAGTAACTCAATCATCAAAATGAATTTTTATTATGCTTTAGATAAAGATTTGAAACTATGACTACTATGAAAATGAAACTATGAAATTTATGGAAACGATAAATATTTAATTAATTAATTCAAAAGAAAGGCACTATCCCGCCAGCCACTACCACTGCTGTGCATGGTACTGATCGTGGACCGAGCACAAATGTTCGGGTCAGAGCTATATGGATTCTGGGGGTTAGCAAAATTATGAAACAGTTTGGATGAAATTTAAGGGTTGCGAGTTGGAACGTTGGAAGCATGACCGGTCGAAGTTACGACCTGGGAGCGATAATTAATCACACGGTCTTATCGTGTTCAATACCATGTTCATCAAACAAAGCCGACACCTGATCACTTTCAGCAGTGGTGGAGATGAAACCCAGATTGACTACCATTTGGTAGCCAGTTTCATGAAGCCTCGAATAAACGATTGCAAAGTGATCCTGGGAGAGGCAATCGTTCGGCAACACCGTCTCCTGCTAACAGAAATTTTTTATGAAAACACCGAAGAAAAGCAAACCAACAAGAGTCTCTGAGAAAATCAAGTGGGATTATTATTTGCGTAAGGTTATTTTGCACTGCGACCTAATGGTCTATTGTGCACCCTGCTAATACCTTGGGGAGGTTTGTTCCCTCGTTAGAGTCCCCTTCGCAATTGCAATTCCTGCGGAATTGTGTTTGAAGGTCATATGCTCTTACTTTGTCTTGGCGAGAAAAGTTCACCTTAGAGCTCTTTCTCCAGACCAGTTTCTTTTAAGAATCTAAGAATGAGAAGTGGATCCATGGTTGGCATATCCTCTTCTGATACTTAGTATTTGCCCAAGTATTTTAATCTTGTGTGGGTCAGTGCCCCACAGGACTTCAGAAGGTGTTCCGGAGTCTCACATGACTCGTTGCAGAATCTGCAAAGGCCTTCATTTGTTATACCTAGTTTCCGTAGATGCTCCCTGAGTTTGCAGTGCCCCGTTAGGAAGCCTGTTAGGATCCGTAGGTTATTCTTGCTAAGGTAGATGCAGGCTTCGAATCTTTTCCGGTTGTAACATCCCAGCAGTTTCTTAACTTGCCTCAGGCCTGTGGTGTTGTTCCAGGTTCTTGCCCTGTCTTCTCTCTCCATTTTCCTGAATTTCTCGCGTATGGTGTGTTCCCCCATTCCACAGAATGGCCACCATCAACACGCCAAAGAAACATGGTGGTGGAGTGATGTAGCTATAAAGGTGATAAATGAGAAGAAAGCGGCTTTCAAAGCTTGGTCAAGTGCCCCTCTAATAATAGTGACGAAAATCTCGCCTCGAAAAGGAATACAGATGTTGCAAGAAAAAAAGCGAAGAAGAAGTGCGCCCATCTTCAAGCACAGAGTACGGAGGGCCTGTATCGGGAGCTGAAGAATATATCTTCCCCGGTTGTTGATGCAAACCAGGCTATCCAGGAGCTGCGAAGATACAATATGAACAAAAGCGCAACTATCCTCAAAATAGCTGCACAAAGAAGGAGGAATGCTCAGGAGATTCCTTCGCCAAAGTTCATTAACAATGCTCATTGCCAGCTTCTTGTGGATGACGACAAAATTCTGCAGAGGTGGCGGCAGTATTGTGAAGAACTTTTGAACGAACAGTTTCCCCGGCTATACTTTCCAAGAGCTACCCCTAACTCTGAAGAAATACATGACATTACAGTCGAAGAAGTTAGAAAGGCGGTCAAATATTCCAAGAAACGAAAAGCGGTTGAGCCATACGAGATGCCCTCTGAGTTCTGGAAAAAGATGGGAGACATTGGGTTCAGATGGCTTAGAATTCTCATCTCCAAATTTGTGAGAGGTGGCCCAATGCCGAATCAATGGAGGGAAAGTTACCTTCTCCCTGTATACAAAGGGAATGGTGATACGCGAAACTGTGATAACTACTGTTCGATCAAGCTGATGTCACACACTATGAAGATCGTTGAGCGGGTGTTAGGCGGCCGAGTGCGAAAAATAATACTGCTATCTGATGATCAGTGTGGGTTTGTCGCGGGTAAATCAACCACAGATGCAATCCAAAGTATAAGGACCATAATGCAAAAACATCGTGATTCCTTAAAGGATTTGTATATTGTATTGGTTGACTTTGAAAAGGCATTCGACAGACAACCACGAGATCTAATATAGGTGGCGCTAAGACATCGTGCGCTTCCAGAAACCTATGTACAGATGATCATGGACATGAACGAAGAAGCAAAGGCAAGAGTAAG
This sequence comes from Brachypalpus laphriformis, assembly GCA_945910035.1. Lineage (NCBI taxonomy): Eukaryota > Metazoa > Arthropoda > Insecta > Diptera > Syrphidae > Brachypalpus > Brachypalpus laphriformis. Next base: position 41,030,280 of record OX246753.1, read on the forward strand.
ATGCCCCGCTGGAGTAACCGAAGAGTTCCCGATCAAAGTCGGGGTGTACCAGGGAAGCGTTTTAAGTCCTTAGCTCTTTATTACAGTCTTTGATTATCTGCTTGAAGGTAAAGTGATGGACCCCAAGGTACATCAGTTATTCTTTGCTGACGATGGAGCCATCATAAGTGAGGATCCTACATCCCTGCAACGAGCACTTGATGTGTGGGTGGACGTTTTGGAGGGAAATGGGTATCGCATTAGTTCAAAAAAGACAGAGTACTTGTGCTGCCCGTTCTCTGATCCACTCAGGCCTATTCCAGACATTTATTTGAATGGAACAGTGCTTCCCAAGTGCAAAAAGTTCAAATATCATGATCAATAGCAAAGCAACCTGTGATGACGACATCAATCATCGCGTAAGCGTAGGGTGGATGAAGTGGCGAGAAAACTCGGCTATCTTATGCGATTGAAAAATGCCACCTAAGTTGAAAGGAAGGCTCTACACCGCAGTTGGGCGTCCAGCACTCACATACGGTTCACAATGTCGGACGATGTACAAAAAGTATGAGAGTAAATTAACGGCAGCTGAGATTAAGATGCTTCGCATGGCAGCAGCAGTGACAAAGCTTGATCGAACAAGAAGTTCGAAGATCCGTGGAAGCCTTCGCGTCAACGAAACCATTGTACAAAAGATAGAGCGCGACCGGCTCAGCTGGTATTGCTACGTTCAAAGAAGAGATCATCTGAGCCCTGACAAAAAGGCAATATCAATTCACGCTCCAAAGATATCGCGATGAATGCAGGCCCATAAACGCCTGGATCAGACAAATGCGACGCCATCGGCATTTCATTGGCCTTAGTATCCAAGGGATCTAAAATCGGGAGGCCTGGTGATATTTTCTGAGGTCAAATAGACGAACCCCACAGGTCGTGAAATGGAGGGTTATGATCCCTTATTTTTGGATCATAACCTCGCTGAAGAAAGAAGAAGAAGAAGAAGCATGTTCTGAGATTCAATGAGATGCAATGACCTACATGTCTCAGAGTACATAACACATATAGTCGGTGAATGCCAAGGCATTGCCAGAACTAGGCTATTCTGCCTTGGAAGATACTTCTTGAATAACTAAGAAGAGGTAAGGTCATTGAACCAGAACAATGAGATTTTTAAGTCCTCTAGGGAAATAAAGTATATGGGAGAATTGGTTTAGGTATTTTTGCCGTGAAGGTTCCCTAGGGATTACGATGGGCCCACATTGGTGCTCAGTGTTTTTATAATAACCTCATAACCCTACTCAACCTAACCTAACCATTATGAATAGATTTACACCACAACAACGTTACTAAATCGTGGAATTTTATTTCCGAAGTAAGTGTTCAGTTACACAAACTTATCGACGTTAACTTTATGGACCGAATAATTGCCCATCTGAAAGTGCTATTCGTCGTGTTGTTGACAGATTTCGCAATAGTAAGTCCGTTCGCGTACTTTACGACCCAAAAACTAATGAGTTATCAAATGTGACATGCTGAAAATAAAAATTTAAAAAAATAAAAAAATAGAATGAACAAATAAACTTGTTTTTTCCCTTCAGGTAAAAAGAAATGGTATGAGAGAACATTCGCACATCACAGCAGAATCTTCAAGATACTTTTATTAATTTTTATATCTATGGACTTTTTGAAATGGAATCAAAAACTCTTCGACTCTTTTAACAATCAAGCTGATTCCGCTTGTCAGTTTGTACGTTCTTCGAGCACATTCAAGCGCAGAGAGGAAATACACGCTACTCGTTACTTCTCAATTTTTTGAATACACTTCAAGCACTTTAGAGCACCTTAAAGCACATTAAAAAGCTTAAGATTGTGAATCGGCCTAATTTAACGCTATACTCGTATGACATTAGACCAACAACAACAATGAGACCAGTGCATTCCCAAAAAAATATCACCGCAGTGTTAATGAAGACCGGAATTCCTCAGCTCGCAGGCGCGCACCGGAGCTTATGCATTGTCTGTCCATAACTTTACGAAAGGATCTTGTCCTAATCCCTGACAAGACTCAATATTTGTTTCCAAATTTACGTGACATCGATGTGGGCGGTATGTGGTTATAGCAGGATGGGGCAGTATGGGTGTCATACTGCGGCCAATAATATCGATGTATTAAAATCAAAGTTTGGTAAAAGAGTGATTTTGTGAAATGGACCTGTAAATTGGCCACCACGATCTTGCAATATGAGGTCGATCGACTATTTTCAGTGGGGGTACGAGAAATCGCTTATTTACGTGCATAAACGAGCAACGATTGAAGCTTAGGAAGATAATATACGGCGAGTTATTCTGGATATATGGCTCCAAATGGTCGAAAAAGTGGTCACAAATTGGACCGACAGAATACGCTTTGTAATTGCCAGTCGTAATGCTCATATGCCCGAAATCATCTTGAAGTGTTCAATTATAAAGAATTATCTTTCGGGTGAAGGCATTTTTCAAATCAAGAGCTAATGCCGTGTATTTTTATTTAAACTAATTATCCGCATCATCTTTAAAAGCAAAAACACCCTGTAGGTAGAAGCAGGAAGAGAAAGCGAAATTCGAAGATGCAACAAGCAAGTTGCAACTCCTCCCGAAATAGCACTGGAAGGAGAACAAGACAAAAGTAAGAAGATGACTCGCCCGAGTATATTCAAAAAATCAAAGGTCATTGCGCTTCTTAAGCCAAGCAAACCAGCAGATGCCCCACAAAGGTACCGGCCAATTGCTCTCCTACCGCTCGGCCTTAAACTTCTTGAACGCATGATCCTCAACCGAATAGGAACCGAAATTGATAAAGCTATTCCGGACGAGCAGGCAGGTTTCAGGAAATCTAGAAGCTGCCCCGACCAAGTCCTGGTCCTAATAAGCTTCATCGAAAGTGGTTTTCGGAAAATTAAAACTAGTGTTTGCTTCGTGGACCTAACAGCAACCTACGACACCATGTGAAAAGAGGGCCTCCTGTATAAGCTTCTCCAAATCATTCCTTGCATAAAAATCTGCCACCTTGTTTGCGCGATAGTGAGCGAGAGGCTATTCAACGTCTTCCTCAATGACAAGCTCAGCAAAACCAGGAAGCTCAACAACGGTCTTCCGCAAAGGTCGGTGCTCGCCACTACTCTTTTCAACATATACACCTGCGACCTTCCATACACGTCCTCTCGAAAATTTAACTACGACGATGGCATGGCGTTTGCGTTCCAGCACAAGTCCTTTGGAACCCTGGAACAGGTAGCGACATCATACTTGTCCCATCTATCAGCATACTGCAAGCATTGGCGCCTGCAACCGATTGCAGCTAAAACTGAGATCTGCTGTTCCCACTTCAATCGTAGAGAGGCTCGAAGAGAGCTGCGAGTGCTGCTTGATGGTTTATACCCGAGACACAACTTTACTCCAAAATATCTCGGTATCACCAACTCTGACGTACAAGCCTCATCTAACCAAAGCTGCGCAAAAATTAAAGTCAAGAAATAACGGGATTCAAAAACTGGCAGCCACCTCCTGGGGTGCCTCCGCAAACTGCCTACGCACCCCTACTCTCTTGCTGGTTTATTCAGCTGTAGAATTGGAGCCCCTGTTTGGCTTACTAGTTGCCACACCAACAAGATCGACCCCGAATTGAACACCACAATGAGATTAATATCTGGGACCCTAAGAACAACATCAGTTGAATGGTTGCCCATGCTTTGCAACATAGCTCCACCTGATCTATGAAGAAAGCTGGCCCTGATCAGAGAATTTCACAAAATCCAAGGCAATGCGAGAATCCCACATTGTGCTGAGATTGGGACACCCTGAGACTGCCCTCAAGACACCCCAGAATAGAGCTCGCGAAAAAGATAAGTGCTGAAAACTTCTCCCTGGAAGAATCTTGGTCATCTTAATGGGCAAATTCCAGTAGACAAATCTAATATTGGGGTAATAAGTGGGCGTCGTGGCGTAAGTGGTTAGTGCGTCGGATCACTACGCATGAGGTTCCAAGTTCGAATCCGAAACACCGAAAAGTTTTTTCACGGTCCCACGTCTCGCGAGCCTCTGAAAAACATCCGAGAGTTTTGTTGTCACGAAAAAGCTTCTCAAATCGCCGTTCGGATTCGGCATTAAACTTCCATTCGTGTGAATAATATAACGCACACAACATGAGTGGTTGCGAGAAGCTAGGCCCTGGCACTTTAAAGAGCTGTTGCGCCAAATATTTGTTTATTTATTTTATAAAGTCTAATATTCAGAAACGAAAACAGAGAACCCGAATTTGAACTACCGACGAAAGAACGCAAATTATAAAAATATCTGTACCGTCTAACGTCAATCCAAGACGTATTTTATCCAGTAAACAGAATTGGTTCGATATCGAGTGTCTGAAGGCGATAAAACGATCCTTTGCATTGCTAAGGCGCCGAAGGAAGCAAAATAATACTTGTATCAAAGAACTCTATGCAGAAGCAAATAAATATTTCAAACGTCTTTGTATAGAAAAAAGGAAAAAATTTAACCAGGAAGTCATTGCAGTTCGTAATACTTCAAGATGTTCAGCAGACTTTTGGAAGGCGGTTAAAATTGTAGCTAGAAAAACTAACTTGATTTCATCGACTTTACAAGCGTCTGAGCTGAGGGAATATTTCAAAAATTCACTCAACACTCCGCAGTTTTCTCCGTTACCGCAATATGCAACCCCTTTTTTCGCAGACGAGTTCTTAGACTCACCATTTACTTTTTTTGGAAGTGAAACGCGCAGTTGATTGCTCTAAAGCGAGGAAAGGCCCAGGTGACGATCGGATCCCTTTCGAATTCTACAAGAACAGTTCTACAGAATTTCTCACTGCACTTACAAATGAATTTAATAGAATTCTTGAAACAGTCCCAGAAAGCTTTAGAAGAGCGATCATTTTCCCGTTGCATAAAAACAGCCCGCTAGATAATCCAGCCAACTACAGAGGCATTTTTTTTTTGAATACTTCGGCAAAATTATTTAGTGCTACGACATTAAAAAGGCTTACACAATGGATAGCAAACAATAGGATTTTAAATGAATACCAGGCGTGGTTCAGAAAGCATTATTGAACACTGGATCACATATTTACTCTCACCAACATTGCGGAGTTTTTTAAACAAAGTAGCAAAAAGCGTTTAACTCCATAGCGCGTGAAGCTCTTTTCTATAAGCTGTACAAAATTGGTTTACCAAGTAAAGTAATAAATGTGCTAAAAGCGATGCATGAGAGGAACGTGGCGTATGTATGGAATGGAGAGTATGTATCGGAAGAATTTGGAACACAAATGGGAGTTAAGCAAGGATGCATCTTAAGCATGTTATTCTTCATCTTATTTATCAACGATATAGTAGGAGAGGTAGGAGGAGGGATCGAGCTTGGTGGTGTGCGGATACCGGCGCTTAAGTTTGCGGACGATATAGTGTTTTTATCGGAGACAGTTGAAGGGATGCAGCTTACTATGAACCGTCTTGAAAACTACTGTAAGCAATAGAATTTGACGGTGAATTTATCAAAGTCGAAGATGATGATTTTTAGAAATGGCGGTGGAAGGCTAGGTTAGGTAGATGGGTGCCTTGTGACAAGGAGTCACTGCTCACTCAGACCAACAGTACGGGTCCATTGTGCCCAATCATTTAACCCTGGAAACGCTGTAAAGCGGTGGAAGATACTCTCGCAACGAAAAGTGGTCCTATCGGGGCGAAAATGTTGAAATAGTGAAAGGGTATAAATATTTGGGTGTGCTAATTACATCCAACCTCAATATGAAAAAACACTTTGAATGTCAACTAGCAGCAGCTAAAAGAGCTATTACATCAGTTTGGGGACGTTGCGTCGACAATAAATTTATCTATCACACAGCGAAAAATAATCTATTTCGTACAACTGCTGTACGGAGCCTAGATTTGGGGTTATTGCGTTGAAAAATGTCTAAGATACTTTTTGAAACGAATCTTTCGACTTCCAATATGTACACCGAACTATATGCTGCATCTAGAAACTGGAGTCCCACCACTCTTTTTAGATACCCTAGGTTAGGTTAGGTTAGGTTAGGCAGGGTTATGAGGTTGTCATAAAATACTAGGAACCAAAGTGGGCCCATCGCTATCCCTAGGAAACCTTCACGGCAAAAGACCTAAGCCCATTCCCCCAAGCAATTAATCCCCCTACAAAATTTGAAGAGATCCTTGTTATGGTTCAAGGACCTCACCTCCTCCAAGTTATCGAAGAAGTATCTATCCAGGTACTTAAGCCTTATCCTGGCAATTCCTTGACATTCACAGAGTATATGAGTTATATCCTCTGAGACATGTAGGTCATCGCAGTACCTACAAACATCCGTATCGGATAACCCTAGTCTCACGGCATGTTTCCTTAGGAGACAGTGGCCAGAGAGTATTCCTGCTTTTCTTTGCCTCGATCTATCCAACTTAATTATCTCCCCAGATTTTCTGCGATCTAACACAGGCCACAAGGCCTTAGACACCCTGTGACCATCTAAGTTTGACCATCTTAGATTAGCCGTGTCAATGATTTTATCCCGGATAATTCTCTTAGCCACGCACCCTTGTGGTTTAATACTACCAATTATATCGCTACGTGGGAGCCCCGTTCGTCTTTTAGCCAGCGCGTCGACTTGCTCGTTGCCTTCGATATCGCAGTGTCCAGGTACCCAACATTGTGCAGCAATTCCTGATTAACTCAGATTTGGTGACGTAAGACTCTAGCGCCTTTAGCGCAGCGATATTCTTATCGGAGTAATTCCGCAGCTTTTAGCACAGCTGGAACCTCCGCTTGGAACACACTCCATGTGTCCGGAAGTCTCAGGGCCACCTGTAGGTTCGTATCTCTCGAGTAAATACCTGACCCCGTGCCCTCACTGGTCTTAGAACCTTCTGTGTATATTGCAATCTCGTTATGGCCAGAGACTGTCTTTCTTTGCCAGTCCTCTCTAATAGGATACAGTACTTCGTATGGTGTGTCGAATTCTAAGGTGCCAAGTATATCGTCCGATTCGTCAGGGATTCCGGGAAAAGATTCCTTGAGAATGGAGCTGTGTCCTATATTATTAGTCCTGAAGAGACCAACGTTAGTGAGCCGAAGCGCACTGTTGCCCGCTTAAAATTTGATTTGTAGGTCTAATGGTAAGAGATACAGGAAGATCTCGAGTGCAGCCGTAGGTGTTGTGCGCAGAGCACCTGTGATGGCAATGCAGGCTGATCTTTGTACCATGGCCAACATATCCCGTGTGTTTTTCGTATTCGTTGCCTTCCACCACACAAGAGCCCCATATGTAAGGATGGGTCTGACTACCATGATGTATAGCCAGTGCATCATTGCGGGCTTCAGGCCCCATTTTTTCCCCGCGGTTCGCTTACAGATGAACAGAGCATTATATGCTTTGCGGACTAGTTCCTGTATGTTAAGTTTCCAATTTAGTTTCCTATCCAGCATTATACCAAGATATCTAATATCTAGCGCGATCCGAAAGGGAAAGCTCCACCCCTGCTAGCTTAGGCAGTTTGAAGGGTGGTATCTTGTATTTTCTACTGAAGAGTACCAATTCAGTTTTATCCGGGTTGACGTGTAGTCCACACCATCTAGCCTATTTTTCGAGACTATTAAGAGCTGATTCCATCATTTCACTTAATGTATCAAAGAACTTACCCTGAACTAAAATCACCACGTCATCCGCGTAAGCAGTGACGCTTATGCCTGTATTGCTTAGTTCTTTAAGTATCCCATCGATGACTAGAACCCAGAGGAGGGGTGACATAACGCCTCCCTGGGGAGTCCCCCTGGTAACAGATTTTCTTATTGAACTGTTTCCGATAGTGGAGTTAATGTTTCTAGTGCCGAGCATATTGCAGAGCCAATTGGTAATGCTATGCTCGACATTCATAGATTCCAGGGCCTGTTTGATGGCCCTTCCTTCTACATTATTGAAAGCACCTTTTATACCCTAAAGATGCATATAGATTATATTGTAAAAGTAGTGGAGATGGATGATGGAAGACTGCCCAGGATTGTTCTGAAGCATATAATTTCGACAAGAGGGCACTTGGTTCAAAAGTGGGAGGAGTTGGGGGCAAATTATGGCGTGAGCTTAAGTATTGCATCTGATATGCAACGTTCAATGATAAAACCTATGCTTACAAATGTTTTCAATAATGCACGTAATTCCATGTATGAGAGATTTGCAGCTGAAGCACATTCATCGCAACATAGGCTGATCTACAGTAGGCTGAATTTTAACCTCATTGAAAGCGACGCAAGGTACTTCCTCAATCGCTACTCTTTGCATATGATAAGCACAATATTCAAACTTAGAGGTGAACTAACAGGTCTTCATTTTATTCCCCATCGACCCGATCTTCCAATTTTATGTGACCTATGCAACCTTATAGAGAGGGAGGATGTATACCATTTCATCGGAAGATGTCCCATTTTAGGAGAATTTCGCGCGAGATACTTCGGAGTAATTTCGCTAGACTTGAATGAGGTGATCAACGTACTGAACGGAAGTCATGTTTGGAATGTTTTATACAACTATGCTATTTGGGGACCTGCATTGCGATTGATCGGGAAACTACTGACTGCCCAAAACTTGGCTTGGGCCAGTAGCGCAACAATCAAGTTCGTGATGAAGTGCTTACTTTACCTCCTAGTGGTGGTCCCCGGGCAACTATACGTATAAACCCTTATACGTATAGGCCAAAATTGTAAGTGCGGGTTGTCTAGGGCCTTGATTCTAGGCTAGGTAACGTGGGCCAGCAACCTGCGTTACTGAAACCAGCTCGCTACTGAAACCGACACTATGCCTCGGATAAGGACTGATCACATGTTGACGACTTTTGGCTATTGTACCCGGACAAAGATAGGTTTCTGGAATGTAAAGAGGCTCCTCGACTCGGGAAGAGAAGGTCCTTACAATGCCAGATTCCTCCAACTGGAAAAGGAATTCATGCGATATAAACTGGACATTTTGGGGGTAAGTGAAGTAAGATGGTTAGAAGCGGGCGAGTACCAGTCTCCAACGCGTAACACTGTAATACTCTATTCTAGAAGACCACCCGGAAGTCCGCGAGAATATGGAGTCGGACTACTGCTAACAACAACAGCACGCAAGGGCCTGATTTCCTGGCAGCCTCATGGTGATAGGATTTTGACGGCCAGATTCCGGACTAGAGTACGACGTGTCGCCATCATACAGTGTTACGCCCCAACGAATAGTTCGTCTGAGGACGAAAAGGAGAGCTTCTACAATCTCTTAAGCGCCGTCTTCAAGACAACACCAAATGGAGACATTGTCATAGTGATGGGGGATTTGAATGCCAAGGTAGGCAACGACAACGAAGGACTCAAGCATGTAATCGGGAAACATGGTCTAGGCAACCGCAATGACAACGGCGAAAGGTTTGTGGATTTCTGCAATGCCAACCGCCTTGTGATAGGTGGCACCATGTTTGAGCACAAGACCTGCCACAAAGTCAGCTGGGTTTCCAACGACAGGCAAGCAACCTCCAACCAAATTGACCATTTTGCTATCAGCCGCCGCTTTAGAAGCAGTCTCCTGGACGTCCGAAACAGGCGAGGGGCAGATGTGGGGATAGTACGTGATCACCATCTTATGATAGCTACACTCCAACTACGCACTGCTGCAGTTCGAAGATCCCACGACAACACATGAATGCCCAGGTTCAACATCGATAGACTTAGTGATCCCTCAGTGCGCCAACAACTAAGGGAGCACTTTTCGCAAGGTGTGGAAGCAATCAGCAGCTCAATGCCCGCAACCATCCAAGACCATTGGTGTGCTGTGAAAAATGTTTTTACATCTGGTGCTGAAAGAATTGTCGGTCGATCGCAGGGAAGACATAGGGCGTGGCTTTCCGAGGATACCTGGAGACGGATTGACGAACGAAAACAGCTAAAAGCTCGCGTTGCAGCTACCCCAGCAGCAGGGAGAAGCGAGCTAGAGTCCCTATATCGCATGAAGATGAGAGAAGTTCAGCGCAGCTTGCGACGTGACAAGCGCAACTACATCAACGCGCTGGCTACAGAAGCAGAAGAAGCTGCACGGAGGTGCGACAGCAGGACTGTCTACAGAATCACGAAAGAGCTGACAGGTGGTCGCAGCTCCAGCCAATACCCAGTGAAAAGCCTAGACGGCTCCTTGCTCATTTCGGATGAGGACCAGCTCAAGAGATGGAAAGAGCATTTTGCTACGGTTTTGAACCGTGTATTCGCTAGCGATATGCTCCCAAATCAGACTGAGATGCCCGAGGTGAGAAGTTCCCGAATACGCACCACGACTCCCAGTAAAGATGAGATCATTACCGCGATCAAGGCACTCAAAACCAACAAGGCGGTAGGACTTGACGGTATTCCAGCAGAGCTCTTACGAGCAGCGCCAACAACATCGGCTGAGCTTCTGCTTCCACTTATAGATAGAGCTTGGGAAGCTGAGAGCTTTCCTAACGAGTGGAAAAAGGGAATGATCGTCAAGCTTCCTAAGAAAGGAAATTTATTGGAGTGCGGAAACTGGAGGGGTATCTGCGTGCTGCCTGCTGTAGCTAAGATAATAGCTAAAATCATCCTTGAGCGAATCAAACAACATCTCGAAGACACACTCGATGCCGAACAAGCAGGTTTCCGCTCTGGATCCTCCTGTGCCGACCACATCAACACCCTGCGGATTATCATCGAACAGTGTGTTGAATATCGATCGCCACTGCACCTGCTGTTCATCGATTTTGAAAAGGCGTTCGATACTGTCAACAGGGAGTTTATTTGGCGTGCCTTACGCAGGAGAGGCATTCCCGATAAACTAATTGCTATTATCAAAGCTACATATGAAGGCTCCAAATGTCACGTTCTGCACAGGGGAAGGTTGTCTGAGGAATTTGAGATCCAAAGTGGGGTAAGACAAGGCTGTATCCTTTCACCAATATTATTCCTGTTGGTGATTAGCGATGTGCTTCATGCAGCTTTGTCGACGGGAAACGAAGGAATTCGATGGACTCTTACATCTCAACTGAAACATCTTGACTACGCTGACGATGTATGCTTACTCTCCCACAGAATTATGGACCTCCACCCAATGACAGCAGATGTGGAGAGGGAGGCAGGTGTCGTCGGGCTGAAAATCAATACGACAAAAACTAAAATCATCAGCCTTGGAACTAACTCATCGGCTCAAATATGAATTGCTGGACAACCGGTAGAGAGAGTAGAGAATTTTCAGTATCTTGGGAGTATTGTCTCGACCGATGGTGGAACCGAACTGGATATAACCAACAGGATCGCCAAAGCAAAGTCCGCGTTCGGGATGTTGTCCAAAATATGGCGAAGCAATGCAATCAGTTTGAACACCAAAATAAGACTGTTCCGCTCCAACGTTGAATCCGTGCTGCTATATGGTTGCAGCACGTGGAGAGTGACCACTACTATCACCAGAAAGCTGCAAACGTTCGTTAATAGGTGTCTGCGCAATATCTTACGGATTTTCTGGCCCAATCGTATCTCTAACGAACACCTTTACGAGAGAACGGGTCAGGGACCAAAAGGCACAACTATCCAACGGCGGAAGTAGCAGTGGATTGGTCACACGTTCCGAATGGGTGACAGCTCCATAGCGAACCATGCTATGCAATGGAACCCTCTAACTCAGGATGGCAGAAGACCTGGCGGTCCGCGGAAAACATGGCGCAGAACAGTCGAGAAGGAGGCACGGCAGTTAGGGAAAAGTTGGGGAGAACTCAGACACATTGCCAGAAACCGTACACGATGGCGCGTAGGCGTAGTAGAGGCCCTAGGACCCACAAGGGGATACAGGACATAAGTATGCTACGGCTGCAATCCACTACAGAGCCCGTATTTTGGAAGGCGATTTTTAAACAGAAATAGCAACCATATTGTCAATCTGGTAGACGGCCTTAAGCCAAACCAAAAACGACTATGTATACACTGTTTGTGAAAATTATATGAAGTTAATAAAAAGTCTATTTAACTAACTAACTAAACTACCGAGGAAAGTATGGTGCAACCTAAACTAGATACGGACTTCTACTGGGAGATGCAACGGTACCTTAGCCAAATGGGGTAAAACTACTGACCTGTCCGGTTTATGTGGCGCTCCCGTCCAAACGATGGAACACATCTTGCTCGACTGCCCATATACGGGTAACCTAGACGACATCAATAGCCTGTCATCAGAAGCTATCGCCTAGCTACTAATCACTGCAACTATAAAATGTCTATATGTATGTTTTGTAATTTCCTTTTTTTGTATCCATACGCTAAATAAAAAATAGCCAGACTGAAGCTAAAGCACTTTAACAAAGGCGTCTTATTTGATGTCTCACCTCTTCCTCAGCCCCTTAATTTTTTTTTTGTTGTCAAAGCCTTGAAAACTAATAAATCTATTCTTTATAGCTGTGAACCGGAAGAGGTTGAAATGCACTTTTCTTAAGTACCTAGGCGACAGCCCTCCTTTCCATTAGTCCACCCATCACAACAAATTGTAATTCTTTTCAAATTTCCACTAGATACTTCCCCTGTCAACGCATTTCATAATACCCAACACCAGGGAATACCATTTAGATTCAACATCTAGATAAATACCTAATTATATTTCCATCGTAAAAACAATCAAAACAAATCACCTTCTCTTTCACATAAAGGTTCTCCCCCCAAAGCTAAGTATCATAAAATTGTGTCAATCCCGCCCATTAAATCCCAAAAGACCCCAAAAATTCAAGAATCCCAAAAGAAAACTGCTAAAAGAAAGTAAAAACAAAAATAAGAAATAAAAAAGAAAAAGAAAGAAAAATCCATAAACAATGTCATCCAACCTTATTATTACTGCAGTAGTAAATATCCGACATTTCGCTGCACAAAGCAATTTGTATCCAAAAGTATCCAAAGTTTGAATGGAACCGAACCAAACAACAAAAATTATGAACGGCCTTAGTCGACAAAAAAAATAAATATAATCTTCTTGTCGTTCCACTTAAAATGAAAATTTATTCACTCGACGACGGAAAAAATAAGCAAAACTTCTCAAATTTCACTCTCGTAACACATTTTATGATTTTCCATTTCTTTTGGTTAACAAAACACTAGGGGGACCGATTCGAAATTACAGAACAAAAAAATAATAAACAATCGCGATCATATGCCAAAAACAGAATAAATTTACTCAAGTCGACGTTACAACAATTGTCCGATTGGATTACAAATCTTACAATTTTGCTGGTAGTTTGTCGAAGAAAAAATAAACAACAGAGATTGTCTCGGTGTATCTGTGGGATACAATTAAGTTTGTGAATGATTTTCTCCTTTGGCAATTAATCCGCGTTTACAGTGTCACCACAATGGTCATCAAAAGAACCGGACTATGTACATTGAGATACATACAAACAGATACACACAGTAGTAGTTAGATGGACTTTCGATTCGAATCGAGTTTTCCTTTCTTCGCATTTCACCAGACGAGAAGGTGGCTATTTCACAAAACTATACACGCGTCCGCTACCGAACAAAGTTCCAATTGAACTGTCTTAGCTGAGATACTTGGATACTTTTTCAAGTCTGGCTTTGCTGCTGCTGGCTTGAGACACCACCATCTGGTAGCAGACCAACTTCTTGTGCGCCATCTCGATTCGGTTGTAGCTGGGGAAATGCTTTCAACATCGAACGTGTTCGTAGACACCATCTGAAGATAAACACAACCCCAGACCAGGTGAGAAAAAAAAAAAAGTATCTTTCTAGCTTTGTTGGGTATAAATTTTCCTTTTAAGCGGATTGTTGGACACCACCAGAAGTTATTGGTATCTTTAATCCCATTACAAGTCGGGTACTGAACTGGCAGACTTTAGTGGGAGGGGACCAGTGAAGTGGCATTTACTACGAATGACTTGGTGTGATTCTTTTTCAGTTCACCAGCGGAAAATGGAACGAATTGATGGGTTCGAAGGGAGATACACCTAATGCTTCCATTACTGGTCAGGGCTTAGTTGTATTTTTGTCTGCCATAGTGTATCTTCCGTGGTGGCAGTGGTAGTATTGACACCTGTTTGGAAAGGGTAAGCAGCTGATTGATGGATTCCGATTGCAAACTGGTTGTAGGTAGAGCGAACATTTATTAATTTAGGTGAGCTTGGTCGCAGATTAGTGTCAATTACTGATCGGGTGCAGTAGTGAATGGTGTTATGCAATGATGAGATTATCTGAGTTTGTGGTTATTTACGAGAGAAGGTAATGAGTTTTTGGCTTGAGATTAGGATGTGCAATGGAATAAGCGTCATCGTAAGGCATGGCTAATATACGTAAAGTAACTTAAATGGCGCTATAGTTCGAGTAGATTTGAGTCTCAAAAAGCAAGCCATATCTGAGGATATTGCCCACCACTAGCGAAAGAGATGAGCGAGAGCAGAAGCAATATAAGCAACAACAACAATTTAACTACTGATTCCTTTATTTAAATCTTAACACTCTCGCTAAGTGTCGTTGATGTTACAACTCGGCCATTAGTAACTAATCGTGCCCTCACGATCCGAACCTCGGTGTGTCTTTTCGGGTTGAGTTTTTCTTTTAACGCTGATCCTCAGAATCTCTGGGCAGTGATGCTCTCTTCCTTTACAGCGGCTTTGAGCCACTTTTTGATCGAGTACGCGACCTTGGTTTGGAGTGAGCTCCGGACAGAGATCTGTATTTACGTTTCAAGCGACTACTTCGAATGGCATTGGGGCCGGTCCTGCTAGGCCTTGAACCACTGCGGCTGCATTTGGAACCACTACAGCTACGCCTTGATCCACATCCACTACTTCTAGCCACGTCGATTAAGACTTGGACTGCCAGAACCACTCCTGCTTCCCCTCGATCCGATACAACTTTGCCTAGAGCTGCTGCGACTTCTGCAAAACCCACTTCTACTAGACCTGGATCTCGAACGGCTTCCTGATCGCCTGGACTCGCTCCTACTAAACCTGGAACAACATCTGCTTTGCTCCGCTCCGCTCATATCTTTACTGAGATCTCCTGAGCAGCTCCTGGATTCCGTACGACTTCTCTGGCGGGACTTACTGCAGCAGTCTGCAATCGAGATATGTTTATAGAACTTAACGATTTTTACCTATAACTCGTCCAGCAACTTGCACCCAGTCAGCATTTCGTGTGGTTGGCTGTCGTTCGGTACTACTAGAACCTCGCACATGAAGTGAATTCGTCGACCAATACCTCAGCGTAGACTCGCCTAACGATCTGGCAGGTTCCTCCTCCAAACCCACTCAGGTGTCTTCGGTCCTCGACGTACTCAATATGTCCGTCGTCTGCGACTGAGCGACACAAAGTGACACAATCACTTCCCAAGTTGATGAATGCCTTGACTGTGTACCCGTTCAAGATGTCGTCCTTGGTGTACTCTGTCGTGTCGCTTTCAGTCGTGTCCTCCGCCGGCTCCTCCTTCAAAATCAACTGGGTAGTCTCCCGGTATTCCCCACTGTATCGGTAGTCCGTCCAACCCTCGCAGCTTCGGTACGTTGCAGTGGGCAATCACGTTTGTAGTGCCCTACCTGGTGGCACGCAAAGCACCTTACTTCGCCTCCGACCACTGATCCTTCCTCTCGGTGTTCCGACTCGCTCTGTCGATATTTCTCTACCCTACGTTGAATCCTGGGCCTTAGTCCAACGAGCCATCGGACTTTTTGTAAGAGATTGTCGACAGAAGTTGGCCTCACCGCACGTAACGCTTCCTGGCACTCTTCATCCCAAATTCCCTGAATAATATATTTTATAAGAGAAGCTTCCTGAATGCATCCCCGCAATGAAATCATTTTCATCTCGAAGATGTACTCCTCGAGATCTTCACCATGCTTCTGCCTCCGCTCTCTTAGCCGATCGTGGACGTCCGCGTCATCATCAGTTGTCTGGAAGTTCCGGCACAGTTCTGCGAAAAACTCGCCCAGCGTCTCGACCGTTGTACCCCTACTCCATAACTTGGCAGCACCTACCAGTCTAGTCATCGCCGCCATCAGTACCAACTTTTCGTGGAGGTAATAGATGCGCTGAATGTGCGCTACCTTTTTTTTACACGACTTCGACGATAGCCCTGCGATCGCCGTAGGGTCAAACTCGAGCAGCATATCAGCGACGTCCGCACTGTGTATAAATTTGGCGAGCAGCAGTTGCTGGTACTGCAACATTTTAAGCAGTGGAAGGCGTACTCGTTTTCACGTTCTCACTCGCCTTGGTCGTTACGAGTTCTGTAGGTTCCTCCATCAATAGCAGTTCACGTCGAAGCTCCTGGAGCTCACTCGATTAGTCCGCAGAACTACTCCCCGAGGGATTCCATCGAGCGCTACAGAATCTGTAGCGTTCAGCAGCTCCTCCTTCAGACCTCACGCAGCTCGTCCCTCGTAAAAGCGCCGTACTTCTGCTCTCGCTCTACTCTGCTACCCATGGTTACGTTCACTTCAATCACCAGTCCACCGCAAGCGAAAACAAAAGGTCCAAGGTCTACTCGACAGTAGAGCACCCTTCCAAAAAGCCGACGGAATTTATTTTTCCGTTAAAAAAAGCCGACAATATTGTATCTAAAGAGTAATTGCCTGGGTTTTAATATACAGGTATATCTGTAGGAGCATGAGTATACAGAATAGCTCAAGACTTCCATGGAACCGAAATTCAAGATCAGGGCTCCATTATCAACTATATCCAACATGATAGCTTACAGAGACCTACACACTGCAGCTGTCCCAACAAGGGTCCATCCCGCTTCAAGGAGGCAGGTATGAGACCGACAGGCAAAAATATTCCGTAATATACTAACAGCCGAGGTATACTTGCATACCGGATCTGGTATAACCGACAGTTCCTCTAATTCTTCAAAGAAAGGTTTACGAAGTAGGCTTCGATGGAGTCTGATGATGCTTGGACAAGGATATAGAAAGTGTTTCGCGTTCGCCTCAACGTCGGGTCGATACAACCTCTTTCCATTGGTTTTCAACTTTGTTTAGCGTTATATCTCTTATTTAAGATTTTACGTATGAAATGGTAGTCTAGACTCCTTTGTCCAGTTAATGTTCCGGCCAGCTCATCTGTTTTTCATTCCCGCTGCTATTATTGTGGCATGGTACCCGAACGACAAAGTCCGACTAATTTCAATGAGCTATAAACTTGTAGTGGTTTCTAGGGGCTTAATGGGTGCATGACTATCAACGCACCAACTGCACCGTAGCTGCACCGCAACTGCACCGCAGCGGTATTGCAAGGTACCGCAAGGCCACCGGAAGGGCACCGCAAATGCACCCCTACAGCACAGCAGCGGCAGAGCAACTACACCGCAAGGGCATCGCAGCGCTAACGCAGCTGCACCGCATCCGCACCGCAACTGCTCCGCAGCCGCACCGCAGCTGCACAGCAACTGCACCGAAACTACACCGCAACTGCACCGCAGCCGCACCGCAGCTGCACCGCAACCGCACCGCAACTGCACCGCAACTGCACAGCAGAGGCACCACAGCGGTACCGCAACCACACCGCAAGGACACCGCAACTGCACCGCAGCCGCACCGCAGCTGCACCGCAACCGCACCGCAACCGCACCGCAACTGCACCGCAACTGCACCGCAGCCGCACCGCAGCTGGGCCGCAACTGCAGCGCAACTACACCGCAACTGCACCGCAACTGCACCGCAACTGCACCGCAGCCCCACCGCAGCGGCACCGCAACCGCACCGCAAGGACACCGCAGCCACACCGCAGCTACACCGCAACGACACCGCAACTGCACCGCAGCTGCACCGCAACTGCACCGCAGCTGCACCGCAACTGCACCGTAGCTGCACCGCAACTGCACCGGAACTACACTGCAGCCACACCGCAGCTGCACCGCAACCGCACCGCAACCGCACCGCAACTGCACCGCAGGAGCACCGCAGCTGCACCGCAACCGCACCGCAACTGCACCGCAACTGCACAGCAGCCGCACAGCAGCGGCACCGCAACCGCACCGCAAGGACACCGCAAATGCACCGCAGCTGCACCGCAACTGCACCGGAACTACACCGCAGCCACACCACAACTGCACCGCAGCTGCACCGCAACCGCACCGCAACTGCACCGCAACTGCACAGCAGCCGCACCGCAGCGGCACCGCAAGGACACCGCAACTGCGCCGCAGCCGCACCACAGCCGCACCGCAGCGGCACCGCAACCGCACCGCAAGGACACCGCAAATGCACCGCGGCCGCACCGCAACTGCACCGCAACTACACCGCAGGTACACCGCAGCCACACCGCAGCCACACCGCAGCGACACCGCAACTGCACTGCAGCTGCACTGCAACTGCACTGCAGCTGCACTGCAACTGCACTGCAACCGCACCGCAACCGCACCGCAACTGCACCGCAGCCGCACCGCAGCTGCACCGCAACCGCCCCGCAACTGCACCGCAACTGCACAGCAGCCGCACCGCAGCCGCACCGCAAGCGCACCGCAAGGACACCGCAACTGCACCGCAGCCGCACCGCAGCCGCACCGCAGTCGCACCGCAGCGGCACCGCAACCGCAAGGCAACGACACCGCAAATGCACCACAGCCGCACCGCAGCTGCACCGTAGCTGCACCGCAACTGCACCGCAACTACACCAGAACTGTACCGCAGCCGCACCGCAGCTGCACTGCAACCGTACCGCAACTGCACCACAACAGCACAGCAGCCGCACCGCAGCGGCACCGCAACCGCACCGCAAGGACACCGCAACTGCACCTCAGCCGCACCGCAAGGACACCGCAACTGCACCGCAGCCGCACCGCAGCCGCACCGCAGTCGCACCGCAGCGGCACCGGAACCGCAAGGCAACGACACCGCAAATGCACCACAGCCGCACCGCAGCCGCACCGTAGCTGCACCGCAACTGCACCGCAACTACACCGGAACTGTACCGCAGCCGCACCGCAGCTGCACTTCAACCGTACCGCAACTGCACC
Organism: Brachypalpus laphriformis; assembly: GCA_945910035.1. NCBI lineage: Eukaryota > Metazoa > Arthropoda > Insecta > Diptera > Syrphidae > Brachypalpus > Brachypalpus laphriformis. The sequence goes on from OX246753.1 coordinate 41,049,287, forward strand.
GCAACTGCACAGCAGCCGCACCGCAGCGGCACCGCAACCGCACCGCAAAGACACCGCAACTGCACCGCAGCCGCACCGCAGCTGCACCACAACTGAACCGCAACCGCACCGCAACTGCACCGCAGCCGCACCGCAACTGCACCGCAGCCGCACAGCAGCTGCACCGCAACTGCACCGCAACTACACCGCAACTGCACCGCAGCCGCACCGCAGCTGCACCGCAACCGCACCGCAACCGCACCGCAACTGCACTGCAGCCCCACCGCAGCGGCACCGCAACCGCACCGCAAGGACACCGCAGCCACACCGCAGCCACACCGCAACGTCACCGCAACTGCACCGCAGCCGCACCGCAACTGCACCGCAACTGCACAGCAGCCGCACCGCAGCGGCACCGCAAGGACACCGCAAATGCACCGCAACCGCACCGCAACCGCACCGCAACCGCACCGCAACCGCACCGCAAATGCACCGCAACTGCACCGCAGCCGAACCGCAGCTGCATCGCAACCGCACCGCAACGGCATCGCAAGTGCACAGCAGCCGCACCGCAGCGCCAGCGCAACCGCACCGCAAGGACACCGCAACTGCACCGCAGCCGCACCGCAGCCGCACCGCAGCCGCACCGCAACTGCACCGCAAATACACCGCAGCTGCATCGCAGCTGCACCGCAACTGCACCGCAACTACACCGCAGCTGCATCGCAACCGCACCGCAACTGCACCGCAACTGCACCGCAACTGCACAGCAGCCCCACCGCAACGGCACCGCAAAGACACCGCAGCTGCACTGCAGCCGCACCGCAGCCGCACCGCAACTGCACCGCAACCGCACCGCAAGGACGCCGCAACTGCACCGCAAATGCACCGCAGCTGCACCGCAACTGCACCGCAACTGCACCGCAACTGCACAGCAGCCGCACCGCAACGGCACCGCAAAGACACCACAGCTGCACTGCAGCCGCACCGCAGCCGCACCGCAAGTGCACCGCAACCGCACCGCAAGGACGCCGCAAATGCACCGCAGCTGCACCGCAACTGCACCGCAACTGCACCGCAACTGCACCGCAGCCGCACCGCAAGGACACACCGGTTGCGGTGCAGCTGCGGTGCATTTGCGGTGTCCTTGCGGTGCGGCTGCGGTGCCGCTGCGGTGGGGCTGCAGTGCAGTTGCGGTGCAGGTGCGGTGCGGTTGCGGTGCAGCTGCGGTGTGGCTGATGTGTAGTTGCGGTGGGGTTGCGGTGCAGCTGCGGTGCGGATGCGGTGCAATTGCCATGTCCTTGCGGTGTCGTTGCGGTGCGTTGCAGTGCCGCTGCGGTGCGGCTGCGGTGCGGTTGCGGTGTCGTTGCGGTGCAGCTACGGTGCGGCTGCGGTGCAGTTGTGGTGTCGTTGCGGTGTCGTTGCGGTGCGGTTGCGGTGCCGCTGCGGTGCGGATGCGGTGCAATTGCCATGTCCTTGCGGTGTCGTTGCGGTGCGGTTGCAGTGCCGCTGCGGTGCGGCTGCGGTGCGGCTGCGGTGCAGTTCCGGTGTCCTTGCGGTGCGGCTGCGGTGCAGTTGCGGTGTCCTTGCGGTGCGGCTGCGGTGCATTTGCGGTGCTACTGCGGTGCCCTTGGGGTGCAGGGTCGGTGCAGCTGCGTTGGCGCTGCCGTGGAGTTGCGGTGCCGCTGCAGTGCAGTTGCGGTGCGTCTGCGGTGCAGTGTCGGTGCAGTTGCGGTTTCGTTGCGGTGCCGCTTCGGTGTCCTTGCGGTGCAGATGCGGTGTAATTTCGGTGCAGTTGCGGTGCAGCTGCGGTGCAGTTACGATGCGTATTTGCATCCAAGTAGAAGCTATCCGAGTTTTTCTTAGCAATGGCCGTAGTACATATCGCAGTTTTTCATCCTCCTTTTGCCGGTTCATCCCATCACACTTCTTAGTTGGGGGTGATATCTACCTTATAGCAGTCTAAGGCCTCCGCTAGTCGTTCAGCTGCATGCGGTTTATAGAGGGGACTCACATTTCACGTGCAGAGATGAAGATCGTTGTCCTTTTTCCGTTTGCCAAGGTCGACAATAGTTAAAGCATCCTTTTTCGAGGCTACTGGTTGCTTCGTAACTAGACCCTTTTTTACGTGACAGGGAAGTTCACCTAGGTGCGAGTGTTCAGCTGCACACATATCCTCAGACCCAGCATACGCTCATCGTTACTTTACTATCAGATAGCTATCCAGCCGACACCACGAGGAGGTGATGATGCGATACTTACTTCAACAGCCTAACAACTGAGCTTAGTCAATATTAATTAACACCTGGAAGTCTTTAAGAATTCATGACTTTCTAATCACGCTGAGTCCTGCAATATATGCATTCAAGGCAATGCAAGTTTGTCGACGAGTAAGGACCATGATTCAATATTTCTATTTTACTTTCAGTCAAACAATATAAGGATTTCTGTTTCTATAGTTAACTAATATTAAAATATTTCTCCCATCGGCTTAACAGTAATCTCATGTATCTGAACATTAGGTGGGGTCCTCAGTGCATACAGCACAGCATCCGCGATATTCTCTGGCCGCAATCTAGCCATGTCCTTCACATAAAATTGAATCTCCTTCGGAAAGATGTTTGTATCCACGGCACCTGGACAAATGCCCTAAACAAGAATATAACTCAAAACAAGCTTCATCAGGATGGCGATACTTTTGAGAAACTCACCGTAATTTTCACATTTGCTTTGTGCAACTGGAATTCCTGTCTATATGTCTCGGTCATGGCAGTTATGGCGAACTTTGTCGAAGGATAAATATTGAATGATGGCAGCACATCTATGAAATTCAACACCTGATGACCGGCAATGCTATTGATTATCAAAATATGTCCCTCATCGCCACGCTTTTCGATTCGATTGAAGACCTCACGAGTGCACCACAGCACCCCCATCACATTTGTGTCAATCACTTCGCGAATTTTATCTGTATTCCCAGGTGTCACTAGTTCGGTTTCTCTTGTGATTCCAGCATTATTCAGCAATACCTGTGCTCCACCCAGGTGTTTCTCTGTCCAATCGATTGCATCGATAACTTGGTCTTCCTTAGTCACATCACATTTCCTGGGAATCAAATTGGACCGAAGATTCGGGGGTAAACTTTCTCTCAACTCTTTCAGCTTCTGCTCCCGTCTCGCCAGAGCTACTACCCTCAATCCAGCTCCAACTAGAGCCTTTGAGCAAGCTGCACCGATACCACCACTAGCTCCGGTGACTATTGCAAGTTTATTTTGCCACCTTTCCATTCTATTGGCCAACGGAGAATGAAAGTGGATTTCAAACGATTTCTACAAAGTGGTTGCGTACCAATTAGGGGTTAGCAACCAAATGTAGGGCGGCCTTAATTGGATCATTCAATTAGATGGTCCTCACTTGGCTTCTCTGTATCTGCTTACCGGTATTCACGTCATTCACCATGGAACGTTGGCAGAAGAAAGTCGCCATTGTTACTGGTGCAAGTGCTGGGATTGGAGCAGCATGTGCAAAGGCTTTAGCCACAGCTGGTCTGGTTGTTGTTGGTTTGGCAAGAAGGGATGAACGGGTGCGAAATCTGGTCGAAGAACTGCCCAAGGCAGTGCAAGGAAACTTACATGCCATAAAGTGCGATTTAACCAAAGAAGAGGATGTCCTGAAAGCCTTTGAATGGACTGAGAAGAATCTGGGAGGAGTCGATATTCTGGTGAATAACGCTGGCATCATTGCAACAACTCAGCTGAGTAAACGCAACAATACTGAAGAAATTCGACAAACTATTGAAACCAATCTGATGGGGGTGGTCTATTGCACACGAGAGGCATTCAATTCGATGTTGGACAGAGATGTGGATGGACACGTAATCATAGTGAACAGTGTAGCTGGACACCAAGTGCCTAATTTGGGACCTGATTTGCCGTCCTTGAATATTTATCCAGCAACTAAATTTGCATTGAGAGCGATGGCCGAAATCTATCGGCAGGAGTTCTTGAAAAGCAAATCGAAAGTTCGGATTACTGTAAGTAGTTGCAAAGGCTTGTTTCGCTTTATTAAATTAGAAATGTAAAATCGATTTTTTTAGACCGTAAGTCCTGGAATAGTTGATACAGACATCCTTCCTGCAGAGATTCAGACAGTTGTTAAACAGTTCATGCCAATGCTAAGTTCGGATGATGTCGCTGATGCTGTCTTGTATGCAATCTCAACTCCACCGAATGTACAGGTAGGCATATTTATTTAACATAAATTTCTTTATAAGATGGTGACAGACAGACGAATATTAGTTCCATAGTATATTTGCTTGCGAAACCTGTGAGAAGGACTTTCCAGAAATTCTCAGTTCGTTCAGCATTGTCATTACTACCGCTTCTTCTTCTTCTTCCTATTTCGCTCTATCTTTTGTAAGATGGTTTCCTTGACGCGAAGGCTTCCACGGATCTTCGAACTTCTTATTCGATCAAGCTTTGTCACTCCTGCTGTCATGCGAAGCATCGTCATCTCAGCTGCCGATAATTTACTCTCATACTTTTTGTACATTGTCCAACATTGTGAACCGTATGTGAGCGCTGGACGCACAACCGCGGTGTAGAGCCTTCCTTTCAACTTAGGTGGCATTTTTCGGTCGCAGAAGATAGCGGAATTTTCTCGCCACTTCATCCACCCTACGCTTACGCCATGATTGATGCCGTCATCACAGGTTCTTTGCTATTGATCATAGATCCCAGATATTTGAACTCTCACACTTGGCAAGCACTGTTCCTTCTTCTTCTTCTTCCTTTAATCAGCGAGGTTATGATACGAAAATAGGAGATCACAACCCTCCCACTTCATCGCATTTCTACTGATCCGCTTATGGGGTTCGCCTTTGGGAAGCACTGTTCCATTCAAATAAATATCTGGAGTAGGCCTGAGTGGATCAGAGAACGGACAGCATAAGTACTTTGTCTTTTTTGGACTAATGCGATACCCGTTTCCCTCTAAAACGTCCACCCACACATCGAGTGCTTGTTGCAGGGATGTAGGATCCTCATTTATGATGGCTCCATCGTTAGCAAAGAATAATTGATGTACCTTGGGGTCCGTCACTTTACTTTCAAGCAGATAATAAAGGACTATAATAAAGAGCTAAGGACTTAACCCTGACCCTTTCAAATCGACGCGGAGAAAATGGCCAATTACCTATGGCAACATCTAGGCAAATGTAACACCGCCAGATAACTTTGGCCAACACTTAACAAAGCTAGGTCCATCGGGCTCTTGAAAAATAAGAGAGGAACCCTCTCCAAAGTAACAAATATTCTCACCGGATACTGCGTCGTAGGAAGACATGCCCAAAGACTAGGCATCCCCTATAACGACTTCTGCAGAAGTTGTAGAAATGAAGAGAAAGAGAGACCATTATTCGCAGCCTGTGCGCTTGTTTCACGCTTGCCAACATTAGGAAGACCACCCTGGGTGAATACTTTTTCAATAATATAAATGAGCCCTGCACGACTAAGATCAACTCCTTTATACAACGAAGCAAATGATTCCTAGAGTAAGAGGGTGACCCACCCACATCAGTAAAAATGCGGTGAAGTGGGAGGGTTATGATCCCTTGTTTTCGGATCATCACTTCGCCGAAATAGGAGGAAGAAGAAGGAGAGGACTTAAAAGCGTCAGGTTGTACTGACCAGCTATCTCGTTAAGAGATATGCCGCAGTCATTCACTGCTTAGATCTCGTAGTGCTGGATTCGAGGGATTTGATGGCTGCCTAACTGTCTAACTAATTAACCGACTCCGTCCTTGGTTTTGGACCCGTCAGTGAAAATTGACAGAGATTCGTTGTATAGGACACCGCTTTGCATCCAACGTCGTTCCGGTTTTGAGTGCATATAGACCCTGTTGAAGTCATATTCAGTGGGCAGGTGGTCGGTGGAATTGGGAAGATGACGGTGCGTCGAAAGTATTGTATTTTGGTGCGTACCGTCTGTTGCTCCTTCCACTGCTTGGAGCATCTCAGTCATATTGCCGTGCTGACAGCCAATTGTTTACTGACGATGTCAAATGGAAGTAGATGGAGCAAGGTTTGGAGCGCCGCTGTGGGCTAGGTTCTCAGTGCACTGGTAATGCTGAAGACATGCAACTCGTTGCGTTTTTTTCCATTATGGATAGGTTGGACTTCTTCTCCAGGGTGGACCAATATACCAGTACCCCATACATAAGAATCGGTTTTATTACCGACGTGTTTAGCCAGTGCATAATGCTTGGTTGTAGGCCCCAAGTGGAGCCTTCTGCCTTCTTGCATATGGTAGCCAGCGATTTTCTGTCGCGTTTGGCGACATTCACTTTCCAAATTAACTTGCGGTCAAGCTTTAGGCCTAAAGTATGGATCCTCTTATCCTGCGTGGGAGTTAAGTCAGGGAGTTTGTTTTCCTGTAAATAGAACTAGTTGAGTCTTCGTCGAGCTAACGGAGAGGCCGCATTTGCCGGTCTATCTGAGCAGTTCGTTTAGAGCAGACTGCATGTTGTCGGCCAGCGTCTGCGGGTATTCCCGTTTTATTAGGATAGCAACATCATCTTCGTAGGCAATAACCTTGCATCCAGATTTTCAGAAAGGCTTCGATAAGTACTAAATTCCATAGTGGTGGACACAGTACACCCCCTTGAGTGCCTCGATGTGCATGTCGTTTGACAGTGCTGCTTCCGAAAGATTCTGTTATAACCCTGGTCTTTAGCATATGCTCTATGAAGCAACAGATGTGTTCACATATGTCAAACCTGCATAGGGCATTGGTTGCCGAAATTGTTTCATCGTTGTTGAAAGCTCCCTCTATGTCCAGAAATGACACTAGGGTAAACTCTTTGGTTGAGAGTGATTTTTTGATGGGGTGGAGTGTAAAGCCGTTTCAACAGATTTGCCATTTTGCTAAGCGTGTTGTGACGTGGATAGGAAGATACTATCGATGTTGGCCTTGATGTGTAGATCTAGGACTTTCAATGTCCCCATTTACTTCAAGATCAGCTTATCTCACCTAATCTTCAATTACCATGAAGGCTATTATGATGGCAACCTGAGATCTTCTGATAATGTCAATATTGCCTGCGTATCCTAGCAGTTAGGGTAACTTGTGAAAGATATTGAAGGAATTGAAGGAATCATACTATAGCGCATCTCATTGCCGAAATTCGCTATATGTTTGGAATAGTTCAGATGGGCACCCCGTATATTGCGATCAATTATTTCCGGGCATACTCGTGTATAGGTAGAGCTGATAGTCTAGTCATCGGGCATGCTTTCGTCCACCCATATTTAATTGAAAACTTGATGCACCCTAACGAAAGGTGCGTTTTGGTGAAACGTCGTTTCACAGTGAAGTAAGATTTAACACGGACGGAGTACAACAACAAAAAGTGACTTGGAACCACTTTAGGTTTTTTTCTCAGTCAAAACTGAGTTGGGATGTTTAGATTGCGCTACCTCATTTCAGGGGGCGCTGATAAGAGCATTTTCATTCAAGATGAGTGACTGCGGAGGCCCTAGTGTGTCTCAAAGCAGACATTACCGCCATCCAAGAAGTGCGATGGGATGGGCCGGGCAAAAGGAGTATGAAAAACTGCGACATCTACTACGGCGATTGCTACAGACAACAAGGACAGCGTCTATTTGGGTGTGGTCTTGTCATTGGAGACAGACTTAGGCAAGAAGTCTTGAGTTTACGGCATGTGAACGAGCGTATGTGAACGGAGCGAAATCAACGAAATACTGTGAGGAAATTTGACGTCGAAAAGCTACAATCGCAGGAGACCGCCAGAACCTTTGCCGATCGAGTCTCTTCTAATCTTAATCTAAGTCATATGCCGCCAACAGCAAATGTGGAAGACCAGTGGCAGCGTTGCCAACAAGCCATCAGATATGCCGCCTCTGATGTACTGGGTTTCTCTCGGCCACCACAACGAAACAACTGGTTTGATGAGGAATGCCGGCAAGCACATGCAGCTAAACAGGAGGCGTACAAAGCGACGCTGCATAGAAGGACTAGAGCTGCTTACGAGCTCTACGTGAGCAGGAGAAAAGAGGAACATCAACTTCTCAGAAAGTAGAAAAAAGAGCATGAGAAGCGCTCGATCGATGAGATTGAGAGACTTTATTGCAGAAATGATATTCGAAAATTTTACCAAAAGGTAAAAATAACGTGCCAGTGTTTCAAAGCCAGAACAGAAGCGTGCAGGGATGAAAATGGTAACATAGTAGCAGAATCGCAGTCGGTGCTGAGGATATGGAAGAAACACTTCTGCAGACTGCTAAACGGCGATTATGACCAATATTCCGCTGTCAGGCAGAATGAGCCATTCAACAATGACGATGACAGTCAAGATTCCCGTCAACCCGATCAGAATGAAGTGAGGATAGCGATTTCTAAACTCAAATCCAACAAGCTGCTGGAGCCGACGGTCTTGCCGCTGACCTTTTCAAGGCAGGAGGAGATGAGTTGGTAAGGTGCATGCACCAGCTTATCTGTAAGATCTGGTCGGGCGAAAGTATGCCCGAAGAATGGAACCTCAGCATCGTTTGCCCGATCCTGAAGAAAGGAGATGCTCTGAACTGCTCCAACTACAGAGGTATAAGTCTCCTCAACATTGCATATTAGATCCTGTCTGCCGTATTATGTGAAAGCCTAAAACCGATCGTCAACAACCTGATAGGTCCTTACCAGTGGGGTTTCGTGCCGGGAAAGTCCACCATTCACCAAATATTCACACTACAGCAGATCTTGGAAAAGACCCATGAATATAAAATCGATACGCACCACCTCTTCATCGATTTTAAAGTTGTCTATAATAGCGTGTATAGAGACGAGGTATACAGAGCCATGTCTAGTCTTGGCATCCCTGCCAAGCTCGTCCATTTGTGCAGAATGACGATGGAGAACTCTCGCTGCTCCATCAAAGTCGGTAAGAACATCACCGAACCATTCGATGTCAGGAAAGGTCTTAGACAAGGTGACGCGCTATCATGCGATCTCTTTAACATAGTACTTGAAAGAATTGTATGAAACTCACAAGCCAACACCGGAGGTAGAATTTTTTACAAGTCTGTACAACTACTCGCTTATGCCGATGACATTGACATAATTGGAAGAACTCAGCGAGCCGTCAATGGGGCATTTACTAGTATTGAGATCGAGGCAGCAAAGATGGGTCTAGCGGTCAATGAAAGCAAAGCAAAATATACCTATGCTGTCTTCAAAAAAGCACACAGATCTGTCCAAGGCGCCAACATCGGTGTCTTGGACAGATCGCTACAATAGACAGATATAATTTTGAGGTAGTAAAGGATTTTATCTACCTAGGCTCTATGGTGAACTCCGCAAATGACACCAGTAGGTAGATCACACGAGAATTACTCTTGCCAATCGTTGTTTCTATGGGCTAATACGGCAATTGAGTAACAAAGCCCTATCTCGAACTACTAAGGTAACTCTTTATAAGACTCTAATCATCCCAGTCCTGCTGTATGGCGCAGAGGCATGGGCTTTGACAAAATCGGATGAGGATGCCCTTGGTTATTTTGAAAGAAAAGTTCTTCGAGCGATCTTTGGTCCCGTCTGCATAGACGGTAAGTGGAGGAGAAGGTACAATGCCGAACTATACAGCCTGTACAAGGACATCGACTTAGCCAGAAGAGTTCACATACAGCGAATAAGATGGCTGGGTCATTTAGAGCGGATGGAACTCCAACGTTCCCGCTAAGAAAGTCTTCGAATCCACCCCGGATGGACGACGCAGTAGAGGACGACCTCGCGGTAGGTGACGCAAACATGTGGAGGGGGACCTCAACCAACTTGGCGTGCGCAACTGGAGGCAGCTGGCTTGTAACCGTGCTGGCTAGAGAGGTTTATTCGTTGAGGTATAGGTCCACCCCACACCGTAGCGCCATCTAAATAAGTAAGTAAGTAAGCAGATATTGCTTTTATCGCTGCCTGACTGTCGATGAAAAAGGTGATATCCTCCCCTGGTATTGCCCTCATCGCAGTCTCACGAGCTGCTATTGTCACTGCTAGGGCCTCTTCGGAAGCCCAGCTGACATGGAGAAACCAAGCCAGCACCTACACCTATTTCAATATTGAATCCACCGGTGTATACAGCTATGGATCGCTCGTTAGGCGTTCTGTCATTTTTCCAGTCTTCCCTGCTCGGATAGGTGCTTAAAAATGGTCTCGTGAAGTCTAAGTAAGGCGTTATGTAGTCTGTACTAAATACATTGCCTAGATATATCTGCAGGATCGTGGTATGAGCTATTGAATTTGGTCTCCAGCTATCGGTTTGGCTTAATCTTATGGCACTAAGAGCCGCCGATGCTTGTATAAATATGTCTAGCAGAAGCAGATTGAGATTGGCCTCGAGTCCTCTAGGTATCGTTGTCATCGTACTGATTGTGGCGATGCGCGCTAGTTTTTGTACTTTTATGATAATAGTTGGGTTGTTTATTTTGCTGGCTGCTTGCCACCATACAAGGCTGCCATAAGTTAGTATTGGCCCTACTATAGCTGCATACACCCATTGGATGATTTTGGGGTTCATCTTCCAAGTTTTCCCCAATATTCTATTATACGAGTAAAAAGCTATCGTGGCTTTTTTCTGTGGGGGATTAATCGCTAGTTCACATCTCTCCGTCTAGGAGTCAATGGTTTTCAGTGCCCCTTTTCCTGTTGCCAGGAGCACAATGTCGTCCGCATAGGCTATGGTTTTGAATCCGCCGTTTTTGAGTTCGAGAAGAACTTTGTTCAGGGCAATTACCCACAGCAGCGGAGATATAACCCATCCTTGAGGAGTGCCTTTTGAGGCATAGGCTGGGGATATGTCGCCTAGTCTTTCAAAGGTCTTGAGGACAAAGGAGGTAAGAATAATTGGCCTAGAGTCTTTCGCAGTAGTGTAGCTTGCCTTACCGGCCTTGGGTATGAGGACCACTTTAACCTCTTTCCGTGCTCTAGGTATATACCCCCAAATGGGGCTATTGAGGTGTAGTTCTTTAAGTACCGAGATGATTGCGGTTACTGTTTTCTGTATTATGATATTGACAATCCCGTCGGGTTCTGGGGATTTAGAGGGAGAGAATGATCCAATTGCCCACAGAACAGTGAACATACATGTGCATGATTTCCCTATACAAAACGCTTTAACCAATTAAATGTAAGCATTTTGATCACGTTTATGGCTGTAACAGGTTAGATCCCTTGGCTTTCCTGCTCGGGGGAATATTACAAAAAAAAAAACAAGTTATACAAATAAATGCATAGCGTTGTTTCTTTCGCTGTTTGTTTTTTTTTTTCCCCTCGGTCGAATTACGACCACACGTGATACCTACTTGTTCAAATTAAATTAGTAAAGAAAATCAATAATGCAAATTAATACTAACCATAATATATTTTCGTTTCAGGTTCACAATATAATAATCAAGCCAATGGGAGAGAAATTCTAAGAATATGGATCAACTTGCAATCACGACACCATTTTCCGATCAAAACATTTAACCAACAATAAAATAATAAATATATGATCTATCTTCTGTTTTCTATACATATAATAAAACAATAGAGGGCCGAATATTATTGCCTTTCTGTGCATGCATCACGCGGAAACTACTGCAGGGATTTTGTTAAATCTTGGCATAGTATTAGCTTATATCCTGGGTCAAAATTTAAAATACTTTGATCTCTAGAAATGAAAGCGCTCCTACAAGAAAGCCAAAATCGATCTATACATACATATAATAAAAATGTGAAACTGTTTCCACATACACCACGCAAAAACAACTACACGAAATGGAACGGTGATTTCGCAGTTGCATGGCTTACATTACTTACTAAGGTGGCACTACAGTTCGGGGTGAACCTGGGTCTCAGCCAACAAGCATCTTCATTTAGCTCGGTTTTTAGCTAATTGCCTCCAGTTGCGCACTCCAAGTTGGTCGAAGTCCCTTGAACTTGCACGCCACCTACGGCACGGAGATCCGCTACTGCGTCGTCCCTTTGGGTTAGATTCGAAGACTCATTGGTGTCCATTCGCCTTACTAGACTGATGTTGCTACATAGCTCGTATAGTTCGTGATTGAATCTTCTCCTCGAAAACCCATCAACGTAAACGGGACCGATTTTCTTCTAACATCCACTTTCAATAAAGTCCATGTTGCAGCATCGTAATTGAGGACTGGGATGATCAGGGCTTTATATGGAGTCCCCTTAGTTGTTCGAGATAGGGCTTTACTGTTGAATTGCCTTATTACCCCAAAAACCAGCAATCGCCTGTTTTCAGAATTGATAGCAGAGCCAAGGTAGACAAAGTCCCCGAAGTTGTAGCTGCCCACTGTGATGTTCTGCCCAATTCGTCGGTGTTGATTGTCCCTTCTTGTTGACAGAATATACTTGCTTTTGCCTTCGTTAATCGCTAAACCCATTTTGGCCGCTTCTGCTTCAATGCTCACAAACGCATCGGTGACAGCCCGCTGAGTTCTTCTAATAATGTCTATATCGCCAGCGTATGCAAACAGTGGTACAGACTTGTAATAGATTGTGCCTCCGGTGTTGGCTTGTGAGTTCCGCACAATCCGTTCAAGTACAATATTAAAGAAGTCACATGATAGCGCATCACCTTGTCTAAAAAAATGTTTGACATCAAAAGTCTCGATGAGGTCATTACTAGACACAGCTACCTTTCTCCATCATCAACCTGTATAGGCGGTCAAGTTTGGCAGAGATGTCAAAACTAACCATGGCTCTATATAGCACTTCTCTATAGATGATATCATAGGCTGCCTTCAAATCGATAAAGAGATGATGAGAATCGATTTGGACTTCTTGGGTTTTCTCCAGGATCTGTCGAAGTGTGAAGATGTGATCGATGGTGGACTTTCCTAGTCTGAAACCGCTTTCATATGAGCCAATCAGGCAGTTGATAAAAGGTTCAGGCATTCACACAACATCGCAGAAAAGACGTTGAGGAGACTGATACCCCTATTTAATTAGTGCAGAGCCAATTATTGCAATTGATAAATCCCTTCATAAAAAGTTCAAGGGTACCTCGGTCTCCACCATCAAGACCGAATGTCTCCGGGAAAAAAAGTCCGCCGGAAGTGCAAGCGCACAAGAAACAGAACTTAGAGAAATGTAAAAGCTTTGAGAAGGAAAATAACGAACTTCGCAATAGGCTTGATGAAATGGATCGGCTCTACCAAGAGCTCAAAAAAGAGGTAGACATGCTGAGAGAGGAAAACAAGCTTCTAAAGAACTCGCTTTTACAAAAAGAACGCGAAGATTCCCCTCCCCGCGCAGCTAATCCACAATATCACACGGACGAAGAAGAGCTTGCACGCGAAACGAATTGCGTCTTAAAGAAAAGACCTAGCAAAAAACGCAGAGTTGGCTCTTCGCCCGAAATCGAGCCGCGAAAAGAAGACAAGCAAAATGAGTCGAAGCCAAAACAAACTCAAGCTAAAGCACGTCCTCCGCCTGCAATAAACGTCGTTGGCATAACGGACTACAGTAAGCTACATTGCCTTCTTAAAGGTACGACGACATCGAAATTCAAGGTAACGTCACTCAGGAACAATGCGTGGAAAATTAACGTTGATGACTCCGATGGCTACCGAGCAATATCACAAAAATTAAACACGGAAAAGATCCAGTGGTATACTTATGAAAATAAGTCAGAAAGACCACTGCGTGTTATAGCAAGGGGGCTCCACCGCTCGTGCACAAAAGACGAAGTAATGAACGACCTCAAAGCTAAAGGTTTAAAAATTCTTAATGCCGTCAATATTCTCAAAAAGGTGAAGCAACAAACGGAACAAGGCCAGGAAATCATGGTCAAGCATGGACTTCCGCTCTTTATGCTTACCTTTGACAGGAGCGAAAATGTAGACGATATTTATAACGTTAAAACTATTCTGAATATCGTAGTCAAGATTGAGCCTATGCGTATGAGTACGAGATCGATACCTCAGTGTAAACGCTGTCAAGGCTTTAATCACACACAGTCGTATTGTCAAAAAGAGCCGAGATGCGTAAAATGTGCTGGTAACCATCTCTCAGAAAAGTGTGACCTAAATAAGCAGGCCCCGGCTACCTGCATTAACTGCAAAGGAAAGCACCCAGCGAACTATCGAGGTTGCGAAGTGGCAAAAGAGCTTCAAAAAAGGCGAGACACATTTAAAAATATTCAACGCCAGAACGCAGAACCGGTTAAAAATAGTCGTGAAATTGCTAAGCCAAGGGTAACGACCGTCAATAAACACGCCAAAGTTAACACGAGAGTCGAGCAAAGTAAAGTTCCTTCGGGAAAATCAAAGGAAAAGCCACAATCTCCAGAGACGCTAACATATGCTCAAGCTGCGTCGCTAGAAAACAAGCAAAGCGGTGTTACGGTAGATCCAGTCTCCCAAATCTTCTCTATAATTCTTGCGAAACTTGAGGAGCAAACGAAGGTCAACAAAGTCATATTTGATAAATTGAGCAAGCTCGAGTTAAAACCTCGACAAAAAAGAACTCCCATATGAATATGAATCAGTTTCTAAAAATTTTAACATGGAACGCAAACGGCCTTCTACAAAAAAAACGCCGAATTAGAAGTATTCTTGCGGAATGACAACATTGACATTTGCTTGATCTCTGAAACTCATTTGACAAAGGAATCCGGAGTAAAAATAAGAGGGTATCGTGCTTATCACGCATACCACCCTTCCGGAAGAGCTAGAGGCGGATCCTCCTTATTCAATAAAGACTGCATTGAGCACTCCATAAATACGACGATTGAAATCGATACAATGCAAACAAGTTCAGTTCGAGTTAAGAATAGGCACTCGTATTTCAACATCGCGTCCATTTATTGTCCTCCGCGATGCACGTTTAGAAGTAACGACTTTGTACGTCTCCTTGACTCACTTGGACCGAATTTCATTATAGGTGGCGATTTCAACGCAAAACACACCTTTTGGGGTTCCAGATCCAATTCACGGAAAGGCAGACTTCTGTACGAAGCCGGTATGCAATTCGGGGTTGATTTCTTTTCGACGGGGAAACCGACGTATTGGCCCTCTAATACAGCAAAAACACCGGACCTAATAGACTTCTTCGTAGCAAAAGGAGTTTCTTCAAATTTTGCGAAAGTAGAGGAAAGCTTTGATCTCTCCTCAGATCACTCGCCGGTAATCTTGACAATAAGTGACCGACTAATGACAGTAGAAGGTGTGCCTAGATTAACTAACAAAAAAACTAACTGGCGCGACTTTAGAACTGATTGCGAAGAAAATATTGTCTTAAATGTATCGCTCAAAACACCCTTCGAAATAGAAGATGAGCTCGGCAAATTTATTGAATCAATTCAAAATGCCGCGTGGAAAAATACACCTTTAAGGAGAAAAGAAGTCCCATGCAATGAAGCTTATTATCCGCCGGAAATAAAAGAACTTATTCGAGAAAAGAGGAGAGCACGCAAAATATGGCAACAAACTCGCGCTCCCCAGCATAAAACCCACTCGAATTTCCTATGCAATAAGCTTAAAAAAGCGATCCAAGACCTAAAAAACCGAGAGACTTCAGCTTATCTTGAAGGTTTAACCGCCGAAAAAACCACTAATTACTCGCTCTGGAAAGCTGTCAAAAGAATTAAAAAACCCCAAATACATTCGCCACCGATAAGAAAAAACAACGACGAATGGGCAAAAGGTGACAAAGAAAAAGCGGATCTATTTGCCGAGCACTTAGAAGAGACTTTTAAGCCATTTGATGGAGAAACATTGGTAGACGATTTTACCGGTACGACTACGACATCTGACAACCTTAGAATAAAAAGTACGTCACTTATAGAACTTTGCCAGGCAATAAAAAACCTGAAAAATAATAAAGCTCCTGGCTATGATTTAATAACCGGACAAATCCTCAAGGAATTACCAAAAAAGGCACTATTAAAATTGCTTTATTTAATAAATGCTTCCATTAGATTATTATACGTTCCAAATCAATGGAAAGTCGCAGAAGTCATAATGGTTCCGAAACCGGGGAAATCTCCAAATGACAAAAAATCGTACAGACCGATATCGCTACTACCAATAATATCGAAGGTATTTGAAAAACTCCTACTGAAACGGATTCTTCCGGTCATTGAAGAGAGACGCCTAATACCTGACCACCAATTCGGGTTCAGAATCAAGCATTCCACAATTGACCAGGTTTATAGAATAACCGACGAAATTGAAAAAGCCCTTGAGGAGAAAAAGATTTGTTCTAGCGCTTTTCTTGACGTATCTCAAGCCTTCGACAGGGTTTGGCACAATGGATTGAATTATAAGCTAAGACGAATCCTTCCGGAGCAACTTCATAAGATCTTAAAATCGTACCTTAAAAACAGACTTTTTCGTGTTAAGCACGGAACTGAATATTCTGATTTTAAAGAAATCGCCGCCGGAGTTCCGCAAGGAAGTGTCCTTGGGCCTATCTTATTCTTGCTGTATACTCGGGACATACCACAAACTGAAGGCACTATTGTAGCTACGTTCGCGGACGATACGGCTATTCTGGCAACGGAAAGTTCAATCGAGTCAGCAACCATAAAACTACAACGAGCCTTGGATAAAATCTGTGAGTGGACAAAAACTTGGCGCATTGTTCTTAACGAGACTAAATCGACGCATGTTAACTTCACCTACAAGAAAATAATAAACCTTCCCGTTTTCATTAACTCGGTACAAATACCGCATGCAAACGAAGCTAAATATCTGGGAAAGACACTAGACGCGAAACTTAAATGGAAACCTCACGTTAAAAAGAAACGTGACGAAGTCGAAAATCCACTTAGAGAAATGTATTGCCTAATTGGAAGATATTCCAAAGTAAGCGTATATAACAAACTGCTTCTGTATAAGCAAGTGCTTAAACCCGTGTGGACGTACGGTATACAACTCTGGGGTTGTACCAAACCAAGCAATAGGAATGTCATACAATCATTGCAAAATAAAATTATAAGAATAATCGTGAACGCTCCCTGGTATATCAGAAACAATGATATCCACAGAGACTTAGGGATAGCTACCGTGGAGGACGAAATAAAAAACTTCGCTCGCAAGCTTCGTATTCGTCTTCATGGCCATTGCAACTGTGCCATACTCCAAACTTTGGATGTGACAAATCTTACGCGCCGACTTCAAAGAACGAAACCGTTCGAATAAGCGCTATAAGACAAAAAGCCGCATGTCATGACGGTTTCAGCAGGTGCTTTTATTGAAAATCTACCTGCCTCACGCGAATATAAATCTGAAGCTTAAACTACTTGATAAGGTCAAACTTAGTCGTAGTAAACAAAACGAAGGGAAGGGTGTTTTTAGTCAGTAGAAATCTGACACTACTATGAGTACACGGTCTCATAGTGTCTCATGAAGATTTACACCTACCCACGAAAAAAAAAAAAAAAAAAAGAAAAGTTGAGGGGGTCTTCTTTTTTGTGGATCGGGCCAACGATGCTGAGATTCCATTCATCATTCCATTCTTAGAGATGAGTTAGTTTATGCTCTACCAATTCGTCAATAGATGCCTTCAAAAGTTTGGCCGGTAAGCCTTCACGTCCAGCTGTCTTGTTAGATTTTAGCTTCGATATTGCTATTCTGACTTCGCTTTGGTTAGGTGGGCGGACATTTTGACTATAATCGTCTATGTTGAATGGCTCGCGATTGCATGGCGAATCCCGCTTTTGAAATGATGAATATTTTATCCTGATCCGCCAGCCGCCATTCAGAAACCAAGATCTAATCAAAAATATCTCTACAAATTTCTTAACTAATTTTTCTTGATCGTGATCTGGAATCTGTACATCTTCTTTCGAAGATTGAATTTCTACATGACACAGTTCCTATCAGGGCACGGATGCTTTCTTCTTCTTCTTCCTTTTATCAGCAAGGTTATGATCCGGCACAGATGCTTTCTATCTCTACAAATATGATACAAAACAGGTGGATGACCCATACTGCCCGCACTGTGAAGGTAAAGTCCAGAACGCGGAGCATGTTTTGATGGAATGCCGGATGTATACGACTGCCCAAAACATATGAGAGAGAAACTGGCGGCCAAGTGATTCCGAGAGGACTAATACCATTCATGTTGACGACGAAGCCTGGAACGCAGCGAACGAAATCATCACCAGCATGATGCAACAACTACGTCTGAAGGAACGAGCAGCAGCGAGAAATGATGATCTTTCAAACACTGGAAGGTAGACCGACTTAATCAAATACGCTCAATTACGCACACAAGTGACATGCTCATACCCACAATGACATATGAACACAAGCAGTAATAGAAAATGGACAGAAACTGGAATGTGCAAATTAAGCTGCTGCAAAGCAGCAGAAGCTCCTGCAAGATGTATAGCATGGCATGCTAACCAGCCCCGCAAAGTAATTTCTAACGGCAGTCCGCGGGGAGAGTGATAGAAGTGTGCACTTCTTATTTGAGCAAGCTTTGTCACTCCTGCTGTCATGCGAAGCATCTTCATCTCAGCTGCCGTTAATTTACTCTCATACTTTTTGTACGTCGTCCAACATTGTGAACCGTATGTGAGCGCTGGATGCACAACTGCGGTGTAGAGCCTTCCTTTCAACTTAGGTGGCATTTTTTCTGTCACAGAAGAGAGCGGAATTTTCTCGCCACTTCATCCACCCTACGCTTACACAATGATTGATGTCGTCATCACAGGTTGCTTTGCTATTGATCATAGATCCCAGATATTTGAACTTTTCGCACTTCATTCACTCCACCCCATTCAAATAAATGTCTGGAATAGGCCTGAGTGGATCAGAGAACGGGCAACACAAGTACACTGTCTTTTTTGAACTATTGCGATACCCGTTTCCCTCCAGAAAGTCCACCGACACATCAAGTGCTCGTTGCAGGGATGTAGGATCCTGACTTATGATGGCTCCATCGTCAGCAAAGAATAACTGATGTACCTTGGGGTCCATCACTTTACCTTCAAGCAGATAATCAAGGAATGTAGTAAAGAGCAAAGGACTTAAAACGCTTCCCTGGTGCACCCCGACTTTGATTGGGAACTCTTCGGTTACTCCAGTTACTTACGGTTACTCTTGTTTTTGCTCCTTCGTACATGTCCATGATCATCGTAGGTTTCTGGAACCCCTCGATGGCTTAGCACCACCCATATCAGATCTCGTGGTTGTATGTCGAATGCCTTTTCAAAGTCAACCAATACAATATACAAATCCTTTAAGGAATCACTATGTTTTTGCATTATGATCCTTACACTTTGGATTGCATCTGTGGTTGATTTACTCGAGAAAAACCCGCACTGATCATCAGATAGCCGTATTATTTTTCGCAGTCGGCCACCTAATACCCGCTCAACGATCTTCATGGTGTGTGACATCAACTTGATCGAACGGTAGTTATCACAGTTTCGCGTAGAAGGTAACTTTCCCTTCATTGATTTGGCATTGGATCGCCTCTCACAAATTTCTAGATGAGAATACTGAGCCATCTAAACCCGATGTCTCCCATCTGTTTCCCGAACTCAGATGGCATCTCGTCTAGTCCAACCACTTTTCGTTTTTTGGAGTATTTGACCGCCTCACTAACTTCTTCGACTGTAATGTCGGGTATTTCTTAACAGTTAGGGGTGGCTCTTGGAAAGTATAGCCGGGGAAACAGTTCATTCAGAAGTTCTTTACAATACTGCCGCCACCTCTGCAGAATTTTTTCGTCATCCACAAGAAGCTGGCCATGAGTATTGTTAATGAACTTAGGCGAACGAATCTCCTGAGCATTCCTCTTTCTTTGGGCGGGTATTTTGAAGATGGTTGCACCCTTCTTCATATAGTGTCCTCGCAGCTCCTGGATAGCCTGGTTTGCATCAGCAACCGGGGAAGATATTTTCGCCAGCTCCCGGTACAGGCCCCCCGTACTCTCTGCTTGAAGCTGGGCGCATTTCTTCTTCGCTTTTTTCTTGCAACATCTGTATTCCATTTCGAGGCGAGCTTTCCGTCACTATTATTAGAGGGGCACTTTGACCAAGCTTTGAAAGCCGCTTTCTTCTCATTTATCACCTTCTTGGCTTCATCACTCCACCACCATGTTTCTTTGGCGTGTTGGTGGTTGCCTTTTGAAGCTCCTAGCAGTGATTCGGTCTTCTTTAAGCAAGTTCGCTGTAGGGAATCCCACATATTTTGTGCTCTGCACTCTTCATCCTCAGCTCCGTTGATGGTGTGAGAGAAGTAATTTTTCATCACGAAAACAAAAGCCTCGCCTTTTTTTTGGTCTAGATTATACCAATTGATTTTCTCAGAGACCCTTGTTTGTTTGCTTTTCCTTGGTGTCTTCATAAAAAAATGCCTGTTAGCAGGAGACGGTGTTGCCGAGCGATCGCCTCTCCCAGTATCACTTTGCAATCTTTTACCCGAGGCTTCATGAAACTGGCTACCAAATGGTAGTCAATCTGGGTTTCATCTCCACCACTGCTGAAAGTGATCAGGTGTCGGCTTTGTTTGATGAACATGGTACTTAACACGATAAGACCGTGTGATTTGCACATGCTTAGGATGTCTTCACCAGGAAGGTTCCTGGTGCCATATCCTAGTCCTCCATGGTAGTCTTCATAGTCTTCTTTTGACTTCCCGAAAATCTCAAATCTCCTCCAACAAACAGAAACTCTTCCTTTGGGATCTTCTTAAGGAGATTGTGGAAATCTACCCAAAATACATGTTTATCTCTCTGATCGCACCCATTTAGGGGAGCATATGCACTGACAATATTCCACACCTCTCCTTGTATTACTAGTTTGAGAGACATCAAAAGGTCGCTGGACTTCGAAATGCTCAAGACGTTTCCAAGTAGCTCTGCCGCAAGGATGATACCCATTCCGTTCCTAGCCTTTTCCGTTCCGTAGTAGAACATCTTGTAATCTTTTGTCCTAATGTCCAAGAAACGCGCCCGATTTCCGGTGTTTTTCTATTTCGTCTCTTGGACACACAAGATATCCACCCGCCTTCTATTCATCATCTCTTCCAGCTCGTAACTTCGACAGGTCATGCTTCCAACGTTCCAACTCGCGACCCTCAAATTTCTTCCAAACTGTTTCATTATTTTGCTAGCCCCCGGAATGAGTATAGCTCTGACGCGAACATTTCTGCTCAGTCCAGGATCAGTACCATGCACAGCAGTGGTAGTGCCTTTCCTTTTAGCAAGTATTACCATAACGATACAGTTTTGCAATATTACCATATTGCGATGGTGTTTGTTGTTTGACACGTGCATGCTCCTGTTTTAGTATTGTTTGATCTTTCTTCTATGACGCCGGTGATGTCCAGTCGTGTCAACCCACGGACTCACATCCACACTTGAGGGAGGGTTTTTTAAGGTAGTATATGTATGTGTCGCTATGCTCACTTGGGTGTTATGTTGTCTAGATCTGATTTGTCCCCTTAGTCGCCTTTTACGACAAGCGCTAGTTCTTGGGGGCACTCCAGTGATATTCTTAACCGGTCACTTTACGGGGCAAGGAGCAATGCCAAGATATCCTGTAGAATTGGTCAGGCTGGATCAAATTTGAGAGAGCTTGGTCATTCTATTATAAAGAAGGCCGAACTTAGTGTTAAAGCTAAACTATTGGTTTTTAACTCGGTGTATGTTCCAACTCTCACCTATGGTCATGAAATTTGGGCAATGACCGAAAGAATAAGATCGCGGATACAAGCTGCCGAAGTGAGGAATAACTCGTAGGGATCGAGTACGCGAGGCGCTCAATGTTAAGCAGCTACTTCTCCGAACGGAATGATCTATGCTTCGATGGTTTGGTCACGTAATTCGTATGCCCCCAGACCGATTTCCAAGGCATGCCATAATTGCCATTCCATTAGGTAGGTGACTCCCCGGTAGGACTAGAAATAGATGTTTGGATGCAATCCAACATCTCTCCTGATGTCGTCTAGAGATTCCTCCTGATGAGTTCGAGTCAATGGTGGAAGATCGAGAAGGATGGAGAGTCCACCTGAGCATTCTACCCCCGCGACTCTCATGAAGGACTAGCGGGCCATTGAAAATGTATGTGTGTATGTATGTATGATTGAATATATTTAAAATAGAGTAATGACGGGTTGGCCGAGGTAATTTAAACATTTTTTTATTGAATCCAATTCTTAACAAAAACCGCTTAAATCACAAAGACATTTGAAACTATATTCTAAGTCATTCTGTAACTAAATTATTTATATAAAACATTCCACCATAAATTGTTTTCACTTCAAGTTCACAATATAATAAACTAAGTCAATGGGAAAGAAGTCGTAAGAATATATGTAAATTGGAAGTAAAGTACCGTCTTCCAGTTAAAATTTTTCACCAACAGGCTTTATAGTGATCTCGTGGATCTACAAAATATTAAATAAAAATTTAAAAAAAAAAACACATACTACATAATAAGTATTTCATACGTCCTACCTGAACGTGCGGTGGTGTTGCTAGTGCATACAGCACTGCACTCGACACATCCTCAGGCATCAGCATTGGCATAGTAGCTCTTAGAATGTCAATTAAATGTTCTGGGAAAATACCCGTATCTACCGCTCCAGGGCTTATGCTCTTTAAGAAAAAGAATTTAAATATTTGAACGACATACCTTTCATTGGACACTAGCAAGGACTTGTCACATTTACCGTCACTCGAATTTTGGTTCCATGACGATTGAATTCCTGCCGATAAGTCTCTACCATCGAAGTGATTGCATGCTTAGAAGCTGGATAGATATTGAATGATGGCATTTCGTCTCCCAAGTTTGGTGTTGTGTGTCCTGCAATACTATTGATGATCACGATATGTCCATCGACTCCTCTTGCCTTCATCGAATTGAAAGCCTCTCTGGTACAGAAAACTACTCCCAAAATATTCGTATCCAGAGTTGCTTTAATTTCCGCTGTATTATCCGCCTTAACCAACTCCGTTGTCTTCACTACTCCAGCATTATTCACAAGTACATCGACTCCTCCCAATTCTCTTTCCACGAAGGAAAAAACCGATTTCACTTGCTCCTCATCGGTGACATCGCAGCGTGTTATATGAAATCGCGATCGCTTTTCTATGGGCAAACTATCTCGAATATCCTGCAAACGATCCTCGCGACGAGCCAATGCAACAACAACCATTCCTTCGCGATGAAGATCCCTAGCAATAGCCTCACCGATTCCCGAACTAGCACCGGTAACTATAGCGACTTTATCCTGCCAACGATCCATTTCGAATAGTACAACGGAGAAGCAAATGCAAGCCAAGTGAGAGTATGAGCCAGCGATGGATCACTGATCGATTGAGAAAGTTTTGCAACTGGTTTTGATATGAAGATGACCAACGTGTCTCTGGCTTTAGGTTTCGCAGTAGGAGGGAGATTGCTCCTATTACTGCCTGCATTTATTTACAAGTGATCGTGAATGAAATATATGCCGCTACGTGGTACTCAATATCGGTGGTGAACCGTACAAGTTATACAATCGATAAATGCACAAATGGATGTGTGGTGGCTTACAAGTGCAAATGGGAACGATATAAGATGTCTACAAGTAAATTAATCTTTATTCGTATTTCCCATTTCAATCATGCGAAATGTGTGTTGCATCGTTGGCAGCCGTTGAATGCGCTTAGTGTCTGATCTAATAAAGACTAGAGACACAATTAAAGCCTCTAGCTTTTGTGTCTTTACCACAACGTGTCTGAATAAACAGCAATATGTAATAAACTGTGTCACTCAACTTTAGAATGAAATGAAAATTAAATTTCACGTTTTTGTGATTCTGTTTGCATGGTTGTGTCAATATAAAGCCGAGTATTGTTTAGCTATCTGCTATTATAACAACAGAGGTTTAAAGAATCGCATGGATTGTCAGTCAGGGTCATTGCTCCATGTGTCGACTGAAATTGTATCGACAATGCTCTATAATACAGTGTTTACATTGCATTTCAAGATGCATTATTATGACATCATGTCATGTCACCTATCAAGAAAAACCTTCGGTCAATAAAAAAAGAGTTACTGGCAGAATTTTCAAGAACCGTCAGCTTCGAGAAAATCGAGGTCGCGCTTCTTAAGGTAAAGGCATGCAAAGTAGCAGGACCAGATGGCATATTTCTGCATTCCAAAACTGGCTTGCAAGATTCTAGTCAAATATACTCCCAACTGAACTCAAGAAATCTAAAGTAGTGGCCCTGCTCAAAGCTCGAAAGCCAAACGAGAAGCCAGAATGTCATCGCCCTATCGCACTTCTTATTGTCCTGTACAAGCTGTTTAGAGAGAATTATATATAAAAGAATTAAACCAGCCATCGACGCAGCTGTACCTATCGAACAGGCAGGATTCAGACCTGGCCGAAGCTGCACAGTACTGGGGCTATCGACTCACGTCGAGCCAAGCTTCCAGGCCAAACTTAAAACGTCCGTGGCATTTATAGACTTAACCGCCGCTTATGATACAGTATGGAAAGATGGATTGATATTTAAGTTCCTCCAAGTAATACCGTGCATCCAAACAACTACCATATTAAACAACATGCTCAGCCATAGGCCATTTCAAGTTGTCCTAAATAATAGGCACAGTAGGCCAAGAGAGGTGAACAATGGGCTACCGCAAGTTTCAGTCCTAGCTCGATTGGTTTTTAATCTATGCCTACACATATGAGAAACCAGTAACTTTATCAAGAAAATTTGCGTACGCTGATGACAGCGCTTTAGCTACACAACATCAGAGCATGGTCTACACCAAAGCAATACTTAACAAGGACCTTGATATGCCAAGCTCTTCTTCTTCTTCCTATTTCGGCGGTATTATGATCCGAAAAATAGGGATCATAACCCTCCCACTTTACTTTATTTCTACTGATCCGCCTGTGGGGTTCACCTACTTGAGCTCAGAAAATATCGGCAGGCCTCCCGATTTTGGATCACTCGGTTACTGAGGCCAATGAAATGCCGATGTCGTCGCATTTGTGTGATCCAGGCGTTTTAGGCCTGCCTCTCCTGCCTCGCGATGTCTTTGGAACGTTCATTGATATTGCCTTTTTAACAGGGTTCAAATGATCTCTTCTTTGAACGTAGCAATACCAGCTGAGCCGGTCATGCTCTATCTTTTGAAAGATGGTTTCCTTGACGTGAAGGCTTTCACGGATCTTCAAACTTCTTATTCGATCAAGCTTTGTCACTCCTGTGATCCCAGGTCGGTAAGAAATTTCCAATGTTGGTCAGGACATTGGAATAGAGATGGTGGCGGAGGAGCCCTTAATGGGCCAACGGCAGCGCTCATACTCCCGTAGTGGACTACTGGCACCGGTGTACCCGCCCCCTCGTCCTATGGGAATAATTAAGGAACTGCCCTAGGTTGGGGTTTGTGCCGTCGGGGTAACTTCCCTACCACGTAAAAAATGTATGGTTCCGAAACAACCAAAAGCCTCGGATAAGGATGACTCAACTAATGACGACCCCAGCAAACGAAATAAGGACAACGACCTTCGGATCCGTACGTGGAATGTTCTGTCCCTTTACAGACCACGTGCAGCCGAACAACTAGCATAGGCCCTAGACTGCTATAAAACAGATATTACCGCCATCCAGGAAATGCGATGGGATGGGCCGGGCAAAAAGAGGATGGAAAACTGTGACATCTACTACGGTGATTGCTACAGAGGCAACAGGCAACGCTTATTCGGATGCGGATTTGTCATACGCGGCAGACTTAGGCAAGAAGTCTTAAGCTTCCGACACGTAAGCGAGCGTATTATGACTATCCGGATCAAGGCTAAATTCGCTAACATAAGCCTAATATGTGTTCATGCCCCCACAGAAGAAAAGGACCCTGCCACCAAAGAGTGTTTCTACGAGCTCCTCGACAAAACATACGAGCAATGTCCTAAATACGACGTTAAAATCGTATTGGCCGATTTTAACGCCAAAATAGGAAAGGAGGACGTCTTTGGTAGGGCAGTCGGTAAGCATAGCCTACACGACACCATGTTTGATAACGGACTAAGGCTAATTGATTTCGCTGTGGAGCGAAATGTCACCATAGCAAGCACATGGTTTCCTCATCTCGATATTCACAAGCAGACATGGCAGTCCAATGATCATGTAACGATCAACCAAATTGATCATATTGCGATTGGCGCAAGGCATGCCTCCAGTATTCTGGATGTCCGGACCTTCCGAGCGGCCAACATAGACTCGGATCATTACCTTGTTGTAGCCAAGGTACGAATGCGGATATCCCAATCTGAGCAACAAAGAGCCTTAAATCGCAAGAGACCGCCGACTCTTCGCTGAACGCGTATCCCGAAATCTCTCAATCACCCCTATGCCGCCAGCAGTGAAGACCAGTGGCAACGCTGCCAACATGCCATCAGAAATGCCGCGACTGATGTGCTGGGTCTCGCTCGCCCACCACCGCGAAACCCCTGCTTTGACGCAGAATGCCGGCGAGTCCATGCAGCAAAACAAAGCGGAGCTAAGGAAGACGAGAGCTGCTCGTGAGCTCTACGAGCAAAAGAGACAGGAAGAAGGTCGGCTTCTCCAAAAGAAGAAGAAAGAGCACGAGAAGCGCGCGTTTGACAATATCGAGAGTTTATACTCCAGAAACAATGTACGGAAGTTTTACCAAAAGGTAAAAAGAACGTGTCGGAGAAGCAATACCCGTACAGAAACCTGTAGAGAAGGAAATGGAAACCCCGTAGTAGAATCACAGTCGGTGCTGAAAATATGGAAAAACTACTTCTGCAGACTTTATAACGGCGACGAAGACCAACATCCCGCTGTAGGGCAGAATGAACCATTCAACATAGACGATGAAAGTCAAAATTTCCGTCCACCTGACCAAAACGAAGTGAGGATAGCAATATCCAAGCTAAAATCCAACAAGGCTGCTGGACCTGACGACTTACCGGCCGAACTTTTCAAGGCAGAGTGGTTGGTAGAGTGCATACACCAACTCATCTCTAAGATTTGGTCAGACGAATGTATGCCTGATGAATGGAACCTCAGCATCGTTTGCCCGATCCACAAGAAATGAGACCCCCTCAACTGCGCCAATTATAGAGGCATCAGTCTCCTCAACATCGCATACAAGATCTTTTCTGCGATATTGTGTGAACGCCTGAAACCTTTTATCAACAGCCTGATTGGACCCTATCAGTGCGGTTTCAGGCCAGGAAAGTCCACCATCGATCAAATCTTCACACTTCGGCAGATCCAGGAGAAAACCCAAGAATTCCAAATCGATACTCACCACCTCTTTATCGATTTCAAGGCCGCCTATGACAGCATCCCTGCCAAACTTGTCCGTCTGTGCAGGCTGACGATGGAGAACGCTCGCTGCTCCATCAAGGGCGGTAATGACCTCGCCGAGACCTTTGGTGTCAAAAAAGGTTTTAGACAAGGTGAGGCACTCTCATGTTACTTCTTTAACATTGTACTTAAACGGATTTTGCGGAACTCACAAGCCAACACCGGAGGCCCAATCTATTACAAGTCTGTACAACTGCTTGCATACGCCGACGATATAGACATTATCGGAAGAACTCAGCGGGCTGTCACCGGTGCGTTTGCAAGCATTGAGGCGGAAGCAACCAAATTGGGTTTAGCGATAAATGAGGGCAAAACCAAGTATATGCTGTCAACAAGAAGGGACAGCCAACATCGACGAATTGGACAGAACGTCACCGTGGGCAGCTATAACTTCGAGGTAGTAAGGGACTTTGTCTGCCTTGGCTCTGCTATAAATTCTACAAACAAGATCAGCGCAGAAATCAATCGAAGAATAACTCTTGCCAATCGCTGTTTTTTTGGGCTTATAAGGCAATTCAACAGTAAAGCCCTATATCGAACAACTAAAGAGACTCTATATAAGACCTTGATCATCCCAGTCCTGATTTACGGCGCTGAAACATGGACTTTATTAAAAGAGGATGAAGATATCCTTGGTCGCTTCGAGAGAAAAATTCTTCGTAAGATTTTCGGTCCCATTTGCGTTGACGGGTTTTGGAGGAGAAGATTCAATCACGAACTATACGAGCTGTACAGCGATTTTGACCTAGTCGAAAAAAACTGCGTATTGTACGTCAGAGATGGCTAGGACATGTAGAGCTAATGGACACCAACGCTCCGATCCTCAGAGTCTTTGAATCTAAACCCGAGGGACGACGCAGTAGAGGGAATCATCGCCGTAGGTGGCGCGCACAAGTTCAAGGGGACCTCGAGCAACTTGGAGTGCGCAACTGGAGGCAAGTTTGTCACTCCTGTTGTCATGCGAATCATCTTAGCTGTCGGTCGTTAATTTACTCTCATACTTTTTGTACATCGCTGGACTCACAACCGCAGTGTAGAGCTTTCCTTTCTACTTATGGTGCATTATTCGGTAGCGGAGTTTTCTCGCCACTTCATCTACCTTATGCTTACCCGATGATTGATGTCGTCATCACAGTTGCTTTGCTATTGATCATAGATCCCAGATATTTGAACTTTTCGCAATTGGGGACCACTGTTCCATTCAAATAAATATCTGGAATAGACCTGAGTGGATCAGAGAACGGGCAGCACAAGTACAATACTTTGTCTTTTTTGGACTAATGCGATACCCGCTTCCCTCTAAAACGTCCACCCATACATCAAGTGCTTGTTGCAGGGATGTAGGTTCATCACTTATGATGGCTCTATCGTCAGCAAAGAATAATTGGCGTTCTTTGGGGTCCATCACTTTACCTTCAAGTAGATAGTCACGGACTGAAATAAAAGCAAAGGCCTTACGACGCTTCCATGGTGTACCCCGTATTTGATAGGGGACTCATCGGTTAGTTCGGTGGTTGATTTACTCGCGACAAACCCCTTACTATTTACAGTCGGCCACCTAATAGGTACCCGCTCAACGATCTTGATGGCGTGTGACATCAGATTGATCGAACAGTAATTATCGCAGTTTCATGTATCGCCCTTCCCTTTGTACACAGAGAGAAGGTAGCTTTCCCTCCATTGTTTGATCATTGGTTCACCTCTCATCACAATTCTGAGCCATCTAAACCCAATGTCTCCCATCTTTTTCCAGAACTCAGACGGTATCTCGTCTGGTCCAACCGGTTTTCATTTTTTGGAGCATTTGACCGGCTCATTTATTTCTTTTACAGTAATGCCGGGTATTTCTTCACAGTTAGGAATGGCTCTTGGAAAGTATAGCCGTTCATTGAAAACACCTTCACAATACTGTCATCTGCAAGAAGCTGGATCTAAGCTTTTACGAACGAATTTCCTGAGCATTCGTCCCTCCTTGGGTGCCTTTTTTTTGAAGATGGTTGCGCCCTTGTTCATATTGGTCTGTATTAGCAACCGGGAAAGACATTTCCTCCGCTCTCGATATAGGCCCGCCGTACTCTCTGCTTGAAGCTGTGTGCATTTTTTTCTTCGCTGGTCTCTTGCAACGTATGTATTCCACTTCGAGGCGGACCCCATCATTGGAGGGGCACTTTGGCCAAGCTTTGAAATCCGCTTTCATCACTCCACCACCATGTCTCTTCGGCGTGTTGGTGACGGCCTTCTCTGAGCAAGTTCGCTGTAGGCAATGCGACATATTTTGTGCCCCGACTCTTGATCCTCAGCTTCGTTGATAGTGTAAGAGGAAATTTTTCACCACAAAAAGAAAAACATCGCCTTTTTCTTTGTCAAGATTGTACCACTTGATTTTGTCAGAGACCCTTGTTTGTTTGCTTCACTGCCTCCATAAAAGTTTCTGTTAGCAGCGACCACCACCGCTCCTAAGAACTTTGCAGTCTTACCGAGGCTTCATGAAAATGGCTATCAGATTGTAGTCAATCTGAATTTCATTTCCATCACTGCTGTAAATGATCCCGCCGCCAGCTAGCTGCACTTCTGGTTACCTTCCTTCATTAGATCATCTTCTTACAGGTGGATGGACCGGGTAAAAGAAGGATGGAAAACTACCACATTTACTACGGCGATTGCTACATATTACTAGAATAGCGTCTATTCGGATGCGGATTTGTTATTAGAGGCAGATTTAGGCCTCTCTTGAGTTTCCGGCATGTGAACGAGCGCCTCATGACGTATCGAAAGCAACATTAGCCAAATATGCGCTCACGTCACTTACAAGAAAATGAACGACACGACGAAGGATTACTTCTACCAGCTCTTTGCCAACACGTATAAACATTGCTAAAAAGTATTTGGCGCAACAGCTCTTTAAGTGCCAGGGGCTAGCTTCTCGCAACCACTCATGTTGTGTGCGTTATATTTTTCACACGAATGGAGTGAGTGGGTGCTGGTACTCCAACCTATTTAATGATCGCCGTGGAATACATATCGCCGAGCAAATCGATGAGTCAAGTTTCGGAGTCATCAACAAAGAGTTTCCTACCAGGATTTGTGCCACCTGCTCCAGCTCACCAGACATCAGCATCTCTGGAGAGCCGACAGAGAGCTCAACTCTGATCATATCCCGATCATCATCACTGTGAATAGACCTGATGACTTCATATCAGCTGACAACCGCACGTTTGTCAACTACGCCAAGGCTGATTGGTCAGGCTTTGAACGGTTCGTTGATCGAAAACTGGAACAACTCCCGTCTCCCCTTAATGTGCACTCAGGGGAAAAGCTCTTTCGACAGATCCTAACCAAAACAGCAGCCCGTTTCATTCCTGCAGGCAAAATCCCTAAACTTAAGCCTAACTTTCCAGCCAAAGCAGCTCAGCTCCCCAACGAACGTAACCTGTTACATACAACAAATCCTAATAATCCCGGAATAGATCATCTCAACAGGGAGATTTACCACCTAGTCAACCAACATCGGCGGACAAAATGGCTAGAATACCTGCAGACCTGTGATAAAGGCTCCAAAAAGCTCTGGGCTACCATCAACGAGCTTTCCAATTCCACCAAACGCAAGGGCCTAAAAGCCATCACCTGATGATCCCAGGAAAGGTTCCTCATCCTTCTGTTGCCATTTCATCGAACACCCGACACAGTGCAACAGGAATAAACGTGCCATCCTGAGGAATCTACGCTGCTTTACTCCAGATACCACTCCTTGCTCTCTACTACCGTCCGAAGTCGAATCTGCTATCCGCAAAGCTAAACCTTCTAAAGCCATTAGATCGCATGGAATCTCAATGATTATGCTCCAGCACCTGGGGCCAATAGAAATCTCTTACCTTACCCAGCTGCTTAATCATTCGCCTCAATCTTTATATATTCCTGACCCCTGGAAGGTGGGCAGAATCATACCGATTCTTAAGCCAGGCAAGCCAGCAGACCAAGGTACTGCATATCATCCGATATCTCTTCTCTCTCCAGTTGCGAAAATACTCGAAGCTTTGATACTACCCAAGCTTCATTCTGAGCTTCAGCTAGCCGAACACCAACACGGATCCGAAAACTGCGAAGTACAACAACAGCCCTTACCGAGATCACGACACATACCACACAAGATCTTAACCAACAACGAACATGCGATCTCACTGTACTAGTTGCACTGGATTTATCAAAGGCGTTTGACTTAGGAATCTTACTTCAAGACATCCGAGACTCACAACTCTCAAACTCCGCTAAATGATGACTTGCCAACTACTTAAATGGCCGACAGTCCTTCGTTGAATTCCGTAAGTATAAATCGCAATTTAGGAAAGTCAAGCAAGGGGTACCTCAAGGAGGAGTCCTTTCTCCGATCCTCTTTAACCAATACCTGGCGAAACTCCCCACACCACCACCCGGAGTCTAATTGGTATCGTATGCCGATGACTGCACCATTCCCACCTCAGGAAAGGACATCCGCTCAATCTGCAGTTCAGTCGCATTCTCAAACTGTCCGCAGAAAATCCTCATACACCCTATTCACCACCTGGACCAAAGAGGTAAACCTACAACTCGACATTGAGATACGAATAAGGTCTTAAAATCCCTGGCCGGTATCACATGGGGGAAGGACAAAGAAACTCTCCTCGCCACATATCAAGCAATTGGAAGATCGGTTTTCAACTATGCGGCACCAATCTGAACCCCACACCTCAGTGATACTCAATGGCATAAGCTCCAAACAAGCCAGAATACACTTCTACGCATTATCACAGGCTGTCACCGTATATCCCGTGAAGATCACCTTCGTCATGAAACAAAGTTGCTCAAATTCAAAGAGCATAACGAACTTCTTACTGGCTTGCAACCGTCCCGATCACCCCACCAGAGATCTGCAGCAGCTGATACTTCTCATTTCTAGTCACATGTCCCAGATATTCCAGCTTTCGTCTTTTTATAGTGTTCAGGAGTTCCCTTTTCGCATTCATCCTTCTTAGAACTTCTACATTCCTCTTTTACTTAGCTCCTTTAACCCCTCGGGGGGCATAGGACATCAACCACGCCTGCGCGACATAGTGTTCGAAGTTCTGCAATGCGTTTGAGCTGCCTCCAACTCATTCCTAAGGAGCTCGATTCCTCCTCAACTGTTCTGCGCCACGTTTGCCTAGGGCGCCCCGCTATTCTGCCTGCCTGGATGAGCGGATTCCACTGCATGACGTATTCCGCAATGGAGTTGTCTTCGCGCCGTGGGGTGTGTCCAATCCATTGTCACTTTCTTCTACGTATAGTAATGCTTATAGGTTCTTGGCCCTTTCTCAGATAAAGTTATTCGTTGGAGATGCGGTTCGGCCAAAAAATCCTCAAGATTCTTAAGCATTTGTTTACGAAGACTTGCAGCTTGCGTGTGTTAATGGTGTCCACCTTCCAAGTACTGCACCTATAAAGCAGAACTGATTCTACGTTGGAGCGGAACAGTCGTAGCTTGGTTCTTAAGCTGATAACATTCCTTCTCCAGATTTTGGATAGCATTCCGAACGCACCTTTAGACTTCCCGATTCTGCTGCACACATCCAGTTCGGTGCCATCGCGATTAGCCGAGACGACACTTCCTAAATATAGAAAGTTATCAACTTTCTCGACTTCCTGTCCGGGAATGTTAAGTTGAGCGCGGGCTTTAGAAGTGCTCAGGGCTTTTGTTTTGACTGTGTTTATTTTTAGCCCCACTTTGTTTGCCTCATCTTCTAGATTTTGGGCCATCAAATGAAGATCCATTATCCGATGTGAAAGTAGACAAACATCGTCAGCGTAATCTAGGTGTTAAAGGTAAGATGTCATCGTCCAACGAATTCCATAATTAGCTTCCGTCAATGCTGCACGGAGTACATCGCTAATAACCACCAAGAACAATAGTGGGGACAGTATGCGCCCTTGACGTACTCCACTTTGGACTTCAAAATCCTCCGACACCTTACCATTGTGCACGACGTGACACTTCCCGCCCTCGTATGTAGCCTTGATAATAGCTATAAGTTTTTCTGGGATGCCTCTCCTGCACAAGGCCAACCAAATAGCATCTCGATTTAATCTGTCGAAAGCTTTCTCGAAGTCGATAAACAGCAAATGTAGCGGAGACCTATACTCAACGCATTTTTCGATTATGATCCGTAAGGTGTTTTTGTGGTCGATGTAGGAAGATTCAGCGCGAAAGTCTGCCTGTTCGACATCGAGAGTTTAATCTAAATGTTCTTTAATTCCTTCTAGAATTATTCTAGCTATTATTTTGGCTACAGCTGGAAGAACACATATACCTCTCCAGTTACAGCACTCCATCAAGTTTCCCTTCTTTGGAAGCTTAATGATCATCCCCCTTTTCCACTCCTGTGGAAATAGTTCGCTATTCCAAGCTCTCCGTATTAGCGGATGCAGCAAATCTGCCGATGTATTTGCCGCCACTTGAAATAGCTCGGCAGGGATGTCATCAATACCCACCGCTTTGTTCTTCTTGAGGGACTTGATTGCTGTTATTATTTCGGTTTTACTGGAAGGCACGGTGCGAATTCGGGAATTTGTTGCTTCGAACTGCTCATTCGAATTCAAGATCATACCGCCATCGTCTAAGTGATTTAGCACTGTAGCAAAATGATGTCTCTAGTGAGCTGATCCTCATCCGAAATCAGAAAGTTACCGACTTACTAGACTCTTCACTGGGTGTTGTTTGGAGTTCCGACCACCAATGAGCTCCTTAGTGATGCTGTAAGCAGTCCTACTGTCGCATCTACTCGCTGCTTTTTCAGCCTTTGAGGCCAGTGAGTTGACATATTGACGATTGTCATGTCTCACACTACGCTGCACTTATTTCTTCTTCGCACGGTATTGGGCTTCAAGCTCAGTTCTCTCTACTGCTGAGGCCGCTGCAATCCGAACCTTGATTGCTGTACGCTCATCGATCCGTCTCCAGGTGTCTGTAGAAAGCCATGTGCGGTGGTGTTTCTGCTTTTTACCGACATACGTGCATGCCCCAGTCGCAAAAGCATTTTTCACAGCACTCCAGTGGTCATCCATGTTCGCTTCCAGTATGCTGCTGATTGCTTCTGCTTCTAAGGCAAGATGTTCCCTGAACTGTTGGCGCACTTGGGGAACCTTGAGCCTGTCGATATTAAACCTCGTGATGTTAAGTAGGTTTGAGCGGTTGCTGTTGACGGATGCAGTACGAAGGCGTAAACGAGCTACCATAAGATGGTGATCTCGTTCTAGTCCGACGTCAGCTCCACGTCTGTTTCGGGCGTCCAGGAGACAATTTCTAAAGCGACGACTGATCGCAGTGTGGTCGATCTAGTTGGATGTTCGTTGCCTATCAGTAGAGACCCAACTGATCTTGTGGCAGGTGTTATGCTTAAACAGCGTACCTCCGATGACTAGGCGGTTGATATTGCAGAGGTCCACAAACCGCTCACCGTTGTCATTACGGTCTCCCACGCCGTGAACTCCCATCACGTGCTTAAGCATGGTGTTGTCGCTACCCACCTTGGCATTGAGATCTCCCATCATCATTACGATGTCCCCATTAGGCGTTTGGTTGTAGGCGGCGCCTAAGTGGCTACAAAAATCGTCCTTTTCATCCTCAGTCGCGTCTAGAGTCGGAGGATAACACTGTATGATGGTAATTTTTCTAACCCTACTCTGGAACCTAGCTGTCAATATACGGTCACAATGGGGTTTCCAGGATATGAGGCTACTACGTGCTGCCGGAGTTAGCATAAGTCCTACGGCGGAACTCCGTGCACTTCCGGTTTACCAGAGTAGAGCATGACAGTGCCTTTTGTTGGGGAGATGTATTCCCCAACATCGTACCATCTTATCTCGCTCAGCCCTAGGATGTCGATTTTATACCGTGCGAATTCGCGCTCCAATTGGAGGAATCTGGCGTTATAAGGCCCTTCCTTGAGCGAGTCCAGGAGGGTCTTAACGTTCCAAAATCCGATCGTTGTCCGTGTTCGATAGCCAAAGGTCGTCAACAAATTATCAGTCCTTATTGGAGGCGATAGTTTCCGTTTCGGAGCAATAGTTTGTTTTACGGTTGCGGCTCGCTGGGCCACAGACCAACCGACACTTATCCTATTTTTTGGCGCAGGAAGCTCGCCATTCGTCCTCTCCCGTTAGCAATTTCCGAAGAAATTCCCAGATGGCACCACGAGCAGGTGGGAGTAGGGCTTACTAACAGAGCTGCTAGGTTTTCGGCTGCAGTGGCTCCTTCTCGTTACTTAGCGGACCAGCACCTATCGGAAGATGCTGCCCCTACGAGGCCTTTCCTCTTTTAGGCTTATACGTATAGTATTCCTGTGATATTTGGAGCAGTAGCAGAAGTATCCTTGACCTATAATCCTAGAAACCAAAAGTGAAAACGAAAAACCCCATCATTCTTGTACATTCATTGTATATATATTCAATTTTTAATTTTCTTAGGTAAAAAAAAAAATATATAAATAAATTAATTTGGCAAAAATTAATTTCAACAACAAACCGTTTCGAACGGGGAATTAAACAAATTAATAAATTAATCTCCTCACGACATCATACCTTTGCTGCGTTTGAACGCCGCACCGGCTTTACGATTGTGATTGGCCCTGCTCGACTTGTTGACATCCTTTTTGTGACGATTCACAAGCACCTGTTTTTCCTGACCATGACCCTTGGGGGCACCAACAACATCTTTCGATTTACCTGTCTGTTGCGGTGGCGCTCGTGCCTGAGTGTTTCCATACTTGGCCGCTCGCTTTGCCTCGTACCTCGCTCGAATATCCTCAGGATTCTCACAGAAATTCATTTTTTTGTCGAAATTCTCCTTGCCATTGGTTTCATTCTCATAATTCTGCTGCTGTTCGTCCTCCTTCGGTTCCTCTTCGACTTCTTCATCACTCTTATCATCAATATCAGCGAGTGCCGCGCCCATCTGTCTCGGCCTCGCAGATCGTCGTTCACTCTCCAGCAGAGCTTCGTAACTATCGTCATACTCATCCTCGTACTCATTACCTTCCTCGACTAACGTATACTCCTGATACCGATGCCGAACTGCATTCAATTCCTTCTTATCGTCAAGTAACTCACCCAAGCTTTGTGGGGCATCGGGGAATCCTTTTCCAATTTTTATAATACAATCGGGATTATCCTGCGTCATCACGTCATACTTGTCACCATCGAAGACATTGTATCGCTTGATTCCGGTCTGTTGATAGAGGGTGTCTTGCGGATCAGGTGGAATATACACTTCACTTTGATCCGAGTTCATAAGATCTGGTGGAAGATTCTGCTCTAGAATTGCAGCTATAGCTTCTTCGGAACTATCATATCGAGACAAGATGCGCCGCACAAAACCATCGCCGAGGTGTGGTAACACATCCAAGACGCTAGTCACTTCCAAGTCTATGTCTCTGGTTTTAGGCTCGGCTTTTGTGTTGTTGGTTGCAGTTGCAATTGACCTTGTTGCCGCTTTACTCGTGGACGGTTTATCAGCGTCGTAGTCTACTGATGCGGCCCCTTCTGGTTCTGGTCGCTTGGGTAGGTGACCTTTTGATGTTGATGGAGCTGCACAAGAAGCAAATGTTAAGTAAGATGTATTCTGTTAAGGAATTTGCAATCGACTTACTTGGTTCTGTTTCTTCGTCGGATTTCTCTTGTAGATGTATAAGGTTTCCTATCATTCCAAATGCTTCAGAGTCAGCCTCGTCTTTGTAACCTTTAGCTACGAAATCAGTTTTGAATTCATCTCTGTTAAGTGATTATGGTTAAGGAAATAACTTGGAGTACTTAATCTTTATCAAAGCATAGATTATGGTAGCATACCAAGATCTTTATCTCAAGTAATTTAACATTATTTATCTCAAACATTTAAATTGGCGAGGCGAGAACTGGAAAGGGCCATTAAGGAGAGTAAGTCAAGGAGCTTTAGGCGGCTCTGTGACGAGGCCGAATTAGACCCCTGGGGCATAGCGTATAGAGTGGTGATGAAGAAGCTTAAAAGCAGCAGGTCTCCACAACTTACATGCCCGGCAATGCTAAAGACTACAGTAGAGCACCTATTCCCCCATAGACCAACTACTATAGTCTCCATCACGAGGGAGATCAGCATGGAGCATATCGCGGCAATCACGTCAGAAGAACTCTTTGGGGCATGCAGAAAAATCGGAAACAGCAAAGCACCTGGACCGGATGGCATCCCGAATAGGGCAATCAAGGCGGCTGTTAAGACGAGACCGGACATCTTTCTAACAACAATGCAAAGGTGCATAGAGGGGGTATTCCCTACACCATGGAAATTGCAACATTTAGTGCTGCTTCCAAAGGGCAATAAGCCGTCCGGACAACCATCATCGTATCGCCCAATATGCCTGCTCGATACACTCGATCCTAGAGCGTATCATCTATAACAGACTGCTTGCGGTGGCGGTGGAAAACGGAGCCTTCTCAGACTGTCAGTACGGCTTCAGAAAATCACGCTCTACCGTCGATGCCATAAAGGCGGTAGTAGATATAGCAACTGAAGCAATGCAAGGGAAAAGGTGGAAATGGGGGACGCAGAAATACTGCGCAGTAGTAACGCTCGCCGTCAAAAATGCGTTCACCTCGGCAAGCTGGTCATTCATTAGGAGATCCCTCGCCAGGATGGATACACCATACTACCTGCTGAGGATAGTCACGGACTACTTCAGCAATAGGAAGCTAAGATACCATACTGACGATGGCGTTAAGACCTACAGTGTTTCCGCGGGAGTCCCGCAAGGGTCGGTTCTGGGACCTCTCCTACGAAACATTATGTACGACGGAGTTCTGTGACTAACACTGCCCGAGGGATTCAAAGTAATTGGCTTCGCTGACGATATCGCAGTGGTTACAGTAGCCAAGCACGTACACGAGGTGGAGTCTGCCACGGATGAGGCAGTTATAAGAATAAAGGAATGGCTGGAATCCACCGGTCTGGAACTAGCTGCCCGCAAGACCGAAGCTGTCCTAATAACCAGCCGCAAAAAAGATGGAATACGCCAGCTTCCGGGTCGGAAACCAGAGAATCAGGTCCAAAGAATCTTTGAAGTACCTTGGAGTCATGCTCGACAACAGGCTGCGCTTCAAAGCCCACGTCGAGTATTTTAGTAAGAAAGCATCGCTGATGCAGGCAGCACTCTCCCGAATGCTCCCGAACATCGGCGGGCCTGGATACGCCCGCAGGATCCTGCTGTCCAGAGTGGTCAGCTCGGTACTTCTATACGCTGCCCCGATATGGGCAGGTGCACTGGCGACAAATGAGTGCCGGAAGAAGCTATCATCAGCTCACAGGCTCTGCGCAATCAGAGTGATCAGCGGCTTCCGAACTATCTCCGACGATGTAGCCTGCGTTCTATCTGGGATGGTCCCAATTGACATCCTCGCTGATGAGATGCAGAGGGTATACATAAGACGTCCCTCGAACCGGCAAGAGGCAAAAAGGATTAAGGAGGAGGAAAACGCAGCATCAGCAACGCTGTGGCAAACCAGGTGGGACAGCTCTACAAAAGGCAGGTGGACCCACAAGCTCATTCCCACTATAAAATCATGGACAGAGAGAGCGAGAGGGAACTGTAACTACCACCTCACACAGTTCCTGTCCGAACACGGTGTCCAAATGTCCAAACGAAGAGGAGGACGCGGAGCATGCAGTGTTCCACTGCAGACGCTTTGCAGAAGATAGAGCAAACATGCCAAGTCCAGAAAATCTTGTAAGTCACATGACACGATCAGAGGGCGAGTGGATGGAGTTCTGCTCATTCATAGTATGTGTGCAGAATGCGCTGCGAAGAGCAGAAGCCCTAAGAAGAGCCCAAGAGGCGGCCTCGGAGAATAGAGCATAATTGCTAACCAGCCCCGCGAAGAAATACCTAACGGCAGTACCGCGGGGAGAGTGGTTGAAGTGTGTAGGGTGTGTGTTTAGTACGTAGGCGTATTCCTGGAATCGATTACTCAGGTTTGCGAATCGTGTATGCTAGTAGCACTCGGGCTATTAGTATCTATGAAGATTATGCATCCTTGGCGCAACCTAAAAAAAAAAAGGAAGCAAGATAACGGCATCAAACATAGCCTCTCAAGCTCTCTGCAAAAATGTGTGAACAGTGCCTTAGACATGGGGTTAGAATTGCCCTATTTGTTTCAAGGCTTCACGAGTGGAGGCTGGAGATATGAAAATAAAGACATTTAGGTGTGAACTTGAAGTGACTTATCGAATCTGCGTCTTAGGAGTAAGCTGTGGAGTTGGTTCACAATCAAGCAAACTTATCAGAGAGACCAAATACAACGATGGAACATGGCAACCTAGGATCGATAGACGCATCTTCTTTACTCGAATATTGAGGCGTGGATAGGACGCAAAAAGGATGAAGTGGATTTCTACTTAACAGAACTGCTAAGTGGTCATGGATGTTTCCGCTCATATCTCGCTGAAAACAGGACTCAGTTGAGCAAGTGCAAAGTGGTACCTCCGCTTTTTAGATCAAGGTTTCGAACCTGAAGAGGCCAGGAAGCTAGCCATGGAAAAGAAGAAGGAGGTAACACATACTCCAGAATGATAGGGCCAACGAAAGAGGTGAAGGGATACCATCACGCCCAAACCAACAGCGTCAGTACAGCGGATCTTAAACACCGTCGTGGCGGAGAGGAGACGCAGATAGAACTAGGCACCAGCTATCCAAGTGTACTTAAAAACCGGCGAGTGTCTGACCTTATAAGATATTACCCGGTAGCGACGCTAAGCACGGAAAATTTATCGGCGCTTGAGGACGCCGTTAATGAGGCTTCCCTAAACTAGGAAAGTAACCTTCAATTTGAAGGCATCCACTTCAGACCAGGCTTATTACTTACTGCTAGACTGCTACAATGATCAAACAGCAAAATGGCTGTTAGAAGCAGCAACACGACTGAGTACGTGAAGGGGATTGCAATTGACGGCATGCTTGGGAGATGAAATCGCCAAAATACAGATCGTCACCGTCTTCCTCCCTAGAAGCTCTGGGCACAACCAGAAGAAGTAGCTTGACCTAATCGAAGCACAAAATGAGAGACTGAATACTCATCTGTGGAAAGCGACTAGTGGAAGAAGAGAAAGTAAAGGCAGAGTGATAGTCTTCCTCATCGACAAGCAATCGGTAGAAATCATCAACGCCGTTTAAGCAAAAATGCACAGGTAATCTGGGACGAAAGACAGGACATCACCAGGACCTGCATACTTATCTGTTTAAACATAAAATTTGTATGTATTTCATAGGTCAGCACGCAGTATTGAACAACCATCCAGGCGCTCATCAACGTAGGATGTGTCATCTTTATGTATCGACCTACTTCAATGGAGGCGGGGATGTACCGCCAGAAGATGTCCAAAGGCTAGTGGGGCTGGGGCTGAAGGAATAAACGATCACTTCTGCTAGGATGTTTGTCATTGTTTGGAATGGAGAAGAAGCGACAACAACGCTAGAGGTGGTTGTCTTCTCGAATTTATTATTAAACAAAACCTAGATATTTTGAATGTGGGAAATACACCAACTTTCATAACTATGGTAAGGGAGGATATTCTCGATATTACACTCAGCAGCCGGACTATAAGTAACTGTATTACAGGTTACTTACTTACTTGAGGTGGCGCTATAGTTCGGGGTGAACCTGGGCCTCAACCAACAAACCTCTCCATTTAGCTCAGTCT
This sequence comes from Brachypalpus laphriformis, assembly GCA_945910035.1. NCBI lineage: Eukaryota > Metazoa > Arthropoda > Insecta > Diptera > Syrphidae > Brachypalpus > Brachypalpus laphriformis. The sequence continues at coordinate 41,090,358 of OX246753.1, forward strand.
TTAATTAATTGCCTCCAGTTGCGCACTCCAAGTTGGTCGGGGTCCCCTTGAACTTGTGCGCGCCACCTACGGCGAGGAGGCCCTCTACTGCGTCGTCCCTCCGGGTTAGATTCGAAGACTTTTTAGTTAGATTTAGATTCGAAGAAGTATTACAGATTGGAACGTTTCTAGCGAGCCGTCCATGTCGGATCACAGGATCATCACTTTCAACATAGAAGGTCTCAGAAAGGAGGTAGTCCCAAAAAGAAACACCCGCGAAACAAACTGGAATAGATGTACAATAACATACATAGATCCACACTTGAATGGAACTTGATTAACATGAAAGGAAAGAAAATAGCTAGTCACTTCCTAGAAATGGAAAACAATGTGAAGGTAGTCAACAAGGCTATCATACAAGCTTATGAAAGCAGTTGTCCCATTAGCTGTAAGAAAGATCCAAAAGACAACCCATGGTGGAACAAAATGCTGATCTCTGTAACAAATCAAAACGCGACGGAGACTGTCAAACTTACACTGTGGAACTAGCGAGATACAGCATGAAAATAAGAAAAGCTAAAAGAAATAGCTTCAGAGCATTTTCTGAGAACATAACTTCCTCTTTTGCAGCGGTCAGACTTTAGAAGGTCCTGGTTAACGAAAAAGCAGCAGCGCTTTGCTCACTGAAAAAGCAGGATGGCAGCTTCGAGTACACCGAAGATGAAGGAGGGCTCTTCTACTTTAGAAACACACTTTCCGGGTAGCTCAATCTATGTTATAGTAGTACGGATGTACTGCGGAAAGGCACAAAAGTCCCGGTAGAGTAGACTCGGCGACTGCGAGAAACATCTGTACGGAACAAAGGCTAACTTAGGCCGTCAACACGGAGAGCAGACGGTGCCATTTTTTGTATAAACTTCTTTCGGGAAGGTAGAACCTATAACGCTGAGCCAGCGCTCCGAGATGTCTGTAGATGTCTTTTGATTCTGAGCCAGGGAACAATTATGCCATTCCTCCTAGGATTAATGAGAAGCAGTATAGCACTTGGGCATATACCAAGAGTCTGGAAAAGGGCAAAGGTAATATTCATCCCGAAAGTGGGTATTTGAGACACCACTTCACCAAAATGTAAGAAAAGGTAATAGATAACAACGTAAAGATAGCTGTGCTGGAAAGAATACTTCCGCACCACAATCAACATGTGTACAGAGCAGGAAGATCCACCAAAAGCGCGCTCTACCAGCTGACAAGTGGGGTTCAGAAAGTATGCACTGGAGAGGAAGAAGACTGCAGTATGCGCGTACATCTACAACTCCAAAAGGGAAAGCTAACTTAAAGGAACTGCAAGAGCAGCCAACAACACAACTCCTCCTAAGGAGGAGTGCTATCTTCTTTAATATGGAGTCTTGTTGTGGATGTAATACTTAAGAAACAAAATCCTCGGAATCAAGGATCGCAATTGATCGGACTGACTTTTATATATTTCATGAGAAATAAATAAATGCTTGCTGACATCCGGATTTGAACCATGAACCATTAGCGTGGCAATTGACGACGTTACCACTACGCCATTGACACCCCTAGGACTACACCTAGGTAGTAAGCTCATATAGAAAAAGCACACAGAGGAGATATCCGAAAAGTCTACCCGTGCTCTCATGATACGCAGGAGCCTAGCAAGTAAGTCTTCGGGATTTAGTGCAAATATTCTAAGATGACACACTAATTGGGATTCCTATCGGTTTATCCTCGAGACAGAACTAAATCGTTCTTCGAATCCTATACATACCATTCTAGAGTTGGAATTCGAGGCAGAACACCTTCGAAAAACCATTTTCGTCGCTTACAAAGGCAGTTGTACCGAAACACAGAAAAAGACCAACCGCGATGCCCCCTGGTGGAATAAGCGTCCTGAGTCACTTAGGCGAAAAACTGGGAAGCTATTCAATAGAGCTAAAATCAATGGCGATTGGTGCCTTTACAAATAAATTCTAACGCGAATCTTGGAGAACTCACTGCGACCTAGTCAAAAAACTGCGTATTGGACGTCTAAGATGACTAGGACATGTAGAGCGAATGGACACCAACGCTCCGGCCCCCAGAGTCTTCGAATCTAACCCGGAGGGACGATGCAGTAGAGGACCTCCTCGCCGTAGGTGGCGCGTACAAGTTCAAGGGGACCTCGACCAACTTGGAGTGCGCAGCTGGAGACAATTAGCTAAAGACCGAGCTAAATGGAGAGGCTTGTTGGTTGAGGCCCAGGTTCACCCCGAACTGTAACGCCACCTAAGTAAGTAAGTAAGCAGTTTTCATTTTTAGCGGATTTTTGAATCGATTTCTATAATGGAACATAGCAAGAGTAATACAAGTATTGACGAACTGTATTGTGTTCCATCAGGACAACGCCAGGCCACACACATCGATAGCGACTCGCCAGAAGCTCCGGGAGCTTGGTTGGGTGTTTCTTATGCATCCATCTTATAGTCCGGACCTGGCACCAAGTGATGACCTGGCACCTGTTTCTGTCTATTCGAAACGATTTTGCTAGTGAAAAATTCGACTCAGGAGAGGCTTGTGAAAATCGACTGTCCCAGTCTTTTTGCCAATAGGAACAAAGGCTTCTACGAGAGAGGCATAATGGAATTACCTTCAAAATGGCAACAAGTTATCGAACAAAACGGTGTATATTTGACCTAAATCGAATCATTCAAACTATGCTAAATAAAGCCTTCAATTTCATGCAAAAATAATGGATTTCTTTTTACTACACCTTATATTAAAACATCAAAGCTGCCTAGAAGTGTTTTGTGGTCCAAACTATCAGTGGCGATCTCGACATGATTTCTTTGATATTTGAATAAATGAAAGATTACGAACAATCCAAATGAAACGTTTATTTTTATAATTACATAGCTGCCACACTCAAAAGAACAAAGGACCGCATGAACATGAGTTAACATCGCAACACCCATTTGCATGCACATGCAAGTTGCATCCGTCTATCTTTCGCTGAATTTCTTAAAATAGTATTTTTAATCACATATTGACTCTAGTTGCATTTAACTCATCCGTTTGCGTGTGTCTTATGTGAAATATGGATTTATTAGAGAATTCAAACAGAGAAAGAGGTCAAAAGTCTTACAATGCCAACATTGCTTCTATAGGGCAAGTATGGGTTTCGTGAAAATTAAATTTTGGATATTCAGGTCTTGATCAGTTTTAATAGTTAGACATCGCGATGTAGTAAAGGCAGGCCTATAAACGCCTGGATCAGACAAATGCGACGACATCGGCATTTCATTGGCCTCAGTAACCGAGTGATCCAAAATCACTCGGTTTCTTTTGTTAAGTAGGCGAACCCCACAGGCGGATCAGTAGAAATGCGGTGAAGTGGGAGGGTTGTGATCCCTTATTTTCGGATCGTAGCCTCGCTGAAAAAAGGAAGAAGACGATTAGTTTTAATAGTTAGACATGTAACCTTGAACGGAAGCTGTTTCATTAGTACGTCGTGATGATTTTTTCAACGTTTCGGAACTCTCAAGCATTTCTAAACGAAGCTCCTGGCCCAAGAGAACGACGATAGACCAAGTCATTAAGGCAAATTCTGGGAAAGACCAACGAATTTCAATTCGAAACTCTTCGTCGACTTTTTTTTAATGATTTGCGCGCACTCAGAGTGTTTTTACACAGTGCAGGCATTGGAAATGATAGATAGAGAAAGAGAGAAAGATTTGGTGTGTGGTTTGAACTTCAGTTGTTTATGCTTCAAAGAAACTCCGAAGGTGGCGTCTGGGGAGATTTTTGTTATTTTTTGTCTTTGCTTCTGATTCATAGTATTTTTTCCCAATAACCGATGTCATAGGCATATCAATCATCCAATGACCAAGCTACTGCCAGTGCCTTTGCAGTAATTTTCATGCAAGTTTTCGCAATTGATCGGACTGAGTATATATATTTCGTGAGAAATAAATAAATGCATGCTGACGTTGGGATTTGAACCATGAACCATTAGCGTGGCAATTCACGACGTTACCACTACACCATTCGCCTACGATGGCATCCTTCGTATGGAGATGCCTAGGCACCTTACTGGTATATAGGATATGCAGACGATATCGCGACGGTGATTACGGTAAGAGACACTGACAGAGCGCAAAGAAAACTCAACCAGGTGATGAGACGGGTGCATAGCTGGATGGAAGAACACGGTCTAGGCCTGGCCACAGAAAACAGGGAGATAGTCCTTAAGAAGAGAATCCCTACTGTTGTCAATTTTCAAGTTGGGTCTGAGATAATAACCAGCAAGGAAGCGGTGAAGTACCTGGGGATAACCCTCAACACGAAGCTCACTTTCTGGCAACAGATAAGGTCTGCGTCTGAACGAGCTGCGAAGGTAACAGCGTCACTGAGCAGATTAATGGCAAACATAGGTGACCCAACGGCCAGCAAACGGAAGCTCCTGACGACAGTGACTTACGCCATTCTTCTGTATAGGTGCGAAGTTCATACCGCATGGTGTGGGAACCAGCCGCCTTCGTAATCGTGGGAGTGATTCATGTCAAACTCCGTGCGGCTGAGAGAAAGTACGTCTACGACAAAAAGGTAGCAATTGGGGTAGAAGCGGCCACCGAGGAGGCAACCGAACTCACCAAACAGCAGTGGCAGGAGAGATAGAGCTCAAAAACCAGAAGACGTGGACTGCGAGGATTATTAAGAACATCGCCGAATGGAAGGGACGGGAACACGGTGAAGTAAATCATTACGCTACCCAGTTCCTTACCGGACACGGGTATTTCAACGCCTACCTCCACAAGGTAGGCAAAATAAGAAGTTCAGCTTGCCAGTATGGCGACACACAAGTGGACGACGTAAACCACACGTTCTTCGCCTGCAGCCGATGGAAAGCTGAAAGGAGGGTGCTGGAATCGCTGATCGGCGTCATCACCCCGGACAACATAGCGGCAAAAATGTTAACGAGTGACTAGAACTCGAACGGAGTATGCTCCGTACTCAAAACAAAGAAGAGAGGGGAAGACCAATCCCTCATGAGATTAATGTAAGCCTGATGAAGCCTCACCGGCAAGAAAGACTTAACCCGTAACATGGATGGTGTCAACTTGAAAAGAGGTTAAAGGTGACTTTTTGACTTTTTAGTAAGTAAGACTAAGTCTCACGCTACTTTAAACAGAGCGGGACTGTTTCTCGTGCGCATTACCGTTATTACACTACCCTTAAGCAAAAAAAAAATTGCCTTTGCCTCAATGATAGTTTCATGAAGTGGACGAAGAGTTTCGCTGAATTCACGTCAAAACTGATGCACTATGCAAATTAGAAACAGATTATTCAAACCATTCTCAAGATGCACCGGATTTCGGCAATCATATACGCTGTCATGTGATTTCTTTAATCTTATTCTGAGGCGGATAGTGCGCAGACTTAGCATTAACATGTTCAAAGTACAGCTTTCAAAAGTCCATCCAGCTGCTGGGGGTAGGTACGTAGATAGGTGTGGTGGTTCTTCTAAGAAAAAGAAGAACACCATTAGCACTGAGTGCCATTTTGATACCAAAAAACTCCTGGATGTAAAAGGTGTGTTGGTGGGGAGTCTCTAGATCCAGCCTGTGGAGTTTAAAAAGATTATTAAATCTTTAAGGTGAGACATCCTCAAGGGAACCGAAAAAGGGTTTTCCTAAAGCTCGTTGTTTGACTCAAGCTAGTGCCGGAGAGGCGCTTGCAACTTCGACAGTGTGTATTGTGTGGGATACCTAGTTTGACTGCATGGTCTCCTATAGGCCAGTGACCCGTGGTGGTTGCTGTTATCCTGGCGATGTCCCTACGCGTTCTGTTTAAAAAGTCGATTGTTTTTGCTTTGTTGTAGTTTGGCCACCTCTTTCTAGATATGACACAGTTTGTTAGCCTAGTCCATCTGAGGTTGGCTTAGGCAAGGAATTTTGAGGATATTTCTGCTTTGACTGCTCCAAGCGGAATCTGAACTGATTCCGCATGAGACCTGTGGAGGGCTGAACCTTGCCTAGCTAGTTCATCCGCAAATTCGTTTCCATAAACGTTACTGTGCCCTGGAACCCAATTCAGGGTCACCTTGAGTTGGCTATCCAGCGAAGCTAGCTCATTTTGGCATTCAAGCACTAGCTTGAAGGATGTAGTAACCGATGCAATGGCTTTGATGGCTGCTTGGTTATCGATAAAAATACCGATCTTTCGCCTCGGCCTTTTGGTCTGACGACAAGCTTCCCGGACAGCGAGTAATTCTGCCTGGAACACACTAGCAGAATCCGGGAGCCTATATGATTTAGAGATGTTGAAGGACTCGGAAAACACACCCGCACCGACTCCATAGTCCATCTTTGAACCGTCTGTGTAGATTATTACGTCGAAATCCTTAATCACCTGTCTATCTTGCCACTCCGACCTTTTGGGGAATTGAACGTCGAAGCGCTTTGTGAAATTCAATTTGGGTATCATGTAATCTGTTGTAGGCAAAACAAGTTCTCTCGGCAGAGTTTAAAATGTTACTGTGCCCATAGGGTTTCATAGTCCAGCATCCAGACTCCCTGAGTCTGACTACCGGCTGCTGGAACACGCATACAAAATTGACATAACCAGACGCCCCCAGTATGTTTTCACAGCAATTGAAGATGAAGTGAGAGAAGTGGTTTTTGAAATTAACGAGAATAAAACCACGTATATACACAAATAAAGCAACATTTTCCCATGATCTAAGACAGAACGTCATTGTTGACACCTATAACTTAAAATTTGCTGGGGGGTTTGACCTCCTTGGAGTACACATCAACTCCACAAATGACATCGTACTGAAGATTTCACTAAAATTGGTAAGACAACTGGTTTCAAAAGTCTTAGTTCGATGGACAAAATTAATGTTTTCAGAAAGCTGATCTTATTAGTTCTACTTTTTGCCTTCGATTGTTGGGCAATAAGTTAGGAAACAGAACAAATGATTTCGAGAAAAAGATACTTCGTCGGATTCCGCCTCCTAGATTACTGCAGCGCTTTTCAGGCGGAAATGATGGCGATAAAGGAAGCCCTGTTTTGGCTAAATTTTAATGTATTATCTGTGAGCGATATTAGCAATTTTACTGACAGTCAAGCGACAACCAAGTCCCTGAAATCGTGCTCCTTCACTTCAAAGGCCGCCTTAAATTGCCGTTTGTCTCTTACGGAGATGACAGAGCAGTTCAAAATTCACCTATGCTGGATGCCACTTACTTACTTATGTCCTGTATCTCCTTGTGGGTCCTAGGGCCTCTAGTACGCCTACGCGCCATCGTGTACGGTTTCTGGCAATGTGTCAGAGCTCTCCCCATGCTGAGTGCCAGTCCACAGGGAAATTCCGGGAAACTGCAGGGTGCACGAACTCGCCAGACAGGATACAACTCTAAGGATTCTGCCTGATAGAGAAGCCCTTAGTATGTCCCTGGCTACATCTAAGCATCTACTTAAGCTAATTGCTATTAGCAAGACTAACCACAGACGGAAAACGGCTCAACCTGTCATATTTCGAGACAGATCTCGCCTAAGCTGTAAAAGAAACGTAGCGCCGAGTTGGTTAAGCTTAAGCGATCACAGATCAGATGCGTTATCAGTGTCCTCACTGGACACTATCTTATAGGCCAACATGGCAAAAAACTTGGACTCTTCTCTAATGACTTTTGCAGGAACTGTAGGGACGAGGAGAAGGAGGAAACCATCATTCACCTCCTATGCACACATGTCTAGCCATATCGTGGAAAAGAATTCTCCATCTAGCAACGAACTACCTTAATGACCTCGGCAATTTGGCGTTCTTAGGCGCCATGAGCATCCATCGCTTTATCAAAAGCTCCGGTTGTTTTTAATTAGTCCCTGAGTGGTCTAATGTTAGATCCATGGCATCACAATGGACCTTTACTGGTCTAAGTGTGTCTGCATTCTCGTGCAGACAGCCAACCTAACCTAACCTACTTCGAATAGAGCGAACTCTATGAACTACATCAAGATAGAGTTCTAATCAAAAAAGTCAAGGCCGTCTATTACAATGGCTTGACCACATCGAAAGAATGGATAACAATGCTTGAAATAGGGTTTTTGAATCCCAGCCGCCAGATTTCAGACGGCAATGAAGACCGAACCGTTCTTGTAAAGACTAAATCATCGCGGATGCCAGAAGGCTTCGTCTAGATAACTAGAAGCAGTGTGCCCGGAATGTGGAAGGATGGAAGGACAGGGACCCTTCAAGGGCCGAAGGCGTATTAAGCAAGAAAGTAAGTTTATTCAATATTTTCAAGGCCATATCCAGCATTAGTGTTATACTCTCTAAAATTAATACTTGGCGTGTGTTTGACAGTGAACTTGTCTTCACGTTACACATCAACACAAATTTCCAGTAAAGACCAAACAGCATTCTTTAAAAGGGGAATCATATCACCAATATAACTGCTTATGCGTCTCGAGGGGGCAAGGTTCCAAGCAAAGGAACCAGAGGAATTGAGCTGCTTAGCAGCCTTTCCCTAAAACTGAATAAAGAGAAAAACTTGATAAAACCCGTAATCCCAGGTGTATAACTACCGTGCCCATGGAATGAATGGCACTACGTTAGTGTGTCTTCTAACGGTGAACTCCAGTTTATTGGGCACCTCTGGTTTCAATATAAGTCCCCGCCGCTGGCATGCGGGGCTCTGACTTCGGTGTATTTCTTTCCTTAGCTTCTCCTGGGAACAAAATTTCTAATTCCAATAAAAAAATCCAAGAGCAAGATGCTGCTCTAAACGCATCCACGCCAATCAATCGCTAGCGCGGAAGAGGACGATCTTACTATCGGTCCAATTGAAGAAGCGGCCCTTCTACTTGAAACCGCCCCACCTCTGTCGGCTGATCCTCAGCCCTCCACCTCAAAAACTGCACTAGAACGACTTAGCGGAGCGGGTCGCAAACGTTTGAAATGGCTCCTCTCCAAAGGCGTATCTCCTGAGGAAGCCAGAGAGAAAGCCAAAATCCCCTGCGGCCGCAAAAGAGACCGGTCTAATTCTTCTCCTCTGGCTTCGGAGCCAAAAAAGACAAAAATGCACCCCATGCAAGAGCAACAGATGTGGCTCCCACATCTACCAAGCCTGCTCCTATAATGACACTTACCACCTTTAAGCAAGCTCTGGAGGTTTGCAAGATAGGGATCATCGACTCCAACTTTCCAGAAACCCTGCTTAACTACGAGCAAATGACTTCCATCCAAGATTCCATCTTTGAGCGCATTATCAGCCTCACGAACGAGAAAGTTAAACTCAAATTCCGCGGTACATCTTTCCGTCCAGGATGGCTAGTCCTAAATTGCAAAGATCGGTCTACGGCAGAATGGGTCAAAGGCATTGTCCCTAGATTCACTCCATGGCAGGGTGCCTCGCTGAAAGCTCTTGATGAGGATAACATTCCTTGGGAACAAATTTTAGTGGGACACTTTCCAGCAAACCCTTCATTCGGAAACGAGAAGATCCTGAGGGCTGTTTCTGCCCAAAATTCAAATCTTCTCGCTTCTGAATGGCGGGTCTTAAAACGTGAGGACAAGGGCAACTTTGCCATACTGACCCTCTCCATAGACCACAAATCCATGGCTTGCTTGAAAAGGCTACATTTCAAAATAAAAATAGACTTTCGTTTCGGAGAAGTTACTGCCCCCATTCATTCCTTTCACCAAGAGGAGAAACCTAAGCTTTCAAGCACTATCACTAAACAATACTCAAATTGAGTTCTCAAAAGAAACAAAATATCTTGGGATTACTATAGACCGCAAATTAAATTGGAAACCTCATATAAACAGAACCACTGAGAAGGCGACTTAAGTCTTTTGGGCCTGCTCTAGGTTTTTCGCCAAAAAATGGGGATTAAATCCAAAAATGATCCACTGGACCTATACCACAATCATCGTTCCGATAATAACTTATGCTTCGCTAGTATGGTGGGATAAAGTTAATCAAACCGTTACCCGCTCCGCCCTCGAGAAGGTGCAGAGACTAGCATGTGTATAACGGGGGCAATGCGCACCTGCCCAACAGCTGCGCTGGAAGTTCTCTTAAACCTTCCACCTCCACCAAATATTATGAAGACTGCGGCTGCCAGTGCTCTAAAGCTTCACCTTTTATGCAACAACACAAATTCCGAATTAGTTGGCCACATGAAGATCTTTGAGAAAATTCCGCTACTTACTTGTCCAGCAGTAGGCATCTCAGACTTCATGCCAAACAGAATCCACCTCAATCACCCCTTCACAGTAAACATACCTGACCGCAGCTACTGGGACTATCCTCAAATCCCCCAATCAAGATCTCAAATCAATTGGTACACTGATGGTTCAAAAATGTCAAATGGGGTTGGAGCTGGTATCTTTGGGCCAAACTACTAACTCTTTATACCACTAGGTCAATCCAATACTATCTTCCAAGCAGAGGTATATGCCATCGAGCTCTACGCCAGAGAATGCATTAGACGAAACCTCCGAAGATCACATATTAATATAATGACAGATAGCCAAGCAGCACTCAAGGCTCTCACGTCCTTTGACTATAAGTCTAAGGTGGTTTGGAACTGTCTCTAGACGCTTTTGCAGCTGGCTGCACACAATAATATGACACTAATATGGGTCCCCGGTCACAAAGGTATCCCTGGTAATGAAGCGGCTGATAAGCTTGCCAGACTAGGTGCCCAATCACCTTATATTGGACCTGAAGCCTTCTGCGGTTTACCCACCAGCCAGATTAAAAGAGAGCTACTCCGCTGCGAACGCGAATAAATGCTCTGTCACTGGAATGCTCAACCCGGCCTAAGGCATTCCAAGAAATTTATTAACTTCTCAAAAAATAGAACTAGAGACATTCTATCAATGAGCAAACAGAATGCTAAGATCCTTACTGACTTCCTAACTGGACATTGCTCTCTCAACTGCCATCTCAAGAAAATGGGCCGTGTTCAATCGGAAACGTGCCGTCTCTGTCTTGAAGACACCGAAACAGCCCATCACATACTCTGTGATTGCCCGGCCATAGCCAGACTTAGGCTAAAGCACTTTAATAAAGGCGTTACATCACCTCTTCTTCAGCTCGAACTATTCTTAGCTTCATTAATGAACTTGATTTCAGCTAGTTGACAAATTCAAAATCAATTAACCAGGGGATAGCACAAAAGATCTTTTTAGGTCCCAGTGCTTCAGGGGTCATTCTCTACCTCAAAAAAAAAAATGCGTCTCGAGGAATACGTGCAAGTACATGCGACCCAGTCGTATACTTTACTGCATTAGCTTTTGAAATACAAAATCATTTTCGAAAGACAAGATAATAGGTGGTGTAGTGGAAGCAAAGTAAGGATAGGGATGATATTGCTCACTACCACTGCTGTGGAATGCGGAACTGAAACGACGAAAGAACTATCCACACGCATGTGGGTTTGACGAAACTAAGCGCCACGTCAAGAAGAATACAGATAAGTGCTCCTCATGTGCACGCACGTCTAATACACATAAATCAAACGAGAGGCCAATACAATACATAATACGAAGAATCGACGAAAGATGAAAAGATGGATGGAAATATCCAGATCCAGAGACAGCCAAAGAGGGACAAAACCAAAAGAACTTTGCAAACTAGTTTCGCTATAAAGTAGAAGAAGAATAGAATAGCTCCAATCTCTGACAAGCGCGGACGTAATGGCTGCACACAAGTCGTTTAGAATTAAACAAAAATTAGCTAGAAAGCTAAAAAGAAATAGACCTCTGCCACAATGGGTTCGAAAACGTAGTGACAACAGAATCCATATCAACAATAAGAGGCGTCACTGGCGGTATTCAAGGCGTTAAATTGTAAGCAGTGGTCATCCTAGTTCGAGACGCTCAGCATTCAAAAAATAAAATAATTGTACAAGTTGTGTCCTTAAATAAAGTTACAATTTAAAAAAAAAATAAACTTGAATCTTTCAGTTTTGTGATTTCTCAAGACATTTTGATCTAGTTATGATTTAGTAGGTTTTAAAATTAAGGTCCAGATCATCGAATGAAAGCGGTATGGATACATTTAATTTACAGTAAGCACTAGCTACCAGGGCTTTCGGCTTGTTTACTGTTAAGGACTAGAAAACTTATATATTATTTGCTATACTTAATTTGTTGAATAGTTGGTAGATATCATTAATATTTTTTTCTGATGGGATTTTAAGTAATTCTAATAAAGATTTATTGGTAACTATATGTTTTAAAATATACTTAATCTTATTACAATCATAGATAATATGTTTAAGGGTCGTTGTTGTTACAAAGATGGCACGGGGGAGGCTCACTTTTCGACATGAGGTGGCTGTGTGTGAGATTGGTATGTCCTAAGCGAACTCGCAAGAATAATTTTACTTTATTTTTTGAAATATTGACTGGGTAGATAGCCTTTTCTGCGTTCAGATTTATTGCAGCGAAATGGTGGGTGTACTGCTTTCATCTTTCTTTCCTTTTTTCTCCGAATACCGAATAATTCTTCTTTTTATGTCCTTATTGGATTGGATGTAGAAATATATTAACGGTTCTTGTGTCGCCGATTTCGCGACCTTGTCCGCTGCCTCATTTCCTTTTATACCAACGTGTCCTGGAATCCACATCAGTCTGGTTTTATTACAGCTTGCAATCAGCTTGTCTCGGATGGTTACGATTATTGGAGATCTGTTTTCAATGTTTTTAATGGCTTCGACTGTGGATAGACTATCAGTACAGATTATAACCTTTTTATTTTCTGATAATTCTATTGCTTTGAGTATCCTCATAGCTTCAGCTGATAGAGCTGAGGAGAATTCTTCCAGCAGTCCTTTCGAGACAGTTTTTCCTTCATGATTCACAACTGCAAAAGCTGTTCCAAGGTTAGTTTTCGATCCGTCTGTAAACAGGAAGTTCCAATGTATTTGTTCACGTTCCATAATTTCGAGGAACATTTGTTGGTACATTTCATCCGTGGTAGATATTTTTGGGAAAGAGTTAAGACAGGTGTTGATAGATTCAAGCTTTAGGCTCCATGGCGGGTGAAGGGAACTTTTTATCGCCTTAGTTGAAATTGGTATGCCGATGTTTCTAGCGAGTAATATAGCGTTGTAAATCGTCGATGGACACTTAGGTACTTTTCTGCGGCTCAGAGTTTTCTTGATGTCGATGGTGATAGGTGTTTTGTAGGAAGGATTTAAGTTTGGTATTAGGAATGAGGTTACGTGTTCAAATCGCTGTTCGATGGAAGGAAGTCCGGCTTCAGTTAGGATGTTTTTGATAGGCGTACTTCTGAAAGCTTTTAGGCTTATTCGTATGGCTGCATGGTAGGTTGGTTTTATGATTGCGAGCGATGATTTTGAACATTTCCCATATATGCTTAATCCGTAATCAATCTTTGATAATATAGTTGATCTGATGATGTTGGTGAGAGATTCGATGTGGCAGAAACTATTCTTAGAGGCTAAGTACTTAATTATATTGCACCTGGTAGCTAAGCTATTCTTAAGATTTAAACAGTGTTTTTTAAAATTAAAATTAGAATCGAATATAATGCCGAGTATTTTTAAATTATTTACATTGTTTATAGATGCAAAGTTAGAATTTAGCGATATATGTTTTAAGCAACTGGTTTTTCTACATATGTGTAGGATTTTGCTTTTATCCAGCGATATCTTTGCCCCAGAGTGGTTACACCAAGTGGAAAGATATGTTAGGATATTTGAAAAATCGATTGCTGTTTTTGCAAGATCTTTACATTTGGAGAACAAGGCGAGATCATCTGCATATAAGGAATGCTCGACTTCTGTATATTTAAGAACTATATCGCTAAGTTCATCAAATGCAATAATGAATAGGATAACCGAGAGGGGAGATCCTTGTGGTATACCATTGTATAGTTTTGCAACAGATGAGTAAAAATTGCCTAGTTTTATCCGAAATTGTCGGTTGGTTAAAAACGCTTTAATATAGCTGTACAATTTGGGTCCTATTTTCCATTTAATTAGTTTGTTTAAAATTATATGAATTCCGATTCTATCAAATGCTTTTTCAAAATCGGTTGATAGGATCGAAATATGGTTTTTATTGGACAATGCTATAAAATGATCGATGTGAAGAAGTGCATCCATAGTGGAGCGCCCATGTTTAAATGCTACTTGGTTGGTGTTTATTAAATTCTTGTTCTCAAGAAACCAGTGCAACCTTTTAGCGATGTTTTTTTCTAGTAGTTTCCCAGTGCATGGAAGAAGGGAGATTGGACGATACCCACTGACTTCCGATAGATTTTTATTAGGTTTTGGTATAGGTACAATACTGGCTGTTTTCCATGTTTGTGGAATAACTCCTTGATTTAAGATCTTATTAAATAACGATAGAAGCCGTTTTTTCAAAATGGGTGGAGCGTTTTTTAGCATTGTATATGACACTCTATCAAAACCGGGTGTTTTCCCTTTGGCTGACCGAAGGCAGCTTTCTAATTCAACTGAATTAATAGGGAGTTCAATATGCTTAGCTGACGGGTCGATATTATTTATTGAGGTAATGTTCGTTATAGCTAAGAGCTTTGAGCGGAGGAAATCAGAGGAGAAGTTACTGTCGTCAGAGTATTGAAACCAGGTCTTTGCGAAGTGTTGAGCTATTTCGACTGGACAAGTTAGGTTCTCTGATTCAGAATTGATGACTTTAATTGCCCTGGGTATATAGTTACCCGTAAGGGACTTATGGCCCATAGCTTTTTAGAGCTAGCGTTAGGGTTAATGTTTGCTGTAAACCGTTCGAAGGACGAGAGTTTTGCTGCTTTGACGCTTTTCCTGAAGAGAGCATTTGCTTTGCGGTAGCTGATTAAGTTGGAGTTATTTGGGTGCCTTTTGAAAATTCTCCAAGCATTTTGTTTGCTGTGTCGCAATTCGCCAATTTCTTTAGTCCACCAGGCGGCAAGGTCTCCAGGCAAAGGGGCCAGAGGGTTAGGAATAAGCTGTTTCTCTTCCCTAAGACCGTCCATACGTGGTGAAGAGCCACACCCTACACGAGGTGCCGCTGTTGTTAACGGAATATGGCGGATCTAAAGAGGAAAACTTGAAAAAACCCGGAATCCCAGGTGTGAACTACCGTGCCTATGGGATGAATGGCACCACGTTACGGTGTCTTCTAACGGTGAACTCTGGATACCTTGGGGTCCTCCAGTTTCAATTAATTCCCCTTACCTGTATACAGGGGGTGAGTACAGGCGGACATCTTCTTCCCCCTTACTCGTGGGACCCTAATGTCAATTCAAAAAAACAATAATATAACTCAAAAAGCGAAGAGTGTAAGCCGGTCGGGCACTCCTAGCTCTATAAAAACCGACCGGTCGATAGGAGATACGGAGGAAGCTCTGCTTCGTACTTCGGATGAAGAAAGCGTTGGAGCAATCGACCTGAACCTGGAAAGGCTCTTTCTAGATGACGCTTGCTCCATCGCTAGCTCATCCCTCTCTAATGCGTCAACTAGCTCCCGACGAGCAAAAAACTGCAAGTTGACGGTCAAGAGACTAGGGACTAAGAGGTGGGAAGAGCTCTCAGAGCCAGATAGGAAGAGACTCCACAACGCACGGGCCTACCTGCAGGAGTTGGCCTTATCAGAGCGCTCGTCAGTGACGGGCTCACAGATGGGGAAGACCCCTGCAGCTATTCTGAGCGTGAGAGAACCGATGGGACCGCCAAAGTCTACGATAAGCCGTAGCCAGTCTAGACCTGAGGCGATCACATTGGCAATCTCGGAGCAGCCTCCCATCGCAGCAGAGCCACAGAAACCATCCGAGTGCAGCAATTCAGATGTCGGGGTGGCGAAGACGGACGATCCGAACGGGGCAAGCCGCAGCCAGCCTCGTGAGGAAAATCGGTCAGCGCCCATGCCGGATGGTGAATGTGGCCCTGCTGACAATGGAAACTCTACTACCTGTAGCTTCGCGACAGTAGTCAGCGCGGGTGGACTTGGCCTGGGACTAGCCCGACCATCATCCACGGCCGAAAAGACTAGGGAAGTTAGGGCACAGAAGAGGACAACAACGCTCAGAAATAGGAAGCGTAATGCCATTAGGCTAATTCGGCGGCTTAAAAAGCGTGATCCGAAGTCCTTCACGGACAAGGAAAGGGAGGCTCTGGACAGGGCCAACAACACGCTCAAGCTCGCAGGGTCGACTAGGTGCACTGATCAGCAGGACCGGAAGGTAAGAAGATCGCCTACGGTGGGAGCGGGAAGCCGTCAGCTCCCCATCTCGATCGTAGCTGGTCTTCGGTCAGCAACCGACCCTAAGCCATCTGTGGCAGGGCCGGCTGCAGACTGCTCCAAGAAGGCAACCTGCAGAAAGGACGACGACACAGCACTACGAACGGTCAAGGGTCAGATTGCGTTGAGGGGGGAATGCCGTTTGCCACCCTCCTCTGCTGCAAACAAACCTACGCCGCTCTCGACTGTTCGGGGTAAAGGGATACAACCCGTCCCCATCGTGAGAAGTTCTAGGGCTTACGCAGACGCTAGAGAACGCAGCGCAGGGCAGACTAGGGGAACGGACGGAGGCCTACTCGCGAGAGGGAAGGTAAGCCTCTTGCCAACCTCCCCGATCACGGGCAGGCTGAGGCCCTTGTCAACCGAGCCGGAGTCAGTCGTTAAGACGTCATCCGAGCCGATTGCGAGCAGTTCCAAACGAGGTAGACATGACGACACGATCTCGCCGCCTACGAACAGTACCAGCAAGAAGGCCAGGCTGGCCGCATCTGCTAGTGCTGGTCTACAGGTGGCGATTGTAGACCATAACAGCCCAGAGAAAAGACTCAGCAAAGACCAGTGGAGGCTCATCGAGCTGCGCATACTCGAAGCCATCAATTCCACCATTGTCGAGAAGGAGGGACAATCCCCTTTCTTTGAGCAACTGACCACCTTCAGAGGTTTTAAGCTCCTTTCATGCGACAACGAGTTCACGCTTAAGTGGCTCCAAACTTTCGTGGCTAGCACGCAGGCTCCATGGGCTAATGCCGACATTCGACTCGTCGAAAAGAAGGACCTGCTAGAATTTACTAGGCCAAAAGGGCGTATCCTGATACCTGGCCCTCATATTCCCAAGGAGCGTATTGAAAGGAACCTACGGCACCTTAACCCGGAGCTCCTTAGCGACGACTGGGAGGTGCTTGAAATGGGCGAGCACTCAGAAAAGGGCACAGAGATCGTGGTCCTGCTCAACCATAGATCAATGCCTATGCTAAGAAGGTTCAATAATAAAGTTCGCACTGGTATCACCCGGTGTAAAGTCCGACCCTTTACGGATAGGACAGAGAGGAAGCAAAGGGGGGCGGGTGACAAGGTAAGAAGAACATGAAATTCATTCAAATAAACCTGCACCACAGCATATCTGCTAGCGCCAATCTTATATATCTTCTAGGCGAAAGGAACATAGACATAGCTCTCGTACAAGAGCCATGGATCTCCCGTGGCAAAATTAGTGGGCTAAATCATAAAGATTTAGCACTGTACAGCAGCGAACCGCTAAACGCGGACCGTAAGAACAGAACTTGTATCGTAGCTAGGAAACACATTAACTTATTTCTTCTATCTACCTACAGCAATTCAGACCAGACGGTAGTAAGGCTTGACCGGAGGGGGCTCCCCCCACTGATTATCTCAGCCGTGTACATGCCTTACGATGGAAATGATGGACCGCCATCCGAACTCACCCGCGCCTTAACCAGGAAAGCGGAAATCGAGAGATGGGACCTACTACTAGGCTGCGATGCGAACGCACACCACGCGCAATGGGGCAGTGGTGATACAAACCCACGCGGTGAGTTGATTTTCGAATTTATTATCGAACATAATCTTTTAGTAGCCAATAGGGGTTCTGAACCCACTTTCGTAGTTAGAAACAGGCAGGAGGTTATTGACATTACACTAGCGAGTAACTCAAATACCCTCTCTATAGACAATTGGAATACTTTGGAGATAGAATCCTATTCCGATCACAGATTTATTGAATTTAATCTCATTGAAAGATGCGACTTTCCCAAACCCCATAGAAACCCAAGGAAGACCGACTGGACTACCTTCAGTTACGAGGTGCGGAGGAAGGCGAATCTACCACAAGAATGTGACCTACATGAGCCAGCGGACATTGACCGAAAAGCCGAGGAAATCACTGCCGTCTTCAAAGAGGCTTTCCAGAAGGCATGCCCCGTAACTAGACCTAAGACAAAAGTCTCCCCCCCATGGTGGACCAAAGAACTAGGCAGAATAAGGAGAGGAACAAGGAAACTCTTGAACCTGGCGAAATCAACGGGAGCTGACTCTGACTGGGAGCTATACAAAGCCAGTCAGAGGAACTTCAAGAGCGCAACGCAAAAAGCCAGAAGACAGTCGTGGCAACGCTTCTGCGACGAGATCAAGGGTACAACAGAAACGGCCAGATTGAGGAAAATCCTCTCCAGAGAATCGAAGACTCTAGGTTCCCTAAAGAACACTGAAGGAAACTGGACCGAGTCCTGTTCGGAATCCCTTGAATTGCTTATTAAAACGCACTTCCCGGGGTGTACTACCGTACCATGTAGCAGTACTAATAACAATCACAGCGAATCGGAACCCCCTGCGGATCTGGTAACAGAGGACAGAATAGAGTGGGCAATAAGATCGTTCTCCCCTTTTAAATCCCCAGGACCTGATGGGATTATACCGATCATGCTGCAAAAAACTGCACCAATCATTACCCCAATTCTCAAAAAGCTATTTGCCAGTAGTCTTAAACAATGTTACATACCAAGAACATGGAGGGAGGTAAAGGTGGTTTTTATACCCAAGGCGGGCAAGGCTAGTCACACCACCGCGAAGGACTTCAGACCAATTAGCCTTACCTCTTTCATCCTGAAAACTTTTGAAAGATTGCTCGACATCTACATACGTAGCAGAATACGCCCGGGGGACTTATCCCCAGCCCAACACGCATACACGAAGGGTAAATGTGTGGAAACTGCCCTACACCATGTTGTCGGCTCTATAGAAAAATCACTTAAGGATAAAGAGTTCACACTAGCTGCTTTTTTGGACATTGAAGGAGCCTTCAATAATGTAAATACCGAAGCGGTTAAAAGAACCCTAAGAAACCTAGACATCGACATTAGTCTAATAAACTGGATTGTTAGCATGCTCGAGGAACGACATATAACCACCGAACTTAAGGGTTCAAAGCTCGAAGCATACGCCTCGAGGGGCACCCCTCAAGGCGGGGTAATCTCCCCACTGCTCTGGGTCATTGTTCTCAATGAGGTACTACAACAACTAAGGTACAGCGGGGTCAGAGCTACAGCGTACGCGGATGACGTCGTGCTGCTTGCTACAGGTAAATTCCTGCCTACCCTCAGCGAACAACTTGACGGAGCCCTCAATACTCTTAGCATATGGGCCAGGAGCTGCGGTTTAAAGGTTAATCCCCAAAAAACCGAACTCGTACTTTTTACGAACAAGAGGAAAATACCGGAGTTCAATACACCTTCTGTTGATGGTATCCCACTCAGATTATCCGATAGCGCAAAATACCTGGGCCTTGTACTTGACAAAAAGCTCAACTGGAGATTAAATATAGAGGAAAGAATCAAGAAAGCAACAATAGCCTTTTACTCATGTAGTAGAATTTTTGGTAGAACCTGGGGACCCTCCCCCAAAATCATACTATGGATGTATACGGCTATAGTTAGACCCATACTGACTTACGGCAATCTAGTATGGTGGCCAGCTGTCAACAAATGCACCAACTTAAAGGCAATCACCAAAGTTCAAAGACTAGCGTGCATTGGCATCACCAGTGCAATGAGGACAACCCCAACCGCAGGACTCGAGGCTATCCTCAACCTGCTGCCGCTAGACATCTTCATACGAACATCAGCAGCCATTAATGCTATGAGAATAAGTCAGTCAGCGAACTGGAAACCAAGCAGAACAGGTCACTCGATGATCCTACTCGATTACTTTGGCCTCATGCCCGTAACGGATTACATGACGCCATATTTAGACTTTACAAGGCCTTTCTCTACCGCCTACCCTAGCAGGGAAGATTGGAAAAGCGGTCATATACCTAATGCCGAATCTATAGCCATCTACACGGATGGTTCAAAAATGCGCACTGGTGTAGGATCAGGTATCTTCTCCGACCCTCTAGGTGTATCAATATCCATACGACTTCCAGACCACAGCAGTGTTTTCCAAGCAGAGGTCTTAGCAGTGGCAACAGCCGCCCGTGAGTCTGCGATAAGGGCAATACCGCCAGAAGGTATCACCATCTTTATCGACAGCCAGGCAGCTATAAAAGCGATTACTGCCATAGAAATTAAATCGAAGCTTGTGAAGTGTTGTCGAGAAGAGCTCAGGGTTCTTGGAGCACAGCACAAGGTATCGCTCTGTTGGGTCCCTGGACACGAGGGTATCCCAGGCAATGAGAAAGCCGACGAGCTGGCGAGAATTGGCTCAGCAGCCCCAACAGAACAAGTTGACCCCCCTGTGTGTATCCCGCCTTGCACACTCAAGCTCGCTGCAGGGAATAAAGCCACTGAGGAGGCGAACACAAGATGGAACTCCATGGAAACTTGCGCCATCACTAGGAAGCTATGGCCATCTTTCGACAAAGCAAAGACCGAGAGAATCATCCGTAAAGACAGGAAATCCCTTTCCACCCTCGTGGGCATCATCACGGGACACAACACTCTGCGGTACCACTTGAAGAAACTGCGCCTGACGGAGGAGGAACTCTGCAGAGGCTGTGGTGACGAGGAAGTTTTTGAGGACACAACCCACTTCCTGTGCCACTGCCCGAGTCTTCAGCATTCCAGGAAAAAGTTCCTTGGTAAATTCTTCTTCCAGGATCTCGAGGAACTCTCCGGCGTTTCAACGGAAAAGATGTTGAACTTCATCAAATCATCGGGGTGGTTTGTATGCAGAAATGAAGTAAGTGACTGAGTAGTTTTTAGTTTCATTGGGTAAGGGATCACTTTTTCCCCCATGGGTACCACAATGGGTCATCGCTGACCTGAGTGTGGCAGAGAGCGTCGCTCCCTGCCAGCCCACATACCTAACCTAACCTTAGTCCACCAGGGAACCCTTGATTCATTCGAGCTGTTTTTTGACTGAGGGATTGCTAAGTTCGCTGCGTAGCGAATAGCTTTTTGAATCGTAGCTGCCTCTTTGTTTATGTTTGAACATAATTCCCTGTGTACTAAAAAATTGCTGATTTCGCTTTTAAATGTAGACCAATCTGCTCTGTCAGTTTGATATTTTGCCTCGATTTTAACGTGATTATGCGGTCTACCAAGTCGTATTGTTGTTAAAATGGGAAAGTGGTCACTGCCGTGTAAGTCGGGGAAGGTAGCCCATGAAGTACTGGGGTAGAGTTGGGCGGATACAAACGTCAAATCCACATGGGTGAAGGTTCTGTGGGTGGAAAAATGTGTCGGTCGGCCGTCGTTCAAAACTGCCAAACTTGAGGTGTTGAGGAATTGTTCGATTATTTTGCCGCGACTATTGCTGATGGAAGAGCCCCATTGCGGACTCCAAGAGTTGAAATCCCCTGTCAAAAGAATTGGTGTTTGAAAGTTTCCGACAACATCTTCAAGATCTTTGCTGGTAAATTTTTGCTCGGTGGGATGTATAACGAGATGATTGTTAGTTTTGTTTTGAACTCAATTTCGACAGCTATCGCCGAAAGATTGGAGTTAATGTTAATAAAACGATGGGGAATAGATTTGTGAACCAAAAGGCAGGTGCCTTGTTTAGATGGCGTATTCGAGCTCTGATTGTGGAAATAAGAGGAAAATTGTTTGGGGGGATGTGGCTGGAAGTTGTTTTTTACATGCGTTTCTTGTAAAGAGATGATTGCAGGCTTCAAGTCTTTTATAAGCAATTGAAGCGCATTGTAATTATTTAAGAAACCGTTAAGGTTCCATTGAAGAACCTTTAATACTGGTTTTATTGATACAGAAGACTTTTGTACAATATAATCTGAAGTATATTGCGAAAAATCTGGGTGGATAAAATTTGGGGGGTAGATACTCTGACTCTGCAATTCAGATGTTGAACCATCCGAGTTCCTACTGGAACTGGTTTGATTTGGTTTGTTGGGGTTTGAGGAGGGTGTATCTGGTTTGGCTTGGTGTGGCTTTGGCTGACTGATAGTTGCAGAGGCGTTTTCAGTGGCAAATTCATTTGTTTGGGCGGTTTGCTTGACTTTGTCAGAGAAAAGAGGTGTAAGAGGTGTAGTGGTGGTGGGTAGAATCGGATTTTGTTCTTTATATATACGCTTAGCTTCGGCCAAACTACATTTGTTTTTCGTTTTGATTTTTAGCGTCTCTTTACACTGAACGTATTTTGGACAAGCTTGGGATGCGGAGGAATGTGGTCCAAGGCAATTGGCGCACATTGTACGAGTGCAATTGGAGTCGACATGAGGAGGGAAATTACAGGTTTCGCAGATCGTGTTTCCATTGCATTTTTTGGTTGTGTGCTCAAGAAGTTGGCAGTTTCGACACCGCATGGGGTTAGGGAAATATTCATCCACTTTAGCTTTGTGCCAACCAATTTCGGCGGAGTTAGGGGGTTGGAAAAGATCGAAGGTCATGAGCATTAAACCCGTTGGTTTCATTTACCTCCGTCTTCAAAGGGTTCACTCCCAGCTCTTTGCTGTTGACCCAGTTATCCACTAGTTGTAGTGCGAAGTTGAGCCTTTCAGTTAGGACTGGAGAAAATTTTCCCGAAACCAGGATAACGACATCGTCCGCATAGGGCGTCACGTTGAAGGCGTTTTCCTTCAGTATTACCAAGATCTCATCCACCACAAGGATTCATAGCAGCGGGGACAGAACTCCACGTTGGGGTGTTTCTCTGCAGACTCTTCTCCGGATGGTTACATCTCCTTGCGTTGGAAAAATAATCCTTGATTGAAGCATCTGTGCAATACAGTTGCAGAGGCCGGTGTTGAGATGAGCTCTGTGCAGACTGTTCAGGATCGCGTCAGAGCTTACGTTGTTGAACGCCCCTTCAATGTCTATGAACGCCCCTTCAATGTCTAGGAATGCCCCAAAAGTGAACTTCTTGAAGTGGAAGGATCTTTCTATGCTCGATACGACCCGGTGGAGGGCTACTGATCTGCCGCAGATGTATGCATGTTGTGATTTAGATAGGTAATCATCGCCGGTCACGTGTCTTAGACATATATGCATCTTTTAAACGTTCCAACGTTTTTAGCATAAAAGACAACAGACTGATAGGTCTCAGGTCATTTGCGTTTGTGTGGCTCGCATTCCCCGCTTTGAGAATAAATACAACGCGCACCTCCCGCAGTGCTTTAGGAACATCCTGTGAAGATACGCTTAAGCCATGGAATAGCAATATCTACTGACTCTTGCAGCATCACAGATCGAATGTTATCCATTCCTGGTGCCTTATATGGAGCGAATGATTTGATTGCATAAGCTATCTTGTCATCGTCTATTATATTTCCCACCTCTTCCGCGGTTATTTCCGATGTCGTCTCTGGAATGGGTAGATCATCTCCGATTGATGTACATCCGGGAAAGAGAGTAGTCAGTAGCATGTCCAGCGTTTTCTCGTGTGATTCTGCCCAGGTGCCATCGCTTTTCCTAATATTGGATTCCGGCGTTGGTGTCTTGGCCAGGACCTTCCTTATGCGGGATGCTTCATTTGTTGATTCTATATATGCGCAAAAGGACCTCCAAGAGTTTCTCTTTGCGAGCCTAATCTATTTCTTGAGGAGCTTCACGCTTTCTTTATAGGTGAACAACTCGACGACCCCCTCCTTCGCGAGGTTCCACCCTACTCTTGAACATAATAACTATTAGTAGACGAGTAAGGAGTTTCATTTTGGATAAAGCGAAAGCAGTTTTCATTTTTATCAGTGCGGTTTCAGGCCAGGAAAGTCCACCATCGATCAAATCTTCACACTTCGGCAGATCCTGGAGAAAACCCAAGAATTCCAAATCGATGCTCACCACCTCTTTATCGATTTCAAGGCCGCCTATGACACCATCTATAGAGAAGAGCTTTATAGAGCCATGTCTAGTTTTGGCATCCCTGTCAAACTTGTTCCTCTGCGCAGAATGACGATGGAGAACACTCGCTGCTCCATCAAGGTCGGTAATGACCTCACCGAGACCTTTGATGTGAAGAAAGGTTTTAGACAAGGTGACGCGCTGTTCCGGTTTATGCGGAACTCACAAGCCAACACCGGAGGCACAATCTATCACAAGTCTGTACAACTGCTTGCATACGCCGACGATATTGACATTATTGGAAGAACTCAGCGGGCTGTAACCGGTGCGTTTGCAAGCATTGAGGCGGAAGCGGCCAAAATGGGTTTAGCGATAAACGAGGGCAAAACCAAGTATATGCTATCAACAAGAAGGGACAGCCAACATAGACAAATTCGACAGAACGTCACAGTGGGCAGCTATAACTTCGAGGTAGTAAGGGACTTTGTCTACTTTGGCTCTGCTATAAACTCCAAAAACAAAATCAGCGCAGAAATCAAGCGAAGAATAACTCTTACCAATCGTTGTTTTCTTTTGCGTCTTATAAGGCAATTCAACAGTAAAGCCCTATCTCGAACAACTAAGGAGACTCTATATAAGACCCTGATCATCCCAGTTCTGCTTAACGGCGCTGAAACATGGACTTTATTAAAAGAGGATGAAGATATCCTTGGTCGCTTCGAGAGAAAAATTCTTCGTAGGACTTTCGGTCCCGTTTGCGTTGACGGGTTTTGGAGAAGGTTCAATCACGAATTATACGAGCTATACAGCGACATCGGTCTAGTCAAAAAACTGCGTATTGGACGACTGAGATGGCTAGGACATGTAGAGCGAATGGACACCAACGCTCCGGTCTGCAGAGTCTTCGAATCCAACCCGGAGGGACGACGCAGTAGAGGACCTCCTCGCGTAGGTGGCGCGCACAAGTTTAAGGGGACCTCGACCAACTTGGAGTGCGCAGCTAGAGACAATTAGCTAAAGACCGAGCTAAATGGAGAGGCTTGTTGGTTGAGGCCCAGGTTCACCCCGAACTGTAGCGCCACCTAAGTAAGTAAGTAAGTAGTTTTCATTTTTAGCGGATTTTTGAATCGATTTCTATAATGGAACAGAGCAAGAGTAATACAAGTATTGACGACGGCGCTGTAAATAAGATCAGAAAAGTTGAAAAGCCGAAAACGACAACGGATTGCTGATCACGTCAAGTAAGTGAAAGAGGAATGCCTATGTGAAACGTAAGTAGAGGCACCCCTTTACACCGCACATGCGGACATAGAATGTAAAAGATCATGGGGAATTAAAATATCACAAGACACAGTACTTGACGGAAGCTTTAACTCTGTATAAGTACGATGTGATTGCCTGTGTTCCACAGAAAGCCGTGTTTATAGATGTTTTCAATCGACACAATGCATTATATGTGTGAATATGGCCTAAAACTATACTTCCAACTTGGTTCTCAGACCTATCATGTCTTAGCTGGTATTTTGACAAAAACTTTCCTCCCAGATCACTCTGGAATTACAATAGATTTTAAGAAGATGAGTCGATTCACTTCTATACTGACCGTTCGAAAACCAAGGAAGTAGTTGGTGGAGGTGTTTCTCTGCCAGGCTTAACTTTAAGCTCTCCATCCGCCTACCAAATCATTGTAGCGTGTTCCAGACAGAAATAATGGCAATTCCACAAGTCTTATCTTAGCTTAAAAAAAACGTGATATCTGCTAGAGATATCCGCATCTTTTCAGACAGCCAAGCAGCAATCAAATCCCTGTAATCGACCTTTGTAAATTTCTTAGTAGCTCTAGACTGCTGACCGTCTCTCGCGGAGATGGTTGAGCAATTTAATATTCACCTATGTTGGGTGCCAGGGAATAGAGACATTCCAGGGAAGTGTAAGGGTGACGAACTCGCCAGAATAGGAACAACTATACCCATCCTGCCGGATAAAGCCACCTTAGGTATACCAATCGCTACTCGCAAACTTAATTTCAATCTGGATGCTACCGAGAGTACAAATCTTAGGTGGACAAGTGGATCAACATGTCTAGCGACAAAATGGATTTGGCCAAGGCTGGATCTAAAAGTTTCTAGGAACTTGATTTCTCTCAAAAGATTGCATATCGGCACTACAACAGGTGTCATCACTCGGCACTGTCTAATAGGCAAGCATGCTACTAGGCTGGGCCTTTTTGCAAACGACTTTTGTAAAAGGTGCGTGGATGAAGAAGAGGAAGAAACTATTCCCCACATTGTTTGCTTCCGCCTAGCTCTCTCCCGAAGAAGGAAGATTCACTTAGAAGCCTTCTATTACAACGATATAAGCGATCTGATAGACACAGATATTAAGAGCCTCTTACGCTTCATAAGAAGCCCAAAATGGTTTAACGAGTAGGTAGAGAGAAACTTCCCCCTATGATCCACATGACATTACAATGGACCTATTGTTGGTATGAGTGTGTTCGCGATTCGCAGCTGGCAGCCACATCAACCTAACCTAACCTAGGTAGAAGTAGTGTGATGATTAACAAAGGCTAACGAGGTTTCTACAGTTATAAAGTCTGAAATCCACTATCTCTTTAAGTTAGGCTAATCTTTCACCCGCCCTTCCATTTTAACAGCTTCACCAGTATACATCACTATTATGGTTATCTCAATCTGCTGAGATGCAAGACCCGTGCATTGAAATATAACCTAGTATGGTACACAGATGGTTCCAAGAATGTATGCTTACAGGATCTAGACCTTACATTTATTGGTGAGCCAATGGGTGTTGACATGGGCGCCGTGGCGTAAGTGGTTAGTGTGTCGAATCAATGCGCGTGAGGTTCCAAGTTCGAATCCCAGAAAGCACCAAAAAGTTTTTCACGGTCCCACCTCTCGCGAGCGTCTGACAAACATTCGAGAGTATTGTTGTTACGAAAAAGCTTGTCAAATCACCGCTCGGATACGGCATTAAACTGTAGGTTCCTTCCATTCGTGTAAAAAAATTATAACGCACGCAACATGAGTGGTTGCGAGAAGCTAGGCCCTGGCGCTTAAAGAGCTGTTGCGCCAAATATTTATTTTAAGTGTTGACCTTTCTCTCTTGCAATTCAATGCCTGTGGCGAGACAATTTTTATCTTCTCTCTGACAACCTGCTGAGGTGGTCAAAAGGTAGTGCATGCGATTACATGAAAACATAAAGTTCTCACTGTGCCTAGGCCTACCAACTTCAACTCTCCACTTCTACGTTGGTGTCCGCTGGATGAATAGTACCTTGATCGGAGATTGAGTAACCAACCACTTTGGAAGGTTTGGGGGTAACAGACGAGAGGGGGAGAAGAGTGCACTTCTACTTGTTCTAGACGGCAGCGGACGAATTCTCTAAATGGATTAAACTGTGGTATCTACATTTCCAGTTAGCAACTTCAACATATCTGCATCACAGGTCGATAAGGAATTTCCACATTTAGTCAGGACCTTGGAATAGAGACGCTGGCGAAGAAGCCCCTAATGGACCAACGGCAGCGCTCATACTCCCGTAGTGGACTACTGGCACCGGTGTACCCGGCCCTGCGTCCTAGGAGCATAATAAGAGGAACTGGCTCTCCAGGTTGGGGGTTGTACCGTCGGGGTAACTTCCGTAAGACACAAAAAAAACATTGGTTCCAGAACAACCAAAAGCATCGGATAAAAATGATTCAACTGTTGACGACCCTTGCAAACGTAAAAACGACAACGATATCCCTGTCTGCACGTGGAATGTTAGGTCCCTCTACAAACCACGTGCAGCCGAACAACTTGTGGACGCCATAGTCTGCTCCAAAGCAGGCATTACCGTCATCCAAGAAGTGCGATGAGATGGACCGGGCAAAAGGAGGATGAAAAACTGCGACACCTACTACGGCGATTGCTAAAGACAACAAGGACAGCATCTATTCAGGTGCGGATTTGTTATTAGAGACAGACTAAGGCAAGAAGTATTGAGTTTCTGTCTTGAGTATCAAGGTTAAATTTGCCAACATTAGACTAATATGCGCTCACGCCCCTCATGAGAAAATGGATGACACGACTAAAGATGAATTCTACCAGCTCTTGGAAAAGACATATGAGCAATGCCCTAGACACGAAATTAAATTGTCCTGGGCGATTTTAACGCAAAGCTAGGAAAAGAGGACGTCTTTAGTAGCGTGGTCGGAAAGCACAGCCTACACGACATCGCATCGGGCAACGGATTCAGGCTAGTCGACTCTGTGGCGGGATGAAATGTTGTCGTAGCTAGTACGCGGTTCACATGTCTCAACATTCACAAGAGAACACGGCTCTCCTTTGATCGAACAACTGTCAACCAAATCGATCATATTGCGATCGACGCAAGGCACTCTTCTAGTATTCTGGGTGTCCGGACTTTCCGGGGAGCCAACGTGGACTCGAATCACTACCTAGTTGTAGCCAAGGTACAGATGCGAATATCCAGAACGGAGCAAAATCAAATTGACGTCGGACGGCTACAATCGCAAGAGACCGTCAGAGCCTTTGCCGATCGAGTGTCTTTTAATCTCAATTTACGGCCTATGCCGCCAGCAGCAAATGCGGAAGACCAGTGGCAGCGTTGCCAACAAGCCATCAGAAATACCGCCTCTGATGTACTGGGTTTCTCTCGGCCACCACAACGAAATCACTGGTTTGATGAGGGATGCCGGCAAGCACATGAGGCAAGAGATGAGGCGAATAAAGTGGCACTGAACAGAAAGACAAAAGCTGCTCGCGAGCTCTACGAGCGGAGGAGAAAAAAAGACAATTGACTTCTCAGAAAGAAGAAAAAAGAGCATGAGAAGCACTCGTTCGAAGAGCTTGAGAGACTTTATTGTAGGAATGATCTTCGAAAATGTTATCAAAAGGTAAAAAGAACGTGCCAGGATTTCAAAGCCAGAACAGAAGCCTGCAGGGATGAAAATGGTAACATAGTAGCAGAATCGCAGTCGGTGCTGAAGATATGGAAGGAACACTTCTGCAGACTGTTAAACGGCGATGATGACCAATATTCCGCTGTCAGTCAGAATGAGCCATTAAATAGTGACGATGACAGTCAAGATTACCGTCAACCCGATCAGAATAAAGAGAGGATAGCGATATCTAAACATAGATCCAATCAAGCTGCTGGAGCCGACGGCCTTGCCGACGAACTTTTCAAGGCAAGAGGAGATGAAATGAGCACGAGCTCATCTGTAAAAATTTGGTCGGACGAAAGTATGTCCGATGAATCGAAACTCAGGAGTGGGATCCTCTAAGGTGATAGTTGATTGTTGACGATCACAATCATCCCTTTTGCTCTCTCTAAGGTGACCATCAGCGTGATCATCACCTTTTTGCGATCGTTTTTGTGTTACCTTGCGATCGTTTTACGGAGAGCTAACAAAGTGTAATCATCAATTTTGACTGTCAAAAGTGTGACTATCAACTATAACCTTAGAGGATTCCACTCCAGCATCGTTTGCTTGATCCTGACGGAAGGAGACCCTCTGAAATGCGCCAATTACAGAGGTATAAGTCTTTTCAACATCGCATATAAGACCCTGTCTGGCGTATCGTAAATCCCACTGATAGGTCCTTATCAGTGCGATTTCAGTATTGAGACAGAGGCAAAAGTTTGAGTGTTTAGCGGCAAAAGGTATATGCTGTCTACAAACCCAACATTGGCGTCTTGGACAGAACACCACAATAGACAGACATGATTTCGAGGTAATAAACGACTTTATCTACGCAGGCTCTATGGTGCGCTCCACAAATTACAGATGTCGGTGTCCTCACTGGACACTGTCTGATAGGCAAACACGCTAAAAGGTTGAGCGCCTCTTTCCTAATGAACTCTGTAGGAGATGTAGAGACGAAGAGCACGAGGAACCATCCTTCACCTTTTATGCACATGTTCGGCCCTGTCCCTAAAGACTTCTCCATTAAGTACTCCTTTCTTTGATGTTTTCAGGCGTCATGAGCATCCTTCGCATTATTAAAAGCTCCGGTTGGAGTAATTAATCCCTAGCTAACTGATCTTAAGTGTGTCAGCCACATTAACCTAACCATGCCTTAAGCTCGAATTGTTATAACGACACCTCACCCTCCACACGGGGATGGAGGGGGAGGGAATGGCTTCCACGCCATTCATCAATTATACGTACAATAGAAAATTTTAAAAAGGATACAAATCTTTGCAGGCCTGTTTCATTATATCCACGTCCAGTTCAATTGGGTACTCTCGCTGGTAGTCTATAACAAACAGTCGATCGGCCAGACATTCAGTCATAATTCCCACAAACCTCTCCGAAGGCATCAGGCTCTCCTCACTATGAAAAGAAAAGAAGTCAACTTTACATTGAAATACGACAAATATGCCCACCAACTTACGGATTCGCCAGCACAGCATCAATATGAACGTAAACAATACTCCGGAACGCCTTCAGGAATTGTACTCTCGCTTCGTTCAACCATTTCAAGCTCTTCGCCGCCGAGTTGATTAACCAAATATTTTTGTACAGATATGGAATTGCGTTGTCGTAGAAGTGTGTTATGCTGGCAAACAAAACAAATAGTTAAGCAAAGAATAGATAGGACGGAGTACCTTCCCACCTCGGTCCTAAATTGATATCACAGCAAATAGCTCGAGCTTCCGGACAGATCTCGAGTAGAATACTTAACGTGAAAGCGCAATCGAGGGTGTACAACACCAGATCATCATAGGGAGTGTCTAAATCTGCACTGTCACCCTCGTTCTCAGCCTGTTGCTGGACAGTATCGAAGGCGATGGTGAAGTACCGCAGCGCGCCGGTCAAATCATCTTTGTACTTCGGTTCGATGAGGAGCACTGTGTTGATGATTTTCCTGAGAAGATTCAAGTTCGTCTCACCCAGGGCGACTATCAGATCGAACAGCATCGGTATGGAGATGAGAAAGTTGGAATAGATAAGTTGTTTGAGGCGATCCCTCGAGATCCACTCCTCGTCAGACTCTTTGTTGGTGATGATGCGGCAGACGACATGGACAACGGCGGCTAGGATGTCCCTGTAGAGATTGAGCACTCGCTCGTTGGATGTAAGTGACGCCAGGTCTATGTAGAAAGGCGTTGCCTTCTTGAGGAATGACACCACCGAATTGAGAGCAGTCTTCTGGTGGACCATGTGTGACCAAAATCTACAAGGAAATAGATGAGACACACCCACACGGGATACCCAACTAACAACCCTACTCATAGTGCTTCAAATGAAGTAGAAACTTCATGTCTTTGAGGAACCATTCGCCTTCATACAGCCACTCGTCCAAGTCGGCATCGGTTCGAATCTTCCCCCCAGAGCCCACTAGGCTGAGATAGACGGTGAACGCCGTACGTGTAGCCCACCGTTTGTGCTAATTGAATTAATTTTCAGTGGAATTTGCTTAGGAATTCAAGGAATTTCATACCAAAGCCGGAACCTTTATCTTGACTCCGTCTTCGTCGACTCGTAAGATGAGTTCCTCGAGTGGTTTCTTGTCGGGATTCTGTGGAAAGGATTGGCTTAGGTGGAGCATTGTTTGAGGATGCAATGGGAATTTACCTCAAATATCACATCTGGCTTCGTTGTCGTCATTTTCCTTGAAACTCTTCACGTGTGTCCACAGGATTTCACCACCAAAACTTGCCAAAACGACGAATCGCTTGAGAGGCTTGCAAAATTTGACAGTTCGGTTGACAAGCAGACAGCTGACTGTCAAAACCACAGAGTGGTGAAAGGTGTAGAAGAAATAGTATGTACCGCTGGTGCTCAAACTGTGAAGCGGTTGAAAGCATAAAATATCATATACATAGGTATTCCTTCAACTAGATGGAATTCGATTGTGTGTAACTGCGGGAACACAATGGGTAGCTGTAGCTATCAGCAGTAGCATGTCGCTATAGGGATAACAAGAGTGGCGCCCCAGAGATGGTAGTTTAATAAAATGAAAAGAAAACCGGCAGACAGCGACTCTAGAACATTTTTGAATATGCTTGAAGCCTCTATCCGAAAAGGCTAAGGCCGGTATTCACCGACCAATCTTAAACTAAGAGCTTCTTAAACCTATTCACCAACCAATAATAGTGCAGATTTATTAGCGCTCATAAGACTTATGAGTGGTCCCAACCACTCTTAAGTTATTAGCGCTCATAACTTAGGAATTTCGAAAGCTTTCGAAATCAGCTGTGAACTGTCACTCAGACCAAACAAAGGATAAGCTGCATTGGCGAAATGCAAAAGAAGAAATGCCGACGAATTTAATGCCTCCAGCATTTCCGTCAAAAGAACTGCCAACCAAATAAAAAATAAAATGTGCCGTGATTAATTCTGACTAAAATCAGGAAAATACAATGTTTTCTTTTTCATTGGCATTTCTCCCAGTTCGAAAGAGAGTTCGGAAACTCATTTTAGAACTCGTTTGGAAATCCGAAAATTAATTTTTCGCATATTCGAATTAGCATGGACACAATCCTATTAGTGCTTGGTGAATACGTAGCAAAAATTTAAAACTAAGTGCTTCATAAAATTAAAATCGATTTAAGAGCGCTTGGTAATTACCGGCCTAAATGTCTCAAAGTATGAATTATGGAACAAACTGATGTGCATGATCACAATTTTGACAGCTGCCAGATTGACAGTAGACTCAGACCTGGGAACGTAAGCACTAGGTCCAACCTAAAGCGCTTTAAGGTACTCTAAAGTACTCGAAGTGTATTCGCGTACTGAGCGGACTTGACAGATAGAGAAAAATTTATAAGTAACGAGTGGCGAGTATTTCCCCTTTGTGCTTGAATGTGCTCGAAGAATTTCTGTCAGCACGAAATTAAAAACTTCCAAGTGGAATCAGCTGATTGTCAAATAAGTTAAAGAATTTTTGATTCCATTTCAAAAAGTCAATAGACACAAAAAAAATAGATGCAAAGTATGTATCTTGAAGAAAATGCTGTGATATGTGAATGTTCTCCCAAACATTTCCTTTTAACTTAATATGAATCTGCTGGTTTTCACACGAGTTTAATTTGTTCATAATAAGTTTTTTTTAATGACAATTGACACGACATGGCTCGAAATGGCTCCTTTTTCATTCTACTCTCTGAGAGTTTTTTACTCTCATCATGTCATATTTGACAATTGATTAGTTTTGGCCTGGAAAGCAAGCGAGCGGACCTACTAGCACAGATTTTTCAGTACCATCGAAAATTCAGTGGTAGTAAACGTTGACTTGCACTACGTTTGAATTTTTCAATGGTAGTGAAAGTTGACTTGGACTATTATTGAACATTTTAATAGTAGCCGTGTTTAATCATCTGATCTGATCCAGATCAGATCACACGACAAAAACAAAAACGATGTGGATCTGGATCAACGAACAATTTTTGTTGTGTCTTGTGGTATGGTTATAGTTTCCGCATCGAATTCCTTTGAAAATATGATGTATTTCGTGCTAAAATTGTGCTTAACTCTTACCATACGCATCCGGAACAACATTTATTTCTTCTGGCGTACAACTTGTTATTGTTTTCATTCAATAATTAGTTTTTTAAAACTGGAAATTATTTTGTTCTCTCTTCCTTCCTTCCTTCAAGCGGAGTTGCTTTTTAACGCTATCAGTACTGCTTAAGGGCAAGCATTTGTGACGAATATTACTTTGAACTGAAAGAGAAAAACTCAAAACAGCTACTAAGTAATATCCAGCTTGTCACAGTCATCATTTAGCGTGGTGTTAGTTGTTAGTATTGCGAATATTTATAAAGCCTAACAGCTTACACAAAAAGACTGGACAAGTAAACAAAAAGCAGAATGCATACTAAACAAAAGTATGAACTAAAAATGAATATGCTACGCATAAGTCAAAATTACACTAAACACTTTCAACAAAGAAACTAGTATCGTTCGTATAATTTATGTTTTATATATAATTTACTATGGTTGTAATCAAATTTGTCGCGGTTACTATTTACTTCCTTCGCCATACGCGTAAGTGGTTCGTTAGAACCGTAGTTCGTTCTGTGGAAATTTACGCGGAAAATTTCGGTATTTCTGGAGTTGTAGCATCTTACGTTTAAACCGACCTTATTTAAAAGATCCGGCGAGTCAATAAAACCATTTACCAGCTGGTGTAAAAATACTACATCACATACTTCGCTACGTTTCTCCAAAGAATGACGATTTAGGAGAAGAAGGCGGTCGCAATATGGTGGAAGACGTGTAGGGTCATTCCAGTTTAAATGGCGAAGTGCAAATCGGACAAACTTACGCTGTACCGATTCAATACGGTTAATGTGTACTGCATACATTGGAGACCAAATATTAGACGCATACTCTAACTGCGGACGAACAAAGGTATTATAAAGTGTGGATGTTATAAGAGGACACTTGAATTCTTTACTCCAACGTTTTATAAAGCCAAGCATTGAATTCGATTTATTGACAATCTGTTCAATGTGAAAATCGAAGTCGATATTTTGAGAAAAATGCACTCCTAAATCACATATTGATGTGACTTTGTTAAGTACAGATTCATTGAGATTGTAATCATAACTTATTAAATTACGTTTTCTTGAAAAGATCATCGACTGGCATTTAGATACGTTCAAAAATAAATTGTTATTACAGCACCACTCAGCGAACGTATCTAAATCATTCTGCATAGCAATGCAATCAGATTGACTGCGTACAAGTCTAAAGATTTTCATGTCGTCATCATTGATCGCAATGATAAATAAAAGAGGACCTAAGTGACTTCCTTGGGGTACACCGGATGTAGCGAGGATTGCATCGGATGTTATTCCCCGAAATAAAACTTGATAAGTTCGTTCTTCAAGGTAGGAACATATCCATCGAACAAAATGATTTGGAAAGCCCAAAGAGGTCATTTTAAACAGAATTAAGCTGTGAGAAAGTTTGTCAAAAACCTTGCTAAAGTCTGTATAAATACAGTCGACCTGACCACCCTCCTCGACAACTTTGTTTGTAAAAGAAGTAAATTCCAACAGGTTGGTAACAGTGGATCTTCTATTCATGAACCCATGCTGCTTGGTTGAAAGAAATGGTTTACAAGCAAAATAAAAACCCTTACAAACTATAGCCTCGAACAGTTTTGGCACACATGATAGCTTGGCAATAGGTCTATAATTAGAAATTTCACCTCGATTTCCCTTTTTGTGTATTGGAATAATAAAAGAGTTTTTCCAAATTTTAGGAAAAATGCTCTGCTTTAATGATTCCCGAAATAGCACGGCTAAGGGTGTTGCCAAAGTATTGCAACAATATTTTAGCACAATCGGAGGAATTCCATCAGGGCCACAGGTAGTATCGTTGCTAAGTAAAGCTAAATGCTCTCGCACATCTTCATCAATTATTGAAATCTGGCCCATTGAGCTGCTAGAGAAACCTTCAAGGTGGGCAAAATTACTTGGAGTAGGTGAATAGTTGTCGGAACAGAAAGATAGACCAAAGAATGAAGAGAACATATTGCAGATTACAAGAGGGCTGCTGCTTGATTCGCTTAAGTAAGACATATTGGCAGGATAACCATCCGTTTTTTTCTTACTGTTTACAAATTTCCAGAAAACTTTGGGATCGTAAAGAAGTGAGCCACGCATTTTATTAATGTAACTATCATATAGATTTTTCGATAAGATTTGAAAGTCTCTATAGAGGATAGCGAACTGGTTATAATCGCTTGTTCTGTTTGTCGTTAAATAATTTTTCCACGCTTTATTTCTTTTATTACGCAGACTCCGTAATTGGTTATTGTACCAAGGTGCAGTTGTAGACATATCCTTACGTGTGTTTCTCACCGGTACGGACGAGATAAAACAGTCAAATATACGTATGTAAAAATTTTCAGTCATTTGTTCAATATTACTATTGCTGTTGAAGATTCCTACAAAATCAATGCTAGATATTAGTTCGTTCAGTAAATTAAAGTCTGATTTCTTAAAATCAAATTCAAGAGTAAGATTTTCAAAAGTATCATGAACCACGTCGTCATGTGAAAGAATAACGTGAAGTGGAGGATGATACGCGTCAATAGTACTCATCGTTGTGGAACTAGGTTCCACAATACAACTGCTCGAATTTGTATAAAAAAACAGGTCAAGTTGTCTATCAAGAAAATTTTTTATACTGCTTAGTTGCAGTAATCCACAAGACATCACATTGTCCACCAAAATTGTTTCTTGAGGTAAGGACGCATGAGCTACCACAAAACTAAGTTCGTCGTCAGAAAGGGTCCACTTTAAGTTGGGTAGATTAAAATCACCCACCAATAAAATGTCGTCGAGAGGACTACAATTTTCGGATACATAATTTATGGCATCAGTAGCATGCTTATATACCTCGATCGAGCTTTCAGGAGGAATATAAATGTTAACAATTATAACGAACTTATATCCTAGATTTAATTTCACACAGATAACGTCTAGCGAGTCTGTATTAGGAATTGGAAAGATACAACTTTGCAAAGAATTTCGAACAGCAATTAGGACTCCACCACCCCTTAGATGCTCAATATCTAAGTATCTATCTTTACGATATACCTCAAAGTCTGTGGAGAATAATTCCGTGTTTAAAAAGGTAAAATTGAGCCAAGTTTCCGTTAGTGCAATCACATCATGGATCGATGCATGAGATGCCAATAATAAATTTCTAGTTTTCGTGCGGAGTCCCCTTACATTTTGGTAGTAAAGGGATAAGCGCTTTAGTTTTTTGGAGAATTGAGAACAGGGCGAGGGTTGTTGTTCTGTGGCTTAGCAACAAACTCTCTAATGAATGCATCCTGTGGCCACATATCTTTGTTCAATAGCTTTCCAAAGAGACATAACCCCGTCGTTAGTTTAAACGAGGCGAAAGAACTAGTCTTTTTATTAATTTTTTGACATTTAATTTTAGATACGTCAACAGAAAAGTCTTTTAAATTGTTAATTATGTCGTCACAGGACGTGCCAGGAAGTAGTCTAGAAACGAAGATTGCCATTCGATTTATTTATTTATATGCGATCTTTTCTTTTATTATATGTTTTGCCGATCCTAATTCATTAAAATGCTGTATATTCGCTCAATAATTATTAATTTGAAATCATTAGGAGTAACTGGGATAAGTATATCTTTTCAGATACGCTTTTGTGTCCATAATTCAATGCAAAGAAAACACAGCAATCATAGAATAATATTTAAAGTGCAGAAAGTATTTCATATTCTAGTCTGGCAACAGGAGTTTTGACAATTGTCGACAAAAGTGCAGCCTAGCAAGGAATAGGCGAACTAATCTTTGGATCAAGAAATTAGATCCAAATGTAAAGCAAGATCTCGTATTGTTATTGTAATGCATACACACCAATCTGATCTGGATCATGGGTGATGTGTGTTCATTTTGCAATGTTCTATTCTAGACGAACCTCAGTCCATAAAACATATACTTACTTTTTTTTTTTTACTTATGTCCTGTATCCCCTTGTGGGTCCTAGGGCCTCTACTACGCCTACGCGCCATCGTGTACGGTTTCTGGCAATGTGTCTGAGTTCTCCCCAACTTTTCCCTAACTGCCGTGCCTCCTTCTCGACTGTTCTGCGCCATGTTCTCCTCGGACCGCCAGGTCTTCTGCCATCCTGAGTTAGAGGGTTCCATTGCATAGCATGGTTCGCTATGGAACTGTCACCCTTTCGGAACGTGTGACCAATCCACTGCCACTTCCGCCGTTGGATAGTTGTGCCTATTGGTTCCTGACCCGTTCTCTCGTAAAGGTGTTCGTTAGAGATACGATTGGGCCAGAAAATCCTTAAGATATTGCGCAGACACATATTAACGAACGTTTGCAGCTTTTTGGTGATAGTAGTGGTCACTCTCCACGTGCTGCAACCATATAGCAGCACGGATTCAACGTTGGAGCGGAACAGTCTTATTTTGGTGCTCAAACTGATTAAAACAAACATAAAAAATATGCGTTCAAGGCAGAGATGTCAATAAAATTACTAAAGAGAGCGACTAGCCAACGGTTTGTTTCGCGTTTAGGTTAGGTAAGGTAAGTGGGTTGGTGTAGGGGATAGAAAAACTCTACACCACACTCACACAATATAGACCCATTGTGATACCCATGGGGGAAAGGAGATAGATTAAACAATCCCTTCCTCGCGAAAAGCAGAACATAAATCGTCTTTTGTCTCGTACATAACCTAAAGAAAGCATTTAATACTTACTGTGCCCGAGATACAAACCATCCAGAGGATTTGATGAAGTTTGTGATGTCGTTTATCGGTCTATTGGACAAATCTTCTAAATCTTTAAAGAAGTTTTATCTATTGAACTTATTTCTCAAATGATGAGGCCTGGGTAGTAGCAAAGAAAGTGGGTGGCGTCTTCCTGAACTTTCTTGTCACCGCAGCCTCTACAAAGGCCTTCGTTCGTCACACGTAGTTTTTTCATGTGGTACCGCATGGTGTTATGCTCCGTAATGACTCCTATTAGAGTAGAGACGTATTTTCTATCCCTCTATATACTTACTTTACTTACTTATGTCCTGTATCCCCTTATGGGTCCTAGGGCCTCTACTACGCCTACGCGCCATCGTGTACGGTTTCTGGCAATGTGTCTGAGTTCTCCCGAACTTTTCCCTAACTGCCGTGCCTCCTTCTCGACTGTTCTGCGCCATGTTCTCCTCGGACCGCCAGGTAGTCTGCCATCCTGAGTAAGAGGGTTCCATTGCATAGCATGGTTCGCTATGGAGCTATCACCCTTTCGGAACGTGTGACCAATCCACTGCCACTTCCGCCGTTGGATAGTTGTGCCTATTGGTTCCTGACCAGTTCTCTCGTAAAGGTGTTCGTTAGAGATACGATTGGGCCAGAAAATCCTTAAGATATTGCGCAGACACCTATTAACGAACGTTTGCAGCTTTCTGGTGATAGTAGTGGTCACTCTCCATGTGCTGCAACCATATAGCAGCACGGATTCAACATTGGAGCGGAACAGTCTTATTTTGGTGCTCAAACTGATTGCATTGCTTCGCCATATTTTGGACAACATCCCGAACGCGGACTTTGCTTTGGCGATCCTGTTGGCTATATCCAGTTCGGTTCCACCATCGGTCGAGACAATACTCCCAAGATACTGGAAATCCTCTACTCTCTCTTTCGGTTGTCCAGCAATGCATATTTGAGCCGATGAGTTTGTTCCAAGGCTGATAATTTTAGTTTTTGCCGTACTAATTTTCAGCCCGACGACGCCTGCATCCCTCTCCACATCTGCTGTCATTTGGTGGAGGTCCATAATTCTGTGGGAGAGTAAGCATACATCGTCTGCGTAGTCAAGATGCTTCAGTTGAGATGTAAGAGTCCATCGAATTCCTCCGTTTCCCGTCGACAAAGCTGCATGAAGCACATCGCTAATCACCAATAGGAATAATATTGGTGAAAGGATACAGCCTTGTCTTACCCCACTTTGGATCTCAAATTCCTCAGACAACCTTCCCCTGTGCAGAACGTGACATTTGGAGCCTTCATATGTAGCTTTGATAATAGCAATTAGTTTATCGGGAATGCCTCTCCTGCGTAAGGCACGCCAAATAAACTCCCTGTTGACACTATCGAACGCCTTCTCAAAATCGATGAACAGCAGGTGCAGTGGCGATCGATATTCAACACACTGTTCGATGATAATCCGCAGGGTGTTGATGTGGTCGGCACAGGAGGATCCAGAGCGGAAACCTGCTTGTTCGGCATCGAGTGTGTCTTCGAGATGTTGTTTGATTCGCTCAAGGATGATTTTAGCTATTATCTTAGCTACAGCAGGCAGCACGCAGATACCCCTCCAGTTTCCGCACTCCATTAAATTTCCTTTCTTAGGAAGCTTGACGATCATTCCCTTTTTCCACTCGTTAGGAAAGCTCTCAGCTTCCCAAGCTCTATCTATAAGTGGAAGCAGAAGCTCAGCCGATGTTGTTGGCGCTGCTCGTAAGAGCTCTGCTGGAATACCGTCAAGTCCTACCGCCTTGTTGGTTTTGAGTGCCTTGATCGCGGTAATGATCTCATCTTTACTGGGAGTCGTGGTGCGTATTCGGGTACTTCTCACCTCGGGCATCTTGAGCTGGTCCTCATCCGAAATGAGCAAGGAGCCGTCTAGGCTTTTCACTGGGTGTTGGCTGGAGCTGCGACCACCTGTCAGCTCTTTCGTGATTCTGTAGACGGTCCTGCTGTCGCACCTCCGTGCAGCTTCTTCTGCTTCTGTAGCCAGCGCGTTGATGTAGTTGCGCTTGTCACGTCGTACGCTACGCTGAACTTCTCTCATCTTCATGCGATATAGGGACTCTAGCTCGCTTCTCCCTGCTGCTGGGGTAGCTGCAACGCGAGCTTTCAGCTGTTTTCGTTCGTCAATCCGTCTCCAGGTATCCTCGGAAAGCCACGTCCTATGTCTTCCCTTCGATCGACCGACAATTCTTTCAGCACCAGATGTAAAAACATTTTTCACAGCACACCAATGGTCTTGGATGGTTGCGGGCATTGAGCTGCTGATTGCTTCCACACCTTGCGAAAAGTGCTCCCTTAATTGTTGGCGCAGTGAGGGATCACTAAGTCTATCGATGTTGAACCTGGGCATTCTTGTGTTGTCGTGGGATCTTCGAACTGCAGCGGAGCGTAGTTGGAGAGTAGCGATCATAAGATGTTGATCACGTACTATCCCCACATCTGCCCCTCGTCTGTTTCGGACGTCCAGGAGACTACTTCTAAAGCGGCGGCTGATGGCAAAATGGTCAATTTGGTTCGAGGTTGCTTGCCTGTCGTTGGAAACCCAGCTGACTTTGTGGCAGGTCTTGTGCTCAAACATGGTGCCACCTATCACAAGGCGGTTGGCATTGCAGAAATCCACAAACCTTTCGCCGTTGTCATTGCGGTTGCCTAGTCCATGCTTTCCGATTACATGTTTGAGCCCTTCGTTGTTGCTGCCTACCTTGGCATTCAAATCCCCCGTCACTATGACAATGTCTCCATTTGGTGTTGTGTTGAAGACGGCGCTTAAGAGATTGTAGAAGCTCTCCTTTTCGTCCTCAGACGAACTATTCCTTGGGGCGTAACACTGTATGATGGTGACGCGTCGTACTCTAGTCCGGAATCTGGCCGTCAAAATCCTATCACCATGAG
This sequence comes from Brachypalpus laphriformis, assembly GCA_945910035.1. NCBI lineage: Eukaryota > Metazoa > Arthropoda > Insecta > Diptera > Syrphidae > Brachypalpus > Brachypalpus laphriformis. The sequence continues at coordinate 41,131,549 of OX246753.1, forward strand.
GCTGCCAGGAAATTAGGCCCTTGCGTGCTGTTGTTGTTAGCAGTAGTCCGACTCCATATTCCCGCGGACTTCCGGATGGTCTTCCAGAATAGAGTAGTACAGTGTTACGCGTTGGAGACTGGTACTCGCCTGCTTCTAACCATCTTACTTCACTTGGAGGAATCTGGCATTGTAAGGACCTTCTCTTCCCGAGTCGAGGAGCGTCTTTACATTCCAGAAACCTATCTTTGTCCGGGTACAATAGCCAAAAGTCGTCAACATATGATCATTCCTTATTCGTGGCATAGTGTCGGTTTCCGTAGCGGGCAATATTCGGTAACGCAGGTTGCTGGCCCACGTTACCTAGCCTAGAATCAAGGCCCTAGACAACCCGCACTTACAATTTTGGCCTATACGTATAAGGGTTTATACGTATAGTTGCCCGGGGACCACCACTAGGAGGTAAAGTAAGCACTTCATCACGAACTTGATTGTTGCGCTACTGGCCCAAGCCAAGTTTTGGGCAGTCAGTAGTTTCCCGATCAATCGCAATGCAGGTCCCCTCTATATGAGTCTATTGGTTTTTGCTCTGTTGAATGTAGGCCATATCTTCTTCGTGGTGACACAAGTATCTAAAGATTTCCACCTTTTGTTAGCCTCCGTTAGGGGTTTGTTTCCACCTTCGAGTTTGAGTGCACAAGACGGGATGTACACTGAGTGGTCGGATTGGTCCGAGTTTAGTGCTGAGCTTCCTCTAGCCAGTTCCTTGACTTTCTTATTCCCTGGTATGCCTTGGTGCTGTGTTCCAAGAACCTTGAGCCCTTCTCTACAACACTTTTAGAGTTTACAAGTGTTTGACGTTTACAAGTGTATGTTCTTACCAATTGGTCAAGGCTATCATATAAACCGCACCTTTTGTATGATTGTAAAATTTAATAATTTCTGGAAGCTTTTTTGCATGTTTCTCTTAAATATTATTGTCATGGTGCAATGTGCTCAGAAGCGTTACTAGCTAACACAGTTTTGGAACATATTGCACTATTGTCATCTTTTCATTAAAAAAAATGTTGCTAGATAGCACTGGAAGCTTGCGGGCCTCTTTTACTGTACCTCAAACTGGCAAGAACCTTTTATTCTTTCGCACTCTGCCAACAAGAGTAATTTTAATTTTCGGTAGCACCATTGCCAACTTATGTGTTGTAAAAAAAATCCTATGTTGTAACTCTTCTTTCACGATAAGTTGACACTAGATCTAAAACCACACGTTCCTCTTGGTTTCTCTCTTGAAGTGTATTTCTTGAATCTTTTCCGAGTTAAACTTGGAAGTTCAAACAAAACCCATTCGATGCATCAGCTGAATCTTAGAGTCTCTTTCAACGATGCTGTCTTGAGGCACAATCCTCACACCAAACACCTGGGTGTCATTCTCGATCGGTCACTTACCTACAAGCAACACCTCTCCAATGGTGCAGCTAAACTCCGCACTCGAAACAACATCATTCAAAAGCTAACGAGATCCTCGCGAATGGTACCTCGGTCCGTACTGCATCTCTTGCGCTAGTCTACAGTGTCGCAGAATACTGTGCCCCGGTGTGGCTGAAGAGCGCTCACGTCAACAAAATCGACGTCCAGCTCCACACCACCATGCGACTGATATCCGGCACAGTTCCATCCACCCTGGTTCACTGGCTCCTAGTTCTCTGCAATATTGCACCTCCTAATCTTCGTCGTTCAAACTCAGCCCTGAGAGACTATAGAAAAATCTGGGCGATGCCGGATATAATTATACACGATGATATTGGTCTATTGCAGCACACACAACCGAGACTTAAGTCGAGGAACCCCGCTACAAAACATGCAGGAGTCTTGGTTGCAAGCGGCTTTAACATCCAAGATTAGTGCAACAAAACTTGGTCATCCTCAGGGCATAATACATCGGCCTACATCTCAAACCCATCCTCTAAGCTCCCTGGCTTCGATTTGCCAAGACACCTCTGGACTAAATTAAATAGGGTTAGAACAAACTCTGGTAAATGTGCTGATTCTCTCTATCGATGTGACATCCTTGACTCTCCAGCGTGCGATTGTGGAGTGGCCCGACAAACTATAAAGCATATTGAACAAGAATGCAGCATTCGAGCATATTAATGGGACTCTACGAATTTCTACGAAGCAACTCCAACTGGAATTGAATGGCTGCAGAATTTAGATATTGATATTTGAACAAATAGAATACAAATACAAATATTTGGCGCAACAGCTCTTTAAAGTGCCAGGGCCTAGCTTCTCGCAACCACTCATGTTGTGTGCGTTATATTTTTCACACGAATGGAAGGAACCTACAGTTTAATGCCGAATCCGAACGGTGAAAAAACTTTTTGGTGTTTTCTGGGATTCGAACTTGGAACCTCATGCGTAGTGATCCGACACACTAACCACTTACGCCACGGAGCCCACAACAAATAGAAACATTGTGCAATTTTATAATGTAACTTTCATAACCTTTGTTATATTATACTTTAAGTTGTATAATTAATTTTACTTTGTTTAACTTATTCGTTATAATGTGTTCTTTATACTCTTCCATACGAAATAAAAAATAAATCAGCTGCCACCCATGCTTTGATTCCGTATTTTCTAGGCTTACTTGGCATATAAGCTTTGAAGGGGCATCTACCTCGAAAAGGAATCAGTAATATTATATTTTCATATGGAACGTATTGTAGTATCAAGTACATCGTCAGATACTGCGTACAACGACATCTATTGCCTGCTAGCAGTAAATATTCCCACCTGATGTGCTTACGTTCCACAATTGTTCTACACAATATCCCAATTATTCCAGGATCATCAATTCATCCCGAGCGACATCTAGCATTTTCTAGAAGGACTTGTATTTCATATAAATATCCATACCACAATCATCGTGGACACAGTTGTTTATAAGTGCATACAGCGATAACAAGAGGGAGATTAGACCAGTGGTGAAAATAAGCGACACTGTGGAAAGTAAATCTGTAGCGACAGTTTAATTTGAAATAAATAAAGAATAAAGTGATTGAATATTGTGTTGAAGTAAAGTTGGTGTTTGATAATAAATAAACGATTAAAATACACAAAAGACGGTTTTATTTAAACGAACCCCAGCAAGAATATTACAGTATAAAAACTGTAGATGTTCGACCCATTTTTCATACAAGTCCCGAATGGGCTCAAGTTTATCTCCACGAACCTGTGATCCTCGATTCTCTCTGTCATCGAATGGAAGGAAATGAAATATTTCAATGATTCTGTTCAGAGGCATAACAGCTTTAAAAATTGAGCGCCCGTGTATTTCGTTCCATATGCTTTTAATACTTTGCCGTATGAACGGTATATACCTACTTCTTCTTCTTCTTCCTTTTATCAGCGAGGCTATGATCCGAAAACAAGGGATCACAACCCTCCCACTTCACCACATTTCTACTGATCCGCCTGTGGGGTTCGCCTATTTGACTTTAGAAAATATCGGCAGGCCTGTCGATTTTGGATCACTCGGTTACTGAGGTCAATGAAATGCCGATGTCGTTGCATTTGTCTGATCCAGGCGTTTATAGGCCTGCCTCTCCTACATCGCGATGTCTTTGGAACGTGCATTGAAATTGCCTTTTTAACAGGTTTCAAATGATCTCTTCTTTGAACGTGGCAATACCAGCTGAGCCGATCGCGCTCTATTTTTTGTACAATGGTTTCCTTGATGTGAAAGCTTCCACGGATCTTCGAACTTCTTATTCGATCAAGCTTTGTCACTCCTGCTGTCATGCGAAGCATCCTCATCTCAGCGGCAGTTAATTTACCCTCATACCTTTTGTACATCGTCCAACATTGTGAACCGTATGTGAGCGCTAGACGCACAACTGCGGTGTAGAGCCTTCCTTTCAACTTAGGTGGCATTTTTCTGTCACAAAAGATAGCGAAATTTTCTCGCCACTTCATCCACCCTACGCTTACGCGATGATTGATGTCGTCATCACAAGTTGCTTTGCTATTGATCATAGATCCCAAATATTTGAACTTTTCGCACGTGGGAAGCACTGTTCCATTCAAATAAATGTCTGGAATAGGCCTCAGTGGATCAGAGAACGTGCAGCACAAGTACTCTGTCTTTTTTTGAACTAATGCGGTACCCATATCCCTCCAGAGCGTCCACCCACACATAAAGTGCTCGTTGCAGGGATGTAGGATCCTCACTTATGATGGCTCGGCTCCATCGTCAGCAAAGAATAACTGATGTACCTGTAGGTAGGTCCATCACTTTACCTTCAAGCAGATAATCAAGGACTGTAATAAAGAGCAAAGGACTTAAAACGCTTCCCTGGTGCAACCCAACTTTGATAGGGAACTCTTCGGTTACTCCAGCGGGGAATCTTACTGTCTTTGCTCTTTCGTACATGTCCATGATCATCTGTACATAGGTTTCGAGGTCGATGTCTTAGCGCCACCCATATCAGATCTCGTGGTTGTCTGTCAAATAACTTTTCAAAGTCAACCAATACAATATGCAAATCCTTTAAGGAATCATGACGTTTTTCCATTATGTTCCTTAAGCTTTGGATTACCCGCGACAAACCCAAGCTGATCATCAAATAGCCGTATTATTTTTCATAGTCAGCCACCTAATACCCGCTCAACGATCTTAATGGTGTACGACATCAGATTAATCGAACGGTAGTTATCACAGTTTCACCAGTTGTCCAGATTGTACCACTTGACTTTTTCAGGGACCCTTGTTTGTTTGCTTTTCTTTGATGTCTTCATACAAATTTCTGTGCCTTCTTGAATACAAAAAAAAAAAAAAACTACTTGCCTTTGCTAGCAAAAAAAGTTTGCGAAAAGATAGACAGTATATTCCTTAAAATTCAATAAATGCAAGACAACATTTTATTTTTTTGTTCACATTTATTTACCATTTAAAATATGCATTTGCTTTTATTCTGAGATTTTTAGTTTATTTTATTATAAGTCACAACAATAACTTACGTTTGAATTTGCATTCATAAATATACGTATATATAAATATATATTACTATATTCTTTCATTCAACAAAAAAAAAGAAAAGAAAAGGAAACATAAACTTTTAGTTATTGATCTTTCTTATAAGAATAATATTTATATATACCAATCAATAATTATTTATTCAGTATTTAACAAACATTTGCACAGATATTCTTTGCCTCTGCAAAAAAAAAATACACATGCTTTCTACACTTATACGAAAAGTGTTGACTTATAGTTATAAATAAATAAATATTTATACATGAATTTTAAATTAGAACATATGTTTTTTTTTTTATGTATGTTTAATGCATGCTTTACTAATGTATGTAGGTATAGTAACTATATGTTGAGATTCTAGTTTTACTGATTTATCATCTAAATGTTCACATTTTGAAAATATAAATATACTCTATGTAGATAGATAATATTGTTTTATATACAAATTTTAATTTCTTTCCATCGAAATGTATACATTTTTCAATATTTAATTTTTTACCGCTCAATCATTTTAGATTGTCGTTATGCAACAAGTTTTTTGTTTTTTTTTTATTCAACAACTTTTCACAGTTATAGTTTTGTTTTTTTAATGTTTTTAGATTGAATTTTATTTAATACAATTTTATAACCAACTAAAGGTGACAAGTGGAGGAAATATATGCATTTTATTTTGTAGCGAATTATTATATCAGTTTATTTTTTTGTTCAGGTTTTAGCAAGTTTTGATGTTTTGTTTTTTTGTTTTTGTAAATTCATCAGGTTTTTTTGGTTTTTGTTTTGGAATAGTATTTGGAAAATGTTATTTAAGAGGAAACCATCAGTGTTGTTGGGTTTAGAGGGGGGAGAAAAGTGGTGAGCATTGAGAAAAATATTACAAAAAATATGTTTTTGACTCTATAACATTTGATAAAAAAATACTGATCTTTCTTTTTGTCTTTGTACTAAAATTTATATATATATTTTTGTTTTGAATTTATTTTAATTTTATGTGTAAATGGTGGGATTTATTGTTTGTTATTGAGTTAAATTGGAACTTTTTTTTGTTTTTAAATTGGATGTCCAAAGCTATTATGGATGTGTGCTGCGGAAGGGCGAAATGTATTTTGAAATGTTACAGTCGTGCAGAGGGGAGTTCCCACATATTTATTTCTTCTACAGGTTTGCGTCGGGCACCATTTAAGTCAGAAGCAGAAGCCACCCGTATTTACATCCTCTCGGACAGCCCTGCAGCATCTATGGCTCTGAAATCCGACACTGTAGGATCCAAACTTGTATCGGGCTGTCTCAATCTACTTGAAGATCTAAAAGTAAAAAAAAATAAAATTTGGCGCAACAGCTCTTTAAGTGCCTGTGCCTAGCTTCTCGCAACCACTCGTGTTGTGTGTGTTATATTTCTCACATGAAGGGAAGGAACCTCCCGTTTAGTGCCGTATCAAAGGGGAAATTTGTTTTGAGAAGCTTTCTCGCGACAACAGTACTCTCGGATATTTATCAGACGTTCGCGAGAGGTGAGACCGTAAAAAACTTTCTGGTGTTTTTTGGGATTCGAACTTGGAACCTCACGCGCAGTGGTCCACACACACACTAACCACTTGCACCACGGCGCCCCACTCGAAGATCTCGCATCAAAAAACTCCGTCACTCTGCCCTGGATACCAGGACACGAAGGCTTCGAGGGCAATGGACGGGTGGACTGCTTAGCGCGAAGAGGCGCCAGTCACCCACTGGTCGATCCTGAACCCTATTTTGGAGCTACGCGGAGTAGCATAAACTTCAAAATAAAACAATGAGAAACTGATCATCACGCAGACTATTGGGCCAAATTCAAGGGCCTAAGACAAACAAAAAAGTCCATTAAGCTCAACCGTTGTAAGGCTAAGAAGCTACTTAAGCTTAGGAAAGCAGACTTAAGGAACTTAACAGGTTACTTGACTGGTCATTGCCCACTCAGATACCATCTGCATGAAATGGGAGTAGCAGATACAGACGTATGCCGGCTATGTGGAGATTAAAAGACGACAGAACATATTCTTCGTGAATGTAAGAAAAAGACTTCTCCACTTCTGGCAGGCTTTACTGAGCCCCTCAGACATTTGGAACATTGAGCATGGAGCTTTGTTGAGGTTTATCAAGTCCTAACCCAGTTCTCGGCTAAACACTGGGCTGGCACAATAGATCTTATAGGTCGCAGTGCGAATAAGGCCCTAGTATAGTAAAGTATAGTATAGCAAGTCAGCAGCAATTATGACAACTTTAAGTGATTTTGCATTGTATTTATGCTCGGTACTAGCATCAGCCCTAATTCAGACAGATTGTGAACAGATCTGAAGTGTCAGACGGCAAGCCAGGAATTGACTACCTAACATCTCTCCTGAACATATCCTTCTAATCGCTGCAAATACCAGGTATATGCAAGGTCGCTCGGGTGATCCCACTTCCCAAATATGCAAAACCAACTGACCAAGGCAAATCGTACCGCCCCACATCACCTCTCTCACCAGTCGCCAAGATACTGGAGGCTCTGCTTCTTCCAGCCATAAACATGATTTCATCGACTCAACCAAAAAATAACTATGCCACAGAACTGCTGCCGTTGTCCTGGACCTATCCAAGGCATTTGGCACGATGGATCATACCACACTGCAGCGCGATATCCTGGAGTCTTTACTACCCAACACCCATAAGCGCTGGCTAGCCAACCACCTCTGCAGCCACCATTCCTTTGTGGAATTCAGGAACACCAAGTCTCAGTACCAGAGAGTCAAAAGGGAAGTACCACAGGGGGGTCCTATCGCCACTTCTTTTGAATCAGAGTATCGTGAATAAATTGTCCCTCGGAATTTTTCCCCCGAACAAAAATTCCAAGGGAAAATTTATTCACGATAACCCTGAATTTCTACATCTCCAAACTGCTCCTCCGCCGGGCAGAGTCAATATTGTTTTATATGCCCACGACTGTACGCTCCTTACAACTGGACCCAACGTCCTAACACTATGCACAGCGCTGAACTCCTATCTCTCTGTCCTGGACGGAATTCTCAGAGACCGCAACTTACAACTGTCGCCCGAAAAGTCTTCACCCACACTCTTCTCGTCCTGGACAAGAGAGATAAGGTCAATCCTAGACATAAATATAGCAAGACGTCGAATTCCAACTTCCATCCAATCAGGACTTCTTGGCGTCACTTTTGACAGCATGACGACGTTCGCCGCGCATGCATCAAACATCAGAAGTCGACTTAGACCTCGAAAGAAGTCCTTAGCGGGCTCTTCCTTGGGAATGGAAAGAGACGCTACTCGCCACATACAAGGCAATCGGTCGCTCCGTGCTGAACTATGTGTCCCCTATTTGGACACTGCAGCTGAGTGACACAAATTGGTAGCGTCTTCGTCTTCCAAACACGGCCATATGAACCATCAGCGGAGGTCACTTGATGTCACATGCTGGTTACCTCCATGCTGAGATGAAGTTGCATTCAGTAAGGGATCACAACACCATGTTCTCCAAGCAGTTCCTTCCAGCTTGTCACCTCCAAGACCAACCTAATTATCCGTTAACGATGGTACCACAATCACCCCCTTCCGCCGTGCCTACACGCAGGGCGCCAGGATTGACAGACAGACCTACAAAGATGCCATGAAAAGCATTCATCACACGACTGTGTCCCACTCTATGGAGAATCTCTGCCCCAACGTGGTCCTCGGAGGCCACCACCACCCATCGCAGACGAAGAACGTAGCCTGCCACGAAACAACAAGGACCGCCCTAGCTCAGCTACGCTCAGGTTAGTGCCGCTTACTAAACAGCTTAAAGAACCGTCTCAACGCCTCCATGGAAGACAAATGGCCTGACTGAGGAAATGGCCCGCACAACATCAAACATCTTTTCAACTGCCGACCCTCTCGCAGCCACTCGTGTTTTGTGCTTTATATTTTTCGCACGAAAACCTACAGTTTTGTGCCGTATCCGAAGGGCAATATTTTGTTTTTGAAAAGCTTTTCATGACAATAATACTCTCTAGGTTTGTCAAACGTTCGCGAGAGGTAAGACCGTGAAAAAACGGTTGGTGCTTTCTGGACCACTGAACCTCACGCGCAGTGTTCCGACACACTAAGCACTGCATCACGGCGCGCACCCAGCGGACATATACTCGTGTGCAACATTTCGAAGCTCTAGCTCAATTAGAAATAGTCGAAATTTTGATTGCAAAAATTTTGTAGCGGACAGACAGACAATCGGACAACAAAGGTGACGCGCTGTCATGTGACTTCTTCAATGTTGTCCTTGAATGGATTGTGCGGAACTCACAAGCCAACAGCAGAGGCACAAGGTCTGTTCGCGTACCCTCCCAAAACAGCGATTTTTTTACGAAAAGTTACGAATTTTTACGAAAACCTGTTCGAGTACTGAGAATTTTCGCAGTTTTTGACAGAAGAGTGCGCTCTCGAGAGAGTAAGAAATTTCCCCATGCTGCGAATTTTTGTGCAAGAAATTTCTGCTGCCTAGTTTGTGAAAACTGTCAAATCTGTCAAATCACTGTGTATGTGAATTTTGTTGTTATTCCTTCTCTTTCTTTATTTTGCGTACAATTGGGTTTGAGGTTTGACGTTTAAAAAGTGGGCAACTTTCGTGGTTCAATGCGTTCGTTTACTTTTTCGTAATTTTATCTCTCTCTCTAGGAAATTTTACACCCACTCGTGGAAATTTGACAAACTGCGAATTTTGGTGCAGAAAGTACGCAAACAGACCTACAGTCTATCAAAAGTCTGTACAACTGCAACTGCATATGCCGACGATATTGGCATTGGAAGAACTCAGCGGGCTGTCATCGGTGCGATTGCAATCATTGAAGCAGAAGCGGCCAAAATGGGTTTGGCGATAATCGCGGGCAAAACCAAGTACATGCTTTCAACAAGAAGGGACAGAACATCACAGTGAGCAGGCACAACTTCGAGGTATTAAGGGACTTTGTCTACCTTGGCTCTGCTATAAACTGTAAAAACAACATCAGCGCAGAAATCAAGCGAAGAATAACTCTTGCCAATCGCTGTTTTTTGGGCTTATAAGGTAATTCAACAGTAAAGCCCTATCTCGAATAACTAAGGAGACTCTGTATAAGACCCTGATCGTCCCAGTCCTACTTTACGGCGCTGAAACATGGACTTTAATAAAAAAGGATGAAGATATCCTTGGTCGCTTCGAGAGAAAAATTCTTCGTAAGATATTTGGTCCCGTTTGCGTTGACGGGTTTTGGAGAAGATTCAATCACGAACTATACGAGCTGTACAGCGACATCGACCCAGTCAAAAAACAGCGTATTGGTCGTCTGAGATGACTAGGACATGTAGAGCGAATGGAAACCAACGCTGCGGCCCGCAGAGTCTTTAAATCTAACCCCGAGGGACGACGCAGTAGAGGACCTCCTCGCCGTAGGTGGCACGCACATGTTCAAGGGGACCTCGAGCAACTTGGAGTGCGCAACTGCAGGCAATTAGCTAAAGACCGAGCTAAATGGAGAGGCTTTTTGATTGAGGACAGGGTTCACCTCGAACTGTAGCGCCACCTAAGTAAGTAAGTCTTTGTCATAGATGGCCCGTGCTCACCATGAAGGAAATTTTGATGAAAATCTTTGTTGGAGCAAGTTTGGAAGCTGATGTGCAATTGTGGAAATTAACGCCATACACGCTGAACCAAAAACAACTTTTTATATAAAACCAAAATACTTTGCCATCCGTGCACGTATTTCTTTTTTGTTTTTTTGATTTCGTTTTTTTTAATATTAGTTCTCTGTAAATATTTTCTTAGAAAAATATACAATCCATGTTGTTATATCTTCTTGTATTGTTCGTATTTTCTTCTTCTTTCTTTTGTATGGGTTCTTTTGCTTAGTTAATGTTAACAAATGTTAGTTGTTTATTTATTTAAGAATTTTACACCAATTATATAAATTTTAGCTTTCTAAGATAATATATTATTTTTAATTGTTTTAATTTTAATTAAAATGCAAAATGTCGATCAAGGTAATTACACAGAAACAATTGAATGGAATTTTATAATTTGCTAATTTAACTTTCCTAAGCAAAAAGATTTAATTTTTTTTTATTTAGTGATGCTCACTCTATCACAGTGCAATTAAAAATAATATTAATAAAAAAGCAAGAACAAAACACATAATGGGTATAAAAAATAATAAAATACAAATTGTTTAAATAAATAAATTAATTTTAACAATACACCAATTTTGTTTACCAAGAAGGACATTTTATATAATTTTTTTCTCGGAAATTCTAATTCATTTAATATGTGAGATGTTGTTTAATTTACTTAATAGCTATCGATCAAAACAACAATTACAAGTTTGTTTTCTATTTTAAGGACTTAATAGTTAGGTAACTGATTTTCTAATGCAAATAGCACAAATGACATGTATGCAAATATTATTTAAATTTCTTTTTCTTCTTATATCTTTTGCAAGTTCTACAAATTCTTATATTTTTCTAATTTAGTGAGATTTTTTTGTATTTTTATTATTTTTATAGTTAGGTAGTTTGAAACACCAACAAACAACAGGAGGAAACAGTCTTCTTAGCCAGGTACCTGGTATTAAAATAAATTAGTTTTGTAAAAAATTGGAAAAAATTAAAAAAAAATGTGAATACTGTTCTATGAAAGGCAGTCATACACTCTGAAACTAGCTTTACCTCGTTTGGATACATAGACTTTTTTTTTATAGAACTTTTACCTTGTTTTGAATAGTTAGAATCGTGAGATAAACAGTTGAAATGAAAACGAATGATACTAAAGCAAAACAAAAATACTGTAATTATGTAAAAAATTTGCAGAAACCTAAGTTTAAAGTTAATTATGGAAACTCAAGCCGGTTAAATCCCGCCCTAGGCGGTCGACAGCTATGGAATAACCTCCGCAGCATCGGCTTAGGGAAGTTCAAGTGCAAATAGACCGAAAATATTAATTGCAATGCTCTCAATCACAAATTTGTATCTGCAACCTTATAACCACAAAATTCGATGAGGGCTTCTTCTAGTTTTTCAGCCGGTGAAACTTTATCGTCACCAACAGAGGCACTTTGTTTCGGCTTCAGAATAGTAGACAGTGCTGAAGTGGTTGAAAGCCTCCTCTCAATCAAGTCCTCAGGTGTAGGACAGGACGAGATTAATCCTCTCTCTTAATCCTCTCCTCTTTTGAAGATTATATTGCCAATCCTACTCCCATATAGCACATATATATATTTAATTCAATTTTGACAACTGGGGAATATCCTCTACAATGGAAATTGGCAAAAATCGTTCCTATTCCCAAAGATTCTAAAGGTCACGAGTTTAGACCTATCTCAATTCCGCCATTTCTGTCAAAAGTTTTTGAAAAATTATTACAAAATCAAATGAGTTTCCATTTCAACAATGGCAATTTCTTGACGATATATCTATCCGGTTTTCGGAAAACCGGATCACAGTTGTACCACGCCTTTAATAAGTGTTACTGAGGATATACGGCAAGCTATCGAGGAAGAGAAGGTGACCTTTATAGTTTTGTTGGACTTTTCCAAGGCATTTGACACTGTTGTCCACTCTCATTTGTGTGATAAGTTGTTAAGACTTTTCAAATTTTCCATTAGTGCAGTCAAATTGATTCATTCCTACTTATCGGGTAGGCTGCAACCTATCCGATTAGACAGCATTCAGTCGGATTTCCTAGAAACTCTAAATGGTATTCCCCAGGGATCTATCTTAGGACCGCTACTCTTTTCTCTGTTCGTAAATGACCTTCCATCCAATACTAAACACTGCGCATTACATATATATGCTGATGATGTACAAATGTACATGAGCTGCCCATTTGGCCTTATAGAGCATGGCGCCACCTGCGTCAATGAAGACCTCGAAAATATTATGCGTTGGTCACAGGCAAAGGGTCTGTTAAACCCTACAAAATCCAAGTGCTTAGTTGTTTTAAGGTATCCATTGGACCTTTCCTAATTTCCTCCTATAGTCGTAGACAACGCTCCTATTAAATATGTTGAAAGGACTAAAAACCATGGAATGATTTTTAACCGCAACCTGACCTGAGATATCCATATTAACGCCGCGATCGGAAAGGCCCATGGTGTACTTAAAACTTTGTGGGCAACTCAATCCTTTACTTCCCTTAAGACCCGTATTATGCTGACAAAAACCTTGAACATTTTTTTTTTTTTTTGTACAACCCATGCCCGCGTGGCAACGACACTGCGACTTGAAAGATCTATTGTATCGGAGGGTTGGAGTTAACCTAACAGACGTACTACCTCCCTTATGAAAGTGAGTATGTCTTTAGTAGTGGAGCATTTCAGTTCCACTGACGTGAGTATCTCCTTGTGGAAAATACGTTTCCTTAACCAGTGTAGTGCCGGGCATTCACAAGGAATGTGTTTGGATGTTTCATCCTCCTCTAGGCATAGCCGACAGTCCTTCTCTTGGCACAGGTTCAACTTGTTAAGGTGGTACCTTAGGCCGCAATGGCCAGTTAGAAAGCTCACTAGCTTCCTAATGCTTTCCCTATCTAAGCTAAGGAGTTCCTTATATTTCCTTATATCCCTGGCCCATTAGTCCAGTGATCTAGACGAAGTTTGTTCTCCCATTCGTTAATCAATGCGGTAGCTGTTGTCCAGTTGACGCTACAATAAGGTTCGAGACCTATAAAAGCAGATTCTGAGCCGGCCCTAGCAGATTCGTTGCCCACAATCCCCTGTTGTGTTTTGCAAGGTCTTGCAATGCATCGTAGCAGCATTTTACAGTTAAAGAGTCCATTAGGTTGGACGATAAGTGCTGCCTGGCTATCTGAAAATATATGAATTCTAGCGCCCTTGATTCCCTTACGGAGATTGCGTCTGGCGCAGAACTCATTGGCATGGATTTCAGCCTAAAACACAGTGGGAGTCGTACCCATAGGTACCGAATTTTTTGTGTTGCGTCCAAAGACCCCGGCTCCAACTCCAGAATCCATTTTCGATCCGTCGGTGAACCAGATGAGACTTCTGGGGTCCAGTGTTGGAAAACCATTGGACTAATTTCTGCGGTTGAATATGTCTACATCGAATACCCTTCCGAAACAATGTTGCCTGACCATAATATCCGGTATAGTACAAAACATGTCTCTTTTAGGGATAGAGTTGAGTATCTTTAGATGTCCCACTAGGTCCCCTGGTTTATACTCATAATCTAGCTGCAGCTTGATGGCACAGATGGCGGACTTGATATGTGAATTCCAGTTAAGTCGTTTGTCAAGAATTATACCAAGGTATTTGACCTCGCTGGAATAAACTATTGTGGTGCCTTTGATTGTCTTTGATTGATCCTTGTGAACGGCACCAGAACGATTTTACTAGGATTGATGGAAAGTCCTTCTTTGTTACAATATTCTACAACTTGTAGGAGTGCACTTTGCATGACGTTAGAGATTGTCGTGCCGTGTTTACCACTAATACAAACCGCCAAGTCATCAGCATAACCGACGGTGGCGTAGCCAGATCTGTAAAGATCTACTAACAGGTTGTCGATGACTATTGACCATAACAGGGGAGAGAACTACTCCTTGAGGACAGCCTTTCGCTGCCGTTACAGACACCGACACTCCCCCGGAGGAGGAGGTAATGAATCGGCTTACCAGCATGGCCCTAATCCATTGGTTGGTCGATTCTTCGATACCTCTGCTACTAATTGGTCATACCAACACTAATCTATGAGAGCGGAATTTTCGGAAAGTGTAGCTCTGCCAGCAAAAATTCTTGCGATATATGGTAGACTAGACATTTTTGGGGTAAGTGAAAGCAGATGGTTAGAAGCGGGCGAGGACCAGTCTCCAACGCGTAACACTGTACTACTCTATTTCGAAAGACCATCTGGAAGTCCGCGGGAGTATGGAGTCGGACTATTGCTAAAAACAACAGCACGCATAGGCCTAATTTCCTGGCACCCACATGGTGATAGGATTACGATGGCCAGATTCCGAACTAGAGTACGAGGCGTCACCATCAAACAGTGTTGTGCCCCAACGGAGGGCTCGTCTGAGAACGAAAAGGAGAGCTTCTTCAATCTAGTAGAAGCATGGACTAGGCAACCACAATGCCAATGGCGAAAGGTTTGTGGTTGCCGCAATGCCAGCAGCCTTGTGAAAGGTGGCATCATGTTTGAGCAGAAGATCTGCCACAAAGTTAGTTGGGTTTTCAACGGCATGCATGCAATCTCCAATCAAATTGACCATTTTGCTATCAGCCGCCGCTTTAGAAGTAGTCTCCTGGACGTCCGAAACAGGCGAGGGGCAGATGTGGGGATACTACGAGATCACCATCTTATGATAGCTACTCTCCAACTACGCACTGCTGCAGTTCGAAGATCCCATGACAGCACAAGAATGCCCAAGTTCAACATCGATAGACTTAGTGATTTTCGCAAGATGTGGAAGCAATCAGCAGCTCACTGCCCGCAACCATCCAAGACAATTGGTGTGCTACGAAACATGTTTTTCCATCTGGTGCTGAAAGAATTGTCGGTCGATTGCAGGAAAGACATAGGGCGTGACTTTCCGAGGATACCTGGAGACGGATTGACGAACGAAAATAGCTGATTGCAGCTGCTCCAGCAGCAGGGAGAAGCCGTTTCTTGTTTATTTCGGATGAGTACCAGCTAAAGAGATGGAAGGAGCATTTTGCTATGGTTTTGAACTGTGTATTCACTAGCGATATGGTCTCAACTACGACTAAGGTGCCCGAGATGAGAAATGCCCGAATACACACCACGACTCCCAGTAATGATGAGATCACTACGGCTATCAAAGAACTTAAAACCAACAAGGCGGTGATACTTGACGGTATTCCCACAGAGCTCTTACGAGCAGCGCCAGCAACATTGGCTGAGCTGCTGCCTCCACTTTTAGAGACAGCTCGGGAAGCTGAAAGCTTTCCGAACGAGTGGAAAGAGGGAATGATCGTCAAGCTTCCCAAGAAAGGAAATTTAATGGAGTGCAGAACCTGGAGGGGTATATGCGTGCTGCCCGCTGTAGCTAAGATAATAGCTAAAATCGTCCTGGAGCGAATCAAACAACATCTCGAAGACACACTTGATGTCGAACAAGCAAGTTTCCGCTCTGGATCCTCCTGTGTCGACCACAACAACACCCTGCGGATTATCATCGAATAGTGTGGTGAATATCGATCGCCACTCCGCCTGCTGTTCATGGATTTTGAGAAGGCGTTCGATAGTGTCAACAGGGAGTTTATTTGGCGTGCCTTACGCAGGAGGGGTAGTCCCAGTAAACTAGTTGCTATTATCAAAGCTACATATGAAGACTCCAAGTTCACGTTCTGCACAGAGGAAGGTTGTCTGAGGAATTTGAGATCCAAAGTGGCTGTATCCAAGGATGTATCCTTTTACTAATATTATTCCTATTGGGGATTAGCGATGTGCTTCGTGCAGTTTTGTCGACGGAAAATGGAGGAATTCGATGGACTCTTACATTTCAACTGAAACATCTTGACTACGCTGACGATGTATGCTTACTCTCTTACAGAATTATGGACCTCCACCAAATGACAACAGATGTGGAGAAGGAGGCAGGCGTCGTCGGGCTGAAAATTAATACGGCAAAAACTTAAATTATCTGCCTTGGAACAAACTCATCGGCTCCAATATACATTGCTAGACAACCGGTAGAGAGAGTAGGGGATTTTTAGCATCTTGGGAGTATTGTCTCGACCGATGTTGGAACCGAACTGGATATATACAACAGGATCGCCAAAGAAAAGTCCACGTTCGGGATGTTGTCGGGATACGACTGTTCTGCTCCAACGTTGAACCCGTGCTGTTATATGGAGGCAGCACGTGAAGAGTGACCACTACTATCACCAGAAAGCTGCAAAAGTTCGTTACTAGATGACTGCGCAATATCTTAAGGGATTTTCTGACCAAATCGTATCTCTAAGGAAGACCTTCTCGAGAGAACGGGTCAGGAACCAATAAGCACAATCATCCAACGAAGGAAGTGGCAGTGGATTTGTCACACGTTCCGAAAGGGTGACAGTTCCATAGCGAACCATAATATGCAATGGAACCCCCCTTTAATTCAGGATGGCTGAAGACCTGGCGGTCTGAGGACAACGTGGCACAGAACAGTCGAAAAGGGGGCACAGCAGTTGAGGATAGCTCAGACACATTGATAGAAACCGTACGCGATGGCGCGTAGGCGTAGTAGAGCCTCTAGGACCCACAAGCGGATAGAGGACATAAGTTATGCTTTTGACTCTCCATAGCACAAGTGGAGCGTGCTCGGCTAGTGTGGAACGCATCGATTAGTCCTTTTAATTTTCGAAGCGAAAATTTTTCACATTGAATTTCAGTCGACGCACGCTGAGAATTGATAGCAAATGGTATAGTTCCCGAGACCTGGTTTCAAGAATCATCGATTCATTGCTGTGAAGCTAATCGACTCTAGGAATCCAAGCGGTCCTGTCTCTGAAAAAAAAAACCTTTTTTCAAGAATTTAAGTGCACATAGGACGATTTTTACGTCTTCGTCCGAGTGAATGCAGTACGAAAACCCTGCGAACGACCATACGAAGGACCGTTGGAAGTGCTTGAGAGGATACCGGATTGGATTTTCAAAATGATTCTGAACCGCGTTCCCACAACGATATTAACGAAAAGGCGGAAACCAGCGTTCTGTGAACAGCTCGAGTAGCCCATCAACGTGCACTCTACGAGTGATGCTCCAACAAGGCTGTCTACACAGACCTGCAATACCTCTGCAAGTCCAGAACTCAACCAATGTCTGGTAAACTAATGAGACAACCAACTTCTCAAAAGGCACCAGCAACAAAAACTAGTTCGAGTCCTCCGGCTACAGCTACTTCATGGACTCCATCGCTATCGAAGAAGTCAGAAGCATCAAGAACAAATCCAGCTATCACAGTGCACCAAGTTCCAAGTCCAATTCTTGCTCCACAAGCGATCGAAACTTACCCTGGCCCAAAATCGAAAAGAATTCGTTTCGCACAGTTGTAATGCGATTTTACGGCGATGGAAACCATCGACATATTGAAACCAAAAGTTGACTGTAAGTGGATCTTGAGAAATGGATCCGTTAGTTGGCCTCCAAGATTGTGCAAATATTACTTCTTGACTATTGCGTATGGGGCTTCGTGAAACGATTGGGTTAATCTGGGTAAACCAGTAGCAATCGATGCTTTGAAAGCTAACATCATTCTAGTTAGAAGAAATTGAACACATAAAATGCACTTCGGCAAGAATAGCGGCGGTGGTCAATGCTCATATTCCCGAAATCATTTTCAAATATTAATCCTATGAACTGATCTTTTGAATAAAAATTGATTGCGTTGTTTTTTAAATTTAAAATGCTACCGGCCTTAACAAACTCTTTACAAACCTTTACAAAAAAATGTCTATTTTAATTCCAAGGGTGTCTAAATTTTTCAATACCAATTCAATTTTTAAGTTTTTGTCTTATTTTCGTGGCTAACTGGTTTTGCTTCTTCATTAAGCCATTAATTTGGCTCGCTATAGGCAAATTGCTCACTTTCTGGAACGCTTTCTTCGAGAGACTTGTGCATTTTTTTAAATGATTTTCGATTGGTTATCCTGGTTCTTAGTGTCAGCTTATCTAACATATGAAGTCTCTGATTTATTTTTTGTGCAGCAGGGGAACCTTGTCTCCAAGATCGCATACTAAAGCTAGATGGAAGAAAATATGTAAAAAGTAAGTAAGAATGTTAGACAAATAAAGGACTGGGGCAAGTGGGTACATATAGGGAAAGACAGTTCTTGCAAGATGTTCTCGAAATCCACTGAAATATGTTGTTTACCCAAGGTTAACATTCCCAAAGGATACGACAAGGTACATTATGAGGTTAAACGGAATCTGAGGAAAATTATTCATAGGGGTATTGGAGGCAGAGCATTATTACAACGAAGGAAAGGTAGTTGTATGTGCAGTGCTTAAAATTATAAATAAGGACGGTCTTGCAATAGTTTTATTTATTATGTATACATATGCATGTATTAAATTATTTTTTCATTGAGAAGTAGAGTTATTATTGATGCTGCGCTATTACACACCTTGTGGCAGTAACACACCTTGAATGGCTCCCCGATCACCGGAATTGTCTCCGTGTGATTATTCCTTATGAGATTACTGGAAACCTAAGGTTTCTGTAGAAAATCCCCGTACACTCGATGAATTGTCTGTGGCTACCACAAGAGACTCCAACAGGGTGCGATTCCAACAGCAATGAATGGACATTTTTTAAACTCGTATTCGAGAGTGCCACGACAAACACGGACGTGCTCTTGACGATGTCATTTTCCGTTCATGACTTGGATCTAAAAATGTTTGCTTTACATATTGAAATGGCATTATATAGGTATATTCACAACGTGTAAAAAATTAAGACTGACATTTTTTGCAGAATAACTATGTTATTGTGAAAAACGTCGCACCTCCTTGGCCCACCTTGCATTTACTTAATATTTTTATACATTTAACTTTATCAACGTTAAGGAATATCATCACTAAGTACTTGATATTTACAAAATGATCATTATAGATGCAAGCGTAAGTGCACTGGTTCTTTATCAATGCGCTTCCCGTTTCCGTCGTTCCGGACGCAAGTACATATGCCCGATGAATGGAACCTTACCATCGTTTGCCCAATCCTAAAGAAAGGAAACCCTTTGAACTGCGCCAACTACATAGGCAGAAGTCTTCACAACATCGCATATAAAATCCTGTCTGGCGTATTATGTGAACGCCTAAAAATGATCTTCAACAACCTGATCGGTCCTTATTAGTGCAGTTTTAGGCCGGGAAAGTCCACCATTGGCCAGATATTCAAACTACGAGAGATCTTGGAAAAAACCCATGAATATAAAATCGATACACATTACTTCTTCGTTGATTTCAAAGTTGCCTGTGATAGCGTGTATAGAGACGGGTCATACAGAGCCATGCCTAGTTTTGGATGGAGAACTCTCGCTGCTCCATTAAAGTCGGTAAGAACATCACCAAACCGTTCGATATCGGGAAAAGTCTTAGACAAGGTGACCCGCTATCATGCAATCTCTTTAACATAATATTTGAAAGAATTGTACGAAACTCACAAGCCAATAACGGAGGTATAATCTTTTACAAGTTTGTACAACTACTCACTTACGCCGATGACAGTGACATAATCGATGACATTGGTATCCACTAGGTACCTAGTACCTTGATCGGAGGTTGGGTAACCGACCCCTTTGAAAGTTCTTGGGGGCAGAAGACAAGAGAGGGGAAAAGAGTGCTTTCTCACTAGACCACTTCTTCTTGTTCCAGATGGCAGCGGATGAATTCTCTAGATGGAGTCATATATACTATACAGTTGCAATGAGGTTGACCTTAGTGCACATCTTGCGCGAGCTGCTTCGACATATTATAACTACAGGTAAGGAATTTTCATGGTTAATCAGGACTTTGGAATAGAGATGTTGGCGGAGGAGCCCTTATTGGGCCAACGGCAGCGCTCATACTATCGTAGCGGACTACTGGCACCGGTGTCCCGGCACTGCGTTGTAGGGGCATAATAAGAGGAACTGGCCCTCCAGGTTGGAGGTTGTACCGTCGGGGTAACTTCCCTAATACACAAAAAAAAAAACATTGGTTTCGGAAAAACCAAAAGCCCTTGATAAAAATGATTCAAATGTTGACGATCCCAGCAAACGAAATAAGGACAACGACCTTCGGATCTGTAAGTGAAATGTTCCGACCCTTAACAGACCACGTGCAGCCGAACAATTAGCAGAGGCCCTAGACTGCTATAAAGCAGATACAACCGCCACCCAGGAAGTGCGTTGGGATGGGCCGGGCATAAAGAGGATGAAAAACTATGACATCTACTACGGTTATTGCTACAGACAATAAGCAGCGCTTATTCGGATGCGGATTTGCTATACGCGGCAGACTTAGGTAAGAAGTATTAAGCTTCCGACATGCGAGCCAACGTATTACGACAATCTGTATCAAAGCTTATGGTTAGCATAGTTGTATCAAGGCTAAATTTGTCAACATAAGTCTGATATGAGCTCATGCCAAAGATGGTTTCTACGAGCTCCTCGATAAAACATACAATATCCTAGATACGACTTTAAAATCGTATTGCGTGATTTTAACGCCAAAATAGGAATGAAGGACGTCTCTGATAGGGCAGTCGCTAAACATAGCCTCCACGAAACCACGTCTGACAACGGACTAAGGCTAATTGATTTCGCTATGAAGTGAAACGTCACTAATAGTTTCCTTAGGAAACCTTGTAGTAGAATCACAGTCGGTGTTGACAATATGGAAAAACACTTCTGCAGTCTATATAACCGTGACGCAGACCAACATCCCGCTGTCAGGCAGAATGAACCATTCAACATAGACGCTGATAGTCTAAATTTCCATCGAAATGATCAAAGCGAAGTGAAGATAGCAATATCCAAGATGAAGTCAAACAATGTAGCTGAACCTGACGGCTTACCAGTCGAACTTTTCAAGTCAGCTGGTGATGAATTGGTAGAGAGCACACACCAACTCATCTTTAAGATTTGGTTACACGAATGTATGCCTGATGAATGGAATCTCAGCACGCATCGTTCGCCTGATCCACAAGAAAGGAGGCCTCCTCAAATTCCCCAATTATAGAGGCATCAGTCTCCTCAACATTGCATATACGTTTTTTTTTGTGTGAACGCCTGAAACCTTTTACCAACAGCCTGATTGGCCCCTATCAGCGTGGTTTCAGGTCAGGAAAGTACGTTTGCAAGTCGCTATCGATATTCACCATCACTTTATTCATGTCAAGGCCGACTATTACAGGATCTATAGACACGAGCTATATAGAGCCATATCTAGTTTTGACATCCCTGCCAATCTTGCCCATCTTTTCAGGTTGACGATAAAGAACGCTCCATGCTCCATAAAGATCGGTAATGGTCTCACCGAGACTTTTGATGTCAAGAAAGGTTTTAGACAAGGTGACGCGCTGTCATGTGATTTCTTTAATATTGCACTTGAGCGGATTATGCGGAACTCACAAGCCAACACCAGAGGCACAACCTATCAAAAGTCTGTACAACTACTTGCATATGCCGACGATATTGACATAATTGGAATAAATTAGCGGGTTGTTATCGGTACGTTTGCAAGCCAAAATTGGTTTAGTAGTTAAGGAGGTCAAAACCAAGCATATGCTGTCAACAGGAAGGACACCCAACATCGATGAATTGGACAGAACGTCACAGAGGGTAGCTACAACTTCAAGGTAGTAAGGGACTTTGTCCACCTTGGCCCTGCTATTAATTCTGAAAACGAAAGCACCGCAGATATCAAACACAGAATAACTCTTGCCAATCGCTGTTTTTTTTTGGGCTAATAAGGCATTTCAACAGTATAGCCCCATCTCGAACAAGTAAGGAGACTCTGCATAAGACTATGATCATCACAGTCCTGCTTTACGGCGCTGAAACATGGACCGTATTGAAAGCGGATGAAGATATCATTGGTCGCTTCCAGAGAAAAATTCTTTGTAAGTTATTCGGTTCCATTTGCGTTGACGGGTTTTGAAGGAGAAGATTCAATGACGAACTGTAAGAGCTGTATAGCGACATCTACCTAGTCAAAAAACTGCGTATTGAACGTTTGAGATCGCTAGGACATGTAAAGCAAATGGGCACCAAACTCTCTGGCCCACAGACTCTTTGAATCTAAACCAGAGAGACGGCGCAGGAGAGGGCCTCCTCGCCTTAGGTGGTGTACCCAAGTTCATGCCGACCTCAATCAACGTGGAGTGTCCAACTGGAGGCAATTAGCTAAAGGCCGAGCTATATGGAGAGGCTTGTTGGTTGAGGCCTAGCTTCACCCCGAACAGTAGCGCTTCTTAAGCAAGTAATAAAATTATACCACCAAGGAATACGCAGCAAAAATCTCTCCATTCTATTGCGCGTAATAAGTATGCAAGGAAATTTTAAGTTTTAGTTTCCTGTAATCCCGTTGAAAATTGGAGAGTATCGAACCTGAAATCTTTCTCCGACCATAACTGGATACTCTCCGATGT
Source organism: Brachypalpus laphriformis (assembly GCA_945910035.1). NCBI lineage: Eukaryota > Metazoa > Arthropoda > Insecta > Diptera > Syrphidae > Brachypalpus > Brachypalpus laphriformis. The sequence continues at coordinate 41,154,699 of OX246753.1, forward strand.
AGATCTCGAGATTGAGTCTCTTTAGAAACCACAAAAGAATCGAATGGGCCAAGTTTGGTCAAGTCATAAGTTTAAAGCTCCGTAAAACCCGCAAATCAAAAATAACCTCAATTACAGAACTCGAAAACAAAGTAGAGAATTTCGAAAAAGCTTTTAATACGGCGTATAAAGTCTCGTGTCCAGTCAAATACAGATTAGATTTGATTTTGATTTATTAGTTAAAAGAAAATCGCTGTACATGTAAGAGCAAAACACTTATACAGCAAGAAAACATTCCCACCTTGGTGGAACGAGAAACTCTCAGCTCTTAGAAAGTTGACGAGAGAGACCTTATAAAGACAGCCTTAGAAAATATATACAGTCTGTCAGAGTGGCTAAAAGACAGTCATGGATAGATTACTGTCAATCCATTGAGACCCTTAAGGACTCTGCAAGACTCAGTAAAATTCTATCGAAAGAACACTCCAATCCATCCCTTCTTAGAAAGATGGATGGGGAATGGACTAAGTCAACAGCAGAATCTCTAGAACGTCTGATAAACACCCATTTTCACGGATGCACAGATTATAGTGCAGAGCCTACCAACTCTCAGCGCACGCAATCTAATGCCTGGGAAAACCTTATACCCATTATTACAGAAGATAAAATTTCTTGGGCCTTAAACAATTTCGCTCCTTATAAACCCCCGGGCCTGGACGGCATTCTACCCATTATGCTACAGAGGTCGCAAGACTTAGCAATTCCATGGCTCACGTCGATTTTCAGGAGCTGTTTACTGAACAACCATGTACTCGCTTCATGGAGACGAGTGAGAGTGGTTTTCATCCCAAAGGCAGGCAGACGCGGTCATGAAAACTCGAAAAGTTTTAGACCACTCAGTTTAACTTCCTTTGTACTGAAGACTCTCGAGTGACTCCTGGACAACCATTTGCGCAGCAGCAGCAAAATAGAACCATCCCTCTCCAAAGTTCAGCACACATACCTCAAAGCTAGATCAACAGAGATAGCTATTCACGAAATAGTGCGTACTACAGAAAACTCCATACACTACTAAGAATATACCCTAGCTACCTACCTAGACATAGTAGGTGCTTTTAATAACGTACGCACTGAAGTAATCCTAGAGTCCCTTACGGAGCTACTAGTGTCAGGAAAGTTTCTTTCCGTCATAAGCGAAATCACGGAAAATAATCTGAGCAAAGTAAGCGCTTGGGCCAAAAAGTGTGGTCTCGGTGTCAACTCAAGCAAAACTGAACTGATGCTGTTTACCACTAAAACCAAAAAAGCTGACTTCGCACTTCCTCGGCTAAATAGCCAACAGCTCTCTTTATCGTCCAGTGCTAGGTATTTAGGAGTTATCCTTGATCCTAAACTTAATTGGAAGCTAAACATAGAACAACGGGTAAAGAAGACATGTTGAGCTTTCTATGCTTGTAGCAAAACCTTCGGGAAAAAATGGGGACTGCAGCCAAAATTGACTTTATGGATGTATACAGCCGTGGTGCGGTCGGACTCAGGGAGTCTGGGTGCTGGATTGTGAGACCCTATGGGCATAGTAACATTTTAAACTCTCTACCGAGAGAACTCATTTTGCCCACAACAGATTGAATACGCAAATTGAATTTCACAAAGCGGTTTGACGTTCAATTCCCCACAAGGTCAGAATGGCAAGATGGACAGGGGATTAAGGATTTCGACGTAACAATCCGCACAGACAATTCAAAGATGGACCGTGAAGTCGGTGCGGGTGTGTTTTCCGAATCATTAAACATCTCTAAATCATATAGGCTTCCGGATTCTGGCAGTGTGTTCCAGGTAGAATTACTCACTGTCCGGGAAGCTTGTCGTCAGACCAAAACACACACCAATATAACGCTGAGGCAAAAGGTCGCTATTTTTATTGATAGACAAGCAGCCATCATCGCATTGCATCGGTTACTACATCCTCAAAGTTGGTTCGTTGGTTGCTTGAATACCAAAATGAGCTAGCTTCGCTAGATAGCCAACTCAAGGTAACCCTGAATTGGGTTCCAGGGCACAGTAACGTTTATGGAAACGAACTTGCGGATGAACTAGCTAGACAAGGCTCAGCCCTCTACAGCTCTCTTGCGGAATCAGTTCTTTTCTTAGAACAACCACCACACCTACCTACCTACCTACCTACTTTCCCGTAAACCAGTACTTCCCAAACTTACCTAATTTATAGTTTTACATTTATTGCATTTGTTTATTTATTTAAATTCGCATGGCTAGTGAAGATAGAAGAAGTTAGATGAGGCACGCACCAATTTTCAATTGAATCGGTGAGTGAGAACAGTACAAGCGCCAATGGAGCTAAAATAGGCAAAATGCTAGCTTCGCTGATTGTGTGGAAGCACAGTGCAAATGCGGTAAGTTATTTCAGTTTCTCTCAAAAGCGATATTTTGTACATGTACTGTTCTTCCACTCACCAATTCAATTATTTTTTTTTTGTAGGCCTGTGTTATTATCCTTACCATTAACTACACTACTTTCCTAGTTTTTCCTTTCAAAAATGTCCACACTCACTCAAGCAGTTTAAGAGAATAAGTTAAAAACTCATACTTACCGCGTGACAATTAACGATTAATTACGGTTTTTTTAGTTAAAATATTTTTGTTTTTCTCTTCTCTTTTTTTCATGTAAATTTTCGTTTCATCTTCAAAAATTCCACATCAATATATTTTTTTTTTCTAATTCAATCTGTTTTCCAAAATATTAAATTTAAACGTTACTAAAGTACGTCTTACGCTTCAGGTACCCACTACGACTCGGCGACGATAGCGCTTTCTCTTTGCTGCAAGAAAATTTCGATTTTTTTTTTTGGAAATTTTTCGAAAACGTTTTTTTTTTTTTTTTTTTTGCATTTTTTTTTAAACATTTCATTGCATTTTAATTACTTTAAGCTTCCGACTCATGCAACCTAAAAATTGTGGGTCAAAGCAAAAAGAGAAAAAGAATAAAAGAGGAAAAAAAAAATCCAACATCAAATTATAAACAAACACATTAATATTTAAAATTATTTAAAAACAAAAACAAATTAAAATTTCAAAACTTTAAGCGACATTTCGGGCGAACGACCTTCGTCGAAATGTCGCTTGTTTGGTGCGCATAAAATTTCAAAAAAAAATACAAAACACACCAATACACATCAAATACACACAAAACCAAAAGAACTTAATTTGAAAATGTACTCAAATACAAATCTAGGACAAGAACCCATGTACATTACCTGCGTCGGCGAGGATTCGCGACTTGTCCAGGTAAATTAAAGCAGCCGCGTGGTATAACCATTCTGGCATTACCTTGAGCAGGTCTTGAGCCCCCAACGGCCATCAGAAGGCTTAAATGCGCAGCATACCCCTCGGATAGAACTGTTGCGTTGGCTTGAAGCTTTTTGCTTACCTAGAATGAAAAGCCTTATCATTTGGACCACTAATGTGTGTGTGTCTTCATACCTTTCCGACAATAAAAATCTGAGTCGACCTAAGTCCAACATTGGTGTAAACACCAATATCCTTGCTACTACCATAAGCAGCACAAATAGAGATTCCATGGTTTTGCACCAAATTATTCAAGTAGGACGTCTTATGGCCCAGTGGATCGGTCAACAGTCCATCGGCGAATGAGATCAGACCATGAGGGAAGTTGTGTTGACTTAACCAAGAAACAACACGTTGCTGTTGCATATCCGGTCGACCGGTGATGTAAATCAACAAATAGCCAAGCTCCTGCCAATGACGACAGACATCCACAGCTCCGGCACGTACTTTCGGATCCCTTCCAGTCACCGACATGGACGCAGTGAATGACCCATCAATACTGAAGACCACACACTCGGTGAGTGGTGGAACTACCGCTAGGTAACAATCCACCGAGGTGTGATCCCCTCGGACGACCATTTTAATGGGATAGATGCCATAGCCAAAGGCCTTGTCATCCGGTACAGAGTATGCGATGCGGCCACTCTTATCTGTAACCTCTGTCGAGAGATACGTCCACTCACCAGCCGGTGGATCTTTCATTATATGAACATCGACTTTTTCGCCGGCTAAAGTGATCATGTCCAGCGGACCGTACATGAAACGTGCCGTGATTCGTTGTTCACGTCCCTCCTGGACGATGACATCATTGGCTCGATGATTGGCTGCAACATTCTTGAGTTTGACAGAGGTACGCTTCTTGATCCACTTCTCACGTGGTTGCCCCGGACGGAATGATAAGTTATCTTTGTCTTCAGAACCGGCCATTGGTAGACCCTCAAATTTACCGATCTTCGAAGAGAAAATAATTTTCTTTTAAAAGAAATCCTTGTGTACAGTTTTATCAACTTACCTGTCGTAGGATAAAGGCAATAACATCAGAACTTTCCCAATAGCTGGCATGGAATAAATGTGGAAGCGCATGAGCAGGGAAATTGCTGAGGCCTTCTGGGCAATAAAGAGCGTAGTCTAGACGTTTTGTACCCCACCATTTTTGTTGAACTGCAGGAATACGATAATTAAATGGGTTTTTCTTGGAAATGATAATATATTTGGGAAAACATATCAGTAGGATGAAATGGTACTTAATGGAGTAGCTATAGTGCGACAAAGTACCAACAGTTTATGGCATGAAAGATTCAAATTGATTCAAGACCAGTGATTCAAAAAAAAAAAAAAAAAACGGAAAAGTTGCCCTGAAAAAGTCTTAACTAAGGTCTCAGAAAAATCATTGCCTACGCAGATGATGTCTCAGCTGTTAACGAACTGCTCAGATGGTCCAACAAATGCAGCCTTTCCGTTAACCCGACGAAGACTGAACTAGTTCTATTCACAAGAAAACATAAACTCCCTGACTTCACTTTACCCAAAATAAGAGGATCCATTCTCAAACTTTCAAATAGCGCTAGCTATTTAGGCCTAAAGCTTGACTGCAAGCCAAATTGGAAAGAGAATGTCGTTGAACGTGCCAGGAAATGGGGCTGGCTGTCGTATACATTTGCAAGAAAGCAGTGGTCACCACTTGGGACCTACAATCGAGCATCATGCACTGGCATACATGTCGGTAATAAAACTTTAAGTATGGGGTACTGGTATGGTGGCCTGACCTGGAGAAGAAGTCCAACCTATCCATAATGTAAAAAACTCAGCGAGTAGCATGTCTCAGCATTACCGGTGCACTTAGAACTTCTCCCACAGCGCCGCTCCAAACCATGCTCTAACTACTTCCGATCGAGATCGTCAGTAAACAATTGGCTATAAGCTCAGCAATAAGACTAAGCAGTGGAAGGAACAACCCCACTTCCGCTGAGCACCTGCTCACTGAATATAACTTTAACAGGGGCTACATGCACTCAATACCGGACAGAGCTGAGTGGACGCAACGCGATGTCCTATACAATAAATCGCTGTCAATTTTCACGAACGGGTCCGAAACCAAGGACGGAGTTGGTGCCGGAATCCTTTCAGAAGACCTGGACATACACCTCTCTTTTAATCTTCTAAACCATTGCAGCGTTTTTCAAGCCGAAGTTACCGATGACTGGCTAAGGGCTAATACACTTTCAACATCGGATATTGCTATCTACGTCGATAGTCAAGCAGCCATCAAATCCCTCGCATCCAGCACTATGAGATCGAAGGCAGTAAAAGACTACCGCGTTCAGTACAACCTCATCCATTGCTGGGTACCAGGTCACTGTGACGTACCAGGGAATTGTGCAGCTGACGAACTGGCCCGACAAGGCTCCGCTGGTGCAAACAGCATTATCGGCATCGAAGCGCCAACGTCTTATGTTAAGTATCTTATTCAAACCGACACGCGGAGAAAGTGGCAAATCTCCGATGGCAACATCTAGGCCAATGCAACACCGCCAGACTTAGACTTCTGTTCTAGGTTAGGTTAGGTAAGTGGGCAGGTGTAGGGGGATAGAAAACCTCCACACCACACTCAGGTCAGTATAGACCCATTGTGATACCCAAGGGGGGAAAGGAGATAGAAAAAGGAAATCCCTACCTCGTGGAAAAATACCGTCTTGTAAGTATCCTAAAGAAAGAACTAAGTACTCACTGTGTCCTAGATACAAACCATCCAGAGGATTTGATGAAGTTTGCGATGTCATTTATTGGTCTGTTGGACAACTCTTCTAGATCCTCAAAGAAGTGTTGCCCAAGGATCTTATTTCTCAAATGATAGAGGCCTGGGCAATGACAGAGAAAGTGGGCGGTGTCCTCCTGAGCCTCCTCGTCGCCGCAGCCTCTACAAAGATCTTCGCTAGTCGCACGTAGTTTTTTCATGTGGTACCGCATGGTGTTATGCCCCGTAATGATTCCAATTAGAGTAGAGAGGGATTTTCTGTGCCTCTGTATGAGTCTATTGGTTCTTACTCTGTGGACTTCTGGTCTAAGTATTGTACATCTTCATCGAGGGCCGAACCTAACCAACGAACAGAAACGCGATCCAGAGATTTGGTTGACGCCTGTATTAGAGGATGAGAATGGCGGCTTTCTCCCTCAAAATAATTTAAGACCGTGGGTGTTACTCCAGTGGAAAATGCACATGTTGCTTTCCCAACTGTTTAGGATATATTTAAAAGCAGAATCAAATATTTCGCAAAAGGGTTTCGATCCATTGAAAAATTCAGAGGAGCCTTTTCTATCGAGCAGATCCGCAAGTTCGTTGCCATCAACTGATCAAGTGAGAGATCAGTACATTGAGCATCGCTTGGCTGTTGGTGAGTATGCGAACAGTGGCACCTCATTTGATGTCTGATTGCAGGTTTATGCTTGCGCGAATCTCAGTATTGTAAGGCTCAGTCTGCAAAACACTGGGACTCTTTCCAAGTGGTTTCATAACTTTATAATTGGGTCCATACACACCCGCACGAACTCCTGAATCAATTTTTGATCCATCGGTATACCACATGTTTCACTTTGGACCAAGCATCGGTCCGCCATTATTTCATGTATCACGACTTGGGATGTCCACCTCAAACCTTCTACCGATGCGGAATGGTTTAGGCATAATGCCGTTTCATTCCGCTTGACATACGTATAAGAAAAGACCGATTGTGGTCATCGAGCCTTTACGGCCATGCCTCCATTCTATCCCGTTGGGGGACCACCAGTGGATTGACGGGAACTGATCACATGAATCCGATGCTAGCATTTGAAGGAGATTCACTGCAAGCATTACTGACAGAATATACTGGAAGAACCGAAGAACCACGAAGAAAAAGGAGTTGGCTTTCTATACCGACGGTTCTAAGATGGACGTTGGCACAGGAGCCGGAATTTATTGTGAAGCCCTAGGAATAAACCACTCCCTTAGAATAAACGACGACTGTAGCGTCTTACAGACCGAAGTCACAGCCATCATACAGGCTGCTGAAATTATACGCGAGAGTAATATCGTTGGTAAAACGATCACTGTCTATATAGACAGCCAGGCAGCCGTTAAGGCTCTGGACTCTGCCGTAATTAGGTCGAGGCTTATGAGAAGCTGCAAATCACTCTTAAACGAGATATCTTTTTGAACTAGAGAAAATTCGGTGACATTTCATATTCTTGAGCAAAAATAGTATTAAATGCCACATTATTGGCCTAAGTTACAAGAAATAAATTCAGCGGGTTGTGGTGACCCTTTAAAGTTAAGTTTATATACATTTATAATTCAATACAAGAATTCATTTAAACTGAGAAAAATAAAACACATTTAGTATTTGGAAGAACAGAATAATAAAAAATTTCAAATTTATGATAAAAATACGTTGAAAGAACAAAACACCAAAATATCAGAAGCTAACTAACAATAGATTCTATACTTTTAATATCTTGGGCTAAGAGCCAATGTCTTACGAGATTCATAAATCTGTTAATGGGACTAAGAGTCCTAAGCCAAAAGGGAAGTTTATTAAAGAGACGGCATGATGCAACAGTATAAAAATGTTTATAGGCCGTAGTCCGAAAGTTTGGAACAGCTACTAGATGCAAGTGATTGCTACGTGTATTATGACCTTCCAGAACTCTAGTATTCATGTTACCAGATCTATAAAAGAATGACTTTAGGACTTTAAAGCAATACAACTGGCGGACAGGAAGAATTTTAAGTTCGAAGAATAATGAAAAACTCGGATGTAAGCGACTTTTCCCGCATATTTTTCTTACAATATATTTTTGTAAAACAAGAAGAAGTTGAAATAGGCTCCTCCCCAACAAGTTATGCCATATTGGAGTTTGGAGTGAAAAATTCCATAATAGATTATTTTAAGAAGCTTTGTTGAGCAGACCCTTCTCAAATAAAAGAAACTCCTAAGCGTTGCACGAAAATATTGCCTCAAGTTATCTATATGATTACAAAAACACATTTTGGAGTCAATAATAAGCCCCAGGTATTTAAACTCATTGACGCTCTCAATTTGAAAACACTTTTCGCTGCAGTTAAGATTGCTACAAAATGTTTTTGAGGAAGAGCTGGAACTGTAGAAGCAGCTCAACAGCTTAAACCTTTGGCACTCGGGGGCATGAAAAAAAACGTCAGCGTCAAAGAAGTTTTGCCCCGACAGACTGAAAAACATTATTTTCGTTTTGAAACTGATAATCAGTTTGTGCACGGCGAACCATGTCCTTAGCAGTTCCAAATCTGAATTGATATCAACAATTAAATTGAGAGGGCTTACCGAACCGTAGGCTAAACCTACATCATCCGCAAAAGCAGTTAGACGTCCTCTGAAAGCTAACTCAAATAGTGAATTAACGTAGATCAGGAAGAGAATCGGTCCCAATACTGACCCTTGAGGCACACCTAAATTTATAAGCTTAATTTCACTTCTTATTTTATCAATTTATACTCTTTGTGATCTATTTTTAAGATATGTTTTAAACCAATTAAGCATAAAACCTCGAAAGCCAGCATTTTGTATCTTCAGCAGCAAAATAATGTGGTTAACCATAACAAAGGCTTTGGTAATATCGACAAATAGACCTGCTGTGAACATTTTACTATCTAAGTTCTTGAAGATTTGTGAACAAAAATTCAACAGTGCATCTTCTGTACTTTTACCTTTTTGAAATCCGAATTGGAATGAACTCCAAAAGCAAGTTTTATTCAGAAAGCTAACAACCCTATTTTTTACTACTTTTTCAAAAACTTTGCTTATTGAAGGAAGAAGCGAAATAGGCCTGTAGTTGGTCACATTATTAGCAGCACCTTTTTTGTAAAGAGGCACTACATCTGCACATTTAAGAGATTCGGGAAATACACCAGATAAAACACTTTTATTAAAAATGTGCGCCAAGACATCAACAACAAAGCATGCAAAGCATTCCACAGGAATTAGAATTTTTTTAGGTACCTATAGTTTTTAATAACTCTAAGCCTGTAATGGGCTCGAAAAAAAAGGTACGGTTCTGACTAGGTTCGTAAGGAGTACATAAGGAACTAGAATTGTGGCAAAAAGATATAGCAGAATTCGGATGGATAATGTTTGCAAAGTAATTATTGAAGATATCAGCAACTTTAAGCTTATCATTGACAATGATATCATTAAAGAGAATCGATGTAGGCCTTTTAGATGAAGGACGCTTATTAAGAATGTTATTTACTAATTGCCATTCTCCTCTAAGATTCCCTCTAGATGAGTTAAATTGGTGTTTGTAATATGTATCACGACATTTTGATACTGTATGCTTTACTTCCAGACATAGCTTTTTGTATTTCTTTTTCAGGCTTATATTACTGAGGTTCCTAGTACATTTTAGTCGGAGTTTATTTTTCTTATTGATTAAGTACACAAGATCCGAAGTAATCCACGGTTTGAGTCTTTTTGATGATTTTTTAATTCTTGTCGTAAAACTACAATTTTGTATATGATTGGTAAGACATTTTGTAAATAGATCATATGACTTAGATGCATCTGGTTCTGTAAGAACATCTTGCCATGACTCAACGCAAAGACAAGACTTCAAATTAGTAAAGTTAGTTTTAGTGGCCTCATTTGGAGACCTTGACTCATGCTTTTTACCTTTTGCCGTACTAACCAGAAGACCTGTCATTGAATGATCAGTGATCGCAACATCCAGGACACATTTTTCAAAAGAATCAAGGGAAATATTAGAAAAACGACCGTAAATGTGATCTTAACATCTACCAGATGACAATCTTGTCGGTTCATTTATAAAAGATTCTAATCCATGTGATGCCAATAAAGCCAAATAAGATGCAACTGTGTTATTTTTATCGAGAATGTTAAAATTAAAATCACCTAATACTATAAGATTATTTGATTTTTCATCACTTAGCAAATTTGAAAATTCTTCCAAAAACACAGAAAAATCATATCTGTGAAGCCGATAAACGCAAAGAACAACATAAATTATCTTGTTCACTGTAAAGGACAGTTTCAAGATGTCAGCACTCAAAAAGTTAAGAAAATACGTAGGTACACAATCATCATAGTCCTGTTTGACAAAACAGCCTACACCACCTGCTGCATAACACTCATTGGTTTTTGCGAAAAATTCATAACCCGGCAAACAATAATCTTTTTTCTCGAAATCATAGATCCAAATCTCCGATACAAATACAAAATCAGGCAAAGAGACAAAAGAGTCAAGCTGGGATACAAGATTTGAGAAATTTTCTCTTAGACTTCTGATGTTTTGGTGTATGAAGAATAGTTTGTTTACACAATACAGTTCGGATATAAAAGCTTGTTCACAATTAGTATAGATTTGGTTAGAGGTAGTAATATCATCGAAGCAATTAAAATCAGAAGACATAACAATAATTAAACAATTTTTCTATTACAAGACTAAATTAAGATCTTCGAAAGATTTAATTGCGATGATATTACTGCCTTCAACTTTTCTCATAAGAACTTTGTTTTTACTAAACCATACATATTTCAAAATGGGTAAATCAGGGTTTGCTCTCTGGCAGTACAATGGACCAGTTGTGTCTGAGTGCTCCAGTCGAGTGTTTCCTATCCCGACAAAAAAAAAAAAAAAAAAAAAAAAATACATATTTGTAGTTTTTTTCTTTTTTCACGTCTTTCGCTCGCATTAATAACGCCTGGGTGTATTTAGTGAGAGCATCGTTGACATATACAAAGTTGCGTTGACCTTTGTTGCCGCTGTTTTTGGTGCTGCTGCTACCATGATAACCCGAGTGCAGGTTTTGCTTCTTCTTCTTCTTCTCTTGCATAATCCGCTGTTTGAGAGCGAAGTCGGAGAGTTGCACGCATATGATCGGCTTGCTTGGAGCTCCGCTGTTCGTATTTTTCCCGTTCTTTTTTTGAACATTCTTCACGTAGCACTTAGTAAATTGGTGGTCAGCTACATTGATATCCAATGCATCTCGAAAGAAATTCTGTGCAACATTCATTGAGTTGTTGTCGTTGACGTCAGATAAACCAACGATATCAATGCAGTTTTGGAGTGTGTTCTGTTGTTGCCAATTCAGTCTGGATTGCAGTAAATGTATTTTGGATTTAAGAGTAGCGTTCTCTTCACGCAGTTCGGTTAACGTTTTAAGGAACTCTTTGTTGATTTCTTCCAAATTAGAAAGCTTCATGTAGACCATTTGAAGTGTAAAATCGTCAGGTGGTTCGATTAATTTAGGTTCTTCATTGTTCGTTTTCCTTGAGTTACTTGCCGCTTTATCCCTTTTTTGCGAATCAGTGTGCTTATTTGCCAGAGACGATAGGGGTAAATTAAGAGATCTTCGTCTAAGGACAGTGCATTTATCGCATCGAAAAGGTATTCCACTAGTTTTCATATATTCAAAGTCCTGCTCGAATATATTTACACATGCGCCATGAAATAGCCCTTTGCAGTCATCACAAGACACTTTTAAAACGCAGGTTCTTTCAACTTTTTCGGATATCTAGACCCAATGCGGTGACCCTCTGCTGCGTACCAGGGCATATGAATATCGAAGGTAACGAAAGGGCTGACGAGCTTGCTAGGAAAGGGTTGGCGCTGCCCTCCCCTCTGTAGCAACCCCAATCAGTTCCTTGCGGAAAAAAATAGAGGATGAAGCCACCGGTCGAGCAAACAGACGCGGGGTTCATCTGGAAACATGCGCAACGGCCAGGGCGCTATGGCCGGCCTACAGCAAGAAGAGATCAACCTCTCTGGTAAAACTTTGTCGTTATAACGCAAGGGTCATTTCTGTCATAATTACTGGACATTGTGCCATTGGCGTTCACGCGGAGCGATTCGGTGTGCTGCATAACGACTATTGCAGAAGTTGTAGGGATGAAGAAGAAATTGAATCTGTTCGTCACCTTTTGTGTGACTGTCCTGCCCTATCTGTCAGAAGAATGAGGACTCTTGGTAGTTACTTCTTCTTGGAGCTGGAAGACTTGAGTAATGTTGATCCGACGGACCTCCTGAGATTCATATCACTTTCTGGGTGGTTCTAACAGCGGATTTTTTTCACAGCGTTTCCAGGGTTAAATAATTGGGCACAATGGACCCGTACTGTTGGTCTAAGTGAGCAGTGACTCTTGTCACAAGGCACCCATCTACCTAATCTAACCTAAAAATAATGCCAGAATCCATGCTGAGCATATATAGCTAGGAGAAGTCGGTTAATAAATCCATGAGATCCACGTGATCACATGTATTATTTTCATCCGACTTTTGAATACTAACTGCACTGCCAATTGCCACTTTCTTGACGAATATACGGGGTGAATCTGATTTGTACCTGCGATTCCGAGACATACATACCTACCTTTGAAGTTGATTGACTTTGTTAATGGTTGTGACTTCTTTTGTTTTTGTCCAGGCAATGGGTGCGTACGTTAGGATGGGTCTAACCACCGTGGTATATAACCAGAATGTGCCCTTTGGGCAAAGACCTCAAGTTTTGCCATACATTCAGGCCCAGGTCGCTTGGCAATTTCGTGTTTAATATGGCAGTTTCAGTTAAGTTTTTTTTTTATCTAGGACAATTCTTAGGTATTTTGTTTCGTCGGAAAAACCAGTGGCTCCACTATTTAGAGCCACTGAAACAAGGTTTAGCGTTCTTCTTCTTGTGAATGATACAACGACTGCCTTGCCGGCCCTCGCCAGCACATCAGTCTGAGATTGTAAGGAGTGCGTATTGTATGAGTTGACACACTCTTCATGATTGCCCTTGATTATAATCACTACTAGATCATCTGCATGGCCTATAGCTCTGAAGCCATAAGAGAGGTGAGAGGATACTGCCTTGAAGGCAGTCTTTTGCTCCGGAGACCGTCACAGAGATCCTTGCTGACGTAGATGTTATTATGTAGCGGTCGAGCATAGTCCTAACCCATCTGATTGTATGTTGATCGATTCCCCTGCATCTCACGGCACTAGTGATGGAGTCATAGTCGGTGTTTTCAAAAACACGTTCTATAGTAAGGAACGCACAAAGAGTGGAAGGCGGATTTTATCTCTGAACGAGATAGTGAAGGAAGCTTCTGTGGATCGAACTTTCTTGTATGCATATTGAATGGAGTCTAGAGGTACTGTCTTTTCAAGATAAACGATGACAAGATCTTACTGGGTATGTTACCTTCCTTAGGCATAAACACCACATTTACATCCCGCCAAGTCAGTGGAATGTATCCCAGGTGAAAGCTTATTCTAAATAGAGCTACCAAGGCGAGTAAGATGTTATCAAGACCCTTCTGGATAAGGGATAGAAAAACACCATCGCCGCCTGATGCCTTAAAAAGTTTTAATGGTCATGACATTGCCCAATTAATTCCTTTTTTTTTTTTCGCTGAACAGATTTCCAGACAAGCTGTTGATTCTTCTGGAGTTGCCTGCCACAAGTGGTGCTTTTAGGAGCAACAAGTTGCTATTGTTGAATCTGGGAAGTGAACCTCGAGCAGAGTCATTTCGATTAGATGTGTAGGTGCCATCAGATTTGATAAGCAACCCTATCCCATTGGAATGCGCCTTTGAGAGAGCCTTTTGGAAACGAGCTGCGACTGGAAGGGATTCAATGTTTTCGCAGTTCTTTCTTTATGTTAATCTAATAAATTTCCCCAACTCAATGTTGAATTTAGTCAGTGCGGATCTATATTCGTTCAAAATTATGGTGCGTTAACTATGTTAAAAAGTTTTCTAAACCCTTTTCGGAGAGTTTCTAGCTGGTCATTCCACCATGGTACGAATTGTTCAGCCATTTTGTTATTTTTTACGATGCAGCTATTCTTAAAAGATGAAATCTTCTCAGAATTGTACTAGAGAAGGCCTGGGAGTATGTCAACCCTGTCTACAGTTGCTTTGTGGATATGAAGAAGGCATATGATCGCGCTTCTCGAGGCAAACTCTGGAATATTCTGCAGAAGTATGGGATAGCCTATACTAGGACATTGACAGCCAGTAGGGTTCACATACAGCGACTAAGATGGCTGGGTCATGTAGAGCGGATGGAGCCCAACATTTCAGCCAAGAAAGTCTTCGAATCCAACTCGAATGGACGGCGCAGTATAGGACGACCTCGCGGTAGGTTGCGCAAACAAGTAGAGAGGGACCTCAACCAACTTGGCGTGCGCCACTGGAGGCAGCTGGCTCATAAACGGGCTGCCTAGAGAGGTTTGTTGCTTGAGGCAAAAATACATATTTGTAGTTTTTTTCTTTTTTCACGTCTTTCGCTCGCATTAATAACGCCTGGGTGTATTTAGTGAGAGCATCGTTGACATATACAAAGTTGCGTTGACCTTTGTTGCCGCTGTTTTTGGTGCTGCTGCTACCATGATAACCCGAGTGCAGGTTTTGCTTCTTCTTCTTCTTCTCTTGCATAATCCGCTGTTTGAGAGCGAAGTCGGAGAGTTGCACGCATATGATCGGCTTGCTTGGAGCTCCGCTGTTCGTATTTTTCCCGTTCTTTTTTTGAACATTCTTCACGTAGCACTTAGTAAATTGGTGGTCAGCTACATTGATATCCAATGCATCTCGAAAGAAATTCTGTGCAACATTCATTGAGTTGTTGTCGTTGACGTCAGATAAACCAACGATATCAATGCAGTTTTGGAGTGTGTTCTGTTGTTGCCAATTCAGTCTGGATTGCAGTAAATGTATTTTGGATTTAAGAGTAGCGTTCTCTTCACGCAGTTCGGTTAACGTTTTAAGGAACTCTTTGTTGATTTCTTCCAAATTAGAAAGCTTCATGTAGACCATTTGAAGTGTAAAATCGTCAGGTGGTTCGATTAATTTAGGTTCTTCATTGTTCGTTTTCCTTGAGTTACTTGCCGCTTTATCCCTTTTTTGCGAATCAGTGTGCTTATTTGCCAGAGACGATAGGGGTAAATTAAGAGATCTTCGTCTAAGGACAGTGCATTTATCGCATCGAAAAGGTATTCCACTAGTTTTCATATATTCAAAGTCCTGCTCGAATATATTTACACATGCGCCATGAAATAGCCCTTTGCAGTCATCACAAGACACTTTTAAAACGCAGGTTCTTTCAACTTTTTCGGATATCTAGACCCAATGCGGTGACCCTCTGCTGCGTACCAGGGCATATGAATATCGAAGGTAACGAAAGGGCTGACGAGCTTGCTAGGAAAGGGTTGGCGCTGCCCTCCCCTCTGTAGCAACCCCAATCAGTTCCTTGCGGAAAAAAATAGAGGATGAAGCCACCGGTCGAGCAAACAGACGCGGGGTTCATCTGGAAACATGCGCAACGGCCAGGGCGCTATGGCCGGCCTACAGCAAGAAGAGATCAACCTCTCTGGTAAAACTTTGTCGTTATAACGCAAGGGTCATTTCTGTCATAATTACTGGACATTGTGCCATTGGCGTTCACGCGGAGCGATTCGGTGTGCTGCATAACGACTATTGCAGAAGTTGTAGGGATGAAGAAGAAATTGAATCTGTTCGTCACCTTTTGTGTGACTGTCCTGCCCTATCTGTCAGAAGAATGAGGACTCTTGGTAGTTACTTCTTCTTGGAGCTGGAAGACTTGAGTAATGTTGATCCGACGGACCTCCTGAGATTCATATCACTTTCTGGGTGGTTCTAACAGCGGATTTTTTTCACAGCGTTTCCAGGGTTAAATAATTGGGCACAATGGACCCGTACTGTTGGTCTAAGTGAGCAGTGACTCTTGTCACAAGGCACCCATCTACCTAATCTAACCTAAAAATAATGCCAGAATCCATGCTGAGCATATATAGCTAGGAGAAGTCGGTTAATAAATCCATGAGATCCACGTGATCACATGTATTATTTTCATCCGACTTTTGAATACTAACTGCACTGCCAATTGCCACTTTCTTGACGAATATACGGGGTGAATCTGATTTGTACCTGCGATTCCGAGACATACATACCTACCTTTGAAGTTGATTGACTTTGTTAATGGTTGTGACTTCTTTTGTTTTTGTCCAGGCAATGGGTGCGTACGTTAGGATGGGTCTAACCACCGTGGTATATAACCAGAATGTGCCCTTTGGGCAAAGACCTCAAGTTTTGCCATACATTCAGGCCCAGGTCGCTTGGCAATTTCGTGTTTAATATGGCAGTTTCAGTTAAGTTTTTTTTTTATCTAGGACAATTCTTAGGTATTTTGTTTCGTCGGAAAAACCAGTGGCTCCACTATTTAGAGCCACTGAAACAAGGTTTAGCGTTCTTCTTCTTGTGAATGATACAACGACTGCCTTGCCGGCCCTCGCCAGCACATCAGTCTGAGATTGTAAGGAGTGCGTATTGTATGAGTTGACACACTCTTCATGATTGCCCTTGATTATAATCACTACTAGATCATCTGCATGGCCTATAGCTCTGAAGCCATAAGAGAGGTGAGAGGATACTGCCTTGAAGGCAGTCTTTTGCTCCGGAGACCGTCACAGAGATCCTTGCTGACGTAGATGTTATTATGTAGCGGTCGAGCATAGTCCTAACCCATCTGATTGTATGTTGATCGATTCCCCTGCATCTCACGGCACTAGTGATGGAGTCATAGTCGGTGTTTTCAAAAACACGTTCTATAGTAAGGAACGCACAAAGAGTGGAAGGCGGATTTTATCTCTGAACGAGATAGTGAAGGAAGCTTCTGTGGATCGAACTTTCTTGTATGCATATTGAATGGAGTCTAGAGGTACTGTCTTTTCAAGATAAACGATGACAAGATCTTACTGGGTATGTTACCTTCCTTAGGCATAAACACCACATTTACATCCCGCCAAGTCAGTGGAATGTATCCCAGGTGAAAGCTTATTCTAAATAGAGCTACCAAGGCGAGTAAGATGTTATCAAGACCCTTCTGGATAAGGGATAGAAAAACACCATCGCCGCCTGATGCCTTAAAAAGTTTTAATGGTCATGACATTGCCCAATTAATTCCTTTTTTTTTTTCGCTGAACAGATTTCCAGACAAGCTGTTGATTCTTCTGGAGTTGCCTGCCACAAGTGGTGCTTTTAGGAGCAACAAGTTGCTATTGTTGAATCTGGGAAGTGAACCTCGAGCAGAGTCATTTCGATTAGATGTGTAGGTGCCATCAGATTTGATAAGCAACCCTATCCCATTGGAATGCGCCTTTGAGAGAGCCTTTTGGAAACGAGCTGCGACTGGAAGGGATTCAATGTTTTCGCAGTTCTTTCTTTATGTTAATCTAATAAATTTCCCCAACTCAATGTTGAATTTAGTCAGTGCGGATCTATATTCGTTCAAAATTATGGTGCGTTAACTATGTTAAAAAGTTTTCTAAACCCTTTTCGGAGAGTTTCTAGCTGGTCATTCCACCATGGTACGAATTGTTCAGCCATTTTGTTATTTTTTACGATGCAGCTATTCTTAAAAGATGAAATCTTCTCAGAATTGTACTAGAGAAGGCCTGGGAGTATGTCAACCCTGTCTACAGTTGCTTTGTGGATATGAAGAAGGCATATGATCGCGCTTCTCGAGGCAAACTCTGGAATATTCTGCAGAAGTATGGGATAGCCTATACTAGGACATTGACAGCCAGTAGGGTTCACATACAGCGACTAAGATGGCTGGGTCATGTAGAGCGGATGGAGCCCAACATTTCAGCCAAGAAAGTCTTCGAATCCAACTCGAATGGACGGCGCAGTATAGGACGACCTCGCGGTAGGTTGCGCAAACAAGTAGAGAGGGACCTCAACCAACTTGGCGTGCGCCACTGGAGGCAGCTGGCTCATAAACGGGCTGCCTAGAGAGGTTTGTTGCTTGAGGCCCAGGTCCACCTTGGTACAGTCCAAGGGGGCGCCACCTAAGAAAGTAAGTAAGTATGGAATTGATGGTTTCTTGATAGGTTTTGTTCAGTCTTTATATAAACACGACTGTCGGGTAAAAAGCAATACCGTTCACAGCAGGCATTGGACTCCAGCAGGGGTGCATTTTGACATCTCTCTTCTTCATTATATGGACTGCATGTTACAGGGTTTCAAATTGAGAGACTTAATAATTAGTCATGTTCTCCGCGCAGATGATTTGGTTATCCTTGGCTCCAAATTTCAGTGCGCACGAGAAAGGTTATGATATTATGAACGTGATGATCTTGGAATGAAAGTAAATGTGAACAAATCGGAAGATTCAGAACCTCAGCTCAGTGCACTCTGCAATGTGAAGACCCATTAAAGCAGGTGGAGAGGTTTAAGTGCTTCGCAGTTAAAATTGAGTTATCGATGTTTAACTCGGTATATGTTCCAACTCATGAAATATGGTTAGTGACCGGATGATTAGAATTGTGGTTACAAGGTGGCGAAATGGGATTTTTTGTGGTGTTGCTGGAATAACTTGCAAGGATGGAGTGAACAGCATCAGAGTTAGAGACGCATGTCTTGGCGGAAGCATATGCCTACCTGGTGTGCGCCCTTCTGTTAAAAAGTTTCAACCCGGTCGTGTTCCCCGCGCACAAAATCTAAGTGATGCAGGTGCTGCAACTTTTAGAAGTTCCAGCATCAGTGGGCAGAAACTGATTGACGTGAGCAAAGCCCTTGAAATGAAACATTCAATTGCTGCTACCGCTCTGATAAGTAGTAGACTATCCGTGGTTTACATAAGCCCCCAGGCGCATTTGTGACTTCAGAGGTGTTCTTAGAGCCACAGCGGTATGTGACGAGCGATCCGAGAAACCAAGAGCTTGTCTAATTATGCCGAATTTCTTCTCAGTGACTAAGTTTGGACAATTCTGTGGCTAGGACTTGGTTGCAACAGCTGTAAGCTACGAAACGAATGAAAGTAACAAAACTTTCGTCATTGCGTCGCTTACTTTTTTTATGATTCGGTAGTGCCTCCACCATCGAAGGCCGGTTGCCGAACTCATAAAGTACTGTGACACTCGGGAGATGGGGCTAATTATACGCCAGAAGTGTTCTTATCAGACCATAGATAGATCCCTTTCCAAATTGAATGCGAAGCTATAACTTTGCAGGAGAAGACGAGTCCGGGGAAAATCAACTGGGTACACTTTAGGGAAGAGCTAGACAGATCTGCCAAAACTACAAATAAACTCAGGACAAGATAAAACGTGGACGATGCTGTTTAAAGCCTGAACTCACGTGCTCAGTGACAAGAAACTTTTGCTTAACGCCGGTTCCCTGGTGGAGCCCAAAACTACAGACACTCAGAGAAGAAACCAGAAAACTTCTAAATAGGCCACTCAAGACAAATTTAGAGGGGGACTGGGATCTTTTTAGATCGAAACAAAACGACTATAAGAAGTTAATTGGGTTGTCGAAGAGTGCTTCTTATAAAGATTTTTGTGAAAAGATCGAGACACTCAGTGAAACCAATAGGTTGGTTAAAGTCCTCAGAAAGTTTGATGGCAAATTCAGTTGAGAGTTGAGTTCTGCTGGAGACTCATTCTCCAAGCAATCAGATAACCATCGACTCACAGCTTGACCCACTTACCCGGGCTGAGCTTGATCTAAGTCAGAAACATCAGCGCAGCTGGTATATTGCATCAGCCGACGCCATCAAATATGTTGCGGCATCTTTTGATGGTTTGGTTTCAAATCACCTGGCACCGATAGAATATATCCAGCTATGTTGCAATACGGTATAGATCAGCTGCTGCTAACTCTAAAAAGAATTTGCATCGGTGTTGGCTTGGCTGGCATATATTCCTACACCTTGGCGAACAGTCAGAGTAACCTTTATACCAAAACTATTCGCTCCTCAGGAGTTTCAGGCCCATAATTTTCATCGATATTGAGGGTGATTTTGACAATGCGACGTTTGACTGCATGTGCGACTCGAACAGACAAAACGTGGTAGATGAAACATACATTCGAGCAAGTATTGTGGATTAGTGTAATGCTGGTGAATAGAACTTTGATAGTGGATGCCGATTGTGGCCGATATGTTATGACAGGGATATGGTAAACAGGGGCTGTCCGCAAGGTGGATTTCTGTCTTCACTGCTATGGTGCATGGTGGTCGAATCTCTCTTGAACACTGTAAACAGTTCTAACGTCTACGCTCAGGCATACCTGGATGATGTTGCTGTAGTTTCTGTTGGGATATGCTTGTTGACGGTCTGTGCTAATGCGCAGGCAGCGCTAAACTCGATCGGTGAATGGTGCACTAGGAACGAGCCAGATATCTATGAGTGATTCTAGATAAAAATACTTCATTGGTCTAAACACGTCGAGTCGAAAACATCCAATGCGCTCTCAGTTTTCTGTTAGTGTAAGGGTGCTTTAGGCAAGACATGGGGCTTATCACCGGATAAGGTTCTCTGGATCTATACGGCTATTATCTCCATTCCTCATATATGCATTGGTTGTTTGGCGGAAAGGGATTTCGAATAAATATCCGACCGTCTTTTGGACCAAACTCCAAAGAAATGCTTGCCTCGGCTGCACGGAAGCTTTTCCGAGTACGCCTGGCTCTGCTTTAGATGCCTGCTACTGAAGGGGTGGTTTTTGGTATACTCCACACTGGAATTTTGATGAACTTGCGCGATACTTATCTTATGACTCAGGTCTATGGATACCCCGTCTAACTCAATGGCACTAGAGCTCCGGGTATTGCACAAATTTAAAGTCGACATTCCTTGCGTTCAGCACCGGTTTCTGCCGGAGTCTGAGCCAGGAATAGAATGTAAGTTGGTAAGTTGGTGGTAAGTTTTATGGACGGCTCCAAAACCAGTCAAGGGTCTGGTGCTGGTGTCTTAATCGAAGACAACAATATTGGGCTTAACTTCTCGTTGTTTTCCAATCGAAAACTTATGCAATCCTAATGGCTATGAACTATGTTGTGAAGACAGGTGGAAGAGTCGAAGTATTTGCGTCTTAAGCGACAGTCAGGCTGTGCTTAAGGCCTTGCTTAACTACTTGAATTCGATCACACGGATGAATTCTATGTCTCTTATCTGGGTCTCAGGTCACACACAGCTAGGCAAGGCTCAGAAGAGGTTTTCTCAGGACCCGAACCGACGATTAGGTTTTTAGCGGATACAGACTCTCCAGGGTGTAGTTCTAATGATCCCGAATATCTGTAAGAAATCAGCTGCATTCTGTTGTCTCTCAGCAGAAAAGACTGCAGACAACTTATTGGTGTCTTGACTGGCCACTTCGCTTTCGCTAAGCATCTTACTGTGATAGCCTAAAGTGACACTACAGCCTACGACGCTTGTGAAGAGGGGGATGATACTGCGGATAATTTTCTCTATAAGTGTCCTGGCTTTGCCAGCATCAAGTGGCAGATTTTTGGTGTTGATGTGGTGAGTGCTGGTACTGCAAGCTCTTCATCACTGAAGTGCCTGCTTGGCTTTTTTTTTAGAAAGACAGGGAAATTTAAATAAAATCGGTAAGCCAGGATTTTTCTCCGTGGTAGTGCAATGAACTAATTACGTCTGAGTGCTCCAGTCGAGCTTTTAAAATTCAAAAAAAAAAGGCGACGTACTCATTGTTAAGCAGATAGTTCTTCGAACGGAACGATCTACACTTCGATAGTTTGTTCACGTCGTAAACATGTCCACAAATATTGGACAGATTTTTCTTCGAAGTTAATTTGAGACGGCTTTCTCAGGGA
The DNA here is from genome assembly GCA_945910035.1 of Brachypalpus laphriformis. Classification (NCBI taxonomy): domain Eukaryota; kingdom Metazoa; phylum Arthropoda; class Insecta; order Diptera; family Syrphidae; genus Brachypalpus; species Brachypalpus laphriformis. The sequence goes on from OX246753.1 coordinate 41,176,690, forward strand.
ACATTCTCTAAGTCTACCACAGTCTCCTGAGGCACAGACATTTTGTGAAAATAATAACAAAATAACGAACGCGAGGTGCAGTTGCTAAATTTGTATTCATAAGGAGTAATTCCATTTGTTGTCTGCAGTTTGCGTCTGATTTCATCCATTTTGAATGCTTCCGATATCGTGATCTTTAACGAGGATTCCTGCCTTTAAAAATCTCCTAACCAGTACCAAAAGAACAAATTAAGTCAAAGCAAGTGGACGCTTAATGATCAATGAATGATTTACGGCACAAAATATGACTCAAATACATATACAGAAAGTGTCAAGCAATAGCATCTACATCACCAATAAATGAACTTACGTGAACTAATTGTACTAAGTGAGACATTTTCAACCAAACCCGATATAGTACTTTGCATAGAGGTGTCCGACAGTCGCCGACCACAAGAGGAATTATCACTAAACTGCTGTGGATGTGACTGGATTATTTCCACTAAAAGAGATGAAAAAATATAGAAACATCTGATGATCATACAACACACCGGAACTTACACAAATGCAAAGGCTGTCCATTGCCCAGTGGATACTTAGCATATCGCGGTACATTCACAGGTGATAGCATTGAAAACCTCGCACTAAGCAATGGTTCTAGTCTCGAAGCAATCGGATCGGTAGGATGGAACATATTGTACACTTGCAGGCAGTTTGGTCGCATCAAAGCTAAAAAGAAAAACAAAACAAACAGTCAAACAGCAAAGCTTAAGCCACCTGTAAGGGAATGCTTACCGTGTCTAGAGTCATGTAGTTTCCTTGATGCCAAAACAATCGATAAGGGTGTACCAAACATAAAGAAGTCACTCACTTCAAAGTCCAACTTTGGCATACGAGTATCACTGGACGACGAAGATCGTCGCCTTCTTGGCGATGGAGCCACCAACAAACGTTTCGCATCCAATTCAATGTCAAGTAATCTTTCATCTTCATCTCGATTTGTGCCATTTGATCGACACAATGCCTCATAGGCTAACAGTGAACCCATGGAATCACCCAACATTGCTATCTGTCCAGAGAAACCATGTCCATCGTCGCTTTTCAAGAACTCATGGTAGACAATATTTGCGGCCGTAATAGTCTTATTAACTGTATCATGGAATTCTGGTGATCCCACTGAGAGCAATGGAATCGCACCAATAGGAACATCAGCGATATTTGGAATGTCTGCCGCCGAAGGTGATGAATCAAATGAGTATGGACTCAGGCTGGAAAGGATACCTAGGGCATCTGTACAAATCGATGGGCAAGGAACCATCTTAATGGTTACATGAGATATAAGACTTGGATAGTGTTGTCGCATGATGGATTCAAATGCGGCACGGAATGTCGTCACATCGGATTTTTTCGCCGTCAGTTCACTGGTGGCATCTGGAAGAGGAATATTTATATATTATGCGTGGACTTGAAGTTCGTCCTTAGATGCATCAAAACCCGGAAATTTAGAATCCGGACTATCAAAAATGGGAAAATTGCCTCCGAAGGCATTAATATTCGCAGAAATTAGGATTAGAAATACGGTTTATAGAAAATTTAAGAATAAATAAGTTTATTTCGAATTCTACCATCCGCATTCTGAAAAACCCACAAATTCAAAATCCAGATTATCAAGAAATGGTTAAATTGCTTCCGAAAATATTAACATGCGCACGAATTAGGATTAAAAGATCGGATCTAAACATTCCAAATTGCTGAAACCCGGAAATTTTGAATCCGGATTATGAAAAATGGGAAAATTGGCTCCGAAAATTTACATTGCCATTGCCACAAATTAGAATTAGAAATACGGATACGGATTTTAGCACTCCCCATTGTAAAAATTCGGAAATTTAGAATCCGGTATATGAAAAATGGGAAAATTCCCCCCGAAAATACTAACTTTCGCACAAATCGTAATTAAAAAACCAGATATAAACATTCCAAATTGCTGAAATACGGAAATTTTGAGTCCGGATTATCTAAAAATGACAAAATTGGTTTTGGTTTTCCTTTAATTATCTTTTGTTAATTTTTCTTTTTTTTTTCTCCTTTCTTTTTTTTCTCTCATTGAATTTATATCTATAAATTAAACTCACGCAGCTTTTAAATTAAATTAATTATGAACTATTATATGCTCTTCACTAATTTTAAGATATTGCATCTTACTGTGTAGTAGCAAATCGTTGGACATTAAATAAATAAATAAATTGGCTCCGAAAATATTAACTTTGGCAGAAATTAGAATTAAAAATACGGTTTATCGAAAATTTAAGAAGAAATAAATTGAATATCTGTATATTTCGGATTCTACTATTCCGCATTTGGAAAAATCTGGAAATTTAGAATCCGGATAGTAAAAATGGGCAAATTGCCTCCAAAAATGTTAACACTCGGACAAATTGCAATTAGAAATTCAGATTTTAGCATTCCTTATTTAAAAAATCCAGAAATCTAGAATCCGGATTATCAAAAATGGGAAAATTGCCTTTGAAAATATTAACATACGCACAAATTAGGATGAAAAATCCGGTTTATCGAAAATGTAAAACAAAATAAATATACAATATATCTCCATTTCATAATACTTCGGATCTTAACTTTCCGAATCATCCAAATAAATACTGGAATGTGCAAGTCTTATAATAAAGCCAGAAAATCGCATCGAAAAAATATAGAAATCGGATAGTTTAACAATCTGGGACTATTTTTAGTGAGAGATCCGGATTATCGAAATGCAGATCAAGAAATGAAGAAGAAGTCCTTAAATAGATTTAGTACGTCTCAAAAATGTTCAACATTCGACACTCCGGATCTCGGCAGTACAGATTTTAATGACCACGATTTCAAACTTCCAAGCTGTGTTACAAACCCTCAATACTTACCTAAAACACTTCCAGCATGAACCACTAATATCAAAATGGATGTTGGACAAGACGGTGTGCCCGGCGATCCTGGTGGGGAATGTTCATTGCGATCTAAACTAGCCGACTGTTGCAGCTGGCGTTTTGTACCGCGTTCAGAGGCAACCCTCTGTAGGAAGGCTTGATTAAATATACTATCATCCAACTCAGCACCATGCGCTGGTGGACTATCGTCCTCTTCCGCAAGCAACTCTAATGAACTCCATTTAGCCAAGGAGTTTGTCTCAAACGTATCTGAGGGGGTAGGTCAGAATGGTTGCATATCTAGGAAAGTGTCAATCTTACCTAGGCAATCGAAGAACTCTTCTTCAGAAGTCGACTTCGAGTCAACTTCAAGGCGCTCCATACGCCAATTTGCAACCTATAAAGCAGGTGGAAAAGCGGTTTAAATTTTGATTGTATTCTTGAACTAAGACCACGTGCAGATACTATGTGATTTCTAGACAACTATAGCTTAACATGCTTTACATCATGGGAAAAGGTCGTTCGTATGGAAAGGTGTTAAATTGGTGGAATTGGTAGGTTTAGGAATCTTTATAAGCAAACGACCTTCCCCAGCCACATTCATATACATATATACCTACTCAGTCACAAAGTAACAACACTTAAGGTATACTTACGTTAAGATGTTGGACAGCTTTTGCATGCTGCTGTTGTATTCATTCATTATTATTATAATTTTTTAATTTTTTGGAAGAAATTCATAAATTAAAAAAAAAAAAGTAAAAAATTACAAAGAAAATGCAAAACCCAAAATGAAAAATTTAAAAAATTATCAGAGATGTATATTTAATAAGAAAATAAGTGAAATAAAGATTCCACACCAAGATTTGACTGAAAAATCTATAATATTCAACTACTACCACCCAAAGGATAGGTATAGACCACAGAACCGATTATTCGGTTTGTGTTAAGTTAAGCAAGCCCACCTGCAAGTCAAAGCTGTGAGCTGAACCAACGGGCGAGTGGAGGGCTCCCTTCGAGCCGCATTTCGATTTGGACAATTGAATACTTTGCGAGCGTTCGTGTGAGGATGCATCTTCGATTTCTTCTTCTTCATCATCTTCTTCTGAACTGACTTCAGCGCTAGGTGGTTGTTCTTTAACAATTGGTGGGGGTAGCAATTTTTTCTGTGGCGGAGCCTCAAGTGTAAGATCTTTTTCTTCTGAGAGACTTTGATCTACAAAAGGGCATAAATCCATGTTTGTTTGTTGCAACAGAAGTTAGTCGCACAACTTACCATCATCTTCATCTCCACTTTCTCCGGCACCCATTTTCTTAGCCAAGGCTAGCTGAGTTTGAAGTTCAATTTCACGGATATCATCAATGGTCAATCCGTGCCATTCATCTTGCCAAGCCCAGGCTTGTCGGTGAGCTCGTACCATAGTCTTTCGGAGGGCTATAGGCAACTTGTTATAGTCGAACTACTTGTAGGAGATTTTATTATTTCTTACCAACATCATGGATGAACTTTTCTAGCTTAGTTTGCATGCCCCAATAACGGAACTCAACCCGACAGATTTTATAGGCGCACATCAAGGACATGTTGCGAGGAGTTGGCTGTTTTTTGCCTTTCACCTTAAGAAAAGGGAGCGAGTACATTAGGTTTTGTTTGGCCACAGCGAAAACTAATATCTACCTCTGTCCAGTATTCTTCTAACCAATCATCGTTCAAAGGTCCTCGGGTAGTCTTTTCCGATATGAAAAGTTTAGGATCTTCTTCCTTGACATAGTCGTTGCCGTACAGTTGATCTTTGACGATGTCAATAACGTCTGAAAAAGTGAAATGTTATCATAGAGTAAAAGTCAGGAATGGTGAATACGATGTAGGAAAAGCTGAGAAGATAGAGACACACTCGGTCTAATACATTGAATGACAGAATACCTATTGAGTGCTGTAGAATCTGCATGAAATTATTTAATTTACTAGACTACAGAATCCGCCGAGTTGGTCAGGGGTTATAGGGTCTTCAGATGCGAGGACCAGTTCTCCAAGGATTTCCTTAGCGAGTGTGTCACTAAGGTTAGTGACGCCTTGGAGGGCTTGAAGCTCAAGCTTATCCCCGCTAATGATATCCCCAGGAGACCAAGGGTCCGCATCTGACTGCCCAATATGCAGATTGACAGGGGAAAGCTTCTCCAATATCTGAAACTGCAAAATTCGGCGGTTCCGATGGATGACTGGGCAGTCATCAAGGCGGAGGAACCTCAGAAAAATGTCTCCTCTTTCCTGCTGCTGATCAACGAGGCTAACCTGGTGGCTCCCGAAAATTCTGATCACAAGCTGCGTTTCGGCATAAGGCATGCTAAACTTAAGATTTTCCGCCCTTCTGGTCCTGATGAAGATTTAGGTGAAATCGACGGTTCTGACAGGATGTCGGAGGACATGGGGGATGTCATTATTCCACCTACCACCAATGCTGAACATCATACAGATTAATCTACACCACTCGAAGAGTGCGTCAGATAATTTGCTTGTCTTCCTCGGCGAGGAGGATATAGATATCGGCATTGCACAGGAACCCTGGGTGAAGGGTTCATCCAAAAAAGGGCTCGAGGACAACCGTTACAACATCTTCTACAAGACCACAAACCAGGTTAGTAACAAACCTAGGACTTGCATCCTAGCTAAAAAACATTTGAATGTATTTCTATGTCCTGATTTTAGCTCTGCCGATTTAATGGTAGTTAAATTGGAGGTTGCAAATAACACTCTTTTTATATCCACAGTTTACATGGATCGTTATAAGCCAACACCACCAGAGGAGGTACGCCACTTAACATCAATGACAACTGCAAAAAAGGACAATCTGCTTCTGGGCTGCGACGCAAATGCCAGGCATACATTATGCGGCAGCACCGAAACCAATGAACGCGGTGAGTCATTGTTTGATTTTCTAGTGATGTCCAACCTCTCTGTTTGTAATGTGGGTAACACTCCAACTTTCGTTTTTCCGAGTACGGAAAAGTTCAGAGGGTGGGAGGAAGTTTTACACATCACTCTCAAAACCAACAATAACCTTAGGGTAGTTAACTGGCAAGTATCCGATCGAATGTCCTTCTCCGACCACAGATGGATTCTCTACAATGTGTGCCTCGAGGTTGAGGCTCCCAAGCCATTTAGAAACCCTAAGAGAATTGACTGGAAGAAGTTTGGTCAGGTTATTAAATCAAAACTTCATAGGATATCCGACTTGAAAATTGAATCAGTTGAGGAACTAGACGCCAAAATCAGGACCTTCGAAACAGCCAAAAAAAAAAAAAATTCTGTTCAAGGAGCATTCTAGCCCGTCCTTTATTAAACAGCCAGATGGGACTTGGACAGACTCCTCTAGCGAGTCACTGGAACTTTTAATTCAAACACACTTTCCAGGATGTAGTAATGAGATTGAGCCCTACCACCAGTAGCTCAGGTCGCACAATCTTCTTCCTGGAATGACATTAAGACAACAATTACAGCAGTTAATACCTCCTGGGCTATTAACAGCATCTCTCCATATAAATCGGCCGGCCTTGACGGCATTCTCCCTATTATGCTGCAAAAAACATTGGACCAGGTGGTCCCGTGGCTAGTTCCGATCCACAGAAGCTGTATTCTCCTAAGCCACGTTCCCCTGAGCTGGAGGCGTGTTCGTATCGTGTTTATCCCAAAAGCTGGGAAGCGGGGTCATGGATCCGCAAAGGATTTCAGACCCATTAGCTTATCCTCTTTTCTTTTAAAGACGTTGGAACGCATCTTAGATATACATATCCGAAATACCCTAGATAAATACCTTCTATCCAAATCCCAACATGCGTACACTAAAGGGCGATCGACAGAGACGGCGCTCCACGAAGTTGTGCGAACGATAGAAAAGACAATCCATTTCAAACAATATACCCTTGCTACCTTCTTAGACATTGAAGGTGCCTTCAATAACGTCAGTACGGAATCGATTCAGGAAGCTCTGATCCAACTGGGTGTGGAAGAGTTTATTAGCAAACGGATATTGACAATGCTAAAAACCAGAATCATTCAATCGAATCTCGGCAACAGCAGCTCCATCATATCTGTTGTTAAAGGAATTCCTCAAGGTGGGGTCTTATCTCCTCTTCTATGGCTTACGGTCATCAATAAAATTTTGTGTAGACTTGATAGGGACGGAGTTAAGGTTGTCGCGTATGCGAATGACGTGGTAATACTGGTATCGGGGATGTTTCCATCCGTAATCAGTGAGATTATGGAAGGTGCCTTGGGCAAGGTTAGCTCATGGCCCACTGGATGTGGACTCAGCGTCAACCCAAGCAAGACTGAACTGATGCTTTTTACCACTAAAACCAAAATACCGACGTTTATGCTTCCACGGCTAAACAATCATCTACGCTCCCTATCCTCCAGTGCCAAGTACCTAGGTGTAGTACTTGATCCAAAACTAAGCTGGAAGCTTAATATTGAGCAACGGGTAAAGAAGGCCTGTGTGGCTTTCTATGTCTGCAGCAAGACCTTTGGCAAGGAGTGGGGACTTCGCCCGAAGATGGTCTTATGGATGTACACTGCCGTGGTGCATCCCATTCTTTCCTATGGATCACTTGTCTGATGGCTTGCACTAAGGAAAGCTTATAACATCAAACCTATCGACAGGGTACAAAGAACTGCGGCTATAGGCGCAACGGGTGCCATGAGGACATGTCCAGCCGATGCCTTGAATGTTATTCTGCACCTTTTACCACTCGATCTTCACATTATGCTGCTGTCATCATGTAGTGCGGTCAGGCTAAGGGAAACAGGATGCTGGTGCACCAATCCGTATGGTCACAACAGTATCCTGAATATGCTACCGCAGGATCTGGTAGTTAATCTGACCGACTATATAACTCCCACAGTGAACTTTAGAAATGACGTCACGGTCAGATTCACAACCAGGGCGGAATGGGAAACTGGCGTACTGACAAATGAGTTCGAATCAACAATTTTTACCGACGGTTCAAAAATGGACTGCGGGGTAGGGGCGGGGATATTCTCTGATTCCCTCAATATTTGCAGGTCGTACCGGCTTCCTTATTCGTGCAGTGCTTTCCAGGCGGAAGTTTTTGCTGTACGTGAGGCCTGTCGCATACTCAAGCAAACCTCTACACCACGAAATACCATTGCCATCCTCATTGACAGCCAGGCAACTATCAAGGCTATAGTATCTGCCACTACATCGTCAAGGCTAGTAGAACAGCGCAAAAAAGAACTCGCCTCGCTTGGTCACCGGCTAAGGATCTGTCTCCTTTGGGTTCCGGGTCAGAGCAACATTAAGGGGAATGAGCGGGCTGATGAACTCGCGCGGCAAGGATCTGCCCTTGATGCTTCCCTAGCAAAGGAGGTGAATGTCCCGTTGGGGGTTCTTATGGGAGGCATCTTCGTGCACTATCTGCTAAAGGCGGATATTAGATGGCAGGGGGTGCGGAACTTTGTCATCTCCAGGCAGATGTGGCCCAAATACTCCCGGAAAAGAACGCATGATCTACTAAACAGAAACCGTACAGATATCGCAAGAACTCTGGCAGTTAGTACTGGCCACTGGCCCATCGGGGTTCATGCGGCCAGAATATGCATTGCATTTAATGCACACTGTCGCAGCTGCAATACTGCAGATGAAATAGAAACAATCTTACGCTTCCTCTGCAAGTGTCCGGCTTTAGGCAAGGCCAGACAGCACACCTTAGGTAAATTCTTTTTCGACAACCTTTAGAGCTAGTGGAGATTAGCATTGGGGATATTATCAGGTTCCTCAATGCAACGGGGTGGATTTGAATAATCCTTACTCCCTTTTTCTTCTTCTTTCCCCTGGTAGTTAACATTCGTTAGGTCACTTGAGCTGTGGTAATAAAACGGCGCTTCTGCGCTAATTAAGTGTCGGCATGGTTTGCTGACATAACCACTCCTACCTACCTAAACTACAGAAAAGCCTTGCCACTAGGAGTGGCGCTCCCAAAAAAGAAGATCTACCGACTTGAGAGGTGGAATTACTTCTGGACCTTCGGGATAAATTCTAAAACGAAATGGCAAATGTTTTCCACAGGGTTTTGGGCACTCCTATAATATATAACTTTTGAGGACAAGGCTGAAAAATGATTACTTCTATGTGGAGACCAACCCTAAATCACTTAGACAGCAGTCTGAACGAAAAACTGTCATAAACTATCTCAATACACTAAATGGACCAAATAGAGGATATCACCTTTTCCATCGACAGCCAGGCAGCGATAAAACCAATATTTGCTATAGAAATAAAGTCGAAGCTTGTGAAGTGTTGTAGAGAAGAGCTCAATGTTCTTGGAACACAGCACGAGGTAAAGCTCTGCTGGGTCCCTGATCATGCAGGTATACTAGGGAAGGAGAAAGCCGGCGAACTGGCTAGAGGAGTATACATCCGTATACATCCCGCCTTGCGCACTCAATCTCGAAGTAGGAAACAAAGCCCTAACGGAGGCTAATAACAGGTGGACCTCTTTAGATACTTGTGTCAGCACGAAGAAGCTATGTCCTACATTCGACATAGCAAGAACCAATAGACTCATACAGAGGGATAAAAAATCCCTCTATACTCTAATAGGAGTCATTACGGGGCATAACACCCCGGTATCACATGAAAAAACTACGTGTGACGAACAAAGACCTTTGTAGAGGATGCGGTAGCGAGGAGGTTCAGGAAGACACCACCCACTTTCTTTGCTACTGCCCAGGCCTCTATCATTTTAGAAATAAGTTCCTTGGACAACACATCTTTAAGAATTTAGAAGAGTTGTCCAACAGACCGATAAACGACATCGCAAACTTCATCAAATCCTCCGGATGGTTTGTATCTCGGGCACAGTAAGTACTAAATGCTTTCTTTAGGACGATTTTTTTTCTGCTTTTCACGAGGAAGGGATTCTCTAATCTATCCTCTTTCCCCCCATAGGTACGTCACAAAGTGACATATTTCACCGCCACCGAAATACAAACATTCAGTCATCCTTCCCCCTACCGCAACACACCGACCAACCGGTGGGGTGGTTATTCCATCAAATGACAGCAGTACACATGGGTTCGTTCACACCCTTAATGCGGAGGCCGTCATCTGTTGGCAGGTAGCGAATCTTGACGATCAAATCGAGATAGGAGTACACTCCAATTTCTCAGAGGAGAATGAGGAGGATTTGATTTGACACACAACCGTGACAGGAGTATATTCAAAGGTCGCACACGAGAATGTGATGGAAAATTTGAATTGGATCATAAGTTTTTCATTCTCGTTATGCAGGATTTTTACATAAAGAAGAATGCATGGAAAGTAGAAGGGAGAGTCTGCTCAAGTGGTGTAAGTACCAATCCAGCGTACTCTTGACAACCTCTCCCGGGAATCGTTTGCGAACTATTCCACTTTTTTTCACGCCTTCACCCCGGTGATTGGGCAACTAAACACGAGTCTGCTACTAACCCTAGCCGGCTCGTCCGATAGGTTTCTCCCCGTCTGGGAGAAGCACCCTGGTTGATATACAGCGGATTTGCCGCCACTTTCCAAGCCCTAAATGTTGACTGGATCCTTCCTAAGCCCATTGCTCAAGTGAAATGAGCAACGTGGAACTGATTAACTGCAGTGTCCTCTGTGGCAAATTCTTTCACCCTTTATGCACAGGCTTATCAAAACGATCTGCGACTTATGTTAAAGATTATATTAAGAACTTTGTTTTCTACCGCGATGAGTGCAAACTGATCACCCTATCCTATGTCTTACTCGCGATCAAGTGCCAACATGACTCTATGAACAACTTGCTTGCGTCCCATAAAAACTTTTCTAAAAAGGTTCTGGAGCTTTCTTCCAAGTTCGATGAAGTAACTAAATGTGTCGAGGATCTTAACAAAACTGTTGAATCCTCTGAGCAATTAAATCGAGCATTTGCGAGAGTGTCAACTCCCTTCGTTCCGATATCGAAGTTCATTTGTTAAGCCCATCCGTTGTAACTTTATCGTCTTCCGGCCAACCCAACCCACTTTTTGCCGATCATAACTACGATGGAGAGTATCAGCAACCGAATATTATCAACTCAGCTTATCATCGGTGATATGAGTGAAGAAATGCGGATGATCAACAGCAAAATTGATGACGTACAACCATCCTGTAAAGAATCGCATGTGCTTTACAACACATCCATATTCACTGAACTCGAAAATGCTTCTAATTCACCTCCAAGGCTCCAACAACCAACCGTTCAAGTTATTTCAACTTCCGCTACCATACCTTTCACCGATGGATCACAGAGTCTCCCATCACTACCTCGCCTCATTAAGCGACTTGGAGCTTTTTGGACCCCATCCGATTGGAATGAAAGGCTTGAGAAATTAAATAAAAGCAATCTCTCAACCTTTACGGTCAAACTTACTTCTCGTCACGTCGACTCCTTATGGTAACGAAACTTCTTTCACCAAAGATTTAGTATCACAATTACGGACTGCCACAAAATCTTACCATCAAATTCCAGTAAGTTTAGCACTTTTAAGTTCACGATGCCCTCAAGATATGACTGGTTATTTTCGAGCCCCACTGACGATGTGTTCAATTTACGTGATTTTTGCTTTAAAAAATGGATCGTCAAGACCAATGACACTAGCTCTAAGCCTAAACTTAACAGTAAATCTAAGTCCAAGCCTAAGCCGAAATCTGATCACACTTCTAAGCCCTACTGTAACTACTGGATCACATGGTTCAGGGGTAATTGAACTGCTAGTGGTGACCCCTCAGGGGCAACCCAATCCTTTGTTATAAGGTAGTTGAGTAGGGTATGTTATGGGGATCTCTGTCTGCCTGGTCCGTAATTTCTCCTCGACTCGTGGGATTCGAAAAACTATAGAAAAAAATAAATTATAAAAAGGAAACGAGGGTAGTGTGGAAGGCTCCGAAGAGATCGTATGATCAACAGCGGAAGAGCTCATGAGACCAGTGGAGTCTGGCGAGAAACCAAAGGATTCGGTTGGTCAATCGTCGGCACCGATGAACAATGATGTGCAACAATGCGCCAAGAGGTTATTCGACGCTGCTGAAGGAAAAGGCGATCAAAGAGAGTAAAACAGTATGTTTTAAACGACTTTGTAACGAAGCAGACATAAACACTTGGGGTATGGCGTACAGGATGGTGATGATAAAGCTGAATGGTCATAGGTCCCCACAAATAACTTGCCCAGCTATGTTAAGATCCATAATAGAGCACCTATTCCCCCATAGACCATCTACTCTGTGTGAAATAATCAGAGAGACCAATGCAGAGCACATCCCTGCTATCACACGGGAGGAAGTATTCGAAGCATGCAGGAAGATAGGAAGCAACAAAGCACCTGGACCAGATGGCATCCCCAATAAGGCAGTGAAAGTGGCTGTCCAAAAGAGGCCGGACATTTTTATAGCCACTATGCAAAAGTGTATAGATGTTTTTTCTGGGCTATGGAAGCTTCAACATCTAGTACTGCTACCAAAAGGTAACAAACCACCTGGAGAACCATCGTCATATCGCCCAATATGTTTACTCGACACTTTGGGAAAGATACTTGAACGAATAATATACAACAGACTGCTCGTGGTAGCAGAAGAGAAAGGAGCACCGTTGATGCCATAAAAGCGGTAGTTGACACAGCCACTGGAGCGAAAGATGGCCAGGGGGAACAAATAAATACTGTGCAGTAGTGACTCTGGACATCAAAAACGCTTTTAACTCGGCAAATTGGACACTCATAAGGAGATCGCTAGCCAGAATGGATACTCCGTACTACCTATTGAGGATAGTTAAAAACTACTTCACCAACAGGAAGTTGAGGTACCAAACCGACGAGGGGGTAAAGTACTACAACGTCACGGCAGGAGTCCCACAAGGATCGATACTAGGCCCTCTTTTATGGAATATCATGTACTACGGAGTCCTGCGACTAGCATTGCCACAAGGAGTTAAGATAATCGGGTTCGCTGATGACATCGCCGTGGTCACCGTGGCTAAGCACATCCACGAAATAGAATCAGCGACAAACGAAGCAATCGGAAAAATTAAAGACTGGCTACGATCCGCCGGCTTAGAATTAGAAGACCACAAAACTGAAGCTGTTCTTATAAGTCGAAAACTGTTGAATATGCGAATATTCAAGTCGGAACTCAGACTATAAGAACCAACGAAGCAGTTAAGTACTTAGGAGTAATGCTCGACAACAGGTTAAGGTTTAAAACACACGTGGATTACTCGAGCAAGAAGGCTTCACTACTGCAGGCAGCCCTTTCTCGAATACTGCCAAACATCGGTGGACCTGGATATGCTGGACGGATTCTACTATCCAGAGTGGTTAGCTCGGTTCTCCTATATGCTGCACCGGTTTGGGCGGCGGCGTTATCGACGATAGAAACACGGAGAAAACTATCGTTAACATACAGGCTATGCGCGATAAAACAATCATCGGTTTCCGAACAATATCGGACGAAGCAGCCTGTGTCATAGCCGGAATGATCCCAATCGACATCCTCGCAAATGAGATGGTAAGAATCTAAGAAAGGAGAACTTCGAGTCATCAAGAGGTATTGTCATCATATATCGTCAAGAGGATAAAGGCGGAGGAGAAGGCAACTAGCTATGTGGCAAGTCAGGTGGGATAACAGTACAAAAGGTAGATGGACCTACAAGCCCCCACCATTGGGGTCCGGACGAAGCGAGTGTTTGGGGACTGCAACTATCACCTTACGCAGTTCTTATCGGATCACGGTGGCTATCGCAAATATTTACACAGATTTGGACATGATAACTCACCACTCTGTCCACATTGTCCAGACCTGGTCTGGAAGATACAGAGCATGCAATATTCCATTGCAATCGCTTTACGGAATGGAGAAAAAACCTGCCAAGTCCACCATTACTTATAGACCAAATCCTGCGGTCAGAGAATTGACTGGAAAATTGTACCCTTATAACGAATGTTCAAAAAGAGCTCCGAATAATTGAGAGAGCAAGGAGAGCTGAAGCAGCAATACAAGAAGCATAGCATTAATTACTAACCAGCCCCGCGAAGTAATACCTTACGGCAGTCCCGCGGGGAGAGTGGTAGATGTGTGCAGGGTGTGGATCAATACGTAGGCGCATTCCTGGCATCGATTATTCGGGCTTGCGAAACGTGCATGCTACTAGTATCTTTCGAAGATTACCACATCCCTTGGCGCAACCAAAAAAAAAAAAACAAAAAAGGGGGACTCTGTGCAGCAACTGCCAGCACTTGAAATATACATATATTAAAATGCAATCATCAAATAGTAAAGTAAATTACGTCTTCTTCCTCTTCTCAAAATTGGAAAACTTTTCAATCTCCTTTCAAGGTGAGAGCTATTTCCAAGTTTAATTACTTTTTAATTACCGTATTGCAATTGCAACGATTGTATTTCATTATACATACCGACAACTCGATTCCGCAATTCACTGCCAGATAGTTTGAACACATTTTCTTGGTGGCCATTATCGGGGAAGTAATAGGTTTCTATATCTAATGAGAATTTCTCCACAAATGGGCAAGTATAGCGAGTTTTTGTAAATGGATAAGCATTCCAGGCCTCCTCTTCCACCGTAAGGGCACTCTTTGGTAAAAGACCTAAAAATAAAATTCAAAATAAAAATATTCTCTTATTCATTTCCCGTCCGGCGTTGTGTCGTCGTCATCGTCCCGACAGAAATGACTTCCTACTTTTAATCCATCCTGGCAGATGACTTCCGACATGGTAAATCTTCTTAGTATACTGTCCATTGCCTCCGGGGCCATTTTGGTAGGGTTCGTTGATTATAATCTCTACACCACTACCCTCGCCATGACTCTCTTCACGACTTTTTTTCTACAATCAAAATTTGAATTAGCTTAACTCGACGGAATAAAGGAGTTAAATACTTACGGCTATCATATACAGCTGTGCTATGCGGTACTCATCTACCGTCAGGGGCAATGGTATCCGATATTCTTTTATCAACATTTTGAAGCAGAGTATAAAGCACCAGATTTGACTAGAGATTCTTTGGATTTGGAAGTTGCTGCTTTATGAGTCCACAACTAGGTTTTTGAGTTGTTTTTCCTTTTTTCTTCTTCTCTCAAAATTCTTGGCAAGATATTGATCGTAGACTGTCTTCAGCAGTCAAATGCATTTTTAATTCTGAAAGTATATTAAGAAACGAGCAATGTTAGTGAAAAATGTTTCAAAACTTTATTTTGTTGAATTGCTAAACAGTTTTGGAAATTGTTCCAAAGAAATTGGCTGATATTTGATTATATTTTCGATTATTACCAGAATGGGAGAATAATTTAGATCATCCACAACACATAGATGCGATTTTTAATGGTTTTGAAATGAATTTTGCTGGAAATTTACATTTTTATATTTTATTTCAGCAAAGTGTCGAAATTTTGTGATTCTTTTCTGTCAAAAACTAATGACAAAATGTATTTTCACAGAAGTAGGCGTATTTATGTGAAGTTTTAGACAAGTATTTGGCATGTTTCACACTTATCCGGCGTCAGATACACGACGTCGTATGCCCAGCTCGTGCAGTCTCCCGCATGAAGGCCATTTCTCAGTGGTCCAGTCTAAGTACCGGACACTTCGCTCTTCTTAACTAACTCGAATTCATTTCGCAAGATAGCGACTACATACTCCCACATCCTCTGTCCGGCAAAAACTTTGAAGCGATGGCTGAATTCGGGATCGCATCAAAGCTGATCCAGCTTGTTCGCATAACACTGGAATACTGATATATACGGTGGTCTGAGCAATTTGGAAATAAATCATCCCAACTATTCCGAAGTTCATCTCTCAGGAGTGAATTGTGTCCTCCAACTTAGCAGAGATAAGAAACGAAACGCACCTTCGAACAACTATGAATCTCCATTCCCCACAGAATCTTCTGAATCGCCTTAAGATTTAATGCTACGGATGAGGTTAGGTTAGGTAGTGCTATGAGGTTATCATAAAAACACTAGGCACCAAGGTGGGCCCATCATAATCCCTAGGGAACCTTCATGGGAAAAACTTACACCCCTATTATGGTTAGCGAATCGAACGTTCGACTCAAGTCGAACCTCCCGGCGAATTACTTCTGTCGCTTTATACACTTCACAGATGACATTTAATTGTTTTTTCCTTTGTCAGCATTTATTCTTTATTCGAATGAAAATGTTTGCAAATAGCAATACCACAACAGAAGCAATTCGCTGACAGTTCGACTTCCGACTTCGACAAGCCTTATAGTGAAGGCTTGTTTCTATTTTCCCTACTACGTTGTGTAAAGCTGTTTCCACCGATTCCCCCTTTAAATATGCATGTTGAGATTTGCATAGAGTGCCGTTGCAACACTTACTTCTGATGTGGATATCGAAAAGCCTTTCAAGTGTCTTTAGGAGAAATGATGAGAGACTTATGGGTCTATAGTCTTTTGCTGAAGTATGGCTTCGTTTACCTGCTTTAGGTGCGAATACAACTCGTACTTCCACTTTCGGTACGAAACTAGACCTTAAACAGTGTTTACAAATTTCCGTAAGACTGTTTCTAACCTTGGCTGTAGCTTTTTGCAGCATAGATGGCAAAATTCCATCAGGGCCTGGTGCTTTGAGCGGTGCGAATGACATAATAGCCGGTCGCAGATTCTTCCGTGTAATGCGATTTTCTACCCCGTCCCCTATTAACATACCAGTATACGAGTATCCATTTGTACTAGAATCCATTGGTGATCTACTTCCTGGAAAGTGAACTTCAACTAAAGTTTCTTGAACCTCTTCGTTGCTTTGTGTCCACGAGCCGTCAGATTTTCTGATGAAGCTTGAGACAGTGGTATCATTAGCCAGCATCATGCGAAGTCTGGAAGCTTCACTAGTATCTTCCATGGACCCACAGACGACTTCCACGACTTACTTTTAGATTACCTGATTAAGTACTTAAACTCTCTTTTGCGTTCTGTACATATATTCTTTAATCCACTCATCCCTATTCCAGACATTTATATGAATGGAACAGTGCTTCCCAAGCACAAAAAGTTGAAATATCTGGGATCTATGATCAAAGGCAAAGTAACCTATGGTGACGACATCAATCATCGCGTAAGCATGGGGTGGATGAAGTGGTGAGAAAATTCCGCTATCTTCTGTGACAGAAAAATTCCCCCTAAGTTGAAAGGAAGGCTCTAGACCGCAGTTGTGCGTCCAGCGCTCACATATGGTTCACAATGTTGGACCATGTACAAAAAGCATGAGAGTAAATTAACGGCAGCTGAGATCAAGACGCTTCGCGTGACAGCAGGAGTGACAAAGCTTGATCGAATAAGAAGTTCGAAGATCCGTGGAAGCCTTGACATCAAGTAAACCATCTTACGAAAGATAGAGCGCGACCGCCCCAGCTGGTATTGTCACGTTCAAAGAAGAGATCATTTAAACCCTGTTAAAAAGGCAATATCAATGAATGTTCCAAAGACATCGCGAGGCAGGACAGGCAGACATAAACGTCTGGATCACACAAATGCGACGACATCGGCATTTCATTGGCCTCAGTAACTGAGTGATCCAAAATCGGGAGGCCTGCCGATATTATCTGGGGTCAAAAAAGCGAACCCCACAGGCGGATCAGTAGAAATGCGGTGAAGTGGGGGGGTTAGGATCTCTTGTTTAGGAAGAAGAAGACACATATTCAGCCCATGTATTATAGTACCGTCCCCTGCTTCCTTACCCCTGCTGTAGAAATGTCCAACCTGTCTTTGCTTGAAGTCCAGTTCTTTGCTCCACCATGGAGGAAGTCCTTTCTTAGTGAACACACCTTTCTTTTTCGAATGCTAGAATGCCTACCTTATATATATCTTGAGGATCGCCGTTATGAATAGGACTATCTTTAAGATATTTTCTTACTATCTCTGTTTACCTACCCCAGTCTGCTCTCTTAGGATTTCTGTAGCTATTGCTAGGTCTTTGGGAAAAACTTTAGTACAAAGTTAAGTAACAAGAAAGAGTGGAGCAACAAATCCACGATATACGGACTGGGCAACCACACGATAAATCGGTATACAGACGGTTCGAGAACTGGAGAGGGCACAGGGGCGGGCGTGTTTGGGCCAAGGACCAAGCACTCAGAACCCATGGGCAAGTGTACCAACATCTTTCAAGCTGAAATATGCGCTATAGACAGATGCATCCAACTCAATCTCGAAAGAAGATACAGCAACTGCGACATAGCAATACTGCCAGACAGCCAAGCAGCTATCAAAGCACTTGACTCCTATGTTATTAAGTCAAAACTTGTGTGGGAATGCCTATACAAATTTAATGAATTGGGCAGAAACAATAAAGTTACGCTTTACTGGATACCCGGTCATGTCGGGATAAAAGGTAACGAAGCAGCAGACGCCTTGGCAAGACAAGGGGCTGCAGAACCCTTCATTGGACCTGAACCATTCTGTGGAGTGGGGGAACACACCATACGCGAGAAATTCAGGAAAATGGAGAAAGAGGACAGGGCAAGAATCTGGAACAACACCACAGGTCTGAGGCAAGCTAAGAAATTACTGGGATGTTACAACTGGAAAAGATTCGAAGCATGCATCTGCCTTAGCAAGAATAACCTACGGATCCTAACAGGCTTCCAACGGGGCACTGCAAACTCAGGGAGCATCTGCGGAAACTAGGTATAACAAACGAAGGCATTCGCAGATTCTGCAATGAGTCAAGTGAGACTCCGGAACAGCTTCTGGAGTCTTGTGGGGCACTGATCCACAAAAGATTGAAATACTTGGGCAAATACCAAGTATCAGAAGAGGATATGCCAACCATGGACCCAGTTCTCATTCTCAGATTCTTAAAAGAAACTGGTCTGGAGAAAGAGCCCTAAGGTGAACTATTCTCGCCGAGGCAAAGTAAGAGCATATGACCTTCAAACACAATTTCGAAGGAATTGCATTGCAAGGGGGACTCTAACGAGGGAACAAACCTCTCAAAGGTAATAGCAGGGGGCACAATAGACCATTAGGTCGCAGTGCAAAATAACCCTACACAAATAATAATAATAATAGGCCTGGGTTTAAGGTTTATATGAAAGCGTATCAGATAGAGATGCCTCTTCTAAAACCCTCCATTTCTCTACCCTCTAGGCTTTAACTTTTCGAAATATTTACATGAGCGTCACGCCTTGGAGAGGCATTATAATCTGGATACTCTAAATTCCAGATTCAATAAAAACTTACGTTTGCAACATTAGGGTAAGTCCATCCCAAATTAACTATTCTTAAATACTTTTCACAACTTTCCTCCTTCCATCAGCTTTGCCCACCATTTTCTCTACACATAATTACAAGAATAACAAATTGCTCAACCAATAAGGAAGTTTTTATAGTAATACACCCCACCTAGGAGAGCGGGGCGGGATGCTCTACATCTTTAATGATGATCGCCTGAAGACCCCTTTTAAAGTATTATATACCCCAGGATACCCCATCTCCTCTGCTTAATTACACATAATAATGCATTTCCAAGTTTCCTCACATTAGTGCCATAAAACTCGGTCACAATTACGTGCTATGCTCGCTCAAGTTGTCCTATACCCAACGAGAGAGTTCCACTCACATAACCACTTTGCCAGTCCGCACAGTTTATGAATCCACTTAGGCGCGTCGTTGTCGCAGAAAGACGCATTACGAATTCATGTGAAAGAAAGAAGACACAGCGTCACTGATTCGATGGAAAACAGAATAAAAAAAAAAATGTAAATTACAAAATTGAAAAACTTTTTCATTTAATTTTCCACGCAGCAGATACTAGATACATTCTTCTTCTTTTTTTTTTTTTTAAATAGACAGGCAACAGACAGCGATGAAATAATCAATATCCATCAGCTGAAATCCTTTCAGCACCGGTTGCATTCACACTGATGAAGCAAACTTCATTTAGTTGGCTGTTTGCCACTAAAAACCCATCGTTGTCGATACATTATCCTTTGTGCACTTTTTTTAAGCCGCCCCTGCGGTTGAGTAGATGAGGGATGCAACAGAAAATGAGAAGAAAAGCTTTTATTATCTTCGGCTTTCAGATGGTAAGCCCCTCCTGTCAGTCGGTTATTCGTTTTTAAATTAATTGACGCCACAAAATATACCACTTGCCAGGCCACACTACTTTTCACTTTACCTCAGAAACATCTTCATCCTGGGGATGTTAATTACATTTATTGCAATCCAATTTGGGGGTTTTCATTGGGGGCAACATCAGCTGCCTTTCAAGGGAGTATATACATACTTAGTGTGTCAACTTCCTCTTTAGTGGAAGGACGACATTATCGGAGATGTCACTTCCTAGCTACACTTCCTTGACAGGCTGAGATGTGCGTTGTCCTATATAGGTATGTATACCAACTACATTGAACGAAACGATGGCAATTAACTTGGTAACTCCTAACAACTACTTCTCCATTCTATTGTTATCCTGCGTCATTGTTCTTTTTGGGAAATTGTTGGAGCTACTCTGGTATTGGTATTCTGGTGCAGTCGTCGTCCTCTATGTTGTCACTTTCAGTGTGGACGGGATATCTGGACTTGAAGTTGGTCCTGATGAATGTTTTTGTTTTTGTTGTCGGTGACATTTGAATTAGCTTTACTTGGTGTGTGAATGTGAGTGTGTGTGTGACAGTATGAGTGCATTGTTATGGAACCACTTGAGTGAAGTTTTGGTTGCTGGAAGGTACACGTAGTCGCCAGAGGGTAATGGGCACTGAAGTAGATTTGTTTATTTTTGTGGAAGCTGAAGTGCATTTTGCATTCCCTAATGCAACATGTTAAATAAGGATGCAGCATAATGCTAAAAGTTTTTCTTGGAAATGAACAGGAATCAGAGTAAATATGTGCCGTAGAAAAAGCAATGAAAGCGCATCACTTTGGATTTTAGTGGAACACTTGTCTGTCAAAGAAGATATCATTTGAGCCCGGTTAAAAAGGCAATATCAATGCACGTTCCAAAGACAACGAGATGTAAGAAAGGCAGGCCTATAAACGCCTGGATCACACAAATGCGAGGACATCGGCATTTCATTGGCCTCAATAACCGAGTGATCCAAAATCGGCAGGCCTGCCGATATTTTCTGAGGTCAAATAGGCGAACCCCACAGGCGGATCAGTAGAAATGCGGTGAAGTGAGAGGGTTATGATCCCTTATTTTAGGATCATAACCTCGCTGATAGGAAGGAAGAAGAAGAAGAACTTGTCTGTCAAGTTGATTTTTGCAGATACTGTACATTGTATATATGTATGTGCATAAATATTTGTAATAAAGTTCTCGCAGGAGAGGCGATTATACGAGTAGAACGCTAATATAGTGCCCCGAGATGCCTGCAGATGTCTCTTGATTCTCCTACAGAATATCTGGAAGCTCCTGGAAATACGTTTTCTGAGATTAAGTTCCAAAGTTCGCTTGTTCAGAGATGATCATGCGGATTTCAGGCGCAAATGGTAGCGGTATGCCTTATTGGCCTGCCTGGTAGGATGTACAAATATTTTGTTTATAGGTATCAGTCTTCGAAGTTCTTCGGAACGTCTTCCATACTAGTATCCTTAGTATGTGGGGATTTGAGTGCCAAGGTACGCAACGACAACGATGAGCTCAAACATGTTATCGGAAAGCATTGTCTAGGCAATCGGAATGACAACAGCGAAAGATTTGTAAATTTCTGCAATGCCAATCGCCTTGTGATAGGTGGAACCATGTTTGAGCACAAGACCTGCCGCGAAGTCAAGTCCAACGACAAGAAAGCAACCTCCAATCAAACTAACTGACCATTTTGCCATCAGCCGCCGCTTTAGGAGTAGTCTCATGGACGCCCGAAATGGGCGAGGGGCAGATGTGGGGATAGTACGAGAACACCATCTTATGACAGCTAATTTCCCATTACGTACTGCTGCAGTGCAAAGATCCCACGACAACATAAGAATACCCACGTTCAACACCGACAGGCTAAATCATCCCTCAGTGCGAGGAAGCACCCGCAGCTGGCTGCCCACAACAATCCAAAACATTTGGTGTGCGGTGAAAAGTGCTTTTATATCTGGTGGTGAATGGATTGACGGTCGATCGCAAGGAAGACATAGGGCGTGGCTTTCCGAGGATACTTGAAGACGGGTCGAGGAACGAAAACAGTTGAAAGCTTGCATTGCAGCTAATCAAGCAACAGGGCGGAGTGAGCTAGAGTTCCTATATCGCATGAAGATGAAAGAAGTTTAGCGTAGCGGGGTACGTGACAAGCGCAACTACATCAACGCGCCAGCTGTAAGAATACGCAACAGCAGGACCGTCTACAGTATCATCAAAGATCTAAAAGGCGGTTGCAGCTTCAGATAACTTCCAATGAAAAGCCTAGGCGATTCTTTGCTCATTTCGGATGAGGACCAGGTCAAGAGATGGAAGGAGCATTTTGCTACAGTTTTGAATCGTGTATTCGCTAGCGATATGCTCTCAAATCAGATTAAGGTGCCCGAGGTAAGAAATATCCGAACCACGATCCCCAGTAAGGATGAAATCACTGCCGCGATGAAAGCACTGAAAAGCAACAAGGCAGTGAGACGTGACGGTATTATCACGGAGCTCTCACGATCTTACGGTTCAAAGGTCAGAAAGGTTGTCTGAGGAATTCCAAAGTGGAGTGAGACAAGGCTCCATTCATTCACCAATACTATTCCTATTGGTGATTAGCGATGTACTTCGTGCAGTTTTGCCGACGGGAAACGAAGGAATTCGATGGACTCTTACATCTTAACTGAAACATCTTGACTACGCAGACGATGTATGCTTACTCTCCCACAGAATTATGGACCTCCACCAAATAACAGCAGATGTGGAGAGGGAGGCATGTGTCGTCGGGCTGAAAATTAATACGACAAAAACTAAAATCATCAGCCTTGGAACTAAGTCATCGGCTCAAATATGCATTACTGGACAACCGGTAGAGAGAGTAGAGGATTTCCAGTATCTTGGGAGTATTGTCTCGACCAATGGTGGAACCGAACTGGATATAGCCAACAGGATCGCCAAAGCAAAGTCCGTGTTCGGGATGTTGTCCAAAATATGGCGAAGCAATGCAATCAGTTTGAGCACCAAAATAAGACTGTTCCGCTCCAACGTTGAATCCGTGCTATATGGTTGCAGCACATGGAGAGTGACCACTACTATCACCAGAAAGCTGCAAACGTTCGTTAATAGGTGTCTGCGCAATATCTTAAGGATTTTCTGGCCCAATCGTATCTCTAACGAACACCTTTATGAGAGAATGGGTCAGGAACCAATAGGCACAACTATCCAACGGCGGAAGTGGCAGTGGATTGGTCACACGTTCCGAAAGGGTGACAGCTCCATAGCTATGCAATGGAACCCTCTAACTCAGGATGGCAGAAGACCTGGCGGTCCGCGGAAAACATGGCGCAGAACAGTCGAGAAGGAGGCACGGCAGTTAGGGAAAAGTTGGGGAGAACTCAGACACATTGCCAGAAACCGTACACGATGGCGCGTAGGCGTAGTAGAGGCCCTAGGACCCACAAGGGGATACAGGACATAAGTAAAGTAAGTAAGTCCGCAAACATTGCGACGACGCAGTTTCTTTCCTGTGGGATATCACACATGTCGAGTGCATATAGAAGCGGGCCAAGGACAGTTCTTTGTGGGACTCCGGCCGCATTCTCCTTGAAGTCAATCATTTCCGTGCTTAATACGAAAGAGCCTCTCGGTGAGGTACGATAGTAAGATTAGAAAGAGTTGCCATGGCAGTAGTAGTTCCAATTTATACTCCAAGCCTTCGTGCCAAACCTTATCGAAAGCTTGTGATACGTCAAGAAATACACCACAACAAATCTTTTTTTCTTCCAGAGCTTTCTCAATCACGTCAGTTATTTTATGGACTTGGTCGATTGTAGAATGTTTGATTCTAAATCCAAACTGATGGTCAGGAATGAGACGTCTTTCGACGATTACGGGCTGAAGACGTTTGCAAATAATTTTTTCAAATATTTTTGAGATAACCGGCAATAGGGAAATAGGTCGATATGATTTCTACTCATTTAGCGGTTTGCCTGGTTTCGGGACCATTATAATCTCGGCGACTTTCCATTGTCTCGGAACGTAGAGCAATCTGAACGAAGCGTTGATCAAATAGAGCAGTTTGATAGGAGTTTTATTCGGCAATTCATTGACCACCTGCACCATTATCAAGTCGTAACCCGGTGCTTTTTTCGTCTTTAGATTTTTAATCACTTCCCTCAGTTCAATCAATGCAACTTTTTTTTACTTTAAAGTTGTCAGATGTTGTGACTGGGGAGTCGGGCGTTAACGAAGGGCCGTCGAACGGCTTAAACGTTTCTTCTAAGTGCAAAGCAAAAAGTTCTGCCACTGCTTTATCGCTCTTGGCCCTCAAATGCAAGCGCTACCAATTCGTTTTTCCGAATTGGTGGCGCTTGAATTTGAGGTTTCCGGATGTCTTTAAGCGCTTTCCAAAGCGAATAATTTGATTCTCTTTCCCGAATACTATCTCTAGGGCGATTGCATAGTCGGTTAAGGACCGTTTTATGCTGCGGTGCACGAGTGATTTGCCATTTCTTTCGTGCTTTTCGTTTCTCCTTCACCAGTTCAATGATTTCTCTGTATACTTTTGTCGCGGTTGATCTTATAGCTTCTAGAAGGAGTGTTTCTCCATGCCGGTCTTTCAATTGCTTCCACGAAACGATCAACTTCGTCCTCTAGTTCACAAGGTGTTTTAACTGATACATTTAAGGCGATATTTGTTTCGCAATCATTTCTAAAGCCGTCCCAGTTTGTTCTATTGCTAGTAAGTCTTGGAGGCCCTTTTTTCTTGATCAGCGCTTCTCCAAGTAATAAAATTACCGGAGAGTGGTGAGAAGAGAAATCAAAACATTCTTTGACTGTAATAGACTTCTCGTAAATGTCTTTTGTAACAAAAAAAATCGATAAGATCGGGAATTTTTTGTGAGTCAGTTGGCCAATAGGTCGGTTTTCCTGTCAAATAAAAACAACAACCGAATTCATATGCCACTTCGTAGAGAATTTTTCCTTTAGAAGATGTACATCTTGAATCCCAGAAGGTGTGCTTCGCGTTGAAATCTCCACCAATAAGGAAATTTGAGCCAAGGGCATTGAAGACACGAAAGTAATCGTCTTTTTTAGTGAGCATCGCGGCGGACAGTTAACAGATGCTACTCGTATATTGTAGCTTAGGTATTTATTTTTAACCCTTACCGCGCACAACTGAAGTTTTTCCAGCTCTATGCTTATATCGACCGAATGTTCGATGTTAGTTTTAAGGAATAAGGACGAAGCACCCCGCGCTCTATCAAAAGGATGATAGGCGTTATAACCAGCGTAGACTCTTATCTTTATTTGCGACTCACTTGTTAGATGGGTTTCGGAGATCAAACATATGTCGATATTTTCTCTTATTAGAAACATTTCTAATTCGTTAGATTTTTGTAAGAGTCCATTTGCATTCCATGTTACTATTTTAAGCAGAGTACTTAGATTTAGATATAAGGTTAGCCATACAAAAGCTTTCGACGTTACTAAGACGTTTGAGAATCCGTTTGTTAATTTCACATTGTTCCTCGAACTTAGCGTAGATGCAGTTCAGAATTAAATTCAACGGATCAGAGGGTGGCCCGTCGTTTCGTTTTGTTGCTTTGACTGCAGCCTGAGAATACGTCAGATGTACGGGGTTCGCTGCCTTATCCGAGGTTATTTTCCGTTTAGCCTTTTTAGTGGACGACTTTGACGTACGTTTAATCGGCTTAGAAGGCTGATTGACTGTTTCCAGCGTCTGCTCTGCTGATTCAAGCGTCCTTTCAGTCGGCTTAGGAGTTTGAATAACTGGCTTACGAGCCCGCACAGTCTGCTTAGCAATACGTTCTACCGACTTAGGAGCCCGATCGACTGATTTCGTTCCCCGTACAATCGGGGTTGTAGATTTTTTCCGTCGCATCTGTAATTCCTTATCGACCGCGCAACCGCCATAATTTGCTGGGTGCCTTCCTTTGCAGTTAACGCAAGTTGCTTTTTCATTTTTGCTCAAACTGCAATTTTCCGAAGGGTGTTTTCCAGCGCACTTAACGCAGCGCGGCTCTTTCCGACAGTGCGCCTGTGTATGGTTAAACTCTTGGCAACGCTTACATTGAGGGATTGGGATTGAAAGTCCTAGAGGGCCCAGAAGGGAACCAGAGAAATTGTGTTTTTCCTTCAACTTTGGGAAATCGTATTCGGCATGACCGATCATTTTCGTTACAGTATTCTTTCCAACGTCCGCACTATGTGTCACATTCTAAGAGTATTCATGACCTCTTGAGTGTGCACAAATTATAAAAAAAAACAAATATATTATACATGCTTCCGGACGTCTATTGATACTTCACGTGTCCAGTAGCACACTACCAACACCCGCCGGTTTGGCACCGTTTAACAAATAACCGAAGAAGCTGTCTAAATGTACATAAGAAATAAAAAATCAGTTCCTAGCCATCAACGACGAAGCCAAAGAAATAAAAAAGAAAACGTGGTGTTTTGTTAATGACATGACATGGCTCCTGTCAGTGTAAATAATCCCGTCACCTTGAAAACCACGATTATACTCATTCAGTCATACCAAACGAACGACAAAAAAAAAAAACTGAAAGCGGAAAAAGAAAAAGAACACAAAACCTTCCTATACATAAAGGAACTGGAAACCCCCTCCCCCCAACATAAACAGCGAAAAAGTCCCTGAAAGACTTCCAGTGTACTAATTAACCTCTTCATGCAAGCAAACCACGCGAATACCTCCACGCGACGACAAGTGAGGGCATAAAATAAAATCACAACAATACCTGGCTACGAGACAAAGTGATGCCAGCCAACTGGGCGGGTGCGCTGGACGAGGAGAATACCTATTCATAGCGACAGTGAATAATGACCACACTATGTCACATTAAAAAGACATATAATCTCGCATCTCTGACGGCGTATGATTCCCCAACGCTCAATAGCCCATGGACTCGTTTATACCAATCACATGAGCTGTGACTCGACTGTGTTGTGATGATCATCGTACTCGTACTTGAGCTTGTAATTGCTTTTGTCAATATTTCAAACAATTAATGACGGTTGTGTTAGCATGATGTGATGTGTCACTTATTGTGACGCAGTTGCTATTCGCGCTCAGTGTGAACGCGCCCGGGTCCGTCAAATGTCATTTGAATTTTTATTGTTGACATTTGGCGCGCTTTGGTCATTGGACTCGCTCGCGTTAATTTCCACACACAAGTCAAGTGATGGAGACTGTAAGTAAATATTGAAACGTTAAATGGATATGCACATACAAATAAATAAATAATATTCTCATTTAGCTGGAAATAGAAAATATTTTCGAAAATAAAACTTACAATCAGTCCGGGGTGATGGGTATTTTAAGGTTGTTACGCAAGCTTTATGGGATGTGTTATACTCGTAATATAGTAATAGCGGGGAAATGAGTAACGACTTTTTGAGATAAGTTCGCTATAAATATGCACAAATAGGTTAAACGCTTGCGGACACTTAGTGAGAATTTCCATTATTGATCAGATTGAACCCATTCCCCTGAAATCAGGGCTCGAAATGCACAGTCTCGTTCTTATAAACGTGGGGCCCAAGTAGAGAAAGTGCTTTGCTGTATCCTCACTTTTGAGATACTACTCACAAGTAGGGTCACATATTGGTTAATTGATAACCACATGGATTGTGTGTCGTGATTAGCCAAACCGCAGTTCTGCAGTCTTTCCAACTCAGATGGAGAGGGAATTTCCCAGTGCTTTTATCAGGCTCTTGGTGGTCAAAAGGTAGTACATGCGATTTGATGAAAACACAACTTTCTCACGTAGCCTAGGCCCACCAACTCCTACACTCCATTTTCTCGTTGGAGCCTTGTACATTGATCAGATATTGGGCAACCAATCCCATTGGAAGATCTTGGGGCAGCAGACGAAATAGGGGGAAAGAGTGTTTTCTTACTTAAGTACTTCTCCTTATTTTAGATGATAGCGGACGTCTTCAGTTCTAGTTAGCTTGAACTTAGGGAACACTTCGACACATTCGGATTACAGATCGGTAAGGGATTTTCAAGGTTAGTCGGGATCTTGAAATAATGCTGGCGGAACAATCCCCAATGGACCAATGCCAACGCATATACTCCCGCTGTGGACTACTGGCACTGGTGCACCTAGCCCCGCGGGTAAGAGTTGTGCCGTCGGGTTAAATTTCCTACCACGTAAAAAAAATTCGGTTACGAAGCAACCAAAAGTCTCGGATTCGGATGATTTCACTGCTGATGACCCTTGCAAGCGTAGAAAAGGACAACGATCTTCGTGTCAGTACGTGAAATGTTAGGTCTCTTTACAAGCTACGCGCGGAGTCCCTAGACTGCTGCAAGACAGAAATTACCGCCATACAAGTGCGATGGTAGATGAAAAACTGCGAAATCTACTACGGCGATTGATACACATAACAAGGACAGCGTCTATTCGGGTCCGGAATTGCTTTTGGAGGCAGACATAGGCAAGATGTCTGGGGGCAAATCACGTAACTTTTCAGACGATTATCGTTTGGACGATAGTAATCGACTGATGAAAAATATGGTTGCATATTCTAGGAGTTAACATTTCTCTACCACAGTTGGTTGCATGTAAACTTTTGACGATTGCGGTTTTCGCTATAGTTCAAACATACATTTAGGCGTTATATAGCCAACAGTGCGCAACCAACTGTGGTAGGGAAATATTAACCGCTATAATATGCAACAATTTTTTCCATTCGTCGGTTGCTATCGTTCAAACGATGATCGTCTGAAAAGTTACGTGATTTGCCCCCTGAGATTCCGGCATGTTGACGAGCGCCTCATGACAATCCACATCAAGGCTAAATTCACCAACATTAGCATAAAGCGCTCACGACCCTTACGAAAAGATAGACAATGCGATTAAAGACAACTTCAACCAGCTCTTGAACAAGACTATGAGCCACGCTGTTAAAATCGCCGTAGGGGATTTTAAAGCAAAGCTAGGAAAAAGGACGTCTTTAGTAGTGTCAACAGTGACGATGGCAGTCAAGATTTCGGTCAACCCGATCAGAATGAAGTGAGGATAGCGATATCTAAACTCAAATCCAACAAAGCTGCTGGAGCCGACGGCCTTGCCGCTGAACTTTTCAAGGCAGTAGGAGATGAGTTGATAAGGAGCATGCACCAGTTCATCTGTAAAATCTGGTCGGACGAAAGTATGCCCGATCCTGAAGAAAGGAAACCCTCTGAAATGCGCCAACTACAGAGGTATAAGTCTTCTCAACATCGGATATACGATCCTGTCTGCCGTATTATGTGAACGCCTAAAACTGATCGTCAACAACCTGATAGGTCCTTATCAGTGCGGTTTCAGACCGGGAAAGTCCATCAATGACCAAATATTCACACTACGGCAGATCTTGGAAAAAACCCATGAATATAAAATCGATACGCACCACCTCTTCATCGATTTCAAAGTTGTCTATGATAGCGTGTATAGAGACGAGTTATACAGAGCCATGCCTAGTCTTGGCATCCGTGCCAAGCTCGTCCGTTTGTGCAGAATGACGATGGAGAACTCTCGCTGCTCCATCAAAGTCGGTAAGAACATCACCGAACCGTTCGATGTCAGGAAAAGTCTTAGACAAGGTGACGCGCTATCGTGCGATCTCTTTAACATAGTACTTGAGAGAATTGTACGAAACTCACAAGCTAACACCGGAGGTGTTGACAGACATTTACAAGTCTGTACAACTACTCGCTTATGCCGATGACATTGACATAATCGGAAGAACTCAACAATGGGGCATTTACGAATATTGAGATCGAGGCAGCGAAGATGGGTCTAGCGGTCAATGAAAGCAAAACAAAATATATGCTGTCCACAAAGACATCCAACATCGGCATCCCGGACAGAATACCACAATAGACATATACAAAGGACTTTGTATTCCTAGGCTCTATGGTGAGCTCCGCAAATGACACCAGTAGGGAGATCCCACGAAGAGTTACTCTTGCCAATCGTTGTTTCTATGGGCTAAAACGCCAATTAAGTAGCAAAGCCCTATCTCGAACTACTAAGGTAACTCTTATAAGACACTAATTATCCCAGTCCTGCTGTATGGCGCAGAGCCATGGGCTTTGACAAAACCGGATGAGGATGCCCTTGGTTATTTTGAGATAAAAGTTCTTCGAGCGATCTTTGGTCCCGTCTGCATAGACGGTGAGTGGAGGAGAAGGTACAATGCCAAGCTATACGGCCTGTACAAGAACATCAACTTAGCCAGAAGAGTTCACATACAGCGACTAAGATGGTAAGAAAGAAACGCTAAGGAAGTTTTCGAATCCACCCCGGATGGACGACGCAGTAGAGGACGACCTCGCGGTAGGTGGCGCAAACAAGTGGAGGGGGACCTCAGACAACTTGTCGTGCGCAACTGGAGGCAGCTGGCTCGTAACCGTGCTAGCTGGAGAGGTTTGTTGGCTGAGGCCCAGGTCCACCCCGGACCGTAGCGCCATCTAAGTATCTAAGTAAGTAAGTATGGGTGTAGTTCTTGGAAGGTGGATACAATTATCACACGCAAGCTGCAAACCTTCGCAAACAGATGTTTAAGAAACATCTTGAGGATCAATGGCCCAATCGCATCTCTAACGAACAACTTTATCTGAGAACGGGCCAAGAACCTATAGATACTACTGTGCGAAGGAGAAAGTGTCAGCGGATTGGACATACTCCACGGCGCGGTGACAACTCCATCGTGAAATGAGCCATGGAGTGGAATCCGCTTAGCCAGACAGGTAGAACAACGGGACGCCATAGGCAAACGTGGCGCAGGACAGTCGAGGAGGAATCAAACTCTTTGAGAATAAGTTGGAGGCAGCTCAAACGCGTTGCAGAACTCCGAACAAGATGGCGCGGAGGCGTTGTTGATGCCCTATGCCGCTCAAGGGGTGCAAGGATTTAAAGGTAAAAAAGGTTTAATTACATGGTTGGAAAGCACAGCCTGCACGGCACCACATCCGACAACGGATTCAGGCTATTCAATTTTGTGGACGAAACGTTGTTACAGCTAGCACGCGGTTCCCAAAAGGACATGCCACTCTTTGGATAGAAAATCCGTCAACCACATGAGTGGTTGCGAGAAGCTAGGCCCTGGCACTTTAAAGAGCTGTTGCGCCATATTTGTATTTGTATTTTTTGCCGATAAGGGATCTATTAATCTCAATCTACATATGTCCTATGCCACCAGCAGAAAATGTGGAAGACCAGGGGCAACGTTGCCAGCAAGCTATCATAGATGCCGCTTCTGATGTACTGGGTTTCTCTCGGTCACCACAACGAAACCTCTGGTTTGATGACGAATTCTGGCAAGCACATGTGGCAAAACAAGAGGCATACAAAGCGGCGCTGCATAGAAGGACTGGAGATGCTCGCGAGCTCTACGAGCGCTGGAGAAAAGAGGAGTATCGACTTCTCAGAAAGAAGAAAAAGGAGCATGAGGAATGCTCGATTGAAGAGATTAAGAAATTTTATTGCAGGAATGATGTTCGGAAATGTTATCAAAAGGTAAATAGAAAATGCCAAGGCTTCAATGCCAAAAACAGAAATAGAAACGTCCTACTTGCGCCAGCTTCTGTCAAATTCCAACTAAACTACCCTTCATTGTATGAGTATTCGCTGCGAGAGACTGTACGCCATGCTAATTATGCTTTGAAGGTTCCTGCGACAATCCTCTCAAGTGCCTTCGGTAATGTGTTTAGAATTGGGCAATACTACTGACTCATTGGCGCACTCTTGTTGTACAGACTCATGTGACAACTTTTTAAGCATTTCAGGTGTAAATTATATTCGAACTTCAGGGTTAACGAGAGATGCTGCAACAGTCACAGAATTAGATCCTGCGTAAGACGTGAGCACCAACTCGCTTCGAAAATCGCAACAAAACTGGAGAAAGCTTGCAGAAATCACGTGCCATGCAGTGGTGCTATTGTCTCCATCACAGGTCCAAATTTTATTTACTGACTCTTATTTACGACTATTATAAATACCCGCATGCAACTTAACCATGGTCAATATGACGACGACAGCCAATGCTATCGTTTACTTTTATAGATCGGCTATAAAGCTGATTGGTTTACGACATCTCACTCATTACCTGCCGTAAAACATTTAATTAAGAATACTAATGGTCTCAAAATATGCCGCCCAATTCCACTGCACCCACGCCCATTACTTTGCTCGTAAACTGACAAAGAATAGTCCATAAACCTAAAAAAATAAATAAAAATTTCCATTTGATGAATGTTCCCATCTTCTCCAGGACATATTCTCATAAATTTTGTTGGGCGTTTGCCCATTTGTTGTATTAGTCTTGCGACATCTGATGTCACCTCACCCACTCACCAGTCAGTTAGTTAGTTAGTCCCAAGCCAAGGAAACAAATTGTTTGGCATTCAAAAAATTTGTTAGTTCCCAGCAAACAACTATTTGGTACAAAAGCCAACGACATGTGTATGTACGCCCATCCCTCATGTCCTTGTGTATTGTCTGCCCACAACTATTATCAGAATTACACACCCAAATAAAGATACAGAAAGTCCTTGAGAACTTTGCCTTCATAAACATCATTAGCATTCAATGGATTCTCAATTTTCAGATCAGAAGAATACCATACATACATGTGTAGCCAGTACCTATAGATTCAGGACAAGGATGTGAATTTAATTATTCAACGACTGGGTGAAGGATATGAGCGTAAATAAGAAAAAATCAAACACAATCGAATCATTATACACTCTATCTATGTATGTGTGTTTTTTTTTTTTTTACCTTTATCGGAGAGAAGCACTCTGTACACAGTCATGATGTCCTTTTGTCAAGAGACTGTAGGTTTTACCCCCACCGACGACAGCCGACTTTATTTATTTTTTTTTTATATCCTTTGATCATGAGTTGGGTGAATGCCGTCTCATACTATAGTCGTTCAATCAATTTTCGCTTAAAATTAGCTTTTAATCGATTCACTGGGAGGGGAGCTCCCCTAATGCAGGATTCGTGAAAATTTGATTTTTCTATTTTCGTGAGTAGCGGGGGAGGAAAGGACGATTGCATATTTGCGTGTCTTAATCAGTGGTTCCCGTGAGAACGTAACACGTTGAAGGAATGCGCTGTTCATTTTGAAACGAGCCGGCTATAAATATTCTTGAGGTTCGCAGGACATTCAATTCGTTTGAGAATAGGTAGGGAGTTGTAGACTTAAATAATTTAGTAGTCATCGTGCTTGGATTGTTAAACGATTTGTAGCGATGTGATTGTCCAAAGATAGAACCAATTTGTATAAATAGTGTAATAGGCTGAGCTAGGTGTGGACTATTGGGGTTTGGGGAGAATGTCCCTTAATAGGACGAACTGTAATAGCTAATGATATAATTTCGCAGCTATTTTTAATCTGGGGGTATTATTATTCTGTAATTGGCTTTTATTTAAAGACTCCTCCGGCTCCTGGGGGTTTTCAAGATTGACAATTGTGATTGATAGAAATAAAACTGATGTCCTTCGGGATGTGTACTTAAGCTTAAAGAGAGCTCGGCGCATGGCGCTATTACAGTTGAGTGAAACTTTGGATGACCAAAGCGTTTCGGGGAGCCAACGAAATTTATTTTTCTTCTTCAGCAACGAGAGGCAAGTAAACTGCTATCCAGAGGCTATAAGCGGTTGCTGAAAAATTTTCTGGAGTACCTGTTTTTTTTTTTCCTCTTGTACAACCAATGCCCGCGTGCCAACGACCCTGCGACCTGAAAGATCTGTTGTATCGGAGGGTTGAATTTAATCTAACAGATGCACTATCTCCCTTATGAAAGTGAGTACGTCTTTAGTAGTGGAGCATTGAAGTATCTCCTTGTGGAGAATACGTTTCCTTAACCAGTGTAGTGCTGAGCATTCACAAGGAATGTGTTCGGATGTTTCATCCTCCTCTAAGCATAGCCGACAGTCCTTTGGTTGGCACAGGTTCAACTTGTTAAGGTGCAATCTCAGGCCGCAATGGCCAGTTAGAAAGGTCACGAGCTTCCTAATGCTTTCCCTATCTAAGTAAGTAAGGATTTCCTTATAGGAATAAGGCTTGATTAATCGTTTGGATTGTCTTAGACCTGGCCCATTGGTCCAGTGGTCTAGATGAAAATTGTTTTCCCATTCGTTAATCAGCGTTGTAGCTATTGCGCAGTTGACACCACAATAAAGTTCGGGACCTATGATTCTGAGCCAGCCCTAGTAAGCTCATCTGCAGATCCGTTGCCGACAATCCCTTGGTGTCCAGAGACCTAACCGAGTTTTACCCTGTTGTATTTGGCAAGGTCTTGTAATGCATCGTAGCAGCATTTCACAGTTCTGGAGTCCATTAGGTTGGACGATAGTACCATAAGTGCTGCTTGGCTATCTGAAAAGATATGTATTCTAGCGCCCTTGATCCCCTTGCGGAGATTGTGTCTGGCGCAAGATCTCAATGGTACGAATTTCAGCCTGAAACACAGTGTGAGTCGTACCCATAGGTACCGAAATCTTTGTGTTATGTCCAAAGACCCCAGCTCCAACTCCAGAATTCATCTTCGAACCGTCGGTGAACCAGACCAGACTTCTAGGGTCCAGTGTTGGAGCACCATTGGACCAATTTCCGCGGTCCAATATTTCAACCTCGAATAACCTACCGAAGCAATGTTGCCTGACCATAATATCTGGTATAGTGCAGAACATGTCTCTTTTGCGGATTCAGTTGAGTATCTTTAAATGTCCCACAAGGTCACCTGGTTTATACTCATAATCTAGCTGCAGCTTGATGGCATATCTAGCAGCCATCTTCCTAATGAAGATTGGTAGGGGTATTAGCCCGACAATAGCTTTCAGAGCTGTCGTAGGGCATGTGCTCATCGCACCTATAATGCCAAGACAGGCAATTCTTTGCAACTTCTGCAAATTGTTTGCTGTTGTCCGCTGAAGAGTTTTTGGCCACCAGACGATGGGCGCATATGTGATAATGGGTCTTATCATCATTATGTATCATCTTAGGAGAGAGACCACAAGTTCTGCCGTATAGGCGATAACGGGGCCACAGTGCTCTAGTAGCACGCTCTGTGGCGGACTTAATAGTATGTGAATTCCAGTTAAGTCGTTTGTCAAGAATTACACCAAGATATTTGACCTCACTGGAATAAACTAGTGTGGTGCCTCGGATTGTAATAGGTTCAAGGTTGACCTGTGTCTTTCTTGTGAACAGCACCAGGACGATTTTACTACGACTGATGGATAGTCCTTCTTTGTTACACTATTCTACAACTTCAGGCGAACCCCACAGGCGGATCAGTAGAAATGCGGTGAAGTGGGAGGGTTATGATCCCTTATTTTCGGATCATAACATCGCTGATAAAAGGAAGAAGATTCTACAACTTCAGATATTGCACTTTGTATGACTTTGGAAATTGTCGTGGCGTGTTTAACTCTAATAAAAACCGACAAGTCATCAGCATATAACCGACGTTGGTGTAGCCTGATCTATGAAGATCTACTAACAAATTGTCGATGACTATTAACCATAACAGAGGGGAAAGAACTCCTCCTTGAGGACGGCTTTTTAGTACCTAGAATTCATCCGATCAATACCGGCTGGAACTGATTTTCGAAATGAAGAAGCAAACAGAACGAAGTAGTGGACAGATAGGTATTGCAAAAAGTAAGAAATACGCTTTCGCGAACCCCAGCATGCCTATCAAAGAGGCCAGACTGCGCAGTGCATTTGACCGTAAAATCTATGCTCTTGCTTTTTTCATGGATACGGGGACATTTGACAACCCCAACTTCTGCAGTATTAAAACTGCTTTTTCATCAAACGACATGAACCCCACGTTAAAGAATTGGATTCTGGAGATACTTGAGGGAAGAGAAATCACGGCCAAGTCTGTGAAAGCTGTCAAAGATTCTGAGCAAAGATACTTGCTTTCTACCACCTTGTGGAACTTCTTAGTTGATTCCTTGTTGGTTAGACCCAAAAGGGTAGGATACCCAGCTACTAAGTATTGATAAGTGCATCACTATCAGTACTCAGCAGAAGTAACTTACTGACCTATTATTAGTTTATAGAATCTACGCTGAACCCGACTAAGTGCCATGAGAAGGCATTATCAGTTAATCTAGAGGTCATGCTGTTCATAATAAGTAGAAAGCTGTCCCTAGGGAAGCGGCATTCAGTTAACCTCAGTAAGACTAATTATTTGGACATCCTCTTGGCCTCAAAGCTCACGTTTACTGGGTAAATAGATGCTAGAACCTCTAATGCCAGAAGAATTCTCTGGAAATGCCGCAGGATATTCAGCAGAACTTAGGGACTAAGTTTTAGATTGGTGCTACTACTACTACGTCTCCAGCACTGAGGACATTAGCATGGAATGACCTGATGCTGACATTCGAAGAGATTATTTACTTACAGTCCGGGGTGCACATCATCTTAACCAACAAACCTCTATAATCAGTCCGGTTATGCTTCAGCTGCCCCCAGTGGCACACGCCAAATTGTTTGAAGTCTCTCTTCACTTGTATGCGCCACCTGCTGTGAGGTCGTCCGCTACTGCAACGTCCACCCGGGGTGGATTCGAAGACTTTCTTGGCTGGAACGTTGAGCTCCATCCGTTTTACATGACCCAGTCACATTAGTCGCTGTATGTGAACTCTTCTAACTAAGTCGATGTCTTTCTATAGGCCTTATAGTTCGGTATTGTATCTTCCTCTCTACCGTCGTCCATGCAGACGGGACCAAAGATAGCTCGAAGAACTTTTCTCTTAAAATAACCAAGGGTATCCTCATCCGATTGCGACAAAATCTATGCCTCTCCATGCCATACAACAGGACTGGGATGATTAGTTTCTTATACAGAGTTACCTTAGTAGTTCGAGATAGGGCTTTGTTACATAATTGGTTTCCTAGTCCATAGAAACACCGATTGGCAAGAGTAATTCTTCGCTTGATTTCCTTACTGGTGTCATTTGCGGAGCTCACCATAGAGCCTAGGAACACAAAGTCCTTTATATATGTCTATTGTGGTATTCTGTAGGATGCCGATGTTGGATGTCTTTTTGGTGGACAGTGTATATTTTGTTTTGCTTTCATTGACCGCTAAATCCATCTTTGCTGCCTCCGACTTAATACTCGCAAATGCCCCACTGACGGCCCGCAGAGCTCTTCCGACTATGTCAATGTCATCAGCGTAAGCGAGTAATTGTATAGACTTGTAAAAGATTGTATCTTCGGTTCTGGCTTGTGAGTTTCGTGCAATTCTCTCAAGTACCATGTTAAAGAGATTGCATGATGCGCGTCACCTTGTCTAAAACCTTTCAAGACATCGAACGATTCGGTGATATTGTTTTCGACTTTGATGGAGCAGCGAGAGTTCTCTGTCATCATTCTGCATAAGCGGATAAGCTTCATGGGGATGCCCAGATTAGACGTGGCTCTGTATAAGTCATCTCTATACACGCTATCATAGACTACTTTGAAATCGATGAAGAGGTGATGCGTATCGATTTTATATTTATGAGTTTTTTCCAAAATCTGCCGTAGTGTGAATATGATATTTGGTCAATGGTGGACTTTTCGGCCCTGAAACCGCACTGATAAGGACCTATCAGGTTGTTGACGATCGGGTTTAGGCGTTCACATAATACGGCAGACAGGATCTTATATCCAATGTTGAGAAGACTTATACCTCTGTAGTTGGCGCAGTTCAGAGGGTCTCTTTTCTTCAGGATCGGGCAGACGATGCTGAGTTTCCATTCATCCGGTATACTTTCGTCCGACCAGATTTTACAGATGAATTGGAGCATGCTCCTTACCAACTC
This sequence comes from Brachypalpus laphriformis, assembly GCA_945910035.1. NCBI lineage: Eukaryota > Metazoa > Arthropoda > Insecta > Diptera > Syrphidae > Brachypalpus > Brachypalpus laphriformis. The sequence continues at coordinate 41,214,597 of OX246753.1, forward strand.
ATCTCTTTGGCTCCAGCATTTTTATTAGATTTAAGTTTCGATATCGCTTTCCTCACTTCATTCGGATCGGGTTGATAGGAATGTTGACTGTCATCGATATTGATGAATGGCTCGTTCTGCCTGACAGCGAAATATTGGTGATCGTCGCTGTTTGCGATTCTACTATTCGTACTGTATTACCATTGCCATCCCAGCAGGGTGCTGTTTTGGCGTTAAAGCCTTGGTATGTTTTTTTTTATCTTTTCTTCAAATTTTCAAACTTCATTCCTGCAAAGTCTCTCAATCTCCTCGATCGAGCTCTTCTCCCTTTTTTGCTTTCTGAGAAGTCGATGTTCCTCTTTTCTCCACTGCTCGTAGAGCTCGCGAGCAGCTTTCGTCCTTCTATGCAGCGCTGCTTCTACGTCTCTTGTTTTGCCGTATGTGCTTGCCGGCATTCTTCATCAATGTAGGGGTTTCGTTGTGGCGACCAGGAGAAACCCAATACATCAGAGGCGGCATCTCTGGTAACTTACTGGCAACGTTGCCACTGGTCTTCCGTGTTTACTGCTGGCGGCATAGGCCTTAGATTGTAATTAAAAAAGACTCGATCGGCATATTCGCGTCCGTACTTTGGTAGGAATCCGAGTCTGTGTTGGCCCCTCCGAAAGTCCGAAGAAGTATGATGGATTTGATTGACGGTTTTTCGATCAAAAGAGAGCCATGTACCTTTGTGAATATCAAGATGTTGGAGCCGCGTACTAGCTACGACAAGGTTTCGTCCCTCCGCAAAGTCGACTAGCCTGAATCCGTTGTCGGAAGTGGTATCGTGCAGGTAGTGCTTTCCAATCACGCTGCTGAAGACGTCCCCCTTTTGCTAGCTTTGCGATAAAATCGCCCAGGACAACTTTAACGTCATGGCACATACGTTTTGTCCAAGAGCCAGTAGAAATCATCCTTCGTCGCTTCGTCCATCTTCTCGTGAAGGCCGCATATTAGGCTAATGTTGGCGAATTTAGCCTTGATACGGATTGTCATGCGGTGCTCATTCACATGCCGGAAACTCAAAACTTCTTGCTTACGTATAAGTCTGCCTCTAATGCAAATCGGCATCCGAATAGACGCTGTCCCTGTTGTTTGTAGCAATCGCCACAGCAGATATCGCACTTTTTTTTATCTTCCTTTTGCCTATTTGAACAGGATGGGAGGAAGGAAGCAAGATGTGAACTGCACTTGTTTGTTGGAATGTGGCACAAATATTGGCTGCGACTTTGAAGTCAACCTAAACACGGCTCGACTCTAATTCCGAGATTAGGATTGACGCTTTAGAATTATCTCATAAATCGTTCTCTTTCTAAGAAATTGGTAGTCTCCTCTTGGTTAAAGTACGGAAATTGTAGGAAAAGGCACAAAGGTTCTCGCAGGTTGCACCGCAACTAATTTAAATTTTAAAGCCAACGTTATTTCAATATTATTGCAACCATAAAATCATCCCCATCATGTAATAAATACTAATTAAAAATTATTACACTCCAATCCGCGGAATGAATTTAAAATCAATGTGTTTGCTGGGTTACACCCCTGCAATATTTCAACTTTCTGCCACTGCATTTCGCAATTAGCGGTTACAGCGAGGACAAATTTAATTAACTGTCGCTATGCACCATGCCCTTTACATGATTCTCATTAAAATTCAATTAAATGTCAACTCATGCATGATACACTGACTCCACCTAGGGGTGGGTATTATCAAAGAGAAAAAAGCAAAACCATTTTAAATTTTAAAGAGGCCAATAATAGCGTTATTCATCATTTTGATCTCAGCTATATGACAGTGACATTCAGGTTTGACATTTCCGTGACTCTCTACATAAAGCGGTCAAAGTGTCAAATTGACATTTTGCATGCAAACATGAGTCAAGTGGATGACATAGCACTTCTCGTACCTTGTCCATCCATTTTCTTTTTTGTTAATTGCATTAAGTTGAGTGTATGACTCCACTAACTTCATCTTCTGAATATTAACCATACATGGCTGCTATGTTCAAGTTAACGACCTGACTTTGTCGAGACAATTTAAGTTTCCTACGATGACAGCCGGTGAGGAAAAAAAATCGAAATTATGATCGTTCCTCCATATAGCCATCAACAGAATACGTGCAAAATATTGCTCATGGATTATTTAATATCCAAGAATCGAACGAACGACTGACAGTGACACGGGTGGCTGGTGTATCTATCCTGGGTTGCTGTGGTATGGTGTGGTAGCACTGGCAACCGTGTTCGTGCAATGTTTTGTCAATCTCCAGACAAAAAAAAAAAAAAAAGGAATACGAAACCTGAATAGCGAAACATAAAAAGCGAAACCAGAAAAATGGCAGATAACACAGAACCAGCAGTAGGTAGCACTTGGCGTTGACTATTTGGGTCAAGGTTCGATTTGCTGCTGAGGGTTTCAATGGATCATGTCTCTTTGGGACCGGTTTGGTTGAGTGGTTTCACCATGGTTTTGGTACGCAATCATCCTGAAAACGATATTTTTTGTTTGCTTGTGCAAGCGGTTAGTCGTCCCTTTTTAATTAATTTGCAGAGACGATTTGCGCGCCTGTCAGAGTTGTCCCAACGCAGGGAGGGATCCACAGGTTTAAGCGGATTTTAGACGGTTTCGTGAATTTGAAGTGGAATTCCAATTCAAGGTGAAATTAAAGTCAATTAAAGTAATTATGTGCGCAGTGAAATTCGATATTTATTTCGATTCATGGCTAAATTGGAGTACGGCTTGAATGAGCAGAGGACCATGGCAACTACATAATTCGTTACAGCAGTATTCGCCGCAGTTTAAATGGACAGTGTGTCCTTGAAGGTGGCTTACTAATAGAGATTATTTGCGTTAATTTGGGTGAAGGCATTTAAAAGCAGAAAGGAGACTAAATTTAATAACTAACTTCAGCGTTTTATACTTCGGTAAATATCTTAATATTACCTTAAGGCTGCACAAAGCAAAATCGGTGAGAATGCCAACATCGCTAAAACAAACAGATGGCAGTTTCACTGAGGATGAGGAAGCGTTGCTGCTCTTAGAAACTCACTTCGCTGAACGCCTGTTAAGGGAGCATGACCAACATAACCAGACCTAGGAAAGAAGACTGGGAGATTGCGGGGCTATCTGTTCCAGAGGGAGAATGAAATGGGCAATCAGCTGCATCCAGCCTTTCAAGTCACCAGGCGTGAATGGTATCACAGCAGCCCTATTGAAGTGTTGGTTAGAATAACAAAAAGTAGTCTCGCATTGGGATATATTTCAAACCAGTGAGACGGGCGAAATTTGTGTTTATACCAAAAATGGGGAAGAAAGACCCAAAACAGCCGAAGCCATGCAGACCGATTAGCCTAACATCGTTTCTTCTTAAACCAAAGGAGAAAGCTGTGGATAACTACTTAACAGAAGATGTACATAACACATCCTCACTTCATTACCGTCAGCATGCATACAGAGCGGACAGATCTACTGATCCGGCTCTTTTTCAGTTGGCAGAAACCATCTAAAGAGCTCTTGAAACAAAGGAGATAGGACTTTGCGCCTTCCTAGACATCAAAGGGCCATTCAATGACACTTCGCATGAAGCTATTAAACGCGCCCTGGACAGAAAAGGAGTCAGCAGATCAGTATCTAAGTAGATGTATGAGTTGCTGAGAACAAGATCAGCAAAAGTTCAAACATCACGTAGAATTGTCAAGGTCAACATAACAAGAGTATGCCCACAGGAACGAGTGATATCTCCTCTAATGTATAATCTAGTTGTGGATGAACTTCTAGAAAAGTTAACAAACCTTGGATTCAATTGTCAAACTTATGCTGGCGACATTGTACTGATTGCCAGGGGAAAATTTGGAGAAACCCTCTGTGATATCATACAAAGGAGCCTAATAGTAACTCAAGAATGATGTCGCACGGCTGGGCTCAGAAACCGGGCTAAGACCACAATAGTAGCATTTATGAGAAAAATAAAACTTGGACTGAAGCCAATCCGGCTGTCGGGCTTGATACTGACACCAGTAAAAGAAGTGAAGTACCAAGGACTACACCTAGATAGTAAACTAATGCGGAGAAACCACACAGAGGAGATATCCAAAAGGCTAGCCTTGCTATCATGATATGCAGGAGCCTAGCAGGTAAATCTTGCGAATTAAGTTCAATATTCTAAGATGGATACAATACAATTGTATAATTGTATCTTACCGAGAGAGTGCCTCCCCTACCAAAGCGTAAACCAAGGATGGTTACACGCATACGATGGGAGAGGTTACAGGACGATGAGATACGGGAGACATTTGCGCGGCAAATATCTGAGAGGTTTGAACGAATTCCAACTGTTCCATCAAATGTAGAGGAAGAATGGCAACTGTTTTCAACAGCGGTTATTGCCTCTGCGGGAGATGTTTGTGGAGTGAAGCGGCTTGGTGTGGCGGCTGGTGGTGAGAAAAGAACTGCTTGGTTTAAAACGCCCGGAGTTCAAGAAGCCATCAGAGAGAAGAAGAGAACCTTTAAGGTGTGGATTCGCTTGGGGAACTCCGATTCTCGAAATCGGTACACTGAGGCGCGAAGAACTTGCAAATTAGCTGTGAAAACAGCGAAAGAACAGTCTTGGAAGGAGTTTGGCGAGAAATTGGAACGTGACCACAGATCTGCAAATAAGATGTTCTGGCAGACCGTCCGCCGACTCAGAGGAAAAAAGTTGAATATCGTTGAAGGAGTCAAATCCAAAGACGGTAGACTTCTTTCCAATGAGGAGGACATCTTACGCAGATGGAGCGAGCACTTTTCAGAATTGCTCAATCCCGAACAGGGCACCGAAGATGACAGACCTATGGTCGAGAGTTGGGCGGAAAGTAGTCCTACGGTAGAGGAAGTAACTTTGGCGATCAAATCGCTAAAAGTTGGCAAATCTGCTGGTGTGGACGAAATTCGGCCAGAAATGCTCAAGGCTTTAGGTAAAGAGGGAGTGCAATGGCTCTCGCGTGTCATTAAAGTGGCCTGGGAATGCGGTGAAACACCTGCTGATTGGCAAATGGGGGTGATAGTTCCTCTTTTTAAAAAAGGGGACAAAAGAGATTGCGCCAACTACAGGGGTATATCTCTTTTAAGTCTCCCTGGAAAAGTCTTCGCTAAGGTGCTAGAAAAGCGTTCCAGAGCTGTGGTTGAGGACAGTTTGGGGGATGAGCAGTGCGGTTTTCGTCCCGGTAGAAGCACAACCGACCAGTTGTTCACTCTCAGAATGGTTCTTGAGAAAGCCTGGGAATATGCCAAACCTGTCTACACTTGTTTTGTGGATTTGGAAAAAGCATATGATAGGGTTCCTCGAGGCAAACTCTGGAGTGTTCTGCAGGAGTATGGGATTGATGGTTCCCTGTTAAGGGCGATTCAGTCTTTATATACAAACTGTAAAAGCTGTGTTCGGATAAACGGTATTAAATCAATACCTTTCACTGTGGGCGTTGGACTCCGCCAGGGGTGCGTTTTGTCACCTCTCCTCTTCATTGTATATATGGATTGGATGTTGCAGCGCAGCCGTGGCGGAGAATGTTTCAAAGTGGGAGACCTAAGGATTAGTCATCTGCTCTTTGCGGATGATTTGGTCATCCTTGGGTCCTCTCAAACCGAACTTCAGCGCGCACTCGAAAGGTTTGTAGCCGTTTGTGATGATGCTGGAATGAAGATCAACGTGAACAAATCGGAAGTAATGGTCGTTTCCAAAAAACCCATTCAGTGCACTCTGCATGTTAGTGGAGTCCCACTGAAGCAGGTGGAGAAGTTTAAGTACCTCGGGGTTTTATTCACGAGTGATGGGAGGAGCAATGCCGAGTTATCCTGTAGAATTGGTCAGGCTGGATCAATTTTGAGAGAGCTTGGCCAATCTGTTATAAGGAAGGCCGAACTTAGTATTCAAGCTAAGCTATCGGTTTTTAACTTGGTGTATGTTCCAACTCTCACCTATGGTCATGAAATTTGGGTAGTGACCGAAAGAATAAGATCGCGGATACAAGCTGCCGAAATGAGGTTCCTTCGCGGTGTTGTTGGAATAACTCGTAGGGATCGAGTGCGCAACACCAGAGTACGCGAGGCGCTCAACGTTGAGCAGCTACTTCTCCGAACGGAACGATCTATGCTTCGATGGTTTGGTCACGTAGTGCGTATGTCCCCAGACCGGCTTCCAAGACGCGCCATGGTTGCCGTACCATCAGGTAGACGACTTCGCGGAAGGCCCAGAAATAGATGGTTGGATCAAGTCCGACATCTCTCTTGGAGCCGCTTAGGGATTCTCCCTGATGAATTGGAGTCAATGGCGGAGGATCGAGAAGGATGGAGAGTCCACCTGAGCATCCTACCCCCGCGACCCTCATGAAGGATGAGCGGGCCATTGAAAATGAATGAATGAATTCTAAGATGGATGTATATTGTCATTGCGACGCCAATGATTACGTATAGAGCAATAGTGTGGGCAAAACGAACAAGCCTCTTCACAACAAGGGAGACACTCACAGAAGTGCAAAGCCTTGCGGGCCTCTACATCACCGGGGCCATGAGAACATGTCCAACTGCAGCCATGGAAGTATTACTAGAGCTTACTCCGCTTCATCTCGTAGTGGAGCAAAATACCAAGCTAAGGATGGCAAAACAAGGTAATCTAAATGAGAAATGCGTTAGTCCGAGAGAGTTCGACGCAATTCTTAAGAAACCTCCCTTTTGGCAATCCCCAGGGACGACAGTATCAGAAAATGTAACTTTGGGATAAACTTCTGTACAAAGTTAAGTAATAAGAAAGAGTGGAGCAACAAATCTACGACATACGGACTGGGCAGCCACACGATAAAGTTGTATACAGACGGTTCGAGAACAGAAGAAGGTATATGGGCAGATGTGTTTGGGCGAATGACGAAGCACTCAGAACACATGGGCAAGAGTACCAGCATCTTTTAAGCTGAAATATGTGCTATAGATAGATGCATCGAACTCAATCTCGAAAGAAGATACAGCAAATGCAACATAGCAATACTGTCAGACAGTCATTATGATTCTAATTTCTCGTCACTCGCAGTCGCTTGGAGTCACTTGTAGACGTTCAATTCACTTTTCGCTAAATCGCTACGCCATAAACCCTTCCATGTGTACACGTGTAATTGCAGCGAATCGTATTTCGGCTCGTGACGCGAATACGCTTAGCCGTAAGCGCTGCCTAAGACTTGAGCTTGAAAGAGAGTGTTAGGTTTAGTGGTGGGTACATTCATTAGTGTGCTAACTTTCAGCGTGCGGTAGCGTTTGTGAAGTCACCTACCATCTTCCAAGTCGAGGTCCATGCGATAGAACTGTGCATTCGGGAATGCCTGCGGAGAAACACTACCGGAACTTGTAACTACATCTATTCGGACAGTCAAGCAGCATTAAGGAACTGTCTCAACCTCGGATTACCATAACATGAATTCCACATCATGGGACAAGACTTTTTCTAGAGGACGAAGTTGTTCGTTTCGTGGAAGCAATACAACGAGCGGCATGGAGAAATACTCGTTCTAGAAGCTATAAGATCAAAGGCAACGAAAAGTATCCCAGAAAAATCATTGAACTGGTGAGGGAGAAAAGAAAAGCACGAAAGAAATGGCAAATCCACCGCAGCATAAAACGGTCCTTAACCGACTATGCAATCGCTTTAGAGACAGTATTTGGGAATTTAAAAGCAATAAGATAGCGACATACCTTGAAAATCTCTCCGGTCAAAAAGAATCAAATTATTCGCTTTGAAAAGTGCTAAAAGGTATCCGGAAACCTCAAATGCAAGCGCCACCAATTCAGAAAAACGATGGAAACTGGGCTAAGAGCGACAAAGAAAATGTAGAACTTTTAGCTTTGCACTTAGAAGAAACGTTTAAGCCGTTCGACGGGCCCTTGTTAACGCCTGACTCCCCAGTCACGACATCTGACAACTTTAAAGTAAAAAAACGTTCATTGATTGAACTGAGGGAAGTGATTAAAAAAATGAGGGAAATGATTAAAAAGATGAAAAAAGCTCCGGGTTACGACTTGATAACGGCGCAGGTGGTCAAGGAATTGCCGAATAAAGCTCTTATCAAACTCCTCTATTTCAACGCTTCGTTCAGATTGCTCTACGTTCCGAGACAATGAAAAGTTGCCGAGATTATAATGGTTCCGAAACCAGGCAAACCGCTGAATGAGAAAAAATCATATTGGCCTATTTCCCTATTGCCGGTTATCTCAAAAATATTTGAAAAACTACTTTCCAAACGTCTACAACCCGTAATCGACGAAAGACGTCTCATTCCTGACCATCGGTTTGGATTTAGAATCAAAGAATCGAAAACTCTAGGTTTCCTAAAGAACACTGAAGGAAACTGGACCGGGTCTTGTTTGGAATCCTTTGAATTGCTTATTAAAACGCACTTCCCGGGGTGTACTACTATACCATAACAGTAATCACAGCGAATCGGAACCCCCTGCGGATTTGGTAACAGAGGACAGAATAGAGTGGGCAATAAGATCGTTCTCCCCCTTTAAATCCCCAGGACTTGATGGGATTATACCGATCATGCTGCAGAAAACTGCACCAATCATTATCCCAGTTCTCAAAAAGCTATTTGCCAGTAGTCTTAAACAATGTTACATACCAAGAACATGGAGGGAGGTAAAGGTGGTTTTTATACCCAAGGCGGGCAAGGCTAGTCACACCACCGCGAAGGACTTCAGACCAATAAGCCTTACCTCTTTCATCCTGAAAATTTTTGAAAGATTGTTCGACTGCCCTACATCATGTTGTCGGCTCTATAGAAAAATCACTTAAGGATAAAGAGTTCACACTAGCTGCTTTCTTGGACATTGAAGGAGCCTTCAATAATGCAAATACCGAAGCGGTTAAGAGAAGCCTAAGAAACCTAGACATCGACATCAGTCTAATTAACTGGATTGTTAGCATGCTCGAGGAACGACATATAACCACCGAACTTAAGGGTTCAAAGGTAGAAGCATACGCCTCGAGCGGTACCCCTCGAGGCGGCGTAATTTTCCCACAGCTTTGGGTCATTGTTCTTAATGAGGTACTACAACAACTAAGGTACAGTGGGGTCAGAGCTACAGCGTACGTGGATGACGTCGTGCTGCTTGCAACAGGTAAATTCCTGCCTACCCTTAGCGAACAACTTGACGGAGCTGTGGTCTAAAGGTTAATCCCCAAAAAACCGAACTTGTACTTTATACCGGAGTTTAGTACACCTTCTGTTGATGGTATCCCACTCAGATTGTCCGATAACGCAAAATACCTGGGCTCAATTGGAGATTAAATATAGAGGAAAGAATTAAGAAAGCAACAATAGTCTTTTACTCATGTAGTCGAATTTTTGGTAGAACCTGGGGACCCTCCCCCAAAATCATGCTATGGATGTATACGGCTATAGTTAGATCCATACTGACTTACGGCAATCTAGTATGGTGGCCAGCTGTCAACAAATCCACCAACTTAAAGGCAATCACCAAAGTTCAAAGACTAGCGTGCATTGCATTCACCAGTGCAATGAGGACAACACCAACCGCAGGACTCGAGGCTATCCTCAACATGCTACCGCTAGACATCTTTATACGAACATCAGCAGCCATTAATGCTATGAGAATAACTCAGTCAGCGAACTGGAAACCAAGCAGAACAGGTCACTCGATGATCCTACTCGATTACTTTGGCATCATGCCCGTAACGGATTACATGACGCCATATTTAGACTTTGCAAGGCCTTTCTCTACCGCCTACCCTAGCAGGGAAGATTGGAAAAGCGGTCATACACCCAATGCCGAATCTATAGCCATCTACACAGATGGTTCGAAAATGAGCACTGGTGTAGGATCAGGTATCTTCTCCGACCCTCTAGGTGTATCAAAATCCATACGACTTCCAGACCACAGCAGTGTTTTCCAAGCAGAGTGAGTCTGCGATAAGGGCAATACCGCCAGAAGGTATCACCACCTTTATCGATAGCCAGGCAGCTGCCATAGAAATTAAATCGAAGCTTGTGAAGTGTTGTCGAGAAGAGCTCAGGGTTCTTGGAACACAGCACAAGGTATCGCTTTGTTGGGTCCCTGGACACGAGGGTATCCCAGGCAATGAGAAACCCGACGAGCTGGCGAGAATCGACTCAGCAGCCCCATCAGAACAAGTTGACCCCCCTGTGTGTATCCCGCCTTGCACACTCAAGCTCGCTGCAGGAAATAAAGCCACTGAGCGAACACAAGATGGAACTCCATGGAAACTTGCGCCATCACTAGGAAACTATGACCATCTTTCGACAAAGCAAAGACCGAGAGAATCATCCGTAAAGATAGGAAATCCCTTTCCACCTTCGTGGGCCTCATCACGGGGCACAACACTCTGCGGTACCACTTGAAGAAACTACGCCTGACGGAGGAGGAACTCTGTAGATGCTGTGGTGACGAGGAAGTTTTCGAGGACACAACCCACTTCCTGTGCCACTGTCCGAGTCTTCAACACTCCAGGAAAAAGTTCCTTGGTAAATATTTCTTCCAGGATCTCGAGGAACTCTCCGGCGTTTCAACAGAAAAGATGTTGAACTTCATCAAATCATCAGGGTGGTTTGTATGCAGAAATGAAGTAAGTGACTGAGTTAGTAGTTTTTAGTTTCATTGGGTAAGGGATTACTTTTTCCCCCATGGGTACCACAATGGTTCAACGCTGACCTGAATGTGGCAGAGAGCATCCCTCCCTGCCAGTCCACATACCTAATCTAACCTTACCTGGCCTTTTGGAGGAGATGCATTCTAGAAAAACTCATTAAGGCTACATACGAGGGAAGTAAGTATCACGTCTTAAGCAATGGTAAGGTGTCGGAGGATTTAGAAATCCAAATAGGAGTACGTCAGGGATGCATACTGTCACCGCTGTTGTTCTTGGTGACCATCAACGAAGGTAACGATGGAATTCAATGGACTATGACAACTTAAAAACCTGGACTACGCTGACTATGTTTGCCTATTTTCACATCGGATAATGGACGTTCATCTGATGGCCCAAAATCTATAAGTTGAGAAAGACAAAGTGGTGCTTAAGATAAACACAGCCAAAACAAAAGCCCTGAGTACTTCGAACACCTGCGCTCAACTCAACATTGCCGGACAGGTAGTCAAGAAAGTAGACAACTTTCTCTTCCTCGGCTGACCGCGGTGGCATCGAACTGGATGGGTGCAGCAGAATCGGGAAGGCAAACGCTGCGTTCGGAATGCTATCGAAAGTCTGGAAAAGTAATGGTCTCTGGAACTGTTCCGCTCCAACGTACAATCAGTACTGCTGTATGGGTTTAGCACTGCAAACCTTCGTAAACAGATGTCTAAGAATCATCTTGATGATCTATTGGGCAAATCGTTTCTCTAACGAATAACTTTATCAGAGAACGTACCAAGAATCTATCGACATTACCGTGTGAAGGAGAAAGTGCCAGAGTATATAGCGCGACGACAACTCCATTGCAAAATACGCCATGCAGTGGAATCCACTAACCCAGGTAGGCAGAACAACGGGACGCCCTAGCAAACGTGGCGCTGGACAGTCGAGGAGGAATCAAACTCTTTGGGAATAAGTTGAAGGCAGCTCAACGCGCTGCAGATCTCCGAACAAGATGACGCGCAGGCATTGTTGGCGACCTATGCCCCTCGAGGGGAGCAAGTTTTTAAGGTTAACAGTTGGCCGAGCATAATAGATCTTAAAGGTTAGAGTGCAGTTGGGCCCTAAACATTGTAAGACGTTTCAAAATAACTCATAAGATTAGATAAGATATTCAATTGTAGTGAGATGTAAGTGCACTGTGACCTTTAATAGATCTATTGCGTCCCCATACAAGGACTCTAGTCGATGATATACTCCGTTTAGAGCACTTCTTCCAGTCCAGCTGCTACTACGAACCGGAGTATCTTGAGTGGATCTAGCGAAGGTGAATCTATTTCTGATAGGAGGTAGGCACCTAGGTGATTTCTTCTTTTGTGAATCATAAGAATGTGCCCTGGTGTTACTGTGAAGTCCCTGCAGATTCTACAGTGTCCGTCTCTCTCTATACCCAGTTTCTTAAGGTGCTCCCTGAGTCTGCAGTGGGCCGTAAACATGCCCGTCAAGATTTGAAGTCGATTCTTGCTAACTTTTAGGCAGGTTCGACTTCTTTTCTGGTTGTATTTCCCCAGAAGTTCATTTGCTTGTCTTATTTGGGGGATATCGGGAGTCGTACGAAATACCCAGAAAAAAATATATCCATTGGACAAAATCTCCAAAAAATTAAATCCAACTTACTATTATCTCCTCAGACAAAATATTCACGGACAACATCTCCAGCGAAACAAACTTTATTGCCAAAATCCTCAAGAATCTCCAAATCCCCAGTGTCCTTGAACATGTATTCATACGTCGTGTGCCATGCGCGTGTAAAATTCTCACGAAACTCCCTTCAGTATTGTTATAAAACGTTTAACAGTTTCATGAATAAACAAAAAATTACAAGTAGAGCATTTTTTGTTTTGCACACATATCAGAACTGTCATTTTGAAATAAATGCCGTTATAAATATTAATATTATTCTTTTGAATTTGTCCTTTTTGATTAAAACATTAATAAAAGCTTTATTTTGTCCGAATTCTTGTTATAAGTATATTACTACTCGTTTTGTATTAATTTATAAAACCGACATTTTTTTTCATTAAACATTACAAACGAGAATTACATTTACTTTGTGTATAAAATTTTATAAAGCGTAAACCAAATATCTCCAAAAGAAAGAAATCGCGCGATTTAATCGCATGATTCACTACTTGAACATCTTTCTATTGGAGATATTGGATAGGGGATTTTAGCCCTGGGGATTCTCTCTTTGGGGATTTTGCTACTGGAGATTTTAGTTTGGGGATTTTGGTTTTGGGGATTTTGTCCTGGGGAAATTGTCTTTGGGAAAACGTCACCAACCCGGGGATATCGTCCCAATGCTCGACCCATTTGTTCTCTTCCCCTTTCCTTAAGTCTTCCGGTATTTTGTGGGGTCCTATCCCACAAAAGGGTTCTGGTCCAAGGAACGGCGTGTCTGATCCGTTTTTAGCTAGATCATCAGCTGCTTCATTCCCCTGCACTCCTACATGTCCTGGATCCACCTGCATCGACCACATAAACACCTTACGGATCATAATAGAGCAACGCGTCGAGTATAGGTCTCCGCTACATCTACTGTTTATAGACTTTGAGAAGGCTTTCGACAGTTTGAATCGAGATGCTATTTAGTTGGCCTTCTGGAGGAGAGGCACTCCAGAAGAAACTCGTTAAGGCTACATACGAGGGAAGTAAGTATCACGTATTAAGCAATGGTAAGGTGTCGGAGGATTTAGAAATCCAAATTGGAGTACGTCAGGGATGCATACTGTCACCGCTGTTCATCAACGCTTGGTGGTCATCAACGATGTACTCCGTACAGCATTGACGGAAAGTAACGATGAAATTCGATGGACTATGACAACTTAGACACCTGGACTACGCTGACGATGTTTGCCTATTTTCACATCGGATAATGGACCTTCATCTAATGGCCCAAAATTTATAAGTTGAGACAGACAAAGTAGGGCTTAAGATAAACACAACCAAAACAAAAGCCCTGAGTACTTCGAACACCTGCGCTCAACTCAACATTGCCGGACAGGTAGTAGAGAGTTACTTTGTTTGTTCTTCCCAGTTTGTTGATCCATTCCTATGCCAGTTTGGATCTGGGGCCTATTTTACCAACTACAAATTACAATCACAAATTTGTAGTTGTGATTCGCAATTACAAATTTGTAATACTGAGTTTGGATTCACAAAGCACAAGTAACTATTTTACAAATTTGTTATTCTCAGTACAAAAAATGTGGGATAAAGCTTGTGTGAATAACAAGTGCTACAATTAACTGTTTCACCAAGTTTTTTTTTCAACTTGTAAACCACAAGTGTTTTCTCACAAATTTGTTGGAGCTCTTAGAAATAAATCGTAATGGACAAATCAAGCAAAATGTTACTTCTTTCCCTTATTAAGGCTAAAAAGGAAATTTTGTTTGGAAAATTTAGTGACAAGTTGACGCACGATGACAAAACAAAGGAATGGAAAAATATTTTAAATACCCTCGTATCTCAGGGTGTCTAAGGTAACAAAGATTGGAAATACTTCCGGGTCATTTCTTGGCAAAACATAAAGCGTGGGACCATGGTAAATAAAAACGTTTCTAAATGGATTAAATAGAGTTTAAAATAATTGCTATTTATCAGGTTAAACTAAAAAAAAAAATTAAAAATAAATATTTGGCGCAACAGCTCTTTAAAGTGCCAGGGCCTAGCTTCTCGCAACCACTCATGTTGTGTGCGTTATATTTTTCACACGAATGGAAGGGACATACAGTTTAATGCCAACTCCGAACGGCGATTTGAGAAGCTTTTTCGAGACAACAATACTCTCGGATGTTTGTCAGACGCTCGCGAGAGGTGGGACCGTGAAAAAACTTTTTGGTGATTTCTGGGATTCGAACTTGGAACCTCATGCGTAGTGATCCGACACACTAACCACTTACTCCACGGTGCCCACTTCAGGTTGGACTAGATAAATCTAATAAGACAGGGTCTACCCTAGGACCAAACTGTAGGCTGGCTGATCTCGATAATATCGTCATTGATATTATCGGAAGAGAGTTTCCTACTGTGCGGGGGATAATAGAGGAGCCAAATTTACTGCTTGAGGCAGGTAATACATTGTCAAGATCCAAAAATTTTGAGTTGGAAAATGATAACTTAGAGTAAGGCACAAAGTTTCGCCTGCTCTTCTTAGTGGAACCGTGTGCGCATCTGATGCGCGCTCTTCTGCCGGGCACACTCTTACCGGTGGCGTTATCTGCGCACAAAATCTGGTAAATACTGGTGCTGTTACCCCTAAAGGTCCCAGCACTAGTGGACAGAAAATGGCTGACGCAAGCAATGTCACGGGTAGGGGCGCTCGCCTCGCCGGAAGCATGTGCGCACCTGGTGCGCGCCGTTCTGCTAATAAAACTGCGACTATATCTTTGATATTTTCGCAGATAAACCTCCACCACTCAAAGGCTGCTACCGCTCTCCTAAGTAGCAGACTTTCTGTGGTGCGTACAAAACCCCACATAACATCTATCCAGGAGCCATACGTGCGGAACAAGCGCATATGTGGTTTTGGGGGTGTTCGTGGAGTAACGGTGCTATGTGACGAGCGATCTGAAAGACCGAGAGCTTGTCTAATTGTGCCGAATTTCCTCTCAGTAACCAAGCTTGGACAATTTTGTGGACAGGACCTGGTTGCTGCAGCTGTAAGCTACGAAACGACCGGAAGTTGGAAAACCTTCGTCGTTGCGTCGGCTTACTTCCCTTATGATTCGGTAATGCCTCCACCACCGAAGGCGGTTGCCGAACTCATAAAGTACTGTGACACTCGGGAGATGGGACTAGTCATGTGTTGCGACGCGAATGCTCAGAATACAGTCTGGGGCAGCAGCAAATGTAACACACGAGGAAACCATCTCCTAGACTTTATACTATCGTCTGGCATGGTAATTAACAATATTGGCTCCCAGCCAACTTTTGTTACGGCAAGGAGGCAGGAGGTAATTGATTTGACTTTATCTAATAGGTATTTCAAGTCAATTACTAACTGGAGGGTACTGCCGGAAGTGTCCTTGTCAGACCATAGATACATCGTTTTCCAAATCGAATGCGAGGCCATAACTTTGCAGGAGAGGAGGAATCCGAGGAAAACCAACTGGGTGCGGTTTAGGGAAGAGCTAGACAGATCTGTCAAAACTCCAACTAAACTCAGAACGAAACGAAAGGTTGAGGATGCTGTTCAAAACCTGACTAGTGTCCTTACCAGCTGTTTTGAACTGACGTGCCCATTGACAAAAACCCCCTGCAGAACTCCGGTTCCCTGGTGGTGCCCGGAACTGCAGCGACTTAGGAAAGAATCCAGAAAACTTCTAAATAGGTCACTCAAGACAAATTTAGAAGGTGACTGGAATCTTTTTAGATCGAAGCAAAAAGACTACAAGAAGTTAATTCGGTTGTCGAAAAGTGCTTCTTATAGAGATTTTTGTGAAAAGATCGAGACACTCGGTGAAACCAGCAGGTTGGTTAAGGTTCTCAAAAGGGGCAAGCCGACCAAACCGGAGTCACTGAGAAAATCTGATGGCAAGTTTACTGAGACGAAAGCGGAAACTTTTAGTCTTCTGCTGGAGACTCACTTTCCTAGCAATCGGATAATCACTAGGTCGCAGCTTGGCCCGCTTACCCAGGCTGAGCTTGATCTAAGTCAGAAAACTCGGCGCAGCTGGTATATTGCATCAGCCGTGGTAACAGATGAGGCCATCAAATATGCTGTGGCATCTTTTGATGGTTTCAAATCGCCTGGCACCGATGGAATATATCCAGCTATGCTGCAACAGGGTATAGATCAGCTATTGCCAACTCTGAAAAGAATTTTCACCGCTGGCTTGGCGCTGGCATATATTCCTACACCTTGGCGGACAGTCAGAGTAGCTTTCATACCGAAAATTGGTAAGGAAGACTATTCGCTCCCCAAGAGTTTCAGACCTATAAGTTTGACATCCTTCTTACTGAAAAGTATGGAGAGACTGGTAGAATTTCACGTGCGCAAAGTTGCTTTGAAACTGCATCCACTATCGGAGATGCAGCATGCCTATCAGCGTGGGAAATCCTGTGAGACCGCACTTCAAAATCTAGTGGCCAGAATTGAATGCGCGCTTGATAGGAGAGAATACGCGATGGGTATCTTCATCGACATTGAGGGTGCTTTTGACAATGCGACTTTTGACTGCATGTGCGACTCTGCCAGACAACACGGGGTAGATGAAACATTAGTGTTGTGGATTAAAGCAATGCTAATGAATAGAACGTTGGTAGTGGATGCGGATTGTGGCCAATATGTTATGACAGGGGTAAACAGGGGCTGTCCGCAAGGTGGCGTTCTGTCTCCATTGTTATGGTGCATGGTGGTCGACTCTCTGTTGAACACTCTAAATAGTTCTAACGTCTACGCTCAGGCATATGCGGATGATGTCGCCGTACTTTCTGTCGGGCCATGCCTGGCGACGGTCTGTGCTAACGCGCAGGCGGCTCTGGACATGATCGATGAATGGTGTACTAGGAGTGGGCTTTCGGTGAATCCTCTTAAAACTGAGGTTGTTCTTTTTACGAGAAGGAGGATTTTGACCGGTCTGACTCAGCCAGTACTAAAAGGCGTCACCATTCGCATTTCCAATGAAGCCAAATATCTGGGAGTGATTTTAGATAAGAAACTTCATTGGTCCAAACACGTCGAGTCGAAAACATCCAAGGCGCTCTCAGTCTTCTGGCAGTGTAAGGGTGCTTTTGGCAAGACTTGGGGCTTATCACCGAATAAGGTTCTCTGGATCTACACGGCTATGATAAGACCATTCCTCGCATATGCGTCGGTTGTTTGGTGGAAGGGGCTCTCGCGTAAATATGTGGTTGCCTTTTGTGCGAAACTCCAAAGAACGGCTTGTCTCGGCTGCTCGGGAGCTTTCCCGAGTACGCCTGGCTCTGCTCTAGACGCTTTGCTGAACTTACCTCCCCTTGATACTTATATCATGGGTTGCACTATCAAAGCCATCCATCGTCTTAGGCGAGGCGGTTTTTGGTATACTCCACACTGGAACTTTGATGAACTTGCGCGACACTTATCTTACGACTCCTGTCTTATGGATATGCCGTCTGATGCAATGACACCAGAACTCCAGCTGATGCGCAAATTCAGAGTCGACTTTCCTTGTGTCCAGGACTGGCTTCGGTCAGAGTCTGAGCCGGGAATGGAATGTAGTCGTATTTTCACGCACGGTTCCAAAACCAGTCAAGGGTCTGGCGCTGGTGTCTTCGTGGAAGTCGACAACATTAGACTTCACTTCTCGTTAGGCAAATATGCGTCTGTTTTCCAAGCGGAAACTTATGCAATCCTAATGGCCATGAACTATGTTGTGAAGAACAGGTGGAAGGGACGTAGCATTTATGTCTGTAGTGACAGTCAGGCTGCGCTTAAGGCCTTGCTTAACCCTTTAACCACTTCCAAAATAGTTCGTGAAACCAAAAACTCTTTGAACTCGGTCGCAAGGCTGAATTCTCTGTCTCTTATCTGGGTCCCAGGTCACACTGGGATCTTGGGGAACGAGATCTCCGATGAGATTGCTAGACAAGGCTCAGAGGAGGCTTTCTCAGGTCCCGAACCCGCGTTGGGTCTTCCAGCGTCCTCGGTTAGGGCTTCCATTGCTGATTGGGTCTCTCACGAGCACAATTGTGTGTGGCATGACTCTCCAGGTTGCAGGTTGACTAAACGCATGCTCCCGGACGTCTGTAAGAAATCAGCGGCATTCTTGCTGTCTCTCAGCAGAAAAGACTGTAGACAACTTATCGGCGTCTTGACAGGCCACTTCGCTTTTGCCAAGCACCTTAACGTGTTAGGCTTAAATGACACTACAATCTGCGACGCTTGTGGAGAGAGCGACGACACCGCGGAACATTATCTCTGTGAGTGTCCGGCCTTTGCTCGTATCAGGTGGCAGATCTTCGGTGCGGATGTGGTGAGTGCTGGTACTGTAAGCTCCTCATCACTGAAGTGCTTGCTTGGCTTTCTTCGAAAGTCAAGGAAATTCCAGTAAAATTGGTAAATCAGGGTTTGCTCTCTGGCAGTACAATGGACCAGTTGTGTCTGAGTGCTCCAGTCGAGTGTTTCCTATCCCGACAAAAAAAAAAAAAAGGCACAAATACAAGTTGTTACAAAAGTTCAAATCAAATTTTTGTATTTACTTATTGGAACAACAGCACGAAGATCGTCAACAAAGCGCTTGGGGGCAACAAAGCGCAAAGGGCTTACCACCAAGCCATTTAACAGCAAGTTTAGGCTATGATGAACGCACTAATCCTAGAGAGGATATAGAATCTGAACACTTGGTAGAGTTTTCCAGCTATTAAAGAAAATATAAACGAAAAACAATCAAAAATGCTCCCTTGAGTTATGAATGATTACCATGTCTATCAACGCATCCATACACACACGCCATGCCTATAAAAATATTTTATTATGTATTTCTGCTTGTGCAAAAGTTAAAAGAAAACCTTACCAGCAATAGCATAAAATTGTTGCGAAATCGTGTCTGGTTGATTAGGCCATCGTATGACTTGGTCAAACAACAAATCAACAATTGCTGTGCAAACGCGGTTTACCGATCTGCATACTGTGACTTTTGAAATGCCATGCATGTCCGCGATCCCGTGATACTGTCCACCATTACCAATCCAATGTAAGGCAGTAAGTAATTGCTGCCTTGGGGATAATGCAAAATTTGTTCCAGTTGTGTGACAAATTTGCTCCCCAATAACCGTGGTAAGAGTGGCTGAGACGAAAATGTTCATTAAAATCAAAACACTGCGATATATCATAATTTATACGCGGTCAGTAAACTTTTCTTCTGACATTTAAAGGAATACCATCATTATCACTACTATCACTTGAACTGTGCCTACGTCGCAAAGCCATTTTTCGATCACTTTTTGATCCAAAACAAAATTTGTAGCACAAATTACAGACGTCTTGGCTCATGTGAACAATTTTCACAATTGACACAAAACTTGTGAATTCAATTTCTTTGGTGAAACAAAAATGTCCAAAAAATTCGAAATTTCACAAATTTGTGACTTGTTAACTACATCAATAAATTGTTTTTGGTGAAACAAAACGCGAAAAATTTCCCCTTGTAAAATACAATTAAAATTTTGTGAAGCATAAATTTGGTGAAGCCAAATTTGCCACCTTTTCTACAAATGTTGTGAAAAAACGCTTGTAAATCACAATTTGTAAGTTGGTGAAATAGGCCCCTGATCTCGTGCGAGGTCAGTGCTTTAATAGCGGCTTGACTGTCTGACAGTATTGCAATGTCCTGCATGCGATATTTCCTGTCTAAGTTGAGTTGCGTGCATCTTTTGATCGCGTGAACTTCTGTTTGAAATATGCTGGGGAATATACCCAGTGATTGTGAGTATCTGGTCCTAGGCCCGTACACTCCTTCCCCAGTGCCAGTAGATGTTTTTGATCCGTCTGTGTACCATTTAACTGTGTGTTGTTTGAATTGGTGGTTATCGAATTCGCTACTCCAGTGCCTTTTGTTTCCTTTAAAGTTTCCTTTAAAAGCAGTATTTCTTGACCACATCATCTCTGGGCCAGTCCAGAAGCGGCACTGATTTGAATAGGGTTACTCGCTCCTTTACCGATGTCATCCTTGCTGATTCTCAATATGTTCTCCTTGGTAATCCGCTATAGCACTATGTGTAGCGGGGATATATGTACTTCTCTATACAATTACCATTAGTGCTGCTGTGGGACAGGTTCGCATGGCTCATGTTACACATATGTATAAGGAAAAGAACTCATTAATCAAGGATTGCTTGCTTTATATCGCTCTTGCCAGTTCTGCTGAAAATGGGATGAAAAGTTTGCCCCAAGACTGTGTACAAAATATTCATAAAAACAACGCTAACCAGAATTCTCAAATTATAACTAAACACACAAACCACTCCATGTATGCATGCATAGTTATGATAAATATTTTAATTAAATTTTAAAATACATGGAATTCTCTTTCGGTTGCTACTCTCAACCAATCTATCATCCATCTGACCTCATTGCTCTACTATTCAACCCTCTAGTAGCCACCCTGTAAGAAGAAGAAAATATATATGAAAAAAAAAAAGAAACCGAATGCTCAAGTAGCCAAGTGCAATTTTGTATCTGCTTGTTCGCCTTTTGCATATTTATTTAATTTTTACCCTATGTGTGTCCAATTTTCCATTTCCACCGAACACTTCTCTCCACTATTCATCGACCGAGGCAAGAGTAGTGACTATGTGATGGAGGAAGTGGCCTAATACGAAGCATACTATTCATAGGGGTGTGGATAAAGGATGAAACCCTCCACTGATGGGAGAAGTGATGGTGAAGTAATGACGGACTTGTGCTGGAATGAGAATCACTTAATTTGATGATTACGGTTTTGTGAGTTAGGTTTGTGTGCGAGTTTCGTTTTGGAATTTCCTTCAATTTCCTAGAATTACGCATTCAGATTGTCATTCGTTTGAGTTGACCCCAACCACGTGATGGGGTTGAGTTAGATATCCATTTACTAATTGCAAATTGCTGCGTCAAAGAATTACAATACATAGATACGACGACTGCGTTGCGTGGTCGTACTACGAGAAAAATTATTTTTTTTTTATTGTCGTTCACCTCCCTCACCGTCTATTCGGGGTAAACAAATTATTGGCGGCTGATAAAAATCCGAATTTAACAATGACTTGCATAAATTGTGTTTTTTTTTTCTTTTGTAGGTAATTTAAAATTTGGTTAATTAGAGTAATTTATCGGCCCATAGCAATGGAAAATATTTATGATCAACAATATTCTACCGTCTTTGGGTTAATTTATGATGAAAATTATTTCTGCTTAATGACAGTTTGACCAATGGGCCGTGTAGCACAAATATTGCAAAGCACATACCTTGTGTAGGCATTCGCGAAGAGATAAATAAGTCTGATTCTGATAGAATCAGTCAACCATGACAAGGAATCAACGACAATTTATAATGGTCAAGACGGTATTGAATATTGATATCAATACAGTGCCCCAACTCTTCTACGTTGTTCAAATTTAGCGGAGAGGCAGTTGCCGAGAATTTGAATTACAAAACGAAATAAATGTAATAATAGATATATCTGTGGCCACAAGATAAAACCACCTAAGTCGATTTAGGATAAAATTGTGTTAAGGATGCCAGAAGATGCTCTGCAATTCGACGCTGCCAAATGTTTGCCTTATTACTCGTACCTGTTACCCTTACCGAGTTATAGGCCAAGAAACTAAAATTGCAAATTCCATACGTTTTCGGGAAAAACGAAAACTTTAAACTTGTTTTCTGAGAAGCTGTGAAAATTGACTTAGGCGGTTTGTGGCCGGTAAGGCTTTCATCAATTTGGTAAACTTACTGAGAGTATGTTTACTTCCTCCTTTCTCTTTTTCGATCTGAGTACCGTCTCAGTAGATAAAGATATTTTATTCCACATGTTGATACTCAATATGATCTGGCTTACGGCATTTTCTGGAGAAAAGTTACTTATCTCTGACTCCATGCTATTTCTTTCTGCTGCCCATCTGTTACAGATAAAAAAAGTTGTCTTCGAAAGAGTCAACATATTGGCAGGCTGCGCTCCTTACTTTCTCATCTTGTGCAGTTACCGGCTGAAGTAACCATGTCCTGTAAGAAACTGGGTGATATAATAATTCACTTCACCGTGTTCCCGCTCCGTCCATGCACTAAAGTCTCTAATCAGGCGGTAGGTACACATTCCCTTCGTTTCGGCGTTCCATCTGTTTTGTCACTTCTGATTCGAGAGTTGCTTCGCTTCTGTAGCTGCTGTTGCCGCGGCTACTTCTGCCTTCTTGTCGTGGACGTACTTCCTTGCTGCTGCTAGGAGAACAATGGGCGTCAGTCCTGCGACAACTAGGGCTGCTGGCTCCGACACTGTTCGGTATGAACTCGTTATCCGAAGGGCTCCTATACGTTGCACCTCGGCCACTTTGTTCCTGTATATTTCCTTTTTGAGCACGTCAGCCCAGATCATGGAGCCATACAAGAGTATTGAGTGCGTAACCGACATAAGGAGTCTTCTTTTACTTACCGTGGGACCTACAAGTCCCACTTAAGATCATGATAGGCTTCGTAAAGAGCACAGGCTGGTTCACAACAGAACCGACCGCAAGATAATCGTTTAAGTATAGGTTCCACACTACAAAGGGAAAGACACTGGACAGAATGGCCCCCGTGATAAGCACTTAGGTGTACTTCCCTCCAACCAAACCTAGCCTAGCCTAACCTTCTTCGCTTACAAATTAATTAATACTTCTTAGAAGTTTAAGTTGTTTATCGTTACTGCTACTGACCGTAGCCGGCCTGTCGTTCGATAGATTTCCGCCGAAGCATTCCGAGAAGTGCCCGGCTCATTAAGTGCCAGGGCCTAGTTTCTCGCAACCACTCATGTTGTGTGCGTTATATTTTTTACACGAATGGAAGGGACCTACAGTTTAGTGCCGTATCCGAACGGCGGTTTGAGAAGCTTTTTCGAGACAACAATACTCTCGGATATTTGTCAGAGCCTGCCCAAAAAGCGGATTGCCTTTCCTAGCCTGCCGAGAAAACGGACTGGAACCTTGTAAGCCTGCCCATATAGCGAATTGCCTTTCCGAGCCTGCACAGAAAACGGACAGGAACATTACGAGCCTGTCCGTAAGGCGGACTGCCCTACATACCAAAAATGAGTCAACTTTGGGCGCCGTTGGATCAACTTTTGAAGAAAGGCGAAAAATGCATTTGGTCGTCGAAGTGTGAACATGGTTTTCACGAGTTTAAACGCATTCTACAATCCGCCCTTGCACTTACGCACTTCAATCCCAATTTTTCAAACATTATTTATGCCGATACTTTAAGAAACGGAATTGGAGCCTGTTTGTCACATCGTTTCACAGGTCGCAGAATTAAAGCGGTGTTCTACGTCTCAATTGCGAAAGCTTGTGTAAACACTACTGCGAAGGGATAGCACTGGCAGTAGCTTGGCCATATGGCTAAAAAAATTTTTCGCTCTGTTGGATGATTGATATGCCTATGATATCGGTGTTTGCAAAAAAAAAATACTGTGAATCCGAAGCAAAGACAAAAAATAACAAGCATAAATAACTGAGCTTCAAACCACTACACCAAATCTTTCTCCCTCTCTATCCATCCTTTCCAATGTCCGCACTATGTAAAAGCATGTTAAGGGTATTCATAACCCCTCAAGTACGCGCAAATTATAAAAAAAAAACCTTCCGCAAAAAAACCATTGTACAAGCCCCACGATCAATGCCACTTCAATTCTTCTGAAATCACTATTTCGACCTCGATGAAACACCCTGTGTACCATGTTTACACAACCTCCCCCTCAATTCTGTTAGGTGTACTACCATCCTTTAGGAGTGTAAACATTCTCTGAGTGTTACAAGCAATAGCATATATACTTACAATTGCAGGACACTCCACTGTGCATTACGAGCAATTCTGCAGAACTGGCAAAGAGCATCTTATACATTTTTTTTTTTATTTTTTAATAGAAATTCAGGACCATTGAGAATATCACCGTTACAACACTAAAACCACCAGCAGTCTGCCATAAGAATGATAACACCGTGTGTATTCTGGTAGTAGACCGTATACGATACCCCCGCGCGATTGTGTATCCAAACAATGTGCGTATGTGTATGTTTGGTCTGGAGGCGTATACGTAATTGTTTTGTCTGCTCCTTTTTCTCCTGAATTTTTTATTTTCTTTTTTTTTTATTCACACTAATTTTCCATTCAATTGGAATTATTTGCATAAAATAATTTCATTTTCTTTCGCTTTGTGCTGCCTATTCGTTTGGACACTTTTCATCGCTTACACAATCGTACACAGTACTGGCGGGGATGGATGGAGATTACTACCCTCCATACGAATGGTTTAAGCACGGTGGGTGGGCAGTTAGGGGGATGAAACTTTCCTAACTATATACACAATTTTTTTATTACTCCTTTTGTTAACTGTCACAGGAGGAATAGGGGTACTGTGAATGAGAGAGGCACTTTTCTCGAGTGTTGATTTCAACTAATTTCCGAACCGATTGTACCTAAAATTGATTTATTAGCTTAATTCGATTAATCCTTCGCCGTGGTATGTGTACGAGAGGAAAGAAAAGGCAGAAGAAAATGCGAATCAAGAAAATATTGCACACAAAATATTCAAGGGTAACACACAGAAAACACCAATATTCTCCACAATATGTACTTGGAAACGCGCGGAGGCGTTTGCAAAAGATATGAACGAACCGAAAGCTGCTAGGGAACTAAAATTTTTGTTTGATTCGGAGCGGTGCCAGCTATGTAGCAGCAGCTGCCTAGCCAGGGTTGATTATTTACGGCGGCGTTGTTCTCTTGGTTGGTAATCCCCTGAAATATAGTTGGGGGCTGATTGAGAGTAGAGAATGGCTACCCCTTGAAAGCTTTGTTTAGGGTTGCCAACGCACGTGTAAATAAGAGGAATTTTCTTAATAAATTTGAAGCACGTGATTAAACAAACGATATGGGCGAAAAGACAGATAGATAGGTGATAAGTGAGCAAACTGATTGAAGATAATTATGGCTGACATCGGTGTTTGATTGAGCGCCGGTGAATTCTTTGATTAAACTGCAAATAGATAAGCTGGCGCGAAGTTAATTTACTGGCATTCGGTTGCACGCATTATGCTATAATTGTTTAAATAAATATTACCTGCAATCAGTTAGTATATCACAAGGAAATGTGAAGCGTTATGAAGCGTAGAGGTGATTGTGTTGTCTAATCAATATTATCAACAGCATTTGCAAGCAAACGGTGCTAAAGGTTTTCGAAATTAAAAGTATTAATTATTAATATTTGCTTTTAAGATGGATAGGGAAGATGATTCGAAATTATTCTTTGCTGACGATGGAGCCATCATAAGTGAGGATCCTACATCCCTGCAACGAGCACTTGATGTGTGGGTGGACGTTCTAGAGGGAAATGGGTATCGCATTAGTTCAAAAAAGACAAAGTACTTGTGCTGCCCGTTCGCTGATCCACTCATGCCTATTCCAGACATTTATTTGAATGGAACAGTGCTTCCCAAGTGCGAAAAGTTCAAATATCTGGGATCTTTGATCAATAGCAAATCAACTTGTGATGACGACATTAATCATCGCATAAGCGTAGGGTGGATGAAGTGGGGGGAAAATTCTGCTACCTTCTGTGACAGAAAAATGCCCCCTAAGATGAAAGGAAGGCTCTACACCGCAGTTGTGCGGAGCTCACATACGGTTCACAATGTTGGACGATGTACAAAAAGTATGAGAGTAAATTAACGGCAGCTGAGATGAAGATGCTTCGCATGACAGCAGGAGTGACAAAGCTTGATCGAATAAGAAGTTCGAAGATCCGTGGAAGCTTTCACATCAAGGAAACCATCGTACAAAAAATAGAGCGTGACCGCCTCAGCTGGTATTGCTTCGTTCAAAGAAATAATTCGAACCCCGTTAAAAAGGCAATATCAATGCACGTTCCAAAGACCTCGCGATGTAGGAAAGACAGGCCTATAAACGCCTGGATCAGACAAATGCGATGACATCGGCGGGCCTGCCGATTTTCGGAACTACTTATCTAGTTTTTTTTTTTTTAGAAACTTTCCACCACTTGGAAAGCGAATGCGTTGCTTCGAAATTAAAAGGCATGTTCTTGCTTTGCTCTTCTTTTTTTTTTTATGTGAACGAGTGTTTAACTCTTTTAAACCAATTGGATGACGTAAGTTGAAAAAGAAGAGATAGTAAAGTCATTATTGGTGCAGTGGTTTGAACCTCGGGTGATATTAGCTTTTAGTTTATGCTTACTCCACGGATGGTGTCTGTACTATTCGGAGAGAATTTGATGTAATTTTTGTATTTGGTTATGATTTCTAGTATTTTTTTGTGGATACTCTTGTATTTTCGCTCTTAACTTACACCCTGTCGTAATACCTCATCCTTAAAAATCGGTCATAGCCGCCCAAAGAAGGAGGAATGCTTAGCAGATTCATTTGCCAAAGTTCATTAACAATGCTCATGGCCAGCTTCTTGTGGACAACGGCAAAATTATGCAGAGGCAGCGGCAGTATTGTGAGCGACTTTTGATTGAACAGATTCCCCGGCTATACTTTTCAAGAGCCACACCTAACAGTGAAGAAATACCTGACAATACAGTCGAAGAAGTCAGTGAAGTTGGCCAAATATTCCAAAAAACGAAAACTAGTTGGGCCAGACGAGATGTAAAGAGGTGTTGAAGAAATAATGTAACACATCGGCAGTTGTGAGATTTTCAAAACACCTTGAATTAATTTGTATTCATATAAGGTAAATACTCGGGCTTAGAAAAGTTCCTGCCATGGGTGCGGAACGTTACGCAGACTTTACCTTCGCATTCCGGTTAACACTAAAATTGTCTGTCTTATGACAACTTCGAACTAAATAGTTACACGGTTTATACAAATGATATTGCATCATTGCAAAACTTCGTGCCCGATTTGATAATGAAACACAAGCGATTACACTTTAAAGAAAACAATTTTATTAATCGATTATATAGTCCCCGTTATTTTCTACCATATTCTCCCAACGTTTTACAAGCTTGCGGATTCCGTTTGGTTTGCGTTCAAAAAATGTCGGAAGGTAGTTTTCGACAGCTCGGGGGAACCAAATTTCTTTCCATTCAAACCGTTCTGAAGGGACCGAAACAGATGAAAATCTGAAGGAGCAAGGTGTTGGGAATACGGTGGGTGCTGAAGGATTTCCATTTTAACTCCGTCAGTTTTTGCAGCGTTTGTCGGGCGACATGTGGCCTGGCGTTATTATGATGGAAGATGACGCCTTTTCGATTTCCCAAAACCGGACGATTTTCTTCAACTTTCTCATTAAGCCCTAGAGAGTTGCTCACAGTACTTATTCGCCGTGATTGTTTCGCCAGGTGGAAGAAGCTCGAAACAAATTATACCCCTGGAATCCCACCAAACAGATAACAGTACCTTCATTTTTCGTCACCTGTTACGACTCGATCCAAGAAAGGTTCGTTTTCATGGCATCTAAGCAGAGATATGGCCACGAAGACGCGGTCCAGCTTATTTTTTTCCGTCAAATAATACGGCACCCACGTATCGAGCTTGAAAGTGAATCCAAGCTTCTTTAAATGATGACGAATGATAAATATTAAGCCTCTCAGCAATCTCCTCAATTGAAATCTTCGTTTAGTTTATGAGTCAACCCTTGAAAGAAGACTTAGAAGAAAAGTAGAAGGGCAGCTATCGGATGTTCAAAGCGGTTGCCGACCAGCTCATAGCATACAAGACCATACTTTCACAGTGCAGCAGGTTTTGGAGAAAAAGTTGGCAAAAGCCTTACGGGTAAGGGAGTAGAAGAAGATCTTGTACGAGCAATCAAGAGTTTATATAAAGAAAACTACAATGTGCTAAAGACTGGTAATATATTGTCGGAAAGATTCATGACATCAGAAGGAGTACGACAAGGAAGTATTTTGAGCCCTCTACTGTTCATTTGCGCCATGGATGATGCAATCAGGCAATGCCAAGAGACAATGGAAAACTTTAGAGTAGGATACAGACTTCTACAACCAGTTTATTTGAAGGCATGCGCCTTTGCTGATGGCATAGTATTGTTTTCAAACTCAGTAAACAATCTGAAAAAAAACCTGAAGATATGGAAAGAAACATTAGCATCACAAAAACTCCAACTTAATGTCGAAAAGACTAAAGTGATGGTAATCGGGAACGAACCAGAGGTAGTGCGTGTGTTGGTGGATGGTAAAGCTATTGAGCAGGTTGACAGGTACAAATATCTAGGAAGTATAATAAACAGCAAAGGCAACTCTGAAGATGACTTGAAAGCAAGAATCCTGTCGGCTAATGCTCTGTACGCCACCCTGCAAAGGAAATTCTTAGACCATAAAGAAATCACGAAAAGTACAAAAATATCAATTTTCAACACAATGTACTGTCCGATCCTGTTTATTGGAGGAAAGAATTGGACACTTAGTAAGAAACAGGAAAGCCAGATCCAAGCCATGGAGATGAAATACCTTAGGAGGGTGCTAGGAGTAAGGAGAATCGACAAGATAAGGAACGAAGATATAAGAAAAACACTAAATTTGGAATCGACAAGTGGAATCCTGGATGATAAAAAAAACTTCGGTGGTTTGGTCACTTAGTTCGTATGGATGATAACCGGCAGGTAAAGAAAGTTTGGGAAGCAAAAGCTGAAGGAAGGAATACAAAAAAAAGGAAGGTCCAAAACGACTTAGAATAACGCCGTCGAAAAAATGTTGAGAGAAGCAGGAGAAAATTGGTACTCGGCCAAATAATTAGCTAGAGACAGATGCATGTGGAGGAACTTCCAGAGGAAAAGAGTGACCTAAATAAGGATGAAACCTCGACACCCTATGGGTAAAAGAGGACTGGATTAAGTAAGTAAAAAGTATTAATTTCTAAATTTATATTTTTAGAAAATAAATTGTAGGAATAAAAACTCACGAACATTTTCAAAACACACGAACGAAGCTGGGTGGGCCAAGCATTCTACATACATATATGCAAGTACGTTAAGAAGTGAAGGGACTAAGCAGCATTTGGACCTGAAAGACCATTATAAGGTAATATTATAAAATATCGGATGATACGTCACTAGTTCGGAGGCCGATTGGAGCAACATTTAAAATAGGGAACACAAGTATCCGGGCAGTTTAAAGTAAAAAAGATTAAGTGCTATTCTGTCACCTGCTTCCTCAAGTTCAAGAGTCTCGATAATTCCATATTTTACTCAGCTTGCCAGGGTCGGAATTATTGGAAGACATTAAGGCCAGATAATAAAAGAAGTTTCGGTTTCTGATTTTCATCATAATTTTTTGCATCCATTACGTCTCTAGGAGTAGCACAAAAAGTAGGACAGAGATAGTTTGGCGGAATATATAAAAAGAGAAAAGAGTTAAGGTCTTAGTACCAGCTGAAACACCTGTCAACCACAACTACTTTAGAGGAACGTCATATTAAATTGGCGATCTATTATGGAAAAACTGAATTTTTTCAAATTTTCATATATCTCACCTGCCTTGAAAATGTAAACTTATACTCCACAATATCACACAGGCAATAGATAGAACCAGCAGATAAAACATTTAAGGATCTACGAATGGATATGATTTATTTGATGAATTTAAGGGATAATGCCACTCTAGCGACTGAATAAAATATAAATTATTCTACAAATTAATTTACTAATTTACAAGGAACTGACAAGTTTTCTGAAAAATTATTGTAGAGGATTAGTTCGATCTTTAGTAAAACATATTGTAGAAATCCAATGAAATATTATAAATTAGTGGTACGCATGATTAAATTACTTTAAAAATATAAATGTACTGTACATATCTAAGACTTTCCAACTAAAGACTTTGGCCGCAGCTTTCTGGTGATAGTAGAGGTCACTCTCCACGTGCTGCATCCGTATAACAGCATGAATTCAACATTGGAGCGGAACAGTCTTAGCTTGGTGTTCACACTGATTGCATTGCTTCGCCATATTTTAAACAACATCCCGAACGCGGACTTTACCTTGGTGATCCTGCTGGCTATATCCAGTTCGGTTCCACCATCGTTCGAGACAATACTCCCAAGATACTGAAAATCCTCTACTCTCTCTACCGGTTGTCCAGCAATGCATATTTGAGTGGATGAGTTTGTTCCAAGGCTGATAATATTAGCTTTTGCCGCATTGATTTTCAGCCCAACGACACTTGCTTCCCATTTCCCGTCGACAAAGCTGCACGAAGCACATCGCTGATTACTAATAGGAATAGTATTGAAACTTAAAACCGCACATACAGCAGGACCTTCCGGAGAGGTCTACAGCTATCCCACCAATGTACAGGTTAACTCTTCCACGATGCACTCACTCCAGTCGAATAGGAGATGCAGCAGGTGGCGACTATCATCCACCCTACATTCCCTACAGTCGAATAGGAGATACAACAGGTGGCGACTATCATCCACCCTGCATTCCCTACAGCCGAAGATGAGACGCAGCAGGTGGCGACTTTCGTCCACCGAGCAGTTCCACATGTTTGTTCCCGAAATAATATTTCCACATTTTATTCCTACAATTATATGGTATTCCCACGATTTATTTATTCTGTAATAGTATTTAAGCCGATGCATTTTGCATAATAAAATTACTTGTCACAAAACGTTCAGATATTTCACTAGGTCAAAAGAGATCGTTTCAAATAGTATTGGTGAAAGAATACAGCCTTGTCTTACCCCACTTTGAATTTCAAATTCCTCAGACAACCTTCCTCTGTGCAGAACGTGACATTTGGAGCCTTCATATGTAGCTTTGATAATACCAATTAGTTTATCGGGAATACCTCTCCTGCGTAAGGAACGCCAAATAAACTCCCTGTTGACACTATCGAACGCCTTCTCAAAACCGATGATCAGCAGGTGAAGGGGGGATCGATATTCAACGCACTATTCGATGATAATCCGCAGGGTGTTGATATGGTCGAGACAGGAGGATCCAAAGTGGAATATACTTTTACCGGTGATGAAAAGAAGATAACGTACGACAATTCGGTGCGAAAAAGATCATGGCCGAAGAGGGGTGAGGCTCCCGAAACTGGTGCATAGCCGGGACTGATGCAAGGAAGGTGATGCTGAGTGTTTGGTGGAATTGAAAGGGACCCATGCGTTATGAGCAGCTGCCGCTTGGCCAAACGATTAATTCTGCACTCTACTGTCAGCAATTAACATGATTAAATGAAGCGGTTCAGGAAAAGCGGTCGGAATTGATCAACAGAGAGAGCGTTGTTTTCCACAATGACAATGTCAATACACATACTTCTTTGGTGACCCGCCAAAAATTGATAATTTAACTGGGGAGGTTTGATGCAGCCATCGTATAGTCCGGAGCTTGTACCGTCGGATTACTATTTGTTGCGGTCCATGCAGATTTATCTTAATGGTGTAAAGTTGAATTCCATAAGGGACTGCGAAAATCACTTGTCAGAGTTTTTCGCCAAGAAATCCCAGAAGTCCTATGTGGACGCACTTATGGTGCGCATTATGCCCGCAGAATGGCGAAAGATTATTGATCAAAATGGTCAAAATATGTTTCAATCAAATTTATTTAAAAGATGTGAAAAAAAATTATTTGAAAGGCGCAATCTCTTTTTCCAACCCAATATTTCACTGATTTACACTTTAACTGTAATTAGAATGAAATCATCCTAGAAGGAAGAAATTTTAAATATATAAGACGAATGAATGTCAAATAAATTGTTGAGTTGTTAATTTAGACTTTCCCCCACCAGAGGTATGGGGTCTTAAATACTGATTTCTCACTTCATAACTGGTCTTTAGAACAACTTATTACAAGAGCCGAGCTGGGGATGAACTAGGGGGTCACGATTTAGCCAAACAACTTTAAGGTAGGAACGGCATTTTCGCTCACCTGTAAAGAAAAAAAAAAAAGAATCCGTTAATAGGTCTATCAGTACAATATTAAATTACAGAAGTTAAGAAAAATTGATTGTTATATAATATACACAAATAAACTAAGAAAACTCCTATTGAATTTGATTAAAATTCATTTGCAGAAAACCTGCTGATAAAAATATATTTAACAAACTGTTCTCCAAATGCGTCTACCTCATCACAATAAAGATAAAGGACATATTTCGATACATACACCGCGATATACATAGAAACCTCAAAAAGAAATAAAGCAATCAACAAGTGTTGGCGTAGAATTATTCATGAAATTATTTTCACAACTTCGGCAACCCTGTTACATATTGCAAAGCTTTCTACCAAATATATGAATTCTCTATCGGTTCACACTCGCAGAACATCGCCTACGTCATAACCTTGCTTAAGGAGAAGCATATTAACCTCATGACGTCACACCTTAGGGGTTGAAAATTCCTCAATGCTCGTGAAGAACTCAACCTAAATTAGAATCGAAGAAAAACTTCTGTATTTGCTTTCGTTTATGACGTCAACATAAATCTTGGCACTGAACGCTGAGGGTTTTTTGTGTGTAGAGAAGCACAAACATTGACACAGAGTACGGAACGGAATCACAGAAAGACAGTCCTGATAAGAGAGCAAGCAATAAAATGATGGCGTAACAGCGCACATCAAGGACATGAAGGCGAAGGGTGGTCACGGGCAGTAATCCAAAAGTTAATTTAAAATCAGAAGTTGGACCTAATCCTAGATGATAGATTGGCATGTGGTTATGACGTAGTAGTAATGCACTTGGGCCGAGAGATAGTCGTGTTTGGATGAACTTGAAAGTTTGCCGAGTTTATGAATTTTTATGGCAAAATTTATTGGATTTTTTTCGGCGAGTAGGTGTGTCTTATCAACGCAGTGGGCAGTGGCAAGTTTTTGCTGAATTGAAAGGCACGAAAGGGGTAAAGCGACACAGTTGGGAGTTTGATTGATGAGTATGTACTTCCATCATCGTTTCATCATATCTCCTCGTTTGTAATTTGTCCGGTTTGTACAGCCGTCAATCGTGATTGATGGCAGAATGTGTGTAGAGCAAACGAGCTGGTTCACGAACATCTAACTTTCAATTAAGCCAATTGATCTACTGTGAGTCATGTTAGAGAGTTTTTTTTTTCGAGATATTTGAACATTGATAGTCTCAATTAGTGGTCATGGAGCTTGATTATGCTGTAAGGCTTTTAATTTGCAATATGATAGAACTCGTGATGAATGATACTATGGAAGAGAAAGGCTGTACTCGTATGATTAGTCTGGTTAGACAAATTTTGTTGTATTCCTCATACCATCGGAAAACTCTTGGAGAGATTTGACCCATTACTATGGCGTCGATACGCGAAGGCGGGACTTTGACCGACGAAGTGCTTTAGTGTATCCTCGTTTTTGAGACAAGCACTGTTCTGTGCTACGAGTAAGCTCGATCAGAGTTTTGCACTTTTTCTAAGTTAGATTACAAAAGTGCTTCTATCAAGCCCTTTCACAAAATACTTGTAAGAATAGGAACTTTGCCAAACTAACATTAATTGTCGGTCAATTCCGGTATGACCCGATACCAGAGAAAGACAAGCCCTATTCCATTTAAAAAACTTATTAAGTCTGATCTTACATTCTATAGCAACCTTTGAGTGATTTGTGGGAGTCTCAAATACGGGAGTCTACCACACCACCTCTCAAGCCTCTGGTGTTGGCTTGTGAGTTCCGCACTATCCGTTCAAGTACAATATTAAAACCTTCTCTAAAACCTTTTTTGACATTAAAGGTCTCGGTGAGGTCATTACCGACCTTGATGGAGTAGCGAGCGTTCTCCATCGTCATCGTGCACAGACGGACAAGTTTGGAAGAGATGTCAAAACTACGATTAGATATGGCTCTAAACAGCTCCATTTTTTTTTTTTTTTGTTGCGCCAAGGAATGTGGTAATCTTCGAAAGATACTATTACCCCGGGCTATCAGCTACATAATTCGCAAACCCGAATAATCGATGACAGGAATACATACCTTACACACTTCAACCACTTTCCCCGCGCGACTACCGTTAAGTATTACTCGCGGGGCTGGTAAGCATTTTAATCTTTGTTCTCATCTCCGCCGTTTTTTTTATTGTTAGGCGCTCGATTTTCCCGAGTTCGTGCCAGATCTCTTCCGACTGTGTCATATCTACAATGATCTGTCTGGGGTCCGCAAAGTTAGGGTCTCATGGTATGGGGCGTTGACAGTGGAGCATCGCGTGTTCTGCATCTCTTCCTAATTGTCACAGCACGTGTGAAGTGGTGAGCTGTCGTGCATGAATCTGCGCAGCTACTTTCTGTATCCTCCATGAACAGCTAGGAACGGTTTGATGTTATAGTTCACCTCTCCTACTTTCCTTTTCACCCAAATTTCTGGTTGTCAAACGGTAGTGCATGCGATCATATGAAAACACAAGCGTTTTCACTCAGCTGAGGCCTACCAACTCCTACTCTCAACCTCCACGCGGTGACAGCCGGGTGCCTAGTACCTTAATCCAAGAAATGGGTAACCAACCCCGTTTGGCGGATTCTTGGTGGCAGCAGATGAGAGAGGGGGGGAAGAGTGCTTTTCTCACTAGAGCACTTCTTCCTGTTCCAGGCGGCAGCGGACGAATTCCCTAGACGGAGTCAACGGTGGCGTCTATAGTTCCAGTCAGGTTGAACTTAGTGAATACCTTGCACGAGCTGCTTCGACGTATTCGGATCACAGGTCGGTAAGGAATTTCCAATGTTGGTCAGGACATTGGAATAGAGATGGTGGCGGAGGAGCCCTTGATGGGCCAACGGCAGCGCTCATACTTCCGTAGTGGACTACTGGCACCGGTGTACCCGGCCCCTCGTCCTAGGGGAATAATTAAGGAACTGGCCCTCCAGGTTGGGGGTTGTGCCGTCGGGGTAACTTCCCTACCACGTAAAAAACGCATGGTTCCGAAACAACCAAAAGCCTCGGATAAGGATGACCCAACTAATGACGACCCCAGCAAACGAAATAAGGACAACGACCTTCGGATCTGTACGTGGAACGTTCTGTCCCTTTACAGACCACGTGCAGCCGAACAACTAGCAGAGGCCCTAGACTGCTATAAAGCAGATATTACCGCCATCCAGGAAGTGCGATGGGATGGGCCAGGCAAAAAGAAGATGAAAAACTGTGACATCTACTACGGTGATTGCTACAGAGGCAACAGGCAACGCTTATTCGGATGCGGATTTGTCATACGCGGCAGACTTAGGCAAGAAGTCTTAAGCTTCCGACACGTGAGCGAGCGTATTATGACTATCCGGATCAAGGCTAAATTCGCTAACATAAGCCTAATATGTGTTCATGCCCCCACAGAAGAAAAGGACCCTGCCTCCAAAGAGTGTTTCTACGAGCTCCTCGACAAAACATACGAGCAATGTCCTAAATACGACGTTAAGATCGTATTGGGTGATTTTAACGCCAAAATAGGAAAGGAGGACGTCTTCGGTAGAGCAGTCGGTAAGCATAGCCTACACGACACCACGTCTGATAACGGACTAAGGCTAATTGATTTCGCTGTGGAGCGAAATGTCACCATAGCAAGCACATGGTTTCCTCATCTCGACATTCATAAGCAGACATGGCGGTCCAATGATCATGTCACGATCAACCAAATTGATCATATTGCGATCGACGCAAGGCATGCCTCCAGTATTCTGGATGTCCGGACCTTCCGAGCGGCCAACATAGACTCGGATCATTACCTCGTTGTAGCCAAGGTACGAATGCGGATATCCCAATCTGAGCAACAAAGAAGAATCACTGTGAGAAAATTTAACGTCGAAAAGCTACAATCGCAAGAGACCGCCAGACTCTTCGCTGAACGCGTATCCCGAAATCTCTCAATCACCCCTTTGCCGCCAGCATCAAGTACCGAAGACCAGTGGCAACGCTGCCAACATGCCATCAGAAACGCCGCGACTGATGTGCTGGGTTTCGTTCGACCACCACCGCGAAACCCCTGGTTTGACGAAGAATGCCGGCGAGTGCATGCAGCAAAACAAGAGGCATACAAAGCGGCGCTGCAAAGGAAGACGAGAGCTGCTCGTGAGCACTATGAGCAAAAGAGACGGGAAGAACATCGGCTTCTCCAAAAGAAGAAGAAAGAGCATGAGAAGCGCGCGTTTGAGAATATCGAGAGTCTATACTCCAGGAACAATGTACGGAAGTTTTACCAAAAGGTAAAAAGAACGTGTCAGAGAAGTAATACCCGTACAGAAACCTGTAGAGATGAGAATGGAAACCTCGTAGTAGAATCACAGTCGGTGCTGAGAATATGGAAAAACTACTTCTGCAGACTGTATAACGGCGACGAAGACCAACATCCCGCTGTCAGGCAGAATGAACCATTCAACATGGACGATGATAGTCAAAATTTCCGTCCACCTGACCAAAACGAAGTGAGGATAGCAATATCCAAGCTAAAATCGAACAAGGCTGCTGGACCTGACGGTTTACCGGCCGAACTTTTCAAGGCAGCTGGGGATGAATTGGTAGAGTGCATACACCAACTCATTTCTAATATTTGGTCAGAGGAGTGTATGCCTGATGAATGGAATCTCAGCATCGTTTGCCCGATCCACAAGAAAGGAGACCCCCTCAACTGCGCCAATTACAGAGGCATCAGTCTCCTCAACATCGCGTACAAGATCTTTTCTGCGATATTGTGTGAACGCCTGAAACCTTTTATCAACAGCCTGATTGGACCCTATCAGTGCGGTTTCAGGCCAGGAAAGTCCACCATCGATCAAATCTTCACACTTCGGCAGATCCTGGAGAAAACCCAAGAATTCCAAATCGATACTCACCACCTCTTTATCGATTTCAAGGCCGCCTATGACAGCATCTATAGAGAAGAGCTTTATAAAGCCATGTCTAGTTTTGACATCCCTGCCAAACTTGTCCGTCTGTGCAGGCTGACGATGGAGAACGCTCGCTGCTCCATCAAGGTCGGTAATGACCTCACCGAGACCTTTGATGTCAAAAAAGGCTTTAGACAAGGTGACGCGCTGTCATGTGACTTCTTCAATATTGTACTTGAACGGATTGTGCGGAACTCACAAGCCAACACCGGAGGCACAATCTATTACAAGTCTGTACAACTGCTTGCATACGCCGACGATATAGACATTATCGGAAGATCTCAGCGGGCTGTCACCGGTGCTTTTGCAAGCATTGAGGCGGAAGCGGCCAAAATGGGTTTAGCGATAAACGAGGGCAAAACCAAGTATATGCTGTCAACTAGAAGGGATAACCAACATCGGCGAATTGGACAAAACGTCACCGTGGGCAGCTATAACTTCGAGGTAGTAAGGGACTTTGTCTACCTTGGCTCTGCTATAAATTCAGCAAACAAAATCAGCGCAGAAATCAATCGAAGAATAACTCTTGCCAATCGCTGTTTTTTTGGGCTTATAAGGCAATTCAACAGTAAAGCCCTCTCTCGAGCAACTAAGGAGACTCTATATAAGACCTTGATCATCCCAGTCCTGCTTTACGGCGCTGAAACATGGACTTTATTAAAAGAGGATGAAGATATCCTTGGTCGCTTCGAGAGAAAAATTCTTCGTAAGATTTTCGGTCCCGTTTGCGTTGACGGGTTTTGGAGGAGAAGATTCAATCACGAACTATACGAGCTGTACAGCGACATCGACCTAGTCAAAAAACTGCGTATTGGACGTCTGAGATGGCTAGGACATGTAGAGCGAATGGACACCAACGCTCCGGCCCGCAGAGTCTTCGAATCTAACCCCGAGGGACGACGCAGTAGAGGGAATTATCGCCGTAGGTGGCGCGCACAAGTTCAAGGGGACCTCGACCAACTTGGAGTGCGCAACTGGAGGCAATTAGCTAAAGACCGAGCTAAATGGAGAGGCTTGTTGGTTGAGGCCCAGGTTCACCCCGAACTGTAGCGCCACCTAAGTAAGTAAGTAACCACCCTTTCTTCTATTTTAATAACTCCTCCATGCTGTCGATTCGCGCGTTTCCTATTGTACACTCGTTTCATTTCGTCGGCCAGCATATCGATGGGTACCATCCCCGTTACGACATATGCCGCTACTTTTGACAGTTCTATATGTGCAAATAGTCCTTAGCGCGCTGAGTCTATTGACAGTTGATAGTTTCTGCCTGGATTCTTTTAAAACTTAAGCATTAGCCCACACTGGGGATGCGTATAGTAGTGCCGATCTTACTACTCTGAACAATAAGACAATAAGACGACTATATTTGGATCCACTGACGTTTGGCAGTATCCTCGCTAGCGTTGATTGGAGTATTGAGGCTTTTTTTCCTACCTACTCTAGGTACGGCTGAAAGTTCAGCACATTGTCTATCACTACACCAAGGTATTTGATTACCTGTTTAGATTTAATCACTTGGTCACCTACATGCTTCTTCTGCTTTGTGGCTGGTGATAAGAACTGTTCCCGTCTTCTTCTCCGCTTAATCCAAGATTGCTGTCTCCAGCTGGGTATTAATTTTTGAGATCGCTTCATATATCGCTGATTTAACAAGAGCTTTTGCTCTTGACAGCATTGGTAACCTGTGCACGTCGTCATACACGATGTTCCACAAAAGGGGACCTAGCACTGATACTTGTGGAACGTCTGCCGATACATTATAGTGCTTGGTACCATCGTCGCTTACGTACCTTAGCTTTTTATTTCTAAAGTAGGTCCATACCACACTAAGAATATAGCTTGGCGTATTCGTTCTTTCAAGAGGGTCCATTATACATGGCCAACTTGCTGAATTAAAAGCGTTTTTGATGTCAAGACTAACTACGGCACAGCTCTCCTTTGACCTCCACCGCCATTTTCTTCCTTCAATTGCTGCAGCAGCGATATCTACCATCATCTTTTTATTGTCTACTGTGGACTGTGCTTTTCGGAACCAAAGCTGGCATTCTGAAAGAGCGCCTCTTTTCACTGCTGTTGGTAGCAGCCTATTATAAGCTATTCTTTCCAACATTTTCCCCACTGTTCTCAGTAGGCAAATGGCGCTATATGATGACGGGGCTCCGGGGGTTTTACTTTCCTTAGGGAGCTCACCAGATGCTGTAGCTGCTAGTGACCCGGAAATATCTCTCAGACAGCTCTGTATGACTTATATAAAGGCATCATGTCTTGCTCTTACGGCTGCTTTCAGGGCTTTATTAGGGATTCCATCCGGGCCTGGTGCTTTGCTATCACCAATTTTTGTACACGCTAAGTGCAGTTCCTCTGGTGTTACCGATGGGATATCGTCGTTGAACGTAACAATGTCCATACGGAAAGTAGTCACTGGTCGTTGCGGAAACAGTGTGGTGATGATGTTCTCGAGCATTATGGGACATGTAAGCTGTGGTGCTCTGTGTCTTTTGAGCTTCAACATAGCGATCCTGTAGGCAGTTCCCCACGAGTTTATGTCGGCTTCTTCCAGAAGTTATTTGAAGCATTTTTTCTTGCTATCTCTCATAACAAATTTTAAAGCGTTCTTGGCACTTTTAAACGTTGCTAGCTTCTGGTTTAATTCCGGCCTCCCTCTCGAGCGTTGAACTCTGCACCTTGCTTACAGGCAGTTTGCTCTGAGAGATTTGATTTCGTCATTCTCCCAGTAGCAGGGAAACCCACGTGTACTGGGTTTTCTTCTTGGCATAGAAGCAGGTCACCAAACCCGTCAGCTGCACGCTAGATCTTGGGCTGGTCCAAGTCTAACGATGAGTGTTGATCACTCCCTCAAACATTTCTCTATCGAAAACGACATCCTTCCATTTTGGACCTGTTAGGTAAGGACACTGCCGGCGCTCTATCTTGATCATTACGACCTGGTGGCCGCTGAGTATAGTTTTCGCTGACCCACCAGTTTGTGCTTTACACTAGAGAGCTACTTACAAAAGTAATGTCTATGATGGACCCTTTATCTACTCTTCGGAACGTGTTTTTTGCACCATTGTTCATTAGGTTTATATTTAATGATGCAAATACTTCGAGAAAAGCTCGTCTTGCGTCTGTGGTCCTGCTGCCCCATTCGCTAAAGTCACCAGAAATAAGTACTTAGCTTTACCTCGCGCGACGACGACATTATCATCCAGCAACTTCTGATACTCCCTAGGTGTCAGATTAGGAGGTGCATAGCAGCTTCAGAAGGGGATACCATTTATCTCGGCCAGTGGTTGTAAAGCCAATCCTCTCACGGATAATCTGAAAGGCGTGGTTTCCACAATTCCATATTGCTGCCAACTGGATAAGCTTCGATTTGTTTTTCTCTCGTCATTTGTGTCAGCAAGTCTTATACTGCCTTTGGGCGATCTTCATCGCCTGGACATTTGATACTGCCAGCTACGCGTCTGATAAAGAGATGATGAGTATCGATTTTGACTTCTTGAGCTTATTCCAGGATCTGCCGAAGTGTGAAGAACCGCGCTGATAGGTGTCAATTAGGCTGTTAATAAAAGATTTCAGGCATTCACACAATATTGCAGAAAAGATCTTGCATGCAAGGACGTTAAGGAGACTAATGCCTCTACTACTGACTAATGCGCATTTGAGGGGTCTTTTCTTGTGGATAGTGCAAATGATGTTGAGATTCCATTCATCGGGCACACACTCGTCTGAACAAATCTTAGAGATGATTTGGTGTATGCTTTCTGCCAATTCATAGCAAGCTGCCTTAAAAGCCTTGTTTGACTTCAGCTTGGATATTGCTATCCTCACTTCGCTTTGGTCAGGTGGGTGGACATTTTGACTATCATCGTCTATATTCAATCCTGCCTGACAGCGGCATGTTGATCTTTGCCACCGTTATACAGTCTGCAGAAGTATTTTTTTCATATTCTCAGCACTGACTGTGAATTTTGAAATTCCAACCTTTTGAGTTACTTCGCGAGGACTTACATAGAATACACTCTTCTAAGAACAAATGACGATTTGTAGCAACCCGCCTACATAAGGCATTTCAAGCAGAAGTTCACGCGATCGAAAGGTGCGCGAAACCTATTTCCTAGACAGAAAATATCGCGGGCAGGACATTGCAATACTGTCAGACAGCCAAGCCGCTATTAAAGCACTGACCTCGCACGAGATCAGATCCAAACTGGTATGGGAATGTCTCACCAGGATCAACAAACTGGGAGAAACAAACAAAGTAACTCTCTACTGGGTACCAGGACATGTAGAAGTGCAGGGGAATGAAGCAGCTGATGAACTAGCTAAAAACGGATCAGACACGCCGTTCCTTGGACCAGAACCCTCTGTGGGATAGGACCCCACAAAATAAGGGAAGTCTTAAGGAAAGAGGAAGAGAACAAATGGGCCAAACATTAGGACGATATCCCCCAAATAAGACAGGCAAAAGAACTTCTGGGGAAATACAACCAGAAAAGAAGCAGAGCCTGCCTAAGAGTTAGTAAAAATCGACTTCACATCTTGACGGGTATGTTAACGGGTCACTGCAGACTTAAGGTGCACCTTAGGAAACTGGGAATAGAGGGAGACGGACACTGCAGATTCTGCCGGGACTTCGCAGAAACACCAGCGCACCTTCTTATGGAATGAGAAGCATTGATCAACAAAAGAACGAATCACGTAGGTGCCTATCTGTTATCAGAAACAGATTTACCTTCGCTGGATCCACTGAAGATACTCCGGTTTGCTGTAGCAGCTGGACTGGAGGAAGTGCTCTAGACCGAGCATATCATCGGCTAGAGCCGTAGTTTGGGGGCATAATAGATCTTTTATAGGTCGCAGTGCACTTTCACCTCACAATAATATACATCTACATCTACATAAGGCTTAGAGTCTAACTTCTTAGGTTTGACTGTTTTTTTGTATTTATTTCGAGCTTTGAAACTCTCACTTTCACATTAAGTACCGAAAAATTCACTTCCATTAAGTTCTAAAAAAAGAAAAAAACGCACACACGTAAGAAGCACATAACTCACTTAACTACATTTCAAATTCAACACCACCCTGTACAATACATTTTCATGACAATAAATTCTCATTACTTCTCGTAAGCGATGTCCATGGAGACCTCAGTAAATTCCCAATAAACCCGCAGCAATGAAATTGATCACTATTGCCGCGTTGATGGCACCATAGAACAACCACACCTCCTATCGTCGTCGTCTCCATAGTCGCCGTCAATTCACCTTAAGCACCGCTGACGTCAATTCGAAGTCTTCTCCATCCATTGGCTTACACGTTATATCAATCAGCGTAATGCAAATTTCCCTAGCAACTGCATTCATCGCCACCGCAACATGGTATCTGAATTTAATGAACTCAAAATGAAAATGTTTACGCAACCATCTACTCAATGCCCCTGCGGCGGCCCGCATCACCAATTGATTCGGTTTACGCTACGACAACGACAATTGCGAAGGATTACCATGTCCTCCAGGAAGGCAAAAACGTCACATGGCATTGCCAACCACCCCCCAACCTCACGGTTGAGTAGATTTTCCAAGAATGGGAAAGTTATGATAAAAACGTTGACGAATTCAATTTGCAATTTCGAGGTGGATACGCGATTAAACAAAGACACCCTGGAGGGAGGTACGACAAAAGAATGACAATAAATCTTTGACGTCATCATGCGAGAAGAAGCAAAACAGAATAAATTCCGTATGTTGATGTGGGCGGAAGTGAGATTGGAGATGGTTGATGGATGGGTGGTGTGGTAGGTACAATTTTGAGTGAGGAATGACGCAGCGGCAGTAGCAATGGGGTCGGCTGCCTCTGGAAGGCTAAGGGTTAGAGTATCTGTGCTGGCCGAATTCCAATTTTAGGATATCGAACGCAAAAAAAAAAAGGATACTGTTGTGGCAGTTCACGTGAACTTTTCTGTACTGAAACGAGTGGTTACTGTGAGTGACATTTGTGCTGGGGTGGTGGAGGACAACGGAGATGTTTCTAAAAATACTTCTAATGGTGTGAATGGACACGTGAAAGTTGATAAATGTCAAATTATGTTACGCATGTTCGAAAGTGATGTGTATTTTTGTCAAGCGGGTGTAACGGTTTTTACGCCATATGTGTCGAGGTTTAGTGTTTACACGCAGCACGTCGATGATTGATGTTTAGGTCTCTGCTGACGCAGGGCGGTGGAACTAATAAGTCGAATCAGGACATATACAAAAATAGGAAATAATCGGTGATGGGAAAGAGGTGATTAGCCTGGGAACTGAGCTCATATGTGCAACTTCTAAATCAAATACAGGTTTTCGACCAAAATATCATGAAGGGCAACTGCGCTGCTATTTTGTTATGAGTAGACCCGACCGGTGCACAAAACCTTGTACTTCTTAGTTAAGTGTGGGACCAGCTCTTTTAAACGATGTGCTACCCGGTTTTCGTATTAACCAAATTACTGGGCCCTATAAACTGTTAGAAGGCACAATTGCAAGTCAAGACTTTCCAATGTTTATTTTTACTTGGATTCATCAAGGGAGACGTTCAGAGGATAGCACCATGGCCAACTTTTCCTGGAGGAATATATTATATGTATGGCTTTCTTTTTTGTCGGGGTAGGAAAGGCTCGACTGAAGCACTCAGACGCAACTGGTCCATTGTACTGCCAGAAAGCAAACCCTGATTTACCCATTTTATTGGAATTTTCTTATTTTTCTAAGAAAGCCAAGCAAGCACTTCAGTGATGACGAGCTTACAGTACCAGCACTCACCACATCAGCACCGAGGATCTGCCACCTGATACGAGCAAAGGCCGGACACTCACAGAGATAATGTTCCGCGGTGTCGTCGCTCTCTCCACAAGCATTGCAGATTGTAGTGTCACTCAAGCCTAGGACGTTTAGGTGCTTGGCGAAAGCAAAGTGGCCTGTCAAGATGCCAATAAGTTACCTGCTGAGAGACAGCAAGAATGCCGCTGATTTCATATAGACGTCTGGGAGCATATGTTTAGTCAACCTGCACATGAGAGACCCAATCATCAAAGGAAGCCCTAACCGAGGACGCAGGGAGATACAACGCGGGTTCGGGACCCGGTATAGGACGTCAATAAGGCCTATGCGTCATCGTGTTCAGAATTCTGCAACTTACTTCAACTCTTTCCAGCTCATCTTTAAGATTCCGAGATTCCTTCTCAACTGTTCTGCGCCACGTGCCTCTTGGATGCCCCTCTGTTCTGCCTAATTGGGTAAGCGGATTCTATTGCATGGCATACCTGGCAATGCAACTGTCTTCTCACCGCAAAGTGTAGATTGTAGATTGTTGAAGAGGTGGGATTAGGCCACCTTATCACTTGGGCCTATTGTGATTTCCACTGATCTTAGGATAGGTAAGGTTAGATTGGCTGTCCACACGAGGGTGCAGACACACTTAGACCAGTGAAGGTCTTTTGTGATACCATGGATCAACCATTAGGCAACTCAGGGACTAACAACACCAACCGGATCTTTTGATAAAGCGATGGATGCTCATGACGTCTAAGGACGTCAGATCGCCGAGGTCGTCAAGGGTCCCCCTTCCTTGATGGAGCATTCTTTTATGCGACAGGATTGGAGAAGTGAAGGATGGTTTCCTCCTCCTCCTCATCCCTACAGCTCCAGCAGAAGTCGTTGGAGAAGAGGCC
This sequence comes from Brachypalpus laphriformis, assembly GCA_945910035.1. Taxonomy (NCBI): domain Eukaryota; kingdom Metazoa; phylum Arthropoda; class Insecta; order Diptera; family Syrphidae; genus Brachypalpus; species Brachypalpus laphriformis. The sequence continues at coordinate 41,259,519 of OX246753.1, forward strand.
AAGTCTTTTGGCATGTTGGCATATAAAACAGTGTAAGAACACCGACAACGCAGCTGATCTATGTTCGCTTTAGCTTGACCAGCTCGGGACTACGTTTTTGGTCCAGCTTAGGCCAGATCTGTTTCGAAATGTGACATGTTGAGCTGTTTTCTCATATGAGGTTGGTCATGTTAATAGCGTTCAGCTTCAGTAGATGCTTACATGTAGCGAGGGGCATACCCAGGGCTTGTCTGTCAGGCAGAATTCTTAAAGTGGTACCCTGTCTGGCGAGCTCATCAGCCCTGCAGTTTCGTGAAATGTCCCTGTGCCCAGGCACACGGCATAGGTGAATGTTGAACTGCTCTGTCATCTCCATAAGAGATAAACGACCGTTTAAGGCGACCTTTTAAGTGAAGGAGCACGATTCCAGGGACTTGATTGCCGCTTGGCTGTCAGTAAAAATGGTAATATCCCTGACAGATAGTACATTATTTTTCAGCCAAGACAAGGCTTCGGTAATCGCCATGATTTCCGCCTGGAAAACGCTACAACGATCAGAGAGGCGGAAAGAGATGCTTAGATTGAGCTTTTCGGAGAAAACTCCACAACTTACTCCACCCTCGGTCTTAGAGCCATCTGTAAAGAAGTGAACTGAACTACCATCGACAGGGGCGGAGGTGTCCCATTCATCCTAATCAGGGATGCTTGTACGGAAGTTTCGGTCAAATCCTCTGATCTTAAAGCTCACTCAATATAACCGATTTGGTGATGAACTCTACTATGCTTTTGAGTGAGATTGCAGATAGGTCTTCTGCTTCAAGGTAGAATTTACCCAAATAGATTAGACAGTTACAGTGACATAAGATCTGTTCTGCTGATTCTTCGTCTTCGTTGCACATTCTGTAGATGCTTTCTTGTGCTGCTCGGATTCCCATAGCCATGAGATGTTTTTTCACTCGACAATACCCTGTAAGGAAACCTGTGGCTATTCGAATCTGACTCCTAGTTAATTGTAGTCTACATGCTTAAGATGAGATACCATTGTCCACTGCATGCCGCTGTTATTTGACGTTAGGGCTGCACGGAGAACATTACTGATTACACTACAAACAGTAATGGTGAAAGATTGCACCCCTGTCGCACGCGACTTTGGACTTCAAAATCGCTAGACGCCCTTGTGCTACACGTAACATTTCGCACCCTCGTATGTTGCCTTTATAACAGCAACGAGCTTCTCGGGGATGTCTCTATGCGCAAGCTACACCAGATCCCAATTTATACTGTCAAAGGTCTTCTCGAAATCAACCTGTCTGCTTGTTCGACATCGAGATTTGCATCAAAATGTAGTTTGATTCAATCCAGTATCACTTTTGCTCTCCAGCTTCCGCACTCTGTTAAGTTCTCTTTCTTTGAGAGCTGGACGATCATTCCCCTTTTTTATTCATCTGGAAAGCTTCCGCTTTTCTTAGCCCTGCGAATAACTGGTAGTATTAGGGATGCCGATATACTTGGCTTTACTTGGAAGAGCTTTAGGTCTAGTCCCACTGTTTTATTTTTCTTGAGTGCTTTGATCGCGGATATGATATCTGTCATACTGGGAGAACCGATGTGAATTCGGGTATTTGTTGACGCGGATAAATCATCCGGATATGCGGTAGCAACACTATCGTCTAAATAGTTTAGAGCGGCAGCGAAATGCTCCATTCACCTTATTAGCTATTAGTTGATCCTCATCTGAAGTCAGTAGCGAACCATTTAAAATCTTCACTGGGTGTTGCTTGGAGCTCTGACCACCTATTAGCTTTTTCGTGATCCTAGAAATGGTCCTACTGTCGCGTCTACTTGCTGCTTTCTCAGGCAATGCTGCAAGGACGTTAACACGATTCCGTTTGCCACGTCTCACACTACGCTGAACTTTCTTCCTCTTCATGCGGTATTGGGATTCTAGCTCAACTCTCTCTACTACTGAGGTAACAGTGATTTGAGTCTTTAGAGAAATACGCTCTTCGATCCGTTTCCAGGTCTCTGTAGATAACCCTATGCTGTGGTGTTTCTGATTTATACCGACAAACTGTTCTACCCCAACTACAAAAATGTTTTTAACAGCTTTCCAAAGCTCGTCTATGCTCGTCTGAGCTGTACTGCTGATCGATTCTGTCCCTTCGGCGAGATGGTCCCTAAATTGTTGTCGCACTGTGGGATCCCGAAGCTATTCGATAATGTACCTTGGAATGTGAAACATGTAAGCGGAATCGTTTCAAACGAATGCAGTATGAATGAGGAAAAGTGAAACAGGGAAGGCACAAGCAAGCCTGGAAGAGAGAGCCCGAATACTGGCAACATGGCAGGAAATGTGCGACTTGGACGAAAGAGGTCGATGGACAAAAAGGGTTATAGGCAACCTCCGAGCATGGAATACAATACAATACATAATGCAGTTCTCACCGGACATAGATATTTTCGCGCGTACCTGCACCGAATGTGGAAAGTCGACAGCCCGGCTTGTCCTTATAATGACGCGAGCCAAGATGACGCTGACCACGTTATTTCTCCAATGACAAAAATGAAGTGAAAAGAACCCTCGAAAACGAGTTCGACAGAATTACGACAGACAACGAACGTAGAAGTAATGCTAAGAAATGAACATAATTGGAAAAAGGTAACGGCCTACATTGACATAATTCTGCGTCAAAAGAAAAGTGAGGAAAATATGTAATATAAGCCTGATGAACGCGATACCGGCAAAGAAAGTACACAAGCCCGCAACCGACTCCCCAGAGGGGAAAGGAAACGACACCACGCTTAAGTAATGCGAAAGTAGTCCCAGGCTGGATGGTGTCAAATAGAAAAGGGGTGGTTTTTTAATGGGTGGAAGTCCCACACTACTTGGAATTGAGCGGACCTATCTCAAGTGAGCAGTAGCGTTTTAATCCACACCTTCGCAAAAACCATATGATGAACGCGTGCTTTACCGATGTCAATCCTACGCATCTAAACGACAACTTTTAAAGCACCTGCTTATCGCCAAATGGTCAATCTTGTTGGATGTTCGTCGCCTGTCATTTCAAACCCAGGTAATCTCAAACAAGGTGCCTCCAATAACAAGGTGGTTGGCATTGCAGAAATCCGCAAAACGGTCTCCGTTGTTATTGCATTCTCCTAGGAGGTGCTATCACATCACGTGTTTGAGCCCTGTGTTGTCGGTGCTTATCTTGGCATTGGAATCCCCCACTACAATGACGATGACCCCGTTTGGTGTCAAGTTGTGAACATCGCTTAACTGACTGTAAAAGTTGTCTTCTTCTTCCTTTGTAGCGTCCTAGGGAAAGGCGTAACACTGGATGATGGTAATTCTTCTCACCCTGCTCTAGAATTTGACCGTCAATACCCTGTCGCTGTTGTGTGTCCATGATATGAGGAAGAATTGCGTCGAAAGCACTCAAGGTAGTTTCTAGAAGCACCACATTTTGACCAAAATTAATTTTGTTACAGGACTAGTTATCTTTCGAACAAGCTACCAATCAAGCGACTTATACAAGGTGCCGCAAAATATATCACCCTATCGAAAGATCCTATAACTTTTGCAAATGGCGGCAACTGTTTTCTTCTGATATTTGTGAAGTAAACAGATGCAGAATACACGTCGACAAGCCATGGAACGATATACTCCTCAAGATCGCGGAATACTTGTGACTCGTGATTTTCGGTCGAAATTCATCATGAGCACGAGGTCCATTTCCACCTGAACAGACACGTAAACAAACAAAATTTGCACTTCTGGGGCACTGAGAATCCACGTATCATTCACGAAGAGCCATAACATCCATTCAAAGTCACTGCATAGTGCGCCATTTACACCGAAGGTGTCATCGGGCCCCATTTCGAGGACGCCGTGGGTAACACGGTTACCGTGACTGGACACGGTTACTATGAGAACAAGCCACAGACTCTGGAAGGTCCCAAAGAGAATATCCGACAAGAGTGCAAGAACTTATCGCCAAAACGATTGGAAATGCGGTAAAAAGAGCCCAATGGTCATCAATAATGGCGGTTCCCACTTACTCCTCCACTTACTCTCTCGTAAGAGCTCTGCGGGAATACCGTCAAGTCCTACCGACTTGTTGGATTTGAGTGCCTTGATCGCGGTACTGATCTCATCATTACTGAGAGTCGTGGTGCGTATTCGGGCATCTCAGTCTGATTTAGGAGCATATCGCTAGCGAATACATGGTTCAAAACCATGCAAAATGCTCTTTCCATCTGTTGAGCAGGTCCTTATCCGAAATGAGCAAGGAGCCGTCTAGGTTTTTCAATGGGTGTTGGCTAGAGCTGCGACCACCTGTCAACTCTTTGGTGATTCTGTAGACGGTCCTGCTGTCGCACCTCCGTGCAGCACCTTCCGCTTCTGCAGCCAGTGTGTTGATTTAGTTGCGCCTGTCATTTCACACGCTACGCTGAACTTCTCTCATCTTCATGCGATATAGGGACTCTAGCTCGCTTCTCCCTGCTGCTGGAGTAGCTGCAATGCGAGCTTTCAGCTGTTTTCGTTCGTCAATCGGTCTTCCCTGCGATTGACCGACAATTCTTTCAGCACCAGATGTACGTAAAAACATTTTTTTACAGCACACCAATGGTCTTCGATGGTTGCGGCAGTAAGCTGCTGATTGCTTCCACACCTTGCGAAAGGTGTTCCCTTAATTGCTGGCGCACTGAGGGATCACTAAGTCTATCGATGTTGAACCTGGACATTCTTATGTTGTCGTGGGATCTCCGAACTGCAGCAGTACGTAGTTGGAGAGCAGCTATCATAAGATGGTGATCTCGTACTATCCCCACATCTGCCCCTCGCCTGTTTCGGACATCCAGGGCACTACTTCTAAAGCGGCGGCTGATGACAAAATGGTCAATTTGTTTGGAGATTGCTTGCCTGTCGTTGGAAACCCAGCTGACTTTGTAGCAGGTCTTGTGCTCAAACATGGTGCCACCTATCACAAGACGGTTGGCATTGCGGCAACCACAAGCCTTTCGCCGTTGCCATTGCGGTTGCCTAGTCCATGCTTCCCGATTACCTGTTTGAGCCCTTCGTTATCGTTGCCTACCTTGGCATTCAAATCCTCCATCACTATGACAATGTCTCCATTTGGTGTTGTGTTGAAGACGGCACTTAAGGGATTGTAGAAGCTCTCCTTTTCGTCCTCAGACGAGCCATTTGTTGGCGCATAACACTGACGCGTCGTACTCTAGTCCGGAATCGGGCTGTCATAATCCTATCACCATGAGGCTGCCAGGAAATTAGCCCCTTGTGTGCTGTTGTTGTCAATAGTAGTCCGACTCCATATTCCCGCGGACTTCCGGATGGTTTTCCAGAATAGAGTAATACAGTGTTACGCCTTGGGGATTGGTACTCGCCCGCTTCTAACCATCTGTTTTCACTTACCCCCAAAATGTCCAGTCTATATCACATGAATTCTTATTTCCAATTAAAGGAATTTAGCATTGTAAGGACCTTCGCTTCCCAAGTTAAGGAGCGTCTTTACATTCCAGAAACCTATCTTTGTTCGGATACAAAAATCGTCAACATGTTATCATTCATTATCCGAAGCATAGTGTCGGTTTCTGTAGCGAGCAGAGTTCGGCAACGCAGGTTGCTGGCCCACGTTACCTAGACTAGAATCAAGGCCCTAGACAACTCCCATTTACAAGTTTAGCCTACACGTATAAAGGTTTATACGTATAGTTGCCCGGGAACCATCACTTCGAGGTAAAGCAAACACTTCATCACGAACTTGATTGTTGAGCTACTGGCCCAGGCTAAGTTTTTAGCAGTCAATAGTTTCCAGATCAATCGCAATGCAGATCCCCCGGCGCCCACTTGACCGATATCATCTTCAAGAAGTAATGGAAACGAAACTTAAAGGGCCACCCTGTATGTATTTCTAGAAACCTACGATTTCCAACAATTCAAAAACCAAATCAGCAAACATCTGCAAGCATTGCAGTAGCAGGTAGAAGCTACGTCACGCACTAAAATTATTTACTCGACCTGCATTCAATGAATATCGGAAATATCTTCCAACCTGAATATTTCAAAACAGCTCGCTAGATACTCGTATCTTCAGGTGCTGAATGCATGATACCTTACAGATACATCTTCTGATTCACAGAAATTAAAACAATATCTCTCCGAGTGCTGACAAATCGTTTCACTATTAATATCTTCCGACATCTCAACTTGTTTCCTTGTAAACCCACTGACATGATATCTGTATCGATCAAACGATCAATTTGACAGAATCTTCCACCCTCAGGAATTCATCTCCTAACAAGTTCTCTCAAAAGCTACTTCCCCGCGTATTAATGCGCAAATTTCTATATTTTCTTGGCAATGAATATGAATTCCGTGTTGTATGTATAAACAATTCAAAGAAAAAAAAAAAAAAAACTTACTAAACGATCTGTGCTTTTCTCTGCTCATCTTTTAAATTACAAAACAGACAAGATGATAGCACGAACTGGGATATTCTCGACACAAGAGCAGATGTTTATGTTCTAAATTCATATTTATTGAATGCGAATCTATTTTAAAATAACAACACATAAACAAAAAGTTTAAGTATAATCTGTTCGCTACAGAAATTAAGCGCACAATTGACCAATTGACGATGGCTCATGGCAAATGGGGATCTGATCTGTTTTTTAAAAAATGTGGGAAAATATATTTTTGTAAAAAAAAAACGTAGACACGTGAGCTTATGGTTTGGTTGATTTCTAAATATTTTCTTTGGACAAATTAAAAACTTTAACATACATCACAGGCATGATAGGTTGATGGCTTGATCGAAAACAGTGGTGAATAGTTGGCATTCGACGGGCAGGTGTTCTGTTTTGGTTTCGTTGAAAATTTAATTTGAAGACTTGCCTGACTCGAAAATAGATCAACTTTTTGACCATTTAAGGTACTTTGCGGATTAAGGGTGAAGGGGATACAATGAAGGGGATAGCTGGTCAAACGATAGTGGATGAGATTATTTGAAAACACAAGCGTTTTCACGCGGTGACGGCTGGGTGCCTAGTACCTTAATCCAAGAAATGGGTAACCAACCCCGTTTGGAGGATTCTTGGCGGCAGCAAATGAGGGAGGGGGGAAGAGTGCTTTCTCACTAGAGCACTTCTTCTTGTTCCAGGCGGCAGCGGACGAATTCCATAGACGGAGTCAACGGTGGCGTCTATAGTTTCAGTTAGGTTGAACTTAGTGAATACCTTGCGCGAGCTGCTTCGACGTTTTCGGATCACGGGTCGGTAAGGACCTTGGAGTAGAGATGGTGGCGGAGGACCCCTTAATGGGCCAACGGTAGCGCTCATACTACTCCCGTAGTCGACGACTGACACCCGTGTACCCGACCTCTCGTCCTAGGGGTATAACTAAAGTTGCCATCCATCCTTTTTTTCGCGGGATACTCCTTTTTTTCAGCTCCCAAAAACCTATCCCGCGAAAATTTTCTAAAGCCTTCTTTTCATACAAAATTTCTAGCGTACCATATATAATATTTTGAATTTGATATGTGGCGAACATTAGACTGTTAGACTGAACGATAACAGCAGGCGAATATTGTACACGTTCACAGCGAACGAGTAAAGGCTGAATTATAATATGATAGTCGGAAGCAATCGGAAGCTATTGTCATAATTCTGCGTTAAGTTCCCTTCAGTACTGTCAATTGCAAAAGTTGCCATAATATGCGTATGTTCTTTTTTTTTTTTTAGTTTGCGCCAAGGAGTGCTACTAGCATGCACGATTCGCAAACCTGAGTAATCGATTCCAGGAATACGCCTACGTACTAAGCACACACCTTGCACACTTCAACCACTCTCTCCGCGGGACTGCCGTTAGGTATTACTTCGCGGGGCTGGTTAGCAATTTATGCTGTACTTTCTGCTTCTCTACGTATTAATTCTTGAATTCGAAGCTGCATTTGCACGTGCGTAATAAACGCCCAAATTTCGATCCATTTTTCCTCAGATTGTACCATATGATCTATGAGGAATGGAGGACTGGGAAGTTTATTTCTCCAGTTTTCAAATCGCCTACAGTAGAAGACTGCATGCTCCGTATCTTCCTCCTGGTCTGGACATTCTGGACACAGCGGAGAGCTATCGTGTCCAAACCGGTAAAGATATTTGCGATAACCTCCATGGCCAGACAGGAACTGCGTGAGGTGGTAGGTGCAGTTCCCATGTGCTCGGTTTATCCAAATGTCGATGGTGGGGATTAACTTATAGGTGCATCTGCCTTTAACCGCATTATCCCATCGATCTTGCCACACAGCTCTTGAAGCTGCTTTTTCTTCTTCTATAATCCTTCTTCTTTCGCTAGGCTCTTGATGGCCTAAACCTCTCCGATTATAAATTCTCTGCATCTCGTTCGGGAGGATGTCGATCGGAACCATTCCTGCTATGACAAAGGCTGCTTCGTCAGAGATAGTTCTAAAACCACTGATGGTCCTTATAGCGTAGAGTCTGTAGGCTGATGTAAGTTTCCTCCTTATTTCTTTGGTCGCGAGAGCCCCCGCCCAAACCGGAGTCGCATAAAGAAGGACTCAGCTGACAACTCTGGATAGTAGGATCCTCCTAGCGTATCCAGGTCCTCCAATGTTGGGCATTATCCTTGAGAGTGCTGTCTGAAGTCGTGATGCTTTTTTGCTCAAATAATCAACATGCTGTTTAAACCGCAGTCTATTGTCGAGCATTACTCCTAGGTATTTGATTGGACATTCATAAATTCCACAGATTTCCGACTGGTTATTAGAACAGCTTCAGTTTTGTGGTCAGCTAATTCTAGACCGGCTGATCCGAGCCAGCTTTTGATTTCACTTATTGCCACGTTTGTAGCTGATTCTACTTCACTGATTTGTTTTGCTACTGTAACAACAGCGATGTCGTCAGCAAATCCAATTATATTCACTTTAGGTGGCAGTGGTAGACGTAAAACTCCGTCGTACATTATGTTCCATAGTAATGGGCCCAGCACCGATCCTTGCGGGACCCCAGCTGTAAAATCGTAGTACTTCACTCCTTCGTCGGTAACATACCTCAGTTTTCTGTTGGTAAAGTAGTTCGCCATTATCTGCAACAAGTAAGATGGTGTGTACATCCTTGGTGCCGCATCGCCATCTTTCACCTTCAATTGCTTCCGCTGCTATATTAACTACAGCTTTAATGACGTCAATTGTTGAGCGAGACTTTCGGAATCCGAATTGGTGTGAGTAATCTGTTGTAAATGATTCACTCCAGGATCTTTCCCATTGTGTCCAGTAGCCATATCGGGCGATACGACGATGGGTTTCCTGCAGGTTTGTTTCCTTTTGGCAATAAAACGAGATGCTGCAGTTTCCATTGATTAGGGAAAATTCCTTCTTCTAAGCACTTTTACATTGTTGCAATAAAGATGTCTGGCCTTTTTTGAACAGCGGCTTTAAATGCTTTGTTAGGGATGCCGTCAGGTTCGGGCGTCTTGTTGTCACCTATTTTTCTGGATGCGATTGTCAATTCCTCTGTTGTAATCACTGGAATTCGGTCTGTAAAGTTTTCTCTGGTGATTGCGCACATAATAGATACTCTCCTTGGAAAAAGATGTTCTACTATTGACTTCAGCATTTTCGGGCATGTTATCTGCGGGGAGTTGCCGCCCTTAAGCTTTGTCATCACCATCCTATACGCCGTGCCCCAAGGGTTTACGTTAGCTTCATCGCTGAGCTGTCTGAAACATCTTGCTTTGCACTCCTTGATAGCTCTGCTTAACTGTTGTCGCGCCAGCTTAAAGGACGATAGGTACTCCTGAAAGTTGGGTGTGTTTCGAGATCTTTGCACTTTGCGTCTTGCACGTAGACACTCTGCTCTAAGTACCCTGATCTCGTCGTTCCACCAGTAGCAAGGCAGGCATCTTCTACTTGGAGCCCTCCTGGGTAATGGTGCATCGCACGCCATGTTGATGGACTGGGTGAGGTGGCGAGCTGAATTTTCTGCCGATCCTTGGACTAGCGTGAAGGTGTCAACCATTTCCGCGAATGTATCTTTGTCGAAGAGCTTATCCTGCCATTTCGGACCAGTCGATATTGGGCGGTGAGTGCTTCTGGCATTACCGATGTCAATTATAACAGCTTGGTGGTTACTATGGGTATAATCTTCACTGACCCTCCATTTAATTCCCCGCAGGATGGAGTTACTCGCTAACGTGATATCAATTATTAAGCCCATGCCTGCTCTGAGGAAGGTGTTAGCCCTACCTACGTTTGCGATGCCTACGTTGAAAATTGCAAATGTTTCCAGAAGGGCATGACCGCTTGCGTTGGTAAATCTGCTGCCCCATTCCGTCGCCCATGCATTGAAATCTCCGCCAATAACCACTGGAGTTCTTACCCGAGCATCGGCCACGAGGCTATCTAGCATCTCCTGATATTCAATTATAGTCCAGCTGGGCCGAGCATAGCAACTATAGAAGTGTATACCGTTGATTTTGGCCCGAACGAAGCCCTCTGATTCTTCATTGGCATCCTGGAACGCATGTCTCCCACATGACCATATTGCGGCCCGCTTCGATCGATCACTGTGCCAGATGCTGCTGTTGTCCGGAATTTTATATGGCTCGCTGATCAAGATTACATCTGCTTTTTCGTCCTTGATGGTTTGTGCCAGGATATCCTGAGCTGTCTCACAATGGTTGAAGTTAATTTGGATAAGCTTCATGGTTTCTTGCTGCAGATCGCTTTCTTGAGGACAGTGCATTTATTGCCGCCGGCTGTGCTTTGCATTTTCCGGGTTGACTTTCCTGCAAAACATGCAGGATGGTTCCTCGTTGCAATCTCTCGCGATATGTCCCTCTTTACCGCATCTCCTACAGAGTTTGGAGCGGTCTTCTTCCATCTTACAATGCTTGGCTAAATGTCCGAATTCGAGCCACTTAAAACATTTCTGTAGCAGCGTCCGCTCACGAATGCGACAGACTACCCAGCCAATTTTGATGCGTCCTGCTTCCAATAGTTTCTTCGCGCTTTCTGCAGGGAGATTAATTATTGCCGTTTGAGTTTCACCGTACGCCTTCCGCAAAGAAATGATGTCAGTAGTTATGACCCTACCCAAATTGAATTAGGCTCTGAACGCCGCGCATACGTCCTCCTTGGTAGTGACCTCGTCGATGTCTCTGACCTCGACCGTGGTACGGTGAGTGAGCGTTCTGACTTCAGCTGTTCTCCTAGGGCTTGACCAATGACGTTTTTGTAATCCGTTGTTTTGTCTCCTGCTTTCTTCAGTTGTATCAGAAGATCCCCTTTTTTCGTTCTCCTGATTCTGGATACCGCCTTGCCCACAGCTTCCAACTTAGGGTCTGCTTTTACGCTGCGAAGTATCTAGGCATAAGAAGCCTCCCCTTTCGCTTCGATGACGATGGCATCAGGTTTTGGTTTTCTGAACTGCTTCTTTTTGGTGGGCTTCTTGCTTTTAACAGCTGACTTACCATTGTCTTCTTCTTGCATCGTACTTTCCTTATTACCAGAGGTACTGGCTTCTTTAACCTTTGCCATAGCCGTTTCTGTGACTTTTTTTTTGGCTCTTTCTTCTTATTTTCCACGTCTGAGGGCCGCTTCTGCTTGCGTTCACGTTTTCGCTTCGGCGTGCTGTTCTCCGATGGCAGTCTCTTCTTTCTTGCATCCTGGACAGGTTTGAGCCAGGGGGAGGTCTGAGAAGAGTTATTTCTCCTTATCACTTCCTTGGCCTTTTCATCCCGCAACTGGATTGCCGAGAGTTCATACAACGCCCGAATGCTTTCGATAATATGCGTATGTGTTCGGAAGCAATTGTGTGGTTCATAGCCATTCACTGCTGTGCAACAGTCAAATTTTCGTATGAAAGAGCGTGTGGATTCGATCTTTCGTAAGTGATCAAAAGTGACCGAAACCTAACGAATCGAAGCAAGAAGCTTTTAGCGAAGGTTTTCGCATCAGTGTTTCATTAATCTAAACAAAAAAGAATGTCGAAACCGAAAGGAAAATGCATCTTCAACGCAAAAGTTCGCGAGAGTCGACACATTGAAAGCGATTCTCACGGGGAAATGCAATTTGACATATTCATGCGTAGAGTTCTACCACTTTTTGAAAACAAAGCCAGATTTACTCCTCCAAATTGCTAAAAAGGATAAATATTCCACCAAAAGTGACGCCAATGCGAGTGCGATTGACGTTGAAGACGATGACAATGAAGTTGTAACAAAGTTGGTTCATTGGTTGGTATAAGCGTATAAGTATTTTTGACGAATAAAACCTAAATATGCGGGAGAAATTATTTTATATTTGATATCCTTTTATTATCGTTTTTCCCTTTTTCCCGTTTTTCCAAACAATTAGCAGAGACCCTAGACTGCTATAAAGCAGATATAACCGCCATCCATGAAGTACAATGGGATGCGCCGGGCAAAAAGAGGATGGAAAACTGTGATATCTACTACGGTGATTGCTACAGAGGCAACAGGCAACGCTTATTCGGATGCTGGGGGAAAGTTTTGGTGAAAACGTGCGCATTGCAACAGATATTAACTCTGCTGACTTAAGGATGGTTTTTAAAAAACTTTTAGAGAGAGCAAGCTATACTACTTGTGGACGCAGATTAGGGGCATCAAAATCCAATTGGCTATTAATAAGTGCACTAAACCAATAATCGACAGGCCCGTTGGAAGATATGTTAGAAATTACCGCGAATGTCTTTTGGTATCACGACCAATACCACCAGCGCCTATGTCTCGACACCTTTTTTCGGATAAACCCTGGCAGCTGTGTGACTATTATTCACGGTATCAAGAGACGAAACTCCTAAGAAAGGTCTCTTCAACCGATGTTATCGGTATCTTAGAAGAGATCTTTTGTAGATTAGGGTATCCGAAGTCCATTAGGGCTGACAATGGACGCCAATTCATCAGTGAGGAATTTGAAACCTACTGTGGAACGAATAAAATTGATCTGATAACATCTCCACCGTATTGGCCACGGAGAGGTGGAGAATATGAACCGTTCCATTTTAAAAAGACTCCAAATCGCAAATGGGGAAGGTGTAGACTACAAAAAAGAGCTTCAGAAATTATAACGTGACACATCATGGAAGCACAGGCAAGCCCCAATCAGAGCTCTTATTTAACCGAAGAATACGAGACAAGATCCCTTCTGTACATGATATTGATGATAGTATTTTGGATACAGAAGCGAGAGACCTGGACATAACAGCTAAGCAAAAAGAAAACGAAAGAGGGGACAAGGAGCGAGCAGCGAGAGACTGTGACCTACAAGTTGGTGATAGGGTGTTGCTTCGCAATATGGTGCCTCAAAACAAGTTGATGCCTACTTTCAACTTTACCGAATTCGAGGTAATCGAACGGAAGAAGAACGAAGTGACGGTCCGTTCAGGTGGGAAGATTTTCAGACGCAATATAAGCCACGTGAAGAAAGTGCCAGATTCTCCAGGAGCAGGTTTAGTACTTTTAATCGTCTATTGGTTTTTATTCCTTTAGCCTATAGCACATAATAACAAAGTTTAATTTCAGAAACGACAGCATCATTAACATCGGTCACCACTGAGAGCGATCCGAAGATCGCGAGTCCAGTTCTGGAAGGAACACATACTTATGATATGGAATCACCGGATTTGAGATTGAAGTTGAAGCTCAATAACATCGGAGGGGTGTGGCGAACTGCAGCAGGCTCTCCGGAGAGTGCGGAGACCGCACCATGAACAGACTGGTCAAGCGGAGCCATCGCCAGTGACCGCCACCGTAAATGGGTCGATGTGACATAGTGTTACGTTGTGAACATTGTTGAGTTGTGAGTTACATATTATTGAGTTTAAGTTGGTAATTAGATACACGACTATTTGGGAAATTATCCTACTGGTGTTTGTCGTTTAAGCCGTGAGTGCGGGCGTGTGACCGGGTAGTACACTACTTATGATTGTTGCAAAACGGAAGCTGAAACTTCCCAACATAGATTGATTTTCAGCAAACTCAACTATAATATTGAACAACATACGTACTTTCTCAACCATTTTCCGCTGAATATGATTAACCTAATATTTCAACTAAGAGGGGAAATAATAAATTTAAATTACATCCCACATAGACCAGACCGGTCAGTTCTATGTGACCTGTGTAATCTTCAAGAAAGGGAGGATGTTTACCATTTTATTGCAGATGCCCTATCGTTTCGTGTGAGATAATTTGGCGCAACTGCATTGGATATGCATGAGGTCTTGAACATTTTGAATGGTAACCTTGGTTGGGAAGTTTTATATAAATATGCATTAACCGCATTTAACTACAGAACACGTATTATAGGAGACTTTTAAATAACAATGTATATTAAAATATAAAAGCGAAATATAAATTATTATCAATCTGGTAGACGGCCTTGGGCCAAACCATATTAAACTTAAGATTATGAAATTGTATTAAAGTATTATTGAAGTTTAAATAAAGTTCTCAAAACTAAACTAACTCTCGCTGTTTTGTCAAAGTCGGTAAGAACACCACCGAACCATTCGATGTCAAGGTGACGCGCTATCATGCGATTTCTTTAACGTAATACACGTCAGTGAGGCGTTTGTGAGTATTATGATCGACGCAGCAAAGATGGATTTAGCTGTTAATGAAAGCAAAACAAAATATATACTGTCTAGAAAAAAGGACATCCAACATCGGCATAAGAGGTCACATACAGCGACTAAGATGGCCGTGTCATGTAAAGTGGATGGAGCCCAACGTTCCAGCATGGAAAGCCTTCGAATCCACCCCGGATGGACGGCGCATTAGGCGGCAACCTTGAGTAGGTGCTGCAAACAAGTAGAGCGGGACCTTAACCAACTTAGATTGCGGACGTGAAGGCAGCTGGCTCGTAACCAGACTGGCTGGAGAGATTTGTTAGTTGAGGTCCAGGTCCACCCCGGACTCTAGCGCCTAACTTAGCCATAAGCGCCAACTAAAATCGATTTCAAAGCCACTAGACTTGCACCCCTAGCGTTTATTGTTAATCGCAATCTCCCCGCTTGTCTCCACGATTTGTCATTTCAGTTGAGGTACACTACATACCAGACATATGTCCAATAATTACTAGTATTTCCTTATCATTTAAGATTGAAAAGTTCCTCCTTGTCGCATGCCATGGAACAAGTACTTTGCTACTGAATTGCTTGTGTAGAACACGCACACTCCACTTGAGGATTGCCGATAGCAAATCGGCTGTGACGTATGACTCTGCTAATAACACAGATAACAAGATAAACTTTTAATTGTTATTGTTGTCCAGATAAGGCTAGAGGGTTCATTATTTACGAAAGGAATTTATGAATAGCTCTATTAAGTTTTACTACAACAGATAAGGACAATTAAGTATGCGCGGAGCTTTTATAATTCATTAGGGACGCATCAGGATGGATTTATGCACTGGAAGTGTGAATTATTTCCCATTTCGGGAATTTATGAGCCGTCAGTAGTGGAGCGGGAATTTTGAGTGTGATTGATAGGTGCAATGAAATGCGGTTGAAAGGACACTTGAAGTATTTTATAGACTGAATATAATTTTTCCCCAAACAACTTTGTTGGCCTCCATCCTTTGTAGGAGTGAAAAGAACACCATAAAGCTTTGTGGAATAATACAGAAGTTTGGTGGGAGGAATACTGTCATTTCTATTGAAATTGCATGAAGTAACTCAAATCTAGTCTGCTATTTCAAGAAATGCAAATATTTTTCCACCAAGAACTTTACTTCTTAAAGCCATCAACCACATGCTTTAGATGTCTCTGTTATGAAGCCGACATTAACCCATCTGGCTCGGCATAGAAAATTGGGATAACGAAACTGAAGGGCTGTAGGACTCCTCCAATAACATGTCCAGTAATGCTGAGATCCATAGTAAAGCACCTTTTCCTCCAAAGACCTACTACTATGTGCGATATTATAAGAGAGGTCAATCTAGAGATTATTCTAGTATTTAAAAAATTAGGCGACAACAAGGCGCCCAGACCCGACGGCATCCCGAATAAGGCGTATTGCTGGCTGTAAAATAGAGACCAGACCTCTTCAGAGCGACAATGCAGAAGTGCTTCAAAGAAGGAACGTTTCCTGAAAAATGGAAAACATAACATTTGGTCCTGCTACCAAAAGGAAAGAAGCTTCCAGGAGAGCCATCGCCCCATCGCCCAATATGCGTACTAGACACCATGGGAAAGATCGCCGAGCAGATAATCTATAATAGATTACTCGTAATAGGAGAATAGAAAGGAGCTCTCTTTGACCAGTAGAAGAACTCGATCTACTAATATAAGAACGGTAGTCGATATCTTAAAGGTGCCAACGAAGGAGAAAGATGGTTCTACGGCACAAATGAGTATAGTACAGTAGTAACGCTGGACGTTAAAAACGCAATTAACTCTGCAAAGTGGCCGTTCATTAGAAGGTCAATTGCCAGGATGGATACGCCATATTATCTGCTGCGAACCATTTTAACAACAGGAAGCTGATGAACAATACCGATAAAGGGGTAAACTGCAACTACAACGTCACTGAGAGAGTCCCACAGGGATCGATCTTAGGGCCACTATTATGGAATATCATGTACGACGGAGTCCAACGATTAACGCTATCTGGCGGAGTAATGATAAGTGGATTCGCCGATGGCATTGATGTCGTGACAGTAGCTTAACAGATTCGTGTAGAAGAATCAGCTACAAATAAAGCAATTGCCTGGATGAAAGAGAACTAGCTGACCATAAAACAGAAGCTGTCCTATAACCAGCCGGAAAACAGTTGAATTTGCCAACTTTCAGGTTGGTAAGCGGTTAAATACCTTGCAGTAGTGCTGGACAACTGCAGTTCAGAACAAATGTTGATTAGGATTATTCTCTCTAGAGTTATTACCTCAGTTATGCTATATGCCACCTCAGTCTGGGCGGAGGCACTTAGGACAAAAGATACCAAAAGAAGATTATCCTCAACATACAGAATCTGTGCGCTACGGACAATCAGCGGCTTTCGAATCATTTCGGATGAAGCTGCATTATTATAGCTGGAATGATCCCCATCGACATTCTCACAGATGAGATGTATAGGATATATAACAGAAAAGCATTAAATTGAGTCAACATGACGGCACCTTGATACTAGATAATAAAAATTGAAGAAAGGGCAGCGTCAGCAGTACATAACTGCTCGTTAAAAGCCAGATGGACATGCAAACTGATACCGACAATCCAAGACTGGATAAGATGAAAGCATGAAGACTGCAATTACCGTCTTACGCACTTCTTGTCTGGTCACGGCGGTTAGAGCAAGTATTTCCACCGACTTGGACATGATAGCTCACCATTCTGCACCCAATGTCCAGATGAAGATGAAGATACGGAGCACGCAGTATTCTACTGCACACGCTTCATGACATGCAGATTTACTCTGCCCAGTCCGTCGTTACTCCTCGACCATACCATATGTTATGGTCGGAAGAGAATTGGATGGAGATATGTAATTTTGTAACAACTCTTCAAAAAGAGCTGCGGAGAATAGAAAAGCTGAGGAGATCAACAGAAGCATCAGAAGCAGCAAACACAAGAAGCATAGCATGAACAGCTAACCAGCTCCGCGAAGCAATACATAATGGCAGTCCCGCGGAGAGAGTGGTAGAAGTATAATATGTTGGGTGTGGAATGTGGATTAGTACGTAGGCGCATTCCTAGTATCGATTATTCGGGTTTGCGAATCGTGCATCCTGGTAGCCCGGGCTACTAGAACCACATCCATTGGCACAAATAAAAAAAAAAAAACATTTCTTACTATTTGCGAAATTTACATTTCCTGGGTTTTAGCAGTTGAGAAAGCCTTTTTTCCTGTTTAACTGGTAGATCACAATGGTGTCGTTGTCGTAGTCGTAATTGCTGTCACTTAACTTTGCGCACACTTTTCAGCCTTGTCGTACGACAAATATTAAAAATTGTGCAACTTTATACGACTACGAGTACGGCTACGACCACGACAGCGATTTATTGTATTCACTTTTATTCATTTGTGTGTATTTCACCTTTTGACAGGAGGTACGAATGCGACTACGACTACGATGACGACACCATTGTGTTCTACCAGTAACTTGTGGTTTGAATTTCGCAGTAAATCGCTTACATATGTTTTCCACGTTTCGTAATTACAACAAATATTGTCGTTCTAATTCCGGAGAAATGCGATGAAATATTCACCAGGGACACGTGAGATTTTTAGTGGAATTTAGCTGACTATAAGTAGATGTGATTGTTTTCTTTGAAACTTGTGACTTTACTCGTGTCTGGGATTTGATATCACATCAAGGGGTAGTATCGTTGTACTCACGTTTTCACTCGTTTTCATTAGAATAGTGCCATATCCCCACACATATTCAGTCCACAATTACCGAACCTATGTACATTTAGTTTCGAATCGATTCATTAAGAAAATCTAACGTTGAGTGGATAGGTTCGCCCTTGCAAGGAATGGAAAGTTTTTGAGAAAGTGGTGACTGTGATGGTCTGAAGCTTTGCATATTTCCTGGAAAACGATCCATTGGAGCACTTAGACGCAACTAGTCTATTGTATTACCAGAAAAGCCAAGCCCTGTTTACCCATTTTACTGGAGTTTTCTTGTCTTTTGTATAAAGCCAAGTAAGCGCTTCACTGATGAGCAATTTACGATATAAGCATCCACCACATTAGCACAGAGGATCTGCCACCTTATAAGAGCAAAAGCAGGACTATCACAGAAGAAATGTTTCGCAGTGTCGTCTCCCTTTCCGAAAGCATCACATTAGAATGCAACAGGACACTGCCTCTGTCAGGAAGTCAATAAGTTATCTGCAGTCTCTTCTGCTGAGATGCAGTAAGGATACCACTGATTTCTTACAGACGTACGGGAGCATCGCTTTACTCTGCCTACATCCTGGAGAGTTATGTCGCACCTGATTGTTTTCTGAAGAAACCCATCAACGGAAGCCTTGACTAAGTTCCCAAAACAGGTTCAGGTCCTAAGAAATATTCAATTTGCCATTATGCCAGTGTAACCTGGAACCCAGACAATAATTGCAGAGTTCAACCTTACGACCGAATTTAATTATTATCCGTAAATTCAAAGAGAGCCTTAAGCTCTTTGACTACATGTGGAATATCCATGAGATGGCAGTCGTAGAAAAAGTATCGAGAAAGGTCATCAAAACTCCAATATAGATAACACCAGACGAGAGTATACCACTATGCACCATATTAGTGGGACAGCCTTGTTAACCCGTTCCATTACATATCCGCCACAATCCGCATCTACAACCAACGTTCTGTTAATAAGCACTGCTTTAACCCACCGAACTAATGTTTCGTCAAACCTGTGTTGCTTGGCAGAGTTACATATGCGATCGGAGATCACACTGTCGAAAGCACCCTTGATGTTGATGAAGATGACCATTGCATTTTCGTTTCAAGCTCGAATTCAATTCTATGAACTCGATTTTTGGGCGCAGTTTAGTATGATTTTCCACGCTGATGAGCATACTGCATGGCCTCAAAGCAATATCGACCTAGCTAAAAGCGTACAGATGCAGCAACTCATATAACTTGGACATATAGAGCAGATGTACAGCGTTCCGACGGGAAAAGTCATCTTCCCAATCCACCTCGAAGGGATGACGCAGTGAAGAAAGGCACGAAAAAGTGGCAAACGACCTTAACCAAGTTGGTGCATGCAGTTGGAGGCAGCTGACTAATGACCAAGCCGGCTGGAGAGGCTAACTAATTTCTATCGATGACAGGCGATTCGACAGCATCAAAAGATGTCGCTACGTATTTGATAGCCTCATCCGTCACCACAGCCGATGACTAAAAAAAAAATGTCTTTTGTTAGTCGCAGCAAAGCACGCCCGGTACTATCGTTCCAGCAGTTTTCCCAACTACTTTAGTATTATATTACTTTAGTACTAAACATATTTTGATATATG
Source organism: Brachypalpus laphriformis (assembly GCA_945910035.1). NCBI lineage: Eukaryota > Metazoa > Arthropoda > Insecta > Diptera > Syrphidae > Brachypalpus > Brachypalpus laphriformis. Next base: position 41,279,527 of record OX246753.1, read on the forward strand.
TATTTAAGGTTGGACCACTTACTCATTGTTGGCCGGCACAAAACTGTTCTCTAATAGACTTAGCCCCAGGCGCTTGCCTGACAGTTGTTGCCTGAAAGTTTTTTTTTTTTTTTTGGCGCAGCAACGCTCACGGGGTACCCGCTAGTAAAGAATAAAAGTTCGGTCTTCTTAAGTTGTTTAATTATTCTTGTCACTAAATACCGGGGGATAGGATTTGAAGACCCTGTAGGAGTATTTGCATCTCTAGAATTGAAAGGGTTGATAGTCGCTCACTCTCAAAGTTACCAAGATATCCGAATTTCTTTCAGATTCTAAATTAAGAAGATAAAAGCACCAGTCATGTACCTAGTCCTGCCATAAAACTTCAAGCGCAAACTGTATGAAAATAATATTAGGAATAGTACGGTTAACTTTTTTTTGGAACACGTACACAAAGCAATATGGATTTAAAAAGAATAAGAGCACCAACAAAAGCTTAAATGGAAACCATCACGCCCTAGTACTATCCATGGATTTAAGCAATGCTTTTGATGCACTAAACCACAAGAAAATGATAGAAACGCTTAACAGACTGGGAATTAGAGGGACTTTATCGAACTGGCTTGAGAACTAGATGTCGAACAGGAATTTTCATACAAAGATGAAAGACACCTCTAACAATTACACACCAATCAAGTATGGAGTTCTACAAGGTTCAAAGCTCGGCCCAATTCTTTTCATATTACAGTAAACTCTCGATAATTCGAATTTCATCGGACCAGGGAAAAGCTTCGAATTACAGAGGTTTTTGAATTAAAGAGGTTTTAGAGAAAACCAACGAATAAGAAGTTTGAAGATCCGTGAAAGCTTTTACGCCAAGGAAGCCTTTACGTCAAACGAAAAATAGAGCGCGAGCGGCTCAGCTGGTATTGCCACTTTCCAGAAGACATCATTTGAACCCTGTTAAAAAGGTAATATCAATAAACGTTCCAAAGACATCGCGGGTCAGGAGAGGCAAGCCTATGAACGTCTGGATCACACAAATGTGACGACATCGGCATTTCATTGGCCTCTGTAATCGAATGATTCAAAATCGGAAGGCCTGCCGATATTTTCTGAGGTCAAATAGGCGAGTCCCACAGGCCGATCAGTAGCAATGCGGTGAAGTGGGATGGTTATGATCCCTTGTTTTCGGACCATTACCTCGCCGAAATAGGAAGAAGAAGTTTCTGAGAGAAAAAAAAAAGGTTTTTTACAAAACGTAATTTTATTTGTACTTTATGTTTAAGTTTATGTAATACTCTCCATGGTAAAGAAATTATAATTTTTTTCATACAAATTACGAAATCTGTCCAGGGTGTTTTCGATCGTGATTAAAGCTGAAAAAACGTCATCGTCAACCTATGTCCTCTCTAAAAGTTCGTTTAGAAAGTAAAAGTTATAAACTCTACCGTAAACCATCTGCACACCTTTTCGTTCAATGAATACACCGGGCACAGGTTTTCGTTACATACGCACTTCAAGGAACAGTTGAGTAGAAACAAATAGATTTAACTTCGAATTATAGAGGTAAAAAAAGCCTTCAAGTTCGGATTAGAGAGGTTTTCAGATTATGTTGCACAAGAATAAGTTCGAATTAACGAAGAGGACAAATTGCATAGGTTTTCTTCGATTAATAGACGTTTTCTCATGGGACTTATGCAGTACTTCTATTTATAGAGGTTTTCGAATTATAGAGGTTCGAATTAGAGATGGGCAAAAAATCACTACCTGTGAATTATTTACTGCGAATGAAAATTCACGTACGCAGCCTGTGAGTGAATTAAAAATAAACTGTGAATGTTTAAAACGTGAATATGGAATTATTTTTCACATCACATTTTTGTGTCCGCTACTTTTTAGTACTATGTAACACACGTGCCAAGTAAACGCATAGCACATTATTTGCAAAACCTTAATTTTGATAACTCTCCATTTCTCTATTAAATTGCATTCCTGCTACACTCTCTTTGAATTACTCCGAATATAACGTTCGATTTTCCATAGTTTCTTTTTACATTCATATTCTTTATTGCTCAATGTACATTTTGTAAATTAGTTTAGTTCTTTTTCGATTTAAAAATTTATCGAGTGTGGACGCATTGGTAAATATATATACACAAGCCATTAATACGCAAGACATTTATACGCAACATATTTATACTAAACAAATTTATTTAATAAAGTACATGAAAATACAATCATTACATATTTACCCAAACTCAAAAGCGACTGAGCGACGAATGAAGAAAGAAAATGTACACATCTAACCGTTCAGTGCGGCTATTGCTCAATGAAGAGCGACGAGCGGATAACGAGCATGTACACATCTAACCGCTCAGTGCGGCTATTGCTCAATGAAGAGCGACGAGCGGATAACGAACATGTTCACATCTAACCGCTCAGTGCGGCTATTGCTCAATGAAGAGCGACGAGCGGATAACGAACATGTACACATCTAACCGCTAAGTGCGGCTATTGCTCAATGAAGAACGAGGAGCGGATAACGAACATGACCGTTCAGAGCTGACTACGAAATACGATCAACGATTAACGAAAATGTGTATACCTAATGCGCATAAGGGAGGAATTCTTTTTTACATCGCATTTATGTGTACTGAAGTGGCAGGCAGCGAAGGATAGAACAAAGCAAAACGTGGTGAAAAAAATGCCTTGGGTGCAAAAACAACATGCAGGTATATGAAATGTATATTTTTCGGTTATACCATAGATCGTAGAAATATGTACTTCTCTTGTATGTAGTTATATTCAAAGCCAAAATTTACAGATTTGTGTTTGGTGTGTACAAGTGCGCGTATATAAAAAAAATTAAAATGTAAATTTAAGATGCCGCCAATGATAAAGCGAAAAAAGATTAGTTTTATTTCGATTTTTTTACGGAATTAGATGAGACTTCCGCAAAATGTAATTTGTGACAGGTATGTACATATATGCAAATCAAGCATCCTTTGGTGACATTAGTTTCTGGGGTAAGTTTATTTTTTGAATTATTGGTTCGAAATATTTTTAATGGTATTATATGGATAGTATGTGCATTGTGCATACATCAACGCATGTGTATTAACGAATTACCTACGAGTACATTTTACAATACAAGAGGTCAATAATATAATAATTCATTGATAGATAACAGAAAAATATGTAAATTGTACTTTATTATCATAGTAAGTGAATAATTTTTATTCGTAAAAAAAATTACTCTCATACATTCGGATTCACAGGATATATTCACAGTGAATAAGAAATCACGTTCACAGTTATAGCTGTGAACATAAATTCACGACTTAGCCCAATTCTAGTTCGAATTATCGAGAGTTCACTAGAAAATGCGCTGCTTCGCGTGTTCGAAAATAGTACACCGTATGCCTACGCCGACGATACGGCGATAGTCGTCCGTCATTGATGGCTCGATGCAAAGCGGTCAACTGGTGCCATGACAACGGACTAATAATAAATGTATTAAACACGAAGATGATGCACATAGAAGAATCACACCGGAAAGTAACCCAACAAACCATACAACTAAGGAGCAACATCTGTACAGGAGCACCTCCAGGCGAACACATGGAAATTGTTGGCAGATGCAAGTGACTGGGCGTTACCATTGATAACCACTTTGGTACAATGCATCTATTAGGTTGTTCAAAAAAGGCATGAGAACTAGGCGTGACAATTGGAACAGTTTCTATCCACCTGCGAGAAATTGGGAAATCAAAGAAGCTCGACAAGTGGGTTTCGCACGAATTGAACGAAACCCAAAACAATCGTTGTTTTAAAGTTGCGTCTTTGCTCATTTTGCGCAACAACAATGATCCTTTCCCCATTTGGTGAACCCCACAGGCGGATCAGTAGAAATGCGGTGAAGTGGGAGGGTTGTGAACCCTTATTTTCGGATCATTACCTCGCTGATAAGAGGAAGAAGAATAAGAACAATGATCCTTTTCCCGATCGGATTGTGACGTACGATGAAAAATGGATCCTGTACGACAACCGGCGTCGCTCGATGGTTGGATCAAGATGAAGCACCACGACACTTCCCAAAGCCGGGATTGCACCAAATGAAAACAATGGTGACTGTTTGGTGGTCTGCAGCTGGTGTGATCCATCACAGCTTTCTGAATCCTGGCGAAACCATCACGGCTGAGAAATATTGTCAGCAAATCGATGAAATGCACGAAAAACTTCAACGCATGCGCCCGGCTTTGGTCAACAGAAAAGGAGTTCAACGAGTTCATAGCCTCCAGATCTCCAGAGTTTTATGCTGAAGGAATAAATAATCTTCCTTCCCATTGGCAAAAGTGTGTTGATCACAACGGTTGCTATTTTGGCGCTCGTATCACCCAGTTTGGTTTTAACTAATGATCGATTATCATGGAGTGGGGTATGAAATAAAACCGTATTGCTGTGCAGATCCATGTCAAGTCTCATTCGGGATGATCTCAACATGAATGCCTTTCGTTGATCAACTGCAGATCCATTGACGCGTAACTTAAATCAAATTAGGCTTTAAAGATGCTAGCGACTCTTGCGCTGGCACTTGGACAAAGGCCACGAAAATATCCTTTTTACGGACGAAAAGATTTATATCATCGAGGAAGTTTTTAATAAACAAAACGATAAAATTTATACAAGGGCATATTAAGAAGCAATTCTTATGTAATTGTTTGGTAGAAGGTGTGCCATCAATGACTTACTACTTTTGGAAAAAAAAAAAACTGGGTTAAATCTGGGGAAAAAGTAAAGCAAGAAGGTATCCTAGAAGACGCCGTTAAAGGCTTGAGGAATACCATTTTTAATTGAGCAAGATGGGTTTTCCAGCAAGAGTTAGCAGTGGCTTATATTCAATATTCCTGCTTTTACTGCATCCGAGGATTGGCTTTCATGAAGCCCTTTTGAATCCTTTGGATAAGTCTTTGTGGTTCGTATTGGAGAGAAGTAGTAGTGCAAGAAACCTGACCGAAATTTAAAGATCTTTAAAAGTTCTTTAACCATATCAGCGTTGCCCATACCCCTGAAAACCGTGTGCGCCGCTATAGCGCCGTGGCTATCACGGTTGAGGGCATGCGTTTAAGCAAAAGGCAGTCGCTTTGAATAAATCACATTTCTTTTAAATTCATTTAAGGAAATAGATTTTATAAATACTAATCCAAAAAGGTTTGCTGTTTAATTTTTATAACGTTTTGTGGTTATAACCGAACCTATGGTAGGACTATGTACTACAAAAGGGTGTTCAATAATATCTGGGTTCTTACACCTTTAAGTTCTAGTACGAAGTTACTTACTTACTAAGGTGGCGTTACAGTTCGGGGTGAACCCTGTCCTCAACCAAAAAGCCTCTCCATTTAGATCGGTTTTTAGCTAATTGCCTCCAGTACCGCACTGCAAGTTGGTTGAGGTCTCCTTAAACTCTAGCGCGTCACCTACGGGGAGGAAGCCCTCTACTGCGTCGTCCTTCCGGGTTAGATTCAATGACTCTGCGCATCGAAGCGTTAGTGTTTATCCGCTCTACATGTCCTAGCCATCACAAACGTCCAATACACAGTTTTTGACTAAGTCGATGTCGCTATACAGTTCGTATAGTTCGTCGTTGAATCTTCTCCTCCAAAACCCGTCAACTCAAACGGGACCGAATATTTATTTATTTATTTATTTATTTGAAAAGTAATTTACAAAAATAAATTTGAAAAATTACAAATTTGAAGGCATCTGGGCAACCAAGGCCATATGATGCCGTTTTTTATACAGAAGTTACAGTTGTACAATAATGATATCGTAAAAATATTTATGACATTAATTCTTTTAACAATTTCTTTAAATTTCAAATTTTAAATATCGTTTACTTTATTATGTGCAGATGCTGCAAGTTTAACACGTGGAACTGATTGAATAGACGACGGGTTTAGTGCCTTTGCTAGTTGTTGGTCCACATCTATCGAGTTTTCTTGAACTAGACTGGATAGGGGGCATTCAACCAAGATGTGCCGGATAGAGAGGGGAATTCCACAGTTACGGCATTCTTCTGGGGGTTGGCGGTCGTAGAAGTGTCTACTGGAAAAAAGAGTCTTACCTAGTGTAAAACGTAGAAGTACAATGCATTCTTCCCTGGTAAAAGATCTGTTGTATGGAATACGTGTTTGTAGAGGATGGTAGGTCCGAAGAAAGGTTTGGCTGTTTTCCCAAGAAACTAAAAGTTTGGCCTCTTCTCGCTCAAGGAATATGCGTTTCGTAAGCTGAAGTGAAACTGGCATTTCGACTTTTAACGGGTATTTTATAGCTTCCTTTGCGGCTATATCTGCAGCTTCATTCCCCTTGATACCAACGTGGCCTGGTACCCACGCCAGGGAGATGTTATTATGGGAAACAAGGGAATTTCTGACAATTTCTAAGGAGCAGCACTTATTGTTTCCATTTCTTAGTCCAGACAGGATACTTAAATTGTCGGTAAAAATTAAAGAACGTCCACTCAAAGTTCGTGCATAGGAGATGGCTTTATGGATTGCTGCCAATTCTGCAATGTAGCAATCAGCTAGTTCTGGAAATAGGCCTTGGTGGATCGTTGTGGTTTGTCCATTTGATTTTAGTTCAATGACGGCATAGGTAGAGATGTTGTCCTTGTGAGAACCATCCGTGTACAGAAACCTGTCTGCATTGCTCCCGTTGATCATTTCTTGATGGAGGGAATGGAATTGTATGTTAGGCGTTTCGTCTTTTCGGTGTTTTGCAAGGCTTGTGTTGATATGCAATAAATTTCGTTTCCAAGGCGGCGGAGGGTCGAAGCCAAAGGGTGGGGTAACCTCAGGCAGGGAGAATGGTATGTTAGATAGGCGGAGTACAATATTATTAAGGGCGGAGATACAAGTTTTGCGTTTAATTCTGAGTTCCCGAAAATTTCCCCGTATTTCGCTGTGAAATGGGTGGGTGCAGTCTATTAACGACTTAATTGTCAGATGTTCAACCATTGTGTATCCAGCTTCCACTCTAAGTGCTTCAATTGGCGAAGTTTTAAGAGCACCAGTAGCCGTTCTAAAGCAGTCGTTGATAGCAGTGTTAATAATTGTTAAATTCTTTTTCGTAGTCCACATGTACGTAGTTAACCCATGTTGTAGGGTTCCGTTTACCAGGACGTGAGCTATCCGGAGGGCAGTTTCCAAGTGAGGTCCTTTTCTTTTGGAACATATCATTTTCAGAAGATTGTTCCGCAATTTCAGTTGATTAATTATATGCTTGGTGTGTTGGTCCCATTTAAGGTTTTTGCTAAAGATGACCCCTAGTATTTTGAGTTCCCTTTGTAATGGGATTGTAGATCCACGGAGCATGAGAGGAGAAGGAGTGCATTTTTTTTTTCGACAGATATGGAGGGCTTGAACTTTCGATGCTGGAATAATAGCACCTACCTCTTGAGCCCAGTTATGAATTGTTTTGTCGGCTGCTTCTAAAAGTTCCTTGGCCCGTAGGGGATCACCAGATGCTACAGTATATATATTGTCGGCGTAGATTCCTACAAAATCAAGGTTGCATTCCTCTGAATTAATCTTTACAATTAGCGAGTCTATGTAGGCATTGTAGATGACGACGGATTAAGGAGATCCTTGCGGAATTCCATTTTCTAATTTTACTAGGGACGAGGAGAAGCCAACAACGTTGACGTTAAAAGTTCTTCCCGATAAGAAGGATTGAATAATCTTAAGGATAGCCTTCGGAACACCCCAGAGATATAGTTGGTTAATAGCAGGATATGCTAAAACTCTGTCAAAAGCCTTTTGTAGGTCAGATGACATGACTACACTATGTTGCGATGTTGAAAGATTGGATGCGATCTTATGTTCAAGGATGTGTATGAGAATATGTGCCCCTCTATTTGGCCTAAATGCGTGTTGTTCGGGACTTAGTTTTTTCTCCATTAGCCACGTAATTCGTCTCGCAATAATTTTCTCAAAAATCTTGGAGAGAACTGGCAACAGCGAAATGGCGGGATCCATCATAGGTATGGCGGCTATTAGAGTTTTTGGGAATGGGCTTGAGCTGCGCCCTTTTCCAATCATGTGGGAAGATGCCCGTGCATAGGATGTTGTTGTACAAATTGCAGATTCGAATTTTTAAATTGTCAGAGCAGCTTTTGATCATATTGTATGCGATCTTATCATTAGCTGGAGTTGTGCCTTTCGTTGTCCTAAGTGTGATATCAAATTCAATTTTTGTAGTTTCTTCCGACAAGTGTTCTGATTCGGATGCTAGAGTTGGCAGGCTTTCTACCCTAAAAGTTGTTTTCTTATGAATAGTCGGATCCGCATAATTTATGTCAGCACTGTAGTTTCTCCATTTATCGGCAAATGTATTGGCTATTAATTCGGGATCGCCAATGGGATTCTTTTTGGGACACTTTTGTTTCGAAGTAGGAATGGATTTTACCGCTGCTGTTCTTATGATTTTCTTGAGTTTAGAAGCTTCTTGGTTAGTGTTGGCCGAAACGGGAATGGATGATGAAAGGAACTGCGTGGTGGATTTGAAGAGATTCCAGTTTGCTTGGCTTTCCTTGAAACGTGCTGGAGATTTTTTTGGCATTTCTTTTCGGGTGTCCGTATTAGAATGGGGAAATGGTCTCTACTACCAGCTAACACCTCCCAATGAAGAAGGGGTGCAACATCTTCGGATGCAAAAGTGATATCAATAGCTGTGAGGGTGTTTTTGGTACTAAGATGTGTTGGAGAACCATCATTTAGACTGATAAGATTACGATCATTCGCAAAGTGCTCAATTTTTGCCCCAGTGGCGTTGGTGGTGTTTGAACCCCATAATGTATTCGATCCATTAATATCTCCCATTATAATTTGATGACAATTGGTGCTTTGGGGAATATCCTCCAAAATACCTTCAGTTAAAGAGACTTCATGCTCTCTATATATATTTGTGAACTTTAAAGGTGTCCTTGTGGGAATTTCAATGGTTTGGTGTAATAACTCCGTAGACGAAGTAGTGTGGTAGTTTACGGGAATATGATTTTTAACAAGGAAACCTATGCCTGATTTGGAATAATCAAAATCTTTATTATGGGGGAAAGGTGTGTAGTTCTTAACATTGAAATATTGTGATTGTTTTTTTGTGATGTGGGTTTCTTGCAGTGCGATTATATCAGGCTGGTGTTTAGCTATTAATCGTTCGAGAATTGGTTTATTGTTGAAGAAGCCTTGGATATTCCATTGGAGGATTACAATATCAATATTTAATGGGGCCATTATTGTTGTGTGATATTGCTTGTGTATGTATGTTTTTGTGATGTATATAATATGTGGTGTTCTATTATAGGAGAGAGAGTAGGAGGTTGAGGGGTGTTCGGTGTGTTATTCTTTACATGTATTTTTGCCAAAGCTGAACATTCAGCTCCAGCGGAGGTATCGTGCATGTATGAGTCTTCTATGTGGAGAGGTGATGATACCTCAGAGGTGGTTTCTGTTAAATTGTTGTTATTTATTAGGTTTGGTGTATTAGTTGCATAGTCAGTTAGTAGTAGGTTTACTGGTATTTGGTTTGAAGTGAGAGCGGGATTGTTAGGATTGTCATCCTTTTGTAGTGGAGGGTTTTTTTGTTGCTTTTGAAATTGATGTACGTCATTTTCGTTCGATGTGTTCTCTGTGGTTATGGTTGATGTTGGGGTTGGTGTTGGTTTGATGTTTGAACAAGTGTTCTGTGTTGGAGGGAGCTTACTTACGGTAGAAGGGGTGGAGGTGGAAGAAGTAATTTGGTTTGTGTTACTTTGTTTTGTTGTTTCGTTTTCATTTTGTTTTCCTTTAATTTCTGAAAATGTTGGGTTTCCGCTATTGCGTTTCTTAGGAGCTGTCAGTTGGTGGAGCAGGGGGTTGTCGTTATATATTTCCCATGCTTCGCGGACTGTGCAACGACGATCAGCTTTGATTTTGTTTACCGATTTGTAACGGAGGAACGATGGGCAGGCTGGATCGTACGATGTATGAGTTTCCTCATTACAATTTATGCAATACATGCGAGTACACTTGTATGTGTTTTTAGTATGTCCTAATCTTTGACACAAGATGCAGCGCATGGGATTGGGAACAAATTCCTCTACCTTGCAGTTGACCCAACCAATCCTAATTTCAATGGGACGGCGAATTTGATCAAAGGTTAGTATTGCTGCGCCGGTAGGTACCAGGACATCACCTTCTCTTCTCATCATTTTTCGCACTTCAATTACTTTAAATTTCTTCAATTCTTCCAAAATTTCTTCATCGGGTATGTTTAAAATATGTTTTGAAAAAATTCTTCCCTGAACTGAGTTGAGATTTAAGTGATTGGTTATCTTCACCGGTATGGAATCAACGAGCTTGGCTTTCAAAAATGTTTCAGCTGTGGAAAGATTAAGTACCTTAAGAAGAAGATCACCTGATCTCATGGCTTTTACTTCCAAAATATCCTTGGATATATGCTCCAGGCCTCGGTTTATTCGGATTGGGTTATAAGAGGAAAGGGGGCGAGGGGATTCGCCTACCTTCTCCATTCCAATTACAACGATAAAACGGGGAATGTTGCTGTCATTATTTACCGTCGGCAGTTGGGAAAAAGGTCATCTGAATGTTTGCGTTTTGTTTTTTTCTTGTACCAGTTTAAATCATCCTCCGGTTCGAGGTCTTTAAACCGGTTCTGCTGAGGGGGGGGTCTCCCCCCATCCATCTTGTCCGATACGACTCAAGTATTGGGATTTTATTTAATCAGTTACAATAAAGAAAAATTAAGAAATTTGTCTTGAAAAGAAAGAGAAGGGAAGAAGTACCACTTGTTTCAATCAAAGAAAAGTCAAGATAACACTAAGAAAATTCTCACTGCGGAAAAAAACACGACCGTACTCGGCGTTTGCCAGGAGAGAACTGGGGACCGAATATATTACGAAGCATTTTTCTCTCGAACGACTAAAGATATCTTCACCCGCTTTAAATAAAGTCCATGCTTCAGCGCCGTAAAGCAGGACTGGGATGATCAGGGTCGCCTTAGTTGTTCGCTTTAGATAGGGCTTTACTCTTGAATTGCCTTAAAAATAAAAATAAATAATTGGCGCAACAGCTCTTTTAGTGCCAGGGCCTAGCTTCTCGCAACCACTCATGTTGTGTGAGTTATATTTTTCACACAAATGGAAGGGACCTACAGTTTAGTGCCGCAGCCGAACGGCGATTTGAGAAGCTTTTTCGTGATAACAATACTCTCGGATGTTTGTCAAACTCTCGCGAGAGGTGGGACCGTGAAAAAACTTTTTGGTGTTTTTGCGATTCGAACTTGGAACCTCATGCGTAGTGATCCGACACACTAACCACTTACGGCACGGCGCCCAAAAGTGAGTTGCCTTATTAGCACAAAAAAACAGCGATTGGCAAGAGTTATTCGTCGTTTGTAGAGTTTATAGCAGAGCCAAGGTAGACGAAGTCCTTTACTACCTGGAAGTTATAGCTGCCTGCTGTGACGTTCTGTCCAAATCGTCGGTGTTGAGTGCACCTTCTTGTTGACACCATATACTTGGTTTTGCCCTCCTTTGTCGCTAAACCCATTTTGGTTGCTTCGGCTTCAGTGCTTGCACGCGCTCAATTATGAGTTCTTCCAATTATGTCAATATCGTCGGTGAATGCAAGCAATTGTACAGACTTTTGATAGATTGTGTCTCTGATGTTGGCTTGTGAGTTCCAGACAATCCGTTAAAATAACGGGTGCGCCATCTTTTATGTCGGTATGTAAACATTGAATAACTTTGACATTTATCAATAGATTGACTTGAGTAGACATGTTTTTGAAACGCCAATTCAGTACAATTTTAACCGTGAATCGTTTCACACCGAAACAACGCACCGAAATACCATAGTGACGCTGTACATTGAAAGTAGTCGTTCAGTTGTATTAATTCAACGTGCATATCGTCGAAAATATCGTGGCCAACATTGACTGGCCACCCAGATCTCCAGATTTGACCCCTCCGGACTTCTTTTTGTAGGGTTATTTGAAAAGAAAAGTGTACGCCAGCAAGCCTCAGACCATTGACGAGCTCAAGGCAAACATTCGTGCCAAAATCATCGCTATACCACCCGAGATGCTCGAAAAAGTGATGGAAAACGCAGCAAAAAGGGCACATTTTGCTTTGGTCAAAAGAGGCGGCCACTTGATTGATGTTGTATTTAAAAACTAGTCTAAATAAATTGTATAGGACCAAATTAAATAAAAATACCTCTGTGGCTGTTCACCACACAATGGCAACACTAGTCTGGTGGACACAGTTCTCACGGTTTGCGGCTCATGTTCTTGCCATCAGGGACAAGCGATGAGGAAGACTCGTTTCTTTCTATTCCTTCTTCTGGATTCAGCTGGCGACGGAGAAACGTGCTCCCAAAGATCTTCCCCCACGAGGAACACCACGGCGTTTAATTTAAATTAAGTTTAAATTAATAATTGGTAGTTTTATTGCTTCTTTGTGCTGAGGAAGTCAGTGCACTTGAAATAAAGAATTTGTTAATGTTCTTATGAAAGAGATAACGTCTTTTCATTGCATACGACTACCAAACCTCATATATGGAGGTTTTTTTTAAAGTTATTCAATATTCACATACCGACATAAAAGATGGCGCACCCTGTACAATATAGAAGAAGTAACATGACAGCGCGTCACCTTGTCTAAAACCTTTTTTGACATCGAAGGTCTCGGTGAGATCATTACCGACCTTGATGAAGCAGCGAGCGTTCTCCATCGTCATTGTGGACAGACGGATAAGTTTGGCAGGGATGTCAAAACTAGACATGGCTCTATATACAATAGTTCTTCTCTATAGATGCTATCATAAGCGGCCTTGAAATCGATAAAGAGATGATGAGTATCGCTTTGGACTTCTTGGGTTTTCTCCAAGATCTGTCGAAGTGTGAAGATTTGTGAACTTTCCTGGCCTGAAACCGCAATAGCCCCATCCGGCTATTGATAGAAGCTTTCAGGCGTTCACACAATATCGCAGAAAAGATCATGTACGAGTATGTGGTGTTGAGGAGACTGATGCCTCTTAAATGGGCGCAGTTGAGGGGGTCTCCTTTCTTGTGAATCGAAGTTTAGATAGGTCTAATAGAAAAAATGTTATCTTTCAAACCAAGATCCAGAGATCTGCTTGCCATCCATAAGAGCGACAGCCATAGTGGCAATCTAGACCAAGTTGTCGCTTGGTCTCTACCGGAACTACTGGGTAACTAAAACTGGACTAAGACTGATAGAAGCGGGGTTGTGGTAATCAGCACGGTTCCGTCTTTTCTTTGTAGGAGATTTACTACGAGAGTACCTCATTATCAGACGTAAGTATGTCTCTCGAAATTAGCACACCCAGCTTCGTAAACTTAACATCATTTCTGGAATCTTGGGGTTATACATGATACGAAGTTGGAATTCTAGTTCTTACTTGTTTAAGGACACTTCTGTAAATAATACAAACTTACACCAGATATTCGCAAGTATGTAGGACTTTATTTTTTTTTTTGTATTAATCATTGCTTATTCCGCAATGCAAATGGATCCCAAATTTACCTACGACTATCATTACTTTGCATAGTATCGCCAGAGTGTCTCCATAAATTTGCCCTGTTTTATGCAAAGTGTTCAGTTGTTTTCTTTCCTCTAAAAAAATAATAGAAAGCAAAAAAAATTAGAGGCCCAAATATAAACATTTACGTTTGCTAACAATTGTTTATTTATTTATTCTTCGCTTGTTTATGTTGTCTCGTTACATGCGTTGTTCTGGCAATCCATGTGTTTTGCTTCTCGGTTTTGGAAAACGGCAGTAGAAAATGTTTATAGATTTTTAGATTTTTGAATTTTCAATAAATCTTTCCATTTCCGGTCAAAACAAACAATTTGCGTGTCTGTCCGACATATTAGTTCAAATACTAGCAGACAGCTTTATTGTAGTATTCAATCGCGCAAAAGTTACTGGAATTGGGTGGCTGTAAAATAAGTATTTGTTTGCCTAGCTGGCACACTTTTGTGTCTGACCTTACATGAAGATAGGTTTATCTAAAAAATGTCTGATATAATAGTGATAACCACTTAAAAATAAAAGTCGTTGTAATACACCTTACTCAATCTGATCAAAAGAATGCAATGCTTCTCAAAAAGCTTCTTTTTCTAGTAATTCCTACGGATGATAGCTTCAGTAAATTCAAATTTGAAAAGAATTTTCTTACGAAGTTGCAATAAAAAGAGCTGAAGCGGTGAATCCACTTCCTACGAACTGTGTATGGTGGAGCAGTGTTTGGACCAAGAAAAAAGTAGTGCTCTGAATACATGGGTAATAGCAGAAACATCTTTCAGGCTGAAATATACTCGTATGCAAAGCTAAAAGCAAAAAAGAAAAAAACAGTTCCACCTAGAGGGGAGGTAGGGAGGGGAGGTAGGGAGGTGAACCTAACATTCTTTGAGAGCACTCGAAAGTGTACTGCACCAGTTGCGCACAGTATAAGCTTCCAATATACACAGAAACACTGAGTGACCTGAATGAAGGCAAAGCAGCAGACTCGGATGGGACCTCTTCGGTGTTTTACAAATACGGCACAAATGTGCTTCACGTCAGAAGGACCGGCTTGTTAATTAATATTTTGGAGTACGGATGTGTACCGCAGCGATTTACTTACTTACATACTTAGGTGGCGCTACAGTCTGAACCTAGGCCTCAACCAACAAACCTCTCCAGCCAGCCCGGTTATGATCCAGCTGTCTCCAGTTGCGCCCGCCAAGTTGGTTGAGGTCCCTCTCCACTTGTTTGTGCCACCTACCGCGGGGTCGTCCTTTACTGCGCTCGTCCATCCGGGGTGGATTCGAATAAACGCCCCACTGACGGCTCGCTGAGTTCTTCCGACTCAGCGAGTAGTTGTACAGACTTGTAAGAGATTGTACCTCCGGTATTGGCTTGTGAGCTTCGTATAATAATTCGTTCAAGTATTATGCTTAAGAGATCGCACAGTCGGCGCGTCACCCTGACTAAGACGTTTTCTGACATAGAACGGTTCGGTGGTGTTCTTTTCGACTTTGATGGAGCAGCGAGAGTTCTCCATCGTCATCCTGCACAAACGGACAAACTTGGCAGCGATGGCGAGACTAGACATGGCTCCGTATAACTCGTCTCTATATAAGCTTTCATATACAATTTTGAAATCGATGAAACGATGATGCGTATCGATTCTATATTCGAGGGTTTTTTCCAATATTTGGCGTAGTGCAGATACAAAAGCACTGATAAAGACCTATCTGGTTGTTGACGATCGATTTTAGACGTTCACATAATACGGTAGACAGCATCTTATATGCGATGTTGGCAAGACTTATACCTCTGTAGATTGCGCAATTCTGAAGTTCTCCTTTCTTTATATACTACAGGGTGTCCGCCGGGAACGTATACTACTTTGTTTTGCCGCCATTTTGGTAAACATTAGTCTTGACAGTTCATATTTGGCAGTCCTGAAGTAGACACGTGGCAAATTTATTATGGAAAAATATTCGATAAACCAACGTGGTTTAATCGTTAAAACATTTTACCAAAATCAATCATCGATTACTGTGACGATGAGCAAGTTACGTGAAATTTTTGGGAGAAACAACGTGCCAACAAAACGCACTATTTATCGTGTAGTGAATGATTTCGAAGAAAGAGGGTCTGTAGGTGATAGGCCCAAGCATGGGCCACAACGTACTGCAAGATCGGCTGAAAACATTACTGCTGTTCAAGGAAGTGTTCAAAACAATCCATCAACCTCAATTCGACGCCGTGCTCAGGAGCTTGGTCTTCAAAGAACAACTTTTTAACGCCACAACTGCATGCTTTGGGCTTGATTAACATGTGGTATCAACAAGACGGTGCCACATCGCATACAGCCAGGATTATAATGGAATTACTGCGAGACCTCTTTCAACAACAAGTTATTTCAATAAATGGTGATGTTGATTGGCCTCCACGGTCGCCTGATTTGACTGCTCCTGACTTCTTTTTGTGGAGATATCTGAAAAGCAAGGTTTATGCAAACAAACCAGAAACGCTTGAGCAACTCAAACAAAATATTCGTGATGAAATTAATGAAATACCGCGTGAAATGTGTGAGAATGTAATGAAAAATGTGCTCAAAAGGGCTCGCATTTGTGAGACTAGCAGAGGTGGACATTTACCTGATATTGTATTCCATACAAAATTGCCGACATTAAATAAAACATTTATCAATATAAGATCCATTCTCTTTCATTTAATCAAAAATTATAAACAAACAAAGTAGTATACCTTCCCGGCGGACACCCTGTAGTACTACCCACAAAGAGCAATAAGAATTCAAATAGTTGTGTGTAACAAGTATATTAAAAGTTCCGTTCTGTGATTTTCATTGTACTATCGCTTAAACTACCCAAATCCGATGCAAATATCATATTAAATGCAACTCTTCCTCAATCCCGGCAATTAAAAATGCACAAAAAAGGTCAACCACACATCCATGTTCGTTACAACGAACCGCATCACTCTATTTAGATATGAAACCCAAAATAAGCGTCGCAAACAAACCACCGGAATAACAAGTGAACTACATAAATAAATTGAAACAGAAACCACCATCAAGCTTATCCTTGCCCACTCCCACTCAATCCCACCTGTCCATCAGCATCTGCAATTCAAACAACACCAATACACCAGAAAAACGACGAAAAAAAAAAAACAAAACGCCAACCAAGAGTGAATCAAGTGAAAGGCTGAACAAAGGAGCAAGGAAGTGTCATCTCCACCCTCACACACCGCCACATATTTCGATCAAAAGGGATTACCGAATGACCAAAGCCATTTATCCGAAGCTAAATCTTTTCATCTCTTTAGAGGCCATTCACAAATACTCCAAAGGACGACGACGTGCCGCTATGTGTAACAATGTCCACGCTCCGTGTGCAGAAAAAGCTTAACCAATCTCGTGAGCACCCCCCGGCAGCTAAATGAAAGCAGAGAAACCAAGTTTCAACTTTGACATTTAAAAAGCGCATGCTCAGTGCAATGAATTTTCCACTAGAGTGGGGGTGGATCTGGTGGGGTTGAAGTTTGCCATCCGCAGATATAAACAACATAACGAGATGTGGGTAGTGACAGTGTTCACCCTCTGGACACCTCATGTGCCACAGCTGGTGTTGTAATAGTAAATTCTATTCGTCCCAGGGGAGGACGGATATAGGGTACAATGTAGAACGTAGTGCGTACAGTAAGTTCCTTGTAGGGACTCCAGTCAAGTAAAAAAACAACACCGATTCCGTTCCTTTTTTTTTCATGTGTTTGTATGGAGGGACCAACGATTGGGAATTGGGATGAGTTATTTTGAAATCCAACAGAGGGGTGCTGGCCGGATGGGTTGTTGAGGGAGGTTATGGCTGTGGAATGAGGTTGTTTGGTTGTCGTAATAGTTAAGATGGGGGTTCGAGTAGGGTGATACGTGTTAAAGTGTCACACAGTCGAATGGGGTCGAAATGAAATTACGACATATTGCGTCCTTTTTTTTTTTTTGTTTTTCATTTGCTCACGATTGCCTTTTGTGGTAATTTTATTGTCTCCATGGTTGTAGTGTGTTGGTGAGATTGTTTTTTTGGGATGAGTGGAAGCTTTGTTTTCTTCTTTGCATTTTTTTTATTGCTTAATGGAAGCACTTTAAATGCTATTGATGGTTGAGGTTTCTGGTGGTGGGAGTATGATCTTTGGCAAGCATGACGAGAAAGGGGAAAATGCTTTTAAATTGATGACGTAGCATGTTTGACTTCGGCGCCAAGAGGTCTGTGTTGTAAATAGGAAGAAGTCAATAGAAAAAGCGGATGTAATCGAAGTTTTATACGAATTCGACAATAGCAATAGGATGGGGTGCTGAAAAGGTTGTATTTGAGAATGACTTCGTCGAATCCCAGCTGTAATCCTCTGTTTTATTACGAGGACATTAAAGTGTTCATGGCCAGGGAACTAATAAAATACTGAACTAGATCGTAAAAGCTGAATTTTGCACACAATTCCACTTTGACGATTACGCTTTGTCGAATAGCATTTTTGGAAGCTGACGTGACTTCGAAGAAGCTATTGCAAGCGATGCATAGACATCAATTTAAGGTTCCTACAACTTATTTCCATAAATAAAAAGATACCTCAACATTTAAGAAATCAAGGGAGTCCAGTATACTGGTGGAACGATGAAATGGCCAGACCACGCGTATTGTCACAGAGCACGTCGATTGTACCAGCACTGCAATGAACACAGCAGCCACGGAGAATTCCACGAGAGATTCATAACTGCCCGGAGAACACTAAAAACTGCAGTTAAAGACAGTAAAATCGTCGAACTGTGCAACGAAGCTCACCAAAATCGATGGCGGAAATCCTATCAAGTGGTTATGATTAAGTTGAAAGGTGGTCGAAAACTCTCGCCCACGTCCAGTGTTTTCCGAAAACGTAGTCGCGGTACTTTTTTGACAACAACAGGGACCAAACGGAGAGAGGAAATTCGACGGAGGCATTACCAATACCCGTCATCACCGCAGAAGATGAGAAGATATCCGGCAAGCATGCACAAAAATCAAGGACCAAAAAGCGCCTGGTGTCGATGGAATCCCCAATATCGACTTAGAAGTGACAATCGTTGTAGTGACCAAACTCCTTGAGGATTTGGAACATGACTGCAATGAAGCTTTCGGGATCGTTCAGGACTGGCTAGTACGCATGGGCCTACAACTTGCAGAGGAAAAGACAGAAGCAGTGCTCATAAGCAGCAGGCGAGTCATGGAGACTATAAGAGTAACCGTGTGCGATTACGTGGTAGTTTCCAAACCAGAGCTGAAGTACCTTGGCATTACTATAGATGTAAGGGTAACCTTTAAGCAACATCTGCAATACACAGCTGAGAAAGCAGCAAAGGCAACGGCTGCCCTGTTAAGGATCATGACTAATATCGGCGCGGAAGGAACCGCAAGATAAGAGTTGCAATATCGATAATGCTCTTATTCTTCTTCCTATTTCGGCGAGGTTATGATTCGAAAACAAGAGAACATAACGCTCCCACTTCACCGCATTTCTACTGATCCGCCTGTTTATAGGCCTGCCTCTCCTGCCTCGCGATGTCTTTGGAACATTCATTACAAATACAAATACTTGACGCAACAGCTCTTTAAAGTGCCAGGGCCATTCATTGATATCGTCTTTTTAACAGGGTTCAAATGATCTTCTTTGAACGTGGCCGGTCGCGCTCTATCTTTCGTAAGATGGTTTCCTTGACGTGAAGGCTTCCACGGATCTTTGAACTTCTTATTCGATAATGCTCTACGGGTCCCAAATATGGGCTTGTGCCATGAAGACGAAGTCATACAGAAGGAAGATGGAGACAGTTAACAGAATCAACGAGTTGAGAGTATGCAGCGCCTTCCGATCAACCCCCTACGATGGCTGACATGGAACCAAGAGACGTTCTAACTGAAGAAGCTTTACAGAAATACCGTGCCAGCAGGACAGTGACGAGTCGAAGTGTCACTGAGGTACCACCAAGGACAAGTCTGGATGAATGGCAGGAGTGATGGGATCACTATGATAAAGGCAGGTGGACAGATGGGCAGGTAGTACAGTCGACAATCGACTAATGAAGCCTGCATGAAATTTATCATTTATTTTAGCCAAGATGCATTTCTTTATTTTCTTTAAAGTAAATTGGGGCGACAAAGCCAAGGTAGGGCCACACACACATATTATAATTATTATTATTTATGAAGAGGGTGTATTTCAATGCAATCTAATAGCCTATTGTGACCTCTACTAATGCCTCGGATAGGTTTGTTTCCTCATTAGACTTCACCTCGCATTATAATTTTTTCGGCGAAAATAGACCACCCTTAAACCACGGTCTCTAGTCCAGTTTCTCCAATTAGAGAATGAGAATCGGGTCTATAATTGGTATATCCTCATTTGTTATTTGGTACTTGATTCGCAAGGCTGAACAATGTGTTCTGGCGTCTCATTGGATTCGTTGCAGAATCTACAAAGTCCTACATCTGTTAGACATAGTTTCTAGCTGCAATCCGAGCCTGGATTGATTTACGATAATACGGCAGAATATGCGGTAATTATTCTGCTTTTTACCGACGTAGCTGCGTGCGTCTGTTACAAAAACATTTTTTACAGCAGTCCAGTATTCATCCACGCTATCCTGCATTGTGCTGCTGATAGTTTCTGCTTCTAAGGTAAGATGGTATTGTCATCTGTCAGTATTGAAGCTGGTAATGTTGAGCAAGATTGAGTGGTTGCTGCTGACAGATGTAGTACGAAGGCGTATAACACTTAGCATAAGATGGTGATCGCGGTCTTGTCCGATATGGGCTCCAAGTCTGTTTCGAGCGTCTAGAAGACAATTTCTGAAACGGTCGGCGGCTGTTTGCAATGCGAACGATTTTGAATGTCAGTTGAAACTGAACTGATTTTGTGGCAGGTGTTGTGCTTCAACAGCGTACCTCCAATGACTAGGCGGTTGGTTTGCAGAAGTCTACATACCGTTCTCTGTTGTTATTTCAGTCACCAAGACCGTAAACGCCCATTACGCGCTTAAGCATAGTATTGTCACTTCCTACATTGGTGTTGAAAACCCTCATCACCATTACGATGTCACCATTCGGCGTTTGATTGTAGAGGGAGCCTAAATGACTATAAAAATTGTCCTTATCATCTTCAGTCGCATCTTCGATCGGAGCATAACACTGTATGATGGTAATTTTTCTTACTTTTCTCTGGAATCTAGCCGTCAATATCCGATCGCTGTGAGGTTTCCAGGATATGAGGCTGCTTCGTGCTGCTGGAGTTAGCATCAGTCCAACTCAATTCAACAGCAAAGGGCTGAGAGTGAATCCCTTAAAGACGAAGGTAGTTCTCTTCACTAAGAGGAGATCAATCCCTACCTTCAGACCCCCAAATATCAGTGGCATTGAACTTAGTACCTCCAGTTCAGCTCGATATCTGGGTGTAATTCTAGATTCCAAACTTAACTGAAAGGAAAATATTGCCGAACGCGTTAAAAAAGCAAGCGTAGTTTTCTACTCCTGCAAAATGACATTCAGTAATACGTGGGGCTTCAAACTGGCTGTGGTGCACTGGATATACACGGTGGTTGGAAGACCCATTCTCACATATGGTTCACTAGTACGGTGGACGGCACTTGAGAAGCAATACCAGCTTTCAGACCTCACCAAAATCCAGAGGGTGGTGTGCATCGGAGTCATGGGATCAATGAGAACAACACCAACAACGGCAATGGAAACCATGTTTCTTAGTTTCATTCCGCTTGACATATACTGCAGCAGTCTGGCGGCTAAAACCGCTGCAAGACTGAGAGAAGGCCGATTGTGGTCATCGAGCCTTTACCGCAATACCTCCATTCTGTCCCGATGGGGGATCACCAGCGGATTGACGGGAACTGATCACATGAACCCGATGCTAGCATTTGAAAGGAGATGGACTACAAGAATTCCTGATAAAATATACTGGAAGAACCGAAGAAGCATGAAGCAAAAGGAGTTGGCTTTCTATACCGACAGTTCTAAGATGGACGTTGGCACGGGAGCCGGAGTTAATTGTTAAGCCCTAGGAATAAACCACTCCTTTAGAATAAAAGACGACTGCAGCGTCTTTGAGACCGAAGTCACAGCCATCATACAGGCTGCTGAAATTATACGCGAGAGTAATATCGTTGATAAAACGATCACTGTCTATATAGACAGCCAGGCAGCCGTTAAGGCTCTGGACTCTGCCGTAATTAGGTCGAGGCTTATGAGAAGCTGCAAATCACTCTTAAACGAGATATCTAGGCCCAATGCGGTGACCCTTTGCTGGGTACCAGGGCATATGAATATCTAAGGTAACGAAAGGGCTGACGAGCTTTCTAGGAAAGGGTCGCCGCTGCACTTATCGCGAGCCCTCCCCTCTGTAGCAACCCCAATCAGTTCCTTGCGGAAAAAATAGAGGATGAAGTCACCGGTCGAGCAAACAGGCGCTAAGTTCATCTGGAAACACGCGCAACGGCCAGGACCCTATGGCCGGCCTACAGCAAGAAGAGATCAACCTCTCTGGTTAAACTTAGTCGTTTAACGCGCGGGTCATTTCTGGCATAATTACTGGACATTGCGCCATTGGCGTTCACGCGGAGCGACTCGGTGTGTTGCATAATGACTATTGCAGAAGTTGCAGGGACGAAGAAGAAATTGAATCTGTTCGTCACCTGTTGTGTATTGTATACTTGTATTTCTTTGAGTAAAATTCAGCAAAGAAGTAAACAAATCAGAAATCGTCACGTTTTCATGTAAACTACTACGACTCGGACACGAGTCTGTCCAATTTTTCGAAGACGCTGCTGGCGATGCGATAAATGTCACTTGCGAGCGCTACAGAGCAATGCTACGTAATTTTTTGAGACCCAAATTGGAAGAATTCGGGTTGAAACACATGTCCAGCGATTTGCTTTGGCCCGCAATATCACTCGAACTGACCAGACTTCCTTCTTGGTTATGTGAATGAATTAGTTTACGTAAAGAAGCCACATACTTTCGCAGCCCTCAAAGACACCATAAGGGAAGAAATAGAAAACATACCGCCGGAAGTAGTGACAAAAGTGATGGGAACTGCCATTAACATGCTCAAATTTAGCAAAATATTTTAAAGAATTCATCTTCAATACTTAATGAACCGAAATTTAGGATCCAAATAAAAATAATAAAAAATAAAATCATCGCTTTTTAATTTAGAAAAAAACGTTAAAGCTTTATCAAATTATAAAAATATGTGCTAGTCGACACTAATTCCTACTTAATAATCACACTACTAACTAAAGCCGTCATATTGTCTAATAGTTTCACAAAATGTACTTTTTATACCCCCCTATGACAAAATTCCGACATTTTTCAAATGTATCCCCCCTCTCACATTCTCACATCCAACCTGGCGATTTTAATGAGACTGAGAAAACTGAGAAAAAAAAAGCTAATTTGCTTATCTAAAGCCGACGAGCGAATATAATGTACTTCACAGGAACGTACATATTTGCACGAGAATAACATTTTGCGATAAGAAGATAGAGAACAAATAAACACAGGAAGCAAAGATACGAACAAGAAAGAAAAAAAATTCCACACCCAAAGGTGTATTTATTCGTAAGTAGGTAACTGATTTAAGCGATCGAAATGTTTCATCTGAAAATAGTTAATTCAAGCGCAATGGAGCAACGAATGAAGTGAATGAGTAACATTTCTTGCACAATGTTTATAATCAGCGCAATGTATGATGACGGTGATGGGGATGATGATTCACTGAATGTTACGTATACGCCATACTGTCTGCTGTGGTTATAAAATGCGAATTCATGTTTGTTAGTTTTCAGCACTTTTCCATGGAACAGTGGATTTCTTCATCATTTTGCGTTGGAACAGTGCAATCACTGATTGGATGGTGGTAGTTTCAAGCTATGAATAGTTCTGTTGAATGAATTTTGGCGTCTGTGCATTGATTGGGTTATTTATGTCTTAGGGGGAGGAATCCTACTCTGACTACAAAACTATTGAATTTCTCGTGGGTATAAACTATGATTCACCTAAACCATACAGAAACCCCAGAAAAACTTTCCTGCAGAAAGGTAATTGGCAAAGACCTGCGGACACTGATCGCAAGGCTGAGGATACAGCATCCATCTTTAATGAAGCTTATGTTTAAGCATATCCAGGAACCAAAAAGATAAAAAATCACCTAATTTATTTATTTATTTAAGCTTAATACAAACAAGAACTAAGCTTAAAAACTAACAAAATGCAACTTAAATAATAATACGCCTCTAGGACTCCAACGCATTAAGTAATATACAGGATACTCACCTCTAAGCTGACGCGCCTAAAATGGATATCGGAACTGGCTCTGCAGTTTTCTGCGAGTCATTTGTCATCAACGACTCATACAAACTCCCGGATGACTGTAGCATCTTTTAAGCTGAGGTCTTCGCCATTGACAGGGTTGCACAGACTTTACATAGCAAAAAACTAAATCCTTCCAAGGTTAACATTTTCGTGGATAGTCAAGCGACAATCAAAGCACTAGACAGCGAGGAAGTTAAATCACAAACAGTTTCCAGATGCCGTAAAACGTTGAACAGAATATGCAACACCCATGACGTAACTCTCTGCTGGGCTCCCGGACATAGCAATATAAAAGGAAACGAGACAGCAGATGAATTAGCTAAAAATGGATCAGCATTGAATTTTCAACATACTCGGATGTCAGTAAAAACTCCAATCGATGAACTGAAAAGGAAAATAGACCTAAAAGCAAGAGAACTGATTAACTCCGCTTGGCACGCCAGAAGCGACTGTGTCATATCTCGCAGCTTATGGCCGACAGTGGATGAAAACAGAATAAAAAGCATTTGGCGATGAATAAAAAAGAAATTCGCATCTTGACATGTGCGCTAACAGGACACTGCGCAATAGGGGTAATGGCTGCTAGATTAGGCGTCAACACACCCGACCGCTGCAGGAGCTTTAAAGATATAGAGGAGACAGAAACCATCAAACACCTGCTATGCGATTGCCCAAATCTTCAAAACCGTCGCCTGCGTCATATGGGAAACAGGTTGTTTGACGAACTAGGGAGTTTCATACAAGCCCCACTAAGGAACAAGATAGGCTTCATAAAGAGTACAGGCTGGTTCACAACAGAACCGACCGCAAGATAATAGTTTAAGTATAGGTTGCACACTATAAAGTGAAACACAATGGACCGAATGGCCCCCATGATAAGCACTTAGGTGCACTTCCCTCCAACCTAACCTAACCTAATGGCCTAAAAGATCGAAACTGGACTTAAAAGTAACAGTTTTTCGGTCAGTAGAAGGAATTAAAGGAATGAAGGGCATTTCTCAGGAAAGCTCTGCTATTATGAAAGTCAAAAGCGGTTTGAATGCAATTAGCTCTGCGGAGTATTTTGGACATTGGTTCATGATATCCATAGTTAGAGCGGTACGGATATGAGGTTACGTGTGTTGGTGTTAAGAGAGATCATATGCAGCAGCGCGAGGGAATCAATGTTATCAGCTAATAAATGATGAATAAACAAGATGTCAGCAACTTCGCAACGTTCATCGAGAGAATGTAAATTGATTAGTTGCAAACGGTCCACGTATGGGGGTAAAGACCAAGTAAGCCAAGCCGGATGAACCTACGCTGGACAGCTTCGAAAGATATGGATTTCATAGTTAGGAGACCATACCTAGCAAGCATGCTCAGGGAGGGCTCTGACGAATGTGATGGTTGAGGATTCTGTAATTCTGTTGATAATGTTACCAATATGGGAACGGAAGCTGAGTTCTTCATCACAGATAACACAAAAATCACACAGTGAAGAGATAGAGAGAATAGGCTCACCAAATGGAGTAGACTCTAGATGACTTTCGGGTACGCTTACGAGAATATGGAATATCTTGGCCCTTGCTGACGTTAAGCTCTAAAAAATGACTATGGCACCAAACTGAAAAACGGTTCAAATTATCTTGCAGGGAGAGAGAGTCGGCAAGGGATGATATAGATCTGAAGTAGTGATGGGCATAATCGAATGATTTAAAAAATCGAGACATAAGTACTCGAGTGATCCGAATAATCGAATGATCATTCGAGATATGAGTGCTATCACAAGACATCGTCTAAAATCATTCCAATGATCTACCACACCTACTTCCTACGAAGCAGCGAGAACCAAAGCAAAGAGCAAACATAAATACTCGTGTCTCATATCTCTTCTCTCATATCTTATCACTCATGTCTTATTTCTCATGTCTCAGCTCTCGGTTCTCGAATGATCATTCAGATATGAGTACTATATGCATATGAGAACATCCCCAAGTGGTTGAATACACACAAAAAGTTCTCGCTTCCACTCATATGACGATTTGAGATATGAGATGTGTATCCGGATAAAATAGTACTCGATTCATTTTAAAGGCTTTGCCCTCGTTCTAGGTTCTCGCACTTCGTGATTTTAGACGATGTCTTGAGATATTAACTCTTTCGAGATATTTACCCTTTGTGCTCGTTCTCGGTTCTCGCTGCTTCGAGAGAAGTATGTATGTAAAGTAAATCATTCGAATGATTTCAGACGATGTCTGGAGATATCTCGAGATATGGGAAGAATCGATTATAATCGATTATAACATTCAAATGCGCCAATCACTAGTCTGAAGATTTTCATATCATCAGCGTATAGGGAAAGGTGGAAGTCGTTGATGCCACAATCGACATCGTTTATTGTTAAAATGAAGATCATTGCACCAAGATGGCTCCCTTAAGGGACTCCCGATGTGGCTTCAATAGAATCAGAGATTGAAGATCTGAAGAGCACTTGGCATTTTCCAAGTAAGATTTGATACATGAGATAAGTCACAATTGAAAACCAAGAGATTTAACCTTACGATGACAACAGGGGTGCTCTACCACCCCAGGCAATTTTATTTTAACTGTAATTTTGATTTGGCTTCATTTCTCTTTTTGCCGTTCTATGTATTTGTCATCTAATATCTGAGGTGTCAGTTGCTGATGAGCAGTCCTCGCGATAGTCTATGAATTGTTTTGTATAAATAACAAATGTATGTTATCCTTAAAAGTATTTTTTTTAAATTTAATTCTGGCTGGGGTGTTCTATCACCCCTGTTGGTGTGTATGTATATTTTAAATGTGTTGTTATCGGAAGGTTAAGTTTTAGGAGAATGATCACATGCGAAATATTGTCAAAGGCTTTGCTGAAGTCGGTAGCATCTTCCAAAACGCACAGAGTGCTAGATATAAACTCGGCAAGGTTGGTGGTTGTTGATCTGCCCTTAAAAACAGAAACATTAGATGTAAGTAACCAGATACCTTCTAACATAAGTGTAGCCAAAATAACAAAACAGGATGCGGACTAGGAATAATATAAGTCTAATCAGAGAGATTTTAAAAATGAAACATAGAAAGCGAAATGCCATTCTTGGCAATACTTCTGTAATGAGATCAAGGGTACGGCAGAATTTGCGAGACTGAGGAAGTCCTGTCCAGAGAATCAAAAACTCTAGGATCTCTCAAAGAACCCGACGGAAGAGGGACTAAATCCTGTGCAGAATTATGAAGATCTGAATTCATTGAGGTCTGTCAAAAACGCACTTTCCGGAATGTACGACGCATCTAGACAATAACGTCGGAATTAATAGTAGCTTGGAAGCGAAAACTTCCTCCTTTGCCCTAAAGACTTTTGAAAGATTAGCTGATATATGTACATTCGCAGCAAACTACAAGCCTACGCCTGTAAAAGCACACCTCGATGCGGGGTTATTTCCCCACAGCTGTGCGTAATTGTCCTGAACGAAGTACTCCTAAAACTCAGAAACAGTGGCGTCAAAACCATAGCTTATGCGGACGACGTTGTGCTACTAGCAACAGGAAAATGTCTCCCAAACCTAAGGGAGCAAATTGAAGGGACGCTAAAGATTATAGATTCCTGGACCAAGATATGTGGACTAGCGGCCAATTTCCAGAAAACAGATTTAGTACTATTCACTGACAAAAGGATAATTCCACATTCGTAACACCTTCTGTAAGGGGTACACCCCTAAGTATCTCAAGCAGTGCGAGATACTTCGATAGGAAACTGAACTGGAGACTAAACATTTACGATAGAGTCAAAAAGCCACGATAGCTTTCTACTCGTATAACAGAATATTCGGGAAAACTTGGGACTATGGCAGCCTTGTATTATGACAAGTAGCTAGCAGAACTAACAACCTAACTACCATCACAAAAATGCAAAGACTAACGTGCATTGGCACCACCAGTGCAATAAGAACGACACCTACAGCAGAATTTGAAGCCATTCTTAACCTGCTTCCGCTAGACATCTTTATACAAGAATCAGCAGCTATGAGTGCCGAAAGATTATGCCACACAGATAGCAGGGTACCAAATGCAATGTATCATACTACGATCCTACAGATTTATCTAGGCAATGTATTTAGTACAGACTACACTGCGCCATACTTAGACTTCAAGAGACCATTTCTAAGCACTTATCCCACAGCAGCACTGGAGGTGATCGTAGGTATACATCTGCTATACATAGTGCTAGAGCGAATCGCCTAGAAGAGAATAAACAAAGAGGACATCGGGAAAGGAACATGCATCGCAAACAAAGAGCGAGTGAGTAACCCTATCGAAATCGGTGCCGCTTCTAGACTAGCCCAGAGACGATATGGTCAAAAAATACTGCTTTGAAAGGAAATTTGACTCAAAGCCAGCAACAAAAGAGACTGGAGTAGCGAATCCAATAAGTGCCAATTCAAACAACACACAATTAAATAGTACACAGGCGGATCCAAAACATCTACTGGCACTGGGGCAGGAGTGTAAGGGCCCAGGACCAGATATTTCAAGCAGAATTTCACGCGATCGAGAGATGTACGCAACTCAACCTACACAGGAATTATCGCGGACAGGACATTGCAATACTGTCAGACAGCCAAGCCGCTATCAAAGCACTGACCTCACACGAGATCAGATCCAAACTGGTATACGAATGCGTCACCAGGATCAACAAACTGGGAGAGGCAAATAAAGTAACTCTCTACTGGATACCAGGTCACGTAAGAGTAGAGGGAAACGAAGCAACTGATGAACTAGCAAGAAACGGATCAGATACGCCGTTCCTTGGACCAGAAGCCTTTTGTGGGATAGGACCCCACAAAATAAGGGAAGACTTAAGGAAGAGAACAAATGGGCCAAGCGTTGGGACAATATACCCAACTAAGACAGGCGAAAGAACTTCTAGGGAAATACAACCAGAAGAGAAGTAGAACCTTCCTAAGAGGCAGCAAAAACCGATTTCGCATCTTGACGGGCATGTTAACGGGTCACTGCAGACTCAAGGAGCACCTCAGGAAACTGGGAATATAGAGAGACGGACACTGTAGATTCTACAGGGACTTCGCAGAAACACCAGCGCACATTCTTATGGAATGCGAAGTACTGATCCACAAAAGAAGTAATCACTTAGGTGCATACCCCCTATCAGAATTGGATCTACCTTCGTTGGATCCACTCAAGATACTCCGGTTCATAGCAGCAGCTGGACTGGAGGAAGTGCTCTAGACTGAGCATATCATCGATTAGAGCCTTAGTTTGAGGGGCACAATAGATCTGCTAAAGGTCGCAGTGCACTTGCACCTCACAATAATTATCTGTCTATCTAAGGCTATTAACTTCTCACACAAGCGTCTTCCTCCTCCTCCTAGAACCTACCTACTATGAAAAATCGACAGAACACCGATCAACAACCGATCCATAGCTGTGTACACCGATAGATCTAAAATGTAAATAGGTGTAGGCGTAGGTATCTTCTCTGAACCGCTTGGTATCTCCCTGTCAGTTCGGCTTCCAAACTACAGAAGGATTTTCCAGGCAGAGACGCGAGCAGTGACAAAAGCAGATCGTGAGACTGCGATGAGGGCACTACCACGGAAGGATATCACCTTTTCATCGACAGCCAGGCAGCGATAAAAGCATTATCTGCTACAGAAATAAAATCGAAGCTTGTAAAGTGTTGTAGAGAAGAGCTCAAGGTTTTTGGAACACAGCACAAGGTAAAGTTCTGCTGGGTCCCCGGACATGAAGGCATACCAGGGAATGAGAAAGACGAGGAATTGGCTAGTGGAGGCTCAGCACTAAACTCGGACCAATCCCAAACCCTCAGTAGAACATCCCTTGCCTTGCACACTCAAACTCGAAGTAAGGAACAATGCTCTAACGGAGGCGAACAATAGGTGGACCTGCTTAGATTCTTGTATCACCACGAGGAAGCTATGGCCTATATATGATAAAACAAGAACCAATAGATTTATGCAGAGTTCTTGAAAATCCCTCTCTACTCTCATAAGAGTCATTACGGGGCATAACACTATGCGATATCTCATGAAAAAGTTGCATGTGACGAACGAAGGCCTTTGTAGTGGCTGTGGTGACGAGGAAGTTCAGGACACTACCCACTTTCTTTGCCACTGCCCAGGCCTCTACGATCTAAGAAACAAGTTCTTTGGACAACTATTCTTTAAGGATTTAGAGGAGTTATCCAACAGACCGGTAAATGACTTCGCAAACTTCATTAAATCCTCTGAATGGTTTATATCTCGGGCACATTAAGTATTTAATGCTTTCTACTAGGCTGTGTGCATTTATGTATATTCTTCACGAGGAAGGGATCCGTTCCGTCTTTCTTTCCCCCACATGGGTCTATATTGGCCTGAGTGTGGTGTAGAGAATTTCTACTCCCAACGCCAACCCAATTACCTAACCTATTTATGCCTTATTTCTGTGTTTTAAGAACACAAAAGAAAAAAAAAAAAAATATCCACAGTGAGTAATGCAATTACTATAAGGTTGAAGTTCACCTATATACTCGTATACACTGGAATAGCGTGTATTTAATTGAACCAATTTCTTTGCAATGTAGGGCCACGCAAGTTACGGAGTCACGAAGCAATAAAAATGTTTAAAAATAATTAACTTTTCAGGTAGTTAATAGCAAATGTACTAAAGAAAATCAAAAATGTTGTTTGTTGTTATCAATGGCGTAATGAGCACAAAGTAATAAGAATAATTAATAAGTTTTTTGTTTATAATATGTATTTTCGGTTCCAATTACGAATATGAAATCGATGAAGCTCGACCCCGTTTCTAACATAGAGGGTTTCGTTAGAAAAGAAATTATTATACTTAAGAATTCGACTAATTCCATAAGAAAAGGGATCTGACTGTCATTGGTCTTAGGATCAGTCTTAGGGAAAGTCCACACTCATATCATATTAAAGCATTTTTCTAAAACAACAGTTCGCTCATTAATTTGTCCTATTGAGTGTTATTATTGTAAACAAAAATTATGAGTTCTTCACGGAAGTCCTGTATTAATAATCCCGACCATATCTGTTACATCTTCTTCCTATTTCGGCGAGGTTATGATTCGAAAATAAGAAATCATAACCCTCCCACTTCACCGCATTTCTACTGATGCGCCTGTAGGCTTCGCCTATTTGACCTCAGAAAATATCGACAGGCCTCCTGATTTTGGATCACTGGGTTACTGAGGCCAATCGAATGCCGGTGGCATTGCATTTGTGTGATCCAGCAGTTTATAGGCCTACCTCCCCTGTCTCGCGATGTCTTTGCAATGTTCATGGATATTGCCTTTTTAACAGGGTTCAAATGATTTCTTCTTTGAACGTGGCAATAGCAACTGAGCCGATCGCGCTCTGATTTCGTAAGATAGCTTCCTTGACGTGAAGGCTTCCACAGATCTTCGAACTTCTTATTCGATCAAGCCTTATCACTCCTGCTGTCATGCGAAGCATCGTCATCTCAGCTGCCGTTAGTTTGGTTGGTTGGTTAGTTTAGGATCGGCCCTCGATGAGGATGTACTTAGACCAGAAAGTAGGTCCATTGTACTACCGATGTGTAAGGCGGGTGGGTCACCCTCTTACTCTTGGAACCATTTGCTTCGTTAAATGAAGGCGTGAATTTTAGCCATGCAGGCGTTGCCGCGATCATTAAGATTATTGTAGAAGTATTCACCCAGAGTGGCCTTCCTGATGTTGGCGAGCGCAGGACAGGCGTGCCGTTAGTCTACTCTCATACTTTTTGTACACCATCCAACATTGTGAACCGTATGTAAGCCCTGGATACACAACTGCATGCGTAAAGCCTTTCTTTCAACTTAGGGGGAATTTTTCGGTCACAAAAGATAGCGGAGTTTTCTTGCCACTTTATCCACCCTACGCTTGCGCGATGATTGATGTCGTCGCCACAGCTTGCTTTGCTATTGATCATAGATCCCAGATATTTGAACTTTTCGCACTTAGGAAGCACTGTTCCATTCAAATAAATGTCTGGAATAGGCCTGAGTGGATCAGAAAACGGGCAGCACAAGCACCCGGTCTTTTTTGAACTAATGCGATACTCACTTCCCTCCAAAACGTCTACCCACACATCAAGTGCTCGTTGCAGGGATGTAGGATTCTCACTCCATCATCATCACTTTACCTTCAAGCAGATAACCAAGGACTGTAATAAAGAGCAAATGACTTAAGACGCTTCCCTGGTGCACTCCGACTTTGATTGGGAACTCTTCGGTTACTCATCTTACTTTTATCTTTGCTCCTTCATACATATCCATGATCATCTGTACAAAGGTTTCTGGAACCCCTCGATGTCTTAACGCCACCCACAGCAAATCTCGTCTGTCGAATGCCTTTTCAAAGTCAACAAATGCAATATGCAAATCCTTTAAGGAATCACGATGATTTTGCATTATGATCCTTATACTTTGGATTGCATCTGTGGTTGATTTACCCGCAACAAACCCGCACTGATCATCAGATAGCCGTATTATTTTTCCCAGTCGGGCACCTAATACCCGCTCAACGATTTTCATGGTGTGTGGCATCAGCTTGATCGAACGGTAGTTACCACAATTTCGTGTATCACCCTTTCCTTTGTATACAGGGAGAAGGTAACTTTCCTTCCATTGATTCGGCATTAGATCACCTCTCATACGAGTAAATTTGGAGATGAGAATTCTGAGCCATCTGAACCCGATGTCTCCCATCTTTTTCCAGAACTCAGAGGGCATCTCGTCTGGCCCACCCGCTTTTCGTTTTTTGGAGTATTTGACCGCCTCACTAACTTCTTCGACTGCAATGTCGGGTATTTCTTCACAGTTAGGGGTGGCTCTTGGAAAGTATAGCCGGGGAAACTGTTCATTCAAAAGTTCTTCACAATACTGCCGCAACCTCTGCAGAATTTTGTCGTCATCCCCAAGAAGCTGGCCATGAGCATTGTTAATGAACTTTGGCGAACGAATCTCCTGTGCACTCCTCCTTCTTTGGGCGGCTATTTTGAAGATGGTGTATCCAGAATCGACAATTTCATTCTGGATATCGTAAGGAATCATATCGCATGGTCAGCAAACGCTACAGAGGACGAGCTTATGTTGGGGTTATTTTGCCCTAACCCTGGGTTTCACAGAAATACTATGCAGAATGGATATATACCACCTGAGGCATTCTTGCATCAGGATGCACACGGCTATTTATCGGACTCAACGAGCGGGCCAATCATCTATCATCTTGTTAGAAGGGCGACAAATAAACATATCCTCTATAGGCCTATTAACTCGGGTGATGGAAAGGCCGACCTCATATACTGCGTAAGCATACTTAAGGGTATATAACTGACGCCGATCGGTTTAATCGGAAGAAATACTGGTGGATCGACTAAGTTGAGGCTAATGTGTAGGTTAAGTAAATGTAAATTGTAAGCGAGTAGTTGTACAGACTTG
Organism: Brachypalpus laphriformis; assembly: GCA_945910035.1. Classification (NCBI taxonomy): domain Eukaryota; kingdom Metazoa; phylum Arthropoda; class Insecta; order Diptera; family Syrphidae; genus Brachypalpus; species Brachypalpus laphriformis. The sequence continues at coordinate 41,312,994 of OX246753.1, forward strand.
TAAAAGATTGTTGGCTTGTGAGTTTCGTACAATTCGTTCAAGTACTATTTTAAAGAGATCGCATGATAGCGCGTCACCTTGTCTAAGACCTTTCCTGACATCGAACGGTTTGGTGCTGTTCTTACCGACTTTAATGAAGCAGCGAGAGTTCTCCATCGTCATTCTGCACAAACGGACGAGCTAGGCAGGGATGTCAAGACTAGACATGGCTCTGTATAACTCGTCTCTATACACGCTATCATAGGCAACTTTGAAATCGATGAAGAGGTGGTGCGTATTGATTTTATGCTCATGGGTCTTTTCCAATATCTGCCGTAGTGTGAATATTTGGTCAATGGTGGACTTTTTAGGCCTGAAACTGCACTGATAAGGACCTATCAGGTTGTTGACAATCGGTTTTAGGTGTTCGCATAGTACGGCAGACAGGATCTTATATGCGATGTTGAGGAGACTTATACCTCATTAATTGGCGCAGTTCAGAGGGTCTCCTTTCTTCAGGATCGGGCAAACGATGCTGAGGTTCCATTCATCGGGCATACTTTCGCCCGACGAGATTTTACAGATGAGCTGGTGCATGCTCCTTACCAACTCATCTCCTCCTGCCTTGAAAAGTTCAGCGGCAAGGCCGTCGGCTCCAGCAGCTTCGTTGGATTTGAGTTTAGATATCGCTATCCTCACTTAATTCTGATCGGGTTGACGGGAATCTTGACTGTCATCGTCACTGTTGAAAGGCTCATTTTGCCTGACAGCGGAATATTGGTCATCATCGCCGTTTAACAGTCTGCAGAAGTGTTCCTTCCATATCCTCAGCACCGACTGCGATTCTACTACTATATTGTCATTTTCGTCCCTGCAGGCTTCTGTTCCGGCTTTGAAACCCTGGCATGTTCTTTTTACCTTTTGGTAAAATTTTCGAACATCATTCTTACGACGTTCCGCTTTTCTCCTTCGCCCGTAGAGCTCGCGAGCAGCTCTAATCTATCTATGCAGCTCCGCTTTGTACGCCTCTTATTTTGCTGCATGTGCTTGCCGGCATTCCTCATCAAACTAGGGGTTTCGTTGTGGTGGGCGAGAGAAACCCAGTACATCAGAGGCCGCCAGTCTTCCGCATTTGCTGCTGGCGGCATAGGACTTAGATTAAGATTAGAAGAAACTCAATCGACAAAAGTTCCGGCGGTCTCTTGCGATTGTAGCCGCCCAACGTCAAATTTCCTCACAGTATTTCGTTGATTTCGCTCCGTTGTGGATATCCGCATCCGTACCTTGGCTACAACTAGGTAGTGATCCGAGCCCACGTTGGCTCCTCGGAAGGCCCGGACACCCAGAATACTGGAAGAGTGCCTGGAGTCTATCACAATGTGATCGATGTGATTGACAGTTTTTCGATCAAAGGAGAACCATGTTCCCTTGTGAATATCGAGAACCGTGGGAACCGCGTAATAGCTACGACAAAGTTTCGTCCCGCCGCAAAGTCGACTAGCCTGAGTCCATTGTCGGATGTGATGTCGTGCAGGCTGTGCTTTCCGACCACGCTACTAAAGACGTCCTCTCTTCCTAACTTTGCGTTAAAATCACCTAGGATAATTTTAACGTCGTGGCTAGGGCATTGCTCATACGTCTTGTCCAAGAGCTGGTAAAAGTTATCCTTTGTCGCGTCGCCCATCTTCTCGTGAGGGGCGAGAGCGCGTATTAGGCTAATGCTAGCGAACTTAACCTTGATACGGATAGTCATGAGGCGCTCGTTCACATGCCGGAAACTCAAGACTTCTTGCATAAGTCTGCCTCCAATGACAAATCCGCACCCGAATAGACGCTATCCTTGCTGTCTGTAGCAATCGCCGTAGTAGATGTCGCCGAAGTTGTTCGGCTGCACGTGGTTTGTAGAGGGACCTAACATTCCACGTGCAGACACGAAAACCGTTATCCTTTTTACGTTTGCTTGGGTCGCCAACAGAAGAATCATCCGTATCCGAGGCTGTTGATTGCTTCGTCACCGAATGTTTTTTTCCGTGGTAGGGAAGTTAACCCGACGGCACAACCCCCAACCTGGAAGACCAGATCGTTTTTTTTTTTTACCCCTATGGCAAGAGGCCGGATACACCTATGCCGGTAACCCACTTCGGAGATATGAGCGCTGCCATTGGCCCATTAAGGGCTCATCCACCACCATCTCTTTTTCAGTACCCTGACGAAGTATTGAGAATCCTTACAGATCTTCGCTCCAAATATGTCGAAGTAGCTCAAGTAAGGTATCCGGTGGCCTGTAGACATCACCGTTGGTTCTATCCGGAGAATTCATCCGCCGCACGTCCTCCTTCTGAGGAGCTCTTGCTAGACTTCTGAGACGCATATTTCAGCCAATCAGGTCAACAAGAGATGCCTCGTCCGGTTAAACATGTACAGTTTGTCAAGAAAATGTTTGCAAAACCAAAAAATTACACAAAAAGAGATTAAAAAGTATATATTTACTAAGAAATACATAAAAATTTTCCACTTTTTCTTCATAACTCCGTTTTCATATGAATTCTTTGCCGTAATGTAAAACAGAAAATAGAAAATTCAACCGAAAACTAAGAAAAAAACAACGAAACACATCCAACGGTATTTCTTTCAGTGTCAAAAAATTCTTTGCAAACGATTATATACCATTAGGGGAATCACACGAATAATAGTATGGGAAAGAAGAACAGGTCAATTAGCTGTAATTTCATTACATTTGTGTTGTGTTGAAGTTATTGAGTGATTAAACGTTTGAATCGGCACAAAGATATTTAAAAAAAAAAATATTAAATATGCCAGGAAAACGACTGAGTGAGGAATTGATACACTCAGTGTATTATAATTATTATAAGGGTAAATCTGCTAAAGAATTGGCTGAAATGTTTTCTATTAAATTAAGAACTATTTACAACATAATACACCGTGCCGAAAAAGAAGGCAGGTTAGAGCTAAAGCAGTCAACAGGTAGACCAAAAAAGCTAAGATGGAGGGATGAAAGAAAAATAATAAGAACCATAAACGAAAACCCTCATGTCAGCACAAGAATGTTAGCCACGGACTTAAAAAAGTATTGCGGAGTTGAAGTTTCCCATGAGACCGTCAGAAAAGTTATATTGAAAAACAAATACAAATCGCGAGTCGCCAAAAAAAAACCATTGCTCTCGGCGCAGATTATTTGCAAAAGACTAACATTTGCAATGGAGCACATTCGTCTTCCGATGGAGTATTGGAACGATGTTGTTTTTTGTGACGAGTCCAAGGTAATGTTATACTACCATGCAGGACCATCGAGAGTCTGGAGAAAACCGCTAACAGCCCTCGAAAACAAGAACATCATTCCAACAGTTAAATTTGGAAAATTGTCGGTGATGATATGGGGATGTTTTTCAAGCAAAGGCGTTGGTGAACTAAGACTGATTGATGAAACTATGACTAAGGAAGTATATTTAGATATATTGAGAGAAAATTTGAAAAGAAGTGTACAAAAATTCGGCTTTGTTGACCCAGAAAATGGAAACAAATTGCGTTTTAGGTTTTACCAGGACAACGACCCAAAACATAAGTCCTATTTATGTAGAGAGTGGTTGCTTTATAACTGCAGCAATGTTATTGACACCCCTGCCCAAAGTCCCGACTTAAGCCCCATTGAAAATTTGTGGGCTTATCTAAAAAATATGGTGGCAAAAAAGGGCCCAAAGTCGAAAAAGGACTTTATTAAGTTCATCAACGAGGAGTGGCTAAAGATTCCTGAGGAATACGACCTTCAGAAGCTCATAGAGTTTATGAGGAGTAGGTTACAGGACGTCATTCAGGCTGACGGTGGACATACCAAATATTAAAACTTAAAAAAATGTATTTTATTTAGTTTATTTTACATGAAATTTAACGATGTACAGAATTTTGCAAAGAATTGTTTGAATTGATAAAACTAATATTGCTAACTGTTGTTAGATTTCTCTTAGTTTTAGTCTGAATTTTCTTTTCTTTTTGTAAATTACAGTAAACAGTTAATACAAAAATTAAATTATAAAAAAAAAATGTAAAAATCATATATTTCTTAATAAAAACATATTTATAAATCTATTTTCTGTATATTTTTTTTGGTTTTGCAAACATTTTCTTGACAAACTGTACATATGTGCTGAAGTTCACCAAGATGTGCAACGCAGGTCTGAGTGTTTAGCTACACATATATCGTCAGACTTAGCATACGCTCATCGTTAGTTCACTATCAGATAGCTATCCAGCGGGCACTACGAGGGGGTGATGATGCGATTTTGCCACGCCTATGAATGTATCTACTGCGCAAACAAAAGCAAAGAGCGCATCGTGAACTGATGTGATGCAAATGTCATTTGACATTTTATTGTTCTTTAGACCACCGAAATGAAAGCGTTCTTTCCAGATTCGTAAGAAATGATTGTTTTAAATAATTTATTACATATTAAATTTTGTAAAATTTACAAAAATCGACCAGTCCATTTTATTTTTTTATTTTTTTAATTCAGATAGTTCGAAAACGTTAAACATTGCAACGCATCGTTAAAGCATCGCATAACGAAAGCATCATAACATCACAACACAACGGCAGTGATGCATTCACGATGCGCATTATTTTGAAGTTTTGGAATCCAGTCGGTGACTTCGGCCGAACACAATGACAACAGAATCAAAGCAAAATATTTTCAAATATGGCTGCAGTCTGCTTTCAAAGTTCTTTGATAGCTATTGATGGATTCTTTATGTCTTGTGTCAGTTTTCAATCAGTTGAAGCTACTGAATGCTCTCAGACTTTGCACGATAGAAATAGAGTTATGTGAAGCAAATCAATGACGATAGCGTTTGCAAGTATCGCTCGGACGATAATTGTTCTTAAAGTTACGGAATAAGTGCCCTGGTTTATCGCCCTCCTCTCACTGACGCTTCGCGCCGTGGCGTAAGTGGTTAGTGTGTCGGATCAGTACGCATGAGGTTCCAAGTTCGAATCGCAGAAAATACCAAAAATGTTTTTTCACGGTCCCACCTGTCGCGAGCGTCTTGTTGTCACGAAAAAGCTTCTCAAATCTCCGTTCGGATACCGCACTAAACTGTAGGTCCCTTTCATTCGTGTGAAAAATATAACCCACACAACATGAGTGGTTGCGAGAAGCTAGGCCCTGGCACTTTCAAGAGCTGTTGCGCCAAATATTTATTTATTTATTTTATTGACGATTCCTCTCTCCTTCACTTTTTGGCAGTTGCCGGCTGCAAGCTGCGCTGCCACTTTTACTACAAAGCTAGCAGATCTACTAGGTTTTCAGTCTTTCTACTATCTACTAGCTTTGTTTAAAAATCGACTAGCTTTTTACTTTATCCCCAAACTTCAATTTCATTAAATATTGAATTTACTATTCAATTGCTCATTCACATATGGAGGTTTCTTTAAAACATTTTGAGTTGTTTGGCACTACCTATGTATATCGGTTTATTATTGATCGGGTCGCTCCATTTTCCATATGTTTCGCTACTCTCAAAAGTCTAAAAATCTTCAGTTTTGCCTTTTTGCATTGCGTAGTTATTAGGTTTTAGTTCCCTGATTTGCATCAAAAAAATTGCTTTAAAGAAAATTAAGAATGGGGTCGAGGATTTTGTATTTTTTTAACTAGCATCGCTTATGTTTAACCTTTATTGCATTCCGCATAGCAGCGCTTCAGATGGGAGAAAATTGTCAAATTTGAACATAATTATAATCGATTTAAAAAATAGTCTTTGTACAAAGACTGTTGAAAATATTTTGCTTTGTAAAGGACTTTTAAAAGGCAATCCAATTTTTGGACCATCGGATGAATTTGTTAATTTTGCTAGAAGCTTTGAGCTTATTAATGGAGAACTCCACAAAGCATAATTTATTTATTTTTGTTCATTGTTTATGTAGTGTCGTCACAAAGCCTTCTTCTTATTCTTATTTCGGCGAGGTTATGATCCGAAAGCAAGAGATCATCACCCTCCCACTTCACTGCATTTCCTGTGGGGTCCGCCTATTTAACATCAGAATATATTGGCAGGACTCCCGATTTTGGATGACGTTTTTTTTCTTTCTGTTTGTTTATTTATCTACTTATACACTATTACATATTATATTGTTTAAATAAACCCAAAAACTACAGCAATAATTATAACTTAAAGTATCTGACCTGAAGGGTTCTCAATACTTACAATATGATTTTTATATACTTGGTATATTTTCATTATTTTATTTACTTTTTAATGCTATTTTTATATTTTGTTTTAAGGAGAAATGTGGAAAAACCTTATACAAATGTTTATTATTTTTATTCAAGTAAACTAGAGGGGAAAACAAATAAAACGAACTTATTCTAGGTCAAACCTAACTTAACTTACGACAGAACTGGGCCCTGATTTGCGAGATTTTGGATCACGTGGTTACTGAAGCCAATCAAATGTTGGTGTCATGCGCGAACGCACGGGGGGTTTTGGGGGTTCAAAACCCGAAATATCTGCCACCGTATTACTAGGTACTAGGAAATTGCCATGGCAAAAATACGATCGTGCCACATCGCCAATGCGGATGCTCAGTGAGCGGAAAATTCAACGGCTGTGCCGCCAAAGTTAGAGTATTGTATCCAGAAGCTATTTACGTCCACTGTGCCAATCATAATTTGAATTTGGCCATTACACACGCTTATAACATACCGTCTACACGAAATTGTATAGGAATCATTAAAGAGGTTGTTAATTTATTCCGATTATCTAATAAAGCAGCTCTGTCTCTTTTAAAAGACAAAATTCAGACGTCTTGCCCAAAAGCAAAACAAAAGCGTCTTTTAAAATTTTGCGAAACGCGTTGGGTTGAGCATTTGAATTCACTCAATTTGTTCTATGGTGTCTATGAATACCATATATCTTTTGCTCATTAGAGTATCTGGATGGACAAAATATGAAAACCGATGGAGCTAAACCTCATGTCCCACTTGCTGCTTTACAAACTTCCCAATTTATAATATCCTTAACAGTGATTAAGCCAATATTCAGCCTAATGAAAAATGTAAGTGAATTTTTACAAAAAAAGAATGTGATCTCAGCTTCTGTATCGAATATGCAAACCATTTACATGAGGAAGTAAATGAAATGCGTCAAAACTCCGAAGTTAGAAAAAAAAGGCAGACAATATGGATATTCATATAGTAGTCCCGCGGCAAGTTGTAAAACAAAAGAACCGTGACAACTATGAAGTAGGTCCTGAAGAATATTTTCGTCGGTCCATCTTTGTTCCTTTTTTGGACCATCTATCGATGCAACTAAGGGCTAGATTTCTTGATCATTGAAAACTCCTTTCTAAAATTCAAAACATTCTGCCGGAAAAGTGTTCTAAGCTGGAAACAGAAGAAACACGTAGCACTATCAACGTATTTTCAAAAGAATGGCCAAATGACATCAAAAGATGTACTGATGATTTTGTAGGCGAAATGACGATGTGGCGCAGGTAAAAATTTATTTCTTTCATTTTCTTGATATCTGTTTGAATGTTAAATTATCTATGGTTGCAGACATTGCTTAAATATTCCGATTGATAAACGGCCAACAAATTTTATAGACGCTCTCAATTGTTGCGATTCAATGTTGTACCAAACAATACATCGCTTTATGCAGATCAGTGCAACACTTTCCATATCTGTGGCATTAAGTGAACGGTGTTTTTCTTGTCTTCGCAGATTGAAAACTTATCTGCGTAGCAAGACTAGTGAGGAGCGGTTAAATAGCTTGATGTTGCCTAACATATATAGAGATATTGACGTGAAATACGAAGACGTTATAGATATGATGGCTAAAGTACCAAGATGTATGGATTTAATTTTGTAAAATATTCCAACTATAAATTACATTATATTATTATATGTATTATATATATTATATTAATTATATTATATTATAAAATAACAAAATAAGACATTATTTATGAAAAATTAATACTTGTTTTTCAAAACCCGAAATTTGTTTCTGCGTTCGCGCCTGGCTGGTGTCGTTGTATTTGTGCGATCCAGGCGTTTATAGGCGTCGCGATGTCTTCGGAACGTTCATTGACATTGCCCTTTTAACAGGGTTCAAACTATTTCTTCTTTAAACGTGGCAATATCAACTAAGCCGGTCGCGCTCTATTTTTCGTAAGATGGTCCTTTGGCGGGAACTCTTCGGTTACTCCAGCGGGATATCTTACTCTTGTCTTTGCTCCTTCGTACATACCCATGATCATCTGTACAGAGTGTTGTCGCAAAGCCTAATTTATTTATTTTTGTTCATTGTTTATTTTTATTAATGGAGAGTTTAAAAAGTCTAATTTATTTATTTTTGTTTGTTGTTCATTACTTTTATTTTATTATTAATTTTTGCTAATGTCACTTTAAGTGCTAATGGTTCATGGTTCAAATCCTGATGTCAGCAAGCATTTATTTATTTCTCATGAAATATATAAAAAGTCAGTCCGATCAATTGCGAAAGCTTGTGTGAACACTACTGCGAATGGATAACACTGGCAGCAGCTTGGTCATAAGGCTGGAAAAATTGTTCGCTCTGTTGATGATGATTTGCTATGATCGGTTATCGGGAAAAAATTACTGTGAATCAGAAGCAAAAGACAATAAATAACAAAAAATTCTCCAGTTATCTGGACGCCGCCCCCGGAGTTTCTTTGAAGCATAAACAACTGAGCTTCAAAAACGACCACACCAAATTCTTTCTCTCTCTCTATCTATCCTTTCCAATGCCCGCACTGTGTGTAAACATGTTAAAAGTATTCGTAACCCCTTGAGTGCCCCCAAATTATATATAAAAAAAAAAGAAATGCAAAATTTTAATAAATGAATGAATCTGTTGTGCTACCTTTTGGTTGAATCTACTAGCTTTTTCTTAGGGATCTGCTACAATACGCTATGCGTCTAGTGGCAGCACTGGCTGCAAGTCCCCTCGTGAAAATACAGTCAATGCCACATGTATTTGCTGTATGCAGTGCAGATATGTTCTGATTTCTCTATTTCTACACACAAAAAAATGGAATGGAATGGAAATCTGCACCAAGTGGAAGAGACACAAGAACAAAACAAAAACAAGAACAATTCGGCTGTTTGGGCATAAGGTATTCCGCTTAACTGAGTTCGACTGTACAATTAGTTTACATTGAGATTGGATGGTTGGGTCGTTTTAAATGCTCGCGAACCTCACACGCGGATCAGTAGAAATGCGGTGCAGTGGGAGGGTTATGATCGCTTATTTTTGGATCATAAGCTCGCTGACAGGAGGTAATGATTTAATTTTTCCGATAATTATGTTGCAACTTGGTTAGCGCGGATGGACCCAAAAGCTTTAGGTTTCTAGTTTGACCGCGACTTTGAATTAGACAAATTGGTTGTACTTAGGTACACGGGAAGCGTGTGAGATATGGAATAGAACAAATATTTGACTGTGCAACCTTGCGAGAAGAGATAAACGAAATCTGATCGGGTGCAGAGTAGAAGACATGGAATTGGCTTTTAATGCTTCTCCTCACACTGCTCCTATTTGCCCTGACTGAAATCAGTGCGCTAGACGTGTATATACTTCCAACTTTGCGTGCACAGCTTGTTCAACATAAGCAGTTCTACTTACCATAGTCTCATGACATTCCTATCGCCATCTGAACAGCCTCAAACCATTAAACAGCCAATTTCCTTAAGTATTTCACTAAAACACTAAACAATACGCACTCACCTACCGCCGCGCTGCACTATTTATTTGAAAACACATGCACACGGACGCGTTAACACGACGATAAAGCCTTTCAAAACAGTTTTTTTTTTTAACGAGCCCATAAAACGAAACCGAAGCGATCAACACACCGAAGATCTTCGCTTCTAGACGGGGGGTAGCTGCTTGGATTTCGGTGGAAAGGCCGAACAATTAAACCCACTCATGCACGTCTCATCCAACCGTCCCCGATTCCTCGGAACACTGGGCACACGTAAGTGATCCCCAACACCCCCTACGTGAAATTATTATCTAATTCGCATGAGAAACCCAAGAGAAGCGAGAGCATATTAAACGCGAATTGACGTCACACGGCTGGCGAATAATTCCGTCTATCTGGCCCCGGAAAATGGTACTCCTTTGTGTCAGGCTGGTGTATCAGTTCACTTTCTTTGGGGCATAGCACCTGTACCCGATTTATTACCAATTAGCAGGCGAGTGCAAAGTGCTGCGGTCTTTCACAATCCAATTAGCGGGTAATTAGCGGACAATAGCTGAATGTAGGGTCAGTGGTACTTAGCCAATTTCGATTGGCAAACATCTGGCCGAGGGCTGGCGATGGAAATTTCTCGCAAAATCAACAATTTTCATTTATTACTTCGCAAAGTTACCGAGTTTTTCGCCATCACTACGGGCAGGGTTATTTCGCTTCGCGACCAGATTGGAGCGAAAAATCGAACTGACACTCTGTTAGCGAGTACTGGTGTGGGGGGGGAGAACGTTTTGTTGTTTGTTTACTCGGGTAAACAAATAAACTTTTTCACTGGTAATCGGTGGAGCAAGAGGAGACCGAATCGAAAATACAAATTTGTTTGCCTTCCTCCGATGGTGTTAATCGACGTCATCGTCTTGACAATTCGCATTTGACAGTTGCAAGGGAATCTACTTAGCGACAACAGCGCGGTGGAATACCGAAGAAATGTTATCGGGTTCGTGTCAGAAATGGAATTGGATGAATAGGGTGTAAGGCGAATGTTTGTCGGTTTTCAATGTGATGAGTGGTAAAGAGGAAATACCATTGATGTACCATTGGCTAGTGCACTCCTGTTCAAACATACGATGGCTTTAAAAAAATAAAAAATAAATAAAAATTATATGCGAACAATATTTTTTCAGTGTTTATCAACAATTTGAAAAAAAAAATAAAAAATTAAAAAGTAAAATAAAACAGGACAGAATTTGAAGAAATTGACGGGGTTTCCGAAAGAGAAGACAAATGCAATCTGACCGTGTTAGCCCACTGTTGTTTTAAAAGAACGAAACACCAACTTTAAGTTTTAATCTTTATTCGTTTGTCAAACTTATATATATATCAGCATAGCATAACAAAAAGAAAAAGTCGCAAAAGAAAAAGTCGCAACTAAAATTACAATGGTTCCGCCGCTGCTGTTCATCTTCTGTCTTCTGTCAAAAAACTCTTTTTCGCCTCGTTCCCCATGCTTCCGCAGAGGATGCGTTCAACCTTTTATCGTTTGTCAGCAACACCCACTCAGTGGAGTTTTTGTTATAATAAGCGAATAAATTATTTGGTGACCAACATTAGGTAATTGGGTTGTTGCAGCTACCCTGGGGAGCAAAATAAAATAAATTATAATGAAAAGAGATGCATTTCCTAGAATAGCTTACGACACACTGGAAGCGAGCAAATATCCGTCCGTCCACATGTTGTTGTCCATCCACCCTTAGCACTGGCAAGCGGCTCCGAGAAATGCAAAGAAAAATGTAAACAAAAGGAAAATAACAGGGTTCCGCTGAGTTCAAATCTGTAGATAAAAAGTACATACGAGGTCTAATTTGGGAGGTATGAGGTGTTCCATATATGGGACAAAGCACCAGAAGGGATTATTTATTAGTTTTTTTAGTACATCAGAAGAATGTTTTGCTGTAATAGTTTAAAGAGTAAAAAATAAAAACTGTAATACTTCGTAAAGGTTCTATTTAAAATAATACAAACGACTACAGATTAGAAACTAGGTTTTTTTCTTTTATAAAGTATGGTATGCCAAAAAACAAGTTCGTTCACGGTTCAGGCATAAAATTATCTTGCATTTCTCGCATAAAATTAATGACTTGTATTCACAGCCGGCTTTCTTACATCTTCCAGCTTATTTAGCACTGCTAAATAAATTGATGAGAACATTTTTTCTTCGGCTCAGGTTCAGCCGCTTCATCAGCTGTATGAGAGGGTCTACCAACTTTTTGGTTTCCACTTTTATTTATAGACGCTAAACTATTAGCTACTTCTATACGAAAAGCCATTGAATCCATAATGTTTTTTTTGGGAATGGATCGCATCAGACAATCAGCCCTGTACTCCATCAAAGCAGCAACAGTGGCCAAATCAAGGAAATTTCTGATAAGGCGCAAGTCCATTTCTTTGACCTGATGAAAATCCGATAACACTGGAGCATCTGATCCAGAAGATCGACTCCACCCATATTCTCATTGTACAACTTAATAACTTCTGAGCGATCTTAGCTTGGTTCTTAAGCTGATAGCATTACTTCTCCCGATTTTGGACAGCATTCCGAACGCAGCTTTAGCCTTCCAGATTCTGCTGCACACATTCAGTTCGGTGCCACCGCGATTAGCCGAGACGACACTTCCTAAATAAAGAAAGTTGTCAACTTTCTCGACTTCCTGTCCGGCAATGTAAAGTTGAGCGTGGTTGTTAGAAGAAGTGCTCAGGGCTTTTGTTTTGGTTGTGTTTATTTTTAGCCCCACTTTGTTTGCCTCAGCTTCTAGATTTTGGGCCATCAAATGAAGATCCATTGTCCGATGTGAAAGTAGACAAACATCGTCAGCGTAATCTAGGTATCTAAGGTAAGATGTCATATTCCAACGAATTCCATAGTTGCCTTCCGTCAATGCTGCACGGAGTACATCGTTGATAACCACCAAGAACAATAGTGGGGACAGTATGCACCCTTGACGTACTCCACTTTGGACTTCAAAATCCTCCGACACCTTACCATTGTGCACCACGTGACACTTGCCGCCCTCGTATGTAGCTTTGATAATAGCTATAAGTTTTTCTGGGATGCCTCTCCTGCGCAAGGCCAACCAGATAGCATCTCGATTCAAGCTGTCGAAAGCCTTCTCGAAGTCGATAAACAGTCGAGGGTTGAATCTAAATGCTCTTTAATTCGTTCTAGAATTATTCTAGCTATTATTTTGGCTACAGCTGGAAGAACACATATACCTCTCCAGTTACCGCACTCCATCAAGTTACCTATCTTTGGATGCTTAATGATCATCCCCCCTTTTCCACTCCTGTGGAAATTGTTCACTATCCCAAGCTCTCCGTATTAGCGGATGCAGCAAATCTGCCGATGTATTTGGCGTCACTTGACATAGCTCGGCAGGGATGCCATCAATACCCACCGCTTTGTTTTTCTTGAGGGACTTGATTGCTGTTATTATTTCAGTTTTACTGGGAGGTACGGTGCGAATTCGGGAATATGTTGCTTCGAACTGCTCATTCGAATTCAAGATCATACCGCCGTCGTCTAAGTGATTTAGCACTGTAGCAAAATGTTCTCTCCATCTAGTGAGCTGATCCTCATCCGAAATCAGAAGGTTACCGTCTAGACTCTTCACTGGATGTTGTTTGGAGTTTCGACCACCAATGAGCTCCTTAGTGATGTTGTAAACAGTCCTACTGTCGCACCTACTTGCTGCTTCTTCAGCCCTTGAGGTCAGTGTGTTGACAAATTGACGTTTGTCACGTCTCACACTACGCTGCACTTATTTCTTCTTCGCACGGTATTGGGCTTCAAGCTCGGTTCTCTCTACTGCTGAGGCCGCTGCAATCCGAGCCTTGATTGCTGTACGCTCATCGATCCGTCTCCAGGTGTCTGTAGAAAGCCATGTGCGGTGGTGTTTCTGCTTTTTACCGACATACGTGCGTGCCCCAGTCGCAAAAGCATTTTTCACAGCACTCCAGTGGTCATCCATGTTCTCTATGCTGCTGATTGCTTCTGCTTCTAAGGCAAGATGGTCCCTGAACTGTTGGCGCACTTGGGGAACCTTGAGCCTGTCAATATTAAACATGGTGATGTTAAGTAGGTTTGAGCGGTTGCTGTTGACGAATGCAGTACGAAGGCGTAAATGAGCTACCATAAGATGATGATCTCGTTCTTGTCCGACATCAGCTCCACGTCTGTTTCGGACGTCCAGGAGACAATTTCTAAAGCGGCGACTGATCGCAATGTGGTCGATCTGGTTGGATGTTCGTTGCCTATCAGTAGAGACCCAGCTGATCTTATGGCAGGTGTTATGCTTAAACAGCGTACCTCCGATGACTAGGCGGTTTGTATTGCAGAAGTCCACAAACCGCTCGCCATTGTCAGTACGGTCTCCCACGCCGTGAGCTCCCATCACGTGCTTAAGCATAGTGTTGTCGCTACCCACCTTGGCATTGAAATCTCCCATTACCATTACGATGTCCCCATTAGGCGGTTGGTTGTAGGCGGCGCCTAAGTGGCTGTAAAAATTATCCTTTTCATCCTCAGTCGCGTCTATAGTCGGAGCATAACACTGTATGATGTTAATTTTTCTAACTCTACTCTGAAACCTAGCCGTCAATATCCGGTCACTATGGGGTTTCCAGGATATGAGGCTACTACGTGCTGGAGTTAGCATGAGTCCTACGCCAGAACTCCGTGCACTTCCAGCTGGTTTACCAGAGTAGAGCATCACAGTGCTTTTTGTTGGGGAGATGTATTCCCCAGCATCGTACCATCTTATCTCGCTCAGCCCTAAGATGTCGATTTTATACCGTGCGAATTCGCGATCCAATTGGAGGAATCTGGCGTTATAAGGCCCTTCCTTGAGTGAGTCCAGGAGGGTCTTAACGTTCCAGAATCCGATCGTTGTCCGTGTCCGATAGCCAAAGGTCGTCAACAAATTATCCCTCCTTATCCGAGGCGATTGTTTCCGTTTCGGAGCAAGATTTGTTTTACGGTTGCGGCTCGCTGGGCCACAGACCAACCGACACTTATCCTGTTTTTTGGCGCAGGAAGCTCGCCATTCGTCCTCTCCCGTTAGCAATTTCCGAAGAAATTCCCAGATGACACCACGAGGAGGTGGGAGTAGGGCTTACTAACAGAGCTGCTAGGTTTTCGGCTGCAGTGGCTCCTACTCGTTACTTAGCGGACCAGCACCTATCGGGAGATGCTGCCCCTACGAGGTCTTTGTTAGTCGTTTGCCATCCGATAAGATGCTCCACGACCTTTCTTTTTTAGTTCCGTATCAGACAACAATGGTGTATTTGGGAATCTGTTTAGCCTAACAGTGCCAGCACTAAATATTTTTCGCTCTAGTAGAACCTCAAAGACTGCATAGGAAGAAAAATAGTTGTCGAAGTAAAGCTTGCGATCTATCACATTTGCCGGTATACGATGGGCTAGATGCAAAACAATTGCAGAACTAAAACCAATTTTTTTCACCATCTCGTTATCTAATGGACTGGTAGATCCTTGGTACACAATAAAATCATAAGGTATTCCACTTTTACCGCATAGAACGAAGACTTTGATACCCCACGGATATGGTTTTGATTTAATGTACTGCTTTATGTTTATTTGAGCCTTAAATGGAATGATTTGCTCATCTATACATAGATTTTCCTCCAATTTATGATCAAGGCAATGTATACGAACTGCTTCAATTATGGGCCACACCTTTAATAATAAGTAAAACGACAAGATAGAATTACATAATAGAAAAGTAGAAGTACCAATATTTACTTTAAAAAGACGATCTGTACAATTCGGGGCGCGTTCATTGGCATCAACAAGGTGAAGATGGTTTCGGATGGAAAGAATTCGTTTCAAGGACATATTGTCAGTGAAAAAAGATATTCCTAAATTTTTATTCCAAAACATGTGGATTCGAGTGAATTTCAGACTCCAATCATTAAATGGATAGCAAAAACTGTTTGGATCTCTGTTAGTGTACACTGTTTAAACGGCCTCGCCATTTACGTCCGTAGCGATATAGCTTACCAAGTTCCACCACAGTATGGCCACTGTTCCAATCCGGAATTTAATTTCAAATGGCTAAAATTCATCGTCCGTAAGCAAATAATCCACTACTGTTTTATCTACAGAAGCCCTAGTGCGGATAGCAACTCGACTTTTAACGAATTTGATGCGTGTTCCGATTCCATCACACGAATTGTCTCCCTGTATCCTCATACTGAAATCGTCATTGCGGGCGATTTCAATATACACAATTCGGAGTGGCTTCGACATTCTGGCCAGACAACACCCGAAGGAAGGTATGTTGAACTTTTCGCTGAGATAAACAATCTGACTCAGCTTGTAAATGAGCCTACACGTATACCGGACATTGTAAGTCATTCTGCCAACACTCTGGACTTGTTTCTTACTTCACACCCTGATAAATACATCATTGATGTTTTAGCGCCTCTAGGCCGGTCCAACCACAACATCGTATCAGCTAAATTCTCGTATTCTGACCACACAGTTAAAGAAAAAAACTCCCAAAAGAAGAGTATGGCGTTACGAGAAAGCCAATTGGGACGGCCTTAATAGTTTCTTTAGAAGTTTTAACTGGTCGCTGTACTTCCTCGATAGCGACGTGGATGCCGCCGCTGATATGATTACTGACACCATCCTCTTAGGTATGGATGCCTTTATTCCTAACAGAACAAAAGGCATCAAACCTAAGGCAAAATCGTGGTTTGACCAGAGCTGCAAAGAGGCTATCAGGGTGAAAGAGGTAAGTTTTCGGTCTTTTAAAGCCAACAAATCTGAGGAAAACCGAAAGAAGTTTAAACAAGCCAGAAATGACTGCAATGCTCATATTCGACGTGTAAAATTCCTATATGACCAAAAATTGAGGCAAAAAATTCTACAATGTCCCAAAGGTAGTAAACATTTTTGGTCATTCGTCAAAAATATTAAAAATGCTGCCTCGCCCGCCATCCCAACGCTCATTTATAATGACATTCCAGCTGTCAGCTCCTTAGACAAAGCCAATCTGCTTGCTGCTCACTTCGCAGCGAACTCCACCCTGCCAGATATTACTTTGTTTCCACCTGTACTTCAGAGCGTCGAATTTTCCATGGGACAAGTCCACTTTCGCACTCGTACAGTTGCAGGAGTACTCAAAGGTCTCAACATACACAAATCCGCTGGTCCAGATGGAATCTCCCCCATAGTTCTGAAGAGGTGTTCTTCCACGATGGCAAAACCTCTGCGTAAGCTTTTCTGTCTGTCCTACTCTTCTGGGCTCTTTCCGAGAAGATGGAAAACAGCATTTGTCCAGCCCGTCCCTAAAAAAGGCGAATCTTCTTCCCCGTCCAATTACCGAGCCATTGCACTAACGTCCCTTCTTTCCAAGGTCATGGAAACGCTGATAAATCGTCAGCTTATGAAATATCTTGCTTCACGAAAACTCCTCAATGAGCGGCAGTATGGTTTTCGTAGCAATAGGTCCACTGGTGATTTGATAGCATATCTCACCGAGAAGTGGAACCAATCTCTACATCACTTCGGCGAAACAAAGATGGTTGCGCTCGATATTTCTAAGGCATTTGACAGAATTTGGCATCAGACTCTTTTGTCGAAAATGCGTGCATATGGCATCGATGAGTCTCTTCTTCAATGGATTAGAAATTACCTTTCGGGCCGTTCAATACAAGTTGTCTTGGACGGCTTCAAGACTGCAATTCACCATATAAATGCTGGTGTTCCCCAGGGCTCCGTTTTGTCTCCGACTCTCTTTCTCATTTTTATAAATGACCTCTTGTCTGCTACTTCTAATCCAATCCATTCCTTCGCTGATGACAGTACCCTCAGTTTTTCATATTCGTTCCCTAGCTCACGTCCCTGCTCTTCGGCCGTAGAAGAGGAACGCCATCGTATGTTAAACACATTAAATTCCTACCTGGACAGCATAACCAAATGGGGTTCAATCAATAGAGTGGAATTTAATGTATCCAAAACTCAATGCTGTCTTCTGTCTCTCAAGCGAAACCAAGACCCTCAACCATTATCCATGAATGGTACTTGTATCGCTGAATCCGAAAGACTTGCCATTCTCGGTATGTGCATCAATAACCGTCTTCGATGGAACGATCACATATTCGAAGTCGCCAAAAATGCTGCAAAATATCTAGGATTCCTTAAGCGGTGCAAGAAATATTTTACCCCGTCTGATCTGGCCTCCATCTATAAGGCATTCATCCGCCCAAAGCTGGAATATAACGCCCACATTTGGTCTGGTGCACCCAAGACCGTTCTGCACATTCTAGATAGGGTACAGGATTCATTTATAAGCCGAACAACACGTTTGTGGAACGATCTACCAGCCTCTGTGTTTCCTCATCATTACAGCCTACAAACATTTAAAGCCAACGCAAACCGGCATCTCCTCTGTCTCTTTCCCCCCTTTTCCCAACCGCCCGTGCCCTGAGAACCAGTATAAGGGTATTAGTAATCCCTTTGGCACGCCCAAATTATAAAAAAGAAAAAAAATTGGATTATTACGTACAGCATATATGTTTGTATACTTCTGGACATTTTAAAAAAAAACTGGTGTTAGATATCGAGAGAAATAAGAAAATGCACTATCGATCTCGACTTCTTCATAGTTTTTGTCGTTGATAAAAGTAGTGTTAGGGCATTCGGTATTCCGCACATGTCGCCATTGCATTTTGTCCTTAGACGTAAAAGTAAACGGAAATGCCAGGGTTGGTAGTGGTACTGCTGACATAGATGTTGCTGAATCAGTTGTAAGTAAATTGATGTTCGTTTCGTCTATAGAATTGAAGGTAGCTGATGAAATTGCTTCGAGTATTTCTCCGTCAACAGCACCGAGTTCTTCAACATCATTTGGCTCTTCATGCGACGGCAGCAAATTTTCTTCAATTGCTGGCTGCATTTGAATCATTCCATAATTGATTTCATCAAAATTTCGGTCATCATCACCAAATTCGGACAATTGATCCAATATTTGCATAATTTCTTCATCTGGACAACCCTTTGAACCTATTTCCTAAATGCTATGTCCCATATCTGGTACATTGATTTTTAACGGTTGTACCGTTGTAAATCTATGTCCAATATCTGGGACATTGATTTCTTGGAGCCTTACTTACCACTCGAAAAGGTTTTTCACGGAAATGTTTACTTAAAATCACTTAAGATCCTTTACACGAAGGTATTCTTACAAAAATTAGAAAAAATTGAAATTTACTAACACCAAATCAAAACTAGTTATTTCGCACTTGAAAAAAATACGCGAGGTACATCCACGAATCTCGATGAAACATTTGCTCAAAATCTCAAATGACATCTGAATGTGGCTACTTCGTTATTTGATTTTCGCCGATTTTTGAATTTTCAGTGAATGAAGCTAAAAAGAAATTATTTTTGCTTTAAAAGCCGCCACTTCATGGTGTCCCATAAATGGGACAAATTCACAGAAAGGGCTAATAACAAAGGTTCAATTTTTTTCCAGAATGTAATCGAAAGTTTTAAATGACATTCTAGTGTATTCCAAAAACTTCTTTTCATTGTTCCTTAATTGTGGATATAAATGATGGAACTCGCCTTTTTCTTTTCTATTTAAATTAATTTCGTGCACTTTCTTTCGTTTTCTATTTCTAAACAATTTGAAATATAAACCCTCGTTTAAAAACTGTTCCTCTGATGATGAATGCATCGCTACAAATAACAGAATAGCACTGAACAGCTTCAATATGGGCACTATCTCGCTTCTCGAATCGCTTCACTGTGCGCACCATCTCGCTTCTCGCATCGCATCGCTTTGTCGCACCACTGTGCGCGCAGCCTTACCATTTGAGACTAATCTGAACAGAATATGACGGTCTGATAGTGCGAGAAGGCAGAAAATTAGCCGCCTAAATTCAGCACGCGGACAAATTGCATTCATCCTCTTCTTATACAGTAACACAGTAAATTCATGTTCTATGCCAAGCGGGTTGCTCAGGGTTCGCTCTAAGTTTGGGAAGCCTGGAGTCGCTCTGAAGTATGCTACACCTACATAGGTGGCGCTAAAGTTCGCCGTGAATCTGGGCCTCAACCAACAAGCCTCTCCATTTAGCTCGGTCTTTAGTTATGTAATTGCCTCTAGTTCCACACTCCAAATTGGTCGAGGTCCCCTTGAACGTGTGCGCGCCCCCTACAGCGAGGAGGCCCTCTACTGCGTCGTCCCTTCGTGCTAGATTCGAAGACTCTGCGGGCCGAGCGTTGGCGTCCATCCGCTGTACATGTCCTAGCAATCTCGAATGTGCAATACGGAATTTTTTGACTAGGTCGGAATGAACAGAGTTTTATACAGAGTCTCCTTGGTTGTTCGAGACAGGACTTCACTGTTGAATTGCCTTATTAGCCCGAAAAGAGAGCGATTGGCAGAGTTATTCTTCCCTTAATGTCATTGTGAGAGTTAATAACAGAGCCAAGGTAGACAAAAGCCCTTACTACCCCGAAGTTGTAGCGACCAACTGTTGGACAGAACGCCAATTCGTCGATGTTGATTGTTCCTTGCTGTCAGCATATAAGTATGTACTTAGTTTTGCCCTCGTTTACTGCTTAAACCATTTTGGCCGCTTCGGCTTCAAAACTTGCAAACGCATCGGTGACAGCCCGCTAATTTCTTCCAAATATGTCAATATCGTCGGCGTATGCAAGCAGTTGTACCGACTTTTGATAGATTGTGCCTCTGGTGTTGGCTTGTGAGTTCCGCACAATCCGTTCAAGTACAATATTAAAAAAGACACATGACAATGCGTCACCTTGTCTTTGTCTAAACCTTTTTTTTACATCAAAGGTCTCGGTGAGGTCATTACCGACCTTGATGGAGCAGCGAGCGTTCTCCATCGTCAGCCTGCACAGACGGACAAGTATGGCAGGGATGTCAAAACTAGACATGGCTCTATATAGCTCTTCTCTATAGCTGCTATCATAGGCGCCCTTGAAGTTGATGAAGAGATGATGAGTATCGATTTGAACTTCTTGGGTTTTCTCCAGGATCTGCCAAAGTGTGAAGATTTGATCGTCGGTGGACTTTCCTGGCCTGAAACCGCACTGATGGGCGCCAATCAGGCTGTGAATAAAAGGTTTCAGGCGTTCACACAATATCGCAGAAAAGATCTTATATGCGATGTTGAGGATATTGATGCCTCTATAATTGGCGCAGTTGGGGGGTCTCCTTTCTTGTAGATCGGGCAAACGATGGTGAGATTCCATTCATCAGGCATACACTTGTCGACCAAATCTTAGAGATGAGTTGGTGTATGCACTCTGGTGGTAGCGGGATGTTGGTCTTCGTCGCCATTGTACAGTTTGCCGAAGTTATTTTTCCATATTCTCAGCACCGACTGTGATTCCACTACGAGGTTTCCATTCGCATCTCTACAGGTTTCTGTACAGGTACTGCTTCTCTGACACGTTCTTTTCACCCTTTGGTAAAACTTCCGTACATTGTCCCTGGAGTATAAGCTCTCAATATTCTCGATGTCACTTCTCATGCACTTTCTTCTTCTTTTAGAGAAGCCGTTGCTCTTCCCGCCTCTTTTGCTCGTAGAGCTCACGAAAAGCTATTGTCTTCCACTACAGCGCCGCTTTATATCCCTCTTGTTTGCTGCATGCACTCACCGGCACTCCAAACCAGGGGTTTCGAGGTGTTGGTCAGGCGAAACTCAGCGCATCAGTTGTGGAGTGTCTGATAGCATGTTGCCAGTGGTCTTCGGTACTTGATGATGGTGGCATAGGGGTGATTGAGAGATTTCGGGATACGCGTTCAACGAAGACCCTGGCGGTCTCTGGCTTTTCGACGTTAAATTTTCTCACAGTGATTCTTCCTTGTTGCTTAGTTTGGGATATCCGCATTCGTACCTTGGCTCGGAAGGTCCGGACATCCAGAATACTGGAGGCATATCTTGCGTCGACCTCAACATGATCAATTTGCTTGATCGATACATGCTCATTGGACCGCCATGTCTGCTTGTGAATATTAAGAAAAGGGAACCATGTGCGTGCTATGGTGACGCTTCGCTCCACAGCGAAATCAATTAGTCTTAGTTGTCAGACATGTTGTAGTATAGGCTATATTTACCTACTGTCCTACCAAAGGCGTCATCCTCTCCAATTTTGGCGTTAAAATTGCTCAAAATGATTTTAAAGTCATATTTAGGACATTGCTCGTATGGTTTGTCGAGGAGCTCGTAGAAACAATCTTTGGTGGCATGGTCCTTTTCTTCCGTGGGGGCATGAACACATATACATTGTCTTAATACACTCGCGAACGTGTTGGAAGCTTAAGACTTCTTGCCTAATTCTGCTGCTTATAACGAATCCGCATCCAAATAAGCGCTGCTTGTTGTCTCTGTAGCAATCACCGTAGTAGATGTCACAGTTTTTCACCATCTTTTTGCCCGGCTCATCCGATCACACTTCATGGATGGCGGTTCCTTTCCTTTCCTTTAGATGGCGCTACAGTCCGGGGTGGACCTGGGCCTCAACCAACAAACCTCTCCAGCCAGCACGGTTACGAGCCAGCTGCCTCCAGTTGCGCACGCCAAGTTGGTTGAGGTCCCTCTCCACTTGTTTGCGCCACCTACCGCGAGGTCGTCCTCTACTGCGCCGTCCGTCCGGGTTGGATTCGAAGACTTTCTTAGCGGGAAGGTTGGGCTCCATCCGCTCTAAATGACCCAGCCATCTTAGTCGCTGTATGTGAACTCTTCTGGCTAAGTCGATGTCCTTGTACAGGCCGTATAGTTCGGCATTGTACCTTCTCCTCCACTCACCGTCTATGCAGACGGGACCAAAGATCGCTCGAAGAACTTTTCTCTCGAAATAACCAAGGGCATGCTCATCCGGTTTTTTCAAAGCCCATGCCTCTGCGCCATACAGCAGGACTGGGATGATTAATGTCTTATAAAGAGTTACCTTAGTAGTTGGAGATAGGGCTTTGCTACTCAATTTCCGTTTTAGCCCATAGAAACAACGATTGGCAAGAGTAATTCTCCGTGTGATCTCTCCATTCATGTCATTTGCGGAGCTGACCATAGAGTCTAGGTAGACAAAATCCTTTACTACCTCAAAATTGTATCTGTCTATTGTGGCGTTCTGCCCAAGACGCCGATGTTGGGTGTCCTTTTTTGTAGACAGCATATATTTTGTTTTGCTTTCATTGACCGCTAGACCCATCTTTGCTGCCTCGATCTCAATACTCGTAAATGCCCCATTGACGGCCCGCTGAGTTCTTCCGATTATGTCAATGTCATCGGCATAAGCGAGTAGTTGTACAGACTTGAAGAAGAATGTACCTCCGGGGTTGGCTTGTGAGTTTCGTACAATTCTCTCAAGTATTATGTTAAAGAGATCGCATGATAGCGCGTCACCTTGTCTAAGACATTTCCTGACATCGAACGGTTCGGTGATGTTCTTACCGACTTTGATGGAGCAGCGAGAGTTCTCCATCGTCATTCTGCACAAACGGACGAGCTTGGCAGGGATTCCAAGACTAGACATGGCTCTGTATAACTCGTCTCTATACACGCTATCATAGGCAACTTTGAAATCGATGAAAAGGTGGTGCGTATCGATTTTATATTCATGGGTTTTTTCCAAGATCTGCCGTAGTGTGAATATTTGGTCAATGGTGGACTTTCCAGGCCTGAAACCGCACTGATAAGGACCTATCAGGTTGTTGACGATCGGTTTTAGGCGTTCACATAGTACGGCAGACAGGATCTTATATGCGATATTTAGGAGACTTATACCTCTGTAGTTGGCGCAGTTCAGAGGGTCTCCTTTCTTCAGGATCGGGCAAACGATGCTGAGGTTCCATTCATCGGGCATACTTTCGTCCGACCAGATTTTACAGATGAGCTGGTGCATGCTCCTTTCCAACTCATCTCCTCCTGCCTTGAAGAGTTCAGCGGCAAGGCCGTCGGCTCCAGCAGCTTTGTTGGATTTGAGTTTAGATATCGCTATCCTCACTTCATTATGATCGGGTTGACGGGAATTTTGACTGCCATCGTCACTGTTGAATGGCTCATTCTGCCTGACAGCGGAATATTGGTCATCATCGCCGTTTAACAGTCTGCAGAAGTGTTCCTTCCATATCCTCAGCACCGACTGCGATTCTACTACTATGTTGCCATTTTCGTCCCTGCAGGCTTCTGTTCTGGCTTTGAAACCCTGGCATGTTCTTTTTACCCTTTGGTAAAATTTTCGAACATTATTCCTGCAATAAAGTCTCCCAATCTCCTCGATCGAGCGCTTCTCATGCTCTTTTTTCTTCTTTCTGAGAAGTCGATGTTCCTCTTTTCTCCTGCGCACGTAGAGCTCGTAAGCAGCTCTAGTCCTTCTATGCAGCGCCGCTTTGTACGCCTCTTGTTTTGCTGCATGTGCTTGCCGGCATTCCTCATCAAACCAGGGGTTTCGTTGTGGTGGGCGAGAGAAACCCAGTACATCATCTCTGATGGTTTTTTGGCAACGCTGCCACTGGTCTTCCGTATTTGCTGCTGGCGGCATAGGACTAAGATTGAGATTAGAAGAAACACGATCGGCAAAGGTTCTGGCGGTCTCTTGCGATTGTAGCTTTTCGACGTCAAATTTCCTCACAGCATTTCGTTGATTTCGCTCCGTTGTGGATATCCGCATCCGTACCTTGGCTACAACTAGGTAGTGATCCGAGTCCACGTTGGCTCCTCGGAAAGTCCGGACACCCAGAATACTGGAAGAGTGCCTTGCATCGATCGCAATGTGATCGATTTGGTTGACGATTTTTCGATCAAAGGAGATCCATGTTCCTTTGTGAATATCGAGACGTGGGAACCGCGTACTAGCTATAACAAAGTTTCGCCCCGCCGCAAAGTCGATTAGCCTGAGTCCGTTGCCGGAAGTGTAGTCGTGCAGGCTGTGCTTTCCGACCACGCTACTAAAGACTTCCTCTCTTCCTAGCTTTGCGTTAAAGTCGCCTAGGATAATTTTAACGTCGTGGCTAGGGCATTGCTCATACGTCTTGTCCAAGAGCTGGTAGAAGTCATCCTTTGTCGCGTCGTCCTTCTCCTCGTGAGGGGCGTGAACGCATATTAGGCTAATGTTGGCAAATTTAGCCTTGATACGGATAGTCATGAGGCGCTCGTTCACATGCCGGAAACTCAAGACTTCTTGCCTAAGTCTGTCTCCAATGACAAATCCGCACCCGAATAGACGCTGTCCTTTTTGTCTGTAGCAATCGCCGTAGTAGATGTCGCAGTTTTTCATACTCCTTTTGCCCGGCCCATCCCATCGCACTTCTTGGATGGTGGTAATGTCTGCTTTGAGACACTCTAGGGCCTCCGCAAGTTGTTCGGCTGCACGTGGTTTGTAGAGGGACCTAACATTCCATGTGCAGACACGAAGATCGTTGTCCTTTTTACGTTTGCATGGGTCGTCAACAGTAAGATCATCCGTATCCGAGGCTGTTGGTTGCTCGTAACCAAAGGTTTTTTACGTGGTAGGGAAGTTAACCCGACGGCACAACCCCCAACCTGGAGGGTCAGATCCTTTTTTTTGGTACCCCTAGGACAAGAGGCCGGATACACCGATGTCAGTAACCCACTTCGGGGATATGAGCGCTGCCGTTGGCCCAATAAGGGTTCATCCGCCACCATCTCTTTTTCAATACCCTGACGTAGTAGTGAAAATCCTTACAGACCTCAGCTCCATGATGAGGTAGCTCCAGTAAGGTATCCGCTGGTCTGTAGACGTCACCGTTGATTCCATCGAGAGAATTCGTCCGCCGCACGTCCTCCTTCTGAGGACCTCTTGCTAGACTTCTGAGACGCATATTTCAGCCGATCAGGTCAACAAGAGATGCCTCGTCCGGTTAGACATATGCGCGCTGAAGTTCACCCAGATGTGCTTATGCAGGTCTGAGTGTTCAGCTGCACATATATCGTCAGACTCAGCATACGCTCATCGTTAGTTCACTATCAGATAGCTATCCAGCGGGCACCGCGTGGAGGTGATGATGCGATTTTGCCCACCAATGGATGGCGGTTATATCTGCTTTATAGCAGACTAGGGGCTCTGCTAATTGTTCGGCTGCACGTGGTCTGTTAAGGGTCGAAACATTCCACGTACAGACCTGAAGGTCGTTGTCCTTGTTTCGTTTGTACACCAAACGTTGGGTCGTTGAATCGTTTCTTTATTTTAAAATTTATCGTTATCTTTATTTTTTTGAATGCATAACACTGGCAGTAGCTTGGTCATATGGCTGGAAATATTGTTCGATTTGTTGATGATGAGTCGTCTATGATATCGGTTATGGGGGAAAATAATACTGTGAATCAGAAGCAAAGACAAAAAAAATAACAAAAATCTCCCCAGTTATCTCTCAAGCATATACAACTGAGCTTCAAAAAAATAACCACTACACCAAAATCGTTCTCTCTCTCTCTCTTTTTATCAATCGTTTCATGTTAAGGGTATTCTTAACCCCTTTATGTCTAGCTGAACCCGTGCTCGCCTTGCTTCGCTTTCTAAAGGCTTCCTCATGCGAACAAAATATGTAATATCACAAGGAATAAAGAAACATCAAAGTATTTGTCTAAGTCCATAAAATTGTTGTGTACAATAAATTTAGTGGATTAATTGAATTTTATCAATCCCGTTCCAATGGGTAACTTTCCTAATCCCTAAGTTTTCTGTATTGGTTATGAATTACCCGAGTAATAAGAGGTTAAAGGAAGTAAAGTCAGTAAAATCAAACAAAAACTGCAAAAATGGTCGCAAAAAGTGGGCTGGGTAAAAAACGACATAGCCTATAACCTTCCCGGGATCTTAAGAAACATTTCAAAAAAAAAATTCATCCAAATCTGTCCAGCGGTTCTCACGCCATTAGGTAACAAGAGAAAAACCCTACCGTTTTATTATATGTATAGATCTTCCTTCAGTTTCAGCTACCCAACACTTTCGTTTCCTAGTTTTAGTTGTGTCAAATTATCGGGCTTTTACTGTACTTCTAATTTTCAGAGAAGCTTGTGGCAACACTGTACGATATTTCATTTTGGAAGTAAACAGCTATCGCCTTCTGAGCGAAACCATGTAACATGATCCCTATTAAGTCTGTCAACCGACACCGATCCAACACCACGTTGCTAAATACCCCGCTAATTTAATACCAATTATTTTTATAGTGATATATATAATTATTTTACACGTATTTCGTTTGTGTCGTCTATACCACGTATAAATCTTACCTTTTGCAACAATGCTGCCTCACAGAAAGTTCTGCGCGAGACACACTGCCGAAATGTGTTTTACACGTACCCATTTGCCTACTTGTTACATTCACTTACAACCGAACTACAGTTTGATCGAAATCGAAAAGTTCAGAAAAACGAAACCAGGTAGAGAACCTATGGCGAAAGTTAGGCACTACAATTTGGACATTAAGTACGCGGGTGAATACCTAGCTCGCCCTCTACCATCTGGCGGACTGGACATAATATACAATCAAGACATTGTAGACGGTGCCATGCTTTCGGATCAGGCAGATTTTAATTACCACGATCATCAATTCGAAATATCGAAAACGATCTATTTTGATCATCACATAAGTCGCGTACGGAAAGTTCCATGTGCGCTAGAAAGTGACACTAAAGCTTTCATTGGTGACGTCAGATTATTGACCGATAAGGGTTTCAGTCATAAGCGTACATATCATACTGTTCTTGGAGGGGATTTTTTTAATCCCGTATTTATGGATGGCGAGCTGATTGGATATGCTATATGTGAAAAACTGGCCGGATACGATGCCGTCAGCGGACTCTTGCATCCAGATGATGGATTCTATGAGGAAATGATACTCCGGTACACTGACAAGACAACAAAAACTGTCGATGGGATTATGTTTGCTGGATCACAAAATGACAACTGCTGCAACATTGAGGAGGCCATCATTTTTGATGTACATTATTGTATGGATTGCCGCATGTTCAATACTAAAATATAATTTGTATTTTATTTCGACTCATACATACATATATGTGTGTTATTTTAAAAAAAAAAGTGTACATTTCGTTAAATTAAACGTCATCGAAGAATCGATATATGTTTTTTTCTTTCACTGCCGTATCGCGAACCATGTGCATTCTTTACCTAGGAACCACAGTTTTGTATCGTCGAATCCCCTGCATCTACGATAGGTTAACCTTTATACAAGGTAGGTAGGCGTAGCGGTTCAAAAGAATCCAATTAGCGCTATTTGCGCCATTTCGATACCACAAACTTATGTA
Organism: Brachypalpus laphriformis; assembly: GCA_945910035.1. Taxonomy (NCBI): domain Eukaryota; kingdom Metazoa; phylum Arthropoda; class Insecta; order Diptera; family Syrphidae; genus Brachypalpus; species Brachypalpus laphriformis. The sequence continues at coordinate 41,341,060 of OX246753.1, forward strand.
TCCTGGGTGTATGATGAAGTTTCCGTTTGAGAAAGAGAGATATATTAGACCCAGCCCGTTGTGTTGAGGTAAATGATCAGGGCTCCAATCCTTTTGTCAGATATCTCTCTCAGGTCGTCGAAGATGGGTTCACCTAGAGTACGTGGTTTGGTTCCGCTCGGACCGTGCATCTGCAAAGAAAGTGGAGGAGAGATTCTTTCTCGTTAGTAGGAATATTTTTGCAGCTGCGGCAGAATGTACTATGGGGATGCCGAGTTTGGCTGTATCCTGGCCAATGGCCTGTGCTTATGGCTACAATTCTGTAAATATCTGGTCGTGATCTGCTTATTTTAGTTTAGGTTAGAGGGAAGTGCACCTAGGTACTTCTCACGGATACCAAACGGTCCATTGTGTTTCGCTTTTTTTGGTTTGTGGAACATATTAAGACTCTTTATCTTTTGTTCTGTATAGTAGGGAACCAACCCGAGCTCTTTATGAATCGTACCATGTTCTTTGGTGGAATTGGCACAAGTTCCTCGAAGAACCTGTTACCCATGTGGTATTGGCGGCGGTTTTGTAGATTTGGAAAGTCACATAGCAAGTGTTTCATACTTGTTATCTCTTCCGCGTCTTGACAGCTCCTGCAGTAGTCGGGTGAGTTAATGCCTAGTCTTGCGGACATTTCCTCATCGCGCAGTGTCCTGTGAGTGCACCTGTCAAGATATTTACGTACTTCTTTTTTGCTCATTGCCTGCAGGCTTTTGGTTCTTCTTTCATTCAATACCGGCCATAAACTGCGAGATATGATTCAGTTGCCTCTGGTAATCCTTGCAGAGTTGATCAGCCCTCTTGTTTTGAGGTCGATTTTGCTTTTTCGTACACCAGTAGGAACTTCTTTTGATGTCTGACTATGTTCTATATCTAAATCTGATCTTTTTTTTGGCTAGTTCATCTGCTTTCCCATTCACTTCCATATTGCATTATGGGTGTTGCATATATTGTTCAGTGAATTTCGGCACCTGGAAACTGCTTTTGATCTAACTTCCTCGCTGTCTAGTGCTTTGATTGCCGTTTGACTATCCAAGAAGATAGTAATCTTGAAAGGATTGACTTTCTTTCTATGAATGGTCTGTACTGCTCTTTCAATAGCGAAAACTCCCGCTTGGAAGATACTGCAATCGTTGTGATTTGAGGCGAATCGCGCTCTTGGCAGCTGTGCTTCGAATGTACTCATCCAGGGGAGGGAGGGGAGAGATTTAACATCACCTACAAGGCTGCTTGCGATGTTGATCGCAGTGTTCCTGTCAAGTTTATGCAAGCTATTCGTTGTACCTTAGTTAGGTTTACTAGCGTTGCATTACACCATACAATGATAACTTAGGTAAGTACAGGTCTGACAATTACTGTATACATCCAGTTGATTATGGACGGACACAGGCCACATCGTTTACCAAAGTTTTCCTTAGAAGCGTAGTACTTACTACTTACTTATGTCCTTTAACCCCTCGGGGGGCATAGGGCGTCAACCACGCCTGCGCGCCATCGTGTTCGGAGTTCTGCAAGGCGTTTGAGCTGCTTCCAACTCATTCCTAAAGAGCTCGATTCCTCCCCAACTGTTCTGCGCTACGTTTGTCTAGGGCGTCCTGCTATTCTGCCTGCCTGGGTAAGCAGATTCCACTGCTTGGCGTATTTTGCAATGGAGTTGTCTTTGCGCCACAGGGTGTGTCCAATCCATTGCCACTTCTTCTTCGTATAGTAATGCTTATAGGTTCTTGGCCGTTCTCGTACAAAATTGTTCGCTGGAGATGCGGTTCGGCCAAAAAATCCTCAAATTGATTCTTAAGCATTTGTTTACGAAGACTTGCAGCTTGCGTGTGTTAATGGTGTCCACCTTCCAGGTACTTCACCCATAGAGCAGCGCTGATTCTACGTTGGAGCATTGCTTCTCCAGATTTTGGACAGCATTCCGAACGCAGCTTTAGCCTTCCAGATTCTGCTGCACACATCCAGTTCGGTGCCACCGCGATAGCTGAGACGACACTTCCCAAATATAGAAAGTTATCAATTTTCTCGACTTGCTTTCCGCCAATGTTAAGTTGAGCGTAGGTATTAAAAGTGCTCAGGGCTTTTGTTTTGGTTGCGTTTATTTTTAGCCCCACTTTGTTTGCCTCAGCTTCTAGATTTTGGGCCATCAAATGAAGATCCATTATCCGATGTGAAAGTAGACAAACATCGTCAGCGTAATCTAGGTGTTTAAGGTAAGATGTCATCGTCCAACGAATTCCATAATTAGCTTCCGCCAATGTTGCACGGAATACATCGCTGATAGCCACCAAGAATAATAGTGGGGACAGTATGCACCCTCGACGTACTCCACTTTGGACTTCAAAATCGGCCGACACCTTACCATTGTGCACCACGTGACAGTTGCCGCCCTCGTATGTAGCTTTGATAATAGCTATATGTTTTTCTGGAATGCCTCTCCTGCGCAAGGCCAACCAGATAGCATCTCGATTCAAGCTGTCGAAAGCCTTTTCGAAGTCGATAAACAGTAATTGTAGCGGAGACCTATACTCAACGCATTGTTCGATTATGATCCGTAAGGTGTTAATGTGGTCGATGCAGGAGGATCCAGCGCGAAAGCCTGCCTGTTCGACATCGAGAGTTGAATCTAAATGTTCTTTAATTCGTTCTAGAATTATTCTAGCTATTATTTTGGCTACAGCTGGAAGAACACATATACCTCTCCAGTTACCGCACTCCATCAAGTTACCCTTCTTTGGAAGCTTAATGATCATCCCCCTTTTCCACTCCTGTGGAAATTGTTCACTATCCCAAGCTCTCCGTATTAGCGGATGCAGCAAATCTGCCGATGTGTTTGGCGGCGCTTGAAATACCTCGGCAGGGATCCCATCAATACCTACCGCTTTGTTCTTCTTGAGGGACTTGATTGCTGTTATTATTTCAGTTTTACTGGGAGGTACGGTGCGAATTCGGAAATTTGTTGCTTCGAACTGCTCATTCGAATTCAAGATCATACTGCCATCGTCTAAGTGATTTAGCACTGCAGCAAAATGTTCTCCCCATCTAGTGAGCTGATCCTCATCCGAAATCAGAAGGTTACCGTCAAGACTCTTCACTGGATGTTGTTTGGAGTTTCGACCACCAATGAGCTCCTCAGTGATGTTGTAAACAGTCCTACTGTCGCACCTACTTGCTGCTTCTTCAGTTCTTGAGGCCAGTGAGTTGGCATATTGACGTTTGTCACGTCTCACACTACGCTGCACTTATTTCTTCTTCGCACGGTATTGGGCTTCAAGCTCGGTTCTCTCTACTGCTGAGGCCGCTGCAATCCGAGCCTTGATTGCTGTACGCTCATCGATCCGTCTACAGGTTTCTGTAGAAAGCCATGTGCGGTGGTGTTTCTGCTTTTTACCGACATACGTGCGTGCCCCAGTCGCAAAAGCACTTTTCACAGCGCTCCAGTGGTCATCCATGTTTTCTTGCAATATGCTGCTGATTGCTTCTGCTTCTAAGGCAAGATGGTCCCTGAACTGTTGGCGCACTTGGGGAACCTTGAGCCTGTCGATATTAAACATGGTGATGTTAAGTAGGTTTGAGCGGTTGCTGTTGACGAATGCAGTGCGAAGGCGTAAATGAGCTGCCATAAGGTGGTGATCTCGTTCTAGTCCGACGACAGCTCCACGTCTGTTTCGGACGTCCAGGAGACAATTTCTAAAGCGGCGACTGATCGCAATGTGGTCGATCTGGTTGGATGTTCGTTGCCTATCAGTAGAGACCCAACTGATCTTGTGGCAGGTGTTGTGCTTAAACAGAGTACCTCCGATGACTAGGCGGTTGGTATTGCAGAAGTCCACAAACCGCTCACCGTTATTATTACGGTCTCCCACGCCGTGAACTCCCATCACGTGCTTAAGCATGGTGTTGTCGCTACCCACCTTGGCATTGAAATCTCCCATCACCATTACGATGTCCCCCCTTAGGCGTTTGGTTGTAGGCGGCGCCTAAGTGGCTATAAAAATCATCCTTTTCATCCTCAGTCGCGTCTAGAGTCGGAGCATAACACTGTATGATGGTAATTTTCCTAACTCTACTCTGAAACCTAGCCGTCAATCTCCGGTCACTATGGGGTTTCCAGGATATAAGGCTACTACGTGCTGCTGGAGTTAGCATGAGTCCTACTCCGGAACTCCGTGCACTTCCAGCTGGTTTACCAGAGTAGAGCATGACAATGCTTTTTGTTGGGGAGATGAATTCCCCAGCATCGAACCATCTTATCTCGCTCAGCCCTAAGATGTCTATTTTATACCGTGGGAATTCGCGTTCTAATTGGAGGAATCTGGCGTTATAAGGCCCTTCCTTGAGTGAGTCCAGGAGGGTCTTAACGTTCCAGAATCCGATCGTTGTCCGTGTCCGATAGCCAAAGGTCGTCATCAAATTATCCGTCCGTATCCGAGGCGTTGGTTTGCGTTTCGGAGCAAGATTTGTTTTTACGGTTGCGGCTCGCTGGGCCACAGACCAACCGACACTTTTCCTGTTTTTTAGCGCAGGAAGCTCGCCATTCGTCCTCTCCCGTTAGCAATTTCCGAAGAAATCCCCAGATGGCACCACGAGGAGGTGGGAGTAGGGCATACTAACAGAGCTGCTAGGTTTTCGGCTGCAGTGGCTCCTTCTCGTTCCTTAGCGGACCCGCACCTATCGGGAGATGCTTCCCCTACGAGGCGGGTGGGTTGGTTTCTCCGCCTTAGGAATGAAAACCACTCTAACTTCTCCCAGCATTTCGGTACGTAACCAAGCTTTAAACAGCTACTGTAAATTACTTTGAGCAAGGGCGAGATTCTTGTTAGAGTATGTTTTAGCATAGCTGGAATGATGTTCTCTGGTCTTGGAGATTTATAAGGTTTAAACGATTTCTCCCCTCCATGCTATCATTTGCTCTGGCATAATGTCATTAAAATCATTTTCTTCATAATCATTCGTTAGTGAGTTTGGAATGGATTGCAGGGTAGTAACGTTAGGAGCTCTAACGATTCTTGGGTTGTTTTCGTCGTGGAGTTATCACTACGTCTAAGATATCCTGCGACTGATGGGTCTTTGGATAGAATTTTCCGCAGTCTGGAAGCCTTGCTAATGTTCTCAATAGATTCACAATAGTATTTCCAAGACTCAGTTTTTGCTCTTCTGATGTCTCTTGTGGAAAGATTCAGTTCAGACTTATATGTGGTCCAGTCTGCACCTAGTGGTGATTTTCGATTGAATGCTTAGTTTAGTTCCTTCTGGCACTGCTCTACCAGTTTTGAAGATGTAGTAGTTGAATTAATGACTTTAAAAGCAGCTTGGCTATCATTGAAGATAGCAAGATTGCAGTCAGATGTTGGCAAAATGTTCAGTATGCGATAGGCCTCCCGAATCATGAGAAGCTCTATTGAAAAACGCTGGCAAAATTCGATAAACGGCAAGATCTCGGAATGTTTAGCTTGTCGGAGAAAATGCATGCGCCGACATCCACTTTCGATCCGTCCGTATACCATAGATGGTTAAGTTTTCTGAAGTTTAAAGTTGGAAAATGCAACCATGTTGTCTGGTACCGTCTCCAGGACTTTACTATGGCCATATGGCATAGTAGCCCAACACCCAGCAGTATGAAGCTGTATCTTTGATGTGTTATTCGAGAGGAATCAAGTGAAGAATCACAATTAGGGCATCCGTTGGACAGGACCACAAAGCGCCTGTGGTGCCTACACAAGCTGTTCTTTGAATTTTTTTTAGTGTAGCAACATTGTGTTTTTTACTTAGGCCGGGCCACCAAACGATACCCTCGTAGGTGAGAATTGGACGCGCTGTGTACATCCAAAGGGTTACTCTTGGCTGAAGATCCCATTTGATGGGGAAACTTTTGTTGGATGGATCTTATTCTTGCGGTCACTACCCAAATTTCATGAGAATAGTTGAGACTTAGAACATACAGCGAGTTAAAAACCGATAATTTAGCTTGAACAGATTGACCAAACTCTCTCAAAATTGATCCAGTCTGACCAATTCTACAGAATAACTTGACATTGCTCTTCCCATCACTCGTTAATAAGACCCCGAGGTACTTAAACTTATGACCCTGCCTTAGTGGGATTCCATAACATGCAGACAGCACTGAATGGGTATTTTGGAAACGACCATTATTTCCGATTTGTTCACGTTGATCTTCCTTCCAGCATCATCACAAACGGCTACAAACCTTTCGAGTGCGCGCTGAAGTTCAGTTTGAGAAGACCCAAGGATAACCAAATCATCTGCAAAGAGCAGATGTCTAGTCCTTAAGACTCCCACTTTGAAACATTCTCCGCCACAGCTGCGCTGCAACATCCAGCCCACATATACAATGAAGATGAGAGGTGACAAAACGCACATTTGGCGGAGTCCAACACACACACACATTTTTTGATCACATTGAGCAGACATAATGCTCTCTTAACTGATGCATTCGAAAATGGAGAAGATAGTAATGCAAGGACAAGTGACGAAAAATGTGGAAATGAGTGTTTACTTACTTACTTACTTACTTAGGTGGCCAAGCCTCTCCATTTAGCTCGGTCTTTAGCTAATTGCCTCCAGTTGCGCACTCCAAGTTGATCGAGGTCCCCTTGAACTTGTGCGCGCCACCTACGGCGATGATTCCCTCTACTGCGTCGTCCCTCGGGATTAGATTCGAAGACTCTGCGGGCCGGAGCGTTGGTGTCCATTCGCTCTACATGTCCTAGCCATCTCAGTAGTCCAATACGCAGTTTTTTTACTAGATCGATGTCACTGTACAGCTCGTATAGTTCATGATTGAATCTTCTCCTGCAAAACCCGTCAACGCAAATGGGACCGAAAATCTTACGAAGAATTTTTCTCTCGAAGCGACCAAGGATATCTTCATCCTCTTTTAATAAAGTCCGTGTTTCAGCACCGTAAAGCAGGACTGGGATGATCAGGGTCTTATACAGAGTCTCCTTAGTTGTTCTAGATAGGGCTTTACTATTGAATTGCCTTATAAGCCCAAAAAAACAGCGATTGGCAAGAGTTATTCTTCGCTTGATTTCTGCGCTGATATCGTTCTCAGAGTTTATAGCAGAGCCAAGGTAGACAAAGTCCTTTACTACCTCGAAGTTATAGCTGCCCACTGTGACGTTTTGTCCAATTCGTCGGTGTTGACTTCCCCTTCTTGTTGACAGCATATACTTGGTTTTGTCCTCGTTTATCGCTAAACCCATTTCGGCCGTTTCCGCCTCAATGCTTGCAAACGCACCGGTGACAGCCCGCTGAGTTCTTCCGATAATGTCTATATCGTCGGCGTATGCAAGCAGTTGTACGGACTTGTGGTAGATTGTGCCTCCGGTGTTGGCTTTTGTGTTCCGCACAATCCGTTCAAGTACAATATTAAAGAAGTCACATGACAGCGCGTCACCTTGTCTGAAGCCTTTTTTGACATCAAAGGTTTTGGTGAGGTCATTACCGACCTTGATGAAGCAGCGAGCGTTCTCCATCGTCAGCCTGCACAGACGGACAAGTTTGGCAGGGATGTCAAAACTAGACATGGCTCAATAAAACTCTTCTCTATAGATGCTGTCATAGGCGGCTTGGAAATCGATAAAGAGGTGGTGAGTATCGATTTGGAATTCTTGGGTTTTCTCCAGGATCTGCCGAAGTGTGAAGATTTGATCGATGGTTGACTTTCTTGGCCTGAAACCGCACTGATAGGGTCCAATCAGGCTGTTGATACAAGGTTTCAGGCGTTCACACAATATCGCAGAAAAGATCTTGTATGCGATGTTGAGGAGACTGACGCCTCTATAATTGGCGCAGTTGAAGGGGTCTCCTTTCTTGTGGATCGGGCAAACGATGGTGAGATTCCATTCATCAGGCATACACTCGTCTGACCAAATCTTAGAGATGAGTTGGTGTATGCACTCTACAAATTCATCCCCAGCTGCCTTGAAAAGTTCGGCCGGTAAGCCGTCAGGTCCAGCAGCTTTTTTGGATTTTAGCTTGCTCATTGCTATCCTCACTTCGTTTTGGTCAGGTGGACGCAAATTTTGACTATCATCGAATGGTTCATTCTGCCTGACAGCGGGATGTTGGTCTTCGTCGCCGTTATACAGTCTGCAGAAGTAGTTTTTCCATATTCTCAGCACTGACTGTGATTCTACTAAGAGGTTTCCATTTTCATCTCTACAGGTTTCTGTACGGGTATTGCTCCTCTGACACGTTCTTTTTACCTTTTGGTAAAACTTCCGTACATTGTTCCTGGAGTATAGACTCTCGATATTCTCAAACGCGCGCTTCTCATGTTCTTTCTTCTTCTTTTGGAGAAGCCGATGTTCTTGCCGTCTCTTTTGCTCGAAAAGCTCACGAGCAGCTCTCGTTTTCCTTTGCAGCGCCGCTTTGTATGCCTCTTGTTTTGCTGCATGCACTCGCCGGCATTCTTCGTCAAACCAGGGGTTTCGCGGTGGTGGGCGAGCGAGACCCAGCACATCAGTCGCGGCGTGTTGGCAGCGTTGCCACTGGCCTTCGGCACTTGATGCTGGCAACATAGGGGTGATTGAGAGATTTCGGGATACACGTTCAGCGAAGAGTCTGGCGGTCTCTTGCGATTGTAGCTTTTCGACGTTAAATTTTCTCACAGCGATTCTTCTTTGTTGCTCAGATTGGGATATCCGCTTTCGTACCTTGGCTACAACAAGGTAATGATCCGAGTCTATGTTGGCCGCTCGGAAGGCCCGGACATCCAGAATACTGGAGGCATGCCTTGCGTCGATCGCAATATGATCAATTTGGTTGATCGCTATATGATCATTGGACAGCCATGTTTGCTTATGAATATCGAGATGAGGAAACCATGTGCTTGCTATGGTGACATTTCGCTCCACAGCGAAGTCAATTAGCTTCAGTCCGTTATCAGACGTGGTGCCGTGTAGGCTATGCTTACCGACTGCCTTACCAAAGACGTCCTCCTTTCCTATTTTGGCGTTAAAATCGCCCAATACGATTTTAACGTCGTATTTAGGATATTGTTCGTATGTTTTGTCGAGGAGCTCGTAGAAACACTCTTTGGTGGCAGGGTCCTTCTCTTCTGTGGGGGCATGAACACATATTAGGCTTATGTTAGCGAATTTAACCTTGATTCGGATAGTCATAATACGCTCGCTCACGTGTCGGAAGCTTAAGACTTCTTGCATAAGTCTGCCGCGTATGACAAATCCGCATCCGAATAAGCGTTGCCTGTTGCCTCTGTAGCAATCACCGTAGTAGATGTCACAGTTTTTCACCCCATTTTTGCCCGGCCCGTCCCATTGCGGTAATATCTGCTTTATAGCAGTCTAGGGTTTCTGCTAGTTGTTCGGCTGCACGTGGTCTGTAAAGGGACAGAACATTCCACGTACAGATCCGAAGGTCGTTGTCCTTATTTCGTTTGCTGGGGTCGTCATTAGTTGAGTCATCCTTATCCGAGGCTTTTGGTTGTTTCGGAACCATCAATTTTTTACGTGGTAGGGAAGTTACCCCGACGACACAACCCCCAACCTGGAGGGCCAGTTCCTTAATTATTCCCGTAGGACGAGGGGCCGGGTACACCGGTGCCAATAGTCCACTACGGGAGTATGAGCGCTGCCGTTGGCCCATTAAGGGCTCCTCCGCCACCATCTCTATTCCAATGTCCTGACCAACATTGGAAATCCCTTACCGACCTGTGATCCGAATACGTCGAAGCAGCTCGCGCTAGGTATTCACTTAGTTCAACCTAACTGGAACTATAGACGCCACCGTTGACTCCGTCTAGGGAATTCGTCCGCTGCCGCCTGGAATAGGAAGAAGTGCTCTATTGAGAAAACACTTTCGCCCCCTCTCTCATCTGCTGCCGCCAAGAATTCTGAGGTTGGATGCGACTTTTTCTTTTGTGTTGCAAAAGCCTTTCCCCAAAACTTTCTGCAGACATAAGTGTTTCCCAAAACTTCCCTAAATTCAAATGTTTCCCTCAGTTTGGGGGTAAAATCCCAGCAGGCAGCACTGTTTCGAATGCATTCTGAACATAGTTTTAGCCTTTTCCGATTCTGCTGTCCACATTTAGCTCCGTTCCGGTAAAATAAAACACCGTATTTCGTTTGTTATAAAGTTTTATTTATTTTTACTTATGTTTGCCTGCTGCTTTTGTTTTTTGTAAGTACAGTTGTAAACGAAGCAATCACCATATTGGTTTAATTTGTTCTTTTCTAAGATTAATTATTGTTAATTTAAAAAATTAAAATATATCGATTTAGACCTATTTTAGTATACAGCGTTTTTATCATGTATCTTGGCTCAGCAGACCATTCAACCAATTATCCTTTACTTCTTTTTTTTTGTATTTTTATCGTACTTACAAAGCTAAAAACTGTTAAGCTAAATTATTTTTTATTTTTTTACAATGTGTTAAATATTTATCTCCATTCTTTTTTTTTTCATAAAAATTCGTTCGATATGTAATTTGTAAAAAATAATTATACTCGTATCTCTTTTTTTAAATTTAAATTTGATTTCTTTTTATTTAATCTTAAGCAAAGGCAGTGAAAAATTAAAAGAAAAATTAATATTATCAATCAACTTGTATTGCAAATTGCCTTTTACAGTGCGTCATTACTAAAAAAAAAAAAAAAAAATTAAAATAAATACAATATTCTTTTTTTATTTACAAATTTTTTTACTTTTATTTAATAAATAACAAAATATTAATTAAATTTAGCAAAAATAAAAATTATAAAAATTTTTTTTTCTCGTTTTCTATATAATTTTTTTTTTTAATTTAAAAATAAATCATTCACTCAGAACATTCATAAAATTTTCATAACATTCACACTCTAAAGCACAGTTTAATTAACTATTTCTTGTAATTTCAGTAATCTTTTGTTTTGTTTTAGTAAACTATCAACTATCGTTAATTAAAAATAATAATTATAATAAATTTGAAGATTCGTTTTTAAAGTATTTTAAATCTAAAAAAAAATGGATAAGAATTATTTTACATTTATATTTTTATACAAAAGAAGAGAATATATTTAAAATAGTTATAAAAAAAAAAATTAATCGTTTTGTCGTGACTAGGATTTAGTAAAATTTTCAAAAGTATTTTTTCTTTTTTCTAAACTAAAAAATAAAAAACGAAAAAAATTAAAAAATTTTGTTCGCAAAATAGAATTAAGTCAAACAAAATTGCGACAAGATAAACAAGATACGCTTTTTTGTTTTTGTTTTGTTTAAATAATTTTTTCTTCAAAAAATATTTTAACAAATTATTGTGATTTGAATACAAATATCATTAATCACAAAAGTCGTTAAAAAAATATTTTTTTCCAACGATATTCAACAGTATTTGCACTTGACCAAATTTTCTTTTTTAATTTGTTTTCTAACATTTATATGTTTATTTAAGCAGATTAGTGTAAGTAAGTGTTTACAGATGCTCATCACCGTGGTAGCCATTCCGCAGGGGTTGACGTTCCTGTGAGCTATCCGATGGTCGATTTCGGTTGAAGAAGCCGCACTGAAAAAGTAAAGAGAAAATGTATTCATTGTTATTTGCCATATACATGGTTAGGTTAGGTTGAGTAAGGTTACGAGGTTATCATAAAAACGTGAATGTCAGGTGTAAGGGGAGCGGATGTCATCTCCAGCTCACTTGATATAAAAAATAAAATTACTTCCGGATTACTGGAGCATTATACAGGCGGGAGTTTTGGTAATACGAGAGTCTTACTATCGTAATCTATTTCGATAGCCATGCAGCAATTAACGCCTGGAATTGCCAACAGTAAGGTCCAAGTTGGGTAGGTAATGTCGTGGATCTTTAAACAAGGTCACTGGCAGATGTGAACACTCCATATACGGGATTCCAGGCCATAGTGATGTTCCAGACAACTGCGGATTGGTTAGCAAAAGAGAGTGTCGGTCGAGACCTCGCTGAGGATAGCGAAATTCCCTCTGCCCATATTGACACGATTTAACTCTACTTGAATACTGAAGCGATAAGAATTATGTATGTTAGATGGACTAATATCGACACCTGTCTCTCTTCTAGGAAAGTGTGGCCAGACCTAGACCTAAGAAATAGAAACAGACTAATCTCGGTAGATAAGAAAAATATTGGGTGTACAATTGGAGCCATCACGGGGCATTACCTTAAAGGAAGACATGCTAGAAGGCTGAGCGTACTCTCCAACAATCCGTGTAAAATCTGTAGAGCCGAGCAGGAAAAGGAGATAATAACTCACCTTCTTTGCACTCGTCTTGCTCTATACAAATTGAGATGGGAATTCCTAGGCAACTACTTCTTCAGTTAGTTTGATAACAATGCGGTGAAAGATAAAGTGGTGAAGACCTTAGGTTGGTTTAGTTTGTGTTCATGAGTTCAGAGAAATCATTTGAAGCAAGGCTGGGTAACTATGCCAAGTTTCAGGAGTCAACCCAAAAAAGACCGCTTAAGGCAATTTCTGCTGAATAGATTCGATTCTTTTAATATGGATGTCAAAAGGCGACTATATTCGTATAGTACTTGGCAAGCATACTCGAGTATGGGCCTCATAAATATAATGTAGAGGGACTCTGTAACATAAGGATCTGAGAATTTCTTACAGCAGCGTTTCACAAAACCAAGGACCGAGATGGCCTTGCTTATAATGTTACCGATATGCGATCGAAGGTTAAGTTCACTATCACAGACAACACTGCCGAGGTGACTGAAGGTATGAGATTGAAGTCTGTGCTGATAACATACGTATAGTATTAATTGCCAGAGAAAGTTTGAAGAAACCCTCTCTGACATCATACAAAGATATCTAATAGTGACTCAAGAATGGTGCTGCTCAATATAAACCCGGCTAAAACTACAATAATACCATTCACGAGAAAAATGTAACTTGAGCCGCAGCCAATTTGGCTGTTGTGTACGATACTGACACTAGTCAAAGAAGTGAAGTATCTAGGACCTAGGCAGTAAACTCACGTGGAAAAAGTACACAGAGGAGATATCCAAAACGGTTGCCCGTGCATGAGGCTGATGGGCTGTCTTGGAGGTTTAGCTCGAGTATTCTACGATGGATGTATAGTACTTTGCCATAGTTAGACAAATGACCACATATAGAGCGATAGCGTGGGCAAAACGAACTGGTCTAATTACACGGAGGGAGGCACTCACAGAATTGCAAAGACTTGCTTGCCTCTGTATTAGTGGGGCTATGAGAATATATCCAACTGCCGCCATAGAGGTAGTGCACGATCGTAAGGATTGCAAAATAAGGGATCAAAAGGGCGAAATGCACTTCTTCAGAAACTTCCCCTTCACGCAATCCCCAGGACGAGAGTATCAAGAAATTTTTCTTTGAGAAACAATTTCGTACGAAATTAAGTAACAAAAAAGATTGTAGTGACAAATTTACAATATACTAACTGGACAACCACGCAATAAAGTGGTGTACAGACGAGAAAATAACAGAGGCAGTCGTGTTTGAGCCATCATTATGGTTGAATACCAACATCTTTCAGGCTGAGATATGTGCTATAGATTTTTTTTTTACAACCCATGCCCGCGTGGCAACGACACTGCGACCTGAAAGATCTATTGTATCGGAGGGTTGGAGTTAATCTAACAGACGTACTACCTCCCTTATGAAAGTGAGTATGTCTTTAGTAGCGGAGCATTTCAGTTCCACTGAAGTAAGTATTTAAATAAATACATTTTCAATGGCCCGCTAATCCTTCATGAGGGTCGCGGGGGTAGGATGCTCAGGTGGACCCTCCATCCTTCTTGATCCTCCGCCATCGACTCCAACTCATCAGGAGGAATCCGTAGACGGCTCCAGGAGAGATGCCGGACTTGGTCCAACCATATATTTCTAGGCCTACCGCGGGGTCGCCTAACTGATGCCACGGCCACCATGGCACGTCTTGGAAGCCGGTCTGGGGTCATACGCACTACGTGACCAAACCATCGAAGCATAGATCGTTCCGTTCGGAGAAGTAGCTGCTCAACATTGAGCGCCTCGCGTACTCTGGTGTTGCGCACTCGATCCCTACGAGTTATTCCAGCAACACCGCGAAGGAACCTCATTTCGGTAGCTTGTACCCGCGATCTTATTCTTTCGGTCACTACCCAAATTGCATGACTATAGGTGAGAGTTGGAACATACACCGAGTTAAAAACCGATAGCTCAGCTTGAACACTAAGTTCAACCTTGCCTACAACAGATTGGCCAAGCTTTCTCAAAATTGATCCAGCCTGACCAATTCTACAGGATAACTCGGCATTGCTCTTCCCATCACTCGTGAATAGGACCCCGAGGTACTTGAAAATGTATGTATGTATGTATGAAGTACGTATCTCCTTGTGCAGAATACGTTTCCTTAACCAGGGTAGTGCCGGGCATTCACAAAGAATGTGTTCGGAAGTTTCATCCTCCTCTAAACAGAACCGACAGTCCTTCTCTTGGCACAAGTTCATCTTATTAAGGCAAGAAAGTTCATAAGCTTCTTAATGCTTTCCCTATCTAAGTTAAGGATTTCCTTATAGGAGTAAGGCTTGATTAATCATTTGGATTGTCTTAGACCTGGCCCACTAGTCCAGTGGTCTAGACGAAGTTTGTTTTCCCATTCGTTAATCAGCGTTGTAGCTGTCGCCCAATTGACGCCACAATAAGGTTCAGGACCTATGAACATAGATTCTGAGCCAGCCCTAGCAAGCTCATCTGCAGATTCGTTGCCCACAATCCCTTGGTGTCCATTTACCCAACCGAGTTTTACCCTGTTGTATTTGGCAAGGTCTTGTAATGCATCGTAGCAGCATTTCACGACTCTGGAGTCCATTTGGTTGGACGACAGTGCCATAAGTGCTGCTTGGCTATCGGAGAAGATATGTATTCTAGCGCCTTTGATCCCCTTGCGGAGATTGTGTCTGGCGCAAATCTCAATGGCATGGATTTCACCCTGAAACACAGTGGGAGTCGTACACATAGGTACTGAAATCTTTATGTTGGGTCCAAAAACCCCAGCTCCAACTCCAGAATCTATCTTCGAACCGTCGGTGAACCAGACCAGACTTCTAGGTTCCAGTGTTGGAGCACCATTGGACCAGTTTTCGCGGTCCAATATTTCAACCTCGAATAACCTACCAAAGCAGTGTTGCCTGACCATAATATCTGGTAAAGTGCAAAACATATCTCTTTTAGGGATTGAGTTGAGTATCTTTAAATGTCCTGATGGCATATCTAGCAGCCATCTTCCTAATGAAGATTGGTAAGGGTGTAAGACCAACAATAGCTTCCAGAGCTGTCGTAGGGCAGGTGCGCATCGCACCTGTAATGCCAAGACAGGCAATTTTTTGCAACTTCTGCAACTTGTTTGCCGTTGTCTGCTGAAGAGTTTTTGGCCACCAGACGATGGCCGCGTATGTGGTAATGGGTCTAACCATCATTATGTACAACCAATGTATCATTTTAGGAGAGAGACCCAAAGTTCTGCCGTATAGGCGTTTACTGGCCCACAGTGCTCTAGTAGCGCGCTCAGTGGCGGACTTGATATGTGAATTCCAATTAAGTCGTTTGTCAAGAATTACACCAAGATATTTGACCTCGCTGGAATAAACTTGTGTGGTGCCTTTGATTGTTATATGTTCAAGGTTGAACTGTGTCTTCCTTGTAAAAGGCACCAGAACGGTTTTACTAGGATTGATGGATAGTCCTTCTTTGTTACACCATTCTACAACTTAAGATATTGCACTTTGCATGACGTTGGAAATTGTCGTGCTGTGTTTACCTCTGATAAAAACCGCCAAGTCATCAGCATAACCGACGGTGGTGTAGCCTGATCTGTGAAGATCTACTAACAAGTTGTCGATGACTATACACCATAGCAGGGGGAAAGAACTCCTCCTTGAGGACAGCCTTTGGCTGCAGTTATGGACACCGACACTCCCCCAGAGGAGGAATCCATTGGTTGGTCGATTCTTCGACTGCTACTGATCGCCCTTGCGATCGAGTCGTAACCAGTGTTATCGAACGCGGCCTTGATGTCAAGAAAAGCACACAAGGCTATCTGCCTTGAACTGAGTAGCGAGGGTCATAACCAGAGCTTGTCTATCGGGCAGAATCCTTAGAGTTGTACCCTGTCTGGTGAGTTCGTCCACCCTGCTGTTTCCCGGATTGTCCCTGTGGCCTGGCATCCCGCATAGGTGAAGGTTGAACTGCTCCGTAAGAGATAAATAGCAATTTAAGGCTGTCTTTGAAATGAAGAAGCACGATTCCAGGATCTTGATTGCCGCTTAATTGTCAGTGAAAATGCTAATATCCCTGACAGATAATACATTACATTTTAGCAAAGACAGGGTTTCCTTAATTGCGATGATTTCCGCCTGAAAAACGCTACAGCGGTCAAGAAGGGGGAAAGAGATACTCAGGTTGAGCTTTTCGGATAAAACACCACAACCTTCCCCACCTTCGGTCTTAGAGCCATCTGTAAAGAAGTGAACCGAATTGCCATCAACAGGGAGAGTTGTCAAATTCATCCCGTTCAGGGATACTTGTACGGAAGTTTCTGACAAATCTCAGTTTCAGTGGGGTGTAGTCCGTATTTTCATGTGTGAAGTTGAGAGTATCAAGGATCGAGGAGTAAAATAAATATTTGGCGCAACAGCTCTTTAAGTGCCAGGACCTAGGATCGAGGAGTGGCAATGTGATATCTGGACCACTGCGAGGAGGCTTTTAGAGGGATGGCCGTATTGTCAGCAATCTGTTTGCTAAAAATATCTAAGGGCAGCAGATGCAGCAAAATGTCCAGTGTCGCAGAGAAAGAAGTTCTCAGTGCACCACTAATGCATATGCATGCAGATCTTTGCACCTTAGCTGGTTGAGTGAGGTGGACAGCCCTATCGCCATAGACTAGTCTTCTTCTTCTTCCTTTTATCAGCGAGGTTATGATCCGAAAATAAGGGATCATAATCCTCCCACTTCACTGCATTTCTACTGATCTGCCTGTGGGGTTCGCCATAGACTAGTGTAGACCTGAAAATGGACAGGTACAGCCAACCAGTGGTTTGAAGTTTCATACCCCCAGCTCCTTCCTCTAGACCTTTTACAGGAATAAAGAGCTACATTAGCTTTCTAGTAGATTAGCTTTCCAGTTCAGTTCAGTTGTCTGTCTAAAATAAGACCCAAGCATTTTGCATTTTCAGTGAAGGTGAGCCTGGTACCATTTATCGTTGGAGGGTCTATGAGGGGAACTAAATATTTCTTCGTGAAGAAAATGAGTTCTGTTTTATGAGGGTTAACCCCCAGTCAACTAGTAGCTTATTTACTACCAGATTCCACAGAAGAGATGACAGGACTCCACCTTGGAGTGTGATGCCTAGCTCTTTAGCTCTGATTTCTGCTTGACTATAAATTTGGAATACTTTACTTGGAAAGGCACTGCAGTCGCCCGGGATTTTCTGTTTATCAATCGTTGATGTTCAGTGACTTACAGAAAACTCCGAAGCAGGTTCCTACTTCATTACAAATTCGTCACTGTTGAATTGGATATCCTGTTCATAGATACTGGAATGCTAAACTTGTCTTCCGGGGATAAGAATGCAATGGTTCCTGTCGCTCTCTGTCTATGAACATTGAACCCTGTCCGTGGAGCTTCGCTTCTGTGAGACAGTTCGTCTGAGAAAATTTAACATTTTGGCTAAGCAAAGGTGTGGGCTTTGGTACTCCGGTTATATGATACTAATGCATGCTAATTTTATATTTTTATTTTTGTACTTTCGTGTAGTTAGATCCGTAGATAACGGCCTAATTCAAAAAATGTGGAAGACCCACGGAAATTAAGTAACTCAGTTCTATTCAAGTCGGCCGGTTGACAGTAGTTAGCCCGTGCGTGTTAAACGAGCTCCTCGCCAAAACGTATGAACTATGTCCTAGATACGACGTTAAAATCGTATTCGGCGATTTTAAAGCAAAAATAGGAAAGGAGGATGTATTTAGTACGGCAGTCGGTAAATATAGCCTACACGTCTGACAACGGAATAAAGCTAATTGATTTCGCTGTGGAGAGAAACATCACAGTAGGAGGCACATGGTTTCCTTAGGAAGCCTCGTAGTAGAATCACAGTCGGTGCTGAGAATATGGAAAAAGCACTTTTGCAGACTGTATAAAGACGACGAAGATCTCTATTCCACTTTCAGGCAGAATTAACCATTCAACAAACTTCATTCTATCTAGTACGGATAGATGATCTCTACTATATGACTTAACGTCGATCCTACTTTAGTAGCTTCCATTTCTCTTAGGCGTTTCAGATGGAGAAGACACAAAATGATTTTCAGCGTGTTGGACTATGTATTCATTATAATTCTTCATCAAAAACTACTCACCTTGTGCAACAAATAAACCAACAGCAACAGGATCAAAGCACCCGCACACGCCGACAGTATTACGATCCACAGGGGAATTATATCGGGCGCTGGTATTGGCTCTGGAATAGCCTTATAGAACACTTCATGTGACCGAACAATCTCTTCCTTGGGCTCCCCAATGTAGGGTAACCGTGTGACATGCGACACAGCCATTGTTGACACGTTCAGTGGAACGTCTGACGCTAAGCGTTCCATAGTCTTCGCCACCAATCTCGTTCGTATCGCAACCCATACACCATCGTTGTTGCCTAAATTCTTTGCTACACATCGTACCGTAGCACATTTAGTCGCCTTGCATGGTGCAATGCTGTCTAAAGTGATTGTTCCATCATCGATTTCTCTCCTCGTCCTGCGACTACCAAACGTATTTCCCGATGACGATGAGTACTCGCTGTGTCCACCATTCTCATCCTGATCGTAGTAGTACTCATTTAAGTCCCCGGTTCCGTAGTAGGGCTTCTCTTTGTGACTTGAGTATCGTTGGCTATTGACGGGATCAAAACTACTACTCGACTGGGAGTAAGTGTTTCCACTGATAGAACCTCCTGTACGACCTCCAGAAGAATATGTAGCACTGTGACGGACTTGATCATCAGTGTTGCCACGGTTGAGGGTACCAAGGTCTAGCGTGCCCGTACGGAAACCACTTTGACCGCTTGTAGCACTATGACGGGCTTGATCATCAGCGTTGCCACGGTTGAGGGTACCTAGGTCTAGCGTCCCTGTCCGGAAACCACCTTGTCCACTTGTAGCGCTATGACGAACTTGATCATCAGCGCTGCCACGGTTGATGGTACCTAAATCTAGCGTCCCCGTCCGGAAACCACCTTGTCCACTTGTAGCACTATGACGAACTTGATCATCAACATTGCCTCGGTTTAGGGTGCCCAGGTCTAATGTTCCCGTTCGGAATCCTTGTCCACTTCCAAGTTTATCAGCGGTCGTACCTTGAAGATCGTTGAAGCCACGTCCAGCAGCCGCTTGACGAGTATATGTTGCCTGACCAGGGCTATAGGTACCAGAGTATTGTGATGATGTGTGGAAATTGCCACCACCTTGTTGTCCACCTCCTACTGCTCCTTGTCGATTGACTTCGATATGTGGTCTGGCATCTTCATCCCTTGAACTCCATTGGCGATTAACAGCAATATTGCTACCACCAGAAGCGCCACCACCACCTCCGCCACTACTACTACTCTGTTGGGTGTACGTCGCATGACTTGCTGCTGCACGAGCTGGCTGCCGATCCAGATTGTGTACATACTCTGTGCTAGTTTCAACCACATATGGCTTTCCATCGGAGCCATAGGTGACAGTACGATTTCTTGTTGTAACCACAACCGATGGCCTACCGCCAACCGATGAACTGTTCCATGATGATGAGGTAACATAGCCACCTTGATGTCCACCAGCTCCACTAGCTGCAGCTGCCGCAGCGGCCTCGTTTGCCCGTTGACTGTGCACATATGACGCATCACCAGCTGATTCTAGACGTTCCTCCTCTTTAAACTGACGTTTCTCCTCTTCCGTATGGATTTTAGTACCATGAGTCGATGAGGTGGAGAAGGTATAAGTTCCTCCCGACGATTGCTCCACATGCGTGCCAGTCTGATGAGAAGTAGAACCAGCGGTAGCCGAGCCACGAATTACAGCTCCAATCGACTCTAAGTAGCTTTTCCTCGCCAGGCTCTGATCCAATTGGAGGTTCAATGGATTCACATTAATATTTGGGTCACATACAATATTGCCGTCGGTTTCTGGTTGATTCAGGAGGTACATCAGTACGTCGTCACCTAGAGTTTGGTATGGGTAGTTGATGAACACGACAGCTTCTTCGATCGATGATGGTCCATTGTTGCGGATGTTATAGATGTGAACCACATGGGGACCCAAATCGCTTTCTTTCGTTGCATTTTCGATTGCCTTAAACTCGGATGCCTTGTAGTGAGCGAACTCTGGGATGGAGGTTCTAAAAGGAATACAAACGTTAAGGAATAGTTAAAAATGGAATATATAGCCTGAAACTCACCCTTCAATAGCCAATTCGGTCTCCACCCAGATGCCTATACTCTTTCGAATGAGGTTGTCGAATCCGGAGCCTTCTTTCTCGGGGTTCGTGGAGTTTGCTTCCATGAAGAAGTCATAGCTAGATGCCATACCAACCTTAGCCGACGGAATCATCACAACTTTGAAGTTAGCCTAGAATTACAGATTCCCACATGAACCCTAAGATAGTCAGGAAAGCCTCAGAATACTTACCACTTTGCCAGATTGCAATGGGTTTCCAATGTCGCACTTCAGCGTGTAGTTCGTAGCCAGAGTTGGTGCTGCACATGTGATGGGAGTTTCACGTCCATCACCGATCTGTTGGATTTTCTTAAAGTCCAAATCCTCAGGCATTGTCATATAGAAACTAGCTTCAAAGGCATCCTCGCCAAAATTCGAGATTAGAACCTCGATATGAAGAGGCTCCCTCGATCCTAAGAGGTACTTATTAACAGTCTTAATCTCCAGGCGCAAGTCAGGCACACAAATGTTATCCATTCCGCAGTTCTTCTGGATATTCAGTGAGTCTCGTTGGACAATTTCACGGTTTTGGTCAATCACTGGCTCCAGAAGATCACGTTTTCTTCTTACAACTGGCTGGCCTGCCCTATTACTTCTCAGCTGATAGCGAAGTTCCACTTCAAGTGGAGTAAGTTTATCACGAACATTATCCACTAGATAGACAGTCTCATTTTGGCAGTGGGTTCTTCCGCGCTCCAAGCGGATGGTTGAGTTCCGAATGTTTCTACCCTCATCGGAGAGGAAGAACATACGAGGATTCTTTGTCTTCTTAGCATCAAGCACCCAGGACACCTGGAAGTCTACCAAAGTGATTGAATATATAGAAACGTCTTCAAATCAGAGCCTTTAGAACTTACCTAATATCGCAGGGAGATTAATACCAGTGTACCTCCAACAAGATCGAACGCTAGTGCAAGGAACATCCTTTCCATCTCTCCTTGTTTTGCAGGACTTTTCATCTAAATTGATCAACTTTGATGGATTCAAGAACGTTGTAGTGGCATCAACTACTGCCACCGGTCTAGACCTAAACACAATCACTTCATCGGCTGCATAAGCTCCGACAGCTAGATCTGGATACAAATTCCCATCCAAATCAATTCCACCAGACAATGAGAAACCAAAAGTCCTAGGAGGCCGTACTCCTACCACATCCTCGGCATAGATCACTTGAGAATACTTTGCCAACGGTCCATCAGCGGAACCGTGGAAAATATATACAGCACCATTCTCCTTGGGGCCATCATAGGGAGCACCAACAGCAAAATCGCCGAATCCATCCTGATTGATGTCACCCAAATTTGTGAGCGACAATCCAAACCTTCCCTTTGAATTGATGCCATCCCTGTATGTTTCCTTCACAAACTTCTCCTTGGCACTCTTTCCCTGCAGCATAATATAAACTCGTCCAACATCGTATTTCGCTTCGTTGTTCGGTTCACTGTACATTGGAGCACCAATAATAAGATCATCATAGCCATCGCCATCCACATCGGATGTACACATGGAGTAACCAAAGTATGCACCAATTTGCCAACCAGTTATGTTCAGAATGTTCACCATATTCCACTTGTAAAGAGTTACTTTTCCCAGCAAATCTGAACCACGTGGCATACCCAAGGCAACATCATCTTCGCCATCACCATCAAAATCTCCCGTAATCGTCGAGTAACCAAGATAGGAGTCATCGTTACTAGCACCACTCTGCGTTGTAGCATATACTTTGCTCTTAGGGTGTGTGATATCATATGAAAATGATTGACCTACAAAAGTTTGCAAAATTTCATTGATGAAAGACTCCTTACAGCACGTTCTCTTGTAATGAAATGAAATGAACTGATGATGGATTTTATGTGAAATAAAAATGTATACCTGGCAATGTTGCTTAGTTAAAAATGCATTTCAATACGAATAGTCTTAGGTTCAGAGAATTTATCAGAATAGTTCCTAAAATTCACTAAACAATTGAAAACCTCATCTTCTTTCTCTAATTTCATTGGAGAGGCTAAGATTCTCAATATAGACGGCAAAGGCATTGCCAGATATACTCAAAAAGATATTCATTTCACATTTTTTGTTGATGAAATATGAATTTAAATCAGCTTAAACCAATTTCGTTTCGCCTATGTTTTTAAGAATAAGACTATGTCTAGTATAATTTAGAAGCATTATGATCAAAAATAAGAAATAAAAAATGTTGGGTACATGTATATAGAAAAATATCGATTATTTCGCAAAAAAATGGTAGAAATGTTGGAAACAAAAACGGATTATAAAAGAATAGAGGGATAAGAAACGATAGAGAGAAATGATGCAAATGGATTACAATTATTTTTGTTTATTTTATAAAATTTAAGTTAAAAGTAAATATAATAAGAAAATAAAAAAATAGGATACGTAAAGAAAACATACATATACATACGATAAAATTGTTTGATTTTTTCCTTATAGCTCCATACACCTATAAGAGAAATTTTGAAAATTTTAAATCTCCCTATTTTGATCAATTCCAATACAAGGTGGGCCAAAATGTATCACCCTATCGGAATCTCGAGACTCATCGATGAGCGTACAGCAGTCAAGACTACTCGGATTGCGGTAGCCTCAGCAGTAGAGAAAACCGTTCTAGAAGCCCAATACCGTGCGAAGAAGAAAGAAGTGCAGCGTAGTGTGAGACGTGACAAACGTCAGCAAAGCAACTCATTGGCTTCAAGGGCTGAAGAAGCAGCGAGCAGATGCGATAGTAGGACTGTTTATAGCATCACTAAGGAGCTGATTGGTGGTCGGAACTCCAAACAACACCCAGTGAAGAGCCTAGTTGGTAACTTTCTGATCTCGGATGAGGACCAGCTCGCTCGATGGAGAGAACATTTTGTTACAGTTCACTTAGATGATCGCGGTATGATCTCGAATTCGAATGAGCAGTTCGAAGCAACAAATTCCCGAATTCGCACCGTACCTCCCAGTAAAACTGAAATAATAAGCAATCAAGGCCCTCAAGAAAAACAAGGCGGTGGGTATTGAGTGCATCCCTGTTGAACTATTTTTAGCTTTTGGCTAACATTTAGATTCTCGATGTCGAACAGGCAGACTTTCGTGTTGGATCCTCCTGCATCGACCACATAAACACCTTACGGGTCATAATCGAGCAATGCGTTGAGTATAGGTCTCCGCTACATTTACTGTTTATCGACTTCGAGAAGGCTTTCGACAGATTGAATCGAGATGCCATCTGGTTGGACTTACGCAGGAGAGGCATTCCAGAAAAACTTATAGCTATTATCAAAGCTACATACGAGGGTTGTAAGTGTCACGTGGTGCACAATGGTAAGGTGTCGGAGGATTTTTAAGTCCAAAGTGGATTACATCAAGGGTGCATATTTGACCCACTATTGTTCTTGGCGGTTATCAACGATGTACTCCGTGCAGCATTAACGGAAGGCAATTATGGAATTCGTTGGACTATGACATCTTACCTTAAACACATAGATTACGCTGACGATGTTTGTCCACCTTCACATCGGATAATGGATCTTCATTTGATGGCCCACAATCTAGAAGTTGAGGCAAACAAAGTGGGGCTAAAAATAAACGCAGCCAAAACAAAAGCCCTGAGCACTTCTAATACCCGCGCTCAACTTAACATTGCTGGACAGGAAGTCGAGAAAGTTGATAACTTTCCATATTTAGGAAGTGTCGTCTCGGCTAATCGCGGTGGCACCGAACTGGATGTGTGCAGCAGAATCGGGAAGGCTAAAACTGCGTTCGGAATGCTTTCCAAAATCTGGAGAAGCAATGTTATCAGCTTAAGAACCAAGCTGCGACTGTTCCACTTCAACGTAGAATCGGTGCTGCTTTATGGGTGCAATATTTGAAAGGTGGACACCATTAACACACCCAATCTACAAGTCTTCGTAAACAAATGTTTAAGGATCATCTTGAGGATTTTTTGGCCGAACCATATCTCCAACGAACAACTTTATGTGAGAACGGGCCGAGAACCTATAAGCATTACTATACGAAGGAGAAAATGGCGGTGGATTGGACACACCCTACGGCGCGAAGACAACTCCATTGCGAAATACGCCAAGCAGTGGAATCCGCTCACTCAGGCAGGTAGAATAGCGGGACGCCGTAGGCAAAGGTGGCGCAGAACAGTTGGGGAGGAATCGAGCTCTTTAGGAATGAGTTGGAAGCAGCTCAAATGCGTTGCAGATCTCCGAACAAGATGGCGCGCAGGCGTGGTTAACGCCCTATGCCCCCGAGGGCTAAAGGATCTAAGTAAGTAAGTAAAAATGACTTTCCTAAAATACGTTTAAATTCTAGCTTCCATTTCTATGCGGTTGATGCTCAAATATATTTCTCCGGGCTCCTAAGTCTAGTTGAGGATCTCTTTTGCAGAATGAACGAAGATCTGTCAGTAATCTACCAGTGCTGTAATAGCCTCACTCTAAACCCTATTAATCTCAGCTAATCATAATATCGAAAAGATCTCATAATACTGAAGTAGTGCCACAAATTTTCCCCAATGACGGGCAACTGCAATTCGTGGATACCATAACTAATCTCTGGTGGGCGAATCTGTGGTAGACTGCGTAAGCTTTACGCCAATAAAAACTTGATTGATGCTTTTCAAAACCTTGCTCGTTCCCTACATTGGCTATGCTGTGTACTGCAAACTTGATTCGTAATCTCAGCACAAATTAACCCTCGCATTCAACGACATTGTTAGATATGTCTATGGTCTTCGTCGTTATGACCGAATATCGAATTACTACAAAAGCATTCTTGGTTGTACGTTTCAGCAGTTCCTAGACGTTAGATGCTGTGTCTCCTTGCATAAAGTTATATAGTCCGTATAGTTGGGATTGTACCTTCACATCCACTCACTTGTAAAGAGTTATCTTAGTAGTTCTTTAATCAATTGCAGTCTTAGCCCATAGAAACAACGATTGGCAAGATTAATTCTTCGTTTGATCTCCCCACTGATGTCATTTGCGGAGCTCACCATAGAGCCTAGGTAGACAAAATCCTTTACTACCTCAAAATTATATCTGTCTATTGTCGCGTTCTCTCTAAGACGCCGATGTTAGATGTCCTTTTTTGTAGACAGCATATATTTTTTTTGCTTTCATTGACCGCTAAACCCATCTTTGCTGCCTCGATCTCAATACTCGCAAATGCCCCATTGACGGCCCGCAGAATTCTTCCGATTATGTCAATGTCATCGGCATAAGCGAGTAGTTGTTCAGACTTGTAAAAGATTGTACCTCCGCTGGTGGCAATGGTGTAGTGGTAACGTCATCAATTGCCACGTTCATGGTTCACATCTTGATTATCAGTAAGAATTTATTTATTTCTCATCAAGTATATAAAGTCAGTCCGATCAATTGCGAAAGATAATGTGAACACTACTGCGAAGGCTTAACATTGGCAGTGGCTTGGTTATATGGCTGGAAAAATTGTTCGCTCTGTTTATGATGATTTGCCTATGACATCAGTTATCGGGAAAAAATACTGTAAATCAGAAGCAAAAGACAATAAATAACAAAAATCTCCCCAGTTATCTAGACCCCACCCCTGGAGTTTCTCTGAAGCATAAACAACTGAGCTTCAAACCACTACACCAAATCTTTCTCTCTCTCTATCAATCCTTTCCAACGCCCGCACTGTGTGTAAACATAATAAGGGTATTCATAACACCTAGTGCGCGCAAATTATAAAAATAAAAAAAATAAATAAAACATACTCGTAACAGATCGCCACCATACCTGTTCGATAAACTTCAATTTGTTCGTTCTGTTAGAACATCTAATCTAATTACCCCCTCCTCGAATTACCTCAACACTTCGCACCATTTCTTCGTGTATTCCAACAGATTTTGGAACTCTCTGCCTACACCTTCAATACAAATAATTGGAGCCACACAATTTAAAAGAGCCGTCTTTGAGTATTTCTCGTAAAAATTTTCTTTTTATATCTTTCTTCTGCTTTTCTATTTCTTTCTTTACATTTCTCTTTTTTTTTTTTTTTTTTATTCTAATATTATATTATAATTCTTACTAGCAGATACCCGCAACTTTGTCTGCGTGATCCACAATAACTTTATGTGAGGCAGTTAAAGTTAGTGGTGTAAGTCATATTTAGCTTAAGAACTTAAGATTTGCACCACTGTAACTTTGAACAATACATATCAGCTTTTTCTTTATCTATCAAGTTTGTGCTACCATCTATTGTTGACGTAGTAACATTTCAATTTACTTCACATTTTGATGCAACAGTTTGGCATGTGTAGCATTCATTTCTGGACTTACACCAACATTTTTGAGAAATGACTTACACCAGCATGATTTTAACCGCCGCATATGTATGTATTTAGCTAACAGAAGGACTACATCAAAATGTATAATACATGTGCATACCACAGCTATAAATTTAAATTTGCGCCTATAGGTAGGCAAGGAAATAAACCATTTAATTATTTAGAAGGTGCTACGGTTTGGGGTCAGTCTGGGCCTTAAATAACAGGAAATAAATGTGTTTATTTTGTTTATACTGCACCCAAAAGTATGCAAAAAATTGAGTAGTTCTTAAACTTTCCGAATGTATAGTTTTATAATGCTGGTTTCGTTTGTTTTTTTTTTAAGCTCAGTGTTTATTTCTCTTAATATCTTAATCCCCTTAAGGAGTATCGTGATAATTCTTATTGTAGATAAGGACCAATATCTTAAGGCATAAAATACCAAGGTTTTGTTAACATCTGTAATGTAGTTTCTGCGTGATACCTGTCCACTCCCAACCCTAGTTATCATTTTATTATATGTATATAGATTGTTCTTAGTTTATTTTTTATTTTTTTACTCTAATACCTGTAAGTTAACCATATTCTTTTTAAATACTAAAAAAGATGAAGTCTTATTTGTACACCTTATTTGAATAAATTAAATTGAAATTGAATCCGTTCAGCCGCGTTCCGATAAGCCACCGATAAAGGAAATATTAGCTTATTTTTATAATAGTAGGAATTGGAAAAAATCTTTTAGTAAATCTAATCTAAGGCATGCCTATAAATTCTGAAAAGCTAGTAAATAATATTATAAGAATAATGGATCCTGGAAATTATAGAGGTATTTCCTTCCTAAATGCGTCCTATAAAATTGTTACTAGGGTTCTCCAAAAGAGATTCAACACGTGGATATGTGCGAATAACTTACTGAAGGAATTCCAGGCACGGTTTAGGTCAGGATACTCAACAACGGATCACATATTCGTCTTAAGCAGCATAGTGAATTCATTTCTTGCACAAGGCAAAAGCTCTAGGCTGTCTCTATTGACTTTAAGGCCGCCTTCGACTCGGTTGACAGAAACGCCTTATTATACAAGCTGTACGGATTAGGAATGTCGCTGAAGTTTGGAAGGGTTATTGAAAATCTATATGTCAATATTAAAGCAGCGGTGTGGGATGGTGAGGTACTGTTGGCGTCATTCCATACTCACTCAGGAGTTAGGCAGGGATGTACACTAGGTCGAACGCTATTCGCCCTTTTTATTGCAGATCTGATCGAGTACTTGCCAGGTGGTATTGAATATGCAGGTGTGCGCGTCAAAGCCCTATTGTTTGCTGACGATGTTGTTTTGTTTTCCCCGGAGGCCCTGCAACTCATGATAAATCACCTGCAAGATTACACCAGACTATGGAGACTGATAGTCAACCTTACAAATACAAATATTTGGCGCAACAGCTCTTTAAAGTGCCAGGGGCTAGCTTCTCGCAACCACTCATGTTGTGTGCGTTATATTTTTCACACGAATGGAAGGGACCTACAGTTTAATGCCGAATCCGAATGGCGATTTGAGAGGCTTTTTTCGTGACAACAATACTCTCGGATGTTTGTCAGACGCCAGCGAGAGGTGGGACCGTGAAAAAACTTGTTGGTATTTTCTGGGATTCGAACTTGGAACCTCATGTGTAGTGATCCGACACACTAACCACTTACGCCACGGCGCCCACATAGTCAACCTTAGCAAAACCAAAATCATGATCTTCAAAAAAGGAGGAGGCCGAAATCGCTTCTATGAAAATGGAGAAGAAATTGAATTGAATTGAATTGAAGAATTATTTTCCCAACAGATATATTTCGCATAGTAGCAAATACAGGATTTTCGAAGCGGTATCCGAATCCATCATGTTATATGCGGCGCAAGTATGGGGCAGGAAGGAATACGACACCGTGGAAACGCTCCTGAGATTCTATGTAAAAAGAGGGTTCCGTCTCCCATCGAATACACCTAACTACATGCTATTGTTGGAAACTGGGTTATCCCTGTTGTTAATTAAGATATTTAAGCTGCAAGGGGATGACGTCCTCAAAGCGTTAAGCATGCCAACCACACGTCTGCCGAGAAAGGTAGTTCTGAATGCTATCCAATCAAGAATCTGGTTGGTTGGTATAGAGAATGGTTGGAACTAGCTGCCGGATGCGGGATGGAACTTGACGAAGATGACCTAGAGAATTCGAAGCCTAAATTGTACGACCTCATTGTTAAGCTGGATGAACAGGCTAGAAGAAGGTTTTTGGAGGAAGCCGCTGGCTCTCTACATAGGGGAATATACAGTCGACTCCATCATAATCTGGAACAGAACAATTACTTTCGTGACATTTATAGGATTGAGGAAATAGCGACGATATTGAGGCTGCGAGGGGAACCCTTGATTCTAAATTACGTACCCCACAGAGAGGACCTACCCATCTTATGCAGCATGTGTAATCTGGAGGAGAGGGAAGGCATTTTCCATTCTATGGGCAGATGCCCGATCCTGAGTGGAGTAAGGAGGCAGATATTTGGAGTTAATGTCCTGACTGAGGGTGATGTGATAACTCTACTGAATGAAGTTGGGGTGAATGGACTATACCAGTACTGCAAAATTGGCCTAGCGTGCCGACAACAAATTATGAGTAGAAACTTTTAAATAAAAAATCCATTACTTTGTTCAATATGTATAGTAAGACACTGACGAATGTACACTTGTGGTAAAATGGTTTGTTTAAACAAATCAATAAGGCAGACGAAAATGCCATGCGACAATAATTTTTGTATAATTTTGTACAGCTTTTTTATGGAAAATAAATTATAATCTATCTATCTATCTATCATACAATCATTGGGAGAGAGATTCTGGTACACTTAATGATTTTTTAGAAAGCAATAATACTGATAATATGATGATAATTGGTGATTTAAATGCCAGAATCGGGACAGAAGAGGGCAGAGAAAATATATATGCTGAGAAAGTGAGAGTATCTAAGGATGGGACCTTAAACTCAAAAGGAACGAAACTATTATATTGGAACTATGTGACGCCCATGGCTTACGCATTATGAATGGGGTGTGCAATTCCGATAAAGCCGGAGAATATACTTTCGTGGGTCAGCAGGGTTGCTCAGTTATCGACTATTGTGTAGCAAGAGGGGAATTGATTGCTTCAATAGCCGATTTTGAGGTATTAAATATATAACTCAAATAACTCAAGAAGAAACGAGGAAACTTGAGCTACCTACAGAATGAATCTAGAGCGCAATATGCAAACAGCAAGAGAACTGGGTATTGGGGGTATCGAACACTTAATCAAATCATCATATCCGGCATAAAGACACCTGCATACAACCAACAGGAAAAATTAGGAGAAATGGATTGATGAGGCATGTGAAGCAGCACGGAAAAGAACCTTTGGATGGCTTAAAGCTTTTCGGAAGTACAACAATTCGTTTTTTTAAAATGTATACATCGAAACGAACACCTTATACAAAAAACTGTGTAAAGAAAAAAAAAGTAAGTTCTATGAAACAGAGGCATTAAGACTCACGCATTGCAGAGACTCGAATGAATTTTCCGTGGCGATAAGAAAACTTAAACGGAAAGAAACTTCAAATTAGTGTTGAGCTCACTACTGATTTATTACAAGCTCACTTACAGAAACGTTTGAATCCAGCTAATATTACGCCGCCTATGCAGTATGCTGTACCGTCGTACACTAATGATATACCATATTAGATACTCCCTTTACGCAAGAAGAAGTTAGATTCATAATCAACAAACTTAAGGATGGGAAGTCATCTGGCGCAAATAGAATTGGCATAGAATTCTTCAAATATGGTACAGATGAGTTAATCGATGAACTTACAACAGCATTGAATAAAATTGTGGAAACTGGTGATATATCACAACAATTCAAAGAAGCCATTATATACCCGATCCATAAAAAAGGAAATATCACAGATCCAAACAATTATCGTGGGATATCTCTTCTCAATGCTTCGTACAAGGTGTTTACATCCCTATTAAGTCATCGGCTGTGCGAATGGATAGATTATAGTAAGAAGCTCAAAGAATTCCAGGCCGGATTTCGAAGCGGATATTCAACTATTGATAATATTTTAATCCTACAGAGTATCGCAGGGACATTTCTTGATCACAAAAGGTATTTTTTGTCGACTTCAAGGCAGCCTTCGATACAGTTGACAGAAGAGCTTTATTTTATAAACTGTACAACGCTGGAATGACGTCCAAATTTGGAAAGGTTTTGGAGAGTATCTATGAGGACAATCGATCAGCCGTATGGAACGGAGCTGAAATTTCAGAATGGTTTGAGACAAATATGGGAGTAAAATAAGGATGACCGGTAAGTCCATATCTTTTTGCCCTATTTATCGACGATCTGATAGACTATCTACCAGGCGGAATAGAATTTGCTGGAACCTTGATTAAAGCCCTTCTTTTTACTGACGATGTCATCATTTTTGCATATTCACCCGAAACATTGCAACTTATGATCAACCGACTTGAGGAGTACTGCCGGTTGTGGAATTTGATGGTGAATCTGAGCAAGTCAAAAGTAATGATCTTTAATAAAGGGTCTGGTAGAACATCGAGAAGGGAAAAATGGTATTTCGACAGAGAGCCGATTGAGATAGTGAGAGCTTATAAGTACCTTGGTGTCACAATAACCAGCAATCTGAATATGGAAAGCCACCTTAGAGATAAACTCCTAAAAGCCAAAAGTGCGATAAGTGCAACTTGGAAGAAGTGCTTCTCAAACAAACTTGTATCACACAGCGTAAAATACAAAGTTTCCATATCAGTGGCTGAATCGGTGATGATGTACGCAGCGCAAACGTGGGGATATGAAAAGTATGCAACTGTAGAAAAACTGCTGAGGTATTATATAAAAAGATGTTTTCAGCTACCTAAAACCACACCTAGCTACATGATCACCATTGAAACAGGATTATCACCACTTTTTACTAAGACCCTCAAGCTACACGTGGACTATTTACTCAAAGTCTTTGATATGCCAAACCAAAAATTGTCGAAATTCATAGCAAAATATACAATCCAGAGGAGGAATTTATGATTTGCAAAATTGAAGGAGCTTGCGGATTATTGTGGCCTTAATTCTGACTTAAATCTGGAAGTGAATAATGGAGGGTATGTCAGAGATGCACTATACAATCTTATCTTGGAAGTTGATGAGAGGTATAGATTGGACTGTATTAACGAAGCAAGGTCCTCTGTCCACAGAGCAATTTACAGCTATCTGCAACACAACTTATGAGGTAATTTCTGCTATTTTTAAAATGAGAGGTGAGCTGATACAATTGAACTTTATCCCACATCGCGAGGATTTGGGTATTTATTGCAATCTTTATAATCTGTCCGAGAGGGAAAATTTCGAGCCTTTCTCGGCAGTGGCTCAAAAACTTAGGCGGAAGTATTTGAAATCCTTAACTGCGGAGGAGATATAAACCTTCTATATAATTTCTCCAGTACTGCAATGTCTTATAGAAGCCAAATCTTAGCCGAAGCTTTTTAATACTGTTTATTAAGTTTCTATTCCTATTAATGGTTTAATTATCACTTTTTTTTATTATTTTGTTTATATCAAATAAAAACTATCCATTAAAAAAAGAAAACAAAAAATGTCAATCGGGCAGACGGCACAGCCATGCTTTAACGATATTTGTAAACGATTTTTTTTTGTAAAATGTATTTCAAGATAACGCAATAAATCTAATCTAATCTAATGTAATCTATCTATCTATCTATCTATCTCATAAGAATAATGAAAATAATTATAACATCATAATACAAATTTTAAGAAATAATAATTATAATAATAAAATAAACAAATAATGTATTCCATTGCACGAAAACTAATTAAATAGAAGTCATGAACCTCGCAAAATCGTTTCAGTACCTGAATTATAAATAAAAAGGAAAAAGAAAGAAAAAAACAATCACATTCACCAAACCAAACCAAAGCAAGACAAAACCAAAATCCCAAAAGTCAAGCATAAAATAAATAAAATTCTGCACTGATTTCCCAATTATATACAACCAATGGCAGGAAAAAAAATATAAAGTAGTCTCAAGCATAAAGGCAAAAAAATAAATAAATAAGTAAGACAGGGGAAAGAAGAAAGCAACGATATATATTTTTGTTTTTATTATTTGTTTTATGTTTAAGCGCAACGCAACGCAAAAGAAACCGTCATGTAAGGTCTGTAACGTTTGCATAACGCACATGGCAGAGCATTCCAAAGGAGTGCTCCTGATTTAGTGTTTTTTTTTTTTTTGTTTTTTATTGCACATAGCCGCAGTTAATTTGTATATTTTCAGTTTTATTTTAGAAATAAGCCCAAAAGTATTTTTTTTTTGTTAGAAATTATATAAATTTCGAGTTTTGCTTTTTAATTTTCCAGCAGCGAGTGTAAATAAGCGATGTTATAGTATTAAATTTTGTTTTATTGTTTATTTAATTTGTAAAGCGCACCAAGTTTTCTGCTTTTTGTTGATATTCTACTCTAACAGAGTATAAATGTACAAAAAAAAAATGAAATTTTGAATTTTGAACAAAAAATAGTATTAGAACTGTCAAATTTGACAGAAATATATTTATTTTTATGTTGAATGGTTATAAATAAAAAAAAAAAGTTATGAAAGCTAGACTAAATATATTTAAATTTTATTTCTTTACCTCCAACGCCGAAATCTTGATACATTGGCGGCTTGTACGGATATTTTGAATCGGGATCAATCGAGAATGCTTGTCCTTTAAATCAAGGAATTGATTTTTCAGCATTTTTTTTTTGATTTTATTTTATTTATTTTGTATGTTGGTCGTTTTTTTTTTATTATATAAATATGTTGCAATATATATATATATATTTTGGGAGAAATAGAAGGGGGGTAGGTCACAATAGGCCAACACAACACAACAGTCGCGCACATTACAATGAAGGGGTGCAGATACAGGCAGGAAACGAGAAGATATAAAAAAAATTAAAAATTAAAAAATACGAAAAAAAAAAAAAAACAACAAGAATCAAATATAATAGAAATACATATTTATAAATATATATTTGTTTAAAAATCTATGTTAATCAATTAACTACATCTAGGGGTTAGTTAAAATTTTTTGTTTACTGACTCCCCCGCCTAGAACAACAATTTAAATCGCCGACAAAGCACAAACGCTTATGACATCATTCAAGTTTTGTATGTTTTATTAATCACACAACACACACAATAAACATGTCATTCCTGTTTCATTTAAGTAACTATACGAAGCCATCAGTACTGTCCGTACTCCCTCGCTCATTCAACACCCTTGCCCATTGAGTTAGTTTTAAAAAAAAAAGTGTTATTAACTTCAAATTCCATGAAATCATTCTCAAGTCATTCATTCAATTAAATTCCATCAAAGGAAAGCATTTTTCCTTCCATTTATTCCAACCATTCCCAATTACAAAATTACAATCGACGACCGACGACGGGGAATCTCTTCCTTAAACTTTGTGTGTGTTCGGCGGGAGTGATCTAACTTATAGCTTTGGTTAGCGCATCATCATGCCCTTTAACGCTCTCTATTTCACCCCGCCGTCGTATATGTATAAATAAATTACAATAAAAGGAAATCGGTTTTATTTTTTTAGATAATTGATTAACTACATGATTTCATAACAATTTAATAGATCAAAGGACAACTTCTACTTGAAATTCAATCAAATGATGCAGAGAGTTCTACAGAGGAGGATTTAATTTGAAGTTAATTGTAAAGATTTTATATAGCACGACAATATATTTAAATGTATTATTTAAAGGAAAATTGTTGCGGACTTTGGAAAGTATATTTCGGAAATAAATTAAATTTATTATAACATTTGTCCTACTATACCAAATTAATTAAGTTATATAATAATTTTAAAATTAAAATTAATTCTTTAAGTTATGTAATGAAAATTAATTTGCTAAAAACAACATACCTTGCCAGTACCAGCTGCCAGGAGCTCCAATGTATAAACGATCACCTTTCTGTAAGTTAAAGAGGATTTAGTGAGCAAGTCCTGGATTACTAAGTTATGTGCTAAATGTATGAAATCGTCCTAGTTTGAACCACATGGCCCGGTACACATATAGCTTAAGGTCAACTGAAGAGGAAGAACAAAGGCATTTCTACCTATAGGAGGTGTTGCCGCCACTTCGAGGGATACCAATGCTGTAGCCACCTTAACATTTTTTCAACTGGTACATGGCTTACCCGCCCCCCCCATAAGTATACTTATGCCGTTATTAAAATATATATATATATAAAATATATATTCTCTTAGGAAAGGCGAACCTACAACGCTGAAACATTGCCTCGATATGTCTGGAATTCATTATCAGAAGCGGTTACTGAATTAGGGGCAGGGAAATGAGACGATAAAGACATCTTTAAATACGTTTTTTGGAATGTGTAAAGGCACTTATGCTGTTATTCCTTTTTGCCACAGCAATATCCAGAGAAAACGCGAATGTACTCCAGGACGCTTAGCTAGTCTGGAATATCACACAGACGAAGAAGAGCTAGCACGCGAAACGTATCGGGTCCCAAAGAAAAGACCTAGTAAAAAACAGAGAGCCGAAGTCGAGCCCGTGAAAGAAGAAAATCACAAAGAACCACAAGAAAAGCAACTTCGAGCGCAATTTCGTCCACCCCCACCAATAAACATCGTCGGGATAACGGAATACAATAAGTTACAAAGCTTCTTTAAAGGAATAATAACATCAAAGTATAAGGTTACGTCTTTGAGGGATAATGCGTGGAAAGTCAACGTCGATGACTACAATGACTACCGAGCTGTGTCCCAAAAGCTAAATATCGAAAAGATTCAGTGGAATACTTTCGAAATCAAGTCAGAAAGGCCACATCGTGTTGTTGCAAGGCTACTCCATCCATCATGCACCAAAGAAGAGGTTATGACTGATCTTCAAGCTTTAAAATTTTTATGCCGTTAATATCATCAAGAAGGAGAAGCAACAAACGGAAATAGATAAAGACGTCTTGATAAGGCGTGGACTTCCGATTTTTATGCTTAGCTTCGATAAGTCTGATAATATCGACGATATCTACCGAATTAGAGCTATACTAAATATCGTGGTCAAATTATAGAGGCTGTGAAGTAGCTAAGGAAATGCAAAAACGGAGAGATGTGCTCCTTAAGCCACTTGCAAAATCTAAACTGCAAACTAAGCCAAAGCGTAAGAATGCACAGGAGAAACTAGCCAAACTAAAACTACCGGGTTCAGAGTGCAAAATGTGAGGGAAAAAATGACAACAGTCCTCGACCTCAGTTCTTGAAAGAAACGGTACTGAAAAGCTAACATCGAAAAAGCCGCCAGGTAATGGCCCTCGGACAGCAGGAGTGCAGACTTACGCTCAGGCCGCGGCATCCGAAAAACCAAAAAACCTTGAAATTTCGACGGACCCTGTCTCTCATGTTTTGTCGGTTATTCTCGAGAAATTTGAAGATAAAAGCAAAATAAATAAAATTATTCTCGATAGGCTGGTTAAGCTTGAAAATAATTCTCAGAAAACGCGTACTTCAACTAGAATATGAATGACAAACGA
Organism: Brachypalpus laphriformis; assembly: GCA_945910035.1. NCBI lineage: Eukaryota > Metazoa > Arthropoda > Insecta > Diptera > Syrphidae > Brachypalpus > Brachypalpus laphriformis. Next base: position 41,377,531 of record OX246753.1, read on the forward strand.
ATGTTAATATAAATATAAAAAACATAATTACATAAATATGTACTTGGAATGCAAACGGACTTTTGCAAAAATTCGACGAATTGGAAATATTCATGCGTGAAAACGATATTGATATTTGCTTGATTTCTGAAACCCACGTAAAAAAGGAATCGCATTTAAAAATAAAAGGCTATAATGATTTCCACGGTTGTCACCCTTCGGGAAAAGCGAGAGGCGGATCATCCTTGTTTATTAAAGACTGCATCGAACAATCCGAAGACCTAAAGATAGAGCTTGAAACTTTGCAACTGTGCACGATTCGAGTTAAAAATAGTCAGCGTACTCTTAAAATCTCATCTATCTACTGTCCACCGCGGTCCGTGCTTGAAAAATCTGATTTTACTAACTTGCTTCAATCACTGAAACCAAATTTTATCATTGGCGGCGACTTTAATGCGAAACATACGTTCTGGGGCTCAAGATACAGCTCGAAAAATGTAGAATGCTCTATGGGGCAGGTATGGAGTACAGTTGTGATTTCCATTCGATGGGTAAACCAACTTACTGGCCAGCTGATACTTCGAAAATACCTGACCTGATAGATTTTTTCGTTGTGAAAGGAATATCTACCAACCATATAAAAGTCGAAGACAGCTTTGATCTGTCGTCTGATCATCCCCCGGTTATTTTAACAATCAGCGAAAAAGTAGTCTATAACCTAGAGCCAGCGGGATTAACTGGTCGAACAACTGGGAAGGCTTAAGGAACGAAATTGAAAATAATGTTGAACTGAGTGTTCCACCTACGACACCCTATGAACTTGAGGTTGAAGTTGATCGCTTCGTTGAGATCGTACAGCTCGCCTCTCGGAATAATACGCCCAATGCAAGGAAAACGCCGGCCAGATACGGTTTGCGATATCCTCCGGAAATAAAAGAATTGGTCAAGGAAAAAAAAAAGCGCGTAAAAAATGGCAACGGAGTCGTGCTCTGCAGCATAAAGCACACTTGAATCTTCTGTGCAATTTGTTGAAGAAGACTATTAAGGATTTTAAGAATCGTGCAATAGGCTCTTTCCAATTATTCACTTTGGAAAGCTGTAGAAGGCACCAAAAGGCACAAAGTCCCCGCACCACCAATCAAATTAAATCAAAATGAATGGGCGAGGGAAGATAAAGAAAAAGCGGACGTCTTTGCGGCCCACCTGGAAGAAAGCTTTAAACCGTACGATGGTCAAGTGGTTTACGACAGCCGCAATAGGCTGGACTTACCATCTGACGATTGACGCTCACAAGTGCAACGCTAAGGGAACTCAAACATGAGATCGAGAATCTAAAACCTAGGAAATCTCCTGGTTATGATTTGATTTCTGGTTATGAAATTCTAAAAGCTTTACATAGAAAACATTGATTAAGCTTCACCATATTGTAAATGCTGCGCTCAGATTAAAACACGTGCCGAGCCAATGGAAAGTTGCGGAAGTCATAATGGTTTTAAAACCAGGAAAATCGCCAAATGAGGTAAAATCGTATAGACCAATTTCGCTTCTTCCAATCATATCGAAAATTTTCGAGAGGATATTATTAACGCGTCTCCAACCAGTTACAGAAGAAAATAATCGTATCCCTGACCACCAGTTTGGATTCAGAAGTAAGCATTCGACGATTGACCAGATGCATAGAATTACTGACGTAATCGAGGAAGCACTTGCAGAAAAAAAGATTTGCTGAAGCGTATTTCTTGACGTCTCGCAAGCCTTTGATAAGGTGTGGCATGATGGCTTAAAATCCAAACTACGACAAGTTCTCCCTGTATGCTTATACCATATTCGAGAATCATATCTCGGGAATAGACTCTTTCGTGTTGGACATGGAATCGAATACTCCGAGCTCAAAGAAATTTCGGCCGGCGTACCACAAGGAAGCGTTCTTGGGCCGCTTCTCTATTTCCTTTATACTCGTGATATACCGAACGAACCGTTGACACCGCTATCCTAGCAGTAGGTAAAACAATCGAAGAAACGACTGCAAAACTGCAAAACGCACTGAATAATGTAAATGAATGGACGAGGGACTGGCGGATCGCCCTCAACGAATCTAAATCTGTTCAGGTGAATTTCACTTACAAGAAAACTAATGAGTTGCCAATTTTCCTAAACTCGGCCCGAATACCTTTTGCAAACGAGGTCAAATACCTGGGAATGACACTCGACGCAAGACTGAAACGTAAAGAACTCGAAATCAAATATAGAGAAATGTACTGATAACTCGGAAAACATTCCCAGCTCAGTACTGAGAACAAACTGCTTTTATACAAGCACGTGCTAAAGCCGGTATGGACCTACGGTATACAACTTTGGGGTTGTACCAAGGAAACAAATGCAAATATTTTACAAGCTTTTCAAAATAAAGTGCTAAGAGAAATTGTCCAAGCACCGTGGTATAGTAGAAACAACGATACCCACAGGGATCTCGGAATTCCGACAATCGCAGCTGAAACTAGAAGCTTCGCGAGAAAGCATAAAAACCGACTAATCGGACATGTCAACAATACAGTTCTAAAAATTTTGGATGAGAGCAATTTATTGCGCCGACTACAAAGGACGAAACCTTTCGACTTGGCGAGATAAAGAAAACTGCGTCTAGATTGCGGAATATGCAGGATCTTTCAGTGGGAAGTAACCTGCCAAACATTTTTATATTATGATAGAAAAATTTCTTGATAAGTTAATATTTAGTTGCGATATCTAACAAATTTATATCGAAGGGCGGTGTTTTTTTAGTCAGTAAGAATCTGACACTACTATGAGCACGCGCTTGCGATTCTCATAGTGTCTATGGAAGATTTTTCACTTACCCTCGAAAAAAAAAAAAAAAAAAAAAAAAATCGGTGTCCTCACTATACACTGACTACTTATAGGCAAACATGCGAAAAGACTTGGTCTCTTCTAAAGCGTCGAGTAAAGCGTCGTTCACTTGCTATGCGCATGTCCAGCCCTATCGCGTAAAAAAATGCTCTATCTAGGCCCGATTTGGGGTGCTTAGGCGTCATGAGCATGCATCGCTTTATCAAAAGCTCCGATTGGCTTTAATTAGTCCCTGAGTGGTCTAATATTAGATACATGGCATCACAATGGACCTTTACTGGTGCAATATAAGTGTGTCTGCACTCTCGTGCAGATATTGAACCTAACCTAATGCAACCTTACAAATAAGTAGTTTAAATACAGAGAAGAAGTTTTCATTATTACGAACCCCATTAAGAATATTGGAGTATCTTACTTTCGTAGCTCGCTTGATGATGTTCTATTAGTTTAGATACACACCATGTCGGTAAAGGATGACTATGGAATCAATTGCAAAGTACTTCCTGCAGCTTTATTTGCACAATCTTTACTTTGTTGTAATGTAACAATTTACTTTCCTGGGGTTGAGCTACCAGGTCCATTTATTCCAACCCGATAACCAATCTCAACGCAGTTTGTAAATGCATATAAAATTGATTTCTCCTTCTCCTCCATCCAGTGCATCACCACACATAAGTCCATGATTTATCTATACGAATTCCTTCGCCAAGAAAATCTCCATAAATCTTTTCAACCGATAGAACAACTATTTTACCATTACCATAGATATGCATCACGCGCACAAAAAGAAAGATTTCGTGAAATCTCTGAAACGCACGAAAAATTTGTTGCAAACAAAAAAGGATAAAAGAAATCATCCATAGATAGGATAGACACACACTGACCAATGTCCCCCTGAAGGAAAGGTTCTATGTAATATTTAAATTTTTCTTTTAAAAAAAAAAATGTTCGCACATCCTACCTATACCCATCACACGATTATCTCCATTTATTTAACGCCCATCTTCGGACACAGCAACGTGAAGAAATTGTGAAAAACGAAAAGCCTCGCAGACTACTAAGCAAATAAAGAGCCTACGTTTAATATTTCCTCACTTATCGTGATGTGTTTATGCAAATTTTGTGCTTTTCGGAATATTTTCGCCCTATTTGCCAATGTGAACCATAAAAGGATCGAGGGAGTGATTTATAGATGTTTGAACCTATGATTCGCTTACCTTATTTACTCCCGCACTGAAGCCAGCTTGACAGAAACCTTGTTTGTGATATCCCCAAAAATCTGAAAAGATAAAAAGTTATATAGAAGTTAGAAGTTATGGCCATCTGAAGGATATTAGGTTATAATGAAATGTTGGTTGATCTTCCATTGATCGTGATCAATTAAAAAATATTTGTGGTCTGAGTCTTAATTGATCTTGTTGAGGGAGGTAATTTTTATTCAATGATCCTGAAAGGATTAACATTTTTCTTACCCAAAATTTTAGCTGGTCACGATCAGTTTTCCACAAACAGCCATTTGGCGATTTTTGAGCGAGAACGATCGGACTAAGCTAATGCTGATCGCGGTTTTTAGCTGAAGTGGACAATTGTCATTCAAGCGATCTTCAAATAATCGTGATCTCTATTATTCACAGGACTGTATGGACGACAACCTTTAAGCGAGCTTAGACTAGTGATGATCGTTTCACCCAAGGAGGGACTGATTTTCAACGGACTGCGGATATTCAAATAAAACTGACAAAAAAAACTTAAATTGAAACTTATCTTTCTCCTCAATTAGGCTTTTTTCATAACGATCTGCAGCTAATGTGTATTTTTCCGACCAAATCAGAACTACACTTAGTTTTGATTGGACGCAATTAGATAAAGTGAACAACTCATTAGGGTGACCTGTGATCTTCAAATGAGGGTTGACAATGAAAAAGGAACCGCAAATACTTTAGCGGATATAAGCCGGCAGTCGAAAGATAAAATTTGTGATGTAAGAGGCAAGAAGTTGCGGGATTTCTGCAATTCATATGGACTGCGATTGTTAAATGGGACAACCAAAAGCGATGAATTTGGTGACTTTACTTTTGTGGGAAGGTAAGGGACACATAATAAGGGAGTGTAATAAGCCGAGACAGTTATCCATCGGTTGGCTTAAATTATTCCGACTCTTCAACGATGATGGTATCAAAAATATGTATCTTAGAACTAATAGGGAGTTTAAGACCCTTGGCAGAGAAAAAAGGAAAACCCAATCTGAACTGGAGGCTCAGAGATTGCCACAATGTAGTAAAACTGGCCAGGAGGCTAAATGGTGCAAGATACACCATGGATGGGGAGCTGCGTCCGAACATACTCCAAGGACATTTTTAAATGTTATGGAACCCATTGCTCAATAGGTTTAGCTGCGCTTGGTTTCTGAAATGTTACGTATTTGGGCGGCTATTTTGAAGAAGGTTGCGCCCGTGTTCATATTGTGTCGTCGTAGCTCCTGGACGGTCTGGTTTGTATCAGCAGATCCCGATACAGGCCCTCCGTAATCTCTGTTTGAAGCTGGGCGCACTTTTTCTTCGCTTTTTCCTATAACATCTGTATTCCACTTTGAGGCGAGTTTTTTCGTCCCTATTATTAGAGAGGCACTTTGAACAAGCGTTGAAAGCCGCTTTCTTCTCATTTATCACTTCTTTAGCTTCATCAGTCCACCACCATGCTTGTTTGGTGTATTGTTGATCACCTTTTGAAGCTCATAGCTGTGATTTGGCCTTCTTTAAGCAAGTTCGCTGTAGGGAATCCCATATATTTTGTGCTCTATACTCTTCATCCTCAGCTCCGGTGATAGTGTGAAACAGGTCTTTTCTCATCACGAAAACAAAAGCCTCGCTTTTTTCTTTGTCCAGATTGTACCATTTGATTTTCTCGAAGACCCTTGCTTGTGTCCTATTGGTAGGAGACGGTGTTGCCGAGCGATCGCCTCTTCCAGGATTACTTTGCAATCTTTAACCCGATGCTTCATAAAACTGGCTACCAAATGGTAGTCAATCTGTTTCACTTCCATCACTGCTGTAAGTAATTAGGTGTCGGTATTGAACACGATAAGACTGTGTGATTTGCACATGCTTTGGATATCTTTACCAGGTAGGTCCATGGTGCCATATCCCTGTCATTCATGGCAGTCTTCATAGTCTCCGATTGACTTCCCGACATGTCCATTCAAATCTCTTCCAACAAACAAAAACTCTTCCTTTAGGATGTTCTTAAGGAGATTGTGGAAATCTAGCCAATATGCATCTTTATCACTCTGATAGTATCAAATTTGGGGAGCATATGCACTGACAATATTCCACACCTCTCCTTGTATTACTAGTTTGAAAGATATAAAACGATCGCTAGACTTAAAAATGGTCAAGACGTAGCTCTGCCGCAAGAATAATACCGATTCCGTTTCTAGTCTCTTCCATTCCGTAGTAGAACATCTTGTAAGCTTTTGTCCCAACATCCAAGAAACGCACCAGATTTCTGACGTTTTGCCATTTCGCTTCTTGGACACACAAGATATCCACCCGCCTTCTATTCATAATCACTTCCAGCTCGTAACTTCGACCGGTCATACTTCCAATGTTCCAACTCTCAACCCTCAAATTCCGTCCAAACTGTTTCATTTCTTTGGTAGCCCCTAGAATCCGTATAGGTCTGACCCGAATATTTCTGCTCGGTCCAGGGTCAGTACCATGCGCAGCAGTGGTAGTGCCTTTTCTTTTTGCAAGTATTTCCGTTATGGTTCTTGACACCATTACCAATAGAATCTAATCTAATAAAGTCTAATCTTCAACTAAACGTGATTTTGATGTCCAAAGTGTGAAATATGATCGTCACCTAGTAGTGATCTGTCAAACATAAATCAACGTTACAAGGAATTTTGCAAATTTTTTGGATTCAGAATCATGATAGCACCTGATCGTTATATTTCAGGTAGAACGGGCCAATATTTTTCTTCATTTCGGACTATCTGCAAAGGTGATCTTCAAATGATTGACCACTCCTATTCTCAAAAGGGTTCTTATAGTTATATAGACCTTATCGCGATCATTTCAAACAATTCGGACCTTCAAAACAATCGAAATTATTTCCTGGCTATATTTTTGCTCGAATAAGAAAATTTCTTCTCAATTATGCAACTGTTTAATATGTGTCGTGATTTTTTATTCAATTAATCCTCGATCTAGCAAACGATCATCATCTGCTTCTCATGATCAATAAATAAAATTTAAATCACTTTGCAAAACACTCTTGAACACTGATTTAAATGTTCCGATTACAAAAAAATTGGCTTAAGTGATCTTGCATCACTTGAACCAATCTCTTCGAACAAGATCGCTACCATTCCAAAACGAAAAAAAAACCTCCTCAATTGATCGATGCAATGTCGTTCCAAATATAGTTGCAGCGATTATTTGATTCATTTTTCTTTTCTTGAACTAAACTCCCAAATTCCGATTTCTCTTCATGCACAGCAGATTCCTGCTGTGATGGCTTGGCAAACAGGTAATTCACAGAATTTCTACATTTTATCTCGTTCGATTCTAATTGAAATTCCACACGAAGAATGATTGCTGCTTGGGGAAAATAAAAACAACGAGAACGCACTCATAAAAACGAGAAGGAAACAAAGAGGATCACCCCGGAATAAAAAACCTCAATCGATCGGTTTGATGATCGACTACAATCGATTGCGGCAATAGCTGGAAGCACGTAGTATGTGTGTAGTAGGTACTAGCGCGTAGTGTAGACAAGTTTTCGAAACATATTCGAAACACCTTGGCGACAAATTGTTATCGTTCAATAAATGATCGTGTGGTGTAAAGGGATCGTCGGGGATCCGGATCGTGGAAGATCGGTTATTGTCATGCGTGGTGACGATGAAGATGGAAGGTGTAGATAAAAGGACGATAGGTTTCTTCTTTTTTTTCTTGCTGGGAAAAAGTGATCAGAAATTAAGAACAATGATGTCACCAGAATGGGAGCTGGAAGTGGTAAACGGAATCTATAAGGTGGTCTTTTGGAATCAGAGGGTGAATCGTTTTATTGATGTTACTTATCCATCTACTATCTAAAGGTTTGAATACAGATGAAGGGAGAAAGACCTTTTTGGATACGTGACCAATTTTTAAGGAAGCAACGGGAATATATTTATTTTCTGACATGTGTGTAATGATATGAAAGTTTCCTTATAAAGGCTCCTCGCCTGAACTATATCCTATTTGTAGATTTCTGGGGTTATGTACCACAAGGAAAATATTATTCAAATATGGTAGGTAGAGTAGAAGGCAATGTAATGAAGATGTTTCCCTAGATGTGCCTTCAAAAGGAAAGAATGAGTATAAGACAAGATTGGGTGGACGGAATGGTGATAAATTCGTAGAACAATGGAAGAGGATGTAGACTACCGAGAGAATCGGCGATTGTTCAGTCAATCGGCTTGCGAACCATGGCAGTGTCTTGCAAACGGCAGTTCTGGTCATTACTGAGGCTTCTTGTAAACTGTTATCGATTAAACTCTAAGGAAAGATACCGAAATTTAAGCTGACTGCCAAACAGCCATCAAAGCCGTTCAAATCCGAATCTTACTCTCTCTTTGATATCGGGATGCAGTTCTAAATGAAAAAAAAAAAACAATCAAATACGAGTAGCTATGAAGAGTACGGAGGTTAGTCAGTATTTATTTCCAAAAATTGCCTAAATGAGATGAAGCATTTTTTTTATTTTTTTTTTTAAAGGAAACCCAAATCCCAGAGCTTTCAGACTTCTCTAGTCCATTGTACTACCAGGCAGGAACCTTTCTTTGGTGCAGTCGTTGGAGAAACTTCGATGTAATTCGTTTTTCCTTTAGATGAAGCATAGTCCCATCGAGACTTTCTGGTGCTAAGAAGGTTATTCTAATAATCCACGACTTTCAAGCGCAAAAGAACGCAACTACACAATGACAGCACTATGTAAGTGCATCCGTAACTTTTTTTCTAGGTCTGGTACCCCACAGCAGGGAGCAGAGTAGATTCACAGGGATCTAAGATGAGGCTGTGCGATCCGCTGTACATTCAATAATTCCCAAAGAGCGCAGTTTAATTCTTCAGAAATCAGGATGTCTGATGGATGGATTCGTTAGCTCCAATGCGTATAGAAGCTGCACTGGTCTTCGTATCGAACGTTTATTGGGAAATCGCACCTAACAAGCCCAAACCTTACCGTCATCACCATCTTCCAGTGCATGCGCGGCTTAGTACTGTCATACAAAAGAACCACATGTCCTGTGTTGAGCTGCACTGGTGTCTTCGGATTGGATGAATGAAAAGACCTTAGTTGCTGCACGTATATTCAATTCGCCAAGTGTTTCACGAAATATTGACACAGTCTCCGCAGACTTGAGCTATTGACTTCTGCAGCTTGATTTTGACTATCCAGTGGGGAGCACATCTGCAGGAATTTCACTGGTGTAAAAGGAGTTAACCCAAACGGATCATCGAAAATGTATGTCCGGGCCTTTCATTCACCAAAGCCTCAGCCTCTGTTAGTTTGGCCTTACCAGTGACTGCTTTGAAAATATTTTTGATCGCCCTTATCAATCGCTCCCAAAACCCACCCCAACAAGGCACTCTCCCGACGACAAAGTTACTCTATTCTATGCTAGAAAGCTGGGCAGCTCTTCTACGTCGGAAATATTTTTAGCAACTCTCATTTCCTATGATGCTTGGCGGAAAGATTTTGCGTTGTCGGAGTATACAGTGTATGGAGTGCCACGTCTCGCTATAAAACAGTGAAAATGCTCGTACTTAGCTCTGATTGTGGCACAGGTGAAGAGCTGCAAATGTGCTTTACGCATCGTAGATCCATCGTTAGCTTCATATAATAGAGGCTCAACGAAATTGATACCTACGCTATATCACTACACTGGCCAACGTATAATTATATGATTATATAATAATAATGGAGTGGTAGTCGCGCAAATGACTGGGAAGCAGGCTGTCCGAACAATTTTTTACAAATGAGTCAGCTCCTGATCCGATATTCCATGACTTGGTACCTCTTGATGACCCAAAAATGCTCTCTCATCTTGGCTAGGACGTTGTTAAGTCCTCCGTGTAACGTTGTCTTGTGATAGCCATTAACAATGACCGCCGTGATATGATGACTAGATGAAAAAATTATGGGATGACTGAGATTATAGTTTTCCTCAATCAATTAAAGTTTACCTCTTACTCTGAGAAGCTTCTTATCGTTCAAGAACGGGCCAAGCTAGTAAAGCCGGTGTACATATCTTTGCCAGTAAGGCTCAGCATCCTCGAGCTCCCACTTGGTCAAGAACTTATCAAAACTTTGTTTGCTTCTGCAACGGTTGACTAACCACAAAGTCCACCTAGTCCCCCCATAGTAACCATAGCCAAGTGCTAAAATTGTCACAACTCATGATGGCATCCATTGGTTCCTTCTGCTTTCCGACGTGATTATTCTCTTGAGATTCTTAAGCTTCTGTCAATAGGCTCATTTAACATCTTATATCTGCAACATCTTGTCGACTCTCAAGAACAGCAACATTGAGCCAACTTGATCTACTGGTCCATATCGATTTTGATTGCAACTTGTCTCCAGCGATCGTTATTAAATCAGTCGGGTTGTCTTTACCTGTAGAATGACCCTAAGCAGCAACTGAGGTATGATGGTGAATTTCTCCAACCTGCACATACGGCCTCCATTTCTGATTTTTGAATCGGTCCATAACAGATACTTCTTGATGGGAGTTTTGAGTGCATTTTTGAGCTATGCTCACAATCTGACAGCGGTCAATGCTCCTGTGAGCTCCAACTTTGGGAGAGTTAGCTCCATATTCCTTGCTCCTATACCGCTTGATAGGTGCTACTCGTCTCTTAGAGCACAAAAGCGAAACTGCTGCATGCCCTTCTGAATCGATTCCTCTTATATATGCAATGGCACTGTAGACTCTCAGGGTGCCACTTGCAAAAATATGGCTCTTGACCTCGTTAATTGATGGTAGCGTTAAAGCTGCTCTTGGTATGGTCATGTCCTTCAGTTGAAATATATTTCTGATGCAGTTTTTCTACTCGGACAACAAATCGTCTGGCAAACTATCGTTCCAATTTCTTTTTCCACGCATCCTTTGCCGAGAAGGAATGTCCTCATCTTTGTTTGAATTTAAGAAAACGCTTAATGATTCCGAAAGTAACTAAACTCTCTTAGGTTCTCCTTACCAAGGTTCAAACACACGAAAAGTACTACCCATCTTCTTAGCCAATTTTTATCTAGGTCATGTTAGGTTATAGTGGCAAGCTGCATTAAATGCAACCTCACATTGTGGTATCACATGCATCTATGATTCCCAGAAAAAAAACTACCCTTAGAACCAATTGGAGCTTGTTATGAAGTTCTGGAAGCTGTTGATTAGGAAGTAGGCTCCTAAGTGGGATCTTCTTCGAGCGGAGAGAGAATGGCACGTATAAAGGAAGTATAGTATGGCTTCATCGTCTATAAAGCTTCTACAGAAGTCGTTTGTTGAGTTTAAGCAGCAGTTGAACTGTAGCAAGAGGCATACCGATATTCTCCTTCTTCTTCTTCTTCTTCTTCTTCCTTTTATCAGCCCTCCCACTTCACTGCATTTCTACTGATCCGCCTGTGGGGTTCGCCTATTTGACCTCAGAAAATATCGGCAGGCCTGCCGATTTTGGATCACTCGGTTACTGAGGCCAATGAAATGCCGATGTCGTCGCATTTGTCTGATCAAGGCGTTTATAGGCCTGCCTTTCCTACATCGCGATGTCTTTGGAACGTGCATAGATATTGCCTTTTTAACAGGGTTCAAATGATCTCTTCTTTGAACGTGGCAATACCAGCTGAGCCGGTCGCGCTCTAATTTGTGTACGATGGTTTCCTTGATGTGAAAGCTTCCACGGATCTTCGAACTTCTTATTCGATCAAGCTTTGTCACTCCTGCTGTCATGCGAAGCATCTTCATCTCAGCTGCCGTTAATTTACTCTCATACTTTTTGTACATCGTCCAACATTGTGAACCGTATGTGAGCGCTGGACGTACAACTGCGGTGTAGAGCCTTCCTTTCAACTTAGGGGGCATTTTTCTGTCACAGAAGATAGCGGAATTTTCTCGCCACTTCATCCACCCTACGCTTACACGATGATTGATGTCGTCATCACAAGTTGCTTTGCTATTGATCATAGATCCCAGATATTTGAACTTTTCGCACGTGGGAAGCACTGTTCCATTCAAATAAATGTCTGGAATAGGCCTGAGTGGATCAGAGAATGGGCAGCACAAGTACTCTGTCTTTTTTGAACTAATGCGATACCCATTTCCCTCCAAAACGTCCACCCACACATCAAGTGCTCGTTGCAGGGATGTAGGATCCTCACTTATGATGGCTCCATCGTCAGCAAAGAATAACTGATGTACCTTGGGGTCCATCACTTTACCTTCAAGCAGATAATCAAGGACCGTAATAAAGAGCAAAGGACTTAAAACGCTTCCCTGGTGCACCCCGACTTTGATTGGGAACTCTTCGGTTACTCCAGCGGGACATCTTACTCTTGTCTTTGCTCTTTCGTACATGTCCATGATCATCTGTACATAGGTTTCTGGAACCCCTCGATGTCTTAGCGCCACCCATATCAGATCTCGTGGTTGTCTGTCGAATGCCTTTTCAAAGTCAACCAATACAATATGCAAATCCCTTAAGGAATCACGATGTTTTTCCATTATGATCCTTATACTTTGGATTGCATCTGTGGTTGATTTACCCGAGACAAACCCGCACTGATCATCAGATAGCCGTATTATTTTTCGCAGTCGGCCACCTAATACCCGCTCAACGATTTTCATGGTGTGTGACATCAGCTTGATCGAACGGTAGTTATCACAGTTTCGCGTATCACCCTTCCCTTTGTATACAGGGAGGAGGTAACTTTCCCTCCATTGATTCGGCATTGGATCACCTCTCGCGAATTTGGAGATAAGAATTCTGAGCCATCTGAACCCGATGTCTCCCATCTTTTTCCAGAACTCAGAGGGTATTTCGTCTGGCCCAACCGCTTTTCGTTTTTTGGAGTATTTGACCGCCTCACTAACTTCTTCGACTGTAATGTCGGGTATTTCTTCACAGTTAGGGGTGGCTCTTGGAAAGTATAGCCGGGGAAACTGTTCATTTAAAAGCTCTTCACAATACTGTCGCCACCTCTGCAGAATTTTGTCATCATCCACAAGAAGCTGGCCATGAGCATTGCTAATGAACTTTGGCGAACGAATCTCCTGAGCATTGTTCCTTCTTTGGGCGGCTATTTTGAAGATAGTGGCGCTCTTGTTCATATTGTGTCTTCGCAGCTCCTGGATAGCCTGGTTTGCATCAGCAACCGGGGAAAATATTTTCTCCAGCTCCCGATACAGGCCCTCCGTACTCTCTGCTTGAAGCTGGGCGCACTTCTTCTTCGCTTTTTTCTTGCAGCATCTGTATTCCATTTCGAGGCGAGCTTTTTCGTCATTATTATTAGAGGGGCACTTTGACCAAGCTTTGAAAGCCACTTTCTTCTCATTTATCAGCATCTTAGCTTCATCACTCCACCACCATGTTTCTTTGGCGTGTTGATGGTGGCCTTTTGAAGCTCCTGGCAGTGATTTGGCCTTATTTAAGCAAGTTCGCTGTAGGGAATCCCACATATTTTGTGCTCTGCACTCTTCATCCTCAGCTCCGTTGATGGTGTGAGAGAGGTAATTTTTCATTACGAAAACAAAAGCTTCGCCTTTTTCTTTGTCCAGATTGTACCACTTGATTTTCTCAGAGACCCTTGTTTGTTTGCTTTTCTTCGGTGTTTTCATAAAAATTTCTGTTAGCAGGAGACGGTGTTGCCGAGCGATTGCCTCTCCCAGGATCACTTTGCAATCTTTTACCCGGGGCTTCATGAAACTGCCTACCAAATGGTAGTCAATCTGAGTTTCATCTCCACCACTGCTGTAAGTGATCAGGTGTCGGCTTTGTTTGATGAACATGGTATTTAACACGATAAGACCGTGTGATGCTTAGGATGTCTTCACCAGGAAGGTTCCTGGTGCCATATCCTAGTCCTCCATGGCAGTCTTCATAGTCTTCGTTTGATTTCCCGACATGTCCATTCAAATCTCCTCCAACAAATAGAAATTCTTCCTTTGGGATGTTCTTAAGGAGATTGTGGAAATCTAGCCAAAATGCATCTTTATCTCTCTGATTGTACCCATCGTGGGGAGCATATGCACTGACAATATTCCACACCTCTCCTTGTATTACTAGTTTGAGAGACATCAAACGGTCGCTGGACTTCGAAATGCTCAAGACGTTTCCAAGTAGCTCTGCCGCAAGGATGATACCGATTCCGTTCTTAGACTTTTCCGTTCCGTAGTAGAACATCTTGTAATCTTTTGTCCTAACGTCCAAGAAACGCGCCCGATTCCCGGTGTTTTTCCATTTCGTCTCTTGGACACACAAGATGTCCACCCGCCTTCTATTCATCATCTCTTCCAGCTCGTAACTTCGACCGGTCATGCTTCCAACGTTCCAACTCGCGACCCTCAAATTGCGTCCAAACTGTTTCATTATTTTGCTAGCCCCCGGATACCGATATTCTCCTTCTTCGGTGAAATTGATAGTCTGGTGCCCTGCTTGGTGAGTTCGTCAGCCATGCAATTCCCTGGAATGTGTCTGTATCCCGGCACTCAAATGAGGTAAATATTGAATTGCTTAGCCATCTCGCTAAGATACAGGTGACAATATACAACAGTTTATGAATTGAAGATAACAGATTCCATATCCATCCCACTGGAGTGCTGTGAAAAATGCTTTCGCGACTGGGGCACGCACGTATGTCGGTAAAAAGCAGAAGCATCACCGCACATGGCTTCCTACAGACACCTGGAGACGGATCGATGAGCGTACAGCAATCAAGGCTCGGATTGCAGCGGACGCAGCAGTAGAGAGACCCGAGCTTGAAGCCCAATACCGTGCGAAGAAGAAAGAAGTGCAGGGTAGTGTGAGACGTGACAAACGTCAATAGGTCAACGCACTGGCCTCAAAGGCTGAAGAAGCAGCGTGTAGATGCGACAGTAGGACTGTTTACAACATCACTAAGGATCTCATTGGGGGTCGGAACTCCGAACAACAGAGTCTAGACGGTAACCTTCTGATTTCGGATGAGGATCAGCTCACTAGATGGAGAGAACATTTTGCTACAGTGCAAATCACATAGACGATGGCGGTATGATCTTGAATTCGAATGAGCGCGATCATCCTCTCGATCAAGTCTGGAGGGGATACGGGTAATTTTTATCTAAGGCAAGAAAAAAACAGCAACCCGTGACAGCTCCTTAGTCATATATTTTGCTGTCGCTTCCACTAGCATCTTTGTCGGCTTAATAAATAAATAAGCTTCAGCGAATGAAGATCGCCTCTTCTACTTGTTTCCTTTTCCTCAGCTCTATTTTCTTCCCATCTCGATCTCTATTAATAAATCCCACACAGCATGCCATCCCCATGTTCAAAATTTCCACTTGGCTGCAACCTAATTTCATATGAAATCGATTCTGACCGCAAAACTGCCACCCAAAAAACGCGTGTAAACATGAGACGGTATCTTTTTTCGGATCGTTACGTGTCAAATTTGTTTACGTATTTTCGGACACCTTTTGCCTCCCAAAAGTCAGATCTTCCATGCATGTGTGAGTTGCCCTGAACATGATCTATTTTTGTACGCGAGATCACCTTTTCGGTGGACGAGTGCAACCACAGATACACGTCCTAAAAAAATTCCCAAAGTCTGTTTCGAATAAATTTGTTCTTGTCTTTTTGGACTCGTTTTCCGATCTACCAATCTTCTATTTCTTTTCTTTTTTTTGAACGAAAATGCATTGCAGATGTGTAGATCTACTTGAAAAGTTAAATTTATTTTTAGAGTGTTTAAAACATGCAACATGTCATTGAAGTTGCAATGTTGTAGGTACAAAGGAAATGAAAAGAAGTCGGTTTGGTATTTCTTCTTTAGGAAGCCATAACAAGGAACAAAAAAAATGTTAAAGTTGACCACATGAGGGAATACAAGCTACCGGGGTTACAAAATGACATTTGACGCCGGCAACGTTTGACTGGTGGATTTATTTCACCGCACGGATTGAAGAAAATAAAACGTTCTCAAATATTTTTTTTCGGGGTTGATATTTAAGAAGGGTTATTCTACAAGTGCTGTACAGATGATCTTTTCTTGTTGGGGATAATTAAATTCTGGAAGTAATTTGAGGAGTGGTTGTCAAGGTTTTTGTTTTGTTTGCGAAGGGGAAATGATTTAACATTTAAAAATGGATTAATGCAAGTAAGCAGGTAAATCTTGAAGCAATTAACACTGTGGACTTAAGGGAAATAGGAGGAGGGAATTAAATTAAAATTGAGAAATTGCTTTTCTGTTTGTGGAAAGGGAGTAGAATTATATACAGCTAAGGCAAGGTTAGGTTAGGTTAGAACGAAGTGCACTTAAGTGCTATTTACGGCGGCCATACGGTCCTATTGTGTTTCCCTTTTTGAATGTGGAACCTTTATACGCTTTAGCTTTTGGTTGGTTTTGTTACGAACCAACCTACGCTCTTTATCAAACATATGATATTCCTTAGTGCAACTGTACAAAGAGCCTGTTTTCTAACTGGCGGATGCGACGATTGTGAAGATTTGGGCAATCGCACAGCAAGTATTTAGGTAAGGTTAGGTAGGTGGGTGCCTTGTGACAAAAAGAGTCACTGCTCACATAGACCAACAGTTTGGGTCCATTGTACCCAATTATTTAACCCTGGAAACTCGTAAAGATAGCAAGTTGTTAGAACTACCCAGATAGTGATATGAATCTCAGCAGGTCGGTCAGCCTAAGTCATCCAGCTCCGAGAAGAAGTAACTACCAAAAGTCGTCATACTTCTGACGGATAGGGTAGGACAATCATACAGAAGGCGACGAATAGACTCAATTTCTTCTTCGTCCCAGCAACTTCTACAATAGTCGTTATGCAGCACACCAAATCGCTCGACGTGGACGCCAATGGCACAATGGTCAGTAATTATGCAAGAAATGACCCGTGCGTTTCAACAACTAAGTTTCACCGGAGAAGTTTATATCATCTCGCCCGAAGGCCGCCCATAGCGCCCTGGCCGTTGCACATGTTTCCAGATAAACTGTGTCTGTTTGCTCGACCGGTGGCTTCACTTCTATTTTCTTCCGTAAGGAACGGATTGGGATCACTAAAAAAGGGAGAGCCCGCGATATATGCAGAGCTGACCACTTCCTAGCAAACTCGTAAGCCCTTTCGTTTCTTTCGATATCCATATACCCTGGTATCCAGCAGAGGGTCAACGGCTTGGCTCTAGACATCTCGTTTAAAAGTTATTTGCAGGTCCTCACAAACCTCTAACTAATTACAGCAGAGTCCAGAGCCTGAACAAATGGGTGAGCGTTTTAAGCTCCTCGGGGCAACGTTTTGATAGCTTTGATTTGATTACCGTGGGTGATCTATGTAAATGTCAATCTCTTTTCTCGTAACAAGCTTCGTGGAAAGTTCTCGTGTCACCTCAGCTATCGCTAGGACTTCCACTTAAAACACACTGCCGTGGTTCGGAAGTCTTAGTGATATTGCAATATCGGGTTCTGGTGAGTAGATGCCCGAACCCAATGCTTCGTTTGTCTTGAACCCGTCAGTGAAGATAGAAATACTATACGGATTGATGGCTTTTGATGGGATGACCGTTCTGACGTTTAGACTGAAGTCTGGGGAAGGCGGAAGATAGTCTGTGCTGGCATCTAGGTGAGCCCAACTTGCAATAGTACGATGGCCTATGCGGGCCCTTCTCCACAAGTTGGATTCTTTTAGGCGAAGGGCCTTCATCTCATAAGTCCAGTGGAATCAGTGCGAAAATTGTTTCAAGGACTGCGTTCTGGGTGGTTCTTATGGCTATGCTATGCAAGCTCTCCGTCTCTGTTTTTTTTTTTTTTTAGTTCTTTGAGATATGTAACTTTCTCTGCCATTGGCCACCAGACATTGCACCCATATGTTAGAATGGGTCTGCCTATGGCAGTGTATATCCAGGTTTGGGTCCCAATTTTTTACCAAAAATTCTACTGCACACAATGCACGCTTTCTTTATTCTTTCATTTGTATTGTCTCTCCAGCTCAGTTTCCGGTCAAGTATTGTAGGTACCTACCCTAAATACCGTGCTTTGCCCGAGACTTGGATTGGAGTGCCATCGAGTCGTATGGGTTCAAAAGTTAACTTTTTTGTTTTATTGGTGAAGAGAACCAACTCTATTTTCACTGTGTTGACGTTCAGTGCACAACTTTTAGCCCAGCTATGGAGATTGTTTAGGATTGTAGAAGTTCGGCGATTGTGTCGAGGAATTTGCCGGACACTAATAAGCCGATGTCATCTGCATTAGCAATAACTTTTACTCCGTATTGTCCTAATTTCAAAAGAATCTCGTTTGCGATTAGAGTCCATAGTAGAGGAGATAGGACCCCTCCTTGTGGGGTTCCCCTAGAGGCCGGTGCATTTGCTTGGCTGTCACTCAACTCCAAGTTGATGTGTCTCGTTTTGAGAGTGTGGTATCTACTCTGAGTTGCTCTGGTGATAGTCTTATCGCTCGAATAAAAAAGTAAGGCTTACAACAGCTCAAACAGAAATCATGTGAATGAAGACGAATACAGAAAAGTTAATTTCCTAAATTGAAAATAATGTCCGAAAAATATGCAAAAAGTTAAACAAGCTGTACCGCTTACATCCTTCTGACACCCCTAGGTACTTTCTAGTATCCATACAACTTTTTAATAATACTGAGACGTTAACCACTGGAATCTGACTTTTCTCCAACAAATGCATAGCTTTCCTGAATAAGACATAGAAAACTTGCCATCATAAATCATGTCAACCAATTTCCAAGAAATCCTCCAAACATAAAAGATACAATTTTCATTTTCTCCATAAATAAATATTTTATGTAAATTTTGCTTTATCTTATAACGAAATATTCATATTTTACTTAAATAAAAGTCCACTTACTTGTCCGGCATGGAGAATACTCTATGAATGATGTAAAGTTCCTCGATGTGTAGCACGTACCAACTGGTTCGATACGAAATGGACTTGATGGAGTCATTGTATGGAAAACGTATCTTGGCGCACAAGCCTATAATAAAACAAAAATAAAACAAATTTAATATAAAATAAATAAAATGCATAAGAGACACTAAACTAAACGAACAATGCTATGCCAGCGCGCGAAACAATGGACCCCAAGTGAATCCCCTGAGTGAATAAAAATTATTACAAGATTCCCATAACCAAAAATGGTCACACACAATAAGAAAGCAATCTTTTAACAGAGTGCACAGTCCTCCTTGAGAAATTGCTCCAATGGGGCCCGCTTTGTTTTTTATTTTTTTGTGCTCAGGTCTTTTTCAAGGAGATAGACGGGCAACCGCGCATCGGAAAAAAGAAGGGAAACCTTCGCCCAATAAATAAAACAACATGTCAGGACACTCTGGACAAATCCTCAGCTTTGTGCTACCAGAAAATGATGTCAAGGGCTTCGATTGTGTATTCCTTTCGGAAATTCTTGGCATCGTATTACATACACAGGTAGGCAGTGAATCTGTCTGTCCATCCATCCATCCATCTCTGCCTATATCTAAGCTAAACCCTAAAGGGAGACTGAACTCTATACAAAGACAACAAGTTAATAGCTGGGAATCTATAGGAGGGAATCTCAAATCCCTCCTCACAGATGGAACCCACTGACCATGATGAAAGATTTTTATGGTCAAATAGATATAAACGGTGAGTCGGCATGCCGGTCATCCGTACCGTTCCTTTTGTTCGTTTTGCTGTACAAAACCGTAAAACGAAAACCCGACGCGCGAGTGAGATCGTACAAAAACCGACATTATTCTCGCTGAGATCCCAAAACAAGTCATATTGCCCATTTTAAGGATCTTGTCAAACTGATCGAAACCGATCGGTGCGGCAGCGGCTGCGGCAGCAGTATGCTACTACTTCTTCCTCGTCGTCGACGCTGTTGTTGTTGTCGGCCTCTGCGGCGACGGCGGCGGCGGCGATGTTGTACTTTATGTGGAAAGAGTACGAACGATTTTGAACAGCTATTTAATCGAAAAGATAAATAAAATAATAAAACTACGAGAATAGCTTGGGTTGGCGGGCAGACCACAGATAGAAGAAGTATCTATGAATGCTGTTTGTGTGTGGCGATTGTCTCTATGATATAATCGGAAGCCGCCTGAAATGTGCATGGCTGGCGACAACGTTGCATGGGGTTTGCATTCAAAAATGGCATAGTTGCATCTAGCTGGTGCAAGGAGACATACTTCGTGGATTTAGGTGGACAAATTGTGCGTTTTTAACACAGACAAGAGCATGAAAGGAATGTCTTGCTGGAATCTGATTTAAGTTCTCTTTGGTGAGCTACATTAGCAGTCACTGTGTAGTTTTTTTTACGTTTTAATACAGTAGCAGCTAACAGAGGGCTGTGAGAAATAGTCCTTGACTAGGAAGTGAAAGCTAGTGTTTGGTTTTGTTCCAATTCACTTCTCAAAGCCTGTCGGTAGCACATGGGTAATGAGAGCAATCCGTTTCCGTTATCCATACCAGTACAAATGGCATTATTAAGCACACAGTAGACAATGGTATCTTATTTACAAGAACAATTTAAGCCTAGACAAAGTGAAGCAGCAGTTCCTTCTCGTCTGTAAGAAAGAGCAAACTTTTCAGCGAGGTGCTCAAAGGGTGACTGGTGCTAGCGGTCGTAGACAAAGGCGACATAGACGGCAGAATGGTGAGAAGTACCCGAATACGCACCACGACTCCCAGTAAAGATGAGTTCATTACCGCGATCAAGGCACTCAAAACCAACAAGGCGGTAGGACTTGACGGTATTCCAGCAGAGCTCTAACGAGCAACGCCAACAACATCGGCTGAGCTTCTGCTTCCACTTATAGATAGAGCTTGGGAAGCTGAGAGCTTTCCTAACGAGTGGAAAAAGGGAATGATCGTCAAGCTTCCTAAGAAAGGAAATTTAATGGAGTGCGGAAACTGGAGGGGTATCTGCGTGCTGCTTGCTGTAGCAAAGATAATAGCTAAAATCATCCTTGAGCGAATCAAACAACATCTCGAAGACACACTCGATGCCGAACAAGCAGGTTTCCGCTCTGGATCCTCCTGTGCCGACCACATCAACACCCTGCGGATTATCATCGAACAGTGTGTTGAATATCGATCGCCACTGCACCTGCTGTTCATCGATTTTGAGAAGGCGTTCGATAGTGTCAACAGGGAGTTTATTTGCCGTGCCTTACGCAGGAGAGGCATTCCCGATAAACAAATTGCTATTATCGAAGCTACATATGAAGGCTCCAAATGTCACGTTCTGCACAGGGGAAGGTTGTCTGAGGAATTTGAGATCCAAAGTGGGGTAAGACAAGGCTGTATCATTTCACCAATATTATTCCTATTGGTGATTAGCGATGTGCTTCATGCAGCTTTGTCGACGGGAAACGGAGGAATTCGATGGACTCTTACATCTCAACTGAAGCATCTTGACTACGCTGACGATGTATGCTTACTCTCCCACAGAATTATGGACCTCCACCAAATGACAGCAGATGTGGAGAGGGAGGCAGGTGTCGTCGGGCTGAAAATTCATACGGCAAAAACTAAAACTATCAGTCTTGGAACAAACTCATCGGCTCAAATATGCATTGCTGGACAACCGGTAGAGAGAGTAGAGGATTTCCAGTATCTTGAGAGTATTGTCTCGACCGATGGTGGAACCGAACTGGATATAGCCAACAGGATCGCCAAAGCAAAGTCGGCGTTCGGGATGTTGTCCAAAATATGGCGAAGCAATACAATCAGTTTGAGGACCAAAATAAGACTGTTCCGCTCCAACGTTGAATCCGTGCTGCTATATGGTTGCAGCACGTGGAGAGTGACCACTACTATCACCAGAAAGCTGCAAACGTTCGTTAATAGGTGTCTGCGCAATATCTTACGGATTTTCTGGCCCAATCGTATCTCTAACGAACACCTTTACGAGAGAACGGGTCAGGAACCAATAGGCACAACTATCCAACGGCGGAAGTGGCAGTGGATTGGTCACGCGTTCCGAAAGGGTGACAGCTCCATAGCGAACCATACTATGCAATGGAACCCTCTAACTCAGGATGGCAGAAGACCTGGCGGTCCGAAGAGAACATGGCGCAGAACAGTCGAGAAGGAGGCACGGCAGTTAGGGAAAAGTTGGGGAGAACTCAGACACATTGCCAGAAACCATACGCGATGGCGCGTAGGCGTAGTGGAGGCCCTAGGACCCACAAGGGGATACAAGACATAAGTAGACGGCAGAATTATTCCCAAAAACTCCAAGAAAGTGGAAGTTAGCCTGTCAACTATCTTCCACGATGTTTTACAGGCCCATCCCGACCCTGTACCTACTTGTCGCGTTGGCGGATTGCATCAGGGCCATATAAAGCTCGTCGCCTGCTCTAACCAGAGATCGGTGCATCTCTTCAAAATAGCCGTATCACGAGTTAGCAAAGTTTGAGAGGGGGCGCAACTAGAAGCCGTTAGCAGGGATCAGATCTCTAACAGGCCCAGGACTCGAGCCTGGCTACCGGTTGAGCCCACTGATCCCTCTGGTATCCTGAAAATTATTCAGGTCAACTATCCACAGCATCCGATGAATAAATGTAAGATCGCTAAGCTAAAGGAAGCGAAAGGAAACTCCAGGAGTGCGGTCATCGTGATCAACAAGAAATCCCTGGCTTCTCTGGCTAAATCGGGGAGGCAGATTAGCTATGGATTCAAAACCATAAATCTTCGAGTTTATAAGAAAGATGAGGAGGACG
This sequence comes from Brachypalpus laphriformis, assembly GCA_945910035.1. NCBI lineage: Eukaryota > Metazoa > Arthropoda > Insecta > Diptera > Syrphidae > Brachypalpus > Brachypalpus laphriformis. The sequence continues at coordinate 41,400,347 of OX246753.1, forward strand.
TAGAAGCAAGAGATCAAGTTCCACCATATCAGCAGCTGCTGTGCAAACTAGTGATATGCCGGAGGGAATGCGTTGCTCATCCTTCGAAGGCCAATGTGGATTTAAATCCGAACGACCTTGCTCTTTCGGACCTGGATCTTTCCAGTGGTCCTATCCGCACAGCTTTGTCCATTCCGTGGCTGGAATCAGATTCGTATGAAGCCAATAACACTGTGTTACAGGCATCATATCGCGACTGCGATGGCTCTGCAGTTTATCCAGATTACCCTACACCACTCCATAACGACTTCGGCCGCCCTTATGCTCCGGTTAAACAAAATCGGGAAAGATATTGTCTTCTTTCAGGAATTTTGGGTCGTCGAAGTTCTGGTGTATGGGCTCAAGTCTCCTAACTATAAACTCATCTATGTGGAGAATAAAGGCAAAACTAGGGCATGTATTCTCGCGAAGAGCGCACTAAGTATATTTTTACTCTATAGTTACAGCGATCGTGATACGTGATGCCTGGAAGTTTGACCTCGTAAATACTGGCTAACTTCGGCGTACTTCACCCATGATCATCAAGACCCTCTCTCTTCGGTAACTCTGGGGAGAACGATTGCGGACGTGGAGAGGCATAAATTTGCGCTCATTCTGGGCTGTGATACAAATGCGCATCATACAGTTTGGGGCAGTACAGACATTAACGAAAGAGGTGACCAACTTTTTTATTCTTTTCATGTACTAATCTCTCTCTCTGTAATATTGAGTGGGAACCCACCTTTTTTACTAGTAATAGACAGGAAGTCTTTGACCAATCTCTGACAATATATTATTCAAGATCAGGGATTGGAAGGTCTCTCGTGATATATATTCAGTTTGGTCTAACCGACCTCCCCCCAATCAATCAGTCTGTAGGAACTGTAGAAAGACCGATTGGTCTAAGTATAGGGACAGTGTAGGAACATCTGTACTTTGTAGATCCCCAATAATATCCATCAGGTAGACAATCTTGTCGGAAAACTGACTGATGCCCTCAATTATGCAGTATCTATCTCCTTCCCAACTAGCAAACCTAGACCTCCCTGGTGGTCTGAGGAGATTAGAACCCTTCGGAACGACTGTAAACGGCTCTTCAATTGGGCACTGTGAGAAAGCTGTCGCTACAAAAATAAAAAACTAGCTTACGGGCAGTGGCCAACTCCACAGGCGGATCAGTAAAAATGCGGTGAAGTGGGAGGGTTATGATCTCTTGTTCTCGGATCATAACCTCGCCGAAATAGGAAGAAGGAGAGGAAGATTAATGATCTACTAGGATCAACAAAGTTTAATTTCGGCGATGAAAGTACTCTAGTAGCATCTTGCTCAAACAACATGCCCGCGAGTGTCAATACTTCACATAGTCAGAGACACGAAAAAATCCTCACAATTAACGCAGATCTGCAGAAAATCTTGCAATGGGGGAAGCGAGCTTCGTAGAGTTCAACGCAAAGAAAATGCAATCCACCACCTTTTCCAGAAATAATACCATCACTGTTCTCCAGCTTCAAATGGATAACCAAATAATCGATCACAAGTAGACCACGCATTTACTGGGCGTCACAGTAAACTCTGAGGAAGCATGGCATGACCACATGTCCAACATTGGAAGATCAGCTTCCATGAAGTTGATATATATTTTCAGAGCAAAGAAGAACTTTACACCGCCGGAACTCATTCTTTTATACAATTCACAAGTAAGACCGGGGATAGAGTACTGGTCTCATGTTTAGATTTCGGCCCCAAAGCACTATCTAAATCTACTTGATAGCATCCAAGGGCGAGCAGTTCGCTTAAGAGAAGATCCAGGTTTGATCAATCGTTTCCAGATCGACCCTTCAACGATTTGCCAGATAGGCCACTAGCGCACACGACTTCCAACCGCAAGAACATCATTCTACCAAAATTAATTTTGCTACAGGAACTTACTTCCAGGCAAAATATTTTCAGAAAACTATAATCTGCAACAATTTAAACGCAGAATCAACAGACATCTGCAGGCATCTCAAACTCAGGGTTATAGGTTCGCCTTTCCCAAGAGAAGAAACATGTTTTTTTTGTTTTGCGTCGGAAGGTGGGAATCTTCTAAAGACGAAACTGAGCACGTACTCAGTGACAGTGTAGGATTTTCATTCGCTAAACCCACCTCCCTTCCTACCCCTGGTCCTCGTGGCTTTATATCAAGCATTTCATAGCGAGTACTTAGGTACTCGGCTCATTCGTGTTGGCAGCCGTCTGCGCTGCATTTCGTTGTCGTTCCTGTCTTCGCTGCTCCTTCATAATGGTAGCTACAGTGTCGCTAACTGCTTTCCAGGTATCTTCCCTGCTCATCATCTGTCTGCTGATGTCTGGGGTTAGGTCCTCACCCAGTTTGTTTACCGGCAGGTGTTGTACTTCATAGTATCGTGGGCAATTGAATATGATACGTTCCGCATCTTCGCCTGCTTCCGCACGTTGAGCAATAGTGGTTGCCGTCGAGTCTAAACCTGTAGGCTCTGAAGCAACCATGGCCAGTAAGCATCTAGGTCTGGTAGAAATTCAGCTCCCCATGCTTCCTATTGATCCAAGCGTTTATATTGGGGATCAATCTCTGCGTCCATCTGCTTTTATCAGAGTGATCCCACCTCTCCCGCCATTCATCCAGACTTGTCCTTGGCGGTGCCTTAGTGATACTTCGACTCGTCGCAGTTGGTGCCACTATCCGGGTGGCACGGAATTTCCATAAGGCTTCTTTAGCCAGAATGTCTATTGGTACCATGTAGGAGGTTTTTCGGAAGGCACTGCATACTCTCAACGCATTGATTCTGTAAGCTGCCTCCGTCTTCCTTCTATAAGACTTCGTCTTCATGGCACAATCCCATATTTGGGAGGCGTAGAGCATTATCGATGCCGCAACTCCTTCTAAGAGCAGTCTCCTCTCATGCTTTGGACTGCCGATATTTGGCATAATCCTTGGCAGGGCAGCCATTGCCTTTGTTGCTTTCTCAGCTGCATATTGCAGATGTTGCTAAAGAGTTAACCTTGCATCTATTGTAATGCTAAGGTATTTCAGCTCTGGTTTGGAAACTACCACGTAATCCTCCATGGTTCCTCTTACAGTCTCATGACTCGCTTGCTGCTTATGAGCACTAATTTGGTCTTTTCCTCTGCAAGTTGTAGGCCCATGCATACTTGCCAGTCCTGAACCCTCCCGATATCTTTGTTGTAGTCATGCTCCAATTCCTTAAGGAGTTTGGTCACAAAAACGATGGATATGTCGTCGGTGAAGCCTATTAGACCTCGGGATCCCAAGTATGAGGACGTTACCATACATTTGGTTCCACAGTAGCGGACCTAGTACGGAGCCTAGGGGCACTGCCTCGTTCCATCGTCGGTATCGTAGTGCAGTATCCTATTTTTAAAATAGTCCGTTGCTATCTTCTGCAGGTAGTCTGGTACTCTCTTTGCGGTAAGTGCTCGCAGGATATTTCTTCAGTTTGTGGTGTTGAAGGCGTTCTTAACATCCAGCGTTATAATTGCGCAGTACTCGAGGAGTATATCTTCGAGATGAAAACGATTTCATTAAGGGGATGCGTGCAGGAAGCTTCCCTGATTAAATATATTATTCAGGAAATTTCGGACAAGGAGTGCCAGGAAGCGTTCCGTGCGGTGAGGCCAACCTCAGTCGACGATCTCTTACAAAGGGTCTGATGGGTCGTTGGACTAAGGCCCAGGAGTCGACGTGAGGCGGAGAAATCTCGACAGAGAGAGTCGGAACACTGAGAGGAAGGATTAATGGCCGGAGTAGGAGTGAGGTGCTTCGGGTGCCAACGGGTGGGGCACTATAAACGGAATTGCCCACTGCAAAGTACTCAAGCTTCGGGAGTTGGAGGGAACCCTGAGAGACCAACTCAGTTGCTGGTGAAGGAGAAATCGACGGAGGACCCGGCGGAATATACCAAAGATGCCACCGTGAACGGGTACCTCGTCAACGCATGCATCGACCTGGAGAGCGATTGTGTCACTTTGCGTCGCACGATTGCAGAGCAAGGTTGTATAAAGTACGTCGAGGAGCGGAGATACGTGAGAGGGTTCGGAGGCGGAAATTGCGAGACTGCAGGGAGAGTGCTCGCTGAGTTAAAGGTTGACCAACTTACTTCCTGGTGCGAGGTGCTAATGGAATGCTGATTGGGCGCAAACTGCTGGACCAACCGCAGGTAAGAACCGTGAAATCATATAAGCACATCTCGATCATAGATTGCAGGGCTAAGTCCCGCCGGAGAAGTCGAAGTGAATCTGATGTACAGCAAAAGTAGTTCAAAGCAAAGCAGGAGCAGACCCAGGCGACCAAGAAGCTCTAGACTCAAGTCAGGTATTGGAAGCCGCAGCCCAAGGCGAAGTCGTAGGCGCAGTCAAAGTGGCTCAGGCGTAGTGGAAGCGGATTTAGATGTGGTCGAAGTGGTCCAAAACGCAGTAGAAGTAGCTCGAAATGCAGCTGCAATGAATCAGGGCGTAGCAGGAACATCTTTAAGGCCATTCGAGATCCAAACTCAGACCGATGCCCGGCGCTCACTCCAAATCAAGGTCCCATTCCCGATCAAATGGTGCCTCAAAGCTACTAGTGGCCAAGGAAAAGAGAGCGGTAATTTCGGCGATTCCGAGAATGAGAGCCGCAAGAAGCAACTTAATTTAAAGAGCGACACCGAGGCTCGGATCGTGAGGACACGATCATTTAAGGATGGCCGAGTTGTAAGATCAACGGTACATACAAACTCTCCAAACATATTTAAACCAACACTGTAGCTACTTGGTGTTATGTTTATTAAAAGACCGTCTTTCTCGATTGGTGATTCTTTATTAACTGACTTTTTTTTTTTTTATATATAAAAGGAAACCCAAATCCCAGAGCACTCAGACTCTCCGGTCCATTGTACTGCCAGGCAGGAACCTTTCTTTGGTGCAGTGGTTGGAAAAACTTCGATGTAATTCGTTTTTCCTTTATACTTGGGTGGCCCACGATTGCTGTTCCCGCTGGGGCTTGAACCTGCACACATCGGTTAAAGAGCAAACACACTACCCACTGCACCATTGCCACCCCCTATTAACTGACTTACTTACTAACTAACTTGCTGTACCAAGTCTCATATTCTTACATGCTAACAATATTGTGTATGTGTATTATGTAGGTGTGTATTATATAATATATATATTACATTTGCATGTTTGGCTAGTGTGGCGTGATCGCATTTAATTATATAATATAATATATGTGTATGTACATAGATATATTATATTATATATTTAAATCCAACATGCCACTATCTTCAAAATAGCCGCCCAAAGAAGGAAGAATGCTCAGGAGATTCGTTCGCCAAAGTTCATTAGCAATGCTCATGGCCAGCTTCTTGTGGATGACGACAAAATTCTGCAGAGGTGGCGGCAGTATTGTGAAGAGCTTTTGAATGAACAGTTTCCCCGGCTATACTTTCCAAGAGCCACCCCTAACTGTGAAGAAATACCCGACATTACAGTCGAAGAAGTTAGTGAGGCGGTCAAATAATTCAAAAAACGAAAAGCGGTTGGGCCAGACGAGATACCCTCTGAGTTCTGGAAAAAGATGGGAGACATCGGGTTCAGATGGCTCAGAATTCTCATCTCCAAATTCGTGAGAGGTGATCCAATGCCGAATGAATGGAGGGAAAGTTACCTTCTCCCTGTATACAAAGGGAAGGGTGATACGCGAAACTGTGATAACTACCGTTCGATCAAGCTGATGTCACACACCATGAAGATCGTTGAGCGGGTATTAGGTGGCCGACTGCGAAAAATAATACGGCTATCTGATGATCAGTGCGGGTTTGTCTCGGGTAAATCAACCACAGATGCAGGATCATAATGGAAAAACATCGTGATTCCTTAAGGGATTTGCATATTGTATTGGTTGACTTTGAAAAGGCATTCGACAGACAACCACGAGATCTGATATGGGTGGCGCTAAGACATCGAGGGGTTCCAGAAACCTATGTACAGATGATTATGGACATGTACGAAGGAGCAAAGACAAGAGTAAGATGCCCCGCTGGAGTAACCGAAGAGTTCCCAATCAAAGTCGGGGTACACCAGGGAAGCGTTTTAAGTCCTTTGCTCTTTATTACAGTCCTTGATTATCTGCTTGAAGGTAAAGTGATGGACCCCAAGGTACATCAGTTATTCTTTGCTGACGATGGAGCCATCATAAGTGAGGATCCCACATCCCTGCAACGAGCACTTGATGTGTGGGTGGACTTTTTGGAGGGAAATGGGTATCGCATTAGTTCAAAAAAGACAGAGTACTTGTGCTGCCCGTTCTCTGATCCACTCAGGCCTATTCCAGACATTTATTTGAATGGAACAGTGCTTCCCAAGTGCGAAAAGTTCAAATATCTGGGATCTATGATCAATAGCAAAGCAACTTGTGATGACGACATCAATCATCGTGTAAGCGTAGGGTGGATGAAGTGGCGAGAAAATTCCGCTATCTTTTGTGACAGAAAAATGCCCCCTAAGTTGAAAGGAAGGCTCTACACCGCAGTTGTACGTCCAGCGCTCACATACGGTTCACAATGTTGGACGATGTACAAAAAGTATGAGAGTAAATTAACGGCAGCTGAGATGAAGATGCTTCGCATGACAGCAGGGCGCCGTGGCGTAAGTGGTTAGTGTGTCGGATCACTACGCATGAGGTTCCAAGTTCGAATCCCAGAAAACACCAAAAAGTTTCTTCACGGTCCCACCTCTCGCGAGCGTCTGACAAACATCCGAGAGTATTGCTGTCACGAAAAAGCTTCTCAAATCGCCGTTCGGATTCGGCATTAAACTGTAGCCTTCCATTCGTGTGAAAAATATAACGTACACAACATGAGTGGATCGAATAAGAAGTTCGAAGATCCGTGGAAGCTTTCACATCAAGGAAACCATCGTACAAAAAATAGAGCGTGACCGGCTCAGTTGGTATTGCCACGTTCAAAGAAGAGATCATTTGAACCCTATTAAAAAAGCAATATCAATGCACGTTCCAAAGACATCGCGATGTAGGAAAGGCAGGCCTATAAACGCCTGGATCAGACAAATGCGACGACATCGGCATTTCATTGGCCTCAGTAACCGAGTGATCCAAAATCGGCAGGCCTGCCGATATTTTCTGAGGTCAAATAGGCGAACCCCACAGGCGGATCAGTAGAAATGCAGTGAAGTGGGAGGGTTGTGATCCCTTGTTTTCGGATCATAACCTCGCTGATAAAAGGAAGAAGAAGATGCCCTTTCTCAAAAATACAAAATTTTAGTTTATATAATATATGAGTGATTATGAGTGATGTAAACTATCCTTAAGATTGAGTTTAATCTATTTCGAATTAAATCATTAATAATATGTATAAACTTAATTTAAGATTTCAAAATTTTTATTCAAAAACTTATATATTATTTAAGTAATATTGATATTGTGGTTTAAATACGTATACCATATGTACTAATAATATATGACAAGTGTAATTCAAAATATATATATAACAGGTTTTATATTTTATTTTATTCTAGGATTTTACCTGACCTAAGTTTCATAGGACATTTTACTTCATTCTATTGTAAAGACTGTTCATCAAATATGGTTTCATTAATTTTGGTTTCAACTTTTTGCTCTATCTGATTTTCATTACATCGGGACTCACATTCATCTTCGCTTTCGGAATTCAGATCAGTTTCATTGTTATTGCAGGTCCTATCAACGATTATGTGTTTCCGATTACGTCTATAAATCTTCCCTTCCCGGTCCGAAATTATAAATGAACGAGGTTCCTTGCACGGCTTAACTACTTCTCCTAATACCCATTTGGAATCTGGAAACTTTTTGAATAAAATTTTTTCACCTGACGCTATTTCTTGAAGTTTCGTTGCATGTTTGTCATAATAGGACTTCATTTTCAAATTACTTTTTTCTCTTTCTAATCTATAATCATCAGGTTCTACTATATTGGGTTGTAAATGCCTTGTAGTAATCGGTAATTGAGTTCGAAATTTTCTTGACATCAGTAGCTGCGATGGCGAATACTTGCCATTGGGTGTGGTTCGTAAATTCAACAGTGCTAGGTAAGGATCGGATCAAGAATCTTTGCATTTGGATAAAAGGGCTTTTACAGTTTGTATTGATCGCTCAGCCAATCCGTTTGATTGAGGATAAAATGGGCTACTAGTAACTTGCTCAATCTCCCATTCTTTTAAAAAAATTCTAAATTCTTTCGAATTGAATGGTGGACCATTGTCCGATATTATCTTGCTTGGGATCCCATGACGGGCAAATATTGATTTTAGTTGTAATATTACATTGGCAGCTTTACTGGATGCTAATTTAGCTATCTCTATATATTTAGAGTAGTAATCCACCACAATAACGAATAAATCCTTTTGCCATTCAAAAATATCTGTACCAATAGTTTCCCATGGCAGATTAGGTATCGGGTGTGAAAGTAGAGGTTCTTTTGTATTCCTTTTTCTGTATCTAACGCACGTGGGGCAAGATTCTACCATGCTTGCTATATCTTCCGACATGTGTGGCCAATAAATTATATCACGGGCACGGCTTTTATTATTTTCAATGCGTGGGTGGCCCTGGTGTGTAATTTTTAAAATTTCCTGACGTAACTTTTCCGGTATAATAATTTTTTCACCTTTGAAAAATAGGTTATTTTCGATAAAAATATCGTCCTTAAAATTCCAGAAACTCTTAACATTTGAACTAACTAAATTTTTTCGCGCAGGCCAACCATTTTCATGATAAAATTTAAGTTGTTGTAACTGTGTGTCTTTAGCAGACTCGACTTCTATTTGCTGTAATCTACTTTTAGAAATTGGAAGACAGGACCTAAGAAATCCGACATGGATCTGGATGTCCCTATCTATAACTAGTTCCTCTGTGTCAGGCAAAGGAGCTCGAGAAAGTGTATCTGCTACTTGTAAATCTTTACCTTGCTTGTATACAACGTTCATATTGTATGCTTGGAGACACATTCTCATACGTTGTAATCGTATAGGTACTTCCGCTAAAGGCTTTTTAAAAAGTGACACAAGGGGCTTATGGTCAGTTTCAGCAGTTATAGTTTGACCGTATATATATTGTCGAAACTCAGTTGCTCCAAATACAACTGCATACAATTCTTTTTCTATTTGGGCGTATCGTTGTTGACAGCTGGTTAATGTTTTCGACGCGAAAGCTATAGGTTTATTATTCTGAAATAAAACTGCTCCAACAGCAAATTTCGAAGCATCTGTAGACAAAACTAATGGTTCATTATCCCGATAATACGATAAAATTGGGGGAGAAATTATAAGGTCTTTCAAATGCTCAAAAACTTGCTGGTGGCTTTCGTTCCATTCCCACACACTATCTTTTCTCAAAAGGGCTCTTAATGATGCTGTTTCTGCTGATAAATTTTTAATGTATAGTCCTAAATAATTTAACATTCCTAAGAATCGTTGAAGATCTTTGACTGACTTTGGAGGTGGCATGTCACGAATTGCTTTGATTTTTGATTGATCTGGACTCATACCATTTTCGCTAAAAATTTGACCGAAGTACTTCACTTGCTTTAGACCAAAACGGCATTTATCCTTATTCAGTTTGAGGTTAACTTGTTTAACTCTATTTAAAACCGCTGACAAGCGCTTATCGTGTTCTTCAATTGTTTTACCCCATACCAAAATGTCGTCTATATACACTATCACTTCCAAATCACAGAATAGTTCTGTGATTGTTCTATGAAATATTTCCGGTGCAACGTTTAAACCATATAGTAGACGTAGAAATTTGTATCTCCCAAACGGAGTGTTAAATGTACATAAAAGAGAGGATGGCTCATCTAATTTGATCATCCAAAATCCATTATTTGCATCTAATACAGAAAAAAATCGCGCACCTGATAATTTGGATTTTACTAATTCAATATCAGGTATTGGATAGTGACATCTGAGCAAAACTTCGTTGAGATTTCTTGGATCTAAACAGATCCGTAGCGATTTATTTGGTTTTTCCACTAAAACAATTGAACTTACCCATGAAGTGGGTCCCCTAACTTTTTCAATGACGCTTAAATTTTCCATACGAGTCAGTTCCTTTTTTAACCTATCATGCAATTTATAAGGAACTCTTCTTGGTGGATCTACTACTGGCATGCAATTTTCTTTTATTTTTAACTGGCAAGTATAATCAAGACATCCTTAACCGGTAAATAAGTCATTATATTTTGCTAAAAAATTTTCTCTAAGATTACTAACTGCACAAATTCTTTTTACTAATCCAAGTCGGACACAATCAGTTAAACCTATAATCGTAGGACACCATTCAGAAATGATTATAAATTCAACGATCTCGTATACCATTTCATTCTGATGTTTAAATTCACAAATAAAATCACACTTTCCAATTACAGATAATTTTTGATTACCTAAAGTAATTAAGGCAGCATTTGACCTCTTAAGATTTGATCCATTAACCGAATAAAATACTTTTTTAGACATGACATTAGCTTGTGCCCCTGACACTTTATGGGCAATTTGTTAATAACCAATTTGATATACCAGTCTTCACAGTCAGTGAAGTTTTTTTCATTGGCTTTACACATACCTACGAAAAAACTATTGCTACTATCGCACTCACTATCACTACTAGAATTGTTTTGATTTAGTCCAAGAGCTTTAATCGACTTAAATTTACACATTTTTGCAAAATGATTTTTTCCACTACAATTATAACAAACAACACCCGTGGCTGGGCATTTATTTTGATGCTTTTGTCCACATCTGGAGCAATAATTCATATAATATGCGGGTGTGTTCCCTGATGTTGATGGTCTAACCTCTCTCTTCTGATTACCACTCTCCTTCCAATGAGTACCTTGTTTGCTATGATGCTGCTGTTGTAGATTCCGTTGTTCCGATAGTGAGTTACGGCTTCTCTGCTGCTGGTTCCACGTTCGCTTATGATCAATGTAGTTAATTGGAATTTCTGCTGCTAATTCTCCATGTGACATATCCGATGCGTGGGCTTTTCCCAATACATACGCTTTAGACTTTTCTTCCGCAACTTTTATTGTTAAATCTTCAGTACCAAGTAATTTTTCTCGTAGACAATCGTCTTGCAGTCCAATGATGAACATGTCTCTCACCATCGAGTTTTCCTCTCTATACTCACATGATGACACTACTTCCTTGAGTTCAGTAAGAAATTGGTCCAAACTTTGTGCAGTTTTTTGACGATAACTTAGAAATCTGAACCTTTCATATATAAGGTTCTTTTTTGGCTCAAAATATTCATCGAATTTTGATACCACACCTTTGTAATTCTCCTTTGTAGAGTCTTTGAACTTGAATGTGTTGTAGATTTTTAAGCCTTCTTCTCCGATTGAGTGTAACAGTAAGGCTATCTTTCTTCCACCCTCTGCTTTTTCTAGATCCGCTGCCGTGATAAACAGTTGGAAACGCTGTTTCCAAATTCTCCAATTTTGGGTTTGGTTAGAATTCGTAAAACTTAAGCTTGACGGTGGTTTTAATGAATCCATATTGCGTTTATTAAAGCGACTGTACTTTTCTATATATATAATTTTCTTTTTGACTTGGAATTTAATCTGACACCATGTTATGTTTATTAAAAGACCGTCTTTCTCGATTGGTGATTCTTTATTAACTGACTTACTTACTAACTAACTTGCTGTACCAAGTCTCATATTCTTACATGCTAACAATATTGTGTATGTGTATTATGTAGGTGTGTATTATATAATATATGTATTACATTTGCATGTTTGGCTAGTGTGGCGTGATCGCATTTAATTATATAATATAATATATGTGTATGTACATAGATATATTATATTATATATTTAAATCCAACACTTGGGGGGTCAATCATCGACAGTCGCGACAGTGGTTGCAATTCTCTTAGTAATTAAATAAAGAACGCCTGTGTAATTAAAGTGTTGTTCTTATTTTGTTTTCACTCGATTCGCTCTCACTTCTCTCGTTTTAACACAAGAATAAGATGCCCCGCTGAAGTAACCGGAGAGTTCCCAATCAAGTCGGGCTGCACCAGGGAAGCGTTTTAAGTCATTTGCTCTTTATTACAGTCGTTGACTATCTGCTTGAAGGTAAAGTGACTGATCGCAAGGTACATCAATTAACCTTTGCTGACGATGGACCCATCATAAGTGATGATCCTACATCCCTGCAACGGGCACTTGATGTTTGGGTGAACGTTTTGGAGGGAAATGGGTACCGCATTAGTTCAAAAAAGACGGAGTACTATGCTGCCCGTTCTTTGATTCATTCAGGCCTATTCCAGACATTTATTTGAAGGGAAAGTGCTTCCCAAGTGCAAAAAGTTCAAATATAATATTTGGGATCTATGATCAACACCGAAGCAATTTGTGATGACGACATCTATCATCGCGTAAGCGTATGGTGGATGAAGTGGCAGGAAAACTGCTTTATCTTCTGTGACCGAAAAATGCCCTACCTTCACCTAAGATGAAAGGAAGGTTCTGCACCGCAGTTGTGCGTCTAGCGCAATGTTGGACAATGTACAAAAAGTATGATGCAGCTGAGATGAAAATGCTTCGCATGACAGCAGGATTGACAAAAGCTGATTGAATAATAAGTTCGAAGATCCGTGGAAGCCTTCACGTCAAGGAAACCATCTTACGAAAGGCAGAGCGCGACCGAATCAGTTGGTATTGCCATGCCTAAAGAAGAGATCATGTGAACTCTGTTAAAAAGGCAATATCAATGAACCGCTCAAAGATATCACGAAAGATGGGTAGGCCTATAAACTCCTGGATCACACAAATACAACGACGCCAGCATTTGATTTGCCCGAAGTTATCCAAAATCGGGAGGCCTGCCGGTATTTTCTGAGGTCAAACAGTGGAACCGCACAGGCCGATCAGTAGAAATGCAGTGAAGCGGGAGGATTATGATCTCTTTGGATTTCAGATCATCGCATCGCCGAAATCGGAAGAAGAAGAAGAAACTATTCAGTCGTACATATGGATAAATATTACATAAAAGCTTTGAGCCAGCGGTTACCTCCACCTACTCCCTAAATGTGTGTATGATATTTTATTACATCCAACTTTTGACTTCGACACACCTAGTGCTGTTTTATGTTTCATAAATTTGCAACTAGGCGTTGTGTTATGCTACACCAAGTCCGCAGACAGAATGTGTTTCCAAAGATACTATCAATCTTCCAGAAACTTGAGTCAGACCTCCATCGTTGGTTGTTCTTTATTGATATTTAATCAACGACTCCACCGCTATGACCGTACAAAATACCGAGATTTAAATTTGAATAGAACACCATTCTTTCACGGTGGTCTCCCCGTCTCACAATCGATCTACAACAATGTAACGCAACCAGTAACCAGGCTATTCACACGCTTAAGCTTGCCCATTAAAGTGCTTTCACCTAATTTTCTCACCTATAAAGCCGCATTGTTTATGTCTCCATCCTACACTGGACCGACCTCATTAGAATCGCCGTAAACTGTCTTAATGACCAATTTTTGAACAATATAGTCACATAATCTACCCACGTACTCTATAGTTGAGCATAGTATACACCGTTGGTCGTTAATTTTGAAAAGCTTAACTGCTTCGTGTAGGTGCGCGCGTGCGCGACTGCAACATACCCCCAAACCGAATATCACAACAAATCGAATTGAGATCGATCTCTATGGAGTTCCCCATCCGCTCTGTGAACAACTCCCAATGTGTTGGCCTTTGACCTGATGGTATCTTGTATCTTTTGGTACAATTCCTTGCACGGATTTCTGTTTCTGTTGTGAGTCTTGTTTTGATTTCGCTTTGGCCTCCTCGTTATGTACCATTGTGTTGTGTGCTCGATGCGACCACAATGGCTGCTGTTAGCTCGTCAGCTAATATGGAAGCGGAGAGGTCATGTTTGACCTGCTTTTGGCCAAATGTAACTTCTATTTCTGTCAGTCGATGACAACGATCATGCGATGACAACAGCCGCGGTTCCAACCATATAAAGCCACCGGTAACAATGGAAAATTTGCATTCATACGGATAAGATGGCCATAAAAACGATTTTATTGTCAAAAAAAAAAAAGAAAAAAGAACGGTGGCCTTCTCAGGAGGATTTGTTGTCGGTGTTTTGTTGTCAATTTTGGTCGGAAACGTTTAGGGGGAAAGCATGACACAACCTATGTGGTCTAGCCAAAAACTACGGTGGAGTGCCATAAGGCTGTACTGTTGGTCCGGTACTTTTCATAAACTTCAGCAGTCATCTAACCACGCTGAATAGTTTTCCCTCAATCGATCCATAATAATAGATTCAAATAAATATTTTTATTGCCTAACTACACATAAATATCCATTGGTGATTCCATGTTATGGCCGGTCCCGCACATCATTGACTATTGGTATTAAATGCCGCACACAAATCGTTGCGATATAATAAAAAGAAGACATGTCATGCCAATTCTTTGGCGCATTGGTCAAGAGAGGCATGGAAAAGCAAACAGACAGGTAGGTAGAGGTAGTATACCTACCTAATCCGACAAACATACCGTTGAATTTAATTTTCAATTCAAGACGCAATCGCACATCTCCCTTCGTTTATCCTCCTCCTGGAGCACTGTGCGCTAACTTGTGCGTCTGTCTGTCTGTTTTTTTTTTGTGCTTCAGGTGTATCCCGCTGGACGATGTCGTTCAATATCTTTTTTTTTTAAATGATTTTATTTTCAATTTCTCGTGAATTCAAGGTGAAGAAACCGCACTCAGGAGAGGAGGAGGACATCATTGCAGGAGACGAGTGATGGTGACGACGACGATGACGATGGATCGTAGCTCGATTGTTGGTCATTTGTTTTAATGTGTGGACATGGTGTTTGACTAATTTGTTATTAGTTGCATTCTGTTTGGTGTAAGAACTTGGTTATGAGATGACATTGATGCTGTTTACTGTGTCTGGGTGATTGGTAGCGAAATTGATTTTTTTTTTTCGGATGAACATGCGTTCTGCAAGGCCTCTTTTATTAAATCTTTACTATTGAGTTTACGCTCTCTATGGTCTTTGAGTGTAAGCTAGAGCAAAGAGGAAAACATTCATAAGACTTTTCTTATGGTCCTTCGAAACCGTAATAATGCCTTGATCTGGACTGAATGCCATCCACTGATGGAAGAATAACAGAAGGAAATATTTCAAGACGTAGAGCGAGCGAATACTGCTATCTAGTGAAGACACCAATGACAGAAGCATTTGATAGCTTCGCCAGAGACACTACAGGAAGAAGTGCTAGTAAGCATCTGTACAATACCAGAGTTTGTATTTTCTCCTATCTCCCCTTAGAATCACAGCGCGCACCAGATACCTAGGCCTCATACTTGGAAGCTAAACTGGAAATTAAATATAAATGAAAGAATCAGAAAAGCCACTATAGCCTTCTAAGCATGGAAAAGCAAGAGCCCAAAACTAGGGATGTACACGGCTACAGTAAGACCTATATTGACTTATAGCAGTCTCCTATGGTGATAGATCGCTAGCAAAATTACCAACTGTCATGAAGGTACAGCGACTGGCGTGCAACTAGTGCAATGAAAACTACACCTACAGCGGGTCAGGTGGCTATCCTCAACCTGCTTCTAATAGAAAACTTTGCACAAGCTTCAGCAACCTTTAGTGTCCCACGCATAAGCCAATCAGATACCTGGAGACAAAAACCAACGGGTCATTCTACGATCCTAACAAATATCTAGGGGATGTACCTGTTTCGGACTACATGATCTCATGCCTGGGTGTCAAAAAGACCCTTTTCGACCACATACCCAAGGAGGAAAAATGGTCAGCCAACTACCACGAAATCCATCTCCCTCTACACGGATGGATCGAATATGGCCACATGCGTAGGTTCAGGTATTTATTCCGGACCACTGGCCACATCCAAATCAATTCGTCTCCCGAATCAAAGCACTCTTTTCCAAGTTGAGTCGACAATAGCCGTTGAAGGCAATACCTCAGGATAGTTTCACATTTTTCATCGACAGCCAGACAGCAATAAAATCCAGTCTTATGAAGTGCAGTCGAGAGGAGCTACAGCTTCTTGGAACACACCGCAAGGTTCCGATCTGCTGCGCCACTGGATAAGAAGGCGTACTAGGAAATGAGAAGGCCGACAAATTGGCTAGAAGACGTTCGGCATTTGAATCAAAATAAGTCGACTAGTCGGAGAACATTCCATCTTGCACACTGAAGATCGAACCAGGGATGAATGCCCTAAAGGAGGATAACGACAGATAGTCTTGCTTAGGCACTTGTACAACCACGAGAAAAATATGGTCATACTTTGACAAAACAAAAACCGATAGACTTATGCAAGGGAAAATCTCTTTCCAACCTTGTAGGAGCATAATACTCTGCAGTACCGCATGAAAAGCTGCATCTAGTCAATGGATAAGGGACATATTTTTCACTTGCCTCAATCAACAAGCCTCTCGATTTAGCTCGGTCTTTAGATATTTGCCTCTAGTTGCACACTCCAAATTGGTTAAGGATCTCTTGCACTTCCGCGCCACGGCCCTCTACTGCGTCTGCCTTCTCGGTTAAATCCAACGACTTTGTGGACCAGAGCGTTGGTTTTGGATATCACGTCACCTTGTCTAAAACCTTTTTAGCATTAAAAGTCTCGGTGAGGTCATTAACGACTTTGATGGAGCAGCGAGTGTTCTCCATCGTCCTGCGCAGACGGACAAGTTTGGCAGGGATGTCAAAAGTAGACATGGCGAACCCCACAGGTGGATCAGTAGAAATGCAGTGAAGTGGGAGGGTTATGATCCCTTATTTTCGGATCAAAACCTCGCTGATAAAAGGAAGAAGAAGTCAAAAGTAGACATAGCCCTATATAGCTCTTCTCTATAGATGAGTATCGATTTGGACTTTTCGAGTTTTCTCCTCGATTTGCTGAAGTATGAAGATTTGATCGATGGTGGACTTTCCTGGCCTGGAACCGGACTGATAGGGCACAATCAGGCTGTTGACGATAGATTTCAGGCGTTCACACAAAATCACAGAAAAGCTCTTGCTTGCAATGTTGAGAAGACTGATGTCTATTTAACTGGCGCAGTTGAAGAGTCTCTTTATTGATTGTAGATTTAGATTAGATTTTTGAATTGATTTTATTTCAGTAACCAATAACAAATTCACAATACTGGTTAACGACTAAATAATATTTTTAATTGCTTATGTATAAATAAAAGGAAAAACAAAAATCGAGTTAACTTCGGAGTTGCAATTGTCAATTGTGACAGATTAGATGCACTGTTCTTATCGTGCAATATAATCCAATTTTATTAAATTACAAAGTATTTATACATCGAAAAGTTATTCTTTCTTGGTTCATTAGCCTTGAACACTCTAGTGAATTTTGGAGTTCCGTGTTGAATCGCGTTTTTTAGCTGCGTAAAATTAATTTAAAACAAATCATTTCACCTTCTGCGATCGCCATGCCACTTTTGAGGGAAAAAGACCAACAACAACAATCAACTCGTGAGACTCGTGCCAAAAGTCTACAACAAAATACACCTAAGGCTATAACGGCAGTGGGCGCCGTGGCGTAAGTGGTTAGTGTGTCGGATCACTACGCATGAGGTTCCAAGTTCGAATCCCAGAAAACACCAAAAAGTTTTTTCACGGTCCCACCTCTCGCGAGCGTCTGACAAACATCCGAGAGTATTGTTGTCACGAAAAAGCTTCTCAAATCGCCGTTCGGAGTCGGCATTAAAACTGTAGGTCCCTTCCATTCGTGTAAAAAATACAACGCACACAACATGAGTGGTTGCGAGAAGCTAGGCCCTGGCACTTTAAAGAGCTGTTGCGCCAAATATTTATTTATTTTATAACGGCAGTGAAAGTGGACGATAAAAATTCCTTGAAAGCACTGGAAGCAACGATTAGCAGTCAGTATCAAGAGCTAAAGAATTTGATTATGGAGGAACACAAAAAACTGGCACTGAAACTTGACAATATTGAGCGCGATTTTAATCAGCGTTTCGCAGAGATCAGTGAACAAGTCACAGATCTTACACAGAGGGTCCAGCAGCTTAGAGCTACATCTGAAACTTTTGCCTCAACTCGATATGAAACTCAATTTCCAATACTCGTCGAACGAATTGATGAATTAGAGCGAGAAAAAACTTCGACAGGTGCAACCATACGTGGCATTCCGTAGATGGAGGATGAAAACCTAACCGATATGTTTTCTAAGCTATGCCACTCTGTGAAATGCACACCAACACCTGAATTAATAAAAATTTATCGGGCGAAGTCTCATACGGATGTCAACAACAACACAGCAATTGTTCTAAAGTTCAAATCCGACGCCGATAAAAACAAATTATTAAAATCGATTCAGGATCTCTAAATGAAATTTTGACGTCATCTAACCACATGATTCTTCGTAAAGCTCTCAAATCAAAGCGAAGTAAAAAGCTGCTGAGTGTGTTCACCTTGAGTGGGAGGGTCTGCCTTCGAGTTAAGGCGGGGGATAAAGCTATTTTAGTCAAATCAATGGAAAGTTTGGATTTATTACTTGCCGATACAAATGCACCAATTGATTATAATGCGAGAAGAACATCGTAAGCTGTATTATGTGCGCCTCATTTTATTATCATTTGTAAACTTAAAATTTTTGCTTTGCTTGTCTTTGTTTTATTTTGCCCTTGAACTTAAGCCAAATGTCTGAATGTGTTTCTCTTGTCTTCTCTGTCTTGTTTTCTCTGTGCCTTTGGGGTAATTCATATTTTGTATTTTTCGTATTTTTTGATAATGGTTAATAATACTGTTTCAACAGCTGATAACACAGGCAATAACTTGCCCGTCTTGATTAATATCTTGTGTAAGCAGTATACTGGTCTTCGAGTATGTCACATAAACGCGCAAAGTCTATATCCGAAAATTGATGAATTTAGATTCTTGTTCAAATGGTCAAGCATCGATATTATATGCATATCTGAAACATGGTTTCAGACTGACAGACCTGACGTACTTCTTAGTCTAAATGGCTACAGACTATTTCGCACAGGTAGAACTGATCGTAGGGGTGGTGGGACGGCAATATACATTCGGAACTGTATTCATTGTAAGTTGTACCGTCGAATACTGCTTTATTGAAATAAATAATGGTACGAATAAATGTTTGCTGGGTGTAATTTACAGGCCTAATAGCGACCTTGATCTTTCAGATGTCTCCTCTGCTCTGGAAAACATGTTCACCCTCTACCCCGAATAATTTTTTGTGGCGACTTTAACTGCAACCTGCTTTCAAAAGATGTATCGAGATCCTTTATCGACAAAATGAATACGCTAGGATTGGTCGCGATTAACAGCGACCATCCAACACACTTCACTAATTCTCCATCCACTTTACTGGATCTGTTTCTTGTCAATAATCCCGAAAATACCCTCTTTTATGATCAGCTATTAGTTCCCGCGTTCCCAAAACATGATCTTATTTTCGCCATCTTTAAAGTTGTAGAGCAAAAAATATGTGCAAGTTATGAGTACCGAGATTTAAAGAGAATCGATATGATTCGGTTGGAAAGCGATATTTTTCGGGTGAATTGGCAACAAATTTATTTTATGCAGTCAACGACGGATCAGGGAAAGTTTCTGCATGATTCCATTGTAAATCTGTTTGAAGCAAACGTACCACTGAAAGCAAAAACTAAGCAACTTTTGGCTTACACATGAAATTCTACAAGCTATTAAGCTTAGAGATTTGGCCTACAAGCGATGGAAGCGTTTTAGATTCCATGAATTTAACGCTGCTTTTCGTTCTCTAAGAAACAAAGTCAGTATCAAAGTCAGGGAGGCCAAGAGTTATTTTTATACAGAACGGTTTGACAAAAACTTACCACCCAAAACATTGCGGTAGAACATTCGTGAGCTTGGTGTTGGGCGGAAAAGGGAACAGTGTTCTGTGGATCTAAATGTCGACGCTTTAAATGCTGAGTTTGCTACTATACAGAACACCTCACAAAAGTGCCCTTTGTCCACTGCAAGTGCACCTTTGCTCTTCAATAATGACGACTCTCAGATATTTCAATTCACGCGAGTGGTAGAAACTGATGTTGTTAAGGCGGTGTTAAATATCAAATCTAAAGCTGTTGGTGTTGATAAGGTACACCCTCTTTTTATTAAAATAATCTTGCCATATATTTTACCTGTACTTACACATGTTTATAACACATTTATATTAAAAAGTTATTTTCCTACGGGTTGGAAGTTCGCCAAGGTAATGTCAATTCTTAAAAAACCAGCAACTCGCTCATCTCCTCCAGAGTACAGGCCAATCTCAATTCTTCCATTTCTATCCAAGGTATTGGAAAAGTTACTTTATAAACAGGTAACTAGATTAATGTTGCAAAACAAGGAGTTGAGTGCTTATCAATCGGGTATTAGGAGTAATCATAGCTGTACCTCTGTGGTTCTTAAGGTCACTGATGACATAAGAATATCGATGGATCGAGATTTAGTGTCTTTTCTTGGCCTTTTAGACTTCTCGAAGGCCTTCGATACAGTCAATCACAATATTTTGATCTCAAAATTAGTAAGCCAATTTCGATTTTCCAAGTCAGCAGTTGACTTAATGATCTCAAACTTAAGTGGTAGGGGACAAGCTGCCGTTTTCGGTAAGAGGTCGTCGTGCTTTTTGGAGTTCTTTTCAGGAGTACCTCAGGGATCAATTTTGGGGCCGCTGTTGTTTAGTATGTTTACCAATGATCGACATATGTATGCCGACGATGTTCAAATCTATACCGACTGCAAATTAGGAATGATCGAAGCTGCAGCAGAAAGACTGAACAGTGAACTAAGGAATATTATGAACTGGTCCAAGACTAATAAACTCTGTCTAAACCCGAAAAAATCAAAGTGCCTTGTAGTTAATAAAACTAAACTTAATCTTTGCTATTTTCCTGTTCGGTATCTTGGGGACACAGTTCTGGAATATGTGGAGAAGGCTAATAACCTTGGTATTTGGCTAAATTCTTCCCTCGAATGGGACTTTCACATCCAATTGGTAATTGGTAAAGTATATGGCTGCCTAAGAACTTTATCCCTTACCAAAAACTTTGGACTCCATCCCATCAAACGTAGGCTTGTCAAAACACTTATAATGCCAATAATAACATATGGTTGCCAAATCTTTTGCTGCCATAATTCCGAAACAAAAAGAAAACTAACCGTTGCTTTCAGTAATGTTATCAGATATGTATATAATCTGAAGCGCTTTGACCATATCTCGCGTTATAAAAAAAGTATCTTAGGATGTGATTTATATAAATATATAATATTTCGCCCACTCAAAACGTTAAACACAGTCCATATTACAATATATCTATGAAAAAAATTGAATTTACAACCTCTAATCGCTGCTTTGTACTTCTCCAACCTAGATTTACATGTACCAATTCTGAGCATATATTTTTTGTGTGTGTTATCAGAGAGTTTAACGCATTGCCTCTAGAGATGAGAAAACTTCGTGGCACCAGACAATTTGAAAAGATTTTGTTCAGATAAAGTTACTATTATAAAGTTTATATACAATTTTCTTCTTTTTCCTTTTTCTAAATTATTACTTATTTATGTAACCGATTTAAATTTTACTTGTAAAGACTATTAGTCTAATGTAAAAGATGATTATATTGAATTAATAAATGAAAATGAAATGAAAAAGTTTTCATTTGTTATTCTATCACTATACGCGAAGGCAACCTTGCAAAAACGATATAGCTTGTATAGATTCAGTTCATTGACCATGGCTAAGGTTTTGTGGTCTGTCAGGATGTCCTTGCCGAAGAAACGCCTCCTTGTTTCCTTCAGAATTGGGCAACTGCCAACAAAATGCAGAACGTCCTCCTTCCAAAAGTTCGCCGATTTCAAACAACACCGCGTACCAACTGTCCCTATTACGAATTGCTCGGAGAGCCAATTTCTTAGGCAACCGATCGTTATTCATATTGAGGACTTTCAAAATGTCAACTTGTAATTTGAGTGTTTTGATAAACAGTGAGAACAGAGACAATCCCGTTTCCAACATAGTTATGTAGTTGGGGGTGCTAGCTGGTAGCTTGATACTCGTTTGACATAGTAACTCAACAACTTTTCGACTGTTTTATAGTGTCTGCAACCCCATACTTGCGCCCCATAAAGCAAAATGGCCTCAGATGCTGCTTCAAAAACGTTGTACTTGTTACTGTGTGCAATGCTTTTATTGGCAAAACATTGTTTCCATGTGGTGTTAATAGCGCATTTAGCCTTCAGAAGTTTTTCAAATGTCTTTCCATGCTTACATTGTTAGTGATGTAAACGCCGAGGTGGGCGCCGTGGCGTAAGTGGTTAGAGTGCCAGACTACTGCCCGTGAGGTTGCAAGGTTGAATCCCAGAAAACACCAAAAAATGTTTTTTTCACGGTCCCACCTCTCGCGAACGTCTGACAAACATTCGAGAGTATTGTTGTCTCGAAACAAATTGCCCTTCGGATACGACACTAAGCTGTAGGTCTCTTCCATTCGTATTAAAAATATAACGCACACAACATGAGTGATTGCGAGCTAGGCTCTTGCACTTAAAGAGCTGTTGCGCCAAATATTATTTTTTTTTATAAACGCCGAGGTATTTATGCTCCTTGACTAGTACAATGCTCTCACCATTATAATACCATCTTTCATTTGAGCAATTTCTTCCTCTGCCTCTCTTAGAAATCAGTACCTTGAATTTCTTCAAATTTACAGACAGATTCCACAACGAGCAGTATTGATGCCATCGATTGATCATCAATTGGAGAGACGCGGGCGTATATGCAGATGGAATTATGTCGCCCGTAAAACGCCAGATCTTATTATTGACATACTCAATACCTCCGGGTAAGCAATGAATTGCGTCATCGATAAACAGCGAAAATAAAGATGAGCTTAGTGTACATCCTCGTCTCACTCTAGATTTCGAGTGGAATCAATGAGATAATTCCTCACCGTTCCACACTGCTGCCTTCGCTTTAAAGATTTTGAAGAACTACGTCGAAACTTTCGAGACATTGCATTGCCATGTTATAAAGCTTATAAACCAGCGCATCGCGATCAACAACTATCGAATGACGCCTTCAAATCGACCAAAAAAGCGTATAACTTTTGCCATTCCATGAAAATGTTTCTGTGATACTCCTTAGGATAACAATGTGGTCGATCGTGGAATGACCGGGCCTTAATCCGGCTTGGTATTCACCTAGTAATTTGTTAGCTGCAACCCACAAGTTAACTCGATTTTGCAAGATCCCAGTAAAAATATTATACGATGCGTTTAGGAAAGAAATGCCTCGATAATTTGCCGGATAAGTCAAGCTTCCTTTTTGTGGATCGGGCAAATACATATACACTCGTCTGACTGAATCTTGGATATGAGTTGGTGTATGCTCTCTACCAATTCATCACCAGCTGTCTTGAAAAGTTCAGCAAATAAGTGGCCTTATGTTGACACTTAAGATAATAACATTTTCATTTTACAACTATCTGTACTAATTCACGGCTCTGTCTGCGTTTTCAAAAATATGTTGCCACATTCATTGTCTATTTCTCAGCTTCAGGACAACGTATGCATTCCTGATATTGCACCGGGATAACACATACCTAAGATTACTTTCGGGCATGTAAACTCTACAACGGTGGAAAATCAATCAATATCCTTTCAGTGGTTTTCAAGTGATGTGCGGTCAGATGCACAAATGTGACATTTAGAAATTTTAAGCAGTAAGTTTCACATTAGGCAAGTTTAAACACAGATTTTTTTTAAACAGATGTGTAGGCACTACGACCAGAGAGATCTATTGTGCCAGAGGCCACTTTTTAGGGCAGCAGTACTTCCACTCAGTCCGAGGTAGACCTGTAGCGCCATCTAAATAAGTAAGTACTTCCACTCTCCTTATGAAAGCTATAGTTTCGGCTGCGAAGGCGTTCCTTAAGTCTATTGGAAATAAAATCTCTCTAAGGAAAAAGCTTCTCCTAATTCTACACAGAGCTGCACACTCACATAGTATGTGTTCTGCAGTTTCATCCTCTTCTGGGCAGAAGTGGCAGGTGATATCCTCCGTAATTCTCATTTTGTTAAGGTGGTAAAGTAATTGACAGTGTAAGGAAGCTCACAAGCCTTCTTATGTGATTTCTGCCATATTTAGATATCCTGCCTTTTTTGAAATGTTTGGACAGCTTTTTTAGCTTGTCTGAGACCTTGTGAGTTATTCCAGTCGGAGATGCACATGTTGTGTTCGCAAATGTTAAGCGTCAGTTTAAAAGCGGATTCGGATATTCCGCAGAAAGGTACGGGTCCAGTGAACAACTCATAAAGGCCTTTCCCTGCTAGCAGGTCTGCAGTTTTGTTGCCGTCAACGCCTACATGACCCGGTACCCACCACAGTTTTACTCTATTGTATCGGGCCAAATTTTGTAGCAGCTTAGAACTGATTGCGAATTGATCAAGTGGGAGACCAGTACTTTAAGCGCCGCTTGGCTTTCGGTGAGTATATGGATAGTGTGGTACCTTTGATGCCTGAGTGCAAGTTTATGTCAGCATAAAGCTCGGCCTGGAAAACACTGGGACTCTTTCTAAGTGATTTCGAGATTTTATAATTGTATCCATACACACCAGCGCCGACTCCTGAATCCCTTTTTTGATCCACCGGTATGCCACACGCTTTCTTTTGGATCAAGCAACGGTTCGCTATTATTCCGTACATCGCGGCTTGGGATCTTAATCTTAAACCTTCTACCAAAGTAGAGTGATTTGGGCGTAAAGTCGGAAACCGTGCTGAGCATGTCTAGCTCGGGGAAGTCGGTTAATAGATTCATGAGATCTACATGATCCCATGTATTATTAACAGCCAGCATTCGAAGACTAACATCTCTGCGAATTGCCGCTTTTTTTTATGAATATATGTAACAGAGTGAGTCCGAATATGGCTTCTATGGCTGTTGTGGGACAGGTATGCATAGTACGTGCGATACCGAGGCAAGCTAATCTTTGAAGTTTAGTGAGTTTGTTGATGGTTGTGACCTCCTTGGTTTTTGTTCACCAGACAACGGACGCATATGTAAGGATGGGTCTTTCAACCGTGGTATATAATCAGAATATGACATTTCGGGACAGACACCAGGTTTCACCATACATATGGCGGCAGGCCTACATGACAGTAGTTGTCTTGGCATTCTGGCAAACATGAGAGTTCCAGTTAAGTTTCCTATCGAGGACAATTCCTAGATATTTAACTTCATCGGAAAAATAAATGGTTGTGCCATTTAGAGTCACTGAGCCTATGTTCAGCATTCGTCTTCTTATAAACGGTATACAACGACTGCCTTGCTGAGGTAAATCAATAGGTTCTCCGCAGCATACCAGTCCGAGACTACAAGGAGTGAATTTTGCATGAGTCGACACACATTGTCTTCATGTTTTCCTTTGATGATGATCACGAGACCATCTGCATAGCCTATAGTTATGAAGCCTAAACTATTAAGTCTGTTTAATAAGTAATCCACCACGAGAGACCATAAGAGAGGCGAGAGGACGCCTTTGGCCGCGGAAACCGTCACAGAGACCTCTCCAGACGAAGATGTTATTTGCGACTATCGAGCATGGTCCTAACCCATCTGCTAGTAGGTTCGCCTATTCCCCTGCGTCTCATGGCACTAGTAATGGATTCATGACCAGTGTTATCAAAAGTACCTTCTATGTCAAGAAATACACAAAGGGAGATTTCTTCGGAGCGGTAAGCAGATTTGATCTATGTGACGAGATAATGAATGGCGCCTTCCGTAAAGCGATCTTTCCTGTATGCATATTGACTAGAGTGCAGAGGTATAGTCTTTCCAAAAATGCCTCTAATGTGAATGTAAACACATAATCCATTCGCGTACTTCTTATACCTAATACTTTCTGTGAAAGGAAAAGTACTCGAATGGACATATTCATGATCATTTTCAGGACCATTATTCATTATTCAGACAAAATTTTGCTCCTTGTCTGGTGTTGAGTAGAATTCTAAAACGTGCATGACCCAAATACGATTAAAATTCAAGGAAGCCCGAAAGAGGAAATATTAACTGATATCTTGACATATCCTGGCTACCACATCACCTCATTCAGGCCTTAATCGTGGCCTGTCATGTAAAGAAATATTTGAGAAGCCATTTGCCATATTAGGACCATATTGGCTTTCATAAGACAAAAAGGGTAAATCACTAATAATTTCCACCAAAAAACACAAAAAAACCGAAAAGAAATAAATGTAATACCATCGCCATTAATCATTTACACTTACGCATTCATCAATCAATGCTTGAGCTTAAGATTTTCAAAACATTTATCGTTCTCTTAACTCGCATTCGTCTGAGACGTACCGTGTGTCGCGTCAGGAGATACGACCACAACCTGCAGACTGAACAGCACTCCTTGCGTTATGTTCATATGGACTTTCCAAGTAATTAATTACACGCACATTCGCCTTTATGTCGAGTCTAATTATATTTGTAAAATAAAATAAAACTACAAGCCAACGATGGACTTGACAGCATAAAACCGCTGTCAAAGTGGCGTCACACGATTTATTACAACGCACGCGTGACGATATTTAAAATTCACTTTTCTCTGTTGTCTTGTGGGTGCCGGTGTCGGTGTCAGTGTGTGAAACCCACAGAGTCATGGAACTTTGATTGGCGACGACTTTTATCGCTGCACAAGGTTACCTTACCCACCCGCACAACATCATTGTAACCAATTTGTTCTTAATTGTCTCCGGAATCAGGTCAAGCTGTCATCTCCCGCCCCCAGTCCGACACACGCATTTCACTTTCACATCGTTAACATCGTTCCAACTGTCGTTATCACGGTCAGGAATCTAAAACTGACCGTTAATGACATGAAAAATCAAATTAAAGGACTATCCATTGAGAGGGACTCCAGAATCAATTTTCCTTACCTCCACCGCCACACACACACACCTTGCGACACAAAGTGACCACAATCAGATCGATTAAGTGCCCCGTAAAAGCGAAACCGCAGCTATAAATATGAACCGCGAGAGCGGAGCCTTGTGAAACGGCAAACAAGCACGAGGCTTCATTCAACGTTTATGTTCGCTTTTAACGAGAGGGAGGAGGTGGGAGTCCCAGGCCCTTGTAACTACCGCCCAAGACAACAAAACGTTTAACTGTTTGCGATTTTTCACCTGAAATCGAGAATGACAGCACAGCAGACTGCTGCGCTACGGTCATCATGATTTCGGATACAAAGGTGTGGCTCTGAGCGACAAAGATTGTTGTGTTGCAGATACTTTGTACGAGTATGTGTGTCTGTGTTCTTCTAATTCCAATTAAGGTTGCGGCAAAAGTGATTGGATTGGAAATTGGTAATGGAGCAGCACAGAGTACTGCTGACACACTGACTGTGGCCTTCAAAAGTATTTTTTTCGTGTTTTATTGACTCGATTTTATAGTCGTGGACAGCTGCAGGGATTGCGAAGGGGTCATCGATGAACGGATGTATTTATTGCAGTGTGATGTAGGTCGATAGATAGAGTTAGACAGGATAGTTGGTAGGTGGTGGAAGTGGCTTGATTTAAGAGATTTTGCAACAAAGTTTTAACGATTTCATTAAAGTGAGGCAAGTGTCCCACAAGTCGTGAGGAAGAAATACAGCCCAAGTGTGCGACCCCAAATTGAAAGCTCGTAAATTTGGCAAACTGAAAATTTCACAAACAGGCTTTCACCAGCAAACTGATACACATGTCTTGCCAGCGGCTAGGACTTGGGTAATAAAATCGAAATCAAAATCGATTTCCCCATCTGGTAGTGTCTAACTGTCATCCTATCACCCGGCTACCTCTAGGTGCATTTAGGCGAGTTGATATTGAGTTGTTTCACTTGTGCTGGACTCTTTGATAAGCCCTGGTAGGTGAAAACGCATCTTTATCTCCCCCAGATGGTTGGATGTTATACAGTTGTTGGGACTAGTGAGACCTATTCTCATTCGGAAACTAGAAATTAGAGAAGGAACAATTCTTCCCGAATAAAATGACTGATTCCAACGTTGACGACAACAGCAAATATACTTATATGTTCGGATTGCACTCTGAATAGGCTATGTGCAGCCGATTAATTAGCAGTGATCCTTGTTTGACAATCCTTGATGTGATAGTCAATTCCGCCAGGGTATCTCTTTTCCCTATACAGGCTACAAATGCACCCAGATATACATGCTTCGCCATGACTATGGGCAGCGACAGTGTCGTCAGTTCGCTGTTAAAAATGAAGAAATACAAAATAAGCAGTACCCAACTTCACATCCTACATGGCGTACATGGCAGTCAACTTCACGCTGATATGGAAATGAACACCTATCTTTAAACTGTGGGCAGCCATTGCAAAAGAATGAAAGAACTAGGCTCCACTCATTTGCGAATGCCAGCGGACAGGGGTTCTCAATTTTACTATTTAATATACCTTATCTAACATATCCCTTGGTTATACCATATATCCAAAAATATTGATGGTACCAGCACCAAAGGCAAAAGACCTCCACGGAGAAGAAAAAAGAGAACAGCGGATGGAGATGGTGACATCTTTGACACAACCAGTAGAACACACAGTCTGCATGACACTATTTCTGGAAACCGACTCATGGTAGTCGACTTCGCTGCGGCACAAAATCTAGAAGGGTGTAGCATCTGATTTCTATGTAACCAGTTACCAGCTTTGTCGCTAGGAAGCGGTTGGATCCACTAGAGTTTTGTGATTAATCTCAAACACCTCGAATATGTATTCAAGATAATGCTCGCATATTGTCGCATAGAGTAATGGACTTGCATCTTAGCCTTAACGTAGTCATAACACAAACATTGCTGAGCAGAACGTCGAGAGAGTACAAGATTTATGGTTCCATAGGGGTAATGTTTCAGTTGATCATGGCACACAATTAGATGTATGCACCAGAATTTAGAGAAGCAATGCCATCATGGGCGTAGTACTTAGAAGGTTTAAAGAATTGAGTCACATCGTCCGGAATAGGAGAGTGTATAGGTGTGAAGTCATGTCGGGATTTAGAACCTACCTGCACACATATTGTAGCCCTTGCTATGAGTTATGCCCGACTTCATGCTCCTGAATGACTGTTTCTAGGATGTTCTTAACCCTTGTATAATTGGTAATTTGGCATTCCATTAGTACATGCTTCGTGCTCCGCGCTCTGCACTTTTCCCTTAAAGTGCTGGCGGAATGGGTCGTGCTTGTACTTGTAGAGGTACTCAATTTGTATGTCTATCGCCCTTTGGTTATGATGTTCCACCTATGTTGCTATTATGCTTTCATAGCATCTACAGTTGTTGTTTTGTCATCGTGCTCGTAGTGCCACGGTCTTCTTTGTATCTATTATAGATTGTTAATCATTCAGCCTGATATAACACTTATCACAGCCACTGACACAGTTCTGAAGGCGCAGCATACCCTTTAAGATGCGATTCTATGCGCCGAGTTCATCGTTCTAATATACGACTTACGGCGCGTCGCTGATGCCCATATTGGGGTCGCTTACAGGACTATTGGCTTACTCACGGTCGTTAGAAGATTTCTGATTAGCTTTCTCGGTCCCACAATATATGGCATTAGTCTGCATAGTGCCGCTAATGCCCGAGAGGCCTTCTAGCCTGCGTACGTTAGGTGATCCCTGAAGCTGAGTCTGTGGTCCAGCAATACTCCCAGGTACATGTTTTTATAATTTGCACTTACTCAAGGGGTTATAAATACCCTTAACATGTTTATACACAGTGCGGGCGTTGAAAAGGATAGATAGATAGAGAAAAAAGATTTGGTGTATTCGTAGTGGTTTGAAGCTCAGTTGTTTATGTTTCAGAGAAACTCCGAAGGTGGCGTCCAGATAACTGGGAAGATTTTTGTTATTTTTTGTCTGCACTTCTGATTCACAGTATTTGTTTCCGATAACCGATCTCAAAGGCAAACTATCATTAACAGAGCGAACAATTTTTCCAGCCATATTACCAAGCTACTGTCAGTGTTATGCCTTCGCACAGGCTTTTGCAATTGATCGGACTGACCTTATATATTTCATGAGAAAAAAATAAATGCTTGTTGTCATCAGGATTCGAACCATGAACCATTAGCGTGGCAATTGACTACGCGACGTCATCACTACACCATTGTCACCCCTTAACCTGATGTCTGTAGCCATAGCTTCACGTTTGTGATTGTTTGATTGCAGTTTTGCTTAACTTTCTTTAATGTTTTGGCCACTACTGTAACTTTGTGTGCTTAGAATACCATCGTACATTATGGCCACAGGACCGATCCTTCTGGAACTTCTCCTGTGATCTTGTTCTTCTTTGGTCCCTCTTCCGTGTCATAATATTGTAGAAGGTTGTGACTTCGAAGTAATTTACAATTATCCGCAGTAGGTAGTTTGGTACCTGCATGTCACTCAGTGCTTTTAGTGTACAGCTTCAGTCGACTGAATGGAATGCATTCTTGACGTCAAATGTCACGAGAGCACAGTATTGTTTTGTCCCTCCGAGCCATTTTTCTCCCGCAATTGCTTCGCGTGCTTTATAGCACATATATGTACATATATATACGAAAATGAGTAAAAATGTTTGGGTTTTCAATTTGTATTCTAACCTTACTTCGAATGTAGACCGCAGGGAGACTATCTAAAAGAGGCATACTTCACCTTCGATAGCATGTGCTATTGGAGAGGAGTCTCTTCCATCTATCTCTATACAACTATAATATTGGAATAAGGGACCTAAAATGATAATGTCTGCTCACTTAAACAGCATCGGGAAGACTGATAAATTTGCAGTCCAATCAGGTCATGCATATCATCATAAATACGGCATCGAACCTATTTACAAAGGTTTTGCATTGAGTGTCAAACAATTACACTACACAGAGAGCCACTCGGATTCCAATGAATTGTAGTTATCCCGGGAAGGTTAAAATAAGTCAACTAGATCGCCAACACACTATAGCTTCAACTGAAGACGAAGTCAGAATATGGAATTGAATCTACAAAACCAAAGTCTACGTACTCAAACTAGCTTTAAACAGGCGATCATCAATAACATCAAGGAGATCAACCTAGCGTATAAGTCCAAAAGAACCCTTGCATTCCTTTCAGCAAACTGACGACCAAGGCAAAGAAGAAAAGATTCACAAATGTCATCTATAAAATTAACTGCATTGGGAACGAGAGCGGAGGTTGTGATCTATGCCACAACTAGCGGGCACCAGGAGTGCATTGTTGCGCTTAACAAAAAAAAAAGCGAATGGGGCTAAGTCTGTATGTGTTTGTAATTTGTGGTTGAAAATTACGGGCGATAGAGGGACACTTATGTATTTTGCCACTTAGTTTTATATATATAGATAGTACAACCAAACAGCTCCTTAAACACTGTATGTCCAATCACAAATTAGACATCAGCCCCAATAAAAGGGCCCTTACGAGCCATAACATTGAGAGAAGCAATTAGCCAGACTTTGAGAGCATCAAGATCCTGCAGACGGAGAAGCACACTATCGAAACCTTGCATACGTATTCTAGACAACAACAACATTTTCCAAACAATGCAAGTGGACGCCGTGGCGCAGTGATTAATGTGTACGATCACTGCGCGTAAGGTTCCACATTCGAATCCCAGCAAACACGAAAATGTTTTCCACGGTTCCACCTCTCGCGAACGTCGGACAAACATCCGAGAGTATTGTCACGAGAAAGCTTTTCAAAACAAATTGCCCTTCGGATACGGCACAAAACTGTAGGTCCCTTCTATTTGCGCCGTGGCGTAAGTGGTTAGTGTGTCGGATCACTACGCATGAGGCTCCAAGTTCGAATCCCAGAAAACACCAAAAAGTTTTCTCACGGTCCCACCTCTCGCGAGCGTCTGACAAACATCCAAGAGTATTGTTGTCACGAAAAAGCTTCTCAAATCGCCGTTCGGATACGGAATTAAACTGTAAGTCCCTTCCATTCGTGTGAAAAATATAACGCATACAACACGAGTAGTTGCGAGGAGCTATTTCTAGGCGCTTAATGAGCTGTTTCGCCCAATTTATATTATATAATTTAAGAGATCGGCATATACACAGATGGTTAAGCTGCTATTAAAGCCATCTCATCCGCTGCAATAAAGTCAAAACTAGTAAAACGCTGCCGCGACGAGCTCAAATTGTTCATGTAACACTCTGGTGGGTCTCAGGACAAGAAAAGGATCAGAACAAGATCTGCCAATGGTCCAAAACTCAGTCCTTCTTCCCGTAGAATCTGCAAAATCAAGCATAGCACTTGATTTCAAACGTCCGAGCAGACGAGAGGTGAAGAGCGTTTCCATCGTATTGCGTCTCCGAAAATATCTGGCCAAACACGACAAGCTGAAAACCAAAATGGGAGACCGCTCCAATACCACAGAACCATAGTCAGTTTGTTTTTCTATATTTCTTTCCAGTGTTCTAGTCAGGAGACTCCACGCCATGAGAGCCCAATGGATCCTATTGTGATCCGAGTGCAGGCTATATTCATTTGATGCAGTTAACCCCTTCAACGTAACCTAACCTAAGGGGTTATGAATACCCTTAACATGTTTTACATAGTGCAGGCTTTGGAAAAGATAGACAGAGGGAGAAAGATTAGTGTAGTGGTTTGAAACTTAGATAGTAGGTTTCATAAAAATTTGGGGATGGTGTCCAAATAACTGGGGAGGTTTTCCATGTTATGTATGCGGATTCCGCCAATATCGGCAATATCATCCGCGTACAACAAAATCTTTAGGAGAACTCCACCGAATATGACAGAGTGAGGACATCCAAAAATGTCTTACCTTCAAATAAGGGCGATCCTATGTCTTTGTAGGAGGGGTTACGAAGTAAAAGGAGTAAATCACACAACAAGTAACTGGATGAGTGAGATGCTAAGAACTAGGACTGCTGAGATAGAGGTGGGACAAAAAACCATCACAATAACCACTAGAAGCTGTTCACAAGGAGGGGTATTATCACCATTGATGTGGTGATAAATTTGATTACCACCATTGATGTGGTGATAATACCCCTGCCTAGTAGCAGATGAACTACTGCACAAATTGACAGATGCCGGCATTACGTGCCAGGGGTACGCTGACGATACAGTCATTGTCGCAAGAGAAAAATTTGAAGAAACGCTTTGCGAAATCATTCAAAGGGGTCTACGAATCACACAGAAGTGGTGTAAAACGGTAGGACTTAGAGTGAACCCTACCAAAACCACTGTGATACCCTTCACCAAGAAAAGACAGCTAAAACGTATGCAGCTCACCCTGTTGGAAGGGATTAGGGTCAACCCACAGAAACAGGTCAAGTATCTAGGTCTAACACTAGACAGCAAACTCCTCTGGAGAAAACATGTAGAAACCGCGGTAGCCAAACCCACCAGAGCGCTTATGGTGTGCAGGAACATTTCAGGAAAAACCTGGGGTTGCAGCCCAGCCACACTGAGATGGATGTACCTGATGATAGTAAAACCCGTCATCACTTACGAGGCAGTGGCATGGGTTAACAGAACTAGGCTAACCACGACGAAGACATCCCTCAACAAAGTGCAAAGATTAGCCTGCATATGCGTAACAGGAGCCATGCGAACTTGTCCCACAGTAGCACTCGAAGTTATCGTAGGTATACTTCCGCTACACTTAGTGCTAGAGCGAATCGCCAAGGAGACCATTTTAAGAATTAGCAAAGAGGGCATCGGGAAAGGAACATGCATCGCAAATAAAGAGCGAGTAATCCTATCCAAATCGGCGCTGCTTCTGGACTGGCCCAGAGATGATATGGTCAAGAAATACTGCTTTGAAAGGAAATTTGACTCAAAGCTGAGCACCAAAAGAGATTGGAGCAGCGAACTCGATAAATACCAACTCAAACAACACACAATTTAATGGTACACAGACGGATCGAAAATATCTACTGGCACTGGGGCAGGAGTGTACGGGCCCAGGACTAGATACTCAGAATCACTGGGAATATTCCCCAGTAAGCAGAAGTTCACGCGATCGAACGATGCGCGAAATTCAACCTAGACAGGAAATATCGCATCGCAATACTGTCAGACAGCCAAGCCGTTATTAAAGCACTGACCTCGCACGAGATCAGATCTAAACTGGTATGGGAATGCCTCACCAGGATCAAGAAACTGTGAGAAACAAACAAAGTAACTCTCTACTGGGTACCAGACATGTAGGAGTGGAGGGGAACGAAGCAGCTGATGAACTAGCTAGAAACGGATCTGACACGCCGTTCCTTGGACCAGAACCCTTTAATGGGATAGGACCCCACAAAGTAAGGGAAGACTTAAGGAAAGAGGAAGAGACAGACAAAGGAACCAAATAAAATAGGCAAAAGAACTTCTGGGGAAATACAACCAGAAAAGAAGCAGAGCCTGCCTAAGAGTTAGTAAGAATCGGCTGTTAACAGGTCACTGCAGACATAAGGAGCACCTTAGGAAACTGGGAATAGAGGGAGACGGACACTGCAGATTCTGCAGGGACTTCGCAGAAAAACCAGCGCACCTTCTTATGGAATGCGAAGCACTCATCCACAAAAGAAGGAATCACCTAGGTGCCTACTTCCTATCAGAAACGGATTTACCTTCGCAGGATCCACTGAAGATACTCCGGTTTCTTGTAGCAGCTGGAATGGAGGAAGTGCTCTAGACCGAGTATATCATCGGCTAGAGCCTTAGTATGGGGGGCGCAATAGATCTTTTATAGGTCGCAGTGCACTTGCACCTCACAATAATATATATCTGCATCTCTACATCTACATGTCTTGGAAAAAGTATAGAGGCATACCCCTGCTAAATGTCGCATATGGTATAAGATCCTATTTAACATATTGTATGAACGTCTAAAACCTTTCTGCAACACACTAATCGGCATGTACCAGTGTGGCTTCCGGCCCAGCAGATCGACAATAGACAAAATGTTCACACTAAAGCATATATCATGTCGAAACTCACCACATTTTCATCGACTTTAAAGCCGCTTATGATAACATTCACCGCCTTGAATTCTATCAAGCGATGGCCCAATTCAGATCCGATGAAGAATAACCCTAGCAAACCTCTGCTACTTCGGTTTGACAAAACAAATGGGTTCAAAACTCCTAACTCGACGGATCAAATTAATACTCTATAGAACGCGTATCTTACCAGTCTTGCTTTCTGGCGCCGAGTGCTGGACGATAAGTAAAAAAGCAGAGCAAAGATCGGGTGCCTTTGAACGAAAAATACTTCGTCGGATATTAGTTCCCAAATGTGAGGAAGGCGAATGAAGGAGAAGATACAATCGCGAACTCTATGAGTTGTACAAGAATGTGGATGTAGTTCAAAAAGCCAAGACATGTCGACTACATTAGCTCGCCCATATCGAGCGAATAGGCAACAACGCTTCAGTTCCCAGGTTTGAGATGGCGAATAAGACCGAACCTCCGCTATGAAGACCAAGCTGTCGCGGATGCCAGAAAACTGGGTCTTCACAACCGGAAGCAGCGTGCCTGGGACCGCAGAGGATTGAAGGCAAAAAAAAGAAAAAAGAAAAAATAAAAATGGACATGCAAATAGAGGATTCGACTTTCCCAAGGGTTTTCATTTTTCAGAGTAATGGCCTTAGCCAAAAATCATCAAAAAAGCTTTGAAGGTAATGGGCTGAGAAAAAATAATACTGTCGTGGATGACTTTGGTTCCCAATTCTAATTTTCGGCCCACAGTGAGGATCGCATTTGATAAATTCAGATTGATCCACAGACAACCCTTAAGTTTCGTGAATACTAGGCAGAGATCCCGTCCAACGCCATAGAAAAACAATTAGCAAGAATGTGTTTTAATTGATTTTCAGACGAAACATCGGCGTCTACCCAATAAACTCTTAAAGATCCGTCAAGTTTCACGCCTGCATCTCACTAAAGCTGTCTTAGGAAACTCGATTCGATCAAGTTAATTAGGTCGCATTTAAATCGCTCCCAATTGATCGCCTATCGAAGGAAGGACAAATATCACCAAAGAGACTTAAGACAAGTTTACAACTTGCGAACGAGGCACGCACATCTGGCATTGAAACTGAGAACGTAAATATCCGAACTCATATCGTAATCGTATCCATATCGCTCGTAAAAATTTGTTTTCTTCTTCATTCTCATCTGCTTCTCTTGGGCTTAATTGCTGTGCGCAATCGATAAGGCCGGCATAAAATTTTAGCTAGCGGTATAGCATATCACGTACACATAAGCGGAGCCACTTAACGTTGCAGCCATTGTCTTAGGCCGAACGCACATTGAATTCCAATTGAATCCGATACACCACAGAGCCGTTTCTAATTCTGCTTTTATTGCTTTTGTTTGACTTTATTTTTATCCATTTTGTTAGCTGCTACTGCTGCGCTCTGCCAATTTCCTGTGTATGCGGCGTGCATGTTACGAGTTGTAGTCAGCCATCAATTTAATCGAAGTCTTTGGCGCCTCTGTTGGGGCCTTATGGACAGGGAAAGTTCTGAGAGTCCAACCGCACACGCACGATAGTATTATGCAGTTGTAACATCAAACCATGTGGGTTTAGTTGGGTGGTGGCAACAACACAAACTCAGATTTCAGATGGATGTCCAGAGCAGATACATTATCTAAATGCATAGAAAGTCAAATCTTCGCCTACATAGTTTCTGTTTTTTATTATTTTTATCTAATGCGATGCAGTTGTTTTAAAGTCGAGATTAGACATTTAAGTCCGACTTTTCGGGTGCAACGTGGGTGTAGAGAGTTATGAAATTGAAATTTTTCCTACGATCTGAGTTAAGATTGAATATCTTGGCTGTTGATCAAGTAGAAATGGTTTCTGGAATTATGATTGAAGATATGATAGAATTGGTTGGGAATATGATAAGGTTCTCCAGAGCTCTGGTGTTAATTGAATGAGGTTCTCTATCGTTTTGTATTTAGGTCAGAATAATGAATCAATTAAGTTAAGTATTTAGCTGTTCTTTGGTTTCAACAGAATTTATAATTTATTGCCTTCTCATTTATCATTAGAAATGGAGAATAGTTGATGGGAAAATTTGAGATTTTATAATATTAAGAAAAATAGTTTTTAGAAAAGAGCCCAGAGTGAGGCAGATTGAAAAAAAAAAAACTTATGTGGAGGAGCTCATAAGTTTAAGCACAAAAATTGTCAGAATGTGCGATAGAATTGATGGTAATAAGACGCATGTTATACACATTCAAAACCATAGAAAGATTTCTCTACCTCAAGAATTTCACTCTCGGGGCATTCATAGACATTGAGGGGGCGTTTAACAATGCAAGTACTGATGCGATCCTGAACAGCCTACACAGAATTTATTATATTCAACGCTGGGAGACGCAACCATCCGGAGAAGGGTCTGCAGAGGATACCGATAAGACGAAGTTCTGCCTCCTCTAATATGGCTCCTTGTAGTGGATGTGATCTTGTTAATGCTGGAGGAAAACGTCTTCAATACGACGGCCTATGCCACTTATATGGTTATCCTGTTTTCGGGGAAATTTCTTCGGATCCTAAGCGAAAGGCTCAATCTCGCACTACAACTAGTGGATAACTGCGTCAGTAGCAAAGGACTGAGAGTGAATCCCTCAAGGACGTAGGTTGTTCTCTTCAGTAAAAAGAAATTGTTTCCAACCTTCAGACACCTAAATATCGCTGGTATTGAACTAAGTATCTCAAGTTCAGTTCGATACCTGGGCGTAATTCTAGATTCCAAATTAAACTGGAAAGATAACATTGCCGAACGCACCAAAAAAAGCAAGCATAGCATTCTGTCGTTGCAAAAAGACATTCAGCTTCGAACCAGCTGTTGTGTACTGGATATGCAAGGCGGTTGTAAGATCCATTCTTACAATTGGTTCACTAGTATGGTGAATGGTACTTGAGAATCAATACCAGCTTTCAAACCTCACCAAAATCCAGAAGGGAGTCAATGCGATGACCCTCTGCTGGGTGCCAGGGTATATGGATATCGAAAGGGCTGACAAGATCCCAATCAGTTCTTTACGGAAGAAAATAGAAGATGAAGCCTTCGGTCGAGCAAACAGACGTTGGGTTTATCTAGACACCTGCGCAATGGCCAGCATATAACAAGAAAAGATAAACCTCTCTAATGAAACTTAATCGTCGTAATGCACGTGTCATTTCCGGCATAATTACAGGTCACTGTACCATTGGCACCAATTCAACGACTATTGTAGCAGTTGTAGGGACGCTCGTCACCTGCTATGTAATTGTCCGGCCCTATCCGTCAGAAGAATGAGGACTCTTGGTAGTTACTTCTTCTTGGAGCAGGAGGACTAAGATAATGTTAAGCTGATGTACCTTCCGAGAATCATATCACTATCTGGATGGTTCTAACAACGGACCATCTCTACAGTGCTTCCAAAATTAAATAATTGGGCACAATAGACCCAAGCTGTTGGTCTAAGTGAGCAGTGCCTCTTTTGTCACAAAGCATTCATCTACCTAACCTAACAATATACACAATACACATTCAACACTATGCCATGATAGGTATAGGTAACCATGGACTCTCCGAAAATTCATAATTCCTAATTTACTTAGTAACAAATCTTTTACAACAGATTGTAGCAATCCATGATTAGCAAAAGTTATTAAGAACAATTTGATTGCAAATTAAAACGGAACTTAAAAATTAAAAAAAGGAAATAAGGCGGCAGTCATCGTTTGGTGTAAAAACATAGAAGCTGTGTAGATACTTGAGATTCGTATGTGACGTGCATCAGAGTATATTTTTGATGTGGTCATACCGCATTAGGTGAAAAACGTAACGGATTATGTTATTAAAAGCAATGGTTAGCTCTCTTTTACACCCAATACTATGTCCGATACAAATTTTACGCTACACCAGTACGCAGTTATCGACACTGAAAGGGATTCAGCTAGCACAAGTTTGATACTTGAAAGAGTATGATATTCTGTCATGGAAAGATTTCGATGACAGCCGTACACCTTTCCAATGTCTGACTGGATATGGTCGTCCGATCCAAAAGATCGATTAAAATTAATGTCAAGATTGTTTTCTTTATCGGTGTACTGGAGCTTCCCTGATAGACAGGCGGGAAGTAGATTAATTGAATTGTTCCCAAGACAACCATTGTAAACAACCAATACAAATAACAATAAAGTACTTCTTTCACAAAGTATAGGGTATTCCTTTGGGTCGACCCTGGGGCCGGCGAGCCCACCTCAGCCTTCGAAGAAAAATACCTTTACAGTCTTCATGAAGACTTTTGAGAGGATTGTTGACGATTGAGACCCAGGTTCACCCCGAATTGTAGCGCCACCTAAATAAGTAAGTCTTTGCAATAGAACTGGTCCCATATCTGGGTCAACTCTAAGACGTCAATAGCAGAAGAGAAATCATCGTTTCACCAGTGAGGCGATACTTCTACCCTTTCAAGAACGGATATATCTCGGTCATATCTAGGGCTTTGTCACTAGCAAAACCACCATATCGACATGTCATACAAATAAAGTTGGAGAAACTCTTTAAGTTGAAATGAGAAAACAACGAATTAAAGGTTTTTTTTTGCATTTTTAAACCCAAAACTAGTTTCTACTACTCGTACCTGGAAAGTGTAGCAGTGAGGCATGAATTAGGAAGGGGATTCGAAAACATCGAGCTGCATGACTACGCGTTCGTGATGTTGTCCAAAATATGGCGAAGACTATTCCACTCCAACATTGAATCCGTGTTGTTACGAGTATATGGATGCAGCACGTCGAGAATGACCACTACTATCACCAGAAAGCTGCAAACGTTCGTTAATAGGTGCCTGTGCAATATCTTAAGGATTTTTTTTAGCCCAATTGTATTTCTAACTAACACTTTTACAAGAGAACGGGTCAGGAAACAATAGGCACAACAGTGGAGGCAGTGGATTGGTCACACGTTCTGAAAATGTGACAGTTCCATAGCGAACCATGCTATGCAATGGAACTCTTTAACTTAGGATGGCAGACGATCTGGCGGTCCGAGGTAAATATGGCGCAGAACAGTCGAAAAGGAGGCACAACAACTGGGGAAAAGTTGAGGAAAGATGAGACACATTGCCAGAAACCGTACGCGATGGCGCGTATGCATAGTAGAGGCCCTAGGACCTACAAGGCGATACGGACATAAGTAAATAAGTAAGGCTTCTTGAGATTTATGTCGTTTTTTATTACCTAGAGTAATAGTAATTAGTTTCCATCTTTGGGTGAGCCACGCAGCCCGCTAACCAGCTGGAAAATATTGAACATGCGCTCGCAGCATATAACAGTAAAAAAAAAATCGACATTTCTAAAATCGGGTTTTAAACAATTGTTTTAGTTTTTTTTGTCATGTAAACTTATTTTTAAAATAATTTCACATTCCGATCTTTTGCACCATCGAATCGTCGTAATATGATCATTTTATCCACGCTCTGTACTTCATTAGACTCAAACGCTAGATATGTTAGATCTCGCAATCGCTGACTGGATATTGACATTCGGTTGATAGATCCAACTCGTGATAAAGACGAAAACGAAGCTTCGGTCACGGCTGTGCTGCAGCCAATAGTTTCAACGGCCTCTAACATTTGGTACACGAGTGGAGAAGCGATTGAAATTGAATTGAAAATTTGCAAAATTGACTTGTTTTGCCATTCTGCTTTCTGCTTTTGTCTGTCGAGATATGATTTCGCTGAAGAAACTTCACATTCTTCCGGTAACTTAATTATTTTGGAAAGAGGTTGCAAGGACTTAAAATCCATTTCCTGAACACATGATGCGGCGATTAAGATATCGCTCTTTTCTGTGAAGCGCGCCGTCAGCTCATTAACAACAACGTCAACACATTTGTAGAATACAGTTCTCAGTGAATCTTGCTGACTGCCTATTGGTGGCCGTCACCTACGCACAAGCTCTGTCAGTTCTAGATGTTTCCGAATCGAATTGTTGCAGATACAATAGCTGATGCCGACACAATTGCCGGCGCCGGTGTTATGGGGTTTTGATCACTCGGTGGTTGAGAGTGTATCGAAGAACAGACAAGCACATCTGAAACGAAGGTGCCTTGTTCAAATCCCGACTCTAATCGACATTTAGCGATTATGCACAAAAATATGCAAAAACATTTTACAGTGTGCCCTTTTACCTGCGTTCATGTTGGCTTCTGCATTTCTGCTTGGGAAAAATGTTTCCAATTTTGGCTGATTTGCGATTTTCGCTTTAAATCTCCTCGGCATGCTTTAGTGTTTTTTAATATACGTATTCATTTAGCTAAAACTGCGGAACGGCAAACAATTACACCGATTGCACAAAGAAAACCTTAATTAATGGCGGTCAGCTTGACACTTCGCTCATTTTGACATTTGACATTTCATTCCCGTGCTTACTGCTCACACCTAAGGCCTGATCAGATGACACTGTGTGATTTGTATTGAAATTTGAAAGCCTCATGTCTTAAGGCTTGTCTACACTAAAGAAACATTTTTATAAAAACTTTTAAGAAATACAAATACAGTCAAATCTGGACATGCGAGAATATTTTTTCCGGGACATGCGCAATTGATCTTTGGACATGCGCAGCCGTACCACGCCGTACTGTGGATACGGGGTTGGAGCCACTACTTAAGAGCATAATACCCATCCAGGCATCCCCTAAAAGCTTCTTTGCTATTGGCATGGCATCCACTTATTTATTACATTCATAAAAATCAAAGTTAAAACTTTTAAAATTTATATTCTTATTTTGGTTTCATTATACTTAACAACCAAATCGTATGCCCTTTATAAATCTTCAATAAATCACCCAATCATAAATTAAAATAAAAACTCCGCCACCAATTAACACTTAAAATGCATGCACACGACCGAAACTTACCACAATGATTCCATTCTCTCCGCTACTGGTTACAATAGTGGCGCCCAACCATTGATTCGACTTGGTGTCGATTTGTTCGCCTCGATCATTAATTTGATTTGCTACAAAAAGAAAATTTTAAAAATTCAAATTTAATGGCCGTTCTACTGGTGAGTATATATCTTTTTCTTTTTTTTTTTTTCTAAAAATAGAATGACAACATATAGACATTAATACTACAAAGTGTAAAACTCAATATAACATGACAGGAAAAATTTAATAAAAATAAATTTTGTTTACCAATATTTTTATTTTTATTTTTAACTTTAACTTAAAAAACTTAAAAGAAAAATAGAAAAGAAAGATGAAGCATTTCCTGTCGCCAATGTAATATATCCGACAGTGATTTGTGAGTTTGCCACAGAGAGCCATTCTCTTAGTCATACATACAATCGAATAAATAAAAGAAAAAGATACAAAATTATGATAAAACTGAGAGACAATCAAAATTGTCAAATTAATTTTCTGCTTTTCTGTGAGTGGTTTTCAACGGTTTGTCGGTTGTTTTTCTTTCATTTAAAACAACAACAGCATAGCATACAATCCCCTGCATGTGCGAGTGGCTAAATTTAGACGAACAAAATGGATAATTTGCAGAAAACAATAAAATAAAAATCAGAGAACTCATAAGACACTGATATGGCAACTGTGAAGAAGAAGAACAGCAAAAGTAAAATAAAAATATTTTAAATGTGCACACTGTACAGGGTGCAGCTAAACATTGATATAGACAACATACACCTAACGTACCGATTTTTGGTATAAAACACTTGTTTACACCCGCTGTTTGTTGGTAAATAAAATACAAAAAATATTAAGAAATTATTTAAGTTTTTAAGATAATTAAGACTTATGATGATTATGATTATGATTCATAAGCATGTGTATGATATGATGGAGAAAGTACTTAAATAAAGTCTGGTGGTTAACTAATTTTTTGGTGTGAAACTTCTTAAGGGAGACTAGTGAATCGGAATGACGTCGACACAAAAACCAAACGTGGAACGATTAACCACGCTCGTCCGATCACCGAAATCAAGCAGCATCGGGCGCGGTTAGTACTTAGATGGAGAACCTCTTGGGAACACCGCTAGTTGTTGGCATTTTATTATTTTTATTTAAAAAAAAAAGAAAGATATATATTTGGCGCAATAGCTCTTTAAGTGACAGGACCTAGCTTCTCACAACCACTCATGTTGTGTGCGTTATATTTTTCACACGAATGGAAGGGACCTACAATTTAGTTCCGTATTCGAGTGGCAATTTGGTTTGAGAAGCTTTTTCGAGATAAAAATACCCTCGGTCTTGGTCCTTCTCCGACCACAGATGGATTCTCTACAATGTGTGCCTCGACGTTGAGGCTCCCAAGCCATTTAGAAACCCTAAGAGAATTGACTAGAAGAAGTTTGGTCAGGTTATTAAATCAAAACTTTATGGAATACCCGACTTGAAAATTGAATCAGTCGAGGAACTAGACGCCAAAATCAGGACCTTCGAAACAGCCATGGCTTTTAGGCTTTTAAGGTTTCGTGCAAGAAAAAATTCCCCCCTTGGTGGAACGAAGATCTAGCTAATCTGAGGAAGATAACTAGAGAGATCTTCAATGTCTGCTTTAAAACAAGTTCTGGCAACCATATAAAGATTGTCTGAATGAATACAAGAAATCCATTAAAAGTGCCAAGTCTCTTGCTTGGAAAGACTACTGTCAGTCCATTGAGACCATAAAAGACTCTGCCAGGCTGAGTAAAATTCTGTCCAAGGAGCATTCTAGCCCGTCCTTTATTAAACGGCCGGATGGGACTTGGACGGACTCCTCTAGCGAGTCACTGGAACTTTTAATGCAAACACACTTTCCAGGTTGTAGCAATGAGATTGCGCTCCCACCAGTTTCTCAGGTCGCGCAATCTTTTTCCTGGAATGACATTAAGACAACAATTACAGCAGTTAACACCTCCTGGGCTATTAACAGTTACTCTCCCTATAAATCGGCCGGCCTTGACGGCATTCTCCCAATTATGCTGCAAAAACATTGGATCAGGTGGTCCCGTGGCTAGTTCCGATCTACAGAAGCTGTATTCTCCTAAACCACGTTCCCCTGAGCTGGAGACGTGTTCGTGTTGTGTTTATCCCGAAAGCTGGGAAGCGGGGCCATGGATCCGCAAAAGGTTTCAGACCCATTAGCTTATCCTCTTCTCTTTTAAAGACGTTGGAACGCATCTTAGATACACATATTCGAAATACCCTAGATAAATCCCTTCTATCCAAATCTCAACATGCGTACACTAAAGGGCGATCGACAGAGACGGCGCTCCACAAAGTTGTGCGAACGATAGAA
The DNA here is from genome assembly GCA_945910035.1 of Brachypalpus laphriformis. NCBI lineage: Eukaryota > Metazoa > Arthropoda > Insecta > Diptera > Syrphidae > Brachypalpus > Brachypalpus laphriformis. The sequence goes on from OX246753.1 coordinate 41,444,789, forward strand.
AAGACAATCCACTTCAAACAATATACCCTTGCTACCTTCTCAGACATTGAAGGTGCCTTCAATAACGTCAGTACGGAATCGATTCAGGAAGCTCTGATCCAACTGGGTGTGGAAGAGTTTATTAGCAAATGGATATTGACAATGTTGAAAAATAGAATCATTCAATCGACTCTCGGCAACAGCAGCTCCACCATATCTGTTGTAAGAGGAACTCGTCAAGGTGGGGTCTTGTCTCCTCTTCTATGGCTTATGGTCATCAATAAAATTTTGTGTAGACTTGATAGAGATGGACTTAAGGTTGTCGCGTATGCGGATGACGTGGTAATACTGGTATCGGGGATGTTTCCATCCATAATCAGTGAGATTATGGAAGGTGTCTTGGGCAAGATTAGCTCATGGGCCACTGGATGTGGACTCAGCATCAACCCAAGCAAAACTGAACTGATGCTCTTTACCACTAAAACCAAAATACCGACGTTTACGCTTCCACGGCTAAACAATCATCCACTCTCCCTATCCTCCAGTGCCAAGTACCTAAGTGTGGTACTTGACCCAAAACTAAGCTGGAAGCTTAATATTGAGCAACGGGTAAAGAAGGCCTATGTGGCTTTATATGCCTGCAGCAAGACCTTTGGCTAGAAGTAGGGACTTCGCCCGAAAATGGTCTTATGAATGTACACTGCCGTGGTGCGTCCCATTCTTTCCTATGGATCGCTAGTCTGGTGGCCTGCGCTAAGGAAAGCTTATAGCATCAAACTTATCAACAGGGTACAAAGAACTGCGGCTATAGGCGCAACGGGTGCCATGAGGACATGTCCAACCGATGTCTTAAACGTTATTCTGCACCTTTTACCACTCGATCTTCACATTATCCTGCTGTCATCATGTAGTGCGGTCAGGCTAAGAGAAACAGGATGCTGGTGCACCAATCCGTATGGTCACAGCAGGATCTGGTAGCTAATCTGACCGACTATATAGCTCCCACAGTGATCTTTAGAAATGACGTCACGGTCAGGTTTCCTACCAGGGCAGAGGGGAAACTGGCGTACTGATAAATGAGTTCGAATCAACAAATTTCACCGACGGTTCAAAAATGAACTGCGGGGTAGGGGCAGGTCTGATTCCCTCAATATTTCCAGGTCTTACCGGCTTCCTGATTCGTGCAGTGTCTTCCAGGCGGAAGATTTTGCTATACGTGAGGCCTGCCGCATACTTAAGCAAACCTCTACACCCCTAAATACCATTGCCATCCTCATTGACAGCCAGGCGGCTATCAAGGCTATAGTATCTGCCACGACATCCTCAAGGCTAGTAGAACAGTGCAAAAAAGAACTCGCCTCGCTTGGTCACCGGCTAAGGATATGTCTCCTTTGGGTTCCGGGTCCTAGCGAGCTGATGAACTCGCGAGGCAAGGATCTGCCCTTGATGCTTTCCTAGCAAAGGGGGTGAACGTCCCGTTGGGGGTCCTTAAGGGAGGCATCTTCGCGCACTATCTATTAAAGGCGGATAGAAGATGGCAAGGGGTGCGGAGCTGCGTCATCTCCAGGCAGATCTGGCCCAAATACTCCCGTAGGCAAAAGTACCAGGATGTTTCAAGCTGAAATATGTGCTATAGATAGATGTATCCAATTCAATCTCGAAAGACGATAGAGCAACTGCGACATAACAATAATGTCAGGCAGTCAAGCAGCTATCAAAGCACTTGACTCCTATATCATTAAGTCGAAACTTGTGTGGGTATGCCTTCACAAACTTAAAGAATTTGGTAGAAACAACAAAGCAAAGTTCTACGGAATACTCGGTCATGTCGGGATTAAATATAATGATGCAGCAGACTCCTTGGCAAGACAAGGAGCTGCAGAATCCTTCATTGAACCTGAACCATTCAGTGGAATAGGGGAACATACCATACGCGAAGAAATCAGAAAAATGGAGAGAGAAGATAGGACAAGAACCTGGAACAACATCACAGGCCTGAGACAAGCTAATAAACTACTGGGATGTTACAACCGCGGAAAAGATTCGAAGCCTGTATCTGAATTAACAAGAATAACCTACGAATCCTAACAGGCTTCCTAACGGGAGTATTTACGGAAACTAGGCATAACAAATGAAAGCCTTTGCAGATTCTGCAGTGAGTCAAGCGAGACTCCGGAGCACCTACTGTAATCTTGTGGGCCACTGACCCACAAAAGATTGAAATACCAAATATCAGAGGAAGATATGCCAACCATGGACTCACTTCTCATTCTCGGATTCGTTAAAGAAACTAGTTTGGGGAGAGAGCTCCAATGTGAACTATTCTCGTCAAGTCAAAGTAAGAATTTATGACCTTCAAACGCAATTCCGAAGGAATATAATGCAGAAGGGAACTCCAACGAGGGAATAAACATATCGAAGGTACTAGAAGGGGGCACAGTAGACCGTTAGGTCGCAGTGCAAGGTAACCCTGCACAAATAATAAGGGAATGAATGCTACTGTCAAATCCAAGATACTATTGAATAAGCCTGGATCAGTTGCAGAACTTTACGCCTTATCTGAGTCTTAGTACTGAAAGGAGTGTCAGTGGTTGTACCTGTGTATTCATCCTAGATTTCGGCTGTGCCTTAAACTACATCAGTCTGAGCTCAGAGCTTACTTTCAAAACTCAGATAAGTTTCGTCTCGAAACCCAATTTCCACTGCTACTACTTTATTTCTGGTGACCACTCCTCGCATATTGGAACATTCTGTGAGAAATGCTAGAATAATGAGATCGGTTCTAATTAAACGCATAGTAACCTCCAGTGGACCACGGTCAAGTGATCCAATACGAAACACTACTTCATTTAACGAACAAATAGTCCGGCGTTTTTTTTAAACACACTGTTGGATTAACATGTAACTTTTATAGACTTCTGCAGGCGTTCAATTAACTTGAAAAGAAAAACTTCGTAGGTCGTTTCATTTTTCATTAAACTCTGATTTTACTTTTTCGCTCTCGCAATGAGATACTCATAGGAAATTCATTTTACAACGAAAACGAATTCGGCCCACGACCAAAGTGGGCCTAAAATACAGCCCACATGCATTTTAAAGGCTAAAACAGAAAAAAAAAAAAAAAACATAACTATGCACAGATCACGACCAAAGACGACAACGACGACGACGACGTCGCGCATTCAATTTAGCAAACGCGCTTCGTACGCTTTGACAGCCCGCTTACATTCATGCACATGAATCGATGGGCGAACTCGTTTCATTTTCTATATCATTTCGTCGTATCCATTCGAATGTTAACTGGAAATTCGCTTGCGTCATTTCCTTTTAAATAAAAAAAAAAATGCTCACAGCGAGGGCGGTACTAAATTTAGAAAACTCCAATCCGTTAGATACTACATATTATTCATTTCTGTTGTTTTTGAACTTCAAATTCTGATCGATTTAGGTCAGACATATTTGTTTCAACAAAACAATTCTAAGATAATTAATGAAAGGGTTGGCATCACTTTCGAGTGGAATTCCATAAGCGTACACGCACTTTGATGTCATCGCAGTGTAGGCGTTTAAAGCTGAATACCAACCGCATGCGCCAAGGTGATGTAAAGATAACTCATTTCAGATTGAGATACATTTAATACGATATTTTCTCTTAAACTTACTTTATGATGCTATAAAGTATCTCAGATTTGTGTATAGAAGACCATATGTGTGCACACTGTGCCGCTGCTCTGTGTGTGTGCTGAAAGTGTCAACAGAGGTGTCGGGATTTTCTTTTAGTTTTTCTGTGGCATTAGTTCATTTCCATAATTAAATTTTATTACCGAAACAACATTATAATCCTGTGTGGCTCAACATCAATCAAACTGCAGTACACACATATTCATTAGAGGCAATCGCCAACAAGCCGCTGGCCGCCCGATGATGGTATAACCCGGAGGCAAATTTAAATGGTAGACGGAGAAGGATGGGGATTTTAAATTTAGGTGCGTGCCAAGAGCAATTAAGAAATTTGACGCAGTTTGTCATAGATACAGACTTGGAGATACAAAGTGAAACATGGATACATTGAGTGAAGAGGGGACTCCTTTTTTTGAAGAATTTGATGCAATTAATTCAGTTGAGTGATTGGTTTACTCAATTATTGTTAAGATGCACTTAAGGGAAAAAATAAGATGAATATTACAGGTAGTAACTAATTTGAGATACTATGACTGCATTTCTGACATCTTATAACATGTGGAGTTCCAGCAGCGAGTTAAGTGTGGAACCTTGGAAAGGTTTATACACTTGTTAGAGTTCCCCTCGCATTACAATTCATTTATTAATTATGTTTGAGGGTCGCTACTCTGAGTTATCCTTGACTAGAACGGTACGCCTTAGAGCATCTTCTCTAGTTCAGTTTCTCTGAAGAGTCTTAGAATGAGAAGCGGATACTCTGGATATCCTTATCCATGTGAGTCAATGCTAGACAAGATTCCAGAAAATGTTTTGGAGTCTCACTGCGCTCATTACACAGTCTGCAAAGGGCTAAGCTAAGTTTCCTTGGATGTTCCTTGCCTCGTTCAGAACACTGTTCCTGGATGCGTTCAGGCTGATGTTTGCTTCGATTTTTTTCTTATGTTGTGATTCTCTTAGCTAGATTTAGAATGTCTCAAATGTTCTCCTAAGATGCTGCTACCCCTTGTATAACCACTATTCCACTATGGCCGGGTACCAAATCGGGTACTTTACTTCTTTGACTAGTATCAGTGACGTGCTCGACTCGCTAAATTCGCGTGAACAATACATTTATTGTTTTGGCTAGGCTTATGGTTGGTTAATTTAAGTCCCATTTGCATGATGTCACAAAGGGTTGAAGGATTCTGAATCAGAAAATATGTCTATAGCTTTTGCTTTCTGCTTCCTTTGTCATTTCGCCTAATATACTAATTACTAATTATTCGAAGATATTGGAGCATTGTTGTCTACTCTACTCGATGTGGACGACCCACTGTAGTTGACGCGTCTTTGCTTTTGGAATGTGTCCAGATCTTAGTACAGCTTATACAGTTCGTTGTTATATCTTCTCCTCCATTCGGCCACCTCAACAAAGGGAAGTAATATCCAATGAAGTATTTTCCTTCCGAAAGAGCTCAATACTAGCCCCGCTTTCCTAATTATCCTTCATCACTCGAGGTCCAACTGTTTTACTAAAACGAAGTACCATCGGTTTCCAGAGCTATTCTTCGTCGAATGTTTTTCTTATTTAACTACAGTGAAAAAGCTTTGTTGGATGCGATGGATGCGATGTATGTACATATACGTATATATGTAACATATCTTTAAGAATAATGTTTTTCAACGACTATTCTAATTTGGTCACACTGATTGCAACTGCCTTGTGTGCCATTGCAATCTCTCTACTTAAGCCATACTACACAGTATTGATATTGATACTACACAGACGGTGTCCTCCAAGGATCCGTACTAGGTCCACTACTGTGGAATTTAATGTACGATGACGTCCTCAGACTTCAAATCCCGAGGTCCTTGAAAATAATTGGCTTCGCCGACAAGCATGAATGTAATAAAGCTATCTAGCAGAGGAAAAGACCGAAGTAGTGCTCATCAACAGCAGACGAGTTATGGAGGCTATAAGAGTAACCATGGGCGATCACGTTGTAGTTTCCAAACCAGAGCAAAGTTAACTTTTAAGCAACATTTTCTACACGCAGCTGAGAAGACAGCAAGGACAACAGCTCTACTGGTAAAGATCATGCCAAATATTGGAGGACCTGAAGAGGCCCTGGCACTTAAAGAGCTGTTGCGCTAAATATTTTTTTTTTTTTAAAGAGTAGTTGAGACTGCTCTTAGCGAGAGTTGCGACGTCTATGATTTATTTGCTTTACGGCTCCCAAATATAGGCATTTGCCATGATGACGAAATCGTACAAAAGGAAGATGGAGGTAGTCTACAGAACATGTCTTAAGAGCATGCAGGGCCTTTCGAACAACCTCCTACGACGCGGCATACGTAGTGGCTGGAATTGTGCCAATAGACCTCCTCGTTAACGAACCCGAATAGAAATATCGTGCCAGCAGGACAATGGTGTTAACAGCGAAGAGTCGAAGTGACATCAAAGTACCACCAGGAACAAGTCTCGAAGAATGGCAAGAGGTGGAATTTTTCTGACAAAGGCAGATGGTTGCATAGATTGATCCCCAATATAAACCCTTGGATCATTAGGAAGCATGGAGAGCTTAACTTCTACCTGACGTAAATACTTACTGGTTATGGATGTTTCAAAGCTCTACCTTCATAGATTTGGACACGAAGACAACCCTTATTGCCCAACGTGCACGAAAGTAGTCGAGGGTGTAGAATAGACCATGTTCCATTGTGGACGGTATCACGAAAAACGTAATTTGTTAGTGAACAGACTGGATGTGAACCTAACACCAGAAAACATCACCAGACAGATGCTGACCACCCGAGAATCTTGGGAAGCAGTGAGCGAAACTGTGGCTGCCATCATGAAAGAACAACGAAGACTGGAGCGATAGCGAAACGTGGCGCAGGCGGCACCCAACACGAACGGGCCGAGTATGTAAGGCTGAACCCCCGCTCCTGATGAAATGTTTGACGGCAGTGCCGCGAAGACCAGTGGTAGGATGCGATGTGGATATAGTGGGTGCAAGTCCCACACTGTTAGTGAGCATGGCTCAGTTTCGTATTTGAAAGTTTCCCACCTTCCAACCCAAAAAGCAAGAAAGTATTGATAGCTAACATTGCTCATACTTATACATATTGTAGATCAATCAGATAGAGATGGTGGCGGATGAACCCTTAATGGGCCAACGGCAGCGCTCATATCCCCGAAGTGGGTTACTGACATCGGTGTATCCGGCCTCTTGTCCTAGGGGTAAAAAAAAAAGGATCTGGCCTTCCAGGTTGGGGGTTGTGCCGTCGGGTTAACTTCCCTACCACGTAAAAAACCTTTGGTTACGAAGCAACCAACAGCCTCGGATACGGATGATCTTACTGTTGACGACCCATGCAAACGTAAAAAGGACAACGATCTTCGTGTCTGCACGTGGAATGTTAGGTCCCTCTACAAACCACGTGCAGCCGAACAACTTGCGGAGGCCCTAGAGTGTCTCAAAGCAGACATTACCGCCATCCAAGAAGTGCGATGGGATGGGCCGGGCGAAAGGAGTATGAAAAACTGCGACATCTACTACGGCGATTGCTACAGACAAAAAGGACAGCGTCTATTCGGGTGCGGATTTGTCATTGGAGACAGACTTAGGCAAGAAGTCTTGAGTTTCCGGCATGTGAACGAGCGCCTCATGACTATCCGTATCAAGGCTAAATTTGCCAACATTAGCCTAATATGCGTTCACGCCCCTCACGAGGAGAAGGACGACGCGACAAAGGATGACTTCTACCAGCTCTTGGACAAGACGAATGAGCAATGCCCTAGCCACGACGTTAAAATTATCCTAGGCGACTTTAACGCAAAGCTAGGAAGAGAGGAAGTCTTTAGTAGCGTGGTCGGAAAGCACAGCCTGCACGACAACACTTCCGGCAACGGACTCAGGCTAATCGACTTTGCGGCGGGGCGAAACTTTGTTGTAGCTAGTACGCGGTTCCCACGTCTCGATATTCACAAAGGAACATGGCTCTCCTTTGATCGAAAAATCGTCAACCAAATCGATCACATTGCGATCGACGCAAGGCACTCTTCCAGTATTCTGGGTGTCCGGACTTTCCGAGGAGCCAACGTGGACTCGGATCACTACCTAGTTGTAGCCAAGGTACGGATGCGGATATCCACAACGGAGCGAAATCAACGAAATGCTGTGAGGAAATTTGACGTCGAAAAGCTACAATCGCAAGAGACCGCCAGAACCTTTGCCGATCGTGTTTCTTCTAATCTCAATCTTAGTCCTATGCCGCCAGCAGCAAATGCGGAAGACCAGTGGCAGCGTTGCCAAAAAGCCATCAGAGATGCCGCCTCTGATGTACTGGGTTTCTCTCGCCCACCACAACGAAACCCCTGGTTTGATGAGGAATGCCGGCAAGCACATGCAGCAAAACAAGAGGCGTACAAAGCGGCGCTGCATAGAAGGACTAGAGCTGCTTACGAGCTCTACGTGCGCAGGAGAAAAGAGGAACATCGACTTCTCAGAAAGAAGAAAAAAGAGCATGAGAAGCGCTCGATCGAGGAGATTGAGAGACTTTATTGCAGGAATAATGTTCGAAAATTTTACCAAAGGGTAAAAAGAACATGCCAGGGTTTCAAAGCCAGAACAGAAGCCTGCAGGGACGAAAATGGCAACATAGTAGTAGAATCGCAGTCGGTGCTGAGGATATGGAAGGAACACTTCTGCAGACTGTTAAACGGCGATGATGACCAATATTCCGCTGTCAGGCAGAATGAGCCATTCAACAGTGACGATGGCAGTCAAAATTCCCGTCAACCCGATCATAATGAAGTGAGGATAGCGATATCTAAACTCAAATCCAACAAAGCTGCTGGAGCCGACGGCCTTGCCGCTGAACTTTTCAAGGCAGGAGGAGATGAGTTGGTAAGGAGCATGCACCAGCTCATCTGCAAAATCTGGTCGGACGAAAGTATGCCCGATGAATGGAACCTCAGCATCGTTTGCCCGATCCTGAAGAAAGGAGACCCTCTGAACTGCGCCAACTACAGAGGTATAAGTCTCCTAAATATCGCATATAAGATCCTGTCTGCCGTACTATGTGAACGCCTAAAACCGATCGTCAACAACCTGATAGGTCCTTATCAGTGCGGTTTCAGGCCTGGAAAGTCCACCATTGACCAAATATTCACACTACGGCAGATCTTGGAAAAAACCCATGAATATAAAATCGATACGCACCACCTCTTCATCGATTTCAAAGTTGCCTATGATAGCGTGTATAGAGACGAGTTATACAGAGCCATGTCTAGTCTTGGCATCCCTGCCAAGCTCGTCCGTTTGTGCAGAATGACGATCGAGAACTCTCGCTGCTCCATCAAAGTCGGTAAGAACAGCACCGAACCGTTCGATGTCAGGAAAGGTCTTAGACAAGGCGACGCGCTATCATGCGATCTCTTTAACATAATACTTGAGAGAATTGTACGAAACTCACAAGCCAACCCCGGAGGTACAATCTTCTTCAAGTCTGTACAACTACTCGCTTATGCCGATGACATTGACATAATCGGAAGAACTCAGCGGGCCGTCAATGGGGCATTTACGAGTATTGAGATCGAGGCAGCAAAGATGGGTCTAGCGGTCAATGAAAGCAAAACAAAATATATGCTGTCTACAAAAAAGGACACCCAACATCGGCGTCTTGGGCAGAACGCCACAATAGACAGATACAATTTTGAGGTAGTAAAGGATTTTGTCTACCTAGGCTCTATGGTCAGCTCCGCAAATGACATGAGTGGAGAGATCACACGGAGAATTACTCTTGCCAATCGTTGTTTCTATGGGCTAAAACGGCAATTGAGTAGCAAAGCCCTATCTCAAACTACTAAGGTAACTCTTTATAAGACATTAATCATCCCAGTCCTGCTGTATGGCGCAGAGGCATGGGCTTTGAAAAAACCGGATGAGGATGCCCTTGGTTATTTCGAGAGAAAAGTTCTTCGAGCGATCTTTGGTCCCGTCTGCATAGACGGTGAGTGGAGGAGAAGGTACAATGCCGAACTATACGGCCTGTACAAGGACATCGACTTAGCCAGAAGAGTTCACATACAGCGACTAAGATGGCTGGGTCATTTAGAGCGGATGGAGCCCAACCTTCCCGCTAAGAAAGTCTTCGAATCCAACCCGGACGGACGGCGCAGTAGAGGACGACCTCGCGGTAGGTGGCGCAAACAAGTGGAGGGGGACAACTGGAGGCAGCTGGCTCGTAACCGTGCTGGCTGGAGAGGTTTGTTGGTTGAGGCCCAGGTCCACCCCGGACTGTAGCGCCATCTAAGTAAGTAAGTAAGTAGATCAATCTATCATTAATGTTCAATTAAAATGTACACCAAGCTGAACGTATAGTTTTCGAAATTTCCTGAAACTCTCTGACACGCGAAACAAAGTGCAAATAACCCTTTCTAAATTTTAAACCACTTTACGATCAATTGCCAGCACATTGACATCTGTTAGTAGATAGAATTGAAAATTCGCTGATCAAATTCCCCCCGAGTGTCAACAACACGATCAACAACTTCGTCACACATTTGTGATGGAAATTATTTGAAATTCAATCCTATTCCCAAGTACACTAGCTCAAAGAGTTCAATGTCTCCACGTACTCTCGTTACACATTCAAACACATCGCTAGAGCCAATTTGATGAATTCTCAAAATATTTTCAATTAAAATCTTTTTTTTTTCTTCCACTGTTGTCTTTTATTACGTGTATCCGTATACAATTGAAAGCTTTATTGCCGAAGATGTAAAATGAATGGAGCAGCGGCGCTAGTAGACATTCGACGGGACAGTAGAAAATAACTTAATTAACATAAACAACAACAAAAGGAGGAGAATAAACCAGCAAAAACCCCCCTGCAAGCTATTATTCTTCACTTGAACAGATCAGTTATGTGCACAAGTGTTTCAAACGTTTTTTGTTTTTTTTTTTTCTCTTCAGATACCTAAATAAGCAGCTCAAAACGAAACTTGTCTAACAGGGTTATTTAACTTTTTTTTTTCTCAAATTGACCGAAGCGTAGCATAACCGGCTCATTATACACCCAGAGGAGGCAAATTAAGAAAAAGTAATATAAAATCTCATTTCAATGTCAAATCGAGCATATTGAGTTGGAATGTATCTGAACGCAAATATGTATATCTAACAGAGTTCGCTTAGGGCTGATAAAGTCTTTGGATTTTACTTCCTTGAAGATAGCGATCGTGACTCATGAGTTTCTATGTGACTAATATGGATGTAGACTGTGCTCGTAAGCCTTGTGCTTGTAAGCCTTTTTGTGTTTGTATAGAACGGTATCACTTTCCCAGCGGGAAAAATAGTAAGCGCTTCCAGAGGATGCAGTGTGTAGGCGCTTACTCTTCATAACCGGAGGTAGATGCTTGTAAGCACTTTGTATTCAGTGCTTACGAAGCGATTCCTTTAGAAGCTCATAGAAAGCATTTTCATATGGCGTAGCTCGACAACTGTCTAGACTGTAGCTGGTAATATTTGCTCTTTATGAATTACATTCCGCCGATATGAGCGATGGCATGTTGGCAGCGTTGTCACTGGTTTTCGGCGCTTGATGCTGGCGGCATATGGGTGGTTGAGAGAACTTGGGATACGCGTTCAGCAAAGAGTCTGGCGGTCTCTTGCGATTGTAGCTTTTCCACGTTAAATTTTCTCACAGTGATTCTTCTTTGTTGCTCAGATTGGGATATCCGCATTCGCACCTTGGCTACAACAAGGTAATGATCCGAGTCTATGTTGGTCGCTCGGAAGATCCGGACATCCAGAATACTGGAGGCATGCCTTGCGTCGGTGGCAATATGATCAATTTGGTTAATCGTTACATTATCATTGGACCGGCATGTCTGTTTATGAATATTGAGATGAGGAAACCATGTGCTTGCTATGGTGACATTACGCTCCACAGCGAAATCAATTATCCTTAGTCCGTTATCAGACGTGGTGTCGTGTAGGCTATGCTTACCGACTGTCCTACCAAAGACGCCCTCCTTTCCTATTTTGGCGTTTAAATCGCCCAATACGATTTTAACGTCGTATTTTGCATTTGTCGTATTTAGGACATTGCTCGTATGTTTTGTCGAAGAGCTTGTAGAAACACTCTTTGGTGGCAGGGTCCTTTTCTTCCGTGGGGACATGAGCACATATTAGGCTTATGTTAGCGAATTTAGCCTTGATCCGGATAGTCATAATACGGTCGCTAACATGTCGGGAGCTTAAGACTTCTTGCCTAAGTTTACCGCGTATGACAAATCCCCATCCAAATAAGCGTTGCCTGTTGCCTCTGTAGCAATCACCGTAGTAGATGTCACCGTTTTTCATCCTCTTTTTGTCCGGCCCATTCCATCGCACTTCCTAGATAGCGGTAATATCTGCTTTATAGTAGTCTAGGGCCTCTGCTTGTTGTTCGGCTGCACGTGGTCTGTAAAGGGACAGAACATTCCACGTACAGATCCGAAGGTAGTTGTCCTTATTTCGTTTGCTGGGGTCGTCATTAGTTTAGTCAAGCTTATCCGAGGCTTTTGGTTGTTTCGGAACCATAGCTTTTTACGTGGTAGGGAAGTTACACCGACGGCACAACCTCCAACCTGGAGGGCCAGTTCCTTAATTATTCTCCTAGGACGAGGGACGACCGGGTACACCGGTCTGACGGGTTGCCTTTCTTAAAATTTGGGAATAAACTTGCTTGTTTAAAGCTCTCTGGTTCATTCCTAGAAACGAATACGGTGTTAAATACTGTTGTAAAGGCCGCGACAAATTCATTTGAGCTTCGCCCGCGTCTTCAAATCTAACCCAGAGGGATGACGCAGTAGAGGACTTCCTCACCCGTGGCGAAGACACGTTCAATGGGACCTCAACCAACTTGGCGTGCTCAACTGGAGGCAGCAGGCTCGTAACTAGACTGTCTGGAGAGGTTTGATGGTTAAGGCTCATATCCATTCCGGACTAAAGCGCCACCTAAAAAAGTAAGCAGCAGATCTAACGTTTCGGAAGGGTATTCTTACCACGTACCTTGGTAACATCTTAACTTAAGTCTTCATTCCTTGTTTTGCGGAACTGATCCACAGAAGTTAACAATCTATCTGCCTGCAAGAGCCCAGGCATATCGGCGCACTGTCTGCATCATTTCATTTATTTCATTTATTCAACGTTTCAACAACACTTACAATAGACTTTTACAATCTTTAAGGCATAAATGTTGACATTTCATTACATTATTTTAAAATTAGAATTGAGATGACATGACAAAATTAGAATTATTTTAAAACTTCATGTTAAATTCTGCGGTTAAAGTAAATTGAATAGAAAAGTAAGACAATTTATAATCTTAGATAGTATTATTTTGTATCTGCAATTTATGTGCATGTAATATGCCGAAAGAGAGTATCACAAAAATTATTCGCATCGTGGAGTCTTCTTACGCTAAGAGGAAGTGCGTTCCAAAGGCGAATGGCATGAATAAAGAATTGGCGTTCCGAGACCTGATATGTTACGCGAGGTGGAACCAACGTCAAAGAGCGTTGTGATTGTGCGAATTTTAATTTTTCGTATAAGTATTGAGGCTGTTTGGTGGTTATGACTTTGTGTAAATACTTGATTGTGCAAAAGTCAAGGTACTTTTCTAATGTACAACCAAGTATCTTCTTAGCATGGGCGGAAACATGGTCATATTTTCTTAACCCAAAAACATAACGTGTTATATTATTAAATGCAACTTGTAATTTGCGTGTTATGATAGTGTTATTGCAGCAGAAAATTTGACAGCTGTATGTAATTAGCGGCACGAGTAGAGTTCGTGCCAAAATTAGTCTTGTACTTGTCGGTGTGAAGTTTTGCGATAGAGATAGATTTCGGAGACATCCATAGATTTTGCCAATTAACGTCAAAATATGGTTATCCCAGCACAGCGTTTTACTGAACCAAACACCCAGATTTTTGGCTTTGTGGACGAATCCAATTTGAGCATTTCCAAGATAAATGGGGGGTAACAAATTTGGATCATGACCATTTCTACTGATTACAAGGCATTTGGATTTATCTGGATTTATACTTAAAAAATTGTCCTTGGACCAAGTAAGGATATTCTTGAGATCCTCATTGTGTTTAAAAGCAGCATCATTGATAAGACCAGGCGCACTACTTATGTACAATTGGACATCGTCGGCATACATATGCACAGCAGAGTTATGAACAACGTTTGGGAGGTCATTAATAAATATTGTGAAAAGCAGTGGGCCCAATATGGATCCTTGAGGGACACCTGTGAAACTCGCTAAGAACTCGGATTGAATACCGTTTACGAAAACTGCTTGTACGCGACCTGTGAGATAGGACAAAATTAATTTTCCAGCGGACGAGGAGAAAGCAAACAAATTTTGAAGTTTTGCGACAAGAAGTCTATGGTCAACCGTGTCAAAAGCCTTTGAAAAGTCCAGCAAAGTAAGAAAAGTACAGTAGTTTTTATCAGTTGCTGCCCTTATATCGTCGGTTACTTTAAGCAATGCTGAAGTACAACTGTGATGCTGCCGAAAACCGGACTGGTACATGCAAAGTAGGTTGTTTTGTCGAAGATAAGCAGACAGCTGATAGTGAACAGTTTTTTCTAAGACTTTGGATAAATATGGAAGTATTGCGATGGGTCGGTATTCTGCTGGGGCTCTATGTGTTGCTTTCTTTTTAAGAATTGGGATAATCTTTGCAGCTTTCCAGGACTTTGGGAAATTGGATGTTGTTATGATTGTGTTGAAAAGATGAGTTAATGCTGGAAGGACGTACGGTAGAATCATTTTTATAAAATAGGGGTGGATCCCGTCAACACCAATGGCTTTCGATTTTATTTTGAGGACAGCTCTAACAATATCCGTTTGCTCAACTCTGGAAAATTCAAAGGAACCGCTTGGTGCGATTACAGGAGATATACCAGTGTTTGTCGATTGAATTTTGATGAAATCACGATTTAGCTGGTTTGGATCAACATTATCAACTCCTGAATCAATTTTACCACAAATGCTTTGCTGACGTAAGTTCTTCCATAATATCTTGCTGGGAAGTTTATAGTTGAGATTTTCACTGTAAAAAATACGCTTGGCTTGCTTTATTTTTGAACATACAAGATTTCTTAATGCTTTATAAGACAAGAAAAATTCAGGGAGCCTAAAATATTTCCACTTCCTGTATATAGCATCTCGTTCATTTTTAAGTCTAAGAATCTCTGGGGTAAACCACTGATTGATGTTGGACTTTGCAAGCTTAGTTCTAAGAGGAACGTGGCAATCAAACAACTGTGTAATTACGCTTTGCAGGTATTCAGCTTGCACGTCAGTTGAAGGTTCCGAAAATATTGGTAGCCAGTTAACACGTTGTAAGTCTCGCTCAAGAAGATCAGCTCGAACATTTTTGAAGTCCCTATATGAGTATTTCAATTGTTCTGTACAAGTGGCGAAATCAAAACAGGCAAAGAGGAGATCGTGTTTAGAAAATACAGGCGCAGAAACTTGGCTGTAAAAAACATTCCGAGTGTCGCTTGCAAGAAATAAGTCCAGGAGGGTACTACTTGAGGCAGTGAAATGAGTCGGAGTGGTCGAATTGAGAAGTTCAAGATTTAGTGTTTTCATATTTTCCATTAGAGAAAACGAAATAGCAGGATTTAAAATATTGCAGTTGAAATCACCACAAACAATAACTTTCCAAAATGATGTTGTATTATTTTCAAGAAAGCAATAAAGCTGTGAAAGGTCAATGTAATTTCTTGGTCGATAGACGACACCCAGTAGATATTTCCTTCTCTCACATGCTAGTTCAATGAAACAATACTCGAACGGACTATCACAAGGTGAGGTTGCAATTAGCTTAACGGGCAGCGGCATACGGACGTAAATAGCAACACCCCCACCGATTCGATTTTGCCTATCATCGCGAAAAATCTTATATCCTGGCATTGAGTACGCACAATCAGGTATTTTCGGGTCAAACCACGTTTCCGAAACACATACTATATCCACATTGGAACCGACAAACAAACTCCTAAATTCATCAATTTTGCATTTCGACAAACTTTGAGCATTTATGTGACATACTTTCAGGCCCGCACGCTGTGTACAGAGGATGTTAATTAATACACGCAAATTATCATTCGTGCCACTGCCAACGGAAGAATTGTTGGTATCACCCATTGGTGAAAATTATAAATAAAAGTCCCTCCAGCGCAAGAAAACTCAGAACGCGAAACATGTAAACTCTCAAATTGCTAACAGATAACAAGTTACGCAAATACAAAAGATACTTACTAATTACAATATACAAAATAGATATGTAGTAATTTAAAAAGCTTTGGTTAGGTAGCATTACGATGTTCATCATGGTTGGTAGCAGCAGCGACAAGAGAATCCAAGCGTGTGATGCAGTCGACCAAAAAAGCTTTGCCAGTTGGTGTTTGGCGTACATACACCCGTCCCCCTCGTGTGAAGACAGAAAACAGCTGATTTTGTTGTTTTAGCTCGTGAGCTTTCCGAAATAGAGCGAGATTATTTGTTGTTAAGCTTTCGTTTATAGAAATTGGTTTGTCAGATTGAATCCCGATCTGTTGTAAACAAAGTCGTTTCTTGGTTTTTTTGTATGCGGCATTTGATGAAGTTAGTAGTGTGATTTTGTCTGCCACCGATGGAAATTTGACTACTATCGAAGAACTGCCTAGTTTGCCTTTAGGTTTGGTTCTGAAGATCGCTTTGGGTGTAGGTGCTGGAGTACATTCGACAGCTGTACACAGTCGGTTGTAGACACTTTGGAGATCCTCGTTGTTAGTCGTCGGCACTCCATGAATGATAATATCAGTGGCCAGCTTATCACGTTCAACTGAATCAACTTTATCTTTTAAGCATAATACTTCGTTTTCCAGCAGCGAGCACCGGACTGACTCTGACGTTTGCTCGAGGACTTCGACTCGCACTGTGAGCGCAGATATAGATTTGTTGACATCTTCGAATCGGGTGGTGAAATCTGCGATTATAGCGTCAAGTTTTAGCAGCAAGATGTTATGCATTTCCATTATAGTGGATTTTAATTGAGAGTTGTACTCCTCAAGCTGTTTGGTTAGTCGAACCTCGAAGGATTTGCCAAGTTTTTCATCCTTAGACGAGTTTGGTGTTTGTGGCTTGGCAATTTTTGTCAACAGCCTGGTCTCTGGTCTATGTGGAACATCAGTCATTTTGGCAGCTGATTTGCGCGCGAAGGGAGAAACCAACAACAACTGGGTTCCGTATGCAAACAAATAGTTTAGCTATTACACAATAGAAAATATCGTGGATTGTGATAAAGAAAGGCAGTATTTTCGGAAAACACGGTTTAGGGTATACTTTAAAACTTTTTAGGACGATGTGGGAGTTTAAAAGTGAGTAAAAACTTGAAAACTATTGACGCGAACAGATTAAGTGCGTTTATCTGACACTCATGGCAAAAGCATAAAAATGCTTTGTTTCTTGCCGCACTAACTATTTATTCACGCAAAATAGATCTGAAGACTGTGGAAAACATGCCTCCTTTGTTCTCTTTTCTTGTTCCAAATATGTAGATTCCCTAGCCATTTGGCACTCCCAGACAAAGCTATACATTGAAACGGGCATCGTGAACTAATTTTCAGACAACTTCCTTGAAAGATTTACAAGTCCAACAGCCCGCCCGATACATGGAACTATCCCCTTCCCCATTTCCTTTTACAAAACCCATCCGCATAATAAAATTCAAATTAAAAAGAAAATCATCTAAAGAAATCCCGATAACATCATAATTTTCCACATTTTCTTGATCACACTGATCGGAAACGCATCTTTTGATCGAAACCCCCTCGTTCCCCATCACCATCAGCAGCACCATCTTCGCTGCGCGATGTGTTTATCCAGCGAAGAGGTCAAAAGAGCGGTTACAACAACGAGTGTTAGGCGGTGCGGCGCGGCAACATGCCTCACTCTAATGCGGTCTAGACGATCATAGAATCAAGTACACAAGTTTCCTGCCAATGAAGTCCCCGGCTCTTTGCTTTGTGCCATTTTGAATATGATCGCCACGAGTATACACTGGGGTGCCTTACTCCAGCGGATGCGCAAGCCACTAAATATATTAATGATACGTTTCGTTGTGCGCAAGAGGAGCACGGAGCCCCCTATTTATGTATGCAGCTGGCGTATCCACCAAAAAAACCAGCCGCAGAGATCATAAAAGATTGGCAAAGGCATAGGCAGAGGCACACAGTACAAGTGTACCCTGATGGTGCGGTTTTCAACACTTGAACGTCAGTTTGAGCTGTCAATGCAATAAACTCTCCGTTCTTGCGTGCCTCATCTTTTGTCAGAAGTTTGTGGCCCCAAAACGAAGGCACAGTGACAACTGCAAAATCACTGCACTGCACTGAAAGGAACTCCAAACTCCAAAATGACAATAAAAAACTGCATCGCGTTGTGTCCAAAAATAACGCGAACAATAATTACTCCATCGGGTGTACATTGAATTGATTGGTGATACCGCGTGCGCGCACAGGAAATGCTCTCTCTGACGCATACTCCGTTCCAGGCGACTACAACGATGGCTACGAGTCTTGGGGTGGGTTGTTAATAGTCAATCCACGCGCGTTTCGAGTCTGAACATTTGCTTTTGTATGCCGGGGTTGACGTATGTATACTGTGCGCCTAGCTATCCTTCATTCGGGGAGAAACGGATCTGTGGAACGCAAAAAGCCGCAAAAAAAAAGCGAACTCAACTCACGTATGAAGTTCGCAAAATGGGCTTGAATGGGGATTGTTCCTTTTTGTCTCCTTTTTGTCGGAGAAAAAAAAAAAAAAAAACCAAAGAATTAGTGGTAATCTTGTTCTGACCCTGACAGGTTTCTGACAGGTTTAGAAAATTCATCGGTAAGGTACACAAGCACCATCACCACCACCAACCGAACGACCGACCGACCGGTTCGAATCAGCAAATTCACATTTGACGCAAGCCTTATTCGGTGAAAGAGCTCATGTTTGTTTGTTTGCTGAACAAATATTGTTGGCAACATGTTTGTCCTTTTTTGGAGGATAAGTGGTCTTTATGTGTGCTATGGATTATCGCAGGAGGACGAGTTATCTTGTGTTTGTTTGGTTGGGTAGTTGAGGTGATTAAATGTGTACATGACGGGGAATTTGTTTGGAAATTGTTATGAAAAGATTAAGTCGTAAAGTTGCATTCAAATTATAATCGTATCCGTCCCGTTCCAGATACACAAGCTGCGATAATTAGCATCTATCTACGAGTATTAATCCCTACTCTCACCCTTTCGCATGTGAACTCTAGGTGCCTGGAACAGCGGCTGGAGATTACGTTCGAACTCCATTTGAAGATCATTATTAGCAGCTAAGAAAAGAGGGAGGAAAAAGGGGCATTCCATAGCTAGTGACTATCGATGTGACTGACTTCTGGTCCTGTGGGCTTTGACAGTCAAATTGGGGCTCTAAGTTGCGAGAAGCTAGGTTCTGCCACTTTAAGATCTGTTGCGCCAAATATTTATTTATTTATTTTTTGTTGACGATACATCGGTGTAATATATGGATAAAATCAATCGCGTGATATGACCGGGAAAGTACTTATGCACGTTGTACAATGGAGGTACTGCTTAAAAACTTTTATCAGTCCTCTCGCAGTGCAAGGAAGGTATTGCTGCGATATACCATGGCTATCAAGTGATGCTACAATCCTAAAGCGAGCCATCAACTTATAGACATCAAAGACCGTCTTAGACTGCCGTTTGTCTCTTACAGAGATGACAGAGCAGTTCAACATTCACCTATGCTGGGTGCCAGGTCACAGAGACCTTCCAGGAAACTGTAGGGCGGATGAACTCGCTAGACAGGGTACTACTCTAAGGATTCTGCCAGATAGGCAAGCCCTGGGTATGCCCCTCGCTACATGTAAGCATCTACTGAAGCTGAACGCTATTAGTAAGACCAACCTTAGGTGGGATAGTGGCTCTACGTCTCACATTTCGAGGCAGATCTGGCCTAAGCTGGACCAGAAACGTAGTGCCGAGTTGGTTAAACTAAAGCGATTACAGATCAGCTGCGTTATCGGTGTCATCACCGGACACTGTCCAATCGGCCAGCATGCCAAAAGACTTGGCCTCTTTTCCAATGACTTCTGCAGGAGCTGTAGGGACGAGGAGGAGGAGGAAACCATTCTTCACTTCCTATGCACATGTCCTGCTCTATCACGCAAAAGAATGCTCCATCTAGGAGCTTCCTTCCTTGACGACCTCAGCGATTTGACGTCCTTAGACGTCACGAACATCCATCGCTTCATCAAAAGCTCCAGTTGGTTTATTAGTCCCTGAGTGGTCTAATGGTAGATCCTTGGCATCACAATGGACCTTTACTGGTCTAAGTGTGTCTGCATCGTGGTGCAGACAGCCAATCTAATCTAACCTAACCTATACCATGGCTAGGATCAGGAATGGTTAACAAAAATAAGGCTGCGGTGAAACGTTACTGAGTTTAAATCCATATGCAACCGCCTGGCTATGATACGTACTTTGAATTCATGAACTACAACATCAGCCTAAGAGGCAAGTTCTTATCAGTAAGATTGATGATCTTATCCAGGAGGAATTTCATGATATGAACGCTTGATATCTTGAAGACTTCAATCCTTAAATCGAGAAGTAAAACACTTTCGACGCAATGGGCACAAGCTTCTCACTGATTTTGCAGCAGCTGTGAGTCTCCTGGTTTTTTTTCCAACCAAATGGAAAACAGTTTGTTGCCAAAAGACATTTGTCGAATTGATACTTGCTCGACGGTCAAACGAAACAGCTCCATAAAGGTCGGTAATGACCTCATCGAGACTTTTGATGTCAAAAAAGGTTTAAGACAAGGTGACTTCTTTCATGTTGTACTAGAATGGATTGTGCGAAACTCACCAGCTAACACCAGAGGCACAATCTATAAAAAAGTCTGTACAACATCTTCGATACGCCGATGATATTAACATAATTGGAGGAACTCAGCAGGATGTCGCCAGTACGTTTGTAAGCATTGAAGCAAAAGTGGTTTGGCGGTAAATTACATGCTGTCAACAAGAAGGGGCAATCGACAGCGACGAATTGAACGTCGCAGTGGGCAGCTGTAACTTCGACGTAGTAAGGGACTTGTCTGCCTTGGCTCAGCTGTAAATGCTGAAACAACCTCAGCGCAGAAACCAAGCAAATAATTCTTGCTAACACTGTTTTTTTTTTAAGGCTAATGAGGCAAATCAACAGTAAAGCTCGAGCAACTAGGAAGACTTTATATAAGACTCTGATCACCTCAGTTCCACTTTACGCGAATGGAAACCAGCGCTCCGGCCGCAGAGTCTAACCCTTCGAATCTAACCCAGAGGAACAACACAGAAGAGAGCCTCCTCGCCGTAGATGGAGGCGTTGAAGGAGACATCAACCAATTTGGAGTGTGCAACTGGAGGAGCTAAAGATCGAGCTTAATGGAGTGGCTTGTTGATTGAGACCCAGGTTCACCGCAAACTGAAGTGCCACTTAAGCAAGTAAGTAAAATAAACGAAATGTATCTGCAAGCCACTCGAAAGAAATGTTTAGTGTCGGACGTCTTACTTACTTACTTAGATCCTTTAAACCCTCGGGGGGCAAAGGGCGTCAACCACGCCTGCGCGCCATCTTGTTCGAAGTTCTGCAACGTGTTTGAGCTGCCTCCAACTCATTCCTAAAGAGCTCGATTCCTCCTCAACTGTTCTGTGCCATGTTTGCCTAGGGCGTCCCGCTATTCTGCCTTCATGGGTGTGCCGATTCCATTGCATGGCCCGTTCTCGTATAAAGTTGGTCGTTGGAGATGCGGTTGGGCCAAAAAATCCTCAAGATGATCTTTAAACATTTTTTTACGAAGACTTGCAGCTTACGTGTGTTAATGGTGTCCACCTTTCAAGTACTGCACCCATAAAGCAGCACCGATTCTACGTTCGAGCAGAACAGTCGTAGCTTGGTTCTTAATCTGATAACATTGCTTCTCCAGATATTGGATAGCATTCCGAACGCAACTTTAGCCTTCCAGATTCTGCTACATATCCAGTTCGGTGCCACCGCGATTAGCCGAGACCACACTTCGTAAATAAAGAAAGTTATTAACTTTCTCGACTTCCCATCTAGCAATCTTAAGTTGAGCGCGGGTATTAGAAGTGCTCAGGGCTTTTCTTTTGGCTGTGATTATTTTTTGCCCCACTTTGCTTGCCGCAGCTTCTAGATTTTAAGCCATCAATTGAAGATCTATTATCCGATGCAAAAGTATACAAACATCCATAGTTGCCTTTCGTCAATGCTGCACGGAGTACATCGCTGATAACCACCAAGAACAATAGTGGCGATAGTATGCACCTTTGACGTACTCTACCTTGGACTTCAAAATCCTCCGACACTTCGAAGGCGTATATGAGCTAACATAAGATGGTGATGGTTGGTATTGCGAAAGTCCACAAACCCCTTATTGCTATTATTATGGTCTCCAACGCCGTAAACTCCCATCACATGTTTAAGTATAGTATTGTCGCTATCTACCTTGGCATTTAAATCCCCCATTACCATTCCGATGTCCCCATTAGGCATTTGGTTGTAGACGGCCCCTAAACGGCTATAAAAATTGTCCTTTTCATTCTCAGTCGCATCTTGAGTCGGAGCATAGCACTGTATGATGGTAATTTTTCTTACTCTACTGTGGAACCTAGCCGTCAATATCCGGTCACTGTGAGGTATCCAAGATATGAGGCTTCCTCGTGCTACTGGAGTAAGCACTAGTCCTACTCCGGACGCCCGTGCACTTTCAGCTGGTTTACAAGAGTAGAACATGACAGTGCTTTTTGTTGGGCAGATGTATTCCCCAGCATCGAACCATCTAATCTCGCTCAGCCCTACGATGTCTATTTTACAGCGTGCGAATTCGCGTTCCATTTGAAGGAATCTGGCATTACTTGACCCTTCCTGGAGTGTGTGCAGAAGGGTCTTAACGTTTCAGAATCCGATCGTTTTCATGTTCCCATTATCCGCTCGTATCCGAGGCTTTAGTTTCCGTTTCGGGACAATGATTTTTACGGTTGTGGCTCGCTGAGTCACAGACCAACCGACACTTATCCTGTTTTGTGGCGCAGGAGCCTCGCCATTCGTCCTCTTTCATTCGCAACAGAACGGAAATTTCCAGACAAATTCCTAGATGGCACCACGAGGAGGTGGATGTAGGACTTACTAACAGAGTTGCAAGTTGTTCGGCTGCAGTGGCTCTTTCTCGTTATTCAGCGGTCCAACACCTATCGGGAGATGCTGCTCCTACGAGGCCTTTGTTATTCGTTTACCATCTGGGACGTTTTAGCATACTTAGAATACATAGTAAGCACTGAGAGTGTCTGGTCATAAACTTTTCAGAACGAGGTTCTTGCACGTGCGGCATCATGCCATGAATGCCAACGGCCAACAAATCCACTTTCGTATCGTCGTTGAAAGAGTAGCCGCAACCACCATAAATTGCTAGTCATCGCTTGAAAAGAAACTGGAAGATTTGCAAGTGCTTCAGCTCAGAATAATATCAGCAAAAGAAGAATACTGAGCTGGAAGAAAGCATAAAAAAGAAAGCCAACGCTATTCATGCCCTCCTACTGTGGTCTTAGCCGTAGATGGTCTCTAGATCTCTAAAAATTCGTCTCTGGTCTCAATCCCTCTTGTTAGCGCCAGCATTTACTTGAAGGTTATCTGGCTAATCCTCTTGTTATCTAGCCAGTGAGAACCCAATGTCCCTTTGCTCCAGCTAGCTATTGCTGGTCATTGGCATAGGATATGTGTCACGCGTTCCACGCATAGTCTGCAAGTATCATCTTCTTCAAGTTACAATGACCAGTACACCAACGCTACTAACTATTTAAATGGTTCTCGCTTCATACTAAGATTATTTTGTTTGTGCAGAGCCTTCAGACATTTCAGTGCCTTTTTGGCTTGTCTAAGTTAGGTAAGGTTACGCCAACACACTTAGATCAGAGATAGGTAATTTGTGATACCACGTGGATCATGTGAAAATAGTTCCAACGAGCAGGAAGGGACTTCTCGTTAGAACCATTTTAAACTTCTGATGAAGAATAAGAGGCTTCTAATATCTGTGTTTATCAGATGGCCTAAATAGTTGTAGTAGAAAGCTCATAAGTGAAGCTGCCTTCTGTGGAAGATAGCTGGGTATGTGTAAAGAAGGTGATGAATGGTTTCTTCTTCTTCTTCGTCCATACAGCTTCTGAAAAATAGGCTGAAAATACGCTATGCCTTGTTGCATCCTTCCTATTAGACAGTGCCCAGTGATGACACCTATTGTAGGGCCAATAAGCAATATGTTCCTATTTTGGCGAGTCCATCAGCCTTATAATTCATCGGAATGTCCCTATGCCCTGGCACCCAACACAGATAAATAATGAACTGCTCCACCATCTCTGTCAGAGACAATCGGAGTCTGGAACTACTAAAGACTTTATAGAGATCGATTCCAAGGATTTGTTTGCTGCTTGGCTGTCTGAAAAGATGGGGATTTTCTTAGCCAAGACTTCCAAGGCATTATTTCCCCCTGGAAGACGCTACAGAAATTTGGCAGACGGCAAGAGAGACTGAGATTAAGCCTATCGAAGAGAACACCACCAACCCCGTCGTTAGTTTTTGATCCGTCGGTATAGAAGTGAATCGACTTGTCTTATAGAAAAAACCGCTTCCTCCTAGAATGACCTGAAAGGTATGGTTACTTGGAAGTTTTTGTCAAAATTTAACTTGGGAGTTGGTTTAAGTTGGGATTTGGCTTGTCTAGATCTGCCAACAATTGACCACCGTTTATGGTGTTTAGTAGTGTTTCGTTTCTTGATCAAGTCCCTTACCATTCATTTGCTTAGTACACCAAATCGTTCTGGAGCAAGAAGTTTTGAAGATGATCCTTTTATTTTCTTCGATGCACACATGTCCTTTCATTTAGGTCAATGTACTCGTACATTCGTGTTGAGTTTCTACACACATTCCAAGGCCAATGAAGTGTTGAAGTCTGTATGGTCAATGCGCCTGATCACTACCTGATTATTCAATGGGAAGCCTATTCATCCCTATCACCTGACATGCTTTCAAGCGATCGAGTACTGAGTAGGTGATGGCATACAATCCTGTGGACATCCCGTATTGACTTTGCCCCCTCGTGTTGAGGTTCCTGTCTAAGTCAATGAATTAATCCGAAGTGTCTTCAAAGCGAGTTTCAAATTTTCGACGCATATTTACAGCCATGCTGCCACGATTGCGATGATTGCTATACTTCCTGTACTAAGGTCCTCTTCCTCATAACTTGATATGGCTCAAAATATTGAGAGTCATTGTTTCGCAAGAAATTGCAGTTGTATTGAGGGTATACTTTCAGTAGCTTCTAAGCGGGCATTAAAGAACACTAAACACCATCCAATAAAGAAGTCCTCCCTCCCAGTTTATAGCAAGTCTCTTTAGCTATCAGAACATTAAAGAACGAAGACAGGTCTGACGACTGGAGTATGAAGTCTATACATCGTGATCCCATATCTTGTAAGAACCAACGCCATATATTCTAGTTCAACAGCTGCCATTTCTCCACGACACTAAGAAAAATCTTAGAAAATGCGTAGTGCTGGCACCTTCGTAGAAAAACCAACTATCTTTCACAAGTTCCCTTAGCTACACAAAAGATATAGTAGATGTAGAAGCTTTTAAAAGACAAAACCAGAGTGCCACTACAAAAAAAAACAAATATTTGGCGCAACAGCTCTTTAAAGTGCCAGGGCCTAGCTTCTCGCAACCACTCATGTTGTGTGCGTTATATTTTTCACACGAATGGAGGGGACCTACAGTTTAGAGCCGAATCCGAACGGCGATTTGAGAAGCTTTTTCGTGACAACAATACTCTCGGATGTTTGTCAGACGCTCGCGAGAGGTGGGACCGTGAAAAAACTTGTTGGTATTTTCTGGGATTCGAACTTGGAACCTCATGCGTAGTGATCCGACACACTAACCACTTACGCCACGGCGCCCACATGTGCCACTACAACCCATTCAGGTTTAAGGACAAACTCGTTCCCTTTCTCGAAAAAAATGACTTCCTTTCTAAATAAGTCCACTTGAGCGGTCTTTAAAAATTAGGCACACTCTGTTAGAAGCAATAACTCACTCCATAAACACTGTCAACTCGACCAGTTAACCTTATTCAAACAAATGACTCATTCACATCCTTTTTTCCGCTCATATAATCCTCTTATATTCAAATTAATTGCATGTCATCAGGATGATAATGGTAACCCAAACAACACCCCTTGCAGTGTTTAACAACCATTGGTACATGCCCACTCGGCTGCTTAACACCTTTTCCACCGGCACAAACCTATCTGCTGCCATTAATCTAATCAATAGTTAAGGATCTCTTTCACTCCCTCTGCCCAACACACGCCTTTGAGTCACCAATACGTAGTCCGGAGTTCCTTCAGTGGTGGCAGTGGCGGCACATGCATCTGCTTTCCATATCGCGTAACATGACCGCGCGCACAGGTAGAGAATAGGAAACCTTGAGGGAGGGTAATATAAAGATCTTGATCTATCCAAACCACCAACAACCATCTTCGTCATCCAGCACAAGCAATTGATAAACTTATGCTGCTCAGGTAGTCCTCGTGTCACGGGAGGATATTGATCAAGTTGCAGCGATAACAAGCTGCTGCTGCTGCTGCTGCGGTTAGGGAGCTACAATACCCCGGACAATGTTAACAGAATCATCTAACAGATACACTCTAGGGTCTATTATATTGTTTTATCTATATGTATGTACTGTGGATTTGTTTTTATTGTAACTCACGTTTCGAATCGAATGGCACCACACGACAGCGATCATCGTCTTCAATGTCGCACCTCCAGACGGCACCAGGTTGATAGATAGTCGGTTGAAAATATGAATTATTATCCTTTGGCGCTCCAACAATAACCCTGCAAAGATACAAGTAAATAGAAAGCAAATACATTAGATTCAGCAGGCTAACAGGGTGATGGGAATAAATATCTTTACCATTCGTGAGATCTTTCTTTACCTACATCTCTCGAATGCCATAAAATGTAAGTTGTAATGGTTTTAATGGACGTCATCCTCTGACGTACGCTTACACACTCTGCGGTCTTAATTGCAACAATTATAGGTTCTTGGTTAAGTTTACAACATTTATTCCATTCAAATTGTTGTAATTGTGGTTTCGGAGAACTTGAGAAGGGTACAGGGATACTTAGACGTCTTGGGAAACTTTTTACCCACAGAAAGGTGTTAATTTGTATTAAATTGTCGTTAATTGTTGCAAGATTAAGTGAAAGCAAACAGAGTTCAGTAATTAGTCAGAGAAAGACAGTGGGCTTCGAATTAAAAACTAAACGCATAGGGTTGATAACTGCTGGAGGAGTCTACAACTGACGCATATTCTATAAACAAAAGACGCACCAAGGTAACGCGACCGATGGACGGTCCTTACTCAACGAATGTACGTTTCAAAATAAAAGTGGCTTTGTGAGAATTTAAGAGGATGATATTGTAGTAGCAAAGGGATTAACAATTTTTAGTTTGCAAAAGTAGCAGAGCCTATGCTGGGTGCCAGGCCAGGGAGACATTCCGGGTAACTGCAAGGGGCACGAACTCACTAGACTTGGCACTACCCTAAGAATCCTACCGAATAGGCAGGTTATGGGTATGTCTTTTGCTACGTGCAAACTTCTACTACAAGCAAGAAAAATTGCAGTTGGGAGGATGCCACGATATGCCAAATACCCATACAGATCTGGTCTAGGCTGGCTCAGAAGCGCTCAAACGGTTTGATTTTGCTAAAGCGATCAGATATTAGTATTCCCAGAGGGCACTGTCTAATAGACATACACGCCAAAAGGTTAGGTCTCTTTTTAAACCATTTCTGCAGGTTCTGCAACGATGAAGAGGAGGAAGAAAACATCCTCCATTTCATCTGCACTGTCTGCTTTTATTCAAAAGAAGGCTACTCCGTCTTGGAGGTCTTCACATCAACATTGTTGCTGCTGTTAGAACTTCCCCGACAACAGTGCTACTGAGCACGCTGCATCTTCTCCGTATACATACCTGCCGCCTCTGCCTAGAAGAGGACGAAACCGCAGAACACATACTATGTGAGTATGTAGCTCTATGTAGTACTAGGAGAAGCTTTTCCCTTAAAGAGATCATATCTCCAGTAGATTTAAGGAACTCCTCCGCAGCCATAATTATAGCTTTCATAAGGAGAGTAGAAGTATAGCTGCCCTTAAAGTGGCCTCTGGCAGAATAGATCTCCTTGGTCGCAGTGCCTACACGCCCTTTAGGCGTTGCCACACACCTGTTAAAAAAAAAAAGAAGGTTCCCAGTGTCACCGAAAACATGTTCGTCGTACTTGATTCTAATTCGAACTATAAGCACTCAATAAGGATGCAACAGAGAGAACGCATCGCGATGTCTTATACAATGAATCGCTGTTAATTTCCACGGATGGATACGAAAGCAAGGACGGAGTTAATGCCGAGATCTTCAAATCGAAGTCACTGCTCTTCCACAAACCTCTGATTGGCTGGCGGTTAATACTGTGCCTAAGTATATTTCAGTCAGATATCGTCATGTAAGTGTATTTGCAGATCCCTTGCATCCACAACCAATATTAAAATGACTGCCCTAGCTAAACACCTTTTCTACCTGGGTAATCACAACGACGGATATGCGGCCAACATTGATAAAAAAAAAAAAACAAAAAAGGCCTAGGAATAGGCCACCCAAGTAGTGGCAACACAATGAATCTATTTCTGATCTAAATGTACCGCATCGGAGCCAGTCCAAACCAACCTTTTGGTTCGAATTCATTGCTTAAGAAGCTGAAATGTAAACTTACGTTTGGTTAGGTTATACAGGTCTGTGAAGCAGTACTTACACATGACTCTAGGCTCTGTGATGTGACCACAGCGGAATTGCTACCTACACTATACTATACTAGGCCCTTGTACGCACTGCGACCTTAAAGATCTATTGTGCCAGCCCAGTGTTTAGCCGAGAATTGGGTTAAGGCTCTGGATAAGCCCCAACAAAGCTCCAGGCTCAATGTTCCTTAAATCAGTGGGGCGCAATAAAGCCCTCCTGAGGTGAAGTTTTTCTTGCGGCCATGGGGCATTCACAAAGAATATGTTCTGCCGTGCCTGTTTGCTTTCCCCATAGCCGGCACACGTCTGTATCTGCTACTCCTATTTTGTGCAGATGGTACCTGACTTGGCATTCAAGTAGCCTGCTAATGTTCTTAAGTCTGCTTTCCTAAGCTCAAGTAGCTTCTTAGCCTTCCAACGGTTTAGGATTATGAACACTTTGCTTCTCTTAGGTCCTTGAATTTGGCCCAGTACTCTGCATGACGATCAGCTTTCCATTATTTTAATTTGAGTTTAATGCTACGACGTGTAACTCCAAAATAGGGTTTAGGACCGACTAGTGGGCGACTGGCGCCTCTTCTCGCTAAGCAGTCCGCCCGTTTAATGCCCTCGAAGCCTTCGTGTCCTGGTATCCGGGCAACAGTGACGGTGTTTTTCGATGCGAGATCTTCGAGTAGATTCAGACAGTCCCGTACAAGCTTAAATCCTACCGTGTAGGTTTTCAGAGCCATAAGTGCTGCCTGGCTGTCCGAGAGGATATAAATACGGGTGCCCTTGACCCTTCTTCGCAGGCATTCTCGTACACATAGTTCAATTGCATGGACTTCCGCCTGAAATACTGTTGGCGATTTCCTGCATGTTGGAATCTGGGTCCATGAGCACCTGCGCCAGTCCTACCATTTTCCAATTTGAAACCATCTGTGTACCAAATTTGAGAGTTTGGTAAGTCTACAAGCCCTTCATTTCTCCAGGTATGGGGTTACCTATGACCAAATTGAATCTTTTGGAGAACCGGTATTTCTTGACCATGGTATCTAGGATTTTGAGAATAGGGTTTTTTTTTGTGTTCTCTAGAATCTTCATATGGCCTGTGAAGTTGCCGATTTTAAGGTCCGACATGTTGGGCAGCCTAAGAGCACTCAGCATAGCTTCTTTTTGTACTGCAAAGTGTAGTGGCGTGAGGCTAAGCATTGCAACTGCTACCTAATTAAAGTTCAATTTTAACAATTTGGCGGCGAAAGTTTCCGTGCAGTCCACTTTGTCATTCTTTCACAGGATAATACCCAAATACGCATTTGTACTGAGGCTGAGAGGTTGCTCTAATTGCTTGAAGTGACGAGCTGAAGATCAGCATTTAGTCCATCACGGTGGGAAATATTCTCACAGTAACCGAGTTGCCAAAGAGCTCGAAAATACACACAATAAGGCTTAGACCTTTAACCTGTCAATCATATTTTCCATAACCACTGTCATGAAACAATCCCAAATAGTACGTAAGAAAGGACTCAATTCCAAAGCTTTAACAGGACCACCACACATGGCTATGGCTGTAATGCCGTGGAGGCTCTTAAAAAATGATCTGTTTATGCCTAGAGAACTTTTTGAACCGCGGTAAGTCGAAAGAAGAACTTTGTCTACCTTGTGGACAGCTTCGGCGACTGAGATTCGGACTTTTTGTGTCCAAATCTGGGCTAGAGAAAACTATCTTAATTAAAAATTTGGTGCTCGACCTAGGTTAGGTTAGGTTAGCTTGACTGAAACACTTAGACCATTAAAAGCCCTTTGTGATACCATGGATTAACCATTAAGCCACTTAGGGACTAATAAAACCAACCATGACGCCTAAGGATGCCAAATCGCCGAAGTCATCATCCTTTAGATGGAACATTCTTTTACTCGATAGGGCTGGACATGTGGATAGGAGCTGAAGGATGGTTTCCTCCTACTCTTTGTCCCTAGAGCTGTTGCAGAAGTATTAAGAGAAGAGACCAAGTCTTTTGTCATGTTGGCCTATAAGACAGTGTCCAATGAGGACACCGACAACGCAGTTGATCTGCAATTGCTTTAGCTCGCCCAACTCGGCGATTTTCTGGTCCAACTTAGGCCAGATCGGTCTCGAAATATGACACGTTGAGCCGTTTTCCCGTATGTGGTTGGTTTTGCTAATAGCGTTCAACTTTAGTAGATACGGCCAAGTAGCGAGGGGCATACCTAAGGCTTGCCTATCAGGCAGAATCCTTAGAGTTATACCCTGTCTGGTGAGCACGTCCGCCTGTAATATCCTTGTGGCCCGACACCCATCATGGGTGAATGTTGAACTGCTCTGCCATCTCCGTTAGAGATAAACGGCAGCTTAAGGCGGCCTTTCAAGTGAAGGAGCACGATTCCACGGACTTGATGGCAGCTTGATTGTCTGTGAAAATGCTAATATCCCTTACAGATAATACATTACATTTTAGCTGGGACAGGGTTTCCTTAATTGCCATGATATCCGCCTGAAAAACGCTACAATGCTCTAGGAGCCGGAAAGAGGTTAAGCCTCTACTACTAAGGTTGAGCTTTTCGGAGATAATATCACAACCCACCTCACCTTTGGTCTTAGAGCCATCTGTAAAGAAGTGAACCGAACTACCAAATCGAGGAGTGGCTAATGCGATATCTGGACCACTGCAAGGAGTCTTTTAGATGGATGGCCGCATTTGTACAATAGCAATCTGTTTGTCAAAAATATCTAAGAGCAGCAGATGTAGCAAAATGTCCAGTGTCGAAGAGGGAGTAGTTCTCAGTACACAACTGATGCAAATGTTCGCAGATCTTTGCACCTTACTTAGCTTGTTGAGTGAGGTGGACAATCCTATCAAGAGCATACGATCACGCCATAGAGTTGTGTAGGCCTGATAACGAACATAGCGGAGTCATTATGCAGGATTTCAGAAGGGATTTAATCTTATAGTGTATAGAATGGATGTAGTCAATTCAAAACGGTGCAGACTACCCTCCAAATTGGCAGAGTCAGAGCCGCCTTAGGTAGCTTAGCTTAAAGTCGTGGGATATTGGTACTGTTCGTCTACGATAATCCAACTTTCGCGTTCAACGTATTTTTTCCACAGGTATTTAGTTTGCTTGGATAAATGGTTGATATGAATCTCTCACCTAGTTATGAGTCTTCGCCTTCAAGCACTTAGACTCACAGCCATACAGAGCATCCACTAACCCACTTTGTTTCCAACATGAAATCACGAGTACGACTAGCAATAACATTATGTACTTCTATTCCAAAACATTCGTGATTTGAATATGCTTCCCACCCGCATCACTAACCATGTCACTTGTCCTCTTTTCCGATCACCACAAGTCGCACACACAAATTCGTCAAAAATATTCCCAAGCCATCATTCCTTGTCTTCGCTTTCGTCTATTAGACGTCTACTTGTCGAGTGGGTGTGCCGCCTTCTTCAAGCCTCCTTCCATTTAAGGTTATGTGCATCTAGATTTGAAATTTAGAAATTCTAAGCACACACCTTTGACGAACGTTGTCGCCGTAGTTGCTCCTCAATCACACGCCCGTCAAAGTGAATTCAATTCAATCAAAATGTGTCGGAAATTTCCCTCACCTGTGCGACGAATCGACATTACATTGTAGATCGAGCCAATTCCATGCCCATCAAACGACGTAAGCGCAGAAATTTTAAAATTCCCAACACAACCTATTGTCGACTGCAATATTCATTCAAGAAAACCTTTTCGATTTGTGAATTGCAGCACCCGCACCGCCGTATGCTTAAACTCACACTGAATTATTTATGAAAAAAAAATTCGATGATTCGCCGATTCGTCGCGCCGCATGAATGGATTGCCATGCGATTCAGATTGAGACCAGCAACTCGTAGCGGTAATAAATTCAAATTGCAACTGAATCTAAGTGCTATGCACATAAATCTGCGTTCAGGTGCAATGAGCATCCTCCCTTCAGCTAGCCATTGAATGGACGCTGCACACAGTTGTTACGAAATTTGTATAAATTTCGGCATTTTGTATCTTTTATCTTTTTGGTGTATCTACCAATCTATCTTCGAGGAAACTCTATGGAAGTGGAATAGGAAAACAGGCATACTTTATGGACTGTTTTTGTTTTTTACTTTTTTTTTGTGGCACGGTTCGTTGCACGTAGTTCAGATACGAAAATACGGTCTTGCACATGTGGGATTCGGTGAATGGCTTTATGGGAATGAATTCCTAGTAAATAGACGTTGTGTCGGTATGTTTGATTGGACATTAAAAACGGTGTTTTGATCATAAAATTTTGACATTAGTTATATATTTTTGGGACGTGCTCAGAGATCCCATTGGGAAGGGCGTACTGTTGTAAATACGGCATTTATCAGGGAAATACATTGCTTTTGAGGTTGAATGTGATCGAATTTGAAATGACTTTTGGGCGAATTTTGTGTGTTCTTCTTCAAACGGCGCTGCCAAATTCGTACACAATCAATAAATACTCCGAAAGTAATAAAATTTGATACTACATGATGACCAGGAATCCGTTCCATCCACATACTTAAAGAAAAGAGTTTAAGAAGCTGCTCGCTTGATCGGAAAAGGCGCACTCCGACTTATGGGGTTGTAAAAACGCTGACCTCAGATATAAGTCTATTTTGAATTTCAATTTCAATTTATTAACGGAAATTGCTTACAATAGGAAGATAACAAACATCTTATAAATTGAAATATATATGTCTATATATACATATATATCTATATATCTATATACATATATAGATACGAAGTTTCATGCCCCACAAATCCCCAGGAGCGGATGATTCCTGCGCATCTTAAAAAAACTTACAAAAGATTCATAAAGGGAAAGGGTGGAAAGGGTGTCTACCACTCGGGACTATACCCATAGATTGGTCTTCACACCAAAGTCATATGGAGTTGCAAAGAAATATGGTGCCTTGTTAACATTGGACGTCAAAAATGTGTTCTACTCTGCCAACTGGTGCACTACCTTAGGTCAAAGATGCTGCCATAGTTCTTAATAAAAATAATGCTAAGCTATTTCGAGAAACGGTTCCTGCTCTACGATGCCGATGATGGAGTAAGGCAGTACCACATATCTGGCGGAGTTGCACAAGGATCGGTATTAGGACCAATCTTATGGCGCATTATGTACGATAGAATTCTAAAACTTGGTGTCCTAAATGAGGCAAAAATCATAGGCTTTGTCGATGATATTGCAATTTTTGTGGCGGCGAAACAGCTCGAAGAACTAGCTAGAGAACATTGGTAATGAATGTATCCAAAAGGTGAGGCGGTTGACGACAGTAGTTGGGTTAGAGCTCACAGAACATAAAAAAAAACAGTACTCGTAAGCAGTCATAAGAAAAGAGAAATAATCACCACCAGGGTAGGTGATCATGATATAACATTGGAACCAGCTATCAGGTAACTTGGTGTGATGTTTGATGCTAGTCTCGCTTACAAGGAACACCTTGAAATAACGTGCGAAAAAGCTGCAATGTGAGTGCTGTCTTATCCAGGATAATGGCGAATATTGAAGGACCCAGACAACAAATAAGACTAGTTCTATCAAGGGTGGTGCAGTCAGTCAGAATGTATGCGGCACCACTATGGGCCAAAGCAGTGGCAATCAAGATGAATTCCGTCAACCGACTATGTGCACTGAGGGTTTGCTGTGCATATCGGACAGTGTCAGATGATACTATATGTGTCATCGCGGGAATGCTACCTGCCAATATCTTGACTAGCAAGTTACAAAAGATCCACGATGCAAAAATGTATAGAGCGCAGAGAATTAGAGGAAAGAATTGGAGAAATACCAACTCCCGAGAACATTGGTTTACAATATGCTAACATCGACCGCAATATGGGAAGCTGTGAAACAGGTTGCAACAATAATCATGAAGGAACTTCGATGGTTGGAAGGAGTCAGGGAGAACACAAGTGAAATTCAAGCCCAGACAGTATCTCTCATAGAACAAAGAACAGCAAACGCTGAACTTAATGGTGAACCAGCAAATGGGGAAAGAAGAGCATGAATTGCTAGCCAGCCCCGAGAAGTAATATCTAACGGTAGTCTCACCAACCGGAGACAACCCGGGTTGCTGGTATCTTTAGAAGATTGCACATCCTTTGGCGCAACAAAAAAAAAATAAAACCATTAAGCCTTACCTCCTTTCTCCTAAAAGCCCTCGAGAGAATACAGTATCTCCACATCAAAGGCTTTCTAGATAGCAATGGACTTACAATATGCTTTTCAGAAGGGCAAATCCGTAGGCCCTATTGGAAAATCACTCTCTTTCAAGTAATGCAGAATGGCGGCATTCAACAATGTTGATACTGATACGATTTATCAGAGCTGTACAGAAGCTTACAGTCCAGCAGAGATGTGTACTGTCATTATTTCTGTGGAACCCAGTTCTCAACGAGTTCCTCCTTACTCTAGAGGACAAGGAGTATAGATAGCAGCCAGATGTCACGCTCAAAACTGTGCGACTAATGAATTGTTAAATACCTGACCTAAGCTGATGCTGTTAACAGCTAACCTAGATCTTAACAGGACAAGGTTCTGCAAAAACACCACAGAGATAGGACTTTAAAACTCAGTAATGTTATCACCGTATACTGTATCATCGACAGATAGATAAGAGACAGCGAAGATGCACAAAGGAGATTAACCAGGTCATAAGACGCGTGCGTGCTTGGATGGAAGACCATGACCTTAGTATAGCGATGGAAAAATCTAAGATAGTCCTTCTGATTAGGAAACAAATCCCGACCATAGTCGAATTCCGAGTAGGCGCAGAAGTAATATCCAGCAAGACAGCAGTGAAGGAACTTGGTATAGCTCTAGACTCCAAACTTACTTTCTGGGAGCAAATAAAATCCGCGTCGGAGCAAGCGCCGAGGGTGACTTCATCATTTAGCAGATTCATGGCGAGCATGAATGGGCCAACAGCTTCCAATCGAAGACTTCTCATTCGATCACATAGGCCATTCTCCTGAATGGTTGTGAGATACAGGCACTCAGACAAAAAAAGTACTGAAAGCAGATGGCTGCAGTATAGAGACGCGGAGCCCTTCGAGTGACAAGCTCCCACCGAACAGTGTCGGGGCCAGCCGCCCTCGTAATCTCGGGAGTGAATCCAATCGATCTCATTGCGACAGAGAGGAAGTACGTGTGGAAACGGCGACTGCACAGGCGAAGAAGCTCACTAAGCAACAGTGGCAAGAACAATGGATTTTCGAAACAAGACGCAGGTGGACGGCGAGGTTGATCCGAGACGTCCTTGAATGGACGAGCCGGGAACATGGCAACATAGAATACTATAAGCAATATGATATCTGAATGGCAGTCTAGTTTTCGAATCAATTACAGCTACGAATCAGCCGTGCTGAAGGTAACTTCTGATCTACATTTCTCATGATCCTGGCAAGTTTGCGGTTATGGTCCTTTTATATTTTACTAACGCATTTGACAGCATTGATCACTCAGTTTTGCTGGTTAAACTTAGGAATAAGTTTAATTTTTCCCCCCCTGCGCTTAAATTCTGACTGAATATCTCAGAAATAGGGTACAGATCGTAGAAACTGAAAGTGAAACATCGTTACCTTCTGTTGTTAATTCCGGGGTGTAACAGGGCTCAGTTCTGGGACCCTTTCAGTTTTCAATATTTATTAATGATCTCCCCGAATCAATATTTAACTGCAAAGTGCTTACGTATGCTGATGATGTTTCAATATACCTATCTCGACCTGTTAGTTTGATGGAAGACTTTGTTGCTTAAGTTAAGAAGATCTATTGAGGATTCAAAGCTGGGTTGCACACGCCAAGTTGGTTGTGGTCCGCTTGAACTTGTGCGCGCCATTTACGGGGAGGAGGCCATCTACTGCGCTGTACCTCTGCGTTAGAGCGTTCAATACGCTATTTTTAACTAGATCGATGTATCTGTACAGCTCGTATTATTATTATTTCTTTTTCTCTTGTACAACCCATGCCCGCGTGGCAACGACACTGCGACCTGAAAGATTTATTGTATCGGAGGGTTGGAGTTAATTTAACAGACGTACTACCTCCCTTATGAAAGTGAGTATGTCTTTAGTAGTGGAGCATTTAAATTTCACTGAAGTAAGTATCTCCTTGTGGAGAATACGTTTCCTTAACCAGTGTAGTGCCGGGCATTCACAAAGAATGTGTTCGGATGTTTCATCCTCCTCTAAGCATAACCGACAGTCCTTCTCTTGGCACATGTTCAACTTGTTAAGGTGACATCTCAGGCCGCAATGGGCAGTTAGAAAGCTCGCAAGCATCCTAAGCTTTCCCTAACTAAGTTAAGGATTTGCTTATAGGAATAAGCCTTGATTAATTGTTTGGATTGTGTTAGACCTGACCCACTATTCCAATGGTCTAGACGAAGTTTGTTTTCCCATTCGTTAATCAGCTTTGTAGCTGTTGCCCAATTGATGTCGCATTAAGGTTCAGGACCTATGAACGCGGATTCTGAGCCAGCCCTAGCAAGCTCATCTTCAGATTCGTTGGCCACAATCCCTTGGTGTCCAGGGACCCAACCGAGTTTTACCCTGTTGTATTTGGCAAGGTCTTTTAATGCATCGTAGTAGCATTTCACATTTCTGGAGTTCATTAGGTTGGATGATAGTGCCAAAAGTGCTGCTTGGCTATCTGAAAAGATATGTATTCTACCGTCCTTGATCCCCTTGCGGAGATTGTGTCTGGTGCAGATCTCAATGGCATGGATTTCAGCCTGAACCACAGTGGGAGTCGTACCCATAGGTACCGAAATCTTTGCATTAGGTCCAAAGACCCCAGCTCCAACTCCAGAATCCATTTTTGAATCGTCGGTGAACCAGACCAGACTTTTAGGGTCTAGTGTTGGAGCACTATTGGACCAGTTTCCGTGGTCCAATATTTCAACCTCGAATAATCTACCGAAGCAATGTTGCCTGACTATAATATCTGGTATAGTGCAGAACATGTCTCTTTTAGGGATTGAGTTATGTATCTTTAAATATCCTACTAGGTCACCTGGTTTATGCTCACAATCTAGCTGCATCTTGATGGCATATCTAGCAGCCATCTTCCTAATGAAGATTGGTAGGGGTGTTAGCCCGACAGTAGCTTCCAGAGCTGTCGTAGGGTAGGTGCGCATCATACCTGTGATGCCAAGACAGGCAATTCTTTGCAACATCTGCAACTTGTTTGCCGTTGTCTGCTGGAGAGTTTTTGGCCACCAGACGATGGCCGCATATGTGATAATGGGTCTAACAATCATTATGTAACGCCAATGTATCATCTTAGGGGAGAGACCCCAAGCTCTGCCATATAGGCGTTTACTGGCCCACAGTGCTTTAGTAGCACGCTCTGTGGTGGACTTAATTCTTGAATTCTAGTTAAATCGTTTGTCAAGAATTACACCGAGATGTTTGACCTCGCTGGAATAAACTAGTGTGCTGCCTCTGATTGTAATAGGTTGACCTGTGTCTTCCTTGTGAATGGCACCAGAACGGTTTTACTAGGATTGATGGATAGTCCTGCTTGGTTACACCATTCAACAATTTGAGATATTGCGATTTGCATGACGTTGGAAATTGTCGTGCCGTGCTTACCTCTAATAAAAACCGCCAAGTCATCAGCATAAGGCTGCATTTATGGCGAAGCAGATTTGCGTCGCACGACGCGATGAGATTCGTTGCAAGCGATCAGTTACATGCGTACATATGGAGGTGTCTATGGCGCGGCAATTTAAGCGAAAAGCGAATTAAGCGACTGAAAGCGACTGAAGCGACTGCGAGCGACGAAAAAATGCAATTAAAATTTTTTGAATCAGTTTAGCGAATCGCTCGTTCGACATGGACGCATTCATTGACCTTGTGCGTAAAAAGCAATATTTGTGGAATCTTCAGCATTCTGATTACCACAATAAAACTTTAATACGAGATTCTTGGGCGGAAGTAGAAAAAAAAAAGCGACTTGGAGGGTAAGTTAAGAAATTATTTTTATTTCATAAATGATTTCAAAAGATTATTTACTATGTATATATGTATTATTACAGTAAGCTTATTTAGCACATATAATTACATATTAATACATCGTTAGTTGACTGTTCATAAATATAATAATAAATTAGGAAATTCAAAACACGAATGAAACTAGGCGAAATAGATCTGCCATAAACACTCAATCGCCTGCGAATTCGTTGGTAGCGATGTCGCGATCATGCGAAAAGCCATTGCGTCAGGCGACGCGAATACGCTTCGCCATAAACGTAGCCTAATCGACGGTTGTGTAGCCTGATCTGTGAAGATCTACTAACAAGTTGTCGATGACTATTGACCATAACAGACGGGAAAGAACTCCTCATTGCGGACAGCCTTTGGCTGCAGTTACAGACACCAACACTCCGCCGGAGGAGGAAGTAATGAATTGACTTACCAGCATGGCCCTAATCCATTGGTTGGTCGATTCTTCGATAACTCTGCCATTAATCGCCCCTGCGATCGAGTCGTAACCAGTGTAATCGAACGCGCCCTCGATGTCAAGAAATGCACACAAGGCTATTGTAGCCTTGCTACAACGCTCCTT
Organism: Brachypalpus laphriformis; assembly: GCA_945910035.1. Classification (NCBI taxonomy): domain Eukaryota; kingdom Metazoa; phylum Arthropoda; class Insecta; order Diptera; family Syrphidae; genus Brachypalpus; species Brachypalpus laphriformis. The sequence goes on from OX246753.1 coordinate 41,484,078, forward strand.
AGAACTGAGTGTTTGCTCTATCTTTTTGACGAGATAATAAAGGGCAACTATTGTGGATTTGCCTTGATTTTGCGAGAAGTAGCTTTCTTTGAATATATCCACCTCAAGTCGATAGGCTTAAGAGATTTTGAACAAATAATTTGGGAAACAAACAGTACAACCGGCAGTAAAAATTTGCGTAACACTACCACAGCCTTAATTGCCTTTTCGAAGCCGCCCCTTAATTGGACTGCCCTAAAACTACTTTTCAAATTCCAACAATAAATCTCTCATTATAAACAGAAGTCAACATGACTCAATCAAAATCGAAAATTTTACAAAATTTCTTCCCCCATAGCAATACAATTTTCACAAATCTTCTCAGTTAACCAGAAGAAGACCTTGAGCTACTTCATTTCCACTTCTGTAATATTGTTACTCAATCTTCATATCGGAGGCCGACTGTTGTATTCCGCTTTTCATATTTATCTACGCCGCATGCTACATATAATTCAATTGGATGTTTCTTCGCCCTTAATTCAATGGCGCACGAGACGGATCACTACCACCATCAACATACATATCGCGTTTCATTGGATTGAATTGAAAAAGAAGAAATCACAGCGATTGCATTCAATTGACTCAAATAGATTTGAATTCAGAAAGAATATTTATATGTAGCATTTTGATTGCAGCAGATTCGACGCTGACGATCACCGCAGTATGGTAGACATTGTTGCGTCGAAATTGGATCGAAATGGGTGGAAATTAACGTTTGTCTAGCTGTGGAGACATTGTGGTAGGATTTTGCAATATTTTGGTAAAGTATAGTATGGTGGTTCACTTAATGGGGTAAGCTTAGCAGGTAGGACTTGAAGGCGCATTTAGATGGAAGATGAACGTTAAAAAGCGATATGATCGCACGTTCAAGAATCCGTTCGATGGAGTAATACAATATCATATTGTCAGAAATAAACTACAAAATAAAATGTCATCGAAAGAATGTAATTTCGTTTAGAACTGTCACTTAAAATTTGACATCACGTTGACACAATGGAACAAGTCAGGTATGTTTCGAAGAACTTGCATAAAATTGTGACATTCTCAATGGCTGTCAAATGTATTCTACTTTAGCGCATGTGCAGCAGTTTTTCGCTGTGGGAGAACCGCCCGGGTGGTGCAGTTTTTAGTAACGGCTTCCATATCCTTAACGTACTTCTCCAAAAGGATTCTGAAACCCATGAAGTTCAAACCGTCGTCGCTGTACAGATTACGAGTTACGACACGGTTGACAAGAAAGTGACGAGGTCCCATAGTACATTGGTCTAGAGTTAGATCGTGAGGCAGATAAAAACCATCCTGTATCTCTTTACGGCCCCTTTGCCAAACTTTACCAGCCTTGGGCCGAAATAGTCCGTCAACCGGAACGGCCTCTCATGAAAAGCTAGCTCAGCTCGAGAAAGCTGATCCATTAACGTGGTCACTGGTTGAACCTTCGTTCTTTTGCACATATTGCAACTCCACTTAACCCTTTGGACGGCACCTCTAAACTCACAATCTAAGCTCATTGTTCTCTAAAGTTTGAAATGATTGAAGCGAGACCCAACATATAAATTTCGATCGTGATGATGCTGAATAAGAAATATCTATCAGTGGGTTGTTTTTTGGCAATATTTCAGGATTCCGGGCAGCATATGAATCAAGCGCCTTCTGCGCTTTGGATCTCATACGAATGGCACCCTCCTCCTCCATAAAGGGGGACAAGCAGCAAATTGAGCTTGAGCTAGCAATTCCCTTCTTAGTTTGAAAGGACTCTTTCTGAATAGCCACAGCTCTCCGCGAATGAACTCACTAAACATGACAAACACTTCTATGTCAACCTCCTTCCTTTGGCAAATGTCATTGAAGCGAAGTATAAAGGCGATTACGCTGACGAACGAAGACTACCTCCCCCTGGAGAAACTTGGTCATCTGCCACTTGCATGTGGGAGAACTCTTATTTCCTGATCTCCATTAGCATCCAAAGTTACGTCTGTTCTACCAGGCGCGATTGGCCACTCCACAAAGGGTCTTTGCAGGAAATCAGGACCCTTGAACTAACTTGGTGGCCCATGGATTGGTCGGCCCATCTGGTACCGTCATTCGCCACATTGTCAAAAGTCTTGACATAATACCACTGGCAGGAAGACGAAGAATTTAAAATTTAAGAGCCGTAGAGAAAAATCACATCATACATCGAAATAGCGTGGGAACCTTCGGTCATAAGTAACAGGACTGCTCCAAGGACTGCGGCTTGTAGCTCCAAACGCGGCAACGTTTTCTTTCACCATGGTCAATGAAACCTTCACTTTACCAGTTCTCTCAAAGTGAAAGTAGGCAACGGCAGTGGAAGCCTTCTCAGAGGCGTCTACAAAGACTATTAAGTTGACCCTTGCGTCGTCAGGGTTCCGCTAAATGTGGAAATCGCTAACCTCTTGGAAAAATCCAACCACTATCTTGAAAAGCGTTCATCCCAATCTTCATCCCGCAAAACTTCTTGAAACATAATGCTTCTGCGAATGATGTAGTGTGAAATAATTTCAAGTGGGTCAAATATTCTCATGCCGATCCTGAGAATTTCCTTTTTGGAAACCCCCGGAAATCTGGGAGAAAATCTTATCCAAGAGACTATCTTCCAACAGCACGTAGGTCAGATAATCGAGCGATGGATGCCAAAACATACCCAGGACCTTTGCGACGAAGCCTTCTGACTCGTTTGGGTATATGCTCACGACTTTAGGGTTGACATGACTCTCAAGCAACTTCACGACTATTAGATTGCACACCCACGAGACTGTAGCTCATCGATTTGGAAACCCGAATCACGTTGCGAGTGACTGCTACTGCCTGCTCTGTAGTGTCGTGGCTGCAGAAGTTCTTTTGTCAAACCATCAACTGCTTCAAGGCATTCATCTTTAAAAATATTCGTGTGATGTTTCACAAACTGCGAACAAGTTGGCGAGCATCTGGGACTAAATATCATGACATCAGAAATGTACACTGTGGTGTCCCTAGAACTAGAACGAACTCTTCTCCCGATAGGATACGTTGACATTGCTGGTCCTTCTACTTGATACAGATCTGATGGAATATCTCCTTCATGTCAGCATTCAGCGCAACTTTGGGTTCTTCTTCTTAAATTTGAACAATCTTAGAATTGTCAACAAACTATATTCTTTAAAATGAAGCGTCACCATAGAGGGAACTGTCATTCAGCGTTTGACACTTAATTTGCAATTTGGAATGCATTCCTACACCTCAAAGCAATTCCTTGAATATTTTGTGAAAAGAAAAACACATTTGCATTAGAATACTCAAGGGCACTTGTATGTAGATCATTGACTTAGCTACAACGAGTCACTGTTTAACACAGTCAGTGACATATCAATTTATGTTTATCTACCTATAAAGCTGTCATGGTCCATAGTCTGCAGCTTTTGTTTCGATTTCACTGATCGTGCACTTATTAACGATCACTGCTGCATCATTTGCAAATGACAATTAGCAAGCGAAGATGATATCAGACTTTAACACGCTAGGTGACGCAACCTTCTATAAACTACTGCGTCTGGTCATATATTAATATTTTTTTTTGTCATTCTAATGAAACACCACAACACAATTTCACCCTCATTTGACGTTTCTTCGTATTTTGTTGATCTAACTGTTGAACTCATTAATTGTTTTGGGAATCCTACATATCGGTCCAATGATTCATAAACACTTGCTATCTAAAACATCCGCATACATTTTGCTAAAGATAACCACCCCTATGACTCTATAGATTGACCAATATTCCTCCTGTCATTGGGTTCATTCATCAGTAGCACGCAATGCTGTCAATCGCATTTAGTCTTATGTCAAACGCAATGAAAGTGACTTCAATTTTGAGAGAAAAAAAAGCCGACTAAAAAGACTTGTCAATCATCGTTAACGGTTCGGAACGTGGAAGGGTCTCGGCGCGGTGTAACGAGTGCTTAAGTCAGTCAGGCATTTAGGAAACCAACTCTCACCCCAAGTGCATTGGCCTTGCTAAAAAGGAAAAAGCAAACAATAAAGGAAACCGAAATGGAATATGGATTGAATATGTGGGTTTTCCTAATTAAATGGGGTGTGGTATGGTTACGGAGTTCTTTATTTTTTTTTTTGCAATATTTTGTTACGTAACATCAATGTTTACAGATGCAGATACTTGAATCGTAAAAAAAAAACGGAAGGAAAAAATAATACGAATGAGGGTAGGATATCAAAATCAGGATTATTGATCATCTGTTGGTAAACAATGCGGGTGCGAAAAATATTTGCATGAATGAATGGTTATTGGTGTTTTGGGGACTTTTGTCCTAATTGCTGTATCGTTGTTTGCATCTGTCATTTTCAATTCTCCTTTCCCGAGGTGTAATGATAGATCGCCTCCTCGTAATGCGCCCTGGATAACGCTAAATGATATATTGCCTAAGGAAGCCATACAACCAAGATAAACTCTCCTGGCCATACTACAAACTAATAAATTGCAAACAAAACAACAACGACGCAAGCATCAACGCTAGTAGTATTACTATTTTCACCATCCCCAATACAACCGGTGCTCTTTAGCGCCAACCGACAAGGCGGATCGGACCTTCTGTTCGAATATGCCAGCTTAACATCGAAGATACAAGATACAAATCCAAAACTGTCTACTTATCTAAACTATTACTGACTAACAACATCGACGTAGTCGTCATCAAAGAATCACATACTGCATAGGATGCTGCTGAAAAGGCTAGAACCACTTTCGCTGGCTACTCTCGCACCGGATCCATTTTCCACCAATCATATGGGACAGCAACATACGTCAGAAATGTCATAGAGAACGTAAAATTCATTAGCGTAGGGTCTAGCAACAACATTTTTACAGTAACGATCCAAATTGGAGGCATTTACATTGTAAACATGTACAAAACTCCAGCAATACCACGGCCGTCTGATGTTCTCGAAGTCTTGGATCAACCCACAGCTTTCATTGGCGACTTCAATAGCCACCATAACATGTGGGGATATGAAAATAATGACGACAATATTGACATGATAATGGAATGTGCAGACTCGAACCAACTGCATCTAATTTTCGACGCAAAGGCCAGAGTGACCTTTCACTCTGGGAGATGGCGAAGAGGCTTCAACCCAGACCTGTGCTTCTTAATCTGTGACGTGGAACATCACCTTCTTCCTACATCCAGAACTCTCCTATCAGATTTCCATCATAGTCAGGATCATGCAGTCTTGATCGATATCCGAATTCAGATTCCTCTAACTGCTTCTATACATAAACCGCGTTAGAACTTTACCAAGGCCGATTGGAATAATTTCTCTCACGAGCTCGAATCGTGCTTAAGGTTTATTCCGCCGCTGCCCAAGAACTACGATTGATTTCAAGGAATGGTTTCGGCAACTGCCAAAATACATATTCCCGGAGGTTTTCTCAAGCAGTATATTCCTGGTTGGACCAAAGAAAGTGAACGAGTCTACGACAATTTCGAGGCATCTGGAGACCCTGAAATAGAAAAAGTACTACTGAGATCACTCAATGAGACACGCAAAACGAAATGGATATCAACGGTCAACAGCCTCAACTTCACCCACTCTAGCAGGCAAGCATGGAGCCTACTTCGCAAACTCGGAGAGAGCAGTACCTCGAACACCACAAGCTCTTGCATGAACCCGAACAAAGTGGCCAACCGCATCGTAGGTGTTTCTCGTACCCCCGTGGACAAGCAACACACCGTCACCATAAAAATAGCCCTGAAAAACCTCAAGAGCAATACCTCGCACACCTCACAGTTTTCGGCAGTTTTATATCCGAAGAGGTTAGCACTGCTCTTTTAGTAGTAAAAACAGGAAATGCAGCGGGCTTCAGCACTAGACAGACGGCAATGCCATGCTAATCGATTTGTTGTTAAATAATTTTGTAACATAAACAAGAAAAAAATAATAAGTCAATTATCTATCTATCAACGGACTTCGGTGAAATCTACCCTAAATTTCTTGCACATAGAGGAAAGAATACAAGGCGATAGCCAGCGAAACTCTACAGCAACATACTTGATTCAGACATAATCCTATCGGCGTTTAGGTGAACGAAAATCATAGTCGTTCTCAAGCCCGGTAAACTTAACCATGCACCGGAAAGTTATCGTCCTATAGCGCTCTTAAGCATCTGCTGTAAACTACTCGAATGCCTTATCTGTAATCGAATAAACCCTACGATCAACGAACTCGTACCTGTCGAAAAAGTTTGGTTTCGTTATCATTAACGACACACATCGACGCAGGATTTGAGCATAGGCTTAAAACATTCGTTGCGTTCGTCGACTTAACCGCAGCATACGACACCGTCTGGAAAGATGGGCTTATCTTTAAGCTGAAAGCAACCCCGTGCCTGAGGATTTCGCGCTTCATCAGCCACCTATTTTCAAGCCGCCTATTCCAAGTCTTCATCAGTGATGACAAAAACAAAATAAGAAAGCTCAACAACGGTTTGCCCAGGGCTCCGTCCTCGTTCCCTTGTTCTTTAACCTTTACATCAGCGTCATACCTGTGACCCCATCGAGGAAATTTGGATATGCAGATGAAATGGCAATCGCCACTCAGGATAAGGACATAGCGAGAACAGAAGGAACTCTAACTGTAGACCTTGAGCAGCTCAATATATATTTAAGACAGTGGAGACTGTGCCCAAGCAATTGTAAAACAGAAGTTTGCTTCTTCCACCTTACCAACCAACTAGGAAATTATAAACTAAACGTCCAGTTTAAGAATATCTTAACCACAACAGAAACCCTAGACAGATTCCTTACATATAAACAACACTTAACAAATGTGGCTGGGAATTTCAAAACTCAGAACAACATCATCCATAAACTCACTGGATCATCATGGGGGTCAAGTGCATCTGCGCTTCGTATTCCACAGCGGAATACTGCGCCTCAATCTGGCTGAATAGTGTATATGTACGCTAGGTGGACACTCAACTCAAAAACACCATGAAACTTAAGTACATCTGCTACCATTAGGCGGACACTCAACTCAACAACACCATGAAACTTAAGTACATCAGGTACCATTATATCCACGCCAAAACAATGGCTTCCTGTACTGTACAGCATTGCCCCACCTCATCTACACAGTTTAAGCATGCTATTGAGGGAACACACAAAAGTGTTGGCGAACACTGAACTGCCCATCCACCACAACATTGCTATGCTCCTGTCATGGCAGCAGAGGCTAAAGTCTCGGCACCTAACTACCAAGCCTGCTGAAGAGCTAACACGAGATGTTTTCAAACTGAACTCTGTATGGTCAGCAGATAGAACAGCATCAATGCAAGCTGATAATGTCACCATTCCAAACCCATTATGCTGACCCTTCAGATTTCAATAACCGCGCAACCTCTGGTCGACACTCAAAAGGATCCGAACCAACCACGGAAGATGCGCGGATTCGCTGTTCCGCTGGGGAATTTCTGATTCTGATTCTTAGCTGTGATATGCTGGCTACAAAAATTAGATGTTATTATTTACTTCTATTCATCTTGTGTTTAATACTGTGATCATGTAATGTTAGTTTAAAACCGTTTAGAACAACAACTTGTAAGTACAAGTAATGGCTATGTTGTAAATAAACATTCGCTAAATAAAAATTAAATTCTCCTTTACCAATTTTGACCAGGATATTGTAGGAAACATATCCAAAAAGTGCGACAAAAACCTTCAATTTTAGACTTTTCATTTTGCCTCAAATTTAAATGCCAGTTAGCCTCTTAATGCCCATTAAAGCTAAACACGCTATTAAAGATTAAGATAATAATAGAGGTGCTTAGAAGCGTTCATTGCACTCAAGTTCAATGTTACGACCTTAACAAACATAAAAAGTATTGTTGAAATGGTGTAATACTCTAAATTTATTTAATGACAACATACTGAACGTTTGAACTGTCATTGAAGTTTTGAACTCACCGTTAAATCAAAGTGACATTGAGTTGACATGTCATCAAGTTGACAGATCTTTTATTTTTACGAGGGACACTTTCGAGATGCGAAAGCAATTGCAATCAAAGTCATTCTTGATTGATGAGTTTTGTACAATTTGGTAAACATTTTGATTGATTGTGTGATTGCAATTAGGTGTATTTGACACACAAACAAGCATTCAATGCACTGTCAACTCCAGTTCAGCCGTCGTTTTTGAAATAAAATATTTTTTTTTTGCTACGGGAACAATTTTAGATTTTGTAGAACTGCTGTTAAAATACATATGAGATTTGGATTTATTACTTCTAATATAAGCGAAGTTATGCGATTTAAGAACTTTAAGCTGTATCAGCTCTAGCACTAGCTAACGCTAATATTAAATGCATCATTAAACTTTCAGTTTAATTTATGTATATTATATATTTCTAAATTCCTTTGACATCTCTGTTACATGAAGTCATGCCACTACCACCTAACCGACGCATTAGAATTCTCTGGTGTCAGGTATTAAAGGGTTAAGTCAAAAAATGGCAAATGGGTTTAAGTCAGTTTGTTTTCTTTTCCGATTGGTATTACCAACTTAAGTCTAGCGCAACTGCTTCCTATAGTAATTAACTGATCCACAGCAACAAGTCAATAAATTACTCATATAAAAACCGCACTTCAAATCTCATTTTCTGGTAACTGCAATTTCTGACTTAACCCCTTTTTACCTAACGTCAAAGAGTTATGGCCAAGAAAATCTTCTCCCTTGACTCTTAGACGGGGCCATCTCCACGCAAAAACCTTACAAAGCTCCTGGAGGAGATGAAATTTTCCCTGCCCCCTTATATCATGGAATCGACACTCTTGTCGAATCCTTAGTGCCCATCTTCAGATCCAGCTATAAACTCAGCTACATCTCATCAATATGCAGAAAAGTTTATGTAGTGTTCATTCCTAAAGGCGGCGCCAGATCACAACCAGACACAAAGGCCTTTAGCCCAGTCGGGCTCACCTCTGTGATTCTTAAGATAATGGAAAATATCATTGATCTTCACATAAGAAATTCCACCCTTATAGAACGCACCCTAAATAATTTTTAATTTGCATATCAATTTGGTAAATCTAAGGTCACAGTCCTACACCATCTAGTCAGCACTATTGAAGAAACCTTGCTAAAGAAGGAAATAGCCTTATGTTCATTCCTGGACATCTCTGCCGCCTTCGATAACACATCGTTTTAATAAATTAAGTCTGCTGCTGATGTCAAAGGCATTGACCCGCAAACTACCAAATGGATATGCTCCATGCTCAGTAGCAGATTAATTACTGCCAAATTTGGACAAATCTTAATCTCCGTTAGAACTACTAAGGGTTGTCCTCAAGGGGGTGTCCTATGCCCTCTTTTATGGTCCATCGTAGTGGACAGTATCATAAACGACCTCAATAATTCGGGATTTCTTACCCAGGGCTACGCTGACGACGTAGTCATAATTTTTTTTTTTAACGTGTGTGTGGCCACGCCCAAATGGCGTGTAGGCACTGCAACCAAGGAGATCTATTGTGCCATACATACGTAGTCATAATAGCTAAGGGCAGGGATGAATCCAGCATTTCTGAGCAAATACCCTAAATAAAGTAGTAGTAAAGTGGTGCCAGTCAGAAGGTCTAACGGTTAACCCTGCAAAAACGGCAATCATACCTTTCACCAGGAGGAGAAATTTAAGCCTTCAAGCACTATCGCTAAACAATATACTAATTGACTTCTCAAAAGAAACAAAATATCTTGGAACTACTCTAGACCACAAATTAAACTGGAAATCTCATATGGACAGAACCACTGAGAAGGCGACTAAAGCCTTCTGGCCCGGTTCTAGGTTTTTCGGCAAAAAAATGGGGACTAAACCCAAAAATGATCCACTGGACCTATACCACAATCATCGTCCCAATAACAACATATGCTTCGCTAGTATGATGGGATAAAGTTAATTTAAACCGTCACCCGCTACGTACTTCAGAAGGTGCGAAGACTAGCCAGGGTAGGTATTACGGGCGCAATGCGCACCTGTACAACAGCTTTGCTGGAAGTTCCCTTAAACCTTCCACCTCTACACATAAATATTATAAAGACTGCGGCTGCCAGTGCTCTAAAGCTTTACCTTTTATAAAACAACGCAAATTCCGAATCAGTTGGTCATATGAAGATCCTTGAGAAAATTCCGCTACTTACTTCTCCAGCAGTATGCATCTCAGACTTTATGCCTAAAAGAATCCACCTCAACCACCTCTTCACAGTTACCACCCCTGACCGCAGGTACTGCGATTATCCTCAAAACCTTCAATCAACATCTCAAATTCACTGGTACACTGACGGTCAGTGTTGGGACTTAAGAATTTAAAAGTGTGGTAGATTTAGAAGAAAAAGGGTGGTAGATTTTAAGAAAGGGTGGTAGATTTGAAATTTAACTGGCTCGATTCGAATCTCCATGTGCAATGTGAAATTATTCCAATCAGCACAATTTTCATAAACGAAAGGCAAACAACTTATATGCCTATTGTGTTCTTAATTTTTCTAATAGTATGTGTACTGTATCGTCAGAGAACAGAAGAACGTTCTCTGATTCTGTTTATGTATTAATTCCATTGGAAATTGTGAGAAAAAGAAAGGAACAGGAATAAAAGGTGTAGAAAAAAATATGGAGATGGACATACATATCTGGAAAAATTTGGAAGTGCGAAAAAAATGCAATGAAGAAGAAATAACAAACGTGGTAGATTTTTTGCTTAGAGTGGTAAACGTGGTAGATTCAAAATTTATTGGAAATAGTGGTAGATCTACCACAATTGTGGTAAAGTCCCAACACTGCTGACGGTTCAAAAATGTTAATTGGGGCAGGAGCTGGTATTTTTGGCCCCAATTACAAATTTTTTACACCACTAGGTCAATGCACTCCTATCTTCCAAGCAGAGGTCTATGCTATCGAGATCTGCGCCAGAGAATGCATTAGAAGAAACCTCCGAAGATCACATATTATTATAATGTCCGATAACCAACCATCACTCAGGGCTCTTACGTCCTTTGACTTTAAGTCTAAGCTGGTTTGGAATTATCTCCATACTCTTTTGCAGCTTACTGCACACAATAAAATCACATTAATGTGGGTCCCCGGACACCAAGGCATCCCTGGTAAAGAAGCGGCTGATGAGCTAGCCAGACTAGGTGCCCAATCTCCTTACATTCGACCTGAACCTTTTTGCGGTTTACCCACTAGCCAGATTAGAGCAATTTCGCTGGGAACGCGAACAAATGCTCTCACACTGAAATGCACAACCCGCCCCAAGGCATTCCAAGAAATTTATTAATTTCTTAATAAACAGAACTAGAGACATTCTATCAATGAGCAAACAGAATGCTAAGATCATTACTGACTTCTTAACTGGGCACTGCTCTCTCAACTATCCTCTCAAGAAAATGGGCCAAGTTCAATCGAAAATGTGCCGTCTCTCTATTGAAGACACCGACGCAGCCCAGACTGAGGCTAAAGCACTTTAACAAAGGCCTCACATCACCTTCTGATATCACCTGTTTCTCAGCTCGAACTATCCTTAGCTTTATTAATGAACTAGATTTCAGCTAGTTGACAACTAGTACTCAAACAACTAACCAGGGGATAGCACAAAAGATCTTTTTAGGTCGCAGTGTTCCGGGGATCATTCTCTGCCCTTCGTCCCCCTTTAAAAAGTCTTTTTGTTGATCCAATTTTACAATACTAGAATACACAAATTTGTGAGGGCTAGAAACGAAAGGACAAAAAAAAATTATTATCAATATGGTTCGGAGCATCATTCGATGATTGACGCTATTGGGGAAGTGGTCGCGCTCAATATAGCAATCTGGATATTTATCGTGGGAGGACTGAGTGCCAAACGCGTGCCGAATTGTTTACACAAAATATTGATAGACTAATTCAAAAATAAGATGCTGCTCTACGGAACAGAAGATGGGACAAAGCGGTACATCAAAGGTGACGTTCTGTGTTGTCCTTTGTTGCAGAACCTAATATAGCTTTACTGACGACATTGCAATTGCATTTTCAACCAGACACTTAGAGAAGATAGAGCACTATAGCAAGGAAGCTATTAGAACCATGCAGGTATGGCTGATGCATATGGGACTGCAACTAGTAGTTGCGAGTCGCAAAAGAGCTGTGAGCACAAAGCTGTAACAGTCGGGAGTAATGCTGTAGTTTCCAAGGGATAAGGTACTTCGATCTTCTTCTTCCTATTTTGGCGAGGTTATGATCCGAAAACAAGAGATCATAACCCTCCCACTTCACTGCATTTCTACTGATCCTCCTGTGGGATTCACCTAAGGTATTTCTAATACGTGAACGTAAGTAAAAATTTCATCACAATCGGATTAGTTAGTGATGAAAAGTGGATCACATACGACAATGTGGTGCGAAAAAGATTGTGGTCGAAGAAGGATTAGTCTGCGCAAACGGTTGCAAAGCCGGGACTGACTGACTGAGTATTTGGTAGGACTGAAAGGGACCCATGCATTATGAGCTGCTGTTGCTTGACTAAACGATTACGTCTGAGCTCTACTGCCGGCAGCTAAAAATGTTAAATGAAGCGAATTAGGAAAAACTACCGGAGTTGACCAGCAGAAATCTTTAGTGAACCGCCAGAAACTGAGAGAGTTTAGCTGGGAAATTTACATGCATCCACCGTATAGTAAAGACCTTGCACCGTCGCATTACCATTTCTTTCGATCAATGCAGAATTATCTTAATGTCGTAAAGTTGAATTCCATAAGGGACTGCAAAAAGCACTTGTCAGACAGAGTTTTTTGGCTCGATACTTTCTGTCCAACCCAATATACCGACTAAAATGATATTATCCATAATTTTCGATATGTATCTATAAATTTGAACATCTATGTATAAGACTGGCGTTATCATTGAGTGGCAAGTCTATGAGCTGCCTTATCGGATTTCGTAAAATTTTAGCTACTAAATTGTTTTGGAAGTTCAGTTCTCTTTTAGGTAAAACTAGATCAATCTTACCAAACATCTTCCAATTCACAACAAAAATCTCAATTTAACTCAAGTATTCAAATTTGAATTCCGTCAAGCATCGTCCGTCATAAACTACCTCTGTATACATATTTGAACTACAACTCTTTGACAACACTGTTGATCAGCGAATTGACTTACTTTTAACGGTCAATTCTAGCAAACATCTCCCGGACATTGTTATCACTCTTCAGACGTCAAAAATCATCCTTCAACGTCAATTTTCCCTCAACAAAAGGCAAATATTAGCCAATTAACGCAGTCTATTTGAAATCACTTTCAATTGAGTACGAGTCGTTGCAAATTTGGCAATGACAGCACCGCACTACAAAAAGTCCACGAAAAGATAAACAAAACCACAACAACAATGATCGAATTTTATTGTTTTCTTCTTTCGTCTTCTTCTTGCCAGAAAGTCATCAAATTATTCATTAGCAGTCAATGAGAAGCGCCAAAAAAAGCGTCAAAAATTGTGCCTATGCCCAAGTTTACCTTGTTAAGTTTGCCATGCATACACTCACATCACATCTGCCCAACAATGATGAGGTAATCGATATGATGAGACGACTTCGAATGTATCTATCTACGAAATTGTATTTATTTCCCATTAATACTGTGGTGAACAATTTTCACGTTTTGCCTTCACCTCCGCCAACTCGGTCGAATTGTAAATAAATTTAAATTAAGCAAACAGTTCTTCTTTTTTTTACTCAAAACACCGACCGGCTCGAGTTGACTCATCACAGAAATTGAAATTGGCATCACCGAGAGTTGTAAGGATCTGTTTGTCTTGAGGGCGAAATAGTTAATCAGAGAGGATCAACGAAAGAAAAAGCCGTGAAAAACAAACAATCAGAATTACCCCATGAAATGAATTATTTTTAATTATTGGCATTTGGCCAATATTCTTTTAATTTTGTCGAAATTGGCACTCATTTTGTGATGACTCAACGAACACGCTCGTCAATTGACAGGCATCAGGTCTGATCTTACACATTTTTCTTCTAATCTATTCTGACCAACACAGTTCAGTGTCAGAAGTGTGTTCATTTTGGATGAACTGAACTATTTTTAGATGTGCGATAGGTGCGATTGCTCATCAACGGCGCTATGTCACTTGAAATTCATCGTAAAAATAAATTACTTATGCAAATATGGAAGAAATTGAACATATGGTCAAAAAATTTGCATTCACAATTAATTTGTTTCCCCAAGTGGAAGAAGTGGGACTTGTTTTTTTTTGTTTCCGACAAAAGCCCACGTTATTCGTAGAAAATCGTGAGTGAACTAGGAAAGAGTTTGATGAATGTTTAAGGTCTGAAGCCAGACGGATGGGGATGAGGTCAAAACTGAGTTAGTTTTGTGTAAATATTGAGTAAGTGATGTGAGTAAGTTGCTACTTCCCACGTGTTGGGTGAAGGTGTCCGATGTGCATGTGCAAAATGTGCAAAAATTTATTTGTGAGAAAAGTTTAGTCATTTCCGGATGATTTATACAAATGAATGATGCGAAATGCTTAATAACAGGTGATGATTTATCTTAAGCTATGAGCTGAGCACCTATGAATCAATTTGAAATAACGTTCGACTACATTATCGATCTTGAGTCATTTGGAAACGATCGGTACATACCTTGTCTGCCTGCCAACTCATTTGGACGGTCAGTGGTGTTCTCATTGAGATACACTTTTTTGGATTTATGTATAAACTTTCGAATAGTGGCAAAAATTGGTTATCGTTTCTATACATCTATTCAATACATTGTTTCAGAAATTAAGCTGAAAACTTTATATTCAAGAAAGAGTAAAGAAAGCTACCGTGGCCCGTTTCTCTTGCAAAAAAGCTATTGGAAATAAATGGGGTTAACAACATCGAATTACATACGGGGTTATTGTCTGGTCGCCAGCCTTAGAAAAAGCTATAAATCGCGATTATCTTAGTAAGGTCCAACGTACATCTTGTCTGTGCATAAGCAGAGTACTACGTACAATTCCCTCTGCGGCACTGGACATTATGTTTCATCTATTACCCCTCGAAATACTTAGCAAGGAAATGGCAGTGAAGACAGCTACCCAACAGTGGTCAAGAAAATAATTTCGCCACGCTTACATTCTGAATAAATTCAAAATCCCTCCCGAAAACACGGACTACACCATCCCACATCTAAATTTTGATAAGAACTTCCTAGTCACCATCCCTCCAAGATCACTCTGGGATGGCGATGCTTTTTTAGAAGATGAATCTATTAATTTCTACACTAAATACAAATATTTGGCGCAACAGCTCTTTAAAGTGCCAGGGCCTAGCTTTTCGCAACCACTCATGTTGTGTGCGTTATATTTTTCACACGAATGGAAGGGACCTACAGTTTTTAATGCCGAATACGAACGGCGATTTGAGAAGTTTTTACGTGACAACAATACTCTCGGATGTTTGTCAGACGCTCGCGAGAGGTGGGACCGTGAAAAAACTTTTTTGGTATTTTCTGGGATTCGAACTTGGAACCTCATGCGTAGTGATCCGACACACTAACCACTTACGCCACGGCGCCCGCAATTTCCACACTGATAAGTCAAAAACCAAAGACGGGATTGGTGTAGGTGTTTTCTCTGACAGGCTTAATATTCCTTCCTCCCTTCCATCTACCAAATCATTGTAGCGTGTTCCAGGTGGAAATAATGGCGATTAAAGAAGTCTTATCTTGGCTTAAGAAAAACGTGATATCTGCTAGAGATATCCGCATCTTTTCAGACAGCCAAGCAGCAATCAAATCCCTGGAATCGACCTCTTTAAATTCCTTAGTAGCTCTAGACTGCCGATCGTCTCTTGCTGAGGTAGCTGAGCAATTCAACAATCACCTGTGCTGGCTGCCGGGGTATAGGGACATTCCAGGGAATTGTAAGGCCGATGAACTCGCCAGAATAAGAACAACTATACCCATCCTGCCGGATAAATGCACCTTCGTATACCAATCGCTACTCGCAAACTTAAATTTAAGTTGGATGCTGTCGAGAGTATTATTCTTAGGTGGACAAGTGGATCAACACGTCTAGCGACAAAACAGATTTGGCCGAAGCTGGATCTAAAACGTTCTAAAAACTTGATTTCTCTCAACAGATTGCACATCGGCGCTATAATAGGTGTCATCACTGGACACTGTCTAATAGGCAAGCATGCTGCAAGGCTTTTTGCGAACGACTTTTGTAGAAGCTGCATGAATGAAGAAGAGGAAGAAACTATTCCTCACCTTCTTTGTTTCTGCTAAGCTTTCTCCCGTAGAAGTAATCTTCACTAAGGAGTCCCCTATTACAACGACTAAGGCGACCTGATAGACCTCGATATTAAGAACCTCCTACGCTCTTGTGTGGTGGAAGGCAACGAATACGAAAAACATACGGGATATGTTGGCCGTGGTACAAAAAACTGCCTGCATTATCTTTGACCACTAGACATACAAATCAAATTTCAAGCGGGCAACAGTGCGCTTCAGCTCACAAACGTAGGTCTCTTCAAAACTAGTAGTGTGGAACATAGCTCCATTCTTAGGGAATCATTTCACGATATCCCTGACAAATCGGATGATATCCTTGGTGCCGTAAATTTGACAAAGGGAGACCATCTCTGTCCACAACGAGATTGCAATTTATAAAGATGGTCCTAAGACCAGAGAGGGCACGGTGTCAGGTATATATCGATAGGTGGCTCTTAGACTTTCGGACACATGCAGTGTATTCCAAGCAGATGTTCCAGCTGTATTCAAAGCTGCGGAATCAATATCTGATACGAACATAGCCATCTGCATTGATAGTCAGGGTGCGCTAAAGGCGCACGTAAGACTACGTCATCAAGTCTGAAATCGTCAAGAATTATGTACGTATGTTATGCTATCTATTAACCGTGTCAGATTATATTGGGTACCTAGACACTGCGGTATAGAGGGTAACGAAAAAACCGACGCCCTGGTCAAAACAGGAGCAGAGCTCGCACAGAGTAACAGTAACATAATTGGTAGCATTTAGCCACCAAGGGTCCAGATCAATATGGAATGACGATACATTTTTAGAAGATGGATCGATCCACTTCTACACTGACGGCTCAAAACCGAAGGACGGAGTTGGTGTAGGTGTTTTCTCTGACAGGCTTATTCTTAAGCTCTCCTTCTGTCTACCAAATCATTGTGGCGTATTCCAGGCGGAAATTACGGCGCCTAAAGGATCATATCTTGGCTTAAGAAAAACGTGATATCTGCTAGAGATATCCGCATCTTTTCAGACAGCCAAGCAGCAATCAAATCCTTGGAAATTCATCCTCTATAAATTCATTAGTAGCTCTAGACTGCCGATCGTCTCTCGCGGAGATGGCTGAGCAGTTCAATATTCACCTGTGTTGCGTGCCGGGGCATAGGTGGATTCCAGGCAATTGTGAGCAACTGTACCCATCCTGCCGTATAAGGCACCTTAGGTATACCAATCGCTACGCGCAAACTTAAATTTAAGCTGGATGGTGTGGAGAGTACAAATCTCAGGTGGACAAATGGATCAACATGTCTAGCGACAAAACAGATTTGGCCAAAGCTGGTTCTAAAACGTTCTGAGAATTTGATTTCTCTCAATAGATTGCATATCGGCTCTACAATAGGTGTCATCACTGGGCACTGTCTAATAGGCAAGCATGCTACAAGGCTGGGCCGTTTTGCGAACGATTTTTGTAGAAGCTGCATAGATGAAGAAGATGAAGAAACTATTCAACACTTCTTTGTTTCTACCCAGCTCTCTCCCGTAGAAGGAAGCTCCACCTAGGAGTCTCCTATTATAACGATATACGAGTAGGTGACCTGATAGATAGAGATATTAAGAGCCTCCTATGCTTCATAAAAAGCTCAAAATGGTTTAACGAGTAGGTAGAGAGAAACTTTCTCCCATGATCCACGTGGTATCACAATGGACCTATTATTGGTCTAAGTGTGTTGGCGATTCTCAGTTGGCAGCCACTTAAACCTAACCTAATATTATACATCTTTTCAAGTCAATGTTTCAACTGATGCCTCTCGTATATCCAAGGATATTAAATGAGATCGTGGCACTATACATTTTTTTGGAGCATTCATAACTTACGCAAAGTCATTTGTCGAATTCGAATTTATTGTCATTCTTAAGGACGGATTAAAAGGATTTATGTTTGTACGGCAAACTAAGACATGGTGTTCAAAACATGGATGCGAGGGATAAAGTAATCGAAATAATTTGTGCTGTTAGCGTGGTTCACATCACCTCAACTCTCTTATTTGCTTTTGCTCTGCTAATGTGTTTCCATTACATTTTTTTGAAGATTTTTTTTGTTTCAAAACAAGTTCTGCACTTAAATCCTTTAAACGATAAATTTGTGGAAGACATGATACGATATATCTATGACATGTCATATGAAATATTGGGCTTATTGCATTTGAGTGTGTTCTCTTCAAACTAATTATTTTTCAACATAAGGTGACATTATGTCACTGACAGCTTGACACAGCTACCTACATTATGTTCAAACTTTACCTTAAGAATGAACTTCAGTTGTCATCTTCAGTATGTGAACTTCAACTTACCTGAAACGAAAAAAATAAAAAAAAAATGATTTAAAAGGTGTTTCAAGAATAAAATTTGAGATTAAAGTAGGATCTAAGTAGACGTATAGTGTTAGAGAACTAAGATAGATGAGATGAGTTGGAACAAAATACAGATACAATAAGCATGACCAGAAGTTGTTTACAAGGAAAAGTTCCCTCTCCAACAATGTAAAGCTTTGTTTTGGATGAACTGATGCAAAAGGCTAGCAATAACAAACATTGGCGCAAACTGTTAATAGTATGCTACATGATCATCATTGTGAAAAGTTCATTCGAAGAAAAAGTCTGTGGAATCGTACAGGGTGGACTAAGAGTGACACGGAAGTGAAGTTTAATAGTAGGGTGGAACAAGTTGGGAACAGAACCACAAAAGAAGGATGCGATCTTGGATCCTACTTTCTCACCTACATATACTGTTTGAAGGAAATGCCAAGGACCCCATATAAAAAATAAACAAAGACGGAATCGGAAAAGAAGAATGTATCTTTTCCGTACACAGTTTGACGTAGAGAAGATATGAAAATTTGACTCGGATTTGAGAATCAAACAAAACTCGGGCAAAACTTCTGGGAGGCACCAATTTAAATAGAACACACTTACTCGTGTGTGGCAAAACAGAAACTGAGACGAGTATATATGGACGCAGAACGCGGAATCTATTCAAAATAGCTAGGAACGTCAAGCTTTAACTCAATCTCGTCAAGAAATTTTGCGAAAAAAGCATCTCGACATTGTCAGAATACACAAGAAGATTTAAAGAAAGGAGAAGAGGGCGAAAATGCTAAGATTTTAAATGAACTCCCCCAACCTCGACAGTTCAAAGAACTTCTCGAATGTCACAACCGGACGGGGAGTAAGGTCTATGTAAGCGTAAGCAGGAATCAGGCAACTTGGTGAATATGGATGCAACACCATCAACATTATTAAGGAGTAATGCGCAAAAGAAAGAATTACGTAGGAGCCTATCACCCACAAGACACAGATTTACCATTTCAATATTCGTTTGAGACACTCTGGCATAGTAAGGCGACTAGACAGTGATTGGTGCTCGATCCAAAGTAACCCATCAACTAGTACTCCGGGATTCGCCTTACATTAGAGCAAGCCACACTTCCACCAGTAAATGCACATTATGATACCACATGGAGCTCTGAACCGCAGAAAGAACTACCCTTAGAACAAATTGGAACTTTTTATAAAGCACTGGAGACTGTTGATGTTGGCATTAGCCAATTCGCCTAAACTGTTAAAAAAGTTGGCTCCTAAGTTTAATCTTCTACGAGCCTGGCACGTACAAAAAACGCTGCAGCAGTTTCCCTGTAGCGAGGGGCATACCGACATTCTCCTTGTTCGGTGCAATCGATAGGATAGTGCCCTGCCTGCGAGTTCGCCGGCCATGCAACTCCCTGGAATGTCTTTGTGTCTCGGCACCCAAATAAGAGAAATATTAAATTGTTTAGCCATCTCATTAAGAGGCAAGCGACTATTTAGAGAAGTTTTAGATTTGAAAAGGACAGATTCCAGATATTTGATCGCAGCTTGACTGTTAGAAAATATGGGGATATTCCAGTTGATATCACATTGTACCTTCGCCATAATCTCCACTTAAAGACGCTGCAGTGATTGGGAAAGCGGGAAGAGATACATATGTTTAGATCTTTGAAGAAAACACCCCCTCCTAGTCCTGATTCTGTTTTGAATTTGTCTGTGTAGAAACATACGGATTCCTTTTGTAACCCCAGATCCTCCTTCCAATCAAGTTTCGGGGGAATGCGGGTTTCCAAATTGTTATCAAACAGAAGTTGTGGAAATATGTAGTCGGTGTCTTGGAGAAGGAATTCAAGTTCGTTAATAATAGAGGAGTGTCCGGTACTTAAACTAGAACACTGTGATATGATCTTCATGCGAGTGGCTGCAAATGCTGCCACTTGTTTGCTATAAATATTCAAAGGTAGCAAGTTAAACAAAATGTATAATAATGCGCGTGAGGTTCCAAGTTCGAATACCAGAAAACACAAAAAAAAAGTTTTTCCATGGTCCTACCTCTCATGAACGTCTGACAAACATCAGAGAGTATTGTTGTCTCGAAAAAGCTTCTCAAAACAAATTGCCCTTCGGATACGAGACTAAACTGTAGGTCCCTTCCATCCGTGTGAAAAATACTCGTATAGCGCACACAACATGAGTGGTTGTCTTACAATATTCTTCTTCTTCTTCATTCTCCATTGGCTGTTAGGCGTCGGAGTAACTTCGGAGTATCCATTCCTTGAACTGGTTCTCGCCACGGCAATCTCTCCTCATTTCCGTGGGGGCTTATCCCTCATTCTTTCTACCACTTAAATCTGGTTATCCCAGTTGTGCGTGGTCTACCTCTTAGTGATGTTCCTTCAGCCTTCACATCAGCTATGATAGGTTTTTTCTGCCCAACTTCTGCTCTTATTCGTTCATTTCTTATTATGTCTCTTCAAGTTTTCCCTGCGACTCTTCTTAAGTATTTCATTTCTGCAACTTGGAACTTACTTATGTCTTTATCCAATAGAGGTAAGCTTTTGGTCCCATATAGAACTATTGACGTGATTATTGCATTGAACATCTTCATTTTGGTTTATATGCTTTTCTCCGCTCGTTTACTATGGCACTACTAATTTGGTAGTAGGCAGATATTGCCTTATTGGTTCGGTTTATCACCTTCTGATCAATTCTTCCATCACAGGTTACTATGGTCTCCAGGTATTCAAAGGCTTCCATTCTTTCGAGAGCTTTCCTTCCCAAGTTATTTTGAAATTCTTGTCCGATCTATCCTTCTTAGAGGCTCACATAACTTTAGTCATATCGACATTTACCGTCATACCTTTTCTTTTAAGTTCAGCAAACCATGCCTCCACCACCTACTGTAGCCTGATTGTATTGTTTGCAAAGATAGTAAGAATTGCAGATAGATAGGTTGTAATCTCCACATTCCGATTTTGATTTTATCAGTCCATGATCAACATGACTTGGCTACTTCATCGAGTAATATATTAAACAACAGCGGGCTAAGAGTGTCCCCTTGCTTCAATCCTTTTCCCATCTTTAATGGTCCTGAACTTTCCCCCTCTATTCTTACTCTGGCGGTGGAATTGTCTTACTTACTTACTTAGGTGGCGCTACAGTTCGGGGTGAACCTGGGCCTCAACCAACAAGCCTCTCCATTTAGCTCGGTCTTTAGCTAATTGCCTCCAGTTGCGCACTCCAAGTTGGTCGAGGTCCCCTTGAACTTGTGCGCGCCACCTACGGCGATAATTCCCTCTACTGCGTCGTCCCTCGGGGTTAGATTCGAAGACTCTGCGGGCCGGAGCGTTGGTGTCCATTCGCTCTACATGTCCTAGCCATCTCAGACGTCCAATACGCAGTTTTTTGACTAGGTCGATGTCGCTGTACAGCTCGTATAGTTCGTGATTGAATCTTCTCCTCCAAAACCCGTCAACGCAAACGGGACCGAAAATCTTACGAAGAATTTTTCTCTCGAAGCGACCAAGGATATCTTCATCCTCTTTTAATAAAGTCCATGTTTCAGCGCCGTAAAGCAGGACTGGGATGATCAAGGTCTTATATAGAGTCTCCTTAGTTGTTCGAGAGAGGGCTTTACTGTTGAATTGCCTTATAAGCCCAAAAAAACAGCGATTGGCAAGAGTTATTCTTCGATTGATTTCTGCGCTGATTTTGTTTGCTGAATTTATAGCAGAGCCAAGGTAGACAAAGTCCCTTACTACCTCGAAGTTATAGCTGCCCACGGTGACGTTTTGTCCAATTCGTCGATGTTGGTTTTCCCTTCTAGTTGACAGCATATACTTGGTTTTGCCCTCGTTTATCGCCAAACCCATTTTGGCCGCTTCCGCCTCAATGCTTGCAAAAGCACCGGTGACAGCCCGCTGAGATCTTCCGATAATGTCTATATCGTCGGCGTATGTCGGTGGAATTGTCGTATACGCTTTTTATACCAATGAAATTTTTGGGCAACAACTCTGAGGATGCAGATAACCAGGAGTAGTACTAGTGTCTCTGAGTAAGGCATACTCCAGTTATTTCATGACAAATCCAAACCTCGTTCTGTCAATGCCTTACATACCGTCGCCCTTTTTATATTTTCAAACGCCATTCCATTCATCATCAAAAATTAACCACCCATCCTTGATATAGTCATTATACCACACAATTGACCATAAGTTTCCGAATTAATTTCAACCTAATCACCATGCAAAGGATTACCCGTAAATAAAAACTCAAACCGCGCCGATAAAAATTAATATCCCATGATTGAGTAGCACGCCCTCATTCTGTATTCCACAGATGACCTCCGAAATGTTGTGTTTCCCTTCTATTGCAGCAATCTAAACCATGCGTATCGAGTAATTCCATGAAGATATATGAGCCCTGGCATCATGCACATTTGTTCCACTGAATTGAATCCCTAGAAACCAGGGAAGCAACACTTCAAAACTCCAATAATTCCAGACCTTACTCACTCGCATATGTTGAGGAAACGTCAAACAAATGTCTATTTGGACCTTTAGACAGACCACATGTGAGACAATTCAATTTTCCCAAAAACCAATCTCAAGGATGCGAGAGGAGAAAAGAAATCCGAAAATCAATTAGAATTAGATATGGCACAGAGTGTGCGGTACCTTTAGGTAGACGATAAAGCCAACCGATGATCAACATCGGTTCATTGATGAAAATCTTCATCCTTGAAGATAAAAATCCAAAAGGGATTCATGTTGGATATCGGATTCTCCAGGCGACAATAATTTCTGATCCCTTACATGTGCGCGACATCCGTTTTGGTCTATCGAACTCGCACAGCGCACACGTCGCGTCATATGAATTTTCAATTCAATTTCAAGTGAATCCCAAATGCAATTGTATGTGAGTTAAAGGTAGAGCTGTGTGTGAAGGGTGCATATAGAGTTTCCGAAAACCCCAGACCCAGAGCCAAGAACAATTGCGCACCGAGTCATTAAAGAGTGGTTTACAAGAGGGGCGCTATACCGGCGCATAGCACATGCGGATGTTCATTCACTCGTCTATATGGTATGCATATGCATCTTGAAGGCATGAGAGGATCATAAGTTGGACTTACCCGCGCCCTTTTTTTCCTACCTACTTCATACATACCTATTTATTGAATGCATTTTCGGAAATTAACTGCACACCTAAGGACTGAGTACACACTCACTCCCTCCAATGGGTGTATATCAATTTCAATATCACTCCCTAGGTCATGTTTATGGGTGTTTAGTGTTTGCATAGGTGTGCTGAGAGACTCTTTTGAGCTATGCGCTCAAGAGAGGGGCGTGCAGAACAATAGAGTTGGTATTATTTTTAAATTTGACCGGTAAATTGGTAGTAACTGTAAATAACTGTTCTATTGAAGGGTAATAATTCAATTTTATGATCAAACTTTTGTGGTGTAAATAGAGGCACTAAGTACTGAGGAGGGTTAGCAAGCGTAAACGGCATCTGTTTGAATGTTTGACTTCTGGGAATGAATTCAATTTGTCATTCGTTATTCTGGAAATTCAACGTATTGGAGAATGCGATACATTTTGACAGTTTTCAATGTTATTGTTGATTTGAAAATAATAGATTCGTTTGCGTACTCATATGCAAATGTTTGCAAACGGAAAATTACGCCTGAAAACATCAGAAAAGCGTTCGCGTACTTAGAGAGTGAGAATGAAGTCTCCTTCGTTTAACTTTTTGTAATTTTCTGCAGAAAGAATGTCAGTCAGCAAATGTTTACTGTCAAATGAGCATCAGCTGAATAAAGAAGAAGATTTGGTTCAGACAAGTGTATGCCTGATGAATGGAATCTCAGCACCATTTGACCCATCCGCAAGAAAGGAGACCTCTTCAGCTGCACCAATTATATAGGCATCAGTCTCCTCGACATTGCATACAAGATCTTTTCTGCGATATTATGTGAAACCTTTTATCAACAGTGTGACTGGCTAATATCAATGCAGTTTCAGTCCAGGAAAGTCCACCAGCGATCAAATCTTCACACTTCGGCAGATCCTAGAGAAAACTCAAGAAGTCTAAATCGATACTCATCATCACTTTATCGATTTCAAGGCCGCCTAAGACAGCATCTACACAGAAGAACTATATAGAGCCATGTCTAGATTTGCCATCCCTGCCAAATTTGTCCGTCTACGCCAATATGACAATGGAGAACGCTCACTACTCCATCAAGGTCGATAGTGACCTCACCGGGACCTTTGATGTCAAAAAAGGTTTTAGACAAGGTGACGCGTACGTAGTATGCGAAACTCACAAGCCAACACCAGATACACAATCTATCAAAAGCCTGTACAAGTTCTTGCACCGACGATATTGACATTATTGGAAGAACTCAGCGGGCTGTCAATGGTGCGCTTACAAACTTTGAAACAGAAACGGTCAAAATGGGTTTAGCGACACGATGATAAACCAAGCTGTCGACGAGAAGGGAAAAGCAGCACCGACGAATTGGACACAACGTCACAGTGGAGTGGGCAGCTACAACTTCGAGGTAATAAAGAACTTATCTACCCTGGCTCTGCTACAAATTCTGTAAACGACATCAGCGCAGAAATCAAGCAAGCCAATCGTTATTTTCTTGGGCTAATAAGGCAATTCAACAGTAAAGCCCTATCTCGAACAACTAAGGAGACTCTGTATAAGATTCTGATCATTCCAGTCCTGCTTTACTGTGCTGAAACATGGGCTTTATTGAAAGCGGATGAAGATGTCCTTGGTTACTTCGAGAGAAAAATTCTTCGTAAGATATTCGATCCTGTTTGCGTTGACGGGCTTTGGAGGAGAAGATTCAATGACGATATATACGAGCTGTACAGCGACATCAATCTAGTAAAAAGAACCGTGTATTCGACGGTTAAGATGACTAGGACATATAGAGCGATTGGACACCAAAGCTCCGGCCTGCAGAGTCTTTCAATCGAACTCGGAGGAACGACACAGTAGAGGGGCTCCTTGTCATAGGTGGAGCGCATACGTTCAATGGAACCTCAACCAACTTGGAGTGCGCAACTGGAGGCAATTAGATAAAGACCCAGCTAAATGGAGAGGATTGGTGGTTGAGGCTCAGATTCACCCCGAACTGTAGCGCCACTTAAGTAAGTAAGTAAGTACATGAAGTTGTTTTGAGAAATATAAATATAAAGCATTGCTATTGTATGACAGGTTCTTTTGGACTTTGAAGACAAAAGTTTGAACCGGACTATCATTCATTTTTCGTGTTTAGTTTGTACGATTCTCGGCGAATATCTCGTCACAGAATTGAGCATAAATACGCCAAACTATTTGTTCATGTAATAAACAGACTTTCGAGAGTTTTACGGATGTGAATAAAAAAAAAACTCTCGAACGATCTCAAATGTACAACTCGACCTCGAGAGACGGCTCTCTATGAGGTTGTGCAGTTGCAGTACAGTTGAGAAATCACTTCACTACAAAGAATACGCTCTTGCTACCTTCTTAGACATTGAGGGAGCGTTAAACAATATACATATATACTGAAGCTATTCAAGAATCTCTCGCAGAGCTTGGCATACTCATAGAGGAATACATTAGCAAATGGATAGCATCCATACCAAGAACGCGAATTGTTCAGTCGACACTCGGTAACATTAGCACGACTAAAACTGTAAGTAAAGGTACTCCTCAAGGAGGCGTTATATTCTCCTTTTTATGACTGATCTTCATGAACAAACTTTTGGCGCGACTGGATAGAGAGGGTTTTAAGGTGGTTGCGTACGTGGATGACATGGTAATCTTAGTGGCAGGAAAATTTGTCTCTGTGATAAGCCAACCCATGGAAAGGGGTCTGGATCTAGTGCACTACTGGGCCACGAGCTGTGCCCTCGGAATAAATCCAGACAAAGCCGAAGTGATGGTATTTACCATTAAAACCAAAATACAGGACTTCACCTCCCTCAATCTGAATGGTCGGCCACTGTCTTCATGCTCTAATACAAAATAGATATGTAAGATGCTCGACCCAAAACTTGGTTGGAAGTTAAATATTGAACAGCGTTGTTAAGAAAGCATAGCATAGCTTTCTATGCATGCAATAGAACCTTCGGCAGGAAATGGGGTCTGGGCCTTAAGTAACCCTTTGGATGTACATAGCCATTGGCACACAATTCTCACCTACTGGGGTATCGTCATTAGAAAATACGACGTCATTAAAATGAAAAGAGTCCAAAGAGCGGCATGTGTAAGTGTCACGGGCGCCCTGAGATCCTGCCCAACGGATGCTCTAATTTTGATCCTCCATCTTACCCCTCTCGAACTACACATCAGGGATACAGCATTATGCAGCTCAGTCCGGCTCAGAGAGTCTGGGTGCTGGACTGTCATGCCTTACGGCCATAGCGCAATCCTGACTTGCCGCATACTGAATGCCCTCTCAACTCCCATCTCTCAACCGCAAACTTGCTATCTTCACTGATAGTCAAGCTGCTATCAAGGTCATTGATTCAGCTAGGTACATATATCACATCTTCAAAACTAGAGAGCAATGCCAGAAAAAACTAAACAAACTAGGTGCTCAATCAAAAATCACCCTCATCTGGGTCCCAGGACACAGTAACTTCAAGGAAAACGAGCGAGCGGACGATCTGGCCATACAAGGGTTAACCCTTAGTGACTCTCTGGCAGAAAGGGTCAATATTCCACTGGGAGTCGGCAAAGGTAACATTCACAACCACTTCTTAAAGCTAGCTACCCACGGGTGGAAATCGCCTTCTAGCTGCGCTATATCGAGAGCGACATGGCCCAGTTATAACAAACACTAGTCAAATGAGCTACTTAGCAGATCAGTACAGGTCATTGGCCGTTAGGAGACCATGCAGCCAAGTTTGGCATCCCCCATAATACATTCTGCCTTAGCTGCAGAGATGTAAATCAGAGAGAATCTCTTTTCCACTTTCTTGGCAGATGCCCGGCCCTAGCGAGAACGAAACAGCGAACCCTAGGTAAACCTTTCTTCGACGACCTGGGAGAAATATCTGAGAAAATGCTGTCCAAAGGGGTTCGGATGAAGCTTAATCTCACAAAAACTAAATGGAAGAGTAAGAAGGCCCAATACCTTACAAACATATCGCAAGATACAATGAAAAGTATTAAGAGGAATGCATCGAAGAAGTAGCGACATTCCTATATAGATCAGTGTACAGCACACAAGACCATAATCCAGACCGAAACCACAACTACTTTCAATTTCACGATCTTTCACGAATTCAAAGCTGAACAAGCATCGATTATGTTAGGACTATGGGGTAAGATACTGCATCTTCATAACATGCTGCATCGTGAAGACCTTCCGATCTTTTGCGGGATTTGTAACTTGGCTGTGAGGGAAAATGTGCTACATTTCGTACGAAAGTGCCCCGCTCTAAGAGAAACGAGGAGGTCTATATTTGGCCTTCGTATCAGAAGAGCAATTGATTACTTTCCTCAATGAGCTGAATGTGAAGAAACTGTTCCAGTACTGCAAAATAGCCTCAGTCTATAGCCCCAATTTAAAGCAGCAGTGATCGGTGAAAGATACTTTTCCTGCTACTTTGCTTCCAGATGAATTTTAAACTAGTTGCATTACCATCGCCACCTAAAGTCGACAAAGTTTTACCCTATAGCGTCAAGGCATCAAAGCGTACTTGTATCTGTCTGAACGAGTGCTGCTCTGTAGGCAGATTCGTCAATGGAATGGGGTTCAGTCTTAAAGAGAATTGACTGAGTCTCAAGACAAGAACGACTTCTCAATATTTTTTTTGGAAAGTGGGTGAATCAAATATTTCTGGTAGCGTTTTAGGACTCTTTCAAAAAAATTACATTTAAGAATGAAGTCTCGTTTTAGCCACCAACCGTCTGCAAACTAAGCTATCACTGGATGCTTTCCTTTCTGCTCGATTCTTCAACGATTTTTCAGATAAGCCATAGACAACAAAAAACCCACTGAGTTTAAATTAGTTTCTTCCACGATACAGACGAATATATAACATTGAGTCAGCGCCCCACTCTCGTTTGCACTTTTTTTTTTTTTTAAGGAAACCCAAATCTCAAAGCGCTTAGACTCTCTGATCCATTGCACTACCAGGCAGGAACCTTTCTTTGGTGCAGTGGTTGGAAAACTTCGATGTAATTCGTTTTCCTTCATAACTAGGTGGCTGATGATTGCTGTTCCCCGTTGGGGCTTAAACCTGTGCACATCGGTTAAAGAGCAAACACACTACCCACTTCACAATTGCCACCCTCGCTTGCACGATAGCCAGACGAGTATGGGATGGTGTGCCTTACAGCCTAACAGTAGGATGCCCAAACATCACATTTTTAAGTATCATTTCCAATAGCGTCATTCCGTATCTGAGCGGTACTCTCAGATCTTGTCAGACATTCACGAGCGCCGTTAAAGAACTTTTTAGTATTATCTGGGATTCAGTAGGAATGGTTTACGGAAGCCAACTATTTTTCTATATGAGTTAATGGCCATTGTCACAGTTGAGTATGAAAAATTCAAGTTTTCTTGTGTTCCCATCCAAATAGATTTGAAGATGTTATCCGATTTTATAACCTACCCTACGCCAAGGATAGAGAATAATAGGACAGTGAACGTCGTAGGGGTTTCTCTTTTCCATATCTATGCCAATATGGACGATAAAGGAACCCATACGAAATATATGGCACTCAACTTCACACTGATACGAAAATCGCAGTACCCAACTTCAAACTGTTAGCATCCATTGTTAAACAATGCTCCCACGTGTCCATAGGTAGGAAAATTGTTAGAGGATGAGGTCCCAGCCATTTGCTGGCTTTAGCAGTCAGGGAGTTGCCGTTTGAAGAATTTATGAAAAGTGCTCTTATCAAACAAGATGCTACTGGCAATTCAACATTTGTATTCCTATTCTCCACGACTGTCTCTAGTCTTCACTTCTTTATAGTTTCAGGGACAATCCATCTCGCAATTCTACTGAGAAACGTGTTAACCTGGTATGCTATCAAAACGAACCTACTCTTTCATCAAATTATGCCTTTGCCCAAGTATAGATGGTCACCAAACCTCACCTAGTTAAGTGCTTTCGTTCCTAAAATCCACAGTTGTTCAAATCATTCTAAGCGACTGTAGTTGCCTTCATCAATAAACAAAGTCTTTTTATGGCTACAAAAGCCCTTATTCAACCGCACAGTTAGGCCAATTAGCACACAGAAACACCACAAACCAAACCATAAAAGAATTCCTTTCCACCACACCATCTGCGGTAAGACACCCATTCAAGACATAACACCGTCTCACCTTTGGGGGTCATAATTGTCAATGGACTTGATAATTACAAAGTATCACCACAAACTATACAATCCACCCAAAACAAAACACAAAGCCATCCCTATCACATCACAGGTCAACCTCAATCTAAGATCAAACAAACTTACATCTTAACAACACCATCAATGTAAACAGCGCTTCAAAAGCCGAACCCATAAAACCTCTGAACCCAGGATGAACAACCTTTGTTTTCCAATCAATTTTCATTTATGGTTCAAAACACAAAACCACATCTAAGGAAATTAAGAAATCAAAAGCAAACGAAAACGTTCTTCATCACCCACACAGTAGAGACAATGCAAGAATGCATCGCGAGCCGGTGAAAGTTCATAGAGATACACAATCAAGATACTCTTGGCTCGTCTCGTATGTAAATTCGAATGAAAGTCATAAAATGTGTAATCTCTACCCGCTGTGGAGCCACAAGTGCAGCACGGACAAATAAACACTCAGATTTACAAATAATTACGAGTACATGACATTTATGCTTGAAGTCCGTCTCGGACTTTGGTTCTGATGGATGGATGGATGGATGGGATAGTCCGGTATATACGACCCAACCAAAGCATTTTTCCAGTGAATTAAAAAAAAAAAGTTAGTTTTGCCTCAGTCAAGTGCACAACGACGATCATTATGATTATGATGACTTGGTATCATAGCGATCTTGACGATCATGCAAGTGATCGTAGTAGGCACTACCCGGGAACGGATACATCTGGAACGGGCTTTATGAATGAGGAAACTCTTACGCAATTGGTAACATGACACAGTTCATTGCTGTCCTCTAATGAGTTTGTTTTCTTATTTTGGGAAGCGTACAACAGCACAGTAGATCACCATGAGCTATAAAAGTGTGTTACTCTACCACTAACTACCACAGGAGTCCATCTAGGGACTGAATATTTGTTGCGTCTGCTGCCTGCTTCTCCTACAGGCCTCATTATGTTGTTTATTGTTTTTCATCATCATTTTCTGTTTGTATTTCTATTTTTGTGTTTTTCTTTTTCTACTTCTGGATAAAAGGTGTGATCGTGTCTGCGAGCAAGTTTCCATAAGACAAGGTATTCAGTAGGATGGATGATATCTAATAGATTTGGAATTTAAGGCGATCATGGGGTATGAGAGAAGAAGATAAATAGGGATCAGCGGCATGGCATGCCTCCTCTATACATGGTGTTTGAAAGTTGATTTAAAATTAGCAATCACTTTGGGATAAGCCAAGTCTCACACATTCCGTTAGCAACAGAAATGATTCGTTTTCTAAAGAAGAAAAATTGTTGAGCTACAAATAAAGGAGAAATGGGAATAAAAAAACAACCAAATGTGAGAAAAGGGATCCACAGTGTGGTCAACAGTGAGGTGAGCATTGGATGATGGATAGTACCTAATAAAATTGGACAATGACATCTTAGCTTAATTATCTGGACTACGCTGACGACATTTGCTTGCTATCCATAGAAATATGGTCATGCACCAAATGGTCCATAGTCTGGAAAGACAGCAGTGTTGAGGACTAATATAACCAAGACAAAGGCACTCAACCTTACAACTTCCACCGCTCAAGTAAGCATTGTTAGACAGCAAGTCGGGGAAGTTGATAGCTTTCTATAGCTAGGAAGTATAGTCTCGGCTGACGAGAGTGGCATTTAGCTCGATGTAGAGAGTAGAATCGGGAAAGCCAAAGTTGCATTAGACATGCTATCGAAAATATGAAAGAGTAATGTTTACAGCATGTCGAGTCACTACTAATATATGGGTGTAGTACTTGGAGAATCAAATCATTGTCATTCATAAGCTGCAAACTTTCGAAAATAGAGGTCTACTCATCATCTTTAAAATGTTCCACCCTAATCGCATCTCGAAAGAACACCTCCGCTCGAGAACGAGTCAGAAACCTATTGACATTATAATTTGGCGAAGGAAATGGCAATGGCAATGGAATCCCTTTACTCAAACTGGCAGAACGGGTGGTGAATCTAGGCATACGTGATGCAAAACGGTTGGAAATGAATCTTGAACTTTTTAAACGAGTTGAAAAGAGTTGAAGCACGTTGCAGAAGTCCGAATACGATGGCGCGCAGACGTTGTTGACACCCTATTCCCCTCGAGAGACAAGACTTAAGCCTTTAGCCTTATGCCTAAAGATCGACATAAAAAAAATGCCTTTAACTCAGCGAACTGATCATGCATTACGAGATTCCTGACCAGAATAGATACACCGTACATTTGTTGAAGATAGTCGTGAACTATAGGTACTTTACCAACAAGAAGTTGAGGCACCATACCGACGGTGGCATAAGGTTTCCACGGGAGTTCCACAGCGATCAGTCTTTGGACCTCTCGTGTGGAATATATACGTATTGTACGATGGAGTCCTGCGACTAGCGCAGTCACAAGCAGTTAAGGTGATCGATATCGCCGTGGTTACTGTGGCTAAACAAATCCACGAGATAAAGTCTGCCACGGATGAAGCAGTCCCCAAGATCAAAAATTGGCTAGAGTCTGTCTGCCTAGAGCTAGCTGACGACAAGACCGAGGCTGTCCTAATAACCAACCGAAAGACTGTCCACACAATGCTCGATAACAGACTGAACTTCAAAACGCACTTCGAGTATTCAAGTAAAAAGACGCCACAGGTGTAGGCAGTGCTTTCCAGTATGCTACCAAACATCGCCAGGAGGAGAGTACTAAGCTCAATCCTTCTATACACCACTAAGGTCTGGGAGGGGGTAGGTACTCACAACGTAAAGAAATGAGAAGGAAGCTCTAAAGGT
Organism: Brachypalpus laphriformis; assembly: GCA_945910035.1. Classification (NCBI taxonomy): domain Eukaryota; kingdom Metazoa; phylum Arthropoda; class Insecta; order Diptera; family Syrphidae; genus Brachypalpus; species Brachypalpus laphriformis. Next base: position 41,516,923 of record OX246753.1, read on the forward strand.
TCTGCGCAATCAGAAATATAAGCAGTGCGTGTGTTATAGCCGGTATGATCCCCATCGATACTCCCGCCAATGAAATGCAAAGGGTTTACCTCAAACGGACTGGCAAGAAGCCAGCGTTATCAGGAGGTAAAACAAGAAGAAAGGGCAACATCTGTAGCACTGTGGCAAGGCAGATGGGATAACATGGCGAAAGTCAGATGGACTACCTGATTTCCACCATTGAGGTCTGTTCAAAGAGAGCACGCGAGGGACTGCAACCACCACCTTAAGCAATTCCTGTCCAGACACGGCGGCTATCGAAAATATCTCCACAGAATTGGACACGATAGCTCAGCCTTCTGCCCAGAATAGCCAGTTGAAGAGGAAGACGTGGAGCACGTAGTGTCGCACTGCAGACGTTTCACAGAGGGAAAAATGAACCTGCCAAGTGCACATCTTCTAATAAGTCATATAACGACGTAAGGGGACGACTGGCTGAAGACATGTTCCTTAATAACGAGCATACAGAACGAACTAAGAAGAGTCGAAGGACTAAGAGGAGCCGAAACGGTAAATACAGATGATATAGCATAACCTGGCACGCGAAGTAATACCTTACGGTAGTCCTGTGGGGGAGAGTGTTAGATTTGTGCAAGGTGTTGATTAGTACGTAGGCGTACTCCTGGCATCGAATATTCGAGTTTGCAAATCATGCATGCGGATAGCTCGGGCTATCTAAGAAGAGTATTACCACATCCATTAGTTCGCGTCTGACGCCAACACTAAAACTTAAGCTGTTGCGTAGATTTAAAGTCGACTTTCCTTGCGTTTAAGATTGACTCCGGTCAGAATCTCAACCAGGACTAGATTGTAATCGCATTTTCACGGTTGGCTCCAAAACCAGTCTAGTGGTGGAAGACAATAACAATAGACTTCACTTTTCGTTAAGTTATGCGCGTTTAACAAGCGGAGGCTTAGGCAATCCTAATGAACTTAATATTGTAAGGAATAGCTGAAAGTGTCGAAGTATTTGCGTCTGTAGTGACAGTGTGGCCTTCATAAGGACCTTGCTCAATCCTCTAACCACTTTAAAATTAGTTTGTGAATGAAAAAACTCTCCGATTCTTGTCTGCATCCCAGGTCACACTGGGATCATCGGTAATGAGATCGACGATGAGGTTGGTAAACAAGGCTCAGAGGAGGATTTCTCAATACCTGCACTTGCGTTGGGTCTTACTGCATTCTCGGTCAGTTCTTTCATTATCGATTGAGTTTGTTATGAGCACAATTGTATGTCATACATCTCGAAGATGCAGGCAGACTAAATAGATGTCTGTTTTGCTGTCTCTCAACAGAAACTTATTTGCATTCTCACGGGGCACCACAGAGAACACTTTCTCTGTGATTATCCTGCGTCTGATCAACCAGGTGGCAGTACTTCGGTGCTGATTTCATAACCTCGTCATCATTAAGGCGCTTACTTGATTTTCTACGAAAGACAAGGAAACAAGCAGGGTTTTGCTTCTTGGCAATAAAAACAAAAATATGTTCGTCTACAGATGAGAACAGGCGTAGATCCTGGCCTCTTTCCTGAAGACCAAAGATTGGTGATAACTAAAAACAGATTGAAATCGAACTTCTTGTAAGATATCTAGAAAACTCTGACGAACCTGCAAGCGCTGCAAGGACTCAAGGACTCAAAGACGCACAAGTGCGAATATTTTAAAATTTTGAGAAAAACTTCGTTTATCGTCTACATAGACTAGAGCGTAATGAAAAAGACTTTTCTTTTCCATAAACTCACTATCTAACCTTTTTTTTCAGACAAAAGAAAACCCATATCCTAGAGCACTCAGACTCATTGCAGTCCATTGTACTACCCGGACAGCGACCTTTATTTAGTGGAGTGATTGCAAAAACTTCGATGTCATTTGTTTTTTTTTTATGCTCAGGTGGCTGGTAGTTGCTGCTTCCCGCTGGGGCTTGACCTGCAACCATTGGTTAAAAAACAACAAAAAGCAACTTCACATGGCTGCATGACAAAGTTAGGCTTAGAAACTCGAGAATAGAACCTCATTCAGTGAATAAACTTATTGCGAAAAACCAAGACCAATCTTCAGAGTGCACCCGAGCAAGGGGATCACATCTATCAGTTTTTGCACTCAGAAACCCAAGGTCAGGACCGTGGAGGAATAGTCAGATATCGAACTACAATGTTCGAAGGCGGGTTGAATCACAGTATAAAGCAGAAAAATTAAACGCAAGGAGAAAATAATCTAGAAAATTGTGTATTTCTGTACAAGTAAGTGGGCGATGGAAAACAAATTGTTTTTTTATAAACGTGCCTTGAACCAGAACAATCACTTTCACGTGCTGAAGTCCCACTGTGAAAAATGGTGCACACTGCCAAGGCAGAGTAGATCGTCATCGTCTAAAACATCAACAACATCCTCAATACAGATAGATCGTCTGCAAACAGCAGAAGAAGTCAAAGTGTGTTTCGTGCTACCCCCTTTCCTCAGAAATATTAATGCATCTTCTAAATATAGGATACACAATTTCGGAACATAATAAAAAACGACTTCTACATCCATGAGTCCCATCCATTTCGGTGGTGTGGCATTCTTTTTTTTTTTTTTTCGTTTTTGGCCTCTTTTCCTTCGCCTCCGAGATAAAGGAAAAAAGTTTCTATTTTTAGGAATACTACGTGCACAGCATTCAATGATCAACAACTAATGCGTTCCACACTGATCGTCCCCGCTGTTGTGTAGATCTCCCCCCATTTGTGGAACAAAAAATAAACAAATTCTTCACCTCCTCCTTCGCATTTCACGATCTTCTATTTTTTTTTCTCTTTACCTGTGTGTGCGTTCAGAAAACTGACGTAATGATTTTATAAATAACAATTTGGATCTAGAAAATGTTTTTTGTTTTTTTTAAACTTCCAATAAATCAGAGAAAATTATGATCCACATGGATTTATCCATTAGATTGATGAGAGATTTTCCCAAATCCACGGCTGCTGTATCAATTGACAATTGAAGTCCATTAATAACTCTTAAGATCCATAAATAGACGTTTAAGGGCAGATGCACATCATGCACTTGGATATTATCTTAATTTGGTACTTCATTGCTTTATCGAGTGAAAGAGTGTCGAGAGATTGCTTTTTTTTCAGGGCAGTGGCCATGGGATTGAGTGTGTAAGATCACTCTTAAGAGATTCAATGTTGAAAGATGATATTTTCCAGGCTTTTGTTCTAAATTAAGTGTCATGGTTTTATGACTTTGATAAAAAGGAAAGGATTGTCTGGAAAGGAGTGTGTAGAGTGCATCTCCCCCTACGTTCAAGAAGATTAATGGGAACGAAGGGCATCTTGATTGAAGAAGACTGTCATTTGATATGAGACACTGAAGTGAGAATAGAGTTTCAAATAGGTAGTCAGCTGTCATTTACAACTTTATATGCTTTTCTTTGAACATCTATTTAGAGAATGGATGGTGATGATTAAATGAATCTGTTGTGTTTAGGATGGTAAATGACTAACAAAGGTCTCGTAGGAGCAGCATCTCCCAATAGGTGTTGATCCGTTTAGCAACGAGAAAGAGGCATTGCAGCCGAACAACTTACATCTCTCTTAGTAAGTCCTAATTCCACCTCCTCGTGGTGCCATCTGAGAATTTCCCTGGAAATTGTTAGCAGAAGAGGACGAATGGCAAGCTTACTGCACAACAAAACAGGATAAGTGTCGGTTGGTGTGTGTCTCAGTGAGCCGCAACCGTAAAAAATTCAATTGCTTCGAAACGGACGGATACTTTGTTGACGACCTTTAGCTGTCGTACACGGACAACGATCGGTTTCTTGAATGTCAAGCTCCTCCTTGACTCACTCCAGGAACGGCCTTAAAACACCAGATTCTCTCAATTATAGCGTGAGTTCACGCGATATAATATAGACATCTTGGGGCTGAGTGAGATAAGATGATACGATGCCGGGGAATACGACTCCCCAACAAAAAACACTGTCATGCTCTACTCTGGTAGACCAGCTGGAAGTGGGCGGAGGTCCGGAGTTGGTCTGATGCTGACTATAGCAGCACGAAGTAGCCTCATATCTTGGAAACCTTGCAGTGACCGGATATTGACGGCTAGACTCCAGAGTATCTAGAGTAAGAAAAATTGCCATGCTCCCATCGAAGATGCGACTGAAGATGATAAGGACATTTTTTATAGTCATTTAGGCTCCGTCTACAACCAAACGCTTAATGGTAACATCGTAATGATGGCAATGGTTCCAATGCGAAGGTAAGCAGCGACAATACTATGCTCAAGCACGTGATGGGAGTTCACGGCCTTGGTGATCGGAATGACAACGGAGAGCAGTATGTGGATTTCAGCAATACTAAACGCCTACTCATTGGAGGTGCGCTGTAACACCTGCCACCAATTCAGTTGGGTCTCAACTGACAGGCAGCGTAAACCAAACCGATCACATTGCTGTCAGCCGCCGTTTCAAAAATTGTCCTTTAAACGTCCGAAACAGACGTGGAGCCGACATGATCACCATCTTATGTTAACTATTATATGCCTCGTACTGCATCCATCAACAGCAATCACTCAAACTTGCTCAGCATTAGCAGGTTCAATACTGACAGGCTCATGGATCAACAAGGGCGCCAACAATTTAGGGACCATCTTGCCTTAGAAACAGAAACAATCAACAACACAATGCAGGAAATCGTGGATGACCACTGAAATGCTGTGAAGAGTGTTTTTGCAACTGGCGCACGTACCTACTTCGGCAAAAGGCAGAATAACCACTGCACATGGCTATCGGCAGTCACCTGGAGATGGATCGATGCGCGTAAAGCAATCAAGGCTCGAATTGCAGCGGCGTCTTCAGTAGGGAGTACCGAGCTAGAAGCTCAATATCGCGTGAAAAAGAAGGAAGGGCAGCGTAGTGTAAGATGGGATAAACATCAATACATCGACTCACTTGCCTCAAGGGCTAAAGAGGCAGTAAAACTGTCTATAACATCACCATTGGTGGTCGGAACTTCAAATAACGTCCAGTGAAGAGTTTGGATGGTAATCTTCTGATTTCGGATGAGGATTAGCCCACTAGATGAAGAGATCATTTCGCGATAGTCCTTAACCAATTAGACGATGGTGATATGATCTCGAACCCCAATGAGTCTTCTAAAGCATCAAATTCCCGAATTGGCACCGAACCTCCCAGCAAAACCGAAATAACAGCAGCAATCAAGTCCCTCAAGAAAAGCAAAGTGGTGGGTATTCATTCCAAGCGGTGCCAAATACATCGGCTGAACTGCTAAACCCATTCATATGGAGAACGTGGGGAAATGAGCAATTTTCTCCGGAGTGGAAAAGATGGATGATCGTGAAGCTTCCGAAAAAGGGAAATCTGATGGATTGTGGAAACTGGGGAGGTATATGCATTCTACCGGCCTTAGCCAAGATGATAGTAAGAATCATATTAGATCGCATTAAGGAACATTTAGATTCAAGTCTCCACGTCGAAGAGACAGGCTTTCGTGCTGGATCCTCCTGCATTGACCACAAAAAAAAATTGACGGATCATAACAGAGCAATGCGTCGAGTGCAGGTCTTCGCTACATTTGCTGTTTATTGACTTCGAGAAGGCTGTCGACAGCGTGAATCAAGGTGCTATCTGGATGGCCTTGTGCAGAAGAGGCAACCCAGAAAAACTCATAGCTATTATCAAGGCTATATACGAGGGAAGTAAGTGTCAGTAAGGTGTCGGAGGATTTTGAAGTGCAAAGTGGAGTACGTCAGGGGTGCACACTGTCACCGCTATTGTTCTTGGTGGTCATCAGCAATGTACTCCATACAGCATTGACAGAAAGTAGCAATGGAACACGACGGTGGCACCGAACAGGATGTGTGCAGCACAATCGGGAAGGCAAAAGCTGCGTTCGGGATGCTATCGAAAGTCTGGAGAGGCAATATTCTCTGCTTAAGAACCAAGGCGCGACTGTTTCGCTCCAACGGAGAATCAGTACTGCTGTATGGATGCAGTACTTTGAAGGTGGATACCGATATCACACGTAAGCTGCAGACCTTCGTAAACAGATGTCTAAGAATCATCTTGAGGACCTTTTTACCCAATCGTATTTCCAACTAACAACATTATCGGAGAATGGGCCAAGAACCTATAGACATTACTGTGCGAAGGAGAAAATGGCAGTGGACTGGACACACCGTACAGCGCGACGACAAATTCATTGCGAAATATGTCATGCAGGTATGCACAACAGTAGAGGAGGAATCAAGCTCTTTGGGAATGAGTTGAAGGCAACTCAAACGCGTTGCAGAATTTCGAACAAGATGGCAGGCCTTGTTGACACTCTATGTCCCTTGAGGGGTGCAAGGACTTAAGTAATTAAGTAAGTTGGTTGTGCCATAAGGTAGCCTGATGGGACCCCTACTTTTAAGTTTATCGAACTAAAGAGAACTCGCTTTTATAAACAACTTTTACCATAAAATTGATATCCACTCTGATGCATATCTTCCCAGCGAAAAAGTAAGTAAATTTAAAAAAGTATCACCCATTTTAAATTTCACACTTAAATAATTTATTTTGGCCTCATATCTGCTCCTGATATCAACCTCGTACAAGCAATAATCTATATTTCAATTCAATAAATAACATCAACATCTTAGTGGATAGGAATAGCATCAGCTACAGCAATTTATCATCCTGGGTGATGATAGCCTTTAACATTTAACCAATATTTTTCCAGCTTCACTTATTATACACACAGGCTTGGACCAGTCCAGACTATCGTCGTCGTCGGTGTTGTTGTCGTGCAACTGATCTTTCAGAGGGGAGTCGTGGTCGATCACTATCAGCTGACCAATCCACCATCATCATGCCTGTCGGAGATTAAGTCCGGCACAGACTCTGAAGGAAAGAAAAAGTGATGAAGATTAAATGCAACATAATGGGTTCGTTGGGAATTCAGACGAAAAAGAAAATGAATAAATGTTTACATAAAGTATCTGTGAGAGAAAAATGCATTCAAATGTTTACTTTTGTTATTTTTAGTTCGTTATGGCTAATTGCAATCAACTTTAAAAGATACTTTGAATTGTATTTGTTTGATGAGATTAGCAGGTTTTGTTGTATCTCAGTGTGGTGGGTAACGGCTATGAGATTGTGATGAGGATGTCTTATCTTTTTTTTTTTACTGTATTACTACCCACAAGGGAACAAAACATAGGGAAGTTGATCATGTCTAGATAAATAGGCGATATAAGCGAGATTCCCATATGAGTGGCCCATTTAAAAAGATATTAATGCAGTGTCCTGTCCTGACTACACAGAATTTAAGATAAAGACTGCGACTCTAGGTAAACTAAGTTCAGTCTAAGTACAGATTTTTGAAGATTTCCTGAGAGTTTTTTTTTTTTTTAAGTCTGCGGCGTAAAGGCACTGCGACCAAATGTGATCTATTGTGTCCAGGACTATCTTATCAAAGCCACATACGAAGGCTCCAAATGTCACGTTCGGCACAGAGGAAGGTCGTCTGAGGAATTCGAGATCCAAAGTGGGGTAAGACAAGGCTGTATTCTTTCACCAACACTATTCCTATTGGTGATTAGTGATGTACTTCGTGCCGGTTTGTCGATGGGAAAGGGAGGAATTCGATGGACTCTTACATCTCAACTGAAACATCTTGACTACGCTGACGAAGTATGCTTACTCCGTCACAGAATTACGGACCTCCACGAAATGACAGCAGATGTGCAGAGGAACGCAGACGTCGTCGGGTTGAAAATGAATACGTCAAAAATGAAATTATCAGCCTTGGAACAGACTCATCGGCCAAATATGGTATACATTGCGAAACAACCGGGAGAGAGAGTAGAGGATTTCCAGTATCTTGGGAGTATTGTCTCGACCGATGGTGGAACCGAACTGGATATAGCCAACAGGATCGTCAAACAAGGTCCACGTTCGGAATGTTGTCCAAAATATGGCAAAGCAATGCAAACAGTTTGAACACAAAGCTAAGACTGTTCCGCTTCAATGTTGAATCCGTGCTGTTGTATGGATGCATCACGTGGAGAGTGACCACTACTATCACCAGAAAACTGTAAATGTTCGCAAATAGGTGCCTGCGCAATAATTTAAGGATTTTCTGGTCCAATCGTATCTCTAACGAACACCTTTACAAGATACACGCTCTAAAACAGACCAACTTGGAGTTAAAAAGCCAAATTGAAAAAATGGAATCGCGCTGTGTTTTGTTAGAACGACAAGTAGAGTGGCTATCGATAAAGGCAAACGAAAATAACGTTATAATTCATTTCCCGGCGCAAACTGGTATATCCGCGGTTGACAAGGCTGTGTTTACAAATGCTACAGACTGAGAGCTCAACCGCAGTCATCTCTGTGAGAGGAATACGCAACTTTTAGAATTCGAGCCGGATAATTTAAATAGCTCAATATACGAACGCAGAAGTGGAGAGGATATGATACTTGATGGCAATGGGAAAAAATTCGTCCAAATGTGTGAATCGATTGGACTCACAGTAGTAAACGGGAGATCTAAAAGTGATGAGCAAGGTCGCTTCACCTTTTTCAGAGGCACTGCTTGTTCAACGAACGACTACTGTCTGGTGCGAGGAAAATGGCTGCAATTTACAACCGACCTAAAAGGAAAAAGAGCTAATCTTTTCTGATCACATGCCTTTAACCATTACTGTAAACTTTGTAGCATCCCCGCGAACAACCGACCCTCCAATGGTGTTACTACCAAAAATTCAATGGAAGGAAAGTTTTGCTAATCGTTACAAAATATACCTAGATCAGAAGATAAGCGCGGTAAACGAAATCGAGTTGTAGTCCATTCACGGCCCTGATGTACTTACTTCCTGTATCTTAGAAGTTGCGAGACCTTCTCAGTCCACACAAAGGTGTAAGCAGAAACAAGAATGGTTTCACTGGGATTGTATGGCAGCTAGGAGAAAATCGTTCGCTCTCCTTCACTTAATAAGAAAAACAGGCAAAATTATGTATCAGCAGGCCAATAAAGCATACAAAACGCTATGTAAGAAAAACAGAAACGGTACATTGACCATCTGACTGTGGAGATAAAAGGGATTCGAGACAGTCGGTTTTTCTGGAGGGCGCCGTGGCGTAAGTGGTTAGTGTGTCGGATCACTACGCATGAGGTTCCAAGTTCGAATCCCAGAAAATACCAAAAAGTTTTTTCACGGTCTCACCTCTCGCGAGCGTCTGACAAACATCCGAGAGTATTGTTGTCTCGAAAAAGCTTCTCAAATCGCCGTTTGGATTCGGCATTAAACTGTAGGTCCCTTCCATTCGTGTGAAAAATATAACGCACACAACATGAGTGGTTGCGAGAAGCTAGGCCCTGGCACTTTAAAGAGCTGTTGCGCCAAATATTTGTTTTTTGCTCTTTCTGGAAACTCGCAAGGAAGCTCAACGGCACAGCTTTTGCACGGAGTTTACAACTTGAAGCACCTGTGCTAGCTGAGCACTTTAAAAAACTGCTGAACCCGCCTTGCAGCACAAACCATCTGCAATATGCTCTACCGTTTCAGAGGATCGAAGAGTTGGACCGCAATATATCACCACAAGATGTCTGTAGAGTCATACACCGTTGCAACCTTAACAAAGCTCTAGGGGAAGACCGCATCCCATATGAATTTTTCAAGTACGCATCCAACGAGTTTCTAGAGAAACTATCAATGGCGTTCAACTATATTTTCAACACGGGCGAATTGCCATCCAGCTTCAGGAGGAATATCCTTTTCCCTTTATTTAAAAAATGTGATTCCAGCGATCCTTGTAACTACAGAGGCCTATCCTTCCTAAACTCTGTGATGAAAATATTTACGGGTATAATCCTGGAACGGTTGACAGAATGGGTTCATTCAAATGACCTGCTTAGTGAGTTCCAAGCCGGGTTTAGGAAAGGCTACTCGACAGTAGACAATATTTTCACGTTAACAAGCTTAGCTAGGTCTTACCTGAATAATGGAAAAAAATTGTACGCGTTCTTTGTGGACTTCCAAGCGGCATTTGATTCTGTTGATAGAAAAGCGCTTTTCTATATGTTAAGCAATCTTGGAGTGTCAACAAAAGTGCTCAAAATTATCGAAAGTCTCTATAAGGAGAATATGGCTGCGGTATGGAACGGAAACAATGTTTCAAATTGGTTTGAATCTCATATGGGTGTTAAGCAGGGTTGTTTCATGAGTCCTTTTCTTTTGGCGCTATTTATGGACGATTTGCCAACATCTCTACCTGGAGGAATCGAGTTCGCTGGAATGAAAATAAGAGTACTCTTATATGCTGATGACATCGTCATCCTGTCGGAAACTCCATCCATGATGCAAATGATGATCAACAAGCTAGAGAAATATTGCAACTTTTGGAACCTAAAACTGAATACAAGCAAGTCCAAAATATTTGTATTCCGAAACGGAACCGGTCGCTTCGCTAGGGACGAAAAATGGTTTTACCAAAATGAAGAAATTGAGAACGTTAAGGAATATAAGTACCTTGGAGTCATTTTAACACCGCGAGTGGATTTTAAAAAGCACCTTCAGGAAAAACTCAAGGAAGGCAAAAAGGCAATAAAATGTGATTGGAAGGGAATATTTTCTAAAAATAACGTTCCGCTTAGTACAAAGTATAAAGTCTATGAGGCAGTGGTTAGGACCATCATGTGCTATGGCGCCCAAGTATCTGCTAAGATACTTTATCAAAAAAATCTTCAGGCTACCGGAAAACATGCCAACGTATATGCTTCACCTGGAAACAGGACTGTCCCCTTTGTACATCTTCACAGTAAAGCTGCACTTTCATTACATTTTAAAAGCAATGTCACTCTCGAGTCAGGCACTTCCGAATTTGGTTGCAATGCACATAATACACCATAGGCAACAATTTTTCCTCTAATGGTCCAGGCTCTGCGGCATTCATGATATCCAACTAGCGGATTACAATCCTACATCTTGGAGAGAGGCACTACAGGAACTGTTGATTAAGGACGACCTATCCACCCGTGATGCATTTAAAGTAAAAGTCCAAGAGAGTCAAACCAGACTCATATATCGAACTCTTCAACATGACTTGGGGGAATTCAACTACTTCCAAGACCAAAACAGTGTGGAAGTTATTTCAACATTATTTAAGGCTAGAGGAGAGCTTCTGCGTTTGAATTATTGTACATGACATATAGAATGGAACGAAATTCTGAATGCTCACTATGCAACCTACATGCCTTAGAAGACATCTTCCATCTCATTGGAGTATGCCCAATATTAAAGGCGATAAGGCGAACCCATTGGGATAAACATGTGCTATCGGAAGCTGAAGTCAGGGCAATACTAAACGGTCAAAATTGGAAGGTCTGTTTAGCTACTTAAAGTCCGCTTTAAAATACAGGCAACAAATATTACATGAAGCTTTTTAGAAAAATTAGTGAATATAACTAAAACGAATTTAGACAGATAAAGTAATTGAGATCTTTTGAATTCTATTTTAAAATTTTGTAAATCTCTCTTTTCAGGCTGACGGCAAACGCCAATGCATATTTTGTGATTATTTAATTATGTATTAGTAACAATTTTCTAATGTTCAATAAAAATCACTTCTACTACTACTACTACTGCCTTTACGAGAGAACGGGTCAGGAACCAATAGGCACAACGATCCAACGATGGAAGTGGCAGTGGATTGGCCACACATTCCCGAAGGGTGTCAGTTCCATAGTGAACCATGCTATGCAATGGAACCCTTTAACTCAGGATGGCAAAAGACCTGACGGTCCGAGGAGAACATAGCGCAAGACAGTCGAGAAGGAGGTACGGCAGTTGGGGAGAGATGAGATACATTTCCAAAAAACGTACACGATGGCGTGAAGGCGTAGTAGAGGCCATAGGACCCACAAAGTGGTACAGGACATTAGTAAGTATTGTAAGTAAAGTTTACTGATATGTGATGTTGGTCTATAATATCTATAAAAGCAAACGAGGCGTATCTATCATTCGCCATATTGAACAGTTTAATTAGACCTTCTTTGATATTATCTCTTCAACTTCCTTTATTTTTCAATAAAGGAAATCCCATCTCCCCTCTGCTCTTACATTTCTGCTGACAATAAGCAATTAAAGTGCGATGCGGTGCATTACCTAACCACCATCCTCAAATTCTAAGTTACTCAGCGCACCCTCTTATAGCTCAGCACACTCCTCATATTTTCATATGAAATAAATTCTACTGGACACATTCATCAATGTAGTGACGTCCCCGTTCCAAAGTACAGTCCCCCTGATAAGCAAAAAAAAAAAGGGTTACATCAAAACCTTACTTCCGTCACGTCGAACTGCTCCATTTCATTATAATTTACACCCACGTCCATCTAACCGCGCCGCGTAATAGTGCATTTGTTATGCTTGGCCGATCATAAAGTCAAAGGAATGTGCAGTTATAAATTAGTTCCTAATGATATGAAACCGTACACCCGGGGACAAACCGAGAAACGAATGCATTAAGGGTTTCCACGTCAGAAATCCAACATCCATAGTGCATTCCTTCAGTGGAAAACTTCATGGATCATTTATTAAATAATTTTTAAAAATATATTTTTTACACCAAAAGTAATGATCCATGAAATAAGGTTTGTTCGTTTAAAACTTGCAGTCATTCCTGATCTGATTCAAGTGCAGTTCCGGTGATTTGTCCCACTAATTGCATGTGGCTCGTCTCCTGCTTCGCACTGAATGGAATGAGTAATACTCAAGCAATTTAAGCAAAGGTATAGCGAATGATAAATATTTTAATAAGAACAGACTTGTGATAATGAAAATGTAAACATTTTTTGTCAACTCGAGTACCCGGACTCTTTTGCACACACGAAAACCCCGGCTGATAAGATTGTGAGATTTTTTGTTCTGCTATAGAACTATAGAACAAGGCATTGCCTTCTTGGAGGACGAAGTTTTGCTGTGCGACATTGTTGCATACCTAAGCGGGGGTGACTGTTTTTATTTTTTTTTTTGGAAAATGTTATCAAGTTACACAGACGAAGTATGTAAGCAACGTTTTAATGCTTTGCTAAAGTCGTATCTACGAATTTGGGTAATCAGTTCAGTGCGACAAATTTCTCTCGTTTTGTTGAATGAAGGTTGTGTTGGTTTGGTATTCATTCTGTGTTTGAGGGTTGATAATGTGGAGTGGGCGTATGACTAACATATTCGTAAGAGCTAAAGACGTTTTGGGAAATTTAGTTTACGTGTTAAGATCTAAAAATAAGAATAAGTCAGACTGATTTAGAATATGCTTTCCACTCTGTTCCGATGAAGTTGAACTCATTTCCACATCAAGGTGACTTACTCTCACCACTCTTTCGGCTCCTTGGAAATACTTGAGGCGATGGTTTCAACATGTTGGCCTACGCTGACGATGCTGCCATTCCTGTATCAGGGAAATTCCTTCCGATCGTTAGCGATAGACTCGATATGTCAGTAGCCGAGGTCTAAGTATGAACCCTGCAAAGACAGAGATTGTCCTCTTCACTAGGAAAAGGGCAATCGCTGAGTTCAAACTCCCTAGCATCGGAAGTGTTCTATTATGTCCCTCAAAGTCAGCATGATACCTGAGCGTAATTCTAGATTCCAAATTAAATCGGAAGGATAATATTGAGGACCACATTAAAAAAGTATACATAGCCTGTTACGGTTGTTAAAAAGCATTCAGCAACATGTGAGGTTTTAACTCAACTATAGTACATTGGTTATATATACACTACACTTGTGCCTATCCGACCTATCCTAACTTATGGTTCTTTAGTCTGGTGAAAGGCACTGGAGAAGCAATATCAGCTTTCAAGCCTCACCAAGATCCAGAAAACAGCCTGCATGGGATCGTTACGTACAACACCCATGGCGGCAATGGAGACCATACAAAGTTTCATTCCGCTGGATCCATTCTGCAATAACAAGGCAGCCAAATCGACACTCTGACTGAGGGAAGCAAGACTCTGGTCATCTTTATCATACGTTCACGTCTCTATTCTATGCAGATGGGAGGTCACAATTAGGCAGGTAGCAACCGATTACATGATCCCGATGCTGCCATTTGAGAGGAATATTCACCATCGTAATTGCTGTAAGACATGATTGGTAAACAAAATTGCACAGAAAATGACCTTCAGCTTCAACACTGGCGGTTCCAAAAACGATGTCGGTGTAGGAGCTGGGAAAATCAGCTGCGAAAATCATCACCATAGGTAACATCGTGGGTAAATCAATTACTGGGTGCATTGACAGCCCGACCATTGTTAAGGTTGTAGAATTCAAAGTAATAAGATGTAAGCTTGTTAGAATTCTACCTTTAGATCTACACATAATAAACATCACAGCACACAGTGCGGTCAGACTCAGTGAGTCTGGGTGCTGGATTACGAAACCCTATGGGCATAGTAACATATTAACACTAGACACTCTGCCGGGAGAGCTCGTTTTGCCCACAACAAATTACATTACATATTAAATTTCACAAAGCGACGTCGGAGCGCTTTCAATTCACCACAAGATTAGAATGGCAAGATAGACAGGTGATTAAGGATTTCGACGTAACAATCTAAAATATAATGCCAAGTCAAAAGATCGCTATAGGCCATTGCCTCGGTTACTACATCCGCCAAGTTAGTGCTAGAATGCCAAAATGAGATAGTCTCGCTAGATGGTCAATGAAATGTAACCCAGACTTGGGTTCTAGGGCACAGTAACGTTTATGATCAACTTGCTGATGAACTGGCTAGGTAGTTCAGATTCAGTCAAAGCAGAAATATCCTCAAAATTCTTGGCTAAAGCCAATCTCAGATGGACTGTTTATGCTAACAAACAGTGTCATCTCTAGGAAGATGACATATATATAACATCATATATATAATCATATATATAACAAAAAAAAAACAAGCAACTTCCTAAATTAAACGCGTGAGGACAGAATAACAGCGATCATCACAGGTCACTTGCCTGTAGGAGATCATGCAGTATAACTGGGCATCCCACACAACACACACTAATTAATTACGATTAATATTTGACGCAACAGCTCTTTAAGTGCCAGGGCCTAGCTTCTCGCAACCACACATGTTGTGTGCGTTATATTTTTCACACGAATAGAAGGGACTTACAGTTTAATGCCGTATCCTAACGGCGATTTGAGAAGCTTTTTCGTGACAACAATACTCTCGGATGTTTGTCAGATGCTCGCGTAGTGATCCGACACAACACACACAGCCTCAGGAGTAATGCAGCAAATGAAAAAGAAACTCTTATCCACTTTTTATGCGCTTAGCCGGCGCAAGATAGGACCAGACAACGAGCTATAGGTAAATCCTTTTTCAATTCCCTTGAGGAAGACTCTTAAAAAAACATAAAGGATTTAATAATCTTCTTAAACTCCACAGGTTGGATCTAGAGACTTCCCACTAACACATCTTCACAGCGAGGTTACTTGAGTTTGTGGTATCAAAACGGCACCTAGTGCTAATTGGGTTATTCTTTTCTAAGTAGTACCACCACACCTACCTACCTGTGTTAAGTAAGTTTAGAATAAATTAAACCGACTTGTTTCCGCAGCGATAAGGAATCTTATTACACGCTTCTATTTAAAGGGTTTCCCAATAGGGACAGTTCATGGCGGTCATGCTTTTTTATCTGTTGTTAATTTTCCTATTTTTTTTATATTTCAGGCACTAAAGACAATTCAACATTGCAAGTTACAGCGTCGAGCAACACGTGCAACTGATAAACTTTATTTTGCAAAATGGGTGTTCTGTTGTACCAACAATGTGCGTTGCACCCATTTTACGGTTTACATGGTCGTCATTCCCAGTCTACTATTCAACGTTTGGTGGCCAGATTCAAGTAGACCGGTTCAGTGAATAATCGGTTAATACACATACGTCAACGAAACATAAGATATGCCGAAATCATGGCCGCTGCGCGTGAGAGTGTACAGGAGAATCCGAGGCAGTCAATTCCGCGCCGCGCACAAGAACTCGACCTTTCGCAGACATCAACTTGGCGAATTTTGCGTCGAGACTTGGGCCTACATCCATACTAAATCCAACTGAAGCTGAAGAAAAACGGCCATAGACAAAGCCGTGTGTTCGCTGGCGGGATTCTGGAGCAGTTCGAAGCGGACGAGGTCCATTTTTTAGATGAACGGGTACGTCAACATGCAAAATTGGCGGATTTGGGAATATGCCAATCCACACGAGGTCCACCAATTGGCAATGCATCCGCAGAAAGTCACTATTTTGGTGTGGATTGTGGGTCGGTGGCATTATTGGTTCGTACTTCTTCGAAAACGACTATGGCATTACCATCACCATCAGAAGAGAGCGCTACTAATCGATGATAAACTACTTCTTTTGGCCCAAATTGAATGATATGAATGTGAACGGCATGTGGTTCTCAGGCCACCACTCCGTGTCTCACAACTGATGCCAAATGAACATTCCGCACGAGCGATTTGAGGGCATGGATATCTCACACAGAGACAACGTGAAGTGGCCACCTAGATCGTGTGATTTGACCCCGTTAGACTTTTTCTTGTAAGTGTTTCTTAAGTGAGGAGGTCTATGCCAATAAGCCGCAAACGACCGATGCCCTCAAAGTCAACATAATCCGTGCCATCGCTCAAATTCAGCCTGATCTATGTGCCAGAGTCATCGAAATTTGGAACTCTCAGATGCGCGCCACCCAATAAAGCCGCGGCGACCATTTGTACGATGTCATATTCCACACATAATGCCATTGATAGGCATTTCAAAAAAAATAAAAATTTCGTTGATATCTCACACACAATTCAATTTTAACATCTTCCCGTCCCTATTGGAAAACCCTTTACAATCAGTCCATACAAATAATAAAATAATTTTCTACCATAAAATAAAATTATTATCAATTAGATGCTAATAGAAAAAAAAATTCTTAAACAATTCCCATAAAAATTTTAATGTTCCTTAAATATTTCGTAGAACCGTAACGAAATCCGGAACAAATTAAATTATACTACTCACCATTTAGACGTGTACGGTCCATTAGCTGCACTTTTATGTAGTGCAACACTAAATCCAAACATAGAGCCGGGATTTCCTTTGTGTTTAATAAAACTTGGTAGATCCAAATTATATCCAATGGCGGATGGTAAAAATGTGAAGATTAAGCACAAAAGGCATAGAGCCAATTTTATTTCACTTTTTGATGTCATTTTCGATGTTATTTTTGCACACTTTTGAAAAATATTTTTTCGACTTTTTTGTAAGGCTTTTCGTTGATTTAAAATTAAAAACTAAAGAAGCACTTTGCACTTTTAACTTTTTGTATTATATTTAGTAAATATTCTAATTTGGGCACATTTAAAAAAAAAAGTGATTCTGCAAAAAAAAAAAGTTTTATATTTAAACAGATACACACTTTTGGATAACTTTTTTTTAAACTTATGGTAAGCCTATGATTTTAAATTAATTTTATACCAGAAAAAAAAAAACTTATATTGGAATTATATCCATGAAATTGAGGAAAAAATATATATTTAAATTGGTTCCTGTAGGTCGAAGTATCTTGTTAAGAATGAGAAGGTATATGTAAATTTAATTTGATACTTTCAGTACTAAGCACATCAACTGCAATGTCGATGAGTCAAAAATGAGTCAAAAAATAAAAAGACCGCACATTTTGATAGTGAGTAATTTTTTTCGCAGACAATAGTACTTCTTTTATTCCTTAGCGGTCAGAAATTGTTGCCTCAGCGGAAGTTATCAGAACTGAACTCTGGAATACATGCTCTCCACGAAATGAATATAGAGGCATAGAGGGATCACTGACAA
This sequence comes from Brachypalpus laphriformis, assembly GCA_945910035.1. Taxonomy (NCBI): domain Eukaryota; kingdom Metazoa; phylum Arthropoda; class Insecta; order Diptera; family Syrphidae; genus Brachypalpus; species Brachypalpus laphriformis. The sequence continues at coordinate 41,534,831 of OX246753.1, forward strand.
TTGCAGTGATATTTCACGTTACAACACATCATTTGATAAATTTAGGACAACAGTATTGACAAAACAAGGCGAAAGGTGCTCCAAAAAAGGTGACGAATTCGGCAATAAAGTAAATGACAGTCCAATATCATCTGACGAATTAAATAAATTTTTTGTGCTAACAAATTCCGTTGTATTTCCCGAATACATATGTTTAATTAATGAGGCGAACCCCACAGGCGGATTAGTAGAAATGCAGTGAAGTGAGAGGGTTATGATCTCTTGTTTTCGGATCATAACCTCACCGAAATAGAAAGAAGACGAATTAATGAGTGCAATACAGATTTTAAATTTCGTCAAGTTACCTTTGAACATCGTTTAAGTGCCTTGCAACCGCAATGACAACGGCGAGAAGTTTGTGGATTTCTGCAATGCCAACCGCCTTGTTATAGGTGGCACCATGTTTGAGCACAAGACCTGCCACTAAGTCAGCTGTGTTTCCAGCGACAGGCAAGCAACATCAAATCAAATTGACCATTTTTCAACAACCGCCGCTTTAGAAGTAGTTTCCTGTACGTCCGAAACAGGCGAGGGCAGATGTGGAGATAGTAAGAGATCACCATCTTATGATAGCCACTCTCTACGTACTGCTGCAATTCGTAGATTTCACGACAACACAAGAATGCCCAGGTTCAACATCGATAGACTTATCCCTCAGTATGCCAACATTTATGACAGGACCTTTCGCAAGGTGTGGAAGCAATCACCAGTTCACTGCCCGCAACCATCCAAGGCCATTGGTGTGCCATGAAAAATGTTTTTACATCTAGTGCTGAAAGAATTGTCGGTATTGTATTGACGAACGAAAACAACTGAAAGCTTGCGTTGCAGCTACTCTAGCAGCAGGGAGAAGCGAGCTAAAGACCCTATGTCGTATGAAGATGAGAGAAGTTCAGCGTAGCGTGCGACGTGACAGGCGCAACTATATCAACGTCCTGGCTACAAAAGCAGAAGAAGCTGCACAGAGATGCGACAGCAGGACCGTCTATAGAATCAGCAAAGAGCTGACAGGTGGTCGTAGCTCCAGCCATTTCGCTCATTTCGGATGAGGACCAGTTCAGGAGATGGAAGGAAAATTTGCTACGGTTTTCAACCATGTATTCGCTAGCAATATGCTCCCAAATCAGACTGAGGTGCCCGAGGTGAGAAATGCCCGAACGAAATGCATGACTCCCAGTAATGATGAGATCACTACCGCGATTAAAGCACTTAAAACCAACAATGCGGTAGGTATTCCTGCAGAAGACACACTCGATGCGGAACAAGCAGGTTTCCGCTCTGGACCCTCCTATGTCGACCACATCAACACCCTGCGGATTATCATCGAACAGTGCGTTGAATATCGATCGCCACTTCACCTGCTATTCATCGATTTTGAGAAGGCGTTCGATAGTGTCAACAAGGAGTTTATTTGGCGTGCCTTACGCAGGAGAGGTATTCCCGATAAACGTATTGCTATTATCAAAGCTACATATGAAGACACCAAATGTCACGTTCTGCACAGAGGAAGGTTGTCTGAGGAATTTGAGATCCAAAGTGAGGTAAGACAAGGTTTTATCCTTTCACCAATATTATTCCTATTGGTGATTAGAGATGTGCTTCGTACAGCTTTGTCGACGGGAAACGGAGGAATTCGATGGACTCTTACATCTCTACTGAAACATCTTGACTACGCTGACGATGTATGCTTACTCTCTCACAGAATTATGGACATCCACCAAATGACAGCAGATGTGGATGGGGAGGCAGGTGTCGTCGGGCTGAAAATTAATACGTGAAAAACTAAAATTATCAGCCTTGGAACAAACTCATCGGCTCAAATATGCATTGCTGGACAACTGGTAAAGAGAGTAGAGGATTCCCAGTATCTTGGGAGTATTGTCTTGACCGATGGTGGAGTCGACCAGGATCGCCAAAGAAAAGTCTGCGTTCGATCGTATCTCTAACGAACATCTTTACGAGAGAACGGCCCAGGAACCAATAGGCACAACCATCCAACGACGGAAGTGGCAGTGGATTGGTTACACGTTCCGAAATGGTGACAGTTCCATAGCGAACCATGGTATTCATGGAACCCTTTAACTCGGAAGGCAGTTCGGGGAAAAGTTGGGGGGAGCTTAGACACATTGCCAGGAGCCGTACACGATGGCGCGAAGGCGTAGTAGAGGTCCTAGGACTCACAAGGGGATACGGGACATAAGTAAGTAAATAAGTAAATGATATAAATCCAAAAAAGTAATTTAACTTTATGAATGTCAGAATATTAAAATCGCGATTGCGGAAATTGGGCCTACCATTGCCTCGAAAACGAGCCGAAACTCAAAAAACCGTGTCAAAGTCGCACGAAAATCAAGGTCATGCTGATCGTTTTCTTTCGTTACCGTGGTTTGATGTACTCGGAATTCCTTCCGGAGGGATGAACAGTGAATAAGAAATACTATTTAGGCATCATGGGGCGTTTATGTGAGAATACCCACCGAAAACGGCCAGATCTGTGGAAGCACCATCGCACAAAGCCATCGTTGTGCAAGAGTTTTTGACCAAAAAGTCAAAGAATGTCATCGACCAAGCAACGTACTCGCCTGATATGCCATATGACTCCTTTTTCCGAAACTAAATTTACCACTTCGAGGTTGACATTTTGAGCCAATTAAAGCCGCAAAAGATAATTCGCTGAAGAAGCTGAAGGCAATACCTCAATCTGCGAAAAATGTACGGAGGATTGGGTCAAGCGCAGGCATAATTGTATTGGACTCGATGGGGTCTGCTTTGAAGGCGGTAGAAATAGCAATTACAAGTGTCGGCGTTGGTTTGCAAAATTTAAAAATGCCAATTGGGTCCTAAAGGCTGAACCTCGTTCGAGTAGGCCAGAAGAGCTAGATGATGAGCTCCTGAAATCCTACTGTGTAAGGGTAATCGAAATCCGAAGAGAACTCAATGTTAGTCATACCACCATCCATCGACGTAAGAAAGAAGGAAAAAGTCATAAAATTGTGAAAACGGGTACCACACCACCTATCACAAAGAATCGATGTTTGTACCGCACTTCTGCAGCGCCATCATCAAGAGCCATTTTTGAACCGGAGGTGAAAAAGGAGTTCTTTCTCACCTCCGGTTTCTTTAACAAAACTAAACATCGGCACCAATGACTTAATCCAGAAGACAGACGAGCACTACATCCCAGAGATGTAGTTCACCCGCTCAAGATGTTTTTGGGTTTATGGTGGGATGCTGAGGGAATAATCCACTTTGAGCTGTTGCCTCATAGCCAGACTATCACAGCAGAAATCTACTGTCGGTACTAAAGCAGAAACATCTAGACCTGGTTAATTCCACCAGAATAACGCCCTCATACAGCTAGGACCACCTACACACAGTTACAGGAGTTCGGTTTGAGAAAAAAAAAAAATGCGCACCCGCTTTATTCGACAGATTTAGCGCCTTTAGGTTTCCACTTGTTCCGAAGTCTGCAAAACTTTCTTGATGGAAATAATTTTAAATCTCGAAATGATGTTCAAGAAGCTCTTGGAGTATTTTTTTTTTCTCAAGGGAATTCTTTTTAATGACGGCATTAAGAATTTGCCCCTGAGAGGTGGGCCGAAGTGTTGTCTAATATAGGAAATTACATTGACGACTCAATTGTTGTATAACTCCTATACGTACTGACACTAAACCTATACGTATACAAATGAGTTAAGCGTTTTAGGTACGTCCTTACGATATGAGTGGCAGGTTCAGGTCTGCTAAAAATACTTCATCACCAAATAATTCCAATTTGCCAAATGAGCTCCATAAAGACAGATATTGAATGACAGAAGGACAACATCTGATGAATGGATTCAAGACATTTCAAGACTAGATCTTAAGGTATCCGTGAGCAAACGGCACTATCAAAAACATGATTGGTAGCAGGAAGAGTCACATATCCCGGATACGTGATTTCCAGTAACTCTTTCTTTGAATCGAGTCTAAGTTCCATAAGAATACTCGGGCTTTGAGGGGTTTTGGAGAGGAACTACGTATCGGAAACGTGATGTCCAATAACTCTTTATCTCAATCGAATCTCATAAGAATACTCGGGGTTTGAGGGGTTTTGGAGAGGAACTACATCTCGGAAACTCTCAATCGAATCTAAGTTTCATAAGAACAATCGGGACTTGAGGGGTTTTGGAGAAGAACGTGTGCAATCAAGACGATTCCATGGAGAAAATGTGAAGCATTACTGATGGCACTGGAGACTCTGAACTAACTGTATGACTTAGCTAGTATTATCAAGAGAAGCTGTGGAGAACAGCAAGAGAGATACCAGCAACAACATGAAATCATTTAGAAATTTACATTCCAACCCTATAATGGCATTCGTCGTGACATCCTCCAACGTAAGGTGTAATGTCCTTCAAAAAAGGAAAAAGATGGAACTGACTGACTTGCATCGAAGCTTTTCTAAACTACTCTTAGGAATTTGGAAGTGTAAACATTTTAAACAGGTTATCTGCATACATCACCTGGTGCTGTTTTTAGAACAAGTCCAGTAAAATTCTGAGGTCTCCTAGCGTATCGCAATTCGAAAGCATCTGCTTCATTCCCGCCCACTCTCAATCAACAATGCAATCAATCTCAACATTCCTCACCCAACTATTGACTGAAACACCTTAACTGATGTGTGAACACCAAATATTTCACACGGAAATCTAATCCAAACAAAAGCATGTCCCATACGCTGACCGATCTTCAAATATTTTTCCTTTTTTTTGCTAAATATCTACCATATGTTTCGAACAACATCTCAATGTCAATAGTATTACCAATTCAACCTTCAAATACAATAAAAACAATAATTCTAAGCTACCAGCAGGCAAGGCAGACTTGCGACTGCGAAGCGAAAATAAATATCCAGTTTTCTTAACAGATACAAATACTTCTCTCATTCTCGCTATCTTACACGTATAAAATGTATCTCTGACTTAATCAGAAAAAAAATTGTTTAAGAAAAACAGCAAGACTATTATCAACGCTGACGAAAGTGCAAATTAATTTCAAGCAACAAAAAAAAAAAAACACTCCTAATCAGAAGATGCTCTCAGAGCAGAGATAGCCATGCAGAGATACGCAGATTACTTTTTTTTGATGTGGGTGCCTAATTAGGTTACCATAAGTTAAGAAATTCATTTTGAAAATACAAGTTTTGATTTGAAAAAGATACTCCGCAAAAAACCACACTCAGATACTTAAGCGTCACTCTCACTCTCATTCTCGCGATCGCGATGCTCTCATTTCTGTGATCTCTGTTGAGATAAATGATGTAATTATTATTGTATGACAATCTATGGCTAATAAATTATTAAATTTTCCTCCATGTAGGTGTATCTGAGAGGGAGTGTGATCTCATACTCTTTTGACAGATACACATCAACACGATCAGTTTTTGTTTTTTTTTCTCTCCGTCGATCACCGATCGCGCAAAATCTTGAATGAGATGTATCTATCTATGAATTTTTAACCCAAATTTTTTGTAACAATAAACAGATGGTCACCAGGTAGACGATAATCCCTGACTAATTATTCACAAAATATGAGTAACACACCGTGATCGCTCGAAATGGAATAGGTTTGTCTTTAGAACTCAAAAGCCCCGCACAGCTGTTTAGGAAATTTAAAAAAATGCCCACAAAAGCAATTTAAAAAATCCAATTTAACACATTAATTCACCAGTTGAGTGCTAAGTGATCGTGTAAGCATAAAATTAAGACGCGACAGGGAGTTATTTCTTGAAGAATACATAAGTAAACGGCAAAATGCATTCATATACACTTTGACCCCGAAATGGTAGAGAAACGTTAAAATAAAAAAAAATTCAAAAGAACACTATACAGTTGGGTGTTGGAGTAAAACTTTAAACAAAATAAATTACATAATCAACACGACGAAAGCAAAAAGATATAGGTAATTTCTAAAAATATCTCAAAAGATACTTTTTTTCTTCTTTCTAATTTTTGTCATAAAAATTGAATTTTATTTTTTTGTATCTATTGGCTGTTGGCTTAAGCCCACCACACAATAAAACCGCACTTAGAATATATGCACTATTGCACTTTAAGAAGGGATACTGTATATGTATCTAGAACACACAAACCCGCTAGATACAGCGCGTCTGCAGCAGAATTAAACATCTATTCGCTGCGAGATCTCAACACTAACTAAAGAAAATGTTTAAATCTTAAGAAAAAATAGCGCTAGAGTGAGCGAGATTGCGCGCAACGACGACGACTAGTGCCATATGGATTGTCTTGAGAAGAAAAAAAGACTGTTCTCTGTTTTAGATACAAAGATACTCATTCTTAGTTCATACTAGTATGAGTTTTTTTTTTTTTTTTTACGAAGGCGGGAGATTTTGTATTTTGAAGGTCATCGATCCACAACGCGGTAAAATATCTCTTTACATCGAATAAAGAATAATATCGGATCGCGAGTCTGTGATGTGACGAGAACGACGATTCGAATGCGAATGTTAGCAGAAGTACTACAGTGCTTCGATGGTCGATGGTGGGAAGGCTAGTTGGCGGTTAATATCTAGATACACACAGTGGATGGGTGGATGTAGTGTACACACTGCACCAAGTTGTTATGTTTCGTGTTTCTATCGAACACAACACAACGTGTTTGAAGGGTGTTGGGAGTATCTGGCAGTTGCAGTTGGATTTTGTTTTGTATCTGTGAAGTGGGGGTGGATTGTGTGAGAGACATGAGATATTTCTAGCATGAGAGAATTAGATTTCAAGTGCAGTGTAATAAATTCGTTCGGCTGTGGCTACGCATTTTAATTGAATGTTTAAAGTGAAAGAGAAGTAGATTGCACTGTGCGCATTGCATGTGCAATCTAGTTTCATTGGTATCTCATTTTTGTGATGTCTATTGAGTGAGGCAAGTTATCGCAATTCTATGAGGAAATAATACTCGTTAAGAAGATTCTGTTTTGTGTAGTATACTCTTCGAGGTCTAAGGTAGTTGCGTATGAGATCTACGGAAAAAACTTCTGAAACTTTAACTGAGTTTCCGTGTTTTCTTTACAACTGAAACGAAGTATACATACGTATGTCATGAAGATTCATATATATGTATGTACATAATGAATGGATTGATTATCAGTGAAATGCTTTACTCAAAATGCTGTCAACGATTTTTTATCATCCATCAAAAATCCTCATCCTAACCCTCCACGTGGATGCCAGCCGGTAATAACCACCACAGTAGTCTTGTGCGATGTCAAGATGGGGTTAGGTAAGGTTAAGTAGCATTGTATAGGATTTTTAACTCGTCAACAGTTTAATCCTCTACACATGCTTTTTGACCATCGGATCAAGGTACCTGATTTCAGTGGTGGTATGAGCGCTCCAATGCAGGGAACCGTGCCCAAGAATGCAAGGCTGGGGGTAGAACTAGTCTCTAATGAGCTCCTTCAGACGCACGGGCGTGGTCTGTCGTATTTTTGCCTTATCGACAAATCGGCTCTGTAGGGACCGACCTAACTTCCGTAATAATCGTGGGACCAAAAAAAAAAATCCGAGCAATTTATCGAAAGATTTTTTTTTTTTTTTTTCGAGGGTAGGTGAAAAATCTTCCATAGACAGGTTACTTTCCACTGAAAGATCCTGCATATTCCGCAATCTAGACGCGGTTAATCATTATCTCGCCAAGTGAAAGGTTTCGTCCTTTGTAGTCGGCGCAATAAATTGATCTCATCCAAAATTTGTAGGACTGTATTGTTGACATGTCCGATTAGTCGGTTTCTATGCTTTCTGGCGAAGCTTCTAGTTTCTGCTTCGATTGTCGGAATTCCGAGATCCCTGTGGATATCGTCGTTTCTACTTAGCACTTTATTTTGAAAAGCTTGTAAAATATTTGCATTTGTTTTCTTGGTACAACCCCAAAGTTGTATACCGTAGGTCCACACCGGCTTTAGCACTTGCTTGTATAAAAGCAGTTTGTTCTCAGTACTGAGCTGGGAATGTTTTCCGAGTAACCAGTACATTTCTCTATATTTGATTTCGAGTTCTTTTCGTTTCATTTTCACGTGCGAATTCCATTTCAGTCTTGCGTCGAGTGTCATTCCCAGGTATTTGGCCTCGTTTGCAAAGGGTATTCGGGCCGAGTTTGGGAAAATTGGCAAGTCATTAGTTTTCTTGTAAGTGAAATTCACGTGAACAGATTTAGATTCGTTGAGGGCGATCAGTCCCTCGTCCATTCATTTACATTATTCAGTGCGTTTTGCAGTCGTTTCTTCGATTGTTTTACCTACTGCTAGGATAGCGGTGTCATCGGCAAACGTAGCAAGGATAGTGCCATCTTCGTTCGGTATATCACGAGTATATAGCAAATAGGGAAGCGGCCCAAGAACGCTTCCTTGCGGTACGCCGGCCGAAATTTCTTTGAGCTCGGAGTATTCGACTCCATGTCTAACACGGAAGATTCTACTCCCGAGATATGATTCTAGAATATCGAATAAGCATACAGGGAGAGCTTGTCGTAGTTTGAATTTCAAGCCATCATGCCACACCTTATCAAAGGCTTGCGAGACGTCAAGAAATACACTTGAGCAAATCTTTTTTTCTTCAAGTGCTTTCTCGATTACGTCAGTAATTCTATGCACCTGGTCAATCATCGAATGCTTGCTTCTGAACCCAAACTGGTGGGCAGGGATAAGATTATTTTCTTCTATAACCGGTTGGAGACGCCTTAATAATATCCTCTCGAAAATTTTCGATATGATTGGAAGAAGCGAAATTGGTCTATACGATTTAGCCTCATTTGGCGGTTTTCCTGGTTTTAAAACCATTATGACTTCCGCAACTTTCCATTGGCTCGGCACGTGTTTTAATCTAAGTGCAGCATTTACAATATGGAGAAGCTTAATCAATGCTTTTCTAGGTAAAACTTTGAGAATTTCTCCGGTAATCAAATCATAACCAGGAGATTTCTTAGGTTTAAGATTCTCGATCTCATGTTTGAGTTCCCTTAACGTTGCACTTTGAGCGTCAAATCGTCAGATGGTAAATCCAGCCTATTGCGGTTATCGTAAACCACTTGACCATCGTACGGTTCCAGGTGCGCCACAAAGACGTACGCTTTTTCTTTATCTTCCCTCGCCCATTCATTTTGATTTAATTTAATTGCCGGCGCGGTGACTTTCGGCCTTTTGGTGCCTTTTACAGCTTTCCAAAGTGAATTATTGGAATCTTTTTTCGCTGTTAAACTTTCAAGGTAAGAGGCTATTGCACGATTCTTAAAATCCTTGATAGTCTTCTTCAACAAATTGCACAGACGATTCAAGTGTGCTTTATGCTGCGGAGCACGACTCTGTTGCCATTTTTTACGCGCTTTTTTTTTCCCTTAACCAATTCTTTTATTTCCGGAGGATATCGTAAACCGTATCTGTCCGGCGTTTTTCTTGGATTAGGAGTATTATTCCAAGAGGCGAGCTGTACGATCTCAACGAAGCGATCAACTTTAACCTCAAGTTCATAGGGTGTCGTAAGTGGAACGCTTAGTTCAACGTTATCTTCAATTTCGTTCCTAAAGCCTTCTCAGTTAGTTGTTCGACCAGTTAATCTTGCTGGCTCTAGGTTATAGACTATTATTACCCTGATTGTTAAAATAACTAGTGAATGATCAGACGACAGATCAAAGCAGTCTTCGACTTTTATGTGGTTGGTAGATATTCCTTTCACAACGAAAAAATCTATCAGGTCAGGTATTTTCGAAGTATCAGTTAGCAGTAAGTTGGTTTACCCGTCGAATGGAAATCACAACTGTACTCCATACCTACCCCATAGAGCATTCTACCTTTTTTCGAGCTGTATCTTGAGCCCCAGAACGTATGTTTCGCATTAAAGTCGCCGCCGATGATAAAATTAGGTTCTTGCGATTGAAACAAGTTAGTAAAATCAGATTTTTCAAGCGCGGAACGCGGTGGACAGTAGATAGATGAGATTTTAAGAGTACGCTGACTATTTTTAAGTCGAATCGTGCACAGTTGCAAAGTTTCAAGTTCTATCCTTAGGTCTTCGGATTGTTCGATACAGTCTTTAATAAATAACGATGATCCGCCTCTCGCTTTTCCCGAAGGGTGACAAGCGTGGTAATCATTATAGCCTTTTATTTTTAAATGCGATTCCTTTTTTACGTGGATTTCAGAAGTCAAACAAATATCAATATCTTTTTCACGCATGAATATTTCCAATTCGTCGAGTTTTTGCAAAAGTCCGTTTGCATTCCAAGTACATATTTTTAACATTTGTTTGTCATTCATATTCTAGTTGAAGTACGCGTTTTCTGAGAATTATTTTCAAGCTTAACCAGCCTATCGAGAATAATTTTATTTATTTTGCTTTGTTCTTCAAATTTCTCGAGAATAATCAACAAAACATGAGAGACAGGGTCCGTCGAAATTTCAAGGTTTTTTGGTTTTTCGGATGCCGCGGCCTGAGCGTAGGTCTGCACTGCACTCCTGCTGTCCGAGGGTTATTACCTGGCGGCTTTTTCGACGTTGACTTTTCAGTACTGATTCTTTTAAGAACTGAGGTCGAGGACTTTTCTGTTGTCACTCTTTCGATCACCTTTTTGCGCTCTGAACCCGGTAGTTTTAGTTTGCCTACTTTCTCCTGTGCATTCTTACTCTTTGGCTTAGTTTGCAGTTTAGATTTTGCAAGGGGCTTAAGGAGCATATCTCTCCGTTTTTGCAACTTCTTAGCTACTTCACAGCCTCTATAATTTGCCGGGTGCTTTTCCTTACAGATAGCACATGTTGCAGAGGTTTGTTTATTTACTCCACAGACTTGGGAGAGGTGATTTCCGGCGCATTTCACACATCGCGGTTCATTTTTGCAGTACATTTGCGTATGATTAAATCCTTGGCAACGTTTGCACTGCGGAATCATCCTTAAATTTCTACGCATGGGCTCGATTTTGACCACGATATTTAGTATGGCTCTAATTCGGTAGATATCGTCGATATTATCCGATTTATCGAAGGTAAGTATAAAAAGCGGAAGTCCACGCCTTACCAAGACGTCTTTATCTATTTCCGTTTGTTGCTTCTCCTTCTTGATGATATTAACGGCATCAAGAATTTTAAAGCCTTTGGCTTGAAGGTCAGTCATAACCTCTTCTTTGGTGCATGAGGGGTGGAGTCCCCTTGCAACGATACGATGTGGCCTTTCTGACTTAATTTCGAAAGTATACCACTGAATTTTTTCTGTATTTAGCTTTTGGGACACAGCTCGGTAGTCATTGAAGGCATCGACGTTGACTTTCCACGCATTATCCTTCAAAGACGTAACCTTATACTTTGATGTTATTATTCCTTTAATGAGGCTTTGCAACTTATTGTATTCCGTTATCCCGACGATGTTTATTGGTGGGGGTGGACGAAATTGCGCTCGAAGTTGCTTTTCTTGCGGTTCTTTGTGATTTTCTTCTTTCACGGGCTCGACTTCGTGCGATGAACCGGCTCTCCGTTTCTTACTAGGTCTTTTCTTTGGGACCCAATATGTTTCGCGTGCTAGCTCTTCTACATTCGCGTTCTCTCTCGAAATGCGTTTTCTTTAGGACCTTATTTTCTTCTTTTAATAAGTCTATCTCTTTCTTAAGATCTTGATAGAGTAGATCCATTTCGTTAAGCTTGATTCGGAGTGTTTTATTTTCTTCCTCAAGACTTTTATATTTCGCTGAGTCCTGAATTTCGCGCGCTGGCGCTTCCGGTGGACTTCTTTTCCCGGAGTTATTCGATCTTGGTGGAGGAGATCGACATACCCTTGCACTTTTTAAGAAGGGATTTATTAGTTGCAATAACTGGCTCTCCCCAGAATCCGTAGAGCCGACCTCCGAAGAGGGTGGATTTTCCAGTGAACCTGGGCTGCCACCTGGGGTAATTAATCGTTTTGTTTTGTTCATTACATTTTGTGTATACACTACGCTCGGTATACGGAGGGTGGATTATCGAAAGATAAACTGCTCGCCTCCAGTCAGGAGACCCTAGTCGAAAGGCGAACCCCACAGGCGGATCAGTAGAAATGCGGTGAAGTGGGAGGGTTATGATCCATTATTTTCGGAACATAACCTCGCTGATAAAAGGTAGAAGAAGAACCGCAGGAAAAGTGCGTACCAGAGGGCCATCTTTAATCTGGGTAAAATTACCAAGAACAAAGAGGCCGGTACATTTTCTGCGCGGGACCTGGCTGATAAACCAAGATATCAGAAGATCGTTGATGAGTACATCAACTCCCGTACCGAACAACATCAACCTCAACAACCGCGAAAGACCGAAGCAGCAAAGCGCAACCGCTCCGTGAAGGAAGTCAAGTCTGACTCACAACGGATCAAAGTTGCGAGGCTCTCTACCGCTAAGTCTAATGACCCATCTACCTCAGTACCCCAGACGAACTGTGAGCGAGGTTGTCAGAGACGACCTACAAGTCGCATTGGTGGATGAGCGCTCTACCGGCGCTGTGGCAAAGCAGTGGCTGACGCTTGGGGTGCGATAGAGGTCAAGCTATCGGAAATGGTGATGGAACACCTAATGAATAACCTAGGAGGACCACTACCCTGCCTTGACTCAGCTGAAGTCATAAGAGACAGAGTCAGCAAATGCGAGGACGCCTTCTCCAAGGAATTCCTAAGCGGCTGCGTTCACAAGACCCGTGACGCGTGGCCGGCTTGCGACTCAATCTAATCCTAGAGATATTCCAGAGATATTCTTAGGAGACCCAGGATCCGCATTTAATCCACCACATCCGTGGTGGAATAAGGAACTAGCTAAAACTAGGAAAGGAAAAGGGGAACTTCTAAATGGGGCAAAGCGGATGATATCTTCGATTGAGAATTATATAAAAACAGAAGCGATACAGAAAGCCAAACGCCATTCTTGGCAGCACTTCTGTGACGAACTAAGGGTGACGACAGAAATCGCGAGACTGAAAAATCCTCTGCAAAAAGTCCAAAGCTATCTCTCAAGGACACTGACGAAAAATTGATTGAATCATCTGTTTCGGAATAGATAGGATTGCTGCTGAAAACGCACTTTTCGTGCTGTACCACCCAACCTTCCAAGAACAACAGTACCCAAAACACCATGGAAACCGGTCCCGCTGCAAATGTGATTACATAGGACAGAATTGAGTAGGCTGTCGGATTATTTTCTTCCTTCAAATCTATCCTGCAATGACAATTATTCCGGTACCTAAAGAACTGTATGTCAATAGCCAAATCGATAAAGAGATAATGAGTATCGATTCAGACTTCCTGGGTTTTCTCCAAGGATCAGCCGCAGTGTGAAGATTTGATCGATTGTTGACTTTCCTGGCCTGAAACCGCATTGATAGAAGCCAATCAGTCTGTTGATGAAATGTTTCAGGCCCTCACACAATGTCGCAGAAAAGATTTTGTATGCAATTTTGAGAAGACTGATGCCTCTATAATTGGCGGAGTTGAGAAGGTCTCCTTTCTTGTGGATCGGGAAAATGATGCTGAGAATCTATTCATGAGACGTACACTCGTCTGACCAAATCTAAGAGATGAGTTGGTGTATGCTCTCTACCAATTCATCACCACCTGTCTTTCGGCCGGTGCTCTTTCTTCTTCTTTGGGGAAGCCGATGTTTTTTTCGTCACTTTTGCTCGTACAGCTCGCGATCAGCTCTCGTCTTCCTTTGCAGCCCGGCTTTATATTTTTCTTGCCTTTCTACATGCGCTCTCCGGCATTCTTCAGCAAACCAGGGGTTTCGCGATGTTGATCGGGCGAAATCCAGCACATCAGTTGCGGCATTTCTGATGACATGTTGGCAGCGTTATCACTGGTCTTCGGTACTTGATGCTGGCGGTATGAGGATGGTTGAGAGATTCCAGTGAAGAATGGCGGTTTCTTACGATTGTAGCTTTTAAACGTCAAATTTTTTCCCAGTGATTCTTTTTTGTTGTGTCGTTTCGGATATCCGCTTTCGCACCTTGACTACATCGAGGTAATGATCCTAGTCTATCTTGGCAGCTCGAAAAGTTCGGACATTCAGAATACTGGAGGCATGTCTTGCATCGATCGCAATATGATCAATTTGGTTAATCGTTATATGAACATTGGACCACCATGTCTGCTTGTGAGTATTGAGATGAGCAAACCATGTGCCCTTCCTGGACGGCTGTTATACGAATATCTGGACACGAATGTTGTCCTCGTTTTGCTCGGTGGGGACGTCAGCCGTTGAATCAATTTTATTCAAGGATTTTGGTTATTTCGGAATTTGTTTTGAAAAAGTACTAATCCCTCCTCTGTCGTCTGCTGCCCCCAATGCCTTCCAAAGGACTTGGTTATCCAATCTCCAACCAAGGTACTAGACACCCAGCCGGTCACCAACGTGGAGATGGAGAGTAGGAGTTGGTAGGCTTAGGCTAAGTGAGAACTTTATGTTTTCATGTAATCACATGCACTGCCTTTTGGCTGCCACCTAATACGCTAATTTTTTCCTCAAGATTTTATATTACAGGGCATTAATCTTCAAGAAATTGTTCGTTTGTCCTGTATACGATTGCAAAAATCGAATTTTCAAGAAGGTTTATGAAAGACTTACTTCTTTTACGATGTTGATATATACATTCGCATTGTTGCCACTTAACGCATCGCAACTCAAAAAGATAGTCCTTCCTCTAATACAATACAATACCTTTCTAGTCGGCGGACAGTGTACAGATCGGTGCTAGGTTCTTGTTGAAGATCTTTGGAATAGAAAATGTTGCTATTTATTGTGCACAATTTTCAATTATTTACTTACACGACTGGGTGTTAGTGCCTTTAAAGTGAAGACCAGTTTTGCTAGCCACTCCTAAGAAGGCATTTGTATGGTGAATCAGATGGTGTCAGACTTTGGAATTTGACATACTCGTATGGTGCAGTGATGACAATATGCAGCTCGTAACAACATGACTTATAGTGAAGCAATATTTCTCGTCCTAACTTACTTATTCACTCACTTAAAGGGCTCCCGACCATTAAAGAGTCACTGCCTAAGACACGACTGCCTCTACGGTCCCGGGCAGCGTCTTCCAGCTGTAAAGACCAAGTTTTTTGACATCCGCGACAGCTTGGTCTTTATACCGGAGGTTCGGTCTTTTTCGCCGTCTCGAACCTGGAGGCTGAGATTCAAAGATTTTCTTGGCTGGAACATTGTTGTCCATTCGCACGATATGGCCGAGCCAATGTAGTCGGCGTGTCTTGGTTTTTTGGACTACACCCACATTCTGGTACAACTCATAGAGTTCGCGGTTGTATCTTTTCCTCCATTCGCCCTCCTCGCATGTGGGAGCTAATATCCGGCGAAGTATTTTTCGTTCAAAGGTACCCAATATTTGCTCTGCTTTCTTACTTATCGTCGAGTAGTGGGCGCCATAAAGCAAACTGGTAAGATGGCCGTTCTATAGAGCATTAATTTGGTCCATCGAGTTAGGAGTTTTGAACCTAGTTCTTTTGCCAAAACGAAGTAGTAGCGGTTTGCTAGGATTATTCTTCGTCAGATCTCCACGAAAGTGTCATTTGTGAGGCTTATGCTTGCTACGAGATATGTAAACTCATTAACTACCGCGAAGTTGTAGTCATCAACAGTAACGTTCTGTCCAAGGTTTTGAGCAGATAATTTTTTGTTTGTTGACAACATGTACTTAGTCTTCTCCTCCTCATTTACTTCAAGACATGCTCGTTTCGCCTGCTCTTCAAATGCCTCTACAACGGCTTGCGACGATCTTCCGATGATGTTAATATCACCGCCTATCCCATCACTTGGATGGATTTGTGAAAGATAGTGCCTTAGTGACCGTGTTTACACCTGCCCTGCGAACTTTCTGCTCCAGCTGTCACATGACAGCGCATCTCCTTGCCAGAATCCGGTGCATGTTTGGAAAAGTTCGGAAGGTCTATTTCCACGCGACATACATGGATAAGTTTTGACGGTATCCCGAATTGAGCCATCGCTTGGTAGAGTTCAAGACGATGAATGCTGTCATAAGCGTCCCTACTCGTTCTCACAGACATGCCTAAAAAGCCGTTCTATAATGCATTTCTTACGCAAGGCGATCTAGGTAAAACCTCTGTTCAGGGGGCTCCGTTGTATCAATAAGTTCTTATATTGTTTCTCGTTTTCAGAACTAATGTCTAACATCTGCGACTCTTTATGTGCTCAAAACACTTTGCGGATTTGTAGTTCTGGTTATATTCGTCAACCAATTTGGAATTAATTCCTCTAAACGGGTTTATATCTAATTCCTCAGTCGTATCCTTTTTCCATTAAACACTATACATCTCTACGACTAAATGGCTTCCATATACGGTTGCAGTCAGTGTCCTCAATCATTCGACTTCACATTATTCAAATTGCCTTTCTCCCTTCGCCTGACCAGGTGTAACCCAACAACAACAAAAAATACAAGCTCCTCTAAGCGAAACATCAGAATCCAATCAAGATTTGTCACCACACCTTAAATGGCCGCACAAAGGGAACCCACCAAACTAACCAAGCCATGCCTCCTTTGAACCGTAAGATGGGAGCGCGATACATTTGCACGATAAAAACCTTTAGAACAATACGAGCATAAAACTTATAATTCGCGATCGTTTGTTATGATTTCGCCTTTGGATGTGAAATGCTCGGTGAGGAGAGCGTGCGAGCATTACAACTTGCAACTACGATCATCCATTAGGTGGACGCCATATAGCACAGATCTCAGACATCATCGTTTGCGTTATACCTTTTAGCCAGTAATACATTAGATGATGATATTTTCGACCGAATGAGAGAGAAAAGAGTATACCTATAGTAACAAATTGCTGTTGTAATCTTCAAATAGACCGCACACAACGTTGGCAAATTGTTTTTAGATACACAAATAGTAAAAAGAGAGATTAGTTTAGTCTAAGTGCTGGGCTTGGAGAGAAACAAGACACACAGAAAGGCTAGAAAGGGTTCATTAGTATGTACCCTATTTCTTCAAAGGAGTCAAAGGAGTTATGGAGTACCGCTTAAATTGTATCCTCAATGACGAATAACAACGGTAAAGCGATGATTTTTGGGGTAGTATTTGCGATCTTTTTATGGAATTCGGTTGTAGCTAGTAGCATCAACAAAGTATGTTCAAAGGCAGTGCTGAACTTTTCACATATTTACCCCTATTCCCGTTGTCAGTTTTTGTGAAACGAAAAGAATAATTGATGCACTTTTGGGCCCGTCAATTTATCCCCCAAGCAAATAGTCAACAACTGCAATAAAGACCAAGTTGTCGGTATCAGTTTGTATGGCCATCTGCCTTCTGTTGTATTAGCCCAACGAGTTTGCCACATAGCTAGCTGCAGGCCCTGCCCTTTCCTTAATTATGATCACCTTGATACCAGTGGTGTCATGTTGGCTCAATGCTCTTCTGTTATATATCCCAAGCATTCCATCTGCGAAGATGTCGATGGGGACCATTCCAGCTACAACAAATGCAGCTTCGCCAGAAATGGTTTGAAAGTCCCTGATTGTCCGTAGCGCGCAGAGTCTGTATGTTGACGATAGTCTCCTTTTGGTCTCCTTCGTCCTTAGTGCTTCCATCCAGACTGGAGCGGCATATAACAGAACTGAGGTGATGACTCTGGAGAGTAGAATCCTTCTAGCGTACCCAGGTCCACCGATGTTAGGCATTATACGCGAAAGAGCTCCCTGCATTTGATATGCTTTTTTGGTAATATAACCAATGTGCATTTTGAACTACAGTTTGTTGTCAGCATTGCTCCGAGGTATTTAACCGCCCCTTTGGACCTGATGGTTTGGTTACCAACCTGAAAGTTGTCGAATTCAATGGTTTACCGGTTGGTTATAAGGACAGCTTCTGTTTTATGGTCAGCTAGTTCTAATCCGGCTCTTATCCGAGGAATTCCGTCATGTGTAGCTGATTCCACTGCACGAGTCTGTTCAGCTACTGTTACGACGGCAATGTCATCGGCGAATCCAATTATCGCTACTCAGCCAGGTAGTAATTGTAGAACTCCGTTACACATACACAGATTACAGGGATATCATATCCGACAAAAGTGGTCCGGTAAGACCGATCTTTGTGGATCTCCCGCAGTGACGTTGTAGTATTTTACCTTTTCGTCGATATTGTACCTCAGCTTCCCGTTGTTGAAATAGTTCGTCATTGTACGCAGCAGGTAATATGGCGTATTCAACCTCGCAAGTGACCTTATAATAAACGACCAGTTTGCATAGTTAAATTTATTTTTAACGTCCAGCGTTACTACTGTACAATACTCCTTTGCGCCGTAGAGCCGTATTTCTCCTTCGATGGCACATTTTGCTATATAGACTACAGGCTATTATGGCATCAACAGTAGATCGCGCTCTTCTGAAGTCAAATTCGTGGTCTGAGAGACTCCTTTCTCTTCTGTTGTTGCTAGTAATCTATTATAGATTATCTTCTCGACGATCGTTACCTTCTTCTTCTTCTTCTTCTTCTTCTTCTTAATATTTTGACGAGGTTATAATCCGAAAGCAAGAGATCATAACCCTCCAACATCACCACATTTCTACTGATCCGTCTGTGGGGTTTGTGGGGTTCTCTAGGATCTTTCCCATAGTGTCCAATAGGCATATTGGGCGATAGGAAGATGGTTCTCCTGGAGTCTTCTTTACTTCTGGTAGCAAGACCAAATGCTGTGTTTCCCATTTTTCATGAAATGTTCTTTCCTTGAGGCACTTCTGTACTTTTTTACAGCCGCCCTTACTGCCTTATTCAGGATGCCGTCGGTTCCGGGCGCCTTGCTAGCGCCTATCTCTCTGCATGTATTTAGCAGCTCCTTCCGAGTAATTAATGGGATATCCTCTGGATTCACATCTCTGGAATATTGCACATAGTAGCAGGTCTTTGGGGGAAGAGGTGTTCTACTATTGATCTCACCATTATTGGGCATGCTATTAGAGAAGTCATGTAGCCCTTCATTTTCGCCATCACCATTCTGTATGTCGAGTCCCATGGGTTAATGTCGACTTCTTAAGAAAGACTTTTAGCATGTGGTTTTGCTCTCCTTGATGGCCCTATTTAAGTTACGTCTCGTCTAAGGGTGTCCAGGTATTGTTGGAAATCCGCTCTCCTTCTTGATCGCTGGATTTTGCACCGGTAATTAGCACAGTTTGCACCCAGGGGGAAGGAAATGTTCCCTCCATTCATTCGGTATTGGAGCACTTCTCATAAATTTGAAGATCAAAATCCTGAGCCCGATGTCTCCCATCTTTTTCCAGAACTCAGAGGATATCTCGTCTGGCGCAACCGCTTTTCGTTATTTGAAGTATAATAGTTTACCGCCTCACTAACTTCTTCGACTGAAGAAGTCGGATATTTCTTCACAGGTAGGGGTGGCTCTTTGAAGGTATAGCCCTTCAAGTCCTTCAATACTGTCGCAGCTATGCAGAATTTCGTCTTCATCCACAAGAAGCTGGTCATGAGCGTTGTTAATGACCTTTGGCGAATGAATCTCCTGAGGTATTCGTCCTTCTTTGGGCGGCTATTTTGAAGATGGTTGCGCCCTTGTTCATATTGTGTCGTCGCAGCTCCTAGATGGTCTGGTTTGTATCAGCAACCGGGGAAGACACTTCCTCCAGTTTTCGATATAGGCCCTCCGTACTCTCTGCTTGAAGCTGGACGCATTTCTGCTTCGCTTGCCTCTTGCAGCATCTGCATTCGTGGCTGGCTTTTTCGTCTCTATTATTAGAGGGGCACTTTCACCAAGCTTTGAAAACCAATTTCTTTACATTTATCACTTTTTCAGCTTCATGACTCCACTACCATGTTTCTTTGGCTTGTTGGTGATGGCCTTTTGAAGCTCCTAGCAGTAAGTTAGTCTTCTCTAAGCAACTTTACTGTAGGGAATGCCACATACCTATATATTGTGCTCTGCATTCTTCATCCTCAGCTCCGTTAATAGTGCATGTGATCTGGTGGTGCATGATCTGGTTCTTTGTTTGTTTTTTTCTTTTTTTCACTGTCTCCATAAAAATGTCTGTTAGTAGGAGACGGTGTTGCTGGGCGATCGCTTCTCCTAGGATCACTTTGCAAACTTTTTCCTAAGGCTTCATGAAATGGTAGGCAATCTGGGTTCCACTTCCATCACTCCTGTAACTAATGCGGTGCCGGCTTTGCTTGATGAACATATTCCTGTCTTCACCAAGAAGGTTCCTGAATTCAACTACAATTCTTTCTAATCGAAGAATTTATAGAATACGGATAAAATCACATCATGTATGACAAACGACAACGGGAATCGGGATGGTTATGGGATTTTACCTGCAATAATTGTTACCTACAACTGCCATCACTGACCACAACTCAAATTGATTCAAAATCGCCTGTCCACATTCTTTCCTCCGTTCAAATGTTACGCCCCCTGTTCCAGATAGCTCTTCTAACTATTCACATCTGTGTTAAAAAATTTCCACCAAGAACACAACTGTCGAGTGCCGACATTTAACAAAACAAGCCAACATTTGTTCTACATCCACCACAGCAGGTATCCATGCCGCCGCCACTAGTCTGGTCTATAAAATCAATAAAAATCCATGGAGAATAGCATTGAAACAATCTACTGCAATCGCGCGTAATTATTCGCGTAAAAATCTACAGATAAACTGCCAACACTTACGTTCACTTAGTGCCACAGCAATAGATGGCCTGGCCACAACTGACAAATGAACATCATCTTCGTACGAGCTTCGTTCCCAGCAAGGAGCAACAGCTGCATCAGTGCACCGATGATCACGAGCGGGCTTATTGCAAGCAATTTACTTCAATTGCCACCTTGAAGTGAACGCAAACGAGATCCACGATATCGCGTCAACAATTCAATTCCCCAATTGAATTTGACCACATTTGGTCAGCGTGTGTTTAGTAGGCAGGTATGCGGACGAACGACAAACGACTGCTACGACAACGACGACGACGACGACGATGGCTCTCTCTCGCCTCTATGATGACCAGATTACGCGGCATAGAAATAGGTGTCCGGGACCGGGCCTGCCATTGACCATTAGCGTATGCACAAATTAGACGGAGTGAGATTGTGCATCTCGGTGCAGTGCAAATGTGATTCGACTGCATAAGAACCGGTGATGAGGAAGTTTATGGACAGAAATGCATATGGAATGGTGCATACACGACGTCTTCATTCGGTGATGATTAGATTCAATTCAAATTTAAGGTTTAACGATAACGCTGATTGAACGCAAGAAGAAACTATTAAGCGAAGATGAGCTGATTGGAAAATTCAAATACCTGCCTTTACGGGCTGCTTAAGTGAAGGCTTGTACAATGAAACTCATTTTGTCAAACCATTTGTAATGATCGAGTTAAGACTCTTGCCGTCAATAGTTTGGCACGTAGGTCAGGGAATTTTTTTTTTTTCTTGGTCTGGTACTTAAAGATAACAATGGGACACTCAGACATTCAGTACGGTATTGGTGACATGGTTTGTAATTCTCTAGGAAAAAATGTTTGGAATGGACGAACTCCTTTGGGGTTACCCATCATGTAGCATACCAAATGAAAACTGAAAGCACAAAGACTTCGAAAAAGTATTTTTTTTTAAACAAAGAGTTTTGGGGACCAAC
The DNA here is from genome assembly GCA_945910035.1 of Brachypalpus laphriformis. NCBI lineage: Eukaryota > Metazoa > Arthropoda > Insecta > Diptera > Syrphidae > Brachypalpus > Brachypalpus laphriformis. Next base: position 41,556,537 of record OX246753.1, read on the forward strand.
AAATTAAAAGATGGATGAAGCCCCAAGTGAATGTATTAATGCGGAAAATCTTTAAAAAAGAAAATGATTTACAATCATGAGGATATTGCGCGACAACTATAAGAATCTTTTGATACACAATGTTAGTCAGAAACTAATTGGGGAATCCTGCAAGAGTACGCTTTAGAATGTAGTGGCTAGATAGGAAATAACACGCGATGGACATTTTCATCGACAATGAGGGAGCTTTTGACATTGGGACTTTTGACTGCATTTGCGACTCCGCCAGATGAACCTTTAGTGCTGTGGATGAAAGCAATGCTTATGATTAGAACTTTGGCAGTGGATGCGGATTGTGGCCGATATGTTATGACAGGCATAAACAGGGGCTGTCCGTAAGGTGGCCTTCTGTTTCCACTGCTTTGGTGCATGGTGATCGACTCTGTGTTGAGTACTCTAAATAGATCTAACGTCTATGCTCAGGCATATGCGGTTGATGTTGCTGCACTTTCTGTCGGACCATGCCTGGCGATTGTCTATGGTAACGCGCAGGCGGCCGGCGCTAGACATGATCAATGAATGGTGCGCTAGGAGTGGGATTTCAGTAAATCTTCTAAAAGCTGAGGTTGTTCTCTTCACGAGAAGGAGAATTCTATTCGGTCTGACTCAGCCAGTGCTAAAAGGTGTCACTATCCGTATTTCAAATGAAGCCAAATATCTAAGAGTGATTCTAGATAAAAAAAAACTTAATAAACACGTCGAGCCGAAAACATCCAAGGCGCTCTCAGTTTTCTGGCAGTATAAGGGTGCTTTTGGCAAGACATGCGGCTTACCACACAATACGGTTCTCTGGATCTACACGGCAATGATAAGATCATTTCTCGTATATACGTCGATTGTTTGGTGGAAGGGGCTCTTGCGTAAATATGTGGCTGCCTTTTGTGCCGAACTCCAAAGAACGGCTTGTCCCGGCTGCACGGAAGCTTTTCCGAGTACGCCCGGCTCTGCTCGAAACGCTTTGTTGAACTTACATCCTCTTTATACTTATATCATGGGCCATCCATCGTCTTAGGCGAGGTGGTTTTTGGTATAATCCATACTGAAATTTTGATCAACTTGTCTCATAGGTATGCCGTCTGATACAATGACAATTAGAAATTCAGCAGATACACAACTTCAGAGTCGACTTTCCTTGTGTTCATCACTGGCTTCGACCAGAGTCTGAGCCAGGAATGAAATGCTGTCATATTTTCACGGACAGATCTAAAACCAGTCAGGAGTCTGACGCTGGGGTCTTCGTGGAAGACGACAACATTATACAATATTTCTTTTCTCCAAAGGCACATATTCGTCTGTTTTCCAAGCGGAAACGTATGCAATCTTTATTCCCATGGACTATGTTGTCCGTAGTACTGTTTATGTGTCTATAGTGAGAGCTTAACGACTTGCTTAACCCTATAACCACTTCCAAAATAGTTCGTGATATCAAAAACTCTTTGAACTCGGTCGCAAGGCTGAATTCTCTTTATCTTATCTGGTTTCCAGGTGACTCTGGATCCTGGGGAACGAGATCTCCGATGAGATTGCTAGCCAAAGCCAAGATGAGGCTTCCTCAGGTCCCGACCCTGGGTTGGATCTCCGTGTGTCCTTGGTCAGAACTTCCTTTGACGACTGGGTCTCTCATAAACACAATTGTATGTGCATGACCAGGATGCAGGTTGACTAAACGAATGCTCCCGAACGTCTGTAAGAAATCAGCGGCGTTCTTGCTGTTTCTCTGCAGCACCTTAATATGCTGGGCTTACGTGGCACTACGATCTGAAACTGGTAAGTTGTTCTTAACCTCAGACTGTAAGAAAGACGCAATGAAACCTTTTGAAGATATCCTCCACAGCTCACCAAAATAAAAAAAATAAAAATATTTGGCGCAACAGCTCTTTAAGTGCCAGAGCCTAGCTCCTCGCAACCACTCGTGTTGTGTGCGTTATATTTTTCACACGAATGGAAGGGGCCTACAGTTTAGTGCCGAATCCGAACGGCGATTTGAGAAGCTTTTTCGCGACAATAATACTCTCGGATGTTTGTCAGACGCTCGCGAGAGGTGGGACGGTGAAAAACGTGTTGGTGTTTCTGGGATTCAAACTTGGAACCTCATGCGCAGTGATCCGATACACTAACCACTCGCGCCACGGCGCCCACTCCACAGCTTACTGCTACTTATATAATATCGTTGTTTATCAAAGTAAACTCTTTATGCCTTGTTCCGCCATAAATTTTGGTACAGAACTTCTAGCACAAACTATATGAAGACAAAAATTTATTTTCAGCGCAAAGAATATCACCCAGTTTGGTTTCAGCTACTGATCGGCTATCATGGAGTGGGATCGATGGCAAGGGTTATTCGGGATGATTTCAATATGAAAGCCTTTTGTTGGCCAACTAGAGATCTACGAGTATTGACGATTAATTTAAAGTAAATAAGTCTTGAAAGAAGCAAGATACTCTTGCGCTGGAAGGCGGATAACGATCACGAGAATATCCTTTTTATAGACGAAAGATTTTCACCGTCGAAGAAGTTTTTAATAAGCAAAACGATAAAATTGATATAAGGAAATCTAAAGAAGAAAAAAAACAAAAAAAAAAACAGTTCCTAGGATTCACCGAGGTAATGGTTTGGTGGGAGGTATCCCATCAGGGAGTTGCTCTTTTCCATTTTTGTAAAAAAGTATCGAGTAACACTTGCTTAGCCGTATGGGCTAATGTATCGTATTAACAAGAGCGGTTGCACTCGACATCTCAAGAGCGTTTGATCGGGTTCGGCATAGTGATCTATTAAGCAAATCAGCTTGCTATGGACCACCACAACAAATCTGCCGATGGATACTTACTTACTTACTTAGGTGGCGCTACAGTTCGGGGTGAACCTGGGCCTCAACCAACAAACTTCTCCATTTAGCTTGTTATTTAGCTAATTGCCTCCAGTTGCGCACTCCAAATTGGTCGAGGTCCCCTTGAACTTGTGCGCGCCACCTACGGCGATGATTCCCTCTACTGCATCGTCCCTCGGGGTTAGATTCGAAGACTCTGCGGGCCGGAGCGTTGGTGTCCATTCGCTCTACATGTCCTAGCCATCTCAGACGTCCAATACGCAGTTTTTTGACTAGGTCGATGTCGCTGTACAACTCGTATAGTTCGTGATTAAATCTTCTCCTCCAAAGCCCGTCAACGCAAACGCGACCGAAAATCTTACGAAGAATTTTTCTCTCGAAGCAACCAAGGATATCTTCATCCTCTTCTAATAAAGTCCATGTTTCAGCGCCGTAAAGCAGGACTGGGATGATCAAGGTCATATATAGAGCCTCCTTAGTTATTCGAGATAGGGCTTTGCTGTTGAATTGCCTTATAAGCCCAAAAAACAGCGATTGGCAAGAGTTATTCTTCGATTGATTTCTCCGCTGATCTTGTTTGTAGAATTTATAGCAGAGCCAAGGTAGACAAAGTCCCGTACTACCTCAAAGTTATAGCTGCCCACTGTGATGTTCTGTCCAATTCGTTGGTGTTGGCTTTCCCTTCTTGTTGACAGCATATACTTGGTTTTGCCCTCGTTTATCGCTAAACCCATTTTGGCCGCTTCCGCCTCAATGCTTGCAAACGCACCGGTGACAGCCCGCTGAGTTCTTCCGATAATGTCTATATCGTCGGCGTATGCAAGCAGTTGAACAGACTTCTGATAGATTGCGCAAATCGGGCAAACGATGCTGAGATTCCATTCATCAGGCATACACTCGTCTGACCAAATTTTAGAGATGAGTTGGTGTATGCACTCTACCAATTCATCCCCAGCTGCCTTGAAAAGTTCGGGCGGTAAGCCGTTAGGTCCAGCAGCCTTGTTAGATTTCAGCTTGGATATTGCTATCCTCACTTCGTTTTGGTCAGGTGGACGCAAATTTTGACTATCATCGTCTATGTTGAATGGTTCGTTCTGCCTGACAGCGGGATGTAGGTCTTCGTAGCCGTTATACAGCTTGCAGAAGTGGTTTTTCCATATTCTCAGCAGCGACTGTAATTCTACTACGAGGTTTCCATTTTCATCTCTACAAGTTTCTGTACGGGTATTGCTTCTCTGACATGTTCTTTTAACTTTTGGTAAAACTTCCGTACATTGTTCCTGGAGTATAAACTCTCCATATTCTCAAACGCGCGCTTCTCTTGCTCTTCCTTCTTCTTTTGGAGAAGCCGATGTTCTTCCCGTCTCTTTTGCTCGTAGAGCTCACGAGCAGCTCTCGTCTTCCTTTGCAGCGCCGCTTTGTATGCCACTTGTTTTGCTGCATGCACTCGCCGGCATTCTTCGTCAAACCAGGGGATTCGCGGTGGTAGACGAGCGAGACCCAGCACATCAGTCGCGGCGTTTCTGATGGCATGTTGGCAGCGTTGCCACTGGTCTTCGGCACTTGATGCTGGCGGCAAAGGGGTGATTGAGGGAATTCGGGATACGCGTTCAGCGAAGAGTCTGGCAGTCTCTTGCGATTGTAGCTTTTCGACGTAAAATTTTCTCACAGTGATTCTTCTTTGTTGCTCAATTTGGGATATCCGCATTCGTACCTTCGCTACAACAAGATAATGATCCGAGTCTATGTTGGCCGCTCGGAAGGTCCGGACATCCAGAATACTGGAGCCATGCCTTGCGTCGATCGCAATATGATCAATTTGGTTGATCGTTACATGATCATTGGACCGCCATGTCTGCTTATGAATATCGATATGAGGAAACCATGTGCTTGCTATGGTGATATTTCGCTCCAGTGCGAAATCAATTAGCTTTAGTCCGTTATCAGACGTGGTGTCGTGTAGGCTATGATTACCGACTGCCCTACCAAAGACGTCCTCCTTTCCTATTTTGGCGATAAAATCGCCCAATACGATTTTAACGTCGTATTTAGGACATTGCTCGTATGTTTTTTCTTCCGTGGGGGCATGTACACATATTAGGCTTATGTTAGCGAATTTAGCCTTGATCCGGATAGTCATAATACGCTCGCTAACGTGTCGGAAGCTTAAGACTTCTTGCCTAAGTCTGCCGCGTATGACAAATCCCCATCCAAATAAGCGTTGCCTGTTGCCTTTGTAGCAATCACCGTAGTAGATGTCAGTTTTTCATCCTCTTTTTGTCCGGCCCATCCCATCGCACTTCCTGGATAGCGGTAATATCTGTTTTATAACAGTCTAGGGCCTCTGCTTGTTGTTCGGCTGCACGTGGTCTGTAAAGAGACAGAACATTCCACGTACAGATCCGAAGATCGGTTTCCTTATTTCGTTTGCTGGGGTCGTCATCAGTTGAGTCGTCCTTATCCGAAGCTTTTGGATGGATGGAAAATGTTCTTCAGAACGTTTTGAAGACGTCTACTGCAACCGCCCTTGATTCGCCATGTTGATCAATAGGTGAGGTACATACGTATAGATTGGTTACGTAACTCAGCAGGTCTCCTGTTAAACGGCATCTACGAAAACCATACTGCCGATCAGATACACATATACCGAGCACCAGGCGAGTGATTGCGAGAAGCTAGACTCTTTATGGACTTTTAGCGTCAACTATTTATTTATTTACTTACATAGCATAACCCAGCCGAATAAATGTTTTCTTAATCTGCGCCTAATGGTATGACTCTTTTAATCCCACTAGGTGATTGCACGACGCACACGCACGTAAGTTGGATCATAAGTGAAGAGGTATATTCTTAGGTGTAGTGGCTTTGAAGCTCAGGTTGTATTAAGTTTCATTGCATATTCCATGGGTGGTGCCCAAACTAGTCGGGGAGAGCATTGTTTATAGTTTCCGTTTCCGATTCATAGGATGTACATATAAGTATATACATTTGTTTTCGAGTACTTGTTTCGATACTTCTAGGTGTTGTGTGGGCGCCTTAATTGTAAAAATATGTCTCAAGCTCGAATTGTTAATACGATGCTTTAGCCCCAACGGCTAAGCAAGTGTTACTCGTTACTTTTTCATAAAAACGGAGAGGAGTAACTCACTCCTCCCACCAAACTGTTACCGCAGCAGGATGATTCCCGCGTTGATCTGTGTTTTTTGCTTCTTTAGATGCCCTTCCTTTAATTTTATCGTTTTGCTTATTTAAAACTTCTTCGACGGTAAAAATCTTTCGTCCGTAAAAAAGAAAACCTCAACCTACCTTCCAATACAATACCCGAATATTGTCTGTCCAAAGTGGCGACGGCAGTTGGAATTGTGGACATTGAAATTGCTCGCAATGACGATTTCAGAATGTGAATACACGGATACAATTCTTAATATGGAATCTGACAACGCAGCAAACTCATTATAAATAGAATATTACTGGCAATATTTGGACTTCTATAAATTAAACAATGGTGGATTAACTGCCTACGGAGATGGAGTTTAGCCACAAGAAATTAAATTCCGTATTCGAACATGTGCCATATTGTGAGAGAACCTGGTAAGGTACATCACTGCTTATATAGACGACGAGACCGTGACAGTGAAAGAAAAATAGCTCAACGTGGTATCCAAGCAGTTCGAGTTCCGAAGGATCGAAATTTGGACCACCCTCCGTTCTCATACTACTCGTACTCGTACATCCCTAAGTTTCTGGGCAAACCATAATTGGGACGTCCCATAATTGCCATGCCATCAGATAGGCGACTCCCAAGTAGGCCTAAAAATAGATGGTTGGACCAAGTCCGACATCTCTCCTGGAGCCGTCTAGGGATTCCTCCTGATGAGTTGGAGTCAATAGCGGAAGATCGAGAAGGATGGAGAGTCCACCTGAGCAACCTACCCCCACAACCCTAATGAAGGATTAGCGGGCCATTGAAAATGTGTGTATGTATGTAAACTTAAGCTTTTTTTTTTTAGCTTTATGACGGGCTACGCGCCAATTACAGCGAGCCGATTTCGATACGTGCGGTCAGGTCGGGTTGCAATCGGTGACTCAAACAAGCAATTGCTCGGTGGGGTTATATATATTTAGTTTTCATTTAGATCGCTGAACAGGTCATTTTAAAAAGGGCAATGCGACAGGAATTCTGGTCGTATATGGGTCATGCAGGCGTGTAAGGCATATCAACTGTAGTTATGCCCGATGATGTCAAAACTTTGTTGAAACCTTCACCACAAGCTTCAGTATGATATTTGAATCTCTTCATTCATATCAAGGCTTTCAGTAGCATGGTACATTTCACAGTTCTTAAGAGCAAAAAATAAAAAAAAATTCAACAATATATTGCATTCACCGTAAAAATTCCTAATTTATTTTGTTATTCAAAAAAGCTATAACTACAAAAACATGACTGTTGGTTATTGAAAATACTTAATTCTTTTGTTTGTTGTGCGAGGCCGGTATCGGAAGACTTATCATCTCCTTAGCATTGGGGAATGATGGTGGTGAATCAGCTATTTCAGCTAGAAACGAAACACACTCAAAATTCTATAAAATTTTTAGATCTGTAACCATGCTTACAGGTAGCATCGTATCCTTTCTCATCAACCCTGAAATAAGTGTTTAGGTAGGTGTTGTCATCTCGTTTATTGGAGTAATATCCTTCCAGCAATTGAACATTCTGCTTGCCACCACTTTTGTTCAGAACCTTTTGATAGATATTCAATCCATTGCTCAGAACCAACCTGAAAGAGATGAAGATTGTAGGCTTAGATGTGGAAGAATAAAATTCTTACTTGTATTCCTTGCTGCCATCATCGTTGAATTTAGAATAACGCTCAACTAACTCGACATCTTGTTGTCTCAAATATGATGAAATGCCTGGTTTTGATGGTGGATAAGGCTGCGGAAAGCCTGGCTGTGGATATGGTTGTTGTTGTGGATAAGTGGGTGGTCGTGGACCTGGTTGGGGGTAGCCTGGCTGTGGGTAGCCCGGTTGCGGATAGCCTGGTTGTGGTTGGCCTGGTTGTGGGTGGCCTGTTTGTGGGTAGCCCGGTTGGGGATGCCCTAGTTGAGGGTAGCCCGCTTGGGGATAGCCTGGTTGTGGTTGGCCTGGTTGTGGGTAGCCCAGTTGTGGGTAGCCCGGTTGGGGATAACCTGATTGAGGGTAGCCCGGTTGGTGATGCCCTGGTTGAGGGTAGCCCGCTTGGGGATAGCCTGGTTGTGGTTGGCCTGGTTGTGGGTAGCCCAGTTGTGGGTAGCCCGGTTGGGAATAACCTGGTTGAGGGTAGCCCGATTGGGGATAACCTGGAGTGTACGGTGGCCGTGGATAACCGGGTTGAGGGTACCAGTTGGGTAGGTAAAATTGTGGTGGATATGGATTTGTTGGCCATCCAGTATTCGGTGGTCTATATCCAGTATTATGCGGTGGATATATTGGTGGCCGACCTCCAGGCGTACTTCCCCAGCTTAGCTCAGTTAAATTATCTTGTTCCTTGTCGCTTTGTGTATTGAACGCATCAGTGAAATGGATCAGTGGTGGTAGGTTGAGATCTTCCTTTTTCAATGCCTCAGCAGCCACTATAGCTGTAGTGACAGCCAGAAATACTAAAAGTCGTCCTGTGCCCATGATGATCGGATGAGACACTCGTTCCGAATGATGTAGAATATTTTTACGCTCCACACTATATATAGAGATTTTATTCTTGCACAGTACCCACATCATCACTCTAATCGAACAAATTCATTAAAATTGTCAAATGCACAAAATATTTAGATTAACATCACTGCTAATCGTATTCGCATATACAGCTGAACTTGTAAATGCATCGCAAGTGATTTATGTTAACCGCAATTGGTGATTCAGGGCAAAAAATAAAGTTGTGGAACCTTTTACCGAAAAGGAACGATGAGCAAAAGATGATAACACAATGATGCATTTAGGGACTGTTTTACGGTGAAGAAAAATAACTACTCATGCGTGTGACATGTTGTCGAAATAAACAGAGGACAGAACGTTTAAAAATGCTTCTTCTTCACAAAATGTCGTTTGCGTTCTTAACAGTGCGACCGATTTTTAATAAAGTTGTATCTGTGTGACATGAGTCAACTCTATTAATTAAGTAAGTAATTCATTTATTAATATTTTTTTTCAATAGCTACAATTTATAAATTTCATTTTTAAACACTACCAAGCGAGATTCCGATTCGGGATACCATTAGAACTTATACAGATGTGTCGCGTAACGCTGGAGACAGCGTACAACTTGGAAACAGTCCTTCCGAACACTTCCAAACATGCCCCGGATTCCGGCAAGAAGATGTGCTGTTATGTGACTTGCTCAATATTGTGCTGAAGCATATAGTGCGTAGGGCAGGTGTTAACACGGAAGACACTATCTTTCACAAATCTATACAACTGTTGGGGTACGCGGACGAGTATGTCTTGAAGTAAATGAGGACAAGACTAACTGCATGTTGTCAACACCAAGAAATTATTCGCTCAAAACCCTGGGGCCTTATTTTGTACTGCTTTCGGATTCCGATTGCCATTCGAAAATGTAATCCGATTCTAAAATTAATTGGTATTTTGTATGGTTCTCGAATTGGGTGTAAGTGCTTAAAACTCAAAATCAAACATTTCCGAAAGTTAGATTGTCAAAACATCTATCCAACGTCACTTAAATTACTTGGAAATTGAGTTTGTATACATTTGCTATAGAAACGCAATACACAATAAGGCCCCTGGACAGAACGTCACTCTTGATGACTACAATTTCGACGTAGTTAAGGAGTTTATCTATGAAACCTCGGATCAAATTGTTTTAGATGAAATTTCTCCTTTATCCTTCATCCTTGGAGATTTTTCTTTTAACTTTATAAAAGTAAGAAAATCGCTAAAAACTCACCTTTTCTTTCCACAAGGCGTAACTCATAGGATGTGAACAAAATTTCATGCATGCTGAATAGACTTGTAGTAAAACCATTAAAGGTAGCGACAACACTATGCTTTAACACGTGATGGTAGTTCACGGCCTTAGAGACCGTAATAACAACGCTGAGTGGCTAATCATTGGAGGTACTCTAGATCGACTGCATTGCGATCAGCCGCCGCTTTAGAAATTGTCTCCTGGACGTCCTAAACCGACGTAGAGCTGACATCGGACTAGAATGAGATCACAACCTCATGTTTGCTTATATACACCTTCGTACTGCATCCGTCAACAACATCCGCTCAGACTTAATCAACATCACCAGGTTTAATAATCACAGGCTCAAGGTTCCCCAAGTGTGCCAACAGTTCAAAGACCACCTTGCTTTAGAAGCCGAAGCAATCAGCACCACAATGCAGAAGAGCATGGATGACCACTGGAATGCTGTGAAAAATGCTTTTGCGACCTATGTCGGCAGCTGGAGACGGATCCAAGTGTGTACTGAGTGTGCAGTAGGGAGAACCGAGCTAGAAGCCCAATACCATGCGAAGGAGAAAGAAGTGCAGCGTAGTGTGAGACGTGACAAACGTCAGCATATCAACTCACTGCCTTCAAGAGCTGAAGAAGCAGCGAGCACGTGCGACAGTTGGATTATTGATAGCATCACTAAGGACTAAGGAGCTCACTGGTGGTCGCAACTCCAAAAACACCCACTGAAGAGCCTAAATGGTAACGTTCTGATCTCGGATGAGGACCAGCTCGCTAAATGGAGAGAACATTTTTCTACAGTTCTAAACCACTTAGACGATGGCGATATGATCTCGAATTGGAATGAGCAGTACGAAGCAACAAATTCCCGAATTCCCCTTTATTTTAAGCGCCGCCAAATACATCAGCAGATTTGCTGCACCCTCTAATATTGGGGGGCTTGGGTAAATGAACAATTTCCACAGGAGTGGAAAAGGGGGATGATCATTAAGCTTCCGAAAAAGGGAAACTTGAAGAAATACGGAATATTTTAGAAATAAAACGCCTTTTGCCACCTCATTAAGACCTCACTGTGCTATGCAGAGCCACAAAAGACACGGGCGATAATACACATTCAATCAATTGTATTAATCAATATCAATTTGTGTCACTTCCACTTACACGACCGATTTTTGTGGTTATTTCATTTAACCCGCTGTAAGGCTATCAGTGCGATCAAATGTCCAAACTAATGCATTCCAAAAACTCATTGACGCCCAAATAATTTGCGATCCGACTCGATATTTATTACATTTAAATTCCACTTTGTGCAGTATCTGGAAGTGAATTCGATTAAATCATTTAAAGTACCACATTCTAAAACCTGTTTATCGTCCCCATATATCTGGTATATCTTTCCCGATTTAGCTAATGGAATTCGGAATCATTTATTATATTCATCATTTTCCGTTAGAAAGGCTTATCATGACTATTGAAACATCCACAGAAAGTACTTTCGCACTGCATTACAAGCATGCATGGTGTGGCAACACTAATACCATCTGTAAAAACTGCCATCATGAACATCAGTTTGTTCCACATTTCACATTTAACAATTCATCCCTAGTGACATTTATCGAAATGTTCTAGAGGCCCTTGCATTTGATAAAAATACACCAACCACCAGCAGACAAGACACAAAAATAAATAAATAAATATCTGGCGCAACAGCTCTTTAAGTGCTAGGGCCTAGCTCCTCCAACCACTCATGTTGTGTGCGTTATATTTTTCACACGAATGGAGGGGACCTACAGTTTAGTGCCGTATTCGAAGGGCAATTTGCCTTGAGAAGCTTTTTCAAGACAACAATACTCTCGGATATTTGTCAAATGCTCGCGAGAGGTGGGACCGTGAAAAAACTTTTCGGTGTTTTCTGGGATTCGAACTTGGAACCTCACGCGTAGTGATCCGACACGCTAACCACTTACGCTACGGCGCCCACAGGATTTGAGGATTTAGAAAAGCACGGTGTCACCAGTCTTCATAATGCTGACAGAGCTCCTATTTCAAATGAAGAGTTGATGCAGTTGGGATCAGATCAAGAGTCAAATGAAGAGCCTGAGCCTTCCACGAGTCGCCAGTTGACATCAAGAAATTTGTATGAAGCACTGCATCATTTCGAAGAGGGATTGGAAATTTTAAACCAAAACGATCCCGACGAAAAACGCAGTGCTAAAGTTTTAAGAGCTGTTAAAGAAGCCAGTAATTGCTATAAAGAAATTAATAAATAATTAAAAAATAAAGCCAAACAACCAACGCTCGTTTTTTTAAACCCACAGTCGCTCGTGTAGATGACAGCGATTCTTCTTCCAGTTAAGCACTTCAACATCTTAATCTTTTGTTACTTAATTATGTTGTTTGTAGTTATGGATGAATTCCAAAACGCAGTACTGCGAAATCAAGCGTTCCCAAACGTCAATAGGATACGGTGATGCAATATATTGTGACCTGCATGGCGATTGATCGCCAAACTACTGACTGCTCAAATAAATTGCAAGCGCGGGTTGTCTAGGGCCTTGATTCTAGACTAGGTAACGTGAGCCAGCAAAATACGTTACTGAAACCAGCTCGCTACATAAACCGACACTATGCCTCGGATAAGGAATGATCACATGTTGACGACTTTTGGCTATTGTACCGGATAGAGATGGATTTCTGGATAGTAAAGACGCTCCTCTACTCGGGAAGCGAAGGTCCTTACAATGCCAGATTCCTTCAATTGGAAAAAGAGTTCATGCTATATAGACTGGAGATTTTGGGAGTAAGAGAAATTAGGTTAGAAGCGGGCGAGTACCAGTCCCCAACGCGTAACACTGTACTACTCTATTCTGGAAAAACATCCGGAAATTAGGCAAGGGCCTAATTAGCTGGCAGCCTCATGGTGATAGGATTATGAAGGCCAGATTCCGCACTAGAGTACGATGCGTCACCATCATACAGTGTTATGCCCCAACGAATGGGTCGTCTGAGGACGAAAAGGAGAGCTTCTACAATCTATTAAGTGCCGTCTTCAACACAACACCAAATGGAGACATTTGTCATAGTGATGGGGAATTTGAATGCCAAGGTAGGCAATGACAACGAAGGGCTCAAACATGTAATCGGGAAGCATGGACTAGGCAACCGCACTGACAACGGCGAAAAGTTTGTGGATTTCTGCAATGCCAACCGCCTTGTGATAGGTGGCACCATGTTTGAGCACAAGACCTGCCACAAAGTCAGCAGGTTTGCCAACGAGAGGCAAGGAACCTCCAATCAAATTGACCATTTTGCCATCAGCTGCCGCTCCTGGACGTCCGAAACAGGCGGGGGGCAGATGTGGAGATAGTACGAGATCACCATCTTATGATAGCTACTCTCCAACTACGCACTGCTGCAGTTCGAAGATGCCACGACTACACAAGACAAGAATGCTCAGGTTTAACATCGACAGACTTAGTGATCCCTTAGTGCGCCAACAATTAAGGGAGCACCTTTCGCAAGGTGTGGAAGCAATTAGCAGCTCACCGCCCACAACCACCCAAGAACATTGGTGTGCCGTGAAAAATGTTTTTACATCTGGTGCTAAAAGAATTATCGGTCGATCGCAGGGAAGACAAACGACGTGGCTTTCTGAGAATACCTGGAAACGGATTGATGAGCGAAAACAGCCGAAAGCTCGCGTTGCAGCTACTCCAGCAGCAGGGAGAAGCAAGCTAGAGTCCCTATATCGCATGAAGATGAGTAGTTCAGCGTAGCGTGGGACGTGACAGGCGCAACCACATCAACGCGCTGGCTACAGAAGCAGAAGCTGCACGGAGGTGCGACAGCAGGACGGTATACAGAATCAGCAAAGAGCTGACAGGTGGTCGTAGCTCCAGCCAACACCCAGTGAAAAGCTTAGACGGCTCCTTGCTCATTTCGGATGAGGGCCAGCTCAAGAGATGGAAAGAGCATTTTGCTACGGTTTTGAACCGTGTATTCGCCAGCGATATGCTCCCAAATCAGACTAAGATGCTTGAGGTGAGAAGTTCCCGAATATGCACCACGACTCCCATTAATGCTGAGATCACTACCGTGATCAAGGCACTCAAAACCAACTAGGCGGTCGGACTTGATTTTATTCCAAAAGAGCTCATACGAACAGCGCCAACTACATCGGCTGAGTTTCTGCTTCCAATCATAGAGAGCTTGGGAAGCTGAAAGCTTTCCTAGCGAGTGGAAAAAGGGAATGATCGTCAAGCTTCCTAAGAAAGGAGATTTAATGAAGTGCGGAAACTGGAGGGGTATCTGCGTGCTGGCTGCTGTAGCTAAGACAATAGCTAAAATCATCCCGGAGCGAAGCAAACAACATCTCGAAGACACGCTCGATGCCGAACAAGCAGGTTTCCGCTCTGGATCCTCCTGTGCTGACTACGTCGCGTTCTGCACAGAGAAAGGTTGTCTGAGGAATTTGAGATCCAAAGTGAGGTAAGACAAGGTTGTATCCTTTCACCAATATTATTCCTATTGGTGATCAGAGATGTGCTTCGTGCAGCTTTGTCGACGGGAAAAGGAGGAATTTAATGGACTCTTACATCTCAACTGAAACATCTTGACTACGCTGACGATGTATGCTTACTCTCTCACAGAATTATGGACCTCCACCAAATGACAGCAGATGTGGATAGGGAGGCAGGTGTCGTCGGGCTGAAAATTAATACGTGAAAAACTAAAATTATCAGCCTTGGAACAAACTCATCGGCTCAAATATGCATTGCTGGACAACCGGTAGAAAGAGTAGAGGATTCCCAGTATCTTGGGAGTATTGTTTCAACCGATGGTGGAACCGCACTGGATATAGCCAACAGTATCGCCGAAGCAAAGTCCGCGTTCGGGATGTTGTCCAAAATATGGCGAAGCAATGCAATCAATTTGAACACCAAGCTAAGACTGTTCCGCTCCAACGTTGAATCCGTGCGGTTATATGGATGCAGCACATGGAGAGTGACCACTACTACCACCAGAAAGCTGCAAATAATAGGTAGCTGTGTAATATCTTAAGGATTTTCTGGCCCAATCGTATCTCTAATGAATCGTATCTCTAATAACGAGAGAACGGGTGAGGCACCAATAGGCACAACCATTAAACGGCGGAAGTGGCAGTGAATTGGGCACACGCTCCGAAAGGGTAACATTTCCGTAGCGAACCATGCTATGCAATGGAACACTTTAACTCAGGACGGCAGAAGACCTGGCGGTCCGAGGAGAAGATGGCGCAGAACAGTCGAGAGGAGGCACGGCAGTTGGGGAAAAGTTGGGGAGAACTCAGACACATTGCTAGAAGCCATACACGATGGCGCGTAGGCGCAGTAGGGGCTTTAGGAGCCACAAGGGGATACAGGACATAAGTAAGTAAGAGTAATGTATTGTGAACATATCTACTGCGACAAAAGCAAACAAAGGCAAACAGCGCATCGTGAGCTGATGTGGTGCAAATGTCATTTGACATTTTATTGTTTTTTATTTCGCTACAATGGAAGCGTCCTCCAGATTCGTAAGAAATTATTGTTTTAAATTATTTATTACATATTAAACTTTGTAAAATTTATTAAAAATGACCAGTACATATTTTTTTAATTCGGGTCGTCAAAGATTGCAGCGCATCGTCAAAGCATCACATGACAAAAACATCCGTGTAAATTCAGTAACGCGTCGTTGGCATCATGATGCTCATGATGCTTTGTAAAACGTCCATTAATGCAAACAATTGGCATCACTCTCAACGTCAAGTGTTTATTATTGCAAAGTTTCGTAAACTGATGCGCAAACATGATAAACAAAAGCATCGCCGAAAAGTTTGATGATGATGATTCGGCAGGCAAGACACAAGTAAAAATGTCGGAGGAGAAAGAAAAGTAAATACACATTTTTAACAGTAGATAAGTAATTATATTTTATAAGATTTGTTTTTAGAGAGTATTTCAGCGCCGCGTAGGTGAAACTCCCATTAACAAGGTTGAAACAGGAAAATGAATTTTCTTTAGAAAAAAATTGAGAGCATTTCTGTGGGGAAGAGTTCTTGCGGAAATGCAAGAAGAAGATCCGCACTTAAAATTTAGTGATTTTCTATTACTTTGAAATAGTCTTTGATTTTTGGAATTGTCCTTGTTCTTGTCCTTGTCCTTGTCCACGCTAATTACAGTACGTATCCGATTCGAGCGCTTTCAATGTGCTTGACATATATTTAATAAAGATCTATCGTCTTTACGATCATTATTATTGATCAAAACTTTCATCACTAATACTTCCATAAGTGACCCAAGACATCCTAAGCATGTGCAAATCACACGGTCTTATCGTGTTAAATACCATGTTCATCAAACAAAGCCGACACCTGATCACTTACAGCAGTGGTGGAGATGAAACTCAGATTGACTACCATTTGGCAGCCAGTTTCATGAAGCCTCGGGTAAAAGATTGCAAAGTGATCCTGGGAGAGGCAATCGCTCGTCAACACCGTCTCCTGCTAACAGAAATATTTATGAAAACACCAAAGAAAAGCAAACAAACAGGGGTCTCTGAGAAAATCAAGTGGTACAATCTGGACAAAGAAAAAGGCGATGCTTTTGTTTTCGTAATGAAAAATTACCTCTCTCACACCATCAACGGAGCTGAGGATGAAGAGTGCAGAGCACAAGATATGTGGGATTCCCTACAGCGAACTTGCTTAAAGAAGGCCAAATCACTGCTAGGAGCTTCAAAAGGCCACCATCAACACGCCAAAGAAACATGGTGGTGGAGTGATGAAGCTAAGATGCTGATAAATGAGAAGAAAGCGGCTTTCAAAGCTTGGTCAAAGTGCCCCTCTAATAATAGTGACGAAAAAGCTCGCCTCGAAATGGAATACAGATGCTGCAAGAAAAAAGCGAAGAAGAAGTGCGCTCAGCTTCAAGCAGAGAGTACGGAGGGCCTGTATCGGGAGCTGGATAAAATATTTTCCCCGGTTGCTGATGCAAACCAGGCTATCCAGGAGCTGCGAAGACACAATATGAACAAGAGTGCCACTATCTTCAAAATAGCCGCCCAAAGAAGGAAGAATGCTCAGGAGATTCGTTCGCCAAAGTTCATCAGCAATGCTCATGGCCAGCTTCTTGTGGATGACGACAAAATTCTGCAGAGGTGGCGGCAGTATTGTGAAGAGCTTTTGAATGAACAGTTTCCCCGGCTATACTTTCCAAGAGCCACCCCTTACTGTGAACAAATACCCGACATTACAGTCGAAGAAGTTAGTGAGGCGGTCAAATACTCCAAAAAACGAAAAGCGGTTGGGCCAGACGAGATACCCTCTGAGTTCTGGAAAAAGATGGGAGACATCGGGTTCAGATGGCTCAGAATTCTCATCTCCAAATTCGTGAGAGGTGATCCAATGCCGAATGAATGGAGGGAAAGTTACCTTCTCCCTGTATACAAAGGGAAGGGTGATACGCGAAACTGTGATAACTACCGTTCGATCAAGCTGATGTCACACACCATGAAAATCGTTGAGCGGGTATTAGGTGGCCGACTGCGAAAAATAATACGGCTATCTGATGATCAGTGCGGGTTTGTCTCGGGTAAATCAACCACAGATGCAATACAAAGTATAAGGATCATAATGGAAAAACATCGTGATTCCTTAAGGGATTTGCATATTGTATTGGTTGACTTTGAAAAGGCATTCGACAGACAACCACGAGATCTGATATGGGTGGCGCTAAGACATCGAGGGGTTCCAGAAACCTATGTACAGATGATTATGGACATGTACGAAGGAGCAAAGACAAAAGTAAGATGCCCCGCTGGAGTAACCGAAGAGTTCCGAATCAAAGTCGGGGTGCACCAGGGAAGCGTTTTAAGTCATTTGCTCTTTATTACAGTCCTTGATTATCTGCTTGAAGGTAAAGTGATGGACCCCAAGGTACATCAGTTATTCTTTGCTGACGATGGAGCCATCATAAGTGAGGATCCTACATCCCTGCAACGAGCACTTGATGTGTGGGTGGACGTTTTGGAGGGAAATGGGTATCGCATTAGTTCAAAAAAGACAGAGTACTTGTGCTGCCCGTTCTCTGATCCACTCAGGCCTATTCCAGACATTTATTTGAATGGAGCAGTGCTTCCCAAGTGCGAAAAGTTCAAATATCTGGGATCTATGATCAATAGCAAAGCAACTTGTGATGACGACATCAATCATCGTGTAAGCGTAGGGTGGATGAAGTGGCGAGAAAATTCCGCTATCTTCTGTGACAGAAGAATGCCCCCTAAGTTGAAAGGAAGGCTCTACACCGCAGTTGTACGTCCAGCGCTCACATACGGTTCACAATGTTGGACGATGTACAAAAAGTATGAGAGTAAATTAACGGCAGCTGAGATGAAGATGCTTCGCATGACAGCAGGAGTGACCAAGCTTGATCGAATAAGAAGATCCGTGGAAGCTTTCACATCAAGGAAACCATCGTACGAAAATTAGAGCGCGACCGGCTCAGCTGGTATTGCCACGTTCAAAGAAGAGATCATTTGAACCCTGTAAAAAAGGCAATATCTATGCACGTTCCAAAGACATCGCGATGTAGGAAAGGCAGGCCTATAAACGCCTGGATCAGACAAATGCGACGACATCGACATTTCATTGGCCTCAGTAACCGAGTGATCCAAAATCGGCAGGCCTGCCGATATTTTCTGAGGTCAAATAGGCGAACCCCACAGGCGGATCAGTAGAAATGCGGTGAAGTGGGAGGGTTGTGATCCCTAGTTTTCGGATCATAACCTCGCTGATAAAAGGAAGAAGAAGAAGACTTCCAAAAGTGACCCAAAAAATGTTTGATGCAAATTCGTTCAAAAACGCCAACGAAATATTCAATCAGCAAAGCATCAGCATCAGCTATGCATCTTACCAGAATCGCAAATAGACAGTAATGCCGCATCACTGCACAAATGTTTGACGTTTCTGAATTTACCCATCATAACATCGCGTCAAAAAGGCATTGATGCATTCAGGATGCGCATTATTTTGACGTTTTGGAATTCAGCCTATGTATGTAGATCTTAATTTAGCTCTTGTCAAGATTAAACTGAAATGTAAATGTCCATTCACAGCTCAGCGACCTGCGAATGCAAACGAGCGAATATTCGCTAATTTTGACATTTCATTCACAACTGCTTTTTTATCTGGTCATTGCCAGCCGCGAATTTCAGTTATCATTCAGTTTGTAACTAATTGCTTTAGTGTGAGAAATGAATAAAAACATACACCCCTATCGTGGAATCCGTCGGAATTGAGTTTCACTTCACCTATTCGATTCCCTTTCACTTTCTACTGCTATCGTGGAATCCGCCGAGTACGTCTCCTTATCGACAGGCATTGGGGAAAGGTAATTTCACTGTCAAACAGCTGTCTTTTATTTGTCAATAAAAATTTCTGTAGCTACAATCGTTTTTTTTTCCTGAATATTAATTTGTTTTTCCAAAAGAACCATTGATGCCGTCTTTTTATCCTGGAATTTGGATGAACTATGTTGGGCAGCTTGTGGAATTAACTCATCAGTGTCTAAATGTGTCTGTCTTAGTTGATGGACCAATTTGAGGTTCGTCTGGGAGAAGGTCCAAAGAACGAGTTGTGCTTCATGTGGCCTTTCTGGTGTTCTGGTGGCCTTCTCGTCATATTTTTCGCAATGTTTGGTGATTCTTTTAATTTCACTTACATTTTTGAAAACAAAGAAGACGACGTGCAACAGCCAAGCCAGAAATCCGCAATGATTTTGATGCGGATGAGAAATGTCATTTTGTTCGGGAAAAATCCGATTCGAACGTTTTCCACGATACAGTGGAACTGATTCACATTACCCACAAGGAGAACTGTTCACTTTGCGGATTTGATGATGCCGAAATATTTTTTTCGGTGAATAATTCCCCCCGGCGGATTCCACGATAGGGGTGATAGCGTAGCCTTTATTCAGAAGGCAATGTCTTACCTTCTTTCGATAAATTCAACGACGATCTTACCCACCAAGAACAAAACAAAGGAAATGTGAGGTTAAACTCTCGCGAATATTTTGGTCGCGGGAATGTGAATTGCGTCCTACATGTGTGGAATGTGAATAAAAGTTGATAGTTCGCAAAAAGCATTCGCTTATTCGCGGAAAAATCAGCGAATTGTTAATTTCTTCGCAGAAAATAATTACAATTCAACTTATTCTTATATTAATGGATAGATAAATTAAGGTCCGTTCTTTTGGAACAGCAAAATTGCCAATGGCGTGCTTACAAATATGCTAAAAACGCTTTGTTCGCAGTTCGTGCATTCGCAGCTCAGCGGCCTGCGAATGCGAACGAGCGAATATTCGCCAATTTTGACATTTCTTTCACAGCTACTTTTTTATGTGGTCCGCGAATTTCAGTTGTCATTCATTTTGTAACTGCCTAAACGTGAAAAATGCATATTTACATAGCGTAGCTTTCATTAAGAAGGTAATATCCTACATTCTTTCAATAAATTCAACCACGATCTTACCCACCAAGAACAAGGCATACGAATTGTGAGGCTAAAATCTCCCGAATGTTTTGGTCGCGGAAATGTGGATTGCGTCCTACATGTGTGGAATGTGAATAAAAGTTGACAGTTCGCAAAAATCATTCGCTTATTCGCGGAAAAATCGGCAAATTGTTAATTTCTTCGCAGAAACTAATTACAATTTAACTTTTTATACATTAAACTGTTTATTCGCAGTTTGGGCATTCGCAGTTCGCTGAGCTGTGAACGGACCATAACTGAGGTAAGAGTGTTCAGGGTTATCGTGAATAAATTTTCCTTCGGAATTTTTCCCCCGAACAAAAATTAGGTCTCTTCAAAAATAGGGAACAAATTCATTGGGTAAAAATGAAATATCGTGATTGCCTTGAAAATTCTCCTGAATTGTCATTCATGATACCTATTTCTTTTCCGGCGAATTATTTCCTCTTTTTTGAAGATATCTAATTTTTGTTCGGGGAAAAATTCCGATGGAACATTTATTCACGATAACCCTGGTAGTTTATCCGGCGGTTTCTACAATATAATGGGATCACACAGAGAAAGTGAATAGGTACGGATCGGATGAGATCCCTCCGCAATCAATCCGCCGGATTCAATAATCGATATGAATACTATATGTACAGTCTTTGTGTTTGTGTGGCTCGCTTTCGCTGCTTTGGGAATAAATACAACACGCACTTCCATTTGAATAACAAAATCGTTTTTTTTTTTTTCAAACATTGATTACCATTTATTATTATTCTGTTTACTGTTTTGTTTTTTACCTCAGTAGTGAAATGTTGCTTAAGATTGCCAAAAAAAAAAAAAAATAAAAAAAAATACAGAAAAATCAATTTAACTTACAAATTGCGTCAGAGCTTAAGTTTTGTTTAGGGTATCATCTAAATCTTGAGAATCTCTGCTTCTTAGCTTGTTTTCATAAATTAATTATCAAATCGAGAACATCTCCTACATCTCATGTTAAGTTAAAAAAATATTATTTAATAGAATAGATTTAAAATTACAGTAATCATAATTATTGGACATACGATACAACGAGTTTGTTATTTATTAGTATTTCAATTTAATTCGAATATGAAGAGAGGTGGGTGGGGGTGGGATAGGTGAATAGCGGGAGAGAAATGAATGATCTGACGGGCATATGCATATATAACTTAACTGTCTATACCTTTCGTTTTGTTTTACTCTGTAGTGTTTATTGATTATACATTGAATCCATTCAGTGTTTTGATTTTTTTTTCTTTAAATAGAAGGGCACACTGCCTACCCTGTGGAACATTCAAATTGATTATTTTAAGAGTGTATCTGTGTGTGAATAATATTTTAGTTTTGTTAAAAAAGACTTGGTCTGTCTTAACTAGATCTTCTGTTTCTGCGTTAGCTTACTGCATCAGTTGACCTTGGACAATTTCTAGAATCATTCTATGCCTAAAGTAGTCCATGTGCTGTTGTGAGAAGGTTATCTCACGGTCTCTCGCTACGTATTCCGCAAACATGCAGCTGAAGACACCGCAATCGCTTCCGTTCATCTGGCGCGGCACATCTCCGACACTTTCGATCAGAAAGTCAGAAGTGTCAAACGGTCTTTTTCGCTTGTCCATGGATTCATCGCGCAAATACTGTTCCAGAGCGGCGAGAATTCGCGGATTTGGTGTGCCCATCGAGTCATAGTATTTAATAGAACGTGCACGTAAGTGTATGATGGCCATACACCAGTGAACACCGCCAACGTGCACCGGAACTGGGATGATATCATATGTGAAGATGTCCACCTTTCGTGTCCATCGGCGAACGCCACTATGACCTGTTTGCTGTAGCTTGGGCACAAAGAACGTATTCATTGCGTAAACCTTTGGCAAACCATCGGCCTGACGTTTCTCACCACGCTCGGTCAGGAGGTTCATGTAGAAGTTGATCACCTCATCGTTAAGCCAATTTTTGCCTAGCAAAGTTGATATGTCGCGGCGGGTGATACACATGTTGAACTTCGATATCAGCGTCTAAATAGCGTAAAACAGATTAAAAACTGATGGCATACGGCATTAAGAAATCACATGCTTACCTGATCGGGTGGACCGTTGAAAAGAGCGGCTTTGATGATTGTTTCATGTTCTGCTGTGATCTCTGGGAATTCAGGTTCTTCTCCGGTTTCGGGGAAATCATCGATGATTATAAGATCAGGATCAACAATTTGTAATTCTTTTAAACGCTCGTTCATCTGTTTCTCCTTTCGGCGGGTTTCAGCGGAACGTTGTTCCACTCTAAAATAAAATCCATTTCTACTGAGTTAGATGATGGAATGTGTTTGAGGAACTATTTTAGCACGACCCCATATTGGACTTGAATATGAGAAATGAAAGCCAACATGATGGCGTACCGTCGCGTATCAAACTCAATATGGAATGGTGCTACATCATTGTCAAGCGTAATCGAATGGCTAATGGGAAAAAACATTTAATTTACTTACTCCTTTTCAGTCTCAGCCAGTTCCTGTTTCCGTTCGAGGCGTTTCTTCTCCCATTTTGAATGGAACTTCTGCAGCCAATCAGCCTTACAAACGGGTGACAAATCAAATTTCTCTTTAAGAGAATTTACCGGTTCTACATAGGGTCTGGATAGAAAAAAAAGAAGTTAAATCTGTTCGACCAATGAAGAGAGGAATTCGCAGAGGTTGTAGAGAACTAATTATTGAAGTACATGGCAGAGGTGAGCTGTATGAATGCAAAAAGTGGTGCGCATTAAAGGTACGAGCAAGTTGTGTGGGAGTCGATAGACAAGCTGCGTATGGCAGTAATAGTCTGAATTCTCCAACGAGAACTCGTATCGACTCGCAACAGCTTACATTTTCCCCAAAATGTTTTTCACAGACCGTTTCAACGTACAATTCCCACTACAGGGAATGGACAACTCATTTAATGTAAGCTGCTGCCAACAGACCCGACAACAACAACAAGACCAACATCAACAGCAAACTACAACAAGATCAACACAACCAATAGGCTTGAACATAATATAACTCAAATGCAATGTGGGATGTGATGAACTATCCTTTTCACTCAGGCCACATGCTGGCCCATTTTGCGAAGAAGGTATGTACTAAGGGGTGGCAATGGTGCAGTGAATAGAGTGTTTGCTTGTTAGCCGATGAGTGAAAGTTCAAGCCCCAGCGGGGAACAGCAATCACCAGCCATTCGAGTATAAAATGGAAAAAAATACCATCGAAGTTTTTCCAACCACTGCACCAACGAGCTCTTACGACGATCGGTTCTACGTACCTACGTACGTCCCGGAGCAACTCGAGGACAATACCTCGACCAAAGATCGTCAACCTCAGCTACACAGCTGCTACAACAACAACAACATAATATAACTGCAAAGGCATCTCTCGGAAAATCACCGAGCTGACGGATTACTTGGAACGTAATAATAGCTGCCACTCAGGAGAGCAAATTGACCAAAATGTCGAAACAAATAAGTTCCAGCCACTACATCTTGCGACCAGACAGACCTAGACACATGGGCGAAGGTCTCGCATTCCTCATTCACAACGAGGTCAAATATAGATCCATTCAACTCCCAAGATCCGTAAATCAGGGGTGGAATCACGTCCTCCGTGAACGTATAACTCGTCATGTAATTTGTATGTTGTTGCTAGATCTACCAACAACACAATACACATTACGTTATCAGTCATCCGTTGACGGAGGACGCGATTCGACCCCAGGACGACTCTCTCGAATAGCAGTGCATCGACATCAGGTACAACCGAAATCGAGATTATAAACATCTACATTCCCCCACCAGGCTATCGACCATCCTAGGAAACTTCAATGCTCACCACAACATCTGGCACTCATCCCTTGACAGAGAACAATGCGGCGCCTACGTCACCGAACAACTCGGAATACGACATCCTCAACGATGCAACTCCGACGAGACTCTCTGGCTCTTGCAAGAACACACCTGACATAATCTTTGCAGACTCATCCCTACTGACCTGTGCTACTTGGAAAACTGACGTCTCACTAAACTCTGACCACGTTCCAATCACATATACATCGAACGCTCAGACGCATGATCTGATCCCAGAGAAGAGAACTTCTATAAATTTCAATAAAGTCGACTGGCAAAGTTTTACAATACACACTGACGACAAATCCAATAACCTGCCGACACCGCTAAACGAACGCTTGCAACGGAGAAAAACATTCCGCAAAATAATTTAAGATGTAGCCGTGCGATTTATACCGGCAGGAAGAATCCCTAAAATGCTCCATAATTTCCCAGCGGCAGTACTAGCCGGCGAGCAAGACTCTGTCAGAGGTAGCGACCCCTCTAACCCGAGAATCCAACAACTACATATCAAAATATCTCGTCTAGTAGACGAAAAATGGTCCGAACACTTGGAAAATTGTAGTAGTAGTCAAGAAACTCTGGACCATAGTAAAATCACTCTCAAACTCAACCAAAAGAAAGGACAACGCAGCAATTGTCTTCAACGAGGCACTAGAAGACGACCCCAAAAGATGTGCCAAACTCTTTAACACACAATTCAGCGAACATCCAACCAACAACAACCGATGTATAATAGCAACGTTAAGGAAACTCCATTATTTCTCTTTAATGGATGAGCAGCCATTTTTCACCACCGATCAAGTCGCGGCCGCAATCTAAAAAGCAAAACCATCCAAGGCACTTGGTCTCCACGGAATCTCCATGCTGATTGTTTAAAAAATAGACAGTCCTGGCATTCAGTACATACCTAGCATCAGTGCTTAATCTATCAGCCCATACAAACCAAATGCCAGGGGTGTGGAAAGCAGCTAGAGTAATACCACTCCGGGCGCCGTGGCGTAAGTGGTTAGTGTGTCGGATCACTACGCATGAGGTTCCAAGTTCGAATCCCAGAAAATACCAAAAAAGTTTTTTCACGGTCCCACCTCTCGCGAGCGTCTGACAAACATCCGAGAGTATTGTTGTCATGAAAAAGTTTCTCAAATCGCCGTTCGGATTCGGCATTAAACTGTAGGTCCCTTCCATTCGTGTGAAAAATATAACGCACACAACATGAGTGGTTGCGAGAAGCTAGGCCCTGGCACTTTAAAGAGCTGTTGCGCCAAATATTTGTATTTGTATTAATACCACTCCCAAAACCAGAAAAACCAACAGATCAAGGGAAATCATACAGCCCAATCTCGCCCTAGTCACCTGTCACCAAAACACTCGAAGCACTCCTCCTCCCACAACTCACCTGCCACCAACATACCATCAACATGCTTTCCGCAAACACAGCACTACATAGGCTCTAAACGCAGACTTTTCCCTCCGCCTATTCAGCCACTACCTATCCAAACTTTCCCTGCCTCCGGTGGTGTTAACATAATTTCATATGCTGATGGCTGCACGGTACTCTCAACCAAACCAAATATCCACGAACTGTGCACAGCGATAAACGCATATCTACACAACCTCGAGCGCTTTTTTAACGACCGCAACTTAACCCTCTCAGCTGAGAAATCAACGGCAACCCTCGTTACATCTTGGACCAAAAAAAATCGAGCTTGATATTACAGCAGTATATCGACGAATACCGTCACACAACCGACAACAGCACAAGTCGCCAACATCAGGAACCGACCAATCTTATACATTAAATCACTTGCGGGCAGTTCTTGGGGGAAGCTCGCCACCTACAAACCAATAGGTAGATCTGTCCTGAACTACGCGGCACCCATTTGGACAACACAGCTAAGCGACACAAACACAAACATATAAGATTGTGCTGACGCAAGAATTGAGCCGAACGACCATAGACAACGCCGTGAGTTCGCTAATTGGGCGCTGGAAATGTTGGCCGGAGATCCGGATTTTGGCCATAAAATTATCTTCTCACATTTTTGGCTCAGCGGATGTCAACAGGCAAAATGCTGTTATTGGAGCGAACACAATCCACAAGTGTTCGACCAAGCATCAATGCATCCACAAAGATTGACTCTTTGGTGCGGTTTATAGCATGGCGGCATCATCGGACCTTATTTCTTTTGAAATGAGTAACCAGACACCGTTACCGTCAATGGTCACAGGTATAGAGCGATGTTAACCGACTTTCTGTGGCCAGAGCTCGATAACATCGATATGTCCGAGCTGTGGTTCCATGCCATACAAGCGACGAAACGCTCAAAGTTGTGAAGGAGAAATTTGGCGACTGGGTCATCTCACGGCGAGCGTTTGTCAATTGGCCGCCGCGATCATGTGACTTGACACCACTCGATTATTTTCTCTGGGGCTACGTCAAGTCCTTATTCTACGCTAACAAGCCAACCACCTTAGACGAGCTCGAGGCCAACAACCTCGAGACGGTATTGCCAGAATAACACCGTACATATTGGACCAAGTCATCAAAAATTAGACCGACCGCTTGAAACACTGCCTGCGAAGCCGAGGGCGCCATTTAAATGATGTGCTATTCCACACATAATGGCATGAACGTAGTTTCAAAATAAAGCCGGAATAATTTTTTATATCTCACACCGTTGTTTTATTTAAATTTTTTTTCCTATCGTTCTTATCTGGTCACCCGTTATATTTGACATTATGAACATGTACCTAATTACTTTTTTGATTTTGAACTTGAACTACATTATGCAAAAATTGAGTTTAAATAAAATGCATTAAAATTAAGTTTATTTCAGACAATTCTCTCCCATAACCGGACAAAAAGAGCGCGTCCGTGAGTGTCTGCTTATGGGAACTTTCACTGTATGTAGCTGCTATTGCACAACAACAACAACGAAGATAAAGAATCAGCCGAACATATATTACGTCCGTTCGCGTATTTTATACACTAAAATTCGTAGATTGCCGAATTTCAAAGAGTGGGGTAAAATTCTCTCAGAGAGGTTAAATTACGGAAAAGTAAACGGACGCACAAAAGATGCGCACTTTTTAAACGTCAAACTTCAAACCCAATGGTACGCAAAAGAAAGAAAGAGAAGGAACAATCCAACAAAAAATCAGATATACAGCGATTTGACAGATTTGACAGTTTTCACAAACTAGCCCACAGAAATTTCTTGCACTAAAATTCGCAGCATGGGGAAATTTCTTACCCTCTCAGGAGCGCTCTCTTCTGTCATAAACTAAAAATTCTCCGTACTCGAAAAGGTTTTCGTAAAAAATCGTAACTTTTCGTAGAAATTCGCTGTTTTCAGGGGTACACGAACGGGCCTATTATATCACTGTGACTGTCTACACGTCATCGTTACTTAGGTAAATTCTATCTTGACGTAGAAAAGACATCTGCTAGCTCAATCGAAAACATTGTTGAATCCAACACTAACTCTAGCATCTTGAACGAACTTTAAAAGGAAATCACAATATATATTTTAGTACTATAAAAGACTAACGTCTTATTTGTACAATGTAATAAAATTGAATTAATTTGAAATTGAATTGAATAGGCCCAATAGTGGCTGCAGTGATAAGTTGACCAGATCCCACCTCAGCCAACAATCTACAGCCTACAACTTTCTCAAAGCTACATGCAAAGAATACGGAATTGTGCCTGAGTCCGAAATGCGTAGGATTGTTGGTGCTAGACCAACAGCCGACCGCAATTGTAACAATGTAAGATGACGAGACACATGCTGAAAGGATATTTTGTTAAGTTTTCAAGCAGACATTTCAAAATCTTAGAGAATTGCTCTACAACACACCTAAATTATTCCTCAAATGAAATCAAATTTTATAATAAAAAAAAAGATTCCAGTGCAATCAATACTTACAGCTGATTCTTCTTCTCTGCAGCCCTCTTCTTCACGTCGTAGATGCATTCGGCTTCATCCTTCTGCAGCTTGGAGCACGCAGACAAAATGTTCAACTCCTCATCAGCCAAGTCAATTATTTCACTTACATCGTCGTCATCCGATAATTCGACAGGCGATATATCTTCGCTTAATTTCGTTCGAATATTCGAAGCACTCAGTGTCAAATCGATGGTCGGTGCTACTTTTGCTCGATTCAACGCTGGCAGAACCCTCGTCTGAGCTGCTGACACCTTGGGCGAGGTACCCTTTATGCCATACAAATTGGGCGCCAACTTCTGCAGCAACTCGCTATATTGTTCACGGTCCTTTGTTTGATATTCCTGAGCAATAATAGAGCGTGCTCCCTTGAACGATGAATTGCCCAACAACCCACCATTGTAGAGCGTCGGTGTTGTTCGCTGTATTGGCACAATTCGTTCTTTCGGTGCTGACCTCTTCTGGCCACCGATGTTATTGGAAAATGCATTATCGAACCCATTAGTGTATTGTGAGAGTATGGATGAGTATGTTGGTTGTTGCCGAATCGGTTGTAGGTTAGGCATCAGTGTTGAGGCCAATATACCACCAGAACGAGCTTCAATGAGTGGCGGTGGTGGTTGCCTATGTTTGATTGGAATGTTTACCACTTTGGGTGATGTTGTTGGTATATTTGCTCGTGAGATGCCCGGTCGGCCAAGACTACTGGTCCGGACGACGTTAAAAGACTCTCCACGGCCATTGGTTAAGATAATTTCTTCATCATCATCGTCAGAGAATTCAATATCAGCGAAAGCCGTGTTTGTGATTTGTTTAGTAACAGTTTTTGGACGCAAAAATTGTGATTTCTTCTCTTTTTCTAAAAAAAAAAAAAAAAGTAATAGAGTATTTGTTATGAGGACATGGACACGAGATACTTACGAATTTGCTCTTTGCGCTGTGCCATAACCAGAGGAGCTTTTTGGAGACGCTGCGGTACAATATTCAGATCATCTTTGGTGGGGAAAGGTCGCCAGACCATTCATGTTTTTGAAAGAAAATAAGGACGCATTATTTTAAAAGTACACAACGAGGAGTAAATGTGTAAATACTTCTGTACAACTATTTAGAGTGGACAAGAGTTTGATTGAAAAGATGTTGGGCACAGAATTGAAAATGATTTATTAGGTGCGCAACTAAGTTCTCGCTGTTTATCAATAGATGGCGCCAGCAGTAAGTGGTTGTCGATTTTAACATATCCAAAACGTCATGAACCGAGCTTAGACATATGGTAAACAAACAGTTTTGACACATTAGTGATTTTGTTTTGGCGTCATATACTTTTGGTTGTGTGAAAATGTCTGATTTTGCGCTAAATAATCGTCATTTGCGGGAAGTGTTGATTTTCTTCTTTCATTCAAAGAAAACGGAGGCTGAATCTTATCGACAGCTCCAAAAAGTTTACGGAAATGCTGCTCTACGTTAAACAACGTGTCGTAATTGGTTCCGTCGCTTTCAAGATTGTGATTTCGATGTTGACGACCGTCCGCGTGAAGGAAGACCAAAATCCTTCGAAGACGCTGAATTGGAGGCATTGCTCGATGAGGATCCGTGCCAAACGCAAGAACAGCTTGCTTCAGTATTAGGAGCTACCCGCCAAGCCATTTTTAAGCGATTGCATGCGTTTGGAATGATTCAAACACAAGCACTGCGCAAAAAACTGCCACAATACGAGCAGAGGCACGAAAAAGACATCAAAAAATGGCTTGATGCGTGGATAGCCTCAAAAGATGAACACTTTTACCGTAACGGTATTCGAGCTCTGCCAGAAATATGGGTAAAAGTTGTAGCTAGCGATGGGCAATACTTCGAATGATTCATTTGTAACCATTTTTTCACAATAAAGTTGCATTTTCATAAAGAAAAAAAAAAAAAACAGCGATAATTTAGTTGCGCACCTAATATGTAATTAGAAAATCGAACCAAATATGCATAGCTCAGTTCAGCTGCAACCGAGACGAAGTATATTATATTGAGTTACAAAACGGTACTCTCAACTTGACCAAATATCCACGAACTGTGCAATAAACGCATACCTACGCAACCTGGAGAATTTTTTCAACGACCGCATTCTAGCCCTCTCAGCTGAGAAATCTACAACTCTCTTTGCATCCTGTACCAACGAAGTAAAACTCAACCTCGACATCACAGCAGCAGATCGACGAATACCGACAGTCACACAACCAAAACTCAACCTCGATGAATACCCAGTCACATAACCAAAACTTCTTGGTGTTATCTTCGAAAACATGCCGACTAAGCTCACGCAATAAGTCATCAAATAACTGGCGGGAATAAAGAGACGCTCTTAGCCACATACAAAACAATAGGAAGATCTGTCCTGAGCTACGCGGCACCCATTTGGACAACTTAGCTAAGCGACACAAACTGGAGTAATCTCCAAACATGCCACAACGTAGCCATGAGAACCATCACCGGTTGCCACATAATGGCAAACGAAGACCATCTTCACTCGGAAACAAAAATGCTTCCAATCAAAGAGCATAACACCATGCTATCGTAACAATTCCTGCTGGCCTGTATCCTCCTACAGCACTGGAATATTACATTCACTTCATTGACTACCTCACCACACAACATCTGCAAAAAAATCTCTCCTATAAGAACGACATCGCACAATACCTACATAACGACAACATTAGCAACGCAAATTAAAAAACCCTTATAAACCAACTGCACCATGCCCCTGTCTCTAACGGCCTGGCCAACTACCTCCCAAACGTCTTCTCGGTGGCTGCCCTCCGCCTATAGCAAATGAAGAACGTCAGCTGCCACGCCAAACTAGAACATTAGCCCAATTTTGCTCAGGCTGGTGCCGCAGACTCAACAGTTACACGGCACGCCTGGACCCCGACCTGGCAAACATCTGCCCAGATTGCAACAACGACCCGCACGATGTACCTACCACACCTCTTCAACTACCCGGTAAAACCAACGATACTATGACCCGAAGCACTTTGGAGCCGCCCAACCGACTTGGCTCAATTCCTGGGCCTGGAAACCTCGGAACACACCCACCGCAATTAATTGTATATGTACGAGTATATCACCCCTATCGTGGAATCCGCCGGGGGGAATTATTCACCGAAAAAAATATTTCGGCATCGTCAAATCCGCAAAGTGAACAGTTCCCCGTGTGGGTAATGTGAATCAGTTCCACTGTATCGTGGAAAACATTCGAATCGAATTTTTCCCGAACAAAATGACATTTCTCATCCGCATCAAAATCATTGCGGATTTCTGGCTTGGCTGGGTGCACATCGTCTTCTGTGTACAAACAATTTGTGTTTACATATAAATTACAGGAAGAAAACTACAACTGCTTTATTAAGCCAAAAATTGTTAATAAATCTATGCAATATTGAACTTTATTTAAATCAGAAATAAATAAAAAATATGGTTTCTAGAAGCATACATTTCATCTGGAAGTTCCATGAAATCATCCACTGTTGCTATTAACCTCTGTCGTACTCTTCTTTGGGAAAACTGTTCATCTTCTTCCTCTTCTGCTTCCAAAAACAGCTATCCTGTCCACTTGTGTGCCTTATTTTTATTTTAATCACTTTTTAAAGAAATTTTCGTTTTACGAAACGAATGTAGCAACACAGATTTTTATTGACAAATAAAAGACAGCTGTTTGACAGTGAAACTACCTTTCCCCAATGCCTGTCGATAAGGAGACGTTCTCGGCGGATTCCACGATAGCAGTAGAAAGTGAAAGGGAATCGAATAGGTGAAGTGAAACTCAATTCCGACGGATTCCACGATAGGGGTGTATATGTAGCTGCTACAACAACAATAACAACACCAGTTGTAAGCAAATTGAGACAAATATTCTTAGCTAATTGGCTTGGATTTCGCATTGCAAATTTGAGAACCCATTGAACAAGTGCTCGCAGCGAATAAGACGTTCTTTAATTGTGTTTTTGGAAGCATTTTATTCCCAATATGGAATGAAAGACATAAAACAACTGAGTTCGTGACAAAATATAGACAAACAAGAGTTAGGAAGCGAGTAGCCATATTCAAACGTGGACGAGGTATTGTTGAAGACGGTCCACGCTCTGGAATACAGAGGAAAAAATCGAAAAAAAAATTGTGATCTGACCATGGGGGACCGGAGATTAAAGATAAGAAAGATTGGGCTACAGTTTGGGGAGAACCTGCACCTCAACTAACAAACCTCTCTATTTAGCTCAGTCTTTAGCTAATTGCTTCCAGTTGCGTCCTCCAAATTGATCGAGGACCTCTTAAACTTGTGCGCGGCACCTACGGCTAGGAGGCTCTCTACTGCGTCGTCCCTACGGGTTGTATTCGAAGACTCTACGGGCCGGAGCGTTAGTGTCCATTTGCCCTACATGTCCTAGTCATCGCAAGCGTTCAATACACAGTCGATGTCGCTGTACAGCTCGTATAGTTCGTCGTTGAATCTTCTCCTCCAAAACCCGTCAATGCAAACGGGATGGAAATATAGTTTTGTCTTGAAGCGACCAAGGCTATCTTCATCCGCTTTCAATAAAGTCCAAGTAAGGACTGGGATGATCAGGGTCTTATATAGACTCTCCTTAGTTGTTCGAGATAAGGCTTTACTGTTGAATTGCCTTAGAAGCCCAAAAAAACAGCGATTGGCAAGAGTTATTCTTCGCTTGATTTTTGCGCTGATGTTGTTTTTAGAGTTTATAGCAGAGCCAAGGTAGACAAAGTTTCTTACTACCTCGAAGTTGTAGCTGTCCACTGTTACGTTCTGCCCAATTCGTCGGTGTTGATTGTCCCTTCTTCTTGACAGCATATACTTGGGTTCGCCCTCGCTTATCGCTAAACCCATTTTAGCCGCTTCTGCTTCAATGCTTGCAAACACATGGGTGACAGCCCGCTGAGTTTTTTTCCAATAATATCAATATCGTCGGCGTACGCAAGCAGTTTTACGGACTTTTGATAGATTGTTCCTCTGGGGTTGGGTTGTGAGTTCCGCATAATCCGTTCAAGTACAATATCTAAGTAGTCACATGACAGCGGGTCACCTTGTCTAAATCCTTTTTTGACATCAAAGGTAGCGGTGAGGTCGTTACCGAACTTGATGGAGGAGCGAGCGTTCTCCATCGTCATCCTGCACAGACGAACTAGTTTGGCAGGGATGTCAAAACTAGACATGGCTCTAAATAGCTCTTCTCTTTAGCTGCTGTCATAGGCGGCCTTGAAATCGATGAAGAAGTGGTGAGTATCGATTTGGACTTCTTGGGTTTTCTCCAGGATCTGCCGAAGTGTGAAGATTTGATCGATGGTGGATTTACCTGGTCTGAAATCACACTGATACGGGCCAAGCAGGTTGTTGATAAAAGGTTCTAGGCATTCACACAATATCACAGAAATGATATTGTATGCAATGTTAAGGAGGATGATGCCTCTACAATTGCCGCAGTTGACGGGGTCTCCTTTCTTGTGAATCGGGCAAACGATGTTGAGATTCCATTCATCATGCATACACTCCTCTGACCAAATGTTAGAGATGAGTTGGTGTATGCTCTTTACAAATTCATCGCCAGCTGCCTTGAAAAGTTCGGCCGATAAGCCGTCAGGTCCAAAAGCCTTGTCTGATTTCAGCTTGGATATTGCTATCTTCACTCCGCTTTGGTCACTTACTTACATACTTAAAGGGCTCCAGACCCTTGAAGAGTTTCTGCCTTAGACACGGCTGCCTTCCATTATCTGCGGTCCCGGGCATGTTGCTTCCAGTTGTGAAAACCATGTTTTCTGGTATCCGCGACAGCTTGGTCCTTATACCGGAGATTGGGTCTTTTTCGCCATCTCAAACCTGGGGGCTGAGATTCAAAGATTCTCTTGGCTGAAGCGTTGTTGTCCATTCGCTCGATGTAGCCGAGCCAATGTAGTCGATGTGTTTTGGCTTTTTGGACTACATTCACATACTGGTACAACTCATAGTTTCCGGTTGTATCTGCTCCTCCATTCGCCCTCCTCGCTTACGGAATGTATTCGCTATGGTCAGGTGGACGGAAATTTTGATAATCATAGGCTATATTGAATTGTTTCTTCTGCCTGACAGCGGGATGTTAATCTTCGTCGCCGTTATACATTCCATATTCTCTGCACCGACTGTGATTCTACTACGAGATTTTCATTTTCATTTCTAAAAATTTCTGTACGGGTTTTGCTCCTCTGACACGTTCTTTCACCTTTTGCTAAAACTTGCGTACATTGTTCCTTGAGTATACTTCTTCTTCTTCTTCTTCCTTTTATCAGCGAGGTTATGATCCGAAAACAAGGGATCACAACACTCCCACTTCACCGCATTTCTACTGATCCGCCTGTGGGGTTCCTTGAGTATGAGTTTTCAATATTCTCAACCGCGCGCTTCTCATGCTTTCCTTTCTTTCTTTCTTTCTTTTTCTTATGGCTGGATTTGGGTATTAGCTCATTTTCCTTCGTGCTTCCCAGTATAAAGCGCAAATGTTCTTGTTGTTTTGCTCGTCTGTTGATAGTACCTCGCATGTCAGGAGATGCTATTCATCCATTATTTGATTCGAGTTGCATGCGGTACATTCTGCTGTCGTCTTAATTTTAAGCCTGAAGAGATGATGAGCGAGACAATCGTGTCCTGTTTGTAGTCTGAAGAGTTCTGTTGCTTGGTGTCTAGCGATCAATTAATTCGTTTTCCCGAGTTCTTCTATGGTCTTCCATTTTTTCGCCACAGTCGCTGCTTGGAGTTCCTTTTGATTTTTGTGTTCGAAGACTTGTTTTATGTGTGTTTTTACGCGATGGAAAGGTTTTCTGTTTTTTGTTGATGTTGCTAATCTATTGGGCTTTTTTGCTAGTTGGTCTGCGTTCTCGTTTCCCATTAGTCCGACATGTGATGGTACCCATTGGAGTACTATGGTTTTCTTTTGTCTTTTTAAAAAGAGTAGTTTCTGCTTGATGTGTACCGCTTGTGAATTGGATGCTATAGATTGTATTGCAGCCTTTGAGTCGATTAATAGTACCGCTTTTTGTATGCTATGAATTCGGGTTATTATGCCTTGGAGAGCTGTTAGCTGCAACTTCGCCATCGCATGCTGTTTTGTCATTGCCTAGTGGAATATAGTGAACAAATAATTTGCTGTAGAAACCCGCTCCCGCATTGTCGTTAGCTTTAAGTTTGGAGGCGTCGGTGTAAATTCTAAGCCAGTCGTTTTCAGGAAATTTGTCGTCCAATTCATTTAGTGTATTGTTTTAGTTCCTCGGCTGTGTGTTGAGATTTCTTCTTTATGTTCTCTATTTCCGTGTTGTTGTCTATCGTTTGGAATTCTATTGGGTTAACTTGTGGGAGTATTGGATCTGCTTTAATGTTTATCTGCAGTTGTTCGCTTCTTAAGCTTTTTCTTCTTTTTTTTTTGGAGAAGATGATATTCTTCTCGTTTCTTTTGCTCGTAGACCTTACGAGCAACTCCCGTCTGCCGTTGCAGGGGCGGTTTATATGCCTCTTGTTTTGCTGCATGCACTCGCTGGCATTCTTCGTCAAACCAATTATTTCGCGGTGGTGATCGAGCGAGTTTCTGATGGCATGTTGGCAGCGTTGCCACTGGTCTTCGGCACTTGATGCTGGCGGCACAGGGGTGATTGAGAGATTTCAGAATCTCTCTCGCATTCAGCGAAAACTTTGGCGGTCTCTTGCGATTGTAGCTTTGCAACGTTACATTTTCTCAGTGATTGTTCTTTGTTGCTAAGTTTGGGATACCATTCATACCACAAAAACATATTGATCCGAGTCTATGTTGGCCGCTCGGAAGGTCCGAACATCCATAATACTGGAGGCTTGTATTGCGTCGATCGGAATATAATCCATTTGGTTGATCGTTATATTATCATTGGATCGCCATGTTTGTAAATATTGAGATGAAAAAACCATGTGCCCTTCCTTCCTGGACGGATGTTATACCTGCTTTAACTGACTTTCCGAATTTGTTTTACGTGGTAGGAAAGTTATCCCGACGACGAAACACCCAGCTCCTTTCTGTTATACCCCTAGGATGCGGGTCCAGGTACTCTGGTGCCAGTAGTCGTCTATGGGAGTGTGAGCGCTGCCGTTGGCCCATCAAGGGGCTCTTCCGCCACCATATCTTTTCCATGGTCCTGACTAATAATGGATATTCCTTACCGACATGTAATCCAAATATGCCGAAGAAGCTTGCGCAGGGTGTTTACTAAGTTCAACCTCCCTGGAACTGTAGAGCCACCGTTGACTCCATCTAGGGAATTCATCCACTGCCGTCTGAAGCAAGCAGAGGTGCTCTAGTGAGAAAGCACTCTCTTGTCTGCTGCCGCCAAAAATCCCTCAAACATGGTTGGTTACCCATTTCTCGGATAAAGGTACTAGGCACCCACCGGTCACCACGTGAAGGTTGAGAGTAGCAGTTGGTAGGCCTAGGCTAAGTGAAAACGCTTGTATTTTCATATAATCGCATACACTGCATACATGCGTACTAAAGAGACTTCAGCAAATGGGGTGAACTACAAAAAGCGAAGCCACGACCAATAGCAGAGAAACTCAAAGCAGACAAGTGTACTAACACAAGAGCCAGACATGTAAGACCAAAGCACCCTTTCCGCCACGCTTATCGGTAGTTGACAGGGAAGGTGAGTTGAATGGCTACAGTCCGAGTTTCGTTTTGGGGAGATTTTCACTTCCCAACAGAAAAAATAAAAACGACTACCACCCCTAAGCAAGTGCGCGTTGGCTGTAGACACACCACGACCTACGACACTGATGTTGGTTGTTTGTTCGTCAACCCTACTCCTGCAGACCAATGCAATCAGTCCCACCCCCGCTCCAGAATTTGCTAAAATTATATAGTTGCGCAGGGCACGCACCGCACAGACAGCATAGCAGTTCGCCAATACTGAAACTTTTTCTTTGTCCAAAACCAAACAAAAGCAACAAATTCACAAAAAAAAAGTGTCCAATGGTAGTTACCTTCTTCGAAGGACCGCGTGATAAATTTAGGGAATGCACTCTCCACCCTGCGATACTTGAACTGCGAGCTACTGGCCCAATCCCCGTCGTCGGCCCTGAAACGAAAAATCCCCCCACATACAAAGTTTTGATGTAAAACTCCCGAGTAAAACAGAAATTTCATCACTTGGCGCACGTAGCGTCCTTACCTTCGTTTTCGGCTGAGCACCTCACCACTGTTGTCTCCAAAATGCAAAAGTTTTCGAATTTTCGCAACAAAATCGAACCCCATTGGGATGCTGCTGGTATCGTCGCCGCTACCGCTGCCGCCGAGAGCCTGGTTGCTGCTGTTCACGGTCCCCGCGGTGTACTCACTGCATCTGCGACTAGCTGCGCGACTTTTCCGCCCGAAAAAGCCGTCAACAATGTCGGCACCAGTACCACTGTCGCCGCCGCCGCCGCCAATAGCAGTTGTTGTAGCTGGGAACTGGTGGTGCTGCTCGCGGTCGTCAAATAGCTCGATTGGAGTGTATTCAATGTACATTTGGCTTGAAATCCATTTACGGCGCTTCAGGGAGCGCGATTGGGGGTGGACGCTTAGAAAACTGCGGTTTGACAATTTAGTTCGGGACGAGAATGAGAAACGTTTGCAGGTAATTTTCCGGGATACGCTTTGCGTTTTCTTTCGGTTTTTTTTTTGCGAAAAAGAAATTCGGTACGAGTGTGCAAAAGGGAAAAAGCCGCCGTCAAATGACAGTTGGAAGGTGAGTGCGCTGTGGTTGGTAGCAATGCGCGTTAATTGCGATGTTCCAGTGAGGTGCGATTGGTATGTGGATGTACAGTTGTTCTCTGTATCAGATATAGGTGGCGCAGATCGGAGCTCATTTCTGAAATGAAAATGTCCACTTTTACTGCCGGAACACAATGCGCTACACTCGCAAATATCGCCAACAAAGATGTAGCGCACAGTAATGTCAAATAAAGCCAGCTGATTGAAATTCTATTTTTCTTTTTGAATTGAGTTTTGATTGCTTTTCTAAGATTTTTGTGCTATAGTGACACAATAAAATAAAAAATAATAAGAAATTAATAACCAGTAAGAAATAGAATTCATTATGGTCGTGATCCAGATGTGCTACGTTACACACAAGCTTCTGAAGAAAAAAAGCGGAGATGGTGGGTGCGACCCTTGTACCAGGAACGGAAGATTAAGGGATTTTTTGAGACAACATTCATATTCATGAAAGAGGATGACCCGGACCTAGTTTTTAAGTCAACCCGTATGAACAGAACGCAGTATGACTTGTTGTTGAAGTGACATACATTGGCCCGCTAATCCTTCATGAGGGTCGCGGGGGTACGATGCTCAGGTGAATCCCCCATCCTTCTCGATCCTCCACCATTGACTCCAACCCATCAGGAAGAACCCCAAGACGGCTCCAGGAGAGATGTCTGATTTGGTCCAACCATCTATTTCTGGGCCTACGGGGGAGTCGCCTACCTGATGGCACGGCAATCATGGCACGTCTTGGAAATCGGTCTGTGGGCATACGCACTACGTGACTAAACCATCGAAGCATAGATTGTTCCGTTCGGAGGAGAAACTGCTCAACATTGAGCGCCTCGCGTACTCTAGTGTTGCGCACTCGATCCCTATTCCAGCGCGAAGGAACCTCATTTCGTCAGCTTGTATCCTCGATCTTAGTTTTTCGGTCACTACCCAAATTGCATGACCATAGGTGAGAGTTGGAACATACATCGAGTTAAAAACTGATAATTTAGCTTGAACACTAAGTTCGGCCCTAACACCAGATTGACCAAGCTCTCTCACAATTGATCCAGCCTGACCGATTCTACAGGATAACCCTGCATTGCTCTTTCCATCACTTCTGAATAAGATCCCAAGGTACTTAAACTTATTCACCTGTTTCAGTGGGATTCGACTAGCTTGCAAAGTGCACTGAAAGGACCATTATTTCCGATTTATTCACGTTTACCTTCATTCCAGCCTCATCACAAACGGATACAAACCTTTCGAGTGCGCGTTGAAGTTCGGTTTGAGAGGACCCAAGGATGACCAAATCATCGCAAAGAGCAAATGACTAATCCTTAAGTCCCCCACTTTGAAACATTCTCCGCCACGGCTGTGCTGCAATATCCAGTCCATATATGTATACAATGAAGAGGATAGGTAACAAAACGCACACTTGGCGGAGTCCAACGCTCACAGTGAAAGATATTTATTTAACACCGTTTATCCGAACACAGCTTCTACAGTTTGTATATAAAGACTGAATCGCCCTTAACAAATACATACAAATACAAAATCGAATACTCCAGAGTTTGCCTTGAGGAACCCTATCATATACTTTCCAAAAATTCACAAAACAAGTGTAGACAGGATTAGCATACTCCCCGGCCTTCTCAAGAACCATTCTGAGAGTGAATAACTGGTCGGTTGTGCTTCTACCGGGACGAAAGCCGCACTGCCCCACCGACAAAGTATCCTCAACCGCAGCTCTGGAACACGTTTCTGTTACCTTAGCGAAGACTTTTCCAGGGAAACTTAAAAGACATATACCCCTGTAGTTAGCGCAATCTTTTTTTCCCCTGTTCTAAAAAGAGAGACAATCACCCCGATTAGCCAATAACCAGGTGTTTCACCGCATTCGCTGGCCATTTTAATGACACGCGAGAGCCATTGCACTCCCTCTTTACCTAAAGCCTTGAGCATTTCTGGTCGGATTTCATCTACACCAACAGATTTGCCAACTTTAAGCGCTTTGATCGCCAAAGTTATTTCCTCTACCGTAGGACTATTCTCCGCCCCACTCTCGACTATAGGTCTGTCATCTTGAGTGCCCTGTTCGGGCTTGAGCAATTCTGAGAAGTGCTCGCTCCATCCGCGTAAGATGTCCTCCTCATTGGAAGGAACTGTACCGTTTTTGCATTTGACGCCTTTCACGGTATTCAACTTTCTTCCCCTGAGTCGGCAGATGGTCGCCAGAACATCTTATTCGCAGATCTGTGGTGACGTTTAAATTTTTCGCTAAACTCATTCCAAGACTGTTCTTTGCTGTTTGCAGCTAATTTACAAGTTCTTCGCCCCTCAGGGTACAGATTTCGAGAATCGGAGTTTCCCAAGTGAATCCACACCTTAAAGGCTCTCTTCTTATCTCCGATGGCTTCTTGAATTCCGTGCGTATAACCGCTGTTTTAAACAGTTACCATTCTTCCTCTACGTGCGTTTGATCGAACAGTTGAAATTCGTTCAAACCTTTTAGATATTTGCCACGTAAATCCAAAACCATCCTCGATTTCCGCTTTGGTAGGGAAGACACTACATTGCTGAGACACAATTTGCATAGCACTAAGTGGTGATCAGTTGACAATTCGGCCCCTCTCAATACACGAACATCACAAACCATTCTCCTCAGACACGATGGTACCACGTAGAAATGTATCAACGACTTCTGCTAAAGACTCTGACGGTACCATGCGTATTTGTGAATGTCTTTGTGTGGAAAGATAGTATTTATGACGGATAAGCCATTTGTACAGCAAAAATCCAACAACTTCTCCCTGTTCGCATTTTGACCAGGATCACCGTTCCTCCCAATCACACTCCCCCATGTCATAACATATATACCCACGTGAGCATTGAAGTGACCCATAGGACAAAGGAAGAAATAAAACTGCATACTCTGACTGAAGGTTCGGTGCACATACCTGCACCAATGCCAGAGTAGACCTTTCAAGCTTAAGCTTTAAGATCGCAACTCTCCCTCCTAATGGTATACACTCCAACACTGTGTCTATCGACTTGGGATTTGTGAGTATCCCCACTCCCACCTGAGCAGACATTGAGGGTGCGACTCCTGACATAAAGAGCTTCCATACATCCGAAAGGTCAACAATTTTAGAACTTCTCTGCTTTGTTGAAGAGACGCCAACTATACCTAGCCGACTTTTAACAGCCTCCCCAACAGGCTCAACGTCCTTCCCTGTGAACGATGATACGTTCTATGTGCCTATCCTAGGTCGGTGTCGTTGTCGAAAATCAGAGAATCCATCTGTGCCCATATCGGTGCATAGCGCGCTCACCCCTTGACTCCCGTAATGGTTCGCGAGACCATTGACAGGAAGCTCGTAGCCATTTCGGGTTTGATCCGGTCTGCTGAGCGGGACAGTCCGACCACCAGACGCTCACAAACTGACATCCTTCACACCTGACTCTAAATGATGCCCTGGTTTACCAGGTTTGGCAATATCCGAGGCCAGTTGCCTTCTTTTAGACATCATGGGGTGTGCGCTTTGTTAGCCGTGACTGGATTGTATGGATGGGAATAACTATTTAAGTTATCCCATCCGGACGTCCCAGTCACGTTGCCCACCTCCCACCACCAGGATGTCAGCTGCCAGGGAGGCTGCTTAATCGTTTATCGAGTTAAATTATTGTGAATGAATGAAACGTAAATGTGCTTAGCCCGCATCGTACAACACGCACACCCGACGCTGCTTAATTTTGATGATCGGTCGAGCGAAGTTGATCGTTTCATGTTTGGTTTTTGAGTCGAGGTCATACCGATTCACTAGTCTCGCTAAAGAAGTTTCACTGCAAAAACAAACAAGACATACCAGTTAATCGATTTATTCTTATAAATATTTAATTCATAGCACTGCATTTATTCTTTACAAAATATAAAGACGAAATGCCAAAGAAGTATACTAAAACTATACAAAGCTGCTGAATATCCAACGCTGGCCTGAAACGTAAAATTAGCCACAACTAAGTGGGCGCCAATGCCCCAAACTAAAATGAGTATACCATTGGTGAAATGAACCGGAAATCGTATGATGTTCCACTGTGCTCGAGGCATGCTTATTTGCAGGACCAAATCCTGCAGGAACATTGTAACTGCTTGTCCAAATCCAAGTAGGACCGAAGAAACGCTCAAAAGGAGCTTCGAGGTGGAGAAACTTATAACTGAAAAAATTAAATCAAATAAGACGCTTTCGCTATCAAATCATATCCTACTTACATATCAACGCTAAGCCCTTACAGATGCATCCAAGTGTGTGCCATTTAACTTTTTGTTTCGTCAGGGCATTCCCAAAGCGTGGCGTCATTAGAGAAAAACACATCCACGGGAAGGCAAGCAACGAGAATAAAAATGGAATTTCAGCATTTTTGATTGCGTGTAGATTTGCAGCCAACCCTGGCAGTACCGTTAAGCACATCACATACGAAAAAAAATCCGTTGACTGCAGCAGAGTTGTTGAGTATAATTTCGGCATAAGGATTGCTCTACGAAGAGGATACATCATTGTATTCAGGACACCGCCCCATAAGCTAATGGTCATATTCTTGGAGAACTCTTGTAACTTTGCTAAATTCGTTGCACTTTGGTGGACTGATGGGGATTTAACATTCTGCGAGGCACCAAGACTAATACGCCCGTAGTTGTCAATAGTGGCGGAACTCGAACGCATTATTGAGATGTTTTCATCTTCTTCGGGAATGATTTCCATTATTTCAACGCCATGTGGGTTAAGAATCGTTACATATGCTTCCTCGTGAGAAACCAGATAGTTACAGTGGACTTCTGTGTCAGTTGGATTCTTCCACAGACGTTGTTGCATCTCGATGCCATCCATTTGGTCCGTCAGACTGGATGAGAGCTTACCAAGAGGGTGCAGTGGCTGGAAGCCTTCAAATCGCGTCTCGGTTTTTATCAGGGAGATTC
The DNA here is from genome assembly GCA_945910035.1 of Brachypalpus laphriformis. Lineage (NCBI taxonomy): Eukaryota > Metazoa > Arthropoda > Insecta > Diptera > Syrphidae > Brachypalpus > Brachypalpus laphriformis. The sequence goes on from OX246753.1 coordinate 41,599,480, forward strand.
TCTTTGTGATGGCACCTTCGCGGTGTCTGGTAATCAAAAGACTGATGGGAATAAGGTTGACTAACATTGCGGCCATCAGAACGATAGATTGGGAGGTGCCATACAACGTTCGTAAACTGGTGAAGACGAACGAGAGAAATAGTTGACAAAAGGCTTCTCCGCACAGGTGGATTGTCTTTCGGACATATTTATCTTCCCGTGGTCGAACTGCCTCGAGAATGACATGCGTTTTCCAAATGAACATCGCAGAACCGATACCTGAGAAATAAAAAGATAAGGTTACTAATACATAGCATAGTGTAAGCCATGGTGGTGTTAACTAGATCAGCTAACTGTATACGAAATTACTGAGGTTAGATAGATGTAAAATAATTTGAACTAACTAATGAGTCCGCCTGTTGTTTAGCTAAACTCGTGTCGAAAACCGTGCATTTAGTGCAAAACTGTCTTCTTCTTTCTTGGAATAATAAATATAGAATCTAGGATCTTCGGCTCTAGAGGTTATAGTGAAACTTTCATCAAATAAAAGTTCTGAAGTCTGATGCTGTGCTAAGTGATCAGTCGTATTCGGTTTGACTACCTTATAAACGCTAAATTGTATGCATAGAAAATCGGGCTTATTAACTCAGGGACTTTAAAGATATTCCTTTACTTGATCGGCGCAGGATTAGAGTATATCTGAGCAGTCTAAGCAGCAAAGTGAAAACTGTCAGTTTGAGAGCAAATAACAGAAGTACCTAAATAATAGATCTGTTTCCTTACTTCTGAGCTCCAAAAGTTTATGCTGTATTCTATTCTTCTATTTCAAATTGTTAATGGTTTTTGGGTTAATCAAAAAGTAAAAAACTGCAAACTATGTTCCTTTGCTTTTTGGGTAGTCGCTAAACCAGGGTAGACGAGATTTGCTTTTATAGTTTGTTGGTCGAAGAAGAACAGTCAAATTCAAGTCGAAATTGATCAATTCATAATGGTGTATCTCTAACTTGTCAAAAATCATCAAGGCGAGCACACAATTAAATAACCAGCTCCGCGAATAATCGCCCAAAACTTTCAAATGAAGAATCGCCCAAAAATCGCGTGGGCGAATGTTCATTTTGTTTAAATTTTATAATTTATTGAAAACACGAAAGTAACTTTAGTACGTGGACATATTACAATGGGCATAGTCTGGCCTAAGTGAGGCTGTATATGTACAGAAGCCACAACGCACAAACGGTGGAATATGTATGGACGGGCATGCTGTCCCCAATTTTGAGGTCACTGTTGGATTTAAAGTAGGTGCAAGGTTTCTTCTCGGGTAAAAGATTGCAAAGTGATCCTGGGAGAGGCGATCGCTCGGCAACACCGTCTCCTGCTAACAGAATTTTTTTATGAAGACAATAAAGAAAAGCAAACAAACTAGGGTCTCTCAGAAAATCAAGTGGTACAATCTGGACAAAGAAAAAGGCGAGGATTTTGTTTTCGTAATGAAAAATTACCTCTCTCACACCATCAACGGAGCTGAGGATGAAGAGTGCAGAGCACAAAATATGTGAGATTCCCTACAGCGCATTTGCGTAAAGAAGGCCAAATCACTGCTAGGAGCTTCAAAATGCCACCATCAACACGCCAAAGAAACATGGTGGTGAAGTGATGAAGCTAAGAAGGTAATAAATGAGAAGAAAGCGGCTTTCAAAGCTTGGTCAAAGTGCCCCTCTAATAATAGAGACGAAAAAGCTCTCCTCGAAATAGAATACAGATGTTACAAGAAAAAACCGAAGAAGAAGTGCGACCAGCTTCAAGCAGAGAGTACGGAGGGCCTTTATCGGGAGCTGGAGAAAATATCTTCCCCGGTTGCTGATGCAAACCATGCTTTCCAGAAGTTGCGAAGACACAATATGAAGAAGAGCGCAACCATCTTCAAAATAGCCGCCCAGGAGTGGAATGCTCAGGAGATTCGTTCGCCAAAGTTCATTAACAATGCTCATGGCCAGCTTCTTCTGGATGACGACAAAATTCTGCAGAGTTGTAAAGAACTTTTAAATGAACAGTTTCCCCGGGTATACTTTCCAAGAGCCACCCCTAACTCTGAAGAAATACCCGACATTACAGTAGAAGAAGTTAGTGAGGCAGTAAAATACTCCAAAAAACGAAAAGCGGTTGGGCCAGACAAGATGCCCTCTGAGTTCTGGAAAAAGATGGGAGACGTCGGGTTCAGATGGCTCAGAATTCTCATGTCCAAATTTGTGAAAGGTGACCTAATGCCGAATCAATGGAGGGAGAGTTGCCTTCTCCCTGTATACAAAGGGAAGGGTGATACGCGAAACTGTGAAAACTGCCGTTTGATCAAGCTGATGTCACACACCGTGAAGATCGTTGAGCGGGTATTAGGTGGCCGACTGCCTGATATGGGTGGCGCTAAGACATGAGGGGTTCCAGAAACCTATGTACAGATTATCATGGACATGTACGAAGGAGCAAAGACAATATTAAGATTTTCCGCCGGAGTAACCGAAGAGTTCCCAATCAAGTCGGGGTGCACCAGGGAAATGTTTTAAGTCCTCTGCTCTTTATTACAGTCCTTGACTATCTGCTTGAAGGTAAAGTGACGGACCCCACGGCACATCAATTATTCTTTGCTGACGATGGAGCCATCATAAGTGAGGATCCTACATCTCTGCAACGAGCACTTGATGTGTGGGTGGACGTTTTGAAGGGAAATGGGTATCGCATTAGTTAAAAAAAAAAACAGAGTACTTGTGCTGCCCGTTCTCTGATCCACTCAGGCCTATTCCAGACATTTATTTGAATGGAACAGTGCTTCCCAAGTGCGAAAAGTTCAAATATCTGGGATCTATGATCAATAGCAAAGCAACTTGTGATGACGACATCAATCATCGCGTAAGCGTAGGGTGGATGAAGTGGCGAGAAAATTCCGCTATCTTTTGTGACAGAAAAATGCCACCTAAGTTGAAGGGAAGGCTCTACACCGCAGTTGTGCGTCCAGCGCTCACATACGGTTCACAATGTTGGACGATGTACAAAAAGTTTAACGGCAGCTGAGATGAAGATGCTTCGCATGACAGCAGGAGTGATAAAGCTTGTTCGAATAAGAAGTTCGAAGATCCATGCAAGCCTTCACGTCAAGAAAACCATGGTACAAAAGATAGAGCGCGACCGGCTCAGCTTGTATTGCCACGTTTAAAGAAGAGATCATTTGAACCCTATTAAAAAGCCAATATCAATGCACGTTCCAAAGACATTGCGATGTAGATAAGGCTGGCCTATAAACCCCTGGATCACACAAATGCGACGACATCGGCATTTCATTGGCTTCAGTAACCGAGTGATCCGAAATCGGCAGGTCTGCCGATATTTTCTGAGGTCAAATAGGTGAACCCCACAGGCGGGTCAGTAGAAATGCAGTGAAGTGGGATGGTTATGATCCCTTATTTTCGGATCATAACCTCGCTGGGAAAGGAAGAAGAAGAAGGTTTCTTTACATCCATTTTTCGCATTTTAAGTCCACAATTCATAAACAGTGGATATAGGTAAAGAAGCTTTGCATATTACCCAACGTCGCACCTGCTTCAAATCCAACAGTGACCTCCATAGACGTTGTATGCATAGGTACATAAGAGAGCTGTTCGATAAGTCAGTGACTTTGATGAAAGATGGCCCTCGAATCGCATAGAGGATTTTTTTCTGACATCTTTGTTTCTTTCACGGCATAGAAAGCAAATAGATCTGTCAAACACTTAGCTTTTTACAGTGATCGAAAGAACTTTAGTTTGTGAGATTTGGCCAAACTGGAAAAAGTGAGTTTCATGTTTCAATAAAGCACAACTTTTTGCGCGGTAAAACCATTAAAGAGACTGAAAACAGACTTAAAAAATATTATGGAAACTCTGCTCGCATGGAATGGTACACAAGTGGTTCACTGAATTTCGTTGCGGTCGTACGAGCACAAAAGACGCCTGAGCGCCCAGGACGTCCCAATGACATCACAACGGAAGAAATGGTCAACAAAATCCACGATTGTTGGGTCAAGGTTCGTGAGATAGCTGAGACCAGTGTAGCCAACCAAATCCATGGAAATTATGCCCCATTTTTTGTAAAATTATGCCCTTTTCTGTAAAATAATGCCCTTTTTACGAAAAAGTTGTAAAAACTTTAATATATTAAGAGCAGGCTAATGATGTCGTATGCATATTTATTATTAAATAAACAGGTATCATAACAGTACAAATTATACATAAGCATTAAGAAAACAATATAAAAAATTACAGATACACATATTATAACAAAAACTAAAAACGAAACATAACGAAAAAGTGATTGCTGCTAATCCATTTATGTACGTTAAGAAAACATTAATAGGGAAAGTAAACAAAATTGACAGAAAAAAAAAAAAAAAAAAATAGGCGTTGGTAAAACATTGTTTATATTTTCAATAAGAAAATTAATTGTTTTAAACTATTTCAGTTGATGTCTCCCCATCATTCTCTTCTTTGAAGTCATACATAGATTGATTGAAGTTCAAAAAATGATTTTCATTAAACTCGACATCATAACACTTGTTGCCGTCTCTTCGTATGTAATATTCCACTTAAAGTAAGCATAACTTAATCGATTCCTTAATTTAGTTTTGTTTATGTTTATGGCCAAAAAGATTCGCTTAACAGTAGCTGAGGAATGTGGCAAACATAAAATATGGCTAACAAGCTTTTCCAATAAGGGAAACATCTTAGAATTAAGACCTTTTTTCATTAAAAATACCTTAAGCCAAAACTCTTCAATTTTCCCTTCTCTAGGAGTATCTATATGTAAATTTCTAAGTGTTCTTCATTCAATATCTATTGCATTCTAGTAACATTCTAAAATAATATGAGGAAAATGTAAAGCGAGAGAATTAATTGATGTCTTATTTATAAGCTCAGTAGGATCAATTAGAGCAATATCCTTCAGAAGTGCTAAGGACCTGAAGGGAAATTGCAGGCAGATCTGTCGTGCGGACTCTATAAGAAACTGACGACATTTGTCACGGTACAAGACCACATCGTGAGGTTCTAATGATGCAAATTCAGATGCCAAGTAAGCCGTCACTTTGCTTCCTAAATAAATGTCCAGTAAAGGCAAGATATTATTGTGATCTTCGAATTCCAAATCATCTACGTCTGTTTCTCGAACATAACTGAATTGCATATAGTGCTCCAATATAAGTCTGTAAAATGCTACTACTCTTTTATATATTAAGTGAATTTTTACGTTTTCGATTTGCATTTCGATGTTGATGGATATAAAATATGGTAGCATATATGCAAGATATTCTAAATAAAGTTTGGTAAAAGGATTATCTAGTTCTTGGCTAATATTTTTGCCACCCATTACATTATAAATCTTGTCCTGTACTTTGAAATACCCTTGGAGAGGTGTATTATACTTCAAAACAACACTAACACATTAATTCAGCGAAAGCCACCTGGTATTGGTACAATATTTTACTGGGCTTTAATTCAAACAGGTCCCGAAAAGCCTTAAATTCAAATGTACTCTTAGAACTAGAGTTAAAGAAACCGTATAAATCCCTGACTAATTTCTCCACAGAATCAGGAAGTTTTTTGCAAGCATAGCCGGCAACTAGATGGAATGAGTGGCAAACACATTTGAAGAAGATTAAATTAGGACAGTCCTGCTTTAGCCTAGAGCAGACTGAATTATGTTTCCCAATCATTACGTTGGCACCATCGGACGCAAACCCAATAAGATTGCGTTTGTATGGAATTTGATTTTTTTCAAACAATTGCACAATAGGTATATTTGTAAAGCCCCACTGCCGTAGAGTCTTCCACCTCAATTCTATTATTGATAAGAATTTTGGCAACTATAGCCAATTCCTTTATGCAACTATTATCAGTCGATTCATCTATGATGAGCGAAAAGGGATTTTGTTGAAGCAATTCAATTAATGTTTTTTTCTCGTTCCCTCCCAAGCCCATTTTTAACGATCATTGTCGCTTTTGTTCTTCCACATTTGGCAAGTTTAGTAGCACTTGCATTTCGAGCAGCATTTTTGACTATGGAGCAGAGATGTGGTATTACATTAAAAGGCAAATTGTGTTCCGTAAGGAATCCGCAAAGAGACATCTCGACTTCCTTAACCTTTTTACCGATGTTAACTGAATTATAACTTTAAAGCAACGTTTTCAGATCTGGTTGACTCTTTAGGCTCCTGGCCATTAAAATGTGCTTGCTGGATATCATATGATTTTTGATTGAAGAAGAAGCTGCCCTTCCATCATAATTACATATTTTGCAACGATAAAATAACGAACCTAAGCATGTAAGAAAAGCGTCTTCAAATTGAAGATTAAAAAACCATAAGGACTAAACCTTTTTCACTCGCAGTAATCCAGCTAGTGAATTTTGGATTTTACTGCCATTTTTTTGGAAATAATTTTTTTCTTGGCCGCTTTGCTGATGGGGAAGGGCCAGAATCCGCTTCCCAATCTATTTCGTCAGATGAGTTCATAATTTATCCCTAAAAAACAATTTATATTTGAAGATGGAGTATAAACAAAAATGAGCAACAATTATTTCTTGCCTTTTTAAACATAATATTATACTTTTTTTTATAATATTTCCATCTTCCTTTTCTTTAAGTCAGAGATCAGTGCATAAGAACTTCAAAGTTTCCAGTGACCAAATTCGGGAATAAAATGTTCAGTGGTAATTCCTGTTTCTTTCGGGCAACTGGAAATTACCACTGCTTTTCCTTCCATCCTTTTAGTTTCCCGTTTGTGCTTTAATGAGATAAATGAATTCACCGCACAATAAACGATTTATCGAAAGCATTGGAATGTGTGGGGACAATTTTTTGTTGTCTATATGCAAATCGATGGAAATTAATGATTTTCTGAATGCAGGTTATCAGCAGATTTTTGTATGAAAATGGATTTCTTAAAAATTATGCCTTTTTTAAGACTTTTTCCAATTATTCTGCCTCCATGCCCACAGCATTGAAATTATGCCCAAAAAGCATAATTAGGCCCGGTTGGAAACCACGGCTGAGACTACAGCAATTTCAAATGATGCCGTCAATCGAATCCTGAAAGACCATTTGAGCATGAAAAAAAAAAAGATCGGCAAGATGGGTGCCGCGTTTGCTGACGGTGGACCAAAAACGGATTCGGGTGAAGATTTCAGAGAGTTTCAACAGAGTTTGAGACTCTTCAAGCGCAATTCAAGTGAATTTTTACGGCGTCTCGTAACAGACGATGAATCCTGGGTACACTACTACATGCCAGAAATGAAGGAATAATTAAAGCAGTGGACTTGTGCAGGCCAACATGCTCTAAAACAGCGGTTCCGTCGGCCGGAAAGTCATGTCAACGGTTTTCTGGAATTCCCACGGCGTAATCTTCATGGACTATTTGGAAAAGGGAAAAACGATCACCGGACAGTACTATGTCAATTTATTAGATAGATTTAATGCAGCATTGATAGCAAAACGGTCTATTTGAAGAAGAAAAAATGCTGTTTCATTACCATAATGCACTGGCTCATTCATCCGCAGTAGCAACAGCTAAATTAGCTGAATTGCGATATGAACTGCTTCTTTATTTATTTATTTATTTATATAATTTGTAACATCTTTCACATTAGACCTGGGGCCCATTTAAAGTAAAAGTTAAATTTATTTAAGTTAAGTTAACGAAGTTAAACATAAAACAAAACTGAGAAAGATAATAATAGGTCGAGCAAAAAACAAAGGAAATAATAAAGATTTATATATATATGTACATTAAGAGAAAAAATAAATAGATAAAAAATATTATAAAAGTTAAGAATTGTTGACTAGATATCTGAATAAAACTCTTTCAAAGTGTTTGGTACCGCGATGTCTTCTTATGTTTTGGGGTAAGGCATTCCACTGTCTGACAACAAAAACAAAAAATTGGCGTTCGGAATTAGTGCCGGTGAATCTTGGCTGTACAAATATAAACGATCTTGATGAGGTAGCAAATCTAATTTTTTCATGAAGGTACGAAGGTTCTTTATTAATCAAGATATTATTTAAAGTCTTAAGAGCGCAATATTTAAAATACGTGAATAAGTTACATCCAAATATATTTTTTGTGTACCCTGATACATGATCAAAGCGTTTTAAATTATATATGTATCGGACTACATTATTGAATGCTACATTTAAACTTCTTTTTGTTTCGGAATTTAGACAACAGAAAATTTCACATCCGTAAGTTATAAGCGGCATAATTATTGATCTAGCGATTCGTATTTTTATGTGTTCGGGTGTGAAATGCTTGGATAAAGATAAGTTCCGCAGACAGCCATAGATCTTACCTATTGACAACCGTATGTGATAGTCCCAGCTAAGCGTGGAGTCAAACCAAATGCCCAAGTTCTTTGCTTTCTCAGTATATTGAATCACTGTTGTACCTAAGTATATTTTTGGAAAATAGCTTAAGTCAAGTTTATTTTTGTAAATTATTAAGCACTTGGACTTTTTTGGATTTAGTTGCAAGCTGTTCTTATCTGACCATTCCATTATACTATTAAGATCACTGTTCAATTTATTAGCCCCATCTTCAACCAATCCAAGTTTGCAGCTTAAGTAAATTTGCACATCATCAGCGTACATGTGCAGGGAACAATTTTTAACCGTAAGCGCTAGATCATTGATGAACATCGTGAACAACAATGGGCCTAATATGGAACCCTGAGGCACACCAGAGGAGAGTTCTAAAAAATTTGATGCATTTCCACCTATTACAACTGATTGTGTCCTATTTGTTAGATATGAAAACATCAGTTTGGCGGCCGAGTTGGAAAACCGAAAAAATTTCCTCAATTTGGAGACGAGTATTTGATGGTTTACAGTATCAAACGCTTTAGAAAAATCCAGGAGTCCAAGAAAAGAAACCAGATCTTTGTCTATAGAACACCTTAGGTCATCAGAGACTTTAAGTATAGCTGAAACACAACTATGTTTTACCCTGAAACCGGATTGAAATCTACTTAAGAGTTTGTTATCGTTAACAAAAGCTGATATTTGTTTATGTAAAATTTTTTCCAAAACTTTTGAGAGATATGGAAGTATAGAAATTGGCCTATATTCGGCTTTCACATGTCGAGTAGGAGCTCTCTTTAGGATTGGTATAACTTTGGCTTTCTTCCATATGTGTGGAACAGAATTTGTTAAAAGAATTGTATTAAATACATGTGTTATAGCAGGGAGTATATGTGGCAGAATTATTTTTACAAATAGTGGATGTATTTCATCAATGCCCATAGCCTTTGATTTTATATCGAGAACAGCACTTACAACTTCTTGTTCTTCTATTCTTTTGAAATAAAAGCAGTTCTCAGCAGTATTATCGTAAGAAGATGTATCTGAAATGTAGGCATCTTGTTGGCATTGAATTTTCGCAAACTGAATATTAAGCAAGTCCGGACTTACGTCTGCGGGACATTCCTCTTTTTCCCGACCAACACCTAATTCTCGAATGCGTTTCCAGAGAGTTCTAGAAGGCACCCTATTCTCCAGAATTGGCTGAGTCGCTTGTTTTCTAATATGAAGAAATGGCTGGGCGGAAAAAGATTTTCATCGAATGAAAAATTATCGATGCAGCAAAGGCCTATTTTTGCAGGGTTTGAGAAATCATATTTTTTGGAAGAGTTGAAAAAGTTGGTATATTGTTGGGAAAAGTGCATCGCACTGAAAGGAGACTACGTTGATAAATAAATTCAATTTCGAGAAAAAAAAAAAAAAAAACAATACATACTTGTATTTCATTTCAAAGTCACTGACTTATCGAACAGCCTACGTATATATTCCACCGCTTATGCATTGTGGACTTAAATGTTATCCATTTTTTCAGCATTTTTTAAATCTAATGCGGGAAACAACTCCACCTAATTTCGCGTAAATTAATTCTCACTTCTGATAGGAAATAATTTCACATACACAACTTATTTCCCACTATATGTTGAATAAATTCCCATGTGGAGTAAATTCCCGTGGAATTATTTTCCTGCACCAAATTTCACTACCTTTATTATTTTGGGCGATTGCTTATTCAATTTTGTGGGCGATTATTCATACATACATACATTTTCAATAGCCCGCGAATCCTTCATGAGGGTCGCGGGGGTAGGATGCTCAGGTGGACCATCCATCCATCTCGATCCTCCGCCATTGACTCCAACTCATCAGAAAAAAATCCCTAGACGGCTCCAGAAGAGATGTCGGACTTAAAACAATCATCTATTTTTAGGCCTACCGGAAGCCGTCTACCTGATGGCACTGCGATTATTCATTAGGAATAAAAAGTCAAATATTGGGCGATTTTTCATCTTGGTCTATAGGCGAATGTTCATTTACTTTTGGGTGTTTTTCACCATTTTTTTGATTTTTCTTCACTGCGAACAATCGGCGATTGTTCATTTGGGAGTTTGGGCGGAGCCTAAATAATCCAAGGAGAAAACCCCGAAACTATTAATATTCATTCAATCTTAGATATTCCAGAAAATACAAAAAGGGCAAAAAGGAAAATGGTGGCTAAAATGTGTTTTTTTTATTATTTTTTCGAAAACCGCAAACTATATACAACAATTCTTTAAGCAGAGGAAGCGCTGAAACATGAACTGCATTGAAGGTGGATGAAGATATCCTGGATCGCTTCGAAAGTAAAATTCGATCGCATTTGCGTTGACGCGCTTTGGAGGAGAAGGTTCAATGACGAACTATACGAGTTGTACAGCGACATCTACCTAGTCAAAAAACTGTGTATTGGACGTTTGAGATTCAAAATGGTTCATGAACGTAAAAACTTCTTGGATTCGGTCGCAAGGCGATATTCTTGGATTATTGTCTGGGTGCCACGTTACACTAAAAGGTGTAGTGATTGTCGTTTTGTAAACGTCTTCTTAGACCACTGGAATAGTGCGGTATGCTTTTACCAGATTGATTTTGCTAAATACTGTGCATCCTTGCAAATCTGATGGGATTTCCTGAATATATGGGATGGGGTAACGATCGGGTTGTGTGACAGCATTTAATCGACGATAATCCCAACAGGGACGACAATCCGTAAGCCCCTTTTTGGAGCCTCCATACACAATGGAGAGCATGCTGGTGACGAAGAAGGTCAACAATTGCTGTGGTTGTGTAGCTGTGGAAGCTGCCTTATATTAGGTCTTGTGAAGTTTCCGAGGGTGCGCGAAAGATAATAGGCTTCTTTTTCCTTTTATCAGCGAAGCCATGATCCGAAAACAAGGGATCATAACCCTCCCACTTCACGCATTTCTACTGATCCGCCTGTGGGGTTCTCCTAGATAATAGTTCGCGAAAGATAATAGGCTATTTGTGGTAATGTAATGTCTGACGCTACCTATCTTTCACAGGAAAAGAATAGTTTGGTTGACTGATTAAGGAAGAAAATCGACTATATATATTTCCGTAAACTCCGCTTACTGATAAAACTCGTAGCGAGGGACTGTTAATGCAAAGAACCTCTCCAGCTGATAACAATTTTGTTGCGGCATTAATGAACCGATTTCGCTTTAAATCGACTAGTAGACTGAAGTGGTTGAAGAAATCATGGTCATTGGTCACGTTAGTTTTTCAAGAGCTTATTTCCTTGGCTGGGACTTTCGTAAGAATATGGAAGTGTGCACATTCTGGCCTTATCGCCGAACCGTCAGTGAAACCAATAGATATTTTACGGGGCTGAGCTATTAGATAATCGCGGATACCTTATCTACATTACGGCTTCGTATCCGAAAATCCTGCTGGTATGACGTATTTCAACTCGAGATCTATCTGTATCTTTTACCACTTGACCCACAAATCAAATTTCAAGCGGGAAACAGTGCGCTTCGGCTCACTAACGTAGGTCTCTTCAAGATTAGTAATATGGGACATAGCTCCATTTTTATAGAATCCCTGATCCTGATATCCCTGATGAATCGGACGACATCCTTGGTACCTTACACTTCCTCACACCATACGAAGTAATGTATCCTGCTAGAGAGGATTGGCAAAGGAAGATAGGACTCTGTCCATGGAGAGATTGCAATATGCGCAGATGGTTCTAAGACCAGAGAGCGCACGGGGTCAGGTATGTACATACTCGATAGATATTAATCTATACGTGGGCTTGAGACTTCCGGGCACATGCAGATATTCTAGATGTACTTAAAGCTGCAGAATTACTTAAGATGGGATCAATATCCGACAAAAATATCGCCATCTACATTGTCACCCAGGCTGCGCTGAAGACACTAGAGTTCTACGTGACTAAATCTGAGGTCGTCAGGAATTGCCGCACAATGCGTAAAGCATTATGTATGCAGAACCGTGTCAGATTATGTTGCGTACCTGGACACTGCGATATAGAAGGCAACGAAAAAGCAGACGCGCTGGCAAAGAGAGGAGCAGAGCTCCCGCATAGGAACATAATCGGTAGCATTAAACCACCAAGTTAGTGGCTAGGGGAATTATTCGTGATAGAATCAGCAACATGGCTAATTTAAGATGGTCCAACTTCGATGGTCATAAGGTGTCCAAGACCTTGTGGCATGTGCTAGACCGCAGGAAATCTGGGGAGATCATGAAACTAGAAAGATCATGACTAAGAACAGCGAAAGGAATACTCTCTGGTCATTGTCTTCTAAGGAAACATGCAATGGAACTAGGTTTATCAAATATAGATGCTCGTAGGTACTGTAATCACCTATGTACATATATGTCTCAGAGGACATAACACATACCATATATTCTGTGAATACCAAGGCATTGCCAGGGCAAGGCTAAAGTACCCATTCTCACATATGGTTCACTAGTATGGTGGATGGTACTTGAGAAGCAATACCAGCCAAAATCCAGAGGGAAGCGTGCATCGGAGTCATGGGTTCAATGACACTAAGACCAACAGCGGCAATGGAAACCATGCTTAGTTTCATTCCGCTTGATATATACTGTAGCAGTCTGGCGGGCAAAACCGCTATAAGACTGAGAGAAGCCCGATTGTGGTCATCGAGCCTGTACGGCCATGCCATCATTTTGTCCCGATGGGGGACTATCAGTGGATCGACGGAAACCGATCACATGAACCCGATGCTAGCATTTTAAAGGAGATTCACTACACTATAAGAATTCCTGACAGAATATACTGTAGGAACCGAAGAACTATTAAGAAAAAGGAGTTGACGTTCTATACCGACGGTTCTAAGATGCACGTTGGCACAGGAGCCGCAGTTTATTGTGAAGCCCTAGGAATAAACTACTCCTTTAGAATAAGCAACGACTGCAGCGTCTTTCAGGCCGAAATCACAACCATCATACAGGCTGCTGAAACTATACGCGGAAGTAATATCGTTGGTAGAACGATCACTGTCTACATGGACAGCCAGGCAGCCGTTAAGGCTCTGGACTCTGCTGTAATTAGGTCGAGGCTTGTGAGGACCTGCAAATCACTTTTAAACGAAAAATTTAGAGCCAATGCGGTCACCCTCTGCTGGGTACCAGGGCATATGGATATCGAAGGAAACGAAAGGGCTGACGAGCTTGCTAGAAAAGGGTCGGCGCTGCACTTACCCCGGGCCCTCCCTCTTGTAGTAACTCCAATCAGAAAGAAAATAGAAGATTACGCCACCAGTCGAGCAAACAGACGCTGGGCTCACCTGGAAACATGTGCAACGGCCAGGGCGCTATGGACGGCCTTCAGCAAGAAGAGGTAAAACTTAGTCGTTATAACTCACGGGTCGTTTCTGGCATAATTACTGGTCATTGTGCGACTCGGTGTACTGAAGTCACCTGCTGGGTGATTGTCCTGCCTTATCCGTCAGAAGAATGAGGACTCTTGGTTATTACTTCTTCTCGAAGCTGGATAACTTAGGTAATCTAGAACTGACAGATCTCCTGGGATTCATATCACTATTTGGGTGGCTCTAACAGCGGACTATCTTTACAGCGTTTCAAGGGTTAAACATTTGGGCACAATGGACTGGAACTGTTGGTCTAAGTGAGCAGTGACTTTTTTGTCACAAGGCACCCATCTACCTAATCTAACCTAAGGCTAAAGTACATTGGAAGATACTTCTTCGGCAACCTGGAAGAAATAAGGTCTTTGAACCACAACAATGGTATTTTCAAATTCTGTAGGGAAATTAGGTACGTAGGAGAATTGGTTCCCTAGAGATCGCGATGGGTCCACCTTGGTGCCTAGTGTTTTATGAAAACCTCATAACCCTACTCAACCTAACCTAACCTAACCATGTCGTAGTTCTTCTATCTCCCTACGAGTCTGGGTTAATTTTTTTTTTATGTTTTTAGGGCTCAGATCTCCACTGGAATGTTACTATTACAACTAGAGAGAGGAAATTAGCATGCCCTGAATGGTACTGCATAGTCCATTTAATCTGGCAATACTTCACTCCCATGCCGTCGTGGTCTAAAGATACAAACAAATTCTTCAGAAAATCGATCATAAGCCACGCTAACCATGTCAATGAAATACCTGCCATTGACATTTTTTTTTTTTAACTTTACGATACAAAAGATTGATGACTTAAAATGTCACTCGCACTTCCCTATTTCTGACTAGGATGACACACATTGTCAACAAAATGTTGCCCTCCAAACCTCGAAAAGAAACAATCTAGCTAATCTAGATTTCAACTAGAAAAATGCTGATTCCCCATGCCATGCTCTTTACTCTTCCTTTTCCTCCCGCTTATCAAAGATAAAACCACATCTGAAGCTTATCTTCCGCTGGTATCTTACCTGCAAAAACTCCATAACACACAATCGCTATCACTTGTGTTGTTGTTGTCACCGTAATCCATGCCGATGAGAATAGACAGCCACTTATCATCAGCGAGACGCATGTGATCGCAGTCGCTATCAGAAATATCCGACGATATGCGATCGTTTCGTGCTCCTTACCCCGATACTCGGTGGTCAAGTGTTCCAAGACAGAGCGACAGATCTGTATGACGGCCTGATAAACAATAGCCGGCCATATGCGAATTACCCATTCCTTATCCGATTCTACGACGTTTCCATAGAGGTACGCGGGCGTTGATAGAAAGGCCTAAAAATGCAGAACATCGAAACAAAGAGAAAGAGACTTCTATTACAATCCTATAACAAGTCGGACCTTAAAGTTTCAAGGTAATAACTACATGTATTGCGAACCCACATAACAGGTACTTCTGTTGGATGTGCTTCTTGAGGACGCGACGCGGTACGCCTGCTGTCGTTACGGCTGTTCTTGTTCGACGGGCCACTGCTGGCGCTGCTGGTTCTAGAACCTTCATCTGGAGTGGTGCAGCCTCGCGAAAGGTATTCAGATGCGTATCCATTTTTTCATTCTTGCCTTGATGGGGTTTGTTGAAAATTTCACGTATCACTGTATTTGCACTCAGATCACAAGTTCAATATACGACATTCAGACGCATTCTTGAAATATTTGTGTATCTAACGATAGAAAACGGTTTCTAACGGAAAACGTACCGTGCTTGAGCGAACGTCTGCGAATGCGGGGTATACTGACTGATTTTGTACGCGAACGACGATGCCGGGGTTGTAGTTACTAGTATCTTTCTTTGCATTTAGCTTTCGTTGTTCGAGCAGATTTGTTTGTCGCCTTCTCTTGACATAAGACAGAGTCTTAGTGAAATGAAAATAACCGTTATAAATAAAGTTGACGATCTGTGTTCGTTTGGGTGTAATCTTATCTTCAGTTTGCATTGCATGTATCTACAGCGTCGGCAGCAGAAGCAGTGGGATAGGGGGCTGGTTACTGATAGGGCTGATTAGGCAGAGAACGAGAGAAAGAGTGTAAGTGTTTATTCGAAGCTGATTAGAATTTTTTGACAGCCTAGGAGTATGCTCTCAATAATCACGATTGCCGCCATCCCCCCGTCTGACTACAGGTAGTCACAGAAGTAGTCTTATGAAATGACTGATGTCGATTTTCGAGCAGCTTTTAACTCCATACCTCGGGAGACTCTGTTTTATAAGCTCTACAATCTAGCAACCTCGACTCAGAACTGGAGTTCTGAGATCCATGTAGCATATGTCTAGGATGAAAAAATAAAATAAATTGTCTGACGAGTTTGGAACATATTTGAGTGTGAAACAAGGTTGTACTTTGAGTTCGTTATTATTTATTTTATACTTAAACCCCCAAATATCGGTGGTACTGAACTAAGTATCTCAAGTTCAGCTCGATACCTGGGTGTAATTCTAGATTTGAAACTAAACTGGAAGGATAACATTATAGAACGCATAAAACAAGTAAGTGTAGCTTTCTATTCTTGCAAAAAGGCATTCAGTAATACGTGGAGCTTCAAACCAGCTGTGGTGTACTGGATATACACGGCGGTTGTAAGACCTATTCATACATATGGTTCACTAGTATGGTGGATGGTACTTGAGAAGCAATACCAGCTTTCAAACCTCACGAAAATCCAGAAGGCGTGTGCATCGGAGTCATGGGATCTATGAGAACAACACCTACAGTGGCAATGGAAACCATGCTTAGTTTCATTCCGCTGGACATATACTGTACCAGTCTGGCAGTCAAAACCACTGTAAGACTGAGAGAAGGTCGATTGTGGTCATCGAGCCCTTACGGCCATGCCACCATTTTGTCCCAATAGAGGATTGCCAGTCCCTACGATGAAATGCCAAGAAGGCCGTACCGTAGGAATAAGGGTAAGAAGGGAGAAGGGATTAGTTGGTAAGAATCCCACAATCTTACTGGGTGCGGGCTCCGTTTCATCTTTTGAAGATTACCACCTCCCAGCGAAAAAAGAAGAAAAAGAGGATTGCCAGCCGATCAATGGAAACTGATCACATGAACCCGATGCTAGCATTTGAAAGAAGATTTGGTACGAGAATTCCTGACAGAATGTACTGGAAAAACCGAAGAACCATGAAGAAAAGGAAACTGGCATTCTATACCGATGGTTCTAAGATGGACGTTGGGCGCCGTGGCGTAAGTGGTTAGTGTGTCGGATCACTACGCATGAGGTTCCAAGTTCGAATCCCAGAAAATACCAAAATGTTTTTTCACGGTCCCACCTCTCGCGAGCGTCTGACAAACATCCGAGAGTATTGTTGCCACGAAAAGCTTCTCAAATCGCCGTTCGGATTCGGCATTAAAAACTGTAGGTCCCTTCCATTCGTGTGAAAAATATAACGCACACAACATGAGTGGTTGCGAGAAGCTGCTCGGCCCTGGCACTCTAAAGAGCTGTTGCGCCAAATATTTGTATTTTTTTTGTTGGCACGTAAGCTAAAGGTTATTGTGAAGCCCTAGGAATAAACTACCACCTTTAGAATAAACGACGACGGCGGTGTCTTTGAGGTCGAATTCACCATTACATAGTTTTTGACCTACAAGGAGGGCAACGTGTTCCTAACCAAAACCAAAGCCGAACGCCGAGATGGAACGTTAGCAGACTCAACGAAGAGCTTCTCACATCCGCAATCGAAGAAGGAAAAAGCGCGGCCCTAGAAATAGTGGAAGCTACTGAAACAAATGTTGAGGCCACGATGCAACTCATACGGTTGGCATGTTACGTCTCGATGCCCCGAGTGGGCGGCTCCAATAGAAACAGGAAACTGGTGTACTGGTGGAGCGACGAGATAGCTGCGCTTCGAAGAAGATGCCTACATCTCAGACGCAAAGTCACCAGTGCCAGGAGAAGATAAGCTAAACCCACGGAAGATATTCTAGCGGAATTTAGAACCATGAGATCCGAGCTCAAGAGGGCTATCAATTCGAACAAAAAACAGAAGTGGAAGGATCTTCGCCGGGATGTCAACAGCAACCCCCTAGGCTTCAAAGTCGTAATGCGAAAACTGCCCTCGGCGAAGAAAGGATGGAGTTTATAGTGAAGACACTCTTCCCAACGCATCGTGTTTGGCCTCCCGACTACTCTCCGGTCCAACGACCAGAAACCTCGATGTTCAGTGAAGAAGAGATGATCCTCACGTCGAAAACCCTACAAAACCGAAAGGCCCCTCGACCTAACGAAATACCAGCGGAGGTGCATAAGACGATTACACAGACATGTCCTCAACTGCTGTTGAACTTGTACAATACGTGCTTCCAGGAAGTAGTTTTCCCTAGGAGCTGGAAGTTACAGCGCTTGGTACTGACCAGCAAAGGGAAAGTAGACCCGAATTCCCCATCAGCGTACAGGCCTCTGTGTATGCTGGACACCGCAGGGAAACTCTTGGAAAAGTTGCTAAAACCAAGACATACAGCAGCCGTGTAGAGAGTAGGAGATTTGTCCGAAACACAGCACGGATTCAGAAAGGGCCACTCTACGATTGGAGCAATTGAAGAAGTGATAAGGACCGCCCAACAGGATAATCACTATTCAAGGAAAATCGTATTGCTAGTAACTCTGGACGTGCGAAATGCCTTCAATTGAGCCGGATGGAGCGATATGCTGAACGCTCTCGAAAGCATTGCGTGATGAATGGAACCTCAGCATCTTTTGCCCGATCCTGAAAAAAGGAGACCCTCTGAAGTGCGCCAACTACAGAGGTATAAGTCTCCTCAACATCGCATATAAGATCCTGTCTGCCGTATTATGTGAACGCCTAAAACCGATCGTCAACAACCTGATAGGTCCTTATCAGTGCGGTTTCAAGCCGGGAAAGTCCACCATTGACCAAATATTCACACTTTGGGAGATCTTGGAAAAAACCCATAAATATAAAATCGATACGCACCACCTCTTCATCGATTTCAAAGTTGCCTATGATAGCGTGTATAGGGACATGTCTAGTCTTGACATCACTACCAAGCTCGCCCGTTTGTGCAAAATAACGATGAAGGACTCTCGCTGCTCCATCAAAGTCGGTAAAAACATCACCGAACCGTTCGATGTCAGGAAAGGTCTCAGGCAAGGTGGCGCGTTAGTATCATGCGATCTCTTTAACATAATACTTGAGAGAATTGTACGAAACTTACAAGCCAACATCGATGGTACAATCTTTTACACGTCTGTACAACTACTCACTTATGCCGATGACATTGACATAATCGGAAGAACTCAGCGGGCCGTCAATGGGGCATTTAAGAGTATTGAGAGGCAGCAAAGATGGGTTTAGCGGTCAATGAAAATAAAACAAAATATATGCTGTCTACAAAAAGGGACACCCAACAACGGCGTCTTGGACAGAACGCCACAATAGACAGATATAATTTTGAGGTAGTAAAGGATTTTGTCTACCTAGGCTCTATGGTGAGCTCCGCAAATGACATCAGTAGGGAGATCACACGAAGAATTACTTTTGCCAATCGTGGTTTCTATGAGCTAAAAAGGCAATTGAGTAGCATAGCTCTATCTCGAACTACTAAGGTAACTCTTTATAAGACATTAATCATCCCAGTCCTGCTGTATGGCGCAGAGGCATGGGCTTTGACAAAACTGGATGAGGATGCCCTTGGATATTTCGCGAGAAAAGTTCTGCGTCCCGTCTGCATAGACGGTGAGTGGAGGAGAAGGTACAATGCCGAACTATACCGCCTGCACAAGGACATCGACTTAGCCAGAAGAGTTTACATACGGCGACTAAGATTGCTGTGTCATTTAAAGCCGATTGAGCCCAACGTTCACGCCAAGAAAGTCTTCGCAACTGGAGGCAGCTGGCTCGTAACCAGGCTGGCTGGAGAGGTTTGTTGGTTGAGGCCCTGGTCCACCCCGGGCTGTAGCGCGATCTAAGTAAGTATAGACTACCAAACTTACTGCATCTAGAAATGGGAATGTGCCAAAATATGTACAACTGGTTGTCGTTGCAGCACCCTCATTGTATTCTGCATTCAAGTCGAAGCTAGAAAGCTTTGTTCTCATCCTCATCAACATTCTGTCTTGGGCTCAGTTGTTAATCTTCATACTTAGAAGCCTTATTGATAAGTTTAGTTTGAAAAAAAGGCTTAAATACCTTTAGGCCGGATAAGACTGGCTATAATTTATTATACCTACTATAGTTACAAATGAATCATATTCGTACTTTTCCAGCAAAGTGACTTGTTTACCGTAAACATGTTATGCGCTAATATTTCATTTCTAAATGGGGGCGTGCGAATATTTACTATCTTTTCCTTTTTAATGTTTACTTACGCCACGAATGGCATCGTAAGAATATGAGTGCAGCAATTTCATTGAGGAGACTCTATACAACAGCAAATAGCAACAGTATGTGGTGTTATTGGATTAACGCAGTCCTCTATTGCATTTGTTTGTTCTTTTCTACACAAGAAGAGAAAAACAACTCTTCCATAGATTACTTTTTACTTAAGATGCTTTTTAATGCCGAAGATAAATAATGAGTAATATACCTACGTACAGCACTTTAATGCACTGAGAAAATTCATGGGATATACTTCTCTAGACTATGTGATTAGATATAAGCAACTAGACTAGTATCCATATCTTTCGATTTTCAGTAAAGGTTTCTTACGAAAGTAAGATATTGATGATATGATTTTCATGACCAGAAGAGCAGACATCCAGAGATGTTCAGGGTTTCTGTAAGCCTAAGCTTACATTCTGAAGACGATTTGGCATGAATCTATTATCAAAAAACATCAGAATAAGCACCACTAAAGGATGCCCACAAGGAGGGGTATTATCACCATTGATTGAAGTCTAGTAGTAGATGAACTACTGCAGAAATTGACAGATGCCGGCATTAAATACCAGGGGTACTCCGACGATACAGTCATTGTCGGAAGAGGAAAATTTAAAGGAACGCTATGTGAAATCATTCAAAGGAGTCTAAGAATCACACAGATGTGGTGTGAGATGGTAGGACTTAGAGTGAACCTTGCTAAAATCACAGCGATACCCTTCACCAAGAAAAGACAGCTAAAGTTATCCTATTGAAAGCGATCTAGAGAGGTAATCGTTGGTATGCCTTCACTATTTATTTATTTATTTATTTATTCATCTTACAAACTTTTTCTAGACAACTTTCAATGTACAATTATTTAACAATTATAGAATATAATAATATAATATTTACAAAATGTAGTATTAAACAAAAAAAATAAAAATAAAAGTAAAATACAAAATACAAAATTAAAAAAAAACAAAAACATTAAAGTTTAAAGAGAATGGAAAGTAGCACTTTTACAACGCATTCTGCTCATATTGAAATTTATTAAATTTTCGTATTCATTCTGACCATAATTAGTACAATGTATAGAAACATAAAAGAAACTCTCTTGTCTAGGTCGTAGATTGCGAGATGGTGCATAAACATTAAACATTGAAAGTAAAAGCAGACAATCGATGTGTGCAGATAAGACATCATGAGCAAAAAGTACAGAGTAATAAATTCTTCTATTACTAAGCGGTTTCAAATCAATTAGAGCACATCTAGCTTCGTATGTAGGCATTTCACCATTCCACAACATCTTTCGAAGAGCAAATTTCGTAAACCGTTTTTGAATTTTCTCAATACGAGTTTCAGTATTGCAGTAGTAAGGATTCCAAACTACGCAGCAGTATTCAAGTACAGAACGTATTAATGAAATATAAAGGGACTTAAAAGTATATGGGTCCTGACAGTCCTTAGAATTACGAACCAGAAAGCCTAACATACGGTTAGCTTTACAAATAACATAATCAAAATGCAAGGAGAAAGAAAGCTTATCATCAAAAACAACGCCTAAATCTTTCTGACTAGAAGCTCTATTCAGTAAGGAATTCTGAATCCTATACTATACATTTATCAATGTTAAAGAATAAGCCGTTTAAATAACACCATTCACTAAGACGGTTGATATCATTTTGTAAGCCCAATCAGAAACGGATCTCACTGACCTACAATTTTTTACGTCATCTGCATATAAAAGGCTTGCATATAAGAGCTTGAAACAACATTTGGTAAGTCAGTGATAAAAAGGAGAAAGAGAAGCGGGCCGAGATGACTTCCCTGTGTTACCCCTGAGAAATTCACGATCTCCTTAGAAAGCATAGGACCTATCTTCACATACTGCTTGCGATTAAATAAATAACTTGAAAGCTATCTCAAGAGACTAGAGTGAAAATCAAGTAATTCCAGTTTCTTAACAAGAACGCTGTGATTAACCCGATCAAATGCTTTAGAGAAGTCAGTGTA
Organism: Brachypalpus laphriformis; assembly: GCA_945910035.1. Classification (NCBI taxonomy): domain Eukaryota; kingdom Metazoa; phylum Arthropoda; class Insecta; order Diptera; family Syrphidae; genus Brachypalpus; species Brachypalpus laphriformis. Next base: position 41,621,639 of record OX246753.1, read on the forward strand.
TATGCAGTCCACCTGAAGGCGTTTTTCCATAGTAAGAAGGCAGTAATTAGTAAAAATGACTAGATTAGTAGAAGTCGATCTACCACTAACAAAGCCATGTTGACACTCCGAAATGTGATTTCGCACAGCAGCATATAACTTCCGTTTAACAACAGCTTCAAATATTTTTGGAATTAATTGTAGCTTGGCTATAGGTCTATAGTTATCCACTTTGTTCTTAGACTCAGATTTATGAATGGGTATTATAAATGAATACTTCCAGCAATCTAAAAATACACCACTTTTCAAAGACATATTATATATAATTCTTAAAGGCTGGACAAGATTTAGCTTACACGCTTTAAAAAATAAAGGTGGAAAATTATCAGGCGAAACACTTGCGCTCGAATCGAGGGAGGACAATTCCAGCAGAATTTCATCTTCAGTTAAGGAAAAGAAACCTAAATCAGTAATTGGTTCATTATGAAGTAATGAATTGCAATCAATGGAATAATCAACGAAATTTGATTGAAAAAACGACGCAAACATGTCACAGACTTGCTTTAAATCATCACTAGTAACTCCATTATAAGTCATATTAGATGGTATGCCAAGCGATTTCCGTTTGGTATTGATAAACGTCCAGAAAGTTTTAGAATCAAGTTTTATATTCGACTCAATTGATGAAATGTATTGCCTATACACGAACTTCTTTAAGAACTCATATTCTCTTCTTAATTGACGAAACTCGCCTTGCAAAAGTATATTGATTTTACTTCTTTTATGCACCTTATTCATGACGTTCTTCAATCTAGATAAGCTTTTATTAAACCAGATAGGCTTACTAGAATTAATCACACGTTTAACCGGCATAAACCTAGAAATTGCAAATTCAATTATGTTTCTAAATACTGTGAAAGCTACATCTAAACTAGGACATTCGAGAATACCCTGCCAGTTGATTGAACTTAAAAAATTATTTATTGCAGTATAATCTGCTTTTTTAAAATTAATTTTCACGTTTTCTCTGAATTTATCCAAACTAAATGAATTTAAAACAGACAAATTAAACGAAACATGCAAATCATTATGAAAAAAGCTATTATTTAGCAACGGAAAATCGACTTCACTTACAGAAGCTTCAAGTTCCTCATTAACAAAAACAAGATCTAATATTCTTTCCATAGCATTAGAAACTACGTTAACTTGACGGAAATTCATAGTAGACATAGTGTCAATTACTTCACGTTCATAATCTCTAACAACATTAAACGGAAGAACATATTTATCGTCTTCAGTGAAAATCCATTTAACATTGGATAAATTAAAATCACCTAAAACTATATAAGATGTACTATCTAAAGATTTGACAATATTTTAATATTATGCATATGAGCTTCGTAAATTGCATTATCTGCATAAGGGGGAATATATGAAATAAAAAAATATATTTGAATTAGATCTGCATTTCCAAAACTAAGAAAATCAATGCATACACATAATTGTTCAATCATACCCGATGCGTCAGATAATGCAACTTGTCTACTTTTATAACTAGTAGACAACTAGTTCACTACACATAGTGCCAGAGCGAATCGCCAAGGAGACCATATTGAGAATTAACAAATACGGCATAGGGAAAAGAACATGCATCGGAAACAAAGAGCGAGTAATCCAATACATATCGGTGCCACTTCTGGACTGGCCCAGAGACGATATGGTCAAGAAATACTGCTTTGAAAGAAAATTCGAATGAAAGCTGAGTAACAAAAGAAATTGGAGCAGTGAGTCCGAATAGTACCAATTCAAACAACTCACAATTAAATGGTACACGGACGGATCGAAAACATCCACTGGCACTGGGGCAGCGGTATACGGCCCCAGGGTTAGATACTCAGAATCACTGTGAATATTCCCCAGTATATTTCAAGCAGAAGTTCAGGCGATCGAAAGATGCGCGCAATTCAAACTAAACAGGAAATATCGCCGGCAGGACATCGCAATATGTCAGACAGCCAAGACGCTATCTTTGACCTCGCACGAGATCAGATCCAAACTGGCATGGAAATGCCTCACCAGGATCAAAAAACTGGGAGAGGCAAATAAAGTAACTCTCTACAGGGTACGAGGACATGCTGGAATGGAGAGGAACGAAGCTGCTGATGAACTAGCAAGCAATGGGTCAGAAACGGCGTTCCTTGGACTAGAACACTTTTGTGGGATAAGACCTTACAAAATACGGGTAGACTTAAGGAAAGAGGATCCGATACGGATGTTTGTAGGTACTGCGATGACCTACATGTCTCAGAGGATATAACTCATATACTCTGTGAATGTCAAGGAATTGCCAGGATAAGGCTAAAGTACCTGGGTAGATACTTCTTCGATAACTTGGAGGAGGTGAGGTCCTTGAACCATATCAAGGATCTCTTCAGATTTTGTAGGGAGATTAATTGCTTGGAGGATTGGGTTTAGGTCTTTTGCCGTGAAGGTTTCCTAGGGATCGCGATGGGCCCTCTTTGGTGCCTAGTGTTTTATGACAACCTCATAACCCTACCTAACCTAACCTAACCTAACCTAAGGAAAGAGGAAGAGAACAAATAGGCCAAGCATTGGGACGATATCCCCCAATTAAATCAGGCGAAAGAACTTCTGGGGTAAAACAAGCAGGAAAGAAGCAAAACTTGCCTAAGAGTTAGCAAGAATCGACTTACGTGCAGTGTACTTGCATCTCACAGAAACTACGAGTATATCTATCTATCTATCTATTATCCTGTGTAAAGCAGCCAAACATAGTTACCGCAGTCGAGATCTTGCATGAAGAACATCATTTATAATCACTTTGAACATCAGTGGCCCTAGTACGCAGCCTTGTCGAACTGAATGTGCAAATTGAGCTGCTGCAATGCAGTAGAAGTATAAGAAGCAGCAATGGCTCATGCGTGATGAATAACATGACATGCTAACCAGCCCCGCGAAGTAATACGGCAGTCCCGCGGGGAGAGTTGTAGAAGTGTGCAGGGTGTGCATTAGTACGTAGGCGCATTCCTGGCATCGATTATTCGGGTTTGTGAATCGTGCATGCTAATAGCCCGGGCTACTAGTATCTTTAGAAGATACCACACCCCTTGGCGCAACAAAAAAAAAAAAAAAAAACAGCCTTGTCGAACATCAAAACCAGCAGACTTTCCCACCTTAAGCTTAACCAGGGCAGCTTCGACTTCCTCAAGGGTGAAAAGCCTTGAAAATTGTGCAAATTCCTGTGACCCTCTTTTCAGTGACTTGAGCCTTTTTTGATTGATCTGCTTTCTTCTTTATCGGAAGGAGCTCTGGAAAGCCTTACAATTCTATCGGCAATCGAATTTGGGCTGGTTGAGGGCTTCGGGGTAGTTATATGAGTACTGTTTCCAAGCTTACGGAGCAAGCTCCAAGACTTAAGGCTATAATGTAAAAAGTTGGTGATTTAGACTGTAAGTTGCCATTTGTCACTGTGTGCCTTATAGAGGGAGTTAAGTGGCTCATCTGCAATCGTGGGCTCACCGTTGGCTTCGTAAAGACGATCACTTTCATCAGACCATCCGGGAGTATATTGTTTTCGATAGCCTTACGTCTTCTACGACAAGACGCTTCTAGTTGTGTGCTATGGGATGAACCCTTTTTATATTTGCATCGAAGTCGTTAGAAAAAGTGCTCCAGACTGCTTTGTGGAAATTCCGTCTTAGTTTGATGATGGGGATTTTGGTGCCAATTTCGTTGATTATGGGCCTATGCTGACTGCGTTGAAATTCTGTGACGATCTTGCGACTGGTTTGTAGAAGCCTTTGGTCGTTATTGCAGCATACGAAAGTGAGATCAGGGTTCTCTTTGCTTCAAAAAAGAGGTCGAAGTGATTTATGTTGGTCAATTTAATTAATTTGAGGTCGCTGTCGTATTCCAAGAGGTGTGGTGGCTATTAAAGTCACCAGTGTATACTGCTGTATGGTCAAAGTGTGATAGAAAATTTGGTGGCCAGGGCGTGTTTGATAGCTTATAGACATTACATTGGTAGTATGTGTTCCATCTATATCAATGGTAATAGTGAACTATTCTCTGTGGAACTTTGTAGGATAAGCCTTGGATTTTCAAAACCATTTCTTACATACGTGACGGATCCGTATAATTGGTGATATATAATACCGATGGTTGTGCACTTTCCCTCTTTTTTAAAAGTCAGCTTCAGATGCTGTATGTGTTTCCTAGATTACTGCTACGTCGATGGTGTTTTTCTTTGGAATCCGTGATAGACATTCCCTTTCTAGATATGTTAATTCCTTCAATGTTTTTTTTTTTTTTTTTTTTTTTTTGGTTGCGCCTGGAGGTGCAGGAATCTTCAAAAGATACCAATGGTCCGTACCATTGGTTATGCCCGATTCATATATCTGACAATGCCATCAGTGCTAGTCAGTATATGCCTACGGGCTAAACCTCACCCCCTCAGAGAGGCACTATGAGAACCGGCTGCGCGTACTCATAGTAGTAGGAAATTCGTTCCTCTCATTTTTTAATTTTTTGTGATGACTACGACTAAGTTGCCTTAACGAGTAGTTTACGCTTCTGTAGTGTTAATCGCGTTAGGTAGGTAGCTTTCCAGTGAAGGCACCTACTAATACCGTCATTACATGCGGTTTTTCCTTACGGCGCTAGGTCGAAAGGTCTTGTTCTTTGTAGTCGGCGCTCAAGGCTTGTCACGTCCATAGTACGGATTATTTCATTATTGCAATGAACACGAAGACGGGTACGAAGTTTGCGAGCAAAGTTTGTTACTTCGTCCCTCACGGTAGCAATTCCTAGATCTCTGTGAATATCACTATTCCTTATATACCAAGGAGCATTCACGATTGCTCTTAGCATTTTATTTTGAAATGCTTGCAGTAGAGCCATATTGCTTGGTTTGGTACAACCCCAAAGTTGTATACCATATGTCCAAGACGGTTTTAGCACTTGCTTATACAGAAGCAGTTTGTTGTATACGCTTAACTTCGAGTATCTTCCGAGTAGCCAATACATTTCTCTAAATCTGATTTCGAGCTCTTCGCGCTTCTTTTTAACGTGTGGTTTCCACTTAAGTTTTGCGTCTAGGGTCATTCCTAAATATTTTGCTTCGTTTGCGTAAGGTATTTGTACCGAGTTAATGGATATAGGTAAGGTGTTTATCTTTCTCAACGTAAAATTGACATGCGTTGATTTTGTCTCATTGAGGACTATTCGCCAGGTTTTTGTCCATTCGCATACATTGTTCAAAGCTCGTTGGAGTTTTCCCGTTGATGATTCGACTGACTCATCCGTTACGAGGATAGCCGTGTCGTCTGCGAACGTTGCTACAACGGTCCCTTCATCTTGTGGTATATCTCTTGTGTAGAGCAAGAACAGGATTGGACCGAGAACACTTCCCTGTGGAACACCGGCGTAGATATCTTTGAAATCCGAATATTCACTCCCGTGTCTAACACGGAAAAGTCTGTTTTCAAGATAAGATTCCAATATTCTGTACAACTTTTCCGGTAAGATTACCCTTAGCTTATACCTTAGGCCTTCGTGCCATACCTTGTCGAAGGCTTGCGATACGTCGAGAAAAGCGCTAGAGCATATTTTTTTCCCTTCTAGAGCTTTTTCAATCTCGTTCGTTATTCGATACACCTGATCGATTGTGGAATGTTTGACCCGAAACCCGAATTGATGATCCGGGATCAAGTGTCTTTCTTCAATTACTGGTTGCAATCGTTTCAGCAGAAGTTTCTCGAAGACCTTAGATATTATTGGTAGAAGTGAAATGGGTCTATATGATTTCTTGTCATTTGCACATTTCCCCGGTTTCGGAACCATAATAACTTCGGCGACTTTCCATTGCCTTGGGACATATAATAGTCTTAAGGAAGCATTTATAATGTAGAGCAACTTAACCAGCACTTTTTTCGGTAGCTCTTTCAAAATTTCGCCAGTGATTAAATCATATCCCGGAGCCTTGTTATTTTTCAATTTTTGTATTGTCATTCGAAGTTCGGACAGGGATACGGTTTTTACTCTAAAGTTGTCGGGTGCCATATTATCATTCGGATCTTCGATCAACGGTTGTCCATCGAACGGCTTGAACGTTTCCTCTAAGTGATCGGCAAATAATTCTGCTTTCTCTTTATCTTCTTTTGCCCATTCCCCGTTAGCTTTCCTAATTGGCGGCGAGTGCATTACAGGTTTCCTTATGGACTTCAAGGCTTTCCATAGAGAGTAGTTTGAATACTTATCAGCGGTCAAACCCTCGAGGTAAGTAGAAGTCTCGTGATTTTTTAGGTCCTGCAGCACTTTTTTAAGCTTGTTACAAAGATGGTTCAGATAAGTTTTATCCGGTGGCGCGCGGGATTGTTGCCATCTCTTGCGCGCTCTCCTCTTTTCTCGTATGAGGTCTTCGATTTCAGGCTGGTATTTGACTTTATTGTTCCGCGCTTCTGTCTTTCGCAAAGGAGTGTTTTCCACGCTGAGCTCTGAATGGCTTCGACGAGTTTGTCGATTTTTTTTCTATTTCGAACGATGTCTTTAGCGGTACATTTAAAGCAACATTTTCCTTGCAGTCTCTTCTGAAAGCGTCCCAGTTAGTTTAATGTTGAGTTCCAAGATACGAACTGATATTCCCATTCTCTTTGCCAAGAAGCTCTTAGAAGTGTTGTTTTGTGTGTTAATTTGTGTGGGCTGCATTCAGTTAGTATAGATATCTTATTTGCCAGGAGATCGAGATGATATTTGATTGTTTGGCAGCCTAGTCACGACAGATCATTTAGCGTTATCCAGGGTGCACCACTTGGAGGCAATCTACTCGTATCTTTACACAATTCTTCTAGGTACAACTACAATATAAGAGACTTCCGATGCTAATTACATTACCATTTGAATGTACTGTTTCCTTTTTTCAACATTTTATGGCGTTTTTGTTTATTACTTTATCATTCGTATACATTGTTTCCCTTTTCTTTTTTTTTTTATCATTTTGTCGTTATTGTGGCGCCATGAAAATTAAATGGCGGATAAGGGTAAATAGTTTGGCATACCTAGATTTGTGCACAGAAGAAGAAGTGTCAGACTTAATCCCCTTTCAATTCTATTCCAACGCTATTTCTCAATTTTCTTGCAGCGAAAACGCGGATTGAGAAAATCATTTTTCAATCCAGTCATGTAAACGAGGTACTAGTTAGACATTTGTCTGCCTGCTATTTATCAGATTCAAGAGCCCTGTGGAAACATACCTATACAATTCTATTGCAGGTATAAAAGGACTTTATCTCCCGTAATAAAAATCCTATAATTTTTTTCCGTGTAAAAGCAATAGATATATGTACGTAAATAGTTTTATTTGAAGATAACTATTCGAAGATAACTACCACCTTCCATTGAGAAAAACAAATGTATCTTATCTTTGCATTTTAAACTGGTCGACAAGATAAATATTACAGATCCTTTCATCCCTCCTTTGCATTTAAATTGCATGTTTTTGTGTCGTTACAAGTTAGTAACGAACACACGCTCGAGATGAGAACTGCACGAATTTCTCTTCTATTTTTTCTGCTGGTATGTTATTTGATTTTCTGTCTGCGATTTAGAGTTTTACTGTTTCTAAAAGTTTGCAGTGAGCACGTATCCTCAAAATGTTCTTGCATCTGGATCAGGAATCGAAATAACAACGACAGAAATATCAACGAGCTCAGTAAGACCTGAAGGCTTAACAACTGTAAGCGCGAATGGAGAAGGTATGTAAGGATGTCCTCTAAACAGACTAGTCCATTGTTTTCGAATACAAATTGGACACTAAAAATTGTTGAAATTCTCTTTCATTTCATAGAAAATCTGGCAGAGACTAGGCAAAGAATTGTTAAGGTCTTAGGAGCCAAGGAACAAGAAAGTAAGGTTGTCAATGCTTACACAAATAACAGCCTAAATAATCGGGCTGGAAAGGAAGGAATCTCTATCGCTACACCTGAACCTAGCTCGGCACAAGCATCTGTAATTAAGGCGAAGGAATCTCAGACAACTGACGGAATCCAGATCAACACACCGAACCCAACAGGCAGGACAACTGGCTCAAGTACTCCTTCAACTTCTTCGACAAATCAAATAGAAAACGCAACTGAATTGGGTCCTGTAGAAGGATTAGAAAATTCAACTATAGGGCAGGACGTGATATCAGATACCTCAAGTTCAAGCAGTGCTGAAAGAACTGAAGCTGCAGTGACTGAAAAAGTTGTGGAATCTGAAGCCACTATAGCTGGAGAGGAAGGAATCTTGATCAGTGCACCTGAACCTAGCTCAGCACAAGCACCTGTAATTGAAGCGAAGGAATCTCAGACAACTGATGGAATCCAAGCCAACACACCGAAGCCAACGGACAGCACAACTGGTTCAAATATCCCTTCAACTTCTACGACAAATCAAATAGAAAACCCAACTACATTGGGTCCTGTAGAAGGATTAGGAAAATCAACTATAAAGCAAGACGAGTTATCAGATACCTCAAGTTCAAGCAGTGCTGAAAGAACTGAAGCTGCAGTGAGTGAAAAAGTTGCAGAATCTGAAGCCAATATAGCTAGAGAGGTAGGAATCTCTATCACTACACCTGAACCTAGCTCGGAACAAGCATCTGTAATTGAAGCGAAGGAATCTCAGACAACTGACGGAATCCTGACCAACACACCGAATCTAACAGACAGCACAGCTGGCTTGAATACCACTTCAACTTCTTCGACAAATCAAATAGAAAACGCAACTGCATTGGGTTCTGTAGAAGGATTAGGAAAATCAACTATAGGGCAAGACGAGTTATCAGATACCTCAAGTTCAAGCAGTACTGAAAGAAGTGAAGCTGCAGTGCCTGAAAAAGTTGCAGAATCTGAAGCCACTACAGTGTTTAAGGTTGAGGAGGCACCTGCTGTTGGGCTTTCTGAAAGTACTGTAGCATCTCAGCCAGCTTTACCAACTGATGATGTGACTGCCACAACTCTAGGACCTACACCATCTGATACAGTTACAGAGCCATCTGAAGCCACTACAGCGTTTAAGGTTGAGAAGGCATCTGCTGTTGGGCTTTCTGAAAGTACTGTAGCAACTCAGCCAGCTTCACAAACTGATGATATGGCTGCCACAACTTTAGGACCCACACCATCTGATACAGTTACAGAACCATCTGAAGCCACTACAGCGTTTAAGGTTGAGAAGACACCTGCAGTTGGGCTTTCTGAAAGTACTACGGTAGCATCTCAACCAGCTTTGCCAACTGATGATGTGACTGCCACAACTCTAGGACCTACACCATCTGATACAGTTACAGAACCATCTGAAGTCACTACAACGTTTAAGGTTGATCAGGCACCTGCTGTTGGGCTTTCTGAAAGTACTGTAGCATCTCAGCCAGCTTTACCAACGGATGATGTGACTGCCACATCTCTAGGACCTACACCATCTGATCCAGTTACAGAATCATCTGAAGCAGCAGTACCGAAAGTGGATACGACAATAGAAACTCAAACAACTAATCCACAGGACACAGTTCCCCCTGTAACTCAAACTACCGAAGGCCCAACTGACACGAAGTCAACCAACCGCCCAGCAACTCTACCGAATCCCTGCACCGAACCCGGTAATTTTACAAGTCCTACCAACTGTCACACTTTTATATCTTGTTCTGGTAATGCCACTGGCTTACTACGCCAAGAAAATGAATGTCCTGAAAGATCTGCCTTTAGTCCTGCTGTTCGACGATGCACTCGAGATATATCACCTTGCGGCGATAATGAACCTATTTGTCTTGCAGCTGGTAGCCTGACAGATCCACTCAACAATTCTTCATACTACTGGTGCATTCCGAGTTTATTAAGCGGTTTCCACAAATATCACATCCAGTGTGCAACAAACGAGGTATACAACGCTTTGATCGGTCGATGCTGGCCCGAGGATCCACAAAATAGTCTGATAAATGTTCAACAGAACGATCGCGATATCGTAAGAGCTGAATGGAAGAAATTAAAGAAGGAAATCAAAATTAAGGCCAAGGAGGAGAAAATTCGTCAGAAGATGGAAGCAAAGGCTAAAGCTCGGGCGGAAAAGCTTGCCGCAAAGGAGCAAAAGAAACAGAAGCGGCTTACAACGACGGACGATGAAGTCATGGTCATGATTGAATAGATCGGGGTTTTCAACCTTTCAAGTAAAAATCAGAATATATCCCTTCTGATAAGATCAGTGATTTTTCTCCTAGAATTCGTAAGTTTTTGAATAAAGGGACTTGTGCCAAAATGTCTATTCTATTCCTTTGTCTATAGTAAGGATTGTGTAATTTATAATTTATTTTAAACAGGACTGTCGATATGAAAGTAAACTTGGAATATCACAGTAATCCACTTATTGTTCTTCTTATTTAAAAATAAAGTCCACATTTTATCGCCACTACTGTTTGGTAAGAATAATTTTTTCTGTTTAATTATTCTACTTTCGGGCGTCGTGCAAATTTGGTAGCAAATTGTATTAAATTATTTACTTAAGCCTTATCTAATCAGGTCTGAGAAATAAACACCCACAAGGTGGTGGATATATAAAAAGACCTCCTCAAGGGCGTGTCGTGTCTAATCGAGATGGAAGTGAACAAAGTGTTAGAGGATTAACAGCCGCGGAAAGACATTTATTGCGGAAACAAATTTTGAACAAATTTTTTTGATAAGGCATGACATCATAGTAAATGCAAACATAAATGCGTAGTTATATTGGGATGACATATGTATGTACATATAGATTACGAGTATCTTAGAAGATACACATTGCAAGGCGGTTCAAATAGGTCTTACTTACTTACTTACTTACTTACTTAAAGGGTTTCCAATACTTGAAGGGTCTCTGTCTGTGCCTGAGACATGGCTGAGTTCCATTCACTGCGGTTCCGGGTGTGCTGCTTCCAATTGTGAAGACCAAGTTTTCTAGCATCCGCGACAGATTGGTCTTTTTTGTTGTTTCGAACCTGGAGGCTGAGATTCCAGGATTCTCCTGGCTGGAGCGTTGTTGTCCATTTGCTCGATGCGACCGAGCCAATCTAGTCGCGTATTGGCTTTTTGGACTACATTCACATCCTGGTACATTTAATATAGTTCGCCGTTGCATCATCTCCTCCATTCGCCCTCCTCTCTTATTTACTTACTTAGGTGGCGCTACGGTCCGGGGTGGACCTGGGCCTCAACCAATAAACCTACCCAGCCAGCACGGTTATGAGCCAGCTGTCTCCAGTTGCCCACGCCAAGTTGGTTGATGTCCCCCTCCACTTGTTTGCGCCACCTACCACTAGGTTGTCCTCTACTGCGTCGTCCATACGGGGTGGATTCGAAGACTTTCTTGGCGGGAACGTTGGGCTCCATCCGCTCTAAATGACCCAGCTATCTTAGTCGCTGTATGTGAACTCTTCTGGCTAAGTCGATGTCCTTGTACATGCCGTATAGTTCGGCATTGTATCATCTCCTCCACTCACCGTCTATGCAGACCGAACCAAAGATCGCTCGAAGAACTTTTCTCTCAAAATAACTAAGGGCATCCTTATCCAGTTTTGTTAAAGCCCATGCCTCTGCGCCATACAGCAGGACTGGGATGATTAGTGTCTTATAAAAGGTTACCTTAGTAGTTCGAGATAGGTCTTTGCTACTCAATTGCCGTCTTAGCCCATAGAAATAACGATTGGCAAAAGTAATTCTTCATGTGATCTCCCTACTGATGTCATTTGCGGAGTTCAACATAGAGCCTAGGTAGACAAAATCCTTTATTACTTCAAAATTATATCCTTCTATTGTGGCGATCTGTCCAAAACGCCGATTTTGGGTATCCTTTTTTGTAGACAGCACATATTTTGTTTTGCTTTCATTGACCGCTAAACCTATCTTTGCTGCCTCGATCTCCATACAAGCAAAGCCCCATTGACGGCCCGCTGAGTTCTTCCGATTATGTCAATGTCATCGGCGTAAGCAAGTAAGTGTATAGACTTGTAAAAGATTGTACTTCCGGTGATGGCTTGTGAGTTACGTACAATTCTCTCAAGTATTATGTTAAAGAGATCGCATGATACTAGCGCGTCACCTTGCCTGAGACCTTTCCTGACATCGAACGGTTCGGTGATGTTCTTACCGACTTTGATGGAGCAGCGAGAGTTCTTCATCGTCATTCTGCACAAATGGACGAGCTTGGCAGGAATGCCAAGACTAGACATGGCTCTGTATAACTCGTCTCTATACACGCAATCATAGGCAACTTCGAAATCGATGAAGAGGTGGTGCGTATCGATTGCCGTAGTGTGAATAGTTAGTCAATGGTGGACTTTCCAGGCCTGAAACCGCATTGTTAAGGACTTATCAGGTTGTTGACAATCGGTTTTAGGCGTTCACATAATACGGCAGACAGGATCTTAGATGCAATGTTGAGGAGACTTATACCTCTGTAATTGGCGCAGTTCAGAGGGTCTCCTTTCTTCAGGATCCGGCAAAAGATGCTGAGGTTTCATTCATCGGGCATACTTTCGTCCGACCAGATTTTACAGGTGAGCTGGCGCATGCTCCTTACTAACTCATCTCCTCCTGTCTTGAAGAGTTCAGCGTCAAGGCCGTCGGCTCCAGCAGCTTTATTGGATTTAAGTTTAGATATCACTATCCTCACTTCATTCTGACCAGGTTGACAGGAATCTTGACTGTCATCGTCACTGTTGAATGGCTCATTCTGCCCGACAGCGGAATATTGGTCATGAGCGCCGTTTAACAGTCTGCAGAAGTGTTCCTTCCATAACCTCAGCACCGACTGCGATTCTACCACCATATTGGCATTTTCGTCCCTGCAGGGGACCTTTTTACATTTTGCTAAAATTTTCGAACATCATTCCTGCAATAAAGTCTCTTAATCTCCTCGATATAGCGCTTCTCATGCTCCTTTTTCTTCTTTCTGGGAAGTCGATGTTCCTCATTTCTCCTGCGCTCGTGGAGCTCGTAAGCAGCTCTAGTCCTTCTATGCAGAGCCGCTTTGTACGCCTCTTGTTTTGCTGCATGTGCTTGCCGGCATTCGTCATCGAACCAGGGGTTTCGTTGCGGTGGCCGAGAGAAACCCAGTACATTAGAGGCGGCATCTCTGATGGCTTGTTGGCAACGCTACCACTGGTCTTCCGCATTTGCTGCTGGCGGCATAGGACTTAGATTAAAATTAAGAGAAACTCGATTGGCAAAGGCTCTGGTGGTCTCTTGCGGTTGTAGCCGCCCGACGTCAAATTTCCTCACAGTATTTCGTTGATTTCGCTTCGTTCTGGATATCCGCATCCGTATCTTGGCTACAACTAGGTAGTCATCCGAGTCCACGGAAAGTCCGGACACCTAGAATACTGGAAGAGTGCCTTGCGTCGATCGCAATGTGATCGATTTGGTTGACAGTTTTCCGATCAAAGGAGAGCTATATTCCCTTGTAAATATCGAGACGTGGGAACCGCGTACTAGCTACGACAAAGTTTCGTCCCGCCGCGCCGCAAAATCGACTAGCTTGAGTCCGTTGTCGGATGTGATGTCGTGCAGGCTGTGCTTTCCGACCACGATACTAAAGACGTCCTCTCTTCCTAACTTCGCGTTAAAATCACCTTGGATTATTTTAACGTCGCGGCCGGGGCATTGCTCATACGTCTTGTCCACGAGCTGGTAGAAGTCATCCTTCGTCGCGTCGTTCTTCTTCTCGTGAGGGGCGTGAACGCATATTAGGCTAATGTTGGCAAATTTAGCCTTGATACGGATAGTCATGAGGCGCTCATTCACATGCCGGAAACTCAAGACTTCTTGCCTAAATCTGCCTCCAATGACAAATCCGCACCCAAATAGACGCTGACCTTGTGGTCTGTAGTAATCACCGTAGTAGATGCCGCAGTTTTTCATACTCCTTTTGCCTGGCCCATCCCATCGCACTTCTTGGATGGCAGTAATGTCTGCTTTCAGACATTCTAGGGCCTCCGCAAGTTGTTCGGTTGCACGTGGTTTGTAGAGGGACCTAACATTCCACGTGCAGACACGAAGATCATTGTCCTTTTTACGTTTGCTTGGGTCGTCAACAGTAAAATCATCCGTATCCTAGGTTGTTGGTTGCTTCGTAACCGAAGCTTTTTAACGTGGTAGGGAAATTAACCCGACGGCACAACCCCCAACCTGGAGGACCAGATCGTTTTTTTGCAAGCCCTAGGACGAGGGGCCGATGCCAGTAATCCGCTTCGGGGATATGAGCGCTGCCGTTGGCCCATTAAGGGTTCATTCGCCACCATCTCTTTTTCAATACCCTGACATGGTATTTAAAATCCTTACAGACCTCAGCTCCAAATATGTTGACGTAGCTCCGGTACCTCTGGTCTGTAGGCGTCACCGTTGATTCCATCGAGAGAATTCATCCGCCGCGCGTCCTCCTTCTGAGGAGCTCTTGCTAGACTTCTGAGACGCATATTTCAGGCCAACAAGAGATGCCTCGTGCAGTTAAACATATGCGCGCTGAAGTTCACCCAGCTGTGATTGCGTAGGGCTGAGTGTTCAGCTACACATACAGCGTCAGACTCAGCATACGCTCATCATTAGTTCACTATCAGATAGCTATCCAGCGGACACCACGAGGAGGTGATGATGCGATTCACCCTCCTCCTTTATGAGACATAATATCCGACTAAGTATTTCTCATTCAAAGGCAGGTACACAATATTTGCTCTGCTTTCTTACCTATCGTCCAGCACCCAGCACCATAGAGCAAGCCTTTTTTTCCCGAGGATAGGTAAAAAATCTTCATGAAGACACTACGTAGGCTGTTCGATAAGTCAGTGACTTTGAAATGAAATAGTTGTTTTTATGCTCAAAATTGAATTTATTTTTCAACGTAGTCTCCTTTCAGTGCGATGCACTTTTCCCAACGATATTCCAACTCGATAATTTCTTCATCTTTTTCCGCCTGCCATTTCTTCATATTAGGAAACAAGAAATAATCGCACGGAGCCAAATCTGAAGAATAGGGTGGATGAGGAAGCAGTTCATGTCGCAATTCAGCTAATTTCGCTGTTGCTACTGCGGACGAATGAGCCGGTGCATTATGGTGATGAAACAGTCATTTTTTCTTCTTCAAATGGGCCGTCTTTCCATGAATTCTGCATTAAATGTATCTAATAAATTATCATAGTACTGTGCGATGATCGTTTTTCCCTTTTCCAAATAGGCAATGAAGATTACGCCGTGGGAATCCCAGAAAACCGTTGCCATGACTTTTCCGGCCGACGGAACGTTCGAGCGCAGAAGTCCACTGTTTTGATTGTTCCTTCATTTCTGTATCCAGGATTCATCAACTGTTACAAAGCCCCGTAAAAATTCATTTAAATTGCGCATGAAGAGTTCAAAACTCTATTTTGAAATCTTCACCCGAATCCGTTTTTGGTCCACCGTCAGCAAACGCGGCACCTATCTTGGCAATCACTTTTTCATCCCCAAATGGTCATCCAGGATTCGAATGACGGTATCACTTGAAATCGCTACAATCTCAGCTACGAGTATCTCACGAACCTTAACCCGGCGATCATCCAACACAATATCGTAGATTCTGTTGACCATTTCTTTCGTTGTGACGTCACTTGGACGTCCTGGGCGCTCAGCGTCTTTTGTGCTCGTAGGATCGCAACGACATTTAGTGAACCACTTGTGTACCATTCCATGCGAGGAAGCAGAGTCTCCATAATATTTTTTAAGTCTCTCTTCAGTCTCTTTAATGGTTTTACCGCACATAAAGTTCTGCTTTATTAAAACATGAAACTATTTTTTTTCCATTTTGGCCAAATCTCACAAAACAAAGTTCTTTCGATCACTGTAAAAAGCTAAGTGTTTGACAGATCGATTTGATTTTTTTTTTTGTCTATTTGGAGAAAGAAACAAAGATGTCAGAAAAAAATCCTCTATGCGATCCGAGCACCATCTTGCATCAAAGTCACTGACTTATCGAACAGCCAACGTATGAGGGCCGACAGTGCGTGCTTATAGTAGTGTGAGATTGTTACTCACTAAAAAAAACCTCCCTTCGTGATAAATTTTTTTTTACTTACTACAACTAAGATTTTGACTTATCAATGAGTTTTTCTTTCACGTATTGAGATCGTTTGGCAGGCCCTATCCATTGAAAGTTCCTGCTTGTTCCGTAAATTAGACGCGGTTTTTTGTTATCGCGTTAAGTCGAAAAGTTTAGTCTTTTCTAGACGACGCAGTAGACTCCTCTCATCTAGAATTTGAAGGAACGATATGGTGGTGCTAGTGTCAGTGATACTAGATTTTGTACTTCATAGGCAGCAAAACGTCGGTGCCGTCATCCCTCATGAAATATGGTTTTACGGAACCTCGCTAAATAGCAGCTTTGAAACTGGTAAGTCCTGATTCTCACATAGAACAGCTGCTATCGAGAGAATTTTGGTGTGATGGAACTTTAGTCCATGAACATATTTCTCGGACTAATAACACGTCATTCACAAAGACTCCAGTACCTGCACCTCGCATCCAAAAAACGATTATGTATTCATTTAGGTTAGGTTAGGTTAGATTGGCTGTCTGCACCACGATGCAGACACACTTAGACCAGTAAAGGTCCATTGTGATGCCAAGGATCTACCATTAGACCACTCAGGGACTAATAAAACCAACCGGAGCTTTTGATGAAGCGATGGATGTTCGTGACGTCTAAGGCCGCCAAATCGCTGAGGTCGTCAAGGTAGGGAGCTCCTAGATGGAGCATTGTTTTGCGTGATAGAGCAAGACATGTGCATAGGAAGTGAAGAATGATTTCCTCCTCCTCTTTCTTTTGGCATGTGGGCCGATTAGACAGTGTCCGGTGATGACACCGATAACACAGCTGATCTGTGATCGCTTTAGTTTAACCAACTCGGCACTACGTTTCTGGTCCAGCTTAGTCCAGATCTGCCTCGAAATGAGGCACGTAGAGCCACTATCCCACCTAAGGTTGGTCTTGCTAATAGCGTTCGCCTTCAGTAGATACTTACATGTAGAGAGGGGCATACCTAGGGCGAACAGCAAACGCTATGGCCGTTGAGGTTACCAAACAAGTAACTAGGGCTTGCGACGCATCCATGGCCCGGAAGACGTCAACAAATCGCCGGCCACCAGTATACTGGTGGAACCAAGAGATAGCAGAGCTACGCAGCAAGTGCCATAGAGCCAGAAGACTATTCCAGCGATCCAGAGGTTTGTCCACACATCAGGACCTACGGGTGCAATTCAAAAATAGGCGAAGAGAGCTAAAACTAGCTATCCGCAGAAGTAAGAGCAATAGCTTTAAGGAACTCTGCGAGCAAGCAGATGTAAATCCTTGGGGCACCGCCTATAGAACAGTAATGGCAAAACTCAAAGGCACTAGGGCACCCTCCCCCTCATGCCCTCTCCTTATGCAGAAAATGATATCGGGGTTGTTTCCACCTCAAATACCAGCAGAGCGTATAGAGCCACCTCCGGAAGTACAGGACATCCCAACTGTCACGCAAAGGGAACTCCTGGATGTATGCAGACGATTCGAGGATACCAAGTCACCTGGATTGGATGGCATACCGAACAAGGTCCTTAAATTAGCCATTAAAACAAATACGCAACCATTTGTGGAACTTTACAACAAGTGTCTAACAAAAGGAGTTTTTCCAGACCAATGGAAAAGGCAACGTCTAGTGCTGCTTTCTAAAGGGAAAAAACCACCAGACGAGCCCTCGTCATACCGTCCCATATGCCTGTTAGACACAATGGGTAAAATACTGGAGCGAATCATATGCAACCGACTAGAAGTAGCAATTGGTGAAGCCGGGGGACTCTCCAACCAACAGTACGGTTTTAGGAAAGCTCGTTCTACAGTAGACGCAATAAAAATGGTAAAACTACAACCTTGGAAGAAGCTATTCAGGGCAGGAGATGGAGAGGCGGTGCAAAGAAATACGGTGCCGTAATAACATTGGACGTCAAAAACGCGTTCAATTCTGCGAATTGGGGACTCATAGTGCAATCGCTTAGGCCCTATCCTTTGGAACATTATGTATGATGGGGTTCTAAGGCTTGGAATCCCAAATGAGGCAAAAATCATAGGCTTTGCCGATGATATTGCAATTGTCGTGGTTGCAAAACATCTAGAGGAAATAGAGGATATTGCAAATGAATGTATCCGAAAAGTCAAACGGTGGATGGCAGCAGTCGGGTTAGAGCTCGCCGAACATAAAGCAGAGGCAGTATTGGTAAGCAGCCGCAAGAACAGAGAGGAAATCACCATCAGAGTAGGAGATCATAATACGACATCAAAATCGGTTATCAAATACCTAGGTGTGATGATCGACGCGAGGCTCACTTACAAGGAGCACCTTGAAAGAACGTGTGACAAAGCGGCTCGGGTGAGCGGTGCCTTATCAAGAATAATGATAAATATAGGAGGACCTAGGCAACAAAGGAGACTTATTCTATCAAGGGTGGTGCAGTCCATCCTTATGTATGCGGCACCCATATGGACCAAAGCTATGGCGAAAAAGACCTACGCAAGAAGGATAAACTCTGTCAACAGAATATGTGCGCTGAGAGTATGCTGTGCCTTCCGTACGGTGTCAGACGAGGCAGTATGTGTCATCGCGGGAATGCCACCAGCGGATATCTTGGCTTTCGAGCTACAAAGGACCTACGACGCCAAAATTCAGGAACCTCAAGCGTCAGTCAAAAATATCGAGCTGGAAGAAAGACAGAGAAGCATTAGAGTGTGGCAGGAGCGATGGAACCAGTCCTTAAAGGGAAGATGGACCCATCGACTTATACCGGATATCCAAAAATGGATGGACCGGAAACACGGAGAGGTAGATTTCTATCTTAGCCAGTTCCTAGCCGGACATGGCTGCTTTCGAGCGTATCTCAACAGGTTTGGGCTCGATGAATCTCCCAACTGTCCAAATTGCGGAGAGGCCTCAGAAGACGCTCAGCACGTATTTTTTCAGTGCCCACGTTTTCATATAGAGCACAGAGAACTGGAGGAAAAAATTGGAGAAATACCAACCCCCGAAAACATTGTGCACCATATGATAGCATCGAATGCAATATGGGACGCTATGAAACAAGTTGCAGCGATAATCGTGCAGGAACTTAGGCGGCTGGAAAGAGTCAGAAAGAGCAACCAAGTCCAACCGGCAACACTTGTGGAACAAGGAGCGGAAGACAGCGAATGAAGAGCATAAATAGCTAACCAGCCCCGCGAAGTAATACCTAACGGTAGTCCCGCGGGGAGAGTGGTTGAAGTTTGAAGGGTATGGTTTAGTACGTAGGCGTATTTCTGGCATCGATTATTCAGGTTTGCGAATCGTGCATGCCAGTAGCTCGGGCTACTGGTATCTTTAGAAGATTACACATCCTTTGGCGCAACCATAAAAAAAAAAAAAAAAATACCTAGAGCTTGCCTATCTGGCAGAATCCTTAGAGTAGTACCCTGTCTAGCGAGTTCATCCGCCCTACAGTTTCCTGGAATGTCTCTGTGACTGGCACCCAGCATATGTGAATGTTGAACTGCTCTGTCATCTCTGTAAGAGACAAACGGCAGTCTAAGATGGTCTTTGAAGTAAAGGAAAACGATTCCAGGGACTTGATAGCCGCTTCACTGTCAGTGAAAATGCTAATATCGCTGACAGATAATACATTACATTTCAGCCAAGACAGGGCTTCCTTAATCGCCATGATGTATGTATGTATTCATTTAGATATTCCTCATTTGTTTGTAACTCCCCTTGAGTGTCTTTGCGTATACCACCATAACGTCCGAGGTCATCGAACTAGGACATCCTATATATCTGTGGCAATACGACAAAATAGCTTAAGTCGACTTAAGTCAGAATTGAGTTAATTGTACCAAAATTCCCAATTACATAAAGTATTTTCCCTCAATTTTTTAGTTGCATACCTGTAAAGACTGCTGAGTTATGGCTGTTAGAGTAGAGGCGCAATTCAAAAATTTCATACTATTTTCGCGTAAGCAACAACTTTAAACGCTTCTCCTGAAAAATCGTATGAATCGACTTAAGCTATTTTGTCGTATTGCCAGAGATATACCTTAATTCCCAAAAGCTACCCTATGACATTTTCGCAAGAATGACTTGTTTACGTCCGATTTCAACATCTTTCGAGATGATGGTCTTGAGAAAGAGGACGATTCCTCGGGTCGAGGTGTTCTTCTAGTAATACAATATAATAATTGGGGACTTGCATTGCGATTGATCGGGAAACTACTGACTGCTCAAAACTTGGCTTGGGCCAGTAGCGCAACAATCAAGTTCGTGATGGAGTGCTTACTTTACCTCCTAGTGGTGGTCCCCGGGCAACTATACGTATAAACCCTTATACGTATAGACCAAAATTGTAAGTGCGGGTTGTCTAGGGCCTTGATTCTAGGCTAGGTAACGTGGGCCAGTAACCTGCGTTACCGAATATTACCCGCTACGGAAACCGACACTATGCCTCGGATAAGGAATGATCACATGTTGACGACTTTTGGCTATTGTACCCGGACAAAGATAGGTTTCTGGAATGTAAAGACGCTCCTCGACTCGGGAAGAGAAGGTCCTTACAATGCCAGATTCCTCCAACTGGAAAAGGAATTCATGCGATATAAACTGGACATTTTGGGGGTAAGTGAAGTAAGATGGTTAGAAGCGAGTACCAGTCTCCAGCGCGTAACACTGTACTACTCTATTCTGGAAGACCATCCGGAAGTCCGCGGGAATATGGAGTCGGACTACTGTTAACAACACCAGCACGCAAGGGCCTAATTTCTTGGCAGCCTCATGGTGATGGGATTGTGAAGGCCAGATTTCGGACTACAGTACGACGCATCACCATCATCAGTGTTATGCCCCAATGAATGGCTCGTCTGAGGACGAAAAGGAGAGCTTCTACAATCTCTTAAGCGCCGTCTTCAACACAATACCAAATGGAGACATTGTCATAGTGATGGGGTATTTGAATGCCAAGGTAGGCAACGACAACGAAGGGCTCAAACATGCAATCGGGAAGCATGGACTACGCAACCGCAATGACATCGGTGAAAGGTTTGTGGATTTCTGCAATGCCAACCGCCTTGTGGTAGATGGCACCATCCTTGACCACAGGACCTGCCACAAAGTCAGCTGGGTTTCCAACGACAGGCAAACAACCTCCAACCAAATTGACCATTTTGCCATTAGCCGCCGCTTTAGAAGTAGTCTCCTGGACATCCGAAATAGGGGAGGGTCAGATGTGGGGATGGTACGTGATCACCATCTTATGATAGCTACTCTCCAACTACGCACTGCTGCAGTTCGAAGATCCCACGACAACACAAGAATACCACGGTTCAACATCGATAGACTAAGTGATCCCTCAATGCGCCAAAAATGAAGGCAGCACCTTTCGCAAGAGGTGGAAGCAATCAGCACTCAATGCCCGCGACCATCCAAGATCATTGGTGTGCTGTGAAAAATGTTTTTACATCTGGTGCTGAAAGAATTGTCCGTCGATCGCAGGGAAGACATAGAGCGTGGCTTTCCGAGGATACCTAGAGACGGATTGACGAACGTAAATAGCTGAAAGCTCGCGTTGCAGCTACTCCAGCAGCAGGGAGGAGTGAGCTAGACTCCTTATATCGCATGAAGATAAGAGAAGCCTGTCACGTCGTAGCGCGCGACGTGACAGGCGCAACCACATCACTGCGCTGGGTCCAAAAACAGAAGAAGCTGCACGGATGTGTGACAGCAGGACCGTCTACAGAATCAACAAAGAGCTGGCAGGTGGTCGCAGCTCCAGCCAACACCCAGTGAAAAGCCTAGACGGCTCTTTACTCATTTCGGATGAGGACCAGCTCAAGAGATAAAGAGCATTTTTCACGGTTTTGAACCGTGTATTCGCTAGCGATGTGCTCCCAAATCTGGCTGAAGTGCACGAGGTGAGAAATGCCCGAATACGCACCACGACTCCCAGTAATGATGAGATCACTATCGCGATCAAGGCACTCAAAACCAACAAGCCGGTAGGACTTGACGGTATTCCAGCAGAGCTCTTACGAGCAGCGCCAACAACATCAGCTGAGCTTCTGCTTCCACTTATAGAGAGAGCTTGGGAAGCTGAAAGCTTTCCTAACGAGTGGAAAAGGGGAATGATCATCAAGCTTCCTAAAAAAGGAAATTTAATGGAGTTTGGAAACTGGAGGGTATCTGCGTGCTCCCTGCTGTAGCTGAGATAATAGCTAAAATCATCCTGGAGCGAATCAAACAACATCTCGAAGACACAGTCGATGCCGAACAAGCAGGTTTCCGCTCTGGATCCTCCTGTGTCGACCACATCAACACCCTGCGGACTATCATCGAGCAGTGCGTTGAATATCGATCGCCACTGCACCTGCTGTTCATTGATTTTGAGAAGGCGTTCGATAGTGTCAACAGATAGTTCATTTGGCGTGTCTTACGCAGAAGAGGTATCCCCGATAAACTAATAGCTATTATCAAAGTTACATATGTATAAAGGCTCCAAATGTCACGTTCTGCACAGAGGAAGGTGAGGAATTTGAGATCTAAAGTGGGGTAAGACAAGGCTGTATCCTTTCACCAATACTATTCCTATTGGTGATTAGCGATGTGCTTCTTGCAGCTTTGTCGACGGGAAACGACGATGCTGACGATGTATGCTTACACAGAATTATGGACCTACACCAAATGAAAGCCGGTGTGGGGCGATGATGGGCTGATAATTAATACGGCAAAAACTAAAATTATTAGCCTTGGAACAAACTCATCTGCTCAAATATGCATTGTTGGACAACCGGTAGAGAGAGTAGAGGATTTCCAGTATCTTGGGAGTATTGTCTCGACCGATGGTGGAACCGAACTGGATATAGCCAACAGGATCGCCAAAGCGAAGTCCGCGTTCGGTATGTTGTCCAAAATATGGCGAAGCAATGCAATCAGTTTGAACACCAAGACAAGACTGTTGCGCTCCAACGTTGAATCCGTGCTGTTATATGGTTGCAGCACGTGGAGAGTGACCACTACTATCACCAGAAAGCTGCAAACGTTCGTTAATGGGTGTCTACGCAATATCTTAAGGATTTTCTGGCCCAATCGTATCTCTAACGAACACCTATACGAGAGAACGGATCAGGAACCAATAGGTGCAATACAACCATCCAACGACGGAAGTGGCCGTGGATTGGTCACACGTTCCGAAAGGGTATCAGTTCCATCGCGAACCATGCTATGCAATGGAACCCTTTAACTCAGGATGGCAGAAGACCTGGCGGTCCGAAGAGAACATGGCGCAGAACAGTCGAGAAGGACGCACGGCAGTTGGGAGAAGTTGGGGAGAACTCAGACACATTGCCAGAAACCGTACACGATGGCGCGTAGGCGTAGTAGAGGCCCTAGGACCCACAAAGGGATACAGGACATAAGTAAGTAAGTAATACACAATCGCATTAACTCGACTTTATTTATAGCTTCGCACACATCTAACTTTGAATACATTTGTTTCACAATTACTATTTCAAACCGCAGTAGTTTATTCTATTGCTGTTACATTCGATCATCTCAGCCCATTCAGAGTTACCAGCTTGCCATAGACGCGTTCCATTCCTTGCTTGATATTGTTGATCCTCGCGACATCGTCTTAATTCTGGGGACTTTCAATTTTCCCGACCACCAATGGTCTCCATCGGACGATCAGTCCCATTACAAAGCAACTAACCCCTATTCAGAAAAAGAAGTCCCATTGACCGTCTCTCTGACTCCAGCCTATATCAATTAATTGGAGTTACTTATAACCTCGCCAGACAGGTTGATCTTATTTTCTCGTCTGATGCCGATAACTGTGTCGTTTCAGCGAGCAATCATCTATGGTATATCCATACAATAACGATAATAATACTGCCCAATCAGAGTACTCATAAAGATTTAATTTTCGCAAGGCAGACTACACAAAACTTACTTACATTTTAAGTCCTATTAATTTCAGCAGCATTCTTAACAGTACACACATTTCTGTCAATGATGCACTGTTTTATGCAATCCTTCCCATACATGCCCTAAAAAAGTTTCTCGTCATCTCTTCCTTGGTATACTAAAGAATTACGCTCACTTCGCAACAAAAGAAATAAGCTCTGGCGTATCTACATCGAATTTCGCTCTGATTTTAGCTTCTCCAATTACTTCCTTGCACATACGCATTTTCCCGAACTCTGTGAGTTTTTTATATCGAATATATTGAGCGTATGCAATCTGACATCATCGCTGACCCCCAACGATTTTCTCACTTTATTAATTAAAAAAGAAAGTCAGACAGCTTCCCATCAACTTTGACATTCCCTAATACTTTATCGAGCGATCCTCAAATAATAGCAAACTTAATCGCTTATTTCTTCAGTCAACCGTTCTCCAACCATCAGATCCTCACCATTCTTACTTCTCCTACATGAGAGGTTGTGCCCAAGCCTCATTCACTTCTCCTACATACCCAAGTTATTTGAAAGTACTGTTTACGATACAATGTTTTTCCATTTTAAATTCTTACTTTCTGGGTGAACTTCAGTGCGTATATGTTTAGCCGGACGAGGCTCTTGTTGACCTGATTGGCTGAAATATGCGTTTCAGAAGTCTAGCAAGAGCTCCTTAGAAGGAAGACGCGAGGCGGATGAATTCTCTCGATGGAATCAACGGTGACGTCTACAGACCATCGGATACCTTACCGGAGCTACTCCGACATACTTGGAGCTGAGGTCTGTAAGGATTTTCAATACTACGTCAGGGTATTGAAAAAGAGATGGTGGAGGATGAACTCTTGATGGGCCAACGGCAGCGCTCATGGGTTACTGGCGTCGGTGTATCCGGCCCCTCGTCCTAGGGGTTGCAAAAAATGGATCTGGTCCTCCAGGTTGGGGGTTGTGCCGTCGGGTTAATTTCCCTACTTTGTCGTAGCAACCAACAACCTAGGATACGGATGATTTTACTGTTGACGACCCAAGCAAACGTAAAAAGGACAACGATCTTCGTGTCTGCACGTGGAATGTTAGGTCCCTCTACAAACCACGTGCAACCGAACAACTTGCGGAGGCCCTTGAATGTCTGAAAGCAGACATTACTGCCATCCAAGAAGTGCGATGGGATGGGCCAGGCAAAAGGAGTATGAAAAACTGCGGCATCTACTACGGTGATTACTACAGACCACAAGGTCAGCGTCTATTTGGGTGCGGATTTGTCATTGGAGGCAGATTTAGGCAAGAAGTCTTGAGTTTCCGGCATGTGAACGAGCGCCTCATGACTATCCGTATCAAGGCTAAATTTTTCGACATTAGCCTAATATGCGTTCACGCCCCTCACGAGAAGAAGGACGACGCTGCAAAGTATGACTTCTACCAGCTCTTGAACAAGACGTATGAGCAATCCCGTAGCCGCGACGTTAAAATTGTCATAGGTGATTTCAACGCAAAGTTAGGAAGAGAAGACGTCCTTAGCATCGTGGTCGGAAAGCACAGCCTGCACGACACCACATCCGACAACGGACTCAGGCTAGTCGATTTTGCGGCGGGGCGAAACTTTGTCGTAGCTAGCACGCGGTTCCCACGTCTCGATATTCACAAAGGAACATGGCTCTCCTTTGATCGAAAAGCTGTCAACCAAATCGATCACATTGCGATCGACGCAAGGCACTCTTCCAGTATTCTGGGTGTCCGGACTTTGTGTGGAGCCAACGTGGACTCGGATCACTACCTACTTGTAGCCAAGATACGGATGCGGATATCCAGAACGGAGAGAAATCAACGAAATACTGTGAGGAAATTTGACGTCGGGCGGCTGCAACCGCAAGAGACCACCAGAGCATTTGCCGATCGAGTTTCTCTTAATCTTAATCAAATGCGGAAGACCAGTGGCAGCGTTGCCAACAAGCTATCAGAGATGCCGCCTCTAATGTATTGGGTTTCTCTCGGCCACCACAACGAAACCACTGGTTCGATGACGAATGCCGGCAAGCACATGCAGCAAAACAAGAGGCGTACAAAGCGGCTCTGCATAGAAGGACTAGAGCTGCTCGCGAGCTCTACGAGCGGAAGAGAAATGAGGAACATCGACTTCTCAGAAAGAAGAAGGAGGAACATAAGAAGCGGTCGATCGAGGAGATTGAGGGACTTTATTGCAGGAATGATGTTCGAAAATTTTAGCAAAAGGTAAAAAGGTCCCCTGCAGTGACGAAAACGGCAATATGGTGGTAGAATCGCAGTCGGTGCTGAGGATATGGAAAGAACTTCTGCAGACTGTTAAACGGCGATGATGACCAATATTCCGCTGTCAGGCAGAATGAGCCATTCAACAGTGACGATGACAGTCAAGATTCCTGTCAACCTGATCAGAATGAAGTGAGGATAGCGATATCTTAACTCAAATCCAATAAAGCTGCTGAAGCCGACGGCCGTGAAGCTGAACTTTTCAAGGCAGGAGGAGATAAGTTAGTTATGTGGGCGCCGTGGCGTAACTGGTTAGTGTGTCGGATCACTACGCATGAGGTTCTAAGTTCGAATCCCAGAAAACACCTAAAAGTTTTTTCACAGTCCCACCTCTCGCGAGCGTCTGACAAACATCCGAGAGTATTGTTGTCACGAAAAAGCTTCTCTCAAATCGCCGTTCGGATACGGCACTAAACTGTAGGTCCCTTCCATTCGTGTGAAAAATATAACGCACACAACATGAGTGGTTGCGAGAAGCTCGGCCCTGGCACTTTCAAGAGCTGTTGCGCCAAATATTTGTTTTTTTTTTTTAGATAAGTTAGTAAGGGGCATGCACCAGCTCACCTGTAAAATCTGGTCGGGCGAAAGTATGCCCGATGAATGAAACCTAAGCATCTTTTGCCGGATCCTGAAGAAAGGAGATCCTCTGAACTGCGCCAATTACAGAGGTAAAAGTCTCCTCAACATTGCATATAAGATCCTGTCTGCCGTATTATGTGAACGCCTAAAACCGATCGTCAACAACCTGATAGGTCCTTATCAGTGCGGTTTCGGGGCGGGAAAGGCCACCATTGACCAAATATTTACACTACGGCAGATCTTGGAAAAAACCCATGAGTATAAAATCGATACGCACCACCGACTAAGACGGCTGACGGATGGACGACGAGAGGCCGACCTTGCGGTAGGTACCGCAAACAAGTGGAGGGGACCTCGACCAACTTGGCGTGCGCAACTGGAGGCAGCTAGCTCGTAACCGTGCTGGCTGGAGAGGTTTGTTGGTTGAGGCCCAGGTCCACCCCGGACTCTAGCGCCACCTAAGTAAGTTCGAGTAACACGGTTTCCTAAAGTTAAAGTCAAAAACGACAAACCTAGCCGAATTCGTATCTAGCACCCTGTGCGCATTGGAGGATGGCAAAAAAGTCGATGTTGTTGCTACCGATTTCAGCAAAGCCTTCGATAAAATTTCGCACGCTATTGTATTTTTGAAACTCAAAGCTCTCGATTTTCAGTCTGGGCTTATAGCGTGGATCAAATCCTACCTTCATGAACTTCAATATGAAGTCTTTTTAGACCCTTTGCATAAAGGGATCAACTTTATGGTCCCGTCTTGTGTCCCTCAATGTAGCCATCTTGGTCCCCTTATCTCCATTTTGCCAATTAATGATGTCGACGGCATTATTAAATATTTCCGTCTAGTTTATGTGGACGACATGAACATTTTGACACACATCTCCACACCCACTGACTCCTGTGCACTTCAACAACAACAATCGCATTTCTACTTGGTGTAATAAAAACTTTCTTGAGTTAAATGTCAATAAATGTTAAGGTATTACTTATTCTCTTGAAGTGACTTCCGAAAGCTCCTAGAATGTATGTGACTTGTTATGAGACTGTTCCCACTGTCACTTTTCTGCGTGATTTGTGTGTCATATGCGACAGTAGGCTCGATTTTCGTAGCCATATTGACAATATTATTACCAGAGCAATTTCTGCGCTAGGTTATGCGAAACGTTGGTCCAAGGAATTCTCCAATCCTTACGTCACGAAATCCCAGTACTTCACATGTCAAGACCAATTCTAGAGTATGCCTGCAAAGTTTTGTCTCCCTATCACGATACACATATCGAATTGAGTGTGTCCAGAGGAGGTTCACCCGTTTTGCAGACAGATACAACCTACCTCATTACGAGCATCATTTGAACTTGCTGAACATACAATGGCTTGAAAAGCGTAGAAAAGTTGCCGATATACTATTTGTAAGCTATCAGCAGGCAACATTGATTGTCCTATGATAAGTCAGTGGTAGAGTAATGTTGACTGTGCCTTGGCTTTATTTTAACTTCCGTATTTATACAATATTTTTGCTTACTAACTATTATTTAAATTCCTATAAGGTTGGTTAACAACATATTTCTTGCACTTATGAACCAATTATGATTATTCCGCACATTGATTAATAATATGGGTCATTTGAGTGCAGTGTGCTGGGGTTAATTGAGCAATCATTTTATTGGTGACTAAGATTTAAATATGTGCAAATGACCTGGACTTTGTAATGCACTCAAATGATTTCCTGGTTATGTCTAAACACCTATGTTGCTCTAAACCATCTCACGTAGCACCAATCCGCGTATTCTGAGGTCAGTACCTCTCTTCCACCTCAAGTTTCACCGCACGAATTACGGGTGTAATGAGCCTATGTCTCGAATGCTACGCATGGTTAATGACTGCCATAATCTTTTTGATTTCCAGTGCAGTAAAAACTCACCTAGAAACTCACTTTATTCCCCTTTTCTCACTCTTCTTTTTTGATGAAGATTTATACTAGCTATTAAGTAAATATTTTAAAAATTAAATACAAGTCCCTTACTGCTTGTATTAAGCTAAATAAATAAATTATCACTGCTTAACAGTCTGCAGAAGTGTATCTTCCATATCGTTAGCACAGACTACGATTCTGCCACTACTTACTTATTACTTATGTCCTGTATCCCCTTGTGGGTCCTAGGGCCTCTACTACGCCTATGCGCCATCGTGTACGGTTTCTGGCAATGTGTCTGAGTTCTCCCCAACTTCTCCCTAACTGCCGTGCCTCCTTCTCGACTGTTCTGCGCCATGTTTTCCGCGGACCGCCAGGTCTTCTGCCATCCTGAGTTAGAGGGTTCCATTGCATAGCATGGTTCGCCATGGAGCTGTCACCCTTTCGGAACGTGTGACCAATCCACTGCCACTTCCGCCGTTGGATAGTTGTGCCTATTGGTTCCTGACCCGTTCTCTCGTAAAGGTGTTCGTTAGAGATACGATTGGGCCAGAAAATCCTTAAGATATTGCGCAGACACCTATTAACGAACGTTTGCAGCTTTCTGGTGATAGTAGTGGTCACTCTCCACGTGCTGCAACCATATAGCAGCACGGATTCAACGTTGGAGCGGAACAGTCTTATTTTGGTGCTCAAACTGATTGCATTGCTTCGCCATATTTTGGACAACATCCCGAACGCGGACTTTGCTTTGGCGATCCTGTTGGCTATATCCAGTTCGGTTCCACCATCGGTCGAGACAATACTCCCAAGATACTGGAAATCCTCTACTCTCTCTACCGGTTGTCCAGCAATGCATATTTGAGCCGATGAGTTAGTTCCAAGGCTGATGATTTTAGTTTTTGTCGTATTAATTTTCAGCCCGACGACACCTGCCTCCCTCTCCACATCTGCTGTCATTTGGTGGAGGTCCATAATTCTGTGGGAGAGTAAGCATACATCGTCTGCGTAGTCAAGATGCTTCAGTTGAGATGTAAGAGTCCATCGAATTCCTCCGTTTCCCGTCGACAAAGCTGCATGAAGCACATCGCTAATCACCAATAGGAATAATATTGGTGAAAGGATACAGCCTTGTCTTACCCCACTTTGGATCTCAAATTCCTCAGACAACCTTCCCCTGTGCAGAACGTGACATTTGGAGCCTTCATATGTAGCTTTGATAATAGCAATTAGTTTATCGGGAATGCCTCTCCTGCGTAAGGCACGCCAAATAAACTCCCTGTTGACACTATCGAACGCCTTCTCAAAATCGATGAACAGCAGGTGCAGTGGCGATCGATATTCAACACACTGTTCGATGATAATCCGCAGGGTGTTGATGTGGTCGGCACAGGAGGATCCAGAGCGGAAACCTGCTTGTTCGGCATCGAGTGTGTCTTCGAGATGTTGTTTGATTCGCTCAAGGATGATTTTAGCTATTATCTTAGCTACAGCAGGCAGCACGCAGATAGCCCTCCAGTTTCCGCACTCCATTAAATTTCCTTTCTTAGGAAGCTTGACGATCATTCCCTTTTTCCACTCGTTAGGAAAGCTCTCAGCTTCCCAAGCTCTATCTATAAGTGGAAGCAGAAGCTCAGCCGATGTTGTTGGCGTTGCTCGTAAGAGCTCTGCTGGAATACCGTCAAGTCCTACCGCCTTGTTGGTTTTGAGTGCCTTGATCGCGGTAATGATCTCATCTTTACTGGGAGTCGTGGTGCGTATTCGGGAACTTCTCACCTCGGGCATCTCAGTCTGATTTGGGAGCATATCGCTAGCGAATACACGGTTCAAAACCGTAGCAAAATGCTCTTTCCATCTCTTGAGCTGGTCCTCATCCGAAATGAGCAAGGAGCCGTCTAGGCTTTTCACTAGGTATTATCTGGAGCTGCGACCACCTGTCAGCTCTTTCGTGATTCTGTAGACAGTCCTGCTGTCGCACCTCCGTGCAGCTTCTTCTGATTCTGTAGCCAGCGCGTTGATGTAGTTGCGCTTGTCACGTCGTACGCTACGCTGAACTTCTCTCATCTTCATGCGATATAAGGACTCTAGCTCGCTTCTCCCTGCTGCTGGGGTAGCTGCAACGCGAGCTTTTAGCTGTTTTCGTTCGTCAATCCGTCTCCAGGTATCCTCGGAAAGCCACGCCCTATGTCTTCCCTGCGATCGACCGACAATTCTTTCAGCACCAGATGTAAAAACATTTTTCACAGCACACCAATGGTCTTGGATGGTTGCGGGCATTGAGCTGCTGATTGCTTCCACACCTTGCAAAAAGTGCTCCCTTAATTGTTGGCGCACTGAGGGATCACTAAGTCTATCGATGTTGAACCTGGGCATTCTTGTGTTGTCGTGGGATCTTCGAACTGCAGCAGTGCGTAGTTGGAGAGTAGCTATCATAAGATGGTGATCTCGTACTATCCCCACATCTGCCCCTCGTCTGTTTCGGACGTCCAGGAGACTGCTTCTAAAGCGGCGGCTGATAGCAAAATGGTCAATTTGGTTGGAGGTTGCTTGCCTGTCATTGGAAACCCAGCTGACTTTGTGGCAGGTCTTGTGCTCAAACATGGTGCCACCTATCACAAGGCGGTTGGCATTGCAGAAATCCACAAACCTTTCGCCGTTGTCATTGCGGTTGCCTAGTCCATGCTTCCCGATTACATGCTTGAGCCCTTCGTTGTCGCTGCCTACCTTGGCATTCAAATCCCCCATCACTATGACAATGTCTCCATTTGGTGTTGTGTTGAAGACGGCGCTTAAGAGATTGTAGAAGCTCTCCTTTTCGTCCTCAGACGAACTATTCGTTGGGGCGTAACACTGTATGATGGTGACGCGTCGTACTCTAGTCCGGAATCTGGCCGTCAAAATCCTATCACCATGAGGCTGCCAGGAAATAAGGCCCTTGCGTGCTGTTGTTGTTAGCAGTAGTCCGACTCCATATTCCCGCGGACTTCCGGATGGTCTTCCAGAATAGAGTAGTACAGTGTTACGCGCTGGAGACTGGTACTCGCTCGCTTCTAACCATCTTACTTCACTTACCCCCAAAATGTCCAGTTTATATCGCATGAATTCCTTTTCCAGTTGGAGGAATCTGGCATTGTAAGGACCTTCTCTTCCCGAGTCGAGGAGCGTCTTTACATTCCAGAAACCTATCTTTGTCCGGGTACAATAGCCAAAAGTTGTCAACATGTGATCAGTCCTTATCCGAGGCATAGTGTCGGTTTCAGTAGCGAGCTGGTTTCAGTAACGCAGGTTGTTGGCCCACGTTACCTAGCCTAGAATCAAGGCCCTAGACAACCCGCACTTACAATTTTGGCCTATACGTATAAGGGTTTATACGTATAGTTGCCCGGGGACCACCACTAGGAGGTAAAGTAAGCACTTCATCACGAACTTGATTGTTGCGCTACTGGCCCAAGCCAAGTTTTGGGCAGTCAGTAGTTTCCCGATCAATCGCAATGCAGGTCCCCACTAGGTTGCCATCTTCGTTTTTGCAGACTTCTTTTTTGGCTTTACAGTCTTGCTAGTGTATATTCTTTTTACCTTTTGATACAATTTTCGAACATCAATCCTACATTTTAGCCTCTATATCTACTCAATTGAGCGCTTCGCATGCTCCTTCCCTTTTCCTTCTGAGAAGTCGATGCTCTTCCCTTCTCCTTTGCTCATGGAGCTTGCGAGCAGCTTTGGTCCTTCTGTGCAAAGCCGCTTATCTCCTTCTAGGTTAGTTGCATGTGCTCACGGGCGTTCTTCATCAAACCAGGGATTTCTTTGTGGGGGTCTGGAGAAACCCAGCACATCAAAAGTGGCATCTCTAATAGCTTTGCTAACAACATTGCCTATTTTCACTTACTGCTGGCGGCATAGGACGTCTTTGGAAGTTGAGGCATTTTCGATCGACAAAGGCTCTGGCGGTCTCTTGCAATTGCAACTGCTCGATGTCAAATTTGCTCACAGCATTTTGCTGATTCCACACTGCACTGGATATCCGCATTCGTATCGACTGCAACCGAGTAGTGGAACGACTTTATATTGGCTCTTCGAAAGGTTGGAACATCCAATATACTGGATGAGTGCCTTCCATCGATCGTTTGCTTCTTGGCCATTCTATACATTCAAACATCTAACCAAGGAAACTTCATTTCTAGATTCGTTTTGATGTTAATTAAGACCTGAGTTACAATGAAGAAACAAAGGGCAAAATGTGTAGAGGGATATTAATAAAAAAATAGCAAAAATATTGGCGAAAAATGTAGACAAAGTAAAGGCGTGTTTAAACGAACGTGAAATGTGAAAGCGGGAGCGAATTTCGCTTACTTTTTTCTATAAATTGAGTGCAATCAAGGTGTTATGAATATGCTTAAAAAGGTTAGATACGGAATCTTAAAATGGATGCAAGTGTGTGTCTCATTATCAAAAAGTGGTTTAGCATGACGAGAAGGGAAATCATAGAAAAGAATGGTCCTGGTGACAGTATCAGGAAATTTAACTTTGGGAAAAACTTTAGTACAAAGTTAAGTAACAAGAAGGAGTGGAGCAACGAATCCACGATGTAAGGACTGGGCAGCCACACGATAAAGTGGTATACAGACGGTTCGAGAACTGGAGAGGGAACAGGGGCGGGCGTATTTGGGCCAAGGACCAAGCACTCAGAACCTATGGGCAATTGCAACAGCATCTTTCAAGCTGAAATATGCGCTATAAACAAATGCATCCAACTCAATCTCGAAAAGGGATACAGCAACTGCGACATAGCAATACTGTCAGACAGCCAAGCAGCTATCAAAGCACTTGACTCCTATGTCATTAGGTCAAAACTTGTGTGGGAATGCCTATGCAAGCTTAATGAATTGGGCAGAAACAATAAAGTTACACTTTACTGGATACCCGGTCACGTCGGGATAAAAGGTAACGAAGCAGCGGCCGCCTTGGCAAGACAAGAGGCTGCAGAGCCCTTCATTGGAATGGGGGAACACACCATACGCGAGAAATTCAGGAAAATGGAAAGAGAAGACAGGGCAAGAACCTGGAACAACACCACAGGCCTGAGGCAAGCTAAGAAACTATTGGGATGTTACAACCGAAAAAGATTCGAAGCATGCATCTGCCTTAGCGAGAATAACCTACGGATCTTAACAAATGAAGGCCTTTGCAGATTCTGCAACGAGTCATGTGAGACTCCGGAACACCTTCTGAAGTCCTGTGGGGCACTGACCCACAAAAGATTGAAATACTTGGGCAAATACCAAGTATCAGAAGAGGATATGCCAACCATGGACCCACTTCTCATTCTCAGATTCTTAAAAGAAACTGGTCTGGAGAAACTATTCTCGCCGAGGCAAAGTAAGAGCATATGACCTTCAAACACAATTCCTCAGGAATTGCAATTGCGAAGGGGACTCTAACGAGGGACAAACCTCCCCAAGGTATTAGCAGGGGGCACAATAGACCATTAGGTCGAAGTGCAAAATAACCATACACAAATAATAATAATAATAATGGTCCTGGTGATCAGAATGGTAAATTGCTTTTAAAGTGGCGTAATGGCAAGGTTGGCTAAAGCAGTTGCAAAAGCAAAGATGATTGTTGAAGATGCATAGGTAAAGTATGGAGTGAGCAAGTTAGTCTACCATCTCGACACCATCTCTTAAATGACTCCATTCCCCACATATCTACTTGCTTTATATAATCCCTGCATGGAAAGTACTCTATTTTGAAAGATTACTATCATACCAATCAACATTTTTAATCTCTATGCGATGACGTCAAACAAAGCCCCTTGTCTTCGCACATGACTCCCTATGTTATTTTCCATTTGGCAAGTCACTTGTACTTATACAAAAAAATTTCACAAATATTTGTTCGGAAATAGCGAATTTAGTTGCCATTCTCTTGACAAGCTGTAATCTCTCAAGACAATATTTAAGCAAAGCTGAGCAGCAATTAAAATAAGATTTCAGCAAACAACGGCAAGCGTTTATATTCTTTAAATCCTTCAATAGCGGTAATTTCCGGTCCCGCAATATAATCCCCAAAAGTATGCAAACAAATTGTAAAAATGTCAGAATTTGATGAGGGAGCAAATTGTTTTATGATTTTTATCCAAAATTTCTGCGAACTATTTTCGGCTGAATAGGAATAATCCAAATTCGCAACGTATCTACGTAAGAGCAGATCGTGCTATCTAATCTTTGGACACAAAGAAAATAATTTCATTTCGAAAACAACCTTATCTCTGCGGTAGAAATTTTTGTTTGCAGATGTCTTCTTCAGCAACAGAGTATTTAGCTGGTTGATTTAAAACAGGAACTGTGCCATTATGCAGAAATGAAAGAAAAAAGTTGAACAAAGAATGTTCTTTCGCAGACACTTACGTGTGTTTGTTGAGAAGAACAAAGAGGTTTGTTTAGTTTTGAATATTCTTTCACTGGAGAAAAGTCTCAAACATGATTTGCAAATGACGAACGTGCGCCAAGAAGATAATCCAATTTACTCAGTAATTTAAGGTTATAATTTAGGAAGATATACTTCATGAGAATTTTGGATGAGTGGGAGGCGAAGTTAGACAGTAGGCTTATTTGGTATTATCAGGCGCCTTGCTACAAAATACCTATATATGTATATATCACAAGTAAATAAGAACCGGCAGATTTAAATTGAGACTATTGTGTATTGTCGCATCATAAGGGCTGACGTAGACATTAGCTCCTCTCTACGTATGTGAATAGGTGAAGGGTCTAGCTTCTTCTTTTAGCTCAAGGCTAAGCGCTTCATTCAATAAATCACAGGTAAAGTTGTAACGGATATTACAATTGAGAAACAAGTAGGTACTTGTACATAAGGATCTTTCATGATTGTTAACAGGTGCACCCTATGACGACAATACGGCACAATAAGCAATGGAACTCTTAAAAAAAGCGGAAATTGCATATTTGGCTAGAGTACTTGCTTGTAGAGAGATAATGGAAGAGCTGCACCAACACACTCGAGTGGAACAATTACCCTCGCATTGTCTCTTAATTTGCGACTATACTTGACTAAGGGGTGGACAAAATAACGCATCACCACCTCTACGCGGTGTCCCCTTGACAGCTACATAGTAGTGAACTAACGATGAGCGTATGTCAAATCCGTCTATACAATTGTAGCTGAACACGCAAAGCTACGCGAGCATGGCTGGGTGAACTTTAGCACACTTATGGAAGCAGATGAGGCATCTATTGTTGACCTGAATGACCAAAATATATCTCATACGTCTAACAAGAGCCCTCAGAAAGAGAAACGACGGCGGAAGAATTCTCTCGACGGAATCAACGGCATCAACTATAAACCGTTTTGACAGACACCTTACTAGAGCTACTTCGACACATTTGAAGCTCAGGTCTGTAAGGATTTCCATAACTTCATCAGGGTTATGGAATAGAGATGATGGCGGATGCACCCTAAATGGGCCAACGCCAGCGCTCATATCCCCGAAGCGGAATACTGATCGCGGTTCTCAAGCCTACGTCCAAGGAGCTAAAACTCTTGGATATGGCTCTCTACGTTGGGTATTGCGCCGTCGGAGTAACTTCCTTGCCACGTAAAAAAAAGTTAGTTATGAGAGAGACACCAGCCTCAGATAATGACAATAATCCCCCTCAATCGGCAAATCGACCCGGAACGTCTACGGACTATGATTTACGGGTATGCACCTGGAATGTACAATCTCTGTACACCCCTGGTGCCGCCCAAAAATATGAATCTGTCCTCACGCAGCACAAGGCAGATATTACTGCGATTCAGGAGATTCGATGGATAGGATCAGGAATGCAAAAAAGACCCAGCTGCGACATTTATTACAACTATAACAGAAGACTGCACAGGCTGGGATGTGGATTTATCGTGGGAAACCGGCTACAAATCGGCCTGGCTCTTATTCGCATCAGAGCAACATTCTACAATATCAGCCTGATATGTATATGCATACGCCCCTATCAAAGACGCTGAAGACCCTGTAAAGAAGGAATTCTATGACCTTCTGGATGGCGCCTACGGAGCCTGTCCGGAGTATGACGCAATAATTGTACTCGGGACTTCAATGGGAAAATCGGTAAGGAAACCATATTTGGCGGACTAGTCGGTAAACACAGCCTCCACGACACGTCACAGACAAAGGTTTCCGACTAACTGATTTTTCAGGAGCTAGTAATACGGTGATAAGTAGCACTAGGTTTCCTAGACTAACGATCCACACAGCAACCTGGATTTCCTTTGATGGCAGAACATGCAACCAAATCGACCACGTGCTCATCGACGCAGGGCACGCGTCTAACATCTTAGATGTGCGCACTTTCTGAGGGGCCAACGTCGACTCTGACTATTTTCTTGTTGCAGCTAAATTCAGAGCTAGGCTTTCCAATGAGAAGAAGCTGTAAGCCGTCCAGAAGAAGAAGATTAACGTTGGACGTGATTGCACTCCAGAAGGAGCCAGAGCCTACAAAGAGCACCTTCCTGAGAAACTCTTTGCAGTGCATTCACTAAACGCAAACAACCAATGGACCGAATACCGCAACATCATCAAGGAGGTGACCGTGACCACCTTTGACTACCAGCCACCACCAAAAAAGAGCCCTTGGTATGGTATGATGAGTGCGTTCAACGGAAGAAGGTGATAGAAGTCGCACGTAAGAAAGCGCTGCGGCACAAAACAAGGAGAGGAGGCACGAGAGAGAGGAGTACCGATTCAGCAGAAGGAAAGAGAAGAAATTTTTATGAAAAAGAAAAGGGATCACGCAGCTTCCTAGCCACAGGATATCGAAGAGATTCGTGAGCGCAATAATATCTGGAATTTCTAGAAAAGTCAAACAGCTGGCTGGTGATGTGCTTAAGCAACACTTCCAGCAGTTGCTTAACAGGCGGTAACCAGAGAGACTGATAGGGCAAGAAAAGAACCCTATTCCAGTCAATGACGAACCAATACCACCACCCAGTATTGAAGTAGTTAGCGCACCAATCAGAAAACTGGAAAACAAGAAAACCGTTGGCTCTGATGGCCTCCCAGCTGAAATTTTTAAATACGGAGGTAATGTCTTGGTAGGGCACATGCACCCAATCATCAGTCAAGTATGGTTGGAGGAAAGCATGCCCGATGACTGGGGTATCAGCTCTATACGCCCCATCTTCAAAAAAATGCGATCCTATGTCTTGTAGGAGCTATCGAGGCATATCCGTGCTAGATGTCGCATATAAGATCCGTCCAACGCGTATTGTTCTAAAAGCTTTCTGCAACACACTAATCGGCACGTAACAGTGTGGCTTCCGCCCCATCAGATCGACAATAGACCAAATTTTCACACTGAGGCAAATCCTGGAAAAGACCAACGAATTTCAAATCGAAACTCACCACCTTTTCATCGACCATAGGGTCACTTATGACAGCATTCATCGTCTTGAACTCTAACAAGCAATAGCCCAATTCGGGATATCGTCAAAACTTATCCAGATGTGTCGCGTAACGCTGGAAAACACGCGATGCTCTGTGCAACTACTCTGTGCAACTTGGAAACAGCTCTTCCGAACTTTTCCAAATATGCACGGGATTTCGGCAAGAAGATGAGCTGTCATGTAACTTCTTCAACATCGTGCTGGAGCAGATAGTGCATAGGGCAGGTATAAACACGAAAGGCACTATCTTTCACAAGTCCATCCAACTGCTGGGATACGCGGACGATATTGACATCATCGGAAGATCCCAGCAAGCCGTTATAGAGGCATTTACGGCTTTGGAAGAGTAGGGAAAACGAGCAGGTCGTGAAGTAAATGAGGACAAGACTAAGTACCATGTTGTCAGCAAAAAAAAAATGAACTGCTCAAAACCTTGGACAGAACGTCACTGTTGATGATTATAACTTCGAGGTCGTTAAGGAGTTTATCGTCCTCGAAACAAACATAAATTACACAAATTACCGCCGAGTGCTGGGTGATAAATAAAAAAGCGGAGCAAATATTGGGTATCTTTGAACGAAAAATACTTCGTCGGATATTAGGTCCCATATGCGAGGAGAGCGTTGGTGCCGTGGCGTAAGTGGTTAGTGTGTCGGATCACTACGCATGTGGTTCTAAGTTCAAATCCCAGAAAACACCACGGTCCCACCTCTCGCGAATGTCTGACAAACATCCGAGAGTATTGTTGTCACGGAAAAGCTTCTCAAATCGCCGTTCAGATTCGGCACTAAACTGTAGGTTCCTTCCATTCGTGTGAAAAATATAACGCACACAACATGAGTGGTTGCAAGAAGCTAGGCACCTGGCACTTAAAGAGCTATTGCGCCAAATATTTTTTTTTTTTTTATGCGAGGAGGGCGAATGCAGGAGAAGATACAACGGCGAACTCTAATAGTTATACCAGAATGTGGATGTAGTCCAAAAAGCCAAGACAGTTCGACTACATTGGCTCGGCCACATCGACTGAATGGACAACAACGGTCCAGCCAGGAAAATCTTTGAATAACAGGCCCCAGGTTCGAGATGGCGAAAAAGTCCGAACCTCCGCTATAAAGACCAAGCTGTCGCGGATGGCAAAAAACTTGGTCTTCACAATTGGAAGCAGCGTTCTTGGGACCGCAGAGGATGGAAGGCAGCCGTGTCTCAGGCATAGACTCTTCAATGGCCGGGAGACCTTTAAGTATGTACATAAGTAAGGATAAAATGGAGGACACTTACAACTGTCTTATGCGAGAGGAAAATGTCTTCTTCTTCTTCTTCCTTTTATCAGCGGGGGTATGATCCGAAAACAAGGGATCACATCCCTCCCAGTTCACCGCATTTCTACTGATCCGCCTGTGGGGTTCGCCAGGAAAATGTCGCTTGAAATAAAAAGAGAGGTGTACAAAACGGCCGTCTAACCAACAATGTTTTATGGCTCAGAGACAGAGATATTCAAACCTTCCACACTGCAGAAATGCGTATGCTCCGATGGATGAGTGGAGTCACACTATATGATTTATATTTTTAAATGTCACGAGTGATATACCTATACCTGATATACCTCATTGAGATCTTTTGAACTGTCGTCTTTTAGAGACCCATTGCGTGAATTTTCCTTTCTGGCTAAAATCAAGTTCACGTAAGAAGCTTGCGAATTTTTTAGGCTGAGGAAGAACCAACGTCAGATGGGGAAGTGAACCCTACTGGAAAGTATTTAATTCTGCTCCGAGAAATAGCAGAACATTCGCATAAAACATGTTCAGCAATTTCGGTGTCCTCAATACAAAACGTGCGTGTATCAGACTGACTGATGCCGATTTTCTTGATGTGGTATTTCAGAGAGCAGTGACCAATAAGGCAGTTAAGATCTTGGCATTAGGCTTGCTCATTACTAAAATCTCTTTAGTTCTTTTGTTTGAGAAATTTGTGAATTTCTTAGCCAGATTGAGAGTCCCAGTCATCAATCTTTATTTGGCTGATGGTATAGGTTAACGAATGAGTGTAGCCTGCACTCGGATCTCAAATGGATCCATTGTGCTCAGAGCTGATGGGATAGCCACAAAAGGATTTAAGACCAATGAACGGAGATTGGGCACTAGATCTGGCTAGTTCGACAGCAACTTTATTGTCAGTGAAGCCTTTATGACCAGGGACCCAAATTAGTGTAATTTTGCTTTCGTGCAGCAAGCTGCAGGAAAGATTGCAGTCAATTCCAGACTAGCTTAGACACAAAATTCTAGGAGAAAAGACCTTTAAGGACTGCTTGACTGTCTGAAAGAATATTAATGTGAGATCTGCGGGGGTTTCTTCTGATGCATTTTCTGGCGCAAAACTCAATAGTATGAACTTCGGCTTGAAAAATTGAGGTAGAGCATCCCAATGGTTAAGACAGTTTCAAATTGGGGCCGAAGACTCTAGCGCTCACACCGTTTTTCATTTTTGAGCCGTTGTCGGTATACCAGTCGGTTTGATAGTCGGTGAGGGATTTGGTAAGTATCCCAGAAAAAACGTTCGGAGATATTCGCTTCAAGATTGCGGCTTAGATGTATCTTTTTGGGTATTAAGTCAGTCATGCACTTTTTTTTTTTGTTTTAACAAGTTTTTTGCCACCCCCATATGGCGTGTAAGCACTGCAACCGGAAAGATCTATTGTGCCAGGGGCCAACTTTTAGGACAGCAGTACTTCTATTCTCCTTATGAAAGTGATAATTACGGCTGCGGAGGAGTACCATAGGTCTGTTAGAGATATGATCTTACTTACTTACTTAGATGGCGCTACAGTCCGGGGTGGACCTGGGCTTCAACCAACAAACCTCTTCAGCCAGCGCGGTTACGAGCCAGCTGCCTCCAGTTGCGCACGCCAAGTTGGTTGAGGTCCCCCTCCACTTGTTTGCGCCATCTACCGCGAGGTCGTCCTCTACTGCGTCGGCCATCCGGGGTGGACTCGAAGACTTTCTTAGCGGGAACGTTGGGCTCCATCCGCTCTAAATGACCCAGCCATCTTAGCCGCTGTATGTGAACTTTTCTGGCTAAGTCGATGTCCTTGTACAGGCCGTATAGTTCGGTATTGTACCTTTTCCTCCACTCACCGTCTATGCAGATGGGACCAAAGATCGCTCGAAGAAATAACCAAGGGCATCCTCATCCGGTTTTGTCAAAGCCCATGCCTCTGCGCCATACAGCAGGACTGGGATAATTAGTGTCTTATAGAGAGTTACCTTAGTAGTTCGAGATAGGGCTTTGCTACTCAATTGCCGTTTTAGCCCATAGAAACAACGATTGGCAAGAGTAATTCTTCGTGTGATCTCCCTACTGATGTCAGAGATATGATCTACTTAAGGAAAAAGCTTCTCCTAATTGTACATTGAGCTGCACACTCACATAGTATGTGCTCTGCAGTTTCGTCCTCTACAAGGCAGAGGTGGCAGATGATACCATTCGAGATTCTCATTTTGTTGAGGTTATTTATTTATTTATTTATTTTAATTTTTTTTTTTTTGACAGTGATCGGTAAGGAAGCTCAGAAGCCCTTTTAAATTGTTTCTGCTGTATTTTTTAGGATATGAACAGTTTTTTTTTTTGAAAGTGTTGGACAGCCTACATGACCCGGTACCCACCCAATTTTACTTTATTGTATCGGGTCAAGTTTTGTAAACTGTCGGTGCAGCTTAGAACTGATTTGGAACTGATCAAGTAAGTGCTCAGTGCTTTTACCGCCGCTTGGCTATCGGTGAGTATGTGGGTAGCGGCATCTTTGATGGCAGAGTGCAAGTCAGTCATGTATACTGGTGGGGAGAGCAGTGAACGTTTTTCAAGTATCTTCATATGCCCAATTGGATACGATGTTTCAGTGTTGCATAGAAGATGTATTCTTAGATCGCTGGCAGCCGTAGTCTTCATAACTCTTAAATCCAGAGGTGCGAAATCTATGAGAACTTCTGGCGCAGTGGTTGGACTGGTGCGCATCGCTCCCGTAATGCATAAGCAGGCCATTCTTTGCATTTTTTGCAGGGCGGTACGGACATAGACTTATTTAGTCTTTTCGCAATAAATTAGTGATGTGTGCGTGGTAATTGGTGCGACGATGGTGAGGTAAGTCAAGCAAGTTATTTTAAGCCTTAGATCCCATTTTTTACCAATGAGTCTGGAGCTGGCCCAGAAAGCCATATTTGCCTTCTGGTGGTTCTGTCTAGAAGAGATTTCCAGTCCAGTTTTTGGTCTAGAGTTACTCCTAGATACTTTGTTTCCTTTAAGAAATTAAGTTGAACGCTGTTAAGAAATAAGGTTTGGAGATTTTTTTTGTTTTGTTTTTTTTTAACATGTTTACGGCCAAGCAACAGTAAGCTAGATTGCCTATTAGCATCTTAAGGCGATCCATCGAGCAGTCCGTAATACCAAGCACCAGATAAACAAGATCCTTCCCGATGGTTCTTTGTACCACCCTCCAGTTCTTGGCGAAGAGATCCGTATTTTGAGCGTCCAGAAGCGTCAGAATTTCGCTTGTGGCAAAACCAGTACTTTGTGGAAAGAATCCACGGATGATATGCGGCTTCGGAAATGAATCCTCTTCCACTAGTAACATGTTCTATCCACATTTGCCTTTAATTTTTTTCGAAATTGACCCTCATCCACTCTGCAGTGGAAGGATCGGAGCATATGACTAGGAGCCAGCTTGATTTGTCAAACAAACCATGAAACTGTGGCTTAGCGACCTCATCTACCAGCTCAATAGGTAATAATATCCGTCATATTTTCCTGGATGCCAACCATTTACTCTGCACCAAGGAACTCCGCGCCAGATCAGCGGAAGCCACACCCAATTTGACAATACCTTCTTTGTCCCTTAAGGAGGTCTTGTCGAGTGTGGCAGTCTCGATCCTGGCCTTTTTCTTCTGCTGTGCAGAAGATGTAAACTCCTTGGATCGCAAACGCTTCACCGTGATACCCTTGTAACATTGATAACTTGTTCTCTAGAAACGCCAAATTTTAAGGCACGATTGAATCGCCTTCTTCCAGCGAAGTTAGTTTGACGAATCCGCTGGTGTCTAGGGATAGTTTATCAACACCAACTTCAACAACAGTGCAACTGGATTGAACCAAGTGTTCATCCGAGAGCATGAGAGGACTCTCTGCAGAGCATGCCTGGATTGAAGGGGAAGCATGTTAGTATGGAGATTTAGTTTAGTGATATGATGAAATCAGGAAGAAACACGTTGGAGGTGACACTAATTATTGAAAAACTGGTAGAAAATAGAATGAGATGGTATGATCTTGCAACCCGAAGAAAACTTACACATATGGTATGGTCAACACAGCTATTAACATAGAGGTGCCGGCACTGGGATGGGGACGTGGGAGACTGAGATGTACATGGCTGGG
Organism: Brachypalpus laphriformis; assembly: GCA_945910035.1. Taxonomy (NCBI): domain Eukaryota; kingdom Metazoa; phylum Arthropoda; class Insecta; order Diptera; family Syrphidae; genus Brachypalpus; species Brachypalpus laphriformis. The sequence goes on from OX246753.1 coordinate 41,665,317, forward strand.
AACGGTATAAAACGACATAAAAAATGAATAAATTGTATGACGCAAGCCCCCGAGATAGAAAAACTTGGAGACTTAGAACGAGACGATTAAACCCCAGAGCTGCCGCAAACTCAGCTGGATTCCCAACGACAGGCAAGGAACCTCCAACCAAATTGACCAATTTGCCATCAGTTGCCGCTTTAACAATAGTTTGCTGGACGTCCGAAACAGACGAGGGGCAGATGTTGGGATAGTACGAGATCACCATCTCATGATAGCTACTCTCCAACTGCGCACTGCTGCAGTTCGAAGATCCCACGACAACACAAGAATGCCACGGTTCAACATTGATAGACTTAGTGATACCTCAGTGCGCCAACAATTCAGGGAGATCCTTTCGCAAGAAGTGGAAGCAATCAGCAGCTTACTGCCCGCAACCATCCAAGACCACTGGTGTGCTGTGAAAAATGTTTTACATCTGGTGCTGAAAGAATTGTCAGTCGATCGCAGGAAAGACATAGGGCGTGGCTTTCCGAGGATACCTGGAGATGGATTGACGAACGAAAACAGCTGAAAGTTCGCATTGCAGCTACTCCAGCAGTAGGGGGAAAAGCGAGCTAGAGTCCCTATACAGCATGGAGATGACAGAAGTTCAGCGTAGCGTGCGAAGTGATAGGCGCAACTACATCAACGCGTTGGTTAAAGAAGCAGAAGAAGCTGCACGGATGTGCGACAGCAGGACCGTTTACAGAATCACCAAAGAGCGGACGGGTGGTCGCAGCCTCAGTCAACACCCAGTGAAAAGCCTAGACGGCTCCTTGCTCATTTTGGATAAGGACCAGCTCAAGAGATGGACGGAGCATTTTGCTACGATTTTGAACCGTGAATTCGCTAGCGATATGCTCCCAAATCAGTCTGAAGTGCCCGAGGTGATAAATGCCGGAATGCACACTACGACTCCCAGTAATGATGAGATCACTACCGCGATCAAAGCCTTTAAAACGAACAAGCCGGTCGGACTTGACCGTATTTCTGTATAGCTTTTACGAGCAGCGCCAACAACCTCGGCTGAGCTTCTGCTTCCACTTATAGAGAGAGCCTGGGAAGCTGAGAGCTTTCCTAACGAGTGGAAGAAGGAGATGATCGTCAAGCTTCCTAAGAAAGGAAATTTGATGGAGTATGGAAACTGGAGGGGCACCTGCCTGTTGTTGTTAAGATAATAGCTAAAATCATCCTGGAGCGAATCAAACCACATCTCGAACACATACTCGACGCCGAACAAGCAGCTTTCCGCTCTGGATCCTCCTGTCGACCACATCAACACCTTGCGGATTATAATCGAACAGTGCGTTGAATATCGATAGCCACTTCACCTCCTGTTTGAGAAGGCGTTCGATAGTGTCAATAGGGAGATTATTTGGCGTGCCTTACGCAGGAGAGTTATTACCGATAAATTAATTGCTATTGCCAAAGCTAGAATATATGCAGGTTCTAAATATTATGTTCTGCACAGATGGAAGTTGTCTGAGGAATCTGAGATCCAAAGTGGGGTAAGGCAAGGCTGTATTCTTTCAACAATACTATTCCTATTGGTAATTAGTGATGTGCTTCGTGCAGCTTTGTTGACAAGAAACGTCGTCTGCAGAGCTGAAGAGATAATTTCGGCAAATTTCCGTTGCAATAAAAATAATATCTTTTTGTCTATGGACTGTTACATCCCAACTTAAACATGTTCACTACGCTGTCGATGTATGCTTACTCTCTCACAGCATTAAACCCCCTCGAGCAAATAAGAACAGATGTGGAGAGGGAGGCAAGCGTCGTCGGGCGGGAAATTAATACGTGAAAAACTAAAATTATCAGCCGCAGAACAAACTCATCTGCTCAAATATGCATTGCTGGACAAACAGTAGAGAGAGTAGAGGATTTCCAGTATCTTGGGAGTATTGTCTCGACCAATGGTGGAACCGAACTGGATATAGCCAATAGGATCGCCAAAGCAAAGTCCGCGTTCGGGATGTTGTCCAAAATATGGCAAAGCAACGCAATCAGTTTGAACACCAAGATAAGACTGTTCCACTCCAATGTTGAATCCGTGCTGTTATATGGATGCAGTACGTGGAGAGTGACCACTATTATCACCAGAAAGCTGCAAACGTTCGTTAATAGGTGCCTGCGCAATATCTTAAAGATTTTCTGGCCCAATCGTATTTCTAACGAACACCTTTATAAGAGAACGGCTCAGGAACCAATAGGCACAACCAGCCAACGAAGAAAGTGGCAGTGGATTGGTCACACGTTCCGAAAAGGTGACAGTTCCATAGCTAACCATGCTAGTCATTGGAACCCTTTAACTGAGAATTGAAGAATACCAGGCGGTCCAAAGAGAATATGACGAAGAACAGTCGAGAAGGAGGCACAGCAGTTGAGGAAAAGTTGGGGAGTGCTGAGCACATTGCCATAAACCGTACACGATGTCGTGTAGGTGTAGTAGAGACCTTAGGACCCATAAGTCGATACAGGACATAAGTAAGTAAGTAGCCCCAAATAGGAAAAAAGGCGAACAGGAAATAAGAATAAGGAGAAGAAGAAGGAAATATTGGCAGCTATCTACGCTTCGCCTTCGCAAAAACCTCATGCTAACAAAAAGTTCTACAATTCATAATACCATCTCCAACTGTCTAAAATCATTACTCTGCAAACAAAACCTAAATTGACGGCTGATTGTCTGCACAGTTGAAGAGATAATTTCGGCGAATTTCCGCTGCAATAAAAATAATATCTTTTCGTTGAATGAGTCACTGTTTTTGAACATCCAAACAGAAAAAGATAGAAAAAAGGCCAAGGATTTACATACATAGATAAAGAGAAAATTTATCTGACTTCAAGTTACCTCACCACCTGCTGCAAATTAATTAACCTGCAAAATCATAAATCGCGGTCCTTATCAGTGTGCCCCGTTCCGAGATAAGATTCTATTTACTAAGACTAGATGCTGTTGTGATAAGAGATCTTAAGTGAATTTAGCATAAAAAGCCACTACCGTACTGCGATCAGAACAGTAACGAAACTTTACTTCGAAAACGATGAAAACGAACAAGATAGTCGGATTATTCCTAATACTAGTGGTAAATAGAAATATTTTTTTCTTACTTTAAATCCTTGTATCCTTTCTGTGAACTTATTTGTGAATCTTTTGCGACCGATCATGTGGATATACATACATATATAAACCGCGCCATGGATGACTTAAGTTACCCGGATTTGCTATGATTTGGATAGGAGGGAGTAAAGCCTTCGGGGAATATCTGCCTCAAGCAAGTTTACAGCCCTCGGGGCGTAGATAATAGTTTGATCGTTGAGAGAAAGTGTTGTCATAGTGTGTGAAATCTTTCCGGAAAACGGTTCGAATAGAGATCCGGCAAAGTGGTGCCAAGTGTGGCAGTTAAAGGCGTATTGTGTGTTAATTGACGGCGCCTAGTAAAATCTTACAAAGAATATCTGAACATGAAACTGTGATGTGCTAAAACTAATCTGCGTATTTCTTTTTCTTTATAGACTGCCTCGCTAGCAGGAGGACAGCCCACAGGCATTAATTGTAATGGAAAGCCAGCAGTCTGTGTCGGGCCACTTAGCTATAAATATTGCTCGGCAGATGCGAACGGAAATTACCTCGCTAATGCAGGACCCGCAACTCAATGTCCAGAAAACAGCCGATGTGTGAACGATGGTGTCGATATTTGCTCTCCCCTGAAAGCCTCAACTGAGGGTTCAACTGCTGCAGCATTAGATAGTACCACTAGCGCTCCTATTGAGAGCACTGTGGCTGCAGCTGAAACCACAGAAGCACCAGTTGAATCTGCGGCAGCGCCAGCTGAAGCTCCAGCTGCGCCAGTCGAATCTACCGCTGCTCCAATTGAAACAACAGCCGTGCCAGTTGAAACTACTGCTGCCCCAGTTGAATCTACAGTCGCTCCAATCGAAAGCACTGTTGCTCCAGCTGAATCAACGGCTGCTCCACCAATTGAAACCACTGCCGCCATAGTTGAATCTACCGCCGCTCCAATAGAAAGCACTGCTGCTCCAGCTGAATCAACCGCCGTTCCTATTGAAAGCACTGTCGCCCCAGCTGATTCAACCGCTGCTCCAGTTGAAAGCACAGCAGCTCCAGCTGAATCTACTGCTGCTCCCATTGAAACCACCGCCGCTTCAGTAGAATCAACAGCCGCTCCAGCTGAGTCAACCGCTGTGCCAATAGAAAGCACTGTTGCCCCAGCTGATTCAACCGCTGCTCCAGTTGAAAGCACAGTAGTTCCAGCTGAATCCACCGCTGCTCCCATTGAAACCACCGCCGCTTCAGTAGAATCAACAGCCGCTCCAGCTGAAAGCACCGCTGCTCCAATTGAATCTACGGTCGCTCCAGTTGAAAGCACTGCTGCTCCAGCGGAGTCAACCGCTGTGCCAATAGAAAGCACTGTTTCCCCGGCTGAATCAACCGCTGCTCCAATAGAAAGCACTGTTGCTCCAGCTGAATCCACCGGTGCTCCCATTGAAACCACCGCCGCTCCAGCCGAAAGTACCGCTGCTCCAGCTGAATCGACCGCTGCTCCCATTGAAACCACCAGCGCTCCAGTTGAATCTACGGTCGCTCCAGTTGAAAGCACTGCTGCTCCAGTTGAGTCAACCGCCGTGCCAATCGAAAGCACTGTTGCCCCGGCTGAATCCACTGCATCTCCAGTTGAAAGTACTGTGGCTCCTGCCGAATCCACCGCTGCTCCCATAGAAACTACCGCCGCTCCAGTTGAATCTACAGTTGCTCCAGTTGAAAGCACAGCTGCTCCAGCTGAATCAACCGCTGTGCCAATTGAAAGCACTGTCGCCCCGGCTGAATCAACCGCGGCTCCAGCTGAAAGCACCGTTCCTCCAGCTGAGTCCACCGCCGCTTCCGTTGAAACCACCGCTGTTCCAGTTGAATCTACCGCTGTTCCAGTTGAAACAACCGCCGTGCCAGTTGAAACCACCGCTGCACCAGTTGAATCTACAGCCGCTCCAATCGAAAGCACTATTGCTCCAGCTGAACCAACTGCTGTTCCAATAGAAAGCACTGTCGCCTCGGCTGAAACAACCAGTGCTCCAGTTGAATCCACCGCAGCCCCTACTGAGTCCACAGCAGCTCCACTGGAAAGTACTGCTGCTCCAATAGAAACCACTGCGGGCGCAGCTGAACCCACAGTCGCCCCTGTTGAAAGCACAGGTGCTCCAGCTGAATCTACTGTGACATCTGTAGAGAGCACTGCCGCTCCAAGTGAATCAACTGCTGCTCCAGCTGAATCCACCGCAGCGCCTGTTGAAAGTAGCGTTGCTCCAGTTGAATCCACTACCGCTCCCGCTGAAAGCACGGCCGCTCCCGCTGAAAGCACAGTCGCTCCCGCTGAAGGCCCTGCCGAATCCACAGCTGCTCCAGTTGAAAGCACTGCAGTCCCAGCTGAATCCACCGCAACTCCTACTGAAAGCAGCGTTGCTCCAGCTGAAACCACTGCTGCTCCAGCTGAATCCACCGCTGCTCCAGTTGAAAGTACTGCGTCTCCAGTTGAGAGCACTGCTACCCCAGCTGAACCATCCGCTCCGTCTGGTACTCCAGGTTCCGAAGGCGCACCAGGCTCATCAGGCGCCCCAAGCTCATCAGGCGCTCCAGGCTCACCAAGTGCTCCGGGTTCTGAAGCTGCCCCAGGCTCACCAGGTGCTCCAGGTTCCGAAGGTGCTCCAGGCACATCAGGTGCCCCAGGCTCTTCAGGCGCTCCAGGCTCACCAGGCGCTCCGGGTTCGGAAGCTGCTCCAGGCTCACCAGGTGCTCCAGGCTCACCAGGTGCTCCAGGTTCCGAAACCGCCCCAGGCTCAGCAGGAGCACCAGGAGCTCCAGGCACATCGGGATCTCCAGGTTCTGAAGGAGCTCCAGGCTCACCAGGCGCTCCAGGTTCTGAAGGCGCTCCAGGTTCTGAAGCTGCTCCAGGCTCATCAGGGGCCCCAGGCGCCCCGGGCTCACCAGGCACCCCGGGTTCTGAAGCTTCTCCAGGCTCACCAGGTTCTCCAGGCTCAGCAGGCGCTCCAGGCTCACCAGGCGCCCCGGGTTCTGAAGCTGCTCCAGGCTCACCAGGTGCCCCAGGCTTACCAGGTTCCCCAGGCTCCGAAGGTGCTCCAGGCTCATCAGGCACTCCGGGCTCACCAGGCGCTCCGGGTTCCGAAGCTGCTCCAGGCTCACCGGGTGCTCCGGGTTCCGAAGGTGCTCCAGGCTCAGCAGGCACACCAGGATCTGCAGGTTCTGAGGGAGCTCCAGCTTCACCAGGCGCTCCAGGTTCTGAAGGTGCTCCAGGCTCATCAGGGGCCCCAGGCGCTCCGGGTTTACCAGGCGCCCCGGGTTCTGAAGCTGCTCCAGGCTCACCAGGTGCTCCAGGCTCATCAGGCGCTCCAGGCTCACCAGGCGCCCCGGGTTCCGAAGCTGCTCCAGGCTCACCAGGTGCCCCAGGCTCACCAGGTGCTCCAGGCTCTGAAGGCGCTCCAGGCTCAGCAGGTGCACCAGGAGTTCCAGGTTCAGAAGGCGCTCCAGGCTCGCCAGGTGCTACAGGCGCACCAGGATCTCCAGGTTCTGAAGGAGCTCCAGGCTCATCAGGCGCTCCAGGTTCTGAAGCTTCTCCGGGCTCATCAGGGGCCCCAGGCGCTCCGGGCTCACCAGGCGCCCCGGGTTCTGAAGCTGCTCCAGGCTCACCAAGTGCTCCAGGCGCATCAGGCACACCAGGCTCATCTGGCGCTCCAGGCTCACCAGGCGCCCCGGGTTCTGAAGCTGCTCCAGGCTCACCAGGAGCCCCAGGCTCACCAGGTGCCCCAGGCTCTGAAGCTGCTCCAGGCTCACCAGGTGCACCGGGTTCAGAAGGCGCTCCAGGATCATCAGGCGCTCCAGGCACACCAGGCGCACCAGGCGCACCAGGTGCTCCAAGTTCATCAGGTTCTCCAGGTACCGAGGGTGCTCCAGGCTCACCAGGTGCTTCAGGTTCTGAAGGTGCTCTAGGCTCATCAGGGGCTCCAGGCTCATCAGGCACTCCAGGCTCATCAGGCGCTCCAGGCTCATCAGGTGCTCCAGGTTCATCAGGTGCTCCTGGCTCATCAGGCGCTCCAGGTTCTTCTGGTACACCGGGATCAGCAGGCGCACCAGGCTCACCAGGCGCACCAGGAGCTCCGGGTTCTGAAGGTTCCGAAGCTGCTCCAGGTTCACCGGGTGCTCCGGGTGCTCCGGGTGCTCCGGGTTCCGAAGGTGCTCCAGGCTCAGCAGGCACACCAGGATCTGCAGGTTCTGAGGGAGCTCCAGCCCCACCAGACGCTCCAGGTTCTGAAGGTGCTCCAGGCTCATCAGGGGCCCCAGGCGCTCCGGGCTTACCAGGCGCCCCGGGTTCTGAAGCTGCTCCAGGCTCACCAGGTGCTCCAGGCTCATCAGGTGCTCCAGGCTCACCAGGTACTCCAGGTTCTTCTGGTACCCCAGGCTCATCAGGTGCTCCAGGCTCATCAGGCGCTCCGGGTCCTGAAGCTGCTCCAGGCTCACCAGGTGCTCCAGGTTCATCAGGGGCTCCAGGCTCATCGGGTGCTCCAGGCTCATCAGGCGCTCCAGGCTCATCAGGCGCTCCAGGCTCATCAGGCTCATCAGGGGCTCCAGGCTCATCAGGCGCTCCAGGCTCATCAGGCGCTTCAGGCTCATCAGGTGCTCCAGGTTCATCAGGTGCTCCAGGCTCGCCAGGTACTCCAGGTTCTTCTGGTACCCCAGGCTCATCAGGTGCTCCTGGCTCATCAGGCGCTCCTGGTTCTGAAGCTGCTCCAGGCTCACCAGGTGCTCCAGGCTCACCAGGTGCCCCAGGCTCATCAGGTTCTCCAGGCTCACCAGGTACTCCAGGTTCTTCTGGTACCCCAGGCTCATCAGGCGCTCCAGGCTCATCCGGCGCTCCAGGCTCACCAGGTGCTCCAGGTTCTGAAGCTGCTCCAGGCTCAGCAGGTGCTCCAGGCTCCTCAGGCGCTCCAGGGTCTTCTGCTGCCCCAGGATCATCAGGCTCACCAGGTGCTCCAGGTGCTTCAGGTTCACCAGGCGCCCCAGCATCACCAGGCGCTCCAGGCTCAGCAGGTGCACCAGGTTCTTCTGGCGCTCCGGGATCATCAGGCGCTCCAAGCTCACCAGGCTCATCAGGGGCTCCAGGCTCATCAGGGGCTCCAGGCTCATCAGGTGCTCCAGGCTCATCAGGCGCTCCAGGCTCATCAGGCGCTCCAGGCTCATCAGGCGGTCCAGGCTCATCAGGCGCTCCAGGCTCAGCAGGTGCACCAGGTTCTTCTGGTGCTCCGGGATCATCAGGCGCTCCAGGCTCACCAGGCGCACCAGGTTCATCAGGCGCTCCAGGCTCATCAGGCGCTCCAGGTTCATCAGGCGCTCCAGGCTCATCAGGCGCTCCAGGTTCATCAGGCGCTCCAGGCTCACCAGGTGCTCCAGGTTCCGAAGGTGCGCTTGGCTCAGCGGGCGCACCAGGTTCATCAGGCCCCGTACCGCCTCGTCCCATCATACCATCTTGGCCATTCGGTCCTTGGTCCCCTGTCACAGATCAACCATCCATCCCTAGCCCCCCCAACCGACCTCAATTGCCGTGGTGGCCATCTCGTCCTCAATGGCCAAGCCGTCCTGGTCAAGCAGACCGCCCTAATTACTGGGCAATTCTACCAAGTTGGCCAATTTTATCAAACTGGCCAAATCGTCCTATCATCCCCGGCCGCCCAGCATGGTCTCCAAGACAACCCAGTGCCGAATCAGTTGAAAACGATTCTGTTGAATCTGACGACCCGATAATTATTGCTCCCCAGCCTGTGCCGGCCAGCCCACCAAGTACAAATGCGGTCGAAGAACAACCCGTCGTTATAGCTCCAGTGCCAGTCGATGTCCCAAGCGTGGAAACAGAGGAAAATGATTCAGTTGAATCAGCCCCAGAACTAGCAGAAGTGCCAGATGTCGAAACTGTTGAGCAGGATGAGACCACCGAAGAAGAATCTATCGAATCAACTCCTGAGCCAGTTGTTGCACCAAGTGCCGAAACTGTCGAAGAGGATTCCCCAGAATCAACTCCAGAACCTGAACCAGTATCAGAGGAGGACGCATCTGTAGAGGACAAATCTGTTGAAATCGCAAGGCCCGCCGCTCCAGTTGTTGAAAATTCCCCTGAAAATGTCTCCGGTGAAAGTAACGAAAGGAGAGTCCGATCCAAGGAGAGGAATAACAGCCGAAAGAACGATGATGACGATGATGACGATGACGACGACGACGATGATGATGACGATGATGACGATGATAACGACTCCAACTCCAGGCAGCGAAAAAATCGCAGAGACTAAGTCCCCAGCCTCGTATTAGCATAATCTCCTAAATAATAATCTACACACTCATTCAATGGTTCGTCGATTTCTACCACACCGAACCAACATACAGCCACTATGAACACACTATTGTCGGATAGATAGACCATAGAGCCGCCCTACATAAGCTAATCTACTTCAATCCATATTTATTGTATTTATGTACTATTGATGTTTGTGTAACAAATATTAGTGACTAATAAAACAAGTTCAGCAATTAAGCGACAGTCTTCAAATTTGTTTGCTTCTTATTTCCATTGGCAGAATCAGTTGCATCTTAAGGCCGACGGGATTATTACTACCCTTATACAGGTGCCCAGGGCACGGGCGGATGGGAGAAGATAGGGGAGAGGAACGGAGGAGATGCCAGTTTGGGTTGGTTTTAAATGTTTGAAGGTTGTAATGATGAGGAAATACAGAGCCTGGTAGGTCATTTCACAAACGTGTTGATCGGACTATAAACGAATCCCTTACAACTTAACACGGGACTTGATAATAAACACGAGTGAGGAGTGATATATTGACATTTGGCGAAAGTGGTTTGTATCGCTTCGACGGCAACAACATATCAACAGAAGAGCTGCGCAAATCGAACTCTCCTATATTGATGACATCTTCACATCGTAGTGCTGATCAAGTGCAAGTGCAACCAGGAAGCAATAGGGTTCTGCGTAATCAACATAATCAGGGTTGGTTGTCTGTCTTTCTAATTTTATTAATTTTAGTATTTTGCGTTACAATATTTATGAAGACACAGAAGAAAAGCAAACAAACAAGGGCGTCTAAGAAAATCAAGTGGTACAATCTGGACAAAGAAAAATGCGAGGCTTTTGTTTTCGTGATGAGAAATGCAAAAGGGAGCTAGGTTAGGTTAGGTTAGGTAGATGGGTGCCTTGTGACAAAGAGTCACTGCTCACTCAGACCAACAGTACAGGTCCATTGCGCCCAATCGCTTGACCCTGGAATCACTGTAAAGAGAGTCCGCTGTCAGAACCAACCAGAAAGTGATATGGCTCAACTTCTTTTTCTTCTTCCTTTTATCGGCGAGGTTATGATCCGAAAATAAGAGATCATAACCCGCCCACTTCACCGCATTTCTACTGATCCGCCTGCGGGGTTCGCCTATTTGACCTCCGAAAATATCGGCAGGGCTGCCGATTTTGCATCACTCGGTTACTGAGGCCAATGAAATGCCAATGTCGTCGCATTTGTATGATCCAGGCGTTTATAGGCCTGCCTTTCCTACATCTCGATGTCTTTGGAACGTGCATTGACATTGCCTTTTTAACGGGGTTCAAATGATCTCTTCTTTGAACATGGCAATACCAGCTGAGCCGGTCGCGCCTTTTTGTACTATGGTTTCCGTAATGTGAAAGTTTCCACGGAATTCCATTGGCTCAACATTACCTTTCCTTGCAAACTCATCAACCCTTTAGTTACCTTCCACATCCATATGCCCTGGTACCCAGCAGAATGTCACCGTATTGGCTCTAGATATCTCGCTTAAGAGTGATTTGCAGCTTCTCACAAGCCTCGAGCTAATTACAGCAGAGTCCAGAGCCTTAACGGCTGCCTGGCTGTCTATATAGACAGTGATCGTTTTATCAACCCTATTATTCCCGCGTATAATTTCAGCAGCCTATATGATGGCTGTAACCTCGGCCTGAAAGACGCTGCAGTCTTCGTTTATTCTAAAGGAGTGGTTTATTCCTAGGGCTTCGCAATAAACTCCGGCTCCCGTGCCAACGTCCATCTTAGAACGGTCGGTATAGAAGGCCAACTCCTTTTTCTTCATGGTTCGTCGGTTCTTCCGGCATATTCTGTCAAGAAAGGGGAGCTAACATTTGTGTCTGGTCAAGGTTTTTCAGTGATTGACTATTGTTTTGTGAAAGGATCTTTTTTTTTTTATTATTGAAGGTGAAAATCTCGAAAAACAGTGTGGGATTAGAAACCCAGAGTAGTGTCGGACTGTGGGCGTGACAAAACCGCATCATCACCTTCCCGCGGTGCCCGCTGGATAGCTATCTGATAGTGAACTAACGATGAGCGTATGCTGAGTCTGACGACCGATGTGTAGCTGAACACTCAGACCTGCGTAAGCACATCTGTGCGAACTTCAGCGCGCATATGCCTAACCGGAGGAGGCATCTCTTGTTGACCTAATCGGCTATAATATGCCTCTCAGAAGTCTAGCAAGAGCTCCTCAGAAGGAGGACGTGCGGCGGATGAATTCTCTCAATGGAATCAACGGTGACGTCTACAGACCAGCGGATACCTTACCGGAGCTACTTCAACATATTTGGAGCTGAGGTCTGTAAGGATTTTAAATACTACGTCAGGGTATTGAAAAAGAGATGGTGGCGGATGAACCCTTAATGGGCCAACGGCAGCGCTCATATCCCCGAAGTGGGTTACTGTCATCGGTGTATCCGGCCTCTTGTCCTAGGGGTAAAAAAAAAGGATCTGGCCCTCCAGGTTGGGGGTTGTGTCGTCGGGTTAATTTCCCTACCACGTAAAAAACCTTCGGTTAGGAAGCAACCAACAGACTCGTATAGGGATGATTTTACTGTTGACGACCCAAGCAAACGTAAAGAGGACAACGATCTTCGTGTCTGCACGTGGAATGTTAGGTCCCTCTACAAACCGCGTGCAACCGAACAACTTGCGGAGGCCCTAGAGTGTTTCAAAGCAGACATTACTGCCATCCAAGAAGTGCGATGGGATGGGCCGGGTAAAAGGAGTATGAAAAACTGCGCCATCTACTACGGTGATTGCTACAGACAACAAGGACAGCGCCTATTTGGATGCGGATTTGTCATTGATGACAGACTTATGCAAGAAGTCTTAAGTTTCCGGGATGTGAACGAGCGTCTCATGACTATCCGCATCAAGGCTAAATTTGCCAACATTAGCCTAATATGCAGTCACACTCCTCACGGGAAGAAGGACGACGCGACAAAGTATGACTTCTACCAGCTCTTGGATAAGACGTATGAGCAATGCCCTAGCCACCACGTTAACATTATCGTTAACATACCGATCAGAATTATGTGATTATAGCGGTATCTAAACCCAAATCCAACAAAGCTGCTGGAGCCGACGGCCTTGCCGCTGAACTTTTCAAGGCAGAAGGGGATGCCAACTGATCTGTAAATTCTGGTCGGACGAAAGTATGCCCGATGAATGGAACTTCAGCATCGTTTGCCCGATTCTGAAGAAAGGAGACCCTCTGAACTGCGCCAACTACAGAGGTATAAGTCTGTTGTATCTTCGAACACACCTACTTCGATCAGCGTTGAGGGTCTAGATGGCGTCCTGTGAATTTTCCTTCTGTGCCCACCATCTTGGCATATTGACGTGGGTTTCTTTTCCGCCTTAGATGATCCTGCCACTTGCTTTTGACCTCTCCTCGTGGATTCCACTCGCGTGCTCGAGTTAATTTTCTCCCTGTATAATTCATTAGTTGTATTAAGCTTTTAGTTTGTATAGTTATCGTTATTAATAAAGAACGAACTCCACTGCATAAAACATAATAATTGGCGACGAGGATGGCGGAGAAATTAATTCAACAGCAGCAAGAGTGGTTTGCCGAAATGATGAAGAAGAACATGGAGAACATGCAGGAATTGATCAAAAGTTTCACCGGTGCAGCGCCCACCAATATTCCCAGATTCAGTGCCTTCGACCCAGCCAAGGCAAATTGGGAAAACTACCTTTTTCAACTCCAACAGCATTTCCATGCACATGCCGTAACAGATGACAATCTAAAGAAATCATATTTCTTATCATCATGCGGTGATTATCTTCTGGATCTACTAAAAAAGTTATTCCAGACAACAGATGTAAGTACACACACGTATACTAAGCTAACCTCGCGTTTAACACAACATTTTCAATCTAACCAACACATACTCGCGTCGAGATGCAAATTCCTTCGCCATAAAATGTCACCAGGGCAAAATTATAGTGACTGGATCGCAGATCTGAGGGGGATCGCAAAGGATTGTGCGTTCGTATGTAAAAAGGAGGGGTGCAATCATTCATATGCGGAGTACATGATCCGTGACATGATTGCGTTTTATACACCGCACGAGCAGGTCCGACTGGCAGCGACGCAGAGCAAAGATCCAACACTGGAGAAAATGGAAGAGATCATCGCGGGATTTGAGACATCGCAGCTCGCATCATCGATTTTAAAAGACAGCGACAAAAGCTCAGCAGCCACAGTAGAGGTCAACACAATACAGCCGCACTCAAGTAAGTCCAATCAACAGTTTTTAAACCGTAAATCCTGCCCTGATTGCCATGTAAGTCATGACCGAAGTAGATGCAGGTACCAAGATTCAGTGTGCGATAAATGCCAGCGTAGGGGACATATACAGAGCGTCTGTATGGCAACCCAGAGGAAGCTAGACACCTCACAGTCAGGTCCACGCTTTCGACGTCGTCAAAGAGACTTTTCTAAGCACCGTAGGAACTCCCGCCCTAACTCAGCGCATTCACATTCACATACAAATTCCCGTCCAATTTTTTTTAACAACAATCGTCACCGGAGCATTACTGAAACCGCTAATTCAATTCATCAGCCACAGCCCGCAGAGGTTTATTTATCGTCAGGGAAAATCGAGAACTCGGAGGTAAACAAAAAATTGATGGTCTCTCTTTCAATCAATAATTTACCGCTGAACTTTCAAGTAGATACGGGTGCATCGTGCTCATTAATAGGTATGCAAGGGTATCGCGACTTAGGTCAACCGATTTGTCAGCAGACAGATAAGCAATTAAGAGCTTACGGCGATGTCAAGGTGCCGATAAAGGGCGTAGTGTATGTAAATGTGACATGGAATCAGAAGACACGTTTATTGCCGCTACTAGTCGTAGATAGTGAGCAAGGGTCGAATATAATGGGCTTAGACTGGTTAAAGGCATTTAAGTTCTCTCTCAATAGTTCAACAGAGGAGCTAGTCCTCCAAATGCGCGACGAAACTAGAGAGCAACTCGCTGCTCAGACGAAATTACTTTGTGAATCGTATAAATCAGTTTTCAGCCCAGGTCTAGGACGCAGTACACAGTACAAAGCCCATTTAAAGCTAAAAGCAGGTTCTCACCCCGTATTTGTACCATTTCGTTCCGTGCCATACGCTCAGAAGCCAACCGTGAAGGCAGAAATCGACAGATTGGTTCATCTTGGTATTCTACGCCCTGTGGAGACAAGTCAGTGGGCGACACCAATTGTGGTGGTGAACAAAGCGAATGGTTCTATTCGCATTTGTGGCGACTATAAAGTAACCATTAATCCGCAATTAGAAGTCGACCGGCACCCTATGCCGAAAAAAGAAGAGCTTTTTCATCGCATTCAAGGAGGAGAACACTTCACGAAGATTGATATGTCTGAAGCCTATTTACAAATCCCCTTAGACGAAGAGTCTAAGAAATTGTGTGTTATTTCAACGGAATTTGGATTGTTCGAGCTTCAAAGGTTACCCTTTGGTACATCTAGCTCCACCGGAATATTTCAAAGATCCATCGACCAATTGATATGGGATTTGACATGCTGCGGCGCATATATTGATGATGTTATCGTTTCAGGAAGAACCCCAGCTGAGCACTTGCAAAACCTGAAAACAGTTTTAAAGCGTTTTGAAGCACACGGACTGAAGTGTAATCTTACGAAATGCCAATTTGCTCAAAAGGAGGTTGAATATTTGGGTCACATTATTGACGCAAGTGGAATACGCCCGTCGGAGTCACGGTTGCAGGCACTGAGAGACTTGCCTAGACCCAACAATCTAAAAGATTTGGAGGCATTTTTGGGAAAACTGAACTATTATCATCAGTTTATTGGAATTTTCGCACAAATTGCAGCCCCGCTCAATAAGCTGCGCTCGAAGAATGTAAAATTTGTCTGGGGGAGAGAGCAACAACAATCTTTCGACACGTTCAAAGAGAAGATAATGCGCGAAACTAGGCTGGTCCATTACCAGGAAGACTTGCCTATCTCTTTGGCAACAGACGCATCGTCTCACGGCATCGGCGCCGTTATATCACACATTTACCCCGGTGGGTCGGAGAAGCCCATCGCTTTCGCTTCGAAGACTCTGACAGAAGCGCAAAAGAATTACAGTCAGATCGAGAAGGAGGCACTGTCAATCGTCTACGGTGTGAAGAAATTCAACCAATACCTGTATGGGCGTCAGTTCGAAATCATCACTGACCATCAGACCCTTGTGACGATTTTTAATCCCAGCAAAAAATTGCCCCAGATGACGATTCAACGCCTACAGCGTTGGGCAATCACGCTTATGAGCTATACGTATTCTATTCGTTATCGTCCAACAAAGCAGCATGGCAATGCTGACTGTCTTTCCCGCTTACCAGTCGGACCAGAATCGGACTTCGATGAGGCGGAAACATGTCACACTATGGACGATTTCTACGGCACGGCAGTTAATAACTTCCCAATCAATTCCTCAGTGGTAGCCGAGCAATCAAAGAAGGATCCTATTCTTAGCCGGGTAGTTTGGTACATTCGGAATGGGTGGCCGAGGCAGTTACCGAGTAACGAAGCCAATTTGATTCCTTATTTTCGACGCAGGTTAAGCTTATGTGTGTGTACCAATGTTGTTTTATTGCAGACAGACCATACCAGAGTAGTAGTCCCGGGTTGTCTTCAGTCACGAGTGCTTTCCTTGTTGCACGAAGGTCACTGGGGAGAAACCAGAATGAAGCAGATGTCTCGTCGTCATTGCTGGTGGCCCGGAATAGATGATGCTATTCACCAAACAGTCTGCCAGTGCTCCGCTTGTCAGATCAACGGAAGTCATTCCCCCAAGCAGTACACTAGTTGGCCATGCACCGAAGCAGCTTGGGAACGCATCCATATAGATTTTGCAGGCCCTTTCGAGAAACACATGTGGCTCATAATCGTGGACTCTTTCTCGAAATTCCCATTTATCGTCAAGATGGCCTCGACTACATCGAAATCAACCATGAATGCGTTACGATCGTTGTTTGCGCTGGAGGGTTTACCCAGAACCATAGTGTCCGACAACGGCACTCAGTTCATGTCAGCTGAATTTCAAGATTTTTGCGGTCAAAATTCCATTCAGCACGTTACTTCAGCTCCTTTCAACCCCGAGTCTAACGGAGCTGCTGAACGGATGGTTCGAACGTTTAAGACGGCGTTAACAAAAATTCTCTGCGACACCACTCAGAGCGATGATGCTCTGCAAGTGTTTTTGTCCACATATCGGTCAACACCAGGCACCGATGGGAAGTCACCGGCAGAGAAGCTTCATGGACGTTGCCATCGTACCGTTTTATCCGCCATGTGTCCAGATCCTGACAGGAAGTATGCAAGAGCCAAGTCATCTAAATTTGCTATAGGTCAAGCTGTTTTCGTTCGACAATATCTTCGCAAGATCAAATGGGTTAAAGCAGTCATCCGAGAATTGTTGGGGAGGCGGATGTATAGAGTTGAAACTGAACTTGGAACTAATTGGCGTCGTCATCAGAACCAAATCCGACCAAGAGAAGTGCCAGCGGATAAACAAACACCTTCTAATTCAAGGATTCAGGCAAGTGAAAATTTTGCTTTACTAATCCAGCTTTTCATTTTAATCCAGATGACTCCCAACCAATGGGGAAGAATTATCAAGCAGCAAGAGGTCCTTTCGTAGAGGCGTATCGCCCTTCTTCATCAAGGATTGAAGGTGATTCAATCATAGAGATGGATCCACCATCACCACCAGTGATTGAGCTTACATCACCTGTGGCTCCAGCATGCGCTACGCCTACTGAAGTGGTTGAAGCAGGACGTCCGGCCCCAGAACAGCATCAACGGTCAACCAGCCCTATGTTATCCGAGCTTAGACGATCCGAGCGCTTAAGGAACAAGCGAGTCAGATTTAACTCCAAATAAGTGTGGAGGAAACTGTTGTATCTTCGAACACACCTACTTCGATCAGCGTTGAGGGTCTAGATGGCGTCCTGTGAATTTTCCTTCTGTGCCCACCATCTTGGCATATTGACGTGGGTTTCTTTTCCGCCTTAGTTGATCCTGCCACTTGCTTTTGACCTCTCCTCGTGGATTCCACTCGTGTGCTCGAGTTGATTTTCTCCCTGTATAATTCATTAGTTGTATTAAGCTTTTAGTTTGTATAGTTATCGTTATTAATAAAGAACGAACTCCACTGTATAAAACATAATAAAGTCTCCTCAACATCGCATATAAGATCCTGTTTGCCGTATTATGTGAACGCCTAAAACCGATCGTTAACAACCTGATAGGTCCTTATCAGGGCGGTTTCAGGCCGGGAAAGTCCACCATTGACCAAATATTCACACTACAGTAGATCTTGGAAAAGACCCATGAATATAAAATACGCACCACCTCTTCATGGATTTCGAAGTTGCCTCTGATAGCGTGTATAGAGAGGAGTTATACAGAGCAGTCTTGGCATCCCTGCCAAGCTCGTCCGTTTGTGCGGAATGACGATGGAGAACTCTCGCTGCTCTATCAAAGTCGGTAAGAACATCACCGAACCGTTCGATGTCAGGAAAGGTCTTAGAGAAGGTGACGCGCTATCATGCGATCTCTTTAACATAGTACTTGAGAGAATTGTACGAAACTCACAAGCCAACACCGGAGGTACAATCTTTTACAAGTCTGTACAACTTCTCGCTTATGCCGATGACATTGACATAATCGGAAGAACTCAGCGGGCAGTCACTGGGGTTTTTGCTAGTATTGAGATCGAGGCTGCAGAGATGGGTCTAGCAGTCAATGAAAGCAAAAAAAATATATGCTGTCTACAAGAAAGGACACTCAACATCGGCGTCTTGGACAGAACGCCACAATAGACAGATATAATTTTGAGGTAGTAAAGGATTTTGTCTACCTAGGCTCTGTGGTGAACTCCGCAAACGACATCAGTAGGGAGATCACACGAAGAATTACTTTTGCCAATCGTTGTTTCTATGGGCTAAGATGGCAATTGAGTAGCAAAGCCCTGTCTCAAACTACTAAGGTAACTCTTTGTAAGACACTAATCATCCAAGTCCTGCTGTATGGCGCAGAGGCATGGACTTCGACAAAACCGGATGAGGATGCCCTTGGTTATTTCGAGAGAAAAGTTCTTCGAGCGATCTTTGGTTCCGTCTGCATAGACGGTGAGTGGAGGAGAAGGTACAATGCCGAACTATACGGCATTTATAAGGACATCGACTTAGCCAGAAGAGTTCACACACAGCGACTAAGATGGCTGGGACATTTAGAGCGGATGGAGCCCAACGTTCCCGCTAAGAAAGTCTTGGGATCCACCCCGGATGGACGCCGCAGTAGAGGACGACCTCGCGGTAGGTGGCGCAAACAAGTGGAGGGGGACCTCAACCAACTTGGCGTGGGCAACTGAAGGCAGCTGGCTCGTAACCGTGCTGGCTGGAGAGGTGTGTTGGTTGAAGCCCAGGTCCACCCCGGACTGTAGCGACATCTAAGTAAGTAAGTGAGTGTGGGACTCTAACCGCACTAAAAACACCTTCTTAATCATGATCAATCAATGAAAGATCGACAAATGATTTTAGTTTCAACGTTCAGTTGCATTTGAGAAGGTATTAACGTTAAAATACGAGTTCTTATAATTGTCAGATTTTAAGTTTTAAGTGGCATTATTTAAAAGTTGTCTAAAATTATTTCTTAAAGAGCCTAAGCCTGCAATCTTCAAATGCGGCTTCTTCTTGCCCCTGGGATGAATCAAAGTGCAGGAAGAAGTCATCGCTGTATTTAAGGCTCAGATTAAATCTTCAAAAATGCGATCAAGTTCTTGGGCGTTGCGGGCGGATTAAGGTGAATTACTTACTTACTTACGTCCTGTATCCCCTTGTGGGTCCTAGGGCCTCTACTTCGCCTACGCGCCATCGTGCACGGTTTCTGGCAATGTGTTTGAGTTCTCCCCAACTTTTCCCCAACTGCTGCGCTTCCTTCTCGACTGTTCTGCGCCATGTTCTCCTCGGACCGCCAGGTCTTCTGCTATCCTGAGTTAAAAGGGTTCCATCGCATAGCATGGTTCGCTATGGGACTGTCACCCTTTCGGAACGTGTGACCAATCCACTGCCATTTCCGTCCTTGCATGGTTGTGCCTATTAGTTCCCGACCCGTTCTCTCGTAAAGGTGTTCGTTAGAGATACGATTGGGCCAGAAAATCCTTAAGATATTGCGCACGCACCTATTATCGAGCGGTTGCAGGTCTTGCTGTCGCACCTCCGTGCAGCTTCTTCTGCTCCTGTAGCCAGCGCGTTGATGTAGTTGCGCCTGTCACGTCCCACGCTACGCTGAACTACTCTCATCTTCATGCGATATACGGAATCTAGCTCGCTTCTCCCTGCTACTGGGGTAGCTGCATCGCGAGCTTTCAGCTGTTTTCGTTCGTCAATCCGTCTCTAGGCATCCTCGCAAAACCACGCCCTATGTCTTCCCTGAAATCGACCAACAATTCTTTCAGCACCAGATGTAAGAACAATTTTTCACAGCACACCAATGTTCTTGGATGGTTGCGGGCAGTGAGCTGCTGATTGCTTCCACACCTTGCGAAAGGTTCTCCCTGAATTGTTGGCGCACTGTGGGATCACTAAGCCTATTGATGTTAAACCTGGGAATTCTTGGGTTGTCGTGGGATTTTCGAACAGCAGCAGTGCGCAGTTGGAGAGTAGCTATCATGAGATGGTGATCTCGTACTATCCCCACATCTGTCTATTTCGGATGTCCAGGAGACTACTTCTAAAGCGGCGGCTGATGGCAAAATAGTCAATTTGATTGGATGTTGCTTGCTTGTCTTTGGGAAACCCAGCTGATTTTGTGGCAGGTCTTGTGCTCAAACATGGTGCCACCTATCACCAGGCGGTTGGCATTGCAGAAATCCACAAACCTTTTGCCGTTGTCATTGCGGTTGCCTAGTCCATGCTTCCCGTAACACTGTATGATGTTGACGCGTCGTACTCTAGTACACAGTATGATGAGCATCAGCATCACAGCCTATTATGAGACCCGTTTTCTGCCTTTCCGCGTCTGCGATCAGTCTTTCCAGGTTATCCCCAAAAGAGAGTCCTTGTTATCATGGGCGAGATACGTCGAGACGAAGTAGTAAGAACCGCCAGATGTTTCTATTTTTACTGCGGTCGTATCTCGATCGCGATTCACTAGTATGCACAATCTGGGTTTACCTCCGTTACGAACATACAGGTTATAGTAATTTGGAATCTTGCATCCACATACCAAGTTATCTACATCTCAAGGCTCCTGGAATAAGCCTATGGGGGATTGCTAGTTTTAAGGATCTTTAGGATCGTATCCCAGTTGGAGGGTTCGGTTGGGACCCAACTGCGAGTTCTCGGTCTACCCGGCATATCTTCCCTCGCAACAACCTCGAGCTTAGCACCTGGCCATACCTCCCCTAATTTGCCTATAGCAAGTTTATATAGGGTGGGCGCTGTGGCGTAAGTGATTAGTGTGTCAGATCACTACGCATGAGGTTCCAAGTTCGAATCCCAGAAAATACCAAAAAGTTTTTTCACGGTCCCACCTCTCGCGAGCGTCTGACAAACATCCGAGAGTATTGTTGTCTCGAAAAAGCTTCTCAAATCGCCGTTCGGATTCAGCTTTAAACTGTACGTCCCCTCCATTCGTGTGAAAAATATAACGCACACAACATAAGTGGTTGCGAGAAGCACTTTAAAGAGCTGTTGCGCCAAATATTTGTATTTGTAAGTTTATATAGGACATAGCACCTTTGATCTTTACAGGCGATCAGCTTCACGTGGCCCTGATGCCATCCACCGTCACAACATCTAGGAGGAGGACCTTGATTCTCCTTCATGATATCCAGGAAAACTGAAGGCAGTTAAGCTGAAAATGTCTTCTATTTGTCTGGGGCGATAGATCCGTCCGTATCGCTTCTGTCAATGACCGCCAGCACTAACTTGTCCTTAATGACGTCGTTGTAGGACTTCGATATAGTATTGGACGGCCTGGAAGAGCTACTGATGTTGTGTACCCTGGCTCTTTTAGGATCCGACACGGGTTTCTACAAGGATCGTTGTCGCTTTGACGTGGAGTCACTGTTTTATCGTCACTGGCGATCTTTCTAGTCCATTCTACTCGTGCGTTTAAATTTGCTGTTCTTTTACATTCCGGTATATTGCCAATGTCCTCCAAAATATGGCATTCGCCTTCAGGTGTCTGCAGAAAGCCATGTGCGATGGTATTTCTGCCTTTTACCAACTTTTTGTCGTTCAAATTCTGTCTCATTTCCGCTTCGCCTATTTCAAGCAAATTATTTTCCACTTGACTACAGCTGTGATACCGAATGCGACATTTCCTGCTTATTTCAAGGGCTCACTTAAATTCTAGTGGACATCAAATGCAGCTACTCAAAAGATAATCTTAAAAACATGTCCCTGAGTACCATATAGTGTGATACAATCGCTCAGGAAATGGATTTTTTTTTATTCATTAACACCAGCATTGGTTATCGCGTTTTCTAAGAAATTGGTCTTATATAACAAATCAAACTCAGCCGCCAACTATTCAAATCAGATTATCCGAACGCTAATAATAGTAAAATAGGTGACTTCCATTAAACACCAAATTTTCAACTACAACGACACTTGCCCAAGTCCATTTAGCAAATGTTCATCAATCAGTACCATTGCATGAATGTTCCCCTCGATTAGATTATAGACTCTCTCTACCCCTGATACAAGGGTAACACGATGAGAGCTAGGTAGCTGTGTAACACCAGAATAGGTGCGATAAAGCTAAATTTATCAGTTTCACAAAAAAAAGACGACAAATGAGGCACCTAGTCTAGAACTTTGATTCTATAAAAGAATCGCCTATGAATCAATCAGGTTCAGTTATAAAATTACATTGCCAATCGCCGGTACGGCAGTCTTTGAAATTTTATTCGAACGAACGAAAGAGATAATAAATAGATACCAAGGATCTTTCCTTCAAAATGATTCGCGAAATATTGGTTGTCGTTTTGGCAGCAAGCTTAGCCAGTGGTATAGCCATTAATGAAGGGCCATGCTCCACAGCTGGCACATTTCCCCTTTATAGTGGTTCCACTGTGTTCTATAAGTGCGTTTTGAATTCATCTGGTGGACTTTCAGTGTCATACTTTCAGTGTCAAAGTGGACAAGTGTTCAGTAGTACGACACAAACATGTGTTAGTAGTGGACAAAATGATGAAGATCAAACGGTGGAGACAACGACACCAGTAGTAGAAAAACCAACAATTCCTACTACAACACCGGAAGTCATAGAACCAACAACACAGCCGATTACATCGGAAACTGATTCACCAAGGGAACCAACTGCTGGGCCTACCGATGACCCAACTGATGATACAACCACTGGGGAACCAGTTAGTACTACACTTGGTCCCGTACTATCTACAACTACAGAGGAACCTATTTCTACTACAGAAGCAGTAGTTACTACAGAACTACCATCCAGCACCACTCAAGTGCCGGTTTCCACAACTACAGCACCTGTTTCTACCACGGCTGATCCATCCACAGAAGCAGTAAGTACGACCACACTGGTACCGACGGGGCCAGTTTCAACAACAGGAGAACCCGTTTCTACTACACCGGAACCGATCCCTAGTACAAACACCGAACCCACATCCACACCAGTAGGTCCCATCGTTACCACTGTTGACCCAGAGTCTACGACAGAAGTCCCAATTTCGACCACAGGACAACCTATCTCCACCACAGCAGAGCCAGTTTCCACAACGGAAGTCCCCATTTCTACGACTGTTGAGCCAATTTCCACTACAGAAGTTCCAATTTCCACAACAGATATTCCTGCTTCCACCACTGGAATACCAATTTCGACTACCGAAATTCCAGATTCCACCACAGGAATACCAATTTCCACCACAGAAGTTCCAGCTTCAACCACAGGAGCACCAATTTCTACTACAGAAGTTCCGGCCTCCACCACAGGAGTACCAATTTCGACCACCGGAATTCCAGATTCCACCACAGGATTACCAATTTCCACCACAGAAATTCCTGATTCCACGACAGGAATACCTATTTCCACCACGGAAGTTCCAGTTTCCACAACAGAACTTCCAGCTTCCACCACAGGAGTACCGATTTCGACCACAGAACTTCCGGCCTCTACCACAGGAATACCTAGTTCGACCACGGAAGTTCCAGTTTCTACAACAGAACTTCCAGCTTCTACAACGGGAGAGCCACTTTCCACTACAGATATTCCCACTTCTACCACAGGAATACCCATTTCTACCACAGAAATTCCAGCTTCTACCACAGAATTACCAATTTCTAGCACAGAAATTCCAGTTACCACTACAGACCTTCCAGCCTCTACCACTGGAATACCAATTACGAGCACCGAAGTTCCAGATTCCACCACGGGTGTCCCTATTTCCACGACTGGAGAGCCCAGTTCTACCACAGGACTACCAATTTCAACCACACAAGGGCCCGCTTCCACCACAGACGTCCCAGCTTCTAGTACAGAAGTTCCGGCCTCCACCACTGGAGTACCGATTTCGACCACCGAAGTTCCAGATTCCACCACGGGTGTCCCTATTTCCACGACTGATGAGCCCAGTTCTACCACAGGACTACCAATTTCAACCACACAAGGACCCGCTTCAACCACAGACGTCCCAGCTTCTACTACAGAAGTTCCGACCTCCACTACAGGAATACCAATTTCTACCACAGAAATTCCAGATTCGACTACAGGAGTTCCAGTTTCCACCACAGGAATTCCAGATTCCACCACTGGGCAGCCAATTTCCACCACGGAAGTCCCACTATCTACTACCGGCGAACCTGCTACCACAGGTAATCCAGTTTCCACCACGGAAAGCCCCGCCTCCAGCTCAGACGTACCAGCTACCACGGGTGGGCCTGTTTCAACAACCGAAGGACTCTCGACGACACCAGAGATAAATACCTCATCGGAGTCAGTTACCACTGGAGAACCCCTTTCCACAACTCAGACACTTTCAACGACTTCAGAGCCAAATACTTCCACAGAGCTTCCAGTTACCACACCTGCTGTGCCCGTTACAACCGAAGGATCGTCCACGACACCAGAGATTAATTCCTCGTCGGAGCCTGTTACCACGGAAGAACCACTTTCAACAACCCAAGGATCCACATCGACCGAAAACTCGGTTATTACTCCAGATCCAACATTCACATGTCCCATGCAAGGATTCTTCCCAGTCGACAACAGTTGCAATAAATTCCATATGTGCTTGTACGATGGCGATGGTACACTGATGGGCTTCGAAATGTCCTGCCCAGAGGGTCAGAACTTTGATCCCATAACACAATTTTGCGTCGCTGAGTCCCAATACCCCGATTGTGGCGGAACCAATAATGGCTTCGTTGCGAAATTCTACTGCTCTCGCGAAGGACTTCACGCCCATCAAATGGACTGTTCCCTGTTCTACAACTGCCTGTGGGATGTTGGCAACCATCGCTACTTGGTGTTCATTCAACGCTGCCCGCTTGGACAGATCTTCAGCTTGACCAGTAATACCTGTACATCGGGAACGATGCTATCGTGCCTGGGACGTCCTTTCAATTACTACAACGTCCTGCGTGCTGATTATTAGAAACGATAACGAGTTGCTCCTACATAGCCTGCACTACTACTCCTTAGGAAAATTGTTGATATTTATAAAGAATGTGATCTGTGTGTGTTTACTTTCCTTCTATCGTCCTTTCTTCCTCTTTCTGTTTATTTTTTTTTACACGAATAGTCTAAAATAAAATTTATTTTATATATATATTTTTAAATTATAAAAAAACAAAATTTTATTTAAATATACATAATATTCAATAAATTAACGAAATATATAAACGATGAATCGAACAGGGAGTCCTTGCATGCAATTTGAATATTTTTTTTTTTTTTGATTCACACTGAGTACTCCTTGCATTCGGCTACCTTCTCGGGCAGGCACTCAAGCGCTAAGTCATCAAACTTGTAGAACTTCGGACACTTGATCTCGATGACATTGTCTACGAAGCATAGGAAGTAGCTGCTACAGTCTTCGGTGCTACGAAATCGCGTCGGTGATCGACAGTTGATTTTGCCTTTATTCGGTGGTTTTTTTACCTTAGCTTGACACCTGTTGAAGGCCGCGATCGTACATGATCGGCAGGTTGGATCGTAAGCCGTTCCACGAGGACACATAAATGTCAGCTGAATAGCCGGAGAGAATTGTTTCGGCAAACAGAGATGGTATATCCGGCAATTCATATCGTCAGCGTACTTGCCAGGTTTTTTGTTCATACAGTTCACTGAGCTGCTGGGTTTCGTTATATTCGTCTTGGCACCGCAGTCTTTACGTTCCTGTCGAATGGTACCCTCAAGGACGCAGTTCTTTAGCATTTCATCAAAGTGTCGCCCACGACCGCATACCATGTGTCGCAAGAGAAAACCAGCACCGTTTGCTGGTACATCGCAATACCAGAACAGGGAAGTATTTCGTTTATCTGCAAAGAGGAGAATTTTTGACAGGTGACAGATGACAGATGACAGTTGCAAAAATATAATCAAAAATGTTAATTCATGTGAGATATGTACAAGATATGAGTTTTTTTTATTTTTATCTCAGCACGTAGCTGAGCTAAATTTCTAGGAACTGAGATAAGGAATAAGAACGGACAGCGATAAAGAGTGAACAATGAATGGGAGATAAGTTTTGGTAGATTAAAGTGCTACTCAATTCCCCTTAACATGGGAGTAAGTAGATCTGATATTACCCTGGCTTAAGCAGTAAAAATAATCACGTGTGATTGCTGAAGTGATAGGATTATCATTAATTCGTCTCTGAATGGAAATTTTATAATAAAATCGGATAGCTAAACAAACGCGTCAGATGAAAGGAAACATTAAAGCTAACTTCAAAGGGATACTTACTTACTTACTTACTTAGGTGGCGCTACATACGTACTTACATAGATGGCGCTACAGTCCGGCGTGGACCTGGGCCTCAATCAACAAACCTTTCCAGCCAGCACGGTTACGAGCCAGCTGCCTCCAGTTGCGCACGCCAAGTTGGTCGAGGTCCCCTTCCACTTGTTTGCGCCACCTACCGCGAGGTCGTTCTCTACTGCGTCATCCATCCGGGGTGGATTCGAAGATTTTCTTAGCGGGAATGTTGGGCTCCATCCGCTCTAAATGACCCAGCCATCTTAGCCGCTGTATGTGAACTCTTCTGGCTAAATCAATGTCCTTGTACATGCCGTATAGTTCGACATTGTACCTTCTCCTCCACTCACCGTCTATGCAGACGGAACCAAAGATCGATCGAAGAACTTTTCTCTCAAAATAACCAAAGGCATCCTCATCCGGTTTTGTCAAAGCCCATGCCTCTGCACCATACAGTAGGACTGGGATGATTAGTGTCTTATAAAGAGTTACCTTAGTAGTTCGAGATAGAGCTTTGCTACTCAATTGTCGTTTTAGCCCATAGAAACAACGATTGGCAAAAGTAATTCTTCGTGTGATCTCCCTACTGATGTCATTTGCGGAGTTCACCATAGAGCCTAGGTAGACAAAATCCTTTACTACCTCAAAATTATATCCGTCTATTGTGGCGTACGGTGTTGGGTGTCCTTTTTTGTAGACAGCATATATTTTTTTTCCTTTCATTGACTGCTAGACCCATCTTTGCTGCCTCGTAAAGTTCTTCCGCTGAGATCTTCCGATTATGTCAATGTCATCGGCATAACTGAGTAGTTGTACAGACGTGTAAAAGGTTGAACCTCCGGTTTTGGCTTGTGAGTTTAGTACAATTCTCTCAAGTACTATGTTAAAGAGATCGCATGATAGCGCGTCACCTTGTCTAGGACCTTTCCTGACATCGAACGGTTCGGTGATGTTATTACCGACTTTGATGGAGCAGCGAGAGTTCTCCATCATTCTGCACAAACGGACGAGCTTGGCAGGGATGCCAAGACTGCTCTGTATAACTCGTCTCTATACTCGCTATCATAGGCTAGTTCGGAATCCATGAAGAGGTGGTGCGTATTTCATATTCATGGGTCTTTTCCAAGATCTACCGTAGTGTGAATATTTGGTCAATGGTGGACTTTCCAGGTCGGAAACCGCACTGATAAGGACTTATCAGGTTGTTGACGATCGGTTTTAGGCGTTCACATAATACGGATCTTATATGCGATGTTGAGGAGACTTATACCTCTGTAGTTGGCGCAGTTCAGAGGGTCTCCTTTCTTCAGGATAGTGCAACGATGCTGAGGTTCCATTCTTCGAGCATACTTTCGTCCGACCAGATTTTACAGATGAGCTGATGCATGCTCCTTACCAACTCGTCTCCTCCTGCCTCGAAAAGTTCAGTGGCAAGGCCGTCGGCTCCAGCAGCTTTGTTGGATTTGAGTTTAGATATCGCTATCTTCACTTCATTCTGATCGGGTTGACGGGAATCTTGACTATCATCGTCACTGTTGAATGGCTCATTTTACCTGACAGCGGAATATTGGTCATCATCGCCGTTTAACAGTCTGCAGAAGTGTTCCTTCCATATCCTCAGCACCGACTACGATTCTACTACTTTATTGTCATTTTCGTCCCTGCAGGCTTCTGTTCTGACTTTGAAATCCTGGAATGTTCTTTTTAGCTTTTGGTAAAATTTTCGAATATCATTCTTGCAATAAAGTCTCTCAATCTCCTCAATCGAGCGCTTCTCATGCTCCTTTTTCTTCTTTCTGAGAAGTCGATGTTCCTCTTTTCTCCTGCGCACGTAGAGCTCGTAAGCAGCTCTAGTCCTTCTATGCATCGCCACCTTGTACGCCTGTTGTTTAGCTGCATGTGCTTGCCGTCATTCCTCATCAAACCAGGGGTTTCGTTGTGGTGGCCGACAGAAACCCAGTACAATTTTCAATTCAATTTTCAAATAATACTGGAAGAGTGCCTTGCGTCGATCGCAATGTGATCAATTTGGTTGACAGTTTTTCGATCAGAGGAGAGCCATGTTCCTTTGTGAATATCGAGACGTGGGAACCGCGAACTAGCTACGGCAAAGTTTCGCCCCGCCGCAAAGTCGACTAGCTTGAGTCCTTTGTCGGATGTGATGTCGTACAGGCTGTGCTTTCCGACCACGCTACTAAAGACGTCCTCTCTTCCTAGCTTTACGTTAAAATCAAGTAGGATAATATTGTGGCTAGGGCATTGCTCCTTCGTCGCGTCGTTCTTCTTATCGTGAGGGGCGTGAACGCATATTAGGCTAATGTCGAAAAATTTAGCCTTGATACGGATAGTTATGAGACGCTCGCTCACTTGTTGGAAACTCAAGACTTCTTGCCTAAGTCTGCCTCCAATGACAAATCCGCACCCGAATAGACGCTGACCTTGTTGTCTGTAGCAATCGCCGTAGTAGATGTCTCAGTTTTTCATCTTCCTTTTGCCCGGCCCATCCCATCGCACTTCTTGGATGACGGTGATGTCTGCTTTGACACACTCTAGGGCCTCCGCAAGTTGTTCGGCTGCACGTGGTTTGTAGAGGGACCAGACATTCCACGTGCAGACACGAAGATCGTTGTCCTTTTTACGTTTGCTTGGGTCGTCAACAGTAAAATCATCCATATCCGAGGCTGTTGGTTGCTTCGTAACCGAAGGTTTTTTACGTGGTAGGCAAATTAAACCGACGACGCCAGATCCTTTTTTTTTTACCCCTAGGGCAAGAGGTCGGATACACCGATGCAAGAAACCCACTTCGGGGATATGAGCGCTACCGTTGGCCCATTAAGGGTTCATCCGAATGGACCGTTGGCGCTACAGTTCAGGTTGAACCTGGGATTCAATCAACAATCCTCTCCATTTAGCTCGGTCTTTAACTAATTGGCTCCAGTTGCACACTCTAAGTTGGTCGAGGTCCCATTAAACTTGTGTGCGCAGTCTACGGCGATGATTCCCTCTACTGTGTCCTCCCTCCGCGTTAGATTCGAAGACTCTGTCGCCCAACATATCCTAGCCATCTCAGACGTCCAATACGCAGTTTTATGACTTGGTTGATGTCGTTGTATAGTTCGTGATTGAATCTTCTCCTCCAAAACTCGCCAATGTAAACGGGATCGAATATCTTACGAAGAATTTTTCTCCCGAAGCGACCAAGGATATCTTCATCCGGTTTTAATAAAGTCCATGTTTCAGCGCCGTAAAGCAGACTGGGATGATCAGAGTCTTATACAGAGTCTCCTTAGTTGTTCGAGATAATGCTTTGATGTTGAATTGCCTTATAAGCACAAAAAAACAGCAATTGGCAAGAGTTACTCTTCGCTTGATTTCTGCGCTGATATTGTTTTTAGAGTTTATAGCAGAGCCAAGGTAGACAAAGTCCCTTACTACCTTGAAATTATACCTGCCCACTGTGACATTCTGTGCAACTCGTCGGTGTTAATTGTCCCTTCTTGTTGACAGCATATACTTGGTTTTGCCCTCGTTTATCGCTAAACCCATTTTGGCCGCTTCTTCCAATAATATCAATATAGTCGGCGTATGCAAGCAGTTGTACAGACTTTGATAGATGCGGTGTTGAGGAGGCTGATGCCTCTATAATTGGCGCAGTTAAGGTGTCTCCTTTCTTATGGATCGGGCAAACGATGCTGAGGTTCCATTCATCAACACTCGTCAGACCAAATCTTAGAGATGAGTTAAAAGCTGTCTTGAAAAGTTTTTCCGGTAAGTTTCCGAACACATTCTTTGCGAACGCCCGGCACTACACTGGTTAAGGAAACGTATTCTCCAAAAGGAGATACATACTTCAGTGGAACTGAAAAGCTCCGCTACTAAAACATACTTACTTTCATAAGAGAGGCAGTAGGTCTTTTAGAGTAACTCCAACCCTTCGATTTGATAGATCTTTCAGGTCGCAGTGTCGTTGCCACGCGGGCATGGGTTGTAAAAGAGGAAAAATAAAAAAAAATAAATAAAAAATGATATACCGGGGAAACGTTTTATGTTAAGTACATTATTCAAACCAACGCGGAGAAGGTGCCCAATCACCAGTGACAACATCTAGGCCAATGCAAGGCTGTCAGATAACTTTGGCCAACACTTAACAAATCTAGGTCCATCGGACTCCTGAAACACAAGAGAGGAACCCTCTCCAAAATAGCAAACGCTCTCACCGGACA
This sequence comes from Brachypalpus laphriformis, assembly GCA_945910035.1. Lineage (NCBI taxonomy): Eukaryota > Metazoa > Arthropoda > Insecta > Diptera > Syrphidae > Brachypalpus > Brachypalpus laphriformis. The sequence goes on from OX246753.1 coordinate 41,695,947, forward strand.
CTGCATCATAGGAAGACATGCCCAAAGACTAAGCATCCCCTAAAAAGATTTCTGCAGAAGCTGTAGGGATGAAGAGGAAGAAGAAACCATTAGTCACTTCGTATGCGTTTGTCCTGCGCTCCCCAACATTAGGAAGGTCAACCCGGGTCAATACTTCTTTCACAATCTAAATGATCTCAGCAACGCCTGCACGGCTAAAATGAACACATTCATGCAACGAAGCAATTGGTTCCTAGAGTAAGAGGGTGACCCAGCCACCTTAGACATCGGCAGTACAATGGACGTAGTTCTGGTCTAAGGGCCAATCCAAAACAACCAACCAACCAAAAAGGAATTTTGTTCATCAGATAACTCAGGCTGAATGAGACATCAGTGAATACACGGTTTAGGACGGTACAGAAAACCTCCTTCCATTGAAGCTCTCGTCATCAAGACAAAAGAAAAAAAACACTTAGGGTATTCATCGGATGTCAGCATCTGATCTATGAGTGTACAGGCGACAAACAGACTTCATTTCACCAAGTTTACTTAACCCGTCTAATATACGTATCTATACCAACAGATCACATTTTGTTGGATGTCTCTCTGCAGATAATACGGTTGCCACTTCAAGAAATGCGGCGACATAATGTGGAGATGCAGTAGAGGACATAGATCACGCTTCTGGACGAATACTCAACCCTCAGCAGAATCAAATATTCAACTTCGCCAATTGTTGAAAGGGCACATAGTCCAGGGCCACCGAACCCAGTTTGGAACCCAGTTCAAAAATCCGAGCTTAAGATAGTTTTTTGAAACTGCTTTATTACAATCTTCATCCAGAACACTGTGTACCGACATTCAACTAATAGATTCTATTTTTTTTTTTTTATAGTTCTGGAGATTATGTTGCAAGGCCAAAGGCCAGAAATACCAGAAAACTTAAACCTTTCGGCGTTAATTTTCACCGACCATCCACGATGCTTATTGCCTTGAATTTAAAAAATGATCGTCATATATAAATGTAGTTCAGAGTCTCCTACCTTACTATTGTGCTGGCAAATAATGATAAATTATAAATTATTAGGACAAATAATCCCAGGGATAAAGCTGCTCTTATTGGATTACCCTACCACCCCATGAAAACCCAGTCAAATAAAGTGACAATTTCACAATTACCAAGAGGAAATGCCAAAGAAATGTCGCAATTCAAAGCCAGCGCATGCAATATATAAGCTGCAGTATTTGCGCTAAAAAGATTGATATAATAAAAACTTTAGCACTTCTTAAGCCTATAAAGAAACACCGAGAGGTATTAGAAAGGTGGACTTTGAAATATTTATTATTGCAACAAAGAAGTTCTGATATTAGATGATTAGCTATAGCACTGATAAATTAAATGAAAATTTATTCAAACGTCTATACTTGCACGTTTAATTGAATCCAAAGTACAAAATGTCATCTGTCATGTGTCAAAGTCAATTTCAATGAAAACAGTCAACTCGAAGTTGCGCATTTGTATTAAAACGTCACAATTTCAATTACTATGTCAATTTTCTAGAGAAGATAAAATGGCGCTGTCATGATTAGCAATTTTTAAATGATTGACAATACGAAGAGATTAGTATATTTAAGAAGTCAATTGATGTTCTAAGTGTAGTCTAGATATGAGATAAAAGTAAAGACTAGGGGAAATACTTTCTTTATAGTACACACGCTGTGCCTCGGCAATGGAATATTCCAGACAACCGATTCATGAGGTGATCTGTCAAAATGTTTGGCTACTTTCTTGTAATTTTATTTCCACATTTGGGATATATATTTGTATATTCGGGAAATGACAGTGCAATGTGAAGGCAAATACATTTGATTTCTACTCGTAATGTAATGGAAGTGGGATTGAATGATAAATAGGTTTATTCGTGTACACAAAAGGTCCATTCGCGTACACAATCTAAAGCGCTTTAAGGTGCTTTAAGGTGTTCTAAAGTGCTCGAAGTGTATTCGCGTACTGAGCGAATATGGCAAAAAAAAAAGAAAAGTAACGAGTATTTTCCCTCTGTGCCTAAATGTGCTTGAAGAATTTCTGCCGGCACGCACATAAAAATTACCAAATGAATGTCAAATGAGACAGAGTTTTTGATTCCATTTCAAAAAATCAATAGACATAAAAAATAGATGCAAAGTATCTTGAAGAAAATGCTGTGATGTGTGAATGTTCTCCCCAAATATTTCTTTTTAACTTAATTGAAATTTGTTAGTTTTCACACGAGTTTAGTTTTTCCATTACAATGTTTTTTAATGACAGTTGGCTTGAAATGGCTCGCTTTTTATTCCTGTATTTTGTATTTTCCACTCTCTGAGAGTTTTCACTCTGAATTTGCTGTCACTTACTGGAATCGAAGTACAGTACGAAAAATAAGAACTGCGTGTGCATAAAACAAACAGACCTTCTTTAAACAACAATTCGAATATGACGAATAACATTTTACCTCTGATTTTTCTCTCTTACCGTGAGGGAAGAAATTAATTTGAAATTGACTGCAAATTGGGTGGACCCATTTTGTGCAGCGTTTTCCAGATCGAAGCGGATCGGGTCGGAGCCATTTAGATCTATCAAACTCTACGAGGGAAATACTCGAGGCCTCGTAGGGGCAGCATCACCCGATAGGTGTTGGTCCGCTAAGTAACGAGAAAGAGCCACTGCAGCCGAAAACCTAGCAGCTCTGTTAGTAAGCCCTACCCCCACCTCCTCGTGGTGTCATCTGGGAATTTCTTCGGAAATTGCTAACGGAAGAGGACGAATGGCGAGCTTCCTGCGCCAAAAAATGGGACAAGTGTTGGTTGGTTTGTGGCCTAGCGAGCCGCAACCGTAAAAAAACTAATTGCTCTGAAACGGAAACTAACGCCTCGGATACGGACGGATAATTTGATGACCACCTTTGGCTATCGAGCACGGACAACGATCGGACTCTGGAACGTTAAGACCACTCACTCACTCAAGGAAGGGCCATATAACGCCAATCCAATTGGAGCGCGAATTCGCACGGTATAAAATTGACATCTTAGGACTGAGCAAGATAAGATGGTTCGATGCTGGGGAATACATCTCCCCAACAAAAAGCACTGTCATGCTCTACTCTGGTAAACCAGCTGGAAGTGCACGGAGTTCCGGAGTATGACTCATGCTAACTCCAGCAGCACGTAGCAGCTTCATATTCTGGAAACCTCATAGTGATATTGTCAGATAGGTTCCAGAGTAGAGTTCGAAAAATTACCAGTGTTATGCTCCGACTCAATACGCGACTGAGGATGAAAAGGATGATTTTTATAGCCACTTAGGCGCCGCCTACAACCAAACGTCTAATGGAGACATCGTAATGGTGATGGGAGATCTCAATGCCAAGGTGGGTAGCGACAACACCATGCTTAAACACGTGATGGGATTTCACGGCGCGGCGTGGGAGACCGTAATGACAACGGTGAGCGGTTTGTGGACTTCTGCAATACCAACCGCCTAGTCATAGGAGGTACGCTGTTTAAGCATAGCACCAGCCACAAGATCAGTTGGATCTCTACTGATAGGCAACGAACATCCAACCAGATCGACCACATTGCGATCAGTCGCCGCTTTAGAAATTGTCTCATGGACGTCCGAAACAGACGTGGAGCTGACGTCGGACGAGAACGATATCACCATCTTATGGTAGCTCATTTACACCTTCGTACTGCATCCGTCAACACTAATCGCTTAAAGCTGCGTAACATCACCAGGTTTAATATCGACAGGCTTAAGGTTCCCCAAGTGCGCCAACAGTTCAGGGACCACCTTGCATTAGAAGCAGAAGCAATCAGCAGCATAGAGAACATGGATGACCACTGGAGTGCTGTGAAAAATGCTTTTGCAACTGGGGCACGCACGTATGTCGGTAAAAAGTAGAAATACCATCGCACATGGCTTTGTACAGACACCTGGAGACGGATCGATGCGCGTACAGCAATCAAAGCTCGGATTGCAGCGGCCTCAGCAGTAGAGAGAACCGAGCTTGAAGCCCAATATCGTGCGAAGAAGAAAGAAGTACAGCGTAGTGTCAGACGTGACAAACGTCATTATGTCAACTCACTGGCCTCAAGGGCTGAAGAAGCAGCGAGTAGGTGCGACAGCAGGACTGTTTACAGCATCACTAAGGACCTGACTGGTGGTCGAAGCTCCAAACCACACCCAGTGAAAAGCCTAGACTGTAATCTTCTGATCTCGGATGAGGACCAGCTCACTAGATGGAGAGAACATTTTGCTTCAGTGCTAAACCACTTTGACGATAGCGGTATGATCTTGAATTCGAATGAGCAGTTCGAAGCAACAAATTCCCGGTAAAGCCGAAATAACATCAGCAATGAAGTTCCTGAAGAATAACAAAGCGGTGGGTATTAATGGCATCCCTGCCGAACTAATTCAAACGACGCCAAATACATCGGCAGATTAGCTGCACCCTCTAATACGGAGAGCTTGGGATAGTGAACAATTTCCGCAGGAGTGGAAAAGGGGGATGATCATTAAACTTCCGAAAAAGGGAAACTTGACCGAATGCGGAAACTGGAAGGGGTTTTGCGTTCTTCCAGCCGTAGCCAAAATAATAGCTAGAATAATTCTAGAACAAATCAAAGAGCATTTAGATTCAAATCTCGACGTCGAACAGGCAGGTTTTCGTGCTGGATCCTCCTGCATCGACCGCATAAACATCTTACGGATCATACCAGGGCAAGGTGAAAAGTTTTCGGCCTGACGCAGAGTTAGCGTTCCAATCAGCAAAAGATTATGCTTCCTGCCTGGGTGCACCTCATTAGTTCGTGTGACAAGTTTCAACTTGTTCTCTCAAGTAGTTTGTTTACACGAATTTCTGCAGTAAACGTCTTGCGAGTTTTTCGTTAAAATATATAAACTTGAATATCGTGCGGTCATAAAATTCTTTGTTTTGAATGGGTTAACCCCTAAGGAAATTCATCCAAAGTTGACAAAAGCTTACGGGGCTCTGCTCTTTCCATGTCAACCATTAAAAAGTGGGCAGCTGAATTTAAACGTGGTCGCAGGTCCCTCGAAGATGACCCACGTGAGGGACGGTCAAAAACCGCAACCACACCCGAAACCATCGAAAAAGTGCAGGATATCGTGTTTGACGATAGGCGAGTGAAAGTGAGTGAGAAAGCTGAGGCTGTGTGTATATCGGAAGAGAGGGTGCGAAACATTCTGCAATCTCTGCGCAAGATGGGTGCCGCATTTGCTGAATGCCGATCAAAAGCAAATGCGCAAACAATTTTCGCGGCAGTCTTTGGACCGATTCAATAGGGATCCGACCGGCTTGAAAAGAAAAAAATCATCTTTTACCAGGACAATGCACCTGTACACAAGTGTGCGTTAGCGATGGGAAAACTGCGGAATTTGGGGTACGATTTGCTCGGCCATCCCCCCTATTCACCTGATTTGGCACCCTTAGACTTCCATCTGTTCCCAAACTTGAAGAAATTTGTTTCTGGGAAGCACTTCGTATCCAATGCAGAAGTTGAGAGGGCCGTAGATGACTATTTTCACAGACTCTCACTTCCGAGCAGGAATATTGAAGTCAAGGGAGATTATGTAGAAAAACAAAATAATTTTTTAACTGAAAATCGCAGTCTTTCATTGTCAGGCCGAGAACTTTTCACCTTGCCCTCGCAATCGAACAATGCGTTGAGTATAGGTCTCCGCTACATTTGCTGTTTATCGACTTCGAGAAGGCCTTCGATAGCTTGAATCGAGATGATATCTGGTTGGCCTTGCGCAGGAGAGGCATCCCAGAAAAACTTATAGCTATTATCAAGGCTACATACGAGGGTGGTAAGTGTCACGTCGTGCACAATGGTAAGGTGTCGGAGGATTTTGAAGTCCAAAGTGGAGTACGTCAAGGATGCATACTGTCCCCACTATTGTTCTTGGTGGTTATCAGCGATGTACTCCGTGCAGCATTGTCGGGAGGTAACTATGGAATTCGTTGGACGATGACATCTTACCTTATACACCTAGATTACGCTGACGATGTTTGCCCACTTTCACTTCGGATAATGGACTTTCATCTGATGGCCCAAAATCTAGAAGCTGAGGCAAACAAAGTATGGCTAAAAATAAACACAGCCAAAACAAAAGCCCTGAGCACTTCTTTTAACAACCGTGCTCAGCTCACCGTTGCCAAATAGGAAGTCGAGAAAGTTGACAACTATCTATATCTAGGAAGTGTAGTCTTCGCTGACCGCTGTGGTACCGAACTGGATGTGTGCAGCAAAATCGGAAAGGCTAAAGCTGCGTTCGGAATGCTATCCAAAATCTGGAGAAGTAGTGTTATCAGCTTAAGAACCAAGCTGGGGCTGCTCCGCTCCAACGTGGAATTGGTGCTGCTTTACGGGTGCAGTACTTGGAAGGTGGACACCATTAACACGCGCAAGCTGCAAGTCTTCTCAAACAGATGCTTAAGAATCATCTTGAGGATTTATGGAAACGAAAAGGCCGACGGACTGGCAAGGCAAGCCTCAGCACTCTACTGTTCATGTGCAAAATAAGTCCATATTCCGCTGGGAGCAGTCAAGGCGAAAATGTCCTCAATCTTTCTAATTAAAGCCAACTTCAAATGCACTAGGCTGACAATTTGTGTCATATCTAGGAAGATGTGGCTAAACTATAACAACGTAAAAACAGACAACTTCCTAACCAGAAAGCATTAAGACATCGCCAGAATAACAACGATCACCACGGGACCCTGACCGATAAGAGACCATGCAGCCAGACTAGGCATCCCACATAGCACACACTACTATAGTTGCAATGTAGCAACCGGAAAAGGGTTACATGAGTTGTGGGTATCAAAACAGCACCTAGTGCTAATTGGGTCACTTCTACCTACCTAACCTCTTTTCGTAGGTTCTCAGCTTCAAATGGCCAAATCGCGTTTCCGCTGACGATTTGCTGGCAGCAAAACTAGGAAGCTAAATTCTATACATTTATTCGGAAATAGAAAACTATTGTAAGGCGTATTTGTGGAATGTAAATAAAGTGAGACATACCCTACCACCCTGGTGGAATGCAGATCTCAGTACTCTTAGGAAAGACAGTAGACTCCTTTTCAATCTTGAAAAGAGCTTCCGCGAGACACCTATTAACTGTCTCTCAGAAAATACAAAATCTCAATGAAGAATAAGCAACAACACTCGTGGAGACTTTTCTGTGACAGCATTGAAGAGTCCTCAAATCGCTCATTGGCCGTTCGTGTCCGTTATCAAGCCTATACTACTCTATGGCATGATCGTATGGTGGCCTGTTCTTGATAGGGCTGTCCACCTCACTCGTCTAAATAAGGTGCAAAGATCTACATGCATATACCCTGAGAACTATTCCCTCTGCGGCACTGGACATTTTGTTCCATCTGCTGCCCTTAGATATTTTTGGCAAACATATTGCTGCTAGTGCGTTCATCCATCTAAATGTAGATGGTAGTTCGGTTCACTTCTTTACAGATGGTAGGGTGGGTTGTGGTATTTTCTCCAAAAAACTCAACCTGAACATCTCTTTCCGTATCGTGCAGATAGAAAACCTAACCTAACAGAGACGTAGGGAAGACTATTAGAGGGTCCAACAATAATCCTTGATATTGCTTGCATTAGGGATAATAATGATTAACTTCGCATTGCTTCATCGGTACCCTAATAGACCTAAATGACTCCTACGTCTTTCTTCAAACACTTGGACTATGGCTATGACGGGAAGAAGGAAGGAAAAACAAACCAATTACAGTGGTTGACGGATGGTCTGTATTTAAAAAAAAGAAGCCAAATATTAGAGAAAAGAAATGATTGTCTTCAGTTCCCAAATCTTATCTTTCAACATTCTGTTCATCCTTATGTATGGTTGCAACACCGGAAGGGAACTGACATTAGGAAGAAGGTGCAATCATTTATTTATCTGTGTCTACAAAATATTTTAAGGACATTCTCACCGAAGAATAAGAAGAAGGAACTACGCCCTGGTGATCTATCCTCAGCGCAGCAAGCTTATATGAAAGGCAAAAGCGTAGAGACAGTGCTGCACTGTGTCGTCCGCTCAATAGAAATATCATTGAAAGGCAAAGAATGTAGAGTAGCCGCTTTCTTGGACATTGAAAGATCCTTTAACAATGCCAGAACAGATGCGGTATATTGAATTTTAACAAACTTCAATATTCACAACTTCCCAATAAAGTGGATCATCAATATGCTAGAGAAAGACATATTAAAGTTGGACTCGGAGGAGTTAGAAGCCAATGCCTCTAGAGACACACTTCAAGGCTGTTAATTTCCCCGCTTCTGTTGGGTAATTGTCCTGAACGGAGTAGTTCTAAAACTCAGAAACAGTGGCGTCGAAACCATAGCTTATGCGGATGACGTTGTGTTGCTGGCAACAGGAAAATTTCTCCTGACCCTCAACAAGCAAATTGAAGGGGCGTTAAAAAGCTTAGATTCCTGGACGAAGAGATGTAGAACTATTCACTAACAAAAGGATAATTCCACAATTCGTAGGACTTTCTGTAAGGGGTATTCACCTAAGTATCTTAAGCAGTGCGAGATATCTCGGCCTGGTGCTCCATAGGAAACTAAACTGGCGACTGAACATGCCAATAGAGATATGTTTCTACTTGTAGTGTAATAGAATATTTAGGAAAACTTGGGGACCGAACCTCAAAATCATCCTATGGATGTATACAGCTATAGTAAGGCCCGTTCTAACTTGAAGCTGCCTTGTATGGCGGCAGGCCGCCAGTAACTCTAACAACATGACAGCCATCACAAAAGTAGAAAGACTAGCGTGCATTTGGCACCAGCAGTGCAATGAGAATGACACCTTCAGCAGAACTCGAGGCCATTCTCAACTGGCTTCCACTAGATATCTTTATACAAGCATCAGCGGCTATAAGTGCCATAGGATTAGGTTATCCGACAACTCTACAGAGATATATATTTAGGCAATGTATCTAGTACAGGCTATACTACGCCTGACCTAGACTTCACGAAACCATTTTTAAGCATCTATCCGCGCAGGGAATAATGAAAAAGCGACAGAACACCTAACGAACGATCTATAGCTGTGTACACCGATGTATCCAAAATGGAATAAGTATAGGCGAAGGTATGTATTTTCTCTGAACCGCTTGGTATCTCCACGGGAGAATATCACCTTTTTCATCGACAGCCAGGTAGCGATAAAAGCAATATCTGCCACAGAAAGTCGAAGCTTGTGAAGTGTTGTAGAGAGAGCTCAAGGTTCTTGGAACACAACACAATGTAAAGCTCTGCTGGGTCCCTGCACATGAGGGCATACCAGGGAATGAGAAAGCCGAAAAACTGGCACTAAACTCGGACCAATCCGACCCCTCAGTGTACATCCCGCCTTGCACACTCAAACTCGAAGCAGGGAACAAAGTTCTAACGGAGGCCAACAATAGGTGGACTCCTCTAGATACTTGTATCACCACGAGGAAGCTATGGACTATATTCGACAGAACAAGAACCAATAGACTTATGCAGAGCGATAGAGAATCCCTCTCTACTATGGCGATACCACATGAAAAAGTTACGTGTGACGAACGAAGATTTTTGTAGGAACTGTGATGACGAGGAGGTTTAAGTGAACACTACTCACTTTCTTTGCCACTGCTCAGGTCTCTACCATCTAAGAAACAAGTTCCTTGGACAGTAGTTCTTTAAGGATTTAGAAGAATTGTCCAACAGATCGATAAACGAAATCTTAAACTTCATTAAATCCTCTGGATGGTTTGTATCTCTTGCACAGTAAGTATTAAGTACTTTCCTCTAGGCTATGCACATATAAGTATATTCTTCACGAGGAAGGGATTCATTCTATCTTCCTTTCCACCCCATGGGTATCACAATGAGTCTATATTGACCTGAGTGTGTTGTAGAGGATTTCTACCCCTTACACCAACCCGATTACCTAACCTAACCAAACCGAAGAATATGAGCAGAATCGTCACATTTGGAACTTGAAATTCAAAATTTAGTCGTTGTTGTGTAATATTGGTTCGAAAACAACAAACAACACAAAAAGTAGTATTAATCTCATATACATCATAAAAATAATTATCAACCTAACCTTTTATCTAACACTTACTCACCAGCAAAGAATCCATACGATTCGCAATCGAACCCCGCAGGCGGTGTGACCTCCACCGTCGTGAATTCACCCTCGTCCTGTTCCGTGGTAGTGGTTGGTTCTTCAGTTGTTGTTGTTGTTTCAGGAATACAACACTCATCATCCTTACTTGATCTCGCAACACGCGATTGCTTATAATATGACTCATCATCAAAGTACACATCATCGTAAGCATCATTCAAAGTCACGATCCCACCACCACCCCCATGCGGCTCTTCACCCTGCTTATTTGCCTCCTGTATGAGTTTATTTGGTGGCTCCCTTGGTGTACAGTAAGCTGGATTATCCTCATCGCAAGTAAAATCATCATCACACTCGTAAATCTCTGATCTTTCGGTGACTCCATCAATAGTAATTGGACAAAACTCCAGGGTCTTCTCGTCCAAACACCGAAAACCATATTGTCCACAATCCTTACGCTCTGGCGCTTCGTCTAGATCTAAATCTTCCGTAGTACTTATAGTCATAAGGGCGGCCAAAAATATAAAAACAACTTGATACGCATTCATCTAATTGGAGACGAATTTAATCTAAGGAAATTAACGGTGATAAAATCGCCCAGTTTCATATGAAAAATCCACCCTTCGTACTGTACTCACCAACATTGCCATCAACACTTTTAATTAAAACTTCGTCGTGTACCAAGAGAGGTGCGGCAGAGTCACAAAGAAAAAGTTCAATAAATATACAAATGTCAGTTGAAAAATAATAATTAATTTATTTTTTGACAATCAAGTGCTTTGACATGTATTTGTTTTCATCGAAAACAATAAAAATAAAAAAAATTAAAATTAAAATCGTAACCACTTCACAACTATCTCGTTATCTTGGATCATCCAATGGAATTCAATTAAACTCAATGGCGACATCTGATAGGGGGGTGATTGTGGTTAGAAAGTGGATTGTTTCGCTGAAAACAAAAGAATGGATAAAATCATAAAATGACGAATTGACAACATCGACCAAATTGACGTAAGCCACTAGATAGATACGAGTACATCACAGCAGATGACCGATCGAGATGATTGTATCTACAAGTTGGTTGTAAGAGACTGTGGGACACGTTCCATTTCTTATCAGACTTTTGAGATTCTAGGAATATGGGTCTTCAATAGAAGGCGAAAACTCAATTGAAAACAAAAGCATTATCGATGTTAACGACATCCGACTTTGATTAAACACCAGTTCAGTAGGCATGATTTATTGGGTTGTAAACGGAAATTGAAAATGTTGAGTAGTTTTTGAAGCACCCGAGAAATTCTTATCTCAAACTTGAAGATTTGACGTACGCCGCCTTCAGGGGTTTTTGTTTAACATGAGAACTTCACATGGTAACGCGCAGCCAAGCCCTTTTAATCTGTTCGGTTGCTATCAGAGATTGTCTGTTATTTATATAAAGAGACTTTTTTCATATCTTTCCGAATTTGTTAGCAACATGAGTCAAAGGTGAGATTTTAGTCACGTACGAGTAGGTTAGGTTAGGTAAGGTTGGCTGTCCACACGATAGTGCAGACACACTTAGACCAGTGAAGGTCCTTTGTGATACCATGGATCAAACCATTAGGGCACTCAGGGACTAACAAAACCAACCGGAGTTTTTGATAAAGCGATGGATGCTCATGACGTCTAAGGACGCCAGATCGCCAAGGTCGCCAAGGAAGGGGGACCTTAGATCGAGCATTCTTTTATTCGACAGGGCTGGACATGTGCATAGGAGGTGAAGGATGGTTTCCTCCTCCTCCTCGTCCCTGCAGCTTCTGCAGAAGTCGTTGGAGAAGAGACCAAGTCTTTTGGCATGTTCGCCTATAAGACAGTGTCTAGTGAGAACACCGGCAACGCAGCTGATTTGTATACGCTTTAACTTGACCAGATCGGCACTGCGTTTTTGATCCAGCTTAGGCCAGATCTGTCTCGAAATGTGACACGTTGAGCCGTTTTCCCATCTGAGGTTGGTCGTGCTAATAGCGTTCAGGTTTAATAGATATTTAAAACTAGCGAGGGGCCTACCCAGGGTTTGGTTGTCAGGCAGAATACTTAGAGTGGTACCCTGTCTGGCGAACTCGTCAGCCCTGCAGTTTTCTGGAATGTCCCTGTGGCCCGGCACCCAGCATAGTCACGTAAGCTGCGCGAAAATATAGCCAGAGAAAGACACATAGTATTAACCTCCTGAGACCCCCGATATCACCAGTGATACGTTTAGTTTAGAATTTTTTTCCACACCATCTTTTGGAATTCGGTAGAACCTTTTGGGGAGACAGTTTGGAGAGCCATTGTCTTGTTTTTGAACCACGTGGCATTTTTCTAGTTGTCAAATTACGTCAATTGCAATCAGTTGAAGTTTGATTTTTTTTTGCGTTGCCACCATGTCGATATAGATATAGATATAGAGAACTTGATCAATTTTGACGTTGTCAGATTTTGAAGATGAAGGTAGCGATGATGAAGCTGATCTTCAAGCAAGCCAACAGGAAGCTGTGCCGCCCATAAAAGAAGAGGAATGGAACGAATCTGACGATGAGCCTCTGTCGTCTTTACGCGTCGATCCCCAATCTTCTCGCAGCGATCGTATACGATGGAAACATACAGAAAACTTTGATTTTACTCCTGACGATAATCAGTTGAATGTTTCATTTGACCCTATCTCATGTGTCAATAGCCCACTTGAATACTTTTCTCAATACATCGATAGTAGTTTGTTTGAAATTATGTCTGAGTGTACAAATTTTTGTAGCGTATTGAGGACTGGCAAATCTTTGAACACGACACCTAATGAACTATGGCAGTTCTTTAGATGCTCTATGGCTAGGAGCGTACTTGGGCTGTCACGATTGAGGATGTATTGGGCATTGGAAACAAAAGTGCCTTACATAGCAAATACCATTACTCGTAACCGTTTTTTTTCAACTGAGGCCAAATTTAAAGGTTGTAAATAATGAAGCTGTTGACCAAGGTACTCGGGATGTCGACAAGCTTTAGAAAATACGCTCTCTCCTTACTAGAATAGAAAAAGGCTGCCGAGAGAATAGAAGAGAAAAGCACGTCGCCATTGAAACAAGTAGTAAAAGGGAAGCCAAACCCAGGAGGCATAAAAGTTTGCATAATGGCTAATCCTACAGGCCTTCCATTAGATAAAAATTGGATCTTGGTGGACGATTTGTATTGAAACTCGTGGACACACTGCCCATGGGTTCATCCATTTTCATAGAACTCAACTCCTACTCTCACGTCAATTCCACTTCTTGATGTCTTGCTAAAACGAGGAATCAAGGTGACTGGAACTCTGAAGAAAAATCGGGTGCCTGAATACCAAAGACCAAACAAACAGCGATCTACCAGACAACGTGCTTTATTCAAGACAGATGCCATGTTACAAATGGCAGATAGAGGCAGTCACGATTGCATTGTAGGAAGCTATAGTAATATTTCTGTAGTCAAGTTGTTGGATAGTAAACCGATTCATGTTGCTTCAACAGAAGCTGCTGTTTAACCGCTGAGAATGTGCCGCCGCTGAAGCAAGAAAGAACGAGCTTACATTGATATTCCACAACCAGTGGCTATAAAACAATATAACAAATTTATGGGCAGCATTGATTTATTGGATCGCATTATCGGCAAGTATCCTATGCGGGGAAGAGCTGGCAAATGGACAGTGAGGTCAATCTTTCATTTCTCCGACTTTGCTACCGCTGCAGGGTGGATACAGTACAGAGAAGATGCCGCGAAATCTGGGCTTCAGACGAGAGATATTGAACAATATTTAGGCTTTAAACTTGACTTGGCAAAGCATTTAATTTATTTAGAACAAGAATCCTCTGTGCCACAATGCTTAAGTCCTCATGTAGCACATTTTACACGCAGTAGTCCGAATCGAAGTTCTCAAAATACTCCTAATCGCATAGAACAAATGCCAACTACTAGTAGGAAACATAGTTCCAGGCTGCAGCGGACGAATTTTCTAGACGGAGTCAACGGTGGCATCTATAGTTCCAATTAGGTTGAACTTAGTAATTACCTTGCGCGAGCTGCTTCGACGTTTTCGGATCACAGGTCAGTAAGGAATTTCCAATGTTCGTCAGGACCTTGGAATAGAGATGGTGGCGGAGGAGCCCTTAATGGGCCAATGGCAGTGCTCATCTTCCCGTAGTGCACTACTAGCACCGGTGTACCTGGCCCCTCGTCCTAGGGGAATAGCTAAGGAACTGGCCTATCAGGTTGGGGGTTGTGCCGTCGGGGTAACTTCCCTACCACGTAAAAAACTCATGGTTCCGAAACAACTAAAAGCCTCGGATAAGGATGACTTAACTGATAACGACCCCAGCAAACGAAATTAGGACAACGACCTTCGGAATGTTCTGTCCCTTTACAGACCACGTGCAGCCGAACAATTACCAGAGGCCCTAGACTGCTATAAACTGTGACATCTACTACGGTGATTACTTCAGAGGCAACATGCATCGCTTATTCGGATGCGGATTTGTTATACGCGGCAGACTTAGGCAAGCAGTCTTAAGCTTACGACACGTGAGCGAGTTTATTACTACTATCCGGACCAAGGCTAAATTCGCTAACATAAGTCTAATATATGTCGGTAAGTATCGGTAAGTATAGCCTACACAACACCACGTCTGATAATGGCCTAAGGCTTATTGATTTCGCTATGGAGCGAAATGTTACCATAACAAGCACACGGTTTCCTCATCTCGATATTCATAAGCTGTCATGGCGGTCCAATGATCATGTAACGATCAACCAAATTGATCATATTGCGATCGACGCAAGACATGCCTCCAATATTGTGGATGTCCGGGCCTTCCGAGCGGCCAACATAGACTCGGATCATTGTAGCCAAGGTACGAATGTGGATATCCCAAACTGAGCAACAAAGAAGAATCAATGTGAGAAAATTTAACGTCGAATAGCTACAATCGCAACAGACTGCCAGACTCTTCGCGGAACGCGTATCCTGAAATCTCTCAATCATCCCTATGCCGCCAGCATCAAGTTTTTTTTGTTTTTTTTTTTAATTAATACTACAACTAAGCCGACGCTTATCCAGCAGTTTTATTTTCGCTTACGAGACACGTGATTTTTGGAAAAAAGATGTTCGTATGAAGTTAAAGGAAGTGTAGCACTTTAGACAGGTTAAATTCCAATGAAGTTCCTGTCTTTTTCACGACCGGCATATACTTTGACGCGAGGTCAAAAGGTTTTGTCCTGCCAGCATCAAGTGCCGAAGACCAGTGTCAACGCTGCCAACATGCCATCGGAAATGCCGCGACTGATGTACTAGGTTTCGCTCGCCCACTACCGCGAAACCCCTTGTTTGACGAAGAATTCCGGCGAGTGCATGCAGCAAAACAAGGGGCATACAAAGCGGCGCTGCAAAGAAAGACGAGAACTGCTCGTGAGCTCTACGAGCAAAGGAGATGGGAAGAACATCGGCTTCTCCAAAAGAAGAGAAAGACCATGAGAAGCGGGCGTTTGAGAATATCGAGAGTTTATACTCCAGGAATAATGTACGGAAGTTTTACCAAAAGGTAAAAAGAACGTGTCAGAGAAGCAATGCCCGTATAGAAACCTGTAGAGATCAAAATAGAAACCTCGTAGTAGAATCACAGTTGGTGCTGAGAATATGGAAAAACTACTTCTGCAGACTGTATAGTGGCGACGAAGACCAAATTCCCGCTGTCAGACAGAATGAACCATTCATTCACCTGACCAAAACGAAGTGAGGATAGCAATATCCAAGCTGAAATCCAACAAGGCTGCTGGACCTGACGGCTTACCGACCGAACTTTTCAAGACAGCTGGTGATGAATTGCTAGAGTGCATATACCAACTCATCTTTAAGATTTGGTCAGACGAATGTATGCCTGATGAATGGAATCTCAGCATCGTTTGCCCGATTCACAAGAAAGGAAACCCCTTTAACTGCGTCAATTATAGAGGCATCAGCCTCCTCAACACCGCATACAAGACCTTTGTGCGATATTGTGTGAAGTCCTGAAACCTTTTATCCACAGTCTAATTGGACCCTATCAGTGTGGTTTCAGGCCAGGAAAGTCCACCACCGATCAAATCTTCCGACGCACCCAAGACATACCCAAGATGTCCAAATCGATACTCACCATCTCTTTGTCGATTTTAGGGCCGCTTATGACAGCGTCTATAGAAAAGAGCTACCATATATAGAGCCATGTCT
This sequence comes from Brachypalpus laphriformis, assembly GCA_945910035.1. Classification (NCBI taxonomy): domain Eukaryota; kingdom Metazoa; phylum Arthropoda; class Insecta; order Diptera; family Syrphidae; genus Brachypalpus; species Brachypalpus laphriformis. Next base: position 41,712,356 of record OX246753.1, read on the forward strand.
AGTTTTGACGTCCCTGCCAAACTGGTTCGTCTGTGCAGGATGACCATGGAGAACGCTCGCTGCTCCATCAAGGTCGGTAATGATCTCACCAAGACCTTTGAGGTCAAAAAAGGTTTTAGACAAGATGACGCGCTGTCATGTAACTTCTTTAATATTTTACTTGAACGGATTGTGCGGAACTCACAAGCCAACACCAGAGGCACAATCTACCACAAGTCCGTACAACTGCTTGCATACGCCGACGATATTAATATTATTGGAAGAACTCTGCGGTTGTCACCGGAGCGTTTGCAAGTATTGAAGCAGAAGCGGCCAAAATGAGTTTAGCGATAAACGACGACAAAACCAAGTATATGCCGTCAACAAGAAGAGAAAATCAACACCGATGAATTGCACAGAACGTCGCAGTAGGCAGCGTTAACTTCGAGGTAATAAGGGACTTTGTCTACCTTGGCTCTGCTATAAACTCCAAAAACAAGATCAGCGCAGAAATCAAGCGAAGAATAACTCTTGCCAATCGCTATTTTTTTGTGCTTATAAGGCAATTCAACAGTAAAGCCCTATCTCGAACAACTAAGGAGACTCTGTGTAAGACTCTGATCATCCCAATCCTGCTTTACGGTGCTGACACATAGACTTTATTAAAAGAGGATGAAGATAGCCTTAGTCGCTTCGAGAGAAAAATTCTTCTAAGATTTTCGGTCCCGTTTGCGTTGATGGGTTTTGGAGGAGAAGATTCGATAACGAACTATACGAGCTGTACAGCGACATCGACCTAGTCAGAAAACTGTGTATTGAATGTTTTAGATGTCTAGGACATGTAGAGCGGATGGACACCAACGCTCCGGCCCGCAGAGTCTTCGAATTTAACCCCGAGGGACGACGCAGTGGAGGGCTTCCTCACTGTACGTGGCGCGCACAAGTTCAATGGGACCTCAACCAACTTAGAGTGGCCAACTGGAGGCAATTAGCTAAAGATCGAGCTAAATGGAGAAGCTTGTTGATTGAGGCCCAGGATCACCCCGAACTGTAGCTTCACCTAAATAAGTAAGTATTGTCGTCAACAACATAATCATCCTTAGCCAACGCTGGTGGTTGCTTCGTAAGTAAAACTAGCAAGCAGGCAGCCTGTGAGCTTATACTTCGTCCGTCAGTCTTGGAAATACCACCTTGATCAAAAAGTTCCCGGAATAAAAACCGTGTGGCGCTCCCATCGTTCCGAATTGAGTTCTGTTTTCTTTATTAAGTTGGTAAATCTGTTGTTGATATTCCCTCTAAATCTTAGCGTCATAGCTTGACATTTGCAACATTTGTGTTGGCGATTTTTTACCAGACCAGAATTGTGGGCAGAAAACTCGTGAATTTTGCACCATGATAACGCACCGTCGCACAATGCCATCATTATTCGTAATTTTTTGACGAGAAATGCAACAAATACCATCCAACAGCCACCGAATTCACCTGATTTGGCTCCCTGTGACTTCTTTCTGTTCAATCGAGTTAAAAAACCATTACGGGGAACGCGTTTCAGCATCCGAGAGGAAGTGATGGAAAAATCGCAGGAAGCACTGATGGACATACCGAAAACCGAATATAAAAAAATGTTTCGAAGATTGGATCAAGCGCTGGCATAAGTGTGTTGCAGTCGATGGGGATTACTTTGAAGGGGACAATATAGATTTAGATGAATAAACTTGTATTTTTAATTTTCTGAATAAATTCCGGCAACTTTTTGATCAAGGTGGTATATGTCTATATCCAACCAAGCGATGATGTCGGCCAAGCAATTAAGCAATTAAGCATCAGCAATCTTCTCATAAGATTCCAAAACAAACACAGTATCAGTTCAATGGGACACACAAATGGTCGCCTAATCTGTGAAATTTATGATCTCTATATACCAGTTTCACCTCGTTTCCGCATAAAAATGAGTCCATCTCATTTGTACATCTCATTTGTCTTAGACGTAATGCCTGTCAACGATGTTTTCACCCATCGCAGCGTGCACATCTGCCCATTGTCTATTCCATATTAAAACGTTTTCGCAACTCCTCCCCCGTAATACTCGTACGCAGTCGTAACGCTTACAAGCTGTAAAAAAACCCTCACAATAACCATTCGCAAACATCAATTACACCTTTTTGATGGAATCATAACTCGAGCATTCGTTGCACACTCAGATTCTGTTTTATATTCCCGAAGAAGCTATGAAGATCGCACGATCACACTGACGATCAACAAAAATCATTCGACTATCACATAGAGATTCGAGCAAATCATGCTCACGTCGCGTCGTCGCCTCCGCGGTGTAGTCAAATGGATGATGGATGGTCTTGATGGCTGCTGCTGGCCCAATCCCCAAAGGCATGACAGAATGTTATGAAAATGGTCTAGGCGCGATGAAGGAACGATTGCATAAACACGATCCCTTCAACGAAAGTGAATCTGGCTGATACGAATGACAATTTTTTTTTTTTTTTTTTTCGAAAATACAACCAACTCCCCCACCAGTAATGGCTTAATATACTCGTACTTGTCATTTAGTAAAAGTGTAGTCTTGGAAGGTGCTCCCGCATTTGATGTATTCCGAGCACATTCTCGGACCCGCTTTACATAGAAAAGCGGTGTTTCAGGCCCGATCCGCGATTGTTGTCGGCGCATGAGTGAACGGTCGATTGGCAGAATGTCAAAATTTTGTTTGTTTTGGCAGTGTGCGGCGCTGGTAAAAATGTATCTTTTACCATAGTGCAGGTCTAATTGTGGATTCACACAAGTCCACTGGTTACGCGAGGCCAATTTTGACAGCGCAACGACAAATAATTGGCAAATGGATGCGAATATTGTGTGTACGCCGAGTGTATGTGGGCTCATTCCACGCCATTATCTGGACAATTTTGAGCGACAATTTGCCTGTTGTAATGGAAGATGGTACGCAGGCTAAAAAGCACGTCCGTCGACGCAGCGTACAGTATGGAGATTAGATCGGCGACGGTATATATGAGGTGAAAGTGATTTACCGATCATTAAATGTTGCATTGCAGCATGTGTTTGCATTTTGATTGAACAATTTGTAGTTTTCTAGGTGAAAACATCATACGAACGACGATGGATAGACAAACGAACTGTTGGCACGTTGTTGAGAGACCATTTGTCCAGTATTATAGGTGGAATTTCGTCTTATAGGAAAAAAAAAAGTTTACAAGTGCAACAGTAGCTTAATTGCACAGCTAATGAGGGCCTAATCGATGATGGTGGTTGGGTTCGCATGTTTGCGGGTACTACCAGGGCATTGATCGCAAATGGAATGCCAGTGGATTGTGTAACTTGGCTACAGCCCAGTGGGTTTTTTTTTTTTTTTTTGTTTCTGCAGGGATGTGTGAAAGTAGGCTTCTTGGGTAATAATAGGACAAGTTGGCATTTTATAAGCTTTATACGGAAAAGATTTTATTCGTCTGTGTCTACTGACACTTTGATTTGGCTCAAGATATCGAGGACAGTTCGGAAACACTTGCCAACTCAAATTGTGTGTGGCACATCGTACATGGTCTAGTTGATCACGCTCAAGATGAGATTGTACATTTCAAGCCTAACGAAAGGGTATCATGCAGTACGATGACAAGGAGCAACTGGACTGGGGACTATGCCTGATCCACACAGCGACAACTGGTCCGCTAAAATACATTTAGTAATAGAGAAGAAGAGAATTGCTAGATATTGCAATGCTTATTCAGCTACTTTAATTTTTTTTATTTTTCGGGATAAGAAACGCTTGACAGGATCACTCAGATGCAACTGGTCTATTGTACTACCAGGGAGCAAGCCCTGGTTTACCCATTTTGCTGAAATTTCCTTGTCTTTCTAAGAAAGCCTAGCAAGCATTTCAGTGATGAGAAGCTAACAGTACCCGCACTCATCACATCAGCACCAATGATCTGCCACCTGATATGAGCATAGGCCGGACACTCGCAGATATAATGTTCCCCAGTGTCGACGATCTCTCCACAAGCTTCGCAGATTGTAGTGTCAATTAAGCCCAACACGTTAAGGTGCTTGGCGACAGCAAAGTGGCCTGTCAAGACGCCAATAAGTTGCCTGTAGTCTTTCCTGCTGATAGACAGCAAGAATGCCGCTGATTTATTACAGACGCCCGAGAGCATTCGTTTAGTCAACCTGCATCCTGGAGAGTCATGCCACACACAGTTGTGTTCGTAAGAGACCCAATCGCTAATGGAAGCCCTAATCGAGGACGCAGGGAGAGCCAACGCGAGTTCGGGACCTGAGAAAACCTTCTCTGAGCCTTGTCTAGCAATCTCATCAGATAGTTCGTTTTCCAGGATCTCAGTGTGACCTTGGAGCCAGATAAGAGACTTGCGACCGAGTTCAAAGAGTTTTTGGTTTCACTAACTATTTCGGAAGTGGTTAGAGGGCTAAGCAAGGCCTTAGGCGCAGCCTGACTGTCACTACAGAGACAGATACTACGGCCCTTCCACCTGTTCTTCACAGCATAGTTCATGGCCATTAGGATTGCGTAAGTTTCCAGTTGGTAAACAAACGCGTATTTGCCTAACGAGAAAAGAAGTCTAATGTTGTCGTCTTCTACGAAGACACCAGCGCCAGACCCTTGACTGAATTTGGAGCCGTCTCCGAAAATAAGACTGCATTCCATCCTGGCTCAGAATCTGGCCGTCGACTCTGAATTTGCATATCAGCTGAAGTTCTGGTGTCATTGCATCAGACGGCATATCCATGAGACCGGAGTCTAAAGATAAGTGTCGCGCAAGTTCATCAAAATTCCAGTGTGGAGTATGCCAAAAATCGCTCCGCCTAAGAAGATGGATGGCTTTGATAATGCAGCCCATGATATAAGTATGGGGATCTGCATTGCAATTGATCGCGAAACTACTGACTGCTCAAAACTTGGCTTGGGCCAATAGCGCAACAATCAAGTTCGCGATGAAGTGCTTGCTTTACCTCCTAGTGGTGGTCCCGGGGTAACTATGCGTATAAACCTTTATAAGCGTACTCTAAAATTGCAAGTGCGGGTTGTCTAGGACCTTGATTCTAGACTTGGTAAAGTGGGCCAGCAACTTGCGTTAGCGAACATTTTTCCGCTACTATGCCTCCGATAAGGAACGATCACATATTGACGACTTTTGGCTATTGTACCGGATAAAGATAGGTTTCTGCAATGTAAAGAAGCTCCTCTACTCGGGAAGCGAAGATCCTAACAATGCCAGATTCCTTCAATTGGAAAAAGAATTCATGCGATATAGACTGGACATTTTGGGGGTAAGTGAAATCAGATGGTCAGAAGCGGGCGAGTACCAGTCCCCAACGCGTAACACTGTACTACTCTATTCTGGAATACCATCCGGAAGTCCGTGGGAATATGGAGTCGGCCTACTGTTAACAACACCAGTAAGCAACGGCCTAATTTCCTGGCAGCCTCATGGTGATAGGATTATGAAGGCCAGATTCCGGACTACAGTACGACGCGTCACCATCATACAGTGTTATGCCCCAACGAATGGCTCGTCTGAGGACGAAAAGGAGAGCTTCTGCAATCTATCAAGTGCCGTCTTCAACACAACACCAAATGGAGACATTGTCATAGTGATGGGGGATTTGAATGCTAAGGTAGGCAACGACAACGAAGGGCTCAAACATTCAATCGGGAAGCATGGACTACGCAACCGCAATGACAACGGTGAAAGGTTTGTGGATTTCTGCAATGACAACCGCCTTGTGGTAGGTGGCACCATGCTTGACCATAAGACCTGCCACAAAGTCAGCTGGATTTCCAACGACAGGCAAGCAACCTCCAACCAAATTGACCATTTTGCCATCATCCGCCGCTTTAGAAATAGTCTCCTCGACGTCCGAAATAGGGGAGGGTCAGATGTGGGGATAGTACGAGATCACCATCTTATGATACATAGCTACTCTCCAACTACGCACTGCTGCAGTTCGAAGATCCCACGACAACACAAGAATATCCAGGTTCAACATCGATAGACTTAGTGAGCATCCAATACCATTTGTGTGCTGTGAAAAATGTTTTTACATCTGGTGCTGAAAGAATTGTCGGTCGATCGCAGGGAAGACATAGTGCGTGCCTCTCCGAGGATACCTGAAGACGGATTGACGAACGAAAATAGGTGAAAGCTCGCGTTGCAGCTACTCCAGCAGCAGGGAGAATCGAGCTAGAGTCCCTATATCGCATAAAGATGAGAGAAATTCAGCGTAGCGTGCGACGTGAGATGCGCAACTACATCAAAGCGCTGGCTACAGAAGCAGAAGAAGCTGCACGGAGGTGCGACAGCAGGACCATCTACAGAATCACTAAAGAGCTGGCAGGGCAGGTGGTCGGTGCTCAAGTGAAAATACTAGCCGGTTCTTTGCTCATTTCGTATGAGGACCAGCTCAAAAGGTGGAAGGAGCATTTTGCTGCGGCCTTGAACCGCGTATTCCCTAGCGATATGCTCCCAAATCAGACTTAGGTGCTTGGGGTGAGAAATGGCCGAATCTGCACCACGACTCCCAGTAATGATGAGATCACTATCGCGATCAAGGCACTCAAAACCAACAAGGCGGTGGGACTTGACCGTATTCCAGCAGAGCTCGTACGAACAGCGCCAACAACATCGTCTGAGCTTCTGCTTCCACTTAACGAGAGAGCTTGGAAGCTGAGAGCTTTAATAATGAGGGGAAAAAGGGAATGATCGTCAAGTTTTCTAAGAAAAGAATTTTAATGGAGTGCGAAAACTGGAGGGCTATCTGCGTGCTGATTACTGTAGCTAAGATAATAGCTAAAATCATCCTGGAGTGAATCAAACAACATCTCGAAGACATACTCGATACCGAACGATCGCCACTGTACCTGCTGTTCATCGATTTTGAGAAGGCGTTCGATAGTGTCAACAGGGAGTTTATTTGGCGTGCCTTATGCAGGAGAGGTATTCCCGATAAACTAGCTGCTATTATCAAAGCTGCATATGAACGCTTCAAATGTCCCGTTCTGCACAAAGGAAGGTTGTCTGAGGAATCTGAGATCCAAAGTGGGGTAAGACAAGGCTGTATTCTTTCACCAGTACTGTTCCTATTATTGATTAGCGATGTGCTTCGTGCAGCTTTGACGACGGGAAACGGAGGAATTCGATGAACTCTTATATCACAACTGAAATATCTTGACTACGCTGACGATGTATGCTTACTCTCTCACAGAATTATAGACGTCCACCAAATGACAGCAGATGTGAAGAGGGAGGCAAGCATCGTCGGGCTGAAAATTAATACGGCAAAAACTAAAATCTTCAGCCTTGGAACAAACTCATCGGCTCAAATATGCATTGCTGGACAATCGGTAGAGAGAGTAGAGGATTTCCAGTATCTAGGGAATATTGTCTCGACCGATGGTGGAACCGGAACTGGATATAGCCAACAGGATCGCCAAAGCAAAGTCCGCGTTCGGGATGTTGTCCAAAATACGCTGAAGCAATGCAATCAGTTTGAACACCAAGCTAAGACTGTTCCGCTCCAATGTTGAATCCGTGCAATGTTGAGTCCGTGCCCTAAGACCCACAAGTAGGTAGGACATAAACTGCCAATAAACGCAAAAATATCTCCGACGACAAATGGAGTGTCGATTGTGTCCTTGTCATGCTTTCTGTTTTCATGAAGTTAGATTAAGTTAATTAGCGCTATGAAAACTATCATACCTAAAATACAGGCCCATCACGATCCATATGGGACATTTCTCCGCGAAATTGAAGAATTTTTTTGTGGATAAAAAAACCTAACTCCGTCAACGGGTTTGCTTTGCTTTCTGAAGTTCTATAAGGAATTTGGGAATTAGAAGCTCGTCTATGGTTGGTGTATCCTCATCTGATATTTGGTCGGATATTTCATTCTGTCATGGGTCGGCGTCCCACAAGAATCCAGAATGTGTTTCGTCATGTCACTGAACTCACTGCAGAGTCTGCAGTGAAGAGAAGTCTTTCTTCTGACATACCTTGTTTCCTTAAATGTTCCTTCGGTCTATAGTACCCCGTTAGGATGCGTAGATTATTCTTATTGATTTTGATACTTGCTTTGAATCTTTGAATATATTTCAGTTGTAGTTCCCTAGTAATCTCTTTGCTTGCCTCAGACTTTAAGGGTTAATCCAGGTGCTGGCCTTTTTGATCTCTCTGCTTTCTTTGTGGGCGCCGTGGCGTAAGTAGTTAGTGTGTCGGATCACTACGCATGAGGTTCCAAGTTCAAATCGCAGAAAATACCAAAAAGTTTTTTTACCGTCCCACCTCTCGCGAGCGTCTGACAAACATCCGAGAGTATTGTTGTCAAGAAAAAGCTTCTCAAACCGCCGTTCGGATTCGGCGTTAAACTGTAGGTCCCTTCCATTCGTGTGAAAAATATAACGCACACAACATGAGTGGTTGCGAGAAGCTAGGCGCTGGTACTTGAAAGAGCTGTTGCGCCAATTTTTTTATTTTTTTTTGCTTTCCTGAAGTCTTCTTTTAGGGTACGGTCCCCTATTCCACAGAATGGTTCAGGAACTATAAAGTGTTCTCATGCCTCTTGTAGTGAGTCCGCTGCCTTATTACCTTCTATTCGAACATGGTCCGGTATCCAATAGAGGGTTACTTTATATCTTCTGCTCGATTAGTTAAGTTTGCGTAGGCATTCTCACACAAAGTTTGAACTTGTCGACATTGGCGTGGATCTTTGACTGTCTGACATTATTGCTATATCACAATTTCTGCAGTTTATTCCAACATTAGTTTAGACGCATCTGTATGGCATACATGTCAGCCTGCAAGATACAGGTACTCTTACATACGGAATCGGAGTACGAGTCCTTTTTGCTTTGCCCAAATACTCCTGCACTAGTTCCTTTCTCAGTTCTTGATCAATTTGTATACCACTTCATCGTGCGGTTGCTCAGCCTGTAGACTATATACACGTTGTTCTCGTTCATTTTACTGCTGACTTTCGATAGGGAATTCTTTTCAAAGTTGAACTTCCTAATGCTGTCGTCCCTAGAAGAGGAAGTTACTTACCAAGTACATCAAATTCTCTTGCTTCCATCTTCCGATTCCTTCTTCCACTATCCTCAAGATCCTTCTGTTTGCAAAGTCCTCAAGCACGATACAAGGGAGTCAGTTACAGGACTACCTCCACGACTGCAATCAGACAGGTTCTCATGGCTCCAGTAATGCAGAGGCACACCAGTCGTTGCACTTTATTGAGTGTATCGTTCGTTGTGACTAAACGGGTTCGCTTTGCTCATGCTATAGCCCCATAGGTGATCATTGGTTTCACAATGGCTACGTACATCCACTAGGCTCCTGCATACCATAAGAGCGCAAGTAGCTTTCATAGACATCTTCTGGATGTTTTTTTTCCAGATGAGTTAACTGTCTAAGTATAGTCCTATTTAGATAATTTGATTGGCATCAGTGTCGTGGCTGATAATGTCATAGCTTTCAATCATTCGGGTTTTCTGTTTCTCTTGAAAGGTGCTATGATATCACAAAAGGTTTTATCAAACTTCCCTCTGGCGATCAGTATTATGTCATCAGCATAGACTTGACTATTAATGTCGAGGTTGGTTAAGTTATCAAGCAGTTCAGCCACAACGAGACTCCACATTAGGGGTGATAGTACTCCACATTGTAGACATCCCTTTGCTGTATTGGCCTTAATTGCTCATTGTGACATATGAGTCTCTGCTGATCTTATGCTCAACAGCTCATACATCCACTTGGATACTGTTCTGTTGACTCCTTTTCTTTTCAGGACTCGTTCAATGGCTCCATATGAACTGTTATCGACTTCACCTTCATTTTCTAGGAATCCACGGAGTACTATTGGATTTCTTTCGTTTCAAGAGCACTGCGAACAATTGAGAAGACTCAATGGATCTACCCGCTCTGTATGGATGTTATCGGTGATGGGAGACGATATGTACTAACATACTTCCTCTTTTAAGTAGTTGTCAACTGTCTTTTCCATCGTTTTGAGTAGAAATGATGTTAATTTCATCCCCACTTTCGGGATGAAAATAAGTAAAAGCAGTTACACCATAGGAAAGGCTTGGTCATCTTAAGAAGCTTAGAGGAGTTGTCGTCTTCAAGCTTTTAGCTTGAACCCAAGAAAGTTAGACCAAAAAAACGTTAAGCTTTTATTATAATAAATCAAATAGTTTGTAATCCAGCGACAAAATAAAGCTTTTATTCCATCGTCTTACATCAATTTTAATCCGTCTAACGCAAATGTGTGGTAACCTAAATAAGTAGAGTAGGAGGGTTGCTAATTTAATATATGCATTGCAATAATCTAACAAGTTTTCAAGCGACTAAACAACGCCATATCAGATTTTACAAGACCATTTCTAAGCAACTATTCGAGCGGGGAAGACTGAGAAAACGACAGAACGCCTAAAGAGCGATCCATAGCTATTTACACCGATGGATCAAAAATGGAAATAGGTGTAGGCGCAGGCATCTTCTCTGAACCACTTGGTATCTCCATGTCAGCTCGGCTTCCGAACTACAGCAGCGTTTTCCAGACAGATGTCCCAATGAAAACAGCAGCCCGTGAGACTGCCATGAGGGCAATATCACCAGAGGATATCATTTTGCCCTTCGACAGCCAGGCAGCGGTAAGAGCAATACAGAAATAAAATCGAAGCTTGCAAAGTATTGTAGAGAAGAGCTTAAGGTTCTTGGAACACGGCACAAGGTAAAGCTCTGCTGGATCCCTGGACATGAGGGCATACTAGTGAATGAGACAGCCGACAACTTGCTAGAGAAGGCTCAGCACTAAGTCGGACCAATCCGACCCCTCAGTGTAAATCTCGCCTTGCACCCTCAAACTCGAAGCAGGGAATAAAGCTCTAAAGGGGGCAAACAACAGGTGCACCTCTCTAGATACTTGTATCACCACGAGGAAGTTATGACCTACATTCGATGGAGCAAGAATCAATAGACTCATGCAGAGGGAAAGAAATCCCTCTCTACTCTCATAGGAGTCATTATTGGGCATAACGAAATTGCGTGTGACGAACGAAGACACTACCCACTTTCTTTACTGTTTCCCAGGCCTCTATCACCTAAGGAATAAGTTCCTTGGACAATACTTCTTCAAGGATTTAGAAAAATTGTCCAATAGATCGATAAACAACATCACAAACTTCATTAAATCCTCCGGATGGTTTGTATCTCGGGCACAGTAAGTACTAAATGCTTTCTCTAGGCTATGTACAAAAGACGTTTTTATTTTATTTTATTTTTTTACGAGAAGGGGTTTCACTTTAATCCATCTTCTTTCCCCCCATGGGTATAACAATGGGTCTATACTGACCTGAGTGTGGTGTAAAGGGTTTCCATTACCTACACCAGTCTACTTACCTAACCTAACCTAAGTCTTCAAGGAGTATGCATATCTTTATGAGAGCACCTTGGTCCCATAGACCTCCGGCTATTTATTATTTTCTCACTTCGCACACAACAAGGTCCCCTAAATGGGTGTCTCATATCCTGAACGCTTTTCCTACTTGCATTAGCCACGACAGATTTACAACAAAAGTGCTCTCCCTTTCAATTTCATCTTAAATTCTCTCTAAAATAACCCGAAGACAAATTAGTTGACCATTATTTGAACATTTCCCACCGTCACTCTCTATCGCTTCCGGAATATTTTTATTTTTTGAAGAAAGGTTAACCACTCGCATAAAATTTTCACAGGTACCGTGTCTATTCTTAGGCACGGTTTTCCTTGTGCGGTTTTCCCACACTTTTGAATGAAAATCATTCGAATTAAACAAACAAAAAACGAAAACATTAGATTTTACTATGCTCCACCACAATCGAGCGTAAGAATAAATTAAAATTATATCACTTCTGGCATTTAGAAAAGGGTCCGAGTGGGGGCGGCTAGCCAGCCCCACCCTGCGAGTAATCGCGTCGAAAAAAAAAGTGAAATCTTTTGGCGCGCTAGGTATGTAATTGCTTTCGCTTTCAATGTCGGTGTGTACTCTCTGGGGCAATGAGTACAATTCCTTGTTATTTAAAGTGTAAATCAAAATTGGATTTCGCTGTTACTCGTACATCAATGGAGCATACTGCATACAATGTGGGTACCATCGCGAACTAGACCAGTCATCGTTGATTTTTGACCAGATGCCGAGCACTTTGAGAATATGTATACATTAGTATTCACCGGAGAATGGCAATTTGTACGGTCTTTTGTGAATAAGTTACTAGATATCATTCACGAACATGAACTTTTGGGGCATGAAGTTGATGATAGCCTTTCAGAATAGTCCACTTAAATTCAAAGAGGTGTGTAATCTTCGGGTGCAGAGAGAACAAGAAAATGATTCCCAATGTATCTTATGTTATGTATGAATGAAGTGTGGAATTCTAATAAATATGGCGAGTACCATATACATTTATGGGTCAGCAAGGTTATTCAGTAGAGGGTTATTGCCTAATTGGAGGGGATTGGATCAAGATATTTGCTGATATTTGCTGGAAAAACACGAGAGTACAGGAGCAACCTAGAGCGAAACTTACAAACAGAAAGGCAACTTGCCATAAGCGATATTGAGGGTGTAATCAAAACATCCATTCCGGATCTCAGGCCATTCAATACGAACATTTTGAAGAATAAAGAGAACATTAAAAGGTTATCGACAGAGACGGCGCTCCACGAAATTGTGCGAACGATAGAAAAGACACTTCTTTACAATGAATAAACATTTATTAACAAATGGATATTGACTATGCTAAAAACTAGAATCATTCAATCGACTCTCGGCAACAGCAGTTCCACCATATCTGTCGTAAGAGGAACTCCTTAGCGTGGGGTCTCATCTCCTATTCTGTTGGTTATGGTAATTAACAAAATTCTATGTAGACTTGACTTCACCAAAATCCTTTAGACCCATCAGCTTGACGTCATTTATGTTAAAGACGCTAGAAAAGGTCATAGATAATCACCTAAGAATGAATGTGCTGGAAAGAATACCTCTCGACCACAATCAACATGCCTACAGAGCAGGAAGATCCACCGAAACTGCGCTCTACCAGCTGACATCAGGAAATACTGGAGAGCAAGGAAACGGCGGTATGCGCATTTCTAGACATCGAAGGGGCCTTCGATAACACCTCCCATGAAGTAATTAGAAAGGGTCTCAAAATAAAAGGAGTAAATCACACCACAAGTAGCTGGATGTGTGAGATCCTAAGAACTAGGACTGCTGAGATAGAGATGGGACAAAAAACCACCACAATAAGCACCACTAGAGGCTGTCTACAAGGAGGAGTATTATCACCATTGATGTGGAGCCTAGTAGCAGATGAACTCCTGCACAAATTGACAGATGCCGCCATTATGTGCCAGGGGTACGCCGACGATATAGTCATTGTCGCAAGAGGAACATTTTAAGAAACGCTATGCGAAATCATTCAAAGGGGTCTACGAATCACACAGAAGTAGTGTAGAATGATAGGACTTAGAGTGGACCGTACGAAAACCACTGTGATACCCTTCACCACGAAAAGACAGTTAAAGGGTATGCAACCCATCCTGTTGGCAGGGATACGGGTCGACCCACAGAAACAGGTCAAGTAACACTCTAACACTAGACATTAAACTCCTCTGAAGAGAACATGTAGAAACTGCGGTAACCAAAGCCACCAGAGCACTTATGGTGTGCAGGAGCATTTTAGGAAAAACTTAGGGTTGCAGCCCAGTCACACTGAGATGGATGTATCTGATGATAGTAAGACCCATCATCACTTACGGGGCAGTGGCACGGGTTAACAGAACTAGGCTAACCACGACGAGGATATCCCTCAACAAAGTGCAAAGATTAGCCTGTATATGTATAACAGGAGCCCACCCGTGCAGGGACGGGTTAAGAATATCACTGCAGCGCCCCCCCCCCAACAACCAGCGCTTGTCGTAAAGGGCGACTAAGGGGGACAAATCAGATCTAGGCAATATAACACCCAAGTGAGCCTAGCGACACATATACTACCCTAAAAACCCTCCCACAAGTGTGCATGCGAGTCCGTGGGTTGACACGACTGGAGATCACCGGTGTCATAAAAGAAAGATCAAACAATACTAAAACAGGAGCACGCACGTGTCAAACAACAAACACCATCGCAATATGGTGCAAAAAATTGTTTTGCAAAACTGTATCATTATGGTAATACTTGCAAAAAGGAAAGGCACTACCACTGCTGTGCATGGTACTGATCCTGGGCCGAGCAGAAATGTTCGGGTCAGAGCTATACGGATTCCGGGGGCTAGCAAAATAATGAAACAGTTTGGATGCAATTTGAGGGTCGCGAGTTAGAACGTTGGAAGCATGACCGGTCGAAGTTACGGGCTGGGAGAGATGATGAATAGAAGGCGGGTGGACATCTTGTGTGTCCAAGAGACGAAATGGAAAAACACCGGGAATCGGGCGCGTTTCTTCGACGTTAGGACAAAAGATTACAAGATGTTCTACTAAGGAACGGAAAAGTCTAAGAACGGAATCGGTATCATCCTTGCGGCAGAGCTACTTGGTAACGTCTTGAGCATTTCGAAGTCCAGCGACCGTTTGATGTCTATCAAACTAGTAATACAAGGAGAGGTGTGGAATATTGTCAGTGCATATGCTCCCCACAATGGGTGCAATCAGAGAGATAAAGATGCATTTTGGCTAGATTTCCACAATCTCCTTAAGAACATCCGAAAGGAAGAATTTCTGTTTGTTGTAGGAGATTTGAATGGACATGTCGGGAAATCAAACGAAGACTATGAAGACTGCCATGGAGGACTAGGATATGGCACCAGGAACCTTCCTGGTGAAGACATCCTAAGCATGTGCAAATCACACAGTCTTATCGTGTTAAATACCATGTTCATCAAACAAAGCCGACACCTGATCACTTACAGCAGTGGTGGAGATGAAACCCAGATTGACTACCATTTGGTAGCCAGTTTCATGAAGCCTCGTATAAAAGATTGCAAAGTGATCCTGGGAGAGGCAATCGCTCGGCAACACCGTCTCCTGCTAACAGACATTTTTATGAAAACACCGAAGAAAAGCAAACAAACAAGGGTCTCTGAGAAAATCAAGTGGTACAATCTGGACAAAGAAAAAGGCGAGGCTTTTGTTTTCGTAATGAAAAATGACCTCTCTCACACCATCAACAGAGCTGAGGATGAAGAGTGCAGAGCACAAAATATGTGGGATTCCCTACAGCCAACTTGCTTAAATAAGGCCAAGTCACTGGTAGGAGCTTCAAAAGGCCACCATCAACACGCCAAAGAAACATGGTGGTGGAGTGATGAAGCTGAGAAAGTGATTAATGAGAAGAAAGCGGCTTTCAAAGCTTGGTAAAGGTGTCCCTCTAATAATAATGACGAAAAAGCTCGCCTCGAAATGGAATACAGATGCTGCAAGAAAAAAGCGAAGAAGAAGTGCACCCAGCTTCAAGCAGAGAGTACGGAGGGCCTGTATCGGGAGCTGGAGAAAATATCTTCCCCGGTTGTTGATGCAAACCAGGCTATCCAGGAGCTGCGAAGACACAATATGAACAAGAGCGCTCAGGAGATTCGATCGCCAAAGTTCATTAACAATGCTCATGGCCAGCTTCTTGTGGATGAAGACAAAATTCTGCAGAGGTGGCGGCAGTATTGTGAAGAGCTTTTAAATGAACAGTTTCCCCGGCTATACTTTCCAAGAGCCACCCCTAACTGTGAAGAAATACCCGACATTACAGTTGAAGAAGTTAGTGAGGCGGTCAAATACTCCAAAAAACGAAAAGCGGTTGGGCCAGACGAGATACCCTCTGAGTTCTGGAAAAAGATGGGAGACATCGTTCGATCAAGCTGATGTCACACACCATGAAGATCGTTGAGCGGGTATTAGGCGGCCGACTGCGAAAAATAATACGGCTATCTGATGATCAGTGCGGGTTTGTCTCGGGTAAATCAACCACAGATGCAATCCAAAGTATAAGGATCATGATGGAAAAACATCGTGATTCCTTAAGGGATTTGTATATTGTATTGGTTGACTTTGAAAAGGCATTCGACAGACAACCACGAGATCTGATATGGGTGGCGCTAAGAGATCGAGGGGTTCCAGAAACCTATGTACACATGATCATGGACATGTATGAAGGAGCAAAGACAAGAGTAAGATGCCCCGCTGGAGTAACCGAAGAGTTCGCAATCAAAGTCGGGGTGCACCAGGGAAGCGTTTTAAGTCCTTTGCTCTTTATTACAGTCCTTGATTATCTGCTTGAAGGTAAAGTGATGGAGCCATCATAAGTGAGGATCCTACATCCCTGCAACGAGTACTTGATGTGTATGTGGACGTTCGGAGGGAAATGGGTATCGCATTAGTTCAAAAAAGACAAAGTACTTGTGCTGCCCGTTCTCTGATCCACTCAGGCCTATTCCAGACATTTATTTGAATGGAACAGTGCTGCCCAAGTGCGAAAAGTTGAAATATCTGGGATCTATGATCAATAGCAAAGCAACTTGTGATGACGACATCAATCATCGTGTAAGCGTAGGGTGGATGAAGTGGCGAGAAAATTTCGCTATCTTCTGTGACAGAAAAATGTCCCCTAAGTTGAAAGGAAGGCTCTACACCGCAGTTGTACGTCCAGCTCTCACATACGGTTCACAATGTTGGACGATGTACAAAAAGTATGGGAGTAAATTAACGGCAGCTGAGATGAAGATGCTTCGCATGACACCAGGAGTGACAAAGCTTGATCGAATAAGAAGTTCGAAGATCCGTGGAAGCTTTCACATCAAGGAAACCATCGTACAAGAAATAGAGCGCGACCGGCTCAGCTGTTATTGCCACGTTCAAGGAAGAGATCATTTGAACCCTGTTAGAAAGGCAATATCAATGCACGTTCCAAAGACATCGCGATGTAGGAAAGGTAGGCCTATAAACGCCTGGATCAGACAAATGCGACGACATCGGCATTTCATTGGCCTCAGTAACCGAGTGATCCAAAATCGGCAGGCCTGCCGATATTTTCTGAGGTCAAATAGGCGAACCCCACAGGTGGATCAGTAGAAATGCGGTGAAGTGAGAGGGTTGTGATCCCTTGTTTTCGGATCATAGCCTCGCTGATAAAAGGAAGAAGAAGATGTATAACAGGAGCCATGCGAACCTGTCCCACAGCAGCACTAGAAGTGATCGTAGTTATACCTCCACTACACATAGTGCTATAGCGAATCGCCAAGGAGACCATTTGAAGAATCAGCAAAGAGGGCATCGGGAAAGGAACATGCATCGCAAATAAAGTGCGAGTAATCCTATCCAAATAGGTGCTGCTTTTGGACTGGCCCAGAGATGATATAGTCAAGAAATACTGCTTTGAAAGGAAATTTGACTCAAAGCTGAGCAACAAAAGAGATTGGAGCAGCGAATTCGATAAATACCAACTCAAACAACACACAACTAAATGGTACACAGACGGATCGAAAACATCTACTGGCACTGGGGCAGGAGTGTACGGACCCAGGACTAGATAGTCAGAATCACTGGGAATATTCTCCAGTATATTTCTTAGGAAACTGGGAATACAGGGAGACGGACACTGCATATTCTGCAGGGACTTCGCAGAAACACCAGCGCACCTTCTTATGGAATGCGAAGCACTGATCCACAAAAGAAGGAATCACCTAGGTGCCTACCTCCTATCAGAAACGGATTTACCTTCGCTGGATCCACTGAAGATACTCCGGTTTGCTGTAGCAGCTGGATTGGAGGAAGTGCTCTAGACCGAGTATATCATCGGCCAGAGCTTTAGTATGGGGGCACAATAGATATTTTATAGGTCGCAGTGCACTTGCACCTCACATAAATATACATCTACATCTACACCTACATGTAGACTTGACAGAGATAAAGTCAAGGCTGTCGTGTATGCGGATGTTATGGTAATACTGGTATCAGGAATGTTTCCTTCAGTAATCAGTAAGTTTATGGAGAATACCTTTGAGAAGATGATCAATGAGTCTTTTCTTCAATTGATTAGAAATTACCTTTCCGACCGTTCAATACAAGTTCTCTTGGACGACTTCGAGTTTGCAAATCACCATATGAATGCTGGTGTTCCCCAGGGCTCTGTTTTGTCTCCGAATTTCTTTCTCATTTTTATAAATGACATCTTGTCTGCTACTTCTAATCCAATCCACTCCTTTGCTGATGACAGTACCCTCAGTTTTTCATATTCGTTCCCTACCTCACGTCCCTGCTCTTCGGCCGTAAAAGAGGAACGACAACGTATGTTAAACACATTAAATTCCGACCTGGACATCATTACCAAATGGGGTGCAATCAATAGAGTGGAATTTAATGCATCCAAAACGCAATGCTGTCTTCTGTCTCTCAAGCGAAACCAAGACCATCAACCATTATCCATTAATGGTACATGTATTGCGAATGGTACAGGCGAACCCCACAGGCGGATCAGTAGAAATGCAGTGAAGTGGGACGGCTGTGATCCCTTGTTTTCGGATCATAGCCTCGCTGATAAAAGGAAGATGATGGTACATGTATCGCTGAATCCGAAAGACTTGCCATTCTTGGTATGTGCATCAATAACCATCTTCGATGGAACGATCACATATTCGAAGTCGCCAAAAATGCTGCAAAATGTCTAGGATTCCTTAAGCGGTGCAAAAAATATTTTACCCCGTCTGATCTGGCCTCCATCTATAAGGCATTCATCCGCCCAAAGCTGAAATATAACGCCCACATCTGGTCTGGTGCACCCAAGATCGTTCTGCACATTCTAGATTGGGTACAGAATCGCGCGTTAAAACTTATAGGTGATAGAGACATTATAAGACTCCAGAGTCTCACTCGAACATCATAGAAATGTCTCGTGTCTTTCCCTATTAGATCGCTTTTTTTATAAAAAAAAAAAAAATGCTCCAGCGAAATAGCCAGTTGCATTCCTCCCCTTCAAAACTTCACCCGCAATACGCGTTATGTGCTTCGAATGCACATCAGTTCACCCTCAAGGCCAACTCCGGAGGTACTCTCAAATATAGGGATACATTTATAAGCCGAACAACACGTTTGTGGAACGATCTATCAGCCTCTGTATTTACTAATCATTACAACCTACAAACATTTAAAGCTAAACCGGCATCTCATCCGTTCAGAGCTCGAGACACTTTTTCGAATACTAAGGCTGGAGTGGGAGGAGAATTTTTTCATTATAGCCGGCGATTTTAACGCCAAACATAGAGATTGGGGAAACAACACACCAAATTCTAGAGGGAACCTACTACTCAATTGGTGGGGTCAGCACAGTGTTGAGTATCGACTAGATTTAAAAGCGACGGACAGCCCGTCGTATCCCAGAAGCGGATCTTATTTTCATCTAATGCAGTTCGACGTACGGTTACAACTGACCGACATGGACCGACAAACGATAAACTGCCTACACACTTTTGTGTATGACAGTGACCATTGCGGACTCAGTGCCGAAATAAAGATTCCCAACGAAATTGCGGAATCGGTAGAGTTTGTCCAATTGCACGCCTATAATTACAGTAGAACGCGATGGACTCGCTTCTCCAGACAATTGACGAGAGCACTCTCCTCGAACATGCTCGACCTACCGTCCAATAGAAATCTGTCAAACGAGGAGATTGATAGATACCTAAAACAAATGGACGAGACAATAAAACGAACGATGGACAGTGCGATACCTCGGTATCAACATACTGACAACGTGGATATATGTATATCGCAATGCAACAATTGAAGCACTGCATGAACATAAAAGTAGACTACTGT
Organism: Brachypalpus laphriformis; assembly: GCA_945910035.1. Lineage (NCBI taxonomy): Eukaryota > Metazoa > Arthropoda > Insecta > Diptera > Syrphidae > Brachypalpus > Brachypalpus laphriformis. The sequence continues at coordinate 41,732,205 of OX246753.1, forward strand.
CGAAATTACAAACCTTGTACAGACAGTTTACTGACTGACAGAATTCGGAGGAAGTTAGGATGCTGAAGTCGTTGATTAGAAACCTCTCGAAGTTAATTAAAGAAAATTACAGAATTACAGAAATTTGGAACAGGAAAATTCGGGCTGTAAAATCCAACAACCCGAGTATGTTCCCGCAAATAAACAAGATATTTCGGAGGAATAATCAAAACGATCTTCTGCGTCTTAAAATCCCCCGAACTACGAACAATGTACAATTACTAGTGACAGCAGGTATAGATCCGGATAACGCAGTTGAGGATGACAATTTCTTTGATCGAAGATCCGCAGGAGAAGTCAGAGGCTATAGGAGCGACTTTCCAGGACGTGTTTAAGGTGAATGACATGGAGCACTGGTGATCTGAGAACACTGGTTTCAACATGTTCAATGAAAGATATATGGCAAACAATGCCGTCGCCGATGAAAGGGTACATCCCCCATTCATTTCGAAGGCAGAGCTTCAAGCGATCTTCGAATCACTGAGAAAAAAGAAATCCGTGGGAATCGATAGTATACCCAACATTGTACTTAGATATCTTCCTCCAGAAGCGGTGAACATTTACACCATCCTGTTCAATAATGCACTAAATAATGCCCATTATCCAGAGCATTGGAAAACAGCGGTGGTGCCGCCCATTCCAAAGAAAAATAAATATAGCTCCAATCCGGGGAATCTACGGTCGATAAGTCTACTTCTGAACATCAGCAAGGTATTCGAAAAAGTGATCTATAGAGCCCTGGCTAAGTGGGTTGAGGACATGTACATAATTCCGGATAACCAATTCGGTTTCAAGGCGGGGCATGATAATGTCAATGCCCGTCCAAACTGGTATCGGATATCTAATGGAACAATAGCAAGAAGCAATCCACGGGTGCCTGTCTGGTTGACTTGGAGAAGGCCTTCGATACCGTATGGTTAGAGGGACTCTTCTACAAGTTGAGAAGGCTGGGCATAAGTAAACCACTGCTGTACATACTTTATGACATGCTCACCAGTAAGAGGTTCATTGTGAAGAATGGCAATGCGACGTCTGCTGGAACTTTTGTAGTAAAAAATGGTCTGCAACAGGGTGCGGTTAATTCGCCAATCCTATTCAACATTTACATGAGCGATCTCATAGGTTCACTTCACCATGCCATAGCGTAAGCAGACGATTTGGTCGCGTACAGGTCAGGGCCTACGATCGAGGTCATTGCAACACTCTTGCAGCGTGACTTCGATCAAATCAAGAGATACTGCGACGAATGGAGGCTGAAGATTAACTTTCAGAAGTCGGAGACCATCCTGTTCAGAACGTCGTTGTCTGGGGCCTCTAGGGACACCAGAAACAATTAGCGAAAGTTCTCTATCGTGGGACAACACGGACAACCACTTCCGAATCGAAGTGTAGTCAGGTACCTTGGTCTGGCTAGACCAATATTTGAATCGGTGAGTGGAAGAACAGTATAAGCGCCAAAAATTGCATTTTGGCCTTAAATAACCAAAATGCTCTACATATGTAAATCTACCAATCAGCAAAATAATACTACATTAGAGAGCCAAATGTATACAAAAATGGAATACGCTTTTCGCTGATTGTATGGAAGGCGCAGTACAAATGCGTTTAGTTTTTTCTGTTTTTCTCAGAAGCGATATTTTGTACATGTACTGTTCTTTCACTCACCGATTCATTTATATTTTAACAAACATATGGATGATGCTCTGGCCAGAGCCAAAGTTGATTTTGCCCTCACAAAGAGACGGTTTTATAGCAGCCAAATCGATGCAAGAGTGAAGGTAATCTGCTACATGGCCCTCATTCGGCCTATGCTCGCATATCGATGTTCCGTGTGGTTCAACATGGGGCCAAACTTGTTGGAAAAGATGCGGGTGTTTGAGAGGGCTTGCCTTCGTTTGTATAGAACACCAGAGTATGAGTACATAAAATTCTATCGTAATGTGGTCCTGTACAACAATGCAAATCCTATCAGAGTGGATAGTTTCTTGATCAAGTTGATTCGAAGGCACATTGCAAGGGCAATGACCTCGATGAATAGCCTGATCTTTGGGGCTAATTACCCCAACAATCTCTATCACGAGAGTGTGCGCCTTAACGGCTTTATCTGTCCAGAAGCGCTCCTATATCTTGATCAAAGAGGTCTGATCCAGGATAAGGTAGCGGTGCCGCTAATCTTCCACGTCGCCAGAAAAGCTGTGGATAGGCGACTCAACTACGACAGAGACAAAGGCACAGCACTTCGCTTACAGAAAAAAAAGGTGTGTATTTAATTACACAACGTACTTAAGTTAGCTTAAGTTTATTTCAAGGTACCGTAAAACCGCCTTACTTTGACCAAAATCAGAAAACTTTTATTTTTAAAACAGGGGCATCTACATGTGAGTAATTTCAACATAATTTGGTATGGATTGAATAGTTGCTTTATCAGCTAAGTGTGGGTTTTCAGTTCATGAGGTGAAAGCATTTGAAAAAAATGTAACCGTAAATTAAATTAGTGCAAATAAGACGTAGTGATGCTCCTCAAAGAGTTTTGTGTTTTTGTGTTTGTAACTTTTTTGAGTGCAATTTATTACAGGTATGTAGACTAACATTTTCTCTCTTAAATAGGACTATTTTGGTAGTCGTAGGAATAATAGAATAAATTTTATATAAAAAAGAAAACGTCACTTGCCAAATGTTGCATATTCGTAAAACTTTGGAATTTTTAACTTTGACCGGCAGTATTACTTTGACCAATTTAACTTTGATTGCTAGTTTTACTTTGACTAGCTCCTTTTCATGCTACCTAGCCTAAATCTTTTTCTTTTCATATAAATAGGTTAAAATGCCCAAGGAAAGACAAACTCCTCCTAAGCGTTACAATATTACACCTAGTAACAAAATGGAGGAAGCATTGCAAATAATGGAAAGAAAAGAAATGTCTATTATAAAGTGCGCTCAACATTTCGGTATTGCGAAGGGAACCCTTATCAATAAGATGCATCAAAGGCATGGTAAGGCGTTTGGAAGGCCTTGCATTTTTACAGATGCTGAGGAAAAACTCTTAGTTCAAGCTATACTAACTAAGCGAATGGGGCTTTCCTTTAAGTGGGATAGAAGTTCAAAAACTGGCGACCAACTATCTGAATAAACGTGAGAAAACAAAAAAAAACAAAAGTTCTTGAGTAAAGATTGGCTAGAAGGGTTCTTCAAAAGAAATAATGCACTTCTTAGCAAGCGAATGTGTCAAAACCTTAAAACATCCAAGGCAAAGTTAATAAGAACGTTTAAAGGAGAATATTTTAATAATTTAAAAAAGACTATCACTTTTGATAATGGGGAGTATATTCCAGCTAGTTATATATTTCACTACGATGAAACTAATTTATCGGATGATCCCGGTTCCCAGAAGTGTGTTTTTTTTAAAACGGCTGCAAATACCCAGAAAGAGTAATGGACAGTTCGAAGACCAGTATATCGGTTATGTTCAGTGGCTCGGCAGCTGGAGAGCTATTGCCCCCTTATGTTATCTATAAATCGGAACAATTATGAGAACAATGGAAGGAGGGAGGACCAAAAAACACAAAATATAATAGAAGCAAGTCGGGTTGGTTTGATGCTACAATTTTTAAAGATTGGTTCATTAATCACTTCATACCATGTACGGGAAATTTGGATGGGGAAATCGTTCTATTGGGAGATAATCTTTCCAGTCACTTTTCTGTAGATGTAGTTGAAGCTGCGGTACAAAACAAAATCAGGTTTGCTTGTTTTCCTCCAAATTCAACACACCTTATACAACCGTTAGACGTAGCATCCTTCGGTCCTCTAAAAAAAAATTGGAGGACAATTTTAATGAAGTGGAAAGTAAGCAAATCAAGAACTTCGCAAAGATAAGTTTCCCAAAATGCTTAAAGAACTAGTAGAAGAATCCTTGAATGAAAATGGTTTGTCAACGAATTTAATATCTGTCTTTAAAAGGTGTGGAATTTTCCCTTTTGATCCTCAACAAGTGATGACAAGAATGCCTAAGGAAGAACATCTAGTACAAATTTATCATCGTGCGTTGTAGATTTGTTAAAAGAAATGAGACATGATAAAGAAGACTCACCGGGAAGAAAAAAAAGGAGCAAGGTTAGAGTTACACCTGGCAAGGGAATAAGCGTTGAAGAGCTTAAAGGAAGTCCAGTCCAAGCAGAAGCAAGTCTAACTCGCGAACGGCCCCCGAGTCCTTCTCACATCGGCACTATATTTCAAACAGAGTCTCAAAGTGATGCAAACATTGACGAAACATTGGCAGAGCCCTTGAGCACCTCTTCATCCCTAGAAGAGCACATAGAAACTGTTCTAAATACCAATAATCCATTTCAAATAGTCCATCCATTTTTTAGTAATTTTTTTTTTTTTGTACCTGCTCACAATCTGTTTTTTCCATAAAAATTTCTTTAACATACTTTTGTTTATTGTTAATTTTCCCTTAAAATTTGTTTTTGAAATCTTTCTAATAATCTTATGTGTAACTTAAAATTTAACTTTGAACTAATATCTTTAAGTTTTTATATCCTGCTCATTCGTTCTTTTTTCCTTTTTCTATTTTACATGTTTTTGAAAAATACGTTTTTTTTAAATTTATATATAAATAAATATACCTAAATTATTTTATTTATGTGGAATTTGCAACTTTTTCTTTTGATTTTTCGTAATAAAATACCCTAAAACTTAAACAAAACGTTTCTCATTGTTACCCGTGCAGGGACGGGTTAAGAATATCACTGCAGCGCCCCCCCAAGAACCAGCGCTTGTCGTAAAAGGCGGCTAAGGGGGACAAATCAGATCTAGGCAATATAACACCCAAGTGAGCCTAGCGACACATATACTACCTTAAAAACCCTCCCACAAGTGTGCATGCGAGTCCGTGGGTTGACACGACTGGAGATCACCGGTGTCATAAAAGAAAGATCAAACAATACTAAAACAGGAGCATGCACGTGTAAAACAACAAACATTATCGCAATATTGTGCAAAAAATTGTATTGCAAAACTGTATCATTACGGTAATACTTGCAAAAAGGAAAGGCACTACCCCGCCAGGCACTACCACTGCTGTGCATGGTACTGATCCTGGACCGAGCAGAAATGTTCGGGTCAGAGCTATACGGATTCCGGGGGCTAGCAAAATAATGAAACAGTTTGGATGCAATTTGAGGGTCGCGAGTTGGAACGTTGGAAGCATGACCGGTCGAAGTTACGAGCTGGAAGAGATGATGAATAGAAGGCGGGTGGACATCTTGTGTGTCCCAGAGACGAAATGGAAAAATACCGGGAATCGGGCGCGTTTCTTGGACGTTAGGACAAAAGATTACAAGAAGTTCTACTACGGAACGGAAAAGTCTAAGAACGGAATCGATATCATCCTTGCGGCACAGCTACTTGGAAACGTCTTGAGCATTTCGAAGTCCAGCGACCGTTTGATGTCTCTCAAACTAGTAATACAAGGAGAGGTGTGGAATATTGTCAGTGCATATGCTCCCCAGAATGGGTACAATCAGAGAGATAAAGATGCATTTTGGCTAGATTTCCACAATCTCCTTAAGAACATCCCAAAGGAAGAATTTCTGTTTGTTGGTGGAGATTTGAATGGACATGTCGGGAAATCAAACGAAGACTATGAAGACTGCCATGGAGGACTAGGATATGGCACCAAAAACCTTCCTGGTGAAGACATCCTAAGCATGTGCAAATCACACAGTCTTATCGTGTTAAATACAATGTTCATCAAACAAAGCCGACACCTGATCACTTACAGCAGTGGTGGAGATGAAACTCAGATTGACTACCATTTGATAGCCAGTTTCATGAAGCCTCGGGTAAAAGATTGCAAAGTGATCCTGGGAGAGGCAATAGCTCGGCAACACTCCTGGTAACAGAAATTTTTATAAAAACACAGAAGAAAAGCAAACAAACAAGGGTCTCTGAGAAAATCAAGTGGTACAATCTGGACAAAGAAAAAGGCGAAGCTTTTGTTTTCGTAATGAAAAATTACCTCTCTCACACCATCAACGGAGCTGAGGAGGAAGAGTGCAGAGCACAAAATATGTGGGATTCCCTACATCGAACTTGCTTAAAGAAAGCCAAATCACTGCTAGGAGCTTCAAAAGGCCACCATCAACACGCCAAAGAAACATGGTGGTGGAGTGATGAAGCTAAGAAAGTGATAAATAAGAAGAAAGCGGCTTTCAAAGCTTGGTCAAAGTGCCCCTCTAATAATAGTGACGAAAAAGCTCGCCTCGAAATGGAATACAGATGCTGCAAGAAAAAAGCAAAGAAGAAGTGCACCCAGCTTCAAGCAGAGAGTACGGAGGGCCTGTATCGGGAGCTGCAGAAAATATCTTTCCCGGTTGCTGATGCAAACCAGGCTATCCAGGAGCTGCGAAGACACAATATGAACAAGAGCGCAACTATCTTCAAAATAGCCGCCCAAAGAAGGAGGAATGCTCAGGAGATTCGTTCGCCAAAGTTCATTAGCAATGCTCATGGCCAGCTTCTTGTGGATGACGACAAAATTCTGCAGAGGTGGCGGCAGTATTGTGAAGAGCTTTTAAATGAACAGTTTCCCCGGCTATACTTTCCAAGAGCCACCCCTAACTGTGAAGAAATACCCGACATTACAGTCGAAGAAGTTAGTGAGGCGGTCAAATACTCAAAAAAACGAAAAGCGGTTGGGCCAGACGAGATTCCCTCGGAGTTCTGGAAAAAGATGGGAGACATCGGGTTCAGATGGCTCAGAATTCTCATCTCCAAATTTGTGAGAGGTGACCCAATGCCGAATCAATGGAGGGAAAGTTACCTTCTCCCTGTATACAAAGGGAAGGGTGATACGCGAAACTGTGATAACTACCATTCGATCAAACTAAAAACAAATATTTGGCGCAACAGCTCTTTAAAGTGCCAGGGCCTAGCTTCTCGCAATCACTCATGTTGTGTGCGTTATATTTTTCACACGAATGGAAGGGACCTACAGTTTAATGCCGAATCCGAACGGCGATTTGAGAAACTTTTTCATGACAACAATACTCTCGGATGTTTGTCAGACGCTCGCGAGAGGTGGGACCGTGAAAAAACTTTTTTGGTATTTTCTGGGATTCGAACTTGGAACCTCATGCGTAGTGATCCGACACACTAACCACTTACGCCACGGCGCCCACGAAACTGATGTCACACATTATGAAGATCGTTGAGCGGGTATTAGGTGGCCGACTGCGAAAAATAATACGGCTATCTGATGATCAGTGCGGGTTTGTCTCGGGTAAATCAACCACAGATGCAATCCAAAGTATAAGGGTCATAATGGAAAAACATCGTGATTCCTTAAGGGATTTGCATATTGTATTGGTTGACTTTGAAAAGGCATTCGACAGACAACCACGAGATCTGATATGGGTGACGCTAAGACATCGAGGTGTTCCAGAAACATATGTACAGGTGATCATGGACATGTACGAAGGAGCAAAGACAAGAGTAAGATGCCCCGCTGGAGTAACCGAAGAGTTCCTAATCAAAGTCGGGGTGCACCAGGGAAGCGTCTTAAATCCTTTGCTCTTTATTACAGTCCTTGATTATCTGCTTGAAGGTAAAGTGATGGACCCCAAGGGAGGGTCACTTATGGAGCCATCATAAGTGAGGATCCTACATCCCTGCAACGAGCACTTGATGTGTGGGTGGACGTTTTGGAGGGAAATGGGTATCGCATTAGTTCAAAGAAGACAAAGTACTTGTGCTGCCCGTTCTCTGATCCACTCAGGCCTATTCCAGACATTTATTTGAATGGAGCAGTGTTTCCTAAGTGCGAAAAGTTGAAATATCTGGGATCTATGATCAATAGCAAAGCAACTTGTGATGACGACATCAATCATCGTGTAAGCGTAGGGTGGATGAAGTGGCGAGAAAATTCCGCTATCTTCTGTGACAGAAAAATGTCACCTAAGTTGAAAGGAAGGCTCTTCACCGCAGTACGTCCAGCGCTCACATACGGTTCACAATGTCGGATGATGTACAAACAGTATGAGAGTAAATTAATGGCAGCTGAGATGAAGATGCTTCGCATGACACCAGGAGTGACAAAGCTTGATCGAATAAGAAGTTCGAAGATCCGTGGAAGCTTTCACATCAAGGAAACCACCATACAAAAAATAGAGCGAAAAGGCAATATCAATGCACGTTCCAAAGACATCGCGATGTAGAAAAGGCAGGCCTATAAACGCCTGGGTCAGACAAATGCGACGACATCGACATTTCATTGGCCTCAGTAACCCCACAGGCGGATCAGTAGAAATGCGGTGAAGTGGGAGGGTTGTGATCCCTTGTTTTCGGATCACAGCCTCGCTGATAAAAGGAAGGAGAAGAAGAAGAAAACGTTTTTCATTGTCTTATGGTCAAAGTTAAAAATGTTCAGGTATAACTCTGACCAGGATGTTTTTTTTAATAATAAAAAGCGCACCAGAAATGCAAATACTGAAGTAAAGTATTGATTATGTTCACAATTCAACAGCCGACAACTTAAGACTAAAATAGAATACATCGCGAAACGGACAAAAACACTGCGAATGTTTTTCCTACCAGACTGGTTAAAGTTAGGCAGACCGGTAGTTTGTAAGTTTTACTTATCCTTACAAAAATCTGTCCATATACTAAGTTTATTTTCCCAAAATAAAACATTTTTCTTAGTTTTTTTCAATTTCTTATATAGTTAATATAGATATTAAATAAAGTAATTTCGGTTAGGTCGAAAGACATTGATTAAGTGTTAGGATTAGCTTAGAGCGCCGCATGGGGTCAGTAAGTTATTATAAGATAGTTAAGTTAATTAAGATAGTTTTAAGCATGACTGAAAACACTCACTGTAGCATTACCTCCAAATCGTATTCCTCTAATTTTTAGGACTTAATTCCATATCAAAGAAGCCGATTTTAATATCTACATAAAATGATTTACTCTCTATCATCTCACTTCCAAATATTCTGGATTCTCCCACAATTTAATGGTCGGCTTCTGGCGAGTCCCATAAATGTTTACTGCATTAATACCCAACTCACCGTATCCGGGTATTAAGATTTTATTACCAAAAACTAAGAACCACAAATCACACTTCCATAAACTCAGTCTTCACTCATTTGTGAGGTAACACATTCCTCAAACATTCTTCCACAAAAAAAAAAAAAAAAAAATTCTTCTTCCCATAACCTTCCCCAAAAAGTGGTTTCCACCCAATGAAAGTGAAAATGTTGGCAAAAATTCATTTGTTTTGACCAACAATGACCTCGACTGTTTGTAAAATTTATTTTTTGGATTAGCATACAGCAGTTTCGAACGCGAAACTGCTTAGGAATTTCTCAAGCAAATTAGCTAAGCTTCAAGCCATCCTCTATATCCGCCCAGAGAAAGTGAACGCATAAAAATACTGTTTAACACTCTGAATGAGTTCCATTGACAGTCCACACACAGATGGTTTCAAGTGTCAAGACTCGCCCCGTATGTACAAATTGTCCAGCTCCGTCGTTTATTTGGTAAATGTCCAAAAAAAGAAAAAAAAAAATGTAATGCAGAGAAAAGTTACCATTGTTACAGCATGTTGCTTTGAATTTTCCGTCGCTTTTATTATTTTTATTGTTATTTGCGAAACGTGATGGTTTTTCGAAAACCAAACTGTCACACTTGACGGTTTTGTTCGAAAAGAGAAGAAATACCCGAAAACTTGTCGAAAAGAAGCGAAATGACTGTTTGATTAGTTGAAAGCACCTGCATTGTGGTAATCCAACGAGTTGATCGATGAATTGAGTAATACGCGTCGAGTAGTGCGTCGATTACATACATGATGAGTTGCACGCGGGTTACGGAAGTCGAATTAGGTTACTCACCATCGATCAGCCATGGCTTTGAATATCGTCCAATCATCACACTCGTTAAGTTATCAGCGAGTATTTCACAATTATGAGGCAGCAGTCGACACATGTTTTGCATTCGCGAAAATTCAGTTCGATTAATTTACCTTGGCACCTTTAATCGACGCGCCAACCAATCGTGTGCATGGGTTAAAGTGGTGACATAAATTGTTTGCGTTTCAAAGAATGGGGAACCTCTGGGAAAAGTCCAAAGAACAAATAACAAAATACTCATTAAGCCAGGCGCTACGTCTGATTTGGTTATCGATACATTATCGCAAGTTTCGATATCATAATTAGTCATGTTTGGTCGTCATGTTGTATCGTTATGGGAATATTTCCGAAGGAAAAGGGTTGGAAGTGAGTCAGTGGGTAGGATTTGCGGGCTTCAATGGAAGGCTTATGTTCTCCCGCGACAGTCAGTTACTAACAGCGGAAGCTTTTCATTTGACTAGATGACAGTTTCGGAGGATCGCATGAGTATACCTAGTTCGAACTCGAAATTGGGTGACGAATTTTAATCGGTAAAGTACATAGTGAGAATATTTTAGATTCAGTAGATGTATGCGATATGACTGCACAGTGACAGCGTAATCCCGTTTAATTCACGAAATTATTGACGTGATTCGTGTAAGTTATTGTGGAGCTAAATATAACGAATGTCACGGTTGCCAGGTTGGGCTATTGAAAACCAATTGCTATCAGATAGGTTGGTAGGAAGAAGAAAAATGTGCTGAAACTTAATAAGCGCTTTAACAACAGCACTACCACAAAACTGAGAGTGGTCTTTGATGCCTCTGCGAAGACGACATCTGGGGAATCGCTGAATAGCATCATGATGACAGGTCCAACAGTTCAAAATGATCTATTTCTTCTACTACTTCAATGGAGGTCATTTCCAATTACATTCAAAGCTGGCGTCGAAAAAATGTATCGGCAAATTTTAGTCGACCAGGACGATACAAATCTTCAGCGTATTTTGTGGAGGGAAAATTCTAGTGGTCCAATAAGAGAATGTGCCCTCAAAACTGTCACATACGGTACAGCTGCCGCACCATATTTGGCAATAAAAACTCTATGCCAGTTAGCTGAAGATGAAAGAGAAAGGTATCCACGTGCAAGCAAAATAGTACGTGAAGGATTCTATGTAGACGATTGTCTTCGAGGAGCAAATTCACTAAGGGAGTGTCAAGACCTTCAACAAGAATTGATGCAACTGACTTCACAAGGGTGGATTCAACTTACGCAAATGGTCATCAAATAATTCAGAGTTCATAAAAGCGTTGCCAAAAGAGGTCATTGAAATGGAACCAGAACATGACTTTGATTGTCATATAACATTCAAGGTTTTGGGAATCAAATGGTGTCCGGGGACAGACGACTTCCAGTTTAAAGTCAACTTGTCGTCAGTCCGCACAAAGGGTACCAAACGAGCAATATTGAGTGGCGCTGGCAAGATCTTTGATCCTTTTGGCTGGTTATCACCAATCACAATCAAGGCAAAGATTCTTATTCAAAGTCTTTGGCTCCTGGACATTGGATGGGCCGAAAATGTTCCAACAAAAATTCAAAATGAATGGGACGAATTCAAGACAAGATTATCAACACTTGAAAATGTAAGAATTCCACGATGGACGCGACAAATGGAAAACTCTCAAAAAGAGTTGCACGGATTCGCAGATGCGTCAGAATCAGCGTATGCAGCAGTGGTATATCAGAAAGTTATTAATTGTGACTCTACAACAATACGTATCATCGCGTCAAAAACCAAGGTGGCACCAGTGAAGCAAGTTACATTAGCAAGGTTGGGATTATGCGCAGCTGCACTTCTAACAAAGCTAATGAAGTACATCAGAGAGGGGACAAGCACAGAATACACCAGAATTTTTGCGCGAACAGATTCAGCTATAGTGTTGAACTGGTTAAAACAACATCCAGTGAAATGGAACACATTTGTCGCCAACCGGGTATCCTTTGTGGCACAACATTTTAAAGGACAGTGGAAGTTCGTGCCGGGAAGGGAGAACCCTGCGGACATTCAGTCTAGAGGGGCATTTGGGGATACCCTAGCTGAAAATTCAACATGGTGGCACGGTCCAGAGTGGTTAAAAGAAGACGAACAACATTGGCCAGCTAACAAATTTATGATGGAAGAGAAAAATATATTTGACATCAGAAAATCTTACGCTTGCATGGTTATGCAAACCAACAATCCTCCATGCAAGGACAATATTACTCTCGTGTTTTCGTCGCTTCCGAAACCCAAACGCGTAAGCGCGTACTGTTTACGATTTAAAACCAATTGCCGAAGAAGCAGGAGAGGCGAACCATTATTACACGGCAATTTAACAGTGAAGGAGCTTCTGAAAGCAGAAAAAGCGCTGGTGAGGGGTGCTTAACAAGGCAGCGTCGCCGAGGATATGCAGAATCTAAGTGAGAACCGAGCACTGAAGTCAAACAGCAAGATATCATCATTAAATCCGTTCATCGAAACGAGTGGAATATTGCGTGTCGGAGGCCGATTGAAACATGCAAATTTGTCAATTGATCAGAAGCATCCTATGAGTTTGGCATCATCGCATCCACTGACAAAACTAATCATCAATAAGACGCATATCGATACACTTCACGGTGGAGCGAAAATGACTCTGAATCACATTCGGAGAAAATTTTGGATCATCCGAGGAACCAACACTCTTAAGGCTGTAATAAGGCTGTAAGGTGTTTTCGATTCAAGGCTAGGGAAACAAATCAACTCATGAGGCAACTTCCGAAGGAACGAGTAACATTTTTACGGCCGTTTACTCATTGTGGGGTAGATTACGCAGGCCCAATCAACATACGATGTTCACAAATTGGAGGGGTGAAATCACACAAGGGCATACATAGCGCTGTTTCTCTGCATGGCAACGAAGGCACTGCACATTAAGCTGACTTCTGATTTAACAACGGATGGGTTCATGGCAGCATTGAGATGAATGATCAGCAGAAGAGGGTCTATACATCATCTGTACAGTGACAACGGAACAAATTTTGTTGCTGCAAAAAACATGATTGATGCTCTACAAACCACGTTAGTCGAGAACGGAATCCAGTGGCATTTTATCCCACCTGGAGCTCCACACTTAGGTGGACTCTGGGAAGCTGGGGTAAAATCAGTCAAGTATCATTTAAATCGAATCATAGGAAAGCAAAAACTCACATACAAAGAGATGAACACCATTCTTATGAAAATAGAAGGATGTTTAAATTCGAGGCCACTCTGTCCGTTAACAGACGATATTGAAGATCTTGATGCACTTGATGCTAAATGCATTTCTCAAACGGAGACATTTGTGTGAATTCTTCTCACACAAGAGCGTTGAAGAAATCACCAAGAAGTATGCGGAGAAACTTGGTCCAGAGATGAAGGTATTACCAGATCCAATGGGCAAACTGGAGATGTACTCAACTTTCAAGGAAGTTTTAGTCACAAGATACTTTATGATCAGTGACGTCGATGAATATCGATAAAGGGTGGCAATAGTGTAGTGGTAACGTTGTCAATTGCCACGCTAATGGTTCATGGTTCAAATCCTGATGTCAGCAAGAATTTATTTATTTCTCAAGAAATATACAAAGTCAGTCGGATCATTTGCGAAAGCTTGTGTGAACACTACTGCGAAGGCATAACACTGGCAGTAGCTTGGTCATGTGGCTAGAAAAATTGCTCGCTCTGTTGATGATGATTTGCCCTTGACATCGATTATCGGGAAAAAAGTACTGTGAATCAGAAGCAATGACAATAGTAACAAATATCTCCCCAGTTATCTGGACGCCACCCCCGAAGAATAGCTGAAGCATAAACAACTGAGCTTCAAGAACCACTACACCAAAAATCTTTCTCTCTCTCTCTCTATCCATCCTTTCCAGCGCGCGCACTGTGTGTAATCATGTTTAAGGTATTCATAACCCTTTGAGTGCGCGCAAATTATAAAAAAAAAAAAAAAAATATGACTTAATCAAAACGAACGCTGTTCCAGAGAAGATAGGCAAACAGACATTTCGGGAATTACAGATACAGCAGACGGTGCTGGGAGTCAACTATAATCTACAAAGGTACTTCGGAGTACCACTGGAAGATATTACCAAAGCACCAATACTCAACGAAACAACATTTATCCTCAGGCCTTCAATATTTCACAGTATTGAGCAAAGTGAGGATTGTATTGTCCAGCAGCTGTACAAGAAACTGAATTTCAAGAGATGTCCAACCAGAGCAATTAAATTAACGCATACCATTTGGAAGGAATTATGGAATACATAGATGTTCATTACACCATTGGAAACCACTGTCTTCGTAAATTGTGGCACAACTCGAGAAGAAGTTATCCTAAACAACACGGGCCTCAATCACGTCACTCCGGATTGCGTTATTCAATCGAAATTCGTACGTCTGGAAGCAAAATTATTAAAGGGGACCAGAGTAGTGATGCACTCCAAAAATACTCCAAAAAACGAAAAGCTGTTGGGCCAGACGAGATACCCTCTGAGTTCTGGAAAAAGATGGGAGACATCGGGTTCAGACGGCTCAGAATTCTCATCTCCAAATTCGTGAGAGGTGACCCAATGCCGAATCAATGGAGGTAAAGTTACCTTCTCCCTGTATACAAAGGGAAGGGTGATACGCGAAACTGTGATAACTACCGTTCGATCAAGCTGATGTCACACACCATGAAGATCGTTGAGCGGGTATTAGGTGGCCGACTGCGAAAAATAATACGGCTATCTGATGATCAGTGCGGGTTTGTCTCGGGTAAATCAACCACAGATGCAATCCAAAGTATAAGGATCATGATGGAAAAACATCGTGATTCCTTAAGGGATTTGCATATTGTATTGGTTGACTTTGAAAAGGCATTCGACAGACAACCACGAGATCTGATATGGGTGGCGCTAAGAGATCGAGGGGTTCCAGAAACCTATGTACACATGATCATGGACATGTATGAGGGAGCAAAGACAAGAGTAAGATGCCCGCTGGAGTAACCGAAGATTTCCCAATCAAAGTCGGGGTGCACCAGGGAAGCGTCTTAAATCCTTTGCTCTTTATTACAGTCCTTGATTATCTGCTTGAAGGTAAAGTGATGGACCCCAAGGTACATCAGTTATTCTTTGCTGACGATGGAGCCATCATAAGTGAGGATCCTACATCCCTGCAAGGAGCACTTGATGTGTGGGTGGACGTTTTGGAGGGAAATGGGTATCGCATTAGTTCAAAAAAGACAGAGTACTTGTGCTGCCCGTTCTCTGATCCACTCAGGCCTATTCCAGACATTTATTTCCATGGAACAGTGCTTCCCAAGTGCGAAAACTTCAAATATCTGGGATCTATGATTAATAGCAAAGCAACTTGCGATGACGACATCAATCATCGTGTAAGCGTAGGATGGATGAAGTGGCGAGAAAACTCCGCTATCTTCTGTGACAGAAAAATGTCCCCTAAGTTGAAAGGAAGGCTCTACACCGCAGTTGTACGTCCAGCGCTCACATACGGTTCACAATGCTGGACGGTGTACAAAAAGTATGAGAGTAAATTAACGGCAGCTGAGATGAAGATGCTTCGCATGACAGCAGGAGTGACAAGGCTTCATCGAATAAGAAGTTCGAAGATCCGTGGAAGCTTTCACATCAAGGAAACCATCATACAAAAAATAGAGCGCGACCGGCTTAGTTGGTATTGCCACGTTCAAAGAAGAGATCATTTGAACCCCGTTAAAAAGGCAATATCAATGCACGTTCCAAAGACATCGCGATGTAGGAAAGGCAGGCCTATAAACGCCTGGATCAGACAAATGCGACGACATCGGCATTTCATTGGCCTGAGTAACCCAGTGATCCAAAATCGGCGGGCCTGCCGATATTTTCTGCGGTCAAATAGGCGAACCCCACAGGCGGATCAGTAGAAATGCGGTGAAGTGGGAGGGTTATGATCTCTTGTTTTCGGATCATAGCCTCGCTGATGAAAGGAAGAAGAAGAAGAAGTATTGATGCACTCCAGACAATCGATCGTCATTGTTAACACATCAGTATCAACTCAAGCCCCGATATATTTCACAAATGAAACAGAGATCCCGTTGAATAAGGATTTAATTGCAGTATTGAGCTTCAATAATCGAGATGGGGCCGAGGCACTCAACCGACTACATGAGCATAACTGGAAGACCATTAAAAAACACCAGGTTTGGACAATTGGGGTTTCGATTGCAATGTTTGCGATTGCAGTGATTATTATCTGCTTCTTGGCTTTGGTACTGAAATATTGCCTGATTGCCGAAGTGGGTCTAACCACTCTGCCAATATCGAACTAAGAGATTCAGCCATCTTTATTCCACAACTCACATAACCCTATCGGATGCTAAATTTGAATATAAGCGAAATTGGAGTAAATGTCTTAAAATATACCCTGTAGAGGAAAATGCCCTGCTAAGAAGGCAGATTACTTCTCCGATACTTTTCTCTGATGTCTCTAGTAGGTTGTCAAAGAAGGGTTTTTCCTTTTACCGCCTTCAGTGCGTTCGGTTATCTCAGCCAAATACCATCTAACGAGAGTCACACCACCACCGACCGGCGACCGTAAGCTAGTTGTTTATGTCATTGACCCCGGTCCCCTTCGCTACCATAATGGCACTCAGTGTCATGGGCCATGGGAAAATAAAACCCCGTCATATAGTTCATACTTCCTTGTGGCCTAAAATGGAGATCAGTGAAGGGGGCCGGCAGAGTCCGCTCCGTTGTTCCAATTTGGTGTACTAAGAAGACCTTCCGGAGGACCGGCTCCCGATAATTTTGTAATCGCTTTCATTGCGGTGATTAGCGAAAATAATTACATGAATCTGCTACTGATCACTGCCGGCTCTAGTCCTGTCCGAAAATCTTTTCCCCCGTTTTAGCAGAAATAGTAAAATCACTTTGAGATCAAGCTCATTTGCCGATTCCGAGCTGCGTTCTGTGGAACTCGTTTTGATTCAGGCCTACCCACCATAGTCAGGCCTGCACCTTCCGGCCGACTGCCCGCACTCTGGCTGTGATTCACACCGACCAACCACAGTCTGGGCTGCGCCTTCTGGCCGACCCTCCATAGTCTGGCCTACACATTTCGGCCGACCGACCGTACATAGACTAGCTGTGATACAGGCTGACCCACTATAGTCTGGCCTGCGCCTTCCAGTCGAGCCTCCATAGTCTGGCTGTGATTCAGGATGATCCACCATAGTCTGGCCTATAATTTCTGACCAACCCTCCATAGTCTGACTGAGATTCAAGCCGACTGGCCTACACCTTCCGGGCGACCTTACAGAGACTAGCTGTGATACAGGCCAATCAACCATAGTCTGGCCTACACCTTCCAGCCGGCACTCCATAGTCTATCTGAGATTCAGGCTGACCCACCATAGCCTGGCCTACATCGTCCGGCCGACCTTCCATAGTATGGCTGTGATTCAGGCCAACCAACTATAGCTTGAGCTGCGCCTTCTAGCCGACCCTCCATAGTCTGGCAGCGATACCAGACAAACCCACTAAAGTCTGGCATATACCTTCCAGCCGACCCTCCATATTCTGGTTGCGATTCCAGGCCGACCCACCATAGTGTGGCCTGCATTCTCCGGCCGACCCTGCATAGACTGGCGTATACCTTCGGGCCAACCCTCTATAGTCTGGCTATGATTCCAGGTCAAACCATTGTCTGGCCCGTTTCTTCTGACCGACCCTCCATAGTCTGGCTGTGATGCAGGCCGACACACCATAGTCTGGCCTACACCTTCCGAGCGACTCTCCATAGTGTGAGATCAACGGTACATGCAGACTCTCCAAAGGTATTTAAACCAACACTGTAGCTGCTTCAATTCAATCACCGACACTCTCGACGGTAACAATTGCCTTAGTAATTGAATAAAGTACGCCTGTGTAATTAAAGTGTTGTTTTTATTTCGCTTTCACTCGCTTCTCTCGTTTAACAATAGTGTAGCTGCAATTCCAAGTCGACCCACCATAATATGGGCTGCGTTCTTCGACCGACCCTCCATAATCCGGCTGTGTTTCCGGCCGACCCTCTATAGTATGGTTGGTATTATTTTAGCCAATAAAAGTACCTCCTTCCCAAAGTTTATGGTGTTTTCTTTGGACCATTCCCGGACCCGACGTGCGAAAACTCAGCTTTTGGAAAAACACCGTTATAGTGTGCGCTGCCTGGCCCTACATACGGCCGGACACTTGTGAAGGAAACGGCAGATTGTTTCTTTCTCGTTAGCAATATTGCAACAACAAAGTTCATAGAATGCAATGCCCAGTCTGGCCGCGTGGACACCTATAGCTCAGTGGCCTGTACTAATCGCCACAATTCTAGCAATATCTGCACGGTTTCTGTTTTGTAGATCGTGTGTTCTTGGCTAGATGTAGTTGGGCAAAATCTGCCTAGATATGATGAAATTCTGAAACCCATGTCATTCGTTGTTGGCGTTTGATAGAAAGTGCGCGAAGATACTTCCCTTCACAGTCGACAACGGCGCGAGAACTGCCTCCGCACGGATGAGTGATTCTGAACCGATGATTCAGCAAGGAGAGTTCCACTTTGCACTGTGCCAGTGTGGAAGACGACGAGACGTAGCGGAAACGTTTGCCTTGATAACAGCCTGGCTGTCAAAGAGGTTGGGGATTGTGCTAAAGGGTATAAGGTTGAACTTCAATAGACAGCAGTCCTTTCATACAGCAAATACTTCCCCTTTACATACACTGCACGAATCCGGTAGCCGATATGACTTTGATATATTGAGTGTTCCAGACAAAATCACACACCTACCCCACAGTCCTTTTGAACCATCAGTGAATATCGTGTTTTTGTACTCATTTGCTTCGCATTTTTCCCACTCCACTCTGGACGGCGCAAGAGGCTACATGTGGCTAAAATGCAAAGTGCAAAATAAATTTGTACGAAAAAGCTGTGGGGTTGCACTGATGACCGAAGAAATTCAAGAAAACCTTTTAAGATAGTATCGGCACATAATGTGGCGACCTGAAGACCAAGCTGTTAAGAGAACGCTACAAATTCTAACCATCAAGACAAGACGAGGCCACCCACCAAAAACATGGAGCAAACCAATTGAAGAGGACATGCAACAAAGAAACGTTGACAATCAGACAACACAAGATAGAAAATATCGGCGCTTGCGTACGAGGAGAGCCGAACCCGGATAGGGAAATGGTTTGGACAATTATAAATTAATAATAACTCTTAACAAATTCAAGTTACTGCCCTTTGCTATATGCAAGTGTACAAGTATATCGTAAATTACATCCTTCCCTACTTTACGACAAATAAAAGCTCATTGCATAAACACTCCAATTAGGTCTCAATTGCACTGTTTAGTTCCCAGCATGCCGGTTCAATGCAAATGACATCTAGTAGTGTGCCCATAATGTTGCGCACTTAAAACCTCACACTAACCGCCGCCAGTTGAAACCTTCGCATCTCGATGACTTGTAATCAAACTTCCATATGACCCTGCTCATTCGGCGACATAATTACATTTGATGATGATATGATCACCAGCTTTACCTTGTGAGAGGTGAAGACTGTCAACTTTGCCAGCGCATGCACTTGGTTATCCAAAAAATAAACAAATCAACTCTAATGACGCACTTAGTGTTAACCTTTAACCGAAGTATCTAAATTGCATTTGTATCTAAGCATCTGTATTCACAAAAGTTATAATGAACAGATCAAAAAAATTAATCATTTCTCCTTGGTGAAATGGAAAGTTGTCTTCCTGTCAACGGAATTGTTTCGAGTGTTCAAAGAAATTTACGATTTCCGGGCGCTGTGTCATCACTCCAGACGACTTCATTTAAGAAATTATGAATGGCCTGGATTCAGTGCTGTATGAGATGACTGAGTGAGTAAAGATCATATCTGAGGAAATAAAATTGCAACGCCTGGTAAAGATAGCATTCAAACGTATCTAACCACGCGACAAGTCAAACAACTAACCGGCGTTAACCACTTGAATTCAAAACTTAAGATTATGGTTGCCATAAAATATAACTTATCAAATAATAGAGCATTAAAGCGTTTATGGGGCGCTAGTAATTAATTGATTAGCCCGGAGTGGTACGTAAGTAATTTTATTGAGGCAAATTGAGTTCAATATGTTGAATAGGCTTTTATGGAAGAAAGATTGTTGTAAACTTTTCACGTTTGTCAGACTCATGTCTTGATGTTGCGAAGGCTTAAACTTATTTTGAATTTATCTGAGAGTTCACCTGACTTCGTCATGCAAGGTCAATCGATTCCAAATTGATTGATTGCACTCTAATGAAGGTATGGTTTTGGTAAGAGCTGGTAAAGGGGCTTACCCTAATCGCAAATTTGGTATCCGTTAAATGACTACAAAATGTTGATAAAAATTTGCTTTTGTCGATTGCACTTGTCCTTCAAGACTTTTCATTTTTTTTTTTTTTTGTGCCTAAGGGTTAGTAGAAAAACACTAATGCGCACGAGAAAGAGTCCCGCTCTATTTCAAGTAGTGTGAGACTCGTACTCACTTAAAAGCCACCTTTAACCCATTTCCAACCCGACGCCATCTATTCCGTGACTCATAACTTTTACATACTTACTTAGGTGGCGCTACAGTTCGAGGTGAACCTGGGCCTCAACCAACAAGCCTCTCCATTTAGCTAATTGCATCCAGTTGCGCAATCCAACTCGGTCGAGTTTCACTTGAGTTTTTGCGTGCCGGCCACTGCGAGGATTCCCTCTACTGTGTCATCCGTCCGGATTAGATTCGAAGACTCTGCGGGCCGGAGTGTTGGTGTCCATTCACTCTACATGTCCTAGCAATCTCAAACGTCCAATACGCAGTTTTTGACTAGGTTGAAGTCGCGGTTCAGCTCGTATAGTTCGTCATTTAATCTTCTCCTCCAAAACCCGTCAACGCAAACGGGACCGAAAATCTTACGCAAAATTTGTCTCTCGAAGCGACCAAGGAAATCTTCATCCGTTTTCAATCAAGTCCATGTTTCAGCACCGTAAAGCAGGACTATGATGATCAGAGTCTCCATAGTTGTTTGAGATACGGCTTTACTGTTGAATTGCCTTATGAGCCCAAGCCCCAGCGATTGGCAAGAGTTATTCTTCGCTTTATTTCTGCGCTGATGTCGTTCTCAAAGCTTATAGCAGAACCAAGGTAGATAAAGTCCTTCACTACCTCGAAGTTATAGCTGCCCACTGTGACGTTCTGTCCAATTTGTCGGTGTTGATTGTCCCTTCTTGTTGACAGCATATACTTGGTTTTCTGGAAAAATCATTTGAACATACACCAAGCTTTGTTGCATGCTTGCCTATTAGACAGTGTCCTGTTATAACACCTACCTATAATAGAGCCAATATGCAATCGATTGAGAGAAATCAATTTCTTAGAGCGTTTCAGATCCAACTTGTGCTAAATGTGCTTAGTCGCTAGACATGTTGTACCACTTGTCCACCTAAGATTTGTTATTTCGATTGCATCTAGCTTGAATTTAAATTTACAAGTAGCGATTGGTATACCTAGATTATTCTTATCTGGAAGGTTGGGTACAGCTGTTCCTATTCTGGTGAGTTCGACAGCCTTACAATTCTCCGGAATATCCCTATGCCCTGGCACCCAACAGAGGTGAATATTGAACTGCTCCGACATCTCTAGGCAGCCTAGGGCTTCTACTGAATCATTACCTCTATATTTATTTCGCTGTGAAACCTCGATTTTTTCTGTGGATCTCCAGAAACAACCACACCGTTTGACAACACAGTAACTGATCGAAAAGCGATTAACGTTCCCATTTTTGCTTCGGAAAATAGATATAAAAAAATGCAGTTTTATATTTCAGAAAACACGTCTGACAACACGTAACGTAAAATATATAATATACCATCACTTGATTATCTACTTTGTCATGGCGTCATGGCTTATACTAGAGCTCAAGACGCTTGGCATCGACATCGGGGACGTATCACGTCCAAAGCGGTATCGCCGCAACAATGAGCGATTCACTTGAAGAGGTTCAAAGTAAAACCAAAAGATAATCATCCTACCTAGTCTCTCCTATCCTTCCCCCCCCAGCGCTACACCCACGTGCAGTTCAGCTCCTCCATCTCTTCCCAAGCTCACTGACCAAGAGAAGAAGTCGCTAAGTCGTGAGAATAAAGCGGCTTTCCGCATCCTTGACCACCTAGGCAAAAAGGCGGAAAAGGAGTGGAGTCAGCAAGAGCGGGAATCTCACGTCTGGGCAACTGACATTGCCACACAGTTCAGCGAGCTTATGAAGCTAAAGCCTCTACGGCACCTCGCTACCCGTGGGCAACGCCACCGAACCACCCGTGGCACGCGCCACCCTTCCACCCATGGCTCACGCCAGTCCTCCACCCGGGGCACTCGTCAACCCACGAATCGAAGAGCAAATCCCTCTCCTCGAAAGAATCGCTCCCACGCTAACGACAGACACATCGAGTCGATCTGGTTTACCAAACCAAGCTGGAGGCCAGTCCGTAGTCGCGATAGACTCTGCGCCCAAGAGACGCAGGTCCGTAGACGAGGAGTCCAACGCCTCGAAGAAGACAAAGAGCTCAATGAGCTCCAAACCCTTCTCCGAGACGGTCAAGGACAGCCTCGTCGTCGCGATAGTGGACCTGTCTGACGAAGAAGGGAGAATCTCCTCGATAAGTGGAGGCTCATTGAAGGCAGAGTGATGAACTGCCTTTACGAGCGTATTTTAACTCATCCTAACTCTCCACCCACCTTTCAGGACGCTGGCTGGCATCAAGGCTTTGTTAAGCTGATCGCATGCGACGATCAGAACTCAGTCGACTTCATCGCTGCTGCCATTAGCAGCATAGGTAAAATCTGGCCAGGAGCCAAGCTCAAGGTGGTGGAACGGAGCAAAATCCCCCACTGGGCGAAAGCAAGGATATGGGTTCAACTCGAACCGCCCGAGCCGGCAAAAGTCCTTAGCCTGATTGCCTATCAGAATCCGGATCTACCAGTCAAAGACTGGAAGGCATTTCAGGAGCCACCGAGCTCTAAAAAGACGGATAATGACACCAAGAGATCTGGCCGCTCGCTAGTCATCTCTCTATCAGTACCTCTACTCCGCGCGAAGGAGTTTAAGATCCGTTGTGGTCTGAAGGTAATTGATGTAAGGCTTTTCAAGACGGACCGAAATAGCATCGCAGGTCCCTCTAACTTGGCGACTCCCGGACTCCCCCGCGTTGTAGTCCCTGATGGTGAACCATCATCCCCCGATGACCTAAACGCTACCATCGTGGAGAGGTCCGTATCAGCTCATAATGATGCTAAAACTGATACAGATTAATCTCCACCATTCTTCCTTAGCATCCGCTAACCTGCTACTTCGCCTCAGTGAACGAGGCTTTGACATTACCCTGATCCAAGAACCTTGGATAAGAGATGACACCGTCATGGGATTGAGGGCCCCCGGATATACGCTATACCACGCGAAGGATGTAGGTAGAACCCGAGCTTGCATTCTTGCTAAAACCTCCTTAAACTTAACTTTTCTTCCCCACCATAGCACAAGAGACCCAGCAGTAAAACTGTTTAAATCAAAAAACACCACCATCTGGCTGGCGTCAGGATACCTACCCTATGAAGACCCCGAGTCTGCTCCATCCAAGGAAGTGGAAGAAGCGGTACATGAAGCAAGGAGGAGAAGAGAAGCCATCATATTGGGGTGCGACACCAACGCGCACCATGATCTATGGGGAAGTACCGACACTCACCCTCGAGGTAGGTCTATTTTCGAGTATTTAGTAGGCAACGACCTAGTAGTTTGTAACAGAGGAAATAGTCCTACTTTTATTACTAAGACCCGGCAAGAGGTGCTTGACGTCACCTTTGCTTCTCAAAGTATCTATCCTGCAATTTCCAACTGGACTGTATCTGACAGTCATTCGTTTTCCGATCACCGCTATCTGGAGTACAAACTGGAAATTTGTCACAGTACCGCACCCTTGGTCTTCCACAATCGACGGAAAACCGACTGGTGCTTACACAATAAATTCCTCTCTGCTAAACTATCCAATCAAGTGTACAGTACACCAACTACACAGTTGGAATTAGACAAGCTAAACACCGTTCTAACTTCTGCACTTAATACAGCTTTCATCGAATCCTGTCCGATCACAAGAAGTAAGGTGGGCAATCGTCCCCCATGGTGGAATGCAGAACTTAACAGTCTTCGCTGCACAAGCAGGAAACAATTCAATAAAGCCAAACGAACAAGGCTGCCACTGGACTGGAAGATCTACAAAGAAAGTCTGAAGAACTTCAAAATAGAGGTTCGGAAGGCTAGACGCAGATCCTGGCGCGGTTTTTGTCAGAGTATTGACAACACGTCTCAATCCTCTAGACTGCGAAAAGTCCTCTCCAAAGCACCAACTATACCTAGTGTCCTCATGAATCCCAATGGATCCTGGGCGGAATCGGACGAAGCATCGCTCAACCTGCTCATGGACACTCACTTCCCCGGCTGCACGCCTATCCCCAACGATGATCGCGCCCTGGTAAATGCTGCACGCCCACAGCCATCTCCTTATCTTATCAGCGAAGATAAGCTGAAATGGGCAGTAAACAGTTTCGAACCATTCAAATCCCCGCGATCGGATGGTATTTTTCCGGCCCAGATTCAGACGGCCTTCAGTATAGTATGGCAGTATCTTTCCTGCATACTGAAGGCTTGTCTTGAGCTCGGAACAACACCAACTGCCTGGACCGAGGTAAGAGTGGTCTTTATACCCAAAGCAGGCAAGACATCGCACACCCTCCCAAAGGACCTTAGACCTATTAGTCTAAGTGAGTGGACGCAACGCAATGTCCTTTACAACGAATCGCTGTCAATTTTCTCAGACGGGTTCAAAGCCAAGGACGGAGTCGATGCCGGAATTTTCTCGGAAGATCTGGACATATGGTACACCTCTCCTTTGACCTTCCAGACTACTGCAGCGTTTTTCAAGCCGAAATCACCGCAGTTCGCAAAGCTGTTGACTGGCTGGCGGCTAGCACACTATCAACACCTGATATTGTTATTTATGTCGACAGTCAGGCAACCATCAAATCCCTCGGCTCCAGCACTACGAGATCTAAGTCAGTGAAAGACTGTCGCATATCTCTTAATGAGATAGCTGGTCAGTACAACCTCACCCTTTGCTGGGTACCCGGTCACTGTGACATACCGGGGAATTGTGCAGCCGACGAACTAGCACAACAAGGCTCCTCTGGTACAGATAGCATAAGCATCACCGACATCGAAGCGCGAGCGTCTTATGTTAAGTACCTTATTCAAATTGATGCCGAGAAAGTAGCCAATCATCGATGGCAACATCTAGACCAATGTCATGCCGCCAGACAGCTCTGGCCGACACTCAATAAATCCAGGTCCATCGGACTCTTGAAGCACAAGAGAGAAACCCTCTCAAAAATAACAAATGTCCTCACTGGACACTGCGTCATAGGAAGACATGCCCAAAGATTAGGTATCCCTCATAATGACTTCTGCAGAAGCTGCAGAGGTGAAGAGGAAGAAGAGACCATCAGTCATCTCCTGTGCGGCCGTCCTGCGCTCGCCAGCATCAGGAAGGCCACTCTGGGTGAATACTTCTACAATGAGTTTAATGATCTCAGCAACGCCTGCACGGCTAAAATTCACGACTTCATTCAACGAAGCAAATGGTTCCAAGAGTAAGAGGGTGATCCACCCGCCTTACACATCGGCAGTACAATGGACCTACTTTCTGGTCTAAGTACATCCTCATCGAGGGCCGATCCTAACCTAACCTAACCTAACGTAAAATATTATTGCAATTGTCAGTGATTCCTCTATGTCTCTATATTGATTTGGAGTGCAGTGTAGCAGTAAATTCATACTCCGTAGTGCCTAACTCCACTGCAACCATGCCAAACCTACAATCATCCCCTTATTTACCAGGTTTAGTTCAGCTTAGTAAATTAAATAAATATAAAACGCCATACACATCCCGTTCAATCACTTCACGTTTAATCATCTCCTCTCACCTTTGTCCATCATCTCGTCTTTAGTTTAGTAAGATAGTTTTGTAAGTTTTAAGTTAAAAACAAAAAAATCGTTATAACCGTTTAGTGTTAAAATAAGTTTAAAGGTTCAGATTGTCTAAGTAAACTGCTTTATATCCGCTATTCTATAAGCACCTGGAAGGTCTAATAGCTTCACGCAGCTTATCCCGTAAACTCTATTCAGAATGACCCATGGCAAGTTATTGACACTTAGTGGGCTCATTAGTAGTCGATTCTGACGATTAAAATGAATATTCATTCAGATTTCTTCTACATCTTTGCAAAATTCGAAAGCATCGATTCACCTGTCTCTCTTCTAGATAAACAATAAGAATTTCAAATTCGCTTTCCTTTCACTTTCCTCGGCAACTTAAAAAAAAATTTAAAATATGTGTTATGTAACCCATAACTGACCTAAGAATAAGAATAATTCACTCACGATCTTGAACGTCTGCAACTTAACAGTACAGATACATTTCTTTCTCTTAAATGTTACCATCTAACATTCATCTAATTTCTTCTCTTTTGTCCATCTTTTACCGTGAACTCTTTGCGTGCATACCACCAACATGTTAACCAGGTAAAACTACCTGTGCACAACACCTTGAGATACAAATAATAATTTCCCCGGTCGTCGGTGATCGACACTAAAGTTTCTCTTTTTTCTTGGCACACTGTCTAGGGAAGAAGATGTTGCATGTTGTTCGCTGTTCGCAGACAGATGTGTTGTTGCGTTGTTTTGTGTTACCTTTTTCAGTTTTTATTCCATTTTCATCGAGTTCGGTCCGGCATTCATGGTCTTTACCTGCTTCGCACCGGACGTTTGTTGGTACGTTTTAGCGGGATCGTTTTCGTTGTCAATCGTGTGTAGATCGTTGGTAGATCGTTCGAAAGAAGCGCGAGTGAGATATGGTTCTCGATACTTTTTAAGTGATCAAAAGTGAAAAAAAACCACGTAAAGGATAAAGTGCATACTCTCCTTCAAGGATATCTGAAAAAATAAAAAAATAGAAAAAATAAATAATCCATGAGATACATAATTTGTGCAAGAAACATGTCAGTCAGTGATCGTCGTTTCACACCTTAAATATCGGTCCCTTTGGATTACAAAAGAATCTTTTCTTGGAATAGACTCTGTTTCGAAATTTGTTTACACCCACACACAGTCTGTCTACCTATCTAAGGATATCGAATACCGTTTTTGTGGATTTTCCTCGGCTGCAACATGGTAAGTGAAAGAATTATTTCGAATTCATGGAATTTAAATCAGGTTTTCGTGAAGGATTACACTCTTAACCCTCATCAATTGGACCCTTTTGTCGGAGGTGGGTCGTCCTCTTCGGTCCTGGGGTCATATGTCCCTCAATGTGAGTGGTCCCACGGACCAATTACAGATAATTTTTCATTCAAAAACGACAGATTGAGTGTATGTGATCTGTGTGTATGCGATGTCCCCGAGGAGTTGTGGGATTTTATTCCCATTGACAGAGAAAGTATCTATCGTTTTGGGGGGAGGCGTTTTATGATGGAAAATGAAAGAGTAATTTCGTACAATTTCCATTTCTACGATTGAATCATTGTTTTTATTTTTTATTATTTTATTTTTCTGCGGTTTTAGTGGTTTCCTATGTTAAACTCAATGAGAATTTAATTATTTATGGCGAGAGTGAGGCGTGTGTGCGCGCATAAGTGAGGTGATGGTGACGAGTGCAATTGCATTATGTAGGGAATAACATGGGAATAGAAAGAGTTATTATGCAGAAATTTATTTGCTTTGAAAAATGGTGATTGTAATGGATACTCAGTCTTTAAGCCTCATGATTGCGCTGTAAGGTATTTTTTTTATGATTATTGTCCATAAAATCGCATTGCAATTAGTTAGATACATGCAATCGCCTGGATGTGGTCATTATCATTAAACTGAATCCTATCCTTGTTAAGCTGAATCTTTTAAATTTGATTACTATTCCTTGCCACGAAATAGTATCTTAGTCATAAAAGCTCTGAATTTGCGGAGTTTATCTGTCGTAGAGTTGCCAGAATGGTCTAAGCGGACCTAGGACAAAATGTGTTAAAATGCAGGACTTTGTAGGACACTGCCTAATTAAAAAGAGGACAAAACCCACATTTTTTATTTTTGTATATTTATTAAAGGTATGTAGGTAGATACGGGTTGCTGCTGAGCACTGCACTGCACTGCACAGCCCAATAAGCACTTAAGCGCAAATTGGGTACCAGAAATTCACGTGACCTTATTTGTTACATAGTATTGATGGGATGTTAGATTAAGATTAATTTGGCTGTCTGCACTATAGTGCAGAGACACTTAGGCCAGTGAAGGTCCTTTGTGATACCATGGATCAACTATTAGGCCGCTCAGGGACTAACAAAAGTTACCGGAGCTTTTGATAAAGCGATGGATGTTCATGACGCCTAAGGATGCCAGGTCGCCGAGGTTTACAAGGAAGGGGGTCCCTAGATGGAGCATTATTTTATGCGACAGGGCTGGACAAGTGCATAGGGTGTGAAGGATGGTTTCCTTCTCCTCTTCGTCCGTATATCTCCTGCAAAAGTGGTTGGAGAAGAGGCCAAGTCTTTTGGCATCTTGGCCTATAAGATAGAGTCCAGTGAGAACACCTACAACGCAGGTGATCTGTGATCGCTTTGGCTCGACCAACTCGCCACTACGTTTTTGGTCCAGCCTAGGCTAGATTTGTCTCGAAATATGACACGTTGGGCCATTGCTATATCTGTGGTTAGTCTAAGGTGTTCAGCCTTAGTAGATGCTTACATCTAGCGAGGGGCATACTCAGTGCTTGCCTATCAGGCAGAACCTTTAGAGTTGTATTCTGACTGGCGAGCTCGTCAGATCTACAGTTTCCTGGAATGTCCCTGTGGCCTGGCACCCAGCATAGGTGAATATTGAACTGTTCTGTCATCTCCGTAGGAGACAAACGGCAGTTTAAGGCGGCCTTTGAAGTAAAGGAGCACGATTCCAGGGAATGGATTGCCGCTTGACCATCAGTGAAAATGCTAATATCCCTGACAGATAATACATTACACTTCATCCAGGACAGGGCTCCCTTAATCGCCATGGTTTGTGCTTGAAAAACGCTAAAATGCTCAGGGGGGGAGTTATCCCATCCATCCCATTCACGGATGCTTGTACGGAAGTTTCGGTCAAATCTCAGTTTCGGCAGGGTGTAGTTCGTGTTTTCGTGGGTGCAGTTAAGAAGATCAAGAACCGAGGAGTGGCCAATGCGATAACTAGACCACTGAGAGGAGGCTTTTAGATGGATGGCAACACAGGTAGCAATCTGTTTGTCAAAAATATTTAAGGGTAGCAGGTTGAACAAAATGTCCAGTGTCGCGGGGGAGTAGTTCTCGGTGCATCACTGCTAGTTAGCTAGTTGAGTGAGATGGACAGCCCTATCAAAAGCAGGACACCATAGGATCATGCTATAGAGTAGTATAGACCTGGTAACGGACACGTACAGTCAATGCGTGATTTGAGGTTTTATGCCACAGCTCCTACCTATAGCCGTTTTACAGGAATGGAGATCTACATTAACTTTCCTTACGCGTTTTAGTTCAGTTT
The DNA here is from genome assembly GCA_945910035.1 of Brachypalpus laphriformis. NCBI lineage: Eukaryota > Metazoa > Arthropoda > Insecta > Diptera > Syrphidae > Brachypalpus > Brachypalpus laphriformis. The sequence goes on from OX246753.1 coordinate 41,761,880, forward strand.
TCTGTTCAAAATAAGACCCAGGAATTTTGTGTTTTTAGTGAACCTGAAACTGGTGCCATTTATCGAATTAGGGTCTATGAGGTGAGCTATATATCTCCTCGTGAAGAGAACGAGTTCCATTTTATGAGGTCTAACCCCCAGTCCACATTTGGAGGACCATCTGGTGAGCCGAAGAAGAGCATATTTTAGGATTTCCTTGAGAGTGTCTGGATGCTTACCAGAGGCAGCAATAGCAATGTCGTCGTCATAGGCGATTACTCTGCAGCCTGACCTATCTACCAGTAGCTCATTTACTACCAGATTCAACAGAAGAGTTGACAAGACATCACCCTAGGGTGTACCGCAGCAGGCAAGTCTTCTGGCCGATGCTCCGCCCAGCTGTGTATTATTAGTCCTGCATGTGAACAATTGATTGATCAACACTCCGAGCGAAGTATCCACTTTCAGACTTGCAAGGGCGTCTGTAGTTGCTAATTTGACATTGTTTAAAGCTCCCTTAATGTTAAGGAAAGCCACCATTGTGTATTCCTCAATGCTCAGATATTTTTCAATGATGCGCACAGGCGAATTTAAGGCTGTCTCTACCAATTTGCCATTTCAGTACGCATGTTGGAATGCCGCGCCGTGAGCAAAGTCGGGCTTATGCTCTGTGGAAGATGGATATTAATCAGCCTTTCTAATGTTTTCAGTAGAAACCACGATGGACTGATTGGTCGGAGATCCTTTGGTTCTATTTGTGAGCTCTTTCCTGCCTTAAGTATGAAGATGAAATCAACCTTGGTCCATATAGACCAGATTTAAACAGCCCGACATGATGACTTTGAGCCATAAAAGCGCAATGTCCTCGCATTACTGAATTTCTGCAGGAATTATTTAGTCAGGTCCTGAGGACTTGAATGACTTGAAACTGCGCATGACCCATTGGATCTTTTCTGTAGTTACTTAAACCAAGTAGTTGCTGCGCGGTTAAAGGGAGGTATGTACCAATTGCGAAACAGCAACAGGGGAACTACCAGGAAAGTGAGTATCCAGTAAGATGTCAATGGATTCCTTAGCAGAGGTGGTGCAGTGATCGTATGGATGCAAAAGGTAGTTACGTGTTGAAGGACTTTTAGAGAGGATTTTCTGCAACCAAGAAGCTTTGCAGGGTTCTTCAATGCTGTCACAGAAAAGTCTACAGGATCGTCGTTCCGCAGTGAGATTTTGTATTTTCTGAGAAACAGTTTATAGGAGTCCCAATCGCCCGTTTCGCGGAAGCTTTTAGCAAGATTAAAAAGGAGCCTACTATCTTTCGTAAGAGTATTGAGATTTGCTTCACCAAGGTGGTTTTATTGATGGAATGTTCAAATAAACGATTTCAAATTCATCCTGTGGCATTTAAGAAACTGATAAACCCTGTGATACTTTTGTCTGAAATTTCTTAAGGTTGTCGAAAGAGGATTTACCTAGAGTTCGATGTCGGGCTCTTCTTAAAACCGAACATCCGCAGACGAAGTGGAAGAGAGTTTTTTTCTCATTTACTTTTTGCAACTGCGGCAGTGTATGCTAAAAGGGATGCCCAGTCTAGACGCTTGCGTTCCTATTGGCCAGTGACCTGTGCTTATCGCTACAATTCTTGCAGCGCCTGTCCAACATTTTTTTCCAAATTCTTGTGTTCCGGCCTAGTTGTAGTTCGGCCAGATTTGCCTAGAAATGACGCAACTCTGTAGACTGTTCCACCTTTTGTTTGCCACTGATAGATATTCAGATATTTAATTGTAGTGAGGTGCGATTGCACTGCGAGCTTTGACCTGCGACCATTGTGCCCCCATACTAGGGCTCTAGTCGATGATATTCTCAGTCTAGAGCACTTCCTCCGGTCCAGCTGTTTCTACGAATCGGAGTATCTTGAGTGGATTTAGCGAATGCTAATTAATTTCTGATAGGAGGTGGGCACCTAGGTTATTTCTTCTTTTGTGGATCAGTGCTTCGCAATCGATAAGAAGGTGAGTTTTTGTTTCTACGAAGCCCCTGCAGGATCTGCAGTGTCATCTCCCTCTATTCTCAGTTTTTTTTAAGGTACTCCTTGAGTTTGCAGTGACCCGTTAACATACGCGTTAAGATGCGAAGTCGATTCTTGCTAACTTTTAAGCAGGTTCTGCTTCTTTTGTGGTTGTATTTTCCCGAAAGTTCTTTCTTTGTTCTTTCCTGTCTGTCTTAATTGGGGGATATCGTCCCAATGCTTGGCCCATTTGTTCTCTTCCTCTTTACTTAGTTCTTCCCGTATTTTGTGGAGTCCCACAAAAGAGTTCTGATCCAAGGAACGACGTGTCTGATCCGTTTCTAGCTAGTTCATCAGTTGGTTCGTTCCCCTCCACTGCAGTTACTTTGTTTCTCCCAATTTGTTGATTCTGGTGAGGAATTCCCATACCAGTTTGGATCTGATCTCGTAGGAGGCCAGTGCTTTACTAGTGGCTTGGCTGTTTAACAGTATTACGATGTCCTGCCCGCGATATTTCCTGTCTAGGTTGAATTGCGCTCATCTTTTGAACGCGTGAGCTTCTGCTTGAAATATGCTGATGTATATTCCCAGTGATTCTGAGTATCTAGTCGTGGGCCCGTACACTCCTGCTTACCACTTCTAGAAAGTGTAAAAAGATGTCGCTCTTGACAGTTCCCATCGGAACAGGGACTAACTCTGCTGATCTGTCACGAACGGGCCCTCTTTTCAGCAGCTCGTCAGCCCGTTCATTCCTCTCTATGTCGCTATGAGCTGGCACGCAGAGGAGACTAATTTGGTCCGACAAACAAGCGACGAGAGTACTGTTCAACCTGCTGGGACTATCAATAAAAATGGCGATATTATCAATGGGTATAAATTTGTGTCTTGATATTCGACACGCTTCACGCAATGCTAGAACTTCCACCTGGAAAACACTGGATGAATCGGGAAGGCGTAAGAATACCAAATAAATTCCTGCGTAGTAGGCGCAGCTTAGAGGGTCTCTTTTTGTGAAGATCGAACAATCATTGCTAAGGTTCCATTCATCGGGCATATTTCCTGTGTCCATACTTTGCAAATGGGTTGGTGCATTACCTTACCAATTCATTTCAATTCACGCCGGCAGTTAGGCCTTCAGCTGCGGTGTTTTCTCTGAAAAACTCAATATGAAGATTTTTTTTCGCGTCTCGCGGAAACCATCCTTAATATCCTATTCACATCTGTGGCCCTATCGCAAAAAGAGTGGTCCATTTAGGGACTTCATTCGTTAATCATCTCGACGAACTTGCATCGTCAGGCGTCATGAGTATCCTTCGAGCATCCTTTTATTAAAAGCTTCGATTGGTTTAATTAGTCCTAAATGGAAAGACCCATGGCCTCACAATGGATATTTACTGCTTCAAACCAATTAGAGGGATTTAGATCATCATCGTTGTTATATAGTCTACAGAAGTGGTCCTTCCATATCCTCAGCGCTAACTGCGGCTCTATTACAATGTTTCGCTTTGGTAACATTTCTACATTCCTCCAGTATTTCTTCATTCGCGTATCTCATGCTTTTCCGTTTCCTCCTGAGGAGTCGGTGCTAGCCCCTTCTCTTCTGCTCGTAGATGTTGCGAGCAGCTCTGCTGCTTCTATGCAGCGACGCCCTTTATGCCTCTGGTTTTGCTGCATGTGCTTGCTGGTGTTCCTTGTCAAACCAGGGGTTTCGTGGTGGCGGTCGGGTGAAATCCAGAACATCTTGATGGCTTTTTGGCAGTGTTGCCCCTGATTTTCAGTATTCGATTCCGGTCGCATAGGACTTCTTGAGGGGTGAAGGGACACTCGATCGAATAGACTCTGGCGATCTTTTGCAATTATATCCATCTGACGTCAAACTTTCTAACAGTATCGCACTTTGTATATAGCAAGGTAGTGGTCTGAGTCAGTTGGAACGTTCGCACATCCATGAAGCCGGAAATGGTCTTGTGCAGGCTATGCTTTTCGATAGTACTATCAAAGATGAGCTCTCTTCCTACATTTGCGTTGAAATAGCTTAGGAGAATTTTAATATATTGGAATAGCTAGGGCACTGTTTATATGTTTTGTCCAAGAGCTCGTAGCCGTTTGGTGCTGATGTTATTGAATTTAGCCTTCATCGGGATTGTCACACTCACTCACGTGTCTGAAACATAAAACTTCTTCCCTAAGTCTGCCTCCAATGACAAATTCGCATCCAAATAGGCGCTGTTTTTGTTGTATATTGTCAATAGTATATATTGCACTTAATCATCCTCTTTGTGCTTGGCCCAACCCATCGGACTTCCTCGATGGCGGTGATATCTGCTTTACAACAGTTTAGGACTTCCGCTACATATGGTATGCTGAAAGGTACTTGAGAAGCAATACTAGCTTTCAAACCTCACTTAAATCCAAAGGACATCGGAATCATGGGATAAATAAGAACAACACTAACAGCGGCGTTGGAAACCATGCTTAGTTCCATTCCGCTTGATTTATACTGCAGCAATCTAGCGGTCGAGCTCTAAGGCTGAATGAAGGCCTACTATGGTGATCAAACCTTCATACTATCCCGATGAGAGGCTATCAACAAATCAGCGGAAACTGATCACATAACCCCATGGTAGCATTTGAAAGGAGATTCGCTATAAGAATTCCTGACAGTGGTTTCTCGGAAACCAAGATCATCAACAAAAAGAAACCAGCCTTCTATACCAATGGTTCTAAAATGGACGTTGGGACAGAAGCAGGAGTCCTAAGAATAAACCACGAATGCAGTGTCTTTCAAGCCGAACTCATGGCCATTATACAGGCGTGAAAGCAATATCATTGGTAGAATGATATATAGCCAAGCAGCTGTTGAGGCTCTAGACTCTGTTGTAATTAGAACGAGGCTTGTGAGGATCTGCAAAAGTCTTTTAAACGAGATATTCAGAGCCATTACTGTGAGCATCAGTTGAGGTCAGTGCATATGGATCTCTCAGAAAACGAAAGGGCTGATGAGCTTGCAAGAAAGGGTTCGGCGCTGCATGCATCGCAGCCACTCCCTTTGTAGCAAATCCAATTCTCTCTTAAAGAAAGGAAATAGAAGATGAAGCCATCGGTCGAGTAAACCAATGCTGGGTTCATCTGGGCACATGTGCAACAGTAAGGACGCTTTGGCCGGCCTTAAGCAATAAGAGATCTACCATATTTCACTGAGGAAACGGGGTCATCTCTAGCAAAATTACTGCGCACTATGCCATTAGTATTCATGCGGAACGCCTCAGTGTACAACCCACCGACTATTACAAAAGCTGCAGGAACAAGGAGGAAATTAAATCTATTCGTCACCTTCAGTGTAATTGTCCTTCTATATCCGTCAGAAGAATGAGGACTCTTAGTGGTTGGTATGGTATGGTATGAGGGAAGTGCGCCTTAGAGGGTGCTTGCAAGGGAGCCTTTTGATTCATTGTGATTCCTATACATTGTGGTACCATCTCTAATTTGGTTGCCTCTCGGTTGGTCTTGAATCAAAGCAACCTGTGCTCCTGACGAAATATATCATGTTCCAGAGTGGAACTTGCCCCATATCCTCCAGTTCTTCGAAAAGTTCTTCATATAGTGGAAGCGATGAGTTTGAAGATTGGCACAATCACACAGCAAGTGTTTGATAGTTTCGATTTCTTATGTATCATGACGGCTCTGGCAGTAATCAGCCCAGTCCGATGGCCATTGCACCTAGTTAGTACACCTACCATGATACTTTTTTTGTTCATTAACATAGGGCTTTGGTCCTTTTTAGCCATAAGCTGCCTCTGGCTGCCCAGGATGTGTTGATTTTTTCTTGTGCTTCAACGCTTTTAAACGACTTTTGCAGAAGTTATAGGAACAAAGGCGTGATTTTCCTATCCAATCCATCAGAAGATGGTAGTTCGGTAGATCGGTAGTTACTTCTTCTCAGAACTGAAGGACTTAAGTAATGTTGAGTTGAAATGACCTCCTGAGGTTCATATCACTATTTGAATGGTTCTAGCTCATCGGATATGTATTTTGCATGTGCCGGGGTTAAACAAATTATTTTATTTTTTTTTTTTTTTCCGAGGGTGGGTGAAAATCTTCAAGAAGACACTATGAGGATCGACAGCGCGTGCTCATAGTAGTGTGGGATTCTTACCCACTAAAAAACCTCCCTTGTTTTCATTTTTTACTACAACTAAGTATTCGACTTATCAAGTAGTTTTCATTTCACGAAATAATGACGTTTTGCAGGTGACTTCCCATTAGAAGTTCCTGCTGGTTCCGCAGTTTGGACGCGGTTACTTATCGCGCTAAGTCTAAAGGTTTGGTTCTTTGTAGACGGCGTAGTAAATTTATTTCATCCAAAACTTGGAGGACTGTAATATTTACGTGACTTTCTAGTCGACTTTTATGCTTTCGTCTTCTATAGTTTTAATGCCAAGATCTCTGTGGATATCGCTGTTTCTGATATACCACGGCGCATTAATAATACCTCTTAGTACTTTGTTCTCAAAAGTTTGTAAAATTTTAATATTACTTATTTTGGTACAACCCCAGAGTTGTATACCATATGTTTATACGGGCTTTAGCACTTGCTTATATAAAAGCAGTTTGTTCTCTATATTAAGCTTGGAATATTTTCCAAGTAACCAATACATTTCTCTATATTTATTATCTAGTTCTTTGCGTTTTTTCTTAACGTGCGTTTTCCATTTCAGCTTTGCATCAAGTGTCATTCCAAGATACTTAGCCTCGTTTGCAAACGGAATTTGAACCGAGTTTGAAAAGATCGGCAAATTATTTATTTTCCTATAAGTAAAATTGACATGAATAGATTTGGTCTCATTAAGCGCGATTCGCCAAACCTTTGTCCATTCATTTACTCTATCCAAAGCTTCTTGCAGTTTTTCTGTACTATCTTCGACCGTTTTACCTACTGCCAAGATGGCAGTGTCGTCGGCAAATGTAGCTAGCTCAGTGCCTTCTACTTGCGGTATATCACGGGTGTATAATAGATACAAGACTGGGCCAAGGACGCTTCATTACGGCACTCCAGCCCTTATCTCCCTGAAATCCGAATATTCATTTCCACATTTGACGCGGAATAGTCTATTCGTAAGGTAGTTCTTCAAAATATTATATAGGTGCTCTGGCAGAACTTGTCGTAGTTTAAACTTTAAGCCTTCATGCCAGACCTTGTCAAAGGCTTGAGAGACGTCAAGGAATCCGAATTGATGATCCGGGATGAGATGCCTCTCTTCTATAACCGGCTGTATTCGCCTAATCAAAATTCTCTCGAACACTTTGGATATGATTGAAAGAAGCGAAATCGGTCTATAAGACGTTTTTTCATTCGGCGGTTTTCCTAGCTTAAGGACCATTATGACTTCGGCCACTTTCCATTGACTGGGAACATATTCTAGTCTAAGCGCGGCGTTTATAATGAACAGAAGCTTCATTAGACCTTTTCTCGGAAGTGCTTTAAGAACCTCTCCCGTGATTAGGTCGTATCCAGGAGCCTTCTTAGGTTTAAGTTTCTTTATTTCTTCCTTAAGTTCGGTTAGTGTTGCATTTCTTATTATACGATTGCCAATATACGACGTATTTATATTTTGAATAAGAGCCTGTCCATCAAGCGGTTTGAAAGTTTCTTCCAGGTGGGCGGCAAAAACTTGCGCTTTCTCTTTATCATGCCTGGCCCATTCGTCTTGATTTTTCCTTATTGGGGCGACTTGAATTTGAGGTTTTTTAATACCTTTTATAGCTTTTCAAAGCGAATAATTAGAATCTTTTCCTGCCGTTAAGCTTTCTAGGTGAGTTTGCATTTCATTATTCTTAAGGTCTTTAATAGATCTTTTTAATAAGTTACACAAACGGTTAAGATGTGCCTTATGTTGCGGAGCCCGAGTTTGTTGCCATTGCGCTTTTCTCTTCTCCTTAATCATCTCTTTTATTTCCTGCGGATAATTTGGAATGTAGCTGGCCGGCGTTTTCTTAGGTTTCGGAGTATTCTTCCACGCGGCATTCTGTAGGATTTCGACGAAGCGATCAACTTCAACTTCAAGTTCATAGGGCGTTTTAAGTGATACCCTCAGCTCAGTATTTGATTCAATATCTTTTTTGAAGCCATCCCAATTCGTTTTCGCGCTGGTTAATCTGGCCAGGCCTACTTTTTTAATCAGAGCATCGCTTATCTTAAACAATTGAGCACAATGGACTCAAGTTGCTGGTCTAAGTCGGCTTAAGATTTACTTCGATATACTTTAATATTTTTCAACGCCTGGCTCAAAATAAACTGCTTCTGCTTCTCAAAAGCCTAACATCTTTATCGGCAGACCCACTGAACTTTTGTCGTCAATGCTAAGGTTATTCCTCTAAAATTTCGAATAAATTACCCCAATGACTTACGATTGCAACCACACGATTCATATTGTAATGATGGCTTAAAGAAAGTAATGTACCTCCTACGGAAGACTCTAAATTATAGGTTGCAGTTGCTTTCATTACTACGAGTATATATTCACACTGCCGAGTGTTATTAGCTGGTAGACATTTAATTACACAAGTTGCATGAAGAAAAGTGTACGAATTGAAGTAGAAGAAGAAGAAGTTGATTTTCTCACTTCTGTTTTGGAAGTTAGGGGAGTCCTTACAATCTCTCAAAGCCAAATATGTATAGGCATCACTACTACATTTTACAAAGTGAAACGATGTGAAACGAATGATTATGTATTTCTATAAAATATGTATATGTATACAAATAGAAAGGGGCGGTTATTAAATCTGTAATCGTTTGCAGGATTTCAATCAAATGCCAGCAGCATCGGTGCCTTCTCCGCCCTTGAAATGAAATATTATGCGGTAATCCATGCCAGAATAGCAATCGATATTGTTAAGACTTATTTGCCATTAAATCCACTCGAATTAATAATGGTTCTCTCACTCTCTGTTTTTGAGTGTTATGTACTCGTGTATTGGAATTCTGTGATTTGAAAAGAAAACGACAGATGTTTGATATACGTAATCACTCATAGCAATTACTTATAAAATCGGCACAGTTTGTTGCTGGATCTTCGGATTTTCGGAAATATCTTCTTTCCTGTTCTTGTAAGGAACATCTACTTCAATCACTTACCTAGTTCACACCATCTCTATTCTAACGATTTTCATTGGGATTACCTGTACCTATACCAAGTTATTTCAAAATCCATTTGAATGATTTTGAAGGTCGGAATTTGACAATAATTTAGGGAGCATACCAGCATTAAGTGGCGCTACAGCTCAGGTTAGTACCTTAGCCTCAACCAACAAACCTCTCCAGCTAGCCCGGTTATGAGCTAGATCCCTTCGGTTACGCACATCAAGTTGGTTGAGATCCAACTCCACTTTCTTGCGCCACCTAGAGCGAGGTCGTCCTCTACTGCGCCGTCCATCTGGGCTGCTACGTTGGGCATCATCCGCTCTATATGAACCATCCATCTTAGTCGCTGTATGTGACCTCTTCTGGCTAAGTTGATGTCCTTATATAGACCTTACAGTTCCTCCACTCGCCGTCTATGAAGACGGAACCAAAGACGAGTCGAAGAAATTTTCTAATAAGCAAGGGCATCCTCATCCGACTTTGACAAAGTCCACGCCTCTACGCCATACAGCAGGATAATTAGTGTCTTATATAGAGTTACCTTAGTAGTTCGAGATAGAACTTCGTTACTTAGTTTTATTCTTAGCCCATAAAAACACCGATTGGCAAGAGTAATTATTTTCCTTTGATCGCCCCGCTGGTGTCATTTGCGGAGTTCAATATAGAGCCTAGGTAGACAAAGTCCTTTACTACCTCAAAATTATATCTGCCTATTGTGACGTTCTGTCCAAGATGCCGATGTTGGGTGTCCTTTTTTTGTAGACAGTATGTATTTCTCTTTGCTTTTACTGACCGCTAAACCCATCTTTGCTGCCTCGATCTCAATACTCATAAATGCCTCATTGACGGCCCGCTATGTTCTTTCGACTATGTCAATGTCATCGGCGTACGCGAGTAGTTGTACAGACTTCTAAGAGATTGTAGCTCCGGTGTTACCTTGTTAGTTCGTACAGATCTTTCAAGTATTACATGATAGCGCGTCACCTTGTCTAAGACCTTTCCTTGTCTAAGACCTTTCCGACCTCTGTACAAACGGACAAGCTTGGCAGGGATGCCAAGCCTAGACATGGCTCTGTATAACTCATTTCTATACACGCTATCATAGGCAATTTTGAAATCGATGAAAAGGTGATGCGTATCGATTCTATATTCATGGGTCTTTCCTAGATCTGCGGTAGTGTGCATTTTTGGTCGATTCCTGGTCTAAGGTTGCTGCATATCGGTGTCAGGCGTTCACATAATACGGCAGACAGGATCTTATATGCGATGTTGAGGAGACTTATGCCTCTTTAGCTGGCGCAGTTCAGAGAGTCTCTTTTTCTTCAGAATCTGGCAAACGATAGTGAGGTTGCAATCATCGGGAATACTTTTGTCTGACCAAATTTGACAGATACTGCATGCTCATTACCGAAAAGTTCAGTGGCAAAGCCGTCGGGTCCAGCAGCCTTGTTGAATTTAAGTTAAGATATCGCTATGGTCACTTGCCTCTTATCGGGTTGACGGGAATCTTGCCTATCATCATCAATATTGATTGGCTCGCTCTGCCTGATAGTGGAATATTGGTCATTGTCGTCGTTTAACAGTCTACGGAAATGTTTCTTCCATACCCTCACCATCGACTTCGATTCTACTAATATATTATCAGTTTCGTCTCTATAGGCTTCTGTTCTGGACTTGAAGCCCTGGCATGTTATAGAATTTCCTAAACATCATTCCTGCAATAAATCAATAAATCTTCTCGATCGAGCGCTTCTCATGCTCCTTTTACTTCTTTCTGAAAAGTCGATGCTCCTCTTTTCTCTCCGCTTGTAGAGCTAGCGAGCAGCTCTAGTCCTTCTATGCAGTGCCGCTTTGAACGTCTGTTGTTTTGCTGCATGTGCTTACCGGCATTCCTCATCAAATCAGGGGTTTTGTGGTGGTGGTGGCGGAGAGAAACTCAGTACATCAGAGGCAGTATCTCTGATGGCTTGTTGGCAACGCTGCCACTGGTCTTCCGCATTTGCTGCTGGCGGCACAGGACTTAGATTGAAATTAAAAGAAACTCGATCGGCAAAGACTCTGGTAGTCTCTTGCGATTGTAGCCGTCCGACGTCAAACTTCCTCACAGTATTTCGTTGATTTCTCTCCGTTCTGGATATCCGCATTCGTACCTTGGTTACAATTAGCTAGTGATCCAAGTCCACGTTGGCTCCTTCGAAAGTCCGGACACCCAGAATACTGAAAGAGTGCCTAGCGTGGATCGCAGTGTGATCGATTTTGTTGACAGTTTTTCGATCAAAGGAGAGCCATGTTCCCTTGTGAATATCGAGACATGGGAACCGCGTACTAGCTACGACAAAGTTTCGTCCCGCCGCAAAGTCGACTAGGCTGAGTCCGTTGTCGGATGTGATGTCGTGCAGGCTGTGCTTTCGGACCACGCTACTAAAGACGTCCTCTCTTCCTGGCTTTGCGTTAAAATCATCAATCAATCGCCGTAGAAGATGTTGCAGTTTTTCATCCTTCTCTTGCCCGGTTCATCCCATCGCAATTCTTGGATGGCGGTAATGTCTGCCTTGCAGTTGTCTAGGGCATCCGCAAGTTGTTGGGTTGCACTTGGTTTATAGAGGAGCCTAACATCGCACGTGCAGACATGAAGATCGTTGTCTTTTTTACATTCGCAAGGGTCGTCAACAGTTAAATCGTCCTTATCCGAGGCCGTAAAGATACGATTCATTTCAGGATTTAAGAACTGCTTACTGCTCACACTAATTTTTAAATCTGCGAATGAGGGCATCAAGTTACATTTACTCTAAAACTCGGATAGTATCAGCAAAAACTTTTGTGAATTCTGAATCGGACTTACATTTTATTGAGGAACATAAATTAGGAATTTTGGATATGATAGCCCTTAGCTTTTCTGGTATGCATCAAAATATTTAGCTATTCCACCTGGAACCAGTAAGGTGATACCTCCTATACTTTAAACAACACTTAACTAGATTCAAGAAGATTATGATAGTCTCAGACATGCCTCACTACATTCCATCTGACTACAAAGAGAGGGGTGTTCTACACCGTCTTCACAACAAATCAATTGATTTGTATCAGTCATCAATTTATGCGGAAAGATGCTCAAGTATCTAGGTCTTTCGCGCAAAATTCAATCAAGTCACGATGTTAGGATGGAAAAAAAAAAAAAATAGAAATCATCCCATAGTCAAGTGCTTTCCACGATCATGGCATCTAACACTCAAAATTCAATGACGACGAAGATCTTTACTATCATCAAGGAGAATAAGAAAATAAAAGAAAGAAAAACACATCTCTAGCCTGACATTCTTCCCACACACTAATCAACCATTCTTCTTCAGCGTCTTCTTGTTCACAGTTTTTGCTGTCTTCAGGTGATTCTATGGAGTGGGTTTGAAGGAAAAAAGTGAAAATTCACCGACTACCTTGAAATTATGCGCTTTTCACACACAGTAGCAAGTCGTCGCAGATTTCCTCATTGTTCCTAGGAAACCAGCACTCACACTGAGGCAAAGGTTGCCTCGTAAGATGGGATGAGAATGAAAGTCAAAATTTTGAGCCACCAAATGAGTGCGAACTTTTCCATGGAAATTATGCCTTTTTCCGCAACTCTTTGAGTCGACAGAATGGGTGGAGTGTCTGCTTTATGTTTGGGAGGTACCCTATGGATGCGGTATTGCGGTCTGCAAATTGGTTTCGTAGTCAGACAAGAATTGGTTTTCTTATGAATGGAGATACTAGGAGCACCTCTTCCCCTGTTTGTCTTTGTTACGTGGAAGCTAGAATTCTGAGATTTTTTTTTTTTGTGAACAATCTAAGTATCTTGGAGTAAAGGAGTTTTGACGATACTTTTGAGTTTAACTTGGAGCGGAAGAGATATGAAGGGATATTGAATAGGAAATTAAGTACTGCATTGCACACTACGAATGATGATTTATTCGAATTCACTGAGACTGATTCGCGGCCTAGTACGACTGCGTAAGTAGTATTCTTTAGAAATGCTGAGAAAGGATTCACTATTGTCAAGCTTAAACATCCACACTAGTCGGCGGCCAATATGTCCATATGGAATAGGGTTAATGGTATCCGCAGCTGATCAAGTGGTTTGCTGCACCCTTCGATCCATACAAAAAAAGAAAAAAAAAAAACAGATCTGGTGTCAATACCAAATCGCCCTCATACGAGGAAGTGGTGAATTTGTCTACAGCCGATAGAGAATAGTCTATCTATCCTCTCACTTGCTTCAATATCGTGTGAATTTGCATCAGAGGCAAACCCATAATATGTATTAAGTCATGCAATGGGACTTCTGGACGTTGGACTCCTTCTATTCCTCCAGGCTACTACCGTGTAGTCAAGGGAAAATCTGGAGAAACAACTGCACAGTTGACCCATCACTTTGAGACCTCGACAAACCATAAGTTGTTTAGGTTCGTCAATCAGTCTCCAGTTATTTTCGGTGAACCAAGCGCCTCGCCTTCCCTGCGTTCTACCGACAGTGCTTTCTGGTTTAGACGTAAACATTTTTTTCCACAGCTAACCAATGGTCTTGGACGGTCACGGGTAATAAGCTGATGATTGTCTCCACGCTTTGTGCAAATTGGTCCGTTAATTGTTGGCGCACTGAGGATTAACTTTGGGCATTCTGAAAATCAAGAATAGTTCTCGATTGTAATTGGATTTATTTACTATAACATGGAGATCTCTTGCCATCCCATTATTGGCTCCCCGCCTGTTTCGAAAGCCCAAAAGACAACTTCTTAAACGTCAACTGATCGGCAAATGATCAATTTGGTTGAACGTTGCTTGTCTGTTAGCTGAAACTTAATGCCGTCTATGACAAGGCGATAGAAATTGAAGAAATCTACATATCGTTTAACGTTATCATTATGGTCGCCAATGCCGTATTTCGTAATAACATATCTGAGCCCCGGGTTGTCATTACCTACCTTTCTATTCAAGTCCTTCATCACTATAACAAGGTCTCCGTTTGGCATTCCATTATAAGGCGTCTAGCTGACTGTATAAATTGCCTCTTTATCCTGAAATGTTCCATCTGTCGGGGCGTAACACCAGATTATTCTGATGCATCACATTTCATTCCAAAACTTGGCTGTGCGGCTGCTACGAGATAAGCCCTATCCGTGCCAGCATCAGTCCAACATCATATTCTCTATTAGTTTCGGAGGACTTCCCAGAATAGAGCAACACAGTGTTACGCGTCGGAGATAAGAACTCATCCGTACCTAATCGGCTTGTTTCGTTTAATCCCTTATGTCAATAAATTTTAAAATACGGAGGTGATGTGTTGGTAGTGCGCATGCACCAAGTCAACAGCCAACTATGGATGGACGAAGGCAAGCTCGATGACTTGAGTATCAGCTCCATATGTAAGAACTGTCGAGGCATATCCCTGCTTAATGTCGCACATAAAGTCCTATCCAACCTATTGTGTGAACGTCTAAAATATTTTGCAACACAATAATCGGCATGTAACAGTGTGGCCTCCGACACGGCACATCGACAGTAGGCCAAATTTTCATACTAAAGCAAATCCCGCAAAAGACCAACGAATATCAAGTCGATACTCACCACCTTTTCATCGGCTTTTAGGCCACTTATGACAGCATTCAGCGTAACGGCTCTTCTGAACTCATCCAGCCATGCACCAGATTCCGACAAGCAGATGCGCTGTCATGTGGCTTCTTCAATGTTTTGCTGGAGCAATGCTTAATCAAATATTTTATATGATTATTGAAAATGCATTATTTTTTAATTCAATGGCAGTCATTTTTAATATTTGCATTATAAAAGTATACATATGTATGCACGGTTCGCGATATCTGGGTACAAACATGTTTTTTTAAGTAGTGTAATAGATTTAAAAATACATAAGTGGCATTTCTGATCGCTCCCTTACGCCCATAAAATCCGTCGCGCATTTCTATTTAAATTGACCTATATACAGTGCGCGAATAAATATAGCTAAATTCGTTTTTATGTTGTGCTACTCTCAATTTGTGCATGCATGAACTTCAATATGTGAATATGAGAACTTCAGAGCGTTTTTTTTTTTTTTTTTTGTTGCGCCAAGGGATGTGGCAATCTTCGAAAGATAGTAGTAGCCCAGGCTGCTAGCATGCACGATTCGCAAGTCCGAATAATCGATGCCAGGAATGCGCCTACGTACTAATCCACACCCTGCACACTTCTACCACTCTCCCCGCGGGACTGCCGTAAGGAATTACTTCGCGGGCCTGGTTAGCAATTTATATACAGTGCGCAATTTATATACTGTACTTTCTGCTTCTCGACGTATTCTTTTCTGAATTCGAAGCTCTTTTTGCACCTGCGTAATAAATGCGCAAATTTTCATCCATTTTTCCTCAGATTGTACCATATTATGGTCTGTGAGGAATGGAGGACTGGGAAGGTCATTTCTCCAGTTTTCAAATCGCCTACAGTAGAAGACTGCATGCTCCGTATCTTCCTCCTGGTCTGGATATTCTGGGCACAAAGGAGAGCTATCGTGTCCAAACCGGTGAAGTATTTGCGATAACCTCCATGGCCAGACAGGAACTGCGCTAGGTAGTAGGTGCAGTTCCCATGTGCTCGGTTTATCCAAATGTCGATGGTGGGAATTCATTTATAGGTCCACCTGCCTTTAACCGTATTATCCGATCGAGCTTACAACACAGCTATTGAAGCTGCTTTTTCTTCTTCTATAACCCTTCTTCTTTCGCTAGCCTCTTGACGGCTCGAGCCTCTCCGATTGTAGATTCTCTGCATCTCGTTCGCGAGGATGTCGATACGAACCATTCCTGCTATGACAAAGGCTGCCTCATCAGAGATAGTTCAAAAACCACTGATGGTCCTTATAGCACAGAGTCTGTAGGCTGATGTAAGTTTCCTCCTTGTTTCTTTGGTCGCGAGAGCCCCCGCCCAAACTGGAGCCGCATAAAGAAGGACTGAGCTGACAACTCTGGATAGTAGGATTCTCCTAGCATATCCAGGTCCTCCAATGTTGGGTATTATCCTTGAGAGTGCTGCCAGAAGTCTTGACGCTTTTTTGCTTGAATAATCAACATGTTGTTTAAACTGCAGTCTATTGTCGAGCATTACTCCTAGATATTTGATGGCTTCCTTGGATCTGATGATTTGGGTTCCAACCTGGACATTCATGTATTCCACAGATTTCCGACTGGTTATTAGAACAGCTTCAGTTTTGTGGTCAGCTAATTCTAGACCGGCGGATCCTAGCCAGCTTTTGATTTGACTGATTGCCACTTTGTAGCTGATTCTAATTTACTGATTTCTTTTGCTACGGTGACAATAGCGATGTCGTCAACAAATCCAATTATCTTCACTTTAGGTGGCAATGGTAGTCGTAAAACTCCACCGTACATTATGTTCCACAGTAAAGGGCCCAGCACCGATCCTTGTGGGACCCCAGTTGTAATATCGCAGTACTTCACTCCTTTGTCGGTATCATACCTCAATTTCCTGTTGGTAAAGTAGGTCGCCGTTATCTGCAACAAGTAAAATGGTGCATCCATCCTAGCAAGAGATCTTCTTATAGTAGGCCAGTCTGCCGAATTAAACGCGTTTTCAACATCTAGCGTCACTGCTGCGCAGTATTCCTTGGTGCCGTATCGCCATCTTTCTCCCTCAATCTTTTGCTTCCGCCGCTATATTAACTACCGCTTTAATGGCTTCAGTTATTGAGCTCGACTTTCGAAATCCGAACTGGTGGTTGGACAAAGCCACTTTCTCCTCCGGTATTGTGAGCAATCTGTTGTAAATGACTTGTTCCATGATTTTTCCCATAGTGTCCAGTAGGCATATCGGGCGATATAACGATGGGTCTCCTGGGGGTTTGTTTCCTCTTGGTAATAAAACAAGATGTTGCAGTTTCCATCGATTAGGAAAAATTCCTTCTTCTAGATACGTTTGTATCGTTGCAATAAAGATGTCGGGCCTTTTTGAACAGCGGCTTTCATTGCTTTGTAAGGGATGCCGTCAGGTCCGGGTGTCTCGTTGCCACCTATCTTTCTGGATGCGATTGTCAATTCTTCTGTTGTAATCACTGGAATTACCCCTGTAAGGGCTTTGTTTTTTTTTGTTTAGGTTGCACCAAGGATGTGTAATAGTCATAGATACTAATAGCCCGAGTGCTACTAGCATGCACGATTCGCAAACCTGAGTAATCGATTCCAGGAATACGCCTACGTACTAAACACACACCCTACACACTTTAACCACTCTCCCCGCGGTACTACCGTTAGGTATTTCTTCACGGGCCTGGTTAGCAATTATGCTCTAGTCTGCGAGGCCGCCTCTTGGGCTCTTCTTAGGGCTTCTGCTCTTCGCAGCGCGTTCTGCACACACACTATGTATGAGCAGATCTCCATCCACTCGCCCTCTGATCGTGTCATGTGACTTACAAGATTTTCTGGACTTGGCAGGTTTGCTCTATCTTCTGCAAAGCGTTTGCAGTAGAAAACTGCATGCTCCACGTCCTCCTCTTCGTTTGGATATTCTGGACACAGGGGCGAGCAATCGTGTCCAAATCTATGGAAGTATTTCCGGTAGCCACCGTGTCCGGACAGGAACTGTGTGAGGTGGTAGTTACAGTTCCCCCTCGCTCTCTCTGTCCATGATTTTATAGTGGGAATGAGCTTGTGGGTCCAACTGCCTTTGCAGAGCTGTCCCACCTGGTTTGCCACAGCGTTGCTGATGCTGCTCTTTCCGCCTCCTTAATCCTTTTTGCCTCTTGCCGGTTCGAGGGACGTCTAAGGTATACCCTCTGCATCTCTTCAGTGAGGATGTCGATTGGGACCATCCCAGCTAAAACGCAGGCTGCATCGTCTGAGATAGTTCGGAAGCCGCTGATCACTCTAATTGCGCAGAGCCTGTGAGCTGATGATAGCTTCTTCCTGCACTCACTTGTCGCCAGTGTACCTGCCCATATCGGGGCAGCGTATAGAAGTACCGAGCTGACCACTCTGGACAGCAGGATCCTGCGTGCGTATCCAGGCCCGCCGATGTTCGGGAGCATTCGGGAGAGTACTGCCTGCATCAGCGATGCTTTCTTACTAGAACACTCGACGTGGGCTTTGAAGCGCAGCCTGTTGTCGAGCATGTCTCCAAGGTACTTCAAGAATTCTTTGGACCTGATTGTCTGGTTTCCGACCCGGAAGCTGGCATATTCCACCTTTTTGCGGCTGGTTATTAAGACAACTTCGGTCTTGTGGGCAGCTAGTTCCAGACCGGTAGACTCCAGCCATTCCTTTATTCTTATAACTGCCTCATCCGTGGCAGACTCCACCTCGTGTACGTGCTTGGCTACTGTAACCACTGCGATATCGTCAGCGAAGCCAATTGCTTTGACTCCCTTGGGCAGTGTTAGTCGCAGAACTCCGTCGTACATAATGTTCCATAGGAGAGGTCCCAGAACCGACCCTTGTGGGACTCCCGCGGAAACACTATAGTGCTTAACGCCATCGTCAGTATGGTTTCTTAGCTTCCTATTACTGAAGTAGTCCGTGACTATCCTCAGCAGATAGTATGGTGTATCAATCCTGGCCAGGGATCTCCTAATGAATGACCAGCTTGCCGAGTTGAACGCATTTTTGACGTCGAGCGTTTCTACTGCGCAGTATTTCTTCGTCCCCCATTTCCACCTTTTCCCTTGTATTGCTTCAGTTGCTATAACTACTACCGCCTTTATGGCATCGACGGTAGAGCGTGATTTTCTGAAGCCGTACTGACAGTCTAACAGGGCTCCGTTTTCCTCCGCCACCACAAGCAGTCTGTAATAGATGATACGCTCTAAGATCTTTCCCAGCGTATCGAGCAGGCATATTGGGCCCCTGTAAGGGCTGTATCTACCGATCTGCCACAGATGTATACATGTTGTGATTCAGATAGATAATTATCGCCGATCGCGGCGGATACGACCGTAGTTATTATTTTATTATATGTACCTAAGTATATATGTAGATAAATAAGATATACATAATGCTCGCTGGGGCAAATTGTTATTAAATTAAAAAGCTCTCTCCAATGACTTCTGTTGTAGTTGAATAGTATCAAAATGATGTGCATTATCCTTGCCAAGTATGAGGATTTTGAAGTCGTACAATTTACAAAACTCCTAAGACTATGTACGGGATATTATGAAATATGAAGCTAAAGGCCTAAAACTGGTAAAAATCGTAAGGGAAATGTCAGTCGTCGTGGTTGAAATAGTCTAAAAAGTCTAAAAGATTATAATTTGGAACGCAGTCCTGATCACCTTGCCTTTCGATTTTCAAATAAACGTCATAATACCATAACACCAATCATTTACTCCTTGTAAATTAAAGCAATTAATATTTTTAGGATAATTACGTATACGTATGCACATCCTAACATCACTTTCGGTTTTCAGTAATTAACTAATTAGAAGGCAAAAAAAAACTTCATAATTTGAGCATTTAGTGGTAAGATAGTATCGCTCACATAAACGCAAACTTAATATGTACATCTAACTAATTACTACCGCTTGTTCATACTTTTTGCATGCCCGACGGTATTGTACACGATAATGATGGCAATGACTGTCTCAATGCGCAATCACCCCAAGTCATTTTATAATTAATGCACAAAACTCTTGTAAAACACCCATAAATGTTAAACACAACAATCATTGTCAACATTGACCATCATCAATGCTGTCATTTTCTTAGCAATGAAAAAAAAATAATAATAATAATACCATAATGATGATACAAACATTTAGTGAAGAAGAAATAAATGTGAAAATGTTTTCTTCTTCTTTTGTCAAGTTTGACAGAAAGCCATACTCAAAAGGTATAAGCTCTACGACAATGGTGAACTATCGAACATATTCTAGCATTGGCTGGCTCCATCTATTATGCACTTAAGTAGCTCTCAATGCAATTTGTTCCGTCATTGTTCAGCATTTTTGACATCTGTCAATGAACTTTGTATTTAGGTCAAACAATTCGGCGAAACGGATCAAAATCAATTTGTCTTTTTGGACCATTAACCGGGTGCCGTGTAATTTCGTAAACAAATTTCGCAAAGCGAATGAAAGACGGGATCATCTGTCATCTGTCAGATTTATTATTGATCCACACACGCTTCAAACATTGTTTATGATAAATATTTCTTTGGATTAAAGTTCTAGGTAAAGATCGGGATCATAAAACATAAAAATTAAGCAAAAGTGGTAAGAGTTGAGTAATAGTGTTGAAATCTATTAACAAAGGGCAGAGTGTCACATTAGACGAGCATCGTTTTGTTTTAAGTGTTTCTGTTCAGTGATTGTGACGTTAGTAGAGTTGACACACTTGTGTGTGTATTCATTCTATTCACTGAATTACTGGAAATTACCTCAGTGAGTAGTTTTGTAATTTTTTTGACTTTTATCATGGCCCTGGTGACATGGACTACGGCCGTGAATTTTAAAGATGCGGCACGTAGGAAAATACTCGTACCTATACTCGTATGGAAATGGAAATTCCTAAGATACTAGTCTTATCTATATGATGAATGACAATTTTTCGGCTTGGGATAGATCAGTTTAGTAGATTATGGGACGAAGATATGCTGCCCTGAATTTAGGGAAATTTTATTGTCGAGTGGTGTAGGAATGTGGTTAAAATTTCGGGGAAGTTTTACGAAAGTGTAAGGTTACTCACGTTTATTTTAGATAAATTTTCTAATCGCAAGTATGTTGAGGTCTTGATCCAATGTTCTTCGAATTTCCCCTTTGATATCCATAACTAAAAAAAGAAACGTGGAAATATGTTTGACTTTCATGGTTATCTATGCCCCTAATCGGCATTAAGCTTGTACAAACCGAAGCAGGGTTGCATAGGAATGAAACATTTTTCTGCGTAATTAGGTATTATCTTGTGCAAACAATTGGCAGAATTTTAGGCGTGATATTTGAGTGCAGATATCTGTATTAAGGCGTAGTTTACCCTAGGTCGGTTTGACGAAGGTTTATTGTAAGGCCCGGCTACAAGAGCAATCCATTCTATACTGCTTTGGAGTTTCAAACCATGCTTAAGCTTCAATAAATCCACAAGTATCTCTTAAAGATCTACCCTGTACAATTTTTCAATCGACGAGAAAGTTCAAAATACTTTCATGTACTCGTACCTTCTTATCATTCTAAGCCCTACAGACGCCTTTCACAGTCATAACGCTGGATGTTAAAAACGCCTTCAACACCGCAAACTTTGGATTCTGCGAGTACTTACCGCGAAGACAGTACCTCAACACCCGCAGAAAATACTGGCGGACTATTTTAGAAATAGAATACTGCACTATTGCACCGACGACTGAATGAGGCAGTATAAAGTTTCCCCAAGGCTCCGTACTAGATGCACTACTGTGGAATCTAATGTACGATGTCGTCCTCAGACTTCGCATACCGAGATCCTAGAAAATAATTGGCTTCGACTATGAGATAGCGATGTTGTAGTGAGCAAATTTCTTGAAGAGTTGGAACATGACAGAAATGAAGCTATCGAGATGGTCCAGGACTTAAAACTAGCAGAGGAAAAGACCAAAGTAGTGCTCATCAGCAGATGAGTTATGGAGACTATAAGAGCAACCTTGGGCGATCACATTGTAGTTTCCAAACCGGAGCTGAAGTACCTTGGCGTTCCTATAGATGCAAGGTTAACTTTTGAGTAACATCTGCAACACGCAGCTGAGAAGGCAGCAAGAACAACGACTGCCCTGACAAGGATCATGTCAAATATTGGAAGACCTAAACAGAGGAAGAGACTATTCTTAGCAAGAGTTGCGACGTCGATAATGCTTTACGACTCCCAAATATGGGCAGGTGATACGAAATCGTACAAAAGGAAGACGGAGGCGGTCTACAGAACTAATGCCTTTCGAACAACCTCCTACGACACGGCATTCGTATTGGCTGGAATGGTGCCAATAGACCTCCTCGTTAAAGAAGCCTAACGGAAATATCGTGCCAGCAGGACAATGGTCATAGGGACGAGTCGAAGTGACACTGAAGAACAAGCCTCGAAGAAAAGAATGACAGGAGAGATGGAACTTTTCTGACAAAGAAAGATGGACGCAGAGACTGATCCCCAATATAGATCCTTGGGTAAATAGGAAGCATGGAGAACTGAACTTCTACCTGGTGCAAATGCTTACTGGTCATGGATGTTTCAAAGTCTACGTCCACAGATCTGGACCCGAAGACAATCCTTATTGCCCAACGTACACGGAAGCAGTCGACGATGCGGAATACATCATTTTCCACGTTGCATGATGTCACGAAGAACGTAACTTGCTGGGGAATAAACTGGGTGTGGATTTAACACCAGAAAACATCACCAGACAGATGCGGAGCATGCAAGAAGTTTGGTAAGCAGTGGCTACCATCATAAGAGAACAACGAAGACATGAGGGACAGCGAAACGTGGCGCAGACGGCTGCTAACACGCACGAGCCGAGTACGTAAGGCTAAAGCCCCCCCCCCTTGCGATGAAATGCTTTACAGCAGTACCACGAAAACCAGGGATACAAGGGGAAGTGAGCGTAGTGGATGGAAATCCCACACTGTTACTGAGTACGGACTCAGTTCCTACGTGAAAATTTATTGAACTTTACCTGATGTTTACTTTCTTTCGAATATAAGTCACGGCTTAGAGTACTTCCGTTTGCAAGGTGCGCCTCTGATTGATCAACGGATCTCGTAAATTGTAGTGTAAACTCTCATGATCATTTGGGGAGTTGGTTTGAAGGTTTTGCCGAACGAGCATCATAGAAGCTATCATGGTCTGCACTACCTTTTTAATGTTCAGTTTAAACACTTTTTTTTTTTAACCCTGCCAATTATTCTGAGTGAGATTTTCCAACAGACGGTCAAACTGCGGTAATTTCCTCTCATTTATGAATTGTTTCAACTTGGTTCTCGAGATTCGCTAAGAGTATCCACCACATCATTCACGTGAATTGGCAACGACAATCAGTAACGCAACTGCAATTTTTCGTTTAATTTTTCCAGTGACCCCCCATAATTTCAAAAATTTTAGATCAAGATATGGGTCACTCATGAGGAAATCAATAAAAAAGTGAAAACCTTATACCCTGAGCTAAACAAGTCATTACCCTTGAAGGAACTCAGCACAACAATGGAATGCGTACATAGGCACATATGTGGACATAAAGGATATATGGATTAGTTGGATGGTTGGTTATCTTCTATGGTCTTCTTCTATATCTGCATATATAATCTATCCATATCTATTGATGCATATAATGAAAATATAGTGAGTCGATTGTTTCTGTCTGTCTGTGCACGCATCACGCAGAAACTACTGCATGGATTTTAATGAAACTCGGCATCGCTATAGCTTATATCATGGTTCAAGATCTACGCTACCTTTTATCCCGAATTGAATTAACTTTTTCTTGGCCATGATCTCGAATCTGGACTCAGTGGAAGTAATAAGTTTTTTTTTTTTTTTTTCTATTCTCCTTTCGCTGTCTCTTTGCAGTCTTTAAGAACTTGGCCGATTCTGCGACGGAAGGGGGAAGGTACTCTTCGTGGGTTCTTATTCTTCGGTTTCCTTTTCTTTTATACCTGCTTGATGGGGTGTGTGTCCTCTGGTGGGGTGGTGGTGCTCACTCGGGTAGGCATGAGAATCCCGTGCTACTAGTTATGCTCGGCTCCATGTTCCTGCATGGTTACGTGTTAAAAAAAGTTCCTCCTATTGCTAGTTCCCCTGCGGCACCGCCAATCAACGCATTCTTTCGCAGGGGCAGGTTTAACATTTTGTCACTTGTTTTAGCTTCCAGCGTTGGCGGAATCTTCTTTTCACGTTACTTGTTCGTCTACACCCAGCTGCTGCGTCATACTCGTGATAACTTGGTTTGCAGTACGCCGCGTTCGCTCCTCGCCAACATAAATGTGATCAGGCTTTCTGGGGGCAGCATTCCATCAATACATGCTCTGCGTTCTGCACTTTTCTTCACAGTGCTGGCGGAATGGGTCATCCGTGTGCTTGTACTTATAGAGGTACTCAAGGAATCATCCGTGCCCCGATAGAAATTGTGTTAGGTAGTAGTTCCCCCCACAGGTTGCTGGCTCACGTTGCCTAGTCTAGAATCAAAGCCGTAGACAACCCCCACTTGCAATTTTAGCCGACACATATAACGGTTTATACGTATAGTTGCCCGGGGCCCATCACTATGAGGTAAAGCAAGCACTTCATCACGAACTTTATTGTTGAGCTTCTGGCCCAAGCCAAGTGGATTGGACACACCCTATGGCGCGACGACATCTCCATTGCGAAATACGCCATGCAGTGGAGTCCGCTTACCCAGGCAGGCAGAACAACGGGACACCCTACGCAAACGTGGCGCAGAACAGTGGAGAGGAATCAAGCTCTTTGGGAATGAGTTATGGTAGCGAACAAGATGGCGCGGAGACATTGTTGACGCTCTATGTCCCTCGAGGGGTGAAATGATTTAAGTAAATAAGTAATCATAAAGATTTTCTGTCCAAACCTCATGCCCAATCATGTTTACCAGAAACGGGTCGAATTCAATAGACAACCATACAATGACAGTGGCAGTGGATTCGTCATACATTTCTAATAGGCGACAATTCATAGCTAGCTACAAGCTGCAATGGGACTTGGTAACCCAAGATAACCGAACCGCGGATCGACCGAGTATATCACGCAATACGGCAGAGCAGGAGTCGCGACAACTTCTGAACAGTTGGAGAGAGCTAAGACGTGTTGGCAGAAACCGTACCCGATTGAACGTAGGCGTAAGGACCCATATGCGCTAGGACAAATAAGGGGAACAGGAGGTACATAGAAATACTCAATCGCTGTTTGCTTTGTATCGCTCTCCTTATTTGGTGTCCTCTGATTTTTTTGTCGGGATAGGAAGCGCTCGACTGGAGCACTCAGACGCAACTGGTCCACTGTACTAACAGATAGCAAACACTGATTTACCCATTTTATTGAGATGTCCTTGTCTTTCTAAGAAAGCCAAGCAAGCACTCACCTCATCAGCACCGAGGATCTGCCACTTGATACGAGCAAAGGCCGGACACTCACAGAGATAATGTTCCGCGGTGTCGTCGCTCTCTCCACAAGCGTCGCAGATTGTAGTCTCACTTAAGCCCAACACGTTAAGGTGCTTGGCGAAAGCAAAGTGCCCTGCCAAGACGCCAATAAGTTGTCTTGTAACAACCCAATATTAATTGGCAACCTAATTTCTCATTTTCATTTTCTCATTTTATTCATTTCATTAATTTAATTCATTTCATTCATTTTGTATTCATTTCATTCATTTTATATTCATTTCATTCATTTTGTATTTAATTCATTTCTTTTCTTTTGCTTAAATAAATTTTTCCTTATAAATTGTATTAAAAAATTAATTAAGAATAACTTTAAGAAACATGAAATTACTTTTGTTAGTATTGTACAATAGAAGTTAGAAGAGCTCTAATCAGCTGTGGGTAAGAAAAGCATTTTAAAAAAAGCTCCCACAGAGTACTATATAAGGACCGTGTCGATCGCAGAAAAGTCGCTTCTGAGTCAATCGGGAGTTTGATATGTTTGGTTGTACGGAGGTATACTACCGCCTACAATAAAAGATACCACACTCTCTGCGCGTATTACACTTTATTGAGTTTTTGTTCTTCAACGAATACTGCGGTCTTCGACTGCATACTCGTGGGAGCATAAAGCTGAACAAAGGCCGTTAGCTCAGGAATTTTGCACATATGTAAACAATAATTTTTTTTCATTTTGGCGCAATAAAATTTGTTTTTTTAAAAATTAAAACGTTTGAGTTGTCAATCGCCACTTCCACTCCTACAGCTCTACCAGCATTGCTACGCTACAGTCCGCAGTTTTTTCTGCTGAGAGACAGCAAGAATGCCGCTGATTTCTTGCCCAATCCGGGAGCATTCGTTTAGTCAACCTGCATGCTGGAGAGTCATGCTACACAGAATTGTGCTCGTGAGAGACCCAATCGTCAATGGAAGCCCTTACCGAGGACGCATGGAGACCCAACGCGGATTCGACACCTGAGAAAGCCTCCTTTGAGCCTTGTCTAGCAATCTCATCGGAGGTCTCGTTCCCCAAGATCCCAATGTGACCTTGGACCCAGATAAGAGACAGAGAATTCCGCCTTGCGATCAAATAGTTTTCTGTTTCACGAACTGTTTTGGAAGTGGTTACAGAGTTAAGCAAGGCCTTAAGCACAGCCTGACTGTCACTACAGACACTCCCCTGATAGTCCAGCCATTTCATAGCTACCACAGTGCCAGCATTATAATCCATGGATGTTTCTAGCTTTCGTACTTTGGCATACAACGCTTCCTAGGAATGATAGTAATTTAAATTTTTCTTTTGTGGTTGTTAAGGTCCTGTCTTATCGTCGAGATGATAAGGGAGAAAAAGAGGTGACTGCATATGTGTGTTGTTCCCCCCTGAAATCACTTCCATTGTTCTTACAAATTTGGTTACACTACAACCTTTTAATTTTTAAACAACCTCCCTTCAACCAAAGGGTTAAGATGGAACCAGGGAATCAAAATTAACTCCATTCCAATTAGAGTCTAAAAACTTAAATAAAACTTGCTTTGAATCACTTGCATTCCCCTCTACCTACTCTCATTGAATCCTAAGATATTATTGCATCTAAATTCATTACGTAAACAAAATTAAATAAACGTTTGCGTTAATATGTTCAGTAGGTACCTAACCAACTTCGGTGTAACATCAAAGTACGTACTTATATAGCACTTTAAATTAAAAGGTTCCAACACCTGAACGTGTTTCCACGGTAAACGCTCTGGATGATAGGTATCTATCTAATTTTATGACTTCATTTATAGCTGCAACGATTGCAGGCAGCCCTTATTTACCCACACAATTACTGCATCGTAAAATCAGTAATACGTATCTTATGTTACGCATTTGCTTAATTTACCATAGGTATGTAGGTTCTCGTACCTTTTATGGGATCATATGGCGTTGTAAAATCTTTTCCATGTTAAGGGAAACTGAGGAAATTTAATTAAAGATAACTTGTTGAAGAAAGGAAAAAAGTTCTTTTGTTTGGAGTAAGTTTGAAATTTTATAATGAATACATATTTACAAGAGGGATCATGAGTGGGTCCTTGCTACGTATACCTTCATACCTACATACACATAGCGCTATGCTATACACGCGACAGATGCCAAGAATTGGTCGATATGTTGGAAGAAGACGAACGAACGAAGAGGGTAGGTACCCTTATCAAAAGTTTTCCTCTTGAAGGAATATGATTATAGGGAAATTAAAAATCATTGCAGTTAGGTTAGGTACACATGTGGTATCTGCTGGTTCTCAGAAAAAGATATTGACATTGCTTTGAGGACTAGTCTCCTGTGGCAAAAAGGAAGTTTTGATTAAATAGCGCTTAAAGGATGGCACTTTTTTTTTGAAAAGTGAGGGGTTGAAGCCTTGAGAAGGCTCAATGTGACCCATCGAATTACTGCAACCTACATAGTGATCTTTTCTACTTTCCTCTAGAAAAGGAGACATTATGTGTTGCGAATTGTGTGCTGGAAATCTTGAAATCAAGTTCTCGAAGGAAACCAAGCTTGCTTGAGCTGAGGAGGATGTTATATCAGATGGGGAGCTAAACCATTTTGTTGCTTGGTTAGTTGAGGTGGCGGCTCAAAAAGAACCCAATTAGCGGTGTATTGCCCCATTTTAACAAAACTCATGTGCACCTGGTTGTATGATTGAGGAATATGGATATGCTAGACCCAGTCTGTCGAGTTTAGGTAAAGAATGCTCCAATCCTTTTCTCAGATATTTCTCCCAGGTCGTCGAAGAAGGGGGTACCTAGGGTACGCTCTCTGGTTCTCTTCTTTTTTTTTTTGTCGGGATAGGAAACACTCGACTGGAGCACTCAGACGCAACTGGTCCATTGTACTACCGGAAAGCAAACCATGATCTATTTGAATTTCCTTACCCTATTTATCCTATTCCTTTTATTGGAATTTCCTTGACTTTCTAAGAAAGCCAAGCAAGCACTTCAGTGATGAGGAGCTTATAGTACCAGAACTCACCACATCCGCACCGAAGATCTGCCGCCAGATACGAGCAAAGGTCGGACACTCACAGTGATAATGTTCCGCGATGTCGTCGCTTTCTCCACAAGCGTCGCAGATTATAGTGTCACTTAAGCCCAACACGTTAAGGCGCTTGGCAAAAGCGAAGTGGCCTGTCAAGACGCCAATAAGTTGTCAACAGTCTTTTCTGCTGAGAGACAGCAAGAATGCCGCTGATTTCTTACAGACGTCCGAGAGCATGCGTTTAGTCAACCTGCATCCTGGAGGGTCATGTCACACACAATTGTGCTTGTGAGAGACCCAATCGTCAATGGAAGCCCTAACCGAGGACGCTGGGAGTCCCAACGCGGGTTCGGGACCTGAGAAAGCCTGCTCTGAGCCTTGTCTAGCAATCTCATCGGAGATCTCGTTCACCAAGATCCCAGTGTGACCTGGGACCCAGATAAGAGACAGAGAGGTCAGCCTCGCGACCGAGTTCAAAGAGTTTTTGATTTCACGAACTATTTCGGAAGTGGTTAAAGGGTTAAGCAAGGCCTTAAGCGCAGCCTGACTGTCACTATAGACACAAGTCGTAAGACTCCTGTCTGGTTCTCACTAGGACCGGGCATCTGCAAGGAAAGTGAAAATGAGATTCTCTCTCATTAACATCTCTTCAGGTACAGAAGAAGGTATTATTGAGGATACCAAGCTTTGCTGTTTGGTCTCCTATCGGCCAATGGCCTGTACTGATGACTACTATTCTTGCAATATCTGGTCTTTATCTGCTAAGTAG
Source organism: Brachypalpus laphriformis (assembly GCA_945910035.1). Classification (NCBI taxonomy): domain Eukaryota; kingdom Metazoa; phylum Arthropoda; class Insecta; order Diptera; family Syrphidae; genus Brachypalpus; species Brachypalpus laphriformis. The sequence continues at coordinate 41,790,925 of OX246753.1, forward strand.
CACCTTGATTTAGGTTTGTTATAGCTGGGCTATATCTTTCTTGATATAACGCAGCTAGAAAGTGATTTCCACTCGTGGTAAGCTAACTTTGAGAACTTGTTGTGAATGCTACCCTTGACGACTCATAACGGAATATTGACTCTTTCTGCCACAGAGTCGCTAAGGGTTGACCCTTGTCTGGCCAGATCGTCCGCTCGCTCGTTTCCCCCTAAGTTACTGTGTCCAGGGACCCAGATGAGGGTGGTTTTTAACTGAGTACCTAGTTTGTTTAGTTCTTCCTCGCATTGCTCTACCAGTTTTGAAGATGTGATAGCTGAATGGCTATCAGTGAAGATCGCAAGATTGCGGTTAAGAGTTGGGGGGACATTCAGTATGCGGCAAGCCTCATGAATCGCGAGAAGCTCCACTTAAAAGGCGGGGTGAAATTCAGTAAACGGAAAGACTCCGAGATTTAACTTGTCAGAGAAAATGCCTGCGCCAACTCCGCAGTCCATTTTCGATCCGTCTGTGTAGGTGGTTATGTCGAAATCTTTTATGACCTTACCACTTTTCCACTCCGCGCGATTTGGGAAGGTTACTGAGAAGAGTTTGCTGAAATTTAGAGTGGGGGTTTGTATTTAGTTGAAAATGCAACTAGGCTTATAGGTATCGTCTCCAGGATTCTGCTATGGCCGCAATGCATGACAGTCCAGCACCCAGACTCTCTAAGCTGGACTGAGCTGCATAATGCTGTATCCCTGATGGATAGCTCCAGAGGGCTGAGGTGGAGGATCAGAGTTAGACCTTCCGATGGCAGGATCTCTAGGTGCCCGTGACACTTACACATGTCTCTATTTGGGCTCTTTTTAGTTTAATAACGTTGTATTTTCTAATAAGGGCAGGCCACCAGACGATAGCTCCGTAGGTGAAAATGGGGCGCACAGCGGCTGTGTGCATCCAAATGGTTACTTTATGCTGAAGACCCCATTCCCTGCCGAAGGTTCTATTGCATGCGTAGAAGGTTATGCTCGCATTCTTAACACACTGTTTAATATTTAGCTTTCAACTAAGTTTTGGGTCGAGGATCATACCTTTATATTTTGCACTAGAGCATAAAGACATTGGCCGACCATTCAGTTTGGGTGGGGTGAAGTCGCACATTTTTGTGTTACTGGTCAGCATCAGTTCAGTTTTGTCTGGATTAATTCCGAGGCACATGAATTCATTAGATCCAAACCCATTTCCAAACGTTGGCTTATCACAGAGAGGAACTTTCTTAACCCTAAGATTACCAGGTCATCCGGCTACGCGACCACTTTGAACCGTTTAGGAAAATGTTTTAAGCTGCTACGAGCAATGGCGGAATATTCAGCATCCACCCCATATGTCATTTTTTAGACATCGGTGTATCAATTGATATGTTGCTCCAAATGAGGCAGCTGGCGATTTTCCCAATAGATGAGATTTGGGATGATGATTTTTAAGAGATGATCTAGATTTACTTTTCTGAACATGATAGCAGCGGAATTGTGTTAAGGATCTCCATGTGCCCTGTTATATCAGAGTCTGTTATATTGCAAAGGAGATGAAGCTTAAGAACGTAGTCTTTTTAACTCTAAAGAGGTGGAAGGTTCAATAGAGCCTCCAGTTCCGCTGTCGAGCATGTGCACATCGTACCTGTGAAATTGCGCAGGCGAACCTCTGTACCTTTTGAATAGCATTTCGAGCATGTTCAGTTTTTCCACCATATTAGTGAGGCATAGGTAATTATGGGTAAGGTAAGTCCAGTGAAGCATTTTAGGCTTAAGACCCAATCTCTCGTCGCACCCTCAATTGCTACAGTGTCCCAGGTTAACAGACACTGTATTGAAGTGGATATCATTAAGGGGGAGCGATCTCTCTGGCCCTAGTGCAGTTATATGCACTGAGCGTTGAGTCGGAGTGTACAGCTTTCTTAGATGAAGTAGATGCTGCCCTTGAAAGGGTTGCGGATATGGGCTCCTTTGTCCGGATGGGTGAATTCAATGCTCATAACATATGACATAGGGGAGTGTGATTGGCATCATGAATGCTATTTTTCCACACAAAATCATTCACAAATACACAAGGTACCATCAGAGTCTTCAGGAAAAGTTGTTGATCGATTTTTTATGTAACCGTCATGTCTGAAGAGGATGATTTCTGGTCTTCGCCTATTGAGACCGAACCGCCAACTGATCTCCACTTAGTGCTGGGCAAATTGCATCTTAGCGATAGAGTGCCTCCACTGCAAGCTAAAAAACCAAAGATGGTTACACGCATATGATGTGAGGGGTTATAGGACGAAGAGATATGGGGAAGGTTTAAACAAATTCCAACTGTGCCATCAAATGTAGAGGAAGAGTGGCAGCTGTTCTTAACAGCAGGTATTGCCTTTGGGGAATATGTTTGTGGATGGAATCGGTTTGCTCTCATATCTAATGGTGAGAAAAGAACTGCTTGGTTTAAAACGGCCGGAGTTCAAGAAGCCATCAGAGAGAGCAAGAGAGCCTTTAAGGCGTGGATTCACTGGGGAACTCCGATTCTCGAAATCGGTACACTGAGGCGCGAAGAACTTGCATATTAGCTATGAAAACAGAGAAAGAACAATGTTGGAAGGAGTTTGGCGAAAAATTGGAACGATCTGAAAATAAGATATTCAGCCAGACCGTTTTTTTTTTTTTTTAAATTTGCACGCTTTCAAGGGGTTTTGAAAACCCTTAACATCTTTTTATACAGGGCGTTGGAAAAGATAGATAGAGAGAGAGAAAGATTTGGTGTAGTGGTTTAAAGCTCAGTTGCTTATGCTTTAGATAAACTCCGGGGGTGGCGTCTATATAACTGGGGAGATTTTTGTTACTTTTTGTCTGTGCTTCTGATTCACAGTACTTTTCTGTGATTACCGACGTCATAGGTATATTACTCATCCAACAGAGCGAAACATTTTTCCAACCATATGACCAAGCTACTGCCAGTGTTTTGCTTTGCAGTAGTATTCACATAAGCTTTCGAAATTGATCGGACTGGCCTTAAGTAAATCCTTGCTGATATCAGGGTTCGAACCATCAACCATTAGCGTGGCAATTGACGACGTTACCACTACACCATTGGCACCCTACACCGGACCACCGTCTGCCGACTCGGAGGAAGAAAGTCGAATATCGTGAAAGGACTCAAATCCAAAGAAGGTACACTTCTTCTCTACTTCGCCCTTAGGTAAAGTGGGATTGTCATGGGTCTTGCGTATCATTAAAGTGGCCTGGGAATGTGGTGAAATACCTGGTGACTGGCAAATAAGGGTAGAGACAAACGAGATTGCGCTAACTACAGGAGTATATCCTTTTAAGTCTCCCTGGAAAAGTCTTCGATAAGGTGCGAGAAACGTGTTCCAGAGCTGTGGTGGAGGATAGTTTGGAGGATGAGCAATGTGGTTTTCGTCCCGGTAGGAGCACATCGAACCAGTTATTCACTCTCAGAATGGTTCTTGAGAAGCTCTGGGAGTATGCTAAACCTACCTACACTTATTTTGTAGATTTGGAGAAAGCATATGATAAGGTTCCTCGAAGCAAACTTTGAAGTGTTTGCAGGTGCATGGGACTGGTGGTTCTCCGTTATGGGCGATTCACTTTTTATATGCAAACTGTAGAATCTATGTTTGGGTAAGCGGCATTAAATGAATACATTTCACTGTGAGCGTTGGACTCCGCCAAGGATGTCTTTTGTCACGTCTCCTCTTCATTGTATATCTATATGGACTGGATGTTACATCGCAGCCGTGACGGAGAATGTTTCAAAGTGGGAGACTTAAGGATTAGTCATCTGCTCTTTGCGGATGATTTTATCATCCTTGTGTCCTCTCAAACCGAACTTTAGCGCACATTCGAATGATTTGTATCCGTTTGCGATGATGTTGGAATGAAGATAAATGTGAACAAATCAGAAGTCGTTTACAGAACTCCCATTCAGTGCACTCTGCATGTGAGCGACTGGATAAGAAAAAGTAATTCGGGGTTATATTCACGAGTGATGCAAAAGCAATGCCGAGTTGTCCTGTACAATTGCCCAGGCTGGATCAATTTTGAAAGAGCTTGGTCAATCTGTTATAAGGAATCGATCTTAGTGTTCAGGCTAAATTATCGGTTTTTAACTCGGTATATGTTTCATCTCTCACTTGTGGTCATGAAATTGGGGTAGTGACTGAAAGATTAGTGGCGTGTTTTGGTAAGACGTCGCTTCTCAGTGAAGTAAAGTTTAGCACGGAGTACCACAACAAAAAATGACTGGTTGCCAGTTTTAGCTTTTTCCTCCAGTCAAAAATGAGTTGGGATGTTTAGCTTGCACTACTCAATTTCAGAGGGCGCTGAAACGAGCTTTTTCATTTAATTTGATTCATGGTGAATGATTCAGTAGTATTTCACAGATTCAAGCAACAACTTTTTCATACTTTTTAATTCAACTTCAATTCAATCACCAATCTTCAAACAATGAAAAACGTTTTAAACTAGATTGACTGGGGATCGTTTTGTGGAGAAGCTCTCACCTTGCCTTGCATAATTCTCACCAAAACAGGCCATAAGATTGCGGATACAAGCTGGCAAAATGAGGTTCCTTCGAGGTGTTGTTGGAATAACTTGTAGGGATTAAGTGCGCCATGCCAGAGTTGGCGAGGCACTCAATGTTGAGCGGGCACTTCCCCGAAAATGAAACGATCTATGCTTTAATGATTTGGTCACGTAGTACGTGTGTTCACAAATCGGCTTTCAAGTCATGATTGTCGTATCATTAGGTAAGCAACACTTTGATTGGCTTACAAATAGATGGTTGGATTAAGACTGACATTTCTCTTGGACCCGAGTTGGTGTCGGTGGTGTTGGATAGAGAAATTAAAAATAGAGCCACCGTTTTTTTTTTAAGTTTAGAGTGGGAACGAAAAGGTTTTTCCTCCCTTTGTTTGCTGTGGTATGACTTTGAGAAATATAGATTTACTTCGCTACTCTTCATAGCCCAAAGGTGGCAGTCCGGCCGTAATCAGGAGCCTATCATAACCTTACGTTCAAGCTGTCAGCATACTCTTCACTAGGCTATTGCCACCCTAAATATTCTAAACAAAATGCAGGCCATACTGAATTATGGGGAAGTTTATATAATTGGCTGCAGCTTTCGATTCCTGAATGCCACAAACTTATGTATCATACGTAGGTGTCGTTACATATTGAGCGACTCAAAATGTACACAGTCCCAATGGTTCATTAAAAAAATACTCACACATATTTTCTGCATAGATTTTAAGTACAATATATGTAGGTACCAATTAATCCAGTTTATCTTTGTACTCATAAGTGCTCCAGTTAATTATATCATTTGTGAAACAGATGGTACCCTGCTGCAAAGTGAAATAATAATGACTTTATCTATTGATGCCACACCCCTACTTGAACAGATACACAGAGCTTCATACACCTGAGGAGAAGGTGTCGTTATTGTTATTGATGTACACAGGCACTCTATTTGCATATCAGCAATGCATGCATTTGAATATTTAAACAAATGTAAACATTATTCCTAGGCTTTCTAGCTCGCCTGCGGAAACTTAAGCTGTTGTTTCATCGATGAAAATGAAAATTGGGTCATGCAAAACCTACTTGACTCATGCAATGTTAATATTTGGTTAAATATTGCATAAAAGCCTAATTTTCAATCAGATAATGGTCACTCTTAGGGTAGATAGATAGCTGCAACAGCAAACTGTGCTGAAACCTAATTAGCGCTTTGGCGTTTTAGTATCACAACTCATGTGACGTTATAGGATGTTAAACTTGAAGATAAGCGAAAGTGGAGTACACATCTTTTAATCTACCCTGTGGTAGATACCATGCTCTGATATCTTTATGGTATTAAGCTGAAATATAAGGGTTTACCTAGTGTACGCTTACTGACACTACCTAGAGCCTGACTCTTACATATGAAATGGTAAATTGTTTCTTTCTCGTTAGCAATATTACAGATGCGACAATGTGAATAAAATGCAATGCCTAGTCTGACCACCTGAATCTCAATAGCCCAGTCGTCTGTACTAATCGTCACAATTCTAGCAAAATCTGCACGGTTCCTTTTTTCTAGATCTTGTGTCCTGTGCCAGTTGTAGTTGAACCACATCTGCCTTACTTATTTACTTAGGTCGCATTACAGTTCGAGGCACGATTACGATATCCGTGGCGCCACGATGTTGTGATTTTTTCTAATAGATCTTTTATTACCTCGCTTAGTTTTCGAGATATCGAGCTTTGAAAATTGACTTTTGACAACCAATGGCGAAGAGGTCATCTACTGCATCATCCCTCCGGGTTAGATTAGAAGACTCTGCGGGCCGGAGCGTTGGTGTTCATCCACTCTAGATGTCCTAGCCATCTCAAGCGTACAATACGCAGTTTTTTGAAGCAGTTGTACGGACTTTTGATAGATTGTGCCTCTGGTGTTGGCTTATGAGTTCCGCACAATCTCTTCAAGTGCAATATTAAAAAAGTCGCCTGACAGCACGTCACCTTATCTAAAACCCTTTTTGACATCAAATGGCTCGATGAGGGCACTACCCCTTGATGGAGCAGCGAGCGTTCTCCATCATCATCCTGCATAGACAGACAAGTTTTGCCGGGATGTCAAAACTAGACATGGCCCTATATCGCTTTTCTCTATAAATGCTGTCATAGGCGGCTTTGAAATTAATAAACAGATGATGAGAATCGATTTGGACTTCTTGGCAATACTCCAGAATCTGTCGAAGTGTGAAGATTTGATCGATGGTGGACCTTCCTAGCCTCAAACCGCAATTATAGGGCTCAATCAGGCTGTTGGAATAAAAGAAGTACTCTAGTGAAGAGGCGTTCTTCCCCCTCTCTCGTGTGCTGTAAGCAGGACTTTCCATAGGGGTTGGTAACCCAATCTCTGATCAAGGTATTAGACACCCAGTGGATACCAAATGTAGAGCAATCTCTGATCAAGGTACTGGACACCCAGTGGATACCAAACGTGGAGGTGGAGAGTAGAAGTTGGTAGGCCTAGACTAATTGCGAACTTTGTGTTTCCATGCACTACCTTTGGACATTCAAATATTTACGGTTTTTAAGTGCGGGTTTGTAGCGGGTAAATCAACCACGGAGGCCATCCAAAGTATAAGCATCGTAATGGAAAAACATCGTGATTCCTTAAAGGATTTCCATATTGTATTGGTTGACTTTGAAAAGGCATTCGATAGAAAAGCAGGTGGCGCTAAGACATCGAGGGGTTCCAGAAACCTATGTACAGAAGATCATGGTCATGTACGAAGATGCCCGCTGGAGTAACCGAAGAGTTCTGAATCAAAGTCGGGGTACACCAGGGAAGCACCCTAAGTACTTTGCTCTTTATTGCAGTCCTTGACTATATGCTTGGACGTAATGTGACGGACCCCAAGTTACATCAATTATTCTTTGTTGACGGTGAAGCCATCATATGTGACGATCCTACGTCCCTGCAACGAGCACTTGATGTGTGGGTGGAGGTTTGTTTGCATTAGTTCAAAAAAGATGGAGTACTTGTGCTGCCCATTCTCTGATCCACTCAGGCCTATTCCAGAAATTTATTTGAATGAAACAGTGCTTCCCAAGTGCGAAAAGTTCAAATATCTGGGATCTATGATCAATAGCAAAGCAACCTGTGATGACGACATCAATCATCGCGTAAGCGTAGGGTGGATGAAGCGGCGAGAAAACTCCGCTATCTTCTGTGACAGAAAAATGCCGCCTAAGTTGAAAGGAAGGCTCTACACCGCAGTTGTGTGTCCCACGCTCACATACGGTTCACAATGTTGGATGATGTACAAAAAGTATGAGAGTAAATTAACGGCAACCGAGATGAAGATGCTTCGCTTCACAGCAGAAGTGACAAAGCTTGATCGAATAAGAAGTTCGAAGATCCGTGGAAGCCTTCACGTCAATTACCCATCTTACAAAAAATAGAGCGCGACCGGCTCAGCTGGTATTGTCACGTTCAAAGAAGAGATAATTTGAACCTTGTTACAAAGGCAATATCAATGAGCGGTTCAAAGACATCGCGAGGTAGGAGAGGCAGGCCTATAAATGCCTGGATCACACAAAGCATTTGATTGACCTCAGTAACCAAGTAATCGAAAATCGGGAAGCTTGCCGATATTTTCTGAGGTCAAATAAGTGGGATAGTAATGATCCCTTGTTTTCGGATCGTAGCATCGCCGAAATAGGAAGAAGAAGAAGAAGTTCACTTAGATGTGCCAAAAATTAGCACCTTGATAACAAGGTAATAAAGCTTCTGATTGAAATGTTCCCAACCATGTTTATTGTCATGAAGAAAAAATAAAAACATGAGTCACAAATTTTACTTAAAAAAAAAACCGATATAACCTCAAAACCGCAATGGGTGCCAACAAAAACACTCTCATTCGGTTAAGAGTTAGGTAGGTATCCGCCAGAGAAAGCACTAATCTGTCAATCAAACGATTGTCAATTATTGTTGGGAGTTCACCTACAAATACTTTCAAATGTTTATTTATGGCGAAGATCACTTCTGTGCTTTAATTGAATATGATTTATGCGACCTAAAACCATGAATTGAGAAACAGCTGCCGGGGGCAAATGTTGTAATTTTTCAAGATCACTTGTAAAAATCTGTCAGTCTCTGTCGTACCTAATTACTGATCTCTGCTAGTATCAGCATTCTTTGCACCGACCCGGACAAAAGCCAAAAAGTGTTAACTCGATCGCTATATACCGATCGTGGTTGATCCATTTACACTTTCGCTATTTCTCCATTTCTTAGGTTAAACGATCTTTGCAAACTTTTGTGCCATAATTTCATTAAATTACGGAGTCCATGGGTCGTTATGATACATACCTTTCTCCTCCTATGTGCAAGATCACCATACATCATCACTTGATCAACCCACGCATGTGTCTCTTCTCTTCGAGAACCACAAGATGATCTACAAACACTTTCATTAGACCAATTCCAGGCAGAAGTCACTGACACACATACGAGTATCTAGTCTTTTTGGTCCATCTTGCTTGGCACCTAACAGCACTGAGATTTTCCTTTCATTGGAATTTGTATCTTCATTTTGAATTTTTTTTCGTAGGCTTGTATCTATGAATCTAGCTTTTGCAAATTACAATTGTCACACACACCCATTCCATTCCGACATATAAAGCAAAACAACAACAACAACGACGAATCCATGAAATGTTTTTCGCGGTTTTATATATTAATGGAGCAATTACAGTGGAGTCGTATAATATAAACGCTGCACTTATGCTATAGATACACATACGGATACCAGATACACTACACAGTCATTAAACTCGAATTGCAGGCAGAAACCGGCAATGGGGCAACAAGAAGCAGAAACCTTCGCTGGAGCGCAAGGTGATAGCCGTGTGCCCATGTGCAGTTGTTACCAGTAAAGGAAGTCAGTCTCTTTCTATGGCGGGGTGGGGTATATTCGTGTCTTCGAAGTGGCGGCACAACGGTTGCATGGTATTTGATTGAAGTTTGTGTGTTTTAAGTTTGCATTTACATGGAAACGTGGAGACGATATATGAAAGTATACAGTTTGGTAAGAGTGACGTTGAAATCGAAAAAAGTTATGAAGCAATGGCAATGTAATACTCTCAAACACCTACGATTAAAGTAATAAAAGAGCTTCCAATCGATCAAGAGCTCTCATTTTAAGTCGAATGCACCTCTTCTTGATCGCTTTCAGAAATACTTTTCATCAAGTAGTTTTGGTCAATCTTGAAACTTCGAGGCTTTCAGGTATACCTAGTAATACTGCCTTAAATTATAAAGCCAATATGATAAATAGAATAAATACCCAACCTTTAGACAGATGGGATGACATCATCGATAACAACTGGGGCTGCCTAAGGTAAAAGTCATTTGGCTAGATTCGGTGTCAATCTGTGGTCATTCTACCAAAATATCTGACGCCGTCTTGATGCACTGTATACTCTCAGTCCGCATAGACGATACACTGAGCTTAACTTGAGTACGTGCTCGTTTTCACTGATCTTGCTTATATAGGTGCCTCGTATAGGAGAATTGATTTCGATAAAAACTGTTGTGTCAATTACTCACGTAAGTATTGATGCTATCTTGTGACCACCTACCCCGATAATTTTTTTCTGTTAGTGACTGAATCTGTTTTCTGAACTTCTAGTCTTAACCCGACTATTCAAGGCCAAGAGAGATCCACGTGAAAGGAGACTCCGTCAACTGTGCCAATAATAGAGGCATCAGTCTCCTCAACATCGCATATAAGATCTTTTCTGCGATATTGTGTGAAAGCCTGAAACCTTTTATCAACAGCCTGATTGGCCCATGTTAGCGCAGTTTCAGACCAGAAAAGTCCACCATCGATCAAATCTTCACACTTTGGCAGATCCTGCAGAAAACCCAAGAAATCAAAATCGATACTTACCATCTCCTTATCGATTTCAAGGTATCCTATGACAGCATCTATAGAGAAGAGCTATATAGAAACATGACTAGTTTTGATATCCCAATCAAACTTGTTCGTCTGTGCAGGATGACGATGGAGAACGCTCGCTGCTCCATCAAAGTCGGTAGTGCCCTCACCGAGAACTTAGATGTCAAAAAAGGTGACGCGCTATCATGTGACTTCTTTAATATTGTACTTGAACGGATTGTGCGGAACTCACAAGCCAACACCGGAGGCACAATCTATCACAAGTCAGTACAACTGCTGGCATACGCCGGCAATAATGACATAATTGGAAGAACTCAGCGCGCTGCCACCGATGCGTTTGCAAGCACTGAAGCAGAAGCGGACAAAATGGGTTTAGCGAATATGGTGTCAACAAGAAGAGACAATCAACACCGACAAATTAGACAGAACGACTACGGCAACTATAATTTCAAATTTGCGAGGGACCTTGAAAACTTCGGCTATGCTATGAACTCTGAGAACGGCATCAGCGCAGAAATCAAGCGAAGAGTAATTCTTGCCAATCGGTGTTTTTTTGGGCTTATAAGCCCTATCTCGAACAACTAAGGAAACTCTGTATAAGACTCTGATCATCCCAGTCGCAGAAAACGGATGAAGATATCCTTGGTCACTTCGAGAGAAAAATTCTTCCTAAGATAATCGATCCCGTTTGCGTTGACGGATTTTGGAGGAGAAGATTTAATCACGAACTATACGAGCTGTACATCGACATCAACTTAGTCAAAAACTACGTATTGGACGCTTGAGATGGCTAGGACATGTAGAGCGAATAGACACCAACGTTCCGGCCCGCAGAGTCTTCGAATCCAATCCGGCAGGCAGACGCAGTAGAGAAAATTCTCGCCATAGGTGGCGCGCACAAGTTAAAGGGGACCTTAAACAATTTGGAGTGCGGAACTAGAGGCGATTAGCTAAAGACCGAGCTAAATGGAGAGGCTTGTTGGTTGAGGCCCAGGTTCACCCCGAACTGTAGTGGCCTGAATATTTAAACACATTCGCTGCAAATGCCCTCTCTTTCTTTTGACATCATTGTGTTTTCTCTGACAGGCCTAACCTTAAGCTCTCCTCCCGTCGACCAAATCATTGAAGCGTGTTCTAGGCGAAAATAATGGTGATCAAAGAAGTGTTATCACGCTCGACTGGGGAACTCAGACGCAACTGGTCCATTGTACTACCAGAGAGCAAACCCTGATTTACCCATTTTATTGGAATTTCCTTATCTTTCTAAGAGAGCCAAGCAAGCGCTTCAGTGAAGAGGAGCTTACAGTACCAGGACTGACCACATCAGCACCGAGGATCTGCCACCTGATACGAGCAAAGGCCGGACACTCACAGATATAATGTTTCGCGATGTCGTCGCAGATTGTAGTGTCACTCAAGCCCAGCACGTTAAGGTGCTTGGTGAAAGCAAAGTGCCCTGTCAAGATGCCAATAAGTTGTCTATAGTATTTTTGCTGAGAGACAGCAAAAATGCCGCTGATTTCTTACAGACGTCCGGGAGCATACGTTTAGTCAACCTACATCCTGGAGAGTCATGTCACACACAATCATTAATGGAAGCCCTAACCGAGGACGCAGGGAATCCCAACGCAGGTTCGGGACATGAGGAAGCCTCCTCTGAGCCTTGTCTAGCAATCTCATCGGAGATCTCGTTCCCCAAGATCCCAGTGTGACCTGGGACCCCGTTTAGAGACAGAGAGTTCTGCGTTGCGACCGAGTTACAATAGTTTTTGGTTTCACGAACTATTTTGGAAGTGGTTAAAGGGTTAAGCAAGGCCTTAAGCGCAGCCTGACTGTCACTAGAGACACAAATGCTACGGCCCTTCTACCTGTTCTTCAGAACATAATTCATGGCCATTAGGATTGCATAAGTTTCCGCTTGGAAAACAGACCCATATTTGCCTAACGAGAAGTGAAGTCTAATATTGTCGATTTCCACGAAGTCACCAGCACCAGACCCTTGACTGGTTTTGGAACCTTCCGTGAAAATACAACTGCATTCCATTCCTTGCTGAGACTCCGGCCGAAGCCAGTCCTGGACACAAGGAAAGTCGACTCTAAATTTGCGCATCAGCTGAAGTTCTGGTGTCACTGCGTCAGGCGGCATATCCATAAGACCGGAGTCGTAAGATAAGTGTCGCGCAAGTTCATCGAAATTCCAGGATGGAGTATACCAAAAACCGCCCCACCTAAGACGATGGATGGCTTTGATAATGCAACCCATGATATATGCGAAAGTGACGCCTTCTAGCACTGGCTGAGTCAGACCGGTCAGAATTCTCCTTCTCGTAAAGAGAACAACCTTATTTTTAAGAAAATTCACAGAAAGCCCACTCCTAGTGCACCATTCATCGATCATGTCCATCGCCACCTGCGCGTTAGCACAGACAGTTACCAGGCATGGCCCGACAGAAAGTACAGCGACAGCATCCGCATATGCCTGAGCGTAGACGTTAGAACCATTTAGAGTGTTCAACAGAGAGTCGACCACCATGCACTATAACAATGGAGACAGAACGCCACCTTGCGGAAAGCCCCTGTTTACCCCTGTCATAGCATATCGGCCACAATCCGCATCCACTACCAAAGTTCTATTCATTAGCATTGCTTCAATCCGCAACACTAATGTTTCCTCTACGCCGTGTTGTCTGGCCGAGTGGCACATGCAGTCAAAAGTCGCATTGCACCCGCATGTGCTTTATTCATCAAATCAGCGGATTCGTTGTGGTGGCCGAGAGAAACGCAGTACATCAGAGGCGGCATCCTGATGGCTTGTTGGCAAAGTTGCCACTGGTCTTCCACTATGTAGGTAGTCATTAATTTTATTATGGTTGGTGAAAAGTTAAAGCAAGTGTAATCAAATTTTTCTTGTTTGCTTGCGCAAATTCTCCAATCAAAAGTTTTGAGCAAGGAGTCTCAAATTAAAATGGAATAAAATAAGGTCCACTTCAATTCTGAGTATTTTTACATAGGCTTATACTTAAGTGTACAAGCAAGCCAGAAAACGTTTACCCAATTCTAGCTTATAGGCTAAGTACAGACAGACCATTCATTCACTTTCCATTTCAAGGCCCTAGAGATGAAAACAAATAAAAAGTCATCCCAGCAAGATCATATGCTCTTAAGCGTCTAATAACCTCCCATTATCCGCACCCATGCCGCCGCATAGCACGGCGAATGCTGTCATCGTCTTTGCGGTTTCATTTTCATTCCACACTGTGACGGGTTGCCAAGGATTTTATTTGCCATTACTTTCCACCATTCGAGGCAGAATTTACGATGTCATTCCCAACGACAACGACCGTTTCTTTAGCATGGACTGAAGAGTTTTCTTCTCTAGGTAAACCCCTGCCTTGACATTCTCTGCCGACTTCAAACCTCGTTTTTGTCTTGTCCAGAGTGTTAATTGCAATTGATGACGACGATTATGACGGTAATCATCATGGTGATCATTAATAACCGCTTTGCATGGATCATTTGAGATGGCAGCAGCCAGCAGCCAGCAGTGGCAATAGGCTTTCGAGACGAAAAGTTTACTGACACCAGTCAGCGTGTCTCCATTTCGAACCGTGTATCGTATCGTCGGCGAGAGTGTTCCCAGTCCAAAAGAAGTGTTGCAGTGTGGCAATTATAATAAATTTAGTAATTGTTTCTGAAGAATGAAAGTGTCAAGTGGATTATATAAGATAACTGCTTGTTTTCTGTCCGCTTAGGTAACTAAGTGAGGGTGATAATTAGTTTTTATCTAACAAGGGTCATTTCCAAGATGCGTCGATAAGTTGTCTTCAAACTGTGTAACACTGGTTTTGAAGTGCTAACTCGTTGAGTAATGAGCAAACAACTACCTGTCACTTGAAAACGTCATGAGCAGCCAACAGATACATCATGGTCCTGAGGAAATGTCAGAAGTGTCACATTTTGATTTAATCTCAACTGGAAAAGAAACTTCAAAATTTGACAGTTGTGATTGGGAAGAGTCGATTCATTCACTTCAAAATGTCAGTGACCGCGGGTGGTACCGGAATCGATATTTGCTGCGAAGTTTGACATCAGATATTGATTTTTGACACTTTGCTTTGACACTTTGCTTTGACACTATGCTTTGACACTTTGCTTTGGCTTGACAGGTGACGTTTGAGATCATTGGAACATTTTGATTACAGTTTGACAGATTTGTTGTCAAACAAGTGAATGCTGTGCATACATAGAGTAGTAGATGTGCAATATATGGTAGGTATATCTGAGATACCTATTGTCAAACGTTTTTTACGTTTTTAGAACTATTCTTATATGCCGAACGTAGACTTAATTACCATCAACCAAGATAGTTGTACCAAGACATGCAACTATTCTTCCCACTTGTGAAGGTATTTTTCATCGAAGGCTGAGGTGGGCTCGCCGGCTCCAGGGTCAACCCAAAGGAATGCCGTAAACTTTGGGCAAGAGGTACTTTATTGGTAATTGTAGTGTTTTTTTACAATGTTGTCTCGGTAACAATGCAAGTGATTCTTAACTAACAATTTGTATACCTAACAATACATGTATAACTTAACACTAGTGGTGATCGTCCTGCGGCTGGTTCTGATACGGTCGGGGCCATACGAGTTGTTGTCTGGCTCGGGTCGGTACGTCGGATGTCGGCTTATGACCCAGTCCGCACCTAGACCAGGCTTAGCGGGGACACAGTCCGCACTTATATATATATATATATTTGGCGCAACAGCTCTTTTTAAGTGCTAGGGCCTAGCTTCTCACAACCACTCATGTTGTGTGCGTTATATTTTTCACACGAATGGAAGGGACCTACAGTTTAGTGCCGAGTCCGAACGGCGATTTGAGAAATTTTTTCGTGACAATAATACTCTCGGATGTTTGTCAGACGCTCGCGAGAGGTGGGACCGTGAAAAAACTTTTTGGTGTTTTCTGGGATTCGAACTTGGAACCTCATGCGTAGTGATCCGACACACTAACCACTTACGCCACGGCGCCCACTTGGGGCAGCCTTGGAAAGTTGCAGTCCGCACTTAGGACAGGCATGTGATGACCCACTCCGCACTTAGGGCAGGGTTGGAAAGTGGCAGTCCGCACTTAGGGCAATGTTATATTTCATCAACCTTTATTAATTGAAACGCGTGTTATTCTTTTCATGATTCTCCAGACACTTCCGGAGCATTTCCCTTGCATGTTGTTGGACAGGCTTGCGATGACCCAGTCCGTACTTAGGGCAGGCTTAGGAGGGACCCAGTCCGCACTTAGGGCAGGCTTAGAAGAATCCAGTCTGCACTTAGGGCAAGCCCTAAGCCCTAACATTTGTATGCGTTTCCAGCACTATAACTTTTGCAAACATCTTCTTCTTCTTCTTCTTCTTTGTCCTGGCTATTTCACAGACTATTTTGTCTCATAAAACACCGGACACTGTACGCCAACTTTGACAAACGCACTGAAGCCTATGCGATACTTCCCGCTGAATGGTCCCTTCGCTGTTAATGTATTGTATGCAAGTTTTTAAAGCAGTCAGTTTCCTTAACCGCCTCACTTCCAATTTTTATGTGAGCTTGGGTTGCGTCCCCTGTGAAGTTCAACTTCATAAGCTCAGTCTTTGATCTACTTATCCGCAGTTCGTTTGATTCTAGCGCCTCCATCCGGAGATTCAGTTTTTCTTGCAGGTCCCTCAGATTGGTAGATAGGAGGGCTACATCGTCAGCGTACAGAAGTGTCCAAGGAATATTGTTTTGTAAGTCACGGGTAAGAGAATCCATTACCAAGTTATAAACTGGCGGGCTCAAAGTGGACCCTTGATGGCCCCTTACTCTCACTCGTTGACTTGCCGCTCACGAAACCGAACTGGCTTTCACTTACACTAGTAATTTTTCTCAGTCTCGTGTTCAATATTCTTTCCCAAATTTTAAGGCAGTACGACATTAACTTTATCGCTCCATAGTTCTCGCAGCGATCCTATGTCTTGTAAGAACTATCGAGGCATATCCCTGGTAAATGTCGCATAAAAGATCCTATCCAAGGTATTGTGTGAACGTCTAAAACCTTTCTGTAACACAGTAATCGTACCAGTGTGGCTTCCGGCCCGGCAGATCGGCAATAGACCAAATTTTCACACTAAAGCAAATCCTGGAAAAGACCGACGAATATCAAGTCGAACTCTACCAAGCGATGGCCCAATTCAGGATACCATCAAAACTTATCCAGATGTGTCGCGTAACGCTGGAAAACACGCGATGTTCTGTGCAACTTGGAAACAGGCCTTCTGGACTTTTCCAAACATGCACCGGGTGCCGGCAAGGAGATGTGTTGTCATGTGACCTCTTTAATATTGTGCTGGAGCAGATAGTGCGTAGGGCAGGTGTAAACACGGAAGGCACTATCTTTCACAAATCCATTCAATTGCTGGGTTACACGGACGATATTGACATCATCCGAAAATCCCGGCAACCCGTTGTAGAGGCATTTACGGCAATTCAAGAACAGGGGAAACGAGTAGGTCTTGAAGGAAATGAGGACAAGGCTAAGTACATGTTGGCAATAAACAAAAAAATTTCTGCTCAAAACCTTGGATAGAACGTCACTATTGATGACTACAACTTCGAGTTAGGAGTTTACCTACTTCGTAGCAAACATAAATCCCACAAATGTCATCTTCGTGGAGATCCGACGATGAATAACCTTAGCAAACCGCTGCTATTTCGGTTTGGCCAGTTGTTTTGTTAAAAACTCCTAACTCGACGGACCAAATTAATGCTCTATAGAACGCTCATCTTACCAGGCTTGCTTTATGGCGCTGAGTGATGGACGATAAGTAAGAAAGCAGAGCAAATATTGGGTATCTTTGAGCGGAAAATACTTCGCCGGATATTAGGTCCCACATGCGAGGAGGGCGAATGGAGGAGAAGATACAACCGCGAACTCTATAAGTTGTACCAGGCTGTGGATGTAGTCCAAAAAGCCAAGACACGTCGACTACATTGGCTGGGTCACATCGAACGAATGGCCAACAACGCTCCACCCAAGAGAATCTTCGAATCTCAGCCCCCAGGTTCGAGACGGCAAAAAAGGCCGAACCGCCGGTATAAAGACGAAGCTGTCGCGGACGCCGGAAAACTTGGTCTTCACAACTAGAAGCAGCGTGCCCGGGATAGCAGAGGATGAACGGCAGCCGTGTCCCAGGCAGAGACTCTCCAAGGGTCGGGAGTCCTTTAAGTAAGTAAGTTAGTTCTCGGAGCACCTCACGTCTCCCTTATTTTTGTAAAATGGCATTAAAAAGCTTTTTCGCCACGCTTCAAGTATGCCGTCTGTTAGGATTTTGTTAAAGAGTTTCGTGAGCCACCCGACTCCATCATCTCTCAATTTTTTGAAAACTTCACACGGGATGTTATCCGGGCTCACAGCCTTCTAGTTTTTCATTTTATGGATTGCAGAGCGCACTTCGTCACCATTGCTGTGATTAGTGGCCCTTCTGTTGGGCGTATATGGGTGATTGCGTTTCGTGGAAACTCCTCGTTTAACAGCTCGTTGTAGTACTCCAGCCACCGGTTTTTTATCTAGTATTTAGTTAGCATTACGCCGCTTTTGACGCCAGCCGCTTAATTTTTGGCTATTGCAACGAAAGTCTTAGCTGTCCTCTTTATCTCTCTGCACTTTTTTTTTTTTTTTGTTACGCCATTGAATGCGGTAATCTTCGAAAGGTACTAGAAGCCGGGGCTACTAGCATGCATGATTCGCAGGCCCGAATAATCGATGCTAGGAATACCTCCGTACTAATCCACACCCTGCACACTTCTACCACTCTCCCCACGGGACTGCCGTTAGGTATTACTTCGTGGAGCTGGTTAGCAATTTATGCTATACTTTCTGCTTCTCGGCGTATTCTTTCCTGAATTCGAAGCTCATTTTGCACGTGCGTAATAAACGCACAAATTTCCATCCATTTTTCCTCAGATTGTACCATATGGTCTATGAGGAATGAAGGACTGGGAAGGACATTTCTCCAGTTTTTAAATCAACTATAGTAGAGAACTGCATGCTCGGTATCTTCCTCCTGGTCTGGACAGTCTGGACAGAAAGGAGAGCTACTCGTATCGTGTCCAAACCAGTGAATATATTTGCGAGAGTCTCCATGGCCAGTCAGGAACAGCGTGAGGTGATAGGTGCAGTTCCCATGTGCTCGGTTTATCCAAATGTCGATGGTGGGGATTAATTTATAGGTCCACCTCCCTTTAACCGTATAATCCCATCGAGCTTGCCACACAGCTCTTGAAGCTGCTTTTTTTTTTTACTTCTTCTTTAACACTTCTTCTTTCGATAGCATCTCGTTCGCGAGGAAGTCAATCGGAACAATTCCTGCTATAGCAAAGGCTGCCTCGTCAGCGATAGTTCTAAAACCACTGATGATCCTTATAGCACAGAGTCTAGGCTGATGTCAGTTTCCTCCTTGTTTCTTTGGTCGCAAGAGCCCCCGCCTAAACCAGAGCCGCATAAAGAAGAACTGAGCTGACTTCTCTGTATGCCTGTAAGTTTTCGGGTGTTTTCGACGCTTGCCACGTTTTGAAAGCGTTTTTTCTCTTATTGATTTTAAGCGGATGCCTTGCCGCCTCATTTGTGCAGTAAACCTAAAAGCTGTTCCACAATTCATCAGCGTTCTTGGTATTGAAAGAATGGCTGGTAATAAGGCTACGAATGCTACCGCCAAAATCATTCCCATTCTGAGTTTTGATGTTTCTCCATTTTATTGTGGGAGTTCTGTTTGCCATTGTTTTTTGGATGTGGTATCCAATATTCATCTCTGCCACGCCACCAGTAGCCGATGTTGCGATGTAAGAGACTCGCCTGGGATGACTTTACAGTCTTTGAAATTGTTGAAGACTCCCGATCGCAAAGGATTAAGTCGATATGTGACAGCAAAGAAGCTGTCTACGATTGCCAGTCCATATGTTTGAGTCACATCCAGAAAATGGGTATCCTGTGCATTTCTCTGGGCGCACGCAAACCTGCCATCCACCGTTAAAATCGCCACATATAAGGTTTGGTTCTTCCATGGGTAAATTGTGCAGCATAACTTCAAATTCTTCCCCAAAACCCATCTTGGAGATGTTATCACGGCCAGTGTGAGGGGCATAGGCGGATATCGTGTTCATACTTTCGCAAACCAAAATTCCATTATTAGCTCTAAATAACACTCTGCAATCGTAAAATTATTCAAGCTAACTACACCACCAGATAAGATAAGGATCCAATTTAAATTTATCAATGTCAATATTTTCTAACATTAACATTCAATTCGAATTGAAAATCAACCACCTCTTACGAAAACTCATTGAGAAATAGACCAAACCTAGTATCTTAGCGCCACATGCACGTGCACTAAGTACTCACAAGCTGAACACAGTTAGCCTTAAAAACCAATTAAGTTAATCCACTGGAATCGTGTGATGCTTTCCGCCCACTAAACACGAGTTAAATTCAATTTTAATCCATCTTAGATTAAGTTCTACAACTCTTTGGCGTCTACGGGTAATTGATTGCTTTTTATTTTTTTCTTTTGACTTATTTTTAGCAAAAAAAAAAGAAGAAGAAATGGTTTGGTTAGCTAGTGTTTGTGAGTCGTAATTAGATAGAAAATATTTAGAAACAAAGTTCAAATTAGCACGTGAGCATAGTGACAGTAATTAGGTGCACACATTGGTGAATGATTTTGCATTTTGGAAATGTTTATTTTTTTGGCAGCGTTTTTGACAAATCAATGCGATAAGAACTTTTTAAGTAAGATTAATACAATATTAGTCGACAAGGGTGTGCTTTTAGATAGTAGGGTTGACTAGGGTACTGATCAAGTGCATCTGATATATCCATTTTTGGCTAGAAACGTAAGTGATGGCAATCTTTTGCGGTCATTCCAGGCCATTGGAGGTTAAGGGGATTGCAATCAATTTATTTGAGTGCTCTTGGGAATGTTTCAGAACTCATTGAGACTAAAAGATTAGATTAACCGCCGAATAACATCAGGTTACAGAGTCGTCTCTCTAGTTCATATTCAAGGACAACGACGGACGATCTTGTTGAGGTAGATAGAAGTGGCGGTTCTTTTAAAAAGAAACCCAATTAGTAGTAGGTGCCATTTTGATACCACAACTCATGTAACCTGGCTGCACGGGAGCGTTTCCGAATACGCCTGGCTCTGCTCTAGATGGTTTGCTGAATTTATCTCCTCTTGATACTTATATCATGGGCTGCATTATCAAAGCCATCCATCGTCTTAGGCGGGGTGGTTTTTGATATATTTCACTCTGGAATTTACGTGAACTTGCGCAACACTTTCCTTACGACTCCGGTCTCATGGATATACCCCCATAATACCAGAACTTCAGCTGATGCGTAAATTCAGAGTCGAATTTCCTTGTGTTCAGGACTGGCTTCGGCCAGAGTCTGAGCCAGGAATGGAATGCAGTCATATTTTCACAAATGGCTCCTAAATCAGTCAATGGACTGACGCTGGTGTCTGCGTGGAAGACGACAACATCAGACTTCTTTTCTCGTTAGGCAAATATGCGTCTGTTTTCCAAGCGAAAACTCATGCAATCCTAATGGCCATGAACTATGTTGTGAAGAACAGCTCGAAGAGCCGTGGTATTTGTTTCTGTAGTGACAGCCAGGCTGGCCTTAAGGACTTGCTTAACCCTTAATCACTTTCAAAAAGGTTCGTGAAAGCAAAAACTCTTTGAATTCGGTCGTAAGGCTCAGTTCTCTGTCTCTTATCTGGGTTTCACATCACACTTGGATCCTGGAAAACGAAATCTCCCATAAGATTCCTAGACAAGGCTCAGAGGGGCTATTTTAGGTACTGAACCCGCGTTGGGTCCCCCGCTTAGGATTTCCATTGACGATTGGGTCTCTCACGAGCACAATTTTGTGTGGCATGACTCTTCAGGATGTAGGTTGAGTAAACGAATGCTCCTGGACGTCTGCAAGAAATCAGCGGCATTATTGCTGTCTCTCAGCAGAAAAAACTGTAGACAACTTATTGGCGTCTTGACAGGCCACTTCGCTTTCGCCAAGCACCTTAACGTGTTGGACTTAAGTCAGGTTAGGTTGAAGTGGCTGCCAGGTGATAATCGCCAACACTACAATCTGCGACGCTTGTGAAGAGAGTGACGACACTGCCGAACATTATCTCTGCGAGTGTCTGAACTTTTCTCGTATCAGGTGGCAGATCATGGGTACTGATGAGGGTGAGTGCTGGTACTGTAAGCTCCTCATCATTAAAGTGCTTGCTTGGTAGTACAATGGACCAGTTGCGTCTGAGTGCTCCAGTCACGTAAACTTTGGAGAGTTGCCAGTTCGTCAGCCTTGTGGAGATGTAAGGAATAGAAGGATGTCGCCCAACATTAAGCTTTTCCTTTGTCGGCATACGAAACGTTCGATTGTAGCAATCAGACGCTACAAATCCATCGTATTACCAGAAACCAAAACCCTGATTTACCCATTTTATTAAAATTTTCTTGTCTTTCTAAGAAAGCCCAGCTCATAGCATCAGTATTCACCACATCAGCACCGAAAATCTGCCACCTGATATGAGCAAAGGCAGTATCGTTGCCCTCTCCACAAGTGTTGCAGACTGTAGTGTCACTTAAGCCTAGCACATTAAGATGCTTGGCGAAAACGAAGACGCCAATAATTTATCTGCAGTCTTGTCCGCTGAGAGGCAGCAAAAATTTCGCTGATTTCTTACAGATGTCCGAGCGCATTCATTTAGTCAACCTGTATCCTAGAGAGATATACCACGCACAATTGTGTTCGTTAGAAACCGAATCGTCAATGAAAGACCCAACGCAGGTTCGAATCCTAAGGAAACCTTCCCTGAGCCTTGTCAACCAATCACATCGGAGATCTCATTTCGCAAAAACTTAGGCCTAGATAAGAGACAGAGAATTCAGCCTTGAGATCGACTTCAAAGATTGGTATCCTGGCTAAGGAGTTGAGCAAAGCCTTAAGTGCAGCATGGCACTACAAATGCAAATCTGTGACCCTTCCACATGTTCTTCACAATCTATCTACATAATTCATGGCCACTTGGAAAACAGACGCACATTTTTCTGACGAGAAGTAAAGCCTAATGTGGTCGTTTTCTACAAAGGCACCCTTTAATGGTATTGAATCCATCTAGGAAAAATGGAAAATATTCTATACCCGCCTCACACTCTGACTGAAGCCATTAGGACACGAAGAAAACCGACTTTGACCTTATGCAATAGTTCTGCCGCCATTACGTCAGGCGCCATATCCATGACCGTATGATCTCCTTTCTAAGCACCAGAATGGTTTCTCTTTGAGGAAAGAATAGGGCTGAAACAATTTTCGCAATTGAACTGGGAGAGGTTGCGGGTGATACTTTGAGTTGTTGCCATAACTCCACTATATTCTAGCCACCACAATTCACAGGGACCTGGTACACAATTTTTGAAGATTGTTCTGCCGCTGTACCTGTAGCCATGTCAGCGTCTTACAAGATTTGAGTGAGCATATATTAATCGATGAACAATGTCTGAGAGATGGTAAAGCCCAGGATATACCCGCATTTTTTAACTATGGGGTGGAATCCGAAGCGGGGGAAAGTTGAATGAAGCTCAAAATATTTTATGGCTTCAAAACTGACTGTGTATATTCTCCAGAAGGTACATATGAAAGTAAGACGATTCAATACTTCATGGTCAAAAATTAAACCAAGAATACCATTCACTTTTATCTTCCTTGTCACAGCAGGTGATGGATGCCATTCACTCTCCACATGGCACATTTCATGTCAAATTTCTGATCGTACATCGTGTGAACATAACACTAAAAGTCAGTCATTCACACGACAACTCAACACATTACATACACCCCCCGTCGACCACAAAGCCCATCTCCTGCCTGATTTCACACTCATAAATCCGAAGCCATAATCGCATAAAAACCAAAAATCAAATTCAATTCAATTCAAGTTCATCACGCACGATTGCACCCACATAGACAATGTCATACTAAATTCGCTACAACCAAACCACTTTCCCCACTTCCTTGCACATTGCTCTTAACAATCACCATCACCCAGGCATTCAAAAACACCCATCAAAGGAAGTCTCATTCAAGCAACCAGTTGCATAGCACAGAGCTATCAACACCAGGCACACACAAGCCGAAAATATATAAAACCTCCGACAATAAGGTCACCTCGTGTTCCAAAGAAAGTGAAAAAGTTCGTGCCACCCCCCCGGATGGTAGCAAATGCAGTCAACCGCCAGAGATACTCCGACAACAGGAAAACTCATGTACACACGACCATTTGCGAGTTACGTGCTAACCCCACACTGGCTGGAGTTGGTCATAAGGTAGCCGAAAGCCGCCTTGACTTTGGTAGCATCTTTCGATGGTAGCGAGAGCAAGAGAACTTGTTTCTCCGGCTCTGGTCTTGGATTTGGATATCCAGTATCTACCGCATGATAGTTTCTGTCAATTTGATTGTGGGAACGACTACCGCGGACCAGTTTTGCGAGCAACCACCACGAGGGGGTTTTTTGCTGCATTAGTAGTGAGAAAAGTGAAAAGGGCAGACACGAAGTCAGCTGGATTAGATGCGGTGCTATGCAGTGAGGCTGCACAAAATTATGCGAAAACACGCGATTTTGGTATTTCAGTCCCACAAGCTGATGGGACTTCCAAGTATGCATTAGAATCGGTCTTGAGATGTCCCGCGAAACCGTCAAATGTAATGCAGTGAAAGTCAACTCAATAAAATGAAGAGTAGATGTCATTAGATGGAAATTGACGGAATGAATTATGTTCTGCCGGGGTTTTCTTGCACACATGCACATGGTTGCAGATATAATCTGCTAATAAGCGGCTAGACTTATTGTGTACAGCCTTAGGATTACACTAAGCTATAAGAAGTGAATGCTGATCAAAACTGGGGCATTTTAGAAATGGTCTTCTGCCATGTGATTGTTCGAACATTTTAAGTTGCTCACTTGAGGTTTAGTCATGTAGGATAGTACTCGCATTTGAAGAGGCAAGATACAAGACCCTTTTTGACTTTCAAAAGCAGAATCTTAGAGATTATTTATTTAATTTAAATATCCACATACCCAGCCATTCGTTTCTCCAGAGAGTAATACTTGCTTTGATGAACCGGAGTATCTGAAGTGGATTCAGAGAAGGTAGATCCATCTCTGATTGGAGATAGGCCCCTAGGTGATGTCTTATTTTGTAAATAAGTGCTTCGCACTCCATAAGACAATGTGCTGGTGTTTCTGTGAGGTCCCTGTAAAATCTGCAGTACCCGTTTCCTTCTATTCCCAGTTTCAAAAGGTGATCGTTGAGTCTACATACCCGTTAACATGCCTGTCAAGATGCCATATCGATTCCTGCTATCTTTTAGGTAGATTTTGCTTCTTTTCTAGTAGTAATTTCCATTCCCTCCAGTCTGGATCTGGTCTCGTGTAACCTCATTGCCTTGATTATGGCTTGGCTGTCTGACAGTGTTGCGATGTCTTACCCGCGATATTTCCTATCGAAGTTGAATTGCTCACATCTTACCATAGCGCGATCTTCTGCTTGGATTGCCAGGGATTCTAAGTATCTAGTCCTGGGCTCGTACACGCCTGCCCTAGTGCGTGTAGATATTTTCCATCCATTTTTGTCCCATTTAATAGTATGTTGTTTGACTTTGCACTTATTGGGCTCAGCTTTGAGTCAAATTTTCTTTCATCTGTCATATCGTCTCCGGGCCAGTCCAGAAGCAGCACCGGTTTTGATAGGATTTCTTGCTCTTTACGATGCATTTTGCTTTCTCGACGCTTTCTTAGATTTTTCTTAGTATGGTCTCCCTTGCGATCCTTTCTAGCGCTATGTGTAGCAGAGGTATACCAACGATCACTTCCAGTGCTGCTGTGAGACAAGTTTTCATGGCTCCTGCTATACAGGTGCAGGGTAGTCTTTGCACTTTGTCTAGGGATGTCATCGTCGTGCTTAGCCTTCTTTTGCTGTTCCATGCCACTGCACCATATGTAATAATGAGGCTAACTGTCATCATATACATCCATCTCGAATGAGGCTGGGCTGCATGCCCAGATTTTACCTGAGATGTGCCTGCACACTATAATTTCTCTAGTGGCTTTGGTTATCACAGCTTCTACATGTTCCTTCCAGAGAATTTTGCTATCTAGGTATTATACTTAACCTGTTTCTGTAGGTCGACTGAAATTCCTTTCAGTAGGATAGGCTACATATACCATATTTCAATGCTCCTTCGATGTGCATAAGGACGTATACTGCTGTCTTTTTGGTCTTTGTTAGCTGGTAGAGCGCAATTTCGGTACATTTTCCTGCTGTGTATGCGTGCTGATTGTGATGAAGATGTATTCTTTCCAGCACAGTCATCCTTAGGTGGTTATCCATGATCTTTTCTAACGGCTTTAGTATGGGTGAGGTCAGGCTAATGGGTCTAAAGGACTTTACTGAAATGACGTTTCTTTTACCCAGTTTTGGGATTAATATTATCTTTGAGCCATCTGCTCTTCATCCTCGTTGTAGCTGCCATCGTGCTAGCGAGGACCTTTTGAAGTTGGGCCATTGCAGGGTTGGACGCTATGTTGTCACAGAATGCTTTGAAACTATTTCTTTTAGATTTTCTAATTTCCATGTTGTATCTGGTTAGTTCCACGGTGTACAATTGACAGTCTCCGTCGCATTTTGGTCTGACCAGCATTTCACAAAGCCGAGTACTGAGTTTTCTGTACTTATTACATTGTCAGTGTGTGATCGAAAGTTTTGTTTACTATCGCAGATGACACCCAAATCGCGTGCTGACATGACTGATGGTACAGGCTCATCGCGAATAAGGTAGACCCTATTGTAGACCAGTAGACCATCTATTGACCATCCAAGGGCTTTCAGCTTGAAAAGAATAATTTGAAACAGTTTTGCCAAAAGTCTTACTGGAATTTGTGGCTACGACATCAACTTCATTGCCATCTTCCAAATCATTCGGTGTACTAGACACGAATTTGGTTAAGTTAGTATTTGTTAGCCTCTCTTTAAACACAATGGACCGAATGGCCCCCGTGATAAGCACTTAGGTGCACTTCCATCCAACCTAGCCTCTTTTTAGGCATCCGTGTTGTGAAAAAAGATCGGCTTGCACTGAAAAGATATTGCACATGATTCTTTCGAAGAGTTTAGGTATGCATACAAGCTTTGGCCGATAAATTAGAAACTTCGCTATTATATCCTTTTTTTTTTGATGGGAGTAATGTAAACGTCCTTCCATAATTGAGGAAAAATGCATTGGAAGAATGAAAGAATAAAAAAAGTCACTAGGGGCGGTGTTATATGATAATATTGCGGAAGAGACACCGTCAGGACCGGAGGGTAGTTATCTTTCAGTTAGTTAATCTAGCAACCATTGATGGGATTATGTCTATGGAGACAAGGAAGCTTTGTGCAGAGTTATTGAAATAGCAGAAATAATCAAGGTCAGGTTTAAGTACGTGCAATAATGATTGCTCTAAGAGACTATGGAACTGTATGCGTCGGATGGGAAGATGAGATCAAGTTGTCTATTTAAGTTGTTTTGGATGTCACTTACTTGGAATAGGCCAGAGTTATAGAGATAATGGTAAGTAAAATTTCCTTGTCGTGGGAGGATCTATGAGGGGATCTTTGCATTTCCTCATGAAGAGAGCAAGTTGTGTTTTTTTAGTGTTAACACCCAGTCCACATTTTGAGCTCCATCTGGTGAACCGGAGGAGGATGTCCTTAAGAGTGACTGGGTGTTTGCCCGAGGCAGCAATGGAAATTTCATCTACATAGGCAATCACTCTACCTCCTTTGCAGGTCGACTGACAGCTAGTTGACTACTAGATTCCACAGAGAAGGGGACAAGACACCTCCTTGATGTGTTCCGCAACTGGCAAATCTCCTAGCCGATGTTGATGATTGATCAACACTGTGTGCTTTTGATTTGACATTGTTAAAAGCTCCCTGAGTGTCACACCATGGTGTATCCCGGCATACTCAGAGATTTTTCAATAATGCGCACAAGCGATTGTATGGATACGTCAATGAATGTGCTAATCTTCTAAAGATACTAATAACCCGGGCTACCAGCATGCACAATTCGCAAACCCGATTAATCGAGGACAGGAATATGACTGCGTACTAATCCACACAATGAACACTTCTACCACTCTCTCCACGGAACTGCCGTTAGGTACTACGAGTACTTTGCGGGGCTGGTTAGCAAGTTATGCTGTATTATCTGCATTAGCCGTTTCGGCTCTTCTTAAACTTTCAACTTTTCTTAGATCGTTCTGTACACTCGCTATGAAGGAACAGGTCACCAGCCAGTCGTCTTTTGACCAAATTGTATGAAATATTAGAAGCTCTGGGCTTGGCAGGTTCATTCTTCCCTCTGCGAAGCACCTGCACCCTCTTCATCATCATCTTCATTTTCCTCTTCATCCGGGTATTCTGGGCAGAAGGGTGACCTACCGTGTCCAAATCTGGCGAGATATTTGCGATAGCCGCCTTACTCGGCAGGAGCTGCATGCTTTCTTTCAGACCTCGATAGTGGGGATCAGCTTGTGGGTCCATCTGCCTTTTGCCATGTTATCCCACCTACCTTGCCACAGTGCTACAGAAGTTGATAACGCTGGTTTCTTGTCGGTTCGCTTATGGTAAACTGTTTGTATTTCGTTGGCGACAATTTCGATGCGGATCATACGGGCTATAATAAAAGCTACTTCGTCTTAAATTGTTCGGCACCCCCTTATAGTTCTGATTGCGCAGAGCCTCTACGCAGACGAGAGCTTCTTTCTTGTTTCCTTCGTTGTGAGTGCCCGCGTAAAATCGGAGCAGCATATAGAAGGATTGAGCTTACTACTCTAGATAGCAGGATCTTCCTAGTATATCCAGGCCCATCGATGTTTAGCACCATACGGGAAAGCGCAGCCTGTATCTGTGAGGTATTTTTACTTGAATGCTCGACGTGTGTTTTGAAGTTCAGTTCAGTTATACGTGTTTTATTCATCGTCATATTTTCTAACACCTCGGTATTTTAGTACCTCTTTAGACCTGATTTTCTGCTTCCAAACTCTGAAATTTGCGTAATTTACAGTCGTTTGGCTGGTTATTAGGACAGCCTCGGTCTTGTGGTCAGCTAGCCCTAGACCGATAGACTTTAGCCGATTTTTAATCCTGGCGTCCGCTTCATCTGTGGTAGACTCGTCAGCAGGACCGATCACCTTAACTCCTTGCTGCAGCGTTAATCGCAGAGACATTGTTGTACTTAACGCCATCGTCTATCTGGCACCTCAACTTGGTGAAGTAGTCCATGACTATCAGCATGTTGTATGGTGAAGCGAATGTAAGGCTGCCTCGACCGATTTGCCTATTGTACGGCTAACCTGCTCTGGCGCAGGTGAATATTAATAAGCCTTTCTAGCATTTTCAATAGAACGGATGACAAGCATATTGTTGGAGATCCTTTGGTTCCACATGTGTGATTCTTCCTGCCTTAGGTTTGAAGATGACTTTCACCTTGGTCTGCAGTTTTAGTTTGGGAAGGTAGACCAGATTTAAACTACCCGGCGCTATCTAGTAAACTTAACTAAGGTACAACGACTGGCATACATAAACGTAACATGAATTAACACCGCGAGCAGGCTTGAAGGTGATATTAAACCTCCTCCCCCTGGATGAGTACATTCGAAATACAGCTGCCAAGAGCGAGATTCCCCTCAAACAATCGCGTGTGTAGAAACAAAGCTCCTATGGACATGGCTCTATACTACACCAGGTACAGAATAGATCTCGATAGAACAACTGACTATGTCATACCCTACATAGATGATTGCAGTATCTTCCAAGCCGAAGACTGTGCTATTAAAAGAGCAGCACAGATTATTAACAGAATGAAACTCAATCCTTCCACTACTCGTATTACTATCTACATGGAAAGTCAAGCGGCAATCAAAGCACAAGACAGCGAGGAAGTTAGATCAAAAGCATTACAGTATATGCAATACCCATGATGAAACTCTATTTTGGGTTCCAGCACATAGCAATACAGGAAGAAATGAGATAGCAGATGAACTATCCACAAAGGGATCAGCATTAGATATAGAACATACTATGACATCAGTAGAAGCTCCTATTGGAGCCTTTAAGCAAGAGAGCTGATCAACTCAGCATAAATTACAAGAGGCGACTGTATCATATCTCCCAGTCTATGGCTGGTATTGAATGAAAAAAGAACCAACAGCCTGCTGGCAATGAATAAAAAAGAAGTTCATATCTTGATAGGTGCACTTACAGGATACTGCGCGGTAGGGGAAATGGCCGTTAGACTAGGCATCAACTCACCTGGCCACTGCAGGAACTGTCAAGATGCAGAAGAGATAGAAAGTATCAAGTACTTGCTGTGTGACTCCCAAATCTACAAAACCGCTCGCCGCATACACCATATGGGTAACAGATTTTTTGACGAACTAAGTGATCTTGTGCAAGTTAAACTAAGGAACATGATACGTTTCATAAAGAGCTCAGGTTGGTTCACTACTAGACCGACTGAAAGATAAAAGTTCCGCAAACAAGCAAAAACACAATGGAACGTTTGGCCTCCGTGAGAAGCACCTAGGTGCGCTTCCCTCTAACCTAACCTAATCTAGATAACCCGACATCAGTACTCAGTCATTATGTGCTACGTGCATAATTATGTGTTGAGAATAAAGTATAGTTTCCTTTCAATATTATAAAAGTGGCGAAGCCATTTGCACTGCCTTTCTTCTATCAAGCCCTTCCTAGACGTATTCATTTTAAATTAAAGCTATTACGCCACACTCATTACTCATAACTTTGTGTACAAATTGCTGCTACGCACCGCACTCTTGTAATGGACTGTAATCCAATAGTAATAGCACTACTTTGACAATTTCCCTAAAAGCCTTTTAAGCCATTTGCGGTGCGACAAAAACCCATGGGAAAACCCTCATAATGACTCCATGAAATGACGATTCAATCAGTGAGATAATGATTTATGACTTTGTTTACACTTTCACTCAAGGCGGAGTGCAAAAAACGAAAACCCCTCATCCACCAAACTCGTTGTCTGTTTACCTTTTTTACAGAGCTTAGAGCTAAAAGCTGATAACACCGGCTACAATAACGTTCTTAGATATTCAAATTTTATAAATGCACTAGTTTCGCATGCGCGTGGTTAATCCTCATGGTGACAAAGTGTAGTTTCCTCTCCCATTTTAAGGTGGAGTTCCGTCAAATACCCTTAAGCCACCTTAATCCGGACAATCGCTCAAGCCTAAGCCACTGATGATTTCTGAAAATATTGCAAAGTCATGTACAAGTAGTTGACTGAATTATTATTTTTAGATCGGATAGGGTAGGAGAAGACTCTCTATTGATGAAAATTTCAGCACTGAAAGGCATTTCTCCGTCACAATGTATGCGACAACAGGTAAACAATCTAGGGGACTAGGTCGACCGTCAACATGCATTTCGGTGTGAGAATAACGAGCGCCACTTGTACTCTCATTGTTTTTCCATCGCGAATAGCTTGCTTTTGTTTGTCCAACAAAAGGGGGAGACACTTCAGATACACAACATAAAAGGCGGCAGAAAGATACTTTACGCGCACGCCAACCGAGTAAACGAATAAAGATACAATTTTATACGGCCGAGCTGAGACTAATTATAAAACAAACCCAGCCAGGGAGAGTGGAAGAACTGACTAAGGAAAAGAAAATCAAAGCACAATTGAGAGTAAAATTCATTCATTTGCCGCTGATTCTTGTCCAGTTCCAGTGACACACACACAGTGAGGTCTACTCCCTGACCAATTAGGCTTCACGGACAAAGTCAGTTGAGCGATACGACTACATAGTGAAGACCACAACTTTCCAGCGACCGCGCGTCGTGTAGATACTTTAATTGAAAACAAAACTGAAAACTGACCTCGCCAAACGACAACTGCTTTGGTAATTGTTCCAATGTGGACTGGATAGTGGTCAGCGGTTGATAGTGATGGGGTACCCGTGGCTGCCGGCTAACATGACTGGTATGGTATGGATGATTAATTGAAAAAGTGTCTCGAGCTAAACCGGAATGATATGGCGCGCAGATACGTCGTCATTGGGGAGTTTCAAGTTTACAAGTTGCTCCAGTAAAGTCGAATGCGTATCTTAATTTATTAGCGGAGTTATTTGTTCGCTCAAGTTTATGCAGATAGGACCGTGGATATAATTTGTTTTGGAGTAGACTGAGCTATGTACACCTTTTGATATTTATCATGAGAATTATGTGGGTTTCCGTTACAAATTAAAGTGATGACTGCCGGAAGCCCAATCGCGTGTAGCATCAACGATGGCGTCTGGTAGGGTATGCAGATGATATCGCCGCGGTGATTACGGTAAGAGACACCGAGGGCACGCAAAGAAAACTCAACCAGATGATGAGGCGGGTACACCTCTGGATGAAAGAACATGGCTTATGTTTGGCCACAGAAAAGACGGAGATAGTCCTTTTGACAAAGAAGAGGATTCCAACTATTGTCGACTTCCAAGTCGGGTCTGAGATAATAACCAGCAAGGAAGCGGTGAAGTACCTAGGGATGGCCCTAAATACTAAGCTCAATTTCTGGCATCAAATAAGATCTGCGAAGGTCACAATGTCACTGAGCATATTAATGACAAATGTTGGAGGTCCAACAGCTAGCAAGAGAAAGCTCCTGATGACAGTCACCCACGCTATTCTCCTGTATGCGTGCGAGATATGGGTCGACGCACTACGACATGAGAAATACAGTAAACAAATGCCCGCAGTACAAAGGCGCGCTGCACTACGGGTTGCAAGTTCGTACCGAACGGTGTGGGAACCAGCCGTCCTCATAGTCGCTGGAGTGAGGAAGTACGTCTACGACAAAAAGGCGGAAATTGGATTGGAACCGGCAACCGAGGAGGCGAAGCAGCTCACCAAACAGAAATGGCAGGAGAGATGAAGCTCAGAAAATAGAGGACGATGGACCGCGAGGCTGATCAGCAACATTGCCGAATGGAAGGGACGGAAACACGGGGAAGTAAAGTATTACGTCACCCAATTTCTTACCGGATACGTTTATTCCAACGCCTACCTCCACAGAATGGGGAAAATAGGGAGCCCGGCTTACCAATATGGCGACTCAGAACTGGACGACGCAAGCCACACGTTCTTCGAGTGCAACAGATGGGAAGTTGAAAGGAGAAGGCTAGAATCTCTAATCGGCGTCGTCACCCCGGAAAACATAGTGACAAAAATGTCAATGAGTGACCAGAGCTGAAATCAAGTACGTTCCTTTATAGAAAAAGTGCTTAAATCAAAAAGGAGAGAGGAAGACCTCTCCTCACCCTCATGAGATTTATATAAGCTTGATGTAAGCCTTACCGGCAAGGAAGAATTGACCCGCAAGAGAAGACAAATATGAAAAAGCCGCCCCGAAAGGGGAAAGAAAGCGACACCACTCTGAAGTAATGCAAAAGCGGTTCCGGAGTGGATCGTGTCAAGTAGAATAAAATGGTCAAAGGTGGTTTTTTAGTGAGTACCAAGTTCCACACTACTTAAAACAGAGCGGGCTTGTTTCTCGGAGGCAGTAGTGTTTTTCACCACCCCTTAGGCAAAAAAAAAAAAATGGCGTCTGCACTTTTAATCAATGCAAAAGATAGCGAAAAAATGGCAAAACCATTTCTGTTTCTGAGAGAGATATATGCTTTGTGAACAAAATTTGAATTTATATTGGCAACATGCATTCTTGGAAACATCCAAGACAACCCAATCTCCAAGAAATTCGAAGTGGTCATTGGTGATCGCCAAGAATGGAGAAACAAAGGTCTCAACGCACCATTGGGTGCACAAATCTAGTACACAGATGGCTCCAAATTTGAAAATAGCAGTACCGGAGCTGGGGTCTCTGGTAACAACCATCAGCGTGCCGGCCTTGGAAAATCACCTGCCATACCCCAAGCAGAGGTCCATGTGATAGAACTTTGCATTCGAAACATGAATCTATACTATATCTACCATATTCGGACAGTCAGGGAACACTAAAGGTTATTAATTTCTATATGGTAAGGTTAAAGCTCGTATTGCACTGTCTCGACGTCCTTGATAGCCTTGCGTCCGCAAACCAGATTACCCTAACATGGATCCCTAGACACGATGGTTTTTTTGTATTTTTTTTTTTATAGTTTACTCGCGCTAAAGGGGTTATGGCAACCCTTTTTATGTATTTTGATACATAGCGTGAGCATTAAAAAAGAGGGGTTAGGGAAAAAGGAGGCATCGATGCACATTGGCCTAAAATGTCTTTAGATTATATTGTAGATTGTTGAAGAGGTGGGATTAGGTCACCTTATCACTGCGGCCATATTGGGCCTATTGTGATTTGCTCTGATCTTAGAGCTCACTCAATATGCCCGATTTGGTGATGGACTCTACTATGCTTTTGAGTGAGCTTGCAGACACGTCTTCTGCTAGATAGATAGATTGCCTCCACGTGGTGCATCCTGGGTAATGCTAAATGATCTATAACACTAAGGCCGCCGAACAATCAAATGATATCACTGATCTCCTGGCAAACAAGATATTATAACTACGGAATCTAAATGCAATCTACTAACTCAAGAAACGGTTCTCCTAAGAACTTCCTAACAAAGAAAATCGCACCTTCAGTCCGCATTCTCCAACTAAATATTGAAGCTATAAGCAAGTCCAAAAGCGAATACCTTTCTAAGATTTTTAAGGACAATGCTATTGACGTAGCAGTTATCCAAAAAACACATTCGGCTTCGGAAGCTGACTTTAGTAATAAAGGCAAAATACAAGGATACTCGGCCATCGGAGTGCTATACCACCACGCATATGGTTCTGCCACTTTCATTCGCAACGGCGTTAAGAATGCGAGGTTAATTCAGCAAAGCTCCACAGACAACGTATTCTGCATCACCGTAGAAGTTGCTGGCACACGCATCACCAACGTATATAAACCTCCAACTATGCCTTCGCCACGAAGTGTCATACCACTCTTTGACTACCCCGCTGTGTATGCGGGTAATTTTAACAGCCACCATACATCATGGAGATACCCAAATATCGACCTAAATGGTCTTGAGCTATCAAAGTGGGCCGAAGTTAACAGTTTTCAATTCGTCTTCGACGCCAAGGATGCCGGCTCTTTTCATTCCAGACGGTGGTTCAGGGACTACAACCCCGATCTCACATTTGTGAGCTACAACCGCGATCTAAGACCTCTTCAATCCAGTCGTCAAGTCCTCGCAAACTTCCCTCGTAGCCAGCACAGACCCATTGTCATTGACATCGGCATACAAATACCTATTGTTGAATCTGTTGCCCAACCTAGATGGAATTTCACCAAAGCCTCCTGGGACGAGTACACAAAAGACCTGGACGCCAATATAAGATGGATCCACCCGATAGCCAAAACTATGAACGACTCGTCGGCACCATTCTTTCTACAGCCAAGAAACACATCCCGAGAGGATATTGGAAGCAGTACATCCCTGGTTGGTCGGATGAATGCGATCGCCTTTACAAAGAGTTCGAAGCGAATGGCCTGCCCGAAGCAGCTGACAAGCTTCTCCAGTCCCTCGACAAGGCACGTAGCGAATAATGGCAACACACGGTCGAGAATACAAGTTTCGTCCACTCCAGCCGCAAGGCCTGGAGCCTGCTCCGCAAACTCGGCTGCAGCACGCCAATTGCAGCTCAAAAACCTTCAATCAGCCCGAACGCGGTAGCTTCCAGAATAGTAAAGCTTTCCAAGGCTCCCGGATAAATTCGATACCAAACTCATCAAAAAGAATCTTAAGCTACTGAAATCAGAGTCACACGCACTAGCAGAGTTCTCAAGCCCATTCACACTAAAGGAAGTAGAAGCATCACTCCAAAAACTCAAGTCACGCAAGGCCGCTGGATCAGATGGGATATTCCCGGAATTTCTTATTCACAGCGGTATCCATTTTAAGAACTGGCTCGCGCGTTTCTTTTCAAACATACTGGAAACAGGGCACTTCCCCGCTAACCTCAAGAAATCAAAAGTAATCGCTTAACTCAAACCTGGTAAGCCCAGCGACCAGGCAGAGAGCTACCGCCCAATCGCTCTACTCAGCGTTGTGTTGAAGATTTTTGAAAGGCTGATTTACAACAGAATAGAACCCGCCATCAACGCAGTGGTGCCTATAGAGCAGGCTGGGTTCAGAGCTGGGCGTAGCTGTTCGGATCAAGTATTAGCGCTGACGACCCACATTGAAGCAGGTTACCAGGCCAACCTAAAAACATCAGTGGTATTTATCGACCTTACTGCAGCGTATGATACAGTCTGGAGGGATGGTTTGATTCTGAAGCTTCTTCAAGTAGTACCATGCACAAAGATAGCCACGATTCGGAACAACATGCTTAACGACAGACCATTCCAGGTTTTCATGAACGAAGAGCATAGTTCTCGCCGAAATCTGAGCAACGGACTCCCTCAAAGATCAGTGCTGGCACCTCTGCTTTTCAACTTGTACACTCATGATCTTCCAAGTACAGAATCAAGAAAATGTGCATACGCCGACGACCTTGCCATAGCCACACAACACCGGCCCATGTTTAAAACGGAAACAACGCTTACGAAAGACCTTGCCACACTAGGCTCGTACTTCAAAAAGTGAAGACTGTGTTCAAGTATGACCAAAACGGAAGTGTCAAGTTTCCACCTTAACAATAAACTTGCCAACACTAAACTGTCGGTACAATTTAACGACGCTCAGCTTACCCACAACTTTTTACCCAAATATCTTGGAATTACTCGGGATCTTTCTTTTCCTTCATGCTTTTCATTTCCTTCATATTCGCTGTGTCCTGGCATCCAAATGAGGTGAACTCTGTTTGTGCTGGCTAGTGATATGACTAGTTGAAGGCAGTCCCATATTAGTTTGGATATTATTTTATAAGCCTTAATTGCCAGTAGAGCAGCCTTGATATCTGAAAGAATATAAATCCTTTTGTTGGTTATAGATCTGTTTATATTTTCTCTGATGCATAGTTCAATAGCGAATACTTCGGCTTGGAATACGGAGTTACTTCTTTCCATGCACGAGTGAATGAAGGTTTTCGTAGTAGCGCCGTATACTCCAGCCCCAACTCCTTCATCTGTCTTGGATCCGTCTGTGTACCATACATGAGAGTTATTGACAAATGTAGGTTTGTTCTGTTCCCAGTTATTACGTTCTGGGAATGTAACCTTGAATTTGTGACTGAAGTCAATCTTGGCAGATATTTGTCCGTAA
The DNA here is from genome assembly GCA_945910035.1 of Brachypalpus laphriformis. Classification (NCBI taxonomy): domain Eukaryota; kingdom Metazoa; phylum Arthropoda; class Insecta; order Diptera; family Syrphidae; genus Brachypalpus; species Brachypalpus laphriformis. Next base: position 41,827,834 of record OX246753.1, read on the forward strand.
TTGTTATTTCAAGTAGATCATTGTTGTTGAGTTCATGTGCAATATTCGAGTGAACTAATATGGAGTTAGAGTTATCTTCTGCGATGAGCATTAAGGCGTTAACCATAGCTTCTTTATTTATGTGAAGATGTAGAGGTGGTAGGTTTAGAATAACATCCAGCAGCGCTGCAGTAGGAGGAGTTTTCATTGCACCTGTTGTGCATACACAGGCTAGTCTTCGTAGTTTATTGACTGTGTCCTGTGTAGACCTTTGCTTTGTTTTCTGCCACCATTCTGGTGCTGCATATGTGACAATTGGCATTGGTATTGCCGTGTAGAGCCACAGCATCATTTTGGGGTTTAGGCCCCAATTCCTACCAATGAGACTTTTGCTAGTCCATAATGGGATCCTGGCTTTGTCTATGGCTTTTGTTAGGTGAGAATTCCAGGTAATTTTTCATCTAGTGTTAGGCCAAGGTATTTCACTTCCTTAGAGAATTGTGTGGGTACTTTTAATCTTCCTCGCTTCATTCTTTTGGTGAATACAACTATGGTGCTCTGTTTAGGTTGACGTTCCGGACGACTTTTTAGCACCAGCCAGCAACTATATTCAAGGCACTCTGGAGAAGATCCGAGATTGTTTCTTGGAATTTTCCTCTGATTAATATCGCAATATCATCTGCGTAGCCTTGGACATAAAAGCCTTCGTTGCTGAGTATTTTCAGTAGTTCATTTACTACGATATACTACAACAAGGGGAGGAAAACTCCCCCTTGGGGGCATCCTTTCGAGGCAGTTACCCTGAGTTTATTGTTGCCTAGCGAGCTGTTCATTTTTCTGTCTTCTAGCATGCATTTTATCCAGTTACATGTTTTATCATCTACTCCTGTGTACTGGACGCATCTGTATGTTTGGGCGTATTCGGTGTTATCAAAAGCAAAAACCCCACGCAAAACTTGTTCTAAACAAGTTTATAAGTGTCGTGTTAGATGTGGGGTGCCTTTTTGAAGGAGAGCAGGGAATATTTCGTCTTCTCCTGGGACTTTAAAAGGAATTAAAGAGTTTATGGCCCATATTATTTTTCCTTTGTGAAAGATTTCCTTTGATCTCTGCCAGTCCTCTCTGGGTTGGTTTTACGATCCTGCTCTGGGGAGGATAGGCTGTAGAGATGGGAACGATGATAGAATCTGGGAAGTGTGTTTCGGCCAGGAGCTGTAGTGTCTGTAAACCGATTTCCACATAGGTGCCCATCTGGCTTTTTCATTAACCCGAATTGATTAATGTGCTGTTTAGAGAAGTCTGCGAATGCGGGCACTGCTGGGAATATCAGAAAGCCCCTGTCAAAAATGTTTCCAAGCTTCTCTTTTAGCTCTTCTAATTTCGAGGTTATATTTGGTTAGAGCTTCAGAGTATGAAGTCCAATTATTGTTGCGCTTCGCATTATTGAATAATTTTTCAGTTCCTTTCCTTATATTGGCAAGATTTTTGGTCCACCACGGTGTGAGGCGGTTGCCTGATTTTTCTTTCTCTGGGCAGGCCTAGTGGTAGGCTGATTTGATTACTAGATTTAGATTCGCACAACCAAGTTCTAGGCTGTCTATGTCTCTAATATTCTTATTGCATTCTGGAACTTTACGAAGCTTTAAGCTGCTTAACAAGGTGTTCTTCAGGGATCAATTTTGGGGCCAATTCTATTCTATACGTTTGCCAACGACTTAACAACTATTCCTCAATACAGTTTTATGTGAAGTTTTTTCCTCTTTTTTGCAACATAAACCTTGGGATATGCAATGCTAAATTAGATAGTATGCCCTATACTCAAAGCAACCTTGTGGACCAACAAACTTATCCGTTCAACTATTGCATTCTGTTCTCTTTCCATCGCACCCATAATTAAAGGATTACACAAAATCTAGTTTTAGTAGGTGAACCAACTTGCTCGGGGATACATGTACTTGACCTTAAATTAATTCCTCTCACTAAACACGTCTCATTTTGTTTTTATTTCAGATCGACCGACGATTTCTCGTCATCACTGCGATAGTACTTCATGTTGTCGCTGTTTCGTCTGTCACAGATCATTTAGTGCCACCACCGCCACCAGCAACTCCATCACAACAAATACAACCATCTCTGCCCCAACCACCATCAGCCGGAGATGGCCCTCCAAGGCGACAAGGATACCCGCCAAATCGATATGCTGGTGGTCCACAAAATGAACCACCTGGATTTATGCAACGCATAGCTCGATGGTTTGGTTTCAACGATAGCAACGCAAGAGAACAGCAGTTACAAGCATCACAGCAGTATCCGCAGTATAAGGAATCTCCCCGGGGCTACCCGCAGGTTGGACGTAAAGCTCCCTGTGGATTATGTAACAAATATCCCTGGGTTCCGATGTTCCCTGGTAATATCCAATACCCATTGTCGAAGCACTATCAAGTCCCACAAGCAAATCAGATCCATCAAGTTCAGTGGAATCAACAACAAGAACAGTTGCACCAACAGCGGCTACACCATCAGCAGCAACAAGAATTGCAACAGAATCAACAATTGTTGACTCAGCAGCAGCAGGAGCAATTAGCGGGGTACAATTACCCGCAACACCAGCAGCAGTTGCCTGCTTATCCTCCACTGAATGCCGCAGAGACGCAGTACGCTCCAACTCAATTCCAGCCGCCGCTGGTACAGAGAGCAGTTCAATTTAGTCCCACGCCTTCACAAGACTTCCGTCCGCCACCACCTCCGATTCGGGCAGGAAACCCACCACCTCCATACACCCCACAGCCACATTTCGCCCCGATTCCGCTCCCAAACTTAAGCGCATCACCACTGCCTCCAATATACGATGCACAGCCGTTTAGACCGCTACCCCAACAGCAGCCAAACTTAGGACCTACTCAATTCCAACAGCTACCCAAATTCCAATCTACGGTTCAGTTCCATGATCAATCGCAAACGCCCCAATATGAAGAACAGCAACCACCACGCTACGAGGATCCTCCTCAATTCCAACAGATACAGGATAATACACACCCCGCAATCTTCGAGCACATCAGAGCTTCATCTGAGATACGCAACAGCTATCCAACCGAAATTCCATCGACGAACTTCAAAGATCAACATCAAGTTGCACAGTCTCAAAACACACCCAGTTTCGAGATCGTCAAGAGCCACCAGGTCACAAATTTCGTCTCCGAGATTCAGTACCCAGCTGACTTTGTGCAGTCCCAGTCAATCGATATTGTTCAAGCTTTGCCTACGACCACGCTAACGCCAGAGCCACAGCATCAGCACCAGCATCAGAATGCTATAACTTTGACAGAGCTCGGTTCGTATTCCGAGCAGTATACCCCACCGCCAGCAGATCCACCAACTGCCACACCAGACGAACACTTCTCAGTCACAGACTCCATCATCTATTCTAACCACCAAGAGGTGGATAGCTATCCAGCGGACAACTACCCCTCGGCTTCGTCCCATAACCTCTCGGTTCAGCACGAGAATCACCTGGACATCGACCCGATTCAGCACTCGTCCTCCGAGAACTACCTTCCCCAGGACGAAATATTCCTCCCAACGCCAGAACCGACAACTATTCAACCACAGTTCGTGACAGATATCTCCCAACAGACAACAGTTGAGATCGTGCCATCTCTTCAGACCACCTTCTCTCAAAGATTGAACTACAAGCGAGACCGGGAGACTCCAAAGAGACTCTTAGACTCTCCCATTCACTATCTGCAGGGCGGCAGCTCTCCAAGGCCGTTTACGAGAGATCCAAGTGAACTGCACTTCCGAAGTTCCACAACCTCACCGCCATATCAAAATCAAAGAGAGGAGGCGCCTCCAACTCCAACACCATGGCACATGGTACCAACGCCTACATCGACTTATACCTCCGTCGATGCTAGTGGTCACTACGCTGGGATGTCACCTCCCGAGCAACAGCAACCTTCTAAACAATACCATCAAATCATCATTCCATACACAACAAAACACAAGCCCCGACCTTTCCAACCAAAAGAACAGGCAGGGCGTTATGAGAACTGGGCCACGTCAAACGAATTCGATCCCCACGAGCAACAGGAGTCTAAGGTTGTCACAGCAACGCAGCCTCCAGCTCAGCGAACCACCAAGTATCTAACGAAAATCCTAGCATCGAACCTCAGAGAGCTACTGAAGAAGGAGCACGAAGTTAAGAATAAGTCCAAGGCCGGCTTTGACCTGTCAAAGCTGCAGAAAAACATCGACGATTGGACGGAACAAGAATTTACGTCGCTGTCCCACAGAGCTAGCACGGTGTCGCTAAGAGGGCATTCAAAGCACATTCCAACAGAATATTTGACCACAACGCCATCTATGCGGGAAGCGAAGACAACGGTATTTGCCCCGAACCACTTAGAGCCTCTTCTATACAAAGATCGAGGGACAAAACGATATGAGTTACAACATCTCAACGACAATCGGATAGAAACCCATGAGACAACTTCAACAGAACCGGTTCCAACTATAACGACAAGTACAACACCGGAGCCCACGACAACGACAACAGAAGCACCAACAGTGACACCATTCTACATCCGAGCAGTTTCAACTACACAAGCACCCAAGGAGAACTGGCACCAAGCCAAGGTGGCAGTATCTCCTCAAACCAAAGAGAAAATCTATGTGGTTACCCCACAGCCTACGTACTCTCCAGGAGGAGTGGGGACTTTTAAGTCTCCGAGGTTTATCGTGAGACCAACGCCAGCTAGCGGTAAGTTTAAGAAACATGTACATCCTTAAATCTCTAAAAATGTATTTCCTGTTGCAGCTGGTTCAAATACAACACCAAGACCCAGCCTATACACACCGGAACTATTCGGCCTTATGGGGCTATCGGCCTACATCCCAGCGGCTCCTGTGGAGACCATCGATGGACATTCAAAAGTATATCGCTCAAATGCTCAATAAATCAATCAAAAAACCTCTAACCTCTGTAAACCTATCAACCTCTTGTATAAAATGAAACACTTCCAGGTCATAACTGTAGTAACGCCATCGAATAGCATAAAGGGGTCTGGAGAAAATGAAGCGGGGTCCGCCGACGAATCGGTATCGGAAAGTTCCAACAGTGACCGGAGTAGCAGTTAAAGATAGACTGGGGGCTTTAATAGTCGGTCACACAAGGTGCAATTGTTGGGTCCTGAATTCTTTAAACTGTACCCAAGACCCGCTCCCTCCAATAGACCCTTGCTTTATAAATTTTTTTTCCTCTGCTTTATAACATTGAGCCTTTCCTTTTTTTTTTTACCTAAGGTGCCAGTGTTGGGATTGCTTGAATGTTGCTTTGACAGAGCATGTGTGTATGTGTGAATGGATTTGTATGATAGTGTGTGTGTATATTTTTTGACAGAACCCTGCTTTTTATGTCTTATTCATGACTGAACACATTTTTTTATTGGTGGATGACAGTAGTATTGTAACTCATTAGGTGGATGTATCAGATATGCATTTGATAAATTTTTCTAATTAAAATTCACGGCTGGGTTGGTGTCCATGATAGGTAATGGATTATTGTGCTTTATGAAGAACTAAATTTATCTTCCCTGATACCTGACATTATTTCATTTTTATTTTTTCATTTGAAACAGTCTTTTTTTGTAATTATAATTTTTCTACTTCTATTTTGTACTGTATGTTATAAGAAAATGTATTTTAAGATATAAATAGAAATAAAATTGTAAAATATAAATATAGCGTATTTGGCTTTTACTAAAAAACTATAAATATCTCGGGGTATGTTTAAGAAGAAACGCAAGAAGTAAGTATATGCCTTGACCAAAAAGTTTCAACAATTTATTCAGAAAACTCAAAATACAAGTTTATTTTTGAAAATCCATATTGTCCCCTTCAAAGTACCTACTCTCCATTGACTGAAACACACTTATGCCGGCGCTTGGTCCAATCTTCGAAACATTTTTAATAATCGCATTTTGGTAGAGCCATCAGAGCCGTCTTCGATGTTTTTATTATCTCCTATCGTTTACTAAACCGCATACCCCGGAGCGGTTTCTTGAGTCGATTGAAGAGGAAGAAATCTCAGGGAGCCAAATCAGGCGAATTCGGTGGCTGCTGGATGGCATTCGTACTGTTCTTAGTCAAAAACTCACGAATAAGGATGGCATTGTGCGACGGTGCCTTATCGTGGTGCAAAACCCACGAGTTGTTTGCCCACAAATCCGGTCTTTTTTTTGGCGAATTACTTCACGCAAACGCCTCATAACGCCCAAATAACAAACCTTGTTGAATGTCTGATCTTGTAGCAAGAATTCATGATGCACAACTCCGTTGTAATCCATGAAAACGACTTGGCCTTTTCGGTCTTGGCTCATTCGGTGTACGCGATGCATTCGCCTGATGCCTGGATTGCATTTCGTACTCATAAACCCACGTCTCGTATTTATTAATTACACTTACTTACTTAGGTGGCGCTACTGTTTGGGGTGAACCTGAGCCTCAACTAAAAAGCCCCTCATTTAGCTCGGTCTTTAGCTAATTGTCTCCAGTTGCGCACTCCAAGTTGGTCGAGGTCCTCTTGAACTTTTGCGCGCCACCTACGGCGAGGAGGTCCACTACTGCGGGCCAGAGCTTTGGTGTCCATTCGCTCTACATGTCCTAGCCATCTCAGACGTTAAAAATGCAGTTTTTTGACTAGGTCGATGTCGCTGTACAGCTCGTATAGTTCGTGATTTCACTTTCTCCTCCAAAACCCGTCAACGCAAACGGGACCGAATATCTTACGAAGAATTTTTCTCTCGAAGCGACCAAGGATATCTTCATACTCGTTAAAGTCCATGTTTCAGCGCCGTAAAGCAGGACTGGGATGACCAGAGTCTTATACAGAGTCTCCTTAGTTGCTCGAGATAGGGCTTAACTGTTGAATTTTCTTATAAGCCCAAAAAACAGCGATTAGCAAGAGTTATTCTTCGCTTGATTTCTGCGCTGATCTTGTCTTTCGAGTTTGTAGCAGAGCCAAAGTTTTTTCCACGACCCCACCTCTCGCGAGCATCTGACAAACATCCGAGAGTATTGTTGTCACGAAAAAGCTTCTCAAATCGCCGTTCGGAGTCGGCATTAAACTGTAGGTCCCTTCCATTCGTGTGAAAAATATAACTCACACAACATGAGTGGTTACGAGAAGCTAGGCCCTGGCACTTTAAAGAGCTGTTGCACCAAATATTGTATTTTTATTGTAGCAGAGCCAAAGTCCCTTACCACCTCGAAGTTATAGATGCCCACTGTGACGTTCTGTCCAATTCGTGGGTGTTGGTTGTGCCTTCTTGTTGACAGCATATGCTTGGTTTTGCCCTCGTTTATCGCTAAACACATTTTGGCCGCTTCTGCCTCAAAGCTTGCAAACGCACCGGCGAAAGCCCGCTGAGTTCTTCCGATAATGTCTATATCGTCGGCGAATGCAAGCAGTTGTACAGACGTGTAATAGATTGTGCCTCCGGTGTTGGCTTGTGAGTTCCGCACAATCCGTTCAAGTGCAATATTAAAGAAGTTACATGACAGCGCGTCACCTTCTCTAAAACCTTTTTTGACATCAAAGGTCTCGGTGAGGTCATTACCGACCTTGATGGAGCAACGAGCGTTCTCCATCGTCAGCCAGCACAGACGGACAAGTTCGGCAGGGATGTCAAAACTAGACAAGGCTCTATAAAGCTCTTCTCTATAGATGCTGTCATAGGCGGCCTTGAAATCGATAAAGAGGTGGTGAGTATCGATTTGGAATTCTTGGGTTTTCTCCAGGATCTGCCGAAGTGTGAAGATTTGATCGATGGTGGACTTTCCTGGCCTGAAACCGCACTGATAGGGTCCAATCAGGCTGTTGATAAAAGGTTTCAGGCGTTCACACAATATCGCAGAAAAGATCTTGTATGCGATGTTGAGGAGACTGATGCCTCTATAATTGGCGCAGTTGAGGGGGTCTCCTTTCTTGTGGATCGGGCAAACGATGCTGAGATTCCATTCGTCAGGCATACACTCGTCTGACCAAATCTTAGAAATGAGTTGGTGTATGCACTCTACCAATTCATCCCCAGCTGCCTTGAAATGTTCAGGTGGTCAGGTGGACGGACATTTTGACTATCATCGTCCATGTTGAATGGTTCATTCTGCCTGACAGCGGGATGTTGGTCTTCGTTGCCGTTATACAGTTTGCAGAAGTAGTTTTTCCATATTCTCAGCACCGACTGTGATTCTACTACGAGGTTTCCATTTTCATCTCTACAGGCTTCTGTACGAGTATTGCTACTCTGACTCGTTTTTTTTTACCTTTTGGTAAAACTTCCGTACATTGTTCCTGGAGTATAAACTTTCGATATTCTCAAACGCGCGCTTCTCATGCTCTTTCTTCTCCTTTTGGAGAAGCCGATGTTCTTCCTGTCTCTTTTGCTCGTAGAGCTCACGAGCAGCTTTCGTCTTCCTTTGCAGCGCCGCTTTGTATGCCTCTTGTTTTGCTGCATGCATTCGCCGCCATTCTTCGTCAAACCAGGGGTTGGGCGAGTGAGACCCAGCACATCAGTCGCGGCGTTTCTGATGGCATGTTGGCAGCGTTGCCACTGGTCTTCGGCACTTGATGCTGGCGGCAAAGGGGTGATTGAGAGATTTCGGGATACGCGTTCAGCGAAGAGTCTGGCGGTCTCTTGCGATTGTAATTTTTCGACGTTAAATTTTCTCACAGTAATTCTTCTTTGTTGCTCAGATTGGGATATCCGCATTCGTACCTTGGCTACAACAAGGTAATGATCCGAGTCTATGTTGGCCGCTCGTAAAGTCCAGACATCCAGAACACTGGAGACATGCCTTGCTTCGATCGCAATATGATCAATTTGGTTGATCGTGACGTGATATTTCGCTCCAGTGCGAAATCAATTAGCTTTAGTCCGTTATCAGACGTGGTATCGTGTAGGCTATGCTTACCGACTGCCCTACCAAAGACGTCCTCCTTTCCTATTTTGGCGTTAAAATCGCCCAATACGACTTTTACGTCGTATGTAGGACATTGCTCGTATGTTTTGTGGAGGAGCTCGTAGAAACACTCTTTGGTGGCAGGATCCTTTTCTTCCGTGGGGGCATGAACACATATTAGGCTTATGTTAGCGAATTTAGCCTTGATCCGGATAGTCATAACACGCTCACTTACGTGTCGGAAACTTAAGAGAAGTGAGAACGGTGTTAAGCTTATCTTATTCCAATTCAGTGGTTGGCATTGTGCACACATGATTGGATAGTTTAGCAGAGAGGGATTCGCTGTGTTTGGACCCAGCAATTTGGACTAAGCAATTTGTTTGTCGTGTAGAAGACGATTACAACTGGGTCGTATCGAGCGTAGAAAGATCTCTCCACTTCAAGGAGTTCACTCTTGGGGCGCTCCTAGACATTGAAGGGGCGTTCAACAACGTAAGCTCTCACGCGATCCTGAACAGTCTGCAGAGAGCTCATCTCAACACCGGCCTCTGCAACTGGATTGCACAGATGCTTCAATCAAGGATTATATCTTCAACGCAAGGAGATGTAACCATTCGGAGAAGGATCTGCAGAGGAACACCCCAAGGTGGAGTCTTGTCCCCGCTAATTTAGCTCCTTGTGGTGGATGAGATCTTGGTAATACTGAAGGAAAACGGCTTCAACGTAACGGCCTATGCGGACGATGTCGTTATCCTGGTTTCGGGAAAATTTCCTCCAGTCCTAAGTGAAATGCTTGATTTCGCGCTACAGCTAGTGGATAACTGGGTCAACAGCAAAGGGCTGGGAGTGAATGCTTCAACTAGGAGATTCACTACAAGAATTCCTGATAGAATATATTGGAAGAACCGAAGAACAATGAAGAAAAAGGAATTGGCTTTCTATACCGACGGTACTAAGATGGACGTTGGCACGGGAGCCGGGGTTTATTTTGAAGCACTAGGAATAAACCACTCCTTTAGAATAAAGACGAAATTATACGCGAGAGTAATATCGTTGGTAAAACGATCACTGTCTATATAGACAGTCAGGCAGCCGGTAAGGCTCTGGACTCTGCCGTAATTAGGTCGAGGATTGTGAGAAGCTGGAGTGGAATCCTCTAAGGTAATAGTTCATTGTTGACGATCACAATCATCCCTTTTGCTCTCTCTAAGGTGACCATCAGCGTGATCATCACCTTTTTGCAATCGTTTTTGCGTGGCTTTGCGATCGTTTTGCGAAGAGCTAATAAAGTGTGAAGTCAATTTTGACTATAGAAAGTGTGACTATCAACCATCACCTTAGAGGATTCCACTCCTGCAAATCACTCTTAAACGAGATATCTGGAGCCAATGCGGTGACCCACTGCTGGGTACCAGGGCATATGGATATTGAAGGTAACAAAAGGGCTGACGACCTTGCTAGAAAAGGGTCAGCCCTGCCCCAATCAGTTCCTTGCGGAAAAAAATAGATTATGAAGCCAACGGTCGAGCAAACAGACGCTGTGTTCATCTGGAAACATGCGCAATGTCCAGGGCGCTATGGCCAGCTTACAGCAAGAAGAGATCAACCTCTGTGGTAAAACTTAGTCGATATAACGCATGGGTCATTTCTGGCATAATTACTGGACATTGAAGAAGAAATTGAATCTGTTCGTCACCTGTAGTGTGACTGTCCTGCCCTATCAGTCAGAAGAATGAGGACTCTTGGTAGTTACTTTTTCTCGGAGCTGGAGGACATGGGTAATGTTGAGCTAATGGATCTCCTGAAATTCATATCACTTTCTGGGTGGTTCTAACAGCGGATTTTCTTTACAGCGTTTCCAGAATTAAATGATTGGACACAATGGACCCGTACTGTTGGTCTGAGTGAGCACTGACTCTTTGTCACAAGGCACCCATCTACCTAACCTAACCTAGACTACTTGATCGGTGCCTACTAAATACTCGAAAATACCATAGACCTACCATGTGGGATAGTGTCGGTACTGCGCGTTGGTGCGGCACCCCAATGTGATGCCTTTTCTTCTCCTTCTTGCTTCTTCTACCACTGCCTCCATCTCCTTGGATGGAGCAGAGTCGATGTCTTAATAGGGTAGATAACCTGACGCCAGCGATGTTCTTCGCCATCCAATAGAAAATTTAAATAAAACACTAATCATCTTTTTGATTTAACATTTAAGTATCATATGTATGTATTGTCTAATTGTTTACAATAGATTAATATTAGCTACTCCTCCTTATTGGCCTTAAATAGTTTACAAAAATAATGAATTTTTTGTACAAATCTATCAGAAAATATTCACTTACAAATTTATATATATGTATATTCATATTCATATGTATATGTAGGTATGTGTATTTTCTGTTTGAGATTTTTTTGTTTGTTTTACATTTCTAATCTTAATTTCACTAGTTTTGTTCTTTTAATAGGATTTTTCGTTTGTCTTTTGTTTAAATATTCAAATCACATGCATATATCTATATTTATGCAAATTTAAGTAAATAATTGAAATTATTATCGTTAGTTCCCTATATTTTGTGTGTTTTACAATTTATAATTGAACAAAGCAAGCAAATGTCCATTAAATTATGGGTTCTACTGTGATCGCGCAGCGCCATCAACCCATTTCTACTAATTTCACAAACCATCTACAGTTAGTTGAGACTTATACCCTTCGTCTGTCTTTAATAAATTAAGTCTTGACACAAGCCAGTTGCTTCTTTCTATGATGCAAATATCGTATGAGTGCTTCTATTGACCACGAGATGGCAGCAATAAATGTTAGCATATTTAAACAATGAAGCGTAACGGAAAAATTGTAACGATCGCGAATGAGACCTGAAAAGGGAGAAATTTGTTAGAAAAATAAAATTATTTTTAAATGATAAAATGAGTCCGGATGTGGGGTACAGCAAGTGGGGCAACTTTGGTGATCTTCAGGTGGAATCGTCTCCTCGTAGGCAGTGTGCAACTGATCGTATAAGTCTAACTTCATCAGGTTCAAGAGCTGCGGTAGATAGAATCCCTTCCGGGAGGTCACTGCATCGCTGAATTCTAAAGCACTTAATATTTCGCTCTAGTACTAATCCTGTAGATCACCTTCCGTGGAAATACATGACGTCTGTAGCAAATTCTACAAAATATTTGAAGTAATGTGGAGCTTACTGAACGAGCGGATACAAATTTGAATCTTTTGAGATTCTTCGGGTTCTTTCAGTTTCTTTTGTAAAAGTTTAAGGCGATCATGGGGTTACACTACCGATGAGATCATAGACACTATACGTATGGTTATTCTGGCACTAGACGTACAATGCAGATACACGCAGCTCAAGACTTATCGGTGATTGAATAAACATCGAAAACGAATTGATGCGTAGGCAAAGATCTGAGGGGTTGACAGAAATCAACCCAGTGGGGTAACCCTTACGAACTACTTTGTGGTCTTCCAACATTTTCTATTCAAATTAACCAAGCTGTGAAAGCCAATGAAAGATTCGCCGATCAGTCAAACGATCTTCGAAATAAGTATGACTCACGGTCGGCTTGCTGATCTTCCTACACTTTCTTCTCAAATTTTAAAGGTAAGCGGTGCCAAAGCATGAGCTTGCTTATCATCGAACTGAATTCGTATAGGGTGAACATTGTGGAAGTCCATAAAAGATTTTCCTGATCTACCGGGTGATCTGTCTAATCTCTCAACACTCTTGATCAGCTTGATGATCCTCTATAGCGCTGTATTTATCAAAAGAAAGTTCGCCGATCCACCAAGCTACCTTTAGAATAAGTTAGCTTCACGATCGAATAAATGATCGCCCTGCACCGATCGTTCTCCTATACTCTACTTACTTCAATATCAGAAGTAAGTTGCATTTATTCTGTTGCGGTGTAAGTACAAGCATTATGGATAATACAACATCCAATATTTGCCTCACTTTTATACCCTACCCCACCTTGAAATGAATTTTACTCACCAACCAGCGGCCCACAAGCCAATGTAAACACTCCTGATATGATCAACTGCAACCCTGATGCTCCCGGCAATCTCTTCAATGGAACATATCCCGGTATGATTAGAGGCCAAAAAATCGTCCTCAAACCTTTACACATACCAATCCAAACAAAACAACCTAAAATGACCGAATACGATCTGGAAGACGCCACTATAGTCCGTCCGCATGCAATGCCCACCACAGCGATCAGGAGGAATACCCTATTATCCCAATCGATTTTCTCTGTCACGAACGGCACCAAAAACCTCACCGTAATGTCCACCCCTCCCAACACCGACATGGCTAGCGATATCTGAGATGTTGTAAATCCAAAATCTGTCAAAATAAACGGCGTTAGGATCGAGAAGTTCAACTCCCCAAAATTGATGATCGTCAGCCCTGCCACTAGATTCACAAAGGTAAAGTCCCGCAGAAGATCCAAATCGAAGAAAGCCACAAGTTTCTGCATAAATGTCACCGAGGACGGATCTTCGGACGGTGGCGGAGTTGGTGGTTCAGGATGTCGTTTTTTCTCACTCGATAGCGTTAACGTCGTCATTCCTTTGGGGAACTCCAACAGTGCCTTCTCCTCGGCACAGGTACAACGAAGTGCGCTCAGTGAGTCCGCCCGAATATATAGGTTATTCCTACTCGCAGACGTTTTGATCTCCTCACGTTCGCGACTAAAATTATTCGGTCGCAGGAAATGTTCATCCTTTTCGTCATCCTCTTCCGCTATGACATGATTTAAGCGGAAAGCACCTTCGATGTCTTTACAGCTGGATACTGTATGGAAGCGGAATTGTGGTTTAGCGGGGGCCAGATTCATCTTAGATCCAAACCACCCATCGTTGGCACGTGATAACATTGGTGTACCAGGATCGATGATCTCGTAGCCTGGCTTATCTTCATCATCGTCCTGGTAGAGGTATTGACTAGAAAAAATTCCAGTGTTCTTCAGTCGATTGATTTCGCAGTATTTACAAAGATAGTCCGAATCTGGAGATTGTGCCAAGTCTCCGTTGACTTGACTGGTGGTAGTCTGTCGAACGTGATACAGCACTGGTTGGTAAACCATGGCGCATACTAAGGAGTGTAGTGATATGGAAGCAAATATTATCACTGTTCCTTGGACTCCATACGTTGAGAGTAAGTACATTACGGCGTAGGGTAAGAAAATGGGTCCCAAACCTGTAAGAGTCCATGAGAAACCTGCCGCTCGGCGGCGTTTGTTTTTAAAGTACGTGTTGATGGCGAGCGATGATGCTGAGACACTGATGCCCATTCCGAAACCTGGAAAGGAAGATGAATATGAATATAAGTTGAACTGGGTTCGATGAGTGAGCTTTAAAGTAAGTTAGAAAGGAATGAAGGGTCATTTTGACAAGGTATTGCAGAAAAGAATACAAAATTGCCATCAATAGGAGGCACATACAAAAACTATGTATGTTACGTACATACAGATGCTTTGCATGTGTTAAGCTGGGTGCAAATGTGGCCAGGAAGCATAAAGACAGGCGACTTAGTCAGGTTGACTCCCACAGAGAAAGCGGTTACAAATTGGACCGCTAGTGGTGTCTTCTTAGGGGCAACTAACTCCCTTGTCACAGGCTAGTTCAATAGTAAACAAACTTCGTTTCGATGGCAGGCCTTCTAAATAATAGATTTTCTTAGAGGTCGGACGAGATGATGGGCCTCTGATGTAGTATCTGTGCTGAAGGTGAGGAATGATTGAAGAAAAATGGCGTATCTACGAAAAATTTGGCAAGTTCTGAGATTGGAAAAGTTCGACATTTTGAAATGAGCCTACATTTCTGCAAAAGGTCCCAGAATTCGATCGAACAAAGCCATCACGATCACGTAGGATTCTACGAAATGTGAGTTGTGTTTCAATTCAATCCATTGGCATGTTTTTGCTTTGTTTTAGCAAGGACGCTCCTCTACTGTGTGACTCTGCGTTACATGTAATCACGTGTAGATGCTAACATACAATACTAAATTTACTTGAAAGTACCCAGATTCAACGGAGCACAGGTAAGAAATACTTGTATAGTGTCTGAGCTGAAGGTCCTCACGTAAGACTTGTGGATATTGAAGGTGAAATTAAAGCTTCAAAAGTCACAGTTTCATGGAAGGATCAGGAAGTGCGCATTGTTGCTAAGCATTACTCGTCTTCCATTGCCACTGAACAAGTACTTTCAAATGCTATGATGAGCAAAGTGGGCTCCATTGAACATACAATTTACAATTTTATTTATTTATTTATATGCTGACACATTAAGATACAATATCTTATAAATTTGTGGAGCTTAGCAAAAAAGAAAGCAAAAAGAACACATCATTTCAATAATCAAAGTTCAATGCATTAAACGTAGTAAGTTAAGGAAAAAAGAAAAAGAAAAGGAAAGAAGAAGAAAAAAAAGCTATGAGAACATAAAAATTATGTTGGTTCAGAAAGGTCGGAAAACTAATCGGATGCAGAGAGGAATAATTGCAATCGCGTCCTAAATTGGGTGAGATTACTTGTTCTTCTTACAGTGGGTGGTAGAGAATTCCATAAGCGGGCGGCATTGACGAGAAATTGCCTTTCGGATGTCAAACACGAAAACCGGGGAAGAATGAGCTGTGAGAGTCTGTTTGATGCTGAGAACTGAAGTCTATTGTAAAGATAGGAAGGGTGATGGCTCTGAATTATATTTAATAGCAAAGTGTTCGAAAATTTAAGAGGTTATCGAACGACATACCATAGATACTTTTAGAAAATCTCGAGACATGATCGTACCTCCTTAAACCGTAAATATATCGCGCGATATTGCTATATGCCACATTAAGTTTTCTCTGGCTCACAGCATCGCTTTTGCAAAAGCTTTCACATCCATAAGTAAGGATAGGTATAACTAATGTCTTAGCGAGCATTTTGAGTGTTTTTAGAGGAGTGAAATCTTTTGTGACCCAAAGCGATCGAAGAGCGCCATATACTTTACCGACAATGGAATTAACGTGGTCCTTCCAGGTTAAATTTCTATTAAATATAATTCCCAAGTTTTTTGCATTGTCAACAAATTCTATAGGAGCATTATTTAGGTAGATTCGAGGGAATTACGATAAGTCTACAGATTTGTTAGAGATCACAATGACTTTAGATTTTTCAGGATTTAGTACTAAGCTATTGACTCGCGACCAGTTATAAATATTTTGAAGGTCCTCGTTTATGGTCTGAGCACAATGTTCTATGAGTCCCAGAGGACAACTTTTGTGTAACTGGACATCATCGGCGTCCATATGTATAAGAGGTTGGACAGCAATTTCAGGAATTTCATTAATGTACAAAGAGAAAAGAAGTGGCCCCAATATTGAGCCCTGTGGGACACCTTGCTTTAAACTTAATAATACTCATGTCTTATCTCCAATTACTACAGCTTGCTTTCTACTTGATAGATATGAGAAAATTAATTTCACTGCTTCGGGTGCGAAATCGTACAGATTTGATAGTTTGCTGCATAAAACGGGATGACTTATCGAATCGAATGCCTTCGAGAAATCAAGAAGCACCAAGAAGGTTATCTGATCGCTGTCTACTGCGCTTCTAATATCATCAACAACGTTCAGAACTGATGTTGTGCAGCTTCGATTGGGACGAAAACCTGATTGAAATTTGGAAAGCAAACCTTTATCGTTCAGATACGTATTAATCTGTTTTTGAATTATCCTCTCGAACAGTTTAGAGAGGAATGGGAGTATTGATATAGGTCTGTACTCATTCTTGTTTCTTCCTTTAGGGATGGGAATGACCTCTGCAAGCTTCTACTGTGTAGGAAATACAGACGTTGTTAGGACCGTGTTTAGTAAATGTGTTAAAAAAGGTAAAAGCTTGGGAAGGAGAGCTTTTACGAAAACCGGGTGAACGTCGTCCAGACTTACTGCATTCGATTTGATCGATACCACACTTTCAACCACATCAGCAGGCTCGACCCTGGAGAAGCTAAATCCTGTAGACGCTTGATTTTCATACGTGAGGGTTGGAGGATCACACAAGGGCTGTGGGACTTAGGAGATGAACTTAAAATTGAGTTCATCACAGTCAGCATTTATTGGCGGGTCTGGTTTTTGCCCTCCAATTCCCATACTACGCAAGTTGTTCCAGAGTTTTCGCCCGTTACCTGATGTGGCGTTCCGGTTTGTAAGCACTCTTGCCTTTTCTGTGCGGATAGCAGTGACTACCTGGTTACGAAGCAAGCGATACCGAAGACGATCCTCATCAATTTTGTATTGCTTCCACCGATTGTAAACTTCGTTTCTCTCATTCAAAAGCCGACGAATGTCATTTGTGAACCAAGGCTGTGAGGTAGATCTTAACACCTTTGTTTTAATAGGGACATGTTCGTTAAAGAGATTAACAACATCAACCTGTTCATCTGAAGATGGCATGTAAAAATTATTTTCCCATGGAATACTATTAACACTATTTTCGAGTACCAGTCTATCAATGCTTTTAAAATCACGAAATTTACATGATCAAACTGATGGTGCAGGTATATTGAAATCATATGTTAGATGAATAAGGTCATGACGTGAAAAAGCAGGTGCAGACAACTGGTCGTAGAATAGCGCTTTACTAGTGTCAGTTACAAAAAATACATCCAGAAGGGTCCTCTCAAATTGGGAGAAATGAGTTGGGGTCCGAACATTGACAGGGTACATGTTAAATGAGCTCATATCATACATTAACCCACCATTAGTTAACAAATCACTATTAAGATCACCACAGACAATGATATTAGGACAGCTCGCAGCGATGTCTTCAAGCAAAACCATCAAAGGAGATAAGCTAATCGACCGTCTTGGCCAGTACACAGTTCCAAGTAAAAGTTTGTGATTGTTGCTGAGTAATTCAACGAATACATACTCCAATTCGCAATCAACCGGTGATACGCAACGAGGGTTACACTTCATTCCTTCTCTCACATATATAGCAGTACCGCCACCAATACGAATGCGTCTATCAGCTCGAAAGAGCCCATAGCCATTTAATCCGAATAATTTACTATTGTCATTATCATTAATATCAGTCCAGAACCAAGTCTCGGAGACGCAAATTACATCGACCTTTGACCCATCGAACAAAAAACGAAACTCCTCAATTTTAGGAAACAAACTCTGTGCATTTATATAACATATTTGAATGCCTTCTCTTTGACAACAAAAGACTCCAATCATGCTGCGGAGCACATTTCTGCCTGACTCGCTTACGGAAATGGAACTCTCTTCAACCAACTCCATTCGCGTTACGATGGGAAAACCATACAATACAAGACATATAAGATTCTGGAGATCAGCAGAGTGAAGCAGTCATTCTTCAATGCAAGCTATATGTGAAGTCCATTACCTATTTGCATGTAGGGACTACACCTACAGTAGAGCTTCTGATCAAGCTTTAATCCCAGATAGCTACAATTATCTGAGAATCTAAGAAGATACTCCCTTAGTTTAGGAAGGTTGAAGCAAGATCCGCTGTTAGCTATTAGTCCAGGCATCATCTGGATAGGCTACCACATTGCAACCGGAGTTCGCTGTTCAAAGGAGAAGTTCGTTCAGAACTGGATTAATGGGAAGAGCACTCTTCCTTGGGGGGTCTCACGGAGCGTTAGTTAACAGAGCTGTTCCAGAGAATATGCATTTATTACTTTACTTTGCATTCCAATATGTGCTATATGATGCGGCAGATGGAGTCGTAGGTGTTAAGTCTACGTGAGTCACTAATACCCGAATAGGTTGCAACTTGATTCAATTCTTCTTCTATATCAAGGCCTGCTATCAATGTAAATTCTCTGATTAGAGGACAATTTTCGATTTAACCCGCCTTAGGTATAAAATCCACTACGCAAGGTAGACCTTCAGAGTACAGGACAGATTGACTTTATAGTTCTGAATACCATCTGCAGCTATGCCGGATAGATACCTTCCAGTCCCGGTTTTACAGCATACTTTGGAGCAGGATTATCGTCAGTGGCAGATTTGCAGCCAAGGAAAGTATGCAGCTCCAACTGAGTTCTTGAAGACACATTTCTGGGATGATTGGCGAAAGGACAATTTGCTTGAGGTGCAATCCAAAGTTACGAGTAAGTGGAAGGTAACGACGTTCAAACAGCTGACCCCAGGTACCTTGGTCTCCAAACAAAAACACACCATTCTGTCTAACCAGTGGCACTTAGCACGCTCATCAAGACCATTTAATGCAGATATGGCAATGTGTAAGTTATCTTTATACTTGGGCGGACCATGTAGCATATAGAGTTTCAGCAGAACTATCTAAGGAAAGGTTCGATGATACCTCGGCAACGACTAAAAGGTAAATACTTATTCATATGAGGTATGCGTATGTATGTATGTATGGCTGAGGCGACGAACTTCAAGAGATAGTTTCCAGAGATACAGTTCTCTCCGTTCTGTGATGGGACACATGAAACTGTGGAGATTCTAGAAGAAACAAAGAAGATCTTCCTGATGGAAGTGCACTTTTTAGAAGGTTAAACGTAAAGGTAAGCAGTGCCACCTTTGTTCTTTAAAACCCATATCTTTGCCAATATCCATGTGTTAGGAATTCAGAAGATCGGTCTTCGAATTAATATCAGCTTAGAAGCAAGCAGTTGGGGCTATTATATAATTTAAAGAAAGTCTCAGCATCTTTCTGTTTCGTTAAGTGGCTTCAGAAACATGGATTTTACTATACAAGTCAAATATAAGAGATTCAAATGCCGGTGTAGTGCTTAAGGATAATTCTCAAAAACTTACCAAACAACAGCGCATACGTGACCATATAAGACAGAAACGTATCCGCAAACGCCGTCAGCATGAGTCCACAAAAATTGAACAACGCTCCAGCTATCGCTACCTGTCGGAAGGTGAACCGTCGAAACATCGGCCCGTTCAACAGTCCGGTGCAAGCTGATATCGCCGGCTGGGTATTGATGATGGTAGTAATCTGCGAACTTGTCATCCCCAACAATGTAAGTCTTTCTCGAAAGATGAAGCCAAATTGTTGCAGCGATGGAAAGATGCAGAGCTGAAAAGAAATTACTTGCAGATGGCGCCACATAAATCAATAGAACACCTTACATTGGATAACCCTGCGGCGATGCACACCACCCAAGCCCATCCACCGTCTGGGGCAACAAAATTGTCACCAAGGTCACTTTTATCGCGATGCTTTGACTTCTTCGGCTTCGTTGTCTGCTCATGCTGATGTTGCTGTTGCTGCTTCGGCTGTATCTTTGGTAATTTTGTGTCATTGTAGAGTTTTTTTTGTTTCTTGTCCGTCATATCCAGATGCAGTTGGTGGTCATATGTAGATTTACTGGAAAAACACAAAACATTGTGAATTTTAATTAAGTTGCAAAGTTGCTCTTCCCCTAATTGATTCGAATGAAAAATAATTGCACTCGCACACACAGGCACTGTTTGGAATCAATTACAGACGCTCGCTCGGATCCTTTGGGTGCGATACTTAATCAAATGCATTTCGGTCGATGCATTCTCGTTGGTCACTAGCCGGACACAATTGGAAGTGCTGACTTCATTGGCCCTGATGTAATTGTTTTGTTATTGAAATGACAGTTTGTCGAAGGGCATGGCTATTAGATGGGTTCGCAACTTATGAAGGGCTGCGTGGGTACAATTACAGATGAACATGATGAATATATCTATCCCTCCCTGGGACAGACACGAACAGATGTTCACAGAGAGAAAGGGTGATTCATTCGGTTCTTTGTATGACAATTAAATTGAACGATGCGTTCTCTGCAACAGACAGGCAAGCCCAAGAGGTTATGCTTGGCCGCTTTGTATGTTTTATTTGGCCCGTAATTGCGAGGACTGGGAATTCCCCATTTGTCTTGAAGAGCCAGAAGATGTGTGATACGTGTGTGGATTTTCTTTCGGGAAATATCTTTGCAAGAGTAATGGCATTTCTGCGAAATGCATTACGTTCAAGATACGAATGTGCAAGACACGAGATGCGCTTGTTGCAGACGACGCTGTGCGAAAGCGAATTGTATTTTTGGTCGACTGTTTGGACAGGCAATAACAACAAACCGACCGAATTTTTGTGAAATTTCAAAAATTATTGCATCAGTTTTCGATTTAAAATAACAAATGAGATGAAGGCAAACATTAATATGGACAATAATAAGCACTTGTGTGGAGCATTTACGGTGTCACTTTACGTTTGGAATTCTGGCAAGAATTTCAGATGAATGCACGATGAAGTGTGAAGCACGTGGTGCTGAAAGGAAGGAATTAGTTCAACGACATTGGATTTTATTGGTAACAAGCCAAACATGAAAGGGTGGTCTTGTCATAGTTTACATCAAAAATCTTAGAAAATAAGAAACTATTTGAATTGGAGAGCTGTAACTGGAAACTTGGTGCAAATGCTATTCAAACAGAGGGACCTAGAATAGTTTGATTGTGGACCCAAAGATAAGCGATAACTTCTTACAGACTCGCATTACGATTTTCATAGCAACAGATCCACTGACATATTTCACCGAAAAGTGAAACCAATCTCCACATCACCTTGGAGAAAACAAGATTCTTGCACTCGATATATCGAAGACATTTGACAGAGATTGACAGCTACCTTCTTTTGTTCATATGGATTCAATGAAACACTTCTTTGGTACTTGTGTTCGACTCTTTCAAGTCTGCAGCTCCCCCAATGAATGGAGGTATTCCCTAAGGTTCTGTTTTGACACCGACTTTCTTCCTCAATTTTTATGAATGACCTCTTGCCTTCAACTTCTAGTCCAATCCATTCATTTGCTGATGACGGCACCCTCATTTCAAAAGATGGCCCTGCCCTTCGGTCGCAGAACTAGAGCAGCAACTTATTATAAGATCATTAAAATCTGACCTCGGCAGCATAAAAAAATGAGGTGCAACTTCCTTCATATGCTAAGATGACCCTTCATAGGCCATGTACAGCCGAACACTAAGGACGCCAGTGAAGCAAACTAATAATAATCTTGACATTCAGACATGTGAGAATGATACAATACCATGATACACGCTTCTTAGCTGATAGTAACGACGCGACAAATCGTTTGCTTTTAAGGTTCCCCAATAGCTCCAAAAATTTGGAAACACTGTCGGAAAATATAGCTCTTACACCACCTTTGTTGGACTTAGACTAATCGATTATGTGGCGGGGCGTGGGATCATTATAGCTAGCACATGATTCCCATCACTCATAATGTGCTTCGGCGTTCTCTCCCTATAGAAGCAAGGCATTTCTTCATTATTGTATATACGTCATCTTTGGAGTGACTAATAAAAACTTGGACCACTGTCTTGTTGCTACTAAGGTACATACAAATGCAGAGATGTGTGTGCTATGATAACATTTAACATCCAACGGCTACAATCGCCGAGCTACCGAGCTTTTCCAGATCGAAAGTCCCTTGATACTCCGACTAAGGTAAAGTGAAAATAGGCAACTATTTAACGTGCCCATACGGTTGCCAATTACCGAATCTTAAGTACCGAAATTGCAATCTACATCGCTCAACAGAAAGCTAACTTAGGAACACAATACGAAACAGGTTCTGCTAAGGCATCAAAGAGATAGCATGTCCAAATTGATCAGCGTTATCACCGGGCACTGTGTCTTTGGCAGATATGCTCAGGAACTGGGTATGATAAGCAATGATGGCGCAGAGGCGTGGAGGAGGCGAAGAGCAAGGCCCAACTCGGGCCAGGAACGTGATTATACAAAAGCCAGAGTCGCAGTGGATTGGTTACACCCTCCGCAATGACGAAAATTATACTACTGCCCGACAAGCCATGCAATAGAATCCACTAACACAACAAGGATGAATACAGGGATGTCCTCGTATGATGTGGCGCAGAACGGTTAAAAATGAATCTCGATCACTGGCAAAGATCTGGATGGGGTTGAAGCACATCGCCAGGAACCAAACACAATATCCTGTAGGCATGGTTGATGCCCTAAGGCCCATAAGAGAACAGATGATTTAACAGTAGTGCCAACGCTTTACGTGTGAGTAATATATTCATGCGTATTATGTCAAATAATGGTGGACCAAGATATAGTCTATATGCATCACCAATATGGGTCGAAGCTACACTTATTGTTGTAGCTACAACCAGTTGAAACGACGTTCCGACTAAGTGCCATAAGAATAAGCAGTGCTTTTCTACAAGATCGGAAAATGCAATCTGTATCGTTCTGTATCTATCGTTTTATTCAGACACTGTAATGCTAAAAGCATAGTGAAGTTGACTTCTACACAACACAATTGCTGAGTGACCAACAACATAGTTGGCAAGGACCATGGATGATTCCGCACCTAACTATACAACTTTTCCTAATGTCTGTCCTGCGAAAGGGCTAAAGAAGGAGCGGAACATGTGTTCTTTCATTGTCCGCGCTATGAAGGACAACAAATAACACTGATAAGGGAGGTGGAGGAGATACCATCGCCCCAGAACATAGTGAGATACTAGATTTCATCGGAGGAAAAATAGAACGCAATGACCTCGTCCCTACGAAAAAAATGCCACGAAGGCGGTACCATGCGGAAAAAGGGCAAAGAAGGAGAGGTGACTATAGTGAGTGCAAGTTCCACAATGTTACAGAGTACAGGTTCAGTTTCGTCTTTCAATATTCTCACCTGGTTGGTTGCTTGGTTGGTTAAGATCGGCCCTCAATGAGGATGCACTTAGACCAGAAATATAGCCTTTGTACTGCCGATGTGTAGGAGGTGACTGGTGCTCTCTTCTTCCTCTTCATCTGTACAACTTCTGCAGAAGTCATTATAGGGGATGCCTAAACTTTGGGTATGTCTTTCTATGACGCTGTGTCCGGTGAGAACATTTGTTATTATGGAGAAGGTTCCTCTCCTGTTTTTCAGAAGTCCGATGGACCTATATTTGTTGAGTGTTGGCCAAAGTTTTCTGGTGGTGTTGCATTGGTGATTGGCCACCTTGGCGTAGGTCTGAATAATATACTTAACATAAGACGTCGTCGCTTCCATATCGCTAATGCTTATGTTACTTGTCTCAGAGAAGCCTTGTCAAGCCAGCTCGTCAGCTGCACAATTCCCCGGTATGTCACAGTGACCTGGTATCCAGCAAAGGGTGAGGTTGCACTGACCAGCTATCTCATTAAGAGATACGAGGCAGTCTTTCACTACCTTAGATCTCCTAGTGTTGGATGCGAGGGATTTCATGGCTGCTTGACTGTCGACGTAAATAACAATATCCGATGTTGAAAGTGTATAAGCTGCTACCCAGTCAGCGCTTGGTGAACCGCGGTAACTTCAGCTTGAAAACCATGCAATGATTTGGAAGGTTAAAAGAGAGGTGTATATCCAGGTCTTCTGAGAAGATTCTGTCCGTGAAAATTGACAGCAATTCGTTGTATAGGATATTGCGCTGCGTCCACTTAGTTTTGTCTGGAATTGAGTGCATGTAGCCCCTGTTGAAGTTGCATCGAACGTATTTTGGCATGGAGAAATCCTCACCTCACAAAACAAAAAAAAAAAAAAAACTCCACAGCCCAGAAGCGTCAAAGCAGATCAAACATCTGTCTGTACTGACGCAATCTGGAAAGGAAAGTACAACCACGAAATGTAAGGAATATACAGCGGGCAGGCATAAGCTAGGATATGTAATGGAGCGCTCCAGTTCGAAGAGTTTTCAATTCCGTGTCAGTGAAGAGGAAGACCTCAACCTACATACCATAGATATCGTCAACTTGGTGGAGTAAAATAGTTTCAGATTGAACCAGCTGGGGATAATTGTTAGTTGAGAATCAAATACACTCTGAAGCATAGAGCTGTCTAATGAAATTCTTGAGAGATTATCTAAATTATTTTATGCAAAAATGTAGACGCAGACAAAATAGGAATGTCTTCGTCTGCCAATTAATTTTGATTTGCCTATTTGCAGTCACCGATCCGTATGAAAATTTCGCGTACTTAATACATCGCGTACTTAATACAGCTGTCGGGAGCTGTCCATGTTCTTTGGGCCGCTACTACCTTGTCCATTACTTTCCCTGATGAAGAGGTTGATCTGAGTGACTCTCCATTTCATTTCGATGGCATCGTTCTAAATTTATGAGCAAGAAGCTCAGTATATGTATCTTTTCTTAATGAGAACTTTACTAATCGACGATGTCAAATGTAAACATGTCATATATCATCTTGTTCCCCTTTTCGACCTATTTTTAGCACCTCCTTCAGCACCTTTACAAATTTCATAATACCTGTCAACATATAGCACTCTGCCTAATCCCATACAACTTCTTTCCGGGATAAACAAATTTTCTGGTATTTTTTCCCGCGCTACATTCTCCCACCGAAAGCATTAACATGTTAATCTGTCAGTGCTTAGTGATCGCTCATGTTATCCAGGGACTACAACAAGTTCAGAGCAACCCAGGGCATACAATAACTTCTAATCGAATACGTGCCGATGACTTAAAGAGACTTTTCCCCACGAGGTACATGCGTCGAAACGTGTTATTTCCTTGGGAAGATGTGACTCGAATGCTGCATGGACTCGTCGCCTCTTTCGGGACTTGAACTTCTTCGATTAATTTCTATTAATAAACGACGAATCATTTGACTGCCGCCTCTGTATGTTATTTGTTGCGCAGAGAATTTATTATAAGAAAAACTTTAAACCGCTTTACACGGTTATTGCATTTTTATCGATCGAATAAAAGAAAGCATACAGATTGAGATACTAAAACTCAAGTGCTCCGTGAAACAAAGTGAAATGATACCCAGACTTGGGTTGTGTGCATGGGCGGCTGGCGGTGGAATCAAATGGACATGTGTGCCTGTGGAATTCCCTTAAGGGAAATGAAAAACAATACGACGCGCTGCTGCAATTGAATGGATGAATGGTGGTGGTACGTACTATGTAATGCGGCGCTGTGACCGTAGAGAGTACGACACACGAGTGTGCACTTATGTGCACTTATTACTTGGAAAATATTTTATCGTAGGTGGTCAACTTGGAAATCCTTTAACAAAAGATTCCAACTACCACGACGATGAAATCTGGTTCGCATGTGTAATAGGAGAGGAGTGTTTGGGTCTCGATATTAGAATGTGTCCTTAGAAAGTGGAAAGTGTGCGTAGGAGTGTGACTTGTCACATGTGTAGTCAGGAATTGATATTTTCTTTTAGTTATCTGCAGATCTTCTGAAGTAATTGTCGGGTTTCTGTTGTAGTGGGTGATGGTGTAAATGGGTTTGTTAGTCAGAAACATGTGGAAGTGAAGCAGTGTCATTTTGACTTATAGACATTGAGGTGGCAGAAGGAAGTTAGATTAGGATTAGATTTCGATTTATTCATTGCAAATAGTTTAGTGGAGTGGAAAAGGACTTTAGTTCATACAGTGCGAGTATTTATTGATTTCTTCTACAAACCGAAGATGTATTAATTCATAAGCTTATACAGTATCTATAGTCAGAATTGGATGTTTCATTTTGTCTCGAATTATGAAACACTCATGCAATTGGATGAGCAATGCGGTTTTCGTCCCGGTAGAAGTACAACCGACCAGTTACTCACTCTCAGCATGGTTCCTGAGAAGGCATGGGAGTATGCTAAATCTGTCTACACCTGTTTTGTGCACTTGGAGAAAGCATTAGATAGGGGTCTTCGAGGCAAACTCTGGAGTGTTTTGCAGGACTGATGGTTCCCTGTTAAGGGCTAATCAATCTTTACATACAAACTGTAGAAGGTCTGTCCGGCATTGGGTGCGTTTTCTCACCTCTCCTCTTCATTGTATAGGTTAGGTTAGGTAGATGGGTACCGTGTGACAAGGAGTCACTGCTCACTCAGACCAACAGTACGGGTCCATTGTGCCCAATCATTTAACCCTGGAAACGTCAGAACCACCCAGAAAGTTATATGAATCTCAGAAGGTCCATCAGCTCAAAATTACCCAAGTCCTCCAGCTCCGAGAAGAAGACTACCAAGAATCCTCATTCGTCTGACGGATAGGGCAGGACAATTACACAACAGGTGACGAACAGATTCAATTTCTTCTTCGTCCCTGCAGTTTCTGCAATAGTCGTTATGCAGCACACAGTGTCGCTCCGCGTGAACGCCAATGGCAGAATGTCTAGTAATTCTTCATTGTATATATGGACTGGATGTCAAAGCGCTGCTGTGACGGAGAATGTTTTCCAAAGTGGGACACTTAACGATTAATCATCTGCTCTTTGTGGATAATTTGGTCATCCGTGGGTCCTTTCAAACTGAACTTCAGCGCACACTCGAAAGGTTTTTTGCCGTTATGATGCTGGAATGAAGGTTAACGTAAACAAGTTGGAAGTAATGGTCGTTTCCAGAACGCACATTCAGTGCACTCTGCATTTGAGTGGAGTCCCACTTAAGCAGATGGATAAGTAAAAGTATCTCGGAATCTTATGCACCAGTGATGGAAAGAGTAATGCCGAATTATCCCGTAGAACTAGTCAAGCTGGATCAAATTTGAGAGAGCTTGGTCAATCAAATAAGGAAGAGTGAACTTAGGTTTCCAACTCTCACCTATGGTCATGAAATTTGAGTAGTGACCGAAAGAATAAGATCGCGAATACAAGCTGCCGAAATAAGGTTCCTCGCAGTGCTGCTAGAATAACCCATAGGGATGGAGTGTGCAACACCAGAGTACGCGAGGCGCTCAATGTTAAGCAGCTATTTCTCCGAACGGAACGATCTATGGTTTGGTCACGTAGTGCGTATGCCCCAAATCGGCTTCCAATACGTGTCATTTTGCCGTGCCATCAGGTAAGCGACCCCTCGGCAGGCCCAGAAATAGGTGATTGGATCAAGTCTGACGTTTTTCCTGGTGCCGCTTGGGAATTCCCGCTGATGAGTTGAAGTCAATGGCGGAGGATCGAGAAGGATAGAGAGTCCATCTAAGTATCCTATCCCCCCGATCTTCATGAAAGATTAGCGAGCCATTGAAAATGTATGTATGTATGCATGCATGAAACACTCTATTCTTAATATCGCTTACGATATCACCACATCAGCACTGAAAATCTGTCACTTGATACGAGAAAAGGTAAAATAATTACAGGGAAAGTATTTCGCAGTACCCCTCTTCACAAGTCTTACAGACCGTATCCCATAGTGCCTCGTCTGGACGCCACTAAAATGTCTGCAGTCTCCTGAACCTAGCAATCTTATCACAGATCTTATTGTCCGTCATTTTAGTGTGAACAGGGAGCCCAAACACAAATCAAAGATTTCAGTGCTGTAATCGAATTCAGAGAGTTCTTTTCGATGAGCAGCATAACTTTCACTCCGACCGTGCTACCAATTATTATATACAATAGGATTGTAAGAGTCTCCGCTTAGAAAACAGACGCATATTTGCATCATGTTGTAGTTCTTTGGAGAAGAAGATTCAATGACGAACTTTACGAGATGTACAGCGATATCGACCTAGTCAAAAAACTGCGTATTGAACGTTTGATATGGCTAAGACATATAGAGCGGATGGACACCAAAGCTCGGGCCGGCAGAGTCTTTGAATCTAACCTGGAGGGATGACGCAGTATTGGGCCTCCGCGCCGTAGGTGGCGTGTGCAAGTTCAATGAGAGGTCGACCAACTTGGAGTGCACAACTGGAGACCATTAGCTAAAGACCGAGCTAAATGTAGTGGCTTGTTGGTTGAGGCCCAGGTTCACTCCGAACTGTAGCGCCACCTAAGTAAGTAAGTAAGAGGAGGTGCTCTAAATCAAGCATGTTATACGCATGTCTACTATAGGTTGCAGTGCACATGCAACTCACGAAGCATACATCTACATCCATCTACATGACAACTGGTCAAACGTTTGACTACTTTTGCTAAAAAAATGGGGTCCGCTAAGCCGTTCGATGACGAACAAGCAGGTTTCCGCTCTGGATCCTCCTGTGTCAACCATATCAACACCCTGCGGATTATTATCGAACAGTGTGTTGAATATCGATCGCCCCCCCACCTGCTGTTCATCGATTTATAGAAGGCGTTCGATAGTGTCAACAGGGAGTTTATTTGGCGTGCCTTACGCAGGAGAGGTATTCACGTTAAACTAATTGCTATTATCACGGTTCCAAATGTCACGTTCTGCACAGAGGAAGGTTGTCTGAGCAATTTGAGATCCAAAGTGGAGTAAGACAATGCTGTATTCTTTCACCAATATTATTCCTATTGGTGATTAGCGATGTGCTTCGTGCAGCTTTGTCGACGGGAAATGGAGGAATTCGATGGACTCTTACACCTCAACTGAAACATCTTGACTACGCAGACGATGTATGCTTACTCTCCCACAGAATTATGAACCTCCACCAAATGACAGCAGATGTGGAGAGGGAGGCAGACGTCGCGTCGGCCTAAAAATTAATTCGGCAAAAACTAAAATTATCAGCCTTGGAACTAACTCATTGGCTCAAATATGCATTGCTGGACAACCGGTAGAGAGAGTAGAGGATTTCCACTATCTTGGGAGTATTACCTCGACCGATGGTGGAACCGAACTGGATATAGCCAACAGGATCGCCAAAGCAAAGTCCGCGTTCGGTATGTTGTCCAAAATATGGCGAAGCAATACAATCAGTTTGAACACCAAGATAAGACTGTTCCGCTCCAACGTTGAATCCGTGCTGTTATATGGATGCAGCACGTGGAGAGTGACCACTACTATCACCAGAAAGCTGCAAACGTTCGTCAATAGGTGCATGCGCAATATCTTAAGGATCTTCTAGCCCAACCGTATCTCTAACAAACACCTTTACGGGAGAGCAGGTCAGGAACTAATAAGCACAATTATCCGTCCGATAGAATCTTTCTCACATATGCAACTGCTCCGTATGCCTTTGGGCTAGCATCTGCAAATATGTGCAACTCGCTGTTAAATTGTCCGAATAGTGAGAGACATCGCTTTAGAGTAAACTCGGACAGAATCGGTAATTCCTCTTGCCAACATTGAAAATCGCTTAGTATTTCGTCGCTTATTACCTGATCCCAATCGAAACTAGCCTTCCATATGTCCTGCAAAAGTATTTTTATTCTTACTGTGAAGGGACCCAACATTCCTAGGGGGTCATAAAGTTTCACCATCGCCTTCATAACGTTACGTTTCGTCCCTCTCAGTGATTGCAAATATTCGACGCTGCCTGTTAGATCGACGCCAATATCATCGCTAGTTGTACACCAACTGATACCAAGTACTTTCTGCTTTACCACTACTTCGTCGCTTGTGAAATATTTACGAAGTGTAGCATCATTGGTATTCTATTTTCGTAGATGGAAATTTGCTGCTCTCATGATGTCGATTGAGCTGTGATACATCTTCGTCTTCGAAGTTCTCTTCACTCATTATTAGATCGTCAACATAGAATGATTTTTGAAGCTTAACGGAAGTGGCAGTGGATTGGTCACACGTTCCGAAAGGGTGAGAGTTCTATAGCGAACCATGCTGTGCAATAGAATACTTTAACTCAGGATGGCAGAAGACATAGCAGTTCGAGGAGAACATGGCACAGAACAGTCAAGAAGGAGGCACGGCAGTTGGGGAAAACTCAGACACATTACCAGAAACCGTACACGATGGCGCGTAGGCGTAGTAAAGGCCCTAGGACCCACAAGGGGATACAGGACATAAGTAAGTAAGCCGTTTGACCAAGTGTCGCATCAAAACTCTGTCAAACTCTATCAAACCATATGACGAATAGACCCCAATTGCGAGTAGAAATGGTTAAACATTTGACCATGTGTCATATAGTGGAATCAGTAAGCGAAGAATTGTAAGGTGACTCCGTATGTAAATCAAAAAGTTTACGTTATTGTACCTGCAAAAGATTCCAATAACAACACAATCAGGTGCTACCATCTCTTCTTACAAAAAATAAAAAAATAAAAAACTTTGAACACCAATTTTGAAGAAAAACTACACTCAGTCACTTGAAGAGCACAACATCTATCGTCTCCCCGAAAGCGTATCGAATACGCCACGCGTTCGAGTCACACCTATCGTCTTACAGTTGAAATTGCCAATTATACGAGTACAATGTTTGTCTACCTAAAGCTAGTTATCAGCACTTTACCGATTAACATTAAAAGTGAGTCATAAATATGAGTCTAGTGTCGGTCATGTTTCTTGAGCACTTACTGCTACCCGAGCAAAAAAATAAAATAATTCTGAAAGGCGATAGTATGACCGTGCCCCCACAGAGACGGTCTCTACATAAACGGTTTTATGTGCCAATATCAGACGAGGAATTAAGTGCACATAAATTATAAACAAAAAAAAAAAAAAAAACACTAGCAGCAATGTTTGTAATAAAATATCGAATGGAACGGCATTAGATCTATCAGCCATTACCCTGCGAAGTAAGATGCTTAAAAAATGTTGTTTTATTTTTAAGTCTTGATTTATTAAGTTAAATGCTCAGTTGAAAGTAATCACAGATATTACTGATAGCTCGGTTTACGACCAATTAAGGATTTGAAAGGATCCGAGAGGGATGAATTAATGTTTGACTTATTTGGGAATAAAATTGTTTATCTTGCGTTCACATGCTTTGAATCAGATTAAAGGCGAGAAGATAAATTTGAATGACGAGGAGTCGCCAGGATGTCGTTTGGGATGAGTGATGATAAACAAGGAGTGAGTGACTGGTAGCAAAGGGATAATGGACGAATCAGATAGAGCATGTCAGTTTTATGACCGACAGCTTGTCAAACTATCAAATAGATAAATTGAGTTCGAAACACTCGAAAACAGATGTCTTGGTGGATAGTACTTGTTTCTAGTGGATGCACCTCAAGGTACTACGAGTGAAATATTGAAATGATTTATTTTTTTGTCGAGGGTAGGTAAAAATCTTCTAAGACCAGTGGCAACGTGCAGCAACATGAGGCAAAACAAACGGTGTACAAAACGGCGCTGCATAGAAGGACTAGAACTGCTCGTGAGCTCCACGAGTGGAGGATAAAACAGGACGATCCACTTCTCGGAAATATGAAAAAGGAGCATGAGAAGCGCTCGATCGAGAACATTGAGAGACTTTATTGCAGGAATGATGTTCGAAAATTTTACCGAAACGTAAAAAGAACATTCCAGTGCTTCAACGCCAGAAGAGAAGCCTGCAGTGACGAAAACGGTAATACAGTAATAGAATGGACGTCGCGTCAGTGCTGAGGATATGGAAGGAACACCTCTACAGACTGGCAAACGGCAGCAATGATGACCAATATCCCGCTGTCAGGCAGAATGAGTCTTTCAGTAGTGACGATTACAGTCAAGATTCCGATTAAAGCAAGAACAGACGGGTTGGTTCTTTGAATGGAACCTCAGCATCGTTAACCCGATCTTGAAGAAGAGAAATTCTCTGAACTTCGACAGCTACAGAGGTATAAGTCTTCTCAGCATCGCACATAAGATCCTGTCTGCTGCATTATGTGAACACCTAAAACCGATCGTCAACAACCTGATTGGTCCTTATCAGTGCGGTTTCAGGCCGGGAAAGACCACATTTTCACACTATGAACCCATAATCATAAAATCGATACGCACCACCTCTTCATCGATTTCAAAGTTGCCTATGATAGTGTCTATAGAGACGAGTTATACAGAGCATGTCTAGTCTTGACATTCCTGCCAAGCTCGTCCGTTTGTGCAGAATGACGGTGGAAAACTCTCACTGCTCCATCAAAATCGGTAAGAACATCACCGAACCGTTCGATGTCAGGAAAAGTCTTAGACAAGGTGACGCGCTATCATGCGATCTCTTTAACATATTGAAGTACTTAATGACATTGACATAATCGGAAGAACTCAGCGGGCCATCAATGAGGCATTTGCGAGTATTGAGATCGAGGCGGCAAAGATGGGTTTAGCGATCAATGAAAGCAAAACAAAATATATGATGTGTACAAAAAAGGACACCCAACATCGGTGTATTGGACGGAACGCCACAATAGACAGATATAATTTTGAGGTAGTTAAGGACTTTGTCTACCTAGGCTCTATTATGAGCTCCGCAAATGACATCAGTAGGGAGATCACACGAAGAATTACTCTTGCCAATCGTTGTTTCTATGGGCTAAGAAGACAATTGAGTAACAAATCCCTATCTCGAACTACTACGGAAACTCTTTATAAGATACTAATCATCCCAGTCCTGCTGTATGGCGCAGAGGCATGGACTTTGACAAAACCGGATGAGGATGCCCTTGGTTAGTTTTTTTTTTTTCATTACGACTCGAAAAATCCAATTAGTAAGGGATATAGCCCAATGGTTACACCCTGCATTAGTTTTTAGTATGTGTATATACATATACAGATACATCTGTCCTCAGCTCATTCTTCAAATGGATGCTAGGTCTAATGGATCTATCCTACGTAGTTTTCTGATTCTATTCGGGTTTTCTACCATGTGACGTAGTTTTGCATTTGTGTATTGCGAGATTCGCTGCAGATGTTTTCTTGCAGCATTGGTGATTTCTTCTTTCACTAGTTTGATGTTTAGGTCTCTATGGAGGTTATCATTACGCGCGTACCAAGGCGCATTTGTAATACACCTCAGTACCTTATTTTGGAATCTCTGTATAATTTCGTAGTTAGTTTTCTTTGTACAGCCCCAGAGCTGTATTCCATACATCCTTATAGGTTTCAGGATCTGCTGATATATGAGCAATTTGTTGTATGTGGAGAGTTCAGAATTTCTTCCTAGTAACCAATACATTTTCCTAAATTTAATATTTAATTCTTCCTGTTTCTTTTTGACATGCTCTTTCCACTTTAGTTAAGCATCCAGAGTCATGCCTAAATATTTTGTCGTGTTTGCATATGGTATTTGACGTGAATTTATTATAATTGGTATCACATTTATATTTTTAGTTGTGAAGTTAGTGTGCGTTGACTTTGATTCATTTAGGTTTATTATCCATTTTTTTGTCCAGTTGAGTATTTCATCAGTTCCTTTTTGTACTTTTCTGGCTGCTTCTACTGCGTCGATTTTCAGGAGCTGTTTACTAAACAACCATGTACCCCCTTCATGGAGGCGAGTGAGAGTGGTTTTCACGCCAAAGGTAACCATTTGCGAAGCAAAATAGAACCATCCCTTTCCAAAGATCAGCACGCATATCTCAAAGGTAGATCAACAGAGACAGCTCTCCACGAGGTAGTGCGCACTATAGAAAACTCCATACACTATAAAGAACATACCCTGGCTACCTTCCTAGACATAGAAGGAGCTTTTAATAACGTACACACTGTAAGCAATCTAAGTCAATGGATCGTTTCTATGCTTAGCACTAGAATTATTCACGCAACACTAGGCAATAGCAATATAACCAAATTAGCCAGTAGCGGAACACCCCAGGGCGGTGTTATCAACTTGAGCAAAACTGAACTGATGCTCTTTACTACTAAAACCAAAATACCTGACTTCGCACTTCCTCGGCTAAATGGCCAACCGCTCTCCTTATCGTCCAGTGCTAGGTATCTAGGAGTTATCCTAGATTCTAAACTTAACTGGAAACTAAATATAGAAGAACGAGTAAAGAAGCATGTACAGCTTTCTATGCTTGTAGCAAAACCTTCGGAAAAAAATGGGGACTGCAGCTAAAATTGACCTTATGGATGTACACAGCCGTGGTGCGACCAATTCTCACATATGGATCAATAGTATGGTGGCCATCTCTAAAAAAAGCCTATAATATAACCAAACTTAATAAGGTACAAAGAACGGCATGCATAGGCACCACAGGCGCTTTACAGTCAACCCCGACCGACGCTCTAACAGTCTTCCTGCATCTCTTACCTTTAGATCTACACATAGTAAACACCACAGCACATAGTGCGGTCAGACTCAGGGAGTCTGGGTGCTGGTTTATGAAACCCTATGGGCATAGTAACATTTTAAACTCTCTGCCGAGAGGACTCGCCTTGCCCACAACGGATTACATGATACCCAAATTAAATTTTACGAAACGATTCGACGTTCAATTCCCCACAAGGTCAGAATGGCAAGATGGACAGGTGATTAAGTATTTCGACGTAACAATCTACACAGATGGCTCAAAGATGGACTGTGGAGTCAGTGCGGATGTGTTCTCCGAATCCTTAAACATCTCTAAATCATTTAGGCTCCCGAATTCTGCCAGTGTGTTCCAGGCAGAATTACTCGCTGTCCTGGAAGCTTGCCGTCAGATAAAAACATACACCAATATAACGCCGAGGCAAAAGATGCCTATTTTTACCGATAGCCAAGCAGCCATCAAAGCCATTGCTTCGGTCACTACATCCTCCAAGCTGGTGCTTGAATGCCAAAATGAGCTAGCTTCGCTAAATAGCCTATTCAAGGTAACCCTGATTTGGGTTCCAGGGCATAGTAACGTTTATGGAAACGAACTTGCAGATGAACTGGCTAGGCATGGATCAGCCCTCCACAGCTCTCTTGCGGAATCAGTTCAGATTCCGCTTGGAGCAGTCAAAGCAGAAATATCCTCTAAATTCCTCGCCCAAGCCAACCTCAGATGGTCTAGGCTAACAAACTTTGTCACATCCAGAAAGATGTGGCCAAACTACAACTAATCAAAAACAACCGACTTCTTAAACAGAACGCGTAGGAACATCGCCAGGATAACGGCAACCACTACGAGATACTGACCTATAGGAGACCATGCGGTCAAACACACACTGTCGCAGTTGCAATGACGCAACTGAAAAAGACACCCTTATTCACTTTTTATGCGCCTGTCGGGCACTAGCTATGGCCAGACAACGAGCTTTAAAAGATCTAATAATCCTTTTAAACTCCACAGGCTGGATCTAGAGACTCCTCACCAATACACCATTTATATCCAGGTGCACGAGTTTTGTGGTATCAAAACGGCACCTAGTGCTAATTGGGTTCTTCTCTTAAGGAGAACCACCACACCTGCCTACCTACCTACCCCTACTGCATCACTTCCCGTTGCCAGAATTGCAGTGTCATCTGCAAATGTTACTATGGTTCCCTCGGGTTGTTCAGGTAAATCTCTTGTGTAAAGAAGGTAAAGCACAGGAACTAGGGCACTACCTTGAAGAACCCCTGCCGCTAATTTCTTAAGTTCCGAGTACTCTTCCTCATTTTCCTTTTAAAATTTCGTTCAGAGATATATGATTAAGCGCCTAGTATAATTCTTTTGGTAGATCCCTTTGCAGTTTAAACAGTACCGCCTTATGCCAGACTTTGTCAAAGGCTTGTGCTACATCCAAAAATATGGCTGAGCACACTTTTTTGGCTTGTATGCTGTTTTCTATTGTGTTACGATTCGATGGACTTGTTCGATTGTAGAATGTCTTTCACGAAAACCGAATTGATGTGTTGGTATGAGGTTCCTTTCTTCAATGACGGACTGTAGTCTTCTAAGAAGCAACTTTTCGAATATTTTACACATAACTGGTAGCAGAGAAATAAGACGATACGATTTTTTATTATTTGCCGGTTTTCCAGTTTTATGTATCATTATTATTTTCGATACTTTCCACTGTCGGAACATACATACTTTATTCTAAACGTTGCATTTATAATGTATTGTATCTTCCGCAGTGCTTTTTCAGGGAGTTGTTTAATGACATCACCTGTTATAAGGTCATAGCCCGGTGCTTTTTTTGGTATGCAAATCCCTTTTTATGACATCTTTTAATTCTTGCAGTGATACTGGATGGATTTCAACATTGTCATTTTTGCACACTAAGAATATGCTTTCATCTGAAGTTTGTCTAGGAAGTGGTTGAAATGTTTGCTAGAGATGTTCTGCAAAAAGTTTCGCTTTACTTTTAGCACTTATTGTTAATCCTTTTTTATTGGATGCGAGGAAAGCTGGGGTTGTTTCAAGTTTTTTGTGGCTTTCCAAAGCGAGTAATCAGTTTGTTGGGTTGCTGTTAAGTTCAGTAGATACGCGCTCACTGATTCGTTTTTTGCTTCTTTAATCAACAGCTTAAGTTCGTTACATAGCCTATTCAGCAACTGTTTGTTCTCGCGTGTGCGATTCCTTTGCCATGTTTTACGTGCTTTGCGTTTTTTTCTGCACAAGTTCTCTAACTCTAATCGGATATATGATTTTTTTACCTATTTCATTCTTGTCTTTTGGTGTACTTTCCCACGCTGATAATTGTATGATTTCTGTAAGCTTATCTACTTGTTCTTCAATTTGATTGACGTTTATTAGAGGTACTTGTAGGTCAATTCTCTCATCAATTAGGTATCTGAAGAAGTCCCAATTTGTTTTTTTATTTGTAAGTTTTGGCTTAGAAGTTATTTTTTCGATTGTATTATAGTTTCGCTCACCGTCATTGTGACAGGGGAATGGTCTGATGAAAGCCGTTCATCATCTTCCATGTATATGTAGTTTTGAGATATGCCTTTCGTGACGAAAATATCTATAAGATTAGGTATTTTGATTTGATTGGTTATTTTGAGAGAAAATTTGTTCGAGCGATCTTTGGTCCCGTCTGCATAAACGGTGAGTGGAGAAGAAGGTACAATGCCAAACTATTATATACGGCCTACATAACGACATCGACTTAGCCAGAAGAGTTTATACACAGCGACTAAGATGGCTGCGTCATTTAGAGCCGATGGACCCCAACGTTCCCGCCAAGAATGTCTTCAAATCCACCCCGTTGGACAGCGCAGTAGAGGATGACCTCGCGGTAGGTGGCGCAAACAGGTGGAGGGGACCTCAACCAACTTGGCGTGCGCAACTGGAGGCAGCTAGCTCGTAACCGTGCTGGCTGGAGAGGTTTGTTGGTTGAGGCCCAGGTCCACCCCGGACTGTAGTGCCACCGAAGTAAGTAAGTAAGTAAGTTCTATCGCTGAAGACCTTAAAAGGTTTCTTGCTATGATAAGTTTTTATAAAAAAATTATTCCGCACGCCGCCGTAGTAAATTAAGCGTCTCTTCACGAACTAGTCCGTGGCAACAAAAAAAACTACAGCACATCTATTGTTTGGACATTAGAATCCAACAGTCTTTTTCTTCGAGAAAACTAACTCCAATATAAATGAACTACAGCACTTATGATCAGGAACTTCTTGCTGTGTATCAGGGTGTAAAGCATTTCCGGTACGTGCTGGAAGATAGATTTTTTTCAATTTTCATGGACCGCAAACTCTTGATGTACGCATTTCGACAAAACTCTGTTAAGGATTGCATTAACCAGTTTTTTACTAAGGACAACATTAAACATTTTAGGTTGCTGACTGCCTTTGGAGAATTAACACCATTTGCATAACCAAATTAATCGACTTCGAGGCAGCAGCAAAGGAACAAGAAGATGACAAAGAACTTAAAACGTTGCTTGGACAAGGTAATAAATGAAGTTCATTACATCTTAAACTCTTGGCTTTTTCCAGAAACTAAATTACAACTTTATTGTGATACGTCGACATCACAGGTTTGTCCATATGTTCCTGTAGCCAGCAGAGAATCCATTCTCAAGTAGCTTCACAATCTGTCCCATCCTGGGGTAAAAGCGACGTAAAAGTAGATCCAAAAGCGTTTTGTTTAGACAAAGATGAGTGCAGACTGCGCGAAATTTGTAAGAAGCTGTTTCCAATGTCAATGGTCGAAGATCAGTTTGACATCTCAACAATTACCAACGATGTCGACATCAAACGGAAGCCGGCAACTTTTCACTATTATAGACCGATATACACGCCGGCCTGAAGCGTTTCCTATGGGAGATATGAAAGCAGAGGCAATTACAGCTGAATACCACGGTACGGTGTTCCACTTCAAGTTACGACTAACTTAGGGAGGCAGTTTCAATCAACACTTTTCTCGAAAGTAAGCAAACCCTTGGGAATAAAGCATTGCAAAACAACAGCATACTATAGCCAATCCAACGGAATTATCGAGAAATAGCATCGCTCCCTCAAGGCCGCAATTATGTATTACAACATTATGGATTAGTTCAGAATCCTCCGACTAGTTCTGCTGGCCTTGAGGTCATCCTGCAAAAGCGATTCAGATGCAACATCAGCAGAGCTTTTTGTACGGCGAAACAAGTCGATTGTCTGGTGAATATTTGATGAAGTCATCTCCATCGTTAAACCAATACATACGGCATACCATGGCACTTCTTCTTCTTCTTATTCTTCCTATTTCGGTGAGGTTGTGATCCGAAAACAAGAGATCATAACCCTCCCACTTCACTGCATTTCTACTAATCCGCTTGTGGCGTTCGCCTATACGGCATACCATGGCACATACAAGGTGCGCCATCTTTTATGTCGGTATGTGAATATTGAATAGCTTTAAAAAAAAAAAAAACGATTTCCATATACGAAGTATTTTTATTTAATTTGGTCCTTTACATTTTACTTGGACTAATTTTTGAATACAACATCAATCAAGTGGCTGCCTCTGTTCACCAAAGCAAAATGTGCTCTTCTTGCTGCGTTTTCCATCACTTTTTCGAGCATCTCGGACGGTATAGCAATGATTTCGGAAAGAATGTTTGCCTTGAGACCGTCAATAATCTGAGCCATGCTGGCATATACTTTGCTTTTTAAATAACCCCACAAAAAGAAGTCCGGAGTGGTCAAATCTGGAGATCTGGATGTGCAGTCAGTGTCGCCATTTTTTGAAAGCACACGTCCAGGGAATTTTCGTTGCAGAAACTGATTTGCAGTCTTGTTGACACCAGTAACCGTCCAGACCTTTTTCACACATTTGTGGGCAGACATAAAGAGCCAACATCCACCGATATCGATTCCCATTGACTGTTTCACCTTCACTGAAGAAAAATGGCCCAATGATGGTTTTGGTGCAAACGCCGGCCCAAACAGTTACTTTTTGGTCATGCAATGGTATTTCGTGGATCTCGTGTGGACTCTCCGTTCCCAAATGCAGCAATTTTGCTTGTTAACGGCACCAGAGAGTGTGAAATGGGCCTCGTCGGTCATCAAAATTTGGTTCCAAAAATCAGGTTCAGTGTCAACCAATCGAGCGAGTGTTTGGACGTATTCCAAGCAACGTGGACGGTCTGTCGGCAATATTCTATGAGTCAATTGCACTTTATACGGAAACAAATACAAATCATCCTTCAAAATGCGCTACAAGGTGGTTCCACTGGCGCCAAAATGCTGAGCGCGGTGACGATACGACACATGTGGGTTCTCGGCAACACTCTCTCTTACCTGAAGCGGTTCCAGTTCATTGGAATGTCATGAACGTTGATAAAGGGCATATCGACAATATCTCACTGTCCTATGCTTCACAAAATTCGACACCAAACGACGAATAGTGTTGTCAGACGGTGCTGGTTGGCCACGATATTTTCGACGATATGCACGTTGAGTTAACACAACTGAACGACTATTTTCAATGTGCAGTGTCACTATTTCGGCGCATTGTTTCGGTGTGAAGCAATTCATGGAGCCAAAAACTACAACGTTGTATTGAAGAAATAAATGAGTGATCATACGAAGTCTGCATTATCAGTTCAAGGCCTAAGGACGACTCGCCCAGGTCAATGGCTTATAGTTCCATTAAGATTTCGTTAGCATTACTAACTAGCATGGGAGTACTATAGGCACTTGATGCTTCTTATTCCCATTTCGGTGAGATCATGATCCGAAAACAGGAGATCATGACCCGCCCATTTCAGTGCATTTCTAGTGATCCGCCTGTGGGGTTCGCCTATGTGACGTCGGAAAATATTGGCAGGCCTCCCGCTTTTGCATCATTGGGTTACTGAGGCAAATCAAATACTGGTGTCGTTGCATTTGTGTGATTTAGACGCTTATAGGCCTGCCTCTCCTACTTCGCGATGTCTTAGGAACGTTCATTGATATTGACTTTTTAACAGGGTTCAAATAATATCTTCTTTGAACGTGGCAATACCAGCTGGGGCGCTCTATTTTTCGTAAGATGGTTTCCTTGATGTGAAGGCTTCCACGGACCTTCAAACTTCTTATTCGATCAAGCTTTGTTATTCCTGCTGTCATGCGAAGCATCTTCATCTCAACTGCCGTCAATTTACTCTCATACAGTTTGTACATCGTCCAACATTGTGAACCGTATGTGAGCGCTGGACGCACAACTGCAGTGTAGAGCCTTCTTTTCAATTTTTCGGCGGAGTTTTCTCGCCACTTCATCCACCCTACTCTTACGCGATGATTGATGTCGTTATCACAGGTGGCATTGCTTTTGATCATAGATCCCAGATATATCAATTTCTCGCACTTGGGAAGCAACGTTCTATTCAAATAAATGTATGGAATAGGCCTGAGCGGATCAGCGAATGGGCAACATAAGTACTCTGTTTTTTGTTAACTAATGCGATACAATTTCCCTTCAAAACGTCCACCCACACATCAAGTATTCGTTGCAGGAACGTAGGATCCTCACTTATAATCGCTTTATCACTTTACTTGGGGTCCATCACTTTACCTTCAAGCAGATAGTCAATGACTGCAATAAAGAGCAAAGGACTTAAAGCGGTTCCCTGGTGTACCCCGACTTTGATTGAGAACTCTTCGGTTACTCCAGCGGGACATCTTACTCTTGCCTTTGCTCATTCGTACATGTCCATGATCATCTGTACATATGTTTCTGGAACCCCTCGATGTCTTAGCGCCACCCATATCAGATCTCGTGGTAGTCAGTCGAATGCATTTTCAAAGTCAACCAATACAATATGCATATCCTTAAGGAATCACGATGTTTTTCCATTTTGATCCTTATAATTTGGATTGCCTCCGTGGCTGAATTTGCCGCGACAAACCCGCACTGATCATCAGATAGCCGTATTATTTTTCGCAGTCGGCCACCTAATACCCGCTCAACGATCTTCATGGTGTGTGACATCAACTTGATCGAACGGTAGTTATCACAGTTTCGCGTATCACCCTTCCCTTTGTACACACGGAGAAGGTTACTTTCCCTCCATTGGTTGGGCATTGAACGATCTCTCATAAATTTGGAGATGGGAATTCTGAGCCACCTGAACCCGATGTCTCCCATCTTTTTCCAGAACTTAAATGGTATCTCGTCTTCTGGCACAACTGCTTTTCGTTTTTTGGAATGCTTTACCACCTCACTCACCTCTTCCACTGTAATGTTGTGCATTTCTTCGCAGTTAGGGGTGGCTCATGAAAAGTATAGTCAGGGAAACTGTTCATTTAGAAGTCGTTCACAATACTGCCGCATCCTCTGCAGAATTTTGTCGTTATTCACAAGGAGCTGCCCATGTGCATTGTAAATGAACTTTGACGAAGGAATCCGGTGGGTATTTTGAGTGCAATTGTGCAACATTTTCCTTTGATAGGCAGTATTACTCCAAGCGGCTTACTGTAGGATTTTAACGAAACGATCAACTTCGAGTTCATAAGACATCTTAAGTGGCCCACTCAGTTCAATATTTTCTTCGATTTTTTCAAGCTTGTATCGCAGTGGATAATAAATAGACGAATTGTTGAACGAATACGGCCTTAATATTTCTTACACGTACCTGATGTAAATAGAATATAAAATAAGAACAAAAAGATCCCGAAAAGAAAGCGCTCGTAAAAGTAGCCATAATTCACCTAAAGCCATCAAACGAGACCAATTACGCAAAACTAATAGCTTCAAAGCTGTGATTACCCATTATATACTAATATTACACACATGCCTGGTCACATTTGAAACTCACATAACCACAGAAAGTTATAACAAGGTTTTGTAACATTTTCCATTAAAACTCCGTTAAAATAAAAGGCAATTAGATACACTTTATGGCGAATTAAAAACGATAATGAAGCTTAATCCGCTTAGGTGACACATCTTCTGCGTCTATTTTGAGAACAATTCGATTTCTCTGCTACAGCGGATGATGCATTTTTAGTTGCTTTTACGAGTATATAATTTTTTTTTATAAACATTCTAAATACAGCAAATGTCACGTAAACGACATACTGCAAGCTAACTTTGAAATACCAGTATAATCTACACTACCAGCAAAATATGAAACCCATAAAATTAATGATAAACCCACTTGGATACAGGTACAACCTGTGTGCGCTGAGCAGTGTCTACGAGAGAAAACGATTACTTTCATTTCGGCTTTCCTTAGTCACAGGTATGCATTGGTATGCATTGCACCCAGCTTCGACTGGGAAATGATTCAGGAATCAATGCAGTTCTTTCTTACGAGACTTGCGTAACTTAGAAAACTCCGCTACACCATTACCTGGGTGGACAGTTCTTTTAAGTATAAGACCCACCCAATCGTTGCCTTACATAACTTTACCTGCATTACAACTTTGCCACCGTGATCACCTATAGAGAAGTTCGTAAGGTTGAGGGCATCTCATTCTAAATTTTTTATATTTAAATCTCCTCAGTGTACCTATAAGAAAATAAGATTAATAAGAAAACACAGCCCTTAGGTTCTACCCTGTAGAAGGTGGACTAGACCGTAAGCGACCTGAGCCCAATCCGCCTGGAAAAATCGACACCAGCTAGGTTTTTACCCAACGGAAGCTTCTCCTATAAAGATGAGGTAGGGTAATGTTTAAGGTCTAATCTAAGTTGTTAACGACTTGATGAGAAGATACAGGATGGACTTCAATAAAGTCCCTAATGTCGGTCGACCTTAATTTTTGTAAAATACATCGATGAAGCAATACTTCTGCACACCTCAAGAACGTGCGACGGCCCTAGCGATCTTAAGCCTCAACGAAGAGACCTCAAAAGATTTGTCAATATGCAGAAAATCTTCTTTTGGGAAACTGCGAGCCCGCACATGATACACGCAAGGCCTTTACATCGTCAAAGAGTTACCGTTCCATTTGAATGATCGCACTGGCCAGCGCGATTGTTTATCAAAACCTGGGTCCCAGTTGAGCGAGCTTTAGAGGGGGGCGGAGATGAAGAGATTAGATCCTTTCGCTCACAACTATAATTCAATCAGAAATTCAGAGAGCTACTCATAAATACATCGGCGATATGGAAGCATGATTTTCAGCATTCTAACCAATTAGCCGTACACGTTTTCCTGAGTGACTCTTGCAGTAGGCATAGAAAACTCAGTAATGGTTTGCCACAGGGATCATTATTGCTTTCTTTTCTGTCTAACCTCTACATCTCTGACTTTCCACTCCGTTTAATATGCTGTTAAAATCGGAATTTAATGAGCTTAACATACGCTGTCGCTCAAGTTTGACAGCCGAAGAGCAGGGGCGTGAATCTGGAAACGAGTACCCGCAGCTGAGAGTAGAGTATTGGGGAACACCAGCATTTATGTGGTGGATTGAAGACTTGAAACCATCCAAAATACCCTGAATTGAACGTCCCGAAAGGTAATTTCTACTCCAATGAAGAAGAGATTCATCGATAGCAGATGCACCCATTTTCGATAAGAGAGCTGGATGCCAAAATCTGCCAAATGCCTTAGAAACAGCACACGCAACAATTTTCCTTTCGCCAGAGTGGTGGAGAGATTGGTTCCACTTTTCGGTGAGATATGCCATCAAATCTCCAGTAGACATTTTGCTAGGAACGGCCGGTCAATAAACCTCATCTACTCTAAGTGAATCCTACCAATTACGGACGATAACCACTAAGGCCTTAGAGCTTGGAGTTTTAATTGTTAATCAAGCGGCAGAAC
This sequence comes from Brachypalpus laphriformis, assembly GCA_945910035.1. NCBI lineage: Eukaryota > Metazoa > Arthropoda > Insecta > Diptera > Syrphidae > Brachypalpus > Brachypalpus laphriformis. The sequence continues at coordinate 41,872,482 of OX246753.1, forward strand.
GTGCCAAACACTATCGGGGAATTTATGAGTGGAGCATCTGTATCGGTAATACTGGTCATTATCAGTATCACCGGTAATTCATTCACTGCTGTCTTCTTGTTCGTTGCTTTTCACCAAACAAGTGCCTCAGGAGTATGAGTAAAGCTAGGATTACACGATTGACGATTTGTGTCAATATTTATGCTTTTTTGAAGTCCAATCGACATCAATCGTGTAAAGGCACAATTTTTTCACGTCAATCTACGCCAATTTGGTTGACCCCTAGATTGTCCCCTATTTGAGTCAACCAAAATTACGCGATTATGTCAATCGTGTAAATGAATCAATTGAAACACTATCGTCAACCCACAGCTCAATTCTGTCAACCTGTGGTTGACGACTCGAGCGTCAACCACAAACGTCAACATTATCTTAAGTTTTTTCGTTTCAAGGAACATGTAAGTTCTGAAGCTAGTCCCTGACACTTAAAGAGCTGTTCCGCCAAATATTTATTAATTTTTTCTTTAATCAAAGAAATAAATTTATTCACTAGTTGAAAATATTTACATACATACATCATACATTTTCAATGGCCCGCTAATCCTTCATGAGGGTCGCGGGAGTAGGATGCTCAGGTGGACTCTGTATCCTTCTCGATCCTCCGCCGTTATCTTCAACTCATTAGGAGGAATCCCCTGTCGGACTTGGTCGAACCATCTATTTCTAGGCTTACCGGGGATTCATCTACCTGATGACATGGCAATCATGGCACATCTTGGAAGCCGGTCTGGGGGTATACGCACTAAGTGACCAAATTATCCACAAAGAACAAATGACTAATTCTTAAATCTCCCATTTTGAAACATTCTCTGCCACGGATGCGCTGCAACATCCAATCCATATATACAATGAAGATGAGAGGTGACAAAACGCACCCTTGGTGGAGTCCAACGCACGCCCACAGTGAAAGGTATTGCTTTAACACCGTTTCTCCGAACACAGCTTCTACAGTTTGCATATAAAGACTGAATCATGAATTAACATGAAACCATCAATCCCATACTCGTGCAGAACACTCCAGAGTTTGCCGCGAGGAACCCTATAATATGCTTTTTCCAAATCCACAAAACAAGTGTAGACAGGTTTAGCATACTCCTAGGTCTTCTCAAGAAGTATTCTGAGAGTGAATAACTGGTCGGTTGTGCTTCTACCGGGAGGAAAACCGCACTGCTTATCCCCCAAACTGTCCTCAACCACAGCTCTGGAATGAGTTTCTAGCACCTTAGCGAAGACTTTTCCAGGGAGACGTAAATGAGATATACCCCTATAGTTGGCGCAATCTCTTTTGTCCCCTTTTTTAAAAAGAGGAACAATCACCCACATTTGCCAATCACCAGTATTTCACCGCATTCCCAGGCCATTTTAATGACACGCGAGAGCCATTGCACTCCCTCTTTACCTAAAGTCTTGAGCATTTCTGACCAGATTTCATCCACACCAGCAGATTTGCCAATTTTTAGCGCTCTGATCACCGAACTTACTTCCTCTACCGTAGAACTATACTTTCTGCCCTACTCTCGACCATAGGTATATCATCTTCGGTGCCCTGTTCGGGACTGAGCAATTGTGAAAAGTGCTCGCTCCATCTGCGTAAGATGGCGTCCTCATTGGAAAGAAGTGTACCGTCTTTGGATTTGGCTCCTTCAACGATATCCAACTTTTTTCCTCTGAGTCGGCGGACGATCTGCCAGAACATCTTATTTGCAGATCTGTGATCACGTTCCAATTTCTCGCCAAACTCCATCCAAAACTGTTCTTTTGCTATTTTCACAGCTAATTTGCAAGTTCTTCGTGCCTCAGTGTACCGATTTCGAAAATCGGAGTTCTCCAAGTGAATCCACACCTTAAAGGCTCTCTTCTTCTCCCTGATGGCTTCTTGTACTCCGGACGTTTCAAACCATGCCGTTCTTTTCACACAACCAGCCGCCACACCAAGCATCCACAAACATCTTCCACAGAGGCAATAACCGCTGTTGAAAGCAGTTGTTATTCTTCGTCTATATTTGATGGAACAGTTGGAATTCGTTCAAACCTTTCAGATATTTGCCGTGTCTCATCGTCCTGTAGCCTCTCCCATCGTATTCGTGTAACCGTTCTTGGTTTGTGCTTTGATAGGGGAGGCACTCTCTCGCTAAGACACAATTTGCACAGCATTAAATGATGTCAGTTGACAGTTCGGCCCCTCTCAATACGCGAACATCACAAACCATTCTCTTCAGACACGATGGTACTACAAAGAAATCGATCAGCGACTTCTGCTGAAGACTCTGAATGTGAATTTGTGAATGTCTTTGTGTGGACAGATAGTGTTCATGATGGATAAGCCATTTTCACAAGAAAAATCCAACAACTTTTCCCCTTTCGCGTTTTGATCAGGATCGCCGTTCCTCCCAATCACACTCCCCCATGTCATAACATCTACACCCACTTGACCATTGAAGTCACCCATCAGGATAAAAGAATCCACATCTGCACACTTTTCAAGAGCAACATCAACTTCATCTAAGAAAGCTGCATACTCTGACTGAAGGTTCGGTGCATACAGCTGCACCAATGCCAGAGTTGATCTTCAAGCTTGAGCTTTAAGATCGCAACTCTCTCTCCTAATGGTATCCACTCCAATACTCTGTCTGTCAACCTGGGACTTGTGAGTATCCTCACTCCCGCCCGAGCAGACATTGAGGGTGCGACTCCTAACAGGAAGAGCTTCCACCCATCCGAAAGGTCCACAGTTTTAGAGCATCTCTGCTTTGTTGAAGAGACGCCAACTATATCTAGTCGGCTTTTAACATCCTCCCCAACAAGCTCTAGATCCTTCCCTGTGAGCGATGAGACGTTCCATGTGCCTATCCTAAGTCGATGCCGTTGTCGAAATTCAGAGAGTCCATCTGTGCCCCTATCGGTGCACAGCGCGCTCACCCCTTAACCCCCGTAATGGTTCGCGAGACCATTGACAGGAAGCTGGAAGCCATTTCGAGTTTGACCCGGTCGGATGCCGAGCGGGACAGGCCGACCACCAGACGCTCGCAAACTGACACCCTTCAGGCCTGGCTCCAAAGGATGCCCTGGTTTACCAGGTTTGCCAATATCCGAGGCCCGTTTATGTCGTCTTGTCATCATTGGGTGTGCGCTTTGTTAGCCGTGACTGGATTGTATGGATAGGAAATAACTATTACATTTAAGTTACCCCATCTGCACATCCCAGTCACGTTGCCCGCCCTCCACCACGAGGAGGTCAGCTGCCAGGGGGGCTGAAAATATTTTTTTCTGTCAATATTTATGTTAAGAAATTCATTTGGCACTAATGAAAGCAAGCGTCAACCAATTCACATAAAAAAAGAGTCGATCGTGTAAATGGTCCGATTGCACAGTTGACGATCTACACTTTTTTTTAAACTGCGTCAATCGATATTTTGGTTAACGTTGACAAAATTGACGCTTTTAAGTCAATCGTGTAAATCAGGCGAAAAATCTATTTACGCTTCTACCAAAACCACATCAATCAGGCGTAAATCTATTGACGCTAAATTTACGCTTTTTCGTTAATCGTGTAATTCTAGCCTTATTTCATGTGAACCAGGCATTCAGGGTCTTTCTAAAGATGGAATGGTTAGACCGTTTGAGCTCAAAACTTAAAAAACTTTGCTTGCTTTGTTTCGTACATGATGTCAGTCGCAAGAAACTATGATATCTTTCTCTTTTCCTTACTCTATCCTTTAGCACCCCAAGTCGTCTAATAGCACATTTAGGACATTGATCTGTTTCCATTTAACAACTCCCTTTGTGGACGAAATCGGTGACGTGATGAATTTCCAATGAAATTATTCTTTTCATCATTTATTCACAAAACGTTGTTCATTTCCATCCGAATGACAGAAGTACAAACGCCCACCAAATAATTCTATCGCGAACTCTAGGTAGGTACGAGTAGATTAAAAAAAAAAATAATTAAACAACTGCAAGTTCTTTTGTTCTCGGATTTTTGTCGACTAAATTTCGACGAAAACCTATCTGTAACTACGTGCACTTGTACTATAGCGATGCAATTTACCATTCAACAGATTGTTTTTTTTTGTATCTCGAACCGTGTTTTGTTTTCGATTTGTAGTTGACGGTTTTATTTCTCTATATTTGCAGTTATGCAATTTTTTTTTAAATTTTTTTATGGGACAGGGGACAAAGATTCGAAGAACGTGCACGTACAAGTAAATGTAGTCGGTAGCACGTGACCATTGTAGACGCCCTATTCATTGAAACACGATCCGGAATATAGATAAGGGATTTTATCCATAAAATCAAATTTTACGACGTGTTCTGTATTTTAAAATCAACAAATGCATATAGTTGAGTACCTTTTGTACATAATTTGTTAATGAAGTTTGTTGGATGGAATTTTGTTACAAATAATGTTGGGGAGTGCTATGATGTTATATTGCTTTGCACAGTATATCGACTTGTTGCTTAAGAATGGAGCAGTATCGGCCTTGGATTTTTCATATAGTGGTCCATGGGCAGCTACACCTGCAAGCCTTGTATGTATGTAAATCTAGGCTGCAATTGCAAGCATGGGCGACATAATGCTGTGATCCTAAGCAAAATCAACATTCTATAATACAAAGGTAGGAAACTTTACCGAAGGACTCAGAGATAGCATCGGGAAACACTACCCTCGAAAACGATTTGCAGATTTCAGCAATCCAAACCGCCTTATCATAGGCAGCATCATGTTTGAGCATGAGACCTGCCATAAAGTCAACTGGGACTCCTTTGGTAAGGAGTAGAAGCAATCAGCTGACAAATAAAGACCATTAGGGTGCTATCGCTGTACCATAAAATACCAGACATAGACCAGATGGATCTCTACGTCCTCTTTCTTCGGAAGTTTTAAAGAATAGTATCGAATCAAGGGAATGTAATTGAAAGTGGACTGCTCCAACTGCCCATATAAAATGCTTTTAGTTCGAAGTAAAGAAGAATGTCCTTTTAGAGGAACGATTACTGATGATGGATTTTGTAGTTTCCGGTGTTGTGAGACATTCTTTAGTAACATGCTTTTAAAAGAAATAGCTTTGGAGGATTCTGTGAGAAGACAGCATCCACCCCTGCAGCGGCCAGACTTTATAAGTCCCAGGCTAACGAAAAAGCAGGCGCACCATGCTCACTGGAGCATGGCAGCTACCCTAAAGATGAAGAGCAGATGGCTCTTCTACTACTCGAAACACACTTTCCGGGTAGCTCCATCTGCAGTAGTATAAATGTATCGGAGGAGAATAAAAGGCCCAGTATAGGCAAGAAATATCTGCACAAAATAATGACTGACTTAGACCTTCAAAACCTTCCAGTCACTTAAAGCACCGGGAGCAGATGGCATTTTCCATATTATGTCATACTTCCTAGGATTAATTAGAAGCAGTATAGCACTTGAGCATATACCAAGAATCTGGAGAAGGACAAAGGTAATATTCATCCCGAAAGCGGGTAAAAGAGACACCACTTCAACGAAGTCCTTAAGATGCATCAGCCTGACCTCACTCATGCTAAAAACGTTAGAAAATGTAATAGAAAACTACCTAAGGATGAAAGAATACCTCTCCATCACAATCAGCTCGCTTACAGAACAGGAAGATCCACCCTAAACCGCCTTCTTGCAGCCGACAAGTTGGGTTCAGGATGCACTGTGAGCCAGGGATGGTAGTTTCTGGACATCGGAGGAGCTTTCGACAACATCTCCCATGAAGGAATTACAAGGGGTCTCGAAATGAAAGGAGTAAAGAAGACGACAAGTAATTGGATATGTGAGATGCGGAGAACTAGGACTGCTGAGACAGAGGTGGGATAAGAAACCATTACAATAAGCACCACTAGAGGTTACCCACAAGGAGGGGTACTATCAAGAATAATATCAAAGAAAGAAAAATTCATACACTGGGACTGCCGACCTGGCCTAAGACATACTAAAAAGTTCAGAAACTTCTCAAACAAAAGAACTGAAGAGATTCTAGCAATGAGCCTACAGAATGCCAAGATCTTAACTGACTTCCTTACTCATCACTGCTCTCTCAAATACCATCTCAAGAAAATCAGCATCAGTTAGTCTGAATGCACACCGAATCTGCCGAACATATTTTATCTGAATGTCCTGCTATTGCTCGGACCAGAATTAAATACTTTCAGAAAGGGTTCACTTCCCCATCTGACGTTCTCTTTTTCAGCCCAAAAAATTGTAAGCTTCTTACGTGAATCTCAATGAGGTGGTGGTGCTCCGTTTGGCTATTCTATCCCTAGGCAAAGTGCAAAGACTACCCTGCATCTCTATAACAGAAGCCATGAGAACCTGTCCCACAGCAGACCTAGAGATGATCGTAGGACTATCTTCGATACCCATAGTGCAAGAAATGATCGCAAAGGAGACCATATTATGAATAATCAAAGCAGGCGTCGGGAAAGGAAAATGTATCGCAAATAAAGAACGAGCCTCACTGAGGTGGGTATATAGTACACAATAACTTCTTTTTCTTTTTTTTTTTTGATTGAAACGAAACCTAAATCCCAGAGCACTCAGACTCTCCGGTCCATTGTACTACCAGGCAGGAACCTTTCTTTGATGCAGTAGTCGGAAAAACTTCGATGTAATTCGTTTTCCTTTATACTCGGGTGGCTGATGATTGCTGGTCCCAGCTGGGGCTTAAACCTGCACATATCGGTTAGTAGTACACAATGATATTTGGACTTATCATTACATACGGTGCAGTGGCGTTGGCTAGTAGATCGGGGCTAACCACAGCTAGAAGATGCTTGAGTAAAGTGTGCAGAAATTAGCTTACATCTGTATGACATGAGCAGCACCAGAGGTAATTGGTAGAATTGACTCCCATACACCTTATGCTAAAAAAATATCGCTAAGGAGACCATACTAAGAATAATCACAGCAACTGAAAAGTAAAAATCCATTTCCAAATTGGTGCCGCCTCTGGACTGCCCCAGAGATGATATGGTTAGGAACTCATGCTTTGAGAAAAATGTGGCTCAAACCTGAGTAATAAAAGGGATTGGAGCAGTGAGTCCGATACACGAATGGACGAAAAGATCTACAGGCACATTGACATGCGTGTACGGGCCCAGGATTAGATACTCAGAATCACTGGGTATATTCCAAGCAGAACTTCACGGGATCGAAAGATGGATGCAATTCAATTTCGACAGGAAACATCGCGGGCAGGACATCGCAATACTATCAGATAACCAAGCCACAATCAAGGCACATAGCTTACGCGAGATCAGATCCAGACTGGTCTGGGAGTACCATACTAAGTTCAAACGATGGATGTGATCCTACACTTTTTTTTTTTTACAGAAGTGTGCAGTTCAATTGTTAGATGTGTAACATAGATGTACTCGTAGTTGTGTATATGTGTGGGGTACCCCCAAGCTATGTAGTCGATGGGATACTCGAGTAAGAGCGCCTCCTCTAGATCAACTGCAGTGGATCCTGCGAATATGCAATAGATTCGTCTCTCTTAAAATATAGGCTTCTATGTGATGTTTTTTTTTTGTGAATTAGTGCTTCAAATTGCATCGATGGGAAGGTATGTTGTTGTTTCTTCGAAGTCCCCGCAGAATCTGCGGTGTTTGGTTTCTTCTACGCTCAATTTCCTGAGATGATCCTTGATCCTTTGTGTGGTCATATTTCAAAGAATACAGTTTCCAAGCCGTTTCTTACAAGTGCATCAGCTGCCTCAATTACCTCTACTCCTTTTAGTATCCAGTAAAGGGTTACTTTGTTGTCCTAATGCAATCAGTTAATTATAGGAAGGCACTCTCATACGAGTTTGGATTTGATCTCATGTGAGTTAAGTACCTTAACACCGACCTGGATATCTAGCGTATTGCGATGTGTTGCCAGCGATATTTCCTGTCGAGTTTGAATTGGGCGCATCTTCTAAATCTGCTTAAAAGATACTGGGAACTGTTCCCAGAGATTCTGAGTATCTGGTTCTGCCCCCATACTCGCCTGTCCCAGTTCCTGTCGATGTTTTGTCGGATTCACTGCTCTAGAATCTTTTGTCGCTCAGTTTTATGTCAAATTCCCTCTTGAAGCAGTATTTCTGGACTATATCCTTTCTGAGTCAGTGCAGAAATGGAACGGTTCTGGTAGGCGATTTTCACTCTTCAATGGCGACGCATTTTTCCTTTCCTTTCCCGATACCCTTTTTAATTATTCTGAGTATCGTCTCCCCAGCGATTCTTTCTAGCACTATGTGTAAAGGGGTAAGTCCTACAATCACCTCTAGCGCTGCTGTGGACAGGTCTCATGTCTCCTATCATACAGATGGCTAATTTCTGCACTTTACTCAGGGATGTCCAAGCTGTGCTTAGCCTCGTTCTGCTGGACAACGCCACTGCACCGTATATAATGTTAGGTCTAACTTGTATTGTGTATATCCACCTCAGTGAGGCTGTGATATATCCCCAAGTTTTACCTAATATCTTCCTGCACACCAGCAGTGCTCAAGTGGTCTTTGTTACCACAGCTACTGTGGTCTATCCAAGATACTTGATCTGCTTTTGTTGATCTTCAATTTCCTTTTCTTAATGAAGTGTACCACCGTGGTTTTGATTGGATTGAACCCCATCTCTGTGTAGCTCTGAATTACCTTTGAACTAGTTCCCCTAGTGTTTTTTAAAATGCTCCTCTTGCAATAATGACAATATAATTGGCAGACCCTTGGCAGTGTAGTTTGAAAGGAGTGCAAGTTAGTATTCCACTGCTACCGCAGGATCTGGTAGCGAATCTGACTGACTATGTAACTCCCACAGTGAACTTTAGAAATGACGTCACGGGCAGATTCCCAACCAGGGCAGAATGGGAAACTGACGTACTGATAAATAGGTTAGAATCAACCATTTTCACCGACGGTTCAAAAATGGACTGCGGGGTAGGGGCGGGGATATTCTCTGATTCCCTCAATATTTCCTGGTCTTACTGGCTTCGTAATTCGTGCAGTGTCTTCCAGGTGGAAGTTTTTGCTGTACGTGAGGCCTGCAACCTACTCAAGCAAACCTCTACACCCCTAAATACCATTGCCATCCTCATTGACAGCCAGGCGGCTATCAAGGTTATAGTACGAGGGCAAGGTGAAAAGTTCTCGGCCTGACAATGAAAGACTGCGATTTTTAGTTAAGAAATGATTTTATTTTTCTACATAATCTCCCTTGACTTTAACAAGTCCAGCGTTTCTCCAACATCAGTATTCCTTCTCGGAAGTGAGAGTCTGGAAGGCTGTGAAAATATTCATCTACGGCCCTCTCAACTTCTGCATTGGATGAGAAGCGCTTCCCAGAAACAAATTTCTTCAAGTTCGGGAACAGATGGAAGTCTGAGAATGCCAAATCAGGTGAATAGGGGGGATGGCCGAGCAAATCGTATCCCAAATCCCGCAGTTTTCCCATCGCCAACGCACACTTGTATACAGGTGCATTGTCCTGGTGAAAGATGATTTTTTTCTTCTTCAAGCCAGGCCTCTTCTCGTGAATTTTGGCATCCAACTGGTCAAGAAGGTAGGAGTAATATTCGCCTGTAATTGTTCTGCCATTCTCAAGGTAATCAATTGTCAGGATCCCTTTCTCACCCCAAAACACACTGGCCATTACCTTTCCGGCAGATGCGATCGACTTCGCTTTCTTTGGCGCTGAACCACCACCTTCCGCCCACTGCTTCGACTACTGTTTCGTTTCTGGCGTATAGTGGTGGACCTATGCCTCATCCATGGTGACAAATCGCCGCACAAAATCGGTCGGATCCCTATTGAATCAGTCCAAAGATTGCCGCGAAAATCGATTGCGCATTGCTTTTGATCGGCTTTCAGCAAATGCGGCACACATCTTGCGCAGAGCTCTTGCATCCCTAAGTTTTTATGCAAGATGTTTTGCACCCTCTCTTCCGATATACACACAGCCTCAGCTATCTCACTCACCTTCACTCGCCTATCGTCATACACGATATCATGCACTTTTTCGATGGTTTCGGGTGTGGTTGCGGTTTTCGGTTGTCCTTCACGTGGGTCATCTTCGAGGGACGTGCGACCACGTTTAAATTCAGCTGCCCACTTTTTAACGGTTGACATGGAAGGAGCAGAGTCCCCGTGAGCTTTTGTCAACTTTGGATGAATTTCCTTAGGGGTTAACCCATCCAAAACGAAGAATCTTATGACCGCACGATATTCAAGTTTATCCATTTTAACGAAAAACACGCAAGACAAGACGTCTACTGCAAAAATTCGTGTAAACAAACTACTTGAGAGAACAAGTTGAAACTTGTTGAAACGAACTAATGAGAAGTGCACCCAGGCAGGAAACATACATTTTTGTTGGTTGAAACCCTATCTCTGCGTCAGGCCAAGAACTTTTCACTATTTCTTGCCCTCGTATCTGCCACTACATCCTCAAGGCTAGTAGAACAGTGCAACAGTGTTGGTTGAGGCCCAGGTTCACCCCGAACTGTAGCGCCACCTAAGTAAGTAAGTAAGAACAGTGCAAAAAAGAACTCGCCTCGCTTGGTCACCGGCTAAGGATCTGTCTCCTTTGGGTTCCGGGTCACAGCAACATTGAGGCGAATGAGCGAGCTGATGAACTCGCGAGGCAAGGATCTGCCCTTGATACTTCCCTAGCAAAGGAGGTGAACGTCCCGTTGGGGGTCCTTATGGGAGGCATCTTCGCGCACTATCTGCTGAAGGCTGATAGTAGGTGGCAGGGGGTGCGGAACTGTGTCATCTCCAGGCAGATGTGGCCCAAATACTCCCGGAAAATAACGCAAGATCTATTAAACAGAAACCGTACAGATATCGCAAGAGTTCTGGCACTTAGTACTGGCCACTGGCCCATCGGGGTTCATGCGGCCAGAAAAGGCATTGCATTTAATGCACACTGTCGCAGGTGCAATACTGCTGACGAGATAGAAACAATCTTACACTTCCTCTGCAAGGCCAGACAGCGCACCTTAGGTAAACTCTTTTTCGACAACCTTATAGAGCTAGAGGAGATTAGCATTGGGGATATTATCAGCTTCGTTATGTATCGAGGTGGATTTGAATAATCCTTACCCTTTTTTCTTCTTCTTTTCCCTGGTAGTTAGCGTCCTTATTACATCCGATAGGTAACTTGAGTTGTGGTATTAAAACGGCGCTTCTGCGCCAATTAAGTGTCGGCATGGCTTGTTGACACAACCACTTTTACCTACCTGCCTAGTACTCCACTGGGCAAGGATGGAATTATCAATTGGCCGGACTAGGCACAGTACAATGTCCAACTATCGACTCTCACGTATCCCAGAGTCAGCCAGGCGACAGAGGGTAGAACATTTTCAAAATATTGACTTTATCACAGGACCGGAAGAACTCTGTCCGCACAACTTTCTCAATTCATTCACCAATAAGGCTTTTGTTTTTTTTTTTAGCTCGTTTCGTAACCTACTTTTCCACATCCTTCCTGTCATACTTGAAACTTAGCAAACGATATTTACGTTACCGCAAAGAATAACAAATAGTGCAACGTCATTAGAATAGTATCTAGTCTTTTCCAACCTTGATCGATTTCATTACTCCCTTGGACCTCACCGAAAATATAAACAACAAACACCAGAGAGTGTCAATACTGACTTATCGCATGCATTATGTGAATGAATGAATAAGTCAAACCAGACAAGTATCTACGTAATTCACATCACGACATCGATGTCTAATCTGGCCTGCTTCCAATTTTATTTATTTAATGAACTCGCTGTTCTTTTTTTTTTTTTTTTTTTGTTGCAACTACAACAGCTAAACAAACCAACTACGGGTAACAATTGAACGATGATTATAGGGAATTTAGCATTTTTGTTCTCAAAAAATTCGGTATGGCCTTGTTAAAAGTTCTATTTATATGGACAATCGAATTGTGTACTAGTACTACGCGGAATTTAATCTAGACGAAGCGTTATCTGCCAGCCATGACCTTGCTATGTTACCGGCCGGCGCTATTGAGAAAAAAAGTATCTGCATTTGGCAACAAAAAGTAAAATGAAATAAAATCTACAATTCTTAGCGAACAAGATTGTAGGTATCACATCTAGTTGGATGCAGTTAATTTATTCTTGTTAAACAAATTCAACATCGGAAATATAATGAGGTTTGTGGAAAATCAGAGAGCAGATGATACATATGTGAATGGACCATCAACATGAAACAATTAACGAGTTCACTGTGACAGCGTAAAGACGTATTAAGTTCTTATCTTTACGTAAGTCATGTCACCTCTCGAGGGGCATAAGACGTCAGCAACACCTGCGCGTCATCGTGTTCGAACTTCTGCGACGTGCTTCAACTCTCTCCAACTCCTTCTCATAGATTCATTTTCAACGGCTTTGCGCCACGTCTGCCTAGGGCGACTCCCAGTGCTGCCAGAGTAAGAAAGGGTATTACTTAATTACTTAGGTGGCGCTACAGATCGGGGTGAACCTGGGTCTCAACCAACACGCCTCATTTAGCTCGGCCTCTAGCTAATTTTCTCCAATTACGTACTCCGAGTTGGTCGAGGTCCCCTTGAACTTCTGCGCCCCACCTACGGTGAGGAGGCCCTCTACTGTGTTGTCCCTCCGGGTTAGACTCGAAGACTCTGCGAGCCGGAGCGTTGGTGTCCATCCGCCCTGCATATCCTAGTCATCTCAGACGTCCAATACGCAGCTTTTTGACTAGGTCGGCGTCGCTATACAGCTCGTATAGCTCGTGATTGAATCTTCTCCTCCAAAACCCGTCAAAGGAAACGCGACCGAGTATCTTACTAAGAATTTTTCTCTCGATGTGACCAAGGATGTTTCAACGCCGTAAAGCAGGACGATCAGGGTGATCAGGGTCTTATATAGAGCTTTCTTAGGTGTTCAGGATAGGACTTTACTGTTGAATTGCCTTATTAGCCCAAAAAATAGCGATTGGCAAGAGTTATTCTTCGCTTGATTTCTGTGGTGGTATCATTGTCAGAGTTGATGGCAGAAACGAGGTAGACAAAGTCCCTTACTACCTCGAAGTTATAGCTGGCCACTATGATGTTCTGTCAAATTCGTCGGTGTTGATTGCCTCTTCTTCTTGACTGCATATATTTGATTTTGCCCTCGTTTATCGCTAAACCCATTTTGGCCGCTTCTGCTTTAATGCTTGCAAATGCACCGGTGACAGTCCGCTGAGTTTTTTCAATAATATCAATATCGTCGGCGTATGCAAGCAGTTGTACAGACTTTTGATAGATTCTGCTTCTGGTGTTGGCTTGTGAGTTGCGCACAATCCATTCAAGTACAATATTAAAGAAATCGCATGACAGCGTGTCATCTGTCTAAAACCTTTTTTGACATAGAAGGTCTCGGTGAGGTCATTATCGACCTTGATGGAGAAGCGAGCGTTCTCCATATTAATCCTGCACAGACGAACAAGTTTGACACGGATGTCAAAATTAGACATGGCCCTATATAGCTAGGGTTTATAGATGCTGTCATAGGTGGCCTTGAAATCGATAAAGAGATGAAGAGTATCGATGTGGACTTCTTAGGTTTTTTTCATGATCTGTCGAAGTGTGAAGATTTGATCGATGGTGGACTTTCCTGAGATTCATATCACTATCTGGGTGGTTCTAACAGCGGACTATCCTTACAGCGTTTCCAGGGTGAAACCTGCCGAGAGCAGGTGAAAAATCATCGACGACGCTTATCGACGCTTATCCAGTAGATTTGTTTTCGCTCACGAGACTCGTGATTTTTGGAAAAAGAGGATCGTATGTAATTAAAAAGAAATGTAGAACTTTAGACAGGTTAAATTCCAATGAAAGTTCCTGCCTTTTTCATGACCGGCATATACTATGGCGCGAGGTCAAAAGGTTTTGTCCTTTGCAGACGACGAATTGAATTGTTGGCGTCAAGTAGTTGAGTGACGGAACGGTTACAATGGCCGTGAACACGATCTATGTGTTTACGCGCAAATTTTGTTATCTCTTCGACGATGCTGAGAATTCCCAGATCCCGATGAATATCTTCGTTACGTACATACCACGGTGCGTAAACGATCGCTATAAGAACTTTATTTTCAAAAGTTTGTATAATGTTTCCATTGGTTTTCTTGGTACAACCCCATAGTTGTATACCATACGTCCACAATGGCTTTAGCATTGCTTATAGATAAGCAGTGTGTTATGTAGGCTCAACTTCGAATGTTTTCCGAGTAGCCAGTACATTTTTCGGTATTTGTTTTGAGGCTCGTCGCGTTTCTTTTTTACGCGCGATTTCCATTTAAGCTTAACATCTAGAGTCATTCCTACATACGAGTATTTTGCTTCGATCGCGAACGGTATTTGAGCCGAGTTCAGATATACAGGCAATCTATCCACTTTTTTTTTAGGTAAAGTTGACGTGAGTAGATTTGCTTTCGTTCAGCACAATACGCCAAGAATTCTTCCAAGCATGGACTTTATTAATAGCATGTTGAAGCTTTCCAGTTGCTTCTTCAATAGTATCGCCCGTTGTCAATATCGCCGTATCGTCCGCAAACGTGGCGATGACACAGTTTCTTTCTTGCGGGTATCACGCGTATAGAATACATATGGAAGTGGGCCAAGGACACTTCCTTGTGGAACTCCGGCCGCAATCTCCTTGAAGTCAGAGTAATCATTTCCGTGCTTAACACGAAAGAGTCTCTCTGTGAGGTACGATCGTAAGATTAGAAAGAGTTGCCGTGGCAGTAGTCGTTGCAATTTATACTCCAAGACTTCGTTTCAAACCTTATCGAAAGCTTGTGAGACGTCAACAAATACAGCACAACAAATCTTTTTTTCTTCGAAAACTTTCTCAATCACGTCAGTTATTTTGTGGACTTGGTCAATTGTAGAACGTTTGATTCTAAATCCAAACTGATGGTCAGGAATGAGACGTCTTTCGTCGAATACGGGTTGTAAACGTTTAGAAAGTAGTTTAATATTTTTCAGATAACCGGCAATAGGGGAATAGGCCGATATGACTTCTTCTCATTCAGAGGTTTTCCTGGTTTCGGGATCATTATAATCTCGGCGACTTTCGATTGGCTCGGAACAGCAATCTGAACGAAGCGTTCATCAAATAGAGCAGTTTGATAATAGCTTTATTCGGCAATTTCTTGACTACCTGCGCCGTTATTAAGTCGTCACCCGGAGCTTTTTTGTCTTTAGATTTTGAATCACTTCCCTCACTTCAATCAATGTAACTTTTTTTACTTTAAAGTTATCAGGTGTCGTGACTGGGGAGTCGGACGTTAACGAAGGGCCGTCGAACGGCTTAAACGTTTCTTCTAAGTGCAAAGCAAAAAGTTCTGCTTTTTCTTTGTCGCTCTTGGCCCAGTTTCTATCGTTTTTCCGAATTGGTAGCGCTTGCATTTCAGGTTTCCGGATGCCTTTTAGCGCTTTCCAAAGCGAATAATTGGATTCTCTTTCACCGCAGAGATTTTCAAAGTAGGTCACTATCTTATTGCTTTTAAATTCCCGAATGCTATCTCTAAGGCGATTGCATATTCGGTTAAGGACCGTTTTATGCTTCGGTGCACGAGTGATTTGCCATTTCTTTTGTGCTTTTCGTTTCTCCCTCACCAATTCAATGATTTCTCTGGGATACTTTTCGTTGTGGTTGATCTTATAGCTTCTAGAAGGAGTGTTTCTCCATGCCGCTCTTTGAATTGCTTCCACAAAACTATCAACTTCGTCCTCTAGTTCACAAGGTGTTTTAAGTGATACATTTAAGGCGATATTTGTTTCGCAATCATTTCTGAAGGCCTCCCAGTTTGTTCTATTGCTAGTAAGTCTTGGAGGTCCTTTTTTCTTGATCAGCGCTTCTCCAAGTAATCAAATTACCGGAGAGTGGTCAGAAGAACGATCTTCGACTGTAATAATCTTCTCATAAATGCCTTTTGTAACAAAAAAATCGATAAGATCGGGAATTCTTTGTAAGTCAGTTGGCCAATAGGTCGGTTTTCCTGTCGTATAAAAACAACAACCAAATTCATATGCCACTTCGTAGAGAATTTTTCCTTTAGAAGATGTATTATACATCTTGAACCCCAGAAGGTGTGCTTCGCGTTGAAAACTCCACCAATAAGGAAATTTGAACCAAGGGCACTGAAGACACGAAAGTAGTCGTCTTTTTCTAGCGAGCATCGCGGCGGACAGTAAACAGATGCTATATTGTAGCTCAGGTGTTTATTTTTAACTCTTACCGCGCACAACTGAAGTTTTTCCAGCTCTATGCTTATATCGACTAAGTGTTCGATGTTAGTTTTAATGAAAAAGGACGAACCGCCCCGCTCTATCAGAAGGATGATAGGCGTGATAACCAGCGTAGCCTCCTATCTTTATTTGCGATTCCCTTGTTAGATGGGTTTCGGAGATCAAACATATATCAATATTTTCTCTTATTAGGAACATTTCTACTTCGTTAGATTTTTGTAAGAGTCCGTTTGCATTCCATGTTACTATTTTAAGCAAAGAGTCCATATCTACTTAGATTTAGATATAAGGTTAGCCATACAAAAGCTTTCGACGTTACTGAGACGTTCGAGAATCCGTTTGTTAATTTCACATTGTTCCTCGAACTTTCCCGTCGTTTCGCTTGGTTGCTTTGACTGCAGGGTTGAATAATTCGGCAAAACGGACCCAAACTGTTGGTCTAAGTGAGCAGTGACTCCTTTTGTCACAAGGCACCCACCTACCTAACCTATCCTATCTATCTGGATACGTTAGCAAGTACTCGTAGAATACTCACTTCTGGGGCACTGAAAATCCCCGTAGTATTCAAGAATCTCCTTTACATCCACTGAAAGTTACTGTGTGGTGCGGCATCTGGGTGCTTTTTTTTTTTTTAAATGCTGCTGACTGTCACTGACGAGAGCATTAGAGCCATGTTATCTGCACGTGACTTTCTGATACCCAAAGAGCATTAATTCCAGTTGGCCGTGTTATCTCTCGTTTTGGCGATTTGCATTGGCTGGAAGATTACCCGATCTGGCCATTCCAGGCGTCTTTCTTTGGGGTTATTTAAAGTCATTGGTCTATGCGAGCAGGCCACAGACCCCCGCAGTCCTCGATAAGATGAGGTAAGAAATAGATAACGCTGGAAGTATTGAGAAAACTGACAAACTGAAAATGCCATAAAAACGGCTCAAACTTGCGTAAAAGTTGGAGGTTAACATGTGAACGATATCATCTTCAGTACTTAATGGGTCAAAATTCAAGGTTTTTAAAAGTTATAGCCAAATCAATTGCCATTACTTTTACGTCACCTTGTAAACATGCATCTTGGTAATCAGGCCTATAGCATCGCCTATGTAGGACAGGACAGAAACGCACCAATCTCTTATTCGCTGCGCTATCGTACAAAAAGTTTACGATTCTTGTGAACCTTGAGCCTTTCATAAATAAAGCGACAACAAATATTATCAATAGCAAATGATTATGACTCAATCACCGAATTTATTGTGATGGTGGTACACACGTGATGGAAAATAATCGTCAACGTGTTCGCAACCAGTGGTCAAAAGGTAGTGCATGCGGTTACATGGAAACACAAAGTTCTCACTTAGCCTAGCCCTACCAACTTCTACTATTCACCTCCATGTTGGTGACCGCTGGGCCAGAGATTAGGTAACTAGCCACCTCTTAGGGGCAGCAGACGAGAGAGGGGCGAAGAGTGCTTTCTCACTAGAGCATTTCATCTTATTCCAGGCAAGAGCGGGCAGATTCCCTAGATGGAGTCAACGGTGGCATCTACAGTTCCAGTTAGAAACACCCTGCTTGGGAACTGCTTCAACATATTCGGATCACAGGTCGGTGGAGGAGCCCTTAATGGGCCAACAGCAGCGCTCATACTGTCGCAGTGGAGTCGGTAGCGTGGTCAGAAAGCACAGCTTGCAAGACACTACCATCCGACAACGGATTCAGGTTAGCCGACTTTTCGGTGGGACTATATGTTGTCGTAGCTAGTACGCGGTTTCCACTCTTGCTATTCACAAGGGGACATGGCTCTCTTTTGATCGAAAAACTGTCAACCAAATCAATCACATTGCGATCGACGTAAGGCACTTTCCAATATTTTGGATGTTCGGGCTTTCCGAGGAGCCAACGTGGACTCAAACCATTACATAGTTGGAACCAAGGCACAGATGCGGAAGTCCAGAACGGAGCCAAATCAACGAAATACTGTGAGGAAGCTTGATGTCGGACGGCTACAATCACGAGAGACTGGCAGAGTCTCTTTTAATCTCAATCCAAGTCCTATGTCGCCAGCAGAAAATGCGAAAGACTGGTGGCATCGTTGCCATCAACCCATCAAAGATGTCACTTCTGATGTACTGGGTTCTTCATGGCCACCACAGCGAATCACCTGGTTTAATAAAGATTAGCGGCAAGCATATGCGGCGAAACAGGAGGCCTACAGAGCGCGCTGCTCGCGAGCTCCACGAGGGAAAGAGGAAAGAGGAGCAGCAACTTCATAGAAAGAAGAAAAAGGAGTTCGATCGATGAGATTGGGAGACTTTACTGCAGGAAAGATGATATAATTTTACCAAAAGGTAAAAAAAACACGCCAGGGCTTCAAAGCCAGAACAGAAGCCTGCAGAGACGTAGTAGAATCGCAATCGGTGTTGAGGATGTGGAAAGAGCATTTCTGCGGACTGTTAAACGGCGACGATGAACAATATTCCGCTGTCAGGCAGAACAAGCCATTCAACAGTCATGATGATATTAAAGATTCCCGTCAAAGCAAGAGAAGAGGAGGTGGTTCAATGAATGGAACCATCAGCATCATTTGCCCGATCCTGAAGAAAGGAGTCCCTCTAAGTTGCGCCAACTACAGAGGTATAAATCTTTTCAACACATCATATAAGATCGTGTCTGCCATATTACTGGAATGCCTGAAACCACTCATCAACAACCCGATAATTTTCAGACCAGAAAGTACACCATTCGCCAAACATTCACACTGCGGCAGATCTTGAAAAAACTCACGAATATAAAATCGTTACCCACCACCTCTTCATCGATCTCAAAGTTACCTACGATAGCGTATATAGAGATGAGCTATACAGAGCCATGTCTGGTCTCGACATTCCTGCCAAGCTCGTCTGTCTGTGCATAATGACGATGGAGAATTCCCGCAGCTCCATCAATGTCGGTAAAAAAAAGCCACCGAACGTTTCGATGCCAAGAAATGTCTTAAACAAGGTGACGAGCTATTATGTAACACTTGAAAGAATTGCACGAAGCCAACACCGGAGGTACAATATGCCGATGAGATTGATACAACTAGTCGGAAGAACTCAGCGGACTCAGATGCCGCAACGATGGCTTAGCGGTCAATGAAATGAAAACCAAATATATGCTGTCCACAAAAGTGGAGAGAACGCCACAATAGACAGATATATATAATTTTTCATGTAGTAAGGGACTTTATCTACCTAGACTCTATGATGAGCTCCGTAAATGACACCAGTGTGAAGATCAAACTCTATTTTGATGGGCTAGGAAGGCAATTGAGTAACAAAGCCTTATCTCAAACGACTGATGTAACTCAGTATAAAACACTATTCATCCCTTTCCTGATGTATGGCACAGAGGCATGAACTTTGTCAAAATTGGATGAGGATGGCATTAGTTACTTTGAGTGAAAAGTAATTTTCTAGTGATCTTTGGTCCTGTGTGCATAGACAGTTAGCGTAGGAGAAGATACAATGTCGAACTATACGACCTATACAATGACATCGGCTTAGCCACAAGAATTCACATACAGCGACTAGGATGGCTGGGTCATGTAGAGCGGATGGAGCCGAACGTTCCAGCCCGAAAGATTTCCGAATCGACCTCGGATGGACGGCTCAGTAAAGGACGGTCTCGCAAGTGACGCAAACAAGTGGAGGTGGACCTTAACTAACTTGGTATGCGCAACTGGAGGCAACTGGTTTGTAGCCGTCCTGGGTGGAGAGGTTTGTTAGTTGAGGTCCAGATCCACCTCGGACTCTAGCGCCACCTAAGTAAATAAGTAAGTAAGTAAGTAAGTAACCAGCAGAATGACATGAGAGTAACTCCACAAATATATTACCACAGCGCTAATGCGACTATTACATGGAAAGAAATAGATTGAGGAATGTTCAAGTGATAATATAATGAGCAGCCAGTATTGATCTTCTCCCCAAGAACAATACCGTGGAAAGCGAGGACAGCGATAGGATTGTTACTGAGTTCGGGTACTCGTACTTTCGTTTCTTAATGTTCTTATCTTCCAACGCAAATGAAAAAAAAAAAAAACTTAAGGGTAACTCCTGATCTTACGCAATGTGTTGAGTTTTTTAGACGAGGTAAAAGAGATCGTACGAACTGCCTCGTTCTTAGTGCAAATATTTTATAAGAAATCTTTCCTCTCTAAAGGAGGATATTGAACTGCCTGCTTAAATCTGCACTCTAGACAGGGAAAAGCAAAGAAATTTATACGTCAAATAAGGAACCAATATTCTCAGCTTTTCCGCCTTTAAGCAAAGTGTCACATCACTTGCACCCACGACAACGTTAAGCATTTACCCTCATTCCATAAATTTACATAAGCGATAAGATTGATCTTAAATTCCTCCACTAATTGGACGTTACTGTCAATTTCATTTAAAAGACATCTAGATTGCCAATGAACCGGATGCTTATAGCACAGTGCATGAGTACAATCGCGCGAATTGAAATGCGTTTTTCGCGTAATGTGCGTTGCAAATTCCTTGCTTATCTTCACTTCTCACGACAGAGAGGGTCTGCAATCACTGCAAGCAGAAATTTAAATTCATTGCCATTATTTTTTATCAGCTCCTCACTCGCTATCGAACGAAATGTGTTTTGACAGGCAGCTCGCACGCATGCGTGACTAAGGTAAAGAATCTTGAAAGAGCACTGTCACTTGTTAATTGATTCCTCTTCTGCTTGGCAAATTTGTTGTATGTATTGAAAATGAAATTCCAGCGGCCGGCCGGCAAAAAGCGATTAACTCTTCGCTATGTGCATCCTAATTACCTGCGATTTTCTACTGCATGTGCATGGTGCTGGTATTCAAACGCTTAAACGTGCGCAGAGCAGGTTAAGCCTGATGGGTGATGGTGATTCTACACGTTGATTACCCCCGCAGTTTTACGGAAGACAAGTTGTGCAATTCTAAGCAAAGAATAGTCATATATTCAATCGACGCACGATGTCATTGGACGTGGAGGCATTCTATGCGTTCTCTCACGGTGCTAGAAGGAGTTTTATACTTTTTGCGAAAACCCATTAAGTTGGATGATGATTATTAACGCATGAAGCGGCGAAAGTGTTGGGATTGTGCAATTAATGTCAATGACTAGGGAAATTATTGTATAAATTCTATATAAATGCGATTAAGGATTGAATTTTAATGAAGTGCACACATTAGACAACTTTGTAGGCTTGTGAGGGACGTCAGCACGCAAGGAAATCGCGAGGTAAGACCAGTGCTATAATCGTCTTTGGGATCAATATCTGCACATGAATGGAAACATCTGATATAAAGGAAAACCACTTGAAGTGTGCACAGGCAAAGCTGTGCCCTAAGTGCAAACTTGTGTAGCGAAATACTTGATGTGGTATATCGTGAAAAGAGCGAGCCGCATCGTGGTTGCCACTAAATTCGTGGAGAGGTTAGAAAACAATAATATATCTAATGGTTTGACGAATCTTACTATACTCTCTGAAAGATTGCATAGTTATGTGATGTGATAAACGCACCTGTTTAGCTTGAAGACCTTAAGATCCTCGACTTTTACTAGCAGTAGTAGGGCGTTCTTACTGATTTTAGGTATATGAAATATCTTAAAGTTTTCTTTTGTGAGCAAATAAACAAAAAAAAAAATATGAAATCGCGTATAAGAGAATTCACAGGTAGTAAGGGACTTTGTCTACCTTGGCCCTGCTATAAACTCTAAAAACAAGATCAGCCCAGAAATTAAGCGAAGAATAAAAAATAAATAAAAAAAAATAAATATTTGGCGCAACAGCTCTTTAACTGCCAGGGCCTAGCTTCTCGCAACCACTTATGTTGTGTTTTTTTTTTTTTTTTTTTTTTTTTTGGTTGCGCCTGGAGGTGCAGGAATCTTCAAAAGATACCAATGGTCCGTACCATTGGTTATGCCCGATTCATATATCTGACAATGCCATCAGTGCTAGTCAGTATATGCCTACGGGCTAAACCTCACCCCCTCAGAGAGGCACTATGAGAACCGGCTGCGCGTACTCATAGTAGTAGGAAATTCGTTCCTCTCATTTTTTAATTTTTTGTGATGACTACGACTAAGTTGCCTTAACGAGTAGTTTACGCTTCTGTAGTGTTAATCGCGTTAGGTAGGTAGCTTTCCAGTGAAGGCACCTACTAATACCGTCATTACATGCGGTTTTTCCTTACGGCGCTAGGTCGAAAGGTCTTGTTCTTTGTAGTCGGCGCTCAGGGTTTGTCACGTCCATAGTACGGATTATTTCATTATTGCAATGAACATGAAGACGGGTACGAAGTTTGCGAGCAAAGTTTGTTACTTCGTCCCTCACGGTAGCAATTCCTAGATCTCTGTGAATATCACTATTCCTTATATACCAAGGAGCATTCACGATTGCTCTTAGCATTTTATTTTGAAATGCTTGCAGTAGAGCCATATTGCTTGGTTTGGTACAACCCCAAAGTTGTATACCATATGTCCAAGACGGTTTTAGCACTTGCTTATACAGAAGCAGTTTGTTGTATACGCTTAACTTCGAGTATCTTCCGAGTAGCCAATACATTTCTCTAAATCTGATTTCGAGCTCTTCGCGCTTCTTTTTAACGTGTGGTTTCCACTTAAGTTTTGCGTCTAGGGTCATTCCTAAATATTTTGCTTCGTTTGCGTAAGGTATTTGTACCGAGTTAATGGATATAGGTAAGTTGTTTATCTTTCTCAACGTAAAATTGACATGCGTTGATTTTGTCTCATTGAGGACTATTCGCCAGGTTTTTGTCCATTCGCATACATTGTTTAAAGCTCGTTGGAGTTTTCCCGTTGATGATTCGACTGACTCATCCGTTACGAGGATAGCCGTGTCGTCTGCGAACGTTGCTACAACGGTCCCTTCATCTTGTGGTATATCTCTTGTGTAGAGCAAGAACAGGATTGGACCGAGAACACTTCCTTGTGGAACACCGGCGTAGATATCTTTGAAATCCGAATATTCACTCCCGTGTCTAACACGGAAAAGTCTGTTTTCAAGATAAGATTCCAATATTCTGTACAACTTTTCCGGTAAGATTACCCTTAGCTTATACCTTAGGCCTTCGTGCCATACCTTGTCGAAGGCTTGCGATACGTCGAGAAAAGCGCTAGAGCATATTTTTTTCCCTTCTAGAGCTTTTTCAATCTCGTTCGTTATTCGATACACCTGATCGATTGTGGAATGTTTGACCCGAAACCCGAATTGATGATCCGGGATCAAGTGTCTTTCTTCAATTACTGGTTGCAATCGTTTCAGCAGAAGTTTCTCGAAGACCTTAGATATTATTGGTAGAAGTGAAATGGGTCTATATGATTTCTTGTCATTTGCACATTTCCCCGGTTTCGGAACCATAATAACTTCGGCGACTTTCCATTGCCTTGGGACATATAATAGTCTTAAGGAAGCATTTATAATGTAGAGCAACTTAACCAGCACTTTTTTCGGTAGCTCTTTCAAAATTTCGCCAGTGATTAAATCATATCCCGGAGCCTTGTTATTTTTCAATTTTTGTATTGTCATTCGAAGTTCGGACAGGGATACGGTTTTTACTCTAAAGTTGTCGGGTGCCATATTATCATTCGGATCTTCGATCAACGGTTGTCCATCGAACGGCTTGAACGTTTCCTCTAAGTGATCGGCAAATAATTCTGCTTTCTCTTTATCTTCGTTTGCCCATTCCCCGTTAGCTTTCCTAATTGGCGGCGAGTGCATTACAGGTTTCCTTATGGACTTCAAGGCTTTCCATAGAGAGTAGTTTGAATACTTATCAGCGGTCAAACCCTCGAGGTAAGTAGAAGTCTCGTGATTTTTTAGGTCCTGCAGCACTTTTTTAAGCTTGTTACAAAGATGGTTCAGATAAGTTTTATCCGGTGGCGCGCGGGATTGTTGCCATCTCTTGCGCGCTCTCCTCTTTTCTCGTATGAGGTCTTCGATTTCAGGCTGGTATTTGACTTTATTGTTCCGCGCTTCTGTCTTTCGCAAAGGAGTGTTTTTCCACGCTGAGCTCTGAATGGCTTCGACGAGTTTGTCGATTTCTTCTTCTATTTCGAACTTATGTTGTGTGCGTTATATTTTTCACACGAATGGAAGTGACCTACACCTACAATTTAGTGCCGTATCCAAACGGCGATTTGAGAAGCTTTTTCGAGACAACAATACTCTCGGATGTTTGTCAGACGCTCGCGAGAGGTGGGAGCGTGAAAAAAACTTTTTGGTGTTTTCCGAGATTCGAACTTGGAACCTCATGCGTAGTGAACCGACACACTAACCACTTACGCCACTGCGCCCTTAAGCGAAGAATAACTCTTGCCAATCGCTGTTCTTTTTTTGGGTTTATGAGGCAATAAGACTCTGATCATCCCAGTCCTGCTTTACGGCGCTGAAACATGAACTTTATTAAAAGAAGATGAAGATATCCTTGGTCGCTTCGAGAGAAAAATTCTTCGTAAGATATTCGGTCCCGTTTGCGTTGACGGGTTTTGGAGGAGAAGGTTCAATCATGAACTATACGAGCTGTACAGCGACATCGACCTGGTCAAAAAACTGCGTATTGGGCGTCTGAGATGGCTAGGACATGTAGAGCGAATGGACACCAACGCTCCGGCCCGCAGAGTCTTCGAATCTAACCCTCCTCGCCATAGGTGGCGCGCTCTAGTTCAAGGGGACCTCCACCAACTTGGAGTGCGCAACTGAAGACAATTATGTAAAGACCGAGATAAATGGAGAGGCTTGTTGGTTGAGGCCCAGGTTCACCCCGAACTGTAGCGCCATCTAAGTAAGTAAATAAGAGAATTCGCATGTATTGAGTTCGCGTATGTGAAGCGTTAGTGTTGTAGAAATCAGAACCGAATACAAGAATCACACCAAATTCTCCCCGGCTAGTTGAGACACCACCTATTGAGTAAGTATGTACTTAAACTTAACATCAGCGTTTCAGAGAGTTTCAAACCAAAAATATCTCTTTCCTATATCTTAGAGATTTTCCTATTTTTTTTCACGCACACAACACGGTACTTTGAGTTTACGTTAATAAAGGCTAAGAAGGACCAAATGTTCGAGTGATAAAATGTATTTTCTACTTAGCCAAATATTTAAGAGTAAAAAACCTTCCCTTCCGTTTTGGTGGTCCAAAAAAAGTAAGTTTTCTTTATTCAGAGTCATTGACATTTTCTGATTTTTGACAATTAATCAGATGGCCAGAAATTTCCCTAAAATCTGACATTTATTATAGGGGGAAATTTCTGACCATTTACACGTGTCGATAACAGTTAGTTTTTTAAGAGAGAACATTGGTGAGCTGGTATTTAAAAAGAAAATAGTCGAACCAGCAACAGTTTGGGATTCTGAAACTCTACAGCAACACACTTGATTCAGGCATAATCCCATCGGCGTTTAGGCGAACGAAAATCATAGCCGTTCTCAAGTCTGGTAAGCCTAGCGATGTACCAGAAAGCTATCGTCCTATAGCGCACTTAGAGGGATCGCTAACTTGATGGCACGGCAATCATGACACGTCTTGGAAGCTAGTTTGGGGACATACGCACTACGTGACCAAACCGTCATAACATACACCTTTCGTTCGGAGAAGTACCTGCTCAACATTGTGAGCCTCGCGTACTCTGGTGTTGCGCACTAGATCCCTCATTCCGGCAACAACGCGAAGGAATCTCTTTCAGCGGCTTGTATCCGCAACTATAGGTGAGAGCTGGAACATATACCGAGTTACATACATACATAAATTTTCAATGGCCCACTAATCCTTCATGAGGATCGCGGGGGTAGGATGCTCAGGTGGACCCTCCATCCTTCTCGATCCTCCGCCATTGACTCGAACTCATCAGGAGGAATCCCTAGACGGCCCCAGAAGAGATGTCGGACTTGGTCCAACCATCTATTTCTAGGCCTACCGCGGGGTCGCCTACCTGATGGCACGGTCACCATGGCTCATCTTGGAAGCCGGTCTGGGGGCATACGCACTACGTGACCAAACCATCGAAGCATAGATCGTTCCGCCCGGAGAAGTAGCTGCTCAACATTGAGCGCCTCGCGTACTCTGGTGTTGCGCACTCGATCCCTACGAGTTATTCCAGCAACACCGCGAAGGAACCTCATTTCGGTAGCTTGTATCCGCGATCTTATTCTTTTGGTCACTACCCAAATTTCATGACCATAGGTGAGAGTTGGAACATACACCGAGTTAAAAACCGATAGCTTAGCTTGAACACTAAGTTTAGCCTTCCTTATAACAGATTGGCCAAGCTCTCTCAAAATTGATCCAGCCTGACCAATTCTACAGGATAACTCGGCATTGCTCTTCCCATCACTCGTGAATACGATCCCGAGGTACTTAAACTTATGCACCTGCTCCAGTGGAACTCCACTAACGTGCAGAGTGTACTGAGTGGGTTTTTTGGAAACGACCATTACTTCTGACTTGTGCACGTTGATCTTCATTCCAGCTACAAAAATTTCGATTTAAGAGGACCCAAGGATGGCCAAATTATCCGCAAAGAGAAGATGACTAATCCTTTAGTCCCTCGCTTTGCAAAATTGTCTGCCACGGCTGCGCTGCAACATCCAGTACAATGAAGAGGCGAGGTGAAAAAGCGCACTCTTGGCAGAGTGTAACCCCCAGAATAAAGAGTATTGATTTACCCGAACACAGCTTCTATATTTTGTAGGTACATAAATACTACATCACCCTTAATAGAGATCGATCAATCCCAAACTTTTGCAGAACACTCCAGAGTTTGCCTCATGTTTTCGCTAAATACGCAAAACAGGTATACACAGGTTTAGCATACTCCCATGCCTTCTCAAGAATCATTTTGAGAGTTAATAACTGGTTGGTCCAGCTTCTACCGGGACGAAAATCCCATTGCTCATCCCCCAAACTATCCACAACCACAGCTCTGGAACGCGTTTCTATTACCGTAGCGAAGACTTTGCCAGGGAGACTTCAAAGACATATACCGCTCTAGTTAGCGCAATATTTGTTGCCCCCTTTTTTAAAAAGAGGGACAATCGCTCCCATTTGCCAATCGTCGGGTCAGGTGTTTCACCGGATTCCCATGCCACTTTAATGATACGTGAGAGACATTGCACTCACTCTTTACGAAAAGTCTTTAGAATTTCTGGCCGGATTTCATCCACACAGGCAGATTCGCTAACTTTAAGCGATTTGATCGCCAAAGTCTCGACCATCGGTCTGTCATCTAGACGATAGGGCTTGTTTGGGATTAAGCAATTCTGAAATGTGCTCGCTCCATCTCCATCGCTCATTGGAAAGCAGTGTACCGTCTTTGCCTTCGACTCCTTTCATTTTATTTAGATGGTACCGCTTAGGTAGCCCATTAGAGTTCGCAAATCGTCTTTCCTTATGTCAAGTAGTTTACAGGCTCTATTTTTGTTGGGATTTATGAATTTCTTCGGTTGTTTTAGGCCGTTTTTGTTGGCCCAGTGTTCGGCGAGTCCTTTAGCTTCCCATTTTAAAACTGTGAGATAGATATCACTGGGTGGTACCCCGAAGTAGAGTTCAGGGCCGATGAGTGGACGCCCAGCCCCTCTCCTCGCCAGACAGTCTGCTCATTCGTTCCCTTCAAAATCTTCGTGTTCAGGAATCCATGCCTAATTTGTGGATGCGACGTTATCAAGGAGATCGAGACAGTCCCACACGAGCTTTAACCCTACCGTATACGAATTAAAGGCCCTTAGTACTGCCTGGCTGTCTGAATAGATAAAGCTGCGGATTCCGGTAGCGTTCCTCCGCAGGCATTCCCAAATACATAGTTCTATCGCAAGAACTTCTGCTTAAAAAATGTTAGGTGCACGCTGCAGCACGCTGAAAGTTGGGACCATAGACCCCAGCTCCGGTACTGCCATTTTCCAATTTGAAACCATCTATGTACCAGATTTGTGCGTTATGTGGTGTCTTTAGACCTTTGTTTCTCCATTCACTAATGACCACTTCGAATTTCCTGGAGAACCAAAATCTCTTGAGCGTCTATCTGGAATCCTGAAGATTGGGTTGTTTTGGACGTTTTCAAGAATGCTCAGATGGCCTGTGAAATCGCCAGTTTTCGGTTTTTACTTACTTAGGTGGCGCTACAGTTCGGGGTGAACCTGGGCCTCAGCCAAAGTTTTTTTTAAGAGTACTTAGCATAGCTTCTTTCTGCACTGTGAGATGCAACGGCATGAAATTAAGTATTGTATCTAAACCTGCCGTCGGGCACGTTTTCATTGCCGACACAGGCTAATCAGTGGAGTCGATTTAGCTGTTCCATATCTTTGATCTGTTGTACTTTAGGCTACCATACTAAAGAGGCGTTGGTCTAACGATTGTGCTGTACATCCAGTAGATCATATTGGGCTATAGATCGCCCTGGTTGCCTTGTTGACAACATGGTTTAGATGAGAGTTCCTGTTAAGCTTTTTGTCCAGGTTTATCCCAAGATATTTGCTTCCCCTGTAGGGCTAATGGGTGTGTTTTCCAGTGAGATTTGCTTGAGTTCGAACTTCCTCTTCTTAGAAAAGAATACACGGATAGTTTTTCCAGGGTTGATGGTTAGGCCCTTGGTTCTACACCTCAGATGAGGGTACTTACCTTGCCTCATTTCCGACATGATGTCTTCGAATTTGCCCACAACGCTGATGACGACATCATTTGCGTATCCCTGTACTCTTTAGCGATTTGGTTAGTAGCTCTAGGAGTTCGTCTATAACTAAGGTCCAGAGTAGAAAAAACAGTACTCCCCCAGCGAACAACCTCTGGTGGCTATAATAGTTTTCACTGATCCTCCACACTTTAGCTTTAATTGTCTGCTTTGTAGCATGGATAGAATCCAGTTTATGATCATGGGTGCGATACCTTTTCTAGTCATAGGCTGGTTTATTGCTCCATAAGAAGTGTTGTTAAAGGCTCCCTGTATGTCAATAAAGGCACAAAGGGCGGTTTCTTTTGCAGTCAGGGTTTTGTTAATTTGTGAAATCAGGTTGTGAATTGCGGTCTCTGTGGATTTGCCAGGTTGGTATGCAAATTGGTGTGCACGTAATGGATCAAGAATAAGGAACGTATCCCTTATGTAGTGATCAACGATTTTCCCCATAGTTTTTAGGAGAAAGGAGTTGAGGCTGATGCGACGGTACGATTTGGGCGAGTGTTCCGCCTGTTTCCCCGGCTTTGGTATAAAGACTACCCTAATCTCTCTCCAGCTATTTGGTATGTAGCCGAGTGTTAGACTGGATCTGAATATTCGTAAAAGGGAAGGAGTGTGACAAACAATCCTACCCTGGCGACATCCAAGACTTTGCAGATAGTAATAAAAAATTAGCTGTGATAGACTGTCTGCAAAACTTAGATATTATTATTATTTAATAATTCTGCAAGGCTCTGTGTTCTCTTGAAAATTCCTCGAAATTATAGTTGTATTCTTGCAATTGGTCACTTCTCCCTTTTTCAGTCAGATATTTCCACTACAACAATTTTTTTCTTTTTGTATAATTAGCAACTGCATACGTTAACATTGAATCCTCCTGCCACAACTTGAATCAATGTAGAACCGAGTGATTCAATACTTCGAAATCAACGTCAACCAAATTAATGCTGCAAATTTCTGCATCCAGTTATTTCCAATTTCAGTGGTAATTTCATTTCTACAGTTTCTACAAGCCAGGTGTGCAGGTTTAGATACAGATTTTCAGCATACATACCAAACCCATCACAAAACAATTGCTAGTCCTAGGTTAGGTGTATAAATGCTGATTCCACCCATAAAACTTCCGAATTCCGCAAAGTACATCCGTACGAATTTTTCGCAAAATTCCAAACAAACCACACTCCAGGTCTAGCCAAAACCCTAATTGATTACAAATTCCACCGCCTCGATACGTGCTAAAATCCCAGCAAATTCGATTGATTTCCAACATCTGGGTCAAGGATAACAAGGATTAGCACTTTTTCCATTATTTCTCCACCTCCTCCACTACAGTACACATCCATCCATCCATCCATCCATGCGGCGAACGATAAAATGTAAACAAAAACCATCTAAACTTTTCTCCCTCAGCACCAGCCCACTAAAAACCATCCGCTGCGCTGGTAGGTACATATCCATCCTTTCGCATTATAAGGGTAAACATAATCCCTGGAGCATTACATTTAATTCGAAATAAAAAAGTATATCCTTCACCCAAGCGCTTTCAAAGTTTCATCAAAGGCAAAACCCAGGCTAAGAAGATCCAGGCAATGATAAAGATTATTTGGGTCACCATTATGGGTCCTCCTCGTCGTCTCAAACAAATAGACATCTTTGGGCTCTAAACATTGCTTAATATATAAATTTTGTGGTCATAAGACCGAGCGGCTTAAGGTTGTCTTAAGTGCTGATAATAAAAAAAAAAAAACAGAACACAGTCCTGAACAATAGAGCGAAGGAATAAGACGAAAGTTCATCATGAAATAGGATTGTATACCTCTTCATGGATCATAAATATATGATTAGGATCATGACCATAACCCTTTTGGGTTGTAAAATTTCGGGAAAATCCCCTCAACATAATTGCAGATACTTCCGACATCACCACAGGTAGGGTAAGTGTGCACACAAAAGGTCGCGTGTTCACGAACTGTAACCGCGGAACGTAGTATCTATTTCGCATAAAAGAATGTACATATCTGAATGGAATGAGTCAGTTTCACCAAAATGCATCGCACTGTGACAAGAATAAAATCTAAAAGATACTCTTATGAATCACCACCACTCAGCTGACCTTACTCCTGCAGAGCAGCAGCACCTCCTGCGGCTACAAGTTAATTGCAGACTAAGTTTGTGGTCTCTTAACTGGTTTCGTGGATAGCTAGTGCATCCATTAGATATAATGTTCTACTTGTTGCAATGCAATCACACACATACACATGGATGACGATACGTCTAACGTAAAAAAATTATCGATTAATCGTTTAACATGTTTTGACTTACAAAAGATATTAGACACAATCGCCACCTGTTGCTACACCGTATGCGTTGTGTGTTCCCTTGTCCAACAAATTGCTTATCAATCAATCGATAGTGTATCCTTATCAGTGATAGTTTGCGAACTAACAACGGAATTAAATCAATCGCACTGACTCTGACGACGACACTTCCACTTTTATATAATCGCACCTCCACTATACTAGAACGATCACTCGGAGAGGCCGTTGACTTTGAATATTAAATTTTTGATTACACGCTATTTCATCAGACACTCCTACCGCACCATATCTCACACTTTTCGGATTCGATTTGAAATTTGTTGCCAAAAAATTTTCACCACACACAATGCGACGATGTGAAGTTCAAGGAAACGACGTACCACACTATTGATACTGCCGCTGCTGCACTCGTCGTCCGATGGGTCTACACCAAACTCGTAACTTTTTGTTTAACACCACAAAGATTTTGTATCTTTTTGTTGGAAATGGATGAAATTAAAAAAAATAAAAACGAAAAAAAACAAGAAGATACTTTTTTGCACTACAATTTGTTACATCATCAGTGCTCGGCGAGGACACTATCATTTACAGCAGCTTTACCGGACCATTTCAGAACTCTTACTGAGCTGAGCAGGAAAACAAATTCACATTTGAGTTGGTCGTCTTCTTAACAGAGGAAAAGATTGAGTGACTTTCGAGTTGTGCGAGGGTTTCACTCAAGCAGCACAGAATGGTTGTGTTTGAGATTGCGTTGCGCGTTGGGATTTTACACTCAAACCTGGTTGTGGAGTGACCGATGTCAAGGTGACAACCTGTTGCAGGTTGTTGCAGAGCGCATAATCAGTGTTTTTCTTACCAACAAAAATATAAGAAAATTTAATTTAATTTGAAGAATCGGGTTGTTTTTGTTTGGTTTTTTTCGCGCGAGCGAGAGTTAGTATCTATATATTTTTGGGTCAACGGATTGTGTGTGTATCTTTTATCTGAATAGAATAATAAACAGCGTAATGGGTGACACAGAGTGTACCTTTTTTCAATTTTCTGGCGCTGGATGAGAGAGGAATGCTTTGCAAGAAAATGATTTATTTCCTGGAAGGGGTGGGTGGGCTTATAGTCCTTAAATTATGTAAATACAGAGATGGGAAACGTGTACGAATTGATTTCGTAACAAGAGGGTGGGTGGCTGTTTTTCCTTTTTTTGTATTTTCTTAGGTAACTAGGTACAGGCTGTTTAGTAATTAACTTTGGTTAGAGATGTAATACATATTTCTTTTTGAACGTCGCATTTGGCAGGAAATATATGAAATACGGCGCGTCGATAATGGCCTGGGTTGTTATAGACATTAAAAGGGGGGCACTTGGCTATTAGATGAGCAATTTTTTGAGTCGTAAAACTTCTTGCAGATCTGTTTATGATGGCTGTCCAGTGCCAGCTTTCCCCTTGAAGTGATTAGAAATGGTTATACAACTTGGTTCCAAGATAATGAGTACTCAAGTTTGAGTTTTAGTTTAAATTTTCCAACAAGGCAACACAACTGTGGTGAAGAGAAAACTTTTATGAAACTTTTTATGTTGGCGTAGATTTATTAAAAGTATGCACTGCACAGTGAAGGAATAGCCCAATGTTTCGTCAGCTGCTTCCAAAATCCGATTTCAGACTAAACGCCGAAACAGTAACAGTCATACCCTCAAGAAAGAAAAGGCCATTAAACCGAAACTCCAATATCTATTCGACAGAACTCAGCATTCCCCAGTCGAGTGACAGATTCGAAAGCGCAAACGATGAAGCGGGAGGCCTCGCAGACCGCCAGTATGGTTTCTGTAAGGCACGTTCTACGGTTGACACCATTGATGAAGTCGTAAATATAGCGAAAAAAAAATCATCGAAGGATGACGATGGAAGGGCGAAAGTAGACAGTATTGTGCAATCATAACGCCGGATATTAAAAACGCCTTCAACACGCAAACTGGAGTAACATTCTGCGAGCACTTACCGCCAAGAGAGTACCGAGCTATCTGTAGAAAATAAGGACGGCCTATTTTAGAAGTAGAATACTGCTCTATTGCAACGACGACGGAATGAGGCAGTATAACGTCACAGGTCGTGTCCCCCAAAGATCCGTATTTGGTCCATATTCCACAGTAGTGAATCTAATTTACGATGGCCTTCTCATACTTCGAATCCCGAGGTCCTCGAAAATAATTAGATTCACCAACGACATAGCGATCGTTGTACTGACCAAATTTCTTGATGAGTTGGAGCACGCCTGCATTGAAGCTATCGGGATGATACAGGACTGGGTGGGAAACATGGACCTAAAACTAGCAGAGGAAAAGACCGAAGTAGTGCTCATCAGCAGGAGAGTAGTTATGGAGACTATAAGAATAACCATGGACGACCACGTTGTAGTTTCCAAGGTAGAGCTGAAGTACCAGCAGAAGGCAGCAAGAACAATGGCTGCCCCGGCATAAAATGATGCCTAATATTGGAGGACCTAAACAGTTCTGTTTTTTATTTAAACAGAAGAAGAGACTGCTCTAAACAAGAGTTGCGACGCCGATGATGCTTTACGGCTTCCAAATACGGTTTTCGTTCTGTACGGATTCATACAGAAGGAAGACAGAGGCGGTCTACAGAACCAATGCCTTGAGAGTATGCAGCGTCTTTCGAACAACCTCCTACGATGTGGAATGGTGCCAATAGACCTCCTCGTTGAAGAAGCCGAATGGAAATATCGTGCCAACAACACAACGACGAGTTGAAGTGACGCTTAAGTACCACCAAGAACAAGCCTCGAAGAATGACAAGAGAGATGAAACTTTTCTAACAAAGACAGATGGACGCAGAGATGTATTCCCAATATAGACCCTTGGATCAATAGAAAGGGACGGGTTAAGAATCACTGAAGTGCCCCCCAACAACTAGCGCTTGTCGTAAAAGGCGACTAAGGGGACAAATCAGATCTAGCCAATATAACACCCAAGTGAGCCTAGCGACACATATGTATACTACCTCAAAACCCTCCCCCAAGTGTGCTTGAGAGTCCGTGGGTTGACATGACTGGAGATCACCGGTGTCATAGAAGAAAGATCAAACAATACTAAAACAGGAGCATGCACGTGTAAACATCCGGACACTCTCAGGGATATCCTCCAATATGCTCTCCTTCGGCTCACCAAATGGGCCTCCAAATGTGGACTGGGGGTTAACCCCCATAAAACGGAACTCGTTCTCTTCACGAGGAAATATAAAGTCCCCTCATAGACCCTCCTATGATAAATGGCACCAGTCTCACCTTCTCTGAAAACGCAAAATATCTGGGTCTTATTTTGGATAGGAAATTAAACTGGAAGGCCAATCTACTAGAGCTCGTCAAGAAAGTTAATGTAGCTCTCTATTCCTGTAAAAAGGCTATAGGTAGGAGCTGGGGTATCAAACCTCAAATCACTCATTGGCTATACGTGTCCGTTATCAGGCCTATACTACTATACGGCGTGATCGTATGGTGGCCTGCTCTCGACAGGGCTGCCCACCTCACTCAACTAGCTAAGGTGCAAAGATCTGCATGCATCTGCATTAGTGGTGCACTATGAACTACTCCCTCCGCGGCACTGGACATTTTGTTCAACCTGCTACCTTTAGATATTTTCGGCAAACATATGGCTGCCTGTGCGGCCATCCGCCTAAAAGCCTTCTCTCAGTGGTCTAGCTATCGCTTGGGCCACTCCTCGATCCTTGATCTCCTCCACTTCAAACACGAAAACACGGACTACACCCCGCCGAAACTGAGATTTGACCGTAACTTCCGGGATCCCTAACCGGGATGTATGGGCCACATCCTCCCGTGTCGATGGTAGTTCGGTTCATTTCTTTACAGATGGATCTAAGACGGTGGGTGGGGTGGGTTGTGGTGTTTTCTCCGAACAACTCAATCTGAACATCTCTTTCCGCCTCCCTGATCATTGTAGCGTTTTTCAGGCGGAAATCATGGCGATTAAGGAAGCCCTGTCCTGTCTGAAATGTAATGTATTATCTGTCAGGGATATTAGCATTTTCACTGACAGCCAAGAGGCAATCAAGTCCCTGGAATCGTTCTCCTTCACTTCAAAGGCTGCCTTAAACTGTCGTCTGTCTCTTATGGAGATGACAGAGCAGTTCAACATTCACCTATGCTGGGTGCCAGGCCATAGAGACATTCCAGGTAACTGCTGGGTTGACGACCTCGCTAGACAGGGTACCACTCTAAGAATTTTGCCTGAAAGGCAAGCACTGGGTATGCCCCTCGCTACATGTAAGTATCTACTAAAGCTGAACGCTATTAGCAAGACCAACCTCAGATGGGGAAATGGCTCAACGTGTCACATTTCGAGACAGATCTGGCCTAAACTGGATCAAAACCGTAGTGCCGATCTGATCAAGCTAAAGCGTACACAAATCAGTTGCGTTGTCGGTGTTCTCACTGGACACTGTCTTATAGGCCAACACACCAGAAGACTTGGTCTCTTCTCCAACGACTTATGCAGGAGCTGTAGGGAAGAGGAGGAGGAGGAAACCATCCTTCACCTCCTATGCACATGTCCGGCCCTGTCGCATAAAAGAATGCTCCATCTAGGGTCCCCCTTCCTTAACGACCTCTGCGATCTGGCGTCCCTGGACGTCATGAGCATCCATCGCTTTGTCAAAAGCTCCGGTTAGTTTTGTCCCTTCTTCTTCTTCTTCTTCTTCTTCCTTTTATCAGCGAGGCTATGATCCGAAAACAAGGGATCACAGCCCTCCCACTTCACCGCATTTCTACTGATCCGCCTGTGGGGTTCGCCTATTTGACCTCAGAAAATATCGGCAGGCCTGCCGATTTTGGATCACTCGGTTACTGAGGCCAATGAAATGCCGATGTCGTCGCATTTGTCTGATCCAGGCGTTTATAGGCCTGCCTTTCCTACATCGCGATGTCTTTGGAACGTCCATAGATATTGCCTTTTTTACAGGGTTCAAATGATCTCTTCTTTGAACGTGGCAATACCAGCTGAGCCGGTCGCGCTCTAATTTTTGTACGATGGTTTCCTTGATGTGAAAGTTTTGTGCCCTGAGTGGCCTAATGGGTTAACCCATTTTATCACAAAGGACCTTCACTGGTCTAAGTGTGTCTGCACTCTCGTGTGGACAGCCAACCTAACCTA
Source organism: Brachypalpus laphriformis (assembly GCA_945910035.1). Lineage (NCBI taxonomy): Eukaryota > Metazoa > Arthropoda > Insecta > Diptera > Syrphidae > Brachypalpus > Brachypalpus laphriformis. Next base: position 41,908,987 of record OX246753.1, read on the forward strand.
ACCTAACCTAACCTATGCACGTGTCAAACAACAAACACCATCGCAATATGGTAACATTGCAAAACTGGACATGTCGGGAAGTCAAACACAGACTATGAAGGACTAGAATATGGCACCAAGAACCTTCCTGGTGAAGACATCCTAAGCATATGCAAATCACATGGTCTTATCGTGTTAAATACCATGTTCATCACACAAAGCCGACACCTGATCACTTACAGCAGTGGTGGAGATGAAACTCAGATTGACTACCATTTGGTAGCCGGTTTCATGAAGCCTCGGGTAAAAGATTGCATAGTGATCATGGCAGAGGCAATCGCTCGGCAACACCGTCTCCTGCTAACAGAAATTTTTATGGAAACACCGAAGAAAAGCAAACAAACAAGGGTCTCTGAGAAAATCAAGTGGTACAATCTGGACACAAAAAGGCGAGGCTTTTGTTTTCGTAATGAAAAATTACCTCTCTCACATCGTCAACGGAGCTGAGGATGAATAGCGCAAAGCACAAAATATGTGGGATTCCATACAGCGAACTTGCTTAAAGAAGGCCAAATCACTGCTAAGAGCTTCCAAAGGCCATCATCAACACGCCAAAGAAACATGGTGGTGGAGTGATGAACCTAAGAGAGTGATAAATTAGAAGAAAGCGGCTTTCAAAGCTTGGTCAAAGTGCCCCTCTAATAATAGTGACGAAAAAGCTCGCCTCGAAATGGAATACAGATGTTACAAGAAAGAAGCGAAGAAGAAGTGCGCCCAGCTTCAAGCAGAGAGTACGGAGGGCCTGTATCGGGAGCTGGAGAAAATATCTTCCCCGGTTGCTGATGAAAACTAGGCTATCCAGGAGCTGCGAAGACACAATATGAACAAGAGCGCAACCATCTTCAAAATAGCAAAGCTCATGGCCAGCGTCTTGTGGATGACGACAAAATTCTGCAGAGGTGACGGCAGTATTGTGAAGAACTTTTAAATGAACAGTTTCCCCAGCTATACTTTCCAAAAGCCACCCCTAACTGTGAAGAAATAAACGACATTACCGACGAAGAAGTTAGTGAGGCGGTCAAATACTCCAAAAAACGAAAAGCGGTTGGGCCAGACGAGATTCTGATTCAGATGGCGCAGAATTCTCATCTCCAAATTTGTGAGAGGTGACCCAATGCCGAATCAATGGAGGGAAAGTTACCTTCACCCTGTATACAAAGAGAAGGGTGATACGCGAAACTGTGATAACTACCATTCGATCAAACTGATGTCACACACCATGAAGATCGTTGAGCGGGTATTAGGTGGCCGACTGCGAAAAATAATACGGCTATCTGATGATCAGTGCGGGTTTGTCTCGGGTAAATCAACCACAGATGCAATCCAAAGTATAAGGATCATAATGGAAAAACATCGTGATTCCTTAAGGGATTTGCATATTGTATTGGTAGACTTTGAAATGGCATTCGACAGACAACCACGAGATCTGATATGGGTGGCGCTAAGACATCGAGGGGTTCCAGAAACCTAAGTGCAGATGATCATGGACGTGTACGAAAGAGCAAAGACAAGAGTAGATGCCCCCTGGAGTAACCGAAGAGTTCCCAATCAAAGTCGTAGTGCACCAGGGAAGCGTTTTAAGTCCTTTGCTCTTTATTACAGTCCTTGGTTATCTGCTTGAAGGTAAAGTGATGGACCCCAAGGTACATCAGCTGTTCTTTACTGACGATGGAGCCATCATAAGTGAGGATCCTACATCCCTGCAACGAGCACTTGATTTGTGGGTGGACGCTCTGTAGGGAAATGGGTATCGCATTAGTTCAAAAAAGACAGAGTACGTTCTCTGAAGAACTCACGCCTATTCCAGACATTTATTTGAATGGAACAGTGCTTCCCAAGTGCGAAAAGTTCAAATATCTGGGATCTATGATCAATAGCAAAGCAACCTGTGATGAGACATCAATAATCGCGTAAGCGTAGGGTGGATGAAGTGGCGAGAAAATTCCGCTATCTTCTGTGACAGAAAAATGTCACCTAAGTTGAAGGGAAGGCTCTACGACGCAGTTGTGCGTCCAGCGCTCACATACGGTTCACAATGTTGGACGATGTGATGAAGATGCTTCGCATGACAGCAGGAGTAACAAGGCTTGATCGAATAAGAAGTTCGAAGATCCGTGGAAGCTTTCACATCAAGGAAACCATCGTACAAAAAATAGAGCGCGACCGGCTCAGCTGGTATTGCCACGTTCAAAGAAGAGATCATTTGAACCCTGTTAAAAAGGCAATATAAATGTACGTTCCAAAGACATCGCGATATTGGAAAGGCAGGCCTATAAACGCCTGGATCAGACAAGTGCGACGACATCGGAATTTCATTGGCCTCAGTAACCGGGTGATCCAAAATCGGCAGGCCTGTCGATATTTTCTGAGGTCAAATAGGCAAACCCTACAGGCGGATCAGTAGAAATGCGGTGAAGTGGGAGGGTTATGATCCCTTATTTTCGGATCATAACCTCGCTGATAAAGGAAGAAGAAGAAGAAGTCCACGAAAGCAGTAGAGGATGCGGATCACATCATGTTCTACTGTGTACGAAGAACGTAACTTTCTGGCGAACAGAATGGGTGTGGACTTAACACCAGAGAACCTCACCAGACAGATGCTGAGCGCATCTTCTGAACCACAGAAATTGCCAAGGCTATCATCAAAATTATCGTAAAAATATTTACATTTATGTTGGCAGCGAAGCTCCGGTCAAAGCCATCTAATCTACAGTAATCAAGTCGAAGCTGGTGAAACGTTGCCGCGATGAACTAAAAACACTCATTGCGAACCGCAATATGGTATATCAATCGGGTAGGTCCCGTTGCGTAGAGGCATTGCCAATGATCTGGCAAGGAAGGGCTCACAACTGCACCAATCAGTAGTCGTTACCTTAATTCTATCATCCATTACACTCCTAAAATCCAATATAGCATTAGACTGGATAACAATCGACCTGTGATGCTGCATGAATCAGGAGAAATTGCTGTATTTTCATAGGATGCATTAAACTAGGATATGTTCTTAAAGCATAGCAGGGGGTGCTTGTTGTATTTATTCCCAAAGCAGGGAAAGCGAACCACACAAAAGCAGAGGACGTCGGACTGATCAGTCTGTCACCTTTTATGTTGAAAACATTGGAACGTTTAATAGATGTATACATAAGAAACGCGATCGGTGATAATTATCTATTTAAATCACAACATACATACATCCACAGGGTCATATCAACCATCTCTTCGGCATTCAACAACGTAAGCACTGATGCGATCTTGAATAGCTTATACAGAGCGCAACTTAATACCGGCCTCTGCAACTGGATTACACAGATGCTTCAATCGAAAATCATATATTCAACGCTGGGAGATGTAACCATCCGGAGAAGGGTCTGCAGAGGAACGCCCTTAAGGCGGAGTTCGGTCTCCTCTAATAAGGGTTCTTGTAATGGATGAGATCTTGGTAATACTGAAGAACAACGACTTCAACGCCATGGCATATGCCGACAATGTGGTTAGCCTGATTTCGGAAAAATTTCCTCCGGTCCTAAGTGAAAGGCTTAATCTCACACTACAACTAGTGGATAACTGGGTCAATAGCAAAGGGCTGGGAGTGAAGAAGAAGAGATCTATCACTACCTTCAGAGCCCCAAATATCCTTGGTATTGAACTAAGTATCTCAAGCTGCCCTTTTGAGGATAACCTTGCTAGTTGGCGAAGGAAAGCAAAGTGGCTCATATAAAGTTTCTTCATTCTTCTGCTCTGAAAAAGTCCCACAAGGCATTTATGAAAATAAGTCCACAAACGAGTTTCAAACTAGCACCAATATCTATAGCAACAACAAAGTACGTTCCATATTAATGATTTCTTTGAACTTGAAATACGTTTTCAAATTACTGTATATCGTTACCCCTTCATACACTCTCACCATCGATTGACAGATAACAAGCCATGCGTCTTCATCTGACGTTATTTTGTTCCCTTTCGTTTGTGCTGCGTCAAAACATGTTAAGCGATTAATCGATCTGGTACGCACAGCGAACACATCTTTTCCATGTACCCGTGTGTACGTGCGTAATTGCATTGCCACAAGTATCTAATAGATACAAGAATTCCCAACCATCCCAACCAGCCAGCCTGTTTATCGATCGAAGTTTGTTTAGGATACCATAGACAGGGACATTAATTGGTCTCCCATCCCACCCCATGGGTGGGGCAGAGGACTCCTGATAACACGGAAATTGATAGTTAATTAGCTTTGATGGTTTTTGACCAAAGGGATTACGCAGAAAACAACGATGATGGGAGAAGTGCCTTCCATCGGCATGGGGACAGCAAAATTGGATTGCCAACGGCTGTTTGGATTGAAGTACTGGATGAAAGAGGGTTGAGGTTGACTAAGGTCCAGATTTACTATAAATTTTTGTTGGCACTAAAATTACTGTGGTCGTTCCAGAAAAGTAGGGATGTGTAACGAGGAGATGGAATTTATTTCCATAGTTAGGGCACCTCAAATGTGTGAAGGTTAGATACTATTTATTACCAAGTTGTAAGTACTTCAATCAAGCACTTTCATAGACAAGATAAAAAAATTCATTTGATATCAAACAACGTAAACCATTCGAAGCGTTATTTATTGCACTGTTGTCCAATAAATATTGTTAACCATCTCGATACAACACAAATTGCATAATAAGACTGTGTCTACGCATACAACTGACTATTCAACTTAGATGGCAGTAATCTCAGCGTCAGAGGAGTATTGGCAAACAAGCATAAATTAACTTCTTGCTGAGTTATTGCGACTTATGGCACACGTGCTTAGATGTCTGTCTTCCTTTTAAGAAGCCGCCCCAATAAACAGATCGTGACTAAAATTACATCCGTGCATGGTGACAAGAGGCTCTCATTTGGATTTATTATTGACAGGATATACCATATCACATTGATCGCTACAGGATTACAGTTTTCACCTCATCAACTTAGTATTCGTAAGTCTGCGTAAGATACGGATATGTACTTACCTACAGAGCTTAAAAGACCTTAAAATGATTTCCTAAAACTAAATCAATTGTTTCACTGGCACTTTGTGCTGCAGCATCGTCGCTAGTTGGCGCACACTTTCTCCTTCAAGCATCCGCATGTGTAGAAGTCGCTGGCAGTCAAACCAGATGAGCAGTCGGACCAAGCGACATCACCATTTTTAACATTATTCGGCCAGGGAACATAAGCGTCAAAAATGTTCATCATAGAAAGTGCAGTATGCCATGTCGCGTCATCCTAATTCGATAACGATACCAGTATGAAGCCTCTTGCGCATCTGCCTTTCTTAGAGTACTACACATTGTTGAAGGTTATAGCGGCAAACTTTATCGTTTCTACCACAGAAGGGGACTTTGGTTGCATGTAAATTGTTAGCCATACTAACCACTGGTGAACAAATACCACCACGTGAGATGCTTATTCATAGATTTAGTCTGAGCTGGATGTCTTCAGCAGACTGGCCTTGCCGAAAAGGTCGTCTAATTTTAGCTGTCGATACAGGACACTATTGTTTTAGATGGCAAACTAAAGGGCCTTACCTCAAAGATAATGAGAAACAGGAGACGATCCTTCCTCTTATTTGCCCATCTGCGCCTTTATATTCAATAATTATCATGACTCATCTCCTCGTAGGGCATGTTGTAAAAAATATGGTGAAGGAATGCAATCAGTTTGAACACCAAGCTAAGAGTGTTCTGCTCCAACGTTGAATCCGTGCTGTTATATGGGTGCAGCACGTGAAGAGTGACCACTCCTATCACCAGAAAGTCGCAAATGTTCGTGAATAGTGAGGCCCTAGTGCGGACAAGGGGATACAGGACATATGAAGAAAGAAGAAGAGATGGCTCATGGCGGGGTTGTAAGCAACTGGGAGTGCAGGAGCACGATTTCGCCTTACGCCAAATTATTGTCGCTAAAAACCTCGACGAGACTTATGGAAACGCAATTATTAAGGTCGATGGGCTTATGTCAATTCATATTTGATTGTGAATGAATCAGGCAGACAGTGATAGCAAATACAGTGGGCAAGTCATCGCAATGCCGCAAACAAGGCCTAAGCTCACACAAGATCAGATCCAAACTGGCATGGGACTACCTCAATCATCAATAGATTGGGACAGGCTAATGAAGAAACTCGCTACGATTAAAGAAGCTGATAAACCAGCAAGATACAGCTTAGACACCCCGTTCCTTGGAACGGAACTTTTATGTGGGATAGGACTACGCAAGGTACAAGAAGAACTGTGAGAAGAGAGCAAATGAGTGCAAGCATTAGGATGATACTCGTATCCCCCAACAGAGATAGCTTCTGGGAAGCCACAACCAGAAAAGAAGCAGAACCTGCGTAAGAGTTAGAAAAAATCTATTCCGAATCTTGATAGGAATGCTAGCAAGTTAGTGCAGACTCAAGGAGGACCTTAGAAAACTGAGAATAGAAGGGCATGGAGATTTTGCAGGGATCTTTTATAACGATCCGCATTTTTCGATCACACATGACTCTCCACGCCCAATGACATTTCAGCGAAGCTGTGCTTGTCCATGAGTGAGATTATCAACGTGACGAAAACTCGTAAAAGAATCACAGTAGGTGCTGGGAATACAGAAAAATTACTGCTACAGACTGTACGAGTATAACGACAACGAAGTCTAATATTCCGCTGTCAGGCAGAATGTACCATTCAGCATAGACGATGATAGTCAAAATTTCCGTCCACCTTACCAAAGCGATGTGAGGATAGCAATATCAAAGCTGAAATCAAACAAGGCTGCTGGACCGGACCTGACGGCTTACCGGCCGAACATTTCAAGGCAGTTGGAGATGAATTAATAGAGAACATACACCAAATTACCTCCAAGATTTGATCAGACGAGTGTATGTCTGATGAATAGAATCTCAGCACCAAAAGAAAGGAGACCCCCTTGACTGCGTCGATTATAGGCATTGAAGCAGTTTTTTTTTTTTTTTTGTCGGGATAGGAAACACTCAACTAGAGCACTCAGATGCATTGAAGCATAAGCGGCCACAAACCTTTCATCAACAGTCTAACAGCGCACTTTCAGTCTAGGAAAGTCCACCATTGAAATCCTCACACTTCGGCAGATACTGGAGAAAATCCAAGAAGTCCAAATCGATACTCATCATCTCTTTAGCGATTTCAAAGCCACCTATGATAGCACCTATATAGAGGAGTTATAGGGAGCCATGTCTAGTTTTGACATCGCTGCCAAACTTGTCCATCTATGCAAGAAGACTATGGAAATCGATTGGTGCTTCATCTAAATCAGAAATGACCTCACGGAGACCTTTTATGTCACAAAAGGTTTTAGACAATGCGACGCGCAGTCATATGAATTTCTTAATATTGTACTTGAACGGATTGTGCGGAACTCACAAGCCAACACCAGGGGAACAATCTATCACAAGTCTGTACAACTGCTTGCATACGCCGACGATATTGACGTTAAGGAAAGAACACAACGGGCTGTCACCAGTGCGTTTGCAGGCATTGAAGCAGAAGCGGCCAAAATGTGCTTAGCGCTAAACGAGGCAAAACCAAGTATATGCCAAGAACTGGACAGAACGTCACAGTGAGCAGTTACAACTTCAGTCGGTCCTCACTCATGATGGCTCCATCGTCAAAAACAAAACAAAAAACAACTATTTTGCGCAACAGCTTTTTTTAAGTGCCAGGGCCTAGCTTCTCGCAACCACTCATGTTGTGTGCGTTATATTTTTCACACGAATGGAAGGGACCTACAGTTTAATGCCGAATCCGAACGGTGATTTGAGAAGCTTTTTCGTGACAACAATACTCTCGGATGTTTGTCAGACGCTCGCGATAGGTGAGACCGTGGAAAAACTTTTTGTTGTCTTCTGGGATTCGAACTTGGAACCTCATTCGTAGTGATCCGACACACTAACCACTTACGCCACGGCGCCTACGGCTCCATCGTCAGCAAAGGATAATTGCTGTACATTGGGGGCCGTCACTTTATCTTCAAGCAGACATTCAAGGACTGCAATAAAGAGCAAAGGATTTAAGGCACCTACCTCGAGCACCCCGACTTTGATCGGTAACTCGTCGGTTACTCCAGTCGGGCAACTTACTCTTGTCTTTGCTCTTTCGTACATGTCCATGATCATCTGTACATAGGCGTCTGGAACCCCTCGATGTCTTAGCGTCACGCATATCAGATCTCGTGGTCGTCTGTTAAATGCCTTTTCAAGGTCAACCAATACAATATGCAAATCCTTTAAGGAATCACGATGTTTTTCCATTATGATCCTTATACTTTGGATTGCATCTGTGGTTGATTTGCCCGAGACAAACTCGCACTGATCATCGGATAGCCGTATTATTTTTCGCAGTCAGCCGCCTAATACCCGCTCAACGATCTTCATGGTGTGTGACATCAGTTTGATCGAATGGTAGTTATCACAGTTTCGCGTATCACCCTTCCCTTTGTATACAGGGAGAAGGTAACTTTCCCTCCATTGATTCGGCATTGGTTCACCTCTCACAAATTTGGAGATGAGAATTCTGAGCCATCTGAACCCGATGTCTCCCATCTTTTTCCAGAACTCAGAGGGGATCTTGTTTGGCCCAACCGCTTTTCGTTTTTTGGAGTATTTGACCGCCTCACTAACTTCTTCGACGGCAATGTCGGGTATTTCTTCACAGTTAGGGGTGGCTCTTGGAAAGTATAACCGGGGAAACTGTTCATTTAAAAGTTCTTCACAATAGTGCCGTCACCTCTGCAGAATTTTGTCGTCATCCAGAAGACGCTGGCCATGAGCATTGCTATTTTGAAGTGGTTGTGCTCTTGTTCATATTGTGTCTTCGCAGCTCCTGGATAGCCTGGTTTGCATCAGCACCCAGGGAAGATATTTCTCCAGCTCCCGATACAGGCCCTCCGTACTCTCTGTTTGAAGCTGGGCGCACTTTATCTTCGCTTTTTTCTTACAATATCTGTATTCCATTTCGAGGCGAGCTTTTTCGTCGCTATTATTAGAGGGGCACTTTGACCAAGCTTTGAAAGCCGCTTTCTTCTCATTTACCACCTTCTTAGCTTCATCACTCCACCACCATGTTTCTTTGGCGTGTTGATGGTGGCCTTTGGAAGCTCTTAGCAGTGATTTGGCCTTCTTTAAGCAAGTTCGCTGTATGGAATCCCACATATTTTTATTCCGTTGATGGTGTGAGAGAGGTAATTTTTCATCACGAAAACAATAGCCCAACCTTTTTCTTTGCCCAGATTGTATCACTCAATTTTCCCAGAGACACCTGTTTGTTTGCTTTTCTTCGGTGTTTCCATAAAAATTTCGATTAGCAGGAGACAGTGTTGCCGAGCAATCCCTTCTCCCAGGATCATTTTGCAGTCTTTTACCCGAGGTTTCCTGAAACTGGCTACCAAATGGTAGTCAATCTTAGTTTCTTTACCACCACTGCTGTAAGTAATCAAGTGGCGGCTTTGTTTGATGAACATGGTATTTAATATGATAAGACCGTGTGATTTGCACATGCTTAGGATGTCTCCACCAGGAAGGTTCCTGGTGCCATACCCCAGTCCTCCATGGCAGTCTTCATAGTCTTTGTTTGACTTACCGACATGTCCATTCAAATCTCCTCAAAAACAGAAACTCTTCCTTGGGGATGTTCTTTAGGAGATTGAGAGAATCTGGCCAAAATGCTTCTTTTTCCCTCTGATCGCAGCCACTATGGGGAGCATATCCACTGGCAATATTCCACACCTGTCCTTGCATCACTAGTTTGAGAGATATCAAACTAGTGATGCTGGATCACTGGACTTCGAAATGGTCAAGACGTTACCAAGTAGCTCTGCCGCAAGGACGACACCGATTTCGTTTGTTTGATATTTCTTTTATGACATCGGTGATCTCTAGTCGTATCAACCCACGGACTCGCATGCACAATTGTGGGAGAGTTTTTAGGTACTGTATGTGTCGCTGGGCTCACTTGGATGTTACCTATATATTGCCTAGATCTGATTTGCCCCTTAGTCGACTTTTAGGACAAGCGTTAATTGTTGGGGGGCGCTGCAGTGATATTCTTTACCCGTCCCTGTACGGAAAAACAGTGACATCGACCAAGTCAAAAAAGCTACGTATTGGAATGGACACCAAAGCTCCGGCCCTCAGAGTCTTTGAATCTAATCCAGACGATCGACGCAATTGAGGTCCACCTCGCCGTAGATGGCGCGCAAGTTAGAGAGACTTGTTGGTTGAGACCCAAGTTCATCCCGAGCATTAGCGCCACTTAAGTGAATAAGTAGGTATGTATCATTGATGAAATTGATAAACATCTCAGATATGTTTTCGGCTCTTACTGATCCAGTTCGATACCATATGCAAATCTAGCTTTATGTGATGACACTTTTCCATTACCAATTCCAATTTTGAAGTTACCCTTGATAACGCCGCCTTGGTTTCTTTGCATATAATCCTTTCCCATATTTATAGCGTGTGAGCTGTTAATTTTATGCCATGATAGTTCAATTTAGTATGTCGCCTTGGATTTGATATATTGGTGTGATCGTACCCATCCTCCTGATTTCTGGGATTCCATTGCCATATTCTCTTGGAATATCATTCGAGTTCCACCACTTTCTGCGTTTTCATATTCACTCTCATTGAAGATATTTTATCAGCAGGTCCTTGTGTTGCCTTGAGTAGGACAAAGGTCCCTTTAAATTCCTCATTTAGTAAATAGCTGAAATATTCTTCCCATATTGCGTGGATTGCATCCTTGGAAGTAAATATGTATTTTGCCAGATTTGCATTTGATATTCTTGGAAGACTGCACTTCTTTAATCATACTATTTTGCTGATTTGAAATTTTGTAGATTTGGCCGTCTCCCTGCCTTGTTTCGAGGTTCTCGTACATCTACTTGCATGCGAAGATTCGAGCAATGAAACGGCTTCCTTTGCTTCCAACTTGGCATCTTTGTATTATACAAGCACTCAGCTTGTAAATTTTCTGGCAGCATTTTTCGGTTTTGGAAGTCGGTTGTCACCTAGAACGCATCTCTAACAGACGCATACAGGATTTGTCTAATAAATATCGGAACTGAAGTCATAAAAAGAAATTTATTAAAGATATGTACAGTGAGTTTGAACTATTCAAAATATGACCCTACCGCATCAATACCCCGTTGCCAGTACTTTTTCTATTGTTCATACGCCTTTTGGAAGTCGGCAACCGCAAGGCTGTTCAAGCAGCCATCGAAGCCGCTTACACTGCCTTAATTGTCCCGAAACGATATCCTTCCAGGCTCCTTTTGATCCAGGAGAACAAGAGGAAGTCGGGGGGAGCCCAATCTGGACTGTAAGGTAGTTGGGGCCGCGTTGCCACATTGTGTTTGGCTAGTGCCTCCCTCAAAATCACCGACGTATGACTGGGCGCATCGTCCTGATGGCGATCTCCCTTTCAGATGGGACAAACCCTAATCCTTAAACGATCGAGTAAAATTTATCGTTCATTGTAGGCCCCAAACTGTTTGTAGATCACACATTGTGTGTCAAGAAAAATCTTGCCTATCGACGCGATCACTAAGCACACCTTTACTTCGGCTCAATCTACACACTTCTTTTCTCCCACCGATCCCGACCACCCTTCAGCCCTTCCCGTTAGCAGAAGAAAATCAGTCCCTATACTTATTGGACAAACCCTGTACATCTACAACTACCAACTCATATGCGACACTTGACAAAGTAATCAAAAGTGTCACACCCACCTGCGTGTTATGCACCAACGACACAAGTGAATTTCCTGCGCGTAATTTCGCAGAAAAATTTAATAGAGATCGAATTTACTGGCAAAGAAAATTAGACGTTTCCATAAAGACCTCAGGGGAGCGCCGTTACCAAATGCATAAATTACAATAAATTCTTCAAGAAAAAAGAAATGTATCATGTATCCACGCATTGAAAATAAAAATTGAAAACGGTACCGCACCTACTTCCTCCGATAAATCGTTTCTGACGAAAGTACGAGTAACAATCTGGAAGATACGTATATCACGGAGGAAACAACTAAGGGTGATGCTTCTTGGGCGCATGCTCAACTGAAATTGAAACTTAATGTCTTCAAATGTAGAAAAAAACAGAAACTTTGTATCTGAAGGTTTTTTTTAGGGATTTCGTCCAGCAACCCATAGTATCCTGGTTTTCAAACACATTCCATCGATGCAATGGCATATGGTAGGTCCAACTACAGAGATTGCTGACCCTATCTGGCACTACAGATATTATTTGTAAAATATTAGATAGCCATCACAATGGAATTTTGTTCACCAGTTGTTTCAGGAAGTCATTTGAGTACTTCCAAGGCGCCGCCTAAGCGCCATGTGGTTAATTCCACTGGGTGTTCCTTGCATGTCACTGTACTCGTAACATCAATTGGCTTTGTGTGGTAGATCCATGCGATTGATGTTGCCGATCTTTACAAATTGCCATCCATTATCTGCATCATCGTCGCCGAGGGTGTGTTTTCCTTTTAGCTGTTCGCATTGTCATTAAACCCACTGATGAGCTCAATAATCACTTTGTTATGCGAACATTCACGTGCAGTACTTAACGGCTTGACCCTTTTTGTTTTTATAATGTTTTTCACAGGTACTAAAACAAATTCATGCGGAAAATTGAGGTGCTTAGGGAGAAGAGTATTTAAGTGCCATTCGGATGGTAATGGTGGGTTTATTACTAATTTATGCAGTTCTTCTACGAATAAGGATGGAAGCTACTAACATTGACTTTGCAGTCAATGAGGTCGTAATTGGCAGTGAACAAATCCTTAAGAAAATCTTGTCCAATCGGCAGGTAAAACAACAAAAATTATGCGTTTGGATGGAATGTTGAATTTCTGCCCTCGGTCAGTACAAAATTGGAACGAAGCTAAATTCACTACAGGACCTGATTTAGATGCAAGCTGGGAATTAAGAAAACCGAGCGCTATTCGTGGCGGCTTTCCTATGAATCCATAGAGAAAGGTTGTAAATCTGGCAGAATCCGGCCGGAATCTCATCATGCTTCTAACTGCCATTAACCTCCAGTATGGAATCAAAGACTTCTTTAGTTGTGACATATGTAGATCAGAAATATTACTGCCACAATGTTTGATCGGGGCGCCGTGGCGTAAGTGGTTAGTGTGTCGGATCACTACGCATGAGGTTCCAAGTTCGAATCCCAGAAAATACCAAAAAGTTTTTTCACGGTCCCACCTCTCGCGAGTGTCTGACAAACATCCGAGAGTATTGTTGTCACGAAAAAGTTTCTCAAATCGCCGTTCGGATTCGGCATTAAACTGTAGGTCTCTTCCATTCGTGTGAAAAATATAATGCACACAACATGAGTGGTTGCGAGAAGCTAGGCTCTGGCACTTTAAAGAGCTGTCGCGCCAAATATTTGTCTCCTAGGAATAAGTCCTGGGCAGATACTCGGCAATAGCCGAGCCAGACAACGTCAACTAGGAAAAAACGGCGACCCTACAACTCCTCAACAACCAGGTCACGTCGGATGTGGTATCAAAACGGCATATTAATGCCAATACGTTTCTCTTGAACCACCACTTCTACATACCAATGGACAGAAACACCATTAACATACAGAAACCAACAAAATGAGTATCACTGGTACTTTGCAGCTTTCGATACACTCCTACACTTAGTTCCACTGAGCATCAACGGCACACTTTTCGCCCCCAATAGCATGATCCTGTACTGGTTACTATAAGGGCGGGGTATCACACTACTGCAAAACTATAATTTGAGGACACAAGATACCTAAGGGAACTCTATTTACATTGCCCTACTCTTAAGGCGGGTAAAATGACGCATCATCAACTCCACGCGGTGCCTACTGAATAGCAACCTAATAGTGAACTAACGATGAGCCTATGTCAAATCCATCTTTTCATATTTAGCTGAACGCCCGGAGCTGGGCGAGCACGACTGTGTGAACTTTAGCATACTTGTGAGAACAGATGAGACATCTCTTGTTGATCTGAATAGCCAAATGTATCTCAGATGTCAAACAAGAGACCTCAGAAGGAGGAAGGACGGCGGAAGAATTCTCTCGACGGAATCATATGCGGAATGTATACACGGTTTTGACAGACACCTTGCTCGATCTACTTCAACATATTCGAAACTCAGGCCTGTAAAGATTTCCATAAATTTATCAATTTTATAGAGTAGAGATGGTGGCGGATGAACCCTGTATGGGCCAATGGTAGCGTTCATATCCCGGAAGCGGAATAGTGATGTCAGTTCGCAAACCGGCCCCTCATCCAAGAGGTTAAAATGCATTGATCTTGCCCTCGAGGTTGGGGGTTTTGCCGCCGGAGTACTGCTTTACCATGTGAAAAAAAAGAAGCTAGTTATAACAGAGACACCAGCCTCAGATAACAACAATAATCCCCTCAATTGACAAATCGACCCGGAACGTCCATGGACTACGATTTACAGGTGCCGCCCAAGAAATTGAATATATCCTCACGCAGTACAAGGTAGATATTACTGCGATTCAGGAGATACGATGGATAGGATCAGGAATGCAAAAGAGACCCATCTGCGACATTTATTACAGCTGTAACAAAAGACTGCATATGCATAGTTATCTACTTGAAGCCTATAAATGGTCACCTGACTGTAACCCGCATGCAATCAACATTCTAAAATACCAGCCTGATTTGTGCACACGGCCCTATCGAAGACACTGAAGACCCTGTCAAGGAGAAATTCTATGACCTTCTGGATGGTGCCCACGGAGTCTGTCCGGAGTATGACGAAAAATTGTACTCCGGGACTTCAGTGCGAAAATCAGTAAGGAAACCGTCTTTGGTGGACTAGTCGGTAAATACAGCCCCAACGCACGACAACAGACAACCTTTTCCGACTAATTGATTTTGCAGCAGCTCGTAATATGGTGATAAGTAGCGCTAGGTTTCCTAGACTAAGATTCCACACAGACACCTGGCTTTCCGTTGATGGTAGAACACGCAACCAAATCGACCACGTGTTAATCGACGCAAGACACGCGTCCAACAACGTGCGCACTTTCCGAGGGGCCAACGTCGACTCGTGACCACCCTTGGCTAATAGCCACCACCAAAAAGGAATTCTTGGTATGTTGATGAATGCGTTCAACGGAAGAAGGTGACAGAAGATTCATATAAGAAAGCGCAAGACAACAGCAGCGAGAGAGGAGTACCGGATCAGAAGAAGAAAATTCGACGTAAAAAGAAAAGGGAAGCTTCACAGCTTAAGGGTATCGAAGAATTTCGTGAGCGCAACAACGTCCGGAATTTCTATCGAAACCCAAAGCAGCTGGCAGCTGGCTTCAAACCCAGAACACAGGCCAAAAGGCAACCTAGTCAGCGAAACACAGAAAATTGTTGATGTGTTTAAGCAACACTTCCAGCAGTTGTTTAACGGACAGCAAACAGATAGTGTGATAGGGCAAGAAGATAACCCGCTTCCAGTCAATAGCGAACCAATACCACCACAAAGTATTGGCGAAGTGGCCTCCCTTTCAGCTGAATATTTTAATTACGGAGGTGATGTCTCCGTAGGACCACTGGAAGCACTTGCAAGGATTTATCCACAGAAAATTTGATACATTTCTCCTACAAATTAGTTCTTACTCCCACAATTCAATTGCTATGCATTTGTTTTTTAGGTTTCCTAATTACATGTGGGATCATAAGAGCCCCATGAGTGTTCCAAGTGTCCCCCACCGCCTCGATGCAACTCAACCTCTGAATGGCAATGAAATTCATCAAAATAAAACCCACAAGCTTTCGCTCTTACATCCCATTTGAGTTAGACTATTTCAAGAACTGTCAGTCAGCCCTCTACTGCATCCCCATAACTAAATTCCGTCGCCAAGTCATTTTCCTTTCGGGGGCATGTCACACGTGACAAATTCCTGACATCTCACATAAAGACCATAAATTACATGCCTTAAGCCCAAAAATTTGCCACATCTTCTGTTTACAGAAGTGGTAAATTCCTGTTTACGACAACCATGTCATGCCCACCCAATGAATTTTTATTATGTTAAGTTGCTGTGCGTTTAATTATAATTTTAAGGGCTGCTAGGAGGAGACTGTGGCTGGCGTTTATGATTCTTACGCCTGATGCACGGATATCCTCACAGACGCGTGGATAATCTTCCCGAATTATTTTTAGACTGTCTATGGGATTTCTTAAATTTTTAAAATCATTTTAATTACCTCTTTAACCGCAAAACATAACATGATTCCCCACCCCTCAACAAATGCCACAATGAATAAATCGAGAATACCACCCACGGGAAAATATAAATATGTACATCGGTCCTGGAGACTATCTGTAGACTGTAAGAGAATTTCTTCTTCTATGAGACGATGAATGACAGCTTAATCCCCCCGAAACCTGCTAAAGTGGATTAATGTACTCGAACGGAAAGATGAGCACATTAATGGAATTAAAATGAAATAAATATTATGCCGAGTGGATGAGTTTAGGAGGAAAGGCCACTCAAAGGATGCACTTGAATTAAATGAGGTAGGTAATCCCTTACCGGAAGAGTCGTCTACAGAATGTTGTGCTCTCGAAATATCATTAAAAATTGATGAAAACATCCGATAAGCGGAATGGGGACGAACTGAATTCTTAAAATATCATAGATGAATGGAAGTGAATGAAAATCCACCCACATACGTAAGAAACCCATATTCCTAGTTTACTTCAAAAGCGATCCATGTTCACTTGATAGCTCACTTTGACTTCAGAACTTCAAATGCAATCAAGTGGTCCATAAATTACTCCCATGACGTACCTAAAAAAAACACTGTACCCGTGTCAAGTGGGGATGTAATCACGTTTACTGATGTGTTTTCTGGATGAGGTACACTTATACCCGCTCATGGTAATATTGATACCATCTGGCGGGTATGTATTGTATTATGTTCCACTTCTTTTGATGGAGTCATTGTCCCGCAGTAATTCTCTCAGCTAAACTTTTCTTTCGTTGGGTGGTTCTAAGTTGCTTCTGTAGCTGTATGCACCACTCCGCCAGTGTTCCAAAAACGTATTATACGTGCACAACACAACACAAAACAAAAACACTTCGGCTGTATTCAGCGAATGATGGAAGCCGATGCGATGCATGTAAAAATATGTCTGCATGTATGTTTTACTTGCATATCTGCACGCAGAACTTCTGCACAGTTGTTTTGGGCATGGATGGGTGGTCTTAAGGAGCACACGACACAAGTTTTGACACCAATAATATAGTGCGGTAGTGCGAGGCGAGAGCGAGCTTAACACAAATGTAGCAAGTCGCAACAGTGGAAACTCGTCGTCACGTTGTGCCCTGACTTCGCAGGATTTAAAAAAATCTCGCGCCGAGACACCGTGACGTTTACGTGTGTCCTTTCAACGACTTCGATTCGTTTTGGAGGGGTTCTGGTTTTTTTTTTTTTTTACTGTACAAACCAACACAACTAAAAACCTCAACGACGCGCGGTGTTCATTGTGCATTGACACACGATTTTATAGCCGAAACCAGACGACACACTCGTACCTCACGATGTGTACTGATAGTGACACCAAGTCCTATAGGAAATCTTGATTCTTAAAGTATGACAGTGTTGGTACATACATATAAGCATGCAAATAGATTGGTTCTAAAGCCATTGAAGAAAGGAGACGGTGGTGGGGGACAAAGGAGTACTGTGCCGTATTAACATATTGACATCAAGAACGCTTTTAATTCAGCAATCTGGTCATGAGCAATGGACTCTGTTGAATGAAATAATATGCCAAGCTCTTTTCTTAGGGTAGTATGTAGCTGCCTTAGGAATGAGAATCCAACGAAGATACCAAATACAATACCTATATCAGGCATTCCACAAGGATTAGTGCTAGGTCCCTCGTTTTTTTTTTTTTCGTCGGAAGGTGGGAATCTTTTAAAGACGAAACTGAGCCTGTACTCCGTGACAGAGTGGAGTTTCCACCCACTAAACCCACATCTCCTTGTACCCTTGGTCCTCGCGACACTGCCATAAAGCATTTGATCGAGAGGGGAGACGACAGCCTTACGTACTCAGCTCGTTCGTGTTGGCAGCCTCCTGCACTGCATTTTGTTGTCTCTCCTGTCTTCGCCGCTCCTTCATAATAGTTGCCACAGTGTCGCTAACTGCTTGCCAGGCATCTTCCCTGCTCACCATCTGTCTGGTGACGGGATTAGGTCCTCAACCCAGTTTGTTCACCAGCAGGTTTCGTTCTTCGTAGTATCGTGGACAATGGAGCATGATGTGTTCCGCATCATCCACTGCTTCCGAGCACGTAGGGCAATAGGAGTGAAGGTAGGCTCTGAAGCAACCACGGCCAGTAAGTATCTGGGTAAGGTAGAAATTCGCATCCCCATGCTTAATCCATATTGATCCAAATGTTTATATAGGAGATCAATCTCTGCGTACTCCTGCCTTTATCAGAATGATCCCATCTCTCCTGCCGTTCATCCAGACTTGCCCTTGGTGGTGCCCCAGTGACACTTCGACTCGTCGCAATTGCTGCCGCTGTCCTGCTGGCACGATATTTCCATTCGACTTCTTTAGCCAGAAGGTAATCTAATCTAATCGTATACAATATACCATACCAGCCACTACATATGCCGCGTCGTAGGAGATTGTTCAGAAGGCGCTGCATTCTCTCAACGCGTTGATTTTGTAAGCTGTCACTGTCTTCCTATGACCAGTCCTGAACCATCACGAGAGCAAACATGCTCCAATTCCTCAAAGGTTTTGGTCACTACATTGCTATGTCGTCGGTGAAGGCTCTTTCGAAGACCTCGGGATTCTTAGTCAGAGGATGTTATCATACTTTCGGTCCCACAATAGCGGACCTAGAGCGGAGCCTTGAAGCACACCACCCGTGACGTTTTACTGGCTAGTTCCATCGTTGATGTCGAAGTGCAGTATCCTTTTTCTGAAATAGTCTGTCATTATGTTCTGCAGGTAGTCTGGAACTCTTTTTGAGGTAAGTGCCCGCAGGATATTTTTCCAGTCCCCTTCTGTGAAATATCATATACGACGGTGTCCTCAGGTTACCAATGCCATCAAGAACGAAAAACATAAACTTCGCGGCGAAAGAGATAGCTGGTGTGACGAAACACATTCACGAGGTAGAATCAGCAACAAATGGAGCGATCTCAAAAATTAAAACCTATTTAGGTACAACAGGCCTGGATTTAGCGAAGCAGAAGACGGAAGCAATTTTAATCACCAGCTGCTGTAGCACCAAAACGAAGTGACGATAGCAATATCCAAGCTGAAATCCAACAAGGCTGCTGCACCTGACTTACCGGCCGAACTTTTCAAGGCAGCTGGTGATGAATTGGTAGAGTGCATACACCAACTCATCTCTAAGATTTGGTCAGATGAGTGTTAGCCTGATGAATGGAATCTCAGCACCGTTTGCCTGATCCACAATAAAGGAAACCCCCTCAACTGCGTCAACTCTAGGCATCAGTCTCCTCAAAACTGCGTACAAGATCTTTTGGCCCATACCCGTGCGATTTCAGTCCAGGAAAGTCCACCATAGTCAAATCTTGTCACTTCGACAGATCCCAAGAAGGCCAAGTAGATTCTCATCATCTCTTTATCGCTTTCAAGGCCACCTATGACTGCATCTATAGAGCAGAGCTTCTTTAATATTGTTCTTGAACGGGTTGTGCGGAACTCACAAGCCAACACCGGAAGCACAATCTATCACAAGTCTGTACAACTGCTTGCATACGCCGACGATATAGACATTATCGGAAGAACTCAGTGGGCTGTCAGCGGTACAAGCATTGAGGCGGAAGCAGCCAAAATGGGTTAAGCGATAATCGAGGGCAAAACCAAGTATATGCTGTCAACAAGAAGGAAAAACCAGCACCGACGAATTGGGGAGAACGTCACAGTGAGTAGCTATAACTTCGAGGTAGTATGGGACTTTGTCTACCTTGGCTCTGCTATAAACCCTGAGAACGACATAAGCGCAGAAATCAATCGAAGAATAACTATTGCCAATCGCTGTTTTTTCGGCTTATAAGGCAATTCAACAGTAAAGCCCTATCCCGAACAACTAAGGAGACTCTGTATAAGACCCTGATCATCTCAGTCCTGCTTTATGGCGCTGAAACATGGACTTTATTAAAAGAGGATCAAGATATCCTTGCTCGCTTTGAGAGAAAAATTCTTCGTAATATTTTCGGTTCCGTTTGCGTGGACGGGTTTTGGAGGAGAAGATTCAATCACGAACTATACGAGCTGTACAGCGACATCGACCTGGTCAAAAAACTGCGTATTGGGCGTCTGAGATAGCTAGGACATGTAGAGCGAATGGACACCAACGCTCCAGCCAGCAGAGTCTTCGAATCTAACCCCGAGGGGCGACGCAGTAAACCACCTCCTCGCCGTAGGTGGTACGCACAAGTTCAAGGGGACCTCGACCAACTTGGAATGCGCAATTGGAGGCAATTCGCTAAAGACCGAGCTAAATGGAGGGGCTTGTTGGTTGAGCCCCAGGTTCATCCCGAACTGTAGCGCCACCTAAGCAAGTAAGTAAGTAGCACTAGGCGTCGATACGACAATCATCGCTAGCAAGGATGCAACCCAATGTCGGTGGACACAAATAACATTCGTAGAATCCTATTGTCCCGAGTAGTAAGCTCAGCACTACAATACGCAACCCCAATCTTGGCTGATGCTTTGGTAACAAAAGAATCCAGGCGGAAACTAACAACTGCCTATTGACCCAGCGCTATAAGGACAATTTGCGCCCATATAACAGTGTCAGAAGAAGCGGCTTATGCCGTAGCTGGGATGGTACCCATCGGTATCCTGGCCGATGAAATGAACCGGATGCTCAATAGAAAACTAGGGAAACGACAGCATGGAGGAGCAATTAAAGCAGAAGAAAGGACGGTATAAATAGCAAAATCGATATGGTTTGATACCACAACAAGAAGATGGACACAAAAACTCAAACATGAAGGTTATAGATATTACCTGCACAGATTCGGGTACGACGGCTTATCACTTTGTCAGTGCTGCGATAGCCAGGAAAAAGACTCAGAACACATGATGATTCATACCAAGAGACCCAAACTTTGCGGAGCCCAGATAGATCATTGTAGATATGACACAGTCGTAAGAGACCTGGTACGAAGTAAATGGATATATGGTCAGCGTTCAGGTCAAACTCAGGAGAATCGAGCGCCTTAGAAAACGGTGAAGATGAGAGCAAAGCCTAAAGGGCTAACCAGCTCCGCGAAGTATAACTTACCGGCAGTCCCGCGGTGAGAGTGATAGAAGTGTGTAGGGTCTAGGCAAGTACGTAGGCGTATTCCTGGCGTCGATTATTCAGGTTTGCGAAACGTGCATGCCGATAGCCGGGGCTGCTAGTATCTTTTGAAGATTACCACATCGCTTGGCGAAACCCAAGAAAAAAAAAAAAAAACATGAATACGTAACCACTAACCTGTAGTATACTTCATCAAATCTGCTCAGATCTAAGCGATTGTTCCTTTACTCTACGATGAATTGTTTGCTGCTTAAGATCTCAGAGAAATTCGGCATAGTTTTCTTTCATTTTCGTGATATCTAAGTGCACACAGATGTCTGAATGAGAGACAAGCTTACCTTCAGAATATGTTATCCCAAATAGTAACATTTTGTCCCACCCTGGTTGCACCAGTTCATCTTTCAAACTCCAAAATGTTATCTCGGATCCTATAGCAGAGACATTCCTCAATTGTTCCTACTAGACCTCGTATTGATTATGTTCGGCGGTTGTCACGGTTCGATGGTTTTGCGTTAGGCGCGCTGTTCAATGGAACGACCAGTATCGCCAGGCAACTAAGAAACAAGCTGTGTAGAATCTATTAGTAAGAAATGTTGTTATCACGTCGTATAATGAAAAGCGTATTTTTCGACTAGCCTGCAAAATTGTTTTCATATTTCGGAATTAGATTTTAACACACACTTTGACACACATAGTAATTGGTAAAAGCATCTGTGTCTTCATCATATGAATAACGAAAGATACAAAGTTAAGCTCCAACCTTGCCTCCACTACTCTTATCTTTCTCGACCTTCGCAGTATTTTCACTCCAATTTATGCAATTTCAAAATGTCGCAGGAGTTAAACAAGTGAGTGTTGCGCGTCAATGTCCCATGGGAAATTGCGTTTCCCTTTAATAGAAATGCTGTGTTCTATCTTCCCATCATTCAACTCACGTAGACGTAATAACATTTCTGAACTTTCTTGCTAAAAGTAAACTTAATAGAAAGTGATGAATATGTTCCCAACTGTTTCCGGGAACATCTAGCTCGCTCAAAAGTAACTTTGTTGAACCGACTACCCTTGGCAAATGTTACAAGAAAACGTGCAGCAATAGATTGATTTGTTATTAAACTTTATTCATCGAAATTTGTCTACACTTTGTTTTGTTTCTGACACGTTTACACTGTGAGAATTTGTTATCTGTTGTAATCGAACTTTTATTTACAGCCATGTCCTTTGGAGACTTCATTAGCCAGGTTAGGAGAGGTAGATTGGTGCCACGTGACTTCAGTCACCGATTCACGTTTGGGTCCATTGTGCGCATTAATTCTGTTTGTCTTGAAGAAGGAAGCCCCTGGAATAGAAATTTTGATTCCCAGGAGTGCCATCAGCTCAAGGACTCTCCTAAGTGTTCCAATTTGTTAGAGAAGTAACAGCCAATCCTTAATCTTGTGTTACGTAGAGCAGGATATCCTCAAAGAGGATGTCAAACAGATTCTATTTCACAGATTCTATGAAGTACATTGGTCCCTGTAAATTTCGGAGTGTTTGCAGGTTATACTCAAAAGAAGTTTAAGAGACTTTTCGTCATCATTTATTGAATGAAAATTGTCTTAGATAACCTTCTTCATCTCCCTACCTGTACAACCTTCATGCAGTTTCTCGAATACATCTTTGCATATTTTTCAAAAGATTCCTTTAGAATACTTCTTGGATGGGAGAGTATTTCCATTAAGTCGGGGATACTAACTCTGTCAAATTCAAGGTACGCCCGGAATACATATCGTCGGCTTAGCACGCCTACACCAAAAAAAAAGTTTAGAGACGGCACTGGATTGTGTTTTTGTTTGGGAAAATCAAGGGACCAAAACCCAAAATTATACGATGGGTGTACTCGACTATAGTAAGACCTAAACTGACTTATGGCAGTCTCATATCGTAGCAGGCCACCACCAAAACCACCAACTAAAGGGCTACGAGTATCACGAAGATAGAGACTGGCATACATTGGCACCACCAGTACAATGAGAACTACACCAACAGCAGGTCTGGAGAATATCCTCAACCTGCTTCCGCTAGATATGTGTATTTGTATAAGCTTCACCAACCATTAGTGCCCTACGACTAAGCCAATCAGATAGAACGGGTTCTTTTAGGATCCTAAGGAAATATCTAGGTAATGTACGTATTACGGATGACACTATGCGTAGATTTCAGAAGATCTTTCTCGAGCACGTACCCGAGCAGGGACGAATGGAAAAGTGTTCGCCCAACTAACACGCAGTCTATCTGTGTCTACATGGATGGATCGAAGATACTCGTAGACACAGGTGTAGGTTCAGGTATCTTCTCCGAACAGCTGAGCATATCCAATAGCCTCCCGTTAGACTGCGTTGAAGACAATACAAAAGGAAGGTATCACTTTTTTCATCGACAGCCAGACAGGGATATAAGCAAATAAAATCCAAGCTTACGAAATGGTGTCAATAAGAACTAAAGGTTCTTGGAACACAGCACAAAATCCCTGGATATGAAGGCATACCAGGATATAAGAAGGCCGGAGGATGTTCGGCATCTAGATCAGAACAAGTCGACATCGGTGAGCATCCCACTTTGCATACTGAAGCTTGAAGCAGGGATTAAAGCCTTATAGGAGGCTAATAACAGAGACTTATACAATCAGGAGAAAAGTATTGTCGTACTTCGATAGAAAATGGGACCAATACACTTATGCAAAAGGACAGGAATTCCCATTCTACCCTTTTAGCAGTCATCACGCGACATAATCTTCTGCGAAACCAAATGAAAAAACAGCATCTAACGCAAGAAGACCTATGTTGGGGCTGTGGAGATGAGGAAGTCAACACACTTTCTCTGTCACTGTCTAGTCCAGGTCTCATCCACCTCAAGAGATATAAGGAGGTGCGACAGCAGAACCAACTCCAAAATCACCAAAGAGCTGACAGGTGATCGCAGCTCCAGCCAACACCCAGTGAAAAGCTTAGACAGTTCCTTGCTCGTTTTGGATGAGGACCAGCTCAAGAAATGGAAGGATCATTTTGCTTCGGTTTTTTCCCTAGTGATATGCTCCCAAATCAGACTGAGGTGACCGAGGTGAGAAATGGCCGAATTCGCACCACGACCTTCAGTAAGTTTGAGATTACTACCGCGATCAAAGCACTTAAAAGCCATAAGGTGGTAGGACTTGACAGTATTCCCGTGGAGCCACCACATTAGAGAGAGAGCTTGCGAAGCTCAGAGCTTTCCTGACGAGTGGAAAAAGAGAATGATCCTCAAGCTTTTTAAGAAAGGAAATTTAATAGAGTGCGGAAACTGGAGGTGTTTCTGCGTGCTGCCAGTATCGTCAAGTATCGTATTCTTCACCTCTCTAAACAGAACTGATCTCGCTATGAATGTGAACAGTGTATATTTGGCTGAAGAATTTACAAGCTCATTTTGTATGGAGGAGCTCCAAAGAATGTAGGAGCTTAAGATCATTTTTGCAGAGTTCAAGCTATCTTCCAAGTGGGGTTGCATATTGAGATTGGCTCTAACTACCACTCCTACGCATCTATATTCAGTGACGTTTTCGATCGGTTGGTCTGTGTAGGTCCATCTTTCGACGTGGAAGGAGAGCCCTATACGAGTAATTCTCTTCAAAACCATGGTCTCGGATTTCGTTAGATTGACTACGAGATTTTGGAAACCACTATTTCATTCAAATAAATGTGTGGAATAGGCCTGAGTGGATCAGAGAACAAGCAGCACAAGTACTCTATCTTTTCTGAACTAATGCGATACCCATTTCCCTCCAGAGCGTCCACCCACACATCAAGTGCTCGTTGCAGGGATGTAGGGTCCTCATTAATGATGGCTCTATCGTCAGCAAAGAATAACTGATGTCTGTCACTTTACCTACAAGCAGATAGTCAAGGACTGTAATAAAGAGCAAAGGACTTAAAACGCTTACCTGGTGCACCCCGACATTGATTGGGAACTATTCGGTTACTCCAGCGGGACACATTACTCTTGTCTGCGTTTTCAAAATCAACCAATACAATATGGAAATCCTTTAAGGAATCACGATGTTTAACCATTATGATCCTTATACTTTGGATTGCATCTGTGGTTGATTTCAGGGAGAAAATTACTTTCTCTCCATTGATTCGGTATTAGATTACCCCTCATAAGTTTGGAGACGAGAATTCTGAGCCATCTGATCCCGATGTCTCCCATCTTTTTCCAGAAGTCAGACGGCATCTCGCCTGGTGCAACCGCTTTTCGTTTTTTCAAGTATTTTACGATCTCACTAACGTTTTCGACTGTAATACCGGGTATTTCTTCACAGTTACTAGTGAAGTCGTTCGTAATACTGCCGCCACCTTTGCAGAATTTGGTCGTCATCCACAAGGAGCTAGCCATGAGCTTTGTTAATGAACTTTGACGAACGAATCTCCTGAGCATTTCTCCTTTTTCGGGCGGCCATTTTGAAGATGATTGCGCTCTTGTTCATATTGTGTCTTTGCAGCTCCTGGATAGCCTGGTTTGCATCAGCAACCTGGGAAGATATTTTCTTCAGCTCCCGATACAGGTCATCCGTACTCTCTGCATGAAGCTGGGCGCACTTCTTCTTCGCTTTTTTCTTGCAACATCTGTATTCCACTTCAAGGCGAGTATTTTCGTCTTTATTATTAGAGGAGCCGCCTCTGATATACAGGGTTTCTCTCGGCCACCACAACAAAGTCCCTGGTTTGATGAGGAATGCCGGCAAGCACATGTAGCTAAACAAGAGGCGTACAAAGCGGCGCTGCATAGAAGGACTAGAGCTGCTTACGAGCTCTACGTGCGCAGGAGAAAAGAGGAACATCGACTTCTCAGAAAGGAGAAAAAGGAGCATGAGAAACGCTCGATCGAGGAGATTGAGAGACTTTATTGCAGGAATGATCTTCGAAAAGGTAAAAAGAACATGCCAGGGTTTCAAAGCCAGAACAGCAGTCTGCAGGGAAGAAAATGGCAATATAGTAGTATAATAGAATCGCAGTCGGTACTGAGGATATGGAAGGAACACTTCTGCAGACTGCTAAACGGCGATGATGACCAATATTCCACTGTCAGGCAAAATGAGCCATTCAACAGTGACGATGATAGCCAACATTCCCGTCAACCCGATCAGAATGAAGTGAGGATAGCGATATCTAAAGTCGAATCCAACAAAGCTGCTCGAGTCAACGGGCTTGCCGCTGAACTTTTCAAGGCAGGAGGAGATGAGTTGGTAAGGAGCATGCATCAGCTCATCTGTAAAATCTGATCGGACGAAAGTATGCCCGATGAATGGAACCTCAGCAAGAAAGGAGACCCTCGGAACTGCGCCAACTACAGAGGTATAAGTCTCATCAACATCGCATATAAGATCCTGTCTGCCGTATTATGTGAACGCCTAAAACCGATCATCAACAAGCTGATAGGTCCTTATCAGTGCAGTTTCAGGCCGGGAAAGTCCGCCATTGACCAAATATTCACACTACAGCAGATCTTGGAAAAGACTTATGAATATAAAATCAATACGCACTATTTCTTCATCGATTTCAAAGTTGCCTATGATAGCGTGTTTAGAGACGAGTTATACAGAGCCATGTCTAGTCTTGGCATCCCTGCCAAGCTCGTCCGTTTGTGCAGAATGACGATGGACAACTCTCGCTGCTCCATTAAAGTCGGTAAGAATATCACCGAACCGTTCGATATCAGGAAAGGTCTTAGACAAGGTGACGCGCTAACGTGCGATCTCTTGAACATAGTACTTGAGAGAATTGTACGAAACTCACAAGCCAACACTGGGGGTACAATCTTTTACAATTCTGTACAACTACTCGCTTATGCCGATGACATAGACATAATCGGAAAAACTTAGCGGGCCGTCAATGAGGCATTTACGAGTATTGAGATCGATGCAGCAAAGATTGGTTTAGCCGTCAATGAAAGCAAAACAAAATATATGCTGTCTACAAAAAAGGACACCCAATATCGGCGTCTTGGACAGAACGCAGAAAGTAAAGGATTTTGTCTACCTGTGCTCTATGGTGAAATCCGCAAATGACATCAGTAGGGAGATTACACGAAGAATTACTCTTGCCCATCGTTGTTCCTATGGTCTAAGAAGGCAATTGAGTAGCAAAGCCCTATCTCGAACTACCAAGGTAACTCTTTATAAGACACTAATCATCCCAGTCCTGCCAAGGGCTTTAACAAAAGCGGATGAGGCTGCCCTTGGTTATTTCGAGAGAAAAGTTCTTCGAGCGATCTCTGGTCCTTGTGCATAGACGGTGAGTGGAGGAGAAGGTACAATGCCGAACTATACGGCCTATATAAGGACATCGACTTAGCCAAAACCGTTCACATACAGCGGCTAAGATGACTGGGTCATTTAAAGCGGAAGAAAGTCTTCGAATCCACCCCGGATGGACGACGACCTCGCGCTAGGTGGTGCAAACAAGTGGCGGGGGACCTCAACCAACTCAGCGTGCGCAACTGGAGGCAGCTGGCTGGAGAGGTTTGTTGGTTGAGGCCCAGGTTTACCCCGGACTGTAGCGCCATCTAAGTAAGTAAGTAAGTAAGTATTAGAGGGGCACTTTGACCAAGCTTTGAAAACCCCTTTCTTTTCATTTATCACTTCCTTAGCTTCATCACTCCACCACCATGATTCTTTGGTGTGTGGGTGGTGGACTTTTGAAGCTCATAGCAGTGATTTGGCCTTCTTTACGCAAGTTCGCTGTAGGGAATCCCACATATTTTGTACTCTTCATCCTCAGCTCCGTTGATGGTGTGAGAGAGGTAGTTTTTCATCACCAAAACAATAGCCTCGCCTGTCCAAAAATATTTCTATATTTTAAGTAATTCGTTTGCTGAAACCATAAGGAATATTTAGTGTTTCTAAAGACACCTCATCTAGCCATTTTTTTGCGTCTTCTTTTTCCATCGCTACATTTCAACCAAAGTAATATCTAAATTTTGTACGGGATCGAAATTTGAAGTAAAAATTTTGAAAGTTTCACCAAATTTTTCCGAATTTTTCTTTCCGTCGCCACAGTTCGGCCAAACCAATATCTTAACTCTGCACAGAATAATAATTATAGGCCTTAGATTTCTCTATAAGTGTAAAAGTTTCCAAACATTTTGAGAATTTCACAGATTTCTCCAAGTATCCAAATTATTCCGGAACTTAATTTTAAATGTGCAACGAGAAAAGCGAGAGTGAAACGAGTGAAAGAAAATAAGAAACAAGAACAATTTCCTTTACACAGGCGTACTTTATTGGGTTGACTATTGTTGTCCCTGTAACAATCTGTCGGCAATTGACCCTAAGTGCTACGGGGTTTGCTTAAATACCTTTAGGGGGTCTGGATGCACCGTCGACTTAACAAATGTAAATATCTGAAGAATGGTGCATCTAACGATTCTATAGCCCAAATTTTATTTCTACAAATTCACGACGAAAAGATTTCTCACCAAAAACATCGGATTTGATCAAAGAAATGTTTTTGGGTACAAATTTCTAAAAACTGCATATTCGTGAGCGGCCCAAAAACACTCACCCGATATTGTTCTGTTAGGTTTTTCTCGAGTACTTTTTGAAGATGATATCGGTCAACTGGGCGCTGCCATTGTTGATTACCCTTTGGGCTCTTTTTACCGCATTTGCAATCGCTTTGGCGAGAACTTCGGGCGATAAGTTCTCGCACTCTTGTCGGATATTCTCTTTGAGAGCTTCCAGAGTGTATGGCTTGTTCTCATAGACCCGTGACTTCAAAAAACCCCAAAGAAAGAAATCTGGAGCGGTCGAACCGGGCGATCTTGCCGGCCAGTGCAAATGTGTGCAGTTGCACCGTCCTGTTGGAACAACATGTCCTCCAGTCCCGATTCATCAATTTGCGGCAATAAAAACTCCTTGACCATGGTTTTGTATCGCTCACCAGTCACACAGTAACCGTGTTACCCACGGCGTCTTCCAAAAAATAAGTCCCGATAACACCTCCGGCGTAAATGACGCACCATGTAGTGACTTTGAGTTGATGTAATGGCCCTTCGTGAATAATACGTGGATTCTCAGTGCCCCATAAGCGCAAATTTTGTTTGTTTGCATATCCGTTCAGATGGAAATGGGCCTCGTTGCTCATGATGAATTTCGGCCAAAAATCACGAGTCACGAGTCACGAGTATTCCGCGATTTTGAGGAGTATAGCGCTCCATAGCCTGTCGACGTGTATTCTGCATCTGTTTACTTCACAAACATCAAAACAAAACTGACAGTTGCCGCCATTAACAAAAATTATAGCATCTTCCGACATGGTGATACATTTTGGATAACATGTATATGTCCAAAAAACAACGGATACAGCTGGAAGTTTCTTTATACGTTCGGTTATAAATTTATTACAATTTTAGGAAGTATTTCATAATGTCCGAATTTTTCGAGAAACCGCTTTCCAAAATTGCCCAATTTTCCTGGATTCTATTTCTCAATTAATGTGTATTGAACCGGTGAACACTTTTTTGGAGGGCTTTCTCTCAGAAAGACTCTATCAAATGATTCTTGAGAATGGCGTTAATTCTTCGAAGGGGACTTCTGTGTAGAAAATGATCATTTGGGGAAGTACAAGTCTAAAAAGAGGATGTCAACTATCCATCTTCGTACTCATTGAAAGAAGGACACTTACTGCAATTATTTTGTGAAAAACTTCAGAGAGCATCGAGGCTCATTTATTTCAAATTATTATGAAATTAAACTTAGCCTAGACCTTACAAGCTAATAAGTTGCACATTTTCTAATATTTACAAGTCTACTAAAATTCTGCTAAATCAACTATTAAGTAAACGTTAACTTAAGTTCAGAAATGTTACCTCTAATCGATTTCGTTCGATTACCATGGCAACACTGTTTCACCGAGGAGTATGTGAGTGCGCGCAAGCGCAATGTCAATGGATTTGATTGTGTGTGTATCAGTGTAAGAATGTTTTTTTCATATTTTTAATGTGATGCCAATTTCTGGACTGCCATTGCCAAAATGCAGCATGCCGTAGTGTCGCGTAGCCTGTGACTCCTTGTCACAGTTCTATCGGATTTTATCGCCATTTTTATAGTCCTGGCGGATATGACTTCTGCTGGTGGCTTTTAATTTTCTTCCACTTGACGCTCCTTGTGTCTGCGCAAGAATCTCTTAATCAAAGCCTCTGATGCCCAAAAGAGCAACGCCAAAAATGTTAGCATGTTAAGAAAGTGTATGGAGATGACGTAGCTGCTAGCGTCGGTGATCATACCTGGAAAGAACAACATGTTAGAACCTTACTACTGACGGGGATAGGTAGCTTAAAACTCACCAATTATTGGTCCAAAAATGAAAGTGAATATTCCATTCGAGATCAATTGCAATCCGGACGCAGCTGGCAGACGATTCAATGGTACATAGCTGGGAATGATAAGCGGCGCAAAAATCGTCCTTAAACCCTTTCCGAGACCAACCAAAGCAAATACAGCCAACAGGGCGTGATAACTACGAACGTAAGCGACAAAAGCCCGTCCAATGGCGATTATCATAATTCCAATGCAGAACAGTACCCTATTGTCTAATTTGACTTTCTCCAAGACGAAAGGAGCCAAAAACCTCACAGCCAAGTCTATGCCACCAATAAGAGACATCACAGTGGAGATCTGTGAGTCCTTGAAGCCAAAGTCATTAAGAATAAACGGCGTCAAGACGGAAAAGTTCATTTCTGCGAAGAGAATGACAGTCATACCCATAATCAAGTTGACGAATGTAAAGTCCTTCAGCAGATCCAAGTCAAAGAATTTCACGACTTTTTGTTTGAAGGTCATTGGCTTTTCAATGATGGCTGCAGCATCCTCTTTATCCTTATCCTTCTCGGCTGCAAGCTGCTTCTGCAGCAGAACCCTCTCCTCGGCACATGTGCATTTGAATTCTTCCTTGCCTGACTTGGAGTAGACACTAGCTTTGCTGGCATAGCGATCCTGATCTTCCTTTTCACGGTTGAAGTAATTGGGTCGTGAGAACGCCTCCGCTGGAAGGGCCCGCATCTCACCGTGCGCATTGACCGAAATACGCCTTTGCAGCTTCCTTGGTACATTAACATCTGACGCAAGTGACAGCTTCGATCCATACCAACCATCGTTGGCACGTGACAACATTGGGGTGCAAGGTTCTGTTATCTCGTATCCAGGCTTCTCGTCATCGTCATCATTAAAAATATACTGGCTGGAGAAGACGCTGCGCTTGCGCCTCTTAGCTTGGCAGTACTTGCATTCGTACTCGGGTTCGTCGCTGGTTAAGGCTTCTGCGTCCGGCTTAGGTTGTGGTTTGACGTGTCTCAGAACGGGCTGTAGAACCAGAGCAGCCATGATGGCATTTAGAGATATCGCAGCAAAAATTAGAACGGTCCCTTGTACGCCGTAAGCAGCCATAGTTAAGGTGACTACATGAGGGAAGATAATAGGCCCCATTCCGGTGATGGTCCACGACCAACCTGTGGCTCGACGGCGTTTATTTCTAAAGTAAGTGTTCACAGCCAGCGATGTGGATGACATGTTAATACCGACGCCAATACCTAAGAAGAGTAGAGCTCAGATTTGGATTGAAATAGGGACTTCGAAGGGTTATCTTACCAAATATCACGGAGAAGAAGAGGATGAACTGTATAAATGATGTGCAGAAGGCAGATGATATGATGCCTGTCGTGATGAATATGGCACCAGCTATGGCAGTCTGTCGGAAGGTGAAACGCCGAAACATTGCTCCATTGAACAGACCTGAAGAAGATTCAAAGATGAATAGGGGCATGAGAAGGTCCATTAGGTTTGCTTACCTGTTAAGGCGGAAACAGCCATAACAATGTTGATGATTGTACTGGTTTCCGATCCTTTGAATCCCAATTTGTATAGCCGTTCGCGGTAAATGAGTCCATATTGTTGAAGGCAGGGGAAGATACATAGCTGAAAAAATTATACGAAATGGTCTTAGCTATGAATACTTGTCATGTAAGGAATTGATACATTTGCAGAAAAAAAAAAAAACGAACAGCTGCAGTGCCAACTTGTAGCTTGGCTCTAAACCTGACTTAAAAAACAAAAAAAAAAAACTTTTCCAAAAGGCGATGTCTTTCAAAAGTAGCAACTCTTTGTTTGACCACAATAGGACCTCTGCAGATGGGTTGAAATGAAAGAAGTTTCTCTAATCGAAAGTGTTATAAAATCCAATGAATTTGAGATCTAATTAACAAATTTCCACCGACGACCTTCATGACCTAGATAAGCGTTAATACCAAGAAGTAGTAGTCATCACGATCGGATGGTAAGTGCCAATGAGAACGACACGACTTCTATTCAAAAATGTGTGCGGCTTACATGCTCTGCACATGATATCAATTATCTGGTACTTCTTACTGAATTGGAAAATGACCTGCAAAACATGGGGCTATCGTTAGATAAATCTCAACCTCCTGAATTTCCCATACCTAAGATTATGCACTCTCTGATTAAGTGCAACCTGTCCTGAAATCTGAGTAGCACAGCAGATAAATAAAGCAACAGTCACAATCACAATTATATGTGTGTCTATCTTAAGCACTGACTAACTGAATAGTTATATACTTGGTCAAAGTGCCCCTCTAATAATAACATAGAGATGAAAAAACTCGCCTCGAAGTGGAGTACAGATGTTGCAAGAAAAAAGCGAAGAAGAAGTGCGCCCAGTTCAAGCAGAGAGTACGGAGGGCCTGTATTGGGAGCTGGAGAAAATATCGGTCCCGGTGGCCGATGCAAGTCAAGCCATCCAGGAGCTGCAATGACACAATATGAACAAGAGTGCAACCATCTTTAAAATAGCCGCCCAAAGCAGAAGGAATGCTCAGGAGATTCGTTTGCCAAAGCTAATTAACAACGCTCATGGCCAGCTTCTTGTGGATGACGACAAAATTATGCAGAGGTGGTGGCAGTATTCTGAACGACTTTTGAATGAACAGTTTTTCCGGCTATACTTTCTAAGACCCACCGCTTACTGCGAAGAAATATCCGACATTACAGTCGAAGAAGTTAGTGAGACAGTCAAGTACTCCAAAAAACGAAAAGCGATTGGGCCAGACGAATCAGAGTTCTGGAAAAAATATGGGAGACATTGGATTCAGATGGCTTCATCTCTCTTCATCTCCAAACTTATAAGAGGTGATCCGATGCTAAATAAATGGAGGGAAAGTTACCTTCTCCCTGTATACGAAGGGAAGGGTGATACGCGATAACTACCATTCGATCAAGCTGATGTCACACATCATGAAGATCGTTAAGCGGGTATTAGGTGGCCGACTGCGAAAATTAATACGGCTAACTGATGATCAGTGCGGGTTTGTCTCGGGTAAATCAACTACAGGTGCAATCCAAAGTATAGGGATCATTTGCTCTTTATTGCAGTTCTTCACTTTCTGCTTGAAGGTAAAGTGACGGACGCCAAGGTACATCAATTATTCTTTGCTGATGATGGAGCTATCATGATTGAGGACCCTACGTCCCTGCAATGAGCACTTGATGTGTGCGTGGATGTTCTGGAGGGAAATGGGTATCGCATTAATTCAAAAAGGATGGAGTACCTGTGCTGACCGACTCTGATCTCTCTCTGATCCACTCAGGCCTATTCCATTCATTTATTTGAATGAAACAGTGCTTCCCGAGTACGAACATTTCAAACAGCTGGGACCTTCGCATGACAACAGAAATGACAAAGCTTGTTCGAAAATCCATGGAAGCCTTCACGTCAAAGAAACCATCTCACGAAAAATAGCGTTCGACTGGCTCCGCTGGTATTGCCATGTTCAAAGAAGATATCATTTGAACCCTGTTGAAAAGGCAATATTAATGAACATTCCAAAGACATCCCGAAAGAAAGGCAGGTCTATAAACGCCTGGATCACACAAATGCAAAGAAACTAGCATTTGATCTGCCTCAGTAGCACAGGGATCCAAAATCGGGCTGCCTATCAATATTTTCTGAGGTCAAACAGGCAGATCAGTAGAAATGCAGTGAAGTGGGAGGGTTATGATCCCTTGTTTTCAGATCAAAGCCTGGCCAAAATAGGAAGAAGAAGAAGAAGAAGGAGTGATTGAACGTGACAGGTGAAAAAGCATCTAGTTAATAGCCTTAAAGCTTGATAACGACAAAACAGCAGCACAATGCAGCATATGGCACAGGGCATTGGGCTTTGCTAGCATTCTAGAAGAGCACAAGTCGACTATAGAGGAATCACAGACTTATGAGAAAGTCCAGTGCCAGTACCAGTCCAGTCCAGTTGACTGAAGCAATAACAATCAGCATTGCAACTTTGATATACATTTTTTTTTAATAAACCCATTACCTTATTAATTCGATCCAAGCAACATAACGAGACCATATCTACAACGTTGGCGAAGATAGCATAAGATGGAAGTTCATCCCACTACATAGTTCCCATTTCAGGGGACTTTGGGGATCTGGGGAATGTGTAAAGCAACATCTTTGGCCAGTTTTTTGGAACAACATTCTTACTTTTGAGGAAATGGTAACTTTGTTAGCTCAAATCGAGATATTACTGCACTCTAGGACGCTTTATGCTATTTCCGATTCCGATTTAAGTCTTTTAACCCGTTCTCTCTTTATTATAGGAAGACTGTACACTGCAATACCGGAACTAAGCTGTTGTATATATGTAACATTTAACATACATTGAACTTGAGAATAGATCTGTCTCTCTCTGATAAAGGTGCATTCTCTACTATGGTGGTGAGAGGGCAGTCGAAGTCTGACCACCATAGGGTTCGCTACAATAAAGCTTCTTATAAATATTAAAGACGTCTTTTACTTATATGCAAATACCACATACCGGAATTAAGCTACTTGTAAGTTCCACCGAATCGTTAAAGTCGGTAAAAGCTCATTTAAAACATACTACAAGGATTTTGACACCGATTGCGCTCCGACTACTTAAAGTCACTTCAACAACGCCCTAAATAGAGAACGATAAACGGGGATTTTCGAGTTCGTGACCTAGTTGCTCTCAAGGAACGTCTCAACTTCTTGTAAGTGGGTGTCATATGGATTACTTATTTTCCTTCAAAATTGTTTACACATTGCTGTAATTGAATGTATACGTCTTTATTCTTCAACACTTCATGTAATAGCATTATAGGTTCTGGTGAAGGGAAAGTAATTCGCCAAGAAGACCCCTCAGATATCAAATGCACAGAAGGCAATATAACAGTGGATCGCATTCCCCATTCATATACCATGAAATCCAATTGGCCTTAAATACAACCATCATAAGCAAATGCAGAAGTAGAAGTAAGTTCCTACAGTAGTCTATGT
Source organism: Brachypalpus laphriformis (assembly GCA_945910035.1). Taxonomy (NCBI): domain Eukaryota; kingdom Metazoa; phylum Arthropoda; class Insecta; order Diptera; family Syrphidae; genus Brachypalpus; species Brachypalpus laphriformis. The sequence goes on from OX246753.1 coordinate 41,944,776, forward strand.
TATCCGGAAACTTTTCTTCCACAAGATGCCGACAACTCCAAATGCAGTGTTAATTTAGTTCCCAAGGATGTTTATGGCAAACATATGCAACGCATTTTAAAACAATAAAACTGCGTACCTCAGCGAATACCTGTTTATAGAGGTGGCTGACTCAATTCCATGGTACCTTACCACGGAGTACTAAAGATGAACTATTTTAGTACGTCGGTGGTTATCACACACCGCACGTGTGTTTATTTTTGGTAAAACCAAAGAACTCCCCTTTAATCATTAATTTGGAAATGCCACCCACGAGAAGACGAACAAGTTGAGAGGAGCTATAAACATTTATGCCGGTGTTATCCTAAAACAACAGATGGCGCGTAACACTAAACGATGCCCCACCGAATGGAATAGCTTAATCCCGAGAGGAACTGAAATGATTGGTACACCAGCAGCTGAAGTGAGCCATCTCTAATTAAAGATGTCAAGTGGATGCCATTGAGAAGAAACGGAATTATTAATGAGGAAGGATGCATTTGAAAGTTTTACTTTCAAAGTCGGAGGAATTCGACGATGTAGATGATTGCTATGAGTGAAAGCAAATGCACCCACTTTCATATCAATTTAAATTTCACTTAAAAAGAAAATATGATCCCCTTTTCTTGGAATTTGGACGAGCCTTTCCCTAATCTATTCATAAGCCGCTCCACATTCATCCAACGACTCAATTTGCCTATGAATTGCCACCTCCAATCTAGTGCATCCATAATTTAAGATACACCTACAACTCTCAAACCCTTATGCAGATACTTACATTAGATATACCAGCAGCTAGGCATACGGCCCATGCCCATCCACCATCGGGAGCAACAAAATTTTCACCCAAATCGCTTTTATCGCGTCGTTTCTTCTTCGCCGGTTTCGTTGTCTCATTGTACACTTTGATGTTGTTATTCTCGGTCAGCTTCTTCTCGTCCATTTTTATTCGTTTTTTAAGATCTGAAATGAAAGAGAGAAGGTAGATATAGATAGTTAATCTCAAATGCTGTCAAATGAAAGTTCACAACGAGGTCGAGGCAATAAAGCCGACCAATTTCTAGCGCGAATTTCATTAGTTAAAGTTCGCGAATCTGTCATAGATACTCGTACCGGTGTAATCGGTATCACTAATCGCTCTCATTAAACCGGCTATGAAAAACAAACACGGGTATTTTATTTTCTAGTTGAGAGTGTATCTATTAAGCCGCCGCGAATGACTTGACAGAAATTTAATTTATGCGAGTTCGGCACTTCCCTATTCGACAGAGAGATACTTAATTTGATGCCTCATTCAGGTCTTGTTTATGGATTCGTAAAATCTAGGTTTGCGTGCTGACATAACGAACAGTTTATTTAATTTTTTATTATAATTATAGATAGGCATCAGCCCCCGGTTGTGGATGTGGGTACATAGTTTGCATGCTTTCGGTGGTTTTACAGTCGCCAATTAAGAGACCATATGAAAACTGGTTTTGGAAATCTATTTAACTTTTAGTGTTTCAGAGATGAAGATGTTATTACTGTAAATTGTATTGTTATTATCTATGGAAAATTTCGCCATTGCAAATGTATTCGAAGATTTCAGGATGGCCAAGCTATAACTCAAGAGAGCCATAAATAGCAGTAAGAAGAGAAAGTGGGAAGAACTCCGCCGAAATGTCAATATCGACCCCTAGGGACTAGGGTACAGGGTAGTTATGGCCAAGTTACCCAGCCCTAAGCGCGGAAAAGATGGAGGTCATCGTGTATGCTCTGTTCTCGATGCATTCAGTCGGAGATCAAGAAGAAATTGCAGCTCTATAAGATGAGATTCTACAAGAAGAGATTCTACTGTTCTACCGGGCATAATGCCGTGCCAGCGGAAGTACTGAGAGCAATCTCTCGAAAGTGCCCCGACTATTGCTCAGCATGTACAACAGCTTCTTAAAAGACCGAGTCTTCCACAGGAATTGGAAAATGCAACGCCTTGCACTGATCAGCAAGGAAAAAGGCGATTCTACGCATGAAGATGCCGGAAGACATCTTCTTAGTCAGTTACGCAGAAGATATTGCCGCAGTTATCACTACACGGGACACCGAGGATGCCCAAAACAGGTTGAACCAAGTTGTAAGGCGGGTTCATCCCTGGATGAAAATTCACGGAAGAGAGACGAATCCCGATAAATGTTGAGTTCCAAGTGAGATCAGAAGTTGTACTAGCAAAGACACCAAACTCATTTTCTGGCAGCAGATTAAGTCCGCGTCCGACAGGCAAAGATCACCGCAGCACTCAGCAGGCTTATGGCGAACATAGGTGGCCCAAAAATGAACAAATATAGACGTCTGATGTCGACTACGCACTCTATACTCTTGTATGGCTTCGAGATTTGGGCTGGCACACTTAATCAGTAAAAATACAGGAAGCGAATGGCAGAATTACAAAGAAGAGGAGCTCTTCGAGTATCTAGTTCAAACCACACAGTGTCTAAACCGGCCGTTCATGTAGTTACAGGAGTGATGCCTATTGGTCTCCTAGCAGCAGAAAGGTAGTATATCCACGACAAGAAGACGGAAATAGGAGAAGAAACAGCAACTACACAAGCGAAGCAAATCACGAAGCAGAAGTGGCATAGCAGGTGGAACGCCGAAACGAAGGGAAGATGGACTTACCAGTTGATCAGAGACGGTGGTACATGGGCGGAGCGGGAGCAGGGTGAAGTGAATTATTATAACACCCAGTTCCTCACCGGACATGGTTATTTTAACCGGTACCTACACAAGATGGGAAAGGTAGAGCGACTGCGCCCTCCAATACGGAGACTCATTGGAAAACGATGCGCATCACACCTTTTTCACCTGTAACAGGTCAGCACCAGAAAGGAATAGCCTGGAGTCCACGATAGGTAGCTTTTCCCCAGAAAATGCTATAAACAAGATGGCCTCGAGTATCGACATGAGGATAAGATATCTTTATTCATTGGAAGGGTACTCAGGTCGAAAAGAGAGAGGAGAAAGTAAACATACCCTCAGTAAGTTTACCAAATTGATGAGAGCCTTACCGGCAAAATACTATAAACCCGTATCAGCAGAAAAATGTTAAAAAGCCGGTCCCCAAGGGGGAAAGAAAACGACGCCACTCTGAATGATGTCAGGTTGAAAAGGGGTTAAAGGTGTTTTTTTTTTTTTTTTGGTTTGTAGGAGTCTCACATTACTTAAAACAGAGCGGGACTGTTTCTCATGTGCATTAGCATTTTTTCCACTAGCCCCCAGGCAAATCTCCCCAGTTATCTGGACGCCACCCCCGGAGTTTCTTTGAAGCATAAACAACTGAGCTTCAAACCACTCCACTAAATCTTTCTCTCTCTCTATCTATCTATCCTTTCCAACGCCCGCACTGCTGTGTAAACCATGTTAAGGGTTTTCATAACCGTTAAAAAAAAAAACTGTATCCGTATGTAAAAGTTTCAGGCTTCAACTAAAATATGATTCAGGACTTTAGCTTCGAAAGACTTTAGATCGAATGAACGAGTGAAGAATATTTACAATGATAACCACTAATACACCCTCGCCCGTCTTAGTGGCTCTCGTCCTTTTTAGTTAATGACAAAGTTTCCGCCTTTAGTGGAACATACAATATTCCAACACCTAAAGAAAAAATCAACCCGAGATCCTCCGCAAGTAGAGCCACCAACTACAATGCAAGTGCAGACTTCGATGTCTGAAGTGAAGTCCCGTCCTTGTGTGATTTGGCCCATCCTTGTAGATGTGGATGTATGGTTGGTTAGGTGCAAGCGCACTGCGATCTTTAACAGATTTATTGAGTCTCCCAAAACTAAGGTTGACGACAATCTCAATTTAGAGCACTGGCTCTTAATGAACCGGAGTATCTGAAGTGGTTCCAGCGAAGGTAAATCCATCCCTGATAGGAGACAGGCACCTAAGTGATGTCTTCTTTGTGGATTAGTGCTTTTGTGAGGTCCCTGCCGTTCCGTTGTCCGTGTCCGTTCCTTTTTATTTCCAATTTCCTGTGGTAGTCCTTGAGTCTGCAGTGTTCTGTTAACACGCCTGGTAACTCTTAGACTTTGCGCCTTTTCTGGTTATAGTTTCCCAGAAATTCTTTCGCCTGACTCAATTGGAAGATATTATTCCCATGCTTCTTCTTTCCGTATTTTGTGTAATCCTATCTCACAAAAAGGTTTCGGTCCAAGGAACGGAGTTTCTCAGCCGTCCCTTGCTAGTTCATGTCTTTGTAGTAGAAAGTTACTTTATTAGCCTCACACAGTCTTACGCTCTTGGTGAGGCACTCCCATACCAATCTGAGTCTTATTTCGCGTGCGCTCACAGCCTTGATTGCGGCTTAGCTATCTTACAGTATAGCGATGTCCTTCCCGCGTTATCTCTGTAGAGATAGAACTGCGCGCATCTTTCGCTCGCGTGAACCTCTGTTGGAATATGCTGGAGAATATTCCCAGAGACTCTGAGTATTTGGTTGTGAGTCCGTATACGCCTGCCTTTAGATTTTATCGATCCATCCGTGTACCACTTAATAGTACATTGTTTAAATTGCTCAGCTTTGAGCCAGAAGTGGTACTATTTTGGATAGGATTTCTCGTCCTTTGTTTTCGATACATTTACCTTTCCGCACGCTCAGGATAAGTTGCATACGTTTCAGCTGCCTTTTCTTTGTGAAGTGGTTTTGATTAAATTCACTCTCAGACCCCATATTTACCAATCTGGACTGCAAAAAGGCTACAGAACCAGACGGAATACCAGCAATAGTCTTCAAAAGCTGTGCGTCAGCCCTAAAATATATTCTTTGTACTGTTTTCCTTATGTCTTGAGTTAGGTTAGCGTAGTAGGCTTTAAATGCAGCCACATTTAGACCAGGAAAGGTCCATTGTGCTACCACATAGACCTATGATTCCCAGGAAGAACAACCTATAGAACCAATTTGAGTTGTTATAAAGCGATGGAGGCTGCTGATGGCGTAAGCCAATTCGCCTTAACTGTCGAAGAAGTAGGCAATCTTCTGCGAGCGGAGAGATCCTGGCACGTACAAAAGAGGAGTAGTATGGTTTCCTCCTCTTCCTCGTCCATACAGCTTCTACAGAAATCATTTGCGAGCGAGCGTAGCCTAATGACATGCCTTTCATTGATGCAGTGTAATGACAATTTCACTGTAGCGAAAGGCATGCCAATATTCACCCTGTTCAGTGAAAGCGATAGGCTAACCCTGCCTGGCGAGTACGTCGGCCATGCAATTCCCTGGAACGTCTTTGTGTCCTGACACCCGAATGAGGTGAATATTGAACTTTTTAGCCGCCTCGTTAAGATACAAGCGACAATTTAGGGCAGTTTTTGAATTGAAGGTGATAGATTACAAGGATTTCATCAGTCAGTAAAAATGCTTGATATCCCTGCTAGATATCACATTGTACTTTAGCCACGTCAAAGCTTCTTTTATCGCTGCAGTAATTGGGAAAACGGAAAGAGAAATTTTTGTTTAGATCACCTCACTCGCGATTCTGTTTTAAATACATCTGTGTAGAAGCGTATAGACCCCTTTTTAACCCCAGACCCTCTTCCCAATCAAGTCTGGAGAGGATGCGGATTTCAAAGTTTTTTATCGAACAGAAGTTGGAAGAATGTAGTTAATGTCTTGCGAATGAATTCAAGACCCTTAAAAATAGAGGTGCGTCTGGTGTTAAGACTAGACCACTGAGACACGGCTCAGGTGAAAACATCCTATCTGGGCTATAGCCCAAGGATCTAGATAATTAATTGACGTCTGGTAGTTTCAGTACTCTGAAGGAAGCAACAGCTAACTTTAACCATACAATCAACACTTTTTGGTTAGGTATGCATGTTAGACACCGTGGGAAAAATATTGGAGTGCAGCTCCGTACTAGGTCCGCTACTGTGGAACCTAATGTATGATGACATCCTTAGACTTAGATCCAGACGTCTTCGAAAATAACAGGCTACGCCGACGACAGAGCAATCGTTGTAGTGATCAAACTCCTTAAGGAATTGGACCATGACCGCAATGAAGCTATCGGGGTGGTTCAGGACACATGGCCCTACAACATGCAGAGGAGAAAACAGAAGTAGTGCTCATAAGCAGCAGGCGAGTCATGGAGACTATAAGAGTAACCGTGAGCGATCACTTAGTAGTTTCCAAACCAGAGCTAAAGTACCTTGACATTAATATGACGGGTGGGCCATCTAGTGATTTCTTTTTAAATCATAGGTTATTTTGACACTGATAGCTGTTTCCCACTTAAAATCTTGACAGAAAGTCAGTATCATACCTCCGCGGAACGAAATGAGTCACTTTACGCTTGAACAACATTGGGAAATATTGAAAACTTATTTCCAAAGTGAGTGCTGTGTAGCCCAAACAGTGCGTTTTTTTAAAAGAAGTTTTGGCCGAAATGAAGCACCCGCAGGCGCGGTCCTGCTGTGCGCAAGTTTGTGCAAAAAGTTCGTGAGACTGGTATGCTAGACAACACTCATGGTCCCCGTCGTCGTACGGTGCGCACAGACGAGAATATGGCTGCTGTAGCCGAGAGTGTGAGACTCAATTCACGAATATCAGCTCGTCATCGATCTCAACAGCTCAACATGTCACGCACTAGCCTGAGGAGAATTCTGCACAAAGATCTGGGATTATTCGCTTACAAGGTCCAATTGATTCAGCAATTGAAAGCGCACGACCATCCGCTTCGTTATCGCCTCGCAGTTTGGGCCTTAGAGCAACTTGAATTGGACAACGATTTTGGGCGGAAAATCATCTTTTCTGGCGAGGCACACTTTCATCTCGGCGGCTACGTTAACAAACAAAATTGCCACATCTGGGGCTCGGAAAACCCGCACGTTATTGTCGAGAAGCCAATGCATCCACAGAGAGTGACAGTTTGGTGCGGATTGTGGAGTGGTGGCATCATTGGACCATTTCTCTTCGAAAATGAGGCTGGGAACAACGTTTCGGTCAACGGTGGGCGTTACAGAGCCATGTTAACGACTTTTTTTTTTACTGAAATTGAAGACATGGATTTGGACGACCTCTGGTTCATGCAGGATGGCGCGCCATGCCACACAGCCCATGCCACAATCGGTCTTTTGCGCACCAAATTCCCAAATCGTGTTATCAGCCGTCTTGGCGATGTCAAATGGCCGCCTCGGAGCTGCGATTTGACCCCTTTGAACTTTTTTTTGTGGGGAACCCTGAAGGACCGATGTTATGCCAACAATCCGGAAACGATTCAAGAACTTAAGGCCAATATCATCCAAGCAATCCGTGAGCTACAGCCCGAAACCATCAACAAGGTCTTGGAAAATTGGAGTGATAGAATGCGCTACTGCGAGGCCAGCCGAGGCAGCCGCTTGAACGACGCTGTGTTCCATAACTAATGGGAATACTTGCTCTTACTAATAAAGCTATAACACATGGAAAAAATTTTATATTGTTTATTTTATTGCATTTTTAAAAAGAAATTTTGAGCTACATCTGCAATATGCAGCTGAGAAGCCAACAAGAGCAACGGCTGCCCTGGCAAGGATCATGCCAAATATCGGCGGACTAAAGCACAAGAGGAGACTGCTCTAAGCAGGAGTTGCGGCATCGATATTGCTCTACGGCTCCCAAATATAGGATTATGCCTTGAAGATGAAGCTATACAGAAGGAAGATGGAGACAGCTTACAGAATCAACGCGTTGAAAGTATGCAACGCCTTCAGACAAACCTCCTACGACGCGGCATGTTTAGTTGCTGGTAAGGTACCAATAGCTAAAAACAAGCCCATTGAAAATGCAGTGCAAGCAGGACAACAGCACCAACTGCGACGAGTGAAGTGTCACTGAGGCACCACCAAGGACAAGTTTGGATGAATGGCAGGAGAGATGGGATCACTCTGATAAAGGCAGATGGACGCAGAGATTAATACCCTTGGATCAGTAGGTAGCATGGGGAGATACATTTCTGGCTGACCCAGATACCATCTGGCCGCAGTTACTTCAGAGCCTATCTCGACAGATTTGAAGTGCGCAACGTACTCGGAAGCAGTGGAAGATGCGGAACACATCATGTTCTGTTGTCCACGGTACTATGAAGAACGCAACCTGCTGGTGAACAATCTGAATGAGGACCTAACCCCAGACAACATCACCAGGTAGATGATGAACAGGGAAGATGCCTGGATGAAATGAGCTCAGTTTCGTCTTTCCCACCTTCCGATGCAAAAAAAAGGAGTCACAGCATTGGTTCCTGATATCTGATGTAGTTGCCGCTTATCGACTCTAACAAGCCTTGATGCAGAATCAAGTTGCTTGCAGAATCCAAAGCCTCAACAGCCTCGATTTACATACTTGAAGCCTTTCCAAAAATATTGTCTTCAAACTTCAAAATCTACTTCTATTAGAATATTTCCTCAATAAACATGGATTCAGGCGATCAGTAGAAATGCGGTGAAGTGGGAGGGTTATGATCCCTTGTTTTCGGATCATAACTTCGCCGAAATAGGAAGACGAAGAAGAAACATGTCTTCAGAAAGGTCTTTCTTCTTATAACACCAACTAATCCTCTTTTCTTTTGGGTACCCCAAGGCATCTGTAGAATAAGACACTAAGGCACACCGTCGATACTAATAGCAATCTATCGCACTAGTCTGACGAAAGTGGTTTCGAATTCAAATCAAAACCCCCGATTCCTTAAGGATTACCGGCACCATCTCATTTGTAATAATAATCCTTCATTACTTGCCTCACAAATTATATGCACCCACACGATTCGATTCGAAAAAAAAGAACTCACGCATTTCATTTCAGATCAACCTAAAGCGGATTACTTTCAAAAAGTCACGTAGAACGGTGTCTACTAATCACGTGCTTAATTGCGACTTATTTTTTTGGTTTTTCCTTTCTTTTTCATAATCTTTAAAATCATTATACACCGACGCACGGTACATCTGATGATAGACCGTGGGTGCCTACATTTCGAACATTCAATGCGTGATCATTGATTATTTTTGTTAGATTTGACGAATTGTGCAAAATTATCAGCCGGTAATTGGTGTTTATACCAATTATCGGCTAAAGACAAAAATGTTGATGATTTTTGGAACTCTTATCGGACCCTACTGATTGCGAGCACAAAAACGACCGACAGGACGGAAATGAGTCAGGAATAGGGTTTGTAGAGAAACAACATTTGACAAGATCCACACGAGACTCATCAATTCCTCGAAAGGAAAATATTCCATTCTATGCAAATGTATCTCAAGCTCTTGTGTTGTCTTTGACTAAATCGTATCATGCTGCACCTGATCGTATCTCATTCTGGAAAAGGTGTAGATCCCAGGGATTTTATGATTCGTAGTAAAACGTGCCCAGATCATAGTTTCCATTTATTAATGTCTAGGGGATTAAACACCGCGATTGGTGTTTGGATCAAATAACGATCTCAAGTTCAAGAACTCCGCTAGACATTAAGATCACGACAACAGTTAATTTTCGTGTCATGAATGAATTCATTATGAGAGATAAATGTTTATGGCTTTGTAATAATCTTTTACTCCGGTGTATTTGCCCATCTATCTGTTTTATTTGTTTGTCAAGGCATTAAGGCATAGAATTCCTGAGATTATTTAAGATTGCATCTTATACTCTCCGAGTACTAATTAAGGTACTGTTTGTGTATATTTGTCTAGTGAAACTACTTAATCTTCTTGTTAGCTCCCACTGTTGATTTTTGTACAATAAAGGGTATCTGTGTCAATATCATGACTTGTGGCGAGCCTGAAGATAAAGGGAAAGTCAAGGAGTTAAGTCAGAAGTCTCGTTTGTTGGTATCATGTAAATAAATTAATTCACAAATAAATATTTTCTTTATATGTCTCGCTTTCGATGCGTTTTGGAAGCGTTATCATATATTTTCCAACGATTTGGAACGATTTCGAAGATCCGGAAAGATTTTCTTCTATTTTTCTATTTTTTGAGTTGGAAAGAGGCTCCCTTGTACTGTAACTAAATATATCTTATCTCGATATACATATTATGGAATAGATAGTAGTTTCATGAAACACATTTCCAAAGCACATGTTTTCCAGGAAAGTGAGTTTCCAAGGAAGGGAAATTCAGAATCTGTATCTACTCCCCTATAGTAAAATAGTAAAATCAATGGAGTGATGATAAGTACTCACTTAAAGCTTGTTGGCAATAGTAATATAACCAAATTTGCCAGTAGGCGGTGTTATCTCACCTCTACTTTGGCTTATAAAGTGTGAGCCAAGGGATGGTGTGGATGTTAGCTGTCAATTAATATTATTTACTGATTTCAATGTGGTTAATCTTTTTTAACAGATGTCAAGTACAATTTTTGGCAATTTTAGTCATGGAGTCTTTTACGCAACAACGCAGTTTTGTTATTCAAGCTTATTATGAAAATAGGCGATCTGTGAATGTAACATTTCGTTAAATTCGTGAATTTTTCGGTCAACATAATCGACCTAGTGAGACCAGAATTCGTGCAATTGTGAAGCGTTTCGAAGAAACTGCTTCGTTATCGGGTCAAACTCCATATCAGCATGCTCTTCTAGCACGTACACGCCAAAACATCACCACTGTGAGCGAAAGTGTTCAAAACCAGCCAGGCACCTCAAATCGTTGCCGAAGTCAACAATGGGGCCTCACTTATGGCACTTTACAGCGAATTTGAAAAGTTGATCTTCATGCGCACGCCTATTACACAACAATTGAAGCCGTTGGACCAGTAAGGTCTATGCCAATAACGCAGTGACAATTCGGGATCTCAAGCATATAACATCCAAACAGAAATTGGGGCCATTGACCCACTTATTTTTCAAAAAGTCATTGATAACTTTGACCTTCGGATGGTCGCTTGCAACAGAAGCTGTGGTCATCATATGAACTACTTTGTATTTTATTCGTAATTGCCATAGATAGAACTTCATTAATTTATAAAGCCTGATATCGATTTCGAAACAAACGGGTATTTAGTTTAATGCAAACTCCCACACTAGTTTTTGGCTCACCCTTTGTCTATCTATATATAAATAAAACAAAAATGCTGCTCGTTGGTCCTCGCATCACTTGAGAATGGCTGGACCGATTTTGCTAATTTTTCTTTTAAAATATGTATAATAGTCCGGCTAAGGACTTTTATGGAAAGAAAAATTGGAAAAGTTCCCCAGAAAATTAGAAAATTTGGCTAAAGCTGATAGTGCTTTTTTTCCAAATGTGAAAAAAATGTGTGTACCTATGTTCATATGCTATGGACTCCGAAACTACTAAACCGCAATCAGGCAATTTCTGTATTGGCCTGAAAGTATTCCTGTGAAGTTTGGTCAAAATAGGTCTACTACTTTAGTATTATAGTACCTTAGTACTAAACAAAATTCTCTTTTGTTAGTCGCAGCAAAGTACGACCGATACCATCAGTCCAGTAGTTTGCTATACATATACTTAAGGTTGGACCACTTACACACTGTTGGTCGGCACAAAACTGTTCTCAAATAGACTTAGCCCAAGGCGCCTGCCTGACAGTTGTTGCCACAGGTGCCTGTCTAACATTTTTTTTTTTTTTTTTGTTGGGTGCAGCAACGCTCGCCGGGTACCCACTAGTGCATGAATAAGATCCTTTAAACATTAGACAGAGGGAGAATCAAGGTAGTCGGGTATGCAAACTACATGGTGACACAAGTGTCAGGAAAGTTCCCCTCCGTGCTAAGTTAAATCACGGAAATGCTCTGAGTAAGGTAAGCGCTTGGGCCAAAAAGTATGGTCTTGATATCAACTCGAGCAATACTGAACTGATGCTATTTAAAGGGGCTAGGATAGAACCCTACGATAGGCCATTGTTTAGCTTTCTGACCTTGCTTTTGCTAGAAAAGTCGGTTTGATAGGAAGTTATTGATAAGCTGCGATATCCTTAGGCATGGGATTGCTTTCAAAAGTTTATAAATGAGACCATCCTTCCATACGGTATCGCATGCTGGGGTTAAGTCGACAACAGCAACCAACTTGGAGTGCAAAGACAGATGGCCTCCATCAGGTGCATGCTGGAGAACGCTAAATGATCTATCACTTTGGAAGCCGACAAGCTCTTAACTCTCCTGGCTGTGTTGCAATCAGTTTAAAGAATTAATAATCTTTCCAAACTCCACACGTTGGATCTAGAGTCTTTCCACCAACATACCTTCACATCAGGGTTATATGAGTTTGTGGTATCAAAACGACACCTAGTGCTAATTGGGTTTTTCTTTTCTAAGTAGAACCACCACACATACCTACCTACATAAAGCTTGTTGGCATTTTGTAAATTAAAAACTTTCTGGAGCTGTGAAGTAGGCTTTGTTGGAAATATTGAGTAGGTACTTGAATGTCCTGTCTTAAGAGGTCACCTCTACACGATTCAATTAATAAGTAAGTAAGTTCTACTTACCGAGGATGTAAAACTGTGGCATCTACTACGGTGATTGGTACAGAGACAACAAACAGCACTTACTCGCGGCAGACTTAGGCAAGAAGACTTATGCTTCCGACACGTAAGCGAGCATGTTAAGGCAATTCCCATCAAAGCTATTTTAACGCCAGAAAATGAAAGGACAACATCTTTCGCAGGACAGTCGTTAAACATAGAATACACGACAATACGTCTGTCAACGGACTAAGGCTAATTGATTTCGCTGTTAAGCGAAATGTCACCATAACAAGCACACGATTTCCTCATCTCAATATGCACAAGTAGACATGGCGGTCCAATGATCATGTAACACTCAACTAAATTGATCATATTGCAATCAACGCAAGACATGTCCCCAGTGTTCTGGATTCTGGACCTTTCGAGCAGCCAACATAAACTCGGATTATTATGAGTACCTTGTTGTAGCGAATGTTTGAATGCGGATATTCCAAACTGAGTAACAAAGAAGAATCGCTGGGAGAAAATTTAACGTCAAAAAGCTACAATGGCAAGAGACCGCCAGAGTCTTCGCTGAATACGTATCCCGAAATCTCGCAATCACCCCTATGTCGCCAGCAAGTGCCGAAGACCAGTCGCAACGCTGCCATCATCCCATCAGAAACGCCGCAACTGATGTTCTGGGTTTCGCCCGACCAACACCTCGGAACCCCTGGTTTGTCTCAGAATGCCGGCGAGTGTATGCAGCAAAACAAGAGGCACATAAAGCGGAGCTACAAAGGAAGACGAGGTGCTGAGAAAATGGAAAAACTACTTCTGCAGACTGTATAGCGTCGACGAAGACCAACACACCACTGTCAGGCATAGTGAACCATTCAATAAAGACCATGGTATTCAACATTTCCGTCCACCTGATGAAAGCGAAGTGAGAATAGCAATAGCTAAATGGAGAGGCTTATTGGTTGAGGCCCAGGTTCACCCCGAACTGTAGCGCCACCTAAGTAAGTAAGTAAGATAGCATTATTGAAGCCGAAATCCAACAAGACTGCTGGACCTGATGGTTTACCGGCCGAATTTTTCAAGGCAGCTGGTGATGAATTGGTAGAGAGCATATACAAACTCATCTCGAAGATTTGATCAGACGAGTGTATGTCTAGTGAATGGAATCTCAGCATCGTTTGCCCGATCACCAAGAAATGAGACCCCCTTACTGTGCCAATTATGGAGGCATCAGTCTCCTCAACATCGCATACAAGATCTTTTCTGCGATAATATGTGAACACCTGAAACCTTTAATCAACAGCCTGATAGGACCCTATCAGTACGGTTCCAGAGCAGGAAAGTCCACCATCGATCAAATTTTCACACTTCGGCAGATCCTGGAGAAAACCCATGAATTCCAAATCGATACTCATCATCTCTTTATCGATTACAAGGCCGCCTATAACAGCATCTATAGAGAAGAGCTATATAGAGTCATGTCTAATTTTGACATCCCTGCCAAACTTGTCCTCCAGGATGTCGATGGAGAACGCTCGCTGCTCTATCAAGATCGGTAATGACCTCACCGAGACCTTCAATGTTAAAAAATGTTTTAGGCAAGGTGACGCGCTGTCATGTAACTTCTTCAATATTGTACTTGAACGGATTGTGCGGAACTCACAAGCCAACACCAGAGGCACACTCTACCAAAAGTCTGTACAACTGCTTGCATACACCGACGATATTGACATAATTGGAAGAACTCAGCGGGCTGTCACCGGTGCGTTTAGAAGCAACAAACGAGGGCAAAACCGAATATATGCTGTCAATCAGAAGGAACAATGAACACAGAAGAATTAGAAAAAACGTCATAGTGGGCAGCTATAACTTCGAGGTAGTAAGTGACTTCGTCTACCTCGGCTCTGTTAGCAACTCTGACAATGATACCAGTGCAGAAATCATGCCAAGAGTACGCGTAACTCTTGTCAATCGTTGCCTTTTTAGGCTCATAAGACAGTTCAACAGTAAACTAAGGGTATAGAAGGGCTGAACGCTGAAGGATGAACTTTATTGAAACCGGATGAAGATATCCTTGGTCGGTTCGGGAGAAAGATTCTTCGTGAGATATTCGGTCCCGTTTGCGTTGACGGGTTTTGGGGGAAAAGATTCAACGACAAACTATATGAGCTGTACAGCGACATCGACTTAGTAAAAAAAACTGCGTTTTTTGACGTTTGAGACGGCGAATGGACACCAACGCCCCGTCCCGCAGAGTCTTCGAATCAAACCCAAAGAGACAACGCATTAGAAGGCCTCCTCGCCGTAGGTGGCGTGCACAGTTCAAGGGGATCTCGACTAACTTGGAGTGCGCAATTGGAGGCAATTATCTAAAGACCGAGCTAAATGAAGAAGCTTGTTGGTGGAGACCCAGGTTCACCCCGAACTGTAGCGCTACCTAAGATAGTAAGTTTTGTGAATAACCAACCAGTTACGTGAGTTGTATTCAAGTTGACTATACAAAAATAAATAAATATTTGACGCAACAGCTCATCAAGTGCCACTCATGTTGTGTGCGTTATATTTTTCACACGAATGAAAGCAACCTACAGTTTCTTGCCGTATCCGATTGGCAATTTGTTTTGAGAAGCTTTCTCGAGACAACAGTACTCTCGGATGTTTGTCAGATGTTCACGAGAGATGGGACCATGAAGAAACTTTCTAATGTTTTCTGGGATTCGAACTTGGAATCACACTGGCGCACTTACGCCACGGCGCACGCTCACAACTTGACTATAGTAACTCCTTGAAAGTGATGCAAGGTGTTTGACTTAAGTATTTAAATAGGAATTTGTTTTGGAAGTCGATTATATGGCATCTTCATGACTTTTATTATATAGTCGAAATGTTTCCCTATATAAAGGGGATAGGCCAGTTTCCAGGAAAAGCATGTAATTAGGACAATTGAGAGATAAATGAAACGGATAAGTTTTTCGACCCGCTCATATTGCTTGGCATCACACACTTGAGCGGCATAAAACAACACCGAACTGCTACAAACAGCTTTTATTTTGAAAAGAAGCTCACCGGTTTGTTGATAATACAGGAGCTCTATGTTGATTACAAAACCATTTTTGTGGAATTAAGTCTATCATCGAGGTGGTGTTGCATGCTGAAGTTAGATCTAAGTAACACTCGCAGGTAATTTCTGTATACTCTACAATGGTTTCAATAGGCTGACCTACCCAGTGAAGACTACGTTGTCGAAGACAGCCCAGGTATGTTGATAGGAGGATGAAGGGCTCACCGCCACGAATGGCGATGCTGATGACGACGACGCTTCGATCGCTGATGTAAATTTAATTTTAGTTACAGGTTCAAGCCGCATAAGTGGTTACGTATTCGTATGTGTATGCAAACATTTGGGATTTCCTACCAGCACGCGACTTAACCTCAGACTCAGCCTCAAGTGCAAACACAAATATGTGCGATCATAAGATTCTTTGCACCTAACAACAGAACACGCCAGACTTTGAACATTTTACAAATATTTGTGGCATACTGACGCCAAGATCCGGAATCGTCATCGACTGTGTGAACGAATGTAAGGCTCATCACACCGTTTTGCACTCTGAAACCAAACATTGACCAGCATTGAGTGACGTCAAGCCGAGTAACCGCAGTGAAAGAACAATCAGGTTTATTTGAACTGATACGAGTATTCTGCGAAATGATGTCATCAAGATTATGTAGGTTGTTTCAGACTGGAAAGTGGAAATAAAATCCCCTGGTCAAGTAAGCCCTCAAGTGATAAGAAGATCTTTAACTTACATGCAGAAGCGGATTCGTATACAACACTTCAACCAAAAGGCATAATATACTTGTAAATATTAAGGCCAATGAGGAGTGCTTAATCTATACATACGTGTGTGCTATATAAGTTCACAGTCTTAACAGGCTACACGCAAACAACCTACAACTGTTCCATTTGAGCACCATACTATATATGGCAAAAAGATACCGTAGTACACGCGTGTTGTTGAAAGTTGAATTTATTGCTAATCTAACATTTCGCGCACAATAAAAAAATGTTAATGCCACCCTTGTAACTATACTTCAACTAAAAAATAAGGAACAACATTATCAACATGATTAGCAACTCCACAGATACACGAAACCTATCTACGTCTGGGCAATTGTAAAATGTAAGCCTCTAGAACACCGAATCTCTATCTGATGCAGATAAAACGACTGAAAGTGGCCTATTGCCACTCGAAACAGTATTTCATTAGTGAATTTATGGGCAAAAATATGAAAAACAAGTTCCCGCAAGTAGCGAACTTCACTTTTGATTTACGAGTATGTGCGGTGCACCGATGAATTAACTTGTATTGTGTAGATGAAGTGTACACATATGCGGATATTACATCATTCTAAAATGCACTCACAATCAATATCAACAGACGACGATAAATTACTGTTTTTCATAAAACTATTGTTTGTTGCGAACTTGAAATAAAAAAAACAACCATTCACAGATACGTAGATACGTAAGTGAGTGTCTAACTAACTACATCACGACCGGTAGCTAGAACTACAACTGAATGGAGAGTTACGTATAAAATTTAATTTGGTTTTGACAGAAATTCTCCCACATAAAATAAACAAATTAAAAAATTTGATAAAAAACAAATGGTTTGTGATAAGACTTGGATTGATAAGCGGGGTTTTGATTATAGGGTGGCGTCGCTGTGATTGATTCTTTATATCTTTTTGTCCTTAATTCAGTGTAACCTTTATGGTTCGTAAACAATTAATTGGGCCATTGAAATTGGAGTGCGCATACCTAGGCTGAAGTTCTTGACCTTAACGCTAAAATGATGACGTACAGATTTTTCTTTGAAATTTATCTTTGTGTAGATAATTTGTATCTGAACTCTAATGATATAGGAGTGCAGATTACAGTAGCTATAAGAAGGAGTAAGTAGATAAGTAAGTTTATTCAAGGCAATTCATTTGTAGTGCATATATTGGATTCATTCTTCTTTTTACAATTTTGAGTATACCATATATGTAATAATACAATTACAAAAACCAAAGAAAACATACTAATATAATATATACACTGTAGGCCAAAAGTTTGAGCACAACCTAGACAACTGATTTCATTCATGGATGGAGATTAAATTCTGTGAATTACATTGGGTTTTTTTACCAAAATTTTCTGCCTGAACAATACACAACACATTCAAATAATAAAAGTCGGATTGTACACCTACATTTCTTTATAGTGCGCGTTTTGTTTATAAATGTGGACAAGACCGCTTTTGTGGTTTATTGAGAAGTGTTTAGGTTGTTTCTAATTATTAAATTTTATGACTTTTGGTTGTTAATTCATTCATTCGTTTAAGACTCCTTACATCAAAAGGGTTCTCAAATCCCAAAATTTGTCGACCTGGATTTCAAGGGTCTTACATAAAAGCCACATTTTGAAGTCACAAGAATTTATTTATTTTTTTTTTTTCCCCGAGGGTAGGTGAAAAATCTTCCATAGACACTATGAGAATAGCAAGCGCGACACTACTATGAGTAGTGTCAGATTCTTACTGACTAAAAAAAACCACCCTTCGATATAAATGTGTTAGATATCGCAACTAAGTATTAACTTATCAAGCAATTTTTCTATCATGAAATAAAAACGTTTGGCAGGTTTCTTTCCACTGAAAGATCCTGCATATTCCGCAATCTAGACGCGGTTAATCATTATTTCGCCAAGTCGAAAGGTTTCGTCCTTTGTAGTCGGCGCAATAAATTGCTCTCATCCAAAATTTGTAGGACTGTATTGTTGACGTGTCCGATTAGTCGGTTTCTATGCTTTCTCGCGAAGCTTCTAGTTTTAGCTTCGATTGTCGGAATTCTGAGATCCCTGTGGATATCGTCGTTTCTAATATTCGACGGTGCTTGGACAATTTTTCTTAGCACTTTATTTTGAAAAGCTTGTAAAATCTTGGCATTTGTTTTCTTGGTACAACCCCAAAGTTGTATACCGTAGGTCTACACCGGCTTTAGCACTTGCTTGTATAAAAGCAGTTTGTTCTCAGTACTGAGCTGGGAATGTTTTCCGAGTAACCAGTACATTTCTCTTCATTTGTTTTCGAATTCTTTACGTTTCATTTTCACGTGCGAATTCCATTTCAGCCTTGCGTCGAGTGTCATTCCCAGGTATTTGGCCTCATTTGCAAAATGTATTCGGGCCGAGTTTAGGAAAATTGGCAAGTTATTAGTTTTCTTGTAAGTGAAATTCACGTGAACAGATTTAGATTCATTGAGGGCGATCCGCCAGTCCCTCGTCCATTCATTTACAGTATTCAGTGCGTTTTGCAGTTTTGCAGTCGTTTCTTCGATTGTTCTACCTTCCGCTAGGATAGCGGTGTCATCGGCAAACGTAGCAAGGATAGTGCCATCTTCGTTCGGTATATCACGAGTATATAGCAAATAGAGAAGCGGCCCAAGAACGCTTCCTTGCGGTTCGCCGGCCGAAATTTCTTTGTGCTCGGAGTATTCGACTCCATGTCTAACACAAAAGCGTCTATTCCCGAGATATGATTCTAGAATATCGTATAAGCATACAGGGAGAACTTGTCGTACTTTTCTTTTTTTCTTCAAGTGCTTTCTCGATTACGTCAATAATTCTATGCACCTGGTCAATGCTTGGTTCTGAACCCAAACTGGTGGTCAGGGATAAGATTATTTTCTTCTATAGTCGGTTGGAGATGCCTTAGTAATATCCTCTCGAAAATTTTCGATATGATTGGAAGAAGCGAAATTGGTCTATACGATTTTACCTCATTTGGCGGTTTCCCTGGTTTTAATACCATTATGAGTTCCGCAACTTTCCATTGGCTCGGCACGTGATTTAAGAGCGCAGCATTTACAATATGGAGAAGGTTAATCAATGCTTTTCTAGGTAAAACTTTGAGAATTTCTCCGGTAATCAAATCATAACCAGGAGATTTCTTAGGTTTTAGATTCTCGATCTCATGTTTGAGTTCCCTTAGCGTTGCGCTTGTGAGCGTTTAATCGTCAGATGGTAAATTATAGTAAACCGCTTGACCATCGTACGGTTTAAAGGTTTCTTCCAGGTGGGCCGCAAGGACATCCGCTTTTTCTTTTTCTTCCCCAGCCCATTCATTTTGATTTAATTTGATTGGCGGCGCGAGGGCTTTGGGCCTTTTAGTGCCTTTTACAGCTTTCCAAAGTGAATAATTGGAATCTTTTTTCGCTGTTAAACTTTCAAGAGCCTTTTGCACGATTCCTTAAATCCTTAATAGTCTTCTTCAACAAATTGCACAGACGATTCAAGTGTGCTTTATGCTGCGGAGCACGACTCTGTTGCCATTTTTTACTAGCTTTTCTTTTTTTCTTGACCAATTCTTTTATTTCCGGAGGATATCGTAAACCGTATCTGACCGGCGTTTTTCTTGGATTAGGCGTATTATTCCAAGAGGCGAGCTGTACGATCTCAACGAAGCGATCAACTTCAACAACAACCTCAAGTTCATAGGGTGTCGTAAGTGGAACGCTCAGTTCAACATTATCTTCAATTTCATTCCTAAAGCCTTCCCAGTTAGTTGTTTAACCAGTTAATCTCGCTGGCTCTAGGTTATAGACTAATTTTTCGCTGATTGTTAAAATAACCGGGGAATGATCAGGCGACAGATCAAAGCTCTCTTTATCTTTTGTATGGTTGGTAGATATTCCTTTCACAACGAAAAAATCGATCAGGTCAGGTATTTTCGAAGTATCAGTTGGCCAGTAAGTCGGTTTACCCGTCGAATGGAAATCACAACTGTACTCCATACCTGCCCCATAGAGCATTCTACCTTTTTTCGAGCTGTATCTTGAGCCCCAGAACGTACTCGTATGTTTCGCATTAAAATCGCCGTCAATAATAAAATTAGGTTTCAGGGATTCAAACAAGCTAGTAAAATAACTTTTTTCAAGCTCGGAACGCGGTGGACAGTAGATAGATGAGATTTTAAGAGTACGCTGACTATTTTTAACTCGAATCGTGCACAGTTGCAAAGTTTCAAGCTCTATCTTTAGGTCTTCGGATTGTTCGATGCAGTCTTTAATAAACAAGGATGATCCGCCTCTCGCTTTTCCCGAAGGGTGACAAGCGTGGTAATCGTTATAGCCTTTTATTTTTATATGCGATTCCTTTTTTACGTGGGTTTCAGAAATCAAGCAAATATCAATATCTTTTTCACGCATGAAGATTTCCAGTTCGTCAAGTTTTTGCAAAAGTCCGTTTGCATTCCTAGTACATATATTTATCATTCGCTTTTCATTCATATTCTAGATGAAGTACGAATTTATTTGAAATTCTTCACGACTTGAGTACACAACTCGTTAAAAATGGGAAAAGTCGCGGAGACTAAAATCGAGGAACGATCTGCAATCATTACTCTCCTTAAAGAAGGTAAAACACAGCGGAAAGTTGCCTCGCAGTTCGACGTATCAAGGGGCTGCGTTCGACGTGCGACGCTCAAGCCGGAAGTCTTGAAGATAAACCCTGGTCAGGACAGCCTAGAGCTACAACTAGACACTAGCATTGGCTAATAATCACAACAAGCAAACGAAGTAGACGAAAAACGGCACCCGAAATACGCGCCGAAATAAATGAAGCGCCACGGTGGGCAGCTACAATTTCGAGCTACTAATTCTGGCAATTATAACAGCACACAAATCAAGTACAGAATTACTCTTGCCAGTTGCTGTTCTTTTGGGCTAATAAAGCTCTATCTGAACAACTAGGGAGGCTTTATAAAAGACTCTGATCATCTCAGTCCTGCTTTACGGCGCTGCAACATGGACTTTATTGGAAGCGGATAAAGATATTCTTGGTCGCTTTGAGAGAAAATTTCTTCGTAAGATATTCGGTCCTATTTGCGCAGACGGATTTTTGAGGAGAAGATTCAATGGCGAATTATTCAAGCTGTACAGCGACATCAGCCTGGTCAAAAAACTACGTATTGGACTTTTGAGATGGCTAGCACATGTAGAGCGGCCCGCAGAGTCTTCGAATTTATCCCGAAGGGGCGACGCAGTAGAGGGCCTCCTCACAGTAGGTGGGGTGCAAGTTCAAGAGCACCTCAACTACCTAGGAGTGCGCAACTGAAGGCAATTAGCTATATATCAACCTAAATGGAGAGGCTTGTTGAATGATGCCCGAGTTCATTGTAGAGCCAATTACGTAAGTCAGTAAGATTTCCTTTGTGGGGATATCTTATATTGAAGGCATATGCCAACAAGCCGATGTGAAAAATCAAATCCAGTGCGTCATCGGTCAAATTGATCAGACAACGAGTATCAGACAAGAACGTCATTGAACATTTTGTCAAAAGAACCAGATCCCACAACAGTAGTACCGGTGGTCATTTGAGCGAATTAGTTTTTTTATGTTTAAGCGCACAATATCTACTTTAACATTCAATAAAAGTTAATTTGTTCAAATGCAAAGGGTTCGCCTTATTTTGAAATTAAATCCTGCGTCCAATTTGGGACACCCTTTATCTACATGTGCTCCACTTGAAAAAGTCTGTCTTCGAGATGCACTCTAGAAACAAATAGAGTAGCAATGTCATTAAAAATAATTAAATAAACAGAAACCTTTTATCAAGTACAATACAATCAATTTAATATTTTGTCATTCGCTGTAAAAATAAAATCTCGTAATTGCGGATCGACTTGAAGCATGCATTTATCAATCAGTTGCATAATACTTGTTGTTATAAAATTTATACAATACTGAGGCAATTCAAAAGTGATAATAGCTATTATATGTTTGCATGTATACTTGGTAAATTTCTTTTTATGACAAGCTTTTGAAATGTTTTTTCGAATAATTATCAAAGAATATTTATTTATTTCGTTTGGTTCTTCAATTTAATTAAATATTTGCTTTTTCGCAAGTCATGAATAATATTTTTGATTGGCACATCAATTATTATTAACTCATTGTTGGGTGATAATAAAAAAAATTAAATTCCATCAGTCGCAGTTTTTTTATGTATTTAAATAACACGCTAGAATATTTTCGTTTAATTTTATAATTTTAGGGGGATTAGCCTCTAGTAAAATACTAGTTATGTTGTGAAATGTTTTTATATACAGCCAATACTTTCGTTGTGTATCTACGACCCAATTTATGTGGCTGTGATTAAAATTTGAGCTTCCCCAACGTGTTTACCTGAATCATGTACCCTGTCATTATTTAGTTTAGCACTTAGAATAAAGTTGCGATGCAAAAAAAAAAAATCTACAGAGTCAACGTTCTATGCGATCGCGTGCTTCGAACAATTATCATAACGATCTTACAACTGTCTGAGATAATTTTTTTTTTCACACGCGGTTATATTACCTTTTTGTACCGACTTGAATTGCCATAAATTACTCGTATTTAAATTCAAAGTCGTGCCTAAAAGTGTTTTCATGTTCAATGAGATCGTTTCTCACATATCTGAAATACATTTCAGTTATTTGGACAGCTGGTTACCTGCACAAGTAACTTTTTACACTTTATGTAGATGTACTTTAAAAAAGTATCGACATCTCCCTAGGACATGCTTGGAGCTGAATAACATGCCTTAGATCAATATGGAACTCTCACTCTCCTTATAATTACACTAAAAACATCTGTTGTTGACAAGGGGGTAAACAGTTTTTTTTTGTCCTAGGATAAGGAAAAATCTTTAAGAAGACACTATGAGGACCGTCAGTGCGTACTCATAGTAGTTTCTTCTTCTTTCTATTTCGGCAAGGTTATGATCTGGAATCAAGAGATCATAGCCTTCCCACTTTACTGCATTTCTACTGATCCGGCTGTGGGATTCGCTGATTTCACCTCAGAAAATATGGGGAGACCTCCCGATTTTGGATCAGTTCATTACTGAGGCTATCCTAATGCTGTTGCCGTATAGTGTAAAATGTTTAACCACTCAAACGTATACCCTCAAAATAATCTCGTTTTTTGCCCACGATATAAGGACGTTTGGCAGGGAACTTCCCATTGGAAGTTCCCACTACCTTAGTAGTTTAAACGCAATTACTCGCTATCGCGCTTAGTGAAAAGGTTTGGTTATTTGTAGATGGCGCAGTAAATTTCTGTCATTCAAAATTTGAAGGACCGCATGATTTATGCCGGATGTTAGGTCACTCTACAAACCACGTGCAGCCGAACAACTTACGGAAGCCCTAGACCACTGCAAAGCAGACATTACAGCCATCAAAGAAGTGCGATGGGATGGGCCGGGCAAAAGGAGGATGAAAAACTGCGACATCGACTACTATGATTGCTACAGATAACAAGGACAGCGTCTATTCGGATTTAGATTTATTATTAAAGGCAGGCTTAGGCAAGAAGTCTTGAGTTTCCCGCATATGAACGAGCATCTCAAGACAATCCGTAACAAGGTTAAATACGCTCACGCCACTTGAGAAGATGGACGACGTGACGAAGGATGACTTCTACCAGCTCTTGGACGTGACATACTGGGGTATTTTAACGCAAAGCTAGGAAAGCAGGGCGTCTTTAGTAGCGCTGTGGGAAAACACACCATGCACGGCACCACATCCGACAACTGATTCAGGCTAGTGAACTTTCCGGTGGAACGAGATCTTGTCATAGTTAGTACTTGGTGGAAAAGATAAAAAAGCGTACATTGCGTTCTATGCTTGCAGCAGAATTTTTGGCAAAAAATGGGGACACAAACCTGCCATCATCCATTGGATGTACACAGCCATAGTTAGACCCATTTTTACATATAGGTGCATTGTCTGGTGGCCAATAGTAGAGAAAACCGCGCATCTCAAAGAGTTGGCTAAAATCCAGAGACTTGCCTGCATAGCAACCACAGGCGCCATTAGAACCACCCCGACCGCAGTACTTGAAACAATTCTCGCACTGATTCCACTAGACCTATTTGTTAAGAAATCACCCGCGATGAGTGCCCTGCGCCTAAAAGAATCCAACCTATGGAGAAAGGGCCACCGTAGCAGCTCAAGATGGGCTCACTTAGGCGCCACCACAGACTATCTTCCGCCATTCCCCGACTTCAGCACATCAGGGAACACTGGGAAGATGGTGGGGCCATTAGCCCGCATAGTATTTCAGTTTCACTGACGGGTCCAAAATAATCGGAACCTGAAATTGCAATATCACTTAGGCTTCTGAGCCACAGCAGTGCGTTGCAGGCAGAAGTCCTAGCGATAGCAGAGGCGTCACGAGAACTATCCACGAAACTTGTTACTAGGAAAGCGATTGATATTTACATAGATAGTCAAGCTGCTATAAAGGCCATCTCATCTGCGGTTATTAAATCAAAGCTAATAAAACGCTGCCGCGAGGAGTTTATTATGCTTATCCAAAGCCACCCATATTCTGGTGGGTCCCAGGACACAGAGCAATTCCAGGGAACGAGATAGCGGATAAACAAGAAAGGGATTAGAACAAGACCTGTCAATGGTCCAAAGCTCAGTCCTACCTCGCCTAACACTTGTTAAATCAAATATAGCACTTCAAACGACAAGCAGAAGAAAGATGGAGAGCACTCCCTTCATGCCGTGGCTCTAGAAGCATCTGGACAAAACATGACAAGATAAAAACCAAGCTCATCCTTACTCAAAATAGACAAAACTTCTCCTAGGTATCATTACCGGCCGCAACGTTTTGGCGGCCCACCGGAAGAAAATGCGGCTAAGTACAGATCATCCCTGCAGAGGATGCGGCAACACAGACATAGAGGAGGACATGGAACACTTCCTTTGCAAATGCCCTAGTCTCTGCAGTACCAGGAAGACGTCCCTTGGGGAGTATTTCTTCAACCATCTGGGTAACCTGCCTGAAAAGCCACCAACCACCATCATGAAATTTATAACTTCTTCAGGGTGGTTCAGAGGAGTCCGTTATATTAACACAAAACTCTGCCTATTTTGTTTTTCCTCTCTTTACAGTTCGTCAGCCAGGAAACTCCACGTCAGGGGAGCACAATGGATCCGTTTGAGATCTGATATTCACAAGAGAACATGGTTCTATTTTGATCGAAAAGCCGTCGGTTAAATCGGTCACATTGCGATCGCCGCAAGGCACTCTTCCAGTATTCTGGGTGTCCGGAGTTTCCGAGGAGCCAAAGTGGACTCGAATCGCTACCTAGTTGTAGCCAAGGTACGGATGCGGATATTCAAAATGGAGCGAAATCAATGAAATAGTGTGTTGGGAGAGGCACATTGGTTGCCATCTACTGCAAGAGAATATTTCCTACTAACTTGATGGGAAAGCCTAAACTACTCTCCTTTTTGCCACTTTGTCAAGTTCACATAATTCTTAAAAAACATTTAAGAATTATGAATTGAAATAGAATTGAATTGTACTGGTTGCACATTTGGTCTTTTCAATTACCAATATTTGGGGTCTCATCCAAAAGAAAGCTGAGTAGATAAGTGACTACCGCGGCTGAGTTTGCTGTGCAAATAAAGTGGAAATAGATATCCCAATCAAAATATTGAGCAAGGCGATGGAGCTGCCAACTGGGGAAAAAGAGGCCTGTTGGAGAACTATAATCTGAGTCAAGATGGTACGAGGCGGGTACTACTAAAATGATTGCGGCAGTGATTGCTTAGTGAGGGGAACGACGACGTGGGCAACGTTGAGTCTGATGATGAGAGCAAGAAATCAGATGCCGGTACTGGCTTTGTTAGTGGTACAAGTGCAGAGGAAAGCACAGGCGAGATTGAGGAAGTTTGACGTCGGACGACTACAATCGCAAGAGATCGCCAGAGCCTTTGTCGATCGATCTCTCTTAGTCTCAATCGAAGTCCTATGCCGCCAGCAGCAAATGCGGAAAACAAGTGGCAACGCTGTTAGAAAGCCATCAGAGATGCCCCCTCTGATGGGCAGGGTTACTCTCTGCCAAAATAACGAAACCCCTGGTTTGATGACGAATGTCAGCAAGCACATGTATCACTTAGAACACCTTGTGAACTAGAGGACGAAATTGATCGTTTCGTGGAAGCAATTCAAAGAGCGGCGTGGAGAAACACTCCTTCTAGAAGCTATAAGATCAACCGCAACGAAAAGTATCCCAGAGAAATCGTTGAACTGGTGAGAGAGAAACGAAAAGCACGAAAGAAATGGCAAAGCACTCGTGCACCGCAGCATAAAACGGTCCTTAACCGACTATGCAAGCACCACCAATTCGCAAAATCGATGGAAACTGGGCCAAGAGCGACAAAGAAAAGGCAGAACTTTTTGCCTTGCACTTAGAAGAAACGTTTAAGCCGTTCGACGGCCCTTCGTTAACGCCCGACTCCCCAGTCACGACATCTGACAACTTTAAAGTAAAAAAAGTTGCATTCATTGAACTGAGGGAAGTGATTAAAAATTTAAAGACAAAAAAAGCTCCGGGTTACGACTTGATAACGGCGCAGGTAGTCATGGAATTGCCGAATAAAGCTATTGTCAAACTGCTATATTTGATCAACGCTTCGTTCAGATTGCTTTATGTTCCGAGGCAATGGAAAGTGGCCGAGATTATAATGGTCCCGAAACCAGGCAAACCGCTAAATGAGAAGAAATCATATCGGCCTATTTCCCTATTGCCGGTTATCTCAAAAATATTCGAAAAACTTCTTTCCAAACGTCTACAGCCCGTAATCGACGAAAGACGTCTCATTCCTGACCATCAGTTTGGATTTAGAATTAAACATTCTACAATTGACCAAGTCCACAAAATAACTGGCGTGATTGAGAAAGCTCTGGAAGAAAAAAAGATTTGTTGTGGTGTATTTCTTGACGTCTCACAAGCTTTCGATAAGGTTTGGCACGAAGGCTTGGAATATAAATTGCAACGACTACTGCCACGGCAACTCTTTTTAATCTTACGATCGTATCTCACCGAGAGACCCTTTCGTGTTAACCACGGAAACGATAACTCTGACTTCAAGGAGATTGCGGCCGGAGTCCCGCAAGGAAGTGTCCTTGGACCACTTCTATATGTACTCTACACGCGTGACATCCCGCAAGAAAGAAACTGTGTCGTCGCCACGTTTGCGGACGATACGGCGATATTGACAACGGGAGATACCATTGAAGCAGCAACCGGAAAGCTTCAACATGCTATTAATAAAGTCCACGCTTGGACGAATTCTTGGCGTATTGTGCTGAACGAAAGCAAATCTACTCACGTCAACTTTACGTACAAAAAAGTGGATAGATTGCCTGTATATCTAAACTCGGCTCAAATACCGTACGCAAACGAAGCAAAATATCTAGGAATGACTCTAGATGTCAAGCTCAAATGGAAATCGCACGTGAAAAAGAAACGCGACGAACTTCAAAACAAATACCGACAAATGTACTGGCTACTCGGAAAACATTCGAAGTTGAGCCTACATAACAAACTGCTTATCTATAAGCAAGTGCTAAAGCCAGTGTGGACGTATGGTATACAACTATGGGGTTGTACCAAGAAAAGCAATAGAAACATCATACAAACTTTCGAAAATAAAGTTCTTAAAACGATCGTTAACGCACCGTGGTATGTACGTAACGAAGATATTCATCGGGATCTGGGAATTCCCAGCGTCGTCGAAGAGATAACAAAATTTGCGCGTAAACACAAAGATCGTGTTCACGGCCATTGTAACCGTACTATCACTCAACTACTTGACGCGAACAATTCAATTCGTCGTCTTCAAAGGACAAAACCTTTTGACCTCGCGTCATAGCATATGAAGGTCGTGAAAAAGGCAGGAACTTTCATTGGAATTTAACCTGTCTAAAGTGCTACATTTATTTTTAATCACATACGATCATCTTTTTCTAGAATAACGATTCTCGTCAGCGAAAATAAAACTACTGGAAAAGCACTGGCTTAGTTGTAGTATTAATTTTGAGGAGAGGTGTTTTTTTAGTGAGTAAAAATCTCCCACTACCATAAGCACGCGCGGTCGGGCCTTATGGTGTCTTTGGAAGATTTTTCACCTGCTCTCGGCAACAAAAAAAAAAAAAGCAAGCACATGTAATAAAACAAGACGCGTACAAAGCGGTAATGCATGATAGAACTAGGGATGTTCGCGAGCTCTATGAGCGGAGGAGAAAAGAGGAGCATCTACTTCTGAAAAATCAGAAAAGGGAGCATGAGGAGCGCTCGACTTTATAAAAAAAAAATATGCCAGGATTTCAAAGCCAGAACAGAAGTCTGCAGGGACGAAAATGGTAGTGTAGTAGTAGAATCGCAGTCGGTGCTGAGAATATGGAAGAAACACTTCTACAGACTGCTAAACAGCGACGATGAGCAATATTCCGCGTCAGGCAGAGCGAGCCATTCAACAGTGACGATTAGAGTCAACCCGGGCAGAATGAAGTGAGGATAGTGATATCTAAACTTAAACGCAACAAAGCTGCTGGAGCCGACGGATTTGCCATCGAACTTTTCAAGGCAGAAGGAGATGAGTTGGTAAGGAGCATGCACCAACTTATCTGTAAAATTTGGTCGGACGAAAGTATGCCCGATGAATGGAAACTCAGCATCCTTTATCCGATACTAAAGAAATAAGACCCTCTGAACTGCCCCAACTGTAGAAATATAAGTCTTCTCAACATCGCATACAAAATTCTGTCTGCCGCATTATGTGAACACCTAAATCCGATCGTGGACCTGATAGGTCCTTATCAGTGCGGTTTCAGGCTTGGAAAGCCCACAAAACAAATATTTGGCGCAACAGCTCTTTGAAGTGCCAGGGCCTAGCTTCTCGTAACCACTCATGTTATGTGCGCTATTTTTTTCACACGAATGGAAGGGACCTACAGTTTAATGCCGAATCCGAACGGCGATTTAAGAAGCTTTTTCGTGACAACAATACTCTCGGATGTTTGTCAGACGCTCGCGAGAGGTGGGACCGTGAAAAAAACTTTTTGGTGTTTTCTGGGATTCGAACTTGGAACCTCATACGTAGTGATCCGACACGCTAACCACTTACGCCACGGCGCCCACAAGTAGAAAGTCCACCCATTGATCAAATATGTACACTAAGGCAGATCTTGAAGAAAACCCATGAATATAAAATCGATATGCAACACTTCTTCATCGATTTCAAAGTTGCCTATGATAGCATGTATAGAGACGAGGTACATAGATCCATGACTATTCTCGGCCGTCTGTGCAGAATGATGATGGAGAACTCTCGCTGCTCCACCACAGTCGGAAAGAACACCAACGAACCGTTCGATGTCAGCAAGGGCCTTAGACAAGGTGACGTGATATCATGCGATCTCCTTAGCATAATACTTGAAAGAACTGTACGAAACTTACAAGCCAACACCGGAGGTACAATTTTTTATAGGTCTGTACAGCTATTCACCTACGCCGTCAGTGGGACGTTTACGAGGATTGAGATCGAAGCAGCAAAGATGGGTTTAGAGGTCAATGAAAAAAAAAAACAAAATATTATATATGCTGTCTACAAAAAAGACACCCAACATCGGCGTCTTGGACAGAAAGTCACAAGAGACAGATAGAATTTTGAGGTAGTAAAGGACTTTGTCTACCTACCATTTGCCTACCCGCAAATGACGTCAGTGGAGAGATCAAGCGAAGAATTACGTATAGTCTTGCCAATTGTTCTTTCAATGGGCTAGGAAGGCAATTGAGTAACTATCCCGAACTGCTAAGGTAACTCTTTATAAGACACTCATCATCCCAGTCCTGCTGTATGGTGCAGAGGCATGGACCTCAAAATTGGATGAGGGTGCCCTTGGTTACTTTGAGAGAAAAGTGCATGGACGCAAGTGGAGGAGAAGGTATACTCGTAATGCTGAAATATACAATGACATCGACTTAGCCAGAAAAGTTCATACGCGACTAAGATTGTTGGGTCATGTAGAGCGGATGGAGCCCAACGTTCCAGCCCGGAAAATCTTCGAATCTACCCAGGATGTACGGCGTAGTAGAGAACGACTTTGCAGTAGGTGGCGCAAATAAGTGGAGGGGGACCTTAACGGACTGGAGGCAGCTGGCTGGTAACCGGCTGTCTGGAGAGGTGTTTTGGTTGAGGGCCAGGTCCATTCCGAACTGTAGCGCCACCTAAGTAAGTAGATGCATTTGTTTGGACGCAACTGGTCGACGTTTTCTTTTGCTTGGGAAAAGTTTTCTAAGCAGCTGCCTGTAAGATTTCAACGAAGTGATCAATATTTGTTTCAATACCTTTCTTGGAGTCATTCCAATTAGTTTAAATGCTATTTAGTCTGGCTGGTCCAATTTTATAATCAGAACATCGCTTATTAGCATAATAAGTGGAGAATGATCAGAGGAAATATCGAAGTTTTCTTCCACTTTAATACAAAGAAATCGATCGGATTTGGTAGACCAGTATGATGGTTTACCCGACGAGTGAAAGCTACCGGCATTATAAAGCATTCAGCCTTATTGAGATACCTATTTTGAACCTCAGAAAATGTATGTTTCTTGTTTAAGTCGCCACCAATAATAAAATATGGTCAAGGACCTTGAAGATGCTTTTTAAATCACTTTCTTCAAGTTTGCATTACAGTGGACAATATACGAGTACGTGTACACCTATAGATGTAAAAAGAAAGATCTATTTCTTACGCCATCCGTGCTTACTTGCATTGCTTCTTCAATATATACTCTGCATGGTATTCGATACAATCTTCTATGCACAAATATGATCAGCCACTGGCTCGTTCCGATGGGTTAAAAGCGTGCTAGACGCTATAGCTCCTTATCTTAACATTCAATTGCTTTGTCAGATGGTTATAAAATGTCATAATTCCACGAAACCCGTTTGCCAATTTAATTTTTATTCATATCAAAAACATTTCTGTCTGAGATTTTAAGCTCTCAACCGAAAAGTCTATCAAAAAATAAATTCTTTTACCGTGCAAATGACTCATGGCTGTGATGAAATAGGTCTATAAGTATTCACCAGCCCCAAGTGATACCATTATCTCTAACAAACATAGATAGTTGAATTTTCTGCATAGTCATTCAGGAATTGATCATTTTATGCCAGTTTTCACTTTCGGATCGATTACTTGTGTTACTTTGCGTATTCAAATGAATGAGAGAACTCCATTCGCAGTCGTAATACACTGTAACGTGATTTTGGATGTACCCAGCAATTTACAGATAAGATATTCAACACCAATCGCATTCGAATCAATCAAATTTTAATTGGGATTACTATTTTTGGATTGAACACGCCTCGGCCAAGTTGATAAACTTCATGTGATGTGATTGGAATTTTTTTTTCTCTGAATATTCATAGAAATAATGTTTTATTCGATTGACACGACAGACAGAGGAAATGCTTGGCGAATAATAGAGTTCTTTCTACTTAATTTGCGCGCAAAAGATCAAAGTTTCATTATTCATTGGTTTATGATCTTATTGGCAAGTAATTCTTTTTCGACTAAAGTGAGTCACTCTATATTGAGGTTGAACTCTGCAAAGCAATTAAATCTTAATTACACTTTAACGTGTTGCTTGTACGCTTTACGAGTATAAGCTGAATGTGGGTTACTTAATTTTAGTGGAATGCTTTGACTTTTGGCATTTTATGTTTATGTACAAACAGAGACTCTTCGAATGGAACTAGAGTAAAACGTATTTATTGCGAATATTTATCATTGAAGATAGTCGTCTCTCCACATGGATAGCAAATGTATGTTTCGGTGTATTTTCCGAAACAATTTAGCACAACAAATTGTTGGTTACTATGTATTCAGTTTGGTAATGAACAATGGCCACTATATTTAGTTTTTACATTTGCCAGCCACTCCTGAATCAATATTACTTAAACATCAGCAAAATAAAAAAAGCAAATTTAATAAAAAAATCTTTCAAGTGAATCTTGTGGTTCTACAGAAGTCATAAAAGACTGCGGCTTAATCAAGGTTTTCTTTTTTTTATTTATTTTGGGTCATTCATTCATTCATCATTCATTTTCAATGGCCCGCTAATCCTTCATGAGGGTCGCGGGGGTAGGATGCTCAGGTGGACTCTCCATCCTTCTCGATCTTCCGCCATTGACTCCAATTCATCAGGAGGAATCCCTAAGCGGCTCCAGGAGGTATTTTAGGTAACTTTTATAATCACGTTTTGTAGATATTTTTAACGGATTGCAAAATGTATACCTTGTACTGGGTTGATTGGAACCAGAAACCACACTGACCGAGAGATTTAAAATAATGACAGAAGAGAAAAGCCAGGATAGTAAGTGAAAACATCAGGCTCGAACATGTGATGGTATTTCTGATGAACTTCTTTTAATCGCTTTGCCTTGGAGGCATATTGTTGCACTTAATACAAGATCAGCTAAGGTCTTCTAAAATTCCTCCGCAAAGTAGGTGAAGTAGACATAGTTGTACCACCAGATCAGCATACAAAATTACAATATTCATAGGCTTAGAGGTCTTTTAGTGATACAATATTTTGAGGACCATCTAGCTCAAAGGGTGGAAATAATCACCACTTCCAAGAGAACGTGGCTGTATAATGGCTAAAGGCTATTCACAGAGACCCGGAAACGGAAAGAATAACTACTAAATGCTCGAAGCAGCAGCCTCACCCCCACGAGTAGAAACAGATGAACTAGAGCCCCATGATCGAGTGAAAACGAAATAAGTGTAGCGGAGTGTAAAAGGGAACAATGGTTAACACATAAACCCCCTTGCACCAGAAATCGAAGGGGAAACCTACATATGGGTGGACAAAGCTCGAGAAAAAATACTCGCTGAAGAGTTCATATGATTGACTGCTGATCTCAGATGAGAATTAGCTAAAAAAAAAAAAAAGAAACATTTCACTTCGCATAAGCTACATAGACAATGACATGGTTTAAATTAGCATGAACAAACGAGAAAAGAGAAAAAGCGAGAGCGCTTCGAAATATGCGTGCATTTAGCTGAAGAAATAGTTCGAATAGTCCTAAAGCGAACATTTATTGAAGCCGAACTGAAAAGATTCCTGTGAGGACTGAAGGTGCTTTACTAACATAACCATTAATTATTATTACCATTAAGCAATATGTCGGTATCTTTCTATAAAACTCCGAGAAGGCTTTGATAACGTAAATCTGAAGTAGTAATATGTGTGGCCATATTTATTCGAATTTTCTAGTAATAAATATAAACAATTCAATCATTCACCAGCTATAGTATGTCAAAACTTGCTCGAAACATATACTAGAAATCAGAAGCGAATGCAAAAATTATAGCAAATTCTATCCAATTAGTTTGGACACCACCCATGGAGTTAGTACATATATAGGTATACCAAAACTAATAATCACATGAGTTTCAAACCACTACATCAACAAAATAACTCTTTCCTATCTCTTCCACTTATATCTTCCAATTGCATTTAAAAAGTTACACGCAATTCAATTCAATTCAATTTATTAACGGAAATTGCTTACAATAAGAAGATAACAAGCATCTAGTTAATTTTGCAAGCCTTAATTGTTATATTAGATATACATGTGCAAATAGAACACAAGAATAATGAGTAGCGGTATACGGAAAACTTTAGTCAAACGTTAAAGATGTTGAATCAAAAGAAACTGGATATATCGTACAAAATAGATAGATAGAGAAAAAAAGAAAAAAGAAAAGATTAAGACGTATAGATTAGACATACGTAAGTTAATATTAAAAAAGAAAAAGAAAAAGATATCAGAAATGACCCTGCAAAACTGATTGCTACATACTAGTAAGGATGCTTTAGAGAATGAAGCAAGGAAACAAGGAAAGTGGGTTAAACAATAATTGCGCCAAAAACAAAAGACCTCTTTAGACGATAAATAGAAAATTTAGAAGCCAACAATTAAACAAAGCTCAATCGGAGATTTTGGCAAAAATCTGGAGCACTTAACAGCTTTTGGTCACATGTATGTCTAAAGCTCAAGACTTCTAGCCTTAGTCTAACAGTGAAGACTAGTTAATCAAATATTTTATTTCGCAAGAAAAGATAGATTAATATATTATCATACATAGTTTCCGGGTCTATTTAGGTTAAACTATTATTGGCCGTCTAGCAGATTGACATTTAAGATACCTTCGTGTTTACTATATTTCCAGTACGCACTTAGGGCAGGCTTGGTAAGTGGCAGTCCGCACTTAGGGCAGGCTTGCGATGACCCATTCCGCACTGAGGGCAGGCTTAGGAAAGACCCAGCTCGCACTTAGAGCAGGCTTGGAAAGTGGCGGCAAATCCGGTGTATGTCCGGTCCGGTCAACCAGGGTGGTTCTGCCAGACGGGAAAAAACCTATCGAACGAGCCGGCTATGGTTAGTAGCAGACTCGTGTTTATTTTGCCCAATCACCGGAGTGAAGGCGTCAAAAAAAGGGTGGAATGGTTTGCAAACGATTCTCGGGAGAGGCTGTCAAGAGTACGCTGTATTGGCATTTACACCACTTCAGCAGACTCTACCTACTGCTTTCCATGCAGTCTTCTTTATGTAAAAATCCTGCACAACGAGAATGTGAATTATGAGCCAATTCAAATTCTCACTTACGTTCTCGTGTCCGACCTTTGAATGTACTCCTGTCACGGTTGTGTGTCAAATCGTTCTCCTCTGAGGAATTGGAGTGTGCTCCTATCTCGATTTGATCGTCAAGGTTCGCTAACTGCCAACAGATAGGGGCCTCCGCATTAAGTGTGTGAACGAACCCATGTGTAGTGCTATCATTTGATGGAATAACCAGGCCACCAGTTGGTCGGTGTGCTGCGGCAGGGGGAAGGATGACTGAATGTTAATATTGTGATGCCAGTCAAATATGTCAAATATTTCATTTACATAACGACATTTCTATTTTAAAAACTTCCCTCCATAATGTATTTTCTACCTATACATCAGCGCAGTCTTAGTGAAGTTATACAACGCGTTTTATCCATGGTTTCTATGTAAAATGCTCAACGTTCTTTCCTCATTCAGCACAGTTGCACCAAAGTACCTCAGGCGGTATTCATTCAAAATTGAACATATCGCTATAAAGTAGGAGTGGGTATAAATAAAACGAAATAGTTAAAAAACAGTTTTTCATCTCGTTATGACGTAACCGTTTTGTGATCCCTTATTTTCGGATCATAACCTCGCTGAAAAAAGGAAGAAGAAGAAGAAGTGAAAGTGTGAAAATCCCACACTTAAACTCCATATAAGAAAATCGATTTTGTTTTTAGCTGTGAGTTATGCTTTCGTTAGCAATGCAATGACTCCAAACTGAAGAGATTGCACGTTTGGCTTCCGACAGCTTTGCTTTAAGATGTTTTATCATATTGAGATTTGTGGTTATCAGAACTCCTAGGTACTCGCTTACTATTTGAATACGTTCACCTTGAAAATTCCACTTTTCACTGCGCGTATACCTACTGCTTCCACCTTTGAATATCATCGTTTTCGACTTGTCCACATTAACATACAGGTTCCATAGATTGCAGTACTCAGCTAGAAAATCAGAAAGGCAGACAGACATCTTTACGTGGCCCAGTTAAATTCCTCCAGTGAAGACCATTCCGCATCAAAAGAAAGGTTTATTCCATTGCTTACAGCAATTCCCTAGGAACCAGAATTGTTTCCATGATAAAGCGTGAAATGGCAGATTCTGAATTAAAATCGATGTAATTGATTTACATCAAAAGCACTACAGTTGGTCTATTAAGAGCGAACCCTTTACAATCTTTCTCATCGAAATCTCTTTTCCATTTTCGAAAATGGCTGAAAAATCGAAACCTTATAACGTCTTCGCTGAGTAAAATTGTAGTGCATCGTTTATCACATCTGCAGAATTTTAGTCTAGAAATGGATTAGAAGACGAATGCCTGACAATCACATGAACGTATTCAATGATTCAATATGGAACAAAATCCTCTTGCAAAATTCAAAAAGTTAAAAGTGCATATTTTGTTTCATTAGTCTAAATTTGGTTTTGCCAGGGTCTAGCAATTTTTGTAAGTAGACTATTTATATATAAATAGGTTCGTGTATAAAACTCATAATATAGTAATAGTCTCAAATGGTATCTGCATACGAAAGCCACCTGAAACTACCTTGAAGACACATGAATTTATTATCTCTTTCATTCATGTTTGTACACTTTCAACAGAATTTACACACTGACTCAAGAGATGTGTTTACAAATACAAATACAAATATTTGGCGCAACAGCTCTTTAAAGTGCCAGGGCCTAGCTTCTCGCAACCACTCATGTTGTGTGCGTTATATTTTTCACACGAATAGAAGGGACCTACAGTTTTAATGCCGAATCCGAACGGCGATTGGAGAAGCTTTTTCGTGACAACAACACTCTCGGATGTTTGTCAGACGCTCGCGAGAGGTGGGACCGTGAAAAAACTTTTTGGTATTTTCTGGGATTCGAACTTGAAACCTCATGCGTAGTGATCCGACACACCAACCACTTACGCCGCGGCGCCCAGAGATGTGTTTGTTGTGCCTATTTTTTGATTTATGTATTTAAGCTGCAAGAATTTGTATACAAATTAAATTCACTTAAATTAAATTAAAAAACACGTACAACAAAAACCCTAATCTAACGAGTCCTTGGCATTTTTACGCTGACTCTTTTTGAGTCAACATCTTGGCATATAATTTCCTCATTCTACGTTAGATTAATATTTGCTCGTCTTCTTGTAAGGTCAATGCAAAATACTGACAATTCATGAAATAAGAAATAAAATTAACGCTCAGGAATATCAAAAGATTTTCTAAAAAAGTCAAGTGTAATCGTACCGACGACGCACGTAAGTCGATTGCCAGGCGGTGGATGGCAGCAGTTGAGCTAGAGCTCGCTGAACGTAAAACAGAATTAGTACTAGTAAGCAGTCACAGGAAAAGAGAAACAATCACCATCACTGTAGGTGATCATAATATAATATCAAAAACGGCTGTCAGATATCTAGGGTGATGATTGATGCTAGGCTCGCTTAGAATAGGAATACCTTGAAAGAACGTGCGAGAAAGCTACAAAGGTGAGAACTGCCTTATCCAGGATGAATATGACGAACATTAGATGACCCGGACAACAAAGGAGACTAGTTCTGTCAAGGGTGATGCAGTCAGTCTCATAATATATACAGCATCAATCTTTTTTTTTTTTATATAATTTGCGCGCACTCAAAGGGTTATGAATACATTTAACATGTTTACACACAGTGCGGGCGTTGGAAAGGTGGATAGAGAGAGAGAGAGAGAAAGATTTTGGTGTAGTGGTTCTTGAAGCTCAATTGTTTATGCTTCAGCTATTCTCCGGGGGTGGCGTCCAGATAACTGGGGAGATATTTGTTATTATTGTCATTACTTCTGATTCACAGTACTTTTTTCCCGATAACCGATGTCAAGGGCAAATCATCATTAACAGAGCGAACAATTTTTCCAGCCACATGCCCAAGCTACTGCCAGTGTTATGCCTTCGCAGTAGTATTCACAGAAGCTTTTGCAAATGATCAGACTGACTTTATATATTTCATGAGAAATAAATAAATGCTTGCTGACATCAGGATTTGAACCATGAACCATTAGCGTGGCAATTAACAGCGTTACCACTACACCATTGCCACCCCCAAATCCCCAATCTGGACCAAAGCAGTGTCAATTAAGTCGTATGCAAAAAAGATTAACTCCGTCAACCGACTATGCGCACTGAGGGTTTGCTGTGCATATCGGACAGTGTCAGATGATGCTATATGTGTCATCGCGGGCATGTGACCTGCAAATATCTTGGCTAGCGAGCTACAAAGGTCCTACGATGCCAAAATTCAGGTACCCCGAGTTTCAGCGAGAGATATCAAGCTAAAAGAAAAACAGCGAAGCGTAAAGCATGGCAGGAGAGATGGAACCGGTCTACAAAGGGAAGGTGGACCCATTGACTTATACCGGATATCAATAAATGTGTGGGCCGGAATCACGGAGAAGTGGACATGGCTGCTTTCGAGCGTATCTGAACAGGTTTGGTCTCAAGGAATCTCCTCTTTGTTTAAATTGCGGAGAGGCTGGAGAAGATGCGCAGCACCTATTTTTACCAGCGTTTCAGTATAGAGCGCAGAGAACTAGAGGAAAGAATTGGAGAAATACCAACTCCCGAGAGCATTGTGAACCATATGTAAACATCGAGCGCAATATGGGACACTGTGAAACAGGTTGCAGCAATAATCATGAAGGAACTTCGACGGTTGGAAGTTGCCCAGACGGAACAAAGAACAGCAAACGCTGAAATCAATGATGAACCAGCAAACAGCGAAAGAAGAACATAAATTGCAAACCAGCCCCGCGAAATAATACCTAAGGGTAGTCCCGCGGGAGGGTAGTAGAAGTGTGCAGGATGTGAATTAGTACGTAGGCGCATTCCTGGCATCGATTACTTGGGTTTGCGAATCGTGCATTCTATTTAGTAGCCCGGGTTACTAATATCTTTCGAAGATTAACACATCTTTTGGGGCAACCAAAAAAAAAAAATTTCGGTTACTCCAGAGCTCTCATTTGTATTGGATCTCCTGCTCTCAATTCTATTCGTATTTTATAATAACAAAAATTGTGCATAGAATCAATTTTTTGGTTTTTTTTGTTTCTGTAAATAATTAAATTAACATAAGTAAGCCAATGTTTTACTTGTTCTGCGCCTCGAACAATTAGGTTTTTCTGTATGTCCTTAGTCCTACTATGTGCGCTAGCAACTACAGCTGTTGTCACCAAACCCACAGTATGGGATCCACCATACTCAGTTCACGGTACCCTACAAATTTCATATGATCAAATTGCCAAACCTTTCTATGCAAGGTATGATAAGCGAACCAGTCGTTCTCGTATCGATAACTGTGGTGGCATGGTCAAAACCTACCAATTGTCTCAAGAACCACATTATGGAATTTATCTCAAAATGGCACCAATTACAACATCAAAAGAAGACTTGTAAGGATACCTGCTTACTAGTTAATGAACAGAGTCGAGGTCCAATCAATCTTACCAGTGGTGAAGAGCTTCACTCTAATCGGAATAGAAATTCTCTTGGGAAAGGTCTGTGATAAGTTCCACTTGGAAGAGGCCATTGGCATCAAAAAGAATGCCTAAAATATACGCGTACGTTAAAAGAAATCACCAAAATACCCCACCTCACGTATGCGAACACTCTGTTGAATTCGCACTATGATCATTAGCTACTCTCATGATGATGTTTCAAATGGAGTTTTCCAAATTGATCCAGATATGCTTTGCTTAAGTTACCCTGGACCTAGTGAGGGTCACCAAGCCACCTGTAACCCGATAAAAGAATTCATTCATCCAACCAAGGATCATCATGTCAATATGTAGTTCAACCGACTTAAATGAAAACATGGAGTTCATTGCATGAATAATACTGAACGCGAGTCCCGTAAGAACATCATCTTCCGTCAGAATCTGCGTAAATTCCATTCAAAGAACCGCGCAAAGTTGGGATACTCACTGGTATTCAACCATTTGTCTGATTAGACTGAAGATGAACTGAAGACACGATGTTGATTCAGATGGTGCGGAGTGTACGACACCAACAAACCATTCCCTTACAACACCCAGAAGGATACTCTTCCAGAACAATTCGATTGGAGCTGTTACTACTGCTGGTCTTTCACTGCAGTCGATGTTATAGGAAGCACCTTCTTCCTCAAAACAGCGGCAACTTAGTTCATCTGTCGCAATAGGCTCTAATCGACTGCTCCTGGAAGTTTGGCAACAATGGCTGTGATGACTGCGAAGATTTCCACGCTTAACAATGGATGATGAAAGTCCCTAAGTATTCCAACTGAGAAGGATTACAGCCAAGACTTGGGTCAGGACGATTTATACCAAATCGACTATGTCAACTTGGTTGCCAAGATCTCTGGTTTTGTGAACTATCCAAGCGCCTTCAAAATTTGTACGATTAAAAACAGACTACTGTGGGCTTCACTTTCTACTGACGTGGTGTATGTATGGTATGCTACGAACCCGAGTGCAAATATCGAATAGAGGATTTGGATCATGCAGTTGTGGCTGTCGACTATGGAAAGATATATGGCTTCTAGTATTGGCAGGTTAAGAACTCGTGGTCTACCTACTGGGGTAATGATGACTATGCACTCATGTCCATTAAGAACAACAACTACGAAATCATGACTACCCCCACATATGTAGTAAAGGCTATAAAGTTGCGCTGTGTTTGTGATTTCCTGGATTAGTCGTGAGTTACACATTGACTCAAAAGATCCGACTCTCTTGCCATTACATCTTGACATTATAATTCTTTATATATTATTCGTACATCACCTCGCTCTTGTTGCCAATACAAAATACTGACAACTGATTTAACTGATTTGAGACGCAAGAAATAAGAGTAAACTGAAAACCAAGTTCAGCTGTGAGTAAGCTAAATAGACTTAGTAGTAATCTAGTAGTAATCCCTGTAAACAAAACCATTAAAATCTATTTAGTACTTTTGTTCTTCGTCATAACAAATAAACATTATCAACATGCACGCATACAGGCGCACACCACACGAAAAGATCTCTTTATCGGCACCACGTTAAGTGATCTTCAAATATTTTCGAAACTATTTAATACGTATACGGAAATCAGCATGATGACTTTGCATTTTTTAACACTCTAACTGACAAACCAAATCGCTTATGCTAATCTCAATAAATGTAAAGAGTCAATATAATTCGCGATCCGTCATAGATCATGTCGTTGTAGCTATATTGCTGGAATACTACGTGCTGTTGTACACGTCATAGTACAATAACATCATGATACTTAGTTGTAGCAATAGCTGAAACTGGATGGGCTTTCTTCAGCCTTGTAGCTTTGCAAATTTAAAAGATTTCCCTACAGCTCTGCCTACAAATACATTGGTAGTCAAATCTGCTCACTATATGAATCCATTGATGACTATTCAGATTTGAATCAGTTTTAGAGCTCTAATCTGGAATCAATCCATCATCCGATAATACCGGCAATATATGGTATGCAGGTATGTGCATCTGTGTGTGATAGAAACAGGTCTGAACTGAATATTAAAGCCGCATTTTTAAGATCTTTTAAAAAACAACTTCAGTACAAAATGTTCTCCTAGAAAGCTATTGATGATACAAAGAGAATCTTAAAGTAGAGACAAAAGGGAATGTCACTTCACAACAAAAAGACCTCATCAAAATCAAGCATCACCCATGTATGGAAAAGAAAAGCTAAATACACATAACGTCAAGGAGGCCCGACAAACATACCGAATAAGATGTAACTTCTTCAAATGAGTACCACAAAACCCATGTACGACAGTCGTAAATGTCAACCCAATTCCCAGGGAATGTAAATTTTCACCCAAACTTGGATATCGACTACATAAAACCAAGTAATTTGTCTTTCACTAGTAAATAAATCACCCAATAGCACCTTATAGATACACCGCACATATAATTAATTTTATTGGATTCTTTGGATAACGACAAACGAGATCCCAATGAAATGTATTTGAATTGTTTTTTTATGCCGCACACTGTAGAGGCATATAGAAAAAAACGGTAAAATTAATTTAAGAAATAACAAAAAAAAAACAACCAAATAGATTATATTTAACTATCAGCGTCATGATACTATAATTGATATGTGACAACAGAAAACACATTTCAATTTAAAAAAAAAACACAATTTAATGACAACGCAAATTTATGAAAATGTATCTTCCATCACGAGCGGCAAATGTACGAGTATCTGTTGATTTCGAAAAAAAACAGCAGAATCATTCTGTGTCAATGGAGGTCAATTCTTGTAATTTTATTTCACCATTTCATCGCGTAAATATGTACACAGATACTCTCTGTGTCGCTTGGTCTTACATATTTCAATTAACTTCAGAAAATCAATCTTTTGTAACTTTTATCTGGATGAAATCATTTAACATGCATCACATCGATACAAAACAAAACAAATTGCACACACACTCTAGGAGCACACCTTCAATTTCAATGACTGGTATTATAGATACAATTGCAATTCAATGGATTACATAAGATCACTAAATATAATTAAATTTATTTTTGTTTGCGTGGAAAAATACCATCTACAACGCACCTTTTTTATCACAGATTTGAGAATTTTCTTTTAAAAATACCGTTATCGCTTATATTCTTATATTTTCTATTTAATTTATTTTTATTTAATATTTTTTTTTTTTTTTAAATCAAATGTTGAACTTGAAATATTCTTTTTATAATATACACTTCGATTCAATATCACTTGCGGTTGGTTTGTTGATGTATCTCTACGCGTCCAATCCGCTAGAATGAAACTTCAATACTGACTCGATTACAGAGGCGAAACTAATTTTTTAATAAAAACCACAGAAGTTAACCGAATAAATAATAAAAAAAAAAGCGTAAGATATACAGAAACTTTTTCGTTTTAACCACACAGTCCAGCCAGTCAAGAGATATTCAGCTACTTCGGCTACGTAATTGATATTTCGCCGTTGAAGTTGTTGTTGTTTGTCGACCAACTATGCCGGGCGTGTTATCTTTAGCACTTCATCAGAAGTTCATCGAAATGAATGTATCTAGAGAGAGTGTATGATATGTGGGAGAGCGTGTATGAGTATCTGCATTTCATTCATCAAACTTTATTTGCCGGCTTTGACTTTGGTTTATGTATCGATCGATTTGCAGACGATCGTTTCGACTGGAAATCCAAGCTTTCCTATGACGTCACATGCAGTAAAAGATAGCCGGTATAGGTATGTGGTGTTTGTGCTTCAAAGTGATTTGTAGGATGACTTGATGAAAATTTGAATAATGATTTTGTTGGCCAAGGGCAATGGGGGGATTTCCACGTTGGGTCATTAGCACAGAATCGCTAATGGGGACTGAATGTACGAAAATTGTTTATAATGATTTTGTTCTAAAGTTTTTTGCATGATTTGTAAATTTGTTGAATGAATTATTGCCTTTTGTGTGAAGTTAGTTTCCTTATAAGAACTGTACACAATTTTTTTTTTTTTTTTTTTTTTTCTCTTGTACAACCCATGCCCGCGTGGCAACGACACTACGACCTGAAAGATCTATTGTATCGGAGAGTTGGAGTTAATCTAACAGACGTACTACCTCCCTTATGAAAGTGAGTATGTCTTTAGTAGCGGAGCATTTCAGTTCCACTGAAGTAAGTATCTCCTTGTGGAGAATACGTTTGTTTAACCAGTGTAGTGCCGGGCATTCACAAAGAATGTGTTCGGAAGGTTCATCCTCCTCTAAACAGAACCGACAGTCTTTCTCTTGGCACAGGTTCATCTTGTTAAGATGGTATCTCAGGCCTCTTAATGCTTTCCATATCTAAGTTAAGGATTTCCTTATAGGACTAGGGCTTGATTAATCGTTTAGATTGTCTTAGGTGGGCGCCGTGGCGTAAGTGGTTAGTGTGTTGAATTACTACGCATGAGGTTCAAGTTCGAATCCCAGAAAACACCAAAAAGTTTTTTCACGGTCCCACCTCTCGCGAGCGTCTGACAAACATCCGAGAGTATTGTTGTCACGAAAAAGCTTCTCACATCGCCGTTCGGATACGGCACTTAACTGTAGGGCCCTTCCATTCGTGTGAAAAATATAACGCACACAACATGAGTGGTTGCGAAAAGCCCTGGCACTTTAAAGAGCTGTTGCGCAAAATATTTGTATTTGTATTTTGTATTGTCTTAGACCTGGCCCACTAGTCCAGTGGTCTAGACGAAGTTTGTTTTCCCATTCGTTAATCAGCGTTGTATCTGTCGCCCAATTGACGCCACAATAAGGTTCAGGACCTCTGAACACAGATTCTGAGCCAGCCCTAGCAAGCTCATCTGCTGATTCGTTGCCCACAATTCCTTGGTGTCCAGGTACCCAACCGAGTTTCACCCTGTTGTATTTGGCAAGGTCTTGTAATGCATGGTAGCAGCATTTCACGGTTCTGGAGTCCATTTGGTTGGACGACAGTGCCATAAGTGCTGCTTGACTATCTGAGAAGATATGTATTCTAGCGCCTTTGATCCCCTTGCAGAGATTGCTTCTACCGCAAATTTCAACGGCATGGATTTCAGCCTGAAACACAGTGGGAGTCGTACCCATAGGTACCGAAATCTTTGTGTTGGGTCCAGAAACCCCAACTCCAACTCCTGAATCCATCTTCGAATCGTCGGTGAACCAGACCAGACTTCTAGGGTCCAGTGTTGTAGCACCAATGGACCAGTTTTCGCGGTCCAATATTTCAACCTCGAATAACCTACCAAAGCAGTGTTGCCTGACCATAATATCTGGTAAAGTGCAGAACATGTCTCTTTTAGGGATTAAGTTGAGTATCTTTAAATGCCCCACAAGGTCACGTGGTTTATACTCGTGATCTAGCTGCAGCCTGATAGCATATCTAGCAGCCATCTTCCTAATGAAGATAGGTAAGGGTGTAAGC
Source organism: Brachypalpus laphriformis (assembly GCA_945910035.1). NCBI lineage: Eukaryota > Metazoa > Arthropoda > Insecta > Diptera > Syrphidae > Brachypalpus > Brachypalpus laphriformis. The sequence goes on from OX246753.1 coordinate 41,989,724, forward strand.
CCAGCAATAGCTTCCAGAGCTGTCGTAGGGCAGGTGCGCATCGCACCTGTAATGCCAAAACAGGCAATTCTTTGCAACTTCTGCAACTTGTTTGCCGTTGTCTGCCAGAGAGTTTTTGGCCACCAGACGGTGGCCGCGTATGTGATAATGGGTCTAACCATCATTATGTACAACCAATGTATCATCTTAGGAGAGAGACTCCAAGTTCTGCCGTATAGGCGTTTACTGGCCCACAGTCCTCTAGTAGCGCGCTCAGTGGCGGACTTGATATGTGAATTCCAATTAAGTCGTTTGCCAAGAATTACACCAAGATATTTGACCTCGCTGGAATAAACTAGTGTGGTGCCTTTGATTGTAATAGGTTCAAGGTTGACCTGTGTCTTCCTTGTATGGCACCAGAACGGTTTTACTAGGATTGATGAATAGTCCTTCTTTGTTACACCATTCTACAACTTGAGATACTGCACTTTGCATGACGTTGGAAATTGTCGTGCTGTGTTTACCTCTGATAAAAACCGCCAAGTCATCAGCATAACCGACGGTGGTGTAGCCTGACCTGTGAAGATCTACTAACAAGTTGTCGATGACTATAGACCATAACAGGGGGGAAAGAACTCCTCCTTGAGGACAGCCTTTGGCTGCAGTTATGGACACCGACACTCCCCCAGAGGAGGAAGTAATGAATCGACTTAACAACATGGCCCTGATCCATTGGTTGGTCGATTCTTCGATACCTCTGCTACTGATCGCCCTTGCGATCGAGTCGTAACCAGTGTCGATGTCAAGAAATGCACACAAGGCTAACTCCCTTGAACTGAGTGTTCCCTCTATCTTTTTGACGAGATAGTGAAGGGCACCTGCTGTAGATTTGCCTTTCCTGTATGCGTACTGATTCGAGTGCAGAGGGTAGACAGATATAACCGGTCTCTAATATGGATATCTATGAGTCTCTCCATTGTCTTAAGGACGAATGATGTTAGACTTATAGGTCTGTATGATTTAGGCAGCTCGCTAGGTCTATTGCCTGGCTTGGGGATGAAAACCACATTAACCTGCCTCCAGGTGAGTGGTATGTATCCCCAATTGTAGCTGGCTCTAAGTAAAGCTATCAACCCCGGCAGGATGAGGTCAATTGACTTTTGGAGAAGCGCTGGAAACAGACCGTCACCGCCGGGGGCTTTAAAAGGTTTGAATGTGCTTACCGCCCATTCAACTTTCTCTGGACTGAATATTTTTCCAGATAAACTATTAACTCTCCTGTCCACATAAACCATGTGGTTAACTATGTTCGAGTACACATGAGATGTGTTAAGAGACGAGCCTGAGAAATGTACCTGAAGTAAGGTTCTAAGTGTATCCACACGGTCCGTCATGTAGGTTACGTCATTCTTCTTCAGTAACCCTACACAGTTGACATGATCGTTTGCGAGCGATTTATGGATTCGTGCCGCTGTAGGCATGTCAGCAATTGTTTCGCAGCATTTCCTCCAAGCAGCTCGCTTAGATCGTCTCAATACTAGATTGTATTCTGTGAGAGCAAACCTGTATTCGTCCCACCTCTTCGTTCGCTTTGCAGAGTTGAAGAGTTTTCTGACTTTCTTCCTAAGTTCCGCCAGTTGGTCATTCCAAGGCACTTTGCGTTTGCTAACATATGTCTTTGGGACACAGCTGTCGTGGTAGGAATCAAGCAATATATTGTTAACTCGATAGATGTGAGAAGCATATCTTTTTTTGGGAACACTAGTTCACGATTGCGATGCCAATCCGTAGATTTGGGATCGTATCTATTAGAGGCATATGAGAGTTGGCCAGGTATGTCAAACCTGATGTGCTGATGGTCTGACAGAGATGCTTCATCTGATACGTGCCAATTTTTAATAAAATTAGAAACAAATGGACTAGCGAGGGTGAGGTCAAGTACCTCCTCGCGAATCGTCTTAATGAAGGTAGGCTTAGAGCCTTTGTTCAAAATATCTATTTGTCTGCTTACAAAGTATTCTAAAAGACAATCACCCCTTCTGTTGATGTTGCTTCTACCCCAGACCTCATGATGTGCGTTGGCATCGCATCCGATGTACTGTACACAATAACATACAAATTGAGAGTTGGTATTTTGTTCGATGCACGAGTATCTCTGCCACCAATTATCATTTAGACAATTTAATGACAGGAACAACATTACATGAGTGTGGTATCAAACAAATTTAAGATAAGGTTGTATCTGTTTGGACACCGCAGGGACACTTTTGGAGAAGATGCTGAAACCAAGGCTTACAGCAGCGGGGCACAGAGCAGGAGACTTCTCCTGCACGATTTCAAGAAAGGTTACTCTACGATCCGAGTAATTTTTTTTATGTATTTCGAAAACATTATAACGAGTAAGATAAACAAAGTAAAATAAATTATACAATTAAAAGTATTACAAAGGTTATGAAAGTTACATTATAAAATTGCACAATGTATCTATTTGTTCAAAATCAATAAGGTATTTAAATTCTGCAGCCATTCAATTGCAGTTGGAGTTGCTTCGTAGAAATTCACAGGATCCCTCTGATCTCGAATGCTGCGTTCTTGGACAATGTGCTTAATAGTTTGTCGGGCCGCTCCACAATCGCACGCTGGAGAGTCAAGGATGTCCCTTTGATAGAGAGAATCAGCAAATTTACCAGAGTTTGTTCTAACCCAATTTAGTTTTGTCCAGAGCTGTCTTGGCAAATCGAAGCCAGGGAGCTTAGAGTATGGGTTTAAGACATAGGTGAATGTATTATGCTTTGAGAATGACCAAGTTCTATTCCACTCATCTTGAATTTTAAAGCAGTTGAAGAGGTGATAAGGACTGCCCAAATGGCTACCATTCAAGGAAGATCGTATAGCAACTCTGGACGTACGAAATGTCTTCAGTTCAGCTAGGTGGTGCGACATGCTGAGTGCCCTCGAAAATACCTTTGATATTCCCAAATATCTGTTGCGGATGGTGAAAGACTACCTCGAGGACCGGAAGTTGCTATACATCACCACAGAAGGACCTCGAAGTAAAGAGATTACTGCTGGTGCAGTGCATTACTCAATCTTAGTACCTGATCTCTGAAACATCTCCTACGATGGCATCCTTTGTATGGAGATGCCTGGTGACACCTTCCTGATGGGGTATGCAGATGATATCGCCGCGATGATTACGGCAAGAGACACCACCAACGCGCAAAGAAAACTCAACCAGGTGATGAAACGTCTGCATTTCTGGATGGGAGAACACGGTCTAGGTTTGGCCACAGAGAAAATGAATACAGTCCTTGTGACCAAGAAGAGGATTAAGACTATTGTCGATTTTCAAGTTGGTTCTGAGATGATAAGCAGCAAGGAAGTGGTGAAATACCTAGGGATGGTCCTTAACATGAAGCAATAGATAAAATCTGCATCTGAACGAGCCACGAAGGTTACAACGTCGCTGAGCTAACTAATGGCAAACCTGGGTGGTACAGTACAGAGGCGCTTAGCACTACGTGATGCAAGTTCTTACCGAACGGTGTCGGAACCAGCCATCCTCGTAGTCGCAGGAGTGACCCCTATCGATCTCCTCGTAGTAGAGAGGAAGTACGTCTACGACAAAACCTAACCTAACCTAGATTCTCAAAAAAATGGTATAATGGTAATGGTTGTTACTTGATTCAAGTAACAACAATAATCATTCAAAAATGTACTGTGAATCAAGAACGAATGCGAAAAATATAGCTTTCCACAGCTTTCTAGTGTGTTGGTTTAGCTTAATGGCTCTTTATAGGTAATTGTTGCTGGACTGGATTTTGGATGCCATAATTTTATTCCAACTCCAGTTAGTGTGATTTCATGGCCTGGTCCTTATTTGTATCTCTCCTTGCTTCCCGTGGAAAGTCTTCATTGGACAGGTAATGAAAATACTCGACTCAACGCTTTTTTAATTGTTCATATTTTATGATAAATTTAACTTTTATGTATTCAATTTGTCTCATATCATTGGTACTCTTGTTTCTTAGTTTTGCTATCCTGTAGATAGTCGTTTTCTCATCCGATGTATTGAACTTTCAGTAGAAATCTTCACACGTATCTGACTAAAGTTAGTATGGTATCAAAAAATAGCACACCCGTGGTTGATAGGAACCAATCAGAGGGCTATAGGCTATAGGCAAAGCTAAAATTACGAATGGATGTTATACAAAAGTTGTCAATTTTAAACGTTTCTACGGCTCTGTTGCCTCTTCCTAAGAAACGACTTATTTATTAATAAATGAGAACATCCTCACACACTAGCTCCATCTGTGTAGAAGCATATGAATCGATCTTGCAACCCCAGATCCTCCTCCCAATCAAGTCTGCAGGGGATGCGGGTTTCAAAAATTTTTTTTTTTCGAACAGAAGTAGTAGAAGTATATAATCGCTATCTTGCGGAAAGAAATCGATATCGTTAAAGATAGAGGAGTGTCCGGTACTAAGTCTAGAGCACTGCGATATGCCCTCCATGCGAGTGGCTGCAGAAACTGCCACTTGTTTGCTATAAATATCCAGATGACAAGTAAAACAGAATGACTCGAGCCATTGATGGGGTGGCACTTAGTACTCCACTGATGATTAAAAGCTCCCTCGATATCGAGAAATGACACCAGTGTAGGTGTAATCTAAAGATATTTCAATGATCTGCACTAGCTAGTACAGGTCCGTTTCTACCGATATTCCTTTGCTGAATGCATGCTAAGAGGCTGGCAGCATAATAGGCTAAAGGTTTTCGGGGAGATAGCTAAAACTTTTCACAGCCTTGATGTTTCAGAGGTCTCTTCTATTTTCCACAGACGTGTCTCCAAGATTTGCGTTGGGTCTTCCTTAAGTTTGTCTTAAAACCCTTGAAGGCCTCTTTGTATAGAAACCAATTTGAGAATCACAAGACTCTTTCGCCCATCTGAAGAGCCCTCTGCAGTCGATCCGAAGAATTCGAATCTTGTAACTCCACCAGAGAGGTTAGGCTTATCTCTGTGTGCTAGTTGAGCAGAAAATCGACATCTCGCGATTAAGAGCACCATATCGTTTCCCTACAAGAGTGTCTAGCTCGTGGATATTATTGGGAAGTGCAAAAATCCCTAGTCTATCCCTATACATAGACCATTCGGTGTTTCTGTAATTCCTAAAAACCCCAGGGAGAAGCCTTGATGTTTATGGGCCAGGTAGGCCGAAGCTAGCCAGTATTTCCTAGATCTGTCTTCTAGGCTTACAGTCATCGTATCATGATCGCTGTATATAAGAATAAGAATATATTTAGTGTGCTCTTCGCGGAAATGCAAGTCCCAGGCTTATCTTCGTTCCTCACATAGATTAATAAAGCATCTTGAGCCCACACACCGTGCCATTACCGACCCAAGCTTCCTGGAGCAAGACAATGTCTCCACGATACACACATTATTAAGCTGAAAACATACTTCCGTCCCCATCAAACATATGTAAATTTACTCATACTGATATATAAGTGACAGGTTGTATGACGCGGCATTTGTGTATGTATTTCCTTATACGCAAGATGTTACTTTCTCTCTATGTACCTTATAACTGACTACACGGCAATAATTCAATATCGACTACTAATAAAATAGATCTTATGGCATCCTTGCAGTATACTTCCGATTCAATTTGCATGGCAGAGAAAGAACCTTGTAAATGGAACTTGATGCTTGTAGACCAAAGTTCATAAAGCCAGTTCCATCATTATTGTGCATATTTCTAGACAAAAGTTCATATTTAATTTATTATCACACTTAAATTAAGTGAAATACTTAACAACATTGACTTAATTTGTTCTAAAAATAGAATGTGATAAAATTTGCATGAGAATTAAATTAGAAAATCGATGATAAATAAATGATACAAGTATGTATATCTATTAAAAGTATCACCGGCTTAGCTTAAGGTTCCTCAATCAATAAGGGACTCGCGTCTAACCACTTAAGTAAGAAAAGGGTGCTAAGTCCTTCTTTATGAATGCTTTCCATATTTCCTTCAGCATAGTAGTCCTGCAATAATCATTAAAAAGGAAATTTTAATATACTCAAAATATTAACTTACTTACATACATAACAAATTTTCTTCTTCCTTTTATCAGCGAGGTTATGATCTGAAAATAAGGGACCATAACCCGCCCACTTCAGCACATTTCTACTGATCTGCCTGTGGGGTTCGCCTATTTGACCTCAGAAAATATCGGACGGCCCGCCGATTATGGATCACTCGGTTACTGAGGCCAATGAAATGCCAATGTCGTCGCATTTGTGTGATCCTGCCGTTTATAGGCCTGCCTTTCCTACCTCGCGATGTCTTTGGAACGTGCATTGATATTTTCTTTTTAACGGGGTTCAAATGATCTCTTCTTTGAACGTGGCAATACCAACTAAGCCGGTCACGCCCTATTTTTTGTACGATGGTTTCCTTGATGTGAAAGCTTCCATGGATCTTCAAACTTCTTATTTAATCAAGCCTTGTCACTCCTGCTGTCATGCGAAGCATCTTCATCTCAGCTGCCGTTAATTTACCCTCATACGATTTGTACAACGTCCAACATTGTGAACCGGATGTGAGCGCTGGCCAAAACTAAGCTGGAAGCTTAATATTGAGCAACGAGTAAAGAAGGCCTGTGTGGCTTTCTATGCCTGCTGCAAGACCTTTGGCAAGAAGTGGGGACTTCGCCCGAAGATGGTCTTATGGATGTACACTGCCATGGTGCGCCCCATTCTCTCCTATGGATCGCTAGTCAAGTGGCCTGCGCTAAGGAAAGCTTATAACATCAAACTTATCAACAGGGTACAAAGAACTGCGGCTATAGGCGCAACGGGTGCCATGAGGACATGTCCAACCGAAGCCTTAAACGTTGTTGTTGCACCTTTTACTATTCGATCTTCACATTATGCAGCTATCATCATGTAGTGCGGTCAGGCTAAGGGAAACGGGATGCTGGTGCACCAATCCGTATGGTCACAGCAGTATCCTGAATTTGCTACCGCAGGATCTGGTAGCTAATCTGACCGACTATATAACTCCCACAGTGAACTTTAGAAATTACGTCACGGTCAGATTCCCAACCAGGGCGGAATAGGAAACTGGCGTACTGATAAATTAGTTCGAATCAAGAATTTTCACCGACGGTTCAAAAATGGACTGCGGGGTAGAAGCGGGGATATTCTCTGATTCCTTCAATATTTCCAGGTCGTACCGGCTTCCTTAATCGTGCAGTGTCTTCCAGGCGGAAGTCTTTGCTATACGTGAGGCCTGCCGCATACTCAAGCAAACCTCTGCACCCCAAAATACGATTGCCATCCTCATTGACAGCCAGGCGGCAATCAAGGCTATAGTATCTGCCACTACATCCTCAACGTTAGTAGAACAGTGGAAAAAAGAACTCGCCTCGATTAGTCACCGGCTAAGGATCTATCTCCTTTGGGTTCCGGGTCACAGAAACATTAAGGGGATTGAGCGGGCTGATGAACTCGCGCGGCAAGGATCTGCCCTTGATGCTTCCCTAGCAAGGAGGTGAACGTCCCGTTGGGGGTCCTTAAGGGAGCCATGTTCGCGCACTATCTGCTAAAGGCGGATATTAGATGGCAGGGGGTGCGGAACTGTGTCATCTCCAGGCAGATGTGGCCCAAATACTCCCTGAAAAGAACGCAAGATCTACTAAACAGAAACCGCACAGATTTCGCAAGAACTGTGGCAGTTAGTACTGACCACTGGCCCATCGGCGTTCATGCGGCCAGAATAGGCATTACATTTAATGCACACTGTCGCAGCTGCAATACTACTGATGAAATAGAAACAATCTTACACTTCCTCTGCAAGTGTCCGGCTTTAGGCAAGGCCAGACAGCGCACCTTAGGTAAATTCTTTTTCGACAACCTTATAGAGCTAGCGGAGATTGGCATTGGGGATATTATCAGCTTCCTCAATGCAACGGGGTGGATTTGAATAATCCTTACCCCCTTTTTCTTCTTTTTTCCCCTAGTAGTTAACATCCGTCAGGTCACTTGAGTTGTGGCAATAAAACGGCGCTTCTGCGCTAATTAAGTGTCAGCATGGTTTGCGGACACAACCACTCCTACCTACCTATCTACCTATATGAGCGCTGGACGTACAACTGCGGTGTAGAGGCTTCCTTTCAACTTAGGTGGAATTTTTCTGTCGCAGAAGATAGCGGAATTTTCTCGCCACTTCATCCACCCTACGCTTACGCGATGATTGATGTCGTCATCACAAGTTGCTTTGCTATTGATTTATAGATCCCAGATATTTGAACTTTTCGCACTTGGGAAGCACTGTTCCATTCAAATAAATATCTGGAATAGGCCTGAGTGGATCACAGAACGGGCAACACAAGTACTCTGCCTTTTTTGAACTAATGCGATACCCATTTCCCTCCAGAGCGTCCACCCACACATCCAGTGCTCGTTGCAGGGATGTAGGATCCTCACTTATGATGGCTCCACCGTCAGCAAAGAATAACTGATGTACCTTGAGGTCCATCACTTTACCTTCAAGCAGATAATCAAGGACTGTAATAAAGAGCAAAGGGCTTAAAACGCTTCCCTGGTGCACGCCGACTTTGATCGGGAACTCTTCGGTTACTCCAGAGGGCATCTTACACTTTGCCTTTGCTCCTTCGTACATGTCTATGATCATCTGTACACAGGTTTCTGGAACCCCTCGATGTCTTAGCGCCACCCATATCAGATCTCGTGGTTGTCTGTCGAATGCCTTTTCAAAGTCAACCAATACAATATGCAAATCGCTTAAGGAATCACGATGTTTTTCCATTATGATCCTTATACTTTGGATTGCATCTGTGGTTGATTTACCCGAGACAAACCCGAACTGATCATCAGATAGCCGTATTATTTTTCGCAGTCGGCCACCTAATACCCGCTCAACGATCTTCATGGTGTGTAACATCACCTTGATCGAATGGTAGTTATCACAGTTTCGCGTATCACCCTTCCCTTTGTATACAAGGAAAAGGTAACTTTCCCTCCATTGATGCGGCATTGGGTCATCTCTCACAAATTTGGAGATGAGAATTCTGAGCCATCTGAACCCGACCTCTCCCATCTTTTTCCAGAACTCAGAGGGCATCTCGTCTGGCCCAACCGCTTTTCGTTTTTTGAAGTATTTGACTGCCACACTAACTTCTGCGACTGTAATGTCGGGTATTTCTTAAGAGTTAGGGGTGGCTCTTGGAAAGTATAGCCGGGGAAACTATTCATTTAAAAGTTCTTCATAATACTGCCGCCACCTCTGCAGAATTTTGTCGTCATTCACAAGAAGCTGGCCGTGAGCATTGTTAATGAACTTTGGCGAACGAATCTCCTGAGCATTCCACCTTCTTTGGGCGGCTATTTGAAGATGGTTGCGCACTTGTTCATATTGTGTCTTGCGCAGCTCCTAGTAGCCTAGTTTGCATCAGCAACCGGGGAAGATATTTTCTCCAGCTCCCGAAACAGGCCCTCCGTACTCTCTGCTTGAAGCTGGGCGCACTTCTTCTTCGCTTTTTTCTTGCAGCATCTGTATTCCATTTCGAGGCGAACTTTTTCGTCACTATTATTAGAGGGGCACTTTGACCAATCTTCGAAAGCCGCTTTCTTCTAATTTATCATCTTCCTAGCTTTACTCCACCACCATGTTTCTTTGGCGTGTTGATGGTGGCCTTTTGAAGCTCCTAGCAGTGATTTGGCCTTCTTTAAGCAAGTTCGCTGTAGGGAATCCCACATATTTTGTGCTCTGCACTCTTTATCCTCAGCTCCGTTGATGGTGTGAGAGAGGTAATTGAGACCCTTGTTTGTTTGCTTTTCTCCGGTGTTTTCATAAAAATTTCTGTTAACAGGAGACGGTGTTGCCGAGCGATTGCCTCTCCCAGGATCACTTTGCAATCTTTTACCCGAGGCTTCATGAAACTGGCTACCAAATGGTAGTCAATCTGAGTTTCATCTCCACCACTGCGCGTTTCTAACGTCTAAGAAACGCGCCCGATTTCCAGTGTTTTTCCATTTCGTCTCTTGGACACACAAGATATCCACCCGCCTTCTATTCATCATCTTTTCCAGCTCGTAACTTCGACCGGTCATGCTTCCAACGTTCCAAATCGCGACCCTCAAATTTCTTCCAAACTATTTCATATAGATAGCTAGCCCCCGGAATCCATATAGATCTGACCCGAACATTTCTGCTCGGTCCAGGATCAGTATCATGCGCAGAAGTGGTAATGCCTGGCGGGATAGTGTCTTTCTTTTTAGCAAGTAGTTCTTGCAATATTCTTGCGATGGTCTTTGACACGTGCATGCTCCTGTTTTAGTATTGTTTGATCTTTCTTCACGACACCGGTGATCTCCAGTCGTGTCAACCCACGGACTCGCATGCACACTTGTGGGAGGGTTTTTAAGGTAGTATATGTGTCGCTAGGCTCACTTGGGTGTTATATTGCCTAGATGTGATTTGTCCCCTTAGTCGCCTTTTACGACAAGCGCTAGTTGTTGGGGGGCGCTGCAGTGATATTCTTAACCCGTCCCTGCACGGGGAATATATACTTTATTGCCTGTAAGGCTTTTTTTTAAATCATCAATACTTTGCCCTTCTTTATCTTTTTTTTTTTTTTCGTAATGTATTAAACTGTCAATCTCGGCAGACGGCAATTATGCACTGTGTAATTATGAATTAATAGCCGTATTTTATTATCACCCAAGATCCATATAGATCACACGACGAAAATAAAACGATCCGGATCTGGATCAACGAAATTATTTTCCTTGTATCTTGTAGTGTGGTTGTGTAGCCTACCAAGGAATAAAAAAAAAAAATTCTGGATCACGAAATTGATCCTGATAGAAAGCAAGATCTCGTATTGTTGTTGTATTGCATAGAAATAAATGATCCATATGGATCATGAGCGATAATAAAATACGGCTAATGTTAAAAAGAATTATTATTATTATTTAACTGCAGTGTCATTGAGAATTTCACAAGCACTTCTCTTTCACGTAATAACTTGCCTATCATTTCTATGAACTACATACAACATCAATTCACATCGATCAATTGAAAAAAAAAAACTTCTCAAAGATAAGACGACCACGCACCGTTCATCCCAAGACGGAACCAATATGTGCGCCGCATTTCAATTAAATAAATTCTGCAGTCTCATGCTGATAGTACATAAAACCAAATCAAAAACTAATATACAATTTCGACACAGTCATTGGAAACGTGCTGTCGGATAGAGAGAGACACTATTAGATACTTTTTTATCCATCCACCACATATGTTGTGATAACCCGCAACATGCTCAAATTTATGTACGAAAACGAACGATTTTTTGAGCACATCAATCAAAGTTGTTAAACTGTTTGCCCAGATGTACATAGGCACAAGTGCGGGCTTCCAAGCTGATGGCGCCAATTATAGTAATCGACGCATTCCCATCAGCACTGACACAACGCGGACTATCTGCGGCAATTGAAGTCAATTTAAATCAATTGACGTGTGGAAGCAAGTGCAGCGTCAGTTACACTTAACCATGAAGTAGGTGAAATTCAATTTTTGTTATCTACACCTTCAGACTGGTGGGTAAATAAATCCTAGTCGCATGACTAAATTGATTACGACATACGTCACTCAAGTGTTGCTAGTTTGGATGAAAAATTAATTTTATTGCATCCCCACCCTCATGTGCCAAGCTCTTCTTGTATCTCAAATCCGCTAATTAAGTTACCAGCGAAGTTATTTTTTATCTAAGTTCCTGATGCTGATGCTTATCTTATTCGTGAGTTGTGTACAAGTCATCTGTCAGATGTTAAGTTGGTTCGTCAACATTTGCAAATAATTTTCTGCTGGCTTAATTTACATACAGCCACGGTAAAGTGGGTAAATTTTTGGTCATGTAGGTATGAGTCGAAAGGTTTAAGCAGAATTCGCTAAAGTACGTGCGCTGTAGATACAAGAGTGATGTGATGACTCACGTTAAGTGACAGTTAGTTCGCGCGTTACTTACTACAGTAGAAGTTGCAAACCTTGTTGGCTGAATAATGACTTGCGATTTTCTTGTTTTTATTGATTACTCGGCATTATTTAGTGGGTCTTTCTTGCCGTTGTTGATTTAAGCCACAAAGGTGTGTACTCAAAAATGAAAGCTTTAATGGAGCTGAAGAGAGCTGGTGTGTCTCATTCTGTCACACAGTGGCAATCTTATGTGATGTATAATATGGTACAATTAAAAGACAATAAGTTGCATCAGTTGAAAGGAATTACAGAGGAAAGTGGGACAGTCTACTGAGTGCCAATGACCACAACAGACCTCAATTCATAGTAATGGGAGTCAATGGAAACTTGTTCCATTGAAATGTTTTAATTGGTGCACATGTCGTTTAATAGAGAAATGATAATGATTGTGTAATTGCCAGGAAGTATATTTGGTAAAAGGAATTAATCTCCCTGGGAGTCTGCTCAGCACTAGGAAATGAGGTCATTCCCTTACTTCTATGAAGTCTATACCCGCTCAATGATGACACGAACAGATGACGACTGTCTTTTCAGGATTGCCTATTCTATAGCCTCTCTGAATAGACAGTTGGATATTCTTCCTGGGAGTCCACCTAGCACTAGGAACTGACGTCATTCTCTTGTTTCTACGAAGTTTATTTCCACCCAATTACTTGTCTCCACCCAATAACGACACAAAATGATGACAACTGTCTTCTCAAGATTATCTATTCTGTAGCCTTTCTGAATGAAATGTTGCATATTCTGACAGCAAACTACTTAGTCATCCCTTCCTCTCGTTCTATGAATCTGCTTATTCAAATAATTGTGTCGCTTTTTTGCAAGTTACCTGGGGAAAACCCATTCATAAAACTCTGCATTATCATTCAAATTAGTAACACCAGACTACTTGGTAGAGGATGGATATAGTAAAATTATTTAGTTCTCTAAACATTTATGAGTAATTTGAAAGCAAGCTGTCACCATAAAGACAGCTTAGAATTGTTTTCCTTTTGATGTCATATAAGGCTGCTATTAACCTATAAAACAGTGAGTAATATTACCAAGTATCTTCTCCTTAACGATATGCAAATATTCAAATAAGATTTAATATTTTATTCGTATGAATGTTTGTTCATTCAGTAATAATTAAGGCGCCACAATTAAGCATAATGAAAATAAAATATTTTTGGACGGCTAAGAAGTTAATCTTTGGACAGATAAAAGTCTTAGATAAGAAGTAAAATTCACGTCTTTAGTTTTCAACTGAAATGTATATAGTACTATCAATGGCTGCTAGAGAAAATATGAAATAAGTTGGAGCCTTCTCGCAGATGTAAGTCTGAACTTTAGTGGATGAGTTGGAGAGCACTTGACGAAACTCCGAACATGATGGTACGCAGATGTTCTTGACGCAATATAACTCGCAAGACTGAAAGAAAAATAAGACTTATTGTGAGTATACTTATTCGACAAACTTAGGGTGAGGTGCTATAAAAAGTGGCTGCCTATATTTTTTTCCGATACCGGCGTCTGCTTTTATAGTTTATTGAAGATGACGGTTTATAGATGCAGATAGTGTTTCCCCTCTTTCATAATTACTTACTTAATTAGGTGGCACTACAGTTCAAGGGTGAACCTGGCCTCAACCAACAAGCCTCTCCATTAAGCTTGGTCTTTAGCCAATTGCCTCCAGTTGCGCACTCCAAGTTGGTCGAGGTCCCCTTGAACTTGTGCGCGCCACCTACGGCAAGGAGCTCCACTACTGCGTCATCCCTCTGGGTCAGTTTCGAAGACTCTGCGAGTGGGAGCATTGATGTCCATTCGATTTACATGTCCTAGCCATCACGAACGTCCAATACGCAGTTTTTTGTCTAGGTCGACGTCGCCGTACAGCTCGTATAGTTCGCGATTGAATCTTCTCCTCCAAAACCCTTCAACGCAAACGGGGCCAAAAATCTTACGAAGAATTTTTCTCTCGAAGCGACCAAGGATATCTTCATCCTCTTTCAATAAAGTCCATGTTTCAGCGCCGTAAAGCAGGACTGGGATGATCAGGGTCTTATACAGAGTCTCCTTAGTTCTTCGGGATAGGACTTTACTGTTGAATTGTCTTATAAGCCCAACAAACAGCGATTGGCAAGAGTTATTCTTCGATCGATTTCTGCGCTGATGTAGCTTTTAGAGTTTATAGCAGAGCCTCGATGTTATAGCTGCCCACTGCGATGTTCTGTCCAATTCGTCGGTGTTGATTATATCTTCTTGTTGACAATATATACTTGGTTTTGCCCTCGTTTATCGCTAAACCCATTTTGGCCTTAATGCTAACAAACGCATCAGTGACAGCCCGCTGAGCTCTTCCGATAATGTCTATATCGTCGGCGTATGCAAGCAGTTGTACAGACTTGTGATAGATTGTGCCTCCGGTGTTGGCTTGTGAGTTCCGCACAATCCGTTCAAGTACAATGTTAAAGAAGTCACATGACAGCGCGTAACCTTGTCTAAAACCTTTTTGACATCAAAGGTCTCGGTGAGATCATTACCGACCTTGATGGAGCAACAAGCGTTCTCCATCGTTATCCTGCACAGACGAACAAGTTTGGCAGGGATGTCAAAACTAGACATGGCTCTATAAAGCTCTTCTCTATAGATGCTGTCATAGGCGGCCTTGAAATCGATAAAGAGGTGGTGAGTATCGAAGTGAGTGCGAAGATTTGATCGATGGTGGACTTTCCTGGCCTGAAACCGCACTGATAGGGTCCAATCAGGCTGTTGATAAAAGGTTTCAGCCCTTCACACAATATCGTAGAAAAGAGTTTAGATGCGATGTTGGGGAGACTGATGTCTCTATAATTGGCGCGGTTGAGGGGGTTTCCTTTCTTGTGGATCGGGCAAACGATGCTGAGATTCCATTCATCAGGCATACACTCGTCTGACCAAATCTTAGAGATGAATTGGTGTATGCACTCTACCAATTCATCGCCATCTGCCTTGGAAAGCTCGGCCGGTAAGCCGTCAGGTCCAGCAGCCTTGTTGGGTTTTAGTTTAGATATTGCTATCCTCACTTAGTTTTTGTCAGGTGGACGGAAATTTTGACTATCATCGTCCATGTTGAATGGTTCATTCTGCCTGACAGCGGGATGTTGGTCTTCGTCGCCGTTATACAGTCTGCAGAAGTACTTTTTCTATATTCTCAGTACCGACTGTGATTCTACTACGAGGTTTCCATTTTCATCTCTACAGGTTTCTGTACGGGTATTGCGTCCCTGACACGTTCTTTTTACCTTTTCGTAGAACTTCCGTACATTGTTCCTGGAGTATAAACTCTCGATATTCTCAAACGCGCGCTTCTCATGTTCTTTCTTCTTCTTTTGGAGGAGCCGAGGTTCTTCTCGTCTCTTTTGCTCGTAGAGCTCACGAGCAGCTCTCGTTTTCCTTTGCAGCGCCGCTTTGTATACCTTTTGTTTTTCGCATGCACTCGCTGGCATTCTTCGTCAAACCAGGGGTTTCACGGTGGTGGGCGAGCGAGACCCAGCACATTAGTCGCGGTGTTTCTAATAGCATGTTGGCAGCGTTGCCACTGGTCTTCGGCACTTGATGCTGGCGGCATAGGGGTGATTGAGAGATTTTGGGATACGCGTTCAGCGAAGAGTCTGGCGGTCTCTTGCGATTGTAGCTTTTCGACGTTAAATTTTCTCACAGTGATTCTTCTTTGTTGCTCAGATTGGGATATCCGCATTCGTACACTGGTTACAACAAGGTAGTGCTCCGAGTCTATGTTGGCCGCTCGGTAGGTCCGGACATCCAGAATACTCGAGGCATGCCTTGCGTCGATTGCAATATGATCAATTTGGTTGATCGTTACTTGATCATTGGACCGCCATGTCTGCTTATGAATATCGAGATAAGGAAACCCTTTGCCTGCTATTGTGACATTTCGCTCCACAGCGAATTCAATTAGCCTTAGTCCCTTATCGGACGTGGTGCCGTGTAGGCTATGCTTACGGACTGCCCTACCAAAAACGTCCTCCTTTCCTATTTTGGTGTTAAAATCGCCCAATACTATTTTAACGTCGTATTTAGGACATTGCTCATATGTTTTGTCGAGGAGCTCGTAGAAACACTATTTGGTGGCAGGGTCCTTTTCTTCCGTGGAGACATGAACACATATTAGGCTTATGTTAGCGAATTTCGTCTTGATCTGGATAGTCATAATACGTTTGCTGGGGTCGTCATCAGTTGAGTCGTTCTTATCCGAGGCTTTTGGTTATTTCGGAACCATAAGCTTTTTACATGGTAGGGAAGTTACTCCGACGGCACAACCCCCAACCTGGAGGGCCTGTTCCTTAATTATTCCCCTAGGACGAAGGGCCGGGTACACCGGTCCCAGTAGTCCAGTACGGGAGTCTGAGCGCTGCCGTTGGCCCATTAAAGGCTCCTCCGCCACCGTCTCTATTCCAAGGTCCTGACCAACATTGGAAATTCCTTACCGACCTGTGATTCGAATACGTCGAAGCAGCTCGCGCAAGGTATTCACTAGGTCTTTCTTTCATACTTACAACATTTAATTATACCGCAGCCCGTCCACTTGATCAGACGTCGAATTAACAGAAAACCCACGACAAAACCGAGTTTGCACCGTACGCACAGAAAACTAGAAAGAGATGCTTATGAGATTAGCTCTATCCTAAAATATCCCTAATTAAGAGTAACGTGTGTTAATTGTATTAAAAGATGCCGATAAATCCGGCAAATCCAACAGATCGGACAAATTCGACAGGTCTGACAAATCTGACAGGTCCGACAAGTCCGACAAGTCCGACAAAGCCCGCTGATCCGACAAGTCCGTCAAATCCGACAGAAGCGTCAAATGCGACAGATCCGACAAATGTGACAGATCCGATAAAGCAAAGAGATCCGACAAATCCGACAAATTCGACAAATCTGACAAATGCGACAGATCCGGCAAATCCGGCATGTAAACGAGCTCGTCATGACATCTGTATCAAGGCTAAGTTCGGAAACATTAGCCTAATATTCGCTCACGAGAAAATGGATAACACGATGAAGGATGACTTGTACTAGCCCTTGGATAAGACGTGTGACGTCTTTAGTAGCACTGTCGGAAAGCGCAGGCTGTACGACACCGCTCCGCTAACGGATTTAGGCTAGTCGACTTCTTCGCGGCGGGACGAAACGTTGTCTTATCTACATAGTACGGACACTCGAAAAAAGACAACGAAATCGATCACTCCATTATTCTGTCTGTTGGGACTTTCCAATGAGCCAGCGTGGACTCGGATCGCTGCCTAGTTGTAGCCAAGGTACAGATGCGGATATCGAGAACGGAACTAAATCAACGAAAAACAGTGAGAAAGTTTGACGTTGGTCGGCTGCAATCGCAAGAGACGGCCAGAGCCTTTACCGATCGAGTTTAGTTGTAGCTAAGGTACGAATGTGGATATCCAGAACGGAGTGAAATCAAGTAAATACTGTGAAGAAATTTGATGTCGGATGGCTAAGATCGCAATAGACCACCAGAGCCTTTTGCGGACCTAGTCTCCTATAGTCTCAATCGATGCCCTATCCCGCCAGCAGCAATTGCGGAAGACCAGTGACGACGTTGCCAAAAAGCCATCAGAAATGCCGCCTCTGATATACTGGGTTACTCACGGCAAAAGCAGCAAAACTCCTGGTTTGATGACGAATCGAATGCCAGCAAGCACATGGGGCAAAAGAAGAGGCGTACCAAACGGCGCTGCATAGAAGGACTAGAGCTGCTCTATGAGCGGAGGACCGAAGAAGAGAATCGACTTCTCAGTAAGAAGGAAAAGGAGCCTGAAAAACGCTGAATCGATAAGATTAAGAGACTTTATAAAATGCTAGAGCTTCAAAGTCAGAACAGAAGCCCGCTGGGATGAAAATGATAATACAGTAGTAGAATCGCACTCGGTGCTGAGGATATGGAAGGAACACTTCTTCAGACTACTAAACGGCGGCGATGACTAATATTCCGCTGGCAGGCAAAGCGAGTCATTCAACGTGACGATGATAGTCAAGATTCTCGTCGGCCTAATCAGAATGAAGTGCGGATAGCGATGTCTAAACTATAAGCCAACGAAGCTGCTGGAGCCGACGCAACAGTCTTGCCGCCGAAGTTTTCAAGGCATAACGAGATGAGTTGGTAGAGAGCATGTATCAGCTCATCTGTAAAATTTGGTCGGACGAAAGTATGCCCGATGAATAGAAATTCAGCATCCTTCGCCCGATCCTGAAGAAAGCGGGTTCTCTGAACTGCGTCAACTACAGAGGCATAAGTCTTTTCAACACCGAATATAAGATCATGTCTGCCGTACTATGTGAACGCCTAAAATCAGTCGCCAAC
Source organism: Brachypalpus laphriformis (assembly GCA_945910035.1). NCBI lineage: Eukaryota > Metazoa > Arthropoda > Insecta > Diptera > Syrphidae > Brachypalpus > Brachypalpus laphriformis. Next base: position 42,008,136 of record OX246753.1, read on the forward strand.
GACCTGGAAGGTCCTTATCAGTGCGGTTTCAGGCCCAGAAAGTCCACCATTGACCAAATATTCACACTACGGCAGATCTTGGAAAAAACCCATGAATATAAAATCGATACACACCACCTCTTCATCGATTTCAAAGTTGCCTATGATAGCGTGTATAGAGACGAGTTATGCAGAGCCATGTCTAGTCTCGATATTCCTGCCAAGCTCGTCCGTTTGTGCAGAATGTCGATGGAGAACTCTCGCTGCTCCATTAAAGTCGGTAAGAACATCACCGAACCGTTCGATGTGAGGAAAGGTCTTAAACAAGGTGATGCGCTATCATGCGATCTCTTTAACATAATACTTGAAAGAATTGTACGAAACTCACAAGCCAACACCGGCGTACAATCTTTTACAAATCTGTACAACTAACGTTTACGCCCATGACATTGACATAGTCGGAAGAACTCAGCGGGCCATCAGTGTGGCGTGTGCAGAGGCAGAGACAGCGAAGATGGATTTAGCGATCAATGAAAGTAAAACGAAATATATTCTGCTTGCAAGAAAGGGCACGCAAGATCGGCGTCTTAGACAGAATGGGTAGTAAACGACTTTGTCTACCAAGGTTCTATGATGAACTCCGCAAATGACGCCAGTGAAGAGATCAAATGAAGAATTACTCTCGCCAATCTTTGTTTTTTTTTGGAATAAGAAAGCAATTAAGTAAGCAGATCTACTAAGGTAACTTTTAAGACACTAATCATCCAAGTCCTGTTGTATGGCGTAAAGGTATGGATTTTGTCAAAATCCAATGAGGATAACCTTCGTTACTTTGAGAGAAAAGTTCTTCGAGTGATTGTTGGTCCCGTCTGCATTGACGGCGAGTGAAGGAGGAGGTACAATGCCGAACTATATGACCTATACAAGGACATCGACTTAGGCAAAAGAGTTCGCATACAACGACTAAGATGGCTGGGTCATGAAGATGGGACGGAGCCCGACGTTCCAGCCAGGAAAATCTTCGGATCCATCCCGGATGGACGGCGAAGTAGAGGACGACCTCGCAGTAGATGGCGCAAGCAACTTGGCATGCGCAATTGGAGGCAGGTGGCTCGTAACCGGGCTGGCTGGAGAGCTTTGTTGGTTGAGGCCCAGGTCCACCCCGGACTGTAGCGCCACCTCAGTAAGTAAGTAAGAAAGAAAATAACAGTGACAACCATGACATAATTAAAAGAATTTGATGTTCTGTCGGCGGCAGAATTTAATTTTAAAAAAATTCGGATGGTGCTGGTGAAATAAAGAATATTTGAAACGGAACACTCGTTGGCTATTCACTGGTTAACGACTTTCTAGTCAATAGATCTGCCCAATCTACCTTTGCCAGCAAACACTGCGCTACATATAAAGACCAATTTGGCAATTCGCCCTTTGTAGCAGGTTAGGTTAGGTTAGCACTTAGACCAGTAAAGGCACATTGTGGTGCAATGGATCTACTATTATATCACTCAGGGACTAATTAAAACCAACTGGAGCTTTGGATAAAGCGATGAAAGCCTCTTTACGCCTAAAGACGCCAAATCGCCGAGGTCATCAAGGAAGGGAGCCAATATAGGCATAGGAGGTGAATAATGGTTTCCGCTGGAGAAGAGGCCAAGTCTTTTGGCAGATTGGCCTATAAGATCTGTGATCGCTTTAGCATAATCAACTCGGCGCTATGTTTCTGGTCCATCTTAAGCCAGACTTGTCTCGAAATATGACACGTTGAGCCATTCTCCCATCTACCTTGGTGATAGCGTTTAGCTTTAGTAGATGGTTACATGTAGCGATGGGCATACCCAGCCTTGCCTATCAGGCAGAATTCTCAAAGTTCTACCCTGTCTGGCGAGCTCGTCCGCCCTTGCAGTTTCCCGGGATATTCCTGTGGTCTGGCACCCAGCATTGGTGAATGTTGAACTGTTTTGTCATGTCCGTAAGAGACAAACGGCAATTAAAGGCGGTTTTTGAAGTGAAGGAGTACGATGCCAGGGACTTGTTTGCCGCTTGACTGTGAGTGAAAATGCTAATATCCCTGACAGATAGTACCTGATACTTCAACCAGGACAAGGCTTCCTTAATCCCCATGATTTCCACCTGAAAAATGCTACAATGATCAGGAAGGAAGAACGAGATGTTCAGATTGAGCTTTTCGGAGAAAACATTACAACTCACCCCACCTTCGGTCTTAGAGCTATCTGTAAAGAGGTGAACCAAACTACCATCGACAGGGGAGAGTTGTTCTATTCATCCCGTTCAGGGATACTCGTACGGAAGTTTCGGTCAAATCTCAGTTTCGCTCTGTATTTTCATAGGCGAAGCTGAGAAGATCAAGGATCGAGGAGTGGCCAATATGATAACTAAGCCACTGCGAGAAGACTTTTAGACGGATGGCCGCACTGGCAGCAATCTGTTTGCCGAAAATATCTAAGGGCAGCAGATGGAACCGTACAGCCAGCGAATGATTTGAGGTTTCATATCCCAGCTCCCAGCCGGTTTTCTACATTAGCTTTCCAAGGGAGTACGCGTGCTAGTAGATTGGCTTTCTAATTTAGTTGTCCGTCCAAGTATTTTCCATTTTCAATAAAGATGAGGCTGGTGTCATTTATCATAGGAGGGTCTATAAGGCGAACTTATATTTCCTCGTAAAGAGAACGAGTTCCGTTCTGTTTTTCTGCCTCTCACATTTGGAGGCCCATCTGGTGATTCGAAGGGGAGCATATTGGAGGATGTCCCTGAGAGTTTTCCTGTGGCAGCAATAACAATATCATTAGCATAGGCAGTTACTCTGCAAGCTGACCTGTCTATGTCAGCTCGTAGCTCATTTACTATCAAATTCCACAGAAGAGGTGACAAGACTCCACCTTGGGGTGTTCGGCAGCAGGCAAGTCTTCTGGCCAATGCTCCACCCCACTGTGTGTTAATAATCCTTAATATGAACAACCGATTAATCAAGATTCCGAGCGAAGTATCCACTTTCACACCTGCAAGTGCGTTGGTAATTGCCTTTGATTTGACATTGTTAAAAGCTCCCTCACTGTCAAGGAAAGCCACCATTTTGTACTCAGAGATTTTTTAATGAAGCTGTCTCTACCGGTTTTCCTTTGCAGTATGCATGTTGGGACGCCGAAAGCAAAGTTGGGCTGATGCTCTGTTGAAGGTGAATATCAATCGACTTTTCTAACGTTTTCAGTAGAATGACGACAGACTGATCGGTCGGAGATCATTTGATTCGACATGCGAGCTTTTTCCTGCCTTAGATATGAAGACGACCTCAACCTCGCTCCACAATTTGGGAATGTAGCCATGCGTAGTAAAAACAATTTATTTTATCAAGTCGAATGTCGCATTGCAATTTATGTATACTTTCAATTAATTCCTTGGTGTCATCATGCAGTGGTTATCGCAATGTGTCCCACTTTGTTTATTATTACATTTCCAACTCGTCGACATTGAACTTTCTTTTTTTTTTTGTTTCTGGCAGATACTTAAGTCTACATCTCAAAATTCCCCGCCACTTTATCAAGAATCAACTACAATTACTTCGTGCTTCTTCAGAAGTGTGTTTTAAAAATAACTCCACCGCAATCACGCTTATTTACCACTTTCCAACAGCGATAAATCATTTTTTTTAAACCGCAGACCACACTGATATCATCACCATCACCCAACTCCCAATCGTTCATCATCATCTGCAGGCAAAATGTGATCATTTTTCGAACCGCCCAAAAGTATGCAATCAACCTTGCCATCATAAACGATCGTTGATTTAACAGTAAGGGTCATTCAGTAGCTGAATGAACCATTCAACATAGACGATGATAGTCAAAATTTCCGTCCACCTGACCAAAACGAAGTGAGGATAGCAATATCCAAGCTAAAATCCAACAAGGCTGCTGGACCTGACGGCTTACCGGCCGAACTTTTCAAGGCAACCGGTGATGAATTGGTAGAGTGCATACACCAACTTATCTCGAAGATTTGGTCAGACGAGTGTATGCCTGATGAATGGAATCTCAGCATCGTTGGCCCGATCCACAAGAGAGGAGACCCCCTCAACTGCGCCAATTATAGAGGCATCATTGTGTGAACACCTGAAACCTTTTATCAACAGCCTGGTTGGACCCTATCAGTGCGGTTTCAGACCAGGAAAGTCCACCATCGATCAAATCGTCACACTTCGGCAGATCCTGGAGAAAACCCAAGAATTCCAAATCGATACTCACCACCTCTTTATCGATTTCAGGGCCGCCTATGACAGCATCTATAGAGAAGAGCTTTATAGAGCCATGTCTAGTTTTGACATCCCTGCCAAACTTGTCCGTCTGTGCAGGCTGACGACGGAGAACGCTCGCTGTTCCATCGAGGTCGGTAATGACCTCACCGAGACCTTTGATATCAAAAAAGGTTTCAGACAAGATGACGCGCTGTCATGTAACTTCTTCAATATTGTACTTGAACGGATTGTGCGGAACTCACAAGCCAACACCCGAGGCACAATCTATCACCAGTCTGTACAACTGCTTGCATACGCCGACGATATTGACATTATTGGAAGAACTCAGTGGGCTCTCACCGATGCGTTTGCAAGCATTGAGGCGGAAGCGTCCAAAATGGGTTTAGCGATAAACGAGGGCAAAACCAAGTATATGCTCTCAGCGAAAAGGGACAGCCAACACCGACGAATTGGACAAAACGTCACAGTGGGCAGCTACATATAACTTCGAGGTAGTTATGAGGCAATTCAACAGCAAACCCCTATCTCGAACAACTAAGGAGGCTCTATATAAGGCTCTTATCATCCCAGTCCTGCTTTACGGCGCTGAAATGTGGACTTTATTGAAAAATTCTTCGTAAGATTTTCGGTCCCGTTTGCGTTGACGGGTTTTGGAGGAGAACATTCAATCGCGAACTATACGATCTGTACAGCGACGTCGACCTATTTATTATCAAAATTCGAGTTCTGTTCGCGGAACGTTCCGCGCGTTACGTATCATTTACGGTCGTAATGAACGCCTTTCCGAGCTCATCATTCAGCATTATGAAGAAATTTGAAGAAAATGGTTCAGCGCTGATCGAGCAGTCCCAGTACGTCAACGAAACGCGCGGTCGACCGAAAGTATTGCCGCTGTTGGGCGGAGTCTACGCGAGAACCAAAACGTCTTAATTTCGCCTCGTTCTCAAGAACTTGACCTTTAGTACGCTTCAAGTTGGTGAATTTTGCGAAAAGACTTGGACCTGTATCCGTACAAAATTCAAATTGTTCAAGAAGTGGAGCCTACTCAGCATTCTATGCGTCGCGCATTCTCTGATTGGGCTCTGGATCAGTTGGAAATCAATCCCGATTTTGGTCAACAAATTCTGCGTCGAGGCGCATTTTTGGCCCAATGGCTACGTGAACAAACAAAATTGTCGATTTTGGAGCAATGAAAATCCAAAAGAGATTATGCCAACATACCGAAAAATGCACGGTTTGATGTGGATTATGGGCCAACGGCATAATCGGACCTTATTTTTTCAAAGATGTGCGTGGGCGGACGCTAACTGTCAACTTACTTTCTTATGTCCTGTATCCCCTTGTGGGTCCCAGGGCCTCTACTACGCCTACGCGCCATCGTGTACGGTTTCTGGCAATGTGTCTGAGTTCTCCCCAACTTTTCCCTAACTGCCGTGCCTCCTTCTCGACTGTTCTGCGCCATGTTTTCCGCGGACCGCCAGGTCTTCTGCCATCCTGAGTTAGAGGGTTCCATTGCATAGCATGGTTCGCTATGGAGCTGTCACCCTTTCGGAACGTGTGACCAATCCACTGCCACTTCCGCCGTTGGATAGTTGTGCCTATTGGTTCCTGACCCGTTCTCTCCTAAAGGTGTTCATAAGAGATACGATTGGGCCAGAAAATCCTTAAGATATTGCGTAGACACCTATTAACGAACGTTTGCAGCTTTCTGGTGATAGTAGTGGTCACTCTCCACGTGCTACAACCATATAGCAGCACGGATTCAACGTTGGAGCGGAACAGTCTTATTTTGGTGCTCAAACTGATTGCATTGATCCTGTTGGCTATATCCAGTTCTGTTCCACCATCGGTCGAGACAATACTCCCAAGATACTGGAAATCCTCTACTCTCTCAACCGGTTGTCCAGCAATGCATATTTGAGCCGATGACTTAGTTCCAAGGCTGATGATTTTAGTTGTTGCCGTATTAATTTTCAGCCCGACGACACCTGCCTCCCTCTCCACATCTGCTGTCATTTGGTGGAGGTCCATAATTCTGTGGGAGAGTAAGCATACATCGTCTGCGTAGTCAAGATGTTTCAGTTGAGATGTAAGAGTCCATCGAATTCCTCCGTTTCCCGTCGACAAAGCTTCATGAAGCACATCGCTAATCACCAATAGGAATAATATTGGTGAAAGGATACAGCCTTGTCTTACCCCACTTTGGATCTCAAATTCCTCAGACAACCTTCCCCTGTGCAGAACGTGACATTTGGAGCCTTCATATGTAGCTTTGATAATAGCAAATAGTTTATCGGGAATGCCTCTCCTGCGTAAGGCACGCCAAATAAACTCCCTGTTGACACTATCGAACGCCTTCTCAAAATCGATGAACAGCAGGTGCAGTGGCGATCGATATTCAACACACTGTTCGATGATAATCCGCAGGGTGTTGATGTGGTCGGCACAGGAGGATCCAGAGCGGAAAGCTGCTTGTTCGGCATCGAGTGTGTCTTCGAGATGTTGTTTGATTCGCTCAAGGATAATTTTAGCTATTATCTTAGCTACAGCAGGCAGCACGCAGATACCCATCCAGTTTCCGCACTCCATTAAATTTCCTTTCTTAGGAAGTTTGTCGATCATTCCCTTTTTCCACCTGATTGGAAAGCTCTCTCTATAAGTGGAAGCAGAAGCTCAGCCGATGTTGTTGGCGCTGCTCGTAAGAGCTCTGCTGGAATACCGTCAAGTCCTACCGCCTTGTTGGTTTTGAGTGCCTTGATCGCGGTAATGATCTCATCTTTACTGGGAGTCGTGGTGCGTATTCGGGAACTTCTCACCTCGGGCATCTCAGTCTGATTTGGGAGCATATCGCTAGCGAATACACGGTTCAAAACCGTAGCAAAATGCTCTTCTCATCTCTTGAGCTGGTCCTCATCCGAAATGAGCAAGGAGCCGTCTAGGCTTTTCACTGGGTGTTGGCTGGAGCTGCGACCACCTGTCAGCTCTTTCGTGATTCTGTAGACAGTCCTGCTGTCGCACCTCCGTGCAGCTTCTTCTGGTTCTGTAGCCAGCGCGTTGATGTAGTTGCGCTTGTCACGTCGTACGCTACGCTGAACTTCTCTCATCTTCATGCGATATAGGGACTCTAGCTCGCTTCTCCCTGCTGCTGGGGTAGCTGCAACGCGAGCTTTCAGCTGTTCTGGTTCGTCAATCCGTCTCCAGGTATCCTCGGAAAGCCACGCCCTATGTCTTCCCTGCGATCGACCGACAATTCTTTCACCAGATGTAAAAACATTTTTTACAGCACACCAATGGTCTTGGATGTTTGCGGGCATTGAGCTGCTGATTGCTTCCACACCTTGCGAAAAGTGCTCCCTTAATTGTTGGCGCACTGAGGGATCACTAAGTCTATCGATGTTGAACCTGGGCATTCTTGTGTTGTCGTGGGATCTTCGAACTGCAGCAGTGCGTAGTTGGAGAGTAGCTATCATACGATGGTGATCACGTACTATCCCCACATCTGCCCCTCGTCTGTTTCGGACGTCCAGGAGACTACTTCTAAAGCGGCGGCTGATAGCAAAATGGTCAATTTGGTTGGAGGTTGCTTGCCTGTCATTGGAAACCCAGCTGACTTTGTAGCAGGTCTTGTGCTCAAACATGGTGCCACCTATCACAAGGCGGTTGGCATTGCAGAAATCCACAAACCTTTCGCCGTTGTCATTGCGGTTGCCTAGTCCATGTTTCCTGATTACATGCTTGAGCCCTTCGTTGTCACTGCCTACCTTGGCATTCAAATCCCCCATCACTATGACAATGTCTCCATTTGGTGTTGTGTTGAAGACGGCGCTTAAGAGATTGTAGAAGCTCTCCTTTTCGTTCTCAGACGAACAATTCGTTGGGGCGTAACACTGTATGATGGTGACGCGTCGTACTCTAGTCCGGAATCTGGCCGTCAAAATCCTATCACCATGAGGCTGCCAGGAAATCAGGCCCTTGCGTGCTGTTGTTGTTAGTAGTAGTCCGACTCCATATTCCCGCGGACTTCCGGATGGTCTTTCAGAATAGAGTAGTACAGTGTTACGCGTTGGAGACTGGTACTCGCCCGCTTCTAACCATCTTACTTCACTTACCCCCAAAATGTGCAGTTTATATCGCATGAATTCCTTTTCCAGTTGGAGGAATCTGGCATTGTAAGGACCTTCTCTTCCCGAGTCGAGGAGCGTCTTTACATTCCAGAAACCTATCTTTGTCCGGGTACAATAGCCAAAAGTCGTCAACATGTGATCAGTCCTTATCCGAGGCATAGTGTCGGTTTCTGTAGCGAGCTGATTTCAGTAACGCAGGTTGCTGGCCTACGTTACCTAGCCTAGAATCAAGGCCGTAGACAACCCGCACTTACAATTTTGGCCTATACGTATAAGGGTTTATACGTATAGTTGCCCGGGGACCACCACTTGATTGTTGCGCTACTGGCCCAAGCCAAGTTTTGAGCAGTCAGTAGTTTCCCGATCAATCGCAATGCAGGTCCCCAAAAACTGTCAACTGGAGCCCATAGGTCCACGCTGGTTTCAGAACTTGCTTGTATAGCAATAACTTTTTGTAGTTGGACAGGGATGAGTATCTCCCAATTAGCCAATACATTTTACTGTATCTCATGGTCAACTCATCTCTCTTTTTCTTTACATGCTCTTTCCTGCGCAGTTTAGTGTCTAGAGTCATGCCTAGATATTTAGCTGTATTGGAGTATTCCACAGCATTGTTGTTTATGTATACTGGAATGTATGATACGTTTTTATACGTAAAATGAATGTGTAATGACTTTAGGTCATTTAACCTAATCTGCCATTTTGTCCATTCTGATATACTGTTTATTGCCTATTGAAGCTTTTTTGTGGCTATTTCGATAGTTGCTCCCACTGCAAGTACCACAGTGTCGTCTGCAAAAGTTGCTATAGTGGTTTCCCTACTTTCAGGCAGATCGCTAGTGAATAAAAGGTATAGCACAGGACCCAATACACTGCCTTGTGGTACCCCAGCTTTAATTTCTCTTAATGTTGAGTACACTGCCTCTTGTTTAATTCTGAAGAATCGATCTGATATATATGGTATGACTCCAGAATTTTTGAATACTGCTTCGGCAGTTGTTTTTGTTTTTGTCAAGCGAAGAATAACTCTTGCCAATCGATGTTTTTTTGGGCTTATAAGGTAATTCAACAGTAAAGCCCTATCTCGAACAACTAAGGAGACTCTATATAAGACCTTGATCATCCCAGTCCTGCTTTATGGCGCTGAAACATGGACTTTATTAAAAGAGGATGAAGATATCCTTGGTCGCTTCGAGAGAAAAATTCTTCGTAAGATTTTCGGTCCCGTTTGCGTTGACGGGTTTTGGAGGAGAAGATTCAATCACGAACTATACGAGCTGTACAGCGACATCGACCTAGTCAAAAAACTACGTATTGGACGTTTGAGATGGCTAGGACATGTAGAGCGAATGGACACCAATGCTCCGGCCCGCAGTGTCTTCGAATCTAACCCCGAGGGTCGGCGCAGTAGAGGGAATCATCGCCGTAGGTGGCGCGCACAAGTTCAAGGGGACCTCGACCCACTTGGAGTGCGCAACTGGAGGCAATTAGCTGAAGACCGAGCTAAATGGAGAGGCTTGTTGGTTGAGGCCCAGGTTCACCCCGAACTGTATCGCCATCTAAGTAAGTAAGTAAGTTGTTTTTGTAATTTATGGATCAATCCTTTGTGCCAGACTTTATCGAAAGCTTGTGCTATATCAAGAAATATTGTAGAGCACACATTTTTCTCTTCAAATACTTTTTCGATTTTATCTGTGATTCTATGCACCTGATCAATTGTAGAGTGATAATTTCTAAATCCAAATTGGTGAATTGGGATTATCGATTTTTCCTCAATTATTTTTTTGCAGACGTTTGACCGGCATTTTTTCGAATAACTTGGACAACATTGGTAGTATCGATATTGGGCGATATGAGGTTACTTCGCTGGGTGGTTTGCTTGGTTTTGGTATCATTATTACCTCCGCGACCTTCCACATACTTGGCACATATCTTAACTTGAATGCAGCATTTATTATCTGCGCTAGTTTTTTCATACCTTTTCGTGAAAATGCCTTTTTTATGTTTATTCCTTCTTTAATTTCTTTGGCAAGTTCTTTAGCTGTTACCGGCCGAATAGGTCTATCTTCTTCGCACCTTACTTCGATTCCTTGATAATCTTTATCTTCTTAAGGTTTGGAGACGTCTTCAAGATACTCTGCAAAGTGTTTGCTTTCTCTTGGCTGCTTTTTGCCCAGTTACCTTCTCTGGTTTTTATTGGTGGAATGTGAGCTATTGGCCTGTTCATTTTCTTTATTGCCTTCCAGAGCGAGTAGTCGGACTAGTATCATTTGTAAGACTTGTTAGGTAAATTTTTAAAGTCTCATTATTAAAACTCTCTTCTAGATTTTCTGAGCTTCTTATTTAAATTGTTCAGTGTGGTTTTGTCGCTTGGCGCCCTTGTCTGTTGCCAACGTTTTCTAGCTTTGCTCTTTTCTGTAATAATTTCACATATTTCGGGAGGATAAGAGTTTTGTTTAATCTTGTCTGCTGTTTTGGGAGTTGCAGCCCATGAAGCTTTTTGGATATTGAGTGTAAATATTTACACTGCTTCTTCTAGTTGGTCTTCTGTTTGAATAGCTGATGATAGATGAATATTTTCTTCCAACTTCTGTCTGAAGTAGTTTCAATCAGTCAGTCAATTAGCTAGTTGTGGGCTATGTTCTTTTATTATTATTTTATCGCCAAGTGTAAGAAGTATTGAGGAGTGATCTGATTGAAGATCAGGCCCTTCTTCTGTATTTATTTTATTTGTGGATATATTTTTAGATATAAAGAAATCAACTAGATCTGGGGTTTTATTCCTATCTGTTGGCCAGTAGGTAGGTTTTCCTGTTGAGTTATATTTGATGACATCTTCTTTAATAGTTTCATATAGTTCTCTGCCTCTAGTATTGGTTAATCTAGATCCCCAATATTTATTCTTGGCATTAAAATCCGCTCCAGCGATGAATTTATTATGTAATATGCGGAAAAGACTTTTAAAATCATTTTTATTCAGTCTATAGCTGTAGGAGAGCAGTATACTAATGCAACAGATATTTCCCCACTGCTCGTTTTTATATTTATGGAAATTCCTTGGATGGCACATGATTGGAATTTTGCTCTTATATGGTGGGCAAAATCGCATCATCACCTCCACGCGGTGCCCGCTGGATAGCTATCTGATAGTGAACTAACGATGAGCGTATGCTGAGTCTGACGATATATGTGCAGCTGAACACTCAGACCTGCGTAAGCACATCTGGGTGAACTTCAGCGCGCATATGTCTAACCGGACGAGGCATCTCTTGTTGACCTGATCGGCTGAAATATGCGTCTCAGAAGTCTAGCAAGAGGTCCTCAGAAGGAGGACGTGCGGCGGACGAATTCTCCCGATGGAATCAACGGTGACGTCTACAGACCAGCGGATACCTTACTGGAGCTACTTTAACATATTTGGAGCTGAGGTCTGTAAGGATTTTCAATACTACGTCAGGGTATTGAAAAAGAGATGGTGGCGGATGAACCCTTAATGGGCCAACGGCAGCGCTCGTATCCCCGAAGTGGGTTACTGACATCGGTGTATCCGGCCTCTTGTCCTAGGGGTACAAAAAAAAGGATCTGGCCCTCCAGGTTGGGGGTTGTGCCGTCGGGTTAACTTCCCTACCACGTAAAAAACCTTTGGTTACGAAGCAACCAACAGCCTCGGATACGGATGATCTTACTGTTGACGACCCATGCAAACGTAAAAAGGACAACGATCTTCGTGTCTGCACATGGAATGTTAGGTCCCTCTACAAACCACGTGCAGCCGAACAACTTGCGGAGGCCCTAGAGGGTCTCAAAGCAGACATTACCGCCATCCAAGAAGTGCGATGGGATGGGCCGGGCAAAAGGAGTATGAAAAACTGCGACATCTACTACGGCGATTGCTACAGACAAAAAGGACAGCGTCTATTCGGGTGCGGATTTGTCATTGGAGACAGACTTAGGCAAGTAGCCTTGAGTATCCGGCATGTGAACGAGCACCTCATGACTATCCGTATCAAGGCTAAATTTGCCAACATTAGCCTAATATGCGTTCACGCCCCTCACGAGGAGAAGGACGACGCGACAAAGGATGACTTCTACCAGCTCTTGGACAAGACGTATGAGCAATGCCCTAGCCACGACGTTAAAATTATCCTAGGCGACTTCAACGCAAAGCTAGTAGGAGAGGTAGTCTTTAGTAGCGTGGTCGGAAAGCACAGCCTGCACGACAACACTTCCGGCAACGGACTCAGGCTAATCGACTTTGTGGCGGGGCGAAACTTTGTTGTAGCTAGTACGCGGTTCCCACGTCTCGATATACACAAAGGAACATGGCTCTCCTTTGATCGAAAAATCGTCAACCAAATCGATCACATTGCGATCGACGCAAGGCACTCTTCCAGTATTCTGGGTGTCCGGACTTTCCGAGGAGCCAACGTGGACTCAGATCACTACCTAGTTGTAGCCAAGGTACGGATGCGGATATCCACAACGGAGCGAAATCAACGAAATGCTGTGAGGAAATTTGACGTCGAAAAGCTACAATCGCAAGAGACCGCCAGAACCTTTGCCGATCGTGTTTCTTCTAATCTCAATCTTAGTCCTATGCCGCCAGCAGCAAATGCGGAAGACCAGTGGCAGCGTTGCCAAAAAGCCATCAGAGATGCCGCCTCTGATGTACTGGGTTTCTCTCGCCCACCACAACGAAACCCCTGGTTTGATGAGGAATGCCGGCAAGCACATGCAGCTAAACAAGAGGCGTACAAAGCGGCGCTGCATAGAAGGACTAGAGCTGCTTACGAGCTCTACGTGCGCAGGAGAAAAGAAGAACATCGACTTCTCAGAAAGAAGAAAAACGAGCATGAGAAGCGCTCGATCGAGGACATTGAGAGACTTTATTGCAGGAATAATGTTCGAAAATGTTACCAAAGGGTAAAAAGAACATGCCAGGGTTTCAAAGCCAGAACAGAAGCCTGCAGGGACGAAAATGGCAACATAGTAGTAGAATCGCAGTCGGTGCTGAGGATATGGAAGGAACACTTCTGCAGAATGTTAAACGGCGATGATGATCAATATTCCGCTGTCAGGCAGAATGAGCCATTCAACAGTGACGAAGGCAGTCAAAATTCCCGTCAACCCGATCATAATGAAGTGAGGATAGCGATATCTAAACTCAAATCCAACAAAGCTACTGGAGCCGACGGCCTTGCCGCTGAACTTTTCAAGGCAGGAGGAGATGAGTTGGTAAGGAGCATGCACCAGCTCATCTGTAAAATCTGGTCGGACGAAAGTATGCCCGATGAATGGAACCTCAGCATCGTTTGCCCGACCCTGAAGAAAGGAGACCCTCTGAACTGCGCCAACTACAGAGGTATAAGTCTCCTAAATGTCGCATATAAGATCCTGTCTGCCGTACTATGTGAACGCCTAAAACCGATCGTCAACAACCTGATAGGTCCTTATCAGTGCGGTTTCAGGCCTGGAAAGTCCACCATTGACCAAATATTCACACTACGGCAGATCTTGGAAAAAACCCATGAATATAAAATCGATACGCACCACCTTTTCATCGATTTCAAAGTTGCCTATGATAGCGTGTATAGAGACGAGTTATACAGAGCCATGTCTAGTCTTGGCATCCCTGCCAAGCTCGTCCGTTTGTGCAGAATGACGATGGAGAACTCTCGCTGCTCCATCAAAGTCGGTAAGAACATCACCGAACCGTTCGACGTCAGGAAAGGTCTTAGACATGGCGACGCGCTATCATGCGATCTCTTTAACATAATACTTGAGAGAATTGTACGAAACTCACAAGCCAACCCCGGAGGTACAATCTTCTTCAAGTCTGTACAACTACTCGCTTATGCCGATGACATTGACATAATCGGAAGAACTCAGCGGGCCGTCAATGGGGCATTTACGAGTATTGAGATCGAGGCAGCAAAGATGGGTCTAGCGGTCAATGAAAGCAAAACAAAATATATGCTGTCTACAAAAAAGGACACCCAACATCGGCGTCTTGGGCAGAACGCCACAATAGACAGATACAATTTTGAGGTAGTAAAGGATTTTGTCTACCTAGGCTCTATGGTCAGCTCCGCAAATGACATGAGTGGAGAGATCACACGGAGAATTACTCTTGCCAATCGTTGTTTCTATGGGCTAAAACGGCAATTGAGTAGCAAAGCCCTATCTCGAACTACTAAGGTAACTCTTTATAAGACATTAATCATCCCAGTCCTGCTGTATGGCGCAGAGGCATGGGCTTTGAAAAAACCGGATGAGGATGCCCTTGGTTATTTCGAGAGAAAAGTTCTTCGAGCGATCTTTGGTCCCGTCTGCATAGACGGTGAGTGGAGGAGAAGGTATAATGCCGAACTATACGGCCTGCACAAGGACATCGACTTAGCCAGAAGAGTTCACATACAGCGACTAAGATGGCTGGGTCATTTAGAGCGGATGGGGCCCAACCTTCCCGCTAAGAAAGTCTTCGAATCCAACCCGGACGGACGGCGCAGTAGAGGACGACCTCGCGGTAGGTGGCGCAAACAAGTGGAGGGGGACCTCAACCAACTTGGCGTGCGCAACTGGAGGCAGCTGGCTTGTAACCGTGCTGGCTGGAGAGGTTTGTTCGTTGAGGCCCAGGTCCACCCCGGACTGTAGCGCCATCTAAGTAAGTAAGTATGGTGCTCAATTGTATTCTTTATTAACATCGCAGCCCCACCTTTTGCACAATTATGAGGGTGTGGGGAGTGATATAAATTATATCCTTGCAGTTTAAAGTCAGTAGTCAGTTTAAAATGCGTCTCTGAAAAAAGACATATATCTATCTGGTTTATATCAAGAGTCACTTGCAGTTCGTTCTTTCGATTCTCAATACCATTAGCATTCCATTTAAAAAAATTTATTTTATTCATCATGTTTGTTTTTTCGGTACATTTTTTCAAAGATGTGCGTGGGCGGGTGCTGACTGTCAACGGGGAATAGTACCGGGCCATTTGGTTTCAACAGGACGGTGCGATGTGCCACACATCAAACGAAATGCGATCACACTGACATCTTACTGGATACTCACTTTTCTGGTAGCTCCCCTGTGGCTGTCTCGCAATTGGTAAATGCCTCTCTTCAAATGTTGATCTGACTCAACTAGCTAAGGTGCAAAGATCTGAATGCATTTACATCAATAGTGCACTAAGAACTACTCCCTCTGCAGCACTGGACATTTTAGATATTTTCCGCAAACAGATCCGTTCTAAAGCCTCCTCTCAAGGCTCTGGCTATCGCTTTAGCCACTTCTCGATCCTTGAACTTCTCAACTTCAAGCACGAAAACACGGACTAAAACAAAAAAAAGCAAATATTTGGCGCAACAGCTCTTTAAAGTGCCAGGGCCTAGCTTCTCGCAACCACTCATGTTGTGTGCGTTATATTTTTCACACGAATGGAAGGGACCTACAGTTTAATGCCGACTCCGAACCCCGATTTGAGAAGCTTTTTCGTGACAACAATACTCTCGGATGTTTGTCAGACGCTCGCGAGAGGTGGGACCGTGAAAAAACTTTTTGGTATTTTCTGCGATTCGAACTTGGAACCTCATGCGTAGTGACCCGACACACTAACCACTTACGCCACGGCGCCCACTAATACGGACTAAACCCCACCAAAACTGAGATTTCGCCATAACTTCCGTACGAGTATCCCTGAACGGGATGAATGGGACATCTCCCCTCCCTGTAGATGGTAGTTAGGTTCACTTCTTTACAGATAGCTCTAAGACCGAAGGTGGTGTGGATTGTGGTGTTTTCTCCGAAAAGCTCAATCTGAGCATCTCGTTCGGCCACACAGATTATTGCAGCGTTTTTCAGGCGGAAATCATGGCTGAAGTGTCATGTACTATCTGTCAGGGATATTAGCCTGATAGACAAGCCCTGGGCATGCCCCTCGCTACATATAAGCATCTATTTAAGCTGAACGCTATTAGCAAAACCAACCTCAGATAGGAAAACGACTCAATGTGTTACATTTCAAGGCAGATCTGGCCTAAGCAGGGCCAAAAACGTAGTGGCGAGTTGGTTAAGCTAAAGCGATCACAGATCAGCTGCGTTGTCGGTGTCCTCACTGCACATTGTCTTATAGGCCAACACGCCAAAAGACTTGGCCTCTTCTCCAACGACTTCTGCAGAAGGTGTGGGGATTTGGAGGGGGAGAAAACCATCATTCACCTCCTAAGCACTTGTCCAGCCCTATCCCATAAAAGAATGCTCCATATAGGTTCCCCCTTCCTTGATGACATCGGCGATTTAGCGTCCTTAGACGTCATGTGCATCCATCGCTTTATCAAAAGCTCCAGTTGGGTTTGTTAGTCCCTTAGCGGCCTAATGGTTGATCCATGGTATCACAAAGGTCTTTCACTAGTCTAAGTGTGTCTGCACTCTCGTGCCGACAGCCAACCTAATCTGACCTATGTGCTCGAGTCATCTAAAATTGGACCTCTCGGATTACCGCCGTTAAGCAAAGCCTTGGACGCCATTTGAATGACATTATCTTTAAGACATAATGGAATCTCTTCAGCTTGAATTAAAAAGATCTGCTGCACATCAAATACAACTTGTTTTACTTAAATTCAAAGATGTATCGCGCTAATGAATAACCCTTTACAATTAAACAATTCCCCGATACCATTTCATTAAATATTTACTTATTTATTCAGTACGATTTTCTAATATTAGTATCTGCCGCCTTTGGGACACACTCTCTCTCAAGCAAATAAAAATGTATTTACAAGAACAATAACTCAATTGAGTTTTACTATACAAGGGATTTGTGGTCTTCATCTTAAAACAAATAAAAACAAATTTAACTATTTAGCTTCAGTCGGCTCCGCTTCTACTTCAGCTTCCGGCTGCTTCTTCCGTCTGAAACGTTTGTACAGATCCTCACCTGACCACGCGAAGATCACTAAGAAACACATCGCATTCATCCAGTGGATCGTGAACGTATAGTTGGTGGCATCTCGAACAAGGCCTAAAGAATACATATTCAATTAGACTTTAAACAACTCAAAGCCCTCTCCAAAAACTCACCAATAATAGGTCCGCAAGATAGGGTGAAAATTCCTGATATCAATAGCTGGAGACCAGCCGCCGCTGGAAGCCTCTTCAAAGGTACATAGCTCGGAATAATCAAATTCCAGAAGACAACCCTCATCGCCTTATTCAAGCCCATCCACCCAAAGCAAAGTAACACCACTGTAAAGTTTCTACTATGCGCCACAACAGCCCTTCCCAGAGTCATGCCAATAACCCCGCCCAGGAAGAACACCTTATTGTCACACGTCATCTTCGCGGTGATAAACGGAATCAAGAATCTCACAGCCATGTCACACGCAGCCAACATCGACATAGCCGCAGCAATCTGACCATTATCGAACCCAAAATCACTCAAAATGAACGGCGTCAAGATGGCAAAGTTTATCTCGGTAAAACTGATAAACGTCAGACCTACAGCTAAGTTGACATAAGTAAAGTCCCTCAGTAGATCTAAGTCAAAGAAGATGGAAATTTTTTCGAAGATTGACAGATTCTTCTTCTCTTCCTTGCTGAGTTCGGGGTCCTCTTCGGGCTTTTGAAGGAATGGCTTCTCCTCTGGAAGAGGTAATTCCTTAAGAGGTTCCATCAGTGGTCTGCTCATAGAAAACGAAAGCTTGGGAGTTCTCGGTGAGATCGCTGGCGTATTTGCCGGAGTTCCGTCAGTCATCTTGTAACTCGAAATGGTCCCAATGGAACTATGCCGCCGACCATATCGTGTTGAATTCAGTGATACCTTTGAACCATACCATCCATCGTTAGCTCGAGACATCATTGGTGTTTCCGGATCAGCGGTGTGATCCAAAATCTGATGATGATCCAATTCAGTTTCTGACATTTTTCGCAAGGCTTCACTATCTGGTGTTTCCTTCTTCACATGCCACTTGACAGGTTGATAGATAAATGCACAAGCCAAGTTATGAAGCGACATGCCACCGTAAAAGAGGACAGCTCCAGCGACGCCATATTGAACCATTAGGAATGTGGACATGTACGGTAAGACGATTGGGCCCAAACCGGCTACCGTGAACTGATAGGCAGTGGCTGCCCGCCTTTTTATTTTGAAATATGTATTGACGGCTAGAGATGATGCAGACACCATGAGACCTCTTCCAATTCCTAGAACGAGGGAGATTGTAAGTTGCTTGTAAAAGAGTGGATGCTATGGAACTTACCATACGTCACTGATATGGCCAACAGATAGAATATGAATGAATCGGCTAATACTGTCGCTGAGAGACCTAGAAATATTAGAATTGCTCCAAATATGGCAACTTGGCGATACGAAAACCGCCGGAACAACGGACCGTTGAAGAGACCTGGAATAGAGAATATTATCATAAAAAAGTGTTGTTGTGTAGATATGTGTTGAAGATGATAATTGTAAAGAATGAAGATCCATCCTTTACCTACCTTGTCAACTTTTCAATAAAGACCTCTACAGACTTTATGGTTCAAAATAAAACTTTCTATAAAAAAAGATTTTAGTCAAGCAAAGATTCAGCTTAAAACCGCATATACACGATGGAATTTGGTTTGGAAGTTGCGTACACATGACCAAACTTACCACCAAATCTAGTTAATTCCTACATATAAGGCTCGCGATTGGCCTTTGCTCGACAACTACTTTGAAATGAGCTATTCCATCCTATAAAGTTACACATGACCCAACTTTAGCCGAAATTTCTTCATATAGCCTATGGAACATCATTATAAGCCAATTTACTACCGTTTCCTCAAAGGAAATTTTCGAAGACTTTTCGGTGTTTTTTGGAATTCGATCATGGAACCTCACGCGCAGTGATCCGACACTCTAACCACTTGCGCCACGAAGCCCACTCAGACTGCAAACGGAAATTCTGTATTAGAACTCCTAGCAGTGTAAAGTGGAATGAGGGGAGAGTTTGTACCGGGGACGAACTGGCTATCTATACTGAGGGTTCAAAAATGAGTATTGGTACGGGAGCGGGCGTCTATTGTGAGTGTCGAGATACAAAGCACTCTTATAACCTAAAGGAGGATTTTAGCATCATTCAAGCCAAGGTTGCCGCATAAATAATTAAACAGCAAATAATTTTGGTAAAAATAATCAGCATCTATGCTGACAGTCAAAGAGTCATAAAGGCGTTTCACTCAGCATCGGTAAGATCCAAGCTCAGAAGACTATGTAAAACAAAACTAGACGGATACCGGGATACATGGATACTTTGGAAACGAAAGAGTGAACGAGCTAGCAAGAAGAGGATCAGGCATGAACCATTCACATGCTCTTGTTGCGACTAGCACACCGCTTAGCATTACAGGAAAATAGACACAGAGTAACTCGAGAAAGCTTATAAATGCTTGTGTCAATTATACTATATGCTACAGCTAGCATATGGACAGCTAGCTTGATATGGACAGTCTTTATTTTATTTTAGAGATTTATCAATCTATTGTACAAAAACTTAGCCACAAGAACGTCTATCGTCGGCATCATTACTGGATAGGCAACCATCCAGCCCGGCTAGTTCTATAGCAAAAGCTGAAGGGATGAAGGCAAAATAGAATTTATTTACCACCTGCTGTGTGATTGTCCTGCACTGGCTTAAAAAACGGGTTGCTCTTGGTAGTTACTTCTTTCCAGAGCTAAATGAGCAACGAAATGCTGCGACAAATAAACTCTGTGTGGTTTAATTAGCCCTCCAGGTTGGGGGTTGTGCCGTCGGGGTAACTTCCCTACCACGTAAAAAACTCATGGTTCCGAAACAACCAAAAGCCTCGGATAAGGATGACTCAACTAATGACGACCCCAGCAAACGAAATAAGGACAACGACCTTCGGATCTGTACGTGGAATGTTCTGTCCCTTTACAGACCACGTGCAGCCGAACAACTAGCAGAGGCCCTAGACTGCTATAAAGCAGATATTACCGCCATCCAGGAAGTGCGATGGGATGGGCCGGGCAAAAAGAGGATGAAAAACTGTGACATCTACTACGGTGATTGCTACAGAGGCAACGCTTATTCGGATGCGGATTTGTCATACGCGGCAGACTTAGGCAAGAAGTCTTAAGCTTCTGACACGTAAGCGAGCGTATTATGACTATCCGGATAAGGCTAAATTCGCTAACATAAGCCTAATATGTGTTCATGCCCCCACGGAAGAAAATGACCCTGCCACCAAAGAGTGTTTCTACGAGCTCCTCGACAAAACATACGAGCAATGTCCTAAATACGACTTTTAAATCGTATTGGGCGATTTTAACGCCAAAATAGGAAAGGAGGGCGTCTTTGGTAGGGCAGTCGGTAAGCATAGCCTACACGACACCACGTCTGATAACGGACTAAGGATAATTGACTTCGCTGTGGAGCGAAATGTCACCATAGCAAGCACATGGTTTCCTCATCTCGATATTCATAAGCAGACATGGCGGTCCAATGATCATGTAACGATCAACCAAATTGATCATATTGCGATCGACGCAAGGCATGCCTCCAGTATTCTGGATGTCCGGACCTTCCGACTCAACATAGACAACATAGACTCGGATCATTACCTTGTTGTAGCCAAGGTACGAATGCAGATATCCCAATCTGAGCAACAAAAAGGAATTACTGTGAGAAAATTTAACGTCGAAAAGCTACAATCGCAAGAGACCGCCAGACTCTTCGCTGAACGCGTATCCCGAAATCTCTCAATCACCCGTTTGCCGCCAGCATCAAGTACCGAAGACCAGTGGCAACACTGCCAACATGCCATCAGAAACGCCGCGACTGATGTGTTGGGTCTCTCTCGCCCACCACCGCGAAACCCCTGGTTTGACGAAGAATGCCGGCGAGTGCATGCAGCAAGACAAGAGGCATACAAAGCGGCGCTGCAAAAGAAGACGAGAGCTGCTCGTGAGCTCTACGAGCAAAAGAGACGGGAAGAACATTGGCTTCTCCAAAAAGAAGAAGAAAGAGCATGAGAAGCGCGCGTTTGAGAATATCGAGAGTTTATACTCCAGAAACAATGTACGGAAGTTTTACCAAAAGGTAAAAAGAACGTGTCAGATAAGTAATACCCGTACAGAAACCTGTAGAGATGAAAATGGAAACCTCGTAGTAGAATCACAGTCGGTGCTGAGAATATGGAAAAACTACTTCTGCAGACTGTATAACAGCGACGAAGATCAACATCCCGCTGTCAGGCAGAATGAACCATTCAACATAGACGATGATAGTCAGAATTTCCAACCACCTGACGAAAACAAAGTGAGGATAGCAATATCCAAGCTAAAATCGAACAAGGCTGCTGGACCTGACGGCTTACCGGCCGAACTTTTCAAGGCAGCTGGGGATGAATTGGTAGAGTGCATACACACACTCATCTCTAAGATTTGGTCAGACGAGTGTATGCCTGATGAATGGAATCTCAGCATCGTTTGCCCGATCCACAAGAAAGGAGACCCCCTCAATTGCGCCAATTATAGAGGCATCAGTCTGCTCAACATCGCATACAAGATCTTTTCTGCGATATTGTGTGAACGCCTGAGACCTTTTATCAACAGCCTGATTGGACCCTATCAGTGCGGTTTCAGGCCAGGAAACTCCACCATCGATCAAATCTTCACACTTCGGCAGATCCTGTACAAAACCCAAGAATTCCAAATCGATACTCACCACCTCTTTATCGATTTCAAGGCCGCCTATGACAGCATCTATAGAGAAGAGCTTTATAGAGCCATGTCTAGTTTTGACATCCCTGCCAAATTTGTCCGTCTGTGCTGGATGACGATGGAGAACGCTCGCTGCTCCATCAAGGTCGGTAATGACCTCACCGAGACCTTTGATGTCAAAAAAGGTTTTAGACAAGGCGACGCGCTGTCATGTGACTTCTTCAATATTGTACTTGAACGGATTGTGCGGAACTCACAAGCCAACACCCGAGGCACAATCTATTACAAGTCTGTACAACTGCTTGCATACGCTGACGATATAGACATTATCGGAAGAACTCAGCGGGCTGTCACCGGTGTGTTTGCAAGCATTGGGGCGGAAGCGGCCAAAATGGGTTTAGCGATAAACGAGGGCAAAACCAAGTATATGCTGTCAACAAGAAGGGAAAAGCAACACCGACGAATTGGACAAAACGTCACCGTGGGCAGCTATAACTTCGAGGTAGTAAGGGACTTTGCCTACCTTGGCTCTGCTATAAATTCTCCTAACAAAATCAGTGCAGAAATCAATCGAAGAATAAATCTTGCCAATCGCTGTTTTTTTGGGCTTATAAGGCAATTCAACAGTAAAGCCCTATCTCGAACAACTAAGGAGACTCTATATAAGACCTTGATCATCCCAGTCCTGCTTTACGGCGCTGAAACATGGACTTTATTAAAAGAGGATGAAGATATCCTTGGTCGCTTCGAGAGAAAAATTCTTCGTAAGATTTTCGGTCCCGTTTGTGTTGACGGGTTTTGGAGGAGAAGATTCAATCACGAACTATACGAGCTGTACAGCGACATCGACCTAGTCAAAAAACTGCGTATTGGACGTCTGAGATGGCTAGGACATGTAGAGCGAATGGACACCAACGCTCCGGCCCGCAGAGTCTTCGAATCTAACCCCGAGGGACGACGCAGTAGAGGGAATCATCGCCGCAGGTGGCGCGCACAAGTTCAAGGGGACCTCCAACTTGGAGTTCGCAACTGGAGGCAACTAGCTATAGACCGAGCTAAATGGAGAGGCTTGTTGGTTGAGGCCCAGGTTCACCCCGAACTGTAGCGCCATGTAAGTAAGTAAGTAAGTAATGTTTAATAAGTAGTCAGATTAGATTCTCAGAGTTTATTGAACAAATTGGGCACAATGGAACCCTTGACATATTCGTCAACAAAGACATCCATTTGCCTAAGCAAACTTCAATACATTCAGGGTGTTTCTGCTTATTACTCGAATCGTATAGCGTACTTAGCTAAAGTAAAAAAAAAAAAAAAAGAAATTGATGCATCACTCAAAAACCTCTAGCTCATCAGCACCTTCTTTTAGAGTATATATACAGGGTGTTCCAGAAAGCTTGATCTACAGTGACGTTATTTGCACCAAGGTAAATAAAAAAGTTTCTGAACTGTTTTCTATTATTGGTCAATGAAATATTGATAATTATGGAAGGCGAGGGATGTACGGCGATCGCTTATGCAGATGATGTTGCTTTGACTGTCTCGGGAAAGCACATAAATACGCTAAATGAACTTCTACAAAACGCTTCAAACAAACTGACTAGATGGGCGGTTCGGTGTGGATTGGGTGTTAGCCCCCACAAAATGGAACTAGTACTCGTCTCCAGGAAATATAAAATTCCGTTAGTCGACCCTCCTTTTCTCAATGGTATCAGCTTCCAACTCTCTGATCTCTGTGAATATCTATACACCGAATATCTTGGCAGAATGCAATCCACACTTATTAGTGACCCCAAACGTTTCTACCACTTCATTAATGCCAAACGTAAATCTGATAGCTATCCATCCACTTTCAAATTTGCTAATAAATCTTCGGCAGACCGTAGAACAATTGCAAATCTGTTCGCTAATTTCTACAGCCAATTGTTTACTGATCACGTTACAACTAACCTGATTATAACTACTTCCGCTACCTAGAAAACTGTCCCCAAACCTCCTTAGGCACAATTGATATTACTTCGGCGTCCTTATTAGAAAAGATTAAGAAACTAAAGGACGAATATTCCCCGGTCCTGATGGCCTCCCCGCTATAGTTTTCCCCGAAATTTGGAAAAATTCATACATAATCCCCACCCACAAAAAAGGTTGTATAAGTGAAATATCCAACTAGCGACCCATCGCTAAACTGTCCTGCATACCTAAGCTATTTGAAAGCATTGTTTATAACACAATGTTTTTCCACTGCAAGACTATCCTTTCACCAAACCAGTATGGATTCTTTAAGGGCAGATCAACAACCACCAACCTTACCGAGTTTGTGTCTAGCACTCTGTGCGTTTTGGAAGATGGTAATAAAGTCGACGTAGTTGCCACCGACTTCAGCAAAGCCTTCGACAAAATTTCGCATGCTATCATTCTTCTCAAACTTAAAGCTCTTGGTTTTCAACCTGGGTTCATCTCATGTATCGAATCTTACTTGGAAAATGGCCAGTATAAAGTCCTCTTCAGATCTTCAATCTCTGATCCCATTAAAGCCACTTCGGGAGTCCCTCAAGGCAGCCATCTTGGTCCAATGATCTTCATCTTGACAATTAACGACGTTGATTGTATCATCAATGATTTCAACCTTTCTATATACGCTGATGATATGAAAATCTTCAGGACAATATCATCCCCTGCTGACTCTCACTCACTGCAAGATGATCTGAACCGATTTTCAGTTTGGTGCTATAGTAATTTTTTAGAGCTCAACGTCAGCAAGTGTCAAGCTATCACATTCTCTCGTAAGCGTATCCGACCATCCGCTAGAGTGTACTCCATTTGTGGTGAGCCTATTCCCTCCGTATCTTCACGGCGTGATTTGGGAGTTATCTGTGATAGGGAACTCAACTTCCGTTCTCATATCGATAATATTATCAATAGAGCTAACTCTGTGCTCGGTTTCGTCAAGCAATGGTCTAAAGTATTCCCAAACCCTTATGTTACAAAATCCTTATACATCACATTCGTCAGACCCCTCCTTGAGTATGCCTGCCAGGTATAGTTACCCTACTATGAAATCCATACTTTGCGAATCGAAGCTGTTCAGCGAAGGTTAATCCGCTTTGTCTTACGTGGTCTTTCTTGGGCTGATAGCTACAATTTAGCACCATACACGGACCTTTTGAAACTAATAAATTTAAAGTCTCTCTACAAACGCCGCGAAATTGCTGACATCTTGTTTATTCATCATCTATTAGCTGGCAACAATGATTCCCCCGCGCTACTGCATATGATCACATTTAACACCAACCCACGTAACCTCAGGTCCTCACCCCTCTTTCGTCCTATTCCTCAGCGCACCGATTATGAATATAACGAACCAATGTCCAGAATGCTCCGCAAAGCCAATCTCATTCAATCCGCTTTCGACTTTCATAATAGCAAAGCCTTCCTAAGAAATGCTCTTCGTTCCATTAATTCCTCCTCCTGACCCATAAACTGTTAGTATCTAAGTTCTAGTGTAAGGTTTGTAGATTGAAATTTTTGGGCCCCTTGCGGCCCAGCAAAAAAAAAAAAGAAAAGAAGGTATTATTTAAGTTATGTTAAGTGTCCCTTTGTTAGTTTTAAGCTAACTTTAAGTTCATGCTTGTATTAAGCTTAAATAAATGAACAATAATTAACTTTTTCTGACAAAGCAAAATATTTGGGCCTTATCCTGGATAGGAAATTAAGCTGGAAACCTAACATTAACAGAAAGAGTCAAGTAGCACTTTTCTCTTGCAAAAAAGCTATTTGTAATAGATGAGGTTTGCAACCTCGAATAACTCACTGGCTATACATCTTGGTCTTAAGACCGATACTAACATACGGGGTGATTGTCTGGTGCACAGCCTTAGAAAAAACTAATCGCGATTATTTAAGCAAGGTCCAGCGTACATAACGTACGTACGTCTATGCATAAGCGAAGCACTACGTACAAGTTCTTCTGCGGCACTAGACAACGTGCTTCATCTGATACCAAGGACGGAGTTGGTGGAGGTGTTTTCTCACACTTAATTTAAGCTTAATTTTAAGCTCCCCTTCTGTCTACTAAATCATTATAGCGTGTTCCAGGCAGAAATTATAGCGATTAAAGAAGTTTTATCTTGGATTAAAAAAATGTGGTATCCGTTAGAGATATCTGCATCTTTTCAGACAGACAAGTAGCAATCAAATCCTTGGAATTGGCCTTTATAAATTCAGTAGTAGCTCTAGACTGCCGATCGTCTTTCGTGGAGATGGCTGAGCAGTTCAATATTCACCTGTGTTGAGTGCCAGGGCATAGAGACATTCCAGAGAATTGTAAGGCCTATGAACTCGCCAGAATAGGAACAACTATAATCATCCTATCGGATAAGGGTACCTTAGGTATACCAATCGCTGCTCGCAAACTTAAAATGAATCCGAATGCTATCGAGAGTACAAATTTAAGGTGGACAAGTGGATCAACATGTCTAGTAAAAAAACACGTTTTAAGAAGTTGATTTCTGTCAATAGATTACATATCACCCAGCTCTCTCCCGTAGAAGGAAGCTTCACTTAGTAGTCTTCTATTACAAAGATATAACTTGATTTTTAATATTGTCTGTCTATCTGTCTACTCTACATGCATAATTTAAAAAAACAAAAAGTGGATAAACCGGCGTAATTTATCCTGCTCGTACTATTACATAAACAAATGTTGATGTTTAGTGGTTTGTTGCTCAATCAACCCTTAAAAGCTGAATGGATTTGGATAAAACTTGGTGGATAGATAGTCTATGTCCTGGCTTAGCATATAGGATACTTCCTATCCCAAAAAAAGAAAAAAGCTTAATATCAAAAAAAAAAAAAAAAATACCGAATGACTTAGATATCAAGGAACATCCCAAGCCGTGGGTTCCTTATAGAACATAGGCATGTGCTAATAAAGGGTTTTCCAAAATTCAATCCCTAAAGGGGTGAAATGGGGGTTCAAAGTGCTGTTGCCAATCATTTATATTTTTTTTGCGATAAACTCATGCGCAGTACAGTAGAGCATAACAAGTAACCCGATTATATAAATCAGGGGATAGCGTTTCGTCTTACAATTCAAAAAGTACTGCCTGTATCGGAAACCAAAGTACTCGTAAACCACATGATTATTTTGATTCGGTGAAGCTACGATGCTCCTTACTCTCTCAATCGATATTTAAGAGATTTGCTGTATAAAATATTAGTTTTGAGTTGTTCTGATGAAAGTGTATTAAGTTGATGTTGAAAATAAATGAATTTCAACATAGTGCCGTCTTATACTCGTAGAAAAACCAAGTCTAAATACATAAATCATATAGTGTTGGAAAAAGAATCTCAACGCCAATCCTGTAATACTCCACAAACTTCTTTTGAGAGTGTTGTCAGGAGCGAAAGTAAGCCTCTGCCATACGACAGCTGTACAAGTGGATAATGAAATCGTTTCTGTGCCAACGTAGCAATATAACATAAAAACATGAATTTGAGCGATTACCGACAATGCATCGAAAGGCATCGAGTTCATACCTTCATATGAGTCATATCTCACTACACCTACCATAATCACCGTAGATATTACCGTAATGTCTTGCAAGATCTACGAAGACATGTATTGGCTAGAAATCTCGACGTAACTTGTATGCCATTTGTATCCTACTTTTCATATCACAGACCTATCTATACATATTTGTAATAAAATTGCAGAAGGTCGAATGCCCTTGTCTTTCCGTGCACCTATAATGCAGAAACTACTACACAGATCTTGATGAAGCTTCGCATAGTAATAGCTTATATCCTGAGTCAATATTTACGATACTTTTTATCTCGGGAAATGAAAGGGTTCCTCCTTTTTCTTTGTTCTCCTTTCACTGTCTCTTCCCAATCTTTAAATGCAGAGCTGACTGATTGACGGCTTCTTGTTTTCTCATTCATCGGTTTCCTTTTCAGTTAATCCTGCTTGACGGATTATGTGTTATGTCCGGGTTTGTGTGTGCTCTGGTGGGTATTCACACTGGGGAAGTTATACCTAACTGACTTCACACATTTCCAAGATTGTATTCAATTGGCAATTATATTTCAACAGTACTATAAGTGAATGAGCGTCATCTAAAAAGACGAGCAATGGTCAGCTAATCATCAATAAACATATGTTATAATGGAATAATAATTTGTTTTTAAAATTTCCTTCCCGATACCAATGACAATAAAACGATCTTTTGGGGAACATTGTACGACGTTGATTTTTTTGGTTCCCGATTTGTTTTAATGCTATTGCAGTTTCCGAGTACTTGGTGCGAGGTGCTAAGGTAGCGAGTAAAATAAATAAGCCTGTAGCTTTCGTTCATACAGCAAAACAAAATGCATATAAAGCGTCGCTGCAAAGGAAGACGATAGATGCTCGTGAGCTGTACGAGCAAAAGAGAAGGAAGAATATTCACTTTTCAAAAAAAAAAAAAAAAAGAAGGAGAATATTGAGAGCTTATTCCCCAGAAAAATGTACGGAAGTTTTAGCAAAAGGTTCAAAGAACGTGTTAGTGGATCAAAACCCGTACAAAAACCTATAAAGATGAAAATGGAAACCTTGAAGTAGAATCACAGTCGGTGCTGAGAATATAGAAAAACTATTCCTGCAGACTGTATAACGGCGACAAAGACCAACATTCCGCTGTCAGGCAGGATAATCCATTCAACATAGACGATGATACTAAAAATATCCGTCCACCTGACCATCAAGGTCGGTAATGACCTCATCGAGACTTTTGATGTCAAACAAGGTGACGCGCTGTCATGTCACTTCTTTAATACTGTACTTGAATGGATTGCGCAGAACTCAAAAGGTAACACCATAGGTACAATTCGCCAAAAGTCCGTGTTATTGGAAGAACTCAGTGGGCTGTCACCGGTACATTTGCAAGCATTAAGGCAGAAGCGGCAAAAATTGGTTTAGCAATAAACGAGGACAAAACTAAGTATTATATATGCTGCACGGTGCTACAGTGCAGCTACAATTTCAAGATAGACTACCTTGACTCTGCTATAAATTCTGAAAACGACACCAGTGCAATAATCCAGCGAAGAATAATTCTTGCTAGTCCCTGTTTTCTTGTCCTATTAAGACAATTCGACAGTAAAGCCATATCTCGATCGACTAGACAGACTCTACATAAGACGCTAATTATCCCAGTTTTGCATTACTATGCTGAAACATGAACTTTATTGAAAACGGATGAAGATATCCATGGTCGCTTCGGGAGAAAGATTCTTCGTACGATATTCGGTGCCGTTTGCGTTGACGGGTTCCGAAGGACAAGATTCCATGGCGAACTATACGAGCTGTACAGCGACATCGACCTAGTCAAAAAAGTGCATTTTGGACATTTGAGATGGCTAGGACATGTATAGCGAATGGACACCAACACTCTGGCTCACAGAGCCAGCTTTTGCTTTTTTTGGTAATTTTTAGTTCGAAATGTGCGCTCACAATGGAGTAGTGTTTAAAATATATTAGCGTCTCCCCCTATATCTTCGAAAGTACTAGATCTTAAGATATAAAAATAAATCATGCTAATAGAGCATCTGTGGGTCTAAAGTGGCAAAAGAGTTCGTTTCTTTTATCTTCAACGATTTGCAAGCTATGACATTTTGTACATTTGTATTGATTTTTATATTAAAAAAAAATGGATCGCCAAAGCTCTTAATTGTCTTACAAACCGGGAACAACGGAGTTCGTCCAATATAGTAACAAAAAGATAGTAGTGCTCCCTCAAGAGTATAAAAGTTATAATTGCCATCCGCAATAAAACTCATTGACGTAAAAACGAAACAATTAAATTTAATTTTTCTTATTTCCCACTTTTTACTGCATTTTGGCAGTTTGATCATGATATCTGTCTGCGCAAGTAGCACGTTATTTACTGTTCTGTAGAGCGAAATTTCGAGGTCATCACAGAGAGAGATGAAATTAAAAGCAGGTATTACCAAGTAATATTAAAAATGAAGTGTTCACCTACACGTGACCACCGAGGTAATTTCCATTAAAAACAGTGATGAACAAAATTGTCAATTCGGCAGAATGTCTCCATCATAATTAAAAGGCATACCTGGTAGGGTTCTGAAAAAGTATGTGCAGTGCATCTTGGTTTCCTGGACGGATTTCAATGTTAATCTAGGACTTTTCAATCCGAATATAAAGTGGGGACAACATTATATTCTAAATTATAAACAATGCTGCCTTTGAATAACATTAACAAAGTTAGCTACAATTTACACAATGAATTTTGCAAAACTCCAAATTACTTACTTACTTAGGTGGCGCTACAGTTCGGGGTGAACTTGTACCCCAATTAGCAAGATCGATGCCGCTGTACAGCTCGTATAGCTTGCCACTGAGTCTCCTTCTCCCGTCAAACCCGTCAACGCACATGGGACCAAATATCTTCAGAGTTTTTCTCTCGCAACGACCAAGGATATCTTCATCCACTTTCAATAAAGTCCATATTTCAGCACCGTAAAGCAGGACTGTCATGAACAGGGTTTTACACAGAGTCTCCTTAGTTGTTCGAGATACGACTTTACTGTATAATTGCCTTATAAGCCAAAAAACAGCGATTGGCAAGGTTATTCTTCGCTTGATTCCTGTGGTGATCTTGTAGAGCCAAGGTAGACAAAGTCCCTTACTGCCTCGAAGTTGTAGCGGCCAGCTGTGACGTTCTGTCCAATTCGTCGGTGTTGGCTGTCCTTTCTTGTTGACAGCATATACTTGGTTTTGCCCTTGTTCATCGCTAAACTCATTTTGGCCGCTTCTGCTTTAATGCTTGCAAACGCATCGGTGACAGCTCGCTGATTTCTTCCAATTATGTCAATATTGTCGGCATATGCATACGGTTGTACGTACAATCCTTCTTTATTTGGCGCAACAGCTCTTTAAGTGCCAGGGCCTAGCTTCTCGCAACCACTCATGTTGTGTGCGTTATATTTTTCACACGAATGGAAGGGACCTACAGTTAAGTGCTGTATCCAAACGGCGATTTGAGAAGCTTTTTCGTGACAACAATACTCTCGGATGTTTGTCAGACGTTCGCGAGAGGTGGGACCATGAAACAAATTTGTTGGTGTCTTCGGGGATTGGAATTCGGAACCTCACCCGCAGTGATCCGACACACTAACCACTTACGCCACGGCGCCCGTAGTAGTGCGGGCAATCCGTTCAAGTACAATATTAAGGAAGTCACATGACAGTGCGTCACCTTGTCTAAAACCTTTTTTTGCCATCAAAGGTCTCGGTGAAGTCATAACCGACCTTGATGGAGCAGCGAGCGTTCTCCATCGTCATCCTGCACCGACGAACAAGTTTGGCAGGGGTGTCAAAACTAGGCATGACTCTATATAGCTGTTCTTTCGTAAAGCTCACTCGCAGCTCACTTTGCAGCGCCGCTTTATATGCCTCTTGATTTATATATGCACTCACCGGCATTCTTCGTCAAACCAGGGGTTTCAAGATGTTGGTCGGCCAAAACCCAGCATATCAGTTGCGGCGTTTTTGATGGCGTATTGGCAGCGTTGCCACTGGTGTTTGGCACTTGATAGTCAGCGAAGACTCTGGCGATTGTTGTTTTTCAGCGTTAAGTTTTCTCACAGTGTGCTCCATTTGGCATATCCGCACTCATACCTTGGCTACAACAAGGTAATGATCCGAGTCTATGTTGCCCGTTCGGAAGGTACGGACATCCAGATTACTGGGGGCATACTCGTATCTTGCATCGATGGAAATACGATCAGTTTGCGAATGACCTACCCTTACCGAAAGAATAATAAGGGGACTCTCGGTAGTTGCTTCTTCACTGAGATGGAGAATCTACGTCACATTGAGCTGAACGGCCTTCTGAGATTCGTATCCCTATCTTAGTGGTTCTAATCCAGCGATGTCCTTTACCGAGCTGACTAACCGTCTGAAATTCATATCCCATCTAGATGGGTATAAGTTCAGCAGTTTTGGTTTACAGGTTCCCAAGGAAAAAACAAAATGGGCATAAGGGGCACTTGCTTGTTTAAGCTATTGCCACAAGGCTCTTAAACTTCCCGTTCTTTTATTAATGCTCTATGGCACAGTTTGTGCGTAAGGGAAGGGTCGTATGAAACTATAATCTAATCTAATCTAAACTGACGCCTCAAGAGATGTTGAAGAAGTCTCTCAGAAAAACGTTCTTTCGACAAATTTTAGGAGTTGAAGGATGCATTAAGAGCCTCTTTCCTACATACATATATGCATATTTGGCGCAGCAGCCCATGAAGGGCCTAGACCTAGCTTCTGGAAATGTCGAACCAATAGTTATGTGCAGTCTCCAGTTAATTTCTCGGATGTTTGCATGAAAAAACAACATGCCCCCAGCTTATAATCGCAACGTAACGTGATGGATCGTAAGTTGGTAAATCTTTTTGGTCTGATATATTCACAAAGAAAAAAGAACTCTCCAACCTTAGTCTTACCTGTACATGCCGAAACAGCCTGTTGTGTATTGATGATAGTTGTCATTTCTGAGCTACTTATTCCTATAGTTGTATACCTATCACGAAACAAAATTCCAAACTGTTGCATTATAGGAAATGTGACTAGCTGTAAAGAAAAGAAACGAGAAACGATGGCACTTATTGAAAAATTGCCAAAAAATAATTACTTTAACTGTCGCACTTACAATACTTATTCCAGATGCAATGGCAACCAGCCAACCCCATCCACCATCTGGTGCAATGAAGTTCTCACCCAAATCACTTTTATCACGACGCTTCTTCTTGATCTCCGTGTGGCGTGGCGGCTTTGGTATAGTATTTGCTTTTTGAATGTCAAGTTTGAGGGGAATTTCTGTACCTTTGCCATTTTTTGTGTCTTCTTTGTTCATCTTGGAGAATAGAATAATTCTTTGATATCACATTCGATTGGGGTATTATTGATGGGGGCATAAATTCTAAAACAAAAAAGAAACAAAATTATAAAAAAAAATCATTTAACATAAAACAAACAATGCAATAGTTATAACTGCAGCCAAAGGCTGTCCTCAAGGAGGAGTTCTTTCCCCCCTGTTATGGTTGGTCTATAGTCATCGACAACTTGTTAGCAGATCTTCACAGATCAGGCTACACCACCGTCGGTTATGCTGATGACTTGGCGGTTCTTATCAGAGGTAAACACGGCATGACAATTTCCAACGTCAATCAAAGTGCAATATCTCAAGTTGTAGAATGGTGTAACAAAGAAGGACTATTCATCAATCCTAGTAAAACCGTTCTGGTGCCGTACAAGGAAGACACAGGTCAACCTTAAACCTATTACAATCAAAGGCACCACACTAGTTTATTCCAGCGAGGTCAAAGATCTTGGTGTAATTCTTGACAAACGACTTAATTGGAATTCACATATCAAGTCCGCCACTGAGCGCGCTACTAGAGCACTGTGGGCCAGCAAACGCCTATACGGCAGAACTTGGGGTCTCTCTCCTAAGATTATACATTGGTTGTACATAATGATCGTTAGACCCATTATCACATACGCGGCCATCATCTGGTGGCCAAAAACTCTCCAGCAGACAACGGCAAACAAGTTGCAGAAGTTGCAAAGAATTGCCTGTTTTGGCATTACAGGTACAATGCGCACCTGCCCTACGACAGCTCTGGAAGCTATTGTTGGGCTTACACCCTTACCAATCTTCATTAGGAAGATGGTTGCTAGATATGCCACCAGGCTGCAGCTATATCACGAGTATAAACCAGGTGACCTTGTGGGACATTTAAAGATACTCAACTCAATCCCTAAAAGAGACATGTTCTGCACTTTACCAGATATTATGGTCAGGCAACACTGCTTTGGTAGGTTATTCGAGGTTGAAATATTGGACCGCGAAAACTGGTCCAATGGTGCTCCAACAATGGACCCTAGAAATCTGGTCTGGTTCACCGACGGTTCGAAAATGGATTCTAGAGTTGGAGCTGGGGTTTTTGGACCCAACACAAAGATTTCGGTACCTATGGGTACGAATTTCACTGTGTTTCAGGCTAAAATCCATGCCATTGAGATTTGCGCCAGACACAATCCCCGCAAGGGGATCAAAGGCGCTAGAATACATATCTTCTCAGATAGCCAACAGCACTTATGGCACTGTCGTCCAACCAAATGGACTTCAGAACCGTGAAATGCTGCTACGATGCATTACAAGACCTTGCCAAATACA
Organism: Brachypalpus laphriformis; assembly: GCA_945910035.1. Classification (NCBI taxonomy): domain Eukaryota; kingdom Metazoa; phylum Arthropoda; class Insecta; order Diptera; family Syrphidae; genus Brachypalpus; species Brachypalpus laphriformis. The sequence goes on from OX246753.1 coordinate 42,042,454, forward strand.
ACAGGGTAAAACTCGGTTGGGTACCTGGACACCAAGGGATTGTGGCCAACGAATCTGCAGATGAGCTTGCTAGGGCTGGCTCAGAATTTGTGTTCATAGGTCATGAACCTTATTGTGGCGTAAATTGGGCGACAACTACAAAGCTGATTAACAAATGGGAAAACAAACTTCGTCTAGACCACTGCACTAGTGGGCCAGGTCTAAGGCAATCCAAAAGATTAATCAAGCCTTACTCCTATAAGGAAATTCTTAACTTAGATAGGGAAAGTATTAAGAAGCATGTGAGCTTTCTTACTGGCCATTGCGGCCTGAGATACCATCTTAACAAGATGAACCTGTGCCAAGAGAAGGACTATCGGTTCTGTTTAGAGGAAGATGAAACATCCGAACACATTCTTTGTGAATGTCTAGCACTACACTGGTTAAGGAAACGTATTTTCCACAAGGAGATACTTACTTCAGTGGAACTGAAATGCTCCGCTACTAAAGACATACTCATTTTCATAAGGGAGGTACTACGTCTGTTAGATTAACTCCAACCCTCCGATACAATAGATCTTTCAGGTCGCAGTGTCATTGCAACGCGGGCATGGGTTGTACAAAAAAAAAAAAAAAAAAACTATATCTAAACCGTAGAAATGATAATACCTTCTAACCTAGTGCGATAACAACTAACCGCGTTTAAATTGCAGAACAAAGAGGAACTTTCGGTGGAAAGGTACTTGACAAACGTTTTAATTTCGTGAAACAAAAGCCACTCGATAGGTTTTGTAGTAAGTAAAAATCTCACACTACTATGAGCAGGCGCTGACGACCCTCAAAGTGTCTTTTAAAGAATTTTACCCATCCTCGAAAAAAAAGAGACTATGTAAACCTTGCCGACCCTAAAAAATATCTTTCAATTCAAAAAAGCCAAACGTTGGTTCATGGGTCAAATCCTGATGTCGAATTTTTCACTAGCAAAATCGTTCGCCATGGACAGGAACAGGTGATAATCACTTGGTGCCAAGTCCGGACTATAAGGGGGATGCCCCCGGAGCTTCTGGCGAGACGCAATCGATGTGTGTGGCCTGGCGTTGTCCTGATGGAACACAATTCCCCTCCTATTGGTCAACGCTGGCCGCTTCGAGGCGATTGCGTCCTTCAGACAGTACAGGTCCGAATTAAGAGTTTTTCGGTAGCGGAGCAGCTCATAGTAGATAATTCCCGGCCAATCCCACCAAACACACAGCAAAACCTTCCTGACCGTCAATCCTGGCTTGGCCACCGTTTGCGCCGGCTCAGCACGATTCGACCACGACCGTTTTCACTTTAGGTTGTCGTAAGTGATCCACTTTTCATCACCATCCGCTTCAGAAATGGCTCGATTTTGTTGCGATTCAGCAGCGATTCGCAAATGGAAATTCGGTCCATGAGGTTTTTTTTGCGTTAACTCGTGTGGCATCCATACATCAAGCTTCTTTTTGTATCCAGCTTTATTCAAGTGGTTCCAAACGGTTTTGTGTGCAATGTTTAGCTCCTGGGCAATCGAAACAGTGCTAACATGACGGTCAGACTCGAAGATTTCCATAATTTTATCGACATTTTCGACAATTGGCCTTCCAGAGCGTGGTGCATCTTTGACATCGAAATTACCGGAACGGAATCGACGAGACCAAAACTGTGCATGATTGGCTGTTACAGTATCAGGACCATAAACACTGTTCAAATTTTCAGGCGCCTGGCTTGTGTTTTCGCCTTTATCGAAGAAAAGCTGTAAAATATGGCATATTTTCTCTTTGCTGGTATCCATCTTTGACGCGCGCTGAAACAAAACTGAGTCAACCAATCACAAAACTGTCAGAGAAGTTTTTTTGTACGAAATGTCATCTTTCTAACGCCATTTAGTGTACGTCAGATAGGACGTATACAACGGGAGATACACTGTTGGAAAAATAATGGATTTCTTTTTATATATACGTATCTATATCATCAGGAGTTCTCTGGCCCATACGTAACAAAATCCATCTATACGTATATCACCTTCGTTAGACCGCTCCTCGATAATGAAAGGCAAGTATCGTCTCCGCATTATGCTGCCCATACAATGAGAATTGAAGCTGATTGTCTTGGGCTGACTACCTCAACCTGCCGCCATATGAAGATTGTCTTAGACTGATTAATCTCCAGTCATTGGAAAAACGTCGTGATATTGCCGAAATACTTCTTATTCATCACTTGTTATCTGGTAACATTGATTACCCCGCCAACGATTTCTCTAAATACAAATACCCACAACCTTATGGCTGTTTCTCTATTCCGCATATGTCCTCATCGCACTAAATATGTTTCTAACAAACCATTGTCAAGAATGCTGTGCAAATCAAATAATGGCAAACATTTCTGATTTTAATAGCAGCAAATGCACACTTCGTAATGCCCTAATCCCCCTTACTTAATTTAGTCAGTTTAGTTTAGTTATGAGTTCTCTTAATGTTAATTTTAAGTTCAACTTTAAGTTATTACGCTTGTGTTAAGCTTAAATAAATAAATAAGTATTTGTACGGTTTCTCGTGTGTTTAAAGTTATAGCCAACCGATCTTATTTGAAGTGCTATAATACCTCATGGTTCAAGTATCTACTACTCTGATAGTATCGTTTGTGCCTTTGATGGCGGAACATAATACTGCTATCAAGTAAGATAGCAAAACTATCACCAGGAAGTTGAATATAAGATCTAATATGATAGATAACTTTAAAACCGTTTTCCACCCATTGTGCTGTAAAACTTCAACACACAACGTATTTTCGATGTATCTGCGACATATGGTATACACATGCATATCTGCGTATATGCGTATACTTCTCTATCAGTCTAACTTTCCATCACCTTGTTAATGAATTACTAAGGCAGTAATTCCCTATAAATAGCCCTTAATCGAAGGCGATAAGATTATATGTATCAAGACATTTTTCGATATGACCGATCGGCAGGTGTATTTCCACCTTCAACCCATCCCCAACCTTGAATACATATGAGTACATATATAGTTTTATTTTTCGTATGTTGATTATTTTTCATTTAGTTTATTTACAACAATATTTTTGTTTATAAAATTTTCCTATTCTACGCAACACTTAACCTTGTTAGCCTCGGAAGATGCATTACATGAAATGGCGATGATTTCACATATAGATTCCACAAAATTATTAGATCTACATACGAGTATGTATGAATTATGTTTGAATCATACTTCGCAAAAAGACTGATATAAAAGTAATGAGTGGAACTGATGACGGCGTACGCAACTATTATCTCTTCCTGAAATGTTGTTAAATTTATACTTTTTTGCGATAATTTAAACAATTAATAACAGACCTAGAGACCTAAAGTGAAAGTGTTTGATCATAATTCTTTATAATTTGGAATTTGATACTGGATTTGTATATGTACATATTAATTGAACTTGTTATCTTAAGCGTTCAAGAGTCAAGGTCGTTAAAAAATAAAACTCAATTGATTGATTGATGCAAATATTGCAGTGTAAGATACGATTAATTAACAGTCTAAGTACGACTGAGAAGTCATTATTGCAACACAAAGTGGGTGTGGAGCTTTTTTAATTATTATTACTGTCTGATGACAGTGCACAGTAGCGTTCATTAAATGGAATTGTTTGCATAAAGTAAATTTGCACTTCCCCAATGGCACTAAATTACATAGCAGGTGCTGTGATGCATTATTGCATTGCTGTAATCTAAACTCTCTAAAGCATATCCCATAACAAGCGACAGATGTGCGCTGGTAACAATTTTCTATAATAATTGATAAAATTTGATAAAAAGATAGATTAAAAAACAATCAAGACATCATGACAAAAGAATCTAATCAAAACTGTAAGGGTGAGATCACTATCGCGATCAAAGCGGAGCTCTTACAAGTAGCGCCAACAACATCAGTTGAGCTTCTGCTCCCACTTATGGAGAGAGCTTGGCAAACTGAGAGCTTTCCTGACGAGTCGGAAAGGGGAATGATCGTCAAGCGATGGTAAACAAGCATGTTTCTACTCTGGATCCTGCTGTATCAACCACATTAACATCCTGTGGATCATCATCTAACAACTTTGCTGTTCATCAATTTTGAGAAGGCATTCGATAGTAGCCGTGTTTTGGTGAGAATTATTGCAAAGCAAAGTGAAAGCTTCTTAACAAAACGATCGCGAATCAATCTGGTTTAAAACTTTTTTCATTGTTTGAAGATTGGTGATTGAATTGAAATTGAATTGAAAAGTATGAACAAGTTGTGCTTAAATTTGTAAAATACAACTGAATCATTCAACTTGAATCAAATTGAATAAAAAAGCTCTTTTCAACGCCCTCTGAAATTGATTGTTCCAAGCTACACATCGCAAGTCAATTTTGACTGGAGAAAAAAGATAAAGTGGCTATCAGTCATTTTTTGGTTGTTGTACTTCGCGCTAAATCTTACTTCACTGAGAAGCGACGTCGCACCAAAATACGCCTAGTGTCAAAAGGAAGTGCATTTGGAGTGCCTTACCCTTACCCAGAAGAAGTATTCCCGATAAATTATTTTCTATCACAGTAATCTACATAAGATTATATACGATGGGCCCAAATGTCACATTCTGTACAAAGAAAGGTTGTCTGAGAAATTGAAGTTTCAAACTCGCCTCCGCAAGGGATCTGTCAAGGGAAGACCCCCGCCTTGCCAGTTCATCTACCCGCTCATTCCCCTCTATGTTACTACGAGTATATCCTGGCACCCAGGGTAGGGTGATCCTGAACCGAAGACGCAGCAGGGCGAGTTCTTCTTTACATTGTTACACCAGTTTGGAAGATGACGTAGCGAAAATGACTGCCTTGATTGCAGCCAGGCTGTCAATGAGGATGACGATGGTATTAAAGGGCGAAGGGCTGGGTTTTAAAAGACGGCAAGCCTCACGTACAGAAAATACTTCCACCTGGAAGACAATGCACGACTCCAGCAATCGGTATGAATTTCAAACTTCAAACTTATCCACAGGAAATAAAAGAGATGATTTAGTAGAAGAGAAAAGCGCGCAAAAAATGGTAACAAACTCGGGCTCCGCAACATAAAGCACATCTTAACCGGTTGTGCAACTCACTAAAAAGATCTATTAAAGATCTTAAGAATAATGAAATACAAACTTACCCTGAAAGTTTAACGGCAGAAAGTGTATCAAAAAACCTCAAATTCAAGCCGCACCAATTAGGAAAATTTAAGACGAATGGGCCAGGCATGATAAAGAGAAAGCGCAAGTTTTTTCCACCCACTTGGAATAAACTTTTAAACCGTTTGATGGACAAGCTCTTATTCAAAATATAAATACGTTGTATATAGCCAAAAGTACAATAAGAAATGCAACACTAACCGAACTTAAGGAAGAGATAAAGAAACTTAAACCTAAGAAGGCTCCTGGATACGACCTAATCACGGGAGAGGTTCTTAAAGCACAAGCAAAAAAAGCTCCAACTAAGCTTCTATTCATTATAAGCGCCGCGCTTAGACTAGAATATGTTCACAGCAATGGAAAGTCGCCGAAGTAATAATGGTCCCTAAGCCCGGAAAACCGCCGAATGAAAAAACGTCTTATAGACCGATTTCGCTCCTTCCAATTATATCCAAAGTGTTCGAGAGAATATTGATTAAGCGAATACAGGCGGTAAAAGAAGAAAGGCATCTCATTCCGGTTCATCAATTCGGATTCAGAAGTAAGCATTCTACAGTTGAACAAGTGCATAGAATAACAGATGTAACCGAAAAATCTCTTAAAGAAAAAAGGATTGGTTCAAGCGTATTACTCGATGCATTTGACAATGTCTGGCATGAAGGCTTAAAGTTTAAATAACGACAAGTTCTGCCAGAGCACCTATATAATATTTTGAAGAACTACCTTACGAATAGACTATTCCGCGTCAAATGTGGAAACGAATATTCAGATTTTAAGGAAACAAAGGCTGGGGTGCCGCAAGGAAGCGTACTTGGTCCAGTCTTATATCTATTATACACTCGTGATATACCGCAAGTAGAAGGTACTGAGCTAGCTACATTTGTCGACGACACTGCTATCTTGGCAGTAGGTAAAACGGTCGAAGATGCTACAGAAAAAGTGCAAGAAGCTTTGAATAGAGTAAATGAATGGACACATGTTTGTCGAATCGCACTCAACGAAACCAAATCTGTTCATGTAAATTTTACTTATAAGAAAATAAATAACTTGCCGATCTTTTCAAACTAGGTTCAAATTCCGTTTGCAAACGAGGCTAAGTATCTTGGAATGACACTTGATGCAAAGAAGATAATAAATATAGAAAAATGTATTGCTTACTTGGAAAATATTCCAAACTTAATATAGAACACAAACAGCTTTTACATATATGTTATATATGTTAAAATTTTACAAACTTTTGTTGTTATTGTTAATGCGCCATGGTATATCAGAAACAGCGATATCCAGAGAGATCTTGGCATTAAAACAATCGAAGTCGAAATCAAAAACTACCCGAGAAAGCATAAAAGTCGACTAGAAAGTCATGCAACTATTACAGTCCTCCAAGTTTTGGATGAAAGAAATTTACTACGCCGTCTACAAAGAACCAAACAGACTTGTGTTGCCTGTTCTCTGATCCACTCAGGCCTATTCCAGACATTTACTTGAATAGAACCGTGCTTCCCAGGTGCCAAAAGTTCAAATATCTAGGATCTATGATCAATAGCAAAGTAATCTGTCATGACGACATCAATCATCGCATAAGCGTAGGGTGGATGAAGTGGCGAGAAACTCCGCTATCTTCTGTGACCGAAAAATGTCCCATAAGCTGAAAGGAAGGCTCTACACCGCAGTTGTGCGTCCAAAGCTCACATACGTTTCACAATGTTGGACGATGTGCAAAACGTATGAAAGTAAATTAACGGCAGCTGAGATAAAGATGCTTCGCATGACAGCAGGAGTGACAAAGCTTGATCGAATAAGAAGTTCGAAGATCCATGGAAGCATTCACATCAAGGAAACCATCGTACGAAAGATAGAGCGCGACCGGCTCGGCTGGTATTGCCACGTTCAAAGAAGAGATTATTTGAAACCTGTTAAAAAGACAATATCAACGAACGTTCCAAAGCCATCGCGAGGCAGGCCTAAAAACGCGTGGATCACACAAATGCGACGACATCGGCATTTCATTGGCCTCAGTAACCGAGTGACTCAAAATCGGGAGGCCGGCCGATATTTTCTGAGGTCGAATAGGCGAGACCCACAGCCGGATCAGTAGGAATGCGGTGAAGTGGGAGGGTTATGATCCCTTGTTTTCGGATCATACCCTCGCCGAAATAAGAAGAAGAAGAAGAAGAACGGCTTTCATATTGACAATTTTTTAAAAATTGTCCGAGACCAGTTTTAAGCCGGTGGAATGTGCTTGTATAAAATAAACAAGCTTACAACTGCTGGATTTTTATACTCGAAGCTCAGTCTTTTTCTTCCGTTGAACGCACTCAACACCATACCAGGGGCTCTTTATTGGTGGTGGCTGCTAGCAACTTATGCTACTTATCACCGTATTATGAGCTGCTGCAAAATCAATTAACTTGTCGTGGAGGCTGTGTTTACCGACTAGTCCACCAAAGATGGTTTCCTTATCGATTTTCGCATTGAAGTCTCCGAGTACAATTTTTACGTCCCACCCCGGACAAGCTCTGCAGGCACCATCCAGGAGGTCATAGAATTCGTCCTTGACAGGATCTTCAGCACCTTTGATAGGAGCGTGTGCATATATCAGGCTGATATTGTAGAATATTGCTCTGATGCGGATTACAGTCAGGTGATCATTTATAGGCTTGGGTCGATTTTACAATTGTGGCGGATTATTATTCTTATACAAAGCTGGTGTCCCTCTCATAACTATTATTTTTTACGTGGTAAGACACTTACCCCGATGGCACAACCCTCAACCAGAGGGCCGGTTCGACGGGTTTTAGCCCTTGGACGAAGAGCCGGGCTGAGAACCGACATTAGTATTCCGCTTCAGGGATATGAGCGTTGCCGTTGGCCCATTTTGGGTTCATTCATCTCCGCCATCTGTATTCCATAACTCTGACGATGTAATAGAAATCCTTACAGACCTAGGCTTTGATGTCTGTCAAAACTGTCAATGCATTCCATCGTTGATTCCGTCGAGAGATTTCTTCCGCCGTCCTTCCTCCTTCTGAGGGCTCTTGTTGGATATCTGAGATACATTTTGGCCATTCAGGTGTGCTTAAGTTCACCCAGCCGTGCTCGCGCAGCTCCGAGTGTTCAACTACACTATGTATAGCAAATCATCATAAGTTCACTACTAGGTAGCTATCCAGGGAGGATCGCGTAGAGGTGATGATGCATCATTTTGTCCGCAAAAACTCAAAATAAGCCATCAGTTAAAGTTATGGCACGGAACACTATCGTGCAAGGCCGGACTCGCAGTTGGCAGAATTTATCATTCAAATTTCGTTTCCACAAATTGGCCATTAAAAATGCATAAAAATAATTTTTATTTTTAATTTCCGTAATTTGTGAGACAACAAGTCATTTTTACAAGTCATCATTACTCATTTCTTAATGTTTTTTAATGCTTTTTTATAAGCCAATAATTTAATGTTTTGATTTTTAAATTGATGTTTTTATTTTTTCATTTTTAATTCTTAAATTTTTTTAACAATCACTTTGACTAAATTTCGCTTTCCAAACATTCTTTTATTAATCTTTTGCATTCGCTTTGGGTACTAACCATGCCAAAATGGAGTCCGCTTCGAAATGAAATTCAAATTTAAGTGCCATTTTTTACTAAGGACATATAGAGGCATTGCAGGGAACAAAAAATTTTAATAAGGGAAATGCAAAATACAAATATCTTAAGTTCTGGTTCTAAATGACGCAAGAGAAATACGTAGTTATGTAGCTTATTCTATGAGGAAAAGTTCGAAGGCACCCAGGGGCTTCTTCCACTTCGTTCCTACGACATCTGCAATAATTATTTTACGGGATGTCTAATCTCTGGGCGCGTCTCCGTGTAGCAAAGTGTCCGGTGAGTTTGTTATTTAGGAGACCGTTCCTCTCTTATGTTTCAGGAGTCCGATGGATCTAGTTTTACTCAGTGTTGTCCAAAGTAGCCAAAGAAGTTTTAACGAGGTGTTCGTCTGCTTTGGCAAAGCATCTACGTAAGCTCCTTTATCTATCGGACACCACAGATATCTCCACTGGTAAGTGGAAACTTTTTGCATGTTAAGGCAATTCCGGAAAAGAACGACAAAACCTCCTCTTCTAACTACTGCCCCAAAGCTTTAACGTCAGTGCTCTCCAATGTCATGGAAAGTATTGTCACCCACACCTTATGAGCCATGACCGTCAGTATAGTTTCAGGGAGGAGCGTTCTACAGGAGATCTAATGGTCTACCTTTCGGAAAATTGAACAGATTATATTCATCATCATGGTGAATACAAACTAGTTGCTCTTGACTTACGGATATATGTAATGTATCTGGAGAGTTCGATCGAATGTGATGTAGTACCTTCTTCAATAAACTTTAAGCTTTTGGTGTCAGTGTCAATTTCCTAAAATGGTTTGCGAGTTTTCTAAGTAATCAATCAATACAAGAGCTCAGTTCTCTATCCGACGTCAACAACGACAGCACGACTAGAGCCCCAAATTCTCTAGTCCCAGCGACAGCGAATATCAAAAGAACTCAACTCTGATGTCGATGATATCATCAATTGGGGTCTCAAAAATTGAGTTGAGTTCAAAGCATCAACAAACTTCATCTTAAGAAGAATACTATTGTGGCCAAACTAAACATTAATGAGGTCCGCATTTAAGAATTCGATGACAAATCAAAACTTGGTATGTTTCTATCCAAGACTTTCACTTGAATCAGCAGATACTAAGGCAGCGAAATGAAAAATTATTCAACAGGTGTAAACGCGTTACGAAAAAAAAAAACACAATAAGCCAGCAGCTTGGGGTAGCGTTTGTTTCAGTGATGACCTCTTCATTCGACCCAAATCTCTCACATTCTTCAAGTTTGGAAACAAGAAATAGTCGCAGGGGGCTAAATCTGGGAAATATGCTGGATGAGGGACGAGTTCGTAGCCTAACTCATGCAATTTTGCCATCGCGACTGCGGACTGGCGCGACTTTAGAACTGATTGCGAAGAAAACATTGTCTTAAATGTATCGCTCAAAACACCCTTCGAAATAGAAGATGAACTCGGCAAATTTATTGAATCAATACAGAATGCCGCGTGGAAAAATACACCTTTAAGGAGGAAAGAAGTCCCATGCAATGAAGCTAATTATCCGCCGGAAATAAAAGAACTTATTCGAAAAAAGAGGAGAGCACGCAAAATATGGCAACAAACTCGCGCTCCCCAGCATAAAACCCACTCGAATTTCCTATGCAATAAGCTTAAAAAAGCGATCCAAGACCTAAAAAACCGAGAGGCTTCAGCTTATCTTGAAGGTTTAACCGCCGAAAAAACCACTATTTACTCGCTCTGGAAAGCTGTCAAAAGAATTAAAAAACCCCAAATACATTCGCCACCGATAAGAAAAAACAACGACGAATGGGCAAAAGGTGACAAAGAAAAAGCGGATCTATTTGCCGAGCACTTAGAAGAGACCTTTAAGCCATTTGATGGAGAAACATTGGTAGACGATTTTACCGGTACGACTACGAAATCTGACAACCTTAGAATAAAAAGTGTGTCACTTATAGAACTTTGCCAGGCAATAAAAAACCTGGAAAATAATAAAGCTCCTGGCTATGATTTAATAACCGGACAAATCCTCAAGGAATTACCAAAAAAGGCACTATTAAAATTGCTTTATTGAATAAATGCTTCCATTAGATTATTATACGTTACAAATCAATGGAAAGTCGCAGAAGTCATAATGGTTCCGAAACCGGGGAAATCTCCAAATGACAAAAAATCGTACAGACCGATATCGCTACTACCAATAATATCGAAGGTATTTGAAAAACTCCTACTGAAACGGATTCTTCCGGTCATTGAAGAGAGACGCCTAATACCTGACCACCAATTCGGGTTCAGAATCAAGCATTCCACAATTGACCAGGTTTATAGAATAACCGACGAAATTGAAAAAGCCCTTGAGGAGAAAAAGATTTGTTCTAGCGCTTTTCTTGACGTATCTCAAGCCTTCGACAAGGTTTGGCACGATGGATTGAATTATAAGCTAAGACTAATCCTTCCGGAGCAACTTCATAAGATCTTAGAATCATACCTTAAAAACAGACTTTTTCGTGTCAAGCACGGAACTGAATATTCTGATTTTAAAGAAATCGCCGCCGCAAGGAAGTGTCCTTGGGCCTATCTTATTCTTGCTGTACACTCGGGACATACCACAAACTGAAGGCACTATTGTAGCTACGTTCGCGGACGATACGGCTATTCTGGCAACGGAAAGTTCAATTGAGTCAGCAACCATAAAACTCCAACGAGCCTTGGGATAAAATCTGTGAGTGGACAAAAACTTGGCGCATTGTTCTTAACGAGACCAAATCGACGCATGTTAACTTCACCTACAAGAAAATAATCAACCTTCCCGTTTTCATTAACTCGGTACAAATACCGCATGCAAACGAAGCTAAATATCTGGGAATGACACTAGACGCGAAACTCAAATGGAAACCTCACGTTAAAAAGAAACGTGACGAAGTCGAAAATCGACTTAGAGAAATGTATTGGCTAATTGGAAGATATTCCAAACTAAGCGTATATAACAAACTGCTTCTGTATAAGCAAGTGCTTAAACCCGTGTGGACGTACGGTATACAACTCTGGGGTTGTACCAAACCAAGCAATAGGAATCTCATACAATCACTCCAAAATAAAATTATAAGAATAATCGTGAACGCTCCCTGGCATATCAGAAACAATGATATCCACAGAGACTTAGGGATATCTACCGTGGAGGACGAAATAAAAAACTTCGCTCGCAAGCTTCGTATTCGTCTTCATGGCCATTGCAACTGTGCCATACTCCAAACTTTGGATGTGACAAATCTTACGCGCCGACTTCAAAGAACGAAACCGTTCGAATTAGCGCTATAAGACAAAAAGCCGCATGTCATGACGGTTTCAGCAGGTGCTTTTATTGAAAATCTACCTGCCTCACGCGAATATAAATCTGAAGTTTAAACTACTTGATAAGGTCTAACTTAGTCGTAGTAAACAAAACGAAGGGAAGGGTGTTTTTAGTCAGTAGAAATCTGACACTACTATGAGTACACGGTCTCATAGTGTCTCATGAAGATTTTCACCTACCCACGAAAAAAAAAAAAACTTGTGCGCCGGTGCGTTGTCCTGGTGAAAAAGAACTTTTTTTTCGCCAAATGCGGCCGTTTTTGCTTGAAATCGGCTTGGAATCGATCTAGCAGCTCTGCATAATATACGCCGGTGATCGTTTTACCCTTTTCAAGGTAATCGATGTGAATAACACAGCGCGCATCCCAAAAAAACTGTCGCCATAACCTTGTTTGCTGACAAACCCGCCTTGGCCTTCTTCGGCTTCAATTCACCAGGAGAAGTCCATTGTTTTGACTGTTCCTTGGTTTCTGGTGTGTTGTGGTGAATCCAGATTTCATCCACGTTTACGAAACGGCGCAAAAACTCAGCCGAATTTTTCTGGAACATCGCCAAGCACACTTTTGAAGTTGTCAAACGAACGCGTTTGTTGTCGATTGTGAGCAAACGCGGCACCCATCTTGCGGAAAGCTTTTTCATCTCCAAATATTTATGTAAAATCGAAATCACTGAGCCATGTGATAATCCTGTGACCTCTTCAAGCTCACGCACTTTCACTCGCCGATCGTCCATTATCAAGCCATGGATTTTGTCGACCATTTCTGGTGTGGTGACCTCAATTGGGCGACCAGAACGTTCGGCGTCACTTGTGCTTGAACGACCGCACCGAAATTGAGTAAACCAGTGGTGAATGGTTCCAATCGATGGCGAAGAGTCCCCATAATATTTGTCAAGCTTTTGTTTGATTTGCGTGATCGTTTTTTCTCGCAAAAAATAATGTTTAATGAGCACTCGAAATTCACTTTTCTCCATTTTAACGAAAATGCTCGTAGGCGTCTATATAATAAAATGGCTACCACAACAAAAGTATTTGACAGATCTGTCTGAAAATTTGGGTGCGTTCTTTTGAAAGATGATTTTTGACAAAAAAAGAATTAACTTAAGATGACGACACAATTTGTTTTAATTTTCAGGGACTTATTGACCCACCCGTACATTCCACTAACTTGACGGGAGGTAAATGTGGTGTTTATCTCTAAGCTAGGTAACAAACCCAGTGAGCTACCCAAATCCTACCGTCAAATCAGCTTGACATCGTTTTTCTTGAGAACCATGGAAGGACTGCTGGACATTCATATTAGAGGCATTCTTTAAAAAACAATACGTCTGCAGTCTAATCAATATGCATATAGGAAAGGTCGATCCACGGAGAAGTAAAATCAGCCTACCGTTCCCACATTCCGTTCCCACGAAATCGCCCTTTGTACATTCCTTGGCCTAGAAGGTGTTTCTGATAACACTCCATCACGAATGCCATGAGACTCAGGGGAATGGATTAACCGACACACAGATGGGTTAGGACTTTGTTCTATAGCCGCATAATAACATCTTTCTACGAGTACGTCAGGAGACGTCTCTGTGACGGACTCTGCAGCAAAAGGCTGCCCCAAGGCAGCGACCTCTCGCCCCTCTTATGGTCTCTCGTGATGTGGATGACTTATTGAGTAGACTTAACAGCTTTGGCTTCAGAGTTATGGGCTATGCAGATGATCTAGTGATCATAGTCAAATGCAAACATGAAGACAATGTGAGTCAATTCATGCAAGACGCACTCCTTGAAGTCTCGAACTGGTATGCTAGGGCACATCGATCAACCCCAGCAAGGCAGATGTTGTAATATTTACAAACAAACAAAAAAAAAGCCGCTAAACCTTGGTTCAGTGGCTCTAAGTGGTACAACAATTGGTTTTTCTGTCGAAGTAAAATACGTAGGAATTGTCCCAAATTAACTTAACTGAAACTCCAAAATTAATCAATTGTGAAGGGGACAACTGCCATGTGGGCCGACTCATGTATGGCAAAACTTGGGGTCTGTCCGCTAAGATCACATTCTGGTTATGTACACTAATGATTAGACCCATCCTAACATAGGTGTTCATTGTCTAGTGGACAAAAACAAAAGAAGTCACAACCATCAACCATCAACAACTTCAAAGATTAGCATGTCACGGAATCACAGCTACAACGCATACATGTCCCACGGCAGCCATAGAGACTAAAATCAGTCTCACCCCACTGGTATACCAATGAATTCAGCAGTTGGTGCCGATGTGTATGGACCCAATCACAAAGTGTTTTTCAGGCTGAGCTTTACGCCAAAGGTGCCACCTTTCACATACGAGTACTTACCGACGGCCAAACGGCGCGGCGTTCAAAGCACTGACCTCCCACTTCATCAGTTCAAAATCAGTTTTAAGCAGATCTGCTAGCCAGAAAAGGCTCCTCTAAGTTGTTCATTGGACCAGAGCCCTTTTGCGGAATATTTGATAAAAAAAATAAAAAAAATAAGTATTTAGTGCAACAGCTCTTCAAGTGCCTGGGCCTAGCTTCTCGCAACCACTCGTGTTGTGTGCGTTATATTTTTTCACACGAATGGAAGAGGGCTACAGTTTAGTGCCATATCCGAACTGGAATTTGTTTTTGAAAAGCTTTTTCGTGAAATAGTTGGGACCACAACATGTACACTTCCCACTTGCATAAAACTCAAGGTCTTAGACAAGCTAAAAGAGCTGTTAGACCCTTCCAAAACAAAGGCAGTTGATATCCTTAAATACAGCAGAAACGCTGTAAGAAGGCTTGTGAGCTTCATTAAAATACAACGTCAACCAGAATTTTGGAGGATATCATCTGCCGCCTCTGTCTAGAAGAGGACGAAACCGCAGAAAACATACTAAGTGAGTGTGCAAGTATTAGGCGAAGACTTTTTCTCAAAAGGGATCATATCTCCAATAGATCTGAAGAAGTCCTCCGCAGCTGTGATTATTGCTTTCATAAGGAGACTAGAATTATTGCTGTCCTAACAGTTGGCCTCTGGCACAATAGATCTTTATTGGTCGCAGTGCCTGCACGCCATATGGGACCATGACCAAAAACATTTAAAACTTAAAAATAAAACTAGCAACTCGAAAAATAGATACAAATACCTCACTTCTCTTGGAAAAGTTTTTGACTTTACACTAAACCTCAACAAGTAAGCTCAATTCAAAATTTGATTTATGCGCCTGCTAAGATTGCACGAACTCATTAAAACCAACATAATTCGCAATTTTTGTACAAACTCTTTATCTTTGAGATAAAGAACAACTACAACACATATTCAATCATACTTCACGTGCTGGTGTTATTTTGGAATTTTGTAAAGTACCACCCCAAATTTTTTGGCGGCGGCTAAAAATAGACGGAAACACGCAGCACTCCTTTTTAGTGTTAACAGATTTTTTCCTTTTAATTAGTTCTTAATGTTTTTTTATCTTAAAATGATTCTAAAAATCTCTAAATAAACAGCATTATATCACTGGAAAGGTAATTGGTTTCTTCACCATCATCAGCGACATCATACTCGTATAAAGTGGTATTATCATAGGTTTTGAGGGAACTCGAAAGAAAACAAAAAAATGCAAATTTTGTGTGCAAATTTGAAAAGTGACACGTTTCGTCTGGGAGATTAGTCTGTTAGGAAAGTTCTCAGAATATTCTGAAGTGTTTACCATTCCAGGCATCTGAAAACAAAACTTGGACTTTGTGTGACATCTTTGAAGTGGATAATTTCCGTTGTTTCAAAGGTTCTAGCAGGGGGACAACAGAGTGGACTTTATGCAGATAACATGAAGAGTACATAAAATTATTTATTATTTTGTCGGAACAGAGACATTATTGAACGAAGTTATTATCTTTACGATACTACTTATAATATTCGTAAGTATGTCTTCAGAAATTTCTGCTATTTATCAAGTTTATGGGGCAGTGTTGTTAAGATAAAATTCGCGTGAGTTTTTAGCGCTTCATAAGAGAAGAATGTTCATGGCAATTCTATAATGAGGAAGTAAATACGGGGTGGTAGTAAAAGAAGATTGTCAATCGGCCAACATCAATCATTTTTTGATGTCATTATCTATACTCTACACTAATACATACAATTATTTGTATGAACATCTCTTTGAATGGATTTAACTTAAAAACTGTTTGACGAATTTCAATGAAAGTTGTTTGACATGTTTCTTATGATTTTCTAAGTAAAGGGAAAAGGAAGCTCAACCCGGCATAGTGGTCAAGTGAGCTTTCAACCTTGTGTACTAACGCCGGGAAATTATACAATCTGCCAAAACGCAACGCAAAGAATCCCGCAGACTATGACCGCTACAAAGAAAGTAAGGGGATCTTCAAAAAAAAGATGTACTACGCAACAAGAGCCTCGTGGAGTAAATTTTGCAGCGAAATTGAGTCCACCAAAGAAACAGCGATACTCCAGCTGTCAAATATACACTCGGTCGCAGGATTCATCAAGGAACCAGACACAACCTGTGCGGAATCATATGCTGAGACCCTAGAACTCCTCTTAAGACTCGCTTCCCAGGGTGTAGATCATAAAACAGAAACAACAACACAGGACTCAGGAGCTGAAGCAAATCGCACTCTATTCGCCGAAATTGTGGATTAACACAAACTGAAATTGCCAATTGACTCCTTTTCAACATAGAAGGTACCTGGCCCAGATGGTATATTCCTCATGATGCTACAAATTAGGGGAATACGTCATTCCGCGGCTAGCGAACATTTTTCGCGGGTGCCTAAACTGCAAATATGTACAAAAAGCCTGGAGAGAAGTCAAAGTCATCTTCATACCCAAAGCTGGTAAACCAACCCAGACTAACCCCAAAGACTTCAGACCGCTCATCCTGTCTTCATTCTCGTTGAAGACTTTCAAAAGACTAATAGATCTGTATATTCGCTCCAAATTAAGCCCTAAAGACATGTTCCCAGCACAACAAGCCTATGCAAAAGGCCGATCAGTCGAAATAGCCCTGTACGAAGGGGTAACAATGATCGAGCAATCACTCTACCACAAAGAATTCACGCTAGCGGCCTTTTTAGACGCAGAAGGAGCCTTTAATAATGTAAAAACCGAAGCTGGATCGACGCACTTTAGATTCCAAACTCTCAGACTGAGAATGTATGCTCAAGACCAGCCACATCAATTCAGATCTGGGTGACAACCAAGTAAATGCACTGACCTCTAGAGGAACCGCGCAAGGTGGGATCGTATCTACTCTACTTTGGACTCTAGTCGTAAACGAGAACCTATTAAAATTAGGACACAACGGAGTAAGAGTTGTTGCATATGCAGATGACGTCGTCCTTCTTATCTCCTTCTAATCACCTCCAAATACCCTCCATAACTGGGCGAAACGATATGGACTGAACCTCAACCCAACGAAAACACTTCACCAACAAGGAAAAATCACAGCATTCGGACCTCTACGACTCGATGGCACTAGACTCCAAGTTACGGGAAAAGCACTGTATTTGGGGTGCATACTTGACCACAAACTGAGCGGGAGAGATAATATTGTACAAATGAAAGAATAAAGAAAGCGTACATTGAGCTCTATGCTTGTAGTAGGATTTTTGGAAAAAAAAGGGGACCCAAACAATCCATCATCCACTCGATGTACAAAGGCATGTTTTGTTTTTTTAAACAGATGTGTGGCCCAAATGGCGTGTAGGCACTGCGGCCAAGGAGATCTATTGTGCAAGAGGCCACTTGTCAGGTCAGCAGTACTTCCACTCTCCTTATGAAAGCTATAATTACGGCTGCGGACGAGTTCCTTAAGTCTATTGGATACATGATCTCTTTAAGGAAAAAGCTTCTCCTAGTACTACACAGAGCTGCACACTTACATAGTATGTGTTCTGCGGTTTCGTCCTCTTCTAGTCAGAGGCAGCAGGTGATATCGTCCGTAATTCTCATTTTGTAAAGTAGTTGACAGTAACCAGGTAAAGACGCTCACAAGCCTTCTTATGTCGCTTCTGGCGTATTTTAGGATTTCAACTGCCTGTCTTTGGAAGGGTTGGACATTTCTTTTAGCTTGTCCGAGACCTTGGGAGTTATTCCAGTGGGAGATGCACATGTTGCATTCCCAAATGTTTACGGTGAGTTTATAGGCGGAATCGGATATTCCGCAGAAGGCTTCAGGTCCAGTGAACAACTCAGAGGAACTTTTCTTAACTAGCAAGTCTGCAGTTTCGTCGCCGTCAACTCCTACATGACGCAGTACCTACCACAATTTTACTTTATTGTGTCGGGCCAAGTTTTGTAAACTGTCTAAGCAGCTTAGAACTGATTTTGAACTGATCAAGTGGGAGATGTGAGTATGTGGTTTGAGGCACCTTTGATGCTTGAGTGCAGGTTAATGTTAGCACAAGTCTCAATAGCGTAAAGCTCGGCCTGGAAAACACTAGTGATTTCGAAATTTTATGATTGGGCCTATACACACCGGCGCCAACTCCTGAATCCTTTTTTGATCCATACCACATTATTCCTTTTGAATCAAGCGACGGTCCGGCGTTATTCCATATATCACGGCTGGGGATCACAATCTCAAACCTTCTACCAAACTAGAGTGATTTAGGCGTAAAGTCGGAAACCGTGCTGAGCATATCTAACTCGGGGAAGTCGGTTAATAGATCCATGAGATACGCATGATCCCGTCTACTATTAGCACCTGACTTTCAAAGACTAACTGCACTGCGAATTGCCACTTTTTTTATAAGTATTGTATATGTAACGGAGTGAGTCCAATTAGTGCTTCTATGGCTGTTGTGGGACAAGTATGCATAGTACCTGTGATACCGAGGTAAGCTAGTCTTTGAAGTTTAGTGAGTTTGTTGATGGTTGTGACCTCTTTGGTTTTCGTCCAGCAGACAACGGACGCGTATGTAAGGATGGGTCTTACAACCGTGGTATAAGTATAACCAGAATATGACCTTTGGCGACAGGCCCCAGATCTTGCCGTACATACGGCGACAGGCCCACAAGACAGTAGTCGCCTTAGCAATTTTATGCTTAATAAGGGAGTTCCAGTTAATTTTCTAGTCCAGGAAAATTCCTAGATATTTAACCTCATCGGAAAAATTGATGGTTGTTCCATTTAGAGTCACTGAGTCAATATTCAGCGTTCTTCTTCTTATAAACGGTACAACGACTGCCTTGCTGGGGTTAATCGATAGGCCCTCCCCAGCACACCAGTCCGAGACTACAAGGAGTGCATTTTGCATGAGTTGACACACATTGTCTTCATGTTTGCCTTTGATGATGATCACGAGATCATCGGCATAGCCTATAGTTATGAAACCTGAACTATTAAGTATATTCAACTAGCTGGTCGTACCCGCTTCGCTGGGTCTTTAAATGTGCGATTTCAAGTACACTTCTTTAGAGCACTCTCCGTTTTGTCATTGAAATAGTTCACCCTCTCTCTCTCTCATTTATTTTTGAACCTCCGCCGTCGACTCCAACTCATCTGAAGAAATCCCTAGACGGCTCCAAGAGAGATGTCGGACTCGATCCAACCATCTATTTATAGGCCTACCGAGGGGTCGCTAACTTGATGGTGCGGCAATCATGGTACGTCTTGAAACCAGCTGGGGACACGCACCAGCTGGGGACACGCTCTACGCGACGAAACCGTCAAAGCATAAATTATTCCGTTCGAAAAAGTAGCTGCTCTACATTGAGTGCCTCGCGTACTCTGGTGTTACGCAACACCGCGAAGGAACGTCTTTCAGCAGCTTGTATCCGCGACTGTAGGTGAGAGTTGGAACATATTCCAAGTTAAAAACCGATAATTAGGTTTGAACACTATAGGTAAGTTTGACCTTCCTTATAACAGATTCACCAAACTCTCTCAAAATTGATCCAGTTTGACCATTTCTACTGGATAACTCGGCATTGCTTTTTCCATCACTCGTGAATAAGACCCCGAGATACTTAAACGTATCTACCTGCTTCATTGAGACTCTACAAACATGCAGAGTGTACTGAATAGGCGTTATGGAAACAATCAATACTTCCGACAAACGACCAAGGATGACCAAATCATCCCCAAAGAGAGGATGACTAATCCTTAAGTCCCCCACTTTGCAACATTCTCTGCCACAGCTGCACTGCAGCATCCAGTCCATATATACAATGAAGAGGCGAGGTGACAAAAGGCACCCTTGGCACCCTGCCCAACCCCCACAATGAAGGGTATTGATTTACCGCCATTTACCCGAACACAGCTTCTATAATTTGTATATATGTATATGCAGAATCGCCTTTATCATAGCCTAACACATGATTTCGACAAATACACAAAACAGGTGTATACACGTTCAGCATGCTCCCAGGCCTTTTCAAGAATCATTCTGAGTGTATAACTGGTTGGTCCTGCTACTACCGGGACAAAAAACGCATTGTTCATCCTCTGAACTATCCTCAACCAAAGCTCTGGCACGTGTCTCTAACACTTTAGCAAAGACTTTCAAGGATACTTAAAATAAATATACCCTTGTAGTTGGCGCAATCTCTTGTCCCCTTGTTTACAAAGAGGGACAATCACTCCCATTTGCCAATCACCAGGTGTTTCACCGCATTCCTATGCCACTTTAATGACACTCTTTACCAAAAGCCTTTAGCATTTCTGGCCGGATTTCATCCAAACCGGTAGATTCGCCAACTTTTAGCGATTTGATCGCCAAAATCTCGACCATGGGTCTATCATCTTCCTGATGACATGGCTTGTTCGGGATTGAGCAATTCTGAAAAGTGCTCGCTTCATCTCCATCACTCATTGGAAAGCAGTGTACCGTCTTGAAGCACTTCTTCTTACGCGTTGATTTCGATTTGCACGTTGT
This sequence comes from Brachypalpus laphriformis, assembly GCA_945910035.1. Classification (NCBI taxonomy): domain Eukaryota; kingdom Metazoa; phylum Arthropoda; class Insecta; order Diptera; family Syrphidae; genus Brachypalpus; species Brachypalpus laphriformis. Next base: position 42,063,504 of record OX246753.1, read on the forward strand.
TGAGTTGTTTGATTTGCTCGACGATTTCTCATTGTTAACTGAGCCGTTTCATTTGCCGCCTGTCTTTCTTCTTGTGTTTGTGATGTACGAAGTCGAGCCATACTAACACGGCGCTGTTCTCGTGCGATTTCTTGTTCATCCGTATTCAATTGATTGGCGATATTCCGAACTCTACTTGCATTACGGGTTCGATGCGAAAGATTAGATCTTCTGGCTCGCGGCATTGTGAATAACACTGAGAAATGAATGTCACAAAAGCAATTAAGGAATTATCGATACATACATGTGCACAAATCTCATAACCTCACAAAATCTTCGTTGGCAACTTACCGTTTAAAAATAGAATTCCACACCAAAATGATCAATCAGAATGAAATGAACAGCGAATTCGAAATGATTTTAAAAGTAACCCACCTAAAAATGAATAGCACAATCCGAAATTAACGTTTGGATTTATTGTCGATGCGCGTGCAATCACAAAGAAAAAAAATTGTCACAACGTAACGTAAACATAAACGTCATCTATCATGAAGATGGCGTCGTAAAATCGCTCCATACAAAATGTATGGGAAAATGAATTTTCTTCATAATTTTTTTCTTTTTCGGGGATTTTTCGGGAATTTTCTTGGGTATTCTTCTTGTTTGGCCGGAGACCAGTCCGAATTGGTGCGAATCATCGAAATCGGTCCAGGCGTTCTTGAGTTATAAGCGTAGTAACTAACGTCACTCTCTTTTATATATATAGATAAGTCATCCACCAGGAGTGACCATAAGAGAGGCGAGAGGACGTCGCCTTGGGGGCAGTCCGCGGAGACCGTCACAGAGACCTCTCCAGACGAAGATGTTATTATGCGGTTATCGAGCATGTTCCTAAACCATCTGGTATTAGGTTCGTCTATTCCCATGCGTCTCATAGTACTAGTGATGGATTCATAACCAGTGTTATCAAAAGCACCTCTATTTTATTTATTTTTTTTTATAATTTGCGCGCACTCAAAGGGTTATGAATACCTTTAACATATTTACACGCAGTGCGGGCTTTGGAAAGGATGGGTAGAGAGAGAGAGAGAAAGATTTTGGTGTAGTGCTTCTTGAAGCTCAGTTGTTTATACTTCAGCTATTCTCCGGGGGTGGCGTCCAGATAACTGGAGAGATTTTTTTGTTATTATTGTCATTGCTTCTGATTCACAGTACTTTTTTCCCGATAATCGATGCCAAATCATCGATGGGCAAATCATCATCAACAGAGCTAACAATTTTTTCAGTCACATGACCAAGCTACTACCAGTGTTATGCCTTCGCAGTAGTGTTCACAGAAGCTTTTTGCAAATGATCGGACTGACTTTATATATTTCATGAGAAATAAATAAATGCTTGCTGACATCAGGATTTGCACCATGAACCATTAGCGTGGCAATTGACGATGTTACCACTACACCATTGCCACCCCCAGATCTATGTCAAGAAATGCACAAAGGGAAATTTCTTTAGAGCGGTGGACAGATTTGATCTCTGTGACGCGATAATGAAGAGCGCCTTCCGTAGATCGACCTTTCCTGTATGCATATTGACTAGAGTGCAGAGGTATTGTTTTTTCAAGAATTTCTCTAATATGAATGCCAAGCAAACTGGTTGGACGGTAGGATTTGGGTTGCTCGCTGGGTTTGTTACCTAGCTTAGGGATAAACACCACATTTACCTCCCGCCAAGTTAGTGGATTCATCCCAGGTTGAAGCTTGTTTTATATAGACCTACTAAAAGGGGCAAGATGTAATCTAGACCTTTCTGAACAAGGGCTGGAAAAATACCATCAGTGCCAGGTGCTTTAAAGAGTTTAAATGAACCGATTGCCCATTTAATTTTTCTTTGACTGAACAAATTTCCAGACAAGCTGTTGCCTCTTCTGGAGGTCTCACATGTGGAGCCTTCAGGAGCAACAAGTGCGTGATCACTTAAAATTGATGAGCCAGTGTAGTGAACCTCGAGCAGAGTTTCCAGGGCTAACCTTCGACTGGCGGTATAGGTGCCAGCAGGTTTGATGAGCAATCCCACCCTATTGGAATGATCCTTTGAGAGAGCCTTTTTTAGCCATAGTCAGACCCATTCTAACATATGGGTGCACTGTCTGATGGCCAAGTGCAAGTAACATAGGCAAGACATGCCATGCAAGAAATCAGCCGCAATGAGTGCCCTGTACCTAAAAGAATCTAACTTGTGGAGAAGGGGCCACATGGGCCACCGTACTATTGCATGGTCAGCTCACCTAGACGCCACCACAGACTACCTTCCGACATCCCCCGACTTTTGCCTAAACGTCAGAATGGTCATCCCGTCAAGTGACCACTGGGCAGACCATGGGGCCCTGAATCCGCATAGTACTTCAGTCTTCACTGACGGGTCCAAAACAAACGAAGAAGTGTGCATTTAACATTTAAAATTAAATTTAAGTTGGAAAATATTGGAACAAATACAAGACCAATACATTTTGCAAAGGACATTCGAAAATATATCGAATTTTTTTGCAATGACATTTTTCGGCGAAAAAGAAATAAAAGAAGGCAACCACATGCCAACGCATACAGTGCATGGCCAGATTTATCGCTTGCTTGGCCGTTTACTACCTTCATCAGAGAACAAAAGCTCAATATCTACAAATTTCCCCTTGAACGTGTACGCCATCTACGGCGAGCAAGCCTTCCAGGTAAGATTCAAAAACTCTGCCGGCCGGAGCGTCACTCTATATGTCCTAGGCATTTCAAACGTCCAATATACAATTTTTGAATAGGACGATTACTCACTTAGGTGGCACTACCGTTCGAACGCGCCACCGTCAACCTGGGCCTCAACCTACATGCCTCTCCATTTAGTACGGTCCTTAGCTAATTGCTTCCAGTTGCGCACTCTAAGTTGGTCGAGGTCCCCTTGAACTTGTGCGCATCACCTACGGCGGGGAGGTCCCTCTGGGTTCGATTTGAAGACTATGTAGGTGAGAGTGTTGGTGTCCATTCGCTCTACATGTCTTAGCCATTTCAATCGTCCAATAGGCAATTTTTGACTATGTCGATGTCGCTGTACAGCTCGTATAGTTCGAATCTTTCCCTCCAAAACCCGTCAACGCAAACAGAACCGAATATCCTACGGAGAATTTTTCTTTCGAAGCCACCAAGGATATCTTCATCCTCTTTTAATAAAGTCCATGTTTCAGCGCCGTAAGGCAGAACTGGGATGATCAGAGTCTTATACAGAGTCGCCTTAGTAGTTCGAGATAGGGCTTTACTGTTGAATTGCCTTATACGCCCAAAAAAAACAACGATTCGCAAGTGTTATTCTTCACTTGATTTCTGTGCTGATGTTGTTTTTAGAGTTTATAGTAGAGTCAAGGTAGACAAAGTCCCTTACTACCTCGAAGTCGTAGCTGCTCACAGTGAGTTTCTGTTCAATTCTTGGTATGTACTTGGTTTTGCCCTTGTTTATCGCTTAACCCATTTTGGCCGCTTCTGCTTCAATGCTTGCAAATGCATCCGTGACAGCCCACTGAGTTCTTCCAATAAAGTCAGTATCGTCAGCGTATGCAAGTATGTACGGACTTTTGATGTATTGTACCTCTGGTGTTGGCTTGTGAGTTCCGCACAATCTGCTCAATCCGACAAGAAGTCACATGACAGCGCGTTACTTTGTCTAAAACCTTTTTGGACATCAAAGGTCTCGGTTAAGTCATTACCGACCGTGACGGAGCAGCGAGCGTTCTCCATCGTCATCCTGCATAAAGCGATAAGTTCGGCGGATATGTCAAAACTAGACAGGACTCTAATAGCTCTTCTCTATAGATGCTGTTATAGGCAATCTTAAAATCAATACAGAGATAATGAGTATCGATTTGGAATTCTTGGGTTTTCCTAGGATCAGTCAAATTATTAAGAGTTGATCGATAGTGGACTTTCCTGGCCTGAAACCGCACTAATATGGGCTAATCAGGCTGTTGATGACAGGTCTGAGGAGTTCACAGAATATCGCAGAAAAGATCTTCTATGCCTCTATAATTGGCACAGTTGAGTAGGTTTCCCTTCTTGTGGATCGGGCAAACGATACTGAGATTCCATTCATCAGGCATACACTCATCTGACCAAATCTTAGAGATGAGATGGTGTATGCTCTATATCAATTCATCGCCAGCTGGCTTGAAAAATTCAGCCGGTAAGCCGTCAGGTCCAGCAGTCTTGTTGAATTTCACCTTGAACATTGCTATCCTCACTTAGCTTTGGTCATGTCGACAGAGATTTTGACAATCATCGTCTATGTTGAATGGTTCATTTTGCGTGATAGCAAGATGTTGGTCTTCGTCGCCGTTATACAATTGCAGATGAAGTTTTTCCGTATTCTCAGCACTGACTGTGATTCTACTATGAGGTTTTCTTATTCATCTCTATAGGTTTCGGTACGGGTTTTACTCTTTTGACGCGCTTTGGTAAAACTCCCGTACATTGTTCATGGAGTATAAGCTCTCAATATATTTGACCCCGCGCTTCCCATGCTCTTTCTCTCTATCTCGCTGACGTCAAAAGCCAATGCTATAATTGGGAAATATACAAGTATTTCTGCATGCAATTCGTAATAGAGTATCTTATACGAGTAAAAGACCAACTTTAGTAGATTTCTATACTTGTTAAAGACCCAGGGCTTTATTTCAAACTAAGTGTGATCAGCATTTAAGAAGACTATGTTACTTGGCAAACATCCTGTATACGTTAATTAAATGGTCCACGTGGGTCAATCTGTCAATAACTTCTAAAAACCAATGAAGCAGCTAACATAGTTGTCACATTTAGCGTACAATACATATTATTCACAATCCAGTATCTGTTTACTCAAAAATTTGCAACATTCAATTGGTTTATGGCCTTATATACCAGAGTATGACAGTGCTAAATACAAATGCAACAGGTAGAACGTTGCAATGATTTACTCGCAGGATGTATCTTCACAGATCATAAATTACGGAGACTCTCACCGCAGATTTACAAATTTTATTTGCACATTAAATGTTAACGATGTACCGAAGAGATTTGCTTGTTAATATGCATAAATCTCACTGCTACTGTATTCGAAAGAATATTACTCGTATAGTTATAGCTACGAAATCAGCGATTTTGATGAACGGAATGAAAGCTCAGAAATAAAGCGATTATGATTGACATCGTTGGACGCGCTGCCGCCGGCTATAAATTGACCGATGACCGATCAGATAAATCAATTTGCACATACCACTAGAGTTAAATGACACATCACAGATGGAAATGCCCTACGATCGAGATTGCATTTAGCAGTTGATAAAAAGTTCATGCACATGCATTGGTTCAGAAGATAATGAACTTAGGAGATTCCGATAGTGAATCAACGACGATAGCCCCATATTGAAAAAATCAATAATGTCTGGTTTAAGAAAATATAGGAACTTGGAGCGTACCTTTCCTATATAGTATACTCGTATGTACGTAAAGGGTGGGAAAAGCAAAAAATTTTTTTTTTTTAATAGTAACGATGGAACGAGTTTGAATCAAAAATTTTTATTCATGATGAAGAATGGTTCATGACATACTAATGTTTTCAACACGACTTCAGGCATATGACTTTCTCGACTGTTTTTGACGAAGTGCATTTTGTCGGTTCAATTTCGGGGCAACTCTTTTGAGCATTGAAGGTTCTATCTCACTAATAACTCGCTAAATATTGCCTTTCTAGGACTGAATAACTTGCGATTTATCAGCATACACCAAATGCTTCACATAGCCTTACAAAAAGTAAGTAATTGAGTGACGTCTAATCACACGATCTCGGTTCCCAACTCACTGGTGCATTTTGAGTCCTCAGTAAAAGAATGGTTTCATGGGTAGTATGACACGTAACCCCATTCTGCTGGAAGCACATATTTCCGAAGAAATAATCACAGATCCACGTAGCGGACGAACAAAGTCCAAACTGATGCAATCGACGCTGAATTGACACTTCCGGAATTTACGTCACTCTTTCACTCATACCAGCCACAATTTCTTCCATACGCACATTACGTTGTCACATTCTTGGCTTTGCGTCATGTGTGTACATGGTACGAAATTTATTAATAACAGAACGATCAGCGAGCTCAGTTGGTTGATTAAGACCAAAAAATAATCAAATTCTTTCAATCAGTTTATTCTTCTAATTCCTTTCCGCGAAATGATGCTACTGCAGTCTCAAACAATTCTGTCAATATCGGAGGTTTACACATAAGTCTTTTAGATGTTGAACTGTCAATCTGCTCCGGACGGCATTCCACCAATAGTCATGAAAACCTGTGCAGCAGCTCCTTCGAAACCTTTACAATTATTATTTGATGCTTCTATTGGAAAGGGGCTCATTTCTCAGCGAGTGGAAAATCTCATTTATTTCTCCGATTCATAAATCGGGGCCTAAACAAAAGTAACAAACTATCGTCCTATTTGCAAAATCTAAGCTACGAAGGTGATCTGAAAAGTTTCCGACCTGACAAAGATACAAGATATTTTTCCTTCAAATTTATTTTATTTTCCTCCTTGTAGGTCTGCACACTTCTCCCAGCGATCCTCCCATCTCTTTAACCCGCCCAAATAGTACTCGGCGTATTTCTCTCTTTCATGTATGGTACACAGACGGATCCAAGACAAATGAAGGAGTTGGCGCTGGACTATTATAAAAGCCTTCATTCATTCATGCATGGAAAAACGTAACTCAGTATTCCAAACCGAAGTATTCGCTATAGAACTATGCATCAGAGAAAATATAAACAGATCTATAACCAACAAGAACATTTATATTCTATCAGATAGCAATGGCAATTAGGGCTTATAAAATAACATCCAAACTAGAATGGGACTGCCTTCAACTACTCATATCACTAGCCAGCACAGACAGAGTTCATCAAATTTGGGCGTCAGGACACAGCGGATATGAAGGAAATGAAAAAGGTGACCTGCTATCCAGAACAGAAGCCGAGTCAAACTTTATGATGCCGAGAACATTCTGTGATTACCATTGAGTGCGCCAAAAATCTGTGTAAAAAATTGGCTAAAAGAAAAAGCGCATAATTACTGGATAGAAACTGAAGGTAACAGATAAGCCTGCAATTAACTAGGAGTCGGATTCGAATAGCCACGGGTTTCCTTACAGGCCACTGTCGAGTGAAAAAACATCTCATGGCCATGGGAATAGCACAAGACAGCATCTTTTTTTTTTATAATTTGCACGCACTCAAGGGGTTATGAATACGCTTAACATATTTACACACAGTGCGAGTGTTGGAAAGAATAGATAGAGAGAGATAGAAAGATTTTGATTTTGTAGTGGTTCTTAAAGCTCAGTTGTTTACACTCCGAAGGTGGAGTCCAGATAACTGGGGAGACTTTTGTTACTTTTTATCTTTGCTTCTGATTACTTACTTACTTACTTAGGTGGCGCTACAGTTCAGGGTGAACCTGGGCCTCAACCAACAAGCTTCTTCATTTAGCTCGGTCTTTAGCTAATTGCCTCCAGTTACGCACTCCAAGTTGGTCGAGGTCCCCTTGAACTTGTGCGCGCCACCTACGGCGATGATTCCCTCTACTGCGTCGTCCCTCGGTATTCGATTCGAAGACTCTGCGGGCCGGAGCGTTGGTGTTCATTCGCTTTACATGTCCTAGCCATCTCAGACGTCCAATACGCAGTTTTTTGACTAGGTCGATGTCGCTGTACAGCTCGTATAGTTCGTGATTGAATCTTCTCCTCCAAAACCCGTCAACGCAAGCGGGGCCGAAAATCTTACGAAGAATTTTTCTCTCGAAGCGACCAAGGATATCTTCATCCTCTTTTAATAAAGTCCATGTTTCAGCGCCATAAAGCAGGACTGGGATGATCAGGGTCTTATACAGAGTCTCCTTAGTAGTTCGAGATAGGGCTTTGCTGTTGAATTGCCTTATATTGCGGTGACAGCCCGCTGAGTTCTTCCGATAATGTCTATATCGTCGGCGTATGCAAGCAGTTGTACAGACTTGTAATAGATTGTGCCTCCGGTGTTGGCTTGTGAGTTCCGCACAATCCGTTCAAGTACAATATTGAAGAATTCGCATGACAGCGAGTCACCTTGTCTAAAACCTTTTTTGATATCGAAGGTCTCGGTGAGGTCATTACCGACCTTGGTGGAGCAGCGAGCGTTCTCCATTGTCAGCCTGCACAGACGGACAAGTTTGGCAGGGATGTTAAAACTAGACATGGCTCTATAAAGCTCTTCTCTATAGATGCTGTCATAGGCGGCCTTAAAATCGATAAAGAGGTGGTGAGTATCGGTTTGGAATTCTTGGGTTTCCTCCAGGATCTGCCGAAGTGTGAAGATTTGATCGATGGTGGACTTTCCTGGCCTGAAACCGCACTGATAAAGTCCAATCAGGCTGTTGATAAAAGCTTTCAGATGTTCACACAATATCGCAGAAAAGATCTTGTATGCGATGTTGAGGAGACTGATGCCTCTATAATTGGCGCAGTTGAAGGGGTCTCCTTTCTCGTGGATCGGGCAAACGATGCTGAGGTTCCATTCATCAGGCATACACTCGTCTGACCAAATCTTAGAGATGAGTGTGTGTATGCACTCTATCAATTCATCCCCAGCTGCCTTAAAAAGTTCGGCCGGTAAGCCGTCAGGTCCAGCAGCCTTGTTGAATTTTAGCTGGGATATTGCTATCCTCACTTCGTTTTGGTCAGGTGGACGGAAATTTTGACTATCATCGTCTATGTTGAATGGTTCATTCTGCCTGACAACGGGATGTTAATCTTCGTTATACAGTCTGCAGAAGTAGTTTTTCCATATTCTCAGCACCGACTGTGATTCTACTACGAGGTTTCCATTTTCATCTCTACAGGTTTCTGTACGGGTATTGCTTCTCTGACACGTTCTCTTTACCTATTGGTAAAACTTCCGTATATTGTTCCTGGAGTATAGACTCTCGATATTCTCAAACGCGGGCTTCTCATGCTCTTTCTTCTTCTTTTGGAGAAGCCGATGTTCTTCCCGTCTCTTTTGCTCGTAGAGCTCACGAGCAACTCTCGTTTTCCTTTGCAGCGCCGCATTGTATGCCTTTTGTTTTGCTGCATGCACTCGCCGGCATTCTTCGTCAAACCAGGGGTTTCGCGGTGGTGGGCGAGCGAGACCCAGCACATCAGTCGCGGCGTTTCTGATGGCATGTTGGCAGCGTTGCTACTGGTCTTCTGCACTTGATGCTGGCGGCATAGGGGTGATTGAGAGATTTCGGGATACCCGTTCAGCGAAGAGTCTGGCGGTCTCTTGCGATTGTAGCTTTTCGACGTTAAATTTTCTCACAGTGATTCTTCTTTGTTGCTCAGATTGGGATATCCGCATTCGTACCTTGGCTACAACAAGGTAATGATCCGAGTCTATGTTGGCCGCTCGTAAAGTCCAGACATCCAGAACACTGGAGACATGCCTTGCTTCGATCGCAATATGATCAACGTGGTTGATCGTTACATGATCATTGGATCGCCATGTCTGCTTATGAATATCGAGATGAAGAAACCATGTGCTTGCTATGGTAACATTTCGCTCCACAACGAAATCAATTAGCCTTAGTCCGTTATCAGACGTGGTGTCGTGTAGGCTATGCTTACCGGCTGCCCTACCAAAGTCATAATACGCTCGCTCACGTGTCGGGAGCTTAAGACTTCTTGCCTAAGTCTGCCACGTATAACAAATCCCCATCCGAATAAGCGCTGCCTGTTGCCTTTGTAGCAATCACCGAAGTAGATGTCATAGTTTTTCATCCTCTGTTTGCCCGGCCCATCCCAACGCGGTAATATCTGCTTTATAACAGTCTAGGGCCTCTGCTAATTGTTCGGCTGCACGTGGTTTGTAAAGGGACAGAACATTCCACGCACAGATCCGAAGGTCGTTGTCATAATTTCGATCGAGGTCGTCATCAATTGAGTCGTCCTTATCCGAGGCTTTTGGTTGTTTCGGAAGCATCGATTTTTTACGTGGTGAGGAAGTTACCCCGACGACACAAACCCCAACCTGGAGGGCCAGTTCCTTAATTATTCCCCTAGGACGAGGGGCTGGGTACACCGGTACCAGTAGTCCACTACGGGAGTATGAGCGCTGCCGTTGGCCCATTAAGGGCTCCTCCGCCACCATCTCTATTCCAATGTCCTGACCAACATTGGAAATTCCTTACCGACCTGTGATCCGAATACGTCGAAGCAGTTCGCGCAAGGTATTCAGTAAGTTTGCTTCTGATTCACAGTATTTTTTTTCCCGATAACCGATGTCATAGGCAAATCATTATCAACAGAGCGAACAATTTTTCCAAACATATGACCAAACTAAGCTACTGCCAGTTTTATGCCTTCGCAGTGATGTCCACATAACCTAATCCCACCTCCTCGACAATATACAATCTGCAATCTTTCTCAGCAACATAATTGTTTACGGAGGTGATGGACTCCTCATTTGATGAAAATCTCTGTCCTCCGAGCGCAACTTTTAGCTTAAGGAACAAAAGAAATTGGTTTGGTGCTAGATCTGGTGAGTAAGGAGTCAAGCTGTTCAAACCGTATTTTGTCGATTTTCGCCATGGCAATCGCTGACGGCGCATTCTTATGAAACAAAATTTTTTTTTCTGCAAATGTGGCCATTTTTCTGCAATTTCTGCCTTCAGCTTCTCAAGTAATGATGCGTAGTATGCTCCTGTAATGTTTTTTTTTTTTTGAAGATATTCGATAACTATCCCAAAAAATAGTCGCCATCACTTTTCCAGCCGAAAAAAACAGTTTTTGAAGCCGATTCCCCCTTCGAGGTCCGCTGTTTTGACTGAATTTTTGTTTCTGGGGTATAATAGTGTACCCAAGTTTCATATACAATAATAAATTGGCGCAAAAACTCTGATTTATTGCGCCAACAGAGTATTGGGAATGCTCATTCGATCACGTTTTTGGTCTTACGTGAGCAAACGCGGCACCCAACGAGCCGTCAGCTTTCTCATGCCTAAATCTTTATTCAATATGTGAAAAACACATTCCTTGGACATATTCATAGCCTCTGCTATCTCTCTCACTTTAATTTGATGGTTGTCTAGCACCATTTGGTGAACTTGAGCGACGTTATCACCAGTGGTTGCAGTTTGTGGACGTCCAGAACGTTCATCGTCTCCTAAGCTGGTACGGCCACGTTTAAATTCAGCTGCCCAAAATTTCACGCTGGTAAATGATGGCGCAGAGTCCCCGTATACATCGTCCAACTCGTATTTGATTTGCGTAGGCGTATTGTATTTCAAAAACAAATATTTAATAACAGCTCGATACGCAATTTTTTTCCATTTTCACAAAAACAATCGCATCAACTCAATCAAACGATTGTCAAACAACAACTGCCCGTACAAAATGGGATCTCAGCATCGTTTTTCTGATCCACAAGAAAGGAGACCCCCTCAATTGCGCCAATTATAGAGGCATCAGTATCCTCAACATCGCATATAAGATCTTTTCTGCGATACTGTGTGAACGTCTGAAACCTTTTATCAACAGCCTGATTGGCCCCTATCAGTGCGGTTTCAAGCCAGGAAAGTCCCCTATTGATCAGCTCTTTATTATTCGACTGACCCTAGGAAAACCCAAGAAGTCCAAGTCGATACTCATTACCTCTTTATCGATTTCAAGGCCGCCTATGACAGGATCTATAGAGAAGAGCTGTATAGAACCATGTCTAGTTTTGACATCCCTACCAAACTTATCCGTCTATGCAGGATGACGATGGAGAACGCTCGCTGCTCCATCAAGGTCGATAATGACCTCACCGAGACATTTGATGCCAAAAAAGGTTTTAGACAAGGTGACGCGCTGTCGAGCGACTCACTTCCTTAATATTTTATTTGAACGGATAGTGCGGAACTCACAAGCCAACACCAGAGGTACAATACATCAAAAGTCCGTACAACTGCTTGCATACGCCGACGACATTGACATAATTGGAAGACTCAGCGGACTGTCACCGGTGCGTTTGCAAGCATTGAAGCAGAAGCGGTCAAAATGGGCTTAGTGATAAACAAGGGCAAAACCAAGTATATGCTGTAAAGAATGGAAAGTCAACACCGACGAATTGGACAGAACGTCACAGTGGGCAGCTATAACTTCGAGGTAGTAAGGGACTTTATATACCTTGGCTCTGCTATAAACTCCAAAAACAACATCAGCGCAGAAATCAAGCGAGAAGTAACTCTTGTGAGTCGCTGCTTTTTTGGGCTTATAAGGCAATTCAACAGTAAAGCCCTATCTCGAACAACTAAGGAGACTCTGTATAAGACTCTGATCATTCCAATCCTGCTTTACGGCGCTGAAACATGGACTTTATTAAAAGAGGGTGAAGATATCCTTGGCCACTTCGAGAGAAAAATTCTTCGTAAGATATTCGGTCCCGTTTGCGTTGACGGGTTTTTGGAGGAAAAGATTCAATAACGAACTATACGAGCTATACAGTGACATCAACCTAGTCAAAAAAAACTGTGTATTGGACGTGTGAGATGGCTGGGACATGTAGAGCGAATGAACACCAACGCTCCGGCCCGCAGAGTCTTCGAATTTAACCCCGAGGGACGACGCAGTAGAGGGAATCATCGCCGTAGGTGGCGCGCACAAGTTCAAGGAGACCTTAACCAAATTGGAGTCCGCAAGTGAAGGCAATTAGCTAAAGACCGAGCTAAATGAAGAGGCTTGTTTGTTGAGGCCCAGGTTCACCCCGAACTGTAGCGCCACCTAAGTAAGTAAGTAAGTCCAAAATGGCTAACATTTTGGTGAGTACCATTCAAAAGATGCGCAAGCGCATTCCCTAGATTTTATTGACGAGTGCTGCCATCTTCATGTTGAGGTCGGAAACTTTTCAGACCACGCTTGTATTCCAAAGCTTTTCGAAAAATAATTTATAAAAAATGTACGTTTCTTCTTAAGGAAACAAGCTCACCTCTTCAACATGGCTTTGTTTCAGCTCAATCGACCACGATTTTACGATTTTCTGCAACCGGGTGATAAGCTACCTTAAAAATGAACATCAATGTGATGCCATATGCCCCGTACAGGGACGGGTTAAGAATATCACTGCAGCGCCCCCCAACAAGCGCTTGTCGTAAAAGGCGACTAAGAGGACAAATCAGATCTAGGCAATATAATACCCAAGTGAGCCTAGCGACACATATACTACCTTAAAAACCCTCCCACAAGGGTGCATGCGAGTCCGTGGGTTGACACGACTAGAGATCACCGGTGTCATAGAAAAAAGATCAAACAAACAATAACAAAACAGGAGCATGCACGTGTCAAACAACAAATACCATCGCAATATGGTAATATTGCAAAACTGTATCATTATGGTACTACTTGCTAAAAGGAAAGGCACTACCTCGCCAGGGACTACCAGTACATGGTACTGATCCTGGACCGAGCAGAAATGTTCGGGTCAGAGCTATACGGATTCCGGGAGCTAGCGAAATAATGAAACAGTTTGGAAGAAATTTGAGGGTCGCGAGTTGGAACGTTGGAAGCATGGCCGGTCGAAGTTACGAGCTGGAAGAGAGGTTGAATAGAAGGCGGGTGGACATCTTGGTTGTCCAAGAGACGAAATGGAAAAACACAGGGAATCGGGCGCGTTTCTTGGACGTTAGGACAAAAGATTACAAGATGTTCTACTGCGGAACGGAAAAGGCTAAGAACGGAATCGGTATCATCCTTGCGGCAGATCTACTTGGTAACGTCTTGAGCATTTCGAAGTCCAGCGACCGTTTGATGTCTCCCAAACTAGTAATACAAGGAGAGGTGTGGAATATTATCAGTGCATATGCTCCCCAAAATGGGTGCGATCATTTTGGGTGGATTTCCACAATCTCCTTAAGAACATCCCAAAGGAAGAGTTTCTGTTTGTTGGAGGAGATTTGAATGGACATGTCGGGAAGTCAAACGAAGACTATGAAGACTGCCATGGAGGACTGGGATACGGCACCAGGAACCTTCCTGGTGAAGACATCCTAAGCATGTGCAAATCACATGGTCTTATCGTGTTAAATACCATGTTCATCAAACAAAGCCGATACCTGATCACTTTCAGCAGTGGTGGAGATGAAACCCAGATTGACTACCATTTTTATGAAGACACAGAAAGAAGAAAAGCAAACAAACAAGGGTCCCTTAGAAAATCAAGTGGTACAATCTGGACAAAGAAAAAGGCGAGACTTTAGTTTTCGGATGAAAAATTACCTCGCTTACACCTTTAATGGAGCTGGGGATGAAGAGTGCAGAACACAAAATATGTGGGAATCCCTACTGCGAACTTGCTTAAAGTAGGCCAAATCACTGCCTAGAGCTTCAAAAGGCCACCACTAACACGCCAAAGAAACATAGTGGTGGAGTGATGAAACTAAGGAAGTGACAAAGAAGAAGAAAGCGGCTTTCAATGCTTGGTCAAAGTGCCCCTATAATAAAAGAGAGCAAAAAGCTCGCCTCGTAGTGAAATACAGATGCTGCAAGAAAAAAGCGAAGAAGAAGGGCGCCCAGCTTCAAGCAGCGAGTACGGAGCGCCTGTATCGGGAGCTGGAGAAAATATTTTCCCCAGTTACTGATTCAAACTAGGCTATCCAGGAGCTGCGAAGACACAATATGAACAAGAGCACAACCATCTTCAAAATAGCCGCCCAAGAAGGAGGAATGCTCAGGAGATTCGTTCGCCAAAATTCATTAATAATGCTCAAGACCAGCTTTTTGTGGATGACGACAAAATTATGCAGAGGTGGCGGCAGTATTGTAAAGAACTTTTGAATTAACTGTTTTCCTGGCTATACTTTCCAAGAGCCACCCCTAACTCTGAAGAAATAGCCGACATTACAGTCGAAGAAGTTAGTGAGGCGGTCAAATGCTCCAAAAAACGAAAAGCGGTTGAGCCAGACGAGATGGATTCTGGAAAAGATAGGAGACGTCGGGTTCAGATGGTTCAGAATTCTCATCTCTAAATTTGTCGCCATTGACATTGTTGAATCAATGGAGGGAAAGTTGCCATGTACGAAGGAGCAAAGACAAGAGTAAAATGCCCCCTGGAGTAACCGAAGAGTTCCTAATCGAAGTCGGGGTGACCAGGGAAGCCTTTTAAGTCCTTTGCTCTTTATTACAGTCCTTGATTATCTGCTTGAAGGTGATATGATGGACCCCAAGGTACATCAATTATTTTTTGCTGACGATGGAGCCATCATGATTAAGGATCATATATCCCTGCAACGAGCACTTGATGTGTGGGTGGACGTTCTGGAGGAAAATGGGTATCGCATTAGTTCAGAAAAGACAGAGTACTTCTGCTACCCGAGGCTCTACACCGCAGTTGTGTGTCCAGCGCTCAAATATAGTTGACAATGTTGGGCGATGTGCAAAAAGTATGAGAGCCAATTAACGGCAGCTGAGATGAAGATGCTTCGCATGACAGCAGGAGTGACAAAGCTTGATCGAATAAGAAGTTCGAAGATCCGTGGAAGCCTTCACGTCAACGAAACCATCTTACGAAAGATAGAACACGACCAGTTCAGCTGGTATTGCCGCGTTCAAAGAAGAGATTATTTGAAACCTGTTAAAAGGGCAATATCAATGAACGTTCCAAAGGCATCGCGAGGCAGGCCTATAAACGCGTGGATCACACAAATGCGACGACATCGGCATTTCATTGGCCTCAGTAACCGAGTGATCCAAAATAGGGAGGCCTGCCGATATTTTCTGAGGTCAAATAGGCGAACCCCATAGGCGGATCAGTAGAAATGCGGTGAAGTGGGAAGGTTTATATCCCTTACTTTCAGATCATAACCTCGCTGATAAAAGGAAAAAGAAGATCAATGTGATGTCATATATACTGACTTTTCCAAAGCCTTCGATAAGGTTGGTCACCATATCTTAATCAAAAAATTAGAAGTTTGGGCTTTCACTCTGATTTATTAAGATGGTGCGAATCCTATTTAACTGAATGAACACAGTTAGTGCGCGTCAATAATATAGTATCTAAACCTATATACGTTACGTCGGAATTTACACAGGGAAGCCATTTGGGGCCGCCTTTCTTTCTCTTATTTGTTAATGATATCCCTAATTTTATTTTGAACTCACACTGCCTTATGTATGCAGATGACGTAAAACTCTTCCGCTGCATAACGTCACAGGCAGACTGCGAGCTTCTGCAAAAAGACATAGAAAATTTATCAGAATGGTGTGATACAAATCGGCTTTTCCTTAATGTATCCAAATGTTAGATGTGAAAGAACTATCAGAAATGACAGTAGGGTTTGAAAGCTGTCCCTACTGGAAGACCTATCGGCCTTAAAAAAACACCCTTTACGTTACATTTCACATATGAGGAAGATATCCGTATTTATTCTGAAACTATTCGAATCGAAAGTTATTCGAATTCATTTTCACAGAGTAGTTTGCAGACGATTGCTACGATTATGACTCAGAATTGTGAAGAGAAAATTGTGCAAAAGAAATGCTGGATGTATAAATTCGAATAACTTTATTGCACGAATTCCTGACCTAAAGCCGTATCTGCCGCGCGCACCATCGTCTCTGATAATGAAATAGATCAGATTCTATTTCTGTAAATTTCGGAAATAAAATCGAATTTATATTGCTAGATCCGATTCTATTTCTGAACATATTGGTAATAAAATCGAACAGTTGCGGCTTTCGCCTTCCACTTTGTTTCTTATTACCGGAGTAGTAAAAGAATCAATCAATTTTATTGCCAACAAAACGAATGACTATTGGGCTGTAGTACCAAAGTGGGATGGTTGGCAACATACACAAGTCGACTTTTTGCTTTCTTAAGCAAGTCGTTTATAATTGTTTTAATAATCAAAATCATTTTTAGAGATAAAGTAAAGTGAACAGTAACAACTACTCCAGGGTTTAAAGTATGTATATGTAGTTGGAGGAATTTTCAACTTTATATTCAAAGACCCTGCCGGCACTAGATCGATCCTCTATCCGCAAACTAACTGGAATAATCCCAGAGCACTGTGACATTGGGGCTATGGTTCGCAAAGGGAATGGTAAGTCCAACGATTTTTGCAGAAGCTGTGGGGACGAGGAAGAAGTAGAATCAATCTAACACCTACTTTGCCACTGCCTCGCCATACAAAAATGAAGCCTACGCAAACTAGGCTCCAAGTTCTTTGTTAGCACTGCAGAAGTAACAGAGTCGCGGATTAATGACCTACTAAGAAATTAGTATCAGTAGTATCACCTCCCAGATATCTTGGTGTAATGCTGGATAGGAAACTAAATTGGAAACTTAACATACAGGAAAGAGTCAGTAAGGCTTGCTCTCTTCATCTGTAAAAGGATCGCAAGGAAAAATGGGGCCTGAAACCCGCAACGATGCACACATCATGATAGTCAGACCCATCTTTCCGTATGGGGCTCTTGTGTAGTGGAAGGCAACGAATACGAAAAACACACGGGATATGTTGGCCATGGTACAAAGAACTGCTTGCATTGCCATCACGGGTGCTCTACACACAACGCCTACGGCTGCACTCGAGATCTTTCTTTATCTTTTACCACTAGACCTACAAATCAAATTTCAAGCGGGCAACAGTGCGCTTGGGCTCACTAACGTTGGTCTCTTCGAGACTAACGTAGGACATAGCTCCATTCTCAGGGAATCATTTCCCGAAATCCCTGACGAATCGGACGATATCCTTGGCACTTTAAACTTCGACACACCATATAAAGTAATGTATTCTATTAGAGAGGACTGGCGAAGGAAGACAGACTCTGTCCATAACGAGATTGCAATATACACAGATGGTTCTAAGACCAGAGAGGGCACGGGGTCAGGTATTTACTCGAGAGATAAGAACCTACAGGTGGCCCTAAGACTTCCGGACACATGCAGTGTATTCCAAGCAGAGGTTCTAGCTATACTTAAAGCTGCGGAATTACTTGAGTTGGGATCAATAATCGATAAGAATATCGCCATCTACATTGACAGTCAGGCTGTGGTAAAGGCGCTAGAGTCTTACGTCACCAAATCTGAGATAATCAGGAATTACCGCACAATGCTTAGGGTATTATGTACGCAGAACCGAGTCAGATTATGTTGGGTACCTGAACACTGTGATATCGAAGGCAACGAGCAAGCCAAAATACAAATATTTGGCGCAACAGCTCTTTAAAGTGCCAGGGCCTAGCTTCTCGCAACCACTCATGTTGTGTGCGTTATATTTTTCACACCAATGGAAGGGACCTACAGTTTAATGCCGAATCCGAACGGCGATTTGAGAAGCTCTTTCGACAACAATACTCTCGGATGTTTGTCAGACGCTCGCGAGAGGTGGGACCGTGAAAAAACTTTTTTTTTTTGGTATTTTCTGGGATTCGAGCTTGGAACCTCATGCGTAGTGATCCGGCACACTAACCACTTACGCCACGGCGCCCACAGCAAGCCAACTCGCAGGCTAAAAGAGGAGCGGGGCTCCCACGTAGTATTAAACCACCCGGGTGCGTGGCTAAGGGAATTATTCGGGATAGAATCATCACACGGCTAATCTAAGATGGTCAAACTTAGATAGTCACAGAGTGTCTAAGGTCTTGTAGCCTGTGCTAGACCACAGAAAATCTGGGGAGATCATAAAATTAGAAAGATCACGGGTAAGAACAGCGATAGGAATACTCTGCGGCCACTGTCTCGTAAGGAAGCATGCTATGAGACTAGGATTATCTAACACGGATGTTTGTAGGTACTACAATGACCGTCATGCCTCAGAGGACATAACACATATACTCTGTGAGTGCCAAGTAATTGCCAGGACAAAGCTAAAACACCTTGGTAGGTACTTCTTCGATAACCTAGAAGAGGTGAGGTCCTTGAACCACAAGAAGGATCTCTTCAAATTCTGTAGGGAGAATTGGTCCAGGTCTTTTGCCGTGAGGTTCCCTAGGGATCGCGATGGGCCCACTTTAGTGCCTAGTATTCTATAATAACCTCATAACCCTACCTAACCTAACCGTTCATCTCCCATAAGAAATGATCCCGTTTATATTTAATGTTTCGAAACTCTAGCGAGGATTTTTTCAGGAGATTTTATGTAGAAGCAAATTCAAAGTATAAGGAGTTATGCAAAAGAAAAAAGAAACTGCACTATGAGGCGGAAGCCAAAAAGCTCTCCGAGTATAAAAATTCAGCTGATTTTTGGAGATGCGCTGCGAAGCTTAATGGGAAAAAGTTCATCATCAGTGAAACTTTAGGGACCGATACTCTATTTCAGCACTTTAGGCAACTTTTGAATCCAATAACTGATCCATGCACATTCCACTTTGCCCAACCGGCCTTCGACAGCGACGAATTGGATGCACCAATTACGGTAGCGGAAATAGGTGTTGCATATAAGAGTCTAAAAGATGGCAAAGCACCGGGATCGGATGGAATTCCTACGGAGTTCTATAAATATGGAACACCTGAGCTGATTAAGACACTGGAAGGCTTATTTAATAACGTTTTGGAGCATGGTGTGGTGCCGCAACAGTTCAAAGAAGCGTTGATTTTCCCCATTTTTAAGAAAGGTTGTAGGTCCCAGCCTTGCAATTATAGGGGCATATCATTTTTGAATGCATCTTATAAGATATTTACAACCGTACTCCAAAAAAGATTAGCCTCATGGATAAATACTAATGGTCTGCTTAAAGAATTCCAAGCTGGCTTCAGGGCAGGATATTCCACCGTCGACCACATTTTCGTACTCAAAAGCATTGCGGAAGCCTATATAGCGCAACGTAAAAAGTTATATGTATTCTTTGTGGACTTTAGAGCAGCGTTTGATTCGATAAACAGAGGTTCCTTAATGTATAAACTCTTTGCCAAAGGAATGTCTAAAAAGTTTGGAAAGAGACGCTGTCAGCTGTATGGAATGGAGAAAATGCTTCAAACTGGTTTAAATCGAGCACAGGAGTTAGGCAAAGATGCACTTTAAGCCCATTGCTATTCGCACTGTTCATAGATGACATCATCGAATCGCTACCTGGAGGTGTTGAGTTTGCAGGGATGCTGATAAAGGCGCTCCTTTTTGCAGACGACATAGTGTTGATGGCGAATTCCCCGGAGACATTGCAGCGCATGATTAACCGTTTGTATGAGTACTGTAAAATGTGGAGCCTAATTATAAACCTGGAAAAATCAAAGGCGATGATCTTTAAAAAAGGTGGGGGAAGGGTGTGTAGCAACGAGAAATGGTTTTTGAACGGCGAACAGATTGAGACCGCCAAAAAGTATAACTACCTGGGTATGCTTTTCACGCAAAACTTAAGCATGGAAGAACACCTGAAATGCAAGCTACAAAAGGCAAAAACCATGATAAATACAACTTGGAGAAAATGTTTTGCCAACAAATGCATAGTACATAGCAGTAAATTTCGTTTGAAGCGGTTGCCGAGTCAACTATGTTGTATGCGGCCCAGGTATGGGGCGGAAGGCGGTTTGAGGAAGTGGAAAAGCTATTGAGGTTTTATATTAAAAGGATATTCCGTTTACCACCTAACAACCCAAACTATGCCATAATGCTAGAGACTGGACTTTCTCCACTGTCTATAAAGACGCTGAAACTGCAGGTGGACTATATTTTAAAGGTATTCAATTTGCCTTTGGAAAGATTAGCAAGAAAAGTTGCACTGGAAGCACTATGATGCAATAATGGTTGGTACAGAAATTGGAACGAACTAGCGCACGAGTGTGGAATAAGCTTGGATTTGGATGAAGCAAGCATGGAGTCATGGAAGCCAAAGCTATACCAGTTGTTAGCAGCAGTAGTTGCTAACTTCAGACAACAATTTGAAAGAGAAGCATTAGAGTCACTGCATCGATCTATTTATAGGCAGTTGGATCATAATTTGGGAGACCGAAACTACTTTCACGATTGTAATACCTGCGAAGAAATATCACTTATGCTAAAACTGCGAGCTGAACTACTTCCACTAAATTATCAACCGCATAGAGAAGATCTACCGGTCTTGTGTAATATATGTAACATGACGGAGAAGGAGGATATATTTCATTTCGTGGGAAGATGTCCTACGCTCCGGGAAACTAGACGGCACTTGTTTGGAGTAGATGAAATTTCCCATGAAGAAATCATAAGTAAGCTCAACGAACCGCAAACGTCTCTTCTGGTAGCGTACTGTAAAATAGCCCTAGCCTATCGGCGAAGAATTATAACAGAAAGTTTCTAATTTTAAAGAATGACGCTTTTCGTTTATTCAATTGCAATCCTTAAAGTAGCAATGGTTTTTTAAAAAATTGTCAATCGGCAGACGGCTTATTGCCATGCTTTTTTGATTTTTCGATCTTTGTAAAGAATTGTAATTAATTTGTGAATTAATAAAATCGAAATCTATTTATGTTTTAATCCCACTCCGCCACCAATGATAAATACAATGCACCTTTTTGGTCTCCTTTTGAGTCCTTTTTCCGTCGAACGTGCTTTATAACCTAACCTGAATTTGAGGATACAATTGTTTAATTAGATATGAATGTGGCGCCTAAACATCGAGGGGTTACAGAAACCTATATTAAGATGATCATGGACATGTACGAAGAAGCAAAGACAAGGCTAATATGCCCCGCTGGAGTAGCCGAAGAGTTCCCAATCAAAGTCGGGGTGCACCAGGGAAACGTCTTAAGTCATTTGCTCTTTATTGCAGTTCTTGACTTTCTACTTGAAGGTAAAGTGACGGACCCCAAGATACATCAATTATTCTATGCTGACGATAGAGCCATCATAAGTGAGGATCATACGTCCCTCCAACGAGCACTTGACGTATGGGTGGACGTTTTGGATGGAAATGGGTATCGCATTAGTTCAAAAAAGACAGAGTACTTGTGCTATCCGTTTTCTGATTCACTTAGGCCTATTCCAGACATTAATTTAAATGGAACAGTGCTTTCCAAGTGCGAAAAATTCAAATCTCTATGACCTATGATCAATAGCAAAGCAACCTGTGATGACGACATCAATCATGGCGTAAACGTAGGGTGGATGAAGTGGCGAGAAACTCCGCTATCTTCTGTGACCGAAAAATGCCCCTAGGTTGAAAAGAAGGCTATACACCGCAGTTGTGCGTCCAGCTCTCACATACGGTTCACAATGCTGGACAATATACAAAAGGTATGAGTATTAATTAACGGCAGCTGAGATGAAGATGCTTCGCATGACAGCAGGAGTGACAAAGCTTAATCGAATAATTCGAAGATCCAGGGAAGCCTTCATGTCAAGGAAACCATCTCACGAAAAATAGAGCGCGACCAGCTGCCATGTTCAAAGAAGAGATTATTGAACCCTGTTAAAAAGACAATATGATCAATAAAGCAATGAACGTTCCATAGACATCGCAAAAGAAAGGCAGATCTATAAATGCCTGGATGACACACATGCAACGACACCAGCATTTGATTTGCCTTAGTAACGAAGTGATCCAAATTCGAGAGGTCTGCCGATATTTTTTGAAGTCAAACAGGCGAACCCCACAGGCGGAACTGTAGGAATGTAGTGAAGTAGGACGTTTATTATCGCTTAAAGAAGAAGAATAAACAACCAATGAGTGCTTCTACTCCTGCTTTCAATAGGACCTACTCAGGGGAACATCAATAGAAATTTCAAATCAAAAAATTGCTGCGTTATCGGATTCAGCAGATGTCCAACAAAAGTCATGAGTTTTAGTCACTACTATCCAGCCAATCAGGAGTGTAAGGCGATCTCTCTTAAAAAGTCGATATGCTTTATAAGAGATATGTCTCACTTTGATTTTCACTGTCCTTTGTAAGCGAACAGGTGATCTAACTCACTTGAGACCTTTCACGGGAATAAGTTTCCTAACTGTCGATCTACATACGTCACACACATTATCTGGCTATGATAACATTTGTTCTCCACATAGCACCAGGAGTTCTTCTAAAATATTGTATGTTCTAGAAAAAAATAACTCTCGAAGTATGACCATGTACTATGTATACACCAACATCTGACGTCATTGAACTTTGTGTTTATATAGTTAACAATTTCGTATCTTCATAGCATACGAATCGCAGTTTACGTAAACAACAAAGGCATTCCCGGAAAATGAGCGGCGACTTAAAGTCTAGAAACAATATTGCCAATCGAGGTATGTATTTAAAGTCAAAATACTCGTATACCGTGGATACTCAGTCGAATTTTTCTTTCGTAATTATTTACTTTCGCCCACTTTAAACTGTCTGAGTATGGTGTACTCACATGCAATACAAACAAACGTTCAAACAATTTCACAAAAATTATCTCATGTAAAGAAGATATTGCTACTTCAGGTCATCGAGCCCTTACGGCCATGCCTTCATTTTGTCCCGATAGGGGATTACCAGCGAATCAATAGAAACTGATCAAATGAACCAGATGCTAGCATTTGAAAGGAGATTTGCTACAATAATTCCTGACAGAATATACTGGAAAAACCAAAGAACCATGAAGAAAAAGGAACTGGCTTTCTACCGACAATTCTAAGATAGACATTGGCATGGGAGCCGGAGTTTATTGTGAAGCCCTGGGAATAAACCACTCCTTTAGAATAAGCGACAACTGTAGTGTCTTTCAGGCCGAGGTCACAGCCATCATACAGGCTGCTGAAATTATACGCGAGAGTAATATCGTTGGTAAAACGATCACTGTCTATATACCTATAGACAGCCAGGCAACCGTTAAGGCTCTGGACTCTGCTGTAATTAGGTCGAGGCTTGTGAGGACCTATAAGTCAGTTTAAAACGAGATATCTAAAGCCAATGCGGTGACCCTCTGCTGGGTACCAGGGCATTGGATATCGAAGGAAATGAAAGGGCTGACGAGGTTGCTAGGAAAGGATCGGCGCTGCACTTATCGCGGGCCCTCCCTTTTGTAGTAACCCCAATCAGTTCCTTACGGAAGAAAATAGAAGATGAAACCACTGGTCGAGCAAACAGACGATGGGTTCATCTGGAAACATGTGCAATGGCCAGTGCGCTATTGCCGACCTTCAATAAGAAGAGATCGACTTCTCTGGTGGAACTTAGTCGTTATAACGCACGGGTCGTTTCTCGTATAATTACTAGTCATTGTGCCATTGGCATCCACGTGGAGTGACTCGGTGTGCTGCATAATGACTAGTGGATAAGTAGCAGAAACGAAGAAGAAATTGAATCTGTTCGTCAACTGCTGTATGATTGTCCTGCCTTATCCGTCAGAAGAATGAGGACTCTAGGTAGTTACTTCTTCTCAGAGCTGGAGGATTTAGGCAATGTAGAGCTGACGGACCTCCTGAGATTCATATCATTATCTGGGTAGTACTAACATCGGACTATCTTTACAGCGCTTCCAAGGTTAAATAATTGGGTACAATGGGCCCGAACTGTTGGTCTAAGTGAGCAGTGACTCTTTTGTCACAAGGCACACATCCTAACCTAACCTAACTGTCGATCTACATACGTCACAGACATTATCGGGCTATGATAACATTTGTTCTCCACATAGCACCAGGAGTTCTTCTAAAACATCTTCTAGAAAAAAAACTCTCGAAGTATGACTATGTACTATGTATACACCAACATCTGACGTCATTGAAATTTGTGTTTATATAGTTAACAATTTCGTATCTTCATAGCATACGAATCGCAGTTTACGTAAACAACAAAGGCATTCCCAGGAAAATGAGTGGCGACTTAAAGTCTAAAAACAATATTGCAAATCGAGGTATTTAAAATGAAAATATACCGTGGATACTCAGTCGAATTTTTCTTTCGTAATTATTTACTTTCACCCACTTTGTCTGAGTATGGAGTATTCACATGCCATACAAACAAACGTTCAAACAATTTCACAAAAATTATCTCATGTAAAGAAGATATTGCTACCGGTATCTACATGCTCCCACTCCACCTACTCACTAAAAGCAACACTTGAACTTTATTGCTCTTGTATTTCCTACGAATCAAGTATGGTATCACCTGCTAATCACCGGAAAAGACCCAAACTAAAAATATTTATTAAAATCAAAACCCTATTAATCCCGCCACTATCAAGTGTCGCAGTGTCAATCAACTAAATTTTATCATAGATTTGACTCATTTATCACGGCATAAAAATTTACCTAGTCACAGCTCTAATAAATCAAACAATTTGACATGAGAGTGCAAAGTAGAAACGTGTATGTCGGTCTCCAAAACTGGTGCCAATTTCCACATGCCTTTGCCTGTATTTGTATATTAGTCTTCTACTCAACACAATTCTTTTTTGGACTCGTATTCATGGATATTAAGTTGAATTTATGAACTCTAATATAATAAACTTAAAAATAGCTTATTTTTCGAAAGTTTTTTTTTATTTTGGTATATATTTCTTTGAACAATTCAAAAGTCTGTTGTCGGCAAACAAAGTTACATTGTTATGTATGTTTTGTATATAATTAGTTACGCATGAGATGAACTTCATAGATCCGCAGTACTTGTATTCATACTAAATAAATTCACGACGAATGTCACGACCACAATTAATCATAAGTATCAGTTGAAGAGGGAAAAGAAAAAAAACTGCAACACTAACACTAGAATTTATTTGAATATAGACCAAACGTCAGAATTTAATTCCATTCTGACCTTATCTCTGACACAACAGATTTGATACACAAGTTATGTTAGACAAGATAATGCAAAAAATCACATACTTTTCGATTCCAGATACGATTTACGATCATATACGCTGTACGGTAAACCACGCTGCCACGAGCCGAGGAGAACGATCAACCCACCAACTTATTCAAGTCCGCACGTCTAACTAGACGAAACTCAACTGAATGCCAACTGAATGCTATGACTATGAACCTATTGGCGGTCTTTTCTTTTTTAAGAGACTATCAACTGCTACGAGCTCATAATCACCTTTTTGCACAAAAAAAAAAAACAAAATCGAGATATTGAAGAATTTTTGAAATACGTACTTAAAGTTTAGAAGCAGGACAGTGTGCGGATATTGTAGGCAGCTTGTAAAGCTCTCTCTTGCTCTCACCACAACCAGCGCGGGATTTTATGGGCGTGCGAATTATAGATACATAGATACAAGTATCTAATCGATGAAATACTCTGATAATTTGAAAAAAAAAAACATATGTTAAGTATAAATTCGTATGGCGTATCTATTGCAGTGGGGTGGGGAGTGTGACGTGAAAAGTACGTGTGCCGTTTTGTTTAAAATGTATTATCACTTGATTGAGCTATTGCTGTTTTTTTTTTTTTTTTTTGTAGGGGGCAAGATCAAAGTTTATAAGAAATTATTATTTTTAATGTGTCTAGAGTCTGATTTGCTTCAAATATGTGTCCGACATGTACTTAGAACTCCATATGTCATTAAAATTTTAAAATTCACAATCTTTTCCGAAAGTCCTCTGGAAAGTTACTTCAGAAAGCAAGTAGGGCTATGCCATATGCGCATTATATTTTTCTATTTTCTCTTCTTATGTGCGAAGAATATGAAGAAAATCGGTTGATTAGTTTAATAGATATGGACATTTATTTTACTCCGAAAAATTCGGAGTAATCGCAATTTTTTTTAATTTTCTACAATATTAAATCCAAACTAATATAAATTTCATTTAAATATTTATTAAGTTCGAAAACAAAAACACTTTGAATAACAATGGAACAAAAATTGAATATCCCAGGAATTATTTATCGTCTTTGCCACTCAGCATTTCCTGTGCTTCGGCAAGAAACTCTTTTACACGAGTGTGTAAATCTGTTTCACAACATTGCTTTTACGCACCACGCATTTGTTTCACTCATTAATTGGAAGCCGGAAAGTTCTAGTTCAAAATAAGATACAAGAGAACAAAAATCACGTGTAGAGTATCTGTAGGTACCATCTATATTTGTATCTATGCTTATAGATACACCTACGTTTTTCTTTGAAATTTATATTATTAAATAGGGGCTCGCTTTTTTCACACCACAATGTGCGTACGTTTCAAGAACTTCCACTTTATCAATACTATCTGAAAGAATTTTCGTACAGACGAAGTCTACTGTAGATAAGTTGAAGAAGGACCTTTTAGAAGAGGCATGATGCAATAGATTACGGGAAAGTAAACAACAGTGATTTGTAGTAATCAGTTACTGATCCCTTTAAGACTTGTTATCAGTTTAAGTGATAGTTCACCTTCACCTTGGTGGGGTTCGTTGAGCAACTATAACTAAGCAACAGTCACGGTTAGTCTTTTTGATAGAAATCTATGGTGACGAATGCTAAGCAGCCTTGGTGCTATTTTGATGACAAAATCTTATGTTTGATTGAGCTACAAGCGCCTAATGGCATAATCCCTGATATATATATCGAGTATTGGAACATTGTAAGCATGACCGGTCAAAGTTACGAGCTGGAAGAGATCATGAATAGAAGGCGGGTGGATATCTTGTGTGTCCAAGAGACGAAATGGAAAAACACCGGAGATCGGGCGCGTTTCTTGGACGTTAGGACAAAAGATTACAAGATATTCTACTACGGAACGGAAAAGGCTAGGGACGGATTTGGTATCATCCTTGCGGCAAAGCTACTTGGTAACGTTTTGAGCATTTCGAAGTCCAGCGACCGTTTGATGTCTCTCAAACTAGTAATACAAGGAGAGGTGTGGAATATTGTCAGTGCATATGTTCCCCAAAATGGGTGCAATCAGAGAGATAAAGATGCATTTTGGGTAGATTTCCACAATCTCCTTAAGAACATCCCAAAGGAAAAGTTTCTGTTTGTTCGAGGAGATTTGAATGGGCATGTCGGGAAGTCAAACGAAATCTATGAAGACTGCCATGGGGGACTAGGATATGGCACCAGGAACCTTCCTGGTGAAGACATCATAAGTATGTGCAAATCACACGGTCTTATCGTGTTAAATACCAAAACCGACACCTGATCACTTACAGCAGTGGTGGAGATGAAACTCAGATTGACTACCATTTCGTAGCCAGTTTCATGAAGCCTCGGGTAAAAGATTGCAAAGTGATCCTGGGAGAGGCAATCGTTCGGCAACACCGTCTCCTGCTAACAGAAATTTTTATGAAAACATCGAACAAAAGCAAACAAACAAAGGTCTCTGAGTAAATCAAGTGGTACTATATGGACAAAGAAAAAGGCGAGGCTTTTGTTTTCGTAATGAAAAATTACGTCTAGGCGAACCCCACAGGCGGATCAGTAGAAATGCGATGAAGTGGGAGGGTTGTGATCCCTTGTTTTCGGATCATAACCTCGCTGATAAAAGGAAGAAGAAGAAGAATGAAAAATTACCTCTCTCACACCATCAACAGAGCTGAGGATGAAGAGTGCAAAGCACAAAATATGTGGGTCTCCCTACAGCGAACTTGCTTAAAGAAGGCCAAATCACTGCTAGGAGCTTCAAAAGGGCACCACCAGCACGCCAAAGAAATATGGTGCTGGAGTGGTGAAGCTTAAGGGTGATAAATGAGAAGACAGCGGCTTTCAAAGCTTGGTCAAAGTGCCCCTCTAATAATAGAAACGAAAAGGCACGCCTCGAAGTGGAATACAGGTGTTGAAAGGAAAAAGCGAAGACGAAGTGCGCCCAGCTTCAAACAGAGAGTACGGAGGGCCTGTATCGGGAGCTGGAGAAAATATTTACCCCGGTTACTGATGCAAACCAGGCTACCCAGGAGCTGAGAAGACACAATATGAACAGGAGCGCAACCATCTTCAAAATAGCCGCCCAAAGTAGGAGGAATGCTTAGGAGATTCGTTCGCCAAAGTTCATTAATAATGCTCATGGCCAGCTTCTTGTGGATGACGACAAAATGATGCAAAGGTGGCGGCAGTATTGTGAAGAACTTTGGAATGAACAGTTTCCCCGGCTATACTTTCCAAGAGCCACCCCTAACTCTGAAAAAATACCCGACATTACAGTCGAAGGAGTTAGTGAGGCTGTTAAATACTCCAAAAAACGAACAGCGGTTGAGCCAGACGAGATGCCCTCTCAGTTCTGGAAAAAATGGGAGACATCGGGTTCAGATGGCTCAGAATTCTAATCTCCAAATTTGCGAGAGGTGATCCAATGCCGAATCAAAGTTGCCTTCTCCCTGTATACAAGGGGAGTTCAAAGAATTTTTGGTTTAACGAAGTATTTTGGAAGCTGTAAAAGGCCCTAAGCGCAGCCTGACTGTCACTACAGACCTATATACTACGACCAAGCCACCTGTTTTCCACAACATAGTTCATGGTCATTAGGATTGCATAAGTTTCTGCTTGAAAAACAGACGCATATTTGCATAACGAGAAAACAAGTCTAATGTTGTCGTCTTCCATGGAGACATCAGCGCCAGACCCTTGACTGGTTTTGGAGCCGTCCGAGAAAATACACCTGCATTCGATTCCTAGCGCAGACTCTGACCAAAACCATAACACAAGAAAGGTAAACTCTGGCTTTGCGTACCAGCTGAAGTTATGGTGTCATTGCATAAACAGCATATACATGAGACCGGAGTCGTAAGATAAGAGTTGCGCAAGTTCATCAAAATTCCAGTGCGGAGTACAACAAAAACCACCCCGCCCAAGATGATGGATTGCTTTGATAGTGCAGCCCATGATATGAGTATCGAGAGGAGGTAAGTTCAGCAAAGCATCTAGAGCAGAGCCACACGTACTCGGAAGAGCTCTCGTGTAGCCGAGACAAGCCGTTCTTTGGTGTTTTGTGCAAAAGGCAGCCCCTTCCACCAAACAACCGACGCATATGCGAGGAATGATCTTATCATAGCCGTATAGATCCAGAGAACCAGTCTTACCAAAAGCACCCTTACACTGTCAGCAAATTGAGAGCGCCGTGTATGGTATGTTTTCGGCTCGACGTGTTTACAACAATGAAGTTTTTTTTTAACTAGAATCACTCCTAGATATTTGGCTTCATTGGAAATGCTCATACGGACGCCTTTTAGCACTGTCTGAGTCAGACTGGTCAGAATCCTCCTTCTCGTGAAAAGAACAACCTCAGTTTTAAGAAGATTTATTGAAAGCCTACTCCTCCTTCACCATTCATCGATCATGTCTAGCGTCACTTTCGCGTTAACACAGACAGTCGCCAGGCATGCCCCGACGTAAAGTAAAGCAACATCATCCGCATATGCTCAGTGTAGACGTTAGAACTATTCAGTTCAGAGTGTTCAACAGAAAGTCAACCACCATGCACCATAGCAGTGGAGAGAGAACGCTACCTTGCAGATAGCCCCTGGTTAGGCCTGTCATAACATATCGTGCTGTATCTCCGATAGTGGAAGTAGCTTCAAAGCAACTTTGCGCACGTGAAATTCCACCAGTCTCTCCAGACTTATGGGTCTGAAATTCTTGTGGAGCGAATAGTCCTCCTTACCAATTTTCAATATGAAAGCTACTCTGACTGTCTGCGAAGGTGTAGGAATATATACCAGCGCCAAGCCAGCGGAGAAAATTCTTTTCAGAGTTGGCAGCAGCTGATATATACCCTGTTGCAACATAGCTGGATATATTCTATTGGTGCCAAGTTCGAATCCAAGAAAACACCAAAAAGTTATTTTACGGTCCCACCTCTCGCGAGCGTCTGACAAACATTCGAGAGTATTGTTATCATGAGAAAGCTTCTCAAAACAAATTGCCCTTGGGATACGGCACTAAACTGTAGGTCCCTTCCATTCGTGTGAAAAATATAACGCACACAACACGAGTGGTTGCGAAAAATGTAGACCTAGGCACTTAAAGAGCTGTTGGGCCAACAGCGAACCCTCGTTCTGCAGGGGTTTCTTGTCACTGGGCACGTCAGTTCAAAATATTTGGTGAGAACGCTAGTCAGGTTTTGAACACCATTCTCAACCTTTCGTTTCGTTCTGAGTTTAGTTGGAGTTTTGACAGATCTATCTAGTTCTTCCCTAAAGTGCACCCAGTTGGTTTTCCCCGGATTCCTCATATCCTTCAAAGTTATAGCTTCTCATTCGTTTTGGAAAACAATGTATACATGGTCTGATAGGGACAACACCGGCAGTACCCTCCAGTTAGGAATTGATTTGAAATACCTATTAGATAGGGTTAAATTTACTTTCAGGAGGCTTAGGAATCGGTAGTAGCGTTGTGTGGAATGTGCGTCTGTAGGTGTGACTCCAACCCCAAGACTCAAAGTTCCGACTAAGTCTCGGCTGGCGACGCATAAGGCGCGAGTCTGTTGACATGCACCACCTTGGACTTCCTGCTTCCCGCTATCTATATTCGATACACCAAGTCGGATAGTCGCTTTATGACCTTGACGTGTCCTTCCCAATCACATAGTAACTTGGGGCAGAAATCGTTGTGCCTTTTTGGAGTGAATAACTACCTGCTTCAAATAGAATTGAGTTGGAACTCAAGTCATACCTTGTATTCATGGATTCCGCAGCGGTTTGTAACTGGTGCCTTACTCGTGTGTTCCAATGAATATCAAGGGACATGGGTGGGGGCGACTCCCTTACTGACCTGCTGCCGACTTCCGGTCATGAATGATGTAGCTCCAGGTCATCGATTGCCTCATTAGCAGCTTCTTTATAGCTCATGTAGCATTTTGATGGAATTTGCGAGGATAGTACTTGCAGAGATAATTGTTACGGAGATGTTGTTCTTGAAAAAAAATTTCACGTCGGTTAAGTAAATTTAGGTTAGATAGCTATCCTCCAAAATCGTCAGTATTCACTTAGACCAAATAAGGTCCACTGAGTTATCACTTGAGCATGTTATTTCCGTAGCTCTTGGAACCATTTTGATTTTTAAATTAATTATCAGATGCTGTTGATATCCCAATCGGCGATATCTATAAGTTCCTCAAAGAAGTATTCCCCAAGAGTTTGTTTTCTAGCTGAACATAGTGCTGTGCAGCCACCGAAGAAGTAAAAGGGGAATTCCTTCTGTTCTTCGCCAATACAGCTCTAACAAAAGTCATTGGCCGAAATTCTAGGCCTCGCGGCGAGCCTGCCAAGTACGCAATGACCAGTTAGCAATTCAACTAGGATGCCTATGTGTGGTCTGCGGATCAGTAGCTGGCGTTTTGTTTTTATTTTATTTAATTGGGGCCCTGTTTGCCTCGCATGGTTACAAGTGTCAAGATTGCGTCATCTCTCATTGGCGTGGTTTAGTGCCACTACAGAGATTTTGCATCTTGCCTTTTCTATAAGTAGATGCAGCCCACCTTCCGCAGTCGAGGGCTACTGTTTCGTGCCATTTCGGGCTAATTCGTTTGCTCTGTAGTTATCAAAAATGTCAAATGATTGCAATAAATTGATATCCTATTTAGGGATGCGCCACATTGCTTAACCAATTTCTTCTTTTCTTCTTCCTATTTCGGTGAGGTTATGATCCGAAAACAAGAGATCATAACCCTCCCACTTCATTGCATTTCTGCTGATCTGTCTGTGGGGTTCGTCTTGCTTAACCAAATTAGATCATATTATTGGCGATTCCAGTTTCTAAAGCTGGCTGACTATCAGTGGAAATTACGATCTGATCTGATCTTTTCCAGTGCAGTCCACCAAACTACATTCCATATATGAGTATTGATCTTACTACCGCTGTATACTCCAAGTGCATTATTTGCGAACTGACACCTCACTTATATAGTATAGTACCTGCATATAGTGGGCTCCGTGGTGTAGGTGGTTAGTGTGTCGAATCACTGTACGTGAGGTTCCAAGTTCAAATACTAGAAAACACCAAAAAGTTATTTCACGGTCCCACCTCCCGCGAGCATCTGACAAACATCCGAGAGTATTGTTATCATGAGAAAGCTTCTCAAAACAAATTGCCCTTGGGATACGGTACTAAACTGTAGGTCCCTTTCATTCGTGTGAAAAATATAACGCACACAACATGAGTGGTTGCGAGAAGCTAGGCCCTGGCACTTAAAGAGCTGTTGCGCCAAATATTTATTTATTTTAATTTATAGTGCCGCAGCGGCCTTCTTAATACGCTCTTGTACATTCTTTTTCCAGCTTAGTTTCCTGTCCAGTATAAGGCCTAGGTATTTGGCATGTTCAGAGGAACTAAGGTTTCTAATTTATGATGGTGTGATCTCAGGAATTCTGTGCCATTTTGTAAATAGCACCAGCTTAGTTTTCGCCGGGTTGACATTAATTCTGCATCTGTCAGTCTACTTGACTAATTTTTCCAGGGCTAATTCCAAGAGATCTTTTAAGGTGGGTTGTTTACCACTGATTGCTATAGCGATGTCATCTGCATAAGCTTTAACTCTATATCCTTCCTTTTCTTTCTATGGTGAGGCATTTCGTTCACGGTAAGAAGCCATAATTGCTAAGAGAACACTCGTCCTTTTAGTGTTCCACGTTGAGCTAATCCTCTTGATTTGCAGCAGACAAGTTCTGAATTGGTCACCCTTGACACGTCTATATATATTCACTAAACTCTCCAGAGTTTTTAGTATATACGAAGTCATGCTTCCATCCTTTGGGGTGGTATGCTAGGCTTTTTCGATATTCTTCTTCGATATAAAAACTACTCTTGCCTCTCTCTAAAGTTTAAGTATGTAACCATTTTCTAGGCGGAATCGGAATAGTTTAATCAATCAATGTCGAAGAATGTCATATGCATGTTGCATCTCTGCTCAGATAACTCCATGTGGCCATGCCGGTTTGTATGAAAGGAAACTTCCTCTGAAATTTGCAGCGTTTCTGATCTAAATGTTTCATGATTAAAGTCGTCCGCTGCTGTGTTTCCAGGGAAGTGAGCAGATAGGAGCAGGTGAAGTGAATCTCTACTAAAGGTCATCACAGTTCCATCTGGATATCTGGTGTAGCTGAGTATTACAGCAGACTAAGACAGAATCTTCCGTATCCTTCCAGCTCCGCTCATGCTTTCAATATTTGTCATTAAGGCTCTTCCTATAATTTTCCCTGTCTCGAGGATTGCTTGATTGTTTTGCTCGATTGAAGAGTCTTCGGCTAGTCTTTCTCTATATATTCCGTTCAGACGTCCACCAAGGCTGTTGCAAAGCGGAAGATCCTAAGGATGGCGAAAGAAAGTATTGGAAGGGAGAAACGCGTTAGTTCGAAAGAATACGACGAACTTCTTAAGAAACTTCCCCTTCTGGCAATCCTCAAGGACGACAGTATCAGAAAATTTAACTTTGGGAAAAACTTTTGTACAAAATTAAGTAACAAGAAAGAGTGCAGCAATGAATCCACAATATACGGGCTAGGTAACCACACAATGAGGTATACAGGCGGTTCAAGAACCGAGGAACGAACAGGAACAGTCGTGTTTGGCCAAGGACGAGGCACTCAGAACCCATGGGTAAGAGTACCATCATCTTTCAAGTTGAAATATCTGCTATAGATAGATGCATCCAACTCAATCTCAAAAGAAGATACAGCAACTATGATATATCAATACTGTCAGACAGTCAAGCAGCTGTGAAAGCCCTTGACTCCTATGTTTCTAAGTCAAAATTTGTGTGGGAATACCTACACAAACTTAATGAATTAGATAGAAGCAATAAAGTAACGCTCTACTGGATACCCGACCATGTCTGCATAAAAGGCAATGAAGCAACAGACTCCTTGGTAAGACATGGAACTGCAGAACCTTTCATTGGTCCTGAACTATTCTGCAGAATAGGGGAATATACCATACGCGAAGAAATCAGGAAAGTGGAGAAAGAAGACAGGGCAAGAACCTGGAACAACACTACAGGTCTGAGGCAAGCTAAGAAACTCCTGGGATGTTACAACCGGAAAAGGTTAAAAGCCTGTGTCCGCTTTAACACGAATAACCTACGAATCCTAGCAGGCTTCCTGATAGGGCATTACAAACTCAGGGAGCATTTAAAACAACTAGGTATAACAAATGAAGGCCTTTACTGATTCTACGATGAGTCAAGCGAGACTCCGGAGCACCTTCTGGAATCTTGTGGGGCCCTAACTCACAAAAGATTGAAATGCTTACTTACTTACGTAGATCCTTTAACCCCTCGGGGGGCATAGGGCGTCAACCACGCCTGCGCGCCATCTTGTTCGAAGTTCTGTAACGCGTTTGAGCTGCCTCCAACTCATTCATAAATAGCTCGATTCCTCCTCAACTGTTCTGCGCCACGTTTGCCTAGGGCGCCCCGCTATTCTGCCTGCCTGGGTGAGCGGATTCCACTGCATGGCGTATTTCGCAATGGAGTTGTCTTCGCGCCGTAGGGTGTGTCCAATCCATTGCCACTTTCTCCTTCGTATAGTAGTGCTTATAGGTTCTTGGCCCGTTCTCGTATAAAGTTGTTCGTTGGAGATGCAGTTCGGCCAAAAAATCCTCAAGATGATTCTTAAGCATTTGTTTACGAAGACTTGCAGCTTGCGTGTGATAATGGTGTCCACCTTCCAGGTACTGCACCCATAAAGCAGCACTGATTCTACGTTGGAGCGGAACAGTCGTAGCTTGGTTCTTAAGCTAATAACATTGCTTCTCCAGATTTTGGATAGGATTCCGAACGCACCTTTATCCTTCCCGATTCTGCTGCACACATCCAGTTGGGTGCCAACGCGATTAGCCGAGACCACACTTCCTAGATAAAAAAGCTTTCAATTTTCTCGACTTCCTGTCCGGCAATGTTAGGTTGAGCGCGGGAATTCGAAGTGCTCAGGGCTTTTGTTTTGGCTGTGTTTACTTTTAGCCCCACTTTGTTTGCCTCAGCTTCTAGATTTTGGGCCATCAAATAAATATCCATTATCCGATGTGAAAGTATACAAACATCGTCAGTGTAATCTAGGTGTTTAAGGTAAGATGTCATAGTCTGACGAATTCCATAGCTACCTTCCGACAATGCTGCACGGAGTACATCGCTGATAACCACCAAGAACAATAGTGGGGACAGTATGCATCCTTGACGTACTCCACTTTGGACTTCAAAATCCTCCGACACCTTACCATTGCGCACGACGTGACACTTTCCGCCCTCGTATGTAGCTTTTATAATAGCTATAAGTTTTTCTGGGATGCCCCTCCTGCGCAAAGCCAACCAGATAGCATCTCGATTCAAGCTGTCGAAAGCCTTCTCGAAGTCGATAAACGGTAGATGTAGCCGAGATCTATACTCCACGCATTGCTCGACTATGATCCGTAAGGTGTTTATGTGGTCGATGTAGGAAGATCCAGCACGAAAGCCTGCCTGTTCGACATCGAGAGTTGAATCTAAATGTTCCTTAATTCATTCTAGAATTATTCTAGCTATTATTTTGGCTACGGCTGGAAGAGCGCATATACCTCTCCAGTTACCGCATTCCATCAAGTTTCCCTTCTTTGGAAGCTTAATGATCATCCCCCTTTTCCACTCCTGTGGAAAGTGTTCACTATCCCAAGCTCTGCGTATTAGCGGATGCAGCAAATCTGCCGATGTATCAGTCAGCTCCTTAGTGATGCTATAAACAGTCCTACTGTCGCACCTGCTCGCTGCTTCTTTAGCCCTTGAAGCCAAACGTTTGTCACGTCTCACACTATGCTACACTTCTTTCTTCTTCGCACGGTATTGAGCTTCTAGCTCGGTTGAGGCTACTGCAATCGGAGCCTTGGTTGCTGTACGCTCATCGATCCATCTCCAGGTGTCTGCAGATAGCCATGTGCAATGGTTTTTCTGCCTTTTACGAACATAAGTGCGTGCTACAGGCGTAAATGCATTTTTTTGCTGCGTTCCAGTGGGCATCCATGCTCTCCTGCTTTGTGCTGCTGATTGCTTCTACTTCTAAGGCAAGGTAATCCCTGAACTGTTGGTGCACTTGGGGAACCTTCAGCCTGTCGATATTAAACCTGGTGATGTTAAGTAAGTTTGAGCGGTTGCAGTACGAAGGCGTATATGAACTAGCATGAGATGGTGATCTCGTTCTAGTCCGATGTCAGCTCCACGTCTACTTCGAACGTCCAGGAGACAATTTCTAAAGCGGCGGCTGATCGCAATGTGGTCGATCTGGTTAGATGTTCGCTGCCTGTCAGTAGTACGCCATATCAAATGCCGCCTCGAAGTCGACAGAGAATGCGTACAACTTTTTGCCTTTAACCGGGAAGGACTCTGCAATTCTTTTTGAGACGAATACATGGTCCGGTGTTGAATATCTGGGTCAAAATCCTGCTTGTGTACTCTAATCCAAGTAATTAGCCCTTTTTGAAGAACCGCCAGAAACACTTTTTACATGTATAATGTCGATCAACATCTTATCTCAACAGGTTTCTTAAGAAAATGCAATTCAATTCAAAGTAACCAATTTCCTTTCGAGATAGCAATAACAGTATTTAGTTCCGTATTGCTCAGAAAATCACCAGAGCAATGATATCTCCTTTATGTGGGCTTGTAGTTGGTCAGCTTTTGCTTAAGTCCTCCTATCAATTTGCAGTTCAAGCGTCACTGCAAACTAAACCAAATACAACGACCACCAACCTGAATGATTACATGTCAAATATAATAA
This sequence comes from Brachypalpus laphriformis, assembly GCA_945910035.1. Lineage (NCBI taxonomy): Eukaryota > Metazoa > Arthropoda > Insecta > Diptera > Syrphidae > Brachypalpus > Brachypalpus laphriformis. The sequence goes on from OX246753.1 coordinate 42,101,047, forward strand.
GATAAAGCCAGTCCAAAGAACTTTTAAAAAAAATTCTGTGGAACTACGTGTATTCGATGGAAACAAATTTGTTGCGCATACCCACCCCACAGACCAGAGTCCAAATTCGATTCGCAATATTTCTTAAGCACTTCTTTTTTACAACGCTAGTATTCAACACCAGTATGTAGATATAATCGAATTACTCTTTGCACGTTACGTTCTAGTTTTTTTATTAAATTTTAAACTTGATAAAAGTGCTATTTTTATCGGGGAAGTAGATAAGGAGGGAAGTACTCGTGCCATTGTGCTTTGCCCCCTTTTTCGCTTGTATTTGCACTTGTAAGCATACACTTGCACCAGAATCGGGAGGAAATGAGATATTAATTTGTTTTCAATTGCATATTGGAATTGGAATTAATTTTGCAAACACAGATACGGGTATCTATCTACTCTGTGTTCGGAAAGATTTAAAAATAACGATGTATTCGAATGGTTTCTTTTTTTTTCATTCAGCCTGAAAGTATGTGAATTAAATAGAAAGATGAAGTGTAATCGATGAATTGAGCATTTAGTATAACATAGTTTTAGGTGCAATGAGGAAATTGTAACTTCCGATGGCACTGATGTTACAGTCGGTATGCAGAGGTGTACAATGTTATTTCCGGAAGCCTTGAGTGCCGTGAATTCATTTTATTTGCATTATTCCTCCTTCGAAATTCCAGAGCACTTAAATTCTTTGCGGTCTATTACACCTCTGGGCATAGCTCTTGAGCCTGCAGACATTGGTTAGTAAGCAAACTATCCACTGCAGTATTGCCACCTATTACAGTACCCCGCCAAAAAATTATGAACACTGTTGGAATTGCTACAGTTTTAAATGCAACATTTGAATAATTAACGCTGTCTTAAAACACTCGCAAAGGTATAAAGATTAGCATGCATAAGCATAACAGGAGCACAGAGATCAACAGCACAAGCGGGTTTAAAGATGATGCTAAATATTCCTCCTCATACGATACACAACTGCTAGAAGTGCGATTCGTCTCCAACAATCGGGCGAATGGAAGCAGAGCTCCTATAGACATAGATCTATACTCAACGGCTATAGTATAACCGATCTGGACAGAACAAGTGATTATATCATACCCTACATAGATTTCAACAAGAACTACTCCACATTTATTCCCGAAAGACAAGAGTGGAAATCCAATACATTAACCAATGAACAAGTTATTCAGCTCTACACAGATGGGTCTAAAATGGATATCGGAACTGGCTCTGGAATTTTTTGGTAGTCACTTTAAATCAACGGCTCATATAAATTCCCGGATGACTAAGCCGTATTTTACTATCACCCAAGATCCATATAGATCACACGACGAAAATAAAACGATCCGGATCTGGATCAACGAATTATTTTCCTTGTGACTTGTAGTGTGGTTGTGTAACCTACCATGAAATAAAAAAAAATTCTAGATCACGAAATTGATATTGCATAGAAACCAATGATCCATATGGATCATGAGTGATAATAAAATAAGGCTTGTAGCATCTTTCAAGCTGAGATCTTCGCCATTGATAAGGCTGCACCGACTATACATAGGAAAAAACTAATTCCTTCCAAGATTAACATTTTCGTGGATAGTCAAGCGGTAATCAAAGCACTAGACAGCGAGGAAGTCAGATCAAAAACAGTTTCCAGATGCCGTAATACGTTGAACAGAATATGCAACACCCATGACGTAACTAGGAAATGAGAAGGAAATGAGACAGTAGATAAACTAGCTAAAAAGGTATCAGCATTGGATTTTCAACATACTCGGATATCAATAGAAGCTCCAATGGGTGAATTTTTAAAGGAAACTAGACGTAACAGCAAGAGAACTGATGAATTCCGCATGGTCCGCCAGAAGCGACTGTGTCATGTCTCCCAGCTTATGTCCAAAAGTGGAAGAAAAAAGAACAAAAAGCCTATTAGCGATGAATAAAAAAACAATTCTCGTCTTGAATCGAATCGTACAGTGTCCACCCTCCAGTAAAGACACCGGAAACAACTTCAGTCCCCTCTTTGCATATTTTTCGTGTGATTTAGATTAGATTAGATAAGCAGATACTGAGACACTTGAGTCCCTTCCAATCTGGATTCAAACCAAATCATAGCTGTTCCACAGCTATGGTTAACGTGTTAGAAGACATAAGGCGGGTCTATGGCAAAGGTTATGTCACGCTTCTCTGCTGCCTTGACTTCTCTAAGGCCTTTGACACAGTCAACCATAAAATCATCTGCTGGAAGTTACAACATTTTTTCGATTTCAGTGAGAGAGCAGTCAAATTATTAAATTGTTTTCTTCCCAACTGGTCACAAAGAATTGTTGTGGGTGAAAATTCGTCGGCGCTAAGACCTATTCAGCAAGGTGTCCCTCATGGATCAATTCTTAGATCAATTTTGTTTTGTTTATTTATCAATGACCTGCCGTCCGTATGCAAACATTCTTTCATACACCTATATGCGGACGACGTTCAGCTATACCTAGCCCGTCCTCTGAGTAGTACGGCAGAACTTGCTTCTTTGATGAATGAGGACTTGTCTAAGGTACATACCTGGTCATTGGTAAATGGCTTTTAAATCCTACAAAATGTCAAATTATACCCATTTCTAACAAAACTCTTAACCTGCGTCTTGTGCCCGACGTATGGCTTTCCCACAGTAAACTCAAAATGGCAGAATCTGTTACCAGCCTCGGATTTAGAATAAATCGGGACTTGTCGGGATGTAACCATATCAATAGTGTTATTGGTCGTGTCTATGGATGTCTACGCAAACATTGGTTGAGTGCTAGTCTTACCCCAACTGAGACAAGGCGAAGGCTTATTAAAACTCTGGTCTTACCAATCATAACCTATGCTGAAGTTGTGTACAAACAAAACAAATATTTGGCGCAACAGCTCTTTAAAGTGCCAGGGCCTAGCTTCTCGCAACCACTCATGTTGTGTGCGTTATATTTTTCACACGAATGGAAGGGACCTACAGTTTAATGCCGGATCCGAACGGCGATTTGAGAAGCTTTTTCATGACAACAATACTCTCGGATGTTTGTTAGACGCTTGCGAGAGGTGGGACCGTGAAAAAACTTTTTGGTGTTTTCTGGGATTCGAACTTGGAACCTCATGCGTAGTGATCCAACACACTAACCACTTACGCCACGGTTGTGTACGGTAACCTTGATTCATTGTCTCAGCACAAACTGCAAGTTGCTTACAACGATATGTTTATGGCATTCGTAGGCATGACCACATTTCTGAACACTCTAGGGACTTTCCTGGGTTGCACCCTGAAGCAGTACATCAACGCTAGAAACTGCATATTTTTACACAGAATCATTAATAGTAAACCTCCATCATATTTGTTTGATAAACTACAATTCGCCCGTTCAACCAGATCCTTAACCTTAATTCAACCGCGTTCTAAATATTTAAACTCCTCTCAGCTATTTTTCATTCACGTCACCAGATTATGGAATTCACTGCCCTTCCACTTAAGGGGTATTTCAAATGCAGCAAACTTTAAAAATGCAATTCTCCTATATTTTTCAATGCAATCTTGAACTTAATATTTTTAACTTTAACTTTATTTATACTTTTTGCTCTATCTCTTGTTTAATTTAATTTTTATTTATTCTGTTTTTTAATGTATATATATGTAATTTGTTTTCATTAATACAATTAATCTTAAATCCATCTTTTATAATTTAAAAATTTAAATTCTCAATATCTACCTTGTTAATTCGTACCATAAAAGATTAAATCTTAATGTACATTCCTATCCTGAAATAAATTGAAATTGAAATTGAAATTGAAATTGAGATTGATAGGCGCGCTAACAAGACACTGCGCGATAGGGATAATGGCTGCTAGATTAGGCATCAAGACACCTTACCACTGCAGAAGCTGTCAAGATATAGAGGAAAAAGAAACCATCGAACGCCTGCTATGCGATTGCCCAAATCTTTAAAACCGTCGCCTCCGTCATGTTTTTTGACGAATTAGGGGATCTCATACAAGGAACAATTAGGAACATGATAGGCTTCATAAAGAGCACAGGTTGGTTCACAACAGAACCGACCGCAAGATAATCGTTTAAGTATAGGTTCCACACTACAATGGACCGAATGACCCCCGTGATAAGCACTTAGCTGCATTTTCACCAACCTAACCTAACCTAACGTACGCATCAAAACAATGTTTTTTACTTCTTTAATATTGATTTTTATTCTATTTCGTAAGTAAGTAAGTAAGTTTAATATTTTGTCTAATTTTTTTTTTTTTTTTTTAAGCAGTGTGAACTCTGGCATACTCGTAATGCACGCTTGTACCATATCTCCACTGTCATTCTTCCACACATTCTCAATATTTTTTTTCAGCATTTGTGTCGTTGAATTCTTTCGAGAATAAGGTTTCGATTTTAAGTAAGCCCAACAATTCTTGGTGGGGTTTAAGTCCGGAGAATTACCAGCACAGGGAAGAATGTTAACATTTTTTAAGTTAGTTAGTTAGTTATTTAGACTATTTATTTCATTAAAAAAAATACAAATAGACACAAATTCATTGCAGATATAATTTCTTAGTCTTTTATGGTTTGGCTGAAGGCCGTCTACCAGACTGACATTTGGAATTACAAAAAAAAAAAAAAAAACATATTTATATGTACCTATTGTTCGTGAATCGAATGTTTATTTTTTAAAAATGTTTCTCAATTATGCAATTCCTGTAGCGTAGGGCATTCGTCGTGTAAATATAGAGTGAATCCCAGCCTTTGTCGCGGTGAGTATGCTTATCGCCTCCTCCAACTCAGGTGTACGTACTCCAAAGATATTTACGCGAAATCCTTGAAGAATGGGACATACCATACTGCTAGGAAGTGGTATACATCCTCTCGCTCTTTCCGGTTGCATATACCACACAGTATAGGAAGTTCTGGGCGGTGTGGGATATAATTAAGTGGTAGAAGTTACCCTCTTATTTTAAAGATGGTGCTCATCATGTCGGTGGATTTACCAGGTAGGAAATATGTTCTATCTCGCAAATGGAGGTTAAGTCTGCTATAATATAGTCTGTGCTGCTACGCTTGGGCTTCTCTTACGAATCTATCATACATTCTATGACCTGTTTTCTCCAGCAGGGTCTTAAACTTTTCCTTCAAAGTTACTAACTGCTCATTGAGGTTAACTGCTAGATTGAAATCACAATCAATCACAATTGTTCCCACTCTTCTACACTTCCCTGGTTGATAGCATATGGGATAGGACTATCTTTGATAGTCTGTTGGCGTTCATCGTCATAACTCGTAACACATAATCTAAGTGGAGCTTGAGAGTATCCAAGAACATGGGAGCTTGTAGATGGGCGAACTACTCGGCAGCTTAAGTGCTCTCCTTATAAAATAGCGAAGAAACTTTTCCACCTCTTTGAATGGACGGTACCACCATATTTGTGCTCCGTAAAGAATAATGGCAGATGCAGTTGCACGGAATATTTTCAGCTTCGCGCTGTGTGATATGCTTTTGTTGCTATTGCAACTTCCCCACACTGAACCAACTGCTCGCTTTGCTTCTGCTAGTTTGGATGTTAAGTGCTTCTTTATGTGAAGGTTTGATGCTATCAAAACTCCTAAGTATTTATATTCCATCAAGACTTCAATTTGCTCGCCCTGATACGTCCACTTTTCACCTCGGCAGTACCTGCCCCCACCTTCTCTGAAAATCATCATTTTCGACTTTGCTAGGTTAAGTGACAAATTCCAAGTTTTACAGTAGTTTTCCAATCTACGTATCATTAGCTGCATTCCTTCAATAGTATCCGCGAGGAGAGCCATGTCATCTGCCAACAACAGTACCCGAATTTTCTTTCTGCTTATCTCTATTCCTCCTTTAATGTCATCTACTATGTCGTTTATATATAAAATAAACAGCAATGTGCTAAGGATGCACCTTTGTTTAACACAAACAAAAAAAAAAAAAAACAAATACTTGGCGCAACAGCTCTTTAAAGCGCCAGGGCCTAGCTTCTCGCAACCACTCATGTTGTGGGCGTTATATTTTTCACACGAATGGAAGGGACCTACAGTTTAATGTCGAATCCGAACGGCGATTTGAGAAGCTTTTTCGTGACAACAATACTCTCGGATGTTTGTCAGACGCTCGCGAGAGGTGGGACCGTGAAAAACTTTTTGGTATTTTCTGGGATTCGAACTTGGAACCTCTTGCGTAGTGATCCGACACACTAACCACTTACGCAACGGCACCCACCCCTTGTTTTACACCCATTATCGTTTGGAACTCCTCGGATAAGTGGACCCACTTCCAAAAGGCACGCCGTGTTTTTTCATATATAGCCCTTAAAGACATCGCGATGTAGGAAAGGCAGGCCTATAAACGCCTGGATCAGACAAATGCGACGACATCGGCATTTCATTGGCCTCAGTAACCGAGTGATCCAAAATCGGCAGGCCTGCCGATATTTTCTGAGGTCAAATAGGCGAACCCCACATGCGGATCAGTAGAAATGCGGTGAAGTGGGAGGGTTGTGATCCCTTGTTTTCGGATCATAGCCTCGCTGATAAAAGGAAGAAGAAGCCCTTAAAACGTTTATAGGTTTTGTGGAAAATCCAATTTTATAGAAAAGTGATTCGCACGGAGAGCCGGTTCATCGCCCGAAGTCGAGCACCTAAAAGAAGAAAATCACAAAGAACTGCAAGAAAAGCAACATCGAGCGCAATTTCTTCCAAAATCTTCCAAGCTGAAATATATGCTATAGATAGATGCATCCAACTCAATGTCGAAAGAAGATATAGCAACTGCGACATAGCAATACGGTCAGATAGCCAAGCAGCAATCAGATCACTTGACTCCTATGTCATTAAGTCAAAGCTTGTGTGGGAATGCCTATACAAACTTAATGAATTGGGCAGAAACAATAGTTACGCTTTATTGGATGCCCGGTCATGTCGGGATAAAAGGTAATGAAGCAGCAGACGCCTTGGCAAGACAAGGGGCTGCAGAACGCTGAACCATTCTGCGGAATGGGGGAACACACCATACGCGGGAAATTCAGAATAATGGGGAAATAAGTCAGGGCAAGAACCTGGAACAACACCACTGGCCTGAGGCAAGCTTAGAAACTACTGGGATATTACAACCGGAAAAGATTCGAAGACTGTATCTGCCTCAGCAAGAATAGCGTACGAATCCTAACAGGCTTCCTAACGGGGCACTGAAAACTCAGGGATCATCTACGGAAACTAGGTATAACAAATGAAGGCCTTTTCAGATTCTGCAATGAGTCATGTGAGACTCCGGAACACCTTCTGGAATCTTGTGAGGCACTGACCCACAAAAGATTAAAATACTTGGGCAAATACCAAATATCAGAAAAGGATATGCCAACCATGGACCCACTTCTCATTCTCAGATTCTTAAAAGAAACTGGTTTGGAGAAAGAGCTCTAAGGTGAACTATTCTCGCCAAGGCAAAGTAAGAGTGCATGACCTTCAAACATAATTCCAAAGGAATTGCAATGCGAGGGGAACTCTAGCGAGGGAACACACCTCTCCAGGGTATTAGCAGGGGACACAATAGACCACTAGGTCGCTGTGCAAAATAACCACATACAAATAATGATAATAATAACATCGGAAATTCCAAACCAACCTGTGAACCGAATACGTCGAAGAAGCTCGCGCAAGGTGTTCCCTAAGTTCAACCTAACTGGAACTTTAGATGCAACCATTGACTCCATCTTAGGAATTCATCCGCAGCCGTCTGGAATAAGAAGAAGTGCTCTAATGAGAAAGCACTCTTCCCCCCTCTCTCGTCTGCTGCCCCCAAAAAAACTTTCAAACGCGGTTGGTTACCTATTTTTCCGATCAAGGAACTAGGCACCCAGTGGTCACCATCTAAAGATTGAGAGTAGGAGTTGGTAGGCCTAGGCTAAGTGAAAACGCTTGTGTTTTCATATAATCGCACCTACCGTTTCGTTACGTGTTCCGGTCTTTGGTATAAAGAGGACTTTAAATTGCCGCCAATCCTTGGAAATGTAGCTACACCTGAGGCTGCAAGTGAATATTTTCTTTAGGAGCGATGCTATCATATTACGTGTTTCATTTTTGGCAACATAATTGGAAAAATGTCGTCATTATCGTGAGATTTGAATGGCGAGAAAAAGTCAAAGACACTTATACATATCATAATTTGTGTTCTGTTATCTGTACTTATACTTTCATTTCGAGCCCGAAAGGGACTTAGTACATATTAGCGCTCAAAGGCTTTCGTACTTAGGTAAGGTTAGGATAGGTTGAAGTAGCTGCCAGCTTAAGCCAAGAGATATGGACCAAGGAAGGTCATAGTCGGAGAGCTGGTGAACGTTTTTGAAACGTCATTTTAGCACAGGAAATAAATACATTTTTTTGTTAAACTTGAGCTAATGATCACAAATATCAACGTCTGGCAGCTGTCTGTTGGTGCGTTTGGGGAGGGCTGGGCCCCAAAGACGTCGAAAAAAGGGATGCGGTCACGTCATTTCAGCAAAGCTGAATTTTTGTATATGAGTACTTTACTTGTTTATATAACATATTTTACCACTGCCAGACATTTTGGCCGGGTCTAACATCCTGCCAGACGCAACCGAAGTTTGAATGTCGCTACTAAAGCGATGTGCGACAAATGTATCTAATAGCCGATTTTCATCGAAACTATTGAAGCATTTGAAAACTTACTAGGTGTGTCTTATAGGAAATTAAATTCTAAATAAAATAGTATGTACACAAAATTTTCATATATCCAGTAGAACAGAAGATATTTTAAAAAGAGTCAGTAGCCGCGATTCGAAACCATTTGTTTCGTATTAAGATATCATTTTCCTACAAAATGCATCATATGTCTTCTCCCTTTGGCTGTTCTACCTGGGAAAAACAAAACAATCATGCTTTCAATAATTTTCAGATTTTTTATTGCGTTATATAAATGATTTGGAAGAATATAATTTCCGGTATTATGGTATTTTAATCCTGTATATCATCGTCTTCTTCGTCGTCAGGTTCGATCCATCATCACATAAATTAAAGAATTTAACAATTTTTTATAGTTTGCATGGAATAATCAATATGCAATAGTATTGCAATAAAAATAAGGCATTATAATATTCATAATGTATGTACCTGAACTCTCGTTTTCATCATAAATATCAGGAGGTTGGATTACAACGTCTTTCACTAAAGCAGGTAATTGATCACCGTCGAACCAAAAAAACGCATATACACCATTAGATTCCAACCATCCATTTTCAATTGGGGATAAGTTAGTTGAATTTTTTAAATGTGCATTTCTCCAAATATTTGAAATATAATGAGCCCGTAAGAAATGTTGACGCAGCTCTGATTTACATGGTGGCAAATTTCCAGTGTCAATATTTTTAAATTTTTTATGGAAATCGTCATTCATGTTCATTGCATTAGATGTTTTTGTAAATATCTCATATCTGGATTTATTGACGTAATTTATATTACGGATATTATACAAACGACATACAAACTCCTCTAAGACTTCAAAAACCTTTTCCCTTGGGCCTTATATATGTACATCCAAAGTACCAAGCAAGATCAGTAAATCCTTTTCGGTATTTGTGGGATTTATTCAATTGTATAAAAGGTCTTCGTTTTCCTTTTCTGTAAAATGTAGCGTAAGAATCGCAACCAGTTACTGCATGAAATCCTGGTAAAGAATTACACAAAGACTCTCCTAGAGCATTAAACAATTTGGATAAATCTACAAATCGTCGTGAATTTCCAACGCCAACCTCCTTCCAAATGTTCAGAGAGCTCTTTAAATGTTCCATGTTACCTAACATAATCACAATAACGTCAGTATCAGGGCATTTTATTCAAACATTTGCATCTTAATCGATGTTGCAAACATGGTTCTTCATGTTTTTCACAAGATAAATTGTCTTCCACAGTTTTTTTTTCACTTTTCCATTGTCAGTTTTAAAACAGTAACAAAAGTCATAGTTTGTTGAGGTTGTCCAAGCTATCTCTCAGAAGATGTTCGCTATCTTTGATAGATGGTGAAAAATAACGATCAAAATGATATCGATTCTGGATACAGAATACCTAGTAGCCACTTGCAATATTTTTTTTGAGATGTTGCCGAATGTTTTTGGAACTTCCTTTAAGAGATGCAGCATGAAAAAGCCATCGATAATTACAATATCAATATTGCGTACTGCCTGACTATCAACTTTTGCCTCCAACAATTTCATGAGAACAGATTTATCGGTTTTACAAACTGTTCCATCTAAATGGCACATTGATAAAGGAACAGGCATCAAAGGATACGATAAAACTTTTGCCATATCTATATATTGTTCCAGGGTATTGCTATAGGGTTTGGTGCTGCTCGTCCTGTTGCAATGTTATATAAGAAATCGTTACTCAGTTCTGGTGCTAAAGGATTTATATTTTGTTTAATGTAATGCATAAAATTCTGAAGCTGCACGCAACTTTTTTCCATTCTACTTCTTTCCAAGTCTGCTGTATCTATATGCATAAAGCTATATCTTGAGCTTTACGCAATCCACATTCCTCAAATACGTGCGATATTATCGTTGATCTTATGCTGTGACTTTTAGACCAGCGTTGACAAGCAGATATCGAATTGGTGAAATGTATAACTCCTGTCAATCTTTTTGCAGCATCTGCATTTATTGTTTGTTCCAACGTCAAATCTATTGGCTGTCTAGAGAATGCTTTTTCGGTTCTTTTCACAACGAAGGACCTGTTCTCAAAAAGTTCTCTTAGTCCTGGGTGAGGTTCGTCGATTTTTAATAAATTATCGTGGTACTTGACCAACTACCGTGCGTGCAATTTTGGGCAATATGTATTTAAATAATTCGAAATCTGCAGTACGAATGCTTCGTGTCAAAATTAAATAATAATTAACATCATCTACATAAATCATGTAGAACTGCGGTGTTTTGCCAAATTGTCCATTAATCGTTGCTTCTTGATATGCATTATATTTTCTAAACAATTGTATAAGGTCAATAGTGGGACTTGATGTCTGTGTAGATTGAAAGTCATTAAGATAACTGATTATATCATCGCCAATTTCTATTTGTTCTTTCTTCATAAAACTTTCAAAACGTAGGATCTGAAAGCCCAAAGTTATTAAAGGCTTTACAGCTATAAATCCAGCTACTGAACCATTTGCTAAAAGTTCACTATCCACCATTACATAAGCCAATCCAGAATCATCTATAAACTTTCTGATGGCTTTGAAATAAGCCATCATGATGTGGAAGCTGCCTAGATGAATAAAAAGGCCATTAAATCTTGGCTTTTTCAGTTGCTTGAATTTGAATAGCGGCTACTGACTCTTTTTAAAATATCTTCTGTTCTACTGGATATATGAACATTTTGTGTATATACTATTTTATTTAGAATACATTTGGCTTTTAGATACATTTGTCGCACATCGCTTTAGTAGCGACATTCAAACTTCGCTTGCGTCTGGCAGGATGTTAGACCCGGCCAAAATGTCTGGCAGTGGTAAAATATGTTATATAAACAAGTAAAGTACTCATATACAAAAATTCAGCTTTGCTGAAATGACGTGACCGCATCCCTTTTTTCGACGTCTTTGGGGCCCAACCCTCCCCAAACGCACCAACAGACAGCTGCCAGACGTTGATATTTGTGATCATTAGCTCAAGTTTAACAAAAAAATGTATTTATTTCCTGTGCTAAAATGACGTTTCAAAAACGTTCACCAGCTCTTAGACTATCAGTTTTGGTACCACAAAAGATCATGTAATCTCTGCCTGCCTGTTAGAATCCTTTTGAGCTTCTAACGAACGTAGGACGCCGTGGCGTAAGTGGCTAGTGTATCGGACCACTGCGCATGAGGTTCCAAGTTCGAATCCCAGAAAGCACCAAAAAGTTATTTCACGGCCCCACCTCTCGCGAATGTCTGACAAACATCCGAGAGTATTGTTGTCTCGAGAAAGCTTCTTAAAATAGATTGCCCTTCAGATACAGCACTAAATTGTAGGTCCCTTCCATTCGTGTGAAAATTATAGCGCACACAACATGAGTGGTTGCGAGAAGCTAGACCCTGCCACTTAAAGAGCTGTTGCGCCAAATGAATATTCATTCATTCATTCAATGAAGCGTAGGAAGCTCCTGATGTCTAAGTATATCATGCCGCCTAAATCACTGTAATAGAAAGCTCATAAGTGAAGCTTCCTCCTATGGGAGAGAGCTGGGCACGCACAAAGAAAGTGAGGAATGGTTTCTTCCTCTTCTTCGGCCATGCCACTTCCGCGGAAATCATTCGATTATACGCCAAGCATTGTTGCATACTTGCCTATTAGACAGTGTCCTATGATCACACCTATTGTAGTGCCAATAAGCAATCGGTTGAGAGAAATCAGTTTCTTAGAATGTTTCCAATGCAGCTTGAGCCAAATCTCTAGGAGGTGGATATGTTGTACCACTTGTCCTCCTAAGATTTGTTCTTTCGATTGCATTCAGCCTAAATTTAGATTTGCAAGTAGCGATTGGTATACCTAGAGTATCCTTGGCAGGAAGTATGGATACAGTTGTTCCTATCCTGGCGAGTTCGTCAGCCTTACAATTCCCAGGAAAATATCCATATTCCCCAGCACCCAACAGAGGTGAATATTAAACTGCTCCGCTATCTCCTTGAGAGACGATAGGCAGTCTAGGGGTAGTATTGAGTTTATAGAGACCGATTCTAAGGATCTAATTGCTGCTTGGCTGTCTGTTCAAAATGGATGCAAGGCTGAATTATTTTCTTGACCACGGTGATGATGCTTCAAGGCAAACAGCTGTGCTGGCTAGCATTTGCCTGCTGCAGAAATCGGAGGGTATCAAATGAAGCAGAATATCCAGTGCCAAAGAGGGAGCTGTACGCAGTGCTCCGCTTATGCACAACCAAGATGATCGTTGCAATTTACTTAGATTGTCTCGATTTATGGCTCTTTCTAAGGCAGTCCACCAGGCAACTACTCCGTACGTGAGTATCGGCCTGATGACCGAGATGTAAGGCCAGTGAATAATGCGAGGTGGAAACTTGCAAACCCCATCTATTTCCGATAGCTTTCTTTTTAGAGAAAAGTGCTACTGTGGCTTTCTTGACCCTTTCTTGATTGTAAGGTTTCCAGCTTAATTTCCTATCCAAAATAGTTTCCATGATCCGAGAAAGTTAAACTAGTACCATTACGGAGGAGGGTCGACAAACGGAATTTTATATTTCCCAGGGAAGAGTACCAATTCAGTTTTATATGAGTTTAGACCCAAACCACACCGAACCACCCATCTGGTTAACTTGTTTAAAGCGTTTTATAGTAGTTCTTTTAGAGTACTAAGAAGCTTTCCTGAGACTGCTATAGAAACCGTCTAGGACTTTCAATAGTTCATTGACCACAGCAGTACCTCTACCAACAGATCTTCTAGTAGATGTGTATCTGGGAGAAATGATGATAGACTAATGGGTCTGAGATCTTTCGGATTTGTGTCAGAACATTTACCAGCTTTGGATATAAAAACTACTTTGACTTCTTCTTATAATTTCGTACTTAATACCTATACGAACCTGGCCCCATGGCAAATCGCTATTCTAGTACAATAAAGGGGTTTTGTTTACTTTTGCGAATTCTCTTTCATCACTCATTCGCTACAATAAACACCACACCAAGCAGATGCGTAAAGTCAACAACAACACTATTGACAAAGGAAAATGGATAACGACGGCACTGGCTGGTTGGTGTTTTGTGATATGATGACGAACAACCATGCGCCAACCAGAACTGGTTACGTAAGCTAAACCCATCAGCTGGTGGTGGTACGTACGTGGGTAACAGGTGAACGAAGCAACAGATTGTCGATGACCAAATGGCCTCGAGGCGATGGTTTATTTATCTTCTTTGGTTGCTTGCCCACTTCAGGATTGAGGACAATTTATATTCACGTGTGAATTAGTTGGTTGTTGTCAAGCGATTGGATTGAAGATTTCCTTCCAATTATTTGTAATGAGAAACAGGAGTTGCATACATACATATATACGCTATGACACCTGGACGAAAGTGTAGTAGGAGCAGACAATCTTGATGCCAGAGGGAGTTGTGAATATTTGTCCTTTTTGAAATTGCATATAGGTAATCAGATTTTTATTATTGAAAAATTGCAAAAATAAAATCTAAATAAACAGAGATGAGGTTCTTCACACCATTTGCATTTCATGTGCTTCTTATGCTCATTGGGGTATTTCCTAAGAGTAATTCCCAACCAATTTGAAATTTCTCTTAAAAATCGTTCCTTTCATTTTTATTCACATTTCGTTTCTCTCTTGCTCTGTCGTACTTCTTGTCATTCGCCTATTTCGCTTGAGTTTTCTGTTAACACTCCAATGAACTGAAATCCACTCAATACTCGTATAAGTGACGAAACTGATTAAGGTCGATTAGCTTGGGTGGTGGGTGGGAGCTGAGAGCTCTTCAGCTGCGTTGCCATTCAAGAATTTTTTTCTTAAACGCAAAGGTAACATTGTAAAAATCTTATAAAAATCATATTTGAGGCGGGTAAAGTCGTAGTGGTGTAATATATAATTAGCTAATTGAAAATTTAACTACAACTACCGCTGTAACTACAACAGGACACGAAGGCTTCGAGGGCAACGAACGGGCGGACTGCTTAGCGAGAAGAGGCGCCAGTCGCCCACTAGTCGGCCCTGGCCCTATTTTGGAGTACTATGGAGTAGCATAAACTTCAAAATTAAAACAATGGTAAGCTGAGCATCATGCAGAGTACTGAGGCAAATTCAAGGGCCTAAGACAAGCAAAAAAGTTCATTAACCTCAACTGTTGTAAGGCCAAGATGCTACTTGAGCTTAGGAAAGCAGACTTAAGGACCTTAACAGGCTACTTGACTGGTCATTGCCCACTCAGATACCATCTACAAAAAATTGGAGTAGCAGATGCAAACGTATGCCGGCTATGTGGAGATCAAAAAGTGGCGGCGGAACATATTCTTTGTGAATGCCCCATGGCCGCAAGAAAAAGACTTCTGCACCTCGGGAGGGCTTTATTGAGCTTTTGGGACATTGAGCATGGAGCTTTGTTGAGTAATCAGCCTTAACTCAGTTCTCGGGTAAACACCTTCTGGCCTAATAGATCTTTAAGGCCGCAGTGTGTAAAAGGCCCTTGTATAGTGTGTAACTACGACATAACAAAAAAAAAATACAAATATTTGGCGCAACAGCTCTTTAAAGTGCCAGGGCCTAGCTTCTCGCAACCACTTATGCTGTGTGGATTATATTTTTCACACGAATGGAAGGGACCTACAGTTTAATGCCGTATCCGAACGGCGATTTGAGAAGCTTTTTCGTGACAACAATACTCTCGGATGTTTGTCAGACGCTCGCGAGAGGTGGGACCGTAAAAAAACTTTTTGGTATTTTTTGGGATTCGAACTTGGAACCTCATGCGTAGTGATCCGACACACTAACCACTTACGCCACGGCGCCCACTACGACATAACGACTGTTCTTTTTATCTTTCAAACTTGTGTTACCATCGGTCGACGGAGTAGTGAAATTATAACTTACTTCACATTTTCATTCAGCAGTTTAGCAGCTCCGTGAATACTCGCCCAAGGGATAATCGCCTAAGACTCTCAAATGAACAATCGCCCAAGAAATCGCGTCGCGACTGTTCGTTCTATTTTGTTCTATAATTAATTAATTTTTAACAATTTGGCGATTATGGAAATAATATAATATATTTGGTGATTTTTAATTTTATGTAAATGTAATATTTTGTGAAAAACACAAAACTAACTTTAGTAAGTGAACTGCAAAAGTACTTGTGCCGTAAATATTTTTTGCTGTTGTATCTATTCGTCTTCTTCTTCTTCCCATTTCGGATCCGAAAACAAGAGATCATAACCCTCCCACTTCACTGATCTGGCTGTGGGGTTCACTTATTTGACAACAAATGCAATTTAAAATGCTTCACATACTATTTGATGTCAATATTTCAATGATGACTTTAAGTAGCTGAACAGTGTATTTCAATTTTGGGGATTTAGGATTGAAATGAATTCTCTCGTTGATAGAGTATGTTTTCCCCAATGCGCTCTTCTAAACTCCCTCAGTATTGGGAGACTGTACGTCTTCGATAACTCGTAGATTGCACAAAGAACATTCCGCCTCCTCGTTCCGGTTGGTTAGGCATGTAGTTTAACCTTAAAAGCTCTCATCTAGTCCTGAATATCATCGATATTCTATTTATGGTTTTCTGGTCGTGAAACCGCGCGCTGCTTTTGATTCCATTCCTCATGAAACTTTATTTTACAAGCTTAGCATGCTTGGAATTTCAAGTAAAATTTTTAATATTTTGAGATTGTTATACGAAAACAACTTTGCTTATGTGTGGGATGGCGATTTATCTCTGATGAGTTTACAACATCTATAGGTGTGAAATAAGGGTGCATCGTGAGTGTACTGCTTTTTATACTCTACATCAATGATATTACTGAGTCAGTAGGTGGAGGAATTGTGATTGGTGGTACGAATATCCCAGCACTTATGTACGCGGATGATATACTCTTTCTTGCCGAAACAGTCGATGGAATGCAGCTTATGATTAATTGGTTCGCAAGTAACTGTAAAACCTGGAATCTTACCGTAAACTTAGCGAAATCGAAAATGATGGTCATAAGTGCAACTTTCAAGGAGTCTATATAGGAATTGTACGAGAGCATAAATATCTAGGAATTCTTATCAAAGCAAACCTTAGTATGAACAAGCACCTTCAAAATAAGCTATTAGAAGCTAAAAGAGGAATCTCTTCTCTATGGAATCGCTGCATTAATAACAGAAACAATTCACATAATGCGAAGCAAAAAATATTTTGAACAAATGCTGCAGCTTTACTGTTCAAGTGTGCTCAAGTATGGGGACACAGTACTTTTCGGGCTCCCGAAAAATGTCTCCTCTACTTTTTGAAAATATTTTTCAGACAGCCAAACAGTACACCCAACTACACACTTCACTTGGAATTCATTTGGCGTCCGTCTGCTGTTTAAATATAACAATCGTCCCTGGGGAGCACCCAGCATCTGCAAGGATGAAGTTTAACGAGCTGTTATTAGACACTGGACAAAGGATGTATGAATAATTTATAAATGAGGCTAAACAATCTCAATATAGAATGATTTAAAATAAATTAGCCTACAATCTTCAGGAAAACATATATCTTCTTAATTCATATAAAATAGATATGATTAGCATGATTTTCAAATTAAGGGGTGAACTATTACACCTTAACTTTGTCCCACATCGACCGGATCTGCCAATCTTGTGTGACCTTTGCAATCTTAAGAAGAGAGAAAATGTCATTCCTTTTATTGCAACCTACGCTAAATGCGGATGAAGGATGGAATCTACTCTGCTAACTAACTAACTACGCGGTAAGTGCACTTCAATACCGGAAACGAACTGTAGGTGTCGACTTTTAAGACACTTGCTTTTATTTGGTGTAATAGATACACGAAATAAACAAATATATTTAATGTAGTGAACAATTAAAGTCAATCTGGTAGACGACCTATGGCCAAACCATAGACTTACGTATTCAAATTTGCATTGCAACTACATATGTATTGTGCATTTTACGAAATGAATTATTCTTGTATTCAAATTTGTATAATGAAATAAAAGTCTTTAAAACTAAACTTACTTACTACACTGGTGCTGAAAGTACTTTGTTCACTTGTAAGTTCCACAAACTGCAGTATTGTTCTAATTTGTTGATCATGTTTTGCATCATGGTTGGCTCCGTGCACATAAGGAGTTTTGCTTTTATCCCGGTACGATCTTCGATTGAAATCTGGTCTGAGGTAAGCACATCCACCAAGCAGTAGGTAAGACCTATGGAGTACTTAGAACATTATGGGTCCCCCACTCCTTCACTCCGATAAAGGTACGCACCTTGCTTGCAAAGACATTAGCGGTGCCTCTACTACGGGTGTAAAATATTTTCAAACTACAGCTATGCCTTTAAAAGAAAACTCAACGTCTCTTTTAATACATAGCATTGTAGGTTACGTAGATTCGATCGAGTTTCTGGCTATTCAATATTAGTTCGGTATGACCTTCGAAAAGTTTCTCCAGTTTCGCAAACGATTCGGTTTTCGGACATCAAAAAAAAAAAAAAGGTTTCTCTCTTCAAGCAGATCCGGTCAGCTAATTCTACCTAGACATACCATACATGTTTTACATCTGAAGAACAAATTTCTTATAAACTTTATTCGCCTGCGGAACTCGTTGCCCCATTCTATAAGAAAAATAGATTACATACTCGTAGTTAGATTAAGAAGAACTTCCTTCCATCTATGTACATCAATTTTACTTATTTATTTTGTGGGATGAAGATAAATTATCCTTTTCACTCAGGCCACATGCTGGCCTATTTTGTGAATATACCGCAATTTAGTAGTTGTGGTCAACCCAACCGTCCTGTGAGATATCGGACCACCCAAATCATATTGTATAGCTTCCATTCCCCCATAATATTTTATGCTTATCACTTAATTAAAAGATAGTGTATCTTACTGTGTAAGCAATTCATATGGAATAAATAAATAAAAATAAACAAATAAATAAATATTCATATCAAATCTGCTAATAAATAAAAAATATTAGGGTTAACTTTTAATGTTAATTATAAACGGAACGACCACATTATTAAGCTTAAACAAAGCCTAGCTGATAGAGCAAATTTTAATTTTCAATCCATTTTCAATCTTTCATATGATTTAAGCAGCTGCCAAAATAAACCTATCACTGAAACAATTTGGAAAATGTTTGCCAGCCTACCCACCTAAGCTTATAGCCTCGACCTCCTTCATTATGAATCTATCAAAAAGACATAAGGGCAATACCGACAACAAGATTTTTCGAACTCATTACAAAGACATAACAGCTGGTTTTGAATCAAAAGGATGGAAGTTAGTCTTATCAGATGGCTCTAAAATGGTAACCAATGTCTGGTTTGCCGTTGTTTTCGCAGACGGCATATACGTGCCGGCATATTAGTATATTATTAAGAAGTTTCAATCTTCACTGCTGAAGCTACTGCCATTTTCGAAGCGGTCAATACGATGCAAAAATCCAACGAAAAGCATATTATAATTGCTGATAGTATATCAGTTATTAAAGGTATACCAAACGATACATACAACGCCCCAATAATCAACAAAATAAGAGATAACTTTATTCGTTGTAAGCATAAAATCAAATTAATGTGGATACCCAGTCACGTAGGAATACAAGGAAATGAGTACGCCGACGAAGCAGCTAGCAACGCTTACAGTATGCCACTGCATACGTTGGACTCTTTCACTAAAAAGGTACTTAAAACCATATCCTCAGCTCACCTACGAAAGAAACAAGATCTCTGCAAGTCATATCAGCATTATTACATAAAAGTCAACCCTGAATGTTCCAATCCTGCTTATCCCACGTCTACCTCGAAATTCGCTAACACCAATTTCGGAAAGAAAATCATCCTACATGTACTACATGCAATTGTACAGTCGATATAAATCACCTCTTGGGCCTAGGACACTGCAGAATTCCTTCATCTGTCATACGGGACATCTCTAAAAACATCTCCACACTAGATATTTTAAAACATTCATCCATCCATCCCATAGAGCCGAAAGCCTCTGCAGCTAGTGCTCATTAATCGTTATATTAGCATTGTAATTCAGTTAATTATATTGTTACATACATACATACATACATACATTTTCAATGGCCCACTAATCCTTCATGAGGGTCGCGGGGGTAGGATGCTCAGGTGGACTCTCCATCATTCTCGCCATTGACTCCAACTCATCAGGAGGAATCCCTAGATGGCTCCAGGAGAGATGTCGGACTTGGTCCAACCATCTATTTCTAGGCCTACTTTGGGGTCGCCTACCTGATGGCACGCTCACCATGGCACGTCTTGGAAGTCGGTCTGGGGGCATATGCACTACGTTGTCAAACCATCGTAGCATAGATCGTTCTGTGCGGAGAAGTAACTGTTCAACATTAACGCCTCGCGTACTTTGGTGTTGCGCACTCGATCCCTACGAGTTATTCCAGCAACACCGCGAAGGAACCTGATTTCGGCAGCTTGTATCCACAATCTTATTCTTTCGGTCACTACCCTAATTTCATGACCATAGGTGAGAGTTGGAACATAAACCGAGTTAAAAACCGATAGCTTAGCTTGAACACTAAGTTCAGGCTTTCTTATAACAAATTGGCCAAGCGCTCTCAAAATTGATCCAGCCTAACCAATTCTACAGATTTTTGGGAAACGACCATTACTTCTGACTTGTTCACGTTGATCTTCCTTACAGCATCATCACAAACGGCTACAAACCTTTCGAGTGCGCGTTGAAGTTCGGTCTGAGAGGATCCAAGGATGACCAAATCATCCACAAAGAGCAGATGACTAATCCTCAGGTCTCCCACTTTGAAACATTCTCCGCCACGGGTGCGCTGCAACATCCAATCCATATATACAATGAAGAGGAGAGGTGACAAAACGCACCCTTGGCGGAGTCCAACGCCCACAGTGAAAGGTATTGATTTAACACCGTTTATCCGAACACAGCTTCTACAGTTTGTATATAAAGACTGAATCGCCCTTAACAGGGAACTATCGATCCCATACCCCTGCAGAACACTCCAGAGTAAGCCTCGAGGAACCCTATCATATGCTTTTTCAAAATACACAAAACAAGTGTAGACAGGTGTAACATACTCCCGGGCCTGCTCAAGAACCATTCTGAGAGTGAATAACTGGTCGGTTGTGCTTCTACCGGGACGAAAACCAAACTGCTCATCCCCCAAACTGTCCTCAATCACAGCTCTGGAACGCGTTTCTAGCACCTTAGCGAAGACTTTTCCATGGAGATGTAAAAGAGATATACCCCTTTTCTAAAAAGAAGAACTAATTTGGAAAAGAGGAACTAATAATTATATTGTTAAAAAATAATAATAATAATAATAATAATACTTATTGCTTAGTACTAGATAGACTTCTCATAACCACCACTACCTGCACAGCCACAGCAACTCTCCTACATACTTCCACTCACTCAATTGAAAGCAAAAAAGATATGGAAAAACGAAGAGAATTGAAGCATGGAACAAAAGGCAAAACAGGAAACATCAAAATGGGAAAAAGCTGACCAACAGCAGGCAAACATCTAGCTCAGCTCAGCTGTGAAGTAAACCACCACCGCAAATAAATTTCAGTCATCAATGTGCTGTGCAACTGCTTAATATCACGAGCGTCTACACGGTTTAGATTAATTCGCCTGTTTTTTTTCGCCGCTGTACTTTTTTTTTCTCCTTCGCCGCGCACAGCTGTAATTGAGTGAGTGCACCAGGGCCGACAAATAATTTTGAGCCAAAAAAAAAATGCTCTGCGGCCTGAATTTGGAATAAAAAAGGAAAACTCATCGAGCACTGTGTAGAATATTTTCCAACGACATTCCGGGTTGTTGTTGATGTCAGACGAATCTCAACCGCACGTGAATTAAATATTTTCCTTTGTTCTGCATTCTCGTCGAGCGTTAAGCAGTCATAGTCTTACTACCTCGCCTTGTAGTCTTTCTGTCTCGATCTTGTCATCTTCCTTAATCGTCGTGTGACAGTTTTCTTTCTGATTTTTCGCAGCCGTCTTTGCATGGAGATTTTCTCCACAAAAAAAATTATCTGCTGCTGAAATTTTTTTTTTTCCACTTTTGCGATATACGGGTCACTGTCCTTTCGGTTCGTTCGAAACTTGCCCCATAGCCAGTCATCCTGTCGGCCGTTTCATTTTTAAATGGGAAATTTCCAAAAATCCACCGGGTTTTGTTATAGTAGCCTCATTCTTCGGTTGATTGCGTTTAAATTTAGTGATCTAAGGATTTTGACCGTATTAACGATCCATTAAGGGTTCAACACAAGTGCAACAGTGCCAATTGAGTTGCCGAAGGTTTTTTTTTTTTCTATTTCACTCCCTTTGTCGCCACCTCCTAAGTGTATCCACCCACCGATTGTGAAAGAAAAGAAAAATTCAACCAAAGCCTAAAGAAATACACGAAACAGACGAACAAAATGAATAAAACACCGAAAAAAGTCGCCCCCGATGGCGGGTGGGGATGGGTGGCAACATTTGGCGTTAGCCTTGTTAATGTAAGTATACTGCACTTTTTTTTTAAGAAAAAACATCTTATTCCCCTTTAACCCATAATCGTCCATGTTGTTCCATTTTTTTCTCCACGGATTTTTTTTTTTTTTTTGTTTTGATTCTTCATTTTTTCATGCCTTCATGATCAGGCAGTGACTGCGTGAACAGTCGAAATGATCTCGCACACTGATAAAGTGAAACACAATCAAAAAATACAAAGCAAATCCATTGTGACGGGTTGTGTGTGCATCAGAATAGAATAGTATGAGGAGAACGATATAGGGAAGCAAGGAATGGGGGAATGTTTAGACAAAGGATTTTCTTTTTATTTGCTCTAGTGAGTGATTTGTGTGATCATGACACGACCTAGGACCAGGGATCATCAAATCATAGGTCAGGTAAACATATCTGACAAGAATGAAGTGGTGTACATAAGGGACTCAAGGGATGATCCGAATTAATTGCCGGCTGATGTACCCATGAGGGTATGTACTGGCTACTGCAGATGGCCTTTTCTTCAGGTGACTATCAGTTACCTTGCGATAAAATTTTTTTATTTGTGTCATTAAGTGTTTGAAGATAGACAAGGTGTTACCTACGTGTGTAGGTAGCTGAAGAGCCTAAATTATCTTCATTATGCATACCTGAACCGGTGAGACCATTGTGAGACCGCAAAATCATGAAATGTTCTGCCTGGGCACGGCTACTGTTTCAGTGGCGCTAAAATTTTACAACAGATATAATAATAAAAAATAAAAAAAAAAATTGAATGGAAAATTTCGATGTTTAATTTCAACATGCATAGTAGCTACGTTTCCACCGAAGCGAAATACGAATTAAATTTTCTCATACCTTACATTTGTGGACTTCGAACAAATTTCTTTGACCTATAGACCACACTAATTTCCATACAACACCTGTTTTGGCACTTAGCGAAACACAGGTAGTCGAAGCATCTTCCGATCTAAAGCTGCCTGGATACAACTTAGTGCCATTATTCTTTCGTAGTGGTGTAGGTTACCAAATTCCACCACCCCCTTCGGGTACGGAATAGAATATACCCGAGGCAGGCATGCCTGTCATAAGAAGCGACTAAAATCCAATCGCCGTATACCGAGTGTATAGTGTATACAAAACATGCAATGAACAAAACGAAAAGATTTATTACCCCAGGTGACAGTCCAGCTTTACTGGAAAATCCATCCTCTTCGGAAGTTGGCTCTACGGATTCTAGGGAGAATCCAATGATCCTTTTTCAAAAAGTTCAAGGGTTCATCTCGATCTTCTCCACCAAGATCGAATAACTCCGGGAAAAGAAGTCCACCGGAAGGGCCAGCGCGCGAAAAACAGGACTCAGCGTAATATAAAAGATTTGATGAAGAAAATAAAATACCTACTCCGAATCAAGCTCAACGAAATGGGTCTACTATATCAAGATCTTAAAAAGGAGATAGACTTATTAAAAGAAGAAAATAAGGTCCTAAAGAACATACATGTACAGAAAAAGCGCGAATGTACTCCAGCACGCTTAGCTAGTCGGGAATATCACACCGACGAAGAAGAGCTACCACGCGAAACGTATCGGGTCCCGGAGAAAAGACCTAGTAAGAAACGGAGAGCCGGTTCATCGCCCGAAGTCGAGCACCTAAAAGAAGAAAATCACAAAGAAACGCAAGAAAAGCAACTTCGGGCGCAATTTCGTCCACCTCCACCAATAAACATCGTCGGGATAACGGAATATAATAAGTTGCAAAGCCTCCTTAAGGAAACGTTAACATCGAAATATAAAGGTGCGTCCAGACCAAAGAAACATTTCAGAAACATTGTTTCCGAAATGTTTCTGAAATGTTTCCCGATTGTTTCCCATTTGCTTCAGAAACATTTCAGAAACATTTCAGAAATGTTTCTAAAATGTTTCTTTTGGTGTGGACGCCAAATGAAACATTTCTGAAATGTTTCTTTTTATCCATTTTTGCTCTTGAAGATGATGGGCTCAAAAGAGGTAGTATTAATAGCGTCGTGCTTCATCATCATGAAAAAAATAGAAAACGATAAGAAGAAGAAAAAAAAACAGTGGCAAAGATATTTTTTTAAAAATAGAGAAAATTCTATTTTTGTAATTTTCGTTTTGGGGATCCCATAAAACTCTTTTAGTTTCATACAATTTAATTAAAGAAATTGTATCCTACTCCACGCATTTCTTGACATTTTTTTTATTTTTATTTTCACAAAAAAACACTCACTTTCTGCACGTGGAGCTTGAGAAACAAAAATAGTTTTCCGTCGCGAATGGGAAACTGAGAAACATTTCAGAAACATTTCAGAAATGTTTCATCGGCGTCCACACCAAAGAAACATTTCAGAAACATTTCGGAAACATTTCAGAAACATTTCAGAAATGTTTCTCTGTTTCTGAAATGTTTCTGAAATGTTTCTGAAATGTTTCTGACATGTTTCTGAAATGTTTCTTTGGTCTGGACGCACCTTAAGGTTACATCTTTGAGGGGGAATGCGTGGAAAATTAACGTCGATGACTACAACGACTACCGAGCAGTGTTCCAAAAGCTAAATACCGAAAAGATTCAGTGGTATACTTTCGAAATCAAGTCAGAAAGGCCACATCGTGTTGTTGCAAGGTGACTCCACCCCCCATCCACCAAAGAAGAGGTTATGACCGATCTTCAAGCCAAAGGCTTTAAAATTTTTGATGCCGATAATATAATCAAGAAGGAGAAGCAACAAACGGAAATAGATAAAGGCGTCTTTGTAAGGTGTGGACTTCCGCTTTCTATGCTTACCTCCGATAAGTCTGATAATATCGACGAAATAGAGCTATACTAAATATCGTGGTCAAAATCGAGCCCATGCGTAGAATTTTAAGGATGATTCCGCAGTGCAAACGTTGCCAAGGATTTAATCATACGCAAATGTACTGCAAAAAAGAACCTCAATGTGTGAAATGCGCCGGAAATCACCTCTCCCAACTTTATGGAGTAAACAAACAAACCTCTGCAACCTGTACTAATTGTAAGGGAAAGCACACGGCAAATTATAGAAGCTGTAAAGTAGCTAAAGAGTTGCAAAAACGGAGAGATGTGTTTCTTAAGCCCCTAAATGGAAAACCAAAACTGCAAACTTAGCCAAAGCGTAAGATCGCACAGGACAAAGTAGGCAAACTAAAACTACCAGGCTTAGAGCGCAAAAAGGTGAGGGAAAGAGTAACAGCAGAAAAGTCCTCAACTTGTGTTCTTAAAAGAAACGGTACTGAAAAGTAACCATTGGAAAAGCCACCGGGTAATGACCCTCGACGTGGTTAAGGGGTTGAGCGAGGACTTAAGCGCAGCCTGACTGTCACTGCCGATGCAAATGCTTGGGTCCATCCACATGTTCTTCGCAACAAAGTTCATGGCCATTAAGATTCCATAAGTTTTCGAGTGGAAAACAGTGTGCAAGCAGTGCATTAGCTATTGCCTGCAAACTGCCAACCGCTTGTAAATTGTAGCCCTCCTAAACCTCGACCGCGATGAACATGATTTTTCATTAAAAACCATCATGACCAGGGGCATTTCCACTAATGCGGATACATGAATAAGCAAAGTTATCGCTACTGTGGTACAGAATGCATGAAGAGCCAAAACATCCTCTCAAAGTTACTGCTGGTGCGGCGTTTACGAAGGAGAGGTGATTAATTCATATATTTTTTGGGAACGATGTCGGCAACGCTGTTACTGTGACTAGTGAGCGCTACAGAACCATGATCAATGACTTCTTGCTACCGCAAATTGATGGATCGGTCTGGAAAACATGACGTTTCAGTAGGGCGGAAAACTCAAGAACGGTCTGCCGCTGGTATCAGTGCTGGCTACTCTACTTTTCAATCTCCCTTCCATCGCCGATTTGCCAAACATGTAGTGTTAAATTTGGGTATGCCGATGGCATTTGCCTGGGAATGCAGGGCAAACATATAAAGTCTCCGGAGGCAACCCTTTCTGCTAATTTGGCAATCCTTGAAGAATATTTTCAGAAGTGTAGACTATGTCCCAGCATGAGCAGAACCGAATCAGCTTGTTTTGTCCTCAGCAGCCACCAGCCCAACAACCGGCTCAAAGTGATCCTTAACGGAGTGGAACTTAATCACAATACCCACCCTAAGTATTTGGGGGTAACGGTTGACCGCACTCTGACTTTCAACAAACATCTCACGAACATGGCTGAAAAACTGAAGACCAGAAACATTATCATTAGAAGCTTGCTGGTTCATCATGGGGTGCATCTACAACCACACTCCGAGCATCTGCGCTTGGCATAGTCTACTCGTATGCCGAATATACTTGTTTGGCTGAACAGTAAAAAAAAAAATAAAAATATTTGGCGCAATAGCTCTTTAAAGAGCCAGGGCCTAGCTTCTCGCAATCACTCATGTTGTGTGCGTTATATTTTTCACACGAATGGAAGGGACCTACAGTGTAATGTCGACTCCGAACGGCGATTTGAGAAGCTTTTTCGTGACAACAATACGCTCGGATGTTTGCCAGACGCTCGCGAGAGTTGGCTGAACAGTACGCATGTTATAAAAGTCGACCGTCAGCTAAACTCAGCATGCGGACGATAACTGGCGTCAAGTCAACACTCACAGAGTGGCTTCGTACGCTCAGCAACATAGCCCTTCCCGAATTACGGCGTAATAAAGCCTTGATTTGTGAACACAACAAGATCTACTCCAATGCCAGCCTCCCGATTCACGATGGCGTCCGTTCAAGCCAATCTACCAGACTAAGCTCAAGAAATCCGACACTGAAGAAGGCCGAATACCTACAAAAAACAAATATTTGGCCCAACAGCTCTTTAAAGTGCCAGTGCCTAGCTTCTCGCAACCACTCATGTTGTGTGCGTTATATTTTTCACACGAATGGAAGGGACCTACAGTTTATTGCCGAATCCCAACAGCGATTTGAGAAGCTTTTTTCGTGACAACCATACTCTCGGATGTTTGTCAGACGCTCGCGAGAGGTGGGACCGTGAAAAAACTTTTTGGTATTTTCTGGGATACGAACTTGGAACCTCATGCGTAGTGATCCGACACACCAACCGCTTACGCCACGGCGCCCACAGGCCGAATACCTGCAAGCCTCAAATTTTGAAGCCTCCACAGCTTGGCAAAATGTAAGCTCTGATTAAGAACCCTGCAAACGAGATGCATAAGTTCAACCTTCGCAGGAAACTTTGGGTTACGCTCGACCGCATTCGGGCTAACCATGGTCGCAGAGGCAGCAACTTCTTTAAATGGAAAATGGTATCGTCACCAGAATGAACGTTTCAAAGACATCTCGAGGCAAGAGAGGCCTCAGTAATCGAGTGATCCAAAATCAGGAGGCCTGCCGATATTTTCTGAGGTCAAATAGGCGAACCCCGCAGGCGGATCAGTAGACGTGGGAGGTTATGATGCCTTGTTTTCGGATCATGACCTCGCCGAAATAGATTAGATTTAGATTAGATTAAATTTTATTAATTCCATTTAGTTTAGATTCATTACAAAAACAATAACAGTACTAAATCTCTCTTAAGTGACATGGCTAAAAGCCGCCTGCCAAAGACTAATACCATAATTATACATTTGATTCAGTTTAAAATTGAAAAATTCTCCGGCATAATTCTTTTTCGGTAAGCTAAACTTATTTCGCAATATGATGTAAGAGCTCTCCAATTAGACCCGTTTAGTAATGCCTATATTGTTAAAATAAATAAATAAATAAAGAATTCTGTGGGTATTCTTTCGTACCCGGGTGCTTCGGAACAAGAAGGTATCGTCACCAGAATGCGACTGCGGTTCACCGCAGCTCATCCGAGCTTACCCGGGAAATCCTGCAGACAACTTCAACGCCACCACCGACGCAATCGATAGGCTCGATAGTCTAGACCTAAATCTTTAAGTCTCCTTAATAATTGTCAATGTTACTTGTATTATTTGTATGCTATACAATTTTTTTCTTTCTGTTTGCTTTTTTACTGTAATGGATAAACTCATATGCTAATACAGTGAACTCTCGATAATTCGAATTTCATCGGACCAGGGAGAGACTTCGAACTGCAGAAGTTTTCGAATTATGGAGGTTTCAGAAAAAAAAAAGATTTTTGCAAAAATAAATTTTTATTTCACGTACATGTTTACATTTATGTTATACTCTCCAATGTGAAGAAATTGCAAACGAGCTCGGTCCAGGGTGTTTTGGATAGTCATTAAAGTTGAAAACACGTCATCGCCGACATACTATATGTCCTCTTTGAAAACTGATAGTCCAATTTGATTGCATTATTTAGAATGTACAGGGCACAGCCTTTCATCGCATATGCATTTCAACGATGATTTGAATAGAAAAAAATAGTTTTAACTTTGAATTATAGAGGTAAAAAAAAGCCATCAAGTTCGAATTAGAGAAGTTTTTAGGTTATTTTTGGACAAGACTAGATTCGAATTAACGAAGGGGACAAATTGCATAGGTTTTCTTCGATTAATAGAGGTTTTCTCATGGGACTGACGCAGTACTTCTTTTTATAGAGGTTTTCGAATTATAGAGGTTCGAATTATCGAGAGTTCACTGTAATATAGTATGACGGTGCAGCCGCACACACAGCACGAGCGACAGTGGGCGTTTCCCGGCCGCTCAATCTCTCGTTTTGATGATTTGCACAGTGCCGCAAGATCACCCTATTTAAACGTTCCTAACTACTTTCCTTGGGGTCACAGGTCTATATGAACATGCCACATACATTAGCAGCCCTAAGGGAGAACATCCGTCAAGTTCATTTACAAACAAAGTTCTGCCTTCAAAAATTGAGTGAGGACTTTTACGCCACCTTGTATAATAGCTTAAACTCGTAGCTGGTAATACTTTTCAGTTGAAAAGCGATTAACTTAATTTACAATAAACCACAATGATGATGCGGTGACAACTTAATAACTAAATGTACTTCAATCGAAACTCGTAAATTTACTGTTCCACTAGGCACTTTTAATCTTTTTTCATAGTGAAACCTTACCATAAAATTAAGTACCTACCTAATTATTCGGAATTATTACGAAATTAACGAATTTACTGATGCATTACCAGTGATTAGTTTCGCAATATCCAAGCCATACCCATCTAAGCGCCGGCCGCCGTGAGCTCATAAGATTGATGATTTGGAAAGTCCACATGTTAATTTATAATCACACGCAGACTTTGTACTGGGCAATTCATCTGCTGTTACTAAGTGTTACAACCACCACTTGGTGCACCTCTGTCTCCCCATAGCCAATCAACACATCGTCATAAGTCAAAGTTTAACCACCACATTCATTCACCTGCATAAGGTCTGGCTCATAAACTGAAACTGTTTACGACTAAATCAAAGCCACGCAACGACCGACGCCGACGTTCAAAATCTCCCCTGAAAAAAAAAATGCTTATCGCAAAAATATAAATAAACAGACAAAGACAAAGTCTCTGAAAGCCGCACCATTAGCAAACATAAACACACTAAACGACTCAGTTTGTTGTAGGTCGGGTATTTGCATGTCCATGCCATTTATTGTAATTGTAAACGATAGTGGCGCGCACTTTATTTATAAGTAACCATACTTGGTTAAAGGCGATAAACTGTATACTTCGAAGTGATAATTTTGTGTTATGTGGGAAATAATGAAGGAGTTCCGGAAGGAAACTCATATCGTGCAATTCTGCATTGAATAATCTCTAGATAGCCAATATGCATACAGTCAGGGTCGAAAGATTGTCAACAGATAGATATTTATATCATTTTGTTATGTGTACCATATGCAAGTGGTTTATGGTCCATATTTTATAATGCCAATAAAAAAAATTATATAGAATGATATTGCCGTCTGCCAGGTTAATAACATTTTTCAATTTCATATGTATAAAAAAAAAATCGATTTAAAAGTTTTCATTTGTTATTCTATCACGGTATGCTAAGGCTACCTTGTAAAAAGGATATATGGTAGCTTCGGTGCATTCCATTCGTTGAGCAGGGCTAAAGTTTCGTGGTCTGTGAGGATGTTCTTACCGAGGAAGTGCCTCCTTGTTTCCTTAAAAATTGGGCAATTGCCAACAAAATGCAGAACCTCCTCCGTTTCCCCAAAGTTGCATAAGTTACATATGTTAATATAGGAAGATCCTCACGTTGCAGTATGTAGTTCAGGTGAAGGAGCGCTCCCTCGTAGTTTAAGCATCATATAATAGATACGAGTATCTCGCCCACGCTGTGCTCATCCCGAAAATTGTTTTTCAGCAGAAGGTTGTGACATAAACGGTTGTAGATCATCCTATGCAGGGATCCCATCGCCTCCTCTAAGAATCGCTCTCTTTAGTTTATGTCTACCGTTGAGATTAATTAATAAAGTACAGCTTTCCAGGTGCCAAAATCGGTGCTATTTAGATTTAAATCAATACCACATAAATTCGCCAGTTCCAACCACTCCACGTACCAGCTGTCCAAATTACGAATTGCTTGGAGAGCCACTTTCTTAGGCAACCGATCGTTGTTATTACTGAGGACTTTCAAGATATAGTCAACTTGTAACTTACGTGTTTTGATAAACAGTGAAGACAATTCCGTTTCCAACATAATCATTTAATGGGGGTGCTATCTGGTAGGCGAAATACTCTTTTAACATAGTAACTCAACAACTTTTCGGCTGTTTTATAGTATCCGCAACCCCATACTTGTGCCCAATAAAACAAAATAGCCTCAGACGCTGCTTTAAAAACTGTGTACTTGCTGCTGTGATCAAAAGATCGTTTTAAAAGTTTCTATTAAGAGCCATTGCTCAGCGATTTGATTAAGCCAATTGATTCGAATAGTCCTTCTTTGTTCAAAGACTCGTTCTCAAAGTGAAGATTTACTTCAAAAACTTGTTCTCAAGTCAATTACAATTTTTATTTTTTTTTTTTTTTCTCTTTTAAGAAACAAGCACATGTCACACAAAAATTCACAATCTAACAATTTTATTAAGAAATATATAATTAAAACGGTGTTGCCTATCCAATATAGTAATGATGTCATTTTATTTTCACGTATTGTGCCAACAAGTTCAGCATTTCCATTGT
This sequence comes from Brachypalpus laphriformis, assembly GCA_945910035.1. Taxonomy (NCBI): domain Eukaryota; kingdom Metazoa; phylum Arthropoda; class Insecta; order Diptera; family Syrphidae; genus Brachypalpus; species Brachypalpus laphriformis. Next base: position 42,132,447 of record OX246753.1, read on the forward strand.
AAAACAGTGGCCGGGGTATAACACGTTTATTTGATGACAAACATACAGAGTTGCAATGAGTGGATGACACACATTGTTCTGACATGGAATACAATACATACTTATGTATGTAACTTGTTCTATCTATCTAGTTCAAAAATCGGTGTCATATGAACTGCTTTTGAGAACTTATGTGATGGAGATGATATTTTCCAGTTATCAGACTAGAAAGTTAAGAATTTAGGTGAGTCAGTACTTACTGATACCAGATTGCAGTACATTCATTGTCAGTACTTGACTTTTGAGACCTATCGGCATCGGGTATTTGAGTAATTGCGATTGTTAACTTTTTATAGCTTTATAATCATTTCGTAGAGATTTACTGATCTGAGGACACAATCTGCCCTCAAACGTGCCCTCAAAAAATATGACTGGATCTCAAGTTAAGACCAATTATGATTAAATCACTTTTAAGATCACAGTTAGCATTTAATCGTTCAAATCATAAGTATAAACAATCAAACACAAGTGTTCTAATGCTTTGAAAGTGGGTAAGTAGTTGACACAAACTTCTCCAAAGCCTTCGATCAACTCTCCCGTAACTTATTTATCTTTTAACTGAAAGCCTTTGGCTTCCCTCCATTATTTCCTGCATGGATTAGTTACGGTATCGTGCTTCTAGAAGAGCTAGAGGCGGATCCTCCCTACTAATTACAGAGTGCATAGAGCACTCCATGAATACAATGATTGAAATCGATACAATGCAAACAAGTTCAGTTCGAGTTAAGAACCAGCACTCGTATTTCACCACCGCGTCCATTTATTGTCCTCCGCGATGCACATTTAAAAGTAACGTCTTTATTCGTCTCTTTGACACATTCGGACCAAATTTCATTATTTGGCGATTTCAACGCATCCTTTTGGGGTTCAAGATCTAATTCACGGAAAGGCAGACTTTTGTACGAAGCCGGAATGCAATTCGGGGTTGATTTCTTTTCGACGGAGAAACCCACATATTGGGCCTCCGATGCAGCAAAAAACACCTGACCCAATAGACTTCTTCGTAGCAGAATGAGTATCTACAAATTATGCGAAAGTAGAGAAAAGATTTGATCTCTCTTCAGATCACGCACCGGTAATTTTGACAATAAGTGAACGACTAATGAAAATAGAAAGTGCGCCTCGATTAACAAGCAACAAAACAAACCCAACGGCTTTGAAAATGATTGCGAAAAAAATATTGTATTAAATATGTCGCTTAACTCGTCAAATTTATTAAATCCATGCAGAGTGAAAATACTCTTTTAAGGAGAAAAGAAGTCACACGCAGTGAAGCTAATTATCCGCCGGAAATAATAGAACTTATGCGCAAAAAGAGGAGAGTACACAAAATAGGTCAACAAACCCGCGCTCCCCAATACAAAACATATTCGAATTACCTATGCAATGAGCTCAAAAAAGCGATCCAAAACTTAAAGAACCGAGAGACTTCTTTTGTTTATATAATTTGCGGGCACTCAAGGGGTTATGAATACCCTTAACATGTTTTTACACAGTGCGGGAGTTAGAAAGGATAGATATTCAGAGTTATCGCGAATAAATTTTCCCTCGGAATTTTTCCCTCGAACAAAAATTGGATATCTTCAAAAATAGGAAAAAAATTCATCGGGCAAAAATTAAGTATCGCGATTGCGTTGAAAATGCTCCTGAATTGCAATTCATGATACCTATTTATTTTCCGCCGATTCTTTTCCTCTATTTTTAAGGTACCTAATTTTTGGTTGGGGGAAAAATTCCGAGGGAAAATTTATTCACGATAACCCTGATTGAGAGAGAGAAGATTTTGGTGTAGTTGTGTGAAGCTCAGTTGTTTGTGCTTCAGAGAAACTCCGGTGCTTGCGTCTAGATAATTGGGGAGACTTTTGATATTTTTTGTCTTTGTTTCTGATTCACAGTATTTTTTTTCGCGATGACCGACGTCATAGGCAATTCAATCGTCCAACAGAGTAAACAATTTTTCCAGCCATATAGCAAAGCTACTGCCAGTGTTATGCCTTCGCAGTAGTGTTCACACAAGCTTTCGCAATTGATCGGACTCACTTAATATATTTCATGAGAAATAAATAAATACTAGCTGATGTCAGAATTTGAACTATAAACGATTAGCGCGGTAATTGACGACGTTACCACTACACCATTGCCACCCCATCACCTACACCATCTGCTTATCTTGCAGGTTTAACCGCCGAAAAAAGCACAAATTACTCGCTCTGGAAAGCCATTAAAAGTATTAAAAAACCCCAAATGCAATCGCTACCGATCAGAAAAGACAATACTTACTTACTTAGGTGGCGCTACAGTTCGGGGTGAACCTGGGCCTCAACCAACAAGCCTCTCCATTTAGCTTGGTCTTTAGCTAATTGCCTCCAGTTGCGCACTTCAAGTTGGTCGAGGTCCCCTTGAAGTTGTGCGCGCCACCCACAGCGATGATTCCCTCTACTGCGTCGTCCCTCGGAGTTAGATTCGAAGAATCTGCGAGCCGAAGCGGTGGTGTCCATTCGGTCTACATGTCCTAGCCATCTCAGACGTCCAATACGCAGTTTTTTGACTAGGTCGATGTCGCTGTACAGCTCGTATAGTTCGTGATTGAATCTTCTCCTCCAAAACCCGTCAACGCAAACGGTACCGAAAATCTTACGTAGAATTTTTCTCTCGAAGCGACCAAGGATATCTTCATCCTCTTTTAATAAAGTCCATGTTTCAGCGCCGTAAAGCAGGACTGAGATGATCAGGGTCTTACACAGAGTCTCTTTAGTTGTTCGAGATAGGGCTTTACTGTTGAATTGCCTTATAAGCCCAAAAAACAGCGATTAGCAAGAGTTATTCTTCGATTGATTTCTGCGCTGATCTTGTTTTTCGAATTTATAGCAGAGCCAAGGTAGACAAAGTCCCTTACTACCTCGAAGTTATAGCTGCCCACTGTGACGTTTTGTCCGAATTGTCGGTGTTGGCTTTCCCTTCTTGTTGACAGCATATACTTGGTTTTGCCCTCGTTCATCGCTAAACCCATTTTGGCCGCTTCCGCTTCAATGCTTGCAAACGCATCGGTGACAGCCCGCTGAGTTCTTCCGATAATGTCTATATCGTCGGCGTATGCAAGCAGTTGTACAGACTTGTAATAGATTGTGCCTCCGGTGTCGGCTTGTGAGTTCCGCACAATCCGTTCAAGTACAATATTAAAGAAGTCACATGACAGCGCGCCACCTTGTCTAAAACCTTTTTTTACATCAAGGGTCACGGTGAGGTCATTAACGACCTTGATGGAGCAGCGAGCGTTCTAGATCGGCAGCCTGCACAGACGGACAAGTTTGGCAGGGATGTCAAAACTAGACATTGAAATCGATAAAGTGGTGGTGAGTATCGGTTTGGAATTCTTGGGTTTTCTCCAGGATCTGCCGAAGTGTGAAGATTTGATCGATGGTGGACTTTCCTGGCCTGAAACCGCACTGATAGAGTCCAATCAGGCTGTTGATAAAAGGTTTCAGGCGTTCACACAATATCGCAGAAAACATCTTGTATGCGGTATTGAGGAGACTGATGCCTCTATAATTGACGCAGTTGAGGTGGTCTCCTTTCTTGTGAATCGGGCAAACGATGCTGAGATTCCATTCATCAGGCATACACTCGTCTGACCAAATCTTATAGATGAGTTGGTGTATGCATTCTACCAATTCATCGCCATCTGCCTTGAAAAGTTCGGCTGGTAAGCCGTCAGGTCCAGCAGCCTTGTTTGATTTTAGCTGGGATATTGCTATCCTCACTTCGTTTTGGTCAGGTGGACGGAAATTTTGACTATCATCGTTTATGTTGAATGGTTCATTCTGCCTGACAGCGGAATGTTGGTGTTCGTCGCCGTTATACAGTCTGCAGAAGTAGATTTTCCATATTCTCAGCACGGACTGTGATTCTACTACGAGGTTTTCATTTTCATCTCTACAGGTTTCAGTACGGGTATTGCTTCTTTGACACGTTCTTTTTACCTTTTGGTAAAACTTCCGTACATTGTTCCTGGAGTATAAACTCTCGATGTTCTCGAACGCGCGCTTCTCATCCTCTTTCTTCTTCTTTTGGAGAAGCCAATGTTCTTCCCGTCTCTTTTGCTCGTAGAGCTCACAAGCAGCTCTCATCTTCCTTTGCAGCGCCGCTTTGTATGCCTCTTGTTTTGCTGCATGCAGTCGCTGGGATTCTTTCGCGGTGGTGGGCGAGCGAGACCCAGCACATCAGTCGCGGGGTTTCTGATGACATGTTGGCAGCGTTGCCACTGGTCTTCGGCACTTGATGCTGGCGGCATTGGGGTGATTGAGAGATTTCGGGATACGCGTTCAGCGAAGAGTCTGACGGTCTCTTGCAATTGTAGCTTTTCGACGTTAAATTTTCTCACTGTGATTCTTCCTTCTTGCTTAGATTGGGATATCCGCATTCGTACCTTGGCTACAACAAGGTAATGATCCGAGTCTCAGAAAAGACAATGGCGAATGGGCAAAAGAAAAAGCGAATCTATTTGCCGAGCACTTAGAAGTGTCTCTTAAGATATTTAATGGACAAGCATTGATAGACGGTTTTACCGGTACGACAACAACAATCAAAAGTATGTCGTTAACAGAAATTTGTCAGACACTTTTTAGGTCTTTTGACCTGCAAATTAATAAAGCTCATGGCTATGAATTAAGAGCCGGACAACTCCTCAAGGAATTTAAAAAAAAAAAAAAAAAACGCTAATAAATTATTTATTTCATTTATTATAAATGCTTCATTTAGATTATCAGACGTTCCAAGTCAATGGAAAGTCGCAGAAGTCATAATAGTTCCGAAACCGGGAAAGTCTCCAAACGACAAAAAATCGTACATACCGATATCACTACTACCAATAATATTAAAGGTATTCGAAAAAAACTCCTATTGAGACGCATTCAACCGGTTATTTAAGAAAGACGCCTAATACCTGACCACCAATGCAGGTTCAGAATCAAGCATTGCAAAATTGATCAAGTTGATAGAATTACTGATGAAATTGAAAAAGCCCCAGAGGAGAAAAAAGATTTGCTCTAGCGCTTTTCTTGACGTCTCTCAAGCCTTCAACAGTGTTTGGCACGATGGCTTGAAGTGGAAGCTAAGACGGGTCATTCCAGAGCACCTACATGTGATCTTAGAATCTACGTACATATACACAGTCAAGCAGGAGTTTCCCTATACAAGACGGTATTATTCCAGCAGAAATTCAGCAATCTGAGGACATTGTGCTTCCATGGCTCAAAGTCATCATGTCGGGCTGTCTAAATCTGGTCTATATTCCCAAACTATGGACCAAGGTTGAAGTCATCTTCATACCTAAGGTAGGACAGAGCTCGCACGTGGAACCAACGGGTCTCCGACGTATCAGTCAATCGTCCTTTCTACTTGAAAGCTTAGAAAGGCTAATTGGTATCCACCTTCGGCAGAGCATTATCTTAGCTTTGCTCTTGCCATCCCAGCATGCGTACTGCTAAAGCAAATCGGTACATCGGTACACAATGGTGGCTTTCCTTGACATTGAGGAGCATTCAACACTTTCAAATCAGAAAATGGATACTTCGCTCGCTCAATCAATTGCTTACATGCAGGATTATTAATACACAGCTGGGCGGGCCAGAAGAATTGCCCGCTGCGGTACACCCCAAGGTGGAGTCTTGTCACCTATTCTGTGGAACCTGGTAGTAAATGAGCTGCTGGTGGACCTGGATATGTCAGGCTGCAGAGTGATCGCCTATGCTGATGACATTGCTATTGCTGCCTTCGGTGAGCACCCAAGCACTCTCAGGGAAATCCTCCAATATACTCTTCTTCGGATCACCAGATGGGCCTCCAAATGTGGACTAGGGGTTAACCCCCATAAAACGGAACTCGTTCTCTTAACGAGAAAATATAAAGTTCTCCTCATAGATCCTCCTATGATAAATGGCACTAGTCTCACCTTCACTGATAATGCAAAATATCTGGGTCTTATTTTGGACAGAAAATTGAACTGGAAACCCAATCCACTTGAACACGTCAGGAAAGCCAATGTAGCTCTCTTTTCCTGTAAAAAGGCTGGTGGCCTGCTCTGACAGTGCTATCCACCTTACTCAACTAGCTAAGGTGCAAAGATCTGCATTCATTTGCATCAGTGGTGCACTGAGAACTACTCCCTCCGCACACTGGACATTTTGTTCAACCTGCTACCCTTAGATAGCTTTATCAAAAGCTCCGGTTGGTTTTATTAGTCCCAGAGTAGCCTAATGGTTTGATCCATGGTATGACAAAGGACCTTCACTGGTCAAAGTGTATCTGCACCCTCGTGTGGACAGCCAACCTAACCTAACCTACAAGTAAAATGGTTAAAGAGGCCGATTACTGGAGTGTGACCAGTCAGAGTCACTAATGGCATTACCCTACATCTATGACAAAAATTCAGAAATGTTGTATGTCATGTATGGCATGTCTCTATGACGATATAACAGGTGATGGTCATAAATGACGAGGATGCAGAAAACTAATTTACTGTCTTGAAATATCGCTACAGCGGGCTTGCTACCGCAGCGTAAACCAAGGAGCCTTCCCAAATTGTTTTGCCCTAAGCCCATGCACCAAACCAAAGTGGTTGAGGTCTACCTGTATAACGTTGGAGCAGCTTTCTTAGGCTCTGGTTCAAGGACCCAAGATTTTCGAAATCCATTCTATAACAAATTCAAACTACGTCGCCCAGTAAAACCCGGACGATGAACGTCATACAGAAGTCTTTGCTGTTCTCGAAAACGTTCTCAAACTCAACCGCTAATCCATAGTTAGCCCCAAAGGTTGACTGAGATTGATAAATTGCCAAACATAACCTCCTGCAGATAAGCCATCAACTTTTCGAAAACAATACGTCCAACCATATTAAAAAATAAACGAAACAAATTCTTATCCCTCTCATAAATGTATGATTTTTATTTTTTATTTTTTAGTAAACAAAATCAAAAAAATTCACCCAAAAACTGTATAAAACAACAAAAACAAAGAAAATAACTTCCTTTAATGATAATAAATTCGTTTTTATCATAACACCCATTGCATGACTAATTTATTAAACTGTCTGGCATTTTCACTTTTTATTCAAAATACGAGATGCTTCTAAGAAATATTGAATAACATGAAATTGTTTTATCGCTAGCGCGTCATACATACCCGCATACGCTATAGAACGAAGACTGTTGTTTGTTTTTGATCAGAATACCGAAAATCTACGTCTAATTCGCTGCAGTGGTTTGCGATAAAGGGGTGTCCTTCAGTCGAGCATAAACAAAAGTGGCAAAGCGTCATATTATCTACTTATAGCAGCCGGTCTCTTCAAGATAAGACCAATTATATGAAATTGTTTGTAACGAATTTACCAAAATCAATAATATATTACCTCCAGCGATAGATTGAAGTGGAATGAATTAGTCGTACGCCGATATCGTAACCTTGGTTCTTGCGTGATGGTTCTCCGTACTACTCCAGTCGCGCGTACCTCGATGAAGTCACGAAAGTAAAAATATAGCAAACGTTCGGATGGTGATAGCAAAAGTGAAATAGAAACAAAAGAAAGCAAAAATCAATTGATTCAACTGATATGATTTGTTGATTGCCGGTAAGACGACGACGACATCGTCTACACTATTGCGTAACGCAACTCTTTCTCCATTTCACTTTGGCTTTTGTTCGTCAAAGTTAGCTTATCGTTGTTAAAGTGAACAACAAACAACGTCATTAACATTGTTTTGAGGTGTCTTGACAATGGCTGTCCGCCTCTTGAAAAGACGGTAGTTACAATTTTTTCTTTAAGTGGCAATCGGCTTTGGGCTCATTGTTTTGGAATACTCATACAAGGCTGAGGCTTTTTGTTACAGTATTATTCAACAAGGAAGCGGACATCGGTTGAAATTTTAAAACAGGAATACCCTCATTAAAAGCCAAAAAGTTTCCTCAAAATTCTGAGGAGGGTACGATTTTTCAGGCAGGTGTGGCAATGGTGTGGTGGTTTCATGGTTCAAATCCTGATATCAGCAAGCATTTATTTATTTCTCATGAAATATATAAAGTCCGTCCGATCATTTGCAAAAGCTTCTGTGAACACTACTGCGAAGGCATCATACTGGCAGTAGCTTGGTCATGTGGCTGGAAAAATTGTTCGCTCTGTTGATGATGGTTTGCCCTTGACATCGGTTATCGGGAAAAAAAGCACTGTGATTTAGCAGCAAAGACAATAATAACAAAAATCTCCCCATTTATCTAGACGCCACCCCCGGAGAATAGCTGAAGCATAAACAACTGAACTTCAAGAACCACTACACCAAAATCTTTCTCTCTCTCTCTCTATCCATCCTTTCCAACGCCCGCACTGTGTGTAAACATGTTAAAGGTATTCATAGCCCTTTGAGTGCGCACAAATTATATAAAAAAAATAATAATAAAAGTGATGATTTACTAGAAAGCGTCGAGAATCACAAAGGTATTATTAGGTTCTAAAGACGGTTCATTAGGAAATTGACACGTTGGGTTGGTTGGTTGGTTGGGTTGGGTGGCTGTCCCCGCTAGCAGGGACACACTTAGACCGAAAGAAGGTCCATTGTGATACTACTATGGAGAAAAACAAGACTACCAGCACCGGGGACCTACATTGAGACTTCCGAAGAGAATGGGACAGCATGCAGGCAACTGGTTTCGGTGTGAACCAATGCCGAGGAAGTAAGATTCGTCCTTTAGGCATTAAACCAGTTTGACCCGGAGACAAAGCTTTTTATTTTACTTAAGTCGAGTCTAGCCAGATCGTTAAGATCTTTGAAGAAGTATTCCCCTAGGGTTTTCCTTCTCAAGAGCGATAGGGCAGAACAGGTACACAGAAGGTGTGTCATGGTTTCGTTCTCTTCCTCTTCTCTGCAGCTTCTACAGAAATCGTTGAAGGGAGCACCAAGTCTTCTGGTAAGTCTGCCTACCGAACGATGCCCCGTGAAGGCCCCAACTATATTTCTTAGATTTGTCCTATTAACGGAAATAAGTCTACTGATTTTCCTGCAATCCAGCTCTGGCCAGATTTTTTTTTGAGACATATACTGATATTGTTCCACCTACTGTGTGCTATTCTAATGGCTACGGTAACTAATTGGAATGTTATCGATTTAATAGGTGCTGATGGTTCCCCCCTCCTTAGCTAGCTCGTCCGCCTTGTAATTACCTGGAATATCCCTGTGACCTAGAACCCAGCACAGTGATACATCCCACCTGGCAGCGATCTCGTTAAGAGATCCGCGGCATTGCTTTACCAACTTTATTGGTATTCCAAAGCTTTTATCGCAGCTTGGCTGTCTATGTAGAAAACAATAACGCTGCACTCTATCGAGTTAACTAAAAGCTAGATCACAGCTTCACGGACTGTTGTGACTTCTGCTTGAAATACACTACAGTGGTCCGGCAGTCGTGTGGTGGTACAGATATCCAGTGCACTGGAGTAAACTCCCGCACCTGTGCCAGACGCTGTCTTGGATCCGTCTGTATAAATCTCGATATAGTCTGTATAAATCTCCCGATTCCCAAGCACTTTTGCTAGGAGTCCTGGTATTATACTTGACGTTAAAGTCCAAATAGGCGACAATGTAGTCCGAATTACTAGGAATAGTGTTATGACCGTTTAGGATGCGTGGCCCATATTTCCACGAGCCAGTTGTAAGGGTTCCCTAAGCCATAATGCTGTTTTGGCCGCCATCAGCATCCTAGAGATATCAACGGGAAGAAGATGGAGCATAGTTTCTAGTGCAACTGTAGGAGTGGTTCTAAGGGCGCCCGTTATACAGACGCAGAATAGCCTTTGAACCTTCTTAAGTATAGCAATGTTGCTCTCCTTGTCGAGTGCCGTCCACCAGACTAGTACTCTGTACATAAGGATGGGTCTAACGACTGTCGAATATATCCAGTGAATAATCCGGGGCTGATGTCCCCAGTTTGGGCCCATAGCCTTCCTTCATGAATAGAGGGCAATCGAGGTCTTCCTAGCACGGTCTTGAACATTCAGTTTCCAACTGAGTTTTTTTTTATCGAGAATAACCGCCAAATATCTGGCGGGATCTGCAAATTGCAATTCAATACCCTTGAATTTTGGAGGAGTTATATATAGTATTTTATACCTTCTTGTGAATAAAACTAGTTCAGTCTTGGACGGAATAACTCCGAGACCGACACTATCTGTCCACTTTACGAGTTTATTTAGATCAGACTCCATTAGGTCTCTAACTGTAAGAAAGAACTTCCCTGATATCGCTATCGCAATGTCGTCCGCTGCGCATCACTTATCACAGTCAAAAGCAGTAGTGTTCATAGTATACAGCTATATCAAAGTATTCACTATTGAAAGGGCAAAGATTTCCAAGATTACTATATTCGTGGATAGTCAAGCGGCAATCAAGGCACTAGACAGCGAGGAAGTTAGATAAAAAGCAGTTTCCAGATGCCGCCTGAACAAAATATGCAATACCCATGACGTAAATCTTTACTAAGTTCCCGAAAGGAGAATAAAATAGCAGACGAACTAGATAACAAAGGGTTCAGCATTAGAAACTGAACATACTCAGGTATTAGAAGAAGTGACATTAAAGCAAGAGAACTGATCAACTCCGTATGGTCCACCAGGGGTGAATGCATCATATCTCGCAGCTTTTGGCTATCATTGGATGAAGATAGAACCAAAAGCCTACTCTACTGGCTATAAATAAAAAAGAAGTAAGTATCTTGATACATGCGGCAATAGCCGACCTAAGAACACTCATTTCTCAAAGCATTTTTATTTTTTGTCCGGATAGGAAACATTCGACTGAAGCAGTGAAGCGACTGGTCCATTGTACTACCAGAGAGCAAAACCCTGGCCTACCAATTTTATTGGAATATCCTTGCCTTTCTAAAAAAAAAAGCCAAGCAAGCACTTCAGTAATGAGGAGCTCACAAAACCAGCACTCACCACATCGGCACGAAAAATCTGCCACCTGATACGAGTATGTCTAGGTATGGCGTAGTGTAGCATGTACTACATACACTGCCTAGATATCTCTCGACTGAAAAGTTAAAACATCTTAAGTCAGCTTATGTCGTTTTTCCTTTTATTTGTTCAACCGATATATATTTTCACTATACGCAGCTGTATCTAATCGCCCATTTTGTGTCGTATCTACTTGCTGTGTAAAGTAAAAGTCAAGTAAAAGTAGAGTTCCAAAATGCGTTTAAAATCGAGCCGCCCCGCTTTAGGTTTTTCGGTCTCCTGAAAAACTATGAAAACGGACTTAAGATAAGTTTACCTTTTCAGTCGAGATCTGTGTAGGGTCATAGTATGACCCATTGCATTTGGTCTCCAGCTATCTGTTTGGCTTAATCTTACGGAGATATCTCGCACTGCTTTAGACACTTAGGGGGATACCTCTTACAGAAGCTGTTACGAATTGTGGAATTATTCTTTTGTTAATGAATAGTACTAACTTCATTTTCTGGGGATTGACCCATAGTCCACATCTCTTCGTCAAGGAGTCTATAATTTTTAGCGCCCCTTTAATTTGCTCACTCAGGGTCGGGAGAAACTTTCCTGTTGTCAGCAGCACAACGTCGTCCGCATAAGCTATGGTTTTGACGCCGCTGTTTCTGAGTTTTAGAAGAACTTCATTCAGGACAATTACTCTCAGTAGTGGGGATATAACCTCTCCTTGATGAGGTGCCTCTTGAAGCATGAGCTTCTACATCCTCTACCGTATTGACGATCCACTTTATCAGGTAGTTGTGAGTATTGAGGTTTGTTAAAGTTCTATGTACCGCATCTGTTCCGATATTGTTCAAGGCTCCTTCAATGTCTAAATTAGCGGCTAATTCTTTGTCATTTAATGATTTGTCTATTGAGCCGACACGACACATTACAGCGTTGTCTCTACGCTTCCGTTCATACGTAGGTTGCTACTTAAGTTTTGAGATAGACAAGTAAAAATAAATATTTATAATCGAAAATGGCTTTATTGAATTTTCGAAGCACTTTTTCCACTCCGATTGCGGTACCTCCAAAACATGTTATTTGAACGCATCAACCGCTTCTTCAGGCGTCGAAAAACGTTAACCTCTCATTTTATTTTTGATCTGCGGGAATAAGAAGAAATTGCTGGGTGCCAAATCAGTACTGTACGGCTGATGACCCATCAGTTCGATGTTTTGAATGCTCAAAAATTCACTTGTTTGAGCCGATGTGTGAGAGCTTGCATTGCCGTGGTGGAGAATGATTCGTCTTCTGCGATTTGGTTTCCCTTATTTTTCCAAACACTTCTGGCAAACAAATGGTGGTGTACCATTTAGAATTGACCGTTCTACGTTGGTCTAATGGCACGGTGGCGACATGTCCAATTATTCCGAAAAAACAGGCGACCATTTGCTTCGAAGTGCTTGGTGCGCGAACAACTTTTGTTGGATTTGGCTCGTGTTGAAAGACCCATACAGTCGATTGTTGTTTAGTTTCGGGTTCATATGCATAGATCCATGATTCGTCGCCTGTCACGATTTTATTGACGTCTTTTGAAGCACCGCGATTGCATTTTTTTCAACATTTCTTGGCACCAATCTACCCGAGCCTTTTTTTGAGCGATTGTCAAATTATGCGGTTTCCAACACGAACAAATCTTTTTGACGGCCAAATGTTCATGCAATATTAAATGTATGCGAGTAGAGCTAATGCCCAAACGTGACTCAATTTCGCGGTATGTCACATGACGATCTTGCAACATCAGTTCACGCACAGCACCAATTTTTTCTGGCACAACAACCGATTTTGGGCGACCTTTACGAAATTCGTCCTGTAGCGAAATGCGATCACGATTGAATTCGGAAAACCAGCGAAACACGCTGGCTCGAGATGGTGCTTCATTACCAAAAGTCGAAGTGAGTTGATCGGCACACTGTTGTTGGTTTAATCCACGTCGAAAGTCATAAAAAATCATCGCACGAAAATGTTCACGATTTAATTCCATTTTTTGACCAAGATGAATATTTCAAGTACCTGTACACAACACAAATATAATAGCATTCGTATGACAAAACATTCTGAGTACGATTACTATTAAAAATGTCAAACTTTATGATGACAATGTCAGATTTGACATATTCACACGGGTATTGGCATATCTCAAAACTTAGGTAGAAACCCTCGTATAAGCGTGCTGCCGTTGGGATAGATCACCAGGGCGTAGCTTGCAGCGAATTTATATATCAGCTATTCTTTCAAAAGTCTTTAGGACAAAGAAGGCGAGACCTTAAGTTGTTCGATGTAGTTTGCGTTGCCTTACCGGCCTACTTTGGATCTTAAAACCTTTCTACAGAAGATCTGTAGCAATAGTGTATCATACATATGTACATACATACATTTTCAATAGTCCGCTATTCTTTCATGAAGGTCGCGGAGGTATGATGCTCAGATGGACTCTCCATCCTTTTCGATCGTCCGCCATTGACTCCAACTCATCAGGAGGGATCCCTAGATAGATCCAGAAAATATGTCGGACTTGAGGTAATTATCTATTTATAGGCCTACTTAGGGGTCGCTTACCTGATGGCACAGCAATTATGATATGTCTTGGAAGTCGGTTTGGGCATATACGAACTACGCGACCAAACAATCGAAACATCCATCGTTCCGTTCGGAGAAGTAGTACGCCTCGCGTATTCATTCAAAAACACCGCGAATGAATCTCAGTTCAGCAGTGTATCTTCGTCACATTTTTTTTTTTTTTATTTATTCTTGATAACACCTATTAGATAACTTTTAAGCTTCCACTATCCCTTAAGCCTTCATTACCCTCATTCTGCCATTTAGAGCTTAAATCGATTCACCTTCTCTTTTATTCCCCACCGACAATCGATAAGAATTATTATACACAAGAGTAAATATCAAGATCCACCCTCTCATAAAAGAAGAACAGTCTACGTAGCCTTGTTGAATAAAATAGAAAAAAAAAAAATCATAAATAGACTAGCAAAACAAACCAGAGATACAATAACATGGAAAATCAACAAAAAAAGATACAAAAAATCAACAAACACAAAAACAAAAAAAACACGATGCCGACGCTTAGTCTGACTCACTTCATGCGCACAGATAAGAAAAATAGTATTTCTCTTCGTCAGTAGTCTCGGCTTCAGGGTCGTAACACCCCCACTAAGGTATGTAGTGTGGTGTACCCCGAGTAAATATTTACAAAAACACGCTTTAAACATGTACTACACTGTGGCTGACATGAATTTCTTTTGGCTTTTTTTTATTTTCGCCACATTTCATAGAAATTTCATTGCAAAAACTTTAAATCGATCTACTTTAAGGTGAGCTCTTACCTCTACTTATGTGAGTACCTACTGTGTACCTAGTAATAAAAGCCTGGTCAGTTGGGTACGTGTAGCATCTCATGCAGCATACTCATCATCAGCTCGGTCATCAACCTGATGATGATGAGTATTTCCTCAAAGAAATTTCGATATCGTATCTTTCTTGTTATTTCTGTATCTACTAGTATTTGTAGCGCAAAAAAGAAAAAAGAAAAGCAAGTGTCACCCAAAATGGAATTAGCTGTCAGTTGTGTGCGGGTTATCTGAGGGAGAGGGTGAACCGAAAGTGGCTTGAGTAAGGACTTTTGGGTATTTAGGTTGCGTTGACAATATGATTACGTTTTTCGAACAAACAAAAAAGTAGCCGAAATTAAATGTGAACAGATGGCGTGAATGACCTTGACAGCGTTATCGAGGACAAGCTAATGTGATAGAAAGGAAAATATAATGTTCGATAAACTTCCATTGGGTCTTTTATTTTTCAATGGCTTCGACGGTTGCTATGTGGGGACTTTTTCATTTCTTTGCGTATAGGAGTGGAATTGGAATGGAAGTGGTTAATGTGCTCCAAGAAGATGAAAGAACGAAGAAGTTTGTAGAATGTTCGTCGCTGGAGTGGATTTTACGTTGCGTGCGTCTAAAATGCCAGCTACTCAGTTCGTGAGTACAAATTATAAACGTTGTTCTCATTAGCAGAGTGAATATTTCAGTGTCTCGTCTGACGTCTGATGAAATTTTGTTGGAAATTTGTCCACATGATAAATAACCCAAGACCTACAAGATAAGTAAGGTATTCAGAGACATTATTTTCACGTCGACATCTACTGAGTTGTATAATTTTTATGTCAGAGAATCGTTTGTCACTACCTTGCACTTTATTATCTTGAAGCTACCTTTTTCTTTATAATATCACAGAATATATGATTAGATATTGAGTCTTGTAGAACGTTTTGGTTTCCCCTTAGTAAACGATCTTAGATATGCCTGAATTTGTGAAAAAATAGATGTATGTAGCATCTGAAAGTCTGTTGTAGTCTCCGTGGTACAAAGAAAGCAAGGGCCTGAAAGAAGAGTCAGAAAACTGAAAAAAAGATAGTTAAAGTGTTTCTCTGGAACATGCTTAGAAAGCCCTCAGGGACCTTCTTTGAACTCGATAAATGATTCTAATAATGCGGTTTTTACTTACTTAAATCATTTCACTTCTCGAGGGCATCAACAGCGTCTGCGCGCCATCTTGTTCAGAGTTCTGCAACGCATTTGAGCTGCCTAGAATCATTCGCAAAGAACTTGATTCCTCCTCGACTGTCCTGCGGCATGTTTGCCTAGGGCATTCCGCTGTTCTGCCTGCCTGGGTAAGCGGATTCCACTGCCGGAACTGCCTTGTTCTCCTTCACACAGTGACGTCTATAGGTTCTTGGCCTGTTCTCAGATAAAGTTGTTCGTTAGAGATGCGATTAAGCCAAAAGATTTCCAAGATGATTCTTGGGCATCTGTTTACGAAGGTTTGCAGCTTACGTGCGATAGTGGTATCCACCTTGCAAGTACTGCACCCATATAGTAGTACTGATTCTACGTTGAAGCGGAACACTCGCAGTTTGGTTCTTAAGGTGAGAACATTGTTTCTCCAGACTTTCGATAGCATTCCGAATGCAGCGTTTGCCTTCTCAATTCTGCTGTGTGCAGCCGATTCTCTTGACCGCGGTCATCCGAGACCACACTTCCTAAGTATAGAAAATTGTCTACTTTCTCGACTACCTGTCCGGCAATGTTGAGTTGAGCGCGATGTTAGAAATGTTCGAGTTTTTGTTTTGGCTGTGTTTATCTTAAGCCCCACTTTGCTTGCCTCAGCTTCTAGATTTTGGGCCATCAGATGAAGGTCCATTATCCGATGTAAAAGTAGTCAAACATCGTCAGTGTTTTAGGTGGGATTCCATTGTTACCTTCCGTCAATCGGAGCACGGAGTACATCGCTGATGACCACCAAGAACAACAACGGTGACAGTATGCACCCCTTACGTACTCCATTTTGGACTTCAAAATCCTTCAAACACATTACCGTTGTGTAAAACGTGACACTTAGTTGTTCCTCGTATATAGATTTGATAATAGCTATAAGTTTTTCTGGGGTGCTTCTCCAGCGCAAGGCAAACCAGATAGCACCTCGGTTTAAGCTGTCGAAAGCCTTCCCCGTAAGGTGTTTATGTGATCGAAGCAGAAGGATCCAGCATGGAAGCCTGCCTGTTCGATGTCAAGAGTTGAATCTAAATGTTCCTTAATGCGTTTTAATATGATTCCAGCTATTATCTTTGCTACGGCCGGTAGAACGCATATACCTTTCCATATACCAATCCATCAGATTTCCCTTTACGGATGTTTCTGACACATCGTTAATTTTCCCACGCTGTTCGTATGACCGGGTGTATAAGCTCTGCCGATGTATTTGACGCCGTTTGAAATAGTTCGCCAGGGATGTCGTCAATACCCACCGCTTTCTTATTCTTGACCGACTTGATTGCTGCTCTTTTACTGGGAGTTCCGGTGCAAATTCGGGAATTTATTGCTTCGGTTACCATCGTCTAAGTGGTTAAGAACTGTAGCGAAATGATCTCTCCATCTAGTAAGCTGATCCTTATCCGAAACCAGTGAATGTTCTTTCCAGTTCCGACCACCAATGAGCTCCTTGGTGATGTTAAAGATAGTCCTGCTGTTACACCTGCTTGCTGCTTCTTCTATTGTCAAGAGTATCTCTCATCCTGGTGGACAGCAATTTTGAGGAACGAGCGAAGGAGTTGACTAGGCGGAGGTCACTTTTGTCGGAAAGACTCTATATACAACCATGAGTCGTGAAGAGCAATATACACTATCAAGTTTTAAAGCTGGTCGAATGGAATAGGCTAACTTATTGTGTTATATCGAGAAAGACATGGCCTAGCTTTAACAAATCCGAAACAAACGAACTACTAAGCAGAAGACCATGCTGTTGCAAGGACAATAATGAGAGGGAATCTCTAATTCAACATGTACTAGGGAAACCCTTTTTTGACGACTTCAAAGAGATATCTGGCGAAAGGATTGGAGAACTCTACCTTTTCTTGAACCCCAAAGGTTGAGTTTA
This sequence comes from Brachypalpus laphriformis, assembly GCA_945910035.1. Taxonomy (NCBI): domain Eukaryota; kingdom Metazoa; phylum Arthropoda; class Insecta; order Diptera; family Syrphidae; genus Brachypalpus; species Brachypalpus laphriformis. The sequence goes on from OX246753.1 coordinate 42,149,968, forward strand.
AATATCTGGTTTTCTTTTAAAGCAACACTCGCGATCACCCAAAACTATCTACTATGTACCAATCATCAGCAATAAAATTAAATGATATAGTCGCAGACCGCTTACATAAACAAATATGTACTAAAAATCAAAACCTAATGCAAAACTCACAACGAATTCTCTTTGAATAGTTCGGACACAACCCATGGAGTAAGTCTGTAGTAAAACCGAATACGACCTGTATTGCACACTCAAAACTAACTCATTTTCTGTATGCTCTCTTCAGTTTCACCTTACGTTGTACGAGGGGTTAAAAAAGTTGAATTCTTAGACGTAAGTGGATATTTGGAAAAAGGTGATACTTAATAGCTTCTGACATTCCATGAGAGTTAGAACTGCCTGGTCATCCATTACTTGATCCATTTCTAACCCCCTCTCCGATATGAAATTCATGTTAAGTAGCTTTGAGCACAACCTCCGAATAAAGAAACATAATTGTAAGCCGCTGCAAGTATTCTCAAATTAAATTTTTCTACACGGTCTACTTCGTAACCTGTCTACATCCCTATATTAGGCACACTAGCTCTCCATTTCGCCATTTGCTCTTCTATAGAGTTTATCAGCTTGAGTTTGAGATATTAAAGAAAAATTATTTCGGGTTAAAGTAGCATCGATGGCATTCATTATGGAACACAACATCATTCAAATGTCGTCCACAGAAACAGCTGCATAAGTGAATGCGCTGAACCCAATTTTCCATGACTTTTCGCACAAATCGAGCGATTTCGTGTTCGATGTTCATACTGAGATGGTCTGAAGGCTTTGGCTTATTTGCATAGACAATGGACTTGACGTAGCCCCAAAGAATCAAGTCCAGAGACGTCAAATGACACGAACAAAACGGCCATTTGACTGGTCAATTTCTAGACATAATACGGTCACCGAACTTCGATTTCAATAACTCGATTATTTGGTAAGTTGTGTGCAATGTTGAAACCGCATACTCGTATGCTCCAAGTCATACTCTTCCAATTCATGCCAAAAAAAAAGGCAATCAACATCGTCTGGTAGAGATCTACATTGACTGTGACTGCGTTGCCAGCATCATTGAAGAAGAAGTATGAGTCAATAACCCCTCCAGCATGAAACCTGCATCAAACAGTAATTTTTGTGAGTGCACTGCATTTCGTGAATGGTTTCGGGTTGCTGACTTGCTCAAATGCGACAATTTTGCTTGTTTACGAAGTCGTTGAGCCAGAAATGTGCTTCATTGCTGAGAATTATTTTGTGGAGTTAGCGCACGTAAATTTGTCGCAACCGAACGCGAAATTTGATGAAAAATTTGAATAATCTCCAAACGTTGATAAGTAAAGTTTTGTGTCCTGTCCAACTCGTGAATGAACAGCACGCAAGGGTAGATATTTTATTAAAATTCGAGATAGAGTGCTCCCTGAAGTGAGTATATTACATCACTCACTTCATCAGTTTCGAAAACAGCGGTTGATCCAGATACAGTTTTCAGACGGTACTCAATTTTTTTTATTACATTCATAATTGCATTAGGCATCAAATTCAAATTCAAATCATACCTCTGTAAATTTTGTAATAAGTTTTCAGAACTGTAACCGCAATATGAGCGCTTTATGAGTGTTGACATAAAAAAGGCCACAAAATCTGAAATATAATAACATCGAGGACACCCTTATCCAGGAATATGATATTATGACCATTAAAGCGTGAAAAGCTGACCTTGCCCCAGATAATATCCCATTCAAGCACTATTAGCAAGTCGTGCCCTACCTCTCTTGTCTTCCAATTCAACCACGAAAGCTACAAAAAAAACCTGATGTCATCGAGTTTACAACCGACACCTCCTAGGCGCAGGATGTCAAACCATTACCTAAACAAATAACAATAAAAAAAACTATATCTATCTTCAGGCATAATAAAATCATTACCAACACCCTCCGAAACCCCTAAATGCGTGTCGCCAAATACATATCATGATTTCGAAGCCCACCACCACTGTGGGGTGTTGTGTAACTTTCCACTGTCAATAAACCTTTATAATACCACCGACCTACCAGCCACCAACTGGGTTTTTCACTATCAAATTAAATTAACAATTTGTTGTGCTTTTCCGGCGACGACGACGACGTTGTTGCTTTCCTCCAAATTAGTCATCCTTCAATGGGACGCTCCCAAGCGAGCAAAAACGAAATGGAAAAGCGTCTTTTCTAGAATTTGATTGATTGTACGTCTCTGCCTTGGCGTTAGAGTGTGCCTTGGTTATGGCCTCGTTATATAAGTCGAAGCTCCATTTGGATTTGACTCCTATTTAGATACAAAATCCAAATGACTATCAATTGAAATCAATTGATTTCGAGAAACTGAAACCCAAAGCCTCTATGATACAGCTGGAAGCTGAAGTCGAATCATCATCATTTCTGAAAACTTATTGCGCAATTAATCACTTTGTGTATATCAAAGAGGCTTTCCATTCTCTATATGCATGGGAAAGTTTTCCGTCTAATTCGAGTAGGAAGAAAAAAAAACACATTTCTCTGTTTTAAATCAAAAAAGTTTCGCTTGCCTGCCGGAAAATCGCAATTTTCTGGAGCAGAAAATGTGCACTCGAATTTAATTTCACTTTTGCTTGCAATCATCGTCGTTCGTCGTCGTTGTCTCTGAGGAGGCACTTTGTTTGCTTTTATGGTTTGTTTGTTTCATTTTTTCTGAATGCATGTGAAAGTAATTTGTGATAATGAGAAGCATAAACAGAATAAGAAAGGATCAGCTCTGATGCATACAAAATGGATGGAATTTCCCCCTTTCACGGAACTATCAAGTTCAAGTCATAAAATCTTCCACAGAAAACGTGCGTCATTGTCCAGCATTTAAGTTCAAAACTGAAAATTAATACTTTAAGGTTCGCTTGCTTTTGTTTAATTTCAGATTCCTTAAAGACATACATATGACTAAACTCCCTGTCTAGACGTCGTCGTCGATTTAATATTTAGACATTTATGGGGATTTTTCGAAACACTGTCGATTTTAATTTGACACCCAACTGCGTCCACTTGCTATAAAAAAAAATCCAATCTAACATAGTTACTCGTACGTGTTTCATACGCTGCTTCTGGGATTTATAACTCCCAATCCATTGTCTCCAAACTCTGGAATAATACATGACAACTTGCGGAGGCGGCAGCGATGAACACACTGCTATTCGCCATGTATTAAAGAAATGGATTTTCAAATTCAGTGGACTAGATATGTGACACGAGGTAATAGCATGTTTTCTACCATCTAATGTTGATGGTAATAAAAATAGAAAAAGGACAAAAAACGAAAATAAAACTTTCCAAGGACTTTGAATAAGAAAATAACATTATTCCTCGAAGGATAACCCATAAGTTTGCGTCCACTTTTGAATAATTTATTTGAATTTCTATTAAAATTGTTTTTTTTATTAGACAGGGAATTATTAAGGGCGTCCATTTTTCTTACTCCCCAACTTCTAAAGCTCAAAAGCTTCCTTCCCGACTCCGATCTCTTTCTCCCATTTCTCTGCTATTTTTACGAAGAAGACTTACTGCCTTCGAAAACTCATCGATTTTATGTACGAAACCTATTGTTGTCGGCAAAGTCATGGCGCTTTTTTTCCTATTTTTTTCGAAAGTCATTTGTTTGTTTCATTGAAATGGTATACTACCTTGATCAAAAAGTTTCGGGAATTTATTGAGAAAATTGAAAATACAAGTTTATTCTTGATAATCGATATTGTCCCCTTCAAAGTACTCTCCATTGATTGAAACGCACTTATGCCAGCTCTTGATGCAATCTTCGAAACATTTCTTATAATCGGATTTCGATACAGCCATTAGAGCCATCTTCGATTTTTCTATTATCTCCTCTCGGCTGTCAAACCGAGTTCCCCGGAGTGGTTTCTTGAGTCGATCGAAAGAAATTCGCCAAATCAGGCGAATTCGGTAGCTGTTGGATGGTATTCGTACTGTTCTTGGTCAACTCGCGAATGAGGATGCCATTGTGCGACAGTGCGTTATCGTAGTGCAAAAACCACGAGTGGTTTGCCCACAAATCTGGTATTTTTTGGGTAATTGCTTCACACAAGGGCTTGAGTGGGCGCCGTGGCGTAAGTGGTTAGTGTGTCGGACCACTACGCGTGAGGTTCCAAGTTCGAATCCTACAAAACACCAAAAAAGTTTTTTCACGGTCCCACCTCTCGCGAGCGTCTGACAAACATCCGAGAGTATTGTTGTCTCGAAAAAGCTTCTCAAATCGCCGTTCGGATACGGCACTAAACTGTAAGGTCCCTTCCATTCGTGTGAAAAATATAACGCACACAACATGAGTGGTTGCGAGAAGCTAGGCCCTGGCACTCAAAGAGCTGTTGCGCCAAAATATTTATTTATTTATTTATGCTTCACACAAATATCTCATAACGCCCAAATAATAAACCTTGTTGACTGCCTGATATTTTTGCAAGAATTCATGATGCACAACATCGTTGTAATCCATAAAAACCGTGAGCATCGCCTTCTCTTACGACTGAAAACGACGTGGTTTTTTCTGTCTTGGCTCATTCGGTATACGCCATTTACTCGCCTGATGCCTGGATTGCGTTTCGTACTCATAAACGGATCCATAAACAATGTTTGCAAACCTCTGCCAGTTCTGCGGTGGTCAGTTTGCAATTTTCGGCCAACATTTCTTTGGTTTTATTGATGTTTTCGTCGGTTTTCGATGTCGACGGCCTACCACCGCGTTCGTCATCTTCGCTGGACTCACGACTACTTTTGAAGCGTTTATGCCATAGATAGACGTTTGTTTGTTAAAAAGGCAATATCTATGCGCGTTTCAAAGACATCGCGATGTAGGAAAGGCAGGCCTATAAACGCCTGGATCAGACAAATGCGACGACATCGGCATTTCATTGGCCTCAGTAACCGAGTGATCCAAAATCGGCAGGCCTGCCGATATTTTCTGAGGTCAAATAGGCGAACCCCACAAGCGGATCAGTAGAAATGCGGTGAAGTGGGAGGGTTGTGATCCCTTATTTTCGGATCATAACCTCGCTGATAAAAGGAAGAAGAAGAAGAAGAAGAAGATAGACGTTTGTTTTCGATAGAGTATCATTGCCGAAACACATCTCCAACATTTCCAAAGTCCAATTTATAAAGTTTTGCCCCAATTTCCAAAGTTTTGCACCGTTGAATTTGGTGCGAACTCATTGTTGCAAAGTTGATTCCATTTTTAAAATCTTAAAATATTGAAAACACTCACGGATGCGGATGTATGTACATATTTCAAGCTATGACGCTAAAATTTGGAAGAAATACTAATGACAGATGTGTGAAGCTTTAAAAAATGGGACTCTAATCAGATGACTGAAAGAGCATGGTGATTATTCCTTAATCTTTTTGATCAAGGTGGTATTGTTCGTTATATTCAAAGACTTTTTGCCATCTTTCATAGAAGGCTGTGTCTGTCTTTATCGGCGAAAAACTGAACAAAGTGCTGATTTACAGCTTCATCTTACCTGTCGTTTTACCCCATATAACACACGTTTTCAACTCGATGATAACCATGGGTATCTTTCCTGTCCAATAGAAATCTGCCAAAGTTGTTCCTGTTCCTAAAACGCCCAAAGGCGACGAGTTCAGAGCGATCTCTATCCTGCCATTTATGTCGAATGTGTTTGAAAAGATCTAACAAAAACAAATTCGGCAGTACCTTTCCACTCATAATATTTTGTTTCCACAACAATCTGGTTTTCGATAGAAATACAGCTGTACCACCACCGTAATAGGTGTATCCGATGATATTCGGATTGCGTTAGATGAAGATAAAATTTCATTCCTTGTCCTTTTAGACTTCTCTAGGGCGTTTGATAAGGTAGTTCATTCTACTTTGTGCCTCAAACTATCCCAAATGTACAATTTCTCGCCTTGTGCTATAAAGCTTATATCTTCCTATTTGAAAGGCAGATTGCAAACAGTTGAAATACACCATGTGTTGTCGGGCTTTCGTCCCATAGTCCACGGTGTGCCTCAGGGATCAATAGTATAATCATTACTTTTCTCCATATAGGTTAATCAACTTTCTACTCGCATAAGACATTGCTCAGTACATATGTACAATACGTCGACGATGTTCAGCTCGTAATGAGCTGTCCCTTGGGCTTAATTGAGCACTAGCTGCATTAATGCAGATCTGGAAGGAATGGCGCAGGGGAGAGTGGTTGAAGTGTGTAGGGTGTGTGTTTAGTACGTAGACGTATTCCTGGAATCGATTACTCAGGTTTGCGAATCGTGCATGCTAGTAGCACTTGGGCTATTAGTATCTCTGAAGATTATACATCCTTGGCGGAACTTAAAAAAAAAAAAAAATAAAAATGTCATACTTCCCTTCCCTCACTCTTAGTAGTGCCCCTGTCGACAATGTTGAATCGGTTAGGAACCTCGATATGACCTTTGATCGAAATCTGGCCTGAGATAAGCACATCAACAACGGTGCCTCTACTCACTTACGGATGTGAAATATATTCAAACTGCAGCTATGCCTCTAAAAGGAAGCTGGAAATTGCTTTTAATCGCATTGTACGTTACGTACAATATTTGTACGGTATGACATTTGACAAGTTTCTCCAGTTTCGTACACTGACTCGCTTTTCCGACATTGTACTTACCCATCAACCTACCTATCTTTACGAAAAGATAAGATTTGCCTCTCTAACCAGATCCGGTCAGCTAATTTTAACTAGACACACACGTTTGGCATCTGAACGATAGTTTTTTATTATAAACTCTAATCTCCTATAGAACTCGTTGTCCCATTCTATAAGAAGAATAGATAAAATAGTTAGATTAAGAGAAGATTTAAAAACATTCTGTTCCTGTAATTATTAGGGAATTAGTATTCCTAACTTCATTGAATAACCTTTTTTAACTTCCTTCCATCTATGTAGATCAACCTTACTTATTCATTTTATGTAGCTTCCATTCTCTCATATTCTTTTTATATTTATCACTAAGCAGTTCATATGAAATAAATAAATAAAAAAATCTGAATTGAATGTTATACCACGCAAAGAGTTTCGAAAAGAGCGAAGCAAGTGGAAGTCTGACGACCCAAAGTCTCTCACCAAGCTCCAATAATTTTTACGGCTGATCAAACTTTTGTGTGGTTTCTCGTTGTCGCCATAATGATATACAACTCCCTTGCGATTAACGAGCTCTGAACGATTCTGGATGATGGATTTGTTCAAACTGTCCAATAGCCCATAGTACACATTCGAATTATTATTTTTTTGATTCCTTGGTAACTCGGAAAACACGACACCTTTTAAAATCCACCGCTGAAAGCATAATCTTCCTCTGATGAATGTCTGCTTTCGATGTCGTTGGAGGCGAATCATCAAGTCGGGATCAAGACAAAATTGTTGTAAACAATCCACTTCTCATTACCAGTTATCAGTCGCTTCAAAAGACGATCGTTTATCTCACGTTTATGGAGCATATCGCAGACGATTATAAATTGTCTTCCATAAGCACGGTTCGATTTCGCAAATAAAAGCTTTGATATTATCGTTGAGAGCTTGAACCGTTTGTGGATCATTGACGTAGACCTTATCCTTAACTTATACCTAAAGAAAGAAGCCTAGCGGCGTTAGTTCACACCATCTAGTCGGCCAATTGAAGTTAAAAGTTGGATTGTAGTCTCATCCTGCTGGAAACAAACCTCTTCAATATCAGGTCAACCAAAAAAATCGGTCGGCATTGTTCCCTAGAGCAATGCATTGGCTGTGACAGTTTCATTTTCCAAGAAATAAGGGCGGGTGATGCCGCGAGCCCAAGAACCTCACCAAACTGTCACTCGTTGCGGACAGAAACGTTACTGGACAATCATTCTCGGGTTTTCGGTGCACCAGATGGAACAGTGCTGCTTTTTAACAAAGCCTTGCAGATGGAAATGAGCTGAAAAATCACCATCACCTGCATTTCAAAGGCCCAATCAGCGAATATACGCCGTTGTTTATGTTCCTCCAATCACAATTAGCCACAATAGGCCCAATGTGGCCGCAGTGATAAGGTGACCTAATCCCACCTCTTCAACAATCTACAATGATCCTCCAGCCTCAGTTCTTGAGTCAGCTGAGCTTTGTAAGCATGCGTAGGCTGATTTGGGACATGCCTAATTACTGCGAACGTCTTTTAATGGACAAACCTCAGTTGGCAACCAAATTTTCAGTCACAGCTATGTTTTCGATTGACCTGGCTTTACGAGCAGTTGGAGTTATATCATCACTAACTTAGACGGTTGAATCAAATTTGTTAATAAGGTGCACAAAAGCTCCACGAGAAGGTGCGACAGAACAAAGTACAAACTTAACGAAATACGTTCATGAAATTTTTACAATTTTTGCTGTGAATTTTCACATTTTCTATACGTTGCCCACGTCCATTTGTTCCATTTTCTTGAACCGTATAGCTTTTATTTCATTTATTATTTCAGAATATCTTTTACAGTAGACTAAAGTCTTTTATAGCAAAAGTTACGTTACAATTAATAGTAAATATAACAAACTAAAAAATGGCGCTGCAGTCCAGGATGGACCTGGGCCTCAACCAATAAACCTCTCCAGCCAGCCCGGTTACGAGCCAGCTGTCTCCAGTTGCGCACACCAAGTTGATCATGATCCGTTACGTTAGCAGTTATTTCATGTTTTGCATTTGACTTTTTGAGGTTCCCTTGCACTTTGTTTGCGCCACACCTGGCGCGAGGCCGTCCTCTACTGCGTAGTCCATCTGGGGTGTATTCAAAAATGTTCCGGGTTGGGACGTTGGGCTCAATCCGCTCTACATGACCCAGCCATCTTAGTCGCTGTATGTGAACTCTTCCGATTAAGTCGATGTCTTTCTATGCCATATAGTTTGGCAATGTACCTTCTCTTCCACTCGCCGTCTATACAGACGGGATCAAAGATCACTCGAAGAACTTTTCTCTCGAAGTAACCAAGGGCATCCTCATCCGATTTTGATAAAGTCCATGCCTCTGCGCCATACTGCAGGATTGGTATGGTTAGTGTCTTATACATAGTTACCTGAGTAGTTCGAAATAGGGCTTTGTTACTCCATTGCCTTCTTGACTCATAAAATCAGCAATTGGCAAGAGTAATTTTTGTCACTGATTGTCATTTGCGGAGTTCACCATAGAGCCTAGGAATACAAAGGCCTTTATTACCTCAAAATATATCTGTCTTTTATCGTGTTATGTCCATGTTGTGTGCCCTTTTTTATAGGCAGCATATATTTTGTTTTGCTTTCATTAACCGCTAAGCCTATCTCTCTCTCAATACTCGCAAACGCCTCACTGACAAGCCGCTGAGTTCTTTCGACTGTGTTAATGTCATCGGCGTAAGCGATTAGTTATACAAACTTGTAAAAGATTATACCTCCGATGTTGAGATCTGAATTTCGTACAATTCTTTCAAGTCTGATGCTAAAGAGATCGCATGATAGCGCGTCACTTTTTCTAAGACCTTTCCTGATATCGAACGGTTCGGTGGTGGTCTTACCGACTTTGATGAAGGAGCGAAAGTACTTCATCGTCATCCTGCATAGACGGGCGAGTTTGGCAAGACGTGATCTTATATACGATGTTGAGAATACTTATACCTCTGTAGTTGCCGCAGTGCAGAAGGTTTCCTTTCCTCAGGTTCGACCAAACGATGCAAATGATGCCAAGGTTCCATTCATTGGGCATACTTTAGTGCGACCAAATTTGAGAGATGAGCTGGTGCATTCCCCTTACCTACTCATCTCTTCCTGTCTTGAAAAGTTCGACGTCTCCAGCAGCTTTGTTGGGCTTAAGTTTAGGTATCGCTATCCTCAATTCATTCTGATCGGGTTGACGGAAATCTTGGCTGTCATTGTCACATGGTCACTGTGGGCGCCGTGGCGTAAGTGGTTAGTGTGTCGGATCACTGCGCGTGAGGTTTCAAGTTCGAATCCCAGAAAACACCAACAAGTTTTTCCACGGCCCCCCTCTCGCGAGCGTCTGACAAACATCTGAGAGTATTGTTGTCTCGAAAAAGCTTCTCAAAACAAATTGCCCTTCGGATACGGCACTAAACTGTAGGTCCCTTCCATTCGTGAGAAAAATATAACGCACACAACATGAGTGGTTGCGAGAAGCTAGGCCCTGGCACTTAAAGAGCTGTTTTATTTTTTTTTTATTGTCACAATATTGATCATCGTCGGTGTTTAACTGTCTGCAGAAGTGTTGCTTCCATATCCTTAGCACCGACTGCGATAATACTGCTATTACCATTTTTGTCCCTGTAGGCTTCTGTTCTGGCTTTAGAGCCGTTTTGCCTTTTGGTAACATTTTCGAACATCATTCCTGCATAACGTGTCTCAATCTCCTCGATCGAGCGAGTTATCTTTCCTTGGAAGCTTGATAACCACTGCCTTCCGTTGCTCTTGAGAAAAGTTTCAGCGAAAGCAGTGAAAAATCGTTTGAACTTTTCACGGCATATTAGCGCAAACTCTGACTACCAGACGGTATTACTGCTGTCGCATCTACACAAACGCATGTAGGAGCGATTGATGGCCTAAGATCCATACCCAAGATCTAAGTGGTCTACTCCTAGTTTTTGTCAGCTTTCTTCAGCAATGCCGTTGATATGAAGTACAAGGCTGTAGCTATCGTTGCGCTTATGATGCTTGGGTTGCTTGCTCGTATTTTAGATTAGGTTAGGCTAGATGCCTTGTGACTAATGGAGTCATTGCTTACTTATACGAACAGTGTGTGTCAAGTATTTAACCCCGGAATACTGTAAAAGATATATCCGTTGTATTAGAACCACCCAGATAGTGATATGAATCTCAGGAAGCCCATCAGCTCAACATTACTTAAGTCCTCCAGTTCCGAGAAGAAGTAACTACCAAGAGTCTTCATTCTTCTGAAGAACAGATTCAATTTCTTCCTCTTGCCTGCAGCTTCTCCAATAGTCGTGGTACTATACAGTGAGGAGATTCGCATGAATTCTAATGTCACAGTGCTCAGTAATTATACCGAAGATGACCCGTGTGGTATGACGACTAAGTTTCACCAGAAAAATAGATCACTTCTTACTAAAGGCCGGCCATAGTGTCCTGGTCGTTGTACATGTGTATAGATGAACCCAGCGTCAGTTTGCTCGACCGATGGCTTCATTTTCTATTCTCTTTCTTAAAGAACTAATTGGGATCGTCACAAAAGGGAGAGCCTGCGGTACATGTAGAGTCGACACCCTTTTTGCAAGCCCATCAGCCCCATCGTTTGCTGCGTTTTCCATATGGCCTGGTATCCAGCAGAGGGTCACCTCATTGGGTGTAGATATCTCGTTTTAAAGCGATTTGTAGATCCTCACAAACCTCGATCTGATTACAGCAGCTCGTATTTTAAATCAGCAAAAGAAAGGCATAGAATCTAGAGACCTCCAAGGAGGGTCTTGCGGCACGGTTGGTATGTCTATTATGATTAAGGATGTGCCCGATCCTGATAGCCTTCTGAAAACAGTTCTAAATTTGGAGCTATTTTGGAGGTTTCACAGAGCTTCGAATGCTCCACTCCACTGTATCTACAACTGATGGAAAACTTCCAGTGCATTTACATTCGTTTGTTCTCTCTCAAATGTTGGCTGTCATGATACTAAACTATACACCACTACACCCTTTGAACGTATTGTATCCACATATCGTTACCCATCGTCGCGTCGGCATCCACTAATTATTACACACCATCGTTGGACTCATATTCACACCAATCTCTGGCATCATCTCCTCCAAATGCAAATGGAGGTTTCAATTGGAAAGAGGCCACCGCATGGAGAAGCCACGACGCCAACCCAACCAGTAGTCAGCATTAACAACAATAAATTGCCATCTCGTGATGACTCAAGTGATCGCATTCAGCCGAGCACGTGATGAAAGCGTGAGCATCATTATGTTTATAAATTCTTCACTTGGCCCCCGCACGCAGTCTCAAGCCCAGGGGACCAAAGTCCGCCCCGCCGAGCTCCATCGCCAACCACAGGCACTCATGCATCACTTTCGATTTTCTTTATCTTTTAGATTGAAATGTAACCCAAAACACAATCAGATGGCGGGGAACGGCAGTGATGGCCGCCGGAGCACGATGGAGATCAATTGGAAATGATATTAATTCATTTGTTTGGGGGGGGACGAATCGATTGGATCAAAATAATGGAATTGAATTGAAAACAATTGCTGTTGGCGACTGCTGTGTGGTGTAGAGGAGTCATATGATGTATGTGAAGGGTGGGGTGAGTTCGCAGGAGATTAGAATAGTAATTTGAATACCACTAGAATCACGCGGAATACTGCGAGGTCGATTCCTCATGGGAATTTATTGAAACTTGCTGACAGATGGCTGATGGTTAGAAAATACTAAATGTCATGCGATGCCCAGCAGGCAAGAAAGAACTGGTTCCACGAGGTATGTTGCAGATATGTACCCATGGCTATATGAGATGGAGAGAAGTTTGATGTGCAATTTATGTGCATACAGTTGGAGGAGTGACATCTGTTTTTGCTGATGTGGATCCTCTTCGCCTGCATTCGCTTTTCCAGCTGGCGTCGATTGTCGTTAGATTGCCTTACTATCCGATGTAGTTATTGCATCAAAGTACTTTTTCAAGTTTAGTTTCTCTTCCAGAAAAGTTTCTGCATCTAAAGAGGATGGATCTATCTCGGCTATCTCATTTTGGTGTCTTGTGATTCATTTTCCTGCAAAGGAAGGTGTTCTGAAGTTTATTTCGCTTCGTTGTAGAACCTGAAAGTCCTGCCACTCTCTAGGTTTACCTCTCTCATGTATTTTTTAAGAGCCTGATGAAGAAGTTTATCAACAGAAGGCACGGAAACATATCTGGAAATGATTTGAACTAAGTTCCGTTTGAAGAAAATTGTTTCTGACCAAATTTCGGGATCTTTAAGTGGGCCGTGGCGTAAGTAGTTAGTGTGTAGGACCACTGCGCGTGAGGTTCCAAGTTCGAATCACAGAAAACACCAAACAAATTTTTCACAACAGATCTTTAAGTGGCAACGCAACAGCTCTGTAAGTGGCAGGGCCAAGCTTCTCGCAACCACTCATGTTGTGTGCGTTATATTTTTCACACGAATGGAAGGGACCTACAGTTTAGTGCCGTATCCGAAGGGCAATTTGTTTTGAGAAACTTTCTCGAGACAACAATACTCTCGGATATTTGTCAGACGTTCGCGAGAGGTGGGACCGTGAAAAAACTTTTTGGTGTTTTCTGGGATTCGAACTTGGAACCTTACGCGCTGTGATTCGACGCAATAACCACTTACGTCACGGCGCCCACACATCAGAAGTAGGGCAGATGAAATCGCAAAGCTGCTTTTATGCTCGATTTAATGCTCCGTTTAATGCTCCAAAATATATTCTTAGGATGTACCATCCTACTTAAGAAATGGGATATTAAGGTATGATAGCCATGAAGGTACCAACCACTACAACGTCTCAGCAGGCATTCCATATGGATCAGTGCTAGGTCGTCTTCTGTGGAATATTATGTATGAGGATGTACTCAGGTTGCCAATGCCAATACGTCTATCCTAAAATCATCGGTGGACCCAGATGCAGTCGTCGAATCTTATTGCCCAAAGCAGTAAGCTCAGCACTACTGTATACGTCTTCAGTATTGGGTCATGCTATGACAATAAAAAATAATGTAGGAGCCATGAGCCTCACATTGTTTTGTTTTGAGGTTTGTTGGGGTTAATTACCAAATAGTGGGCGGCTGGCGCCTCTTCTCGTTACGCAGTTCGCCCGTTCGTTGCCGTTAAAGACTTAGTGTCTTGTACTGTTATCCAGGCCACAGTGATAGTGTTTTTTAATGCAAGATCTTCGAGTAGATTATACTTAGTGAGACCATGAGCACTTAAATCATTTGCGAGCATTAGCACAAGCCTTGTATGTATTGCTTCACATAATCCCCAAGAAAAAACTCCAGCGGTGTCACATTTCAGGATCTAGGCGGTCAACGAAAGCTGGATCTTGTAATCATTTAGGCCAACATCTTTGTGCAAAATATGATGCATTCTAAAATGTGAAATACCCAAGTGCTGCCAACGTCAAACCCGACGATCGTAAGTGATTTCGGTATGATAGTTCCAACTCCAAGGGTCTATGTTCCATTCAAAAGCAGCCGACACGTACACGTATGATCTGTGCAGTCAGTTAAAAACCTCTGCCCCTTAACATTTTCTACTCCACAGTCTCATTTCCAAGACCAAACCACCACTTAGCCCATATTCAGTTCAGTCAAGGCCAGTGACAGATAAGTATATATTGCTCACATTTTCAGAAAATATCTATGTGTGATAACTGGAGCAATCATCGAACTCCACGAAGAAATGTAAACAAACCTAGTCATCAGCGCTACTGAACATACCCCCAAACCACTCAGTCGGCTTGATATACCCATCAAAACCAACACTTGCTAAGTATAATGATAATATATAATTAAAGCCTCTCCACTCAGCACATTCATAATTGTTGATTATTAAATTAATTCGCAACAACAAAGTGCTAACACCAGCTAGTCAGTGGCACTTAAATTTATGACACGGCACTAGAAAGGGTTCACTCTAGACAGGTACTATGAGGTCACAGACTACCTATACCTATCCTCAATCAGTTGCTTTCAATTTATTATCGATGTGTCCATAAATAATAACCCTATCGCTGTCATAAAGCAGAATAAAAACCCGTTTCGCCGGTAAAGGTTATCCAATCGTAAATTGTCACCACCTTTGCGTCTGGTGGCGATTTGCTGCTGACCATCATTGGCAACCCGGTGTTTGCAATTTACATTCAATACACGTTCCACAGCATGGCATGGTATTATACTTGGGCTTGGGCAGAGGCAACTTCAACTTACAACCACGTGCACCTTCTGGCAGCAGCAGCAGCCTACAGCAACAAAAAAAAGTCAGAAACTTGATCACGAGTCAAGCATGTGATCGCTCTCGCGCCGGCACTGGCTGCCGCACTTTTTATAGATGTGTGGATGAATACATTCAAGTATAGTTCAAGTACATGGATTTAGGCGTTTTTCGCCATGTTTGTATTTTAATTAAGTGCTACCAGCCATGGTGGCAGTTTCCAGTTACCAACTGACGTCAGATATAACGGCGCATATGTTTCTGAAGGTCTCCAAAATTAATATCAAGTTTTCGACTAATTTAGCGGGACAAGTCACGAATCAGTTGTAATCAATCATTTAATCGAGCGTGCCATCGTTAATGAGTTCCGTATAATAAGCCCATTCACAACGAAGGAACCTATCCCACTTAACTGACGAGGTGACGAATTTGCATATGTTAGCAGAGAGACAGCGGAAAATTTTCCGATTTTGTAATAGGACAGTGGGGCTCAGGGGAATTACATGAGGCGGCAGATTAATTGATTCTTTGTAGGTTCCATCGAACTCGAATGGAGTTTTTTTTTTTAATTCAAATGAAAAATTTACTTGAAGTGAAATAAGTTACATTGAGAAAGGTGTACGTAAAGCTATCAATTATCGCACTAATCAAGATCGATGTGATTGGAAAGCAAAATGATTATGGTACACTTTCTGATGTATTATAATGTAAATCATTTTACACCAATCTGCGATATTTGACTCCAAGCTTTCATCTTTATTATTCATAATAGCTCCTTGTCCCCAGCATCGCGTGGGTGGCTGGGGTCTGCGAAAATTAGGCAACTACAGTGAAGCCGCTTAGCAAGTAGTTCGTAACAAACTAGACTGTTGGAAACAAAATTCAAAAGTTTATCATTGGACCAGTTGCCAATAGAATGGTGGAGTAAGTCGACACATTATTGCTGATTTTTTGTGTCTTGGTTCACCGATTTGTTCATGATACATCACTTGTTACGATTTTATTACAGCACCTAAGGTGATGACTTAATATTCGTGGCATAGTCATGGCCTATCATTTCCTGGACCGTTCTTGGATCTTTGTCAATTTTTGCCTTTACGTGGACAACATTTGTGTCGTCGGTCGAAGATTAGAATCGAACTTACGGGGTTCATCCTCCACAGAACATCTCTGAAACCACTTGGAGGCAGTCACAGGGGATGGTGAATTTTCACCATATCGACATTGATATTCCTTTAAAATTTGTACGGGCTTGAGTTGACGTCGTAATCCAAAGAGATTCGCAAAGTGAATTTCTAGCTATGAAGGTGGCGGAATTTCACCCGACCTTACATTACTAATTTTACGTCTTATCTCCATTCTTGTCGATTTTTTTTGGAAATTTTAAAAAATATAACTTCGAAGACTCTGCGGGCCGGAGCGTTGGTGTCCATTCGCTCTACATGTCCTAGCCATATCAAACGTCCAACACGCAGTTTTTTAACTAGGCCGATGTCGCTGTTGAGAAATTTCAGGATACGCGTTCAGCGAAGAGACTGGCGGTCTCTTGCGATTGTAGCTTTTCGATGTTAAATTTTCTCACAGTGATTCCTCTTTGTTGCTCAGTTTGGGATATCCGCATTCGTACCTTGGCTACAGCAAGGTAATGATCCGAGTCTATGTTGACCGCTCGGAAGTTCCGGACATCGAGATTACTAGAGGCCTGCCATACGTCGAACGTAATATTATCAACTTGGTTGATCAAGATCATTGGACCGGCATGTCTGCTTATGAATATCGAGATGAGGAAACCATGTGCTTGCTTTGGTGACATTTTTCTCCACAGCGAAATCAATTAGCCTTAGTCTGTTATCAGACATGGTATCGTGTAGGCTATGCTTACCGACTGCCCTACTAAAGACTTCCTCCTTTCCTATTTTGGCGTTAAAATCGCCCAATACGACATATCAGGCTTATGTCTCTCTCTCTCTCTCTCTCTCTCTCTCGCATGCACTACCGTTTGACCAACCGATGGTGCGCTAATCATGAGCGCCTCGCGTACTCTGGTGGCACTCGATCCCTACGAGTTATTCCAGCAACACCGCGAAGGAACCTCATTTCGACAGCTTTTATCCGCCATCATTTTCTTACGGTTGGAACAAAAACCGATAGTTTAGCTTGGTTCTACACAATCTGACAGAAAAAAAATTGCTGGACAAATTTTGAATTTGTGAATCGCTGGTGAATCGAAACGAAATCAAGTCCTTTTTCAAAAGATTGAATGACGTATGACAAGGTAGTGCGAAAGAGATCGCAGTCGAGGAAGGAAGAGGCAAAGCCGGAACTGACGCCAAGGAAGGTGATGCTAAGCATTTGGCGGGATCATTTGCATTATGATCTGCTACTACTCGGTCAAACGATTAATTCGAACCTCTACTGTCAGCAGCTAACAAGATTAAATGAAGTGGATGAGCAAAAGCGGCCGGAGTTGATCAACAGAAAGGGCGTTGTCTGTCACCGCGGCAATGCCAGACCACATACTTCTTTGTTGATCCGTCAAAAACTGAGAGCTTGGCAGGGTAATTTTGATGCATCCATCGTATAGTTCAGACCTTGCACAGTCGGATTGCCATTTGTTTCGGTCCATGAAGAATTATGGTAATGGTATAAAGTTTGAATTTCCTAATGGACTGCGAAAATCACTTGTCCGAGTTTTGGCCAAAAGTTCTGTGACGATGGATTTATAGTTTTTCCCGAATAATGGCAAAAGATCATTGATCAAAGTGGACAATATTTGTTTTAATAAAATTCATTTAACACAGGAAAACAAATTATTTGAACTTTCACTACAAGAGGCTCAATGCTTTCTTTCCAACTCAATATGTAGGCACTTACGAGTATGTATACATTTGTATGTAAATTGAACGCTCTTTTTAAATGAAAAGTTTGAACTCTCGATCATTGTTCATGAATGATAATGTCCAACGTTCCTCGAATGTATTCATCTTAATTTTTTTTTAAGCTTTCCCCATTAATGCTTTAGTCAAGTCTCACACTGACGGCATTTCTTCCCCTCGGTTGACAGGAAAACCATTAGCCCAAATCGGTGTTCCCCAAACTGGTACCATCCGGCGCCAAATTTTATTTTCGCATATATTCGCACAAATGTGTGCGTCTTTCGTGCAGAATGTGGTCACATGATACTCACTGATATGACCGACAACAATACAAATACCTGATGAAATATTTTTTTTCCATCGGCATGGAAACACTCAGCTTTATCTCATCTGATTAATTTTGCAATCCACCAACGACAGTGGAGCACCCACCTCATTTCACTTGCAATTATATGAGCAATATATGACGAAATAACCAAGAGTGAAAGTATACAAGCGAATAAGGAAACTAATAAATTTGCTTATGATCATTTTTATTGTTTCTTTTAATTACTTCTTTAAAATTTATTTTTGTTTACACAAATTGTGTAAGTAACAGCAAATTTTGTAATAATTTTCAGCCCACACACAGTGCTCATTGCTTTTGCTTCTAAGTAATAAAAATATTTATAAGTTTTCCAAGTTGAATTTCTCATAAAGAAAATCTAAAGGCTGACAAAGCATCCAAAGCGCACTGGAAATTGATGAAAAGTCTCCTTTTGTACTATACGATGAACAAAAGTTATTCCACGTGCAAACCAATAAACAAAAAAAAAAAGAAGTTAAATAAGTGTCACTAAAAAGTACCATTTTTGAAAGTGCAATTTTAATAAAAGGGGTTTTCTAGTGGGACTAATAAATAACCCTTAAGCTGAGGTAGGCAACCGGTCATCTAACGAGTGTATCTTTCTGCTTTCTATGGCATGTATTTCATAATTCACCTACTGGTAGGTTTGGTTACATCACAACGACTACTAACGACGTGATAGATTCCCTAAGGGGTGATCACAACTTACCCTGTGGTGGGTTATAGTAAAGAAGTTTTCCTTTAAGCACAGGTTTGGGTAAGTAGCATCTTTAGAGGTCGTTTGTAATCGGAATATTAAGCTCGTTACAACAATATCTTCTCAAAATATCTATGATATCATCTCGGGTGGTGATGATACAGTTCGGAGGAGTGTATTTGTGATATATTATACCTATACTAACGATGTGTGCCATGACGTGTGGTATTTTAATCGATTTTCGGTATTTTCCGATGACACGGGAAGCTATTATAAGGGTGGATGTTAGGGTGTTTAAATATCCTAATTTCCAACCACAAGGGGTGGTAGTAGGTCGCAGGAAATTTGGTGAAAATGTGTCATTTAGGGCGTTTGTTCTTCGTTTTACAGCTCATTTTTTTTAAGATAAATTTGTATGGAACAATTCAATTAATGGTTGTAGATTGTAGATTGTGAATTGTTGAAGAGGTAGGATTAGGTCACCTTATCACTACGGCCACATATGGCCTATTGTGATTTCCTCTGACTTAAATTTGGTGTCGAACTCTGGTATGTTTTTGAGTGAGCTTGCAGATATGTCTTCTTCTTTAAGGTAGAATTGACCTAAATAACGTTGACGTGTTTTGATTAGACAGTTACAGTGACATGAGATGTGTTCTGCTGATTCTTCGTTGTCGTTACACAATTTGCAGATGCTGTCTTGTGCTATTTCAATAGCCATGAGATTTTTTTTTTTCACTCGACAGTGGCCTGTAAGGAAACCTGTGGCTATTCGAATCTGACTCCTAGTTAATTGTAGGAGTTGTTTCGTTCTTTTGAGGAAAGTATTTAACAGAAAGATCTTGGCTTGTCTGTTACCTTCAGGTTTCACCCAATAATGATGCGCTTCCTCTTTCACCCAATTTTTTGCACAGCTTTTTGTCGTACTCACTGGTAATCCACAGAATGGTCTTGGCATCATAAAATTAGACGCAGCTCATGTTCTGGGTAGCAGGGCAGCTTTTTCATTTCCTTCATATCCACTGTGTCCTGGCACCCAAATGAGATTAACTCTGTGCTGGCTAGTGATATAAGTAGTTGAAGGCAGCAAAGTTCTATAGCGTATACTTCGGCTTGGAATACGGAGTCAATTTTTTCCATGCATGAGTGAATGAAGGTTTTCGTAGTAGCACCGTATACTCCAGCCCCAACTCCTTCATCTGACTTGGATCCGTCTATAAACCATATACATGAGAGCTATTGGCAAATGTAGGTTTGTTCTGTTCCCAGATATTGCGATCTGGGAATGTAACCTTGAAGTTGTGGCTGAAGTTGTAGTCACATTAATTCATTACTTTTGTACCATTTAGAGTCACTGAACTAAGGCTTAGCGTTCTTCTTTCTCTGTCAATTTTTTCCATGCACGAGTGAATGAAGGTTTTCGTAGTAGCACTGTATACTCCAGCCCCAACTCCTTCATCTGACTTGGATCCGTCTATATACCATATACATGAGAGTTATTGGCAAATGTAGGTTTGTTCTGTTCGCAGCTATTGCGATCTGGGAATGTAACCTTGGAGTTGTGGCTGAAGTTGTAGCCACATTAATTCATTACTTTTGTACCATTTAGAGTCACTGAACTAAGGCTTAGCGTTCTTCTTTCTCTGAATGGTACAATGACTTGCTGGGGTTGATCGATAAACCATCGCTAGCAGACCAGTCCGAGAATACAAGGAGTACATTTTGCATGAGTTGACACACATCACTAGATTATCTGCAGAGCCTATAGCTTTAAAGCTTAGGCTGTTAAGTCTATTCAATGAGTCATCCACCACGAGAGACCATAAGAGAGGCGAAAGGATGCTGTCTTGGGGGCAGGCTTTTTATGCGGCTATCTAGCATATTCCTAACCCATCTGGTAGTAGGTTGATCGATTCATCTGCGTCTCATCGCACTAGTGGTGGATTCATAACCCGTGTTATCAAAAGCATTCTATGTCAAGGAATGCAGAAAGTGCGATTTCTTTAAATCGGTAGCTTCATTTTATCTCTGTGACGAGTAGTGAAGGGCGTCTTCTGTGGATTGAAATTTACTGTTGCATATTGACTAGACTATAGAGGAATTGTCATTTCAAGATTGCCTCTAATATGAATTTTTAGCAGTCTTTCCATGGTTTTCAAGAAAAACGATGTCAACTGATAAGCGCTAGAATTTGGGTAGTTCACTGGGTTTGTTACTTAGCTTAGGGATAAACACCACAGTCACCTGCCACCAAGTTAGTGAAATGTATCCCAGGTTGAATCTTGTTGTGGATAGAGCTACCAAGGCAGACAGGGTGTAAGCAAGTCCTTTCTGGACAAGGGCTGGAAAAACACCATCTCTATCTGGTGCCTCGAAATGTTGATATGAACCGATTGCCCATTTAATTTTTTCGTGATTGAACAGTTTTTCAGGCAAGCTTTTGGCTCTTCTCGAGGTGCCACAGAGCAACAAGTGATTAATATCACTTGGCTCCAGGTCTTGAAAACCATCTGCTTTAATCCATCTATAATAGTTTCCATAATTGCATCCACAATGGTGTACTTATGCCAAAACTCCCGAACAGTGGGTTTTTTTTTTTTTTTGATGCGCGGGTAACGGAAAAAATCGTTTATGGATACTTGTAGCCCGTGCTACGAATTATGCCCGACTCCATGTTCCTGCATGGTTACGTGCTAAACAAAACCCCTCCGGTTTGTCTGTCCTGTTGTTCCCCTGCGGCATTGCCAGTCAAGGCATTCCTTTGCAGGGGCAGGTTTGACATTTCGTCATTTCTTTTAGCTACCAGATCTGTCAGGATCTTCGTTTCTCGCGTTTCTCGTTGCTCGTTCCTCTATACGCAGTTGCTGCATCATACTTGTGATTACTTCATTTGCAGTCTCACAGCCTTCGCTCCTCGCCGACATAACGGAGGTCAGGCTTCTTGGGGTCACTTGCCCGCCGATTTCTCTTTCTAGGATGTTCCTGGCCCTGATGTAATCTTGGCATACCATCAGTACATGCTCCGCGTACTGCACTTATTCTTCACAGTGCTGGCAGAATAGGTCATCCGCGTGCTTGTACTTGTAAAGATACTCTCGGAAGCATCCGTGCCCCGATAGAAATTGTCTTAGATAGTAGTTTACCTCCCGTGCTTTCTGCTTATCCATTCATCAACTTCGGGGATCAATTTGTATGTCCATCGCCCTTTGGTTGTGATGTTCCACCTATGTTGTCATTCTGCTTTTATAGCTTCTATAGCTTTTGTTCCGTCATCGTGCTCTTTTTCACGTAGGACTGCAGTTTTCTTCGCGTCTAGATCGATAGGCATTCGGCCTAATATTACGCTTATCGCATCCGCTGATACAGTTCTAAAGGGGGCGCATACAAAAGTATTGACCTACTCACGGTTGTTAAGAGGTTTCTGATTGGGTGCCTTGGTCCCCCAATATTTGGCATTAGTCTGCATAGTACCGCTACTGCCCGGGAGACCTTCTCGCCTGCGTACATTAGGTGGTCCCTGAAGCTAAGTCTGTGGTCTAGCAACACTCCCAGGTACTTGATGTACAGCTTCGATTCGATAGTTTGCTCAACGACATGTATGGTGAGGTGCTCCACTTTTTTACGGCTGCTTATGAGAACGGCTTCGGTTTTGCTGTCCGCTAGCTCTAAACGTGATGTCTGTAGCCAGACGTTTGCGATTGTTTGATTGCAGTTTTGCACAACTTCCTCTAATTTGTTGGTCATTACTACAATTGCGATATCGTCGGCGTAACCGATGATGTCTAATCCGTTTGGCCTTTGTGTTCCTAGAATGACATCGTGCATTATGTTCCATAGAATTGGGCCCAGGACCGATCCTTGCGGAACTCCTCCCGTGATTTTGTACCTCTTTGGTCCCTCTTCTGTGTAATTCTAAAGGGTTCTGTCTTCGAAATAGATCACAATTATCCGCAGAAGGTAGTTTGGTACCTGCAGGTTACTCAGTGATTTTAGTGTACAGCGCCAGTCGGCTGAATTGAACCACAGCACAGTACTGTTTTGTTCCTCTGAGCCATCTTTCTCCCGCAATTGCTTCACGTGCTATATCGCACACAGCTTGTATTGCATGGTTGGTGCTTTGTTTCTTTCGGAATCCAAACTGTCGGTTAAAAAGCCCCGAGTCCCCTTCCGTGTATTGCTCTAGTTTTGTCCGTATAATTTTCTCGAGCACTGACCCCAGTGTATCTAGCATGCACAACGGCCTGTATGACGATGATTGCTCAGGTGGTTTGTCGCCCTTTGGTACAAGGACTAGTCGTTGCCGTTTTCCTTCTGTTAAGCATGCTGTGTAGAGGTGTGTAAAGACATCTGGTCTGCTTTTGATTGTCTCCTTCAGAACAAAGTTCGGGATCCCGTCCATCTCTGTCGTCTTGTTGCTTTTGATAGCTGCTGCGGCTTCTATAACTTCCGCAGTGACTAGTGGTATCGTCTCCGTTTCATCTGCTGTGCCTCGTGGCAGTGTGAATCCACCTTTCCTCGGGAATAGACTGCTGACAATTGAGTTCATGATGTGTGGGCATATCAGTGCCGCTGCCGTGGTGCTTTTCAGTTTTTTCATGACTATTTCATATGCGCTTCCCCATGGGTTGTTTTGCAGTTCCTCCCTGAGTACCTGGAATGATTCACTTTTGCTCTTCTTAATCAACTTACGGAGTTGCATTCGCTTCCTCTGGAATTCTCCTCGGAGTTGTTCATAATTTTCTGAGACTATGCCTCTTGCCCTTTGTTGGCGCCTTCGCATTCTATGGCAGTCGGATCAGAGCTTGGCGATATCGTCGTTCCACCAATATACCGGTGTTCTTCCATTTCCTTTTCCCCTGCGCGGCATGGCTGCATCACACCCGCTGGTTAGAGATGATATCACTTCTTTTGCTTCCTCCTCTGCTGTGCTGGCAGTAGGTTGGATGATTGATATGCCTATGATATCAGGTGGTTCAGAAAAAAATACTGTGAATCAGAGGCAAAGACAAATAAAACAAATCAAATCTCGCCAGTTTCTGGACGTCATCTGCGCATTTTTTTCTGAAACCTAATATCTGAGTTTCAAACCACTACACCAATCTTTCTCTCTGTGTCTCTCTATCGTTTCCAACGCCCATATTGTGTGTAAACATATTAAGGCTATTTAAGGGTATATTCTTAAGTGTTCGCAAATTATAAAAAAAAGTAGGATGCACAGCAGTCATTATTTTGGAAAAAAGGCTAACTAATAGTGACTTGATTAACGGCTATTTTCTATCGTATTTGCTTATATGCCTAAGAGTTTTGTTTAAGTAAAAATAAATACAAATATTGCCAATTTAAATTAAATTTTCTTTTTCTTCTTTTTCAGGTAAGTCTATTGAGTTTTGCTGAAAGTTGTAAGTAAGCTTATTTTATGAGCTACATTTGAGATGAAAGATAAAGGTTAATGAAATACTACAATATTACTGTCATAAGTTGAAGCTTACACATTTTTTAATTTACCCATATGGCAGTTAAGTCATAAAACAGTATAGATATCGATACTTGTTTAAGTGAAATTAAAACAAGAGACCTTAGCAAAATACAGTAATGTCTCGCTAATCTCGAAGGGGTACTTCGGATGATCGAATAATTCGGATTGAGTACATAGCCTTAATTGGTATGGACCTACGCGCCCCGAATTATACATAAGCATATTATTTTGTGTACAAGATGTAAAAAGTTGCGAAATTGGAGCAAATTTGGACGCACAATTCACAAAATTAAGTTTCACCACTCTATTCCCTGTACTTTGCAAAAGATTTATTCAAATCAGTGCAGTCTATAATTGACTTTGCACGAAAGAAAAATACGAGTCAAATTTTTAAATCAAAGTTATTTTTAAAACCAAACGCAAATACACATATCAATCATTCCCGATTTCAACCAAGGGAAAACATTCTACAGGCGGAATTCGGAATACTGGGCTGGAGGGAGGTTGACGGTTTCAATCGTAGAAGTTTCAACAGATTTTTGAAGTGAAACTTCTTTAGCGAGAAAAGTGAATCCGAATGACCTCGAAACAAAAACCAAACATGAAACGATCAATCAACCACGCTCGTCCGATCACCGAAATCAAGCTGGGTCGGGTGCAGTTAGTACTTAGATGGGAACACCGCGTGTGGTTTTTATTTTTTGGTTTTAAAAGATGGTGTATTATACATTCTACACAAATTTTGCAAAAGCTTTTGGTAGGGTACCCACCTTACTTTTAGCTAACAGTAAGGGTTTTCACTCTTCAATGCTAAGTTGGTTTTCCAGTTTTTAGGTGATAGAAGGGAACTGGTAAAGGTCGAAAGTTTTACATCTCGCGTAGTAAAAGTAACTTCTGCCATCGCATTTATGCGAAAAATATAACGAATGGCTGCGAGAAGTTAGATCATATGTTCTTGAATAGACTCACGCTTAAAAAACATTACCAAATTATCGAAATTTGCTTTGAAAATCAGTGGAAAGTGGACCATAGCTTCCCGGTGGTGATACGAGTCTCTATGGAGGTCCATCTG
The DNA here is from genome assembly GCA_945910035.1 of Brachypalpus laphriformis. Lineage (NCBI taxonomy): Eukaryota > Metazoa > Arthropoda > Insecta > Diptera > Syrphidae > Brachypalpus > Brachypalpus laphriformis. Next base: position 42,175,413 of record OX246753.1, read on the forward strand.
ATATTCGCCACTCAAGCTTGAGTTCACAGAAAGTCGGCTTGCTCAGATACAGATGTCGAGCCTCCTCATGCTTATTCGTCAGCCTTCTCATTGACTGGTATGCCTTCAAGCCCAGGGAGCCAGCAGAGCCAGTCCAGAAAAGATGCCTGAACCGACACCAGTGTCCATTTTAGCACCGCCTCTGTACACTGCTATGGATTTCGCGTTAGGTAAATGACCACTTTTCCATTCTTTCCTGCTAGGATAAGCTCTAAAAAAAAGTCTTATGCAGTTCAGATATGGCGTAATGGTTTAGATATTTGTGTAGGATCGTTGAATGACCGATTGCATTTGGTTTTCAGTTATCTGATTGGCTTATTCTCAGGGCACTGATGACTGCCGATGATTGTATGAAGATATCTAGTTACAGTAAGTTAAGGATATCATCAAGGCCTGCAGTCAATGTTCTACTCATTACCTTGATGATATCGATGCACACTAGTCTTCGTACTTTCGTGATGGCCATTAGGTTGGTGGTCTTGTTGACAGCCTGCCAGCAAATGAGACTGGCATAGTTCAGTTTAGGTCTTACTATAGCCATGTACGTTCACAGAATGATTTTGGGAGAGGGTTCCCAGGCTTTCCTAAATATTCTGCTGTGTAAGTAAACGGCTTTTCTGTTTTTTTTTTTTTGTTGACCTTTTGTTCGTGAATAATACCAGTTCGGTTATCTGGAGGTTGACCGCGAGTCCTCAATTCCTGTTTCAGGTATCTAAGGTTTTTAGGGCCCCATCGATTTGATCGCTATGCATTTTTGAGGAATTTGCCCGTTTTTTGCTCTACTCAAGAGAATATCAGCGCTCTGTTGTCGTAAAGATTTTGGTCCACCACCGCATAAGAACCAGCTGATGCAAGAAAAGCCACGAGACTGGCAATTGTGTTGTTCTTTCCCTAATCAAGCTCTAAAGGAGTTACAAGCTAACCTCGTTGATTTATTACAAAATTGTGTTCAACAATGAGGTTGATTTTTGGCTTAACAAGTTTGTTAATAAGCAAAACTGTCGCATATAGAACGATACCTTAGAGACCTCATTGCGTTCATAATATATGTGTGTACCGTTTAGTGCAGTGTGCAGTGCAGTTTAAGCTGGTGGCATCACCGGACCTTAGGTTAGGTTAGGTTAGGTTGGCTGTCCACACGAGAGTGCAGACACACTAAGACCAGCGAAGGTCTTTTGTGAAACCATGGATTAACCATTAGGCCACTAACAAAATCAACCGGAGCTTTTGATATAGCGATGGATGCTGATGACGTCTAAGGTCGCCAGATCGCCGAGGTCGTCAAGGAAAGGGGACCCTAGATGGAGCATTCTTTTATGCGACAGGGCTGGACAAGTGCATAGGAGGTGAAGGATGGTTTCCTCCTCCTCGTCGTCCCTGCAGCTTCTGCAGAAGTCGTTGGAGAAGAGGCCAAGTCTTTTGGCGTGTTGGCCTATAAGACAGTATCCAGTGAGAACACTGACAACGCAGCTGATTTGTGTTCGCTTTAGCTTGACCAGCTCGGCACTACGCTTTTGATCCAGCTTAGGCCAGATCTGTCTCGAAATGTGACACGTTGAACCGTTTTCCCATTTGAGGTTGGTCGTGCTAATAGCGTTCAGCTTTAGTAGATACTTACATGTAGCGAGGGGCATACCCAGGGCTTGCTTGTCAGGCAGAATCCTTAGAGTGGTACCCTGTCTGGCGAGCTCGTTAGCCCTGCAGTTCCCTGGAATGTCCGGAATCACCGAACCTTAGTTCTTGAAAAATGAGACCGAAGCTCGGTCAATGGAGATCGTTTCCGGATCATGATCACTGAATATTTCATTGACAATATAAATAACATTAATCGGAACGAGATGTGGTTTCAACAGAATGCCCCTGCGCAACCGAAGCTATCGACTTATTGAAATCGCAATTTAGCGCTAAGTTAATTTTGAAAAATGGACCTGTCAACTGGCCTCCGAGATCATGCCATTTGTCATTTCTCGATTATTTCCTGAAGGACTGCATGAAGTCACTGATTTATGCTGATGTACCAGCAACAAGTGACGCTTTATAAGCCAGCATTTTTCGTGTAATTCGTGACATACGGCCGCTAACCATTGCTAACAAAAGTAACCCAAATTTGGTCGGACAGAATACGCATCGTCAAGAAAAGCCAAGGTCAAAGTGAAGCTGCTTTCCACAAAATTCTAGATGATGCGTAGGCATCTGCTTACGAAAGTTTATAACTTGCAAGTGGTAGTGGTAGTCTTCATATATGTACTATACCCATGCAGCAGTACTGATTCGACTTTGAAGCGAACTCTCGCAGCTTGGTTCTTGTGCTGAACTGAAAACTGCTTCTCCAGATTTTGGATAGCATACTGAACAAAGCATTCTCGAGTTTACATTCAGTTCGGTGCCACTTCTGCCGGCCGAAACTACACCTTTCTTCAACTTTCAACTTTCCCCACCGAATGTCCAGCAATGTTGAGTTGTACGTGGAGGTTTAAAGAGCTCATGACTTTTGCTTTTGACACAAAGGCTTCCAGATTTGGGACCATTAAATGCAGGTCCATTATCTAACGTGAAAGTAGGCAAGCATTGTCAGTGTAATTCAGATGTCTTAGATAAGATTTCATAGTCCATTTGATTCCGTGGTTTCTTTCAGTCAGTACTGCCTGCACCACCTCTCTGATGATCACTAAGAACAGTAGCAGTGAAGTATGCACCCACGTCGTACTCTCTTTTGAACTTCAAAGTGTCATATGTGACTTTTAAAATAACTATAAGTTGTTCTGAGATGGCTCTCCTGCACAAAGCTGTCGAAAGCCTTCTCAAAATCGATGAACAGTAGTTGTAATTGGGACCTGTACTCGACACATTGTTATGTGGTGATCCGCAAGGTGTTTATGGGTTCTATGCAGCAGGATCGAGTGCAAAAGTTTGCCTGTTTGACATCAAAGATTGAATCTAAATAGTCTTTCTTCTGTCCAAAAGGTATTATCTTCGCTTCTGGCTTCTCTCAATTATATTAATGCCACCTGCATACACTACTCACGTCACAAACGTAGACACGTACATAGCTTGGCTTTAAAGAGTTTAGTGGAAGTCTTAAACCTTTCGTATCTACAAAAGTTGTCGATGATGTTTCTACTGAAATTGATGGATCAAGCTACAGAGTTTGACAGACATACTAAAACGAGGAATTATGATGTCGAACTGGTCCATGTGTGGATATTCAGAGGACTTAGCCGAACAGATATGCACTAAGACGGAGTTACTATCTTCCGTATTTATTTTGACGTTCACCGGGTATTTTTACAACAGCTGTACTGCATGCATAAATATTCTTTAGATTATGACTTTAAATTCTCAGAGAAAGTGGTTAAAAAAAATCATTGATTCCAGGTCGACAATCAATCACATGACTTCGCTGTTCCATTCTGCACGCAGTATCCATTTCAAAAGGACTATAAAGATAATTTTTAAAACATTATAAACTTTCATATATGCCCCAACCTGTCAAAAAAAGAATCACGTGCATTAAAAATCAATCAGCATTCTACTGCTCTAATTGTCGCTATTTATCGATAAGTCGACTTTGATTACTCCGTACGAAACAAAATACTTAACTCTTCACTTTCACTGAGGAAATATTGAACTTCTAATTTGATAATAAACTAATAAGGTCATTACGCAATTAATGCCATCAAAAAATGGCATTTTTTCTAGAACAATTCTCATGAGAAATGACGCACGTAGTATAAGTCATTAGAAGGTAAGGTCTTATCCATCGCACTTTGTTCAGCTAAAACTGAATGTAACCTTGATTACGGCGACAATTATAGCATGAATTAGCAATTCTAATAAATCTCGTAAATTTCCCTATTTTTCTAACTGAAAACGTATAAATAGAATAGAAATGCAAATTATTATCTGATTTATTGATTGACTTGACAGACGTAAAAATTCCACAGGTAATTAAATTTACACTTGCCTGATTGGTTGGATCGGCTCTGTTTCTATTTTCTCTAGATAAAAAGATACAATGTTGCAGTAGATACGAGTATTTTTAGTTTTATGGAACGGAAGTGATTCACTTTTATTCTTGAAATAAACAAATCCGCATCCGCAACATTATTTGGGATGAATAAACCTCAGCATATTTGTACAGTCAGTACCAAGAAAAAAGATCCACACACGATGCTAAAACTTCCCCTTTTATAAAATCTAAAAAAAATCTATTAGCATACGCCAGTCAATTAGAGTTGCACTAAAAGGTTGTTATTCGCTCATGTTAACTAGCGAAATGTATGCTATTCATGTCGGAAAGCTCCTCCTTCGCTAAAGTCGTATCTAAAATGTTATTAAATCTACAAATGTTAATTTGAACTGCAAATATTTTGTTTTGTCAAATAGTATAATCAACTGTTTGTAGATAAATATTGCAAAAAAAAAAAAAAAGAAAAGAAATTGTTTACTATTCTCCAGTCAATTTAAGTTGGCTAGCTATTGATCTCAATGATCTGTAGTAATTGTATGATCGAAAACATTTGATTCTTTTAATCAAATTCGAGCAAAACATCAAAAATCGTGATCAAAGTTCGATTATTTCTTCCAAAACATCCATCAACTGCTGCCATGGTAACGTCAGTGATCTACCAAAGATCTGGTGATCGTATAATTTCACGATCAATAGACAAGTATATCGTATTTTCGAGAAAATTTTGAAATGCATATGTATGTTTGTGCACATGCTGCTTGAGATAAATTGTGGATATAATCAATTAGTAAACAGTTGCAGATTGTTTTGCAAATCGTCTGTGACAACAGATTGCTGTCCAGTACATGGTTTTGGTAAATACAAGTGTGCGAGCAGCGATCGTGCGAGATGTTTTATTTGTCTGTTTTTATCTATTGTTATTCAACTTTTGATACATTCAGTTGGTAACAGGAGTTACTAGGAACGAGCTGAATGGAAACACTGAATGTATGGTAAATACCAAACAATAGATCCGCCACGTGATCCGGTGGCCATAGAGAGCTGGATCTTGAGAAACTTCTCGCCAAACCACTTCGACATGGTTCAATTCAACCATGACAGTGTTATTTTCGACAACTCCGGTACAATCTTCTCGCGCGATGGCATTCAGGCCGTAGTTGTGAAATTTCATCACTCCACCAGTAAACAGATGTACTCCTATATCCGTGTGTAGGTCTTCATCTTGACATGGATGCGTCACATGCCATTGTAATGTGGTTCATCATCTATTCCGTTTTACGAGCAGCTGAGCCTGAGAGCTTACTTCCTTACTTAGGTGGCGCTACAGTTCGGCGTGAACCTGGGCCTCAACCATCAAACCCCTCCATTTAGCTCGGAGGCTAATTGCCTCCAATTGCAGATTGCAAGTTGGTTGAGGTCCCCTTGAACTTGTGCGCGCCACCTACTACAGGGAGGCTCTTTACTGCGTCGTCCCTCTGGATTAGATTCGAAGACTCTGCGGGCCAGAGCGTTAGTGTCCATTCACTTCGCCAATTCATACGGCTCCTCCAAATCCACAAAGCTGCTATAGGCAGGTTTGGCATACTTCTAGGCCTTCTTAAGTACGATTCTGAGAGTGAATAATAGTAATGTTGTTCTCAAAATGAAAGCCACATTCTTCTTCGTCTTCCTTTTATCAGCGAGGTTATGATCCGAAAAGGGATCACAACCCTCCCACTTCACCGCATTTCTACTGATCCGCCTGTGGGGTTCGCCTGAAAGCCACATTGCGCACCTCTTAGCCTAATACCTCAGCAAAGGCTTTTTCAGGAGAGCCTAAACGAACTCCTCACTTATGATGGCTCGATCGTCCTCAAAGAATAGCTGATGTACCTTGGGGTCACTTTACCTTCAAGTTGAAAGTCAAAGACTGCAATAAAGAACAAGGGACTTAAGACGTTTCACTGGTGAACGCCGACATTGATTGAGAACTCTTCGGTTACTCCAGCAGGGCACCTTCCTCTTATATTTGTTCCCTCATGCATGTCCATGATCATCTGTACATAGGTTTTTGGAACCTTTCGTTGTCTTAGACCCACCTACATCAGATCTCGTGGTTGTCTGCCAACGAGCTTTTTAAAGTCAACCAATATACGTACAACATGCAAATCCCTTAAAGAATCAATGTCTTTCCTTATGATCCTTATTCTTAGGATTGCTTCTGAGCGTGATTTAACCGCGACAAACCCGCCCTGGTCATCAGATAGACGTATTTTTTATCGCAGTCGGCCAACTAATATCCACTCATGGTTTTCATGGTATGTGACATCAGTTTCGCGTATCACGCTTGCCTTTGTACACAGGGAGAAGGTAACTTTCCATCCATTGCTTCGACATTGGATCACCTCTCATAAGTTTGAAGATGAGAATCATGAGCCATCTGAACCCGATATCCCTCATCTTTTTCTAGAACTCACAGGGTATCTCGTCTGGTGCAACTGCGTTTCGTTTTTTGAAGTATTTGACCACCTCACTAACTCATTTAACTGCAACGTCAGGTATTTCTTCACAATTAGGGGTGGCTCTTAGAAAGTATAGACGAAGAAACTGTTTATTCAAAAGTCCTTCATAATATTGTCGCCACCTACGCAGAATTTTATTGTCATCCACAAGAAGCGGGTCCTGAACATTGTTAATGAACCTTAAGCGAACAAATCTTCTGAGCTTACCTCTGTCTTTGGAAGGAATTTTTCAAGACCTATGCGCCGATGTTTATAATTTGTTGTAGCGGATCCTGGACAGCCTGCTTTGTATCAGCAACCAGGGAAGATATTTCCTTTAGCTCCCGATACTCTCTGTTTGCAGCTGGGTGCACTTCTTTGCTTGTCTCTTGCAACGTCTGTATTCCATTTCGAAGAGGGCTTTTTCGTCTCTACTATTAAAGGTGCACTTTGAACAAGCTTTGAAAACCCTTTTCTTCTCATTCATCACTTCCTTAGCTTCATCACTCCGACTATGCTCCTCTGGCGTATTGGTGGTGACCTTTTAAAGCTCTTAGCAGGAACTTGGCCTTCTCTAAACAAGTTCGCTGTAAGGAATACCACATATTTTTGTGCTCTGCACTCTTCATCCTAAGCTCCATTGGTGGTGTGGGAGAGGTAATTTTCCATGGATAGATAGGAAAGGCCTTTCAATGTCCACTCTTAACAATGCTAAAGTAGTCTACCCGTTTCAGCAGATCTATTTCCAATGATTCCTTTGTGTAACAAATTCGTTATAAATATCATAAACAAACTGATTCAAATCAAATAAACAATCTCAGGTTCGGTCGGAGTCATGTTTTACCTTCCAGGCATTACACTAAAAACCTCAGACTATGCATATTCCACAGTCAGAGTTCCAATTTCTCCGAAATGAAATATTAGAAGAGGAAATAATATGAAATGAATATCACTCCAGACTATCGGCACCATAGTCATCAACTCCATGAAAGCATTAATGAGCTTAATATTGGTAATAGAATGAGGGCCATAATTATGGAGCATTATCTTACATTGAAAACGGAAGCAACAAAATGAGGTGGAGGGTAATTGGCTGGAAGACAAAAGAAATAAATGTTCACGAAAAAAAGAAAAGAAAAAGTGGTCATGGTAACTACGTGATTGGTAAACAATACATAGACTGTTGGACTCATTAGCAAAGGATGTGAAAGAAAAGTTTGTTATTTTCAACGAAGAATCAATAACAAGTGAAGCAAAAGACCGACTGTTTACTTACTAGAGAAACGCAAAACGTACGAGTAGTCTGGCTGCAACGAGGTGGTTGCCCATGTTGGCGTTTCGGAAGGACGACATTACATCCTGTTGCTTTGTCGATTAGCACGTGTCCGTTTCCGGGTGTGGTGTAGTGTAGGCTATGCAAGCCGATTGTACTGACAAAGATGTCCTCCTTCCCCGTTTTGGCAATGAAATTCCCAAGTACGATTTGAATGTCGTACTTAGAAGACTGCTTATAGGTTCTCTGCAGGAGCTCGTAGAAACGTTCTTTGGTGGCGTAGCCTTTCTTCTCCGTTGGACCGGCTGCGTATACTGGGCTGGTGTTTGCAAAGTTATCCTTAATTCAGATTGTCACTGGGCATTTGCTTACATGTCTAAAGCTCAAGACTTCTTGCCTGAGTAAACTTCCAATGACGAAGCCGCATCGGTCACCATAGTAAATGTCCTAGTTTATCATGCTCTTTTTGCTCGGTGCATCCCATCGCCATTCTTAGATGGCGATTATGTCCGCGTTGTAGGCCTTTAGTGTTTCCGTTAGTTGTTGGCAGCACATGGTCTAAGTTGTTAAGTGTCCTAAAATTACACGTACGTATCCGAACGTCATTGTCCTTACTTCGTTTGTATCGGTTTTCAACAGTAAAATTAATCTTATCCGAGGCTATTGGTTGTTTCAACATAATTGGTTTGTCTTTCGCTTGTGAGACCTAAGGCGACGTTAATTCGTGAATCATAACGGCATTTTTTGTTCACGACACACCTTTTCGTTCAGGGCTTCTTGCTATGACTTCTGAATTGCCTTTCAGCTGAATAGGTCGACAAGAAAATTTGGCTTCTCTCTTACCACAAGCGATCGTTTGCGGCTGTATCCAGAGACGCACTTAAACTCTACGTCTGGTTTCCACATAAACGCTAAAGCTAACCCAGACGTATTATACATACGCAGCCCTAAGTTTTAAGCTGTTCGACCAACTTCGACGTCGATAACTTAATTGTTTGGTCGGCTGTGTGGCATGTGGCGCCGACTTGTTGAAACCACATATGTATGTATACTCCATGCTCTTCCGGTTTATCCGTCAACATGGTCCCGTAGGGATCTCCATTCACTGTGACTGCATTGCCAGCATCATTTTAGAAGATCTATGGGCCAATGACAGTAAACAGTAAATATTTTTGGGTGGCTTTTGGTTGCTGACTTGCCCAAATGCAACAATTTTGCTTACTAACGAAGTCGTTGAGCCAGAAATGGACTGAAAATGATTTCTTGGAGATAGCGCACGTAAAGTTGTTGCAACCGAACTTTAATAAAAAAAATTTAAATAATTTGCAAACGTTCTTGAAACACGTACTTTTCCATGTTTAAGTGGCAAGTATAGATGAATTGAAACGTCAAACAAACCACCAGCTACGTTACTTCACGCATAGCCGAGAAACCCTATTGGAAAAATGGAGACCCCTCAATTGAAATAACGCTTTAGTTCTAATATCTTTACTAAAATATTCAGCAAGGATCTTAAGCTTTTCTCGAATTTCTTGTTTTGCTACACGATAGAAGCTCTTTGAAAACCGTCCCCACTTTTTGGTGAGTAGGATAGTAGAAATCCTCTACACAACACTCAGGTCAATATAGACCCATTATGATACCCATGGGGGGAAAGAAAGAATGAAAGATTCCCATCCTCGTGAAATATAAACGTATGATGTATACACAACCCAGTAAAAATCATTTAATACTCACTGTGCCCGAGATATACACCATCTGGAGGATTTAATTTAGTTTGCGATGCCATTCACTGGTCTGCTGGACAACTCATCTAAATTCTGAAAGAAGTATTATCCGAGGAACTTGTTTCTTAGATGGCAGAGGCCTGGGCAATGGCAAAGAAAGTGCATAGTGTCCTCCTCAAGGTATTTGTCACCACAGCCCCTGAATAGGTCTTCGTCCGTCACATGTAGCTTTTTTCATGTAATGGCATAGTGCTATGCCCCGTAATGACTCCTATAAGAGTAGAGAGGGATTTTCTATCCCTCTGCATAAGTCTATTGGTTCTTGCTTTGTCGAAAATAGGCGATGGCTTCCTCGTGGTGATACAATTACTTAGAGAGGTCCACCTATTGTGTATGTAATTCATGTCACCTATTATTCGCCTTCTTAGAGATTTGTTCCCTGCTTCAAGCGTAAGTGCGCAATGCAGGATGTACACTGAGGGGACGGAATGATTCGAGTTTAGTGCTGAGCCTCTTCTGTTTAGTTCATCGGCTTTCTTGTTCCCTAGTATGGCCTTATGTCCAAAGACCTAGCAGAGCTTTACCTTGCGCTATGTTCCAAGAACATTAAGCTCTTCGCGACAACATTTTACAAGCTTGGATTTTATTTCTGTAGCAGATATTGGAAGCCGAACTGACTTGAAGATCCAACTTATTAGGAAGTTGTGAGTATTGAGGTTTATTAAACTCATACGTATCGCATCTGTTCTGCCATTGTTAAAGGCCCCTTAAATGTCTAAGAAAGCGGTTAATGTATATCCTTTGTCTTTCAGTGTTTTTTTTTTTTTTTTTTCTTTTTCTTTTTTTTTTCTATTGAGCCGACGACAGAGTGCAGCTCTGTCTCTACGCACTGGAAATAGATCACCAGAGTGTAGTTTACTACCAAGGTATATGTCAGCTAATCTTTCAAAAGTTTTTAGGGCGACGGAGGTAAGACTGTTTGGCCTAAAGTCTTTCGCGGTAGTGTGGCTTGCCTTACCGGCCTTGAATATGAAGACCACTTTAACCTCTGTCCATGTTCTAGGTATATACCCTTCAAATGGGGCTATTGGGGTACAGTTCTTTGAGTACCGGTATAAAAAAAAAAAAAAAAATACAAATATTTGGCGCAACAGCTCTTTAAAGGGGCCAGGGCTTAGCTTCTCGCAACCACTCATGTTGTGTGCGTTATATTTTTCACACGGATGGAAGGGACCTACAGTTTAATGCCGACTCCGAACGGCGATTTGAGAAGCTTTTTCATGACAATAATACTCTCGGATGTTTGTCAGATGCTCGCGAGAGGTGGGACCGTGAAAAAACTTTTTGGTGTTTTCTGGGATTCGAACTTGGAACCTCATGCGTAGTGATCCGACACACTAACCACTTACGCCACGGCGCCCACCGGTATAAATGTGGTAAGAATTTTCCGTAACATGATCGGGATGGTCTTGTCGGGTCCCGGGGACTTAAAGGGAGAGAACGATATAATTGGTCACTCAATTCTCTCCTCTGTAATTAGATCCGTCGGTGTTTGCCCTTCCATGTTACTATTAATTCCGATGTTATTGTCTAGATGAGTCGTACACCCCAGAAAGTGCGTTTTTAGTAGAAATCTCAATGATTCCGCACAGGACTCAGTCCCATTTCCGTCGAGTTCCTTGATCCTAGACTTTTTGATTCTCTGGAGAGGGTTTTCCTCAGCTTTACAGAATTTGCCGCACCATTGGGCTCATCACAGAAATGTTGGCAAGAGACATGGATAGACAGCGGAAGTTTCAAGGGGAAAATAATCAAGTGGACCATCAGAGATCACAGGGGCATTGTGTTACGCCCAACAAAACTAACCGAAAACGATCTGAGAGACCAGGAACATTCGTATCTCGAGTCGAACTGTCAGAAAAAGGCTTGCTGATGTTTACATATCCTACATGCGACTGGGCATCTATTAACCACATTTTAAACGTCAATTTGCTTAAACGCACTCTAATCGAGGAAACTTAGATTAGCTTAGAAGGGCAGGCTGCAGAATTCAGCCTCACTTAGACCAGACTAGGCCCATTGTGGTACCACGTGGATCTATCTTCCCCATGGAGAACTACTGGAACCAGTTGGAGCTTGTTATGAAGCGCTGGAGGCTGCCGATGCTGTCGTTAGCTACGTATAGCTCGCCTAAATTGTCGAAAAGGTAGGCTCCTATGTGTAATCTTTTGCGAACGGAGAGGACCTGGCACGTACAAACAAGATGAAGTATGGTTTCCTCCTACTGTCTGTCTCTAGCTAGCCCACCTGCAATTGGTCGCGTTGTGTTGAGCATAAGTAGTAGTTTCACTGTAGCGAGAGGCACGCCGAGATTCGTCTTGCTCGACGAGATCGGAAAATAAAGGCCCTGCTTGGCGGTTTCGCCGGAATGTCCCTGTGCCCCAGCACCCAAATTAGGTAAACGTTAAGAGACAAGCGACAATTTAGGGCTGTTTTTGAGTTGAATGTGACAGATTCCAGGGCTTTGATGGCAGCTTGAATATCAGTATAGACAGCAATATCCCGCCTGGATATCACATTGTACTTCAGCCACGACAAGACTTCTTTAATTGCCATGATCTCCGCCTGGAAGACGCTGCATTAGGGAGGCGAAAAGAGATATTCATGCTTAGTTCTTGGGAGAAGGCACCTACCCCCACTCCCGACTCTGTTTCGGATCCATCTGTGTAGAGCAAATGGATGCCTCTTGTGTCCCTAGTTCCCCCTCTCACCCAAGTCTGAAGGGGATGCAGGTCTCAAAGTTTTTATCAAACAGAAGTTGTGGAAATAAATATTCGGTGTCTTGTGAAAGGAAGTCAAGATTATTGAGAATTAAGGAGTGCCCTGTACCTAGACCACCGACATATGGCCTTTATGTGGGTGGATGCAGACGCTGCCACTTGTTTACTATAGATATCTAGAGGAGGCAGGTGCAAAAGAATATCTAGAGCCGCTGTTGGAGTTGTTCTTAGTGCTCCGCTGATGCACAGACAGGCCGTCCTCTGCACACGGTCAAGTGAGATTAGATGTACAGATACGGATACATAGAGCCAGTATGTAATTCGTGCCGAGTTTCCATTTATTTCCTTTTACTTTCTTAAGGTGCGTCCAGACCAAAGAAACATTTCAGAAACGTTTCAGAAACATTTCAGAAACATTTCAGAAACATTTCAGAAACAGAGAAACATTTCTGAAATGTTTCTGAAATGTTTCCGAAATGTTTCTGAAATGTTTCTTTGGTGTGGACGCCGATGAAACATTTCTGAAATGTTTCTGAAATGTTTCTCAGTTTCCCATTCGCGACGGAAAACTTCTTCTTATCGTTTTCTATTTTTTTCATGATGATGAAGCACGACGCTATTAATACTACCTCTTTTGAGCCCATTATCTTCAAGAGCAAAAATGGATAAAAAGAAACATTTCAGAAATGTTTCATTTGGCGTCCACACCAAAAGAAACATTTTAGAAACATTTCTGAAATGTTTCTGAAATGTTTCTGAAGCAAATGGGAAACAATCGGGAAACATTTCAGAAACATTTCAGAAACAATGTTTCTGAAATGTTTCTTTGGTCTGGACGCTCCTTTACAGCAATACAAAGCTGTAATGGCTTTCTTCACTCGTTCTAGGATATTGGGTTTTTTGTCTAGAAGTCGAGGAAACTTACTCTTGGATAATTGTACAGTCGACGTGAATAAGACACGGTCCCATGTTCCTTTATGTTTCGTCAGTTCTCGTAGCCTGCATCTCATACGACTACGAACGTATGATATTTTTCCCTTATCATTGTTTTGTTCTAACAAAATTTATTGTCCAACTCATTACCTAGGTCAAGTTGAGTCATTCTCCCTGAATCTCACAATGGAACTTGTTTTTCGATTAACATCAATCTTCCAAAACAAATTTAGATCAAGCAAACGTATACATACGAGTATAAACAAATTCAATTAACAAATGTCACAAATTCGGTTTCGTTATCACGCGTCAATCACCTACCCTATGTCGTGTTGCAGGCATGTTAAACACCTTAAAACCGTAATTTATCGCATGGCAAACGCGTGCACAAGCGTTCTATCATAACAAAAACACCATAAACTTATCTCAAACCAAATTTGTTTTATACAACATAACAAGGATTTGTTTTCTTATAGAATATGCTCAGTTGACCATTGTGACTCAATGAATTTCTATTTGAATTCAAAATAGCAAAACAAGACATTAAAAACCATTTCTAAGCCACTACTAAGTAAAAAATAGATTCTACTAATTTGGTTTGTGATTAAAAATAGAACTTCATATGGAGGTGGTTCGTAAAGTAAAAAATTCTGACTAAAACTGCTATCGGAATCGAAATCGAAATCAGATATTTACGACTGTATTGGATTCTAAAGTCCAACTTAAACTAAGCACTTTCTTTGTACGGAGAGAAAAAAGCGTAAAAACCAAAAGTGGAAACAAAAGCACTTCAGAGAACCGGTGAACCCCATAAATCCCCCCAGTTAAATTGACAGAACTAATTACTGTCATGTCAGCAGTGACGACGCACTGGAGACGAGGAGAATTTAAGTCAGCAGCGTGCGAAAATTACGAAGGCTGGCCCGCGAGCAAGCGATAAATTACTTTATTTCCATTTTACTATTCTTTGGCTTTTTTTTTTCTTTTTCCTTTATTGTTATTTTGTATTGTTGCTAATTTAGAGGCAATTAATCGCTGATTGAGTTAAAATATACCCGTCAATGATTTATCAATAATGTGACAAATATACTGCCACAATCGATATTTGAGTTCATTCGATTTTTTTTTTTATCAAAGATAATCACAGTGTTGCACAGTGTTGTCATATACTTGAGATCATTATGCGATTATTTATTATTGCGACAGTAAAGCCCTCTTCAGTGGAATTGAAGAATATTTAGGACAGTCTCGCACTGAAGGTAAATTTACTCTCGATAGATATGCGAACAAAAAAGAATCGATAACAAATCAATGACATCTGATCGATTTGACACGTCACTTTGACATTTACACAGTTGAGCGTTTGTTATCACGGGTAGTTATTTATAAGACTTTATGGATTTTTCTAACTAATGATTTTTTAAGACGTGACAAATTTTAAATTGAAATATGTCAATGGAGTAGTTTTAAGTAACAACATTTTGTTATTGAAATGACGTTAGCTATTTGTCATGTGATAAATTTTTTAATGAGTTCAGAAATTCGTAATGGGTTAGACGGTTATTTGCATGCAAAGCGGTACTGCATATTTAGAATACACTATGGGGACGCAGTAGCAAGTAAAATAATATTTTAACAATGGAAACAGCTAGAATTGCTTGTTTTTTTTTTTTTTTTAGAGCAATTTATTTTGTGTGCTTTAATTAAATATGTAGAGTCTACTGTTAATTTGTTTTAGGGCTGGAAAGATGGTCATGTACATATGTATAACATTTCTTTAAGTGTTTCATTGCTGGTCAACAACTTTTTAGTCCCCTTATAGGTACGTAGATTGCCACAGGTGAATCACTTTGAGCCTTTTTTTTTTGTCTAAAAACTTTCTAATGTTTATTACTTACTTATGATGATGACGAGGCTAAAGCACCTTCGTAGATACTTCTTCGATAACCTTGAAGAGGACCTCACCTCCATAACAAGATTCTCTTCAGATTCTGTAGGGAGATTAATTGCTTGGGAGAATGGGTTTAGGTCTTCTGCCGTGAAGGTTCCCTAGGGATCGCGATGGGCCCACTTTGGTGCCTAGTATTTTATGATAACCTCATAACCCTACCTAACCTAACCTAACCATTACTTACTTATTAGTCTGGGCCTCAACCAACAAAGCTCTTCAGCCAGCCCGGTTACGAGCCAGCTGGCTCCAGTTGCGCACGCCAAGTTGGTTGAGGTCCATCTCCACTTGTTTGCGTCACCTACCGCAAGGTCGTGCATCTGGGGTGGATTCGAAGATTTCTTGGCTGGAACCGTGGACTCCTTCCTTGTATAGGTAGTGTAGTTCGGCCGCCGTCTATTCAGACGGGACCAAAGATCGCTCGAAAAACTTTTCTCTCAAAATAACCAAGGCCATCCTCATCCGATTTTGACAAAGCCCATGCCTCTGCGCCATACAATAGGACTGGGAGGAATGCCACTAGTCTTCCGCATTTGCTGCGGGCGGCATAGGACTTAGTTTAAGATTAAACGAGACTCGATCGGCAAAGGTTCTGGCAATCTGATTGTAGCCGTCCGACGTCAAACTTCATTACAGTATTTTCTTGGCTACAACTAGGCAGTGATCCGAGTCCACGTTGGCTCTTCGGAATATCCGGACACCCGGAATATTGGAACAGTGCTTTGCGTCAATCTTAATGTGATCGATTTGGTTGACAGTTTTTCGATCAAAGGAGAGCCATGTTTCCTTGTGAACTCGAGACGTGGGAACCGCGTACTAGCAACGGCAACGTCTGATGTTCTATTAGTCAAACCAAATGACGTTCATTTTATCATCTGCAACATAAGAACTGTAAGACTGGATTAACTGTATTTGTTTTCTTTTTCAACAATCTGCGTTTCACATTTCGCAAAATGGTCATCTGGTTACATTTCAGATGTGTGTACTTACAAATTTTAGGCACGTATTGCTCACTGTATTACATTTCAGTGCATGATCCCATAGCTAAATTGAAATATAGTTCTTGACATCGAGAGCAATGTAATTGGAAACCTTATTAAATGATGGCTTATCTATTAAGAGATAGCACCCCAATACAGCAGACCAAAATATAAGGTATCAACGAAAAGAACAGCAACAATTTCTGACGCTAGTGACAATACGTCGATAAAGCATAATAAACATAGACATGCCTATGCAGTACAGTACTCGATGAAGATTTAAATTTGAAACTCAACACTAACGAAGGGATTAAGAAAGCCGCTATATGTAGTCTTTCTTCTCGTGCAGCAAAATGTTTGAAAAAAACCTGGAGAACAAGTCCCAAAAATATCCTGAGGTTTTACACGGCTGTTGTGAGACCCATCCATACGTAGGTTGCTACTTAAGTTTTGCGATAGACAAGTAAAAATAAATATTTATAATCGAAAATGACTTTATTGTTTTTCAAAATATTCTCCATGAAGATGAATATACTTTTGCATGCGTTCGAACCAATTTTCGAAGCACTTTTTCCACTCCGATTGAGGTACCTCCAATACATGTGATTTCAACGCATCAACCGCTTCTTCAGCGGTCGAAAAACATTGACTTCGCATTTTATTTTTGATCTGCGGGAATAAGAAGTTATCATTGAGTGCCAAATCAGCACTTTACGGCGGACGACCCATCAATTCGGTGTCTTAAAAATGCACTTGTTTGAGCCGATATGTGAGAGCTTGCATTGTCGCGGTGGAGAATGATTCGTCTTCTGCGATTGGTTTCCCCTATTTTTCCGAACACTTCTGGCAAACAAATGGTGGTGTACCATTGAGAATTGACCGTTCTACGTCGATCTAATGACACGGGGGCGACATGTCCAATTATTCCGAAAAAATAGGCAACCATTTGCTTCGAGGTGCTTCGTGCGCGAACAATTTTTGTTGGATTTTGCTCGTGTTGAAAGACCCATACAGTCGATTGTTGTTTAGTTTCGGGTTCATATGCATAGATCCATGATTCGTCGCCTATCACGATTTTATAGACGTCTTTTGAAGCACCGCGATTGCATTTTTTTCAACATCACCCGAGCCTTTTTTTGAGCGATTGTCAAATTATACGGTATCCAACGCGAACAAATCTTTTTGATCGGCACACTGTTGTTGGTCTAATCCACGTCGAAAGTCATAAAAAATCATCGCACGAAAATGTTCACGATTTAATTCCATTTTTTGCCCAAGATGAATATTTCAAGTACCTGTACACAACACAAATAGCATTCGTATGACAAAACATTCCGAGTACGATTACTATTAAAAATGTCAAACTTTATGATGACAATGTCAGATTTGACATATTCACACTGGTGTCGCCATATCTCAAAACTTACGTAGAAACCTACGTAGTTATGGCAGCTTTGTATGATGACAGGCCGGCAGTAAAGCCACCAAACAAATGTTCATCTCAAATGTACAAAAATGAGTGTTCATTGGAGCCACCAGTGCGATAAGAACCACGCTATTAGCAGGGCTAGAGGATATCCTCAACTGGACAATAAGTTCCTTAAGAATTACACAGTCGACTGGAAGCTGAATACGATGGGTCGCACAATAAGTCTACAGAGATATCTCTGCAAGGTAGCAAACACAGACACAATGCCAGACCTAGACTTCACAAGACAATTTTCAAGCCTTTTACCGACTACAGAAGAATGACCCAGCGAAGGTAGACTGAGCATGTAGTTCACCCTCTGATACATCTAAATAGACTGCGTATGCGCAATTATCTTTTCTGATTCGTTGGGTACATCCAAATCAGTCAAATTTCCGAAAGACAGTAGTGTCTTCTAGGCGAAGGTCCTAGAAGTGGCAATAGCTGCCCGCGAGACTCATAGCATATGAGGGCTATACTCATAGCACTTGTTAGGTTAGGTTAGGTTGAAATGGCTGCCAATACACTTAGACCAATAATAGGTCCATTGTGATACGACGTGGTCATGGGAGAACGTTTCTCTCTACCTGCTCGTTATACCATTTTGAGCTTCTTATGAAGCGTAGGAGGCTCTTAATGTCGATGTTTTTCAGCTCGCCTATGTCGTTGTAATAGGGGACTCCTAGGTGAAACTTCCTTCTACGGGAGAGAGCTGGGCAGAAACAAAGAAAGTGAGAAATAGTAGTGGTGTTGATGCACTTTTTGGACGTCCTTTGACGTGGATCGTTTTCAAGACTTATACGACCACGTTTAAATTCAGCAACCCATCTTTCTACTGTTCTAATCGAAGGTGAAGGGTCCTGGTACACTTTTAACAACCGTTCATGAATTTGTTTTGGTGCTACACCTTCCAAAAATAAAAATTTTATTATTGCACGATATTCAATTTTTTCCATTGTACAAAATTTCCCTATTGCCGGTTATTCATACAATATTATTATATAATAGTCGAAAAACTACTACAACCCGTAATCGACGAAAGACGTCTTATTCCTGACCATCAGTTTGGATTTCGAATCAAACATTCTACAATCGACCAAGTCCGCAAAATAACTGACGTGATTGAAAAGGCTCTCGAAGAAAAAAAGATTTGTTGTGGTGTATTTCTTGAGGTCTCACAAGCTTTCGATAAGATTTGGCACGAAGGCTTGGAGTATAAATTGCAACGACTACTGCCACGGCAACTCTTTCTTATCTTACGATCGTCTCTCACTGAGAGACTCTTTCGTGTTAAGCACGGAAATGATTACTCTGACTTCAACGAGATTGCGGCCGGAGTTCCACAAGGAAGTGTCCTTGGCCCACTTCTATATGTACTCTACACGCGTGATATCCCGCAGGAAAGAAACTGCGTCGTTGCCACGTTTGCGGACGATACGGTGATATTGTCAACGGGCGATACTATTGAAGCAGCAAATGGAAAGCTGCAACATGCTATTAATAAAGTCCACGCTTGGTTGAATTCTTGGCGTATTGTGTTGAATGAAAGCAAATCTACCCACGTCAACTTTACCTACAAAAAAGTGGATAGATTACCTGTATATCTAAACTTGGCTCAAACACTCTAGGAATGACTCTAGATGTTAAGCTTAAATGGAAATCGCACGTAAAAAAGAAACGTGAAGAGCTCGAAAACAAATACCGAAAAATATACTGGCTACTCGGAAAACATTCGAAGCTGAGCCTACATAACAAACTGCTTATCTATAAGCAAGTGCTAAAGCCAGTTTGGAAGTATGGTCTACAACTATGGGGTTGTACTAAAAAAAGCAATAGAAACATCATACAAACTTTTGAAAATACCATAAAGTTCTTAGAACGATCGTTAGCGCACCGTGGTATGTATGTAACGAAGATATTCGTCGGGATCTGGGAATTCACAGCGTTGTCGAAGAGATAACAAAGTTTGCACGTAAACACAAAGATCGTGTCGAGGGCCTTGTAACCGTACCGTCATTCAACTACTTAACGCGAGCAATTCAATTCGTCATCTGCAAAGGACAAAACCTTATGACCTCGCCTCATAGTATATACCGGTCGAGAACAACGCAGAAGCTTTCATTGGAATTTAACCTGTTTAAACTGCTACATTCCTTTTAATTTACATACGAACATCTTTTTCCAACAATCACGAGTCTCGTAATCGAAAATAAAACTGCTGGATAAGCGTCTGCTTAGCTGTAGTATTAATTTTGAAGAGAGGAGTTTTTTAAGTGAATAAAAATCTCACACTACCATAAGCACGTGCGGTCGGGCCTTATGGTGTCTTTAGAAGATGTTTCACATTTTTCAAAAAAATCTCTTGTCGAACGACAAAACTGATTGAACAGGTACTATGTATCGAAATATAATGCTACCCAGTACATTTTCAACTACTTCTTAAATACAAGTCCTTTTTAAGTCTTCAAATCACGAAACAAAATTTCAATTGTCACCTACGTAAAACTTTGAGAAGTAGTACTTGAAAATGTACTGGGCAGTATTGGAGTACATAGTAAATATACTTAGAGCAAAGTACTTAAAAAAATGTGTACTTGTACTTGGTGATTTTCAAATACCGAGTACATTGTATTCCAGTTTTCCAAATAGGAAAACTGGGTACTTACACAGTACTATAATACAAATGTACTTCAGCACTTTACAGCACATACCGATAAGAACTGCATGGATAAAAAGAAAGGACACGAAGCACCTTTTTACATGTCATACAAAAGTCCTACACTATCCTCGGCAAGAAATCTTATTATGGATTAATATTTCGGACGGCTATTACTTAAATTTAAAAACTAATCTCAAAATCAAAATTGTTGCAGAAGTAGATAGTCGAAATAAGTACGTCTTGAGGCTTTTCTAGTTTATTTGTCTTTTATTTGATTTTTTCTACTAGATGACGTTAACATCTAAACGATTTGAACCTATCGAAAATTCTTTGTCTAGAATATCACAAAATCACGTTAAATATTAAACAAACAATAGACTACTTCTCGCATGTGTCAAACCCATTACAAATAAAGGTCAGCTCAATGTATATAAATTATTTTTAAGCCGTTTAACCAGAAAGTTGAGGGTGTTAATCATAAACCTCGTGCGAGGTTATTACAGTAAATCACAATAACATTTTCTTAAATTATCTCATAACTCATATTTCTTTTAGAAAAACTAAGCAAAAGAGGAAATAATTTCGATATATCAATTTACACACCCGTTACACTTAATCATTATCCCAATTTATATTCAAAGTATTTCGCGCACACAACACAACACTTCAATTTATTATTCAATCTCTCCATATTTATTAGAGCAAAAAACACAAAAAAAAATCTGTAAACAAATAAATTCAAAAAATCGTAAAGTAAACACGTTTCGAAACCACATTTCGGCAAAAAAATCCAGATGAGCATCAGTGGGTCGTGGCACCATGAAACCGGCGCAAATTTAATTTCAAATCTCATTTGGTGCACAAAGTTTATAAAAGTATCTGCAGTACAGTGTTATTCGTAAACTTTTAAAGTTCGTTTTTTACGTAAAAAAAAAGAAGAAAGAATTTCACACTTTCGATTTCAATACATAGGGATTAAGCACTTTATTAGTCCTTGAAGCCTTAAAGAAACCAGATAAGTATGATGCACGTGACGACAAGATGTCTGAGTGACGTCAGTCATATAAAAACAATCTGGCCACCCCCAAGCGACGACACTAACCCCGTGTCGTGTGCCGACAGTCGACGTAGGTGGCAAACAAGTTAATGAATCGTTGAAGGCACTATCCATAGGTCATCATTAGGTTGAAGTGGGAGAAAAAGGGTTTGGCTGCTAGGGCATGCGGATAAAATTACTTACAGCGCGATAGATTTGCAAGAGTATGAGCTTGACGCCGCCATTGTATCCGTTCATGAAGAAAATCCCAACTCACACATGTGTTACGGGTGAGATTTATTTTTAGCCATCTATCATCGGACAAAGTAGAGCAATCTTTCACTTCCGTAGGAGAACGAGAATGCTTCATTCATTCGATCAGATCAGGAGATTTTATTTCGATTGCAAACTGGCGAACTGGCGTGGTTTGATCAAAGCAGGAATGCTTTGTTTGTTGTTTAGTGTCGCAACAGAAATAGCTTTGTTTTGTTTGTATCTCAGAGTGCTAACAAGAGAAAGGTCAATATTGATGAGGCGGAGAATGTGGGGGTGCAAGCAGTGCACTGCACTAGTAAGTGCAGACGACTTTGGAGTGAGTCTTCTTGTTTTTTGGGGTAAAAATAGATTTAGAAAAAAAATAATAGAAGAAAGAAAATATTCAGGAAGCCTTTGAGATTGTATCGAGAGTGGGGTCAATTCAAATCATGCAGTGCACATTGGGTCTTAAAATAGAAAAGTGACTGAATTGAGACTGGGTGTTGTGTTCTTTTTTTAATTCAATTACCGCAGTCTGCTGTCAACAGAACAATTAGAATTTCAGGATAATATAGTATCACAACAGACAACTGCATTGAGTAGAAAAATATTGGCAGACTTGTTACATGCTAGAAGTATTTATATGAGTCGCTATAATTGAAGCACCACTCTACGATGTAAATACATCTTCTATTTGTAGTAATATTTGACCGAAAATAAAACCATTAAGTTGCAACTGAGAAAGTACATATAACTTGAAACTTGTGCTCCACTTCTACCGCATAAAGGATTGTATTAGGGAAGGGATCAGCAGCTTCATCAAGATCTTTACCATAAATTGGATGGTGACCCTCAAGTGTAAGTGTTTTTTGGCGGAAATTGTGAGAACGAAGTGACTAATAACTGACGTTCAACCAATTCCCAAAAGGCCAATAAAACCTACCTCTTCTGTTAACCGAACTCAAAGACCGAATTGGGTTCAACGTGTCAAAAACTCTTTGCTCTCTCTTTCCCCTGAAGCAGGGCACTACCATAGCCAGACTTAATATGAATCGAGTTCGCATTGAAAAATGCACCAGCTTATCAATGCTTAGTATGCATGTTAGCCCAGACTTTCGCTGGAAGCAGCAGCTATGAAAGCTGGTGTTAGATGCGTTAGGTTCCTGAAGACATGTAAACGTTTTCTATGTGCCACGTCGTTGAGTAAAGTTGGCCGTGTTCAGCTTCTAACTTTTAGTTTGAACAGTGGCCATTGTCAACCAAAGTTCTTCGATTGAACATCGCCAAAATGTTTGGTTCTTAGCGTTCCTACATGGGTAGATCGACCACAAGTATCGTGCTACACTACAGTGCTACACTTTTCTGTGTAGAGTTATATACAATAGAATTCTGAAGCTTCTAACAAACCGGGAAGTAAAAGGCCCACTTTCAAGAGAAAAAGTTTGCCGTTGTGGCATAGTTTAGTGGTAATGTGTTCGGCTATTGAATGTTATGTTTTAAGTTCTACGTCGTCTCGCTGGGTAAGATTTGAAGACACTATGGGGCAGACTCTCTACATATCCTAGCCATCTCAAACGTCCAATACGCGGTTTTTTTGACTAGTTCGATGTCGCGGTATAGCTCGTATAGTTCGTAATTGAATCTTCTCCTTCTAAACCCGTCAACACAAACGGGACCGCATATCTTACGAACAATTTTTCTCTCGGTGCAACCAAGGATATCTTTATCCGTTTTTAATAAAGTCCATGTTTTAGCGCCGTAAGGCATGACTGGGATGATCACGGTCTTATATAGAGTCTCCCTAGTTGTTCGAGATAGAGCTTTACTGTTGAATTGCCTTATTAACCAAATAAAAAAAAGAGCGATTAGCAAGAGTTATCCTTCCCTTCATTGTCAAAATTAATAGCAGAGCCATGTGGCTATTTAAAACCTAGATTAATCTAACAAAAACTCAGAAAATTTACTGTGAATCAAAAAGGAATGCAAAAAAGAGTCGCCTTCTGCCCAACCAGTTTGGACGCTGCCCATAGAGTAAGCAATGAAACCTGATATGACCTGAGTTTCCAAACCAATCTGCATTCAAAGATCAAAGGTTCGTCTCCTATTGTTAGACGTGAATTAATATATAAAACAAAATTTAAATTGACCAAACAGTCCCCAAACTTTCAAAAGTGTGAGAAACTTCTGTCAATGCTGATATATTCATTCATTCACATCGTGAACTTACCTTGAACACTCATAACGCAGAATTGGATTAATGTATTATTGGATCTAAAAATGACACAGAGCAAACTGGAGCTAAATAAAATATGAATAAATCAGTGGCGGCCCCTGATATCCCTGTTTACCAAGCCGCCAAGTTTGCCGAAGAGATAAGTTCATAATTGAACTTTCCTTCTACGAGTATGGGAGAGAACTAAGCAAGTGAAAAGAAAATAAAGCGTCATCTCCTCTTACTTCCTGTCCTTACAGCGATGCAGTTCTTGAAGCTTTTAGTGAAAAGATAACACATGGAGTGTAGTCTGGGTTTTCCGAAATTAAGCTTACGTTTCAATTTTTAATTTTGAAGCCGCCAGTATTATACCGGCAACTGAGACGTAGCTGTGAGTAAGGTCGTGTTATATCGGAAGCTGTAAAGGAATAAAACAATACTTACAGCTTCATTAATACAGAGACTCTAAAGTCCAAACTTACCAGTCCACTTATAGAGTATACGTATTCTATGCTTAGGTTAGGTTAGGTTAGGTAAGGACACACTTAGACCACTTGAGTCCATTGTGATACCACGTAAAGTTAGGACCGGAGGAAAAGTATTCTATGCTTACTGATTTGTTTACCAGAGATAGCTGTAGCAATATCAGCTGCGTTGGCAGACATCCTCCACCAGGTTGAATAGTAATTGATTCAGCACCCCTTGTGATGTGCCCCTAGAGACAAACCTCTAAACAGAGATATCGGCCAGTTTTCCTAATAATCTAACTCGTGAGCAACTGATTTATTAATGCACCGAGTGGAGCCTCTATCCCACAGGACCTCATCTTACTTACTTACTTACTTAGGTGGCGCTACAGTTCGGGGTGAACCTGGGCCTCAACCAACAAGCCTCTCCATTTAGCTCGGTCTTTAGCTAATTGCCTCCAGTTACGCACTCCAAGTTGGTCGAGGTCCCCTTGAACTTGTGCGCGCCACCTTCGGCGATAATTCCCTCTACTGCGTCGTCCCTCGGGGTTAGATTCGAAGACTCTGCGGGCCGGAGCGTTGGTGTCCATTCGCTCTACATGTCCTAGCCATCTCAGACGTCCAATACGCAGTTTTTTGACTAGGTCGATGTCGCTGTACAGCTCGTATAGTTCGTGATTGAATATTCTCCTCCAAAACCCGTCAACGCAAACGGGACCGAAAATCTTACGAAGAATTTTTCTCTCGAAGCGACCAAGGATATCTTCATCCTCTTTTAATAAAGTCCATGTTTCAGCGCCGTAAAGCGGGACTGGGATGATCAAGGTCTTATATAGAGTCTTCTTAGTTGTTCGAGAAAGGGCTTTACTGTTGAATTGCCTTATAAGCCCAAAAAAACAGCGATTGGCAAGAGTTATTCTTCGATTGATTTCTGCACTGATTTTGTTTGCTGAATTTATAGCAGAGCCAAGGTAGACAAAGTCCCTTACTACCTCGAAGTTATCCTCATCTTACAATACGCTTTTTGGAGGTTGATTGCTGTATCAATACCTTGATAGGATCAATACTCCAACGGGTCCCTAAGATCCTACCGCGGGAACTTCCCCATTGATGACCGAATTTTCCTTAAGATCTACCTGCTCGTACTGCGCTTTTTAACACCATTTTCGAGCTAAGAATTCTACAGAGTATGAACTGCCCCTGTACCCCTAAATTCCGAATTTTAAAAACTGTCTGATAGTTAATTGTGCAAATATTTGTATCATTATAAGAGTAGCCGCGTAGCTATCTCTGATACTAGAGATAAAGCCGCCGTTTTATTTATTTTTCTGAGGCTCCGAATGTGTATTAAAAAACTGCCTAAATGGGACTTAAATGCATTGGACAGTCATTCTCAGTAAATTACAACTTGCATTGTAGATGTATTAAAGACATATGGTTTATGAAGTGAATGTGCACTGCGACCATCAGTAGATCTATTGTGCCCCCCAATAGGCACTCTAACGATGGAATAAACCTCTCCAAGATACTAGCAGGGGGCACAATAGACCATTAGATCGCAATGCAAAACAACCCTACAAAAATGATAATAATATGCCTAGATACTTGACCCGTTCTTGTGAGTCGACTCTGATCATTTCCAGTAGGATAGGTTGCATACATTTTCTTTGAGAAGGGTACCACAGTGGTTTTTGTTGGGTTCACTCTCAGCCCTACCGTTTCCCACCATTTCTGCGTGATTCTTAGACCCTCTTTGAATAATTTCGCAAAGCGTTATTTCGAATTTTCCTCTTGCAATAGTGACTATGTCGTCGGCGTAGCTCATCTACAACTAAACCCTACATTAATGGTGATAGTACCCCTCCTTGTGCGCAGCCTCTGGTGGTGCTTATTGTGATGGTCTCTTGTCCCACCTCTGTCTCAGCAGTCCTAGTTCTTAGCATCTCACATATCCAATTACTTGTGGTTTACTCCTTTCATCTCGAGACCCCTCCTAATTGCTTCATGAGAGATGTTGTCGAAGACTCCTTCGATGTCCGAAGGGCGCATACTGCCGCCTCATTGCTCTCCAGTGCATCCTGAACCAAACTTGTTAACCGATAAAGGGCGGTTTCGTTGGATCTTCCTGCTCTGTAGGTGTATTGATTGTGATAGAGAGGTATTGTTTCCAGCACAGTCATCCTTAGTAGGCTATCGAAGACCTTTTCCAACGATGGGTCTAAAGGACATTGGTGAAGTGAACTTGCATTAGAGTGGAAGATAATGAATCATGAACCAGTTACGCTGGATAATGATGGGAATTCACCGCAAAACCAATTTAAAATAACCATTCCAGCAATAGCTCTACTACAACTTTAATTGAAACCACATCTCTTCAATTCTTCGCCAAAATTAAACTACACATTGTTATACAAGGCATAACAATTTCATTTTACAATTTCCTCAATTTCAAACCATAAACTCACTCAATAGCACCAATATTCAAATTAAGTCACATGTGTATGTTTACAACTTAATTAATCAAAAGTGTGATTGAAAAACATTTCAATTTGCTTGAGTAGAAAACAAAATCTCAAAGGAAATACTAATAAAAAATTCAATTACCTTCCAAAGTCATTTGCCAAAGCCCACATGATGTATAGGCTCGAGTCGACGAGCGGATGATTCCAATAAAAATCAAACACTGTTCGTTTGGCCCAAAAACCCCTTGCCACACTATGAATTACAAATATAGATGTCAAAGCACCCCAAAACAAAAAAAAAAAACAAAAGAACAAAACGTTGACACAAAAGAAAAAGATATCACTCGTCGAAAACTCAATGCCCTGACTTTGGGATTTATTGCCACTTTGCTGTTTTTTTTTTTTTGTTTTATTCCTCAAATAAATTTATAAAGGCCGCATGGTTTCGATTACACCCATGATGATAAAAAAAACTTTTTCATTTGCCAGCTATTTTTGCGTATAGGCCAATTAAACAATTAAAACAAACAGAAAAGCATACCATATTTTCTAATTTAAAAAAAAAAGAAAAACAAAAATCAATTAGAGTGCCCACTTGAGAGAGTATTTTTGTCGTCATAACCAAGCCCAGGGATTAATATTTCACATCAGGAAGTAGATTGGATGTTATCGATCAACAGTATTGTTGACAAAAACTCTTTATTTGATTTATGACCCAAATTTTGGTCAGATTATCAATCAAATGAGGATTTGTTGCCAACTCGACTTTCCATTTCGCAAAAATAAATTTCACCTATCGATTAACCTAATTTCAATTGAAATTGTCGATAAATTAATCAAACAATCAAATTAAGAACACAAAATGTAACCAATTAAGAACAACTGTCTGTGGTGGTGCATCGCTTTATTGACCGAATTTGTGATTTGGTTACCTTGTGTGACTAGAATGGAATTTTTATTATCACGGTCTCAGCATTGGTCATAATACTCGCAGCGTGCAAAAGTCCACAAACTCGATCAATGAAAATTCAAATTTCAATAAAATTTGTTATAAGTTCAAAAATTCATTTCGAGGACAATGAACACAAATGAATTATGGAGATGGCCTAAAAATGATTTCAGATCGCGGGGGCGGATTGTTTTATAGCGAAATACATAGAATTTCAATGATTTAGTCATAATTATTAGAGATAAAGTTAAACGTGACTAAAATAATAAAATTTTAAATAGAATTGTGAAAAAAATTAACGAGAAGTGGCACGAGTCTCAAGAAGTTGACCAATAGATCCAGTTCCAGCGAATTGGCGAGACGGGGATCCCTAGGAGAAGAGGAATACACTTTCTGTTTAACTTTTGCGGTTATGCGATTTTTGTTAAACAAATGAGAATATTTAACCAAACAAAACGATTTTTAAGCAGAAAAATATGCTGTGAAGTACAATTATAAAAGAATGCAGTTGGTTTTGAAATGTGAGAACACTCTAAGCTCACGTAGTTTATTTATCTTTTTTTCAGAAAAAGGAATCTGTCCGGAATATGACGTAGAAATTGTACTCGGGGACTTCAATGCGAAAATCTATAAGGAAACCATCTTTGCCAGACTAATCGGTTAGTCTCCACGACACGACAACAGACAACGGTTTCCGACTAAATGATTTTGAAGCAGCTCGTAATACGGTGATAAGTAGCACAAGGTTTCCTAGGCTAAGAATCTCCACGGCAACCTGGCTTTCTTTTGATGGTAGAACACGCAACCAAATCGACCAATGCAAGGCACACGTCCAACATCTTGGATGTGCACACTTTCCGAGGGGCCAACGTTGACTCTGACCGTTTTCTCAATGCAGCTAAATTGAGAGCCAGACCCGCCCGGAAGAAGAAGCTTAACGTTGGACGCCTTAGCACGCCAAAAGGGCCGAGAGAGAGCCAGAAGAGTACCTGTCCGAAAAACTCTCTGCAGTGCATTCACCAACTACAAACGCAAACAACCAGTAGACCGAATCCCACAACATTATCAAGGAGGTGGCCGTGACCACCCTTGGCTACCAGCCACCACCAAAAACGAGCCCTTGGTATGATTATGAGTGCGTTCAACGGATGAAGGTGGCAGAAGATGGACATTAGAAAGCGCTGCAGCGCAAGACAAAAGCAGCGAGAGATGAGTACCAGATCAGAAAAGGGAAGAAAGGAAAATTCTGCATAGAAAGTAATGGGACCACGCAGCTTTGCAGCTCAAGGACATCGAAGAGTCTCTCGAGGGCAGCAACATCCGGAATTTTTATCGGAAAACCAAGCCACTGGCAGCTGGCTTCAAACTCGGAACAGAGGCTCTTCCTAACAGCGAAACGCATCACCGAAATGCAGGAAATGATTAATGAATGAATCATTGAACACTTCCAGAAGTTGCTTAACGGGCAGCAAACAGAAAGAGTGATAGGGTAAGAAGAGAACCCGCTTCCAGTCAATGGCGAATCATTGTTCTGATGAAGTATATAGTCAGTCCGATCAATTGCGAAAGCTTGTGTGAACACTATTGCAAAGGCATAAGCTGGCAATAGCTTGGTCATATGGTTGGAAAAATTGTCCGCTCTGTTGGTTGATTGATAT
Source organism: Brachypalpus laphriformis (assembly GCA_945910035.1). Taxonomy (NCBI): domain Eukaryota; kingdom Metazoa; phylum Arthropoda; class Insecta; order Diptera; family Syrphidae; genus Brachypalpus; species Brachypalpus laphriformis. The sequence continues at coordinate 42,204,709 of OX246753.1, forward strand.
GCCCATGACATCAGTGGTCGCGAAAAAAATACAGTGAATCAGAAGCAAAGGCAAAAAAAATAATAAAAATCTCCGCAGTTATCTGAACGCAACCCCCTCGCTCTCTCTCTCTCTCTCTCTCTCTCTCTCTCTCTCTCTCTCTCTCTCTCTCTCTCTCTCTCTCTTTCCAACGCCCGCACTGTGTAGAAACATGTTAAGAGTATTCATAACCCCTTGAGTGCGCGCACAATTGTATTAGGATGTGAATGCAGTTCAAAAAGCCAAGACAGGTCGACTACATTGGTTCGGCCACATTGAACGAATGAAAAACAACGCTCCAGCCAAGAGAATCTTTGAATCTCAGCCTGGACGGTCTGATATCTCACACCTTATAGGTTGACCGCATTCCTTAATTGTGGGATCGATACAAGTGTAAACCCCCTAAAGCGAGGTATAAAACAATAGTTAAGTAACAAACCCAAAATTGCTTACAAAACAAAACCATATTTAAAATCGTAAATTGAATCTCAGCCCCCAGGTTCGAGGCGAACCGGTATAAAGACCGAACTTCCGGTATAAAGACCAAGCTGTCGCGGATGCTAGAAAACTTGGTCTTCGCAACTGGAAGTAGCGTGCCCGGGACCGCAGAGGAAGGAAAGGAGGTCGGGAGCCCTTCAAATAAGTAACAAGCCAGACAAGCATCAATAAGCACAGCAGGAAGATCGTTAAAAAAACCGTAGTCAGCTATAGACCTATAATAGTAGTCCGTACAATAGAGTCCAACAAAGGCTCAACAGAATATCCTTACACTACCATCACTAACAATTTTACCGGAAAATGGCTTGTATCTGACAAAACACCCTTCCGGCCTTTAGCTCTGGAACTGTCTAAGAACTATTGGCAATCACTGAACTTTGAACGCAGTAAAGTCATTGTATCGCTCCCTGTGTGACATGTCGTATCATCTTGTCAAGTTCATGTTACACATGGTTATTATGCTCCGATAGCATTACTGGCATCATCTTCGAAACAGATTCGACGACTCCGTCAGTACAAAATTCGCTTCAAATAATGAGTTTTGTGGATGCTTCAATATCCAATCGACAAATTTTTTTTTTTGCTGCATATGTTCTCCAGGATTAAGTTCATATATAATAATTGAATTGAATTGAAGGCGAACCCCACAGGCGGATCAGTAGAAATGCGGTGAAGTGGGAGGGTTGTGATACCTTATTTTCGGATCATAACCTCGCTGATAAAAGGAAGAAGAAGAATAAGATTAATTGAATTGAAGATTAATCTTTCCGTAAAATGGTGTATAAGTTAAGCGACGAATAGGTACGAAAACGAATTGAGATTTCCGGACGCCCAACTACACTTTGTCTCCCAGCGACAATGTTTTCGATACAACGGACTGCAGAAACACACACATATGTGTAGTAAGTATCCCAAATGCTGACTCACGGTATAGGTTATCACTGTGCCAAGCTAAATAAAAATCCGTCTAGTAATTTCCGCGTGATTCGTGTACAGACAGACAAAAATTGTATTATTTTTTTTTATTTTACGTGTTACAAATAGTCCCCAAGTTTCTTTTTTTTTTTGCGGTGTCAGATGGTGCATTTTTTCTACAAAATTCTCCACAAACTTTTTTGGCCGTTTCTGTGAAACTTTCTGTGGGATAGTACTGGTTTCGTAAAAAATCGATCTGAAGACATTCATCAATCTTGACAATAGTATTATGGATAGGCTCAGACGATCGACTGCGTCCAAAATCTCTGTACCGATTTGCTTCAAACTTTATATGTATATACCATTTTTGAGCTTTATTTAGTCACGATTTTGATAACATGTTTTGACATTTTGTGACAAAAGGGGTACCTGATTTTTGATCGGAAAATTCATCGATAACTGTAACTTTCGGTTTTCGGAAACTGTCTATTTCTCATAAAATGAATTTGTAAGCCGTATACGAGTATACGAGTATTTGCAATTTAATAAAATTTTGGAAAAAAAATTATCATTTTGCTTGAATTTCAAATCCAAATTGCTAGCGATTAGCTATGTACATAGGTGCTAGTACGTGCTTTCCAACCGTGCACTTTTTTGTAACATATCTGCACAAAATTATAAGTTGTTCGGTCGAATACTGCTCCATAGCTAAATCGCCATGTGTTTACTTTTGACACTCTTTTCTTCTGAAGGGAGAGCAAAATCTCCCGCGTTAATTTGTATCTCCTCCATGTTGGTTTTTTCTTCCTAAATCAAAGAAAATAGAATAAATGTTGATTCAACCTAGTACTGTCTAAAAACAATCATATTTTCAACTTTTACAAATAAAAAACTAGTAAAAGGATGAAAGCACAGACAATCCAAGCAATCTTGTTTGCCCAATATTCAAGGCAAAAGCAAAATAACCGATTAGAGCAATTGACACTGATACATGGTACTTCCTCGAATCAAATCAGAAATTAAACATTCTAATGACAGAATGATTTGAATAAAAGTAAAAAGCCCGACTGAAATTATTTAGTTGACCGCTGCAAGGTTGCGAGTGCTGAAATCCGAAACATGCCAGCTGTTTCTTGTGCATTTTTTTGGCAGCTGACAGTAAACATTATTTGAAGCACACAGTGATATGTGTAACAGACCTGACTGACAAGTAATGATTATTGAGTGATGTTTAGCGATGGGAGATTGAATGCATGGGCCTCCTGGCATTGTCGTTGGTAATGATCACTGCGTTGCTAAACATTACTTTTTCTGTGAAGCAAAAAATATTTTACTAAAAGGATGAATTAAATTGGTGAAGGTTTGAAGAAATCATCCTGATCATGAACATGCTAAGCTTTTACAAAAGTACATCCTCTCATTCTTCTACAGTTTAAGGCTGTAAAACGTTCCCAGACGGAACACAGAGTCTTCCTTGCACTTAGCCATCATATTCAAAATCGAACATTAAAACCATCGTGAAGATGTCACTAAACTTTCGAAATGCCTCTAACGTTTACTCGTATGTCACAACTATACTACATCCTATACCATACTATACTATACTATACTAATGTGCCAGTGCGGTGTTTAGTCAAAACTAGGTTAAGGCTCTTGATAAACCTCAGCATAGCCTTAGGTTCAATGTTCCGAATGTCTGCAAGGCTCTGTAAGGCCCGCTTAATATGGAGAAGTATTTTTCGAGCGGCCACGCGGCATTCACAAAGAATATACTCTGCCGTCTCTTGTTGATCTTCACAAAGCCAGCATGCATCTGTATCTGCTACTCCTATTTTGTGCAGATGATAGCGAAGTGGACAGTGTCCAGTCAGATAGCCGTTAAGTTTATCTTCTTTGCTGAGCTCAAGTAGATTCTTAGCCTCACATTTGTTAAGGTTAATGAACCTTTTTACCTGTATTAAAACAGTGGATTTGGCCCAGTACTCGCCGTGGCCATCAGTTTCCCATTGTTTCATTTTGAGGTTAGTATTACTTTGTTAACCCAAAATAGGGTTCTGGGCTGAATAGTGGGCGGCTGGCGCCTGTTCTCGCTAAGCAGTCCAGCCATTCGTTACCCTCAAAGCCTTCTTGACGATGGTATCTGGGATTTTAAGACTATGGTCGTTTTGAGCGTACTCTAGAATCTTCAGATGGCCTGTAAGTCGCCGATTTTATGGCCCGAAATCTGAGGCAGTCGAAGACCACTCAGCACAGATTCTCTTTTTGCAGCTAGGTGTAGCAGTATGAGGCTGAGCATTGCTCTTATTGATGCCATGGGATACTTTTTCATTGCCCTTATGATACCTAGACAGAAAAACTATAAGGCACACAACATGAGTGGTTGCGAGAAGCCAATCCCTCGGCACTGAAAGAGCTGTTGCGCCAAGTATTTTTGTGTCTTGACCACCGACGCATAGGTGATCATGGGTTTGATAATGGCAATGTAAGACTAGTATATTTTGGGTTTTAACGCCAAGTTTTACCGTGAAGGCGCTGGCACATTAACATCACCTTTGTCCAGTTCCAGTTGTTGTGAGTTCCGGGTGAACGGTTTATCAAGTATAAGTCCTAGATATTTCGCTTCCTTTGATAAGTCGATAGGAACGTTTTCCAGTGTGATTTAATCAAGAACGTGATTCCTTTTCCTGGAAAAGGATACAAGTATAATTTTTATATAGTTATATAGTTTAAGCAATGATTTGACCAGACAATGCTATCTAGCTGATGTCGTACTTTGATTATTTGAAAGCAGTTGTCAGTATAAAGTTTAAAGTGAAAAAAGATCAGCATCACCAAAACGGCGCCTTCTTCCTATTTCGGCGAGGTCTAAAATATCGGCAGGCCTCCCGATGTTGGACCACTCGGTTACTTAATTGTGGGCGCCGCCGGGGCGTAAGTGGTTAGTGTGTCGGATCACTACGCATGCGGTTCCAAGTTCGAATCCCAGAAAGCACCAAAAAGTTTTTTCACGGTCCCACCTCTCGCGAACGTCTGACAAACATCCGAGAGTATTGTTGTCACGGAAAACCTTCTCAAATCGCCGTTCGGATTCGGCATTAAACTGTAGGTACCTTCCATTCGTGTAAAAAAATATAACGCACACAACATGAGTGGTTGTGAGAAGCTAGGCCCTGGCACTTTAAAGAGCTGTTGCGCCAAATATTTTTATTTTTGTTTTTTTGTTACTGAGGCCAATGAAATGCCGATGTCGTCGCATTTGTGTTATCCAGGCATTTATAGACCTGTATCTCCTGCCTCGCGATGTCAAAATGGCTGATTACACGATTATTGAATTAGTGCGCAAAATATAGATTGTTGAACAATTTGTATGGCATATAGCGTCGTATTGCTGGAAACGGAGATTGTTCATATTCATTTCCTCAGTTTGTGGTCAAAAAAATAATCGACTATCATGTTTCTGCCGCAGTCTGGTGGCCAAAACCACTCTAAGACTGAGAGAAGGCCGATTGTGGTCATCGAGCCTTTACGGCCATGCCTCCACTTTGTCTCGATGGGGGACTATCAGTCGATTGACGGAAACCGTTCACATGAACCCGATGCCGAACCCGAATTCCTGACAGAATATACTGGAAAAACCGAAGAACCATGAAGAAAGAGGAGTTGGAGTTCTATACCGATGGTTCTAAAATGGACGTTGGCACGGGAGCCGGAGTTTATTGTGAAGCCCTAGGAATAAACCACTCCTTTAGAATAAGCGACGACTGCAGCGTCTTTCAAGCCAAAGTCACAGCCTTCATAGAGGCTGCTGAAATCATACGCGAAAGCAATATCGTTGGTAAAACGATCACTGTCTATACAGACAACCAGGCAGCCGTTAAGGCTCTGCACTCTGCTGTAATTAGGTCAAGGCTTGTGAGGACCTGCAAATCACTTTTAAACGAGATATCTAAAGCCAATGCGCTCACCCTCTGCTGGGTACCAGGGCATATGGATATCGAAGGAAACGAAAGGGCTGATGAGCTTGCTAGGAAAGGGTCGGCGCTGCACTTATCGCGGGCTCTCCCTTTTGTAGTAACCCCAATAAGTTCCTTACGGAAGAAAATAGAAGATGAAGCCACCGGTTGAGCAAACAGACGCTGGGTTGATCTAGAAACATGTGGAACGGCCAGAGCGCCATGGTCGGCCTTCAGCAAGAAGAGATCAACTTGTCTGGTGAAACTTGGTCGTTATTGGGACCACGCGGAGTGACTTGGTGTGCTGCATAACGACTATTGTAGAAGTTGCAGGAACGAAGAAGAAATTGAATCTATTCGTCACCTGCTGTGTGATTGTCCTGCCCTATCCGTCAGAAGAATGAGGACTCTTGGTAGTTACTTCTTGAAACTGGAGGATTTGGCCAATGTAGAGCTGATGGACCTCCTGAGATTCATATCACTCTCTGGATGGTTCTAGCAGCGGACTATCTTTACAGCGTTTCTATGGTTAAATAATTGGGCACAATGGACCCGAGCTGTTGGTCTAAGTGAGCAGTGACTCTTTTTGGTACAAGGCATCCATCTACCTAATCTAACCTATGTCTCTGTAACGGTCTCCGTTGACCGTAACGCTGTTGCCTTCTTCATTTTCGAAGAAAAATGGGTCAATAATGCCGCCATTCCACAAACCACACCAAAGCGCACACTTTCAGCAACAGCAGCAATATTCTCGGCTGAGCGCATAGGACGAACACGAGGATACGTTGTGTTTTCAATAAGCATGCCTATCTCACAAACTTTCTTCACGAACTTGCGTACAGCAGGCATAGTTGGTGTATTATTTGGGCTAAACTTTCTTTTTAAAATTCGTACTGTTTCGGGAACACATTCCATACATGGTGTATTCACATTCATTCATTCTGTACCGCCGAGATATGTTATTGTGTTTCTGTCGATTTTTTGGCATACCCTGTTATTCCAGAATATACTTTGACACCCAGTCAGTGTATGGTCTACTTGGGTGAGATTATTTGGTTATCCATTTGCAGCTGGGGAACAGTACTCGTAAATGCATTCTTCTCGGAAAAGGTGGTGGATTGTTTTCTTTGCATTGAATTCAACAAGGTTTGGTTTTTCCCATTGCAAGATTTTCTGATTTTCTTCGATAATTGTGTGGATTTGTTCGTATCCCTGAATATGTGAGGCATTGGGACTAACAGGCATGTTGCTTGGTCAAGATGATCAAAATTAGGGAATGGCAATTGCCAGCTTTTATGTACACATGTATGTCATGTGTGTATGATGAATCTCGTCTTAACACACTCGACTTCTACACTAAACCCTCCGTACAGACTTTCTAAGAATCCTTACTTAGTCACTAAAGCTTTATATATATATATATATAGCTGTTTCAATTACCTTCCACTTATTAAAACGTAAATATAGTGTCAATGCTCGATAACGTACTTATGTGCATGACTGTGTGTCTGCCAATCATTAATGAATCAAAATGTCTACAAAAGATTGGCACGTAGCTGGTAATAAAAGCATTTTTAATTTGCATTTTTAGTTGTTTGCGGAACAAAGGCCGTTGTCTCTTAAAATCTTTATAATTGTTAACAAAAGCAAAAAAATTCATTAAATCTTATTTATTATTCCAACTTTTTCATTCTAACAAACTCATTACCCTTTCTCTGTTCTTTCAGTTGTGCACCCGTTCGATAGAGCCCTCCTTCGGACTACTGTTTGGCGATTTACTACGTGATCTCAACGTTGGAACAACCGGAGCGGCTGTGATTATTAGTGCCTTAGATGTGTGTATGAATTTCTCCGGACTATTTGTTGGTCCATTGTTAAAGGAGTTCTCCTACCGTAAAGTTGCCATAGCTGGGTCACTACTCTGTGGCCTGGGCTTGGCGCTGACCTCACCTGCCACTAGTATGCCACACATCTTAGCCACGTATAGTGTTATCAATGGCATTGGTGTGGGTCTATCCACATCGGCTGCCTTTGTCGCCCTTAACCATTATTTCAAGAACAAACGAGGTCAGGCAGTGGGGTTATCCATGGCTGGGACGGCAATGGGTATGCTCATCATGCCACAATTGGTTCGGATACTTCTCGAAGCATATGGCTTCCGGGGAGCAGTTCTAATGCTGGCTGCTGTATCACTCAATGCAGTTGTTGGTGCAGTATTACTACAACCAGCCAAGTGGCATATGATAGATGAAAAGTTGGACGTTGAAATGTTACCTATACCTGAAGTTGATCCAATCAAGGAAGCTGAAGATGAAGATGCCTTGCCAGAGATGAATACGTTGCTATTCAACAAACACCTTGAGCTGAATAACATGAGAAAGAACTTCTCTGAGTTGGCAATGAGCTCGATGAATGGCACTGGCATTCCTAAGAGGCCGACATTCCCAAGGATTATGTCTCTGGCTGGTGTCCAGTCGGCTGAGAGAAACTACTCCAGCAATGACCTGAATGCAGTATTGAGACACCGAAAGCAATCGGTCACATCAAACTTGTCTCTATTAGATTTTACAGGCAGCATACTCCAGGTTCACATGAACACCGGTGATGACGAACTTGAGAAACAGGATCGTGAGATGAGACGGGTGAATACTCTCTCGGGAAGCATTACAAATGACCACCGGGACTCATTCATCAAAATGAAACCAACCGAGAGCGAAAAGAAACAGGCCGAAAAGGATAAGCGTGTCTCCGAAGAGAAAGTAGTAAAGCCAGGATTTTGGAAACGATTTGCAGACCTCATGGATGTTCATTTGTTGAAAGATAAAATGTTCCTGAACATACTCTTTGGCTTGTCGATATTCTATGTGGCCGAGATGAACTTCAAGATGGTTACACCGTTTTTCTTCGCCGACTTGGGATACGATAAGACAGACGTTGCCTTTTGTTTGTCGATTACGGCTATAACTGATATCGCGGCGAGAGTAGTACTTCCTCCGTTATTCGACAAGACGAATATTAAGAAACGAACTGTGTTCCTTATTTCAATTATATTCGTGGCCATCACGAGATCAAGTGAGTTAATGAGACGAGACAGGGTTGCTAACTGTATTACTAACATTTTTTTTTTTTTTAGTAATGGCGGAGCAAACAGAGTGGACGCCTTTAATGGTATGGCTGTCAATTTGTGGATTCTTCCGTGGATCAGCTTTAAGTAATTTCACACTGACCGTGTCCGAGTATTGTTCCCTGGAGAAACTACCCTCAGCATTTGGTTGGCATTTGGTTGGAAAAGCACTGTTTGTCATCTGCTTTGGACCACTTATTGGTAAGTTTATAAGACGGAGTACCTTTCAAATGAAATGAACTTTATTAATACCTTTTTGTGATTCAGATTCACTCTCGTTTAGTTATTTACGTCCCAAAAAACACCATCAGTTATTTCGACCTTAAACTCCTTTTCAGGTTCATTATAAAAAGTTATTTGCGACAGGCTTTGTTTTAAGTCAAGGACCGAAGATTAATCTTCGTTATGATCATGAGAATTTGTAAAAACAAGTCGTTCTGTAGCATTTTCACGTGATGCTGTTATCGCAACTAATTTTCATGTGATCGTGCAGCCTGGCCTTTTCTGATCAGCAAATATGAATAAATCAATAGTTTGGCGGAAATGTTTTTGATCGTTCGTTTAGCTCTCTCACGTTCCGGGTGGGTAGCAAATATTATTTAAAAGCAAAATTTTTTTGTTAGAAAATTTTATAAATAATACAGTGACACCTAACAGACACGTCCCATGAACGGACACCTCCTTTGTGCGGACATCAAATCCACGACCAGCGATTCTAGTGATAATTTACGTATTACACCATGTATGGAATCGTTATTCCCTTGAGCGGATATTTCCCTTAAACGGACAGGGACACTACGTTCCAAACCAAAACTGTCCCTTGAACGGACACAGCTGAGGCTTTGGAACATAAGTACATATGTACTTCAGGCATGAGATGCAGAAGATAGATAAATCGAAAAATTTCCTTATACCTGCAAATAGGGTTTTCCCCTAGTAAGTCAAAATAATTCCCTTTCGCAACATTCTCTTCCGTTGGCATAAAAGGGTTCCTCCGATTTCGTGCATTTGGTTTGAACGTTTATTTTAGGTTAATCTAATTGAATAACATAAAAAAATATGTATACAATATGTACGCAACAATATGTACGCATACTGTCGTCTCCTTTCAAAGGACAGATTTTCCAGTCCCGTTGGTGTCCGTTCAAGAGAGGTTTCATTGCATAAATATTTTTCCCCAACTGCCCCATGCAGGGCCGAGTATGTGCAGGAAAAGAATTTCCCTTACATACTCGTTGTACCCCTTCGGGTAGGGGTTAGAATATACCCGAGGTAGGCATGCCTGTCGTAAGAGGCGACTAAAATCCACCCTCCGTATACCGAGTATGGCGTATACAAAAAAAATGCAATGAACAAAACAAAAGATTTTAATACCCCAGGTGGCAGTCCAGGTAAACTGGAAAATCCACCCTCTTCGGAGGTCGGCTCTACGGATTCTGGGGAGAGCCACTTATTGCACCTTATAAATCCCTTCTCAAAAAGTACAAGGGTATCTCGATCTCCACCAACAAGATCGAACGTCTCCGGAAAAAGAAGTCCGCCGGAAGCGCAAACGCGTGAAAAACGGGACTCAGCGAAATCTAAAAGCATTGAGGAGGAAAACGACGTACTCCGTACCAAGCTTAGCGAAATGGAGCTACTCTATCGTGAGCTTAAGAAAGAGGTAGATTTACTCAGGCAAGAAAATAATGCCTTAAAAAACACGTACCTACAAAAAGAAAATACAGTTAGCCCACATCGCTCAACTAGTCACGAATACCAGACGGATGAAGAAGAGCTAACACGCGAAACGAATTGGGTCGAAAAGAAACGACCCAGCAAAAAACGGAAAGCTGGTTCCTCACCGGAAGTCGAGCCACAAAAAGATGAAAAGCGCAAGGAGATGCAAGAAAAGCAACGACAACCAAAATTACGTCCTCCGCCACCGATAAACGTCGTCGGAATTACGGACTATAATAAGTTGCATTGCCTCCTTAAAGGAACTCTGGCATCGAAGTTTAAGGTGACATCTCTGCGAAACAATACGTGGAAAATCAATGTCGATGATGCCGACGGTTACCGATCAGTATCTAAAAAATTGAATGCCGAAAAGATTCAGTGGTATACTTATGAAAATAAGTTAGAAAGACCACTGCGTGTTGTAGCAAGGGGACTCCACCCCTCGTGCACTAAAGAAGATGTAATGCACGACCTTCAAGGCAAAGGCTTTAAAATTCTTGATGCCGTCAATATTATCAAGAAGGAGAAGCAACAGTCGGAGGGAGATCATGAAAAATTGGTAAAGCGCGGACTTCCACTCTTCATGCTTAGTTTTGATAAAGACGAAAATAAAGATATTATATATGGTATCAAGACTATTCTAAACATCGTGGTCAAAATCGAACCCATGCGTAAGACCTCCAGATCGATCCCGCAGTGTAAGCGCTGTCAAGGCTTCAATCATACGCAGACTTACTGCCAGAAAGAGCCGCGATGCGTCAAATACGCGGGTAAGCATCTCTCGGAAGAGTGTCACCTAAACAAGCAAACCCCAGCCACTTGCATAAATTGCAAAGGAAAACATCCTGCGAACTATCGAGGTTGCGAAGTGGCGAAAGAGCTTCAAAAACGCCGCGATACGCTAAAAAATTCGATGCGTCCGAATATGAAACCAATCAAGAACAGACCCAAAATAGCTATGAAAAAAGCTGCGAAAGGTAGAAAGTCCGCCAATATTAACTTAAGATCGGTGAATGATAAAAAATCCGAAAGTAATAGAGATAAGGTGACAGAAGCAAAATCTCCGAATATTGGTGTGCAGTCTTATGCTCAAGCGGCGAAGACAGTTAAGGGTACGTACACGACCGACAACTCACGGGAGATCAAAGCAAGAAACCGTCCAAACTTTAATGTAAAGACTCCTTCTCAAGTTGCGACATTGAAAAATGGTGATAGAGGTAGTTCAGAAGATCATGTATCCAATGTTTTTTCCCTAATACTTGCGAAACTTGAAGAGCAATGCAAAACAAATAAACTAATTTTCGAGAGACTAGTTGCACTAGAAAACAACATTCATAACACGCGCACTTCAACCAGAATATGAAAGAAACGCTTAAAATTCTTACTTGGAACGCTAACGGGCTCATACGACGAGTTAGAAATATTTATACGAGAAAAAGATATTGATATATGCTTAGTCTGTGAAACTCATCTGACAAAGCAATCGAATATTAAGATAAGGGGATATAGCGTGTATCACGCCTTTCACCCATCGGAAAGAGCCAGAGGCGGATCATCTTTGCTTATAAAAGAATCTATCGAACACTCAGCAGAAATAAAGATTGAATTAGAAGCAATGCAAGTAAGCACGGTACGCGTTAGAAATAGACATTTTGCTTTCAACATTTCGTCTATATATTGTCCACTGCGATGTAAACTTGAAGAAAGTGATTTCACAAACATATTCAACTTCCTTAAACCAAATTTTATTATTGGTGGCGATTTCAACGCAAAACACCCCTTCTGGGGTTCAAGGTACGCCTCTCAGAAAGGTAGAAAGCTTTATAATGCGGGTATGCAATATAGTTGTGATTTTCATTCGACGGGTAAACCAACATATTGGCCGACTGATAGAAATAAGATACCAGATCTGATCGATTTCTTTATTGTTAAAGGTATATCTGGGAACTGTATAAAAGTTGAAGAAAGCTTTGATCTCTCCTCTGATCATTCTCCAATCATTATGACGATAAACGATGCTCTGATTAAAAAAGTAGGTCCGGCCAGATTAACCAGCGCGAAAACGAATTGGGATGGCTTCAAAAAAGATATTGAATCAAATACTGAGCTGAGGGTATCACTTAAAACGCCATATGAACTTGAAGTTGAAGTAGATCGCTTCGTCGAAATCCTACAGAATGCCGCGTGGAAAAATACTCCGAAACCTAACAAAACGCCGGCCAGCTATATTCAAAATTATCCGCAGGAAATAAAAGAGATGATTAAGGAGAAGAGGAAAGCGCGCAAAAAATGGCAACAAACTCGGGCTCCGCAACATAAAGCACATCTTAACCGTTTGTGTAACTTATTAAAAAGATCTATTAAAGACCTTAAGAATAATGAAATGCAAACTCACCTAGAAAGCTTAACGGCAGAAAAAGATTCTAATTATTCGCTTTGGAAAGCTATAAAAGGTATTAAAAAACCTAAAATTCAAGCCGCCCCAATTAGGAAAAATCAAGACGAATGGGCCAGGCATGATAAAGAGAAAGCGCAAGTTTTTGCCGCCCACCTGGAAGAAACTTTCAAACCGCTTGATGGAGAGGCTCTTATTCAAAATATAAATACGTCGTATATTGACAATCGTATAATAAGAAATGCAACACTAACCGAACTTAAGGAAGAAATAAAGAAACTTAAACCTAAGAAGGCTCCTGGATACGACCTAATCACGGGAGAGGTTCTTAAAGCACTTCCGAGAAAAACCCTAATTAAGCTTCTGTTCATTATAAACGCCGCGCTTAGACTGGAATATGTTCCCAGTCAATGGAAAGTGGCCGAAGTCATAATGGTCCTTAAGCCCGGAAAACCACCGAATGAAAAAACGTCTTATAGACCGATTTCGCTTCTTTCAATCATATCCAAAGTGTTCGAGAGAATTTTGATTAGGCGAATACAGCCGGTTATAGAAGAGAGGCATCTCATTCCGGATCATCAATTCGGATTTAGAAGTAAGCATTCTACAGTTGAACAAGTGCATAGAATAACACATGTAATCGAAAAATCTCTTGAAGAAAAAAGGATTTGTTCAAGCGTATTCCTTGACGTCTCTCAAGCCTTTGACAAGGTCTGGCATGAAGGCTTAAAGTTTAAATTACGACAAGTTCTGCCAGAGCACCTATACAATATTTTGAAGAACTACCTTACGAATAGGCTATTCCGCGTCAAATGTGGAAACGAATATTCTGATTTTAAGGAAATAATGGCTGGGGTGCCGCAAGGAAGCGTTCTTGGTCCAGTCTTATATCTATTATACACTCGTGATATACCGCAAGTAGAAGGCACTGAGCTAGCTACATTTGCCGACGACACTGCTATCTTGACAGTAGGTACAACGGTCGAAGATACTACAGAAAAACTACAAGAAGCTTTGGACAGAGTAAATGAATGGACAAAGATTTGGCGAATCGCACTCAACGAGACCAAATCCGTTCATGTAAATTTTACTTATAAGAAAATAAATAATTTGCCGATCTTTTCAAACTTGGTTCAAATCCCGTTTGCAAACGAGGCTAAGTATCTTGGAATGACACTTGATACAAAGCTGAAATGGAAAACGCACGTAAAGAAAAAACGCAAAGAATTAGATAATAAATATCGAGAAATGTATTGGTTACTTGGAAAATATTCCAAGCTTAATATACATAACAAACTGCTTTTATATAAGCAGGTGCTAAAGCCTGTATGGACATATGGTATACAACTCTGGGGTTGTACCAAAATAAGTAATATTCAAATTTTACAAACTTTTGAAAACAAAGTGCTAAGGGGTATTGTTAATGCGCCATGGTATATCCGAAATAGCGATATCCACAGAGATCTTGGCATTAAAACAATCGAAGACGAAATCAAAAACTACGCGAGAAAGCATAAAAGTCGACTAGAAAGTCACGTTAATATTACAATCCTCCAAGTTTTGGATGAAAGAAATTTAGTACGCCGTCTACAAAGAATCAAACCTTTGGACTTAGCGCGTTAAGTAGCCGCGTCTAAACTGCGGAGCTAGCAGGAACTTCTAATGGGAAGCTACCTGCAAAACGTCATTATTTCGTGAAACGAAAACTACTTGATAAGTCGAATACTTAGTTGTAGTAAAAATAAAAACAAGTCTGTTTTGAAGGGAGGTTTTTTAGTGGGTAAGAATCCCACACTACTATGAGCACGCGCTGTCGATCCTCATAGTGTCTTGTTAAAGATTTTCACCTACCCTCGGAAAAAAAAAAAAAAAAAAAAAAAAAAATACTCGTTGAACCAATTGGAGCTTTTGATGAAGCATAGAAGGCTTCTAATATCAGTATTCGTCAGATCGCCTAGATTGTTATATTATAGTAAAAAGCTCCTACGTGAAGTCTTCCTTGGTAAAAAAAAAAAGCTGGGCAATTACAAAGAGCGTTTCAAATCCAGCTTTGGTGGAATTTGTTTCGTCCGCTATACCTGTTTTGCCCCTTGTCCACCTAAGATTTGTTATTTTAATAGCATCCAGCTTCGATTTAAGTCCACTTGTAGCGGTACATCTACTCTTTTCTGGTAAGATGGGTATTTTTGTTCCATATCTGGCGAGTTCATCAGCTTACAGTTTCCTGGAATGTTCCTTTGCCCTGGCACCCAACAAAGGTGAATATTAAACGCCATCTACAAAAGACGATCGCCAATCTAGGGCTTATGTTGAATTAATAGAAAATGTTTTCAGTGAATTGAATGCTGCTTGGCTGTCCGAAAATATGTGGATAACTTGGTTTTTCTTTAACCAAGATAAGACTTTCTTGATCGCCATTATTGCCGCAACGCTTAAAGCAGACATATGTAGATCATATTTCGACAATTCTAAAATATTTGTAACTCGACACGTACTCGACACAGATCCTAGAAATCAGAACGGAATGCAAAAGTCACAGCAAATGCTCAGCGACTAGTTCAAACACCATCCATGGAGTAAGCATGTACTGAAACCTAATACAACCTTAAGGAGCCTATAGACGCTACAACATGGTACGCGTCATGGTACGGTCTGAGTAAATGTTGCCTGCCTGTAGGCAACTTCAACCAAGTTGTCAAACCAGTTTGACGGTTGGTGTCTGGTACGAGTAAAAATCAAATCTGATTTGATTTTTGAGGCGGAGCCAATGGTTTCCCCACCATGTCTGTGCGTATGTATAGAAGTTGGCGGACATTTCAGTCGAACATCATTTGAGTGCAAATTTTCAACAGGATAGCATCTATCTGTTCCAGCAATATAAATGCATAAAATAAAAAATACGACTATATGGCGTCTATCGCAAATACCGAGGGTTGGAGAGAATTTTTTGTATCTCTGAAAGATCTGCCTGCACTTTGGCAGGTCAAAGGAGAGATTTTCATTTAATATAAGGGGTTATACGCAGTTAGAAATTTCAAAAAATCGATTTTTTCAATTCCGCGCTTTCGGAATGTACATATGGGATATTTGACTATATTCTTTGAAAATTTCAAATGGATCCAGCAAATATTCTTGGAAATACACGCACATTTGTAAGAACGTCCCGGAGTGTGTGTCTTTTGAAACTTTGAACGCGTTTTTCTCAAAACGGTATTTTCAAAGTCGGTGAGCACGATTTCTCAAACACGGCAAAACCAATCGGTCTGAAATTTTAACACAATCTTCTCAGATATATTCTTTAGGGATTGATCGAAAGAATAAGATTTCCGAAAATAATTTATATTTTTTTAAACAATTTAAAGAAAAAATTCGAAAATCGGAATTTTTTTCTTTTTGGAGCCGCCATTTTGTGAAAAATCTAAATTTCGACTATTCCTTCGATCAATCCCTAGACTTATCTATCCACTAATAGAATCTTTTTGGTTTTTTTTTTATTTTAAATAATCCAAACCGGAGATATCGTGCTCACCGCCAGACACCTTTTCTTGGAGGACCTCCAGGAGATCGTCTACAGGAGCACTGTAACTCAATATTTTTAAAAATGAAACATGCCGATATAAAGTTAAAAGTTACCACTACATGTGTTATTACTTTTTATATTTGTTAAATAAAATCCTTTTTCAGAAAACCTTTAAATAAACAACTTTTTTGGCCTTGCAACGTCGCAAATTGCGGTGGATCAACATGGTTTGAGTGTGTGTATGCTAAATACCCAACATGGTACGCGTACCATGTTGTAGCGTCTATTGGCCCCTTTAGACACTCCAGTCATTGACTTACTATACATATATGGACTGCTAGTGAAATGTCAGTTCCATACAATCTCTGCCTAAAAAATTTTTTTTTTTTTTCGTGGGTAGGTGAAAATCTTCATGAGACACTATGAGACCGTGTACTTATAGTAGTGTCAGATTTCTACTGACTAAAAACACCCTTCCCTTCACTTTGTTTACTACGACTAAGTTCGACCTTATCACGTAGTTTAAGCTTCAGATTTATATTCGCGTGAGGCAGGTAGATTTTCAATAAAAGCACCTGCTGAAACCGTCCTGACATGCGGCTTTTTGTCTTATTGCGCTAATTCGAACAGTTTCGTTCTTTGAAGTCGGCGCGTAAGATTTGTCACATCCAAAGTTTGGAGTATGGCACAGTTGCAATGGCCATGAAGACGAATACGAAGCTTGCGAGCGAAGTTTTTTATTTCGTCCTCCACGGTAGCTATCCCTAAGTCTCTGTGGATATCATTGTTTCTGATATACCACGGAGCGTTCATGATTATTCTTATAATTTTATTTTCGAGTGATTGTATGAGATTCCTATTGCTTGGTTTGGTACAACCCCAGAGTTGTAAACCGTACGTCCACACGGGTTTAAGCACTTGCTTATACAGAAGCAGTTTGTTATATACGCTTAGTTTGGAATATCTTCCAATTAGCCAATACATTTCTCTAAGTCGATTTTCGACTTCGTCACGTTTCTTTTTAACGTGAGGTTTCCATTTAAGTTTCGCGTCTAGTGTCATTCCCAGATATTTAGCTTCGTTTGCATGCGGAATTTGTACCGAGTTAATGAAAACGGGAAGGTTGATTATTTTGTTGTAAGTGAAGTTAACATGCGTCGATTTGGTCTCGTTGAGAACAATGCGCCAAGTTTTTGTCCACTCACAGATTTTATCCAAGGCTCGTTGGAGTTTTATGGTTGCTGACTCGATTGAACTTTCCGTTGCCAGAATAGCCGTATCGTCCGCGAACGTAGCTACAATAGTGCCTTCAGTTTGTGGTTTGTGCCGAGTGTACAGCGAGAATAAGATAGGCCCAAGGACACTTCCTTGCGGAACTCCGGCGGCGATTTCTTTAAAATCAGAATATTCAGTTCCGTGCTTGACACGAAAAAGTCTGTTTTTGAGGTATGATTCTAAGATCTTATGAAGTTGCTCCGGAAGGATTCGTCTTAGCTTATAATTTAATCCATCGTGCCAAACCCTGTCGAAGGCTTGAGATGCGTCAAGAAAAGCACTAGAACAAATCTTTTTCTCCTCGAGGGCTTTTTCAATTTCGTCGGTTATTCTATAAACCTGGTCAATTGTGGAATGCTTGATTCTGAACCCGAATTGGTGGTCAGGTATTAGGCGTCTCTCTTCAATGACCGGAAGAATCCGTTTCAGAAGGAGTTTTTCAAATACCTTCGATATTATTGGTAGTAGCGATATCGGTCTGTACGATTTTTTGTCATTTGGAGATTTCCCCGGTTTCGGAACCATTATGACTTCTGCGACTTTCCATTGATTTGGAACGTATAATAATCTAATGGAAGCATTTATTAAATAAAGCAATTTTAATAGTGCCTTTTTTGGTAATTCCTTGAGGATTTGTCCGGTTATTAAATCATAGCCAGGAGCTTTATTATTTTTCAGGTTTTTTATTGCCTGGCAAAGTTCTATAAGTGACACACTTTTTATTCTACGGTTGTCAGATGTCGTAGTCGTACCGGTAAAATCGTCTATCAATGTTTCTCCATCAAATGGCTTAAAGGTCTCTTCTAAGTGCTCGGCAAATAGATCCGCTTTTTCTTTGTCACCTTTTGCCCATTCGTCGTTGTTTTTTCTTATCGGTGGCGAATGTATTTGGGGTTTTTTAATTCTTTTGACAGCTTTCCAGAGCGAGTAATTAGTGGTTTTTTCGGCAGTTAAACCTTCAAGATAAGCTGAAGTCTCTCGGTTTTTTAGGTCTTGGATCGCTTTTTTAAGCTTATTGCATAGGAAATTCGAGTGGGTTTTATGCTGGGGAGCGCGAGTTTGTTGCCATATTTTGCGTGCTCTCCTCTTTTCTCGAATAAGTTCTTTTATTTCCGGCGCATAATTAGCTTCATTGCATGGGACTTCTTTCCTCCTTAAAGGTGTATTTTTCCACGCGGCATTCTGTATTGATTCAATAAATTTGCCGAGTTCATCTTCTATTTCGAAGGGTGTTTTGAGCGATACATTTAAGACAATATTTTCTTCGCAATCAGTTCTAAAGTCGCGCCAGTTAGTTTTTTTGTTAGTTAATCTAGGCACACCTTCTACTGTCATTAGTCGGTCACTTATTGTCAAGATTACAGGCGAGTGATCTGAGGAGAGATCAAAGCTTTCCTCTACTTTCGCAAAATTTGGAGATACTCCTTTTGCTACGAAGAAGTCTATTAGGTCCGGTGTTTTTGCTGTATCAGAGGGCCAATACGTCGGTTTCCCCGTCGAAAAGAAATCATCCCCGAATTGCATACCGACTTCGTACAGAAGTGCCTTTCCGTGAATTGGATCTGGAACCCCAAAAGGTGTGTTTTGCGTTGAAATCGCCACCTATAATGAAATTCGGTCCAAGTGAGTCAAGGAGACGTACAAAGTCGTTACTTCTACACGTGCATCGCGGAGGACAATAAATGGACGCGATGTTGAAATACGAGTGCCTATTCTTAACTCGAACTGAACTTGTTTGCATTGTATCGATTTCAATCGTCGTATTTATGGAGTGCTCAATGCAGTCTTTAATGAATAAGGAGGATCCGCCTCTAGCTCTTCCGGAAGGGTGGTATGCGTGATAAGCACGATACCCTCTTATTTTTACTCCGGATTCCTTTGTCAAATGAGTTTCAGAGATCAAGCAAATGTCAATGTTGTCAATCCGTAAGAATACTTCTAATTCGGCGTTTTTTTTGTAGAAGGCCGTTTGCGTTCCATGTTAAAAATTTTAGTAACTGATTCATATTCATATGGGAGTTCTTTTTTGGAGGGTTTTAACTCGAGCTTGCTCAATTTATCAAATATGACTTTGTTTACCTTCGTTTGCTCCTCAAGTTTCGCAAGAATTATAGAGAAGACTTGGGAGACTGGGTCTACCGTAACACCGCTTTGCTTGTTTTCTAGCGACGCAGCTTGAGCATATGTTAGCGTCTCTGGAGATTGTGGCTTTTCCTTTGATTTTGCCGAAGGAACTTTACTTTGCTCGACTCTCGTCTTAACTTTGACGTGTTTATTGACGGTCGTTACCCTTGGCTTAGCAGTTTCACGACTATTTTTAACCGATTCTGCGCTCTGGCGTTGAATATTTTTAAATGTGTCTCGCCTTTTTTTGAAGCTCTTTTGCCACTTCGCAACCTCGATAGTTCGCTGGGTGCTTTCCTTTGCAGTTAATGCAGGTAGCCGGTGCCTGCTTATTTAGGTCACACTTTTCCGAGAGATGGTTACCAGCACATTTTACGCATCTCGGCTCTTTTGACAATAAGACTGTGTGTGATTAAAGCCTTGACAGCGTTTACACTGAGGTATCGATCTCGTACTCGTACGCATAGGCTCAATCTTGACTACGATATTCAGAATAGTTTTGACGTTATAAATATCGTCTACATTTTCGCTCCTGTCAAAGGTAAGCATAAAGAGCGGAAGTCCATGCTTGACCATGATTTCCTGGCCTTGTTCCGTTTGTTGCTTCACCTTTTTGAGAATATTGACGGCATTAAGAATTGTTAAACCTTTAGCTTTGAGGTCGTTCATTACGTCGTCTTTTGTGCACGAGGGGTGGAGCCCCCTTGCTATAACACGCAGTGGTCTTTCTGACTATTTTCATAAGTATAGTTCTTACTGTAGTCCGTTATGCCAACGACGTTTATTGCAGGCGGAGGACGTGCTTTAGCTTGAGTTTGTTTTGGCTTCGACTCATTTTGCTTGTGTTCTTATCGCGGCTCGATTTCGGGCGAAGAGCCGGCTCTGCGTTTTTTGCTAGGTCTTTTCTTTAAGACGCAATTCGTTTCGCGTGCAAGCTCTTCTTCGTCCGTGTGATATTGTGGATTAGCTGCGCGGGGAGGGGAATCTTCGCGTTCTTTTTGTAAAAGCGAGTTCTTTAGAAGCTTGTTTTCCTCTCTCAGCATGTCTACCTCTTTTTTGAGCTCTTGGTAGAGTCGATCCATTTCATTAAGCTTATTGCGAAGTTCGTTATTTTCCTTCTCAAAGCTTTTACATTTCTCTGAGTCCTGTTTCTCGTGCGCTTGCACTTCCGGCGGACTTTTTTTCCCGGAGACATTCGGTCTTGATGGTGGAGACCGAGGTACCCTTGAACTTTTTATAAAGGGATTTATCAATTGCAATAATTGGCTCTCCCCAGAATCCGTAGAGCCTACCTCCGAAGAGGGTGGATTTTCCAGTGAACCTGGACTGCCACCTGGGGTATTAAATCTTGTCGTTTTACTCATTGCATTTTTTTGTATACACTTTAAGCCCGGTATACGAAGGGTGGATTTTAGTCGCCTCTTACGACAGGCATGCCTACCTCGGGTATATTCTAACCCCTACCCGAAGGGGGTAAAAAAATGACGCCAACATGAACAGCCCTCTTGGTTCGGATGGAAAAATGTGGAAACAAATTGCCAACCATCTTGCATTTCTCCATAGAATGGTAGAGACACCTCTTGGGTTTGTTTGGATTTGCTAAGTAAATTGTTGAGGCATTGTTTGCAACAGATGTCACCTGCAAAATGTACTAGTTCAAATAATTACTAATAGATGGAACCAATGAAATTTAAATAAAACATCGTTTTATACGCATTTGACTGACCCATATTTATGACGAATTATGTAATATGTTAAAGAAAACACTGTCTTTATACACCCCACTGCATCCAACGAAATTTCAAACAAGTGTGAGTTTCCATTTTTTTTCCGCTCTGAACCAAGAGAGCTATCGCTAATGTTGGAACCAACGCGAAGTTGGCTACTAGAAGTCCTTATATAGTATGTCAATGACTCCAGTATTCGATCCTTGTTAATAGCAACAGGACAAGATATTATGCTATCAAATGTTCGCGAGAGGTGGGAGCGTGAAAAAACTGTTTGGTGTTTTTCTAGGAATCGAACATTGAACAGTGGTCCGATACACTAACCACTGCGCCATGGCTGTGCACTCAATGCTTCGGTATGCCTCGGTAATTCTTACGAAACATAAGATCTTTTTTTTTTTTTTTGATAAGTCATAGAACTGCCCTTTCTTTCCCACTCATACTTAATTGATGATTCGGTACATCCTCCCTAATCCCATATTTGAATAGTTCCGCTAGAAAACTATCGGAGTCAAAACGTTTGTTATTCTTCAGCTTCCTGATAGATAGGTCGACCCCACTCTAGCTATGTACGGGGACTTCTGTTGGAATTAAGTTTACTACTTATCCTAACAGTTTTTGTTTGATACTCCTTCTGCTGGATATGCTCTTTGTGATTATACCGCTTCTTGCATATCCGTGAGTAGGTCTCACTCACATTTTCAAAGAGCTTGCGTTTCTGGCTTAAAATAAGTTGCAAACATTTTTTACAAAGCTCCAAATGTGGTTGCTGTCTCTGACTTTTCCATTATAGAAAAAAGAGAAAGAATGGCAAGACTGAGCTTAGAAGTCATGAGTGGCATTTCAGGGTTTTTGTGACTGTTTTACCAGTTCATTGAAAATGTACATAACTTGTTTGCAGACTGGCAATCTTGAACATTCTCTAAATCTACCCATGTTCTAGACGACTTAACTAATACTTAACTCTATCTTCGCCAAGTTCAAAGAAGAGATTATTTGAACCCTCTTAAAAAGGCAATATCAATGCACGTTCCAAAGACATCGCGAGGCAGGAGAGGCAGGCCTATAAATGCCTGAATCACACAAACGCGACGACATCGACATTTCATTGGCCTCAGTAACCGAGTGATCCAAAATAGGGAGGCCTGCCGATATTTTCTGAGGTCAAATAGGCGAATCAGTAGAAATGCGATAAAGTAGGTGGGTTATGATGAGTAGAAATGCGATGATTTGGGTGGGTATAATCCCTTATTTTCGGATCATAACCTCACCGAAATAGGAAGAAGAAGAATTAGAATTGCAAGATTTACCACTAGTTTATCCAATTTGAGTGTTAGTAAGTAGGTCTGAAGTTGGTTTCAAATTTTTCAAAAGTTTTCGTTTTTATGTTTGTTGGATGATCCAGGGGGAGGGTTGCATATGCTTGGGCCTGATTGCCTACATTTTAAGATAACACCGCTCACATGCTAAAAGCTCACCTAAGACCGTTGTTTCGTTTCTTTTCAAAACCTTGGCTCTGTATTGGACATATTCCATGTGGTCCTCGACGTGGTCGTTTTAACACAGCCGCCTGGATCAAAAGTAGTGTCCATCGATACTCTTCTGGTTACTTTTCCAAACTGTTCAGATAAAATCCTTAATCAAAGGAATTTAATCGAAATAGGCATCGGGATCCAGGACAGGAGAGTACAAAACTGCATTCACTTAAAATGCTGTGTACATGCCTATGTCTCTACAGTTTTCGTATGCACACCCGTTGAATCTTTTTTTTTTTAATAATAATGGCACGAATTGAGCTTAAATCAAAAATCTTTATTCATTATGAAGAATGGTTCATAAAATTATGTTTTGAACACGACAGGCATATAGCTTCCTCAACTGTTTTTGACCAAGCGCATTCTGTCAGTCCAATTTCGGGCCACTCTTTCGAGCATTTGGGGTTCTACCTCAACAATAACGCGCTGAATAATGACTTCCATAGCCTGAATAGTTTGCAGTTTATCAGCATACCCCAAAGACGTTATAAAGCCCCACAGGTAGTAATGGATTGGCGTCAAATCGCATGACCTCAGTGTCCAACTCACTGGTCCATTTTACGATATAATGTGTTCGTTGAATCGAGTCCTCAGTAAATGAATTTATGCAATTTCGGAACTTCCATCACACTTTCACTCAGAGCGTCAACAGTTTCTTCTGTATGCGCATTACGTTGGCGCCTTTTTGAGTGTATATGATACGAAATTTATCCACAAAACCACGAAAAGCGAGCTCAGTTGGTCGATTATGAAGACCAAAAATATTAAGTAATATTCTATACGTTTCGTGAATTGAAGACCGACTTCCAAATAAGTTTGAATGATACGGGAGCGTTCTTCTGGTGTAAGTCTATTCGTGATCGTTTGGATGTTATACCTATAACACGGTCTGTCAGTCTTAAAAAACACCCTTTATCAACATGAAAGATATAAGGAGCGTAGGCATGTATACGCCCCTTACTGGAAATTGCCTCTTTAAAATTTCTTAACATATGGTATATAGAGGTATGCAGAACACGAATTTGAAAATGCGGATAAAATTTACAACAAACTCTCTAAAAAAAAAAAAGAACAAAACCGAGGTGGTTTGTGTCAGTGATTGAGATGATCATTCTTTTCGTCGTTCTGTTTTTAGGGTTTGAGTACACAATATCTCACAATCTGCTATATAATGTACCTGCAACCAGATGGCACTCGTATGACAGTTATACTTGAATTTTGTAGCGATTTTCTTAAATATACTTACAAATTCAATCGTATTTACACACGCAAATTTTCTTTTCAATTTCAGGTGCTATCCGTGACATAACGCAAAGCTATCCCATCTGTATTCATGCCCAAAGTGTTTGCATTTATATCTGCGGCATCGCTTGGGGAATTGAATATCTTTGTTCGTATCTGCAAAGACGTAAGAAGAGCAAAGAACAACAAATTAATATTAAACAGTAACACAAATACTAATAATAAAATTTATTTTAACTTTAAAATAACTGCTTACTAAAAGATGATTAATTTCATTAAACTTAAATCTATTTGTTAAGTTATTGTTATGTTTTATTATTATTTTCTTTTTTTGTTCGTTTTTTTTTCGCTTAATCAATTCAAAACTCATTTTATTTTAAGACATGAATATTTTTTTTTTTTTTTTTTTTAATTTTTGATTTGAAATAATATAATATCCAACATCAACTTATTATTTTGTGATAGTTCAAAAGAAAGGTATATAGAAAGTAATGTATATGATTAAAACAAAACGGAGGCGAATGACCAACAATATTAATAATTTTTAAAATAACATTAGCATAAGAAAAAAATCGTAGAATTTCCTGTCAAAAGTACTTAAAACAACAAAGAAAAACAAAATTTATTTTATAACAAAAAAACTTTTATCGGACAAAATTCGATGGCGAATAAGTTTGAGAAGAAAAGAAAAAGTATTAACTTTACCTTCCTAAAGAAAAACAAAACAAAAAAAATGTAGTTTTAAGTATATTTTTTTAATGGAAAGTAATAAAACACAATTGCAATGAAAACCAATTATGATGTTAACAATTTGTGTTTTAGTTTTTCTGATGTGTGTAACAGTTTATAAATAATAATTACTTAAGTGTAAATTTTATACATACTGACTAATAAAAACAAATACTATGATGTAAATATTTATTTAGGTAGTAACAAATTATACTTTATATATGCATATATTTTTGGAAAAAAAATATTTCATATTTAGTTGAATGAAAAACAGTCGACAACAAAATGAGAACAAACATGAAAAAATAAATAAATATTGTTTTATGAAAAACGAGAAATTATTCGTGTTTTATTTTTACATGTTTTTTTGAATTTTCCAGACTCTTGTTTTAACTGGTTTTTGGCTTAAAAAGAATTCTTTTAAAATCAGGTGTGTGAACTAGGGTGTCCCTTATTTTTCGAAATTTATTATTTTTTTTTTAACGCATATGTTAATTCGCGGATACAAGCTGTCAGACTGAGGTTCCTTAGCGGTGTTGCCGAAATAACTCGTAGGGATCGAGTGCGCAACACCAGAGTCCGCGAGGCGCTCAATATTGAGCAGCTACTTCTCCGAACAGAATGATCTATGCTTTGATAGTTTGATCACGCAGTGCGCATGCTCCAAGACCGGCTTCCAAGACGTGCCATGATTGCCGTGCTAGCAGGTAGGCGACACCCCAGTAGGCCTAGAAATAGATGGTTGATTCCTCCTGATGAGTTGGAGTTGGAGGATCGAGAAGGATGGAGTGTACACCTGAGCATCCTACCCCCGCGACTCTCATGAAGGATTAGCGGGCCATTGAAAATATATGTATGTATGTGTGTTCTTATTTTGTTTATTTTATCATAAGAAAAATCAAAAAAAAAAAAATTAGGTCATTTGGAGCATTTTAACCCGTGCCGACTTGGATCGAAATATGTCAGTACAACTTACGCGAGAATAGTAGCACGTGCCTGAGTTAATGTTCATAGCACTTTTAGTTTTTAAACGATAAACACGTCTTTTTTTTAAATCGGTTAAAGATGTCACTGCAATTAAGAAGTCTTCTTCTTCCTCTTCCATCGAGGCTATGTTCCGAAAATAAGGGATCACAACCTTCCCGCTTACCGCATTTTTACTGATCCGCCTGCGGGATTTGCCTATTTGACCTCAGAAAATATCGGCAGGCCTGCCGATTACTCGGTTACTGAGGCCAATGAAATGCCGATGTCGTCGCATTTGTCTGATCCAGGAGTTTATAGGCCCGCCTTTCCTACATCGCGATGTCTTTGGAAAAGGTGCAACCTGTTATTAGTTTTGAGAAACGAGAAGCATGGTCACGTCTCTTAAGATTATAGATGTATCAAGCGATGTTGTTATACAAAACATTTAGTTTTCTATGACTAGAATAGTTTAGTTTATAGAAACTCCAACATCCATATATTAGTACTGACAAAAGAAGCGTCTTTCTCAATAGCATTTTAATTTTCGTGT
This sequence comes from Brachypalpus laphriformis, assembly GCA_945910035.1. Classification (NCBI taxonomy): domain Eukaryota; kingdom Metazoa; phylum Arthropoda; class Insecta; order Diptera; family Syrphidae; genus Brachypalpus; species Brachypalpus laphriformis. The sequence continues at coordinate 42,230,999 of OX246753.1, forward strand.
GCAGAATGTGCTGAGTGGCCCATAGAGTACGCAGTCCACGATAAGCCCTGCCGATAGTTACATTAATATGTGTATCCCAAGAAAGGGTGCGATTAAAGACCACACCAAGATTTCTGGCAGAGGCAACCCACTCTGTTGGCATTTGATTGAGAGGAACAGGTTGAACATCTGAAAGATCAATAGCTCTACGGTGTATGACAAGCACTTTGGATTTGTTGGCATTCAGTTTTAGATCATGTTCAATTGGCCATTTGAATATACTTGAAAGATCTTCGTTTAAAAGATCTATTGATTTTTTTTATTTTACCTAAGAGACAATTGAAGAGAAGTTGGACGTTATCTGCGTACATGTGAATTTTTCGATACTTTATAACCTTAGGTAATTCGTTCACATACAACGAGAACAGAGTGGGACCAAGAATAAATCCTTGCAGTACTCCACTTAGCACGTTCATAAATCGAGAGGACTTTTTACCAGCAACTACCTTTTGGAGTCTGCCACACAAATAGGACATCATAAGGTTAGTTGATGGTATCAAAAACTTAAATTCACTTCTTAGTTTGCTGCAAAGAATCGAATGATTAACTGTGTCAAAGGCCTTTGAGAAATCAAGAAGTGTTAATAAAGTGGCGTAGGTTTGATCCATTGCATCAAGAAGTGTTAATAAAGTGGCGTAGGTTTGATCCATTGCATTCCGGCACTCTTCAACTACAAACAATAAAGCTGTTTTACAGCTTCTTTTCGGGCGAAAACCGAACTGGTTTTCACAGAGTAAGTGATTCCTATTCAAATATTTTCTCATTTGTAATATCTTCAATTTCTCAAAAACCTTTGAGAAGTAGGGTAGAATAGCTATGGGCGTATATTTTATGTTTAGTTTTCTAATTATACACATATACCTACTTGTAAACTTTCTTTAAGTTAATTATTATATACAAATGAATTGTAATAGTAATATTTACTAAAATAAAAATATACATACATACATATTCAGCGCGATTTTTCGTTTTATTTTTTTGGAATCGGGACTACCTTAACTTTTTTCCACTCAGTAGTAAAAGAAGACTTAGTCAAAATGGACTTATAGACGTAAGTTACAAAAGGCAAGATGAAAGGCAGCAGAAGTTTTAGAAATTTTGAATTTAAGCAGTCAAGACCCATGGCATTGGCCTTAATTGATAGAAATGCTTCGGTAACATCCTCTTCGAAAACAGTGCTAAACCAAAAGTAACCACCACTTTCAATTTCTGATTTTTGGTCAAGGACATCAATACCTCTCGATAGAGTGCTAGAAGAGGAAATTAATTCTTTATTTAACTTATTGCAATCAATATCATCAGGAAGTACTGAACTTTGCCTACCAATGCCTACTTGACGAAGCTGTTTCCACAAAGTTTTCCCAGTCAAGTTTGCTACTGTAATAGGTAAGCTTAGCTTCCCTAATTTTTAACACATTTTTGTTTCGTAGAAAACAATAGCTAATTAGGAACTCTTCAAGACGATACTTTTCCATTTTCTGAAGGCCGTATTTCGTTTTTCCCTGAGATAAAGGTTGTCTGAGTTCAACCATTGAGGTGACCGAGGATTATTCTTTTTTGTCTTCAAGGGAACGTGCTTATCATATAAGAAAAGTATTTGCTACTGGAGAAATATTACCTGTTCATCAACCGAAGGCATATGATAGATACGATCCCAGCTAGTCTGACAAGTGTCATGAAGTAAATCAGCATATTTTATGCTACAGTAGTCTCTATATTGATACGTTGACTCACTGCAAGCATTTTAAACATCAAACGTTAGATAAATCAGGTCATGTTTTGAAAAACCCGGAGCGGAAAGCTGATTATAGAACAGACATTTAGACATATCAACAACAAAGAAGACGTCTAAGAGGGTGCTTGAAAAGCCTGAGAAATGAGTTGGAGTGGACGAGTTAGCTGCGAACAAGTTTAGTTCTTCCATGTTGTCAATTAATGATAGGAACCCGACGTACGAGTATCTAACAGATTAAAATTAAGGTCACCACAGAGAACAATGTTTAACGTTTCTTGAAGAACATTAAACAAAGGTGTTAACCTAATATTCTTACGCGGTCTGATAAAAATGATACGCGGATAAAAATATATTCCATAGGACACCCTGGAGCTTACTTGTGAATAATTTTACACATAAGTGCTTCGCTCGCATGGATTGCAATGCCACCCTCAATGCGTTCAATTCTGTCAGACCGTTAAGACCTCCTACCTCTGACATACGGACCATGGCGCCCACAAAGGGAATAAATAGTCAAACAATAAACCATGTTGTCAACTCTGTCCACTTTGCCAGTCACCCGATATGAGGACATAATATTTCGACTAGTTTTGTTTTATTTATTTATTTATTTTTATAACTTACTGACAAGTTGAGGACCTGGACTTCAGCCAGTAGGCCTCTCCATTCAACCCTCTTGCTTGTGACTTGTAACCCACTTGCTTGTGTCGTCCTCTACTGCGTCGTCCATCCAGGGTGGATTCGAAGAATCTCCGGACTGGAACGTTTGGCCCCATCCGCTCTACATGTCCCAGCTATCTTAGTCGGTGCAATTGAACTCTTCTAAGTCGATGTCATTGTAAAGGCCGTATACTTTGGCATTGTACCTTCTCCTCCACTCGCTGTCTATGCAGACAGGACCAATGATTATACCAAGAACTTTTCGCTCAAAGTCACCAAGGACATCTTCATCCGATATTGAAAAGTCCTTCATCATACAGCAGGGCTGGGGGGATTAGTGCTTTATACAGAGTTACCTTAGTAGTTCGAGATAGGGCTTTGTTACTCAATTCCATTCTTCGTCCATAAAAACAGCGATTGGAAAGAGTAATTCTTTGTACGATCTTCTCACTGATTTCTTTTGGTCACCATAGAGCCTCGTAGATAAAGTCTGTTTACTGTACCTCCAATGTTGGCTTGTAAGTTACGTACAATTCTTTCAAGTGCAATATGTTAAAGAGATCGCGTCACCTTGTCTACGACCATTTCTGACATCGAACAGTACGGTAGTGTCCTTACCGAGTAATGGAGCAGCGAAGGTTCTCTATCGCCATCCTGCTTGTTCGACTTAGCATTTCACGTGGAGACAGAAAGATCGTTGTCTTTTTTTTTCGTTTGCAATGGTCGTCATCAGTAAAATCATCCGTATACGAGGCTGTTGATTGCTTCGTAACTACAATATATATATTTTTACACAATCCGGATAGCACAACTTCAAAACCTGGACGGCCATATCTTTACACACAACGACTAGGGCGAGGGGCCGGTTACACCGATGACAGTAGCCCGCAATTCGGCGGTATGAGCGCTGCCGTTCGCCCAGTGAGAGCTCATCCACCACCATCTTTTTCTCAGCACCCTAGCTCTCTAAAATCCTTGGACCCCTGCTCCAAATGTGTTGAAGTAACTCAAATACGGTATGCGCCTGACTGCATGCATCACTGTTGATTCCATCATGGGAATTTCTCCGCGCACGTCCTTCTTCTGGCTTAGGCTAATAAGGATTAATAGAAAAGCCTTCTTACGCGAATCATTATAACATCAAATAAATGCATGTGCATGTAAACCTTCTCTGTTCCAAAATATTTACCGATGTTCTCGTTACTATACCTCACACGGAATGACAATAGTAGCATCTTAGATAAAACTAGCAATTTATGATCTTTTCCATCAAAACTACGTCACTCGTTTAATGGCTTCTGTAAGATTTACAAAGACACAAAGTGTGTGATTTACTTATCATAGTCGAAAGAGATACGAGCCCCCAAACGGCCTACCACAATCAGAAAATTAAATCCCTTATCTCTTCCATAATTATCTGCATCCATGGGATGGACTTATTTCAATCCGCAAATCAGTAGCGCTCAGTACCTTGATGAAGTTTGTAGTAACCAGTTCGAAAACGTTTCGTCTACAAAATGAAAAAAGTCACAAGACTAGAGGCTCCAGATGGCGGTTGGGGTATACTCGTGTGCTTCGGAATGGCCATGCCATTTGTAAGTACTAGGTTTTGTGTTAAAATCCTTGAAAGAAGAAGTTCATTATGTTCCATTCTAGATCTGCGGTCTGGGAGCCATACCCTCCTTCGGTCTAATCTTTGGTGACTTCCTTAAAGGCATCGGTGCTGAGACAAGCGCCATTGCTATTATTACGAGTGCGTTCTTTAGTGCCTTCAGCTTTGCGGGACTGTTTACAAGTATACTATACAAGAGATATTCATTAAGGTCTGTAGGGCTTCTTGGCGGCGTACTCTACTTCATTGGATCTGTGATGCAAATCTACGTCAAATCAACGATTGAATTATTGGTGGCCTTCAGTTTGATACAAGGAATTGCCTTTGGGCTAATCGTTCCCACATCCTACACAACTTTCAACAACTACTTTATTAAGAAACGGGTGATGATGATGAGCTTTGCTCAGACCCTAATCGGTGTGGGTACCATGTTCTATCCAGTTGTTGTGCAAAAGCTCAACGAATGGTACGGATTCAGAGGTTGTCTTATGGTTCTAGCTGCTATCAATAGCCATGCTATCTTGGGTATGATGATTATGCAACCAGTCGAGTGGCATATGAAGCGTGTTGAAGTGACTGAAGAGGAGGAAAACAGCCCTAAGGACAATGATCGTTTGGAACCCCTGTTGGAAGATGTTGGTGATAGTTCACGCAACTCCCTAGACCTTCGTCTTAATAAAGCTCTGTCAAGTCGTGCGGCAAGTATTGCAAGTTTAGGCAATTGGACCGGTGCAATTGTTGTGAGTGATGCATCTGTGGAAATGCAAGGACATCCAAAGAAGGCTTCACGCTGGCAGTCTGTTGTAGACTTCCTAGACCTATCGCTACTCAAGGATCCCATCTATTTGAATATCGTTATGGGAATTTCATTCGCCTTGTACTCTGATATAGCGTTCTTTACCTTGCAACCGATGTATCTGTTTGAGTTGGATTATACCAAGGTAAGCCCCGAAAATCAAGACAAACAAACAACAATGAGATTTCTTAGATGATCAACTTCGTTTCTGTAGGCAGAAGCGGCTAATATAATTGCCATTGGAGCGGCAGCAGATCTCGGATCACGCGTATTTCTGGCGTTGAGCGCTATTTTCATTACAGTCTCATCGCGGCATGTGTACTTGGCTGGAGCTTTCTTCACCGTTATCTCAAGATTTGGTAAGTTACACTTTATTTTTAGTTGAAATGTTTGCAAACATCAAACAATTTGTAAATCAATCAGGGACTATCATGCCACAAGCCGGAGATAATAATTTTGTATGCCTACAGTCGGCTCGTGAGATACATATGTAAATGTTGGTAGCTCTTGTGTTTCTTTTGAAAACAAAGTTTGCTTTTAGAATAATCAGTATGGGTTTATTCTATTTGATGATCTAAATGTCTTATTATATATGTTTAGAGACTTACAATCGGAATAGTTTATTGAACTGTAGAGTCGATTTTCTACTATTTACGCTTTGAAAAAACTCTCCCTGAAGGCAAGAAACGCAGGCGATAACTGCAGGTTTCAAAGAGTGTAAAGCATGCCTGGGAAGTTCATGAAATAGTGCGCCTCGATGCTCTGAGACAAAGTTAGATTCCAACAATTTAGCGGTGGTAACACTATATTCCGAGCGCATCTTCCATGTAGATCAATCTCACTACTCTAGTTACACAAACTAAAATACCCGATAGTGACTATCCGAACAGAAAGTCATGATAGATGATTCAGTGTAAAAAGAAAACTAAGCTCCATTATAATCCGGGGGTGTAAGTAATTTAAATCTAGAAAAAGAAAACAGCTTTAACTTTTGATCTAGGATTCGCATTGTCCAGAAAATCCGGAATTCTAGAAATCGATGTCCTTTTTTCAATGAAGTGTTTCTGGCTACCCTATCTACAGACCTAGAGGTGCAAGGTTAGGTTAGATTAGGTAGATGCGTGCCTTGTGACATAAGTCACTGCTCACTTGGACCAGGAAGAGTCCATTATGCCTATTTAATTTTCACCCTGTGAACCTGCAAAGAAAAACCGCTGAATTTGCACCTGTCTAGATAAGGATATAAATCTCAGAGGGTCTGTCAGTTCGGAAAAGGAAACCGCTGTTTTTGAACCACCTAGATAGGGATATGAATCTCAGAATGTCGTTCAGCTCAATATGACGTAGGTCCTTCAACTCAGTGAAAAATTAGCTACCGACAGTCCTCATTCTTTAGTTGGCGAAGACAGGACAATCGCACGGCAGGTGTCGGACATATTCAATTTCTTCCTAGTCCCTGCAGAAGTCGTTATGAGGTACGCCGATATGCTCTGCATGAACTCAAATGGCACATTGCCGCGTGATTATGACAGAGAAGACCCACATACTATTACAAATACAAATATTTGGCGCAACAGCCATCAGTTATTCTTTGCTGACGATGGAGCCATCATAAGTGAGGATCCTACATCCCTGCAACGAGCACTTGATGTGTGGGTGGACGTTTTGGAGGGAAATGGGTATCGCATTAGTTCAAAAAAGACAGAGTACTTGTGCTGCCCGTTCTCTGATCCACTCAGGCCTATTCCAGACATTTATTTGAATGGAACAGTGCTTCCCAAGTGCGAAAAGTTCAAATATCTGGGATCTATGATCAATAGCAAAGCAACTTGTGATGACGACATCAATCATCGTGTAAGCGTAGGGTGGATGAAGTGGCGAGAAAATTCCGCTATCTTCTGTGACAGAAAAATGCCCCCTAAGTTGAAAGGAAGGCTCTACACCGCAGTTGTACGTCCAGCGCTCACATACGGTTCACAATGTTGGACGATGTACAAAAAGTATGAGAGTAAATTAACGGCAGCTGAGATGAAGATGCTTCGCATGACAGCAGGAGTGACCAAGCTTGATCGAATAAGAAGTTCGAAGATCCGTGGAAGCTTTCACATCAAGGAAACCATCGTACGAAAATTAGAGCGCGACCGGCTCAGCTGGTATTGCCACGTTCAAAGAAGAGATCATTTGAACCCTGTAAAAAAGGCAATATCTATGCACGTTCCAAAGACATCGCGATGTAGGAAAGGCAGGCCTATAAACGCCTGGATCAGACAAATGCGACGACATCGGCATTTCACTGGCCTCAGTAACCGAGTGATCCAAAATCGGCAGGCCTGCCGATATTTTCTGAGGTCAAATAGGCGAACCCCACAGGCGGATCAGTAGAAATGCGGTGAAGTGGGAGGGTTGTGATCCCTAGTTTTCGGATCATAACCTCGCTGATAAAAGGAAGAAGAAGAAGAAGCTCTTTAAAGTGCCACCAACCACTCATGTTGTGTGCGTTATATTTTTCACACGAATGGAAGGGACCTTCAGTTTAATGCCGTATCCGAACGGCGATTTGAGAAGCTTTTTCGTGACAACAATACTCTAGGATGTTTGTCAGACGCTCGCGAAAGGTGGGACCGTGAAAAAACTTGTTGGTGTTTTCTGGGATTCGAACTTGGAACCTCACGCGTAGTGATCCGACACACTAACTACTTACGCCACGGCGCCCATACTACTATTGCGAATAAGCTTAATTAGAGAACATGTTGTCCTCAAATTATAAGTCGGCCACATCGTTCTGGTACATTTGGTGATCATTTTCGTAGCCGAGTTGACGGTTGTGATATCGACTTGAAAGATGTTGCATTCGTTGTTAATTCTGAATGAGTGGTTAACCCCAAGTGTGTTGCAGTAAACCCCAGCTCCTACACCGACATCCATTTTAGAACCGTCTGTGTAGAAGGGCAGTTCCCCATTACTGGTGAGTGGTTAATTTGTTCAGTCATTTCTGTCAGAAATTCTGGTAAATATTTCGTCAAATGGCAGTATCAGTCATGTAATCGATTGCTACTTACCTACTTGTGATCTCCCATCTAGTAAGAATGGAGGTGTGACCGTATAGTGCAGATGACCAGAGTCCTACTTCCCTCAGTCTGAGTGCCGATTTGGCCGCCGTATCTCTACAAAATAGGTCCAGTGGAATTAGACTTAGCATGGTCTCCATTGCCGTCGTGGGTGTTGTACGTAACAATCCCATGATCCCGATGCAGGCTGACCTCTGAATCGTGGTTTGACGACTGGTATTGCTTCTCCAGGGCCTTTCATCAGGCTGATGAGCCATAACTTAAGATAAGTGATCCTCCTAATTATCCTAATTTAATTTAGAATCTAGAATTACGCCCGGGTATCGTGTTGACTTTGAGAGATTAGTGCAACACCTCCGATTCTAGGGGGCTTGAACTCAGGGATTAACCTTTTCCTAGTGAAGAAGACGATTTCTATCTTTGTGGGGTTCACTCTCAGACCTCGGCTGCCGACCCAGTTATTAACTAATAGCATGGATAATTGAATCTATCGCTAAGGATCGGAAGGAATTTCTGTGATGCCAGAAAGTGCAGTATCGTCACGACACGTTGAAACTATTCGCTTCGAGTATTTCCAAAAACTCATCCACTGCAATAAGCCAAATGAGTGGTGAGAAAACGCAAACTTGAGGTGTTCCTCTGCAGACTTGCCTCTGCTGTTAATACCTCCTAGCGTTGAATTTATCACCCGTGTCTTAAGCTAAGATCCAATTGCAGAGGCCGGTAGACAACTGCGCTCTGCGAAAGCTGCTTAAGATTTCATGAGCGCAGCGCTTACATTATTGAAGGTTCCCTCTATATCAAGAATCGTTCCAGCGGGTATTCCTTGTGATGGAGATTTTTCAATTGTCAATCTATGGAGAACTGTATCTACTGATATTGATCTACTAGACATGCACTGTAAAGGTCCATTCACAGCTCAGCGAACTGCGAATGCCCAAACTGCGAATAAACCGTTTTTAGCATATTTATAAGCACGCCATGGGCAATTTTACTATTCCAAAAGAACGGACCTTAATATATCTATCGATTAATATATAAAAAGTTAAATTGTAATTAGTTTCTGCGAAGAAATTAACAATTCGCCGATTTTTCCGCGAATAAGCGAATGATTTTTGCGAACTGTCAACTTTTATTCACATTCCACACATGTAAGACGCAATCGACATTCCCGCGACCAAAACATTCGTGAGAGTTTAACCTCACAATTCTTTTGTGTTGTTCTTGGTGGGTAAGATCGTGGTTGAATTTATCGAAAGAAGGTGAGATATTACCTTCTCAATGAAAGTCACCCTATGTATTTATGCATTTTTCACGTTTAGGCAATTAATTACACAATGAATGCCAACTGGAATTCGCGGATTGCCGCGACCAGATAAAAAAGTAGCAGTGAAAGAAATGTCAGCAGGTCGCTGAGCTGTGAATCGACCTTTACTGTCGGTTTGGTTCAGTTCCCTTCATATATTCTCATATTGTCATGACTTTCCATCCCCTATTTTGCGCCCTATATTTCGCCGTCGACTGGCCCTTCTGACATTTTGGGTTACACGATTCCACTGGAGGGCGTGGTTGGCTTTTCTTTGCGAGTGACTGATTTATTGCAACTTTTGTGCGCGAATGGTTGCGCTAATTGTTCCTGATCAATTCTTTTCTATTCGTTCGAAATACAATTCGGATTCTTAAGGTATCACGTAGTCGCTTTACAAACGCTTTAATTAGAGAGAACTTTTCCGTTCCCACTGGAATCTGGAATATTGTCCTTATAGGCATGACTTGATTCTGCAATAAGCCTATCGATAGGCATACATACGAATATATCGGAAATCTTTCATCTTTCCCTCTCTTTTACGAAGGCATACATGCCACAGATCGTCTGCTTACGAGTACAGCGTTCCTTTTCTAGACAGTTCTTCGAATGGGACAAGTCATTGATTGTTTCTTAGTATACTAGCTTTGCACCTTCTTGCAACTTACCATACACTTCTTGATGAAAACAATTTGCTTAATATTTCAGCTTTTTTGGAAGTATTCGATTTTACACAAATGGCGATAGTAACAGCCATAATGGGCTTCTTAAGGACTTGGATTCATGTACCACTGCCGTTGGTCTTTGCAGAATTTCTACCAAAAGAAAGGTAGGTCTGGATTTTTCTACTTTTATTTTAAAATTTTACTAAATATTGATTACAGATTTGCTTCAGGATACGGACTGTTCATGTTTTTACAAGGAAATATTACGTTTGCTATTGGCCCCATAGTTGGCTACCTGCGCGACCAAACAAAGGACTATGTTCTAACATTTCACTGCTTGAACTTTTTCATGGCATTATGCGCTGTTCCATGGCTAATTGAAATATTTTACCTAAGATGTAAAAGACAAAATAAAAACGAAGAACCAGAGGCGGGTCAAGAAATGAAATGGATTAAAAGGGTACCAATTGATTAGTTAAGAAATCTTCTAATATTGGTTTGTAAATACTCGTAGTGTCGAACTTTTGTAAAATAAATTTGGAAATATGTTTCATTAAGGTGTGAAAACTCACCCAAAGTCGTTCAGACCCGTCATGTCATCTTGAATTCATTAATATTGTATCATCCACAGGAAGTACTTTTCGCCCTGCATTACCAACGAGTATGATCATGCCATCTGTCAAAACTGCCATCATGCATATCAGTTTGTTCCACATTTATCATTCCACAATTCACCCCTAGTGAAATGTAGCATGTTCAAACATGTTCTAGTGGTTCTGATATTTGGTATAGATACACTAGACACCAGCATGCGTCGATATAGGTGAAAATAGCGAAGAACAAGTGCGATTACTGTGAGAGTTAATTATTTTGATGTTGAAAATAAACAATTTCGTGTTTTAAAGAGAATATAGTGACTTGATTATTTTGAAGTATAACGAAAGCGAATTTGATAGTTATTTATAAATAAACTGTTTAAATACACAAAAGGCAGTTTTATTATTACGAACCATAGCAAGAATATTACAATATAAAAAACTTCTTTATAAACTTCTCTTGGGAAAGGGTTGAGCCGGCGCGACAAGACGCCTAGAGATGTCTGTTGATTCTGCATTTAAATTCTTGAAGATTACAGTTTTCTGGAAATTATTCGCTGTGAGCGAGTTGAAAGATTACTTGTCTTCTAGCAAAAAGTATTTTGGTAGAATGATGTTCTTGAGGTTTTCAGGTGAACATAAAAGTTGTGTGCTGTAGAGACCAGCCTAATAGAACGTATAAATGTTGAGTTTTTAGGGATCATTCTGTAGAGATTTTCCGAACATCTGCCATGGTAATATCTGTAGAGCATGCATAAATGTGCCACTTGCCTTCGATGAGTCAGCGATTGACAGTTGGGCATAAGTGCTCGATTTTCTATTAATCGAACTACTCGTCTCTGGATGCTGTCGAGTAGATTTAGATGGTATTTTATGACTGAGCTCCAAACATGAGAGCACTACTCAAGTCCTGGTATTACTTGTGCTTTGTATAAAACAAGAAGTTGCGGCGGTGTAAGATAACTCAATTTCATAGAAGGTGATTTTGCGATGTTGAATATTATTACTTCAGAGTTTACTGTGACACTCAATGAATATATGGTCTCCTTGGGTTGATTACTTGGTTATCAATTTGAAGCTGGGGAACAGTAGATGTATTCTTTCTGAAAAAGGTAGTTGATTGTGTTTTCTTCGCGTTGAACTTCATAATGTTTGGTTTTCCCCGTAGAGTTGTTGCGGTATTCCACAGGAAGCTAGTTTGCTTAATAAAGCACTATGACAGGCTCGCTCAAACGCTTTTGAGATGTCCAGTGCAACCGCTCTTGATTCGTCATGCTGTTCAATAGCTGAGGTCCATATACACATAGATAGCATAAGTAACTCAGCAGGTCTTCTGTTGAACGACATCTACGAAAACCATACTGCTGGTCACTTATTAGTCCATAACCCTTTACATATTTGATATTATCGGCGTTTATGCACTTTTACATGACTTTAGAAAGCATAGATAGCAGAGCTATCGGGCGGTCATTTTTTGATATGCACTCGTTTCCTTTTTTTGACAATCGGTTGGATGCGAGCAGTTTTCCAGTACAATGAGGAATTTTTCTGTAAGTAAGATGAAAACAAACGTATGGAAAGAATTGGTGCTACTTCCGAGGCACAGTTTTTGAGGACTTTGGCTGGTATTCCATTTGACCCGATGGCTTTTTTGCAGTCCAGGTTTTTAAAGATACCCCAAATCTCATGATATTGAAACTTCATCTGAGGCATCGGATGTGTGTACAGCCAGTATAACTGGTGGATCTACTTGTGGTGGATCTACTGTCCAATTGTTTGAAAATATGTTTACAAAAAAATCTGCTTTTTCTTAAAGTGCTGTAGCTAATGATCCATCTTCTATTACTAAAGGAGGATATTGGAGACGTTTTTTGGTTATTGACTCATTAAGTTTTCTCTTTGCTGTCCCAATCGTTAAATTGCATCTGTTTCGCAAGCTCACGAAGTTGACTCTCCTCTGTTCTGTCGTGTTGGATCGCCACTGCCTACAGGGTCTGTTTCCTTTATGCGAAACATGATTTGCTATGAGCTGATGTTTTAGTATAATGAGGAATACTCGTATGTAGCTCCATTCCGAGAAAAAATGCCTCGGTGACGGATTCTGCACATTCGTTGACACCGGTAATTTGAAAACATATCTCTGTCCATGGGAACGATGCATAAAGGTCTCGTAGCTCATCGCAGTTAGACGTCTTTTAATTCCAAATCAGTTCAAGGTAATATTACGGTTTAGTCCGAGTTACCTAAAGGCGTACCTATTTTTAAGACATAGTTGTCTGGCACCATGGAAGGAAAAGATTAAATATATTTTCGAAGTCCGTTGAATTATCTGGAACCCGTGTGGGTGCTTGCACCAGCTGAGTGAGATTGCAGCTGATAGCAAAAACGTCGGCTTGTTCTCCGACGTCGTCGGTTAAGAATATTCCATCCAGTTTGAGTTGTCTACGTTGAAGTCTCACAGAATAATGAATTCAACCGTTGGGTGGTGAATTTGTATCCAGTCGACTTTTTCGGAGATGTTGGAATAATCTGACCGGTTAGCCGTCATTTGAAGACCGGTAAAGACCGCACACAAACTTGGTCCAACTAGGTATGGCAAGTTTTATCCATATAACATCGAGAACATCAGGCTCCATTGAATCCTTCCTCTGAAATTCGCGTGAATTTTTTTTTACTGTGTATTTTCTCAAATTTTCTGTCTTTAAATTAATTTAGGAACTACGTAATTCTCCTTTTTTCTTTTCTCTTGCGCTCTTTTTCGTATGAGGAGGGAATGCGATCGACAGTTGGTACTATAACTTTGGTTTTTATGGGTCGATTTGGATAAATCTTTTTTTGTTAATTACTTCTTGTCTATACAATGCAATCATAATTAAGGAATTCGAACGAAACATATCGTATGTAGATAATGGTATGACATTAAAAAATTGGACGCGGTTTACATAAGCTATTCTGTTGCACTAAGAAAATGTTGCAATATTTCCGGTGACGTAAAATTTTACCGACGAAATATATCGTTTTCGTTCCGAACAGAAAAGTACAAAGTAAATTTAGTTTTTAGTCTCTGCTACGTAGTACTGCGCTGCCGAACTCTTCTATTCTATTCAGCCTTTGAATTATTTTTTTTTTAAGTACTTACACGCAAATATTGGGTTGTTCAATAAGTTCTGTTTTTCTGTTTTTTTTAGGGTTAAAGCTAAACACAAACACTGTCCATCATGGTCTATTACTTTCTTCCAACGTTCTGGAAGAGACATAATTCCTCTTTTGTAAAAGTCACGTGATTTGACCGGCAAGTTATGTTAATAAAAACCCCTTACCGCTGGTGGGGAAAAGTTTATCATAAAAACACTGGCTTTGCTGCGGGTTCAACGTGAACTCACTATTTATTAAAATTACCTGCCTTAAATAATAAAATTATGCTAACTGCACAAAATTAGGTCCTAAAGTTTTTTGTTACACATTATGAATCAATATACTCAGACAGCACGAAGAATATTTTAATTAAATATAAATTTATTAAATATTTAATTTAATATTTAATTAAATATTTGTATTTGGCTGAGAAATTATAAAATAAATTTTGACAACAACATCGAACATGAGTACATTGTCCGGTGTTGTGATTATAATAAAAAACGTAATTGCTGTTGTGGTCACAACATCACGAGACTTTTGGGTAAAAAAACTTTTCCAGGTGCGTTTTAATCTCAACTTCGAAATTAAATTGCCTTCCTTTGGAGAAAGCGGTAGTCAGAAGGCGTAAGGTCTGGAGAGAACGGTGAGTGCTGCATAACTTCCCAACCAAAGGAATTCAGCTTTTGTTTTGTCATAAAAGCTGTGTATGGTCTCGCGTTGTCACGGTGGAAAACAACGCCCTTCCTGTTCACCAACACCGGCCGTTTTTCTTCCACTGTCATCTTCAAATTATCGAGCTGAGAGCAATATTTAATGCCACTTATTGTCTGATTGCGTGGAAGTAACTCGAAGTAAAGGACACCTTGCCAATCCTACCAAATGCTGAACATGACCTTTTTGGGGATGCAAATCTCGTTTACCGACCGATTGCGGTGGTTCACTAGGAGCGCACCATTATCTCTTACGCCAAACGTTGTGATCAATCACCCATTTTTCGTCCCCCGTAATCACTCTTTTCAAAAAAGTCTCAAGCGAGTTCCATCTCAACAAAGGCTGACAGATCATTATGCGATCCCTAATGTTTCTTTCACTGGGTACGTGAGGAACCCAAACATCCACATTTTCCGGCATTCCAAGCATTTTCAGTCTCTGTGAAAGGGTTGTATGGGTGATGTTAAGGCGCTTAGCGATCTCCCGTGTCGTCAAATGCTTGTTAACGCTATCTGCAGCTAAGATTTGATCGTCGTCTGTGGTGGGTGGAAGTTCAGAGCGAACAGCATTACCAAGGTCTGTATTTGCTGGCAAGTGTTAGCGGAGTTTCTTAGGTCAGTTGGAGATATGATTTCCTCGAAGAAAATACTTCTCCCGATACTACACAGAGCTGCATATCTATCTAAGTATCTAAGTACTCTGCGGTTTCGTCCTCTTCTAGGCAGAAGTACCAGATGATGTCCTCCGAGATTCTCATTCGATAAGCACGGCAACCAAGAAAAACCGCAGAACTTATTGAACACTCCAATAAATTATTTGTACGGCGCACCCTGTTGCCTTCTACTACCCGAACGCATCCCACGCCGAACTGTCAAAATCATATGTTCTCTAGGGGTTTTCTTCCACCAACCGCTGACACCTGTCACAAGTGGAAAAAGAAGTAAAAAACAACAAATTAGCTTCTGTCATCGCTTTTCCTACACTTTTAACTTGAGTTTCCTAGTTTTTCTACAGTTTCCCTCCAATTAGAGTTGATTTTCCTCGACCCCCTCCGCCGGACATATGTTCAATCAAATAAAGGTTCTCTTCCTCGGCCTGATTGGCCTATTCCGTCGCGCGTTGTGCTGTTTCTCCCGGCGCCGAAAGCCCTCAATATCAGATTCGGAGCCCCTGCAATGTGTCAACGTAGTCGCCGATAATTTCCCGAGGAAATCTCACAATCCAGTAAGAATCTGTCGCGTGTCTGTTTCAGGACTAACCACTTGTCAATTTCAGGGACACGACCGCGACTGGAACTCATGGGACGATAGTCCACGTACAGTGGAAGAACACATCGAACAGTATCGACAGAAAATTGCCAAACCTCCGACGCCAAAAGAAGAGGAACCCGAACCAGATTTCTTCAGTGTAAGTGTTCTTGATATGGACTTTCCTGTTTTAATGGCTTCCCTCTAGGAAATGGCACCAAAAATCAAGCCACAGCTGAAAATTTATCTTGGACAAGATAAGGCGCAAGATAAGAGAGACTTCTCCCGTCTGGAGGCGAAGACTGATGTTCCAATTGCGGTTAACGTAAGTTGTTGGTGTTCAAATTTAATTTCAAAAAGCATGAAGAACCGTTTCTTGTTGGAGCTCAAGTTCGAGCATAGATTCCACTGCGCGGCTATACTTGTACGTAATGCTTATGTTGGCATCTTAGCGTATCTATCCACGCATCTTAACTCCCCTCCGCCTGATTTCTCTTCGACTTCTCAGAAAAGTTTTAATATGGTGACCCCTCCTACCACCTTGAGAAGGTAGATAGATAGGTAGGTCCATTGTGCTCAATTGCATTACCCTGGGGACTCTGCAAAGAGAGAACCGCGATTAAGAATCCACACAGCAGATAAGACATTCAATTTCTTCTTTGTTCCTATAGGTTCTGAAGTAGTCGGTGTAAAGTGAAGACGTTCTACATGAATACCAATGGCACAGTGCCCAATAATGATGCCAGAGACGACCCGAACGTGACTGCTTCTAAGCTTTACTAGAGGAAGGAATCTTTTGTTATACACCAGCTGCAATGTTCTGTGGGCTCCGTGGTTAGGTTGTCGGACCGCCGCACGTAAAGTTCAATGTTCAAATCCCAGAAAACACACAAAAGCTTTTTTTTCACGGTCTCACTTCTCGCGAACGTTTGACAAACATCCAAGAGTATTGTCATGAGAAAGTTTCTCAAAAACAAAATAAAAATTTCCCTTTGGATGCTGCACAAAACTGTAGGTCCCTTCCATTCGCCTGAAAATTATAACGAACACAACACGAGCGGTTGTGAGAAACTGGACCTATGCCCTTTTTTTTATAATTTACGCGCGCCGAAGGAATAATTAATACCCATATACTGATGCTCAGGGCACGAGCATTCCCTTCATGGGCTGTTGTGCCAAATGTGTATGCATGTAGCTGCAAAATTCCAGCCATAGCACATGCATATAGCTGAATCCAGCACCACTTTGTTTTCCTATTGGACTCAGTAAGAACCCTGCGAAGTATGCAATGCCGTCTGGCATTTCATTACCGCGGGTATCTACATGTCCCACCCAGCATAGGGTCACCACATTTGATTCCTGATATCTCATTAAGATATCGCTTGCAGATTCTTACAAGCTTTGGTCTAATTGCTGAGTTATTTAGAGCTTACCTTAAAAGCTGTCTAACTGTCCTTGAGTAAAGGAGTTGATTACATTATATGGCTGGTTTTACACTAATCGTAAATGTAAATACAGGCCAACTGTTTTAACACAGGACGAAACACAGGTTGAATTGTCTACGATTCCTTAAACGGTGCAAGAAACACCTTACCCCCTCTGATCTGGCTAATGATCTAAGGCATACATCCGCCCCATGCTCATATTTGGTCCGGTGCATTCAAACCACATTGCACCTACAGGATCGGATTCAAAACTGTGCGTCAAAACTAATAGGGAACTGAAGCATTGCGGAGTCAATACAATCGCTTGAACACCAAAGAAATATTTCCTGGATCTTCTTATTTTATCGCTTTTTTAACAAACAGTGCTTCAGCGAAATAGCCAGTTGCTTTGCGTCTCTTCAACAGTTCTCTCGCAATACTTGTCACACCTTGAATGCTCATCAGTTCACCCTCAAGCCTGTGAAATACAGGGAACGGATTGTCGGTGAGCATGCCGTCAAGTCTCACCGCCTTGTTTACGTTATGTATCTATCCTCCATCCACAAAGCATATGGTATATCTACTCTACGTGTGTAGCTGCAATACGTACTTTAAGTTCGTTTCCCAACATTAGTTAAACATCGGAAATTGTTTAGGCATTACTTTGACTTGGAATTTCAAAAATGCCTATCCCTTACCGACTTGATGTTTATTTTTCCTTAAAAAAAGGATAACCAACTAAAAACGTTCCTTCCATGGCCCCTCGGAAAGTGCGCACATCCAAGATGTGCGTCGATTAGCACGTCGTCGATTTGGTTGCGTGTTCTACCACCAAAGAAAAGCCAGGTTGCTGTATGGATTCTTACGTCTAGTTTAGGAAACCTAGTGCTACTTATCCCCGCATTACGAGATGCTGCAAAATCAATTATCTTGTGTTTACCGACTAATCCACCAAAGATGGTTTCCTTATCGATTTTCGCATTGAAGACTCCGAGTACAATTTGTACGTCATACTCCGGACAAGCTCCGGAGGTATTAGAATTCCTCCTTGACAGGGTCTTCAGCATCTTTTATAGGAGCGTGTGCATATATCAGGCTGATATTGTAGAATGTTGTTGTTGGTCAAATAGGCGAACCCCACAGGCGGATCAGTAGAAATGCGGTGAAGTGGGAGGGTTGTGATCCCTTGTTTTCGGATCATAGCCTCGCTGATAAAAGGAAGAAAAAGATTGTAGAATGTTGCTCTGATGCGGATTACAGCCAGGCGATTATTTATAGGCTTGAAGTCGGTAACTCTTGATCGTAGCCGATTTCCCACGACGAATCTGCATCCCAGTCTGTGTAGTCCTTTGTTACAGGCGTAATATATGTCGCAGCTTGGCACCCGGGGTGTACAGAGGTTGTACATTCCAGGTGCATACCCGTAAATCGAAGTGCGTGGACTTCCGGGTCGATTTGCCAATCCAGGGGGAATATTGTTGTTCTCCGAGGCTGTCTTTCTCATAATTACCTTTTTTACGTGGTAATGCAGTTGCACCGACGGCAGAACCCCCAACCCGGAGGGTCAGATCCATGGGTTTCTATCCCCTTGGACGAGGGCCCGGTTTGAGAACCGACATCAGTTTTTCGCTTCGGGGATATGAGCGCTGCCGTTGGCCCATTTAAGGTTTATCCGCCACCATCTCTATTCCATAACCCTGACGAAGTTATGGAAATCCTTACAGACCTGAGCTTCGAATATGTCGAAGTAACTCGAGCAATCAGTCCAAACCGTCTATGCATTCTGCCGTTGATTCCGTCGAGAGAATTCTTTCGCCGTCCTTCCTCCTTCTGAGGGCTCTTGTTAGACATCTGCGATACATTTTCGCCATTCAGATCAACCAAAGATGCCTCATACGGTCCCACAAGTGTACTACAGTTCACCCAGCCGTGCTCGCCCAACTCCGAATATTCAGCTACACTTGTATAGACGAATTCGACATATCAACGCTCATCGTTAGTTCACTACTAGGTAGATATCAAGAGGGCAACGCGTGAAGGTGATGATGCGTCATGTTGCCCGCCGTTCTGTAGTCATAACCCAATAAAATTCTGTTGCTTGAACTCGAACAATATACTTTAACCGCTTTTTTAAATCTTTCCTTAGCTTCTCAAAACTAAATTTTAATGGTTGGCTCTGTGGGTAATATCCTACTTGTTGTGTTCTTTAGGCTGACCTGGAAGACTGGATGGAAGAGGACCCAGGTGGTTGGGAGGAGCTAGACACAGAAACCACTAAACAACTGATACGAGAGAAACGAAAGGAATTGCGCCATCAGAAACATGCGAATCAAAAATCAAGAAACAACGGAATTGCCAATGATAGTCCTAGACACGAGAGTTTTGCTGCAAGAATCAGCTCCAAGCATTCGTAGTACTTACAGAGAAAGTGCAATTAGTTTGTAAGCGTATGTACGTATTGAGTAGATTTTGTTATTATTATTTCTGTTTTTTTTATTTCGTTAATCGTGCAAGGACAAATTCGTGGTGTTTTTTATATCGGTTCGTCCCGTAAAACTTGGTTTAGTTCTTATATTCCTATTTCCTGTCCATGATCTCTGAACTTCTGCCTGATAGAGCAACATATTTGTAAAAATAGTGCAATTGAGGAGACAGAAGTCCGTGGGGTTCCTTCTAACTAGTCTTAGAACCTCCATAACGATCTCTAATAGTGCACTTGATCTGCCTTCGACTCTCAGTCATCATGCACCATGTGTCACCTGCATCTATTTCGTAAACGGCATGTTAAAAGAATTTATTGATTGCAGCATTGTGAGCTATTATTTCTATGACAAAACAGAAGTTGAAAACCAAGGACAAGGCACAGAAATAGAACATTCTCCGGCTATCAAGATCGCTTGTGGATCACAACAACTCATGACTCTCTCTATGTAGCTCTACGCCATTGTGGTCTAAAGAGCTCTACAATTTACCCTGTATTCTGCCACTGCTTGTGGAACATAAGAATCGGGGTGAATGCGATACATAAGTTCTTCTTGACACCTTAGTTGTTGATGGCTCGAATTTTATTATACTGTCTCACCATGGTTGAAATAGAAAATGATTGATTTAACATGACAACAGATTGTCTATAAAAATATGTCGGTCGGTCGGTTGTCGGTCTATAAAAATATGTATTCTTCTGTTTAGGCAGAAAGAACTTCTCGACAAAACAACCTTAATAGTGAGTAGTCTGATTTGTCATAATTGAAGTTCAATTCGCTAATGTTGATGCCAACACCAGTTAAATAAAAACCTCAGCAGTAATCTTTAGCTCTAGGGTGGCAGTGGTGCAGTGAACAGAACGCTTGCTCGTTAGCCGACATGTGCAAGTTCAAGCCCCAGCGGGGAACACGAATCATTAGCCACCCGAGTATAAAAAGGAAAGAACCACTGCACCAACGAGCTCTCACGACGATCGGTTCTACGTACCGCTGCGACTCGAGGACAATACCTCGACCAAGGATCGTCAACCTCAGCTTACACAGCTGCTACAACAACAACCTAAGCTCTAAAAATGTTCTTTTATGTTATTTAAATAAAAATTCAGTGGCGTCTTGAATTGATGGAATGACTTGCAGAATGCCCCCTATATTTTACTCGCATGTTAATATGTTTCGCTAAATTGTAGCCTTCTTTATTTTTTATTTTATAAGTATACTGATACAATGGGATACAATATTAACTAATTGTGTAATACAATATTGCAATTAAGAGTTATCTATTCATTCTACGATTATATTATACCATATTCTTATAGTAGTACAATTTTATTCGGTTAAGTGTTTAAATCTTCTGAAAAAGAATATGCATCTAAAATGTATAAAAGAGAGTAAAAAGAACAGCAATCACATTTGGCTCAAAATATGTTCGTCCTAATACGTAAATAATAAAAAAAAAAGTAAAGTTCTTGTATTTTTAGCCCGGGATAATGGTGTTTTATTTTGAAGTAATAATAATGATAAGGAGCTAGGTCAGATGCTTATTTACGTTGACAGTCTGGCAGCCCACGAGGTATAACTTCATCCTTTGCTGGGTACCAGGTCACTGCGATGGGCGCATTCGAATGATGTAATCGATTAGAATCGATTCCTCCAATATCTCGAGATATCGTCTGAAATCATTCGAATGATTTACTATACCTACATACTTCTATCGAAGCAGCTAGAACCGAGAATGAGCGCATAGAGTAAGCACATAACAAAAACTCGTGTCTTATGTACTCGTATCTCTTATATCTCATGTCTCAATTTGGAATTCGTGTAACTACAGGGTAGCATTATACGAGAGGCGTTTCCAAAGTTCTGGGAATCGCTCTCTCATTTAAACAAATCGCTCCAGATAAACTGAACAACTTACTTACTTCCTCTTTGAATAAATGTTTGTTTATCCACATAAGCTAGTAAGAGATCAGGGGTCGAATCGCGACCTCCATCAACGGATGACTGGTAACGTAATTTCTATTGTGTTGTTGGTAGATCTAGCAACAAAATACATACAAATTACGTAACGAGTTGTACGTTCATGTAGGACGCGATTCGACCCCAGTTTTGTTTTTGCAATCAAACCGTACGAGTGCTTTTTTTACCACACTAAAGCTGAACATTGGAAGATGCCGTAAAATCGCAAAGAGCTATAATTATTTTCTTATGGAAAAAGGGGGTAAAATCCTCCGATATTGTAATGCGTTTGAAAGGAGCATTTGGTGATTCCGTAGAATCGAAAAGTACAGTTTACCGTTGGGTTGATCGTTTTAAGGCTGGAAGAACATCACTCGAAGACGATCCCCGTAGCGGCCGCCCAAGCAACTCTGTCACCGAAACAAATATCGCTTCTGTCGAAAACCTGTTAACGAAAGACAGACAAATAACCATTCAAGAGATTAGTG
The DNA here is from genome assembly GCA_945910035.1 of Brachypalpus laphriformis. Taxonomy (NCBI): domain Eukaryota; kingdom Metazoa; phylum Arthropoda; class Insecta; order Diptera; family Syrphidae; genus Brachypalpus; species Brachypalpus laphriformis. Next base: position 42,252,923 of record OX246753.1, read on the forward strand.
CTAAACATGGCGTTGGTGTGCGGCAAGTTCATGAAATTCTGCAAAGTCATTTGGGAGTGAATAAGGTTTCAGCACTTTGGGTGCCCCGTCTGTTGAGCCCAGAACAAAAACTGAACCGAGTCGAAACTTGCCGTCACTTTAAGGAGTTATTGGCCTTTTATGGGGACTCTTTTTGGCATCGGTTAATAACAACGGATGAAACCTGGGTTCTTTTCTTTAATCCGGATCAAAAATCAATCGAAAGAGTGGCGAAAGCCTGTAGAAGGGCCACCAGTTACAGCGTATGCGGTTCCGTCGGTCGGTAAGGTTATAATAATGTTTTTTTTTGGATTTTGAAGGCATAATATTGATAGACTACCTGGCAAAAGTTGCCACAATAAATGCAGAATATTATTCCAATCTTTTAAAAGGTCCATTACGCCAAGCTTTGATTAAAAAACGACCGGGAAAGCTGTACGCGCGACAATTGCTGCAGCAAGCCAATGCAAGACCCCACACTGCTCGCAAAACAAAGGATGTTCTGATCGATTTGTGGTGGGAACTGCTGCCACATCCACCCTATTCCCCTGATCTGGCGCCGAGTGACTATCACATCTTTCCAGAATTGAAGAAACCTTTACGTGGCGTTGGTTTTAAGGACTTAAATGAGGTGAAGCCAGCATAAACCAGTGGATAAAATACACTTCCCAAACATTCTTTGAAGATGGGTTAAAGAAGCTTGTGCACCGTTGGGAAAAATGTGTTCATTACTAAAATAAAGCTTTTATAAATGAATTCATAGACCTTTGGAAACACCCCCTGTATAATTAACTGATCATTCGAGATATGAGTGCAATATGCATGCGCTATGAGAACAAACTCCCCAAGAATAGAGATATGAGATGTGTATCCGAGTAAAATAGTACTCGATTCATTTTAAAGGCGGGTAGTAGCAAAGCGAATGAATCGAGTACTATTCGATTCAGAACCACAACTCATATCTCGAATCGTGATATGAGTGGAATCGAGAACTTTGTTTGTGTATTCAACCACTTGAGGAGTGTGTTATCATAAGCTATATGCATCTCTATATGCTATACGGATCACTCGAGTGTCTCGAGAATTATGCAGCTGACGAACTGGGTCGACAAGGCTCTTCTGGTACAAATAGCATAAGCATTATCGATATCGAAGCGCCAGCGTCTTATGTTGTTAAGTACCTTATTCAAACCGACGCACGCGAAGAAGGTGGCCAGTCACCGTCAGTGCAACACCGCCAGACAACTTTGGCCAACAAATCTAGGTCCATTGGACTGCTGAAACAAGAGGGAATCCTCTCATTCAGATAATTGAAAGCACGCCTGCACTTCTAAAATGAACTTCTTCATTCAACGAAGCAAACGGTTCCTAGATATAAGAGGGTGACCCACCCACCTAACACATTGGCAGTACAATGTGGCTATTTCTGATCTAAGTACATCCTCATCGAGGAGTGATCTTAACCAACCAACCAACCAGCTCAAATGCAGAGGGACAGAAGAAAATTGCTTTAAGTAAAAAAGAACAAAACGATCAATGACATAGGCTAGAACTCGGACTACGCTCCAGCAGAGCAAAATCGTTGATACGTCATAATTGGGATATGTGATCTCATTTATAAATGCCTAGACACATGAAATAAGTAATAGGTACCTCATTTTTCGACAATCCTCGTTTCTGTAAAAAGTAAATTTTCAGCGCTTGAAAGCAATTACGAGCTTGCGATAGGAATAGCTGTCATACCGAGCTGTAATGTTGCCAGGTCTTTTTGACATTCATGTTCAGTATAGTCTGACAAATCATTATGAATAGACTCACGCTTGAAAATCCTTCTATATGCTGTTCCGGTCTGGGCGGGGGCAATCACAATGAAGGGTACAAGAGGAAGCTCTCGTTTGCGTACAGGCTCTGCACAATCAGAACTATAAGCTAACCGGGAACCAACAAAAGGAACCCAGCGTTACCAGGAGAGTAAAACACGAAAAAAGTGCAACATCTGTACCACTGTGGCAAGCCCGGTGGGATAACACACAAATGGACCCACAAGCTAATCCCCATCATCGAGGTTTGGACAAAGAGAGCACACAGGGACTACAACTACTAAACTTACGCAGTTCCTGTCTGGGCACGGTGGCTATTGAATATGTCTCCACAGATTTGGAGGAGTTAGCTCGCCCCTCTGCCCAGAATGCCCAGACGAAGAGGAAGACGCGAGGCACACAGTGTTCAACTGCAGGCGCTTCGTAGAGTAAAGAATGAACCTGCCAAGCCATAATCACTACATAGTAGTGAGGAGGTCCTCAAAACGCGTCTGTCTGTATGACTGCACTTATCTCGAGAACCACTGAACGGATTTGGATGCGGTTGTCAATGTACTAATCTTAATTTCTCGGGAAAAAATGTGTACAAATTCAATATTGCTCTATCCCCTATAGGAGCTGAGCATTCGAAGTCTAAGCAGGTGGAATCAAATTTTCTGGAGTTGTAAGGTGTTTCACAGCCCTATGTAATTCAACAATGGTTTATTGGATTTAAAAACAAAAGAAATTGTTTTTAGTAAATTCGTCCAAGATTCATTTGAGGTATAAAGCCAGCAGTTATGCAGCACTGGTTGACATTGCCGTAGTCTGTGTGTCATATTTTGAATTTCAGTGTGTGGTCTCCTTTTAGGAGCTGAGCATTAACAGTATTAGTGAATCAGTGTCTAATAATTTACTATCATTAGTCTTTTCCCAATTTATTTATTAGTGTATTGCTGTTAAAATCAAATTGTACCCGGGAGAAGTTGGACCGTGTCGCTATTTATATGACGAGGTCAGGGGACGACAGGTTGGGGACCTGTTCTTTCATAACAACCGTACAGACTGAGTGAAAAGAGTCGAGACTAAGACGAGCCGATACGGCAAATGCAGATTATATAGCATGAGTTGCTAACGAGCCCCGGGAAGTAATACCTAACGGCAGTTCCACGGAGAGAGTTAAAATTGTGCAGGCTGTGGATTAGTACGTAGGCGCACTCCTGTCATCGGTTTGTTAATCGGGAATGCTGTCCCTGGCTATTATCTTATTATTGGCCGATATTTTAACCAATTGGTGCTTTTTATAAATATAAGTATCATACAATACATAGATCCGTTTTCTTTCATCCTGTTACTTCTGCGATGCTTGTAAAGATCGTAGATCTTAGAGTGCGTAAGCGTCGTGCTTGTAAAATGGGGCAGTGATACAGCAAATGCTGGATTGACTATACTCCTCGTCTCTACAGTTATGCATAAATCTTTGGACTCAACTTTCCCTTTGCGGAGTATAACTCCTAGATCTAAGAGTGCGTTGGTGTCATGAAAAAGCTTCTCAAAAACAAAATAAAAATTGCCCCTCCGAGGCGGCACAAAACGGTGGGTCCCTTCCAATCATGGAATATAACGCACTCAATACGAGTGGTTACGAGAAGCTAAGCTCTGGCCCGTCATGAGCTGTTGCGCCAAATATGCATATTTGTTGGGTATAGAGAATAGAGTTAGTGAAGCTTAATTTTGTGCATTTTACGTCCAAATTTGCTCGCAATCCGCACTTTTTCTCATCAATAACATTCTAATGTATAATTCCGTGTCGTGTAGATCCATACTTAGTGTTTCACCAATTAAGGCTATGTACTCCCCAATCCGAAGTACATTTTGCAATAATTAATTCGGCTTAGCGAGACATTGTATTTAGACACAAATTTACATTACCTTATCTCTACTGCCGCCAACATAAAAAATATTTTGTGGCAGAGGAAATACTCGACGTTCCATTGACCTCTTCGTCTAGCCTAACAAAAAATACTTCCTCGGGATTAGTTTATATACCATTGACCGCCAACCGTGACAAAATGAAAATGAAATTGAATATAAAAAAAAAAAAAAAAATGTTCGCATGCTATGCTAGAAAGTAGAAAAAACCGCGATTCAATAACACGCTTCGAGTGCCACTTAATAGTTGGATGTCAACTGTGGTTTGAATTTAAAAGGGCTTTTCACTTTATAAAAACCATTGCGCACCTTCGTCTTATTTAGTGTTTTCTTGTATTTCGTCCGAAGATCATGAAGTAAATATACAATCGGCATGGTATGTCCAGAAGATTCGAGTCCAGAGACGGAAAGCTTAATAAACCAAATTTACTTCTCGATTTCAGAATTCAATATTTCTAATCAGTTTACTTACACTTTGGAGCTTAGCACTTGCCTACCAAGTTAATGAGAGGGAATCACTTCCACCCAAATTGCCGATTCGACCTGGTGATCTCTTAAGGAGTCTTGATGCGCTAACCTCTGATGCAGATATAATATATTCTCCACTCCAGGACCCACCCACAACAACGGCAGAGCGTAGAGCCTATCATGATGACAATACAGATCCTGCTTCAGAGTACGATTATGACAAAGCTTATGAGGACTTTGTTACTAAATACTTTGCTCAAGGAGAAGAAGATTTAGGATCTGAAAATGAGGATGAAAAAGCCGCAGATATCGATACCGCGGTGGCTTACGAATCGGCAAACGAAGCCGATGAAGTGGATGAGCCGAAACCGAAGAAAAAATCATCGAAATCAAAAAAGTGTGAACGCGTTGAAATTGATGATCAAAATTGTTTGGTCTGCGAAGATCCAAAAACCAATGAGAAATCTAAGTCTTGTTCATATTCATCGGAGTCTAAACCGAAAAGCTATGCATTCAGCCGAGAGAGGTCAACAAAGAGTTCTAAAGATGATAACGATTCCGATGAAAATGCTGAAATTGGACAGTCTTTGAAGCGAGAAGCAACTCCTAAGAACGAAAAAATTCAGTCTAGGAGGACAAGTATTAAGGCGTTCTTACCATTAGTTGCAGTGGATAAAGATGACGCTGCAAAGTGTACCAGAAAAAAGGAAGACGGTATGCTTTGCTATTATTGTGGGACAACTACCGAATATACACGTGAATGTATGGCTGATAAGAATAATCCAAAGAAGCGACGTTTGGATGAGTCCTCGAAAAAGGATTCAACAACGAAGAAGGTTTTCAAGCGAATGGTCACATATTCCTTTAAAAATGATGCAAAACCTCAAATAAAGGAAAATACATATGCGGCATCTAAAGGTTACTGATTACAGTAACAAATCTTGCATACTTTATATATAGTGTTCCTTATATTTTAAATAAATAAATATTTTCTGTTTCATTGGAAAACATAAGAATTTTACTTTGATGGGGACGTGCACATTCAGGTATTTAGTAACATCACTACCTATTTTCTACTACAGTGCTAAGTTCGCATAAAAACTTGAGATTTATAACCATGACTATTTGACAGTTACCAGATACAGCTCTTACGTCAACGGTCAATAAAATCAGGTACATTGGCGCAAATCCGGGTACCAGTAACCTTCGGTTTCATTTTGCAATAATTACGTGTACATGACTCTCTCGTGCCGGATGGAGTTCCACAAGAATCGAAATTATGACCTATCTTAATAATTATGGCAGTGAAACACCTGGAAGAAATAGAGGACATTTGTTATGAACGCATCCAAAAAGAGACGGTGGCTGGCATCAGTGGGCCTAGAGCTCGATGAACAAAAAGCAAGCAGTACTAGTGAACAGCCACAAGAAGTGAGAGAGTATCACTATCAGCAGGCGAGCACAATGTAACATCAAAATCGGTCATGAAATACTTGTGTGATCCGTGCGAAGCTCACTTACAAGGAACACATCGAAAGACCATGCGACAAAGCGCTTGGGTGAGTGCAACTTTATCCAGAATAATGCTGAATATGGAAAGACGTAGACAATATAGGAGGCTACTTCTGTCAAGTGTGGTACAATCCATCATAATGAATGACTCATCTGATTATGTGCGCACAGAATCTGCTGTGTATTTTGTATGGTGTCAGATGATGTTATTGCGGGAATTCTATCAGCAGATGTCTTGGCTAGAACCTACGATGCCGAAATTCAGGAGTTTCAGCCCGAGTCTCAGCCAGTGATATCAAATTGGAGTGAAGACAGCAAACCATAAGAAAGTGGCAGGAGAGATGGAGCAAGTCTTCGAAAGGAAAATGGAACCATCGACTCATACCCGATATACAAAAATGGGCGGCGTTAGGAAGAAGTCGATTTTTACCTCAGCCCGCTAATTAATAAATAATGACCGGATATAGCTACTTTCGAGTGAATCTAAACTGGTTTGGGCATAATGAACCTACCATGTGTCTAAATTGCGGAGAAACCAGAGAAGATACAGAGCGTTGACTTCTGAACGAAAAATTGGAGAAACATCAAGCCATCGAACGCAATGTGGATACGGTGAAACAGGTTACAACAATCCTTAAAGATCGGCGGTTAAAGAGAATCAGAGCCAAAACCAAGCCCAGGCAACATCTCCCATTCTTAAAGTTTCTCTTTTGTACTATTAACAGTAGTGCTCGGAACCATATATACGAGTTTGAATGAAATATTGGACGAACTCGCTAGACGATATTTGCTTCACCGATTGCAACTAAGTCTGTAGGAGTTGAAAACCCTTAAGGTATAAGTACTGTAAGGAATTCAAAGTATCACCGCCTTTCATAGCTTCAACAATTTTACCTAAGTTACTAAACTGTACAGCGGACCTCATTTTTGATGACATGATCTCAAACAAATTGGCGCACGCAAACGCAGAGAGTAGGAGCTTTTAATAAAGCGAAGGATGCCAGTTCGCTAAGGTCATCGAGAAACGAGCCCCTATATGGGGCAGTTCTTTCTGGGACCGGGCCGGACATAAGCATAAAAGGTGAAGGATGGTTTCTTCCTCCCTAGCTGATCTGTTATCACTTTATCATAACTACCCCGGCACTACGTTTCTGATCCAGCCTAGGCCAGATCCGTCTCGAAATATGACACGGTAAGCCATTTTCCCATCTGAGGTTGGTTCTGTTGATAACGACCACCTTTAGTAGATGTTTATATGTAGCAATGGGCATTCCCAGAGTGCACCATTTTGGCAGAATCCTTAAAGTCGTTCCTTCTCTGGCGAGCTCAACAGTCTTCCAGAGCACGATTCCACGGACTTGATTGTCACTTGTACTTACTTACTTACTTAGGTGGCGCTACAGTCCGGGGTGGATCTGGGCTTCAACCAACAGACGATTACGAGCCAGCTGCCTTCAGTTGCGTACACCAATTTGGTTGAGGTCCCCCTCCACTTGCTTGCGCCACTTACCGCGATGTCGTCCTCTACTGCGCCGTTCATCCGGGGCGGATTCGAAGATTTTCCGGGCTGGAACGTTGGGCTTTATCTGCTCTACATCACCCAGCTATCAGTCGCTGTATGTGAACTCTCCTGTCTAAGTCGATGTCCTTGTATAAGCCGTATAGTTCGGCATTGTACCTTCTCCGCCACTCGCCGTCCATACAGACGGGACCAAACATCACTTGAAGAACTTTTATTGCAAAGTTACCAAGGGCATCCTCATCCGATTTTGATAAAGTTCATTCCTCTGCGCCATACCTTAGTACAATACTTCGTGATAAGGCTTTGTTACTCAATTGCCTTCTTAGCCCATAAAAATACCGATTGGCAAGAGTAATTCTTCGTTTGATCTCCCCACAGTTGTCATTTCCAAAATTCACCGTAGAGCCTAGGTAGACAAAGTCATTTACTACCTTAGAATCATATACATATCTATCTAGTGTGGCGTTCTGTTCAAGACGCCGATGTTGGGTGTTCTCTTTTGTATACAGCGTTTATTTTGTTTTGCTTTTGTTGCAACCAAGATCACACGTTTTGATAACGTGAAACGTCGGGCTGAGTAGTGGGTGATTGACGGAAAGAAAAAGAGAGTCCGATCATAACTTTCAACCTCGGAAATTTTCCTCCGAACAAAAATTAGGTATCTTTAAAAATAGGGGAAAAATTCATCATGAAAAAATTAAATATCGCGATTGTGTTAAAAATTCTCCTGAATTGTTATTCATGATACCTATTTCTTTTCCGCGGAATTATTTTCTCTTTTTTTAAGATACCTAATTTTTGTTCGGGGGAAAAATTCCGAGGGAAAATTTATTCACGATAACCCTTAATAAGTGTACACACGGTGTGTTTGAAAAGTGTTAATCGTGACTACAACACTTTCATTGACCGCTAAACCTATCTTCACTTACGCCACACTGATGGCCTGCTGAGTTTTTCCGACTTTGTCAATATCATCGGCGTAAGCGAGTGGCGTTCTTTCCGACTTTGATGCAGCAAGAGTTCTCCATCGCCATCCTGCACAGATGGACGAGGTTGGCAGGGATGCCGAGACTGGACATGGCTCTGTATAACCAGTCCTATACACGCTATTATATGCAACTTTGAAATCCATGAAGAGATGATGTGTATCGACTTTATATTCATGGACTTTCTCCAAGATCTGCCGTAGTATGAATATTTGGTGAATGGTGGATTTTCCGGGCCTGAAACTGCACTGATAAAATCCTATCAAGTCGTTGACGATCGGTTTTAGGCGTTCACATAATACGGCTGACAGGATCTTATATGCGATGTTGAGAAGACTTATACCTATGTAGTTGACTCAGTTCAGAGGGTGTCCTTTCTTCAGGATCGGGCAAACGATGCTGAGGTTCCATTCATCGGACATACTTTCATCCGACCAGATTTTACAGATGAGCTGGCGCATGCTCCTTACCAGCTCATCTCCTTCTGCCTTGAAAAGTTGGGCGGCAAGGCCGTACGTTCCAGCAGCTTTGTTGGATTTAAGTTTAGATATCGCTATCCTAGCTGGTGGGCAAAATCGCATCATCACCTCCCCGTGGTGCCCGCTGGATAGCTATCTGATAGTGAACTAACGATGAGCGTATGCTGAGTCTGACGATGTATGGGTAGCTGAACACTCGGACCTGCGTAAGCACATCTGGGTGAACTTCAGCGCGCATATGTTTAACCGGACGAGGCATCTCTTGTTGACCTGATCGGCTGAAATATGCATGTCAGAAGTCTAACAAGAGGTCCTCAGAAGGAGGACGTGCGGCGGATGAATTCTCCCGATGGAATCAACGGTGACGTCTACAGGCCAGCGAAAACCTTACCGGAGCTACTTCGACATATTTGAAGCTGAGGTCTGTAAGGATTTTCAATACTACGTCAGGGTATTGAAAAAGAGATGGTGGCGGATGAACCCTTAATGGGCCAACGGGAGCGCTCATATCCCCGAAGTGGGTTACTGACATCTGTGTAGCCGGCCCCTCGTCCTAGGGGTTGCTAAAAAAGGATCTGGTCCTCCAGGTTAGGGGTTGTGCCGTCGGGTTAACTTCCCTACCACGTAAAAAACCTTCGGTTACGAAGCAACCAACAGCCTCGGATACGGATGAATTTACTGTTGACGACCCAAGCAAACGTAAAAAGGACAACAATCTTCGTGTCTGCACGTGGAATGTTAGGTCCCTCTACATACCACGTGCAGCCGAACAACTTGCGGATGTCCTAGAGTGTCTCAAAGCAGACATTACCGCCATCCAAGAAGTGCGATGGGATGGGCCGGGCAAAAGGAGTATGAAAAACTGCGACATCTACTACGGCGATTGCTACAGACAAAAAGGACAGCGTCTATTCGGGTGCGGATTTGTTATTGGAGGCAGACTTATGCTAGAAGTCTTGAGTTTCAGGCATGTGAACGAGCGCCTTATGACAATCCGTATCAAGGCTAAATTTGCCAACATTAGCCTAATATGCGCTCACGCCCTTCATGAGGAGAAGGACGACGCGACAAAGGACGACTTCTACCAGCTCTTGGACAAGACGTATGAGCAATGCCCTAGCCACGACGTGAAAATTATCCTAGGTGATTTTAACACAAAGCTAGAAAGAGAGGACGTCTTTAGTAGCGTGGTCGGAAAGCACAGCCTGCACGACAACACATCCGACAACGGACTCAGGCTAATCGACTTTGCAGCGGGGCGAAACTTTGTCGTAGCTAGTACGCGGTTCCCACGTCTCGATATTCACAAAGGAACATGGCTCTCCTTTGATGAAAAATCGTCAACCAAATCCAATTCCAGTATTCTGGGTGTCCGGACTTTCCGAGGAGCCAACGTGGACTCGGATCACTACCTAGTTGTAGCCAAGGTACGGATGCGGATATCCACAACGGAGCGAAATCAACGAAATACTGTGAAGAAATTTTACGTCGAAAAGCTACAATCGCAAGAGACCGCCAGAACCTTGGCCGATCGTGTTTCTTCTAATCTCAATCTAAGTCCTATGCCGCCAGCAGCAAATGCGGAAGACCAGTGGCAGCGTTGCCAACAAGCCATCAGAGATGCCGCCTCTAATGTACTGGGTCTCTCTCGCCCACCACAACGAAACCCCTGGTTTGATGAGGAATGGCGGCAAGCACATGCAGCAAAACAAGAGGCGTACAAAGCGGCGCTGCATAGAAGGACTAGAGCTGCTTACGAGCTCTACGTGCGCAGGAGAAAAGAGGAACATCGACTTCTCAGAAAGAAGAAAAAGGAGCATGAGAAGCGCTCGATCGAGGAGATTGAGAGAGTCTATTGCAGGAATAATGTTCGAAAATTTTACCAAAAGGTAAAAAGAACATGCCAGGGTTTCAAAGCCAGAACAGAAGCCTGCAGGGACGAAAATGGCAACATAGTAATGGAATCGCAGTCGGTGCTGAGGATATGGAAGAAACACTTCTGCAGACTGCTAAACGGCGATGATGATCAATATTCCGCTGTCAGGCAGAATGAGACATTCAACAGTGACGATGGCAGTCAAGATTCCCGTCAACCCGATCAGAATGAAGTGAGGATAGCGATATCTAAACTCAACTCCAATAAAGCTGCTGGAGCCGACGGCCTTGCCGCTGAACTATTCAAGGCAGGAGGAGATGAGTTGGTAAGGAGCATGCATCAGCTCATCTGTAAAATCTGGTCGGACGAAAGTATGCCCGATGAATGGAACCTCAGCATCGTTTGCCCGATACTGAAGAAAGGAGACCCTCTGAACTGCGCCAATTGCAGAGGTATAAGTCTTCTCAACATCGCATATAAAATCCTGTCTGCCGTATTATGTGAACGCCTAAAACCGATCGCCAACAACCTGATAGGTCCTTATCAGTGCGGTTTCAGGCCGGGAAAGTCCACCATTGACCAAATATTCACACTACGGCAGATCTTGGAAAAAACCCATGAATACAAAATCGATACGCACCACCTCTTTATCGATTTCAAAGTTGCCTATGATAGCGTGTATAGAGACGAGTTAAACAGAGCCATGTCTAGTCTTGGCATCCCTGCCAAGCTCGTCCGTTTGTGCAGAATAACGATGGAGAACTCTCGCTGCTCCATCAAAGTCGGTAAGAACATCACCGAACCGTTCGATGTCAGGAAAGGTCTTAGACAAGGTGACGCACTATCATGCGATCTCTTTAACATAGTACTTGAGAGAATTGTACGAAACTCACAAGCCAACACCGGAGGTACAATCTTTTACAAGTCTGTACAACTACTTGCTTATGCCGATGACATTGACATAATCGGAAGAACTCAGCGGGCCGTCAATGGGGCATTTACGAGTATTGAGATCGAGGCAGCAAAGATGGGTCTAACGGTCAATGAAAGCAAAACAAAGTATATGATGTCTACAAAAAAGGACACCCAACATCGGCGTTTTGGACAGAACGCCACAATAGGCAGATATAATTTTGAGGTAGTAAAGGATTTTGTCTATCTAGGCTCTATGGTGAACTCCGCAAATGACATGAGTAGGGAGATCACACGAAGAATTACTCTTGCCAATCGTTGTTTTTATGGGCTAAAACGGCAATTGAGTAGCAAAGCCCTATCTCGAACTACTAAGGTAACTCTTTATAAGACACTAATCATCCCAGTCCTGCTGTATGGCGCAGAGGCATGGGCTTTGATAAAACCGGATGAGGATGCCCTTGGTTATTTCGAGAGAAAAGTTCTTCGAGCGATCTTTGGTCCCGTCTGCATGAGGAGAGTGAGTGGAGGAGAAGGTACAATGCCGAGCTATACGGCATGTACAAGGACATCGACTTAGCCAGAAGAGTTCACATACAGCGACTAAGATGGCTGGGTCATTTAGAACGGATGGAGCCCAACGTTCCCGCTAAGAAAGTTTTCGAATCCACCCCGGATGGACGACGCAGTAGAGGACGACCTCGCGGTAGGTGGCGCAAACAAGTGGATGGGGACCTCAACCAACTTGGCGTGCGCAACTGAAGGCAGCTGGCTCATAATCGTGCTAGCTGGAGAGGTTTGTTGGTTGAGGTCCAGGTCCAACCCGGACCGTAGTGCCAACTAAGTAAGTAAGTAAGTAAGTAGATATCGCTATCCTAACTTTATTCTGATCGGGTTGACGGGAATCTTGAATATTATCGTTACTGTTGAATGGTTCATTCTGTCTGACAGCGGAATATTAATCATCATCGCCGTTTAGCAGAAGTATTCCTTCCATATCCTCAGCACCGACTGCGATTCTATTACTTACCATTTTCATCCCTGGAGGGTTCTGTTCTGGCTTTTAAACCCTGGCATGTTCTTTTAACCTTTTTGTCACAGGTCACATGTAATAAGTATAATAAGTTCTAAGAGAATTGATCACTCTTTCTTCTTCTTCATTTTATCAGCGATGTTATGATCCGAAAATAAGGGATCATAACCCTCCCACTTCACCGCATTTCTAAGAGAATTGATCACATTTGTTGAAATTTTATTTATTTGCTTATTTTTCAGTATTATACAAAAGGACTTTTTGAATTTTCATAATATGCATGTTTAATTTAATTATTATACTTTATACAAAGTATACTTCAAACATTGCTATTAAATGTTAACCCTTAGCTTTATGTTATAAATAAATGCTTGAAACTAGGTTACACTACAATACAATACAATACTAAAGTATATTATATTTGTCATTATAGTAATGTAGAACAAATGCGTTCAATTTGAATAATGCGTACAAAATGCATTGTCCCTTAAAAAATAAAACATTACAAGCCGATAAAAAATGTATAGTTTTTATTTTAATTGTATATTACGAGTTTATCATAAGATTTTGTAAATTGTTATTATTTTTAAATTGTTTGCATAAGTTGCATATTTTTTGTATAAATATTTCCTTTTTTTTTTAATCATTTGTAGAATTCATTGTTCCTTTTCGCAAATGGCACATGATTGGGCAGATTATTATTAAATTTTCTTTTTAATTCCATGCTTTGACTGATTTGCTGCAATGCTCTGTGTGTATCTCCGAAGTTTTTTTTTTTTTTTTTTTTTTTCACTCGGTATAAATTCTAATTACAGTACATACACAATTTGTAGTACTTTCTTTCAAGGCCGCTTTGCGATGAGGTAGGCTTGCCTTCCTATATTCATTATTAGTGTCTGATAGAACAGAAAGTTGATGCTGATATGAAAAATGTTAACTACTTCATAAGATATACATACATACATATTTATTCAAATCGTCAATGCATTAAATAACATGTAAATTTTAATTTTAAAACTATTTTTGTAATTACAAAAGCTATAATATTGGTATAAATGTCTGAATATTTGCAAAAGCTGGTGTTTATAAGTATTTTTAGTTTTTTTTTTTATAAATCAATATTTATTTATTTATTTATCAATAAAATAAAGGGGGAAGTTTGTTACTATTTCCAACCAAGTTTCTTCAGAAGTCTATACGACGTCTCTACAAATTCTTTTTGCTTTGCAGATCATTAAAAATGTTTTTTTGCTTGGCTGGCGATATTTAAATGCACACATTTAAGTTACTCTTTCCCAACTATCTGACTGAGCAAACCATTCTAGGCATACATTATCTCCAATGTGTTTTGGAATATACGTACGATGCGAAGCAAATTAATTGATACGAACACTTTTTGAATCGTAACTGTACGACGAATTGATAGTAAGACAAATATTTGTTTTAGCTATTCTGAATTCTGTAGGTCGAAATTTTTGTGGATTTTAAAGAGGTTTGATATTATTAAAGAAATCATGTTATTAGACATTAGATTTGTCAAGACCGCCAATGACAGCACTCTAGTAGCATCTTGTACAAACAACATACCCCTGAGTGCCAATACCTCACATATGCTGGGTTTTGCTGAGACGTTGCTTTTCAGTGACTTGGAACCACTTTTGCTTTTTTTCTCAGTCAAAACTGAGTTGGGTTATTTATTTTGCGCTACAAATTTCAGATGGCGCTGAGAAGAGCTTTTTCATTCAACTTGAGTGATTCAGTAGTATTTTACAAATTTAAGCACAACTTTTTCATGCTTTTTAATTCAATTTCAATTCAATCACCAATCTTCAAACAATAAAAAAAAGTTTTAAACCAGATTGACTTAGGATCGTTTTGTGGAGAAGCTTTCACTTTGCTTAATTCTCGACAAAACGCACTAATAGTCAGAGACGCGAACAAATCCTCACAATTAACGAAGATCTGCAGAAAAGCTTGCAATGGGGAAAAGCCTTGTGGAGGTCAACGCGAAGAAAACACAAGTATTTACTGAGTGTCACAGTAAACTCTGGAATAAAATGGCAATGATCACATATCCAATATCGCAAAATCGGCTTTCACGAAGTTGAGTTATCCTTTCAGAGCAAAGAATTAGCTTACACCGCGCGCCGAAACTTCTTCTTTTATACAAAGAACAAGTATTACCGGGGATTGAGTACTGCTCTCATGTTTGAAGCTTGGCTCTTAATCTACTTGCCAGCATCCAGAGGCGAGCGGTTCGCTTAATAGAAAATATAGCGCTTATGTCGCTGGCTCATGGAAGGCAGTTGGCAGATGTATGCCTCTTCTGCAGATATTACCATGGCAGATGTTCGGAAGATCTCAACAGAATGATCGAGCCTTCAACGTCCTACCAGGCAGGCCAATAGGGCACACAACTTTCATACTCGCCTGGCAATCGCAATAACATCATTCTATCAAAATTCCAGGACAAGCAATCTTTGGAACTCACTCCCAGGCGAAATATTTCCACAAAACTATAATCTGCAAGAACTTAAACGCAGAATCAGCAGACTGTATACTACAGGCATCTCGGGACGCTGGCTAAGCGTTATAGGTGCGTCTTTCCCGAAAAGAAGTAAAATAGAAACAAACAAACAAATGGAACCAGATATGAATATCTCTGTAGAGAAGATGGCAAAAGTCATGGTTTTACGTGAGCGTACTGGAAATAGCGTAACGGAGTTTTCGGTTGAAGTTGCAAAATCAAGTGTCTCAATTACAACAAGTCATAAGGGGCATTGGGGCCGAAAACGCAGAACCACGGCTGATAATGACAAATTGATCCGAAATAGCGTGATAAATTCTGGGGAGGCAAGTGGCGACCTTTAAAGCGACATCGGCTGGGCTACAGGTGGGTTCGTGTACTATTCGATGATATTCTTGAAGTGAGCCTCAATGCAAGATGACTACTTAAGAAGCAACTTCTGTCTGACCCTATGTGGAAAAATTATTGCAATGGGCGAGGTTAAATAAAAAACTAATTTTTACAGGTTAAAAAAAAAACTAATTTTTACAGACGTGAACCCTTTCGAAGTCCAGGGATATCGGGTAAGTGTCGTGAGAAGAACTACTAATAAAAAACTACGACCACGTCATATTGTCTACGCACCTAGGCACCCATCCAAAGTTATGTTTTGCGGTTGTTTCACCTCTAAGGGTGGTGGAAGTTTGAAGCCAGTCGAATGCATTATGAATAACACCAAATATGCAGACATCTTGATCCAGATACTTCTGCCTACCATTCAAGGACACTTCCAACCGAAAACGCAAGATCTTGCTCCATGCTACACGAAAAAAAAAATAGGCAATTCTTCATGGAGAATAATATTAATGTGCTAGAACTGCAAAACACGGGTATTTCCCAAAACGAGAAAGCACTGATCTAGCAAGATCAATGGGCCAAACAATGGTCTATCACTCTGTGCAACAAAGAACTCGTCGCACTTACGAGATCACACCTAACATTTCTAATAAAGAGGCCGCATACATACTTCTAGCAGGATACTTAAAAAGAATACCATTAAAGTATTCATGCATCGAATCTGTCGCAAAGTAAATGAAGAAAAAATGGAGTACGACTTGCTATTTCTGCGAATGGCAAAGCCTCAAATAGAAAAACCCGGAAAACGCACACCGAAGAAGCCTTCTAATTCTAACAACAACTCGAATTAATACATCTTTAATAAGAGATCTTCTTTTTTCGAGCGTTGCAACCAACAACCTGGGCTATAATAGACCCGTTTAGCTGCCTTTATAGCATGTTATAGAAATGAGTACTATCCTCCTGGTAAACAAATTTCACTACGACCGTAGATAATTTGTTTGACCGATTTTTATGAAAAATGCATGACTATTTATCAAATGTACATGGCCCCGCTATTCGATGTAGATTTTGTACCGGTACATGTTTGGCACTAGACATCCAACCCAGTTTTCCGGGTAGTTTTAGTTTTTTTTTTAATTTCGATGTGACAAACAAAATTTTATTTTCAAATTAGTCGTCTGAGAAGTTCGTCACAGCATGTCATGTTTTAAAAATTAAAATTTTTATTATTTTTTTTTTTTTTTAAATAAATTGATTTTTTCCAAATTATGTGTGCACTGGTATTTATTTAATTGATAACGAGACGCCGTCCAGAGCGCCGCCAACCCGCTACAAACTTTTAGCGAGGTCGGTGTTGCTTTCAGCGTAAGTCATCACGGGAAGTGTGATTTTTTAGACTTGCTAACAAAGCCTCCCTATTGCTGGATAACAGAAGAAACTACTCCGGTGGAGGTAACTATTTCAAAAAGCCTCTTATTGGGGCGGTTTTTAGGACACTGAACAGACGTGATCTATAAAAATTACATAGCCTCACAAGAAGTCATCGTTAAATCACACAATCTCGGTACGCAATTCATTGGTCCATTTTGGCAAATAAACTACCGACGCAAGCCATGGTCTTGCGGCTTTAGTTCCTGCACCAGCTGGATCTTATACGGGTGTAGGCCGAGATCTTTCCGCGAAATTGTTTACATAGTAGACGGACAAAGGCCAAACTGTTACTATTAACCGCCGAGTTAACAATTCCGGAACTTCCACCACACTTTCACTCATAGTGGCTACCGTTGACACGTTGTTGGCTTTGCGTGATGTAGAGTGTATGTGGTACGAAATTTATCCACAACATGACGAATAGTAAGCTTAATTGGTCGATTATATGTAATCTAATATATTAATACGTGAATACGAAATTTATCGTACGTTTTTTTAGTATTTATTATGAAAGGAGAAGGATGAAACTTATATCATTCGAAAGGTACTGTGTCATAGATGTGCAGAAAAATGCATGCATGTGTGTACGTTGCCGTTATGTCAGGTAAAATAAAGTGAGAATACACACATGATTTCCCCATATAAAACGTTTTAAACAATTAAATGAACGCATTTTGATCACGTTCATGGCTGTATGAGCTTCTCCCTACACGGGAGAATATTACAAAAAATACAAAAGTTTCTCTCGCTTTTTGTTTATTTCCCCTCGGTCGAATTTCGACCACACGCGATACTAGCAAATGTACATATATGTATATGTACATATATCTGTGGCAACAAGGCATAACAGCATAAGTATACTTATGCCGTTATTGAAATATTTTTTGTTTTTAACATTTTTTTATATAATCTCTCAGGAAAGCCGAACCTATAACGCTGAAACATTGCCTCAATATGTCTGAAATTCATTATCTGAAGCGGTTACTGAATTAGGGGCAAGGAAATGAGACGATAAAGACATCTTTGAATACGTTTTTTGAAATCTGTAAAGGCACTTGGGCTGTTATTCCTTTTTGCCACAGATATATAAATTTGGCGCAACAGCTCATTAAGTGCATAGGCCTAGGTTCTCGCAACCATTCGTGTTGTGTGCGTTATATTTTTCGTACGAAAGGAAGAGACCTAGAGCTTTTGTAGCGTATCCGAAGGGCAATTTTATTTTGAGAAGCTTTTTCGTGACAACAATGCTCTCGAGGTGAGACCGTGAAAAAACTTTTTTGATGTTTTTCTGAGATTCGAACATTGAACCTCACGCGCAGCGGTTCGACACACTAACCACTGCGCCACGGCGCCAACAATTGGTCGATTATGAAGACCAAAACAATCACCTAATCTTTTATGTTTCGCGAACTGAAGACCGAGTTTCGAAATGAGTTTGAATGATACGGAAGCCTTCTTCTTCTGGTGTAAGTCTATTCATGGTGAATACTGATTATAAATGTGAAAGAACTGTCAAAAATGACAGTGCGTTTAAAAGTGACCCTATTGGAAGATCCAAAAAAAAACACCCTTTGCAAGCAATCGAAGTAGTTCCCAAAAAGAGACAATATCTCCTAGCACGAGTGCATTTTTCTTTCTTTTTTCTTAATTTTACAGGAATGCCAAATAAAAGTGAAATTAATGAAATAATATATAACCCACGCCTGCATGCTTTAAACAAAATGAACACAAATAAAAAAAAAAAAAAAAACATTTTGTTATACTTAATTAAACAGCATTCAAGCTTGCCTTTAATACATCAATTTTAGGGACAAATAAATTGTTTGTTTATATTTTTTTTTTTAATGGGAGACAATTTTGTTTTTCTAAAAAAAATTTGCTTAGCAATAAGTTTTTTTGTTTTACATTTTTTTTTTATTATATTTAAAATACATTATGTTCACGCTTTAATACATAATTAATCACTTTAAATACAGTTATATTTATATATATTATAATTATAATAATTACAGCACCTACACAAAATTAGGTTAATTTTTCTTTTCCTTTTAAACTAAAAACAAAAAATATATAAAAAAAAAATTGTTTAACTTTTAAGTGCATTTTAATCTTTTTTTTTTGTTGCTTGACTTATTCCTTAGGAATACCAATTCCCGCTTGGTAGGGATCAGAGGAAAATTTTTTCGTTTTTTTTTTTCTATGATAGGAGCATATACGTTAAAGGAAATGTAGGTAGGCTTAATATGGACGAGAATGAGGACAAGTCATTCTCACACTTAAATTATATAAAGTGAACTCTATCTCGATTTTAGTATTAAATTAAAAAAAAAAAAGTTTTAGTATTGCTTCACTCTTTTTCGTTAAGGGACTGTTTCACTTAATTGCTGTTAATATTATTTTGTACACTATCCATATTCGGAATGTAGTCCATGGCCATTAGACACGCAAAGACGGTCATCACCATTTTTGGTTTCACTTCGGTGATATCCTCGGGCAGGGCATAGACGCGAGCACCAATTTTGCGGGCCATTGAAATAGCATATTTTGCATTGGCGAGGTTGTCCTGAAATAGTAGAGTAGTCTTAGATAAAATGCCCTTTTTAAAGTATCTTAGAATAAAATACCTCCTGAGTACCAGTGTGTCGCACCAATTCATAGTTGATGCTGCCTTGTTTGATTGAGTCGATCAGGTCAATGACGATCTTACCATCGGCGATCGCGGAATCATTGAAGTTCTTTAGACTTGTTTCCTTGCC
Source organism: Brachypalpus laphriformis (assembly GCA_945910035.1). Lineage (NCBI taxonomy): Eukaryota > Metazoa > Arthropoda > Insecta > Diptera > Syrphidae > Brachypalpus > Brachypalpus laphriformis. The sequence continues at coordinate 42,272,513 of OX246753.1, forward strand.
TCCGGAGGCGAGTTTCTCGTTCACCCATTGAACGATTTCCATCTCAATGATTGGGTTACCAGTATTAGCCAGGCGTGAGAGGATCGACAGGGTGTAGGCACGCATCAGTTGCCAAATTAAAGCTGAAAGAGGCGAATGAGTCAATATTTTGAGTTATTCTATTGGTGGTGAACATACCTAGTGTCAGAGTGGCATTTCCATCATTCAAATCCTGTCCAGCGATACCGACAAGAGAGAATCTCAATTGTTTACCCAATTCCACGGCATAGTTGCAATTCTCCAGCTTTTCCATGAACTTCTTGCGTGGAGTGAATCTTCTGTGCACTTTGCTCCAGTTGACAATACCGGGCTTAATAATGTCAAACAACTGGAAGATCACCAAGCCATCGGCCAAGTCAGAGTACAGCCAGTTGACATGTGGAGCCACGCCCATCGAGTTCATCCAGTTTCTGTAAGCTGAACAAGAACGTATAACCAAACACCATTCAAATACTTTTGACTTCTAACTTACTTTTCTCTTCACGAGTCTCCTCGATTGTCTGTAGACCTTCGATCTCTTCCGGCTTATCTAAGCCCGGATGATTGTTAAACAAATTGGCAACGAAAGCCAAATTCAATTTGTACACTCCATTGACGACATCCTGTGGTGTAAGGAAACTACGGCAGTGCAATTTTGCAGCCTGCTGCAACATAATCTCAGCTCTTGAGGTCAGATCCGATTCCTAGAAACCAACACATTATAAAAAGCTCAAAAGTGTTCTCTAGCTTAACTTACCCTCAATGCTTCCACAGTAACTCCGGAGTCATTTGGAGCGATCTGCTTCAGCAAATGTGTATAAATCTCTGAATCGACAATATCGCTCTGGAAGTTCGTGCAACGTCTTGAAATACCAGCCCTCTCCAAATGATGATTTACCCAACGCAGCAGAATAGCTTCTGGCGATAGTTTCATCAAATCCTCCAACCGTTCATCTTCAAACAACAGTCCAGCCAATCCCGGACAACTATCCAACGTAATATGACTGAACAGACCAATTCGAATGATCTGCCACAGCAAACCCAAGACCAAATGTGGCTTACCCTTCGCCAGATCGTGAGCATCGATATTTACGATATTACAACCGATAGCTTGTGATGACACCAAAGCTAGAGTCAAATTCTCGAATTCTCTGTAGACGGTGAGGTTCTTTTTGTTGATTGCACGTTCGTCGATTGTGTCTGGGCAGGAGTGATTGATGATCTTGCACAGGAGGATACCATCCCTGATGGATTGATATAAGTGTTTACCCTCTTGATCGATTGGGAGTAAGTGTTTCAAGTCGATATCGTGTCCCAAATTGGAGTTAATCCAATCGGAGAAGGCCAGTTGTTCTTCCAGGCGAACAGAATGTGTTGTGCCTTCGGACGAAATCGATGACATGCCACCCAATGTTTCGAGGTTCTCTTTTTTTGAGACAACTGTTTTGAATGTGCTCGCTACATCTTTCGACTTCAAATCCAGGCAGAGGTTTTCAAATTCCTCTAGATTGAGTTTGCCCTGGTGGGCGGTTCTCTGTTTGTTACGAAATTCATCGATCATTTCACGAACTTGATAACCGGCTAGTTTGAAACCGACTTGATCGAGGGCGTCCTTGAGTTCTGTAAGATCGATGAAGCCATCTTTGTTTGCATCGATCTGTAATGAGAAAAAGAGGAAAATACCTTTTTAGTTGTGTAGTAGAGAAATAGTGATAAGATTTGTTGTGGATCGATACAGAAGTGATCATATAAAATCTGATCTATTGTGAATCAATCAAACAAGTTTTAGTGATAGAAGCTGTTTGATTATATTCAGACTGCGAAGAGTAAGTAAATATATGTATAAGCTGAGGAGCCTACCGTTTTTAATCTTTGACTTAACCGCAGAGAAAAGTCAAAAAATAGGTCCAAGAAAGCAGTTTGACAATATGTTCTTGTTACCCGAAAAGCAGACGAACTTTTCATTCAAATAATGGCGTAAATTCTTTAACTCCGATCTGTACCCACAACACTCAATAGCTCTTAAAGATAACAGCATATATCCAAACGATTTCTACCTAACTTCCCCCGCAGCCAATATAACCCGATCTCTTGAAACTGCTGAGAGTGTACATATCATACATAACGTTTGAGATGGCTAGGGGATGAAGAGCGAATGGACACCAACGCTCCGGCGCGCAGAGTCTTCGAATCCAACCCAGAGGGATGACGCAGTAGAGAGCTTCCTTGCCGTAAGTGGCGCGCACAAGTTCAATGGGACCTCGACCAACTTGGAGTACGCAACTGGAGGCAATTAGCTAAAGACCGAGAGAAATGGAGAGGATTGTTGGTTGAGACCTAGGTTCACCCCGAACTGTACCGCCATCTAAGTATGTAAGTAAGAGAGTATACATAACTGCAGGTTTAAAAAGCAATTGCAATAATTTAGAGCAATCCAGTGCTAAAGCAAAGAACTTCCATAGGTGAACTGAAAATCAAATTTGGAAAGCGACTGAAAGGAATCAGGCCTGATATACCTAAAAATGTGGAGTGCACAGAATCCTAGAGATGAGTTTTGTGGAATTCTGATAAGTTTAGCGAAGTTGTTCTTCTTGCCATTTAGTGAAATATTTAATTTTATCAAATAGAGAAGTTATAAACCCTTAAATTTTTCTACTTCTGGGTGAACCTACCTTCGGCAATAAAAGAGTGGCAACTCGATCTCCAATTTATGCGACATTATCTTATACCTATATACTAGTTTAATGTACGTAGTTTACGCAAAAACATCTTAGTTATGAGAAAAAACATTATAGTACCCACTGTATTCAGAAGAACTTGCTATACAACGTAGTTAAAAAGGCATTACTAAGTTTCCTAATTTCTCATGGTTCATTAGTCACCCCTCTGATTCATCAACATTCTTGATTGAGTAGTCTTCTTAGGAAGACTAACGAAGTGTTTTACATTTTCAAGAAATAACATTGATTTTCCTAGTAAAATTAATTATAAATAAAAACCATTTATGTTAACACCTTGCAGAGATGTAAACACATGAATATTTTCCCTTAAAGAAGCACACTAAGACCCCTTACATCTATAAATATATTTATAGTCACCTAACAAGAATCACTGACTCACCTCCGCTTGGACTAGGTGTGTGCTTACTAGAGATAGAGCCATAAGAGCACCGCCTCATTAGTGCCCACTGCTGTCGTCATCGAAAACAAATATTTAATTATATTCAGTTAAGAAATATTTGCATACAATTTTAAAGTTTCCATATTTGTCATTTTCCATTCTAAACAATGCGTGCTGAGACGACAATAAACTGGTAATTAATTTTCGTTAAGATTGTCAAGGAAGATATTGCTGTCAATTTAACAATGTAACAAGTAGATGTATTTACGTACATACACTGTTCTGCATTGTTAAGCATGGGAAGACTACATTTTTCGCTAGTCACACTATTACACCATGTTCAGAGTTTAAACAAACTTGGCGTATGCGACAGGCTTAAGAAATTGAGAAAACTGTTTAGTCATAGAGTTGGGGAATAATCTGAAAGCGTGAGACAACAAATTTGCATTCTTAGCAACAGGGCAGAACAACGTGCTTTGGTTGACTTTGAAAGGGTATTCGACAGACAACCACGAGATCTGATATGGGTGGCCGTTAAGACATCGAGGGGTTACAGAAACCTATGTACAGATGAACATGGACATGTACGAAAGAGCAAAGGCAAGAGTAAGATGCCCCGCTGGAGTAACCGAAGAGTTCCCAATCAAAGTCGGGGTGCACCAGGGAAGCATCTTAAATCCTTTGCTCTTTATTACAGTCTTTGACTATCTGCTTGAAGGTAAAGTGACGGACCCCAAGGTACATCAATTATTATTTGCTGACGATGGAGCTATCATAAGTGAGGATCATACATCCCTGCAACGAGCACTTGATGTGTGGGTGGACGTTTTGGAGGGAAATGGGTATCGCATTAGTTCAAAAAAGACAGAGTACTTGTGTTGCCCGTTCTCTGATCCACTCAGGCCTATTCCAGACAGTTATTTGAATGGAACAGTGCTTCCCAAGTGCGAAAAGTTCAAATATTTAGGATCTATGATCAATAGCAAAGCAACCTGTCATCGCGTAAGCGTAGGATGAATGAAGTGGCAAGAAAACTCCGGCATCTTTTGTGACCGAAAAATACCCCCTAAGTTGAAAGGAAGGCTCTACACCGCAGTTGTGCGTCCCTCGCTCACATATGATTCACAATGTTGGACGATGTACAAAAAGTATGAGAGTAAATTAACGGCAGCTGAGATGAAGATGCTTCGCATGACAGCAGGAGTGACAAAGATTGATCGAATAAGCAGTGCGAAGATCCGTGGAAGCCTCCACGTCAAGGAAACCATCTTACAGAAAATAGAGCGCGACCGGCTCAGATGGTATTGCTACGTTCAAAGAAGAGATCCTTTGAACACTGTTAAAAAAGCAATATCAATGAACCTTACAAAGACCTCGCGAGGCCTCAGTAAGTTTCTGAGTTTCTGAGGTCAACAGGCGGATCAGTAGAAATGCGGTGAAGTGGGAGGGTTATGATCCCTTGTTTTCGGATCATAACCTGGCCGAAATAGGAAGAAGAAGAAAAAAGGCAGAACAACGTGCTGAGCAAGCTAAAAATTATCTTTAAGCAGCAGTTATAACTAGTCTTTATCCAGGATACATGGGTTTATAATAATAAGGTGGTAGAATTAGGTAAAAAGAAAATGACACACTAAGTTCTAGCGACCTATAGATAGAGTTTGGGGGAGTATGACAGCAAGCGTGTCGACGTACATTCAATGCAGCAGAAAAAGTCTTCTATCAGCTTTCAGGGTGTTCATATCATAGGTCCTGCAAGTAATAGACCCAAGAGCCCGCAGTCGTTTCTGTATCTTAACTGAAATCGTAGCTAAGCTATATGGTGTCTACCATAACCATAAAAAATAATAACTTTCTGCGAAAATGTTTTTTGAACTGAACTTTCTTTAGCTAGACTAGTGAATCCGAATAGCCTTGATACAAAAACCAAACTTGAAACGATCAACCACGCTCGTCCGATCACCGAAATCAAGCAGCGTTGGGTTCGGTTAGTACTTAGATGGAGGACCGTTTGGGAACACCGCATACTAGCATACTACTTTTCCGTTTTATAAGTTGATGTACTATGTACAACATACTGTAACGCGAGAGCACAAATCGACACATCAAAAAAAAAAACATCGCGAGCAATCTAGAAACTTTCAACACAAAATACTAGAAATTACCAGTCTTTTGACAACAGAGTTCCAGTGGCGAAATGGATTTTTGGAAATTCGCCTGGAAAGCCGGGTAGGCAGAAACCAAGGGGGAGTTCTCTGTTGGCAGCAGTGACGGCGACCACTAGGTACTCAAGGTAGTCATCTGGGCCATCGTTTGGAAAGTGAAGGGCCAGAGCCAGCGCGTAAGTTTGAATGCGTGTTTGCTTATGCGTGAGAGAGATGAGTAGATATATAAGAGAAAGATGGATGACTCAACTACGAGTTTAGGTCGCTGTCGATTACTAAGTTTACATACCGGTTTGAATCCAGATTCAATTCGGTTCATATAAACGCAGATCGGATTGACTCGATCTGATCACGATGTCTTGTGGGATCGAGTTGAGATTTTGTATATACACGCGGATCGAAGGCTATCACATAGCTCTATCTGTTTGACAGAAAGAAAAAGAAGATAGAGACGGGATAGAAAAGGACTTTCAGAAACAATCCACTTTCGTTTTATTCCAAGCGAAAACGTGAATCGATACTCAATCCTGTGTCAATCCGGCTTATGCGTTCAAATACATATGTTTTATTGAATTGAAGTTTCACTTCAACCATGTGCTTATGTGGGCGAGGCATACACCATTTTTTTGTTTTTTTAACAAAGCAGATGGACAATTGAACATCTTCATAGTGGAAAAGCTATAGCTATAGCAAGAATTGGTAGGGGGAAGGGGGCATAAATAGTAGTCAAGATATTCATGCACTCGTTTTGTTAACGGTCTTTCGGTTTTTGAAATCGAAAAGTGATCAAACATGGGTTTCGGAAATCATATACACGGTAGTAAGTACCACCTACAGGGGGTTGGCTGCGTCATAAACGTCTTGCACCACCATATTCGTGTTTGAGGAGTCCAGCTCTACATTTTAGTACGAAGTTTAACTGGTTATATCAATTAATTCAAAAACAGATTTTTTAGCATACTGCGCGTACGTCTTACACCCACGTATTCGTGTTTAGAGAATAATCTCCTATATCTGAGGACTACTTTGAAGCTATATCAATTACATCGATTTTCGAAAAAATAACATTTTTGACATAAAATTGCTTACTTAAGCCCAAACTTTTATTTTTAAAATAAGAAATTCCAAAACTCTTTTGGCGTCTTCATATATTTTGGTTATCTTTAGACTTAGCGCGATAAGTAACCGCGTCTAAACTGCGGAGCTAGTAGGAACTTCTAAGGTACCTGCAAAACGTCCTTATTTCGTGAAAGGAAAACTACTTGATAAGTCGAATACTTAGTTGTAGTAAAAATAAAAACAACTTTGTTTTGGAGGGAGGTTTTTTAGTGGGTAAGAATCCCATACTACTATGAGCATGCGCTAGCGATTCTCATAGTGTCTTGTTGAAGATTTTCACCTACCCTCGAAAAAAAAAGAAGTTGGTTATCATTCACATCCAAAATTTATTGCGGGCTCTTAGACCGCAGTACCACTAATGTCTACTATCCACTTAACAACTGACCACCGTTGAAAGCGACGACAACAATTGACTGTATTTTTTAGGATTGGCGTATTGCAGTCATTGGCTTTCTTTTATGATTTTGTGGCATCACCGGAAAAATAGTATTACGGACTTGAACCAATCATTTTTCGTAGATGGCGCAACAGCCCGGGTGGAAATGGGTCTCAACCCACAAGCTTTTCCAGCCATCTGCCTTGTAATATACCTACGCTATTGCCACCTTTTTTACATAACGGTATTCTCAATATTCTGAAAAACACCCAACAATTCCCAACACGGGCACGTGGTTGACAAACTTCGAAAATTTCTACCAGGGGGAAAGTAGACTACTAAAACTCACCATTCCGTATCTCTAACGCAAAAATATGGGTCTTTAACCGAATTTAGATAATAAATTTGGTGGGAGAATTTGGGTATACTCGAATTAAGGGTAGCGGTGGTGTAGCGGTAACGTCATCGATTGCCATGGTAATGGTTAAAGGTTCAAATCTTAATGTCACCAAGCATTTATTCATTTAGTCAGTCAGCCCGATCAATTGTGAAAGCTTATGTCAACACTATTGCGAATGCATAACACTGGCAGTAGGTCGGTCATTTGGCTGTAAAAATGGTTCGCTCTGTTGGATGATTGATACGTCTATGACACCAGGTGTTCGAGAAAAAAAAAAAAAAAAAAAAAAAAAAGAACTGTGAATCAGAAGCAAAGACAAAATAACAAAACAAATCTTCCGAGTTATCCGGACACCACCCCTGGAGTTTTCTGAAACTTAATATCGTCTTAGTTTCAAACCACTATACCAATATATCTGTCTTTTTCAACACCCGCACTATGTTACATTCTTTAAGGGTATTCATAAGCCCTTAAGTGCTCGCAAATTATAAAAAAAACAAAAAAAAAAATCATTAGTGTAGTAAAAAACCAAGGAAGCCCTCAAGTCAAAAATCAATCAGGAAGATTTAGTTCTCTAGTCCTTATGTTACATCCTTTAACTTGTTTGTCAAAAAGAGCAATATGCATATTCTAAAAGGCGTGTTTAACTAAACGTGTAGTAGTAAATAACTTATTAAGGTCCTTCTATTCGCTGTCGACATAGTGTTGCTGGCAGCTTGTGGAGCCTGATTGTAAATGTGAAGAAATCAAACGTAATGATTTCATAAAAAATAAAAGGGGGAGGCAGGAATTGTGGCAACGAAAAATTAAGTTATAATGGAGAAGCCATTGAAGTAGGCAACGGATATAAATATCTTGAAGTCCTGTTTACCAAAAATTTATACGGTTGAGGAGCATTTAAGGTATTTCATCAAAATAATATTTGGTATACCACCTAGTACGCCGAACTATGTTATTATGTTGGAAACAGAGGTAGCAACAGTTAGAGTTACATTTGAAAACAGCCGAATATACGACCAAGAAGCCAATATTATACCAACTAATCGCGAAAGTGAATTAAAAGTGTCGTGAGAAATAATCGTAGAGGATGCGTCAAATTCGTTACATAGAACATTTAGTCAGAATCTAGGTCAGAATTAGGCAAAATTTAGGACATTTTAATTATTTTCGGGACGAGCATAAAATGGAGGAAATATCGGTGAATTGGAGGATATTCTACATTTTGTTGGAAAGTGATCAACTCTAAGGGGTACTTAGCGTAGTGTCTTCGGTACCAATTATCTGTCGGACGAACAAGTAATCGATTTACTCAATGAACTGAATGTTCCACAACTATTCGAATACTGCTAAATTGCTTTGGGCTATTGTGACAGAACAATCCAAGATTTTTTTTTTTTTTTTTAAGAAAAAGAGTGGTTTCTGTTTTTTTTTATATAAAATTGCATTAAGCTAGTACCTTAATATATGTATATTGCTGGAATGACAAATATGTGTATATGTCTATTACAGTCTGGATAATGTGCAACCACACAAATAGAAATGGATAGTTACTGGACCTTCCATCATCAGGCTATAGCGGTATAGTCGCCATGATTACGCAATGATAGGCATATCCTCTCATGAACAATTCAAAATTGGTCTATTTACAAGTTCCACAACCATAAATATAAACGCCGTAATAATCAAAATATATGGGAGGAAACACGATCGAACTTTGAGATCTAAGATCACCCAATCGATTTATTGCCTATGTATTGAACTGATAACACAATACTCCAGTCGTCAGATGTCAGAGATTATGGCTTATCAACAGCAACCATTTCAAAATCAAGTAAATATTTGTTCAATGTGGGCAATGATAGCAACATACACTCTTAACAACTTTCATTTCCAAGAATGCATCGAAATGGCTGGAAAATAGTAGAACAAACAGCACACTTAATCCAAATGTATACAGGGGAAAGCACCTGCCAAAGAAAAACAAATTCTATGCTTTTTATGGTTATACAATCGCTACCGTGTTTTATATATAAGGTATCCCACACCAAACAAAAATAAGCATTCATTAAGTATTTAGATAACGACTGCACAAAGCCATAAAATTTTACTTCACAGTGCAACAGGGCGTATGTGTAACATTTTCTGTGAACACATAACCTGCATAAGGCGATAAGAAGTGCACAATTTTAATTAGTTGCGACTCCCACGCTCTCAGCGGCCAAAACATAATGAATTACAAAATCAAAAGGTGTTGGGAGCGCCAACCCATGGTATGGTTTTAATTTCGCTAAAAACCCATTAAAATGAATTGTGTTGAGCGTATGAGAATTCCAAACAGCATTTCCTGCTACCATCCTCGACACACCCTAGTATAACGTTTCAAGTAGTATTAAATTCAAGTGTCATATTGATTCAGAGGCTTAAATATAAAATATTATAAATCTTAGCCACCATCACAAGAGCGTTAGAATGGAAAACACCCAACTGACTAATAATTGAAAAAGATATGAATTTTGTACGTGATGGGAAAATGTATTTAAGTTTCGTGGTCACGACCAGTGAACGATAGACGTACATAAAAAATTTCCCTAATAAAAGTTAGATAAGATAAGGGGTACTGTAAATGTGTTTGCAAGCTTATAGGAAACTCAATCGATATTGATAAGAAAAACTTATATTTGAAGAAGAATACTTGATACGGTCGAAGGTAAGGTAAACTACCTTAAGCCGAACCATATCTTGCTGTTTGTTTACTCTATCACTTTGTAGAATGCTTTTCTTTGATATTGGCGTCTATAAGTATTATTCTAATATGACAGAAAAATAGTTTTGCACATTCAAGGTCCCCGAAGTCGACTGTTTTAAAAAGAATATTTGTCAACAAATTTTACATCCGTTCTTCAAATGAAGCATATTATTCGCTCTGTTGGATGACTGATATGCCTATGATATCAGGTTGGTCGGAATGAGCATACTGTGAATCAGAAGCAAAGACAAAATAAGAAAACAAATCTTCCCACTTATCTGGACACCAACCCCAGAGTTTTTCTAAAACCTTATATCGGATTTTTAAACCACCGCACCAATCTTTCTCTCTCTGTCATCATTTCCAACGCCCGCACTGGGTCAAGCATTGTATTCATACACACCTTGAATAAAAAAAAAATATAAAAAATAAGCAAAATTTACGAAGGAACCATGAATACAAGAAATAAATTGGCGAGACTGTGGACTACACGTCAACCCCAAAATAAGTGTAGGTAGTCCATTTTAGAGATGCTTTCGTTTGAGCTGGTGAAGATGAACAGAATTCGATTTCAAACCTCGAAAAGGGATAAGAGCCCAATAGATCATATGAGGGTGGTACACTCCTATCACTCGTACAATAGAAATAGTTTTAATTTAAAATTAGTAATTCCCTCCCTTTATTTCCCAACATTCTAAGAGTGACTATATGTACGTATATAAGCTTATCACGCTGCCACACCATAATAAGGCACTCATATAACTATGACCAACAACTCTTCTATGCGGCCACAACATGGGCATCAGCGACACACCGTAAGTCATACATTAGAAGGATGAACTTGGCGCATAGAGTTACATCATTAAGGGTATGCCGTGCCTTTGGAACTGTGTCAGCAGATGCGATAAGTACAATTTTAGGTCGAATGCCTATCGATCTAGAAGCGAAGACGACCGCAGCTTTACGCGAAAATGAGCACGATTACAGAAGAACAACTATGAAAGCTATAAAAGTAGAATGGCAAGAACATCACAACGGAAGGGCGATGAACATATAAATTGATTCCCGAAGTTGATGCATGGATTAGCAGAAAGCACGGGGAGGTTAACTATTATTTAACACAATTTCTATCGGATGCTTCCGGGAGTACCTCTACAAGTGCAAGCACTCGGATGACCCATTCTGCCAACACTGTGAAGGAAACATGCAAAACGCAGAGCTACATGCTCTATCTCTAATGGAATGCCGAAATTACACAAAGCCTTGGAATATCTTAGAAATAGCAATTGGCGGCCAACTGACCTGACCCCAAGAAGCCTGATCACATTTATGTTGGCGGGGAGCGAAGGCTGAGAGACTAAAAATAAAATAAATAAATATTTGGCACAACAGCTCTTTAAGTACCACGGCTTAGCTTCTCGTAACCACTAATGTTGTGTACGTTATATCTTTTCACACGAATGGAAGGGACCTACAATTTAGTGCCGTATCCGAAGGGCAGGGGAATAACAGGAGGGTTTTTTTTTGCACGTATCCATGCAGGAGCATGGAATCGGGCATAACTCGTAGCACACGTTGCAAGTATGCATAAAGTATTGTCATCCCTACCCGCGCATAAAAAAAAAAGCAAAAAACACAGTCGCACCACCTTTCATAGCAAAAAGTGTTTTTTTAACCGCTTCCTCAGGAGTTGCAGGGACGAGGAGGAGAAAGAAACTACTACCATTGGCTCTGTATTCGGCTAGCCTTATCTAAAAGACGCTCTATCTTGAGACTGCTTTCTTTGACGTCAGAAGCGTTACTAATGTTATTCTAGACGCAGTGTTTCTGCACCAACGTATAGATAGGCATTATAACCTAACCTAAACACAGTTGCGTATTTTGGAAGAAGTTATCAGATAATTATATTTCTTGAATATGGATGTCTCACAGAGGAAGCGCTCCTAGAACATTCTAGATAAAAACTTATAGGGAATACAATAGATGTCAGTAGAATTATTAATCCACAGAGAGCAACAGGAGGTGTGGCGATTAACCGCTAGTATACGGTAGGAAGAAAAAGAACAACCTTGAAGTCAACATATCACCCGCGAAATCACATGAACTTGAAGCGTGTGTGACAGGAATGTGCGTCATTATCTCGCAAATTTTAAGTATGTTGGCACATACCAGAAGTCAATAATTTTAGCAGGAGTGTGTAGTTGTATTCGTATTTAAGAACTTGTGTACTCACTATTGGGTATAGAAAATAAGAAACCAAGCAACAAAATCAATAAGACGCAACTTCTCACACCCGCATGATAACAAGACGCTTGATGACAGCTGAGGACTGAAGGAAATATCTGTTCTCTGACAAAACACATATCATTTTCCTGAGAGAGTTTGCTCATCGATTATCTGGTGAACCAATTTTTCCGCTCACTTGAAACAGTGAGTACCTTATCTCTAATACCTGCCATAAGATTTAATAAATCGGACAAATAACTAAAATTGTGGGTAAGAAAACGGTACGAGTTACGGCAGCGGGGGGGGGGCTGCTTTTTCTACAAGATCTAACTCCTTTTAAAGTTGTAAAAAGTGAAAAAAGTTTGCGATGAAAAAGCGACTAACATCCTCGGATTAGCGTATAAACCCCCCTGATCTAAATCCAACTGAAAACATTATTGCCTAAAATTTGCAAGATTCCTGTTTCGAAAATTGATTTTGCAACAAAAACCAGCATTAACGCAATAGCTCAAGTTTAGATCGGAAAAACTGTGACAGGTAAGCACTGTTTTAAAGGCTCAAATGATTGCCATTGTATGATACCAGTCGGTTTTCGTTGAAACCAGGTCGATTGCTGGTCCTAGAAGCTCACCAAGCAAAATTTAGGTGATCAATACCACAGTAAGAATTTGACTAACTAAATCTAAGCAAAGAAGAACGGGCTAACTATGGGACACTCCAGTTTGCAATGAAGTTGCGACCATAAAAATGACTTGCCCGATAGGGTTGCACGTATTTGCACCTGTATGGCATGTACTATACGGTTGTGTTATTCAGGTCCGACCAATAAATTAAAGTACCATTATTCGAATCTTAAGGCCCCTACCAAAAGACCCAAATACAAAATTCAAACAGGCGATGGTGTAGTGGTAACGTCATCGATTGCCACGCTAATCGTTCATAGTTCAAATCCTGATGTCGGCAAGCATTTATTTATTTCTCATGAAATAAAAAGTCCGATCAATTGCGAAAGGTTGTGTGAACAATATTGCAAAGGCATACTAGCGTACATACCAACACTGGCAGTAGGTTGGTCATATGGCTGAAAAAATTGTTCGCACTTTTGGATGATTGATATGTCTATGGCACCAGATGGTCGGTTTAGATTACTGTGAATTAGAAGCAAAGACAAATATAACAAAAATCTTATTTTTCTAGAACATAAACATCTGACTTTGAAACCACTACAACAATCTTTCTCTGTCTTTCTCTCTATCATTTCCAAAGACCGCTCTGTGAAAAATATTTTAAAGGTATTCATTACCCCGTGAGTGCGCGAATATTATATAAAAAAAAAAAAAAAAAAAAAACGCGGTCGTGCTAGTGCCAGTGATGAATTTCGTGAAGGTCATTCTTCTAGCACTGTTGTTCCAGAAAACATTGATGCGCCATGATTGTAACCGATCGGCACGTAACAACATACCGCAAGATAGAGGTAATCTGTATAAGTAAGACCGGACTTCAATCAAAATTGAACGAACATTTAGATGTGAGGAAGTTTTGTGCTGGGTGGATTCCACAGAAGCTGACCGATGTGTAAAAAAGGGCCGTGTCAAATGGTGCAAAGAAATGTTCAAGAAATTCGATCGTGGTGCTTCGAAAACGTGTACAGCATCATCACAAGAGACGAAACTTGAATATACAAGTATAGCACGAATTTAAGCGACAATCAACTATTTGGTTGTTCCAAAGTGAACGAAAATCGACAAAAGTCACTCTTTCTCCAAGCACTTCAAACAAAACTTTTGTTCGTTTTTTCGGTAATTCAGATCATTTAGCTACTGTGGCTTTAGAGCATCATGGATTAGTATACAACGATTTGTTTGCCGAAAGTCATCAGTGAATTACGTAAAAAAAAAACAACAAAAATCAAGGTATCATTGTGGTCAACGTTTTTCAACGCCCAGAAGAGGATGCAGAGGCGTTCAAAAACAACATTTCTGACGTGTCATTAGGCATTTGCGCGAGAATATCCGAAAACGACCAGAATTGTGAAAGGAAAATTCATGGATTTTGCACCACGACAATGCAACATCATACAAAGCCATCGTTGTATAAGAGTTTTGGCCAAAAACTCAACGAATGGCATCGATCAAGCAATATACTTGTCTGATATGGCCCCGTGTGACTTTTTTCGAAATTAAAATTACCACTTCGAGGAAGACGTTTTGAGTCAATTGAGTGTGTATCTTCAAACACCCGTATACTTCGATTAGCATTCGAAAGTCTAGATGGCGTCTTGTGAAGTTTCCTTCTTTGTCCACCATTTTAACATTTAACATTGGCTTTCGTTTTCCGTCTTCGACGATCCTGCCACTTGCTGTTTGTCTTTCCTCGTGGATTCACCGAATCATCCGTTTGGTCCCAATTAATTTTTCCCTGTATAATCATCAATAAGTATTAAGCTAGAAGTTTGTACAATAGAAAATAAAATCGAACTCCACTGTTTGACAATCGTACAAGTACTAAAAAGAAAATTGGCTAAGGGAGCTGAAGGCTCAATCATCCTACGAAAAATGTATGGAGGAATGGATTAAGCGCTGGTATTGGACTTTGAAGGCGACAAAATACATTTTTATAAATTAATTATCTAGCTTTCATACAGAATGTAAGAGCAGAAGTATTATTAACTCAATAAACTAGGAGCATAAAGTGATCATCTTTCAAATAAAAATAGATCATTCCCTCGCTTTCTGTACCACTTAATAAATAAAAAGATGACATGGATACAACAGGTAACAAAACCGACATTGAATATTCATAAAGCCAATATAGATCATATTTATATATTTATAAAGCCGGTCTCAAAAAACCGGTCTGCTACTGCATCCCATTCCACAAACTAACCAATTTTTTGGAAATTATTCAAAAACCACTGACAACATATATAATTTATCAATCAATTCCAATTCAACCATATGACATTCCAATCGTTTCCCTCGAATATAGTCACATTCATAGATTAGTACACTTTTCTATAAATAAAATTTCCCAGGTACTTCATACCATTCCCCTTTAACGATCAAATACAACACGTGAAATGAAAAAAAAAGAAAGAAGAGTGGTTTCATATAAAAACCGATTACTCTCTATCGGGTTCAGATAAGCCCAGAAAAAAGAGAAGAAAAATATTTTATTAACTAATTTTTGCTATCAGCAACATTACGCATGAACTTATTCATCGATAAAAGCAGAGGAAATTATTAATAAAAAAAAATATATGTATTCGTATTTATAAAAAAGTTTTTTTTTTTTTTGTACTCCACACATACTCGCATGTACTCGTAAGAATGTGGCAAACTGTTCACATTCGGAAAAAAGACATTTTAATTAGGTCTTGAGTAACACTTTATATATTTTTTTTTCCCCCCTGTAGTCGTTTTTATTTCTTTTACTTTGCGGTTTTCTTTTAACAACGCCTCGTAGTGTCAACGCACCACAAACTATTCGCACACTATGCATTCTATGTAACACCAGTAGCAAATGGTGCGGTGCTAGGGTAGGTAGCAACGATCTTTCAATTTGATCTCATATTCCGTCACTTCAAACCGAAAAAAAATGTATATAATTGCACCACGAATCAATGTGTGTAATTCAATATGAGACTAGCAATGCATACAATGAACCACATCAAATGCAAAGAGATATCGCATTCGATCAAAGTCCAAAAAAAAATGTTCAGGGTTTGGTACCTACATTTGGGATTAATTCATGCAAAGATTGCTGGTATTCATCCAGAATCTGATGCTGTTCAATTTCTTGTATATCCATGGTTAAGACACAAAAAAGACTAACTATATATATATAAATTCCAAATAAGAACGAAATACACTCGCGACGACACGGGAACAACGATGCGAAGAGCCAACAACACCGAAAACGACTGAAAAGGTTTCCAAGTCTGATTGATTAACTTTAGTCCACACGACGACCGACAAAAAGAATATTATTCCCCAACACTATCGACAGCGATTTCTCGGTTATACCATCGACTACTTCCGCGCTCAGTCCCTCCCTCAGACTACCTGTGAATATCTCTATCGCTACACACACCTCATCTTATCAAATCATAATGTATGGCTGGCTGGCTGACTAGCTAGATAAAGGCGGGAATAGAGCAGTAAAAATACCAAAAATTGTTTGACGCTGGTGATTAGATTCTAATAAGCGATGACAACGACGACGAAGAGACCTGCTCTATGGGTGTATTCCGGCAGGAAATTATCTAAGCTTTGCTGCTGGATTACGATACAATAAATCTCCAAGTGACCATCATTTAAACCTCAAATGACTCATTAAGCTGTCCTTGTAAAAATTAATGTTTTACGACAAGTTTACATGTCATTTCCTTGACATTACGTCATTTATTTAGTTAAATCTAAATTTATGTTAAAACTAACACCAATCTCAAGTGGATCTTAATGACATAACGTTCACAAGTTCGGTGTACGGAATTTCTTTTTCTTTTTTTTTCTTTTTAGGGCAAACAATATTAAAGAAAGGAGAAGAAAAAAAACAAAAACAAATCCAAACAGTAACATTTCGATGAATAGATTAATAAAATTCAAAAATTGGCATTGTTATGCGGAAATAAAAAACGAAACGAAATGAAATGAGAGACATTTTTCTTCTGGTACATATAAAGAAAGGCGATCATTCAACTTGAGGTGTTCGGGTTTGTTTATCAAGTCGTCATTAGTTGACGAAAAGGTGACGAAAAGAAAGTTCGATGAAGAGTGTCTGAAAATTATTTTTTAATGCGATTAAATGAATTTGATTTGGTTGCACTCACGTGAGGTAGGTATATAAAAAAACAACCCTCTTCCTATCTGTCAAGATTTAATAGCTTGTGCCATTGGAGAACAATTTTTGACATATTGTTAAATGGACGAGGAAGTTTTCTATCAAATCAGTCATTTGACAGAATACATTTAAGTAAGATATTAAAGTGCGGCACTGAATCAGAGCAGCAAAAGTCGCTTTAGACCGTTCTCGACCCACGACTCTCCTGGTTGCTGTTTTTCTATCTTATCTTTTTTCTCTTTCGAATGTATAGCAGGTCGTCCGAAAAGGTTCAAAAGTGTCATGGTTTGGCGAATCATAACTGCCGGTAGAAAACACTCTTTTGATAGTGGATGGATGCATAACTGATGGAAAATACAATGAGGTCATAGAAAATGGAGTGGTTTTTACTATGGAGGAAGTGAGCCAGTACACCCGTGTAGTGTTATGTTTCAAAATGATTTCGCACCTTGGCATCGTGTTAATACCGTAAGTAAACCATAAACTTTCCACTGGTATTTTGAAAATACATCACCAGTCATTACGATTCCATGTGAAATAGGGTTGAAGCCAAGGGCTTTATTAAAAGAGAATTTTTTTTTTTAATTTCTACAAAAAAAAAATCCGTTAAATCACTTAAGATTGGCCTACCTGTTAGAAATAAAAAGGAGATATTTCTACCCTTTCAAAACCACAGTGAACAGAGCAGGTCAAAGTCCAAATTTTCTGTTTTACTCGAGTTTTTTTTTTTTTTTTTGTATGTCAGTGTAGGTGAGAAATATTTTGCCGAGCAATGAGTAAAGAACTGTAGTTCGAATCTTTTTCAAAAACCTGGTTCGCCATCTATTATTTAAACAAAATTGTTTTTGGGAGCAATTACTTTTTTTTTTTTTTTAATTTTGATACTGGTACTAAAAATTCAGATTTCTCTCTTCAGCCTTTTAGATTGCAATCCATTGCGCATATGCAAATAGAGAGAGAGGAAATGCATTTTATTTTCCCTCTACTTGTAGTAATCGTATCAAGAGATTGATTAAAAATTTAAGATCGAAAATTCTCTTGAAACCAATACATTACCATATATGTAGGTGCAAGTAAAGATTTGGCAGCACTCATTACATCATCTGTGGAAATTTGTCATAAATTGTTAAAAATAAACGCAAAGCAAAAATGCAAATCAAGTAAAATCCATTTTTATGCTTTTTTTTTTGACAAAAATTCGATTTTCTACTGCAATGATTGAAAGTGAACTGACAGAAACAATAAAATTTCTATACATAGAGCAAATTACTGCGGTTTTATTTCAGTGCTTTACGCTTAATGAATTTTCTTTTGGTTTATGAACGAAAAAAAAAGTCGCTGGGTCTTCTCTTAGGTAGATGTACAGTGTGTTCCACAAAAACGTACTTTAAATTACTTCTTTTACTTTATTCACATACAAATGTTTGTAGCCAAATTATTTTCTGCATTTAATTGCCGATCGCGCATTGTTTTCATTTCTTCAGCATGTTTTCATAGTTCGGCGATATAACATCATTACAAAATGAGTGCGGTTTTTAAAAAGCGTTTTGAAAGTGTTTTCTTAGTAACTCACCCAAAAGGGGCGCAAATGTATTAAGTCAAAAAACACATTGAAAAGATGCTAAGCTGGGCAACGCAGAATTTAGACCGGAATAGGAACAACACCATATTTACAGATGAGACATATTTTTTTTTATAATTATTGGAAGAAAGCCTGGAAAAAAAGAGATGAAAAGTGTCTCCTCTTTCGTTTCGTTTCGCCTCTGCACGCGTTGGAAAGAGGAAAATAGTATAAAGAAGTTAGATTGGCCGTCCCAAAATCCTGACGCGAATCCAATAGAAAATGTGTGGTCTTTAATGAAACAGAGACTTAAAGGAAAAAAAAAATAGGCACGATAAAACAACTCGCGCGGGTCTTGAATATGCACAAAAAGTAAGTGAAAGTTGCACTAGACGATGCCACGCAATTATGAATATTAATGATGACTGGACTCCCTACTAATATAATTGCGCATTTCGTTTTGATACTCGTATACGGAGGCACTAACAAAAGTTCGCTTAGTTGGTGTCAATTTAGTAGTTTTAAAAAAAAAAAATGCATTTCTAGCTTATAAAAAAAAAAATAAATAAATAAAAATAAATATTTGGCGCAACAGCTCTTTAAGTGCCAGGGCCTAGCTTCTCGCAACCACTCATGTTGTGTGCGTTATATTTTTCACACGAATGGAAGGGACCTACAGTTTAGTGCCGAATCCGAACGGCGATTTAAGAAGCTTTTTCGTGACACCAATACTATCGGATGTTTGTCAGACGCTCGCGAGAGGTGGAACCGTGAAAAAACTTGTTGGTGTTTCTGGGATTCGAACTTGGAACCACATGCGTAGTGATCCGACACACTAACCACTTACGCCACAGCGCCCACATTTCTAGCTTATAATCTAACAATATTTATTTCCAAATTTCAGAAAAATAGGTAAAAATTGAGAGGAGAAAGAGAAAAATTAGTGACGTAAGATCGGTTGAAGTTCCATCGCCACTGCCATTCTCTTCGGATTTCGACGTCAACTCACTCCAGTCAAAATTCTGCACGAATGCCAAAATGCATACGGAATAAATGCATCATCTCTTGTTACTATTTCAAAGTGGTTTCGAAGATTCCAGACTGGCCATTTTTCTGTGGAGGACGAATCTGGTGAAGGTCGGCTCAAATCCTCGACCGACGATACAAACGTGGCTAAAATTGACGAAGATGCCAGGATGACACAGGAGATGATAGCGCATGAACTGGGCTTGAATGCCATGGCTGTGTCACGAATTTTAAATTATCACCTGAAATATTCGAAGAAGTCAGCTCGATGGGTTCCAAAAATTTTGAATGGAGAGCAAAAAGAGGCTCGTGTTCGTTTAGCTCAATATTTCCTGGGTAAGTTTGAAAATGGAGAGTCAAGCTGCTTGAATAAGATCGCTACAGGTGATGAATCTTGGTTTTACAAGTACGACCCGGAAACCAAACAGCAGTCCATGGTATGGAGCCCAGAAGGTGCAAATCCTCCAGTAAAGGCCAAACAACAAAAGTCAGCGACAAAAGTTATGATGTTGATGTACTTCACCAGGGCGAAAATGGTCGCCGTCATCCCGCTTAAAACTAGTCAGATAGTCACTGCTAATTGGTATACTGAAACTTGTTTACCACAAGTTTTCCAAAATTTACTAGCACACCGACAAAGAAAGGAGCTGCGCCGCTACTTTTTGCACCACGATAATGCGCCTGCGCACACTGCTGAAAAAACCAAGAACTTTCTTGCGCTCTCAGGCATCAGTGAAATTCGCCCAGCACCTTATTCTCCGGGTCTAGCCCCGTGTGACTTTTGACTGTTTCCGAAAATAAAAAAAGATTTGAGGGGAAAAATCCTTTGTTACTCCCTCCGTATACTTAAAAAAAAAAGATTTAATAAAATGTTGGCATTTTTCATTGGCCTTTTTGACGTACGTTTTTGTGGAACACACTGTACAGTGATGTCGAATGGCAGTAGTTCAAAAATGTTCAATTGTTCGTCATTCCTACATTTGTGGACCCAAATCAAAGTCTACAAATATTGATTCCTAGCGGCAGTGACAAAGCAAATGGGGTGGATCATCGTGGACCTCTTCGCCACTGTAGTCCCTTCATTTTGCAATTAGCATCATTTTAAATATAATTTTTCCTTGTACACTTTGTTAAGGAGACCCTTAATAATTACTGCATTTCAGAGGACCTTCTCCTTTCTGTAATGAAGCCAACTGAACATAATTTTTGGAACACCGATCTGCAATAGAATAATACTTAAAACTCTTGAAATTCGTATCTTAGCAGATGTGGCCGCCATGTAAGGCATTGAGGAATATCTTGACTCTCACATTTTTCTAACCTTGACAGAGCTACTCTAACTGAAGTATTGCATTTTAACATTGCTGTGGTTATTCATTTCATAACATTCTTTTGCACAGTGAACCTGGCACTCATGTGTTAACAAACTACTCGTTTGAAGACACCTGTGTATGCTGTTTCGCGTTCGAAAGCAGATAAACAACTCTACAAACGTAAAAGGTTCAATAAACCATCCAACAATCGCTAATGCCCAGCTGACACATCTTAATTGCACAAATTAGAGCAATCAATAGCAACAAACAAAACTTTTCAAAATAGTTCGAATAACACAGTGACAGGGTGGTCCTAAAGCCCCATCTCGATTGACAGATCACTGCTCGTTACTTGACACTGATTAACGCTTGATGAATCAAAGAAGCCCGCCTCGTAGACCCAATCAATCGATTACTTCATTCCAGTGCACCTCTTAATGCATCGATAACTTGATTAGATGCTCTCGTAACTGAGTTTTAATCACAGATCGCTGACATGATGCTTAGGGCGGGCACACGGCATGTCTATGGCGCGAAACCTGAAACCAAAGTAAGACCAAATCCAAAAGATTAACTTTTAAATTACCTAGTCGATCAGCCGATGACTAGTCACAGTCGCCGTCGTCAGCAACGTAATCATCGACTTTTACGGCATTGCGATTCGATAATTTAGAGCGCAACATGACAAATTCCTCGCATAGCAATCGCTATTGCGTAAGTCAGGTGTGGTTATCAGTGGGTCTTCGATGATGTGTCCCCCGAAAGTGGGCCTTCAATAACTTTGTTAAACATGTTCGTTATGTTCGAGATAAAATCCGAAACATGAATTAATTGTTACCATTCGATTGAGAGTGAATGCGCAAGAGATAAACTTTGATTAGAAAACTTGTTCATCAGCATGTACTATAGTACTCGTATCTATGTATCTCTATGGCATTGTTCTGGACTGTTTGTCGAATTGTAATTGAAATTTAATTGTTCAGCTAGTGAATCAGAGACTGGTGTTCTAGATCGAACAATTAACACATCCAACAGATGGTTTTTATTAAGTAAAGACGGTTCGTTCTTATAGAGATTGTTATTTCTTTTTCTTTGAAGTTTTAGATACAATTACTGAATGTAGGGTAAAATGTTAAAGAGATAAACGGTTTAGAAATACAAATCATAATCGGATTAGTTTTAATGAATAGAAGAATATATCGTATAACTTAATTGTAAGTGACAAAGATGCGGGGCTTCACTTAATTGTGCAGTCGTAAGTGTCTCTTTTATAGTTTGAGCGATAAACTTGTGTAATTTAAATATTTACGAAAGATACAAGACATGTGGTGACTTGACATTAATGTATCAGTGGTGGAAACATTTGTATTTGAGACATAAGCATCATCATTTCTACGAAAACACCCTATAAAGGGAAAGTGTTGACAGCATTTTATGTCAATTGAAAAAAACTGGAAACCAAAACTTCACTGTACATAAGGTTTACGCATAATTTGACCTAACTAGAGCATTGAGATATTCTAAGCAATGATCTCGCGTTTTACAGATTATCTGCAAAACATGGTAAAGTTACACGTGAAGCGACGAAGACATCTAGTACTTAGGTTCGCAAGATCAGCGATCGATGATATCAAAGGGGAATGCTGCTAAATAAAGCTTTTTATGAGTTTGAAACTCCTACAGATGGGGTTTTAAAAAGGTTCAATTTTAGCCGTGTACTACTTTTTGAGCAAGAATAAAATGCTTGAGCGTTTTTGATTCAGTTTGATTTTAATGTTTAAATTCTTCTTTCTATATGTATCGGCGAGTTTATGATCTGAACTCAAGCGATCATAACCCTTTCATTTTACTGCATTGCCTGTGGGGTTCGTCTGTTTGACCTCAGAAAATATAGGCAGGGTTCCCGATTTTGAATTACTTCGTTACTGAGAATAACTAAATGCTGGTGTGGAGTCTCCCTTCCGTGATTGACATTTCCTTTTCAACGGAGTTCAAATGAAATCCTCTTTGAACATGACAATACCAGCTGAGCCGGTCGCGTTCTATTTTTAATGAGATGGCTTCTTTGATGGGAAGGCTTCCACGGATCTTCAAACTTCTTATTCGATCAAGCTTTGTCACTCCTGCTGTCATGTGAAGCAACTTCATCTCAACTGTCGTTAATTTACCCTCATACGTTTTGTAAATTGTCCAAAATTGTGAACCGTATGTGAGTGTTGAACGCACAACTGCGGTGTAGAACCTTTCTTTCAGCTTAATGGACATTTTTGTGTCAAAGAAGATAGCGGAGTTTTCCCGCCACTTCATCCATCCTACGCTTACGCGATAATTGATGTCGTCGATCATAGATCCCAGCTATTTGAACTTTTCGCACTTGTAAAGCACTGCTCCATTCAAATAAATAGGTCTGAGTGCATCAGAAAACGAGCAGAATAAGTATTCGATCTTTTTTGGACCAATGTGGTACCCATTTCCCTCCAAAACGTCCACCTATACGCAAGTGCATTGCAGGATCCTCACTTATTATACTTTATTATTATCTATTATTGAAAGAACCTCTGCATAACCAACCTTCGTTTTTAGATTGGACCAAAAATATAAAGTTCTCACTTAGCCTAGGCCTACCAACTCCTACTCTCCACCTCCACGCTGGTGACCGCTGGGTGCTTAGTACCTTGATCGAAAGATTGGGTAACCAACCCCTTTGGAATATTTTGAGGGCAGCAAACGAAAGAGGGGGAAGAGTGCTTTCTCACTAGAGAAAGACTGCAGCGGACGAATTCCCTAGATGAAGTCAACGGTGGCATCTACAATTCCAGTTAGGGTGAGCTTAGTGAACACCTTGCGCGAGCTGCTTTGACATATTCGGTCCGTAAGGAATTTCCAAGATTAGTCAGGACCCTTCCCTTTGTACATGATTATTCCTGGCATTCGACTGGAGAAAAAATTCCCCTGAACTTTCTGTGTCAGGTCAAAGACTCAATTCTTGTTACAGGTTCACCAGTCTATCTGACTCCTGCTATTTTCACATAATAAATGCAAAACTATAAAAACGAATTTTAATTAAATTTCATCTATTGCGTAGATGTTTTCATTTAAAGCATCAAACTAAGTTACAACTCTATTAACAACGCCATTGCATTCTTTGCCAAATTTAATTACCACAATTTAAATAGCCGTAAAAACCGACTTTCGCTAATAAATTGCGCAAGAAAAAATCAGCCATCTGCTTGCTTTTGTGACTCAATAAACCCATAAAATTGCATCTTTAAAATCGAAATGTATCTGAAGGTGTTTGGGACTACGTGAAACTTAAATATCACACAAGTTCACAATGAACTTCTGCAGTTCCATCTGCGACGAGGAATTCACAAATCATGAAATTTCTCTTTCAATTATAAACAAAGATTTGCATGTTGCAAACGACAAACTTGCAGCTTAGTAGCACCACCACGTCCATCATCAATAAAACGCATTTCTCTCTTTCGGTCAACTTTCTACTGCCAACAAGCATCCCAGGTGTGCAGCATCACATGTACAACAACCCGTCCACTTACGAGTATAATCTAAGCAATATTTCTACTTTTCCTTATCTTCAAGCAGTCTCCACTTAATTTCCAACAATTTGCCGACAAATCTTTCAAATTGTTCCAAATAGCGAAGCGATGGATTAGCATGGCACACCAATTTGTCGACAACTCTGTTATTCCCCCTCCAGTGTTCAGTTGGCGCTGTATCTTTCTCCCCATGAGAACTCTTCTATCAAGAGTTAGTATAAAATCAAATAAAAAAGTCTTATACAAATAAACAACTCGCCGCCTTAGATGCCCTACTCCCCCGGTGCCCCCCTGTGCAACCATCCAATTTAAGTTGACGTGCCGGTGAGAGTCTATTTTTAGCCAAATCAACGACGACGGCAGCAGGAGGAATCTCCTCGGTTCAATGATGCTTTGACTTTGACTCTTTCTGTTCATACACCATGATCTTGGATGGAGTTGATGTTCAGTTGATTCTCTTCTGGTCCCATCCGAGAGGAGAACTGTGTTGTTACATTCCTCGAAATCAATGAATGCAGCAATATGCATGCTATTGACCAGACCACAGCTTTAGCAACGGATTAAGATTTCACACAGAGAAGGGGGGGGTTTCCTTTGTCTTCTTCGTTGGGTGCCTAGTCCGCGAATAGAGGAAACGTAGAGCTGACGACGATGGTTATAATATAATTCGAATTCCATGTGCCTAACGAGAGCACTCTACTCAACTCAACTCGACTCGACTACTCTCCCAGCTGCAGATTGACGTTTATTGACAAAAGAGCTTGAGGAGTGAACGCTTGACGTGAAACTATCTAGACGTAGGAAAATACACGATAAGCCGGTGTCTGACGGATGTGTGTGAAAATGCTGTCAGCGCGGGGAGACGACACTCTGTCATTTGGGTTCTAACATTTCATGACAGATTTGAGGCAGAGTTTATAATTCAGTTTTATTGCCATCGTTTAAGTTTGTTTAAAATTTATTTACTCAAATATAATGAGTTAATAAAAGATTTAAATTTTTGCGGTCGTAATTAGATTTTGGAGGAGACTTTCGAAATGAAAGTAACCTTTAAATGAATTTATTGAATGTGAATGATTTCCCGGTATTTATGTTTTATAACTGATAAGAAAGCGGCGTCTAGTCTATTAAAATATCATTCAGTTAAATTTCAGAGTCGTAAATAGCTCGTTAATAGAAACTTTCAGTTCTTTTTTTTTGTTTACTAGTTTGAGCCTTTTGGTTGCAAGATCTAGACTTCCACTAGACATCCACGGTGGCTGCATCAAAACTTCACAGACAAACTCTCTCAGTTTTTGGTGGGTCACCAAAGAATTATGTATTCATGGTGGAAGACAACGCCCTTTCTGTTGATTAACTCTGGCCGCTTTCCTAAATCGCTTCATTTAATCTTGTTAGCTTAGCTGCTGACAGTAAAGCCTATAACTAATCGTTTGGATAGGCGGCAGCAGCTCATACTACATGGGCTCCTTCAAATCCTATCAAATACTCAGCATCAACCTCCTTGGCGTCAGTCCCGGCTTTATAACAGTTTGGCAAACCTCACCCTTCTTCGACCATGACCTTTTTCGTTCAACATTTTCGTACGTGATCCACTTTTTATCACCAGTAATCAATCTTTTAAAAACTGGTTCCATTTCCTTTCGATTTAGAGCAAATTTTTTTCTATCGGATTGTGTGGTATTCAAACGTCGAGTTTCTTTGTGCTGCCAGCCTTCTCCAAATGATTTAAAATTGCTGTGTTGCTGATGTTTAATTCCAAAACGATGGCACGACTGCTTATGTGGGGTTATCCTCCACTTTTTTAAGGATTTCATTGACATTTTCGTGGGCGCCGTGGCGTAAGTGGTTAGTGTGTCGGACCACTGCGCGTGAGGTTCCAAGTTCGAATCCCAGAAAACACCAAAAACGTTTTTTCACGGTCCCATCTCTCGCGAACGTCTGACAAACATCCGAGAGTGTTGTTGTCTCGAGAAAGCTTCTCAAAACAAATTGCCCTTCGGATACGGGACTAAACTGTAAGTGCCTTACATTCGTGTGAAAAATATAACGAAAATGTGTTGTTGCGAGAAGCTAGGCCCTGACACTTAAGGAGCTGTTGCGCCAAATATATTTTTTTTATAGTAATAATCTAGCGATCTAGTTTTCTTTATATTGTCAGGAGATAACTAACCAGACATCGTAGATCCCATATCCAGGCGGGACATTAAATTGGTCTAAAATGTTGATTTTGACGACAAGACGATGTGTGGACTTGAATGTGTAGGACAGTAAATGAGGTTACCTTATCTTGTTTAAATTCAGTATATGGTAGATGAAGTATGGAAATATATGGAAGATGATTCATGATCAGAATGTTTGTGTGACATTTCGACTTCGATCGCAAAAAGCAACAAAAAAAATATTAACCTCAATTCGACCAGAGATGGACTCAAGCTTGTCGCTTATGGTTAGTTACTTAAGTGGCGTTACAGTTCGGGGCAAACCTGTGCCTAAACCAACAAGTTAGTTAGTTCAGTTTTTAATTAATTGCCTCCAGCTGCGCACTCCAAGTTGGTCGAGATCCCCTTGAACTTGTGCGCGCCACCTACGGCGAGGAGGCCCTCGACTACTTCTTCCCTCTGGGTTAGATTCGAAGACTCTGCGGGACGGAGCGTTGGTGTCCATTCGCTCAACATGTCCTAGCCATCTTAAGCGTCCAATACACAGTTTTTTGACTAGGTCGATGTCTCTGTACAGCTCGTATAGTTCGTTGTTGAATCTTCTCTTCCAAAACCCGTCAACGTAAACGGGACCGAATATCTTACGAAAAATTGTTCTCTTAAAATGACCAAGGATATCTTCATCTGCTTTTAATAAAGTCCATGTTTCAACGCTATAAAGAAAGACTGGGATGATCAGGGTCTTAGGTATATAGTCTCCTTAGTTGCTCAAGATAGGGCTTTACTGTTGAATTGCCTTATTACCCAAACAAAAACAGCGATTGGCAAGAATTATTCTTCGCTTGATTTCTGCGCTGGTGTCGTTTTCAGAATTTATAGCAGAGCCAAGGTAGACAAAGTCCCTTACTACCTCGAAGTTGTAGCTACCCACTGTGACGCTTTATCCAATTCGTCGGTCTTGATTGTCACTTCTTGTTGACAGCATACATATAGGCACTTGGTTTTTCCTTCGTTTATGGATAAACCCATTTGGAACTTTCCCGGCAAGAAACCGCACTGATAGAGGCCAATCAGGCTGTTGATGAAAGGTTTCAGTGGTTCACACAATATCGCAAAGATCATGTATGCAATGTTGAAGAGACTGATGTCTCGATAATTGGCGCAGTTGAGGGGGTCTCCTTTCTTGTGGATCGGGCAAATGATGCTGAGATTTCATTCATCAGGCATGCACTCATCTGACCAAATTTTAGAAATGAGTTGGTGTATGCTCTCTACAAATTTATCAACAGCTGCCTTGAAAAATTCGACCGGTAAGCCGTCAGTTAGACGGATACTTCACAAAGCCCAATAAGAAGAAAAACTTCGAACGCAATACTACGAAAATGATACTAAAGTGCAATTTAACCCGAAATGTGGCTTCACTTCGAAGTGGTGCAGCGATTTTTTGTGACAAAGTGCTTCTAACTTAATACCGAACACAAATCCTTGCCTCATAACCATGCCACGCTATGACATGAATTTCCCTTTACTCTTCCTATTTGTAGTATGATTTTTGCTCCATGTATACCCCTCACATTGTGTTCTTTTGAAGGGGGATACACTATTGTATTGCACACTAGTAAAACAAACAAAAAATCCCATAAAACAAAGACGCACTTCATACACCCCTTTTCTTATTTACAGAATTTTATAACCCAGCTGCAATTGATTTTTTAAAGCCAGCTTAAGTACTGAACATTGTTCCGATTAAAAAGCCTCCCTAAGTCCCCTCGATACATCCTTCAAAGCCCCCTGCATTGGACATAAAATCAGCATTTGTTCCCAAACTGTTATTTATAGATTCCTATTGATTGAAGAAGCGTGTCAAATGCACGGGTGTACGAGTAAAAACTTTTTTTTTGTTCTCCATTTCAATGTAACTTCTCTTTGTATCTCTACCCATAAAACAAGACTTGGAGAAAAATTCCATGGAGTCTCACATGCAGTAGTATTTCTTGTTTTCTCACACGTGGTACCTTCCCACCCCCGCCCTTCTTTTTCTTCTTCAGTTTTAACAGTTTTAATTTATAAAAACGATTTTTATAGCAACTATGCATTCCGTGTATAAAATAGCAAATGATGTCATGCCAACCGACAACGGAATTGAGTTTTGACATAAAATATTCCCGTCATCTAGATGCAACACATTGGTTGCAATGTTGACCATGAGGAATCCAATGGATTCACTGAGCTCGTCTTAGATGCATAAATTGCAATATGACTTACAGACTGACACACTGTGTGTGCGCGCTCGCTCGGATTGCGGATTCGTGAGGTGCCTGCAAATGCATTGGGCTGGGATTAGAGCGCAGGCAGAGAGAATACTATTGCATTTCGCACTTTTCCACGTTCGAACGAGAATGCAATGTTTCTGTTGCACAATTGTGCAATTGTGTAGGCGTTCGCATAGAGAATGCCGCCGACACTGTAGCTCTACGGCTGGCGCTGAATTACACTATTTAGTGTCGAGCTCTGTTTGTTGACACTTGAAATGAGGTGTCATGGAGGTTTTTCATTCGCCTTTGCCAATGGATCTGGAAAATATATGTCATTTGACTAATTGGAGCGACAAGCTTATTGTGTGTTGGTTTGTGTTTAGTAAGTTGCTGGTGTTCAATTTCGTTTGGAGGTTATGTGACGAAATGAAAGAGACAGACCAATTATTTAAATATGATAATGGAAGGGGTACTTAGAATGGCAGAGATTTTTTTCTGCAAGTAGGTCATTTGAAAAGTTCACGACCTGGCTGGGAGGTGGCACAAGCCAACGTTTAATCTGAAGAAACTCTTAAGATTCATATCCCTATCCGGGTAGTTCTAGTTTCTCAGAGTAATCAAAAGAGTATGTCCCGAATGTTGGTGTAAGTGGTCAGTGGCCTTGTCACAATAATGATATGAAGTTGCGGCTGAAAAATATTCGGCGCATATTTCAAAAAAAATTATTTCAAAAAACCAACCGGGCCTGGCGGAGTGCCAGCCCCTGTTTTCAAAAACTGTGCACTAGAACCAATGACTATTCTCTGCAGACTTGTCTGTCTTGTCCAAAGTGATGGTAAAAGTTGTCAATGCTGAAGTAATAAAGTATGTAGAGGTACAATGACTAACGTCCGTTGGATTAAGTCTGTCAAATTGAAGAACCCCACAGGCGGATCAGTAGAAATACGGTGAAGTGGGAGGGTTGTGGTCCCTTGTTTTCGGATCATAACCTCGCTGATAAAAGAAAGAAGAAGAAGAAGAAGAAATTGAAGAAGTTCGAAGAATTCAATGGAACGAAACTTAACAAACCAAAAGCGAGGCCTATATCCGATATCGAATACGTGTGACAACTACTACAAAATGTATAACCCATGTCAGGTATTCATAATGATTCAGCTCTTATCTGAAGGACAGAAAACAAAAAGTGAAAATAGGAACCAGTCTTAGTAGCCCTAGAACTATTAAACTTGACGTTACCCAAGGATCTGTTCTTGGTCCTATTTTGTTTTTGATTTATATCAATTCTGTTTTTGAACAACCGTTCACTGGAAAAGTTAAGGCATTTGCAGATCATTTGGGAATCACACATAGATCAGGTAGCCCCTTGAATTTAGTAGCTGACATAATTCATAACGTTCAAACTATTGGAATAAAGAATTGAATAAATAAATTAATAAATACACGACTTCGATATGTCAGATATTTTTCATCCGATGCCAAAAAGAACTGTCATTTTTTCCGCAAAAAGTCAAATATCCGGCATTTGTAAGTACACCTGATGCCGGATATCGGAAATCGTTTACACGATCAAGCAATTTATTCGTCAAGAAAACGATTGCATATGGATATTGCTGACATTATACAATGTCTTGCAGCTAAGTGCAAGCCAAGTTCAAAGTGAATTGCATACAATGCAAATATGTAAGCAAATAACTTGACTAACAGCTGAGCGTGACACTTTTAACAAATGTGTTGTACAGCGCAAGTATTTGCAGAAAATCGTGTACTGGGCAGGGTCATTGAACAAAAAAAGAAGTATTTTTGGACAACAATTTCTCATTGAACTCAAAAATATGTAATTCTTGATTCCATCCCATTTTGAACAGGCTCACTAAGCAAAAGTTTGAAGTGATCAAATCGATGGCAAATAAAAAATATTTAGCACTCGTAGTTTTATCTACTTTTTCTGTTGACACAAATTGGTGTTAATTCAAATCAAAGCAATAAATAGAAATGAATTGCAGTTTCTTTAGAGCGGTCGACCAGACTCGCGCAACTTGCAAGACCCCTATCAAGTTTATGACGCGTTTATAAAATAAATCTATTGGCCTTTCCCCCACGAAAAACCTCCAAGTTGTGCGATTATGTTTACGATGCTCTTTAAAAAAAATATATTTTTTTTTTTTAAATAACTTCTCTGTTGATAGGAGTGAATTCCGAAGAAAGAAAATAAATTGCATGTCGCCCGGAAACTGGAACTGCGCGCTGATAAGAGTTCCACAATCTCTCGGCTGCACACACACGCGCGCCTTGGAATAGGGCCACAAACTGATGTAACATGAACCTTGTTAATTGATCTCACAGACACAGACGGAGAGAGGAATGACTCACTCGCCAGTCGGTTGTGATATCAATTAGACAGACTT
This sequence comes from Brachypalpus laphriformis, assembly GCA_945910035.1. Classification (NCBI taxonomy): domain Eukaryota; kingdom Metazoa; phylum Arthropoda; class Insecta; order Diptera; family Syrphidae; genus Brachypalpus; species Brachypalpus laphriformis. Next base: position 42,303,801 of record OX246753.1, read on the forward strand.
TTCCTCGAAAGAAATATGAAATCCGAGGTTACAAGTGAAACATGGCGTAACATATTCAGAGTACACGATGAATCACGGATAAGGGCGGGGGATTTTTTTTTTTTGTTTCTTAGCATAACTCCCCGAGGGGTTTCCTTTCGATTAATGTGTGGTCAAACCAAGGGTTGGTTTTGTTATCGATCAGTGGTGATAGAGTTCGATAGCTTCCCAACCCATCTAAATTGGCACAAAGAAAAGGAACTCCTTTCGGGTCTTCACCGCCGTTTTTTTTTTTCTGCTTTGTTGACTCTCTGTCTGAATATTAAAAATAATATTTGACACCCTCAGCGGAAGTAGCATGACGCGATGGTATTATGAGCACACATTTCGCCGAAAAAATTCTTACAAAAAGCAATAGTAGAACCAAAAGAAGAAAAGAAAATTGCGAATGGAGTGTGTTTACGATTGGTGGGTGGTGTTGTATGCCAAAGGTGTGAGAGAACACAACCTCCTATTATTTCATCGATGAAGCTATAAACGGTTTTTGTACGGCTTTCTTGTGAGGCCTTTAATTAAGTTCGACGGCACATTTACTCGTGAATGGCTTGGAGGAAAGTGTGATATGTTGGCATGTGTAGAGACATTGAGGCGCGTTGATTAGACGATATCGAATGTATAAATGATTTTACTTTGGTGGAATTAATTTCAAGGCTTCGTATGAAGAATTTTAAGGCCCACAAGAATGCCGGTAAATTACCGGTTTTACAGACGCCGAGAGGCGTCTTACACAATCTACAGTTGTGTACTCAATCACCGAGGCAGATCTACCACAAGTTCAGATTCTGAAAAGTTCTAAGACAAAGTGGCATTTATAAATTTTAAAAGTCAATTCTGAGGTATTATAGTTCTTCTTAGTTGGATTTAGGCAATTTGTACTTAAAAACTAAGTAACATTTACATTACCATTGTCTTTTTTTTTATTTTCACTATTGTGAGCAAATGCACTCGAACGAAAAGCGAACAATGATGAGCCAACTGTCATGAAAAAGATGTTTTGGGAGAACATTCACACATCACAGCATTTTCTTTAAGTTATTTTGCATCCATTTTTTATGTCTATTGAAATGGAATCAAAAACTCTTTGACTCGTTTAGCAACCAGCTGATTAACGCTACACTTTACCACTATACCATATCACCAAAGTTATGAGCTAAGGAATATATAGTGGGGATGACCCATATTTTCATATTTATATCATAAAGAATATTAAAAGATTAAGATAACAATCTAACAATTTATGAATGCTTAAAGTCATTCAAGAAGTAGTCAATTAATATTGGTTGACAGAAAAAAAAACAGCAACGTGTTGGCGCCGTGGCGTAAGTGGTTAGTGTGTCGGACCACCGTCTGACAAACATCCGAGAGTATTGTTGTCTCGAGAAAGCTTCTCAAATCAAATTGCCCTTCAGATACGGCACTAAACTGTAGGTCCCTTCCATTCGTGTGAAAAATATAACGTACACAACATGAGTGCTTGTGAGAAGCTAGGCCCTGGCACTTGAATTTTGAATTTTGCGCCATTTGTGTGGTAAGTGTTGCCAAAAAAAAAAAAAAAAGCGTGACAGCTGATAGTTCAGGGCTTTTAAAAATGGAGTGCTACACAAAAGAACAACGCGTTTTCATTGTTAAGCAATGTTTTAAAAATAATGACGGTTTGGCAGCTACAGTTCACTATTTTTTCAATATTGGTACTGTTATAGAAATAGGGAAAGCAGTATGAATAGGGGGTTAAGCTGATTGCAATCAGTTTCAGTATGTGCTCCCGGGCGTTATTCATTTCCTAAACTTCCGCAGCTTCTGCCAAAGGTAGTTTCCAGACTAATTATCGCGGTTCAAAGATTTATTTAGCAGGTTACTTAGCTAATTCGATTCCAGTTCCCATTGGTTCTTGGGCTATAATTTAGAAATAGAAAAATTCAAGAATGCATCGACTTTTGTGTAAGGCCATATGAAAGTCACTCAGCCCTTTCTTAACACTGTCCCTTTAGGTTGATTTTTCTTTGGTTTGACTTGATAGAAAAGCGGATGGCGGCATCTGCCTACAAGAGCTAAGCGACTTCCTTAGATTTTCATTGAACTTGGGATTTTTATTTGCGGTATTATGTCTGGACTTAAAGTTGCCTGTTCTAATTTCAAATAACTATTGCAGTTCTTGTACTTCATGAACATCATGGTATGGTTGCAATCACCTCCAAACAAGATCTAGTGTTGCAGAAAGCCATTGCGGGCTTAATAATTGAACTACATTAAAGCCAACTAACCTCATTAATCCCACAACCAAATTAAACAAAAGTTGAAAAGCATAATCTTCCACGCATCGCCTTACCAATTATAACATATATATGTACATATGTTTCGGGTCAATTGCAGTAATAACCCATCACTCAAACTGTCTCAAACGTCAATCTAATCTGCGCGGATAAACCTCGTAAAAGATCTCTCACTTGCCTTTCATCATTAAATATATGCCCAATTCTCCAATAAAATTCAAATATTTACTGCGCACTCAAGTGGCCCACACCTCTTAACATTCATCGCGCGTCGCCTCGAAGAATCAATAATATTACTGGCTGCCGTGCCGCCCCCTCACCAATTTCGATTTGTCTCACATTAAAGTTCCCCCTAACTGTCTGCAATGACACAAGGGCTACACTTGTCAATCGTCGGTCGTTCGGGGAAAAATAGGGAACAATGTAATTCCACTTAACCCGGTCTAAACTTTAGTTTGAATTTCAAGGAAATAGAAAAGAGGGAGCCACATGTTGAGCTACGTCAACATTTACTTCCCCGATCCAATCTGCTTTTCATCATCTTTTAATTATTTGTTCCTCTGTTCTCGGATGGAATGCAGCATCAGAGATTAATTTAAAATTCTCAAGAGAAAGGGAAAACAAATTAAATGCGTTTTGCTCCTGCACACAGACCATCTTTCATGTTTATTTGAGAGGCACACACTAAACAAACCGTAAGATGGCGTCGTATTATTTCATTAACTTGAAATTATTTACAAGCATTTACATTGGGATGTTTATCTGCCTTGTGGAGTGGTGATATTCATCCTTGGGGTGTGTTCACAGAGATCATTGACCAGGTGAATGTTTTATTTTTATATTTTTTGCGCATCGCAATCTGATTAAATGAATTTAAGTTTACACGTGACTGATGCAAGCTGAAGTAAAATGAGAGCTGTCATCGTCATGTGCGATGTCACCATCACTTAAAAACCTCAATTGTGACAATCAGTCGCCGCAGTGCGCTTTTATCGTGTGCTATCGTTACTTTTTCCGGCGTTGCATAGCTGTTATGCAAGTAATTCGTTAGCTCTCTCTGTGAAATGACGATCTAGCCCTCTAGGCGAATAAAAATAACAATACAGCGCAAGTACTCCATGGAGTGTCACATAGAAAAAGTAATTGAGAGTCTTATCATGATCGTTGTAAATCAATGCTGAGTGTTGTTGTGGTGATGGAAGAGGTCTTATAATGGCTGTGTTGGTCGTACTGGGAGGGTTTGCTTGGTTGCGTAAATAAACGCGCGTATTGATTTTGTTTTAGCAACGCGTTTCACGTTAATAGCACTTCGATGTTTTTTCTTCTTTTTTGCATTTAATTAGATTACCAGGTAATGGGTGTTTAAGTAGAGTAGGTGCGTCGCATATGGATAACGTGTGTGCATGTTTTGGGCCACGGTAGATAATTTGCGTTTCATTGGCTCTTTATTGCTTTATGCAATCGCGCTTCCGATGTTATTTGCGGAAGAAGTGGAAGACGCAAAAGCTACTGTTTTGGTTAGGAGTATTTTGGCGATTCTTACACGTAAATACACTCAGAATTTAAATTGCTTTACGGTGTTTCTTTAGAAATACACGAGAATGTCTATAACCTGGGACTCTTTGTACAACAAACTAAGCCATAGATGAAAGGTAACCGAAAAGTAAATATCTATTGCTTCACTACTCCGCTATGAGGGGTTGAAACTTTGTATACACAAGTTTTGAAAGCAGAGCCTATTTTCACGAGTTTTCTGCGCACGCAGAAGGGAAATAATTTCGAGACCGATATTTTTTGACCAACACGATGAACGTCATAAGAATTTTTCATTTTTGGGTTGCTACTTACCTTTTGTTTTACTTCGCTTTAGGAGGTTTACACTTGTATCGATGCCGCAATAAAGGAATGCGGTCAACCTAAGAGGTGTGAGATATCAGACCGCCCACGTACCTTGGCATGTACTGCTGTCTGGGCCATCAATGAAATTATTCCTGCTTAACAGGGCGTTTTTCGAAAACTACCTAGCTGCACGAACCCGGTTTTGGCCCTAACATCCTTCTTCTTCTTCTTTTTCCTATTTCGGCGAGGTTTCGGCCTTTTCACTGCATTTCTGCTGATCCACCTGTGGGGTTTGTCCACTTGATCTCAGAAAATACCGGCGGGCTTCCCGATTTTGGATCACTTCGTTACTGAGTCAATCCAAATGCTGGTGTTGTTGCATTTGTGTGATCCAGGAGTTTTTAAGGCTGCCTCTCTTTCACGATTGACATTGCCTTTTCAACGGGGTTCAAACGATTTCTGCTTTGAACATGGCAATACCAACTGAGCCGTTCACGCTCTAATTTTAGTGACATGGTTTCTTTGACGTGAAGACTTAAATCATAAATCTTTAAACTTATTATTCGATCAAACTTTGTCACTACTGCTGTCATGGCATCTTCATCTCTGCTGCCTTAATTTACTCTCACACGTTTTGTACATTGTCCAATATTGTGAACCGTATGTGAGTGCTGGACGCACAACTGCGGGGTTTAGACTTCCTTTCAGCTCATGTCACAGAAGATAGCGTAGTTTTCCAGCCACTTCATTCGCTCTACGTTTACGCGATGATTGATGTCATCACAGGTTATTTCGCTACTGATCATAGATCCCAGATATTTAAATATTTCGCACTTGGGAAGCACTATTCTATTAAAATAAAGGTCCGGAGTAGGCCTTAGTGGATCAGATGGATCAGAGAACGGGAAGCGCAAGTATTCGCTCTTTTTTGGACTAATCGGTACCCATTTCCCTCAAAAACGTACATTCATACAGGAAGTGCTCGTTGCACAGACGTATGATCCTCACTTATGATGGCACCATCGTTTGCAAAGAATAACTGATGTATTTTAGGTTCCGTCACTTTACCTTCAAGCAGATAGTCAAAGACTGCAATAAATAGCAAAGGGCTTGGGAACTCTGCGGTTACTCCAGAGGGGCATTATACTCCTGTCTTTCGTACATGTCCATGATCATGTGTACATATGTTTGTGAAACCCCACGATGTATTAGCGTCGCGCCGCCAATATCAGATCTCGGGGCGCCATGGCGTAAGTAGTTAGTGAGTCGGACCACCACGCGTGAGGTTCCAAGTTCGAATCCCAGAAAACACCAAAAACGTTTTCTCACGGTCCCACCTCTCACGAACGTCTGACTAACATCCGAGACCTTGTACTTGACAAAAAGCTCAACTGGAGATTAAATATAGAGGAAAGAATTAAGAAAGCAACAATAGCCTTTTACTCATGTAGTAGAATTTTTGGTAGAACCTGGGGACCCTCCCCCAAAGTCATACTATGGATGTATACGGCTATAGTTAGACCCATACTGACTTACGGCAAGCCAGCTGTCAACAAATCCACCAACTTAAAGGCAATCACCAAAGTTCAAAGACTAGCGTGCATTGGCATCACCAGTACAATGAGGACAACCCCAACCGCAGGACTCGAGGCTATCCTCAACCTGCTACCGCTAGACATCTTTATACGAACATCAGCAGCCATTAATGCTATGAGAATAAGTCAGTCAGCGAACTGGAAACCAAGCAGAACAGGTCACTCGATGATCCTACTTGATTACTTTGGCCTCATGCCCGTAACGGATTACATGACGCCATATTTAGACTTTACAAGGCCTTTCTCTACCGCCTACCCTAGCAGGGAAGATTGGAAAAGCGGTCATATACCTAATGCCGAATCTATAGCCATCTACACAGATGGTTCAAAAATGAGCACTGGTGTAGGATCAGGTATCTTCTCCGACCCTCTAGGTGTATCAAAATCCATACGACTTCCAGACCACAGCAGTGTTTTCCAAGCAGAGGTCTTAGCAGTGGCAACAGCCGCCCGTGAGTCTGCGATAAGGGCAATACCGCCAGAAGGTATCACCATCTTTATCGACAGCCAGGCAGCTATAAAAGCGATTACTGCCATAAAAATCAAATCGAAGCTTGTGAAGTGTTGTCGAGAAGAGCTCAGGGTTCTTGGAACACAGCACAAGGTATCGCTCTGTTGGGTCCCTGGACACGACGGTATCCCAGGCAATGAGAAAGCCGACGAGCTGGCGAGAATCGGCTCAGCAGCCCCAACAGAACAAGTTGACCCCCCTGTGTGTATCCCGCCTTGCACACTCAAGCTCGCTGCAGGGAATAAAGCCACTGAGGAGGCGAACACAAGATGGAACTCCATGGAAACTTGCGCCATCACTAGGAAGCTATGGCCATCTTTCGACAAAGCAAAGACCGAGAGAATCATCCGTAAAGAAAGGAAATCCCTTTCCACCCTCGTGGGCATCATCACGGGGCACAACACTCTGCGGTACCACTTGAAGAAACTACGCCTGACGGAGGAGGAACTCTGCAGAGGCCGTGGTGACGAGGAAGTTTTTGAGCACACAACCCACTTCCTGAGCCACTGCCCGAGTCTTCAGCACTCCAGGAAAAAGTTCCTTGGTAAATTTTTCTTCCAGGATCTCGAGGTACTCTCCGGCGTTTCAACGGAAAAGATGTTGAACTTTATCAAATCATCAGGGTGGTTTGTATGCAGAAATGAAGTAAGTGACTGAGTTAGTAGTTTTTAGTTTCATTGGGTAAGGGATTACTTTTTCCCCCATGGGTACCACAATGGGTCAACGCTGACCTGAGTGTGGCAGAGAGCTTCACTCCCTGCCAGCCCACATACCTAACCTAACCTAACCTAACATCCGAGAGTATTGTTGTCTCGAAAAAGTTTCTCAAACCAAATTGTCCTTCGCATACGGCACTAAACTGTAGGTCCCTTCCATTCGTGTGAAAAATATAACGCACACAACATGAGTGGTTGCGAGGGCTCTGGCATTTAAGGACCTGTTGTGCCAAATATTTATTTATTTTTTATCAGATCTTGTGATTGTCTATCAAATTCTTTTTCAAAGTCAACCAATACAATATGCAAATCCTTTACGGAATCAAGATTTTTTTCCATTATGATCTTTATAATTTGGATTGCATATGTGGTCGATTTACCCACGACAAACCATCTTTAGATCATTCATCATCAGCTTGAAAGCCATACCTCACAGATTTTATCAGCATCATTACGTAGTTACTTTCAGAACCCATTTCTGGTTGCTACCCTTTAGATTTTTTTTTTTTGACTCTGTATACTTCTGTTAAAGATTGTGAAACTTTGCTTTGCTCTTTAGCCCTTTAGTCTATAGATTGATCGTTCCACCAGTAGACTGGTTTGCTCAACCTATTTTCCTCCTTAAAAGCTAATGGGGATCGCTACAAAAGGGAGAGCATGCTATGCATGCAGCACCGACCCCTTTCTTCGTCACAAGCCTCGGTCTAATTACAGCAGCGTCCAAAGCCTTAACGGCTGCCTGGCTATCTATAAAGACAGTAATCGTTTTACCACTGATCATAACATACTTCGATTTTGATGTGAATGACTATCTATTCTTTGCCATAAACACTATATAAACGTGGTCGTTATGCATACAGTAACCTAGTACGCACTCCAGTATGAGAACTATTTCCAGAGACTTCAGTATAAATTGACTCAAAGAAACTCAAAAAACGTGCAGACAAATCTTAGAATATTCTGTATAGTTTGAAGTGATTACAAGCTTAAGTTGAAGAGAAATTCAGCATACACCCGTCAGTTGCAGACAGATTTATAAGCCTAATTACTGCGTCATAAAATGCATTTAAATCAAAAGATGACAACCTACTTTATTTTAATTCAAAGTATTAATTGAAATTACCACCCGTGAGGTTCGGCTCAACGAAACGCACCAAATGCAAAGCAATAATGGAAAGTGATTCAATCCAAACCACGCTTCTTTGTTCACCTTTCACGCGATGGAATGAAAACAAAACTAAATTCCATGAAACATTCAAACTGACAACATGATCAATAAATCTCCTCCAAGACAGTATACCTACTTCCGCAATCCACATCTACATTTCTCAGTGTCCAAACTCACTCAAGTGCATACACTCCTCCGTCACACTTCTTTTTTCACCACTGCGCCACAATCCCGCTGCTCATTTAACTTCATAAGTAATTATTTCTCCCTGCTACTTGACTAATTCAAGAGTTATTAATTTTTACTTTCTACTCGCAGAGAATAAATCCATAAACCGCCAAATGACGGACAGGTAATTTATAAATCATCGTTATATTCCTGGCTGTCACAACACATTCCATACTCAAACGTCATCTTAGTTACTCGTTACACATTTTTGACAGTCGCATCACAACGTTAATTAACTTTCATTTTTGTTCTTTTTATTTGAAATTTCATGAACAAGAAAGAAAATATTTCGCGCATCAATCGGCCAGTGATCTCATTTACACGAAGATCACCACATATCAGAGATGTTACAAGGAGTGCACTCTTCAGGTGATCGTGTGTATGTGGGTGGTGATGGAATTCCACTCGTTATCTGCGATGGTAACGAAAACAAAATAAAAACCGCGACGACGAGTACAACTTTCAACTTCTCTTCGATACGGTGAACAATGCTCCAAATGAGGCACACAATAGAATGTCAAATCAATTTTTGTACTCGTATTAATTTTGTGTCATATTTTCTTTAAAAAAAATTTTGGGACACTGAAAGTGGGTGATGTGTAGGTACCGTGTACGGTTCAAGTTCTTTTCGTACACAAAAGAACGCAGACACATTTTGCTTGTGTTTAGTTGAGTGGTTTCTTGGTCATGTGTCAGTTGTTGCTGATGTCTTTTTGACGACCATATTCGGCGAAGGCGGAGAAGAACAAGAAGAATGTATGTTTGTATGTACTTTATTTTTTTTATTTTTATTATTTGTAGAATTTGACTAATGACTGTCGCGTGCTGGTGGATGATTATTTTGGTTGTGGCGCGTCGGTTGCGAAAAACCACTCCTATGATGGTTGATGCATGCATATTACTCAGTTTGATTATTTTAAATGACATTGAGTAAGTTTTTGTCATTTGTATGGAGAAATACACTAGGGAATTCACTTAAAATGTTCCCCAATGTGAGACTGTTTTGAGGCTTATCAGTGGTAATGGTTGAGCATTACGGTAGTTTGCTGATATGAGTAACATATTTGAAACCGAATTGATGTCAGAGGATGAAAAATTGATTAACGTGGGAATGATTAATGTTAGTTCGACGAATTTGATGTACTGAAGCTAATGTTATGTCACATTTCAATCAGCATTCAGTTAGCGATAGATGTTGGTGAAAAGATATTTTAAAATGGTTTCTTTTCTTTTTTTCTGATACACTTAGTGAAGTAACGTTACGTTAAGGAGTTTAGATATTTACAAGAGATTCCCCCAGTAGAGCCAACTTCATAGCCGTAAGGGAATGCGAAAAAAATCATAGTCTGCCGACGTGTGCTTTCGTCAACTGAACAACTTCCCCTTATATTTTTTTTTTACTTTTGGCTACGCCCAAACAAGAATGATCTCTTAAATCCGAAAGTTATTCGAGTTATTAATCCAGAAGTTATTCGATTCACCCCCCGGTAGTACACGAAGTTATACTTGTAGCATATGCTGCGCTGTTACGTTCACTTCTAAACAGAGCAGGTATTCTATGTTTGAATAGAGACAGTGATGGGAAAGAAAGCTCACAACTGCTGATATCGTTTCTGCTGCATTCGAAGGTATCATTTGTACGAGTATTTATATTAAAAAGTATTCTTTATTCTGAAACAGACGTGCATCAAAATCCGTGCAGCAAGATTAGAGAACATGGCTTTACATGTAAGAGGACAAATGTGTTTACTGCACGGCCATGTATTGATGCAATTGGTCTCTATTTCCAATTATAAAATTGCAAATTGCAAACGCAATGTAGTAGAACACTAAATAGTACAATTTGGTACAATTTGTATGTTCTGACGTTTCATGTAAGTGACTGTTTACCATTTGAAGTCTGCAAAACCACCGAGGATGGAAGAACATATTTCCAACCCGGCAGAGTGTAAGTGTTTGCGATGCTAACATAACCCAAGAAGGCAGCGCAATACTTCTTCGAAAGCCTGACAAAGCAGACCGATTCGTTGATGCGAAATTTTCCGCAACCGAATTCTCGCATTTACAGATAGAAATGATAGCAACGTTTAATAATACCATGTTCCCACCAAACGAAATTGCGAGATTTCGCCAAATCTCTCCAAATCTAGAAGATTTCGCCATACATTTTCAAGATTTCAAAATCAGGAGATTTCAGCGAAATCTACTTGAAATCTCCTTGAGTTCATCCATCCGTGATAGGTTGTTAAACTGAACATGCCTACAGCGTGAACTTTGGTTCATTTTGTTGTTCATTTATAGATGTCAAGTCATTAGTAGTGCGTTCCAGGTCAAGCGCAATTTGTGAAATTTGCGAAATATGCGAGTTTGGACTTGGGACTAGATCGAGTTAATTTATTAATTCCACACAAGCTGAAAGCATTTGCCATTTCTCTTTTCTTGTGTTCGTAAGCATGCTTGACATACAAAGGAAAAAGGGATATTTCACAAATTTCTTAGTTGAATTTCCTTTTGTTAAGGGATATTGATCTTAAAATCAACACAGGAGTAAGTTGTAAGACACAGAAGTAAAAAAAAAAGTACAAAAACCTTATTTGCGTGATAAAAATGTATCAAAAAAACAAAAAAATGTTATAAAGTTCACCGATACGAAACTATTTCTTCCCTCACTGGAAACACATCTCATGACAGTTCTCATTTCGGCTATCTTTGGGGGTGGCAATGCTCTAGTACTAACGTCATTAATTGCCATTCTAATGGTTCATGGTTCAAATCCGGTCGTCCGTAAGCATTGTTTCTTATGAAATATATAAAGTCAGTCCGATCAATTGCGAACGCTTGTGTGAACACTACTGCGAAGGCATGACACTGGCAGTAGCTTGGTCATATGGCTGGAAAAATTGTTCGCTCTATTACAAAAATTTCCCCAGTTATTTGGACACCACCCCCGGTGTTTCTTTGAAGCATATACAACTGAGCTTCAAACTACTCTACCAAATCTACCAAATATATCTTTTCCAACACCCACACTGTGTACAAACATGTTATTCATAGCCCCTTGAGTGCGCGCAAATTAAAAACAAAAATTCGCTGATTGTGGCTGTGAAAACCTATCTTACATCCACTCCCGAGCATGATTAATTTGGTTATCTCAGCTGTTCCAAGATGTAAGGCATTATTCATAATATTTTCTTGACTTGGAACGCACTCCAGCCTACAAAAATGCCAATTATTGTCATTTGAAATCACTTTAACTCGGTGGGAACGGCTGACGAGATTTCGGTAAAAAATTCATCGAAATCTCCGGATTTCGGTTCAGTGGGAACATGGTATAAAGTGTTGATCGAAAGATAACAAAAGGAGAATTGAAATTTTAATGCTTCTTTTTTAATTTTTTGGTTACTATTAATTCATATTGTATAAGTAATTTTTTAGATAATCGCGAATAGAAAATACGTTTTTACTTGCGTAGAATCTGGTGAACAGTCTACTTTGTCTCAACGGATTTACTTCTTGAGGCCACCTACTTCTGATTACCCACTTCGTCTGTTTCTGAAAATTGGTCGACATAATTTTGAGGGCAGTAATTATAAGATTATTAATTATGTGGGCACCATGGTGTAAGTAGTTAGTGTGTCGACCACTGCACGTGAGGTTACAAGTTCGAATCCCAGAAAACACCCAAAAGTTTTTTCACGGTCCCACCTCTCGCGAACGTCTGATACATTGACATGCTAGTGAAATGTTAGTTTCATACAATATATGCCCAAAAAATGCCGCCAACATAACTAGCCCTCTTGGTTCGGAGCGGAAAATGTCAGCCATCTTGAATTTCTCCATAGAATGGCAGAGACACTTCTTGGGTTTGTGTGAATTTTCTAAGTAAAACGGTTAAAATTCAAATTTTTGAGGCATTGTTTGCAACAGATGTCACCTGCAAAAGGTGCTAGTAATTACTGATAGATGGAACCAACAAAATTTAAATAAAAAATCGTTATATATGCATTTGACTACCCCATAAGTTGCACAATATTCGTATATTAATTACGAATACATTTTTTATGTAATATGTCAATGAAAACACTCTTTATACACCCAACAGCATCCAACGAAATTTCAACGCGAAGTTGGCTACTAGCAGTCCATATATAGTATGTCAATGGTCTGATAAACATCCGAGAGTATTGTTGTCTCGAAAAAGCTTCTCAAAACAAATTGCCCTTCGGATACGGCACTAAACTGTAGGTCCCTTCCATTTGTGTGAAAAATATAGCGCGCACAAGTAGTACAATACTAAAAATACAGCTTGTAGTTGAAATAACGCGATCCCGTCTTGGGATGACACTTTATTTTAATGTGTTTTCCGTCGATAGCACCTACATGCGGAATTCCCTTCTTCTCGTAAAACTCGTCGGCGATTTTTTCCCATTCCACTTCGTTTGGCTGAGCCACATAAATCCCAATCCAATACAAATGGCTTCACATGTTTCGAGAATTATTTGCCGAACAGTTGATACTCCTATTCGGAATGACCAGGGGGGGCCTGTACCACAAAACTACAATTTAACAAATCTACAGGCACTTGTCAATAACGCAGATTTAACAAGTAACTATAATTTCGGTACCACAAAAAAACGCGCCAATTTCCCTTTTTTGTACATTTGACGACAAACACCGTGTCCCAAGTATCTGAAATGTTTGTTTCTTTTGTCAGTACAGAAACTTTTATTACATGCAGAGATACTTACACCAATGTAATAGCTAGTCGACACTCTGCGCTACTGGATTGTTGAATAAAATCTTCTTTTTTTATTCTTTTTTCCATTAAAGTTTTCGAAGGCATAAATTCAATTATTTCTAAATTCGCTTGTACCATATTGTTACGCGAACACACAACCAAAACAACGTAAACACCGAGAAGCCCTGAGACATCTCGAAGCTGTCAACTCGAACGTTGTAGAATTTGCCAGACTTTCGACAAATAAAGTTCCAGCGGCGAACTGGTAATTCTGGAATTAGCCTGGCAATCCAGTCACATATAAAGGGAGGTTGACAGAAGTCCAGGAATGAGTTCTGTTTTGGTCAGCGTTGACAGCTGCTATTAGAGACGTACAGAGTTAAGCCAAGAAAAATTGTAGTAAATTCTTTTTGTAATGAAGTTAATTTAGTTGAAAACAAATTTAATAAAAGAAGTTAAAAAGCCGTCTCGGGAACCAGAGATATTCTGTTATTTTTGTCTCCATCATCCTTCGCAGCCTTGAAGCATTCGCCGTGATCGGCAATTTTTGATACAATATCATTGTTTTTTATATATAAAATCCATAGAGTCGCCGTTTATTTTCACTGTAAATAAACCGCGTCCATATTCTTGTTTTGTTTTCCGCATAAGAAACACGACACACAGTATTCATCTATTTTATATAACATTTCAGAACTAATAATAAAATAGTTATTTTCTTTAATTTAACACGCCTTTCCACATTCAAGGCAAAAAAAAATGTTTTTTTTTTTCGAAATTAATTGTCGCATTTGGCAATGACAGCAAACTAATGCAATGAAATGTAAAAAAAATGTACTGTACACAATGCAAGCAGTTTTGCTAGACATCTGTTCGACGCTTAAATCCATTTGAGACACTTGGAGTTCTCACACCAGGACAAACCCATAAAAAGCCTATGGCCTAGCTTCTCGCAAGTTCACGTAAGCATCCGGTCTTTACAGCGAATTTTGGTGAAAGACTTGACTTGATTTACATCATCTATTACCTGCAGACCGCTAATCGCGTGTAAATTACAACCAAACCCTCCTAAACCTCGACCGCAATGAGGATGATTTTCCATTTAAAACATCATCAGCGACGTGGCGCATTCCCATCTATGCGGATACGTGAATAAGCAAAGTTAGCGCTTCTGGCGCACTGAAATTCACTGTAATGCACGAAGAGCCATCACATCCTCTCAAAGTCATACTTACCTATATTTTGTCAAGGACAGCGTCAGCAACACTATATCTGTGATTGTGGTGAGCGCTACAGAACCATGATGAACGACTTCTTACTGACGAATTGGATTTGGAGAACATGAGATTCGAGCAGGACGGTGCAACCGCACACAGCGCACGAGCGACAGTGTATATTCTGCAGCAAGCGTTTTCCGGCCGTTTAATCTCACGTTTTGGCGATTTGGCGACTGGCCCGCAAGATTGCCCGATTTAGCCGTTCCAGACTTCTTTCTTTGGGGTGTTTTTTTTTAAGTCACGGGTCTATACGAACAAGCCACATACCTTGGCGGTCCTAAAACGAACATCCGACACTGAGTGGAGAATTTATAGCCCGAAATTTAGAGAAAAGTCATGGAAAATGCTGTGAAATGAGCCCAAATGTGCATCAACTCTGGAGAAGGCTACTTGACCAATATTATCTTGGCGGTTTAATGGAAACAAATTTAATCATCCAAATAAACAGACCAAATCTTTTTATTTACAAACAAAGTTACCACCTTAGGAAAACGAGTGACGACGACGCTTTGCAAACGGAGATTTTGTAGTTAGAACTCATGCTGCGCATTATACAGGTTAATCTATTTAACTATAATTTTACCATGACCTGCCATTATATTTAAAGAGAAGCGAGAGAACGGTGCCACCAAGGTACACTTTTTCTTGTCTCAGTTTTAGATATATTTTTTTTAGAACGCTATCAAATACCAAGACGTACGAAGTCCAAACAAAGAATTGAATTCAAATAGTTTCATATTCTCATTCATACATGTGGATTGCAATGCATTCAAATGACAATCAGAACTAATCATTCACAATCTAACCTATGTCCCCGTCATAGATCAAATTACCATTAATTGCGGTTGATGCAAAAATTGCTTGCCACTTATTCACCACCACACAACATAATGCCTCCTCATTTTATTTTATGCATAAAATCGATGACAAATCCACTCGAGTCATCGCGCTTAACTTTCCCTTCGAATGAATCATACTTTATGCACTGCAAGCACTCTTTTTTTAGGAATTCAACGAGCAGCCCAACACACCATATAAGGCATTCGAATCAAGCACTCCTTCGATTTACTTCTTTTTCTTTTTTGGTCATGGGTTGTGTACTTACATTTATGATTCAATTGGCTTGGATTGCCAATCAATGGGTTTTCTTAAGCGATATGCCATCCCACGAACAACCAAATCCATTATTCGTGTAAATAAAAGTAAAAGTAAACATTAGCGATAGAGAGCAGATATAATCCAAACCTTTCAACGGATGTAGCACTCCACCATTTGGTCAACAGATGTCGCCCGGATTGGGTAGATCTTCTTCCTCTGTACGCGCCAATTCACATGTCTATCATGTGGGGGATTACTGTTTACAAATTCATAACCCATACGAGTAGTAGCGTGTATTACGCAAAGCGAGGAGAAATAGGCTTCAATGGATCCGCGCACTTGGTATTCTGCATCAGAAGAGGACGTGCGCACATTTACTTTCACACTGGAGACCACTCAATAAGCAAAGACTATTTGCGCTTGCATAACGTAAGAAAGCATTATGCAATGGTCGTCCTATTGAGTCAATTAAACAAATCAATTGGATAACAACGACCATGACGATGGTCTTCTTATCTTGGCAATGTTCCATCGCACACGCACTGTGATACCGCTTTGTCGAAATCAACATTCAGCAACAAGAAGTTTGATGTTCTCGGCATATGGTATGAAGGCCGACATCTGAAGTAACCAACTGGCGTCACCCAAAGATTTAAGAGAGATAACAATGCATTAATGCACAGCAAACAGAAGTGAGTGCGCGCAGAACTATTATCGGAGAAGAAATTCTAAACGAGTGGGCACTTAAGACATGACTCACAAGTTGGAAACTACTGCATTGCTTTGACCAGATTTATGGTCTGGGGAGACATGTTTTCCTTGACCTTTTATGAGTGCATGGTAATGGTGAAATGCATTTTATTGACAGTTCTTGGCTATAAGATGAATTTGGATAGATGAAGCGTCTATTGTTAAATTTAAACCTTACTTGGGATAAAGGTTTTACGACACCAAGCTGGAGGGAAATTAGGAAAGACAACCTGAGCCTGAGGTATTCAGCATAAGTTTCGTGCTCGATGGGCGCACCGAAAGAATCGATGAAATAAATTCATTGACACGCCACTTAGGCCAATGCAGACCCATCTAGATTCTCCCTTCCAAGGTACGTTCCTGATTGAGTAGTCAACTTGTTCAGGGTTCACGGCAGAATTTCACGTTGTGCTGGGTTTCAAGACCTTTAAACTTTTGGTCACCGCACTTAAAACGCATCGATTCCACTTCCCATGAAAAATATTATGTCATCAGCCATCCATGGAAAGCGCCACATTGTCGGAGAAGATACCCGAGCCAGTGTCTTGCAATACCCACTGTAGTTCATTAGTTTCTGCTCCTCGATTGACTGATAATTTTGGTCCTGCCTCAGCGGCCTCAAGTCCGCCGTTAGTTTAGTTAGTCCTCATTGCGTCGAACCACCGAGGATAAACGGGATAGAATCTTAAATATCGCAAGAAACAAAATATATTTGATACATACTAGACTACAAACATGAAGGAAAGTGCAAGAAAATACTTAACTTCTGATTCAAATTCTGATGCAAATCGAAGTAGTGACTCTGGTTAAGACCAGCCTACTCTTAAAGGGTAAAACGGTTCCAATGTGGATTCGGAAATTCGAAGCATTTTATTCTACTCTAGTGGCCGAACGGTGGGGAAATGTTGTCTTTACCTTCTTACCATATCCTTATCTGAAAACCGTAAAGAACCAACTTTTCCACCGATTGCTAACCTTTTACCTTTTCATGATTTTATAGATGGTACTACTGTCGCATCTACTAACAGTTAATTTGGTGTTCTCATACAGGACGCTACTATAATAACGCTGAACATCTCTCTTTTTTATACATTAAGGCCCAACTATAATAGTCGGAATCGGTTTGCCTGTCATTTAAGCTACTGTGTTGCTTTGTAGTACTTTACTACATATTTGGATGATTTTTGAATGTCGTCCACTCTTTCGGAAGTGACCAAAAGTAAATGAAAACTTAACAAATCGAAGGTAAAAGCTATTATGGGTATACAATACAAATCCCATGTATTCGCACTGTTTCGGAAATGGTCGTACGAAACCATTCTCCTATTATAGTCCAGCCTTTACTTTGCAATTTTTTCTGCCATATTTCTGCACTTTTCGACTTTTCAAAATTTATCGGCAGCAATACTAGTTGCGCAATTGATATTGTCAGGCGACTGAAACTGATAATCCTAGGTACCTACAGTGAAATGGAATAAATTCAAGGCTTTCAACCAAAGCCAATATGATGTTCAATTTTAACTGACTCCCTATCGCAAAGAAAACCATTTACCACTTTGTAAGTTCAAGGTTGTTTTGCGGTATTAGGTCAAGTTCCTATAGGAGAGTCACCTGCTATTTTCATGGTTACTTCTTAGAATTTTTTTTTTTTTTTTTAGAGGAAACCAAAATCCCAGAGCACTCAGACTCTCCGATCTAACCTTTCTTTGGTGCAGTGGTTGGAAAAACTTTGATGTTATTCGTTTTCCATTTTATACTCTTTGACGATTGCTGTTCTCCGCTGGGGCTTGAACTTGCACACATCGGTTAACGAGCAAACACACTATCCACTACACCATTGCCATCTTAGAATAGTTGCATCTTATGTAGGGCAATCAAGGGTGCTGACATATTAGGAGCTGCGCTTTATGCTCAGCGATAACAATAACAAGGAAAAGATTCGGCGAAAGCAGGCAACCTTGTGGAAGGCCAGCATCATGGTGACAGTTTTAAATTTGATTTCGTCAAAATAATAAAGAAAAGATTCGGCACAAGCAGGCAACCTTGTGGAAGGCCAGCATCATGGTGAAAGTTTTAAATTTGATTTCGTCAAGCAGGGCGAATATAACGAGCAGATAGAACATTTTTAATCGGATTTGTAGATTGATTACAGCCACTATTGGGCCTATTGTTGCGAAGAATTTCTTACTATCCAGTGATTTTAATACTTTCAGTGAGAAGATGATAGCTCACGTGCTGGGACAGTAAGCACTTGTAGTCTAAAATGTATGTACATACATATGTACACATGTGTAGTCCAAGGCGGGACATTAACAGAAAATATAGGCAGGGAGGGTCTACAATGATTCCCATTGTGGTCATGTGAAGACCACATGTATTGAGTCCCGTGATTAGACGTGATTAAATTGAGAAGAAAGTTTAGTGCTTTTATCAGGCCCTTTCACAAAAACTTGGTGGTTTTCCAAAAATCTAACGAAATAAGACAAACTTTACTCCATTTGAAAAGTTTGTTCAGTCTGTTCTTACATTCTAGACCAATCTTTGAGTGATTTGTAGGAGTCTCAAGCGCCTTGCAGCCTGGCTGTAACTACGAATGCTGATACTTCTACTACGTCGCCTCTCATCAATTATCCAGTTTGGCACTCCTTTCGCCTCGCAGAAGAAATTTGGTCTCATTGTCCAAAAACCAGCCATTTGAGATATCTAAGTGGTGTTCGTCAATATAGAACACATTTATAAACAATGTCGAATGTTAGGTCCATGGTGTCAGATCCCGTTCTTTTCTCAGTCGACACATCGCTTTCATTGCCTCCTTCTGAACGGTTAAGTCCAGCGGGTAACTAGTTAAACAGAGCGTTAAAAACGTCGCCAGACGTAGTGACACTACTAACTTCAGACGGACTACTCTCTGCAATCTGGTTAGCATAGGTAGAACAGACAGATTTAACCACCGTCCTAGGTCACCATACTACACACGCATAGGTGAAAATTGGGCTGATGATAGCTTTGTACCACAGCGGGCTTCAGACCTCAGAGCTCGAGTTGATTTTAGCTCAACTATCCATGATTTCTTCTAAACATTTAAAGAGTAACACCCTTCAATTTTGGCAGCTGAAAGCCATTACGTTTTCCCTTACAAGTAAGTAACGCCAAGGTTGTTTTACTCGGATTGACGGATTACCTGCGCCGCGAACATCAATCATCAATTTCATTCAAGGTAGTTTGCATTTGATTCCAAACCGCGCTCACCATACCAAATGCGAAAGAACTCCACCTTGCGGGCAACCTCTCCCCACCGCAACCGTTTACTTCATCAACCCATTTGCTCTCAGCCGTTAGAGACCTTACTACATGGTGTTTCTTTAAAATTACGTACACACATCAGCAATTTAGTAGTACTAAATATTAACGTCTTTACAGGGCCACATTACCATAACTTTAAAGATTACAGAAACCATTACGAAGTTCAAGCCCTCACATTGCCGGTCGAAGGTAACAAGCAGAAACTTTTTCTAGCTACTCTGTCTGGTTAGAGGTTCAATTATAACTCATTAAACATTGAATTTATGTACTCAATTCAACCAAACCATTAGTTTCAGTTGCTTCTGTTGCCGAATAGTAAACGCGGTTGTAGACTCCCAGACTAATGGTTTTATGACTTTCGCTTGCATTCATTAAGTGATGATTGAAATGTCAATTAATTTTATAATATCACCGTTAGTGTTACGTCTTCTTATAGAGGAGACTGAGCTGTGTCGTGGAATTATTTTAATTTTTATATCATTGTCAAGAACAATGGATACATTTTATTAATAAGAATCTCTAGAAATCAACGATTTCCACCTTTGACTAGAAAAGATTTGTATTCTGGCAAACCCCATTAAGTAAGACAATATACCTGTAAAGAAATACTCGTACAATAATGCAATCAACCTTCTGTGGAATACTAATCGCGATTGTTAAGAATGCAAAGAAATTCCTCATCCATGACTAACCCCACACCGCCTCCATGGTTAAGTCATCCCCCCACTAGCTAGCACATTCATACAAAACAAAACAACAAATTACAGCCAAAAGCCAACAGAGAATTAACTGAATTAACAAAACTCAATAACAAAAAACAATTACACTTCCAGGGAACTGAAAAACATTTTCACTTCATTAGCAGCCGAAGCAAAGTACCCACCCCACTGTCTACCTCCCTATCATCGAGTACATTATACAAAAATATTCTACATACACTTACAAGTGAAAGAGTTATTTTATTTTATTAATTCAGCAAAATTAATTGCCAACGCAAGCAGCCAGTAGTCAGAGCTTTGAGAACAATTGCGCGCTCCTCCTCAGGGAGAACACCAGCAAACGAGGGAAAGAATACAAAACGAATTCAACCGTCGACGTAGTCGTCGTCGTTGCCACCGAATTGGACAACCGGTTTGCGTTCTCGTCTCACTTTGCATTTATCGTAAAATCAATAAAATGTTGAGTGAATTATTTCACAGAGACCGCTAATAAAAAATGAAAAAAAAAACCAACCCTACCGAGTACCGACTACCGGTCCTTAGTTCAATTAGAGCCACCTTGCTTTGTACACCTTTTCCTGATGTAATACATATCCTAACAGCCAGGACACAATTTGCAATTGCAACGCACATAGTGGAAAAAAGTGAAAGCAAGAGGAAAAGCGGATGCGCCACGCAGCCACAGCACCCCTTCTACACCACAGTATGGGGGATGATTTTTATTGCGTTTTTGCCAACACCCAAGTGTGTGTTCCGGTTCGATGGGGTACGGTCCGGTACGGAATTGTATTCATTCAAAGCCGCTCCTCGTGCTATATTTACGCGTACAATAGCATCAAAACGAGGGTCGAACGCCGAGGGGATATAGACGGCAAACGACTTCTTCGAAAAACTTGTTTAGAACTTCTCTGGGAGAAGATGTGGCGTGCTCTCATTCGTATATGCTCTTTGTGTGATTTAGATGGAAGAATTTGGTAACAGTGTTGCCAGTTTTTTTTTTTTTTTTGTTCTTCCAAGTTGCTGAGTTATTATTGCGATTTGACAAAGTTTTTTGGTACTTAAGACTTCATCAATCTCTGAATATTCGTATGCTCAGACATTAAACACTTTACCCCGGGATATGAAGAGCTCACATTTCAAGAAAGAAATATTGGCGGGCAAAGACTTAACAACGTTAATATCCATAAAACGTATTCATCCAACATCTGTCCCATCGGGTTCTACGTCGGAATAACTGCTTCAGCGAGAAGTAAACATTAGAACGCACCTGTTCACAAGTGTCGTGTTGCGTTGCGCTGCATAAGGTGGGCTACGATATTTTGGATCACCCACCCTACAACCCTGACCTGGCTCCCAGCGATCTTTTCCAAAAATTGAAAAAGGATTCTTCGTGGAAAGAAGTTCAAGTGATGAAGAAGTGAAGGACGCAGTTTCGGCTTACTTTTCCGACAAAGACAAAACATTTTTTTTAGAAGGTAATACCATGTTCCCACCAAACGAAATCACAAGATTTCGCCAAATCTCTCCAAATCTAGAAGATTTCACCATACATTTTCAAAATTTCGAAATCAGGAGACTTCGGCGAAATCTACTTGAAATCTCCTTGAGTTCATCCATCCGTGATAGGTTGTCAAACCAAACAAGCCTACAGAGTGAACTTTGGTTCATTTTGGTGTTCATGATGTCAAAACATTAGTAGTGCGTTCCAGGTCAAGCGCAATTTGTGAAATTTGCGAAATACCATATGCGAGATTGGATTTGGGACTAGATCGAGTTAATTTATTCATTTCACCTAAGCCGAAAGCATTTGCCATTTCTCTTTCCTTGTGTTCGTAAGCATGCTTGACATACAAAGGAAAACGGGATATTTCGCCAATTTCTTAGTTCAATTTCCTTTTTTCAAGTCAAACAACATTCTCGGAAGGAGATATTGATTTTAAAATCAACACGGGAGATTACAAAAATTTCCCCAGTTATTTGGACACCACCCCCGAAGTTTCTTTGAATCATAAACAACTCAATAATTTGGTTATCTCAGCTGTTCCGAGATGTAAGGTATTATTCATAATATTTGCTTCACTTGGAACGCACTCCAGACTACAAAATTGCCAATTATTGACATTTGAAATCACTTTAACTCGGTGGGAAGGGCTTTCGAGATTTCGGTAAAAGTTCACCGAAATCTCGGGATTTCGGTTCGGTGGGAACATGGTATAATACATAAACTAGTTAAAAGATCAAAACAATGTATTAGGGTAGCAGGTTAATATATTGAAAAAGAAATTTGCGTTTCTATATTCACTTCTTATCCCCCATTCCTCGAACTTAGAAATGCCTCCTCGTACATACAAATTTATTTTCACGTTTAGGCAATTAGTCACAAGACGAACAGTAACTCAAATTTGCAGATGGCTATGATCAGATTATAAAAGTTGTCGTGAATAATATTTCAAAATTGGCGAATATTCGCTTGTTCGCAGTTCACAGGTCGCTGAACTGTGCATGGACCTTAATTCAATCGAATATTTTGTGGAATTTTGTTATTCAATCCAAAAGGATAAACATCAGAAACTTATTGAAACTATGGGATGGAGATGTGCTTTAATCAAAAATGCTGGTTACAGTATAAAATATTAAGAATGTAAAAATAAAAGAAAGGAGTTTTGTGGGTAATATTTTAAATATTTTTCAATTTATTTCAATTTGTGTTTGTGTCCAATGTTCACACATTCTTACAAGTCTATATTTTCGATTGAATAAAATTGATAATTAATTACGGTCATTAACAAAATCAAGCATATTGTTGTTTTTGTCACTTAGAGCACAATAACAATTCATTTATTTGTTTAGTTGATCGCATGGGGTAGGGTTACCCAAGTTTTTGAGGGCGTTTTATTAAAAACGAAAGTTTAATTTTGTCTGCAAAGTCGAGGCAAATGCATTTAAGGAGGAGCTTTTAACTACTTTATCCACGCCCACTGTAGTGGGAATGACTTGAAAGATAAGGGATAGGGTGTCGCACGATTCGTTTCAAACGGTTTGAGGTTCTTCAATATGTTTGTACATAATATAGACATTTATGAATTGAGAATAAGTCTGTATCTACCTACTTACATATGTACTCGTATGTATGTATGGATCTAACGACAGGCAATTTCAGCTTTTTTAATTTCCATGCTTTCTTCTTCCTATTTCGGAGAGGTTCTGATCCGAAAACAAGAGTTCGAAAATCCCCCAGTTCACTACATTTCTACTGATCCGCATGTGGGGTTCGCCTTCATGCTTTACACGAGATAAATTTTGAATCTCAAGCTACAATTCCACTATATGACAAATGGTCAAACATTTGACACATTTCTTTTGCAAATTGTGTCAAACAGTGTAATCGTGAAATTTTCTGTGCCAAACGTTGCGGCGGTTTGATCGCGTTTGACAACAAACGAGAATTTGACATTTTGTCAAATAGTGGAATTTTGTACGATTTGACAGCATTTGACACCGTTTGACATTTTATGAAAAACAAAAGTGCCAATGGGTCAAACGATGGTAGGCTGGAGAAGACAATTAAACGAACGGCGAAATAAGTTAAAGGTGTCTGACCAGATGTCAATTAGCGCATTTAAAAACAAAGTGTGAAAATAGTGACATTGGTAACCTGTCAGTTTGTGGTCAACCGCCAGTCGGTCAGCCACCACAAACTTTTTCGGAAACATATCTCTAAGAGGAAGATGATATGCGTTTATGTATATTCAAATTTCTCATGCGCTATCTGCACGAGATTGCGATGCAACGACAGTTCTTTATCACGTACATAGTTACATATGTACATTTTTACATATATTTTTATATTTTCACGGCCCGCTAGTCCTTTATGAAAGCCGGCGCGGTAGGATGCCTAGGTGGACTCTCCATCCCTCTCGATCTTCCTGCCATTGACTCCAACTCATCAGGAGGAATCCCTAGACGGCTGCAGGAAATGTCGGACTTGATCGAACCATTTTACCTGATGGGCACGGCAATCACGTCTTAGAAGCCGATTTGGGGACATACGCACTACGTGACCAAACCATCGAAGCATAGATCGTTACGTTCGGAGAAGTAGCTGCCTCGCGTACTATGATGTTAAGCACTCGATTCATGGGAGTTATTCCAGCAACACCGCAAAGGAACCTCATTTCAGCAGCTTGTATTCGCGATCTTATTCTTTCGGTCATTACCCAAATTTCATGACCATAAGGGAGAATTGGAACATATACCGAGTTAAAAACTGATAATTTAGCTAGAATACTAACTTCGGGTTCCTTATAACAGATTGACCGAACTCGCTTAAAATTGATCCAGCCTGACAAATTCTACAGGATAACTCGGCATTGCTCTCTCCATCACTCGTGAATAAGAACCCGAGGTACTTAAACTTATCCACCTGCTTCTGTGAGACGCCACGAACATACAGAGTGCACTGAACGGGCGTTCTGGAAACAACCATTACTTTTAACGTAGTTCTTGCCTCAATTGTTTGACCGTGCCCAAACTACCTTCTCGAAAACTTGTTAATATCCGATGGCTCGTCGTACAACTTGAGAAGTATAAGTGATTTAAGAATACGAAGAGCAAGAACAACCAGAGGCCAGAGATCAATTTCGTACATGGGATTTCAAGCTTTCAACAGGCTACCTACGGATTTGAAAACAGAATCGAATTATTATATTTTAACATTACAAAATTTGACCGCATTTGACAACAAATGAAAATTTGACACTTTCAGAAAATGTGTCAAGCAGTGTAATATAGCATTTGGATGCAAAATGTCAAACAGTCTTGTTTGACTCGAATTTGTGGCATATTTTTCTGGTCAAATGTTCGAGAATAAAAATTGAGTGTGAGTTTTCCCCTAATATTTTAGAGGAAACACTCCCTTTGGGATGAATACAAATAGGTTTCGTAAAGTTTAATGAAAACCCTTCTCTCACATATTTTGACAGTTGAGCGTTCCCCTAATATTGGTGTGAATAAAGATGGAATCTATCGAGGGAACACTGGAAGAAGTTGAGTGTGTATAGAAGGTCACTAAAAATTAAATAATAATGGAAAATACTTTTTGGGAAGAAAAATACTTGGACGAAATCGAAGAAAAATCTTCAAAAAGGAAGACATTTGGTATGAACGAAGAAGATTTTAGTAATATTGTATTTTACAATTTTATCCTTTCTTGGGAAAAAAGCTAGACTCCAACCTTTAAAATTAGAAAGCAAGTAGCGTTGCAAGCCGTTTTTTTAGGAAATATATTACATAATAACAAATATATATTTGCTTGTGAGCTCACTTTTGTTAATAATTTACCAATAAAACCACATTGACAAATGAATTTGACAGTTCGCCGGCCAAGTTTTCAAACTTCAACTTGAGGGGAAGATCCTACCTACCAAATTTTTATCCACATCAAATTGAGTGTTGTCTTTGACGAAAACACTTCCCTCAAGAGGGTTTACTCAGTGTTCACTAAGGTTTTATTCACACCACCCACTGTCTCATATTGTGCAATCGTAGCTTTAGACGCGCCCTTTAACTCCACCCCAAGAAAAAATGCCAATAAGACAACCATTTCGTCGAACTTAGAAATAAATCAGGATCGTTACCGCCTAGTACATACAACTGCATCAACACTGAACACTAGCAATAATCTTCAAAGATAAACATCTACAACTCTAGACGGTGTGTCATCTAATTAAGTGTAGAGGCAAAGATCAGTCATTAAGAGTATTGTCAAGGTCAGCAGCGACGACACTCAATAGAAAACTCGAAGGCAATCGTAATATCGTCCTAGAATGTTGCAACATCGACTTAGACGCGGAAACGAGGTCTAAACACGAAACTAAACAATAAAGTAGGCTATACTCCGCTCGGTTACTGAGAATTTGGGGGTCCATGACCGAACTGTTAAGATGCATGTCTCATGGAACTAGATCAGACGACTGTTCGGTTTAATCGTCTATACTCGCAGTTTAATTTTCATATCTAGTTTAAACCTGAAAAATGTGAAAAAAAAAAAACTTCCTTGGACTGTAAAACTCTCAACACACCGGCAACACTCTTCAGCAGCACCCCCGCGATGATAAAGACGAAATTGGAGTAAGAATGTGGAATCACTGTGTGCGGAGTAAATATAGGCGGGGGAACAAGAAGGCAAGGGAGACAGGCGACACGACAGCGACACACGGATTTTCTCCTTCTTTTTTTTTTTTTTTGTGAATCGTGGTGCGTAGGATGCGGCATCTCTTGCATGTGGTAACTTTATGGTGTGGTACCCACCTTGGGCGTGAATTCTCAAGTCCCGATCTGGAATCTGAATCATAGGATGGGAATGCACATCTCCAGATCGAGATTTTTACACAAAATCAAGCCTTGATACTTACTTGGATGAACTTCTCCTGGATCTCAGCCTTTTCCTCGACGGAAAGAGTTTTAAATTTATTATTCAACGTGGACATGACTACTCCTCTCGCTTTCTTCGACTTATTTTGCACAAAACTTTTGCTTTTTTCACTTCAATTTGCTTCTTACTGGCTACTGCTGCCTCCGTAGACAAGCGAGCGCGACACAATCGATACGAGTGACGAGAGGTGGAGCTGGAGATTCGGTGTTGCTCTGTTAAAGCCGACCGACAATTGGAATAGCTTTCTCTTTGGGACGCACTACAATACGAGACGCACTTGGCGGGATGTTCTCAACAATTCTACAAGAAAGGCCTGTTTTTACGAAAATATTTTACAAAATATAATTTAAGGCCAAATAGTATTTATTTTCTTCTTTTGTTTGCCGTAAAATAATGCACGGACAGAGATAGAGAGAGTGAAGCAGAACACCACGAGCACGAACCCTATGAAACGGTTTGTTACGCGAAAATGAATTGACAGCAACGGAGCCAGCGAATCTTGCCGCTGCCTGGAGAATTTTGTGTTGTTTTGTCGGTTTCATTCGTCGGATGAAATTTATTTGATGAACGATGAAGCTGGAGGAAGTTGAGTGGAGAAAAAGAGCGAAAATGAAAATTTCTGTGGAGAGGGCGAGTGGAAGTGGTATTTTGTAGAGTTCATTGATGATTGTTGTTGGTTACTGTGGAGAGTGGAATGTCGACTGTCAGTTGAGTGAATTTTTAAATGAAAGTTAGGCTGACGGGAAAGGTTTGTTTACAGTGGGACTTGCGCCAATTTGGATGCGTCCACAGAGTTTAAAGATTTAGCTCGATGGTATTATGCGTATTAAACGAAACTTCGTAAAAAAAAATATCTGTTTCTAGAAACAACGAAATGCCACAGTCGTTTTTTCATTGCAAGAGGCGGCAATTCAGATATCGCTCAACACCTGGAATCCAAAAAAAACATATTGACGCTTCTAAAGGCCAAACTATTCACCGTATTTTTTGTCGACACTGGATACACAAGCTTTTAACAACCTACCGACATCCTTAGAAATAGGGACATATATATGTATTTAAAAGAAAAATGGTTCACTAAGTAAGAGCTCATGTAAATTAAATTGAAATATAATTCTTAATTATAAAGCATAAAGTAAATTAAGCAATCGCGTACCCTATAACAATTCACTTACATGTACTTATACTACCAAAGCAAATGTAAAAATGTAAATATTGTAAAAATGGCCATCAGTGCTAAATAAAGATAAAACTAACTAAATAGCAAACAGCAGCATTCGAAGGTGTTATGTAATAAATGAAAACCACAATTTCAAGCCATCGGATTGTGTGACTAAAATCTTCGAAACATGTTTCAAAATGACAAATTTCTCGTGTTCACAAGAGAAGTGCCAAGCGATCGTCACCAGAGTTTTCGCGCCTCATGCCAAACAAACAAACAAACGTTTAAAGAAGATTTAAAGCATTGGAACTGTGTGCCAATTTACACAGACGCGTCAAACCACGTTAATATTAAGCTGGTTCTCGTTCTCGTCCGATATTTCAGTCTCACAGTTGGTGTACATGTAAAATGTGAAAGATAAACGCTGAAAATGTGAAACATCGGAAATAATGTCCAGTCTCATATCGTCTATCGCTCCCAAATATGGCTTGGAGCAAAAAATCGTCGCCTTCTGTGGCAAGAATGCAAAACTAAACTTGGTCAATTAGTTCGTAGCGGCCAGAACAGCCTTTCTACAAAATAAAAATAAACGAATTAAAAACTTATCCCTTTTATGTTTTCTTCTTTGAATCGCAATGGCCTTTGAAGTCTTCAAATTTCGAGCACTCAACGCATTTCCTGTCCGCTAAAAGATACGAGCATTACACATGATCCCTGTAGACCACGGCAAAAATAAAACGATCTGGACCAACAAAAAGTTTTCGCTGTGTGTTGTGATTATAGTTTCCATATCTAACTCCTTTCAAAATATGGTTCATTTCGTACTTAAGTTGTGTTGCCTCTTGGTAAATGCATCCAGGATAATATTCCTGTCATCTCAAGTAACGGTTTTTCACAGTTTTTCAGAAAATGAGTTTGAAGTTTTCCTTTTCCACTAAAACATATGAAATTTTGCTATTTCGGTCTTGCTCGATAATCACTACCGTAGTGAAAAATACAAACTTTAATTCTTCAACACGTAGTGAAGTAGATAAATGAAGCTCTGTTCGTAATAAAAATTTAAAAAAAAGGATATTGATTACTCAGGAAACACCCTTAAAATGAAAATTAAAAAAAAAAAAAAATACATCTGTTAATCCGCCTACGCAGCCCAGGTATATATGCGTTCTTAAAGAAATACTCGTTAGCTAATTCGGTTTATTTATCAAGTGCTTATATGTCAGATCATCAGCAAATTATGAAATGGTATTCTTAGTAATTCTCCTTAATTTGCATTAAAGAATTTAAAAGAAACGTGATAGCACCAGCTGTTAAACTGTCAGGAATAAATAAATTGTAATCTAAAGTTTTGTAAACTCGCCTTAACTTGTAGGATGAGGTTTTGATACGGTTTTTCACATTCAACTCGTGTTCGTTGAAGAGGTTTAAGATTTCAAAGCGATTAACTTGTCTTATAAGCACGGTCAGAGATAAAATAAAGACAGAATAGTATAAAAGGGAAAAGCAATAATATTGTACGGCATATAATTGCATCAACATATAAAATGTACGAATTCTAAACTAATAGCGTTCCACAAAATTTTAGTAAACAAGAATCGGCAAACTGTCAAACTTATCAGTTAATTTGATTGCGATTTCTTAATTCTGGTAATTTTTATTATTTTGAGTTTAAATTTACTTGACAAACTAAAAAGAAAAACGGGATAAAGTGCCCAAATGAATATACTGTAGCATCGACAAAAACTACCACCGCTGCATGGTTTGTGTTATAATAGGCTAGTAGGGAAGGTTTTGGGAGTTGGGATTTGAAAAATTACAGAAAACAAGGATGTGGATGGGATGGAATGGAAAAAGAAAGAATGTCGGCTACGAGGGACGTGGCATGCTTGCTATATGCTCAGCTTATCTGGCCGGAAATGGCGTGTTTCTTGCCCATGCAACACGACCAAACCTACTACACAAAAGGATTTATCATGCCATTCTACTACTTACTATTTTTTCTTACCGTATAGTGGACGGACGTCCACCACACTTAGGGCGCTGCTGATGTTATGCAGCATTGGCCATTGCCCTCCAACCAGTGCTGCCACCTTATCCAGAGCAAATGTATCATTCTGATAATAAAAATGTAGCATTTTCAAAGAAAATGTAGCAAGATAGAATTTTTTCTTAATTTTCTTTATTTTAGCGTTATAACGTATAGCATTCAGTTTCAACAATACAAAATATTATAAAAAAGAAAAACATAACAAAAAATATTAATTCAACAACTAAGGTCGGCTGAGGTTAAATTGGCTGTCCAGTAAAGGTCCTTTCTATTACCATGGATCTAACCGAAACATTTAATAAAGCGATCGATGTTCATGACGCGTAAGGACGCCAGATAGCCGAGGTCTAGAGAAAGGGGTACCCTAGATGCAGCACTCTTTTATGCGACAGGGGTGCACAAGTGAATAGGAGGCTATGAATGGTTTCCTCCTCCTCCAGAGGCCAAGCCTTTTAGCATGTTGGCCAATAGACAGTGTCCAGTGAGGACACCGACAACGCAGCTGATCTGTGATATCTTTAGCTTGATCAACTAGGCACTATTTTTCTGGTCCAGCTTAGGCCAGATCTGTTTCGAAATGTGATACGTTGAGTTATTTACCCATCTGTGGTTGGTCTTGATAATAGCGTCCAGCTTTAGTAGATGCTTGCATGTAGCGAGGGGCATACCTAGGGCTTGCCTATCAGACAGAATCCTTAGAGTTGTACCCTGTCTGCCAAGACCGTCCACCCTGCAGTTTCCTGGAATGTACATGTGGTAAATGCTGAACTGCTCAGTCATCTCTTTAAGAAATAAACGGCAGTTTAAGGCGGCCTTTGAAGTGAGGAGCACCATTCCAGGGACTTGATTGCTGCTTGACTATCCGTGAAAATGCCAATATGCCTGACAGACGATGCATTATACTTCAGCCAGAACAGGGCTTTCTTAACCTCCACGATTTCTGTCTGAAAAAATGCTACAATGATCAAGAAGGCGGAACGAGATGCTCAGGTTGAGCTTTTCGGAGAAAGCACCACAACCCTTCTGTCTCAGAGCCATCTGTGAAGAAGTGAACCGAACTGCCATCGACAGGGGGAGACCCGTCCCATTCATCCCGTTCATGGATGCTCGTACGAAAGTTCCGGTCAAATCTTAGTCTCGGCGGGGTTTAGTCCGTGTTATCGTGTTTGAAGTGGAGAAGACCAAGGATCGAGGAGTGGCCAATGTGGTAATTAGACCACTGAGAGGAGACTTTTAGACGGATAGCCGCACTGGCTGCAATTTGTTTGCCAAAAATATTCATTCATTTCAGCAACTTAAACATAAAAGAAAGTAATAAATTAATTGATAAGGAATTCATAACATTAAATAAACATATAGGTTTCATTAGTAAAAAAATATTAAATAAATAAATAAAAAGTTAATAGTGTTAAATTATAATACACAGTATCTCTTGCAGTTAACAAAATGAGAAATACTCTTTAGAGGATCGGAAATCGTTACTCATTTTTAGTTTATTTTATGTATCTACAAACTTAAAACTCAAGCAAAACCTTACCAATTTGTCAGAAGGCTCAAATATTGCCACACCTTTCAATAGCGTCTTAGCTAATAAAATTAATTCCACAGTATCTGAACTTTATCTATTTCTCAAATCGATATTATAGCTAACAGATGAAAGTTAATGAGTTAAAAGCAAAAAAAAAAAAAAACTTAATAATAATTAGGTAGACTGCTTGGAGAAATGTAGCACAATGAGGGAAGATGTTGCATGTAGCATGGCACTTCAAAATGTAGCAGTTTTGCTACATATGTAGCAAAAGTAGCAACGCTGCCTCCAACCCATGAAATCCTGCGGCCATTAAATAGGACTTCCCAACCGGACTGGTCCTGCTGTCGGGTCACTCCATCATCGCTGAAAGGGCTTTGGTCACCCTACCGTACCCCCTGAAAATTTCACTCTAAAAAGCCATCAAGCTCATATGGGCTTGATAGAAATCAAAACACACACACTTCATAGCCAAAGATATTTACAATTTATTTTTCTTTTTGTTCTTCATCAGCAAAAAAAGTAGAGACAATTTTAAAAACTGAGGCAACAAAACTGGTTTCTCCCACCGCGAACTATACCTCAGGTAAATCTTTTGTTACCTTATTCTACTTTACGTTTCGGATTTCCTACCTAGGTAAAGCTCTGTTTAGGTACGTGTATATGTATGTTTGCACTTAAAAACTATAGTAGGCGCGAGAAAAATACGGACGGGGAAACAAAATTTTCACCAAATAAAACTTAAAATTGTATACTCGCTATAGATCACCTCAGCCAAAAATAATAATAAAAAAAATATATACATATATAACGACATTGAATGATATAAATGTAAGAACAACGATGTAAACGCGTATATAATATATTCTTGTTTTATATAAACTTAATGCTTCTTTGAAAAAAAAGTATCTATGTGTATCTGCACATGTATCTTTTATATATGATAAATATATGTTTATATATGAGAGGCCCTATGATCCTCTTCTTCCTTTTATCAGCGGTTATGATCCGAAAACAAGGGATCACAATCCTCCCACTTCACCGCATTTCTACTAATCCGGCTGTGGGGTTCGCCTATTTGACCTCAGAAAATATTGGCAGGTCTGCCGATTTTGGATCACTCGGTTACTGAGGCCAATGAAATGCCGATGTCGTCGCATTTGTCTGATCCAGGCGTTTATATGCCTGCCTTTCTTACATCGCGATGTCTTTGGAACGTGCATTGATATTGCCTTTTTAACAAGGTTCAAATGATCTCTTCTTTGAACGTGGCAATACCAACTGACCCTATGATAAGATCAGATTAAAATATAAAGGGACATGTAATGCCTTTCACCACTGACTAAAGAATGCCATACTTTACTAAGCCACTAATTTAGATTTCCAATGTCACTCGAGAATCACTCTAACCATGGTCTGATTTTCGAATTTAGCCGCTCTTAGAAAAGCAAAAAAAAAAAAAAACTAAAAAACTACCAAGATCCCTTTCATACCCCATCTTTAAACAGGTGGTTTGTGCATGGGTTTAGGAGAGTTCAAAACTGGTCTACACAATGATGGTGTCCATGCAGTGACAGATGACGGCCACGAAAACAAAAAAAAAAAAACTAACAAACAAACAAAAGGAATTTTTTTAAGGGTAAGTACGATTATGTTTTATTTTTTTCTTATTTATTGCTAATTTCTACTTCTTTATTTCCGTAAGGAATTTGGCTGCCCATTCCAACTACCTCTCAGTTGGAGGGGAACACTGGCCAGGATTCGAGGGCAACCAACGGACTGCGGTCTAGGGGGATATGTAATTGTTGTAAGTCGTCGAGGAAGGGTTTGCCCTCCCTCATTCTGGTTGATGTGCCTGAATAACCAGGAGCTCCTGGGATAAACATGTTCAAGAATTGGCCTCTTCCAACGGCAATCGGTTGTGCACATCAAAGCAACTAGAGGAGAAAACATCGATCTAGGGTCGTTGACCTCAGCTACACAGCTGCTACAGCAGTAACAACAACACATCATTTGCAGCTAAGGAATGTTAGCGATTTGGTAGCACTGCTGAGAGGAAGAAAAAGAAAGAAAAAAAAAAGAGGAGAGTGCAAAAAAGGACAAGCAGTCAGATCAGAGAGTGCAGTGGCTTAAGACGTCTCGAGAAGAACGAATTCTTATTTTTGTAAAATCCTTTATACATACATATGTTCTATTTTAATTAGCTCACCTAATTTTATAACGTAATAAAATCTCCATAGTTAAATAACTGTAACAGGAAGGAAACACAAACTATTGTAAGTTCATGGATTTGTTTATCATTGCCATAAATAAAGTAACATCATTTTCTTCTAGGGTAGCTGTAACAGTATACCAAACTGTAGAACTAGCTGTGGTGTTTAGTTCCACGTTTAAAATGAAAATCCAAATACTGTAAATATAACGGTTGTAAACGATTTACTGTCAAACTGAAACTAATTTACGTTTAAAAAGTAAAACTGAAAATTAAAAAAATGGAAAGCCGCTGAGGTTTGTCCTTCGTGTGTTGAACGGCGAAACGGAATGCGAAGAAGATTTGTGTCGCCTGTCTGTTCGCGTTGAAAGTAATTAATTTCTCTCAAGTGGTTGAGAGTGCTATCTGTGTGCGAGTGGCGGAAGAGTTCAACTGTCACTTCGGAGAAGGGTCGCCACAAAACGAACTGACACAACGCCACCTATTCGCCAAATCTGCTAGCGTGCCTATTGGTTCACTCCATATTTCGCCCTCACCGCAGTCATCAATTCATCCCCAGTGACATCTAGCATGTTCTAGAACTTCTTGTACTTGGTATAAATACACCGACCACAACCACAGTCGACCCAGTTGATAATAAGTTGAATGCAGCGATTAAAAGTGAGATTTGATTTGAGACAATTTGTACAGACCGTTTAATTTGGAATAGATAGAGATTAAAGTGATTCGAATATTGTCTTAAAGTGACGTTGATCATTGTTAATAAATAAACGGTTGAAATACACAAAAGATTGTTTTATTTGTAAGAACCCCAGCAATAATGTTACAATACAATATTCTCCAAAGACATTAAAATGAATTCAAATTGGTAAGTTCATGTTTAAAAGTACTAAAAAGGAACATTAAATTTCACTAAAAATGTTTTGCATAGATATGGATTTTGCACTCTCTGTTTTAGTTTTCCCACCATGTAAAACGATCATTAAGGCCGATATTCACCGACCAATCTTAAACTAAGGGCTTCATAAACCTATTCACCAACCAATAATAGTGCAGATTTATAAGCGCTCATAAGACTTATGAGTGGTCCCAGCCACTCTTAAGTTATTAGTGCTCATAACTTGGGAATTTCGAAAATTTTTGAAATCAGCTGTGACCTGTCACTCAGACCAAACAAAGGACAAGCTGCATTGGCGAAATTCAAAAGAAGAAATGCCGACGAATTTAATGCCTCCAGCATTTCCGTCAAAAGAACTGCCAACCTGCTTCGATGGTTTGGTCACGTATTGCGTATGCCCCCAGACCGGCTTCCAAGACGCGCCATGGTTGCCGTGCCATCAGGTAGGCGACTTCGCAGAAGGCCTAGAAATAGATGGTTGGACCAAGTCCGTCATCTCCCCCGGAGCCGCTTAGGGATTCGTTCTGATGAACTGGAGTCAATGGCGGAGGATCGAGAAGGATGGAGAGTCCACCTGAGCATCCTACCCCCGCGACCCTCATGAAGGACTAGCGGGCCGTTGAAAATGTATGTATGTATGTATGTATGTATGAACTGCCAACCAAATAAAAAAAGTGCCGTGATTAATTCTGACTAAAATCAGGAAAATACAATGTTTTCTTATTCATTGGCATTTCTCCCAGTTCGAAAGAGAGTTCGGAAACTCATTTTAGAACGCGTTTGGAAATCCGAAAATAAATTTTTCGCATATTGGAATTAGCATGGACACAGACCTATTAGTGCTTGGTGAATACGCAGCAAAAATTTAAAACTAAGAGCTTCATAAAATTAAAATCGATTTAAGAGCGCTTGATAATTACCGGCCTAAAAGGACTAGAATTTATTCTCCTTACATTGACACTTTTCATAGTCTGTCCTTTTTTCTTATCGGCGTCTTCTAGCAATTCACAGTTCTAATATTTCATCTGACTTAATCACCCCGATTACCGTTGGCATTTTACGCTTTCCGACGATTGTCGTTTTATACATAGCTACGGCCTGCTGACCGTTTAACGTCACTAAGCATTGTTTTTGTTATGTGGAATACTATTACAACTCTTTCATATTGAAAAAGTTGTGAAAATGAATTCGTGGTACATCTGAGGGAATAAAATGACGATCGTCGAAAAGCGTATAGCGCCAATGGTAATCAGGGTGAACGTCATTCATTGCATATTATACCTCATGAACACACCCCGTCACATTCTCTGAATTTGGCACCACTTCTTATAATGAATATTCACCAACACACCACTGCTCTAGTGAACTGCCACCGTATCGGTACTCACTACGCAGTTGTATTCGTGAATAAACTTCTGCTGCGCTGCGGATGAACCCTCACAATAGCCCCCTCCACAGTCCTGCGCCCCTCCTCCACGACCAACAAAATATTCAAGCGAAAGTTATGTTTGGTGTTTTGCTGTCAATCCTCTGCTCAAATTTCTCAACTTGCTGGACTATAGTCAACGACTACGACTCCGCCGCCGAATACCTCATCTCCGGGATAACTTCTCGAGTCGCAGACACCAAAATCGAGCCGCTTTAGTGAAAATTTCCCAAGAAATAGCTCCCTCCGGCCGCTATTGTGTCATAATTCCCGCAAAAATCGCGAGTAAAAGTGAAGGAGCGACAAATTCCTCGGTCGACTACTGTCCACCAGCTCGGCGCAGCGGTAGCCCTATAAAGAAGGCCCTTCTGTGGGCAATTTATTTTAAAAGACGACGGCTCACCATGAACAACGGCTTCAGCACGGGCGAGGAGGACTCGCGTGGCCACACGGACCAGATCTGCTGCCTCATAGACGACAATGAAAGGTGCCACCGAGCGGCTGGCTACGCCTCCTACAGCAAACGTATACAGAAAACGGTCTCCCAGAAGAGGCTCAAACTCAGTACTGATCCAACGGTGAGTGGCGTGAGGGAGAATCCTTGTTTTGCATTCTTATCCCATTTGTTCGTTCACAGGCCCAGCATATATACATCTGTGACTATCATAAAGGACGCATCCAGAGTGCGCGTACAAAGCGGCGACGAAAGGACTCCGAGGACGACAGCAATGAGACAGATACAGATCTGCCAGAGGTGGACCTCTATCAGCTGCAAGTGAATACTCTGCGACGTTACAAGCGGCACTACAAGGTGTCCACGAGGCCGGGAATGAAAAGAGCTCAGCTGGCTGATGTGAGTACAAGAATAGTAAATTTGTCTTCCTTTGTTTCGATTTTCACGTGTTTCTAGTGGTCAGTCGATTTTGTGTTGATCCTTGTTTCCATAAGTGCACCCACTTGCATAGTGTGTTCCATATTTCTCAATGCAAAGTGTAAATGGAGTTTTAACAACTCTGAAACCGGATTGGCGATTTTTGTAGAATGCCACGCGTGGGCGCATTTCCGGTTTTTCATTGTTTCTAATTGATCTGACGAGAGACAATGCAACACTATTTCTATTCTGTGGTAGCAGTATTCTTTTAGTTTGACCGCAGTGAGCCCACGATGTCACTGCCGATACCATTTCTGACCCTGAGGTCAAGAGCACGTTTTATCAGTAGCAAGTGTACCGCAACTACAAAGTAGATTTTCGATGTTTGTAGAATGCCACGAGTGGGCGCATTTCCGGTTTTTCATTGTTTCTAATTGATCTGACGAGAGACCATGCAACTCTATTTCTATTTTGTGGTAGGAGTATTCTTTTAGTTTGACCGAAGTGAGCCCACCATGTCACTGCCGATACCATCTGCTGACCCTGAGGTCGAGAGCACGTTTTATCAGTAGCAAGTTTACCGCAATTCTGCTACCACAGAATAGAAATAGTGTTGCATGGTCTCTCGTCAGAGCAATTAGAAACAATGAAAAACCAGAAATGCGCCCACTCGTGGCATTCTACAAACCAAACATCGAAAATCTACTTTGTAGTTGCGGTACACTTGCTACTGATAAAACGTGCTCTCGACCTCAGGGTCAGAAGATGGTATCGGCAGTGACATCGTGGGTTCACTGAGGTCAAACTAAAAGTACGACCGCATCAAAATTATCGCTGTGAAACAAATGCAAAACCAGATGTAATAGATTACCACAATCGCTGATAGAGATCCTACTACAAGAGCTCTGAATGTGTTAGAAACTCTTAAAAGGATTCAAAAGATTTGATGAGTTTTGTGACAAACTTGGGCATCAGTGAAGCATTTTATTCCATTCATGCTATTTTTATTTGTTATACGAGCAGGTTTTCCACTTGTTTATCTCTCCCTCTCAAGAGCCCTTAGTAAACTACTATTCCTGTTTGAGAACAGATCCAAGGAAGGCACAGTTTTGGCAATGTCTCTAACATCCGGCGTTCCTCTATTTATTCGTATACGAAAGCTTGCTTAGTTTCTGCTACACTATTCACTGTGTCACCTAAAGGTTTCGCGCTCTATGTGGAAAACGAAATACGAGTAGGCTCTCAGTTGCAGTTCTAATATGGTAGCTCAGTCAGCTCAGTTTGGGCTCAAGTTTGTCTGTGTCATAATATGCACCTCTCCGCAACGCGTTCACAGAATCAGAATTCACATTCCATCACGTCGACCACCTTCTATCTGATCATTATCAATTAGCTTCTTTCTGGTACTCGCAACCTAATCTATTCCTTTGTGGACGTCTTATTTTTTTTTTTTTAGGATTGGTAGTTGAATGTAGAGGTTCTATTTAAAAAAAAATCCAATTAACACTAAGTGCCGTTGTAACCTGGCTGTTGAGGTGTGTTGGTGAGAAGTCTCTGGATCCAAACTACGGAATTTAAGAAAGTTATTAGTTCTCTAATATTTTTCCCTGAGACTTGCTTAAGTTAGTTGAAAAAGTGTCGTCTCGTCGTCTGGCCCTAGCTGACTTAGTTTATTCTTTGATAACTCTGCGACTATCGCCTCAACTTTCCGATTCTCAGTAACGGCGAATTCCAACCAGTATGAACTCCGATAGTGAAAGAACATTCGAAAAAGTTGCACCGTTTCTTTATCCTGAAGCGAGACACTTACGTCGCCAAACTGAAAATGAATGGGTTAAATGCGAAATGCTGTCGCTCAAATCTCACTTAGCTTGACATATCGTTGGCATGGAAAAATGTGATAAAATTGCATAAGGACTCGAGCTTAAGCTACAACAACACTGACAACTGGTTTGTAACTTCAATCAATCCCTTTCTCTGGTTCGGCTTAATCGCAGAAGTGCTCGGGTCATCTCCGCCGTAATCACTGGACACTGTGCCATTCGTATTTACGTAGAACTTCCTTGAGGTGCCTCACAACGACCATTGCAGAAGTTGAAGGGACGAAGAAGAAGCTGATTGTTCAGAAGAAAGAGGACTCTTGGTGGTATGATATGATAAGAGGGAAGTGCACTTTAGAGTGTGCTTGCACAGAGGCCTTTTGGTCCATTGTAATTCCCTATAAATTGTGGTACCATCTCTAATTTGGTTGCCTCTCGTTTGGCCTTGAATCAAACCAACCTGTACTCTTGACGAAACATGTGCCAGAGTAGAACTTGGGCCAGATCATCCGGCTTTTCAAAAATTCTTTTTCCCATATAGCGGAAGTAACGAATTTGAAGATTGGGGCAGTCACATAGCAAGCTTTGATTTCTTCTGTATCATGATTACTACTACAGTAATCAGGTAAGTAGATGCACAGTCTGGCGGACATTGCACCTATCGGCAATACCTAGTCAGTACACCTACCATGATACTGGTTCATTTTTTGTTTATTGACAAAAGGCTTTTAGTACTTTTTTCGTTCTGAGTTGGCCATAAGCTGCGAGATATGACACAGTCGTTTCTGGTTGACCAGTAAGCGTGATTTTTTCGGTCTAGTTTCCTTTTTATTATAGTACACCAATAGTGATAGCATCGATGCCTGGGTGAATTCCTCATTTAATGCCGGCCCTTTCCGTGCTTATTCATATGCTGCATCGTTCCCTATATTACTATGTCCGGGAACCCATGGGTATTGTATATTCTGTTTATTATTTTTCGGCGTGCAAAGACTGATTTTGATCAAATTATCACGCTATCTAGTGCCTTGACTGCAGCTTAACTATCCACGAAGATTGTGACCCCTAGATCGGCTTAATTTCTTTGTGTGCATAGTCTGTGCTGCCCGGCAGAGATTTCGACTTTGAAGATGCCACAGTCACCCGGGAGTTTGTATGAATCGCTGATGTCGAGTGATTCACAGAAAATTCGAACACCGGTCATGTGCACTGGTTGAAGCGTTGAATTTCCACTCTTGTCTTTCGGGAAAAAGAATTGAGTATTTCTTGTAAAAGTCTATGTAGGGTACGACATAATCTCTTGTTCTATCAAGATCAATTGTTCTATATCTTTGAAATATAGATCCGTGTCTACAGGAGCTTTGCTTCCATGAACTTGATTGTCTAGGACGTATCACGCTTTTGGCAGCCGTGTTTCACATATTTTTACATGTTAATCTTGGTAAATTCATAAGATTAGTGATGAAGCTCTTGTTAGTTAACTCTTCACGGAGATGGAGAATTATAATATTAAGCTGAACAACCTCATGAGATTCATATACTGTTGGTCTTAGTGAGCAGTGAGTGTCACGAGGCATCCATATACCTACCTAACTCCAAACCAATCGCAACTGCAAGTCTCTAAATATAACCAATAACTTCGTTTTCTCCCTACAGACGATAATGAAGCACTTTAAAACGATACCCATCAAGGAGAAGGAGATTATTACCTATTTCATTTACATGGTCAAATCAAACTCAAACAAACTGGACCAGAAGAATGGCATCGGCAACGACACCACCTGAGTAGCACTTCAGCCGCCCAAACGCAATGCAGAGAGCAATCTTAAACATTAAGTTCTACAATACACTTACAAAAGTATATTTTTCCTTTTTTTTTAGCATTGTAACATACTAAAATTTTGCATATTTAATATTTTTTAATATCTTTTTTTTTGTAATCTGTAAAGTTTAGAGTTTATTTTTTAAAAACAATGAGTCCCAAGAGAGAGGGATTATAAAAAAAAATAAAAATAAAAATGTGGAGTAAAAAAAAAACCATGAAAAACCACAAAAAGTAAACATCGATGTCTAGTTGTTAAGCGAAAGATAAAAAAATTATAAATATAATTAATTTAAGTATTTGTCGTGTAGAGAGGGACTCTTTTGCCTTTAAAGCAAAAACATAAAAAGAGAAGAACTAAAATGCGAAGCGTAATGTGTTTGTCTTTTTTTGGTAGGTAGGTACTACTGTATGTATGTACTGCCGCCAAACTAAAATTATTATTTATTAGCAAGTAATTAAAATTACATGGTAATATAAACAAAATGAGCCTAGCTGCGGAGACTATTGGCTCTATGATAGTCTACTATTATACAAAAGGAATTAAGAATTTAAATAATCGTAGTCCTACGAGGGCTGTTCGATAAGTCGGCGACTTTGATGCCACATGGCGCTCGGATCGGAGAATATTTTTCTGACATCTTTATTTCTTTCTCGGCATAGACAAAAAAATTAAATAGATTTGTCAAACACTTAGCTTTTTACAGTGATCGAAAGAACTTTGGTTTTGTGAAATTTGGCCAAAATGGAAAAAAGTGAGTTTCGTGTTTTAATAAGAAAGGCATAGTGGTAACAAAATCATAGCTTTATTTTAAGATTTCCAAAGAGCCTTCGAAACAATTGACCGAAATATATTAGTGAACAAACTCTATACGTATGGTGTAAAAGATACTGAACTTGATTGGTTTCAATCATACTTGTCAGATCGAACTCAAAAGACTAAAGTTAATAGTGCAATATCCTCCCCCAGTTATATATGTTTTGGTGTGCCCCAAGGAACAATACTTGGTCCTCTGCTGTTCCTCATATATATAAACGATATATGTAAAGTGTTAAAACAGTGTAAAATGTCTTTGTTTGCTGATGATGCTTTAATGTTTGCCAGTGGTAAAAATATGAGTGTACTAATTGAAAATATTGAGAGTGATTTGAAAGACCTTTGCATGTGGCTACAAATAAATAGACTAAAAATCAATACAAACAAAACTAAGTATATGGTTATAAATAGTGACGAATCGATCAATATTAAAATAAATGGTGATGTAATTGAAAAAGTACAAGAAATAAAATACCTTGGTGTCAAATTGGACAATAATTTGAATTTTAACATCCACATGGAATACACATCAGCAAAAATATCTAAAAAAAATTGGGTTTCTAAAGAGAATAAGAAAAAATATAACTATTCTGTGTGCAATCAATATATATAATACCATAATTAAACCCCACTTTGAGTTTTGCTCAACAATCTTGTTTATGGGAAATAGTGAGCATACAAACAGGCTTCAAGTGCTGCAAAATAAAGCAATGAGAACTATTCTCAAATGCAGTTTCTACACACCCATTGCGTGGATGTTATCATGCTTGAAGTGGATGAACATCAATCAGCGAGTCATTTTTAATGTATTAATGTTCGTGTTCAAGATGAAGCAAGGTATGGTGCCTGAATATTTGACAAGAAATCTGCGATACACGAGGGACTGCCAGCCATATGAATTAAGAAGTAACTCCAACTTTAGACTACAACTTTATAGAGACTCAAGAACCCAAAACATGATTTCATACCGAGGTTTAAAATTGTTTAATGAATTACCAAATGAAATAAAAAATGAGATTGTTTTTATTAGGTTTAAAAAACTTAATAGATTATGTAAAAAGTGCATTTACATGAAGCATGTTCTACAAATATAATAGTATACATTATTGTTATTAAATTTAATTCTATGAATTGTAACAGTAAAAAAATACTAAATAAACTAATACATACATACAATAATGCACTACTTTTTGTACGGTAAAGCCATTAAAGAGACTGAAGGCAGACTTAAAAAATCCAACCTTCCTTACCTATTCTCTTTCCCTTCTGAAACAAATGTTAAGAAAGTATATATCCTCTTGCCATCTGTAAATCTTGAAAGCAATATATAAAACCTCCTACTTAATTTAAAACTAGCCGAAAGCCCTGGTAGCTAGTGCTAAGTTTTTGTACTATTCGTCTTCTTCTTCTTCTTCCTTTTATCAGCGAGGTTATGATCCGAAAATAAGGGATCATAACCCTCCCACTTCACTGCATTTCTACTGATCCGCCTGTGGGGTTCGCCTATTTGACCTCCTATTGACCGCCTATTTGACCTTAAGCTTTTGTTCTATTAATATTATAATTTATTATATGTTAATAAAGTTTAATAATAATAATAATAATAATATGGAAACTCTGCTCCCTCGCATGGAATGGTACACAAGTGGTTTACTGAATTTCACTGCGGTCGTACGAGCAAAAAAGACGCTGAGCGCCCAGGACGCCCACATGACGTCACAACGGAAGAAATGTTCAATAAAATCGACGATATTATGTTGGACGATTGCCGGGTCAAGGTTCGTGAGATAGCTGAGATTGTAGCAATTTCAAATGATACCGTCATTCGTATCCTGCATGACCATTTGGGCATGAAAAAATGATCGGAAAGATGAGTGTCGCGTTTGCTGACAGTGGACCAAAAACGGATTCGGGTGAAGATTTCAAAATAGAGTTTGGGACTCTTTCAGCGCAATTCACGTGCATTTTTACGGCGTTTTGTAACAGTTGATGAATCCTGGATACACCACTACACGCAGGTGAACGTGCTCCAAAATGTCTATTTTGCAGAGTTTAAGAAATCATATTTTTTGGATGTGTTAAAAAAGTTGGAATACCGTTGGGAAAAGTGCATTGCACTGAAAGAAGACTACGTTGAAAGATAAATTTAATTTAGAGAAAAAAAAAAAGTATTTCATTTCAAAATCACTGACTTATCGAACAGCCCCCGTATATTTTCTCGTTCGAATCTCAGAAAACAATAAACACTTTTTTTACGGTCCCACCTCGCGAACGTTTGACAAACATCAATAAAATTTGGCCTTCGGATACGGCACAAAACTGTAGGTCCTTTCCGGTTCAAGCCGGCAACTTCGACAGTCATTTCGCTCCGTCTATTTCCGTTTACGTCAGTTAGCTATACCGATACTTTCTCAGCATTCCTTATCACCTTGTGTTTTTCGTTTTATCGCGGCATTGCAAGCACACAAGTTTTCTTAAGTGCGTAACTGTTAAATTATGGCTCCTGAGCTTTCACTCTAATTGAAACTCTTGCAAAGGCGCAGTAAACACCCTTGCCTAATACAAGTTTCCGAAGAAGATATAATCAGAGAAATGAGAGCCGAAGCTAAGGTTTACAAATTTAAAAAACCAACATCTGATAGCAAACTTCCAGCCACCGGTCTTGTTCTCCTTTCTTTTGATCGCTACCATCCTCCTGTCAACATTGGCTGGTACAATGTAAAAATTGAAGAATACTTACCCAAACCTATGCGCTGCCGCAAATGCCAACTCATTGCCCATACAACCAAGAGATGCACCGGCTCAGCTGGGAAAATTGTTCGCTCTGTTGATGATGATTTGCCTGTGACATCGATTATCGGGAAACAAATTCTGTGAATCAGAAGCAAAGACAAAAAATAACAAACATCTCCCCAGTTATCTGGACACCACCCCGGAGTTTCTCTAAAGCATAAACAACTAAGCTTCAAACCACTACACCAAATCGTTCTCTCTCTATCTATCTATCCTCTCCAATGCCCGCACTGTGTGTAAACATGTTAAGGGTATTCATAACCCCTTAAGTGCGCGCAAATTATAAAAAAAAAGTACCATGGCTGACACAAAAAAAAAAAAAACTTAAAGAGCGAAACCCGGTCCCGTTGTTCTCTACAACATACTCCACAGTCACACAAGGAGGAACCATTTCAATCAAACACACACCGTCCACAGCGTCATCAACCTCGAACTCCCCCTGATGCAAACTTCCACCCACATTTCTTCTTTCACAGTATCTCTGCCTTTAACCTCAC
Source organism: Brachypalpus laphriformis (assembly GCA_945910035.1). Taxonomy (NCBI): domain Eukaryota; kingdom Metazoa; phylum Arthropoda; class Insecta; order Diptera; family Syrphidae; genus Brachypalpus; species Brachypalpus laphriformis. The sequence continues at coordinate 42,348,378 of OX246753.1, forward strand.
AAAACAAAACAGCCATCCAAGGCGCACATGAACATCCTGCCACAAAAAATAAAGTATCCCCAACAACATTATCTAATCTCGTAAACTCTATTTAACCTAACACATCTCACTATAAACTCTTTTTTTTACTTTTTAATCTATCTAGCTAAAAGCCCTGGAAGTTATTAAATTCGTAATTTATTTCCACTTTAATAAAATTATAATAATACTAACATTATACAATACGTCGCAAAAGTCAGCATGCAACTGAAATGTTTCAGGATATTCACAGCGAAGTACTAAAAAAAATTATGACTTAGATAATTTTTATAAGCATTAATGGGAAAAAGAATAATAAGTATGATGGAACTCTAAAAAACTGCTAGAAAATGTTGGGTAATAGTTCAAATTATACTCAAAGTATTTTTAAAAGGTTTTATTTAATTTACTTTGTTGTCTGTCTGTCTGCTATAAATTTTGCAATCAATATTTCTACTAGTTCTAATTAGCTAGAGCTTTGAAATTTTGTACACATGTACGAGTATGTATAATGCGTTAAACACAATATCGCTTTGAATTCGGCTTCGCCTGACGTTTACACGTTAAAAGACATGAATTTAATGCATCCTATCACAATGTCGCTTCGACCTCACGTTTGACATTCAAAGAGAGTGCTACGTAACATGACTCTAACTCGAAGCAGAAGTTGGGATGAGTTAAACTTTTGCTCGCGCTTGGCAGTTAACAGTTGTAGAACAAAGGAAAAAATTGTGAACAAACGTTCAACGCGCTCTCAACGTGAATGGAAGATAACGGGAGCCAAGCCGAAGTGAAAGAGCTATTGTGTTTTAGGCATTAGTCGCGTGACAATGCAATATATACCCCGTTAAAGTAGGCTACACACTAACATATTTCAAATGACATTCTTAGACTGCCCTATTATTGGTCTAAGTGTGTTGGCGTTTCTTAGCTGACAGCCACTTTAACCTAACCTAACCTTCCTAGACTACCATTTCTCGTCATTTCATTCTAGGCTATACACTAACATTCCAGGAAAGACATTTTTTGCCTACACATTATCATTTCCAAAGCATCACCTGTCCGTCATTCAAGCAAAATCTACGAAAAATGTCAACCCTCATCATTCCAATTGTCATTTTTCATTCCAAGCTACACATTGCCATTTTTACATTATTCCAGCAAGAATGTCATTTCAAAAATGATAATGTGTAGCCTACTTTACATGACCGGCTTGGAAAATTGTGTTGAGACGGGCTTAAGTTTCAATCCATATTTTCGCTGTAACCAAATTGTGGGATTAGGTTGAAATAGAATTGAGAGGATTCAATTTGACATTTCATCCTCTGTGCGTAAATTAAATAAAAAAAATAGGAAATCATGTAATGCTCAGAAAAGTGTAACGTCTTCTGAAATGTAAAGTAGGTGTAAGAGAAACATATGTTGGATGGTGCGCCATCTACTTTAGAATAGCAAGAGGACGAGAGTTACCAAATTGAAGGAAGTGATCGGCGGCCACGATGTTGGGCATTCTAATAACGACCACTGACTGGAGAAGAGTAAAAGAGAAAATAACGTTTTTAGATCTTTTTTTACATTTGATCGGAGTGGTTTAATTTTTGATTTTGCAAACAATGCATGTAAATGGTAAAGTAATAATTCGGAATTGCACCTACTCTTCATGGAGAAGAAGTAGGTTGTTATCTGACGTCACAACGAGACATTTCTTTCATTTCTCTCTCCTTTGTCAAATTATTTCTATTTTTCAATTCCCGTTTACATCTAAAATCTTAACTTGATCACAGAAAATTCTGTCATTGGATTAAGTTAATCACGTTTCAATCCAATTTGCATTTACATGGTACTTAACAGTAACAGTAGCTGTTTTGATGAGCAATTTTTTTTACAATTATGAGTCGAAAAGCTTAAAATGCTCCCGGAAGTTGTATCTTCCATCACTTCGACAATTGAAAACTCAAATTCGACCTTATCTTTGTGTTTACTTTATTTATTTCTTCAAATACAAATAACATTTTTTTGGCAACTTTTGTTTTGATATTTTGACAGCTTAGACAAAGAACGGTTTAACATATCTATTGCATCAAAAATTGCAGATCAAGAAACGCCGAATACTTCCCAATGTTGAGACCGATAATCGAGAAAAAACACAATCTGGCACAATTTTTTTTTCGGTTTAAAATCTGCCCGTCTTCAATATCTGCTGTATTCTAACTTTCTTGCTTGATATGGACATTGACATACTAGGTTTATTCGCGTACCCTCCCAAAATAGCAAATTTTTACGAAAACTTACGAATTTTTACGAAAACCTGTTCGAGTACGGAGAATTTTCGTAGTTTTTCAAAGAAGAGAGCGCTGTCGAGAGAGTAAGAAAATTCCCCATGCTACGAATTTTAGCCCAAGAAATTTTTTGGGGCAGATTTGTGAAATCTGTGAAATCGATGTATATGCCATTTTCTGTTGGCTTGTTCCTTCTTTCTTTCTTTCGCGTAGACCTAACATTTCATCAATTTCACGAATGAAATCCATTTTTTTGGTTGTTGCTACTTCTTATATTTATTTCACTTATCCTGCCTCCTGCGAACAAAGAAATGTCAAAAATGTGACTCGAACAAAACGAGTTAATATTATGAAATTGTGTTTTAATCCGAGTTAAAGTACTTAAACTGGTCTCCGGAGGCAGTTTAAATTTGATCGGGTTAAACGCCAACCAGGTTTATACAACTGGGTTTAATTTCGGGTTTAACGAGTGAATATTATGGACTTGGGTTTAATTTTCGGGTTAAACTCACTTTAGCCCGGATCTACATTTTAACCCGGGTTAAAGTGAGTGAAAAATATGGCAGTAAATGAGCGACTGGGTAGCTAGGTTTAAAATAACGCGCCTACTATCATTTTTGAAATGACATGGAATGATGAAAATGATAAGTGAGTAGTTTGGAATGAAAAATAAGGATTGGAATGATGGCGGGAATGGTAAGGGTCAGCGTTGCCAATTTTCCAGAGCAAATGTAGTATACTGACAGTAAAAGTGTACTACGAGCATTTTCAAAGAAAATGTAGCAAAATACAGATTTTCGTTAATATTTTTTATTTTTGCGTTATTACTTATAGTATTCAAATATATAAATAAATAAATAAATAATTTATAATTTAGATGAAATTGCACAGTATCTCTTTTATTAAAAAAAAGGCAAAATAATTCTTATCTAAAGAGGAGAAGAAATCGTTACTTAGTTTTAATGTATTTGCCATCCACAAACTTAAAACTCAAGCAAAACCTTATAAATTCGTCAGAAGGCTCAAATATTGCCTCAGCATTCAATAGCTCATCATAAAATTGATGGGGGGGGCTTTCAACATATGAAAATCGCATCGCATTTAATTTTTTTATTTTTTTTGGATAAATAAAATTAAAAAAAAAAAAAATTAAGAAAAAGTTAATAATACAATACTATTAAAAAAAAAAATTTGATATTCTAACTTTAATTCATGTTTAATTAATAGCTATAAACTCCGCTTTCTGGAGGGTTTAGCCACTCACACGACTTCGTCGCTCAGGCAAGCGCCTGGGGTTAAGTCTATTCAAGAACAGTTTTGTGCGGGCCAACAGGGGTAAGTGGCGCGCTTGGCGCGATTCATTTATTTCAACTCCAATTTCCGGAGGCGTTAAGCTGCTCACGCGACTTCGTCGCTCCGCTTAGGGTATGTCAACAACTGGCGGACAGGCGCCAGGGTCTAAGTTTATTAGAGAACAATTTTGTGCCGGCCAAAAGGGAGTAAGTGGTCAAAAATATTTAGCAATAGCAACATAAATTCTTCTTCTTCCTTTTATCAGCGAGGCCATGATCCGAAAACAAGGGATCATAACCCTCCCACTTCAACGCATTTCTACTGATCCGCCCGTGGGGTTCGCCTGATACAGTTTTGCAATATTATCATCAGGGTTAGGATTTTGTTGACATAAAAAAGTAAAAAAAGGCAAAACAAAACACTTAAAAAGGCAAAAAAGGGCATTTATTAAAAAATAAGAAAAGGAAAGTAAATGCACATTTAGTTATAGTACATTAAACTACCAAGAGCTTTTTGAAATTTCTGGTAATAATCTTCTCCGGTTCTTTCTTAGAAGCGCCTTTAGACAGCTAAATGACCTTTCGACTTCAGCTGAAACGAGTGGAGCGCATTTAAAGCTTTCGCCATTATTAACATTAATATTTTGTGGAAGTTTGGAATCCAAGTCGCCGTTCGTTACAGAATTTATCTGCTCAATAGTTTTCAGTCCCGTATTTGCATTGAAAACGGCAGTAAACTTCTTCAGGACTTCCTTTGCAATCGGGCCTTTTGCTTATTTCAAGTTTTGCTGAATGTTCTTCAAAACCGGCAACACTTCGCCAATTGATGTTCCTTGATCAGAATAATGCTAGTTAAAATTATAAGTACAGACTCTCAAAAATACCTGTTTTTTGTAAGTCTTCGAAAATTCGTTTTTTTTGGGTCGACTAAAAACCTAAAATTGACTTTGATGTACGCCAGCTGCGCTTGTACTGCTACATCTTTAATCAATTCCTTTGTGAACACAACACAGCTTGCATCGTCTTCAAGAACGCTGACGAACGATTTCGAGCAGAATAATCCGCATATTATGTATTGCATACAAACAAGAAATATGTAATAGCGTTATACACAGTAACGTCTGCGGTCACATACAAGTGCAAACCGTCTGTGGTCATGTACATATTTCCATGTTGACTCTCCCCACGAACTAGACGTTTTAAATTTTAACGCGTCTAGGAATTTAGGTATGCGTATTACGTAGTGTGAGTAAAAAGCATGTTTGCAGATATACATGTATGCAAACGCGCATTTTCTACAATTTTTTTAGTGAACAAACTTTGAGAAAAAAGCAAAATAGGCAAAAAAGGCAGAAAAAGGCAACAACGGCAGAAAAGGCAAAAAAAAGGCAATAATGATATAAAAAGGCAAAAAAAGGCAAAATAAAATACATATATTTGGAATCAGGAGGACATGAAACGTGTTTGTGTAAAGTCGATACTATCTTCCGATTAAGCAAAAAAAAGAGGCAAAGTTAGCAAAATCCTATCCCTGATTATCATATTGCGATGGTGTTTGTTGTTTGACACGTGCATGCTCCTGTTTTAGTATTGCTTGGTCTTTCTTCTATGACACCGGTGACCTCCAGTCGTGTCAACTCACGGACTCGCATGCACACTTGTGGGAGGGTTTTTAAGGTATTATATGTGTCGCTAGGCTCACTTGGGTGTTATATTGCTTAGATCTGATTTGTCCCCTTAGTCGCCTTTTACGACAAGCGCTAGCTGCAGTGATATTCTTAACCCGTCCCTGCACGCGGAATAGCAACATAAATTAAAGTTAAAATTTCGAACAATTTTTTTTCTTATAGTATTATTAACTTTTTTCCATTTTTTGTTTTGTTTTGTTTTTAGGTCTTTCTACACTAATCTAAAGAAAAAAAAAACCGCAGCCAAATTGATTCCATAGTATATCAACTTAAATTATTTCTCAAGTTGTCTTTTATCATGTTTAGCATATGAAAGTTAATAATATGAGTTAAAGTAAAAAAAAAAAACGTAATTAAAAATTAAGTAGATTGTTTGGAAAAATGTAGTACAGTGAGGGAAAGATGTAGCATGCAGCATGGCACTTCGAAATGTAGTATTTTTGCTACATATGTAGTAACTGTGGCAACTCTGGCGAGGGTTGACATTTTTCCTGGATTTTGCTGGAATGACGGAGAATGATGCATTGGAAATGATGTGTAGGTAAATTTCATCATTTAGCATTTTTCACAAGTCAATTTTGCGTCGGGTTGAAAGAAATTTTTTTAAATAAATGGCTCCTACCGATCCAAAGGAACTTTTGGTGGAATTCATTAATTGCTACAAAAGTCACAGTGTTCTCTGGGACACATCAAACATAGATTATTTTGAAAATAAGTCTTCAAAACGTGCTGCGTATGAGGAGTTGTTAAAAGTTATGCGGAAATATAGGAAAAATGCCTGTTTAGCTGAAGTCAAAAGGAAAATTAATACACTTCGGTGTACTTTTCGAAAGGAGTTAAAAATAAATTAAGCAATCCGAATCCTCTGGTGATGGATTACACAACGTGTATGTTCCTTCGTTATGGTGGTTTAAATCGATGAATTTTTTAAGCCGTCTGGAGAAACCAATGTTATCATTTTCGAAAACATCCGACCTCTTCGAAGATGAGGATGAAAGTGTAAGTAAAACAATAACATGTTCTTAAATAATTATGTCCTAATTATTATTCTATCCGTGTTTTATAAGTGTGATGAAACAGTGCCCAGCCCTAGCCCTATTCCAACAAAAAAAACCAAACAGGAAGATATGTTATCCATGGAGTGCGAGTATATCCCTGAGGACAAAACGGAGAAAATAGACAAGGAAGAAGATCAGTTCCTCAACATTGCAAGGACATGGGCAGATAAATTACGAAGTCTAAGCCGTAAACGTCAGCTAGTAGTGGAAAAGAAGATAAACGATATTTTCTTTGAAGCACAAATGGCAGAAGTATTGCCAGAATTTTTTTTTTGTAGTTAGAGCAATAATAATACACAAGTAATTTCTTTGTCATTCATTTTATAGATATTAAAAAACCAACGTTCGCACCCAAAGAAGATAAACCTAACAATGAACGAGAAAAACTGAGAACATTTTCGAAAAAATGTCATTCCTGAAATGATAATGTAGGTACAGCATAGAATAAAATGTCATTTCAAAAATGATAGTGTGTAGCCTAAACGCTTTACCATCATACTAGAATTCCGATGAAGTAAGATGAGAGTTTCTGATAAAATTTGTCGGTTTTTTTTTAATGAAGAGAACAAAATCAAACTCGGCTATCTTCTGTGACAGAAAAACGACACTAAGTTGAAAGGATGGCTCTACAGCGCAGTTGTGCGTCCAGCGCTCACATACGGCTCACAATGTTGGACTATGTAGAAAAAGTATGAGAGTAAATTAACGGCAGCTGAGATGAAGATGCTTCGCATGACGGGAGGAGTGATAAAGCTTGATCGAATAAGAAGTTCGAAGATCCGTGAAAGCGTTCACGTTTCCTACGAAAAATAGAGCTCGACCGGCTCAGCTGGTATTGCCACGTTCAAAGAGGAGATCATTTGAACCCTGTTAAAAAGGCAATATCAATGAACGTTACAAAGGCATCGCGAGGTAGGAGAGGCAGGTCTATAAACGCCTTGATCACACAAATGCGGCGACATCGGCATTTCATTGGCCTCAGTAACCGAGTGATCCAGAATCGGGATGCCTGCCGATATTTTCTGAATTCAAATAGGCGGATCAGTAGAAATGCAGTGAAGTGGGAGGGTTATGATTTCTTCTTTTCGGATCATAACATCGCCGAAATAGGAAGACGAAGACAAAATCCAAAAGAGGAACTTCAATGTTTTCGTTTTCCTTTTATGGTGCGATGGCTGTTCCGTGTTGTTCCCCGCTGGGGTTTGAACCAACTGATAGAATTGGTACCTTACTTGTTGCTTCGAATTGTCATTTCGAACTCAGAAGGCTAGATCTTACTTTACTGGAAATGTCGAAAATTGAACTACTTTTTTTTTAGTCCAATAGATTAGCTTACGCTGAGCATAAATCTACAATTTTTTTCCACGCTCTCGTACCGGAAAGACGTAACCCGCCCTCAAATTTCAAAAAGGAAAACTTCCTCTATTTAGCTGATCCTCATTCGAGACTAGTACGAAAATAGCTGAACTCCTCACTGTGTATTGTTATAGGGTTTGCTCATTTCGAGCTTCTCGAAATGTATTTCTTCGTTTTGTATTTAGCACAGAGGTTTTGGATTCCAGTGGTTATGAGCTTGAATATGTTTTCGTTCCACCCTTGGCTGGCGACCCAATAGAGGAAGATCGCACATTAGATGACACACGTGGTTTGAACGGGACCAAAACAAGAGACTAGGGAAGAGAAAGAACGGTTACAAGAAGATCGGTTGTAGTAGAAGTAGGGACAGCTACAAGATGATGAGTTGTAACCGCTCTTGTCATCTAGTGTATCAACTCAACATCTATTAGGAGTTCTCAAAGATTCTACAAAACTTTTTTTCTACATGCTTACCACGACGAAGTTTCCTAATCAAGTAGTTGTTTCAAAAATATTCGCGTTGGGCAGGTAGCTTTCCAACAAAAGCACCTGCTAAAACCCGCCACTAAATGCGGCCGGTCAGTATTGCGCTAAGTCGAACGGTTTCATTCTTTGTAGTCGGCGCATAAGGTTTTCCTCGTCCAGAATTTGTAGTATAAAGTTGCAATGACCATGAAGACCACTAAGGAGTTTTCGATCAAAGTTTGTTATTACTTCATCGATGGTAGTTACTCCTATCTCTCTGTGGATGTCATTGTTTCTGATATACCAAGGGGCATTGACTATGCCTCTTAGCAGTTTGTTTTGAAAAGATTGTAGGATATCTCTATTGTTTCGTTTAGTACAACCCCAAAGTTGTATACCATACGTCCAAATAGGTTTAAACGCTTGCTTGTATAAAAGCAGTTTGATATATGTATATGCTTAGTTTGGAATGTCTTCCAAGTAGCCAATACATTTGTCTGAATCTATTTTTAAGCACGTCGCGTTTCTTTTTAACATGCCATTCCCATTTGAGCTTCGCGTTTAGTGTCATTCCTAGATACTTTGCCTCGCTTGCATACGGTATTTATACAGCGTTGATGAAAATGGGTAGGTTAATTTGTTTATAGGTAAAGTTAACATGAGTTGATTTGGTCTCGTTGAGAGCAATGTGTCAAATCTTTGTCCACTCGCAAATTTTGTCCAAAGCTCATTGGCGCTTTACAGTTGCTGACTTGACTGATTTATCTGTTTTTAATAAAGCCGTATCGTCCGCGAACGTAGCTACGACAGTTCCTTATTCTTGCGGTATATCTCGAGTGTAGAGTACAAAGTTTCTGATATTGTCAAAAGGTTTTTGGATATATGGTTGCTGCCTGCTTCCACCTCTTCCGGAACAACGGTCTTGAAAAAGTATCAAATATATGAGAAAACTATACAATTCAAGAGCCTAATTTAGTGTGGCACAAATTTATTTACAAACTAGCTTCCAATATAAACAGTCTAACAACTGGGGATATTACGATATCCGTGGCGCAACGAATTTTTGGTGTTTTCTAATAGATCTCGACGCACTGAACAAAAAATAGTATGTAACATTTTTTGATGTCTCGCTTATTTTTCGAGATATCGAACTTCAATTCAACTTTATTGAGACTTTTGTTTGGTTACATAAAATTTACATTGGTTATGTTTAAGTATTTACAGAATAAATTATTTATGTAGTCGATTATAAGGCGCTTTTTTCGTAAAAGGAACAATTAAACAGTTTATGCTAACAATGCAAAATAAAATGGACAGTATCTGCTCAATTGACATTACTATCTAGAAATATTGAACTTTGAAAATAGACTTTTGACAACCGACATTTCAATAGAAACTACTTTTCCGGGTTGCATTTCGGGTATGAAGTACATAAAAAAAAACTCAATTTCAGTGTCAAAAATCGTGGCGCCACGGATATCGTAATCGTGCCTGATAACTCCCTATTCTAAGACCATAGTTTCCTCCTCCTCACTGTCGCTGTCATCTGGTGCTTCTAGAAAGAAATAACAATTATTATGTTTCATCTTTTTTTTCCATTTACTTACGTTGCAAGTTCTTCTGGCTCAGTAGGTGTATATTCTTTTTCTTACTGATCGGCTGGTTCATCCTTTGATTCACATGGTGAAGAGCGTTTTCAATTTGATGCTCCAAGTTGCCGCTCTCAGTCTCATCGACATCTTCGTCATCTTCAGAACCAAAATCATCACCAGAGTCCTCATCATTAGCTCCCTCAGGTACCCAATTGATGGATTCTTGATTAGAGTTAAGAATTCCAGTATGTTCGCCCATTGAAATCACTATAAAGACTGAAGTTGATCGAGACTCAGAACCAGAAATGTATCCACTCACCATTTTCACTTTCGTCCTCGTAATCACTGTGGTGCTCTACCTTCATCAGGTGATCATCTTGAATATTTTGGAAGCTGAAGTGACGAAGTTTCACCGCCAAACGATCCTCTGCCAGCGCAGTGATTTTATTCAATCTCAGACATTCGGTGAATCCAACTGGTTTGCCCTCCTCTCGATACTGGGTGTCTTCTTCCAGCGCCTGCTTCACTTGATCCACAATGAATTTAGCACGATTTGCCGCTCTATGGGAGCATTGAAGGAGTAGATTTGAGCTGGTCAGTGTGGTTCCACCGAGGTTTAAGCAACATAACTCACGATACGAGTTGAGTCCAAAGATCATATTCGATTCAGCGGTGCGCTCCTCGATTGCTGTGGGATCTGCTACGGCTATTTCACTGAAAAGTGTTTTTTTTATTTATTTAGCTGGCATTGAAAACTGAAGGCTAATTTCTTATAAACTACGTTTACGTGGATTTATATTAAAAATGATAGCATTGCAGGGTTGTCAACGTTTACAGCCGGTGTATAAAGAATATCAGAGACTTCGCCCAGTTCACGCCAAAATGGAGAGGATTTTGTGGAAGGCTTACATCTGGCTGGATTACTAGAGGAGACCATTGAAAGTCGTTTAAAGGAATTTTGTAACGTTTTGCAAACCGAAGAGCTGAGTTGGCTCAAGAATGAAAATTGAGTTCTCTATTCTCTATTACAGATAACACCCAAATAATAGGCTGAATTATCTGAGGGCACAATCTTATTGCAAATGAAGTACTCTCTAAGTAGGAAGTGGTAACACGTGAAAATCAGACATTCCATGACATTAAGTTCTAAGAAGAAAAGCCTATTTAAGTCGTCCTGCAATAAGCAAGACCCAACCGAAGATTATATCTTTTTCTTCTTCCTATTTCCTATTTCCTATAATCCGAAAACAAGAGATCATAACCCTTCCACTTCACATTTCTAATGATCCGCCTGTGGGGTTCGCGGATTTGAATTCAGGAAATATCGGCAGGCCTTCCGATTTTGGATCACTGGGTTACTAAGGCCAATCAAATGCTGGTGTCGTTGCATTTGCCTCGTGATGTCTTTGGAACCCTCATTGATATTGCCTTTTTAACAGGGTTCAAATGATGTCTTCTTTGAACGTGGCAATACCAGCTGAGCCGGTCGCGCTCTATTTTTTTTTGTCATGCGAAGCATCTTTATCTCAGCTTTTCTTTCTTTTTGCACATTTTCCAACATTGTGAACCGTAGGTGAGCGCTGGTCGCACAACTGAGGTGTAGAGCCTTCCTTCAATTTAGAGGGCCTTTTTCGGTCGCAGAAGATTATGTGTGTCTACAAATTTTCGGTTGTCCAAGTACGATTAGATGGACACAGCAAACCAGGTTTGAAATGAACGATTCAGTGAGAAGTTTTGTCGAAGGTCTTACTGAAATCGTTGGCGACAACGTCAACTACCTTGTCATCCTCAAAAGCACACTGCTTGTAATAGAACAACAATTTTTGTTTCATATAAACAAATTGACTTGCAATAAAAGTACATAGTAATATGAACGAAGCTTTGAAAAAGATTAGGTACATATGTAGGACTTCAGCCATAAGATCTTTTCTTATAGATGGAGATAATGTAGAATAGGTTAAGCTGTGTAGATGTGTGCCTGGTGACAATAGAGTCACTGTTCACTTAGACCAACAGTTCGGTTCCATTGGGCATAATTAGTTAACGCTGGAAACACTATAGAGATGGTCCGCTGCTAGAACCACCCAGATGGTGGTATGAATCTCAAAAGATCCATCAGATCAACACTACCTAAGCCATTCAGCTCTGGATTTTGATGAGGTTTAAATGCTTCAGTGAACTATATGTAAAAATGGGTTTACAACAACCGTGTATATCCAGTACACCACAGCTGGTTTGAAACCCGACGTATTACTGAATGCCTTAGGGTGGCAATGGTGCAATGGAGAGTGTTTGCTCGTTAATCGATGTGTGCAAGTACAAGCCCCAGCGGGGAACAGCAATCATCAGCCACCTGAGTATAAAAAGAAAAAAAAAAAATGTTTTTCCAACAACTGCACCAACGAGCTCTCACGACGATCGGTTCTACGTACCGGAGCAACTCGAGGACAATACCTCGACCAAGGATCGTCAAGCTCAGCTGCTACAACAGCAACTGAATGCCTTTTTGCAACAATAGAAAGCTACGCTTGCTATTTTGATGCGTTCGACAATGTTATCTTTCCAGTTCCCCCTTCGGGTAGGGGTTAGAATATACCCGAGGTAGGCATGCCTGTCGTAAGAGGCGACTAAAATCCACCCTTCGTATACCGGGCTTAAAGTGTATACAAAAAAATGCAATGAGTAAAACGAAAAGATTTAATACCCCAGGTGGCAGTCCAGGTTCACTGGAAAATCCACCCTCTTCGGAGGTAGGCTCTACGGATTCTGGGGAGAGCCAATTATTGCAATTGATAAATCCCTTTATAAAAAGTTCAAGGGTACCTCGGTCTCCACCATCAAGACCGAATGTCTCCGGGAAAAAAAGTCCGCCGGAAGTGCAAGCGCACAAGAAACAGGACTTAGAGAAATGTAAAAGCTTTGAGAAGGAAAATAACGAACTTCGCAATAGGCTTGATGAAATGGATCGGCTCTACCAAGAGCTCAAAAAAGAGGTAGACATGCTGAGAGAGGAAAACAAGCTTCTAAAGAACTCGCTTTTACAAAAAGAACGCGAAGATTCCCCTCCCCGCGCAGCTAATCCACAATATCACACGGACGAAGAAGAGCTTGCACGCGAAACGAATTGCGTCTTAAAGAAAAGACCTAGCAAAAAACGCAGAGCCGGCTCTTCGCCCGAAATCGAGCCGCGAAAAGAAGACAAGCAAAATGAGCCGAAGCCAAAACAAACTCAAGCTAAAGCTCGTCCTCCGCCTGCAATAAACGTCGTTGGCATAACGGACTACAGTAAGCTACATTGCCTTCTTAAAGGTACGACGACATCGAAATTCAAGGTAACGTCACTCAGGAACAATGCGTGGAAAATTAACGTTGATGAATCCGATGGCTACCGAGCAATATCACAAAAATTAAACACGGAAAAAATCCAGTGGTATACTTATGAAAATAAGTCAGAAAGACCACTGCGTGTTATAGCAAGGGGTCTCCACCCCTCGTGCACAAAAGACGACGTAATGAACGACCTCAAAGCTAAAGGTTTGAAAATTCTTAATGCCGTCAATATTCTCAAAAAGGTGAAGCAACAAACGGAACAAGGCCAGGAAATCATGGTCAAGCATGGACTTCCGCTCTTTATGCTTACCTTTGACAGGAGCGAAAATGTAGACGATATTTATAACGTTAAAACTATTCTGAATATCGTAGTCAAGATTGAGCCTATGCGTACGAGTACGAGATCGATACCTCAGTGTAAACGCTGTCAAGGCTTTAATCACACACAGTCGTATTGTCAAAAAGAGCCGAGATGCGTAAAATGTGCTGGTAACCATCTCTCAGAAAAGTGTGACCTAAATAAGCAGGCCCCGGCTACCTGCATTAACTGCAAAGGAAAGCACCCAGCGAACTATCGAGGTTGCGAAGTGGCAAAAGAGCTTCAAAAAAGGCGAGACACATTTAAAAATATTCAACGCCAGAACGCAGAACCGGTTAAAAATAGTCGTGAAATCGCTAAGCCAAGGGTAACGACCGTCAATAAACACGTCAAACTTAAGACGAGAGTCGAGCAAAGTAAAGTTCCTTCGGCAAAATCAAAGGAAAAGCCACAATCTCCAGAGACGCTAACATATGCTCAAGCTGCGTCGCTAGAAACCAAGCAAAGCGGTGTTACGGTAGACCCAGTCTCCCAAGTCTTCTCTATAATTCTTGCGAAACTTGAGGAGCAAACGAAGGTAAACAAAGTCATATTTGATAAATTGAGCAAGCTCGAGTTAAAACCTCGCCAGAAAAGAACTCCCATATGAATATGAATCAGTTACTAAAAATTTTAACATGGAACGCAAACGGCCTTCTACAAAAAAACGCCGAATTAGAAGTATTCTTACGGAATGACAACATTGACATTTGCTTGATCTCTGAAACTCATTTGACAAAGGAATCCGGAGTAAAAATAAGAGGGTATCGTGCTTATCACGCATACCACCCTTCCGGAAGAGCTAGAGGCGGATCCTCCTTATTCATTAAAGACTGCATTGAGCACTCCATAAATACGACGATTGAAATCGATACAATGCAAACAAGCTCAGTTCGAGTTAAGAATAGGCACTCATATTTCAACATCGCGTCCATTTATTGTCCTCCGCGATGCACGTTTCGAAGTAACGACTTTGTACGTCTCCTTGACTCACTTGGACCGAATTTCATTATAGGTGGCGATTTCAACGCAAAACACACCTTTTGGGGTTCCAGATCCAATTCACGGAAAGGCAGACTTCTGTACGAAGCCGGTATGCAATTCGGGGTTGATTTCTTTTCGACGGGGAAACCGACGTATTGGCCCTCTGATACAGCAAAAACACCGGACCTAATAGACTTCTTCGTAGCGAAAGGAGTATCTTCAAATTTTGCGAAAGTAGAGGAAAGCTTTGATCTCTCCTCAGATCACTCGCCGGTAATCTTGACAATAAGTGACCGACTAATGACAGTAGAAGCTGTGCCTAGATTAACTAACAAAAAAACTAACTGGCGCGACTTTAGAACTGATTGCGAAGAAAATATTGTCTTAAATGTATCGCTCAAAACACCCTTCGAAATAGAAGATGAGCTCGGCAAATTTATTGAATCAATACAAAATGCCGCGTGGAAAAATACACCTTTAAGGAGGAAAGAAGTCCCATGCAATGAAGCTTATTATCCGCCGGAAATAAAAGAACTTATTCGAGAAAAGAGGAGAGCACGCAAAATATGGCAACAAACTCGCGCTCCCCAGCATAAAACCCACTCGAATTTCTTATGCAATAAGCTTAAAAAAGCGATCCAAGACCTAAAAAACCGAGAGACTTCAGCTTATCTTGAAGGTTTAACCGCCGAAAAAACTACTAATTACTCGCTCTGGAAAGCTGTCAAAAGAATTAAAAAACCGCAAATACATTCGCCACCGATAAGAAAAAACAACGACGAATGGGCAAAAGGTGACAAAGAAAAAGCGGATCTATTTGCCGAGCACTTAGAAGAAACTTTTAAGCCATTTGATGGAGAAACATTGGTAGACGATTTTACCGGTACGACTACGACATCTGACAACCTTAGAATAAAAAGTGTGTCACTTATAGAACTCTGCCAGGCAATAAAAAACCTGAAGAACAATAAAGCTCCTGGCTATGATTTAATAACCGGACAAATCCTCAAGGAATTACCAAAAAAGGCACTATTAAAATTGCTTTATTTAATAAATGCTTCCATTAGATTATTATACGTTCCAAATCAATGGAAAGTCGCAGAAGTCATAATGGTTCCGAAACCGGGAAAATCTCCAAATGACAAAAAATCGTACAGACCGATATCGCTACTACCAATAATATCGAAGGTATTTGAAAAACTCCTTCTGAAACGGATTCTTCCGGTCATTGAAGAGAGACGCCTAATACCTGACCACCAATTCGGGTTCAGAATCAAGCATTCCACAATTGACCAGGTTTATAGAATAACCGACGAAATTGAAAAAGCCCTTGAGGAGAAAAAGATTTGTTCTAGCGCTTTTCTTGACGTATCTCAAGCCTTCGACAGGGTTTGGCACGATGGATTGAATTATAAGCTAAGACGAATCCTTCCGGAGCAACTTCATAAGATCTTAGAATCGTACCTTAAAAACAGACTTTTTCGTGTTAAGCACGGAACTGAATATTCTGATTTTAAAGAAATCGCCGCCGGAGTTCCGCAAGGAAGTGTCCTTGGGCCTATCTTATTCTTGCTGTACACTCGGGACATACCTCAAACTGAAGGCACTATTGTAGCTACGTTCGCGGACGATACGGCTATTTTGGCAACGGAAAGTTCAATCGAGTCAGCAACCATAAAACTCCAACGAGCCTTGGATAAAATCTGTGAGTGGACAAAAACTTGGCGCATTGTTCTTAACGAGACCAAATCGACGCATGTTAACTTCACTTACAAGAAAATAATCAACCTTCCCGTTTTCATTAACTCGGTACAAATACCGCATGCAAACGAAGCTAAATATCTGGGAATGACACTAGACGCGAAACTTAAATGGAAACCTCACGTTAAAAAGAAACGTGACGAAGTCGAAAATCGACTTAGAGAAATGTATTGGCTAATTGGAAGATATTCCAAACTAAGCGTATATAACAAACTGCTTCTGTATAAGCAAGTGCTTAAACCCGTGTGGACGTACGGTATACAACTCTGGGGTTGTACCAAACCAAGCAATAGGAATCTCATACAATCATTGCAAAATAAAATTATAAGAATAATCGTGAACGCTCCCTGGTATATCAGAAACAATGATATCCACAGAGACTTAGGGATAGCTACCGTGGAGGACGAAATAAAAAACTTCGCTCGCAAGCTTCGTATTCGTCTTCATGGCCATTGCAACTGTGCCATACTCCAAACTTTGGATGTGACAAATCTTACGCGCCGACTTCAAAGAACGAAACCGTTCGAATTAGCGCTATAAGACAAAAAGCCGCATGTCATGACGGTTTCAGCAGGTGCTTTTATTGAAAATCTACCTGCCTCACGCGAATATAAATCTGAAGCTTAAACTACTTGATAAGGTCAAACTTAGTCGTAGTAAACAAAACGAAGGGAAGGGTGTTTTTAGTCAGTAGAAATCTGACACTACTATGAGTACACGGTCTCATAGTGTCTCATGAAGATTTTCACCTACCCACGAAAAAAAAAAAAAAAAAAAAAAAAAAAATCTTTCCAGTTTAGTTTGGAATCATGCCCAGGCATCGAGCTGAACTTGAGATACTTAGTTCAATACCACCGATATTTGGGGGTCTGAAGGAATGGATCGATCTCTTCTTAGTGAAAAGAATTACCTCCGTCTTTGAGGGGTTTACTCCCAGCCCTTTGCCACTGACCCAGTTATAAACTAGTTGTGCGAGATTGAGCCTTTACTTGGGACCGAAGGAAATTTCCCCGAAACCAGGATAATCACATCGTCCGCATAGGCCGTCGCGTTGAAATTTTTCCTTTAGTATTACCAGGATCTCATCCACTACAAGAAGCCATGTTAGAGGAGACAAAACTTCGCCTTGGGGGGGTTCCTCTGCGGACCCTTCACCGGTTCATTGCATCTCCCCGGGTTGAATATGAATAATGTAGAACCCTTCCACAATTGAGGGAGGACTCCCTGTGAGACTGATAGCTGAAATAGAGCAGTATGGGCCTAGGTCAGATTATTTGCACCTTTTCAATACAATGGCGTGCAAAACACTGAGACTGGGGTATTCGAGTTACGTCCTTCAGTTCGTGTTTATTTTTTTGAGTTAACGACGTAGAGTTTATGCCCATAGCGATGTTGCGTACAGTAGTCGAACCCCACAGGCGGATCAGTAGAAATGCGGTAAAGTCGGAGGGTTATGATCCCGTGTTTTCGGATAATAACCTTCCCGAAATAGAAAGAAGATGTTGCGTACAGTTGTTCATAGAGCTGAAATAATGAAAAGAATATTGGCCGCAGAAACGACGAACAGTTGTTATGAGTCGAACACGGGACCAATGGACGAGACAGGAGATGATTTGGGTGTAGAAAATCATAAAAGCGTTGTCAATGGAAATGTCCGTGCTATTATCTAAATAAAGTCAAAGAATTTATTAGCTCATACATTTTTAAGAAATCACCTTTAGGGCTCCAAACCTGAGAGCAATACTGAAGTCCCGGTGCACTTCTCAATTCTGTGAATGATGACGACTGAATATACGAAAAGAACTGATAAGAGAGCTAATGGGTTATGCATAAGGATATCACTCGACTGAAGCAGGCCAATGAACTTCTGAGAAACTACAAGAAAACAAGTAGAACCTTTCTGAGCGTTAGCAAAAATCGACTTCACATTCTGATAAGTAGACTCAAGAAGGATCTCTGGTGAAGAGAACCAGCACATCTTATGGAATGCGAAGCATTAATTCGCAAAAGAAGGCATCACTTGGGAGACGGTATTCCATCAGAGACGGATGTACTTTCTTTGCATTCACTTCAGACGCTCCTGTTCATCAAGCCAGAGGAAGTGCTCTAATTCGAGTATTTCACCGACTAGAGCCCTAGTTTTAGATGCGCAATAGATCTATTCAGGTCACCGTGCACTGCACCCGAACATCGGCATACGTAGCCTTCTCAAGTTTTGATAGTAAAGGGACAAGCACTTCCGAATGCTTTTAGCTGGACGTCTCGACACTACGTTGGGGCATACATGAGGGACGGAAAAATAAAAATAAAAAAACAATAAACTGTCTCACCCATTATTGAATGTAGAATACGACACACAGACAGGATAATGATGCAGAACTGTGGGAATCAGTTCCTTTTCCGCTGCTGTGTGGATTTTGACCTCCTCTTCCATCACCGAGACGTCGGGCCGCTTAAAATGTGCCAAAGCACATAGTGCCGCTATGGAACAGCAATCTAGGAGGAGATTTGTGTTACTTCGATGGAGAATAGAACCCAAGGTTCCAACTCACCAACCAAATTCCCCTCGTGATTCAGAATATTCAAGTCCAAACGGAGGACCCACACACGATCCTCGGCGGTGACGCATAGCGACTCCAGATCTACACATCGCGATTCCTTGAATGTCTTCTCGAGCGTCCGGTTGATTTGCACACCGAGATCTGAGTTGCGTCCAGCTTCAAAGTTAACTCCAGCCATGGGACCCAGCTCGACGTTGATGTACATGATGCCCTCGTTGGGTCGGGTGGCCTTTGGTTGGCCCAGTTCACATTGGACCTGAGCCAGGACACGAGTTTCACCGAGAGACACATGTACGCTGCCCCAGTCAGCTCCAAAGTTGATCTTTGCCGCGCGAAATTCATCGTTCTTACGGCCATCGAGGCGCTGGAGTTTGGATTGGAATGATTTTGGGATTGGATTTGAGCGAATGTTTGACCGTTTACCTGATTGTTTTTAATGGTCTGTAGAACAAAGTTCTTTTCACAAGTGGATAAAGGTGTTTCTTTCATTTTTATTTGCGGAGAAACCGATTTCTAACGAAAATTGTTGGTTTTTCATGGGAAAAGTGCGGTTAAATTTAATTGTTTACTACAGGCGGCTGTCAAATTTGCAAGCGATACTCGAATGGAACTTATGTAAGGGTATGTGATTAGATGGTCAGTAAAAGAATAAGTAATTATTTGTGAAATTAATCGCTTTTGAGTTAATCACCCTGATTACCGTTGGCGTTTTACGCTTTTCGACGATTGTCGTTTTATTCCTCAGATGTACCACGAATTCATTTTTATAACTTTTCCAATGTGAACGAGTTGTAATAGTATTCTACATAACAAAAACAATCCTTAGTGACGTTTAACGGTCAGAAGGTCGTAGCTATGAATAAAATGACAATCGTCGAAAAGCTTAAACCGCCAACGGTAATCGGGGTGAATGAATATTTCTTTAGTATCCATTTAATTCCTCGGAATCATCTTTATTCTCTTTGGTAGAATTTTGCTTTGCAGGGAAAGGCGAAAATTTCAATTCTTTTTTCTTCGTCCGATAGAAGACCTTGTGGATGTTTGCTGCCTGTCAGTTGAGACCCAACTGATTTTGTTGCAGATTTTATGCTTAAACAGCATACCTCCAATGACTAGGCGGTTGGAATTGTAGAAGTCCACATACTGCTCTCCGTTGTCTCGCAGACCGTGAACTTCCATAAGCATAGTATTCTCGCATCTTACTTTGGCGTTAAAATCCCTCATGACCATTACGAAGTCACCATTAGGCGTTTGGTTGTAGGCGCAGCCTAAATGGCTATAGAAATTATTATTCCTTAACCGCGTCTCCGATCGGAGTATAATACCGTATGATAGCATTTTTTCTTACTCTACGCTGGAATCTATCCGTCAATTTGTAGTCACTGTGAGGTTTCCAGGATATGTGCTACTTCGTGCTGCTGGCGTTAGCATCAGTTTAACTCCGGACCTCCGCGCGCTCCCAGCTGGTCTACCACAGTAAAGCCGAACAGTGTTTTCTTGTTGGGGAGTGACATTGACCGGCATCGTACCATCTTCCCTGTGACATCTACTACGGTGATTACTACAGGGACAACAAGCAGCGCTTATTCGGATGCGGATTTGCTATACGCGGCAGACTTAGGCAAGAAGTCTCAAGCTTCCGACACGTGAGCGAGCGTATTATGACTATCCGGATCAAGGCTAAATTCGCTAACATAAGCCCGATAAGTGCTCATTCCGCCACGGAACAAAAGGACCCTGCCACCAAAGATGGTTTCTACGAGCTGGTCGACAATACATACAAGCGTTCATACAAACACACAACCTAAATACGTCCAGTCCAGTCCTCCATTCCTCATAGATCATATGGTACAATCTGAGGAAAAATGAATGGAAATTTGCGCGTTTATTACGCACGAGAAGCAGAAAGTACAGCATAAATTGCTAACCAGCCCCGCGAAGTAATACCTAACGGCAGTCCCGCGGGGAGAGTGGATGTAGTGTGTAGGATGTGTGTTTAGTACGTAGGCGTATTCCTGAAATCGATTACTCAGGTTTGCGAATCGTGCATGCTAGTAGCATTTGGGGCTATTAGTATCTATGAAGATTACACATCCCTGGCGCAACCTAAAAAAAAAAAAAAAAAATAAAAAAATTCGACATTCCCACTCAGCCCTAAGACCTCTACCTTACGAGTATAGCATAATAATAATTGAATCTATGATATTTTTCATTGAATTAAGTTGTGTGATTACAAATTCTTTTATAGAAATGGCAAAAGCCCTCAGCCAGGATGACAGTTTTAACTCGAATATTAATTAACATAAAATAAAAGTTGATTGTGTTGAACTATATTTTTATATAATATTGCTTTTTGCACTCTACTGCAGCCGATACGCAGTAAATAATACTTTCCAGTTATTACCATTCACGATTTTAATTACTTCATCCCACGATAGCACAGGTTGATTCCAATAGTCTCTTCAGTTCCTGCAGAATAGAGCATCCTCCAGAAAGTGGTATACATCTTCAACGCACTTCAACCCGAATATGAAAGAAATGCTAAAAATTGTTACATGGAACGCTAACGGCCTCATACGAAGACTCGACGAGTTAGAAATATTTATACGAGAAAAAGATATTGATATATGCTTGGTCTGCGAAACTCATCTGACAGAACAATCAAATGTTAAGATAAGAGGATATAGCGTGTATCACGCCTTCCACCCATCGGAAAGAGCAAGAGGCGGATTATCTTTGTTTATAAAAGAATGTATCGAACACTCAGCGGAAGTAAAGATTGAATTAGAAGCAATGAAAGTAAGCGTGTTAGAAATAGACATTTTGCCTTCAACATTTCGTCTATATATTGTCCACTGCGATGTAAACTTGAAGAAAGTGATTTCACAAACATCTTCGACTTCCTTAAACCAAATTTTATTATTGCTGACGATTTCAACGCGAAACACCCCTTCTGGGGTTCAAGGTACGCCCCTCAGAAAGGTAGAAAGCTTTATAATGCGGGTATTCAATACAGTTGTGATTTTCACTCGACGGGTAAACCAACATATTGGCCGACTGATAGAAATAAGATACCAGATCTGATCGACTTCTTTATTGTTAAAGGTATATCTGGCAACTGTATAAAAGTTGAAGAAAGCTTTGATCTCTCCTCTGATCATTCTCCAATCATTATGACGATAAGCGATGCTCTGATTAAAAAAGTAGGACCGGTCAGATTAACCAGCGCGAAAACTAATTCGGATGGCTTTAAAAAAGATATTGAAGCAAATACTGAGTTGAGCGTATCACTTAAAACGCCATATGAACTTGAAGTTGAAGTTGATCGCTTCGTCGAAATCCTACAGAATGCCGCGTGGAAGAATACTCCCAAACCAAAGAAAACGCCGGCAATCTACATTCAAACTTATCCGCAGAAAATAAAAGAGATGATTAAGGAGAAGAGAAAAGCACGCAAAAAATGGCAACAAACTCGGGCTCCGCAACATAAAGCACATCTTAACCGTTTGTGCAACTCACTAAAAAGTTCTATTAAAAACCTTAAGAATAATGAAATGCAAACTTACCTAGAAAGCTTAACTGCAGAAAAAGATTCTAATTACTCGCTTTGGAAGGCTATAAAAGGTATTAAAAAACCTCAAATTCAAGCCGCCCCAATTAGGAAAAATCAAGGCGAATGGGCCAGGCATGATAAAGAGAAAGCGAAAGTTTTTGCCACCCACCTGGAAGAAACTTTCAAACCGTTTGATGGACAAGCTATTATTGAAAATATAAATACGTCTTATATAGCCAATAGCGTAATAAGAAATGCGACACTTACCGAACTTAAGGAAGAAATAAAAAAACTTAGACCTAAGAAGGCTCCTGGATACGACCTAATTACGGGAGAGGTTCTTAAAGCCCTACCAAGAAAAGCTCTAATTAAGCTTCTGTTCATTATAAACGCCGCACTTAGACTAGAATATCTTCCCAGTCAATGGAAAGCCGCCGAAATCATAATGGTCCTTAAGCCCGGAAAACCGCCGAATGAAAAAACGTCTTATAGACCGATTTCGCTTCTTCCAATTATATCCAAGGTGTTCGAGAGAATATTGATTAGGCGAATACAGCCGGTAATAGAAGAAAGGCATCTCATTCCGGATCATCAATTCGGATTCAGAAGTAAGCATTCTACAGTTGAACAAGTACATCGAATAACACATGTAATCGAAAAGTCACTTGAAGAAAAAAAGATTTGTTCAAGCGTATTCCTTGACGTCTCTCAAGTCTTTGACAAGGTCTGGCACGAAGGCTTAAAGTTTAAATTACGACAAATTCTGCCAGAGCACCTATATAATATTCTGAAGAACTACCTTACGAATAGACTATTCCGCGTCAAATGTGGAAATGAATATTCAGATTTCAAGGAAATAATGGCTGGGGTGCCGCAAGGAAGCGTTCTTGGTCCAGTCTTGTATCTATTATATACCCGTGATATACCGCAAGTAGAAGGCACTGAGCTAGGTGCATTTGCCGACGACACTGCTATCTTGACAGTAGGTAAAACGGTCGAAGATACTACAGAAAAACTACAAAAAGCTTTGGATAGAGTAAATGAATTGACAAAGGTTTGGCGAATCGCACTTAACGAGACCAAATCTGTTCATGTAAATTTTACTTATAAGAAAATAAATAATTTGCCGATCTTTTCAAACTCGGTTCAAATTCCGTTCGCAAACGAGGCTAAGTATCTTGGAATGACACTTGATGCAAAGCTGAAATGGAAAACGCACGTTAAGAAAAAACGCAAAGAACTAGATAATAAATATAGAGAAATGTATTGGTTACTTGGAAAATATTCCAAGAACAAACTGCTTCTATATAAGCAAGTGCTAAAGCCCGTATGGACATATGGTATACAACTCTGGGGTTGTACCAAAATAACTAATATTAAAATTGTACAAACTTTTGAAAACAAAGTGCTAAGAGGTATTGTAAATGCGCCATGGTATATCAGAAATAGCGATATCCATAGAGATCTTGGCATTAAAACTATAGAAGACGAAATTCAAACTTACGCGAGAAAGCATAGCATAGTCGACTAGAAAGTCACGTAAATATTACAGTCCTCCAAGTTTTGGAAGAAAGAAATTTACTGCGCCGTCTACAAAGAACCAAACCTTTAGACTTAGCGCGATAAGTAACCGCGTCTAAACTGCGGAGCTGGCAGGAACTTCTAATGGGAAGGTCTCTGCAAAACGTCCTTATTACGTGAAATGAAAACTACTTAATAAGTCCAATACTTAGTTGTAGTAAAAATGAAAAGAAGTCTGTTTTGAAGGGAGGTTTTTTAGTGGGTAAGAATCCCACACTACTATGAGCACGCGCTGTCGATCCTCATAGTGTCTTGTTGAAGATTTTCACCTACCCTCAGAAAAAAAAAAAAAAAAAAAATACATCTTCCCGCTCCTGTAAATTGCATAGTTCCGGTGAGTTCTGAAATTCGGTGGGAATATATATGTTTGGATTTATCGCTAGCCACCCATGCCTGTCATGAAGTTGGGCATGAGATGTCACTTTGAACAAAATTCAGTCAAAACCGAGTGGAAGATAAAAGGATTCACTCAGAAGCGCCTTGGTTGCCTGTTATACGGCTTCATCTTCAATGAAATGTTCAGACATGAACTGCCCACGCATTTATGGCAGCTGCTTGGGCATTGTCTGACAGTTGTCTGACATTACGTATGTCAGACATATGCGTGAATCATGACTGTAATCGGTGACAGCAGATATTAGAGATGCGCAGACTCCAAGCCGAAATAAATTGTATCAGATTTTTATTATTTCATTAAAATCAAAGAAGTTCACGAACTCTCTCGGGAACCGGATAAATCGTATTTTTCCTCCATCACTTCTTCCATTTGGGAAGTCGTATTCGGCGTAACCTGCAATTTTTGTTACAGTATTTTGCAATGGAATTGTTTTCGCATCATAATGTGCGACGGATACACTGCCACTTTCTCTACCTGTATGCCTACAGGTTCCTGACCCGATTTCTGACAAAGTTGTTCCTTAGAGAACATCTGCTTATGACGTTTGCAACTTACGAGTGAAGTCACCTTCGATGCACTACACACATACAGCAGTACTAATTCGACGTTGGTGCGAAATAGGAACAACTTGTTTCTTGTGCTGAAAACATTGTTTCTAAAGATTTTTGATAGTATACCGATCGCAGTTTTTGTTTTCCCGATTCTGCTGCACACATCTATAACAGTGCTACCGTAGTTGGCCGAGACTACGGTTCTTAAGTATAGAAATTGGTCAACTTTCCCAGTCGGCTGCCCGGCAGTGTTGAGTGGGAGTTTGAAGTGGTTTTTACGTATTTATCTTTAGTCCTACTTTTTTGCCTCGACTTTCAGACGTTGGACCATCAAATCCAATGAAAATGAAAATAAGCAAACATCGTCAGCGTAGTCCAGATGTTTTAGATAAGATCTCAAAGTAAATTTAATTCCGTTTCCTTTAGTCAGTGCTGCCCGAAGTAGATTGCTGATGTCCATTAAAAACAATAGCGGCGAAAGTATGTACCCCTGCAGTACTGCGACTGCTTACCACCGTGCAATACATGACACTTACCGATCTCATATGTGGCCTTTATAATAGTTACGACAGAGTTTTCCTGCGACGCCTTTTCTGCGGAAAGCAAACCAGATAGCATCTCGATTCAACCTTCTCAAAGTGATGTAGTGGGAACCTGTATTTGACACATTGTTCTATGGTCATCCGCAAAGTGTTTATGTGGTCTATGCAGGAAGCTCCAAGACGAAAGCTTGTCCCATTGGGCATCGAACGTTTTTTGACGTGGAAATATCTGTAAGTTCGGTTTGGCAAACAGACCAAAACTGACGATGCAATGAAATTATGGCAGATTTCATGAGGCAATAACTCAGTGAATAACTAACCGACAGCATGCAACCGGATAATTGTAAATAGCTTATAAATGTAATATTCTATCTATCTAGAGAGGCCATTGCGGCAATTGAGGCTATCTCCGGCCATGGCGGGCGCGTGAGTAATGTTTGCATTAACTTAAGATAAAGACAGATTTATAATAGCCATTTTTATTGAGTAATATCTTAGAACTAAACTTACATCCAGAGATCAACGACGAATCCAATCCCACCGCAGTGCACAAGATGTGCAATCGCTTATCTACATCGTCCCACAAAGATTTTAGATGAAATTGCAATTCAACTCATTCCTTTGTTCAACTCATATTTGTTTACCAACTGAGATTGACGGGAAGTGTGGCAAATCTGCACTACGACAGAATAAGAACCGTCGCTGATATTTTATCTAGAAAAGAAAACTGATGTAACTCGTGCGCAAGAGACGGAAATATAGGGGTACGCATGCGCTGCAGGCGATATATCTCGCGAACGCGTAAAGCTAGGACGTCGATCGAGGTGTCTTTAAAAAGCACTCGAGAGACTACTTGGACCTCAAGCGATAACAATAATAATTAACATTTTATAAATTTGCAAAGTAGAACATTTTTAGTTTTTACAGGAATATCGGCTTTTATGGCATGAAAATATGATTGGAATCGAAGGAAACGACAATCAGAAGAGCCAAAAATATACCAGAACCCAAAAATATACCAAACTCCAACACCGCTGGGTCGAGAGAGCTACGGGAGCACCGAAGAAAATTAGCAGTGGAGGAAAATTCAACTGCCAGCGCACACAATGGGCCCGTACCCTCTACCAGCACGGCAACTTCGATTTGTGCGAGCGTGAAAGTAACAAACAAAGAAGATGGAGTGCATCCAGAGAAGGGTCACATCGCCGCGGTGGAGCTAGAGTTCGCCAGAGATCCCCAGACGCAACAACACTAGGCGGTGGAGTCGGCCGTGTCGTTCAAGGCGAACAAATTTGCCCACTTGTATTTCTTTGATTAAAATTCTGCAAAGAAGCAAAGAAGTCGGAGATCGTCACATTTTCATGTAAACACCTTTGGCTCGGACACGACTGAGCCTGCGCAATTTTTCTTGAATGCAATCACATAATTGCACGACGTAAGTTGGAAAGGATGTACAGAGAGAGAGAGAGAAAGATTGATGAAGTGGTGCTATAAGGTTTCAGAAAAACTCCGGGGGTGGTGTCCAGATAACTGGGGAGAATTTATTTTGTTATTTTGTCTTTGCTTCGGATTTAAAAGACTTTTTTCCCGACCATCTGATGCCACACACATATCAATTACCAAGCTGAACGAATAATTTTTCAGCCATATTACCAACTTACTGTCAAAGTATACTTACGTCAAAATTTAAATATTTTTTATTTTTAATAAATAACATTTTTTATATAATTTTCTCTCAGTAAAGCGAAGCTATAACGCTGAAATAACGCCCCGAGATGTCTGGAATTCAATATCTACAACAGTTACTGAGTTAAGGGCAAGGAAGTGAGACCATAAGTTGAATCTTTATATGCGTTTAGTGAAATGTGAAAAGCTGCTTATGCTGTTATTCTTTGTGGCAACAGAATATGTCTCCTTTTTAGCAATTTGGAGGAGTAAATCTGGGGTCGAATTGCGTCCTCCGTAAATGCATGTGGATATGGGATGGCGACGTATGCACGTAAACGTAATTTGGCATCACCACTTCTGTTAACGAGTGCGTGAACACGCTCGTTCAATCAAAGTGTCATTCGATTGATCTCCGCCAATCGTAATTTGTGTCAGAGAAGAAATCAGTAAATCTGTGCAGTAAAACATCAAAAGAATATAAGTTAAACCATTATAAATAAAGTGAAAGCTATAAGTACCCAGTATTATGAACATAACTACACAAAAAATAACGTAAACAAAATAAACGCAACCCAACAAGTTATTCACCCCAATTCTTCAACTCGTATACGACAGTCGAATCCGACCATGGTCGTATTTAGTTATTACAAGGTCGTATTTTACGTACAAATTACGTACGAGTGTGCGCCTAAATGGGACTGTGGTCGGATTCGACTGTTGTATACGAGTTGAAGAATTGGGGTGACTATGGCGGAGTATACGATGAATTCCCTGGCATAAACAATAGGTCCATTCGCGTACACAATCTAAAGCGCTTTAAGGTGCTCTAAAGTGCTCGAAGTGTATTCGCGTACTGAGCGAACATGACAAATAAAGAGAAAAATTGATAAGTAACGAGTAGCGAGTATTTCCCCTCTGAGCCTGAATGTGCTCGAAGAATTTCTGCCAGCACGAACGTAAAAACTGCCAAATGATTGTCAAATGAGTCAAAAAGCTTTTGATTCCATTTCAAAAAGTCAATAGACATAAAAAATAGATGCAAAGCGTCTTGAAGAAAATGCTGTGATATATGAATGTTCCCCCAAAACATCTTTTAATTTAATCTAGATTTTTCAGTTTTCACACCAGTTTAATTTGTTCATTATATTTTATTTGATGAAAGTTGGCTCGACTTGGCTCGAAATGGCTCGCTTTTCATTCGCGTAGTTTTGCTTAGATTTTCCGCTCTCTGAGAGTTTTTACTCCCAACATGTCATATTTGACAATTTATTAGTTTTTGGCTCGGAAAATACGCGAACGGACCTAATATATGCAGAGGACATAATTTGCCTCCTATTTCCTTAAGCACGTTGGAAGTTAGTTTCGAAATGCTGCTTTGACACATCCCTATTAGGTAGTCACTGCCGATGGAGCGTTGATACCCTTCACTTACTAAAAGCGAAAGAGTCGCTGCTAATTACAACACAGGAGGTAGTGCAGTGGGCAGTTGGGCACTGAAGTTGAGTTTTGAATAAACGTATTGGAAAGCTTCCTTATTTAATTGAAACCTTTTGATAAATCTGTAAATAAAAATGATATGTACCCACTGAGTTCTAAAAAGCAACTAAAATTGTTCTTACGCTTTGAGTGGTAAGGAAAGTGAACTGCTGAGTTGTTGTCGTACTTGTCGTCGCACTATTTTTTCGCCAGTTTCACTCTCCTCTGATGTACTTAGATAGAATAGTAACACGGGATCCATCTCTTTTAGGTGAAAATTAAGTGAAATTAAAATTAATTATTTCATTTTACCGAATTTCACTTCCAAATGGCATGTGTTTGAAGTTTAAGCTACTACAATTTCAACCCTCAATCTGGTACAACCGGTATGTAAAATTGAAAATTACGTTCCTTGTGCTTTCGTAGGACATAATCCCAATACATTCATTCGTATGACGTTTGACGGAATTTTTCTTCGTACAATTAGCGATTCGTTCATGGACGCTAGGACGCTATTCGACCCTTGAATTCGTTTTCAAAAAGCATTTTCCTTTCGGTTTCGACATTCTTTTTTCTTTAGATTAACGAAACACTGATGCGAACAAGTTCACTAAAACTCACGAGCAGCAAATTCAACAAAAAGTGAACGAATGATAGTAGTGATGTGTATGGTTTAAGCCTGAGCTATAATAGAAGAATAGTTTCGTACAACCACTTCCGAAACAGTGCGAATACAAAGGATTTGTATTGTGCGACCATAATAGCTTTTTGCTTCGATTCATTAAATTTCGTTCACTTTTGGTCACTTCCGAAAGACCGAAT
This sequence comes from Brachypalpus laphriformis, assembly GCA_945910035.1. Lineage (NCBI taxonomy): Eukaryota > Metazoa > Arthropoda > Insecta > Diptera > Syrphidae > Brachypalpus > Brachypalpus laphriformis. The sequence goes on from OX246753.1 coordinate 42,377,710, forward strand.
CCATTCGCTCTTTCATACGAAAATTTGACAGTTGCACAGCTGTGAATGGCTATGAACCACACAATTGCTTCGGAACACATACGCCTATTATGGGCTACTTTTGCAATTGACAGTACTGAAGGAAACTTAATGCAGAATTATAACATTAGCTTCTGATTGCTTCTGACTATTATAATCCAGCCTTTACTCGTTCGCTATGAACGTGTATAATATTCGCCTGCTGCCATCGTTCAGTCTAACAGTCTAATGTTCGCCATATATCAAATTCAAAATATTATATACGTTAGGAATTTTGTATGAAAAAAAGGATTAAGAAAATTTTCGCGGGATAAGTTTTTGGGAGTTGAAAAAAAGGAGTATCCCGCGAAAAAGGGATAGATGGCAGCATTAACTATGAACCATTAGCATGGCAATCGATGATGTTACCACTACACCATAACCATCATTTTTATTTTCCAATGCACCTGATTTTCGTTAGGAGAAAAATTAAGGAATAAAATTTAATTCGCGGAAGATTTGGAAATTTTCTTAATGACAAGCTGCACAAAATGCTTGCATATTAAGGGCTACCACTAGATTTTTTTGAAAGTGCAAAATTCAAATAGCCTTGAAAGCAATTGCACCTTGTGCCCAAATTGAAAACAAATCCATTGTTTACACATAAGAAATGTTAGTATGGTTCGGAGAGCTAAAAATATCCCTAGATTACTCACTCGTCTGAGTCGAGAAATATTTTGAATTTTTTCAGAAATAATTTACCATAACGATGGAGCGTGCAAGATCATAAACAATTCTATGATATAAAATCTTGTTCATCGGCATCCCATGTCGAAGTTATTAATTAAATTGCAATGATCTCCACTCAATACAAAGATTGATTGCATAATTATTTTTCGTTTTGCAACGCTGGCATCCAGAGTGAAAGCACTCTACATAAGTTATCGGTCCTAAGGTCATTCCTATCCAAAAATATACAACCCATACCTGATAGAGCACGCATAAATCTATCGCCACTCGGTTACAGTGTTACGAAAGGAGTCAACGGGCGATCCAACACAGAAAAGTTATTCTCCGCTTCCATGGAATCTATCAGTATATCTCAAAACACCTTCACAGATATTTTATACCACAGACGCCCAAATCAGCATTGTTTACACGATGCGAGATCCGAACAGTGCGTACTGTATGATCTCGCCTTAGACATTCGCTAGAAATAAACTTAAGATACACTATACTCAGACAGATACACACCATCCGAATGGTACACAGTCCACCCTCATCGGAGATACAAAATTGAATCTTTTTTATATTCCCTTTTAAAAATAGATTTTTCATTCGATTCTATCTTTTTATTTTTATTTTTACAGGAATGAGAAAAGAAAACGTATCTAGAATGAGAAAAGCAAGGAAAAGATACTCTCATGTTCACATCAGATTTTTGCCCGTAGGCCGTCATGGCTTAGTGTGCGTCTGTCTGGATGTGAATAGTTTTCTGCTCAGCGAATTTTGTTTAGAAAATTTTCATTCTGAAACAATTAAATTCCAAAAATAAATCAAAAGATTCGTTTGTATTGCATCTATGGGTACGTTGCGGTGTTGTTCAATTCGGTTTGCGGTCGGGGAAATACCTATGTAGGTATGGTTTTGGGGTCAGGTCAGAACTAGTTGGAATTCAAGAATTGAGGAATTGTGGTTAAGTGGTAAAATATTCGGTTAAGATTTAAACATAAAACTTTAATGCGTATGATAAGATACAGTGCATACGAGTATATGGTGAACCACTTGGTTAAATATTTTAGGTATAGTTAGTAAGAGAAATGTGTCTGCCTTGGGATACTAAAGTCTTTGTTATAATCGTGGAATAATTAAATCCAAGTAGTTATGATACGATACGATATTTGGGGCCCAAGTGCACTGCGACCTGCAAGATCTATTGTGCTGGCCCAATCAGAAGCAAAATTGAAGTTTTTTGTAAACCTCAATAATGTCTTGGGTTTAAAGTTCCAGCTTTCCGCTGGTCCCATTGAGACCCGTGTTAGATAGAGTATCCGCTCTTTGCGACTCCTGGGCATTCACAAATAATGTGTTCTGCTGTTTCTCTTTGTTCACGACAGAGTCTGCACACTGCTGCATCTGGTAGACCGTTTGAGATCACAGATCATGTCTGCTGTTTCAACCTGGGATACATTCCACTAACATGGCGGGAGGTAAATGTGGTGTTTATCCCCGAGCTAGGTAACAAACCCAGCAAGTTACCCAAATCCTACCGTTCAATCAGCTTGACATCGTTTCCAGGGAAACCATGGAAAGACTGCTAGATATTCAAATTAGAGGCATTCTTCAAAAGACTATGCCTCTGCACTCTAGTCAGTATGCATACAGGAAAGGTCGATCTACGGAAGGTCACAGAGATCAAATCTGCCTACCGCTCCAAAGAAATCGCCCTTTGTGCATTCCTTGACATAGGTTAGGACCATGCTCGATAGTCACATAATAACATCTTTGTCTGCAGAGGTCTCTGTAATGGTCTCCGCGGCCAAAGGCTGCCCCCAGGTCGGCGTCCTCTCTCCTCTCTTATGGTCGCTCGTGGTGGATGACTTATTAAATAGACTAAATAGTTTAGGCTTCATAACTATAGGCTATGCAGATGATCTTGTGATCATCATTAAAGGCAAACATAAAGACAATGTGTGTCAACTCATGCAAAATGCACTCCTTGTAGTCTCAGACTGGTGTGCTGGGGAGGGCCTATCAATTAACCGCAGCCAGACAAGGAGAAGAATGCTAAACATTAGCTCAGTGACTCTAAATGGCACAACCATTCACTTTTCCGATGAGGTTAAATAACTAGGAATTGTTCTGGACAGGAAACTTAACTGGAATTCCCATGTTAAGCATAAAACTGCCAAGGCGACTACTGCCATGTGGGGCCGTTGCCGTATGTATTGCAAAACCTGGGATCTGTCCCCAAAGGTCACATTCTGGTTATATACCACGGTTGTAAAACCCATCCTCACATACGCGTCCGTTGTCTAGCAATTCGCAGTGTAGTTAATCTTTGAAAGTCGGGTGTTAATAGTACATGGGCTCATCTGGAACTCGTCGATCTAATAACAGACTTCACCGAGTTAGACATGCTCACTCTACTTTGGCAGAAAGTTTGAGATTGAGATCCCAAGCCGTAATTTATAAAATAATGGTGGATCGTTGCTTGATCCAAAAGGAATTCTGTGGTACACCGATGGATCAAAAATTGATCCAGGAGTTGGCGCCGGTGTGTATGGACCCAATTATAAAATTTCGAAATCATTTGGGAAGAATGCCAGTGTTTTCCAGGTCAAGCTTTACGCTATTGAGACTTGTGGTAACATAAACTCGCACTCAGCCATCAAAGGTGCCTCTGTCCACATACTCACTGACAGCCAAGCGGCGCTCAAAGCACTGATCTTCTACTTGAACAGTTCAAAATCAGTTCTAAGCTGCTTTAACAGTTTACAAATCTTGACCCCATATAATAAAGTAAAATTGCGGTGGGTTTCGGGTCATGTAGGCGTCGACTGCAATGAAACTGCAGACCTGCTAGCTAGGAGAGCCTCATCTGAGTTGTTCACTGGAACTGAACCTTTCTGCGGAGTATCTGATTCTGTCTTTAAACTGATCCTAAACATTTGGGAACGCAACATGTACATCTCCCACTGAGATAACTTCCAAGGTCTCAGACAAGCTAAAAGAGCTGTCCAACCCTTCCAAACGGTAGTGCATGCGATCATATGAAAACACAAGCGTTTTCACTCAGCTGAGGCCTACCAACTCCTACTCTCAACCTCCACGCGGTGACAGCCGGGTGCCTAGTACCTTATTCCAAGAAATGGGTAACCAACCCCGTTTGGCGGATTCTTGGTGGCAGCAGATGAGAGAGGGGGGGAAGAGTGCTTTTCTCACTAGAGCGCTTCTTCCTGTTCCAGGCGGCAGCGGAAGAATTCCCTAGACGGAGTCAACGGTGGCGTCTATAGTTCCAGTTAGGTTGAACTTAGTGAACACCTTGCGCGAGCTGCTTCGACGTATTCGGATCACAGGTCGGTAAGGAATTTCCAATGTTGGTCAGGACATTGGAATAGAGATGGTGGCGGAGGAGCCCTTAATGGGCCAACGGCAGCACTCATACTCCCGTAGTGGACTACTGGCACCGGTGTACCCGGCCCCTCGTCCTTGGGGAATAATTAAGGAACTGGCCCTCCAGGTTGGGGGTTGTGCCGTCGGGGTAACTTCCCTACCACGTAAAAACCGCATGGTTCCGAAACAACCAAAAGCCTCGGATAAGGATGACTCAACTAATGACGACCCCAGCAAACGAAATAAGGACAACGACCTTCGGATCTGTACGTGGAATGTTCTGTCCCTTTACAGACCACGTGCAGCCGAACAACTAGCAGAGGCCCTAGACTGCTATAAAGCAGATATTACCGCCATCCAGGAAGTGCGATGGGATGGGCCGGGCAAAAAGAGGATGAAAAACTGTGACATCTACTACGGTGATTGCTACAGAGGCAACAGGCAACGCTTATTCGGATGCGGATTTGTCATACGCGGCAGACTTAGGCAAGAAGTCTTAAGCTTCCGACACGTGAGCGAGCGTATTATGACGATCCGGATCAAGGCTAAATTCGCTAACATAAGCCTAATATGTGTTCATGCCCCCACAGAAGAAAAGGACCCTGCCACCAAAGAGTGTTTCTACGAGCTCCTCCACAAAACATACGAGCAATGTCCTAAATACGACGTTAAAATCGTATTGGGCGATTTTAACGCCAAAATAGGAAAGGAGGACGTCTTTGGTAGGGCAGTCGGTAAGCATAGCCTACACGACACCACGTCTGATAACGGACTAAGGCTAATTGATTTCGCTGTGGAGCGAAATGTCACCATAGCAAGCACATGGTTTCCTCATCTCGATATTCATAAGCAGACATGGCGGTCCAATGATCATGTAACGATCAACCAAATTGATCATATTGCGATCGACGCAAGACATGCCTCCAGTATTCTGGATGTCCGGACCTTCCGAGCGGCCAACATAGACTCGGATCATTACCTTGTTGTAGCCAAAGTACGAATGCGGATATCCCAATCTGAGCAATAAAGAAGAATTACTGTGAGAAAATTTAACGTCGAAAAGCTACAATCGCAAGAGACCGCCAGACTCTTCGCTGAACGCGTATCCCGAAATCTCTCAATCACCCCTTTGCCGCCAGCATCAAGTACCGAAGACCAGTGGCAACGCTGCCAACATGCCATCAGAAACGCCGCGACTGATGTGTTGGGTCTCGCTCGACCACCACCGCGAAACCCCTGGTTTGACGAAGAATGCCGGCGAGTGCATGCAGCAAAACAAGAGGCATACAAAGCGGCGCTGCAAAGGAAGACGAGAGCTGCTCGTGAGCTCTACGAGCAAAAGAGACGGGAAGAACATCGGCTTCTCCAAAAAAAGAAGAAAGAGCATGAGAAGCGCGCGTTTGAGAATATCGAGAGTCTATACTCCAGGAACAATGTACGGAAGTTTTACCAAAAGGTAAAAAGAACGTGTCAGAGAAGTAATACCCGTACAGAAACCTGTAGAGATGAAAATGGAAACCTCGTAGTGGAATCACAGTCGGTGCTGAGAATATGGAAAAACTACTTCTGCAGACTATATAACGGCGACGAAGACCAACATCCCGCTGTCAGGCAGAATGAACCATTCAACATAGACGATGATAGTCAAAATTTCCGTCCACCTGACCAAAACGAAGTGAGGATAGCAATATCCAAGCTAAAATCCAATAAGGCTGCTGGACCTGACGGCTTACCGGCCGAACTTTTCAAGGCAGCTGGGGATGAATTGGTAGAGTGCATACACCAACTCATTTCTAATATTTGGTCAGACGAGTGTATGCCTGATGAATGGAATCTCAGCATCGTTTGCCCGATCCACAAGAAAGGAGACCCCCTCAACTGCGCCAATTATAGAGGCATCAGTCTCCTCAACATCGCATACAAGATCTTTTCTGTGATATTGTGTGAACGCCTGAAACCCTTTATCAACAGCCTGATTGGACCCTATCAGTGCGGTTTCAGGCCAGGAAAGTCCACCATCGATCAAATCTTCACACTTCGGCAGATCCTGGAGAAAACCCAAGAATTCCAAATCGATACTGACCACCTCTTTATCGATTTCAAGGCCGCCTATGACAGCATCTATAGAGAAGAGCTTTATAGAGCCATGTCTAGTTTTGACATCCCTGCCAAACTTGTCCGTCTGTGCAGGCTGACGATGGAGAACGCTCGCTGCTCCATCAAGGTCGGTAATGACCTCACCGAGACCTTTGATGTCAAAAAAGGCTTTAGACAAGGTGACGCGCGGAACTCACAAGCCAGCACCGGAGGCACAATCTATTACAAGCCTGTACAACTGCTTGCATACGCTGACGATATAGACATTATCGGAAGATCTCAGCGGGCTGTCACCGGTGCTTTTGCAAGCATTGAGGCGGAAGCGGCCAAAATGGGTTTGGCGATAAACGAGGGAAAAACCAAGTATATGCTGTCAACTAGAAGGGAAAACCAACACCGACGAATTGGACAAAACGTCACCGTGGGCAGCTATAACTTCGAGGTAGTAAGGGACTTTGTCTACCTTGGCTCTGCTATAAATTCTTCTAACAAAATCAGCGCAGAAATCAATCGAAGAATAACTCTTGCCAATCGCTGTTTTTTTGGGCTTATAAGGCAATTCAACAGTAAAGCCCTATCTCGAACAACTAAGGAGACTCTATATAAGACCTTGATCATCCCAGTCCTGCTTTACGGCGCTGAAACATGGACTTTATTAAAAGAGGATGAAGATATCCTTGGTCGCTTCGAGAGAAAAATTCTTCGTAAGATTTTCGGTCCCGTTTGTGTTGACGGGTTTTGGAGGAGAAGATTCAATCACGAACTATACGAGCTGTACAGCGACATCGACCTAGTCAAAAAACTGTGTATTGGACGTCTGAGATGGCTAGGACATGTAGAGCGAATGGACACCAACGCTCCGGCCCGCAGATTCTTCGAATCTAACCCAGAGGGACGACGCAGTAGAGGGAATCATCGCCGTAGGTGGCGCGCACAAGTTCAAGGGGACCTCGACCAACTTGGAGTGCGCAACTGGAGGCAATTAGCTAAAGACCGAGCTAAATGGAGAGGCTTGTTGGTTGAGGCCCAGGTTCACCCCGAACTGTAGCGCCACCTAAGTAAGTAAGTAACCCTTCCAAAAAAATGTAGTTGATATCCTACAATATAACAGAAACGACATTAGAAAGCTTGTGAGCTTCCTTACCAGTACTGTCAATCACTTTATCACCTTAACAAAATGAGAAGTACGGAGGATATCACCTGCCGCCTCTGCCTAGAAGAGGACGAAACCGCAGAACACATACTATGTGAGTGCGTAGTTCTGTGTAGAATTAGGAGAAGCTTTTTCCTTAACGAGATCATATCTTCAGTAGACTTAAGGAACTCCTCCGCAGCCGTAACAATAAGTTTCGTAAGGAGAGTGGAAGTACTGCTGCCCTAAAAAGTGGCCTCTGGCACAATAGATCTCTTTGGTCACAGTGCCTACACCGACTGAAAGGACGCTCGAATCAGCAGTGCAGACTCTTGAAACAGTCAATCAGCCTTCTAAGCCGGGTAAACGTACGTCAAAGTCGTCCACTAAAAAGGCTGAACGAAAAATAACCTCTGACAAGCCAGCGAACCCCGTACGTCTGACGTATTCTCAGGCTGCAGTCAAAGCAACCAAACGAAACGTCGGATCACCCTCTGATCCGTTGAATGAAATTCTAAACTGCATCTACGCTAAGTTCGAGGAACAATGTGAAATTAACAAACGGATTCTCGAACGTCTCAGTAACGTCGAAAGCTTTTGTATGGCTAACCATAAATCTAAATCTAAGTAAATATGAACTCTTTGCTTAAAATAGTAACATGGAATGCAAACGGACTCTTCCAAAAATCTAACGAATTAGAAATGTTTCTAATAAGAGAAAATGTCGACATATGTTTGATCTCCGAAACCCATCTAACAAGGGAATCGCAGATAAAGATAAGAGGCTACGCTGGTTATCACGCCTATCATCCTTCTCATAGAGCGCGGGGCGGTTCGTCCTTATTCATTAAAACTAACATCGAACATTCGGTCGACATAAGCATAGAGCTGGAAAAACTTCAGTTGTGCGCAGTAAGGGTTAAAAATAAGCACCTGAGTTACAACATAGCGTCTGTTTACTGTCCGCCGCGATGCAAACTAGAAAAAGACGACTATTTTCGTTTCTTCAATGCTCTTGGTTCAAATTTTCTTATTGGTGGAGATTTCAACGCAAAGCACACCTTCTGGGGTTCAAGATGTACATCTTCTAAAGGAAAAATTCTTTACGAAGTGGCAAATGAATTCGGTTGTTGTTTTTATTCGACAGGAAAACCGACCTATTGGCCAACTGACTCACAAAAAATTCCCGATCTTATCGATTTTTTTCTTACAAAAGGCATTTATGAGAAGTTTATTACAGTCAAAGAATGTTTTGATCTCTCTTCTGACCACTCGCCGGTAATTTTATTACTTGAAGAAGCGCTGATCAAGAAAAAAGGACCTCCAAGACTCACTAGCAATAGAACAAACTGGGAGGGCTTTAGAAATGATTGCGAAACAAATATCGCCTTAAATGTATCACTTAGAACACCTTGTGAACTAGAGGACGAAATTGATCGTTTCGTGGAAGCAATTCAAAGAGCGGCATGGAGAAACACTCCTTCTAGAAGCTATAAGATTAACCGCAACGAAAAGTATCTCAGAGAAATCGTTGAACTGGTGAGAGAGAAACGAAAAGCACGAAAGAAATGGCAAAGCACTCGTGCACCGCAGCATAAAACGGTCCTTAACCGACTATGCAATCGCCTTAAAGATAGTATTCGCGAATTTAAAAGCAAAAAGATAGCGACCTATCTTGAAAATCTCTCCGGTGAAAGAGAATCAAATTATTCGCTTTGGAAAGCGCTAAAAGGCATCCGGAAACCTCAAATGCAAGCACCACCAATTCGCAAAATCGATGGAAACTGGGCCAAGAGCGACAAAGAAAAGGCAGAACTTTTTGCCTTGCACTTAGAAGAAACGTTTAAGCCGTTCGATGGCCCTTCGTTAACGCCCGACTCCCCAGTCACGACATCTGACAACTTTAAAGTAAAAAAAGTTGCATTCATTGAACTGAGGGAAGTGATTAAAAATTTAAAGACAAAAAAAGTTCCGGGTTACGACTTGATAACGGCGCAGGTAGTCAAGGAATTGCCGAATATAGTTATTATCAAACTGCTCTATTAGATCAACGCTTCGTTCAGATTGCTTTATGTTCCGAGGCAATGGAAAGTCGCCGAGATTATAATGGCCCCGAAACCAGGCAAACCGCTAAATGAGAAGAAATCATATCGGCCTATTTCCCTATTGCCGGTTATCTCAAAAATATTCGAAAAACTTCTTTCCAAACGTCTACAGCCCGTAATCGACGAAAGACGTCTCATTCCTGACCATCAGTTTGGATTTAGAATTAAACATTCTACAATTGACCAAGTCCACAAAATAACTGACGTGATTGAGAAAGCTCTGGAAGAAAAAAAGATTTGTTGTGGTGTATTTCTTGACGTCTCACAAGCTTTCGATAAGGTTTGGCACGAAGGCTTGGAATATAAATTGCAACAACTACTGCCACGTCAACTCTTTTTAATCTTACGATCGTACCTCACCGAGAGACTCTTTCGTGGTAAGCACGGAAACAATTACTCTGACTTCAAGGAGATTGCAGCCGGAGTCCCGCAAGGAAGTGTCCTTGGACCACTTCTATATGTACTCTACACGCGTGACATCCCGCAAGAAAGAAACTGTGTCGTCGCCACGTTTGCGGACGATACGGCGATATTGACAACGGGAGATACCATTGAAGCAGCAACCGGAAAGCTTCAACATGCTATTAATAAAGTCCACGCTTGGACGAATTCTTGGCGTATTGTGCTGAACGAAAGCAAATCTACTCACGTCAACTTTACGTACAAAAAAGTGGATAGATTGCCTGTATATCTAAACTCGGCTCAAATACCGTACGCAAACGAAGCAAAATATCTAGGAATGACTCTAGATGTCAAGCTCAAATGGAAATCGCACGTGAAAAAGAAACGCGACGAACTTCAAAACAAATACCGACAAATGTACTGGCTACTCGGAAAACATTCGAAGTTGAGCCTACATAACAAACTGCTTATCTATAAGCAAGTGCTAAAGCCAGTGTGGTCGTATGGTATACAACTATGGGGTTGTACCAAGAAAAGCAATAGAAACATCATACAAACTTTCGAAAATAAAGTTCTTAGAACGATCGTTAACGCACCGTGGTATGTACGTAACGAAGATATTCATCGGGATCTGGGAATTCCCAGCGTCGTCGAAGAGATAAGAAAATTTGCGCGTAAACACAAAGATCGTGTTCACGGCCATTGTAACCGTACTATCACTCAACTACTTGACGCGAACAATTCAATTCGTCGTCTTCAAAGGACAAAACCTTTTGACCTCGCGTCATAGCATATGAAGGTCGTGAAAAAGGCAGGAACTTTCATTGGAATTTAACCTGTCTAAAGTGCTACATTTATTTTTAATCACACTCTTTTTTCTAGAATAACGATTCTCGTAAGCGAAAATAAAACTACTGGATAAGCACTGGCTTAGTTGTAGTATTAATTTTGAGGAGAGGTGTTTTTTTAGTGAGTAAAAATCTCACACTACCATAAGCACGCGCGGTCGGTCCTTATGGTGTCTTTGGAAGATTTTTCACCTGCTCTCGGCAAAAAAAAAAAAAAAACAGTGCCTACACGCCATTTGGGCGTGGCCACACATCTGTTAAAAAAAAAAAAAAAACTTGCTTGCTCTATTTTTGTTAGTGTTCATGAACTTTCTCGGCCTCATTGTCTAAGGCCTCATTGGTTGGCCCAGTGTTCGGCGAGTCCTTCAGCTTTGTGCAATTGTGAATTGAATACAACTGGGTGGTACGACAAAGCAGGGTTCAGGACCAACGAGTGGGCGCCCAGCCCCTCTCCTAGCCAGACAGTCTGCTCGTTCGTTCCCCTCAAAACCGTCGTATTCAGGAATCTATGTTATGGTGACCTGGATTGCGGACGCGGTTATCCAGGAGGTGCAGACAGTCACATACAACCTTGATCAAAAAGTTCCCGGAATTTATTCAGAAAATTAAAAATACAAGTTTATTCATCTAAATCTATATTGTCCCGTTCAAAGTTATCCCCATCGACTGCAACACACTTATGCCAGCGCTTGATCCAATCTTCGAAACATTTTTTATATTCGGTTTTCGGTATGTCCATCAGTGCTTCCTGCGATTTTTCCATTATTTCCTCTCGGCTGCTGAAACGCGTTCCCCGTAATGGTTTTTTAACTCGATTCACACAACATGAGTGGTTGCGAGAAGCTAGGCCCTGGCACTTTAAAGAGCTGTTGCGCCAAATATTTGTATTTGTATTTGTATCAACAACAGATGTACCAACTTAACAAAGAAAACAAAACTCAAATCGGAACAATGGGAGCGCCACACGGTTTTTATTTCGGGAACTTTTTGATCAAGGTGGTATGTATCAACTTTGATCCTACCTTATAGCAATTAAGGGCCCTTACTGCTGCCTGGCTATCCGAATAGATATAGATGCGGCTTCCGCTAGTGTTTCTCCATAGGCATTCCCGAATGCATAGTTCTCTCGACTTCAAATTCTTCAAAAATATTTTAAATCTAGTTCAGATATTCTTTGGTGTGGCAAACCCATGCCGCTTGTAATAGCACATTGAAGTTCTGGTTGAATACCTATTAATAACGTCTTTGACCCTGTTCTGGGTATCGGTTCTAGATCCTCCAAGTCCAGGGACAACGATTAGCGTCAAAAATTAAATCGACAAAGTTAAAATTCATTTGATCTCCCCACTGGCGTTATTGGTGCAGCTCACCATAGAGCCTAGGTAGACAAAGTCCTTTACTACTCCAAAATTATATCTGTTTATTGTGGCATTTTGTCCTAAACGGTCGGAGCAGCGCAGGGTTAAATTCTGGGACCGGATTTATGGAACATGTCCTACGATGGAATTCTTCGCATGGAGATGCCCAAAAACACTTTTCTGGTCGGCTATCCAGACGACATCGCTGCAGCAATTACCGCACGGGACACCGAAGACGCTAAGTGAAGGCTTAATCAAGTCATGAGACGGGCGCACACATGGATCGAGGACCACGGCCTAAGCTTAGCAGTGGAGAAAAGATAGTCCTGCTGATGAGGAAGCGAATACCCACAATAATCGAGCTCCAGCTGGGACCGGAAGTCATATACACTAAGGAAGCAGAAAAATATCCAGGAGTTAGGATAGATACGAAGCTCACGTTCTGGCAACAAATTTAGTCCGCATCCGAAAGAGCCACGAAAACATGCCTATTGCTAAGCAGACCGATGGCGAACATAGGAGGTCCCACGACAAGTAAAAGAAGACTCCTGATGTCGGTTACGCACTCAATACTCTTGTATGGCTCCGAGATTTGGGCTGACTTGCTCAAAAAGGAGATATATAGGAAGAAAGTGGTCGTGGTGCAACGTATAGGAGCCCTTCGGATAACGAGTTCATACCGAACAGTGTCGCAGGAGTGACGCCCATTGATGACCCAGCAGCAGCAAGGAAGTACGTCCACGACAAGAAGGCGGAAATAGGCGAAGCAACTCTCGAAGCAGAAGTGGCAAAACAGATGGAACGCCGAAACGAGGGGAAGGTGGACCTACCAGTTGATCAGAAACGTTGCTGCACGGGCGAAACGGGAGCACGGTGATGTAAATTATTATATCACCCAGTTCCTTACCGGACATGATTACTTCGATCGGTACACAAGATGAGAAAAGTAGGGAGCGCAGCCTGCCAGTACGGAGATTCTTTGGAAGACGATGCGTATCACCAGGTGGGCAGCAGAAAGAAACTCTGGAGTCAGAGTTAGGCAACTTTTCTCCAGAAAATGCCATAAACAAGATGGTCTCGAGTATCGACATGTGGAATAAAATATCCTTATTCATTGAGACGGTACTCAGATCGCAAAAGAGAGAGGAGAAAGTAAATATACCCCCAGTAAGTTTATCAAATTGATGAAAACCTTACCGGCAAGATATTATAAACCCGCACCAGGAGAAAAATGTGAAAAAGCCGGTCCCCAGAGGGGAAAGAAAACGACACCACTCTAAAGTAATGAATGTGGTTTTTTAGTGAGCAGGAGTCTCACACTGACGGCCCGCTGAGTTCTTCCGACTATGTCAATGTCATCGGTGCAAACGAGTAGTTGTACAAACTTATAAAGGATTGTACCTTCGGTGTTGGCTTGCTAGTTTCGTACAATTCTCTCAAGTATTATGTTTATGAGGTCGCATCATAGAGCGTCACCTGGTCTAAGACCTTTCTTGACATCGAATGGTAAGGTGGTGTTCTTTCTTTCTGACTTTGATGGAACAGCAAGAATTCTCCATTGTCATCCTGCACAGATGTACGAGCTTGGCAGGGATGCCGTGACTAGACATAGTTCTGTATAAATCGTCTCTTTACACGCTTTCATAGGCAACTTTGAGGTAGTGCGTATCGATTTTATATTCATGGGTTTCTTCCAAGATCTCGCTTGGTGTAAACATTTGGTCAATGGTGGACTTTCCCGGCCTGCAACCGCACTGATATGGACCTACCAGGTTGTTGATGATCGGTTTTAGGCATTCACATAGACACAGGCTTTGAAACCTTGGTATGGTCTTTTTACTATCTTTTTTGAAGATCATTCCTGCAATAAAGTCTCTCAATCTCCCCGATCGAGCGTTTCTCTTCTTTCTGGAAAGTCGATGTTGATGGAAGATTCATCATTAAAAGATTCTCACCTTACATGAAGATAAGAGTGCCTTAAATCGCAGGATACTCTAAGACAAGGTTTTCCCCAGGTTCTTGTATCATTACGAGTATGTCCCTAGTTTACAAAGATGGTTATCAACAAAGTCAACCGTAAGTCGAGATCCTAGCAAAGATGTGCCTGTGAAATTCTGCCCTTCTTAGCTGGAGCTATTTCGGTCATCCGCCAATGCAAGGTGCGGACAATATGTAAGTATTGGGAGGAGTCAGATTAGATGACTTTATAGCATCGATGCAGAATGCAAATACATATGTACATATACTGTATAGTATTGTTAACCTTCTTCTAAGCAAGGAGGGGAACTTGCGCCAAATACAACTTCAATAGAAATATTGCAGGAAATACATCGCAATACTGTTAGGTGTCCAGGCTGCAATCAAGGCTCACATGGGCCTTACTTAAACCAACAGATTTGGCCAGCTCCATACAGTAACGCTCAACTGGGTACCAGGATTGTAAGAGTGGAGGGAGATGAAATGGGCCGAGCGTTCCGATGATATTCTTCAACAGAGACAGGCCAAATACCTTCTGGGAATCTATAACCAGAAAATATGTAAGACATGCCTAAGCGTTTCTAAGACCTACTTCTCATTCTGACAGGCATGCTATTGGACCACTGTAGACCCAAGGATCATCTAAGGAAACTGGATATGTAAGAAAAGGACGCTGCAGATTCAGCAGGGACTTCGAAGATAAGAAGATATCACATGGGAGACAATATTTTAAGAGAGGTGGATCTGCTTTCGCTGGATGCACTGTAGATACTCCGGTTCACCAAAGCAGTTGGACTAGAGGAGGCGCTCTAACTCGATTATTTTATCGACTAGAGGGACACAATAGATCTACTTGGGTTGTAGTGCACTTCTACCCAAACATACACATCTTCATCTAGCGACTACCTCTTGGTTTGATGAGACATATTCGGAGTCGATCTTAGGCAGGCGTGAATCTCCTTTGTACTGCTGCAAGGCTGTGGAAAAAAGATTACCTCCACGTATCACGGGCTCTCCCTTTTGCAGTGGTCCCAATTACTTCCATACGGCGGAAAATAGAAGATAAAGCCATCGGTCGAGCAAATAGACGGTGGGTTCATCTGGACAAATGTGCAACGGCCAGGGCACTAAGGCCGGCCTTTAGAAAAAAGAGATGAACCTCTTTGGTAAAACCTAGTCGTTATAACACATGGGCCATTTCCGGCATAATTACTAGACACTGTGCCATTGGCATTCATGCGGAACGATTCGGTGTATTACACAACGACTATTGTAGAAGTTGCAGGGACGAAAAAGAAATTAAATCAGTTCATCACCTGCTGTGTCATTGTCCTGCCCTGTCCATCGAAAGAATGAGGACTCTTGGTAGTTACTTCTTCTCCGAGCTGGATGAGGTGATCTACCTCCTGAGATTCATATCAATATCTATGTGGTTCTAACAGCGGACCATCTCTACAGTATTTCTAGGGTTAAATAATTGGGCACAATGGACCCGAACTGTTGGTCTCTAAACTCCACTGAGTGAAGATTCGAGCTCATGACCAAGAACAAACGAATTGAATTCTGATTTCTGTAAACGATATTTTTGAATAGACCTCAGTATACACCATTTATTAAGTTAGGCTCTTAGCATTACAACTGCGAAAACCCTGTTCAATTCGTGTAGTAGATTTTGTATGATACGTGCTCAAATAAACATACATGTATACATTTAAAGTTTTGTTATACTCGTATGTATAGAATACATTACTTTGTCGTGACATTCTCCTTTGTTGCAATATTCATTAATTTTATTTGAATTCTATGTTCATGTTACATCCCAATATAAAGAATTCAAATTTAAATAAAACAAATACCGCCGTGAAACATTTAATTTCATGCCAAGTGGAAAAGCATGATGCGTATCCCAAAAAGCATTTAGTATCCATATAAACGAATTGGCACGAATTGAATATGCAAATTATTCAGTGTGACTTTGGGGCAAAATACACAATGTTTTCGACGAAACATTGTCAAATTTGAATTAATTGCAAAATTTGAAAATCGGTGTTAAAAAAGAATTCCACCACGCACTAAACGTCCTTCGGGCGAAAATAAAAATACATTAGTTTCGGTTATTAATATATTTCTCCTGTAAACCAATACAACGGCAATTTGTTTTATGTGTAATAAATTGTTTCGTCAGCCAATTACGCTCTCCCACATTTGAATGAAAACTAAATGGTATATACATGTGTAGATATTACTCGTATGCAATTTCGAATATTAAAATTTTCCACTCTCTCCAGCACCGCGGTCCCGCTTGAAAATCCTTACCATGACGCCACCTACACTTTTTAGACAAACTGTTGGTCAAAATAGCTCACAAGCGCGGGGGTTGATTTGGCAAAGAGAAATTCTTTTTATTCGCAATGCAGCAACCCACAACTGGGGGGCATAAATTAATTTACAGATTATTAGCTAATATGTAAAATCGTTGCTAGTTATGCAATATAGTCAGAAAGGAATTTTGAGCGATATCGATCTATAACTGCCACCCGGGTGCCGAGTGATCCATGGTCCTTTAACGAGAACCGTCAAAGTGTGCAATCGGTTTTCGTAATTAATTGCTCAAATATTGTTTAAACTTTATTTCGGCCGTCAGCGGCAATGAATTTTGGCAAAATATACTTATAGTTGCCCAGTTCGTTGGCTTTGCCATTTTGGCAAACACTATTTCGGGTGTTTGTTATATTTTTCTGTAATTTAATTTCGTTTTGAGAATTTCGAATTTTATTTTTGACATCAAAATTGGGACAGATTGGCGATGGTGAGATGTTATTTTCTCTCGCATTTTGATTGTGGGATTCTCGTGAATTTAATATGCAAATTATTTGTTTGCTTGCTCGGCAAACGAAAACAACGTGCGGAAGGCCTTCGCAACGATGCCACATCATAATGAAGAATGGGATCATAATTAGTGTACATGTGTACATTGCTGCATCGTTGGGGGGAATATCATGTTTCATGTAGCGCTATTAATATTTGAAAGGAATTGATGTAAGCATAACATTCCGGATGTTCAAATTGCAATACATGAATCGGTAAAAACTCGTACTTTCTTGTACAATGTTTTCTTGCTGATTCAAGTTTTCGACATCCCTATCGCTTTATTATTTAACCTTTTCGACTGATGTGTATCCTATATTTTGCACGAGGGGTCAGATTACCGCACAATTCTTCGTCTTGTGTGATTGCCGTCCGACAGAAGGATGGAACATTTGCATTATGGGGCCAAACACCTACTGAGCAAATCCAAAGCCTCTACAAACGGGCTGAAAACGACTGTTGCATCACATTGAAAAGAGCGAAATTTCCGCGAGACCCAAAAGTGAGGCCAAAAATACTGCAATGTCCTAAAGGCAATAAATCTTTTTGGTTTCTCCTCAAAAGAATCAAAGGAACTGATTCGTCGCCATCCCAGCTCTTGTTCATAAAGACAAAAATATCACGGACTTCCACGAGAAATCAGGCTGCGAAAGGTGAAGCCAGATGCCTCGAATTGCTTAAAGGATGCAAACGTTTCTTTACTCCCACAGAAATGGCTACGGTCTATAAAGCATTTATTCGTCTGAAACTAGAGTACGACTAGCATGTTTGAGCGGGGGCTCCCGCAACATATCTGGGTTTACTAGAATGTCTTCAGTGACATGCATTTGAATTGATTGGCGATCAGTGAAACTTAATTCCTTCACTGGAATACTGCCAGGATGTTGGCTGCCTAGCGCTTCTGTAATGGTACTTCCACCACCATTGTTCATATGAAATTTGTAGTTGTGTCTCGCCCATCCATCAGTTGAGTCGAAATACCCGTGAGGCATCTTTTGCACATCGTCTAAGAACCTGTTTTCAGGCGCACCCTGAAATCCTCTGTGTCCTTCACTATCCACTCCCTAACTCTCCTCTTTGGGTTTATAACTTTAAAGGACACTGTAGAAATTGGTGAAGAACATTTAAGAAATAGGAATAAAACAAACTCTTGAAAAACAGTAAAATTGGACGTGCCAGTGGGCAGATTTTACATTGTAAATGTTAGTGCTTGTATTGATGTCCGCTCTCAGGAGCCCATATATGAAATTGCATCTTCCTAGGTTGAAATTTCAATTAGATTTTTTTTTTTTAAGAAAAACACCAACAACAAGAGGGCTTGGCCCAGTACTTAGTGCAAACGAAATGTAGACAAAGCCAATTGCTTTACTTTTTGTAACTTGTTTTTCGAAAGCTGTTGGTTTTTTTTGCCGGGATAGGAAACGCTGGACTGGAGCACTCAGACGCAACTGGTCCATTGTTCTACCAGAGAGCAAATCCTGACTTACCCATTTTATTGGAATTTCCTTGTCTTTCTAAGAAAGCCAAGCAAGCACTTCAGTGATGAGGAGCTTACAGTACCAGCACTCAGAACATCAGCACCGAGGATCTGCCACCTGAGACGAGCAAAGGCTGGACACTCACAGAGATAATGTTTCGCGGTATCGTCGCTCTCTCCACAAGCGTTGCAGATTGTAGTGTCACTCAAGCCCAGCACGTTAAGGTGCTTGGCGAAAGCAAAGTGGCCTGTCAAGTCGTCAATAAGTTGTATACAGTTTTTTCTGCTGAGAGGCAGCAAGAATGCCGCAGATTTCTTATAGACATTTAGTCAACCTACATCCTTGAGAGTCATGCGATATGCAATTGGGTTCGTGAGAGACCCAATCGTCAATGGAAACCATAACCGAGGACACAGGGAGACCCAACGCAGATTTTGGACCTGACAAAACTTCCTCTGAACCTTGTCTAGCAATCACATCGGAGATCTCGTTCCCCAAGATCCCAGTGTGACCTGTAACCCAGATAAGAGACAGAGAATTCGGACTTGCGACCAAGTTCAAAGAGTTTATGGTTTCACGAACTATTTTGAAAGTGGTTAAAGGGTTAAGCAAGGCCTTAAGCGTAGCCTGACTTTCACTACAGGCACAAATGCTACGGCTCTTCCACCTGTTCTTCACAACATAGTTCATGGACATTAGGATTGCATAAGTTTCCGTTTGGAAAACAGACGCATATTTGTCTAACAAGAAAAGAAGTCTGATGTTGTCGTCACCAGCACCAGACCGTTGACTCGTTTTGGAGCCGTTGGTGAAAATACGACTGCATTCCATTCCTGGCTCAGACTCTGGTCGAAGCCAGTCCTGAACACAAGGAAAGTCAACTCTGAATTTACACATCAGCTGAAGTTCTGGTGTCATTGCGTCAGACTGCATTTGCTTAAGACCGGAGTCGTAAGATAAGTGTCGCGCAAGTTCATCAAAATTCCAGTGTGGAGTATACCAAAAACCACCACGCCTAAGACGATGAATAGCTTTGATAGTGCAGCCCATGATATAAGTATCAAGGGGAGGTAAGTTCAGCAAAGCATCTAGAGCAGAGCCAGGTGTAATCGGAAAAGCTCACGTGCAGCCCAAACAAGTCGTTCTTTAGAGTTTGGCGCAAAGGCAACCACACGATTACTGCGACTGGTGAGCAATACAGAACAATGATCAACGAGGTTTTATTGCCGCAAATTGATGAATTGGGACTGGAGGACATGTGGTTCCAACAGGACGATGTAGCCGCATACAGAGCTGGTGCCAGAATGGATATTTTGAAGGCTGTGCGAATAACCGCCCAAAAAAAACCTGAACATTTTTTGGGCGAATATTCACTTCCATTTGGGCGTTTACGCATTTTTATATGTTGGGCTATTGTTCATAGTGAAAGATCGCCCAAAATGCCAAATGTGAAAATATGTCAAAATGTTATGCGAAAAATCCCCCAAAACAAAAACACAGAAAACTTACAAATGAACAATCGTCCAAAAGTTTTTAAGCAATTCTTTGCAACGACCTGCGTTGCGTTGAAAGAAAACGACCATAGACCAAATTGAGTACCCTTAGCGGAGCAGCGCAGGGACATATACGTAAGCCCCACATTTTTTTTTTTTTTGGAACTTATGTCCCACTTACTGCTTCATAATCTTCGGGGTATTTGAATTCTCTAAGCTTACCTAAAAAAAGGTGGGCGTGGGACATAAGACTCAACATTTATGTTGTCCAAAAAGTTTGGGCGATTGCTCATTTTTGGAATTTGGGCGATTTTGTTTTGGGCGGTTATTCGCACAGCCCATTTTGAAGGATGCGTTTGCGGGTCGCCTAATGTCTTGTTTTGGCGACTTGCACTGGCCGGCAAGATCGCCCGATTTGACCGCTCCGGACTTCTTTCTTTGGGATTTTTTTTAAGTCACAGACTCTGGAAGCTCTCAAAGAGAATATCCGGCAAGAGTACGAGAACTTATCGACCGAAATTCATGCCAAAACGATTGAAAATGCAGTAAAAAGAGCCCAATTGGTCATCAACAATGGCGGTACCCACTTGATCGATATCATCTTCAAAAAGCAATGGAAACAAACTTAAAGGTCCAAGCAAATATAAAAAAAAATTATGAAATTTTGTCGTTTCATCTTAAAGATATAGCAAAACAATATCGTGTGAGCGCTTTTGGTCCACCCTGTGTTTCTCGTATAATATCGTGTTGATTTATATCTTCTGGTAGTAAACCCTATGTGATCGGCAGTTTCCTTACTCTAACGACTATTAGGACTACTAGCAATGCATCACTCATATCTTACCTCCACTTCATCGAATTTTAATGATTTTCAAAAGAAGCTGCCTATGCATTAGGCTATATTACTAAACCAAATTACATCAATATTTTATTTTATTTGATTCTAGTTTTGAATATATTATGTCATATCTTACTTTCACGCCATCAGATTCTATTGAATTACGTAGGAGACCATCCCGATGTATACATACTCGTATGTATACCAAGTCACAGAAGTAAATTTCAGCAAATATTCGTGGGAAGGTCCTTGGCAATCTACGTTCTAAGAGTTTCTGGTCCCTTACCGCTCACATCTTAACACCACACTGCTCAATTCTCTCTTTTTACACGGAACCATACGCATCATATTACATAAGTTATGGAAATTAATTAGAATTCCTTTGGTGGTTCTTAAGTACAGGGTGTGCTATTTACTCAAGTGCAAGTACGAGTAGATGGACCGAAGTCGTCTATCCTATGCTGGATTGATAGTGTGAAAAGTTCAATTTAGTTGTGTACACTTCGATGTATCACGCGTCATGTATTCGATATTCTATAGAGAATAGAACCGAAGTTTGTCTGGCGGAAAAAACGTTGTGTGATGCATTTGTGTCGTGTATCCGATGCTTTTATTAGTTTATTTTGTAAACTTTGTACATGACATCGTGTATTCGAAGCCAGATACATGTGAAATGGTCCTTAACGTGAAGAGAGAGTGACTAAAAAGGCTACACCATATTTTCCCAATTTCAGCATTTACTCTGGGTGCTACAACTTAAGTTCACATAATACGGCAGACAGGATCTCATAGCCGATGTTGAGGAGACTTATACCTCTGTAACTGGCGCAGTTTAGAGGGTCTCCTTTCTTCAGGATCGGGCAAACGATGCTGTGGTTCCATTCATCGGGCATACTTTCGTCCGACCAGACTTTACAGATGAGCTGGTGCATGCTCCTTACCAAATCATCTCCTCCTGCCTTGAAAAGTTCAGCGGCAAGGCCGTCGGCTCCAGCACCTTTGTTGGATTTGAGTTGGTCATCATCGCCGTTTAACAGTCTGCAGAAGTGTTCCTTCCATATCCTCAGCACCGACTGCGATTCTAACACTTTCGTCCCTGCAGGCTTCTGTTCTGGCTTTGAAACCCTGGCATGTTCTTTTTACCTTTTGGTAAAATTTTCGAACATCATTCCTGCAATAAAGTCTCTTAATTTCCTCGATTGAGCGCTTCTCATGCTGTTTTTTCTTCTTTCTGAGAAGTCGATGTTCCTCTTTTCTCCTGCTCACGTAGAGCTCGTAAGCAGTTCTGGTCCTTCTATGCAGCGCCGCTTTGTACGCCTCTTGTTTAGCTGCATGTGCCTGCCGGCATTCCTCATCAAACCAGGGGTTTCGTTGTGGTGGCCGAGAGAAACCCAATACATCAGAGGCGGCATCTCTGATGGCTTGTTGACAACGCTGCCACAGGTCTTCCGCATTTGCTGCTGGCGGCATAGGACTTAAATTAAGATTAAGAGAAACTCGATCGGCAAAGGTTCTGGTGGTCTCTTGCAATTGTAGTCGCCTGACGTCAAATTTCCTCACAGTATTTCGTTGATTTCGCTCCGTTCTGGATATCCGCATCCGTACCTTGGCTACAACTAGGTAGTGATCCGAGTCCACGTTGGCTCCTTGGAAAGTCCGGACACCGACAATACTGAAAGAGTGCCTTACGTCGATCGCAATGTGATCGGTTTGGTTGACAGTTTTTCGATCAAAGGAGAGCCATGTTCCTTTGTGAATGTCGAGACGTGGGAACCGCGTACTAGCTACGACAAAGTTTCGCCCCGCCGCAAAGTCGATTAGCCTGAGTCCGTTGTCGGATGTGATGTCGTGCAGGCTGTGCTTTCCGACAACGCTACTAAAGACATCCTCTCTTCCTAGCTTTGCGTTAAAATCATCAATGATAATTTTAACGTCGTGGCTAGGGCATTGCTCATACGTCTTGTCCAAGAGCTGGTAGAAGTCGTCCTTTGTCGCGTCGCCCTTCTCCTCGTGAGGGACGTGAACGCATATTAGGCTAATGTTGGCAAATTTAGCCTTGATACGGATAGTCATAAGGCGCTCGTTCACATGCCCGAAACTCAAGACTTCTTGCCTAAGTCTGCCTCCAATGATTAGATCTCGATTAGAACTTCTCCCTAAAATAGTTCGAAAGGACAGCTTTCGGGACTTATACAAAAAAAACCTCAACGCAGAGCTCGTGAAATTTCATGGATTGAATAGCCTACCACGAATCGATGCCTTTACGGAGATAGTTAAAAAATCAGCGCTACATAATATGACAACAAGAGCAAACAAGAAAACAAATAAGCAAAAATGGTTTGATAGTGAATGCATGCGAGCTAGAAAGTCTTCGTTTGCGTTTCTGAGACTATTACGGATGTATAACAGAGACGTTTTTAAAGTTTCATATGTACAAGTATTACAAAAATCTTTGCCTTGAAAAAAAAACTAGCTTTCGATCAACAAAATATCACCCTTTTGAATGGAACTAGATCATCAGCTGAATTCTGGAAAGCTGTTAAGCTAATAAATGGGAAAAAAATATTATAGCATCAGGCTTGCAAGCAGAACAGTTAAGAGACGACTTTGCAACTATTCTCAATGTGTCGCAAATATCTCCATCTTTCCAATATCTCCTATGATCGAGGATGACTTTTTGGATTCGCCGATCACCGTAGCGGAAGTAGAATTTGTCATCGAGAAATCCAAAGAAAATAAAGCACCCGGAAAAGATCGTATTCCGTTTGAATATTATAAAAACTGCACATCTGAATTTCTGTCGCCACTTGCATTGGAATTCAACCGGATATACCAATTGGCAGATGTTCCAGACAGCTTCCGTAGTGCTATAATTTTCCCACTGCACAAGAAAGGAGAGCACGACAATCCAGCAAACTATAGAGGTATCTCGTTTTTGAACACATCCGCCAAGCTATTTGCCGGTGTGCTTTTTCACAGACTTTCTCAATGGGTGGAATACAAGAATATCCTAATTGAACTTCAGGCTGATTTAAAAAAAAACTATTCAACTACTCATATAGATCAAATATTCTCCTTAGTTAATATTGCTGAGATTTTTAAGAGAAAACATAAGAAGTTGTACGCCTTATTTGTAGATTTTAGTCCGGCATTCGAATCTGTAGCTCGCAAAGCACTTTTCTATAAGTTGTATAGATATGGAATCTCGACTAAATTCATCACCGTGTTAAGAGCTATGAATGAGAATAATGTGGCGTGCGTTTGGTATGGGTCCCACGTATCGGAGGAGTTCGGCACTTCAATAGGTGTGTAACATGGGTGTGTTTTAAGTACGCTTTTATTCATTTTGTACATAAATGATATAACAGAGCAGGTAAAAGGTGGAATTGAGCTTAGCCGAAGAAAAATCCCAGAATTATTATTTGCTGATGACGTTGTCTTCCTTGCAGACACGGTTGACACTATGCAGTTGATGATTAACCGGCTGGAAAACTACTGCAAAATATGGAACTTGTCCATAAATTTAGCGAAGACAAAGAGAATGATTTTAAGAGACGGCGGCGGCAGGAACTCTCGAAGCGAGAAGTGGAGATTTCGGAAAAAATTGAAATAGTTCGAAAATATAAGTACCTAGGAATGTTGATTACAGCAAACCTTAATATGACCAAGCATCTTCAAATGAAATCAGCAGAAGTAAAACGGGCGATTTGTGCAGTTTGGGGAAGTTGTATCAACAATAGAAGCATCACGAGAGAGTGGTTGAAGTATGTAGGGTGTGTGTTTAGTACGTAGGCGTATTCCTGGAATCGATTACTCAGGTTTGCGAATCGTGCATGCTAGTAGCACTCGGGCTATTAGTATCTATGAAGTATACATCATTGGCGCAACTTAAAAAAAAATAAAAAAACATGCCGCGATGCAGAAGGTATTCCGCGCAGCCGCAGCAGCCTCCATTCTTTTATATGCGGTGCAAGTATGGGGTTATCGCTCTTTTGAAGCAGTCGAAAAGTTTCTGCCCTATTTTATCAAGCGAATATTCAGATTTCTGAGTACTTCTCCCAACTATATGCTACACCTTGAGACTGGACAAGCACCCCTGGTCTTGGATACTCGCAAACTTCATCTAGACTATATCGTAAAAGTCTTGGCAATGAGCCAAGAAAGGCTACCGCGAATGGTGCTTTCTTACATGCTGCAGTACGAGGTTGCTGCAGTATAAAAGGATGGATAAATCTAGCAACTGAATGCGACCTGGCTTTAAATATTTCCCAACAAGAACTGCCAAACATTTTACACCTTACTGAAGAAAATGGGCAATAAAATTTACGATAATTTTGCATGTGAAGCCAAGTCCTCGCAGTAGAGAACATATTTCAGCAAATTGAACCACCATTTAAAGGACAGCAGGACTTTTTAAAAAGAAACCCAACAGTTATGTTAAGCATTATCTTCAAAGCAAGAGGTGAGCTGATAAACTTGAACTACATACCGCATCGACTGGAACTGCCAATTATATGTGACCTACGCAACCTCAAGCAGCGTGAGGATGTGTTTCATTTCATCGCGATATGCCCCATTCTTCAAGAATTTCATCACAGATACTTTGGAGTACATGTACTTGAGTTAGATGAAACGATTAACATCCTTAATGATGTCCCTGGCTGGGATTTTTTGTATAACTACACGGTTAACGTGCTTCGGTACAGAAATTTCATTATCCAAGAAAGTTTTTAGAAATAAGCATCAACTTCACAAGAGGGCACTATTATTATAAGATACAGTATTAAAAATTTGCTAACCTAGTAGACGGCCTAAAGCCAAACTCTATAGACTAATAACTTATATTGTGAACAAATACTTTTTTCAAATAAATAGTCATAAAAACTAACTAAAAAAAACTATACTCGTATGTATGTACATAGGTCACTTAGCAAATTTTTTGAAATACTCTTAAAACCTATCCAATCGGCAGGACGAGCTTTCGCTATGTATGTTGGACACCGAAATCCTTAAAGCCAAAAAGTGTATTCCTCTGGCACAGCAGATCTGTTTATTAGAGCTCGTCTATGGCAACGCGGAATTTCATGGCCATATCCACTCATAAGACCTTTCTGCATACAGTAACTCTAGATTTGTGCCACCGGCATTAAAAAAAAATTCTAACTGCAAGCTTTTGTCGAGCATTCTTCTAATGCGAGACACAGCTGATGTAATGACCTTCTTATAAAATATATCCCACTTGTTGTCATAGAAGTCTAAGTACAATGATCTTAAGAATTACACGACCTGATCCTACCCTCACTTGATATGAATTTCACATGCAAATAGAAACCATCAACCACTCAAGTTCATTCTGTAATTTTTGTGCTCCTCAACCCAAGGAAACTGACTTCACCCCTAAAATCTCAATGATAAATGAATAGAATAAAAATTTCTTCCTTCTCTCAAACAAATGCTCTGGGCATACATTTAATTAAATCTCAAAGGTAAACTAAAAAAATATATAAAAACAAAAAAAAAAATCACCAAGTATCTCAAAAATAGTTGCACCACTGCTATGCCAGCCGCCAAACTATACGAAATTAGAACCAGGTTAAATAGCAGAATGGTACGCTGTCTCGTCACCATCAACGCTATTCCCCTACAAACACAGACTCGCTGCATGTTCACACACTATGTTCGACACTGCATATTTAAAAAAAAAAAAGATTGGAAAAACTTTTCAAAAATTCAATTTTTCTTTAAAATTTTTATTTTTATTCATTTGAATATTTCTCACGTTCTAAGTTTACGTGTATCTGTGCTATGTTAGCCGACACCACACCTACAGGAATATCAGAAAAAAAGAAAAATCGCCGCGTTTCCTTGCCTTTCATCTCGAAAAACACTAGTGGGCGGTTTTCGAAAAAAAATTTCTGAAAATCCCATGAAAATTGGATTGGAAAAGTTTATATTTCACATAAACGAGCTATTTTGCTCACTAAAACTGGCATCTCATGAGAGCGTTTCTCGATTCCTATACACATGAAGAGTCACTCATTCAAGTGTGCGTTATATGCAAGTGTATTGAAATTTAGTTTTTAAATTAGAAAATATTTTTTATCAAGATAGAAAGATACAGATTCTTCAACGACGTGTTGTTTCTTGGTGTACCGTCAGTCAGTTTAGTCGAACCGCAGCATTCGCTCCAACGACGTCAGCTGCTCGGACTATCGTAGAGATTTAAATTTTGTTTCTTTCCCTAGAGTAAGTTTCCCATACCAAATCAAGGCAAATCAAATCATATTCTTACTAGATACTTCATGAAAGGATTTTTTTTTTTTAATTTTTCCATAAAAGTGAGAGAAAAACATTTTTTTTTTTCATAAGAGTCACTATAGTCTTTTTAAATTGACACTATAAGTGAAGCAGTTATATAACTTTGACTACTGGAATTTTGTGAAAGATCACCCCTCCAAAGGACTACAATGGAATAACAGTGAGGAAAAAAAGGATACCACAGTCGGATATAATGTGAAAATGCAATAACATTAAAAAAAAAAGTGATACCGTGCTAAAACTAAATAAACTTAAGCTCTCTAAAGTGTTTTTAATAAAAAAAATAAACTTAAATCTTACAAGAAAAGATTAAAAAACTATCCTCAATCCTTAAAAAAAAAAAAAAAAAATATAGAAGTTCGGTATAAAAATAAATGGTTATTCTATAAATAGAAAATCTCTCGAGCTCAGTGTTACATGATACACATAACGTACTGAAAGAAAAAAAAGTATCTCTACGAAAAAGTTATGCAAAGAAATTAAGAAAAAAGCAAAAACAACACAAATATGTGAATAATATGGCAGTGTGTGTGTGTGTGTTTAAAGTGTCTGAATGTGCTTTATCAAAAGTGGAAAAAAAAACCTTCTCGGACAAAAGAAGAAAGAAAAAAGAAAGATGGCTCTTAAGTATAACTAAAAAAAAAAAAAAAAATTCGTATACGTCAAACACACACTTGTATGCACACACACCCACACACTTGCCATTACACATGATTTTTAGACACACCTGCAAAATAGCGTAGGTGTTGGCTATTTGATACTAGATCCCGACAAATTGGGTTGCGGTTGTCAGTTTCATGAGAATTTATTTAAAGGTTTCACTTCCCTCTTACACATTATTTGAGTTAACATAAATTTATAAAAATATTGAAATATTTAAGGATTTAAGGAAAGCTTTTGGAGGTAAATTAATAGTGCCTTCAAGTCAATGTTAAGCCTTAAAACTTCACTTCCCTCTTACACATTATTTGAGTTAACATAAATTTATAAAAATATTGAAATATTTAAGGATTTAAGGAAAGCTTTTGGAGGTAAATTAATAGTGCCTTCAAGTCAATGTTAAGCCTTAAAACGATAACGGATTGTCGTGGCTTTAGGGTTATTTTACCGGCTTTTTGGTCACATATAATCATTTCAAGCCAGTAATCTGCTTCGTGGTAAAGGTCAACACTTGTTGCTTTTATCTTTCAGCGAAAGAGTACCTTCGTCTTGGTATTCCACATGATTCCACGTTGTCCCCTAAAGTCTTCAAAATTGTATTTACAAGGAAGTAAAACGTATAGAAAACATAATTTCAATCATAGATAACCCGATTAGGTGGGGCACTTTCCTTCTTTCGTCCAGAAAGTGTGTCTTACACTATGATCGCTTTAACTACATGGGCTTGTGCAGCAATTTTGCATCTTATTATTCTACGCATGCTTTAGTCAAAGCTTGATTGTGAAATATTCTTTCTTGATATTTCACTTTTCTGTTCAGCTCCATTTATTTTTAAGGCCAGACACTGCGCCGTAAACTCGTTTCTTCTAAGAGAAGATGACAAGAAGGAAAAAAACACACTCATGCGTTTTCTAAATATCTTTAACGTTAGGCAAAAAGAGCTTAAGTCAGAAATTGCAGTTTCTAGGAAAGTAGATACTTCTCTCCAGTTTATCTCATGCGTTACCTAAATATCTTCGACGTTAGGCAAAACGGGCTTAAGTCAGAAATTGCAGTTTCCAGAAAATGAGCTACTACTCTCTAGTTTATCTCATGCGCTTCCTATATATCTCCGACGTTAGGCAAAAAGGGCTTAAGTCAGAAATTGCGGTTTCCAGAAAATGAGACACTTCTCTCTAGTTTATCTCATGCGCTTCCTAAATATCTCCGACATTGGGCAAAAAGGTCTTAAGTCAGAAATTGCAGTTTCTAGAAAATGCAATATTTTTCTGTAGTTTATCTCATGCGTTTCCTAAATATCTTCGAAGTTAGGCAAAAAGGGCTTAAGTCAGAAATTGCAGTTTTCAGAAAATGAGATACTTCTCTCTAGTTTATCTCATGCGTTTCCTAAATATTTTCAACGTCAGGCAAAAAGGGCATAAGTCAGAAATTGCAGTTTCTAGACAATAAGATACTTCTCTTTAGTTTATCTCAGGCGTTTCCTAAATATCTTCGACGTTGCGCAAAAAGGGCTTAAGTCAGAAATTGCAGTTTCTAGAAAATGAGATTTTAAGTTTGCCTATTACATGAGCAATTCCCTGACTTATTGTCTATGGACGAGTAAATTACTATCGGAAGCAGTTGCGCTAGACTAAAGTTTTATTATCAGTCGGAAGCCCGGAAAACCCAAAATGCAATTTTTTGACTTAAGGCCTTATTATCTGACACCGAGATGTAACGAGGCGAGAGGAACATTTTATTGAAAATCCCGGTACGATGCTCGAGCGCGCAACTCAACAAAGTCGAAATATCAGAGAACAATTCCGCAGAGTCGTTAGCTGTTGGTGAACAAAAAGTTCACTTTATGATGGGCCAGCAGAAGTCCTTGCCTACATTTTTCACAGCGAACGGTACATAAATTTTATAGACCGGCAAAAATGTTCAATTTGTGCATGCGAACAACAAAATATGGAATACATTAGTAATATAATGAACGTAATGTACGAATTTAAAAATACAATAAATAAATAAATATTTGGTAGCCCTTAACGTGCTAGGGCTTAGCTTCTTGCAACCACTCGTGTTGTGTGCGTTATATTTTTCCACATGAATGGAAGGGACCTACAGTTTAGTGCCGTATCCGAAGGGCGTTTTTGAGAAGCTTTTTCGTGACAACAATACTCTCGGATGTTTGTCAGAGGTTCGCGAGAGGTGGGGCTGTGTAAAAACTTTTTTTTTGTGTTTTCTGGGATTCGAACTCACGCGCAGTGGTCCGATATGCTAACCACTTGCGCCACGGCGCCAAATGTACGAATTTATAGCTTGCAAATTTCGGCATAATCCATGTAAATAGACTGTAAATGGAGACCGGAATAGTGTATCAGACTTAAGCTGAAAATCTTAAGGATACATAAGAATAATCATCTTGCTGGCTGTCATAAATATAGTTTCGTGGTTTTGTATTCAACTTTTCAAGAGTTTTCAATTCTTTCCAAAGCAAAGGATTGTGGTCGATCATTGGCATGCATTACCTCTCTATATTCTAAGTCGAAGATGATATGAATTGCTTTAGCTGCAAATCTAGTTCCACAAATACCACTTCCACTTGTGCGCTTTGCATTAAATGAAATCTAGTTTAGCACGTCATCTCCTCAGACATTATTCAAAAGTTTTTGAAGACTTCTGACTATAATACTACATCTTTCTCCGTCAGCATAAATAGAGTATAAAGTATTTCTAAAAATTGTTCACTTAAAATAGCTAACAGAGTTCTTACTCGCCTCTGATAACGTTCTTGGTTTTTAGGCACCAAAGCAGATCTGCAAAATACAACGTCAAGTCTTCAAGTGCCTCTAAATTGAATCTGGCATTGAGACCTCTTTTTAATAACAGAATATAGGTATGTAAGTTCGCTTCCATATCCTTACAGGATTGTGACCTGTAGTAACCGCCGCGTCGATCAGTGACATTTCTTTAGTGTAAAATGCGTTTTTTTCGTTCCTTGGCGAAGATGGTATCTATTCTGCTTGTATATTTCGTAATCGGTCCTTTGCAAATAAAGGTAACAACAGATGGATCATGAAATGATGGCCAATCTACAAAAACAACATAACTACCAGACTAAGGAAGATGACCATAATATTTTCGACACCACGTTTCAAGTTTAAGTTGAGTGAAAATATCCTTTAATGGTCATGATGAAGCTCATGAGTATGTAATCCACTTTCTTTGTCACTAACACAGATTCCTATCATATTACTAAGCCAACTTAGTAGGGTGGTTCAGAGCCCGAGACGAGTAATACCTTCCGTCAATGAGCTAAAAATGAGACTATTTCGATCTGCGTGTAGTGTAGAAGGGTCTATTTCAATTTGATCAAAATCTTCCTAAATTAAGAGCTTCTTATCCCTCTATGCAATATCTTTTTTTTTGTATGCACTTAGTGTCACGGGTTTCTTTGAAGTGGTTGCGAAAAACCTGGCACTTCAATGATTATTTTCTTGATGCTCGGCCTCCTTTGCGAGCAGTAAGGTAGTTCAGCAAGAGAAAAATGGTAAAACTTGCAAGAATTCAACATTTTTGAACCCGATGCCTATAAGGTTTTGCTTTGGAACTCTGTTGGTCGTAAAATTATTATTTATTGCAATCTTTCATTGTTTACTCTGTCAACTATGTGGTTGACAAGCGAAAATAAAATGTAAGGAGTTAGTTCAAGACCTAAAGCCGCGTGTTGACGTCTGTTCCCGCGTTGAATATAAATTAGCTTTGGCGAAAGAGTATTTGCCAACCCTTTTGCTTTTGCCATCAAATAACCCCCCTACAAGAGTCAATGTCTGATTTTAGCCATACATATAATACATATACATACATTTTCAATAGTCCGCTAATCCTTGATGAGAGTCGCGGGGGTAGCATGCTCAGGTGAACTCTCCATCCGCCGACACTGATTCCAACTCATCAGGAGGAATCCCTAGCCAATTGCCTAAATTTATTCGCCATGATAGGTTAGGGTAGGTTAGGTTGGCTGTCCGCACGAGAGTGCAGACATACTTAGACCAGTGAAGGTCCTTTATGATATTCGCCACGATGATGTTATAAAAAAATGAGAATTTGTGATGAACCCAAAACTAGATGGAGAGGGAGAACGTTATGCATTTCATAGGGATTTGTCCAATTTTTCGTGATATTAGGAGGTTTCACTTTGGGAAAGCCAGCTTGCTATCTGAAGACGTCAAGGCATTACTAAACGGGTCCAATTGGGGAGCTCTTACATTATATTGCGAAACAAGTTAAGCTTACCGGAAAAGAATTATGGAGGAGAATTTTTAAATCTTAAAGTGAATCAAATGTAAAATGATGGTGTTAGTCTCTGGCAAACGGCTTTTAGCCACGTCACTTAAGATAGATTTAGTACTTTTATTGTTTTTGTAATAAATCTAAACTAAATGGAATAAATCAAATCTAATCTAATCTAAAATCTAATCTAACTAGATGGGGAAACCTTTTATGTGAAAACCGATTCTGTATATAGAGCTATGGAGAACAGTCATTGAAACAACACAGACCCTGCTAATAATTCAATTTTAAAAACTGTCGCGTTGTCTTACTTTTTGTGTGATAAAGTATTTTTTCTGGGCTGCTTAACAAGCGGTCTGCGCTGATTGTAGCTATTCCCAAGTCTAATCTAACTGCACGTGAATATTTTTAGACTTCTTCTTCAAACTGGGTACTGCCTATGATAGGAGCATACTATGGTCGTGTGGGCGCCGTGGCGTAAGCGGTTAGTGTGTCAGATCACTGCGCGTAAGGTTCCAAGTTCGAATCCCAGAAAACACCAAAACGATTTTTCACGGTCCCACCTCTCGGACGCCTGACAAATTGCCATTCGGATACGGCACTATCCGTAGGTCCCTGTAGGTCCTTCCATTCGTGTGAAAAATATAACGCACACAACATAAGTGCTTGCGAGAAGCTAGGCCCTGGCACTTAAAAAGCTAAAGAGATAAATATTCATTTTTAATTAATTATCATAATTTTTTGGAGTTTGATTTTCGCTATTCACTTTGAATGTGAGTGTAAGAAGTTTCCACCACAAGCAGGAAATGCCCTAGCTAATTTTGCTGAAAAAGACTAAAGTATGCAAGGGAAATCATTGCTTTTACTTGTAGTTTCATGTACAGTTCTATCCGAATCTTGCTCAAAACTATTGGCAAAATTTAGTAAACGATCCCTTTAAGAAATTAGTACGTTAGATAGGCTAACAGGTCAGGTTTTCTAAATCCTTTATCAAATCAAAAAGTAAGGAGGGGTACACTTTAACGACGATGAATTTTTTTTGCAAGTATTAGGGTAATTAAGGATAGTCAAGACCAACTTCTTATAGCTGCTATTTCGTTCCCTTCTACCAACGTGGAAATTTCTAAAACTAAAGATCTGGTCAAATGTGAGTTCTAATGAAAAAATACATTACCTGGATCTGCTGGTTGCTTATAATTTATAGGCATGTAGTTTTCCCCCTGCAACTTATTAGAATAGGACCAGTACGATAGATATAGTATGTTGATATAAATAGTCTAAATTTTTGGTCAAAATAATCTGAACTTGACCTTTCTCTCGACGATCTGCGCTTTACTTTTTTATGATTCTATACTCTTTAAAAGAGCTCTCTAATTATGTGGCCATACAATCATACAATAAACTGAAAAATTATCTAATACCATTCAGAATTAGAAAAAGAGTTAAAGCTTTTATTTTGACTGCGCAATTAATATCATTGACACGAATTCCTTCAAGCAAAACAAAACCATTAAAATTTCCATTCTATGCCAATTGGCAAAAAATTTCAATTTTGTGTTCACTTTTATTTTTAATTTCAAACACGAAGTATTAAATTAAATACAAAAACCAAAAAAAAAAAAAAAACGCCGACTGACGTTAATCCATGTCTAAAAATATTCAACAACCAGTTATGAAAGTATTCGAAAGAAATATTTCAAAATATATGCACACATACTACATATAACTAATTGCCAAACAATTCGATGACAGATGCCATTGCATTATATCCGTTTTTTATTTATAATTAGATTTAACAATACAACTGTTGGACTCCTTTCAAATGATGACATCGTTTTAATTAAATAATATTTTTTGAGATAAATATAATATATCTTATTTTTGTTTGTGGAAAGAAAATTTCGTTGGCTAAACATAGAGCCAATAAGAATACCTACATAAAATGTATAAAATCAATGGAATTAAAAGAAAAAAAAAAATCTAAACTAAAATAAAATATAAATTGATCCAAATATAGAAACTCTATCACCTGTTCAGCCTCGTAAAATTTCTAATATAAAACAAATTAGTAAATTTGTCAATAAATTATTACACACACTGCACGCCGCCCTGCATTCTTAATCTTCCGGCTTAAAAATAAATTTTAGCATGAAATAAAAAATAGAAAAAAATATAAACTACATCTACCTTTCCACCACCTACACACAGTGTCGGAATCTATTGCATTAAATCAAGGAACAT
This sequence comes from Brachypalpus laphriformis, assembly GCA_945910035.1. Taxonomy (NCBI): domain Eukaryota; kingdom Metazoa; phylum Arthropoda; class Insecta; order Diptera; family Syrphidae; genus Brachypalpus; species Brachypalpus laphriformis. The sequence goes on from OX246753.1 coordinate 42,411,913, forward strand.
TGAGCTATTAACAAATGAGAAAATACATTTTTTTTTTCTATATCTCTCCCTCTCTGCGTTTCTCCGATCATTCTTCATACATAAAGATTCGCACGTAAAGGAAATTCAATCCGTTGTTCTATTTATAATCAGCGTCAAGACTAACACATATCCCTTTTTGGCCACTCACTCAGATATGTTGGGGAGACCAAGTGGCCAACAAACACTGATATATCGACAACAAAAGGAGTAGAAAAACGTCTCGTGAATCCCTGAAAATTGTAAGGAAAGCAAAGAACAGAGAAGACACATGTTTTTGTTGTTGTTCTGTTTTTCATTTTCTTTTTTTTTTTCTTAGAAAAGAAGAAAAACCTTTACTATAGCGAAAATTAAATGTAGTGATAGATACAAATGTAAATGCGAGAATACTAAGAAAGAGCTAGCATAGATACTCAAAAGTTATTTATAAACGATGTGTAATGGTGATCTAATTTAGTTGAATATCATAAGTTTTATAAATTTTATATATTTTCGTTTTTTTTGTTGGAGGTAAAATTTGAATTTGTAATATTTAAAGAATAAAATGCTTGTAGAATAAAAAATAGAATATAAATACATTTTAATTAAGACAGAGGAATGATGATTTCTTCAGGAAGATTTATTTTGTTTATTTAGCGTGGAATTGTTTATTAATTATAATTATAAATCAACTAATGTCAAGCTGTTTTTATGTTTTTATTTTCAACTTAAATTTCAAAATTTATTTCACGATTGGAATGTATATTAAGATTTAATCTTTAATAGTATTATAACTCGTACAAGATAAGAACGATAGGAAATAAAAATGAAATAAAACAACAACGGTGTGAGATATAAAATAGATTCTGGCTTGATTTTGAAGCTACATTCATGCCATTATGTGTGGAATAGCACATCATTTAAATGCCCGCCCCGGCTTCGCTGGCAGTCCTTCAAGCGCTCGGTCCGATACGTACGGCGTTATTCTGGCAATAGCATCTGGAATGTTGGCATCGAGCTTGTCCAAAGTAGTTGGCTTGCTAGCGTAGACTAAGGACCAGGGTTTCCGCACGATTCTGGTTAAATGTAGCCTAACAAATTGGGAAAAGTAGCAAAAGTAGGTAATTGTTTATATTCTGCAAAGTAGTTAAAGTAGCAAAAAAAAAAAAAAAACAATGTTTGTAAGAGCAATCAGTTTATTTTGCGAAAATGGCGGATAAATTAATAAAGAATAAAAAAATAAATTACATAAACCTTAACAAAAACAAATACTTAATAAAGAAAAAAAAAATATGTATCCATCAATTTATTTGGTACGCAAGTACGGTTTAGTTAAGTTTTTTTTAAAGTACCCAGATTTAATCTGCTTAGTAAACATTATTACCTCTACGGTACTTATATTCTACCCGTTGGTCAGGTAATTTTTTACAAGATTCAGAAAAAACTCGCTTAGCTGCTGCTGAGCTATTGGGAAGACAGAGCATTTTCGAAATCAAATTAAAAAGATCGGAATACAAGGGCTCTTGCCTTTCATTTCCTTTCCATTTTACTCATAAGTAAAAGAAATGCTTTCAACAATATCTCTGTTTGCCTTACTTTTCGCAATTGGCAGTGTCGTTTTAAGCGAAATGAAAAGTCCGAAAATAATGGACTGTTAGTATATTTTATTTCGGTCAAAGAAAGTAACATTTAATCTTGTTTTCTAATACAATTATTTAACTTAAGGCAGATTGCACTTCCCGGTTGCGCTCACTTCAAAGGAATGAAGGCTTTAAGACAGTTTACTACTTTTTGAATCCTGACAGAATAAATAAGCGACGGAAGGCATCGCGTGCTTTGGTTGCACCGAACAACAAATTCAGCATTCAGCCACAAATGAGCTGTTGGGATCGAAAACAACAGAAATCATTGTCAAAGACCCTGTTAAGATGTTAACTGATGAGTGCATAGTGGGCAGTCATGTCGTGTTCACACACTGCAGTTTTCAGTACAGCACTACTTGCCAAAGTTTCGGGATGGAATAAGTGAATTGAGGCAATTATGTATCGGAGAGCGTTCTCACATTCAAATATTCATATCATTCCTCGATCCTCACTCCACCACGATCGAACTAATAAGGGCCATTCACAGCTCAGCGACCTGCGAATGCCCAAACTGCGAACAACCAGTTTTTAGCACATTTATAAGCACGCCCTTGTCAATTTTATTATTCCAAAAGAACAGAGCTTAATTTATCTATCGATTAATATATGAAAAGTTGAATTGTAATTAGTTTCTGCGAAGAAATTAACAATTCGCCGATTTTTCCGCGAATAAGCGAATGCATTTTGCGAACTGTCAACTTTTAATCACATTCCACACATGCAGGACGCAATTCACATTCCCGCGACCAAAACATTCGCGAGAGTTTAACCTCACAATTCTTTTGTTTTGTTTTTGGTGGGTAGGATCGTGGTTGAATTTATCGAAAGAAGGTAAGATATTACCTTCTCAATAAAAGTCACGCTGTGTATTTATGCATTTTTCACGTTTAGGCAATTAGTTACAAAATGAGTGACAACTGAAATTCGCGGATTGCCGCGACTAGATAAAAAAGTAGCTGTGAAAAAAATGTCAAAATTTGCGAATATTCGCTTATTCGCATTCGCAGTTCGCTGAGCTGTGAATGGACCTATAATGATAAAATGGAAGAGAATGGAAGATTTCGGGTGTGGAACGTGACTTTCCTCTCGATTTTTATATTTTCTTCATGACTGTCTCCCTCTCTTTAAACCTCACTCTTCTCACCCAAAAACTATCGACATAGCGCACTCATCAGTTAACGTGTAAACAGGGTCAAATATGGTATAAACAAAATACTGCATGGATCTTCAAAAATGAGTGGAATGTAAATTCGAAAAATAAAAAGTAGCAAAATGGGTCTCATTCTGAAATTTAAGTAGCAAAATAGCTAACTAAGAAAGTCGAAAAAAAAATGTAGCACTTTTGCTACAAAAGTAGTATTGTGGTAACGCTGCTAAGGACTTGACGTAACCCCAGAAAAAATAATCGAGTGGTGTCAAGGCACATGATCATGTCGGGCAATTGATGAACGCTCGCCGTAAGATGACCCAGTCGCCAAATTTGTCCTTCACAACTTGGAGCGTTTCGTCGCTTGTATGGCATGGAGCGCCGGTTTGTTGGAACCACAGCTCGGATATATCGATGTTCTCGAGCTCTGGCCACAGAAAGTCGGTTAACATCGCTCTGTACCTATGGCCATTGACGGTAACGGTGTCTCCTTCTTCATTTCGAAAGAAATAAGGTCCGATGATGCCGCCATGCAATAAACCGCACCAAAAAGTCAATCTTTGTGGATGCATTGATGCTTGGTCGAACACTTGTAGATTATGTTCGCTCCAATAATGGCAATTTTGCCTGTTCACATAGCGGCTGAGCCGAAAATGGGCCTCGTTCGAGAATATAATTTTTTGGCCAAAATCCGGATCTCCGGCCAACATTTCCAGCGCCAAATTAGTGAACTCTCGGCGTTGTCTATGGTCGTTCGGTTTTAGTTCTTGCGTTAGCACAATCTTATATAGATGTACGCCAAAATCTAACCGCAAAATAATCCGGGTTGACTCTCTGGCGATGCCCAATGCAGCTGATCGGCACCGAATCGACATTTCTGGGTCTTCTTCGATACTGGCCGCTACGGCGCCTATGTTTTCTTCATTTCGCACCAATCTCTGTCTGGTTGGTGGGTTAAGGTCCAAAAGAGTGTACTCACGCTCAAACTTTTCCACGGTCCGACGAATTGCCAGCACACTGAAGCCACGATGACGACCGACCTCACGACGAAATTCACGTTACTTACTTACTTAGGTGGCGTTACATTTCGGGGTGAACCTAGGCCTCAATGAACAAGTCTCTCCATTTAGCTCGGTCTTTAGCTAATTGCCTCCAGTTGCGCACTCCAAGTTGGTCGAGGTCCCCTTGAATTTGTGCGCGCCACATACGGCAAGGAGGTCCACTACTGCGTCGTCCCTCGGGGTTGGATTCGAAGACTCTGCGGCCCCGAGCGTTGGTGTCCATTCGCTCTACATGTTCTAGCCATCTCAGACGTCCAATACGCAGTTTTTGACTAGGTCGATGTCACTGTACAGCTCGTATAGTTCGTGATTGAATCTTCTCCTCCACAACCTGTCAACGCAAACGGGACCGAAAATCTTACGAAAAATTGTTCTCTCGAAGCGATCAAGGATATCTTCATCCTCTTTTAATAAAGTCCATGTTTCAGCTGAACTGGGATGATCAGGATCTTATGCAGAGTCTCCTTAGTTGTTCGAGATAGGGCTTTACTGTTGAATTGCCTTATAAGCTCAAAAAAACAGCGATTGGCAAGAGTTATTCTTCGCTTGATTTCTGTGCTGATCTTATTTTTTGCGTATTCACAACTGAACCGGAATTTCAATGAATTTTTTTTAATAACTTCCGCACGTTTGGCAAGCGTAAAACGATGCATGATGAAATGGCAAACCTTACTGATTATTTTGACAGCTGGATGTCACTGGTAGGTTTGACAGCTGCTGAAACAGCTGGTTGTGACGGCCTAGACGGAACTTGGTAAAAAATGTGTTACGTCCGATTGAGGTAGCACGTTGTGCCGATATGCACAACCTACCTAACTTAATATCTACTGTGTCATAGACAAATCTTCAGTTGTAACTAAGATTCATAAAAAATATATATAAATTCTTGCCCTATAAAAGTATTTCACATTAGTAATAAGAAACGCAAATGCCTTACGCTCTAATGTATTTTTGTTTTTCCTTTCAGGTTTTTAATCCCAAACCATAACCATGTCCGATGATGAGGAATACACGTAAGTACACCATCTTGTTACATTTATCATTTTTAAAACTCAGTTCAGGACACCCTTAGCACCAAAAGCATAGACCATACCAGACACAAATCTTTTATAAATATTTTTTCCAAGAAAAAGAAAGAAATACATTTCTTCTTTTTTTCTTAAATATTTTGCACATTCTTCTTCCACAATTTGTTAATATATACATTTATATATATTTACATGTTTTTTGTCATGTTCCGAATGTGAATTTTGTCACCTTTTGTTACGCTTTTATTTTTTTCTATTCCCTTACACTTTTTTGTGCATTGAATCTATATTTGTTTCTTGTTCAATGTGTTGTGAACATATTTTTTCGCACAGTTTTCAATCCGAAAGCACTTTTCTTTTTCGTCTAAATAATTTTTTAATAAATAATTTTCTGTACAAAAAAATAAGTATTTATTTTTAAAGTTTAGGACAACAACGGAACTTTTGCGTAGAATCTAAATAAATGGAAGGAAGTGTTAATTTTGTATAAGAAAAAATAAAATCGAATAAGATAACATATTTAAGGAGGTTTTTTTTCTATTTTGTATAAGATCCTTATATCTATTTTTCTAACTGATGAATGTTTTTTCCCCCCACATTATTTCCTTTACTTGTTACCTTTGCTATTTACCAAAAAACACAAATTTAGTTCCGAAGAGGAGGAGGAGGAGGTCGTCGAGGAGACCAAAGAGGAGACGTAAGTTTACAAACAAACATATAAATAGTTGTCAAAAGGCCAGTAGAAATTGAATTAAAAAAAAAAATGATATAACAATTTTCAAGAAAAAAAGAAAATCTACCGGAAGCACTAACCACACTCTTTGAGACAAACACCTATGCACAAAATTTTAATTTCTATTTCTTTATTTCTTTTTCTTCTCTATTCCAGCAAGTAAGTTTACCCCCGATTTAGTGAATTCATAAAGTGAAAAATACTTGTAGACCGTAAGCAAATTCTAAATTGGTTTATAAAAAAGAAAAACTAAATTCTCAATTGGGCACAGTAAATTGAAAAAAAAGATATATCATTGCTAGAATGTAAAAAAAATATAATTTAAATCTAAAAATTAAATTCCAAAAGTTCATTAAAAATTCTATAAACACACTTTGCACACTTTCACACATTTTTTACCACTTTCAATCAAAGAAAAAAAAAATGTCATAAAAAAAATATCATAAGAAAAAAGAAAACTATTGTTAAAAACAATTTTTTTTGGATATAATAATAATTTTTTTTTTGATTAGTTAAGTATATTCAAAAATTTAATTGTTCACATTTTTTAAACAATTATTTTTTTCTCTCTCTCTTTCTTTTTTGACAAAATAATCTCACACATATTCAATTTCTAAAAAAAAAAAAACCAAAACAATTATTTTTGTATGCGGGGAAATCATATAAAACAAAAAATATATATTTTTGACGAAACTCGAAACAATCATTGATAAAAAAAAAAAAAAACAAATCTAAAGAAAACCACCTCAAACACCAGCCGAGTAAGTTATAGTAAAACGCTCTCTATAAATCTGTTGTTAGCTCGAAGTAAAGCTGCTATTCTTTTATTTTTTTCTTAATAATAATACTTTACTACTTTTATAACAAAGCCTATTGTAATACTATTTTTTTTTTGTTAAAAAAAAACCAACACAAAAAATAATGAAGCTTTAGATGTGAAATATAATTGGTATAGGAATAAAAACAATTAAACAAAACCGAAAATTTTATAAAAAAATTATAAATTCTTTTTTTCTAAGCTTCATTGTATATAGTTTTGGGAAAGTAATAGTATTAATTATTTCAGAATTTCATAGTTTTTTTTTGATAACTTTCTTTTTGATTTTTGTACCCCGTTTTAGTAACTACTTTTCTAAAACATAAAAATAGATAATAATATTTTTATTCTTATTTTTATTTTATTTTTTTCTTAAGAAAACCTTATACGCGATATTACATTTGTACACATTTTTACATATTCTCGAAACAAATACATAAACATAACACTATTTGCTAAATTGATTATTAGAAGAAAGACTTTCTTAAAACATACATATGAAGCATTTGTAAATATTACGAGCTTTGTACATAAATAATTTGGTCTTACTGATAAATATTAATTATATATTAATATTAAAAAAAAATCGGGAATTCAATTAAAAGGAAAAAAATTGCTTTAAATGCAGACACATTGAAAAATGGAATTACTAACACGCGTTAGACATTTTTAGTAAGTTGCGTAAAGAAGAAAAGATTTTATTCGGAGGCTGAGCACTAACGCCCCATCAACTGAGCTACTTCTCGATGCAGTTTTTTGTGATCAATCGCAGTTAATGCCAAACATGTAGCTTGACAGCCGATAGCAAAGAATACAACGGGTTTCGTTGTGCAATGATGTTCCTAAAGTAAGATTAGGTTGAAGTGGATGCCAGCTTACGCCAGTACACTTAGAACAGAGAGGGGTCCTTTGCGATACCACATGTACCATGTAATCCCTACCGTCTCGTTGGAACCATTTTGAATTTCTGATTAAGTGAAAGAGGCTTCTAATATCTATGCTTATCAGATCACCTAGATCGAAACTTTTTTCTATATGAGAGAGCTGGGCATATACAAAGAAGGTGATAAATGGTTTCGATGTAAAGAATGATTATTTTTGGAGAATTGATCAAAGAAGACAACATTTTGTCCAGAGGCAGGAGACGAACCTGCGATAGTTATGGTTTTAGCCACCAACGCCCTACCACTGAGCTATCCCTGGATGTTTTCTTCCCCGGATAAATGGTTTCTTCCTCTTCTTTGTCCATACAGCTTCCACAAAAATCGATTGAAAATAGGCCAAGCCTCGTTGCATGCTTGCCTATTACACAGCGCTCAGCGATGATACCTAGTATAGCTTCAATATGCAATCTGTTGAGAGAAATCAAATACTTAGAGCGTTTTAGATTCAGCTTTGGCCAAATCTGTTGTTCCACTTGTCCACCTAAGATTTGTTCTTTCGATAGCATCCAGCTTAAATTTGAGTTTACAAGTTGCGATCGGTATATATAGATTATCCTTATTTGGAAATGGGTATAGTTCTTCCTATTCTGGCGAGTTCATAAGCTTTACAATTCCCCGGAATATACCTATGCCCTGGCATTCAACACACGTGAATATTGAACTGCTCCGACATCTCGGCAATCTAGAGGAAGTAAAGTAAACTTTATAGAGCTCGATTCCAAGGATTCGATTGCTCTTGGCTGTTTGAAATCACGTTTTTCTTTAGCCAAGATAAGACTTCTTTAATCGTCTTTATTTCCCTCTGGAACACGCTACAAAGACTTGGAAGACGGAAGAAGAGGTTTAGATTAACCCTGTCAAAAAAAAAAAAAACACTTCCGCCAACCCCGATCTTAGAATAGACTTTTCTTCTTCTGGGAATACTTCTTCCTCCCAGAGTGATGTTGCTTACTTCAGGGCAACAATTGGGTAATCATTATCGAGGTTACAAAGGTTTTTATGTTTGTTGCTATCATCGTGTTTCTTTGGGTCTATCTTCATCAAAGCGGAGCTCAAATGCTCAAATTCGTCAAACTAAATCGCACAGAGAAGCACCGGCAATTTTATTGGGTTGGCCAATAATCTCCCTCTGTTTTTTTAGGCGGAATGAAAGATTAAATATTTATTGTTAGGAAAAACTTTAACCAGTTATATATGCACCATTATTTTCTACCGCTTTGTGCCATCTTTCGAGCAATTTCAAAATGCCCCTTTCGTAGAACGTTTGATTTTTATTGGTGAAGAATTGCTTCAAGTGGATTTTACAAGCTTCCAGTGAGGCGAAATTTTTTCCATTAAGTAAGTTCTGCAGGGACCGGAATAAATGGTAATCGGAATGTGCAAGATCAGGTAAATACGGCGGGTGAGGTAAAACATACCATTCAAACTGCATCAACTTCTGCCGAGTTTGCAAAGAGACGTGCGGTCTAGCGTTGTCTTAATGGAACACGACGCCCTTCCGGTTTGCCAGTTTCGGTCGTTTTTCGGTGATTGCATACTTCAGTTTATCCAATTAAGAGCAGTATTTATCGGAATTAATGGTTTGGTTATGCGGAAGAAGCTCATAATACACAATTCCCTTCCAATCCCACCAAATAAAGAACATAACCTTCTTAGGGTGAAAAGCAGCATTTGGAATGGCTAAGGGTGGCTCACCTCTTTTGCTCCATTCCACGTTATTGCAAAGTATCCACTTTTCATCGCCCGTTATTATCCGTTTCAAAAATGGTTCAGTTTCATTACGTTTCTTAAGGGAATCGCTGATGGGGACACGATCCAATCAAATTTTTTCACTCAAATTGTGCGGCAGCCAAATATCGTTTCGATTTACATATTGATTTTCTACCCCTGATTTCAATATATCCAATATATCAGCTATGTGCCTGTTTGTGTAGCGTGCATTATTTTTAACTAGAGCTTTAATTTGGTCCCCATTAATCTCAACCCGTCGTCCAGAACGGGGCAAGTCAGAAAATATGGAATCAGCACCACGAAACGCCGGAGCCACTCGCGAACAGTCCAAGCGAATACAGAGTTATCCCCGTACACAGCGCATATCGTCTTATGTGTTTGTGCAGCGTTTTTTCCTTTCCGGGAATAAGATGCCGAAAATACTCCTTACTTGCCTCCATTTTCAAAAGTTTACCAAATGCGTAAAACACAACCGATTACTATGAATTTTCTTTCACATGTGAACTGCGATATGTATTTAAAGCAGAAAAAATTGCATGCTCGAAGCAACATTTACAAACGGCGTCATTCAAAGCTAACGGGAATACTAACGATAAACAGAGGGACTTTATTGACCAACCCAATATACGGATCCTAAGCTGATAGTCTACTAGATTCCGGAAGAAATTAAATTAAATTATGGCGTTATAAGTTCGCCTTTCCCGAGAAAGGTTGATAATATACAAACTTAATCGATTCGATTTGAAAACATTGTAGATACTCAACGTATTTTTACATTTGTTGTTCAGACTCGTACAGTATAGATTCCACTAGCCTTCCTCTTTGGAGGCTTAATAACATAAGCAAGTGCACAGACGTAGTATTTTTTGCACAGACACATATTTACTTGTGCCTGAGGCTTAAAAGTTCTAAAAATTGTACGCATGGACAACTAGAATGCATACCTCTTATGGTATGATATTTTATACAGGTGATATGCTAAACCCTGCTCCAAAGATTAGCTATCTAGTTCTGCATTTAGAGTAAATAAAATTGATTGCAAAGAAAATAACTAAATAATTAATTCGAATAGTAAAAATTGGTAGTAAATTTCATATACAATTACTTTAACATAAATAGGACAATATGCGAATAAATTTTAGGTATCTTCTTAATTTTTTGCATGCATTTTCTCATTACTCAACATGTAATCTTTTGCCTCGATTGCTGGACTTCTCACTTCCAGATTAATATTAATAAAAAAATTAATGCAAATTAATTTAATTCATAACTTTAATTTAATTGTTGTGCATTGATGTATTGATGTTTCGTCCCCCACACAAAACAAATTAAACTCCACCACATTTATTCAGTGTAAATATTCCAAAAACAAAAAAAACCGAAACCAACAAAAATAATAATAATCATTTAATGTGACAAACGTTTTAGATTTTATACTACTGTCCCATAAAAAAAAAAACAAAACTCGCCCCTAAAATAAAATTCGTTGTTAGTCGTTTAGTTTTTTTATTTTTATTTATTTTGTTGTGTAACGCCCTCTGTGTGTCCCAAGTTCAAACCTTAAAAACTACAAAAAATATTGTAAAACATTAAAAAAAAAAAAAACAAAAACTCAAATGAGCTTCATTTCTAAAAAAAAAAAAAAATATTAAAACTAAAGCCTCACCAATTCAACATAAAAATAAAAAAATCAAACAAACTTAATTCCATTAAATATAAAAATAAAATAAACTTTTAATAATTAAATATAATTTTTGTTTAACCAACTTAAAGAGGTGAGGGAGATCCAGAGTTCATCAAACGCCAGGATCAAAAACGTTCCGATCTTGATGATCAACTAAAAGAATACATTAATGAATGGCGTAAACAGCGGGCAAAGGAAGAAGATGAGTTGAAGAAACTCAAGGAGAAACAAGCCAAACGTAAAATCACTCGGGCTGAAGAAGAACAAAAGATGGCTCAACGCAAGAAGGAAGAAGAGGAGCGTCGCGTTCGTGAAGTCGAAGAGAAGAAACAACGTGAGGCTGATGAAAAACGTCAACGTCTCGAAGAAGCCGAGAGGAAACGTCAAGCTATGGTTCAAGCCATGAAGGATAAGGATAAGAAGGGTCCAAATTTCACTATTGCCAAAAAAGATGCCGGAGTTGTAAGTTTTAACTATGCAAGTGATACTTATTAGAACAGTTATGTCCTAATGGTGTATTATTCGTTCAAGTTGGGTTTATCATCAGCTGCCATGGAGCGTAACAAGACTAAGGAGCAGCTGGAGGAAGAGAAGAAAATCTCACTGTCGTTCCGTATTAAGCCCCTTAGCATTGAGAATCTCGGTGAGTCAGCGTTGCGCGAGAAGGCTCAAGAGTTATGGGAGACTATTGTCAAATTGGAAACTGAGAAGTATGACTTGGAAGAAAGGCAGAAACGTCAGGATTACGATGTAAAATTTATAGAAATTCTTTTTTCATGCTGTTCTTTAATGCTCATATGTATTCTAGTTGAAAGAGTTGAAGGAAAGACAGAAGCAGCAACTCAGGCACAAAGCCTTGAAGAAGGGTCTAGACCCTGAGGCTTTGACTGGAAAATACCCGGTATGTCCTAAGACACTCCAGCTCTTCATTGATGTTTATCTAATTAACATTTTGTTTCTAAATTTAGCCAAAAATCCAAGTAGCATCCAAATATGAAAGACGTGTAGACACACGTTCATATGATGACAAGAAGAAACTCTTTGAAGGTGTAAGTATTCCAAGGCTTCAAGCCTTTACAATTTGTATTTGCATACAATTTTGAAACATTTTTCAATATCAACTAAAAAAGGGTTACAATACGTTATACGCTGAAATAAAAGAAAAGAGATGGCAAGAGAAGCACGAAAGATTTATGCAGCGGTCCAAATGTAAGAATTTCCAAGCTCAATTTTGGGCTTTTTGCGTTAAATGTTGGAGAAAAAGTTTCCTTATTGTGTATTGTTTCGTTCAGTTTCGAAATGATGTTGTGTCATGATGTTTTTCAGTACTGAAAATCTTGGTGTTTATTTATTTGTTTATGTTTAAATTTATAAGATATTTATAGTCAAAGACTCGAAAAAGTGCCGAATATGGTGCAAGGAGAACAAAAGGTTTGGCCATGTTTATTTCTATCCCATTTCTGTATTGTCTCTATATCTTTTTGTGTACACTCTATTGCCAACACACTTTACACAACATTGCACACAATGCAGTAATGACAGAAATTCGAGAACTAAATGGATATATTAACTCTTTAATCCTCAAAAGTTAACTCTACTAAGCCTCACTAAGTCTATAAAATTCTCTGTCAGGCTACTTATAAGCCAATTATACTGCCGGACCACTGTATTTCTTATTAATTCCTCCCATTAACCTCTTAATCAGATCTTCTAGATTCTAAACTTTAACGTCTAAGGCTACGAGGGTATTCAGATAATAAAATTTAATTTAAACTGAATCACTCGTCGAGACACACACAATCTTCAAACGGCTGGAATCCGTCTAAATTAACCAAAGATCTTATCCAGTAAAATCTGGGCCAAAACATGAGGAATGAATTCTAATTAAATTCCTCAACACAGTTAATGGAAGACTTAGATCAACTCAATATGAATTTGTACCTGAAAATGTATTATCTGGCTACTTGAACAGGCTGGCTAAATTTCTATCGAATCACTGAATTTAAATAACCAAGTACAAAGCTTTACATGTTTTTATTGCTGATTTTAACAGTATTCTTCTGAAAAACCCAAAAGCATCTTTCAAAGCACCCTCCATTCAAGTTCCAAAATTAGCTGAATACTGATTTATATTCTATGGGCAGATGTATGTACACATGCAGGCCTAGAAGCCATTTTGCAATTTTTTGAATACAGTAAATGAAGTGAAGCTAAAAATGCAGGCCACAGCATACAGCCTTGCGGTAATCCACTTTAAATAAAAATGGCTAAATATTTCACTATTCTGTTTACCTCGAAGTGCTCGACCACGAATACTCTGGTGGTACTTCTTGAAAGAAAGTCAAAAAAGAAAAGTATAGGGAGTACCCACGTGAAAAATGTGAACAAATATGAACACATTTTCGGTTTGATAGTAAGTAAACTATTGCCAAATCCGCTTGTTATAAATTCCACTTACTTGGACGAGAATTCAAACTCTCTAGGGTTACTCCACTTAAATTTTTTTATTATAACGATTTGAGAATTTTCGTAACAATAATACTCTCGGATGTTTGTCGGACGATCGCGATAGGTGGGACCGAGAAAAAACTTGTTTGTGCTTTCTTGGATTCAAACATAGACCCTAGACTAGAGTACTAAATACTTAAAGTGTAGATCTATGTGATCTGGCTTTCGCACTCCACTCAATACTCGCACCATGTTCCAAAAGCGATCGATTCAGATTTAACTATGGTAAACAGTGCCCTAGATTCACCTTACATAGTCAAAAGTTAAAAGTACAGACCTAAAGAGCCAGCCCTAAGATTTTTCATAAAATGTGAATTTTTTTTACCAAAGAAGCCTTAACAGTACAAAAACTTATATCGGTGTTCCTTGTGCCACTCGTGTGACACAAAGAATCTGCTTCAATACTTGGAAATCCTCGAAAAAGTTTATATCTGGAAATCGGCTTTGCTCGTCAATAATGAGAAGGGACCTAGTTTTCGGTGTCTTCAAGAACGTGCCCGCCAATTCTTAATCAGGATTTGAAAGGCTATCATGCGCATTTCTTCGTCAACATTTAAATGAATAGAATCCACCCAGCATAATGTATCTGTAACGTCTTCTCTGCGTAACTAATTTATATACATGACAAAAGACTTGTACCCATACCTCCCAACCCTAACACAAAAAACTATTTTTCTGTTTCTATCTGTTTCATGTTGCTCAGGGCTGGGATGAACTCACCAAGGATGTCAATGAGAAACTGTGGAATGAAAAGAAAGAACAGTACACTGGTCGCCAGAAAGGTACGCCATGTATGCTAAGTTAAAGGATCACCCCTCCTACTTGTCGTTCGTTTTTTACGTTAATTCATGCATTCATTCCATCAACTTATATTACTTCAGTATACTAATGAATATTTCTTTAATTTTTTTTTATACTTAGCCAAACTGCCAAAATGGTTCGGCGAACGACCAGGCAGAAAAACTGGCGATCCAGAATCTCCCGAGGGTGAAGAGGACGCTAAGGCCGATGAAGATGTTGTCGAAGATGAGGAGATCGAAGAAGAGGTCGCTGAAGAGGAAGAGGAAGAAGAAGAGGAGGAGGAAGAGGAGGAGGAGGAAGAAGAAGAGGAAGAGGAAGAAGAGGAGGAGGAAGAAGAGGAGGAGGAAGAAGAGGAAGAATAAATATTTTATTTTTTTAAACATTTTAAGCTCTCTCTCTCTCTCTCTCTCTCACTTATTCAATTCAAGAAGAAAAGAAGTTCACAAAAAACAATTTTTTTTTCTCAAACTCTTCACACCAACTCACTCACCGAATATAACACTCATTATTGTTTAAAAAGAAAGAAAAAAAAAAGAAGAAACAACAACAACATCAACAAGAACAACAACAACAAAAAGAAAACTCTCTCTCTCGATATTCCTTTTTCTTTTTAGATATTTATTTTTCTTTAATCATTTCTGTTCATTTCAAAATAAAATAAATCCAATATCTTTTATACATTGTTATATTTTTATTTATTGTAAAAAAAAGAAGAAAAGAAAATGAATTTACGTTTTGAAAACAAAATTGAAAATGAATTAAGAGTATATAAATATTAATAAAGATGAAAATACATTAAACTTAAATAAATAAATATATGAAAGAAAAACAAATTCTTCCATGCAGTTGCGTCGTCAACACGTTTGCAACTGTTAAACAAACAAACAACACTATTGGTATTTTCTTTGAAATTTATTTTAATGCAAAATTGACCCATATAAGCTTTATTATAAAGTTTTTATTGTCACAACCACGATTCTCTCAGTACTCAAATTCCTCAACATAAATAAAAATGTGTCAACCTATCTTCCTCTGCAGGAGACGTTAGCTTTGCTTTTTAGCTTTAAGAAGTACTGATTTGGTTGAAAGTCACTAAGTAGTGTTAAATCTTCTGCGGGATGGGATATATCATATCTAATGCTCGATGAGATATGTACATCGTTTCTAAAAGTTTCTTATGGGGCAAAACCCCATATATGCGTTACACACATTTTGAACTCGGTAACCTCAGGTATCTTCCCTGCCCATTGGAAATCAGCTATTCAGACGGAGTTCAGACCGATCTCTATCTTGCCATTTATGCCGAAAGTATTTGAAAATATCTTACGAACACAAATTGGACAGTACCTCTCCGCTTATAATATTTCGTTTCGAAAACAATCTAGTTTTCGACAGAAACACAGCTGTGCCACGACCGTAATAGGTGTATTCGATGATATTCGGATTGATTTTAGACTAGGTAGATTTTTATTATTCATAAAATTGTTTCTTGTATATTTTACAAAATCAATATATAGCATGGCATTGTGTCTGTCGATTGACAACTGATTACTAATAAATAAATAAATATTTCAATTATAACATTTTTTATAATCTTTACCTGCAGTAGTTCTCCACGCAGTTTGAACATCATCGATATTTCTTCAACACTACATGCATCCCTTAGATAGTTGCTATTTTGCAGATTACGACATAATCGTCTGTAAGTTGACCTGTACAGTGACTCTTGGGCTTCCCTTACAAAGCCCTCCCTCAGCTATTCATCCAAATTAGCAATTAGCTGATAGAGACTAGGTTTCAAGGTTTGATGCTCCTCCGCTCTTAGATTGAGTTCCAACCCACATCTTTCGGCCAAATCCCACCACTCACTATACCAACTGGTCCTACTACTTATTACCTTTTTTGGGTAGCCGTTCACTTGGCTTCATCACTTAAAATATAAATATATAGAGTGGAGGCATACCGGTTTCTAACAAGAGCGTGTAATTTGGACTGCTAGATGGGAGATGTAATATCTTAAGAGCATCTCCACTATATCATAACTATTACTCCCCAAACCTGCGTCGCATAAAAAAAAAATGTTTCGGGGACAGTCTCAAACACTTTGTATTTACTACTACTGTGGGCGACGTATTTATTGGCAAAACATTTTCCTCCTTGAGATGTTTTTCCATATCAAGTTGTTTGTCACATACACACCAAGGTATTTGTATTGCTTTACGAATTCAATTAGTTCTCCATTATAAACACATTTTCATTGGAGCAGTATCTGCCTCCACCTTTTTTAAAAATCATCCCCTTAAATTCACTATAAGACACCATAAGCGACAATAATAATCCGACAACCGGTTAATCATTAGTTGTAACGATTCCGGGGAGCTTGCTTGTGGCGCTATGTCATCAGCAAATATTAAGGATTTAATACGTACATGTAACCGCAAACTCAATACCTCCGGGCAAATAATCAGTGATGTCCTCAATAAAGAGCGCGAACAAACATGGGCTTTACGTACATCCTTGTCTTACTCTTGACTTTGTTTGAAACCACTCCGAAAGCTCGTCCCCATTCCACACCGCCGCCACCATAAATAAATATACGCTTTGTATAACTCTCCACAAATTTTAAAGACATTCCCATATTAAACAACTTGTAAACTAAAGCATTCCGGTCCACTGTATCGAAAGCTGCTTGGAATTCTTTTAATAATTTATTGCCGCCAATCCACCTCCTCGGGCGCCTTTGTAAGATATTCGCAAATTTTATATGAAGCGTTAAGGAATGAAATACCTCGATAATTCGATGGGTCGGACTTACACCTCTTTTTGTGGATGGGAAAAATTAGCGCCTCTTTAATATGTTTGGGGACTACTCAATACTCCAACACATTGTTGTATAGAACTGCTTTTTTTGGTTGCGCCAAGAGGTGTGGTAATCTTCTAAAGATACTAGTAGCCCGGGCTATTAGCATGAACGGATCACAAAGCCGAATAATCGATGCCAGGAATGCGCGTACGTACTAATCCACGCCATGCACACTTCTACCACTCTCCCCGCGGGACTACCGTTAGGTATTACTTCGCGGGGCTGGTTAGCATGTCATGCTATTCATCACGCATGAGCCATTGCTGCTTCTTATGCTGCAGCTGCTCAATTTGCACATTTTATTCATTTCTGTTACTGCGTGAGTTCACTTCTCATTGTCTGTCTTTAACATGTCACTTGAGTTACATTGCATATCTGAGCGTTTTTGTGTATCTTTGTCTACATTCCAGTGTTTGTACGATCCTCATTTCTAGCTGCTGCTCGTTCCTCCAGATGTAGTTGTTGTATCATGCTGGTGATGATCTCATTCGCTGTGCTCCAGGCTTCATTCGGCGTTAGCATGAATTTTATACCATAAGTCCTCTCGGAGGCACTTCACCGCCAATTTCTCTCTGTAGTATGTTTTTGGCCGTCGTATACCTCCGACATTCCATTAAAACATGTTCCGCGTTCTGGATTTTGCCTTCGCAGTGCGGGCAGTATGGGTCATCTACGTGTTTGTATTTGTAGAGATATACCCGAAAGCATCCGTGCCCTGATAGGAACTGCGTCATGTAGAAGTTTATCTCTCCGTGAGTTTATCAATAAGTTCGCCTGATCCATAATTGTACAATTCAGTTGATATTCCATCAGACCCCGGTACCTTACCATCCTTAAGTCTTTTCAGAGCCATCAAGATTCCTTGGTGGGATATGAGACAATCCAAGACCTGGTTCTAGAAACCAGGTGCAGCATAATCAAAAATGTATCAGCTGACCTCTGGATTTAGCAAGTCCCTGATATTTGGATTGCGGTAGGTGAAGATAAAATGTCATTCCCTGTCCTATTGAACTTCTCTAAGGCATTTGATACTGTAGTTCATTCTACTTTGTGCCTCAAACTGTCCCAGATATACAATTTCACGCCGTCGGCATCTCCTATGGAACATTATGTACGACGGAGTTCTGCGACTAACATTACCCGAGGGATTCAAAGTAATTGGCTTCGCTGACGATATCGCAGTGGTTACAGTAGCCAAGCACGTACACGAGGTGGAGTCTGCCACGGATGAGGCAGTTATAAGAATAAAGGAATGGCTGGAGTCTACTGGTCTGGAACTAGCTGCCCACAAGACCGAAGTTGTCCTAATAACCAGCCGCAAAAAGGTGGAATACGCCAGCTTCCGGGTCGGAAACCAGGTCCAAAGAATCCTTGAGGTACCTTGGAGTCATGCTCGACAACAGGCTGCGCTTCAAAGCCCACGTCGAGTATTCCAGTAAGAAAGCATTGCTGATGCAGGCAGCACTCTCCCGAATGCTCCCGAACATCGGCGGGCCTGGATACGCCCGCAGGATCCTGCTGTCCAGAGTGGTCAGCTCGGTACTTCTATACGCTGCCCCGATATGGGCAGGTGCACTGGCAACAAATGAGTGCAGGAAGAAGCTATCATCAGCTCACAGGCTCTGCGCAATCAGAGTGATCAGCGGCTTCCGAACTATCTCCGACAATGCAGCCTGCGTTTTAGCTGGGATGGTCCCAATCGACATCCCTCGAACCGGCAAGAGGCAAAAAGGATTAAGGAGGAGGAAAGGGCAGCATTAGCAACGCTGTGGCAAACCAGGTGGGACAGTTCTACCAAAGGCAGGTGGACCCACAAGCTCATTCCCACTATAAAATCATGGACAGAGAGAGCGAGGGGGAACTGTAACTACCACCTCACACAGTTCCTGTCCGGACACGGTGGCTACCGGAAATACCTCCATAGATTTGGACACGATAGTTCGCCCCTGTGTCCAATATGTCCAAACGAAGAGGAGGACGTGGAGCATGCAGTGTTCTACTGCAGACGCTTTGCAGAAGACAGAGCAAACCTGCCAAGTCCAGAAAATCTTGTTAGTCACATGACACGATCAGAGGGCGAGTGGATAGAGATCTGCTCATTCATAGTATGTGTGCAGAATGCGCTGCGAAGAGCAGAAGCCCTAAGAAGAGCCCAAGAGGCGTCCTCGGAGACTAGAGCATAATTGCTAACCAGCCCCGCAAAGAAATACTTAACGGCAGTACCGCGGGGAGAGTGGTTAAAGTGTGCAGGGTGTGTGTTTAGTACGTAGGCGTATTCCTGGAATCGATTACTCAGGTTTGCGAATCGTGCATGCTAGTAGCACTCGGGCTATTAGTATCTATGAAGATTATACATCCTTGGCGCAACATAAAAAAAAAAAAAAAAAAACGCCGTCGGCTATAAAGCTCATATCTTTTTATTTGGCGGGCAGTGTGCAAGCAGTAGATATAAAGAATATAATGTGAGGCTTTCTCCCAGTAGTCAGCGGTGTGGTTCAGGGATCAATATTGGAACCATTACTTTTCTCCTTATACGTTAACGAACTCCCTACTCAATGCATATGTACGACGACGATGTTCAGCTCGTAATGAAATGTCCTTTGGGCTTAATCGAGTACGCTACTTTTTCAGCGAGCGTAAGATCCGAAATAAAGGATCACAAGGAGGTATCGCACAATGTTCGAGAAGTAATGGTCTCAAGAAAGTCTTTAGACCTACCATGCTTCCCTTCCATTCCTCTTTATAATGTCCTTGTCGAGTATGTTGAGTCGGTTAAGAACCTCGGTTATGACCTTCGAAATCTGACCTAGGATAAGCACATCATCCAAGCAGTAGGTAAGACCTATGAAGTAGTTACGACTTTGTGGGTTTCCCACTTCTTAACTCCGATAAAGACAGAGACCTTGCTTGCAAAGACATTGGCGGTGTCTCTACTCACTTACGGGTGTGAAATATTTTCAAACTGCAGCTGTACGTATGCCTCTAAAAGAAAGCTCAACGTTGCTTTTAATAGCATTGTACGTTACGTTTTTGGATTGGATTGATAAATTCGATCGAGTCTCTGGCTATTCAAAGCATTTGCGTGGTATGACTTTGAACAAGTTTTTGTCAGCTTCGTACACTGATTCGCTTTTCGAACATTATGCTTACCCTATCTTTACGAAAAAAAGAATTCCATCTTCAAGCAGATCCGGTTAGATAATTGTAACTAAGCACACCTGTTTGACATCTGAGCGACAATTTATAACAAACCCTGTTCGCTTGTGGAACTCGTTGCTCGTTGAGAATTAAAAACATTATTTTCCTGTAATTAATTCTTAGTTAATTAGTATTCTTAACCTCATTGAATAACCTTCGTAACTTAATCTTCATTCATACTTTCCTTTTTCTCTCTAACTTTCTTCCACCTATATAGATCAACTTTACTTATTCATTTTACATACATATGTATGTAGCTTCCATTCTCTCATGTTCTTTAAATGCTTGTCACTTAATTAAAAGATATTGCAGCTAACTGTGTAAGCAATTTATATGAAATAAATAAATAAATAAATAAAATTCTCTTTAACAAGAAATTCCTTCTATTGAGTGAAAAAGTATTATTTTTATTTAATAACATTTTAATCTACAGAAACATTAAAATCCATTAAACAAATGAATTGTGAAGAAAAGAGGATGTGCGCTGTAACGTAATTCACTTCAAACAATAGAGAGAAACCGCACAATCAATGTGTGTAGCTTTCCCGCACCAGTATCTGCTTGTAAATAACAAAGGAATTTTTCCGGCATTAATCAAGGATATTAAAAAAGTTCAATAAAAACAAGTTTTACGAGTACGAAAAACATAACAGATAAAAAGGTAAAGATAAATGTGTGCAATATAGTATTTCCTCGAATCGGGATGATAAATGGAACTATTATTATCTCACGAGAGAACTGTTATGGAATAATCTGTATGCTAATGACGTGATTCTTATTGCCACTGACCCAAAACAACTTGAATCCGACTTAAATAAGTGGAATGCGGCTCCAAACTGGTGACGATGACTACATTTATAAACGATGAATCTACAAAAACGACTTAAAGTTTCAGATATTTGGCATCTATTCAAATAGAAGTCGCCGCCAGCTTAGAAACGCCAACACACTTAGATCAACAATAGGTCCATTGTGATACCACGTGGATCATAGGAGAAAGATTCTCTCTACCTACTCGTTAAACCATTTTGAGCTTCTGATGAAGCATAGGCTCCAAACATCAATGTTTATCACATCGCCTATATCGTTGTAATAGAAGGCTCCTAAGTAAAGCTCTCTTCTGTGGGAGAGAGATGGGCAGAAACAAAGAAGGTGAGGAATATTTCCTTCTTCTTCTTCATCCATGTAGCTTCTACAAAAGTCGTTCGCAAAAAGGCCTAACTTTGTAGTATGCTTGCCTATTAGACCGTGCCCCGTGAAGACACCTATTGTAGTGCCGATATGCAATCTATTGAGAGAAATAGAGCGTTTTAGATCCAGCTTCGGCCAAATCCATTTTGTCGTTAGACATGTTGGTCCACTTGTGCACCTAAGATTTGCACTCTCGATAGCATCTAGCTTAAATTTAAGTGTGCAAGTAGCGATTGGTATACCTAAGGTGCCTTTGTTGGGCTGGATATGTATATCTGTTCCTATTCTGGCGAGTTCAATGGCATTACAATTCCCCGGAATGTCCTTATGCCCCGGCACCCAACATAGGTGAGTATTGAGATGATCGGTAGTCTAGAGCTACTAACTGCTTAGCTGTCTGAAAAGATGCAGATATCTCTGACGCATATCACGTTTTTCTTAAGCCAATATAAGGCTTCTTCCGCTATCTACTGTGACAGAAAAATGCCCCCTAAGTTGAAAGGAAGGCTTTACACCGCAGTTGTGCGTCCAGCGCTCACATATGGTTCACAATGTTGGACGATGTACAAAACGTATGAGAGTAAATTAACGGCAGCTGAGATGAAGATACTTCGCATGACAGCAGGAGTGACAAAGCTTGATCGAATAAGAAGTTCGAAGATCCGTGGAAGCTTTCACATCAAGGAAACCATCATACAAAAATTAGAGCGCGACCGGCTCAGCTGGTATTGCCACGTTCAAAGAAGAGATCATTTGAACCCAGTTAAAAAGGTGTTATAGTACATCTGCTATCGTCGATGTATTGACATTGTTGAAGGCGCCAGGAAAGCGACCATTGTGTACTCTTTATGAATCAGGAAATATTCAATATTACCCACCAGAGAGTGTAATGACCCACTGATTTATCTTTGAAGTATGCATATTGGGTCGCCGATAGTAGTTTCTTATCAATACTGTCGCAAAGGGCTTAGCCTTTGGACGCCCTCTTGTCTTCGGTACACGTTTAGAACATAATAAAAAAAAAAAGAGATATGAAAAGAAATCAGATTAGTGAAGAGACAACTCAAGACAGTATATCCTGGAGGCTTCGTGCTTTATTTCTCCAGTGATTCTCAGTGTAAATATCAAAAAAGCACTTCATACCGCTATACAAAGTGTATAATTTTCCCGATTGTCACTATTCTTTCGTCCGAAGAAAATTTCACTCAAAAACATTTAAAAACTTAGATCATAATATCTGCGGAACAAACATCAAAGAATGTCACGTGGTCCTTCTCTTTCCTCCCCTCTTGCTAAAACAACTACAGAACTACAGAACAGAACCAATAAACACAATAAATAACAACTATGATGAGCAGCTATTCAAGCAAAGTCAGTTCATTGTTAATCTCCTTTAATCGAAATTACTACAACCAGAGCAGAGAATTCTAAATTAATTCGAACTTGACATTGCTACGATAAAATCCAGCATCATCAACTTGGACGAGGGAACAATTTGAAGGGCGGGAAAATAGAACGGTTGCTGCATTGCTTTATAAGGTCCAACCACCTTTGTCATTCACTGAATATGAAAGCTCCTTTACTGAAGTGCATCTTCCCTGTATTAGATGCTAATGAACGGCCTAGTAGAAATTTTCTTCCTCTTCCTATTTCGGCGAGATTCTGATCTGAAAAAAAAGGGATCATAACCCTCCCACTTCACTGCATTTCTACTGTTCCGTCTGTGAGGATCGCCTGTTTGGCCTTGGAAAATATCGGCAGGCCTCCCGATTTTGGATCACTTCGTTATTGAGGCAAATCAAATGCTGGTGTCTTGCATTTATGTGATCAAGGCGTTTATAGGCTTGCCTTTCTTTTGCGATGACTTTGGAATGCTCATTGATATTGGCTTTTTAACTGGGTTCAAATGATATTTTCTTTGAAAGTGTAAATACGAGCTGAACCGCCCGCGGTCCCTTTTACATGAGATGGGTTCTTTGACCTGAAGGTTTCCATGGATCTTCAAACTTCTTATTTTTATTCAAGATCTAAGATCTTCAAGCTTATTCTGTGTCTCGATTCGTATCGACTTTTGCTCGAATCTATCCAAATGATATTCTTGATTTCGATATCGATCGAGATTCGTGTTTGTTCATTTACTCATTCGATTCTCGGTTTCGCTCGAATCGAATTAAATGTCATTTTTCATTCGAGCAGAAATTGTTGTCGAGCTGATGTTACAGAATGTAAGTACAATTGTTTTTCATTTTGTTTTATTTATAAAACTATAGCTTTTTTTTCTAACATAATGTAGCATTGACTACAGGATGGTTTGTGTACCAAAAACTAAAACACTGTATCTCAAACTGTGCAACGACATCTATTGCCTACTAGTAGTAAATATTCCAACCTGATGTGCTTACGTTCCAACCTGGTGTGCTTACGTTCCACAATTGTTCCACACAATATCCCAATATTCCATGATCCTCAATTCACCCGGAGAAACATCTAGCATGTTCTAGAACCCCTTGCAATTTCCTATAAATACCCATACCACAACCAACGTCGACACAGTTGTTTATAAGTGAATACAGCGATTACAAGAGATATCCGACCAGTGGTGAAAGCAAGCGACATTGTGAAAATAAATCTGTAGCGACCGTTTATTTTGAAATAAATAAAGAATAAAGTGATTGACTATTGTGTTAAAGTAAAGTTGGTGTTTGATAATAAATAAACGATTAAAATACACAAAAGAAGGTTTTATTTAAACGAACCCCAGAAAGACGATTACATTGGTGTCAGAAAAGTGGAATAAAACAAATTTTGTGTATTGCTTATTGTGTAAGTGAAAAGAAAATGGTTCGGAAATTGCTAGAAGATTTGTCATTGGTGCAACTAAAGGAAGCACTGAGCCAGCGGGATCAGCCTACGGCTGGTACGAAGAGAGAATTGATCATTAAGTTGCGGAAAATAATGACGGACGAGGGTACAGATCCTGAAACAGCTTTGTTTGACGTCGAAGAAGAACAAATAAGTACGACGAGTGACATGTCGGCTTTAATGAAATTGTTATCTGAAAAATTCGACGATCAGAATAGAAAATTCAAGAAGCTAGATAATTCTTTTGACGAGCAAAAGAATTTTCTAGACGCTCGAGGAACAGAATAAACAATTTGAGAATTCTTTAGACGCAAAGCTCGATGAACAAAAGAATTCTCTAGAGCAACAGCTATTCGATCAAAGAAATGTTCTCGAAAGCAAATTCGATGAACAAAATAAAAGTTTGGAAACAAGATTTGGAACAATTGATGAGAAGTTTGAAAACGTAGAGGCAAAAATTGAGACATTTGAAACAAAATTCGAGGCTGTTGAAGGAAGATTCGAGAATTTGGCAAAGGAACTCGAATGCGTGAAGAAACAGAAAGTTCGGTAGTATTCAACCGACTGCCCGAGAAGGAAAGAGATGCAGCCTCCTGTCTTCGATGGACAGACATCATGGCCAATATATAAGAGGCAGTTCGAAGCTGCAGCAATGTCGAACAACTGGGACGATGAAGAGAGGTCCATTGCCCTCACGCTTGCGCTTAGAGGATCAGCTGCAGAGTTACTACAAACTATTCCCGAGGACAAACAACGCAACTACGATAGTCTGGTGAAAGCCATTGAGATGCGATTTGGGGACGACCACATGCAGCAAGTATATAGGGTCCAGTTGCGCAGAAGGTCCCAGATGAAGGGTGAGACGCTCCAGCAGTTACAAGCAGACATCGAGCGACTGGCACATTTGTCCTATCCAAACGCCGGCGAGGAGATTATTAACGAGATGGCAACCGAAGCGTTCACCCATGCTATAGCTGATGCGAAACTACAAATGGCTGTAAGAATGGCTGGAAAGAAAACACTCGCCGAAGCTTTGGCGTTTGCTCTGACAATGGAGGCCGCAGACCAGGCATGTCAGGGAATCCACCGTGTGAGGGAAGTAGCCGCCATCGAATGCTCTTGCCAGAGGATGGACGTCGAAGACCGAAACAATGCTCGCCGAGGACAAATTCGTTGCTGGAACTGCAACAAAATAGGACACCTACAACGCCAATGCAGAAATCCACCCAGACGCGGAAACTGTCCACATTGTGCGAATAGGCGACGCAACGAAGAACCATCCTACAGGGAGAACATCCATCCTGTTCAGGCTTCTCGAAACCAGGAGTCGGGAAATGCCTAAAAGTCAGCTTCGAGGGGCAGAAGTTGGCTAATGGAATCGACGCCCCCAAGACCACCATCCAGGTCTCCCAAACCAAACGATGCAACAAGAGTCTAACAGTGGAAGCATTCATCGGCAAAAACAAGTGCGTGGCTACTATCGATACTGGCGCCACGGCTTCCATTGTAAGAAGAGATCTCGTCCAGAAGTCTTGGCTGCACAACACCAGCTGCTACTGTCTTAGAACCGCGACAGGGGAAGCGGCGAAAGTATACGGCGAAGTTCGCCTCACGTTACAACTAGCGGGGTTGGCCTTTTCCCATGCGTTCCTGGTGGCCGACATATGTGATGAATGCATCATCGGAGTGGACTTTATGAAAGAACATGACGTAATCATTGACATCGGGATGCAAGTTCTGCGGTACCGGAACGTAGAGATTCCAATGGTGTACGGAAACGAGAATGCAGCACATTTAAGGACAATACTCAGCAAGGACGAAGTCTTACCACCATCTTCCGAGACTATCATTTGGACAAAACTAGGGGGTGATCCTGGCAGCCACCGATTCTACCTATTGCAGCCAGATTCAGGAAGGAATTCCCCAAACTACATCGTGGGAAAAGTTTTAGTGGAGCCAAAGAACAGCCTGGTCCCAGTAAGGCTCATGAACTTAAAGAGCCATAGCGTCAAATTAAAACAAGGGGAGGTTATTGGTAAATGTGCACCGATATGTTCAATTTCAACAATAACCGAAAAGGAATTTGCGAAGCCCGTTTCATCAGCCAGGTTGGCCGAAGTAAGGGACATGATCCTCAAGCACTGCGAACTGGATCGGGATCAGCAAGCCATGGCAGAAAAGCTAATCGGTGAGTACGCTGATATATTTGCCTCACAGGATGGAGAGTATGGTCGAACACATCTGGTGCAACATCGCATAGACACTGGGGATGCCAGACCAATTTGTCAGCCTGCCAGACGACTACCACTGGCAAAGCAGACGGAGGTTACGGATATGGTGTCAATGATGGAGAACGAAGGGCTCATCGAAAGTTCTAAGAGTCCGTGGGCCTCACCTGTTGTACTGGTTAAGAAGAAAGACGGCAGCACACGATTCTGCGTGGACTATCGCAGACTTAATGATGTCACGAAAAAGGATAGCTACCCTCTGCCACGGATCGATGACACATTGGACACACTCTCAGGAGCTCGATGGTTTTCCACCCTTGACTTAAAGAGCGGTTACTGGCAGGTACAGATCGATCCAAAGGACCGAGAGAAAACTGCGTTCACTGCAGGAAATGGGCTGTGGCAGTTTACAGTAATGCCATTTGGATTGTGCAACGCTCCGGTAACTTTTGAGCGCCTAATGGAACACGTCCTACGTGGATTAACCTGGAAAACTTGCTTGGTGTATCTGGACGATGTGATCGTGATAGGAAAAACATTCGAGGAACATCGCGACAACCTGAAGAATGTGCTAGAACGGCTTCGAAGCGCTCACCTGAAGCTGAACCCAAAGAAATGTGACTTCTTCAGATCCGAAGTCAAGTACCTGGGCCACGTTATCTCGTCAGAAGGAGTGCGAACCGATCCAGACAAGGTGGAAGCTGTGAAAAACTGGCCAGTTCCAAAAGACAAACACGAACTCAGGAGATTTTTGGGCCTCGCCACGTACTACCGACGATTCGTAAAGGACTTTGCCGGAATCGCGAAGCGCTTGCACCAGCTGACGGAAAAAGGAAGGCAATTCAAGTGGTCAGGTGAGTGCGACAATAGCTTCAAGAACCTTAAGCAACAACTATGCGAAGCGCCAACACTAGCATATCCCATTCCCGGAGAAATGTTCATCGTGGATGCAGATGCAAGTAACGTCGGCGTCGGAGCGGTTCTTTCGCAAGTACACAATGGCCAAGAGAAGGTAGTAGCATACTTCAGCAAAGTGCTCTCCAAGCCCGAAAGGAACTACTGCGTGACCAGGCGAGAACTTTTGGCGCTGCTTCTGGCGACAAAACACTTCCATAAATACCTCTACGGCCAAAAGTTCCTTTTGCGCACAGACCACGCGGCTCTAAAATGGCTGCTGCAGTTCAAGAATCCGGAGGGCCAGGTCGCAAGATGGATTGAACGGCTGCAGATGTACGACTATGAAATACAGCATCGTAAAGGGAAACTTCATTCTAATGCGGATGCATTGTCCCGCCGACCATGTAAGAGCGACTGCAAGCATTGTGTGCGGCAGGAAGAGAAGAACCTTCTTTCCATCCAATGGGTAAGAGCTAAGCCTATCGCTGGTTGGAGTACAGAAGAAATCCGCAACGCTCAGAAAGAAGACCCAGATATCGGGCCGATATTAGCGTGGAAGGAGTTTATGGAAAAGCCAAATGGACAAGATATCTCGGACAGGAGCCCCACTCTCAAGGCATACTGGGCTCAGTAGGACTCCCTTCATGTGCAAGATGGTGTACTGAAAAGGAAATGGGAAAGGCCGGACGGGAAAGATTTTATAATGCAGCTTGTCTTGCCGCGATCAAAAGTACACGAGGTGCTACGGGAGATGCATGATGGAGCATCCGGAGGTCATTTGGGTGCAAACAAGACGCTGGAGAAGGTGCGAGAACGTTTCTATTGGCTCAGCGCAAGGGTAGACGTAGAGAGTTGGTGCCGAAAATGCGTCGTGTGTGCCGCCAGCAAGGGACCCAGAACGAAAACGCGAGGCAAGATGCACCAGTACAACGTGGGTGCACCCTTTGAACGGATTGCCGCTGACATCGCTGGTCCATTTCCAGAAACCGACAATGGTAACCGTTACATCCTAGTCGTCATGGACTACTTCAGCAAATGGCCGGAAGCGTTCGCCATCCCTAACCAGGAAGCGAAGACCATCGTGGAACAGATAGTCAACAACTGGGTGAGCAGGTTTGGCGTGCCCATGGAACTGCATTCTGACCAGGGACGAAACTTTGAATCGAAGATATTCCAAGAGGTATGTCAACAACTAGGAATCAAAAAGACGAGAACTACCCCGCTTCATCCACAATCCGACGGGATGGTAGAGCGCTTCAACAGAACCTTAAATGAACATCTCTCCAAGGTCGTAGAAGACCACCAGCGCGATTGGGATCGACAAATTCCTCTTTTCTTGATGGCCTACCGAAATGCAGTGCACAGTACTATTGGACATACTCCATCCGAAGTCTTGTTTGGTCGAGCAGTTCGGCTACCTAGTGAGGTGAAGTTTGGATCCCCTAACGATGAGCCCAAATGTGAAGAGGACTATGTGGCAGACCTCAGGGAAAGGATCCGAGACATACATCAGAGGACCAGGACGAGGATAAGGATAGCGAGTGACCGCATGAAAACCAGGTACGACACAAAGGCAACAACGTCCAGCTTCCACGAGGGAGACCTAGTATGGCTGTACAACCCACACCGGCAAAAGGGGAGGTCACCCAAGCTGCAGCAAGACTGGGAGGGCCCTTATAAAGTGGTCACACGCATCAATGACGTCGTCTTCCGGATCCAGCGTGGAGTAAGAGGCAAGATGAAAATTGTCCACCTGGATCGTCTTCATCGTTACCATGGCAGTAATCCAGATGATCTTGTTCGGGACGAACAAGTTTAAGAGGGGGGCAGTGTAGCATTGACTACAGGATGGTTTGTGTACCAAAAACTAAAACACTGTATCTCAAACTGTGCAACGACATCTATTGCCTACTAGTAGTAAATATTCCAACCTGATGTGCTTACGTTCCAACCTGGTGTGCTTACGTTCCACAATTGTTCCACACAATATCCCAATATTCCATGATCCTCAATTCACCCGGAGAAACATCTAGCATGTTCTAGAACCCCTTGCAATTTCCTATAAATACCCATACCACAACCAACGTCGACACAGTTGTTTATAAGTGAATACAGCGAATACAAGAGATATCCGACCAGTGGTGAAAGCAAGCGACATTGTGAAAATAAATCTGTAGCGACCGTTTATTTTGAAATAAATAAAGAATAAAGTGATTGACTATTGTGTTAAAGTAAAAATGGTGTTTGATAATAAATAAACGATTAAAATACACAAAAGAAGGTTTTATTTAAACGAACCCCAGAAAGACTATTACAATAACATATATGTACATGGTAGGACTCAATCCAAGACTTACCGCGGCCAGTTTGAGACTATGGTACGGTTACCACAATAAACAGAACTGCGATACATTTTGAAAAGAGGGTGCAATTAAATTGATCAGTTTGGGACCCCCTTCCAAGAATGTCACCAGCTGGACAAAGGTAAATGAAAAGCAAGGAAAGTCCGACAGCGTGTTCATTTTTCTTATTTTCTATTGCTAGGCGTGGGTGAATATAAAAAAAAACTGCCTTTGGAAGAGAATGCTATAAGAATAACTGCGATTAACATGCCATATATTAGATTAAGTGAATTTGATTTACCTTTTAACGTTCTTCTCTTTATTTTGTTTAACTCTTCTTGCACAAATATATATAATGTGTTCATTCGATAATGAACACCTCTGGAACTGAAAATGAAAACTTCATTCGAGTAAAATTTATTACTCGAGTGAAATTTGTGTCGAGAGAGACCTGGAATAATCATGCTTATCTTCAAACTTCTTATTTTATTCAACCGCCAAGTCATCAGCATAACCGACGGTGGCGTAGCTTTATCTATGAAGATCTATTGACAAGGTGTCGATAAATATTGACCATAACAAGGGGGAAGAACTCGCCCTTGAGGACAGCCTTTTGCTGCAGTTACAGACACCGACACTCCTCCGGATTAGGAGGTAATGAATCGTCTTACCAGCATGGCCCTAATCCATTGGTTGCTCGATTTTTCGATACCTCTGCTACTAATCGCCTTACGATCGAGTCGTAATCAGTATTATCGAACGCGCCCTCGATATAAAAAAAATGCACAACCTACTTTCAAGCAGTGGCCTATTTCACCAACTTACAAATTGTTGTTCACAAGTATTTTTTTTAACAAATTTGTAGAAAAAATCGATTTTTTTTGATTTTACAAATGGAAATTTGTAGGAATTTCATTATTTCGGTTAATTTTCTTTGTTGCTTACAAGTACAAATTTGTTAAAATTCATTTTTTTTTGTAAGTAAGAACAAATTTGTTCAATTACTGAAAATTTCTTACAATAGAAAGATCGTGTGTTGATTTTATAACAATTTGTAATTTTCGAAAGGAATCGCTTTTCAAACCTAAAAATGTCTTTACTTCGAAGCATAGTAGCACCGATAGTGATATATGTAAGTGAAGATTTTATGCTAAATAGACGAAGAAAAATTTATCGACCGCGAATTAACTACGAAATTTCAGATTCTTTTGTTTTCAATGAAAAGTTTCGGTTAAAACGTGCTAAGGCAGAGGAAATAATAAGACAAATTGGACCTCGTATTGCAAATAAGTCTGAAAAAACTTTTCACTGACACCGATACAGCAATTTCTGACAGTTTTACATTGGCTTGGAAATGGAGGACAGTATCACGGGATCGCAGACATGCACGGTATATCTAAATCTACGGTATGCAGAACTGCCCATGGTGTTTGTTTAGCCATTGTTGGTAATTTCTTTGAAAATACTGTACGTTTGCCAGAAGAACACGAAAGCATTCGTGAACGGTTCCTTAATATTGCTGGTAAATATAATCTACCTTACAGACCCATCTACTTGAAATTATGATTAATATTTTCTTAAGGTATGCTATTTGCTTATGGATGTATCGATGGAACGCTAATTAAAATTGACTCACCTAACGAGTTCGAATCAGCGTATGTCGATAGACACGGCAACCACTCAATTAATTGTATGTTGGTTTGCGGTCCCGACTATACATTTTATAATGCTTACGTTAATTGGCCCGGTAGTGAGTACTCCGAAGAAGCCCGTTATTTTCAACATTTGAAAACGGATTCCGGCCTTTTCCTCACTGCGTTTTACTTGCGGATACGGGATATCCATTAAAAGATTGGCTGATGACACTGGTTACGAGAACCTCATCTCCAGCAATCGACCGTTATAATAGAGCGCACAAATCGACTCGAAGGATAATAGAAAATGCGATTGGTATTCTAAAAATTAAATTTCCTTGTCCCAACCATTTGAGAGCGCAACCACGTTCGGCAATTCAAATTATAAAGTGCTGCAAAATTTTGACAAACATTTTCTGACAAGATGAAACCAATGACAGCTTTGAAGTGCCAACAAGGGATGAAGTGGAGGAAGAAAAAAACCTTCATGATAACTTTGACAACTTAGATGGCGAAAACACATTGACATATATTTTAAACTATTTTTCTTGAAACTAATAAAAAATTAAAACTAGCTTCAAAAACATAAATATATTCTTCTTTTTTGGTAGATATTTTGTTACACTATTTTTCTTAAAATTAAAAAAAAATTCCTTCGACAATAGGCGAATCTTTGCCCATAATATCAATTATTATATTGTCTAGATCTGTCAATTTCGACTGCGGGCCACCAGCTGCCCCTGTTTTTTTACTGTTGTCCACTTTGACCTTGGCAACAATAGTAAGCAAAATTTAATGAGGCATGATGTGCAACATATAGAGGGTGAATTTCATAAGATGCAATAAAAGGCTGAGAAAAAAATTGTATGGGAGAGTGGATAACAAATCAACAAAAGCACGTACAGTGAAGTGTTATAGCTTTTTTGAAAGATAATATCCAATTCTATTCAATTGTCGCATACAATTTTTTCCTCAGCCTTATGAAATTCACCCTGTATAAAAATGTTTACCACAGTTTTTCGTCTTAAATTTTGTCACACAACATCTCTAAGGTATTTCCAATCCTTATATAATGAAATTCCATGAGATTTTATGTTGTTGAAAATTTTTTGCCACTCGCTAACTTTAACACTATGTGTTATGGTATTAGAAAATTTACCGAATAAAACATTTTTCTTATCGCAAATTAAACCGGCGATAAAAATGTAGTTCTGTTTATTCATTTTGATCTTTGATGTTATTGGACTTACAAAATTATGAAACGCTTTTTTTTTGTATTTGTAAAAAACAAATACAATTTCCCTTCATTTTTTCTCTTCTTAACAAATTTGTTGGAATTAAGTTTGCAGTTTGTGAAACAGAAAATCAGTAAACAAATTTGTAAATGTAATCAATAAATACAAATTTGTAATTTTAATTGTAATTTGGTGAAATAGGCCACAGATAGTCAAGAACTGCAATAAAGAGCAAACGACTTAAGACGCTTTCCTGGTGCACCCCGACTTTGATTGGGTACTCTTCGGTTATTCCAGCTGGGTATCTTACTCTTGCTCCTTCGTACATGTCCATGATTATCTGTACATAGATTTCTGGAATCTCTTGATGTCTTAGCGCCACTTATATCAGATCTCGTAGTTGTGTGTTGAATGCCTTTTCAAAGTCAAGTAATACAATATGCAAATCCCTTAAGGAATCACAATGTTTTTTATTATGACCCTTATACAGTAGAACCACTCTGATCGGTCACTTTTGGAACTGGGGGTATGGTCGGAACGCAAAAATAGGTCGGATTATCAGAAAAAAGTAAAATAAGCAACCTTTCAACTCAAGAATGACTATAGTGTTCTCTACAGTAAAAACATTGCAATAAATCGCACAAAAGCTGATATTATTAATGAAAAAAAGACAATACTGTATGTACACTATATCAAAAAATTGCACATACAGCAGTTAAAATTGGAAGCATTTTTTAATGTTTTATGAATTATAACAAAGTGCTTATACTTTTTGCCTTTTTGCTATTAATTCTGATTAGTACTATCACAAATAAGAAATACATATCAAAAATTAGCAATTTTGTATGGAAACAATTACTTTTTTGCTAGTAAAAAATCCCCATCCAAATACCAGCACAAAACGGTACTATTTTCTTGTGAATTTTCACGATCAGGATTTGAACAGATTTCAGTGAAGTCTGCAGTAGTCGTTTAATGTGCAAAGAGCTCAGTATTCCTTGATTTTACAAAGTTTGTGCTAAAATGTCTGCATCGCACAAGAAAGTTCCAGTTGACATAAAAAAATGATTGTAAAGCTTAAAGATGAGGGCAAAAGTTATATGGATATATCAAGGACTGTGGATAGACCACGTCCAACAGTGCAAAGTGTTATAAAAAATTTTGAAAAAAAAAATAAGAGTTTCGATATCGCCCCAGGAAGAGGTCGTAAAAAAATTTTAAACAATTATTTAGAAGGAAAAATTGAACGAATTATAAAGAACGACCCCAAATCCAGTGCTCCAAAAATAACTGCAGAACTTAATAAATATGAAGGAGTAACAGTAAATGCTCAGACCACACGGAACTTCCTGCATAGCAAAGAATACCATGGACGCGTGGCAAGGAAAAAACCACAAATTTCCAAGATTAATGCAGCTCGGCGTTTGGCTTACGCAAATGAATACATGACGAAATCAGATGACTTTTGGAAAAACGTAATATTTGTAGACGAAAGTAAATTTAACGTCTTTGGATCTGAGGGTCATCGATTTGTGTGGCGCAAAGCTAATACAGCTTTGGAAACGAAGAATTTGAGACCTACTGTGAAACACGGTTGTGGCAATATTATGGTCTGGGGAGCGATGGGAGCAAATGAGGTGGGAAATCTGTTTTTCTTGAAACCACAATGAACAAACACAAGTACCTACAGATTCTTACGGAAAACTTGAAGGCTAGTGCAACTAAAATTGGTTTAAAGGACGATCTTCTTTTGGTTCAGGACAACGATTCAAAGCATTCCTCCATGCTAGTGAAGGAATGGTTGCTGTACAATGTAAGATTTGTGTTACCGCATCCACCAGACCTTAATCCCATCGAGCATCTTTGGGACATTTTGGAAAGGAAGTTCCGGGAACACCACATAACAAGCAAAAATCATCTTAAAGACCTTATTTTAGAGGAGTGGAACCACATATTGCCCGAAGTCAGTAGTAAGCTAGTTTTGCAATGAAGAATCGCTTAAGAGACGTTTAGATGTATTTACTACATACGAGTGCATACTGTACACACTGTAAAAACTGATGTTAGCCTATAGTAAAAAATTACTTCGAAAAAAAGCCAGTTATAGATTTCTGTTTAGAGGATGAAATTCTGGACTTAGCTGCAGTGTTCCTCCATTTCTTGATCCACACAATGTCCGTAGGTGTTGAGGTTGAGTTTTGCTCGATGTTCTAAAGGGCAATATCAAAAGCGTTCTTGGCATTGGTGTGTGAAATCCGG
The DNA here is from genome assembly GCA_945910035.1 of Brachypalpus laphriformis. Lineage (NCBI taxonomy): Eukaryota > Metazoa > Arthropoda > Insecta > Diptera > Syrphidae > Brachypalpus > Brachypalpus laphriformis. The sequence continues at coordinate 42,446,716 of OX246753.1, forward strand.
ATAGGGGGTTCGTCATCATCACCGTCCGAGTCCTCGTTCACAGTTTCTTCACTAATTAACTTCTTTAACGATTTCCTCTGTGTCGTTGTTTTGCTCGTCTTCGATCTGGTTAGTTTCGGTCATACCTTCCGACCAAAGCTTACGCCAATATTTTCGCAGCGTGTCAGGATTCAGTTCCTCCCTTGACTCAGCAATCGTAAAGATAGCATCTTTGATGTTGAGGGATTTCATAGCTTCAAATATGTTACAACCTTCTTCCGACTTTTCTAAAATTGAGCTAATGTACTTTCTGCGATAGCGCCTCTTTAACCATTTTATCACTCCCTGATCTATTGGTTGGATAACTGATGTGACATTTGATGGAAGGGAGATAGCTTCTATGTCCCGTTTCACTAAATCCTCCTCAGATGGATGTGATGGTGCGTTATCCAGAGCACTAACGGGGAGCTTTTTTGTTTCAAGTCTTTTTCAACAGGTGGAACGAACTCGTCGAAAAACCAAGATTTGAAAAGATGGCAGTCTATACAAGCAGATTTTTGATTGCGGTAATAAACCGGCAAGAAAGATAGGTTTATGTTTTTGAATGCCCTAGGCTTCTTAGATTTGCCAATAATGAACAGAGCTTGTGTGTACCATCAGCGTTGTTGCAAGGAGCAATGGTAAGCCTATCTTTTATAAGTTCCGTTCCTGCAACGGTTTCATTTGGCAGCGTTTTATAGATTAGGCCTGTCTCGTCTCTTTCGCGACGGGCGGTGAGTCACCGACGAGTTGGGACACGTTTCTCGACTCCGACCACGGTCGGATTAACCGAAGCGACGGAATAGCCGAGGGCGGACTAGAGTGGTTCTCCTGCACTTTGAATTGCACTGATCATCAAATAGCTCATATGTTATTTTCATCAGAGATCATATAAATTGTATAATCGGGTGCATATATCGCTGGCTGCGTAAACTGTGGCTATCTGTTAGTTTTACCACTCTTGGTACTCATCGCAAGTTGGTAGTAGCATTGTTTCTACCAATAATTACATTGTGTAATTATCCTATCATTTAATCATCTTAACTCTTCAAGACCTTTTTACATTCACGCTATCAGGCTATGGAACTCTGTACCCCTTCACATCAAGAGATCTTTTAATTCTAGAAACTACAAAAAGTAATTATTGAAATATTTTTCAGTTATAGATTAAATTCCCCCTATCCCTTCCTAGCCCTTTTAAGATAGTTCATTATTTATAATTATTTAGGTATATATTATTATTATAAAAAATTCCAAACTGCTTTTAACACACATTAATAATATCATATCTGTTTAGTACTATAAAGGACCAAGTCTTACAAATCAAATATTGTACTTTGTTGTGAGCAATAAATTGAATTGAAATTGAATTTTATCAGGAGGACAATTCTCCCATAGGCATTCCAACAAGAACACACAAATACTATTGCTGTAATTGTTAATCAGACATGAATATATGGAATGAGAATGAGAATGGAACAGTAAGGATATATATCGACAGATACAGACTAAAAAAGTTGTTTCAATGGAGAAGTATGTGCTATGAGTTATTTTTGCAATGTTTCCTGGATTTTGATATATTTTACAAACATTCTTGCTGCAGGCCAAAGAAGATTCTTAGAACATTTAACTGAACATAGATCTTCTTTTTTTTTCATACACATATGCAAGTAGGGGTGGTTTTGAATAAAAGGATTTTGTTGCATAGCATACGAGTATGTACCATTTATCTATGGTCTTACTGCTTGCGATAAGGGGTTGCTTCGTAAGAAGAGGTAAATGCTATCATTTCTCGAAGTACGTAGCAGTATGAGCATAGTATATTTATACATGTCGAAAAATAAATCTTAAAGAATTTTAACTTAAACTGAAACATTCAAATTTAATCTCTAGCTTTGATGGTAACTCGTGCTGAAGTAGAACTTTGTCCCAGAGCTATGGCATTGATTGAGGACTTTTGTTTTCATGACAACCAGAGAAGAATATCCAATTCCAGAACCATGGAGGTTTCCAGGAAGAGTTTTAATTTCATAACAATGATTTGTGCAGCTTACTTACTTACTTAAGTAGTTAGGTAGCGCTATAGTTCGGGGTGAAGCTGGGCCTCAACCAACAAGCATCTCCATTTACCTCGGCTAGTTGCCTTTAGTTGCGCATCATGTTTCCGCTTGAGCTTGTGCGCGACACCTACAGCAAAGAGGTCATCTCCTGCGCCGTCTCTTTAAGATAGATTTGAGGACTCTGCGGGCAGGGGCGTTTTTGTCCATTCGATCTATATGCCCTAGCTATCTCAAATTCCCAATACGCAGTTTCCTGACTAGGTCGATGTCGTGGTACAGGTCGTATAGTTCGTCATAGAACTTCAAAATCCGTCAACGCAAACGGGACCGAATATCTTACGAAGAAGAGCTTTCAATAAAGTCCATGTTTCGTAAAGCAGGACTGGGATGATACTTATACGGAGTATCCTTAGTTGTTTAAGATAAGGTTTCACTATTGAATTGCTTCTGCTTCAATTCTTGTAAGCGTATCAGTGACAGCAAGCTGAGTTCTCCAATTATATCAACATTGTCGGTGTATGCAGAAATTGTATAGACTTTGATAGATTGTGCCTCCGGTGTTGGCTTGTGAGTTCCGCACAATCCGTTCAAATACAATATTAAAGAAATCACAGCGTGTCACTTTATCGAAAACCTTTCTGACATCAAAGACTTCGGTGAGGTTATTACCAACCTTGATGGAGCATCGAGCATTCTCCATCGTCATCTGGAACAGAAGAACAAGTTTGACAGAGATGTCCAAACTAGTCATAGCTCTATATAAATGCTGCCATGAGCACCCTTGAAATCAATAAAGAGATGATGAGTACCGATTTGGACTTCCTGGGTTTTCTCCAGGATCTGTCGAAGTGTGAAGATTTGATCGATGGCGGACTTTCCTGGCCTGAAACCGCACTGATAGGGACCAACCAGGCTGTTGATAAAAGATTTCAGGCGTTCACACAATATCGCAGAGAAGGTCTTGTATGCGATGTTGAGGAGATTTATGTCTCAATAATTGGGCCAGTTGAAAGAGTCTCCTTTCTTGTGAATCGGACAAACGATGCTGAGATTCCATGCATGAATCATACACTGGTCTGACCAAATCTTAATGTTTGCTCTCTACCAATTCATCACCAGTTGCCTTGAAAAGTTTGGCTGGTAAGCCGTAAGGTCCAGCAGCTTGTTGAGTTTTAGCTTGGATATTACTATCCTTATTTATGTTGAATGGTTCGTTCTTCCTGGCAATGGGATGTTGGTCTTCGTCGCTGTTATACAGTCTGCAGAACTAGTTTTTCCATATTCTCAGCACCAACTGTGATTACGAGGTTTACATTTTCACCTCTACAGGTTTCTGTACAGGTTTTGCTCCTCTCACACGTTGCTACATATTACCTTTGGTAAAACTTCCGCACATTGTTCCTGGAGTATAAGCTCTCATTATCCTCGATAGCGTGCTTCTCATGCTCTTTTTTCTTCTTTTGGAAAAGCTGATGTTCTTCCCGGGTCTTGCTCGTAGAGCCCTGGAGTAGCTCTCGTCTTCCTTTGCAGCGCCTTTTGATTCGCTGCATGCATTCGTCGGCGAAATCCGGCAAATCAGTTACGGTGTTACTGTTGGCGTTTTGGCAGCGTTGCCACTAGTCTTCGGGACTTGACATTGGTGGCATAGGGGTGGTTGAGCGATTTCAAATGCGTGTTCAGAAAAGCGTTCGACGTTAAATATTCTCAAAGTGGTTCTTCTTTGTTGCGTCGTTTGGGATATCCGCATTGCTACCTCGGCTAATGATGCAAGTCTATGGTGGTCGCTCGGAAAGTCCGGACATCCAGAATAATGGAGTCATGTCTTGCGTCGATCGCAATGTGATCAATTTGATTGATCGTTACATGATCATGAGGAAACCATGTGCTTGCTAAAGTGAGGTTTCGCTCCATAGCGAAGTAGCGGGAACATCTTATTCTATAAACCTTTACAGAAGACACTAGACATGGGCCGAAATGCAAACTAGTGGATCACCATTCATCGCTATTTGATATTGCGTTCAAAAAATAACCTCAAACATTTTATGTATACGAGTACATACGAGTATATACAACACCAACAAACTACCATTGGCATGTTCTATCGATTCATTCAACTTTAAGTAAGCATTTAATGCATAATGTATCGCTCAACCACAAGGTTCCATTTCAAGCACAATTCGATATTCCTTCTACGACTATCGTACAAAAGGGACACTCAAACGGCTCCCAAAAGGAAATAAAAAGGAATTCTACAAATTGGAATTCATCCATGAACGTGTCCTTCGCCTTTTTATCTCAAAAAACATACAGGAAATAAAACGCACAAAGACGAGATTCCGTTCTGAGATGAAAGTGCTAAAAAGGAATTTCCAATAGGGTTATACAATTTCGTTGGTATCCATACGCTCACACGACTGTGATAGCATATTGTATTCGGATGCCTTCTCGAGAAGGTAAATCCTTTAAACAATATTCATCATCATCATCATCAGTACAAGGAGAAGAAACATTCCTCTGTGCAGCTTGTCTTTTTGACTCTATATACGTCTCTGTTCTTGTCCGTCTGTCTTTCGTGGACTAGAATCTAGGACATGACATAGTGGTGAAATGGAATTCAATTTTGCAAAGAGGTTACCACTACTGCATACCACTCTCAGACAGCCACACTATGCCGACCCGTTGTTGTGTCGTTCTCACCTGCAACATTACTCGCAAAGTGTTGCTCTTTGTCCCTCCAATCAACCAACCAACCAACCCCCCCTACCACACAAATGATGGATCCTTGCTGGTTTTTTTTTCCTGCCTCAGGATCTAAAGTGTATACTCTGTGCATGTTTGTATTTCCAGGCAGTAAGCACGTAACTTGGTGTCATGTTGATGTGAGATGTGCTTGCAACTAGGATACGGGATGAATAAAAATTTTTCTAAAGGACTTTTCACTACTTCCCGCTTCCCCCACCCAGACACTTTGTATCCTCGACCCCATACTGTATACAGATGTTGAAATTCAATTTACTCGCTTTCACTGCAAGGATATGTGAGAGGACTACTGTTGACAGTCAGCTACGGTTTTTGTTTTAAATCTTTAAAATTACCATAATTAGATTATAAAAGGAGTAACCGTTATTTCCGAGATTAAATTGAGTTGACTTGTCAGAGAATGTAGCGCGGCTGAATCATAACTACAACCACAAATTTGAGGTTTCTCTTAAAATGCGGTCTAAACAAAATCTTTAAACCAAGGACGCACAGAAGATGGGGTTGGCTTTCGAGGGAGACCCGTCAAAAAAGAGTTAGAATTTGGTGAGCATTTCCCGACATAAATTACACCATCGAGGTTTTACCACTAACGAGCAGATGGATAACCAAGTGGATGGATGCTTGGATAGATGGACCGACAAGTGGATGGATAGATGGATAAATGGCTTGTTTGGGACTAATTCTAGGGGACGGTTGGATGGAATAGTGGCAGCCTAAGTGGTAGTAATTGAATTTTTCGGTTTCCTTCGTTAGGGTGCTTGTTCCTTTTGTCTTGTTTAAATATTTGACGGACGGATGAAAGAGAAATTACCCCCTAATTAGAATGTTATGCGAGCAAAATTAATTGTTTTCTGAAAGAGATAGAGACGAAGAAGATGAAGGATTCTAGGCTGGAGGTGATGGAGTGAGGAGAGGATTTGGTTATGGATGATTTCATTAGATGTGTTTCCTCAAGGAAATTACCACTTGGTGTAAAGGAATTAGGTTTCAAACGAAAATAATAATTCTAACCGCAAAGTAAAAGGGGTAGTGTGTGTTTGGAGCAGTTTGTTCGATATTATTGAATTTAAGAATGTGGGTTACAGGCGATCATTTTTTTTTTCAGTAAAAGCAAAGGGTAGATGGGTGTATGAATTTAAAGTTGACATTTTTGGAAGATTATCCACTTTTTGAGCATTTCATTAACAATACTTTCAGGAGTTGGTGGTTTAAAGTGTTTTTTTTTTTTTTTAGACTTTTCCTTATGCCAACTACTCGTGAGCTTTGTAAAGGACTACATATTACACCATCATGCTAGTACTTAACTGAGTACGAGCGAAAGTATCCAGGTTACAACAGGAACAGTGTTAGATATTAATTCAATTCTTTATGGCGTCCATTGATCCGGGAGTGGAATTCGGGTATAAGCTGACGTCTCCTCCTGCATTGGCTTATGACTTATGACTTACATTGATTTATTGCTTGCAGATCTCGTCAGTACTATATCCCTAGTGAATATATAGCACAATAGTTTTTCAAGGAAGGAGCTCGATTTTCAACTCAAATTCTTCGTTTATCTTACTGATATCCTTCTTTGTATTTTTATTACGGAAAGGATCTCGCATATATGTTACTACCTGACTTTGGAGATCAAAGCAGGACTGCTTTACTGTGTTTGTTAGCACGACGGAATTTTGCATACAGAAGCAAGTGAGGAACCCCAACTTTTCAAAAACCAGAAAACACTCGAATGAGGAAAAAAAGAAATGCGATCGAAGGAATGGTGTTCGAAAATTTTGCTTAAATGTAAAGAGTGCTTACAAAGGAGAGAACAAACGCCCGCAGCGTAAAGTATGGAAATCTAGTAGTAGATTCGCAATGCATGCGGAGGATATGGAAAGGCTGTTAATCTAGCTGTCAGTCAGAATAAACGATTAGTCCATAATCAGAAATTTCGGAGAGGTACCTACAATCAATTTTAAGTTCAACTTCGACGGACACCACCCATGGATGAGGTGTCATCCTGCTCGCTTCTTTTGATATCTATGTTCACTATAGTCTGACTAATCATCATGAATATATGATACTTGTACTCTAATTGTTGAAATTTACTTTGAAAATTGGTCGACGATTTACGAAACTTAAGAACGACTTCGTAATTTTAATTGCACACATAATTGTCCATCTGAGCAACCAATAGGTGGTCAAATGGTAGTGCATGCGATTACACGAAACCATAAGCGTTTTGATTTAGCCTATACATACCAACAACTACCCTCCACCTCCATGTTGGTGATCGCTGGGTGCCTAGTACCTTAATCCGAGAAATGGGTAACCAACCTCTTTGAAAGATCTTTGCGGCAGCAGACAAAAGCGGGAGGATAAAAGCTTTCTCAATAGAGCACTTCTTCTTGTTCCAGACGGCAGCGGACGACTTCCCTAGATGGAGTTAACGGTGTCGTCTACAGTTCCAGTAAGATATAACTTAGTGAACACCGAGTTGGTTCGACGTATTCGGATCACATGTCGGTAAGGTATTTCCAACTTTGTTCAGGACCTTAGAATAGAAATGGGGGGAGAGAAGCTCTTAATGGGCCAAAGGCAGCGCTCAAACTTCCATAGTGGACTACTGGCACCGGCGTCCTAGGGGTTTAACAAATGAAACTGGCCCTCTAGGTTGACTGTTTTGCCATCGGGGTAACTTCCATACTAAATAAAAAAATACTGGCTCCGAAATAACCACACGCCCGGATACAAAAGATTCAACTGTTAATGAGCCCAGTAAATGAAATAAGGACAATACCCTTCGGATCTGTACTTGGAATGTTAGGATCCTTAACAAACCACGTGCAAGTGAACAATAAGCAGAGGTCCTAGACTGCTATAAAACAAATATAAGCACCACCCAGGTAGTGCGATGGGATGGGCTGGATAAAAAAAAGATAAAAAACTATGACATCTACTACGGTGATTGCTGCAGAGGCAGAAAGCAGCACTTATCCGCATTTGCTATACACGGCAGACTTAAGTAAAAAGTCTTAAGTTAAGTTAAGTTAAGGCAATTCGTATCAAGGCAAAATTCGCTAACAAAAGCCTGATATGTGCGCATGTCCACACGGAATAAAAGGACTCTGCCACCAAAGATGGTTTCTATGAGCTCATCGACAAAATATATGAGCAACGTCCTTAATACGACATTAAAATCATATTGGATGATTTTAACTCAAAATTGGAAAGAAGGACTACTTTGGTAGGGCAGTCGGTATACATAGCCTACACCAAGCGAAACGTCACTGTAGCAAGCACATGATTTCCTTTTCTCGATATTCACAAGCAGACGTGACGGCCCAATCATCCTGTGACGATCGACCAAATTGATTATATTGCGATCAACGCAAGACATGCCTCCAGTTCCTCTAGAAACAATGTAAGGAAGTTTTACCAAAAGCTGAAAGTCAGAGGAGGATATCCCGTACAGAAACCTGTAGAGATGAAAATGGAAACCTCGTAGTAGAATCACAGTCGGTGCTGAGAATGTGGAAAAACTGCTCCTGCAGATTGTATGATGGCGACGAAGACCAACATCAGGCAGAATAAACCATTCAACATAGACGATGATAGCAAAAATGTCCGTCCATCTGACCAAAGCGAAGTGAGGATAGCAATGTTCAAACTGAAATCTAACAAGGCTGCTGGACTTGACGGCTTGCCGGCCGAACTTTTTAAGACAGCTGGGGATGAATTGGTAGAGAAGATACACCAACTCATCTCTAAGATTTGGTCAGACGAATGTATGCTTGATGAATGGAATCTTAGCATCATTTCCCCAAACCACAAGAAAGGACACGCGCTAATTATAGAGGCACCAGTCTGCTCAAAATCGCATACAAGATCTTTTCTGAGATATTGTTTGAACGCCTAAAATTTTTTATCAACAGCCTGATTGGACCCTTTCAGTGCAGTTTTAGGCCAGAAAAGTCCACCATCGATCAAATCTTCACACTTCGGCAGATCCTAGAGAAAACCCAAGAAGTCCAAATCGATACTCATAATCTCTTAATCGATTTCAAGGCCGCCTATGACTGCATCGATAGAGAAGAACTATATAGAGCTATGTCTAGTTTCGACTTCTTTTTCCTTTTTCAGCGAGGCTATGATCCGAAAATAAGGGATCACAACCATCCCACTTCACCGCATTTCTACTGATCCGCCTGTGGGGTTCGCCTATTTGAACTCAGAAAATATAGATTTTGGATCACTCAGTTACTGAGGCTAATGAAATGCTGATCTCGTCGCATTTGTGAAATCCAGGCGTTTATAGGCCTGCCTTTCCTAGATCGCGATGTCTTTGGAACGTGCATTGATATCGGCTTTTTAACAGGGTTCAAATGATCTCTTCTTTGAACGTGGCAATACCAGCTGAGCCGGTCGCGCTTTATCTTTTATACGATGGTTTCCTTGACGTGAAAGCTTCCACGGATCTTCGAACTTCAGCTTTGTCACTTCTGTTGTCATGCGAAGCATCTTCATCTCAGCTGTCGTTAATTTACTCTCATGCCATGTCTAGTTTTGACATCCTTGCCAAACTTGTCGTTGTCGTCTGTGCAGGATGACGATGGAGAACGCTGGCTGCTCCATCAAGATCGATAGTGATCTTACCGATACCTTTAATATCAATAATGGTTTTAGACAAGGTGACCTGCTGTCATGTGACTGCATTAGTATTTTACTTGAACGGATTGTACGGAACTCACAAGCTAACACCAGAGGCATAATCTATCAAAAGTCCGTACAACTGCTTGCATACACCAACCATATTGACATTATTGAAACAACTCGATGTGCTATCTCCGGTGCGTTTGTAAGCATTGAAGCAGAAGCGGCCAAAATGGATTTAGCGATAAACGAGTTCAAACCAAGTAGGCTGTTTGAAAAGTTCTCGACCTGACCAATAGAAAATTGAAAATCTGATAACTTTTCTTTATTCTTTTTCTACATATTCTCCTCTTATTTCAATATATGGTACTTCTCCCATCTATGTTCCAGGGCTTCTTTACCTTTTTTACAAGCCGATTCCCCCAACTCTTCAAAAAACCGCTTCGTCTCAGCTATCACCTCTTCGTTGGTTGGAAATGTTCGTCCAGCCAAGTGCCTTTTTAAATTAGGGAACAGTTAATAGTCTGATGGTACAAAATCAGACGAATAAGGTGGGTGGTTCAGTACTCCAAATCGGAGTTCATGGAGCTTAACCATGACAACAACTGATTTGTGCGCCGGTGCATTATTTTGGTGAAAAAGAATTTTCTTTTGGCCTAACTCGGTTTTTTTCCGCGAATTTTTTTCAGCTAATTTATCTAACAGATTAGCATAGTATTAACCAGTAACAGTTTGCCCTTAGGTAATCAATAAAAATAATTCCGCTGTAATCCCAGAACAGATATCGATAGAACAACTGATTATGTCATCCTACACAGACTTCAATAAGAATTATTCCACGTTTATTTCCGAAAGGCAAGAGTGGGACTCCAACACATACCCCAATGAACAGGTCATTCAGCTCTATACAGGCGGGTCTAAAATGGATACAGGACCTGGTTCTGGAGTCTTCTATGAATCACTCAATATCAACGACTCATACAAGCTCCTAGATGACTGCAGTATCTTCCAAGCCAAAGTTTTCGCTATTGAAAGTGCAGCACAGACTATTCACAGAAAGAAACTTAATCCTTCCAAGATTACCATCTTCGTAGATAGTCAAGCGGCAATCAAGACACTAGACAGCGTGGAAGTTAGATCAAAAGCAGTTTCCAGATTCCGAAATTCACTGAACAATATATGCAACACCCATGAGGTAACTCTCTGCTTGGTTCCCGGACATAGTAATATAGAGGGGAATAAGATAGCAAATGAACTAGACAGAAGGGGATCAGCATTGGAGATAGAACACATTCAGACATTAGTAAAAGTTCCTATTGGTGTACTAAAAAGCAAAATCGACCTCAAAACAAGAGAACTGATTAACTCCGCATAGTTTACCAGAGGCGACTGTATCATATCTCGCAGTTTATGGCCCATACCGGATGAAGGAAGAACCAAAAGCCTGCTGGCAATGAATAAAAAAGAAGTCGGTATCTTGATAGGTGCACTTATAGGACACTGCGCGACAGGCGAAATGGCCATACGACTAGGCATCAACTCACCCGCGCACTGCAGAAGCTGTCAAGATGCGGAAGAGATAGAAGGTATCAAACACTTGCTGTGTGACTGCCCAAATCTACAAAACTGCCGCATATACCACTTGGGCAACAAGTTCTTTGAAGATCTAAGTGATCTTGGGCAAGCTCCACTAAAGAACATGATACGATTCATAAACAGCTCAGGGTGGTTCGCCAATGGACCGGCCGATAGATAGAGATAAAGAAAGAGTAAGTTTTTACAGGTTCCACAATATAAAGGGAAGCACAATGGACCGTTTGGCCCCCGTGAGAAGCACTTAGGTGCACTTCCCTCTAACCTAACCTAACCTAATCCCAGAACACTGACGTCATCACTTTTCCGGCCGATACACATGTCTTGGCTTTCTTCGGCGAAGGAGAACCGTTATGTTTCCATTGCTCCGATTGTTCTTTTGTTTCAGGAATATAGTGGTGAATCCAGATTGCACCAGTGGTTATAAATCTTCTCGAAAAATCGCTAGTATTCCTTCGAAATAACGCACTTTTAATCGTCGGTCTTCTAAAACCGACGGCATCGGTCTTCTGTCGACGGCCTACCGTTCCTCGGATCACTTTCGACGCTGTCTCTGCCATGTTCAAACAAAGCTGCCCACTTTTTTTTTACCGTGGAATACGAAGGCGCAGATTCCCCCAATGTGTTATCAAAGTCTTCCTTCATTCCTTTTGACACAATATTTAATCACGGCTCTGATTTCAGTTTTCTCCATTTTTTTTTTTTTTAGATAGAAGCAGATTCGTTCAAACAAAAAATCGTAGAAAAATAATTATGCGACCAACTGTAACGAAACTTGACACACAACTAACACAAATAGCCCTCGTATGTTGTCGACAAGAAGGGACAATCAACAGCGACAAATTGGACAGAACGTCACAGTGGGCAGCTATAGCTTCGAGGTAGTAAGAGACTTTATCTATCTCGGCTCTGCTATTGACTCTGACAACGCTCCGGTCTGCATATTCTTCAAATCTGACCTAGAGAGACGACGCAGGAGAAACCAACTTGAAGTGAGCAACTGAAAGCAACTAGTTAAAGACCGAGGTAAATGGACATGCTCGTCGCTTTTGGATGGCAAACGACTAACAAAGGCCTCGTAGGGGCAGCATCTCCCGATAGGTGCTGGTCCGCTAAGTAACGAGTAGGAGCCACTGGAGCCGAAAACCTAGCAGCTCTGTTAGTAAGCCCTACTCCCACCTCCTCGTGGAGTCATCTGGGAATTTCTTCGGAAATTGCTAACGGGAGAGTACGAATGGCGAGCTTCCTGCGCCAAAAAACAGGATAAGTGTCGATTGGTCTGTGGCCCAGCGAGCCGCAACCGTAAAACAAACTATTGCTCCGAAACGGAAACAATCGCCTCGGATAAGGACGGATAATTTGTTGACGACCTTTGGACCTATCGGACATGGACAACGATCGGATTCTGGAACGTTAAGACCCTCCTGGACTCACTCAAGGAAGGGCCTTATAACGCCAGATTCATCCAATTAGAGCGCGAATTCGCACGGTATAAAATCGACATCTTAGGGCTGAGCGAGATAAGATGATACGATGCTGGGGAATACATCTCCTCAACAAAAAGCATTGTCATGCTCTACTCTGGTAAACCAGCTGGAAGTGCACGGAGTTCTGGCGTAGGACTCATGCTAACTCCAATAGCACGTAGTAGCCTCATATCCTGAAAACCCCATAGTGACCGGATATTGACAGCTAGGTTCCAGAGTAGAGTTAGAAAAATTACCATCATACAGTGTTATGCTCCGACTCTAGACGCGACTGAGGATGAAAATGATAATTTTTATAGCCACTTAGGTGCCGCCTACAACCAAACGCCTAATGGGGACATCGTAATGGTAATGGGAGATCTCAATGCCAAGGTGGGTAGCGACAACACCATGCTTAAGCACGTGATGGGAGTTCACGGCGTGGGAGACCGTAATGACTATGGTGAGCGGTTTGTGAACTTCTGCAATACCAACCGCCTAGTCATCGGAGGTTCGCTGTTTAAGCATAACACCTGCTCCTGGGTCTCTACTGATAGGCAACGAACATCCAACCAGATCGACCACATTGCGATCAGTCGCCGCCTTATAAATTGTCTCCTGGACGTCCGAAACAGACGTGGAGCTGACGTCGGACAAGAACGAGATCACCATCTTATGGTAGCTCATTTACGCCTTCGTACTGCATCCGTCAACAGCAACCGCTCAAACCTACTTAACATCACCAGGTTTAATATCGTCAGGCTCAAGGTTCCCCAAGTGCGCCAACAGTTCAGGGATCATCTTGCCTTAGAAGCAGAAGCAATCAGCAGCATATTGCAAGAGAACATGGATGACCACTGGAGTGCTGTGAAAAATGCTTTTGCGACTGGGGCACGCACGTATGTCGGTAAAAAGCAGAAGCACCACCGCACATGGCTTTCTACAGACACCTGGAGACGGATCGATGAGCGTACAGCAATCAAGGTTCGGATTGCAGCGGCCTCAGCAGTAGAGAGAACCGAGCTTGAAACCCAATACCGTGCGAAGAAGAAAGAAGTCCAGCGTAGTGTGAGAAGTGACAAACGTCAATATGACAACTCACTGGCCTTAAGGGCTGAAGAAGCAGCGAGTAGGTGCGACAGTAGGACTGTTTACAACATCACTAAGGAGCTCATTGGTGGTTGAAACTCCAAACAACATCCAGTGAAGAGTCTAGACGGTAACCTTCTGATTTCGGATGAGGATCAGCTCACTAGATGGAGAGAACATTTTGCTACAGTGCTAAATCACTTAGACGACGGCGGTATGATCTTGAATTCGAATGAGCAGTTCGAAGCAACAAATTCCCGAATTCGCACGGTACCTCCCAGTAAAACTGAAATAATAACAGCAATCAAGTCCCGCAAGAAGAACAAAGCGGTGGGTATTGATGGCATCCCTGCCGAGCTATTTCAAGCGGCGCCAAATACATCGGCAGATTTGCTGCATCCGCTAATACGGAGAGCTTGGGATAGTGAACAATTTCCACAGGAGTGGAAAAGGTGGATGATCATTAAGCTTCCAAAGAAGGGTAACTTGATGGAGTGCGGTAACTGGATAGGTATATGTGTTCTTTCAGCTGTAGCTAAAATAATGGCTAGAATAATTCTAGAACGAATTAAAGAACATTTAGATTCAACTCTCGATGTCGAACAGGCAGGCTTTCGCGCTGGATCCTCCTGCATCGACCACATAAACACCTTACGGATCATAATCGAACAATGCGTTAAGTATAGGTCTCCGCTAAATTTACTGTTTATCGACTTCGAAAAGGCTTTCGACAGCTTGAATCGAGATGCTATCTGGTTGGCCTTGCGCAGGAGAGGCATTCCAGAAAAGCTTATAGCTATTATCAAGGCTACATATGAGGGCAGCAAGTGTCACGTCGTGCACAATGGTAAGGTGTCGGACGGCTTTGAAGTCCAAAGTGGTGCATACTGTCCCCACTATTGTTCTTGGTGGTTATCAGCGATGTACTCCGTGCAGCATTGACGGAAGCTAATTCTGGAATTCGTTGGACTATGACATCTTACCTTAAACACCTAGATTACGCTGACGATGTTTGTCTACTTTCACATCGGATAATGGATCTTCATTTGATGGCCCAAAATCTAGAAGATGTGGCAAACAAAGTGGGGCTAAAAATAAACACAGCCAAAACAAAAGCCCTGAGTACTTCCAATACCTGCGCTCAACTTAACATTGCCGGAAAGCAAGTCGAGAAAGTTGATAACTTTCTATATTTAGGAGGTGTCGTCTCGGCTAATCGCGGTGGCACCGAACTGGATGTGTGCAACAGAATCGGGAAGGCTAAAGCTGCGTTCGGAATGCTGTCCAAAGTCTGGAGAAGCAATGTTATTAGTTCAAGAACCAAGCTACGACTGTTCCGCTCCAACGTAGAATCAGTGCTGCTTTATGGGTGCAGTACCTGGAAGGTGGACACCATTAACACACGCAAGCTGCAAGTCTTCGTAAACAAATGCTTAAGAATCATCTTGAGGATTTTTTGGCCGAACCGCATTTCCAACGAACAACTTTATCTGAGAACGGGCCAAGAACCTATAAGCATTACTATACGAAGAAGAAAGTTGCAATGGATTGGACACACCCTACGGCGCGAAGACAACTCCATTGCGAAATACGCCATGCAGTGGAATCCGCTCACCCAGGCATCCAGAATAGCGGGACGCCTTATCAAACGTGGCGCAGAACAGTTGAGGAGGAATCGAGCTCTTTAGGAATGAGTTGGAGGCAGCTCAAACGCGTTGCAGAACTCCGAACACGATGGCGCGCAGGCGTGGTTGACGCCCTATGCCCCCCGAGGGGTTAGAGGATATAAGTAAGTAAGTAAGTTGCTTGAGGCTCAGCTTCACCCCGAACTGTACCGCCTAAGTAAATAAGTAAGCAAGCAACTAAGGCTGCACTGGAAGTTTCCCGAGTACGCCTGGCTCTGCTTTAGATGCTTTGTTGAACTGAACTCCTCTTGATACTTATATCATGGGCTGTACTTTCAATGCCATCTATCGTCTTAGGCAGTGTGGTTTTTATCATAACCCACACTGGAATGTTGTTCACCTTACGCGGCACTTATCCTTTGACTCCGGTCTCATGGATATGCCACCTGACGCAATGAGATCAGAACTTCGGCTGTTATGCAAATTTGAGATGAGCTTTCCTTTTATTCAGGATTGGCTTCAGCCAGACTCTGAGCCAGAAATGGAATGCAGTCGAATTTTCACGGATGGCTCTAAGACCGGTCAGAGGTCCATTGCTGATTCCTTCGTGGAAGACTACAACTTTAGGCTTTATTTCTCTATACGTCTGTTTTCCAAGCGGAAACTTATGCAGTCCAAATTTGCATGAACCACATTCTAAGAAAGATGTTAAAGAGTTGAAGTATTTGCATCTGTAGTGACAGGCGAACTGCGCTTAAAGCCTTCCTTAACCCTTTCACCGCTTACAGAATAGTTTATGAATGTTCTTTTAACTCGGTCGTAAGGCTGAATTGTCTGACTTTGGGTCCCAGGTCACACTGGGATCTGGGGAACGAGATGTTCGATGAGATTACTAGGCAAGGCACAGAGAAAGGTTTCCTCTCCCTGCGTCCTCGGTTGGGGCTTCCGTTGACGATTGGGTTTCCCACGAATACAATAATTGTGTGCGACATGAGGGTCCAGGATGAATACTGACTTAACGAATGCTCAGCACAAAGGACTGCAGACAACTTATTCGTTTTCCCCAAACATCTGAATGTGCTACGCTTAAGTGACACTTAACTGTCTGCGATGCTTGTGGATAGGGCGACGACAATGCGCAACACTTTCTCTGCGAGTATCCTGCCATTGCTCGTACCAGTTGGCAGATTTTTGCTCCCCATCACTAAAGCTCTTGCTTGGCTTTCCTAGAAAGACAAGGAAAATTATAAACTAGGGTTTTGTTCTCTGGTAGTGCAATGTACCAATTTTTTTTTTTATGATTTCCACGCACTCAAGGGGTTATGAATACCCTTAACAATGCGGGCGTTGGAAATGATAGATAGCGAGAGAGAAAGATTTGGTGTAGTGGTTTTAAAGCTCAGTTGTTTATGCTTCAGAGAAACTCCGGATGTCCAGATAACTGGGGAGATTTTTGTTATTTTTTATCTTGCTTCTAATTCACAGTATTTTTTTTCCGATAACCGATATCATAGGCAAATCTTTATCAACAGAGCGACCAATTTTCTAGCCATGTGACCAAGCTACTGCCAGTGTTATGCCTTCACATTGGTTTTCACACAAGATCTTGCAATTGATCGGACTGACTTTATATATTTCATGAGAAATAAATAAATGCATGCTGACATCAGGATTTGAAACGTGAATCAACGAATTGTCGTAGCAATTGACGACGTTACCACTACACCAATGTCATTGAGTCTAAGTGCTTCAGTGGAGTGCTTCCTATCCCAAAAAAAAGCAATAGGGACTCAGTTCGTCTACTACGTAGGTAGCATACGGCGACTGAAATCATAAACTTATTGAAATTTGCCCATAAAATATTTTCAATTATTTCCTGTGGGACTACATGAAGTCTTTGATTTACCTATGCGGATAAGCTTGTCAACATTGCACAAAGCAGTCAGCCAAAGTTGGACGGCTTAAAAAATACCATTCATACTTCATAATAAAATTGCGAAGCCTCATCCCCGCAACACATTCGCCAGCATCCTTACAAAACGATAATTCCACCGAAACACGTAATCGTAGAGCACTTCCCACGTCAAATTTACACCATGTTTGCTTACCCAACAATCGACTACTCATCAATCTACTTCGAAATAGGAAAACATTGCGCTCTAACACACCCAATACAATATTTAACAAACAACAAATAATCCAGCAAATAAGAGTAACAGCAACACCGATAGTCGAGTTCGCACGCAGTGATCAATCAAACAGCATGTCCTTTACGAATTGCTTACATTTTTCATGGAGAAAGCCCTACACAACAGCCAAGTACATAATGTATTCCATTCTCCCATAAAAAAAAAAAATAACCGAAACACAATAAACCATTAACCACATCCATAAGCCTTTCCCGGAACTTTCCATCACATCAAACACACCCTCCCAATCTCCGCCCCTCGAAAATGCCCATAAATAACCATACTGCTTTCGATGATCTCATAAAATTGACTTAAACAGAAATTTATTTTCCATTCTGACTGACAACTTGTTTACAACTTTTGAATCCGTTTTTGTGCGCGCATCTCCACGAGGGACTACCCACCCAGGATTAATGTAGATAAAGGCGCCAACCTGGTCTAAAAAAAAGTAAATCCCCAAACTTTTACCGCACTGCAAAAAGGTGATTTATGGTCCTGTGAGATTTCAATTTTACTGCCGCCCGCATTGTAACTGAACTTAAATCCGATTCGAGTTGGACAGACAGCCGAGCGGCGGATATGAATGTCAAATCTGTCCAATCTCGGGATTATCTGACGGAATCCTTTGCATGAAAAGGGACCATATCCAGAAAACATTATTGCTTTAAGGACATGAAAATAGTCCCTGCATATCCTTTCCTCTCTCTCTCTCTCGCTCTCTTTCATTAATATTCAACAAGTAGGCGTGAGGAGCGTCGTTGTCGTCATCGCCTTTATCCTCTCACAGGATAATGCGTTTCTTTTGTTAGCTGGCGCCTTGCCGTGACAGCCAGCTGCTGTCAAAATGTTTATGCCTTTGCCAAGGTTAAGAGATGTGTCAAGCGAGTGTTTTAATGGTAAAACACTAACCTCATCCTCCCCCACCACTCCACCCTCTTAACGTGCAACTTGTCACTTTTATTAAAATCATAAGCCAGCTGTCTGACGTTTTGTGTATGTGTGGGTGGGTCGTGGATGTCAATTTTACAACCCATTCTCTGCAGACTGTGATGCTGTTGCTGTTCATTGTTTCGCCTGTCAATGTGTCCTCGGGTGACATGGTAGGCTTTATGGAAATTTTATGCAAATATTACGCCATTAAAACAGGCGCGATGAATTGAGTTGTTGAAGCATGGGACTTGGGCGGGAATCAGAGCATAAGGACTAAAAAGGATTTTATCTGATAGGAGGCGAATAAAAACAAAGTTCAGTGTACACCACAACAGCGGTAACCAGCAACCAGCATTGTTTCGACACCATGGTTATCCTCGATAATGCGTTCTCGTTGTCTGATGATGTGGCGGTGTGCTGCATATTGTCTTCTTGCGTATATTGACATATCCTGTGGAATTGAATTAATTGTTGCTGCATGATTTTCGATTTTTCGTAATTTTTTCAGGCAAGCCGAGCTCATAATTTATTTGGGTAGCCGTGCGGCTAGAGCCGTCGTAAATCCATTAAGAATATTAATTTAAAATGTTAATAAAGGATTTTTTAATGGCGGACCTTAATGTGTATATGCGGGAATGCCTGCCGACTGGTTGTAAATTTAAATATATGTACGACCATACAAGTATCTATACATACGAGCAGATCTCTTTTGGAGAAATATTGTTGATTCATTGCAATGCCAATTAAGAGGAGGGGATGGCGTCATCGGAGTATTGAAATAAGGAATAAATCACCACTTAAGGCTGTTCAAATTGCACAGTCAGTGCTGAGAATATGGAAAAATTACTTCTGCAGACTGTATAACGGCGACGAAGACCAACATCTAGCTGTCAGGCAGAATGAACCATTCAACATACATATGTAGACGATGATAGTCAAAATTTCCGTCCACCTGACCAAAACGAAGTGAGGATAGCAATATCCAACCTAAAATCCAACAAGGCTGCTCGACCTGACGGCTTACAGGCCGAACTTTTCAAGGCAGCTGGTGATGAATTAGTAGAGTGCATATACCAACTCAACTCTAAGATTTGGTCAGACGAGTGTATGCCTGATGAATGGAATCTCAGCATCGTTTGCCCGATCCACAAGAAAGGAGACCCCCTCAACTGCGCCAATTATAGAGGCATCAGTCTCCTCAACATCGCATACAAGATATTTTCTGCGATATTGTGTGAACGCTTGAAACCTTTTATCAACAGCCTGATTGCACCCTATCAGTGCGGTTTCAGGCCTGGGAAGTCCACCATTGATTAAATCTTCACACTTCGGCAGATCCTGGAGAAAACTCAAGAATTTCAAATCGATACTCACCACGTCTTTACAGAGCCATGTCTAATTTTGACATCCCAGCCAAACTTGTCCGTCTGTGCAGGATGACGATGGAGAACGCTCGCTGTTCGGTAATGACCTCACCGAGACCTTTGATGTCAAAAAAGGTTTTAGACAAGGTGACGCGCTGTCATGTGACTTCCTTAACATTGTACTTGAACGGATTGTGCGGAACTCACAAG
Source organism: Brachypalpus laphriformis (assembly GCA_945910035.1). NCBI lineage: Eukaryota > Metazoa > Arthropoda > Insecta > Diptera > Syrphidae > Brachypalpus > Brachypalpus laphriformis. Next base: position 42,466,655 of record OX246753.1, read on the forward strand.
CCAACACCGGAGGCACAATCTATTACAAGTCTGTACAACTGCTTGCATACGCTGACGATATCGACATTATCGGAAGAACTCAGCGGGATGTCCCGGTGCGTTTGCAAGCATTGAGGCGGAAGCGGCCAAAATGGGTTTAGCGATAAACGAGGGTAAAACCAAGTATATGCTGCCAACAAGAAGGGAATACCAACACCGACGAATTGGACAAAACGTCACAGTGGAGACACCAGCACCAGACCCTTGACTGGTTTTGGAGCTACCCGTGAAAATTCGACTTCATTTCATTCCTGGCTCAGACTCTGAACAAAGCCAGTACTGAACACAAGAAAGACGATTTAATTTGCGTAACAGCCGAAGATCTGGTGTCATTGCGTCCATGAGATCGGACTAGTAGAATAAGTGTCGCGCAAGGTCAATAAAACTCTAGTATGGATTATATCAAAAACCAACCCTGCCCAAGACAATGGGTGGTTTTGATACAACAAATTTAAGGCTCTTAGTGGATTTTCAGTATTTTTTCATTGCGTATCCTTGCACGGCTCTAAATTCGATTATCTGCTTGATGTTGTTAAACGGATTTTATTCAAAAAGAGGAGAATTAGCAGAACGAAAACGGCTTTATGTGGCGTAAATTCGTTTTTTTTTTTTTTCTCTAACGCTGAAGCCCATTTGCTACTCCTCCGTTGATTGATTTACATCGAGTTCGTTAGGAGGCACCATGAGGCGTGCAATTTTCATCATTTACTTCATTTCATCCCGAAAGTTTTTTTTTTTTTAAGTTTTCCGCAGTTTAATTGGGTTTCCGCAGTATCTCTCGCATCGCATCAAAATCGAATAAAACTTCATCCTTTCAAAAACGGACAGATATATTTTTTTTTTTTTTAGCGAAAACCCTATTACGAGTCCATTTTATGAACTTAATTGCTAAAATGTTCAAACTTTTTTGCGTCAGTCGTTCCCATTCCCCATGAATAATATTGTTGGTATTCAGGAAAAAATAAGCCACAGCTCTGAGTAATAGTTATCTATGAATTTTATTATTCCATTTAGAGCAGAACTACTCAGCCAGGCGCTCTGGACCCAAAACATCTATCCCCATAAGCGTCTTTTATTAGTTCCGAAACAAACTCTAACAAAGCGCTCACACTGCGAAACTTATGTTCAATATAAAATTGCATTCCAGTTTCAGCAGCACTTTACTATCCTAAGACTTCGTCCTTCATCCATGACAAAGGGAGGGAGAAGTTTAATTTTATTTCCTTGGTCGACACTTTCTTCTCAGGAGTGTTCTCTGCATCTTTAACCAGGCCACCACCCTCCGGTGGAATGAAATTTATTACGTTTTCACACCGGGAAACTTGATTTAAGTTTTCCTACTTGTGCTTGTGGCACGAACAACGGCCACGCCCACGCCCTCCCACAGACACGTCTGTCTGGCCATCCATTTTTATAGTTTAAAGTCGGAAGGGTACAAACATCGCAATCACAATACACAAGTAAATGCAAACGGATTTACGCTTCTTAGAGATGTACTGTGCAAGGATATCGTGGTATTCTCTGGATAAAAGTTCTTCCTCACCGGATGGATGCAATTACTTTCAAAGCACCACCAATCGAAAACAGCTCTGAAGGACTTAGTATATGTGGATTTAATCCACTTCATGCTTATTTTTTGTTTCCAAATGCAATGTTCTAAGCAACATCCACGAGAAAGGATAATTGATTCACTGGATTCCCTTGTATTATATTTGATGTGAGGCCATATTGTTTATAATTAAATGGCAATAAAAATATATGTATGTTCGTTCAATTAATAGAACTGATTGCAAATGTCCTTTGATCCAGTTGGCACTTTTACGTCCATATAAAAAGAAAAAAACTGTGTACAAGTGTCACATGAAACGAGTGTCATTGAATGCCGGTGGCATTCAATACAAATGTCGATTGGATAAATTATTTCCTTTTTGAAGTCCTTTGATGTTAGAGAGGTTAGAGAGCTTTTTGTTTGCCCCTAGGACTATTCAAATTCTTTTTCGAAAGGTTTTTTAATTGAAATTCGTGTAGGATCGATAGAGTAGGGTGTTGGATTTCATTGCATCCTATAGAAATGTTATTTGTGCGAAACGACAAAGGGGAAGCATGGCGATACAAAAAAATTGATTCAGTTTTATTTGAGTTTTTGAAAGGTTTCGTATCAAATGTGATTGAAATTACTTAGAGAGGCTGTGTGAATGCTGTGGTAACTGCAGACTGAAAAAAAGGATCCATTGTGCACACATGCTGCTGTTGGATGATGGCGACGGGTTCAGTGTATTTTACACAATCAGTCGAATAAATCAAAACAGAACATTTTGCTCTTGTTTTTGGAAAAAAAAAAAATATCACAGACAGGTAGAAATGTGAATGTGGGTTGCTGAGTATGCTCTAATTAGAAAATGGACAAAAGCTCCTATAATATGGATTCTTTCATTGCCTAGTGTTCCGTATTTTTTGTGGCAGAGTGAAATACAGTTACAAACTTGTGTATGTACAAAGATTTGACTATATCTATATACAAAATAAAAATATAGGGGGTTGAATGTTTGTACATTGAATTTATTATTTGCAACCCGTAGGACAAAATATACAATCTTTGTCTGTCGGTGCCCGTATCGCGCAGAAAGACAACCACGAGCTCTGATATGGGTGACGCTAAGATATCGAGGGGTTCTAGATACTTATGTACAGATGACACTTATGATGATGGACATGTACGAAGGAGCAAAGACAAGAGTACGATGCCCCGTTGGAGTAACCGAAGAGTTCCCAACCAAAGTCGGGGTGCACCAGGGAAGTGTTTTAAGTCCTTTGCTCTTATTACAGTTCTTGATTATCTGCTTGAAGGTAAAGTGATGAACCCCAAGGTACATCAGTTATTCTTTGCTGACGATGGAGCCATCATAAGTCAGGATCTTACATCCCTGCAACGAGCACTTGATGTGTTGGTGGACGTTCTGGAGGGAAATGGGTATCGCATTAGTTCAAAAACCACAGTGTACTTGTACTGCCTGTTCTTTGATCCACTCAGGCCTATTCCATACATTTATTTGAATGGAACAGTGCTTCCCAAGTGCGAAAAGTTCAAATATCTGGGATCTATGATCAATAGCAAAGCAACTTGTGATGACGACATTAATCATCGCGTAAGCGTAGGGTGGATGAAATGGCGAGAAAATTCCGCTATCTTCTGTGATGGAAAAATGCCATCTAAGTTGAAAGGAAGGTTCTACACTGCAGTTGTGCGTCCAGCGCTCACATACGGTTCACAATATTGGACGATATTCAAAACGTATGAGAGTAAATAACGGCAGCTAAGATGAAGATGCTTCGCATGACAGCAGGAGTGACAAAGCTTCATCGATTAAGAAGTTCCAAGATCCGTGGAAGCTTCCACATCAAGGAAACCATCGTACAAAAAATAGAGCGCGACCGGCTCAGCTGGTATTGCCACGTTCAAAGAAGAGATCATTTGAACCCTGTTACTTACTTACTTACTTAGATGGCGCTACGGTCTTGGGTGGACCTGGGCCTCAACCAACAAACCTCTCCAGCTAGCATGATTACGAACCAGCTGCCTCCAGATGCGCACGCCAAATTGGTTGAGGACCCCCTCCACTTGTTTGCGCCACCTACCGCGAGGTCGTCCTCTAATGCGTCGTCCATCCGGGGTGGATTCGAAAACTTTCTTAGCGGGAATGTTGGGCTCCATCCGCTCTAAATAACCCAGCCATCTTAGTCGCTGTATGTGAACTCTGTAACGGGAGCCTGTTGGTAAGCCAGGAGAAATGATTCCTGACACCAATCTGAAAGAAAACAAAAATCTTATTAGGGCGAAAACGTAAACAAACGCGATTCGAGGTTATCTCCTGGGCAATCCTCATAATTGTCCAGAAGATGCCTCTCACACGAAATAGTCCACACTCACCTAGACAGCTGGTTGCTACCTCACCGCTAAAAGAAAGATAAATCCGTAGTTAGTAAAAATAAAAATAAAAATATAAATATAAATAAAAATGCATACTTACTGCCAGCCAACACGATCCGTGGAGTTTTGACAGCTGGGGGTAGGCGATCTCTCTCCTCCGCATAAACTCTTTTGCAAAATACTTCCTTTTTTTTTGACTGTGGGATATTATGACTAAGCCCCATTCACATTAGTTAGCTTTAAAAGTCCCCAAAAGACTTAACGTTATATAGGTATGTAGATATGTTTTGTGTTATTATTATCACCTCTATGTTTTATTGTATTTATTTTAGATAAGGTTTTATTAATGTAGTGTTAGTCTATTTATGCCATAGTGGTTAAATAAACTGAACAAATGTAGTCATTGTGACCGGACATAAGAGGCTAGGGATATTGGAAGGTAAAGGTAATTTCAATGTTCCGAATGAGTGAGAGCAAAGAGAGGGGAGAGAATTAGAACAAAGAAAAAATAAGATAAACAGGTTGAGGAAAAGAAGAACAGAAAGTAGGCCAAAGAGCATTGACTTGCAGTTTTTTTTAAAGCAAGCAAGCGGTCGATGCCCTAAGACAACATCCCCCATAAAGGCAGCAGTCTTTCGATAGTAAGACAACAGTGAGTGAAATCTCACTCGTAGGAGTTCTAACTTCTAATTGCAGGGTGAGTTGGCACTACGATTTAAAAGGCAGGTTCTTCAAATTTTTATTTTAGATACCTCGATTTCCCCAAGTCAATACCCATAGGCAGTACAACGGCACACCTGTAGGTGACATATCAGCTGTATAGAGGTAGGTAAAAGTGCTGGTAGGGAATTCGGTGTCCCCTTACATAGTTTCTTCCCTACAGACTTACTTGGGTAGTGGGTCGAGTTACCGCGGTAAAGCGGCAACCGTAACGGGCCTAGCCGGAGATACGGTATCTCATCAAAGCGGTGGAGCCGAGGTACCGAAAAAGCGGTAGTGGTACGGTTCACCATTTGGCTTTCCATACATATATACACATACAAACACACACAAAACCAAGGACGAGTCGACTCAGTTATAACAAAGGACATCGATTGGACAACACAAAGAACAAAAACTACAATAAGACAACAGCGACAAAAGAACATTCAACGGACAAGAGGAGAGCCTGGGTGCTCCACCACTACAGGGCCCCAAGGGTGTCCCTGAATCGACACACAACGCCCAGAGGCGCTCCGTGGGACGCAAAAAGTGCATATATATATATATATTTTTTTTTTTTTTTGTGAATTAAAAGTGAATTTTTGTTTTATATAGTGTTAAGGTTAGATTAGCTTAGTTTAATTTTTTGTTAAGGTTAGGGCTTTCTGCTTTTAATTCTGTTTCGCGATTTCAGGATAAAAGGAAACAAGGATCCTTTCTTGTGCTGCCGGCAGGACAACGGGGGATTCCCACAAAAAAAAAACCGTGAGTAGTGTAAGTTAGCCTTAAGTTTATTTTGAATTTTCTTGATTATCAGTGTTAAGAGCAGAAGGGAGTTCGTTTTTTTAGTTTTTAGATTTTGCTGAAGTTACTATAATAAAATGGTTTACATTGCGAAGAAATTCAGTGAGTTTAAGTAATTGTAGAGATATGCGCGACTAGTGTTTTTTTTTTGCTAGTGATGTATGGGTGACGGGTCCTGCCGTCCTTCTATGGACGGACAATGACACAACGGGATAATTACGAACGCTGACGACATGAACTGACGACAAACTTATAGCAGTGACCGGGAGGTACTTCGAGGGGCTATCTCTCACAGAAATCGGGCCAGAGAGATAGCATTTGGTTTGCGTCACAAGACGTAAAGGGTGGGCTGGCCAACCTTTGCCATGAACATCGGGCATACCACGGGTTCTTGACGAACCTATATCTGAGGGAGACTGTGGAAAGGAGAAGTGGCGCGATAGGGTAAGGTAGAGTAGTTTTAAGGTAGTTTAGGGGTAGTTTTAGGGTTTATTTTAAGTTTTAGGCTAGTTTAGGTTTAGTCTAGGCTAGTTAGGATTAGTTCGCGTTTTCGTTTCCGCACTTTCTCTCGGGTATAGGCATAAGTTCTTGGACATGGTTCTCTTTCTTCTTTCCTATCCTTTTCTTTTGTCCGTCCGAAGTCTGATTAGGGTTTAGATTTCCTCTTCTTCTAGGTTTAGTTTTATCTTGGCATGGTTTTTTTGTTTGTTGAGTAGGTGGTGTATGGTGGGGTTGGCAAGAACCACCCCGTCCGACGAGCTGAGCCGAGCAACCGCGAGCATGCCGCCGCCCTCCTCACCTGCACCGAAGTTGCCTCCGTGGCCCTACCCTTGCTCACAACAACTGTTCTGGCTAAGTCGATGTCTTTGTACAGGCCGTATAGCTCGGCATTGTACCTTCTCCTCCACTCACCGTCTATGCAGACGGGACCAAAGATCGCTCGAAGAACTTTTCTCTCGAAATAACCAAGGGCATCCTCATCCGGTTTTTTCAAAGCCCATGCCTCTGCGCAGCAGGACTGGGATGATTAGCGTCTTATAAAGAGTTACCTTAGTAGTTCGAGATAGGACTTTGCTACTCAATTGCCGTTTTAGCCCATAGAAACAACGATTGGCAAGAGTAATTCTTCGTGTGACCTCCCTACTGATGTCATTTGCGGAGTTCACCATAGAGCCTAGGTAGACAAAATCCTTTACTACCTCAAATTTATATCTCTCTATTGTGGCGTTCTGTCCAAGACGCCGATGTTGGGTGTCCTTTTTTGTAGAGAGCATATATTTTGTTTTGTTTTCATTGACCGCTAGACCCATCTTTGCTGCCTCGATCTCAATACTCGTAAATACCCCATTACGGCCCGCTGAGTTCTTCCGGTTACGTCAATGTCATCGGCATAGTTGTACAGACTTGTAAAAGATTGTACCTCCGGTGTTGGCTTGTGAGTTTCGTACAATTCGCTCAAGTACTATGTTAAAGAGATCGCATGATAGCGCGTCACCTTGTCTAAGACCTTTCCTGACATCGAACGGTTTGGTGATGTTCTTACCGACTTTGATGGAGCAGCGAGGGTTCTCCATCGTCATTCTGCACAAACGGACGAGCTTGGCAGGGATGCCAAGACTAGACATGGCTCTGTATAACTCGTCTACATGCTATCATAGACAACTTTGAAATCGATGAAGAGGTGGTGCGTATCGATTTTATATTCATGGGTTTTTTCCAAGACCTGCCGTGAATATTTGGTCAATGGTGGACCAGCCAGAAACCTCACTGATAATGACCTATCAGGCTGCTGACGATCGGTCTTAGGCGTTCACATAATACGGTAGACAGGATCTTATATGCGATGTTGAGGAGACTTATACCACTGTAATTGGCGCAGTTCAGAGGGTCTCATTTCTTCAGGATCGGGCAAATGATGCTGAGGTTCCGACCAGATTTTACAGATGAGCTGGTGCATGCTCCTTACCAACTCATCTCCTCCTGCCTTGAAAAGTTCAGCGGCAAGGCCGTCGGCTCCAGCAGCTTTGTTGGATTTGAGTTTAGATATCGCTATCCTCACTTTATTCTGATCGGGTTGACGGGAATCTTGACTGCCATCGTCACTGTTGAATGGCTCATTCTGCCTGACAGCGGAATATGGTCATCATCGCCGTTTACCAGTCTACAGAAGTGTTCCTTCCATATCCTCAGCACCGACTGCGATTCTACTACCATGTTGCCATTTTCGTCCCTGTTGGCTTCTGTTCCGGCTTTGAAATCCTGGCATGTTCTTTTTACCCTTTGGTAAATTTTTCGAACATTATTCCTGCAATAATGTCTCTCAATATCCTCGATCGAGCGCTTCTCATGATCCTTTTTCTTCTTTCTGAGAAGTCGATGTTCCTCTTTTCTCCTACGCACGTAGAGCTCGTAAGCAGCTCTAGTCCTTCTATGCAACGCCGCTTCCATTCCTCATCAAACCAGGGGTTTCGTTGTGGTGGCCGAGAGAAACCCAGTACATCAGAGGCGGCATCTCTGATGGCTTGTTGGCAACGCTGCCACTGGTCTTCCGCATTTGCTGCTGGCGGCATAGGACTTAGATTGAGATTAGAAAAACACGATCGGCAAAGGTTCTGGTGGTCGCTTGCAATTGTAGCTTTTAGACGTCAAATTTCCTCACAGCAATTCGTTGATTTCGCTCCGTTCTGGATATCCGCATCCGTACCCTGGCTACAACTAGGTAATGATCCGAGTCCACGTTGGCTCCTCGGAAAGTTCGGACACCCAGAATACTGAAAGAGTGCCTTGCGTCGATTGCAATGTGATCGATTTGGTTGACGATTTTTCGATCAAAGGAGAGCCATGTTCCTTTGTGAATGTCGAGACGTGGAACCGCATACTAGCTACGACAAAGTTTCGCCCCGCTGAAAAGTCGATTAGCCTGAGTCCGTTGTCGGATGTGATACAGGCTGTGCTTTCCGACCATGCTACTAAAGACGTCCCCACTTCCTAGCTTTACGTCAAAATCACCTAGGATAATTTTAACGTCGTGGCTAGGGCATTGCTCATACGTCTTGTCCAAGAGCTGGCAGAAGTCATCTTTTGTCGCGTCGTCCTTCTCCTCATGAGGGGCGTGAACACATATTATGCTAATGTTTGCAAATTTAGCCTGGATACGGATAGTCATAAGGCGCTCGTTCACATGCCGGAAACTCAAGACTTCTTGCCTAAGTCTGCCTCCAATGACAAATCCGCACCCGTATAGATGCTGTCCTTTTTGTCTGTAGCAATCGCCGTAGTAGATGTCGCAGTTTTTCATACTCCTTTTGCCCGGCCCATCCCATCGCACTTCTTGGATGGCGGTAATGTCTGCTTTGAGACACTCTAGGGCCTCCGCAAGTTGTTCGGCCGCACGTTGAACCCTGTTAAAAGGGCAATATCAATGCACGTTCCAAAGACATCGCGATGTAGGAAAGGCAGGCCTATAAACGCCCGTATCACATAAATGCGACGACATCGGCATTTCATTGGCCTCAGTAACCGAGTGATCCAAAATCGGCTGGCCTTTCGATATTTCCTGAGGTCAAATAGGCCAACCCCACAGGCGGATCAGTAGAAATGCGGTGAAGTGGGAGGGGTGAGATTCCTTATTTTCCGATCATAACCTCACTGATAAAAGGAAGAAGAAGAAGAAGAAGAAGAAGAAGGTGCCCGTATCACGCAGAAACTACTGGATAGTTTTTGATAAAATTTGGACTTTTTATCACAGGAAATGAAAGCGCTCCTACAAAATGGTTAAAATATTTGAGGTGAACACGGAACAAACAAATGCTGTACAAGATGGACCATCGTCAAGCGAGTTTGGAAGTTCTATAAATTATTTTAAAAGAATTCCTAAAAATTCAAGTAAAACAAAACATTCTATCACTACTTATTACAACAGAGAAAATTCAGATGCTAATCAATTTAGTTAAGTGCTTAACTCAACTCGTCATTCGATGCAGAAATGTCCAGCTCATAATAGGTAAGGTTCGGTTAGGTTGGCTGTTCGCACGAGAGTGCAGACACACTTAGAACAGTGAAGGTCCTTTGTGATACTATGGATCAACTAACAAAACCAATCGGAGCTTTTGATAAAGCGATGAATGCACATGACGTCTAAGGACGCCAGATCGTTGAGGTCGTTAAGGAAGAGGGACCCTAGATGGAGCATTCTTTTATGTGACAGGACTGGACAAGTGCATAGGAGGTGAAGGATGGTTTTCTCCTCCTCCTTGTCCCTACAGCTTCTGCAGAAGTCGTTGGGGAAGAGGCCAAGTCTTTTGGTGTATTGGCCTATAAGACAGTGTCCAGTGAGACTACCGACAATGCAGATGATCTGTGTTCGCTTTAGCTTGACCATCTCAATACTACGTTTTTGGTCCAGCTTAGCTAGATCTGTCTCGAAATGTGACACGTTGAGCTGTTTTCCCATCTGAGGTTGGTCATGCTAATAGCGTTCAGCTTTAGTAGATGCTTACATGTAGCGAGGGCCATACCCCGGGCTTGCCTGTCAGGCAGAATCCTCAGAGTAGTACCCTGTCTGGCAAGCTCGTCAGCCCTGCAGTTTCCTGGAATAAGTGAATAGGTGAATGTTGAACTACTCTCTCATCTCTATGACAGATAAACTACAGTTTAAGGTGGACTTTGAAGGGAAGGAGTACGATTCCAGGGATTTGATTGCCGCTCGCTGTCAGTGAAAATGCTAATATACCTGAAAGATAGTACTTTACACTTCAGCCAGGACACGTCTTCCTTAATCGCAATGATTTTCACATGGAAAACGCTACAATGATCAGGGAGGCGGAACGAGATGCTCAGATTGAGTTTTTAGGAGAAAACACCACAACCCACCCCACCCTCGGTCTTAGAGCCATCTGTAAAGAAGTGAACCGAACTACCATCGGCAGGGGGGGAGGGGTTCCATTCATCCCCATCAGGGATGCTCGTACGGAAGTTTCGGCGGTGTGTAGTCCGTGTTTTCGTGTCTGAAGTTGAGATGATCAAAGATCGAGGAGTGGCCAAAGCGATAGCTAGGCCACTGAGACGAGGCTTTTAGACGGATGGCCGCACAGGCACCAAGGCATGCAGAACGAAATGTCCAATGCCGCGGAGGGAGTAGTTCTCAGTGCACCACTCATGCAGATGCATGTAGATCTTTGCACCTTAGCTAGTTAACTGAGGTGGACAGCCCTGTCAAGAGCAGGTCACCATACAATCACGCCATAGAATAGTATAGGCCTGATAACGGAAACGTAAAGCCAATGAGTGATTTGATGTTTCATACCCCAGCTCCTACCCATAGCTTTTTTATAGGAATAGAGAGCTATATTTGCTTTCCTGACGCGTTCTAATAGATTGGCTTTCCACTTCAATTTCCTATCCCACATAAGACCCAGATATTTTGCGTTATCAGTGAAGGTGAGACTGGTGATATTTATCATAGGAGGGTCTGTGAGGGGAATGTTATATTTCCTTGTGAAGAGAACGACTTCCATTTTATGAGGATTGACCCCTAGTCCACATTTGGAGGCCCATTTGGTGAGCCGAAGGAGAGCATATTGGAGGATTTCCCTTGGATTGCCTTTGCAGTACTCATGTTCGGATAGCGAGAGCAATACTTTGCCAAAGATGGATATCAATTAACCTTTCTGAAGTTTTAAGTAACATAGAAAGGATACATTAAAAGAAAAGTGCACAAAAGTTAAAATATTGGAAAAGTATGAAAGTGTGTTCAGTGGTGTAGCGAAAATTGCCGAGGAATATTCACTTAAAATTAAGAAAAGCCTTGAGCCAATCACAAACCCAGGTCGCCGAATTGCAAAATATTTTTCAAGGGATTGGGTAAAGTTGAAGAACTTTTGGTGTGGCGTTCCAATATTGTTATCGTGGAAAAACCAGATAACGCCGTCCGCATAGTGTCTTGGACCGAAAGCCCTGAATAGTGCTCTTGTGGTAAAACAATTTTCTAATCTGACTTTCGACGAATTGAGAACATTGTTAACTGACATGGTGGTGTTTCCAGTTTTCGATTTAAAGAATGATTTCTTGCACATTGTGCTGGATGTGAAATCAAGTTACATTTACGGAAAGGTCAATGGATAGATAGATAGATAGATAGATTTTTATTTATGTTTTAACAAAAAACCAATAAACATGGCTTTGTCGTCTGCCTGATTGACAACATTAAATAAATTCAAAATTAAAAATTGACTGAAATATGTATATTTTATTTTAAGCGATTTTAGGAATTTTCATTAATGATCCTTTCACAATAATTTAAAGCAATTTTGCAGTACTGGGATAGCTTAAATACGTTTGGTTCGTTAAGAAGCATACAAACTTGATCCACCGACAGAACATTACTTCCAAAGATATGTCTTCTAATTTCGCTTTAAACTGGACACTTCCCAACGAAATGTATGACATCTTCTCTTTCTGCCAAGTTGCACAGGTTGCATAGCACTGGTAGGTCTGCTCTGTGTGGAATATAATTAAGCTTTAGAAGCTCTCCCCGTAATTTAAACACAGTCGCTATTTCCGATGTGCTGTGTGCGGAAGTAGTTATTTTCCTGCAGGTTATGACTTAAGCGGCAGTAGATCATTCTATGCAGTGATCCCGAAGCTTGCTCTAAATGCATGAACCAAGCCTTTTCGTCCATACTTGCGATGAGTTGATAAAGTTGGGGTTTCCAGTCTCCGCTATTACCCAGATCCAAATGTATCCCACAGTCCTCAGCGAGTTCCAACCACTCCCTTTTATCCGGCATATTCAAAACCTTTAGAATGTAGTCCACATGCAATTTTTAAGTTTTGATGTATAATGGGGACAAGTCTGTTTTCAGCATTAGCATACACAGTGACATATTTTCGGCGTGCCTGGGGGTCCTGATATGTAGAACTGACTTCGGCACTACCAAACGCATCCTTGTAGGAAGTATTTACATACCCTCGAATTCGGGACAAGGTCTTCATGCCGAATTGAATCGGCTGAATACCATAGTTGGTACTTTTGATGCCGCAATATTAGGTGGTGACTTTAACGCACGTCACCCCTCTTGGGGAGACTCCGTAAGCAATGCTAATGGGAATATTTTATACAAATGGTATAACAATGGTCCATTCCTACACTTGAACCTTATTTCTCCTTTTAGTCCAACCTTTCCGCAGTCCTCATCAATACTTGACTACTTTTTAATATCTAGTTCACTCTCGCAAGTTCCAAATAATAATAATAGGCTTTGTAAAACCTTTTCTACCTTCTCGAATCATTCTGGAATAGAAATAAATCTTGACATTTTAAACGTTTACCCTATTTTGATACCCCCTCCGTCTTACATAAGCTTCGAAAGAACTGATTGGAATGTGTTTAGAATGCAACTGCACAACAGCTTTTCCAGATTAGAATTACCAACAGACAGAAATATTTCAAACGCAGAAATTGATAATACCATACTGGACATTAATCATAAAATTGCTGCTAGTATTGAAAATAACTCAGTTATTCGAAACGCGAAAGACATGAGGTACAAAAATATTTCTGAGTTTACTAAGAATCTTTTGAAAATTCGGAATATTTGGCTAAGAAAGCTTAAGAGAATCTATCATAGGCACTTGAATAGACGCAACTCTGCGTATCAGGAACTCCACTCTCAAATACAATGTCTTAGCAAAATAATAAAAGAAAGAGTTAAAACAGACCTTGACCTTGAGTTCAGATTACGTTTAAATAAAATAAGACCATCTCCCCATGCTTTTAAGGAAATCGACAAAATAAGGAAGAAAGGTATTTGGGGCGGATATAGTAAAGGATGTTTTATATGTCGATGGACTAGAACTAGTAGATGTTGAAGCCAAGCTTAATGCATTCCGGTTTCTATACTCAAATATTTTTTCAGATCGAAGTCCTTCTTATGACATGTATTTGAATAATGAAGTCGTCTCAACAGTACAAGAATTCAATAACACACATTCAAATGTAACACTCACAACTTTTTCGCAGACAAACAAAGCTTCCAATCAACTTTCATTACCATTTACCACACAGCAAAAAGTTAATGCATTTAGAACAAACTTGAATAACAAAAAATCCTTTGGTCTAGACCGTGTTTCGAACTTTATATTAAGAAAATGTCCAAATTCTCTTGACTTAATCCTATCCTCTCTATTCAACCATTGCATAAACAACGGATACTTTCCTACGGAATGGAAACGATCTAAAATAATGCCAATAGCCAAAAAGAATAATGCTACAAACATTAAAGATTTTCGACCAATCTCACTGCTATCAAACTTGGGTAAACTGTTCGAAAGGGTTATAGCCGAAACCCTAGACACCTTTTGCGACGACTCAAATGTTATTCCAGACACCCAATTTGGCTTTAAAAAACAGCATTCTACGGAACACTGTTTATTAGTGCTCAATAACAAGATTCTACAAAACTTGAGACAAAAGAAATGCACTGTTGTTCTGGATATCGATTTGGAGGCAGCGTTTGACTCTATCTGGCACAAGGGACTTATCTTTAAGCTAATTAATCTCAACTTCCCCACGCCTTTAACACGAATGATTATAAGCTTTCTCGATTCAAGGACAGCGTCCATCGCCGTTGGATCAGAATACTCCGAAGAATTTCCCGTCCTCTTAGGAGTTGCCCAGGGAACATTACTAGGACCAAAGTTATTTAACATTTTTCTATATGATTTCCCCTTTTGCAACCCTGAGTCAGAGCCTCTATCTCTTTTGTATGCAGATGACACTAAATTACTAGCTAGCGCTATAAGACCAAATGATGCATTAGAAAAACTAAAAAACGCCATTCCAATATTAATGTCTTATTTAAAGTCTTGGGGCTTGAATATCAAAATTGAGAAATGTGGGCTTACCTGTTTCAGAAACGTGTATGGTAGGGGACACCGAAAGGTGGTTAAAGAAAGTAAAGCACTCTCCCTGAGTATCCAAGATATACCTATTCCGTTAAAAACAGAAACCAAATACCTTGGCATTCATTATCAAAACAAATTTAAGTTCAATAAGCATGGAAGGAGTGTGTTGAATAAAGCGAGAATGGCCACAGCTATCTTAAAACAACTTCTTTCATCTAAGCATCTATCTCAAAACACGAAAGTTCTTATGTATAAAACACTCATAAGGCCGATTATTTCATATAGTTTTAGTTCTTGGTTTACCATCTCACCAACGGTACCAAAGGAACTCGAAAAGTTTGAAAGAACAATTTTACGACATTGCAGCGGAAAATTTCGAAAACCAAATAAAAAATGGTTTTCAAATCATATATTGTATAGTTTAACAAAGGTTTCACCTCTTATGATCTACATGGTTAATCTACTAAAAAGAAAATTGCAATCTGTGGTCCATCACCCCAATCCACTTATAAAAGGTTTGTGGGATGCGAATGTAAATGACAGCGCAAATTATCATTATTATTTGTCGCCCTTCAATCTTATGCATAATGGATCCCAATTTTTAACAGAACCTGAGTTAAATGAAGTACTCACTTTACCTTTTTACGAGAAAGCCTCATTGAATGCTCTGAGAGGGTAGTTTTGAACAACCAAAAAAAAAAAATGAATAAAAAGAAAGAAAGAAAGAGATCTAAGTTTATACAGTATATTATTTATTAAATAATTATAAACATAATACATATTCCTTGAATTGAAATTAGTCGTTGAACTTAGATGTAAATAAATTTAAGTATTTAATTATATATCATGGTTTTGGTTTATGTAAATTTCAAGTTGCTTGTTCTAATATATTAGACTATATCACGAATTAAGTGTACACTTGTCTTATATTTATATAAAACTGCTTCATAATTTGCAACGAATTAAAAATCACTCATTATGATATACAATTTGTATCTTTTTCCTTTAATTTTTACTTTTAAGCCCTAGTCATTAGTTATAAGTTTGGCCTTTAAGAGCCATTGTATGAACGTATGTCGGGAGCAAGCATACGAAAATTAAAATAGAGATACATTTATAATTATGTAATTGTACTGGGAGAGGAAGAAAAATGAACACTCTTTAATAAATTACTTAGTAGCCAGACATACTTTATAAAGTCGGCAGCATATAAAATCATGTAATCAAAATTAAATTTGTGAATTTTAAGACTCAATAAAGAAACTGAACTGAACTGAACAGCATTAGCATATAATTGGGAGTGTTGGGTGGGAGGTGAAATGCTCTCTTAACGTAGTGCCGCAGTAATTTCTCAACAGCCTCATGCTTCCTTACTCCCCAAACTTGCGCAGCATAGAACATGATGGACTCTGACACCGCTACAAAAACCTTGTATTTACTGCTGTGGGCAATGAATTTATTACTGAGACATTTCTTCTATACAACATTGATGGCCGTTTTATACTTTGCGAGTTTTTCATTTAGATGTCTCTCCATATCTAAATTTTTTATAAAGTAGACCCTAAGATACTTATATTCCTTAAAGACTTCAATACTTTCTCCGTTGTAGTACCATTTCTCGTTTCTGCAGTCCTTTCCACCCCCTCTCTCAAATTTAGCTTACAGTAGTCACACAGCCTGTTGATCATTAGTTGTAAGAATTCAGATGATTGCGCCATTAGTACTATATCGTCTGCGAACAGAAGTGCTTTGATCCGTAGTCCTGCATACTCAACACCTCCAGGCAGAATATCTACGATGTCCTCGATGTATAGCGCAAATAAGCTTAGACGCGAACATCCTTATCTTACTCTGGACAATGACTGGAACCACCCTGACAACTCCTCACCACTCCACACTGCTGATTTGGTATCTGCATACAAGTTTTGGATGACGCGTCCGAACTTCCTCGACATGCCCATGCAGTAAAGTTTGTAAAAAAGAGCATTTCGGTCTACCGTGTCAAATGTCGACTTAAATTCTACAAAAAAACGTATACCGTTTTTTACCCCTTCCAATGTAAGACTCCACAATGCTCCTCAAAACAAAGACGTGGTCGATAGTAGAGTATCCTGGCCTGAAACCCACTTGATGTTCTTTAAGTAGATTATTTTCCTTTAACCATGTAGATAGTCGGTTCTGCAAGATTGCTGTGAATATCTTATATGAAGCATTTAAAAAAGAAATGCCTCTATAATTCGCTGGATCTAATGTACTGCCTTTTTTATGTATGGGGAAATTAAGGCTTTTCTATAACGGTTTGGAACTACTCCACTATTCAGGATATTATCAAACATCGTAGTAAGCTTGTTGTGCAACTCGTTAGTACCATATTTATAGAACTCGGAAGGTATCCCATCCGATCCTGCAGCTTTACTATCTTTTAATGCATTTAGAGCTCCGACAACTTCCTCATAGCTAATCGATCTGTCTAAGGAATGATTTTGAAATACCGGATTTTGAAATTTGAAGACTAATTCACTAGGGGGTAGGTTCAGTAGTTTTTTTTTTTTTTTTTTGCCGAGAGTAGGTGAAAAATCTTCTAAAGACACCATAAGGCCCGACCGAGCGTGCTTATGGTAGTGTGAGATTTATACTCACTAAAAAAACACCTCTCTTCAAAAGTAATACTACAACTAAGCCGACGCTTATCCAGCAGTTTTATTTTCGCTTACGATACACGTGATTTTTGGGAAAAAAAAAAATGTTCGTACGAAGCTAAAAGAAATGTAGAACTTTAGGCAGGTTAAATTCCAATGATAGTTCCTGCCTTTTTCGCGACCGGCATATACTATGACGCGAGGTCAAAAGGTTTTATCCTTTGCAGACGACGAATTGAATTATTCGCGTCAAGTAGTTGAATGACGGTACGGTTACAATGGCCGTAAACACGATCTTTGTGTTTACGCGCAAATTTTGTTATCTCTTCGACGACGCTGGGAATTCCCAGATCTCGATGAATATCTTCGTTACGTACATACCACGGTGCGTTGACGATCGTTCTAAGAACTTTATTTTCAAAAGTTTGTGTGATGTTTCTATTGCTTTTCTTGGTACAACCCCATAGTTGTATACCATACGTCCAGACAGGCTTTAGCACTTGCTTATAGATAAGCAGTTTGTTATGTAGGCTCAACTTCGAATGTTTTCCGAGTAGCCAGTACATTTGTCGGTATTTGTTTTCTAGCTCGTCGCGTTTCTTTTTTACGTGTGATTTCCATTTAAGCTTAACATCCAGAGTCATTTCTAGATATTTTGCTTCGTTCGCGTACGGTATTTGAGCCGCGTTAAGATATAGAGGTAATCTATCCACTTTTTTATAGGTAAAGTTGACGTGAGTAGATTTGCTTTCGTTCAGCACAATACGCCAAGAATTTGTCCAAGCGTGGACTTTATTAATAGCATGTTGCAGTTTTCCAGTTGCTGTTTCAATAGTTTCGCCCATGGTCAATATCGCCGTATCGTCCGCAAACGTGGCGACGATGCAGTTTCTTTCCTGCGGGATATCACGCGTGTAGAGTACATATAGAAGCGGGCCAAGGACACTTCCTTGTGGAACTCCGGCCGCAATTTCCTTGAAGTCTGAGTAATCATTTCCGTGCTTAACACGAAAGAGTCTCTCGGTGAGATACGATAGTAGGATTAGAAAGAGTTGCCGTGGCAGTAGTCGTTGCAATTTATACTCCAAGCCTTCGTGCCAAACCTTATCGAAAGCTTGTGAGACGTCAAGAAATACACCACAACAAATCTTTTTTTCTTCCAGAGCTTTCTCAATCACGTCAGTTATTTTGTGGACTTGGTCAATTGTAGAATGTTTAATTCTATATCCAAACTGATGGTCAGGAATGAGACGTCTTTCGTCGATTACGGGCTGTAGACGTTGAGAAAGAAGTTTTTCAAATATTTTTGAGATAACCAGCAATAGGGAATAGGCCGATATGATTTCTTCTCATTTAGCGGTTTACCCAGTTTCGGGACCATTATAATCTCGGCGACTTTCCATTGCCTCGGAACATAAAGCAATCTGAACGAAGCGTTGATCAAATAGAGCAGTTTGATAATAGCTTTATTCGGCAATTCCTTGACTACCTGCGCCGCTAGCTAACCCGGAGCTTTTTTGTTTTTAAATTTTTAATCACTTCCCTCAGTTCAATCAATGCAACTTTTTTTACTTTAAAGTTGTCAGATGTCGTGACTGGGGAGTCGGGCGTTAACGAAGGGCCGTCGAACGGCTTAAACGTTTCTTCTAAGTGCAAAGCAAAAAGTTCTGCCTTTTCTTTGTCGCTCTTGGCCCAGTTTCCATCGATTTTCCGAATTGGTGGTGCTTGCATTTGAGGTTTCCGGATGCCTTTTAGCGCTTTCCAAAGCGAATAATTTGATTCTCTTTCACCAGAGAGATTTTCAAGATAGGTCGCTATTTTTTTGCTTTTAAATTCGCGAATACTATCTCTAAGCCGATTGCATAGTCGGTTAAGGACCGTTTTATGCGGCGGTGCACGAGTGATTTGCCACTTCTTTCGTGCTTTTCGTTTCTCCCTCACCAGTTCAGTGATTTCTCTGGGATACTTTTCGTTACGGTTGATCTTATAGCTTCTAGAAGGAGTATTTCTCCATGCCGCTCTTTGAATTGCTTCCACGAAACGACCAATTTCATCCTCTAGTTCACAAGGTGTTCTAAGTGATACATTTAAGGCGATACTTGTTTCGCAATCATTTCTAAAGCCCTTCCAGTTTGTTCTATTGCTAGTGAGTCTTGGAGGTCCTTTTTTCTTGATCAGCGCTTCTCCAAGTAATAAAATTACCGGCGAGTGGTCAGAAGAGAGATCAAAGCATTCTCTGACTGTAATAAACTTCTCGTAAATGCCTTTTGTAAGAAAAAAATCAATAAGATCGGGAATTTTTTGTGAGTCAGTTGGCCAATAGGTCGGTTTTCCTGTCGAATAAAAGCAACAACCGAATTCATATGCCACTTCGTAGAGAATTTTTCCTTAAGAAGATGTACATTTTGAACCCCAGAAGATGTGCTTCGCGTTGAAATCTCCACCAATAAGGAAATTTGAACCAAGGTCATTGAAGACACGAAAGTAGTCATCTTTTTCTAGTAAGCATCGCGGCGGACAGTAAACAGATGCTATATTGTAGCTCAGGTGTTTATTTTTAACCCTTACCGCGCACAACTGCAGTTTTTCCAGCTCTATGCTTACATCGGCCGAATGTTTGATGTTAGTTTTAATGAATAAGGACGAACCGCCCCGCGCTCTATCAGAAGGATGATATGCGTGATAACCAGCGTAGCCTCTTTCTTATCTTTATTTGCTTGCGACTCCCTTGTTAGATGGGTTTCGGAGATCAAACATATGTCGATATTTTCTCTTATTAGAAACATTTCTAATTCGTTAGATTTTTGTAAGAGCCCATTTGCTATTTTAAGCAAAGCGTCCATATTTACTTAGATTTAGATATAAGGTTAGCCATACAAAAGCTTTCGACGTTACTAAGACGTTCGAGAATCCGTTTGTTAGCTTCACATTGTTCCTCGAACTTAGCGTAGATGCAGTTCAGAATTTCATTCAACGGATCAGAGGGTGGGCCGTCGTTTCGTTTGGTTGCTTTGACTGCAGCCTGAGAATACGTCAGACGTACGGGGTTCGCTGGCTTATCCGAGGTTATTTTTCGTTCAGCCTATTTAGTGGACGACTCTGACGTACATTTAATCGGCTCAGAAGGCTGGTCGACTGTTGTAAGAGTCTGCCTTGCTGATTCAAGCGTCCTTTCAGTCGGCTTAGTAGTTTGAACAATTGGTTTACGAGCCCGCTCAGTCTGCTTAGCAATACGTTCTATCGACTTACGAGCCCGATCGACTAATTTTGTTCCCCGTTCGATCGGCGTTGTAGATTTTTTCCGTCGCATCTGTAGTTCCTTAGCGACTTCGCAACCGCGATAATTTGCTGGGTGCCTTCCTTTGCAGTTAACGCAAGTTGCTTTTTCATTTTTGGTCAAACTGAAATTTTCCGAAGAGTGTTTTCCAGCGCACTTAACGCAGTGCGGCTCTTTCCGACAGTACGCCTGTG
Source organism: Brachypalpus laphriformis (assembly GCA_945910035.1). Lineage (NCBI taxonomy): Eukaryota > Metazoa > Arthropoda > Insecta > Diptera > Syrphidae > Brachypalpus > Brachypalpus laphriformis. Next base: position 42,487,142 of record OX246753.1, read on the forward strand.
TATGGTTAAACTCTTGGCAACGCTTACATTGAGGGATGGTCTTCGTGTTGACACGTAGCGGCTCGATTTTAACGACCATACTCATGATTGTACGAATGTTATATATCTTTTCCTGGCTTTCCGTTTTATCGAATGACAGCACAAAAAGCGGAAGTTTACGTTTCACTATAGGTTCTTCTCCACGCTCGGGTCGTTTTCTCTCCTTTTTTAAAAGGTTCACGGCGTCGAGAATGTTATAACCTCTATCGCGTAAATCACCTATAATGTCTTCTTTAGCGCATGATGGATGAAGTCCTCTAGCTACGACCCTCAAGGGTCTCTCAGACTTGTTTTCGTAAGTATGCCATTGAATTTTTTCGTTGTTAAGCTTTTGAGATACAGCCCGATAGCCCTCAGCATCATTAACCTTGATTTTCCATGCATCGTTTCGCAAGGAAGTTATTTTAAATTCAGTAGCGATCGTTGTTTTTAAAATTTTCCTCAAAGAATTGTAGTCCGCAACGCCTGTAATATTTATTGGTGGAGGTGCGCGTTTGCTTTCGATTTTCTTATCAGATTTTGGCTGCGCTTTCCGATTAGGTTCGTGTAGTGCATTAAAATGTGCTAGGAGGACACTGGGGCTTAAATTTCGTATTTATGACAAAGTTACCACCATTAAGTTTTCTAGCCGCTTTGCAAAAATCCGCTGAATTATTACCACATGGCAAGCTTCGAGCAAGGGATTCATAGTAACTTCTTCGCTTTTCCCTCAATAGGGCCTTGAACTCTCTTTTTCCAATCCCTTCCTATTAAGCAGTAATCAATAACGGACACTCCTTGTTATCCAATAAGGTCAAGAAGGGCCAATGGATCTGGAATCAGAATCCGTAAGGTTTGTATTTTTGTCACTGTCTGTCGTGTCTCTGTTTGTCGGTCGGTTCGTTGTCCTTGTTCGTTGAGTTAGGACGCAGAGCGTCGGAATTTGTGTTTGTGTTTGTTTGATTTTGTTTTTGAAATTTTATACATGTTTCCACGAGTAAACCGGTGAGAAGTGTCCACCGCCAGCATAATTGCGGTAAGGCTTATAAAGGAGCTCGTAAGGGACTGATATAACCCCCAGCCTTTCATCCCTGGGCACGGTTTACACAAACGCTCACTCCACCCTTTATAATGGGTTGACTACACTTTAGCTTCAGACACCCTCCCCCGAAGACCGTACAACGTGGGTAGCTCTACTGCAATCGCCCTCCTGGATTATTGGGTCCTTATGAAGCAACTTCACTGTGACAAGGTATGTACTCGAAGAAGATGAACTAAATTAGCTTTAACATACCGGAAATCGTGTGTGACAAACCCCTTTCTTAGTATACCCTGTTTTGAGGAATGTCACATAACATACAAGTGCTTTATTTTTAAATAACTTTTGTTAAATAAACTACCAAAATATTTTCGAATTTTTAATGTCACTCCTTTAGGACTGACGGTAGTACCTTTAAATACAAAAAAAAAAAAACGTGTCAGACCATATGGGCTGGCAGCAAATACCTAGTAATACAAATATTCTCTACCTGGTATAAGGTAGTTTCACAATAAAAAAATTTAATTTCTAAAAACGCTTGCATCATATTTGTCTGGCAAATTACATGTACTCGTTCTTTGAAAGTTTGGCAAATACAGTATGACAATTGTCAGTCCATATGGCCTGACGTGGCAGAACTTGACGACATTGTGTATTTTGTTGAGAAACGTCCGACTTGAAAAGAAATAAGGAAGGATAGCGACTTCCTGACAGATGAACAAGTCTTCAAGTGATCTCAATAGACCCAATAGTCTGTGGAAGTACGAGATAAGTGATGACAATGGAGAAAGACTTGTTGAATGGGCAGAAGCTAATGGCATGCTTCTAATTTTCGACGCAAAAGACAGAGACACTTTCCATTCAGGAAGGTGGCAACGAGGGTATAATCTTGACCTGAGCTTTGAAACAAGCAACTCTGAGTTCTAACCGTTGCAAACACCTAGAAACGTCCTATCAAACTTTCCACAAACACTGACCAATTATAATTGATACGGTCATCAAAATTCACTTTAATAATAGTGTTCCCCGCACCAGATGGAATTTCCTCAAAGCTGTTTGGAATGAATTTCCCAAAGTGCTGGATGCCAATAATCGATGGATACCTCCATCAGTTGCGTTCTACGAACGGTTTGTGGGCATCGTTCTTTCAACTGCTAAGAAACACATCCCCAGAGGTTTTCGAAAGGAATACGTACCTGGTTGGAATACTGAAGGTGAACAACTTTACCAAGAATTTTTGAACACTGGTGAAGCAACTATTGCGACCATCCTTTTAAAATTATAGACAAAGCTCGTTTGGATAAATGGTCGGAAACGGTGGGAAATATGAACTTCACTCATTCAAGTAGGAATGCTTGGGGACTATTACGCAAGTAAGGAGGAGGAAATGCAACAACCCCTAGAACATCAAAGATTTTACCTGAACTTGTGGCTAAACATATTGGAGAGACGTCAAAGGTTAATCCTGCAAAAGAGCACACAAGGATGGTGAAAAAAGAATTAAAGAAGGCAATAACGACAGATTCATCTGAATTCTCGAGAGAAGTCTCAGCTACAGAGCTAGATACAGCTATTAGCAAATTAAAACTGGATAAGGCAGATGGATTTGATGGAATTTATCCCGAATTTTTATAAAATTGTGGCAATAACACCAAGCTGTGGCTACGTAGGTTCTTCAGTAACATAATTTAAACAGGAATGCTTCCCAAAGAATTTAAAATAACAAAAATAATAAGCATCTTGGAATCCGGAAAACAGCCTGACAGAGCTGATAGCTACCGTCCAATAGCACTGCTAAGCATTAGCTACAAACTTCTCGAGAGACTTATCTACAATAGGATAGAGCAAAGCGTAAACGTGATGGTCCCAGTAGAATAAGCTGGCTGTCGCCCAGGTCAAAATTGTGCCGACCGGGTACTTTTGCTGAATACAAATATTGAAAACGGGTTTGAAATTAAACTAAAGATATCAGCTGTGTTCGCAGATCTGTCTGCAGCATATGACACTGTTTAGCGGACCGGAGTTATCTATAAGTTACTAAAAGTTGTTCCTTGTAAGAAGATATCTAGTCTCATCAATAACATGCTTAGTAACCGATAGTTCCAAGTTTATATAGACGACAAGGAAAGCAAGATGAAGAAGCTGAATTACGGCTAACCGCAAGGCTCAGTTTTATCCCCTCTCTTGTTCAACCTTTACATGTCTGATATACCCGAGTCAATATGCAGAAAATTTCAGTACGCAGACGACCTTGCTCTAACAACTCAAACCAAAAATATAAAAGACGCAGAAGGGATACTACAAAATGATCTCAAAGCGATAGGGGATTATTTTGAAAAAGGGAGACTAACGATTAACCTGAATAAAACCGAGACGGCGTGCTTCCACCTTAACAACAACTTAGCGAGCATACCACTACAAGTAAAATTCAACGAAACCACACTGCCACACAACTGGTTCCCAAAATATCTGGGTGTTACGCTTGACAGATCATTAACGTTCAAGAAACATCTGTTAAACACTTGTGCAAATATGAAAACAAGGAACAATCTGCTCCAAAAACTTGCACCAACAAATTGAGGAGCTTCTCCATCAACCCTACGCATTGCCGCTTTAGGTTTAGTCTTCTCAACAGCTGAATACGGCGCACCTGTATGAGCTAACGGTGCCCACACTAGAAAAGTTGACAACTAACTACATATAGCTATGAGAGTAATATCCGGAACAGCCAAGTCAAGGCCTACTACTGAGACGTTCAAACACACTAATCAGACAATACGAAAAACTATCTGTAAGCCCAGATCTCCCCATAATATAATTTGTAGTTCCTTAAATTATTTAATGAATAAATATAGCTACTAATTGAAGAAGAAGTACGTGTTTGATTTGCGGCTAATCTGTAGTCCGCTTTTGTTTTTTACATCCGCGAGTGTGGATCCGTTAGCTATTTCTTATTTAATATTGTAATCAAACAACATATTTAAAGGTAAAAATAAATAATTGTAATTGTTGTAAATAATAATAATACGAATAATAGGATTACAAGACTTGGTGCCATGGTAATTTTCCGACAAAAGTTCGACCTTTGAAATGACTATCCAGTACTCTAGCATATGCCTCTGGTCTGAAAGCTTGCCCAATGCCACAGAGCCACCCTCCCTTGCGTCTAGACAAAGTCTTTGTAAAAGTATGACCACTTTAATATTTTGCCTTTAATAATTCTAATGAACCTCACAATCTTCTTCCACTTCTACTGTGCAAAATTATATAAATAGGATGTTATTACCCGCAGTATCTGCCAGGAGATGTAACCTAAAATTTACAATGAACCTCATGAATTCATTATATTGTCAAGGTTGCACGATTTGCCTCTTTAATGCGTGCTCTGAATAATATCCGTGGGCGCTTCTCTCCAAAGAAAAAGTACCAAACAAAAGCCATCTCACTCATACTCCACAATTTTTTGAAATTTTCAGAAAAGTTTTCCCAATTCTCCCAAGAAAGGACGAAGCACAGGGAAAACAAAACTGATTAAGATAACTTAATGCTAGGATGATGACCAGCATGGAAAGTTGAGCTCTACACAGATCATTATAATTAAGGACACCGTTGTCCTTTAATTAGTTTCGTTTCAAAAAAATGAAAATGTCTCATATTTCTCAGTTTTAAATCATCCTGACCGTTGCTAATTTAAGACGGCCCAAATCAGTTTCCATAATCAGTACCTGACAATCCTAATAAGTCGTTTAATCCTCTATTAGGGTGAGTGGGAGAGTAAATTACCTTTCAAACTTGCGTAATCATGTAGTTTGCTTTCAAATTTACGGTATCGCCCTTTCCTAATAGAAACACGAAAAGCGTAATAGGCACATCAGCGAGAACTTAATTATTGAAATCCGCCAACAAACACGTACAAGCACCTCATAATCCTGTGAATCCTTGAATTCGCTATTTCCAGGCCGCGCATCGACCGCACAGCAATTAGTATGCCTCCTTCATGTCTATCTCCCAAGTGACCATTTGAATCAAGTCAAACCAAATCCTGGGAATTTTTCTATTCATGCCCACTGTAACTACCTCTAGAGATTAGCCGTCAAGTTCTTATTTTGTTCACTTCTGTGTTGAATCCAAATGACTTGTTGTTCTCCACCGGGTGTTAAAGTGGCTATGGTGCCTAGGAAATCCAACTGACCAAAGTGTCAGGCGATGGGAGTAGTGTAACCTTCCGGGACAGTTGGTCTGTTGATTTTCTCGTTTTGTGGGGATATACTTGGCAAAAGGGAAGCAACGGCAATGACCTAAATTATCACCTCCGGCAATTAGAAAGGATTTACCCTAATTGGACTTGGAAGTTCATTTTTTTTTTCTTTTTCCATTCCACACCAGCACCCTTATCCTTTTTCCTTTTGTTGAGTGTTTGTACCTTTTTCGGTGAGGATTCCTTTTGCGTTCTGGAAAGGATAAAGTTGTTTTGTTTTTTTTTTTTGTGCGTTTTGTCTATTTTTCTTATTTGCGGAAGGGAAGGATTTGCTGCAGGGATGAAATGAATTGAGAGGATTTGAAGATGCATCATTTTCTTACTCCTCCCCTTAGCTTTACAGTACGGTGGATATGGTTCAATTGAATTGAATCCCTCGGAATCAGTGATGCCTAAGCAGTGTGTGGTGGAATCGAATGCAGTTTCGAGTGCAGTGGAGAGGAGCGGTGTTTACGAATCGCAAACAGGTCAAGAGGGATATCGATTTATAAGAATTACTGCAATGGAATTTTAAATTCTAAAAGTTCTGCATTTCAGTAATTTTATTGAGTTGAGGGGTATATGGAGTAGTTAAGGGTACGTTAAGCAGAGGATCTCGAAAATATGTTGAATTTATTGGGGATTTTTCAAAAGTTTTTGAACATTTTTGGAGTAATAGCCTTAAGTTTGTTCCCGGTAAGGTTACTGAATTATGATTGAATTTATTAAGTAAGTTTGCAAGTCTAGTCTTTATAAGAGATTTATAACCTTAATAGGAGCATTGGCAAACAGCTCCTGGATTATGGAGTCCAGTAGTATAGATCTAGAGCCTGATTTAAAAAGAAAGGTTGTAGGACAGCATTTAAACTACGCGGGTGCTCAGATGTGTCAACTATTTGGAACTATTTGCAAAGGTCACTATATGGGTATATCGTTACAGTAAGGGGGAAGTAAAATGAGTAGAAATGATTTAACTCCCAATTAGAATAATGTTGTGAGGTAGAAATATACGACTTCTCAGATGTTTCTAAGATGCAATGGCAGCAGTTCTTTATCTTCGTACGTTGATGGAAATAGATAATGTACAGGTTTCCCCAGTTTGCGCGAAAATTAAAGCTACTCACATTGATAAAAAGATGACCATTCCTCGACTAGACGACTAGAGGAATGCTGCGGCTGTGCTCACCAAGCAATCAAAGTTTTCAGTCTTGAGAATGCTCCAGTGCACCTTAGGACGTGGATTTAATCTCATTGTTCTCGTTGGAAAGATTGCGTTCAAAATCGTATGGTTATGATACAAGGTACCCTTCCTTTAGCTAAGTGACATCATGTGGCAGGAAATAATCGTGCGGATTTCGCGTTTAGAGGAATATCAGTTTGTCAACTCAGCGGAAGTACTCTTTGGTGGAAATGGCCATGTTGGCTCACTAAACATTCTACTTCATAGCCTATCCCGATTAGAGCATGGTATCCATCCATCTGGAAGTCAAAATTAGTTTATTTTCCATATTGAGTAGCCTAGGTTATGCAAAGTCATTTCAAGATACGAGTACTTCACTTTAAAGAATTCTCATCTGAATTACTGCAATGTGTCGAGCGGTTAGCGTACTCAAGAGGACAGCCGCCGGTCCTGGTAGTCATCCACCTTGGATAAAGTAAGCCCAACAAGCCCACTTTTCAGCTGAAATCTCAATACCCTCGCAAGGTCATAGTATATCAAACAAAAACTCGCTAGCCGAACTGATTCCCTTCTTAGACTCTTCAGCCTTGTTTCGCGTTGACGGACGGTTCCGTGACTCTCATTTGGATCCATATACAAAATATCGTCATGTTTTATCTTGGGACTCACTTTTCACTAAACTGATAATAAGATAATAAGCAAAGCTCATGAGAAGACACTCTATGGAGGAACGGGGTGGCAATGGTGTAGTGGTAACGCCGTCAATTGCCACGCTTATGGTTCATGGATCAAATCCTGATGTCAGCAAGCAGTTATTTATTTCTCATGAAATATATAAGGTCAGTCCGTTCATTTGTAAAAAAGTTTCTGTGAACACTACTGCGAGGGCATAACACTGGCAGTAGCTTGGTCATGTGGCTGGAAAAATTGTTCGCTCTGTTGATGGTGATTTGCCCTTGACATCGATTATCGAGAAAAGAGTACTGTGAATCAGAAGCAGTGACAATAATAAGCATAACAACTGAGCTTCATGAACCACTACACCAAAATCTTTCTTTCTCTTTCTCTGTCCATCCTTTTTAATGCCCGCACTGTGTGTAAACATGTTAAAGATATTCATGTTTCATTCATTCACCCTTTGAGTGCGCGCAAATTATATAAAAAAAAACTCACATCTTACCGGATTTTAGGTGGTAGATCTCCAGTTTGTGCCAGACATCGCGGTATCACCACCAAACAAGTTATGGGCCAATTTTCATCCACCAGAGCTATTCCATCTAGCGCATTTCTCGACGAGGGCGTTGACTATACCGACCTATTCATAATCAGGACATGGAGGAGTCGAGCGGCAAAGACCTACATCGTTTGTTTTTTAATTTCCGTGATGCACCTAAAACTTGTGATAGACTACTCAACCGAAGGATTTCTCGCGGCCTTTAAGAGATTCACCCGACGTCAAGCAATTTGCGCAACTCTCTACAGTCTCTGTTCGCAAATGATGGAAAAATAGAAAGCAGGAGTAAAATCTGTAAAGTTTCATCTCAACCAAGCCATTGAAAGTACATCCCTACATATGTACATATTTGGCGCAATAGCCCATGAAGGACCTAGGCCTAGATTCTCGCAACCACCGTGTTTGCGCGTTATATTTGCACTCGAATAGAAGGACCTACAGTTTTGTGCCGTATTCGAAGGTAATTTTTTTTTAAATTTTTTTTACATTTTTGTTTAAGCAGCGTTTTCGTGACATCAATAGCCTAGGATGTTTGTCAAATGTTCGTGAGAGGTGGAACCATAAAAAAACTTGTTGGTGCTTTCTGGGATTCGAACATTGAACCTTACGGGCAGTGGTTCGGCACACTAATCACTGCGTCACGATGCCATTGAAGACAGTATATTAATATATGAATAATTTTCGACTTTGTTGATTCAAATTGAAGCCATGCTGAACTCACGGTCAGTATACTCTCTATCTAATGACCCTGCAGAGTTGAGTACTCCAACCCATGGACATTTTCTTATTAGATCAGCACTCAAAAACATACCACAATCAGAACATTATCTGACCTACCAATCTCATGATTTTCAAGATGACAACGTATCCGAAGTACGAGTATGTACAGATATATGTTGGAGCCGATCCTCTATTTTTCTTTAATACGTATCCATCCACTCAAGAGCGAATTTCTACAAGCATTCTAAAGCCATTGCTGCATTGATGTTCATGAATTAGGAATTGGTTCTCATCACTTGGGTGGCCAACTCGGTTTGATATACAGGGTGGGCCAACTACAAGTTTCTTTTTAAAAATGCAATAAATTGAACAAAATGACAATTATTTTTGTGTATTATGACTTTACTAGTAATAGCAAATATTCCCATTAATTATGGAATACAACGTCGTTCAAGTAGCTGCCTCGGCTGGCCTCGCTGTAGTGCATTCTACCACTTCAATTTTCCAAGACCTTGTTGATGGTTTCGGGCTGTAGCTCACGGATTGCTTGGATGATATTGGCCTTAAGTGCTTGAATCGTTTCCGGATTGTTAGCATAATATCGGTCCTTCACGGTTCCTCACAAAAAAAGTCCAAAGGGGTCAAATCGCAGCTCCGAGGCGGCCAATTGACATCGCCAAGACGGCTGATAACACGATTTGGGAATTTGGTGCGCAAAAGACCGATTGTGGCATGGGGTGAGTGACATGGCGCGCCATCCTGCATAAACCAGAAGTCATCCAAATAGATGTCTTCAATTTCAGTAAAAAAAAAAGTCGTTAACATGGCTTTGTAACGCCCACCGTTGACCGAAACGTTGTTCCCAGCATCATTTTTGAAGAAAATTGGTCCAATGATGCCACCACTCGACAATCCGCACCAAACTGTCACTCTCTGTAGATGCATTGGCTTCTCGACAATAACGCGCGGGTTTTCCGAGTCTCACGAACTTTTTGCACAAACTTGCGTACCGCAGGCGCAGTGGGTGCTTCATTTCGCCCAAAACTTCTTTTCAAAAAACGCACTGTTTGGGCTACACAGCACTCACTTTTGAAATAAGTTCTCAATATTTGCCAATGTTCTTCAAGCGTAAAGCGACTCATTTCGTTCCGCGGAGGTATGATACTGACTTTCTGTCACGATTTCGAGCAGGAAACAGCTGTCAGTGTCAAAATAACCTATGATTTAAAAAGAAATCACTAGATGGCCCACCCGTTACTAAGGTTTCTATTTATAGACTCAAAAAGCGTGCTGGATCCAGTATTTGAGAGAAAACACCTGCTTAAGCTCTCCCATTCATCATGATCTATTCGTAAATATAATTACTTCCCACCTTTTTAACTGTGATTGACCTACCTTCAATTTGGATTAAATAGCTTTCGGGAAGTTGAGCTTTTCAGGCTTCTTAAAATAGGTCTCCTGGTATATCCACAAAACCAGTCTGAATTATGGAAGAAGTTCTGGAAGGACTCGGCATACCTCTCCACCCTTGGCGAAGGTTGTCGAAGAGATAAGATTTTAAGTGAAGTTTCCTTCATCTTCATCGCTGCAGTTCCTTCAAAAATTATTAGAGAAAAGGCATGCCACTTTCAACAGCTTTCCCTAATAATACGTGTAATTATACTAATGCTATAGTTTAAGCCAAGCTGCTAGAACATTTTTGTTCCAGGAGAGACTAAATCCGCCCAGAAACCTAACTGACAGTATTCAGTTGGAGTAAAAGTTTGTGCGTGGCGAGAGACAGAGGTTAAAGAGCCCCTTTTGAATAAGATCCATAATCGAAGTGGGTAATTGAGGTTCAATATTTTAATCCAAAAAAAAAAACACCAACCATTTTTTTTTTTTTTCGCGGACTACCAAAAAGAAAAATGTAACGCACACAACATTTCATAGGCTGTCGGCGCCAAATGTTTTTTTTCTTTTTAATTATAATGAGGTATTTAGCTAAGACAGCTAAAGCAACACTGTTTACGTAATCAGTCCTTCTGCAATCTTCCCTTCTAGGATTTGAGAGGGGGATATTCTATCCTACCGTTCGGTTGAATGGCAATTGTAAGTGTTTTGAGTTCTAAGGAGTTCTGAAAAATCTGAATATATTCTTGGAGCAATTGAGAAGGCGGTATCCACTAATATATCAAATTCTACACTGAAAAACTTCCCCGACACCGTAGGGTACAAGAGGACCGGATTATGTATGTATGTATGTATGAGATTAACAGAGCGACATGAGTTTACGACCCTAGATAACTCTGTAATTATTAGCTTCACTGTGGAATCGGATTTTTCCCCTCTTTTTACGTGTATCTTACAGTTAAACAGTCACTAGGTATGATCCAATAGAAACAAGGTCTAAGTAAAATCTTAGATTTCGAAGTCCAATCTCTCAAGATTTACTGCGTTAGTTGACAACACATGCGAAGTTCAATCACTCCTTCAAGAACAAGGACAGCGAAAAGAGCTATAGATGCAACACGATGGACATTAAAATTGCCTGGACATTTGACATCCAGGCTCGGCAAAAGGGCACCAGGAAATATTGGTGGATCATTTAAATAACACGGTACTGCTGTACATTACAGGTGGCGTTCCCAAATGTTTCATGCTAGGCTCTTTGTTGTAGAACATAAGACATGATGACGTTTTTAACCTAAGAGACGTAAGATCTGCCGAAAAAAATTGTTTGTTTTGCTGATGACAAAATACGAAACTAGTACTCGTTAGCGGTAGGAGAGCAGTAAGCACAATAGCTGTAACAGTAAGAAACCATTCTGTAATCTCTGAACCACTGATTAAGTACCCTGGCATCATCATAGCTGCAAGGTTTAATTTTTATCAACATCTATGATAAAGCGGCAGAAGCAACATCTGCATAAGAAGAAATAATGCCAAACATTGGGGAGCCTATGTGTGGAAAAATATTGCTCCTGACAAGGGTGACAACATCAGTCATCTTCCATGGATCTCAAATAGCTCAAATAGGCCATTTCAGTTAAAACCTTTCAGACACTGTATACATCGTGTATTTTAGCTGCCATGGTAGCGATTGACGTACAATATTAGAAAATGAAGCTCAGGAGAAGTAGAACGTCATAAGAAGAGCAGCAAACACACAAATGGTATCTGGTAATAGCAACAAAGATTGGATGCCTAAAAGTAGTACTTATCATAAAAAGATGCACTCAGGTACCACAGCTACTACTCGCATAATTTTTCAATCAGACTACATTTCAATTGCATCCGATTAGATTACGGATATGTTCTCGAAATTGAAATTTGAAATACACTCCTACTTCCTCAACTCAGTATCCTTCAGCCTCTTTTTATTTTCTCCTAGAGATGATAATCAATTTCCATGGCCCTCTTCTCCTAGCATTTGCATCATAACGCAGCCAGATTATGCCAAAGCAATCACAGTGATGCTGCTCTCCGAATTCAATTTACTCTGACGAGATATAGCTCCGTAGCTATAACTAAGAACCCCCATAACCGACGGTCCACATTTACATCCTAGTTGACATACTAAATCTGTTGACAGGGACAAAAACGCTGCTGGGTAGGGGGAATGTGTATTTTATAGAAATGGCATGCAACAGCATCACCATGGTCGTGTGCATCTTTCCCAGTTTTATGTCGACCCCTATCCAAGCAACCACCACCCATCCCAGTCAGTGACTACCAGCACGTTTAGCATTTACGCTTCAAGAGTTCTGCGAGAAGCACTTCAACGACTGGGAAGAGTCACATCATATAACAGGACAACTGCTAGGATACCAAACAAAAATTTCCATAAATTTCCCATTATCATTTCTGCATTGCGTCATGATTTCAATTCCTGCCTCAATATTGTGGCGACTCCTTCGTGCAGTAGGGGGGTGGCTTAGTAGCTCTCGTAATGGCATTGTCCTATCGCATGTTTGAAGACTGACGGTTGTCCTGGTAACAATTTTTTGCTCTCGGCACGATAGGGGATGGAGAGAGATTTGTGGATAGCTTTGGCGATGCTTAGTTACGTGTTTAATGGTAACGTATTCCTTTCGGACATGTTAAGTGCAAGTGTCAGATGTCATCGAATCTGACAAAGTTAGGTTTACATGGGGGTTCGTGTAACTGTGTGTGTATGAGAGTGCGTGAGCGTACGCTTAGGATGATCATGGTAATAATTGTGTAATTCTGGGAATTGGAAATGATAAAATGGGCAGTCATGTCGTACGAATGGCTAGACAAATGCTATTGGCCGTGCGTGCTTTGTAGGAGGATAATGCTTGACGCGTGTGCTGTGCGAAATTTCCTTTAGGCTGATTGACTTTAAAAGGTAAAGCTATTACTGCAATTTGCAGGTTGCTGCCCATTTAAGATTCCCTTATTGTTGTCTCTCTCGTACGGCGTAAACTATTCCGTCATGGAGTTTCTGATTTCGAATAGATTATCTGCTTATGCCAGATCTGTCTATATATGAAGCACATAGGTGCCGTATGTCCTTCTGCGGTTAGTTAGGCTGATAGTATTGAGCAGAAGTTTCACTGTAGCGAGAGGTATGCCGATATTGACCTTATTCCGTGAAATCCGTAGGCTAGTACCCTGCATGAGGAGTTAGTTGGCCATGTAATTCGCTGGAATATATCTGTGTACCGACACCCAAAATGAGGTGCCTTCTCTAAGGCTGTCCACTACTCGATCACGGCATACGTTAGTTTGGACTTGATGACGCATACATAGAGCCAATTAACCTTTCTTACAGCAGTATAGAGTTTGTTATAGGTTATAAGATATTGGGTTTCCATCTAAGTTTCTTGTCAAAAATTAGACCCAAATATTTATTTGTCTTTGCCTACGAGTGTCAGACTATTGCCACATAGTCTTGGAGGGTCGAAATGCGGATTTTTGTATTGTCTTATAAAGAGAGCAATTTTTAGTCCACAATCAGTTAGTTTACAGGATTCCTTCCAGGATTAGAGGCAGTTCATTCACCACAAGCCTTCGAGCTATAGCGTCGCCCAGCATAGAATTGATAACCCTGTTTATCAGCAACTGCTTAACCCAGTCACCAATCGGCGCCTCAATGCCAAGATTCACAAGTGCCCGTATAATTGTTTCAGGTTCAAGATTGTTAAAAGCTTCCTCGATGTCTAGAAATGTTACTCTAATGTATTTTCTTCGCAATCTAAAGATTTTTCAATGATCCGCACCAGTGAATTCAAGGCCATTTCTACCGATTTCCCCTTTCCTATAAGCATTCTGGGCGGCTGACATCAGGTTAAGATTGATGCTGCAGCGAATATGGGCATCTATTAGTTCCTCCATAGTCTCCAGAAAACATGATGATAAGTTTATGGATCTGAGATCTTTGAAACTAATATGCGAGCTGAGTTCGGTATGAAAACCACATTGACTTCCATCCAAGAATCGAGGATGTGAATACAAGGTGATATTTTTCGATTATTTTCCGCAATCTTTCAGGCAACTCTGTAACTTCGCGGTCAAGAATCGTTTGATCCTTTTTAGAAGAAAAAAACTCATCCAAACAGCGTCTGATGGCTCCATCTGAATGAAAATCTTTACCATCCATTGAGTTTTGTAAAGATTTAAGCAAATGGTAGACTCATGGTATAAGGTGTGGTGAATATGGTGGATGTGGCAGCATTTCGACCGTAGTAGAGGAGCGACAACGTTTGTTAAACAAATTAAATTCCAATCTGGACAGCATAATCAAATGGGGTTCAACCAATCGAGTGGAATATAATGCATCCAAAACACAATGCAGTCTTCTGCCTCTCAAGCGAAACCAAAACCCGTAACCATTATCCATGAATGGTATATCGCAGCTACTCCAGCAGCAGGTAGAGGCGAGCTATAGTCCTATATTGCGTGAAGTTGAGAGAAGTTCAGCGTACAGTGTGACGTAAGAGACGCAAATACATCAACGCCCTGACTACAGAAGCAGAAGTTGCACGGAGCGGAGGTGCGACAGCTGACAGGTGGTCGCAACTCCAGCGAATACTCAGTAAAAAGCCTAGATGGTTCCTTGCTCATTTCGGATTAGGAGCAGCTCAAGAGATGGACGGAACATTTTGATATGGTTTTGAACCGTGTATTCATTAGCGATATGCTTCCAATTCAGACTGAGGTGCCCGAGGTGAGAAATGTCCGAATATGCACCATGACTTCCAGTAAAGATGAGATCAGTACCACGACCAAAGCACTTAAAACCAACAAGGCGGTAAATCTTGATGGTATTCAAAAGCTAAGACTGTTCCACTCCAATGTAGCACATGGAGAGTGACCACTACTAACACCAGAAAGCTGCAAACGTTCGATAACAGGTGCCTGTGCAATATCTTAAGAAATTTCTGGCCCAATCGTATCTCTAACGAACACCTTTACGAGAGAACGTTCCAAAAAGGTGACAGTTCCATAGCGAATATGCTGTGCAATGGAATCCTTTAACTCAGGATGGCAGAAGATCTGGCGGTCCGAGGAGAACATGGCGCAGAACAGTCGAGAAGGAAGCACGGCAGCTGGGAAAAAGTGGGGGGAGAGCGGAGACACACTGCCAGAAACCATACAGGATGGCGCGTATAGTTCTAACTACCCACAAGAAGATACAGGACATAAGTAAAGAAAGAATGCGTTTCCGGGTCGCCTAATGCCTTGTTTTGGCAATTTGCACTAGCCGACAAGATTGAACGATTTGACAGTTTCAGACTTCTTTCTCTGGGGTTTTCTTTTTAAGCAAATGGTCTAATTAGAACAAGTCACAGACTCTAGAAGTTCTCAAAGACTCAAAGGGCATATCCGACAAGAGTGCCAGAACTTATCACCGGAAGTTTTCGCAAAACGATTGAAAATGCGGTAAAAAGATCCCCAATGGCCATCAACAATGGTGGCGCCCATCATGACCGATATCATCCTCAAAAAGTAATGGAAAAAATCTTGAAGGTCCAAATAAACATTTTAAGACTAAACATTACGTAACTCGTTTCATTTTAAAGATATAGTAAAACAACATCGGGTGAGTGTGTTTGGGCCACCCCGTAGACTGCCAAAAAAAAGTTAAAGATTTATTTTTCCGAAGTAGAATGTACGAGTATCATATTTTAGAATAAAAAGTATAAATAATACAATTGTAGAAAATATAGTAGAAAAAGAAAACAAATAAAACTATTTCATAATGAGAATGGTTGTTTTAGTTTCGTTTTTGTTATCATCTTAAACTGGTTGCCATAGTAAGGGGCCAAAATGGTCCGCCGTTTGGAAATTTAAAATTACGACAGAAGCGCAATATATTACTTTCTAATATGTTTCCTATAGGCTGAGGTTACTTAGATTCTATTTTCTTGGACAGCGGTTAGTACCAGTATATGTAGCTATGTAGTATGTGTGTCTCACCAAAGGGCGTCTAAATGTTCTTAAATAAGTAACCTGTGTGTCTACGGCGTTGCTAGGTAAATTTGCCAGTTTTTGACTGAAGTTGTGTATCGTATTCTAGAAAGCCATTTAGCATTTCTGACTTTCTGCTCAAGAATATACTTCAGTCGGTAAGAAAATTCTGTAGAAACATTCTTGATGATAAAATATATCGTTTTTAAGGTATTTCTCTGCCAATATAAATTGGGATTTTTGCTGCTTGCTGAAAAGAAGGATTTGGTTTCTCAATGGAGTTTTGACGCCACGCTTAAATTCACAGACTTCTGCTTGCAGCGACAACTTTATCTGGTTGATGGTGCTTCTACTATATTTTATATATGTTAATAAAGTGACAATAAAACCTACGTAAATCTAAAACAGAAAAAAAAGTTGTTTCTCACAACCTTACGAGTAAAACACTAGGAGATGCATAATGCTCCAAGTGCAATGAATATAAAATTAGCATAGGCAGGCCCTTAGGCATGATTCTCGAAGAGGATCAGGTGACAGGGAAGAATATTCTAAGGCACTGGATAATCAGCCAGGGTCATGTGCATGGCGCTGACAAACATTAGAACAATTTACAATTCAAAACGAATTGACATTGGTCTGCGTGAAAGAACTGGTAGGAACCGAACGAAATGAAAACGCTGACAAACTGGCAGAGCAGGGTTAAGCGTCCGAATTTGTTGGTAGCGAAATATTTGCTACACTAGAGAGAGGTATGGTAAGGGGTTCGATCGAGAAACGGGTCACTTCCGAACACCATAAATAGTGGTCAAATGCGGACTGCTGTAGAGAGTAAAATAACACTATAAATGTCGGAAATATTTTAAGCATAATGCGAGGAGCACTGAAGACGTAAGTAGCATTGATCACGGGCACGATGCCTTCAGGTATCATTTGAAAAAAACGATGGGCTTAGAAGGGATATTGGGCTATCACTGATTAGAAAACGCGAGGATTACCTAGATAACTTTCAAGAAAATGCTAGCGTTCACATGATGGATCGAGGCCAAGGGAGAAACTCTGGAGAAATACAGAGGGTATCTCGCGCTAGAACACTGCGGCAGAGGTGCACAAGTTCAGGACCAGATGCTCAAAATCTCGGTGAATTTTCCCCAGCATATTCCAAGCAGAAGTTCACGCGATCGATAGATGTGCGCAATTCTACTTCGACATGAAGTACCAAGGCAAGACATCACAGTACTCTCAGATAGCCAAGCCGCTGTCTGAGAGTGCCTCACCAAGATCAAAAGACTTGGAAAGGCTTATAAAGTAACTCTCTACTGAACCCCAGGACATGTAAAAGTGGAGAGAAATGAAGCAGGTGATTCACTATCAAGAAACGGCTCAGGCACCTCGTTCCTTGGACCGGAACTTTTCGGTGGGATAGGATCATACAAATTACGGAACGATCTGAGAAAAGAAGAAGAGAGGACATTGGTCAAGTATTGGGACGGTATCCTCCAACTGAAACATGCGAAGGAACTTCTGGGAAATTACATCCAAAAAAGCAGCAGAACCTGCCAAAGACTTAGTAAGAATCAACTTTCCATCTTGACAGGCATGCTAACGGGTCGCTGTGGACTCAGGGAGTACCTTATGAAACTGGGAATAGAGGGACACGGACACTGCAGATTCCACAGGGACTTCTCAGAAACACCGGCAAATCTTCTTATGGAATCCGAAGAACTAATCTACAAAAAAAGACATCACCTAGGTGCCTATCTCCTATCAGAGACGGATCTACATTCGATGCATCTACTTGTGATACTCGAACTCACTAAAGCAGCTGAACCAGAGGAAGTGCGTTAAATCGAGTATATCATTAGCCTTAGTTTGGGGGGCATAGTAGATCTACCGATGTTCGCTATGCAGATGCACCCCACAAAACCTACATCTACATGTACATCTGTAAGACTCAAATGGTAATTATAATTCCCGACCAAATTTCGCCATAAATCTAGACGAAATTTTTAAAAATTACCGTTCTTTGTAATTTTGCTTATTAGCAGACATTATGTTTTTGTTGAGAGCAAGCATTTTGCATATCTCCGGCTTATTATGCTTTTTTTTTTTTACGGTAAATGGGGAGAGGAGGCAAAGAATGACCCCCCGAGCACTGCGACCTAAAAAATCTTTTGTGCTATCCCCTGGTTGATTGTTTAGAGTCTGTCAACTAGCTGAAATCAAGTTCATTAATGAAGCTAAGGATAGTTCGAGCTGAGAAAGAGGTGACATTAGAATGTGATGTGACGCCTTTGTTAAAGTGCTTTAGCCTCAGTCAGGATATGGCTGGGCAATCACGGAATATGAGATGGGCTGTTTCGGTGTCTTCAAGACAGAGACGGCACGTTTCCGATTGAATACGGCCCATTTTCTTAAGTTGGTAGTTGATAGAGCAGTGTCCAGTTTGGAAGTCAGTAAGGATCTTAGCATTCTGCTTGCTCATTGATAGAATATCTCTAGTTCTTTGTTTTAGAGAAATTAATAAATTCCTTGGAATGTCTTAGGCCAGGTTGTGCATTCCAATGTGAGAGCTTTTGTTCGCGTTCCCAGCGAAATAGCTCTATTTTGATCTGGCTAGTGGGTAAACCGCAGAAGGGTTCAGGTCCAATGTAAGGAGATTGAGCTCCTAGTCTGGCAAGCTCATCAGCCGCTTCATTACCAGGGATGCCTCTCTGAGCGGGGACCCACGTTAGTGTGATTTGACTGTGTGCAACAAGCTGTAAAAGAGTCTAGAGGCAATTCCAAACCAGCTTTGGCATATAGTCAAACGACGCGAGGGCCTTGAGTGCTGCTTGGCTATCTGACATTATATTAATATGTGATCTTCGAAGGTTTCTTCTAATGCATTCTTTGGAACAGAACTCGAAAGCATAGACTTCTGCTTGGAAGGTAGTAGTGGATTGACCTAATGGTGTAAAGGGTTTGTAGTTGGGGCCAAAGATACTAGCTCCAGCTCTATTTGACATTTTCGAACCGTCAGTGTACCAATTGATTTGAGATGTTGATTGAGGGATTTGAGGATAATTCCAGTAGCTGATAAACTTCCATACAGAGAAACGGACGGACATAAGGACATTTTTTTTTTGATGCATGGGTAGGGGTAAAAATTCTTTGTGGATGCTTGTAGCCGTGCTACGAGTTATGCCCGACTCCATGCTCCTGCATGGTTACATGCTAAGAAAAGAAATTCTCCTATTTCTTTGTCGTGTTGGTGCCATACGGCACCGCCAGTCAAGGCATTTCTTCGCAGGGCCAGGTTTGACATTTCGTCACTTCTGTTTTGCGCTTCTCGTTGCTCGTTCCTCCATGCGCAGTTGCTGCATAATACTCGTGATTGCTTTGTTTGCAGTTTCCCAGCCTTCGCTTCTTGCCAGCATAAATGAGATCATGCTTCTTGGGGTCACTTGGCCGCCAATTGCTCTTTCTAGGATGTTCCTAGCCCTTATATAATCTTGGTATTCCATCAGTACGTGCTCCGTATTGTGCACTTTTCCTTCACAGTGCTGGCAGAAGGGGTCACCCACGTGCTTGTACTTGTGGAGGTATTCCCGGAAGCATCCGCGCCCCGATAGAAATTATGTTAAGTAATAGTGTACCTCTCCGTACTTTCTGTTAATACATTCATCAACTTCGGGGATTAATTTGTATGTCCATCGCCCTTTGTGATGTTCCTATGTTGACCTATGTTGTCATTCTAATTTTATAGTTTCTACGGTTGTTGTTCTGTCATCGTGCTTATTTTCATTTAGTGCCTCGGCCTTCTCGCGTGTATATCGATAGGTATTCGGCCTGATATTACACTTATCGCATCCACTGACACAGTTCTAAAGACGCAGCATACCCTTAAAGACGCAATTCTATGCGCTGAGTTCATCGTTCTAATGTACGACTTACGGTGCATCGCTAATGCCCATATTGGGGCGGACATAAGGAGATGGTAATATGCATATACACTTTATGGGATACAACTCCTTTATCTCTATTCTAGCTGATGCCCGCGACTTTGTCTATATAGTATATGTACACATGTATTTTAGCTACACAAGGAAAAAAATCAAACGCCATCGATATCAGCTGCGTCAAAATATATATATAGCTATAGATGTGCGCCCATAAGTAGGCAAGAATACATTTAGTTTTAGTCTTCCCTAAACTCCCCAAGCTTATCCAATGTAAGTTTAATAATGCTGTTGCACTTTTATGGGGAGGAAAAATTAAGCCGCGGGTAAATGAAAACAAAAGTAGCCGACTTGCTACACTTACTTAATGGAAAAAAAAAACAACGCAAAAAAGAAAACACGACCGATCGCTTTTGCGATCGGAAAACGAAATGAAGGGTGGATGTTAAAAAGAAAAGGCGAAGAAGAGAAAAAAAGTGCAACAATACAGCACGTTGAGTGCTGTTCGCTCACCGGCCGCTCAGCTGGGGTGGGTTCGATTTGAGAATCGATGTACCGAGAGGAGAAAAGAAAATAGGGTAAGTAATAAGGGGTTTTGGACGCCACGTAATTTTTGATAAAGTAGGGAGGGAAATTACGAAACCTTTTGGGGTGGTTTTGGGAAATGGTGGGGTGCACTAGTGCTGAAAGAACAATAAAAGAAACAATGATTTTTTTCCTCGTTATAAATGCTCCCTAAGAGCGGCCGATTTATTTAATAAAATAAAATGAAAAGAAAAGGAACACAATCAAGTTAAAGAACCAAAAAACAACAAAGGTAATTTTACAGGGGATCAGAAAAAAACCTCGGCGAGGAAAAAAGATCCCCAAAGAGAAAGAAAATATCGTCGTTGAAATGGCCCGTTACGGCAAGTCCCGAACAATTTCACAACCGAAAATTACGGGGCGCGTGTCCCGCTTTCACGGGGAAATATAAAACAAAACGAAACGGAATCCTACCGGGTCTCAAAAACACTTTCGGAATTTCCCTACACAGAACGCACTTTAAAAAACTTCTAAACACCCAGAAAATCAGATACAAAAACTTATCTGTTCTTTTGTCCTCCTTTTTCTATTTTCCTCCTGTTATATGCCTCTACTCTGCTACTAATAACCCTTCCAGCCTCCTCCTGTAACCCTTGTCCTAGTCACTTCCTTTCCTTCCTTTATCCTTGTTTCCTTTATAATTGTTTTCCGCTCAAAACATTCACTGTTCACTATATAAAAAAAATCAACTTTGTTGATTCTCACTCTTGCTTTAAAAAACTTCCAAATTATTCGCTGGTCAACCAAGAAGTGGTCTCCCGCTGAATACAAGGCCTAGTCGAGCTTCGAGCCTTTTACTCACACATATGTGAATCCCCGCTATTCATGCATTACTCCGCTCATTTGCGTAAGTATGCAACCGCTCTTGAACCGCCGCTATTCCGCTCTCAATAGGCATTTTTCTTTTTTAGTTCAGAGCAGAGCCTGAACTGTCAAAAAAAAATCGTGTTTCTTTTTTAGCTCAGACACATCAGAGCTCTGAATTCGTTTTTCTTTTTTCGTTCAGAGCACACTCTGAGCGCACTCTATGAGCTCTGGATTAATTGACCGAGCGTTCAGAGCAAAATCCTGAGCACACTCGTTTTTCGTGTTTGGCAGGAGAGGACGAAGAAAAAAAAAAAATGCAAAACAATTGAAATGGCGGACGAAATTTGTTGTTCTGGTGCAGAAAGTAAATATAACATAAAAAATAACTATCAATAGATATTCCATTCATATTTTGACAGCTCAAGCTCTAATTACTAATCAAATGACTCAGAGTGCTTAATTGTGTTTCATAAACAAATCTGAACGCTCTGAGCACGCTCGGTTCAGAGCACGCTCAGAGCGCGCTCGATGTGCTCGAGCTCTGTTCAGAGCTCTGCTCTGACGCCTAAGATTCACCCACATTCCGCTGGCTCGAATTCGCCCGACTTCGGCTTTTCCTCACAATCCGCTCTGTTTGTTTAAACAATTCAAGAGAATCAACAAAGTGAAAAAAATATCATTAATTAAAAATTACTAAAATGGGTTTCCTCCCACCAATAGTAAAAAAAAAAAGAAGTGACCTGACTAGTTACAGGACGGGCCCTAAAACGCCATTCGCTCAACAAAATTGAACTACCGGAAGAAAATAGAACAAGGAGTAAAATTTAAATTACACTTTAAACTAATCTACCCGGTAGAATTCCGCGCAGATTTGGGGACTAGGGACGAGCCCTTAACGTGCCATTCTACACATAGAGTCGAGGGTTAGGGTGGGCTCTCGGCCATTGATGGGTTCCATCCAAACCATTTCTTATTCGTGGGCAGCCGCTTGTCTTGTTTGTGTTTGATGGTGTTTGATGTCGATTGCTTCGTGTGTTTAGTTGTGTTTGTGATGTTGAATATGTTTGTATGATGTAGTGGTTGCGTTGTTTCTGGGACGCCTTGTGCCCTCGCGATGTACTTATGTTTGATGATTGTTGCGTTTGTAGGTATTGGGACACCTCGTTCCCTGCTCATTGGCTTGTCTTGTGACGTTGGTTACGTCGATCTGGAACAGACTCTCTGTCCCATCTGTTCACACGTTGATTGTTGTACTGCGTTGTAGTTAGTGTTGTTTGTGTTTGGTGTGCCCGTTGTTAAGGTGGACAGCTTGTAGTGACGAACACACCGTCTTTGCCACCGCTGGTTTCACCCTCGCCGCTCGTCTCATTCTCAAAATTGTTTTGGAGAAACCGCCCGTTTCTCCTCTCCTTCAGGGTTCGAACATCTCTTGGTAGTTGGAGGAACCGCCCGTTCCTCCACTTCTTCGGGGTAAAATATCGATAAAGGGAATCCTATATTGGTTGCCTCTGCAAGGTGCTGGGGAAGTGGACCTATGGCTGATGGAACCATGGCTGCCCTCCACTTTCCCAGAATTTTGCAGAAACAAAGGGAGAAAAGAGGGAGAGAAGGAAAGATGCATAGAGTATGCTTTGTTGTGGTAAATTTTACCGCAACAATGCATGGTTCTGAAGGCTTCTTGTTTTTGCGTTTCTTTTTTTTTTTAATTTTTGTGTTTATTTATTTTAATATTTTGATTATGTAGTAGAAATCGTTTTATTTTCTAAGATAGAAAGTATTTTAAATGTTGTATAAGGATATAAGCTATCGTTACGCTTAGGTTCATCAAAATCCGTCCAGTAGTTTTCGCGTGATGGGTGCACAGACAGACATACAGACAGGCAGACGAAAATTGCAAAATTGTATTTTTCTGTTTCTACGGGTTCCAAATAGACTTTTAGGTGTTTTCTGGGACCCTTACATGGAACTTCGCCCGCAGTGCTCCGACATACTAACCACTCGCCCCACGGTGCCCACTTTTGCGTTTGCTATTGCACTATTAAAATAAAAAAATGCATGTGGCATTATTTGATTGCGCAGCATTCTTGATAATACGTAGTTCGATGAAGAGATATACGGGATAGGGGAACAGACCTAAGGTTCCCGGGATTCGTATTTCGCAAATCCGCTTGATGAGTACTGATGAGTAGAAAGGGTGGCATTTTGAGGTTATCATCCAGATAGATCGCGTAAGACGAAGCGAATGAACCTGCGCTGCACAGCCTCGATTCTCATGCCATGAGCAGTATAATATGGAGACAGATTGCAAGTTCGAATATACCAAAACTCAGAGGAAAGCTATAGTCCCTCCCGGTGCACCAATGAATAACTTTTCAACTCAAAAGTCACCACGACCCCATTCTTCTTCCGAGCTCAGCACATGCATTTTTTTTTGATATCCCGATGATTTCAATTTTCCACTTGGGATGAATGAGTAGCAGCGATTTGCATTTCATATTCCATTCAACATGACAACTTTCTGATCCCACAATGCCTTCGATGAGACTTAGGACGTAGTCGGTGCGCTCTCATCCGTAGCATGTTGCACAATGTTTCACAATGCATTCATCATGGAAACGATTTATCTACGAAGTTCTGCGCTCGTCGTAGTGTGGTCTTATGCAGATAATGCGAATACTTTCTTGAACTCGCTTGTGGATACCATACATCTTCGATACAATACTCGTGCGCACTGAAATAGGGGATTTACATATGCGGAAATATATATTGGAAAATGTTGCAAATTGGTCGATGGAGGTAATCCCTGGCCGTCATACAAGCGAAATGGATAGGAATTGCATAGATCAACATGGAAAGAGAGGTTAAGCAGCAGATTGTCGATATTGCTTTTTCATTTGAAATTGGCATATGTATTGAGATACGGATGTAGAATGTTCCAAGGGGACAAATAGAGAAACAGAGGCAATGCTTTTGAAGTATAGTAGTAGAATTGCAGTCGGTGCTGAGGATATGGAAGGAACATTTCTGCAGACTGATAAACGGTGACGATGACCAATATTCCACTGTCAGACAGAACGAGCCATTCAACAGTGACGACGACATATGCATTGCGGGAGAACCAGTAGAGAGAGTAGAGGATTTCCAGTATCATGGGAGTACTGTCGCGACCGATAGTGGAACCGAGCTGGATATGGCCAACAGGATCGCCAAAGCAAAGTTCGCGTTCAGGATGTTGTCCAGAAATCGTACACGATGGCGCGTAGGCGTAGTAGAGGCCCTACGACCCACAAGGGGATACATGACATAATTAAGTAGTATAAGTTCATGCAAACCAAATACGCGTGATAGAGGGATGATTTGAGTTTTTACTTAAGACTTCTATACAGCATGTAGTCTTCATTCGGTAAACTACAACGCCATTTCCTATGAGCTATGTTCTTTTTAATTTTCAGGTTGCGAGTTATTTCATTACTCCGACGGAAGTGTGCCGAAAAGTCATCACAAAAATTTAAGTTTGCAAAAACTCCTTATCAAAAAAAATAGTTCATGTGGTGGCTA
Source organism: Brachypalpus laphriformis (assembly GCA_945910035.1). Lineage (NCBI taxonomy): Eukaryota > Metazoa > Arthropoda > Insecta > Diptera > Syrphidae > Brachypalpus > Brachypalpus laphriformis. The sequence continues at coordinate 42,511,874 of OX246753.1, forward strand.
TTACAACAAGAATACTCATTTTGGTAGCATTGCTTGCCTCGAAAACGGAGCATCATCAGAGATTTTATTTTCGATCTCTTAACAGAAATTCCCTAAAAACTACCATCCGTTTCGTCAATACCCTACACACCTACTACGAGTATAACCCAATTCATACAAAATATAATCAGAATCCAAACAAACTTCCTGCACAATAAATCCCCAGAGAAAAACTCTGAAATCCTTTCCAAAAACTGGTTGTTGTTTTAACCAAAATTTGAAGAATTTATTGGTATAGGTACTCCTTAAACTCGTTAGCACTCGCTGAGAGCATGATATGCTTTTCTGCGTTTTTCTCTAAAATTGTTTACCTTTTTATAGCGCGGAATCGGGGCTCAAAGGATTCGCTTAGGAAAATTCCATTTAAAACGAATTTCATGAGAACCTCCCCAGCAATAGCGGTGGGGTGGGCGTCAGCTTAACGTTAACTCTCCGAGCAAACATATTTGTTTTCATCTTTTGGATTTTTGATTGTTTTTCCTCCTGGGGATAGCTCCATCATACAGCCATACCTACCGCACCAGACTAGGGAGTAAAGTGAAATTTATTTAAGGATCAATTTCACTTACACAAGGATTTATGTCTATGGTCTCATCCTGTGCGAAGTATACATAGGACTATCAGACTACGGACCAATGGAATTTATAACTTTTTCTTCGTCTTCTTCTCACACATACATCAAAGGAAAGAAGAATATTTCACCACCTATATATGTACATACCATTCGCAGGATATTGGCAAACGCGTATATATTCCAATCATTTCCAGATGAAGACACTTTGATTGTACGTATATTGTGTTAGCACAGTGCACAGTCAGATAATACACATACTTCATCCACGTGGAAACGAATCCTTCGCACTTAGTCTCTTATTGTGTGTGTGTGTGTGTCAATTCCCCAATCGAGATTATTGCTCATTTGTGAGTTATAGTCCTGTCGCTGTTCCTGGAGTGCAATCCTAAATGCAAATTAGCGTTTATTGTTCGGCGTGTTTGTGAACGAAGCGATAAAAGGTGGCGCACATTGTGGGTGGTCGATATGGCAATGCGAACACAATCGAAGCGGATGGTACTTACTTCGCATCCGTAGTTTATTACAGGATAATGATTAAATTAAATGGAGAGGATTAAAGATAGATTTAACTACAAATGCAAACGACCGAAAGAAGACACCTACGAACGAATTAATGGAGTGTGACATCTAAGGAGACAATGGAATACGTTGGGCGGATAATGAGCTCACTATTAAATTGAAGAATAGGAAACTTGTGGAGGATGTCAGAGGAGATGTGGATGGAAATGATTGACGCAAGAGGATACTCCTTTTGATGTAATTAAATTGACTTCGAGGAGGATTAGGGAACGAAATAGGTAGAAGTCGATGCTAATGATATGCAATGACGCACCCGAGATACATATACATATCTGCAGAGTAACATACTATCTAAACTATTTTCGTTCGAACTTTGAGAATTGGATAAAGTCTACCCCAAAATAAGAAAGCAGTATATTTCACAAGGAACAATATATTTATTCTGTGATAGTCTATGGAAGCTTGCTGCAATGAGTACGAATGCAGTATTCACGGTTAGAGAACTTTATACGACTTCAGGTAGAGGATAATAAGGTCAATCTTCTAGATATAGATATGCCGTGCTCTTTATGGATTTTATGTTCAACTGTCCTTCTTTAGCAGATATCTTCGGCAATCTGCAGATATCAGATAGCGGACGTTAGATAAATGCAGTTACACCGGATTACTCTGCATACTTTATCCAGGACACCGCCTAGAACATCGTTTAGTAGTATTACGTAACCTAGACTAACGTGAGAATTAAATGTATTAGGTGGTATGAGTAAAAACTAAGGGATCACTCCAAATGACACTTAGTGAGTGAAGTATTTTCACAAACGGGTACACTGAATTTGCTTGGAATAAAAAAAGTCCTTTATGCAGGTTCTTCCCCTCAACTCGAGTGGCGAACTGTAAAATTCATTTGTCAAGGTGATTATTATTTGCAATGCTACTTAGGTTACGTAAATGGGTGCCTTGCGACTTCTCACTTAGACCAACAATTCGGGTCCATTGCGCCCAATTATTTAACCCGAAAACATTGTAGAAATGGTCCGCTCTTAGAACCACCCAGATAGTGATATGAATCTCAGGAGGTCCATCAGCTCAATATTACCTAGGTCCTCCAGCTCCGAGAAGAAGTAACTGCCAAGGGTGCTCATTCTTCTGGCGAATAGGGTAGGACAATCACACAGCAGGTCACGAACTGATTCAATTTCTTCTTCATCCCTGCAGCTTCTACAATATCCATTGTGCAGTACACCGAGTCGCTCCGCATGAATGTCAATCGCACAGTGATCAGTAATTACTACCAGAGAGGTTGATCTCTTCTTGCTAAAGGCCGGCCATAGCGACCTGGCTGTTGCCCATGTATCCAGATGAACCAAGCGTATGTTTGCTCTACCGGTGGCTTCATCTTCTATTTTCTTCCGTAAGGAACTGATTGGGGTCATTACAAAAGGAAAGGCCTGCGATATGTGCAATGCCGACCCTTTCCTAACAAGCTCGTCAGCCCTTACTATTCCTTCGATACCCATATGCCCTGGTACCCAGCAGAGGGTCACTACATTGGCTCTAGATATCTCGTTCAAAAGTGATTTATAGGTCCTCACAAGCCTCGACCTTATTACAACAGAGACCAGAGCCTTAACGGCTGTTTGGATATCTACATATATACAGGGTGGGGCCAACTACAAGTTTCTTTTTAAAAATGCAATAAAATAAACAAAATGAAATTTTTTTCATGTATTATGACTTTATTAGTAAGAGCAAACATTATCCCATTAATTATCCCATTAATTACGGAACACAACGTCGTTCAAGTGGCTGCCTCGGCTGGCCTCGCAGTAGCGCATTCTATCACTCCAATTTTCCAAGACCTTGTTGATGGTTTCGGGCTGTAGCTCACGGATTGCTTGGATGATATTGACCTTAAGTACTTGAATCGTTTCCGGATTGTTGGCATAACATCGGTTCTTCACGGTTCCCCAAAAAAAAAGTCCAAAGGGGTCAAATCGCAGCTCCGAGGCGGCCAATTGACATCGCCAAGACGGCTGATAACACGATTTGGGAATTTGGTGCGCAAAAGACCGATTGTGGCATGGGCTGTGTGGCATAGCGCAACATCCTGCATGAACCAGAAGTCGTCCAAATCCATGTCTTCAATTTCAGTAAAAAAAGTCCTTAACATGGCTTTGTAACGCCCACCGTTGACCGAAACGTTGTTCCCAGCATCATTTTCGAAGAAAAATGGTCCAATGATGCCACCACTCCACAATCCGCACCAAACTGTTACTCTCTGTGGATGCATTGGCTTTTCGACAATAACATGCGGATTTTCCGAGCCCCAGATGCGGCAATTTTGTTTGTTAACGTAGCCGCCGCGATGAAAATGTGCCTCATCAGGAAAGATGATTTTTCGCCCAAAATCGTTGTCCAATTCAAGCTGCTCTAAGGCCCAAACTGCGAAACGATAACGGAGCGAATGGTCATGCGCTTTCAATTGCTGAATCAATTGGATCTTGTAAGCGAATAATCCCTAATCTTTGTGCCGAATTCTCCTCAGGCTAGTGCGTGAAATGTTGAGCTGTTGAGATCGATGACGAGTTGATGTTCGTGAATTGAGTATCACACTCTCGGCTACAGCAGCCACATTCTCGTCTGTGCAAACTTGCGTACAGCAGGCGCGGTTGGTGCTTCATTTCGGCCAAAACTTATTTTCAAAAAACCCACTGTTTGGGCTACACAGCACTCACTTTGGAAATAAGTTTTCAATATTTCTCAATGTTGTTCAAGCGTAAAGCGATCATTTCGTTCCGCGGAGGTATGATACTGACTTTCTGTCAAAATTTCGAGCGGGAAACAGCTGTCAGTGTCAAAATAACCTATGATTTAAAAAGAAATCACTAGATGGCCCACCCGTTAGATGGTGATCGTTTCACCAACGATACTACTCTCGCGTATAATTTCAGCAGCCTGTTTGGGTATAATGGCTGTGACTTCGGCCTGAAAGATTTTTTCGCTTATTCTAAAGGAGTGGTTTATTCCCAAGGCTTCACAATAAACTTCAGTTTCCGTGCTAACGTCCATCTTAGAACTGTTGGTATAGAACACCAGCTCCTTTTTCTTCATGATTCTTCGGTTCTTCCAGTCAGGAAGTCAATCTTCTTTCAAATGCTAGCATCGGGTTCATGTGATCAGTTTCCGTCAATCCACTAGTAGTCCCCCATCGGGACAGAATGGATGCATGGCCGTAAAGGCTCGATGAGCACAATCGGCCTTGTCTCAGTCTTACAGCGGTTTTAGCCGCCAGACTGCTGCAGTATATGTCAAGCAGAATGAAACTAAGCATGGTTTCCATTGCCGCTGTTGGTGTTGTTTTCATTGATCCCATGATTCCGATGCACACTGTCCTCTGGATTTTTGTGAAGTTCGAAAGCTGGAATTGCAACGCTTCTGGTGTTTTAATTTTCATAGCTTCCAAGAAGCAAGGATGAAATTGTAAAATTTCAATAAAATCCTCTTCGCCCATACTAGGTTTCTTTCTCTTAGAGTGTTTTCTTCGATTTCTACACGTTATTCTACTTTGAAAAAAATATTTTTCATTGTTATTTATTTCAAAAGTTACTTTCTAGGCGCACTAAATTTTTTCAAGTGTTCACTCGATAGATTTCATCTTTGTTCACGCCAAAGTCGAGGGTACACTCAACCATCAAAATACGAGTATAACAAAACCTATTTCGATTCACACCAAACAGAGTAATCCTTCCAAAAAGTTAAGTGAACACCACTCAATTTTTATTCACACCACTCATTATCTTCTACAATGTTCTGAATTTTGTGTAAAAAAGTTTTCATAGTAAGACCCTGCAGATACTATGCAAATTCGTGTATAAACATTTTTACGTGAATTTCCCCGCATAAAAACACCCACATGCATCGCACCGAAAGCAACATTTTTTCACATTAACCAAATTTATTTGCTTGGATTCTCGCCAGAGTTATTAAAAAGGATATCACCCACACTTGCTGCGGTGATGGGTTGAAAATAATTTGCCTGGGCTGTCACCACTTCTCTCCTGGGGAGAATATTCGGGAAAAATGAAAATTGTTGTCATACTTTTTTTTTACGGTTCGATGCCAATTTTTCGGTCTACGAATACACGCACAGAGAGAATATTTTTTTTATTTTGTGTATTTATGAAATTTTAAATCCATACTGGGAAAATTTTTAACATTTTCAGTGGAAAAGTTATAGCGCAGTAGATTGGGACCAGACCAGGAAAAAATTGCAGGAATACACGGAGTCAAGAGGTTTATTGAGTTTTTTTGTTTTTGCTTTTATGGTGGATTCCTTTTTTTTATATACGGGGTGCGGTATTGTTAACATACATACACCTTTGTTAATTAAGCTGTGTGAAGTTGAAATGTGTAAAAGAATGTTGGGGTGAAGCTGTTTTGGTTTTTAATTTAAAGCAGGCTATGGAGATTTTTTAAATTAAGGGTGAACGCTTTTACATGTTTGTAACGTAATAACAAATAAAAGTTCTTGACGCAAACATTTCAAATAATGCAATATGGGACTTTTTAAGAATACTCTGTAATTTGTTTTGGATGCTAATTCTGAAATCACGTTACAGGTTTTTTGAATTTTTGCAGAAAACATCCTCCATACCAAATATTTGAAAATGATATATTTTAGATTTAAGAGACTTAATTTTATAAATTTCTTTGAGATTTACAATGTTTTACAAAGTCTATAAATTGACAAATACCATAGGTCGTCTGTCAGATTGACGTTAAAGAAGGTTAAAGAAGGTTACTAAATTAAGTTAAATTACATTAATTAAATATAATCTGACAACTAACTAAAAGGATTCGCTTATAATCATTTCCAGTTGTTAAAGCGGTTTAAATTGCTGTAGCAATTTTAAAGTATTGTTGTATCCAGCATTCGCCGCTGAACGCAGAGGAAGAGTTCGAAAAATATACTTCGAAGTTTCCAATGTTGGATCCAGCCTTCGCCGCTGAACGCCGAAAAAGAGTTCGAAAAGTATACGTGGAAGAAAAAGTTGGTGAAAGTTCGAAAATGGCGCCAAAGTCGAAGTTTCCAATGTTTGACAGATGGAGAGTGGAAATTAACTGGAAGCAGGAGATGGGATATAAAAAGCCGCTACTTCCTCGAGTAGCGAGTTTTTTCGAGTTTTTCGATTTTTTTTCTTCGACATACCGAATTGATTGTTAAAAAAAAAAACTATTTCTCTTTTAAAATAAAATTTCAAAACCCTCTCGGGAACCAACCTAAATCTTTTATTTTTTTTCGCATTTCTTTCCCGTTGCTCTTTTTCCCAAGCAGTCGAGCAGTCAAGGCCTACTTTTCCGGCGATCTTCGAAGGCTAGCAGCAGCCTAGCGCCCCCCAGAATTACAACAGTATCATCAAATTTACGCCTAAATGGAAGCGGCGTATTTCGCTATAAGGTGAACGAGATGGTTGAATGCCGAGAAGATTCAGTGGTATTCTTATGAAAATAAGTTAGAAGGACCATTGCGTGTTGTGGCAAGGGGACCTCGTGCACTAAAGAAGATGTTATGAACGACCTTCAAGACAAAGGCTTTAAAATTCTTGATACCGTCAATATTATCAAGAACGAGAAGCAATAGTCGGAGGGAGATCAGGAAAAATTGGTAAAGCGTGGACTTCCACTATTCATGCTACGTTTTGACAAAGACGAAAATAAAGATGTAATATATGGTATTAAGACTATTCCAAACATCGTGGTCAAAATCGAACTCATGCGTAAGAGCTCAAGATCGATACCGCAGTATAAGTGCTGTCAAGGCTTCAATCATACGCACATTTACTACCAGAAAGAACCGCGATGCGTCAGATGCGCAGTTAAACATCTCTCGGAAGAGTGTCACCTAAATAAGCAGACCCCAGCCACTTGTATAAACTGCCAAGGAAAACATCCGGCGAACTATCGAGGTTGCGAAGTGGCGAAAAAGCTCCAAAAAAGGCGCGATACGCTTAAAAATTCCATGTGCTCCAATCTGAAACCAATTAAGACTCAAAATAGCTATGAAAAAAGCAGAGAGGTAGAGATAGTTCATAAGATCCTGTATCTAACGTTTTTTTCTAATTCTTGCGAAACTTAAAGAGCAAAGCAAAACAAAAAAACAAATTTTCGAGAGACTGGTTGCACTAAAAAACAACATCAACAACATGCGCACGTTAACCAGAATATGAAAGAAACGCTTAAAATTCTTCCTTGGAACGCCAACAGGCTCATACAAAGACACAACGAGTTAGAAATGTTTATACGAGAAAAAGATATTGATATATGCTTGGTCTGTGAAACTCATCTGACAGAACAATCAAATGTTAAGATAAGGGGATATAGCGTGTATCACACTTTCCACCCATGGGAAAGAGCCAGAGAGGGATAATCCTTGCTTATAAAAAAATGTACCGAGCACTCAGCAGAAACAAAGATTGAATTTGAAGCAATGCAAGTATGCACGGTACGCGTTACAAGTAGACATTTTTCCTTAAACATTTCGTCTATATATTGTCCACTGCGATGTAAACAAATTTAATTATTGGTGGCAACCTCAACGCGAAACACGCCTTCTGAGGTTCAAGGTACGCCTCTCAAAAAGGCAAAAGCTTTATAATGCGGGTATGTAATACAGTTGTGATTTTCGCTCGATGGATAGAAATAACAACGACTGATAGAAATAAGATACCAGATCTGATCGACTTCTTTGTTGTTGAAGGAATATCTAGCAACTGTACAATAGTTGAAGAAAGCTTTGATCTCTCCTCTGATCATTCCCTAATCATTATGACGATAAGCGAAGCTCTGATTAAAAAGTAGGACCGGCCAGATTAACCAGCGCGAAAACTAATTGGGATGGCATCAAAAGAGATATTGAAGTAAATATTGAGCTGAGCGTTTCACTCAAAACGGTCTATGAAGTTGAAGTTGAAGTTGATCGCTTCGTCGAAATTTTACAGGAAGCCGCGTGGAAAAATACTCCCAAGCCAAAGAAAATGCCGGCCAGTTACATTCAAACTTATCCACAAGAAATGAAAGAGAAGATTAAGAAGAAGAGAAAAGCTCGCGCAAAAAATGGCAACAAACTCGGACTCCGCAACATAAAGAACATCTTAACCGTTTGTGCAAGTCACTAAAAAGATCTATTAAAGACCTTGAGAATAATGAAATACAAACTTACCTAGAAAGTTTAACGGCAGAAAAAGATTTTAATTACTCGCTTTGGAAGGCCATAAAAGGTATTAAAGAACCTCAAATTCAAGCCGCACCAATTAAAAAAAATCAAGACGAATTGGGCAGGTATAATAAATAGAAAGCGCAAGTTTTTGCCACCCACCTGGAAGAAACTTCTAAACCGTTTGATGGACAAGCTTTTATCCAAAATATAAATACGTCGTATATAGCCAATAGTGCAATAACAATTACAACACTTACCGAACTTAAGGAAGAAATATGAAAACGTAAACCTAAGAAAACTCCGGGATATGAACTGATCACGGGAGAGGTTCTTAAAGCACTAACAAGAAAAGTTCCAATTAAGCTTCTGTTCATTTTAAACGCCGCGCTTTGACTAGAATATTTTCCCAGATAATGGAAAGTCACCGAAGTCATAATGATCCTTAAACCCGGAAACCCGCCATATTGATTAAGCGAATACAGCCGGTTATTGAAGAAAGGCATCTAATTCCGGATCATCAATTCGGATTCAGAAGTTAGCATTCTACAATTGAACAAGTGAATAGAATTACATATGTAATCGACAAACCTCTTGAAGAAAAAAGGATTTGTTCAAGCGTATTCCTTGACGTCCCTCAGGCCTTTGACAAGATCTGGCATGAAGGCTTAAAGTTTAAATTACGACAAGTTCTGCCAATATATGGGTTGGAGCACGATAGTTCAACTTATTGTCCAAGCTGTGTAGACAGTTTTGAATATGCCAATCATATAGTTTTCGAATGCTCGCGATATGCGGTGAAAAGAAAAGTGGTTGACGTAGGTTAACAACATAAGGCTAGAGACCCCTCACAATAAAACTTTTGAAGTTCTCAGTTTGCCAAACAAAAGTGAGCCCATCGTGTGGTTGGTTTTGTCTTCAAACTACCAGTTTACATCAAGAATGGTCATGAGGTATACTTGGAGAAGGTTGCTTACCAACGATCGGAAGAAAAGGGGTGGGAAAAATACGGTTTATCTCAGTCTACAAGATCAGAAAGAGTTTTGGGAATAATGCAAAGTTGCTTTTTTACCTTATCCATGAGATGTCTCTGCGACATCTCAAAACAAATCACGATGTGTCCAGTATTGCAAGACTATGCGAAGAAAGCTCATTGCACAGGACGAAAGCACCAAATTCTGTGCAGAGAAATTAGCGTGTTTATAAAAATAAATGGATTCACGATATCACACTCAAGTATCTCTTCTTGAATATTCTCTACTCACAAGGCATTCGAAAGACAACTAACTCCTTTTATTTACATCGTTGCTCCCATACCACGTAGTGAGTGTTAGTATAGCGCCCAGTAATCAGATGTCAGATACAGTGAATTTAGAATTCCATTTTCGAGAGAAGATAAATTTATATACCACAAGTATTGAACAAGACCAATATGTACACAAAAAATCGTAACAACCAACCCATTTACCTTAGTTATGCATTTCCTGTCGCTCGATGAAGGCTATATCTATCCACTGCTACATTGTTATGCACTCCCAGTTTTATGGCCGAGATCTTAAAGAAATTTAGAAAACCATAAAAGTCCCCACATCCTCGCCGAGTACTTATTCAACTTTTTACTATTCAGCAGGGAGGTCTCTCATATCGTAAAAACAAAGTAGATACCCATTGGGAAATACATCCTTCTACAAAATTTCTAAATTCCGTTAAGTTACCCAAAATAAAAACCGTCTTTCTGCCACAAACCCGCCCCCATTTCGTCTAAACAACTTCTTTGAAACCAAATGTGATTTAATTTCTGATTCCCAATCCACCCGTAAACGATTCCTTTGGCAATAACAACTTGAAAAGGGATATTCCAGTGTTATCCTGAAATAAAACTTACGTGAGCATAGAGTTGAATGCGTTGAATAACCATTCCCAAAGCTGATCTCTCTCAAGTCATAGGCACAAGAAAACGTGTGCCATACTCATATTTGTTATCCAAATTGGTGGTACCTCCATGCCGTCATTATTATACCAATGCACAATGATGGGCGAGAGGATTTAAATTTCAAAGGCACCCAGAACGAATGTTTTCTTTTCCGTCCCGTTTTTTGTGTGGAATCCTTCTCGTCAACCATCTAGCTTTAACCATATCACACAACGAAGAGATGTAGAAAAATCTGTATAAATCAACAATGCCTTGGTAAAATGCTCCCATTTTAGTGCGGTAAAAAGGAAATAAAAGCATCACACGCACACACAAAAAGTATCCTTTTATCTCCAGTTTCGTTGGTTTCATTTCGTTTAAATGTTTCTTCTCTTGTTTGTTTTATATTAAAATATCCTTTTTTGATAGGACTCTCAAGCGAAGCGTTAACGACATGAAGGCGAAGGGTATGAGAGAGATTTTATGCGTATGTGGTTGGTGGATCCTTTGTCATACAAAGAAGAAATTGTTTTCGCTAAATAGTCCTGAAATTTAAGCCTTGAAATCCTTTTAATTTTAGAACACTTGAGACGAAAATATGGCGTTAAACAAAACAAAGGACAATGGCGTGGATTCCTTAAGAAAAATGAAATTTAATTCCTTTTTTTTTCTCCTTGCACTCAAGATGCTAACAAAAGCAATCTAAACAGAAAGGATTCCGCCTCACTTTGTACGAAATTCGCTTACCCCACACAGACGGGGGGAGCAACAGAAAAAAAAAAAGGACGAATAAGGAGCACTCTCGTTAGTTGTGTATTCAAGATGCATACACAGAGTGAGATTGCCAAAATTAAATTTATTTTCTTAGAGATTAACTTACTAGGATCCTTATGTCATGTGTTAGAAGCAGTTGAAATGTGTGTGTTTGTGGTGGGCGATTGCATAAATTTTCTCGTGACAGCTTAAGGATGTCGAATGTCATTTAAGGATTTGGAACATGAGAGAATGCAAAGAATAAGTGCTTTCAAATTATTTAAAAGACTTTAGACATATCCTGTGATGAATTTTAATTGCTAGACAAGTGCGGAGGCGTATGTGGAACATTTTCTGCTAACAATTTTGGGGCGGTTTTACCAAGGGAATAATTCTTGCTCTGTGTTGGTTTTAAGCACAAAACAAGTGGGTCATTGTGTCAACAAGGAGAAAATTAAATACAAATTGTGGTTGGGCGAAAGGACATTCAAAGTTCGCTTAGGATTGAATGACCATTGGGGTCGGAAACAGTTTGAAAAAGTTTAGCTACTCTTGAGTCAAATCCATATATGTGCAAACGAAGTCCCTAAAAAAAGCCAAGTTGGGGGAGTTAAAAAGTTTTTAATACGTAAGCAAAAGTACTGGCCTCAACTATTCTGAACTTTTGCTGATTTATGGTAAAGATTGCTTCCAAGAAAGTTATCGGACTTCTTATGAGGCTCCACATGGTAGAAGTAGTAAACAATAGGAGAGATAAAGAATTCCGATTTAGTATATTTATTTATTTATTTTTCGTTTGGAGTAACAAAACTAATATAAGCAGACGAAAGATTTCACATTTTACTATCACCAGTCAATGACGTTATTTGGTATCTTTGGACTTTTGTGGGCATTCAGCAAGAATATGGCTTATTATTGCTCCCGCATTCAGAGTTCGATGAGTATCATATCATAAGATTCAGTGCAAGATAAAACTAACAATTTGAACCAAACCACTTGCATGACTTAGCCATCTACTGCTTATATCGAATTCAGTTGAGACTAATAACGAATTTCATCCTTACCAGTGAGAGTTTTGTAATACCATTTGGGCAAGTCAAAGAAAAAAGGTAGTTTCTAGATAGTTAGGCAGATCGTATTAAGTACAGACAGAACTGCTCTTCACAATACAAAATTTTGTATTTTGACCCTGAAAAACTATGTGGTACTAGTCGGGCATTCGTAGACAAAGGTCGGCTTGTCTTTGCATTAATGGAGTACTAAGAACCAGCCCAATAATGCCACCAGTTTTGTATCACTTGCTACCTTTGTGTTCTTATGGCAAACAAGTGGCAGCTTGTGCGTGCAGCCACTCACAAATGGCCATATCTTAGCGGTCTAGTCTAAATATTAGACACTTCTCTATTCGTAACGATTTTGAATGACTTCCGCAAGACACCGACTATATACTTCCACAACTTCTCTTCGATACAAACTTTGAAACTCAGAACCCCTCCAGACTTGTACACAGATGTATTCAAAACAGAATGGGGTGTGCCTTCTTCAATGATCTAAGCATAAGTATCTCCTTTCATCTTCCCAATCACTGCAGCGTTTTCCAGGCGGAGATTATGGCGATAAAGGTGGCCTTGTCATGAGTAAGGTACAGGGTGCGCCATCTTTAATGTATCTGAATATTGAAAAACTTTAAAAAAGACAACCGATTTCCATACATGGGATACTTTTATTTAACTTGTTCCTTTATAGATTATTTGGACTAGTCTTTGAATACAACATCAATCAAGTGGCCACCTCTATTGACCAAAGCAAAATGTTCCTTTTTGCTGCGTTTTCCATCACTTTTTCAAACATTTTGGGCGGTATTGCGATGATTTCGACACGCATGTTTGCCTTGAGCTCGTCAATGGTCTGAGGCTTGCTGGCGTGAACCCACAAAAAGAAGTCCTGAGGGGACAAATCTGGAGATCTGAGTGGCCAGTCAATTTCGCCATTTTTTGACAGCACACGTCCATGGAATTTTCGTTACAGAAACTGCATTATTTGATTTGCAATGAGGCATGGCGCACCGTCTTGTTGAAATCAGTAACCATCCAGACCTTTTCCAAACATTTTTGTGCAGACATAATGAGCCAACATCCACCGATATTGATTCTCATTGACTGTTTCGCCTTCTCTGAGAAATGGCCGAATGATGGTTTTGGCGCAAACGCAGGCCCAAACAGTCACTTTTTGGTCATGCAATGATGTTTTATAGATCTCCCAAATGCGAAAATTTTGCTTGTTAACGGCGCCAGAGAGTGTGAACTGGGCCTCGTCGGTCATCAAAATTGGTAAAAATCAGATTCAGTGTCAACCATTCGAGCGACTGTTGGGCCATATTCCAAGCGACGTGGACGGTCTGTCGGCAATATTCTTTGAGTCAATTGCATTTTCACAGAAACAAATGCAAATCATCCTTCAAAATGCGCCACAAGATGGTTCCACTGGCGCAAAAATGCTGAGTGCGGTGACAATACGATACATGTGGTTTCTCGGCAACACTCTCTCTTACCGCTTCAACCAGTTCATTGGAACGTCTCGGGCGTTAATGAACGGCATGTCGACGATCTCCAACTGTCCCATGCTCAACAAAATTCGACACCAAACGACGAATAGTGTTGTCAGACGGTGCTTGTTGGCCACGGTATTTTCGACGATATGCACGTTGAGTTGACACAACTGAACGACTATTTTCAATGTATAGCGTCACTATTTCGGTGCGTTGTTTCGGTGCGAAGCGATTCATGGTTAAAATTGCACTTAATTGACGTTTCAAAACCATGCCTACTAAAGTCCATCAGTTGCTAAATGTCAAAGTTATTCAATGTTTACATACCGACATAAAAGATGGCGCACCCGTTACAATGTGATATGTAATTGGAATATAACCATTTTTACTGACAGTCAAGCCGCGATCAAATCTCTGGAATCTTTCACTTTAAATTCAAAAACAGCTCTGAATTGTCGCCTGTCTCTTAACGAAATGGCTAAACAATTCAATATTCACCTCATTTAGGTATCGGGACACAGAAATATTCCAGGGTATTGCATGACCGATGAACTCGTCAGGCAGGGCACAAGCCTATCACTTTTACCGAACAAGGGAATATCGGTATGCCTCTCGATACGGTGAAATTGTTGCTTAAGCGCAATACTATTAACATGACCAACCGTTGGTTTCCTCGCTAACGACTTTTGTAGAAGTATGGACGAATAAGTAACCAAAGTACACCTCCTTTGTACGTGCCGGACTCTCTCATTTAGGCTGAATCTCAGGAGATTCAACAGCTCAACATTATTTAAGTCCTCTATTTCCGATAAGAAGTAATTGCCAAGGGTCTTCATTCTTCTGCAGTCTGGACTAAATCACCAGCATTTGTTGGTTCCTAAATTTTTAGTTACTATCTCGCTATCTCTGAACACCAAGTTCGTTGACGTACCTTCCCCACTGTGAGCCTTACCTTAAGTAAGTCCTTCTTTAACTACGCAGTCGCTTCTTATTCATTCGAAGGCTTTTTGAGTCAAAACGTGACGTCTATGCGCTGTACATACCCCAGTCACCCCAGCCACTGTACTCAGCTAGGTTGATGTTATGCTACAGGTCCTCGTTTTGCCGTCGTACACCACTAAATCCATTTCTGCTACTTCTGCCCAATAAATACTCACAAAAGCACAGATGAATATCCTTCCTGAGGTCAATAGCGAAAATATTCACAGGAGTCATATAAGAACGTTCGACCAATTGAGTATATGAAAATGATTTGCTGGGCGAGGGAAAAATTATTCAACGGTGGATAAGTGGACGCCGTGGCGTAAGTGGTTAGTGTGTCGGGCCACTGCGCGTGAGGTTCCAAGTTCAAATCCCAGAAAACACTAAAGAGTTTTTTCATAGTCCCACCTCTCGCGAACGTCTGACAAACATCCGAGAGTATTGTTGTCTCGAGAAAGACAACAAAACATATTCCCCTTCGGATACGGCACTAACCTGTAGGTCCCTTCCATTCGTGTGAAAAATATAATGCACACAACATGAGTAGTTGCGAGAAGCTAGGCCGTGGCACTTAAAGAGCTGTTGCCCCAAATATGTATGTGTATGTATGGATAAGATGTTCTCAATGACGATTCACTCGGCCCTACCTGGAGAAGGAGAAAAGGCTATACGCGTTATTCGTGGAATTAAAGACCTCCGTCGACGACATTGACAGAAAAGCTATGTTATATAAGCTGAGCATGTAAGCCTTTCAACAAAAATGGTCAGATTAATTCAAAACCTTTATGTAGAATCTAAAATTCAACACAAATAAATGTAAAATAATGGTATTCCGAAACGGTTTGGGCGATATTCGAGGAAGGAAAAATGGACTTGGGAAAATAGAGAACTCGAAGTTGTGAAAGAGTATATTAGTATTTGGAGGCAATCGTAACACAAAAGAAGCTAAAACGGCAATAAATTGCAGCTGGTTTTGTCTCTTCAGCAAAACAAACGTCGAATCAAGCACCTAGTTCAAAATTTTTGAAACCACCATGCGGTTCATCATATACTACGCAGCACAAGTTTGTGGTGTCTCACGGTATGAGGAAGTTGGGAAAGTTTGCCTGAAAACAAGTCGAACTACATGCTGCACTTAGTAATTGATTTTCGTCCTTTATACATCTTCACACTTAGACTGCATTTTCATTATATCCTGAAGGTAATGTAGCTTCCCATTTACCGCATCCCTCGTATTTTGGCAAGGCACTTAATACGCCAAAAGTGGCAGTTCTCCAATGAATGATCCAGATTAAGCAACCAGCATAATGCGCCCCTAGTTCGTATAGTTCAGAAGTATGGAAAAGTACGTTGCGAGAGCTGCTAAATACTATCAAGGATGCTACACGTGATATGTTCTGAGTGAAATCACAGAGTGCACTCTATGCAACCTGCGTTTGAAAGAAGATATAATCCCTTTTATAGGAATCTGCCCAATTTTAGAGACAATCAGTCGAGCTCACTGGGGAAAAGACACACTCACGGAACATGAAGTCATCCTAATCCTGATTGGTCAAGATTGGAATGTCTTGTATATTATTATTATTATTTGTGCAAGGTTTACTTGCACTGTCTTGTGCCCCCTGCTAGAAGTTTGGAGAGGTTTATTCCCTCGCAAGAGTTCCTTCGGAATTGTCCTTGAGGGTCATACACACTTGCCTTGCCTTAGCGAGATTAGTTCAGCCTAGAGGTCTCTCTCCAAACCAATTTCTTTTAGGAATCTAAGAATGAGAAGTGGGTCCATGGTTGGCATATCATCTAATATTTGGTACTTGCCCGCGTATTCCAGTCTTTTGTGGGTCAGTTCCCCATGAGATTTTAGAAGATGCTCTGGAGTTTCTCATTGCAGACTTCATCTGTTATACCTAGTTTCCGTCAATGCTCCCTGAGTTTGCAGTACCCCATTAGGATTCGTAGGTTATTCTTCTTAAGGCAGATGCAGACCTCGAATCCTTTCCAGTTATAATATCCCAGTAGTTCCCTAGCTTGCCTCAGACCTGTAGTATTATTCCAGGTTCTTGTGCTGTCTTCTTTCTCCATTTTCCTGAATTCGTCGCATATGGTATGTTACCCAATTTCGCAGAAATGAAGGCCAATGAAGGTTCCTGCAGATCCTTAACTTGCCAAAGAATCTGCTGCTTCATTACCATTTATCCCGACTTGACCAGGTATTAAGTAGAGCTTTACTTTGTTGTTTCTACCCACTTCATTAAGTTTATATAGACATTCCCACATAAGTTTCGACTTAATGACATAGGAGTCAAGTGCTTTGATAGCTGCTTGGCTGTCTTTTTTTTTTTTGGTTGCGCCAAAGGGTTTGTAATCTTCTAAAGATACCAGTAGCCCGAGCTGCTGGCATGCACGATTCGCAAACCTGAATACTCGATGCCAGGAATACGCCTACGTACTAAACCACACCCTGCACACTTCAACCACTCTCCCCGCGGGACTACCATTAGGTATTACTTCGCGGGGCTGGTTAGCTATTTATGCTCTTCTTTTGCTGTCTTCCGCTCCTTGTTCCAAAAGTGTTGCCGGTTGGATTTGGTTGCTCTCTCTGACTCTTTTCAGCCACCTAAGTTCCTGCACGATTATCGCTGCAACTTGTTTCACTGCGTCCCATATTGCATTCGATGCTATCATATGGTGCACAATGTTTTCGGCGATCGGTATTTCTCCAATTTTTTCCTCCAGTTCTCTGTGCTCTATATGAAAACGTGGGTACTGAAAAAATACGTGCTGAGCGTCTTCTGAGGCCTCTCCGCAATTTGGACAGTTGGGAGATTCATTGAGCCCAAACCTGTTGAGATACGCTCGAAAGCTGCCATGTCCGGTTAGGAACTGGCTAAGATAGAAATCTACCTCTCCGTGTTTCCAGTCCATTTATTTTTGGATATCCGGTATAAGTCGATGGGTCAATCTTCCCTTTGAGGACTGGTTCATTCGCTCCTGCCATGCTCTAATGCTTCGCTGTCTTTCTTCCAGCTTGATATTTTTGACTGACGCTTGAGGTTCCTCAATTTTGGCGTCGTAGATCCTTTGTAGCTCGATAGCAAAGATATCCGCTGGTAGCATTCCCGCGATGACACATACTGCCTCGTCTGACACCGTACGAAAGGCACAGCATACCCTCAGCGCACATAGTCTGTTGACAGAGTTTATCCTTCTTGCGTAGGTCTTTTTCGTCATAGCTTTGGCCCATATGGGTGCCGCATACATAAGGATGGACTGCATTACCCTGGATAGAATAAGTCTCCTTTGTTGCCTAGGTCCTCTTATATTTATCATTATTCTTGATAAGGCACCGCTCACCCGAGCCGCTTTGTCACACGTTCTTTCAAGGTGCTCCTTGTAAGTGAGCCTCGCGTCGATCATTACACCTAGGTATTTGATAATCGATTTTGATGTCGTATTATGATCTCCTACTCTGATGGTGACTTCCTCTCTTTTCTTGCGGCTGCTTACCAATATTTCCTCTAGATGTTTTGCAACCACGACAATTGCATATCAGCCTATGATTTTTCCCTCATTTGGGATTCCAAGCCTTAGAACCCCATCATACATAATGTTCCAAAGGATAGGGCCTAATACCGATCCTTGTGGAACTCCGCCAGATATGTGGTACTGCTTTACTCCATCGTCGGTATCGAAGAGCAGAAACCGTTTCTCGAAGTAGCTCAGTATTATTTTAATTAAAAACCATGGCACCATCATTGACCTAAGCGATTGCACTATGAGTCCCCAATTCGCAGAATTGAACGCGTTTTTGACGTCCAATGTTATTACGGCACCGTATTTCTTTGCACCGCCTCTCCATCTCCTGCCCTGAATAGCTTCTTCCAAGGTTGTAGTTACCCTTCTTATTGCGTCTACTGTAGAACGAGCTTTCCTAAAACCGTACTGTTGGTTGGAGAGTCCCCGGCTTCATCAATTGCCACTTCTAATCGGTTGCATATGATTCGCTCCAGTAATTTACCCATTGTGTCTAACAGGCATATGGGGCGGTATGACGAGGGTTCGTCTGGTGGTTTTTTCCCTTTAGACAGCAGCACTAGACGTTGCTTTTTCCATTGGTCTGGAAAAACTCCTTCTGTTAGACACTTGTTGAAGAGTTCCACAAATGGTTGCGTATTTGTTTTAATGGCTAATTTAAGGGCCTTGTTCGGTATGCCATCCAATCCAGGTGACTTGGTATCCTCGAATCATCTGCATACATCCAGGAGTTCCCTTTGCGTGACAGCTGGGATGTCCTGTACTTCCGGAGGTGACTTTATACGCTCTGCTGGTGTTTGAGGTGGGAACAACCCCGATACAATTTTCTGCATACGGAGAGGGCATGAGGGGGAGGGTGCCCTAGTGCCTTTGAGTTTTGCCATTACTGTTCTATAGGCGGTGCCCCAAGGATTTACATCTGCCTGCTCGCAGAGTTCCTTAAAGCTATTGCTCTTACTTCTGCGGATGGCTAGTTTTAGCTCTCTTCGCCTATCTATGAATTGCATCCGTAGGTCCTGATGTGTGGACAAACCTCTGGATCGCTGGAATAGTCTTCTGGCTCTATGGCACTTGCTGCGTAGCTCTGCTATCTCTTGGTTCCACCAGTATACTGGTGGCCGGCGATTGGTTGACGTTTTCCCGGCCATGGATGCGTCGCAAGCCCTAGTTACTTATTTGGTAACCTTAACGGCCATAGCGTTTGCTATTCCTGGGCTTATTGTTGACTCTGCAAAAATCGGGGCAAAAGTGTCTTTGTCCATGGTGCTTATTTTTCACCCCATTCGTTGTGCCTTCTTTGGGCGTTCCTGGGTTGGTCTCCTAGGTTGTATTTCAAACAGGATGGCAAGGTGGTCGCTGTGAGTATATTGATTACTGACTCTCCAGTTGGCGCCTCTCGATAAGGAACTAGTTGCAAAGGTGATATCAACTGTGCTCGCTTCCTGTATTTAGCAATATTAGGTCTATTGACGATACGGCTTCTAGGAGAGCTTCTCCCCTTCTATTGGTCCGTGCGCTGCCCCAATCAGTGGCCCATGCATTGAAGTCTCCAGCCATAATCGTTGGGCTACGACCCCTAGGATCATCCACGAGCCTATCAAGCATACTTTGGAACTCCTCAATGGTGTTGTTTGGAGATACATAACAGCTATAGACATGTACTCCTTTGACCTTTGCTCGCACGAAGCCTGTTCCGGGTGTCATCATTTTTTCTTCAAAGGCGCAATCTCCGCAGGCCCAAATAGCAGCTCTTTTTGAGTCATCCGCAGCCCAAACTGTATCATCGAGATTATTGTACTGCTCGCATAATACGGCAACATCTATCTTTAACCTGCGAACGGTTTGTATCAAGATGTCCTGTGCCGGCTCGCAGTGGTTTAAGTTTAGTTGCAGCACTTTCATATTCTTCTTGCGATTTTTGCAGCTTCTTGGTATACCGGGCATACTATGCTTCCTGCCGCGTGTTTGATGTTGCTACTTCCCTTTTCTTCGCAAAGGACGCACCTTGCATCATTGCTGCAGTTCTTGGATACATGGCCTTTCTGTCTACACTGAACGCAATCCTCACTCCTATCCAACGTGTTTTTACACGCCTTTGCTAGGTGCCGGAGTTAAGACACCTAAAACATCGCAGCGGTATTATTTTCTCCCGTATTCGGCATACCGTCCATCTGATTTTTATTTTTCCAACCTCCAGAACTTTTTTGGCAGTATTTATCGGGAGGCTAATGACGGCAGTTTGCGTTCCTGCATAGGCTATCCTCATAGATTTGATGGATAAGATCTCTATGCCTTGTACTTCCTCGAACTGCTCGGACAGAGCTTGGCAGACCTCTTCGTTTGTGGTGACGCCATCAAGGTCTTTGCACTCAAGGAGCACCTCTTGCGTTAGGGATCTCCCTTCCGCTATTTCACCGAGAACTTTTCCCACTTAACTTTGGTGTTCTGATGTTCTTCCATCAGCTGCTTTCTTGAGCTTAAGCAGTAGCTCTCCCTTGGCTGTCCTTCTTATGCGGGTTACATCGCACCCCAATCCATTCAACTCGGGGTTGGTCTTCACCTTTCGGAGTATGTCGCAATAGGAAATTTCTCCGATCTTTTTAATCACCAGTGCGTCAGGCTTAGTATATATCTTGCCTTGACTTTTTTCTACTTTTCTCCAAACGACTTTATTAGTAGTTTCTGCACCTGGTTCTTCGATCCGGGGTTTCACTGTCTGTCCATGGTTTTTCCCTTTTTTTTCTTTTCTTTTTGGTCCTTATGCACGCTTTGTTTCATCTCCATTTCCATTTTTTCCGCAACAATTTCGGCGTACGACAGTGTGGAGTGTTCTTCGGTATTTGGAAATCTCGTCCTTTTTCGCTTTGGGTCTGGCAGTTGTTCCAACGAAGAAGGGAAAGCCAGCTCACTCATTTCTGGAGAGTGGATGGTTTGAGTGGCTTTAGACACTCTACTGCATACCACTTTATCAATTTCGCAATCTACTGCGCAGCTGTTGTGTTAACGAATTGCACTAGCCAATTTCCTAATCTCATGATGTACATTGTTTTTTCCCTTAATGAATTCCATGAGTGCCGAGATGTGCTTTCCCAGGGAATGCATGGCTTCACGTTTTTCTCTCTCTTCGCTGGTTTCTTTGGCCTTTACTTCCGTGTTGGTTTCCGACTTCAGACTACCAGTTAATATTTCACTGGGGAGAGATTTCGACGGCATTTGCGAGGTTGTCTGTTCATTTATTGGTTCTCTTCTTGCGTCGGCCCATCCGTTATTTTTAACGGCGGTGATCGCATCACTACCGAGCTTCTCCTGAATGGATTTTCCTCTGTACTTTCGTCTCCTGAGTTTTGTACTTTTTTTTTTCTATTTTATTTGTATTTGTTTCTGTTTGATTCATAGTTGGATCCCACGAGTATGGGGGAAAGAAAGGTCCACCACATCAGAGACCCCTGTAATGTGGTAAGGCTATATTACAACCAGAGGGAACCAGTTATCTGGAGGGCTCTCTTAGCGATGCTGTATGGGTTTTATGTCCCCAGCACCATTCAGGCCTCGGTACGGGTCGCATAACGCCTTGCCTTAGGGACAGGATGCTTATTTATGGGCGGCATCTACTCGCCCTGTCACAAAAATTTCACTGGGCTTATGTGTTATTTCCGCACACCCTCCGTTTTTGCCGCTTTTGGTCGGGGACTGCTTATTGGTTATTCGCAGCTAACCTACATATCTGTAGGCCGTTCAGCTATCCGCCGCCATGCTGACCCCCCTGGTAGCCTAAGCTCAGCCCCTTGGCTGTCTGACAGTATTGATATGTGGTAGTTGCTGTATCTTCTAAGGAGATTGATTTGGATACATCCCTCTATAGCACATATTTCAGCTTAAAAAATGCTGCTACTCTTGCCCATGGGTTCTGAATGCTTCGTTTTTGACCCAAACAGGCTTGTCTCTGTTCCTTCCTCAGTTCTCGAATCGTCTATATACCACTTTATTGTGCGGTTGCCCTGTCTGTATATTGCAGATTCGTTGCCTCATTCTTTCTTCTTACTTAGCTTTGTACAAAGTCAAATTTCCAAATACTGTCGTCACTGTGGACTGCCTGAACGGGAAGTTTCTTAAGAAGTCCATCGCATTCGCTTGGACTTACGCATTTCTCCTCTCCAATACCTTCTTTTGCCATCATTAGGCCCGCTTTGCATTTTGCTCCACTACGATATAAACGGAGTTAGCCCTAGGAGTGCCATGGCTGCAGTTGGACATGTACTCATGTCGCCAGTGATACAGAAGCACGCAAGTCATTATGACTAGATTAGTTCATTTTGCCTCACAATGGACTAAATCTCGAAAACTTAATCGCTAGGTTCCTGCATATCATGAGAGCACGGGTAGCCTTTTTGGATATCTCATCTGTGCTTTTTTCACATGAGTTTGCTATCTAGTTGTAGTCCTAGATACTTTACTTCTTTTACTGGTGTCAGTATCATGCCCGACAGTCGGATTGGCTTCAGTCCTAGTTTTCTTTTTCTCGTAAATGGTACTATTGTAGTTTTCGCCAGGTTTAAATTGAGCCCAGCCATACGGTACCATTCTTGAGTTACTCTTAGACCCCTTTGTAAAATATTTATTTATTATTTTATTTATTTCATTTATTCATTTAATTCCAAACTTAAAGATAATTAACAAAAAATGCTTAACAATGGCGGAATTAAATAATAGTTATCATTCTGTAACTTAAAAAGTTAGTGCGGAATGACACAAGAATTCATATTTTCTACATTACATTACTACATTATTAATAATTCAATTTCAGAAACAATATATATTATAATTTAAAAATTCATGCGAAAAGATAAAGAAAAACAATTCAAAGTAATAGACAAAGCAATTCAGACAATAAGATACATACATATTTAACAATGATTTGTGCTGATGATTAAGATACACTTCTCAGACAAGATTCAATATTAGCATAGTCAGTCGTGAATAACCAGACTTTTACTCGGTTTAGAAAAGAATGAAAATTTAAAGTTGTCCGAACAAATAAAGGCAGCTTATTGAAAATTGTAGGGGCTGTAACGGTGTAGAAATGTGAAAAATGGGTTTTGTAAGCGATAGGTACGATGGCAAGATTCATGTTATTTATACGTAGACTGTAAAACTGGGAGTTTCTGCTAGGAATATTACCACTTTGCTTAAAGAATTCTCTCAGTACCTTAAAAACATAAAGATGTCTCATTGGTAAAATGCGCAGGTTTCTAAATAGAGGCCAGCTATGGGTAATACGATTTTTATTGCAGATAATACGAATCAAGTGTTTTTGAGCTTTCAACAAAGGTCTAAAGGAGTTTGTATATGAACCACCCCAGCTTGTGATACCATATTGCAACTTGGAGTGAGCAAGACCATAATAAATTAACTTCAGAACTTTTTGGGAGCAATATTGTTTAATAAGATACAACATTCGCGTCACCAACAACATATGTGATTTAATGGTTCGGATATGCTCTCTCCAGTTCAAATTGTGATCGATTAGGACTCCAAGGTATTTATAATGTTGCACTGACTCAATTATAAAACAATTAGCAGAACAATGAGAGCTATATATGCATTAAAACAGAGATTATAATCATATAAGACGTTACCGGATATCTTAAATGACATGAGTTTTGTTTTCTCGCTGACGATTAATTTATGCGCAGTAAACCAAAGCCTCAAGGTTTCAAGGTCTTCAGAAATCCTTGCAATACACTCGAAACCTGTATGAGATTGATAGGTGAATGCTATGTCGTCCGCAAAGGCAGTAGACGTTCCATTTAAATTTAGTTTAAAAATAGAGTTTATATAAATTAAGAACAGCAACGGACCGAGAACCGAACCCTGAGGTACGCCATTTTTTAAAAAACGAGAGTTACTAAAATTTCCGTTTATATTAACTTTCTGCTCTCTGCATTTTAAATAAGAGGTGAACCATTTATGAATTACACCCCTAAAACCAGCAGCATATAATTTTTCTAGTAGTATATCATGGTCAACCATATCAAATACTTTTGTCATATCAACAAAGAGAGCCATTGTAGATTTATTACAGTTAATATTCTCATACAACTGACTACATAGTCTAAGAATAGCATCCTCAGTTGACATTCCCCTTCTGAATCCAAACTGACTACTACTGAAAAAGTTATTTTTATCTAAAAATGACACAATGCGCGACTTAAGAAGTTTTTCAAAAATCTTGGAGAATGTTGGTAGCAGTGAAATGGGTCTGTAATTAGATATACTCTTTCTGCTACCTTTTTTAAAAAGTGGTATAATCTCTGCGCATTTAAGGTGCCGAGGAAAACAGCCACATTGAACACTAAGATTAAACAAGTAACTTAACACGTCAACCACATATAAGCAAATTTTTTTCAGAAACACGCTTGATATACCATCACTTGTACAAGAGTTTTTATTTTTTAAGGACAATATAGCTCTGTAGATTTCACCTGAAGAAAACGACTGAAAAACAAAGCTATTTGATTGCATATTCTCTGCAGTCATGTACGAGAAAAGGGAACAATTGCATCCTACAGAAGGTTCAAGAGATGGCTTTAGTTTTTCCGAAATTTCAGTAAAGTACTCGTTAAACTTATTTGAAATGCAAGATGAATCAGTGAAATTCATACCATCGATTTCTAAACAGTCAATTTCGGTAGGCTGTTTACTTTTACCCAAAATACTATCAATTACTTTCCATTCTTCTCGTACATTACCCCTAGCTCGCTCGAAAGAATCAGAATAAAACTTATTTCGGGTTTCCTCAATATTTCTATGAACGGTTTTGCACAGATTGCCATAATATTTTTTAAGTTTTATGTTTTGTGGGTGTTTTCTACATTTCATTGCAATTTTATTTTTATTTTTAACCTGTTGCAAAAGATTATACGTCATCCATGGCTTTAAGTATTTTGTATAGCCCGAGATGCGCCATGAAAGAGTAGTACAATTTTTTGTATGCTTCTGTAAAATTTCAAGAAAGAGATCGAAAGCAATTGATGGATTACTTTCTGAATAAACCGGCTCCCAGAATTCATATTTTAAGCATTCCTTCAATAAATTATAATCCGTACAATATTTCTCTATTACAGATGGATTGCAGCATTTTAATGGATCGGAACATGAACACATACTGAGTGCAACCATACAATGATCTGTTAATTTTAAGTCATATACAACACCACTAACAATATTTTTATTGCTTTTGTGAAAACGAATGAATATATGGTCGATGCAGGTCTTGGATACATCAGTCACACGGGTTGGCTCATTTATAAAACTCTTTAGACCATTTGACGCCATAAGAAATAAATAATTTTCTGTATCTCTATCAAATTCATTTAAAACATCAATATTGATGTCACCCAAAACAATTAAGTTTTTTTCCTTACAGACGCTAAGAGCATCACTTAATTCACCAATGAAAACACCTTTACCAAATTCGTGCAATCTATATACACACAACATTGTATAACTCTCATTCCTAAAAACAAAAGATAATTTCATTACATCAGCGCTACGAAAATTAAGCTGAGAACAATCGCTTGCAACCCCATTTTTCACATAAACTGCTACACCACCAGCTGAGTATGTTTCATTACAATTGCCAAAAAGCGTATACCCGGGTATATTATATAATTTTAATTCATTCTCAAATATCCATATTTCACTCAAAACAATGACGGTAGGCAAATTCGTGAGCGACTCAATATGAGTTACCAGAACTGAAAAGTTTTTTCTCATACTACGAATATTTTGATGTAAACAGACTATATCATCATAATTAAAGGAATTGGCTGGGTGTTTACAAGCATTAGGGACTAAGTACGAAACAGAGTTAAGAGGATTCATAAATTATTAAAATCAGCAGCACAATTTATTCTTACTGAATTATCACCCTCCTTCTTCCGCATATAAACTGTCCCACTCCTAGTCCATACATATTTATACCCCTTCTTTCCCTTCAGCGATATTGCAGTGTTAAGAAGTTGACGTGTCTGGTACGTCAAACAATCATTCAGGTACATCTTCTCTGGTCTCCCATGCGCGTTGAGTAGTGTTGTTGTTAGTTGTGCTTTTTTTTCTCTCTTTGCTTTCATCAATTTCTCCTTGCACTGGAGAGAGACGAATTTGACGTGAAGAATGTTAGTCTTGTTTGGTTGATTACTGTTTGGTGCATCTTTTAGCCGCTTAGTTATCTGTTTTGTGTAGCAGAGGTCAATGTCCTGCTCCAATACGTCGACTAGCAAACCATCGCGGAAGATCTTCAGAGCCAAATCAATGTTGGAAGTGCCGCCGTTGTTAAGGGGGACGTTGTAGATCTCTATTGCATTAGCGATCAGTTGTTGTTCGAGATGATCGACTTTTTTCTCCAGCTGTTGGATTTTATGCTCACACTCATTATTTTTGATTTGCAGTTCCTCTATCTGTTGTCTCTGAATCTGCTTCACCTCTAATATTTCCGCGTAAATCATGTCAAGTGTAACATTAGCTTCCAGTGTTGGTGAACTTAGTGAAGGTGTAGGGTTAACAGGTCGATTGATGTTAACTTTTTTGTGAAGATGTTGGATCAGAAACAGAGGGTTTCTTTAAACTTTCCCATGGCAATCAATTCATACAATGTCATCAGCATAAGCTTGGCAATTGATTCCGAGGTATGTTATCCTTTCAAGTAGTTCCACGATAAGACTTCACATTAGAGGTGTTAACACCCTCCTTGTGGGCATCCTCTTGTTGTGCTGCTCTTGATAATTCTACGTGATGTTTGAGATTCTGCTGATCTTGTTGTCAGCAACTGATATCCGTATATCCACTTATGTAGTTCTGCTGACTCCTTTTCTGTCCAGTGCTCATTTAAGAGCTTCATGCGAATTGTTATCAAATGACCTTTCAATATCTAGGAAGGCGCAGAGTACTATCTCTTTGGATGATTTTCGTCAATTGAAAAAGAGCCGTTTCAGTAAATTTGCGCGCTCCGTATGCAAGCTGACGGTAATAAAGTGGGGATATGTTAAGTATGTCCTCTCTTAAATAGTTACCCACAGCTTTCTCCATTGTTTTGATAAGAAATGATGTTAGGCCGATCGGTTTATGTGACCTCGACTGTGTTGGGTATTTCTTCTCCATTTTTGGTATAAACACAATTTTCACCCATCTCCGTTGGTTTGGAATATATCCCAATGCGAGATTCCTTTTTGTTATTCTAACTAGGTGTGGTATAGCTTCTCTTACCTGCTCTGCATTAGGGCTGGTGTGATATCATCCACGTATGGTGACTTGAATGTCTAGAAGAAGCTAATTGCCCATTCGATTCTCCCTCTGGAATATATAGCCCGTGCAATCTCACAGCACTCTCTCCTTTCGGCTAACGGCAGCTGCCATTGGCTATAATTGTGAGCAATTTCCGCAAAGCACAAAGCCACTATATAAAAATTAAAACAAAATTCTTTTTCAATAATATATAATACTCACGAAAGCACTAATAACATCACACAGAGTTCTCCCGATTATGTCAAAATCAACGGCATACACGAGCAGTTAACGTACCTTTTTATTGTTTATCCTTGTCTATGATACTGTCCACAAACTATGACTTTTTAGTTGTCTAATTATAGTTTACTGTTGTCTTTAATAGACAATAATATACCTATTAATTTCTTACTCCCAAAATATCCTAGGCATGTCGTCAAAATTCATACAACTGTAGCGATTCCTTTCAATATATCTTACCCCACCACCCAGTGGCGCCAGTCTTACAAAACAATAACCATCATCACAAAGAATAAAGGAATGAACAATGAACTGTAGCTCCAAGATGAGCAGAATTGTCTTCAAAAATACTTCCGTACATAATCTAATGGCCGTTTGCCAAATGTAGTTGGTTATTATCCTTTTGTCTACTTAATTGTCAACGCGATGGCTGTGGGAGTGTATCCGGTTATTTATATATCGAAAAAGAAAGAAAAAAGGACAAAAAGCCATAACAGATACAGTGCCACACACAAAAGATCAAATATCTCTTCTCAAATGCAGCAGCAGCAGCAGAGGATGTAGTTTCTTTACCCCCTAGAGAGCACAGAGGTTACGAATTCCATTATCCTTATTCTCAATATTTGGAACTAATAGGGCAATTTATTTCAGAATAAGCAATGAAGAGCGAAATAATTATTTTGTTTTTTTTTTTTTTTTTTTTCCTTTCATTCGTTCGTTTGTTCTGAAAGAATAGCATCTCTGCGGAGGACAGAATCCTGTGGGACGTCATCTGTGTGTGTGTAAGCTGACTTTTCTCCGCCACAATCTAAAGAGAGAAACATAACTTTCTGTTGACTTTCTGCTTTGAATTTCTCTGCGTTAATCCTTTGCAGATTGCACAAGAAGTTTTTGGACATTTCTTTGTAGTTTGTTCCTCGTAGTGACCAGTATGCATTAATCTACTACGAGGGCTGCACATGATGGGGCAAGTTTTATAAACCGTTTTATCAAAGTTTATGTCATTTCATTCACTTAGTTTGGAGTTCCCATATCACATTATCCGACACCTGGTGCTCAAATTTAAACGATTCACCTCCGTCATTCGGAAACTAATAACCGAATTTTCCAATTCACAAAATTGATTCCGCTACAAATCACCTGGCATGACAGTTTAAGCCTCTTGTATATCTTCAAACAAAATATCGATACGTTAGGCGGCGGCGGTTACAGAAATGGCATGGCATTCAACCAAATCGAGCACAACACGGGTCCGTGATTTAAAAAAAAAAAACAAATAGAGCAGCCTCCAATAAATCCCAATCCGGCCAACATTGACGGTTCGAAGGAACCCAGCTCGCTCCAAGCCCTCACTCTCTCTAACGAACACTTGTCAGCAATTTGCAATTGATTCGATTTGAATTGAATTTGTTTCCAATGTAAATTTGCGAAGGCTCGTATTGTGGCAGAAAAAAAAAGGACGAAAACTCCAGGAGAGTGTTAGGCATCGAGATACGCGATTGTGTATGTGCGGTTAGCATATGTGCTGAAACATCATTGTCGTGTACGATAAAGCGTTCGATTTGATTATATCAGTGGCTGATGGTGTATGGCATGGAAATGAATACAATTGGCCAATCGAGATACAAATTCAAAGAAATTTGGTCCCAGAGTGTTGAGGTGCCTGAGGGAGTGGGTTGTGTTGCGTGTTGCGTGACAATGAGCCAATGACAGTGATTGATTATGGATTGTTACTGCTCTTAGGTGAGGTGGAACGAAAGTGGACCTAAACATGGAATTTCGTGGACAATTGTTAGTTTGTAACTACTTCAAAAGGGAGGGGATGCATTTCTGGATAGGAGTAGAAAGATATTTCTCTGAAAGTTTCAAGACCCATAGCACGGGCTTATTTTTGACTCTCATATACGATTACTGATGTTATATTTACCATACGCGCTGTAATGAATTCATAACACAAAGGACAGTGACATAGAAAGAAAATTGGTATTTGACTGCCGGGTCTTTATAAGTGAAAACTGTGATAAGTGAAGAGAAGTGAGCTAAAGTCTGTACTCCAATGTTGTCAAAAGCGTGTACCCTTTCTGGCAATCCCAATGGAGAAATTCTTTTTGCGAAATGCTTCAATTTCCACAGTAAATTGTCCTTCTAAATGTGGACTTGCAACATATACCTTATACCCATGTATATAGGTACCTATCTGGGAATCCACAAATGTAAGTATGTCAGTCATTAGTTGACAAACTAATATTCTCTAGTACTTGACTTGACTACTCTTCTGGTCCTGATAGTCTTCCCATCATTATTTTGAAAAAAAAAAAAATGTTTCCAAGTGAGCTCAGCTCCTTACCGCTCTTTTACAGTCATAAATTGCGCGTGAAGTTTTAACTAAAGTTTTAACTAAACTGAGGAAAGAGAAGTGGTATTTTCAACTACAAACGCATTGCCAAGCTTTCATGTATACCAAGTTCTTTTACGACGGAGTTCTGCGACTAACACTGCAAGAAAAGCAAGCCGTTTTCTAGAGAAGCTTTAGAAATTCCGCTCCCGTAAACCACAGAAATTGATATGAATTACGATATGATGGGCGAAGAGTTTGAAGAAGAAATTGAAGAATAATAATTGAGAACAACTATAAATTTCTATTATTTTTATTCAAATAAGTAATAAAAACAATTATATCAACATCTAACAACTTATTGTAAGTTAATAATCCAGCAGTTGTAACAAGAAATAAAATATTTTTGGCCAGCTTTTTTCATGAAATACCATACTCCTATGTGCGTCGATCACCCACCGTGATGTTGAATTACAAGGAACACGTCTACGAGTAAACATTCACATTCCTTATGTGTCATCTGCGCGAAAATGCGATGCAACTCCAGTTCTTTATCATGCATTTCTTGCACCAATTGGTGGTGGATCGAATCCTCGTTTGACTATTACAGAATCATTACCTTAGAGTTTAGTCTCTCAATGAAATTTTAAGACTAGATTCAAAATATTTACACTTTGCCTTCATGCATGTCATAGACTATGATTATCACCCGCAAAGCCAATGTACTCTGTGATCTGGATTATTTACTACACCCACACCTTTAAAAAGTTATCACAAAAGAGGGTAGAAAACGCCACTTTGGGTGCACCTTTAAATCTTTCTAACTAGTCTAACGAATTCTTCTCACAACTGAGTAGATCATCACAATCAACTGCACCTAATCCTGAATTAAGATTAACTTCCTTGAATAAATTTTACTGCGCACCTGTTGGCATAAGGATCAAAATACCTCCATTAGAATGCCGTCGATTAAATTAATTCCTTAAACTAACTCGCCTCAACTTAATGATATTGATAACCAATACGCGTCCTCCTAAGGGTTGGTTAATTAAAATAAATTTCAAATAGAAACCACACAAAAAGCCCTCTCTCAGCTTGAAAGTCCTTAAAAGTGTAATTCTCAATGCAATGCACGTCCGCACTTCGTTGAACATCTAACACGCTTCTCCAGCAAAATGGCATTGAAGACAACAGCAAATTAAAGGAGATTGCTTGTTGTTGTTTCCTTGTGTGTACACAATGTGTACTCACGTCCTTTTGTTTGCCCATTCAAATCATTCTCTCTCAGCAAAGCCATCCATCCAAAGGACTACAACAAAAGAGGTAATTCAACAAGGATATAACTTTGTGCAACTTTAATCAGTTTTCTACTCAATGTGTGTACTCTGATGTTGGTAACCAATAATGAGTGGCATCTAGTGTTAAGACATTCAACCAATGAATAGTTAATTAAATTGAAGGCCCTTTCAGCCAGTACATGGAGTACACATGCTTTGTTCTAACGAAATGTCTAGGATTGAGGAACATACACCAGATAATTAAATTTAAATGTCAATCAAGAGTCAAATTGAGTTACCCATGTCCACATGGCTGAAAGGGATCATCACAATATGCGGCTCATTCAAAAGTTAATTTTTAGCCCATCGAGGAGTAGGAGTAAATTATGAAATCATTATTATTGTCGATTAAAATCTGCATATGGTCGGCTCGTCTGTGTGCGTAATTCAGCTGCATCGATTGGACGAATGCCTTGAGGACTTTTTGTGAACTGATAAAATTGCTTTGGCTATATGATGTGGAGGCTATAAATCATTTAAGAGGCCTTCCTTGACTGGTTTTTGCACGAGTATGTGCTTTAATGGGTTGTGCAGCAGACTGAGCTGAATGTGTGTGTGTAACGTTTGCCTGCATGTTTGAGGAATTTTATGACGGCAACATATGAGAGGATATACGTAACGGCTAAATTGAACTGGGATGAACCACTTGTGTGCATGGGATGTTCACTGCTTCTCTCTGGATGGCTTTATCGTATGTGCCCCAGGGGCAGATACATTTTTTTGGCATGCAAATGGAAAATCGTATGAGACAAGCGAGATTCTTAAGTGAATTATGATATTGTGAGGTTTAAGGAGTTGGAACTTGTCCAAGAGAGAATTTCCGTCTCCTCATTCTTTTTTTTTTATCTTTTGTATGAGTTATGGAATACGTATAGAATTGCTTGGCGACGTGGCTGATGTCTATAAGCAAACAATGGAACATGTTTCTTTCTTTTGCAAACGAAATATGGTATGTTGGCAAGATTGTACGTGTACGTGTACCCGCCAAGGGATAGATTGAGGATTAAATAAAAGTAAGGAATTAATGATACTGAAGTATAAAGGACTAGTACAAGATTTTGAAGGTTTATTTGAATCGGCTTTAATTTTTGCAACTGGCCTTGGCTGTCAATGTCTTTTCAATGCATATGGACTCTATAAATTGAAAATTAGTCATGGAGTAATCCACAGCTCAAGAACGTGCGGTGCAGTATGTCTAAGCTTAAATTTCAAAGAACCGGCATCGAGAGGTCATGATTGAAAGGAAGCACACAAAAACATACACACATCTGCGCTTGTGAGTACCACCACTGGTGCGTGTACAATCATTGAAACAGAAACGGCCGAAATGGGTTTGTCTATAAACGAGTAGAAAACCTAATTTACGGAGGGACTAACAAAAGTTTGCTTAGCTGGTGTCAATTTAGTAGTTTTTAAAAAAAAGGATGCATTTCTGTAGCTTATAATTTATTAATATTTATTTCCAAATTTCAGAACAACAGGTAAAAATGGAGACGAGAAAGAGAAAAATTAGCGACGTAAGCTCGTTGAAGTTCCACTGCCAACACAAGAAGAAATTCGTTTTGCTATTCTCTTTCGACGTCAACTTACGCTAGTCAAAATTCTGCAGGAATGCCAAAATGCATACGGAATAAATACCCATCTCTTGTTACTATTTCAAAGTGGTTTCGGAGATTCAAGACTAGCCATTTTTCTGTGGAGGACGAATCTCGTGAAGGTCGGCCCAAATCCTCGACCGACGATACAAATGTGGTCCTGGTGAAGCCTCAAATTGAAGAAGATGCCAGGATGACACAGGAGATGATAGCGGATGAACTGGGCTTGAATAACATGACTGTGTCGGGAATTTTAAATTACACTACTCAACACTAAAAAAATATCTGATTCGGCTTATAATGTTCCATAATCAGGTTGACTAATAATATATATCTGTATACATTTTAATTTCCTATCACATCTAGAAGTAGAGAAATTCAACATTTATTGTTTTCACATGCGTTCAGGTTCAAAATCATGGGTAGATCCAAAATATAACTGCATTTCCAAGAAAACCTTGTTTTCCCGTTAGTTTAATTGGTATTCTTCAAAATGTCATACGTGCGTGTTAACAGTCCCAATTTATTTTGCTATATTTGCGGCGAGTTTACGCCAAAATCAAAAAAAGTTAGCTGTTTAAGGTGTTATACATATCTGAACGGGTGGCGCAATGGATGCATCGATAAAATGCCGTTTGGCTCGCCAATGATTTGGACTGAACCAACGAATCATGCTGTGGATTGCTATTTCTGTTTAACTCCACTAAAATGATTTTCAGAAAAATCTAAACGAGGTATTCAGTATGCAGGTGTATCTTCAGTTATTAAACCTAAGCCACATTCCGACAATCTACCTGTACCTGAATACTCAGTACAATGTTCTGGGGTAACCCAAAGTTCGTTAAGTTCTAGATTCTAGATTCAACGGACTGTGAAAATTGTAATGATCAGGATTTTGTACAGGACAATTCAGGACCACTCTTAGTCAATCAAACAAGGCTAAATCACCTGGTAAGGGATTTAAACTTATCCATCGAGAAAGCAGAATTACTTAGTTGAACATTACAGCAATGGAAGCTGTGCGAGCCAGATGTGAAGGTTACTTCATATCGGAAAAGGCATAGTTCATTTGTTCCATATTTTTCCAAGCAAGATGGTTTAGTTTTCGCAATGATGTGAATAGTTTAATGCGGCAACTTGGTCATGATTATGATGCCAATGAATAGAGATTGTTTATTGATTTTTCGAAAATAAGTTTAAAAGCCGTTTTACTCCATAATGGAAATACGCTCCCATCCTTACCGATTACCTATAGTGCTCATTTGAAAGAGACGTATGATGTCATGAAATACATATTAGAAAAAATGTGGAGTGGCATGGCTGATTTGTGTAGATCTTAAAGTTGTTTCTCTCTTAACTGGCCTGCGGACAGGCTATACAAAATATTGTTGCTTTCTTTGCGAGTGGGACAGCCGAGCACGATCAGAACATTTTTTAAGAGAAAATTGGCCGCTACGCCACTCTTTATTCTCTCATCAAAAATTTTGTAAAACAAAGACGGATCTGCTTTCAAATTTCTCAAGCAAAAGTTCACCAAGCTTAGTGAGGCAAAAATTAAGGAAGGCGTATTCGTAGGTCCAGACATTAAGAAACTGATTGAAGATTTATCTTTCACATCTACTTTAAGCCTTATTGAAGGTGGTCAGGTTCGAGCTCTTAGGGCAAAGTCTTTGGACGATCCCTACTGAGTAACCGTTACAAGAAGACTCACTGCCTCCACGGGGCGGCCACCGGGCAACGAATGCTACAGCGGTATAATCGGCCATGTTTTGTTCAATTGAATGTAGTCTTTTGCGCCTGCCTGAAATGTACGGCTTGAATCACCGACTGTAAGTATTCGGCCAAAGTGAGCGACGTGAGGAGTAAACCTCTGGAAAATAATCTCTAATCCAAGGTGGAACAGCATACGCCGAGGGATGCATGGCTAAGAGAGTGCTTAGTCGCTAGTATGCGGACTCCGAATACCTTGGCGACCTTCGGTTTCAATTCAGCCTTCCCATGGTATATCGAGCTCTATCATGGGTGATATTCCTTTCTTGAGTACTCGTGGGTCCAAAAATTTCCGATAAAAACAAAAACTATGAGACAGGAGCATCTCAAATCGCACCAGCTTCTGTTTCTGCTGACGAGTAAACAGCTGCACTTAGTCGTGATGCTATAGAGCTTCCGACGGCCACTACATCTTCGGCCTTAACTACTCGGCTTGCTGACGAGCAACCTTAATTTTCGGATGGTATGGATGACGGAGCCAATTGGGCCCAATCCTTGCCCTCCAAGTGTGTCAATCCCGAAGAAGCGGATACCGCCGCCTCTGATTCTGACACATCCACTCTCGTGGATACGTGCAGCGTTGTCACAGAGGAATCTGGGTGCTCCTCCATTGGGAAGAGGTTAGACGAGCTGCGGATACAATCGGATGGTTTCGTTCGGTTCAACTCTGCTGAAAGAAGGCGGTTCAAGTTCGCAATTCGCAGAGGTGATACCAGGGAAAGTGCCCTAGCTTTTGCTAAAGCCCCTCCTGCTAAAGAAGCAAAACGGGTAAGATCAGAGGATCACACCCCACCAGCACCTGCTGCCAAGAAAGCCAAGGCAGGGCCTACACCTGATGTTCCCACTTGTCGTTGTCGTCAAGTGGCAAGTGTTGTCAGGTTAGGTGTTGTCCCGGTTAACTTGATGAACCAACCTCTATCAACAGAGCAGTTGACCAGCATTCAAGATGCTGTCATCGACATCTCGATTGAGCTGAAAAACAAAGGCGTTTGGCCCCGTTTCTCAGGTTCACAACACAAGGCGGGATGGCTAATCTTCGTCTGCTCAGACAATGCCACCGCCAAGTGGATGCGCTCGAACTTCGAGGCTATAAGGATTGGACGTGTCACTGGTGGAAGAGGGATCCTTCCCGAAGACACACATTGTCCGAGGATTCTTTCCACAGAGTCTCGAGCTCCCGTCATCAAAAATTCTGGCTTCCCTGGAAGCACAGAACGAAGGCCTACGGGCAACTGCATGGAAGGTCATGCAAAGGGTTAAGGAAGATGCACTCCTCCACCTTGTGCTAGCCATGGACGACACCTCCATGAGGGTGCTTAGCACGCTTAAAAACAAGGTGTTCTACCGTTTTGGCCAGGTCAAACTGATCCTGAAGACCACCGAAAAGGGTCAAGAGCCTGGTCACGGTAGCCCGAAGAAGGTGGACGCAGTTGGCTCAACAACTGCTTCTGCGGCGGACACTTCACCACCCGCTACCAGCAGCAGTGTCTCTGGGCATACTGCTTGTACAAGCTCCGCCGCTAGAGTTACTGCTACACCCAATGCAGTTAGACGTCCCACGACCGGCAATGTGGCCGGACTTTCAAAACCCACCAGCGGTGCCCGAGGGCACGTTTCTCGGACGAATGAGGAGTCGGCTAGGAACAGACCTCAGGGTCATCCTAATCTGACTGCTTGCCGTAGAGGAAAGGGCCCTAAAAAGGCTCAACTACTCCGGCAAGCTCGATCTTCAAAGGAAGATCGATGAGCACGATCAAGGTGCTACAGGCGAACCTGCATCACGCTAAGGGCGCGTTCGCTACCCTCAGCAAGCGGTTCGCCGAAGAAAATATAACCCTTGGTCTCATCCAAAAACCCTGGGTTAGTTGCGGACATATAAGAGGTCTCCGGAATAGGGCAAGTAAGTTGATTTCCAAGTGTGGAGAGCAAGCGCCTAGAGTGGCCTGCTTAATTAGCAGTAATATAAACTTTCTTCCCATTCCAGAATTTATAACTAGAGACCTGGTGGCCCTACTACTGGAAGTCCCAACCGGAAAGGGAACACAGAATATCGTGTGCGCCTCAGCGTACTTCCCTGACGATAATGGTGATATCCCGCCTAAAGACGTCCAGAGTCTCATTAACTACTGCCAAAACAGCAACCTCCACTACATCATCGGTTGCGACGCCAATGCACATCACGAGGTCTGGGGTAGTAGTGACATCAACAGAAGGGGTGAGTGTCTTTTAGAATACCTTGTCAGTAGTCAAGTAGATATTTTGAATAAAGGCTCTAAACCCACCTTCATAAATGCGTTTCGCGAAGAGGTACTTGACCTCACTCTCGCTAGCCCATTTATCTCTAATTTTATTGAAAATTGGCACGTATCAGACGAGGCCTCACTGTCAGACCATCAACATATTAGGTTTGATATACCCGGTCAACTCTCATATGTCCCTAGCAGATACGATCCCAAATCTACGGATTGGCATCGCTATCGTGAACTAGTGTTCTCAAGAAAAGATATGCTCCTCACATTTATTGAGTCCATAGAGGACCTGGATGAAGCTGCTTAACAGCTTAACAATATACTGCTTAATTCCTACCACGACAGCTGCGTCCCCAAAACCAATGTTAGCAAACGTAAAGTGCCCTGGTGGAATGACCAACTGGCGAAACTTAGGAAGAAGGTCAGAAAACTCTTCAACTCTGCAAAGCGAACGAAGAGGTGGGACGAATACAGGTTTGCTCTCACCGAATACAATCTAGAATTGAGACGATCTAAACGAGCTGCTTGGAGGAAATGCTGCGAAACCATTGCCGCTATGCCAACAGCGGCACGAATCCATAAAGCGCTTGTTAAAGATCAAGTCAACTGTGTAAGGTTATTGAAGAAGAATGACGGAACCTACACGACGGACCGTACGGATACACTTAGAACCCTGCTCCAGGTACATTTCCCAGGTTCGTCTCTTAACACATCTCATGTGTACTCGAACACATTTGACCACAGGGTTTTTGTGAAAAGTAGAGTTAACAGTTTATCAGGTAAAATATTTAGTCCAGATAAAGTTGAATGGGCAGTGGGCACCTTCAAACCGTTTAAAGCTCCCGGCGGTGATGGTTTCTTTCCAGCACTTCTACAAAAGTCAATCGACCTCATCCTGCCGGGTTTGACAGCTTTATTTAGAGCTAGCTACAATTGGGGATACATACCACCCACCTGGAGACAGGTTAATGTGGTATTCATTCCCAAACCAGGCAATAGGCCTAGTGAGCTGCCTAAATCCTATAGACCTATAAGTCTAACTTCATTTGTCCTCAAGACAATGGAAAGACTAATTGATATTCACATCAGAGACAGGTTAGATGTGTCCAACCCTCTGCACTCGAATCAGTACGCATACAGAAAAGGCAAATCCACAGTAGGTGCCCTTCATTATCTCGTCAAAAAGATAGAGGGTACACTCAGTTCTAAGGATATAGCCTTGTGTGCATTTCTTGATATCGAGGGCGCATTCGATAACACTGGTTACGACTCCGGGGGAGTGTCGGTGTCTGTAATGGCAGCGAAAGGCTGTCCTCAAGTAGGAGTTCTCTCCCCCCTGTTATGGTCAATAGTCACCGACAACCTGTTAGTAGATCTTCACAGATCAGGCTACACCACCGTCGGTTATGTTGATGACTTGGCGGTTTGTATTAGTGGCAAACACGGCACGACAATTTCTAACGTCATGCAAAGTGCACTCTTACAAGTTGTAGAATGGTGTAACAAAGAAGGACTATCCATCAATCCTAGTAAAACCGTTCTGGTGCCGTTTACAAGGAAGACACAGGTCAACCTTGAACCCATCACAATCAAAGGCACCACAATAGTTTATTCCAGAGAGGTCAAATACCTTGGTGTAATTATTGACAAACGACTTAACATATCAAGTCCGCCACAGAACGTGCTACGAGAGCACTTTGGGCTAGTAAACGCCTATACGGCAGAACTTGGGGTCTCTTTCCTAAAATGATACATTGGTTGTACATAATGATGGTAAGACCCATTATCACATATGCGGCTATCGTCTGGTGGCCAAAAACCCTCCAGCAGACAACGGCAAACAAGTTGCAGAAGTTGCAAAGAACTGCCTGTCTCGGCATTACAGGTGCGATGCGCACCTGCCCCACGACAGCTCTTGAAGCTATTGTCGGGCTAACACCCTTACCAACCAATCTTCATTAGGAAGATGGCTGCTAGATATGCCATCAAGCTGCAGCTAGATTATGAGTATAAACCAGGTGACCTAGTGGGGCATCTAAAGATACTCAACTCGATCCCTAAAAGAGACATGTTTTGTACTATACCGGATATTATGGTCAGGCAACATTGCTTCGGAAGGTTATTCGAGGTGGAAATATTGGACCGCGGAAATTGGTCCAATAGTGTTCCAACACTGGACCCGAAATGTCTCGTCTGGTACACCGACGGATCGAAAATGGATTCTGGAGTTGGAGCCGGGGTCTTTGGACCCAACATAAAAATTTCGGTACCTATGGGTACGACTCCCACTGTGTTTCAGGCCGAAATCCATGCCATTGAGATCTGCGCCAGGCACAATCTCCGTAAGGGAATCAAGGGCGCTAGGATTCACATATTTTCAGATAGCCAGGCAGCACTTAGGGCATTATCGTCCAACCAATTGGACTCCGTAACTGTAAAATGCTGCTACGATGCTTTACAAGATCTTGCCAAACACAACAGAGTAATGCTCGGTTGGGTCCCTGGACACCAGGGAATTTTGGGCAACGAATCTGCAGATGAGCTTGCTAGGGCCGGCTCAGAATCTGCGTTTATAGGTCCCGAACCTTATTGTAGCGTCAATTGGACAACAGCTACAGCGTTGATTAACGAATGGGAGAACTAACTTCGTCTAGATCACTGGACTAATGGGCCCGGTTTAAGACAATCCAAACGTTTAATCAAGCCTTATTCCTATAAGGAAATCCTTAACTTAGATAGGGAAAGCATTAGGAAGCTAGTGAGCTTTCTAACTGGCCATTGCGGCCTAAGATACCACCTTAACAAGTTGAACCTGTGCCAAGAGAAGGACTGTCGGCTATGCCTAGAGGAGGAGGAAACATCCGAACACATTCTTTGTGAATGCCCGGCACTACAGACATACTCACTTTCATAAGGGAGGTAGTACGTCTGTTAGGTTAACTCCAACCCTCCGACACAATAGATCTTTCAGGTCGCAGTGTCGTTGCCACGCGGGCATGGGATGTACAGGAGGAAAAAAAAAAAAAAAAAAAAAAAGCCTTATTGAAAAAGAATCATGGCACGCTTTTATTGACGTGACCAAAAACTTCCTTGGAAACAATAAATCCACCGACTATCGTGAAAAAATAAAGGTATTGCTGGACTGCTACGATCAAATGGGATGCAATATGTCATTAAAGCTGCATTTTCTTCACTCTCATTTGAATTTTTTTCCCGAAAATATGGGTGCGGTTAGGGATGAACAAGGAGAATGCTTCCATCAAGATGTTGCTGCAATTGAGAAGCGTTACCAAGGAAGATGGGAGTTTAATAGTCTAGCAGACTTCTGTTGGAACCTCGTAAGGTATACCCCTGAATCCCAGTACAAGAGGAAAGGCAGTCACTCCAAAAAAAACATCACCATTTTAATCAAAACATCATTAAAAATCAAATAAAGTACTTAAGTTTGTAGGAAAATCATAATTTTTGACTTGCCAAAACAATAAACAAAACAAATATTTGGCGCAACAGCTCTTTAAAGTGCCAGGGCCTAGCTTCTCGCAACCACTCATGTTGTGTGTGTTATATTTTTCACACGAATGGAAGGGACCTACAGTTTAGTGCCGACTCCGAACGGCGATTTGAGAAGCCTTTTCGTGACAACAATACTCTCGGATGTTTGTCAAACGCTCGCGAGAGGTGGGCCCGTGAAAAAAACTTTTTGGTGTTTTCTGGGATTCGAACTTGGAACCTCATGCGTAGTGATCCGACACACTAACCACTTACGCCACGGCGCCCGTTTTATCTCGAAATTGAGATGTGATGGAAAATTTTTGTTTATATATTCCGATTAGGGTAATAATAATAAAAGTTTAAAATTTGTTGAGTAGTGTTATCAGCTGAAATATCCATTAGTCCACATTATTAATACTGCGATAATGACTTCTACTTTCCTGAGGCCTGGAAAGAGGCGAAAGTTATACCTATACCCAAGACTGGATCGTCTCCTGCAATGCTTTCCAAATTTCGACCAATTTCTATTTTACCCATTCTTTCCAAGGTTTTTGAAATTAACTTGAAAAATTAAATGATGGAATTTCTCAGTTTTAATAATCTATTCTACCGTTTTCAATCGGGCTTTCGCCGACATTACAGCACTACGTCAGCTATGATTGCTATTACTGATGAAATCCACTTTAACATCGATAAAAAATGTGCTACCATTCTTGTGCTGCTTGATTTTACAAAGGCATTTGACAGCAACGATCATGTATGTTCCAAACTTGTTTCTAATTTCCAATTTGCTCGAACCTCTTGCAGACTTATATGGTCCTACCTTAAGGGCAGACACCAAGAGGTAAACTTAGAGTCCTCGGTGTCCTCATTCTTAAATTTAGGTCAAGGTGTACCCCAGGGATCAGTTTTGGGACCTTTGCTTTTCAGCATTTTTATTAACGACATTCCATCTGCTGTTCTCAATTCAAATACGCACCTGTATGCTGATTATGCCCAAGTTGTTCATTATGTACCCTTGAAAGTTCTATTTGTGAGATTAATGCTAATTTAAATAATATATCTTTGTGGGCTACTTTGAACAACTTAAAGCTTAACACTCTGAAATCTAAAGCCATTGCAATTTACAGGCATTCTATTTCGTCTAACCTAGGCAGTCTATATCTCAATGGAGTGTTAATAC
Organism: Brachypalpus laphriformis; assembly: GCA_945910035.1. Lineage (NCBI taxonomy): Eukaryota > Metazoa > Arthropoda > Insecta > Diptera > Syrphidae > Brachypalpus > Brachypalpus laphriformis. The sequence continues at coordinate 42,553,427 of OX246753.1, forward strand.
CTTATTCTAAGTGCGTGGAAAGTCTTGGTTTTAAGATTGATGAGACTTTATCCTGGGAAGCACATATTAATGTTATTAGTCGTAGAACGTATCTTACTCTCCGAACCTTGAATTTAGTAAAACAATTTCTACCTGTAAATGCTCGTGCAAAGTTGGTTAAAAGCTTAATTATACCTTTCTTCACATATGGACTTTTTTCTGGCTATTCCATCGGTGTCCGAAACAAGCTGCGTACAATTTTTAATAGTTGTATCCGATTTATTTACTCCCTCAAAAGATATTACCATGTCAGCCCTTTCCATCTAAAGTTTCTTGGCTGTTCTTTCAACAAGTTTCTTAACGTCAGAAATCTCATTTTTCTTTTCAAGGTTCTCAGTTCTCGAAAGTCTATATACATTTTTTTTCAGTTTCAATTTCTATCTTCTTTGCGTAGAAGAGATTTACTTATACCACTTCATACATCTGTAATCACGGAGTTATCTTTTATTGTACTCTCATCCAAACTTTGGAATGCGCTGGGGACCCACGTTCGGCAGCTGGAGTCTGTGAGTCTTGGTCTGTTCAAATATTTTATAATCCAGAGTAATAATATTGATTCTTAGAAGTCTTATTGTCATCATTGGTCCTGTGTGTGTGCGAAAAAAAAAATTAAAAATGAAAAAAAAAATGTTGTAGACTCTAGCATAATACTTTAATTTTTTTTTTTTTAAATTTATAATTTGCGCGCACTCAAAGGGTTATGAATACCTTTAACATGTTTACACACAGTGCGGGCGTTTTGGAAAGGATGGATAGAGAGAGAGAGAGAAAGGTTTTGGTGTAGTGGTTTTTTTTTTTTTTGAAGCTCAGTTGTTTATGCTTCAGCTATTCTCCGGGGGTGGCGTCCAGATAACTGGGAGATTTTTTTGTTATTATTGTCATTGCTTCTGATTCACAGTACTTTTTTCCCGGTAATCGATGTCAAGGGCAAATCATCATCAACAGAGCGAACAATTTTTCCAGCCACATGACCAAGCTACTGCCAGTGTTATGCCTTCGCAGTAGTGTTCACAGAAGCTTTTGCAACTGATTGGACTGACTTTATATATTTCATGAGAAATAAATAAATGCTTGCTGACATCAGGATTTGAACCATGAACAATTAGCGTGGCAATTGACGATGTTACCACTACACCATTGCCACCCCAATGGCAATTCTTCTATTTGCTGTCATTCTTTTTATATTATCCCTTTTCAACCTTTGGTTAAGGCATTTTTGTTCCTTTTGGTTGATTCAATTAATAAAAAAAGAGGCTTGTATTCGTTTTGCTCAGTATTTCCTGGATAAGTTGAAATGGAGAGTCAAGCTGCTTAAATAATATCGTTACAGGTGACGAATCTTGGTTTTACAAGTACGACTCGAAAACCAAACAGCAGTTCATGGTATGGAGTTCAAAAGGTGCAAATCCTCCAGTAAAGGCGAAACAACAAAAGTCAGCGACAAAAGTTATGATGATGATTTCACGAGGGCGAAAATGGTCGCCATCATCCCGCTTAAGACTGGTCAGACAGTCACTGCTAATTAGTATACTGAAACTTGTTTACCACAAGTTTTCCAAAATTTACTAGGACACCGACAAAAAGAGGAGCTACGCCGCTACTTTTTGCACCACGACAATGCCCCTGCGCACACTGCTGAAAAGACCAACAACTTTCTTGCGCTCTCCGGCATCAATGACATTCGCCCAGCACCTTATTCTCCGGATCTAGTGCCGTGTGACTTTTGGCTGTTTCCGAAAATAAAAAAATATTTGAGGGGAAAGATCTTCACATCTAATGAGGAGATTATTAATGCAGTCAATGCAGATATAGAAAAGCTCCAAAAAGAGGATTTTTAAAGCTGCTTTGAAAGATGGATCTATCGACTGAAGAGATGTATTGAAATAAATGGGAATTATGTGGAGAATTTAAAAAAAGATGAAGATTAAATATCTAAAGTTAAAATTATTTATATTTTATTATTCAATCAACTAAACGAACTTTTGTTAGTCCCAACGTATGCTGCCAACAAGAAAGGACAATCATCGAACTGGACAGAACGATACAATGGGCCGCTACAACTTCGAGGTAGTAAGGGACTTTATCCATTTTGGCTCTGTTATAAATTTTGAAAACGACCCCAGCGCAGAAATCAAGCGAAGAATGACTCTTGCAAATCGCTGCTTTTTGGGGCTAATAAAGCAATTCAGCAGTAAAGCCATATCTCGAGCAATTAAGGGGACACTATATAAGACCTTGGTCATCCCAGTTCTGCTTTATGGTGCTGAAACATGGACTTTATTGAAGGTGAATGAAAATATCCTTGGTTGTTTCGAGAAAAAAAATATTCTGAACATATTCGGTCCTGTTTGCACTGACGAGTTTTTGGAGAATGGGGAACTATTCAGCCTAAAGTTTCAAGGTATTTACGAAGAGTGGTGATAAGTCTGTCTCCAACAAGAGCATGTAATTTGGCGTGTTCGGTGGAAGATGAAATACTCTCTTTAAATAAAACCTGAGAAGTTTTACCACCGTCTAAAATTATTTTCCTCCCCATACTTGTGCAGCGTAGAAGAGAATAGATTTCGAAACTGGTGCAAGAACTTTGTACTTGCTGCTATGAGCTACATATATGTAAACCATATTTGTTGGTGAAACATTATCTCTAAGCAATGTTGACGGCTATTTTCAATCTGACTTTGTAACGAAGTGTTACATTTCTTTCTCCCAATACTGTACTCCATGGTACCACGACACTATCTGACAGGCAGCCGATACCAATTTTCTTCTTTCCGCTCTCTGTGTCAATCATATTTATATTTCACACTTTTTTTTTACAGGAAAATTGGAGTCTGCTTGGCTGTCAGAAAGTACCAATCTTGAGTATTTCCAGACACTCTGGTGAATTTTTGTTCTCTTCTTCGCTGCCGTGACTAGCCATCAATTCTTCGTAGCCGGCCCGATTTCCATTTAAAATCTACACTTTGGGAGAAGTGTTTTGAATCTTAGGAAAAGCCGTATTGCAGCCACCAAGCCACCTTCAGTGGGCTTGATACTCTGAACTGCTGTAAAATGCAAAATTTCGAGTTATGGGCCTACCCTAAAAGCCTAGATCCCGATACTCTGAGCCTACCTTCAAACGCTGTTCTCCGAGCCACAAAATAAATAAATATTTGGCGTAACAGCTCTTTAAAGTGCCAGGGCCTAGCTTCTCGCAACTACTCATGCTGTGTGCGTTATATTTTTCACACGAATGGAAGGGACCTACAGATTAGTGCCGTATCCGAACGGCGATTTGAGAAGCTTTTTCGAGACAACAATACTCTCGGATGTTTGTTAGACGCTCGCGAGAGGTGGGACCGTGAACAATTTTGTTGGTGTTTTCTGGGATTCGAACTTGGAACCTCATGCGTAGTGATCCGACACACTAACCACTTACGACACGGCACCCACCGAGCCACAGGCCTACTCTAGCAGCGTAGATGTTGTAGCCTGCCGTCAGACGCAGATCTCTGAGTTACAGGCCTACCCTCAAAAAGTAGATCCTGCAACGCCAGCAGACTTCGAAACTTCAATACCGTTTTCACAGCGGACTCAGCAGCTAAGATCATCAAGGGGCTTATCGAGCCATCCGCCTATCGAAGAACCATCCCGGAATGGACCTGCAGCTAAAGATCCCCACCCTAAGATAAACTTGTACTTGGAGAAATTGTTAAATGCTTTAATTCGAATAAAGCATCTCTTTCCAAATTTTTCTACTACGGACAACCCTGGAACCGACGAGCCAACCTCTGCCTTTGGTAAAACACCATCACAACTTAGAAGAAGCATTGTGGTATATCTGTTCCTAAGGCAACGAGAACTTGACAGAGATGCTAGGCTCCACACTTCGGTGGAATTTCAAACGTTGAATTAAAGATGCCATTACGATTACATGTAGACAAGTCTACGGGTTTCCATATTTTGTGCTTAAGCGGAGGATTGTTTCCTGATCTGTGAAAGAGACAAAAGCTATTCATTCTTTTCAAAAATAAGCAAATCAAAAGGTCTACGTCCCTCGTTGCATGTAAGATATGGTTGACAAGGATTTAAGATAGCATCTAGTGGAAGAAAAATTCAAAGAAGTCGGATACTCGTATGAAGAATGATTTTAACTCTTTTAACTAGGTTCAACGGGATCTACAGATCTATGCTCCGATTGATTGATTATTGCATACCTGGACTATATAGAGCTACATACGTTTATATGGAAAAGATGATGCGTATGGAGGCGATGTTTGATTAAATGCCTAAGGAAAGCACAAGTAGGAGTTTGGTGACGAGAAAAGGTTGTCGAATATTGAATGAATATATGGTAGACGAAATAACTTGGGTGGGATAAAATATAGTTGGCATTATTTTATCAGAAGGATGAAGCATTTTAATTGCAACCAGGAAACTGAATGAAACTGAAACAGGAAACTGAATGAAGACACAAAGTCCTCCTTATTTTCCATAAAATACAAATTTTATTTTTCGAATTATAATTCGTGAGTACATACATATAACAAACAATCATGTCTAACACCAACACAAATGAACAACAAAGAAAACTGAGATCGGCCGAGAAAAGCTCCATCTCTCATGCTCTGCGCTCTGAGTCTCCAGCAACGGCGCTGTCGTCAGCCAAACTCTGGAGTAAAATTGAAAGCCGTTTTGAGGAGCTTACAAAAACTATAACAGCATCAGTTGTTTCTGAACTGAAAACAGAATTCAACTCAATGTTCACCACCGTTTTGGAGCGTATGTCTGCGTTGGAAAGTGACTTCAACACGAAACTAACTTTACTAACTTAACTTTAATGAGAGATGCACCTCTTTCAACACCATGGTTTTAAACTGCCAAAGAAGTATTGACACTGTGGAAAGTCAATGCACTCATATCGATGCACTGCAAAATGAAATTTCCATGGTAAGGGCATAACAGCTTAAAAGCGACAACTCACAGCTTAAGTCGCAAATTGATGCTCTGGCTAGAAAAAACATATCGGGAGATCTTGTTCTGCATGGCATTCCAATGACTGCTGATGAGAATCTCTCCGAAATATTTACGAAATTTTGTGCAACGATTAACGTGAATTCAGCAACACCGAACTTTATTTTACGCACAAAGCCGTTGAGAAATTCTACGAGCAGTGCCGTCATTGTTAAATTACCGCATGCACAAATGAAAACTCACATATTAAGGAAAGCCGCTGAGTATTACAAAAACAACTCTAAGTCAGTTACCCTAAACGATCTTGGGTTCAACAGTACACGGTTTGTACGTGCCTATGAGAGTCTGACTAAACTCAATCATGCTCTTTTTCGAAGAGCGAATGAATTGCGACGAAACAAATGTTTACATTCTGTTTTCACGAGAAGCGGGAGAGTCTACGTCAAGGAAGAAGCTGATAAGCCACCAATTTGCATTGTTGACATGCTCTCACTGGATTCTTTTCGCTCTGATGGTGAATGCAGTATGTCTGATGTCTTCAATGAATCTGCCGTTGCCGTTAATGCTGATGCTGACTTCAACTAATCTCTTTTTTGTCATACTTTTTGTTTCTCTTATTTTCTTTATATTATTTTTTCAAATGTTGTTAGTGTTGCCAATTTACGGTTTTTATTCATTTGTAATTTTTTCTTTTTATTATTATTATTGTTATTTATTTTTTCTTTTCAACTCTATTTTTAAATTTGTACACTATGGCCTCGTGGAGCCATTAGCTCTGATTTATACACATTTCTTTTCTGCTGAATGTGATGTTTTTAAAAACTTGTTTAATGATTAATGATGAATCAATCCGATCCTGATATAGTCAGGGCCGTTCTCAACGTGTTGTGTGGCGCCCATAATGGGTTGAATGTGTGTCATCTGAACGCAGGAAGCATTCGTCCTAAGTTTACAGTCCTCTACCAAATACTTAGCACTTCAAAGCTAGATGTTATTATGATATCAGAATCTTGGCTTAATTGCAATATTTTACCTCAACTAGTGAATATTCCGAATTACAAATTATTTAGAAACGATCGTGTCAACAGGATTGGTGGTGGTGTATGTATGTATGTTAAAGAACACATCTCCACAAAATGTGTTTATGTGTCATCCATGTCTGTTATTCAGTTTCTGTGTGTTGAGTTGAATGATCGCGTAGAAAAACATTTGTTAGTTGTAGTGTATTGTCCACCTAAAAGCTTTAAGGAAGAAAACTTACACGAGCTTGAAGAAACTTTAACGAGGTTAAGCCCCAGATATAATAGCATCTTAATTGGTGGCGATTTTAATGTAAACTATCTAGTCAGCAACAACAAGACTGAACTATTTAAATATTTCTGTGATAAAACTAGTCTTCATGTTGTCAATTCTCGTTGGCCCACCTGTTTTAAGTCTAGTAGTAACCCGTCCTTGATTGATATGTTTTTGACAAATTCACGACGCACTGTATTGGGAAACGATCAGGTTAGACCTACATCAGAGTTTATTCACGATTTTCTGTTTTGTTGTATTAAATATAACCATACTGTCCCAAGTAATGACAAAATAATTAATTATAGATCCTACCGACATTTTAATTTCACTGACGTACAAAGAAACTGCGACTCTCATATTTGGGACTCTATATATTTTGCACCTGACATAGATAGTAAAATTAGTATTTTTAATAATTTATTAAATGAACTTTATGACATTTGTGTACCAAGAGTGACTAAGATAGTTAAGCCCAAGCCCTGTCCATGGTATAACAATTTTGTTAAACAGCAGATTCGGGAAAGAGAACGCTTTTTTAAGATTTTTAAAAGAAATCCGTCGGACTACAATAGACGACAATATAACGTTGCTCGGAATAAGACAGTTGCCACGATTCGCATCCATAAACGGGCATATATCGTTCGAAAACTTGACCCTAAACAAGGTTCTAAGGAGTTATGGAAGAGTTTGAAAAACCTTGGAGTGGCTGCTGAGAAGAATGTAGCTGAATGTTCTTTTAGCCCCAATACAATGAGCTCTGTTTTTGCTCCTCTCTCTACAGCTCCATCAATACTTCCCGCCACTTTAGAGGACTTAAGTGAAGGTTTTCATTTTGAGTGTGTCCAGTCAATTGATGTTCATGATGCGATTCGTAGTATTAAATCGAATGCTACTGGTCCTGACTGTGTGTCGCCTAAGTTTTTAAAGTTAGTCTTGCCCCTAATACTTCCATATATGTTGCATGTCTTCAATTTTTGTTTTTATAGCAGTCGATTTCCCGAGAAATGGAAAGAAGCTACAATTGTTCCGATCCCAAAAAAACCTAACCCGTCAGCTCCGTTCGATTTTAGGCCAATCAGTTTGCTTTGTTTTCCAGCTAAAGTTTTTGAAAAGATTATGGCTAACCAAATAAAAAGGTTTTTAGACGCTGGTAATCACCTATCCAAGTGGCAATCGGGGTTTCGTCATAAGAATACCTGCGAATCTGCAGTTATCAAAGTAACTACAGATTTGCGTATAGCACTTGACTTAAACAAAATCGGGATTATGGTTCTACTTGACTATTCCAAAGCCTTTGACTATATTGACCATTCAATTTTAATTTCCAAGCTGAAAAATTATTTTGGTTTTCACAGTGCGTCACTGAGACTTCTTGCACAATATCTAAGCAATCGTAAACAGGTAGTTAAGACGAACCAGAGAACATCAAGTCCTATTCCCGTTAACTCAGGTGTTCCACAAGGATCTGTGTTGGGCCCGTTACTATTCTCTATGTTTATAAACGATCTTCCAGACTCTATTGTAAATTGTCAAGTGCATATGTACGCGGACGATGTCCTTATCTATCTATGTCAGTCTGTTGGCTTAATAGAAGATTGTGTAGCCCGTATAAATGAGGATCTTGTAAATATACAACGGTGGTCAGATTTTAATAATCTTAGACTCAATCTTTTACAGACTTTAGGAATGATTTGCTCACGGCAGAAAACTGACTCCTCTGATTATCCCGCCCTTGTTCTAAATGGCAAAATTATTCAATATGTAGACAAAGTCAGGTATCTAGGATATCAAATCAATAACACATTAACCTGCTGTGATGCCGTTTCGGATACTGTAAAAGGATATATTTTGGTCTACGTGGGCTGAGGTCTTCATCGTATTTACTGTCTATAGCAATCAAATGCCGTTTAGTTAAAAGCTTGTTACTCCCCTTTTTCACGTATAATTGTTCTGTGTACCCTTGTCTTGATTATAATTGTAAGCGTAAAATGAATGTAGCTTTTAACGATTGTATTCGGTTTATTCATAATATTCCAATGCATAGAAGTGTTTCGCATCTAAACGCGTCATTGTTAGGTTTAAAATTAGATATATACCATCATTTTAGAAATATTTTGAAGCTTTTTAACATTATTCATGGTAAATGTCCTGAATTTTTGCGTGAAATGCTACTTTTTGCTCAGTCGCGCAGAGGGTTGAAGTTAATAATACCCCGTTTTGAACACACTATTGGAGAGCGGTCCTACTTTGTCCAAGCAATTCGACTGTGGAATAACCTTCCACAGGAATTGCAAAGCACTACATCACCAGTCACATTTCGCAGGAAACTATTTTTAGCATTGTCAAATCAGAGCTAAGAACCGCATAAATGCTATGTTTGTAAAGCGTAAATTTTCATTAATTTTTATTTTTCACTCTTTTTTTTTTTTCTGATTAAATTTCATATTTGTAATCTCAATTTTAGATACTTAATTAAAGATAAGATATCTTGTAGTATCCAGTTAAATTATTTAGTATAATATATAAATAAAAATAAATAAACTCTGACGAAATGTTGCGTGCGTCCCTCCGACGTCTTGTGTTCACAGAATAAAATCAAAAACATAGTTTCTTCAAGGAATTCTGATTGATAGTCTCATGCATTTGCACGTGGAAATCTTATTAAAATGACGCTGCGCTATCTGCACCATAGAAAAAGAGGACTGCTGCGGCTTTTTTTTTCATAATTTGCGCCCACTCAAGGGGTTATGAATACCCTTAACATCCTTACACACATTTCGGGCGTTGGAAAGGATAGGTAGAGAGAGAGAAAAAGATTTTGATGTAGGTAGTGATTTTTTGAAGCTCAGTCGTTTATGCATCTGAGAAATTCCGGAGGTGGTGCCCAGGTAATTAGGGAGATTTTTGTTATTTTTTGTCGTTGCTCCTGATCCACAGTATTTTTTTTCTCAACTACTGATGTTATGGCACATCAATCATCCAACAGAGCGAACAACTTCTCCAGCCGTATGACCAAGCTACTGCTCCCCAATTATATGGAGCCCACCCCCGGAATTTCTCTGAAGCATAAACAACTGAGCTCAAAACATTACACCAAATTTTTCTCTCTCCCTATCTATCTTTTCCAAACCCCACACTGTGTAAGAACATGTTAAGGGTATTCATAGCCCCTTGAGCGCGCAAATTATAAAAAAAAAAATTAATGACACTCTCTGTTGGAATAATTGCATATTCGAAGTCAAAAAGAGTCCTGCAAAATGTCTAGGTTTCCTTAAAAGTTTTAATAAATATTTCACCCTATACGTCGCAAACGGTGCAGTGCAACCCGTACTTCAAGTCTGGTGCACCCAAAACCTGATTGCACTTTCTGGATCAAAGTTGAAACGGCACAATAAAACTATTAGGACTCAGCGCTGTTGCCAATTCTGTAGATCCGCTGGAGTATGGTAGAAATGTTTCATGTCCTTCCTTGCTTTAAGGTTTCCAATTGATTCTTTCGATTCATTTCAATCTCAATACTCTTCATGTAGTATGCCATGAATACCAATTTTCGGATATGTAGTAAAGTATAGAGGTCCATACCACACGTATGTGGAATGCTTTACCGACTCAACTTTTTCTCCCGAATACAATTTAGAAATATTTAAGATCAGCTTTCATATTTATTTCATTCTTTTAAAATCCCTTTTTCCTAACACCCGCACACCACAAGGATACACAATATCCCTTCAGCGTGCGCCTATTTAAAAAAAAAGAAGTCCTAATCAGGATTTGTTGCATATATCACAACGCAGTTTTCCATCTCCATTCTTCTGATTAATGTTGACTACCATCAAATTTTCACGCAGTAACTTCCTAGGAAACACCGAAGGCTTTGTTGAAAGAAGTTGTTAAAGCTAAAATTGAATTAGGTGAAGCCAGCCCTTTCAAACACTGTATCTGTATCTATGATGAAAAACCCTTTCATTCGTCCCTTCATTAATTTATTGTTGTTGAAAGAACACCCCCCTGACAGTACTCGTACAATGTGTAAAAGACTGTTCATAGTTCGTTGGAATGTGCTTGTTAAAGGGAATGGCGTTTGAAATGCATTAGACGTGGTTTCCGTGAATATGTACCCTGCAGCTACGCTGCCTACAAAATAATTTCTTCCACATCCTCCCATCAGCCCATTTAAAGGATCATTGTGCCCATATATGGTATATGCACATAGATACATATATGAGCTCACTTCGACTATATATGCGATGCAGAAGTACCCGTTCATATGGTCAAATTGCAGCCAGTCCAAAGGATTCACGTCTAGTGGGGGAGTGCTGGAGTGCATAACGCTAGAACCCTGTATCCCTTTGAAGGATTTCATAATTATAAACTATGGTAAATGTACAGGTACATTTTATTTAAGAAGACTAATGGAAAACGTACAATCATGACGTTGCAGTGCTGCACGTAAGGCTCTGCTTTAGTGCCAGACGATGTGGCAATGGCGCCATGCGGTAACACTTCAACAAGGGAAACCATACCGCGAAGCCGAGCCGCTTTTATGCGAAACCTTTTAAGGTGTATACCTGAGAACAGCTATGATTTAATGCGGGCGTATAATTAATTTTTGCCATTTAATTTAAAATGATTATGCAGTTGAAGGTGATGTACGTATATGTATGGTTGGTTTAATTAAATGTAGATGCGTTGCAAAAGTGAAGGTAAGTGCGGTATATTGCTTGGAGAGTAATAATTCATAGACTCCTTCACTAAAACTGGAGGTTTAATAATTCACAGGAACTCTAGAAGTAGTGTTAAAGTATTGTTCAATCCACACTATGGTGAGTAAATTAAAAGGATTTTGTTTGATTTGTTGAATGGGGTAATTGTTGAAGGTCAATTGATGGAAAATGATGGCCTATGAGAAGAAAAAGACCATCAGTCTGAAGGCGTGGTCGGAAGTACTTTGTTTCTTTAAATGGACGGACGAGTTCTTGAAAGTAAAAGTTGGTCTTACAGACTTACAAGTGTATCCTTACTCTGACAGAAGTACATAATAATAAATAAATCTAAATCCAAATCTAAAAAAGACAATGCTTGGAGAAAATTTCTGTGATTACAAGGCGTAGCCACCTAAGACGATTTACGAGTAAAATTGCAAAATCCTATAGGTTTTCGCTGATTGCTACATAGAAAAGAAGCAGCGCTTATTCGGAACTGGATTTGCTTTACGCGGCAAACTAAGGAAAGAAGTCTTAAGCTTACAACACGTAAGCGAGCGAATTATGATAATCCGGATCAAGACTAATTTCTTTAGTTTATCTTTATTTTTTTATTTATTTATTTCATCTACCAGCTTTTCTTTACAGCTTACATGGAAAGATAAGTATATTCTCGGATAAATAAATATGTATATAAATATGCATGTAAATTAATTATTTAAAAAAGAGAGAACAAACAAAAAGAAGAAAAAAGAATTCACAAAAATAAGGATAAAAGAGGAAAACGAAAACAGATTTAATTTATTAAAAAATCGAACAACATTTTTCTGAAGCGATCTCTTGAATAATGAAAATCTAAATGTCTACTGGCTTAATTGAAATTCATAAGGGTCCTAGAGAATGGTTCATTACGACCATAGTTTGTTCTATGTCCTGGTTGGAAGAGAACATTACGACTTCTAAGACGCCTTTCAGGAGCATAAATGAGTACCCGGGATAAAAGAACGGGACTATTTACCTTATACGGTAACACAGAATATCTCTTATAAACATAACATCATGGGCATATCTCCTTGCGTTAATGGTAAGAATACCAAGTAATTGGCATCGTGCACTGTAAGAGGGCTCAAAGTCCCAACGCATTTTCCAAAAGATATATTTGGTAAAATGCTTCTGCACCCTTTTTCTGCGATCTGAATGAGTCTGATAAATTGGATTCCAGATAATAACGGCGTACTCAAGAATAGACCTAATCAAGGAGATGAAAAGAGATATTAATGTATGGGGATCAAAGAAATCTTTGAATTCCTTTTGATAAATCCAACAAGTGAGTTATCTTTAGCTATTATGTACTCAATGTGAGGAACAAAAGTTAGCTTCGTGTCAATAATGACGCCCAGATCCTTAATTTGATTAACTCTTTCATCAGGTTTGAGGCTGCTAGCAGCAGATTCAACATCATGAACATCCAAAACCAGAAAACCGAAATCAATCTTGGATATTGAATTCGGTATAAAACTGCTGGGTGCAATACAATTAGAAAAAACAGATTCAAAAAATTTCGCAAATAGATCAACTGTAGCAAGAGCATCGTTTGATTCAATATCTTTATAAATCATCGTTTTGGGCAACCCAACACAACATCTCTTATGGTTTATAAATGTCCAAAAATATTTCGAATCACATTTTAACTTATTTTCAATAGTACTAATATATTTAGTGTATAAGAATTTACTCAAGACAGTGAAGTCCTTTCGTAACTTGCAGAACATGTCTTTATTATCCTGATTTCCCGAAATTTGAATACGTTTATAAGCCGTATTTTTTAAATTTTTTAAATGGATTAGGCGTTTATTGTACCATGGTGGTTTTGAAATATTTCTTTTCAACGAATATGGAACAAACGAGGAAAATCCTAAGTTCACATTTTCAATAAAACGAATATACATTACTTGTAGACAAAGATTTTCAAATTCAAGATCCCAGTTGAAAGAATTAAAATACATATTGTAAAGGTCTTTTTTGTCGAAGGCTGAGGTGAAGCTCGCCGGCTCCAGGGTCAACCCAAAGAAATACCCTAAAACTTTGGGAAAGAGGTACTTTATTAGACAGATGTTAAAGATCGTTACAATGTAATTTTTAACAGTGCAAGGTGGATTCTTGTTAACACTTTTTATACCTAACAATCTTTAAATAATACTTAATATCGCCTTATAAGGCTTAATGCGGTGGTGCTGGCTACGGCTTGATGATGCTTAAGATCAAGCTCAGGCTCGGGCTGGAACTCCTTGGCTGGTTTCTGGTGTCGCAGCGCCTCGTGGTCGGGTTTGCGGGCGTGCGGTCCACACGCTAGATCGGCTAAATGGTAGTCCGGCGGAGGAGCCGGGCTAAGTGGCAGTCCGGCTGGGGAGAGCCGGGCTAACTGGTAGTCCGGCTGGGGGAGCCGGGCTAACTGGTAGTCTGGCTGGGGGAGCCGGGCTAAATGGTAGTCCGGCTGGGGGAGCCGGGCTAAGTGGTAGTCCGGCTGGTGGAGCCGGGCTAACTGGTAGTCCGGCTGGGGGAGCCGGGCTAACTGGTAGTCCGGCTGGGGGAGCCGGGCTAACTTGTAGTCCGGCTGGGGGAGCCGGGCTAACTGGTAGTCCGGCGGGGGGAGCCGGGCTAACTGGTAGTCCGGCGGGGGGAGCCGGGCTAACTGGTAGTCCGGCTGGGCAGCGGGTTGGCGGGGCAATCCGTACAAGGGTACGGCCTTGGTAGCAGTCGGGGAGGGACTGCTTATCGATGGGTAATTTTAAGCGTAAGCTCAAAGGAGGACTAGCGGCAAAATCCGCTAAAAGTCAGGTAAGGTCAACCCCAAATCGGGGAAGAAACTTAATCGGTTCTTGGCCGGTTCTGGTCAGCAGCGGACCTTTAACTGGGTGTTCACTCACAACGGTGAACAAAAGGGAACCAAAACCAAAGTATGACTTTGGTTGCCGAATTCGGGAGAGTCTGTTGGCACGGTGTTACCACTGAGCAAGCTCTGACAACTGCATCGAATGTCCTCTGCTATATGCATAATCCCCTTAGGAACGAAATGTGAATTTTAAAAATTCCCTTGTCTTTTGTTGTTGTTTGTATCTCTCGGTCTTTTGTTGTTGCTCGTGTCTCATATTCCTTGCGAAGTGCCTGAGAGTATGCAATGCTCCGCCCCTCTACCTAATGGTAGTCTTCGGCACTTGCACAAGTGCCGGAAGGTATGCAACTCTTTTTATCGCCGTGGGTCGGCCTACGCAGACTGCCTGACTGTATACTAGCTTTCCTTTTACTTTTCGTCTCGGCTGGTAGAGAGGAACATGTCACTTCGTTACAATATGGTATTCAATCTAGTAAAATAACATTTTGAAAAGTTAAATGACTTCTCTGAAATCGTATTCCCCCTAAGAAAATCCTACATTTCAATTTCAATATATATTTGCTTATGGAAAATAGAGTTATTTAAGAGAGAAAAAGGTGCTTGAAAAAAATTAGCACTTAATTCATTTATATTCATAAAAACAAAAAAAAAATTCTAAAATTCTGTTTTGTGAATTCGTTATTGAATTGGTTTGGCATAAATTCATTGAGAATAAACAATCAATAAGAACTAATTCGAAATCTTTAATCACATTATATGGAATAAGCATTTTATAATCTTCAGACCAAGACCATACGACATTACCAATATTAAAATCTTCAATAACACACAAATTATTTAAATCAGAACAATGATTACTTACAAATTCAATATTTTCTATACATTTCTCATAGGTATCTAGTTTACTTTTAGGAGGTACATAAGTTACAATGAATAATATAAATTTTTCAGTACCATCAAAACTAACAGAAATACAAATCTGTTCAACATCTAAGATTGAGAGTGCAATTTGCCTGCAGGAGAACGTTGTCCGAACAGCAAATAGCACTCCGTCACCTCTCTCCACTACGGATTTACAACGGTCAAGGCGAAATACATTGTAGAGTAGGGTGTCGAATATTTCTGTTGGCTGAAATCCTTCATAAAACCAGGTTTCAGTAATTATAATAACATCGTAATCGTTATGACTTGAAGTCGTAAACAAATTGAAAGTCTTCGTTCTGCATCCGCTAGCATTGTGGTAATAGACTTTGAGTGACCGAAGATCAGAGTTCAGAGCAATACTGTGAGGTGGCTTATGAACATCATTAGCAATAGCAGGATTTAGTTTTTTGGTTTATGGATAAAATTTTACCCCACTAGACCAAAAATTTCCATCATATACAGCGCTTGCGAATTGAACAGGAACTCCAATTTTAAAATTTACAAGTTTAAGAATATGACTACTACCATTTAGCTTTAATAATTTGAAGCATGAAAAACATGCAGAGTTTACGTGCAGCTTAGATGAGATGTATGATACAATAGCACCCGTGGAAGTATCAGGGTGAAAACTCGATACGTGATACCACTTCAATTTAGAAACGACATGAAGATCGGTAACAGGAACATTAGTACCATAGACGACCACAGCTCGTTCGTTCAATTTTCTATTGGAAATATTTTGTACAGCATCACCATCACCGGAATTAGTAACATTACGAGGTGCGGCATGAACGTCCATTGTGTTTGTATTTAATAGTTCTACATGTCCACCATCAAGGGCATTGGCAGTAACAGCGGCATTCAAATCTTCTAATAAATTAGAATTAGCGACAGTAGGCTCAGCATTCAGACTATTCGTAGCAATTTGTTTATCAACAACATCATTAGAGGCAGCAGCAACAACCATTTCAACAACAATAGCAATATCCCCTCGATCACACATTGAGTCGGTATCAGCAACATCTACCACACTAACAGTGCTAGCAGCATCTAAAACAGCCTCCACAACACAAATGTTTTTGGTAACTGCAACTTCTGCTGATTGAAAAGAAGAGAGTTTGTTTTGACTCACCAAACTATTGTCTGTAGCAGCAGACGCAGGTGGGGAGCCAGAAACAACACCAGTAGGTACATTGGTCGAACTGTAAGCGCTTTCAGTTTTATCCCCTTTCTTACTCTGCTTAACAGAGTCAGAGTTAGTTGTATTTGACGTGATATCAGCTGTTATCAGACGGGTTGACTCTTCAAGAGAATGGCTATTTTTTTTAATTTTGACGCCAGCACCGGTCAAAGGAGAGTCTTTGATATGATGCGACGTTGTAGCGCGGAGCAGGGGCAAGGGGGAAGCAGATTTTTTTTTAATTAGTTTACTAGGGTCAATGTACTTGGTTTTAATTTGAGACCGAGTAACTCTCTGAGCGCACTTTGTTGCTGATGCACCGAAAGAGGAACACTTGTCAAACTCTCCTTCGTTGCAGGTTTTAAGCAACTCTTTTACTTTTTGTAAGCAAGGTAGCAACAAATTTAAATTGCACGAATCACACTTCCAAAAGATATTAGCATTTGTCTTTAATATAGCGAAATGAGTAAAATATTAGCGCAATGCAAGTGAAACATCGAGTTACAAATACCGCACGAAATATAATCGTTTTCGGATATTATGATATTACACTTAATGCATTTAACATCCATAATAAAAAAGCAAATTGAATTTTATAACTGTCTTTAAAGAGAGTAGACTGATTACTAATTTCGCTGGTATCGTCAGGAAGCAGGGTATGGAAGTCTGAGATGGCTAGGACATGCAGAACGAATGGACACCAACGCTCCGACCCGCAGAGTCTTCGAATCTAACCCGAAAAGACCAAGTTTTAAATGGCCTCCTAGTTGTAGAGTTGGGGTAGACAGGCAGAAAGGGACCTCAACCGACTTAAAGGCATTGACCTGAGTATCAAGCTTAAGGAAGAGGCTTATTAATTGAGGCAACTAAGTAAGTAAGTAATCCAAACAGCGCCGATTTGCTCCCGGTGGTTACTCTTACGATATAGTCCTTCAAAGTTCCATGTGAATATTCTTATGTCTAAATGTTCACTTTATCAAAAGCTGGAGTGTTTCTCTTAACTAGATTTTATTATGTGATAGAGAATTTTTGCAAAGGCCTATTCTCAAGCCTTAAGGACACTACGAGTTTCATTGGAAGAACCATGGGACATTCCTTTACCCCGACTCTGATTCAGTTTTGAAAATCTTTAGTGACGTGTGGTTCGAACAGGTAGTTGATATGAGGAGGATGCTAAATTGAAAATGGCTATAACTATAGGCACCATTTTCTGCTGCCATCTAGATTGGGAAGAGGGGCTTAGTGAGGAGACATTACTCCATCTTCCACATTAGACCACAACGGTGTTTCAAAAACTGGGTTGATATACTCGTACATGCTAGTCATCTTTCGTTCGTCAACGTTGAGAGTAAAAAGTATTATTTAATAGACAAAAGCAAGTTGTCGACGCTTCTTTCTTTATATTTTATTGCATATGTCTATAAGTTTTTGAATATTATGCCATACAGTACTACACTAGGATCAAACATTCCCAGTGGACATACATAGATGCATATATCACTGGATTCCAGCATTGTAACTACGTTAACAATCAAGTGCTTTATGTAGCATTTCCAAAAGATAACTATGAGATGTATCATGAAATGTATTTCCAAAACGTTTCCCAAAAATTTATGCGAAATTAAATTCATTAAATTTCGTAAATAATTCTCGGATTGCATAGATGCATATCGATTTGAAAGCGCTCATTAATGCAACGTCCTGTAAATAATCCTTGCTGTGCAAATACAGTTTCATTGCTCTTAAAATCAACATGGGATTCAATTTTCTCTCCCTCTATGCAAATACTGAGGCGAGAATGGCTTGAACACGAATTATTACCCGCACAATTTTCATGCAAATATCTACTGAATATCAAAAAGGACCCCATTGTACATAAATTTATTTGCATTTCCAGAACGATGATTGGGTTTGGATCGAATGTGTAGTTTAAAGAGGTCGAAACGATGTGGTATTTTGGGAATACCATAGACTGCGCACCTATAGGTAGATATGATGGACATATTTATTTGCTGAATGGTGGTAAAATTTTATTTGGGAAACTTGATTCTGATACAGTGTCAATAAATGCCTTCAATGGGGAGTTCTTTCTGTTCTTCTGTTTGCCACCAAATAGTGCGATATCGAATTAATTAAATGAAAAGATATGATATTGAGGACACGTTAGGTGCTGTTGAAGTAATTACTCTGCAGCTCTTTACTCACTTGCTAAAGTCATCTGCTCTCTTAGGGGTCTTAGAATATATAAGCGCTCGTGCGCCACCGTGTCTATTTCCTGCCGATGTGACTTATCTTTCCGTAGTTAAGTTTTTGAAGCTGTTATTGGATTAGCAGTCTCCATTACATAGCCTGATGCCCATCTACTGTGCTGGCCCAATGGTTAAGTAAAATTCTCTTGCAAAAACGCTGTCGGGAAATAATGGGGCTTGTAACTTTGCATAACTCATTTGCTCCACATCTCTGTAGTGTTCGCACGACGTATTAAAACACGTTTCCTAGTTGAACTCCATTTATTGACTGACTATCTCATCAGAGATATGTCACATATATATGTATGTGCATAATCATGTGTAAGTATTCAAAGAGAGAACTAATGGAGAGATATCAAAGACATCTCCCCTTTTAAACTCCCATGATACTATATATGATAAAAATATACAAATATAAATTGACGTCAGATTTACTTTAAGTTAACTTGACGTCAGAGTATTTCAATCGTTAATTAAAAGTGATTTTAATTGCAAACAATTAATACTTTCTGTTATTTTGTTGAAGACGTCCAGCGATCTGGTGCCTTGATAACTCTTCCGGACCTGTTAGTATGTTATCCCTTAGGTGTTGTGGGTTTGCCTTCGGATACGTGTTCATTCTGCCTACTCATTTCCGCCTTTGAAATTTCAGCACTGCATTCTGGCTGTGTAGCTCCTTCTACTGCTCCTTGTGGTCTGTGTGGTACATCTGTTCTGTGAGCATTATTCAAGTGAAAGGTATTCCTTCTGTAGAGTCCAGTGTCAGTTGTGATGAGATATGAACGGGGTGTCTCCGCTCTGCTTTGAATTAGTCCCTATTGATTGATGTAGCGAATCCAAACCACGTCGCCGATTTGAAAATGTCTATCGCAAACACCGTGGAGTCGGTTATAGTTATCCGTTTGTTGCTGTTTGTACTTTTCTTCCTTCTTATAGACTTGGTTTCTGTTAAAGGTTTGTGGATTCAGATGATCCTGTGGTATTAGTATTTTTGATCGAATTCTACGACCCATTAACAATTCTGCTGGACTTAAACCATTTGCTAGTGGTGTAGCACGATATTCCATTAATGCTAATTGTGGGTCATCTTCATTTTTCTTCAGCAACCTTTTCACCAATTTAACAACCGACTCGATAAATCCGTTGCTTTGGGGAAAGCGAGGACTTGACGTTATATGCTTAAAACCCCATGAATTAGCAAACCGCCGAAATTCCGAAGTATTAACTTGCGCAAATTGAGGACCATTGTCAGTCCTGACAATCTCTGGGATGCCGAATCTTGCAAAAATGGGCTTTAGTTTTTCGATGACGCAACGAGATGTTTGGTTTTCCAATCTGACTACTTCCGTGAATCTAGAAAAATAATCGCTTAGGACAAGATATGCCTTACCAAAACAAGTGCATAGATCCATTGCGACTGTGTGCTGAGGGCATTCCGGCAGGTGCCGTGAACTAAGGCCATATGGACTAACGCCATAATGGCGTTAATTCACTTTCAAATACGAATTAACGCCATAATCCACTTATGGCTTTAATTCACTTTCAAATGAGAATGATGAGGCCTGATCCACTCAGGCCTATTCCAGACATTTATTTGAATGGAACAGTGCTTCCCAAGTGCGAAAAGTTCAAATATCTGGGATCTATGATCAATAGCAAAGCAACTTGTGATGACGACATCAATCATCGTGTAAGCGTAGGGTGGATGAAGTGGCGAGAAAATTCCGCTATCTTCTGTGACAGAAAAATGCCCCCTAAGTTGAAAGGAAGGCTCTACACCGCAGTTGTACGTCCAGCGCTCACATACGGTTCACAATGTTGGACGATGTACAAAAAGTATGAGAGTAAATTAACGGCAGCTGAGATAAAGATGCTTCGCATGACAGCAGGAGTGACCAAGCTTGATCGAATAAGAAGTTCGAAGATCCGTGGAAGCTTTCACATCAAGGAAACCATCGTACGAAAATTAGAGCGCGACCGGCTCAGCTGGTATTGCCACGTTCAAAGAAGAGATCATTTGAACCCTGTAAAAAAGGCAATATCTATGCACGTTCCAAAGACATCGCGATGTAGGAAAGGCAGGCCTATAAACGCCTGGATCAGACAAATGCGACGACATCGGCATTTCATTGGCCTCAGTAACCGAGTGATCCAAAATCGGCAGGCCTGCCGATATTTTCTGAGGTCAAATAGGCGAACCCCACAGGCGGATCAGTAGAAATGCGGTGAAGTGGGAGGGTTGTGATCCCTAGTTTTCGGATCATAGCCTCGCTGATGGAAGGAAGAAGAAATGAGAACTAAAGCCATCACTTAATGTGAACTAACGCCATATGGTGTTAATTCACATTCAAATATGAACTAATGCCATAAAATGTTTTTGAGCTCCGAAGCAGAGCCAGTGCAATGCAACAGTTTTGATAAAACTTTATCAGTCCAATGTCACACTACGATCGGCTCACGTTTAGTCCACAATGGACTTTTGACCCACCTGGGCCAACAGTCCACAACATTTAGGGCCATAGTTCCACAATCTTAAAGAGGAAGTAGGCCATAAGTTCAAAACTATTCTTATGACTTATATGGCGCAAGGATATAAGTGCCAGGGACATAACCCCCAAATTTTTCTTTTGAGACTTATGTCCCACCCCATCGAGACATTAAGTCCAATATTTGAATTAGAACCATTATGGCGTTAGTTCACGGCACCGTTCTGGCATTGGTGACGCAATTAGTGGTTGATGTCTCGGTGTCTCGAATTGAACACGAATAGTGCAGCGTCGAATGAACTCTTCCATTTGCTTGGAGCAGCCGGGCCACCATACTGATTGGCGCATGCGGATTTTGCATTTGACGATTCCCAGGTGACCCGTGTGTATCGCTTCTATGATCCCATTTCGCAAAAGGGGTGGGATGACTAAGCGCTTGGCGTACATCAACAGTTGGTCGTTGACTGCAAGGCTATTACGATCGCTGTAGTACTGCCTTGTTTTCGGAGACACTTTAGATTTGTGAGGCCACCCTCTTTCGCAAAATTCGATGACCTTCGCTAAAGTTGGATCTTCCAGTTGTCCTCTTCTAATTGTGGTTAACCTATCTGCTGATGCTGGTAGCTCGTTCATGATACTGTTGACGACTCTCTCTGTCTCTTCATCTTCGTCTTCTTTTCCTGCTTCTCGTGTGGGATGACGTGACAGTGCATCCGCCGCCACCAGATCTTTTGCCGGTATGTTGATTATGTTAAACGTGAAAGCCATCATTCTCATGCGGAACCGTTGAATTCTTGGAGTAAGGTCATCAAGGTTTTTGACTGTAAAGATAGAAATCAACGGTTTGTGATCCATCTCAATTGTAAATTGAATCCCAGTTATGAACTCCCTGAATCTCTCACAGCACCAAGTAATACCCAAAGGTGCCTTCTCGATCTGCGCGTACTTTTTTTCACTTTCGGACAAGGTACGAGATGCGTACGCCACAGGTTTAAGGACTTCATCCGAGTCTACTTGCAGAAGAACTGCTCCCAAACCAAAAGATGATGCATCTGGCGATACAATAGTTTTATGTGCCGGATCTTAGACTTTTAAAATTA
Source organism: Brachypalpus laphriformis (assembly GCA_945910035.1). Lineage (NCBI taxonomy): Eukaryota > Metazoa > Arthropoda > Insecta > Diptera > Syrphidae > Brachypalpus > Brachypalpus laphriformis. Next base: position 42,575,250 of record OX246753.1, read on the forward strand.
TTGACTTGGAGTCCAAATAAAATGTGTTTGGGATTTCAGAAGTTCGTTTAACGGATTGCATAAAGACGACAAATTTGGAACGAACTTACCCAGGTAATTGACCAATCCTAGGAACTCTCGTTCGAAACTTTTCAATCGCCTGGATTTTAGACGGACATGGGTGTATTCCCTTTTCGTCAATTTTATGTCAGAGGAATGCAACTCCAACTTGGCATTTCGACTGGTTTAACGTTAGTCCGCTTTGTACTAGCTTAGTTAACACTGCACGCAAATTTCGGTCATGCTCATCCATGTCATTTCCGTACACCAAAATGTCATCTGTTTGTGATTTGTTGAGGCGGCACGAGCTTCTTACTAGAAAAGAGATTGACATTTACGTAGATAGTCAGGCTGCCATAAAAACCATCTCATCCGTTGTAATCAAATCAAAGCTAATAAAACGCTGCCGCAAGGAGCTTAAAATACTCACCGATAGCCACCATGTTACTCTCTGGTGCATCCCAGGACACAAAGGAGTTCCATGGAACGAAATGGCAGACGAACTAGCAACAAAGGGATATGAACAAGACATATCAATGGCCCAAAACTCAGTCCTTCCTCTGCTAGAATTTGTTAAATCAAACAGTACTTGACTTTAAATGACTAACAGATGAAAGATGGAGAGCACTTCCAACATGCCGCGTCTCCAAAAACATCTGGACAAAATAGGCAATATGAAAACCAAGCTTATCTTCACTCAAAGTAGACAAAACTTGGCGCTTTTCATGGGAATCATTACCGACCACAACATATTGGCGGCCAACCGAATAAGAATGCGGCTAAGTATAGATGAACTTTGCATAGGCAGCGGCAACATAGATGCAGAAGAGGATACGGATCGCTTCCTGTGCAAATGCTCTAGTCTCTGCAACACCAGAAAGACGCCCCTCGGAGACTATTTCTTCAATCATCTGGGTGACCTGTCTGATAAGCCACCAACCACCGTCCTGAAATTCATAAATCTTTCAGGATGGCTTAGAGGGGGCCGCTCCAACACCGCATAACTCTATCTAATTTGTCTCTTTTCTCTAATTTTTCAGTGTTTCAGACAGGAGTTTCCAAGTCAGGGGAGCACAATGGATCCTTTTGAGATCCGAGTGCAGGCTGCACCATTTCGATGCAGCTAACCAATTTAGCCAGTGGGCGCCGTGGCGTAAGTGGTTAGTGTGTCGGATCACTACGCATGAGGTTCCAAGTTCGAATCCCAGAAAACACCAAAAAGTTTTTTCACGGTCCCACCTCTCGCGAGCGTCTGACAAACATCCGAGAGTATTGTTATCACGAAAAAGCTTCTCAAATCGCCGTTCGGATTCGGCATTAAAACTGTAGGTCCCTTCCATTCGTGTGAAAAATATAACGCACAAAACATGAGTGGTTGCGAGAAGCTAGGCCCTGGCACTTTAAAGAGCTGTTGTGCCATATATATATATATATATATATATATAACCAATTAAACCTAATCTAACCTAGCCAAGTGGAAATAATGTCGATTAAGGACTTTTTCTCTTGGCTAAAGAAAAACGTGATATACGCTAAAGATATCCGTGTCTTTCCAGACAGACAAGCAGCAATCAAATCCTTGGAATCGATCTCTATAAAATCATTAGTAGTTCTAGATGGTCGATCGTCTCTCACAGAAATGGCGGAGCAGTTCAATATCCATTTATGTTGGGTGTCAGGGACATTCCAAGGAATTGTAGGGTTGATGAACTCACTAAAATACGAACAACTGTCCCATTCTTCCAAATTAGGTTACTCTGGGTATACCGATCACTACTTGCGAACTCCAATTTAAGCTGAATGGTATCAAAAGAACAAATCATAGGTGGGCAAGTGGTAAAACGTGTTGAGCGACAAAACAGATTTGGCCCAAGCTATATCTAAAACTGTCTAAGAATTTGACTTCTCTCAACACTGGGCACTGTCTTATAGGCAAGCATGCAACAAGGCTTGGAGTTTTTTTAAACGATTTTTGCAGAAGCTGTATGGACGAAGGAAAGGAAGAAACTATTTATCACCTCCTTTGTATATGCTCAGCTGTCTCCCACAAAGAAAGCTTCACTTAGAGGATTTTAACTACAACGATTTAAGCGATCTAATAAATATAGATATTAAAACCCTCTTACGCTTCATCAGTTCAAAATGGTTCTTAGGAGAAAGTAAGAATTACATGATCCATGTGGTGTCACAAAGGACCTGCCTCTGGTCTTAGTGTATTGGCGTAATGTGGCTGCCACATCAACCAAAACCTAATCCAACATTCAGCGATAAACTACTTTCGTGGAAGAAGTGAGCAGATCTTTCCTACTGCTCCTTTTCATTTCCAATTTACGTCATGCAATTGCACTAACAGAGTTTAGCTCTAAAAGCGAGTAAATAAAAAGCCCTTGTGACGCTTTACACCTTGGTAACTTCTTTTGATTACAGCCAACGGTTGAAATCTTGTATATCTTTCATGTGTAGGGTCAGATGAATAAAAATTACCGGAAAATTATACTTTACACATTTTTCTATGACTATCCGCAGACCGTACCATGTTGATGCGGACGACGAAGGAGAACTCTGAACGGACAAATATTATATGTTCGAAGATTCTTCTCCAATCATCACACTTTGTTGCCTTTCTCTGTAAGCGGCACAATAATTTTCGTTCTCACCTTTTCGCGGGACTTCTTAGTGTTCAAGCTCGTAGAACAAAAAAGTCCCCGTCCCGAACGGTATACCAGCAGAAGTTTTGAAGGTAATCGCCCCAAGTTGCCCCGGCTGTTGCTTAATGGAAGGTGTGTTTCCCAAAAACTGGAAAATGAAGCGTCTGGTTCCAATCAGCAAGGGAAAAGGAGACCCGGAAACCCCATTAGCGTATAGGCCCCTGTGCTTGCAGGACAGTGCAGGAAAGCTGTTTGAAAAGATGATGAAGCTGCGACTCACTGCGGCAGTTCAGAGAGTAGGAGATTTATCTGGAAGGCAATACGGCTTCAGGAAAAAGCACTCTACAATAGGAGCTGTGGAGGAATTGGTTATTGCCAATCAGAGAGCCCAACAGAGAAACCATCACTCCAGAAAGATAGTTGTACTAGCAACGTTGCATATGAAAAATGCTTTCAATTTTGCCAGATGGGCAGACATACTAAACGCTCCAGAAAGCACTTTCAGAGTACCAGAGACGGCTCATCTATGACAACACAGAGGGGCTACGTAGGAAAAAAAGCAGCACAGGGTCCCAATATTGAACCCGATTTGATGGAATTTTACGTGTGGAGATGCCCGACGACTATTTCCTAGTCGGCTACGCGAATGACATTGCCGTAGTGATTACTGCACGAAACACATAGAATGTACAGAAGAGTCATGAGACGTGTCAACTCCTGGATAGAGGATCACGGCCTAAGCCTTACAACAGAGAAAATGGAGATACTCTTGCTGACAAAAGACGAATACCTACTGTTTGTGAGTTTCCAGTGAATTCGGAAATGATAACAACAAAGGACACAGTAAAGTTCCTGAGACTGAGATTGGATACAAAACTCAACTTCTGGCAGCACATCAAGGTCGGTAGAAAAATCCGAAAGGTTACCATATTGTTGAGCAGGTTAATGGCGAACGTTGGCGGCCCAACGGCGAGACTCCTAATGTCGATCACACACGCCATACTTTTATATGGCAGAGAAATCTGGGCGAATGCGATCAGACAAGAAAAGTACGGGAAGCGAATGGCGGAAATACAGAGAAGAGCAGCTCTACGAGTAGCAAGCTCATATCGAATGCTGTCAGAATCGGCAGTCCTCGTAATTGTGTCAGTAACCCCCATCGACCTCTTAGCAGCGGAGAGAATGCACATCCACCAAAAGAAAGCAAAAATGAGAAAGAAGCTGCAAAAGCGAAAGCTAAACAACTCACCAAAGAACGCTGGCAAGAACACTGAAGCTCCGAAAGCAGAGGTAGATGGACAGCAAGACTAATCATCAACGTTGCTGAATGGTCGGAGCGGAGATGTGGAGAAGTCAGCTACTAGCTAATTCAGTTTTTGCAGGGCATGGGTATTTCAATACGTATCTGCATAAGACGGGAAAAGTGGGGAGCCCAGCTTACCAGTACGATATGATAACGTAGAGCATATGTCCTATAGCTGCACATGGTGGTCAGCAGAAAGAAGCAGGCTGCAGCTGGAGATAGGCAAGAGAAGTCCAGAGAACGTACTGAGAGTCATGCTATCTACTGAATACAAATAATAAAATATGCTCCTTTGTCGAGGCATTACTAAAGGCGAAAAAGAGAGAGGAAGGTCAAATCATACCTGCATAAGATATATAAGCCTGAAGAAAATCCTCACCGGCAAGAAAAAATAAACCCGCAGTAGATGATCAACATGAAAAGCCGGCGTGCTTTCAATGTGGGGCACAATTATAATAAGAACTAAAGAGGGCTTGTAATGTGTATTTGAGATGCAGAAACCAGAACGAAAAGAGGAAGTGCCAGCCATTATGGCGGCCTTTTATACATTTTTTTTTAACGTTTTGACATATTACAATAAAATAGGAAGTGTTCATAATAATATAATAGCGCATTAAAGGTATGTAATACGAATGGCAAGTGCATGCCACAGCCGGTCGCCACAAGGGAAAGAAAACGACTCCATTCCGAAGTAATGCATAAGCGGTTTTGGAGTGTATGGTGTCAAGTTGAAAAGGGGTTAAGGTGGTTTATTAGTAATTAAAACGTCTCACACTATTTGAAACAGAGCGTATCTGTTTCTCGTGAGCAGTAGCGTTTTTCACCACCCCCGAGGCAAAAAAAAAATAGCTTTTTGGTTCTTCTGGAGCATCTGTCCACTGTTGCATTTATATCTTCTGCCTTGCTGGCTGCAATGAGTATTTCAAATTGATTTGATCCATCCGAAAAGACTTTAAGGATATCCCTGTGATTTACCAACAACAGTTTTTCTGTGGTTTTTCACAACGCTCCTGTGCTTATCTTCGTCAGGTAGCATGAAACTGAATATGTTTAATCTTTGAGCAAAGTAGTTCCTTAGCTGATGGTGCGCCAGGGGACCATATCTCTAACGACCACTTATACCAGAGATCGGCTCAAAAACCAAAGGCATAACCATCCGGCAACAGAAGTGGCAGTGGATTGGTCACACGTCCTGAAAATGTGATAGTTTCACAGCTGACTATGCTATGCAATGGAACGCTTTGACTCAGGATCGCAGAATACCCAAATAAAACAGTCGAGAAGGGGACACGGCAATTGGGGAAAAGTTGCAGAGAGCTGAGACACATTGTCAGAAATAATACACGATGGTGCATAGGCGCAGTAGAGGTCTTAGGACTCACAAGAGGATACAGGACATAAGTAGACAAGTAAGTGATCGATTGGTCTGTTGATGTCATATTTGGATCATTAAGCGCTTACACTTGTCCGGTTAGCTACAGTATGAATGCAGATGTGGGCCACCATAACCTTGTGACAATTTTGTGACTCATGTTTCGGAAAAGCCGATTAAAAGCTATACGGTCAATTTAGTTAGAACTTCTCCGTTAAGTGGTAGGTATCCAACTGATTTTAAGCCAGATCTTGAACGAGAAATTCATTAATCTTTCTCCATTGCCAGTGTGGCCATCGAAATCATATCTTCCCATCATATGTTAGTGGTTTACCATGTTATTATCTTATAGCAATGAAATCCTCTACCATTTGGATTTGCAGATTGGATCTAATGAGCAATCCACATCTTTAAAATGCAAGTTCAACATCTTACGGAAAAAGACTGTATTATGTATTTTTATGAATTAAATAAATAGTCAATAAAACTAACTAACTAACTCCTCTATCAGGATATCTCTGTTGGGCATAATTCACAGCACCTATATTTCTGTAAAATTCGTTCCATCCTCACTGGCTCCGTAAGAGCATAGGACTGAGTCCAAGTCTTTGACAGTCAATATGTTCCCGAAGAATCAGCGATCAGATTTTATATTTTTATATCCTAATTCGATTATAGACTTCTGAACACCAGAAGTATGAACCTAAAGCAGACAGTTGCCCAGGCATTGAGCTTTAAAATTGTTTTGATATAAGAATCTCTTATTTCTTCTACACCAGCTCACCATTGTACACTTCTTTAAACGTCCACCAAAATACAATGCAAATATGGTGAAAACAAACATCCCCCACAGCTCTAGGAAACTAAATACTTTACATCAGCACTGTATTCGTGTATGTTGCCCTTCCATTTACATTCCAAAAATAGGTGACAAAAACAAAAATATTTTCTTCTTTCTCAATGCACAAACAACACTCTCAATTACACACCCTTTAACGATAGAAATTTATAATATTCAATTCGCATAGCTAAGGGCACATTTACGCTTCGATACGCCTTGATTATGGAAGCCTTGTTAAACTCGTCGAATTTCCGTGCCACAATTGAAGCAACCAACCGTATCGACTTCAAAAACTAGTTTCGACCGCCATAGCCACCCACAAGGACCCGAAGACTTGTAAAGTCAAATCTCGTATCCTCCCACTTAACTTCAAGATGACTTCCTTCCTTTTTCAACTACAAACGCACACAGAAGCACGTACATTTACATTAAATTTGTCCTTCTACCTACTATTTCTTCTTCCATAGAAGAGGGTATACCCTTGTATCCTCATCCTTAGCTTCCCTGCTAAAAAAAAAAAAAAAAAATTATGAATTTCTTTATGAAATATTCTCCGCCACTAAATTGGCAGATTTCGCTCATTTTCTTGGCGCAGGCATCTTGCCTTTTGCTTTCTGAATGGCCTCATATAGAGAAGAAGAAAAAAAAAGTCCTTCCCCGAAGGTTCAACAAAACATGAGGGAAAAAAAAAAAGAACTTCTAAAGGAACTCTGCTTATTAAGTTCTTCACTATGCTTTCTCCCGGGACTAAATTCACTAAAAATTTGGAAAAAGGAGATAAAAACTTGCACAGAACCCTTTTTTTTTTAAAACCATTTCAGTTTTGGTATAGAAAAATGTCCTTTGAAATCGCCTAGACGGTGTTTTGACTTCATTACAAGTCATCCTTTTTAGCCGTTCATTTGTTTCGGTGTCGAAACATAATTTGGAAAAGACTGCCAACAGGCATTCAGAGTCAAGGAAGTCAATGAATTTTTAAGGCAAGAAAAGTGAATTGAAAGAGTGTTCTTTCGGGAGGCGGCGTTTTTTTTCCAAGGCCATTGTGAGGAAGAGAGGATAATTTACCATGTTAGTGCATTTAGGAGAAAAGATAATTTAATAACAGATTAACCATGAGTCCGGTCTAGTTCTTCAGTGAAGTAGTTTGTGCAATAAAACTCCAGTCTGCATCCTTTCACAGCGCTATAACAACTATACGACTGAAGAGGTAAATGGAGAGTCGTGAAAAGTTTTTATGGAGAACAGGTTTCAGCGGAAGAATAACAATAGTGATTTGAACGAACTCTGTTTTTACTTCCATGGCTATATGTTTATCCAAGCCTTTTACCTAATCATAAGGACATCGAACTTTTTACTTCCGATTTCAAAGTATTTCGTAAGGATGTCCCAGTCGCTTGTGATGTTCCATCTGGCAATGTTCTCCCTTGCGACGATCCCCCAGCGATACCCTGGGCGCGATGTTCTTTAGCTCTTCACACTTGTTACGACGCGTCAGCTTTTACAATTCCAACTGCCTCTAAACTAGATGTTGCAAAACGTTCTCTTTACATCGTTTGCTGCTATATCCATCCAGCACAACCTATTAAAGAATACTAACTTTTTGTGGATGCACTTGACCTTTTGATGGATACTACTACCCCAGAAGATGATGTAATCCTTGTTGGTGATTTTAATCTTCCACGATTGTGCTGGGCCAAATCAGATGACGACATCAACTTTGTGTCAATTAATGCCTCTGCCGACAAGGAAGTCTTATTCACCGAACGACTGTATCAAAAACAATCTGGGAAGACAGCCAGATTTAGTTTTTTTAACCGACCCTAACAGTTGCGTAGTTACCGTTAGTAGCCATCTGCTCTCTAAACTTGACGTATATCACCACCCTTTATTTTTAACATTTTCATACTCGAATGAAAATATTAACGTTGATCCTTGGATGCAGCGTAAATTTAATTTTCGTAAAGCAAACTTTGACAAACTCAACAACCTTATTGGTAATACCAATTTTGATTTTATCTTTGACAAAACCATTAACATTGATACAGCCATCAATATCCCCGTGCAGTGACGGGTTAAGAATATCACTGCAGCGGCCCCCAACAACTAGCGCTTGTCGTAAAAGGCGACTAAGGGGACAAATCAGATCTAGGCAATATAACACCCAAGTGAGCCTAGCGACACAGATACTACCTCTAAAAACCTCCCACAAGTGTGCATGCGAGTCCATGGGTTGACACTACTGAAGATCACCGGTGCCATAGAAGAAAGATCAAACAATACTAAAACAGGAGCATGCACGTGTCAAACAAAAAACATCATCGCAATATGGTAATATTGCAAAACTGTATCATTATGGTAATACTTGCTAAAAGGAAAGGCACTACCCTGCCAGGCACTACCACTGCTGTGCATGGTACTGATCCTGGACGGAGCAGAAATGTTCGGAGGCTAGCAAAATAATAAAACAGTTTGGAAGACATTTGAGGGTCGCGAGTTTGAACGTTGGAAGCATGACCGGTCGAAGTTACGAGCTGGAAGAGATGATGAATAGAAGGCGGGTGGATATCTTGTGTGTCCAAGACACAAAATGGAAAAACACCGGAAATCGGGCGCGTTTCTTGGACGTTAGGAGAAAAGATTACAAAATGTTCTACTACGGCACGGAAAAGGCTAGGAACGGAATCGGTATCATCCTTGCGGCAGAGCTACTTGGAAACGTCTTGAGCATTTCGAAGTCCAGCGACCGTTTGATGTATCTCAAACGAGTAATACAAGGAGAGGTGTGGAATATTGTCAGTGCATAATATGCTCCCCTAAATGGGTGCAATTAGACAGATAAAGATGCATTTTGGGTAGATTTCCACAATCTCCTTAAGAACAACCCAAAGGAAGAGTTTCTGTTTGTTGGAGGAGATTTGAATGGACATGTCGGGAAGTCAAACGAAGACTATGAAGACTGCCACGGAGGACTAGGATATGGCACCAGGAACCTTCCTGGTAAAGACATCCTAAGCATATGCAAATCACATGGTCCTATCGTGTTAAATACCATGCTCATCAAACAAAGCCGACACCTGATCACTTACAGCAGTGGTGGCGATGAAACCCAGATTGACTACTATTTGATAGCCAGTTTCATGAAGCCTCTGGTAAAAGATTGCAAAGTGATCCTGGGAGAGGCAACCGTTCGGCAACATGTCTCCTGCTAATAGAAATTTTTATGAAAACACAGAAGAAAAGCAAACAAACAAGGGTCTCTGAGAAAATCAAGTGGTACAATCTGGACAAAGAAAAAGGCGAGGCTTTTGTTTTCGTAATGAAAAATGACCTCTCTCACACCATCAACGGAGCTGAGGATGAAGAGTTCAGAGCACAAAATATGTGGGATTCCCCACAGCGAACTTGCTTGAAGAAGGCCAAATCACTACTAGGAGCTTTAAAAGGCCACCATCAACACGCCAAAGAAACATGGTGGTGGAGTGCTGAAGCTAAGAAGGTGATAAATGAAGTGCCCCTCTAATAATAGTGACGAAAAAATTCATCTCGAAATGGAATACAGATGTTGCAAGAAAAGAGCGAAGAAGAAGTGGGCCCAGCTTCAAGCAGGGAGTACGAAGGTCCTGTATCGGGAGCTGGAGAAAATATCTTTCCCGGTTGCTGATGTAAACTAGGCTATCCAGGAGCTGCGAAGACACAATATGAACAAGAGCGCAACCATCTTCAAAATAGCCGCCCAAAAGAAGGAGGAATGCTCAGAAGATTCGTTCGCCAAAGTTCATTAACAATGCTCATGGCCAGCTTCTTGTGGATGACGAGAGGTGGCGGCAGTATTGTGAAGAACTTTTAAATGAACAGTTTCCCCGGCTATAGTTTCCAAGAGCCACCCCTAACTGTGAAGAAATACCCGACATTACAGTCGAAGAAGTTAGTGAGGCGGTCAAATTCTCCAAAAAGCGAAAAGCGGTTGGGCCAGACAAGATACCCTCTGAGTTCTGGAAAAAGATGGGAGATATCGGGTTCAGATGGCTCAGAATTCTCATCTCCAAGTTCGTGAGAGGTGATCCAATGCCGAATCAATGAAGGGAAAGTTACATTCTCTCCGTATACAAAGGGAAGGGTGATACACGAAACTGTGAAAACTACCGTTCGATCAAGCTGATGTCACACACCATGAAGATCGTTGAGCGGGTATTAGGTGGCCGACTGTGAAAAATAATACGGCTATCTGATGACCAGTGCGGATTTGTCTCGGGTAAATCAACCACAGATGATATCCAAAGTATAAGGATCATAATGAAGAAATATCGTGATTCCTTAAGGGATTTGCATATTGTGTTGGTTGACTTTGAAAAGGCATTCGACAGACAACTACGGTTCTATATTTCGAATCCCAGAATACATCAACAAGTTTTTTCACGGTCTAACCTCTCGCGAGCGTCTGCAAAACATCCGAGAGCATTGTTGTCATAAAACAGCTTCTCAAATCACCGTTCTTACACGCCACTAAACTGTAGGTCCCTTCAATTGGTGTGAAAATATAACGCACACAACATGAGTGGTTGCGAGAAGCTAGGCCCTGGCACTTAAAGAGCTGTTGCAACAAATATTTATTTATTTATTTTTAGACAACCACGAGATCTGATATGGGTGGCACTAAGATATCGAGGGGTTCCAGACAGAAAGAAATGTACAGATGATCATGGACATGTACGAAGGAGCAAAGACAAGAGTAAGATACTCCACTAGAGTAACCGAAGAGTTTCCAATCAAAGTTATGGTGCACCAGGGAAACGTCTTAAGTCCTTTGCTCTTTATTACAGTCCTTGATTATCCCAAGGTACATCAGTTATTCTTTGCTGACGATGGAGCCATCATAAGTGAGGATCCTACATCCCTGCAACGAGCACTTGATGTGTGGTTGGACGCTCTGGAGAGAAATGGGTATGGTATTAGTTTAAAAAAACAAAGAGTACTTGTGCTGCCTGTTCTCTAATCCACTCAGGCCTATTCCAGACATTTATTTGAATGGAACAGTGCATCCCAAGTGCGAAAAGTTCAAATATATGGGATCTATGATCAATAGCAAAGCAACTTGTGATGACGACATCAATCATCGCGTAATCGTAGGGTGGATGAAGTGAAAACTCCGCTATCTTCTGTGACAGAAAAATGCCACCTAAGTTGAAGGGAAGGCTCTATACCGCAGTTGTGCGTCCAGCGCTCACATACTGTTCACAATGTTGGACGATGTACAAAACGTAAAAGCGGCGTAAAGTAAAAGCGGCCTAATTGATTAAGCGATAAACGGGGCAAAACCAAATACATGTTGTCAACAAGAAGGGACAATCAACACCAACGAATTGGACACGAAGTCACAGCTACAACTCCGAGGTAGTAAGGGACTTTGTCTACCTTGGCTCTGCTATAAGTTTTGAAAACGACATTGGTGCGGAAAACAAACAAAGAATAACTCTTGTCAATCGCTATTTTTATTGGCTAGCAAGACAATCCAACAGTAAAGCCCTATCTCGAATAACTAAGGAAATTCTATATAAGACCCGAATCATCACAGTCCTACTTTACGGCAGTGAAACATGACCTTTATTGAAAGCGGGTTAAGATATCCTTGGTCGCTTCGAAAGAAAAATTCTTCGTAAAATATTCGGTTCCGTTTGCGCTGACGGGTTTTTGGAGGAGAAGATTCAAGGACGAACTATACGAGCTGTACAGTGACATCGACTTAGTCAAAAAATTCCCTATTGGACGTTTAAGTTAGTTAGGGCATGTAGAATGAATGGACACCAACGCTTCGGTTCGCACTGTCATCGAATCTAACCCAGAGGGACGACGCAGTAAAGGGCCCCCTCTCCGTAGGTGCTTTGCGCACAAGTTCAAGTGGACCTAAACTTGGAGTGCGCAACTAAAGGCAACTAGTGAAAGACCGAGCTTAATGGAGAGACTTGTTGGTTCAGGACCAACTTTAGACCGAACTGCAGCGTTAAGTAAGAAGGAGCCTAGAAGCTCATTGCAAACAATTTCAGAATTGTTACATGTTTCATCTGCTCTTTTTGTTCATCGTTCATTTTGTGTAGACAACATTCATCCCTTATGCAGAATATGCAACACTGGTTCTATTTAAACTTTTTTTAATGCGCCAATGGATGTGGTTTTCTTCTAAAGATACTAATAGCCCTGGCTATCAGCATGCACGACTTGCAAACCCCGCATAATTAATGCCAGGAATGCGCCTACTTACTAATATACACTCTGCACACTTCTACCAGTCTCTCTGCGGGAGTCCCGCTAGTTACGAGTATTACGTCACTCAGCAACTTATGCTATATCATCTGCATTTGCCGCTTCGGCTTTGCTTAGTCTTGCGACTCTTCTCAGCTAGTTATGAAGGAACAGGTCTCCAGCCAGTCATTTCCTTACCTTGCCGGATTGATTGTTAGAAACTCAGAGCTTGGCGGGTGTATTCTTTCCTCTGCGAAGCGCCTGCAATTGAACACTGCATGCTCCATATCTCCCTCTTTATTTGGGTATTCTGAACACGAGGGCGAGCTATCGTGTCCAAATCTGTGCAGATATTTTCGATTGCCGCCGTACCCGGACAGGAACTGCGTAATGTGGTAGTTACAGTCCCCACGTGCTCTCTTTGCCCAGACCTCGATGGTGGGAATCAGCTTGTGGGTCCATCTGGCTTTCCACTGTGCTACAGATGCTGTCTTTACTTACCATTTTAGCCTCCTGGAAACACGTTTGCATTTCGTTGGAGAGAATATCGATGGGGATTATACCGGCTATAACACAGGTTACTTCATCCGAAATTGTTCGAAAATCGATTTTAGTTCTGATTACGAAGAGCCTGTATTCAGACGAGTGCTTCCTTCTTATTTTCTTCATTTTAGGTGCTCCCGCCCAGACCGGAGCATCACATATGAAGATTGAGCCGTTCTGGATAGCAGGATTCTGCTAGCTTATCCTATTCAGCCTGTTGTCAAGCATCACTATTAGGTACGTTATTTCCCCTTTAGATATGATTTTCTGGTCCGTGGGGCAGAGTTTGTCGCAAAACTCCGCCATGCATTATGTTTCACAGTAATGTTCCAAAGATTGATCACAGTGGAATTCCCACGGAAACACTGTAGTACTTAACGCCATCCTTGGTCTGATATCTCAACTTTCAGTTGGTGAAGTAGTTCATGACTATCTTCAGCAGGTAGTACGGTGTTTCTATTTTGATCAGGGATCTCCTAATACATTCCAGTTCGTCAAGTTGAAAGCATTTTTTACGCCGAGTGTTACTACTGTGTAGCATTTCTTTGTTCCCCCTCGCCATTCTCTACCCAGTATTTCTTCAACTGCTATATCTATGACTTGCCTTGTAGCATCGACGGTAAAATGCGCGTTGGTTGAGGCCCAGGTTCACCCCGAACTGTAGCGCCACCTAAGTAAGTAAGAAAGTAAGGTAGAACGCGATTTTCTGAAATTATACTGGTCATCTGACAGAGTTCCTCTATTATCTGCGATCGCGATCAGTCTGCCGTACATGCTACGTTGTAGGATCTTTCCCATAGTATTTAGCAGACATATAAGCCTACACGACAAAAGTTCACCACGTGGCTTTTTCCTTTGGATAGCAACTCCAGATGCTGAAGTTTCCATGGCTCATGGATGTCTCCCATCTCAAGGCACCTTTGCATCGTTGCTATAAAAATGTCCGGTCTTTTTTGGAGCGCCATTTCCACGGCTATATTTGGGATACCATCAGATCTATGCAGTGTGCTCTCGCCTATCTTCTACTGGGGTGTGTTACGTGCTGATCTCTCTCCTGATGGTGCACAGAGTAGATGGTCTATGGGGGAATAGATGCTTTACTATTGTCCTCAGCATTCTTGGGGCCTACCCCCCTTCAGCTTCTTCATTACCATCCTATGTGTCATCCCCTGGAGCTATAGCACATCGGCAGCTGTGGTCGGGCTTAAATTATTTTTCTGAGTATTGCAATGTGCAAATATGCTTAGCTTCCTCTATCAATTTTGACACCTTTATCCCATAAAACAGAATTGTTTGTTCAAACCAATTATCGCTGTACCACGTAAATTTGGAACAAAGACACGACATTCAATATCTATACCAAGCAATATACTAGTATGTAGCGCAAATTAATTGCCATTTACTCCGCTTTTATCCATTTCCAATCCTGCCCACCCTTGATGCCACCTGCATATGAACTACAACTAGGAGAACACACATTAAGCTAAATTGTTGCCTTCACCTAAACAAGGAGTAAACGTTGTTTCCTTTGTTTTAATACTCGCTTCTCGGTTGCCAGTCAATTTACACAATAAATTATTTCATGCCCTACGTATAGATTTTGGTCGTAAAACAGTCCTTTTCTAGATCAATAAACCCCAAATAGCTTATGTTACCTATCTACCCCATACAAGGAATATGGAATGGCAACGGTAGTTTCACTACAAGTGCAGAGAGTAGGTGTATCCGTTGTTGGAGATAATGAAACCGAACCTTTGAAAAGCAAATTAATGGAGCGAGAGACAGAGCTGGCTCTCATCTCTTTTCGATTCACAGTCGCGTTTAAGGCAATTAGAGCTAGCCCGATGCCAATTAATCTATTGGCGTAACATTTTCAATACTGTACTCCATTCAGAGAAGGTACGGCGAGCGACCAGCACCAGAGGGTCTGCATTCCATCGACCATCAACAACAGTGTCAGTGAACGACAACAGGAACTTCACAACATCGAACACAGGGTATTGTACTCGTATATATAATGATGGAAGGATAAGGGATGAGTGTCGTATTTATATTATACAAGGTGGTACAAAAGTCATCGCCCTATCGGAAAATACCTTATATTTTCCTATGTCATCACGACTTTGACATTTGTGAAGTAAACAGAAGCAGAATACACATATATAAAACAAATAATGGATTGCTATGCTCTTCAAAAACGCGGAATAATTGTGTCAATGTTTTTGGCAAATAATTGGTCAGCGGTATTGGCTCAGCGTGAATGTCTTCGTCGATTCCGTGGTCGTGTGGCTTTAACTGGGCACCTACTCGCAGATACTCGTCTCGAAGAGACTAGCTCATTGGACCCATCGCATTCCCTAGGGAATCTTCATGGTATAAAACCCAAACCAATTCTACCATACACTTAGTTTAGCTACAGCCTCTCCTAAGTTATTGAAGAAGTATCTTCCAAGATATTTTAGCCTTGTCCTGGCAATTCCTTGACATTCACATAAAGATTTTTTGATTTTACTGCAGAAGTAAAGTCTAGTTCGAAATTCGGGACAAAATTCTTAATTCTATTTTTTCATTCTCATATTCATTTTTATTAGAGTTTCCATTTTCAATTTCATTTTTTAGTACTACATGTGTTTCTAATAATATAAAAATATCAAAACTTATAATATAATCAATAAAATCAACAAGCAATAATTTATTTTTTAAGCCATTGATATTATAGCTCAAAATTCTTAATTTTTAAAAATTCGCTTCACGCCGGTAGACAGGCAAAACTCATTCAGAACCAACGAGTACATGCGAGACTGCATGTCCAGAAGCAGCGGGTTGATGTGGTACTGCGTTTCCATCCAAGTTGGATACAGCGGCTGATGGGGATACACCTTCTGTTATTTTGACATTTCGGCTGTCACGAGCTTCAGTAGACATTTGAGATTTGTTTTGATTGCCAGAAGCTTTTAGCAGTTTTTGTAGTGAACCGGGAATGTCTCCGAAAACATTTTAGACCACTTTCTTCACCATGTTTCAACCCCTCCAATGCATCCCAACTAAACAAATTGTCCCCAAAAAAAAGTCGGTCATCTTTTAACACAACTTCCACTTGTGGATTTACCTCGCCGTAAAAGAGGCGACTCTGCCTTCATGATTGGGACCAGTTTGGCTCTTCTTTGTCGTACATTGTGTGGGAGGTCTTTATGTACACGGATATTTGTATCTCTGAGCTTTTTAGCGTTACTCAATACCTTCCAGACATCATTTTTAATATTACTGACGCTGTAGATGCATTACGACGATTTGAAACACTATATGCGGAGTTGATGATGGTGTTTACATCAGCGTTAAGAAGACTAGCACAAACAGACTTGGCCTTGTCTATTGCATCGATGTTGGATTCCGATGGTAGGTGTAATATTACATTAGTTTCCGTATTCTTGTACAGGAGTCTGACCAGCTAAGATTCTAGGTGTTTATTCCGCTTCTCCAGATTGACGTATTTTGCTGAAACTTCCTCTTGTTTCATTCTTAAGCTAGCCATCTCAGAAGAAATCAATTGGAGGTCAGCTTTCGACGGGAAATCTTTTGCGAGGTCTTTATTAGGATTTCTTCTAACTTCTCGATACTTATGCCCGAAACCGAGTCCATCGTCGCCGCAGACACACCTTAAGTTAGGGCTAGGACAGCGCTTTTCGTTTTTTGGGAGGTCTGGCGAAGTTTGGTGTGAGCCTCTTTTTTTCATTTGAGGTTAGCTTTCTTGTGAAAATTTAATTCCTCGAAGTGAAGGACTTAAGTTCTAGGACCTATTCGAATTTTGTTTTCAATTGAGAAAAAACTTGTTTGAAATATTTAATTGTAATATTTTGTAATAGTTTCTGTTTCATATTTAATGTTTCTTTCTTCCGACCACAGAACAGAAATGTCAAATATCAATAAAAGTTAATTACGATAAAAGGAACTTCAATCAATGTGCAAGCATTATAAGATCTTTTATATGAATTCGTTAAAATAAAAAATAAAAAAATAAAAAGAAGAGAAGAATCAAATTTTCCATCCTTTCCCTTCTTCCGTAAATTAAGTTCTTAAAGCGTAAATTACAGCTCCGTGCTCTAATTTAACACCCGGGATCCTATATAAATATGCATGTATATACTACAGATTCCTGTAATTGGAAAAAATAATTCATGCGACATATCTAAACTGGACATTTTGGGGGTAAGTGAAATAAGATGGTTAGAAGCGGACGAGTACCAGACCATCCGGAAGTCCGCGGGAATATGGAGTCGGACTAATGCTAACAACAACAGCACGCAAGGGCCTAATTTTCTGGGAGCCTCATGGTGATAGTATTATGATGGCCAGATTCCGGACTAGAGTACAATGCGTCACCATCATACAGTGTTACGTCCCAACGAATAGTTCGTCTGAGGACGAAAAGGAGAGCTTCTACAATCTCTTAAGTGCCTTCTTCAACACAACACCAAACGGAGACATTGTCATAGTGATGGAGGATTTGAATGCCAAGGTAGGCAACGAGAATGAAGGGCTCAAAAATGTAATCGGGAAGCATGGACTAGGCAACCGCAATGACAACGGCGAAAGATTTGTGGATTTCTGCAATGCCAACCGCCTTGTGATAGGTGGCACCATGTTTGAGCACAAGACCTGCCACAAAGCCAGCTGGGTTTCCAATGACAGGCAAGCAACCTCCAACCAAATTGACCATTTTGCTATCAGCCGCCGCTTTAGAAGTAGTCTCCTGGACGTCCGAAACAGACGAGGGGTAGATGTGGGGATAGTACGTGATCACCAGCTTATGATAGCTACTCTCCAACTACGCACTACTGCAGTTCGAAGCTCCCACGACAACAGGAGAATGCTCAGGTTCAACATCGATAGACTTAGTGATCCCTCAGTGCGCCAACAATTAAGGGAGCACTTTTCGCAAGGTGTGGAAGCAATCAGCAGCTCAATGCCCGCAACCATCCAATACCATTGGTGTGCTGTGAAAAATGTTTTTACATCTGGTGCTGAATGAATTGTCGGTCGATCGCAGGGAAGACATAGGATGTGGCTTTCCGAGGGTACCTGGAGCCGGATTGACGAACGAAAACGGCTAAAAGCTCACGTTGCAGCTACTCCAGCAGCAGGGAGAAGCGAGCTAGAGTCTCTCTATCGCATGAAGTTGAGAGAAGTTCAGCGTAGCGCAGCTACATCAACGCGCTGGCTACAGAAGCGGAAGAAGCTGCACGGAGGTGCGACAGCAGGACTGTCTACAGAATCGCGAAAGAGTTGACAGGTGATCGCAGCTCCAGCCAACACCCAGTGAAAAGCCTAGACGGCTTCTTGCTCATTTCGGATGAGGACCAGCTCAAGAGATGGAAATAGCATTTTGCTACGGTTTTGAACCGCGTATTCGCTAGCGATATGCTCCCAAATCAGACTGAGATGCCCGAGGTGAGAAGAAGTTCCCGAATACGCACCACGGCACCCAGTAATGATGAGATCACTACCGCGATCAAGACACTCAAAACTCACAAGGCGGTAGGACTTGACGGTATTCCAGCAGAGCTCTTACGAGCAGCACCCACAACATTGGCTGAGCTTCTGCTTCCACTTATAGATAGAGCTTGAGAAGCTGAGAGTTTTCCTAACGAGTGGAAAAAGGGAATTATCGTCAAGCTTCCTAAAAAGGGAAATTTAATGGAGTGCGGAAACTGGAGGTGTATCTGCGTGCTGCCTGCTGTAGCTAAGATAATAGCTAAAGTTATCCTTGAGCGAATCAAACAACATTTCGAAGGCACACTCGATTCCGAACAACCAGGTTTCCGCTCTGAATCCTCCTGCGTGATGAATATCGATCGCCACTGCAACTGCTGTTAACCGATTTTGAGAAGGCGTTCGATCGTGTCAACAGGGAGTTTATTTGGCGTGCCTTACGCAGGAGAGGTATCCCCGATAAATTAATTGCTATTATCAAAGCTAGATATGAAGCCTCCAAATGTCACGTTCTGTACAGGGGGAGGTTGTCTGAGGAATTTGAAATCCAAAGTGGGGTAAGACAAGGCTGTATCCTTTTACCAATATTATTCCGATTAGCGATGTGCTTCATGCAGCTTTGTCGACGGGAAACGGAGCAAAAGCCGTCGTAATCTGAGGTGTTGCCTTAACTATGACCCAGATCAACAAATTTCTCTAACAAATTATTTCGACGCAACAAACGCAGAAAAGTCATTTTGAGTATTTAACACACTAATACACACAACCAACCTGTGTATGTGCATAATTTTGCATAAAATTTTAATGGCTCAAAACCCCTCAAGAGCAATTTAAAATTCAAAACAAAAACAGTTGCAAGCCTCCCCCCACTCTCAACTGAAGCCACAGTTGCATGTATGTAGTTTGCAAAACTTTCCCAATTGCATGATTCCTTTCTGAAGGAAAATACCTTCTTCTAGCAACTTCCCTACAAGTGCAATCCTTTTGTGACATATGCTTGTGGCCTGTTGAGAACAAAGCACCAGCTCTACATACATGTGTGTTTAGCCAGTGTTCAGCTCAGCCTTTTGTGCATAAGAAATGAGAACGATGACGAAGAGATATGCTTGTGTAGATATTGGTTGTGTATAGTTGCAGTGCATAATCTCCTTTATGAATACCAGACATAAGAAAATAAGGACACTGAACGCGCCATAGTTGCTATATGAATATAAAATTCATTACTTTTCTTAAAGAAGAAGAAATAGGAAAAAGGGGTTGGAAAAACTCTTACAGCCGCATGTGGATAGTGTATCCTGCCGCATGTTTAGCAAACATACTTCAGTTTTGTTTCGTGTTTCTTTCTGCACAATTTTCTTGCATAACTTGCATCCTTCTGTATGTCTTGCATGCACATACAAGTTTCTGGCTCCAGCTTATTCAAGATGGTAATTTGAGATTATTTATCTGACTTTTTGAAGAAGACATGAAAAGAAGGCTTGAGGCACTTTTAGTTGGCACACTTTATCGGGATAATTGGCAATCTGTCATTCCTTGAAGAAGTTCGAATTTTCTTTATTCCTAAGTCTGCGATTTATAGACAAACTTTTAAAAGTTTTTTTACTTGATTAATCAAAATTACTTCGACGATAAAATTAATTCGTAAGGGTTGTCTCTAGTTCGCAGAGATGTCCTTTGCCTGCTCCATGTGGATCAAGATAAAATTAATCTCATCCAACAGGGAACATATTTATGAATAACAATTCAATAGGAGAGAGCACATTCGGCGGTCAAAGATACAGAAATAATTCTTTAAATACAAAAGTGCTACATTATGCGTTTGCATTCAGACACTAAACTCATCTTTGTGTACGATAAACATTTATGAACCCTTTATTGAAAGAGGAAATTGATTGCAAGTATGTAGCAAGGATGCATGCTCATATTCCTTTGATAGAACTATAAAATTTCCTTAACGATGCATTTAAAAAAATTCACTTTAAGAAAACTGAACTCATTCAAATAGAAAACAAGGATATTGTATCGTTTTCCATCACACGGACGACACACACTTTCTTTTTCCACTCGAATGAAAAGATATTACTAAACAGGATATTACAGTATGTCCCCCAGTATATAAACAGCTAGAGCATCATTGGGAAAGGACATCTGGAAACTATTCCAAATCGAATGTGAATCATTTTCTTTTTCCGCTTTCCCTTCTATAAAACTATCTTTTGTCGCATCATTTCTTCCGCTTTTGCTGCTTCTAAATCATTCAAGTGTAGAGCAATCGAATGAATGGTATATAGGTGTGTATGCCCCCAGCAAAAGGATACGAAGAGAACTGATGGCAGAGGTTGGGTGCGAGTATAAATCACTTATCTGAAGCAAAGTCTCAATTTCATTTTTTTTTCTCCCCCCGTAAAGTGATTCTGATTTATAGCGGGTATATTCGATACTATCGATGTGTTTGTTTATTTCGATTGCGATTAATTGATACGAAAGAGGATATCCTGCTGTTATATGTGGTTAAATCTTTGAAGCCTATACGATGTCGATTGGGTGATAAATCTTTTCTCCTTAGTTTGCCTTCTGTTTCCGGGTGACATTAAGTGAAATGCGATTGTGTCCTGGTGGTGCTGATAATTGATTTCTAAAGATAATTGTCCTTTTCGTAAAAGCAAATATCTTGAAATGTCGGAATAGATAAAATTGTGAAATTGGTTGATAGAAATGGAATCGAAATATCAAAGGAATAAAGTGCTCGCAAATAAATGCTTTCAACAAGTTGTGTATCCTGAACTGAGATGGAAAGTAGAATAATTGATATCAATTGAATTAGAAGAAAACTTATTGAATTAGGTCTTGCGAAAATAATCGTAGTTCGAACTCGGATGGAATCTTTTCCTAATTATTAAAAATTCAAAAATGTATTTCTGCAAGATCCAGGCACTCTGAGTTTCCAAATCGTTTTTGATGTCGACATGGTAAGGTCATCATAGTAACATTATCTTTGCTTTCAGCATGCTGAAAGCTTTTATATGTGCAGTGACCCGATGTATATTGTACACTGTTGTAGAGGTGAGATTAGGTCATCTCATCTCTTATCTAGGCGACGTTCAAGAAACGGTTGCATGCTCCAGCCAGCAAATGATCGGAGCACTGCACATAATTATTTTGTAATTGAAAGTGTTATGGCTGAATTAGCGACAACCAAAATTTAAAGAGAGGCTCCTGGTTAGTTGGGCAAATACTGTGGTGAGTTTAGCACTTCTTGGTTTAGCACGAAACGAGCGAGTGTGATAAAGCGCTAATCGTAATTAAGGAGTTTTTTTTATATAGTTAGTCGAGTTTAGCAAGACTTTTTTTTGTTTTTTTTGCGAGTGAAAAATTCCGGAGGGGACAACAAGAGAAGGAAAACAAAATAAAGGAGAGAAGCAGGAGCGGCTTGGGGAGAAAGAACCAAAGACAGACGCGATAGGAAGTGTCGAGGAGAAATATTCCGGAGACGAGGAGTACGAACCTAAGTACCCGCTCAGGCAATAAGCCAGATAATTTATCATATGTTCAATTGTTTTTTTGCGATTCGTGTAGAATTTTGTTTGTTGATTCCCGGTGAAAGCGACGCGTTAATTTTTAACGTTTACTTTGTTCTGGACCGGTGATAGCAGGCCACCGCAATGGCTATTACCTCTTCATAGATTCGGTTATATCCGAAAACTATATTCTTATATACATCTACTTTTGAACTCGGTCGCAAGGCTGAATTCTCTGTCTCTTATCTGGGTCCCAGGTCACACTGGGATCTTGGGGAACGAGATCTCCGATGAGATTGCTATACAAGGCTCAGAGGAGGGTTTCTCAGGTACCGAATCCGCGTTGGATCTCCCAGCGTCTGGGCTTTCATTGACGATTGGGTCTCTCACGAGCACAACTGTGTGTGGCATGACTCTCCAGGGTGCAGGTTGACTAAACGCATGCTCAGGGACGTCTGTAAGAAATCAGCGGCATTCTTGCTGTCTTTCAGCAGAAAAGACTGTAGACAACTTATTGGCGTCTTGACAGGCCATTTCGCTTTTGCCAAGCACCTCAACGTGTTAGGCTTAAGTGACACTACAATCTGCGACGCTTGTGGAGAGAGCGACGACACCGCGGAACATTATCTCTGTGAGTGTCCGGCCTTTGCTCGTATCGGGTGGCAGATCTTCGGTGCAGATGTGGTGAGTGCTGGTACTGTAAGCTGCTCATCACTGAAGTGCTTGCTTGGCTTTCTTCGAAAGTTAAGGAAATTCCAATAAAATGGGTAAATCAGGGTTTGCTCTCTGGCAGTACAATGGACCAGTTGCGTCTGAGTGCTCCAGTCGAGTGTTTCCTATCCCGACAAAAAAAAAAAAAAAAAACATCTACTTTCTTTTGACATTTCTTTTGTTCCCTTTTTCAAAACCATTCCGTACTTTAAAATAAATTGGCCGTGCTCTCAAGAGCTATTTATAACACACATTCGTTGTTTTTTTTTATTTTTCTTCGGCACTTGAATTTTCAGTATCCCTAGATACATTCAGTTTCTATATTCCTTAAAAATATCTGGTCGCGCCCAGTTTTTAACAGCAAGAAATTCCCGTCATTCCAGTGAACCCACCCCAGCTAAGTAGCCAGGAGAGCAGCATTCAACAGGCTGCCGTTGCGCCCTATCTTTCTGTTGCTTATTATCCTTGGCTTAAGCCATTTGTCACTTTCGACATTTTCCTTCGCGTGCGCGGCCGACTATTTTTCGAGTGTTTTATTTTGTTTTAATTTAATTCCCAAGGAATTTAATTGCAGCCGGAATTGTGCAATATCGTTTCTATTGAGAGTACTGATAATGACCTTGGTTCTATTTCCACAGTTACCTGTGACAGAAAATGCTATTTGTGTATCTTTGTTTTGTTGGAATTGTAAATGAAATCGCTTCTCCACAAGTACTTCATTGAAAACAAGCTATCCATCCATTTCGCCACATTTTAGCCCAGTTTCAGAATTCCATGTAAACGCTTTCCCGTGTGAGAATATCTTTCTTCATAGGCTGAGGTGGGCTCGCCGGCCCCAGGGTCAACCCAAAGGAACACTCTAGACTTTGGGAAAGAGGTACTTTATTTCTCGGATTGGTTTAACAATAGTTGCTTGGAACAATTCTAGTAGGGTTTTTATAATTTCTTAACAATTTTTACACCTAACAATAGAAATGATAAGCTTACTACTATCGTCGTCCTGCGGCTGGTTCTGGTACGGCCCGGGGTTATGCGTCCTGTTGTCTGGCTCGGTTCGGTGCGTCGTCTCGAAGGAGTTTCAGCCCGCACTCAGGGCAGGCTTAGAAGGTCGCAGTCCGCACTTAGGGCGGGTTTGCGATGACCGAGTCCGCACTTAGGGCGGGCTTCGAAGGTAGCAATCCGCACTTAGGGAAGGCTTGCTGTGACCCAGTCCGCACTTAGGGCAGGCTTAGGAGGGATCCAGTCCGCACTTAGGGCTGGCTTGGAAGTTAGCTTAACAAAGGGGCGGCAAATCCGCTGTGGTTAAATCGGTTTGTTTCTCTCAGACGGGGAGAAACCTATCGGACGGGCCGGCTATAGCTAGTAGCAGACCCGTGGGTTATTGCCCAATCACCGAGGTGAAGGCAGAAAAAGATCGGTGGAAAGTCGTAAGACCAATTCCTGGAGAGGCTGTCAAGAGTACTCTTGATTGGCACAACCACGCTTGAGCAGACTCTGCCGAATGACTTTCATCCACTTTCCTTTATGGAAAAATCCTGCAAGACTGGACTGTGAATCATGAGCTAATGCAAAATTTCCTCCACATTCTCGTCTGCGACCTTTGTATTTACTTCTTTCATATTGTACTATCCTCCCTTTCTTCCGTTTCCTCTGGTTCGACTAAGGATTCGGAGAATATTCGCAGTTTCGCTACCTGCCAACAGATGGCGGCCTTCGCATTAGGTGTTGAGTGAGGTTTTGTACTTCTGTGGTGGTGGATTATGTCACTTCGTTAAACCCGCCAAAATACATCCGATCATCAGTAACACCACCGACATGCATCACCGGAGGAAGTCCAGGAAGTAACAACCAGCATCTCGACTACAAGGACCAACCTGCTAATGGGCTGCGACGCCAACGTCAGACATTCGGTATAGGGCAGCTGAGAAAACATCGAACGCGGTGAGTCTTTGTTTGATTATATTATTGAAAACAATCTTTCAATCTACAACAAAGGTAACACCCCGACTTTTATCTTTCCGAGTACGCATAATTTTAACTTTTGGGAGCACATTATTGATGTCACACTCTTTAATAATAACGATATCAATATTTAAAATTGGAGAGTATCGAATCTGAAATCTTTCTCAGACCATAACTGGATACTCTTCGATGCATATCTCGAGATCAAGACTCCTAAACTGTTTAGAAACCCCAAAAGAATCGACTGGGCCAAGTTCAAATCAAATAAGTTCAAATCATAAGTTCCGTAAAACCCCCAAACCAAAAATAACCTCAATAACAGAACTCGACAGCAAAGTAGAAATTTTCGAAAAAGCTTTTAATACGTCGTATAAAGTCTCGTGTCCAGTCAAATACAGCAAGAAAACATTCCCACCTTTGTGGAGGAACTTTCACGTCTTAGAAAGTTGACGAGAGAGACCTTTAATATCTGCCATAGCTGTAAATTAAATACTGTCAGCCTTACAAAGACTGACTCCACTTTTATTTCCGAAAGACAAGAGTGGGACCCCAACATATTAACTAATGTAAAGGATATTTAACTCTACACTGACGGGTCTAAAATGGATATCGGAACTGGTTCTGGAGTTTTCAGCGAGTCACTTGAAATCAACGACTCATACAAATTCCCGGATGACTGTAGCATTTTTCAAGCTGAGGTCTTTGCCATTGACAGGGCTGCACAGACTATACATAGCATAAAACTGAATCCGTCCAAGATTAACATTTTTGTGGATAGTCAAGCGGCAATCAAAGCACTAGACAGCGAGAAAGTCAGATCGCAAACAGTTTCCAGACGCCGTAACACGTTGAACAGAATATGCAACACCCATGATGTAACTCTCTGCTGGGTTTCCGGATATAGCAATATAAAAAGAAACGAGAGAGCAGATGAACTAGCTAAAAAGGGATCAGTATTGGATTTTCAATATACTCAGATGTCAGTAAAAACTAAAATTGGTGAATTGAAAAGAAAAATATACCTAAAAGCAAGAGAACTGATTACCTCCGCCTGGGAAAACCTTATACTCATATAACAGTTTTGCTCCTTATAAATCCCCGGGCCTGGACGGCATTCTACCCATTATGCTACAGACGTCGTAAGACCTAGCAATTCTATGGACCACGTCGATTTTCAGGAGCTGTTTACTGAACAACCACATACTCCCTTCACGGAGACGAGTGAGAGTGGTTTTCATCCCAAGGGCAGGCAGACGCGGTCATGAAAACTTGAAAGATTTCAGGCCAATCAGTCTAACTTCCTTCGTACTGAAGACTCTCGAGCGACTCCTGGACAATCATTTGCGAAGCAAAATAGAACCATCCCTCTCCAAAGCTCAGCACGCATACCTCAAAGGTATATCAACAGAGACAGCTCGTCACGAGGTAGTGCGCAGTGCAGAAAACTCCATAACCAAATTTGCCAGTAGGGGAACACCCCAAGGCGGTGTTATCTCACCTCTACTATGGCTGATAATCATGAATAAATCCGTTTAACATTAGACAGAGAAAGAATCAAGGCAGTCGGGTATGCAGACGATATGGTGATACTAGTGCCAGGAAAGTTTCTTTCCTTCATAAGCGAAATCACGGAAAATGCTCTGAATAAAGTAAGCGCTTGGGCCAAAAAGTGTGGTCTCGATGTCAACTCGAGCAAAACTGAACTGATGCTCTTCACCACTAAAACCAAAATATCTGACTTCGCACTTCCTTGGCTAAATGGCCAACCGCTCTCCTTATCGTTCAGTGTTATTTATTTAGAAGTTATCGCAGATTCTAAACTTAAGTGAAAGCTAAACATAGAACAATGGGTGAAGAAGGCATGTATAGCTTTCTATGCTTGTAGCAAAACCTTCGGAATAAAGTGGGGACTGCAGCTCTTCACCACTAAAACCAAAATATCTGACTTCGCACTTCCTCAGCTAAATGGCCAACCGCTCTCCTTATAGTTCAGTGTTATTTATTTAGGAGTAATCCTAGATTCTAAACTTAAATGAAAGCTTTACATAGAATAATGGGTGAAGAAGGCATGTATAGCTTTCTATGCTTGTAGCAAAACCTTCGGAATAAAATGGGGACTGCAGCCAAAATTAACCTTATGGATGTACACAGCCGTAGTACGACCAATTCTCACATATTGGTCAATAGTATGGTGGCCGGCTCTAAAAAAAGCGTATAATATAATCAAACTTAATAAGAACGGCATACATGGCCACCACAAGCATTCTGCGGTCAATCCCGACCGATGCTCTAACATTCTTTTTGCATCTCCTACCTTTAGATCTACACATAATAAACATTACAGCACACAGTGCATTCAGACTCAGGAAGTCGGGTGCTGGAGCTAACATTTTAAGCTCTCTGCTGAGAGAGCTCATTTTGCCCACAACAGATTATATGATATCTAAATTGAATTTCACAAAGCCCTTTGACGTTTAATTCCCCACAAGATCAGAATAGCAAGATGAACAGGTGATTAAGGATTTCAACGTATCAATCTACACAGACGGTTCAAAGATGGACCATGGAGTAGGTGCGGGTGTGTTTTCCGAATCCTTAAACATCTCTAAATCCTATAGGCTTCCGGATTCTGCCAGCGTGTTCCAGGCAGAATTACTCGCTGTCCGGGAAGCTTGTCGTTAGATCAAAACACACACCAATATAAACCCGAGGTAAAAGATCGCTCTTTTTATTGACAGCCAAGCAGCCATCAAAGCCATTGCATCGGTTACTACATCCTCCAACCTGGTGCTTGATTGCCAAAATGAGCTGACTTCGCTACATAGCCAGGCTCAAGGTAACCCTGATTTGGGTTCCAGGGCACAGGTCCGTTTATGGAAAGGAATTTGCCGATGAACTGGCTAGGCAAGGCTCAGCCCTCTAAAGCTCTCTTGCGGAATCTGTTCAGATTCCGTTTGGAGCAGTCAAAGCAGAAATAGCCTTACCCAAGCCAACTTCACACGGACTAGGCTAACAAACTGTGTCATATAAAAAACAACTGACTTCTTAAACAGAACGCGTAGGGACATCGCCAGGATAACAGCAACCACCACGGGTCACTGGCCTATAGGAGACCATGCAGTCGTACTAGGTATTCCACACAGCACACACTGTCTGTCGAATATTGCAACTGAGAAAGAAACGCTTATCACCTTTTTATCCGTCTGTCCGGCACTAGCTAGGGCAAGGCAACAAGCTTTAGGAAAACCCTTTTTCGATTCCCTTGAGGAATTCTCAAAAAGTAACCGATTTAATAATCTTTTTAAATTTCACAGGCTGGATCGAGAGACTCCACACCAATACACCGTTTATAACCAGGTACACGAGTTTTGTGATATCAAAATCGCACTTAGTGCTAATTGGGTTCTTCTCTTTTCTTAGAAGAACCACTACACATACCTACCTACCTACCATTGCTAACGTCAACCCCTGCACTCCCGGCTTGTTGCTTAATAATCCGTTGAATATGTAACAAACTCTATCTCTTTTTTCTCACTGAAAGGGGTAAATCCTTTTGGACAACAATTCTAGCACTGCGCAAAGATCTCGCAGATTTTAGTGCATTTAGCACGCTTTAGTGCTTTACAGCTTTATACAACAATCAAGGCATTTGTGCCTTTCATGCTTCAAAAAGCCACTCACTGCAAATATAATAATAAATGTCGAAAATTGTTTGTCCAAGACTTGTCGTTCTGTCTAAGTCATTGCCGAAATTATACGACTTTTTATGCATGACCTGAAACTTTTCAAATATCAAACATACGTGCAGAGAAAAAGCAATCCCCTAAGCACAGACCACTTTGTTAACTTCCAACAACTCCGCAAGCACCAATCATAGTGCACTTCTAACTTTTTTACTTGGTAAATAACCATAATATTCCCAAAACATTTACCCCAGCACTTCTTCCTCAAAAAAAAAAACCACAAAGTTCCAAGTAACATACCAAGACTCCATATAGCAAAAAGAAAACTCCTGGTACTCCTGGAGCACCACCAACAAAATGCAAGACCAGTTAAGTCGCTAGCAGTGAACTTTATATTAGCAAAGAACTTGGTTCCCCTCAAAAAGTATTTCATGAACTTCCTCAGGATTCCTTTTCATTTTCTAGCCGGGCGACCTTATGAGAACACACACACACACACTCTGGCGTATGTGTAATAAATTTCTAAAGAACTTTTGATGAAAAACTAAAAACTCCTTCTTTGACTTCATGAGAAGAAAATTGTTGCTTCCTGCATAAAAGATTATCCAAGGATAATTTTTTTAATGACAAGAGTTGCTACAATCCTTGCCTGAAAACAAAAAAAGAAGGCCTTGTCCCGCATTTGAGGGCAAATATTAGTCTGTCTCTCTCCCTCTGGGCATGCATGCGAATGCAGGAATTTATTACCATCGCTTGAGTTTATCCGATAATTTTTGTGGTCTTCTTAACTTTTCTCTACATTTACAATATCCTTTGGCAAGTTTGTCCTTTCCTTTCTACGTGGAGAAAGGAAACTTTTTGATTCAGAAAATTTCGCTCAGAACAAGTTTCTTTTATTGTTTGGGAACAACGTGCGGGTAGCAAGGATACGGAGTGCTCTTGCTTGCTTACTTGCGAATTCGCTTTGATTTCAAATCGAAGGAGGTTTCACTTTGGGGGGCAATCCACATTTGGTTGTGTTCTTTTTCTAAGAAGTAAAGTATGAGGCGAACCGAATGCACTTGGTGGCAGGGGGGGAATCACTGACTGGCGCTCCTCAATACCTGAGGTCCTGCGAGAGAAATGTGGTTTTATGGGGCAGAAAGTTTCCGGTGCCGCATTCGCATTTGTAAATGATAATGTTTGCGGAGGATTTGTGGCAGTAGAGTGAATATTCTAAAAGCAACTCCACAGGCAGAGAGGGAGTGATATATGCGATGAAAGGACACAGACGGCTCCTGGAAAGTTGTTTACTTTTTGGATTTTTGCTTTCAATTTATGAGCAACTGTGGAGAAAAGTTCTGATTCGGGATTTTCGAGTTTTTTTTTTTGTGGAAAGTTTGCGTTTTGTTTGTTCATTATTTTTTTTTTGAGTCTTACTTCCCCGAAAGTCATTGGAAGGAGGATAGAAAGTTGTTTATTAGTCGATTAACCTTATTAAAGGATTATTACTAGCTTTACTCTTGTAAGTTATCCATTGGTCTGAAAATGTATTAAAGCCTTCATCTCATTATATCGAATCTAGTACCTGTGAATCTGATTCACCTGAATTCTTAAGCATCTCTGTACCTTGTATCTTAGAAGTGCTGTGCTGAGGCAGCGAAGTCAACAAAGCTCTAGATTTAAGAAATGTCAGGCAGGCTTTAATTGATTAATCAATCCACTTCATGCGGAAAGTATTAAGAAACTATTAGCGAATAGAAATCTTGAATTAATTCTTAACTTCTGTAAAAATGCGGGTTAATAAAGAGGGTTTGTTCAGAAAATCCAGTGTTACTTGCCTTTCGTACGGCTGGGCAAAAATCCTCATCTTAACCTCCTACGTGGGTGCCAGCCGGTAATAACCACCACAGTAGACTTCTACAACGTCAAAATGGAATTAGGTAAGGCCAGAGAGCATTGTAAAGGGTGACCAGATATCAGTGATACTTTTCCAATTGTTATGTTTCAGCAGCTGTCAAAGTTACCAATGACATTCAGCTGGCTGATGTGTAAAGTCGACATTCTGGAGGGAAATGGGTATCCCATTAGTTCAAAAAAGACAGAGTTCTTGTGCTGCCCGTTCTCTGATCCACTCAGGCCTATTTATTTGAATGGAACAGTTCTCCCGAAGTGCGAAAAGTTCAAATATCTGGGATTTATGATCAATAGCAAAGCAACTTGTGATGACGACATCAATCATCGCGTAAGCGTAGGGTGGATGAAGTAGCGAAAAAATTCCGCTATCTTTTGTGACAGAAAAATGTCACCTAAGTTGAAAGGAAGGCTCTACACCGCAGTTGTGCGTACAGCGCTCACATACGGTTCACAATGTTGGACGATGTACAAAACGTATGAGAGTAAATTAACGGCAGCTGAAATGAAGATGCTTCGCATGACAGCAGGAGTGACAAAGCTTGATCGAATAAGAAGTTCGAAGATCCATGGAAGCTTTCACATCAAGGAAACCAGCTCAGCTGGTATTGCCACGTTCAAAGAAGAGATCATATGAACCCTGTTAAAAAGGCAATATTAATGCACGTTCCAAAGACATCGCGATGTAGGAAAGGCAGGCCTATAAACGCCTGGATCAGACAAATGCGACGACATAGGCATTTCATTGGCCTCAGTAACCGAGTGATTCAAGATCGGCGGGCCTGTCGATATTTTCTGAGGTCAGATATACGAACCCCACAGGCGGATCAGTAGAAATGCGATGAAGTGGGAGGGTTATGATCCCTTGTTTTCGGATCATAACCTCGATGATAATAGGAAGAAGAAGAAGACATCCAGCGGGCAAAATGTTCAGTAAGGTTTGCGTTTCACGCTTGCCGAACGTGCGGAAATTATTAAAAAATATTATCGAAATTCCGGCTTAGTTGTAAATACGCAACGTGAATTTCGTCGTGAGGTCGGTCGCCATCATGGCTTCAGTGTGCATACACTTCGTCATAACGAGGAAAAGTTTGAGCATGAGTACACTCTTTTGGACCTTAAGCCACCAATCAGACAGAGATTTGTGCGAAATGAAGAGAACATAGGCGCCGTAGCGGCCAGTATTGAAGATGACCCAGCAATGTCGATTCGGCGCCGATCGGTTGCATTAGGCATCGCCAGAGAGTCAACCCGGCTTATTTTGCGGCTGGATTTGGGCCTATGTCCATATAAGATTGTGCCGATGCAAGAATTGAAGCCGAACGAGCATAGACAACGCCGTGAATTCGCTAATTGATCGCTGGAAATGTTGACCGGAGATCCAGATTTTTCCCAAAAAATAACTTCTCAGACGAGGCTATGTCAATAGGCAAAATTGCCATTATTGGAGCGAACACAATCTACAAGTGTTCGACCAAGCATCAATGCATCCACAAAGATTCCCTGTTTGGTGGGGTTTACGGCATGGTGGCGTCATCGGACCTTATTTCTTTCAAAATGCGGAAGGAGACACCGATATCTTCAATGGGTACAGGTATACAGCGATGCTAACCGACTTTCTGTGGCGAGAGCTCGAGAAAATCAATATATCCGAGCTGTGGTTCCAACACGATGGCACTCCATACCATACAAGCGACGAAACGCTCCATGTTGTGAAGGAGAAATTTGGCGACTGGGTCATCGCCACGATCATGCGACTTGACACCACTCGATTATTTTCTCTAGGGCTACGTCAAGTTCTTGGTCTATGCTAACAAGCTAACCACTTTGGACGAGCTCGAGGCCAACATTCGAGACGCTATTGCCAGAATAACGCCGTACGTATTGGACCGAGTCTTCGAAAATTGGACCGACCGCTTGAAGCACTGCCAGCGAAGCTGAGTCGGCCATTTAAATGATGTGCTATTCCACATATAATGACATGAATGTACTCGTAGCTTCAAAATCAAGCTAGAATCAATTTTGTATCTCACACCGTTGTTGTTTTATTTAAATTTTTTTTCCTATCGTTCTTATATGGTTACCGTGTATAGGATTCTAAACTCCTCAATCGTTTAATTCTGTACATATGCTTCTTGACCATCGGATCGAGGTACTTGATTGCAGTGGTGGTGTGAGCGTCTTAATGCGCGAAATCGTGCCCAAGAATGGGTATTAAACTGTTCTCTTACGAGGTTTTTCAGTTTCGCAGGCCAAGTCTGTCGCATTTTCACCTTTTACCTGCTACCGTGAGGGACGAAGTAACAAACTTTGCTCGCAAACTTCGTACCCGTCTTCATGTTCATTGCAATAATGAAATAATCCATACTATGGACGTGACAAACCTTGAGCGCCGACTACAAAGAACAAGACCTTTCGACTTAGCGCCGTAAGGAAAAACCGCATGTAATGACGGTATTAGTAGGTGCCTTCACTGGAAAGCTACCTATCTAACGCGATTCACACTACAGAAGCGTAAACTACTCGTTAAGGCAACTTAGTCGTAGTCATCACAAAAATGAAAAATGAGAGGAACGAATTTCCTACTACTATGAGTACGCGCAGCCGGCACTCATAGTGCCTCTCTGAGGGGGTGAGGTTTAGCCCGTAGGCATATACTGACTAGCACTGATGGCTTTGTCAGATATATGAATCGGGCATAACCAATGGTACGGGCCATTGGTATCTTTTGAAGATTCCTGCACCTCCAGGCGCAACCAAAAAAAAAAAAAAACCTTTTACCTGCATAACGGCGCTGCTGGGATGAACATATTTTCAGATCTACTCATGGAACTCATGGACAAAAAAAAAAAAAATTTAAACGAACGCACTTTATCGGAAGATAAACTGCTTGTCTCTAGTCAGGAGATGATAGTGGGAAGCTGGGCTTTTGAGAGCAGCTCCAATCAAAGCACACCTGCACTCCCAAAACCTCTGCATCTGCAGCGCGGGGCACTTGACTCACTGCCTAAAAGCCCACAGTAAACACACATAAGTCAGCAAGGAAGTGCAGAAAAAGCGCGTAGCAAAGAGTCATCTTTATTCTGTTTCTACGCAGGACCTGGATGACAAAACACAATATCGTCAGATTGTTGATGAGTACATCAACTACCGCAATATAACACAACCACGCAAAAGCACCAAAGCGCACCCTCTCGCAAGAGGTTATCAAACTCGATTCCCAAAGGAGCAAAGTGGCTAAGCTATCCATCCCCAAACCAGACAACTTATCGATGTCGATGCCCCAGATGACACGAACTGTCAGGAAGGTCGTCAGAGATGACCTACAATTTGCATTGGTAGACGAGCTCCTTACCAACAGTAAGGCAATGGCTGATGTTTGGGGGCCCATAGAGGTTAAGCTCTTTTAGATGGTAACGGATCATCTATTAAACAACCAGGAAGGACCGCTCCCTGCTCTGATTTAGGAGAGTTATACATTAAGAAGGTATGGGGTCATCAAGTGCGAGGGCGCCCTCTCCAAGGAATTCCTAAGCGTTTGCGTCAACAACACTCGTATCTTGGAAATTATTCCACCGGGATATATGAACTTTTAAGTATTGCTTTGTGTTGGTAACCTTAAAACCCTTTAAAAAAAATTCACTTCAATAACATGACTAGTATCGGAGATAGAGGAGAGCCGAAAAGGGCTTGAAATGGTTCGTGTAAATTAAATATCGCACAGTATGCGCGCGGTCGGTTTTGCGAGAACTTGCCTTGACGCACTCTGTGCGCTTGGATCTTGCCAATCACTTACTTATTTACGTATATATAGTAAAAAGAAATCCGTTTTTTTCCAGCAGATGTCTTTGGTAATTTGTATCTTCGTGTTGTATACGTCCTATCGGATGTACACTAAGTGGCGTTATGAAGATGCCATTTCATACGAAAAAATTTCTCTGACAGTTTCTTGATTGGTTGAGTCAGTTTTGTTTGAGCGCGCGTCAAAGATGGACACCAGCAAAGAGAAAATACGCCATATTTTACAGTCTTTCTTCGATAAAGGCGAAAACACAAGCTAGGCGACTGAAAATGTGAGTAGTGTTTATGGTCCTGGTACCGTAACAGCTAATCATGCGCAGCTTTGGTTTCGTCGATTTCGTTCCGGTAATTTCGATGTCAAAGATGCACCACGCTCTGGTAGGCCAATTGTCGAAAATGTCGAAAAAATCATGGAAATCGTCGAGTCTGATTGTCATGTAAGCACTTTTTTGATTGCTAAAGAGCTAAACATTGCACAAAAAACAGTTTGGAACCACTTGAATGAGGCTGGATACAAAGAGAAGCTCGATGTATGGGTGCCACACGAGTTAACGCAAAAATACTTCAAATACCTAAATTTTCATCTGCGAATCGTTGCTGAACCGCAACAAAATCAACCCATTTCTGAAGCGGATGGTGACTGGTGATAAAAAGTGGATCACTTACGAGAACTTAAACCGAAAACAATCGTGGTCGAATTGCGCTGAGCCGGCGCAAATGGTGACCAAGCCAGCATTGACGGCCTGGAAGGTTTTGCTGTGTGTTTGGTGGGATTGGCAAGGAATCATCTACTATGAGCTACTCCCCTACGGCAAAACTCTTAATTCGGATCTGTACTCTCAATAATTGGACCGTCTGAAGGAAGCAATCGCCCAGAAGCGGTCAGCCTTGACCAATAGGAGAGGAATTGTGTTCCATCAGGACAACGTCAGGCCACACACATCGATAGCGACTCGCTAGAAGCTCCGGAACTTGGTTGGAAGGTTCTTATGCATCCACCTTATAGTCTGGACCTTGCTCCAAGTAATTACTACCTGTTCCTTTCCATGGCGTACGATTTTGCTAGTGAAAAATTCACCTCAAGAGAGGCTTGTGAAAATCGAATGCTCCAGTTTTTTGCCAATAGGGACGAAGATTTCTATGAGAGAGGCATAATGGAATTATTTTCGAAATGGCAATAAGTCGCTAAATAAAACGGCGTATATTTGACCTAAATCGGATCATTCTAACTATGCTAAATAAAGCCTTCAATTTCATGCAAAAATAATGGATTTCTTTTTACTACACCTGATATTTATGGACGTTTGCATGCAGCCTGTAACTAAAGAAGTAATGATCGGTCTCAAGATAGTCATTCGAGGACACTTGGCAAAAAAAATCATCAAAAAGGTATGTGGTGACATCCTAATGCGGTGACGTCCCAAGCTCAATGACAACCAGATGGCAGTCTACTATCATTTTCCAGAAATGATATACTTTTCTGTCACTTGGCATTTTCCGCGACAACTTTCTTTTTCCTTTAACCTTCGACGCATGTGCTTTAGTTCGTCAATTCGTCAATTCAGTACAATTTTAAAAATCGCTTCACACCGAAACAACGCGCCGGGATAGTGACACTGTACATTGAAAATAGTTATGTTAACTCAACGTGAATATCGTCGAAAATATCGTGGCCAACAAGCACCATCTGACAACACTATTCGTCGTTTGGTGTCGAATTCGTCGGCATGCCGTTCATCAACGCCCAAGACTTTCCAATGAACTGGTTGAAGCAGTAAGAGATAGTGTTGCCGAGAACCGACATGTGTCGTATCGTCACCGTGCTCAGCATTTTGGCGCCAGTGGAATCACCTTGCGGCGCATTTTGAAGGATGATTTGTATTTATTTCCGTATTTTGGAACCAAATTTTGATGACTGACGAGGCCCATTTCATACTCTCTGGCGTCATTAACAAGCAAAATTGCCGCATTTGGGGAACGGAGAAAGCAGAAGAGATCTATGAAATACCATTGCATGACCAAAAAGTGACTGTTTGGGCCGGCGTTTGCGCCAAAACCAACATTGGGCCATTTTTCTTCCGAGAAGGTGAAACAGTCAATGGGAATCGATATCGGTGGATGTTGGCTCATTATTTCTACCCACAAATGTGTAAAAAAGGTCTGGACGGTTACTAGTTTCAACAAGAAGGTGCGCCATGACACACTGCAAATCAAACAATGCAGTTTCTGCAACGGAAATTCCCTGGAAGTGTGCTATCAAAAAATGGTGACATTGACTGGCCACCCAGATCTCCAGATTTGACCCCTCCGGACTTCTTTTTGTGTGGTTATTTGAAAAGCAAAGTATACGCCAGCAAAGAGTTAAAGATCGATAATTTAGCTTGAATACTAAGTTCGACCTTCCATATAACAGATTGACCAAGCTCTCTCAAAATTGATCCTGCCTGACCAATTCTATAGGATAACTCGGTATTACTCTTTCCATCACTCATAATAAGACCCAGAGGCACTTAAAATTCTCCACCTGATCTGCTTAAAACAGATTCACGTGCCTTCCAAATCAAAGATATGGTCTCGTCATTAGGATTTAAGATCATCAACAGATACCCAACACGCTTTGCCAAGGGCTGCAATTTTAGCCTTCTTGATCTTGCTGTTGTGTCCGATCCTTCTTCCGTCTTAGTCTTTGATCAGCTCCGCTTGATTACATCTCTGACCACGACCTGCTTTTCTGTACGTACATTCTGCTATCCCGATTTCATTCACATTTAAGGATTTTTGCTCTATTGACCATGACGCTCTCCAACTTGCGACAGTCTCAGCTCCGTGGGATCTCTGTAGGCTTGGTATTGATGCTAATCAGAAATTAAATAATTTTCACGGTCTTGTTTCCCACTTATATAATCATTTCGTACCAAAACTGTACGCGTTCACAATAACAGATGTCCCTGGTTTACATCCGATGTTATTGACAAAATCAAAACTCGGAATAAATTGTACAGCAAATGGAAGCATCGACCATCGGATGCGAACTGGAGTGCTTATAAAGTGGCGCGAAACACTGCAACCTCTTACATACCTTCTACGAAAATGAACTATTACGCCTCGAAATTGAGTACTTCTCTACCACCTAAGAAGCTTTGGAGTAATTTGCGTCAAATTGGGAGTCTCTGAGAAGAAAAACAATGGATAGTTTTTGATCCGGATGATCTCAATAAGCATTTCTTGAGTACCACTGTAGAAGTGGATGGCTTTGACTTCGCTGCATATTCTGAGTCACCTATACCCAGACTGTCCGATTTTGAAGTGGTAACGAAAAATGACGTTATTGGCTGTGTCGCAGCCATTAAGTTAAATTAGGCTGGGGAGGATGGGGTACCAATTTGCTTTATTAAGCTAATATTACCTCTAATCGTCAGCCACCTAACCCATATTATAAATTTTTGTATTATCAGCTCAACTTTTCCACAGTCCTGGAAAATCGCAAGGGTCATTCCAATTGCTAAGAAACCGAATGCAACTGCTGTAAGTGACTGCAGCCCCATTAGCATTTTACCGTGTTTATCAAAGCTCCTGGAGAAAATTATAGCTAAGCAGATACTGAGGCACTTGTCTCTCAATCTCCTATTGAGTCCCTTCCAATCTGGATTCAGACCAAACCATAGCGGTTCCACGGCTATGGTTAACGTATTAGAGGACATAAGACAAGTCTATGACAAAGGTTATGTCACGCTTCTCTGCTTGCTTGACTTCTCTAAGGCCTTTGACAAAACAAATCATAAAATCCTCTGCTGGAAGCTACAACATTTTTTCGGTTTCAGTGAGAGAGGATTGAAGCTATTAAAAAGTTTTCTGTCCAACAAGTCACGAAGAGTTGTTGTGGGTGAAAATTCGTCGGCGCTAAGATCTATTCAGCAAGGTGTCCCTCAGAGATCAATTCTTGGAACAATTTGTTTTGTATATTTATCAATAACTTGCCGTCCGTATGCAAACATTCTGCCATACACATATATTCGGACGACGTTCAGCTACATCTAGCCCGCCCTCTGAGTAGTACGGCAGAACTTGCTTCTTTGCTGAATGAAGACTTGTCTAAGGTACATACTTGGTCACTGGCAAATGGGTTGCTCTTAAATCCTGCTGAATGTCTAATTATACCCACTTCAACCGAAATTTTTAACCTCGGTCTTGTGCCCGACGTATGGCTATCCCACAGTAAACTGCAACTTTTAGAATCTGTTACCAGCTTCGGATTTAGAATAAATCAGGAACTTATCGGGATGTAATCATATCAATTGTGTTATTGGTCGTGTCTATGGATGTCTACGCAAACTTTGATTTAGTGCTAATTTTACCCTAGCTGAGAGAAGGCTTAGGCTTATTAAAACTCTGGTCTTACCAATCACAACCTAAACTGAAATTGTGTACGGTAACCTTGATTCATTGTCACAGCGCAAATTGCAAGTTGCTTACAACGATGCGGTACGATATGTTTATGGCATTCGTAGGCATGACCACACTTCTGAACACTTTAGACACTTCCTGGGTTGCACCCTGGAACAGTACATCAACGCTATAAACAGCATATTTTTACACAAAATTATTGATAGTAAATCTCCATCATATTTGCTTGACAAACTATAGTTCGCCCGTTCAGTCAGAGCCTTAACCTTTATTCAACCGCGTTGTTAATATTGAAATTCCTCTCTCTATTTTTGCTTCACGTCACTAGATTATGGAATTCACTGCCCTTCCACTTAAGGGGTATTTCAAATGATTAAATCTTAATGTACATTCCTATCCTGAAATAAATTGAATTGAATTGATTGGACGATTTTTTTTTTTGAATGATGTCTCGAAATCCCACAAGTACGTTATTGTACGCTTCCGATTGACATCGTCAGTAGGCAATTGGCTGTCAGCTCGGCAATAAGACTGAGAGGCTCCAGGCAGTGGAAGGAGCAACACACGGGACATGCCAATATACTTTTGATGCTCCGTCATCTTTCCAATTCCACTGACCATCTGCCCACTGAACATGATTTTGACAAGGGCTATACGCACTCGATACCGGACAGAAGTGAGTGGACGCAACGCAATGTCCTTTACAACCTCACCCTTTGCTGGGTACCAGGTCACTGTGACATACCGGGGTATTGTGCAGCCGACGAACTAGCACGACAAGGCTCCTCTGGTACAGATAGCATAAGCATCACCGACATCGAAGCGCCAGCGTCTTATGTAAAGTACCTTATTCAAATTGATGCCGAGAAAGTAGCCAATCATCGATGGCAACATCTAGACCAATGTCATACCGCCAGATAGCTCTGGCTGACCCTCAATAAATCCAGGTCCATCGGACTCTTGAAGCACAAGAGAGGAACCCTCTCAAAAATAACAAATGTCCTCACTGGACACTGTGTCATAGGAAGACATGCCCAGAGACTAGGTATCCCTAATAATGACTTCTGCAGGAGCTGCAGAGATGAAGAGGAAGAAGAGAACATCAGCCATCTCCTGTGCGCCTGTCCTGTGCTCGCCAACATCAGAAAGGCCACTCTGGGTGAATACTTCTACAATGATCTTAATGATCTCGGCAAAGCCTGCATGGCTAAAATTCTCGACTTCATTCAACGAAGTAAATGGTTCCAAGAGTAAGAGGGTGATCCACCCGCCTTACACATCGGCAGTACAATGGACCTACTTTCTGGTCTAAGTACATCCTCATCGAGGGCCGATCCTAACCTAACCTAACCTAACCTAGAAGAACTGTCTTGGGTAAGAGAGTAAATCGAATTTGATTATGATGGAAACAATTGAAGTAAAGATATTTGCACAGTGCTGAGAAGTCAGTCTATTCCAATTTTTTTCCTCATAACTAAAGTTTCATTATAAGGGTACTTCAGCTTGTTCTCAATCATGTGGGTATTAGTATCCTTTAATGCTACAGTTGCTTTTATGCAGTCTTCTTCTTTTTCCTGGTTCTCATCTATGGAGCATGGTGGGTGCTAGAGCAGCTCTCGCAGTTGCACTAATGTCTACAGTAATGGTAGCAATTCCTACTATTATTATCATCTTGGTTTTAAATAGCCATATTTAAAAGCTAGATAGTGTTTCACATGAGTGGACCCAACATAGATCCCTTATTCGAGAGGATCACAAGAAGATCATGCCCTACAATTTGCATGAGGTTCATTAATACTCCAGTAACTTCTATCAAGCCGTATTAAATGCATTTTTTATGTTTAGTGTTATGAATAAGCAGTATTGTGGGCGTCGTCGCGTAAGTGATTAGTGTGTCGGACCACTGTGCGTAAGGTTCCAAGTTCGAATCCCAGAAAACACCAAAATGTTTTTTCACGGTCTCACCTCTCGCGAACGTCTGACAAATATCCGAGAGTATTGTTGTCTCGAGAAAGCTTCTCAAAACCAATTACCCTAGGTCCCTTCCATTCGTGTGAAAAATATAACGCACACAACATGAGTGGTTGCGAGAAGCTAGGCCCTGGCACTTAAGGAGCTGATGCGCCAAATATTTTTTTTTTAAGCTCATCAATTTTTCCTCAAATGACCTCTGTGAAATGTGAACTTTATACCTCGCTTATAGAAGCTTTTATTGCGCAATTCTTCCGAAAAGTGCTGCTTTCAGCTCAATTGATGTATTCTAAGATTTTGCTGGCTGTATATAGCGTATAGAGTGCGTGATGCGATGGAGGTCCGTCTAATGGCTTGTTCCTTTGAGAAGCAGCGTAGTATTTGTTGTTTCAATTCATCTCGAAATTTACTATTCTTTAAGCATGTTTGTGGGTACTTTGATTGTCATCTTGAATCCACTGCGAGATGGTGAGACGTGATGACATTGAAAAATTAAGCCATCAGCTCTTAATTGGCATAATACTGCAGTGCTTGTTAAATTTATAAACACTGAATTACAGCCTCATAAAACTATTTATCGCAATATCAAAATCCCATGGATACACGTTCCACTTCACACGGATTGAATTAAATTCTGCAGAAAATTACACTCATTCAACAGCACTGTACCCTAATCTCTCCGTTCCGCTTCAAACAAACGCAACATAAACACCGAATAAATCCCAGAATTCAATATTCACACCGCAGCATTGCAGTATAGTAGTATAACCCCAACACACACACATACACACACAACACAGAAGCATTATACACTTCCTCGAGTGCAAAGCATACGAATTAGGAAATAAACCCCGAGTACCAGGATCCGTATTTTTTCACTCAACATCGGTTGCCGTAGCAGTAACACTCTTCTAAGCGCATTATTGGCCATTTCATGTGTAATTCCACACAAAATGGACTCCTTCCACCCCCGACTCAACCCTAAAATAAGACTGCACACAGTGCAAATGAATGAAGAAGGAAATTTTCCATCGCAGAAAAAAACCCCAAGTGGCAGCAGTGCCCGCACACAACGAATGTAAATTGACATTAAATGGACTTAGATGCAGTTATCCTAGCCACGTCTTCATCTGCAACCCTTCGCGGTGCAACCCTTCTGTCACAATGAACTCTCATACCACCTACCCTCACCCACTGTAGATCGTCTTATCCAATTGAAATGGAATTGGAATGAAAGTCGTATTTAAACTGCGCCACCCACCACCACCCATCAAGCTAATGGTGATGAAGTATGGCATCCTTAAAGGGTTCAGTATGATGTGCTTCTCCGATGGAATCTTTAACGAATTGGAGGATTACGAGGGGATTTGCGTGCAGATGAGAGTAGGAAGCTGTTGCTGCTGGTACCGTTGGCTGAAAGAATCGATATAGGATGTTAAAAATTATTTTCCACACTAGTCAAAAGGATAAAGGACGAAATTCCACAGGGGAATTATGAGAAAACTTTTCGGGGAATAAGAAGAATTTTTCATTCAATTTATTTTTAATGAGCGGGAAACTAACGCTTTTAAGCTGAAAAACTTCCTCAAAATATCCTGTTTAGGGATTTGAGACATCCTCGACATACACAGCTGGAAGCTTGTGTGAGATGGAAAGTTTTTGACTGCTTTAGCCTTAATGCAAAAGATTACTTATATTCTGGCGGTTGGATGTATGTGAGACGCCCAAACATATACCATCCCCCAAAGGAAGTCAAATTACAATATTTACGTAGCCATTAACTTGTGGCAGACGATTATTATCCTGATAAAGTTTTGTTATAGATACCCCATAATCCTTTGTGGGCTGTGCAGTGTGTTGTTCTAAGAAAATATACGTTCGGAGGACGAAAAAAAAAAGTTAATTAAGGCCAGAGAACATCCCTAATGATTCATTTATATAGATTGGGGATATCTGTGCTACTGTGTCGGGATAAAGAAGTGATAGGAAGGAATTACTTTCGTTCAATTAAGGTCCAGATGACAATGATGAAATTGATTAGTCACTTAAGTCGGCTCTGGGGTGGTGTTTGGAGGAAAAGCATAATGTGTGTTGGAGATTTGGAATAAGGAAGTTAGTTTGAGTTTTCTTTGTTTTTTTTTTTGTTTTTGGTAAAGGATATATTCACGGAAACTAAGGTGGACCATTAATTTTTTTTTCGCGTTCTTTCGAACATAGATTCTGTTCCACAAGTCTGTAGGTAAAGCTATCTAGATTGATTACAACTCAAAAGTTGAAAGCTTCTATTCAGGGACCACTAGGCGTTTAATCGCAAAAGATTAGGGAAGATAATAAAACTACGAAAATTTCAGCTAAAAATGGCTATAAGTATACTATCTGGTCATTGTGTTTTAAGGAAGCACGCTATGAGATTTGGATTAGCAAATACGGATGTATGAACATTTTGCAAAGACCACCTCTGTGAATGCCAAGACATTGCCTGTCTTTGAATCAAAACAAGGACTTACTCGTATTCTAAATAAATTCTGCAGGGAAATGGATGGGAGAACTGGTTTAAGTTTTCTGTCGTTAAGGTGCCCTACGGATCACGATGGGCCCACTATGGTCACATCGCTATGCCTAGTATTTCATGATTACCTCATAACCATACTCAACCTAACCTAACCGTACCCCACTCAGTTATTAAATGCTAAGCAGGCTTAAACCCGCTAGTAAACTTTTACTTTCCACCCTCGTCGATCTCACTACGAAAGACCTGCTTCACTAATACTGAAGGCTTGCGACATACGCTTCTTAATTTTGAAGGGAATCTTTGCGAGGTATTAACCGACCCGAATACACAATTTCAAGTTTGGAGTTCCAGAGCCTCATCGTTTTTTTTTTTTTTACTATCGTAGACTTTGATGAGGACACACATCATTTAGTTTCTCGCGGCAGAGTCTCTTTAATTACACTCAGACTATTTGATCATATTTTGCCAAGATCTGGTTATGTCGAAGCCGGTAGTTTTACTACTTGGAGAAGCGCTGATCAAGAAAAAAGGACCCCCAAGACTTACTAGCAATAGAACAAGCTGGTAGGGCATTAAAAATGATTGCGAAATAAATATCGCCTTAAATGTATCACTTAAAACACCTTGAACTAGAGGACGAAGTTGATGGTTTCGTGGAAGTCATTCAAAGAGCGGCATGGAGAAACACTCCTTCTAGAAGCTATAACCGCATCAAAAAGTATCATAGAGAAATAATTGAACTGGTAAGGGAGAAAAGAACAGCACGAAAGAAATGGCAAATCACTCGTGCACTGCAGCATAAGACGGTCCTTAACCGACTATGCAATCGCCTTAGAGATAATATTCGGGAA
Source organism: Brachypalpus laphriformis (assembly GCA_945910035.1). Lineage (NCBI taxonomy): Eukaryota > Metazoa > Arthropoda > Insecta > Diptera > Syrphidae > Brachypalpus > Brachypalpus laphriformis. The sequence continues at coordinate 42,619,029 of OX246753.1, forward strand.
TTTAAAAGCAATAAGATAGCGACCTACCTTGAAAATCTCTCCGGTGAAAAAGAATCAAATTATCCGCTTTGGAAAGCGCTAAAACGCATCCGGAAACCTCAAAAGCAAGCACAACCGATTCGGAAAAACGATGGAAACTGGGCCAAGAGCGACAAAGAAAAGGCAGAACTTTTTGCTCTGCACTAAGAAGAAACGTTTAAACCGTTCGACGGCCCTTCGTTAATGCCCAACTCCCCAGTCACGACATCTGACACCTCTAAAGTAAAAAAAGTTGCATTGGTTGAACTGAGGGAAATGGTCAAAAATTTAAAAACGCAAAAAGCAACGGGTTACGACTTTATAACGGCGCAGGTGGTCGAGGAGTTGTCGAATAAAGCTCTTATCAAACTGCTCTATTTGATCAACGCTTCGTTCAGAGTGCTCCATGTTCCGAGACAATGGAAAGTTGCAGAGATTATAATGGTCCCGAAACCAGGTAAACCGCTAAATGAAAAGAAATCAAATCGGCCTATTTCCCTATTGCCGGTTATTTCAAAAATATTTGAAAAACTACTTTCCAAACGTCTACAACCCGTAATCGACGAAAGACGTCTCATAACTGACCATCAGATTGGATTTAGAATCAAACATTCTACAATCGACCAAGTCCACAAAATAACTGACGTGATTGAGAAAGCTCTCGAAGAAAAAAAGATTTGTTGTGGTGTATTGTGGGCGCTGTGGCGTAAGTGGTTAGTGTGTCGGATCACTACGCATGAGGTTCCAAGTTCGAATCCCAGAAAATACCAAAAAGTTTTTTCACGGTCCCACCTCTCGCGAGCGTCTGACAAACATCCGAGAGTATTGTTGTCACGAAAAAACTTCTCAAATCGCAGTTCGGATTCGGCATTAACACTTGTAAGTCCCTTCCATTCGTGTGAAAAATCTAACGCACACAACATGAGTGGTTGCAAGAAGCTAGGCCCTGGCACTTTAAAGAGCTGTTGCGCCAAATATTTGTATTTTTTGACATCTCACAAGCTTTTGATAAGGTTCGGCACTCACGGCAACTCTTTCTAATCTTGCGGTCGTACCTCACTGAAAGACTCTTTCGTGTTAAGCACGGAAATGATTACTCTGACTTCAAGGAGATTGCGGCCGGAGTCCCACAAGGAAGTGTCCTTGGACCACTATATGGCCTACATGTACTCTATACGTGTGATATCCCGCAAGAAAAAAACTGTGTCATAGCCACGTTTGCGGACGATACCGCAATATTGACAAGGGGCGATGCTATTGAAGCGCCAACTTGAAAGCTTCAACATGCTATTAATAGAGTCCACGCTTGGACGAATTCTTGGCGTATTGTGCTGAACGAATGCAAATCTACTTCCGTCAACTTTACGTACAAAAAAGTGGATAGATTGCCTAAGCTCGGCTCGGCTCAAATACCGTTCGCGAATGAAGCAAAATATCTAGGAATGACTCTAGATGTTAATGGAAATCGCACGTAAAAAAGAAACGCGAAGAGCTCGAAAACAATACCGACAAATGTACTGGCTACTCGGAAAACAGTCGAAGTTGAGCCTACATAACAAACTGCTTATCTATAAGCAAGTGCTGAAGCCTGTGTGGACGTATGATATACAACTAAGGAGTTGTACCAAGAAAAGCAATAGAAACATAATACAAACTTTTGAAAATAAAGTTCTTAGAACGATCGTCAACGCACCGTGGTATGTACGTAACGAAGATATTCATCGAGATCTGGGAATTCCCAGCGTAGTCGAAGAGATAACAAAATTTGCGCGTAAACACAAAGATCGTGTTCACGGCCATTGTAACCGTACCGTCACTCAACTACTTGACGCGAACAATTCAATTCGTCGTCTGCAAAGGACAAAACCTTTTGACCTCGCGTCATAGTATATGCCGGTCCAGTGTTGCCAGCTCGTGGCGAATTCCGCTTTTCGTAGGGAATTTCAGTCAAAAATTTTACGAAAGGGGAAAAGGGGAATCTTCTTTCTTCTATAACGAAATGTGGGGAAAATAAAAAGAATCTCAATAACTCTTAATTGAGTCACAAAGCAATAACAAAAGACCATGAAGTGTTAATAGCTATACGTAAACGTAACTCAGACACATGCATTCTTCATGCACAGGTAACATGTCATATACGATTAAGGATAATCCTTTAAAATCGTACTAACGTGCGTGCAATTCAACGATGATAGGCGGTAAGAGCGAGTTAATTAAGCACTTAAAAATGTCGAAACATGTAGCTAATGCAAAATCAGTTGCCACATCGCCATCAGTTAGTTCAACGTTCGGCAAAGTCGGCCCTGATGCTAGTAATTATGAAAGAAATCTTAAAACATCTGAATTAACATTATATGCATTCTTTGCGGAGCATAATGTTACATTGACGAATTCGTGTCTTTGTAAAAAAAAAATTTTTTTATTGAAATATTACGACCGTCATGGCCTTAGGAAGAACAGAATGTTCTAAAATTATTAATAATATTCTAGATAAACTTAAGGTTAATCCCTTAGTAGAAATTCTGCGAATTACGCCCTTCTCAATATTAGTTGATGAAGGTACCGATATTTGTTGCTTGGCGCGATACACAGACCGTACAACATTCACCATTCACACTGAATTGCTGGAACTAATTAAATGAAATACTGCTGATTGTTATTATTATTGAGGGGAATCAATGGGGAATGTCACCACAAAGAATGGGGAAAAAGCGGAGTTAGAAGGGCTGTGAAGGGGAATTTCACTTAAAGTGGCTGGCAACACTGTGCTGGTCATGAAAAACGCAGGAACTTTCATTGGAATTTAACCTCTCTAAAGTTCTAGATTTCTTTTTAATTACATACGATCCTCTTTTTCCAAAAATCACGAGTCTCGTAAGCGAAAATAAAATTGCTGGATAAGCGTCGGCTTAGTTGTAGTATTAGTTCTGAAGAGAGGTGTGTTTTTAGTGAGTAAAAATCTCACACTACCATAAGCATGTGCGGTCGGGCCTTATGGTGTCTTTAGGAAAAAAAAAAAAAAAAAATGTAGACATATTTTGCCAAGATCTGGTAATGTCGAAGCCCAGTGTTTTCCGAAGATCACTAAGGGTAAATTCGTTCAAATAAATAAGCAGTCTACTACAATGTACACCACACCAATGGTCCAATAGAAGTGCAATACCATCAGCCTTTGTTTCTTTGTAACCGCATTTCACAACCACTAAGATATCCTTAAAATTCTTAGCTTATTGACAGACTAAAGTCAGACACCACCGCCCTAATGAATATGATAATAACTCCCTTTGACAAATATCTCCCTTCTTGTTGTGTGCCATTAAGGCCACATACTCACTCACTCAGTGAGAGATAGTCCTGTGCCAAGTCCTCACTATCCATGGCCATTTAACTGAATCATACGACAGTATTACAAAGTGCAACACATAAAGCTAACTAAGCCTTCACTTGTCTGTGCATATCTGTCTCTGCTTTGACTTTTCAGATATCAACGACATCATTTCAGAGTCCTCTCTTGGTTAGTAAACTACAAACGAATAACGCCAGAGATAGACAGAATCTCGTTGTTATTTCCCCTCACCCACCTAATGCAAAGTCTACCGGTGATGCACAACTTTTGTGCAATTGCAGCACATGACTGACAGTAATTTCTCAAAATGTTGCCATTTGTTGTCGCCGTCGTCGTTGTTGTCGTATCTCTTCGTCAGGGAAATCGAATTGCAGATACGAAAGCCATTCTATGTGAGGAGTATGAACAAGGCACACAGAGAACGGATAAACCTCATCTCAGCTCATCTCCAGGAGTGTCATGTTCAAGGAGCAGTGCTTGTTCGTATCTTGCCTTCTTTCGAAATTGAATGCGAAGTATAATGGATGCGTTTCATCGTAGTCGTTGCCGATGTAGTTCTCGCAAATCAGCAAGGATGTATGTGTATCACATCACAAAGATTGATTCAATTAGACAAAGTTGGATTCGTTCCACAGGCCGCTGCACCCACTCATTGAAACCCAAATGAAAGACTCTACATATGTTGACATAAATCTGACTAGAGTGGGCTGTGTGACAGTCGAGGTCCTTTAATCGCCTGGTATACACATTGTGAACGTTGACACTGGAATTCCTTTCGCTCAGGCATGCAGAAGAGTGTCAACTTGTCTTCATCGAACCATACGACAAGGGATAACAGGAAAATTCAATTATATACCAACGGCAGCAACAATAATGATTCCGGTGATTTGGGGGAAACTCAATTTGGTCAACAGAGGGAGAGAGAAAGTGCCTGGTGATTTGTGGTTTTTTAAAGGCCATTCGGTATCCGGACAACTAAGTGGGATATTATGTTACGCAGTCACCAGGTGGAGGTGACACTTATTTGAGGGGGCCCTGGCACGTTGTTTCTCAGGAAGATTATGTAAATTAAATGAGGTAACATAGAATTGGATTATTCACGAAGGATTTGATGGACGGTTAGGTTAGACTCAGGAAATTAAGTTAAAGAAATTAGGAACGGTATTGCTCTGGAAAGCACGCATTAATTTGAAATTAGGTAAGGCTCTGAAGGTGTGCATTAAATTGGACTAGAATGCAAAGTTTAGGCAGGTCGACCCGACTCAACCCGGGGATGGACTTTGCAACGATTTTTACCAAAAATAGAAGATGGAACATTAGTTTACCTGGATTACGGGAGGTGCATTTTCGAAGAAAAACGATATGACACGTAATTATCTTCAAATCATCAGTAATTGTAGAGCATTTTCGAGTTAAGAACGCTCAACTGTATGGATCAATATTGCCATTTTGACTTGCTTCAAGTCAAATTTCACTTAATTCTGTTAAATTTGATTTAGGTTAGGCGGCTATCCTCCGTAATCGTTAGGATTCACTTAGACCAAATCAGGTCCATTGTGTGCCTTGGAACCATTTCGAATTTTGGATTAATTTTCAGATGCTGTTGATATCCGAGTCGGTGATATCTGTAAGTCCCTCAAAGAAGTTTTCCCCAAGAGTTTGTTTTCTAGCTAGAGATAGTGTTGGGCAGCCGCAGAGTAAGTGAGAGAGGGATTCCTCCTCTCCTTCGTCCATACAGCTGCGATAAGAGTCATTGGCCGGAATCTGAAGTCTCGCGGCGTGCATGCCTAGTACGCAATGACTAGTAAATGTCTCGCATGTTTACATGTGTCAAGATTGCTCCATCTTTCATTGGACTGATTCAGTGCCGCTACAGAGATTTTGTATCTAATAGATAAGAAGACAGACTACTGGGTCTGAATCTTTTGCGGTGGTATGTGAGGATTGTCCAGTCGGTTGTATAAAAACTACTCGTACCTCTCTCCAAAGTTTAGGTGTGTAACCATTATATAGGCAGGATCAGAATAGTTTAATCAACCAAGGTCGAAGAATGCCATATGAACGTTGCATCTCTGCTAGAATAACTCCATCTGGTCCTGCCGGTTTGTATCGAAGGAACATTTCTACTGCCCTCAAGAGGTTTTATCATTTATAACGTCCTCTGATATTTGTGGCGCTTCGGATCTAAATGTTTCGTGATTGAAGTCGTCCGCTGCTCTGTTTCCGAGAAAGCGAGTATCTAGGAGTAGGTTTAGTAAGTCTCTACTAGAGGTCGTCGCGGTTCCAACCGGATATCTGATGCAGTTGGGTATTACAGGAGACATAGACAGGATCTTCCTAGCCCTTCCAGCAATATTTGAGCAAAAGAGTTGCCAGGAACTTCTTTGCTCTTTCCTTATTTGCCTCTTGTAGTCATTAAGCCTCTTCTTATAATTGTCCAAGTCTCGAGGGTCTCTTGATTGTTTTGCTCGATTGAAGAGTCTTCGGCTAGTCTTAATCTGTATGTTCAGTTCAGACATCCACAAAGGCTGTTTTTTACTTTCGTTTATCTGGATTACTCGCATCATCAGAGATAGCGATTAAGCCAAACGACTCAATTACAATCGTATCCCTGTCCTCTTCAATCAGAAGAAGGGTCATCGGTATCCTTCCTCTTTGTAAAAAATGAGAAAGCAGCAAAAGTGACAACACAATTTAAAAAAAAAATACTTAAACTCGAACTTCTAGAAGCATCCGACGCAAATGGAATTGATCAAGACGTTCTAGCAGTTTCAGGAGAATTCAATTTAAATGAACAACACATGTGCGGAATCGGAACAAACAACGCCAGGGTTATGATTAGTAATAGAAATTACGTCCTCGTCCAGTTTAAGCAACTGGATCCAAGAATTGTGTTGATGCCTTGCATTTGCCCCACTCTACAATAAGCAGTTTTTGCTGCAGCTATAGAACATATTCGTAAGGATATTGAGTTTATGCTATGCGGAAAGTACGTATGTATGGTTTTGCCGTTCATCATCACGACAAGCTCAGTATAAATCTTGAAGATTGAATCAGTCACGTTCCACGCGTTGGTTGTCCATAATATTGGCGGTTACTAGGATCCGTAATCAATTTTTAGAGCTTTAAATGTATTTTGGAATATGTGCTTTATGGATTTAGTGTGAAAAGATGATCTTCAGATTAGAAAATGAAAATAAAGATGCTTTACATCTTTCTAGCAGATACAACTATTAAGGCAGAATTTTAAATATTTCCTCATAAAAGGAATTAAGGAGTTACAGCGGAGAATGCAACCAAATTTCAAAATTTTAAAACAGGTAAGCTGTTTTCTGTTGAAGCATATCTTTGTTTAAAGAAAGATTTAACTTACTCAGTATTAAGGGAGCTGAACATTCCTCTTATCGAAGCTGAAACGATTTCAAACCAATGGAAATGTATTCTATTCTCAGATCACACCCGTTACATCTTATCTCTTGATATTGTGACTCAAAGAGAAAGATTTATAAATTCCATTTCAGAAAAAAAACACTCCACAACCTTTTCCAAAAAGAATACATTTACTGTTCCCCAGTTTCAAATGGATAACCAAAAAATTGGTTGCAAGGAGACCATGACTAACAAATGCCTCGTAGGAGCAACATCTCCCGATAGATACTGATTCGCTAAAAAAAACGAGAAGGAGCCACTGCAACCGAAGATCTAAGGCCTACTCCCACCTCCTTGTGGTACTATTTGGGGATTTCTTGGGAAATTGCGAACAGGAGTAGACGAATGGGGAGCACCCTGTACCAGAAAATAGGATAAGTGTCGGTAGGTCTGTGGCTCAGCGAGCCGCTACCGTAAAAACAAATCTTGCGCCGAAACGCAACAAACTGACACTACGAAAGCACGAAAGCACGGACTACACCCTGCCGAAACTCAGATTTGACCGAAACTTCCGTAGGAGCATACCTGATTGGGATGAATGGGAGACCTCCTCCCTGTCGATGGTAGGTCGGTTCGATCCTTCACAGATGGCTCTAAGACCGTGGATGGGGTGAGTTGTGGTGTTTTCTCCGAACAGCTCAATCTGCGCATCTCGTTTCGCCTCTCTGCTCTTCGTAGCATTTTCCAGTCGTAAATCATGCGGATTAAGAAAGCCCTGTCCTGGCTGAAGTATAATGTACTATCTGTCGGGGATACAAGCATTTTTACTGACAGCCAAGCGGCAATCAAGTCCCTGGAATCGTGCTCCTTCACTTCAAAGGCTGTCTTAAACGGTCGTTTATCTCTTATGGAGATGACAGAGCAGTTCAACATTCACCTATACTGGGTGCCGGGCCACAGGGATATTCCAGGAAACTGCATGGCTGATGAGCTCGCTAGACATGGTACCACTCTAAGGATTCTGCCTGACAGGCAAGCCCAGTGTTCCGCGTTACATGTAAGCATCTACTAAAGCTGAAAGCTATAAGCATGAGCAACCTTAGATGGGAAAACGGCTCAACATGTCACATTTCGAGACAAATCTGGCCTAGGCTGGACATGGTATCACAAAGGACCTTCACTGGTCTAAGTGTGTCTGCACTCTCGTGCGAATAGCCAACCTAACCTAACCTAGGAGCATTTATAGGATAACGAAGAAACTGGTCGGTGGAAAGAGTTCCAAACAACATCTTGTCAAAAGTCTGGAGGGTTCCTTACTGACCTCGGATGAGGATCAGCTCAGAAGGTGGATGGAGCTTTTCACAACGGTCTTAAACTATTTATTTGATAGCGTCACTCATTTGCACTCCAATGAGCTTCTCGTTGCAACAAATACCCGAATACGCATCAGTCCTCTTAGTAACTCGGAGATCATAGCCGTGATCTAAGCACTCAAGAAAAATAAAGCGATAGGGCTCTATGGCATACCTACACAGCTTTCCTAAATAGCGCCAAGTATATCCTTCTTCACCCAATTATAAGAAGGGCGTGGGAAAACAAAAACTTCCCAGCTTTCGAAGAAAGGAAATTTAACGGAGTGCGGAAACTGGAGAGGTGTTTGCGTTCTTTCGGCAGTTTCCAAGATAATAGTTAAAGCTATACTGGATCGAATCAAACACCATCTTGATTCTACTCTCGATTTCAAACAAACAGGTTTCCACCTCGAGTGCAGGTCGCCGCTTTATCTGCTATTTATCGACCGAAATTCATCTGGTGTGCCCTGCGCAGGAGAGATATCCCTAAGAAACTCGTTGCTACATATTAAAAAGGCAATGTGTGAAGCTGCTAAGAGTCACTTCTTGCTCAACGGAAAGGTGTCAGACGACTTTGAAGTCCAAAGTGGGGTGCGACAAGGATGCATAGTTTTACCACTGTTATTTTTGGTAGTAATCAGTGATGTTCTTCGCACAGCCCTGACAGTACAGCCAAACGCTGCGGAATAAATTGGATAATGGTTTCTTACCTTAAGCATCTGGACTACGCTGACGACATTTGTTGTATTCGCATAGCATTATGTTTCTGCACCAAATGGTCAATAGTCTGGAAGTTAAAGCAAAGACAGCAGGGCTAAGGATTAACACGGGCAAGACAAAAGCACTTCGCCTTACAACTTCCACCGCTCAAGTACACATTGCTGCACAGCAGGTTGAGAAAGTTCATAACTTTTTATAGTTGGGAAGTACAGTCTTAGCTAACGGTGGCATTGAGCTTGATATAGACAGTAGAATTGGGAAAGCCAAAGCTGAGTTCGGCATGCTATCGAAAATCTGGAAGAGTAATGTCTATAGCACCAACACCAAGCTGCGACTGTCCCGCTCCAATGTTGAGACAGTACTACTACTCGTATATGGAAGTAGTACTTGGAGAATAAACGTCATTGTCATTCATAAGCTGCAGACTTTCGCAGACTGCCTATTCATCATCCTTAGGATTTTTTGGCTTAACTGCATCTCGAGCGAACACCTCCACTAGAGAACAGATCTTTAACTTCATAATTCGACGAAGAAAATGACAATCGATTGGTCATATCTTGCACCGCAAACACGCCATACAATCCCTTACTCAATCTGATAGAATTGAGGGTCGCACTAGGCAAACGTGCCGCAGAACGGTTGAAAATGAATCCAAAGTTTTGGGAATGAGTTGGCGAGAGTTGAAGCGCATTGCAGAATTCAAAACACGATGGCGCCCAGGCGTTGTTGATGCCCTATGACAAGATTTTAGTACGTAAATATAGTAAACTCTGAATTAACATGGCATGACCACATACCCAACATAGCAAAATCAGCTTCCATAAAGTTGAGTTATCTTTTACTTAACACCGCCGCAACTTCTTCCTTTATACAATACTCAAGTAACCAGGGCTGGAGTACTGCTCTGATGTTTGGAGCTTGGCCCCAAAACACTACCTAAATCTAGTTGACACTATCTGGACCAGATGCAGCACTTACGTCCAAATTTCAATCATTGGCTCATCGAAGGATGATGCTCATAATAAGATATTAAATCTTGTAGTACAATATTATGCCATAGAACCACAATTAATAAATGAAATGAAAAATGAAAAATAAAAAAAATAATAAATAAATAAATAAATAAATGTGTTGTACTCGTTACAATGGAAATACGCTTAATTGGGGTCTCTCCATGGCGTGAAAATATTCGAAATTAATTTTTGTCTTAATGGCTTCAGTAATCATTAATTCCGATTGTAGTCGCCATGCATTGTCGCCTTCTATAAAGCTTCACCACACCTCCTCATTAGCCCTTTTTCGATTCCGTCGTCCGTTGTCCTTAATGATATCCTTTTTAATTGTCATGCATGTACGCATACATGTGTACCAATCAAACGACAGTTAAACAAGGCGTGTGTTACACGATTTTTATTTTCGTTCATTGTCGCTTCCGTGAAAAATTAATTGGAATTTAATTTATTTAATTGCCCGTATGTATGTAATAAATTTGCATACGCAATATCCCTCAAGTGCTTTAACTCTTCTCGTTAAGGATATTCGTTCGTTTATGTGTGGGTTTTCATTTTTTTTGTTTTTCGTTTTATTGACGCAGGTTATTTATGTTCCCGAATTTTCCTTTTCATTTCCTCGCAGTCATTAATATCGGATATTTAATTGGGAATGTCCATGCATCTGTGCATTCTCGTTTGCATTGCTCATTGTGTCATTTGGTTTTTATGGCTAACCATTATCAATGAAGGGATTTCGCGTTTTTTTTCATTCTTCGAGGACACTACAGTAGCCAGTGTGCGACCAGTGATCAATGGTGCTTTCGTCTGAGTAAATAGCTCAACGTGATGTTAATCGAAATGAAGTCATTAAGGAATGAAATGCCCACAGGCTGGTACCCACTGAATAATGGAAACAAATTTATGGCTTTTCTGTCGAATTGTTGTTTGTAATGGTGACAACATTTTGCAGCTTGTTAACGGATGAATTATTGATGAAGAGCTGCATTTGACCGGACGAATTAAGGAAGATGGTTTGGCAATTATCAAGTGCTTGTAACTGAATATAATAGGGGAAGCTATTTCGGAAGGTCAGGTAATAGGTCAGGTTAGATTGGCGGCACGAGAGTGCAGACACACTTAGACAAGTGAAGGTCTTTTGTGATACCATGGATCAACCATTAGACCACTGAGGGACTAATAAAACCAACCAGAGCTTTTGATAAAGCGATGGATGCACATGACGTCTAAGGACGCCAGATTGCCGAGGTCTTCAAGGAAGTGGGACCCTATATGTAGCATTCTTTTATGCGACAGGGCTGGACAAGTGTATAGGAGGTGAAGGATGGTCTCCTCTTCCTCCTCGTCCCTACAGCTCCTACAACTCCTGCAGAAAGAGAAGAAAGAAAGAAGAGGTCAAGTAGTTTGGCATATTGGCCTACGTATAAGAACACCGTCAACGCAACTGATCTGTAATCGCTTTAGCTTGACCAACTTGCCACTACGTTTTTGGTTCAGCCTAGGTCAGATCTATCTCAAAATGTGACACGTTGAGACGTTTTCCCATCTGAGGTTGGTCTGGCTAATATCGGTTAAGTTCAGTAGATGCTTACATGTAGCGAGGGTTATACCCAGGGTCTACCTATCTAGCGGAATCCTTAGAATGGTAGCTTGCATGGCGAGCTCGTCCGTTTCCTGGAATGCCCCTGTGGCCTGCCACCGAGCATTGGTGAATGTTGAACTGTTCTGTCATCTCCATAAGAGACAAACGGCAGTTTAGGAATTGATTGCCGCTTGGCTAGTAGTGAAAATGCTATTATTGCTGATATATAGTACATTACACTTCAGTCAGGACAGCGCTTCCTTAATCGGCATGATTTCCGCATGAAAAACGCTACAATGATCAGGCAGGCAGAAAGAGACGCTCAGGTTGAGCTTTTCGAAAAAACACCTTCAGTCTTAGAGCCATCTGTAAAGAAGTGAATCGAACTACCAGCGACCGGAGTGGAGTTGCCCCATTCATCCCGTTCAGGAATGCTCATTCGGAAGTTTCGGTCAAATCTCAGTTTCCGTGGGGCGTAGTCTGTGTTTTCGTGCTTGAAGTCGAGAAGATCAAGGATCGAGGAGTGACCAATGAGATAAATAAACTGAGAGAAGGCTTTTAGACGGATGGCCGCACAGGCACCAATCTGTTTGCCGAAAATATCTAAGGGTAGCAGGTTGAACAAATTGTCCAGTGCCTCGGAGGGAGCAGTTCTCAGTGCACCACTAATAGAAATGCATGCACGTCTTTGCGCCTTAGCTAGTTAAGTGACGTGGACAACCCTATCAAAAGCAGGCCACCATACGATCACGCCATAAAGAAGTAAAGGCCTAATAATGCTCACGTACAGCCAATGAGTGATTTGAGGTTTCATACTCCAGCTCCTACCTATAGCCTTTTTACAGGAATAGAGAGCTACATTCGCTTTTCTGATGCGTTCTAGTAGATTGGCTTTTCAGTTCAATTTTCTGTGCAAAAAGCGACATAGGTATTTTGCGTTTTCAGTGAAGGTGAGACTGGTGCCATTTGTCATAGGAGGGTCTATGAGGGCAACTTTATATTTCCTTGTGAAGAAAACGAGTTCAGATTTATGAGAATTAGCCCTACTAGGTATTCAGAAAGCTTATACATATATACATTTCCGATCGCCCGCTAATATTTCACGAGGGTCTTGGGGGTATGATGCTCAGGTAGACTCTCCATCCTTCTCGATCCTCTGTCATTGACTCCAACTCATCAGGAGGAATCCCTAGACGGCTCCAGGAGAGATATTGGCCTTGATCCAACCATCTATTTTTAGGCTAACTATGACTATGAAAGCCGGTTTGAGGACATACGCAATACGTGACCATGCCATCGAAGCATATATCGCTCCGCTCGGAGAAGTACAACATTAGCGTCTTCCTCGTCCCCTTAGGAGCTATTACTTCCAGAACAAACCCGCTCTTTCAACCTATTTTTTTATAATTTACACGCACTCAAGGAGTTATGAATAGCCATAACATAGTGTGGGCATTAGAAACGATAGATAGAGAGAAAGAAAGATTTACTATAGTGGTTTGGAAGTCAGTTGTTTATGTTTCAGAAAACTTCTGGGGATGGTGTCCAAATAAATGTGAAGAGTTTTTGCTATTTTTGTTTTTGCTTCTGATTGACAGTATTTTTTTCTGACCCCTGATGTCATAGGCATATCATTCATCCAACAGAGCGAACAATTTTTCCATCCATATGACCAAGTTATTGCCAGTGGTATGACTTCGCTGTATTGTTCACACAATCAATCTGTGATCTAGGTATTATCCGCGATAGAGAACTAAACTTTCGGTTACATATTGATCACATAATAAATGGAGCTAACTCTACGCCCAGTTTTATCAAACGCTGATCCAAAGAATTCTCGAATCCCTATGTCACAAAATCCCTTTATATCATCTCTGCCCGGCCCATTCTCGAATACGCCAGTCAAATCTGGTCCCCCTACCAAGTTACCAATTCTCTCTGAATTGAACCCGTGCAGGGTAGGTTCATCCGTTTCATCCCTAAGTGGTCTCTTCTGGACTAACAGATATAGGTTAGGTTAGGTTGGCTGTCCACACAAGAGTGCAGACACACTTAGACCAGTGAAGGCCCTTTGTGATACTATGGGTCAAACCATTAGGCCACTCAGGGCCACACTAACAAAACCAACCGGAGCTTTTGACAAAGCGATGGCTGCTCATGAGGTCTAAAGATGCCAGATCGCCGAGGTCGTCAAGGAAGGGGGACCCTAGATGGAGCATTCTTTTATGCGACAAGGCTGGACATGTGCATAGGAGGTGAAGGATGGTTTCTTCCTCCTCCTCTTGTTGGCCTATAAGACAGTGTCCAGTGAGAACACCGACAACGCAGCTGATTTGTGTACGCTTTAACTTGATCAGATCGGCACTACGTTTTTGATCCAGTTTAGGCCAGATCTGTCTCGAAATATGACACGTTGAGCCGTTTCCCCATCTGAGGTTGGTCTTGCTAATAGCGTTCAGCTTTAGTAGATACTTACATGTAGCGAGGGGCATACCCAGGGCTTGCCTTTCAGGCAAAATCCTTAGAGTGGTACCCTGTCTGCCGAGGTCGTCAGCCCTGCAGTTACCTGGAATGTCTCTGTGGCCCGGCACCCAGCATAGGTGAATTTTGAACTGCTCTGTCATCTCCATAAGAGATAAACGACCGTTTAAAACAGCCTTTGAAGTGAAGGAGCACGATTCCAGGGACTTGATTGGCGCTTGGCTGTCAGTGAAAATGCTAATATCCCTGACAGATAATACATTACATTTGAGCCAGGACAAGGCTTCCTAAATCGGCATGATTTCCGCATGAAAAACGCTACAATGATCAGGGAGGCGGAACGAGATGCTCAGATTGAGCTGTTCGGAGAAAACACCACAACCCACCCCACCCTCCGTCTTAGATCCATCTGTAAAGAAGTGAACCGAACTACCATCGACAGGGGGGAAAGTGTCCCATACATCCCAGTTAGGGATGCTCCTACGGAAGTTACGGTCAAATCTAAGTTTCGGCGGGGTGTAGTCCGTATTTTCGTGTTTGAAGTTGACAAGATCAAGGATCGAGAAGTGGCCAAAGCGATAGCTAGACCACTAAGAGGAGGCTTTCAGGCGGATGGCCGTACAGGCAGCCATCTGTTTGCCGAAAATGTCTAAAGGTAGCAGGTTGAACAAGATGTCCAGTGTCGCTGAGGGAGTAGTTCTCAGTGCACGACTGATGCAGATGCATGCATATCTTTGCACCTTATCTAGTTGAGTGAGGTGGACAGCCCTATCAAAAGCAGGCCACCATACGATCGCGCCATAAAGTAGTATAGGCCTGATAACGGACACGTATAGCCAATGAATGATTTGAGGTTGGATACCCCAGCTCCTACCTATAGGATTTTTACAGGAATAGAGAGCTACATTAGCTTTCTTGACGCGCTCTAGTAGATTGGCCTTCCAGTTTAATTTCCTATCCAAAATAAGACCCAGATATTTTGCGTTTATAGTGAAGGTGAGACTGGTGCCATTTATCATAGGAGGGTCTATGAGGAAAACTTTATATTTCCTCGTGAATAGAACGAGTTCCGTTTTATGGGGGTTAGCCCCCAGTCCACATTTGGAGGCCCATTTGGTGAGCCGAGGGAGAGCATATTGGAGGATAACCCTGAAAGTGTTCGGGTGTTTATCGGAGGCAGCAATAGCAATGTCATCAGCATAGGCGATCACTCTACAACTTGACGTATCCAGGTCCATCAACAGTTCATTAACTACCACGTGCCACAGGAGAGGTGATAAGACTCCACCTTGAGGTGTACCGCAGCGAGCAGTTCTTCTGGCCGATGCTCCGCCCAGCTGTGTGTTAATAATCCTGCATGTAAGCAATTGATTGATCAACAGTCCGAACGAAGTATCCACTTTCAGATTTGCAATTGCGTCCGTAATCGCCTTTGGTTTGACATTGTTAAAAGCTCCCTCAATGTCAAGGAAAGCCACCATGGTGTATTCTTTGATGCTGAATGATTTTTCAATGGTGCGCACAAGCGAATGTAAGGCTGTCTCAACCGATTTGCCTTTGCAGTACGCATGTTGGGACGGCGAGAGCAGAGCTGGGCTAATGCTTTGCCGAAGATGGATATCAATTAACCTTTCTAAAGTTTTAAGCAGAAAGGACGATAGAGTGATAGGTCGGAGATTCTTTGGTTCCACGTGCGAGCTCTTTCCTGCCTTAGGTATGAATATGACTTCAACCTCGATCCAAAGTTTGGGAATATAGACCAAGTTTAGACAGCCGGACAAGATGACTTTGAGCCATGGAAGTATAACGTCCTCGCATTGCTGAATTTCAGCTGGAATAACACCGTCAGGTCCTGAGGACTTGAAGGTTTGAAACTGCGCATGGCCCATGGGATATTTTCTGTAATTATCAAGACTAAAGAATTGCTGCAAGGTTGAGGGGGGATTTCCCACTTGCGATACAGCAATAGGGGAGCAACAGGGGAGCTACCAGGAAAGTGAGTATCCAGTAAGATGTCAATGGATTCCTCAGCAGAGGAGGTCCAGTGACCATCCGGATGCAACAGATATAACTTACTTTCATATGAGGACCGGTTAAGACTGATTAGGTTACATACTCTGGAAAAACGCCGCCAATTCGACAAGCTCTTCGTGTAGCATTTGTTAGTATTCCCCCGCTCTACTTCAAAAGATTTGCATAAACACTAACCTCCGTAACCTTAGGTCTGTACCCCTGTTTCGTCTTGATCTCCGCTGCACCAATTACGGTCACTTTGAACCCATGTCCAAAATGTTGCGTTTTGGCAATTAAGCGCACAACACACCAGACTTCCACCCCAGCCGATCTTCGCTAGCTGGCTTTAAAGTAGTTGCTTGTAAATAAATAAATAAATATTTGGCGCAGCAGGTCTTTAAGTGCCAGGGCCTAGCTTTTCGCAACCACTTATGTTGTGGGAAAGGAAGGGACTCACAGTTTAGTGTTCGAACGGCGATTCAGTTTCGAGTTTCAGTTGGGACCGCTCGCGAGAGGTGGGACCGTGAAAAAACTGTTTGGTGTTTTCTGGGATTCGAACTTGGAACCTCATGCGTAACCATTTACGCCACGGCGCCCACTTGCTACAGTTGAGCTTAAAATGAATAAAGTGTTCCTTCAACTCGGTTAACATAACGCCTTGTACATTCTCCTTGTAGATGTAGATGTAGAGGTATGATTAGTGTGCGAAGTGAGATCCGGCGAAAGTAGATTCGTCACTTATAGGACATAGGTACCTAGGTCATGTCTTATTTTGTGGATTTGTGCTTCGATCTAGTGCTAGTGTTTCTACGAAGTCTCTGCAATATATGAAGTGTTCATTTCCTTCTATTCTTAGTTTTCCAATGTGCTCCTTAAGTCTACAGTGACCTATTAGCATGTCTATTGAGAAGCGAAGTGAATTTCTGCCAACTCTTAGGTTGGTTTTGCTTTTTTTCTGGTTGTACCTTCCCAGAAGTTCCTTCGTGTGTCTCAGTTGGAGGATGTCATCCCAATGCTTGTCCTATTTGCTCTCTTCTTTTTTCAATTCTTCCCTTGTTTGATGTGGTTCTATTCCACAAAAGGGCTCCAGTCCAGGGAACGGGGTGTTTGAGCCATTTCTAGTGCATCAGCAGCGTCGTTTCCCTCACCTTTTACAAAAATACGTAAAACATCTTAAATATTGAATGTGAGGAACTGTAAAATACCTTTCATGCGCGCAATCTCTTCGAATCACTTACAACTTACAGAATATCTTTCGCAAACAGCTTGGAAAAATTCATCTTAAAATTTATTGCTTGCATATATGTAATTCCCCGAAACAGCGATATCGTCTCAACTTTGTTTCGTCTTTACTTTTTAATACTTTCAAACATAAGCACAGCAAACAATGCGACAGTTTTTGTTCCTCGTCATCCCCATCTAATAGGATTATTCATTACGCCATAAAGTACACGACGGCACTTGGATAAAAAAAAAACAAAAAAAAAAAACACAATATTCCCTGTTCCCGCCATTGTCGTCAAAAACTACACCCATAAATTCTACCCTTAATTGTTATGGTAATAAGTGGTAACATAAAGTTACCCCGAGTAACTTGCCACAAACTCTCGCATATATACACAAACTGCTACCGTTCGACATCAATGAAGAACTTCTTTCAGAGAGAGAAGCCGCAATTACTCTGTTACCACAACCCCCCGAGTTCAACCCCATTCTTTGAAGAAATAAAATCATATTCATCATGTGTATGTGTATAGTCTGGGGGGCTGTTGTAATTTCGTAAAATGTTCGTTTACTTTTAATTGAATCAACAGCAATGACAAATATCCCCAAGGCATGGTAGCAAAGCAACCAACTAACTACGACTTCAATTGGGACATAGTTTTAGCGTAACAAGGTTTTTTCCATTTTTTTTTCTTTGTGTCCTTGTTATGCGTAGGTACTTCTGTATATAATTTGTTGTGGGAAAAAACATCGAATAACATATTTAGCCAAGGATGGGCGCCACAGAGCTATAATAGAAGTCCTTGTTGCGTAAGCGTTTTGGGTGTTACCACCGGTGTTGTGTCACTGGTTGTGCCATAAAAAATGTATAAATGAGATGGCCTTCATATGGTATGTGGGGAGACTCTATCATAGAATGCGGCACCAATTTCAACTATCAGATATAAAAGCAACTTGTTTTGTATTTTTCGTGTAGAAAGAGTGTACGTTGGACGGGGTTCGGGGATTATTTTAATAAAATATGAAGCCTCTGAATTGCTTTAGATATTCATGTGGGCGTACTCGTATTTCATAGGAAAAGAATATTAAATACAATCTTCAACCAAAAGAATTGCGATGAAAAATCCCCACGATTTATGCATACCTCTTAAGGGAACTCTCATCTACA
Source organism: Brachypalpus laphriformis (assembly GCA_945910035.1). NCBI lineage: Eukaryota > Metazoa > Arthropoda > Insecta > Diptera > Syrphidae > Brachypalpus > Brachypalpus laphriformis. The sequence continues at coordinate 42,637,312 of OX246753.1, forward strand.
ATATATCGCTTCAAGCCTTCAACATGATCTGAAGAATTAATTAGCAAAGCAGCCGTTTGGAAAACTTTCACACTCCCCCTCCCACCTCCCACTCGAATTGGGGATGTTTTTTCTTTCTTTTCTAAAACAGAATGAGTAGTCAAAAAAGAAAAGTAGGAGCTGTAGCTACATCCTTAAGGAGCTGAAAATTAAATGAGAAAAATTGATTACCGCCAAAAGAGGCTGCTGGATTTTTTTGCTTCACTAATTACTTTGTAATATTTCCATAACGCACCGTTAAAGCCTTCATGGCGGTAGTATGAGAAAATTTCCGAAAAGGCAAAAGGATTTTTCGACGAAATTTTTGGGAAAACATTCAATCTACCCTAGGAGTGGGTGTAAGAGTAAGGAACGCACAACTTTCTGGGTGGTATCAAACAGCCATCAATTGCTGTTCGACGTGTAAAAAGAAGGAAAGAGAAAGAGGATGGGAAAGGAAGAGAATGAGAATCAAGGACGAAACAGCGATGGCAATAAATCAATGCCATGTCAGACGGGTGCCTCTGCATCGCGCACGCATGTTGGTGGCCATTGAAGCTGAGTTGAAACAGCCGCGGAATTTAATAGGAATAGCTATGTCTTGTGAAAGTTTTCATTGTTTTCTTGCAAGTCGCTGTGCTGAGAATAACTTTTAAGGGAAAGACCTAGGTTAGCAGAGAGATTTATTTTTCTTTTACTTTTGCTATTGTTTCTGAAGAATGGAGATGAGGAGACGAGTAGAATGACAACTTTTTAATTTCCTTAGTTTCGTCGGCATTTCCTTAAAAATTTGTTTGCAAGTAACTAGCCACTTGAAAAATGTGGTAACAGATATAGCTCTGTATATCCTGTATATCCTTTGACTAATTTAATAATTTACTAATTACGGGTAAATATCAATATCTCCGGCTAAATGAGCTCCATCAACTTTGGACAATCTTAAGTATTTGTACATTGTGAACCATACACGTAAGCCGACAATTGCGGTGTGAAACTTCATTTTCGCACTTGGGGAGCACTGTTCCATTCCAGTAAATGATCAGAATAGGCTTGAGTTGATCAGAGAACGGGCAGCAGCAGTAGGGCATCTTATCTGGCCCAACAGCTTTTCGTTTTTTGAAGGCTTCTACGCCTTTAATGTCGTTATTTTTTTTTGCGATGAAAGGTGAAATTATTTCAAAAACGAAACTGGCCTCATACCCAGTAACAAAGTGGGATTTCCACTCAAAGCACCCACCTTACTTCCTACCCGTGGTCCTCGCGGCACTGCCGTCAAGCATTTCATCACGTGGAGGATGAAATAGGCTCTGAAGCAACCATGACCAGTAAGCACCTGGGTCAGATAGAAATTCAGCTCTCTATGTTTCCTAATGATCATAGCGTCTATACTGATCAATCTCTGCGACCACCTGCCTTTATTAGTGGTACCCTCTCTCCTGCTATTTGTCAAGACTTGACCTTGATGGTACCTCAGTATCACTTCGACTCGTTGCTTTTGATGCCGTTGTCCTGTTGGCACTCTGTTGGGCTTCTTCAGCAAGAAAGACTATTGGTACTATGCCAGCCACTACACATACTGCGTCGAATGAGGTTGTTTGGAAGGCGCTGCATACTCTCAACTTGTTGGTTATGCAAACTTTCTCCTCTTCCTTCTGCCCGACTTCATCTTCATCGCACCGGCCCATATTTGAGAGCCGTAGAGCATCATCTATGCCGCAACTCTTGCTAAGAGCAGTCTTTTCTTGTGCTTTGGTCTGCCGATATTTGGCATGATCTGTGCCAGGGCAGACTTCTTAGCTGCATACTGCAGATGTTGCTTAAAAGTTAACCCTGGACCTCTAGTAATACCAAGGCACTTCAACTCTGGTGGAAACAATAACGTTACTCCTATAGTCTGCATGACTCACCTGCTGCTAATGAGCACTACTTTTATATTGTCCTCTGCAAGTCGTAGACTCATGCGTACTAACTAGTCCCGAACTATCCCAATAGCTTCATTGCAGTCATGCTCCAACTCCTTAAGGAGTTTGGTCACTGCAACAACCGCTATATCGTCGGGGAAGCCAATGATTTTTGAAGACCTTGCTATTCTAAGTCTAAGTCTATCATGCATTAGGTTCGTCAGTAGCCGACCTAGCACGGAGCCTTGGGGATCACCGCCTGTAATGTTATACTGCTCGATCCATCTCGGTGTCGTAGTGCAGTATCCTATTTCTGAAAAAGTTCGCCTTTATCTTCTGCAGGTAGTCTGCTACTCTCTTGGCGATAGGTTAGGTTAGGTTGGCTGTCCACACGAGAGGGCAGACACACTTAGACCAGTGAAGTTCCATTGTGATACTATGGATCAACCATTAGGCCACTCAGGGACTAAAAAAACCAACCTGAGCTTTTGATAATGCGATGGATGTTCATAAAGTCTAAGGGCGCCAAATCGCCGTGGTCTTCAAGGAAGGGGGGCCGTAGATGAAGCATTCTTTTATGCGACAGGGCTAGACAAGTGCATAGGATGTGAAGGATTGGTTTCCTCCTTCGTTGGAGAAGAGGCCAAGTCTTTTGGCGTGTTGGCCTATGAGACAGTGTCGAGTGAGAACACCGACAACGCAGCTGATTTGTGTTCGCTTTAGCTTGATCAGATCGGCACTACGTTTTTGATCCAGCTTAGGCCAAATCTGTCTCGAAATGTGACATGTTGAGCCGTTTTCCCATCTGAGATTGGTCGTACTAATAGCGTTCAGCTTTAGTAGATACTTACATGTAGCGAGGGGCATACCCAGGGCTTGCCTGTCAGGCAGAATCCTTAGCGTGGTATCCTGTCTTGAGAGCTCGTCAGCCCTGCATTTTCCTGGAATGTCCCTGTGGCCCGGCACCCAGCATAGGTGAATGTTGAACTGCTCTGTCATCTCCATAAGAGTTTAAGACGGCCTTTGAATTGAAGGAGAACGATTCCAGGAAATCGATTGCCGCTTGGCAGTCAGTGAAAATGCTAATCTCCTTGACAAATAGCATATTACATTTCAGCCAGGACAGGGTTTCCTTAATCGCCATCATTTCCGCCTGGAAACGCTACAACGATCAGGGAGGCGCAACGAGATGCTCAAATTGAGCTTTTCGGAGAAAAATCTTGGCGATGAGTTCTCGCAGAATATTTCTCCAATTCGAGGTGCAGAGGGCGTTTTTGACATTTAGTGTGACGACTCGACGAGTTAGAAATACTTATACGAGAAAAAGACATTGATATATGCTTGGTCTGTGAAACTCATCTGACAAAGCAATCGAATGTTAAGATAAGGGGATATAGCGTGTATCACGCCTTCCACCCATCGGAAAGAGCCAGAGGCGGTTCATCTTTGTTTATAAAAGAATGTATCGAACACTCAGTGGAAGTAAAGATTGAATTAGAAGCAATGCAAGTAAGCACGGTACGCGTTAGAAATAGACATTTTGCTTTCAACATTTCGTCTATATATTGTCCACTGCGATGTAAACTTGAAGAAAGTGATTTCACAAACATCTTCGACTTCCTTAAACCAAATTTTATTATTGGTGGCGATTTCAACGCGAAACACCCCTTCTGGGGTTCAAGGTACGCCCCTCAGAAAGGTAGAAAGCTTTATAATGCGGGTATTCAATACAGTTCTGATTTTCACTCGACGGGTAAACCAACATATTGGCCGACTGATAGAAATAAGATACCAGATCTGATCGATTTCTTTATTGTTAAAGGTATATCTGGCAACTGTATAAAAATTGAAGAAAGCTTTGATCTCTCCTCTGATCATTCTCCAATCATTATGACGATAAGCGATGCTCTGATTAAAAAAGTAGGTCCGGCCAGATTAACCAGCGCGAAAACGAATTGGGATGGCTTCAAAAAAGATATTGAATCAAATACTGAGCTGAGGGTATCACTTAAAACGCCCTATGAACTTGTAGTTGAAGTTGATCGCTTCGTCGAAATCCTACAGAATGCCGCGTGGAAGAATACTCCGAAACCTAAGAAAACGCCGGCCAGCTACATTCAAAATTATCCGCAGGAAATAAATGAGATGATTAAGGAGAAGAGGAAAGCGCACAAAAAATGGCAACAAAGTCGGGCTCCGCAACATAAAGCACATCTTAACCGTTTGTGTAACTTATTAAAAAGATCTATTAAAGACCTTAAGAATAATGAAATGCAAACTCACCTAGAAAGCTTAACTGCAGAAAAAGATTCTAATTATTCGCTTTGGAAAGCTATAATAGGTATTAAAAAACCTCAAATTCAAACCGCCCCAATTAGGAAAAATCAAGACGAATGGGCCAGGCATGATAAAGAGAAAGCGCAAGTTTTTGCCGCCCACCTGGAAGAAACTTTCAAACCGCTTGATGGACAAGCTCTTATTCAAAATATAAATACGTCGTATATTGACAATCGTATAATAAGAAATGCAACACTAACTGAACTTAAGAAAGAAATAAAGAAACTTAAACCTAAGAAGGCTCCTGGATACGACCTAATCACGGGAGAGGTTCTTAAAGCACTTCCGAGAAAAAGTCTAATTAAGCTTCTGTTCATTATAAACGCCGCGCTTAGACTAGAATATGTTCCCAGTCAATGGAAAGTGGCCGAAGTCATAATGGTCCTTAAGCCCGGAAAACCGCCGAATGAAAAAACGTCTTATAGACCGATTTCGCTTCTTCCAATTATATCCAAGGTGTTCGAGAGAATTTTGATTAGGCGAATACAGCCGGTTATAGAAGAGAGGCATTTCATTCCGGATCATCAATTCGGATTCAGAAGTAACCATTCTACAGTTGAACAAGTGCATAGAATAACTCATGTAATCGAAAAATCTCTTAAAGAAAAAAGGATTTGTTCAAGTGTATTCCTTGACGTCTCTCAAGCCTTTGACAAGGTCTGGCATGAAGGCTTAAATTTTAAATTACGACAAGTTCTGCCAGAGCAACTATATAATATTTTGAAGAACTACCTTACGAAAAGACTATTCCGCGTCAAATGTGGAAATTAATATTCGGATTTCAGGGAGATAATGGCTGGGGGTTTGGCGAATCGCGCTTAATGAGACAAAATCTGTTCATGTAAATTTTACTTATAGGAAAATAAATAATTTGCCGATTTTTTCCAACTCGGTTCAAATTCCGTTTGCAAACGAGGCTAAGTATCTTGGAATGACACTTGATGCAAAGCTGAAATGGAAAACGCACGTTAAGGAAAAACGCAAAGAACAAGATAATAAATATAGAGAAATGTATTGGTTACTTGGAAAATATTCCAAGCTTAATATAGAGAACAAACTGCTTTTATATAAGCAAACTTTTGAGAACAAAGTACTAAGAGGTATTATTAATGCGCCATGGTATATCAGAAACAGCGATATCCACAGAGATCTTGGCATTAAAATTATAGAAGACGAAATCAAAAACTACGCGAGAAAGCATAAAAGTCGACTAGAAAGTCACGTTAATATTACAGTCCTCCAAGTTTTGGATGAAAGAAATTTACTGCGCCGTCTACAAAGAACCAAACCTTTAGACTTAGCGCGATAAGTAACCGCGTCCAAGCTGCGGAACTAGCAGGAACTTCTAATGGGAAGGCCCCTGCAAAACGTCATTATTTCGTGAAATGAAAACTACTTGATAAGTCGAATACTTAGTTGTAGTAAAAAATGAAAACAAGTCTGTTTTGAAGGGAGGTTGTTTAGTGGGTAAGAATCCCACACTACTATGAGCACGCCCTGTCGATCCTCATAGTGTTTTCTTGAAGATTTTCACCTACCCTCGGAAAAAAAAAAATTTTGTGTGATGATTGCGCAGTACTTTTAACTCCCGCCTTTCCATGGCCTTTCTTCAATAGCGCTTTTCGCCGTATTCATGACTTCGTTGATTGCGTTGACCGTAGAACGTACCTTATGGAAGCCATACTGGTAATCTGCGATTGCACTCTGCAATCTGACAATTACGATGCACTTACGTATTTTTCCAACGGTGTCCAACATGCATACGACGTAAGATCCTGCAACGGCTTACTACCTTTTGGTTGGAGGACCAGTCTTGTTTCTTTCACTGGTCGGAGAATACTCCCTCCTTGTAGCAAAGTGTTGTATATTTCTGCAAAGATGTGTGGGCACCGATTGATTGCTGCTTAAAAGGCAAAATTGGGGACCCCATTGACATCAGGCGCTTTTTGGTCTTTGATTTTTATGCAGAATTGCAGAACATTCTCTGCGGTGACGAGGAGTATTGGTAACGCCCTCGTCGTATTTCCTCTCTCCGTTTGTTTCGCTATTCCCTGTTATTGTGGAAAAAGTACCGAACCCACGTTTTCGAGAAAGGCTGTGGTGTATCGGGTATCTCTTCGCTGTTATGGTTGGCATTTGGAAAGAATAACCGAAGAAGCTGTGCACTTAAAAGTCCCAATACTGTCGCCACCTATGTCGATTTTTTCGTCATCCACAAAATGCTGCCTCTGGGTATTTTTAGTGAACTTTGGCGAACGAATTTCCTGAGCATTCCTCCTTCTTTGAGCGGCTATTTTGAAGATGGTTGAGCCCTTATTCACATTTTGTCGTCCTCTGGATAGCTAAGTTTGTATTAGCAACCGGGGAGATATTTCCTCGAGCTCTCGATACAGGCCCTCTCTCTGCCTGAAGGTATGTCACCCAATCGAAGTAACTTACTATCGCCGAATCGTCTGCATACATTCAGGAGTTCCATTCAGGCGACAGATGGGATCTCATGCACTCGTATTTCCTGAGGTAATTCTACTCATTCTGCTGGTGTTTGCGGTGAAAATAGTCCCCACACTGTTTTTTGCGTAAGAAAAGCACTGAAGGGTGTGTGTCCTAGTGTCTTTGAGCTTTGCCATGACTGTCCTATAGGCAGTACCACAAGGATTTACGTTTGCTTGCTCGCGGAGTTCCTTTAAGCTATTGCTCTTGCTTCTCCGGCTGACTAACTTCAGGTTCCTATACCTATTTTTATATTGCACCTGTAGGTTCTGATGTGAGGGTAAACCGTTGGAATTATCTCCTTGCTCTATGGCACTTGCTGCGTATCTCTTTTATCGATTGGTTCCATCAGTATACTGGTGACCGACAATTTGCTGACGTCTTCCGGACCATGGACAGGATCATGACTAATCTGGTGGAGTCCTTGACGACTTTAATGGATAGTATTCCATCTATCTCTGTGTCTTGGCAGTTTTGATGGATATTTTGTAGATTCTTAGTCAATCCTTGTGTGGCAGCCAGAAATGATGCCTACAGCAGATATTGAACACTATCCTACAAATTTTTTTGAAATTAGATAGAACATCATTTCATCATGGGGGAAATCTTTTCTTACTATATCTAGCTGGACACGAGATTTCAAAGGCAGTATCCATGGCCATCTCTAGAGTCGTAATCTTCGTGTTTAGTTCTTGGATCGATTTTATTTTCAGGTGGGGTATTTTGCGTAGTTTTGAGTTAATTACTTGATCGAACTTCTTCCAGTCAATTCTCTTTGCGTTCCTAAAGGTCTTAGAAGACTCAACTTTGATATCTCGATCTATACAAAAATATAATATCAAAATGTTCTACAACATGACGTTTCGAGAAATGACAACAAACTACGCGCAAATCGATTTTCTTGTGCAAATTCAAAATTAGGTAGGATGCTATTAATATGTCAGAGGACTACCAACTATCCCCTGAATGGTTAACCCCTGAAGTATTCACATCGTCATTACTGTCAGCTGAACAGTGCAATACAAAAACTCGCCGATTACCGCGAAATAAAAACCAATTTACAACCACCTCTCCCCTCTATCTCCCAAACAGCGCGCGTCAAAATCCTTAACGTATTATATATTATCGTATAATATATTATCACGATGTTCACTAATCGACTCTCCCCTCACCTCGTTTAATGCTCCATTAACCCTAGACCAGCAACAGACCACATGGCTCGTTAATCCTCCAAACACCCTTTCCCTTGTCTAATCCAATTAATTTCACAAATCACCGATTTTCCTAATTAAGCGATGCCACTCTCTGCTGTAAACTCCCAAATAAACAAAGTCGGGTCGCCAAAAAAAAAAAAAAAAACACTCGAGGACTAAATTCCGATGCAACTTCCATTTATAGTCATCAAAGCACTGGAGTTAAGCTGAAAACACTCGCTAATCTCTCTCGTGGTCCGAAAAAAGGATATATAGTCACTATTCGTCTCTAATTATACACCAGCAGCAGTGCCATCTGTGCTCACAAAAAAAAAAAAAACCGGCAAACATTTTCTGAGAGCGTAGCATGTTTCCTTCCATGTCCACACAGAGCCAATGGTTCAGTGAACATTGTATAGGTTTTAGCAAATGCAATGAACTCCTCTGTGTGTCTGTACAACTAACACTCAAAACTCCTACACAATTCCTACCTCAGTGGTTCACGATTGTATCTACGATATGTGGAACTTTACAGATACTGTGCAGCACAGGAGAGATGCGAAAAACAAATCCCCCGCATTGCACTTTCAAATTTATGACACAGCACCCCCAAAGGGACTTAACAGTTTTGTGTTCCGATAAAACAGGAAAACAGGACAAAAAAAAAAAAAAAAAATAGGTACTCACCAAAATGGCGAACATCTAACAGCTAAGGGATGACAATAAACACTTATGGAGCAGGAGTGCATTGAAAGGCTTATATTCTCCATCAAATAAGTACCGACAGCAGAAATTCTTTCAAACACTTCTTCCAATGCATTCCGATCGAGGCAATAAGCGAATGCATCTAATGGATTTTTGGTCAGAAGTAGGGATGGGGGTGTGGCTGTGTGTGCATCCGGTTGACTGGTTCTATGTACTTCGACTCAATTTGATATTTGTGTGACTGAAGGAACTTCCGTCTTTTGAGAGATACATGTACACACAGCAATTCCTGAGGTCGAGCAATGATAACACCTAAAGTGCAAATCCCAGATGTAAATACCAGGATACGAAGCAGACAGAAATTTTCAACTTAACCAGAGATTTGCAAATACTCCAATGTTTAAAGGATTTACGGGGGTGATAAATGTTATTTTAAAGAACTTTGAGGTGGATAAGGTACAGATTAGCACACACAGTTTTGAGGTTCCGTGTAAGATCCAGATATTTGTTTGGAGGCAATAAACGAATGCACTTGTAGACTTGGATGTCAATTAGTTCAAATTGAAGAGTTAAATGTGGGTAAGGATTATAGAATGCCATCAGGACTTCAATACAAATATTAAGCCTAAGATACTTATGTACTCAACAGTGACGAGAATATGGCTCTTCACAGGTAGGTATACATGAAATGAAGCAATCACAACCATGTAAAGGGTTGTTAATTTACTTTGCAATACGTAATTCGCATTTACAAAGCTCAACAGAACTTACAAGAGCCTCATGGACTTAAAATGGTGGGAGTCTGTTGTATTATGCGAGTACTAGGTCTTAAAATTCGCAACGCAATTCGCGGTCTCTCTGAGTAAGGAGTGGCTTCGGGTAAGCTTGGGAATGATGATGAAGAGATTATGTAATACACAGTTGCGTTGGCAAGGAATACGGTGATTCTAGGTTAGGTTAGGTTAGGTAAGGTATGTGGGATGGCAGGGAGGGACATTCTCTGCCACGCTCTGGTCAGCGCTGAACCATTGTGATGTCTATAGGGGAAAAAATAATCCCTTACCCATTAAGACCTAGTGAAAACCGGTCAAAATTCTACAAAACTCAATCACTTACTTCGTTTCTGCATACAAACCACCCTGATGATTTGATGAAGCTCAGCATCTTTCCTGTCGAAACGCCGCGCCGGAGAGCTCATCGAGATCTTGGAAGAAGCAACTACCAAGGAACTTTTCCTGGAGTGTTGAAGACCCGGACAGTGGCACAGGAAATGGGTAGTGTCCTCAAAAACTCCCTCGCCACCACAGCCTCTACAGAGTTCCTCCTTCATCAAGCGTAGTTTCTTAAAGTGGTACCGCAGAGTGTTGTCCCCGTAATGATGTTCATGAGGGTGGAAAGGGATTTCCTATCTTTCCGAGTAATTCTCTCGGTCCTTGCTTTGTCTAAGGATGGCCATAGCTTCCTGGTGGTGGGATAAGTTTCCATAGAGGTCCGTCTTGTGTTCGCCTCTTTAATGGTTTTATTCCCTGCAACGAGCTTGAGTGTGCAAGGCGGGATACCCACAGGGGGGTCAACTTGTTCTAGTAGGGCTGCTGAGCCCTTGCTTGCTCGTCGGCTTTCTTATTGCCTGGGATACACTCGTGTCCAAGGACCCAACAGAGCGATACCTTGTGCTGTGTTCTAAGAACCCTGATCTCTTCTCGACAACACTTCACAAGCTTCGATTTAATTTCTATAGCAGTAATCGCTTTTATAGCTGCCAATCGATAAAGACGGTGATACATTCTGGCGGTATTGCCATTACCGCAGACTCATGGGCGGCTATTGCCACTGCTAAGACCTCTGCTTGGAAGACGCTGCTGTGGTCTGGAAGTCGTATGGATTTCGATATACCTAGGGGATCAGGGAAGATGCCTGATCCTACGCCAGTGCTCGTTTTTGAACCATATGTGTTGATGGCTATATATTCTCTTTTCAATTCTTCCCTACTAGGGGAGGCGGTAGAAAAAGGCCTTACAAAGTCTAAATATGGCGTCATGTAGTCCGTTATGGTCACGGGGCTAAAGTAATTAAGTAGGATCATCAAGCAAAATATTCTATTTGGTTTCCAGTTTGCTGACTGGGTAATTCTCGTGGCATTAATGGCTGCCAACGTGCGTATAAAGATGTCTAGTGGTAGCAGGTTAAGAATAGCCTCGAGTCCTGCGATTGTGGTTGTCCTTATTGGTGGTTTTGTTGACAGTTGGCCACCAAACTAGATTGCCGTAAGTCAGTATGGGTCTAATTATAGCTGTATACATCCATAGTATGATTTTTGGGGGAGGGTCCCCGGGTTCAACCAAAAATTCGACTACATGAGTAAAAGGCTAACGGTGAGTCTAAATAGAGGTTTTCATCTCTTATGAGCCAGCAATTCTTGTTGATTTTAATATGAACAAAACTCTCCAACTGGCCCGTGGAAAGGAAACATCCGAAAAAGGAAAAGGTAGCAAGAAGATTGCATTTTTTTTTTTAAATGTTTGGAGGAAAAATCACATTAACCAGTCAGATTTCCTGGTAAAAACACAAAACTCTGAGGAATTATAATGAGAAGTGGATGTTCTTACTTCCAGAGCCAAAATGGTTGCCAGCAAATACTTGGAATCTATTTGAGAAGTGAAAAATAATCAAAGCTTCCATTATACCGCAACGTTATTGAGGTTTATCAAGAGCCTTCATTTTTAATTCTGGTTAACCATTGGGCCAGCATAATAGATCTTGTAGGTCGCAGAGCACTTGCGGCCAATCATCGTATCTTATCGTACCGTATCGTATACCCTCGCAGAGATTCCGGAAATAAATACGTAATAAATTTAGTGTATAGCACGGGTCCATATCAAATGAAAACGCTTTGAAGGAACGAGCCGCAGTACACAAAACGTAGCCGATCTCTCAGAACTGAGAGAGAGCTAATAAGTGCCAAAAGGTCTGATAATAATAGCAACGGTGCACCACACAGCAGCCTTCAGTGGATGTAAAGGTGATTCTTGAAAAATACGTGGGAGAGGGTTTTCAGTAACCAGAGGTGAGTATTTGGACAGATGGAAATGTGCTTTGTCATTCACAGTTCGGATGGTAAAGGATTAACAAAGACTTCATAGGAGCAGAATTTTCCGATAGGTGTTGGTCCGCTAAACAGCGAGAAAGAGCCACTGCTGCCGAACAACTTGCAGCTCTGTTAGTAAGTTCTACATTCACCTCCTCCTGTTGCTATCTGGGAATTTCTCAGGAAATTGCGAACGAAACAGGATAAATGGCGTACCCCCTGCGCCACAAAACACGATAATAGTCGGTTGGTCTGGGGCACAGTGAGCCGTAACCATAAAATGACCAATTACCAACCATAAAATAATAATTACGGACTACAAACCCCTCGGATATGGACGGATACTTTGTTGACGGCTTTTAGCTGTCGTACGCGGACAACGATCGGTTTCTGGACATTAAGACTCTCCTCGACCCACTCTAGGAAGGGCTTCAAAACGCCAGATTCTCTCAATTGGAGCGTGAGTTCAGGCGAAATAATAGCCGTATTTTATTATCACTCAAGATCCATATAGATCACAGGACGAAAATAAAACGATCCGGATCTTGATCAACGAAATTATTTTCCTTGTGTCTTGTAGTATGGTTGTGTAACCTACCAAGGAATAAAAAAAAAAATCTGGATCACGAAATTGATCCTGATAGAAAGCAAGATCTCGTATTGTTGTTGTATTGCATAGAAATCAATGATCCATATGGATCATGAGCGATAATAAAATACAGCTAATATAGACATCTTAGGGCTGAGTGAAATAAGATGGTACGGTGCCGGGGAATACTACTCTCTAACAAAAACACTGTCATGCTCTACTCCGGTAGACTAGCTGGGAGCGGGTGGAGGCCCGGAGTTGATACATCAGATTGGCCGGCTATTGACGGCTAGATTCCATAGTAAGAAAAACTACCATTATAGTCTTATGCTACGATCGAATACGCGACTAATGATGATAAGGACAAGGCTCTATCTATAACCAAATGCCTAATGGTGACAATGGAAGTAAGTGTCACATCTTACACGATGGTAAGGTGTCGGAGGATTTTGAAGTCCAAAGTGGAGTACATCATGGGTGCATACTGTGACTGCTGTTGTCCTCTGTGGTCATCAGCGATGTACTCTGTGCAGCACTGACGGAAGGTGACAATGGAATTCGATAGAGTATGATATTTTTCTCTAAATACCTTGAATACGCCGACAATGTTTGCCTACTTTCAAATCGGACAATGGACCTCCACCTGAGGGCCCAAAATCTAGAAGCTGAGGCAAAAAAAGTGGGTCTTAAGATAAACACAGCCAAAATAAAAGCCCTGAGAACTTACAACGCCCGCGCTCAACTCAACATTGCCGGACAGGTAGTCGAGAAAGTAGACAACTTTCTATACTTAGGAAGTGTGGTCTCGGCTGACTGCGGTGGCATCGAACTGGATCGTGGCACCAGAATCGGGAAGCCAAAAGCTGTGATGTCTCAGCTTAAGAACGAACCTGCAGCTGTTCCTCTCCAACGTTGAATCAGTACTGCCGTATGGGTGTAGTACTTGGAAGGTGAATACCACTGTCATACGCAAGCTATAAACCTTCGTAAACAGATGTCTAAGATTCATCTTAAGGATCTTTAGGCCCAATCGTATCTCCAACAAACAATTCTATCAGAAAACAGTCCATAAACACTGCTATATGGAGCAGAAAGTTGCAGTTGATCGACCGAACACTACGGCGTGAAGACAACTCCATTGTGAAATACGCCATGCAATGGAATCCGCTTACACAGGCAGGGAGAACAGCGTGGCGCCTTAGGCAAATGTGGCGTAGGACAGACGAGAAGTAATCAAGCTATTTGGGAATGCTTAAACGTGTTGCAGAACTCGGAACAAGATGGCGCACAGGGGTTGTTGACGCCCTATGCCCCTCGATGGGTGCAAAGATTTAACGAACGAACTCATAATTAATTTCGAAGCAAAATCGAATGGACAAAATTAAGTTGCCAAGAGTCAGTAAACGCCCGATTGAGGGGACACCCTTAAAAAAATGAAGGCATTATCTTGTAGAATAATTGGCTTACTAAGCAGAATCAAACAGCTCACTGTTGTGTGTATCTGACGTCTTTTCCTTGTGTGCCGTATGTAATTTTAATTTTCTTTGCTTATTTTGCTTAACTTTAAATGCAACTTTAGTGCAATTCGATATACATATATAGTCAATTACCTGTGAGTGTTAAATCGGTGCTGAATTGAATAGAATTGCGGACAATCTTTTTGTCAATCTCTTGTCTTGAAAAAAATACTGAAGATTTTACCTGAGAACGAGCCGTTGCCACCTTCATGCGATACGAACCAACTCTCTGCACCTAAGAGAGGGCGTTCTCAATCCTCTATTTCGCACAAAAATAAAACTAAGAAACGTTTGGCTAAAAAAAAAACAATATTTACGTTCCTATTCCTAACATAACAAATGCTCATATACCCTCAATTAGGAATCATCTGTCAGCGTTGCCTAAGCCGAAGGAAATTTTTGTCTTCAGATTGTTTCCTGGCACGTCCTTTGTTGACATAATAACAATTTGAAGGACTATATTGTTGACGTGACTAAAACTAAATGCCAACGATTTCAATGAAAAAACAAAATGAATAGGAAAATGATGGAAATTTGTTAACAGAGAAAAAAAAAAAAAAGACTGATGGTTATCCTGCTAACATGTCTTACCTAAGAGAATCAAGCAGCAGTCCTCTTGAAGTCTGCAATATATTCTCTTTATTCTTTAGCCTATCTTTTTCCTCCGACAAATATTAAATTTTTTCCCACCCTGAAGGCTTCGCGAACAGCTCAATGGGTCAGATTTCAATAACTGATGAAAACGGGTGAGAGAATTTAACTTTTGTACTAAATTCCATGCCATCTATGGCCTTGACGGCATTCCTCCGATTGTGCTAAAATATTGTTCTAGTACCCTAGCATCACCTTTGGCACACTTGTCACGGTCGTCATTAAAGCAAAATAGTTTTCCTAAAATTTGGAAAAACTATTTTATCATTCTAATTCACAGGAAAGGGAATCGATGTGAAGTATCTAATTCTAGACCTATTGCCAAGCTGTCGTGTCTGCCAAAACTGTTTGAGACTTTATTTGTAAAGGTTTTTATTTTGCTTGTAAACCATTTCTCTTAATGAATTGAAGATCCACTGTTACAAACCGACCGCTTTAGCATTACTTCAGAGTGGTGTCGTTTTCTTTTCCCTCTGGGGACCTAATTTTTCATTTATCTCCTTGCTGGTAAGGCTTTCATCAATTTGGTAACTGACTAAGGATATGCTTACTTCCACCTCTCCCTTTTTCGATATGAGTAACTTCTTAATAAATAAAGATATCTCATTCCACATGTCGATACTCAAGACCATCTTGTTTACGGCATTTTCTGGGGAAAAGTTGCCTATCTCCGATTCCTTACTATTCCTTGATGTGCACCATCTTCCACAGAGTCTCTCTACTGGCAGAATGTGCTCTCTATTTTTCCCATCTTGTGCAGGTATCGGTTAAAGTAACCATGTCCGGTGAGGAACTGGGTGATATAATAATTTACTTCACCGTACTCCCACACTATCCATGAAGCAATGTCTCTGATCAACAGGTAGGTCAATCTTCCCCTCATTTCGGAGTTCCACCTGTTTTGCCATTTCCGCTTCGTGAGTTGTTTCGCCCTAAAGCTGTTGTTTCCACTCCTATTTCCGTCTTCTTGCCGTGGACGTACTTCCTTTCTGTTGCTAGGAGATCAATGGGCGTCACTCCTGCAACTACAAGGACGGCCGGTTCAGATACTGTGCGGTAGGAACTAGATACTCGTAGAGCTCCTCTTCTCTGTACTGCTGCCATTCGCTTCCTGAATGAGCGTGATTGAGCACGTCCGCCCAAATCTTGCAGCCATAAAAGAGTAAAGAGTGCGTAATCAACATTAGGAGTTTACGTTTGCTCATTTTTGGGCCACAAGTCTGCTCAGTGCTGCGGTGATCTTTGCCGCCCTGTCCGACGCGGACTTAACCTGCTGCCGGAAAGTGAGTTTGGTGTCAAGTGTTATTCCCAAATACTTCGCTGCTTCTTTTGCTAGTACAGCTTCTGATCTCACTTGGAACTCAACATTTATGGGAATTTGTCTCTTTGTCAGGAATAGTATCTCCATTTCTTCCATCGCTAGGCGTAATCCATGGTTTTCCATTCAGGGATGCACCCGCCTTATAACTTGATTCAAGTTTCCTAGGGTACCCTTGGTGTCCCATGCAGTGATAACTGCAGCAATATTGTCTGCGTAACCGACTACGCATCTCCTTGAGTAGAATCCTGTCGTATGAGATGTTCCATAGGCCGGGACGCAAAATTGAGCCCTGCGCTGCTCCAGCGGTGATCATCTTCCTGTGTGGTCCCTCCGTAGTATTGTAGACTAGCTCTGGATCTTTAAGGTAATGCTCCACTATCCGTAAAAGCTACCGCGGTATCCTAAAGGTGTCTTGTACGGCGTCCAATATGTTACACCATCTGGCGGGGTTGAAAGCGTTTTTCACATCCAATGTTGCCAACACGAGGATCCTTGTGAACTGTGGTTTCGCCATTGGGCCAACTGAACTGTTGACCGCTTCCTCTCCTGCTCCAATTGTAGAATAGTTCCTTCTGAAACCATGCTGCTTCAAAGATAGTTCGCCTGCTCTTTGAACGGTTGTAGAGAGTCGCGGCTTCAGCAATCCCTCTAGGAGTTTCCTGCTGTGTTCAGCAAACATGAAAGCCTATACGCTGATGGTGTATCCGGATCGCCTTTTCTCTCGCTGATCAGTGCAAGGCGTTGCATTTTCCAGTTCGTGTGGAAAACTCCATTTTTTAAGCAGCTGTTGTACATGCTGAGCAATAGTCGAGGGCACGTTCGAGCGATTGTCTTCACTACTTCCGCTGGTACTTCCGCAGGGGCTTTGTTATTTTGCATGGCGCTTGCGGCCATAATTAGTTATGATTATAACCTCAAAAAATCCGTACTTAAGAAAGCTACGCTAATATTTAATTAAGTTGTTCTTTCTTCCAAAATATTGATTTCGGTACTTATATTGAACAACCTTGCCAAATACAACAGGGTAAAACTCGGTTGGGTACTTGGACACCATGGAATTGTGGCAACGAATCTGCAGATGAGTTTGCTAGGGCTGGCTCAGAATTTGTGTTCATAGGTCCTGAACCTTATTGTGGCGTCAATTGGGCGACAGCTATAACGCTGATTAACGAATGGGAAAACAAACTTCGTCTAGACCACTGGACTAGTGGGCCAGGTCTAAGACAATCCAAACGATTAATCAAGCCTTACTCCTATAAGGAAATCCTTAACTTAGATAGGGAAAGCATTAAGAAGCTTGTGAGCTTTCTTACTGGCCATTGCGGCCTGAAATACCATCTCACTTTCATAAGCGAGGTAGTACGTCTGTTAGATTAACTCCAACCCTCCGATACAATAGATCTTTCAGGTCGCAGTGTCGTTGCCACGCGGGCATGGGTTGTACAAGTGGAAAAAAAAAATATATATTGAACAAATTGGCAATAAAGCAGTTCGGAAGAGGTACTTAGGATATTAGCTGAATGCATTTCGAGAACCTTGATCATGAAAAAGATCAATTGCTGTTAGACGCTAAAAACAGGCTGCAACGACTGCTAGCTACGAATGAACTTGATCTCGACTTGTGCAAGACCTCTCCGAACAAAATTTGTCCTCACATTGTGACAGCATAAAACTTTATCATTAGGGAACAGAGACAAAACAACAAATGATGCAAAACCTGTGCTCACTTCAACTTTTAGGTTCAACCCGGTACCAGCAATACCGTGCCCTCTGTTTTCTTGGATGCAGAGGAAATATTTCTGATTGGTAATTCTTGGGGATTTAATCCGAACATTCTAAGATGGATGAATGGATGGAGACCAATGATCACATATGGAGCGATAGCGTAGGCAAACCGAATTAGTATAGTCACAACGAGGGAGACACTCATTAAAGTGCATTATTGCTTGCCTCTGCATAGCTGGGGCCATGAGGACATGTCCAACTGCAGCCTTGGATATATTCCTAGAGCTTATTCCGCTTCACCACATAGTCGAGCAACATGCAAAGCCAACGACCCTAAGGATGGTAAAAGAAATAATTTCAAGGCAGAAATGCATTAGTTCTTGAAAATATGATGTGCTTCGTAAGAAATTTCCATTAGTGGCAATCCCAAGGAACGGCATTGTCAGAAAATTTAACTTTGAGAAAATCCTTCGTACGAAGTTAACTAATAAGAAAGCTTGGAGCGCGATGACTCCACAATATATGGACTGGGTAACTAGGAACAGGGGCAGGCGTAGATAAAGCACTCAGAACCTATGACCAAGAATACCAGCATCTTTCAGGCTGAAATACGTGCTATAGACAGATCTGTCAAACTCAATTTCGAAAGAAGAGAGTCAAATATTAACCAGCTATCAAAGCACTTGGCTCCTATATCATTAAGTCAGATTGGAGAGGGAGTTCTAGGATGAACTATTCTCGCCAAGTCAAAATAAGAGTGTATGACCCTCAAACACAATTCCAAAGGAATTATTATGCAAGGAAAACTCTAACGAGGAAGTAAGCCTCTCCCTTGGTAGGGGGAACAATAGACCACTAGGTCGGAGCGCAAGATAACCCAACACAAATCAATAGAAGAACATCATCTGAGTTTCAAACTACCATATTTCACTAAAAATATAATAACTCTTTTCTGTCTCAGCTCTTTATTTCCAACTAACGTCACGCATTACAAGAGTTATACTTTCAGATGTAAGTTAAAATAAAAGCATACAAATAAAAATAATGTTTGAGAACTTTTAATTTATTTATACTGACCACCAAGCCGAAACCACTAAGTCCCACTAGAATACCAAAGATTGGTTTCCTCTACAATAGTCAACGGAAGTCATTTGCCTAATGAAACCCTCATTAATCCAAAACCCATTATCACTCCATCTGAATACATCTCTTTACCCACGTGGATCTTAATTCAATTCCATATAGTACTCCCTCAACAATAGATTAATTTACATAGTAACCGCAATACTATTCGTCGGTCAATGCATCATAGATCAACCACCTCCACCTCATCACATAAACGTCCATCCATTCACATCTAATTAATTGCAAAGTGTATGTGACTACATGCAGTCATTCAATCATTCACTCCATTCATACCGGTTGCAGTTCATGTGGCAAGAAAATGTGGTAAAACGTGTTTGTTCACATGACTCCTGCCCGTATCCTTCCGTTTGAGGTAACATAAAACATAAAAGCCCTGAATCCCACCGCAATGCCACTACTGCAAGGGGTATTTGATCACGTTGGGTGCAGGTATACACCCCATCTACTCCTTGCTGCATATAAACACAAATGTCTCAAGTGATTCATGAACTGCAAGTGAGCATTCAACAAAAAGTTTGTGTAATACTCTTGGATAGCTTCCAAAATAAACAGGAATAAAGCAGCAAAAAGGGGATAAATGAGTTTTTGATTCGAGTCTCTAGAAGAACCTCGAGCAAGGATAACACGTTCGTGGTTCATCTCTCCAGTCAGGATGCCGCAGTTAACTTCTACTTAGATGTACAGGCACAGGACTACATGTAACTTTTCGATTTTTCAATGAGGCGTCGGAGGAGGTCCTTGGACATACGAGTAGTTACAATAAAATACTTCCGCACATCATAATGAATTAATGGCTATAATGAGATGTTGTTGTTGAGAAGAAAAATATCGCTTGGTCGCACCTTAATGATGCTAGGTATCCTGTTTATAGTATAATGATCCTCTTGGCAATTGTAACACAGAAAATAAAGAAATATCTCTAGCTAAGGACATTCATACTGCCACCGAGTTTAAATTTATTTTTTCTGGCACGTGATCAAAATAACCAACCAAGTCAATAAAAACTTTTATACGTCAGTGGTTGGCTTTCATCTTACAGACCCATCCCTTCTCTTGGGACCTTTTCCTCTAATCTTCTTTTGAAAAACAGCCCTCCGTGACTGTTGGCACGGTTCATTGTATCTTCTGACCGCAATCCTTGCAAGAAAGAATGAAAAAAAAAAAAGTTAAGGTTCGCTGATTTCTCTATCCTGAAGGATATATGGTTGGCAGATGGAAGATTTCCAACAAAATATACCATTAGCTGCAACTGAAAACAAAGATCCCTAAATCAAGAGAATCTAGAATAAATTATTATCCTTGGCAAACTTTACCTAGGACCTTTCTCATTCCCGGATTTTATGTCTTATTTTTCACTTGACTGCTTGCAGCAGTCTCTACCCAAAACACAATGGTTGTTAATTTCCAGAAATACTGTGTTAAGGACATTCACAACACCGAGACAGACAGAGGTGGTAGATTCCAAATGATTACAATCATCTTGATGCGTTTGTATAAATTCATGAAGACGAGCGAACAGGACGATGGCAAAAGAATGCGAATCATCGGCTAAATATTTTATTATTCGATTGAATTATTAACGAGCGGGCTTCTGCTTCGTCCCGACAGGATTTATGGAAATTCCATTGTGTAATTTGGGAGGGTTTTGTGTTTGTGTAAATAATAGAGGAGAAAAGTGATAGAATTTTTTACTGGTAGCATGGAATCCCCTTCTGATATTGCGACTTTGACCAACATTGATGGTGTCGACCTTTGAAGGAGTTTTTTTTTTTTTTTAAGGAAGTGGGGGAAGTCATAAATAATTTATATGTCATCTGGTTCTTTCAATTTAAATAGTGAAGAGGGTGCCTTTAGAGTCCTTCTTGTGTGCAATGGCTGCGGGATCGTAGGAGGGAAGTCCTTAAGGTTTTTGTTATTCTAGAGTAAGTCACGGAGTACTTTTTTTTTAAGGAGAACATCAGTCCTGTGGCACGTTTTGTGATGAAATTCTTAAGTATGGATAATTAAAATGCCTTGTTGAGTAGGCATTATGCGATATTAAGACAAATTTGCTTAGGGATAATAATTTGGGGGACTTGAGATGCAAACTCAAGCCATGAAGATTATACGGAAGATCAGTGTATTTATTTAGAAAATATTTTAAACAACATTAGCACTGCGGATATAACCTTTCTTCGTCAGAACTTACATGCTAGTTTCGGTCTTTATTTAGAGGCTTTTGGGAATTGAAACCATCGATGAATATTTCCACGCTCTGTGGCATGGCCATTTATCGCTATCGCTTTTTTATAGGTTTTATTTTCAGGAGACATGGGAGCGAGATGGGATATGGGAACCTGCTTCGGTTGATGCGCAATGATTCCTTTTTCATTCAAATATTACCCACAGTTCGTGCTGAATGTGTGTTCGCAGAAAAAGGGCAACTATAAATTATTTTTAAAACAAAAGTTAAGTTGCGGGTACAGTTGGTCTTTAGTTAGTTCATTTAAACGTGCTCAAACCAACGCGCAACGCAGGAGCGTGAGCGAAGCGAATTTAATGCGAGAAAGATGCGAGAGCGAACTTCTTCTCTATGCCAATTTCTATCAATGTCATACCCACATTTTGACTTCGCAAACATACGGGATATAGAACAAATCATACATGCAGTGAACCAGAATTAAAAAGCTATGGTTCCGCAATAGCTTCTATAAGCTTATACATCTGTTTGCATAGTCCAATATCCCGCCAAGCTTGAAAATCATTCCCACTCCCACTTCTAAGTTTCGCGTTTGTTTGAGGAGGCGGTTAATATTCCATTACGACTGTCTGATATCTCACAGCTTACATGTTGACCACATACCTTAATAGTGGAATTGATCTCCATGAGGATGGTAAAGCAGAAACTTAAGTACCAGTCTATACTTACAAAACTAAATCAGTAAATCCGAATACCTTCCATTTAAGATACATTTTTACTTATTTATGACCCCTGCTTCCATATTGCTCTTAAGGGGGAAGTTCCTCTCTACCTAGTCATTAAGCCATTTTGAACGTAAGAGGCTCTTAATAACTTAATATCGGTGTCCATCAGATCGCCTATGTCGTTATAGTAAAAGGCTCCTAACTGAAGTTTCCTTCTTCGAGAGAGAGCTGGGCAGAAACAAATAAGGTGAGGAATAGTTTTTTCCTCTTTTTTGTCCATGCAGCTTCCATAAAAGTATTTTGCAAAATGCCCAGCCTTGTAGCATGCTTGCCTACTAGACAGTGCCCCGTGATGACACCTATTGTAATGCCGATATACAATCTGTTTAGAGAAATTAAGTTCTTTGAACGTTTTAGATCCAGCTAAATCTGTTTTGCCGCTAGACATATTGATCCACTTATCGACCTTAGATTTGTACTCTCGATAGCATCCAGCTTAAGGTGCATTTATCTGGCAGGGTGGATATAGTTGTTCCTATTCTGGCGAATTCATCGGCCTTACAATTCCCTAGAATGTCTCGATGCCCCGGCACCCAACACAGAGGAATATTAAACTGCTCAGCCATCTCCGCGAAAGATGATCGGCAGTCTAGGGCTACTACTGAATTTATAGAGGTCGATTCCAACGATCTGATTGGTGCTTGGCTGTCTGAAAAGATGCGGATGTCTCTAACGGATATCAAGTTTTTCCTAAGCCAATATAAGTCTTCTTTAATCGCCATTATTTCCGCCTGGAACACGCTACAATGATTTGGTAGACGGAAGGAGAGCTTACGATTAAGCATGTCAGAGAAAAAACCTCAACCAATTCCTTCCGTCAGTATAGAAGTGAATCGAATCATCTTCTAAAAGTGCATTGTCATTCCAGAGTGATCCGCAAGGGATGGTGACGAGGAAGTGCTTCTTAAAATTTAGTGGGATGGTGTAGTCCTTGTCACTTTTCTTATCATTGTCTTGAATACGGCCGCAGCTACGATGTAGTTTGCTAAACTTTTTTTTATTAACCTCTCTCAGAAAAGGCTCAGCCTATAACTCTGAGCTAGCACCACAAGATGCCTGCAGATGTCTGTTAATTCTGCATTTAAATTCTTAAGGACTATTGCTTTCTGGAAATATTTCGCCTGTTAGTGAGTTTCAAAGATTGCTTGTCCTGTGACCAAAAGAATTTTGTTCTTGCGGTTGCCGGGTGAATATCAAAGTTGGGTGCTCTAGTGGCCTGTCTGGTAAGACGTTGTCTTGGTAGTATGGGTAGAACAGGCATAAGTCAGCAACCTGTCTTCGATGACCCAACGATTTAAGATTGGACGCTAGTGCTGCATCTTCTATTAAGCGAACTGCTCGCCTCAAGATGCTGTCAAGTAGATTTAGATAGTGTTTTGAGGCCGAGATCCAAACGTGAGACCAGTACTCAAGCCCCGGTCTTGCGGCGGCGGTGTGAAGTACTTCTTTACTCTAAAAGGATTTTGTCATGTTACTGCGAGTTTACTGCGACATTCAGTAAATGCATGGTCTCCTGGGATCGATTATTTGGTTATCAATTTGAAGGTTAGGTGTATTCTTCCTGGAAAAGATGGTGGATTATGTTTTCTTCGTGTTGAACTGCCCAAGGTTTGCTTTTCTCTATTGAAATATTTTCTGTAGATCTTTACAAATTGTGTGGAAATATTCGGACCTCTGACTATGTGAGGTATTGGTACTAAGAAGGATCCAGAGCGAAAACCTGGTTGTTCGGCATAGAGTGTGTCTTCGAGATGTTGTTTAATTCACTCCAGGATTATTTTAGCTATTATCTTAGCTACATCAGACAGCACCCAGGTACACCTCCAGTTTCCGCACTCATTTAAATTTCCTTTCATAGGAAGCTTCACGGTCGTTCTCTTTTGTCACTCATCAGGAAAGCTCTCAGCTTCCCAAGCTTTCTCTACAAGTGGAAGCAGAAGCTCAGCCGGTGTTGTTGGCGCTGCTCGTAATTTCTCGTCAATTCCTAACGCCTTGTTGGTTTTAAGTGCTTTGATCGCAGTAGTGGTCTCATCCCGTGTACCTCAGTCTGATTTGGGAGCATATCGCTAGCGAATACACGGTTCAAAACTGTAGCAAAATGTTTCTTCCACCTCTTGAAATGAGTAAAGAAACGCCTAGGCTTTTCACTGGGTGTTGGCTGCAGCTGCGACTACTTGTCAGCTCTTTGGTGATTCTGTAAACGGTCAGGGACACGTCACACTTCCGTGCAGTTTCTTCTGCTTCTGTAGCCAGCGCGTTGATGCAGTTGCGCTTGTCACGTCGCACGCTACGCTGAATTTCTCTCATCTTTATGCGGTATAGGGACTCTAGCTCGCTTCTCCCTGCTGCTGGAGTAGCTGTAATCCGAGCTTTCACCGGTTTTCTTTCGTCAATCCTTCCCTAGGTATCCGCGGAAAGCTACGCCCTATGTCTGCCCTGCGATCGACCAATAATTCTTTCAGCAACAGATGTAAAAACAGATGGTTGCGAGCAGTGAGCTGCTGATTGCTTCCACACCTTGCGAAAAGTGCTCCCTTAATTCTTGGCGTACTGAGAGATCACTAAGTCTGTCGATGTTGAACCTGGGCATTCTTGTGTTGTCGTGGGATCTACGAACTGCATCAATGCGTAATTGGAGAGTAGCAATTATATGATGGTGATCTCGTACTATCCCCACATCTGACGTGATCATGGACAGAAAAAACTTTTTAGGCTTGGATTCAAACTTGTGTTAATTTTAGAGTGGGGGTACATGGAATAGAGACGGGTTATAAAAAAAAATAAAATTAATACCGAAAAGTGTGTCCATATTCAATATCTTTCCAGCTTAAATTTTTGAAAGTGAGCACAGGGATACTAGAGCGCATAATCACTCCCATGGGAGCTTGATAATCATTACTTTTTTCCATTCTTCAGGAAATTTTCTGTTTCCTCAGGTTTTTTATTATTGAGAACAAGCTGCCCCCACAGATGCTATCGTGGATTTATAATGCTTCGCGGTCAATTCGCGGGCGCTACCTGCTCATTTAGATAGCGCTGCAGTCGGGGTGTACTTTATCCGCTTTTAGTTATTCCGATACCTTTGCAGGATTATATTAGTTGTTCGAAAGAGGGCTTTAATGCCCAATATCTTTCTTAGCAAAAAAAAAAAACAGCGATTGACTAGATTGATTCTTCGTTTGATTTCCACTATGGTGTTATTTCTAAAATTTATGGCGGAGTCTAGGTAAGGCAGATAAGGTCCATTGCTACGTCAAATTTCTTATTTCCTGCCATGACATTCTGTCGATGGTGATTGTTATTTTTTGCTGACACCACGTACTCGTACATACTTTGATTTTTCCTCGTTCACCGCTTAATCAATTTTTGTCACGAACGCACCACACCAGCTAATTAGGTAGCAAGTATGCCTCTTATGATAGAACAATCTTTCAAACACGATGTTAAAAAAGTCACATGACAGCGCATCTCCTTATCTCAATCCTTTTTCACATCTAAGCTCTTGTCGAGGTTGTTACCGAAGTTCATGGGACAGCAAGTATTCTCCATCGTCCTCCTAAACAGGCAGACGAGTTTGGCACGAATGTCGAAACTAGACGTGATTCTGTATAGTTTTTCTCTATAAATGGGGTCATAGGCGGCTTTAAAATCAATAAAGAGATGGTGAGTATCGATGTTGATATCTTGGATTTTCTCCGAGATCTTCAAAAGCGTGAAAGTTTGATCAATTGCTAACTTTCCTAGTTTAAAATCAGACTGTTTACAAAAGTTTTCAGACGTTCATACAAAATGGGAAAAAAGATTCTACATGCAATGCTGAGAAGACGTATGACTCTGTAGGTAGTTGGCCCAGTTGAGGAGGCTACTTTCTTGTGGATGAGACAAACGATGCTGAGATTTAATTTATCAGTCATAAGCTTATCTGATTAAATCTTAGAGATGAGTTGGCGTATGCCTTCTACTAAGTTTTTTCCAGCTGCCGTTTTCCAGCCGTTAGATGCATGTACATCGTGTGATTATCATACCCATTTAACAGACTTATACTTCAGGAAAAGGAGAGTTCAGAGTTTCAGCAAATTCTTTTTTTTTACAATACAAAACGCGGCTAACTTGCAAATCGAGAGGTCCACTAAGTTCAATTTAATATTCTTTATCTACCTTCCAAATCACCAACTTGCAAAAGTATTTTATTAATATCTAAACTACCGATGAACTGACAAAACCATCTGAACTACTCTGCAGGATACGACCTCTCGTCTTATGCCAACCAATTTTAACTGTGATTTCAGCAACACAATATAATAGAACCAAACTTGATATGAACTTCCGAAAAACTTTATTTCATCGCTCTGTTGTAAAACTTCGAAGGACATGTAGAGTTTTCTGTTTATCCAACAAATCAATTAGAAACTTTTATAAATATTTTACCCACCGCTACCCCGTTGCTTGTGTGTCACTCTTTTCTACTCTCTTTCTGCTAGGATGGTAAGGAATACACAAAGGATAAACGAAAGGAAATATTTACTTCCTGTTTCCAATTCACAGAGAAAAAGCGAAAACTTTTTTCATAACAAAACCGGAAAGCAGCGCACATCAGCCAGAGAAAGCGAAGCTCTATTGTATATTCCTTTGGACTTTTTTAAAAAACACACACACTCGCACGCACGTTGAAATCCTTTTTCCGTTATCATCCGCAAACAAAGCGAAAGCAATTTTCCTTCAGTGATTCACTTTTTTAAGTGAAAATGTCTTTTGCTGGCGGAAAAATGAATTAGAAATCCAAATATAAAGTCGCAATCTCATGCACAAGGACTTGTTGTACGTAGATGGTGTACACAGCACTTGAAGTGTCCTTGCGTGTCTGGTGTAATTTCACACAAAACTGACACATGTCATACCATTTATCGTGTACATTACATTTTTTCCCCCTCTAATCACTCACAGTCGGCGTCTGCCTGACTGAAAAATCTAATTAAATCCAACAGATCCTTCTCCTAGCCCTCCCACTTCAGCAATCATTTACAGCATCTGTGGCTATTAATTTTTGAGGAATTCCGAAATTGAAATGTAATCCTGTGACGTATCAAATTCCAATTAAACTTTCTCCGCAAAATTTTTTTTTTCCTTAAGTAGCGATTAAAAAAAGAAAATGCCTGTCGAGAGGTCCTTTCTGGAATTTTATTTGAAAAGTGATTTCCTTTCAATAAACTTGAGATTCTCACAAGTAAACGTGTGGAATCGTGAAAAAGAAAAAAAAAAAAAAAAAAAAAATTGAAATGAATACGAACTTCCTGCTCGTTATTGGCATAACGATTCTCTTGTATATCCTTTTTAACTTTTGTACTTATACTATATAACGCGTGTGTCTGGTTTTATCCTTCTTAACAAATTTCAAAGCCAAACAAGCAGATAAGAATTCAAGTAAACACACTTGTACATACTATAAGCGTATATTATAAGGACGAAGAGGAGAAAAAGGACTTGCCAACCAACTTCGAAATGCCTCGAGGAGAATTTCAGACGAATAAACATCGATTAGGGCAACCAAGTGTATGAAGATCCTTTACACATTCATGTGGATAGAAACTCTCGCTCTTACTACGTTTGAAAGTGAGTATCTTTCCGAATGCCAGACTTTAGATCCGTGGATCCATCTTTGTATAGGCAGAGGGTTATGTGCGGTTTTTCAGAGTGGGGCGATGGTGGTAAGGATATCCAATACGAGTGAGCACATATTCTTAAATTTTGTAGAAAATTCACTGGAAAATTATTGAAGTATGCGACGTTAATTGTTATAAGGATATAAGTGATGACATCGTGATTTGTGCGTAAAAAGTAGCCTAGAGCACGGCAATTGGAATGTTAAGTGGGTGTCGTTGGGCTCTGATAACGTGATAACTTTAAGTGAGGAAAGCAATTAACAGGGATAACATGATTGATATATTGCCCCTTAAAGAGGACGCACGGCTTCAGTTTTACCCCTGAATTAATTTTGCATTCGTATGATATTACATTTAGTTGAATGAGGTTTAGGAACTAGCCTTTCCCGTAACTTTTTTTCAAAAAAACCTTACTGAAGCTCAACGCACCTGTCGTAAGCGAAGCTGGTCACTCACTATATAATGAAGACCTATAATTGCTGGTGTAGATAACTTTGGGCATATACGAGTAGATATCATTAGAGATCATGCGAAAAGAACATAGTGGAGTTTAAAGGCTGTCCCTTTTCAATTTAAAATTGTAGACCTTATGTGCGCCTAGAATTTTTTGAAACAGACTTAATGTCCATTTGGAAAACTGCCATAATGTCAAATAGATATTATACTTAAATCCTTTCACCCCTTGGGGCTTGGGCGTCAACAACGCTTGTGTGCCACCTTGTTCGGAGTTCTGCAACGCGTTTGAGCTGCCTACAACTCATTCCCAAAGAGCTTGATTCCTCCTCGACTGTCCTGTGCCATGTTTGCCTGGGGTGTCCCACTGTTCTACCTGCCTGGTTGAGCGGATTCCACTGCATTGGGTATTTCGCAATATTGATGTCGCCGCGGGGTGAAGGGTGTGTTTAATCCACTGCCACTTTTTCCTTCACATAGTAATGTCTATAAGTTCTTTTGTCGTTCTCAGTAAAGTTGTTCGTTGGAGATACGATTGGGCTTAAAGATCCTCAAGATGATTCTTAGAGATCTATTTACGTAGGTTTGCAGCTTGCGTGTGATAGTGGTATCATTCCAAGTACTGCACCCATACAGCAGTACTGATTTTACGTTGGGGAGGAACAGTCGCAGCTTGGTTCTTAAGCTGAGATCATTGCTTTTCCAGACTTCGATAGCAGCTTTTCGCCAACCGCGGTGCCTCCTTCTCGACTGTTCTGCGCCATGTTCTCCTCGGACCGTCAGATATGCTGCTGTCTTGGGTTAAATGGTCCCATTGCATATCATGGTTAGCTATGGAACTGTCACCTTTTCAGAGCGTGTGACCAATCCACTGCCACTTCCGTCGTTGGATGATTGTGCCTTTTGGTTCCTGACGCGTTTTCTCGTTTTCTCGTAAAGGTGTTCGTTAGAGATACCATTGGGTCAGAAAATCCTTTAGATATTGCGCAGGTGCCTGCTAATGAATAGTAATAGTAATGGTGCTACATCTATATAACAGCGCGGATTCAAAGTTGTAGCGGAACAATCCAAGCTTGGTGCTCAAACTAGATGCTCCATCATATTTTGGACAACATTCTGAATGCTAACCTTACTTTGGCGTTGCTGTTTACTATGTCCAGTTTGTTGCTACCGCATCGGTCGAGACAATACTCGACAAGATACTGTAAATCTTCTATTCTCCTTACCGGTTGTTCAGCAACGCATATTTGAGCCGATGAGTTAGTTTCAAGGCTGATAATTTTGGTTTTGCCGTATTCATTTTCACCGACGACGCCAGCTTCCCTCTCCACATCTGCTGTCACT
Organism: Brachypalpus laphriformis; assembly: GCA_945910035.1. Taxonomy (NCBI): domain Eukaryota; kingdom Metazoa; phylum Arthropoda; class Insecta; order Diptera; family Syrphidae; genus Brachypalpus; species Brachypalpus laphriformis. The sequence continues at coordinate 42,666,411 of OX246753.1, forward strand.
TGATGGAAGTCCATAATTTTGTAAGAGGATATGCATACATCGTCAGTGTAGTCAAGATGTTAAAGTTTGGATGTAAGAGTCCATCGATCTCCTCCATTTTCAGTCGACAAAGCTGCACGAAGCACATTGCTAATCATCAATAGGAATAGTATTTGAATCTTAAATTCATCAGACAACCTTCTTCTGTGCAGAACGTGACATATGAAGGGTCCATATGTAGCTTTGATAACAGCAATAAATTTATCGGAATCACCTTTCCTGCGTAAGGCACGGCAAATAAACTCTCTGTTGACACTATCGAATGCCTTCTCAAAATCGATGAACAGCAGGTGAAGTGGCGGTCGATATTCAACGCACTGCTCGATGATGATGCGAAGGGTGTTGATGTGGTAGACACAGGAGGAAACCTACTTACTCGGCATCGAGTGTATTTTCGAGATGTTGTTTGATTCGCTGCAGGATAATTTTAGCTATTATCTTAGCTACAGCAGGCAGTATGCTTTTTCGTCCACTTTCCGCACTCGATTAAATTTCGTTTCTCAGGAAGCTTGACGATCATTCCCTTTTTCTACTCATCAGGAAAGCTCTCAGCTTCCCAAGCTCTTTCTATAAGTGGAAGTAGTAACTCAGCCGATGTTGATGACGCCGCTCGTAAGAGCTCTGCAGCAAAACCGTCAAGTTCTACCGCCTTGTTGGTTTTAAGTACTTTGTTCGCGGTCAAATTTGAACTCTCTTAAAAAGGCAATATCAATGCACGTTCCAAAGACATCGCAATGTAGGAAAGGCAGGCCTATAAACGCCTGGACCACACAAATGCGACGACATCGGCATTTCATTGGCCTCAGTAACCGAGTATTCCAAAATCGGCGGGCCTGCCGATATTTTCTGAGGTCAAATAGGCGAACCCCACAGGCTGGTCAGCAGAAATGCGGTGAAGTGGGAGGGTTATGATCCCTTATTTTCGGATCATAACCTCGCTGATAAAAGGAAGAAGAAGAAGAAGATCGCGGTACTGATCTCATCCTTACTGGAGTTCGTGGTCCGTATTCGGCCATTTCTCACATCGGACACCTCAGTCTGATTCGGGAGGATATCGCCAGCGAATACATGGTTCAAAACCATAGCAAAATTTTACTTCCATCTCTTGAGGTGACCGTCATTCGAAATGAGCAAGGAGCCATGTAGATTTGTCACTGGGTACTGGCCGGAGTTGTGACCACCTGTCAGCTCTTTGGTGATTCTGTAAACGATCCTCCTGTCGCACCTCCTTGCATCTTCTTCTCCTTATCTTACATGAATATCTTCGTATGAAGAAGGTCAGCGTAAGATGGGTGCCACGAATCCTTTGCGCAGTTCAAAAACAGCACAGAGTAGATTATTGCAAGCGACTTTTGGAGCTCTATGGAGACTGTTGCTGGAGACGATAAAATGGTGCCTTATTATGATCCAATAACCTAAGGAGATTCGTTGGAGCGGCACCGTTCTGATGAGCAGCGCCCCAAAAAATCAAGGGTTTCAAAAAGCGCCAAATAGTAGCTTTTAAAAAGCGCAATACAGTGGTGACTAGTGAATATTATGCTTCACTGCTGCATAAACTTCGCGCTATAATAGAAAAAAGATGCGGTAAATGGCAGGGACGTCCCCGTGCAGGGACGGGTTAAGAATATCACTGCAGCGCCCCCCACCAACAACCAGCGCTTGTCGTAAAAGGCGACTAAGGGGGACAAATCAGATCTAGGCAATATAACACCCAAGTGAGCCTAGCGACACATATACTACCTTAAAAACCCTCCCACAAGTGTGCATGTGAGTCCGTGGGTTGACACGACTGGAGATCACCGGTGTCATAAAAGAAAGATCAAACAATAATAAAACAGGAGCATGCACGTGTCAAACAACAAACACCATCGCAATATGGTGCAAAAAATTGTATTGCAAAACTGTATCATTATGGTAATACTTGCAAAAAGGAAAGGCACTACCCCGCCAGGCACTACCACTGCTGTGCATGGTACTGATCCTGGACCGAGCAGAAATGTTCGGGTCAGAGCTATACGGATTCCGGGGGCTAGCAAAATAATGAAACAGTTTGGACGCAATTTGAGGGTCGCGAGTTGGAACGTTGGAAGCATGACCGGTCGAAGTTACGAGCTGGAAGAGATGATGAATAGAAGGCGCGTGGACATCTTGTGTGTCCAAGAGACGAAATGGAAAAACACCGGGAATCGGGCGCGTTTCTTGGACGTTAGGACAAAAGATTACAAGATGTTCTACTACGGAACGGAAAAGTCTAAGAACGGAATCGGTATCATCCTTGCGGCAGAGCTACTTGGAAACGTCTTGAGCATTTCGAAGTCCAGCGACCGTTTGATGTCTCTCAAACTAGTAATACAAGGAGAGGTGTGGAATATTGTCAGTGCATATGCTCCCCACAATGGGTGCAATCAGATAGATAAAGATGCATTTTGGCTAGATTTCCACAATCTCCTTAAGAACATCCCAAAGGAAGAATTTCTGTTTGTTGGAGGAGATTTGAATGGACATGTCGGGAAATCAAACGAAGACTATGAAGACTGCCATGGAGGAGTAGGATATGGCACCAGGAACCTTCCTGGTGAAGACATCCTAAGCATGTGCAAATCACACGGTCTTATCGTGTTAAATACCATGTTCATCAAACAAAGCCGACACCTGATCACTTACAGCAGTGGTGGAGATGAAACTCAGATTGACTACCATTTGGTAGGCAGTTTCATGAAGCCTCGGGTAAAAGATTGCAAAGTGATCCTGGGAGAGGCAATCGCTCGGCAACACCGTCTCCTACTAACAGAAATTTTTATGAAAACACCGAAGAAAAGCAAACAAACAAGGGTCTCTGAGAAAATCAAGTGGTACAATCTGGACAAAGAAAAAGGCGAAGCTTTTGTTTTCGTAATGCAAAATTACCTCTCTCACGCCATCAACAGAGCTGAGGATGAAGAGTGCAGAGCACAAAATATGTGGGATTCCCTACAGCGAACTTGCTTAAAGAAGGCCAAATCACTGCTAGGAGCTTCAAAAGGCCACCATCAACACGCCAAAGAAACATGGTGGTGGAGTGATGAAGCTAAGAAAGTGATAAATGAGAAGAAAGCGGCTTTCAAAGCTTGGTCAAAGTGCCCCTCTAATAATAATGACGATAAAGCTCGCCTCGAAATGGAATACAGATGCTGCAAGAAAAAAGTGAAGAAGAAGTGCGCCCAGCTTCAAGCAGAGAGTACGGAGGGCCTGTATCGGGAGCTGGAGAAAATATTTTCCCCGGTTGCTGATGCAAACCAGGCTATCCAGGAGCTGCGAAGACACAATATGAACAAGAGCGCCACTATCTTCAAAATAGCCGCCCAAAGAAGGAAGAATGCTCAGGAGATTCGTTCGCCAAAGTTCATTAGCAATGCTCATGGAGAGCTTCTTGTGGATGACGGCAAAATTCTGCAGAGGTGGCGGCAGTATTGTGAAGAGCTTTTGAATGAACAGTTTCCTCGGCTATACTTTCCAAGAGCCACCCCTAACTGTGAAGAAATAGCCGACAATACAGTCGAAGAAGTTAGTGAGGCGGTCAAATACTCCAAAAAACGAAAAGCGGTTGGGCCAGACGAGATACCCTCTGAGTTTTGGAAAAAGATGGGAGACATCGGGTTCAGATGGCTCAGAATTCTCATCTCCAAATTCGTGAGAGGTGATCCAATGCCGAATCAATGGAGGGAAAGTTACCTCCTCCCTGTATACAAAGGGAAGGGTGATACGCGAAACTGTGATAACTACCGTTCGGTCAAGCTGATGTCACACACCATGAAGATCGTTGAGCGGGTATTAGGTGGCCGACTGCGAAAAATAATACGGCTATCTGATGATCAGTGCGGGTTTGTCTCGGGTAAATCAACCACAGATGCAATCCAAAGTATAAGGATCATAATGGAAAAACATCGTGATTCCTTAAGGGATTTGCATATTGTATTGGTTGACTTTGAAAAGGCATTCGACAGACAACCACGAGATCTGATATGGGTGACGCTAAGACATCGAGGGGTTCCAGAAACCTATGTGCAGATGATTATGGACATGTACGAAGGAGCAAAGACAAGAGTAAGATGCCCCGCTGGAGTAACCGAAGAGTTCCCAATCAAAGTCGGGGTGCACCAGCGAAGCATCTTAAATCCTTTGCTCTTTATTACAGTCCTTGATTATCTGCTTGAAGGTAAAGTGATGGACCCCAAGGTACATCAGTTATTCTTTGCTGACGATGGAGCCATCATAAGTGAGGATCCTACATCCCTGCAACGAGCACTTGATGTGTGGGTGGACGTTTTGGAGGGAAATAGGTATCGCATTAGTTCAAAAAAGACAGAGTAATTGTGCTGCCCGTTCTCTGATCCACTCAGGCCTATTCCAGACATTTATCTGAATGGAACAGTGCTTCCCAAGTGCGAAAAGTTCAAATATCTGGGATCTATGATCAATAGCAAAGCAACTTGTGATGACGACATCAATCATCGTGTAAGCGTAAGGTGGATGAAGTGGCGAGAAAATTCCGCTATCTTCTGGGACAGAAAAATGCCCCCTAAGTTGAAAGGAAGGCTCTACACCGCAGTTGTACGTCCAGCGCTCACATACGGTTCACAATGTTGGACGATGTACAAAAAGTATGAGAGTAAATTAACGGCAGCTGAGATGAAGATGCTTCGCATGACAGCAGGAAACCATCGTACACAAATTAGAGCGCGGCCGGCTCAGCTGGTATTGCCACGTTCAAAGAAGAGATCATTTGAACCCTGTTAAAAAGGCAATATCTATGCACGTTCCAAAGACATCGCGATGTAGGAAAGGCAGGCCTATAAACGCCTGGATCAGACAAATGCGACGACATCGGCATTTCATTGGCCTCAGTAACCGAGTGATCCAAAATCGGCAGGCCTGCCGATATTTTCTGAGGTCAAATAGGCGAACCCCACAGGCGGATCAGTAGAAATGCGGTGAAGTGGGAGGGCTGTGATCCCTTGTTTTCGGATCATAGCCTCGCTGATAAAAGGAAGAAGAAGATGCGGTAAATGGCAAGATGTGTTCTTCTGCTACACGAAAATGCACCAGTTCACACCACAACTATTGCACAGGCCGCCATACGGAAATGTGGATTCTCACATATTGATTCATCTTATAAGCCAGATTAGGCTCCTAGCGGTTATTTTTTATGCAGCAGATTAAAGTCTCACATTTGAGAAAAAAAAAATGAATAACGATAACGAAATTTGTATACCATTTTAAGGACAAAACTTTAAAATACTTTTTTAATAGCTTAAGGATATAAGTATTTGATCTAAAGAGTGTATTGTTTCAGGGAGGATATATTGAAAAAAAGTCCTTATATAACAGGTCGGGACTGCTTGGACCTTACTTCGTGATATCGAGGTAAGTTCAATGCTCATAGTTGTTAATAATAAAACACGATTTTGACCGCAAACATAAGAATATAGTTATTTTACCACAATCCTTTACACAGTTTCGTTGCGTCGCAGATTTGTATAAGCTTACAATCCTGAATATCTCGTTCCAACAGTAAAACATGTTGGGGGCAGTGCGATGATTTGGGGGCTCTTTGAGGTCAGGTAGAGTGGGAAATCCATTCATTTGACGAGAACGAAAAATCGATACCTATATTCAAACGCTGAAGCAAACACTGTACACATCTATAGCAAAATTATTTGAAACACGAAGAAATCAAGCAATAATCCAACCGGATAATGCTTCATGAAGCACTGCAAAGAAAAACAATGCTTGTTTCCCGCAAAATCAGGCTTAGGTATTCAAGTGGCCTGGTGAGACGCCTGACCTTAATCCAATTAAGCATCTATGTGGCCATCTAAGAAAGAAACCATCAAATGAGTATAGAGCATAGGAAAAATACTTCTACAACGCAATCAAGAAGTCATAAAAGCCAAGAATGGGAAAACTTTATAACACCTCAAGCAAGGTTAGCTGACGCTCAAGCACTTCCTCTTTACGCATAAGCATCGTGAAGCACAGGCGAATCAACAACAGGGGCATAAGATCCATCTGCATAGGACAGAATGGGAAGAGACGAAAGGCGTGAAAGTATTAGGGGATAAGTTTAGTCTTAAGAGCCGAACTCTGTAAGGGTCGGTGGGAATGGACTGGCAAATGTTTCAAGATCGAGCAGCTCGATTTTTGCGGACAACTCCAGAGAGCTAAAGTTAAATAGACTACATAATAACATAAAAAAAAAAAAAGAATTGAAAAACAGAATTTTTCTTAAATGGTTTGGATGGTTGGCATACACCAACTCATCTCTAAGATTTGGTCAGACTCTGGTATATGCCTGATGAATGGAATCTCAGAAAGTAGACCCCCTCAACTGCGCCAATTATAGAGGCATCAGTTTCCTCAACATCACGTACAAGATCTTTTCTGCGATATTGTGTGAACGCCTGAAACTTTTTATCAACAGCCTGATTGGCCGTGATTGATATCAGTACAGTTCCAAGCCAGGAAGAAAGTCAACCATCGATCAAATCTTCGCAGTTCGGCAAATCCTGGAGGAAACCCAAGAAGTCCAAATCAATACTCATCGTCTTTTTATCGATTTGAAGACCGCCTATGACAGCATCTATGCAGAGGTGCTTTATAGAGCCATGTCTATAATCTGTTTCATTAAAATTGTCAGTACAGGGCTTATGGGGGAGCTTTCTTTTTAAACACTGGTGTCTGTACATGTTTTCATGGCACTTAGTTAGAAAAATTGCCACCGAAAAAAAAACCAAACCACTGACTTAGACACAATTTGTTTTTATAATTTTCCTAAAATTCGCACCTCACCATAACCAGCCTGCCACACAGCCGATGGCAGAATGATCGGGTCGCCATCAATCCCCGCTGTGTTGCCACTTCGTGGGGAATTGCAGTCCAAAATTTGATGAAAGGGGAAAAGGGGAATCTTCTCTAATAAAATGTTAAAATAAAAAAAGAATCTCAATAACTTTTAATTGAGTTACAAAGCAATAACAAAAGAGCATGACGTGTTAATAGCTATGCGTAAACGTAACTCACACGCATGCATTCTTCGTAAACAGGTAGCAGGTCTTATACGATTAAGGATAATCCTTTAGAGTCGTACTGCCGTGCGTTCAATTCAACGATGATAGCCGGTAAGTGCGAGTTAAACAAGCACTCTTAAATGTCGAAACATATATGTAGCTAATACAAAAGCAATTGCCACATCGCCATCAGTTAGTTCAATGTTCAGCAAAGTCACCCCTGATGCTAGTCACCATAAAAGAAACAGCTGAATTGCATAATGTGCCATTGCATACTATTGACCATCTCGTGTCTATTTGTCAAAAAATATTTTTTCCTGATTCAAATATTGCGGCCGACATGACCTTAGGAAGAACAAAATGTTCTAAGGTTATTGATAATTTGTGTACATTTCTCTTATTTAGAAGCCAAGGAACGAGTGATGAAAAGAAAGAAAACTGCGATGAAGAAACTTAATTCCTCCTTATTTGTCGCGAACACTAAAGACAATATTTTTATCAATAATTGTTTTACTAGTTATACAAGCAAAAAAATTAAAGTTGAAAAGAACTATAAATACTTATAGTTCCAAAATTCGAAATTTTTAATGAGAAAGGTTGAGAAAGGTAGGGTTGTTGCTATAAGATCATTTCTTGGTTTTTCATCACTGAAAGAGTAAGTATCTTTCATTGTTTTTCTTTTAAAAAATCATTTTGATGACAGATTTAAATATTATAGACAATCTTTTAAGCAACAACCCAACCGCTATGACAATAGTAAACACTGATGATGAGGTTTTTTATTGCAATTCGAATGAGGGCAATTCGTTTTTTTGTTGTGCATCAAAACATACGTAGTTTGCGGCAAAATTTTGATTTGTTGGTTTGAAATCTGGAAACGCCTGTGTTCCTACCCGATCTTATATTTATAAGTGAGATATGGATTTTTAACTGTGAAAAGGAAGATTATTTTATTCCGGGCTATAATTTGTATACAAATACTAATGAAACCTATGCTGCAGGCGGAGTGGGAGTTTTTGTTCGTGATTCCTTGAATTTTGGTAATTATAAAGTAAATTGTCTCAATTTTTTGAGTGCGGATGTGATTGAATTGTCTTGCAATATGTGTAATGAAGTTTTCAAATTTGTTTGTGTGTACAGGTTACACTTTTATGATACCTCAGTATTTTTAAATGAATTTTCACTGTTTTTAAAGAACGAAAAAGCGGCTAATCTTGTCTTATTAGGTGATATAAATATTGACATTCTTACTTCGAATGCTACATCAGACTTCTACCTTACATCAATGGCTGAGCATGGTTTTTCCTCTTTTGTAAATGAAACTACTCGTACTAAACGTATTTCAAATACTTGTCTTGACCATGTGTTTGGTCGTTTTGCAAAAATATACTTGGTTCAATGTGTTGGTGTCAACGTCGAACTAGACATTACTGATCACTGCATGACGGGTATTTTTTTTACTACTCTAAAAAGTAGGAAGACAGCAAAATATATTTCATCGCCTAGAGCAAATAAGGTTAATTTCTTTTATCTGAAACATGGGAAGAAATCTGTGTGGAACGTAACGCTTCTATGGCTTGTGATTTGTTTTTAGCTTTTCTTCAAATTACATTAGCAATTGTACTTACACTGTTGTTCGTGAAAAATCGAATGAGAGGCTTAAACCATGGACAAATCATTCGGTGTTAAAAAAACTAAATTTAAAAATAAATTCAGAAAAAAATGCCTCAAGCATCCACTTAACCTAGCACTAAAAATCAGATACAAGACTTTGAGTAAGAAAGTTAATTAGGAAATTAGGATAGCTAGGTGTAGATACTACTACTCTAAAATTCAAAGTGCACTTGGTAAACCTAGAAGGGAATGGAGGGCTATAAATAGTATCTTCTTCTTCTTCTTCCTTTTATCAGCGAGGCTATGATCCGAAAACAAGGGATCACAACCCTCCCACTTCACCGCATTTCTACTGATCCGCCTGTGGGGTTCGCCTATTTGACCTCAGAAAATATCGGCAGGCCTGCCGATTTTGGATCACTCGGTTACTGAGGCCAATGAAATGCCGATGTCGTCGCATTTGTCTGATCCAGGCGTTTATAGGCCTGCCCTTCCTACATCGCGATGTCTTTGGAACGTGCATTGATATTGCCTTTTTAACTGGGTTCAAATGATCTCTTCTTTGAACGTGGCAATACCAACTGAGCCGGTCACGCTCTATTTTTTGTACGATGGTTTCCTTGATGTGAAAGCTTCCACGGATCTTCGAACTTCTTATTCGATCAAGCTTTGTCACTCCTGCTGTCATGCGAAGCATCTTCATCTCAGCTGCCGTTAATTTACTCTCATACTTTTTGTACATCGTCCAACATTGTGAACCGTATGTGAGCGCTGGACGTACAACTGCGGTGTAGAGCCTTCCTTTTAACTTAGGGGACACTTTTCTGTCACAGAATATAGCGGAATTTTCTCGCCACTTCATCCACCCTACGCTTACACGATGATTGATGTCGTCATCACAAGTTGCTTTGCTATTGATCATAGATCCCAGATATTTGAACTTTTCGCACTTGGGAAGCACTGTTCCATTCAAATAAATGTCTGGAATAGGCCTGAGTGGATCAGAGAACGGGCAGCACAAGTACTCTGTCTTTTTTGAACTAATGCGATACCCATCTCCCTCCAAAACGTCCACCCACACATCAAGTGCTCGTTGCAGGGATGCAGGATCCTCACTTATGATGGCTCCATCGTCAGCAAAGAATAACTGATGTACCTTGGGGTCCATCACTTTACCTTCAAGCAGATAATCAAGGACTGTAATAAAGAGCAAAGGACTTAAAACGCTTCCCTGGTGTACCCCGACTTTGATTGGGAACTCTTCGGTTAATCCAGCGGGGCATCTTACTTTTGTCTTTGCTCCTTCGTACATGTCCATAATCATCTGCACATAGGTTTCTGGAACCCCTCGATGTCTTAGCGCCACCCATATCAGATCTCGTGGTTGTCTGTCGAATGCCTTTTCAAAGTCAACCAATACAATATGCAAATCCCTTAAGGAATCACGATGTTTTTCCATTATGATCCTTATACTTTGGATTGCATCTGTGGTTGATTTACCCGAGACAAACCCGCACTGATCATCAGATAGCCGTATTATTTTTCGCAGTCGGCCACCTAATACCCGCTCAACGATCTTCATGGTGTGTGACATCAGCTTGATCGAACGGTAGTTATCACAGTTTCGTGTATCACCCTTCCCTTTGTATACAGGGAGAAGGTAACTTTCCCTCCATTCATTCGGCATTGGATCACCTCTCACGAATTTGGAGATGAGAATTCTGAGCCATCTGAACCCGATGTCTCCCATCTTTTTCCAGAACTCAGAGGGTATCTCGTCTGGCCCAACCGCTTTTCGTTTTTTGGAGTATTTGACCGCCTCACTAACTTCTTCAAATGTAATGTCGGGTATTTCTTCACAGTTAGGGGTGGCTCTTGGAAACTATAGCCGGGGAAACTGTTCATTCAAAAGCTTTTCACAATACTGCCGCCACCTCTGCAGAATTTTGTCGTCATCCACAAGAAGCTGGCCATGAGCATTGCTAATGAACTTTGGCGAACGAATCTCCTGAGCATTCTTCCTTCTTTGGGCGGCTATTTTGAAGATAGTGGCACTCTTGTTCATATTGTGTCTTCGCAGCTCCTGGATAGCCTGGTTTGCATCAGCAACCGGGGAAGATATTTTCTCCAGCTCCCGATACAGGCCCTCCGTACTCTCTGCTTGAAGCTGAGCGCACTTCTTCTTCGCTTTTTTCTTGCAGCATCTGTATTCCATTTCGAGGCGAGCTTTTTCGTCATTATTATTAGAGGGGCACTTTGACCAAGCTTTGAAAGCCGCTTTCTTCTCATTTATCACCTTCTTAGCTTCATCACTCCACCACCATGTTTCTTTGGCGTGTTGATGGTGGCCTTTTGAAGCTCCTAGCAGTGATTTGGCCTTCTTTAAGCAAGTTCGCTGTAGGGAATCCCACATATTTTGTGCTCTGCACTCTTCATCCTCAGCTCCGTTGATGGTGTGAGAGAGGTAATTTTTCATTACGAAAACAAAAGCCTCGCCTTTTTCTTTGTCCAGATTGTACCACTTGATTTTCTCAGAGACCCTTGTTTGTTTGCTTTTCTTCGGTGTTTTCATAAAAATTTCTGTTAGCAGGAGACGGTGTTGACGAGCGATTGCCTCTCCCAGGATCACTTTGCAATCTTTTACCCGAGGCTTCATGAAACTGCCTACCAAATGGTAGTCAATCTGAGTTTCATCTCCACCACTGCTGTAAGTGATCAGGTGTCGGCTTTGTTTGATGAACATGGTATTTAACACGATAAGACCGTGTGATTTGCACATGTTTAAGATGTCTTCACCAGGAAGGTTCCTGGTGCCATATCCTACTCCTCCATGGCAGTCTTCATAGTCTTCGTTTGATTTCCCGACATGTCCATTCAAATCTCCTCCAACAAACAGAAATTCTTCCTTTGGGATGTTCTTAAGGAGATTGGGGAAATCTAGCCAAAATGCATCTTTATCTATCTGATTGCACCCATTGTGGGGAGCATATGCACTGACAATATTCCACACCTCTCCTTTTATTACTAGTTTGAGAGACATCAAACGGTCGCTGGACTTCGAAATGCTCAAGACGTTTCCAAGTAGCTCTGCCGCAAGGATGATACCGATTCCGTTCCTAGCCTTTTCCGTTCCGTAGTAGAACATCTTGTAATCTTTTGTCCTAACGTCCAAGAAACGCGCCCGATTCCCGGTGTTTTTCCATTTCGTCTCTTGGACACACAAGATGTCCACCCGCTTTCTATTCATCATCTCTTCCAGCTCGTAACTTCGACCGGTCATGCTTCCAACGTTCCAACTCGCGACCCTTAAATTGCGTCCAAACATTTTCATTATTTTGCTAACCCCCGGAATCCGTATAGCTCTGACCCGAACATTTCTGCTCGGTCCAGGATCAGTACCATGCACAGCAGTGGTAGTGCCTGGCGGGGTAGTGCCTTTCCTTTTTGCAAGTATTATCATAATGATACAGTTTTGCAATACAATTTTTGCACCATATTGCGATGGTGTTTGTTGTTTGACACGTGCATGCTCCTGTTTTAGTATTGTTTGATCTTTCTTTTATGACACCGGTGATCTCCAGTCGTGTCAACCCACGGACTCGCATGCACACTTGTGGGAGGGTTTTTATGGTAGTATATGTGTCGCTAGGCTCACTTGGGTGTTATATTGCCTAGATCTGATTTGTCCCCTTAGTCGCCTTTTACGACAAGCGCTAGTTGTTGGGGGGGCGCTGCAGTGATATTCTTAACCCGTCCCTGCACGGGGCAGGGCTATAAATAGTATCATTGATGGCAATTCTCCCGGTATCAAAAATTCGATTGTACTGTGTAATGATGATGATCCTGAAACAGTATAAAATAAATTTAATGATTTCTTTTCTACGGTCGGTCTTATGTCTAGTAGTGAGTCTCCTACATATTGTAACCGTTGTGCTGGAACAATTTTAATTGAAGACAATGTGAGGAATAGAAGCTTCTTTTTTATTGAAATCACAGGCTTAACTGTTAATCGCTTAACAACTCTAGTTCCTGTGGTAATGATGGTATTTCCAATCTTATACTTAAAAAAATAGCGCTGAATATAGTTGACATTCTTGTCTATATTTTCAACTTAAGTGTTTTTTCTGGAAGTTTTCCTGATAAATTAAAGTGTGCTAATGTAACACCCCTTTATAAAAAGAGCAGTAAAAGTGATAAAAACAATTATAGGCCAATTTCCTTATTACCTGCCATTTCAAAAGTTTTTGAAAAAGCTGTTAAAAGTAGAGTGCTGGCTTATTTTACAAAAATTAATTTTCTTAGTCCTGCTCAGTTTAGGTTTAGAGAAGGCCTTTCCACAGAAGATGCCTTCTTGGAGAGTTTTGCTCTTTTATATACAAAGGATTGGATGACAGAAAATGTTGCGCCGATCTCTTCGTGGACATCACCAAAGCTTTCGACATGGTTAACCACAACGTTCTTCTTGATAAATTATATTGTGCAGGTTTTCGTGGCTTTATACATACTTGGTTTGAGTCCTACTTAAGCAATAGAACCCAAAAAGTCAAAATAAATGATTTTGTTAGTAGCTTGAAAACATTAAAATTAGGTGTCCCTCAAGGATCAGTTCTTGGTCCCATACTGTTCCTTATCTATATAAATTCATTATTTAGTCAGCCATTTATAGGAAAAGTCACAGCCTTTGCTGATGATCTTGGCTTTGCATATCGTTTAGATAATCCTTTGAACTTAAGTGCTGATGTAAGTTATGATGTTCACCTTCTGAGATTATGGTTTGCAGAACACAAACTAGTTATCAGTGTCAAAACTAAATTGATGCACTTCAGTCTAAATATGCAAGAGTCTCCTGACTTTGAAATTTGCTTTCATCCAAAAAATGGTGATAGTTCCAATGCGTTAAATTGTATTTGTACAGTGTCAAGCAATCAAGCATCTTGTGATACGAATTGTTTTAAAATTCAATAAGTTAAGCAGTTCAGATGCTTAGGTATTACTATTGACTAAAATATGAATTGGTCCGAACATATTTGAACTTTAAAACAATATTTACGATCTGCTGTCCGAAGTTTCTATCGTCTCAAAAAATTCTGTGATAATAAAACCTTAAAATCGGTATATTTTGGTATATTCGAATCAAAATTACAGTACGGTATGAGTTGTTGGGGGATCGCCTACCAAACCAAGCTACAGCCATTGGTCGTCTTGCAAAAGTGTGCCATTCAATTAATGTTGTCGTCAAGCCCACTTTTCGTACCACTTTATTGAAAAACTTCTATACTGTTGCATCTTGTAAATTATTTAATAGGTTTCCTATGAATATTCGAGTCATAAGATCGTTGTCCGACTTCTTAAAAAACGTTAAGATATGGCTTCTCGGTTTCGATCATGAAGAAATTAAAGTTTTGCTGCCATATGTTATTTAAACTCTAGTACGTCATTGTATAATTGTTCTGCTTCTAGATAAGAAATCTCGTTATCTTTTCTTTTTCTCTCTCTTTTATTGCTAAAAACTGTTTTTGTTCTTTATAAATTAATTGAATACTGTTCACGGCTTTTTTGAAGATATATTGTTCTAAGAAGTGACATTACCACTATTTTAAAATCTTTAAATAACAATGTCACTACCTATTCTTAATTTTAATATAAAGAATAATGAATAAATAAAAAAAAAAATAATAATATTCTAGCTAAAGTTGAGGATAACCGCTTAGTAGAAATTCTGCAAATAACGCTTTTCTCAATATTATTTGATGATGGTACCCACATTTCAAATCAAAAAGTTTGTGTTGCTTGGCGGGATACACAGATCCTACGAGTACATACAACATTCACCATTCACATTGAATTGCTGGAAATAATTAAATCATATACCACTGATTGTTATTATTACTGTTATTACTGATGAAAATTATTGTGGGGAATCAATGGGGAATGCCACCACAAAGAATGGGGAAAAAGCGGAATTTGAAGGTCTGTGATGGGGAATTTCACTTAAAGCGGCTGGCAACACTGTGTGTGAATGGCAAATATGAACATTAAAACAGTGTTCCAATTAGTACATACATACGTACATTTTCAATGGCCCGCTAATCCTTCATGAGGGTCGCGGGGGTAGGATGCTCAGGTGGACTCTCCATCCTTCTCGATCCTCCGCCATTGACTCCAATTCATCAGGAGGAATCCCTAGGCGGCCCCAGGAGAGATGTCAGACTTGGTCCAACCATCTATTTCTAGGCCTTCCGCATAGTCGCCTACCTGATGGCATGGCAATCATGGCGCGTCTTGGAAGCCGGTCTGGGGCCTACGCACTACGTGACCAAACCATCGAAGCATGGACTTTGTTCCCATTAGTAAGTCAAAGCAAATTGTTGCAGCTTTTTCTATGGGTTTTGCCAAAGAACTTTGGGATTTTGTGCTTTGAGAACCAATAAATGAATTTGAGTGAGGGTGTTGCCACTTGATTTTTTATTTTTTTCCTGGCAAAATCGTTAAAATGCAGTTAAACTATTTTTCGCTTTTTGTGCTTTATAATTTGGAATTTTTACGTGCGTATAGTGATATTTTCTTTCTTGTGCTTTATAATTTATATAAAACTAGAATTTCAGCAAAATCGAGGTGGGGTCCACTTTGTACATAATTATCTTTATTTCGTTCAACAAATTGTTTTTTTTTTAAACCAGCAGATAGTAATCCTGCGGGCATTACTCTGCGATCTACGGCAGTTTGTCATGCATCCAACCCAACCCAGTGAGAGCTTAAAAGAGAGACAGGTTTATGCAAGCTATTCCAACAAGACTGAGAGGCAAACATCTTATCTTCCCTGTACTGATAATTGTAATGAAACAGAGTATAGTTTTGACATCCCTGCCAAACTTGTCCGTCTGTGCAGAATGAGAAGTCTCTAAATCCAACCTGTAGTTTTATGATTTGGATTTGTTTAATATTTTTCCCTGAGACCTCCTCAACTGAGTTAAAAAAGGGTTTGTCCATAGCTCATTGTCTGCCCTAGTTAGTGCCGGACAGGCGCATATATCTGTGGCCACAAGGCATAACAGCATAAGTGCCTCTTCACATTTCAGAAAACGTATGTCAAGATGTCCTTATGGTCTCATTCTCCTGCCCTTAAACCGCTACAAATAATGAATTCCACACATATTGGTACACTGTTTCAGCGTTGTAGGTTAACATTTCCTAAGAGAAGATTATATAAAAAATATTAAAAATAAAAAATATTTTAATATTGGCATATAAATAGTATACTTATGCTGTTATGCTTTGGGACCACAGATATATGGGCAAGGGTCTCTTTTTCCGTAATGTGTGCTATGTGGGATACTTAATCTGGCTGGATGTCTGGTGGTGATAGCTGTTATTCTGATCTGTTATGTCTTTACGCGTTCTGTTTAGGAAATCGTTAGTTTTTACCTCGTTGTAATTTGTCCACATATTTCTAGATATGATACAAGTTGGCATCCTAGTCCATCTGAGGTTGGCTTTGATAATAAATTTTGAGGAGATTTTCGCTTTGACTGCTCGCACAGAATGTGAACTAATTCTCCTCGTAAACAGTTGATGGCTGAGCCTTGCCTGGCCAGTGCGTTTCTATAAATGTTACTGTTCTCTGGAACCCAAATCAAGACAATCTTGCACTGACTTATTAGCAAAGCTAGCTCATTTCGGCATTCTTGTACTAGTTTGGAGGATATAGTAACCTACGCAATGCCTTGGATAGCAGCTTCGCTATCAATCAATAAGGCGAGTTTTTCCATTGGCGTCATATTTGTGTATAATTTAATCTGGCGGCATGCTTCGCAGATAGCGTGTAACTCCGCTTGAAACACACTGGCAGTGTCCGGAGGTCTGCACCGACTTTGCCCACATTCTATATATGTATGAACTGTCTGTGTAGATTGTTAGATCGAAATCTTGTGAGGAATTGTACGTCCAAACGCTTTGTAAAATATATTTTGAGGATGATGTAATCTGTTGGAGTCGATACAATTTCTCTAAGTAGAGAATCCAGAACATTACTATGGACATAGAGTTTCACAGTCTGGCTCCAAAACTCTCTGAGTCTGATTGCACTACATAGCACACCAAGTTTTTAAGAGTGCCTATTCAATTTCTACAAAATTTATTATTTTGTTTATATTTCACAATTCCCCCTTGCTAAGGCTTACTTACTTAAGATGAAGCAATCCTTTCAAATATCCTCTCCAGCGAGGAATATTTTCAGTCAGCTACCGGTCTGTTGATCAGCTTCAGTTATCTTTCAAAAATTTCATAAAATCAGCAATATCGTGCAACCCCAAATACTCGTAAGCATCATTCTATAACACAAACAATCCAGTTATGAAACTAAAATTCATAAAGTCCTTTAACTTTTTTTAGTCCAAATTTTTCTACAAATACCTTGACTGGCACAAGTAATTCAAAAAAGATTTAAAAAAAACTTCCTAAAGTTTTACATTATGAAAAGTTGCTTTCGCTACATTTTGAGTCAAAGTCCCCATTTACTGACTGCCGACATTCACCTCAATTACTAGCACTTTGTGAAGAAGTAGAAAAAATTACATTTCGCTAATTTCCATTTATACCGGAGTGTTTCTGCAGAGAAAAACTCTTAACCCATCTCGCATTCACACAAGTAATTTCTGCACTTACACTTGCCATATGGCCGCTAATGCTTCCCAACTCTATCTGTAAGCGAGAATCGAATCCTTTTCACTGCTCACCTGAATCAACCACCGAAAAAAGGAGTTCAGTGTACATATGCACACTTCTGGCTTTTACCATTCTATCTTTGGTAGTACGTGAACTTTTCATATTTTTTCTTTCACTTTTCAATCAGGATAAACATTCTACATCCACTCATATGGCAGGATTTTTATGCATTGCGGGTGCAAACATACCCCCACAGAATGTACTTTCTACCACAGTCATGACCTTCATCCGTGTACTTCCGCTAGACCAACAGCAAATGTGTATAAATCTGACCAATTTTAGAGATCATTTGTGTAAACTCTGCATGCAACTGCGGAATACGTATCTTTACCCTCCTGAGATACGGACATCTCCTGTGCGAAGGATATACGATGAAATATTTGCATAAATGAACAAACCGGCCGGATAACTATTTGCTACACCAAAGGAGTTCAGCATGTGTGTGTGCCGAGGCGATACACTTGGGTAGAGTTGGAGAAATAACACACCCTCAAATGGCGAATAAGAAAAGGTCCTGTTTGTGGCATTTGAATAAATTGTAAGTCCTTCTTAAATGTCAACGGGCCTTAAGATTTTGGCTTCTTATTTTTATTTTTTTTTTACGACAGGTTCTTGGTGTTCAACTCCTACTGATCTGGGAAATTTGTTTTGGCCGACATTATGTCCCACTGGAAAATGAATATATGTGCAGTTTGTCCTTGACATCACCTGGGAGTGGACACCTGGGGTTACCAAGGGGCGACAGGTTGATGTTAGACTTTTGTTTTTTCCTGGAAAATATTGTGTCCTTCGACAAGAGTATACTTGGAGGATTAAAGTGTTTTGAGAGAAAAGTAAGAAGGGCAGGAGATGAAGGTGGAGATTAGGAAAATAAGTTTGATTGGCGGGTCGATGTTGATGTATCGACGGTGGTGGTTGATGTATTTTTGAAGACACCTCCATCGGATTCAGTGGGCAAATCTGTGTTGAATGAATTTTAAAGAAAAAAAAAAAATACTGGCATTGGTGGGAAAAAGAAATAAATCTTCAGGGATTATATCACCTTGGATCTAGTTTCCAAGGTTGTCTTGACATGAGTCCAATTCTCAAAAGTAAGGTAACTTTTCAATATTAAGAAGGCAATACGATTAGAATGCATTTATTTTAAGAAAAAAAATTATAAGTGCCAGATTACAGAGGTATTAAGAAAGGTGCCTTGCCCAGTTATACACTGACTTGCGGCTAAGTCGACATTATGTCTGTATAATGTTAGCAAGTTCAATGCGGCAATCGAAAGGTTTAGCACTGCAGACGCCGGATTTTCTAGGCATCGTGGCGTCGAAAATACGTCAAACGTAACCACTATTTATTCTATTTAACAGCAAGTAGCTTCTCTTGTGGTATGATAATAATTACTAATTACTTACCTAGGAGGCGCTACAGTTTGGGGTGAACCTGGGAATCAACCAACAAGCCTCTCCATTTAGCTCTGACTTTAGCTAATTGCCTCCAGTTGCGCACTTCAAGTTGGTCGTAGTCCTTTTGAACTTGTGCGCGCCACCTACGGCGAGGACGCCCTCTACTGGGTCGTCCCTCCGGTTTATATTCGAAGACTCTGTGTGCCGGAGCGTTGGTGTCCATTCGCTCTACATGTCCTAACCACCTCAGACGTCCAATACGGAGTTTTCTGACAAGATCGATGTCGCTGTACAGTTCGTATATACGTAGTTCGTTACTGAATCTACTCCTCCAAAACCTGTCAGAGAAAATGAGACCAAATATGTTACAAAGAACTTTTCTCTCGAAGCGACTGAAGATATCATTATTCTCTTTTAATAAAGTACATGTTTCAGCGCCGTAAAGCAGGACTGAGTGATCAGAGTCTTATACCGAGTTCTTCGGCTTTACTGTTGAATTGCCTTATAAACCCAAAAAAAACAACGATTGGCAAGAGTTATTCTTCGTTTGATTTCTGTGCTGATCTTGTTTTTTGAGTTTATAGCAGAGCCAAGGTAGAGAAAGTCGCTAATTACCTCGAGGTTATAGCTGGCCACTGTGACATTCTATCCAATTCGTCGGTGTTGATTGTCTCTTCTTGTTGACAGGTGGCTTACTTGGCATTGCCTTCGTTTATCGCTAAACCCATATTGCCGCTTCTGCTTCAATGCTTGCCAACGGATCAGGGACAGCCCGCTGAGTTCTTCCAATAATGTCAATATCGTCGGCGTATGCAAGCAGTATTATGGGCTTTTGATAGATTGTGCCTCTGGTGTTGGCTTCTTAGTTCCGCACAATCCGTCCAAGTACAATATTAAAGAAGTCACATGACAACGCATCACCTTGTCTAAAACCTTTTTTGACATCAAAGGTCTCGGTGAGATCATTACCGACCTTGATGGAGCAGCGAGCACATCATCCTGACGAACAAGTTTGGCAGGGATGTCTAAACTAGATATGACCCTATAAAGCTCTTCTCTATAGATGCTGTCATATGCGGCCTTGGAATTGATAAAGAGGTTATAAGTATCGATTTGGACTTCTTTGGCTTTTTTCAGGATCTGCCGAAGTGTGAAGATTTGATCGATGACGGACTTTCCTGGCCTGAAACCGCACTGATAGGGGCCAATCAAAGGTTTCAGGTGTTCACACAATGTAGCAGAAAAGATCTTGTATGCGATGCCGAGGTGGTCTCCTTTCTTGTGGATCGGGCAAATGATGCTGAGATTCCATTCATCAGGCATACACTCGTCTGACCAAATCTTAGAGATGAGTTGGTGTATGCTCTCTAGCAGCCACGTTGGATTTGAGCTGGAATATTGCTATCCTCACTTCGTTTTGGTCAGGTGGACGGAGATTTTGACTATCATCGTCTATGTTAAATGGTTCAATAGCCGTTATGCGGTCTACAGAAGTAGTTTTTCCATCGCCCAATACGATTTTAACGTCGTATTTAGGACGTTGCTCCTATGTTTTGTCGAGGAGCTCGTAAAAACAATCTTTGGTGGCAGGGTCCTTTTCTTCCGTGGGGGCATGAACACATATAAGGCTAATGTTAGCGAATTTAGCCTTGATCAAGAGTCATAATAGGCTCGCTCACGTGACGGAAGCCTATGACGTCTTGGCAAAAGTCTGCCGCGTGTAACAAATCATCCCAACATGCTCTGCCTGTTGCCTCTGTAGCAAACACCATAGTAGATGTCACAGCTTATGATCTTTTTTTTGCCCGGCCCATCCCATTGCAATCCCTGGATCGCAGTTATATCTGCTTTATAGGAGTCTAGAGCCTCTGCTAATTGTTCGGCTGCATGTGGTCTGTAAAGGAATAGAACATTCCACGTACAGATCGGAAGGTCGTTGTCCTTATTACATTTGCTGGGGTCGTCATCAGTTGAGTCGTCCTTATCCGAGGCTTGTGGTTGTTTCGGAACCATTCGTTTTTTACGTAGTAGGGAGTTACCCCGACGGCACAACCCCCAAGTGAGCTAGTTAATATCAGCATCGGCAACCTCCAGCGCTTCATAATAAGTTCCCAATGGTTCCAGGGGAAGTTCTCCCTAGGGATGATGAATGCATGTGGTTTCATAATGGGACTACTCTGACCTTAGTGAGGTTGCATTTTGAAGCCTCCCACTCTTACCTCATCTAACCTATGTTTACCAACTAGTATTCGAAGCGTGTGGATTGCGTCTGTTGTAGATTTTCCGCTCACAAAGTCGAACTGATTTTCGGTGGCGTCGGTGATGTTCGGAAGGCTTGCGTCCAATATTCTTTCTCATATTTTCAGGCAGTGTGCCGTTAGTTTTATTCCTCGATAGTTAGAGCAACTTCTTGCATCACCCTTATTCTTAGAAAATGGGACTGAAATACTAGTTCGCTACGTCTTTGAGATACCATTGTATGTTATTTTATTGAATAGTGCTGTAAGCCACTCTATGCTTTCGCCTCCTAACAGGTTGAAGACTTCAGATGTGATTTTGTCGGGACCCACTGCTTTATTATTTTTCATTTGACTAATTGTTGATCGAACTTTAGAATCTGTGATGATGTTGTTTGGTCCTTCTGCAGGATCTAGAAGAACTATTTTGTTACAAGGGAATTCTTCGTTCGACAGCTCTTTGTACTATTCTAGCTAACGTGATTTTATTTAGCGATCCATCGTAAGCAAAAATATACTTCATGGCTCGATATTTTCCAATTAAACTAAAAGTCTTATGAATATCGTTGAACACACCTTTGGACACTAATCTTTAATAGTAAAAGTGTATCTCATTTGAAGTTCATTCGAATGAAATGCATAAGTAAAGGGTATTATGGCAAATCTTCAGATTCACTAACCACACTGAAGGAATTCGATCTTAAAAGCATTCCATCCTCTTCTGCAGCTCTAAGGTCAGCACTTACTACACAATGGCAGTGAATTTAATTCAATGCAGCCCCAGGTCAAGGACTACAGCCACATTCTTCCTCTTCTTCTTCCATAAACATGTCAGCCATGCAAATCAAAAGATTTTCTCTTAATTCTAGTCCTTGACCAATCTGTATCTCAATTACAGCATACAAGGGGTTTCCTTAATCGCTTTGCTTAACATTGCGAAAAACATCTTTCATCCATTCATCGGGTCTCTTTTATTACTAAAGAAGCGCTCACTACTCACTCAGGTTTCTTCCTTTTTCAATGCAACTAGCCCGAAGGAGCACAGAAACTACTTTTCCATCCTCAAACCCAAATGGAATTCTAGATGACTTCACCGATACACCACTACCCACACACACATTGCACATGAATACTGCATCACACACAAGGACCTTTTAACCGAATTCTGTTCAAATTTAATTCCATTTTCAATGCTTCCCCTCCCCGCCCCCTTATAAGGAGCATTAATCAATATTTGCAATGGAAAAACCCTCTTCGGCAGGCCAGCAATGACTTAAGAAATATTATTTCTTCTCCCTCTCTTCGGCCGCATACTAACCAAGGTTCTGAGGTGCTCTCCAAAAAAATATTATATGTTTACCTTGTGTGTTGTATACCATAATCATCATCAAAAGCTGTTCAAAGGATCCGCTTTTGAATAGTGTGTAGGACATTTCAAAGGATTACCCTTTACATGGCTTCGGGCGCTAGAGTTCTAATTGGAAGTTTAGCAACATGAAAATGTATTTCAATGACTGGGATAAGGATGAAGTCTTACTTTAATGCGATCTGTGGATTAACAAAGGACATTTCAAGGATATTAAAGGCAAAGTTTTGGTTGTTGTTTTTTTTGATTTTTTTGCATTTTATTATAAAAACTCTCAGTGAGACTTTTTTCATTCATTAATTAAAATTTACTTTATCTATACATCACTAATATATTTTATTTATATGTATATCCGTTTCTTTTTTAGGTTTTTAGTTTAATTTTTGTTTTGTAATAAATATATATATTTTTAAATATTTTTTGTTTTGTTTTTCACGTTAAAAACTCTTTTTACAGTTTGCTTTTTTCCTTAAAGAAAAATATTATTTTGTTTTTTAATATATAAAATAGGTCTTAAAGAAATAAATGTTTTATTTTTTATTTTTTTTAATATTAAGAACATATTTGAGCCTTAGATTTTTGGTAATTAAATTATATTCTATTTAACGATGGGTACAGATTTTTAAAAACAATAAATTTAAAGAGATAAACAAGGCTTAAGTACACATTATGATTCACAGAAAGTTCCACCAGAAGAATTTGGAAAAAGCTTAAGGATCTAAACAGAATGCCTGGGTTCTTATAGTGGTCTTAAAGGAAATACAGCAAGTATGCAGGATGCTAAACCGAAAGGAAATTGCACGATTCATTGCCGAAGTTCGATTGATTTATATACAGAACGGGTCTGATGATCATCGTTGTCAGTCGTTTTGTTGACAACCGGCATCAAAATGGGCGCTATATTGGATTTGAAAGTTTTTGAATGGGCTACATTTTTAACTCTAATAACATCTGCGGTGACAATAGGAAAGAAGACTGTTTTTTCTTTACCAAAAAACCCAAAAGAGACTACACTAGGACGGTAAATGTACATACAGGTAAGTTGGTAAAAGCATCTGTAAGATCTAATTAGCGCTTTAGGTCTATTTTAATATCACCACCTGTGGCGTTAAGAAATCTGATAACTTCTCCAATACTTTTCTGGGATATCTCTATTAGCTTGTTGAAGAAGGTTTTGCCTAGTGTGCTCTGTTTGGCCTTACCTAGAACCGGACACTTGCAAAAGGAATGGTATGTAGATGGATTCTTGCTTGTCAGCAATATTGCAGCTGTGACAATGTTCTTGGAATGCAATGCCTAGTCTTGCCGCGTGGATCCCAATGGGCCAGTGGCCTGTAGTAATCGCAACCATTCTAGCAATATCTGTACGGTTTGTGTTTTTTACATCTTGCGCTCTGCGATAGTTGTATCTGGGTCACATCTGCCTAGATATGATGCGATTCCGCAACCCATGACATACATATGTTGCTGGCCTTTGAAAGTGCGCAAATTGAATTCAATTGAGAGCCGCCAATGGTACGGGAACCACCTCCGTAAGGGAGGTGTCAAGGGCAGTTTCGCCTTGAAAGTTCATCAGCTCGCTCATTGCTGTGTGCCGGCACCCAGAGGAGGCGAGTTCCGCTCTACACTGTTCCACCAGTTTGGAAGATGACGTAGTGGAAACTATTGCCTTAATAGCAGCTTGGCTGTCAATGAGAATGGCGATGGTACTAGAGGATGTATGGTTGAATTTGAGTAGAGGGCGAGCCTCTCGAACAGCAAATACTTCCGCCTGAAAGACATTGCCCGAATCAGGTAACCGGTTTGATTTTGATATACATATTGAGTGTATCGGAGAAGATCATCGCGCCTACCCCACAGTCCATTTTCTAACAATCGGTGAAGATCGTGACTTCGTACTCATTTGTCACTTCAGCTTTTTCCCACTCCGCTCTTGATGGGAAACTGACCGTGACGTCATTTCTAAAGTTTACTACTGGGTATTGTGCAGTCAGTTAGAGTCGCTATTAGATCCCTTTGTAGCATATTCAGAGGATTGCTACCATCATACGGTTTGGTATACCAGCACCCCGTTTCCGGCAGTTTTACCGCACTACATGCTGAGATAATATTGAATATGAAGATTAAGTGGTATGATGTGCAAGATTACATTCAGAGCTTGGGCTGTACATGTACGCATGGCCCCTGTTGTGCCCAAAGCCACAGTTCTTCGAACTTTGTTGATTTTTTTGATGTTGTAGTCTTTTCTTAGCGCAGGCCTTTAAACTTGTGAAACGAAGGAAAGGATAGAGCGTACAACTGCGGTGTACATCCATAAGACGATCTTCGGGCGAGGTCCCCACTACTTACCGAAGGTTTTTCTGCAAGCAAAGAAAGCCACGCAGAGTTTTTTAGCCGCTGCTCTATTTTGAGCTTTGGATCAAGAATCACTCCTAGATACTAAGCGCTGGAGGATAAAGAGAGTAATTGTTTACTTAGCCGTGGAGGCATGAAAGTCTGTATTTTCGTTATCATTGTAAAGAGCAACAGTTCAGTTTTGCTTGGATTAGCGCTGAGTCCATAACTTGCAGGACATGTGCTTATCTTATCCAATGATCACTAAAGGAAACATCCCAAATACTAGAATAACCACGTCATTCGCATACGCGACAACCTTGACTCCTTCTCTGTCGAGTCTTGACAAGATTTTGTTGATTACCATGAGCTATAGAAGAGTTGTTATGACCCCTCCTTGAGGTGTTCCTCTGTCTACGGATCTAGTACAACTCCTATTATCGAGAGTTGATTGAATGATTCTAATTTTTAGCATGATTGCTATCTAGTGGCTTATAAACTCTTCCACGCCTAATAGGACTAGAGATACCCGAACCGATTCAATACGGCACCTTCAACGTTTAAGAAGGTGGCTAAGATGTATTGTTTGTAGTGAATGGCTTTTTTTAATCGTTCGCACAACTTCGTGGAGTACCGCCTCGCCGATTGTCATGAACACGTCTCCAGCTTTGGAGGACGTGATTTAGTAGAATACAGCTTAATTAAAACGGTAGCAGCCACTTCACCACCTGGTCCAATAAACTCAAAGAAATTCTCGCATCCTCGAAGGGAATGTAAATTACAATACTCGATGCTTGACAAACAAATATCCTTTTGATCCTTGACCAAATATCATATTTTTTTTTATAATTTGCGCGCATTCTAGGGGTTATGAATACACTTAAAATGTTTTAACACAGTGCGGGCATTGGAAAGGACATATAGAGAGAGAGAAAGATTTGGTACAGTGGTTTGAAGCTCAGTTGTTTATGCTTCAGAGAAACTCCAGGGTTGGCGTTCAGATAACTGGGGAGACTTTTGTTATGTTTGCCTTTGCTTCTGATTCACAGTATTTTTTCCACGATTACCGTCGTCCTAGGCAAATCAATCATTCAACAGATCGAGCCATTTTTTCAGCCACATGACCAAGCTACTGCCAGTACATTATTATGCCTTCGCAGTAGTGTTCACACAAGCTTTGGCAATTTATGGGACTAACTTTATATATTTCATCAGAAATGAGTAAATCCTTGCTGACGTCAGGGTTTAAACCAAGAATCATAAGCGTGGCAATTGACAATTGACAGCATTATCAGTTCGTGTAATTTTTCCACTAAAATTCGTAGATTGTCGAATTTCAACGAGTGAGGGTAAAATACTCTCAGAGAAAGGTTAAATAACGTTAACGAACGCGTTGAACCACAAAAGTTGCCCACTTTTTAAATGTCAAACCTCAAATCCATTTGTACAGGAAAGAAAGAAAGAGAAGGAACAGGCCAAAAAAAATTACGTATACAGCGAATTTACAGATTTGACAGATTTCACAAACCAGCATAAATTCAATTCATACTCTTTCGAGACCGCTCTCTTCTGTGAAAAACTACGAAAATTCTCAGTAATTGAACAGGTTTTCGAAAAAATTCGCTGTTTTGGGAGGGTACGTGAACGGACCTAGTACAACATTGCCACCCCCATGTGGTGTTGCTACCTTTTCAATGGAGATGTTTTACTCTTGAAAAGCGCCGGCTATACATCCACGTTGGATGCGATATATAGCATGACATTGTCCCAAATCCCCACTACATTCCCACACCTCAAGTAAGCCAATGCTTTTTGATCTCCTCAAATCAGTTGAAACATTGTACTCAGTTTGAATAAGGTATGAAATGTATTATTATCGATATCGTACAACCATTTGAGAGGAGTGTGGAGGGCTGTGTGTGTTGTTCTGCGAGTATTTGACAAACAATTCCATGAGACACGGAAAATAAAGAAATGCATTGCTGGAGTGGAATCCTCTAAGGTGATAGTTGATTGTTGACGATGACAATCATCCCTTTTGCTCTCTCTAAGGTGACCATCAGCGTGATCATCACCTTTTTGCGATCGTTTTTGTGTGACTTTGCGATCGTTTTACGGAGAGCTAACAAAATGTGATCATCAATTTTGACTGTCAAAAGTGTGACTATCAACTATCACCTTAGAGGATTTCACTCCTGCACTCAAATGAAAAAAAAAAAATAAAAAATAAAAATTAAATTTATTTGTACATATGTCCTTCCATCGTACAAAATGTGAATGCGGTACATTTGTTTTTTTGAGGTGATGGGAGAATTTCACTTGTTGTGTGGGACATTTTAGAGTTAAAAAGGGACTCCAGTTCCAGTGTTCGAATACTGAGACATTGACATTTTCTGACAGAGCCGAATGTGTCAATGGTCTAAATGTAAAACTTTATTTCAGACGAGTAAATTAGAAATTTTGTTGAAACTAGTTGAGTTGACAATATTCCTAAAAAACGTAAGAACTCACTTACCTCTTTGATTAATGCTACCACTCACTTCACAAAAATATGCAATGTTCTGTTTGATTGCGGTCAAAGAGAGTGGTCAGTACCTAGTTTATAAGCGAACAGATTTGCTTAAGTGGTCTGATTTCGTAAAATGTAAATTCATGCTTAGACGCATCATCCGGTAAAAGCGTTTCGAATGCTCTGCTCGGTAGTCAAAAGAAAAACGTTAAGGAGCTACTCGCAGAGGATCACACTTTTCGCAACGTCTTCAATTTCAGCTTTCGGGGAGAAAGTGGCTACGTTTCTGTATCTTCTATGTAGCCATCTTTGGGTTTAAAATGCATAAGAGACATTTTGAAGCTCCACCGCCAACACAGGAAGGAATTTGTTTTGTTATTCTGGCTGAGTTCCTAAACGTAAAAAAAATTGTTTCGATGCGGTACCACTACGCTTTTGATACGCATCTGCAATGCAACCTTATTGACTTGTATAAATTTTACTTTGCACAAGTTTGACGTTTCGGAACGCATTTTATACAGAGCAGGTATTTGCTAAATTAAAATGGCAAGCTTTGAAATAAAACAAAATGAGTGGGTTAAGTGTATCGTAAAGTCCACGGACGTATTCAACACCGATGTAGATTTATTTACGATAAGAAAGTTATTAAAAACTCACAGAAACAAACGTGTAGCATCCTTATCCATTTTTTGTTGTCAAATAAAAGCTCAGCTGATGCGCATCGATAACGTTTCGGATGCGTTTAGAAACTTGCGACTTTGTCAAAACTTTTGGAACTTATGACTTTGCATGGAATACGCATCTGATGCATATGGAATTAATGCTCCATCCCTTGTTACTCTTTAAAAATGGTTTCAAAGATTCCAGACTGACCATTTTAGTATGGAGGACGAATCTCGTGAAGGGCACACCAAATCCTTGACCGACGATACAAACGTGACTCTGCCGAAGGCCAAAATCGATGAAGATCCCAGAAGCACACAGGAAATGATGAATGAGCTGATGAACTAGACTTGAGTGCCATGGCTGTATAACCAATATTGAATTAACACCTGAAGTATTCGAAGGAATCAGATCGATGGGTTCCAATAATTTTGAAACAGATTCGTGTACGTTTTGCCCAATATTTTCTGAAAAAGTTCGAACAAGTGACGAATCTTGGTTTTGTAAGTATGACCTAGAAACCAATCAGCATTCCATGGTATGGAGCCCAGAAGGTGAAAGTCCTCCAATAAATGCCAAACATTTACTTGCTTACCACAAGTTTTCCTAAATATTTTAAAGGAACAAAACAAAAAAAGAGGAACTTCGTCCCTAATTTTTGCACCACGACAATGCGCCTACTCACACCGCCGGATACACTAACCACATTCTTGCGTTCTCTGGTATTAATGAAATTCATCCAGATCCTTATTCCCCAGATCTTACTCCGTGCGATTTTTCGCTTTTTGAAAAAAAAAAAGAAAAGGAAATAAAAATAATAATAATACAAATTTAGAGGAAAATTCATCACATCTAATGAAGAGCTGCGGAAAGCGATTTTGAAAGATGGGTCTTTCGACTAAAAAAAACTGCGCAACAAAGATCACTGTGAGAATATTTAACGTCCAAGTCTTTCCGAAATCCCTCAACCATCTCTATGCCGTCAGCATTAAGTGGCGAAGAGTAGTGGTAACTCTGCCAACATGTCATCAGAAATGCCGCAACTGATGTGCTCTGTTTCGCCCGACCAACACCGCGATACCCCTGGTTTGACGAAGAATGCCGACGAGTGCATTTAGCAAAACAAGAGGCATCTAAAACGTGGCTGCAAACGACAGCTTTACGAGCAAAAGATGAAAAAAACATTGGCCTCTCCAAAAGAAGAAAGAGCATGAGAAGCACGCGATTTAAGATATTGAGAGTTTGTACTCCAGAAACAATGTACGGAAGTTTTACCAAAATGTAAAAGGAAGAGAAGTAAAACCCGTACAAATGAAAATGAAAACCTCATAGTAGAATCACAGTCAAAGCTGAGAATATGGAAAAACTACTTCTGCAGACTGAATAGCGGCGACGAAGACTAACATCCCGCTGCCAGGCAAAATGAACCATTCAACGAAGCATCGAAGTGAGGATAGCAATATCCAAACTGAAAATCCAACAAGGCTGCTGGACCTGACTGCTTACCGGCCGAACTTTTTAAGGTAGTTGGTGATATGTTGATAGAGAACAAACACCAACTCATCTCTAGGATTTGGGTCAGACGAGTGTATGCTTGATGAATGGACTCTCAGCATCGTTTGCCCGATCCACAAGAAAGGAGACCTCAATGTTGCATACAAGAACATTTGTGCGATTTGTGTGAGCACCAGAAACCTTTCATCAGCAGATGGATCGGTCCCTATCAGTGCGGTTGCAGGCCAGAAAAGTCCACCATCGATAAAATCTTCATACTGCTGCAGATCCTGGAAAAAACCCAAGAAGTCCAAATCGATACTCATCCTCTCCCTTTCGATTTCAAGTCCGTTTATGACAGCATCTAGCTAGAAGAACTATTGTAAGAGCCATGTCTAGTTTTGACATCCCTACCAAACTTGTCCGCGTATGTAGAATGACGATGGAGAACGGTTGCTTCTCCATGAAGGTCTGTAATGACCTCACCGAGACCATTGGTTTCTAAAAAGGTTTTAGACAAGGTGACGATTACAACTGCTTGCATACATCGACGATACTGACATAATTGAAGGAACTCCACTGGACTGTCGAGATAGTAAGGGACTTTGTCTACCTTGGCTCTGCTATAAATTCTGAAAACAACATCAGTGAAGAAATTGAGCGAAAAATAACTCTTGTCAAACTGTTTTCTTGGGCTAGTAAGGCAATCAAACAGAAAATCCCTATCTCGAACAACTAAGGAGACTCTGATCATCTTAGTCCTGCTTTACGGCGCTGAAATACGGACTTTATTGAAAGCGAATAAAGATATCCTTGGTCGCTTCGAGAGAAAAATTCTTCATAAGACACGCCATGGTTGCCGTGCCATCAGGTAGACGACTTCGCGGAAGGCCCAGAAATAGATGGTTGGATCAAGTCCGACATCTCTCTTGGAGCCGCTTAGGGATTCTCCCTGATGAATTGGAGTCAATGGCGGAGGATCGAGAAGGATGGAGAGTCCACCTGAGCATCCTACCCCCGCGACCCTCATGAAGGATTAGCGGGCCATTGAAAATGAATGAATGAATGATATTCGGTCCCATTGAAGAGTTTTGGAGGAGAAGATTCAACGACGAACTATATGAGCTGTAAAGCGACATCGATCTAGTCAAAAAATTGAGTAGTGGACGTTTGAGATGGCTGGGAGATGTAGAGCGAATGGACACCAATGCTCCGACCCGCCGTGCCTTCGAGCCTAACGCGAAGGGATAACCAAATAGAGGGCCTTATCGCCGTAGGTGGTACGCACAGGTTCAAGGAGACATTAATTAACATGAAGTGCGCGACTGAAAGAAATTATCTGAAGATAGGACTTAATGTGGAGGCTTGTTGGTTGAGGCCCAGGTTCACACCGAAATCGTAGGACCGCTTAAGTAAGTTGAAAAAAATGTATTGACATAAACAGCAATGATTTTTTTTTTATAATTTGCGTGCATTCAAGGGATTATGAATACCCTTAACGTGTTTTTACACAGTGCGGGCTTTGGAAAAGTATAATAATATAGAGGTAGGGAAAAAGTTGGTGTAGTGGTTTGAAGCTTAGGTGTTTATGCTTTAGAGAAACTCCGGGGGTGACCTCCAGATAACTGGGAAGATTTCTGCTATTTTTTGTCCTTGCTTCTGATTCACAGTATTTTTGACCACTGATGTCATAAGCATATCAATTATCCAACAGAGTCAACAACTTTTCGGTTAAAATTCTTTTTGTGTTTTATTATTCAACCAATTAAGCGAACTTTTGTTAGTCTCTACGTAGTTAGGATCTGCGTACACACTCGTAGTGTACCAGAGAAGTCCTGGTAAGTAAATAAAACTTTTTAAAAATAAGTTTTTGGCAAACCCGATTTATTTTATTTTAAATAGTACCCTTCCGCTGGAATACACCGATTTGCACGGTGTAAAAGCATGTCGAATGAGTGTTTTACGAGTAGATCGTCGACCGGGATGTCCTTCAGGATGTTGGTACAAGCCTTTTAGGTGGCTTCTACGTCCACAAAACGCTGTCGTTTCATCGGCAAATGCAATTTTTCGAAAAGATAAAAGTCGCACGAGGCCAAATCAGGCGAATACGGGGTTGTCAGTTAAAATGCGATTTTAAGCTAAAAAATCGGTCAAAAGTGTCGATCGACGAGAGCAACTTTTGGTCGTCAGTGCAACCGTGCACACACTTTTCGGAAGCCCAAATGTCCGGTCAAAATGCTTCCAATTCCATGAATTTCAGTGAAGATTTTGGTTGATCTTTGATGAATTCACGCACAGTTTTGATTTTCACAGATTTCGGTTGGACAACATGCTGCTCATAATTTATGTACTTACGACGGTTTTCAAACCGCCTATACCACCCATGAACTCTACCACGAGATAAACTTTATATTAGCTCTTTAATATTTTGTACCGATGGCCAGCGTTGCTAAATCAGTGCTTACAGCTTTAATTTCAGTGCTAACAATTTCATTTTAGTGGCGAAAATTTCGATTTGGTGCTTGGGCGTTTTTTCAGTGCTTAGAAAAATGTTTTAGTGCTTTTTTAACGCTGCAGCTGCACGTATAATCATCTCGTTTGAAGTTTAATGACACTTCATACTTCGACTATCTATAATATATCATTCCCGAAGAAATTTCCAAAATAAGTACTAAAGGGTTTCAATTTGCTTATCAAGAAAACCAGTAGGTTTTAGGAAATAAGGTTTGATTTTTATTTTAGTCGATAGAAAAAAGGGTTGGCATTTGCATATAATGAAAGACCATATCAGCCAAATGACCTTCACGACCTCAGTTGCTCATCCAGGCTCTTTTTCATCTATTTCATCGAAACCGGTACGGATTTGGCTTTGAGTGCTGGGGAGCATTTGCGTAAACTTTCACTTCCACGTGGCCGCAAAGCAGGAAGTCGCACGATGTTACATCGCACGATCTCGGCGGTCAATTTAGATCACCATTTTGAGAAATGAATCTGACAGGAAACTTGTCTCTCAAAGGGCCGATGATTTCGCCACTTGTGTGGCACGTGGTGCCGTCTTATTGAAACAAACATAGCCCCCATCCACACCTCCAAGATCCGGCCATAAGAAAAACATTGATCATATTTTGATAGTACAATCTATTTATCGTAACAGCCGCATCCGCTTCAATTTCAAAGAAATAAGACCCAATGATGCCTCCTGCTCATAAACCGCGCAGACATCAACACGTTTAACATGTTTTCAACAATCATTCTTGGATTTTCAAAACCCCAACTGCGGCAAGTCTGCTTCTTGTGTTAACAAAGCCTAGAAGATGGAAATGTGCCTCATCGCTGAGAATGATTTTCGGCGAAACTATTGATCAATTTCATACATTTCCCATACCCAATTGCAAAAGTTACGGCGCTGCTGATGATCGGCAGGCTTAAGTTCATGCGTCAACTAAACCTTTTAGGCTTTATGATCTCAGTTTTATGCAATTCGGTGGAGTGTTGTTCATGATATGCCCAATTCCTGAAATCGACGTGGAATCTACAATACA
The DNA here is from genome assembly GCA_945910035.1 of Brachypalpus laphriformis. Lineage (NCBI taxonomy): Eukaryota > Metazoa > Arthropoda > Insecta > Diptera > Syrphidae > Brachypalpus > Brachypalpus laphriformis. The sequence continues at coordinate 42,699,376 of OX246753.1, forward strand.
AACCTGGGTTTTCGGCCACACTCCGCACTGCAGAAACGATGTTCCCTGATGTTTTTGCGCGATGGGCACGATGCTCTTTCTTGACATAACATACTTGTTCCAATCGCTCTAATTTCTCAACCAATTTAACAATAAAAGTGAGGAGATGCTTCACGTCGACCGAGAAAACTTTTAACTTTTCGAACTGTTTCAGCAAAATTTTCTGTCGGGTGCTAGAATAGCAGACTATTTCAAATGAAACCTCTTATTGAAAAACGTAAATTTATTGTACTTTGAAGATGTTTTTGAGAAAAAGTCAAAGTTTTGGTGCCCAAGAGATCAACATTTTAAGAGCGGTGCTCAAGCGCCAGAATGACTTGGCAACACTGCCGATGACACAGACACCTTGTATGTTCACTTTTCACAAATTCATTCATTTACTAGTTTTTTTTTAAGAAAGGAAACCCAAATCTCAGACATCTCAGACTCTCCGGTCCATTGTACTACCAGGCAGGAACCTTTCTTGATGCAAGGGTTGGAAAAACTTTGATGCTATTCGTTTTCTTTTATATACTCGGGTGGCTGATGATTGCTGTTCCTGGTGGAGATTTACTAGCTTTACAATGAGGTTTAACGCCGTTAGTCACCTATCGCTGATAAACTGGGGTTAAGGAGCTCACACACCAGAGCGGTACGGGTAGCGGTAGAAGCGCGGCAGCGGTATACTGCTTGTGTGTTCACGCTGGTTCACATTTTCACATGCGGTACGCGGTACACGGCGGTCAACTGTTCTTGCTGCGGTACAAAATTGTACCGCCACAATACCGCAATACCGGTTGCGGTATACCCTCCCTAGTGTGTGCATCTATATTTACCGCAATAGGATTACGTACCGTTGTACTGCTACCGTACCGTACCGCTCTGGTGTGTGCCTAGCTTTAGCAAAAAAAAAAAAAAAAAAAACTCGGCTGAACATTATCACATATTACTCCTCGCGCTTTCAGAAATTTCCTACGTTCGAAGCGGCATCAAAAATAATTTTACCACTTTAAGAACCGGCATATACATATACGTACGTACATGTGTATGTATTAAAAATTAGACATTTAAATAATTCCACTGATTTTCTCTTAAAAATTTGTACATGCAATATATTTTAATTTAATTTCAAAAAGCTGCGAAAATATATTATATTAATTTTTCTTTATTGTCTGCCAGTTATTAGAAAATATATATAAACAATTTAAGAAACAAAACTGCGAGGGAATATAAGTACAAATAAAATAGGTAAACGCTATTTATTTATTTTTCCAATTTTTCCTTTCTCTTTTTAATTCGACGGATTTTTGTTTCTTTTAAATATTTAATTCCCTAGCCAATTTGTTTGTTTGGAAAATAATAAAAAAAAAAACTAATTTATAGCTTTATCATTGCAATCAACAAATAATAATTATTTTTTTTAAATATATTCAGTCACTTTAGATAGATAACAAATAAAAAATAAATATTATACAGTGTTTTCATTTTTGTATTATTATTTTTTATTATATCTACTACTTTCTTTTATCAATTTTTTTTATACATATACAATTTTTTTTTCTTTATATATATATAAAAGCTCATAACTATTTCTTACCTACATTTATGTTTTTTTACAATTTTTATTTTTATTTCTTTGCTAAAAAATTACAAGTAAAAAAAAATTATTCGAAATAAAAAAAAAGTTTAATATTTTCTTATATGCGTAGATTAACACAATAATATTTAAAAAAAAGAAATTTAAATGCAATACTCACATATAAATCATCTGTTAAACAAGTTTTGTATATATACTCTTTAAAAAAAAAGTATACACAATTTATATGTATAAAACAAAAACTTGATTCTCAACATATAACACTGGTTTACTGGCTAAAAAAAAATTGTATTATAAATTTAAAAAAAGACGTGAATAAAACAAGTTAATAATAAATTTAAAACTAATTATTATAATTACATGTATAAACAAAAAAAAAAAAAAACCTTGCTTAGAAAAAATTATTTATTGTGGGTTATACGAATAGGAATTCGGTATCATGTCTTCCCGTTGGTGAGTTGTTTCGCTATTGATTCTGTGTCCTTTGGCTTATTCTCGGCTAGATGCTTATTTTCGTCTTCTTCTTCTTCTTGTATTCCTGTTTGTCTTTGCTTATCTTGCAACTCTTTTAGGTGTTGTCCCTCTACGGTATTATCGGCGAATAAATCATTTATATTATCGTCGTCGTAATTTATTTTCTTTTGGGCTGAACCAAGTGCCAATATCTCTTTGGCTCGATTATCCCAGAGCTCTTGATTGGCCTTTACCTGAAGGAAGCAAATTTATGTGGATGATCGTATTTGTTAGGTTTCTATTTTTCCTTTTGTTTTTTTTTGTTAGAATGAAAATCGATGGAGATTGATAAAAATTAAAAATTGTTATTAACAAAACATAAAATAAATAATTTTGCCTAATAAAGCGAAACTTAATATATAAACAGACGCACGGTTGAAAGTATTATATAGAATCATGGGTTTAGACGCAGGACTAGGGAATGTAGCGAAGCTGAATATATACAGACTGTTGGTAGAGTTATGTAGAATCATGCAATCAGAACTTAGAATTAGGGAATATAAGCAAAGCGTATAATACAAGAGTGTACTGATAACTGCGGCGTATGCGTAACTTTTTTTTTAGGAAGGTTAACTGTTAGGATGTTTAGAGATTGTTAAATGAAGTTAAACAGGCTAGGGATAACAGCTTCAAAGGGTATTGGGAAGAACTGAATATACAAGTATAACTAGAATTAAAAGTATATTAGACAGCACGATGAAAGAAAGCAGAGGGAAAGAGGAATTTAGAGAAACTATTTACAGAATTACAGCGAGATACTTTATCAATTTCACTTGTTGTTCATAGCTATGGAAGGCGACAGAAAATACAGTTCTTGGTTGACAAAACATGATTTCCTACGAAAAGTGTCAGAAGCAACAACAACTGAACGAAACTAGCAAAAATAAAATCAAATACTCCAGAAATTCAAAGCAAACAAACAAATATTTGGCGCAACAGCTCTTTAAAGTGCTAGGGCCTAGCTTCTCGCAACCACTCATGTTGTGTGCGTTATATTTTTCACACAAGTGGAAGTGACCTACAGTTTAATGCCGAATCCGAACGGCGATTAGGGGAGCTTTTTCGTGACAACAATACTCTCGGATGTTTGTCAGACGCTTGCGAGAGGTGGGAGCTTAAGTAGCAGCTTAGTTAAGTAAAACGCAGATCTTAAGTTTTGGATTAAGTTTTTCGTGTTTCACAGCCTTTTAAAAAGTGTGGCTTAGCTAAGCCAAGCATAAGAAGTGATTGTGAACAGTTTGTGAATGGATCGGAGATATCAAATAGACAAATGTCTTGTTAGTGATGTTAATAATTTGTTTTTATTTTCAATAAAAGAAGAGTGGAACATGTGTGACGACAAAAAAAGAAGTGCGAATTTCAGCTTAGCTGAAACAAAAATGAATATCCGAATAATGAATAAAAAAAGAAAATATCGCTGCATTTAGCTGCTCTCAAGCAATGGGTTGCCAGAGAACATTTCTATGTGTCTATATACAATACATACGTATAACCATAAGACACAAGGGGCGAAGGTCTTTAACGAGATTTATAAGTGAATTCCACTCAGGTATGCCTTGCTAATTTGCCTCCTTTGAAAGAGAGTATATATTTATTGAGTAAAGCAATATTCCCACAAATAGAACAAAAAAAAAGTAAAAATTATTTTGCAGGGTTAGGTTTATGTCCATAAATAAAGTAGCTACATTGAACAAAGGCAATGTGCTAATGCTGGCAACATCGAATGATGAATTTCGCTCTGACAGTAGTTAAGCCAATACTTAAGCCACCAAAATTGGCGGCTTAAGTTATATCAACACTTAAGTGGAGTTTAGCTCTTAAGCCGGCACTGTGAAACACAAAGATGAGTTAAACCGAAGCTTAAGCTCCAATTGAGGCTTAAGCTCTCACTGTGAAACCGGGCATTAGTGAATTTCCAATGTTAGTCAGGACCTTAAGGCCTTTTAAGGGCCAACAGCAGCGTTCACACTCCCGTAGTGGACTACTGGCAACGGTGTAACTGGCCCTGCGTCCTAGCTACATAACAAAAATAACTTCCCCTCTAGGTTGGGGATTGTGCCATCGGGGTGAATTCCCTACTAGATAAAAAAACACTGGTTCCGTAACAAGCACAAGCCTCGGATAAGAAAGATTGATCGGTTGACGACCCCAGCAAACGATATAAGGACAACGACCTTCGGACCTGTACGTGGAATGTTCGGACCCTTAACGGACCACGTGCAGCCGCTTAGCAAAGGCCCTAGACCGCTATAAAGCATATATTACCACCATCTAGGAAGTGCAATGGGATGGGCCGGCCAAAAAGGAGATGAACAACTGTGACATCTACTATGGTGATTGATACAGAGACAACAAGCAGCGCTTATTCGGATGCATATTTGCTGTACGCGGCAGAATTAGACAACAAGTCTTAAGATTCCGACATGTAAGCGAACGTATTATGACAACCCGGATCAAGGCTAAATTCGCTGATATGTGCTCATGCCAACAAAAGGACCCCGGCACCAAACATTTTTTCTGCAATTTCTTCGACAAAACATACGAGCAATGTCCTAAATATAACGTTAAAATCGTACTGGACGATGGAAAAACTACTTCCCCAGACTGTATAACGGCGACAAAGGCCAACAACCCGCTGTCAGGCAGATTAAACCATTCAACATAGACGATGATAGTCAAAATTTCCGGCCACCTGACCAAAGCGAAGTGAGGATATCAATATCCAAGCTGAAAATCTAAGAAGGCTGCTCGACATGACAGCTTACCGGCCGAACTTTTCAAGGCAGTTGGTTGTTGAATTGGTAGAGAGCATATGTCAACTCATCTCTAAGAGCCTGACGGAATGATGGATAACGCTCGCTGCTTCATCAAGCTCGGTAATGACCTCACCGAGACCCTTTATGTCAAAAAAGGTTTTAGATAAGGTGACGCGCTGTCATGTGACTTCTTTAATATTCTACTTGAACGAATTGTGCGGAACTCACAAGCCAACACCAGAGGCACAGTCTATCAAAAGTCTGTACAAGTGCTTGCATACGACGACGATATTGACATTATTGGAAGAACTCCACAGGCTCTCATCGGTGCATTTGCAAGCATTGAAGCAGAAGCGGGCAAAATGGGCTTAACGATACACGAGGATAAAGCCAATTATACGCTGTCAACAAGAAGGGGCAATTAACACCGACAAATTAAACAGAACATCACAGTGGGCCGCTACAGCTTTGAGGTAGTACGGGACTTTGTCTACCTCGGCTCTGCTATTAACACTGACAATGATATCAGCGCACAAATTAAGTGAAGAATAACTCTTGCCAATCGCTGGTTTTTGGGCTTTTAAGGCAATTCAACAGAAAAACCTTATCTCCAACAACTAGGGACACTCTGATCATCCCAGTTCTGGCCAGTACGGTGCTGAAATCGGATTTTATTATTATCTGATGAAGATATCCCTGGTTGCTTCGCGAGTAAAATTCTTTGCCAGATATTTCGTTCCGTTTGAGTTGACGGGGTGTGGAGGAGAAGATTCAATGAAGAACTATATGAGCTGTGCAGCGAGTCAGTCAAAAAACTGCATATTGAACGTTTGGGATGGCTAGGTCATGTAAAGTAAATGTTGGAAGCTGATCAAGTACCTATACATTGCTCATTTCGTTTCCGGTGCTTACTGATGTTGAAGTATATAAAAGAATGCATTAGAGTGACTTTATTCCACTTAAAATGCTACTTTCCTTCTTCATGTTGTTACACTAATTACCACCCTATAGGATACTTTCCTCAAATTTTAGTCGATAAAATGCTTCCCGTGGTAATAGATTGCTTGCAACTACACAATCTGTGAAAATCTACTCAAAATTTGTAACAAGGCTCCTAGTGAGTATATTCCTTTAAAAAAATATTTATTTTTTTTTAAAGCTAAAGATATAATACGCCAACAATATACTACAAACAAACAGGAAATGAAAGTGAAACACCACACCACCACACACATACATACGCACCGACGCCACATACCTTAAAAGTATTTTCCTGCACCCAAGCATCTGGCTTACCATATTCCGGTGGATTCGAGTATGGGTCATAGCCCAACACAGATAACATTGGCGCTATATCGGCCATATCACGTACCACATCCTCGGGTATTTGCCCCACCCATTTGGTTAGAGCTTCCAAATTCACAGGTTTGATCACTTGGTCTGAGGACCTTTCCACTCTAAAAGGATACAAATAAAATATTAAAACTTATATTAATAACCAGTCTATCCTCTTCCAGCAAATTTAATGCACAGTCATAGACTAATGAAAACCAGTGTGTGCACAGAAAGCAGAAGACAACTGTTTCAACGGTGATTTATTACGTATCCTTGTGCTTCCCATAAATATTCACGAAAAAGAAAAAAGAAAAACTGAAAATTTGTATAAAAGAAAGAACTCACTTTGACAGTGGCACCCCATTTGGTTTGTTTATGAATTCCTCATGATGCAGCACTGAGGAATTCCATGGCACTTCCAGGAAATTTAATATCTTCCTCATCCATTCCTCGGGATGTAGCACCAGTTGTTCGTAATAGACCTGCAATTAATTATAAAACACATACAAACCCCAGCGCGTGAGTCAACAAATATTAGTTTATAAAAAAAAAAAAAAAAAAGGATAAAAAGAAATATCCAAACATACAGCCCGCCAGACAGACAGAGCGACAGAGAGACAGGAACAAAGGATAAAGGAAAGAATTTCTCCATTAAAAAGGAGTTAGGAGTAAGGATTAATCCACATGATGGATTGCAGGCAAGGAGAACGACAAAAGAATGTTATGGTACAAAGTCAGAGTAGCACAATATCAAATCCTTGTCAAGAAATAAAAACGAGAAAATTACTGTCCTCTGCCTCTCTGCTGAAGCACTGACAATTTTTTTTTTTTTTTTCGTGTTCGTAAACCATGCCCTTAGCTATTATCCTTTTCGGATTTTTTTTTCACCCTTATTTATGTTTGCTTTTACAGACTGAATCAGAGGTGCTGAAATGCCATTAGCAATGCGAAAGAAATGAGATAGATATAGCAATTGGGAATGAAATTAAATCAGAACGAAATTGAGATGAGTTTTTGTGGATTTCTATTAGCCTAACTAAGGGTGAGTCTCATTCCTCATTCAAAGGGTATTTTTCGCTAACAGGTTTTTGCAGAGTAGGATTTAAAGACAGGAAGGGATTATGCCCTACTAAAGTTTACATAAGGTGAGGTTTTCAAATATTAATTGAGTTTCAACTCAAAAGTTATCCTCGTTCATAGTTATAAAAACTATACAAGCACTTACAACATTTTAGAAAATACAATTTAGAGTTCTTGAAGAAAAAACGACCAAGAATGTAGAAAAGAACAGAAAACATCGTGTATTTCTAAACAGCACAAGTACTATGCCGGAATCACTAACAACCTAACTGGCATCACAAAAGTACAAAGACCAGTGTGCATTGGCACCACCAGTACAATAAGAACGACACCTACAGATGGACTCAAGGCAATTTTCAACCTGCTTCCGCTAGACATCTTTGTACAAGCATCGGCGGCTATTAATGCCGTAAGATTAAGCTAAACAGATAGCTGGAGACCAAATGCAATGGGCCATACTACGATCCTAAAGAGATATCTAGGCAATCCATCAGACTACACAAAGCCATATCTAGACTTCACGAGACCATTTCTACGCACCTATCCGAACAGGAAAGAATGGAAAAACGACAGAACGCCTAACGAATGGATGTGTAAACCGATAGATCCTAAATGAAAATCGGTGTAGGCGCAGGTATCTTCTCTGAACCGCTTGGTATCTCCTCGTCATCTCGGCTTCCGAACAACAGCAGTGTTTTCCAGGCAAAGGTCTTAGCAGTGACAATAACCGACCATCAGACTGCGATGAGGGCAATACCATGCGACGATTTCGCGGCGACGAAGATTTTTCATCGACAGCCAGGCAGTGATAAAAGCAATATCCTATTCCACAAAAAAAAACGAAGCTTGTGAAGAATTGTAGAGAAGAGCTCAAGGTTCTTGGAACACAGCACTAGCTAAAGCTCTGCTGGGTACCTGGACATGAAGGCATACCAGGAAAAAAGAAAGCCGACGAACTGGCTAGAGGAGGCTTGGCACTAAAGTCGGACCAATCCGACCCCTCAGTGCACATTCCGCCTTGCACGCTCAAACTCGAAGCAGGGAACAAAGCTCTAACGAAGGTTAGCAACAGGTCGACCTCTCTAGATACTTGTATTATTGTATGTATGTGATACCACATCAAAAAGTTACATGTGACGAACGATTACCTTTGTAGGGACTGTGGTGAAGAGGAGGTTCAGAAGGACACTACCCAAGCCTCTATCATCTAAGAAATAAGTTCATTGGACAAAACTTTTTAAAGGATTTAGAAGAATTGCCCAACACATCGATGAACGACATCGCAAACTTCATTAAATCGTCTGGACGGCTTGTATCTCAGGCACATCAAGTATTAAATGCTTTCTCCTAGGCTATGTACCTACATAGACGTTTATTTTCTTTTTTCACGAAGAATGGCTTCATTCTATCTTCTTTCCTCCATGGGTACCACAATGGGTTTACATTGACCTGAGTGTAGTGTAGCGGATTTCTACCCTCTTTACCAACCCACTTACCTAACCCAACCTATGCCGATATCACGAATTAGCTTCCTGATGAAATATTAAACTCAATTCAATTGCGACGCGAAAACATAACAAACCTTTTGAATTTTCAAAAAAAAAAAAAATGCCACCCAAGTGAATTCCACAGACTGTTTAGTGATATCTTTAAAACAGACAAGACTACTTTAATAAATCCATAATATTTCCCCTCTTGAATTTCCCCGCGGTCTGTCTTTACAATTTACAAAATGTTCACGATTGCTTTTCATAAAAGGCTGTAAAAATGGACTGATGAACAACAAATCCTTAAAGAATTCCAAACTACATACAGAACTAACGACGTATATTCTACTCTACAAGAGTAACTAAACTTAATGGGCCATCGCACATGGAGGAATTACCCCGGGGTTAAACCGCGTTGCTGTGTGGGAGGGTTGGGATCCCTTGTTTTCGGATCATAACCTCGCCGAAATAGGAAAAGGCTAGGAACGGAATCGGTATCATCCTTGCGGCAGATCTTCTTGGTAACGTATTGAGTATTTCAAAGTCCAGCGACCGTTTGATGTTTCTAAAACTAGTAATAAATACAAGGAGAGGTGTGGAATATTGTCAGTGCATATGCTCCCCAAATTGGGTGCGATCAGAGGCATAAAGATGCATTTTGGCTAGATTTCCCCAATCTCTTTAAGAACATCGCAAAGGAAGAGTTTCTATTTGTTGGAGGAGATTTGAATGGACATGTCGGGAAGTCAAACGAAGACTATGAAGACTGGGATAGGGCACCAGGAGCCTTTCTGGTGAAGACATCCTAAGCATGTGCAAATCATACGGTCCTATCATGTTAAATACCATGTTCATCAAACAAAGCCGACACCTGATCACTTACAGCAGTGGTGGAGATGAAACCCATTTGGTAGCCAGTTTCATGAAGCCTCGTGTAAAAGATTTCAAAGTGATCCTAGGATAGGCGATCGCTCAGCAATACCATCTCCTGCTAACAGAAATTTTTATGAAAACACCAAAGAAAAGCAAACAAACACTAGTCCCTGAGCTTTTGTTTTCGTGATGAAAAAATTGCATTTCTTACACCATCAACGGAGCTGAGGACGAAGAGTGCAGGGCACAAAATATATGGGATTCCCTACAGCGAACTTGCTTAAAGAAGGCCAAATCACTGCTAGGAGCTTCAAAATGCCACCACCAACACGCCAAAGAAACATGGAAGTGGAGTGATGAAGCTAAGAAGGTGACAAATGAGAAGAAAGCGGTTTTCAAAGCTTGGTCAAAGCTCCCCTCTAATAATAGAGAACAAAAAATAATAGAGATGCTGCAAGAAATAAGCGAAGAAGTGCGCCTAGCTTCAAGCAGAGAGTATGGAGGGCCTGTATCGGGAGCATCTTCTTCCCCGGTTGCTGATACAAACCAGGCTATCCAGGAGCTGCGAAGACACAATATGAACAAGAGCCACCCAAATAAGGAGGAATGCTCAGGAAATTCGTTCGCCAAAGTTCATTAACAATGCTCATGGCCAGCTTCTTGTGGATGATGACAAAATTCTGCAGAACTTTTGAATAAACAGTTTCAGCGGCTATAGTCTCCAAGAGCCACCCGTAACTGTGAAGAAATACCCGACATTACAGTCGAAGAAGTTAGTGAGGTGGTCAAATACTCCAAAAAACGAAAAACGGTTGGGCCAGACAAGATGCACTCTGAGTTCTGAAAAAAGATGGACGACATCGGGTTCAGATGGCTCAGAATTCTCATCTCCAAATTTATGAGAGAGGATCCAATGCCGAATCAATGGGAAGGGTGATATGCGAAACTGTGATAACTACCGTTCGATCAAGCTGATGTCGCACACAATGAAGATCGTTGAGCGGGTATTAGGTGGCCGACAGCGAAAAATAATACGGCTACCTGATGATCAGTGCGGGTTTGCCGCGGGTAAATCAACCACAGATGCAATCCAAAGAATAAGGATCATAATGGAGAAACATCGTGATTCCATAAAGGATTTGCATTTTGTATTGGTTGACTTTGAAAAGTCGACAGACAACCGCGAGATCTGATATGGGTGGCGCTAAGATATCGAGGGGTTCCAGAAACCTATGTACAGATGATCATGGACATGTACGAAGGAGCAAAGACAAGAGCAAGATGCCCCGCTGGAGTAACCGAAGAGTTCCCAATCAAAGTCGGGGTGCACCAGGGAAGCGTCTTAAGTCCTTTGCTCTTTATTACTGTCCTTGACTATCTGCTGAAGGTAAAGTTATGGACCGCAAGATACATCAATTATTCTTTGCTGACGATGGAGCCATCATAAGTGAGGATCCTACATCCCTACAATGAGCACTTGATTTGTGTGTGGACGTTTTGGAAGGAAAAGGGTATCGCATTAGTTCAAAAAACACAGAGTACTTGTGCTGCCCGCTCTCTGATCCGCTCAGGCCTATTCCTGACATTTGTTTGAATAGAACAGTGCTTCCCAAGTGCGAAAAGTTGAAATATTTGGGATCTTCAATCAATAGCAAAGCAACTTGTAATGACGGCATCAATCATCGCGTAAGCGTAGGGTGGATGAAGTGCCGAGAAAATTCCGCTATCTTCTGTGACAGAAAAATGCCACCTAAGTTGAAAGGAAGGTTCTACACCGCAGTTGTGCGTCCAGCGCTCACATATGGTTCAAAATGTTGAACGATGTACAAAACGTATGAGAGTAAATTAACGGCAGGTGAGATGAAGATGGTTCGCATGACAGCAAGAGTGACAAAGCTTGATCGAATAAGAAGTTCGAAGATCCGTGGAACCCTTCACGTCAAGGAAACCATCGTACAAAAGATAGACCGCGACCGGCTAAGCTGATATTGCCACGTTCAAAGAAGAGATCACTTGAACCCTGTTAAAAAGGCAGTATCAATGAAGCCCTGCCGATATTTTCTGAGGTCAAATAGGTGAACCCCACAGGCGGATCAGTAGAAATGGGGTGAAGTGGGAGGGTTATGATCCCTTGTTTTCGGATCATAACCTTGCAGAAATAGGAAGAAAATTGTAGCGACGGTCTGTAAGTCTTTATGTATGCAAACGAAATCGTTGTTATTGCCGACAGTAGCACGGCCTTGCAGATAATGATTGACAGTTTCATAGAATACTGCAGCAAATTGGACCAGAAAATGAATCTGGAAAAATCGGAAATAGTCATTTGTATGGCCAAATAATACACCCAACTATCTTCTGCATATTGAAACAGGACTCTCTAAAGTTCACTTCAACACCTTGAAACTCCATATCAATTACATTCTGAGGTAATAATACGAAGATAAGTATATTGGGCAAAAGAATGGTTAAACCTGTTTAATAAAGCCGGAATAGGATTTGACTGGAGGTGTAGAAATGATTGACCGATAAAACAAGCCATTGAAAACAGCAAAGCTCAAGGTTCTCCAATGAACAGAATTTACCAACAGCACACATCAATCACAATTCCATGATAAATATGAATACTGCAACTTATCTTATGCTGACGTTCCAAACTACTTTGATGACAGGAACCCTCGAGACATGATCAGTTTAATTTTGAAGACTCGGTGTGGACTGTCGGAGCCTACAAGCGGGAAACAATTGCCATGTGAGTTAAAATTCCTTCAAAATTTGGTTGATGTTTTACACCATTTGTCGAAAACTAATCACTGTACAAGAAAAATTTCTACATAAGAGTTAATAAGGAAAAAATTTCGAATATATACAAATATCAATGAGAACTATGAAATGAAAGCGGTTCACTTTGCTCTTGCGCTGCTGTAAGAACTCTGCTGGAATACCGTCAAGTCCTACCGCCTTGTTTCTTTTCAGTGCTTTGATCGCTGTAGTGATCTCATCCTTACTGAAAATTGCGGTGAGAATTTGAGCATTTCTTACTGCTCAGAAGAAGACCTCAGTCTGATTCAGCTGTAAATCGCTAGCGAATACCCGGTTCAAAATAAGAGCAAAATGCTTTTTCCATCAACACCTCTAGCAGAGAACGGGCCAAGAGCCGACTAACGACGAAAGTGGCAGTAAATTGGTCACACGTACCGAAAAGGTGACAGTCCCATAGCTAATCACGCTATGCAATGGAACCATTGGCAGAATACATGGCGATCCGAGGAAAATATGGCACAAAACAGTCGAGAAAGAGGCACGGCAGTTGAAACAAAGTTGGGGTGAGCCGAGGCACATTGTCGGCCACTGTCACGAGAAATCGTAGGTATAGTAAAGGCCCTAGGAGTCACAAGGGAATACAGGACATAAATAAGCCTGGGACACTCCTCTCAAAAACTCGGACAATCTAAAATATTATTTTAAGTCCATCATTTTTTAAAACCTCGCCCTTTCACTTCTGTCCACGACTTTACGCTTAATACTCACATTTATTTAATTTTTCTCATTACTATTTCGCATTTTGTTGGAAATAAAATTCACACCCTGAGCCATAAAGTTCACCGAGCTGGGCCATCCCTTCCAACCATTATATCTTCTTCCATACATTTCCTCCGCCGGAAGTGATTTATGTTGGTTAATTTTTTTTAAATGAGATGAGAGATTTTTTTTTGTCAACGTTAATCGCTTCCTATCTGACGTCCTCTATAGTACCAATGGAGTGGAATGTTTCAGCCAGTTAGTGGATGGATATAGTGTAAGCGACTGTTTTTTTTATGCATAATTAATGAAATGGAAAATTTGTAAATTACTACGGAATTAATCGTCCGGGAATTGTGATGATAATTAAATTTTATCTTATTGATGGCAGGCTTGAGCGATAATGATTCATTGAGACTGACGTGGGCTTGTGCTGTAAATAGGATTCATGGTGCTTTAGGGTAGATGTATATTTTAATTAAGCAACCATTAATGGGCAATGATCATATTTTAAAAAGTTATCCGATTGAGATATGAAAGGGATAATATTCATTACATTTTTTAAGCCTGTTTATCAAGGGTATGCACCCTTGGATGAATTGCTCTCGATAGTGGTACAAATTTGTCCCATTAATGAGTTTTCCGATACATGGGTATTTATGCAGGCTTAAGCGATAAAATTCTATTTTGAACTTATTCTTCCTTTTTCGGCGAGGCGAGGTTATGGCCTGAATTCAAGCTTCTCCAACCCTCTCACTTAAGAAAGGTAGGTTGGCTGTCTGTACCAAAATATAGAGACACTTAGACACTTAGACCTGAAGAGGACCATTGTGATACCACTGGATCTAGAACATAATCAGTTACACATAGAGTTACTAAGAGAACCCATCAGAGCTTTTTATAAAGCGAAGGATGCTTCTAACGTCTGTATTCGCCAGGTCATCAAGGTTGTCGAAGTCTTCTTTTGGATAGGGCTGGACAGGTGCAGAGGAAATGGAGGATGGTTTCTTCCTACTCCTCATCCCTGCATGTCCTACAGAAATCTTTTGACAAGATACCTAACATTTTCGCATGTAGGCCTATACAGTGTACTGTGAGGACACCGAAAGTGGAGCTGATATCTGATCGCTACAGTAAGATCAAACCATTTGAGCGTTTCTGATCCAGCATAGGCCAGATCTGCCTGGATATTTGGCACATCGTGCCATTTTACCATCTGCAGTTTATCTTGCTGATTGCGCCAGTAAAATTTTGTAAGTAGTGGCCGGGATACCCACAACCGCATACCCATTCGGTAGGTTATTTAGGGTAGTACCAAGTTTGCCGACCTCGTCAGACTTGGAGTTACCTGGTATGTCTTTATGGCCTGGCACTCAGCGCAGGTGAACGTTGAACTGCTCTGTCATTCCCGTGAGACACGAGTGATCTAATGATCTCTTTGAAGTAAAACAGAACTGCTTCGGGGACTTAACAGCCGCTTGTTTGTCCGTGAAAATGCTAATATCCCTATATTACATTATATTCCAGCCAGAACAGGGCTTCTTTCATCGCCATAATTTCCACCTGAAAAACGCCACATTGATCTGGGAGGCGAAAGGAGATGCTCAGATTGAGTATTTCGGAGAAGACACCACCATCTACCTCACTTCCGGTTTTGAATCTGTCTGCATATGAGTGAATCGAAATCGTTTTTATTCTGGCAACGTTTTCCCACTCAGACCGCGCAGAGATAGTCGCACGGAAGTTCTTATCAAACCTGTGTTTCGGTTGGGCTGCATTTGGTGTTTTCACATGTAGAGTTCAGTAGATTCAAGATCGAAAAGTCGCCAGCTTGGAGGTGTGATCACCGGGAGGAGATTTCACACGAGCGACCACACTAGCAGCCATGTGTTTGTCAAAGATATCTACGGGCAATAGGTGCAGCATTATATCTAGTACTGCTGAGGGAGTGATACACTGATACACATGTAAGCAGATCTTTGCACTTTCCCTAGGAGGTTGAGGTATGCAGCTGTAATAAGAGCCGGCTACCAAACGATTACGCAATACATCAATAAAGGCCGTATTACGTATACGTACAGCCAATGTGCTATATGGGTTTTCAAACCTCAGATTCTACCTATAGCCTTCTTAGAGGAGTAGAGAGCTACACTTGCTGTCTTCACTCATTCAAGTAGATTGTCTTTCCAGTAAAGTTTCTTATTCAAAAGACCCAGGTAGTGTGCATTATCTGTGAAAACAAGACTAGTGCCTAGGACGATCTATGTGAGAAACTACATATTTCCGAGTAAAAAGGACCAGTTCCGTTTTGTGGGAATTTACTTCGAGCCCACTACTTGTGGCCCATTTGGAGAGCAAGAGAAGAGTGTATTAAAGAAGTTCTCTTGGAGTATTTGGATGTTAGTAGCAATAGCAACATCATCTGCATAGGCAATCACTTTGCAGTCCGTTCTCTTCCCAGGTCGAATAGTAACTCATTTATTACCAGATTTCAGAGAAGAGGGAACAAGACATCACCCTGAGGTATCCCGCAACTGACAAATCTTCGAGCAGATGCTCCGCCCTGGTTTTGGGTTGTATTGTTCAAGGCTCCATCAGTGTCCAGAAAGACAACCATGGTATACTCCCTAAAGCTCAAAAATTGTTCAATAGTACCCACGAACGAGTAGACTGTATTAACTGATTTGCCTTTATAGTACGCATGCTGTTACGCCGAATTCCAGAAAACACAAACAAGTTTTTTCACGGTCCCACCTCTCGCCTCTCGCGAGCGTCTGACAAACATTCGAGAGTATTGTTGTCACGAAAAAGCTTCTCAAATCGCTGTTTGGATTCGGCATTAAACTGTAGGTCCCTTCCATTCGTGTGAAAAATATAACGCACACACATAAGTGGTTGCGAGAAGCTAGGCCCTGCCACTTTAAAGATCTGTTGCGACAGATATTTGTTTTTTTTTTGCTGTTACGCCGACACTTTAGTCAGCCTATTGCTGTAGCGTGGGTGGATATCAATCAATCCAGTGTTTTGAACGAAAAGGACGATAGGCTGATAAGTCGGAGATCCTTTGGGTTAATATGTGAACTTTTTTCCTGCTTTAGGTTAAAGACAACTTCCACCTTAGTTCATTTTTTAGGAACGTGGACGAGATCCACACAGCCCGGCACTATGATTTTAAGCCAAGGGATGACCAGATCCGAGGATTTTAGATTTCAGCAAGAATAATGTCATCAGGGCCTGGCGACTTAAAGAGTTTAAAGCTACATATGTAGAGAACAGAGTATCTTTTCAGTAATAACTATTTTTTTTGGAGTTGCTACATGGTGGCGATTTCGTCAATTCAGTGTGACTTGTTGCAACTGAAGAGCTACCAGTAAAATAAGTGTCAGGGAGAAGGTGAATAGACTCTTTGCTGCAGGCGGTCTAATGAACGTCAGGTCTTGACAGATAGCCGGGGTACTGAAGGGATTTTGGAGAGGATCATTAGTAGGCTAGAAACGTCTGAAGATGTCAATGCTACCACAGAAATACCTCCAGACTAGACGCTTCTCTTCCTCAGGATCTTTCTAAATGAAACGAGGGACATTCTAAGAAACCATTCCACTTTCTTTTATATTCGATATTATTAAATAATTCGAAGGAGATTTAAAAAAAAGCGAAACAAGTCTAGATTGTAGAATTAAATTATCATTTTGAATAGTGTATACTCCTTTGGATATTCTAGTTCTAACACTAGCAGTGACAATAATATGAAACATGTCAGACAGCTATTGTCTTCCTGAAGAGTTACATCCTCCCCGTTCTTAAAGCTTATTTGAACGCTATTTGATGAGATTCTGTTACAAGCTGTGTAACCATTCAAGTGCTATTTCTAACCTAGCTTGGATCAAATTCATAAATAGTGAACATTTTTGTATCATGAACAGATATAACACGAATATCCCTTCATCCAAGACAAGTTTTCCTATTCTCTCGCAGTACTTTTGGTTTATTCTACCCATTCGTGTGAAAAATTCAGTATACAGCAACGAATGGATGCAGAAAGTTAGGCATTTATTTGTATTTCCAGAATGTACAGTCTGCTTAAGGACAGAAATTAACCCTTATCATAATTTTATAATTTTTAAGGACTTTATACCTCGCCCTATAAAATCTCATTCCTACTTCTACGCATTTAGTAATTTTCTGCTAAATTGTATTTCCGATGACTCGAAGTTCTGCCAATGACACGAAAGTACGATGACCTTTCTGTAGTGCCAATAGTCACTTACTTCGACAATAGTTCAAGGCTTTCATCAAGGGTGGTGGTAGTGGAATACTTAAAAACTTCTACATGCTACAGTAGAACAAAACTCAACGCTTAACCGCATAACTTGAAATGACTCATTCATAACCTGATTCGAATAAAACAAGCATTCACCCTACTTACCATCATGCAACGGTCCTTTCCGATTTCCTTGCACTGACCGTGCATAACCTCGATAGCATGATTCCATTTCGTCATGCACTGACGATAATTCGTCAAATCAAATCCGGTTATCGTGACTTTGCGTGAGATTATCGAATGCACCGTCGCTCGACCGTCACGAACCATGAACAGGAATTTCGCCTGCAAGAATACAAGACCCCATCATTAGCACAGTTGACCTAGTTTAAAAGTTTACCTTCTACCTTCCACAAATACTGTGCGTGTACTTACATTGGGAAACAGTTCTATCACGTAGGTACCCATCTTCAAGGTGAGTGGATCCTTATTACACAACCTCGGCGCTGGCTCTCCATGCTTGGCGATGATTTCCAAACAAAACTGTGCAATGGCACTGTTCATGACCTCCTTGGTAATACCAGCTTCTTGGAGCCGCAAACTTTCCTTCTCCGACTTTAGCCAGTGTGATCGAAGCTGAAGGATTCGTGGAATGACACGTGTCTCTTGGCCGCATCTGAAAATGAAAAGATAAGGTATGATGAGACACTGCCTGGGTGTGGGGGTGAAACTATTATTTTTTTAATTCAATAAAATATTGAGTTTAAAATAATACGACTCTGAGCAATGAGTTCCTTCCCCCACCATGACTCTTACGGAACTGATTCCTTAATGGGGTGCAGATGAACAGCAGGCGGAGGGTCAGCATTACTTTCCGTCTAAGATTTTAATGCGACTCCTGGTGCTGAGATCACGTAGTGCTTCTTACGGAAGTTATTATCTCTTTTTGCTTTTGCCTTTTTTTAAGGGATGCTTTTTTTCACCCCCTCGCGAAAGAAGTTTTCACATTTAATTTTTGCTACGCTTTATGGGGCGATGCTTGAAAGTTTCCGTGCAGTTTCACTTAGATATTTGGGGTGATAATGAGAAGTTATGAACTGTGACCTACGAGGTACGAGTAGATGAGTTTGGGGTAATGCTTTTCACACTGTAAATGGCCAGGGATACTCTAAAAGTGGTCTTAATCCATAGTAAATCACCAAATACCGCAGTAGAGTGAGATATTAATACGAAGGTGAGTGCAGATGAAATGGAATAAAATTGTAATAAAAATAATTTAGCAATTTAATTCGGTTGATTTAGTAGCGTGAAACAAAGGTCGGCGGGGATGAGATTATCATAAAATTTTATTAAAGCGGGGGAGTTATGAATATTTGTTTTGAATAACTTTTTTTTCAGGGTGGGATGCTATGCTGGATCATATTTCATTTACCTATTTCGGAGTTAATTGATTTTAAATTTTAATGTTGAAACGTAATTATTAATATTAATGAATTTACATTTTAAAATCCATTAAACAGTTAACATCGAATGTTAGGAGTCGATTATAAATGAACTTGTTGGCACAAGCAGATGTACAACAGAAACGAGGTGTCAAAACTGAAGGTGGTTTAAATAGTTATACGCGTCTAGAATTTATTTACGTTAGAACTGTTCAGAATGTTTAACAGAGACTATCATGCTGCATATCAGTGGAGAGAGGACGCTGCCTTGTGGGCAGCTCCTTTTTACCACTGCTATAACATATCGGCCACAATCTCCATCCACAACCAAAGTTCAATTGGCCACTAGATTTTGAAGTGCAGTCTCACAGGATTTCCCACGCTGATAGGCATGCTGCATCTGTGGATACAGTCTCAAAGCAACTTTGCGCACGCAAAATTCCACCAGTCTCTCAATATTTCTCAGTTAGAAAGAGGTAATCCTTATGGGTCTGCTGAAACAGCTGCTAAGAAATACTCGTACACATGTATTGTTTTCATATGGAAATGATGTCGAGACATTCAACTTTTCTTGGTTTTTACTAACTGGATGGATTGGATTGAGTATTTCGAGCTCTGCCTGAAACATAGAAGCTATGTGACATCTCAAGCTTCAACAGCGAACTAAAATAGTTTGGCTGACAAATTTTTCGAAGTGGGTGACCATAATCAAATAGAAGAAGCAACAAACTGATTTGTACAATAACATTTTCGATGACTACAATATTTTCTTGGTAGAAATCTAATCCCATCGCAACCAATTCAGAGCAAAACAGGTAAATATGACTAAAAACTGTAGACCAGCCACACTTGCTACGCAAACTATGCTAAACGAAAAAAGTGGAAACTGTTCCAGTCCCTCGAGTACAAGTGGCACATGAATAGGTTGTCTGTTCCATAAACGTGTAGTTTAGAGAAGTTTGTGATCGACTACGTATAGATGCTAAGACCGAAGTGAATCGATTTGGAATTTATTGTTTACAACTGGAGGAATGCAATTCGTATAAAAGGAATACCATTTGAATATACATATGTATATGCAAGTAGTTTTCGTACACTATCTGGAAGAGCCTGATATCTTAGTTTAAAGTCAACTGGCTTGCTCAGACTAACTCTCTTGCTGCGAATGAGTTTTTAACTTCCCAGTATCCTAATAGACACTTACAGTGATGATAGCTGCGTTCTGTATTCGTGGGTTAGATGACTGCAGTAGTTTCAAAACAAATCATGACTTGGACTCTTCTTTCCAGAGAAGATCCTGCATTAATGGTACGAGATGTCTTTTGTTATGATGTGCTTCTAACCTCCTTAGGAAGGTCTCACGTTTCGTTATAGGATCTATGGCTTTTTAGCGCTGATCCAGAGAACTCTTCCTTTTAGATTCTGCTGAAAAACGTTAAAACTAATAGGTCTCACAGGGGGCTTTGTTCTTTGCCACCTTCATTCATATAGTTTTTTTTTTTTTTCAAAATAGGTTATAGGAGCTACTACTACCCTTATAGGGTCTAAGGGGAGTAGGCAGGTCCATCTATAGGTCCTAGTTTCATTTTAGATGCTTATCGAATAAATACCGCCTGGTCTACTATATTCGATTGGTCTGTTGAAATCGCTGTCTTAAAATGTTGCAGACTTACAAATAGCGTTCTTCTGTACAGAATCAATTTTGCACAATGTACTTATACAAAAGGTTGTTATTCGGAAAATCTTTCCTTTAATAAGGACTTAAAGGGCCCACCAATTCACGGCAAAATATTTCTGCCAAATTCAATCTTCATTTGATATCAAGAGAGTGCTGTCAATGTTTTCTTAATTGCACTAAAGTTACAACCCTACTTAACACCCGCTGTAGTATCAAATAAATTTGACAACCGCTTCCCATCCCAAACTGCTGAAGATGTTCTCTCATAAAGAGCAATCATAAAACTGATAAATTTTCGAGAGAGACCGCGATTGCAAAGTTTGTTAAATAGTGTGTTTCTATCGACTGTATCAAAGGCTGCCTTTAGATCAACGAAGAACACGTACAGCTTTTTCCTCAATCTGATGAAATTCATGGCTACCGTAGAAAGAACGAAAATATGGTGCAATATTTGCACGAAATCCAGCTTGAAACACACTCAGCAAACGATTCTGTTTTATCCAGTCCTGAAAACGTTTGGTAAAAATACCCATTAATATCTTCAGTGAGGCGTTTAAAAATGCGATGCCTCGATAACTTTCAACACTATTAGGATCTCCTTTTTTATATATAGGAAATATAGCAGATTGCTTAAAACTATCTGGAATGTCACTTGTTGAAAAAATTCTTTTGCATTCATCTGTGAGAAGCTCCAGAAATTCGTTTGCATATTTGTAAAATTCTAATACCGTATATACCGTCCGTACCCGAAGCTTTGTTGTCCTTACGTCGATATAGCCATCCTTTAACTTTTTTTTTTTGTAATTTGCACGTGCCAAAGGGATTATTAATACCTTTATATTGGTTCTCAGGGCACGGGCGGTTGGGAAATGGGGGAAAGAGACAGAGGAGATGCCGGTTTGCGTTGGCTTTAAATGTTTGAAGGTTGTATTGATTAGGAAACACAGATGCTGGTAGATCGTTCCATAAACGTGTTGTTCGGCTTATAAACGAATCCCTATATTTGACAGTACGTCTGAAGTTGGGCTTGAGGGTGAACTGATGTGCATTCGAAGCATAACGCTGTGTCCAGCGTAAACACGGACACGAGTTTTGCGGGCGAGGCGGTCCCCGAACGCATCGCATTTATTTGCGGGAATGCGGTCCAATTACAATACGATAAATGCGTTTACGCGGGTTGCGTTAATAACTTTTTTTAGTTCAGTATGAGATGGCTTAAACTTCGGCACGTAAGATTCTGTTACTGGAAAATTGTTCGTTAAAAGTAAAAAAATATTAAGAAGTCTTAAAAAGAAACGCGATAAATTAAAAAGTCATAATATATATAAAAACAGATTAATTTATGGCGAGTTTCATCACCTGTACCCGGAATTGTGAGCGGGTGAAAGTGCATTTCGCCTGTATACGAAAATGCGGATAAAAACATTCGACTATGTTTTAAAAATCATACATGATACTTGTTATCATCACCTCCATCCTTTAATTTCCGCACGATACTGCGGGCAAAATCAAACCAGTTTGATTTTCAAACAATGCGTGCGATGCGGGGACGTCGCAACGCACGTGTTGGCCGCAATATCGTGCTTACGTTGGACATCTACATATCCCAACATCAGTTTGATTTTGAAATCTGCCCGCATTAATCGCACTGCAACGCACGCACCGCATTGCCCGTGCTTACGCTGGACACAGCGTAACGCGAATTGCGGGTGAAGATTTGAAGAGGAGGAATTTAGCAGGCTATTTCGCTGAAGCATTTTTTGTAAAAAAAAAAACGATAAAAAAGGGGAAAACATGAGACATTTCTACGATGTACAAGAGAGACTATGGAGTTCACAATGTCTCTATCACCTATTAGTTTTAACGCGCGGTTTTGTACCCTATCCAGAATGTGCAGAACGGTCTTGGGTGCACCAGACCAGATGTGGGCGTTATATTCCAGCTTTGGGCGGATGAATGCCTTATAGATGTAGGCCAGATCAGACGGAGTAAAATATTTCTTGCACCGCTTAAGGAATCCTAGACATTTTGCAGCAATTTCCGAATATGTCATCGTTCCATCGAAGATGGTTATTGATACACATACCGAGAATGGCAAGTCTTTCGGATTCAGCGATACAAGTACCATCCATGGATAATGGTTGAGGGTCTTGGTTTCGCTTGAGAGACAGAAGACAGCATGTTGGTCATTGGTCAATTGGTCATATAAGAAATTTACATGTCGAATATGAGCATTGCAGTCATTGCTGGTTGTTTTCGGTTTTCCTCAGATTTGTTGGCTTTATAAGACCCAAAACTTACAGCCACTTTGCAGCTCTGGTCAAACCACGAGTTTTGTTAGGAATAAAGCATCCGTACCTAAGAGGATGGTGTTAGTAATCATATCAGCTGCGGCATCCACGTCGCTATAGAGGAAGCATAGCGACCAGTTAAAACTCCTAAGGAAACTATTAAGGCCGTCCCAGTTGGCTTTCTCGTAACGCCATACTTTTCTTTTGGGAGTTTTTTCTTTAACTGTGTGGTCAGACTACGAGAATTCAGCTGATACGATGTTGTGGTCAGACCGGCCTAGAGGCGCTAAAATATCAATGATATATTTATCAGGGTCTGAAGCAAGAAACAAGTCCAGAGTGTTGGCAGAATGACTTTCAATGTCCGGTATACGTGTAGGCTCATTTACAAGCTGAGTCAAATTGTTTATCTCAGCGAAAATTTCAACATACCTTCCTTTGGGTGTTGTCTGGCCAGATTGTCGAAGCCAATCCGAATTGTGTATATTGAAATCGGCCGCAATGACGATTTCAGTATGAGGATACAGGGAGACAATTCGTGTGATGGAATCGGACAGCGCATCAAATTCGTTAAAAGTCGAGTTGCTATCCGGACTAGGGCTTCTGTAGATAAAACAGTAGTGGGTTATTTGCTTACGGACGGTGAATTTTAGCTATTTGTAATTAAATTCCGGATTGGAAGAGTGT
This sequence comes from Brachypalpus laphriformis, assembly GCA_945910035.1. Taxonomy (NCBI): domain Eukaryota; kingdom Metazoa; phylum Arthropoda; class Insecta; order Diptera; family Syrphidae; genus Brachypalpus; species Brachypalpus laphriformis. The sequence continues at coordinate 42,722,913 of OX246753.1, forward strand.
CCATACTGTGGTGATATATGGTAAGCTACATCACTACGGACGTAAATGGCGAGGCCGCGGTGGGTAAGGAATAATGGCACTAAATTATATCCAGGCAGCTTTAGATCGGAAGATTCTTCGACTACCTGTGTTTCGCTAAGTGCCAAAACAGCTGGTTTATGGGAATGAACATGGGCGTATAAGTCAAAGAAATTCGTTCGAAGCCCACGAATGCTGGTATAATCAACCCTAAATTCCCTCATCATTACAACATAAAAACACAAAAAGACACAACTCTGACGCTACTAAGCGAAGCCGTGAGGTGTAGATCCTAAGTATAGTTTTCCACAACTCACATCTTCTTTTGTGATGTTGCAATCTAAAAGTTCATTCTTATTGTCTGGAACAGCATACTGAAATTTAAGGCTATCTCCTGATGATGAAGGATTAAGATGTCTTCTAAAGGACTCTTCGAGCTGCCGCAGTTACTCTTACTACAATTTTATGTTTCGTGCCATTTTACTTTCTGAGCAACTTCGAAAATGTAGACGAATCCCTGCATTGAGATATGGGATATGCTGTGTTATTTTGATATATTATTCTTTTCGCCTGGCATGTATATACGTCGGAATTTGCGGTTGACATTCAGATACATTTGCTTGTATGTTAATACGTCATATTTGCGGTATAGGTCCAGTAGCGCAAAGATTTCTTCCTGAGCCTTTCGCAATCTGTATCGTACTACTTCTGCTTTCGAATCTGTGTACCACCTCGGGCTACACGCAGCACATAGGCGTTTTTGATCACCATTTCTATATCTTTTATTTTGCACCCTGTGTTTCCCTCTGTTATTTGAATCTCACTGGTTAAGTTCACATTATATATTTCTTTTAGTTACTGCTTCCATTTCCACCTTGGCAATCAATTTAAATCTTCGAGGACTTCCCTTTCTTCCACAGAAAGTTCAAAGGTAATAACTATTGGTAGGTGATCCGAAAAGTTTCGCGATTCTACTTTAAAATCATTGATTAGGCTATTCCAGATTCCTCCGCTCAAACATAAATCAATAACTGAAGTACCCTGTACACATACAAAAGTGTATTCGCCTTCTGGATCGCCAACTGAGCAGCCATTACGAATTGTCAATCCATATTCATTACAAAATTCTATAAGCTGGCGACCTTTTGTATCCAAAACCATCTTTAGAATTACGGCAGTGTGGTGTGTTATACTCATAATCTGACATGGTACAGTGGAACTGAGAGTCACTCATTCTTCCAATGAAATCGCCTGTCAGGAGGATATTTTTTTGGTTACACAGGTTGTTAATTACATCCACCAGTGTCTGCAAATCAAGTCCCCACTGTGGTCCTTGTGATCCGTTTAGGTACTGGTATAATGTAAGAGCTCAGTCGCGGAGTATTTGTTGTTTTGATGTATATGTAGTTGTACCCATTTGTTTCTCCAAATTCAGTTTTTATGTAATTTAAATTCTTTCTGTACCCATAAAGGCAACCTCCGCTGGCACGTCCCCTAATGCTACTTCTAATTCCAGGTCTCCAGCAAAACTTTAAATCTTCAAAAATATTTTCAAAAGTTTGTTCATTACCTTCTAATAAATGTGTTTCAAATAAGAAAAAGAATTCAAATTTGTTTACATACTTAAAGAAATCGGAATATATAAGTTTACTTCGCAGACCGCAAATATTATAACTTAAAATTCTAAATTGTTTTCTACCAGCTAAATTATTGTTTAAATCTATATTAGGGTAGACGGAAAGTTCCTAGTCTTGCCGCAAGGCATTGCCGACCTCCCTGGACGTTGACGGTTGAAATAACCAAGTAACTCCATACGCAAACTTCGAATTGCTACGGCACTAGTTATGAAACGTAAGAACGTAAATGCACATACATACGAGCATTACGGAACGACAACAACTAGCGAAGGGGCACTTAGAGTGAATTGATTCCCCAACGTTTTGTGTGGATTAAATCCCACTTATGTTTAACTCGCTTAGATATGTGCGTGCACATAAAAAAATAGCTGTTGAATTTTGTTTCATGCTTCCTGCTAAAGTTTGTTCTTTCAATTCGCAGTTGCATCAAAAAGTCTCTGGCAAGCAGTTCACACACGAATGTTTCTAGAAGATATCCCAGAGTAGCGCTAGAGAGTTCGTGATTGCCACTCTAAAACATGCGAACACTTGATAACACATGATATCCTACACCTACGTATATACTGGTTGATGAAATAAAACACTCCAAGGCATAAGTCTATTTTTGGTTCATCGATATCGGTTCAGTGGGTTTTGCTCTCTTTGACAGCAAACCCACACTCTACCATTTATTTCAGTAATTATATCCCAGGAGTGCTAGGCCACTAAATTTAATCAAACTTTCGTCGTTCTCTACCACAAAGTGTTCTCTAAATTAACTAATCTCGCAGTGAATCGCAAAATCAAATTGAAATCCAATAATAGTCTACTCTTCACACCAATTCTACTAAGATTGGTTTTCTAATGGCTATTTTTGAATTCCCATCTTGCAAATACTCGTAATTATCCTTCTTCTTTCGAAATTACGAAAACACGGTCCACTGACAGATACACGACATTTTCCTAATGTAGATAGTAGCACGGAACGCGTCCACAATTCGAAAATTAAAAATGTACCTAAACAGTTCCAAGAAATAGCGCACCAAAAAGAAAACCAACAAAGCGAACCTAATTTATTATTGAACTCAAATGTGCGGCGACAGGACATTCGCCTGAATTCTATTTCTATCTTCTCTGCTCTGGCTGTGGTTATTATTTGCTGAAAGCATTTCAGGAAAAAAAAAAATTCTATTTCACTTGATATTTCCAGGGAGCACAAAGAGGACACATAAAGTTGTTGACATCCTGGTTCTGTCCTCATCGTCAGTGTCCTTATTCTTAGCTTTCAGTGAAAATTTTATCATAAACTGATAACTTGATAACTTCCCTACTTTTTCTTTTCTTGCTCCTGCATCAAGATATAGCACGAACTTTTCTAAGGTGATTTCAGGGTGGCACTTCACTCCCCTCGAACTGTTAACATCTAATCGAATTGACCTCAAACATCGTGTTTGTCCTCGACAATTCATGGAGCGAAAGGAGGACGATAATGACAGAAAAAGACGAGAACCGAACGATACGATGACGACGACGACGATGACAGGATAAGGTAGGATGAGTGAAAGGAATATTATTACGATGAATATTGCAAATTTATTTGAGGGATGCTGCATTGGTGGGTGAAACTAACTGACCGTCAGAGAGCTCTCTCCTGATTCGATATGACGACGTCTTCGTGAGGGAAATAACGAATAAATGAAAAAAAAAAAAAAAAAAAATTATTCATAAATTCCTCATCATTTATGGAAAGACCGAGCGAAAGGAAGGACGAAGAAAAAATTATGAATAATTGAAATGAGGTGAAGAAGAAAATTTATGAATACCTCTCTTGGTCATCGATTGCATCCTGATTCTGAAGGACTATTAGGTGTAGGGGAGATACTCGTATATATAATTTTTTTTTGTATTTATTTTTTAAGTTATTTTAGGAATGCTTCTGCATTCGCTTGGGGTGCTCCTTAGTAACGCTTGGCATGTTTAAAAAATTTTAATTAATTTCTTTAGAGGGAAATATGTATATATTTTTTTTTTTTTCGTCCTCTTCTGATCGGAAAAGGGGATCATACCAGAGTGGTTTTTAGTGCCAGTTGAATTTCGTAGTTGGATGAGCAATTATTCTGTGCATTCCTCTTTTATCCAGCAGGACTGGATGAACTTATGATTTTCCATAATTTTTTGTCATATCATGAATTCGGAATGAGAGATGATGACTTTACGAAGACTGATGATGAAATGGAAAATGGAGAAATGGATTTGCTTGTTTCCTTTCGTTTGAATGGGCATGCACTTGCACTTGCATCTGTTTACTTTTACTTCAATTACGCAATTTGATTGCAGAGAATTTGTAGTCTGATGGAGTTTACTGACGTAGTGATAGGGTTAGGACTGAGATGAAAGTCATTTTGCTTTATTAACAAATTTAATGGGAACTACTTTATGTTTGTCAATGATATTCACAAACAAATTTAGAAAAAGACGATGACGGGCAATAAACAATTTTGATTCGAAGTTGGATAGTGTTACTGTGGAGGAGTTTTGTTTAGATACAAAGTGAAGATGGAAGAAAAAGTGTCACCCAATCATTGACATTAACGAAGAAGTCTTTTTTTCTTTCAATGGGAATGCAATGTAAAAGGCTCAGAGGATGGCATACCTAATTTGCCTGCTCCACTTAAGTCCCAAGCAATGAAGTTGCATAGGTAAGATCTTCAGTATCTCACCCTTTAGGTTAACGATAGGACATAGGCTAGGAAGATATCAATGATATCGAACTCATCGACCACTGAAAGCTAAGTTCGAGGTTTAGTAAAGCCTAATACTTAATTTTTGGACCGGGGCTTTTGGTGGGTTTTCTAAGCCACATTCAACCAGTCCAGCTTACTTGCCGCATTACTCAAGGGTAATTCTCGTGTAACTACAGTATAGCTGGCTTACAAAACTATGGTATAAATAAGAGGGAGTGGTGCCTCAAAGCGGTTGTTGCATATGAAATCCCTTTGCTAATCTTTATTCATAAAATTATTCGCCATTGGATACGATATATTTTTGCTAACGAAATAATATTCTAGAGTTCCTGGAGCCAATGAAGATTTCGAAGGCGTTTTTGACAGCTGCTTCGTCGCTATATGCTTTCTTCACAACAAAATTATTCAGATGCTTAAACAAATGGTGATCAGTTGGAGCAATTCCCGGGAATAAGGTGGGTGAGGTCGAGTTTCGTACTGCAGTTGACGCAACTTTCGCATTGTTTTATGTGATATGTCTGCCCTCCCATTATCGTGGAGCCGTATAATTACTTACTTACTTAAACGGAGCTACAGTTCGGGGTGAACCTGGGCCTCAACCAACAAGCATCTCCATGAAGCTCGGTTTTTAGCTAATTGCCTTTAGCTGCGCCCTCCAAGTTGGTCAAGGTCCCATTGAACTTGTGCACACCACCTACGGCGAGCAGGACTTCTACTGTGTCGTCCCTCCAGGTTAGATTTGAAGACTGCGGGCCGGAGGGTTGGTGTCTATTCGCTCTATATGTCCAAGCCATCATACACGTCCAATACGTAGTATTACTGTATTACTAGGTCGATGTCGATTTGCAGCTCGTATAGGTCGTAATTGAATTTTCTCCTCCAAAATCCGTCAACGCAAACGGGACCGAATATCTTATGAAAAATTTTCTTTCGAAGCGACCAAGGATGTCTTCATCCGCTTGCTCTTAGCCCGGGCTACTAGTATCTTTAGAAGATTACTACACCACTTGGCGCAACCAAAAAAAAAAAAAAATTCCAGCGTTTAAACAGGACTGGGATGATCAGGGTCTTATACAGAGTATCCTTAGTTAGCCTAGCCCAAAAAACAGCGATTGGCAATTGTTATTCTTCGTTGGTGTAGTTTTCAAAATTAATGATAGAGCTAAGGTAGACAAAGTACCTCACTACCTCAAAGTTGTATGTGCCCACTGCGACCTTCTGTTCAATTCGTTGGTGTTGATTGCCTCTTCTTGTTGACAGCATATATTTAGTTTTTTTCTCGTTTATCGCTAAACCAATTTTGGCTACTTCTGCTTCAATGCTTAGAAACGCATCGATGATAGTCCGCTGGGTTCTTCCAATAATGTCAATATCGTCGGCGTACTCGTATGCAAGCAGTTGTACAAACTTTTGATAGATTGTACCTATGGTGTTGGCTTCTGAGTTCAGTACAATCTATTCAAGTACATCATTAAAGAAGTCACAAGTCACACAGGCGAACCCCACAGGCGGATCAGTAGAAATGCGGTGAAGTGGGAGGGTTATGATCCCTTATTTTCGGATCATAACCTCGCTGATAAAAGGAAGAAGAAGAAGATTAAAGAAGTCACATGACAGCGCGTCACCTTGCCTAAAACCTTCTCTGATATCAAAGGTCTCGGTGCGGTCATTATCGACCTTGATAGAGCAGTGAGCGTTCTCCATTATCATCTTACACAGACGGACAAGTTTGGTAGGGATGTCAAAACGAGGCATGGATCTATATAGCTCTTCTCTATAGATGCTGTCATAGGCGGCCTTGAAATCGATAGAGATGATGAGTATCGATTTGGAATTCTTGGGTTTTCTCCAGGATCTGCCGAAGTGTCAAGATTTGATCGATGGTGGACTTTCCTGGCCTAAAACCGCACTGATAGGGTCCAATCAGGCTGTTGATAAAAGGTTTCAGGCATTCACACAATATCACAGGACATGCAATGTTGAGGAGACGGATGCCTCTACAATTGGCTTAGTTAAGGGGTTCGCCTTTCTTGTGGATCGGGCAAACAATGTTCAGATCCCATTGATCAGACAAACACTCGTCTGTCCAAATCTTAGAGATGAATTGGTGTATGCTCTCCACCAATTCATCACCATCTGCCTTGAAAGTTTGGCCGGTAAGCCGTCAGTTCCAGCAACTTTGTTGAATTTCAGGTGGATATTGTTATTCTTACTTCGCTTTGGTCGGGTGGACGGAAAATTTCGACTATGATCGTCTATGTTGAATGACTCATTCTGCCTGACAGCAGGATGTTGGCCTTCGTCGCCGTATATATAAGCAGTCTGTTAGCCAACAATCACTAATTTCTAAGCAGTACTTCTCATCTACGGCCGCTTCAGGGTGACCACAAGGCTTACAGCTCGCAAACGAAATTTGTCAAACCACCGCCTAGTTGTTGTTGATAAGCGGCCGATCGAGGAGATACAGAGGCTAAAACGCAGGAATGATGTTCTAAAAATTTCTCAAAAAGTAAAAGGAACATGTAAAGGCTTTAAATTCAGAACTGAAGCCTGCAGGGACGAAGATGGACACATTGTGGTAGAATCGCAGTCGGTGTTAAGAATTTAGAAAGTACACTTCTAGAGACTGTTACACGGCGATGATGACCAATATCCCGCTGTCAGAGCAGAATAATGTGATCAAGCTGGACGACAATAGACGCCACTGCCGTCCACCCGAGCTTGACTAGGTGAGGATATCGATATCGAAGCTAAAGTCAAATAAAGCGGCTGGAGGCGCCGAACATAGGAGTATATCTATAAAGCACGGTCGGATGATTGTTTGTATTGTTATTGGGTTGTGCAATAAGTTCCCTCTGTTTTTTAGGCGGAATGAAAGATTAAATATTCATTGTTAGGAACAAATTTACTCAGTTATATATGCACCATTATTTTCTACCACTTTATTCCATCTTTCAGACAATTTCATAATACCCCTTTCGTAGAACGTTTGATTTTTATTGACGAAGAATTGCTTCCGCAATTTCAGCGAGACGAAATTTTTTCCATTAAGTGAGTGAGGGACCGGAATAAATAGTAATCGGAAGGTGCAAGATCAGGTGAATACGCCGGGTGAGGTAAAGCATTCCATCCAAACTGCACCAATTTCTGCCGAGTCTGCAAAGAGACATGTGGTCTAGCGTTGTCTTGATGGAACACGACGGCCCTCCGCTTAGCGCAAATCTTCTTATGTATTTGTGCAGCGTTTTTTCCTTTCCGAAAATAAAAGAGCATAATATGCGGAAAATACTCCTTATTTGCCTTCATTTTCAAAAGTTTACCAAATGCGTAAAACACAACCGATCGCTATGAACTTTCTTTAACATATGCACTACGATGTGAGTTTAAAGAAGAAAAGACTGCAAGCTCGAAGCAACATTTACAAACGGCGTCATTCAAAGTTAACGGGAATACTAACGATAAACAGAGGGAATTTATTAAAAAAAATATAAATATTTGGCGCAACAGCTCTTTAAGTGCCAGGGCCTAGTCTCTCGCAACCACTCATGTTGTGTGCGTTATATTTTTCCCACGAGTGGAAGGGACCTTCAGTTTAGTGCCGTATCCGAAGGGCGATTTGAGAAGCTTATTATAAAGAAGAGGGAATTTATTGGCCAACCTAATATTTTGTTTTTGCTTCTGATTCACAGTATCTTTTTTGCCTACTATTTGATGTTATAGGCATATGAATCATTTGACAGGGCAAACGAAACGTCGCAATAGTGTAGATTTAAGGTTTCGCATAAAGCAATATGGTTGGGGGGGTGGCGAGGGACAAGAAATATTGTGCAGTAATGACTCTGGACATCAAAAACGCCTTTGACTCGGCAAATTGATCATTCATAAGAAGATCGCTAGCCAGAATAGATACTCCATACTACCTATTGAGGATAGTTACAAACTATTGTACTTCACCAACAGGAAGTTGAGGTACCAAACTGACGAGGGGGTAAAGTAATATAACATTACGGCAGGAGACCCACAAGAGCCGGTACTAGAATATATCTTGTGGAATATCACGTACGACGGAGTCCTGCGGCTGGCATTGCCACAAGGAGTTAAGATAATCACGTTCGCTGAAGACATCGCCGTATTTACCGTGGCCAAACACATCCACGAAATAGAATCAGCAACAAACGAAGCAATCGAAAAAATTAAAGACAGGCTAGGATCCGGCGACTTAGAATTAGCAGACCACAAAACTGAAGCTGTTCTTATAACAAGTCAATATGCTGAATATGTGAATATTCGAGTCGGAAATCAAACAATACCGACCAAGGAAGCAGTCAAATATTTAGGAGTAATGGTCGACAATAGGTTACGGTTTAAAGCGCACGTGGAATACTCGAGCAAGAAGTCTTCACTACTGCGACAGCCCTTTCTCGAATACTGCCGAACATCTGTTGACCTGGAAATGCTAAACGGATTCTACTATCCAGAGTGGTTAGATCGGTTCTTCTATATGCTGCACTGGTTTCGGCGGCGGCTTTACAAACGATAGAAACACTGAGAAAACGATCGTCAACATACAGGCTATGCGCGATAAGAATAATCAGCGGTTTCCGAGCAATATCGGACGAAGCAGCCTGTGTCATAGCCAGAATGATCCCCAACGACATCCTCGAAAATGAGATAGTAAGGATCTACGAAAAGAGAACTTCGAGTCATCAAAAAGCTGGAGCTGTCAAGAGAATAAAGAAGGAGGAAAAGGTAACATCACTAGCTATGTTGCAAGCTAGGCGGGATAACAGTACAAAAGGCAGATGGACCTACAAGCTGATCCCCACTATTGAGTTCTAGATTTACACAGATTTGGACACGATAACTCACCTCTCTGTCCACATTGTCCAGACCAGTAGGAAGATACAATACGCAATATTCCCTTACAATCACTTTACAGAATGGAGAAATAACCTACCAATTGCACCATTCCTTATAGGTCAAGTGCTGCGGTCAGAGGAGATTTGGCAGGAAATTTGCACACTTGTGGCGGTCTAGCAAGGCTGTTTAGCAGCACATAATTTGCGAACACCACCGCGCGCTAAAAATCCCCAAATGTCTAACTGGCAGCAAGGAGACATTCAGTTTTCCAGTACATTCGGTTTTCCTTGACATTCGATCTCCAACCCTCAAGCAGTAAACCAGGGGTAGCATTCGGTTCGGTGTATATAAATAAATTAAGTTAAATAAGTAGTCGTAGTAGTAAGTTGCAATAAAGAAAGTGAATTGTAATAAAATCTTTTATTTTGCTCGGTAATTAAAGGCAATTAGCCAAAGTGGTGACCCCGACGTGATCGGAGTGTGACGCATATGCTCGCGGCAGTAAATTTACAGTTGTATCTGTAGTTCACCGCTAGTCAGTTATCCGATAGCTGTACAGCCCTGTTACTACTGCACGCACTGTTGTACAACGCAAGAAGCACTCCGACGAGCAAGTTTGGCGATTTTTACGACGTGAAAAGAATGTAGCTGCCGCTGGTTCCACCCCTTCGCTCGGTTCTCAGTATTTTTTTTATTTTTATTCGGTGCCGAGAAACGACAACAAGACGCCACGCAAATCTCCGGAAGATTCTCCCTATCTGCAGTTCAGATATCACCCGAGATATCGCGACATTGCGTTTCCGGTCGCTAACGGCGAGTTATCCTTGGTCGTCGACGCGTCTAATGTTGCAATGCGTGCGGTCGTGCAACAAAAGTTGTCGGGTAGCTGGCAACCGCTTAGTTTATTTTCAGCAAAACTGACAGACACACAAAGTAAATATAGCGCATACGATAGGAAATTATTATCAGCGTATGCAGCAATACGGCATTTCCGACACTTATTGGAAGGCAGGGTTTTCACTTTGTATACAGACCATAGGCCCTCATTTACGCGTTCCAACAAAAACATGATAAAGCATCTCCTCGGCAGCTGAGCTTAGATCTGATAGCACAGTTTACAACGGACATAAGCATTCAGCCGGGAGAACAAAATACGGTAGCAGATGCACTATCTAGGTTAGACGCGATCTCAATACCGGAAACAGTAAATTACACCGAAATAGCGCATGAACAAGCAAATGACGAGGAATTGAAATCATTACTCGCCAAACAAGGCACGTTAAAGTTTAGGAAAATTCCAGTTTTAGCCTCGGAAGTTCACATTTTGTGTGGCGTGTCCACAGGTAGAGTTCGTCCATATATTCTTCCTCGATTCAGAATGAAAATATTTGACAGCGTCCACGGTCTATCTCACCCCGGCATAAGAGCGAGTGTTAAAGAGGCAAGAACCAGATTTGTGTGGAAATCAATAAACAAGGATATTAGGGCTTGGGCACGAAGTTGCACAGCTTGCCAGCGATCAAAGATTTCCAAACACGTTCACAGCCCAGTTGAACAATTTAAGAACATGGGAAACCGATTTGAAACCGTACACCTAGACATTATCGGCCCTTTACCCACCTCAGAGACCTATCGCTATTGCTTAACCCTGATTGATCGTTTTACTCGCTGGCCAGAGGCCATTCCTTTAAATGATATCACAGCGGAGACAGTAGCAGCAGCAATCTGTCGCGAATGGGTACCGCGTTTTGGCATTCCTTGCGCTATAATCACGGATCAGGGTAGGAAGTTCGAATCGCAACTCTTTAGAGAACTGGGTCATATACTCGGTTTCGAAAGGAGACGCACTACAGCGTACCATCCCCAGTCAAATGGAATGGTAGAGAGGTGGCACCGCACACTGAAAGCAGCCATTACCATTGGTATTACTTGGTCTCCGAACGGCATTTCGGGAAGACTTTCAATGCTCTTCTGCAGAACTGGTGTATGGGCACGTCTTGCGGTTACCCAATGAGTTTTTGCAGGAAAGCAAAACGATTAGTCAGACAGAGTTCGTAGCTCGGTTGAGGGAACATTTCGATGGAATACGGCCATCTTTACCTCTCCATCACTCTCGTCAAAAAACTTTAATTTTCAAGATCTCACGTCGTACGAAAACGTTTTCGTCCAGAACGACTCGGTGAGACCTTCCCTGAAGCCGCCCTACGATGGGCCTTTCAAAGTAAAGGATCGTAAAGAAAAATATTATACGGTCAATGTTAGGGGAAAATCGGTAAAGGTTAGCATAGATAGACTAAAACCAGCATTTCAGGAACAATCAAACACAGAGGCAGCGACGCATGAGAACAGCTCAGCCTCCGCACTGCCAAAGCGCAAAGTAACTTTTGCGGTGGACACACCAACGAAAAGAACGACCAGATGCGGCCGAGTTTCTAAGAAGCCTGAAAGGTATCGTGAACCACCATGGGTGGTCCACTAAGCGAGGGGTACTGTGGCGGTCTGACAAAGCTGTTTGGCAGCACCTAATTTGCGAACACCGCCGCGCGCTAAAAATTCCCAAATGTCAAACTGGCAGCGATGAGACATTCAGTTTTCCAGTACATTCGGTTTTCCTTGACATTCGATCTCCAACCCTCAAGCAGTAAGCCAGCGGCAGCATTCGGTTCGGTGTATATAAATAAATTAAGTTAAATAAGTAGTCGTAGTAGTAAGTCGCAATAAAGAAAGTGAATTGTAATAAAATCTTTTATTTTGCTCGGTAATTAAAGGCAATTAGCCAAACACTCATAACTTCTTCTTCCATTTATCAGCGAGGCTATGATCCGAAAACAAGGGATCACAACCTTCCCACTTCACCGCATTTCTACTGATCCGCCTATGGGGTTCGCCTACAATTTGCACACTCATAACGAATGTGCAAAAAGAGCTCCGTACAATTGAGAGAGCAAGGAGAGCAGAAGCAGCATAGCATTAATTGCTAACCAGCCCTGCGAAGTAATACCTTACGGCAGTCCTGTGGGGAGAGTGGTAGAAGTTGTGCAAGGTGTGGATTAGTACGTACGCGCAATTCTGACATCAATTATTCGAGTTTGCGAATCGTGCATGGTAGCAGCCCGTGCTACTAGTATCTTTGGAAGATAACCACAACCCTTGGCGCAACCAAAAATAAAATGCTTGCTGACATTAGGATTTGAACCATAAACCATTAGCGTGGCAATCAATGACGTTACCACTACACCATCGCCATTCCGGAACATATTAAAAAAAAAAAGAAAATACATTTCATTAGCTTAAGGTTTATGGATCAATATTGTTGTTAAAAATATGTTTCTTAAAAAACAGCTATATGTACACAGTCCCTGAAGTCATAAATTATATGTCTCGCATAACTTATGTGTCTCATTATTTGACAATTGCCAGGTATCTAGTTTATCAAAATATTTACTTGCCAAAAAGTCTGTCCTAACAAGTGAACTATTAAGTCTACATCCCTATGAATGGTACTGCCTGTCGTTCACTATTCAAAGAAAATGTATACACATTTATCAGCTTCTGTAAAGCAGATGAAACATCAAACTTTACTTAGTATCTCACATCCGACAATCTGTCTACATAGAGCTATAAAAGTGTTCGCCACTTACAACTACTTGCTCTTACAATCGCGCTAAAATCATTCGAAATTTTGGCAAACGCCAAAACTAAAATAACCAAAAGTACCCAGCACAGTGAATTGCTTTTCCACTTAGAGGAACAGTAGCGCGTCTCACAGAGTAGAAGTCTTTCTGTTGGGATTCTATATTTAGAATGTATAGTTCCCATATGGATCGTAAATAAAAATGAATTATACACACAATATAAGCAGCAACGCCAACATTCTGAGGAACAAATGGAAACATATTGAAATGAATATTAATGCTTTCTGTTAGATCATAAATCAAAAGCCCAAGTGTTATGGTTGCTCAAAAGAATATTGTCGTCTCTGGAAAAGCAATCAGATCTTTTCGTTGTCTCCCGTCTGTAGGCAACGCATAAATATGTTACCTGAAGCTAATGAAACCATGGGGAGTGCTGAAGTATTGTGAAATGAAAATTCACAAGCAATTGGAGCAGCACCTCGGCTGTAATGCTGAACTTGATGGAATGTGTCATTTGAAACCTCAGGTCGTGTCGGTTAAAGTTTTTGCTAAATTTGAAGTTAGTAGGTCAAAACTAACTTAAAGTAGGGCTCTGTCATTTTTTTTTGTTTTTGCGAAAGAACGTATGGCCTATTATATCACAGCTGTGGTTTTACTTTCTTGGAATAGGTGTCACCTTATGACCATAAGTAACACTAAATATGACAGTGAACACCTCAGAGCCCACCTACTTCGAGCTAAACGTATTCCCCCGCATTTATAGTGTTTATTAGTGAATTCTATTAGTATTTAGATCTCCCTCGTAACAAATGTTAATTCAAACTATTACACCATGTGGGATGGTGTTTAATGGTGACATAAATGTTGAAACGTAAACATTAAAATGAGTTTATGTAGCTGTTTAATGTACAAAATAAAAAATTAAATGTTTTCGTTAGTTTCGTAAGCATATTTTGGTTGCGTGTGTCTTTATTGACTTTCGTTGTTGGAACAGCATTTCACGTTTTTGTAAACAGAGCTTTTAATATTTACACGGTTTTTCATTATTAATAATTCGGAAGGTCAACAAAGTTTACTTTTTGAATTAATTAATAAATTTCTGCAAACAAACATTTATTTTACTGAAAACTATTTAATTTCGGGCTTAGAACAGGCGCGTTATAGCTTTTTGTATACCATCCTGTGGATTTGATGAAGTTTATTATGAATTTGTCTGTTAGTGTGCTGGAAAGCTCCTCTAGATTTTGGAAGAAATGTCTCCCGAGGAATTTATTCCTGGCGTGATGGGCAGTGACACAGAAAGTAGGATGTTTCCTCATAGACACCCTTATCACAGCAGCCTCTGCAAAGGACTTCTTTCGTTTGACGCAATTTACTCGTGAGTACTATGTCCCATGATAATTCCAACAAATGTGGGAAGGAATTTCCCGTCTTTCGGTCCTTGGTTTGTCAAAGGTGGGTCAAAGCTTTCTGTTGGTGGTACAAGTCTCTATGGGGGTCCATCTGGTATTCGTCTCTTTTGCGGCTGCTTTTCCTTTTTCGTTTCTCAAGTTTCCAAGGCGGGATATTCATAGAAAGGTCGCTTGTGCAGATATAGATGTGAAGCCTCTTCTTGTTAATTCGTTAGCTTTCTCATTGCCTGGTATGCCTTCATGTCAGGGGGCCAGCAGAGCGGTACCTTATGTTGCGTTCCAAGAATCTGAGTTCTTCTCGGCAGAACTTTAGGTTAGGCTGGCTGTCTGCACTTAGATCAATGAATGTCCTTTGTGATACCATGGATCAACCATTAGGCCATTCAGGGACTAATAAAACCAACCGGACCTTTTGATAAAGCGGTGGATGCTCATGACGCCTAAAGACGCCAGATCACCGAGGTCTTCAAGGAAGGGGGACCCTAGATGGGAAAATTCTTTTATGCGACAAGGGCTGGACAAGTGCATATGGGGTGAAGGATGGTTTCTTCCTCCTCCTCGCCCCTACAGCTCCTGCAGAAGTCGTTGGAGAAAAGGTCAAGTCTTCTGGCATGTTGGCCTATGAGACAGCGTCCAGTGAGAACACCGACAACGCAGCTGATCTGTGATCGCTTTAGCTTAACCAACTCGGCACTACGGTTTCGTTCCAGCCTAAACTAGATCTGTCTCGAAATGTGACACGTTGATCCGTTTTTCCATCTGAGGTTGGCCTTGCTAATAGCGTCCAGCTTTAGTAGATGCTTACATGTAGCGAAGGGCATACCTAGGGCTTGCCTATCAGGTAGAATCATTAGAGTAGTAGCCTATGTGGCGACCTCGTCAGCCCTGCAGTTGCCTGGCACCCAGCATAGCTGAATGTTGAACTGCTCTGTCATCTCCATAAGAGATAAACGGCAGTTTAGGACTTGATTGCAGCTTGGCTGTCAGTGAAATTGATAATATCCCTGACAGATAGTACATTACACTTCAGCCAGGACAGGGCTTCCTTAATCGCCAGGATTTCTGCATGAAAAACACGGAAAGAGACACTTAGGTTGAGCTTTAAAAAAAAAAAAAAAAACACCACAGCCCACCCCACCTTCAGTCTTAAAGCCATCTGTAAACAAATGAACCGAACTGCCATCAACCGGAGGGGAGTTGTCCCATTCATCCCCTTCAGGGATGCTCGTACAGAAGTTTCGGTCAAATCTCAGTTTCGGCGGGGTGTAGTCCAAGTTTTCGTGTTTGAAGTTCAGAAGATCAAGGATCGAGGTGTGGCCAATGCGATAACTAGATCACTTAGGGGAGGCTTTTTGACGGAAGGCCGTACAAGCAGCAATCTGTTTGTCGAAAATATCTAAGGCAGGTTGAACAAAATATCCAATGCCGCGGAGGGAGTAGTGCATGCATATCTTTGCACCATAGCTAGTTGAGTGAGGTGGACAGCCCTATCAAAAGCAGGCCACCATACGATCGCGCCATAAAGTAGTATAGGCCTGATAACGGACACGTACAGCCAATGAGTGATTTGAGGTTTCATATCCCAGCTCCTACCTATAGTCTTTTTACAGGAATAGATAGCTACATTGGATTTCCTGACATGTTCTAGTAGATTGGCTTTCCAGTTAAATTTTCTGTCCAAAATAAGACCCAGATATTTTGCGTTTTTAGTGAAGGTGAGACTGGTGCCATTTATCATAGGAGAGTCTATGAGGGGAACTTTATATTTTCTCGTGAAGAGAGCGAGCTCTGTTTCATGAGGATTTACCCCCAGTCCACATTTGAAGGCTCATTTGCTGCGTCGAACGAGAACAAATTGGAGGATTTCCCTAAGAGTATTTGGGTGCTTATCGGAGAGGACAATAGTAATGTTGTCAGCACAGGCGATCACTCTGCAGCCTTACCTATCCAGGTCCACAAGTAGCTCATTTACTACCAGGTTCCCAGAAGAGGTGACAAGACTCCATCTTGGGGTGTACCACAACAGGCAATTCTTCTGATTGATTTTGATTGATCAACACCCCGAGCGAAGTATCCATTTCCAGATTTGCAAGTGCGTCGGTAATAGCCTTTGGTTTGACATTCTTAAAAGCGCGTTTAATGTCAAGAAAAGCCACCATAGTGTATTCCTTAATGCTCAAAGATTGTTCAGTGATGCGTACAAGCGAATGTAAGGCTGTTTCAACCAATTTGCCTTTGCAGTACGCATGCTGGGACGGCGAGAGCAAAGTTGGGATAATGCTCTGCCGAAAGTGGATATTAATCAGCCTTTCTAAAGTTTTCAATAAAAAGGACGATAGAACGATAGGTCGGTGATCCTTTGGTTCCATATGCGAGCTCTTTCCTGACTTAGGTATGAAGATGACTTCAACCGGGGCTCATAGTTTAGGAATGTATACCAGATTTAGACAGCCCGACATGATGAATTTGAGCCATGGAAGCACAATGTCCTCGCATTGCTGGATATCTGAAGGAATAATACCGTCGGGTCCTGGGGACTTGGCATCATTTTACAAGCATCAATTTTATTTCTATAGCAGAAATCGATTTTTTGGCTGCCTGGCCACTTTCTGGTGGTTTTGCCCCTATCGCAGACTCACATGCAGCTGTTGGCACTTCGGAGTGTCTTCGTTTGGAAAACACTGCGGTGGTTCGGAAGGCGGATTGACTTCGATGTACTCAGCGGTTCGGAGTAGATGCCTGAACTACACCAGCGCGGGTGTCACTATTCACTAAATAGGACTAAATATACGATGAAGGATTTTTTTTAGGAACAAGTTAAATAGAAGATTCGAACTTAACACAAATCTTTGATGGTTTGAAAATATAAGGCTCTGCTCAGAGAAATCATTTACTCGTAGTTTAACAATTTGAGAGAAGCTTTTACGTGGAGACAAATATATGCGAAATCTTTTATGCAGTCTGCTAACAGGAACAATATCCCATACCAAATTTTAGTCAAGGAGAGTTGACTATGGATCTAATTTTCACACTGCGGCAGATCTAGGATAAACCGTTGCAATTATAGAGAGCTATGTCTAGTTTTGTCAAGCTGGTTGTGTGCAGGATAATGTTAAAAAACACTCATGCTTCTCCAAAGTCGAAAAAGGCACCACTGAGGACTTTGATGTCAGAAATGGTCTGCGACAAGGATACGCGTGATGTGATCTTCCTTTTATTCAAACTTGAAAGGATTCTACAAAAAATCGATACAAATGTGGGAAGTAAAATCTTTCAAAAGTCTGTGGAACTGCTTGCTTACGCTGATGACAATGACATAGTCGGAAGAACGCAGCGAAGCGTTTGTGAATATTGAGACAAAACCGGCGGTGAAGGATGTAGCCCTGATTGAGGATAAAACAAAATATATGCTGATATGGAGGAACCGAACGTTAAAATGGGCGGCTATAGTTTTGAGGTAATGAAGGGACCCATTCAACTAGGCTTCTTGACAAATTCTAAAAATGACATCAGCGTACAAATTAAATGGAGAATGACTATTGCCAATCACTTTTACTTTGAGCTAAGAAGGAAATTGAGTAAGAAAGCAATCACACGGACAACTATTTCTTTGAAGACGCAAATGGCGATCCAGTAACGGTAAATGGGAAGGGGTATAGAGTAATGTGTCACCTATTTCGCCTATATGTGTTTCCAACTAGACGGCGCTACTGCCCATACAGTTAGAGATGCGATGAATATTCTTCAAGAAATGTTCCTAGACAGAATAATAGACATTGGTTGGTTCTCCGGACTTAACAGTTCCAGACCTTTTCCTATAAGATTTTCTGAAAGAAAAGGTTTACGAGAATAATCCCAGGTCTCTTGCTGACTTTAAAAAAAAGTGATGCAAAATTTCATCAAAAGAATGGAGTTTAGCGAAAACCAAAATGGCGGTCACCTAAAGGATGTTATTTTCTATGCTTAACATCATAAAAAATAGCAAGGAATGAGCTTCAATATTCCTCTAGTTTTGCTAAAATTCATTAATCAAATAAAAAGTTATTCAAATTTAAAATCAACTTAATATTTTTGGGCCACCCTGTAGAATTAAAGTCTAAAAATGGAAAATTTAAAAAAGAAGAAAATATTTGTCCTGGAGAATCGCGATACTTATGGTTTCATCCACCAATGCTCTACCCTGGACATTGGAAGTTATATTTCAAGCTGAGTAGTGGATACGATTTAAACCATCAGGCTAACCAAGTGTTACATATGGGGATGGCAAAATTCTCACTTGCGAAGCAACCATCAAGTGCAGAAGGGTGATGTCCACATTATTAGCATACAACCAGAAATTTCTGATTGTTCTGAAATGTGCGCTGATTTTTTTTTATCATTACAACGAAGTCCTTGTATTGATGAACAGCAAGCTCTTGTCTAATCGATTGATGCCAACACCCAACTTTGACTATAGCGTCACTTAAGCCAACAACTGCCGACACTTTCAATTAGGTGATGGTACTCGGAGCCTGAAAGGTAAAGCCCAACGGTACTCACTTTTATCGTAGACCACTAGGGACGCTGTATTTTAATTATTTTATTCGATTAATTTCCACTAAAAATCTCATCAGCTACATTAATCAAAATCGCAAGAAATTACTTCAAGTCCGAAAAACAATTAATTCGTCCTGAGAAACCTTAATTTTCAATTTGTCTCCATTACAACGAGGTAAATGGGATCGCGAGAGAATAATACAAAATCACCCCCATCACACTACACAACCATTTATCAAACTACAAGACGCCACCAAATCGGTGTGTACGTTCGCGCGCGAAAATTGTACCCGTCAACATTGACATTTAAAATCCTTCCTCGTTTAAGTGCAAATCACCATCATTACTTCGGTATTTTTTCTTCGCGCTGAGTAGCTTCCTTTTATATTCCTTCGTCGTCGTTCGTTTTATGATGGTTGTTAAACTAGATCATACACACTATCCATGCAAAGACACGCTAACTATTCAACACTGTTGCAAACTGTGCAATTTTATGATGCGAATACTTTGGTTTTTATCAACTCTCCCCCGGACTTAATGAGAGTCTAAAATTTTACGAAACGAGCAAATCCTCACATCGTAAGAAAAGTAATTTTAACTTAACGCCTCTTCTGCTCTATAAATACTCTTACACTGAATAGGGACAATTCTTTTCGTTCGGGGGGGTCACCTTCAGTGTCTGCTCCTTCGACGATGAAATTGTGATAGATGTAGCCCTGAAAGGGACACGACAAGTCCGTTTAAGTGAACGATATTCAAATTATTTTTATTATCTCTATTCGCCCCCAAAGGGGAAATGTGAGCATAATTTGTGCCATGCGATCACGTTATGGTAACCATCTGTTTGGGACACTTCTCAAGGAATTTATGAGGCGTTACTTTGATGATGATGGGCCGGCTCGACTACGGATATGATGGCACACTTATAGAGATGAGTTTAATGGATATGAATATATAAGAAGGTCGAGATGAAAAGTTTTAACATTAAAATTAATGATTTTCGAATGAATTTGTCTTGAGCTGTGGCGGCGGTATAGATGTGGTAAAAGTTGGTGTTAATAAGTAGACCCAAGGAGGTGAGATTGTTTTAAATTAATCACTAAAGTCCTATGACATGAGGGGTAATGGTTTCTTGAAGTAATTAAATGATGAGTGAAGTTTCATTTTTGGATGGTAAGAAAAAAAAAAAAAAAAACAAATTCGTAAGACTTCTATGGCATTCGCTGGGAGGTCCTTCGCCTGTTATATAGGGAGGTACACAATTTTAGACTTTTCGCACAGAGGAAATATTAACAAACAGGGGTAATATGGAAAGGAATATATTGAGCTATGATATCAGTGTAAATTTACTTAGTGAAAGAAATAGTTATGACATTGACTACTATATTTTCGCTTTTAGTTCTGAGGGATCAGACGATTTAACTCTGTGAGGTGATGTGTTGCGGTTATGTTTCTAACCGAAATTTTCCCATTAATAGTGCGCAAGACAGTGTGCATCTATTTGTAATTCTTTATTAGTAATGCTTTAATAGCAATTCAAGATCAACCCAACAGACAATGAAAAAGTCGACGATAGAACGCAACTTTCGATACCTAATTTCAAAGTAGTTAAGGATTTTATCTTTATCGGGGTAAATATAACCTTCATACCCATTTGTGTTAATACCTGGTGCCCTACATACAAACCAACCTCTACAATAAGGGCAGATAATCCACAAGGCAAAAATGAGCACCAGACTACACCTCTAGCTGGACAGGAGAACACGTCATAAATCGGAGTAATATACCCATCGTGTTCCAGAATTTATTCGATAGAACCAACCATCGTCCATAGTCAATTAGGTTTGCAAACCATAGTACTCGTAGAGTGTTATAAGAGAAAGCTTTGGCAATTGCTTCATCACATACGCCCAAGAAAAAACACCGACATCTACATAGATCGTCAAGCAGACATTCAAGTCATCTTATCCAAGGTAATCAAATTTAAAACAGTAAAAAACAGTTTCTCATCACAGAGACAAGCACGGAAACTAGATGGAGGCCAAATGCGCTGAACTTAGGCCAGATCAATCAATGGCTGAAAGGCCAGCTCTAAAATTCGTAGAAATTGTAAACTCCAACATCACCTCGGTTTTCCAAAAACTCTCCAAATGAGAGATGGAGTGCCGCTCTTAAAGGCTATTCTAAAATTCATATCAAACTGGGGATGGTTTAGGAAGGCTGCCACTCACTAAACGAAACTTACACTGACATCTCTATTGCAAGAGGAAAATTTGAAGAAACGCTTTGCGAAATTATTCAAAGGGGTTTCAAAATCACACCGAAGTGGTGTGCAGTGGTAGGGCTCAGAGCGAACCCAACCAAAAACTAAGGTGGTACCCTTCACAATGAAAAAGCAGCTAAAGCGTATGCAACCTATCCTACTGGAAGATATTAGAGTTGACTCACAAAAATAGGTCAAGTATCTAGGCATAACACTAGATAGCAAACACCTCTGGAAGGAGGATTAAAACTTTGGGGTGTAGTCCAGCTTCACTGAGGTGGTTGTACATGATGCTAGCTAGATCGATCATTACAAATGGTGCAGTGGCATGGATCAGCAGACCAAGGTAAACTAAGACGAGGCCATCCTTACGTAAAGTGCAAAGACTAGCATCTGTATAACAGGAGCCATGAGAACCTGTCCCACAATAGCACTGGAGGTGATCATAGGACAACCTCCGCTACGCATAGCGCTAGAAAGAATCGTCGAAGAGGGGATACTAAGAGTATTCAAACAGGGGGTCGGGAAAGGGTAATGCATCGCAAAGAAGAAGCGAGAAACCCGATCCTAATCGATGCCACTCTGGACTGGCCCAAAGAAGATATGGTCAAGAAATACTGCTCTGGGAGAAAATTTGACTCAAAACTGATCAATAAATCCGAATGGATTAGTGAGTTTGATAAGTACCAATTCAAACAACATACTGTGTGCGCCGGCCGTGGCGTAAGTGGTTATCCTAGAAAACACCAAAATGTTTTTTCACGGTCCCACCTTTCGCGAACGTCTGACAAACATCCGAGAGTATTGTTGTCACGAAAAAGCTTCTCAAACCAAATTCCCCTTCGGATACGGCACTGAACTGTAGACCCCTTCCATTCGTGTGAAAATTATAACGCACACAACATGAGTGGTTGCGAGAAGCTAGGCCCGGCACCTAGAGCAGTTGCGACAAATATTTTTAATTTTTTTTATTTTAAGCAACATCCTCTAAAACGGTACATGAATGGATCGACAGGAAATGTCGCGGGCATGACATCATAATACTGTTAGATAGCCAAGCCGCAATCAAGGCACTAAGTGCACACAACATCAGACCCAAACTGGTATGGGAGTGCCTCACCAAGATCAACAGACTGGGACAGGGTAACAAAGCAACTCTCTACTGGGTACCAGGAAATGTCGGAGTGGAGGAGAACGATGCAGCTGATTCACTAGCAAGAAACGTCTCAGACACCCCGTTCCTTGGGCCGCAAGCTTTTTGTGGGATAGGACCACATAAAATTCAGGAAGAACTGAGAAAAAAGAGGAGGGTAAATGGGTCAAGCATTGGCATGATATCCCCAACTGAGACAGGCGTTAGAACTTCTCGGAAACTATAACCAGAAAAGAAGCAAAACCTGCCAAAGAGTCAGAAATAATCTACTTCGCATCTTGAGAGGCCTGCGAACGGGCCACTGCAGACTCAATGAGTACCTTAGGAAACTCAATATAAAAGGTAATGGACACTGACCTCGTAGGAATATCAGCACACCTTCTTATGGAATACGAAGCACTAATCCACAAAAGAAGCCATAACCTAGAGGCATATTTCCTATCCGATCAGACGGATCTACCTTCGCTGGATCCACATCAGATACTCTGGTTCATCAAAGCAGCTGGATTAGAGGGAGTTCTCTAAATCGAGCATATGATCGACTAGAGCTTAAATTCTGCCGGCACCATAGGTCTACTGGAGGTCGCAGTGCACATGCACCTCACCAACCATACATCTACATCCTTCTTGTCATAATTTCAGGTAATAAGGAAGCATAACAGACCTTAATGTAATGTATGATATGTAATGCCAAACCTCCGCGATAAGGAATAGATCGTTTCACGGTTGAACAACACTGGAAGGAAGAGTAAGCTATTTTCATAATGAGCCCTGTGTTGGAGAAGCTGTGCGATATTTCAAAAGTATTTTTGGTCGAAATGAAGCTCCTTCAGCGGCTCCAGAAATTAGCATGCTTGTGGATAACAAAAGCTATCCGCGTGCTCGTCCCATGCAATCAGACGAAGGAATCACTGCTATTGCCCAAAGTATACGTGAAAACCCAAGACCTAAACAACATTTGAAAAATTACGTCGAAACTCGTTGTCATCTCGGGGGTTATGTCTTACCGTAGTCATAGAGAAGGCAATACATACTCAAAGAGTACGTGATTGCTGTGTGCATTGAAGTGGTAGCATCATTGGTCCCTACTTCTTTCCAAATAAAGTTGGTAACAGCGTTTTTATTTTGCTGGGCTTTGACTCTGGCAGGATGGCACAACTATTTTTCATAAATAATCGGAAGGTTTGTCCTCTTCAATAAAGCAATATTCATTAAAAAATCTCTTAAAGAAATCAATAGATGGCCCATCCTCTATTATATGTATATTTATATGAGAGACTTTGGGTAGCAGTAGTTATTGACAGAAGTACTCGGTTGGATTATACAGAACGGAGAATTCTCTTGTCAGAAGTTTATTTTAAAATGGCCAAACATAGTCACACTATACATATGTAGATAGTTCATGTTCGATATAAACTTTAAAAATACATAAGAGTCGGAGATGATTCTTGCTGCCATGACATCGAAAAGACTATTATTACGATGGGAACCAGTTAACGTGTAGAGTATGATAAATGCTTCTTACGAGTATTAAAACGACGGTCAAACCTTGGACTCAATTAAATTATGATCCTTCAACTAGTTTTCATCACTCATAAGAGATAAGGGTAGGTCCTCGCACCACTTTGAAGTGTTACCACAATCATGTCATCTTCCTCGCAACACTGTCATCACGAAAATAATAAATTTTCCAATCTTTAATGGATTCCCACAACTATCAAAGAAAAGGATATACTACTTCATTCTATTTTGTAACACTCTACACAATGTGAAAACTTTAGCCGTTGTAGCCATTTGTCAAACAGGAAAAGCACAATGCCCAGTCATTAGGACGGCAATCCATCCTCATCCAAAATGTCCCTAAGATGATCAACACAAAATTTCCTCAGTTTATTTTATCCTGTCGGTATACATATATTTTGAGTCGATTTTCTTTTATTTTTCTTTGACCCCCAGAGGACTACACAAGAATTCGCAGGACACAATAGTGAATGACTTTTCTTATTCTTTTGCGGAAGGCTGTCACATTGTTGAAGCAAAGAACAGTAAAAAAAAAAAAAAAAAAAAAACTACCAAATCATCGTTATCCTTTTTTTCTTCGTTTTTTCTTACAAAAAAAAAGTCCACTACCACCTTCCGGTTACCACAACAACGAAATGAGAGAAAAATTCCAAAGGAAGAAAGCATTTTTCTTCTCACTGTGTTCCATGGTTTTTTGATTCAAAAATCATTTCTCGAGTAGCCAACAATATACTCGTAAGCCTTGGTCCACAAGAATAGGACTTGAGGACGAATCTGCCTGTGCTTGTACAGGATGTATGGAACATATGTATAAAGAATGATGCTGGTGATTTTTGAAAACAGACAGTCATGCACGGGTCCGATTAAAGAGGGGTACTCTAGCTAGCTATTGGGTCTGATTCCTGTTGTTTCATTGTTCGACATTAAAAAAGCGGGCCAGAAAAAACCGAAAAAAAAAATATCCTTTGTTCGCCTTATCCGGCGACGTTTTCTGTTGCCTCTGTGCCACTGTGGTATGGTATGAATTGAAAGCTTCTTTTGTGTGCAATGGCACAATCGATGCCTTCTGTCGAGAGTCCCTGATATACTTTATGCAGCGCAGCAGTACGAGTGAGAGTCAAATGAGAACAAATGAAGTTGTGGAAGAAATTTTCGAAACGATATCAATCGATTAAGGTCGTGAACTGGGTATGTGCTGAACAGTTGAGTTATTTTTGTGTCCTTTGTTTTTTTTTTTTTTTTTTTGAGTTTTGTTAGGTTTCTTCGTTTCGTTTTTTGTTAAATTTTTAACGATCTCGAAACGATGTTGATGCTCTTTTGTAATGGGGAAAGGATATCCTTTTTTTTTTTCACTGACGAGGGACACAGTGGCATGGAGTGTGTGGGAGTTGAAAAGGAATAAAAATGTGTGATGGGTACCATTTGCTCTTCCGATTGAATTTAAAAGCAATTACGATTGGTGTATTTTTTCTTATTTTCCCTTAAATCCATTTTTATGTCGTTCTGTGTATTAAGTTTGGTGTAATATTTCATTTTCTTTACTTTTAATGGAGCTTAACGAATGGGTCGTTTGGCGAAGTTATCGTCTAAGTTTCATTTTTATGGAGAACACTTTATTGTTCTAATCATGGCGAAGTTTTCTTTTGTAACGCGAAGATACTATACCTACTCGTTAAATAGAAAAAAGTTTGCATCTAATAGTGTGCTATTTAAGCGTTGGGTTTGGTTTCGTTCCGCTTGCTTTTGGAAACATTGTGTTGATTAGAAGATTTTAAATGACTTTGTTTATATGAATATCTTCAGCATCCTAGTATACTTCGAAATGCATATAACGCCGTGAATTCGTAGTATCGAATATCGTCCCTAATTTCTTTCAAGTACGTATTCATATGTCAATATGATTTCGGCATTTCATTGGCCTCAGTAACCGAGTGATCCAAAATCGGCAGGCCTGACGATATTTTCTGAGGTCAAATAGGCGAACCCCACAGGCGTATCAGTAGAAATGCGGTGAAGTGGGAGGGTTATAATCGCTTATTTTCGGATCATAACCTCGCTGATAAAAGGAAGAAGAAGAAGAAGAAGATTCATACTATATGTCAATAAGAGCTACTTGGTGTTATCTAAACGTATCTGACAACAAAATTGACAGCGATCTCTGGAGTTAAATGTTCAGCCGAGGTACAACTTCATAAGTAGTTCATCTTCATTTATTATTTGTTTATTACTATTATAAATAGAAATTGTTTGTGCGTTTGTATATTATTCTTTCACTCAACACCTGTTCACCATTTTGCGATTAAGCTTTTACTTGCATGTCAGG
Source organism: Brachypalpus laphriformis (assembly GCA_945910035.1). Taxonomy (NCBI): domain Eukaryota; kingdom Metazoa; phylum Arthropoda; class Insecta; order Diptera; family Syrphidae; genus Brachypalpus; species Brachypalpus laphriformis. The sequence goes on from OX246753.1 coordinate 42,748,994, forward strand.
CGCTGTATCCGGAGAAACATGGGATATGTGTCATCAAAAGGTAGCTGAACAAGGACGATTAAAGTGAGGTAAATCGGAGAAAAAAACTATGTTCGGATGAATTTTATTATTAAACAGTAAATGATGTGAGAAAGAATTGTTGGCAATCAAAACGTCTACAAAAAAGTCTGCGACAGAACAGTATGCTGCACATAGCTTGATATAAAAGTTTTTATTATATTTCCCAGGCAAAGATGGATCATTACAAGGCTTATAGCCAGTATAGGATGTTACGCTTGGAAAATCTTATCGTGCTAAATACCATGCTCATCAAACAAAACCGAACACTTACAGCAGTAGTGGAAATGTTACCCGGATTGACCCCGGATGAAGCCTTGAGTAAAAGATTGTAAATTGATCCTGAGATCCTGAGCGATCGCTCAGCAACACCGTGTCATGCTAACAGAAATTTTTATGAAAACACAGAAGAAAAGCAAATAAACAAGCGTCTCTGAAAAAATCAATTGGTACAATCTGGACAAAGGAAAAGGTGTGGCTTTTGTTTTCGTGATAAAAAATTACCTCTCTCACACCATCAATGGACTGAGGATGAAGAGTGCAGACCACAAAATATTATGTGGAATCCCTACAGCGAACTTACTTAAAGAAGTCCAAATCACTGCTAGGAGCTTCAAAAAGCATTCACCAACACACCAAAGAAACATGGTGGTGGAGTGATTAAGCTAAAAAAGTGATAACTGAGAAGAAAGCGGCTTTCAAAGCTTGGCCCTTCTAATAATAGAGGCAAAAAAGCTCGCCTTGAAGTGGAATACAGATGTTGCAAGAAAAAAGTGAAGAAGAAGCTTCAAGAAGAAAGTACGGAGGGCCTGTATCGGGAGCTGGAGGAAATATCTTCCCCAGTTGCTGATACAAATCCGGCTATCAAGGAACTGCGACGACAAAATATGAATAAGGGCACAACCATCTTCAAAATAGCCGCCCAAAGAAGGAAGAATGCTCAGGAGATTCGTTCGCCAAAGTTCATTAACAATGCTTAAGGTAAGCTTCTTGTGGATGGTGACCAAATTCTGCATAGGTGACAGCAATACTGTAATGCACTGAACAGTTTCCTCGGGTATACTTTCCAAGAGCCACCCCTAACTGTGAAGAAATACCCGACATTACAGTCGAAGAATTTAGTGAGGCCGTCAAATACTCCAAAAAGCGGTTGGGACAGATGAGGTACCCTCTGAGTTCTGGAAAAAGATAGGAGACATAAGGTTCAGATGGCTCATGACTTTCGTCTCCAGCCTTATGAGAGGTGATTCATACACGAAACTGACAATTACCGTTCGATTAAGCTGCTGTTACACACCATTTAAATAAATCGTTGAGTGGGTATTAGTTGGCCGACCACGAAAAACAATACGGTAGTCCGATGATCAGTGCGGGTTCTTCGCGGATAAATCAACCAGAGATGTAATCCAAAGTACAAGAATTATAATGGAAAACTTGTGCTGTCCGTTCTCTGATCCGCTAAGTCCTATTCCAGAAATTTATTTGAATGGAACAGTGTTTCCCAAGTGCTATCGATCTGGGATCTATGGCCAATAGTGATGCAACCTGTGATGACGACATCAATCATCTTGGCACCGACAGTTGTTCGACCAGCACTCGCATATGATTCACAATGTTGGAAAATGAAATGTCAAAGAAACCACATTACGAAAAATAGAGAACGACTGGTTCGGCTGGTGTTATCATGTTCAAAGAACAGATGATTTGTTTTTGCAAATGGATATTACGACATAATACTCCAAGCCTGTCAGACTACAAGGGAGAACATATTGACCCAGGTCGAGACTCTCCCATTTATCTGATTATTTTTCATTGAATTCATTTAATGTACATCGGTTTACAAATTCTTTTATAGCAATGGCAAAAGCCGTCAGCCACAATGACAGTTTTAATTCGAGTATTAAACCGGTTAAAAAATAACAAAAAATTAACACAAAATAAAAGTTGAACTATATTTCTATATATTGTTTTCTATACTCTATGCAGCCGATACGTAGTAAAATAGTACATTCCAGTTATTTCCAGTTTCATTCCACGATAGCACAGACTAATTCCAATAGTCTCCTCGGTTCCTGCCGAATAGGGCATTTTTCCAGAAAGTGGTATACATTTTCCGGCTACTTTAAATTGCACAGTGAGCAAAAAATTGGCAAATCATTCCGGCGAGGTCTGGAAGTCAATGGTAACAACTCTTCTTCTTCTTCTTCCTTTTATCAGCAAGGCTATGATCCGAAAACAAGGGATCTTAACCCTCCCACTTCACCGCATTTCTACTGATGGGCCTGCGGGGTTCGCCTATGGTAACAACTCTCTTCTCTTTAAAAGCTATACTCATCTGCTGAACCGTACTTTTTTCGTGGAAATAGTGTCTCTCCTTCCAGCATTATCACTGACAGTCAAGCGGCTACCAAGTCCCTGGAATCGTGCTCTTTCACTTCGTCTCTTACGGAGATGACAGAGCAGTTCAACATTCACCTAAGCTGGGTGCCAGGCCACAGAGACATTCCAAGAAACTGTAGGGCGCACGAGCTCCCGGACAGGGTACTACTCTAAGGATTCTGCCAGATAGGCAAGCTCTTGGTATGCCCATCGCTACATATAAGCATCTACTGAAGCTGAACGCTATTAGCAAGACCAACCTCAGGTGGGATACTGGCTCAACGTGTCACATTTCGAGGTAGATCTGGCTTAAGCTGGACCAGAAACGTAGTGCCGAGTTGGTTAAACGATTACAGATCAGCTGCGTTATCGGTGTCATCACCGGACACTGTCTAATTGGCCAACATGCCAAATGACTTGGCCTCTTTTCCAATGACTTCTGCAGGAGCTGTAGGGAGGAGTAGGTGGAGGAAACCATCCTTCACCTCCTATGCACATGTCCTGCTCTATCACGTAAAAGAATGCTCCATCTAGGCGCTCCTAGACCACGCTTACAGGCGAGGCTAAAAAGCGTATACGTCATTTCGCAATATCTAACGTCAATTACAATGCTGCGTGGAAGATCATAACAGATCGTTATGAGAACAGACGTTTTGTAACGGCTTTGCTTAATTAATGTCGCAACCAACACTTCACACATAAAGTGCATCCATGATCAAGGGACTAGATGACACAACGCAAGACTTTTGATGCACATATTGCTAAACAGATTGGATCGTACCACGTACTCTCTGGCAGCTGTCATTTAAATAATCGAAATCATTAGCCGAATACACGCCTTTCTGTCATTTTTTGAAGCCCACTGTTGATGGATTGCTGGATTCTTCTTCTTCTTCCTTTTATCAGCGAGGTTATGATCCGAAAACTAGGGATCACAACCCTCCCACTTCACCGCATTTCTACTGATCCGCCTGTGGGGTTCGCCTATTTGACCTCAGAAAATATCGGCAGGCCTGCCGATTTTGGATCACTCGGTTACTGAGGCCAATGAAATGCCGATGTCGTCGCATTTGTCTGATCCAGGCGTTTATAGGCCTGCCTTTCCTACATCGCGATGTCTTTGGAACGTGCATAGATATTGCCTTTTTTACAGGGTTCAAATGATCTCTTCTTTGAACGTGGCAATACCAGCTGAGCCGGTCGCGCTCTAATTTTCGTATGATGGTTTCCTTGATGTGAAAGCTTCCACGGATCTTCGAACTTCTTATTCGATCAAGCTTGGTCACTCCTGCTGTCATGCGAAGCATCTTCATCTCAGCTGCCGTTAATTTACTCTCATACTTTTTGTACATCGTCCAACATTGTGAACCGTATGTGAGCGCTGGACGTACAACTGCGGTGTAGAGCCTTCCTTTCAACTTAGGTGGTATTTTTCTGTCACAGAAGAGGGGTTGATGGATTGCTGGATGATATACCATATGTGTTTGGAGTGGATGATTTGTTTGTACTGACTGGATTGTCCTACAATCGGTTATATGCTCTATGCGCAGAAGTGCATTGTGTCTTTTTGAGCACTTCTTGCAGCCCCCAGAATAACATTTAGAGGACGTGTGTCGGTCGTTCAGACAGTTTATGCACCTATTTTAAGTCTTTAACAAACTCAATCGATCCCGTAGGCTTAGTTGTAGAAACTTCTGACACCCGTATGGTTGATGTTCGCGCATGATATGCATATTACTCTCTGCAAAAAATGAACATTCTACTGATGTCGCCGAAGAAAGGCAGAACTAAAAACTCTCGGATCATACAAATGCAAAAACACCGGCATTTGGTTTGTCTCAGTAACAAAGTGATCGAAAATTGAAAGGCCTGTAGATGTATCCTGAGTTCAAACAGGCGAACCTTACAGGCCGATCAGTTGAAATGCAATGAAGGTGGAGGGTTATGATCCCTTGAGTTCTGATCATAATCTAAATAGGAAGAAGAAATGGGTGTACACGTGGTTGACATATGACACTGTTGAATCCTAAGATCCTATTTCTCTTCTTCATCTAAGTACAACAGTTTCAGTCAGCAACCCGTATCTATTGCTGCAATGCCGCAGTGACTAGAGCGTTGGACCATAGAATAGTACCAAGGCCATTTTATTATAGTTTCAATACGTCTTCCTTTTGTAGTCCGTCAACGCAATTGAATTTCATTGTTTCACAAAGCAACGATTCTTTGCGAGCAATTTAGCGACCAGCGGCAAAGATGCAGTAAAGTTGTAGGAAAAATTGAAATAGAAGTCGTAGGAACAAACAAAATGTTGTTAAGTACGAGAGGACTTTCCTGAAATCTATTGCGTACTCGTATTCGAAGGAAAAGAGGACGTACAGTTCTGCCGACCATTTTCTCTTATAACTTCTAAATTATTGCATCGAATGTTGGTTGGCTAGAGGGCGCTCTTTTTACTGTTGTGTACTATCAAACAAATTAACCTCCTCAAATTGTAGGCCTATTTTACAGTTATTTCCGAAAAAAAAAAGCATTTAAAAGTCGTTCATAGAAAACAGCTTTATCATTTTTAACCTATGGCCCTTGCAAAATCACTCACCTTTGTAACAAACAACACAATTCAACATATTTCTATTAAAATGGAAAATTCTAGTTCATTGAAGCGGAATGCTTGGGTCGGAATGCAAATGCAAATAATTTGCTGAACTGCAACCATGCAGATCGTTAAAGGTGCTCATTAGGGAATATGCCTACAAAATGTTTGAAGCATCTGCAGATACTCATATCGCTTGCCTTTGTGAATGTGGCTTTCTTACATCCTTGGAGATCTGCTGTCATCTATTTTGGATCTATAGTTCAGAAATGAGGTAAACTTTCACAAGCCGAAAAGTTATAAAATAAGTTGCAGCATCAAAAACGTAGCATCACAGTGTATCTCATCGTGAGTGGCACAACATCAGCCTAATGCGTTTTTCTGGTTCATATTAAAAAATTGCGAGCAAACTCGATACTCTTTTCAATATAGAATGCGGAATAATGAACTGATACCCTGAGATCTGCTGCTGACAAATAGGTACAGATTAACAATCAGCAACTGAACCTGTGGGTACTTCAAATGCCACAAAAGTTTGATGTTATGGATTATATGCAGTAACGATAAAAAAGGAGATGTCCTGGGAAATTTACATAGTTAATTGTGTGTAACCCAAATCCATTACATCAAACCAATGCAAATTCACTGAAAAGGTATAATCCCATTACATCAAACCAATCCAAATTCTCTGCAAGCTACGTATTACCTGCAGATAATCCGTTTTCATGAGTGGCATTCATTCTATTTGAAAAGCATCTGCAACCACAACGGTATCAACCTCAGATTCAGCTGAAAATTCAACACATTCATTCTGTATTCATGATAAAAACTGAATCGGTTGACCATGTTCCATGTTCTACTAATTTAAATCAATCCCATTCACGCTCTAATGACTTCCAATAACCCAAACAATACAGAATTCAATGTACACCCATCTGTAGCTGCGAAAGAGGAAAAGTATTGATTAAAATATGGGACACCTGATTAACACGCTACGAGTAAAAACAACTACTCTAATGGGTACTTCCACAGGCGAAACGCATTAATTAATTCAATTCACAGCACATTTAGATAAATAAACTCCGCAAAACGATGCTAACAGCATCACAACTGATACCCGATACATAAATCACTGTACCACCCCATGAAATGAATACTATTAGCAGCACTCATCCCCCGTTCATCTCCGGAAAAACATCAGAATACAGATTAACACGCCCCCTGTGGAGATATAATTTAATTAATAATGGACTGTATTCCAATCTTAGTAATTAATTGTTTGGATAAACAAACAGCCTGCAGGTATGTATTGTATGTATCTGTACCTTCCAGACGTATCTACAAATCGAGGTCACCGCGCGATGACATCATAAAACTTTAACCTGCTCCCAAAATGAAGTTGATTATTCGTCACCGTCGCTGCCAAAAAGTCTACGTTGCGCGTTTACGCAACAAGAAGCTTCAAAGTGCAGCGCTTAGATACTCTCTGACATCGATTCCACATTTGTTCCGGGTAGTGTGTTGAAATTTTCGCGCACTTCGGTTAAGAACTGTTGACAGTTGCACTTTTGCCGGACGAATAAATATGCCAGTGCGACAGGTGATTGTCATCAGTTCACTTTGAGGTCTTTTGCTGTAAAGATTCGCAAACAAAACAATCTTATAATCATGAAATTTTTCATTGGATTCTTTTTGATGGCTGTCTTCGTCGCTGGAGCCATGTCTGCTGCCGTTGGTGAACTGGAACCAGGAAAGCAAGGACTTCAACAAGGCGCCCAGCAGGGAGCTGCTATGGAGAATTTGGAATCATTGAGGATTCGTAAGGCTGCCAGGTCATATGGTGGTGGAGCCGCCCCATCATACATGCCAAGCATTCCATGCCCAAAGAACTACTTGTTCAGCTGCCAACCTGCCCTGCAACCAGTTGCATGCGCTCAAGGCTATCACCAGGGATCTCAGGGATCTTACTCAGAGCCAATCGCTCAATGGGCTCCTGCTCCCACCGAGAACTAAGAAGGATTAATGACTTGGAAGAGTGTTTTGAAGGACAACAGCGCATGGAATTGAATAAAAAAAATATATTTATTGAAATGTTTTGGTTGACTTATCTTGGTTCTGATTTTAGTATGGGGCAGGAAGGGAAAGTAGGTTGAAAGGATTTTATTTTGCAAGATTTAGGCAGGAGCCTAAAGCTCCAGCAGTAGTACAGTCTATGCGGCAAGATTGTATTCTTTGTGGATTGTTTTGGTTTATGGGTATCAATTCCGTGAGCAACAGTGAGCTTAGGTTGAAAGAACTAGCATTTTAAATGAGTATCGGTCCAATTGGGAAGTAGATAGGAACACTGATTGATCTGACTGACTGATCTAGACTTGATCCCACTCATTTATATCTTGCACCATTTATACGCTTCCTTAATAGTGCAGGCAACATAAGAAATTCTAAAGGAGCTTAAGGAAGCAGAAATTAATTTAATCAAAAACAAATAGACAACTTCGGTCACCGCATTTAGGAGAAGTTGTCAGATATGTAGGTCCCGTATTTTTTCCAGTAGCGTTTCTCAACAATGGGTTGGGATGTCAGAGATCTGTATTTTTGTACTCTGCCCCTTTTCCCTCTATGCCGAGAGAAGTTGTAAATGAATCCGCAACACGAAGAAGCTACAAGCTTCGATTCAAACACGATCCTAGAGCGTGGACTAGGATTTTTTTTTTTTTTTCGAAAACTGCGAATTGGAGTGTATGAATATCTAGCACTGCGCGCCAAATCTTGGCTGATTACAGACGAAAACTTGTTGACAGCCTTAAAAAATGGAATCGTGCTAAGAACCGCAACCGAAGCCACCACCCAACCTAATTCCAAGAAATAATCTCGGATCTCCTCCATATGGCTCCGAAACTAGTTGTTGATTGGTGCCAAAAAGTCGACCTAAATGCCAACCCCAAAAAAGAGCAACATAGTTGTATTCACCAAAAGATGAAGGAACGTTGAAAGCACAAACACTTTTTGAAGAAACAATAGAATTGTCTAACGAGGTTAGGAGTAAATGCCCTGGCTTAACACTTCATGAAACATTTAATTGAAATTCTCACCTAAAAGAAGCCATAGGCAAGGCCAGGATCTCATTATGGACTGGAAAAAGTTTCATTGGTAAAAATCGGGGCCTAAGCCCAACTTCATGCTATGGCTCTACATAGCGACAGCAAGACCAATCGTCACATATGCAACACCAGTATGGTGGCAAAAAACAGAGGTCTACACAAGACATGCACCATAAACTTCAAAGATAAGCTTGTGTATGCACAGCCGGTGTAATGAACACTGCTTCTACTGTAGCGCTGGAGGCTATTCTAAACCTACCACCCCTCCATCTTCATATAAAGAGAGAAACTAAGGTTAACGACTTCATGAGCATCGCTGAAGATGATTTAAACTCCAAACTAGTTCACTGGGAATAAAAATCACAGATAAATGTCTCCCAAAATTTAACTTCAGCCGCAACTTCAAGTTGACAGTCCGAAAACGCAATAACTGGGAACAGAACAAAACTGCATTTGCCAATGATTCTCATGTACTCGTATGGTACACAGATAGATATGCTGGGGTATACGGTGTTATTACAAAGACCTTCGCCCACTCGTTGGGTGCCAGGACACAGGTGGACATAAAGGAAATAGAAAAGCAGACTTGCTAGAAGAGGACAGGATCGGTGGATTACCAGTCAGTACGGCAAAAAGCTGTGTACAAAATTGGCTAAAATGAAAAGTGCATCATTACTGGAGGAAACTTAAGGTAGGTCAGGTTAGATTAACGTGGTAGGCATTAGCATTAGCGTGGCCAATTCGCCTAAAGTGTCGAAGAAGTAGGTTCCTAAGTGCAATTTTCTACAAACAGAAAGCCTGGCATGTACAAAGGAAGTGTAGAATGGCTTTCTCCTCTTGGCCTGTGTCCTCGTGGGCTGTAAGAACGCCTATAAGTTGTCGCAGTCTTTTCCGCTGAGACAGCAAGAATGCCGCTGATTTCTTACAGACGACCGGAAACATTCGTTTAGTCAACCTACATCCTGGAGAGTTATGCCACACACAATTGTGTTCATGAGATACCCAACCATCAATGGAAGCCCTAATCGAGGACACAGGGACACCCAACGCGGGTTCGGGACCTGGGAAAGCCTTCTGAGCCTTGTCTAGCAATCTCATCGGAGATCTCGTTTTCCACGATCGCAGTGTGACATGGGACCCAGATAAGAGATAGAGAATTCAGCCAGAAGATTGACTGGTTTTTAGCCGTCCGTGAAAATACGTACGACTGCATTCCATTCTTAGCTCAGACTCTGACCGAAGCCAGTCCTGAGCACAAGAAAAGTCGACTCGGAATTTGCGTATCAGCTTAGGTTCTGGTGTCATTGCATCAGACGGCATATGCATGAGACCAGAGTCGTATGATAAGAGTCGCGCAAGTTCGTCAAAATTTCAGTGTGAAGTATACCAAAAACCACCTCGTCTAAGATGATGGATGGTTTTGATAGTGCAGCCCATGACATAAGTATCAAGAGGAGGTAAGTTCAGCAAAGCATCTAGAGCAGAGCCAGGCATACTCGGAAAAGCTTCAGTGCAACCGAGACAAGCACAAAAGACAGCCACATGTTTACCCGAGAGCCCCGTCTACCAAACAACCGACGCATATGCCAGGAATGGTCTTATCATAGCCGTATAGATGTAGAGAACCTTAATCGGTGATAAGCCCCATGTTTAGCCAAAAGCACTCTTACACTGCCAGAAAACAGAAAGCGCCTTGGATGTTTTCGACTCGACGTGGTTAAACGAATGAAGTTTTTCATCTAGAATCACTCCAAGATATTTTGTTACATTGGAAATGCGGATAGTGACGCCTATTAGCACTGGCTGAGTCAGACCGGTATGAATCCCCCTTCTCGTGAAGAGAGCACACACCTTGATGCCGTGATTTTATAATAACCTCATAATCCTACTAAACCCTAACCTAACCTAATAGGTCTGACCTTGGCTCTAAGTTAAGTTGGGTTTGAATCAAACGTTGTCTGTCTGACTTGGCCACCGATTCCAAAAAATATTTTAAATTATATTATTTTAAACAAATTTAAATTGTATTTATCCGAACTAGTTTTTACTTATTTAATTATTTAAAAGGATCTACCTTTAGCTTATTTTTCATCGAAAAATGTAATTCCCTATACTTGCAACTGTCCCAAAATCGCCCATAATTCACTATTTGACAATGCAGTAAATTCAAAAACGAAATACAAAGAATTTAAAAAATAAAATAAAATAATTTCCTGTGCAAGCTACACCGGATCCAGATTAATGGAATAACTTTTCACATCCGGTAGACCAGTATACTGTCGCACACGCCTTCATCCCTCTCCCAAATAACTACATCACCTGTTCAATTGGGAAAAAACTCCCATGCCAGCTCAGGCAGAAAAAAATACCCGAAATGTCCATCAGCAAACCGTCAGCGCCCCCTCATTTCTGTCTCCAAGCACTAACCACCATAAGCCATCAGCAGCCACATCAAAATAAATATCCGGTCCACGCTGCATTGAATATTTCTCGCACAAAAATGAATTATACCATAGCATACAGTGGCAGGTAAGCATACACGGTACACATTCTGTTGGCGAAGGACATGCACACAAAGTGACATTTCTTGTCAATCCATACCGCACACACCGCAATCCAACATGACAGATAACAAATGGAATACCCAGTACTCAGCCACATCATTAATTCGGCAAAATTGCAAATAATTTTCCAAATTTGAAATATTCATGTGTGGTTATGGTTGCACCTAACTACCTCATACGGCTTTTGGGGCTGCACACAAAGCTTAAAGGCAGAGTGCATTTTTTTTTTTCGTTTTTGAGGAGCACAACAGTCAGGTGACAGGTTTAATTAGTTTTGGCTAGCGCGTATCAGTGGCAACAATAACGACCTGGTGATTGGTGGTTGGTCAGGTTGAACTTTTTTAATTTGATTCTTCTTCTCGAGCAATCAACCCAGTAACCACCGCAGTGGAAAATTTAGACTCACTAGTTGGTTATGTTTTACCGCAGTGGGGTTTGACATTGTGTGACGGAGATTACAAGGACAATGCTTTACTCAAACGCAATCATGCCTTTAGCTGATGTCATCATGGCTTCCTAGTTTTTGTGTGATTTGTAACTCTTGCCATTTGGAAACGAAAAAAAAAACAATACACTCTAGCAGGAATGAAATGGGAAACGGTACAGGGTTGTCTAAATTACAAATTAATTGGATGGAGGTTAGAGGACAGAATAGGCAATTTTGGTGGTGAAAGTTAAAGAATATTTGCGTATCGGGTCCTGAACCGACTCATGTGTATTCTGGTCAGAGCGCCAGAAGCTTCGCCTGCACTCAAGTTAACGTTCATTCACTTAAGTATAATGCTTGTTGAAATATAACTGCCAACTGAAAACAATGCTGAAAATGTGTAAACTCAATTATAACTCTGTGGGAATCTTCACCAGAGCACACACTAACAGCAGACAACACACATTCCATTAAGCAGGTATAACAGAAAAAGAAACTGGAGAATAACGCTATGTTCAGGCGGTTGTCAGGTCTTACAATATTGTCAGGTCTACCAATAAAAAATGTGTTCCAGATGTCTTACAACCGTCTGAACTGCCAATTTTGGTCTGACAACGTTGTTAGACCATTGTCAGAGCGGCACCCAATAACGAAATTGCCAGGCTCAGACATCTACCAATCGTATGAACATCCTCTTGTTCCTCTCGTATTTGGCGCAACAGCTCTTTAAAGTGCCAGGCCCTAGCTTCTCACAACCACTCATGTTGCGTGCGTTATTTTTTTCACACGAATGGAAGGGACCTACAGTTTAATGTCGAATCCGAACGGCGATTTGAGAAGTTTTTTCGTGACAACAATACTCTCGGATGTTTGTCAGACGCTCGCGAGAGGTGGAACCGTGAAAAACCACTTACGCCACGGCGCCCACAGACATCTGACAATGGCATTATTGTAAGATATTTCTGATGTCAATGTCAGTAAAATATTTGGTGCAGGGAAATAGCTTCACGAGAATTTACTTAAAATGGGAATTAATTTCACCTCAAGTGGGAAATAAATGCACTTTTATATACATTTCCCACACTCAAAGTGGGTAAAATTTAATTGTGAAATTATTTCTCACATATGACTTAAAATTGTGACTTTAGTTTTAAGTCCACAGAATATGGCACGTAATTCGACGAACAGTTTCGCGTAAGATCCCTCCTGCTGGCGGCGGGCCACCCAATCTTTCGTCCAAACACTACGGCATTTGTGTGGCATTTTGTGTTCCTTCTCGCTGCTTTCCAATACGTACACGACCAAGATTGTCGCAAAAGCCTCTCTTTGTTCCACTTTGATTTATATTTTAAAAATGTTCAGACTTTCCAATTCAATGCAGCACAAAAAAAAGTTCTGTCATATGTTTGAGTCCTGACAATCTCTGACAATGGATCTGCCAATTTTTTGTAAATACTCATCTACCAACCGTGTTAACTGACAATTTTTAATCCGATAACGTTGTCAGAAAAAGCATTGCCAGACCAGCCGTCTGACAATGAAATTGTCAAAAATTTGGACACAATCTGACAACCGTGTGAATTGACAATTTAACGTTTGTCATTGTCAGATCATCGGCAGCTAATTGTCGCAGATTGGGAGACCTGACAACCGTCTGAACATAGGTAGCTTAAGAAAACACAAAGAGCACCATCCCCCGTCCGTCAGGCAGTCTACTCTGCTCTTAAAGATGGCGAAAGGAGAATAAAGATATAGGAAAAATTATTACCTTCACTGAGTGCAGGTACGAAATCATGATCAAGAAAAAATTAATTAAATTCTGAATTTTGCAAAAGATATTTTTGATTAGATCTTAGTTTCTGGATGGCGGATCACAATAAAAAGTACATCATCTTAAAATTTGACTCCAAGTGTGAAAACTTAATTTAATGGAGTACTTTTTGTGTGATGCGTGTTTATTTCATGTTCATGTTTTACATTTACTGTTTAAAGGAATCCTTTCATTTCCCGGAATAAAAGGTATCCTAAATGTTGACCCAGGATATAAGCAATCATTATGCAAAGTCTCATCAAAATCTGTGCATTCATCTCCGCGTGACACGTGCACAGACAGACAAAAACATATAAATTATCCCGTAAAATCAAAAAAAAAACCCAGACTGTAAAGAAACCTAGAATTTGGCTGAGTGACTGCAAATAACGGAGATGAGCACTCTACTAAAGTGATTTAGACTTCAACGGGCAATGGCAAGACATTCATATAGAATGCGTTCTGCAGTTTGCTTTTCGGCCAGAGTTCGTTGGGATTTTATCTTATATATATTATATACCTATACTTATATATTGTTATTGTTATTATAGTATTGGGTTGTTCAATAAGTTCTGTGGTTCTTTCTTGTAGATGACGTTTTTCGCTTCAGAAAATTAACTAAGTACACTGTTATGAGAACTATTTTTTTTATACCAGGATGGAGCCTTATTCCTTACATTGCTACAAGAATTTGTTTTGGCCGGACGTGTTTTGAGGTTAATCGTTTTTTTAAATGTAGGAGACAAAAGTGCATTTTTGTTCAGATAGAACTCGCTTGAGGCTTTCCTGGAATGAGTGGCCCCTGGAGACGAAAAATGGGTGATTTATGTACAACAACACTCGAGGTGAGTAGTGCGCTCCTGGTGAATCATCACAATCGGTTGGTAAAAAAGATTTGCATTCTTATAAGGTTATGTTGAGTGTTTGGCAGAATTGGCGAGGTGTCCTGTACTTTGGGTTACAAAAGCTGAATTCATTTAGCTGAGCAGTTTTGCAGCACCCACCGTACTCTACAAACCTTGCGCCTTCTAACTATTCAGTTTTCTCCAAAACAATTTGGACGAGAAGCAATTTAATTCCAAAGATGACATCAAAACGCGCATGGAACCCATTTCTACCTAAACATCGGGTAATTTCTACAGAGGAGGCATTATAGGGGCATAACGCGTCGGAAGGAAAGTAATAGATGGATAATATCTGTGGATAGTCCACAGAAGAAATCAGGACCAATGAAAAGAGGTTATTCCTTGATTCGATTTCGTTACCTCCGATATCGCTTTAACTATCTTTCCTTTCGAGATGGTAGTTAAGCCGGTGAAGAAGTCTGCGAACAGCTTTAGTTAACCTCTACTTATGCAGAGAAGTTATTGGCTTGGCGAAGACTTTGACAGGAGTCCCGTTTCTGTAGATGCTCTTGGAGCTCCCAAATATTTAACTCCGACTGCATGTAACTGGTGGATTGTCCACAGAAGGGTTCAAGAGTAATGAACGAATTTTGAGATCCTTGGCTTGTAATTTGGTTCGTGATCTCCGTACCTAAGAAAGGAAGCCTTTTTGAAGATAGCAAACTTTTTCAAGGAGTTGAGATGGTTCTATACTAGCCTGGAATCGATGTAGTAGGGGATTAAGACTTTTATTGCTAATCGGCTGCCTGAAAACACTCTGGCACAGAGTTCAATTGCTTATACATGACAACTTGGAAAACTGAAGTTGAGCGTTCGGAGGGACAGCGTAAACAAAGTTGGGACTGCATTAACTCCACATTCTATTTTGGAACCGTCTATATACCACGTTGATTGTTAGTGATCTATGCTCTCTGTCTTCCCATGCTTTGTGGCCAGGAAAAGATATGGTTCGTGCCATGAGGTGACACGTCGTCTGGTTTGAATTCGCGGTTAAATTTGATTTTCTGGGATCTAGACACAACAATTTTATTAATTCGTATATGCAATGGAGGCAGTAAGAGAAGGGCTCCTAGAGCAGCAGTTGGGCAAGAGCATATAGCACCCGTAATCCCGACGCAGGCGGGTGTTTTTATGCTTTCTAGCGAAAATTGAACCGACGCGTCGCGACGCCTGCCCTACTTTTACCATCAGACTAGAAAAACAATTTAGTTTTGGGACAACAATGATAATGCAAATAATTATAAGTAGTAAATTATTTTAGATCTGATGCCCCATTTTTTGCCAAAAAGTCTAGAGCAAGTCCAAGGACCTGGTGTGCCTTTGATGATTGTTTTGTTTAAATGAGGATTATTGAGGTGAGGATGCTGGTATACCAACCCGTATGGTCACAGCAACATCCTGAATATGCTACCAATGGATCTGATAGCGACTCTTACCGACTACACAACAAAGTAAACTGACGGAACGGTCAATCTGCTAGCAAGAGTGGAGTGGAAAAAAGCCGAACAAATGAGTACGAAATCGCGATCTTTACCTATGATTAGAAAATAGTCTGTGGGGTAGGTGCGGGGATTTTCTCCGATACACTCAATATATCAAAAGCATATCCGGCGGTTACCATTTGAGTCCGGCTCTAGGTAGGGCCAGACAGCTCACACTATGCAAACCCTTTTTCGACAACCTAAGGCCCGGTTCACATATATCCGGCATCGGATACACGGATTTTTGTAGTTTTCGCACATATTCGGTGCCGTACACACGGTGCCATGTATCCGATTCAAAGTGTGCTGAACTCAATGAGAACGTTCACACTTATCTGACACCGGTTACACGGCATCCAAAACGCGTTTGAATATTGTTTTGCAACATAATAGTCAAGTCGTATCCGATGCTGAATGAATAGTGTGATAGCTTCGTTGTATCCGGTATCCAGTATCGTTTTATTATTATAGATTCGCTCCCATTCTCATAAAAAAAGTCTCAAAGCTGTACTTCGAATAATGCATATATGTATGTATATGTATATGTATCTATACGTGCTCTTCAAAAATGAGCAAACAGAAGACGATGCTTGGTTCTAGTCCCTACATGGGCTACTTGCTAAGAAGACCACAAAACAAACACATAAATTAATGTCGTTCAATTGTTTGATAATATCGAATTCGGTCTGCGATGGCTGACACCTACAGAACTGTGAATTCAAGTTGACCCGAAATAACAAATCTTTTAACACGTATTCACTAACACAAATCAACACTACAAATTGCATCTAACCACAGACTGGGAGCTCCTTAAAAACCAAAGCAACATCTCATCTCCTTCTTGGCCCCACAAGCACGTTTCTGCATCCAAGCAAACTTCACCTCAAATTTAAATTAAAATAAATAATATTTCCGGTCTGGATAAAATTGTCTTCCAGGTCAGGTCATCAGACAAATCCAACACGAAACCCGAGCACTTTGCTAATGCAGCAAAATACCTAAAACCACACAAAATTTGCCCTCTCCTCAGTTGTTTGCTTCCACCTTATAGCCAGCAATCGCTTGTGAATGCCAACATGTTGAAACCCTCTCCAACCCCATGCCAAAAAATCGCATTGTCATTGACCCAGCTGATTGCAAGGGTTACCGCACCTAAACAACAATTGGCAAGACTAAGGAAAAAATAATAGATAATTCCACTCCCCAATTGGGAACAAAAAAAAACAATTACGGTAACAATATAAAAGAGGGTGGTAGTTGATAGTACTTACCTCACATCTGGATGAGCATCAAGCATGGCCCGCATTAGTGTTGTCCCAGATCTGGGCACACCTCCAATAAAAATTAATGGCATCTCTCTGTTGTAGGAGTAAATTTTTTGGTCCACGCTCATCACATATTTCTGAAAGACGAACACAGAGAAAGAGAAAAGAAATCAGTGAGAGAACTCAATAAATGCCATTATCTGGGTAAAAACACCAACCCCTCATCCCCCATCACACAGAAGGCCACACCCCATTGCCACTAAATCGAATGGGGGAAAGTCAGATAAATCCATGTTTGGTTAAAGCAATTGAAAGATACCCTACTTTTTGTGTCTTCTTCAATCCATTTTCCATTCGGCTTTTGAGGTTAAGGGGGTTGGAAAAGTTTAATAGGGGACAGAAATATAAGTTCAATTGGCTTCTTAATGACTTGGGGCTATAGGAAAGAAACGATGGGGTAGCATTCAATACGATCTTCCCTGTAACACATACTGTTAAGCTTCTAGCCCGCAAGCCAGAGTCACAATGGAAAAGAAGTCGTGCTACCAAAGTACCCACTTCCCATACTCTCTCATCGCCATATATCATTTTGTGGTTTGGTCTGTCTTGGAACTTGAAAGATGAATGTTCCAAACGGAGGACCAAGTTCAGTTTAGAAGTGGTCTACAGGTCACTTTTGGAAAAGTTTTCCTAGACTCCTTGGACAAACCGCATCTAGGACTGCTTGAACTAAACAAACAAAAAAGTTACTGTTTTTCCTCGACTGAACACTCAAACAGGGATGACAAGGGTTCGCTGGTGCGTGTGCCCTTTTGTCAGGTATTGGCAATTACGGTAATTGTTTGATGGGATTTTTTTCTTTCGCTGTGCCTCTCCACCCGCTAAGGTGTTAATCTGTTAGGAAAGTGTGACAGTTTTAGGGAAAAACTTGGAGAAGAGCGCAAGATTTGATTAAGAAATTAGTGAAACCGACGGAAGGAGCTGAAGATGAGGAGAAAAGTTTTGCCAACAAGAAAGTACATTTTAGTTTGGATTATGGTTGTTGTGGTAAACAAATGTGGCAGGAGATGGCCAGGAGCAGAAGGAAATCGAGAAATGAAAATTGACCCAGATAAGGAAGGAAGTAATAACGATAACAAGGGAAGTGTTATTGGAGATAACACTCAGGCGAACAAATTGCTATGGCTTTTGTGGTTCTTGTAATCGTCATTAGGTCGACTGACTGAATGTTGTTTGTGTTGAGTGGGAGACAGTGAACGGGGTCAAGAGTAGGTGTATGTGGGTGTTGAAAGGGAAGCTTGTACAATACTTAAATCCATTCGTATTGCCTTGAGTGAGCATAGGGTAGCATTAAAGAGGGTAACGACCACACCAGCTACTGCTAATTTCTCTCTAAACGGAGGGTAATGAGATATGGGGTGGTTAACTTGAAATCACCTGCGCGCTTACATCCGCAATTGGGCGGAACACAGTTCGTGCGAAAATATTGCAGTATATGCGTCGTCGCAAAATATAAAACTTTCGCATCCAAACTTTAAGGCCAAATACAGTTCGTAAAACCGGTGTACCTTCATCAAAACTATATTGCTGTAACTAAAGGGTTTTGTTTCTTTAGATAGAACTGACGGTAGGGATAACTGTCAAACTGAGCTGTCATTCTTGACATTTACTCGTAAATTCAGTATAATCCGGTAAACCACCATGAATAGATTCACGCTTGAACAAAGCTTCTAAACTACACAAATTTACTTTGAAAATCGGTCGCCGATTGGCGAAACTTATAGTATCGTGATTTTTATGGCATACATACTCGTAATCGACCATCTGAGCAAGTCATCCGTTGAACTGTGGATCGATTTCGTACCATATACTCTCTAAATGATGCAATAACACCAACTCATAAAAGGGTATTCGTAGTGAAGAGAATAAGTATCGCCACGCTAAAAGTACGATTCCACTACTTGATACAGTGCCAAACGTTTGAATAGAAAAATATGCTACAAATTTGAGTCAAATTTGATTGGCCAAATGGTTTCGAAATATATTATACTGCTACTCCAAGGCGAACGGCTGCATTCGCTGCCATTTGCTTGCTAAATATAATATATCGAGGGGTATCAGATGAAACGAAATGTCCAGTGCGGCAGAGCGCGTTGTACGTAGTGCTCCGCTTTTGCACAGACAAGCTGTATGCTGGACCTTGCTTAGATAATCGCGATTTATAGCTTTTTCTAAGGCTGTCCACCAGACAATCACCCCGTATGTAAGTATCGGTCTAATTACCGAGATGTAGAGCTAGTGAGTGATCCGAGTAGCAAGAGAAAAATGCTACTGTAGCTTTCTTGACTATTTCTTGAATATTAAGTTTCCAGCTTAATTTCTTATCTAGGATAAGACCTAAATATTTAGCTGTGTCAGAGAAAGTTAAGCTGATACCGTTGAGAGAGGGAGGGTCGACTAACGGAATTTTATATTTTCTGGAGAAGAGTACTAGTTCAGTTTTGTGGGGGTTTGCACTCAAACTACACCGAACTGCCCATATATCCGTAGTGAGCTTGTTTAGAGCGTTTTGTAAAAGTTCTTTTAGAGTATTTAGGTGCTTTTCCGAGACATCTAAAGCAACATCATCTGCATACGCGATCGCCGTGCATCCCCCGCCTTCCATGACTATCAATAGTTCATTGGCTACCAAATTCCACAAAAGGGGGGATAGAACACGTCCTTGCGGAGTGCTTCTACTGACAGATCTTCTAGTAAACGTCCCACCCAGCTTAGAGTTGATAAGCCGACCATAACGCAGTAAACAATTTTCGAAGTATTAAATTCCACTCTTTCCTTTTCACCCCATATAGTTATGCTGCCAAGATCGAAATTTAATAGGCTGTAGTTCCTCAGTCGAACAGCAGGAATGTGAATCTGGAAACGAATATGAGAAAACAAAGAGAGTAGCTGAGGACTAGGATTGATGAAAAAGCATATGTAGTGGCTTTGTCAGCGTGGAAGGACACCTCTTCAGAATTATGGGTGAGATACCATCTGGGCCAGTCGATTTGTGCATGTTAATTGGCCTTGTCTAAAGAGCTGACAGCTGGAATTGCATTGTAAACGACGATTGAGATGAACGATGAGGCACAATTTTTAATATTTTTTACGAGCTACACAGACATTTGTGACACCTTTGGAACAATGCAGAATATTTTGTCCCAATTTCTGCACAAACCAGACGACGAATGTGGACATTAAAACCATTTCTGGCACATTTGAATTGTTTCAGGTTTTTCTCAGTTCGACTTAACTCCCTCAACCTGACAGCCTCCTTACGGCTCAAGTCATGCCACGCATTATCCTTTGGCTTGATACTCTTTCTTTACTTACTTACTTAAATGGCGCTACAGTCCGGGGTGGGCTTCAACCAACAAACCTCTCCAGCCAGCGCGGTTACGAGCCAGCTGCCTCCAGTTGCACGCCAAGTTGGTTGAGGTCCCACTCATGGGATGATTAGTGTCTTATAAAGAGTTACCTTAGTAGTTCGAGATAGGGCTTTGTTACTCACTTGCCGTCTTAGCCCATAGAAACAACGATTGACAATAATAATTCTTCGTGTGATCTCCCTACTGATGTCATTTGCGGAGTTCAGCATAGAGCCTAGGGAGACGGCGTTCTCTCCAAGACGCCGATGTTGGGTGTCCTTTTTCGTAGACAGCATATACCATATTTTGTTTTGCTTTCATTGACCGCTAGACCCATCTTTCCGGCCTCGATCTCAATCGCTGAGTTCTTCCGATTATGTCAATGTCATCGGCATAAGCGAGTGGTTGTACAGACTTGTAAAAGACTGTATCTCCGGTGTTGGCTTGTGAGTTTCGTACAATTCTCTCAAGTACTATGTTAAAGAGATCGCATGATAGCGTGTCACCTTGTCTAAGACCATTCCCGACATCGATGATGTTCTTACCGACTTTGATAGAGCAGCGAGAGTTCTCCATCGTCATTCTGCACAAACGGACGAGCTTGGTAGGAATGTCACGACTAGACATGGCTCTGTATACCTCGTCTTTATACACGCTATCATAAGCAACTTTGAAATCGATGAAGAGGTGGTGCGCATCGATTTTATATTCATGGGTTTTTTCCAAGATCTGCCGTAGTGTGAATATTTGGTCAATGGTGGACTTTCCCGGCCTGAAACCGCACTGATCAGGACCTATCAGGTTGTTGACGATCGGTTTTAGGCGATCACTTATACCTCTGTAATTGGCGCAGTTTAGAGGGTCTCCTTTCTTCAGGATCGGACAAACGATGCTGAGGTTCCATTCATCGGGTATACTTTCGCCCGACCTGATTTTACAGATGAGCTGGTGCATGCTCCTTACCAACTCATCTCCTCCTGTCTTGAAAAGTTCAGCGACAAGGCCGTCGGCTCCAGCAGCTTTGTTGGATTTCAGTTTAGATGTCGCTATCCTCACTTCATTCTGATCGGGTTGGCGGGAATCTTGACTGCCATCGTCACTGTTGAATTGCTCATTCTGCCTGACAGCGGAATATTGGTCATCATCGCCGTTTAACAGTCTGCAGAAGAGTTCCTTCCATATCCTCAGCACCGACTGCGAAACTACTAGTATGTTACCATTTTCGTCCCTGCAGGCTTCTGCTCTGGCTGTGAAGCCCTGGCATGTTCTTTTTACCTTTTGGTAACATTTTCGAACATAATTCCTGCAATAAAGTCAAGTCTCTCAATTTCTTCGATCGAGCGCTTCTCATGCTCTTTTTTTTTTCTGAAAAGTCGATGTTCCTCTTTTCTCCTGCTCACGTACAGCTCGTAAGCAGCTCTGGTCTCTCTATGCAGCGCCGCTTTGTACGCCTCTTGTTTAGCTGCATGTACTGGCCGAGAGAAACCCAGTACATCAGAGGCGGCATCTCTGATGGCTTGTTGGCAACGCTGCCACTGGTCTTCCGCATTTGCTGCTGGCGGCATAGGACTTAGATTAAGATTAAGAGAAACTCGATCGGCAAAGGCTCTGGCCCGTCTCTTGCGATTGTAGCCGCCCGTCGTCAAATTTCCTCACAGTATTTCGTTGATTTCGCTCCGGTTTGCATATCCGCATTCGTACCTTGGCTACAACTAGGTAGTGATCCGAGTCCACGTTGGCTCCTCAGAAAGTCCGGACACCCAGAATACTGGAAGAGTGCCTTGCGTCGATCGCAATGTGGTCGATTTGGTTGACAGTTTTTCGATCAAAGGAGAGCCATGTTCCTTTGTGAATGTCGGGACGTGGGAACCGTGTACTAGCTACGACAAAGTTTCGCCCCGCTGCAAAGTCGATTAGCCTGAGTCCGTTGTCGGATGTGATGTCGTGCAGGCTGTGCTTTCCGACAACGATACTTAAGACGTCCTCTCTTCCTAGCTTTGCGCTAAAATCACTTAGGATAATTTTAACGTCGTGGCTAGGGCATTGCTCATACGTCTTGTCCAAGAGCTGGTAGAAGTCATCCTTTATCGCGTCGTCCTTCTCCTCGTGAGGGGCGTGAACGCATATTAGGCTAATGTTGGCAAATTTAGCCTTGATACGGATAGTCATAAGGCGCTCGTTCACATGCCGGAAACTCAAGACTTCTTGCCTAAGTCTGCCTCCAATGACAAATCTGCACTCGAATAGACGCTGTCCTTTTTGTCTGTAGCAATCGCCGTAGTAGATGTCGCAGTTTTTCATACTCCTTTTGCCCGGCCCATCCCATCGCACTTCTTAGATGGCGGTAATGTCTCTTTGAGACACTCTAGGGCCTCCGCAAGTTGTTCGGCTGCACGTGGTTTGTAGAGGGACCTAACATTCCACGTGCAGACACGAAGATCGTTGTCCTTTTTACGTTTGCTTGGGTCGTCAACAGTAAGATCATCCGTATCCGAGGCTGTTTGTTGTTTCGTAACCGAAGGTTTTTTGGCTGGTAGGGAAGTTAACCCGACGGCACAACCCCCAACCTGGAGAACCAGAGCCTTTTTTTGCAACCCCTAGGACGAGGGGCCGGATGCACCGATGTCAGTAACCCACTTCGGGGATATGAGCGCCGCCGTTGGCCCATTAAGCGTTCTTCCGCCACCATCTCTTTTTCAATACCCTGACGTAGTATTGAAAATCCTTACAGACCTCAGCTTCAAATATGTCGATGTAGCCCCGGCAAGGTATCCGCTGGTCTGTAGACGTCACCGTTGATTCTGAGACGTATATTTCAGCCAATCGGGTCAACAAGAGATGCC
Source organism: Brachypalpus laphriformis (assembly GCA_945910035.1). NCBI lineage: Eukaryota > Metazoa > Arthropoda > Insecta > Diptera > Syrphidae > Brachypalpus > Brachypalpus laphriformis. Next base: position 42,771,826 of record OX246753.1, read on the forward strand.
TCGTCCGGTTAAACATATGCGCGCTGAAGTTCACCCAGATGTGCTTAGGCAGGTCTGAGTGTTCAGCTACACATATATCGTCAGATTCAGCATACGCTCATCGTTAGTTCACTATCAGATAGCTATGCAGCACCACGAGGAGGTGATGATGCGATTTTGCCTCTGCTCAAAATTAAGGTTTTCATGCAAAAGATGACGGCATTTGCGATCATAGCGGTGATGGCATCCGCGCCGCTATCGAGGAAGCATAGCGACCAGTTAAGTAACATGAAGAAGCTGTTTCAGTCGTCTTAGTTGGCTTTCTCGTACTGCCAAACTATTCTTTTTGGAGACTTTTCTTTAACGGAGTGGTTGAAGTAGGAAGAAGGGTAGGAGGTAAGAAACAAGTCCAGGGTGTTGGCGGTATGACTGTCAATGTCAGAAATTCGTGTGGGTTCATTCAAATTGTTTACCGCAGCGAAGTCTTCAACATACCTTCCTTCGGGTATTGCCTGTCCAGAATGTCGAAGCCAACGAAGAGGTGTTTGGCGAATCTATTAGATCATAATTATTATTCTTTTGATTCTAAGCTACAGCAACATATAGGGGAATGAGCGGGCAAATAAGCTGGCGAGGCAGTGATTAGCCCTTGACAGATCCCTTGCGAAGGTACTCTATGTTTTATAGGTAGCTGTCAAGGGAAACATCTTTTCACACTTTCTATCAAAAGTCAACGACAGTTGGAATGGGTTACAGAACTATGTCACAAGATAAATAACCAACTGTGACCACTGTAGATTCAGTACATCTGAACGAGTGCAGTAATTAAAGGACGACTGCCGCAAATTCACTAGTTTCGTGTGTAATTGGAAGATTTGGGCTCACTTTGCGTTTATGGTGTCACAATTATTTGTTGCGTTATTTATTATTATTTCTAGCACGTTGATCGCCTGTTGCTTCGCACACTACATTGAAGTTTCCTTTTCCACAACAATGGAAAGATTGAACACGACAGCTCTCACGTTTTCGACTTAATACCTGCAAATTCACTACGACGCTTACTAAAACCGTTCTAAGGTGAATAAATCCATCACTGGGGTCTAGGTCTAGTGAGTGACAGATATAAATTCCTATCCGCACATAAAACACGTATCCATTGTCAAGATTGCAGCGGCCTGCGTAATTCTAATGAATTCCCCACGAAAATCTTTTTAATTAAGGCCGAGGGTTGTCGCAATCGCCTTTCAAGTAACAAGTTCTTCAACAAAAATAGCAAGGACTCGAAGAAAAAAATTAAGTCTTGCCACTTGCATGCTCCTTAGCAGTAGCAAGTTTCTTCTTCGTAAAGTTAATTTTACGGATTTAAATAAAACTGTCAACTGTCTTCCTAAATACAACCGGACAGAACCACTTTCTTTCTTTCTTTCCAAAAAAAGGAAAAAAAAAATCTAAACTTGACACATTTTCAATTACCATTTCGCAAACGAGAAAGAAACACACAAAACATTGCCAAAGAGGCTAAAATTGAAAAGGAAAAACGGATCTAACCTACAACAGACAAGAGGAAGAGCAGGGCAAAAAAAAAAAAAATAAAAATTCTGGAAATAGAAGAAGGAAAATTAAATTTAAATTTACTTACCTCCTCCCTGAGCATGACAGGTTCCTGGTCGTCCTTGAACAAACACGTCGGACGCAATTCTGTGAATTTGAAAACAAACATTGTGACAACGACAATACCGAACATCACCCAAAGGGTGGCCTTCTTATTTCGATACGGAAGTCTCATTTTTTCTCTCCTCACTTTCTGTTGTAATCCTTCTGTGATATAGGATAAGAAAGGTGAAAAAATATCCTTTTTTTTCTCCTTGTTAATACAACTTTATATTGTTCCAGGTCAAGCAGAAGGTTTAACCCTATACATCCACGTTTTGCAATTTAATTTCCTTCGTAGGGGGGATGTATGCGAATGTGTGTAGAAGGGGGGATGATCCTTGTTCGGAAACAGAAAGAATTTCCAAGTTGATTTTCCGTAAATATTTGCACTCAGCTGGACGGACACAAGGAAAACTGTTTTAATGATTTTTCATTTCGACCGGGAAGAACCAATTTTCCGATTGTGCGAGTAGTGTATTCATTTTTTCTTTGCTCTTTCTCTGTGGGGGTTGGTTATCTGTCAGGATAGAATTTGGTTTTGGGTCTTTCTCTGTGTTTGTCTTAATTGTGATTTTTCCTTTCGTTTATTTACTTTTTGCCGTCCAAGATGGATGATGACAATTTGGGCCGAAACTGGTAGGATTTTTTGGGGCTAAATTGGCGGGTTAACTCCAGTTGTATCCTTCTTCTTCTTCGTCGTTGTTTTCGTTGTCGCCTTCTCCTTCTTCGGACGTCGTCTACGTCGTCGTCCGTTGTCTGGTGGAGGTTCGTCCGTTTTTATGGCTACTGTTGGTAGTTGTGATGGTGAAATTCTTCTTATGGCTCGGTGTTTGTGTTATCTTGTCATCTGTAATGAAAGGGGAAAAGGGGAAGAAGATGATGAAAAAGGCAATTCTACGTTTAATTAAGGCTATTGAAATTAGATGCGGTTAAGGGGAACGGTATTTACTTAAACTTCTTCTTCTGATGTTGAATATATAATAGGGGACTGGGGGATGATGGAGTTATGAGGCGAAGTCAGGCCTTTTATTACGTATTATGGAAAAGACTTTTGTATAGATCAAAGTCACAAAGTAAAAAGAAACCGAAACACAATATGTGTTTACGGAACGTTTTTTATTATTATTATTTTTTTAATAATAATTTTTTCGGGGGAAATTGAATGCTTTGCCATGGAGCAAGCCATGCTAATTGGAATGGAACGATAGACGTGGTGGGGGAAACATCTTCTTTTTTTTAAATTGTGGGAATACGAAGAAGAAATTTTCGGAAAGCATAAAATTTGACTGCCTAGGGGAGTTTTTATTTTTCAAGTAACCAGGTACTAGACATGTGTGCATGACGACGTCAGACAAAGTTTTTTTTTTTCTTAGGAAACAATATGGTGTGGTATAACGTGCCAATATTTTCGTTTGAAATCAAGTAATTCGAATGCAAATTTCACAGTTAAGTGGATGGAGCTGCGGTAATAGAGGTAAATTGGCATGACTGTAATTTTCTCTTACGGTAACATTTACTGGGGAATTTCAAGGAGTCAATTTAAACACTTAGCAGCAGTAGATATCTAGCTGTGAATGTTCTGGAATAATCGAATATATGGAGCACTGCATGGAAGTAAATAGTTTTGGCAAAGAGAACGCAAAATAACAGGAAAAATTATAAAAAAATATAAAATCTCAGTTCGCCATCTTTTATTGCACAAGACTTAGGGACTCAAGCTGCTGAGGTAAAATACAATATTGCCAATAATGGCATATGAAAGCTACAATTTCGGAACACATACTTGGAAAAAATTAGAGTATTAAGGGCTCATCAAGATCTCCAAATTTTACCAATCGCATATCGTTATATTGAAATCGTTTTCAGAATTCGCGTTGAGTGCATTAAGCATGTGCTGTGAAGTCCCATTGAAACAGATGGGTGAGCTTAAGTATCTCGGGGTATTATGGAAATAACCGTACCAAGTTATCCTGTAGGACTGGACATGCTGGATCAATTTGGAGAGAGCTTGGTTTATTTATTACAAGGGTGCCTACTGTCACCGCTGTTGTTCTTGGTGGACATCAACGATGTTCTCCGTGCAGCATTGTCGGAAGGAAAAATCCCATCTATACCACCTTGACTACGCTGACAATGTTTGCCTTCTTTCACATTGGATAATGGACCTTCGCCTGATGGCCCACAAGCTAGAAACTGAGGCGAATAAAGTGGGGCTGATGATATACACAGCCAAAACAATCAATCTCCCGCGCTCAAATCAACACTGCCAAACAGCAAGCCGAGAAAGTTGACAACTTTCTATGTCTAGGAAACACTTCCTGGTCTCAGCTTACCGCGGTGGCAACGAACTGAATGTTTGCAACAGAATCGGAAAGGCAAAAGCTGCACTCAAAATGCCATCCGAAGTCTGGAGAAGCAATGTCTTCAGCATAAGAACCAAGCTTCTACTGTTTCGCTCCAATGTAGAACCAGTACTGCTTTATGGGTGAAGTACTTGGAAGGTAGATACCACAATCACATACAAGCTGCATCGTAAACAGATGCCTAAGAATCATCTTGGCTCAATCATATCTCTTACGAACAACTCCATCAGAGAACGGGCTGTGAACTTATAAGCACTACTACATGGAGCAGAATGTTGCAGTAGATCGACCACATACTATGGTGCGAAGACAACTCCATTGCAAAACACGCCATGCAGTGCAATCCGCTTACCTAGGCAGGCAGAACAGCAGGACGCCCTAGGCAAATGTGGCATAGAACAGTTGAGGAGGAATTGACCTCTTTAGGAATGAGCTGGATGCAGATCAAACTCGTAGAAGAACTCCGATTAAGATGGTTCATAGGCGTTGCTGAGGCCCTATGCCCCCCGAGAGGTGAAAGGAATTAAGTAAGAAAGTTGGTTTATTTACTATAAGAACGGCCAAACTTAGTGTCAAAGCTATGTGATCCGTCTTTAAGTCCGTATCGAACTGTCACCCATGGTCATGAAATATGGTTACTGATTAAAAGAACAAGATCGCTGGTACAAGTATAACACAAGCAACAAGTCTGCCATCTCTCCTGGTCAGCTGGCATAGCTTCGTAATGGTAAGTGTAGACCTGGATTTAATGATCTACTAGCATGCTCCGTAGTAGCGGCCCGACTTTGCGATACAGCCTATATACTACACTTTTATTAAAAATATGCTAAAACCGAAGCAAATAGCTTTTCAATCCTAAAGAAAGGAGGCACTCTGTACTGCGCCAACTGCAGTATAAGTCTTACCAACATCGCATATAAGGTCATTTCTGCCGTATTATGTGGACGCCTAAAACCGATCGTCAGCAACCTGATAGGTCCTAATCAGTGCGGTTTCAGGCCCGGAAAGTCCACCATTGACATTATTCACACTACGGCGGATCTTGGTAAAAACTCATGAATATAAAATCGATATGCACCACCTCTTCATCGATTTCAAAGTTGGTTTACAGAAAAGGACACCGAACATCGGCGTCTTGGACAGAATGCGACAAAAGACAGATACAATTTTAAGGTAGTAAAGGATTTTGTCTACCTTGGCTCTATGGTGAGCTCTGCATATGACACCAGTGGGGAGATTACACGAAGAATTACTCTTGCCAATCGCTGTTTTTATTGGCTAAGCAGACAATTGAGTAACAAAGCCCTATCTCGAACTATTAAGGTAAATCTGTATAAGACACTAATCATTCCAGTCCTGCTGTATAGCGAAATAGCATGAATTTTGTCAAAATTGGATGAGGATGCCCTGGTTACTTCGAGATAAAAGTTCTTCGAGTGATCTTTGGACCTGTCTGCATAGACGGTGAGTGGAGGAGAAGGTACAATGCCGAACTATACGGCCTATACAAGGACATCGACTTGGCCGGAAGAGTTTACTCGTACATACAGCGACTAAGATGGCTGGGTCATGTAGAGTGGATGGAGCCAGATGTTCCAACGCAGGATGGACAGCGCAGTAGATGACGACCTTGCGGCAGGTGACGCAGACAAGTGGAGGGAGACTTCAACCAACTTGGAGTGCACAAATGGAGGCCACTGGCTCGAACCCGGGCTGGTTCGAGAGGTTTGTTGGTTGAGGCCCAGGTCCACCGCAGACTGTAGCGCTACCTAAGTAAGTAAGTACAGCATACGAACTAGATTTTTCTTACAGACCTACAGGTAATGCAGAGATAATGGCATGCCAAGACATTTTTTTCAAATAAAGGGTGACAAGATAGCAATGATACCTTTTCCAATTGTTATGTTTCAGCAGCTGTCAAAGTTACCAATGACATCCAGCTGTCAAAATATTCAGAAAGGTTTGCCATTTCATCATGCAACGTTTCACGCTTGCCGAACATGCGGAAATTATTAAAAAAAATATTATCGAAATTCCGGCTCAGTTGGAAATACGCAACGTGAATTTTGTCGTGAGGTCGGTCATCATCATGGCTTCAGTGTGCTGGCAATTCGTCGCACCATGGAAAAGTTTGAGCTCAGTGAGTACACTCTCTTGGACCTTAAGCCACCAACCAGACAGGGATTGGTGCGAAATGAAGAAAACATAGGCGCCGTAGCGGTTAGTATCGAAGAAGACATAGAAATGTCGATTCGGCGCCGATCAGCTGAATTGGGCATCACCAGAGAGTCAAATCCGGCCTATTTTGCGGTTGGATTTGGGCCTACAACCGTATAGGAGCAATATCTGAGCTGTGGTTCCTACAAGACGGCGCTCCATGCCATACAAGCCACGAAACGCTTAAAGTTGTGAAGGAGAAATTTGGCGACTGGGTAATTTCACGGCGGGCGTTCATCAATTGGCCGCCGCGATCATGCGACTTGACACCACTCGATTATTTTCTCTGGGGCAACGTCAAGTCCTTAGTCTACGCTAACAAGACAACCACTTTGGACGAGCTCGAGGCCAACATTCGAGCCGCTTTTGCCAGAATAACGCCGTACGTATTGGACCGACCGCTTGAAGCACTGCCAGCGAAGCCGAGGCGTCCATTTAAATGATGTGCTATTCCACATATAATGGCATGAATGTAGCTTCGAAATAAAGCCAGGAGTGGAATCCTCTAAGGTGACAGTTGATAGTCACACTTTTGACAGTCAAAATTGATGATCACACTTTGTTAGCTCTCGGTAAAACGATCGCAAAGTCACACAAAAACGATCGCAAAAAGGTGATGATCACGCTGATGGTCACTTTAGAGAGAGCAAAAGGGATGATTGTGATCGTCAACAATCAACTATCACCTAAGAGGATCCCACTCCAGAATCAATTTTATATCTCACACCGTCGTTGTTTTATTTCTGATCACCCTGTACAATATTTGTGCTATTGGACAGCATTACTGAAGGCTTTGTGCATGGTGGGCAGTGCAGTACAAGGCATAACTAAACTATTTTCAGCAAAAAGGATATCGCACAATGTTTAATGAAATTGTAGATATTAATTCTGCTTTCGAAGGGAAAAGTACGGCCTATCAGAATGCACTGAACGACTGTACGATTTTCTGTAGAAAGTTTATAAAAAGCTTCGCATATCTTTATATCATTGGCACTATATACGTAATACTTCTATCGGTTCCGCTTTTCTATTTGATATATTTTGGTGAAAAAATATTCGTGATGCTATTTATTATGCCCGGAATCGATCCATTAACTGATGCAGGACATTTGATTACTATAACCACCTACACTAAGTGCGTATTAACTGGATCGTTTGGTAACTATGCTGGTGATAATATCTCCTTTATTCTTCTACGTCACGTCTCGTTGTGGAAGGACATTTTGAGGCTTAAGTTCGATGATCTGAATGAAGTTGCACTGAGCACAGATGATAGTAAGAGAACGCTGCCTATTTTGTTGAACATATTGCAATGGCATCAGCACTACACGAAGTACAAGTAAGGCAATTTTATCATCCTCGAACATATGTATATATATTTTTTTTTATATATTCTTTATTCTCATTCATAATTTATACAAATTCTTACAATTATAATAGTTCGTAACATTTTTATTCAGTGAAATAAATAGAGATAAATGTCACTTCAGATAAATACAATATGGGGTGACCAAATGATATACCTAGTATATTAAAATTCATTCCAAATTCAAAATTAATTTTGAAAAAAAGGCAACAATGCAACGTTCCATCAAATAATGAAGAGCAATACAGTATCTATATCATTGTGATTAATATCAAGAAGCCACAGTTTTACTTTTTTTTAAATTCGGGTAGAGTTCTAACGAAACATATATTAGCGGGAAGTCCATTAAATAATTTGCAAGAAACAATCGAATAGAATTTTCTGAAGCTGGAGGTATGAAAAGGAGGAACACAGACGAAGGTTCATGTGTTGCTTCGTAGGTTATGGTAGTCAGAGATCAGGCTCTGCAAATAGCCACTTCTTATGAAGAAAATTTTGAGGACTTTTAAGTAGTAGAGATGCCTTACAGGCAGAACTTCCATTTTTCTAAATAACTCCATGGAGTTAGCTAATCACACCTAACTAATCACAGCTACCTTATAACACTTTTTGTAGGACAACCAGCTGTAAGCGTTTATTGAGGTCAGCACTTCCCCAGCAGCTTATTCCGTACTGAAATCTAGAGAAGAAAATCCGAAATTAAATATTTTTTTGAAAGCTTTGTAAAGCAGTATTTCCCAAGACGGTAGAGACTACGTAGAGACGATAGTAGATATTGCTTCAAAATTGAAATGTGTTTACGCTAGCTCAAAGTATTGTCAATAATGACACCTAAGTATTTGTAGTGTTCAACTATTTCAATTTTAAAGCAATTCCCATTACAGCCAATATTTGCATCATATAAGCCGTTGGTAGTTTGTACATCGTAAACACAGTTTCGCAAGTTACGTCTACTACAATTAGACGTATGGAATACAATGTCAATGTCTTGGGGTTTTTGCACAGTAAGACTGAAATATATAAGCTTAGTTTTATTGCCTACAACTAACTTGTGTTCGGCGAATCAAATTCTTAGCAAATGGATATCATGATTGATGTCAGCAACAAAATTTAGGGGGTTGGTTGAGCCATATGCAAAAGCCTTAACTCCACCAGCAAACGGGAGTGCAAATAGCGAGTTGAAATAAATCAGGAACAAAGTGGGGCCAAGGACAGATCCTTGGGGAACACCAAGATTGATTTCCTTGGAACTACTTAGACTATGTCCAATTTCGATTTTTTGTGATCTATTCTTAAGATAAGAAAGAAACCAATCTAATGTGAGTCCACGAAATCCCACGCTATGCAATTTCTTCAAGAGAATGCTATGGTCAACCATATCGAAGGCTTTTGTAATGTCTACAAATAACCCGGCACAGCATTTCTTAACATCAAGTCCCTTGTAAGTAAATGTACAAAATAATCCAGGAGCGCATCTTCCGTAGAACGGTTTTCCCTAAACCCAAACTGCTTTTCACAAAAAAATTTTATTTTGGTGAGATATTTCAGAACTCTGCTTTTAATTGTTTTCAAACACTTTGGATACTCCGGAAAGTAAAGAGATCGGCCTATAATTACCTTTTTCATTTCTGTTACTCTTTTTAAAAATAGGTATTACATTGGCGCATTTCAACAAATCAGGAAATTTATCAGAGAAATTCAAAATAAAAATATATGCTAATATATCAACAACATTGAAGGCTATTTTGGTCCAACCTTGCCGCAAGAATTCGAATTGTTAAGGGAGTTTTTTTTATTTTCAACAGCTCAAACCCTGTAATGGGTTCAAAAAAGAAGCCCAGTGTCGGACAGCGCTAACTGTGGGCGATATAATGCCTTTGTCCGTCACAACTGGACTTCTTCTTCTTCTTCTTCCTTTTATCAGCGAGGTTATGATCCGAAAACTAGGGATCACAACCCTCCTACTTCACCGCATTTCTACTACAAGTGGACTGTCGGTGACAAAGAGAATTTATAGTTTCTTGATGATATTGTTCAGTTGTGCTGAGGATTAAGTTTTTAATTGTTATTTGAGCATATGACATTCTAAGAAAGGCATTTATTAGAATAAAATATATTGTACACCAAAAACTACAAGCAGTCCATAGCCACATGCCTTAGCCACATTTTAACAATGAAAACTTTGATGGTTGTAACTCAACACAGGTGGAATTTAAATGAATGGAGCCGGAAGGGAGTTATACCAGCGATGGATGGAATGGCGTTAGTGTACACGAAGTTTCAACTGAGGAAGGAAATAAAGAAACATTCGAGAATTGGGATAGAATGTGAGAAAACAACTTTAAGAAATGATCTTAATCTACGACAGGGGGGGCTGTTTCACTTATTGTTATATCTTCGAACACCTCTACTTCGATTAGCATTTGAGGGTCTAGATGGCGTCCTGTGAAGATCCCTTCTTTGTCCACCATCTTGACATATTGACTTTGGGTTTCTTTTCCGCATTCGATGATCCTGCCACTTGTTTTTGACCTCGCCTCGTGGATTCCACTCATGTTCCCGAGTAAATTTTTCTTATTAGAATATAAGTTAGAAGTTTGTATAGTTAAAAATAAAAACGAACTCCACTGTATAAAAACGTAATAAAAACAACTAGCAGTCCATAGCCACATGCCGTTTTAACATTTTCTGACAAACCCAGGAGTCGCAGAAAAGGAGGCATTGTGGGGTAAGTTTTAAGTGTCGCGGGTCAACCAACCACAGGTGCAATCCAAAGTATAAGGATTATAATGAAAAAACAAAATGGTGATTCCTTAAAGGACAACCACAAGATCTGATATGGGTCGCATATAGGGTTGCAGATACATATGTATAGATGATCATGGACATGCACGAAGAAGCAATGAATGGAGTGAGATGCCCCGCTGGAGTAATTGAAGAGTTCCCAATCAAAGTCGTTGCTCTTTATTACAGTCCTTGACTATCTCTTTATGAGTAAAGTGCATCAGTTATTCTCTGTTGACGATTGAGTCATCACAAGTGAGGGTTCTACGTCAGTGCAATGAGTACTTGACGTATGGGTGAACGTTAATCCCAAAAAAGACAGAGTACTTGTGCTGCCCGTTCTCTGATCCATTTAAGTCCATTCCAGACATTTATTTGAATGGAAAAGTACTTCCCAAGTGTGAAAAGTTCAAATATCTAGGATCTATTATTAATAGCAAATCAACCTGTGACGACGACATCAATCATCGCATAAGCGTAGGGTGGATGAACTGGCGGGAAAACTCTGCTATCTTCTGTAAACGAAAAATGCACTATACCACAGTTAGGCGTCCAGCACTCACGTACGGTTTACAATGTTGGGCAATGTACAAAACGTATGAGGGTAAATTAATGGCATCTGAGATGAAGATGATTCGCATAACAGCACAAGTAATAAACCTTGATCGAATAAGAAGTTCGAAGATCCGTGGGAGCCTTCACGTCAAAGAAAACATCCCACGAAAAATATATGGCGACCAGCTCAGCTGGTATTGTCACGTTCAAAGAACAGATCATTTGAACCCTGTCAAAAGTACAATATCAATGGACGTTCTACAGACATCGCGAAAGAAAGCCGGGCCTAAAAACTCGTGTACCACACAAAGGTAATAACAGTAGCTTTTGGTTTGCCTTAGTAGCGAAGTGATCCAAACATATATCCTGATGTCAAACAGACGAACCCCAAAAGCGGATCAGTAGAAATCCTTATAAATCCTGATCAGTAAAAATTCTCATAGGACTTCTGGGATTTCTTGGCGAAAAACTCTAATAAGTGCTTTCGGCAGTTCCTTATAAAATTCTACTTTACACCATTAAGATAATTCTGCATGAACCAAAATATATGGTAATCCGACGGTGCAAAGTCTGGATTATATGTTGGATGCATGGAAACTTCCCAGCAAAGTTTTTGGCAGGTCACCAAAAAGTATGTGGTCTGGCATTGCCTTGATAGAAGATCAACTCCAACCGAATTTCCTGAATTCCTTTATGTAGTCTTATGAGCTGTGGACAGTAGAGCTCCGAATTGATCGTTTGACCAGCCGGCAGCAGCTAATCATGTATGAGTCCTTTCCAGTCCCACCCCCACCAAATACTCAGCATTACATTTCTTGGCGTCAGACCCGGCTTTGCAACAGTTTGGGGAGCTTAACACGTCTTCGACCGCGATTTTTTTCGGACCTCATTTTTGTAAGTGATCCCACTTTTCATCACCAGTAATAAATCTTTCAAATATGACTTCGATTTGGTTTCGATTTACCAGTGATTCACAAATTGAAATTCTGTTTATTCCTTTGTGTAGCCAGTCTTCTCCAAATGAATTAAAACTATTGTGTGGCTGATGTTCAGTTCCAAAACGATGTCAGAACTGTTAATGAGAGAGACGGTCATCCTCCACTTTTTCCAGGGTTTCATCAACTTTTCCAGTCGTTGTTCGATTGGAGCGGGGTGCATCTTTGACATCAAAATTAATTTTCCATATTTCCTGATTCTGAACGTATGATTTCTGCTTCGCACCAAACGAAAAGCAACTGATTTGAAAAACGTAAGAATAAGTACAAATCAAATGGAAAACCTAACTGAGACACTTAACATATAATCGGCACTAGGTTGACTCTAGGGACATCTATTAGAACAGTAATTTGTAGAATAGAAAAACAAACATCAGCGAATTTCAAACCATTGAATAACAAGGTCAATGGCATCGTGTCCCTGTGCACATTCTAAAAAGTTGCAAAAACATCTGTCAACAAGTACAACACATTTCTTGCCCTTTTAGTCAATCAAATCTGCAAGTTTGCATACAGTCAGCATAGGGAACGTGTCAACTCATTCGTTAGCATGTATCGAACCCGCCTGCTTTGGATTTTTATTACTTATGTTAATTTTCTGCCACATCACTTCCTGAATAAACAAAACAAATATTTAAAAAGAAATACATACCAATCCGACAGCAATAAATATTTGAATGCTTGCGTATCTGAGATACTCTGAATTGCTCAGACGAATTTCACTCGAAATGTTCTCTTTTTTTTTTGTGTCTCCTCTTTCCTTACTATCTGCGAACGCTGACAGACGACACAGCGATGCAGTAATGAAATTCAAAAATAAATAAAATTCGATATCTCACATCGTTGGGACTGCCACAAACTACCAAAACCCTCAGAAAAGAACCAAACAAAATTTCACCAAACCAAACGGACACACAAATGCAAAATTAATGTGACACTTATTTGGATTTGTTGTGTTCTGACCCAAGTCAGGGAAAAGTGATCTAAAATTAATGATGGCGACAGTTGTTGAACAAAAAATGTTCCATTAGCCATGCTATTTGTTTAAATTTGAAATTTTACGCGAATGCTTCCTCCTCACTGTCCCAGTGACCGTAAGACCACTATCAGTGGCACGGGGGTTAATTCGACCGCAAAATTTAATTATTTCGTCTTTTTTTTAGACTTTTAATATTAGAGTATGTTGTCAAGTTAATTAAGTCAATTAGGCAAGCTGTTTGGTCAGAAGAAAAAAAAAATGACGGGGAAAACAAATAAGGACAGAGGGCCACTACAGACAGATGACGCACGGAGCGGCAGTAAATGGAGCGAAAAACAGTACGAGGAAGTATTTCAAATTATGGCATCACTACCCACCCTGCGGTGCCCTTTTAGGGTGAAGAACATTGCGCTGAGTGATGCATAACTAATGGCAGAGGAATCATTTTTTAATTGGATTGTTAGACATCGGAGTTGGTGGTTTGGTGAGCCTTGAACTGTGGAGAAGTTTTATTTTTCTCCGCGTTTCTCCACCTTCTCTGTGAGAGATGGTACGAGTAGATGTAAGCCATTGTTATGTACGGAAATGTTTTATGGCACAGGAAATAAGTCGGTCGTAATTAAAATTAATTGTAAGTCATTAATGGGATCTATGGGGATAAAAGAGGTGCAGCGAGACAATGAAAACGTTGGTGGTTGTAACCCAACACAGGTGGAATTTGAATTAATGGAGCCGGATGGGAGTTATACCAGCGATGGATGGAATGGCTTTAGTGTACACGAAGTTTCAACTGAGGAAAGAAATAAAGAAACATCCGAGAGTTGGGATGGAATGTGAGTTGAAAAACTTTAAGAAACGATCTTAAACAATGACAGGGGGTTGTTTCACTTATATACAGTATGCAGCCTTAGAACCCTGCCTATGAACTTCGCCTTAAATACAAGATACTTTTCTTTTAATCTGGTTGCTGATTTTGTTGTCAAAGTTGACCGGGGTTTCGAGGTAATATTATGACCTGGTAGATGATGTTGGAACTTTTTATTTGCAGAACTATTTTAGCTAAATTTTCCAGTGAATCTGATAACTCGGTGCCGGTGTAAGCAAAAAGCTGAACAAGCCTCTTTAAGGGACTTTCGAAGGTTTTGACGTTAAAGCACAAATCCTTTTCCTTGGGCTCTGTCATTATAAGAACATTTTCCTATTTTTTCTCAATCCATATGCTTTCCAGAATATGACAACATTAACTCACTCTCAGTAGGAATACTTCTTCGTATAAAATACGTAGTGGACCACCAAAAGGTTTGACCGCTTGAACCAAACCATATGTTTGAATTTTATAAGTCAACTGGACCAGATGGAATTGTACCCATCATGCTTCAAAAAACTGAAGAATTCATAGCACTGACGCTAGTGAAAATCATCCGCAAATATCTGGCAATAGCTTGTCTAGTTTTAATAAACAAAGCGGGAAAGTCTGACCACATAACAACCGAAGACTACCGGCCAATTACTATAATCTTATTACTCCTGAAAACTGTAGAACGGCTCACAGATACTCGTATGCACATACGGAATATGATCAGTATTAACTTTGTGTCAACTACACAAAAGGTGAGTTCACGCAAAAGGCGCTGTATGAAGTAGTTGCAACAATAGAGAAGACCATGCACTACAAGGAATACAATGACGACATTTCTGGATATAGAAGACGCCTTTAACAATGTTAAAGCAGAAGCTATGGCAGAAGCACGGAGAAGGGTGCAGTACCTGGAGTATGCGAATACTGAAAGTAGGCGGGAATGTCGTTGAGCTGTCAAAAGCGCGAAATACTTAAGCTCGATAAAAGTGTAAGCACTCTAAAGAGAGGTAAGACAGAAGTTAAGTAGCGATCCGAAAATGCCTCTAAAACAAAACCAATAAAAGAAGAATGAGCAAAAAGTCTCATGTGGAACAGGATCTATAGAAAATCAAGAGGGCCATCTTCAAAGATAAGAGAATAGCTGTACGAGTATCTATCCGTGAACAGAACCATAGTGTGTAAGTAGAATACAAAAAGCAGCCTGTCTGAGCAGCACGATACGTCTCAAATACATCATACATTGGTCAAGAAACCTGTGCAGTTATAAAGCAATCTTTGAAGTAATAATTGAAGACAACAGACTGCAAGCTGGTGACATGATCTCGTACTTGGATTTCAATTGGGATAATGTGATTCGCATCCCAAGGAGCGACGAGTATGAGTTAAACGCCATTTTGCGGCCTCAGAGATCTACTCAGAGAAGATTGGTACCTCCGAATTCGTAGTGTCTTCAAAATTCTAGTAATGATGGTAGCCGTTTAGGACAATGGTGCTAAACATATCCAGAGAGGTTATCTTCATTTACGTTGACAGCCAAGCAGATTTTGGGGCAATGGCAGCGGTGACTTTAATCGAAAATAGTTGAACTGTGTTGTGCAGAACCATGGGCTCTTAGCAGACAGAAGAACGCTTAAGTCCCGTGAACCACAGGCCATAGTGACTTCATGTGAAACGAAAAAGTGAATAAATTGGCCTGCATTTGATCCTGCATAGGGGATCACTAGCAGCCTTGTACAAAATCGAAGATAGAGGGAATATTTCTAACTAAAGCAAAAAGGAGCTGCGACAGACAGGCTTATGGTTAAATTTTAGCAATGACAAGACAAAAAGAGTAATAAACCCAAGCTGGGGCAGTGAACACGTAGGACGGGCTGTGAAGGCGTTGACAGGGGAAGACACCCTTCATTTCTTGTATCAATGCGCTTGGTAAGCAGATGTCACTGAATTCACTTTCTGAGCGCCTTTTAAGAGGAATTGCACGACCTAGCAGACATACTTATAACACTCATCTGGAAGTTCTATTCCAAACCGGGATGAAAAAATTCCTGTTCGAGACAAGCGGTACAGTTTCAACTTTACTCCCATGGTTGGTGTCCACACTAATCTCTATTCTTCTCTCTCTTTCTATCTATTTTCAGGTTTCCCATCAGGGTCTCCATAGGGTAATGCAAACTTAAACTACAACTGGTTTGGCAAGCTCTTATCTAACATTTCAGATTGGCTGTTCGACGTGTCACTTGTTCTTATACCCCTAGTCGGGACATTCTGTGTACTCTTGGTGAACTTCAGAATTTCGGCCTGGGAAAGAGATTACATTGTAGCCATTCTCATAATATCGAGAATGCGTTCTCGTTCTTGCAAATGCCGTATTTCGGCGGAGAAAATGGTCCAATGTATCATCGCTTTAGAGGCAAGACTCGAACGTAGGGTCCGCAGTGATTCCCATGTCAGTAATGTGATGACCAAATGCGTTGTATTCTGTGATTAGCACAAACATAATTCTGCAGTTTGAGGAAAAGTCTTTGAACCATCTATCGCCAGCGAGTCCAAGGCTTCATTGTCTATAACTCCGCTATAACCGGATACCCAAATAACACAAGCCCTATTCCATTTTGAAAACTTTTTTTATCTTGTTCCTAGATTCTAGAATAATCTGATTGATTTGTGGAAGTCTCTCATCAACATCTCTCAAGGTCTGGAAGACAGCCGCCAATTTGCCAGAGCGCAGGAAAATTTGGTCCCATTGTTCAAAAACTAGTTAGCTTCAATTCCATTAGCGATGCTAGAGCAGTCAATGTAGAATATATTCGTGAAATCCTGAAGAAGCTCGCTTAGATCTTCTGATTTGTCCCTTTTAGGGAAATACGCTTCGTATCTTTTGCAAAACATGACGACAGTACTTTCCGTAGGTGGTGACGAATAAGCCGTATCTCCTCAACTTGGTCTTATTTTTCCAAAACTGCCTTTTGTACTTCTTGAATAGGCAAATTGCTTTCACTGGATCCGTTTAGGCTACGGAAATCCCATGCACAGATTAGTAAGTTGATGGTCCCTAATACGTTTCAGCAGCATCATCAACATAGGGAACAGTACTATCGACACTTTTATTGTGCCGGGCTTTCAATTATATCCTTAGATAGTCAACAAGCGGAGATGCAACGTTAAAACTAGACCTGTAAATCTTACACTTCTAGCAGTACTTCAGAATTGTTTTTGCTTTACCATTTGTCTCATTTAATAGCAATTTAATTATACCAAGTATTCCTTGACTTTTTGGTGACCCGAGTCGATTTATGGTCATACAAGTTTTTATATTTAAAAAAAAAAAATTGTAGAGACTACAGCATCTATTAGCTTCTAATACGAGTATGAATCTGCTAATTGCTGGATAATGCATTTTTAATAGGAACACGTTCATCAGTGATTAGAATGTAACAACTTCTCTTTAAGTCGAGTCGTTAACGTTTACGCAATTCATTAAATGTTTGAGGAACATAAGCGTAATACAATGTCTGTACCCCTGGATCTTAGAATTCTTAGATAGGATTGCCGACAGAAATGCTCTTAAAATAAAAGACATGTTCAAAAACATGGAACATAATATAACATAATATATTTTGATTTCTATCGGTTTATACAAGTAAGCCATGTAGTCTTTTATAGTACAATGAAAGGGATATTACAAATGTGGTTAGATATAAATATTGTGTGATATTTTAACTAAAAATTTAATAAAATAATAAGAAAATATTTTAAAAGGAAATTTTTTTTTGTCGGGATAGGACACGCTCAACTGGAGCACTCAGACGCAACTGGTCCATTGTACTACCAGAGAGTAAACCCTGATTTTCCCATTTTATTGGAATTTCCTTGTCTTTCTAAGAAATTCAAGCAAGGACTTCAGTGATGAGGAGCTTACAGTACCAGCACTCACCACATCCGCACCGAGGATCTGCCACCTGATACGAGCAAAGGCCGGACACTCACAGAGATAATGTTTCGCGGTGTCGGCGCTCTCTCCACAAGCGTCGTAGATTGTAGTGTCACTTAGGCCCAACACGTTAAGGTGCTTGGCAAAAGCAAAGTGGCCTGTCAAGACGCCAATAAGTTGTCTACAGTCTTTTCTGCTGAGAGACAGCAAGAATTTCGCTGATTTCTTACAGACGTCCGGGAGCATGCGTTTAGTCAACCTGCATCCCGGAGAGTCATGTCACACACAAATGTGCTCGTGAGGGACCCAATCGTCAATGGAAGCCCTAACCGAGGACGCAGGGAGACCCAACCCGGGTTCGGGACCTGAGAAACCCTCCTCTGAGCCTTGTATGGCAATCTCATCGGAGATCTCGTTCCCCAAGATCCAAATGTGACCTGGGACCCAGATAAGAGACAGAAAATTGAGCCTTGCGACAGAGTTCAAAGAGTTTTCGGTTTCACGAACTATTTTGGAAGTGGTTTAAGGGTTAAGCAGGGCCTTAAGCGGAGCCTGACTGTCACTACAGACACAAACGCTACGTCCCTTCCACCTGTTCTTCACAACATAGTTCATGGCCATTAGGTTTGCATAAGTTTCCGCTTGGAAAACAGATGCATATTTGCCTAACGAAAAGCGAAGTCTAATGTTGTCGACTTCCACGAAGACACCAGCGCCAGACCCTTGACTGGTTTTGGAACCATCCGTGAAAATACGACTACATTCTATTCCGGGCTCAGACTCTGGCCGAAGCCAGTCCTGAACACAAGGAAAGTCGACTCGGAATTTGCTCATCAGCTAGAGTGCTGGTGTCATTGCATCAGACGGCAATTCCATAAGACAGGAGTCGTAAGATAAGTGTCGCACAAGTTCACCAAAATTCCAGTGTGGATTATACCAAAAACTGCCCCGCCTAAGACGATTGATGGCTTTGATAGTGCAACCCATGATATAAGTATCGATGGGAGGTAAGTTCAGTAAAGCGTCTAGAGCAGAGCCAGGCGTACTCGGGAAAGCTCCCGTGCAGCCGAGACAAGCCGTTCTTTGGAGTTTCGCGCAAAAGGCAACCACATATTTACGCGAGAGCCTCTTCCACCAAACAACCGACGAATATGCGAGGAATGGTCTTATCATAGCCGTGTAGATCCAGAGAACCTTATTTGGTGACAAACCCCAAGTATTGCCAAAAGCACGCTTACACTGCCAGAAGACTGAGATCGCCTTGTATGTTTTCGACTCGACGTGTTTGGACCAATGAAGTTTCTTATCTAAAATCACTTCCGGATATTTGGCTTCATTGGAAATGCGAATGGTGACGCCTTTTAGCGCTGGTTGAGTCAGACCGGTCAAAATCCTCCTTCTCGTAAAAAGAACAACCTGAGTTTTTAAGAGGATTCACCGAAACCCACCTACTCCTTTTTTTTCAGAGTTGGCAATAGCTGATCTATACCCTGTTGCAGCATAGCTGGATATATTCCATCGGTGCCAGGCGATTTGATACCATCAAAAGATGGCACAGCATATTTGATGGCCTCAACTGTTACCACGGCTGATGCAATATACCAGCTGCGCGGTTTCCTGACTTAGATCAAGCTCAGCCTGGGTAAGCGGACCAACCTGCGACCTAAAGGTTATTTGATTGCCAGGAAAGTGAGTCTCCAACAGAAGACTGAAAGTTTCCGCTTTCGTCTCACTAAACTTGCCATCAGACATTCCCACTGACTCCGGTTTGGTCGGCGTGTCCCTTTTGAGGACCTTAACCAACCTGCTGGTTTCACCGAGTGTCTCGATCTTTTCACAAAAATCTCTATAGGAAGCACTTTTCGACAACCGAATTAACTTCTTATAGTCTTTTTGCTCCGATCTAAAAATATCCCAGTCACCTTTTAAATTTGTCTTAAGTGACCTATTTAGAAGTTTTCTGGATTCTTTCCTAGGTCGCTGCAGTTCCGGGCTCCACCAGGGAACCGGAGTTCTGCAGGGGGTGTTTGTCAATGGGCACGTCAGTTCAAAACAGCTGGTAAGGACGTTATTCAGGTTTTGAATAGCATCCTCAATCTTTCGTTTCGTTCTGAGTTTAGTTGGAGTTTTAACAGATCTGTCTAGCTCTTCCCTAAATCGCACCCAGTTGGTTTTCCTCGGATTCATCCTCTCCTGCAAAGTTATGGCCTCGCATTCGATTTGGAAAGCGATGTATCTATGGTCTGACAAGGACACCTCCGGCAGTACCCTCCAGTTAGTAATTGACTTGAAATACCTATTAGATAAAGTCAAATCAATTACCTCCTGCCTCCTTGCCGTAACAAAAGTTGGCTGGGAGCCAAAATTGTTAATTACCATGCCAGACGATAGTATAAAGTCTAGGAGATGGTTTCCTCGTATGTTACATTCTGAGCATTCGCGTCGCAACACATGACTAGTCCCATCTCCCGAGTGTCACAGTACTTTATGAGTTCGGCAACCGCCTTCGGTGGTGGAGGCATTACCGAATCATAAGGGAAGTAAGCCGACGCAACGACGAAGGTTTTCCAACTTCAGGTCGTTTCGTAGCTTACTGCAGCAACCAGGTCCTGTCCACAGAATTGTCCAAGCTTGGTTACTGAGAGGAAATTCGGCACAATTAGAGAAGCTCTCGGTCTTTCAGATCGCTCGTCACATAGCACCGCTACTCCACGAACACCTCCAAAGTAACATATGCGCTTGTTCCGCAGGTATGGCTCTTGGACAGATGTTCTGTGGGGATTTGTACGCACCACGGAAAGTCTACTACTTAAGAGAGCGGTAGCAGCCTTTGAGTGATGGAGGTTTATCTGCGAAAATTTCAAAGATATAGTCGGAGTTTTATTAGTAGAAGGGCGCGCACCAGGTGCGCACATGCTTCCGACGAGGCGAGCACCCCTACTCGTGGCTTTGCCTGCGTCAGCCATTTTCTGTCCGCTAGTGCTGGGACCTTTAGGGTAACAGCACCAGTATCCACCAGATTTTGTGCGCAGATAACGCCACCGGTAAGAGTGTGCACGACAGAAGAGCGCGCATCAGATGTGCACACGCTTCCACCAAGAAGAGCAGACGAAACTTGCTCCATCAGATTGGACCTGTTCGAGCCGACCGAAAAGGAGCCAGCGTTAGGTCTGAGGGATTGATCGGCTCAAGTTGGAGTACTTTCTGCCTACCTAGGCTTCTTTCCTGTCGCTACTGAAGGATGACTGCTTTCGGCGCTTGCGCCTTCAGCTGACTCTGCAGCCTCTTTGCACCGCGCCATCGCCGTCTTCCTTCTTCTCCTTTTCAGTTGACTCTTAGTCAGGAGCTTATCGGAGTGCGCCGCTTCAGGAGCTCGTTCAGCCTTATTGGTTTCTCGAGTCAAACCGTCACCGACACACCTTCGCCCAGCTACCCTTCATTGAGACAGAGATTAGACGTTCCAGCCGAAGCCTTTCCGCCACTTCTTTGTCATTCCCGCCCAGTCTACCAAACGAGTCAGAAACAGAGCTGCAGGAGTGTTCTGAAACAAGCGTTGTTACTAATTCTGATTCAACGCCAGAGGCGTGGGGGGGGGGGGGTAAAAGTATGGTGGTTGGGACCTCCAGAATCCTCGTCCCGGCCGTAGTCGAAAAGACCACGGGTGGATTACCGTTTTCACGAGTACCACCCGGAGTGGACATCACATTTGTTTTCTCCATCATACTGTATAACAAGTTTTACGTCACAGTCAAGACGTCTTCAACCTTTAGTTCGATGTCTCACCTGGGATCCTTTCAGATCCTTAGGGTCATTGACTCTTAAGCCGTTTCGCCATGTCAAGGCAGCTGAAGAATAGAAGGACATAGGAAAGGAAGGGAAATAAGGAAGAAGACGAACAGGTAGAGAGAGAGAGATGAGAATTGGCGCTGATTGAAAACATATTTAAAGACTAGCAGATACCCGTGACTTTGTCTGTGTGGTTCACAATAATATTAACTATATATCCGTACGCCTATGCTAATCTAGCTTAGACTTTTACATAAAGTGAATTATTGTAAATCAAGTGGTATTTTTATAAGAATTCTATAAAATCAGTTTCAGAAGTGGGATTAAATCAATTCATACAAATATTCAAGGAACGGATTCAAATTAACGGCCTGCAAAACCACCCCGTTACTGAACACAGCACGCTACATAAAGGAAAAGGAAAATAAGACCCACTTCAAAGCCCTAAGTATAGAAAATACGGAAATACTGTGAGTAGAAATCAAATTACAACTAACAAACCAAAGTAGAACTACCAACTAAAACCACTCGCCGTATAAGATTAAGAACATTTTTATCAGCACTCGCATTGAATTCAAACCACAGTAACTGCGATTATTAATTTGCAAAACACCTTCTAATCTGTTTTATTAATGAAATTGCATTTCTCCAATTAGTTGGAAACAAAGCTTTGCAGCTAATCTAACATTTTACATGTCGAGCTGAGCTCTTAGCAACACCTATAGTCTTGCAATACTTTCTCCGCTCATAGACAAACGAAGAGAATCGAGAGTTTGAGATTAAGGTGCGAGCATCGATTAAGCTCTCTATAAAATTTGTCATTTTGACATTGAAATTTTTTTTTATTGAAATTCCATAAGAATCGAATATGGTTGGAGGAGGAAATGAAAATGGCGAGCCAGCAAATAGCACGGCTATCAACAACCAACAACCAATGGATGTAACCCAGGAAATACGACAAATGGAGCTGATGAAGGAAGATTTCGAAACAAGAGCTAGCTGGTTTGAGAATAGGAGAAAGACGCTGCAGGTAGATTAGAGAGAAATAGAAAGACAAGAGGAATTAAACAACATCTCGAAGACACGCTCGATGCCGAACAAGCAGGTTTCCGCTCTGGATCCTCCTGTGCCGACAGTGCGTTGAATATCGATCGCCACTGCACCTGCTGTTCATCGATTTTGAGCAGGCGTTCGATAGTGTCAACAGGGAGTTTATTTGGCGTGCCTTACGCAGGAGAGGCATTCCCGATAAACTAATTGCTATTATCAAAGCCACATATGAAGGCTCCAAATGTCGCGTTCTGCACAGGGGGAGGTTGTCTGAGGAATTTGAGATCCAAAATGGGGTAAGACAAGGCTGTATCCTTTCACCAATATTATTCCTATTGGTGATTAGTGATGTGCTTCATGCAGCTTTGTCGACGGGAAACGGAGGAATTCGATGGACTCCTACATCTCAACTGAAACATCTTGACTACGCTGACGATGTATGCTTACTCTCTCACAGAATTATGGACCTCCACCAAATGACAGCAGATGTGGAGAGGGAGGCAGGTGTCGTCGGGCTGAAAATTAATACGGGGAAAACTAAAATTATCAGCCTTGGAACAAACTCATCGGCTCAAACATGCATTGCTGGACAACCGGTAGAGAGAGTAGAGGATTTCCAGTATCTTGGGAGTATTGTCTCGACCGATGGTGGAACCGAACTGTATATAGCCAACAAGATCGCCAAAGCAAAGTCCGCGTTCGGGATGTTGTCCAAAATATGGCGAAGCAATGCGATCAGTTTGAGCACCAAAATAAGACTGTTCCGCTCCAATGTTGAATCCGTGCTGCTATATGGTTGCAGCACGTGGAGAGTGACCACTACTATCACCAGAAAGCTGCAAACGTTTGTCAATAGGTGCCTGCGCAATATCTTAAGGATTTTCTGGCCCAATCGTATCTCTAACGAAGACCTTTACGAGAGAACGGGTCAGGAACCAATAGGTACAACCATCCAACGGAAGTGGCAGTGGATTGGTCACACGTTCCGTAAGGGTGACAGTTGCATAGCGAACCATGCTATGCAATGGAACCCTCTAACTCAGGATGGCAGAAGACCTGGCGGTCCGAGGAGAATATGGCACAGAACAGTCGAGAAGGAGGCACGGCAGTTAGGGAAAAGTTGGGGAGAACTCAGACACATTGCCAGAAACCGTACACGATGACGCGTAGGCGTATTAGAGGCCCTAGGACCCACAAGGGGATACAGGACATAAGTAAGTAAGTAAGAGGAATTAGAAATGTGAAATAGAAGAAGAAGGTTGGTAAAAGTTGACGAAGGGATGGGTAAAGATCCGATGAATAATAGTGTGGCAGGTGGGTCAGGCGATAGAAATCTGGTTGGTCGTCGGCAAAAGGATTGGAGTCACGCAGGTCAGTTACAGCTGAATTAAAAGAAGGTGTGCAAACGGACGCGGTGAAATGACAAGACGAGCGGAAAACAATTGCAGATGTTGAAAGTGAACTGGATTTAAGAGAAAGTCTGCTCAGGGCAAGGGCGGAAAATTTGGGGAAAGAGGTCGAAATATCGTTGTTGAAAAGGGAGATAGACGCCTTTAACGATGTTTGAACATTGTTCCGGAATTCAGAGGTAGTGGTTCATACAACGTTAGGAACTGGATAGGTGACATAAAATCTTCTGCTGTTTCGTTGAAATGGACTGGGCTGGAAAAGTTCTCATTTGCTAAGCGGCTTTTAGTTGGATCGGCGAATTTTTAATTAAAAAGTTTGGCAACGAGGTGACAGCTGTGGACGTTCACCGAATGCTGAGTAAGCGAAAGCAACAGAAAGGTGAAAATCACCAGGCCTATTTATTGAAAGTGAGGGAAGTTGGTGCTTATGATGCCTGGGTGACAAGTCCATTATCCAGTACGTGGTAAACGGTATTGACGATACAACAATAAACAAAGTTATTCTGTATGGAGCTAATACCATGAGAGAATTTAGGGAGAAGCTAAGTTTGTACTCCAAATCTAAGGAATATTTAGCAACATCTAGGGTTAAGGAGAACGTAAGGCATATTCAGAACGAAGCTACGTCAGGGAATACGGCGCAGTTTTCCCAAGCGAGGTGCCATAATTGTGGACCTAACCTAATTGTGGAAGAAAGGGACACGAGCTCCAATTGTCCGAGTGGAGTAAAATGTTTTCGCTGCAATGAGTTTGGTCATACGTCATCTGCATGCAACAAGCCGAGGTCAACAAACTGCGCGAAGGCAGGAGAGGGCGGTGCAAAAAAAAATCAATGGGCAAGATATTTGCGCTACTATACACTCGGGAAGTCTATTATTTGGTGCAAGGAGTATGTTAAGTTGGGAGCACCAGAGCTAAACCCAGGCGCAATAGAGGTACAAGGTCTATCGAAAGTACGTGTTAAGGATCTATGTTCATTTGAGCCTGCAATAGAAATCGATAGTTGTCTTTTCGAAACGCGTGTCTTTTCATCACCACAAAGATAGATTTAGAACCCTCCTGTTTCCTAAACACGTGCTAAAAAAATGAGGAATTCCAAGTCAATGTAGGAGCCCCGGAGGAAACAAAGGTGACTAGGACTTTGGTATATAGCTACGATCCACGATGCGAAAAATCTACTAATGTAAAGATGAGCATTGTCCTAAAGGATGAGCAACCTATGTGGAAAAACCCCAAGAGTCTAGCGCCTTTGGAAAAGAAAATGCTTGATGCACAGGTCTGTGAGTGGTTGAAGAATGGCATAACCAAGCCAAGTTCCTCTGAATTCGCCAGCCCGATAGTATTCGCTAACAAAAAGGATGGAACAAAAAGGCTGTGTTGATTATCGTCGTCTTAACAGAGTCGCAGTTCGTGATAGGTACCCCTTACCTTTCATAGAGAATGACCGGAACGCTGGACGCGAGAATGCAAAAACCGCGATTAAGACCATTCAGGAAGGGAATCGTACGACCTATAATAAGAACCTAAAGAAGGCGAATAGATACAAAATTAACGATTTAGTAGCAATTATAAAAACTCAATTTGGTACTAATCAAAAAATTTGTTCTAAATTCCTAGGTCCCTATTCTATCGTTGAGGTATCTGCGAACGAGCGCTATGAGGTGCAAAAGATAGGATCTGACGAAGGTCCACGAAAGACGAGAATACGTGCTGACAACATGAAAGCGTGGGGCGACACATCGGAACTTACGGGCGACGGCGAAGAGGACGAAGAAGATAGCGACGGTTCAACGGATGGCGCTTTAGATGCAAACTAATTTAACAGATATTAGTAATGAAGAGACGAATATATTTTCTGACTACACGACGATTAAAGATGTTTCTATATTTTTCCCACGATGATGAAGAACCCCAAAGATGAAGAAGATGGTTACCTAACGACGAGATTTTAGGACACTGAAGGTTTGCCGAGGACTTGAAATAACCATGATTTGTAGGCCTATGCTGGTGGCCGCTCCTGTGAAGCTTGGTAAAAGCGGTGAATTTAAAAGATACTCAAGTTCAATTTAAGCAATTAGCTTAAGTGTGCTAATCAGCACAAAATTGGATGGACTTGATGTGTTGGTGAAAAAATGATCATTAAGAGCATTGGAGTCGAGTGCATAATCTAACTTATTCCTTTTGCCAATACTAATATCCGGTAGATTAGATCAAAGCTGTTTCGAGAAGAGTTGTCCTTTTGGCTTTGATGCAAAGGAAATTCATTTCGTTAATCGGGTCACCGAAGTAGCCCGGTTTCGCGCCTGGCCGTATATTAACCAACTATCTGATCTTTGGTTGTTTCTCTATTTAACATAACCATCGCAGGTTCGTCTCCTGCCTCTGGAAATAATGTTTTTTTCTTTGATCAATTCTCCAAAAATAATCATTCTTTACATTGATATTCCGTCAGTGAGGATGATTGGTACGGCTGATTTGTTGATTAACAATTAATTGGGAAATTCAAATTAATAAAAAAAATCATCAAAAAAATGCATGTGCCAAAAACGCGATTCGAACCTCGATCACCGAGGGAAGAATGGTGAACACAGCATCTTAGCCATCTCGGCAATGGTAGTGTTCCGCTAGGCGATGTCAAAACCCTACCAGTCTTCTGCAGATAATGCAATAGTAACGTACAGTTTTCACTATACACACGTGTTGGTGCTTTCACGAGATTATCACCCCGTTGTCTATGATATACCGCTCTCTTTCAGCTACAACCCATAGCAGAGAGTACATAAGACACAAATGTGATGTTGGAGAATTGACCAGAGAAGAAAGCATCCAGGGATAGCTCAGTGGTAGAGCGTTGGTGGGTAAAACCATAACTATCGCAGGTTCGTCTCCCGCCTCTGGAAATAATGTTTTCTTCTTTAATCAATTCTCCAAAAATAATCATTCTTTGCATCTCTATTTATGGTACTGCTTACGATGTTGTCTTATTGATGCATGTACTTCAGAAGTGAACCAAGGACACTTTTTACTACGCATACTGAGTGCATGAATATTTTTTTAAGCACACGTATTCCTGAATATCCCCCAAAAAAATGTCGATCGATCCATGTTATACGCCCAAATTTGTTAAAATCAACTCCCCCTTGTCTTCCTTTCTGTCGCCGTAATCATTAGGGTTTTAACCGATGTATACTTATCAATTACATCGCTGATATTACCCATTCATGTTGGACTTACTAATTGCCACCATAAAGCTGGAGCTTTATGTGGCAATTAAGGCAGAGAGCAATTCATATTCACCTAATTGATTTTGCTTGATGACAATCTAATAACCGAAATTGCGCAACCCTAGTATTTCGCTGCAGAATTCCGCTTCATTTGAATTTGTATTTAAATTTGTTATTAGATTGGTATCCGAACATTTTAAGCAAAAAATTATATACATACCTACCAGTGTTTGTTGAAACAAATTGGTGGTGCTAAAGTTATTATAGTTTAATCTGTCGCTTTTAATGACATATTTTTTATGGCGCATTAATGTTCCACATGACCAATTGAAATTTTGTTCAACCATTTGTTATGGAGCGATTTGCTTTGACACTTTTTGCTGTAAATTTAATTAATTTTATTGCGTGCAATGGTTGGGTTGGAAACAGTAATTATGTTTCGGGACGTTCGTTGGTATCATTACCTGAATCTGGTGTAATGACTGAAAACTAACGCCTAGACAGAGTACGCAAAATATACTTGTTGTCTGGTTTCAGCTATCATCTAGTCGCGTGGACCGATATACAATCCCTACTTTTTACTAGCTAAAGTTCTGGTTATGAAAAAGCCTGAAAATCTTTTCTGCTAATGAGCTGTTGCTGTTTTGAAATGTGTAAACTAAGACAGCTCGCCTTTTTCGAAACGCTTTTAACCTTAAAGACAAATTCGGTATATATGGGAGTAAATTTAAACAAACTTGATGAAGTCAATAAGAAGCTTTGTATCCTTGTCTTCTTTCCACCAATGCCATCATGTCGGATACCACAAGGGGATAATTTGTTGTGAGCAGCAGCTGGGCAAGACCTAAATTTGACGTAGACGACATGAGCTTCGCGGGGCCTTTTGGTGGAGCGAGCTATCGGTATGTGGTGCTTTTTGAGTGTAAAAATAAAAAGTTGACCTTGATCATCTCGGAAATCTATGATCCTATGATAAAATTATTTTTAACCTTTTTTGTTCAGAACTGAATTTTCCATTTCTTTTATTAAAAACTTTTTTTTTTTTGGAAAATTATCTTTATCAAAAGTGGTTTATTGCAGGACTAATAGTCCTGTTGCGATTACGCAACAAAGAAGAATCACTGTGAGAAAATTTAACGTTGAAAAACTACAATCGCAAGAGACCGCCAGAGTTTTCGCTGAACGCACATTCCGAAATCTCTCTACCACCCCTATGCCGCCAGCATCAAGTGACGAAGACCAGTCGCAACACTACCAACATGCCATCAGAAACGCTGCAACTAATTTGATGAATTTCGCCCGACCAAGAGCTTGAAACCCTTGATGTGACGAAAAATATCGGCGAGTGCATGCAGCAAAACAAGAGGCATATAAAGCGGCGCGCTGCAATGGAAGACGAGAGCTACTCGTGAGGTCTACGAGCAAAAGACACGGGAAGAACACCGGCTTCTCCAAAAGAAGAAGAAAGAGCATGAGAAGCGCGCGTTGAAGAATATCGAGAGTTTATACTCCAGGAACAATGTACGGAAGTCTTACAAAAAGGTAAAAAGAACGTGTCAGAGAAGCAATGCCCGTACAGAAATCTGTAGAGATGAAAATGAAAACCTCGCAGTAGAATCACAGCCGGTGCTGAAAATATGGAAGAACTACTTTTGCAGACTATATAACGGCGACGAAAACCAACATCCCGCTGTCAGGTAGAACGAACCATTCAACATAAACGATGATAGTCAAACTTTCCGTCTACCTGACCAAAGCGAAGTGAGGATAGCAATATCCAAACTGAAATCTAACAAGGTTGCTGGACCTGACTGCTCACCGGCCGAACTTTCAAGACAGCTGATGATGAATTGGTAGAGCGCAAACACCAATTCATCTCTAAGATTTGGTCAGACGAATGTATGCCTGATGAATTGAATCTCTGTACCGTTTGCCCGATTCACAAGAATGGAGACCCGCTCAACTACGGCAATTATAGAGGCATCAGTCTCCTCAACATTGCATACAAGATCTTTCTGCGATATTGTCTGAATGCCATGAAGTTTTTTACGGAAATTCTCAATTAAGAGAAGCTATTTTTATGTATATAATTTCGGCAAGAACAACTCCACTTTTATTCCCGAAAGACAAGAGAGGGACTCCAACACATTAATTAATGTACAGGACATTCAACTCTACACTGACGGGTCTAAAATGGATATCGGAACTGGCTTTGGAGTTTTCTGCGAGTCACTTAAAATCAACGACTACAAATTCCCGGATGGCTGTAGCTTCTTCCGAGCTGAGGTCTTCGCCATTGATAGGGCTGCACAGACTATATACAGCAAAAAAAAACTAAAACAAAGGGATATATAATAGACCGCATGACCCCCGTGATAAGCACTTGGGGGCACTTCCCTCCAACCCAACCTAACCTAACCTAACCTAATAACCGAGCTGAGTGGAAAGTTGCTTGATTGATATTCAGATCCATTCCGGTTTGAAGTGAAATTGGAGTAAGCTGAGGAATTGCGTTCTCAAGAAATGTGGAAGGGTAGAACGCAAAAAATTATTTACATGGGAACCTAATCGTCTGTAAATAGATCCATTTTGGATACTTCGGTTCACCAGGACAGTTGGACTGGTTGACGTGGTGTTTCTAATATCTTATCATTTCATTACTAAATCCCCGTGAAGCTACTCTACATACAAATACGTACCTCCGTCCTTTTTTTATATTCTTGTCATACTTATATTGCTCAAGCAACAGAATGTCGATATGCCGAAAAAACCTACTTGCTATTAGACCTAAGTCAGAGATACTATTTGAGTATTTGCTTAAGTTTATTTAATATTCAACAAACTATGATTCTCATGTAGTCTATGTCTTACAATCAAAGGTGCCGCCGTTTAATAATAAAACCCTCATCACTCCATTTTTAGTTATTTCTCGGATGAAATTATTTTCATAAGTTATTGGCCATAAACAGTCTTTAAAAAATGGCTTCATTAGTGCCACACCATGGCAGCTTCCCTGGAGGTCTCATTGTTTCAAATTTAATTCTCTTTTCTTACTTTAATTATGCCTCCAACATCATCATCATCAACATGACCTCAACTTTATTTTTCATCAAATTAAATTGTTTAAAGTATGTGGGTACATCCTCTCTGAGGGGAAAAAAAAGTGTAGTTCTCCGCCGAAAATGTTATCACCCACATTAATTAAACTTTACTGTCCACCGTGCTCATGTGGACAGAGGCATGGTCCGTCATTCTCATTAAAGCATCTCGCCACAGCAGTAAACCGAATCGAGCTACTGCTGTGTATCGCTCCAATATCTCTCATTTACGTTGGCCGCGCACTCGAAGGCAAACTTTTAAGTGCAATTAATCTTCAACCCTCCGTGCTCCATTCAGGCGTTAAAAGTACGCGCACCTTTTTACACCATTAACTAGACGGAGTCATGCTACATCCCAGTGAACACAATATTCTCCGTCGCGGACGAAAGTTGAAACCCAGAGGGCAGAAGCCTACTTAACCCGTTTCGCATCGCATCGCATCTATTATGCTTGACATAAACACGGGTGCTTTCAATGCACCAACAAACGAAATGCATTCGATTTCACGCCATGTCTGCAGTATTTGGTAGCTGTGGACTACTGCTAGTTTCGAGCTTCTGTTGATTGAGACATGCAACGAATACGAATTGTGATGACAGCAATGACCATGAAATGGTGCAGCACAACGAAAGATTACACATGCAAACCATTGTATCTAGACCCCGGAATGTCCAATCAAGCGAAATGTACAACACTGCAAGTACACCACATAATGGCCTCTGGTGAGGTGAGTATTTAATAAAATACTTGGCGACAGTGCGGTGATATATTGTGGTTCCGTGGTTGGTCGCAGTAGGCGAGAATAGGCTTGTCAGGTTTGTATGACATTATGTGGCACAATTCGTTAGCGAAAATTTCTTAACTATGGAGTTACTGCCGTGGCAACTCACGTATCATTTTTGCATTGACTAAGGATTAATCGTAACAAAAGGATCTAAATTCAGGTGCTGAAACTACTAGCCTAAACACTTGAATCTTTGAGTGCACTGCCATTCACAATGACCCTAGCAAAACTGGGATAAAGTACACCATTCCAAAGTGGATATGTGAGGTACCAGGCATGAGAACTGCAGAAAAACTGGTGGGAAAACTAACTATAGTCAGCAGATCGCATAGCAGTACCCAAGGAGGGATCCTTTCTTCCTTCATATATGTAGATCCTCCTAATGGACCCATTCATCGGTGGAGAAATTGCAAAATACGCCAATTCATCCATTGTCCCTCGATGGACCGACCTGAGCGGCATTTTAGCTACGGTAATACCCCATTCTGGAGAAAGACTTCTGCCTTATCTACAATTTATCTCCCCGACAGGAACTGACATCAACTAGAAGCGGAATGTCAATCACTTAGAAATCATCCTGGATAGCAGACTGCTACCGAATGAACACAAAGAAGAAATATGGTAGTTAGAAAAGTCAGTTGAGTAATCATACTTTGCAAAGGTGTATCTGTTAAAACCTTAGGATGTAGTTTCAGCATTCTACGCTGGACTTACACTATAATTGTTAGACTATTAATCAATTGTGCTGCGCTGGTTGTCTCTTCACCGTAGCAACTCACCAAAGATGATTATGATCACGAAATAGTGGAAAAAATAATTCCTCAGCGAATCTGCGATGGATGCCAACTAAGAGCGCTTCACAATATGGTATAGAAATGGATCGAGAACAACTGATGGCAGGAGTATTAGGGCTACAAACCAAACACATGGAACGAATGATATCATTTTTCGGCAGTTTCCGGTAAAAATGCAGGTGATAGGATGGCATGCCTAGGTTAGCGCCGACAGGAAAGGTAGACATCGCCATTATGCGAGTCAGGCCAGCTGCCATGAAAGTTTTAAGATTCTACGAAATCTCGATATGGAGTGCGTAAAGAAGCTCAACAGCTTCTCATAAGCAAGATCAAAAAGTTACGCTATACCAGGCAATACTGGTGAGGTGATTGTGGACAAGAATATGAACGGGCATATAATTCTAGTAGAGCAGCAAAACAAAACATCCGAGAGTATTGTTGTCACGAAAAAGCTTCTCAAATCGCGGTTCGGATTCGGCATTAAAAACTGTAGGTCCCTTCCATTCGTGTGAAAAATATAACGCACACAACATGAATGGTTGCAGGAAGCTAGGCCCTGGCATTTTAAAGAGCTGTTGTGCCAAATATTTGTATTTTTTTTTTTTTGTTATAATACTTCTTCACTGTTCTCGTGGAATTACGTCATATAGAGCTGAAAGACCTAATGAACTGTATTTAGGCGGTTCTAAGCCAGCGGTTTTTCTTTCCGAGCTGATAGACCCTCTGTGATTCACAGAGCAATAGTTTCCTTTGCAGGTTTCCAGGGTCAAATTTAATTCGGCACAGTGAGCAGTGACCTACGACACAAAACACCCATCTACCTAAGCTAACATAACTATAAAATTTGTTAACAAATCACTTATGCTCACATCTGCATTGGAAATCGTTTCTTACAATGAAAAACTCTAGATCTGAATGAATGAAACTAATTTACCATCACTAATCGCAATCGCATTAAAATCACCTTTCCATTCACATTCAAATGCAAATGATATTCTCCCAAATTAAGCACAAATGTAATGTCAATGCCATAGACAGCCTATTCATTGTACCTTACTGTATAAATCATTTCTAACTCTATTACGCGATACAAAAAAAAAAAAAAAAATACAAGCCACAAGCTATTTAAAAAATCGTTGAAAACTTTCAAAACCGTGAACAAATTTCTGTATACCTCACAGAAATTGAACAATATACGTACTCTCCCTCCACCATATAAGGTCATCCACCCAACAATAGAAAAGACAATTCGCACGGTCGGTCGAAAGTAAAAGTCCCACACACAGACGTAGACGACGACGAAAAGAAAAACCAAACTCATAGCACTCCCCCCTTTCTTAATATCCAAGACAAAAAAAAAACAAAAAAAAAAAACCAGTCCGTCGAAAAATTCGGTCAATAGCTCAATTGTGTGGGTTTTGTGGTATGATTACACCCCGTGGCGTTAAAGACGTTCTGAAGAGAAGAGTGTACAAAAAAAAAAAACAAACAAACAAAAAAACCGTAATTGCCTATGCTAAGGACCGGAACGAAAATGACAGTAAATTGCTTTTGAGATGTCATAATTTTTGACACAAGAATGAGAGGAAAATAAATTGTGCGAATAGTGCCCATTTCGAATCTGTCGGGATGCAGTAAAAACTAGGTCAAGCCCTAATGACAGTGGCCTTCTGTATGATTAACTGACAGCAGATGTCATAGTTTTAATAGAAAGGGACCTTAATTTAAGTTTGGGAAGTAGGCCAAACGGTCCTTTTCTTCACTCCGTCACTATTAATCTCGATGACAGTTGAATGACAGATCACAAAGAACTTCTCAAAAAATCGTTTTTCTTCACACACTTATTTCAATTCACTTGGAATTAATCACCTCCTGACAGACGTAGACATAATGAAAGGTGTGAAGAAGACTATTTTATATTCTATACCATTGAAGATTTTATCATTATCTGATTGGGCTAGGCTTGCCAGGTGGTTGGGATGTATCACAAAATTGACGACTTTTGCGACATAACTGGCACAAACTCAATGAGGAAAATAACTACGCAGAAGATAGGTACCTAGACTATTTGAAAAACACTTCGCTGTTCTGTTTCAAAAAAAAGGTTGTCATTGGCCGTTCGAAATTCAAATTTGAAAAATAAGAGAAAAAACTAATTTTCTTAAAAATATTTTGCCATTGAAAAGATCTTGAAAGATTCATCATAGTATTAATAATTAAAAATTATTTCGGGCATTGGCCACCACGAAGCGCGTTCCGTTCAACCAATATCGGGTCACTTTTTTGATCAATGGTATGCCGTATACCACGAACAACGTGACTTAACATAACCAGCAGGAAATAGACGAGACGCGTCAAATCGCGCGATATTGAAGGCAAATTGACAAGCCAATTTCTTGAAATCGGCGTCGTGGAGCAAGTGGTTAGTCGGACCACGGCGCGTGAGCTTCCAAGTTCGAATCCGAGAAAACACCAAAAAGTTTTTTCACGGTCGCACCTCTCACGAACGTCTGACAAACATCCGAGAGTACTGTTGTCACGAGAAAGCTTCCAAAACAAATTGCTCTTCGGATACGGCACTAAACTGTAAGTCCCTTCCATTTGCGCGAAAAGTATAACGCACACAACACGAGTGGTTGCGCGAAGCTAGGCCCAATCACTTAAAGAGCTGTTGCGCCAAATATTTTTTTTTTCTCGAGATCAACTGATCAACGCGCCGGGTTGGGTTCGATATCCCATTTTTTATAATCTCGCGTTTAAAATCCCGTTTCTTATAGTCCCGATTTTTGAAATCCCGCTTTTCCAATCAAAACTAGTTGTTTTATTTACAAAAAAAAGTCACGGCCTTATGCCGGCAAACAACGGGCAAGTGGGGCGCTTTGCGCAATTCATTTATTTACGTTCCGCTTTCCGGATTAGTTTAGCCGCTCACGCGACTTCGTCGCTCCGCTGAGGGTATGCCACTAACTAGGGCTAAGTCTTATCGAGAACAGTTTTGTGCTGGCAAACAACGGGTAAGTGGAGCGCTTCGCGCTATTCATTTATTTAAACTCCGCTTGTTGGCTCATTTTGTCTACCCACAAATGTGTGAAAAAGGTCTGGACGGTTACTGGTTTCAACAAGACGGTGCACCATGACACACTGCAAATCAAACAATGCAGTTTCTGCAACGGAAATTCCCTGGACGTGTGCTGTCAAAAAATGGCGACATTGACCAGATTTGACCCCTCCGGGCTTCTTTTTGTGGGGTTATTTGAAAGGCACAGTGTACGCCAGCAAGCTTCAGACCATTGAAGTGCTCAAGGCAAACATTCGTACCGAAATCATCGCTATGGAAATCGTTTTTTTTTTTTTTTAAGTTATTCAATATGCATATACCGACATAAAAGATGGCGCACCCTGTACATTTTCTATGGCTCGCTTATTTTTCACGAGTGTCAAGGGGGTAGAATGCTCAGGTGGACTTTCCATCCTTCTCGATCCTCCGCCATTGAATCCAACTCATCAGGAGGAATCCCTAGACAGCTACAGGAGATATGTAAGACTTGGTCTTACCATCTATTTCTAGGTCTGCAAGAGGGTCTCTTACCTGATGGCACAGTAATCACGACACATCCGAAGCCGGTTTGGGCACATACGCACTACGCGACCAAACCATCGAAGTATAGATCGTTCCGTTCGGAGAAGTAGTTGCCCAACATTGAGCACCTTGCATACTCTGGTGTTGCGCACTCTATGAGTTATTGCAGCAACAACGTGAAAGAATCTCATTTCCGCAGCTTGTTTCCGCGATTTTATTCCTTCGGTGACTACAAAAATCTCATGGCCATACTTGAGAGTTGGAACGTATACCGAGTTAAAGATCGATAATTTGGCTTGAACACTAAGCTCGACCTTCCTTATAACAGATTGACCAAGCTCTCTCAAAATTGATCCTGCCTGACCAATTCTATAGGATAACTTGGTATTACTCTTTCACTCATAATAAGACCCAGAGGCACTTAAAATTCTCCTCCTGATCTGCTTAAAACAGATTCACGTGACATCCAAATCAAAGATATGCTCTCGTCATTAGGACTTAAGATCATCAACAGATACCCAACACGCTCTGCCAAGGGCTGCAATTTTAGCCTTCTTGATCTTGCTATTGTGTCCGATCCTCCTTCCGTCTTAGTCTTTGATCAGCTCACGCTTGATTACATCTCTGATCACGACCTGCTTTTCTATACGTACGATATTCATTTTTCTCATTCTGCTATCCCGATTTCATTCACATTTAAGGATTTTTGCTCTTTTGAACATGACGCTCTCCAACTTGCGACAGCTCCATGGGATCTCTGTAGGCTTGGTTTTGATGCAAATTAGAAATTGGATAATTTTCAAGGTTTTGTTTCCCACTTATATAATCAATTAGTTCCTACCAAAACTGTACGCGTTCACAATAACAGATGTCCCTGGTTTACATCCGATGTTATTGACAAAATCAAAACTCGGAATAAATTGTACAGCAAATGGAAGCATCGACCATCGGATGCGAATTACAAAAAAACAAATATTTGGCGCAACAGCTCTTTAAAGTGCCAGGGCCTAGCTTCTCGCAACCACTCATGTTGTGTGCGTTATTTTGTTCACACGGATGGAGGGGACCTATAGTTTAACGCCGAGTCCGAACGGCGATTTGAGAAGCTTTTTCGTGACAATGAGAGGTGGGACTGTGAAAAAACTTTTTGGTGTTTTCTGGGATTCGAACTTGGAACCTCATGCGTAGTGATCCGACATACTAACCACTTACGCCACGGCGCTCACGGATGCGAATTGGAGTGCTTACAAAGTGGCGCGAAACACTGCAACGTCTTACATACGTTCTGCGAAAATGAACTATTACGCCTCGAAATTGAGTACTTCTCTACCACCTAAGAAGCTTTGGAGTAATTTGCGCTAAATTGGGAGTCTCTGAGAAGAAAACCAATAGAAAGTGCTATTTTGATCCGGATGATGTCAATAAGCATTTCTTGAGTACCAGTGCAGAAGTGGATGGCTTTGACTTCGCTGCATACTCTGAGTCATCTATACCCAGACTGTCCGATTTTGAAGTGGTAACGGAAAATGACGTTATTAGCTGTGTCGCAGCCATTAAGTCAAATTACACTAGGGAGGATGGGGTACCCATCCGCTTTATTAAGCTAGTATTACCTCTAATCGTCAGCCACTTAACCCATATTATAAATTTTTGTATTATGAGCTCAACTTTTCCAAAGTCCTGGAAAATCGCAAGGGTCATTCCCATTGCTAAGAAACCGAATACAACTGCTGTAAGTGACTTCAGGCCCATTAGCATTTTACCGTGCTTATCAAAGGTCCTGGAGAAAATTATAGCTAAGCAGATTCTGAGGCACTTGTCTCTCAATCTCCTATTGAGTCCCTTCCAATCTGGATTCAGACCAAACCATAGCTGTTCCACGGCTATGGTTAACGTATTAGAGGACATAAGACAAGTCTATGACAAAGGTTACGTCACGCTTCTCTGCTTGATTGACTTCCCTAAGGCCTTTGACAAAACAAATCATAAAATCCTCTGCTGGAAGCTACAACATTTTTTCGGTTTCAGTGAGAGAGCAGTAAAGCTATTAAAATGTTGTCTCTCCAACAGGTCACAAAGAGTTGTTGTGGGTGAAAATTCGTCGGCGCTAAGACCTATTCAGCAAGGTGTGCCTCAGGGATCAATTCATGGACCAATTTTGTTTTGTATGCCGTCCGTATGCAAACATTCTTCCATACACCTATATGCGGATGACGTTCAGCTATAGCTAGCCCGCCCTCTGAGTAGTACAGCTGAACTTGCTTCTTTGCTGAACGAGGACTTGTATAAAGTACATACCTGGTCACTGGTAAATGGGTTGCTCTTAAATTCTGCAAAATGTCAAATTATACCCTTTTCTAACAAAACTTTTAACCTTGGTCTTGTGCCCGACGTATGGCTATCCCACAGAAAACTGCAGCTTGCTGAATCTGTTAGCAGCCTCGGATTTAATATAAATTGGAATTTATCGGAATGTAACCATATCAATAGCGTTATTGGGACAAGGCGAAGACTAATTAAAACTCTGGCCTTACCAATCATAAACTATGCTGAAGTTGTGTACGGTAACCTTGATTCATTGTCTCAGAACAAACTGCAAGTTGCTTACAACGATGCGGTGCGATATGTTTGTGGCATTCGTAGGCATGACCACATTTCTGAATACTCTAGAGACTTCCTGGGTTGTCTTGTCTATTATAAGTCTGTACAACTGCTTGCATACGCCGACGATATAGACATTATCGGAAGAACTCAGCGGGCTGTCACCGATGCGTTTACAAGCATTTAGGCGGAAGCGGCCAAAATGGGTTTAGCGATAAACGAGGGCAAAACCAAGTATATGCTGTCAACAAGAAGGGAAAACCAACACCGACGAATTATACAAAACGTCACAATGGGCAGCTATAACTTCGAGGTAGTAAGGGACTTTGTCTACCTTGGCTCTGCTATAAATTCTACAAACAAGATCAGTGCAGAAATCAATCGAAGAATAACTCTTGCCAATCGCTTTTTTTTGGGCTAATAAGGGAATTCAACAGTAAAGCCCTATCTCGGAAAACTAAGGAGACTCTGTATAAGACCTTGATCATCCCAGTCCTGCTTTACGGCGCCGAAAAATGGACTTTATTAAAATAGGATGAAGATATCCTTGGTCGCTTCGAGAGAAAAATTCTTCGTAAGATTTTCGGTCCCGTTTGCGTTGACGGGTTTTGGAGGAGAAGATTCAATCACGAACTATACGAGCTGTACAGCGACATCGACCTAGTCAAAAAACTGCGTATTGGACGTCTGAGATGGCTAGGACATGTAGAGCGAATGGACACCAACGCTCCGGCCCGCAGAGTCTTCGAATCTAACCCCGAGGGACGACGCAGTAGAGGGAATTATCGCCGTAGGTGGCGCGCACAAGTTCAAGGGGACCTCGACCAACTTGGAGTGCGCAACTGGAGGCAATTAGCTAAAGACCGAGCTAAATGGAGAGGCTTGTTGGTTGAGGCCCAGGTTCACCCCGAACTGTAGCGCCACCTAAGTAAGTAGTAAGTAAGTAAGTAGTTGGCGCTCTTTTGTTCCCTTATTTATTATATCTAAAAAAAATTTATTTATATCTAAAAATAAATAAAGTGAAAGCTCTACTTCCGGACAGCTCCCATAAGCAGACAACTCTCTTACTCAGACACTTTTCTTGGAACCAATATTTTTCCTATATTTGCGAAGTAAAATACATTCTGTTAAGCGGACGCTCCAGTAAACGGACACGGACACTACATTTTTACACATTTTGCATAAAAAATTTCCTATAAACGGATGCGAAAGTCAAATAAAAGGACTGACGAACTGGAAATTGTGAATAAAATGAATGATTCCCTGTTTTACAATTATGTATGTATGTATGCATATCCACCCTTTCGTTAAAAGAAAAAATGGAAGTTGTGAATGTTTTCGATAAAGAAAAACTTTTAGCACATGATCTTGTAAAAAGGTTGGTTTATTTATTTAGCTGCAGCAGAAAACAAAAGAAAACCATAACGGTTATTTATTAACTACACACTTTGTAGGTTGAATATAGGAAAAACACAAGCCGATTCAACACAAGAATATTCGATTTAAATGGCAGTCTGGATTAAATGTTAATCAAAAGAAGTGTTGTCTGAAGTCTGAAGTGTTGTCTGAAATGTGGAAAACTGTCTAAGGAGAGACTTACAATTTTGTTTTGTGTGAGAATGGCACGACTTAAAGAAGAATTGTTAGTAATCGGAAAAGTGTCCCGTCCTCGAGCATTCAAACATATTGCTATTACTGACTTACCAGCAACTTGGAAATCAAACAAAAGGGCATGGATGATGGTATGTCCGAATGGTTGTTGCAATTGGGTATTCAAAAGAGAAAAATTGTTTTGTTTTAAATAATTCCGCATCCCATCCTTGAGAATTAGACCTTGTAAATGTGAAAATCATTTTTTTGCCGCCAAACACTACATCAGTTTGCCAACCCATTTCATTACCGAGATCTAATTTTAAGGCACATCTTATCAAAAGTTGGAAGCGTTAAATCTGCATCAGAGCTTTCAAAAACAATTGATGTGTTAGAAGCATTGTACATCATAAAGACATCATGAAACAAATTAATATACCCAATCATTAAGAATTGTTTTCGCAAAGTTGGATTCCAGAAAAGTGACGGCAATTCTACCGAGTTTGATCCTGAAGATGATCTACCATTGTCAACACTTTCAAAATTGTTGAGAAGTATAATTGCGTTGGTGCTAATAGATGGCCGGAATCTAGAAGAATTTATAGCTATCGACAAAAATATTCAAACTGCAGACCATAATGTTTAGATTCGACAGGAGGAACTTAAAAATGACAGCGAAACTTACAACAGTGAATCACAAGACGAAATTGAGGCCATTAGTTGCTTGTCCGTTTAAAATGTGTTTATAATTTGGTTTTAATTCTCAAAATGAAACCTTACCGTGGTACCAAAATTGATTAATGGATGTTCCTTTACCTGAAAAAGAAAAAGAAAAGAAATTGTTAAAAACAATATTTACACCTTCTTATGTCCTTTAGGTAAAAGCCGGTACAAATAAAGTAAGTATATTAAAATGTTCGCGGCATATCACAGAAATAGTGTTAATTCCTTAATTTTAAATCGATATGCGATCGGTCGTGTGATCGCATTTGGTGTGATTTAGAAAATGGAGAGAAATAAGGAATATTTTTTTATTTTTTTTATTTTTTTTATTTCAGTATTTTATTAATATTAGTAAACAACATTTATAATAGACTATTACAATCTTTGAATAATAAATGTGAATTTTAAAACAACATGATTTAAATAAATTTTAATGATCTCTAATTTGTAAATAATGAAAACCGGAAATTGAGTTAAATGTATCGTCGGCATATAATGTTCTTTTATTTTCAAAAGACGGAAAAACCCTGCGCAAACACATAACAAGATTTGCGCTGTGCACGGGGATAACTCTGTCAGCGTCTGGACTGTTAGTGAGTGGTTTCGAAGTTTTCGTGGTGGTGATGTCGCATGCTCTGATTTGCTCCGTTTTGGACGACCGATTGAGATTGATACGGCCGAAATTAAATCAGG
The DNA here is from genome assembly GCA_945910035.1 of Brachypalpus laphriformis. Taxonomy (NCBI): domain Eukaryota; kingdom Metazoa; phylum Arthropoda; class Insecta; order Diptera; family Syrphidae; genus Brachypalpus; species Brachypalpus laphriformis. The sequence goes on from OX246753.1 coordinate 42,812,840, forward strand.
CACATACCCGAAACATTGGATGTATCGAAATCAAACGTGAAAAATCATTTGCGCAAAATGCAATACGTAAATCGATATGATATTATATTTGGCTCCCGCACAACTTGTGTAAACAAAATCATTCGACTGTGCCTCCATCAACGATTCCCGCAGAAATGCTACGAGAGTGAACCATTCGTAAAACGGATAATTACGGACGATGAAAACTGGATTCTTTATAACAACGTGGAACGGATGAGATCATCGACCAAAAGAGGTGAACCACCTTTAGTGTTTCCAAAAGATGGTCTCCACCTGATTTGTTATGCTCTGTATTATTTGGTGGTTTGGAAATAAATTGTGTACCATGAGCTTCTTCGGCATAACCAACCCATTCATTTCCACAATGGGTACTGGTCTCAATTTGACAGACTGAAGGTTATAATCAACCAAAAACGCCTGGAACTAATTATTCGAATTGGCGTCGTGTTCCATCAAGACAACTCTAGACCGCATGTCTCTTTGCAGACTCGGTAGAATTTGGTGCAGTTTGGATGGGATGTCTTACCCCACCCGTCTTATTTACCTGATCTTTCCCTTCCGATTACCATTTATTTCGGTCTCTGCAGAACTCACTTAATTGAAACTGACAATATCCACTTGGAGCAATTTTTCGCTCAGAAAAATCAAAACATTCTACGAGAAGGGCATTATGAAATTGCCCAAACGGTAGCAGAAAGTTGTAGAAAATAATTGCGCACATATAACTGATTAAAGTTTTTTCTTACACAAAAATATTCAGTCATTTATTGCAACTTAAAAAAACAGAGGGAACTCATAGGCTAACCCAATATTTACATCCACCCAATAAAACTTGTTTGGATCGACTTCTTAAAAAACTCGTAGTCCATGATAAAAAAATGTTATCAATACCATAAGCCCCAAGCTTGATCACTAGGGCACTGTGGCACACTCTATCGATAACGATTTGGAGATATGAAGAGCTACTGCTCGACATTCACCGTGGGGATGAATGCTTTGATTCAATTTTGTTGGTCAGGTGCACCATAAGGTCTTCCTTTTTTTTTTCCTCTTCTTCACACGCGTAAGTCTAAGTTTTTGAAAAGTCCTGAAAGATACGTATTTGTTGAACTTGTAAGTTTGTTTTTGTGTATTATGTATGTTGTAGCCTCAGTTACCCTTCTTTCAATTTTTTTTTGGATGCGCGAAGGGATGTGGCAATCTTACAAAGATACCAGTAGCCCCGGCTGCTAGCAGGCATGATTCGCAAGCCCGAATAATCGATGCCAGGAATGCGCCTACGTACTAATCCACACCCTGTACACTTCTACCACTCTCTCCGTGGGACTGCCGTAAGCCATTACATCGCGGGGCTGGTTAGCAATTAATGCTATGCTTCTGTATTGCTGCTTCTGCTCTCCTTTCTCTCTCAATTATTCGGAGCTCTTTTTGCACACTCGTTATGAGTGTACAAATTTCCAGCCAATTCTCTTCTGACCGCAGCATTTTCAACATTTGTTTGTCGTTGTGTGCGCATGAATGTGCGTTTGTCCGTCTGCCTTTGCATAGGTATATTTTGGTATTATACCAGCGTGTCTTCTCGCCCTTAGACGAAAGACTCCATCGCTGCCATTCCCTCAAACTTGTATTTCTTTCTGTTGTGCCCGCATCAGTTTAGGGTAGCCGCCCCTTGTGTCTATTCTTTAGAAACTTTCTCTGCAGTTCCTCCGCTAGTATATCATTCCTCCGACGACGCAGGCTGCTTAATTCAAGGTGGTGCGGAAAGCGCTACTTAGTGCACATATAGTAGTTGATTTACTGCTATGATCTTTCTTTTGTATGAAGTCACTTTTACAGCTCCAGCGCAAACTAATGATCCATAAGGCAGTACTCATGTAACTACACTAGCTAAGAGAAATATCCGGCTGTATCTCGGTTCTCCTATATTCGGCATAAAGGCATTGTAACTTACATACTGCAGATGTTCTTGAAATGTAAACCTTTAGTCAATCATAACGCCAAGGTATTTAATAGCTGGTTTGGATACTATCTCATGCCCACCTACTCTAAGCGTGATGGTTTCACTTCGATAACTACTGGTAATTAGTACAACTTCCGTTTTGTGTTCAGCTAGCGTGAGGCCGACTGATGCTAGCCACCATCAAACAATTGAAATGGTTTCTTTGCTAATTTGAACAACTTCTTTCAGTAGTTTTGCTGTAACAACTATACCCATGTCGTCTGCAAATCCCACGATTTTAGACTCGTCTGGTATTTCAAGACGAAAAATGCTATCATATATGATATTCCATAGCATCAGTCCCAGGACTGAACTCTTTGGTTCTCCTTCTGTGACTACGTGCTCCTTTACACCATCATCTGTATCATATAGCAACACTCTCTGCCGGAAATAGTTCTCCACGATTTTCCTGATGTGAATTGGTACTCTCATATTTCGCAGCACTTCCAAGATATGATTCCAACTCACGGTGTTGAAAGCGTTCTTAACGTCCAGAGTTATAACACAACAGTACTGCTTTGTGCCTCTTCTCCATCGTCTTACTTCTATGGCCCTTTGCGCTGTGTCAACCACTAGCTTAATGGCATCAACAGCCAAGCGTGCCTTCCGAAATCCGTACTGATGTTTCGATAGTCCACCTGTGTCTTCAATGGGTGCTTCCAATCTATTACTGACCATAAGGTCCCCTGAGGAACGTTGTATGCTGCAAACTATACTATCGGTCATTAAAGAGATGGTTTTAGTAGTTGACTATGCTCTCCATGACTTTGGAAAGCACTGACGTTAAAGCTATGGGTCCTTGAAAGGGGAAATTTTATCGTCCTTTCTAGGAATTGGCATATACAAGTTTCCATCCTTCTGGAAGTATGCTAGTGGAGTACGACAGAGAAAAGATGATTTAAATCTTTTTTTTTCCATTTAAGAACACACAGTGATGTAAGTTTTGGAAGTGATGACGTTAAGTGATTGGAATAAGTTCTCAGTGCTCACAATGAATAAATACACCCTAAATTCGCCAAAGTGCCATTTTCCACTTGTCAACGTTTCCGGTAAAATTTTCCAATCTTCCTATCATCGCCTGGAGCTTAGCGCATTTTTCAAAGCCGAGGGAGTAGGTGAAATTTACCCGGTACAAGTTTGCAATCAGGTGAGTGTAATGAAGTCTTCGTTTAGTTAAATTTGTGCGTTACAAGTTCTTAGGAGTTTATGGATACCGAGGAGGATCTATTTCCACACAGATACTCGACTGCGCCGCTGAGCGGCTGTGTAACATTTTCCTTTATTAACCCACAAGTGGTCCAGAAAATGGATATTACACCCTTCCTGCTTGTACATTTTCAAAACCAAAGAAAAGAATCAGAACTGTCCCAAAGACCATAAACTACACGCAGATAGGGAAATGAGTAAACCCCTAGAATACCCTCCCTAAACATAGGTCAATTTCAAATGGTCTCTTCAAACGATTGCCCAAAAGATGAATACCGCCATTTACTGCACCCATGGAATGCAATAAATCTCGAACCCAACTCCACCCGGGAAATTTCAAAAATAGCCATTTCAAGTATGTAGCTTGTAAAACACACTCATCCACCGGCCACTACCACCACCACCAGCAATAACCGACGACGACGAGAGGGCTCTACCATTTGCTAGATAAATCTTCAAATTATTGCCCCCACTTTTGCCAAAAATCGAATCTCAAAAACGGTCGCCATTTGTTTGAGAGGACAAGGAATTTATGTCCTGCATGAGGCCCTCGTACCGCAAAATCTCTACACACAATTCTAGTTGTAGGCTGTGTGTTACTCTGTGGATGTGTGCCTTTTGGGAGATTTACGTCCTTAAAATTCCAAAAATTACATCATACAGATCCCCCGGATCTGACCACTACAGAAGAGGGACCAACTGAGCCAAAAAGATTTGCCTGGACAATGGTATCGCATTTGTAGTGGGGGTTAACATTTGTGCAAATGAGAAGGATACTGTGGTGTGGTGTTGTCCTATTGTGTCCTCTATCCAAGAGAATTTAATTAAAACCCCTTTGAAAGTGGGATATTTGAATTGATTAGGGGTGAGCGTAGAAATGTTGCTGTTTTTCCCTCTTTGCTCTTCGACAAAGGTGGGAAAGGAAGGCTGCAATATTTATTTCTATTTTTCTTTATGAAGCAACAAATGTTTTGTGTGATACACACGCGTTTACCTAGTCAAGGGTTTTCGAGGGAATGAAAAGGAATCACACTTACGACACGGAGGAGGAGCAAACCATTCATCGGCACTCGTGACGTTGTTAACGCGTATGCTCTGGTTTTGGTTGATGTGTTGCGTTAGGAGTTTTGTTTAACGAATTTATTCGAATGTTTGTTAGATGCTTCAACATTTTTCGTTTCTTGTTTTGTTCTCAAAAAGTTTTGATGGAAATGGAAATGAGTTGGTAATGGATTTCTAAGAAGAAACAACAAGTGTGGAGTGCACGTTCGTGTGTACCTTTTAACGAATCGATGGAAGAGACTAAAAACAAGGCGGGTAGTAGAGTTGTATAATAAATAATTTAATTACTCTCTCATCTGAAATGAGTATTGGAAAGGAACAAAAAAAAAAAGGTAATGGTTTCTGGGTTCTTGGAATGTCTTAGTTGAAGTAGTAGCAGTACCACGATGTGTCTGGTTTTAGGGGTCTACCGTCAATAGGACCATAACAATGCTCAGCATAGAAGAAATAAAAGACGCAAGCTGCTTGGTGGTACAGTCACCTGAAGTCAGGTGTGAGGAAATCCCTTGGAACAGCTAAGCGCAATGACGGCAAGCAGATAAACTATTAAGGTGTCACCGCATATAACCAAGAAAAAGAAAATGAATCGTTCAGGCGCTTCTGCGAAAACCAGTTGTGTAGCGAATCTTTTCCTCGTACAAAAAATAGATCTCTTCGAAAAGAAGGAAAAAATTCGGAATTTTTCGTAGATTCCTAACTTTTGCTTGGGGAAAAATTCCGAGAAACGACTTTTTTATCATATGGCTGAATATTTATGAAATCATTACTGGATGTCCTCTGTACATAGTTCCTGTCTCTGACAAAACTACTTCTTTAGATTCAATCCTCGAAGGGAAAGTCAACTTGAGTCTGCTACGAACCACGGGTTGACAGTGTAGATGGAAGCTAAGTTATGGGGGGACGGAAAGTGGGATAGGAATGATTCGTATTTCGATTAAACTCCAGGATCTTCTCAATGCTAATGAGCCTAAACAAGCCGTCCAGTAAAGGCACTAGGTGATGAACAGCTCAAATGATGAAAAAAGCATATTGCTACGCTTTTCGGCAGCTTATTCGGTGGCAATATGCATCTGCACCAGACTGCCCTAAATACCGATTGCTTCAATATGCAGTGCAATTTCTAGTAGGGACGAAATCGTTTCCGTGACTAAAGCAGTAAAACACAACAAAACGGTCAAAAGCCTTGACTGATCTCTTGCATCGATCTTACGATGTGTCTGAGTGTCATGTCAGGCATAGAAGTAAGGTGTCAGACAGATTCGAGATCCAAAGTCGAGTCAGGCAAAGATGCATCTCCAATATTGTTGTTACTGGTGATCAGTGCTGTGCTTTGTTGATGAACAACAAAGTGTTGGATGGGACTCTTACATCTAATTTAAAATGCCTAGACTTCGCTGACTAATCTTTGATAGAACTGTGGATCTTTTCTATATGCTTAAGCAGCAAGCTAAAACCGTTTTGCTCTAGCGTTGAGTTCGTACTATTTATTATATGGATGTGGTACTTGCAATCAGGCCGCCACTATCATGAAAAAGCCACAAACGTTTGGGAATTTAAGGATGTTCTAAACGGGTCAGGAACCTATAGGCACCACGATCTGATGATGACAGAGGCAGTGGATCAGTCACACACTTCTAAAAGGCAGTTCGACAGTTCCATAGCAAAATACACATTGCAATGGAATTCGTTATCTCAAGATGGAAGAACAGTGCATCGACTTAGGAGTACATAGCGGAGAAGAACGTAGGAAGAGTCTGGAGAAATTTATAACATATCGTCAAGAACCGCGCGCGATGGCACTTAAGCCCAAGAGAGATCAGGCCGGGCAAGACGTATCCTCCCAGGTATATCTTTCTTAACACTCCAGTGTAAAGACCGACCATCAGTTCTAGCTCTATCTATATAAAGTCATCCTTGATAAGCGAGAGCTAGGCTGCTCCATCATAGCTTTCGTAGTTTTGCGAATTTGAAGTTCATTCGCTTTGACTCATGGCATTTAGCAAACAATTTAATATGTACACTCTTGACAACCTTCATAGCTGCAACTATCCTGTTACTGTATTAGTGTTCAATTCATCCGCAGTTTCGTCCTCACCTATGTCATGATGGCTAGATAGCAGAGAAGTTTTGACCTGCAAAAAGTTGACCAAGATGTTAAGTTTCTGTTTGCATTGCCTCACCAATTCGGAATGATTCTTGAGTTTGCAGACAGCTTAACTGTCAGACGAGATATAGATGCTTTTGCCCTGGGTTTGAATATTAAGAGGCAGTTCCACACTCTAGAGTAGGTATAGAAAAGACTTCGAGTTGACACACAGTCACGAAATGTTCCAAATGGATTTCTAGATCCATACATATCCAAGTCGAATCACCAGCGGCCAATATGGTTAGTTACAATCCACACGCGTCCACAACCTTTTTCTAACGAACCAACCGAACCAGATTGAAAGGCAAGCGCATAAATACAACCACACATCCATTGTATCCAGTGCGACCTGGTCACGCTCAAAGAATAATTGAAAGGCATTCAGAGAGTTCATAAAGTTTAACAAATCCTTTCGGTTATAAATCCGAACTGGGCTGGGTTTGCATATAGAGCTGAACCCTCACCTTCATGCAACTCCTTTGCCATTCCGCCCCACACAGTCATTTATTACACAATCTCTGACTAACTGCATGCAAAAAGCCGCCCCCAAAAGTTGTTAGCATCGAAATAACGAGGAAAAAATCACAGTTGCACTCTGCATGGGTTGCAGACCGGCATAGACGGTTATCGCTTCGTTAAAGGTGACTCACTGAATCCGTCCAGCCTCTCTGTGGTTAGACAAGGCCTTGTGGTTAAAGTTGATTCCGAAAAATGCTACATCAGCGTCAAGGTATCATCTTACACCAATGCCAACGGTACGAAACCGCACAGACATCCATAGCAATTTATTTTGTTTTGTACTGAGTATCTAGCGTCGTGATGAATTACACCTCAGTTGCTGCGCGCATAGTGTCAGAGAGTCATATGACATTTGGAAACAATTGCAACTGGGCATGCCACCACCAAGCTACGACTGGGATCACTCCAGCCGGCCATGGCAAACATAATTTGCCTTTCATTACAGAAGCCGAAATGCGGTGTTTTTTTAAGAAAAAAAAAAAACTTTAGTTATTCTGTGAGACGGTCGGGTACATGAATTCCACAGCGCAGCGCATCGTGTCGTACAGAGAATGCAAACGTGATGCTGCTTCTATTGCTGACTCCTTTAGAAAGATTGTTGACCCTTAGCTGTGTGCTTTTGTGAATGCTCTTCGGTGTCGGATTAAGTGCGGAACATCTAGTACTAATCCGTTTTCCGTTTCATTTATTTTTCTATTCAGAAGATGGAATGCTGCTCATCTGCCACAGAATCGTTTTTATTTGCGAATTGCGAAGATGAATTGCTCTGCTGCGGTAGAGCATCGATGCGGACAAATTTTCCGGTTCTAGTTTGTGGTGCTACTGTTCGTGGTTTTATTTATGTGCTTCTCACTGTGTGTCTCCGTGGTGTTCCGTTCCCATAATTATATCCATTTTTCTTCACTTGAATATTTAAGATGCATTCATGGATGCACGCTGCTCGTTGTCTGTGAAAAGTGCTGTGAGCTATGAATTTTGATAAGGAGTCGATAATGGGATGTCAAGTTGTCGGGTTTTTTTTCCCCTCTCCACATTGCATGTTAAAAATGTATAATTAAGATAAACGGATGTGTGTGGGTTAAGTATCTGCTTTTATACGGTACAATGAATGCGAAAATAGATGATGGAGGGGAAGATAGTTACAAATCGTTCTGTGGGAAATGTGTACAGATGGGTAATTATATTCTTCATTCATTTTTCATACCATTTCCTGGGAGTTGGAAATAAAATGTCAAGAGCCATGTCGGCAAACAGTATGATTGTGCTTATAAGACAAAAGAAATGAGGTCTCTGTCTGTCTAATAGACTTTGTAACGTAATAAGTTGCAATGTAAACAAATCAAAGATAAGAAAATTTCTAGAAACCATGTCTTATACGATGACGGATCAGTTAAGATACACAAAACAAGTTGGAATTTTAAGGTGGCTTCTACATGGATGTCCATTTTTTTTCGCGCAGCCAAGGACGAGTAGTTTTATAAAATTGCGAAATATAGCACCCGATGTATTGACTTGAAACTGTTGCTCTCCTTTTGGATGAATAATATTAAAGAAATTGGTGTTGACTAGCTTTGAAATCGCTCGGTCATAAAATTTATACATTTTTCGACTTTGACAGATCAGCAAGCACGCCCCGTCGTGATCCTGATCATATGAACGGTCTTAGAAATCTCCAAAAAGTCAAAGTTTTTATATCACAATTGTACGTCCAATTTAATAATCCATGGTTATATCATAAACGATATAGTTTCATTCTACTAACTACTATCCGATACCCGCGACTTTGTCTGCGTGATTTACAATAATATTAACTATATACATACATATGTTATCTATGTATTTAGCTAACAGAAGAAATACATCAAACGCCATTGTTATCGCCTGCATCAAAATAAACATGAAGCTGCAGTAAGATCGTTAATGTGCTACGCAGCGCAAGTGTGGGGTTTCAGGCATTATGAAGAGGTTGAAAAGCTACAAAGATATTTAATTAAAAAGATGTCCAGATTATCGGAAAATACGCCTAACTATATGCCTACCACTACATATTTATACAATATACTCGAACATTGAGACTAAACTTTATGTACATCTTGAAAGCTATGGCACTTCCGAGCCACGCGTTCCCTTTGTAGTCGCCAGACATCACATACAGGTTATGCAACGAACATAACATCCTTCTACCGGAAGACAACACAGCCTTATGGAAAGGAAACCTAGAGGACCTATCGTTAAAAATTTAACTATTTACCCGTGCTGCATTTGAAGTGAGAGCCCGTCAAAGCCTTACTAGGTATTCCTACCGTATATTGAACTACAATTTGGGTGAGGCAAATTATTTCCACCACGAACACGTTGTACGTATAGATACGATATCTATAATATTCAAGGCAAGAGAGGAGCTTCTGCGGCTGAACTACAGGTCTCATACATACAACCAACCGGAAAGCGGAACCCGTATGTTTCTTGTGTAATAAACGTGCTATCGAAGACGTACACCATTTCATCGGTCATTGCCCAATATTAAAGGTATGACTGTAAACATACGCTATCGGAAAATGAAGTCGCTGCAATTTTAAATGGCCAAAATTGGAACATTTTATCCAGTTACCTAAAATCGTGGGCGCCGTGGTGCAAGTGGTTAGTGTGTCGGACCACTGCGCGTGAGGTTCCAAGTTTAAACCCCAGAAAACACCAGAAAGTATTTTCACGGTCCCACCCAGTGTTGCCGCTATGCGACTTTAGTCGTAATTTGACCCTTTTTTGACGCAAAAAAGCTATGATCCGATTTTTTAAAACACACCTCTTGAAATAAATATTTTTCCAACAGAAATTGCATGTTTTATGGAATGTATGGTTATGTTTTGTTTTGTGAAATACAAGCTTTTATGTTAGTTTCTAAGTTTTTCATTTCAATGAATATGGAATTCTAACCAGAGAACGGCAGCAAGCAGCTCGTTTTATGAGCCTCTTGAAACATTTACCGCCTTCACACACATTCACATTCATTCCAAGAAATGATTAGCTTTCCTCACACTCTATTGCCTCCATGATGTGTATCCTGAACATTTAAGACTTATTCATTAAACCATTCGAAGGCTCGTGAATCACTTATACATTTGTGAATACCTACTCTGATTAAGTGAATGCTATGAGTGCGAGCCTACTACTTATTCAAATATTCATGAGTGTCGATTCGTACTTGCTTGTTTTCTTTGTGTGTGAGACTGTGGACGGCTCGTGTTTTAGCGCATCATTCACAACTGCGAATGAGTGGATTTATGCAGTTCTCTGGCTCTAACGTTACATTTTTTTACATTATTTGTTATTGTTGCGACTTTTTTTGCTCCGTGACCCTTTTTTTGCGACTTTTTCAAATCTTTCAGCGGTAACCCTGCTCCCACTTTTCGTGAACGCCTGACAAACATCCGAGAGTATTGTTGTCACGAGAAAGCTTCTCAAAACAAATTGCCCTTCGGATACGGCAAGGTCCCGGCACGGTGTAGGCCCCTTCCATTCGCGCGATAAGTTTAACACACACAACACGCGTGGTTGCGCGAAGCTGGGCCCAGGCACTTAAAGAGCTGTTGTGGCAAAATGCGTATATTTCCCTCTACCGCCCGTAATTTTCAACCAATTTAGTTGGTTTTTTTTCAAATGTAGATAATTACGGTACAAAGGTGATAGGCAAAAAACAAACATTACAAAAACATTCAAAAACATTAAAAAAAAAAAAAACTTTGAGATTTTTGTGTCCATACAGCACAAGTCAATGTCTCATTTAATGTCAGTTATTAATTAATTGTAATATAATTTTTTTCCAATTGTTTTACTAATTTTTCGATTTGTATTCTTATCTGTTTTAATTGCTCTATTTATTTTTCAATGAATTTTTATTTATGAAGTCCAAGAACAATAATTTTGTAAAAACCGATGTTTCCCGCACATCAAATCTATATTTATCTGCTAATTAAATCGCTGTATCATTCCACACCAACTTTCTATGTTACGGATTGATTACTATTATTTTCCGCCTTATTCTGAAGTAATTGTACTTACACTGCATCAAAAAATTGCACATACACCAATTGATTGACCAATGAAACCGTATTTTTTCCTAAAGTATAATGAAAAATAAAAAATAAAATACCAAGTACTTTTGGTGTCATATGTACATCAAGGCTAAAAAAAAAAGTTCGAAAAGAGGTATCTTTGACGAACACACACAAAAGATATATTTGCACTCAAAAAATTGCACACACAGCCTGTTTCTTTCGTTAAATCTTCGACTAGCGGTAAATACTTTTGTGGCTACGTGCAGTTAATAGAAGTTTAACGTATTACGTAGTTAATAGTCACATTTAATAGTCTTTTATTGTATTTGTTGAAACATAGTTTTAAAAAACAGAAGAAAATGGAAAATAAGCCCAAAAAAGTGCTGTAGATGTGAAAAAACTAATTGTGAAGTTGAAAGATGAGGGAAAAAGTTACACAGACATTAGTAAAATAGTTGATAGACCCCGTCCTACAATCATATCCGTCGTAAAAAATTTTGAAAAAATCGTTTGTATGAAATTGCTCCAGGAAGAGGTAGAAAAAAAGTCTTAACCGTGCGAGATGAACGAGTTATTGAGAGAATAGCTTAGGCTGATCCGAAAATTGGGGCACCTCAAATAGCTACAAACTTCGAAGAATCTGACGGACCAGCAGAAAATCCTCAAACCATTCGTAATGGAAAATAAAAGTTAACATGGACAAAGTGCAAGCCATCTTTTTCACACGGAAAAGAAAAGCTTGTTATATTCCAAATCACCCATTGCACGTTAATGGTGTCGCGATTACTGGGCGTCATCAGTAAGATACCTAGGGGTTCATCTTGATACGAAATTAACATTCAACGAATATATAAAAAATCCGAATTTTTGCCCCACTCCTCTGAGTTCAAAAGTTCCTTAAAGTGTTTCTTCCATCTGCACACGATTTCCTGCTTTTCTGTCAGCACCCTTCCATCTTTTGCTTTAATTGTTTGTAGCCTAGTCTTTTCCATTTTTTAGAAACTTGATCATCCTGTAGAACATCTTTGAATTTTCTTTACTGCTTTTTTCTACGCGTTTTTCAAAGCTTTCCCATGCGTTTTGTTTGGCTTCTAGCACTGTTTCCTTGGCTTCGTTTCTCTGTCTTTTGTAGGCGTTATAATTATCGATGCTTTTATTATGTAGGTAGTCTTTCCATAGTTTTTTCTTTATCTTTATTACGTATGTATAAAGTGACTTAAATAGCATGTCCGAAACCCCAGAAGGTAAAAAAATATGATTAAAAAGAAAAGGAATAGAACAGAAATTCAAAAGCGAGATCTATGAGATGTGTGAAGATATGAATTAAGTCCCTAAAGTCACACCCCGTTGATTGCCCCTGTAGTAATGCTTCAACCAAGAGAATTTTGAGTCCCAACTCTCTATTTGGACTGAAATACCAGCACAGAAATGTTCCAAGTAACTATTAGGTTGGACAATAAGTTCCCTCTGTTGCTTCGAGCCTGCAGTTTTTTTTTTTTTTTTTTTTTTTTCTTCAAACACGTATCGTATAACAGTGCACATGCGAAGGAACGTTTGTCGGGATCGGTCGTGTTTGGCCCCTTTGGTGTGTTTTTTAGAAAATGGAGACGAATGAGGAGTATTTTTGGCACATAATGCTCTTTAATTTCCAAAAAAAGGGGAAAACGCCTGTGTAAACACATAAGATTTGCGCTGTGCACAGGAATAATTTTGCCAACGCATGGACTGTTCGTGAGTGGTTCCGACATGCTCTGATCCGCCCCGTTCTGGACGACCGGTTGAGATTGATGTGGACCAAACTAAACTAGGCACATATTAGAAACATTGGCTATATCGAAAGCAAACGTGAATACGTAAATCGACACGATATTTGGCTCTCACACAACTTGACTGAAAATAATTTATTGGATCGTGACTGCATCAGCGATTCCCTGCAGAAACGCTACGAAAGTAAACCATTCCTAAAACGGATGATTGCGAGCGATGAGAAGTGGATTCTTTATAACAGCGTAGAACGGACCACGTACCAAAAGAGGTGAGTACCTTTAGTCATTCGAAAAATGGTTTTCACCCGAAGAAAGTTATGCTCTGTATTTGGTGGGACTGGAAAGAAATTTTGTACTATGAAGTTCTTCCACATAACTAAACCATTGATTCTGATAAGTACTGTTCTCAATTTGACAGACTGAATGCTCTGCTACAATCAACAAGAAACGTTCAAAACTGATTTATCGAATGGGCGTCGTATTTCATCAAGACAACGCTAGACCACATGTCTTTTTGCAGTAGAAGTTGGTGCAGTTTGGATAGGTTGTTTTACCACACTCGATTCATTCACCTGATCTAGCACCGTCCGATTACCATTTAGTCCGGTCCCTGCAGAACTCGAAACTTGTAAAATCTACTTGGAGCTGTTCTTCGCTCAAAAAAATCATATGTTCTACTAGAAGTGCATTATGAAAGTGCCCGAAGGGTGTCAGAAAGTTAAAGAAAATAATGGCGCATATACTGTAACTAATTAAAGTTTTTTCGAACAATAAGTACTCAGTCTTTTATTGCAACTAAAAAGCAGAGAGAACTTATTGCGCAATATGATATTTTCTGATATCCCACGAGATCGCGTGACTTAAACTTATATTCCAGATGTAATTTGATAGCACATCTGCCAGCTCTGATAATGACCGCTAAGTCATCTGCGTAGCCAATGAAAATATGCAAAAGAAGTAGACGGTTCCAGAAGTAGATAGGGATTGAACTCCCTGCTTCACAGTGTATCGCCATGGACCTACATATGTTCGTATAATTGCATCTCATCGAGAACTACTTTCTGTCTATCTACATATACAGGTGTGACCAGATAAGAACGACAGGAAACAAAATTGAAATAAAACAACAACGGTGTGAGATATACACTTAGGGACAAAAGTCTACATACACACCAGTAGTTGAATAGATTTATTTCTGTTTGTTTTGTAAAACGCAGTAAATTTGGAAAATTAGTATGAAACATTTTATTAGACATTATTCAAAAACATAAGACAACAAAAACTTAATATTATTTCATTAACATAAACAGAAAAAAAATACAAATGTAAATTGACTTCGAAAAAAGAGGGACAAAAGTGTACATACAGTATACTAAAAGAGAGACAAAACAGACATTCTTTTAATACAAATACAAATTTAGTACGGCGTTGTATTTCCTTCTGCATCTATAACGGCTTTCATCCCTCTTGGCATTGAATTGGCCAATTTCTTGGTTGTTGATGGTTGGATCAGCGCCCACTCTTCTATTATGGCTCTTTTCAATTCTGTTTTATTTTTTATACTTCTTTTATGAAGTCTACGTTTGATTTCATCCCATTGATGCTCTATGGGATTCATGTCCGGAGATTGAGATGGGGTCCTTATTTGTTTAGGCGTGTTGTAGAGTAGCCATTCCTGCATAATACGCGACGTGTGCATAGACGTTTGGGTCATTATCTTGCTGAAAGATGAATGACCCGTTTAGCCCTAATTTTTGAACGGTAGCATGGAGATTATTTTTTAAGATGTCTAAGAACAGATATTTATCCATTATAGACACTATAAACACTAAGTTGCCGACCCCACTCTCCGACATACATATGTACATCCCCAAACTAGCACGTTTCCACCACCGTGTTTTATTGTCCCTACTAAATTTCATTTTTCCAGCGCCGTATTAGGTTTTCGCCAAACTCTTTGCTTGTTATCGTTAGCGTACAAGTTGAACTTGCTTTCGTCGCTAAAAAAAACTTTAGACCAATAATCATTGCCATATTTAAGATGATCTTTTGCGAATTTCAGTCTTTTTTACGATTCCTTTCATTAATAAATGGTTTTTTCTTGCGATCCTACTATTAAAACAGTTTTTTGTTAATATTCTACGGACTGTTTTTGGATTGCATGATTTGTTAGTTTCTTGTCTTATTTCAGTTGTGATTTGTGTAGCGCTTAACTTCGGATTTACCTTAACTTTCCGTGTTATCAAAGTCTCTTCTCTGGTGTTAAAGATCCTTGGCCGTCCTGTGCGAGGTTTTGACGTTATCGTGCCTGTATTTTTATAGTTTTTAATAACGGTCTGCACTGTTGCGTTGCTCAAATCAAATACGGCACCGATATTCCCTAATGATTTTCCTTCTAAGCTGAGTTTTATGAGTTTTTTTGTCTAATTTCTGTCGGAACTTCTTTTCTCTTAGAATTAATTTTTATTTTTTTTGTTTCAAGTTCTCAAAACACACAATAACCTTCACTTTATAAGGACTGAACATATTTCATCAAGGATTCTGTTCTGTTTCGGTTGATAACGGTGAATTTGTCTTGCTACTTTATAGTGTATGTAGACTTTTGTCCCTCTTTTTTAGAAATTAATTTTAAATAATTTTTTTTTATTTATGTTAATGAAATAATATTAAGTTATTGTTTTGTTATAATTTTGAAATAATATCTAACAAAAGGTTTTTTAAGAATTTTCTTAAATTTCACTGCGTTTTATTTAACAAGCATAAAGAAACCCATTGAGCTACTGGTGTGTATGTAGACTTTTGTCCCTAAGTGTATAATTGATTCTGGCTTTATTTCGAAGCTACATTCATGCCATTATGTGTGGAAAAGCACATCATTTAAATGGCTGCCTTGGCTTCGCTGACAGTGGTTCAAGCGGTCGGTCCAATTTTTGATGACTCAGTCCAATACGTACGGCGTTATTCTGGCAATAGCGTCGCGAAAGTTGGCATCGAGCTCGTCCAAAGTGGTTGGCTTGTTAGCATAGACTAAGGACTTGACGTAACCCCAGAGAAAATAATCGAGTGGTGTCAAGTCGCATGATCGCGGCGGCCAATTAATGAACGCTCGCCGTGAGATGACCCAGTCGCGAAATTTTTCCTTCACAACTTAGAGCGTTTCGTCGCTTGTATGCCATGGAGCGTCGTATTATTGGAACCACAGCTCGAATATATCGATGTTCTCGAACTCTGGCCACAGAAATAAGCCGCGTTGACTCTCTGGCGATGCTCAATTCAGCTGATCGGCGCCGAATCGACATTTCTGGGTCTTCTTCGATACTGGCCGCTACGGCGCTTATGTTTTCTTCTTTTCGCACCAATCTCTGTCTGGTTGGTAGCCTAAGGTCCAAAAGAGTGTACTTATGCTCAAACTTTTCCACGGTGCGACGAATTGCCTGCACACTGAAGCCGTGATGACGACCGACCTTACGACGAAATTCACGTTGCGTATTTCCAACTGAGCCGGAATTTCGATAATATTTTTTAATAATTTCCGCACGTTCGGCAAGCGTGAAACATGCATGATGAAATGGCAAACCTTACTGAATATTTTGACAGCTGGATGTCATTGGTAACTTTGATAGCTGCTGAAACATAAAAATTGGAAAAAGTACATTGCTATCTGGTCACCTTTACATATATCTAAACCTCATAAAAACTGCCGCCGATAAGTTGCTCTTGAAAATGGCTGGAACGTTATGAGGTAGGTATCTGCAAGAACGCAGATCAGATGAACTACCTTAAATTCTACCTGAATCTGTGTTTGCAACCTTATCGTCTTACTTCCAATATTCCTGCATAAATTCCTTCACATGACTATAATATTATAATAATTTTCCATCCCAAACATTCCAAATTTATTCTCCTAATTGTGTGTTGTCACGATAAAGTGTAACCCAACTCGTAAATCAAAGCTAAAATTAGTGACACACATTAACCCCCTTATCGTAAACACCATATTTTCGAGTAATTATTCTGGAAACCCCAATCACAGATAACTACCTACCGGACAATCATTGCTCGGTCGCCAAATAGTCCTCTGACATAATTCCCAACTCCAAAGCGAATATATTTTAAGCTTCACCCTCACGTGGCACAATTTGCGCAAACAAAGTTCCAAAATATTTGTTTCTCCCCCGCCGGGACCAAACCAGTCACCCAAATCCGCTTAGGTGCCAGCTCTTCTCCTCCCTTACTGGCAAAAATATTGAAATTCTACTCCAGTACCCAAAGAGCACGTCAGGGAAAAAACTAACAAAGGCAATATTTTTATTTTTTTTTTGCTCTTCCTACGTGCTTGGGCTCCTAATGTGGACAAATATGACGACAAATGAGAAAAAATACCCACAAATACCAAAGCCAACGAAAAACGTATGGAAATGTGAAGAAATGAAAAAAAAAAAAAAAAATGTCCTCAGTGAGGACTAATTCAATTCTCGACGCAAACAAATGAAAAATTCTCGCTCGCAGCTAAAATTCAATTAAACACACAAACTCTAGCATTCGACCACCACACAGGTAAACAAATGCAACAACCACCAGCACATCAATGCCCCTAGAGGTATATGATGGGTGTTCCACTACTGACCATTTGTTTCCACATGACAGCTCCGGAAACTGATGTTAGAGAACAAGCAGCACATGTATCCCGCAGCCGCCAACGATCGATTATTGACATATCGTGTGCTGTGACGAGTTCATTGGCCGACGTTGTCGGTCGTCGTCGACGGTGCCACTAGACGCGCCGGCCGGTAGTAGACATCAAGAATAGGCAATCAAACAGAACGGAAACTGGAAACCGATGGATACACCACCACCGTGCGAACTGTATACCTGCCCCGGGTTAGAGTGAACTACCAGTAGATGGGCAAAAACACTCAAGCCTGATGGTGACCATCGTGACGGATTGTCGACAGATGGTTGTTGCTCGCCCTCCCCCTTTTTGATTGGGACTTTTGATATTAAAACAAAGTGGTAATATAATTCCATCCCTCCGAACGCAATGGCAACACTCACCGTCGGACAGTTGTCTGATTAGATAGCTAGTGTGAGATTTTTCTGACTAATTAATCGGGAATGGGTGACGCGAGCGATGATTTTTTTTTTATTGATTTTTATGCTCCGTGGGGTAAGTATGCCTGTTTTGTTTTCGATGAAAATATTTGGAGGTCTTAAAAGAGATGTGCGTGGTGGTGATACCGTTTGACGAGGTTTTTGACTCCACGACACGGTGTCAAGTCGATGACACCACCACCATCGCTAATGAAGGTTTATTTATCTGAACTATGCAAATTAGGGTAATGCACGAGAAGTTTGGTTGATTTATTGTCGGGATTAAGTGTTACTGACTTTGAAGATGAATTTAGATACAAAGGTACAAGTCAATTAGAGGCTAAAAAGAGCGGTACCTATTTAGCAACCCAGTGATTATAGGATAAGAACATGGGAAAGGCTGCTGAACCTTGTAAGATTCTAGGTAAAGACTTGAGATTGTTCATTAAATGAACACCTGGATGAGCAATTTAAGTCAGTTTATACCATTTCGAGTGTTAGAAATTTTTGCTTCGTCATAGATCTTCAATCATGATAGGTGGTTGAAAAGATAAACACGCCGTAAAGGTATTTTCAATTTACTCACAAACAACTGCAGTAATTTGAGATTGAGAGCATCTGTCAGAATATTTCTTAACTTCTATGGGTGTAAGGCAAAGCTGTTTACTAAGTCTGCTGCTGTTTGCGCTGTTGCTTAACGACTTACATGATGCTTTGAGAGGCGGTTTGTTGCTGAATGGTGTTCTTGTGCATGCATGCATATGACATCATAATATTGGCTGAAGATCCAAAAGTATTAAAGGAAATGATAAAACTGTTTCAAAACTACTTCAAGATCTGGAATTTCAATAGAAAACTTTAAAAAGTCAAAATTAATGGTTTTTAGTAGAGGTGGCAGAAGAGCTTAAGACGAAAAGATGTTTTATAACGGTGCGGAAAAAGAAGTAGTTAGCAAATATAAGTACCTAGGCGTAATTATTACTCCAAAACTCTCTCTAGTGGATCAACTCAAAAGAAGAGATGCGAAACCAAAAAGTAGCCTAAACAGTCCCTGGAAAGTATTTATGGGAAAATATAAAGTAAAGTTGTCTGCAAAATACAAAATGTTTAATGCAGTCTCAATAGTAATTTACTGCTATGCAGCTCAGGTTTAGGGTTTTTTGAACTTCAATCAAGTAAATAAAATACAAAGATATTTTCTAAAGAGTTTTTACCTGCCAAACTTAACTTGCCACAAAAACTATCGAAACAAGTTATGGAGAGAAAATATTTTGCTATGACGTCTGTTGCAGAATGTTCAATGGACAGAATAGTCTTTACATCAGCATATCTGGAAGAGAAATATAGAAGAAAAACCTCAGAAATGGCCAAATTCAACAAAATTTGCAAGACACACAATAGGGATCGTACGGAATTTACGCGAAATTAAATAAATCCGCAGGCTACTCGTATTCCGATGATGCAAATACCATAAGGTTGATAGCATGGACGTTTAAAGCACGCGCTGGATTGATAGTACTCAATCTAAGCCGCTTTAGGATAGTTGAGCGAAGAATTTGCAATCTATGTAATATGCATGAGGAAGAAAACATTGTACACTTCAAAGGAAAATGCCCAGTTTTAAAAAGCATTCGACAATAATTTAAAAAAAAATTTTACTATTGAAGGAAAATGAAATGATGAGTTTACTCAATAGGCAAGCTGAAAGCAAATGGGAAACACTTCATAAATTTATTTCAAAAGCATTTTGTTACCGTAAAACTTTGTAAGGTGAGTATAACTCACAAATGTTTGTTATAGTAATAGCCTTTCTCCAGCAGAAAACAATGTCATAGTTGTAATGATCACTATCGCGATCAAAGCACTCAAAACCAACAAGGCGGTAGGACTTGACGGTATTCCAGCAGAGCTCTTACGAGCAGCGTCAATACATCGGCTGAGCTTCTGCTTCCGCTTATAGAGAGAGCTTGGGAAGCTGAGAGCCTTCCTGACGAGAGGAAAAAGGGAATGATCTACAAGCTTCCCATGAAAGGAAATTTAATGGAGTTCGGAAACTGGAGGAGTATCGGCGTGGTGTATGCTGTAGCTAATAGCTAAAATCATCCTGGAGTGAATCAAACAACATTTCGAAGACACACTCGAAGCCGAACAAGCAGGGTTCCGCTCTGGATCCTTCTGTGCCGATCACATCAACACCCTCCAGATTATTATCGAACAGTGCGTTGAATATCGATCGCCACTCACCTGCTGTTCATCGATTTTGAGAAGGCGTTCGATAGTGTCAACAGGGAGTTTATTTGGCATGCCTTACGCAGAAGAGGTATTTTCGATAAACTAATTGCTATTATCAAAGCTGCATATGAAGGTTCACGTTCTATACAGAGGAAGATTGCCTGAGAAATTTGAAATTCAAAGTGGGGTAAGACAAGGCTGTATTCTTTCAGCATGACGCTATTGCTATTGCTGATTAGCGATGTGCTTCGTGCAGCTTTGTCGACGGGAAACGGAGGAATTCGATGGGCTCTTACATCCCAACTGAAACATCTTGACTACGCTGACGATGTATGCTTACTCTCTCACAGAATTATGGACCTCGACCAAATGACAGCAGATGTGGAGAGAGAGGCTGACTTCGAAGAAGCAGTATTTTGGCATTGCCAAAATTATTGAAAAATAGGTGAAATTATTATATTATTCAGTCTGGTCTAACGGCGGATCGTAGCATGGTTCACCCACGCGACGGGTCAAAAATGGAAATGGCAGTTGGTGTGTTCCAAGCTGAGATTCATATCATTGAGATCTGCGCCAGAATAAAACTTGACTAAGGTATGAAAGGCGCTATAATAAATTCTGTTCTCCGATAGTCAAGCCGCACTCAAAGCACTATCGTCGTACTCAGTTGATTCCAAATTGGTTAAAGGCTGTTTTAGTACTTTACAGTCCCTAGCCAAATTAACTAGGCTAAGTGCTCGGTCACCAAATCATTGTAGGCAATGAGTCAGCTGACGAATTAGCAAGGATGGGCTCAGCAACTAAATTCGTAGACTCAGAACCCTTTGCGGTGTCAACTAGGTATAGGCCATAACAGCGATAAATAAATGAAACAAGAACTTCGCCTTATTCATTGGGATATTGTCCCAGGGCTTAGACAATCCAAAAGGCTAATTAAGCCGTACTCCTACAAGGAAATACTTTTACTCGATAAGGGTTGTGTTAGGAGATTGATGAGCTTCCTCACTGGTCACTATGTGTTAGTATTAGTGCTTCAAACATATCCGAATCTTCAAACTGTCCGGATATACGGATATCCGAATACATAAGTATGAGACAGTTTAGATCCGTGTGGATTCGGATAGTGTCGGATAGTTTCGGAACTTTGGATAGTACCCGATCTTCGAATAGTGTCGGATACTGGGATCCAGTTGTAGATCGTAACGCTTTATATAATATTGTATGGAAATTGACTAAATCCCATACCCGACCTTTAGCCTTTTTTTTTTATTAATTTCATTCACTTGCAAACAAAGAAAAGAGGAACACTTGTCACTTTCTCACAAAACGTTTCAATAACACTGATAAATTAATCATTGAGGTCTTTTATACCTCATCGCCTTTTCACAATTCCATCGATAGAGTGAGTCGAGAAAATCTCTTTATCCGAAGATCCGACACTATCCGAAGATCCGACACCATCCGATGATCCGAAACTATCCGAAGATCCGAAACTATCTGACACTATCCGAAGATCCGACACTATCCGAAAAAGTCGGATATCGGATCCTGGATTCGAGCACCCGACACTATCCGATTGTTCAAAATATCAGAATACTTTGAAGCACTAATTAGTATGCCATATTAATAAGCTGAATATGTCTCCCGAGAGAGAGTGAGAGTAACGAGAAAGCAAACCTACGACTACAACCTTTGTGAATGTCTGGCACTATGCCGGTTCAGACGCCGTATATTCAGTAGATTCTTATTCAGCCTCGTTCTTCTTTCTCTTTCTTCTTATGTTCTGCATCCCCTTGTGAATCCGAGGGCCTCTTCTACGCCTACGCGCCATCGTGTACGACTTTTGGCAATGTGTCTCAGCTCTCCCCATCTTTTCCCCAACTGTCGTGCCTTCTTCTCGACTGTTATGTGCCATGTTCTCCACCGCCAGGTCTTCTGTCCTGAGTTAAAGGGTTCCATTGCATAGCATAGTTCGCAATGAAACTATCACTCCTCTACCAAGAACTCACTCGCTTTAACAAAGAAGGTGGTGAATCTCCTAAACTTAGATGTACCATTGACACAATAGATGTTTCAGGTCGCAGTCCCGGCCATTTACGGCCCAGTTTAAAAAAAAAAAAAAAAAAAATGCCTCCTAGAGTATTTAGCATTTCAAATATGGGCAACGGAAGGACACTTGCAAAGGAATTAAACGATACTACATACTATTAGTGTGAGTGCTTCTGAATAATGAACATATATTCATGTTCATACGGTGGTACTACTCGTATGTCGCCAAATACTCTACTTTATCCGTCCATTTATTCTCCTTCATAACACGTTTTAGTTCAAATTAGGTCCACTAGTTTAGTAATTGCAAACGTAACTCATGTCAAATTTAATTCATTCTTCAGTATCATGAGCCACCAGGATAGCTAGAAACATAATTAACGAATAGTTATCCAAACATTTTCCTTGTCCCCATGACGCTATACAGCGTTCCATTCACATTTACATACGACCTCGACTTTTAATTTAAAATGAGACAGATCACTGCGCAAAAGGAACGTTGGACGCCAGACTCGGAACGGCCCCAATGAAGACTGAGTAAGAGTAAACAACAACAGATTAAGAACAAAACGCTTAAGATTACTCGTATACAAGTATGCAGAGCAGTTAAAACTGTAATAAAAGAAAATCCACTTAAATTCCATTAAGGTATCCAGTCAGCGCCAGCAACAGAGAGCTATGGCACTGAGGAGCTACAATTGTCGCCTTCTGCCGGTTGGCTTCCTGAAATACTGTTTGTGCAAAGGTGTGACTGAACAGCAGCACTGGTGCGCACCAACCTGCAGGTAATTCAAGATGATTTCCCATTTAACAGCATCTCGAACAAAACAAATCTTCCGCTCCATATATTCACCTTCTGCGTTTTCTTTTGTTTCTATCCGCCCATCTCGCTTCAGTTATCATTGTCAGTAGGTGTAAAGCGCGCTAGATAGACAAGCGGATGTATGGGGGCGCAAAGGTGCAAAGATGCCCTGCCTCTATAGATACCACCGACACGGAGAGAACAATGGAAAATTTTCCAATTTACATCACACACAAAAGGAAAATGCGATAAGGCATAAAATAAAGTTTTTTTTTTTTTCTTTGTTTTAAATTGTTAAACAATCACATAGCAACCCTTATTATATCAGATTTCTTGTGTATAATTTGTCCCTAATTGAGGATGTTGGATGTATAAAGTTGAGAAGATTGGCTGATGTGAGCTTGTTTACGGATGCATGGAGATCAGACACATATTGGCTTTTTGAAATGTTTTCCCATCTCCTTACTACTGTTCTGATTGAAGTATTTAAGGTCAAAGAGAAATGTGTTTCCTTGAAATCAAAAACAGGGAAATAGTCTGGAGTTTTGTGGATACAGTTCCGCACTATGTGGTGGAAATAGGAATTGCGGCGCAGTCATAGATACGTGAAGTCTTTTGCAAGGTTTTTAGATCAATTAATGGGATTTAATCTCTACAAGTTGTCAAAATGTACACTTGCTTTCACTTGACAGTATCTATACGTACATGTTTCAAAATAGCAAAGCACTTTTCAATTAATAAAAGAAGATACAAAATGTACTTAAAATGACAGATGTATGTATCTGCAAGTAAAGTGTGTATGTCCGAAAATAGGCTTGAGGGTGAATTGATGAGTACTCAGGGTGTGACGAGTATTGCGAGAGAACTGTTCGCTTTAACGTACGTTTTTGAATCCGATCCAGTAGGTACAATGTGGTTTTTAGTGCACCGAACCAGACATGGGCGTTATTATACTCGAGCTTGGGGCGGATGTATGCCTTATAAATCGTAGCAAGATCAGAGGGGATAAAGTATTTCTTGGACAGTTTAAGGAATCCTACAGATTTCGCAGCGCTCTTGGCGACAGCAAATATGTGGTTATTCTAACGTAAGTTGTCTGGGAGTAATGTCTTCAGCAAAGGAGTGTATTAGATTAGAAGTAGCAGATAAAAAAATAAATAAATAAATATTTGGCGCAACAGTACTTTAAGTGCCAGGGCCTAACTTCTCGCAACAACTCATATTGTGTGCGTTATATTTTTCACACGAATGGAAGGGACCTACAGTTTAGTGCCGTATCCGAAGGGCAATCTGTTTCGAGAAGCTTTTCGAGACAACAATACTCTCAAAAGAATGTTGGAGACAAAACGGAGCATTGGAGAACACCAGCATTTATATGGGTGATTGCAGACTTGAAACCATCCAAAACAACTTGAATTGAATGGCCCGAAAAGTACTTTCTTATCCACTGAAGAAGAGATTCATAGATACCAAAAGCATGCATTTTCGACAAAAGAGCAGGATGCCAAACACTGTCAAATGCCTTGGAAATATCAAGCGCAATAATCTTACTTTCACCAGAGTGATGGAGAGATTGATTTCACTTTTCGGTAAGATACTACCATACTACCGGTCATTAAAAGTCCAGAGGAGTAGGATGGATGAAAAAATGTACGTAGTGGTTTCGCCAGTATTGAAAAAACTTCTTCAGCATTATGCGTGAGATACCATCTGGAACAGCGGATTTGTAAATGATGAGATCTTTAAGTACTCTTGCTACTGTACGAGTGCGAAAAACTGGATTTGTCCCATTGAATATTCGATACGTTCAGTACAGGGACGCAGAGCACAATCTGGCAGTGTGGAGCTTGCAGCGAATTGAGCTGCGAACAGATTGACCTTGTATAAAGAACTGACAGCTGGAATGTCACTGTAAATGAGCGTTGGGATCAACCAGACATTTGGACTACCATTGGAACGATGTAAAAATGTTTGTCCCAATTTCTGCTCATACTTGAATTTCTCGCGACGAATATGGGAATTACACTCAAGGTCTTCTCAAAGGCGGCCTTTTAAATCGAATAATGTTTCGTTGTGTAGCCTCGATCCGATTTATATGAGTTTCATAAAAGGGTATGAACATGTGAATGAGGATGGACAAAACACGCATACAGTACTGTTTCATCCATTCTCATTCACAAGTAAGATTAGCCTGCAGATCCTTAAAAGCTGTCATACTATTTTTTCATGGATTAAGACTTATTAACAATGAAGCTAATGCGCTTAGTAAAATCAAGTTAAGGGTCAACATACACTCCAATGTAATTAAAACTATCAACATGACAAAGAGTATTTTGTGATAGGGAGTAGTCAATTAAGGAAGACACATGTCTTAATAAAATAAAAACGAACATAGAGAGAAGTGGACCTAAGTGACTTCCCTGAGGAACACCAGACAGGACTGTGGAAGAATTAGAAAGTGAGCCCGATAAAAGACTGTAGGGAAACCATAAGTCCTAAGTTTCAAAACTATTACATTATGAGAGAGGCCTTAGGAAAGTCAATGTAAATAGAGCGGAATTCATGGTCACATTGTAAGGCGTCAAGAAATTATTAATAGATTCAAAACGGTCGACCTATGACGAACAAATCCATGCTGCTGTTTATATATATTATATATCTAAGACAATTTGTTCAAAAATTTGCTCAAATTGCTCTGTAGGTGGTCATATCCCTTTTTTCACCGTTTTTGTAGATATGTGTGATGGACGCCCTTTTCCAAATTTGGAAAATCTTCCGGCGGTTAACGACAACTCAAACAAATACTTTAGAGAAGGACCTAGGGCACCATTGCATTTTTTTACGCACTGGTAGAGAAATGCCATCAGGTTCTGAAGGGTGGTCATCCTTCAGAAGAGAAAATACATTTAAATATCCAACGAGAGGTGTCATTTTAAATTTCGCGCCATTTTTGAACTGTCAAAATTCAACTATTATTGTGATGAATTTTGATAAGTAAAAAAAAAACTAGGAGATTATTAAATACGGAACGATACACACTCGCGTTGTTGAAATAATGAAAATTCACTACAAAAACGGTGAAGATATCGCGGAAACGATTCGGAAAGTTCGTACTGCTTTTGGTCATCTTTAAGCGCCTTCTCGCACAGCTATAGTGAATTTGATTAATAAATTTGAACGTTTCGGACAGGTTAGTGATGCGAAGACTCCAATTCGTGTCCGTCCGGCAAGTTCAACTGAAAATACGGCGGCGTAGCTGGCCTGGAATTGGGCCTATTCGCAACCACTTTGCACTGCATTTTGCATACAGATTTTGGCCTACACGCTTATAATTGACACAAGAATTGAAGTCAGCAGACCAACAAGATCATGATTTTTTGTACAAACTTACTCTGAGTGATAAGGCTCATTTCCACTTGTCTGGGTACGTAACAAACAAAACTGTCGTATCTGGTGCTCTGAAAACCCAAGAGAAATAGTGGAACAAGCTCTGCATCCACAAGGAGTGAGAGTTTGGTGCGGTTTTGGGGCGGGCGGTGTCATTGGGTCATATTTTTTCAAAAAAGATGCTGGTGCGACAGTTTAAGTGAATGGATTGCGTTATCGAACGATGTTGACTGATTTTTATTTTTGTTTTTGCTTGAAACTGATGGACGTTAAAGTGCCACACAGCTGGTGAAACAATGACTTTATTGTGTGAAAAATTTCGTGGACGTGTGATTTCTCGAAAGGCGAGTTCAATTGGCCGCCGATATCGTGCGACTAACACAATAAGACTTTTTCCTTTGAGGCTATGTTAAAGATAAAGTCTACGCTCCACCAACGATTCAGGCACTAAAATATCAGAGCTGTTATTCGGGACATACAGCCGGTATTATGCGAAAACGTGATGCAAAATTTCATCAAAAGAATGACTATTTGTACGCAGAGCCGAGGCGGACATTTGGCCACCTCGCAACACGAAAAGTGTACAAAGATCATTTAAGTTGTTTGTAATGAGTACCGGAGGCTCCGGAATACTTATAAATGGTACCACAATGGACCAATTTGTTGGTCTAAGTGAATCCTAGCCTTCGCTTGAGACAGCCATTTTACATAGCCTATGAAAGTAATCAGCAAACAACCGTGTTACTAGCTGTATAGTTATTGCAAATTGAATAGCCATTCGACTTTTTCTTATAATTCATAAATTTTCAAAAACGTTTAGGGTCGTTTATTAAGGAGTTTTCCATTTCATTTACTTAGTTATTGAATAAACTGCTGGAAAGGCTTTTAAATTCGTTGAAGAATGTAATATTTATATTTATCAATTAGATAAACAAAAAAAAAATAGAATAAATATTTGGCGCAACAGCTCTTTAAGTGCCAGGGTCTAGCTTTTCGCAACCACTTATGTTGAGTGCGTTATATTTCCACACGAATGGAAGGGACCTACAGTTTAGTGCCGTATCCGAAGGGCGATTCGTTTTGAGAAGCTTTTTCGAGACAACAATACTCTCGGATGTTTGTCAGACGCTCGCGAGAGGTGGGACTGTGAAAAAACTTTTTGGTGTTTTCTGAGATTCGAACTTGGAACCTCACGCGTAGTGATCCGACACACTAACCACTTACGCCACGTAGCCCACAAACAAAGGCTTTTAATATTATTTGTCCTTTATTTACAACTACTCACTGAATTTTCATACCAATTGTTCTCAATTCTTTAGAAATAATCTAACACGCACTTCCTTAACGTTTAGCGATTTAAACGCGACTGTATCAATTATTGTAATATCAATGTTAACTGAGCTGTAATGAAGTAAAACGTAAATACCTCCAAACAACTACTGAAATAGATACTTTTCGACAAAGTCCTGTCTTATACATAGATACATTCAATCAATATTTATTTTCACTCATTTCAATAAATTATTGACATAAAACCTGCTGCAAGATATTCCGACTAAGCGCGTACTTTCGAAAGTAATATTTATCATACTTTCATTTGTCTAAACATTACATAGTTCCACAACCTGTTTGAAAGAAATGTATCTCAAATATTGTAATTAACAGATTGATCAACTTTTGTTCTCTATTGGAAGAAATTTTGGACCAAAAATAGGTAACAACTATTGCAACGCGAGGGAAACTATTGTAGGCTGCCGATTGTTTCCAAAATAAACCTACTCTACCTCATTTTTACTCCCAGAAGACAAAATTAACAAGATATTCAAGTCCAACTAATGAGAACGAAATGAAGCTAAAAATCGAGGTAGGACTCTAGCAAGATTAAGATTGCATATTAAAGATTCATACAAATTCGTCGAGTGAATATAGCATGTTCCTCAATAACATTGGAAATGTTAAAAATGAAAACAAATCTATTTTGGATTACAATCCTGTTCGACAAACAAATCTTAAAATAAACTCTGTTCTGCGTTCCCTCGGGTATAATGGCATAGATTAAAAAAAGTTCACCTTGCAAAGAGAGGGTATGCATTAGGCACAGAAACTACTAACATGTCACCAAACAATCCTATTGGTGTACTAAAGGTAGCATAAGCCTCAAGACGATGGAACCATTCGATAGCACTTGGTTTTTCAGGAGCAACTCTGTTAGGTATCAATATCAAGGACAAGACTTTCAAGCTGAAGAGGATCTAAGGAACATCAAACATTTGCTCTACGAAATCTCAAAATTAGAGGTCACCTGCCCGCTTATAAATCCTGGATAGAAAAAATGAAATGACCACTTTGGAGTGTAAATAAAAAAATTAAAGGTATAACCAATACATGCCAGTTTACTATGAAGTGCGTTTGATAAAGCCTGAGTTAATTTTAGTTTAGGAATTTGGCTATTGCTACAAGTCCACTTAGAGGGAAAGTTGACTATTTTCAGTGAGTCGAATCACTCATTTCACTGAGTCGGTTTATCACAGAGTCGCTAGGCTGTTATGGATGGTGTTGTTTACTGCCTTCGCTCTGCTGTTGAGATGTTTATGGTAAATGCAAACTGTACGTTATCAAAAAATCGGTTTGTCGAGTTGCTGTTGACACATCTTTGAACTAGCTTGTACTGGGAACCCCAATCAGTTCCTTACGGAAGAAAATAGAGGATGAAACCACCGGTCGAGCAAACAGACGCTGGGTTTATCTGGAAACATGCGCAACGACCAGGGTGCTATGGCCGGCCTACAACAAGAAGAGGTCAAACTCTCTGGTTAAACTTAGTCGTTATAACGCATGGGTCATTTCCGGCATAATTACTGGACATTGTGCCATTGGCGTTCACGCGGAGCGGCTCGGTGTGCTGCATAATGATTATTGCAGAAATTGCAGGGACGAAGAAGAAATTGAATCTGTTCGTCACCTGTTGTGTGACTGTCCTGCCCTATCCGTCAGAAGAATGAGGACTCTTGGTAGTTACTTCTTCTCGGAGGTGGAGGACTTGGGTAATGTTGAGGTGATGGACTTTCCGAGATTCATATCACTTTCTGGATGGTTCTAACAGCGGACTTTCTTTACAGCGTTTCCAGGGTTAAATGATTGGGTACAATGGACCCGTACTGTTGGTCTGAGTGAGCACCCATCTACCTAACCTAACCTTCGTGTTTTAAAGATTCTTCACTTCCCTCAAAAAAAAGATTTCGGGTAGGGACAAGTTAATAGGATGTAAAGGGAGTGTTACGTCCAGTTCCGATTAAAGTCCAGGTTGATATGCGCCTTTTGGCTATACGCAATATTCTAGTTAGTACAGTAGAGAGCGAGATAAAAGAAACCTTAGACCTAAGGTTGCGAGGGTTAGTTATCAGGCAGATCGTGTGCAACAGAGCTGGGTAATTCATCGTGCCGGCTAAACGCTACTGCACGAAGAGTATATCAGAAACTTGAAAACGTTTTTCTAGAGTTAGTATCTAGAGAGAGTACCAAACGTGGCATATTCAAGAAGGGCCCTAACAGAGGTGAGAAATAAAGGTCGTAGGTTGAAATATTTGAAGAAAAGCATTTGTTATGAAAGTAAAGGGCCCTAGAGAAGGAGGAAGACGAATGCAAGAGAAGGTCTTACATTTACTGACATTCAAATCCAGGAAATTATATTTGCACCACATGTAGATCCAGTTCATATAGCTTAGCAGTAAGACAGAGTCTGATGACAAGGGCAGATCAGATTCGTTTAAGATGTGATGATTGTTAGGACAAAGATCAGTAGTTCAAGATGATTGTTTTCTATAAGCCTGGAGATGCATGAAAGTTTAGCAAAGGTTCATAATTTGATATCTCGTTTTTGCAACCATTTTTAAGTATAACGAAGAATCCTTTCACAATATTGGAGAGCGTCTATAGACATAGGGAAATTTGAAAAAGGGGTCTAATAGCAATAATTTTCTTGGAATAATTGAAGACAAACTGTCGAGGTCGGAGGAATAAATTGATATACTGCATAATCTCAGAATGGCAGGGAGGTCACACTTTTTTTCACATTAATGAATAGGTTAACGCCCCGGGGGTTTGTATATACCACCTTGATCAAAAAGTTCCCGGAATAAAAACCATGTGGCGCTCCCATCGTTCCGATTTGAGTTCTGTTTTCTTTGTTTCTGTTTTGTTGGTACATCTATTGTTGATATTCCCTCTAAATCTTAGCGTCATAACTTGACATTTGCAAAAGTTAGGTAGCCAAGAGTGCATCTATCTCTGTGTGTGTTGGCGATTTTTTACAACTTTAGAAATGGATTTAAATTTGCAACATGTATTAAATTTTGCATAAAAAACGGATTTAATGGTGCGCGAACGTTGGAAATGTTGGAAAAGTGTTTCGGCAACGATTCTCTAAAGAAAATGGTCGTTTACCAGTGGCACGAGCGGTTCAAAAGTGGTCGTGAGTCAATCGAAGATGATGAACGCAGTGGCAGACCATCGACATCGAAAACCGACGAAAACATTGATAAAGTAAAAGAAATGTTGGTCAATAACCGCAAATTAACCATCAGAGAGATAGCGGAGGACTTGAACATTGCCTATGGATCCGTCCAAGACATTTTGGTTAATGATTTGGGTTTCCGTCGTGTAGCAGCAAAGTTGGTGCCAAAAGACCTCAATTTCATGCAAAAAAGAGACCGTGTTGACGTCGCAAAAGACATGATTTGCGAGGCTGAATCCGATCCCACATTCATCAAAAGGATCATTACTGGAGACGAGACGTGGGTTTATGAGTACGACATGCAATCCAGACATCAGGCAAGTGAATGGCGTTCACCAAATGAGCCAAGACCAAAAAAAACCACTTCGTTTTCAGTCAAAAAAGAAGGCAATGCTCGCGGTTTTCATGGATTACAACGGTGTAGTGCATAATGAATTTTTGCCAGAAGGCCAGACAGTAAACAAATAGTATTATTTGGGCGTTATGAGACGTTTGCGTGAAGCAATTCGCCGAAAGAGACCAGAATTGTGGGCAGAACACTCGTGGATTTTGCACCATGATAACGCACAGTCGCACAGTGCCATCATTATTCGTAATTTTTTGACGAGAAATACCATCCAACAGTCACCGAATTCACCTGATTTGGCTCCCTGTGACTTCTTTCTGTTCAATCGAGTTAAAAAACCATTACGGGGAACGCGTTTCAGCAGCCGAGAGGAAGTAATGGAAAATTCGCAGGGAGCACTGATGGACATACCGAAAACCGAATATAAAAAATGTTTCGAAGATTGGATCAAGCGCTGGCATAAGTGTGTTGCAGTCGACGGGGATTACTTTGAAGGGGACAATATAGATTTAGATGAATAAACTTGTATTTTTAATTTTCTGAATAAATTCCGGGAACTTTTTGATCAAGGTGGTAAGTTCAGTTGCATTCGGTCAAGATGCTCATAATGGAGATTCACTGATACCAGATTCTTGCACTTGCCAATATTATACTACAATGGTAGGTAATTCCCAACCGCAGAATTCTCAAATCAAAATCGCAGAAATTAAATATTTAAAAAACAAAATCTCTCATTGCCCGATGTATCTAAGAAATTAAGCTAAGCCTCCAAAGATAATATCTTAGATGTACTTGAACTATGTGGTTTGGGTGATAGATTAACTATAAATTCCTGTAATTTCCATTCGTTCACTGAGCGCTTACCGCTAGGTTGTTTTTTTTTTAGTTTGTTTACCGGAAGGGATGGGTAGTACATACAACCCGTTTGAAATGACTATGTTTTTCTTTATTCTTCATAGTCTGCAGTTTTCACGCAACGTTTTGTTTCCAAAGCCTATAACATTTTTTAGTCATAACACTCAAAATCTATAGTAATTCTTTGAGGTAAGTGTGAAAGCAATCTCTGTGAATCTCTATAAAATCACCGCGAGTAGTTCTAAGAATTTGCTTTCAGTGGAATACCAATCTTATGACATGAAATCTTCCGCCCTATGTGCACCTACGACAATATATGATTAAGAGTAGGACACACCCTTAATTAAAATGTACTTCTTCAATATATGGTCGTGCATTTGCTACAAAAACTCTACCATCCACATGACTCAAAAAAAAAAAAAAAAGAGTTTCAAAACTAAAACCCACCATTAGTGCAAGGCTTCTTCTGTCTCAGGATGTATGCACAGCACTCAGGAGACGTCACCTTTTGGCTTAATGAAATTCATTTAAAAACCATTAAGTATACGCTAAACCCAGAGAGAGGAAGAGAGAGAGAAGTGGTAATGTGCCATTATTGCATTTGTTGATTTATGCTGACACGCAACTTGTTGAATTTCGAAAACATCCTCAAGAGGTGCTTTAAAAGCTTTCTATCTTGCAACACTCTTTACCAGTTCTCATTTCCAGTGTCTTGGATGTGCTTAGGAGACGGCGTCTTTTAATTAGAATTATATTCTCCATGTGGTTGCGTAAGTTTTTTTTTTGTTGTTGTTAATGTCAGTTGCATTTCATTCGAAAATGTGGTGACCCAGTTTCAGGACATAAAAGTGAAAAACAGATTCCATGCAGTGTGTTGTTGACTGCAAACAAGAAGTCATGCTTTTCAAGCGAAGTGTAGTGTTTATATTTTGCGAACAGATAAATGAAACCCCACCAGAGATTTCATAAGTAAAATATTTATGATAATTGTTAGGAAGCTTTGCATCCATTGCATTGGAATAAAATTTAATGAGATTTGCGAAAGTATCTTTTAATTGGTTCATGATGATAGTGCGCACTAAAAGTTTCAAATGAATATTTAAGGAGTTAAAACTTTCTATTAGTCATCTATCTGACTTAATCCCCAAACGGCTAACTCTTATCCCCCAACTAACGCATATCCAATGACGATAATGATAGGCTTGTTCGCTCCAGTGAACACTAAATTGTTAAAATTAATGGCTCGTTGCCCAGTTTAATGACCGTGATGGTGAATACTGATCAAATTTCATTCCCTCAAATAATCCTCTTTTGGCCACTACACGTCCCAATGGTCAATTCGATAAAACGCACGATGGGCTCATCCAGAAAAAGAGAGAGAAGTGGAATTCCCAAGTATGGAATGAAATTGGCAATTAATTTACGTACCTGACCGATGACGCAGCACAGCAAGCAGTTCGATTTGATGTCAAACTATGGAATGTCATAAGCCGATGAAGGTACGAGTGGTCGGGGGTGAAGGATTAATTTGGATAAAAATGCCGCTGCGTTCAATTGGCATACCCATACTCGTAAAACAGAGAGGAGTGCTACTCAGCCTTAAGTGGACAGCGTTCCAAGAGGTACTATGATTGGCAAGGGCTGTATTACACTCTTGACTGAGGAAATTGTTTCTATAGAATTATGATGGATTGATTGGACCAATTAGTGGAATGAAATTACTTCCCCTGGGCTGTGCACTTTGAGAGGAGATTGATGTTTACGTACAGTATGTCAATCAAGAGTAAACACTTTTTAATTTACTCAAAGAGAATCTTAAGTATGATCTCAAGTCCTGTTTCCTGCCCATGATGTTGCCTGTGTCGCTGGATGGGAGAGCTTAAATAGGTGCACGAAATATTTTGAGCTGCATCATCTGCCATCCTTAAATTTGGATAAAATCAAAAGTAGCTGCTACGGAGTATGAATCCCACATACTATTGAACACGAGGTGAGCTATACTTTTTTTTATGGTCATCCGAAAAATGACAAACACGTTGACCTGACGGTCCATTGTACTAGAATAGCCGTCCATTAGCTAAGGATCGGCAACAGTGGAGTTCTAAGCCTACCCGTGCATTTCACGAGCCAAAAGAGACTAGCGAGGTTCAGCTTTATTAGATCACCCTAACGGATAAAATATTTATATAGGATAGCCACGCTCATTTGGCCAAAGGGCAGACGTTCACGGTTAAAATATGGAAGCTGTTTCGTTCCCTACAAGTCAGCATCCACATAGACCAGATCATCTTATACAAATTGTTTAAAAATGCTCGTTTAGGGGAATAAAACCAGTGACGAAACCTACGAAGGTTCTTAACTCCGCGCAGATACTTAGGTGTAATCT
This sequence comes from Brachypalpus laphriformis, assembly GCA_945910035.1. NCBI lineage: Eukaryota > Metazoa > Arthropoda > Insecta > Diptera > Syrphidae > Brachypalpus > Brachypalpus laphriformis. Next base: position 42,847,275 of record OX246753.1, read on the forward strand.
CTTTTGATCCGTCTATCAATCTCTTCGAATGTTAACATGAGTTCAATCCACGCCAATATCCGCAGTGCCGAAGACGAAGCAGCTCAGTCATTTCGCGTTTGAGAACTGACGAGCAGAGGGCTAAAGAAAATGTGTTGGCTGTGGGCTAACAAAGACGTCTGCTGAACCTGCTTTAGCTGCTGAAATCAAGTTTTTCGTTACTCTGAATACCTTCGTGACTAGGGATCCAAGCCAGCTTCACAGAGTAACATCGCTTCAGGACCTTAACATGCTACTTGACTGGTCATTATCCACTCAGGCACCATCTGCACAAAATAGGAGTAGCAGATACAGACGTATGCCGGTTAAGTGAAAAGCAGAAAGAGACGGCAGAACATATTCTTTGTGAATGCCACATGGCCGCATGTAAAAGACGTTTCCACCTCGGGAGGGCTTGGAGCCCCTCATACTTTTGGAACATTGAGCCTGAAGCTTTGTTGAGGTTTGTCAAGAGGCTAAGCCCAGTTCTCGGCTAAAAACCAAAAACCAGGCTGGCACAATAGATCTATGAGATCGCAGAAGGCAGAGCAAGACTTTCATGGCATCAGTGGCAGTTGTTATTACATCTGTAATGCACAGGCACGCGAGGTGTTGAAGATTTCACAGTTGCTTCTTGAAAATGTGGGTTCTCCGTCCACAGATACGGTCAAGCAATCCACGTATTCTCGTATATCCAGTATAACAATCTGAGACTGAGGCCAAGCATAATACAGCAGTGCCAGAGAATGTTTGTTAACTTAGAGGCTATAGCCTCTACATGTCTAGTCTAATCTAGTCTCTATGGATGTCTTAGGTCTAAACTTTACTTTCTTTAGATGAGGTTAGATGGGTACCAAAGAATATGAGACGCCTCATATCTGTCTTTGATTGACTGATTAATGATGATGGCCCACGGCACCAACCCCCCACCATCGACGTCCCCAATAGCAATCGACGAACAGACCCCAAAGTGTGGTAGAAAGTACGCCTCCTTGTGTCAAGCTTTTGACGGTTCGCGGTCTTGGAAAGCCGTGATTTGTCTATTCTTAACGATCCATTTCACTAACCTCCTGCAGAATGTGGGGTTGTCAAATAATCTTTCAATGCCCATGGTAATGGCAAAAGCAGATGGAGACCGTACTTATTTTATAAGGGATCTTTAATGTTTTTCTCTGAGACTTCCTCAATGGAATTGAAAAAGGGTTTTCCTAAAGCTGGTCCTAGCTAGTGCCGGGCAGGCGCATAAATAGTGGATAAGGGTTTCTTTTTCAGTTGCAACATAACAACTGCGACAGTGTGTGTTGTGGTGATCACTGTTAATCTCGCGTTCTGTTTTGGAAGTCGGTTGTTTTTGTTTTGTTGTAGTTTGGCCACATCTTCCTAGGTATGACACAATCTGTTAGCCTAGTCCATCTGACTTAATTGCTCCAAGCGGAATCTGAACTGATTCCGCAAGTGAGCGGTGGAGAGCTGAGCCTTGCCTAGCCAGTTCATCAACAAGTTTGTTTCCATAAACGTTACTATGCTCTCGAACTCAAATCAGGGTTACCTTGAATTGGCCATCTAGTGAGGCTTTCTCATTTCGGCATTCTAGTACTAGCTTGCTACAGGCATAGAAAGCTATATATGCCTCCTTTATCCATTGTTCTATATTTAGCTTCCAATTGAGTACATGCGAAGTCAGGTATTTTGGTTTCAGTGGTGAAGAGTATCAGTTCAGTTTTGCTCGCGTTGACACCAAGACCACATTTTTTAGCTCAAGTGCTTACCTAACTCAGAACATTTTCCGTGATTTTACTTAGTACGGAGGGGAACTCCCGACACTAGTATTCCCATGTCGTCCGCATACCCGAGAAGTAACACGTACAATCGAAGAAAATTAGAACGTAACGGCTTTAGCAAGACAGAGGTCATCTTCGGAATTGCCTATCCTTGGAGAAGTTGATTCACCAGGTGGAATGATATAAGACCCGTCAAAAAATATCCAAGATTGCAGAACACTAGAAACGGTGGTCAAATTCTTACAAGACTTTTGGACAGAGGTCTCTGCAGGTATGGGCTAAACGATACAGAGACTGATGACAATATACAGTATCAATATGCTATATGACTTTAAAATAGAGACATCACAGCTTGCAACTAGAATCCCAAGAAGTAAAATCCAAAGTACCTATGATGTTAGTCAAAGAAAGGAACGAACTTAGAAAACTCGTGGAATATGAAAAGAAACCAAACAAAATTTAGTGGTTTCCCTGGCAGCAGTTTAAGCACATATGCATAGTTAGATTGTAGCCTTTCTTTGATATAACTAGACAAATTTGGCCACAACTTCTGTCTAACTCACGCTCGTCCTTTACGATACCACCGACTTCTGTATGCTATTTACATTTCCAAACCAAGTGAAGGTAACTACTCCTAGCCCCATAGCAAAAATTGAATTTCTGTTCACCTGAACGAGTCCTTTCCGGTTCTTCGATTCCTCTCCTTAATGATATTAAAATGATTTTGTGCCAATGGAGGTAAAAGGACTCAACCGGTCCTCTGAACATCCATAAATCAATGAAAGTGTCATTAAGCACAGATGTGTGTACTCACATCAGCAAAAGGAGCATTTGACCCAAATATCAGTCATATACTAAATAGCACCAAAAACCCCAACCGTCCTACGCGATATCAGAAATATGAGCGTGTCAAAGGTGGAAATTTTCTCTCGAACATACCGGTAGACTTATGGCACACTATGTCGTCGTCGTTGTCGTCTATACCATCCCAAAATACATTTAATTAAGACAAGAAGGCGATCAACTAGCAGCCATTTCCTCCTAAATTACTTTTCAACAGTCACCCCACCCGGAATTTTCCCAAACATTTTCCGGGTAACCCAGTGGTGGAGTTGAGTGTAGTAGAAAGACCATCAAACGAAGAGGGATACGGAGAAGAAAAAAAAAGCGACAGCGATAAAAACTTTTCCACCAGCAGCAACCAACCCGATCCCATCATATCCTTTTCTTCCTTCGTATAAATGTCGTTTTCAATTTGCACTTTTCTTTTCTCCCAGCGCAGAGTAGCTGCCGGTAAGCAGCACCCGCAGTTCATCCTTGTCGTTGTCCCCATCGCTGTCGTTTGGTAATTGGCTTTCAACGGGTGGAATAGAAAAAAAAAACGAAACGTTGGAACCCGAGTACTGACGCTCTTACAGACACTCAATGCGCTCTCGAATATGAAGACAAGCCTAACGAAAACGTAAACACCACTTCATAGTAATTAAACGTGAATATAACCAGGAGTCAGGGAAGTGGAAGAGCAACGTCGAATAGAGGAGTTCCCCCTCGGGTGCTTTGTGTTGAACCAGGGGAACCAACTGTACGCCATGATAGAACAGCCGCGCGCCTCCCCTGATAGATGACTTCCACTTAACCTTACGCTATATTTTAAGGTCCTAATTAACAGTGTCAGGTGGTTGGGCTTCTTCCGTGTATAATTGCAGTTCAAGGTGCCACTTATGGTGGTCGTGATGACAACGGTAATAGTGATGGCAACGGTAATAGTGGTTTACTATTTTGTTCCTATTTGCGTTCGACGAAAGGAAGACGACAGCAATCCTTCAAGGGTTTTCTCTCTGTGGGATTTATCGTTCTTTGAAATTAGAAGTTTTTATCACTGAACAAGTATACTATTATATATTCCATGAATAGAAATGTTCAAATAGAGTGCTTATCAGGGTGAGTAAGCAAAATGCAAGTTGTTGGTTGCAAATTGTCGTTTGCAGAACAAGTTGTGTAGATATCCACTCCATGTTGCAGCAATCCAACAGAATGCTTATAAGGAAAGACACTTACTCGTACATAGATTCCGGACCAAAAACGAAAGATATGACTGAGTTTCTTTGGGAGATGCACATAGAGTTGCATTACGAAACCACCGGTGGACACTTTTCACAACTAAACCAGATCGAAAGAAGGACGTGCAAGTGTGGAAAGGTGGTCACCAACCAACAATCTATTTTGAAATCTTTTGCACACCTAGTTGTGGTTGAAAGCTAATGTGAAACAATTCAAGTACATCAGTTATCTAATGTCTATTACTATTATATAGGTAAAGAGGAAAAGTTTGTTTATTTGTTTATTTGTAACCCCTTCACTCAAAAACTACTTATACGATTGCGAAGAAACTTTTACTGACATGTCAGGTGTTGCATACGAAATAACATAGGCTTTGTATCATCAAGTTTTATCAAAAGTTGGGCGATGAAAATGAAGTAAGATGGAGAACCGATGTCGGTCGGATTATTGCTAACATAAGCAAAACTTTCAAAGATATATCGAAGAATTGTTGTATGGAAGAATTGTTTGCAGTAAAAGCACGCGACAGTATATTTGTATCTATTGTATGAAGCTTGCAATAAGTTTTATTTTACTACAGCCAGTCTCAAATATTTTCATAATTCCAACTTTCTCCAAACGGAAGGGTTTGCACACTTAAGTCGGAAACTCATCAATTTATAGAGGTATTCGTTATTCATTTATAGTTCGACTTTAATGTCCTGTAGAGATGCAATTGTCCTCGGCATCCAATCTAGATTTGTTTCCTATTCACAATTTGGTCTTTCGCCTTTTACAAATATGTTGTGGAATCGAAACGTTGATTCGAGTGTCGTCTTTAAGCCTCTATGTTGTCAAAAACTAGAATATGTATGATGGCTTGATATATCGACGGCCTTTGGCTGGAGGATGGATCAGCCCCGGAGATGAAGATGGGAGAAAAAACTATCTACACGAATGGATATAGCACAGATGGGAGAGGTGACGCAGGTGTTTGAAGATACACACATACTTGGGGACAAAACCTTCAGTGTATCAAGCCGAGATGGTCACTCTCTTGCACGCGGGGGATCAGTGAAAAGAGGGCCAGGTCAGGTCAGTGATATGTTAATAGCACTGGACAATAAGGAATCGCATGGAACAGACAGACATTAATACTTCACAGGCAAGGAAGTGTCCAGAAGCTCAACGAAAAAGTACAATTGAAAATGAAAGAACACGTAGGGCCCGAAGGAAATGAAAAGGCGGACAAACCGGTAAAGCAGGGATCACCCCCGAACAATTTTCTGCACGAGCCACAGTTTTGACAAAGGGCTTGATTCAGGAATGAGCTATTACAGAACATCAAAGACAAACGGTGTGGACGGATTAATACAGGCCAATATGGCACGAAAATTTGTAAGTCTCTACCAAATGAAATGTTCTAAACAAAGAGCGAGGAGCACTAAAATGCCTACTAGCGGTCATCAGAAGTGCAACATAAGTTCAGGTATAAATTAAAGGATATAGGTCTTCTGAAAGATGCTACCTACAGCCTTTACCTGTGGAAGACGCACGTATTCTATGCCAATGTTGGGCCCTAGCCAAAAGGAGAAGATGGATATTGGAAAATGATTCGTTAGAAAACGAGAGGATAAATCAGATGTAGGTGTATGGTTTGTGCGGTGCGTGTGCACTGCGACCTTCAGTAGATCTATTGTGTCCTCCAAACTAAGGATCCATTCGATGATATGCTCGATTTAGAGCACTTCCTCTAGTCCAGCTGTTTTGATGAACCAAAATATCTGATGTGGATCCAGCGAAAATAGGCCTGTCTCTGATATGAGATATGCACCTAGTCGATGTCTGCTTTTGTCGAGGTTAAATTGCGCGCATATTTTGATCGCGTTAATTTCTGCTTGGAATATACTGAGGAATGTTCCCAGCGATTTTGAGTATCAAGTCCTGGGCCCGTACACGCTTGCCCCAGTGCCTATAGATGTTTTCGATCCATCCGTGTACCATTTAATAGTATGTTGTTTGAATTGATACTTATCGGACTCACTGCAAAAATCCTTTTTATTGTTCAGATTTGAGTCATATTTTCTCTCGGAGCAATATTTCTTTCATCTCCGGGCCAGTCCAGAAGCGATATCGATTTGGATAGAGTTTCTAGCTCTTTCCTTGCAATGTTTTTTCCTGTCCAGACACCCTCTTTGATTACTCTAAATAGTGTCTCCCTTGCCATTCTTTCTAGCACTATATGTAGCGGAAGTAGTCCTACGATCACAACCTGTGCTGCTGCGGGACAGGTTTCCATGGCCCCTGTTATACAGATGCAGGCTTGTCTTTGCATTTCGCCTAGGAATATTCTCGTCTTGGTTTTCCTTGCTTTGCTGCACCATCATCTAGCTTTCATCATGTACAACCACCTCAGGGAGACTGGGCTGCACCCACAGGCGATTAGTCAGACAATCTTCAAGCGAATGTTACCTAACACGGGGGATTGAGGGCAGGAAGTATACAGAAATCTGAGAGTATCTTATGTTAAGACCACTGTGGGAGAGATGTAAAAGGAGTCAGTAAATTAATGGACATATAAAGTTGACTAAAAACACAACTTTTAGCTGCGCCGATGGCGGCCACATAACGTCATGTTGCTCGAACCACTTGCTTATAAATGCAAAGCATAATAAAAGATATTTATACAAACAAATCATGTCATTAAATGAAGTCATAGGAACTTCTAGAAGTTCCAGAATTTTGAACTGAGAAAAAAGTTAACCTTAATACGAACGATACCCAGTTCACCGGCGTTTCAATAAAGAATATGTCTACTGTGTCACAGTTTTAAATCGATCAAATAATCTAACTCAGGGAAACCATGCAACATGGCAGGGTCGTATATCAATCATCGTGAAATCAGTTGAGTTTCATGAATTCAATCTTTTTCTTCTTCTTCCTTTTTCAGCGAGGCTATGAATTCTAAAACAGGGAATCATAACCCTCCCAATTAACCGCATTTCTACTGATCCGGGAAAGCCGCGCTTCTTTTTTTTTCTACAATACTGAAACCTGAAAACTATCGGCCAATCGCTCTCTTAAGCATTTGCTACAAAATTCTTGAGAGCCTCATTTATAAAAAGAATTGAAGGGACCATATATGAAGTTATTCCTTACTGCGAAGCAGCAATGCGCATAGGTGCGAACGCAGCACTATCAGGTCCACACAAACTCAATGGCTACTCAGTTTTGAGTAACATAGCGCCATCACCACTAAGGTACCAAAAAGTACCGGTTAGGAGAGTTACCAAAATGCAGGGCGATCAAACATGCAATTCATGAACACATCAACGAAAGAGGCTCGTACGGCTTGAAATCACACAAACCTTCATTATTACTAGCTACGAGGCTGCACGAGCTAAATTTTAACATCGATGAAGAGTTGATGAAGTTTTCGGGGGCTTTTCATCAAGTAATAGCGTTATTGCCATACTCATTTGCTCTGTTTCAGGCTTTGAGCTATCAAGGCACACATTAATAGAAATTAAAACATTAAGAACTGACCCTGTATATTCTTTATACAAATGGGGTACGACAACATCCAGTGCTTGCGAGTGCCGAAACTCACTAAGCTATAAGCCATATCATATCCGGTGTATTCCCCTCCGCAGGTTCAAAAGTACGACTAAAGACATAGAAAGCATAACATATGATGCTCTTTACTGACTAGCCAGTCTCCACACTAAATTAGGACAACAAGTACAATTTAATTTACCTTTTAAGTTGAACGTTCATAGAACGCATTTGAAAGATAAACTAGAGTTTAAGGCGAAGTGAGACACACACAAAATAGTTCAAACACAAAACACTGCTACGTATAGCAGTCCTGAAACTCCCTTCTTATGATTTTCGGTTCATCTTAATTAAATCTATAAATCATAAGCCTCCAACTTACCTTAATATCTAATTATTTACGAATAATTGCCATCCCATCCATCTAATTAGCTTGAACGCCAAATAGACTGGTATGATTGTCAGCAAAATGTAAAGATAATAGGTCCAGCTTTCCGTCAGATCTTCTGTCATTACTGCAAAGAGAGGAACAAAAAAAAACGAAAAAAACAAAAAAAATCATCATCATGTCTAAAAATAAACTCAGCAAGAGTAATAAAATGGAAAATTTAATTTTAAAAGAACAAATTTCCACCACATTGCCGATTTGTGATAGCTTATCTTGCGGTGAGCGGTCTTCCAGTTCAATTTAACACCACCACTAGCGTCAGCACCAGATAATCTAAGAGTCGTCATCTCCTACACAAGACACCCACCAACAACGATTCATCTGTCCCCTCCCTTCCCATGCTACCCATCATTTGTATCTTTAACGCGGTCATTATTCTCCCCGGGACGGTACGCCCCAGTGTAAGCATCATCTGTTCATGAACTACCACCTCCTGGCCCATTGGCAATTTCCATCTCATTCGGGACACGAACTCACAAACAAATATGCTCTCTATCTGCTGCGTTGTGTGGTGTATTTCTTGCTGCCCTGTGTGGTATCTGTGTGAATATAAAAACAGGTTGAATGTGCCAGGGAAGAGTTGAGGTACTCCTGCTTCATCTCTTTTGGCATCCAGCTGTCATACACTATTCATTCATTCAGTACTCCCAGTATAGACCATATTGACAGTCACGTAGAGTTAAGCCAAATTGACGTGGAGCTACACGTAGACACGTATACGCACATATGCATTGGGCGCCATACAACACCCACCGGAGTGCTGAGATGGATTCTGTGGACGAGCAACTGACAGCACAGACGTCACACGCTTTCTTTGGAATTCTTATCACGAAATAAATACATTCGACCTTATCTCGGGTTCACTTGATGAAATTAAAATCAACCCATCACTATAGGTAGATGGAGCTCTATGTAACGAGGAAATACACTAAAGGACGCTTCACGATGCTATCTCGCACCCCAGGCGCAACCGAACTGAGTCCAGTGTATTTGCCAACGAAACCCATGGCGAATATAAAATAAATTCCCTGATGTTTGCTGGATGAGTTGGTTGGCTTTGACGTCTCAGAAATATGATTACCAATAAAACAAGTGCAGACGACGAGAAATCATCTTATTGACAGATTTTCCTATCAAAAGCGCGGAATTCTGTCCCGACTCACGTCGTGGTGGCCTCAAACAGTGCGGCGGATTTTTATATCACATCGTGTATCGAAATACTTTCTTATATTGGCAAATTTTTTACGAGCTCCTGGGGCAAATTATTCTGTGGAATTGACAGCGTGTTAATATTGTTTGGTGTTTTATTTCCACGAGGAGGAAGTTTCCCTTGTTTTTCTTCTTTTTTTTTCTGTCAAAAAAAAAAAAAAAAATTGACAACGAGATAAGACATATTTCAACTATATCTGAAGGTAAAGCAATTTTTCTTCTTCTGGATACTTTATGGTAAAAAAAACGATACTTTACATAGCTATACCACGTATCGAGTGCAATCTTCTGGATGCGATTACTTTGGATCATAAAATATTTGTTTCCATTTTTTATTCGTAAAAAGTAGCTTAACAGGGCGGAAACACAAGTACACGCAGAGATAAATATTTAAAAAAAAAAAGTTTTTTTTGATACTTATTGGCTTGGTATGTCATCGGATGAGTTTGATGGATGTTTTCAATCAGTAGCAGCCAATAAAGTGGGGATAGACGAGCGGGTCTACAGTACATTTGCGAATTGAAATTCAATATTTTGAATGAGGGGAAGCAATAGAATATCATGTCAAGTAATGAATAACCGTCTTGAATGACAGAGATAATATATAAGATTGTCAGAAATATAACGAATTTGAGGACGTGAGGTGGAATTCTAAAAGGAATAAATAAGAGGGGATCATACAAAATTGATGCAGAATTACACACATTTCGTGAGAAACATGATTAGGTACTTATTATTAGGATTATTTGCATCTCTGACTTTTAAATACCACGGTTTTAGAATAAACCACACTGCATGTCAGCTACAACTTAATCTCCTGGATGAGTATGACACAGGCATCAAATATAAATCCTGTGTGACACGTGTATTGAATAAAATTTGCAGTTTAAAGTGTACAACGTTTAACGATTACTGAATTTTTTTTCACAATTTTTAAGGCAGAATTGTAATATTCTGAAATATTCTACATTTGAATTTGTACTGCCAGGCGATGAATAAAACAACAATAATCGAATAACGAAAAACAACAATGGGAACTGTTGGAGTACTATTCACGAGAAGGAATATTTATCAATGAATGGTGACGATAGTGCAGTAGTAACGTCATCGAAAACCATGCTAATGATTCATAGTTCAAATAATGATATCAGGAAGTATATATTGTATTTATTTCTCATGAAATATAGGAGAAAAAACTCTGTTAACCAGAAGCAAAGACAAAATAACAAAACAAATCTCCCCAGTTATTTAGACGGGAGTTTTCAGAAACTTAATATCAGAGATTCAAACCATTTTACCAATTTTTCTCTGTCCCTCTATTCTGTCCAACGCCCGCGCACTGTGTAAAACATTTTAAGGGTAATCATAAACCCCTGAGTGCGCGCAAATTATAAAAGAAAAAAAACTTGGCGCAGACACCTGCTGATATCCAATGATCAACTCTCAATCAACTTGCTAGTTGGACCAATAGCTGTGCTCGGTTTCAGTTCAAACAAGATCGAGTTGGTCTATTTCATTAGAAAATATATATTTTCCTGAGTGATTCATAAGTATGTAAGAAGGCGGGCTCCGCATATGGGCTGCAGCCAAACATCATGCACTAGTTGTACACTTAAGTGGAGTGAAACCGATCTTTACATATGGCCAGTGTCGTGGACTGCACGGTACTGGAGAAAAATTCTAGCCTAAAATTACTAAAAATAAATTAAACGAATAAGAATTTACGGCGCTTTAGATCATGTTGCACCTCATCCCCATCGACATCGAAAAATAAATGACTTCTACTTGTAACTCAACATTAAGATTGGAGCACTCCAAGCAATGGACCGATTCGAAGCGGTGGCTGACAAGGCTGTATACATTCCACTACTATTTTTGACAATTATCAGCGCTGTGCTTCATAGCGTTTTGTCGGTGAAAAGCGCTTGAACTCAATGGAATCTTACAACCTACCTCAAACACATTGATTGCGTAGATAATGTTTCACAACAATAGGTAAGAATAATTCAAATCAAACTAAAAACTAACTCCATCAAAACTAGGATTCTCAGCTTAAATACCCCTTTAACTTCGCAAGTCAACATTGCTGGACAACAGATCAAAAGATTACAAGACTTTCGATACCTTGGGAGTATTGTTTCGGGCGGGGGTTGTACCGAGTTCGATGTATGCACCTGAATCGGCAAAGCCACTATAGCTTTGGGTACGCTTTTGAAGATCTGGAGAAGTAATGCCATCAGTTTATATGGAGTCAGTATTACTTTATGAGTCCAGTACTTGGAAGGCGACCAGCATTGCCACAAGGCAGCTGAAAGCTTTTATTAATCGTTGTCTCAAAATCATATTACGGGTGTTCTGGTCAAACTGCTTATCAAATGAAATAATGATGAATACGTTTCGAAAGGACGACAATTGCATAACATGCCAAGCTATGCAATGGAACAATTTAACCCAAGAAGGAAGACAAGCTGATGGCCCTAGAAAAACGTGGCGGCGGATGGTTAAATGGGGAGGGACGGCAGTTGTGGAAAAACTGGAGAGAATTTAGATACATCGTCAGGAAGCGAACATGGTTGCGAGTAGGTGGGATAGATGGCCTAAGATCAGTAAGAAATCTGCGGAGGAAACAAAACACTTGTTCTCCTTATCCTAACCGACATTGAGATGCAAATGTCGGTTGCTAAGAACCGTTTCAACGATCTTAATGCTCTCACCATTATAATAAACATTTTGACACAAACTTTGTGGTTCGTGTAGTAAAATATATTTATCTATAAACTAACGCGCAGACGAACAGACAGAATTGAGAGACGTTTGGCCAAATATGAATGTGAGATCATTTGAAATTTAAAATCAAACCGATCACACTTGTAAAATATGCGGCGTGGTTCTGAAATTTCCAAGGCGCATTTGTCATGCGCCAAATTAAAAAAAAAAAAGTTTCATAAGATTTTCTTGAGATTAACTATACAAAGACAAGCAATTTTCTTAGCAATTCCATATTCGAAGTCGCACAGAGTGAGTATGAGATGTAGGTAGTGTTTTAAAGAAATTCATTGCAAATTTCTAAAGTCTAACTTAAGAACTACGTAACAGAATTCAATAAAGTTTGGCTCCAGCTAATAACTGATGTACAAGAAGTATATCAGCGGCATCACGATGTGCCTTAAAGGCTTGTGGACCTAACAATTTTAGTCGGTACATATAGGGAGCTAAGTTGATTAGGTCACTCAGCTCAGGCCCCATAACGTAAAATGGATGAATCTACGTAGAACAGCTTCGATTCTCTGAATATGGAATTGATGTTAGGGTGATCAGACTTGGCTGGTGTATTCAAGGAGCGGTTTATCGAAGGTTATATAAAAGGCCGTGGGGGTTACAAAACTACGTCAACCAACGCTTAATAAAACAAAGTGCTGAGTTTGCTCTGTTAATTATGTTTTCAATGTGAGAACGGAAATTAAGTTCAGTACTGAGAGAAAAGTTCACTAGCAGGCGACGACGGTTACGAAAGAAAGTGGTAGGTTGACACTTTTTTGCGTTGAACTGTAAGACGTTTTCCGGCACCAGTAGCAGGCAAGTTTTCTAGAGATCGTCATGTCGTCTATATAGATCATGTGATGAAAACGTCGACACCATTTATAGTTATAGGTTTAATTGTTGAGGCCCAGGTTCACCCTGAACTGTAGCGCCACCTAAGTAAGTAAGAAGATCAGAGGTCCTAAATGTATACATTTGGTTTAAAATAGATGATCTGAATATGACGCTATACTAACGATCTTCTGGATACGACTTAATCCATAAAATAAACATTGGCGGAAAACCAAGGACTCTAAGTTTGACAACGATTTGGTGAGAGATTTTGTTGAACGTTTTATTAAAATTAGTAGGCACGAAGTCCACTTGGCTGGTCAAACGGTAGTGCATGCGATCATATGAAAACACAAGCGTTTTCACTCAGCTGAGGCCTACCAACTCCTACTCTCAACCTCCATGCGGTGACAGCCGGGTGCCTAGTACCTTAATCCAAGAAATGGGTAACCAACCCCGTTTGGCGGATTCTTGGTGGCAGCAGATGAGAGAGGGGGGGAAGAGTGCTTTTCTCACTAGAGCGCTTCTTCCTGTTCCAGGCGGCAGCGGATGAATTCCCTAGACGGAGTCAACGGTGGCGTCTATAGTTCCAGTTAGGTTGAACTTAGTGAACACCTTGCGCGAGCTGCTTCGACGTATTCGGATCACAGGTCGGTAAGGAATTTCCAATGTTGGTCAGGACATTGGAATAGAGATGGTGGCGGAGGAGCACTTAACGGACCAACGGCAGCGCTCATACTCCCGTAGTGGACTACTGGCACCGGTGTACCCGGCCCCTCGTCCTAGGGGAATAATTAAGGAACTGGCCCTCCAGGTTGGGGGTTGTGCCGTCGGGGTAACTTCCCTACCACGTAAAAACCGCATGGTTCCGAAACAACCAAAAGCCTCGGATAAGGATGACTCAACTAATGACGACCCCAGCAAACGAAATAAGGACAACGACCTTCGGATCTGTACGTGGAATGTTCTGTCCCTTTACAGACCAGGTGCAGCCGAACAACTAGCAGAGGCCCTAGACTGCTATAAAGCAGATATTACCGCCATCCAGGAAGTGCGATGGGATGGGCCGGGCAAAAAGAGGATGAAAAACTGTGACATCTACTACGGTGATTGCTACAGAGGCAACAGGCAACGCTTATTCGGATGCGGATTTGTCATACGCGGCAGACTTAGGCAAGAAGTCTTAAGCTTCCGACACGTGAGCGAGCGTATTATGACGATCCGGATCAAGGCTAAATTCGCTAACATAAGCCTAATATGTGTTCATGCCCCCACAGAAGAAAAGGACCCTGCCACCAAAGAGTGTTTCTACGAGCTCCTCGACAAAACATATGAGCAATGTCCTAAATACGACGTTAAAATCGTATTGGGCGATTTTAACGCCAAAATAGGAAAGGAGGACGTCTTTGGTAGGGCAGTCGGTAAGCATAGCCTACACGACACCACGTCTGATAACGGACTAAGGCTAATTGATTTCGCTATGGAGCGAAATGTCACCATAGCAAGCACATGGTTTCCTCATCTCGATATTCATAAGCAGACATGGCGGTCCAATGATCATGTAACGATCAACCAAATTGATCATATTGCGATCGACGCAAGGCATGCCTCCAGTATTCTGGATGTCCGGACCTTCCGAGCGGCCAACATAGACTCGGATCATTACCTTGTTGTAGCCAAGGTACGAATGCGGATATCCCAATCTGAGCAACAAAGAAGAATTACTGTGAGAAAATTTAACGTCGAAAAGCTACAATCGCAAGAGACCGCCAGACTCTTCGCTGAACGCGTATCCCGAAATCTCTCAATCACCCCTTTGCCGCCAGCATCAAGTACCGAAGACCAGTGGCAACGCTGCCAACATGCCATCAGAAACTCCGCGATTGATGTGTTGGGTCTCGCTCGACCACCACCGCGAAACCCCTGGTTTGACGAAGAATGCCGGCGAGTGCATGCAGCAAAATAAGAGGCATACAAAGCGGCGCTGCAAAGGAAGACGAGAGCTGCTCGTGAGCTCTACGAGCAAAAGAGACGGGAAGAACATCGGCTTCTCCAAAAGAAGAAGAAAGAGCATGAGAAGCGCGCGTTTGAGAATATCGAGAGTCTATACTCCAGGAACAATGTACGGAAGTTTTACCAAAAGGTAAAAAGAACGTGTCAGAGAAGTAATACCCGTACAGAAACCTGTAGAGATGAAAATGGAAACCTCGTAGTAGAATCACAGTCGGTGCTGAGAATATGGAAAAACTACTTCTGCAGACTGTATAACGGCGACGAAGACCAACATCCCGCTGTCAGGCAGAATGAACCATTCAACATAGACGATGATAGTCAAAATTTCCGTCCACCTGACCAAAACGAAGTGAGGATAGCAATATCCAAGCTTAAATCCAACAAGGCTGCTGGACCTGACGGCTTACCGGCCGAACTTTTCAAGGCAGCTGGGGATGAATTGGTAGAGTGCATACACCAACTCATTTCTAATATTTGGTCAGACGAGTGTATGCCTGATGAATGGAATCTCAGCATCGTTTGCCCGATCCACAAGAAAGGAGACCCCCTCAACTGCGCCAATTATAGAGGCATCAGTCTCCTCAACATCGCATACAAGATCTTTTCTGCGATATTGTGTGAACGCCTGAAACCCTTTATCAACAGCCTGATTGGACCCTATCAGTGCGGTTTCAGGCCAGGAAAGTCCACCATCGATCAAATCTTCACACTTCGGCAGATCCTGGAGAAAACCCAAGAATTCCAAATCGATACTCACCACCTCTTTATCGATTTCAAGGCCGCCTATGACAGCATCTATAGAGAAGAGCTTTATAGAGCCATGTCTAGTTTTGACATCCCTGCCAAACTTGTCCGTCTGTGCAGGCTGACGATGGAGAACGCTCGCTGCTCCATCAAGGTCGGTAATGACCTCACCGAGACCTTTGATGTCAAAAAAGGCTTTAGACAAGGTGACGCGCTGTCATGTGACTTCTTCAATATTGTACTTGAACGGATTGTGCGGAACTCACAAGCCAACACCGGAGGCACAATCTATTACAAGTCTGTACAACTGCTTGCATACGCCGACGATATAGACATTATCGGAAGATCTCAGCGGGCTGTCACCGGTGCTTTTGCAAGCATTGAGGCGGAAGCGGCCACAATGGGTTTGGCGATAAACGAGGGCAAAACCAAGTATATGCTGTCAACTAGAAGGGAAAACCAACACCGACGAATTGGACAAAACGTCACCGTGGGCAGCTATAACTTCCAGGTAGTAAGGGACTTTGTCTACCTTGGCTCTGCTATAAATTCTTCTAACAAAATCAGCGTAGAAATCAATCGAAGAATAACTCTTGCCAATCGCTGTTTTTTTGGGCTTATAAGGCAATTCAACAGTAAAGCCCTATCTCGAACAACTAAGGAGACTCTATATAAGACCTTGATCATCCCAGTCCTGCTTTACGGCGCTGAAACATGGACTTTATTAAAAGAGGATGAAGATATCCTTGGTCGCTTCGAGAGAAAAATTCTTCGTAAGATTTTCGGTCCCGTTTGTGTTGACGGGTTTTGGAGGAGAAGATTCAATCACGAACTATACGAGCTGTACAGCGACATCGACCTAGTCAAAAAACTGCGTATTGGACGTCTGAGATGGCTAGGACATGTAGAGCGAATGGACACCAACGCTCCGGCCCGCAGAGTCTTCGAATCTAACCCGGTGGGACGACGCAGTAGAGGGAATCATCGCCGTTGGTGGCGCGCACAAGTTCAAGGGGACCTCGACCAACTTGGAGTGCGCAACTGGAGGCAATTAGCTAAAGACCGAGCTAAATGGAGAGGCTTGTTGGTTGAGACCCAGGTTCACCCCGAACTGTAGCGCCACCTAAGTAAGTAAGAAGTCCACTTCTTTATCGTTTCCCAAAGTACATAATGTGATCTTTCCTTTAGGAACCCCTGTTGCTTAGGAAGGAAGATTCACTTGCAGTGGAAGAACAAAGAGTAATGAACGATGCTCTCAAGAGCTTCAGTATACATAAAAGTTTGGCAATGTGTCTGTAGAGTGAAATATTACTCTTGCAAAAGCGAGACCGAGTGACAGACAGACAGACACGTGTTGAATCCATAAGTGTTCCGTTTTACCCTTTCAGTTCCGGAGCACTAAAAACAAACAGCCAACTAAATAACTGATATTTGACAGTTTTGAATAGGACAGGTGAACGTTTTCGAGTTTTTTGAACATTCAAAAACTCGAGTCCATCGTGAAACATAGTAGCTATCGCTTCAAATACAAACATATTTTAATCTACTGCAAGAAAGTGCAATTATAAATTGCTTTATTAATCAAAGTACTGTTTTTCAAATGGGCTTTGACAGAGAAATGTAAAAGATTCGAGATGTGCAAGCCGTTTGCACAATTGTATCTACCAAACGTCACAATTTTCTTAAAACAAATAAACATTAATAATTATTATAACGACACGTACGGTCATTTACTCAGACCACACGATACTGTCTTTTTTCAAGTACTTATGACGCCCCAAACCACAGCGGGCGAGTAAAGAACATTAAAAGAGCTAATATAAAACGATATATTTAATTGGTTGACTGACAGCGAATGATTGATGGTGCTTTGAGAAGCTTGATGGATTCTTGCCGTCGGAGGTGATAGTAGATTAATTTTCTCAAAAGGCACCGCTGCTCCATTAAAAGATTATCTCTCTGGCGTGAAATTAGATTTGAGACTATTTCCAATGATCTTATTATGAAATTAAGGTTTGTTCAGTTTTTATGCTAAGCTTTTGATGTTATTATTCTGTAATCGAAATATAAAGGTGAAAATCAGTGTGACGAAATAATTGCTGCATTGTTCTGCATTTGAATGGATATTTTAGTAAATATCGACAAGTATTAGACGCATTCAGCCATCATCTAGAGAAACTTATAATAGAATCTATCCTTGGGAAAGATTCTTCGAAGATGTGGGGAACTAAGATAAAAGCACAGGGTGGCCTGCCTTAAATTCAACGCAATTGCGACCAGACGGCCGGCCGGCGCACCGCTGCCATATATCTTTAAATTTTAGACTGTCAAACATTTGAGATTATTTGACTTAAACTTCGGCTATGTGGAAACGTCTAAATATACATAAATGGTGTTTTTCTTTCTGCTCAGATAGACCTTGCGAAAGGGACCGAGCTGTCATTTTGCTCACCCTTTTCAACACTCACGCTTGAACAACGCTACCAAACTATCTAAGTTTACTTTGAAAATCGGTCGTCGATTCGCGAAACTTTTAGATTACTTATGGATGAGCTCGCGTTACGGTCAATGAAGACTGTTACCGGACCATAATCAATGAATAGTTCTTTAGGAATATCGATGGCACTGGCGACCAAAACGATCAACTTATTGAAATTACAATTTGTCGATAATTTGATTAGGAGAAATGAGAGTAACAATTGACCTCCAAAATCGTGCGATTTGACACTTCTCGGTTATTTCCTGAGGGGTTACGTGAAGTTACTGGCTTATGCTGTTAAATCAGCAACAATTGACTTCTTGGAAACTAAAATTGTTCGTGTTATTTGGGACTTAAAGAGCTGTTGCGCCAAATATTTATTTATTTATTTATTTTTTTTTTGGGAGATACGGCTACCATTGTCCGAAAAAAGGGAGCTAAAATTGGACGGATAGAACAGCCCAAAATCATTTTTAAACATTAATGCTATGAATTGGTCTTTTGAATAAGAAAAATATTTTTGATTAAAACTTAGTTTTGTGTATTTATTTCTAATTTAAAGTTCTATCGGGCTTAAAAAAAGTTACGAGGCTGTCAGAAGTTACGAGGTAGATGAAACCATTAGCAGGCGGGTATACTTTATGTTGTACCCGAGAGTGCTAACTGCTAAAAGGAAATGGGCCGATAGTGTTTCGGTTGAGAAAGGCTGTCCGCAAAGGCAAGATACTTCCCCGTTACTGCGGCGCTTTGTTGTCGATTCACTGCCCACGAAAGTGCAAACTTTGAGCAACTTTAAGCATCCAAACGAATAATTACTATGTTTAGCTTCTCTTTTTGAAACAAAAGGGTATAGCGAAGCATTAGAAAATAGATGAAAAAGGGAAAAGAGTAAGGTGAAGATGTGCGTTAGTTTTGAATTTTGTAAATTTTAGTTTTTCAGAAATACTGAGGACGACAAGTTGTTCCACATTTGTATTAGTGTTGTGCAGCTAGAGTACGATTTTCTGAACTTAGCGATAAGTCCGAAGCATGTTCTGAAGTCTAGACATGTGCAAATGATGCTACACGAGTGTTATGACTTAATGGAGGGAGTGATGGGACACAGCTATGTACTTCATTCGAACACTTATGGTGTATACATGGACAAAGGCGTGCTACGCATCCAACATCTAGAATACAGGAGCTACCATGGTCAATGAAGTAGAGTCTTGGTCTTTGTCTTTGTGCGGAAATGTCTTAATTCCAATATTTTTTGTCACGGAGAAATTTTAAGAGTGCGTTGCAGACAATTAGGCAAGAGTAGAGTACAGACTTTGGATTTTCTCAGATGGACACTTTAGACGACAAGACGAGGTTTGCGGCATACTTTAGTACACTATCGGCATATAGCGATCACCAGACGATTTTTCGCCTATGCATCTACAGTCTGATGGCCAAGGACTGCAGTCAAATTTAACTATTTTGAATAATAATATAAAATAGATATATATTTTCGAATTAGTTGTCCCTTTTCGTGTTTCTAGCACGATCCATCTTAGCCTCTGGATTTTTCCACAGTTCTTTTCTGGCATTGATCACTCATGTCAACGCTAGCATCTGTAACAGTAAGCTGGTTAATCTTCTGGGCTTCCAACCAGTTGTGCCCCAAGATTCCCCTTCTTCTGATGGCTAGTATCGGAAATCGATACAATATATGTGCCTCCGTCTCAACTTCATCCAGGCATAGTTCACAGGTGTCATCCTCCAGAAGACCCATCACCTTCGGGTTATACTCGAAATTTCATTAATCTGTAGATAACGCTACCACTCATTTAAGTGTTCTTCGCCCCAGGCTTAGAACTTCTCTGCGAGTCGTGCCAATCGGCATTTTTACAGCCATTTTTACCTGCCTACAACTTTCCGCGGTTTACCACCTTCTCTCTCGGCCATTGCCCTGCCAATTGCTGCAAATCGTTTCGGACCAGAGAACTCAAAGGTTGACCCTTACTTTGTTTTCATTACCCTCAGTGCCTACGTGTCCTTTCACCCGGAGCAGCGTCATTATATTTCGAAGTGAGCACTCATTGAGTTTCTGAACACATTTTAATGCCAGTGATGTACGTGTATTGATACCTGTTTGTTCCATTCGTTTAATCACTGACTGATTGTCCAGTGTAATACTGTCCAGTAATAAAAATAACAATTGAATTGAAATAAATGAATTGAATTGAATGGAATATTTTACCAACAACCTGACTATCTCTCAGGTGCGTTGGATCGCATGCAATCATCTCAGTTAAGGTATTGTACATTTCCCCAAACTAATATGACAGGCTAGTTCTAGTTCTTCTGAAAATATCTTCTGCCCCCGCTCTGCCATCCATCATAAATCCACCCGTAAATATGATTATCACTAATCTTCCTTTCCAGAAGTGTTTTGTGATACCTTTTGGGAACACGCAATCACTATTTTAAATTAACCAGACAGAGATACAGAGAGGTCAGCTTTTGCTTAATTTACTGGCACTGGACTTGAGAAGAATGAAATCAAAGACTTGGAATTCAAGTGTATTAGCTTCTGTCAATTTGGGCGGAAAGCACTGCAGAACTATGGATGCTCTACTAACATGACCAGCATGGGTATCATTAAAGACTTAACGTTTAAATCTTGTCTTGAAAGCGAAGATAGGATACAGCAATTCTTTTTTAAGTCACCAGCTTTCGAACAGAATGATATTATATACCTTGAGCCTTGATTACATGAGAACTAACTCAATCCAAACTATATAGCTGGTCAAAGTTCTAAGTTTACCTAAAAGTATGAAGAAAAGTTACTAGATCCTTCTTCAGAGGTTTACGTATGTATTAACAGTGGGTTGTGTTCATGGCTGAGTGCTTAAGACAAAAAGAACTAACCACAATCATTACTCATACATTCATCGTTGATCTGTTGTGTGTTGCACAGAAAGGCGAGTACTATATTATTACTTAACTACCACGCGATGGTCTTCTAAGGAATTTAATACTTTACACCTTGAGTACCCCGTAAAAGCTGGTAGACAAGGACTAATATTAGTGTATTATGATTGGCTGCTCTTAGAATTTGAAATGAAGACTTCTATTTGCAGTAAGCACACACTAGATGCCCATGCCTCACAAAACAACGGTCCAATCTATTCCAGGATTGATGAACGAATACGATATGTATAAAATTTTATATAAATTTTCCTTTTCAACTCAAAATCAATGCACACCTAGGATACTCCTTAGAATTTCAAAAACCGTTCAATGTAATCGACAAGTCAGACCAAGTAAAGCACCCTTGAATAGGCAAGCCAAGTTAGTAAAAAATAAGATTAGAGCCTGATTTGTCCGGTCAGCATTCATTTGGAATATTCTTGCAATACAATCTTAATCTTGGAGTGCATAACATACCACAACAGTGTCGATGTCCTTCTAAAACAATAGAATTCCCTAACCTCCTGTAGAGATTTCAAACATGTCCTTGCACGACATACTACGTTGCAAGAAGTCAACATACTCATATATGCAAATGACGAGGTAATTCAAGTGGACACCCTACATTTGCATAGTGTATGTTCTATCCCCTACCAAGAAGAATCTTCTCCAACCTCTCTATCATCGAGGACACGGAAAACTTTCCTTTCTGCACCGCATTCCTGTAACGACAGATGTCATCGATATCACAAAATTGAGTTTTCGATTTGACTTTCAACGCTTTATCGACTTCATAGTATCTCTTTACCGAAGGGGTTACAAGTTACACCAGAGAAGAAGGCTGATGCTTACCCGATGCCAATGGGGACTCTCAGAATACATTTTAAATTTTAAATGCGTTGATAGAGGGAAAACTTTTACTACAGAATAATTTATTCGATTTAACCAACACGGAGAGTGGTTGAGGTTGTCAGGCGAAAGTACTTGAAATTCCTTTTAGGGACGAACCGACAATCGTATTGAAACGGTGGCAGTAGAAGAGCCCCGGATGGGCTCTTCACCGGGCTCATCGAGGTGCTAATCCATTTTGTTTTCATTTCCATAGTTGGAACTTTTGTTTTATCGGTTTGGTTCCGTAAAGTTTATTGTCAAATTCGGAAAACTTGTTATCAACTTTTTTTTGGACTCAATGAGGGGAAATAATTTTTTTTTTTCCTAAGTTTGTTTTCCATTTTAAGCGACCCACGTCCGCCCCATGATTTTTCAGCGTCGTCCCTTCCGGTTGGTTAAATGGATGCTTTTTGCTTAAGAAAAAAGGGTTTTTTGACGAACAATTTGCTCAATTTATGTGGAGGTACTTCGTGTTGGTTTGATAGGGCGAATTGGAGTGGAAGCGCTAGCCCTTTTTTGATCATTAGGAATTGGGTTCTGTTGACATTGATGGAGGATTGATTACGGTAGACAGATTTGATGATATTGGAGTCTCGATGCATGAAAGTGGTTGTTCTTCAAAAACTTTGAGGCTACTTGATATCTATCGTAGAAGTTTTACATTTTGAGTGATTAGGTGAGCGCCACTTGATATTGTTTTGAAGACTTCTTAGGACTTGTTAAGGCTTTGTGGGGTAATAAATCAATCAAAGTGTTACCCAATAGTTCAAGGCGAAGAAGACGGCAGAAAATGTTTATCTTTGTGGTAATAAATCACAACAAACTTCAACTGCTGGCCGATAAGGAAGAGTGATATCTTTAAATGAAAAAATCGATAAGAAATGAAAGAGGACAGGAGGGTTAAAAGTATTTGCTTTGTCGGCTGTTTTCTAATGAAATTCCTTAGTTAACAATAAAATAGAATGCATTTTTTTTTTCCCGATTTGTTTTTTATAGTAGATATACTGAACGGATGTTGCCGTCCGTACACATTATGTTGTTTGACCAATGTCGATTGTCCTGAATGGTTGCTAGACTAAAGGTGGAAACGAGCACAAATTGCTATTGTATTGTACATATGTATAAATCTAGGTGAATATACAAACAGATACAAGGAGATATTCCACAATGTAGTCCATCATGTATTCTATTGCCGGATTAAGATAGAAGGTCGAAAATTAAAATGTCAAATTCTTTATATCTGCATATGAGGTTAGCAGCCATGCTACTCTGGTACCGATTGCGTGGAGTTTATAGAATAATGCCTTACGTAGTACTGAATCGAAGGCTACACGGAAACCGACAAAAAAGGCATACAACTTCTTGTGGTGGTTTTTGTAAATTTCAGCGAAGTTAATATTGTTTTCTGTATATTTCGTCGGAAATTTGTCGAAATTTATATTCAATCTTTCACTAGAGAGGCTGACAAGAGGTCAAAGACTGTCTGATAGTGGTCTGGAGAACGAGAGTATGGATCTGCTTCTGGCACAATAGATCTATCTAGTCGCAGTGCCTATACGTTATATAACCGTGGCCACGAACATGTAAAAAAATGGATCTGCTTTGGGTTGAAAATATTTCGATTCACTCTACCAACAACCCCGTATTGAGAGAAATGGAGAGGAAAATAGCCTGTTGCCGGACAAACTTCTTGTAAGTTTTTTTTTTTTTTTGCTGATTGTCATTGCAGGAGTCAACAGGAGATGACCGCAAGACGGTGATCTGTCTCCACTGCTATGATGCATGATGGTCGACTCTCTATTGAACACTCTAAATAGTTCCAACGTACTCGTATATACCCATGATGATGCTACCGTACCTTCTGTCGGGCCATGCCGAACGATTGGTCGTTGGATGGTGCACTAGAAATGGGTTTTTGATCAATCGGCTTAAAACTAAGATTCGCGGGTTTGCACAGCCAGTGCTAAACGACGACACTATCCGAATTTCGAATGAATCCCTATATATAGAGGTAATTCTGGATAATTAATTAATTATTCATTAATTCTGGTCTTAACTTATTGAGTCGAAAAAATCCAAGTCGCTCTCATTTCGCTTTTGTGACTGCCTTTTGAGCCAAACTTCAAGGAACGGCCTGTCCGACTTTCCTTGTGTTCAGGACTAGCTCCAGCCAAATTCTGAGCCATTAATGGACCATCGAAAAACGTATTTGAATTTTCAGTTATTTACTTATTTAAGTGGCGCTACAGTTCGGGGTGGGCCTGAGCCTCAACCAACAAGCCTCCCCATTAATTGACTCCAGTTGCGCAGCCCAAGTTGGTTGAGCTCCCTTTGAACTTGTGCGGGCTACCTACGGTGAGTATGCTGCTTTTATTTGTATAAGATGGCAGATGAGTGCTGGTACTGAAAAATAAGCTCCTAATCACTGAAGCGATTCCTTGGCTTTCTTGAAAGACAAGAAAATTTAATTAAAATTGGAAAACCAGGATTTCCGCTGAGTGGTCCACTGAAGCATTTTCCTGTCCCGACAAAAACAAAGTGCATATTGATTGTGATACTAACTTTCTACGACCTCCTTGATCTCGTTCTCATCTGCAAATCTCCGGCCTCGCTGCTGCATCAAAATCTGAAAGACCACGCCGAACCTATCGATGTCAGGAAATGCCTTAAACATCTCGCCTTGTTTAAGGCATTTCCGCGCTATCATGCGATCTCTATCACGTCTTTTATAAATCTGTACAACTACTCCCTTACGCCGATAACATTGACATAGTTCGAAGAACTCAGTGGGCCGTTAATGGGGTGTTTGCGAGTATTGAGACAAAGGTAGCAAAGATGAGTTCAGCAGTCAATGAAAGTAAAACAAAATATATGCTATCTGCAAAAAAAGACACCCAACATCGGCGTCTTGGACAGAACGCCACAATAAACATATTTAATTTTGAGGTAGTAAAGGACTTTGTCTACCTAGGCGGTAGGTGACGCAAACAAGACGAGGGGGACCTTAACCAACTTGGCGTGCGTAACTGGCGGCAAATGGCTTGTAACCCTGCTGGCTGGAGAGGTTTGTTGGTTCAGGTCCAGGTCCACTCCGGACTGAAGTGCCACCTAAATAAGTAAGTAAGTTTCTGGAGATAACACGGTCACCGAACTTCGAGTGCACTATTTCGAGTTTGTATGACCAGCTGTGTGGCATGTGGCGCCGTCTTGTTGAAACCACGTATTTCAGGTTATTATCTTCAAATTTATAGCAAAAATAGTCCGTCAACATGGTCCAGTAGTGATCTCCATTGAATCTCCATTAACTTTGACTGCGTTGCCAGCATCATTAAAAAAAAATTGACCAATGACTCCTCTAGCATGAATGCCACACGAAACAGTTAATTTTTGTGAGTGCAATTGCATTTCGTGAATGGTTTCGATTTGCAGACTTGCCCAAATGTGACAATTTTGCTCGTTAACGAGCCAGAAATTGGCTCCATCGCTGAGAATGATAACGGGTGCGCCATCTTTTATGTCGGTATGTAAACATTGAATAGCTTTGACATTTATCAACTGATAGACTTGAGTAGACATGTTTTTGAAACGTCAATTCAATACAATTTTAACCATGGGTCTATAACTTAATTCGTGCGGTTTGCTAAGAAATGGCGTAACTTGTATTATTCCATTGTTATTATTCCATTGGAACATGCGTTGGAAAGCTACTGTCATTGTACGTCATTTCAGTATATGTCATTCATTTGAAGCGTAAACAACATTAATTTTTGTTCAATCAAATATGTCGAACTTTGTGCCTGAAAAAGTGTTTTTGCGGGGAGTTCTTCTTCATTACTTTAATATGAGGAAAACTGCTGCCGAAAGTCATCGTAGTTTGGTGGAATTTTATGGTGAACATGCGCTAGCTGAGCGAACGTGCCAAAAGTGGTTTGCATGATTTAAAAGTGGTGATTTTGGCTTGGAAGACGATGAAGGTCCTGGGCAGCCAAAAAAGTTTGAAGATGAAGGACTGGAAGCATTACTCTATGAAGATTGTTGCCAAACACAAGAAGAGCTCGCAGAATCTTTGGGTGTCACTCAAGCAGCCATTTCAAAACGTTTTTCTTAAATAAACGTTCAAATTTTGAAAAAAAAACCGCACGAATTAAGTTATATACCCATAATATATATATATATATATATTATAATCACAATTAGAATAGACAATCACCCCACAGTGAACCAAAAATAAAATAGAACAATCACTGAACTGTCAATCTTTGTTCATAATAGAAAACCATGTAATTCACAATCGGTGTTTTAGAAAAAATTACTTAAATAAAAATACGGCTATGACCAATCCTCCTAGATGTCGAATTCTTTTCTCCTTACTCCACATTCACTTACAATCTCGTAAACGTGTCAAATTGTCATAGCGCAGCACTTAGCTTAATTTTTTTATGAACAAAAATCAATCTCCTACCTCGCTGCTCATAGATAAAAAAAAAATAAATTATTGTACTGTACACTCTTTTTGTCTGAGAGTAAATAAAGTCTAACAAAAAAGTAAATTAATGACAGATTTTTTATTGACACTTCGTGCCATCCTGCAGCTATAAACCTTAGTCCTCTTCATCCCTCATCTGCATAATATGTCACTGCATAAATATTACGACAAAAAAAGTGGGATAAACCGTATAAAAGCCACCATCTTGACACTTAAAATTTTACGCCAGCACACAGTTGTCTATTAAAAACCCAACGACAGGATGGAGCATAGCAAGCTATATTTCAGGGACGAATGAATGTATCTGTGGTGTACAGTGCGTCGATGAGTGCGTCCGCAAATATGGCTTACATTGCCCAAGCTCATGTATAACTCGACGCGGCAACAAATTAGGCGCCACTTCAAACCACTCCTATGATATTTTTTTTCATTTCTATTCTAGGTTTGCTGGAAATAAATTTTTACATTGAAAGGCTTACGATTGTGTGCAGGGTGTGCAAGGGAGGGACTGTCTATGGCTCAACAGCAATTGAATGCAACTACAGCAAAATAATCATAATAGGAGGCAGTTGTTGCACATTTTCCAATTTGTATAGCTATTCGAATACGAACGAAAAATAGGATACTAAGTGGCAATTTGAGTGGACTACAGTTGAGCATTGGCTTGGGGTAGGATACAACAGAATCATAATAATTATCAGCATCATCATCATGGCTGTCGTCACTAGAAATGAACTCGACTGCAGTACATGTATTCTATGAGTGCGGGCGGGTAAATCAGATGCTTGCACTTGATGGTTTAATTGCAAACACTCGAAAATCAGATGTGTTTCAGATGGCAGTGGTACAGATTGTTTCACACTCTGAAGTGGATGAAATGTAGTCGAATTGTTGGAAGCAATGAAATTCTTTGAGGGACAGGTAATTGCGTCCTAGAATGATAGCTGTTATGTCATTGATTGAAATGCACATGATTATGCGGCCTACGCTTTTGACACCTTTAATTATTTTTTTTTTATAACGTATGAACTCTCATGACATTAATTCAGTACTATTCTCCAAGTGTTGCACTCAAGCCGTTTATTAGAAGCAATTGCAATCAAAGCAGTATATTCGAGGCCGCAAGTAATTTGCATTGATGTCTCGTAACACTAACAGATGAAGCAATTACAAATCAGAAATATTCGAGGTCAACAAAGTGAACTTGTTGATAGTGAATGATGTGTTTCATTGGAAAATGGTCGATGACTTCAATGATCAAAATAAAAGTCAATCAAATATTTTATTACAACCGCATCCGTTAAGTTCTCTTCTGTACAAGCGTACTTAATATACTTATAAGGCTTCTAGTTTGTGAATTTAAATTGTTTTTTATTAAAATCATAGCCAGTAAATATTGAACGACGTAAGTGTTTCTGTTATTTCTGCCGTGGACATTTTATGCAATCAGTCTTCCTCTTCTTTTTATTACGGCGAGGTTATAATTTGAACTCAAGGGATCATAACCCTCCCACTTCGCTGCATTTCTACTGATCCGCCTGTGGGGTTCACCTGTTTGACTTCAGGAAATATCGGCAAGCCTCTCGATTTTGTATCACTTTTATACTGAGGCAAACCAAATACTGGTGTTTTTGCATTTACGTATAGATACTTTGGATTTATCTGTGGTTAATTTACCCGCGGCAAACCAGCACTGATTATCAGATAGCCGTATTATTTTTCGCATTCGGCCAACTAATACCCGCTCAACGTTAATCATGGTGTGTGACATCAGATTGATTGAATGGTAATTATTACAGTTTGGCGTATCATCCTTCCCCTTATATACAAAGGAATGTAACTTTCCTTCAAATTGATTCGCCGTTGGATCACCTCTCATAAGTTTCGAGATGAGAATCATGATCCATCTGAACCGGATGTCTCCAATCATTTCCAGAACTCAAAGGGTATCTCATCTGGCGCAGCCGTTTTTTTTTTTGTAGTATTTGACCGCCTCACTATCTTCTTCGACTGTAATTTCGAATATTTGTTGGTATATACTCTTGGAAAGTATAGCCGGGGAAACTGTTCATCCAAAAGTCGTCCACAATAGTGTCGCCATGCAGAATTTTGCCGTCCACCACAAGAAGATGGCCCTGAGTATTGTTAATGAACTTTGGCGAATGACTTCTTTTACCGGCTATTTTGAAGGTAGTTACGCAGTTATTCATTGTTTTGTCGCAGCTCCTGAATAGCCTGGTTTGTATCAACAGCTGAGGAAGATATTTCCTCCAGGTTCCGATACAGCGCTTCATACTCTCGCTTGGTGCTGGGCACACTTCTCCGCTTGCTTCTTGCAACGTCTGTATTCCACTTCAAGGTGGACTTTTTCGTATCTATAATTAGAGGGGCACTTTGACTGACCTTTTATAGGAATTGGGGTAGCCAGTAAAAATACTATCCACACACCCAGGAAGTTCGCATCCTACTGCTTTTAGCTGGCCATATGGCTAGCTTAGTTGGAAGACTTATACTCGTATGCCTATGACATCAGGTGGTCGGGGAAAAAAAAGACTACGAATCAAAAGCAAAAACAATACAACAAAATTATTTTCCCCAGTTATCTGGACACCACCCCCGGAGTTTTTCTGAAACCTTATATCTAGGTTTTAAACCACTACACCAATCGTTCTCGTGCGCGCAAATTATAAAAAAAAAAACAACATATGGACTCGAAAGCACGAGAAGCTGCCAGTGAATTCTGTATATGAGAGATAGCCGTAGAAGCATCGGGAGGTAAAGAAACAATTAGGTTCAAAAATATGGGGCAAATAGCAGTTGTTTATTTTGTCTAATGTAGGCCGTAAGGGTTTAGATATTCTCCTGTTATACTCGAAAAATGCTTTTCGCTTTTTCGGTGACACGTTTTTTTTTTTTTTTTAAGAAAACTCTAATCCCAGAGCACTCAGACTCTCCGGTCCATTGTAATATTATAATTGGAAAAACTTCGATAAAATTCATTTTCCTTTGTACTCATGTGACTGATGATTGCTGTTCCCACTGGGGCTTGAACCCACATACTTCGGTTAACGAGCAAATAAACTACTCACCGCACCATTGCCACCCTCTTCTTTCTTTGACAAAATTTAATTTATCGTTTTATCAGGAGACATTATTTTAATCAATTTATAGGTATGTGTAGGAAGAGAGGGCCCAAATATCTGGTACGTTCACTTTTCACTCAATTTTGCAATATTTCCCAGTTATTCAAAAATTCTTGTTCGAGGTAGTCCTTGCCCTGTAGTTCCTTATTGTTTACTTATGTATAAAGATCGAACCGCGCAATTTTTAGACAAGGATGCTGTAGTCGAGTAATCAGTGAAAATTGCACGGTAACAATGATTAATCGCGGTTTTCCTCTGTCCTCTTGCGTACTAGACGCAAAATTTTGGAGGTACACCATAAAGGACACCCAAACAGGAGTAAATAGACAGGAACTACCTATAAAGCGTTGATAATACCATTCTGGTTATAAGCTTAACATTCTCTTCATCAAGTTGAAAATTTTGGTGACTACTTTTCGATTTTTGATTGACCGAATTCCAGACGCACTATCCTCTAGGATACCTTTATCGCACTTAACCAAATTGTTCCCGAAATCCATTTTGATAAGTTTTGCTATGAGAGCCGGGAGTGGACATCATCCAAAGCAGTTTATATGGAAAGGTACAAACACCTGATAGAGGTTTCTTTTCACAAAAGGCTACACCCCGTCCTGGAAGATTCAGGTAAAACAAACTATTGGGTGTTCTTATTTTATGTTCTTTCGCGTAGATTGACATATACAGCCAAACGTTTGACAAATTTCGCTGACAATCTGGGTAGATCCGTAATATTTTTTATGTAAATCCTGACAATTTGCGGTTTGGCGGTGTTCTACACAGTTTTGATATAAATGCAAGTTGATACTTGCTCAACCCTGGATAAGATGATGAGCATTAGATTCTCGCAACAAGAAATTATTGGATTGCTTTTGATTGCCCACTTGCTCAAACTGCTTAACTGGATCCCATTTGCCATTCTCGCTGGCAAACATTTGACCATCGTAATCGTAGCTTTAGTAAATCTACCGATTGGTCAAAAATAAACTTCCGAAATATTTACTGAATAATTACAAGGTTTCCACGCTTTGAATAAGGAGAAACCAGTTCTTTCACTTTTGCTCTAGGTCAATAAAAAGCGTTCAGCAGAGTACATTTGAATATTCTTTCTACTTCTTCGTCCTAGCCTTAGTCCTATTTTAGGTCGGCTCTTCTTGTACGATATCGCCAGGCTGTTTTGTCCCGGGTTGTTTGAGTGTTTACATCCCTCTCCCGCTTGCCATTCTTTATGGTTTTATTCCAGGTTTTGGGTGGTCTTTCCGGATCTTTTCTCGACTTTGGTAAATCCAACACTTGCCTTACTGCATGGTCGTCTGGTCTACGCATAACACGTCCCTACCATCGAAGGCGGTTCTCTTGGAGCTTTTCGCAGATAGGTGTTACTTTAGTACTGCCTCTTATATGCTTGTTGCCGACTTTGTCCAGCAACGTCACTTCGGTGGCCCACCTCGGTATTCGCATTTCAGTGACATGAAGTTTTTGTACGAGTTTCTGAGGTCCAGCTATCCGAAGCATACATCA
Source organism: Brachypalpus laphriformis (assembly GCA_945910035.1). Classification (NCBI taxonomy): domain Eukaryota; kingdom Metazoa; phylum Arthropoda; class Insecta; order Diptera; family Syrphidae; genus Brachypalpus; species Brachypalpus laphriformis. The sequence goes on from OX246753.1 coordinate 42,878,128, forward strand.
CTGTAGGTCTGATAACTGGTTCATATATTTTGCCCTTTAGCTGTTGTGGGATCTTCTGGTCGCATATGTAAAACACCTGATGCGGCCCGGCAACTTTACCAGGCACACTGAATTCTATGGGTGACTACCCACTCTATTAACCCATCGCCGCTGACATGTGAGCCTAGGCATTTAAAGCTGTCTCTGTAATGAGTTGGTCATGGAATCCAACTATTTCAAGAGCGTCCACCCATAAAGAAAGCCTTTGCTGCAGAATAGCTTTATCGTCTGTTAGAAGGGCTATATCGTCAGCATATAACAGCGTCCACGGTAAGCTTCCCTGGATTTCGCGGGTCAGGATATCCATCACTAGATTGAACAGTAATGGGGTCAAGGCTGAGCTTTGGTGGGCACCTACTTTTACTTCGAATTTATCCGAAAGTCCACAGATACACTTCAGTTTGATTGTTATTTGGTGGTATGTCTCACAGACCAGATCTATAACGCGTTTTGGAACGAACTGCATTCTGAGGGACTGCCATACAAACTCTCTTGGCACTCAAATGCCTTTTCGAGGTCAATGAATATGCTGTAGAGGTTTCTTTTATTAAGGCCATGGTTTTCAATAAGGGTTCGTAGAATATGGCTAGCATCACCTGTCGATTTTCCGCTGACGAAGCCGAATAGATTTTCGCTTACTTCAATGATGTTTCTAATGCGCGCATCTATTACTTTCTCCCAGATTTTGAGGCAATGTGGCATGAGTTTAATCTTACGGTAATTTGCGCAGCACTTTACATCGCCTTTGCTTTTATAGAAGGATATCATAAAGCTGTTTCGCCATGACATGGAAACTCCTTCGTCGACGGCTTTCAGGTGGTGCCTCCATCGCCCAGTTTGTTGAACACATCTGATGGAATCTTGTCTGGGCCAACTGCTTTGTTCTTTTTCATTTTGTGCACCGCCATCCGAACTTCTTTTGTAATTTCGAAAATTTTGTTAACGATTTATCCTCAGTTTTGTCGTTGCCTCCTGCACGTTGACAACTGTAATCATTTTCAGATATTTTTTATGGTAGCGTCGTTTTAAAGACTTGTACTTGAATACTACGAGTAAGAAATGTGCCTCAGTATTATTTAGTCGGTTACTGTTTAACATTCAACCGAATGATTTAATCAGTGATAAGAAGTTTGATAGGCTTTAGCGAAATTCAACGGATTTTGCGAAGACTTGGGGGGTGGCGATGGTGTAGTGGTAACGTCTTCAATTGCCACGCTAATAGTTCACGGTTCAAATCCTGGTGTCTGTAAGCATTTATTTATTTTTCATGAAATATATAAAGTCAGTCCGTCAGTGCGAAAGCTTGTGTGAACACTACTGCAAAGGCATTACACTGGCAGTAGCTTGGTCATATGACTGGAAAATTTGTTCGCTATGTGGGATAATTCATATGCCTATGACATCAGTGGTACAGAAAAAAAATACTGTAATCAGAAGCAAAGACAAAAATAACGAAAAACTTCCCCAGCTATCTGGACGCCACCCCCAGAGTTCTTCTGAAACACTACACCAAACTTTTTCTCTCTCTCTACTCGTATCTATCCTTTCCAACGCCCGCACTATGTAAAAACATTTAAAGCGACATTTATGGAGTATTTATAACTACATATGCTCATTGCTCACTCCATGAGTATGGTCTGAACTATTCAGGAAGAATTTGCTGTGATTTTTGCATTTTGTTCTAATTTCTAGTATGTGCTTCGATTACATGTTAAGTTACTCTAAGTGACGCATGATCACCTCACTTAATTTTATTACAAGAAACTTAAATGAATATAGTTGGTACTTGAACCAACAACCTACTATTTAGAGCCGAACACATTACCACTGTATTATGCAACAAACAATACTAAGCACGTGGTTGTCACACTTGGAAGATGACGGCCACCATTAGTCATGCTAAATATTGAATTTATACCCGAAGAAGCAACCTTATTTGAGAACGAATCAGAACCCTATGGAGATCACCATTTCGTTGCCCCAAAAAAGGACATAGCAATGGAAGGTTCATGCCTCAGGGCTCAAAGAAAGAATCAGCCAGAAAATGAAATCAAATATGCATGGTTGTGTCCGTAGTCCTGAAGCACCGCACACACCTTTTTATATTTATTTAACTACATTACCGATAAATTTATGTTAACCAATGATCAACTAACTCACTATAAAATCTCATTCTCTCACATCGTAAACTTTTTCCTTAAAAATCATCACTAAATCACCATAAAGTGTACACATTTTCATTCCTCGGGGAATTGGAAGTCTGTTTTTTAAAATTGTATGAAAAATTTATTCATACTAAAAACTTTCCAGACCAGAAATCCAGCAAGGACCAAAAACCCACTTGAAGTAGTGTAGAGAGAATAGATAGTTCTGCGAACTTACCCCTTGGGTTTGTTTGGATGTTACTGCGAATGTAGGTGAAGAACCCACTCAACACGCGCTGCATCGCTTCACTGGAGATGTGATGACACCCTTTGGCGTGTATCCTTTCCGAGGACATGCTTTATTGAAGAATAGAAATCAATAAATGTTCGCAGTGACTGGGGGTACCACAGTTCATTGTCTCTGAAATCCCTTTCAAAAACTCCTCTTTCTGTGAAGCATGCCTGTTCCCTGGGGTAGAGTTTACAAAGGTATTCATTTCCCACCGTATCGCGCCGCCCCAGATATGTGTCGTTGATTTTTTTTCCCTTTACCCCTTAAATACTCAGCACAGTGTTTCATTGTCCTTTGTGTACCTCCTGAGGGCTGGTATGAATCTGGTTCTACTACCCGGTGATGTTGCATAAAAAAAAAAACAGACTATCCCATATATATCTGAACCCAGCTGCCATAAGGACGACACATAAAAATCGACAATAGACACTGGCAATGGTTGTTTGCATTATAGAACACGGCTGGGGTCTTGTAAGTTTAAAAAGGATTATCCTTGATGTTCCTGTGTCGATAATTGAATCGAGTTCAGGTTGGCAACCCCACCGTACATGGGCCACTCGAACACAAATTCTTGTTTATGGGGCACTTGGGGCTCATCGATGGGAATCGATAACAAGCGATTAAATGCTACTGGATCGCTGAATATTCTGTGCCACAGTGTTTTGGACGAGTGTGCGAGTGTGTGTATTATGTGCTCATAAGTTGGCGAGGGTGTAGTGTCACTTTATCCGCTATTGTCCTCGTTTCTTTGTGTGTGCATGTATATTTTCTGTGCTTGTGCTGTTGCCGGAGCTAATGTCCCTCTCGATGGTTGACATTTATTTGTGGGTTGAGAGGCGTGTGTGACATGAAAACAAGTGAGCATCTTTGGAGATACAATGTTTTGGGGGTTCGTAAATTGGTATTTCTTCGTCTTTGTGTGGAAGGTATTTCCTTTGTTCTGGAATTCTGAAGAGATCATTAATGTTGTGGGGATTTATAGGCTTTTAATAACGCTCTAGAGATAGATTCCCTTGATGAAAAATTTAATGTAAATAAGAGTACGCTTTGAGGATTCCATTGATAGAGATGTGTTGGGGGCGGAATGAATATTGATGTCTGGAGGTTTGCTTGAAGTGGGCAAATAAATTTAAGATGGTCTACCATAATCTTGGAATAGCCTTGCGATAAATCTAACCCGGGTCATCAGTTTCTTAAGAGTTAAGAGTACAATTCTTGAATTTAGGACTTCTAATTGGGACTTGAATGCGAAAGTAAGTAGCTCTTAAGATACATGGATATATGCTTCTTTACAAAGTAATAGCTTTATGAGTTCGCCCCGGTTTTACTTTCGAATGAGGGAGCACATGTCTAGACTCAAGTTGGTTACCATCGCCGAAGGTTGAAATATGGAATCAAAAGCCGAGTGCAAGAAATTGTTTAAAATGTTCGAGATAAGTTCGGACATCACCCATGGATCATGTACCGATACCTAATGTCATCTGAGTTTCAAACCTTTTCGGGATTGGTAACACTAGTGCACTCAGACGCAACTGTTCCATTTACTGGAATTTCGTTATCTTTCGTAGAATGTGGAATTAGCGCGTCAGTGATAAGGAGCCTATATCAGTACTCACCACATCAGTACCGAAGATTAGCCCAGCGATATGAGCAAAGGCTGGACAATCGAAAAGGTAATATTCAGCAGTATCGTCGCCCTCTAAACAAACGTCGCAGACTGAAGTGTTTATATTTATATTTATTATATATATATATTTCATATTTATTACTCGTATATATTTCAACATCATTCACAGTAGACTTTACATCATCTTTAAGTAATAAATGCGAAATAGTACACGTGAAGGATTAAAATTAGTTAACATTGTTCGTAAGAAGTCGAATTGTCAATGAAAGCCTTAATGAAGTAATCAAGAAGATCCAACACGGGTTTATAAGGCCAAACCTTGCGACTGAGTTCAGAGATCTCCTGCATTCTTGAAATGATTTGGAAATGATTGAATGGTTGAGCAAGGCCTTAAGTACTGCCTTGCTATCGCTTTATGCACAGATACTCCGACTCTTCCATCAATTCCTTACAAAACAGTTCATAGCTATTATGATAGCGTAAGTCCCCGCTTGGAAGGCAGATGCATGCTTTTCTAACGAGTAATGAAGTACTTTGTTGTCGTCTTTCAAGAAGACACCATCATCAGACCCATGACTAGTTTTGGACCGTTCGTGAAAATTCGACTACAATCCATTCCGGCTTCAGATTCTGGTTGGAACCAGTCCTGAACACAAAGAAAATCGACTTTAAATCTGCGTAGCAGCCGAAGTTCCGGTGTCATTGTCTCCAGTAAGTAATCCATGAGATAGTCATAGGATAAGTGTTGCGCAAACTGCAGTATGGATTATACCAAAAGCCATCTAAATAGTTTAAGATGATAATGAAGATGATGATGATGAAGTTTTAAGAGGTAGGTTCAACAAAGCATCTAGATAGGTTGTCCGATTAGTTTTTAGAAAAAGTGGGTTTATTGTCTTTCAATGTATGTATTCTCCTTTAAAATTTAAATCATTTTCCATTTGATAGAACCGGTTTTGGTTTTGGAAACATTTGTTTCACTCTGAAGCCGATGCTTCAGAAAGACACTCTTTGAACGCCCCTACAGCCTCTTCTGGCGTTGGAAAACGTTCACCACGCATTTCATTGTTGATGAACGCGAACAAAAAGAAGATATTAGGCCATAAATTAGAATAATATGGGCAATGGTTCATTATTTCGACATTTTGAAACCTCAATAGACCTCATTGAATTGTTTGAGTAGCTGTGTGCGAACTAGCCTTGTCATGATGGAGAATGACAAACTGATTTTTGTTCGTTTTACCCAATTTATTGATCACTTCCGGCGATCATTGATCATTTGGCATTAACAGTTCTTCGATCCTCTAAGGCCACAGTAACAACATGACCCAACCGAAAAAACAGGCGATGATTTTTTTCGAAATGCTTCGAGAAGGAGCCACTTTTTCGATTTTCGCTCACTTTGGAATACCCAAACAGCCGATTGTCGCTTAGATTCGAGCTCATACGAGTTTATCCAGGTTTTGTCTCCAGTAAGGTACACATTTTTCAAGCACCAGGATCGAATTTCCTAAGCATTTTTTTGCACCACTTGACACGAACCTTTTTTGAGCATCGGTAAGCTTGTGTAGAATCCAATTAGCACAAAGCTTCTTCACAGCTAAATGTTGGGGTTGGGTTGCTTCTATCCGTTATCTTACACGCCTCAATGTTTTCTCGAACAACTGCACTGAAAGGACGACATTCACGAAGTTCACCAGTGACGTAAGCACGCGTTTAATTTATGCAAACCAATTATAAATTGTAGCATTGGATGATACTTCATCACCAAAAGCCGAACAAAGTTGTTGTTGAGTTAGGCCACATCATAAAATATTACCCAACGAAAACTGTCACTAAAAACTTTATTTTTTTTCAGTAAATCTTATTTTCTTTACGAGTACATATAATAAAATTGTAGAGGGTTGAATGTTCTTGTCTTTCTGTGCGCGCATCACACGGAAACTACTGCTCAGAATTTGATAAAACTTAGCATAGTGATAGCTTATATCCTAGATCAAGATTTAGGGTATATTTTATCCCGAGAAATGAAAGTGTTCCTACAAGATAATCAAAAAGTATTTTTACATATCATATGATAAAACTGTAATTGTAAAGGTGTTTTACCACGAAATTGAATGACGTTTTCGCAGTTGCATTGTCTAGAGTCTAATTTTTAATGGTGTATGTTTTATCAGTGGGTGCCGTGGCGTAAGTGGTTAGTGTGTCGGATCACTACGCATGATGTTCCAAGTTCGAATCCTAGAAAACACCAACAAATTTTTTCACGGTCCCACCTCTGGCGAGCGTCTGACAAACATCCGAGAGTATTGTTGTCACGAAAAAGCTTCTCAAATAGCCGTTCGGATTCGGCACTAAACTGTAGGTACCTTCCATTCGTGTGGAAAATATAACGCACACAACATGAGTGGTTGCGAAAAGCTAGGCTCTAGCGCTTAGAGCTGTTGAGCCAAATATTTTTTTTTTTATGTTTTATAATTGAGGTCCGTCAGAGATCCAAAAGCTGAGATCTAATCAAAAATATCGTTCGCAAAAAATTTCGCATTTCGGTCTACTGACTTTTTTTGACAAATAAAATTAGTACGAATGCTATATATAAATACAACCCACATTTTATTGTGTTCAAAATAAACTTAAACTGCATGTACCAGTAATTAAAAGACCAAGCGAAGCGGTTACAACCAGCTTGTTGTTAATTAAAACACACTGTATAAACGAAATCACTTAACGCTTTTGAGGTGTCAATGTTTACCATAAAAAATGTGGAATTTTATGAATATGATATTTGGAAACGGTAAAAGAATCAGTGCTGCCACATTCTAAAATCTGATCGGACAACCCTTGTAGAACGGGTATATTCCGAAAAGCTCCTGTGCAGCTCCTGTTCAATTCAAAAGGCTATCACGTATACATACGAGTATTTATGCGAAAGACCTTCTACTAAACGTATATGGAATTGGACGGTCTTATGATAACCTTGAAAAGTTTCAGAATAAGGCTTCTTGGCATAATTTAAGAATTTTTTTTAAGTATTTGTACTTGTTTAGATAAAATATTTTTTTATTAAATGAGCGGCACCGAACTTTATATGCTACGTTGGAAATTGAAAAATCTTAAAAAATTTCCAAAAATCACATACCTTGGCATGTTGATTATTCGATATCAAAATAATCAAAGTCGATTGTAGTCGAGATACGATTTATGAATTTGATTCAAAAAGATATAGGCTAATTTTGTAGAAACAGTGAACGACTACTCCTGGTCTCCTGGATTTGATGATTGTTTCGGATCTACCATTTGTCCTTCTGCAAGGCCAATTATCCTTAGATGGTATATTTGACCATGACTTATTATTTTGCACTTTCGATATTGAGTTTGTATATATACCTATTGCTTAGACTTTCCAATTTTGGCTAAATGATGCCATTTTGGCAATCGCTGCCGGAGTACCGCAAGGAAGTGTTCTTGGTCCGGTCTTGTTCTTACTTTACACTCGAGATATACCATAAGAAGAAGGCACTGTGTGGACGTATGGAATACAACTTTGGGGTTGTGCTAAACGAAACAATAGAGATATCCTATAATCTTTTCAAAACAAAGTGCTAAGAGTCATAGTAAATGCCCCATGGTATATCAGAAACAAAAATATTCACAGAGACCTAGGAGTAACTACCGTCGATGACGAAATAGCGAACTTTGATCGAAAACTCCGTATTCGTCTACATAGTCATTGCGACAACATTATACTCCAAATTCTGGACGAGACAAACCTTGTACGCCGACTGCAAAGAACGAAACCGTTCGATTTAGCGCAATAAAGACTAGCCGCGTTTAATGGCGGATTTTAGCAGGTGCTTTTGCTGGAAAGCTATCTGCCCAACGCGAATATTTTTGAAACTAAAACTACTTGATAAGGAAACTTCGTTAAACCAGTAGAAGGGAGCTGTTTTTAGTGAGTAAAAATCTCACCCTAATATGAGCACATAGTGTCTATGAAGATTTTTCACCTACCCACAAAAAAAAAAAAAAATGTTTCCTCAAATGTCAATGACAAAGTTCTCTCTAGTTCTTGAGCTATTTGATAAACTGAATATTTGTTTGTCATTCTCACAATGAAGTTACATTTGTGACTCGCAGAGCTAAGAAAAGCCTTTTTATATCCAAGTTGGATACAAACCAACCTGCTCTGTAAAGACCTAGGGTCAATTGGGATTGGCAAAAAGGAGGTAGTTCTTAATTTCTCTGACCCAGAGGACCTAAATAAGACATTTATTCCGAGTGAAATTTTTCCAGGAGTCTTTTTACCCAGCAATAAAGCTCTTTACGAATCATCAACGGAATTTGAATTTGAGGTCGTGCCATGTACGATGTGTTTAAAAGCATGCGATCGATTAAGTCTGATGCAGTTAGAGAAGATGGGGTGCCTTTTATTTTTTACTCAGTTCAAGGGAGATAGCCTTGTGTGCATTTCTTGACATCGAGGGCGCGTTCGATAACACTAGCTACGATCAGTAGTAGAGGTATCGAAGAATCGACCAACCAATGGATCAGGGCCATGCTGGTAAGTCGATTCATTACTTCCTCCTCTGGGGGAGTGTCGGTGTCCATAACTGCAGCCAAAGGCTGCCCTCAAGGAGGAGTTCTTTCCCTTCTGTTATGGTCTATAGTCATCAACAACTTGTTAGTAGATCTTCACAGATCAGGCTACACCACCATCGGTTATGCTGATGTCTTGACGGTTTTTATCAGAGGTAAACACGGCACGACAATTTCCAACGTCATGCAAAGTGCAATATCTCAAGTTGTAGAATGGTGTAACAAAGAAGGACTATCCATCAATCCTAGTAAAACCGTTCTGGTGCCGTTTACAAGGAAGACACAGGTCAACCTTGAATCTATAGGTATTACAATCAAAGGCACCACACTAGTTTATTCCAGCGAGGTCAAATATCTTGGTGTAATTCTTGAAAAACGACTTAATTGGAATTCACATATCAAGTCCGCCACTGAGCGCGCTACTAGAGCACTGTGGGCCAGTAAACGCCTATACGGCAGAACTTGGGGTCTCTCTCCTAAGACGATACATTGGTTGTACATAATGATGGTTAGACCCATTATCACATACGCGGCCATCGTCTGGTGGCCAAAAACTCTCCAGCAGATAACGGCAAACAAGTTGCAGAACTTGCAAAGAATTGCCTGTCTTGGCATTACAGGTGCGATGCGCACCTGCCCTACGACAGCTCTTGAAGCTATTGTTGGGCTTACACCCTTACCAATCTTCATTAGGAAGATGACTGCTAGATATGCCATCAGGCTGCAGCTAGATCACGAGTATAAACAAGGTGACCTTGTGGGACATTTAAAGATACTCAACTCAATCCCTAAAAGAGACATGTTCTGTACTTTACCAGATATTATGGTCAGGCAACACTGCTTTGGTAGGTTATTCGAGGTTGAAATATTGGACCGCGAAAACTGGTCCAATGGTCCCTTATTTTCGGATCATAACCATCGAACATTGGGGTTTAAGTCAGGAGATTGGGGGGTGTATTAAGCTGTTTCGCGACGTTGTAGATGAGTCATTCTTTCACACGTCTAGCAGTGTGGTTAGGGTTTGGCTTGTTGGAATAAAAATACCCTGTTAATTCAAGTTTGTTTGCACTTTCCCTTAAATTGTTTTTGAGAATATCTAGGTACACGTGCTGGTCCATAATACTGTCAATGAAAACTAAATTGCCGACACCGGATGCACTCATACACCCCCAAGCCAATACACTTCCACCACCATGTTTTACAGTTTTGATCAAATTCTTCGACTTTAACTGCTCGTTAGGTTTTCTCCAAACACAAGCCCTTCCATCCGAAGCAAAAACATTGAATTTGGATTCGTCACTAAAAATAACGGTATCCCAGAAATTTTGTGGTTTATAGAAATGAGTTTTTGCGAACTCCAGCCGTTTTTTTTTTTTTGTTTATCTTACTTATCAATGGCTTTTCCTGGGCACTCGGCCGTTATAACTCTCTGATCTCAACACATTTCGCACTGTTTCAGGGACAACGTTAATATTATAGAGTTCTGAGATCATACCTGTTAATTTAGGTGCACTGGTCATTGGTCTCTCGTTGATTTCTTTTAAAAATGCTCTGCGATGATTTCTTTCCAATTTCCTTGAGCGTCCCGAACGAGGTCCATTGTCCAAACTGTTCGTTTCATTACTTACTTACTTAGATGGCGCTACAGTCCGGGGTGGACCTGGGCTTCAACCAACAAACCTCTCCAGCCAGCACGGTTACGAGCCAGCTGCCTCCAGTTGCGCACGCCAAGTTGGTTGAGGTCCCCCTCCACTTGTTTGCGCCACCTACCGCGAGGTCGTCCTCTACTGCGCCGTCCGTCCGGGGTGGATTCGAAGACTTTCTTAGCGGGAAGGTTGGGCTCCATCCGCTCTAAATGACCCAGCCATCTTAGTCGCTGTATGTGAACTCTTCTGGCTAAGTCGATGTCCTTGTACAGGCCGTATAGTTCGGCATTGTACCTTCTCCTCCACTCACCGTCTATGCAGACGGGACCAAAGATCGCTCGAAGAACTTTTCTCTCGAAATAACCAAGGGCATCCTCATCCGGTTTTTTCAAAGCCCATGCCTCTGCGCCATACAGCAGGACTGGGATGATTAATGTCTTATAAAGAGTTACCTTAGTAGTTCGAGATAGGGCTTTGCTACTCAATTGCCGTTTTAGCCCATAGAAACAACGATTGGCAAGAGTAATTCTCCGTGTGATCTCTCCACTCATGTCATTTGCGGAGCTGACCATAGAGCCTAGGTAGACAAAATCCTTTACTACCTCAAAATTGTATCTGTCTATTGTGGCGTTCTGCCCAAGACGCCGATGTTGGGTGTCCTTTTTTGTAGACAGCATATATTTTGTTTTGCTTTCATTGACCGCTAGACCCATCTTTGCTGCCTCGATCTCAATACTCGTAAATGCCCCATTGACGGCCCGCTGAGTTTTTCCGATTATGTCAATGTCATCGGCATAAGCGAGTAGTTGTACAGACTTCAAGAAGATTGTACCTCCGGGGTTGGCTTGTGAGTTTCGTACAATTCTCTCAAGTACTATGTTAAAGAGATCGCATGATAGCGCGTCGCCTTGTCTAAGACCTTTCCTGACATCGAACGGTTCGGTGATGTTCTTACCGACTTTGATGGAGCAGCGAGTTCTCCATCGTCATTCTGCACAAACGGACGAGCTTGGCAGGGATGCCAAGACTAGACATGGCTCTGTATAACTCGTCTCTATACACGCTATCATAGGCAACTTTGAAATCGATGAAAAGGTGGTGCGTATCGATTTTATATTCATGGGTTTTTTCCAAGATCTGCCGTAGTGTGAATATTTGGTCAATGGTGGACTTTCCAGGCCTGAAACCGCACTGATAAGGACCTATCAGGTTGCTGACGATTGGTTTTAGGCGTTCACATAGTACGGCAGACAGGATCTTATATGCGATATTTAGGAGACTTATACCTCTGTAGTTGGCGCAGTTCAGAGGGTCTCCTTTCTTCAGGATCGGGCAAACGATGCTGAGGTTCCATTCATCGGGCATACTTTCGTCCGACCAGATTTTACAGATGAGCTGGTGCATGCTCCTTACCAACTCATCTCCTCCTGCCTTGAAAAGTTCAGCGGCAAGGCCGTCGGCTCCAGCAGCTTTGTTGGATTTGAGTTTAGATATCGCTATCCTCACTTCATTATGATCGGGTTGACGGGAATTTTGACTGCCATCGTCACTGTTGAATGGCTCATTCTGCCTGACAGCGGAATATTGATCATCATCGCCATTTAACAGTCTGCAGAAGTGTTCCTTCCATATCCTCAGCACCGACTGCGATTCTACTACTATGTTGCCATTTTCGTCCCTGCAGGCTTCTGTTCTGGCTTTGAAACCCTGGCATGTTCTTTTTACCCTTTGGTAAAATTTTCGAACATTATTCCTGCAATAAAATCTCTCAATCTCCTCGATCGAGCGCTTCTCATGCTTTTCTTCTTTCTGAGAAGTCGATGTTCCTCTTTTCTCCTGCGCACGTAGAGCTCGTAAGCAGCTCTAGTCCTTCTATGCAGCGCCGCTTTGTACGCCTCTTGTTTTGCTGCATGTGCTTGCCGGCATTCCCCATCAAACCAGGGGTTTCGTTGTGGTGGGCGAGAGAAACCCAGTACATCAGAGGCGGCATCTCTGATGGCTTTTTGGCGACGCTGCCACTGGTCTTCCGCATTTGCTGCTGGCGGCATAGGACTTAGATTGAGATTAGAAGAAACACGATCGGCAAAGGTTCTGGCGGTCTCTTGCGATTGTAGCTTTTCGACGTCAAATTTCCTCACAGCATTTCGTTGATTTCCCTCCGTTGTGGATATCCGCATCCGTACCTTGGCTACAACTAGGTAGTGATCCGAGTCCACGTTGGCTCCTCGGAAAGTCCGGACACCCAGAAGAGTGCCTTGCGTCGATCGCAATGTGATCGATTTGGTTGACGATTTTTCGATCAAAGGAGAGCCATGTTCCTTTGTGAATATCGAGACGTGGGAACCGCGTACTAGCTACGACAAAGTTTCGCCCCGCCGCAAAGTCGATTAGCCTGAGTCCGTTGCCGGAAGTGTTGTCGTGCAGGCTGTGCTTTCCGACCACGCTACTAAAGACGTCCTCTCTTCCTAGCTTTGCGTTAAAGTCGCCTAGGATAATTTTAACGTCGTGGCTAGGGCATTGCTCATACGTCTTGTCCAAGAGCTGGTAGAAGTCATCCTTTGTCGCGTCGTCCTTCTCCTCGTGAGGGGCGTGAACGCATATTAGGCTAATGTTTGCAAATTTAGCCTTGATACGGATAGTCATAAGGCGCTCGTTCACATGCCGGAAACTCAAGACTTCTTGCCTAAGTCTGCCTCCAATGACAAATCCGCACCCGAATAGATGCTGTCCTTTTTGTCTGTAGCAATCGCCGTAGTAGATGTCGCAGTTTTTCATACTCCTTTTGCCCGGCCCATCCAATCGCACTTCTTGGATGGCGGTAATGTCTGCTTTGAGACACTCTAGGGCCTCCGCAAGTTGTTCGGCTGCACGTGGTTTGTAGAGGGACCTAACATTCCATGTGCAGACACGAAGATCGTTGTCCTTTTTACGTTTGCATGGGTCGTCAACAGTAAGATCATCCGTATCCGAGGCTGTTGGTTGCTTCGTAACCAAAGGTTTTTTACGTGGTAGGGAAGTTAACCCGACGGCACAGCCCCCAACCTGGAGGGGCAGATCCTTTTTTTTTTGTATCCCTAGGACAAGAGGCCGGATACACCGATGTCAGTAACCCACTTCGGGGATATGAGCGCTGCCGTTGGCCCATTAAGGGTTCATCCGCCACCATCTCTTTTTCAATACCCTGACGTAGTATTGAAAATCCTTACAGACCTCAGCTCCAAATATGTTGAAGTAGCTCCAGTAAGGTATCCGCTGGTCTGTAGACGTCACCGTTGATTCCATCGAGAGAATTCGTCCGCCGCACGTCCTCCTTCTGAGGACCTCTTGCTAGACTTCTGAGACGCATATTTCAGCCGATCAGGTCAACAAGAGATGCCTCGTCCGGTTAGACATATGCGCGCTGAAGTTCACCCAGATGTGCTTACGCAGGTCTGAGTGTTCAGCTGCACATATATCGTCAGACTCAGCATACGCTCATCGTTAGTTCACTATCAAATAGCTATCCAGCGGGCACCGCGTGGAGGTGATGATGCGATTTTGCCCACGAGTTTCATTACGAGTACCTATATCGTTTAATGATGTACTGCACAGTTGCATGGGATTTATCCAAAAATTTTCCTATTTCACGCAACGACTTGCCTTCTTCCCGCATTTTTACTATAAGAGCACGGATATCATCAGAAACATCCATTACACACAGCAAGAAAGCCGGAGCTTCGATTGCGATGAACAATACACAACTAACTGATTGGAAAAACACAACGAAGTGGTTTCCTATTCACTGATTTCCTTGATAACTGTATGGAGACTTTTTTGACTTTTGTTGGAGGTATTTTTGTGAACTTCGTTTGAATTACGGGTGATGTGGTGTGCAATGTGTACATTTGCATGTAAGTATATATTTAGGGACCTGCATTGCGATTGGTCGGGAAACTACTGACTGCCTAAAACTTGGCTTGGGCCAGTAGCGCAACAATCAATTTCGTGATGAAATGCTTACTTTACCTCCTAGTGGTGGTCCCCGGGCAACTATACGTATAAACCCTTATACGTGTAGGCTAAAATTGTAAGTGCGGGTTGTCTAGGGCCTTGATTCTAGTCTAGGTAATGTGGGCCAGCAACCTGCGTTACCGAAAATTTCTCGCTACAGAAACCGACACTATGCATCCGGACAAAGATAGGTTTCTGGAATGTAAAGACGCTCCTTGCCTCGGAAGCGAAGGTCCTTACAATGCCAGATTCCTCCAACTGGAAAAGGAATTCATGCGATATAAATTGGACATTTTGGGGGTAAGTGAAGTAAGATGGTTAGAAGCGGGCGAGTACCAGTCCCCAACGCGTAACACTGTACTACTCTATTCTGGAAGACCATCCGGAAGTCCGCGGGAATATGGAGTCGGACTACTGCTAACAACAACAGTACGCAAGGGCCTAATTTCTTGGCAGCCTCATGGTGATAGGATTTTGACGGCCAGATTCTGGACTAGAGTACGACGCGTCACCATTATACAGTGTTACGCCCCAATGAATAGTTCGTCCGAGGACGAAAAGGAGAGCTTCTACAATCTCTTAAGTGGCGTCTTCAACACAACACCAAATGGGGATATTGTCATAGTGATGGGGGATTTGAATGCCAAGGTAGGCAACGACAACGAAGGGCTCAAATATGTATCGGGAAGCATGGTCTAGGCAACCGCAATGACAACGGCGAAAGGTTTGTAGATTTCTGCAATGCCAACCGCCTTGTGATAGGTGGCACCATGTTTGAGCACAAGACCTGCCACAAAGTCAGCTGGGTTTCCAACGACAGGCAAGCAACCTCCAAGCAAATTGACCATTTTGCCATTAGCCGCCGCTTTAGAAGTAGTCTCCTGGTCGTCCGAAACAGACGACGGGCAGATGTGTGGATAGTACGTGATCACTATCTTATGATAGCTACCCTCCAACTACGGACTGCTGCAGTTCGAAGATCACACGACAACACAAGAATGCCCAGGTTCAACATCGATAGACTTAGTGATCCCTCAGTGCGCCAACAATTAAGGGTGCACTTTTCGCAAGGTGTGGAAGCAATCAGCAGCTCAATGCCCGCAACCATCCAAGACCATTGGTGTGCTGTGAAAAATGTTTTTACATCTGGTGCTGAAAGAATTGTCGGTCGATCGCAGGGAAGACATAGGGCGTGGCTTTCCGAGGATACCTGTAGACGGATTGGCGAACGAAAACAGCTGAAAGCTCGCGTTGCAGCTACCCCAGCACCAGGGAGAAGCGAGCTAGAGTCCCTATATCGCATGAAGATGAGAGAAGTTCAGCGTAGCGTGCGACGTGACAAGCGCAACTACATCAACGCGCTGGCTACAGAAGTAGAAGAAGCAGCACGGAGGTGCGACAGCAGGACCGTCTACAGAATCACGAAAGATCTGACAGGTGGTCGCAACTCCAGCCAACACCCAGTGAAAAGCCTAAACGGTTCCTTGCTCATTTCGGATGAGGACCAGCTCAAGAGATGGAAATAGCATTTTGCCGCGGTTTTAAACCGTGTATTCGGTAGCGATATGCTCCCAAATCAAACTGAGATGCCCGAGGTGAGAAGTTCCCGAATACGCACCACGACTCCCAGTAAAGATGAGATCATTACCGCGATCAAGGCACTCAAAACCAACAAGGCGGCAGGACTTGACGGTATTCCAGCAGAGCTCTCACGAGCAGCGCCCACAACATCGGCTGAGCTTCTGCTTCCACTTATAGATAGAGCTTGGGAAGCTGAGAGTTTTCCTAACGAGTGGAAAAAGGAAATGATTGTCAAGCTTCCTTAAAAAAAAAATTTAATGGAGTGCGGAAACTGGAGGGGTATCTGCGTGCTGCCTGCTGTAGCTAAGATAATAGCTAAAATCATCCTTGAGCGAATCAAACAACATTTCGAAGACACACTCGATGCCGAACAAGCAGGCATCCGCTCAGGATCCTCCTGTGTCAACCACATCAACACCCTGCGGATTATCATCGAACGGTGCGTTGAATATCGATCGCCACTCCACCTGCTGTTCATCGATTTTGAGAAGAAGTTCGATAGTGTCAACAGGGAGTTTATTTGGCGTACTTTACGCAGGAGAGGTATCCCCGATAAACTAACTGCTATTATCAAAGCTACATATGAAGGCTCCAAATGTCACGTTCTGCACAGAGGAAGGTTGTCTGAGAAATTTGAGATCCAAAGTGGGGTAGGACAAGGCTGTATCCTTTCACCAATATTATTCCTATTGGTGATTAGCGATGTGCTGCATGCAGCTTTGTCGACGGGAAACGGAGGAATTCGTTGGACTCTTACATCTCAACTGAAACATCTTGACTACGCTGTCGATGTATGCTTACTCTCTCACAGAATTATGGAACTCCACCAAATGACAGCAGATGTGGAGAGGGAGGCAGGCGTCGTCGGGCTGAAAATTAATACGGCAAAAACTAAAATTATCAGCCTTGGAACTAACTCATCGGCTCAAATATGCATTGCTGGACAACCGGTAGAGAGAGTAGAGGATTTCCAGTATCTTGGGAGTATTGTCTCGACCGATGGTGGAACCGAACTGGATATAGCCAACAGGATCGCCAAAGCAAAGTCCGCGTTCGGTATGTTGTCCAAAATATGGCGAAGCAATGCAATCAGTTTGAGCACGAAGATAAGACTGTTCCGCACGTGGAGAGTGACCACTACTATAAGCAGAAAGCTGCAAACGTTTGTTAATAGATGCCTGCGCAATATCTTAAGGATTTTCTGGCCCAATCGTATCTCTAACGAACACCTTTACGAGAGAACAGGTCAGGAACCAATAGGCACAACCATCCAACGGCGGAAGTGGCAGTGGATTGGTCACACGTTCCGTAAGGGCGACAGTTTTATAGCGAACCGTGCTATGCAATGGAACCCTCTAACTCAGGATGGCAGAAGACCTGGCGGTCCGAGGAGAACATGGCGCAGAATAGTCGAGAAGGAGGCACTGCGCTGTAGTTGCCAGCGCTTTAAAGATCCCTCTTCAATACAACATTGAAATATCGGACCTAGTTGCGCATTTAAAGATTGTTCAATCTGACTTACTTCATGCACAAAAATAACTATCTAATTCGCCCTTTTAAAGTGGTTATCCCCAACCGAATCTTCTGGGATAATTATAAAATCTCTCAATTCGACCATCGAAACAATATCGACGGTTCAAAAATGAAAAACGGAGACTGTCAAAACCACTGGGACGTTCTACTTTAATCTTTCAAGCCGAGGTTCGTGTTATTGAACTTTACGCAGAGAAACCTTCACAGATATCACATAAACATTCTGTCAGACAGCCAAGCTGTTCTTAAAGCTCTTATGTCTTACAACTTTGAGTCTAAGCTCGGAACTGTCTGCAAATTCTCCTGCAGTTTGCTGCACACAACAAAAGCACACTCACTTGGGTCCCTGGCGATAAGGGCATCCCTGGAAATGTAGCTGCTGACGAACTAGCCAGATCTAGTGACCAATCTCCGCACATCTGCCCCGATCCCTTTTTTGGCATTCCTATTAGCAAAATAAAGATTGAGCTAAATCAATGGGAAAAGAAAGAAAAGCTCACACATTGGGACCCACAATCTGGCCTAAGACATGCTAAGAAATTCATAAGTTTTTCAAACAAAAGAACTCAAAAGATTCTCAAATACGACTTCAAGAAAATCGACATCAGTGATCAGTCACTCTCATACATGCAGACCTTATCCCGCTATCGCTCGGACCAGAATTAAATGTTTTCAGAAGGGGTTCACTTCCGTATTTGACGTTGTCTCTTCCTCAGCTCAAAACATTCTAAGCTTTCTACATAGACTTGATTTCATCTATAAAGCAATCCGTCGCTAAAGGGGACTGCACAAAAGATCTCAATGCGGTCGAGGTGCGTATGACTATCCATTGCCTATCACCCCAATTAACCACATAAAAAGTTGGCACTCAAAACAAGCACGTGTAATATAACAGATTAATAAACTAACACAATTTTTTTAATATATTTTCTTTAAGCTTACATTTCACTTCAATTAGTATAAGTAGTAATTCACAGCAATCAAAATGTATTTTGCAACATCAAAAGATTTTACTTCAAGTTATCTTTCCGAAAATAGGAGATATAAGAACAGCTCTACACCTTGCAACAGCACAGACTGAACTCTCAACTATGCACTGAAATCAATTTCCGTTACTGAATAAATTATATAGTTGAACTCGAACAAAAAGTAGCGATACTAGTTCGGACGGAGTAAAATCAGAAAAACAACACCTAACCCTCCAACATCTAAATATTTGTAACAAAGAATATCTTTTCGAGTACTTAGTTACGCACGTGTTTTGAATATTCAATGAAAAGTAAAAATGTAAGTACTCAGTATCTGTGAAAAATGTAGTGTCATTGCATATTTATCTGTGACTAAAATAGGGCGCGTGTCGTTGTTGAATAGAAACGCCATCTTTACTACTGTTTTTCCCATTAAAAATGTGTATAGCTTTTCAAATGTAACGTTTGCAAACTTCATTATTAGATAAGACAACCTTGTTACAACGCTTTGCAATGGGTACATGTAAGATTGCAACCCTAGACCCAATTAAGTGCAACCTGTGCTATACGGCACTATTACCACCACCACCACTACCGCAACCGGCCTCCGTTGTTTCCCTTATCTACGTATACTCGGCGATAATTAAAGAAAATGAAAAACCATAAATCGTTCGTCTCACTGACCCCATTCGCGTCTAGAATGCAGTTTCCTCCTATAGGCTTCCCCGGCCCCATAGATTGTGGCAAGTTCCAGCCAAATAGGAACAAATGCATGATTATAATTTATTAGTAATGCAAGACGCGCTGGTACTACCATTACGCCTTTATCCTCCCGCGCTCATACCCTGCTACTAGGATCCAATAAGCGGATTTTCTACGACAACGACGACTTACTTTTCCGGGGGACCTCTATTCCCGGTTACAACTTCCCTGGAAGACTACAAATTAAAATTGCGAAAACGAGGAGGAACTAACGAGGAAGACTGTGTGTGCTAAGCTCGGTATAGAAAAAAATGCACAAAAAATCGAGAGGAGAAAAGAAAAGCGTTTTCCACTTCGTCGCTTGGAAAATTTTTTAATTAGTGTGCACTTCGTGTGCAGCCGTGGATTGTAGAAATCGGTGACAATGAGCAAGGCGGATGCAACTCTTTTTTTTTTCTTATTTTCAATGAAAGGCGGAAAGCCTTCGTCGATGATGCGTAGAAGGGATATTTTTTTTGTAAAAGTTTTCTTTTTTTTTTTAAGAATTTTGTCGAGTCAGCAGAAAATGGAAAATTGCAATCATTGGGCACATCCTGGGTAGCGTTTCTCCATCTCTTGCATGAGAAATTGAAAAAAAAGGGAAAATATTTTCCTTTTGTTGGGGGAGAGAGAGCAACTGCCACCTGTGTATGTGTGTCTGGGGTGAATACGAAATTAATCATCTTGAGGGACGTAGCAGCATCTAGCACCTATATTTGTGTGGAGAAAATTAATGAGGCATTCAGAGAGCAGCAGTACCACTGGGATGACTGTCTCTTCTGCAAAATTGCACAGGTGACGTTCGGTGCCAAAACGTAACAAATTGCTGGAACGTGTTGATGTACAGAGTAATTAAGGTGCGTAGTGGGCTGTGAAATTTAGCAAATGTCTGCTGCTTTGTGGCTTGTTAATTGCTTGAAGGTGGCAACTACTTTTGTTCCACATGCGAAAGGTGTAGGTACATATGGTGTCTGAAAAGATACATGTTCGCTTGGGAATGATAGGTGATGTACGTGGTAAATCAACTGCGACTTTCATCATTTACATTGACATCTAGTGACGGCTCCAGGTGGTATCTGCGTGTAGTTATATTTCAATTAGTTGAGATATGACCTTGCGAAAGTGACTGGTATGACACACATGGTAGTTGAAATTTGGGGCAGGTACGAACAGATTTTGTTGAGAATATCACAATCGAAACATCTGCCTGCCTTTCACATGTTGAAATCACCATTCTGTACGAATAAATTTTCATTAATTTTGATTTCACTAATTTTCAAATTGAAATTATATCAGGCTGTATATGGTAAGTATTGGGGTTTTTTTTGGGTTAATTTCCAATTGTCATAACATGCACAAAACGAATTTAACGCTGACACCGTTATTGTAATATTATTCTTAGCGAGTCCAAGTATCGGCGCTGGTTTACAAAGTTCCTCGTTCGGGTAGGTCAGAGGAGCCAGACGATGAGCTTCTGAAGTCCACCGTCGAAAGAAATCCCCTTAAAACGGCAAGTGAACTCGCAAGCTCAACGTAAGTAACAAAGATGACAAAAATCACAAAGTTGGGAAAATGGGTACCACACCACATTCTACAAAATAATCTTCAGCAAAGAACTGATGCTTGCACGGCGCTTTTGGCGCGTCACCATCAATAGTCGTTTTGAACCGGATCGTTACCGGAGATGAAAAATGGGTTCTTTACAATAACATTAAACGTCGCCACCAATGGCTTAGTTCAGAAGACAGACCAGCACAACAATCTAGAGATGGACTTCACCCGCTTAAGGTGCTACTGTGCGTATAGTGGGATGCTGAGGGAATAATACACTTTGACTGTTGCCTCATTGCCAGAATATCACCGCAAAAATCTACTGTCAACAGCTGTGCAGATTAAAGTTGGCACTAGAGCCGGAACGGCCTGGTCTTGTTAACTGAGGGGTGTTCTATTCTATCAGGATCATGTTTAGCCTCAGCTGAGCTCTTTTTAAGGACTAACGAGAGTGCAGCCAATTGGATATTCCCAGACCCATTTGACAGTCCAGCTCTTTTTCAGCGCAAACATCTGCTTCAGCACAGACATCTTGAATGGATCCAGCCGTGAAGATATTTTAATTTACCTCGTTTTCCCCGTCGATCTTCAGTTAGAGTTTATTAAGCCTAGTTAGACCTCTAGGTCTCATTGAAGTTCATTTAAGTTAGTAGATGAAGCCGCACCAGTGATATTTACCATCCCACTGCAAACGAAGTGCCGGGACCTAAGCCCAAAATATTTATTTGCCTCATTGTTTGGCGGTGGATATACCCTGTGTATCTAACGATGAATGTATCCTGTGTAGGCACTTGGAAGTAAGGACAAGCAAGTAGAATAAAGGTTAATACTGCTGCAGGGGTTGACACATTGGAAACGCAGATCTTGCCACTGCAGACGTAGATTACGCTTTTCAAAACTGTAGATACTATCTGCATTATCGAAATATTTGTTTAATGGTAAGCGACAATAAAAAAATTTCGTTTTGTGGAATATAGTTGTATCAAATAAGCCCTTTGTGATATAAATGAGTTAGTTCACTGCTGGAATAGTATTTAAAGACAATTTCGGGTATAAGTGCATCGCGGCTAGCTTTCACAAAGTGCATTTGGGAGTTCCAATTTTCGCCCACTTTTCGAGTAATTGGGGCCGTATATCGCGAATAATGCGGACAATTTTGCGTAAGGCCTTATTGGATTGTCCACATAAACTAGCGACTTAACATATCCTCCGAAAATAAGAATCCAGTGGCGTGAAATCGCATGATTTTTTGGTGGCCAATTGACTGTTCCGTTAATAATTCCATAGTTTGGCCGGCACTATGGCATGTTGCGTCATTCTGTTGAATCCACATACATATATATATTCAGTTCGATGTCACGCAAATTTGGAAACAAATTATCGCTGATTATCGTTCGGTAACGGGCTTCATTTACGGTAACGCGAACGAACTTCAGCCGCATTTAAAAAAAAATAAAAATCGATGTTGCCACCAGCGTATAATGCGCATCAAACAAAGCATTCTTGTGGATGTAAGGGCATTTCGTGAACATCTTGTGGCTTATCTTCACTTCAAATGCGATCATATTGTTCGTTTACATACGAGTACCTATTAAGCAAAAAATGCACCTCATCGCTGAAGAAAAGGTTGCGATCAAAAAAACGATCCACTTCCAGATGACTTAGGGCACAAATACTGAAATCATGGCGTAAATGATGGTCGTTTGGATTTAATTCTTGCACCAATTAAAACTTGTAAACCTTTAGACCAAGATCTTTTCGCAAAATACTCCACATAGTGGGCCGGCTATCACTCTTCCTGCGCACGGCGTTGAATCGATAAAATTGGGTACTGAGCGACCCTAGCCCCTACACCGGCGATATTTTCTTTAAAACACACAGTGCTTACTCTGGTTAATGGGTGGACGTCCATTAGAATAAATTCAATGTGAAACTGATATGGGTTGCGCTAAGACATCGACGGGTTCCAGAAACCTATGTACAGATGATCATGGACATGTACGAAAGAGCAACGACAGGAGTACTCGTAAGATGCCCAGTTAGAGTAACGAAGAGTTCCCAATCAAAGTCCAATTTAAGTCCTTTGCTCTTTATTAGAGTCCTTGACTATCTGCTTGAAGGTAAAGTGACGAACCGCAAGGTACATCAGGTATTCTTTGCTGACGATGGAGCCATCATAAGTGAGGATCCTACATCCCTACAACGACCACTTGATGTGTGGGTGGACGTTTTGGAGCGAAATGGGTATCGCATTAGTTCCAAAAAGACAGAGTTCTTGTGCTGCCCGTTCTCTGATCCACTGCTTCCCAAATGCGAAAAGTTCAAATATCTGGGATCTATGATCAATAGCAAAGCAATCTGTGAGGACGATCAATCATCGCGTATGCGTAGGGTGAATGAAGTGGCGAGAAAATTCCGCTATCTTCTGTGACAGAAAAATGACCCCTAAGTTGAAAGGAAGGCTCTACACCGCAGTTGTGCGTCCAGCGCTCACATAAGGTTCACAATGTTGGACGATGTACAAAAAGTATGAGAATAAATTAAAGGCAGCTGAGAGTGCAGCAAGAGTGACAAAGCTTGATCGAATAAGAAGTTCGAAGATCCGTGGAAGCCTTCACGTCAAGGAAACCATCTTACGAAAGGTAGAGCGCGACCGGTTCAGCTGGTATTGCCACATTCAAAGAAGAGATCATTTGAACCCTGTTAATAAGGCAATATCAAGGAACATTCCAAAGACATCGCGAGGCAGGAGAGGCCGGCCTATACACGCCTGGATTACACAAATGCCACGACATCGGCATTTCATTGGCCTCAGTAACCGAGTAATCCAAAATCGGTAGACCTGCCGATATTTTCTGAGGTCAAATAGACGAACCCCACACGTGGCTTAGTAGAAATGTGAAGTGGGAGGATTATGATCCCTTCGGATCATAACCTCGCCGAAATAGAAACAGTGTTAAAATTATAAACAACATGTTACTTGGCCGATTGTATGCACCTTAAAACGGACGAAGCGCTCTTTAATATTGTCGAACTGAACTATGATTTAAGAAATAAATTTCTTCGATTTGAAAGCGTTGCAGCGGTTCTAAGTTTTGACGATAATTCGCCAGAGAATACTGAACACAAGGGCCATATTGAACGCGAAAAGTAACTCATATTTGAGTTTGTCCCTATTGAAAAAAAGAAGACAGTCTAATAAAAAAATACCCTTTACTTCGGATCAATTTTTTCTTCAGTAAATAGTCGTCTTTATTTAATAAAAGCGATCTGCATGAAAGCAATGATCATTACTTGACAACTATTCTTTATCTAATAACATTTCGTATCGGTTGTCTGCATTCCAACTGGCACATATCACACCATGTAGTAACTTTCAAGCGAAAATACTTTACTTATCGTAATTGTGTCAAGTGGTAAGCGAACGTGATAAGCGCCACATCTTAACCATAAAGACAACCACTTATTTCTGTTTCTACGAGTATACTCGTATGAGATATCACCTTCAATTTAAGCGTTAGCTGTTGTACAGAGCTTGTCCCGGAATATATACAGGGTGTCCCAGTTAAGCAGTATAATCCTTTAAGAGAAGATACCTGTTGTTGTTCCATTTTTTCACTTAAAATGCATTTTTCTCAAAATTTTTAATTAATATTTTTTTTTTTTTATGAAATTTGTATCCCTAAAAAATTTCCTTAAAATTATGTTAAGCAACTTTCGTCCGACGAATGCATCTGTACACTTTCGCTCATTCGCAGAACGCTCATTCAATGCAATCTGCATGTTAGTGGAGTCCCTCTGAAATAGGTGGATACGTTTAAGCACCTCGAGGTTTTATTCACCAGTGATGGAAAGAGCAATGCCGAGTTATCTTGTAGAATTGGTCAGGCTGGATTAATTTTGAGATAGCTTGGTCAATCTGTTATATGGAAGGCAGAACTTAGTATTCGGTTTTAACTCGGTATATGGTTCAACTTATGGTCATGAAATTTGGTTAGTGACCGAAATAATAAAATCGCGGATACAAGAAATGAGGTTCCTTCGTGGTGTTGCTGGAGTAGCTCGAGTGCGCAACACCAGAGTATGCGAGGCGTTTAATGTTGAACAGCTACTTCTCCGAACGTATACACCTAAGCCGGCTTCCAAGACGTGTCATGATTGCTGTACCATCAGGATAGCAACCCCTCGGTACGCCTAGAAATAGATGGTTGGATCAAGTCCGACATCTCTCCTGGACCCGTCTAGGGATTCCTCCTGATGAGTTGGAGTCAATGGCAGAGGAACGAGAAGGATGGAGAGTCCACCTGAGCGTCCTACCCCCGCGACCCTCATAAAGGAATAGTGGGCCATTGAAAATGTATGTATGTATGCAGATTTGTGTAAAGACTGCCTAAATTAATAAAAAACAATAAATAACTAACCCATCTACTTCACTCGGCAACACTTTTTCCTTAAGATGCACCAATTTGAATACGTACACACAATCGCATTACAATTTGAGTGCTTTTCTCGTCATTTTATTGAGTAGAAATACTCATTTGTGTGTATCGGCAGGGGGTCGAGTGGATATTGACATTTCGCAGTTTTTTTGTGGTCCTCCTTTCGGCCTTGAAAAGGCCGTGGGGATTTAGGCTTTGCATTCAAATGAATAAATAAATAAACCAAATTAGGATCGAAAAGGATTTATTAGCCAAAATGCTAATGATTCGCCACACACAATCGTATTAATTACTTGGCGATCCTTTAAATTGACATTGGTTTATTGCTTCTGCTTGAGATTTAGTCATGAAAATCAAATTGCCAATCAAATTGTTTATTGGTACGTGTAGGGACACTAAATGACGATGCTCAGCTCGAGCAGGATTAGGTCCTTCAGAGTGGGAGGACGGGTGATATTTTATTTCGAGGAGGGAAATGGAATGCTTTACTAGTCGAGCGTTTTATGTGCAATTAAATGTGGATTAAGTTAAGAAGCTATTAATAGGCAGCAGCATATACAACAAATAAGGGATTGTTATTGAAATGGAGGTCGTTTGATAGTGCTAGATACGAGAAGAAGGGGAAGAACCGAAGCTATCAGTCTTGACAGTGTGTTGACTTAAGAATATTGTAATGTGTAGCCTGTCCTGTCTGGTTTATTGTGTGAACGCGTAAAACCGATCGTCAACAACCTGATAGGTCCTTATTAGTGCGGTTTAAAGCCGGGAAAGTCCACCATTGACCAAATATTCACACTACGGCAGATTTTGGCAAAAACCCATGAATATACAAGTGAAATCGATACGCACCACCTCTTCATCGATTTGAAAGTAGCCTATGGTAGCGGGTATAGAGACGAGTTATTTAGAGCCATGTCTAGTCTTGGCATCCCTACCAAGCACGTCCTTCTATACATGATGACGACGGAGAACGCTCACTGTTCCCAAGTCAATAATAACACCACCGAACCGTTCGATGTCAGGAAATGTCTTGGATAAGGTGATGTGCTATCATGCGATCTCTTGGAAGAATTGTACGAAACTCTCAAGCCAATACCGGAGGTCCAATCTTTTACAAGTCTGTACAACTACTCGCTTACTCGTACGCCGATGACATTGAGATAGTTGGAAGAACTCAGCGGGCCCTGTTGTATGTCGCAGAGAGAAAAGTTCTTCGAGTGATCTTTGGTCCCGTCTGCATAGAGGAGAAGCTAGAATGCTGAACAATACGGCCTATACAAGGACATCAACTTAGCCAGAAGAGTTCACATACAGCGACTACTATGGCTGTGTCATGTAGAGCGGATGGAGCCCAACGTTCCAGCCCGGACATTTTTCGAATCCACTCCGGATGCGCCGTCCATCCAATAGAGGACAACTTCGCGGCAGGTGGCGCAACCAAGTGGAGGGAGACTTCAACCAAATTGGCGTGCGCAACTGGAGACAGCTGGCTAGTAACCGGGCTGACTGGATAGGTTTGTTGGTTGAGGCCCAGGTCCACCCCGGACTGTAGCGCCACCTACGTAAGTAAGTAAGTAATGTGTAGCCTATGATAAAACTCCTATCCGTTTTAAGAATAAAGGGAACATACTGCACACTTTCAATAATGTATGTACTAATACATTAAAAGAAGCTCTGACAGATCTGGAAATGAACTGGTACATTAGAAACTGCATTGAGAATATGGTATACTTGACAGTAGAATCATCAACTCAGCCGTAGGGCCGAGTTCCATGAGGAAATTGGCAAGAAGCATGCTACAAGAATGGGTCTTCTTCCCGACGCTCTGGCGTCTTACCGTCAACAAAGTCTTTAAGATCTTTGCAGTAAAAAGAGGAGCCGGATTCTATCCAGTAGCACTATAAAAACAGGAATCTTTCAGGTTACCAGAAGCGTGGAGTATCTTTCAAGCCGAAATCCTAGCAATAGAAAAAGCCACTTTATCTATAAACGACAGTCATATCAATCCGCCGGACACAACGATATTCGTGGATAGTCATCAAGCAGATCTGAAATCAATAAAATGCAATACATTCAAATCAAAGATAGTCAGGAAATGTCGCGATTCACTGATCACCATCAGACACCACAAAGTCAAACTGTACTGGATACCTGTACTCAGCAACGTAGAAGGGAACAAAAAGGCGGGTGAATTGAAATGGGGTCTGTCTTGAACATCAGTAACCTCGATACGTCTATACTGCCACCATTGGGTAAATTGTATGGTATCACAATATAAAAGAGAAACAGGTCAAAGCCTCATACTTATCCAGGGACGACTACGATACTTCTCACACTTTATGGACGAAATCGAACAAAATAAACACAAAAACCCAGCTAAAACTGGATCGATCCTCCATCCGCACATTAACTGGAGTAATCACAGGGTACAGCGCCATTGCAGTTATGATTCGTAAATGGAATGCTGAGTCGAGCGATTTATGTAGAAGCTGCAGGGACGGGGAAGATGTAGAATCAATCAAAGACCAGCTTTGACACAAGAACGACGGATACGTATGCTAGACTCCAGGTTCTTTGTTAGCACTGCAGAAGTAGCTGTACCAACTCGTTAAAAGGAAGTCCAATACTATGATAGGTTTGTTCATTGGCGTCAAAGTCGATGGGTCGGCTGCAAATTCGTTCATGCGCGCAAAGTCTTAGTCTAGACATGTTCTAATGTATAACGCACAAAGTTTTTCATAAAAAAATTCTTTATTTTTTAATATTACGAGGGCAAGGTGAGAAGTTCTCGGCCTGACAATGAAAGAACTGCGATTTTTAGTTAAAAAAATATTTTATTTTTCTACATAATCTCCCTTGACTTCAACACACTTAGTCCAGCGTTTCTCCAACATCAGTATTCCTTCTCGGAAGTGAGAGTCTGGAAGGCTGTGAAAATATTACGGCCCTCTCAACTTCTGCATTGGATGCGAAGCGCTTCCCAGAAACAAATTTCTTCAAGTTTGGGAACAGATGGAAGTCTAAGGGTGCCAAATCAGGTGAATAGGGGGGATGACCGAGCAAATCGTACCCCGAATCGCGCAGTTTTCCCATCGCCAACGCACACTTGTGTACAGGTGCATTGTCCTGGTGAAAGATGATTTTCTTCTTCTTCAAGCCAGGCCTCTTCTCAGTTAACAGGATCCCTTTCGCATCCCAAAACACACTGGCCATTACCTTTCCGGCAGATGCGATCGACTTCGCTTTTTTTGCGCTGAACCACCGGCTTCCACCCACTGCTTCGACTGCTGTTTCGTTTCTGGCGTGTAGTGGTGGACCCATGTCTCATCGATGGTGACAAATCGCTGCACAAAATCGGTCGGATCCCTATTGAATCGGTCCAAAGATTGCCGCGAAAATCGTTTGCGCATTTGCTTTTGATCGGCATTCAGCAAATGCTGCACCCATCTTGCGCAGATCTTTCGTATCCCTAAGTTTCTGTGCAAGATGTTTCGCACAAACATATACACACAGCCTCAGCTATCTCACTCACCTTCACTCGCCTATCGTCCAACACGATATCATGCACTTTTTCGATGGTTTCGGGTGTAGTTGCGGTTTTTGGCCGTCCTTCACGTGGGTAATCTTCGAGGGACCTGCGACCACGTTTAAATTCAGCTGCCCACTTTTTAATGGTTGACATGGAAGGAGCAGAGTCCCCGTAAACTTTTGTCAACTTTGGATGAACTTTGGGGTTAACCCATCCAAAACGAAAAATTTTATGACCGCACGATATTCAAGTTTATCCATTTTAACGAAAAACACGCAAGACGTCTACTGCAAAAATTCGAGTAAGCATACTACTTGAGAGAACAAGTTGAAACTTGTCATACGAACTAATGAGAAGTGCACCCAGGCAGGAAACATAAATTTTTGCTGATTGGTACGCTATCTCTGCGTCAGGCCGAGAACTTTTTTATTTTTTATTTTTTTTATTTTTATTAATTGAATCACTTTTCACCTTGCCCTCGTTACTAACGCCTAGTGGGATCCATGGTGCAGCGGTTTGTGTGTAGGACCACTGTGCGTGAGGTTCCATGTTCGCATCACAGAAAACACCAACAAGTTTTTTCCACGGTCCATCCTATGCTTTCCCGGGAAGCTTCTAGTTTCAGCTTTGATTATCGGAATTCCGAGATCCGTGTGGATATCGCCATTTCTAGTATACTACGGTGTTTGGACAACTTCTTTTAGCACTTTATTTTGAAAAGTTTGTAAAATATTGGCATTTGTTTTCTTGGAACAACCCCAAAGTTGTATACCGTAGGCTTTAGCACTTGCTTGTATAAAAGCAGTTTGTTCTCAGTACTGAGCTGGGAATGGTTTCCAAATAACCAGCTCATTTCTCTATATTTGGTTTCGATTTGCCCGCATGATTGCTTCAGGTTCAAAATTGTTAGAAGCTCTCTCGATATCGAGAAATGCTTCCTGTGTACATATAGTACTTTGCAATCTAAAGGCTTTTCAGTGATGCGCAGTAACCTAACCTGTAGTATAATTACCCCACATAGATATTTTGTAGTATAAGCGATTATCTTACAATACGTAACATTAGTTGGTTGTTAATAAGAAAAGTTGAATGTGTAAGCCTTATTGTAACATGCCGTACCACCGATTAACTACGCATTGAGTGTGAAAACTGTTCGTGTTTGGCTGCTATCACTACCGTCAAGTTTATATTTCAATAGTGTTCCAACAACTTTTTCTATAACTAACCACTCTCAGTTCAGTTTTGCTTTGCCTATCTTCTGACTATATCTATTTACCATAACCAGCTCTTTTTGTTTTCTGTTTTTCTTACGCATAACCGATGCAGTTATTGTAATTTTTCTAAGTCTTTTCTGCCATTTATAGTCTTTTTGTTCGAAGTTCTATGAAAGTATGAAATTTATAACTTCTCCAAAGGAGTATCCTTTGTAAAGCATTCTTGTATGTTATTATGTCCCTCGATGTCCTTTTCTCATTAATTCCACGCCATTTAACGCTTACACATACTTATCATAAAAATTCATGAAAATTGTCAAGTTATTACTATGTGTCAATATAAGGACGGCGATACTTTGTTGGTTTGCGTTATTACAACCATTTCACAGCGATCAACTTTCTTGCCTTCTTTTAAGTATGATTTTAAGATTTATTAACAATGTCCGTTTCTCAAAAGAAGTGCGCAAAAATTAACACCCTCGTATATCGTCTTTACACGACACCACGTTGTCTGCCAGCAGTGACGTTTTATGGGCGGCAATACAGGCCATAATGTCAAATTTATATCATAAACTCAAATTTATGCCATATTTAGAAGAGTGTTTTGTATTCCAGTGTCAGTATCACGGCAGTTTGGTACGATAAATTTTATTAAAATGTGTTAACTTTTGCACTGAATTATGAGCGCCATTGGGGATTAACAAAAGCAAAAGAAAAATTCATTATGCAAACGATCTTGATTGATTCCCTTCACTTAAATACTTTTTGTGAATATATTGCATAACTGAATTTATGTATTCATTGGCTTTCTATTAACAAATTCGCTCATTCGGTAGCACTTAAGTGAATTGGCTACTTATCGCATTGAACTCTGCTTATTATCGGTTTCCACGTACTCACAATCTTGTTTGAGTGCACAGAAAAAAAAAAGTAAAAAAAGCACAAAACACGAATGGGGTAAACAAATTTTGTATCTCATTCTATCTATCGACGCGTCGATTGTATTTCATTACTCGATTCGTGTAGTAGCTGCACATGTGGGATTCAAAAAAGTAAAAGTGTTATATTTTTATTTCGCGTTTGTTTCTCGCAACTCGGTGAACATTGCTCACGGAAGTCGATAAAAATCGTTTTAATATAGTTTGGTGATATGTGATTCATCCAGATGGGTGAGTATGCCTGGGAACTACGTCACAGTGTATTATCGACTGCTGCTCGTTGATATGAATCAGAAAACAATTAATGAAGGAGTTATTGGACAATAAAAAATGTGGATTCGTGTTCAGATACAGTTGGAAGTAAACATTAGCAATCTAGAAAATTCGATACCGGTTTAGAGTTCTGTTTTTGATTAAGACCGTTGTCAAACCTGATTTTTGGTCATTGCCCGGCACAGCAATTCCAATAAAACCGCCTTTTCCATCGGTGATAGCTAATAATTTGTTACAAACAAATGAAATAACAGACATTTAAGTTGCTAAATATGGTGGCACGCTTGTATGAGACTTAAGCAGACTGAACTTCCCTCGAGAATAAAAAAAACAGAAAACTATCTTTTACGCATTTAAATCAGCAGAAATAGATATTTAGTATCCCACGGTTATCATCTTATCTTGGCTTCAAGAAAGAATTAATCAGCGCTAAATGTGGGCAGTTTTTATATAACAAATTATGTGTTTTGATAGTTAGGGTAGTTGGGAATCAGATTCATTTCGTAGAGGTCAAGAAAAAGACTAGATCTCAAATTTGTTCGAAGTTGTCATTTTGATGTCATAGAATAGGAGTTTGCCTAGTATGTACTGTCTGGCTCATTCTAAGGCCAAATATATACAAAGAAAATGCACCAGAGACAGTGGTTCTTGATCAAGTTCACCATTGCAATTACGGCAGAAGATATTATCGGCTGCGTGACCTCGACAAGCTAATAGTTACTATTTTGGAATTAATCGACAGGGTTACTGTTTATAAGCTCAACAGTTTTGGTTATGTTTACAGATTTCCCATATCTTGTTGGATATAATGCAACTAGTCCAATTCGTCTATAGTTTACCAATTTTAGGAAGTGTATCATATGTGTGTATCGATCATTCAAATATATTGATTTTGCCAGCTCTTACTGATATATGGACTCTTTCTGCTAGGGAATTTAATCTGGCTTAACCTTAGTAGATTGGACGATGTGGAACAGTACAATGGATACTCTCGATTTGTTAGTAAATCCACTGTAAGGCACTGATGCTTTGCTAGGAAATGCTTAGTAGCCGCCTCTGTTGGCCCATAATCTTCATCGGTTCACGAACGTGAAATGAAAGAGCTGCTGTCTCCAGGCACTGGCGCGGACTGGGTTTATGCGGAGGGGTAAATAGCTTCTTAAACTAACCAGACGGAATTTGAGAACTTTAGTAGGTCGCAAAACTTGGTTTAGTCCCTTAAACGATCAACTTAGAACCATTGTGTATAAGAGGCTCAAGTCTATGTGAATGCTGTCTTAAGGTAAACGACACGGCTTTTTGAATTTCCAGCCTTCGGTCGAACTAGGACGTCTATTTTAAGCGCAAAGACTATGAGGTTAGTTGAAGTGAAATGGACCATCAGGTCTACGTGTTAGTCGTCCTTGGATGACCCACCGTCAAATAATAAGGCACAAAACAAATTTGAAAACCATGAACTAGTTGTTTTCTTAATTTTCCTGACTTTGAGGATATTATACATTTTACTTGGTGATCCAGATTAGTGGCGCATAAAAATGTACGTATGGCCAGCACATCAAAAGGATCATATTTGTTTGAAGCTCCCATTTTTCTTTTTCCGGAAGATTTGCTGCTGACAAAGAAAGCTATGCATGTTTCCTTGACATATTGCTTTATGTTGAAAGACTCAACCCAGCTTTGAAATATATTTGGGATGTATAACTAGTCTAGGGAAACTAAAGCCTTTTACCTGGATATTGGTGGTTTAGAGCATTATCCGATTTATATCGGGGCTGTATCGTTTATGATCGGAAGCAGCCAAATGTATACATACCTAGTCCGACATAAGTTCTGTTGCAAGTGCAAAATGTTTTAAAAATTAATCAACAAAATATTTTGGATTCATATTTATAAAATGTATTTGCTTAAGTAGTGAGCGTTTTTGAAAAAGGTGGTTTATTGAAAGTGACTGCCTTTTGATTTAACACAGGCCCTCAAACGGGCCACTGGGCTACACCGGCACGCACGGTTTTCAGGGGTATAGACAACCATGTTGTGGTAAAAGTGCTTTTGAGGCTATCAAATTTTTGGAGTGGTTTCTTGCAGATCATACTCTCCAACACTGACCACAAGAAATAATCCAAAGGAATCAAATCTAAACTTCCTGAAGACCACTCCTCGGATGCAATAAAAGCAGGAATATTAATTCTAAGCCACTGCTGAGTTATTTTGGATTTATGTTGGAGGAGTGTTGTTGGAAAACTCGACTTGCTTATTAAAAAGGGTAATCATCAAGCCTTTAAATACTTCTTGGCACATCTTTGCGCCAATGTTGACTCTTTAAAAAAAAAAAAAATACCTCCCACAAAACTACATATTACCGAAGCAAGATGATACAACCGCGGAATGCCACGATTTGTATTTTTTGATTCTTTAAATGTCCTAGCATAGTTTTAATCGTTTTGTTTATTAAAAACTTCCTCGACGGTGAAAATCCTTTCGTCCATAAAAATGATGTTTTCATGACCGTTGTCCGCGTGCCAGTGCAAAAGTCGCCTGCATTTTTCAAGCCTAATTTGCTTTAAATTATGCGTCAATAGATCCAGTTGACCGACGAAAGGATTTCATGTTAAGGTCATCCCAAAAGTCTAAAGATCCGAATGATTTCATCGAAGAGTTCCCGGAAAAAATCCCCTGATCAGCAAGATCCACCAGCAAAAACGCCTCGAGTTTGCCAAACGCTGTATTTCTGAGGGTCACGAGTTTTGGAGAACGGTAGTAGTTACGGACAAAAGTATGTACAATATTTTCAGATACGATACCCTGGCAAAATATGTCTTCGACCAAACCAAGGAATATATACATATATGGATATATTTGGCGCAACAGCTCATCAAGTGCCTAGACCTAGCTTCTCGCAACCACTCGTGCTGTGCGCGTTATAATTTTTGCACGAATGGAAGTGACTTACTCCTTTGTTCGGTATCCGAAGGGCAATTTTGTTTTTGAAAAGCTTTCTCGTAGGAGCAAAACTCTCGGATGTTTGACAGACGTTCGCGAGAAGTGAGACCGTGAAAAAACTTGTTGGTGTTTTCTGGGATTCGAACGTTGCACCTCACGCGCAGTGGTCCAACACACTAACCACTGCTGCGCCATGACGCCTATTAGAAATGGCTGTGCAGAATTTGGTGCCAACAGTGAAACATGGGGAGGTAATGTCATGGTTTGAGGGTCAATGTCGACGGCGGATGTGGGTAAGCTTGTGTTTATTGAGGGGATTAGGGGGATTAGCTTAGAAAACAACTGGGTTCTACACCAAGATAATGACCCTAGGCACACGGCAAGGACAGTTAAGGTATGGCTACTGTACCATGTGCCTGAACAGCTGCATCCACCCGTCAATCACCACGTCTTAATGATATCGAGCACTTGGATGAACTCGAACGCAGAGTTCATAAATACACAAGCAGCAACAGAGAGTCCCCTAAAGAGCGCTTTATCGAACGCATGGACCGAAATAACACCGGATGTTACCCAAAAATCTCGTTCTTGCGATGGTTAGAGGGCTGCAAGCATGACATTTGCAGATTTTTTTTAATTTTATTTTTTTATAATAAAAGTGAAAATTCCAGACTTAACTGTCCAGTCCAGGTAGCCCGTGCCACATGTTGAAAATAGACATTCAAAATTCATGGATTGTAAATAGGCATTCGTACCAAGAAGTGGCCTCAATGCTAAATGTGTCAAAGTCCGTTATTTTTCGCAACGTAAAGCGATATAGAGAAACCGGTTTTTTGACAAGAAAGGAAAAGGGCCACGACGCGATTCTCACCAGACGCCATAGAGCAGCGCGTGTTAGCTTCACTCGAAATCACAAAAACTGGTCTGAGGACGACTGGAATCGAGTGCTTTTCACTTGTGAGTCCAGATTTTGCCTGAAGCCAGACGACAGACGGAAAAAAGTGTATAGGCGATCAAGTGCGCGATATGTACAATGGAACATCGTTCCCAGAGGTGGAGGTTCCATAATGGTCTAGGGTGGCATATGTTTGGGAACACGCACGGAGTAACACGTGGTAGAAAATGGGTCTTTGACAGCAGAGCGGTATGTAAGAGACATTTTAGAAGAAATTGTTGTCCCTTTCGCCCCAAATATCGGCGCCAATTTCCTTTTAATGCAAGATAACGTTCGCCCCACATTGCAAATAGGGTTTCGGAGTATCTTCCAAAAGCCCAACTGAGTACCCTATTCTGACCAGCTTACTCCCCTGACTTAAATCGCATTGAGCATGTCTGGCACATGCTTGGCACATAGTTAAAGCAGAGAAATCCTGACCCATCTACTTTGGAGGAGCTTAAAAGTGCTTTGCTGATGCAAGGGACCAAATAACGCAGGATGGCATCGATAGTATTATCAAAAGTATGCCAAGCAGACTTCGTGGAAAACAAGTAACAGATTTTATTTTTATAGAAATCATGTAATACCATGTTCCCACCAAACGAAATCGCGAGGTTTCGCCAAATTTCTCCAAACCTACAAGGTTTCGCCATACATTTTAAAGGTTACGAAACCTTGAGATTTCGGCGAAATTTATTATACTTGAAACCTCCTCGAGTTCACTCATCCATGGTAGGATGTCAAACCGAACAAGCCTACCGCGTGAACTTTGGTCCATTTTTGTGTTCATTTATATACAGATGTCAAAATATAAACAGTGCGTTCCAAGTCAAGCGAAATTTGTGGAATTTACGAAAAATGTAAGTTTGGCTTTAGGACTCGATCGAGTTAATTTATTAATTTAGCATCAGCTAAAAGCATTTGCCATTTCTCTTCCCTTGTGTTCGTAAGCATTTTCGACATAGAAAGGAACAAGAGATTTTTCGCCAAATTATTAGTTGAATTTCCTTCTTTTTAAGTGGGAATTGTAAAACTGGAACTATCCATCAATCCTAGTTTAAACCGTTCTGGTGCCGTTTACAACGAAGACACAGGTCAATCTTAAACTTATCACGAGCATACTAGTTTATTCCAGCGAGGTCAAATATCTTGACAAACGACTTAACTGGAATTCACATATCAAGTCCGCCACAGAGCGTACTACTCGTACTAGAACACTGTGGGCCAGCAGACACCTATACGCCATAACTTGGGGTCTCTCTCCCAAAATGATACATTGCTTGTACATAATGATGGCAAGATCCATTCTCACATATGCGGCCATCGTCTGGTGGCCAAAAACTCTACAACAGACAACGGCAAACAAGTTGCAGAAGTTGCGAAGAATTGCCTGTCTACGACAGCTCTGGAAGCTATTGTTGGACTTACACCCATACCAATCTTCATCAGGAAGATGGCTGCTAGATATGCCATCAAGCTGTGGCTGGATTATGAGTATAAACGAGGTAACCTAGTGGACATCTAAAGATACTTAACTCAATTCCTAAACGAGACGTGTTTAACACTATACCAGATATTATGGCCAGGCAACATTGCTTCGGTAGATTATTCGAGGTTTAAATATGGGACCAAGGAAATTGGTCTAATGGTGTTTCAACACTGGACCCCAAAAGTCTGGTCTAGTTCACCGACGGATCGAAAATGGACTCTGGAGTTGGAGCTGGGGTCTTTGGACCTAACACAAAGATTTCGGTACCTCTGGGTACGACTCCCACTATGTTTCAAGTTTAAATCTATGCCATTGAGATCTGCGCCAGACACAGTAAAGGGATCAAGGGCGCTAGAATACATATCTTCTCAGATAGTTAGGCAGCAGTTAGGGAACACAACAGGGTAAAGCTCGGTTGGCTCCTTGGACATCGGGAAACTGTGAGCAACGAATCTGCAGAAGAGCTTGCTAGGGCCAGCTCAGACTGTGCGTTTATAGGTCCTGAACCTTATTGTGGCTTCAACTGGGCAACAACTACAATGCTGATTAACGAATGGGAAAACAAACTTCGTCTAGACCACTAGACCAATGGGCCAAGTCTAAGACAATCCAAACGATTAATCAAGCCTTATTTCTATAAGGAAATCCTTGACTTAGATAAGGGAAGCATTAGGAAGCTGGTGTGCTTCTAACTGGCCATTGTGGCCTGAGATACCACCTTAACAAGTTGAACCTGTGCCAGAGAAGGAAACTTCCGAACACATTCTCTGTGAATGCCCGGCACTACACTGGTTAGGGAAACATTTGCTCCACAAGGAGATACTAACTTCAGTCGAACTGAAATGCTCCACTACTAAAAACGTACTCACTTTCATAAGGGAGGTAGTACGTCTTTTAGATTAACTCCAACCATCCGATACAATAGATCTTTCAGGTCACAGTATCGTTGCCACGCGGGCATGGGTTGTACAAAAGAAAAAATAATAAGCTTTTTACTTTAACGATTCGGGCGATCTGATAAATCTAGACATCAGGAGCCTCCTTTGCTTCATTAGAAGATTTAATTGATTCTAACGAGTAGGCTGGGATTACATGATCCTGCGTGGTATCACAATGGAAATTCCCTTGTCTATGCATGTTGGCGTAAGCTGGCAGCCAATTCAACCTAACCTAACCTAAGTGGAACAACATTCTCGGAGGGGGATATTGATCTTAAAATCAACACGCGAGTGAGTTGTAAGAATCAAAAAAATAAAAAATACAAAAACCTTATTTGCGTGATAAAAAATGTATCAACAAAGCTAAAGGATATGGAGCTATTTCCTCCCTCAGGGGAACACGCCTCATGGCACAGATTGTGGGTGTGAAAACCTATTTAACCTCTACTCCCGAGCATGATTAATTTGGTTATCTCAGCTGTTTCGAAATGACAGCCACTTGGTATTATTCGTAATTTTCGCTTGAGTTGGAACGCACTCCAGCCACCTCAAAATCGACAGTAATTGACATTTGAAATCACCTCAATTCGGTGGGAACGGTTTACAGAGGTTTCGGTAAAAGTTCGTCGAAACCTCGGGATTTCGGATCAGTGGGAACATAGTATAAAATTTAACAAATTGTAAACCCTCATCAAACAAATAAAGATCAATCGAAAAAGTACTAAAATATTTAACTTTTTGATTATGTTCCTTTAATTTTGTCCACCAGTGTATAACAAATTACCGTTTTTCCAGGAACTCACGATAAATTTCTCCTCGAATTCTGAATCATACCGGCAATACTCTGAATTGAGCACGCACTTGACTGAATATAACAAATAGGACTAACTGCCTCCCCTCGAATTTAAGATTTATTCATTTCTTATTTCTCTACAAATTACGGCATTTAGCTACTAAACCGATTTACACGGCAACACTTCATCCACCTGCATATGCAATTGAGTGATGTTCCACCAAATCCCACTCATTCCGCCGTTATCGATGAAGGTGAGTGACACTGACACCCATTGCATTTTCATTCTCCAAAAACAACATTCCACCGTCTATCGTTCTCTCTCGCGCACACACTCTCTACGAACGCGTCACTCATGAAGGCCAAACGAAATAAAGAAAAAAAAAATTTTTCTATTCATCCATCAGGTAAACAAAAATATTTAACTCACCGCTTGACAAGAAATTCCACAACAAATTCCGGCAACAATTATTCCAATCGAAGTCTGCACTTTCTCTCCGCCGAGTTAGAACACAAATTTCATTGAGAAATTCTCACTTTTCGCACATTGAAAACAAACAACACACAGGCAACGCACTGGAACCCGATTCCGTCCATTAAAACAACAACAACGATGGCCCGACAAACATCACTATACACTCAGCTCAGTAGTAGACAAAAAGGGAGCAGAACAACACTTGACACATTGGCGATTGCATCCACCCACTAAATCTAATTGCACAGGAAACAAGCGCGAACCAAGGCAAAACAATACCGTCAATTGTATTGCAAAACGGATTATTTAATTATTATATTTTTACTATCAGACGCGACCGGGTTAGGGACGAGGGATGCGGTTTAATTGGATAAAATAAGCGCACTCACACACGATCTGTCAAATGACTGCCGACGGACGCACGCCTACTTGATACTCGGTTAAAATTTGACAGCGAACTGAATTTACAACGGGACAGAGGAGACCACTTCGGTGAAAATAGCTGTATGTGGACGGGTACTGTTTGATTTGTTCTGCAATGGTAAATGTCAAGGGTGACATTGCTGACGCATGTGCTGGCAGTCATTGTCAGTTTGCTGATGCTTCTGGCGACATCTATGCCGTAGACTTTGTACTGTACGAATTAATTGCTATCTTATGAGATTAATCCTTGTATAGTGTTGCATTCTGTATACAAATGTAAACCATGTTTCCTCTTAAGTGAATAAATTATTTCATTACACACATGTTTGTCAGTCTTGAAAAAGAAATATATTCCCCAGAATAAATTCAAAAGGTAAAATACTTTCAACAGGTGGCAGCACACGGATGAAACCTTAGACATAAACCGAACCCGCGGAACCTATTTCCGGTAATATTTTTTGTTAAAAATCTAGTTTAGACATAACCCTAGTTGTCATTGTTTAAGGTTCGCGCTGTTAGTACGGTATCTCCACAACAGATGTCAAATGATTCGAATGTAATTGATGACACTGCACCTACCAACTTATCTTCATCAAAATATCGATGTTGTCAAACTGCCCTACCACTCATAATTATTTCGTGCAAATCCAAACTAAAACCGCTGTGACGAGTTTCCTTGGAAAATGGTTTCATACCGTTTTCGAATATTGATTTTGAATAATTCCGCGTTTTCTTATTTCAAACGAATACGAGGGTGTTGACAAACGATCAGAATTGTAAAACGCAACGTTATTAATTCGGTTGCGTTTTTGTTGCTAAAAGTCAAGTCGTAAGCTGCAAAAATCTAAAGTGGGAAATACACGAAACGACCGTCGCACTGTGGTGCCAAATGCTAAGAGTCAAATTTTCGATGTGTTAACTGAAAAAAAAAATGGTTTCTCAAAGGAAAATAAACAGAGCTTCAAATACAAGAAAAAATTGTTTGATTGGATGAGTCGTTTGATTTTTAGAGTTCTTCAAAGTCGGACGACTTTGATCTTCGGTAAAAAAAAAAATAACATTATTTGATGTCTTATGTTTCCCCGTACAAATTTCACATATCCACCAAGCAATATACTTTTCTTTAATTACAGTTCAGTTGTATTCTTCTTTAAGTAAATTAAAATATTAAAAATAAAAAAATAAAAAGTTGGTTAATATTTTTAATAAATTTTGTATTATAACATATTTTTAAGTACATTTCTCAACTTTTCATAGAGCTGCAAAAAAAAGTTAACTAAGGCAGGGAAAAAATTTAGCAGCATCTTAGACCTCAGCTATTTGTTAAATGTTGTGCAAAATTGCAGCTACCAGATATTGCCGATCCACGAAATAAAGGGATTTGTTTAAAACAAAAAACCCACGTATATTCCATACCAGATTAATTTTTTTTTTTCTCTCTCTCTCATTGGTGAAGTACTGCGCTGTGAAAAATTATAGACTCAAATCCAAATTTAGATTAGAATTTATTAGAATTATTAGAAATAAACATTTGTTATTGGTTTTGTTCCAAATTATTGTCATATAATACCAATTGGGCTCGATGTGTACAGACCAAAACAAGGATTTGGAAATACCAATGATGAAAGTACTTCGAGGAAATTTTTTCAAGAATCAGAGGCAACAGCTCGTATAACTGGGGTCAATAGGGAGGTTATAACGAGGATCGAAGTCATACTTAATGTTTTGAATTGTAGGGAAAAGGTAAACACTGACAAGTTGGGGGTGTATGCCAAGAAAACAGCAGAGTTATTAAAGCAAAAATATCCCGAAAAGCAACTCACACCTACTCTTCATAAAATGTTGGTTCATATTCAAAATATAATCGAGTATCAATCGTTACCACTTGGAGAATTGCCAGAAGAAGCTCAGGAATACAAAAATAAATATTACAGGAAGTATAGACATCAAAATACGTGCAAGGTTTCAAAGACACGGCAGAATGAAGACCTTTTTAACATGCTTGCAGCCTCATCGGACCCACTCATTTCTTTGTTAAGGCATGTCAGAATCGAAAAAGATCTCAAAGCACAATACTCTCCAGTAATGATAAATTTATTAGACATTACCCAAGATGTTGATGAAAGTTTCCAAGAAATATGATTTTTTCTTTGGTTCGTTTACTTTTTTCTCCACTGTTTAACTTCAAATGAATCACTGAAATATTTTATTATGCAATCTGATGTGCCACGAAATAAAAAAAAATTCTCTTTGATACACCTGAAAAAAACGTTTAAAAGATGATTCGTTTGCTTTTTTCGCCACTGTTTTGTTCGGATTAGCTTTTAGAAACCCTGTTATTACTTCAGCCATTAACTTTTAAATATTTTAATTGTAAAATATTATGTTTATCCCCTGTGGTGAGAAAGCCTTATTGCAACAGAAGATTCTGGAAGCATTTTTCTCAAAGTTCACCAATTTCATAGCCCTGGGAATTTCCTTTAAGCAGAAGAAAAACTGTAACAATATCTTTATTCGTTTAAGAGCTATGATTTTTGCAAGCAAAAAAGTCCAAATGAGCTACCGTGCGTCGTACCGACTTGTACGATTTACGTAGAACCAGATATTATTCAGCCATTTTACACATACACACCATAT
The DNA here is from genome assembly GCA_945910035.1 of Brachypalpus laphriformis. NCBI lineage: Eukaryota > Metazoa > Arthropoda > Insecta > Diptera > Syrphidae > Brachypalpus > Brachypalpus laphriformis. Next base: position 42,919,861 of record OX246753.1, read on the forward strand.
AATTTCCCTACAATCTGTGCATGTGACAGCGGTTGTACAGTCAAGACCATGCGAGATGCGACCATACGATATCGGTACAACTTTGGGTTATGTGGATAAAATAAATATTTGGCGCAACAACTCTTCAAGTGCCTTGGCCTAGCTTCTCGCAACCACTCGTGTTGTGTGCGTTATATTTCTTCACACAAATGGGAGGGACCTACAGTTTTGTGCCGTAAACGGAGGGCGATTTGAGAAGTTTTTTCGTGACAACAATAGTCTTGGATGTTTGTCAGACGCTCGCCAGAGGTGGCATCGTGAAAAAACTTTTTGGCGTTTTTCTGGGATCCGAACATGCAACCTCACGCGCAGTGATCCAACACACTAACCACTTGCGCCACGGCGCGCCCGGTTATATGGATACACACGATATAATTATCGTATATACAAAACCAAAGCTGTCAAACCTTTGGTACAATAGTTGTATCGTGTATTTCCCACTTAGGAAGAATAACTGCAAATTGTAATATTTACAATTTTGTAAAATTTTACTTTACCGGAAATGTCGAAAATTGCATTTTTTTTTTTAATCCGATGGGTTAGTTTACGATTAGCACGAATCTGCAAAAAACTGTTGGCGCTCTCTTACCGGAGAGGCGTAAACCGCCCCCAAAAATGTAAAAATGCCATATAGAATGACACCACGACGCACGGTGTACTCCCGTCCAAATGGGAGTGAAAACCGCACGATTGTCGCTTTCTATCCCCACATCCCGCGCTTTGCTATCCCCACCCTAACCTTATCTACGTTCTCTTTAAATCGGGGAGTTCTTTCTGCCCCACCCTGTATAATTTTTTATCTTTGCAGCAAAAGAAAAATTTAAGAATTCTTATACTCCATTCCTGAAATTTTGACATCATTTTATATGGGCTTTTTGAAATTTTGGAGGCGGGTTACGTCTCTCCGGTTAAAGCACAAAAAAAAAAAAAAAAAAATACAGATCCGTGCTTTTATTTTTCTACATTTCCGGTAAAGTAAAATCTAGCCTATTTCTTTGTTATAAGGTGGGGAAAAACATGCACATCAGCGATGCCGTTGATACTTCAATTGAAGTATTTTACTTCGTTTTCATATCTAACACGTTCACCCCCTTGCCGCACTGGGACATGAAGATGGGGTAACTTAAATAGTTATTCCCATTCATACAATCCAGTTACGGCCAACGAAGCGCACACCCTGAGATGCCAAGAAGATTTGTCAGCGTCTGATGGTCGACTTGTCCCGCTCGGCAACCGACCGGGTATAACCCGGAATGGCAACGAGCTTCCTGTCAATGGTCTTGCGAACCATCACGGCGGTCAAGTGGATAGCGCGCTATGCACCGATAGGGGCACATATCTCTTAATTTCGACAACGGCATCGACTTAGGATATGCACATGGAACGTTTCATCGCTCACAGGGAAGGACCTTGAGCGTGTTGGGGTGGGGAGGCTGTTCAAAGTGGACTAGATATAGTTGGCGTCTCTTCAATAAAGCAGAGATGCTTTAAAACTGTGAACTTTTCGGATGGGTGAAAGCTCTTCTATCAGGAGTCGCAACCTCAATATATGCTCAGGCGGAAGTGAGGATACTCACTAGTCCCAGGTTGGCAGACTGGAGTGGATACCATTAGCAGGGAGAGTTGTGATCTTAATGCTCAATCTTGAAAGACCAACTCTGGTATTGGTGCAGGTATATGCACCGACCTTAGTCAAAATATGCATCTTTCTTAGATGAAGTTGATGCTGCACTTGAAAAGGTTGCGGATATGACTTCAATGCTCACATGGGTGTAGATGTTATAACATGAGGGAGTGTGATTGGGAAGAACGGTAATCCTTGTCAAAACTCGAACGGAGAGAAGTTGTTGGATTTTTGCTGTGAAAATGGATTTTCTATCATGAATACTGTAACAAAATTCGCCAGTCAAGCCAAAGACGTCTGAAGTTGCGACGGATGATGGAGACAAAAATAACCGAATATATCTGGTTCCCGAGAGGGTTATTTTTTATTTAAAAATGTTTTTGACTAAATTAACTTTAAACATAAAAATTAAATCTAGTACAATTTTCTTTTTTTGCTTGAGAACTGCGCGTCTCTAGTGATCGCTGTCACTGCTGCCAACAAAGAACTCAAAATTAGACTTCTGTCAACCTCATTATATATTTGGCTCTGGCTTTCCAGATAAATAACCAAATTTCCAGTTCGCCGCTGGAATTCCATCCACCAAGAATCTGGAAAGTTCTTGTACCTTCGGGTTGACAGCTTCGAGAGGTTTCTCAGGGCTTCTCGGTTGTTTGTGTTTTCGTGTCGGTTATGCGCTCGCGTAACAATACTATCTTTTCGCACAAAGCAATTCACAAATACACATGGTACCATCAGAGTCTTCAGCAGAAGTCACTGATAGATTTCTTTGTTGTACCATCGTGACTGAAGAGAGTGATTTGTGATGTTCGCGTATTGAGAGGGGGTCCAAATTGTCCACTGACCACCACTTAGGGATGTGCAAATCGTATTTTAGCGGTATAGTGCCTCCCCTTCCAAAGCGCGAATCAAGGATGGTTACACGCATACGATGGGAGAAGCTACAGAACGAGAAGATACGGGAGACATTTGAGCGGCAAATATCTTAAAGGATTGAACGAATTCCAATTGTTCCAACAAATGTAAAGAAAACTGTTTTCAACAGTGGTTATTGCCTCTGCGGGAGATGTTTGTGGAGTGAAGCGGCTTGGCGTGGCGACTGCTGATGAGAAAAGAACTGCTTGGTTTATAACGCCCGGAATTCAAGAAGCCATCAGAGAGAAGAAGAGAGTCCTTAAGGTGTATATTCACTTGGAGAACTCCGATTCTCAAAATCGGTACACTGAGGCGTGAAGAACTTGCAAATTAGCTGTGAAAACAGCGAAAGAAAAGTCTTGGAATAGCTTGGCGAAAAACTGGAACATGACCACTGATCTACAAATAAGATGTTGTGGCAGACCGTCCGCCGACTCAGAGAAAGAAAGTTGAACATCGTTGAAGGAGTTAAATCCAAAGACGGTACAATTCTTTTCAATGAGGAGAACATCTAACGCAGATGGAGCGAGCACGTTTCAGAATTGCTGAATCGCGAACAGGGCACCGAAGATGACTGACCTATGGTCGAGAGTAGGGCGGAAAGTATTCCGACGGTAGAGGAAGTAACTTTGGCGATCAAATCGCTAAAAGTTGGCAATATGCCGGTTTGGATGAAATCCGGCCAGAAATGCTCAAGGCTTTAGGTAAGAAGGGAGTACAATGGCTCTCGTGTGTCATTGAAGTGACACGAAAATGGGGTGAAACACCTGGTGATTGGCAAATGGGGGTGACTGTCCTTGTGACTGGGGTGACTGTGCTGTTTTCGTCCCGGTAGAAGCACAACTGAAAAGTTGTTCACTCTCAAAATGGTTCTTGAGAAGGCCTGAGAGTATGCTAAATCTGTTTACACATGTTTTGTGGATTTGGCGAAAGCATATGGTAGGGCTCCTCGAGGAAAACTCTGGAATGTTCTGTAGTAGCATGGGATTGATGGTTTCCTGTGCTTTATATACAAGCTGTAGAAGCTGTGTTCGGATAAACGATGTTAAATCAATACCTTTCATTGCGGGCGTTAAACCACGCCAAGGGTGCGTTATTTTCACCTCTGCTCTTCATTGTATATGGTATATGATGCAGCGGAGCCGTGGCGAAGAATGTTTCAAAGTGGAAGACTTAAGGATTAGTCATCTTCTCTTTGCAGATGATTTGGTCATCCTTGGGTCCTCGCAAACAAAAGTTTAGTGCGCACTCAAAAGATTTTTAGCCGTTTGTGATGATGCTGGAATGAAGATAAACGTGAAAAAATCGGTAGTAGTGGTTGTTTCTAGAACGCCCATTCTCTGCGCACTCCATGTTAGTGAACTCCCACTGAAGCAGGTGGATAAGTTTAAGTACCTTGGGATCTTATTCACGAGTGGTGGGAAGAGCAATGCCGAGCTAGCCCTATTGGGCAATCTGTTATAAGGAAGGCCGAGCTTAGTGTTCAAGCTAAATTATCGGTTTAACTCAGTATACATATGTCCCAATAATCAAAATGATCATGCAATTTAGATAATGACCGAAAGAATAAGATTGCGGATACAAGATCCCCTCGCGGTGTTGCTGGAATAACTCGTAGGGATCGAGTGCGCTGTGCGAGCCGCTCAATGTTGAGTAGCTACTTCTCTGAACGGAACGATCTATGCTTCGATGGTTTGGCCACGTAGTGCGTATGTCATCAAACCGGCTTCCAAGAAGTATCATGATTGCCGTGATATTAGGTAAGTGACTCCATGGTAGGTCTAGAAATAGAATAGTCCAACATCTCTCCTGGGGCTATCTAGGCATTCCTCCTAATAAATTGGAGTCAATGCCGGATGATCGAGAAGGATGGAGAATCCACCTGAGTATCTTTTTTCGGCGACCAGTCTTCATGACCCAGAAAATCTTTTGTTTCTGCGTTAAATGTTAAATATTTCTTTTACAAATATCTCACTTAAATTCGATGGTTTCATCCTCATGAACTCTAAAAAATCTTTCAATTGTTGTAACTTCTTCGCCTTGGTTGTTGCGATTCGTGTGTCGGTTTCCAATTAAATGTTCACTTATCGATGATGAAACTGTAGGGATTAGTCTTGTGGAATCGTCTTTAAGTTGTTCCCCAGCATTTGAAGAATTTAAAATTACATCAGCTGCTGAACTTGATTGTATATCCGGTAATCTTGAAGCCGTAGCAGTTTTTGAAAAGACAACTGCTGATCGAATGTACTAAAAGCATTTTTAATGGCTCCATTCTTATGAATGAATCTCTTGCTTCAACGTGTTAATCTTGGTGTATTTATACTCCCTTAGTTCGGTAGTAATTTGTTCGGTTCTCAACCCAAGTGTTCAGCATTGGTGGATATATATATACATAATATAGGTATAGTACAAGTTTCTCTCTGATATGATCCTTTTGTCGTAAAATAATAGTTGTAAGCAACCGAATAACTTAGTGACGTTGATATTTGAGTAGCGGAGCGGAGGTTGGCAAAATATACGTTAGATTGAAATGGAATCGTCATCATCAAAATCTTTAAATGGACAAGATGCCGTATTGTTGATTATAAATTTCGTCTTTTATGTAGAGCTTTGAGAACTGCACTGATAAAAGCTGCAGTTTCAAAATCATCAAAATCAGGAGGGTGTCTTGATGATTTCGGTATATTTAATGACAGCCTTAGGCTTACCCTCGACATTCACTTTATGTCCAAAATTAGAAAATAGCTGTTGGTCATTTGAGATGAGCGATTTTTTCGGGATTACCTTTCCAAACCCCAAGGCACATAAACTCAATTTGATCTAAAGTACCACTAGATAGGAGTGCTTCTGTTGGTGCTGTGATTAATGCCCGCTGATGTTGCTCGCCGGAGCTCGGACCTACATACAGTTTGTCAAGAAAGTGTTTACACAAGGTACAAAAACAGCAAGCTCTACTTTTCCATTACAAATAGCTGCACTTGAAGTAACTTTATTCAATTTTTCTTTTTTAATTTATAATAATTCATATTTGAAAAATTAAATGGCACACAAAAAATACTTTATTTAATTTAAATAACAGGAACAAACACAACAAAACTAAAAAAGAACAAAAATTTCACTGTCAAGAAAGTGTTTACACACTCCACTTTCGCAGAGTATGTATCGTTTCATGACGGTACCGTTATGGCAGTTTTTTCTTTCCTAGTTTGTGATAGATGTAGGAATTTGAAAGCAAACAATTTTAGTGATACTTCTGGTGTTGAAAGGGCTTGAGGTGTGTTAATTGATCAGTTTCAATATGCCTGGCAAAAGAATATCACTTAATGTGAACCAATTGGTTTATTACAACCATTACAAGGGCAAACGTGTTCTGGAGATAGCTGAGATGTTTGGCTTGTGCAGAAAAATGATTTACAACATCATTAATCGAGCAGAACGAGAAAATTGTTTGGAGAATACGGCTCCAAAAGGTAGGTCAAGGAAACTATAGGACAGAAAGGAACACCGTTTGTTAAAAAAAAGTGCTCAAAAACCCCCAAATCTCAATTAGAGGTTTGTCAAGGGAGATAGAGGAAGAATGTGGTGTACAAGCTTCCCACGAAGGCAAGTAGTGTTGAAGCATGAATACTCATCAAGAGTTGCACGGAAAAAACCACTGCTTTCAATTCAAAATATACAAAAACGTTTATCGCTCGCTACAGAGCATCATATTCACCCAAATGAATATTGGGATGATAGAGTGACTCAATAGAGTGTGTCAAACAAGCCTTTAACAACAGCCTTGTACAATCGGAATATTATTCCAACTGTTAAATATGGAAAATTGTCTGTGATGGTATGGGCGTGCATATCTAGCGAAGGCGTTGGAGACCTAGTTTCTATTGAGAATACCATGAGCGCGATGAAATGCCTTAACATTTTGCAATCTCATTTGCTCAGTAACGCCAATAGTTTTGGTTTTAATAATGGTGATGGGAGCAGAAAGCCAAAATTTAAATTTTATCAGTACAACGACCCAAAGCATAAAGAACTTACGGTCAGGACGTGGCTGCTCTACAACTGCAGCAAAGTGGTAGATACACCAGCCCGGAGCCCAAACTTAAACCCTATTGAAAATTTATGGGTACATTTCAAGAAAAAAGTACCAAAAAGGAACCACAAAAACCGAAACCAACTTCTCCAATATATTAAGGATGAATGGGCCAATATACTCACCAACTATGACATTAAAAAACTAATTGGATCTATGAAAAAAAGGTTTTAGGCAGTTATTATACTAAAATTTTAGCTGTTTCTGAATTTTAAAAATATTTTAGGTTATTATTATTTGCATTATATTTAGATAAGTAAACACTTTATGGCTGGCAAACGACTAACAAAGGCCTCGTAGGGGCAGCATCTCCCGATAGGTGCTGGTCCGCTAAGTAACGAGTAGGAGCCACTGCAGCCGAAAACCTAGCAGCTCTGTTAGTAAGCCCTACTCCCACCTCCTCGTGGTGTCATCTGGGAATTTCTTCGGAAATTGCTAACGGGAGCTTCCTGCGCCAAAAAACAGGATAAGTGTCGGTTGGTCTGTGGCCCAGCGAGCCGCAACCGTAAAACAAACTATTGCTCCGAAACGCAAACAATCGCCCCGGATAAGGACGGATAATTTGTTGACGACCTTTGGCTATCGGACACGGACAACGATCGGATTCTGGAACGTTAAGACCCTCCTGGACTCACTCAAGGAAGGGCCTTATAACGCCAAATTCCTCCAATTGGAGCGCGAATTCGCACGGTATAAAATCGTCATCTTAGGGCTGAGCGAGATAAGATGATACGATGCTGGGGAATACATCTCCCCAACAAAAAGCACTGTGATGCTCTACTCTGGTAAACCAGCTGGAAGTGCACGGAGTTCTGGCGTAGGACTCATGCTAACTCCAGCACCACGTAGTAGCCTCATATCCTGGAAACCCCACAGTGACCAGATATTGACGGCTAGGTTCCAGAGTAGAGTTAGAAAAATTACCATCATACAGTGTTATGCTCCGACTCTAGACGCGACTGAGGATGAAAAGGATAATTTTTATAGCCACTTAGGCGCCGCCTACAACCAAACGCCTAATGGGGACATCGTAATGGTAATGGGAGATCTCAATGCCAATGTGGGTAGCGACAACACCATGCTTAAGCACGTAATGGGAGTTCACGGCGTGGGAGACCGTAATGACAATGGTGAGTGGTTTGTGGACTTCTGCAATACCAACCGCCTAGTCATCGGAGGTACGCTGTTTAAGCATAACACCTGCCATAAGATCAGTTGGGTCTCTACTGATAGGCAACGAACATCCAACCAGATCGACCACATTGTGATCAGTCGCCGCTTTAGAAATTGTCTCCTGGACGTCCGAAACAGACGTGGAGCTGACGTCGGACAAGAACGAGATCACCATCTTATGGTAGCTCATTTACGCCTTGGTACAGCAACCGCTCAAACCTACTTAACATCACCAGGTTTAATATCGACAGGCTCAAGGTTCCCCAAGTGCGCCAACAGTTGAGGGACCATCTTGCCTTAGAAGCAGAAGCAATCAGCAGCATAGAGAACATGTATGACCACTGGAGTGCTGTGAAAAATGCTTTTGCGACTGGGGCACGCACGTATGTCGGTAAAAAGTAGAAACACCACCGCACATGGCTTTCTACAGACACCTGGAGACGGATCGATGAGCGTACAACAATCAAGGCTCGGATTGCAGCGGGCTCAGCAGTAGAGAGAACCGAGCTTGAAGCCCAATACCGTGCGAAGAAGAAAGAAGTGCAGCGTAGTGTGAGACGTGACAAGCGTCAACATGTCAACTCACTGGCCTCAAGGGCTGAAGAAGCAGCGAGTAGGTGCGACAGTAGGACTGTTTACAACATCACTAAGGAGCTCATTGGTGGTCGAAACTCCAAACAACACCCAGTGAAGAGTCTAGACGGTAACCTTCTGATTTCGGATGAGGATCAGCTCACTAGATGGAGAGAACATTTTGCTATAGTGCTAAATCACTTAGACGACGGCGGTATGATCTTGAATTCGAATGAGCAGTTCGAAGCAACAAATTCCCGAATTCGCACCGTACCTCCCAGTAAAACTGAAATACTAACAGCAATCAAGTTCCTCAAGAAGAACAAAGCGGTGGGTATTGATGGCATCCCTGCCGAGCTATTTCAAGCAGCGCCAAATACATCGGCAGATTTGCTGCATCCGCTAATACGGAGAGCTTGGGGTAGTGAACAATTTCCACAGGAGTGGAAAAGGGGGATGATCATTAAGCTTCCAAAGAAGGGTAACTGGAGAGGTATATGTGTTCTTCCAGCTGTAGTCAAAATAATAGCTAGAATAATTCTAGAACGAATTAAAGAACATTTAGATTCAACTCTCGATGTCGAACAGGCAGGCTTTCGCGCTGGATCCTCCTGCATCGACCACATAAACACCCTACGGATCATAATCGAATAATGCGTTGAGTATAGGTCTCCGCTACATTTACTGTTTATCGACTTCGAGAGGGCTTTCGACAGCTTGAATCGAGATGCTATGAGGCATGCAGGAGAGGCATTCCAGAAAAGCTCATAGCTATTATCAAGGTTACATATGAGGGCGGCAAGTGTCACGTCGTACACAATGGTAAGGTGTCGGAGGATTTTGAAGTCCAAAGTGAAGTACGTCAAGTGTGCATACTGTCCCCACTATTGTTCTTGGTGGTTATCAGCGATGTACTCCGTGCAGCATTGACAGAAGCTAATTCTGGAATTCGTTGGACGATGACATCTTACCTTAAACACCTAGATTACGTTGACGATGTTTGTCTACTTTCACATCGGATAATGGATCTTCATGGCCCAAAATCTAGAAGCTGAGGCAAACAAAGTCGGGCTAAAAATAAACACAGCCAAAACAAAAGCCTTGAGTACTTTCAATACCCGCGCTCAACTTAACATTGCCGGAAAGCAAGTCGAGAAAGTTGATAACTTTCTATATTTAGGAAGTGTCGTCTCGGCTAATCGCGGTGGCACCGAACTGGATGTGTGCAGCAGAATCGGGAAGGCTAAAGCTGCGTTCGGAATGCTGTCCAAAATCTGGAGAAGCAATGTTATTAGCTTAAGTACCAAGCTACGACTGTTCCGCTCCAACGTAGAATCAGTGCTGCTTTATGGGTGCAGTACTTGGAAGGTAGACACCATTAACACACGCAAGCTGCAAGTCTTCGTAAACAAATGCTTAAGAATCATCTTGAGGATTTTTTGGCCGAACCGCATCTCCAACGAACAACTTTTTCTGAGAACGGGCCAAGAACCTATAAGCATTACTATACGAAGAAGAAAGTGGCAATGGATTGGACACACCCTACAAAAAAAAAAAACACACCCTACGGCGCGGAGACAACTCCATTGCGAAATACGCCATGCAGTGGAATCCGCTCACCCAAGCAGGCCCTAGGCAAACGTGGCGCAGAACAGTTGAGGAGGAATCGAGCTCTTTAGGAATGAGTTGGAGGCAGCTCAAACGCGTTGCAGAACTCCGAACACGATGGCGCGCAGGCGTGGTTGACGCCCTATGCCCCCCGAGGGGTTAAATGATATAAGTAAAAAAGTAAGTAAATACTTTATGGACAGTGAATTTTTGTCCTTTTTTGGTTTTGTTGTTTTTATTATTGGTTTTTAAGCAAAATTAAGATATTTATTTTTTGAAATATGAAATATTATAAATTAAAAAACAAAAATTGAATAAAATTACTACAAGTGCTTCTTTTTGTAATGCAAAAGTAGAACTGGATGTTTTTTTACCTTGTGTAAACACTTTGTTGACAAACTGTATATATGGTATGATCACAAGCAAAAACACTATCTTCTTCATTAGTGCCACCGTCAGTCACTCTTACTCGTAATTTATTCCAATTTATAGCAAAGCGACACTCTCAATACCCAGAATATATCAACAGTACTATACCTTAGAAAGTTATATTATCATCTAACGAGTGAAGCTAACTTCTTCCACCAACGGTAAAAGGCATGATATTGATACAATCAAGTGGAATCAGAATCTATGGGGGTGAACCTTACTTAACCAGACTTCCATCCGAACTGGTGTAGAGGTGGGAGTAGCCAACTGTCTTCGTCACCAATTTGGGGAGGCTTTTTACTTTTGTAAGACCGACAGTCTTTTCAAGTTTTCCAATAGATGGCACTGAACATCAAAATCTCAATCTCAAAAACCAACGATCCGATTGAGCTGCAACTTATGCAAAATATATTGTATTGTATTTGTTATGAAGTGAGAAGTGCACCTCAATCAAGAGTTTTCAAGTTTTCCGATAGGTGGTGCTGAAAATCAAAATCTCAAACTCAAAAACTAACGATCTGATTGTCGAATGGTAATGTTGGAAAACCCCCTCTGGTATGAAAAAAAAAGAAGCTTAGTCCAGACAACGTATCTGTCAAACTGAAAAAAATACCCGCGCCTTTTTAGATGTAAGTCTATTTCTTTATATTGTCGCTATAATTATTACTAATACTACTTTTAAATTGCAGAAATACAACAATTGAAGTGTTCCAAGTCTTTTCGAAAGTGACACAGTTCTAGCCAATTCAACAGTTTCCAGAGCACCTTCGCTACACACAGGATAAAATAAAATTTATTCCTCGGAATATCGAATAAACAGTGTTTAAGTAAGTACATAACTAATTATATGTACTAATATTGTCTTTAATTACAGATATACTACACAACTGCGACAACATTTCAAAGGATTTTCCACCCCAATTGTCGTCGTAGGCGTCAAAAAAGTTTCATGTCTTGAAATGTCCCAGTTTCAGAGCAAATAATTTGCCGGAAGACAAAATAGTCAGTGATTGTGTTTATTTTATTACTAGTACATGTGTTATTGTAACTAATATACCTAGTTTTTAATTACAGGAAAACAACATGGAGAAAAAAAGCATCTCCAAGTTGTCATCCTTAATCTTCGCAGTAGTCGTCGCCACTAAACCACCATCAAACTTTCATCCAATCAACCAGGCTGAACTAGCTGCAGCTCCTGCTGTCCCCGGAAGAACTATCAGTGAGTAAGTTTAGTGCTCTATCAATTACACATATACTAATCAACTAAACTTACCCGCTGTCTTCCGGGGACAACAGGAGCTGCATCTAGTTCAGCCCTGTTGATCGGATGAGTTTGATGGTAGTTTGGAGGCGACGACTACGACGACGATGAGGGATGGCAACTTGGAGATGCTTTTTTCTTCGTATGTTATTTTCCTGTAATTAAAAACTATACTAGTAACAATAACACATGCACTAGTAATGCAATAAACATAATCACTCACTGTCTTGTCTTCCGGGCAAATTATTTGCATTCGTCCTCGAAGTTTCAAGGGATGAAACTTTTTTGGCGCCTACGACGACAATTGGGGTGGAAAATCTTTTGAAATGTTGTCGCAGTTGTATAGTATATCTGTAATTAAAGACAATATTAGTCACAATTAGTTATGTACTTACTTAAACACTGTTTATTCGATATTCCGAGGAATAAATTTTATTTTATCCTGTACGTAGCGAAGGTGCTCCGGGAACTGTTGAATTGGCTGGAACTGTGTCACTTTCGATGATCGATGACTGGGGGGAAAGACTTGAAACACTTCAGTTGTTGTAATAATGTAGTAATAATTATAGCGACAATGTAAACAAATAGACGTACCTCTAAAAATCGCGGGTGTTTTTTCCAGTTTGACAGATACGTTGTCTGGACTAAGCTTCTTTTTTTTCACGACAGAGATTTGCCTCCAGTTGTCAATTGAGCATAAATGTTTGCAAATTCATTTCATGGGAGGAGCGGATGATGTCAGTCCTGCCTTGGTAATTTTCGCGCAACCCTTTGTAATGCAACAGAATCTCACGTTCACGGAACACTTTCCGAGGATGTATTTCATCGTGATCACATGATTTGCATTGTTTATGTCCAAGTTCGCGAACTTGTTTGCTTTTCTGGTTTCTTTTCCTTTTCTCAGCAACGTCCCTGATAGACTCACTGCCACTCGGAATGTTACGGTTCTCCTCAGCTGCTTCTCTCGATTGCGCCACTGCAAACACTCCCGTGAATGTGACCTCCCGCTCAGTAGTACCGTCCGTTGTTTGAATATTTGGTCATTTTTACTTGAGTTTGACTTCCAATCGTTTATGTTTTAATCCTTTAATCCCATCCCTAAGCTGTCTGTTCAAAACTGAGCCAACGTAACCACAATCGCAGCTGTGGTGATTTGCGTAGGCTTCGATGGTTTGATGATTACCCCTTACGCAATTTCTCAACCCGGTAAAGGCCTTAAATCGTGTTGTCTTTACTTGGTATAACCGAATGAATCTAACCAATACATTTCTCGATATTTGTTCTAGTTCTTTGCGTTTTTTCTTAACGTGCGTTTTCCATTTCAGCTTTGTATCAAGTGTCATTCCAAGATACTTAGCCTCGTTTGCAAACGGGATTTGAACCGAGTTTGAAAAGATCGGCAAATTATTTATTTTTTTATAAGTAAAATTTACATGAACAGATTTGGTCTCGTTGAGTGCGATTCGCCAAATCTTTGTCCATTCATTTACTCTATTCAAAGCTTCTTGCAGTTTTTCTGCAGTATCTTCGACCGTTTTACCTACTGTCAAGATAGCAGTGTCGTCGGCAAATGTAGCTAGCTCAGTGCCTTCTACTTGCGGTATATCACGAGTGTATAATAGATATAAGACTGGACCAAGAACGCTTCCTTGCGGCACCCCAGCCATTATTTCCTTAAAATCTGAATATTCGTTTCCACATTTGACGCGGAATAGCCTATTCGTAAGGTAGTTCTTCAAAATATTATATAGGTGCTCTGGCAGAACTTGTCGTAATTTAAACTTTAAGCCTTCGTGCCAGACCTTGTCAAAGGCTTGAGAAACGTCAAGGAATACGCTTGAACAAATCTTTTTTTCTTCAAGTGATTTTTCGATTACATCTGTTATTCGATGTACTTGTTCAACTGTAGAATGCTTACTTCTAAATCCGAATTGATGATCAGGGATGAGATGCCCTGGGGTGCTTGTCAAGTCCGTATATGCGACAACGTGCTTCAAAACTATCCACAAATCGTCAGCGGAAAGCTAAATTGTTCTATGTCCATTGTAGTTTATATCGAAAATGAGTAAATAATGCAGTTTGAGGATGCTCTTTCGGAATCCGAAGTCCGTTTTGGAGTATCTTATTCTGTTTATCAGATACACCTGTATGTGGATGGGTTCTATCTCCATTCTTGTGTTGTTTTGTTTTTAAAATTGTTTAAAAATAGTTAGTTATTTAAAAAGCAATTTTTGTTTTCAAATTGGTAAGAGCACTTAACAAAAAATTACATGAGCTATCAACGAGCCAAAAAATGTGAATATAATTCAATTTAGAACCAAAAACACCGGAGAAAATATGCTTCTTCGATGGCACTACCAGCAAGATAATGACCTGAAACACACATCGAGCCTTGTAAAGGATTGGTTTTGAGATAATAAAGTGTTTCTAATCCCGTGGCCTAGTCAGTCCCCTGATCTCAATCCTATTGAGAACTTGTGGAATGGGCTGTACGCTGTAAAATGTTGTTCTTGGGACTTAGGCCAATTAAGCTTTCCGCTGACGAAATGTTTCAACGATGTTTCCAGATCAATGGCGTCGCATCAAAAATTTCGAATTATTCAGACAATTTCACTGTCGCTCGTATTTGCGTTCCGGTTATTTGTCTGATTTGCAACCAAATAACTGATAAGGTCCCGTTGCAGTTGTATGAATTCGGCAGATTTGGTGGCATTCATCGTTTAAGGTTACCTGCACGGTACCAGGCCGGAGCCTGGATAAAATCTGTAACATTCCCAGCAATCGTTGATTCAATGTAAGTATAATTTGAGATTCTCGTCGCCAGAATGTTGTGCAAGGGAATAAGAAGGCATATTGGTTAACGTTAATGTATGTAAATTCAAATAAAATTACAACAAAAAAAAAAGGTTAGATGTGCAAGGACAGACATATACATGACGTTAAAGGTCGGCGACAATCGTAACTCAAGGAGTCGTTAACTTCCGAGTGCATTCACATAGGTACAATACTTTCGGAATTCGTATCGAAATTCCTATTCTGACGGATTCATTACATGATGATTCCAAAATATCTTCTAAAGCCAAACACTCCTTCCTTTACAAAGAAAATGGAAAATGTTACCACATCTCGAAAATGGGTTGAGAATATACCCAGAAGAAGGTAGGCTATTGACGCTATTTTGTTGCATAATTTGAGTGCTTTTAGTTTATCTCGACCTTAAACTACTAATGAATTAGGACCAACTAAATGTTTCTATAGCACTTGACGAGTTTTTATTTTCATTTTCAAATGCATTTGCGTACATAAGTACTCATACAAACGTATATCCTTTCCGTGAAAGCATCCATGTCAAGTGCATGTATTCTCTCAAGTGCGATCATGAAACCTTTTCCCAGTTGAAATTGTCATTCCTTTTATATCTCACTTTTGATATTTTTGCGAGAAAAAAGGAATAACTTTCTTCATAACTACAATTCACATCCACTATCTCCAACTGCGATGTCATTAGGAGCAGGACCAGTAGCAACTAAAAAAGGACATAAAAGAAGAACAAGAGTTAAAATGAATTGACACCTTGTCACAGTTTGAGTTGTAGAAAAGAGTTTCTTTCTTTTCATTCTTCTTTTGCATCTTTAAGTAGAATATTTCTCACTTTCCAACCAGCAGCACGGTCTGCTAAACAGAAGAAAATATCATCAGGAGACTCCGACTGGAGGATAATTTGCTTGCACGGTGTCCTCGAATATAATTACCGGTGCTCTGATGATGACAGAGTGTCAACGTAAAAAATTGAAAACTGGCAGCTATGCGGGTGGAAACGAATAAGAAGTGCTCTTCATTGACAGAAGGAAAAAGTAGTCAATCCTTTCTCCGGTATTGGCAGCGAGAAGTATAATAATAATCAAAGGATTCTCTCCCTATGACTCTTGAAAGTTTCTGAAGTGAAACGAGGTTAGCGGATGCATTTCTTTCAAACCGTAACCCAGGCGCACCACCATCACCGCACTTTGTTCATCAACTTCAATTAATATAAATTGCCTTTTAGGAGTCCGACCGCTGCTGTTGGTCCTTCTGGCGGTTTGGTAGGTACACAGATACAGACAGACATAGAAAAGACAGTGAAGCGCAAAGAAATTACTTAATTAGTTGAAGAAAAGTTTGTCGATTGTGAATAGAGAGGATGATGGTTATTTTTATTCTGAAAGCTTTTTAATGTCCTTTCCTTAGTGAGATGGTGATACGGTGCGGTGGATTGAGATCTACCTCTCAATTGAGCGGTTTAGTTTGAAGAGCTTCATTGAAATTCCCTAGGCCTTGAGACAATAGCATTCCACTTGAATTATCCTTTGATTGTGTGGTAAATACAATTTAGAGAAGAGTCGAAATCGGATTTCAGTTTCATTTGGGCTCAAACGTATCTTTCTTTCAAAATTAAGGGTATACGGCATATGGAGCTATAAAACATCAGTGTACTTTTTGTGAAGAGGCAAAGAGATTAGAACGTCCATTTGGTGGAGGATGATTCTTTGGGTCAAAGTTCTTTAGCAAAACAATTAGATTCAAGACTCCCAACGTATTATATAGAGGACGAAACGAAACAAAGGAAAGCAGACATTGAAGTTTTTCGAAGGAAAGATATTAGTTATTTAGAAGTGGGGCTCTACCAATTTTTGGGGTTAATCATTTATTTAAGAATCTTAAAATGTTAGTGCATTTTTTTTACCTTCTTTGACTTGGGGTAAAACTATTTCAACCATTATTTTAGCTTCTTTCATGCGAAATCAATTTTTGGTTGATTACTGTGCATGTGAAATACTTTTAAACCGCAAAGCGGGCCACCCAAGTACTGTTTCATCCGCGTCGAATTTTAATTTATTTAACTTTACTTCAGTTCTTCATGTCAAGAATTTATTCGCTTGAAAAAATCTAAGGTATTTGTTGAAATAGTTCACCCCAGAGTCGTAGAAGGCAAACCAAAATTCAGTATTATGGGATGAGGGTAGTTTTAGGTATAATAACTGAAGTGTTTAATAATATATTTAATACGGGCGTCGTACCGAAAAGCTTCCGACAAAACATTTTATTTCCACTGTTCAAAAAGAGTGAAGTAAACGACCCGTGTAACTACAGAGTACGGACGAGTTTCTTTTCTAAATACGTTGCTGAAACTATTTTCAAGCATTCTTCGTCAGCGTCTTGCTTCGTGGGTGGAATCACAAGTGAATTCCAGGCAGGATTTAGATCAAAGTACTCGACAGTAGACAATATCTTTGTTTTGTCCAATACTGCAAACCAGTACCTAAATGACGGGAGAAGGCCGTATTCCTTTTTTTGTAAACTTAAGAGTAGCATTTGGTTCAGTCGACAGAAGGGCATTATTTTACAAGCTCACCAATTTGGGGGTGTCATTTAAAATGCTAAACGTTTTTGAAAGTAGAGAAAACGAAACTGCAGTATGAACAGCAGTCAAACTGGTTCAGTACTACCCCCGGAGTTAAGCAGGGATGTAAACTGAGCCCTTTGTTCTTCTCTCTGTTTCTAGACGACCTGAAAATGCACTTAAAACGAGGACTAACATTTAATAACATAGTGATCAAAGTCGTCTTATATTACTTACTTACTTACTTCCTCTTGCACAACCCCGCGTGGCAACGACACTGCGACCTGAAAGATCTATTGTATCGGTACTTCCTTACTTAGGTGGCGCTACAGTGAGGGGTGAACCTGGGCCACAGCCAACAATCCTCTCTATTTAAGTCAGTCTTTATTTAATTGCCTCCAGTTTCACACACCAAGTTACTCGGGGTCCCCTTGACCTTGTCCGCGCCACCTACGGCGAGGGGGCATTCTACTGCGTCGTCCCTCCGACTTAGATTCGAAGACTCTGCGGACCGGAGCGTTGGTGTCCATTCGCTCTACATGTCCCAGCCATCTTAAACGTCCAATACTCAGTTTTTTTTGACTAGGTCGATGTCGCTGTACGCTATTGAATCTTCTGATCCAAAACTCGCCAACGCAAACGGGACCGAATATCCTACGAAGAATTTTTCTCTCGAAGCGACCAATGATATCTTCATCGGCTTTCAATAAAGTTCATGTTTCAGCGTCGTAAAGCAGTACTGGGATGATCAGAGTCTTATCCAGAGTCTCCTTAGTTGTTCGAGATAGGGCTTTATTGTTGAATTGTCTTATGAGCCAAAAAAACAGCGATTGGCAAGAGTTATTCTTCCCTTGATTTCCGCGAGCTTATAACAGAGCCAAGGTAGACAAAGTCCCTTACTTCCTCGAAGTTATAGCTGCCCACTGTGACGTTCTGTCCAATTCGTCGATGTTGATTGTCCTTTCTTGTTAACAGCATGTACTTGGTTTTGCATTCGTGTATCGCTAAACCCATTTTAGCCACTTCTGCGGCAATGCTTGTAAACGTACCGGTGACAGCCCACTGAGTTCTTCCAATAATATCAATATCGTTGGCGTATGCAAACAGTTGTACTGTACTGTACTGACTTCTGATAGACTGTACCTCTGGTGTTGGCTTGTAAGTTCCGCAAAATCCGTTCAAGTGCTATATTAAAGAAGTCACATGACAACGCGTCACCTTGTCTAAAACCTTTTTTGACATCAAAGGTGTCAGTAATGTCATTACCGAGCTTGAAGGAGCAGTGAGTGTTCTCCATCGTCATCCTGCACAGACGAATACGTTTGGCAGGGATGTCAAAACTAGACATGGCTCTATATAGCTCTTCTCAATGGATGCTGTCATAGGCGGCCTTAAAATCGATAAAGAGATAATGAGTATCCATTTGGACTTCTTGGGTTTTCTCCAGGATCTGCCGAAGTGTGAAGATTTGATCGATGGTGGACTTTCCTGGCCATTGTTAAAAGTTTTCAGAAGAAGAAGTATCGCAGAAGAAATCTTGATTGCAATGTTGAGGAGACTGATGCCTCTTTTATTGGCACAGTTGAGGGGGCCTCCTTTTTTGTGGATCGGGCAGTTGCTGGGATTCCACTCATTAGGCATACACTCGTCTGACCAAATCTTAGAGCTGAGTTGCTGTACGCACTCTACCAATTCATCACCAGGTGCCTTCAAAATTTCGGCCGGTAAGCCGTCATGTCCAGCAGCCTTGTTGGATTTCAGCTTAGATATTGCTATCCTCACTTTGCTTTAGTCAGGTGTATGGAAATTTTGACTATCGTCTATGTTGAATGGTTCATTCTGCCTGACAGCGGGATATTGGTCTTCGTCGCCGTTATACAGTCTGTAGAAGTAGTTTTTCCATATTCTCAGCACCGACTGTGATTCTACTACGAGGTTTCCATTTTCATCTCTACAGGTTTCTGTACGGATTTTTCTTCTCTGAAACGTTCTCTTTACCTTTTGGGAAAACTTCCGTACATTTGTAACGAATTAAGCCCACAGCTGCCTAACTGACGTATCTAACTACCCTTCTCTGCCGTGAACGTAACAATGCCAGGTCTTTCCCACGGTTATATATAAACCTTCCATCTTCTATAGCCACCGTTATGGCTCAAGGCCACAGGACTCCTTGAGCCAGTCCAGGCAGCAAAGGCGGAAGAGTGTCCGGTCCTCTACAGTGTAGGCATGCTTGCTTTAGCTCGAACTAGTTCATCGGAATGGGGGAGTTCGTGCTGCAGAGGAAATGGACGGCTGTTACTTTTTTACATGTCTATGGAACGATGGTATTTCGACGTTGAGGTAAAGAAAAGGAGCGAAAATGCCTTCTTCAGCGCCATTGCCTTCTTAGCTAACGAATTCCAAAGCGGAAGGAGAATCTTAGATGTAGAATGATTCCCCGCGTCCCACCCCTACATACCATCAACACGGGTCAACGCTATCCGTGGCCATCACGTCATCGATACTTGTAAGGACCCCCAGGTTGGTTCAAACTAATAGCATTAATGGTGGATGAGACAGGATTTGATCAGTACCCCCGAATTTGATAAGGATGAGTAGTAGTACCCACCTTGGAATAATTTGCAACTGAAGAATATCTAAGCATCTAACGAGTAGGTAATTGTGTTAGAACTTTGAGCTGAAATGTATATATATTCTGCTAGAGAACTGCGGACCGTATGCATCCAAGCCTTGCTTGGACAGCGATGCTAAGGACATACGAGGTTGTAGATTTCCGAAAGAAGTACGACTAGTTGAGATGGTAAAAAAAGCGTTGGCGCAATAGCGGTGAGGAACAAAGTCACTTACTATCGGACAAGTTTCTGAAAAGTAACGGCAGTTAATTGAAACTTTACAACAGACGTAACCACGTTTACCAAGAACATGACAACCGGATTAAGATTTCAACGCTCAAAAAAATATCCAACTAGTGTACTTATCTTCAACAGTATCTCGCACTCAATAGGGTATCGCAACAGACGCGGTCATATTTCCTTGAACATATCCATCGGCCAATACTTATTGCTTGCCAGATATCTGCAAAAGATACAAATATTTTACCGTGTAAAAACCGAGAACCATTTCAGTTCAAGCGTTCGATATCAAACTGAAGATGAAAAGTGCTAATACATAACCCTGGCATAGAAAATAAGGCATAAGGCTGAAAATTGAAGTCATTCGGCCCCACGTTGGTCGCCACCTTACCGCAGCTTGGGATGCCACCATACCTTAGGTGGGACTACCACCTTACCGCAGTTAGGTGTGCCATCGTTCTCCTGCGTGCTTAGAGGGATAAATGAGTACTACTTACTATTACCGTGGAAAGACATTTCCCACAAAACTTGTTCGTTTGCAGAGATAATGAGAGGCAGACGTATAAGAAAAGAAACGGCATACTACGAGTTCTATTTGAAAGTGGAGGGCACCTGCTATGAAAAAAGAAAATTTGAGAGGGCTAGAGTACGAGTCTCATGCACACCCTGAGCGAGCTATAACGAGAAAAAAATCGTCTCCACAAATCCTTGCAATGATACACACCGGTCCGTTTGCCTTTCATATCTTCCAATTCATAGAGATTATTCCCTACAAACTTACGTACCCTCATTTTCAGGAATTTTGGGCAAAGTTTAGCGTTTACTCCCTTGGAAGCGTCACTCAAAATGAAGATGGTTTGCGGTATGCCAAATACGCGAAAACTTTGCCCATGTAGGAACTGTATGGTCGTATCAGTTGTGGCCTTTTAAGTGGCTTAATAAGAACAAACTTTGTCAGCTGGTCTAATACGATCAAGATATGAGTGTTACCATTCTTTGCGCGGTGATATGGCCCCAAAAAAATCAATATATACAATTTCAAATGGTCTATCAACCACGAACGCTTTACCCATCGGTGGCCTTGATATACTATTCGGAAAGACGTTTCCCACACATTGTTCCTGGAGCATTATCTCTCAATATTCTCGATCTTCTTTTTTTTTTTTGAAGAAGCGGGTGTGCTTCCCGTCTCTTTTGTTCGTAGAGCTTACGAGCAGCTCTCGTCTTCCTTTGCACTTTGTGATTTTGTGCTTTGAGTACCAATAAATGAATCTGAGTATGTGAGGGTGTTGCCACTTGATTTTTTTCATTTTCTCATTTTTCCGAAACACCGTTAAAATGCAGTTAAACAATTTTCGCTTTATAACTTGCAATTTTTACGGGCGTATAGTGATATTTTCTTTTTTTTTAGAAAATAAACTAAAATTTCATTAAAATCGAGGTGGCGTCCACATTGTACACAATTATCTTTATTTCGTTCAACAAATTGTGTTATTTTTAAATCAGCACATGGAGACCCTACGGGTGTTGCTCTCAGATTTGCGGCTTGTCATGCATACTATGGTAACCCAGTGAGAGCTTAAAAGAGAGACAGGTTTATGCAAGCTATTGCAGCAAGACTGAGAGGCAAACATCCTATCGTCCTTGTACTGACAATTCTAATAGAACAGAGTATAGGAAAATCAATGCAGCACAGATGTACTGGGGATGTATTGTAGGCGCAGTGCGGGTTCAGTAGGAATGCTCTGCTGATGTAATAGTTCGCAGTGTTGACGCAGTGCTGGTGCAGTGCTTGCAGATCGGTACTGCATCCCATAACAGTTAGTTGTGTTGATAGCTGATTAGTTCACAACGAAATAATGAATAAACACAATTTATTAGATATTCTTAAAAAGAGCATTCAATGAAGTGCAGATAGTTGCAAGTTTCTATTGACTATCAATTCCAAAAGCTTGTGAACCTTAGCATATATTTGGTGATGTTAAGATACGGATAGCTGGTCTCATAAACGTGTTTAATGTTTATAAAGTCATGATCATAACCCTCTTGAACATTGAAGGGATCATTTAAGAAATATTCTCCAGATGCTTAAAATTAAAAACAAGTCCCAATTAGTGGTACTTGAACAAAGGCATACTTTAACCACAGCCAATCCGCTTGAAATGCTTTGGGAGTAAAAGAAAATCCAGCTAAATACGAGTTGAGAAAAATTCTTTTCATATAAAGGATTTCTGTACTTTTTTTACATTGATATTCAAAAGTTTGGTACCTCTGATTTTTGCTGCACGAAAATCCAAGTCTGATTTTAATTAATACTGTTCTAAAAATTGAGGAAGCTGGACGCTAATGCCTGAAATGAGACGAAAATGAAAGGTTAGACAACTAATTTGTTTCCTAAAAGAGTGAACATTTTATACGAATAAAACAAAACCTGAGTTTTTGTTGCGGCAGACTCGAAAAAAAAACTTCTCTTCTGTCTTCTTACAACGGCTTTTTATAGGCTCATGGTTACTCTCCAACTTTTCTTCATTCTCCGCTGTCACCATTATGGTGATTTCCAGGCAGTGATCATAGAAATACAATTTCTCCTATATTTGTACCAGGTGGAAAAAAAGAAAAAAA
The DNA here is from genome assembly GCA_945910035.1 of Brachypalpus laphriformis. NCBI lineage: Eukaryota > Metazoa > Arthropoda > Insecta > Diptera > Syrphidae > Brachypalpus > Brachypalpus laphriformis. Next base: position 42,942,427 of record OX246753.1, read on the forward strand.
AAATCCCCAAAACAGGAGTAGATACACAGTATACATCACACAATCTCGCAAATATCAACTCTTTTAAAAGATGAACTGCTCGGGAGAATAAACAAATATTTTAGCCTTTACAGTGTTCTAAAAAGACGAACGGGCAACATTTGAATGCTCAAAAAGATGGACACTCTTTGCTTAGCTGTTTGAAGAAGAACCGTACTTTTCTCAACTGTTTTTGCTTGTGTGGGAGTTCACTTGTGGGCGCCGTGGCGTAAGTAGTTAGTGTGTCAGATCAATACGCATGAGGTTCCAAGTTCGAATCCCAGAAAATACCAAAAAGTTTTTCCACGGTCCCACCTCTCGCGAGCGTCTGACAAACATCCGACAGTATTGTTGTTACGAAAAAGCTTCTCAAATCGCCGTTCGGATTCGGCATTAAACTGTAGGTCCCTTCCATTCGTGTGAAAAATATAACGCACACAACATGAGTGGTTGCAAGAAGCTAGGTCCTGGCACTTTAAAGAGCTGTTGCGCGAAATATTTGTTTGTTTTGTTTTTGGAGTTCAATTGGGGAATAAAACCTTCATTCTGGCAGCACTGTTTCCAGGCAACCACATTTTTAATCAGTGCCTTAGATTGTTGGATTTGTTTATCTACACAAAGCATTCTCACATACCAATTTAACAAACAGATTTAAAAATCAGTATCCTACTAGAAAATATAAATCTCTACCATCATTTGTCTTCTAGTGAAACCCGACGCAGAGTTGCAGCAGTTGCTTTTTCATTCTCTATGTTGATACCTTCCCTTGACCCAAAAAGAATCCAACGTCTTTTTCGGTTTAATTTTACAGAAAAGCTTCCCTCTAGACACTACAAAACTGTTACATCAGCACTTAAACCCGTCCCTTAAAACTCATCACTCCTTTGGGCACATTTTTCTCCTCACTGTACGTGTATGCCTCGTGCTGTGTCTAAAATAAAAGACCACTAAATCCGAAACCGAAACCCTGCCCGTTGGCAATTAAATCCTTTTAAGCGGTTGACATGTCTACAGGAGGCGTCTCCCTACCATATTTTTCTTTCCATTGTTTTCACGCGCATCGTTCTAACCGAAAAAAAAACATTCATGCAATTTGCGTTCACCCAAAGGATACCTTTGAGGACAATTTTATCCGCAAACACTTTTGGACTAGATACAGAGCAGTAGCACCCGCAGACAGACTCAGAACCATAGCCATATTGTGTAGTGCGGAGTTATCCCTTTTCCATCTCCCACTGTGTTTGAAGGATACGCCATAGGACGACGACAACGACTAGATACTAAATACGACAGCCATCCGCGCGCGTGGTACTGTGGTTGTGCGGTGGAGCAGTGTGAGCTTCAGTTTACACATGGCGCACCATTGATGACGGCGGCGGCGAACCACAGTTCAACGCCAGTACTGTATGCGGATTGCCATTCGTTGAATCGTTCTTTTCGTCTACTGTCGGTGGGCAAAAGGTAATATATGTGTATCAGCCAGGATATTAAATGTCCTACGTTGTTCTATTTCACCGATTTGGCGTTTTTTTTTTATGCCGCATTACCACTGACCTGGTTTTGGTTTTTTCCCCATTCTCGCCGAAGGGAGCCTTAGCATGACTGGCTGCATATGCGTGTGGGATATTGTTTAAGAGTGCAGGGAGATTTGTTTGACTGAAGGAACCAGAGCATGCTAGAGACATAAATATGGACCCATGTTTTACCAAATATCACATAGATGGTGTTGTGTTAATGAAATTTAGTTTTATTGCCTTGAGACTTGAAGACGTTCGAAATATAGAAGGCGAAGTTTGCATCTACCTTGAGAGAGATTGAGGGAGCATTGCAATTGTTTGCTTAAGGACTGGAGCACCAAAAGTCTCCTTTTCAAAAATATTTTTTCAGCGCCTAGACATTAGAAGCATTACGCAAATTGTATGTGAACCCTGCTTTATCTAAAGATAACTCTACAAATGTTCGTTATGCACCTAGAAAAACATGGAAGGTTTATTTCTGGCATTTTGATTCAAGTGTTTTTTAAATTAAAAAATATTTTTATAAAGTAAAAGTGTTTTAACTTGACTAATTAGATCATATTCTATACGAGTGCTATAAAATTTGTGCCTGAAATACTTTATTTTTGTTTTATTTGCACTTTAATCATCACCAGTTTTGTCCCTGCTTGCGGTTTCTGACAATTTTTGGTAATGGCGAACCAACAACAACGAACGAAGTGGAATACAGATGGTGCAAGAAAAGTCGTTGATGACGACAAAATTCTGTTTCCCTACCCCGGCTATACTTTCCAAAAGCCACCCCTAACTGTGGAGAAATACCCGACATTACAGTCGAAGAAGTCAGTAAGGCGGTCAAATACTCAAAAAAAAAAAAAACAAAAAAGCGGTGGGGCCAGACGACATGCCCTCGGAGTTCTGGAAAAAGATGGGAGACGTCGGGTTCAGATGGCTCAGAATTCTCATTTCCAAATTTATGAGAGGTGATCCAATGCCGAATCAATGGAGGGAAAGTTACCTTCTTCCTGTATACAAAGGGAAGGGTGATACGCGAAACTGTGATAACTACCATTCAAACAAGCTGATGTCACACACCATGAAGATCGTTGAGCGGGTATTAGGTGTCCGACTGCGAAAAATAATACGACTATCTGATGATCAGTGTGAGTTTGTCGCGGGTAAATCAACCACAGATGTAATTCAAAGTATAAGGATCATAATGGAAAAACATCGTGATTCCTCAAGGGATTTGCATATTGTATTGGTTGACTGTGAAAAGGTATTCTACAGACAACCACGAGATATGACATGGGTGGCGCTAAGACATCGAGGGTTCTAGAAACCTATGTAAAGATGATCATGGACATGAACGAAGGAGCAAAGACAAGAGTAAATTGCCCCGCTGGAGTAACCGAAGAGTTCCCAATCAAAGTCGGGCTGCACCAGGGAAGCGTTTTAAGTCCTTTGCTCTTTATTACAGTCCTTGACTATCTGCTTGAAGGTAAAGTGATGGACCCCAAGGTACATCAGTTATTCTTTGCTGACGATGGAGCCATCATAAGTGAGGATCCTACATCCCTGCAACGAGCACTTGATGTGTGGGTGGACGTTTTGGAGGGAAATGGGTTAAAAAAAGACAGAGTTCTTGTGCTGCTCGTTCTCTGATCCATTCAAGTCTATTCCAGATATTTATTTGAATGGAACAATGCTTCCCAAGTGCAAAAAGTTCAAATATCTGTAATCTCTGATCAATAGCAAAGCAATCTGTGATGACGACATCAACCATCGCGTAAGCGTAGGATGGATGAGGTGGCGAGAAAACTTCGCTTTCTTCTGTAACCGAAAAATGCTCACTAAGTTGAAAGGAAGGCTTTACACCGCAGTTGTGCGCCCAGCGCTCACATACGGTTCACAATGTTAAGGTACGAGAGTAAATTAACGGAAGCTGAGATTAAGATGCTTCACATGACAGCAGGAGTGACAAAGCTTGATCGAATAAAAAGTTCGAAGATCCGTGGAAGCCTTCACGCCAAAAAAAACCATCTTAGGCAAAAAGAGCGCGACCGGCTAAGTTGGTATTGCCAAGTTCAAAGAAGAGATCATTTGAACACTGTTAAAAAGGCAATATAAATTAACGTTCCAAAAACATTGCGAGGGAGTGGAAGCAGGCCTATAAACGCCTGGATCACACAAACGCAATGACACCGGGATTTGATTGGCCTCGGTAACCCAGTGACCCAATATCGGGAGGCCTGCCGATATTCTCTGAGGTCAAATAAGCGAACTCCACAAGCGGATCAGTAGAAAAGCAATGAACTGGGAGGGTTATGATCCCTTGTTTTCAGATAATAACCTCGCCGAAACAGGAAGAAGAAGAAACACGACAACGAATGATAGAGATGATCACGATTAGTAAGCTGCATAAAATTTTGTGTTTGTTTTCTTATTTCATAACTCAGATCAGTTGGTATGGAAAATTGCCAAAGTCAAGCCTATTATAGAAAACCTGCACGCTGCTATCACCTGCTGAATTCGATTTTTCCATTTCTCTCAAAAGTGCTAGAAACAAATTATGCATTTTGTTGATACTAATAAGTCTCTTGAATTGTCATCAGTCAAGTTTTAGGGGACAAAACAGCTGTGTCCCCGCTCTTCTTAAAGTCACAGACGACCTAAGAAATTCCAAAGGTTGTGACTCAGTCTCATTCCTATGTCCGTTATATTTTTCAAAGGCATTTGATACAGTAGATCACAAATATTAATTTCTAAATTGAGGAACTATTTTCGGTTTTCAAACTCTGCTGCCACTTTGGTGGTAGAACACAAGCATCGGGCTTCCTTAAATTAAAGTCAGGTGTCCCTTAAGGATCCATCCTTGATCTGTTGTTATTTATTATGTTTGTATATGACCTTCCATCCGTTGTTGAGAACTCATATGTATGCCGATGATCTTCAAAACTACTTGAGCTGCAAACTTGGAATGATAGAGGATGGGGCCAGCAAACTGAATAGTGACCTTAATAATATTAAGCGATGGTCTGAACAAAATAATCTTTGCCTTAATCCCAAAAAAATCAAAGTGTATAGTGGTTTATAAAAGAGAGTTGGATACATCTTATTTTCCTGTTTTACATCTTGGAAATGATATCATTGAATACGTCGAAAAAGCAAAAAAAACTTAGGTATATGGTTCAACTCCACGCTCAGTTGGGACTATCGCAATCGCTTAGTCATTGCTAGAATAAAACTTCATTACTCGCAATCGCAAGAAGTCCTGGACATCACACTTGCCTCCGATTACTTATATAACTTGGTTAGGGACTAGAAAAATAACTCTTTTTCAGACATCGTTACCTCCAATTTAGGCTTGACGGTCATTTGCCTGATCAGAATGTTTTTAGATATTATAAAAAAACCAATTGGTCTCTTTATAGGAAACCCTTATTAACGATGATTCCCTCCCACTTGTCTACTGAACCTACTAACAGTGAGGATCTTGACAGTCTCGTCAACACACTAACATTGGCAGAGGTGCCATGTCTGCAGCTTGCCCACTCCGCAATCCTCGAGGTAAAAAGAAACCACCTTGGTCGAAAGACAGTAGGCTCATTTTTAATATTGCTTCAAGCTCCCACGAGACGGCCGATTGGAACTCCTATAAATTGTCTCTGAGGAAAGAGCAACGACGATCCTGGAGACTCTTCTGTGACAGCATTTAAGAGTCCGCGGAAGCTTCCAGGTTGCGGAAAATGCTCTCTAAAAGTCCTTCAATATCCAGCTACCTTTTGCATCCGGTCCACTCTTCGATCGTTAATCTTCTCAACTTCAAGCACGAAAAGACGGAAACACCCCGCCGAAACTAAGATTTGACCGTAACTTCCGTACGAGCATCCCTGAATGGGATGAATGGGACACTTCCCCCCCCCCTGTCGGTGGTAGTTCGGTTCACTTTCTTACAGATGGCTTTAAGACCGAGGATGGGGTATGTTGTGGTGGCATCTCGTTCCGCCTCCCTGATCATTGCGGTGTTTTTCAGGCGGAAATCATGGCGGTTAAGGAAGCCTTGTCGTGGCTGAAGTGCAATGTACTATCTGTCAGGGATATTAGCATTTTCACAGACAGCCATTCAGCAATCAAGTCCTAAACTGCCGTTTATCTCTTATGGAGACGACAGAGCAGTTCAACATTTACCTATACTGGGTGCTGGGCCACAGGGACATTCCAGGAAATTGCAGGGCGGTCGAGCTCGCCAGACAAGGATTCGAGGACTCTAAGGATTCTGCCTGATAGGCAAGCCCTGGGTATGCCCTTCGCTACATGTAAACATCTACTAAAGCTGAACGCTATTAGCAAGGCCAACCACAGATGAGAAAACGGATTAGCGTGTCACATTTCGAGACAGATCTGGCATAGGCTGGGTCAAAAAGGTAGTGCCGAGTTGGTCAAGCTTAAGCGATCACAGATCAGCTGCGTCGTGGGTGCTCTCACTGGACACTGTCTTATAGGCTAACACGCCAAAAGACTTGGCCTCTTCTCCAGTGACTTCTGCAGAAGCTGTAGGTACGAGGAGAAGGAGGAAACCATCTTTTACATCCTATGCACTTGCCAAGCCCTGTAGCATACAAAAATGCTCCAGCTAGGGTCCCCCTTGCTTGAAGACCTCGGCGATCTTCCGTCCTTAGACGTCATGTGCATCCATCGCTTTATCAAAAACTCCGGTTGGTTTTGTTAGTTAGTTAGTGTGAGTGGCCTAATGTTTGATTCATGGTATCGCAAAGGACCTTCACTGGTCTAAGTGTGTCTGCACTCTCATGCGGACAGCCAACCTAACCTAACCTACCCCTAAACATTAGGAGACTTCATGGCACCAAACAATTTGTGGAAGAAGTCCTCAGATATCTGGCCGAGAATTTATAATTGAATAATTTTGTTTTCACTTAACTTATATGTTGTATCTATTTTCCACAATACCATTCTGAATTTCAAATGCAAAATTTGTTTAACTGAATGTAAAGTAATTTACAACTTTTACTGTTAATGGCTGTAAGCTTATTGTAAAAGATGTTAATACAAACTAATTGAATTGAATTGAATTAAATGACAACCTTTCAAAGTATAGTACTTATCCCTTTTATGGACTTGCTTTGGATGCTTCATGGGAAACATAGTAGTAATTAATGCAGCTTCCATGAGCAAGCCTCATGGATGAGCAAATTTCACACAGAGTCATCTACGTATACATCAGTACAATACGGACAACCTATCTGGGTATCGATTTGCAAGTGCCCAAGAAATGAAAATGAACAGAAATTATCTGGTATTAAATACATGAAATTTTGTCCTTTGCACAACAATATCAATGTTCTTCCCTAAACATTTAAATGAATGGACGGGGAATAATGTGGACACACTTCGCCAATCGATACACTACGGCTTCTTTGAATGATTTTGTTCTTCAAGCTATTACATGGATGCATTGCAAATGGAACAATAATTATTTTAGAATCTAATTATTCGAAAAGCTTGTGGATGAGAATTTTGATATTTGAGACTGGCATTGTCAGCCTTTCACTGACGCTGTGCAGGGTAGCACGAACGCACGAACGAGTAAATTGCTGGGACGAGACTTTGTTAGCACGAACCCTTGAATATTTGTTTGCTCTTATGTTGGCATGTAATTTCGCGCAATCCTTTAAAGAACATAGTTGAAACGTGCGTCAGTATAGACGTTAACACGGACATCCTTAAAATCGATAAGGAGGTTGGAAGCGACATTTTAAGGTTTTCTTTATGACCTGCCACTGATTGTGTGAATCAGTACAGATATGACAGCAGATAAAATGCTGTACTTAGGAGGTCTCCTCTCTTGGCAATGAGATAACTGATGATGAACTTTCGCCCGACCATATTTTACAAATGACCAACCTTCTTACCAAGTGATATCCTTTTGCCTTTTAAAGAGTTTATTAGCTGGACCATCAGCTCCACCCACTTTATGCGACTTTAACTTAGAGACCTCTATGCCACCTCTCGTTGTGAGTCACCATCTTATCATCTAGTCATCTGACTGCTTAAATTGAGCAATTTGATGTTGGCTTTTGTACATTCTATATTTGGTGTCATCATTTTTTTTTCTTTGTGAATACGCGACGATTTGTTTCCTTATATGGAAAGGAAACCCAAATTCCACAGCATTCAGACTCTCTGGTCCATTGTTCCATCAGGATGGAATAATTATTTGGTGCAGTGGTTGGAAAAACTTTGTTATTTGTTTTTCTTTTTATACTGGGGCTTAAACTTGCACACAGTGGATAACGAACAAACATACTATCCACTGTATCATTGCCACTCCGTTGAGTGCGTAAAGATAGATTAGACTAATTTTGGGGAACATATCCTTGATGCAGATTATCACGGAGTGTTCGTTCACATGCCGGAAACTCATGGCACCTTCCCTGAGACTGCCTCTACCGGCAATGCCACATGCAAAATAGGCAGAGTTTCTGTTGATGTGTAGTAATTTTCCGAGGCCTGTGGTACCACCACGACACAAATCTGAACGGCCAGATCTTGCAAACCTCCCGGGCCATGGACCAGATACTCAGATGCCAGCAACTCACTTCGAGCATAAGCGTTGCTTTTAGATATGTTAAAGCTTAACTACCACTATCTCTTCCAAGGTGTTGGAAATTTTTATTAACCTAGACCCTCAGTATGTCGAAGTTCATCATATAAGGTATCCACTAAGATCAATTTAAAATAATTCTTAACTTCTGAGGATGATATTTCAGCCAATCAAGTTATACGGGTCCCAAAGAAAAGACCTAGTAAGAAACGGAGAGCCGGTTCATCGCCCGAAGTCGAGCCCGTGAAAGAAGAAAATCACAAAGAACCGCAAGAAAAGCAACTTCGAGCGCAATTTCGTCCACCCCCACCAATAAACATCGTCGGGATAACGGAATACAATAAGTTATAAAGCCTCCTTAAAGGAATAATAACATTAAAGTATAAGGTTACGTCTTTGAGGGATAATGCGTGGAAAGTCAACGTCGATGACTTCAATGACTACCGAGCTGTGTCCCAAAAGCTAAATACCGAAAAAATTCAGTGGTATACTTTCGAAATTAAGTCAGAAAGTCCACGTCGTGTTGTTGCAAGGGGACTCCACCCCTCATGCACCAAAGAAGAGGTTATGACTGACCTTCAAGCCAAAGGCTTTAAAATTCTTGATGCCGTTAATATCATCAAGAAGGAGAAGCAACAAACGTAAATAGATAAAGAGGTCTTGGTAAGGCGTGGACTTCCGCTTTTTATGCTTACCTTCGATAAATCGGATAATATTGACGATATCTATCGTGGTCAAAATCGAGCTCATGCGTAGAAATTTAAGGATGATTCCGCAGTGCAAACGTTGCCAAGGATTTAACCATACGCAAATGTACTGCAAAAAAGAACCGCGATGTGTGAAATGTGCCGGAAATCACCTCTCCCTTAAGCCCCTTGCAAAATCTAAACTGCAAACTAAACCAAAGCGTAAGAATGCACAGGAGAAACTAGCTAAACTAAAACTACCGGGTTCAGAGCGCAAAAAGGTGAGGGAAAGAGTGACAACAGAAAAGTCCTCGAATCGGTACTGAAAAGTTAACATCGAAAAAGCCGCCAGGTAATGACCATCGGACAGCAGGAGTGCAGACCTACGCTCAGGCCGCGGCATCCGAAAAACCAAAAAACCTTGAAATTTCGACGGACCCTGTCTCTCATGTTTTGTCGGTTATTCTCGAGAAATTTGAAGAACAAAGCAAAATAAATAAAATTATTCTCGATAGGCTGGTTAAGCTTGAAAATAATTCTCAGAAAACGCGTACTTCAACTAGAATATGAATGACAAACGAATGTTAAAAATATGTAGGGGAAAGGTGCGAACAGTGAGACACTTTTCCTTTAAATTGGTATATATCTGAATGTTTTCAAGCAATCTTAACCAAACTTGGAGTATATTTTAAGGCATATTTTACCTTAATGTTCCAATACAAATTTTAGTGGAAGGGCCCATGAGAGCATCACAACAAACTGAATCTTAGGAAAAGTCAAACTGTCTCACTGTTTGCGAGCGGTGCGATCAATGAGACAGTGTAAGGCGAACAGTGAGACGAACGAAAAAAAACAGAAAATAAGTAATAAAACGTTAAATAAGTAGGTAATTAGTATTTTATTAAATAAATTAAGTAACGTAAATATATTTCTTCAGAAAAAAAGTAACAATAAACTAAAAGTAAAAAAAAAAAAAAAAAATCACATTGAGATCATTTAAATTCAGATATGGTTTCGAATAAAAAAAATATTAATCACTTTAGGCTAGATGTGAATTTAACAAAATGTTCCACCACTTTGAAAAAACAACTCGAGTTCATCCACCCCGATGGATTTGCAAGTCCAAGTGTACCTGCAGGTGCACCAAGCAGCATATGGTCTTTAAAATGCACTCTGGGAAAAATCATTACTGGAGGGATGTATTGGCCAGTTGCACTTATAATGCAACACAAGGTGACTAACGTTCCTCTTTCAGCGCTGGTTACTTAATTAACTTGCTTAATACCTTTTTGTGCTAGTATTTTCGCAGGAATCTGGACCGTTGTTAACTCGGTTTCGTCAAGGTTATATATTCGAGTTCCTGAAGAAAATCCGTCGGAAGATCGTGACAGAACGTCGAACAAATTGTCATAGAACTTGTTCACATTGTGCCTGTTAAACGAAGTTGCCCGAGATAGGATGCATGCCTCTGGAGTACGAAGGGCAAGGGAAGGATTCCTTTTACGGAAGCTTTTGAGCCAGTCAGTGCTCGCTCTCTTGTTTTTTATCCAATAATCTGGCATTTTTTTGGAATTAGCAGCTGCGGTCTGGTAAGCCAACCGCCCTACATCTAGCAACGTCAATCCATAGAACATAGTGGAGCAGTTTTTTATATATGATGTTAAAGATAGTTCTTCTTCTTTACTAAACACGGCGTTCACTGCATAGTTCGGGTACAGCCTTGCAGACGGAGATAATTTGAAAATTTGTACATACCGTGAAAGAGTTTGGTATGCCACACCATTATTTTTAGCCGCTTTTCGCAATGGAATTCCCTCATTTACCACCATATCCACCGCTTTTTTCATTGCATTGGGTGGAGTTTTCCCAAAGGAAAAACGTTCCACCGACATATTTAAATTGTTTTGTAGGAACAACAAAGCCTGTTAAGGAGAAAAAAGCAAGAAAAATCAGTCCTTGTGTAATTAAAACCGGTTTACAATGAAAGTGCAAACAGTGAGACATGTCTCACTATTTGCTTTTTGGAAATGTCTCACTGTTCGCTTTTTGTCATTTCATAGAAAAAAAAATAATATTACAAAAATGACAAAGAATTCTAAGATTTTGTTGTTTTATTATAGCAGAACACATATAAATGTTGTATGTAAAAAAAATTCTGTGTATTTACCTGATTATTTCCCGTTGCTATGCTAAATTTAAATACACTCCGAAAAAAACTTTGAGTGATTTTTTTTTATGTTTACCCGGTGGAGGTTAACGCGCAACTGAAACTCGTGTGCAACAGAATCAAAACACGTGGAGGGGGAAATAAACGTTTATACCAATACCGGCATGTCTGTGCATGCTTTCACAAAAGAGAAAAATGAGTTGTCTCACTGTTTGCACTGTCTCACTGTTAGCACTTTTCCCCTACTTGGAATGCAAACGGACTTTTGCAAATAACTCGACGAATTGGAAATATTCATGCGTGAAAAAGATATTGATATTTGTTTGACTTCTGAAACCCACGTAAAAAAGGAATCGCATTTAAAAATAAAAGGCTATAATGATTACCACGCTTGTCACCCTTCGAGAAAAGCGAGAGGCGGATCATCGCTATTTATTAAAGACAGCATCGAACAATCCGAAGACCTAAAGATAGAACTTGAAACTTTGGAACTGTGCACGATTCGAGTTAAAAATAGTCAGCGTACTCTTAAAATTTCATCTATCTACTGTCCACGGCATTCCGCGCTTGAAAAATCTGATTTTACTAACTTGTTTGAATCGCTGAAACCTAATTTTATCATCGGCGGCGACTTTAATGCGAAACATATATTCTGGGGCTCAAGATACAGCTCGAAAAAAGGTAGAATGCTCTATGGGGCAGGTATGGAGTACAGTTGTGATTTCCATTCGACGGGTAAACCAACTTACTGGCCAACTGATACTTCGAAAATACCTGACCTGATAGTTTTTGTCGTTGTGAAAGGAATATCTACCAACCACATAAAAGTCGAAGACTGCTTTGATCTGTCGTCTGATCATTCCCCGGTTATTTTAACAATCAGCGAAAAACTAGTCTATAACCTAGAGCCAGCGAGATTAACTGGTCGAACAACTAACTGGGAAGGCTTTAGGAACGAAATTGAAGATAATGTTGAACTAAGCGTTCCACTTACGACACCCTATGAACTTGAGGTTGAAGTTGACAGCTTCGTTGAGATCGTACAGCTCGCCTCTTGGAATAATACGCCCAATCCAAGGAAAATGCCGGATAGATACGGTTTGCGATATCCTCCGGAAATAAAAGAATTGGTCAAGGAAAAAAGAAAAGCGCGTAAAAAATGGCAACAGAGTCGTGCTCCGCAACATAAAGCACACTTGAATCGTCTGTGCAATTTGTTGAAGAAGACTATTACAGATTTTAAGAATCGTGCAATAGGCTCTTACCTTGAAAGTTTAACCGCGAAAAAAGATTCCAATTATTCACTTTGGAAAGCTGTACAAGGCACCAAAAAGCCCAACGTCCCCGCGCCGCCAATCAAATTAAATCAAAATGAATGGGCGAGGGAAGATAAAGGAAAAGCGGACGTCTTTGCGACCCACCTAGAAGAAACCTTTAAACCGTACGATAGTCAAGTGATTTACGATAACCGCAATAGGCTGGATTTACCATCTGACGATTTGACGCTCACAAGTGCAACGCTAAGGGAACTCACACATGAGATCGAGAATCTGGAACCTAAGAAATCTCCTGGTTATGATTTGATTACCGGAGAAATTCTCAAAGCTTTACCTAGAAAAGCATTGATTAAGTTTCTCCTTATTGTAAATGCTGCACTCAGATTAAAACACGTGCCGAGCCAATGGAAAGTTGCGGAAGTCATAATGGTTTTAAAACCAGGAAAACCGCCAAATGAGGTAAAATCGTATAGACCAATTTCGCTTCTTCCAATCATATCGAAAATTTTCGAGAGGATATTATTAAGGCGTCTCCAACCGGTTACAGAAGAAAATAATCTTATCCCTGACCACCAGTTTGGGTTCAGAAGCAAGCATTCGACGATTGACCAGGTGCATAGAATTACTGACGTATTCGAGAAAGCATTTGAAGAAAAAAAGATTTGCTCAAGCGTATTTCTTGACGTCTCGCAAGCCTTTGATAAGTTGTGGCATGATGGCTTGAAATTCAAGCTACGACAAGTTCTCCCTGTATGCTTATTTGATATTCTAGAATCATATCTCGGGAATAGAATCTTTCGTGTTAGACATGGAGTAGAATACTTCGAGCTCAAAGAACTTTCGGCCGGCGTACCGCAAGGAAGCGTTCTTGGGCCGCTTCTCCATTTGCTATATACTCGTGATATACCGAACGAAGATGGCACTATCCTTGCTACGTTTGCCGATGACACCGCTATCCTAGCAGTAGGTAAAACAATCGAAGAAACGACTGCAAAACGCACTGAATAATGTAAATGAATGGACGATGGACTGGCGGATCGCCCTCAACGAATCTAAATCTGTTCACGTGAATTTCACTTACAAGAAAACGAATGACTTGCCAATTTTCCTAAACTCGGCCCGAACACCTTTTGCAAACGAGGCCAAATACCTGGGAATGACACTCGACGCAAGACTGAAATGGAATTCGCGCGTGAAAATGAAACGAAAAGAACTCGAAATCAAATATAGAGAAATGTACTGGTTACTCGGAAAACATTCCCAGCTCAGTACTAAGAACAAACTGCTTTTATACATGCAAGTGCTAAAGCCGGTGTGGACCTACGGTTTACAACTTTGGGGTTGTACCAAGAAAACAAATGCAAATATTTTACAAGCTTTTCAAAATAAAGTGCTAAAAGAAATTGTCCAAGCACCGTGGTATAGTAGAAACGACGATATCCACAGGGATCTCGGAATTCCGACAATCGAAGCTGAAACTAGAAGCTTCGCGAGAAAGCATAGAAACCGACTAATCGGACATGTCAACAATACAGTCCTACAAATTTTGGATGAGAGCAATTTATTGCGCCGACTACAAAGGACGAAACCTTTCGACTTGGCGAGATAATGATTAAGCGCGTCTAGTTTGCGGAATATGCAGGATCTTTCAGTGGAAAGTAACCTGCCAAACGTTTTCATTTCGTGATAGAAAAATTGCTTGATAAGTTTATACTTAGTTGCGATATCCAATAAATTTATATCGAAGGGTGGTGTTTTTTTAGTCAGTAAGAATCTGACACTACTATGAGCACGCGCTTGCTATTCTCATAGTGTCTATGGAAGATTTTTCACCTACCCTCGGAAAAAAAAGAAGTTATACATGTTACTGAAGATGTCAGATGTACTAGAAATTTTTAAACCGTTCTTCTCAACGTTCAAGAAACAGCTGGAGTTTAATTTACCACTACAATGTATTTACCAGGCAAATCAGTCCCATGCGATCTTTTTATTGTCATTCAACTTCACTTTCACCATTCCCTGTTTCTTGTGTGACTTCTTGTTTTAAGAGCACTGCTTTCTATGTGATTCCAAGAATAATGAACGTTTAATGATCAAAAGCACCATGCGTACCATACTTTATCCATGTTATAACCCATTGGCAGTTTCATTGGTTTGATTATGGATAAAATTACCCACACCGAAACCTGTCAAATCCTCCTGGAATTTACACATAATCAGATTTGAATTCCCTGCTTCTATTGAAAGCTTCAACTTTGCTCTAAGAATTAATTGGATTTTCTAACTATGACATTGATTTACGTAGATAAATCGATGAAATGTCATGACTTACACAACATCCAAATCAGCTTAATTGCATTCGGTACCATAATTTGTAGTCCAAAATACGGAACCTGAACGACTAACACATATGTACGTGTTTTACAATATGCCACAGTCACCCAGTTTTCCCAAAAGCAGTGAATGACATGTCCCTTTGCCTATTACTAATTAGAGGCAAACATGAATCGAAGCGGAATACCATCAGCATTGGGCACAAAAAAACCTCAACACCCATCCAGTGTCCAATTGCGGGCTAAGGCATCCCAAAAATCTGTGACGACTCTAATCATCTATCACCACACGTTCTCAAAAAAAAAAAAAGTTCCTAGTCGTTCAATTCAAAACTCTCATCCTTCTCTCCTGTAGCCTCATGTCATGCCGACAAATTACGTTGGGTGGGTGAAAAGCAAACAAAAACAGAAAATAGATAAATTGAGGACTAACCACCCTCAAGTTGAGTTCTCCCCCAATGAGTTAAGGAGACAACCAGTTTTTGGTCCATTACCGCAATAACCACAGCACGCAGGAGTGCACATTCTGTTGGGAAATCATAGATCAGATTTCCACAGCATAGTGATGGCAGTGATGGTGGCGGTTTACTGAAACCGACCATGTGTCTGGAGAGTAAAAAGTCGTCGTCCTATCATCCCTCTTAACATGTTGTCATGTTTTGTTGGGGCCAATCCCACACAGTATGTGGGTTCGGTGCTACTAATTTACCCGGCTAATTTTAAAGTGTCTGTCATATGCAGACAACTTAGCTGGAAATTCTTCTTTTTTGTATGTTCACCTGGCTAGGAAACTACGTGTGCATAGAATTTTCCGCCTCAGGGGGTCCTTACACGATGGAATCTTCTTCGATATGGGGTTTTTGACTACCAGGTTGACTGCTGGCCTTGTATTTCAGGCCAAAATACATTGCGCTGTCGAACTCTAAGTACGGTAGTGTTATTTGTAAATAAATACGACATTGAACATAAACAGAAAGAAGACTGAACTGTGGAGTGTCCTTTTACGTTTACTTCGATGTGTGGTGAGCTTGTTTTTTTCTATGTGCCGTCTTGCGTCAGTTCAAGGAGGCTATTAAAAATATATTGAAGGTAACACAAGATCTGTTTTTTTTTTGACAGCAAGGACACACTATGACGCACCATCAAAAATTGATATCCGTATAAGAAAACAATAAAAGAACTTATAGGGTGTTGTTAATACATATTTTTTATTTCGTTTTTCAAATTGTATGAGTAATGTATGGGGGAAAAATAATGGAGAGATTCAACTCTGAACAAAGAACTAGAATAAAAGAATTTTATTATTTATGTAAATCAGCGATCAATAATTTTAACACAAAGCGCATATCGCATATGCCTTTGTTAACAAGCAGAAGTCGAGATTTTGAGGTACTGAAAAAATCTATTCACAAAGGTCAATTGCACCCCATATGGTATGCAAGTATGGTATGGTGTGGCATTATATCTGATGGGATCATTGGGCCTTATTTGAAATGAAGAAAGTTTAGTCAGGGTTACTGGAGAGCGGTATTGGTTTATAATTGAACATTTTTTACCTCCTGCTATTGGTAATAGGGTTGAGATGTGGTTTTAGCAAGATAGAGCCACAACGGAAATTTTAAAGAAATTTTTTGGAGACTGAATACTATCGAAAAGTTATTTAATTGGCCACCGCATTCGTCAGATTTGACGGCGGTCGACGTTTTCCTTTGGGGTTATCTGTAAGAGTACATATATGTGAGCAAGCCCGAGATAAACCTCAAGTTCGAGGCACCGAGCTCAGCCAAAACTTTGAAATATGTAATAGAAAACGCTTAAAGCCTCACGTCCGTCATTAGGAAACCGTAAATGCCCGTCATTTAGCTGGCATTACTTTTCACAATCACTGTAAATCCATTTATTATAAAAAAAGAAAGAAAAAGAAAAGCAGTTTAAATTATTTGTAAATCCCATGGTGCCTTATGGCCCAGCCTGTAGTAGATAGACCAAAAGTAGACCCAAATTATCGACCATCTGGTATTATAAATCGTCATCGGAGAAGCTATTTAACATTTGTAGACCTCTTATAAACCCACTTCCACTCCCGCCCTTCTTAGTTTGGTTTCCTTTAGAATATAATACAGGTGTTGGGTTTAGCTCAAAGCAAAATTTATATTAAGCTGAAATAAATAAATTAATACCTGCTTGGGTTTGGGAGGTTTGGAGTAGTGAGAGCTCAAAGTATACCAACCTAAAACTTTTTTCCTATCACTCCGATTTTAATAAAATTTAAATAGGGTACACAATATAAAGGGTTTTCCAATAGGTACGAGTAGATTTTGACAGTTCATGGCGGCCACGTTCTTCTTCTTCTTCTTCTTCCTTTTATTAGCGAGGTTACAATCCGAAAACAAGGGATCACAACCCTCCCACTTCATCGCATTTCCACTGATCCGCCTGTGGGGTTCGCCTATTTGACCTCAGAAAATATCGGCAGGCCTGCCGATTTTGGATCACTCGGTTACTGAGGCCAATGAAATGCCGATGTCGTCGCATTTGTCTCATCCAGGCGTTTATAGGCCTGCCTTTCCTACATCGCGATGGCGGCCACGTTATTTTATCTGTTGTTAATTTCCTTGTTTTTTTTAAGGCAAATCACCACAGCAGGTTACAGCTTCGAGCAACACCTGTAAATTATTGCTGACTGGGTTCTGGAACAGTTGGAAGTGGACCCCGATTTTACGAAAAAAAATTATCTTCAACGAGGCCCCATATTGGATGAACAGGTACGTCAACACGCAAAATGGATGGATATGGATTTGAGACGATGCCAATCCATACGAGGTCCACCACTTGGCAATGCATCCGCAGAAAGTCAGTGTTTGGTATGGATTGTTGGCCTGCGGCATTATCTGTCCGTACTTCTTCGAAAACGACGATGGCATTGCCATCACCATCAACGGAGAGCGCTACCAATCGATGATAACCAATTTTGTTTGGCCCAAATTGGATGATATGGATGTCAACGACATGTGGTTCCATCAGAACGGCGCTCCATGCGTCACAGCTGATGTTACAATGGACATTCTGTAGGAACGATTTGAGGGCATGGTTATCTCTCACAGAGGACACGTGAACTGGCCACAGAGATCGTGCGATTTGATCCGTTAGAGTTTTCCCTGTAGGATTTCCTTAAGTCGCAGGCATTTGGTAATAAGCCGCAAAGGACAGGCGCCCTTAAAGTCAACATAACCCATGCGATTGCTCAAATTGAGCCTGATCTATCCGGCAGAATCATCGAAAATTTTACCTCTCGGATGCGCGCCACCCAGCAAAGCTGCGACGACCATTTGAACAATGTCATATTTTACACTTAATGTCATTGATGGGACTTTCAAATAAAACAAAAAATTCGTTGCTGCTGAGCGATCCTTATTCGTCAGGAAAAAGTACGGTATAGATGAATTCTTATGCAAGTACCGCACCTTGCGTAATAAGGTAGTTTTAAAAATCAGGTTGGCAAAATTTGCATTCTACAGCAATAAATTGGATCCTTCTGCATCTGGAAGAACACTTTGGAAACAGCTCCGACCAATTGGTATTGGTAAGCAGAATCCAACAATTGCTGACGACATTGACTGCAACAAACTAAATTCAGGTGTCGTCTCAATATCCGGCTTTCCCTCGAGATACATCAAGGTCCTTGAGCATAACGCCGGAAGTGAAACTGAACATACTTTCTACTTCAAATATGTAAGCGAAGAAGATGTTATTAAAGCTATGTTATCCATTAAGTCGAATGCTACAGGTCTTGACGGTTTAGGCCCGAAATTCGTAAAATTACTGCTGCCCTATATACTAAGATACATGACTTACATATTTAATAACATACTTACAACATCAATTTTCCCCTCTGAGTGGAAAAAAGCTAAGATCGTTCCCATTCCAAAGAAAGGGGGTATAAATACAGTGGATTATAGACCAATAGCAATTCTCCCTTATTTGTCTAAGATTCTTGAAAAATCAATCCTGCCGCAAATACAAAAGTATCTACTCGACAAGAAAGTTTTATGCACTCACCAATCTTAATAAAAAATAAGTAAATATTTGGCGCAACAGCTCTTTAAAGTGCCAGGGCCCAGCTTCTCGCAACCACTCATGTTGTGTGCGTTATATTTTTCACACGAATGGAAGGGACCTACAGTTTAATGCCGAATCCGAACGGCGATTTGAGAAGCTTTTTCGTGACAACAATACTCTGGAATGTTTGTCAGACGCTCGCGAGAGGTGGGACCGTGAAAAAACTTTTTGGTATTTTCTGAGATTCGAACTTAGAACCTCATGCGTAGTGATCCGACACACTCACCAATCTGGTTTCCGATAAAAAAGAAGCTGCAAGACCGCTCTTATTTATGTTATAGATGAAGCTCGTATCGCACTGAACAGCAACTATCCAACTTTCTTAACGCTTCTTGACTTTTCAAAAGCGTTTGACGCAGTTAGTTATTCGGCACTATGCAACAAACTGAGGAAGGACTTTAATTTTTCAACATCATCTACCAAATAAGTATATACTTACTTAAGTGGTAGGCAGCAGCGCGTGATTGCCGGGAAACAATCCTCCCGACTTATTAATGTACATAGTGGGGTGCCGCAAGGATCTATCCTAGGACCTACCCTTTTTTCACTATATGTGAATGAATTACCCGAAGTTATAAAACACTGTAAAATTCATATGTACGCTGATGATATCCAACTTCTCCTATACCGGCCTCTAAATAATTAAATTAAATTAAATTAAATAAGGTCGATGAAGTCATAGACCTGATAAATGAAGATCTCTCGAACATTTATCAATGGTCAGTAAGACATGATCTACATTTACATGCTGCAAAGTCTAAGGTGCTAGTTATCCACCGAAGACCTCTCAACCTTTCAGGTCTTCGCCCAGTTAAACTTGATAATAGTCCCATAGAGTGGGTTAACTCTGCCAAAAACCTTGGCCTGATTTTAAATAGTACTCTTTCTTGGGATACACAACTAAATACAATAGTACCATTGGCAAGGTTTATGGTGGACTACGTACTTTATGGGCTACATAGCACTTCATACCAACAAAAATGAAGTTGATGTTGGCAAAAATGCTTCTCCTGCCAGTCTTGCTATACGCGTGCGAAATTTTCTGTAACACAGACTTTAAGAGTAGGAGGAAACTTAACGTTACATACAACAATATCGCTCGCTATATATTCAATCTACAAAAACGTGATCATGTTTCCGCATATTCGAAGAAAATGGAAGGATGCACTTTGGATACCCTCTTATAATATAGATCGTTATGCAGACGGGCCAGCCAGAATATTATTACGATAAATTACAATTTTCGCACTCACGCAGATCGCTTAAGCTAGTTCAACCAAGGTACTCGTGTCTTGCATCGGAACGTTAATTTTTTGTTTTGGCTACTTGGCTGTGAACCTCTCTGCCTACAAACCTAAGTAGAATGGGAAACACGAATAAATTTAAAATATTTCTTTTTAAACACTTGGCCTCTGAATAAAATCAAATTTCTTTAAACGCACTTTTAGCTTTATTTAATTAAATTCTTTTCTTGTTATTTTCTTCTTTATTTCGTTTTATTTATTTATTTTTATTTGTTTATTTGTTTATTTTCTTTTGTTAACTATGAATTAGTTTCCATTTTATATTTGCTAAATGATGTAAAAGTCTTACGAACCTTATAAGATTGTCTTAATCTTACCTTGTAAGAATACTATAAAATAAATTGAAAATAAATTGAAAATTGAAACTGAATTGAAAATATACAAATAATGCTATTTGTTTATTTAATTTTAAAATTCTGACTCTATACTTCATTTCTTTAAAAATAAGACGCAATGGTTTTCTTGGTTTGTGTAGAGCTAACTGAATCTAATTTTACTAGTACCACTGTAAAGGAGAAGTTAAAAGTAGCTAACAAATTTTTGTTATTGAATTAGTCAAAATTTCAGAGATGTCGAAAGCTGCTATCACCATCAACGATTTTCGTTGAAAACACAGTCTCGTTCCAACATTTTCTAGCGTAGACTGCTGAAGGTTTCTTTGCAGATCAAAAATATTGCCAGTATGCAACACGAGCGAGATGCTATACAGGGTAATTATTAAATTCTGGCAGGAATCCAGATTCCGGGTAATTCGGTTAAAGCTGATTTCATAGAAAACTGGGACTGGTAGTGTACTTATGACAATGCCTAAGTATAATATATAATTAAATTTCTTCCCGCCAGAAACTGCTAAGTTCTGTATTGTCTGTTCTACCTAGTGCATTTGCAGCCTTTATTCTTGTTCCATTCTCTTCCTTGATGTTAACATACACAAATTTGGGAAACATCATCAGTGACGCAGCTATCTTCCCAAGAATTCATGCATAGTTCCACCAACATTTTTGGGCGAAAAAAGGATATTTTATTTTTAAAAAAAGTATATAGCTGCATTGAAAACAAAGGATAAAACAGTTCATGTATTTCAGCGGAAAATTTGTGTAACATCAAAGTTAAAGTTCAGAAATGAATTAAAAATAAAAATCGAAACAACTTATCGACTTTCATTCACATCAACTGACATTGTTGATATAGCGCTCGGACTTGTCTCGGCTTGACTTTCTCTTGGTTTGAAATTGTACTTCTTCTGGCTAGCAATTTTTTGTACCAGCTCCGGTTGAGTTTTGATAAAATTATTAAAGTCGATGCACATAAATTCCAAATTGATTTTCACAGTTAAAATAGTTTTCAGCGTTAATATCTGAAGAGCAGAGCTCACCTTTTTCCAAACACACGTTCAAGCGGAGGTGAAAAACCAGGGAAGCAAATGACGAATTCAATGATTTCAGAAAATTCAACGAAAGGCACGTGTTGATCGTCCAAATGTTGAAAGACTTTCACCCAACGTTCATCAGTAGACAAATTTTTGGAATTCGTTGCAGTAATTTTTAATGATGAAGTACATTCGAGGAATGTTCGTACAACGCCAAACGAAGTTTTTTCGGACACTTTTTTCATGGAGAGTCTTATTTCTGACCAGCTAGGACAATTTCATGTGACAGAAGTCGTTTATAGTGAATGGATGCGTTTGTTGTAGACAATACGTACGGTTGGAGTTGTGTTTCTTATATACTATTTTTATACTATTCATGCGCATGAATCTATTAAGTACTTTCATCATTAGCTTTTGAGTTTAATTTTAGGGCGGGCTTCATTCCTTTAATCATAGTTCCTCCATTGACGGTGGTGGGTTTGCTCATAGCGCCATTCACTTAAGATTGTACACTCTTATGAAGCTTTGTAGCGATCAGAAAGTGGAGTGACAAAATCACATCATCACCTTCTCTTGGTGCTAGCTGAATACCTATTTAATAGTGAACAAACGATGAGCGTGTGGAGTTTGACGACGCATGCGTGGCTGAACACTCGGACCTGCGCAAGTACATCTGGGTGAACTTCAGCACACATGTGTCAAACGGGACAAGGCATCTCTTATTGATCAAACTGACTGAAATATGTGTGTCAGAAGTGTAGCAAGAATTCCTAATAAGGTGACATCTTATTTGAGCTACTTCGACATTTGGATATTTTGAGGCCAATAAAAGGTTTTAAATACTGGATCAGGTTGTTGAAAACAAGATGGTGGGGATGCACTCTTAACGGCAGCATTCATATCACCAATGTGGGTTGCTAGCATCATGAGAATTAGAATCAAAGCTAAATTCGCAAACATTGACCTAATATGTGCTCATGCCCCACACAGGAGAGCGTCGATAGCGCCAAAGATGACTTTTACGTGCTCTTCGACCAGACCTATGAGCTATATATAATCCATGGCGTCAGAAATGTTCTCCGTGGTTTTAACGCGAAGCTGGAAAAGAAAGCCATCTTTGGTGGTACAGTTGAAAAAGACATTCGGCAGTGGACTGTGGCGGGTCGGAACGTTGTATGAGCAACGTCTCGTCTTAGAATCCAGAAGGGAACACGGCGGTCTAATGATCACGTAACCGTCAATTGACATAAGGCGCTCATCCAGTATATTGGATGTCCAACATTTTGAGGAGCTATTGTAGATTCGGACCATTACTCGGTTGTAGCCAAGGTACGAATGTGGATATCCAATGCAGAGCGAAACCAGAGAATTACTGTGAAAAAGATTGTCGTCGAGCAACTGCCATCGCAAGTAACCGCCATAGTCTTTGCCAACTCGAGTTTCCCTCAATCTTCAAAAAAGTCCTATGACGCCAGTCGCAAGTATAGATAGCCAGTGCCAACAAGCTATTAGAAATGCCGTATGTACTGGATTTCTCTCGGCCACCACAAGGAAACCCACGATTTGATGAAGAATGTCGGCGAGTGTATGCAACTAAGCTTGAAGCATATAAAGCGGTGATGCATGGAAGGAACAGAGCTAATCGTGAGCTCTATGAGCAATGGAAAACCATCGACTTCTCAGAAGGAAAAAGAAGGAGCATGAGAAGGGCTGGATTGAAGAGATAGAGAGACTCAAATGCAAGAGCGATGTTTGAAAATCTTATCAAAAGGTAAAAAGAAAGGACGAACATGAGCACATAGTGATAGAATCGTAGTGGATACTGAGGACATCGAAGAAACACATTTGCAGACAGTTAAACGGTGATTATGACCTAAATTCCATTGTCAGGCAAGGTAACGCGTTAAATCGGGGACAATATTTTCGTCCACCTGACATAAATTAAGTGAGGACCGAAAAGGGTATAGACAAAACGATGCGCTGTTATGCTATATTTATGCACAACTCAGAAATCCATATAAAAGGCACAATCTTTCAAAAGTCAGTCCAACTACTTACAGTTGCCAAGCACATAGAAGTAATCGGAGGAAGAGAGCGTGATGTCAATGATACTTTTGTGAGTGTTGAGAAACTGCTCCTATCTCAAAACCATAAAACTTACATACGGCACTTGATTTCTTATGCAAGAGAATCGCCCGTATTAATTTTAAAAATTTGAATCGGCTTTTAAAATCATGCAACTTAGGGAAATGATGTTCATTCATTCCCTGATTTGTGGTGTATTATCGTTTTGATTCATAACTTCATATAAATTGCTCACATTTTGTACTCGTTATTAAAATACAAATATATTAAATATAATGTCAATAAAATTGGCAATAAAATGTTATTAAATAAATCACATGAACCGAACACCAGCTGTGAGCATAAGGTTTAAAATATTCCAATGGTCAATCATTCCTTTTTTTTTATGATCCAAAAACACGGGATCACAACCCTCCCATTCACCGCATGTCTACTGATCCGCCTGTGGGGTTCGCCTTTGTTTGTGACTGTCTGAAATTTTTAATTTTGCCATATGCTATGGGATTAATAATCCGATTATCACTCTACCCCACAGAGCTTTGTATAACTGTTACCGAGTGATTCACAAGTAAATCAAATAAAATATATTGCATTCTGTTTACACATTTCAATTGATTAGCATAGATTAAAGCATACCATCACTAATTGAAAGGATATTGAATAAAAAATAAAAAATACAATTTAGGGCCATTCTACATTTTTCGAAAGCAAACTTTTATTAATCTCTGCCCAGCGAACTTTTAAGTAGGTTAGGTTCGGGTGACTGTCTGTACAAAAATACAGACATAGACCAGAAGGTTTAAATATTCCAATGGTCAATGATCCTTTGTGAGTGTCTGAAATTTTTAATTTTCCCATATGCTATGGGATTAATAATCCGATTAACACTTCACCCCACAGAGCTTTGTATAACTGTTACCAAGTGATTCACAAGTAAATCAAATAAAATATATTGTATTCTGTTTACACATTTCAATTAATTAGCATAGATTAAAGCATACCATCGTTTCTTCTTCTTCCTTTTATCAGCGAGGCTATGATCCGAAAACAAGGGATCACAGCCCTCCCACTTCACCGCATTTCTACTGATCCGCCTGTGGGGTTCGCCTATTTGACCTCAGAAAATATCGGCAGGCCTGCCGATTTTGGATCACTCGGTTACTGAGGCCAATGAAATGCCGATGTCGTCGCATTTGTCTGATCCAGGCGTTTATAGGCCTGCCTTTCCTACATCGCGATGTCTTTGGAACGTGCATAGATATTGCCTTTTTAACAGGGTTCAAATGATCTCTTCTTTGAACGTGGCAATACCAGCTGAGCCGGTCGCGCTCTAATTTGTGTACGATGGTTTCCTTGATGTGAAAGCTTCCACGGATCTTCGAACTTCTTATTCGATCAAGCTTGGTCACTCCTGCTGTCATGCGAAGCATCTTCATCTCAGCTGCCGTTAATTTACTCTCATACTTTTTGTACATCGTCCAACATTGTGAACCGTATGTGAGCGCTGGACGTACAACTGCGGTGTAGAGCCTTCCTTTCAACTTAGGGGGCATTTTTCTGTCACAGTAGATAGCGGAATTTTCTCGCCACTTCATCCATCCTACGCTTACACGATGATTGATGTCGTCATCACAAGTTGCTTTGCTATTGATCATAGATCCCAGATATTTGAACTTTTCGCACTTGGGAAGCACTGTTCCATTCAAATAAATGTCTGGAATAGGCCTGAGTGGATCAGAGAACGGGCAGCACAAGTACTCTGTCTTTTTTGAACTAATGCGATACCCATTTCCCTCCAAAACGTCCACCCACACATCAAGTGCTCGTTGCAGGGATGTAGGATCCTCACTTATGATGGCTCCATCGTCAGCAAAGAATAACTGATGTACCTTGGGGTCCATCACTTTACCTTCAAGCAGATAATCAAGGACTGTAATAAAGAGCAAAGGACTTAAAACGCTTCCCTGGTGCACCCCGACTTTGATTGGGAACTCTTCGGTTACTCCAGCGGGACATCTTACTCTTGTCTTTGCTCCTTCGTACATGTCCATGATCATCTGTACATAGGTTTCTGGAACCCCTCGATGTCTTAGCGCCACCTATATCAGATCTCGTGGTTGTCTGTCGAATGCCTTTTCAAAGTCAACCAATACAATATGCAAATCCCTTAAGGAATCACGATGTTTTTCCATTATGATCCTTATACTTTGGATTGCATCTGTGGTTGATTTACCCGAGACAAACCCGCACTGATCATCAGATAGCCGTATTATTTTTCGTAGTCGGCCACCTAATACCCGCTCAACGATCTTCATGGTGTGTGACATCAGCTTGATCGAACGGTAGTTATCACAGTTTCGCGTATCACCCTTCCCTTTGTATACAGGGAGGAGGTAACTTTCCCTCCATTGATTCGGCATTGGATCACCTCTCACGAATTTGGAGATAAGAATTCTGAGCCATCTGAACCCGATGTCTCCCATCTTTTTCCAGAACTCAGAGGGTATTTCGTCTGGCCCAACCGCTTTTCGTTTTTTGGAGTATTTGACCGCCTCACTAACTTCTTCGACTGTAATGTCGGCTATTTCTTCACAGTTAGGGGTGGCTCTTGGAAAGTATAGCCGGGGAAACTGTTCATTTAAAAGCTCTTCACAATACTGTCGCCACCTCTGCAGAATTTTGTCGTCATCCACAAGAAGCTGGCCATGAGCATTGCTAATGAACTTTGGCGAACGAATCTCCTGAGCATTGTTCCTTCTTTGGGCGGCTATTTTGAAGATAGTGGCGCTCTTGTTCATATTGTGTCTTCGCAGCTCCTGGATAGCCTGGTTTGCATCAGCAACCGGGGAAAATATTTTCTCCAGCTCCCGATACAGGCCCTCCGTACTCTCTGCTTGAAGCTGGGCGCACTTCTTCTTCGCTTTTTTCTTGCAGCATCTGTATTCCATTTCGAGGCGAGCTTTTTCGTCATTATTATTAGAGGGGCACTTTGACCAAGTTTTGAAAGCCGCTTTCTTCTCATTTATCAGCATCTTAGCTTCATCACTCCACCACCATGTTCCTTTGGCGTGTTGATGGTGGCCTTTTGAAGCTCCTAGCAGTGATTTGGCCTTATTTAAGCAAGTTCGCTGTAGGGAATCCCACATATTTTGTGCTCTGCACTCTTCATCCTCAGCTCCGTTGATGGTGTGAGAGATGTAATTTTTCATTACGAAAATAAAATCCTCGCCTTTTTCTTTGTCCAGATTGTACCACTTGATTTTCTCAGAGACCCTTGTTTGTTTGCTTTTCTTCGGTGTTTTCATAAAAATTTCTATTAGCAGGAGACATGTTGCCGAACGATTGCCTCTCCCAGGATCACTTTGCAATCTTTTACCAGAGGCTTCATGAAACTGGCTAGCAAATGGTAGTCAATCTGGGTTTCATCGCCACCACTGCTGTAAGTGATCAGGTGTCGGCTTTGTTTGATGAGCATGGTATTTAACACGATAAGACCATGTGATTTGCATATGCTTAGGATGTCTTCACCAGGAAGGTTCCTGGTGCCATATTCTAGTCCTCCATGGCAGTCTTCATAGTCTTCGTTTGACTTCCCGACATGTCCATTCAAATCTCCTCCAACAAACAGAAACTCTTCCTTTGGGTTGTTCTTAAGGAGATTGTGGAAATCTACCCAAAATGCATCTTTATCTCTCTAATTGCACCCATTTAGGGGAGCATATTATGCACTGACAATATTCCACACCTCTCCTTGTATTACTCGTTTGAGATACATCAAACGCTCGCTGGACTTCGAAATGCTCAAGACGTTTCCAAGTAGCTCTGCCGCAAGGATGATACCGATTCCTTTCCTAGCCTTTTCCGTTCCGTAGTAGAACATTTTGTAATCTTTTCTCCTAACGTCCAAGAAACGTGCCCGATTTCCGGTGTTTTTCCATTTTGTGTCTTGGACACACAAGATATCCACCCGCCTTCTATTCATCATCTCTTCCAGCTCGTAACTTCGACCGGTCATGCTTCCAACGTTCCAACTCGCGACCCTCAAATTGCGTCCAAACTGTTTCATTATTTTGCTAGCCCCCGGAATCCGTATAGCTCTGACCCGAACATTTCTGCTCGGTCCAGGATCAGTACCATGCACAGCAGTGGTAGTGCCTGGCGGGGTAGTGCCTTTCCTTTTTGAAAGTATTACCATAATGATACAGTTTTGCAATACAATTTTTTGCACCATATTGCGATGTTTGTTGTTTGACACGTGCATGCTCCTGTTTTAGTATTGTTTGATCTTTCTTTTATGACACCGGTGATCTCCAGTCGTGTCAACCCACGGACTCGCATGCACACTTGTGGGAGGGTTTTTAAGGTAGTATATGTGTCGCTAGGCTCACTTGGGTGTTATATTGCCTAGATCTGATTTTTCCCCTTAGTCGCCTTTTACGACAAGCGCTGGTTGTTGGGGGGGGCGCTGCAGTGATATTCTTAACCCGTCCCTGCATACCATCGCTAATTGAAAGGATATTGAATAAAAAATAAAAAATACAATTTAGGGCCATTCTACATTTTCCGAAAGCAAACTTTTATTCATCTCTCCCCAGCGAACTTTTATGTAGGTTAGGTTAGGGTGGCTATCTGTACGAAAATACAGACATAGACCAGAAATGGTTTATTGTGATACCATTGGATCTAGCACATAATCAGCTACACGTGGACCTACTAAGAAAACCAACCGGAGCTTCTTATAAAGCAAAGGATGCTTCTGACGCCTGTACTTACCAGGTCCCCAAGTTTATTGAATAAAAGTGCTCCAAGATAGAGTAGTTTTCTTTTGGATAGGGATGGATAGGTTCAGAGAAAAAATGAGAATGGTTTCTTCCTCCTCTTCGTTTCTGCAGCTTCTACAGAAATCGTTTGACAAGAGACCCAACATTCTCGCTTGTAGGTCTAGTGGACAGTGTCCTGTGAGGACATCGATAGTGGAGCTGATATCTGATCTCTTCAGTAAGTTCAAACCATTTGAGCGCTTCTGATCCAGCCTAGGCCAGATTTGTCTGGATATTTGGTACATCGAGTCATTTTCCCATCTGCGGTTTGTCTTGCTAATACCGTATAGCTGAAATAAAAGTTTGCACGTGTAGCGAGCGGTATACTCACAACCCGCCTATTCAGTACGATATGAAGTGTAGTACCAAGTCTGGTGAGCTCGCCAGTCTTGCAGTTACCTGGAATGTCTCTGTGGCCTAGCACTTAGCATGCGTGGATATTGAACTTCTCTGCCATCTCCGTGAGAGACGAGTGGAAATTTATAGCAGTCTTTGAAGTAATAGGGAACAACTCCAGACGCTTAATAGCAGCTGACTGTCCGTGAAATCGCTAACATCCCTGACCGATATTACATTACTTTTCAGCCATGACAGAGTTTCCTTAATCACCATAATTTCTGCCTGAAAAACTCTATAGTGATCTGGGAAATGGAAGGTCGAGCATTTCGGAGAAGACGCAACCACCCACCCCACTTCCGATTTTGGATCCGCCTGTACAGAACTGAATCGAACTCTTTTCTATCCTGGCAACATTTTCTCACTCAGATCGGGCAAAGATAGTTACACGGAAGTTCTTATCAAACCTGAGTTCCATTGGGTTATTTTTAGATGTGATGTTCAGTAGATCGAAGATAGAGGAGTGGCCAGCTTGGAGGCTAGACCACAAGAAGGAGACTTTCGGACAACCGGTCAGAGAACTTTACAGAAATAAACCTGAGAGGGAAGCATTTCCCATTCCGACATGAGTTTTAGCCTTGCTGACTCATAAAGACTTTCTCGCTTAGGCAGGCCTAGCTTTCTCATTGAGGATTTTCTTCACATAATATCCATTTCTTACTAGAGATTGATCAAGCCAGATGCGCCACGAACTCAGCGAACAAATTTGTCCTACCGAATTTCTATAGAATTTTTCTTGTTCTCTCGTCACAATATGAACCTGTTCCTGGACCAGTTTTTAACTGCTGATAAGAGATCGATTCTTATAAAAGTGTGCTACAACTAGGAGTGGGTCGAAATTCGGTATACCGAAGTTATGTACGAACAAAATTCCGTACATCACTTAATAAATTTGCATTTTTAAATTCTGTAAATTTAAAATTTACTGCGAATAAAAAAAAAAAAGAAATAGACAAACAACATTTTGGACCATTCAGAATTACAACTTCAACTTGTTAAAACTATCGTTGCATTCTTTTGTTTGCTAGTCGGCTGCATATCCATATCGCGGCTTTACCTGAAATGTTTGCCGTCCATACAACCTCATTCAGCTGCGTGTAGGGCTCGCTAAGTATTGCGATATCCGCATCGTACTCTCGGACCGTCTGTATAAGTAGGTCCTGACCTGCCTCGCAATGGTAGGGGTAGAGGCTTAGTTGAATAATCTTCATGTTCACTTCTGGGAAGTTTTCAGTGCGAACTGGAATGCAGGGCATCTTATGTTTCCAGTACTGTGTTTGGCCCTATGCCCACTTTCTTTACAGAGCATGCATTCTGCCTCTGAGGAGCAATCCTATGCCATGTGCCATTTTCCACTGCATCTGTAGCAGTGTGTGGACCGATCTTGGCTCTTTCCGCTCTTTGCACAGTAACCATATCCGAGGTACCGGTAATATCTTGTCATGTTCTGTTTTCCTCTTAATCGACAATATATGTAACAGTTTCTATTTTTCCGATTTTACCACTGCTGCCAACGTCCTAGTATAGGTCTTTCTCATAGACTATGGTATGTTGCAGTTCTATGTATTGAATTTTGTTGTTTGAGCTGCTCCGAAAGGGCTAGAGCGACCTCTTCCTTCGTCGTGCTTTCATCAAGATCTTTCACCCCTATTGTGACCTTATGTGCTACGGTTCTAACTTCAGCTATTTTTTCAAGGATCGTCTTTACTTTTTGTTGGAAGTCCGAAGTTTGAGCGTTTGCTGTTTTCTTCAGCTGCAGCAATAAGTCTCCTTTCGCGGTCTTCCGGACGTGGTCAAAATGTTCTCGCAACTTCCTTAGTGAGGCGTCTGTTTTTACCTTCCTCAGTATATCCGCGAAAGAAAGATCTCCTGTTGATTTTATCACAAACGCATCTCAACGCTTTGGCTTCCTTCTCTGCTTTTCATGTCCCTTCACCTGCGTCCATTCCTGGTCCTTGTCTCTTCGTCGTTATTTGATCTCGGTCTGGAATCGCCAATCCTTCTCCTGCCTGTATCCACGGGTTTTTTTCTTTTTGTCTCAAGCAAGTTTCGTTTTTTTTTCTTTTTTTGACTCGCTTGCATTTTTGGCTAAGGAGTCCTGTTTCTCCTCCTATTAATTGTGACTGTTCCGGGATTCTGCGCGGGACTTCTTACGGGACCGCTAGCTCTATCCTTCCCACTTCTGAGGGTCGCACTGTGACTTAGTTCCTCCGTTTGGGTACTTTGTGTTGAGAGTTCGTTTCTGTTTCCCATCGTCACCCTTACTGCTTCATATTTCCCCACCATTTTATAGTGAGGCCAGACCAAACTAACTAGTACCCTAATTTCATGATGCAGGTTGTTCTTTCTTTGGATAAAATATATTAGCTACTTGATCTTGCTGCCGAGGATTTTCATTACATCACTCTCCAATTTTGTTTGGACTTGGGCTCGTTTTTCTCCCCACTTCAACGGGTTTTTCCGCGCTTTCGGAAGTGCTGGAGCCAGTAGATTCGGTACTGCTCTGCTTTTCTGCTGGCGTTGTCTTTTCCGTATATCTGGAATTTAACGAACTTCTTCCAAATGGGTGTACTAATAATGTAAGCTCCCTTCTCCGTGAAGTTTAGTTTTTTCTGTACTTTTTGTATTTTTTTGTTGTGTTTGATTGTTTTGGTGTATCATCTCTATTGGATCCCCACTCCAAGGTCTCCACAGGTTTCGTGTGCTAAATTCGCAAACATTGACCTAATATGTGCTCATGCCCCACACAGGAGAGCGTCGATAGCGCCAAAGATGACTTTTACGTGCTCTTCGACCAGACCTATGAGCTATATATAATCCATGGCGTCAGAAATGTTCTCCGTGGTTTTAACGCGAAGCTGGAAAAGAAAGCCATCTTTGGTGGTACAGTTGAAAAAGACATTCGGCAGTGGACTGTGGCGGGTCGGAACGTTGTATGAGCAACGTCTCGTCTTAGAATCCAGAAGGGAACACGGCGGTCTAATGATCACGTAACCGTCAATTGACATAAGGCGCTCATCCAGTATATTGGATGTCCAACATTTTGAGGAGCTATTGTAGATTCGGACCATTACTCGGTTGTAGCCAAGGTACGAATGTGGATATCCAATGCAGAGCGAAACCAGAGAATTACTGTGAAAAAGATTGTCGTCGAGCAACTGCCATCGCAAGTAACCGCCATAGTCTTTGCCAACTCGAGTTTCCCTCAATCTTCAAAAAAGTCCTATGACGCCAGTCGCAAGTATAGATAGCCAGTGCCAACAAGCTATTAGAAATGCCGTATGTACTGGATTTCTCTCGGCCACCACAAGGAAACCCACGATTTGATGAAGAATGTCGGCGAGTGTATGCAACTAAGCTTGAAGCATATAAAGCGGTGATGCATGGAAGGAACAGAGCTAATCGTGAGCTCTATGAGCAATGGAAAACCATCGACTTCTCAGAAGGAAAAAGAAGGAGCATGAGAAGGGCTGGATTGAAGAGATAGAGAGACTCAAATGCAAGAGCGATGTTTGAAAATCTTATCAAAAGGTAAAAAGAAAGGACGAACATGAGCACATAGTGATAGAATCGTAGTGGATACTGAGGACATCGAAGAAACACATTTGCAGACAGTTAAACGGTGATTATGACCTAAATTCCATTGTCAGGCAAGGTAACGCGTTAAATCGGGGACAATATTTTCGTCCACCTGACATAAATTAAGTGAGGACCGAAAAGGGTATAGACAAAACGATGCGCTGTTATGCTATATTTATGCACAACTCAGAAATCCATATAAAAGGCACAATCTTTCAAAAGTCAGTCCAACTACTTACAGTTGCCAAGCACATAGAAGTAATCGGAGGAAGAGAGCGTGATGTCAATGATACTTTTGTGAGTGTTGAGAAACTGCTCCTATCTCAAAACCATAAAACTTACATACGGCACTTGATTTCTTATGCAAGAGAATCGCCCGTATTAATTTTAAAAATTTGAATCGGCTTTTAAAATCATGCAACTTAGGGAAATGATGTTCATTCATTCCCTGATTTGTGGTGTATTATCGTTTTGATTCATAACTTCATATAAATTGCTCAC
The DNA here is from genome assembly GCA_945910035.1 of Brachypalpus laphriformis. Taxonomy (NCBI): domain Eukaryota; kingdom Metazoa; phylum Arthropoda; class Insecta; order Diptera; family Syrphidae; genus Brachypalpus; species Brachypalpus laphriformis. The sequence goes on from OX246753.1 coordinate 42,975,202, forward strand.
ATTTTGTACTCGTTATTAAAATACAAATATATTAAATATAATGTCAATAAAATTGGCAATAAAATGTTATTAAATAAATCACATGAACCGAACACCAGCTGTGAGCATAAGGTTTAAAATATTCCAATGGTCAATCATTCCTTTTTTTTTATGATCCAAAAACACGGGATCACAACCCTCCCATTCACCGCATGTCTACTGATCCGCCTGTGGGGTTCGCCTTTGTTTGTGACTGTCTGAAATTTTTAATTTTGCCATATGCTATGGGATTAATAATCCGATTATCACTCTACCCCACAGAGCTTTGTATAACTGTTACCGAGTGATTCACAAGTAAATCAAATAAAATATATTGCATTCTGTTTACACATTTCAATTGATTAGCATAGATTAAAGCATACCATCACTAATTGAAAGGATATTGAATAAAAAATAAAAAATACAATTTAGGGCCATTCTACATTTTTCGAAAGCAAACTTTTATTAATCTCTGCCCAGCGAACTTTTAAGTAGGTTAGGTTCGGGTGACTGTCTGTACAAAAATACAGACATAGACCAGAAGGTTTAAATATTCCAATGGTCAATGATCCTTTGTGAGTGTCTGAAATTTTTAATTTTCCCATATGCTATGGGATTAATAATCCGATTAACACTTCACCCCACAGAGCTTTGTATAACTGTTACCAAGTGATTCACAAGTAAATCAAATAAAATATATTGTATTCTGTTTACACATTTCAATTAATTAGCATAGATTAAAGCATACCATCGTTTCTTCTTCTTCCTTTTATCAGCGAGGCTATGATCCGAAAACAAGGGATCACAGCCCTCCCACTTCACCGCATTTCTACTGATCCGCCTGTGGGGTTCGCCTATTTGACCTCAGAAAATATCGGCAGGCCTGCCGATTTTGGATCACTCGGTTACTGAGGCCAATGAAATGCCGATGTCGTCGCATTTGTCTGATCCAGGCGTTTATAGGCCTGCCTTTCCTACATCGCGATGTCTTTGGAACGTGCATAGATATTGCCTTTTTAACAGGGTTCAAATGATCTCTTCTTTGAACGTGGCAATACCAGCTGAGCCGGTCGCGCTCTAATTTGTGTACGATGGTTTCCTTGATGTGAAAGCTTCCACGGATCTTCGAACTTCTTATTCGATCAAGCTTGGTCACTCCTGCTGTCATGCGAAGCATCTTCATCTCAGCTGCCGTTAATTTACTCTCATACTTTTTGTACATCGTCCAACATTGTGAACCGTATGTGAGCGCTGGACGTACAACTGCGGTGTAGAGCCTTCCTTTCAACTTAGGGGGCATTTTTCTGTCACAGTAGATAGCGGAATTTTCTCGCCACTTCATCCATCCTACGCTTACACGATGATTGATGTCGTCATCACAAGTTGCTTTGCTATTGATCATAGATCCCAGATATTTGAACTTTTCGCACTTGGGAAGCACTGTTCCATTCAAATAAATGTCTGGAATAGGCCTGAGTGGATCAGAGAACGGGCAGCACAAGTACTCTGTCTTTTTTGAACTAATGCGATACCCATTTCCCTCCAAAACGTCCACCCACACATCAAGTGCTCGTTGCAGGGATGTAGGATCCTCACTTATGATGGCTCCATCGTCAGCAAAGAATAACTGATGTACCTTGGGGTCCATCACTTTACCTTCAAGCAGATAATCAAGGACTGTAATAAAGAGCAAAGGACTTAAAACGCTTCCCTGGTGCACCCCGACTTTGATTGGGAACTCTTCGGTTACTCCAGCGGGACATCTTACTCTTGTCTTTGCTCCTTCGTACATGTCCATGATCATCTGTACATAGGTTTCTGGAACCCCTCGATGTCTTAGCGCCACCTATATCAGATCTCGTGGTTGTCTGTCGAATGCCTTTTCAAAGTCAACCAATACAATATGCAAATCCCTTAAGGAATCACGATGTTTTTCCATTATGATCCTTATACTTTGGATTGCATCTGTGGTTGATTTACCCGAGACAAACCCGCACTGATCATCAGATAGCCGTATTATTTTTCGCAGTCGGCCACCTAATACCCGCTCAACGATCTTCATGGTGTGTGACATCAGCTTGATCGAACGGTAGTTATCACAGTTTCGCGTATCACCCTTCCCTTTGTATACAGGGAGGAGGTAACTTTCCCTCCATTGATTCGGCATTGGATCACCTCTCACGAATTTGGAGATAAGAATTCTGAGCCATCTGAACCCGATGTCTCCCATCTTTTTCCAGAACTCAGAGGGTATTTCGTCTGGCCCAACCGCTTTTCGTTTTTTGGAGTATTTGACCGCCTCACTAACTTCTTCGACTGTAATGTCGGCTATTTCTTCACAGTTAGGGGTGGCTCTTGGAAAGTATAGCCGGGGAAACTGTTCATTTAAAAGCTCTTCACAATACTGTCGCCACCTCTGCAGAATTTTGTCGTCATCCACAAGAAGCTGGCCATGAGCATTGCTAATGAACTTTGGCGAACGAATCTCCTGAGCATTGTTCCTTCTTTGGGCGGCTATTTTGAAGATAGTGGCGCTCTTGTTCATATTGTGTCTTCGCAGCTCCTGGATAGCCTGGTTTGCATCAGCAACCGGGGAAAATATTTTCTCCAGCTCCCGATACAGGCCCTCCGTACTCTCTGCTTGAAGCTGGGCGCACTTCTTCTTCGCTTTTTTCTTGCAGCATCTGTATTCCATTTCGAGGCGAGCTTTTTCGTCATTATTATTAGAGGGGCACTTTGACCAAGTTTTGAAAGCCGCTTTCTTCTCATTTATCAGCATCTTAGCTTCATCACTCCACCACCATGTTCCTTTGGCGTGTTGATGGTGGCCTTTTGAAGCTCCTAGCAGTGATTTGGCCTTATTTAAGCAAGTTCGCTGTAGGGAATCCCACATATTTTGTGCTCTGCACTCTTCATCCTCAGCTCCGTTGATGGTGTGAGAGATGTAATTTTTCATTACGAAAATAAAATCCTCGCCTTTTTCTTTGTCCAGATTGTACCACTTGATTTTCTCAGAGACCCTTGTTTGTTTGCTTTTCTTCGGTGTTTTCATAAAAATTTCTATTAGCAGGAGACATGTTGCCGAACGATTGCCTCTCCCAGGATCACTTTGCAATCTTTTACCAGAGGCTTCATGAAACTGGCTAGCAAATGGTAGTCAATCTGGGTTTCATCGCCACCACTGCTGTAAGTGATCAGGTGTCGGCTTTGTTTGATGAGCATGGTATTTAACACGATAAGACCATGTGATTTGCATATGCTTAGGATGTCTTCACCAGGAAGGTTCCTGGTGCCATATTCTAGTCCTCCATGGCAGTCTTCATAGTCTTCGTTTGACTTCCCGACATGTCCATTCAAATCTCCTCCAACAAACAGAAACTCTTCCTTTGGGTTGTTCTTAAGGAGATTGTGGAAATCTACCCAAAATGCATCTTTATCTCTCTAATTGCACCCATTTAGGGGAGCATATTATGCACTGACAATATTCCACACCTCTCCTTGTATTACTCGTTTGAGATACATCAAACGCTCGCTGGACTTCGAAATGCTCAAGACGTTTCCAAGTAGCTCTGCCGCAAGGATGATACCGATTCCTTTCCTAGCCTTTTCCGTTCCGTAGTAGAACATTTTGTAATCTTTTCTCCTAACGTCCAAGAAACGTGCCCGATTTCCGGTGTTTTTCCATTTTGTGTCTTGGACACACAAGATATCCACCCGCCTTCTATTCATCATCTCTTCCAGCTCGTAACTTCGACCGGTCATGCTTCCAACGTTCCAACTCGCGACCCTCAAATTGCGTCCAAACTGTTTCATTATTTTGCTAGCCCCCGGAATCCGTATAGCTCTGACCCGAACATTTCTGCTCGGTCCAGGATCAGTACCATGCACAGCAGTGGTAGTGCCTGGCAGGGTAGTGCCTTTCCTTTTTGCAAGTATTACCATAATGATACAGTTTTGCAATACAATTTTTTGCACCATATTGCGATGGTGTTTGTTGTTTGACACGTGCATGCTCCTGTTTTAGTATTGTTTGATCTTTCTTTTATGACACCGGTGATCTCCAGTCGTGTCAACCCACGGACTCGCATGCACACTTGTGGGAGGGTTTTTAAGGTAGTATATGTGTCGCTAGGCTCACTTGGGTGTTATATTGCCTAGATCTGATTTTTCCCCTTAGTCGCCTTTTACGACAAGCGCTGGTTGTTGGGGGGGGGCGCTGCAGTGATATTCTTAACCCGTCCCTGCATACCATCGCTAATTGAAAGGATATTGAATAAAAAATAAAAAATACAATTTAGGGCCATTCTACATTTTCCGAAAGCAAACTTTTATTCATCTCTCCCCAGCGAACTTTTATGTAGGTTAGGTTAGGGTGGCTATCTGTACGAAAATACAGACATAGACCAGAAATGGTTTATTGTGATACCATTGGATCTAGCACATAATCAGCTACACGTGGACCTACTAAGAAAACCAACCGGAGCTTCTTATAAAGCAAAGGATGCTTCTGACGCCTGTACTTACCAGGTCCCCAAGTTTATTGAATAAAAGTGCTCCAAGATAGAGTAGTTTTCTTTTGGATAGGGATGGATAGGTTCAGAGAAAAAATGAGAATGGTTTCTTCCTCCTCTTCGTTTCTGCAGCTTCTACAGAAATCGTTTGACAAGAGACCCAACATTCTCGCTTGTAGGTCTAGTGGACAGTGTCCTGTGAGGACATCGATAGTGGAGCTGATATCTGATCTCTTCAGTAAGTTCAAACCATTTGAGCGCTTCTGATCCAGCCTAGGCCAGATTTGTCTGGATATTTGGTACATCGAGTCATTTTCCCATCTGCGGTTTGTCTTGCTAATACCGTATAGCTGAAATAAAAGTTTGCACGTGTAGCGAGCGGTATACTCACAACCCGCCTATTCAGTACGATATGAAGTGTAGTACCAAGTCTGGTGAGCTCGCCAGTCTTGCAGTTACCTGGAATGTCTCTGTGGCCTAGCACTTAGCATGCGTGGATATTGAACTTCTCTGCCATCTCCGTGAGAGACGAGTGGAAATTTATAGCAGTCTTTGAAGTAAAAGGGAACAACTCCAGACGCTTAATAGCAGCTGACTGTCCGTGAAATCGCTAACATCCCTGACCGATATTACATTACTTTTCAGCCATGACAGAGTTTCCTTAATCACCATAATTTCTGCCTGAAAAACTCTATAGTGATCTGGGAAATGGAAGGTCGAGCATTTCGGAGAAGACGCAACCACCCACCCCACTTCCGATTTTGGATCCGCCTGTACAGAACTGAATCGAACTCTTTTCTATCCTGGCAACATTTTCTCACTCAGATCGGGCAAAGATAGTTACACGGAAGTTCTTATCAAACCTGAGTTCCATTGGGTTATTTTTAGATGTGATGTTCAGTAGATCGAAGATAGAGGAGTGGCCAGCTTGGAGGCTAGACCACAAGAAGGAGACTTTCGGACAACCGGTCAGAGAACTTTACAGAAATAAACCTGAGAGGGAAGCATTTCCCATTCCGACATGAGTTTTAGCCTTGCTGACTCATAAAGACTTTCTCGCTTAGGCAGGCCTAGCTTTCTCATTGAGGATTTTCTTCACATAATATCCATTTCTTACTAGAGATTGATCAAGCCAGATGCGCCACGAACTCAGCGAACAAATTTGTCCTACCGAATTTCTATAGAATTTTTCTTGTTCTCTCGTCACAATATGAACCTGTTCCTGGACCAGTTTTTAACTGCTGATAAGAGATCGATTCTTATAAAAGTGTGCTACAACTAGGAGTGGGTCGAAATTCGGTATACCGAAGTTATGTACGAACAAAATTCCGTACATCACTTAATAAATTTGCATTTTTAAATTCTGTAAATTTAAAATTTACTGCGAATAAAAAAAAAAAAGAAATAGACAAACAACATTTTGGACCATTCAGAATTACAACTTCAACTTGTTAAAACTATCGTTGCATTCTTTTGTTTGCTAGTCGGCTGCATATCCATATCGCGGCTTTACCTGAAATGTTTGCCGTCCATACAACCTCATTCAGCTGCGTGTAGGGCTCGCTAAGTATTGCGATATCCGCATCGTACTCTCGGACCGTCTGTATAAGTAGGTCCTGACCTGCCTCGCAATGGTAGAGGGGTAGAGGCTTAGTTGAATAATCTTCATGTTCACTTCTGGGAAGTTTTCAGTGCGAACTGGAATGCAGGGCATCTTATGTTTCCAGTACTGTGTTTGGCCCTATGCCCACTTTCTTTACAGAGCATGCATTCTGCCTCTGAGGAGCAATCCTATGCCATGTGCCATTTTCCACTGCATCTGTAGCAGTGTGTGGACCGATCTTGGCTCTTTCCGCTCTTTGCACAGTAACCATATCCGAGGTACCGGTAATATCTTGTCATGTTCTGTTTTCCTCTTAATCGACAATATATGTAACAGTTTCTATTTTTCCGATTTTACCACTGCTGCCAACGTCCTAGTATAGGTCTTTCTCATAGACTATGGTATGTTGCAGTTCTATGTATTGAATTTTGTTGTTTGAGCTGCTCCGAAAGGGCTAGAGCGACCTCTTCCTTCGTCGTGCTTTCATCAAGATCTTTCACCCCTATTGTGACCTTATGTGCTACGGTTCTAACTTCAGCTATTTTTTCAAGGATCGTCTTTACTTTTTGTTGGAAGTCCGAAGTTTGAGCGTTTGCTGTTTTCTTCAGCTGCAGCAATAAGTCTCCTTTCGCGGTCTTCCGGACGTGGTCAAAATGTTCTCGCAACTTCCTTAGTGAGGCGCCTGTTTTTACCTTCCTCAGTATATCCGCGAAAGAAAGATCTCCTGTTGATTTTATCACAAACGCATCTCAACGCTTTGGCTTCCTTCTCTGCTTTTCATGTCCCTTCACCTGCGTCCATTCCTGGTCCTTGTCTCTTCGTCGTTATTTGATCTCGGTCTGGAATCGCCAATCCTTCTCCTGCCTGTATCCACGGGTTTTTTTCTTTTTGTCTCAAGCAAGTTTCGTTTTTTTTTCTTTTTTTGACTCGCTTGCATTTTTGGCTAAGGAGTCCTGTTTCTCCTCCTATTAATTGTGACTGTTCCGGGATTCTGCGCGGGACTTCTTACGGGACCGCTAGCTCTATCCTTCCCACTTCTGAGGGTCGCACTGTGACTTAGTTCCTCCGTTTGGGTACTTTGTGTTGAGAGTTCGTTTCTGTTTCCCATCGTCACCCTTACTGCTTCATATTTCCCCACCATTTTATAGTGAGGCCAGACCAAACTAACTAGTACCCTAATTTCATGATGCAGGTTGTTCTTTCTTTGGATAAAATATATTAGCTACTTGATCTTGCTGCCGAGGATTTTCATTACATCACTCTCCAATTTTGTTTGGACTTGGGCTCGTTTTTCTCCCCACTTCAACGGGTTTTTCCGCGCTTTCGGAAGTGCTGGAGCCAGTAGATTCGGTACTGCTCTGCTTTTCTGCTGGCGTTGTCTTTTCCGTAAATCTGGAATTTAACGAACTTCTTCCAAATGGGTGTACTAATAATGTAAGCTCCCTTCTCCGTGAAGTTTAGTTTTTTCTGTACTTTTTGTATTTTTTTGTTGTGTTTGATTGTTTTGGTGTATCATCTCTATTGGATCCCCACTCCAAGGTCTCCACAGGTTTCGTGTGCAGTATAAAGCTCCCCCGCTGCTCCACTTCTTACATATCTGAAGGCCGTTCTGCGTTTCGCCACCTATTGACCGCCTGGAGGCCTAGGCTCAGTCAACAGGCTGAGGTCTATCGAAGGCTATGTATTGTGCTGTTCTGTTTATTACCGACAAGGCACAACATTTTCGACAGCATTATTAAATTTGTTCATTAACCTGCCAAAAATTATTAATAAATCCAACACTCTGATTGTACCGTAATAAGAAGGTGCTTCAGTTTGAGTTAGAACTGAGCCTTTACCAAAAAGTCCGTCCAGTGGGCTCCGTTATTAGCTCACCTAAGGTGAGGCTTTCCTCTACTATGACGTTCCTTCGGAATGTATTTGAAGAATTTCCGGATCAGAACTTTAATGTTCATGTGCTGTATATCTCCAAATCATCTCAGTCTCTGTATATGCGCTTTTCTGGATAGATCGATGTCACTGTTCATCATTGTATTTCCTCTTCTACTTCCCGTCTACGCAGACGGGACCAAAGATCATTCTTTCAAGATAGGATGCAGAAATTGGGATGCCAAATTCGACGAAAGGTGGTGGATATAGATATTAAATTTTTGAGTCTTCAGAGAAACACAGTACAAATATTTAGTCACTGGTGCACGTCCCGGTCTAAACCCGCACCGATATGAAACGCTATATCTCACTAGCCTGGGAAATATACGTCTACCTACGTATATACATATATATTCGTAGTTGTAGCAGACTATTTTCTGTCGGACAATACTGACATCGGTTCTAAAGTATACAGAGCCTTGTGTTAGAAACACCGGCTTATACGGCAGATACGAGTATGTTCATTCATTGATTGATAGACGCCACTGAGAGCTGAACTACTACCTCGCTCTTCCGTTCATAAGTACAAGCATGATGATAGTCCCTACTATCCGGGATGCATGAACTGCGCAGCAAACGCCGAACACATAATTTTCGAATGGCCACGATTCGCTAGGTCTGAGGAAAAAACTCGGCGAGCCAGCATCCCCCGAAAATGTTATTGGCGATATGTATAAAAGTCAAGAGGCATGGGATACAGCCACTGAGAAAAAGTGGCTGTATCTGAAAAAAAGAGCCTAACGTGGAACTATTAGAACCGCAGGGGACAGGAAAGTATAGACCCTAACTTGCTGTCTCTAAAAGATATTGCTTACCTGATTACAACTGTCAACATGGACGCAACATAACGCACCTATTTATACCATTGCATACTCAAGTAAATCGTAGACGTGCTCTGGCTTCAGAACAACACCGTCTAATAACACATCATAAAGCATCAAAACCCCATTGTGTCAGATGTGTTCTATCTATACTATCCGTCCAGCAGTCTGGGCAATCAAAAGTCCCATGAGAGGCAAACTTGTGCACACAGCTGCCAACAAAAGAATAGTGCGGCATTTGCCATCTGATCCAACGTATTGTTGTGTCGTCTTCCCTTGTACAACGCCTTCATGCTCATAATAAACAATCAAAAGAATTTATCTTTCACTAAACATAGTCTCCATAAAGTGTTCCTTTTCTTCCTCTTCCGCTTTCTTTTGCACATTCGACGACATATGTCCTTATCCTTTCAAAGGATCCTAAAACCCTTTAAATTTATATCTTCTCTTTGCAAAGTTCTACAGTAACACTAACCTTATAAGAAAGCTCACAGTCACGACAGTTTGGTTAGCAAAACAACAATTCCCATTTCCACCAAAGCAGATCCTTTCGTTTGGATTATCCTTTTGCTTCTATTAAATTCCCACTACATGCAGCAAGCAAGCTAGTCCGCTCCTCAGTCTCTGGAATATTTATGGGTCAATCTTAATTTCACTGATGGCCCCATTTAACACAAAGTATCCGCTCCCTGAGAGAAGGGTTTACCATCAACACCGAACCCAGCTACTATGCTACTGCAACTGCATTGTCCTTTCGTTTTGTCATCATATTCTATATATCTGTGCATCTACACTGTGTGCGTTGAGTTGCTCATTGCAAAATAAGAGTTGTGCTGTGTGCTGTGAAGAACGGATACGAAGGGAAGTTCACAGAGAGTCAATGCACAGTACACCCAAAAAAGAACAAAAAGAAAATGAGTAATGCTAATGACACAGTAGACGTCTTATGACCCAAATGAAAAATGTCCACAACTGGGAAAGAGTACACAGCAACAGCAGAACGATAGAGGCAAACGATGCAGGAAGCGCAAGAAAGGATTTTTCATCTTTTCGATGAAAATTAAGTAACCTTGCGCTAGATAAATAACTTTCACCGCATCGGCCGCACAAAGCTGCGAACCTTGTTGCTAATTTATGTTGGGCTTGAGATTGTAGAGCGCTACGATGATGTGATTAAATACGGTCACGCGGCCATTCTTTTGATGGGTGGGTGTTGTCGTTTGTCTTTTAGGGGGATTTCTGGGTTATGAAGATGAATCTGACAGTAACGGATGCGAAATAGCAAGGGGCAAAATATTAATTAGGGAAATAAAGAAGCTATGGCATTGGTTAGGTCCTTCAGAAATGTACTGATTTCTGTTGCCGCTACAAAATAATGAATCGAAAGTGGCGTCCTATCGCCGATCATCTCCGACAGAAGAATCGGAATCACCATCGAGGTTTTAACATCTCGTCATCATCTCCGGTGCCATTTTTTAACTCAACCCATTTCGAAATTACTATATCTTATGTTATTTGACAGCAAATTGACTTTTTGTCTTAGATCCATCTGCAACGATTCCAAGAAAGAGAACATGCTCTTTGAATTCCTGAATCTAGATGGACCGCGTCCTGTAGAATCGAGCTTTCGGCTTGGCTTATACAATTAGTACACTCGCATGAATGCAGCTTTGACGAACCCAAGGATGACTAAATCATCCGAGAAAACAAAATTCTCTCAGCCAAAGGTACTGATTTACCATCAGCCTGCGGGGTGAGCTAAGCCCACCAGGAGGACCATCGAACGGCCTTTGGATATGTAGGTTAGCTACGAATTATCAATAAGCAGTCCCCCACCAAAAGCGACAGAGAAGTGGGGTGAAGCTGAAAACGTTTCAGAAATCCTATGAACTCTTTGTGACAGGACGAGTCAGTGCCATCCGGAAACAAGAGCTACCCACTCCAAGGAGTGGCAGCGGGGGAACTCTACACTGCACACGAAGCCTGTGGGGACCTTTGAGTAGAGAGCCAATAGATATGATACACCAAAACAATCAAACACTAGAAAAAAATACAAAAAACACAGACAAATCTAAACATAATCCAAAAAATCTGGTTTCCAGATTTTCGGAAAAGACTCAACATCAACAGAAAACCAGGACAGTACCAAATCCACTGGTTTCAGCAAGGGAAAGTGTAAAGGGTCACAAGGCAAGGTATTACTCCTTAGAGCTAGAATGCATGCTCTGTAAGGGAAGTGGGCATAGCGCCAAGCACTGTACTAGAACCATTAGATGCTCTGCATTGCAGCTTAGGTTAGGTTAGGTAAGTGGGCAGGTGTAGGGGGATAGAAAACCTCCACACCACACTCAGGTCAGTATAGACCCATTGTGATACCCAAGGGGGGAAAGGAGATAGAAAAAGGAAATCCCTACCTCGTGGAAAAATACCGTCTTGTAAGTATCCTAAAGAAAGAACTAAGTACTCACTGTGTCCTAGATACAAACCATCCAGAGGATTTGATGAAGTTTGCGATGTCATTTATTGGTCTGTTGGACAACTCTTCTAGATCCTCAAAGAAGTGTTGCCCAAGGATCTTATTTCTCAAATGATAGAGGCCTGGGCAATGACAGAGAAAGTGGGCGGTGTCCTCCTGAGCCTCCTCGTCGCCGCAGCCTCTACAAAGGTCTTCGCTAGTCACACGTAGTTTTTTCATGTGGTACCGCATGGTGTTATGCCCCGTAATGACTCCAATTAGAGTAGAGAGGGATTTTCTGTGCCTCTGTATGAGTCTATTGGTTCTTACTCTGTCAAAAGTGGGCCACAGCTTCCTCGTGGTGACACAAGTATCTAAACAGGTCCACCTATTGTTAGCCTCCGTTATGGCTTTGTTTCCTGCTACGAGCTTAAGGGCGCAAGGCGGGATGTACACCGAGGGGTCGGATTGGTCCGAGCTTAGTGCTGAGCCACCTCTAGCCAATTCATCGGCTTTCTCGTTCCCTGGAATGTCTTCATGACCAGGGACCCAGCAGAGCCTTACCTCGTGCTGTGTTCCAAGAACCTTGAGCTCTTCTCTACAACACTTCACAAGCTTCGAAAATGTACGAAAATGGCTCGATGACTGGTTTGTCTCAAAAGAACAACAGTGTTTTGGCGTGGCATCCACAAATTATAAGACATGTTGAAAATATGTATAGCTAGCGATGGGTAATACTTTCACAATTGTTCCACACAATATCCCAATTATTCCATGATCATTAATTCATCCCGAGCGACATCTAGCATTTTCTAGAAGTACTTGTATTTTATATAAATACCCATACCACAACCATCGTGGACACAGTTGTTTATAAGTGCATACAACGATTACAAGAGAGAGATTAGACCAGTGGTGAAAATAAGCGACATTGTGGAAAGTAAATCTGTAGCGACAGTTTAATTTGAAATAAATAAAGAATAAAGTAATTAAATATTGTGTTGAAGTAAAGTTTGTGTTTAATAATAAATAAACGATTAAAATACACAAAGGGCAGTTTTATTTAAACGAACCCCAGCAAGAATATTACAATATGTTGAAGATTTCGATTTCGGAGGTATTTATATAAAACACAAGTCCTTCTCGAAAATGCTCGGGATGAATTCATGATCCTGGAATAATTGGGATATTGTGTGGAACAATTGTGGAACGTAAGCACATCAGGTGGGAATATTTACTGCTAGCAGGTTTTGGTAATAGATGTCGTTGCACGCAGTACCTGACGATGTACTTGATACTACAATATATATTCCATCCACCATTCCATCTATCGAACATCTACTAGATGGAAATGATCGCATCATCTTAGGCGACATTAACGCCCATCACGAATCTTGGCACTCAACCATAGGAAACGACCAACGAGGTAATTACGTTACTGAACAGATTGATAACTCAGATTTTGGTGTACTAAATGATGATGTTCCAACCAGACTTGCCCGCAACTGCCAGAGTTCACCACACATCAGCTTAGCCAGCCCATCGCTACTTACCAACACCACGTGGAATGCAGAAGTCTCTCTTGACTCGGACCACCTACCCATCACCAACACCATCGAATGCACTGGTGACTTTCAAGTTGCCGAGAAAAGAACGTTTGTAAACTTTAACAAAGCAGACTGGCCGAAATACACCACGTACACGAACAACTGCTTCAGTATACTACCACCGCCCACAAGTACGTTCGTTGGAGAAAAGACCTTTCGCAAAATAATCACAAAAGTAGCAGCACGTTTCACCCCAGCATTACTTGCTGACGAACGCGACTCCATCAGATCGGCAGACCCCTCTGACCCCAGAATTAATAAAATTAACTCCGATATCCGACGGCTGACCGATGAACATCGCAGAAGAAAGTGGGCAGAACATATGGAGAAATGCAATCTCGGCACACAAACCAAATAGCTCTGGTCGACAGTAAAGGCATTGGCAAACCCAACTAAGCGGAATGATAATATTGCTACCACGTTTAATGGAAAACCAGAAAGTGATGCGAAGAAATGCTGCAAGCTGTTCAACCAACAGTTTGTTGAACATCCTACCAGGGTAAGTCGCCTCAAAAGAACAACAATAAGGATGCTACACCAACGGGCACGGGACTTTGAACGCCAAACATTTAGCTCGGACCAAGTTGCAGCCGCCATACTTAAAGCCAAACCATCCAAGGCCCTTGGGCTGGATGGGATATCAATGATGATGCTCAAAAAACTCGGCACACCAGGTCTGGAGTACATGACATCAGTGCTAAATCTCTCCATACAATCCCTACTTATCCTAGGAGTATGGAAAGTCGGTCGGGTGATCCCACTACCCAAATCAGGAAAATCTGCGGATCAGAGCAAATCTTACGGTCCAATCTCGCTCCTGTCGCCTATCGTCAAGATTCTGGAGGCACTCCTTCTTCCAATACTCGTTGAACACTTAAATCTAGCACAACATCAACATGGTTTTCGTAAACGCCACAGCCCGACCTCGACTCTTAACATCATAGCGAATCAAGTCAGCAATGGCTTGAACCAAAGACAGCCATGCCACAGAACAGTCGCGGTTGCCCTGGATCTGTCAAAAGCATTCGACACTGTGGGACACGCTATGATGCTCAACGACATTCAGGAGTCCACGCTGCCTAACTTCTACAAACGTTGGTTAGCCAAGTATCTATGCGGCCGGCAAACCTACATGGAATTCCGGAACACGAGACCGCAGTATAGGAAAGTCACACAAAGCGTACCACAGGGTGGTGTCCTGTCCCCTATCCTGTTCAACTTTAACATTTCCAAGTTGCCCCCTCCACCTTACGGCATAACCCTTGTGTAATATGCGGACGACTGTACGATCCTCGCTTTGGGTCCAAACGTACCTGAGCTGTGCATGGCCATGGCCTGTTCTTTAGCAGCCGCAATCTAAAGCTATCAGCAGAAAAAATCCACTGCCACACTGTTCACGTTCTGGACAAAGGAAGTGAAGCTACAGCTCGATATAGTAGTCGCAGATCGACGCATACTCACAGTTACACAGCTAAAACTTTTGGGTGTCACCTTTGACAACATGCTAACTTTCTCCGCACACGCATCAAACATCCGCAGCCGCCTCATATCCCGCAACAATGTTCTAAAATCCCTTGCTGGCAGTTCCTGGGGCAAGATAAAGAAACGTTGCTAGCCACCTATAAAGCGATCGGTCGATCCATCATGAATTACGCCGCTCCCATCTGGACTTCACAGCAACTAAAACTGGCGGAATCTTCAAGCATCCCAAAACTCAACCATGCGAGTTATCACCGGTTGCCACTTGATGGCACAGAAGAACCACATCTACGCGGAAACCAAAATGATGTCCATCAAAGAGCACAACACCATGCTCTCCCAACAATTCCTCCTGGCCTGCCACCTACAATAGCATCCCAACTACTCTCTAACAACGCTTCAGCACCCACCTGGGCATATCCGCAAAAACCTGACAATGTTCCAAAGAGATATCGACACCTACACTGAACTCCCGGACCGCGACCCCCAGCGCTACAAGGATGCCATCAAGAGCATTCACAGCACGGCGGTAGCTAAGGCAGTACGTAACCATCACCCGAATATTGTATTAGGTGGTCGCACTCCACTCATAGCCACGAGGAGCGTCGCTTACCTCGCCAGACCAGGGCAACTTTAGCTCAACTACGCTCGGGTTGGTGCCGTCTACTTAATAGCTATCAATCACGTCTTGACCCCAGCATCGAAGACAGATGTTCGAACGGTTCGCATAACACACAACACCTCTTCAACCTTCCGGCCAAACCCACCACCTTACGACGGGAAGCGCTGTGGAACCGTCCCATCGACGTGGCTCTTTTCCTGGGCCTAGAAACTAGGGCACAATAACACAAATATGTAACTGCTACAACAACAACAAGTACGACGTAACTCATGAGTCGAATAAAGGATGGTTCGTCTGTGTCTCCACGAAGGAGCTTACTTCAAATACTTACTTAATACGGTGTACGGAATTCGTCTTAAAATCAAACACCATACCACCATAGCCTGTACTTAAAGGGCATCAGCTAAAAAACTCTTCTATTCTTTCGCAAATTTTAATCAATCGCGTATTAATTTTCATACCTCATCAAAATTAATCACCCATAAAACTTATTTTCATCGTAATAATGAAAGCATATAACTAACCGATAATAGTAATCGATCGAAGCTCTGTAGATTTCAAGAAAGAACAAAACACAAACTGCACCCTTCCATTATTAGTACGCAAACACACCTTCTTTCTTAACAATTTGTATCAAATTACAACTCACTAACCACGAACACGGACTTTAGCTCCACCAGCTTAAGACAAAACGAAGAAAAAATGCCACAAACTTCACTCACACAAATCGGGGCAAAAAAAGGAATTCTTTTGTGCTTTCTCTGCACAACATCGAACTATAGGTTCGTTAAATTTTACGACTCCCTCAGCGTTACACTGAACGATTTTGCATTATTTAGCGGTAAAGTGTACAAAACCATGAGCTATGAATCAGCTTACTTGTTGCCGTTCCAGGACTCTTCCCCATATCGCCATTCATACTACCGCTGTGACCGAAGAAGCAATTTAAGGATTAAATGAAAAAAAAAAAAGAAATAATGTCAGGAAAATAAAAAGAAAATTCAGGGAAAATTTCCGCTCGAAGAGGAATAAAAAACAGAAATTTTAATTAAAACTCGTTAAGTATATCGTTGGAGAGCAACCCACTGAATGGATAGTGAGGCATTCTGCAAATGACAGACACTCATTGTTAAATCGTTGATGTAGTTACTTCCACAGTATGGTAGAAATAAATTGGTACATTTTATTTGTACCGCCTTTTGGGTTGTTAAGGTGTAACGATCGATATATGGAACCTGTTAAGAACGAATAAAACTAATGGTGGGTTAGAAAAATCACGGTGATCCTTCAGTAGAAATACTGATAACCTTATGCAGTCTTAGATAAGAGGAATTAATTAAAAATTGCATGTGTGATCGAAGTAGTTTAGTAGTCTACCACCCCTTCGATTGTGTGCTGTCTTAAGCCGTTTGACTAAGTGTCAAATCACTGTATCAAGCACTACCAAACTATAAATACTCAGTTGTTTGTGGGAAAAATATTACGATATGACCACAACAACGTTTGCGAATGCTAGCTTATATAGCGCCAAATTGCCTATATAGATTGACACTGTAAAAATTGTGGTATCCGCCGCCACATTCTCAAAAAAAATTATCAAAATCTAGTGGAGTCTCTCACTGGGCTTAAATATCAACATTCATTTAGTTTACACCATTTTGCTTGCCAATCTCAATCTCTGCTTGCTACAGTCCGGGGTGGACCTGGGCCTCAACCAACAAACCTCTCCAGCCAGCACGGTTACGAGCCAGCTGCCTCCAGTTGCGCACGCCAAGTTGGTTGAGGTCCCCCTCCACTTGTTTGCGCCACCTACCGCGAGGTCGTCCTCTACTACACCGTCCGTCCGGGGTGGATTCGAAGACTTTCTTAGCGGGAACGTTGGGCTCCATCCGCTCTAAATGACCCAGCCATCTTAGTCGCTGTATGTGAACTCTTCTGGCTAAGTCGCTAAGTTAAATTGCCTTACAAAAAAAAAAAAAGAAAAGCGATTGACAAAAGTCATTCCTCGCTTAATTTCTGCGCTGGTGTCGTTTTTAGAATTTATGGCAGAGCCAAGGTAGACAAAGTCACTTACTGTGCCGTTATGTCCAAAACGTCCATGTCAATTGTCCCTTATTGTTAACAGCATATACTTGGTTTTGCCATTAATATCGTTAGCGTATACAAGCAGTTGTACGGACTTTTGATAGATTGCCTCTGGTGTTGGCTTGTGAGTTCCGCAGAATCCGTTCAAGTACAGTGTGCAAGAAGTCACATGACAGCATGTCACCTTGTCTAAGACCTTTTTTTACATCAAAGGCCTCGGTAAGAAATACTTTATTATGTAAAAAAGAACACCCTTCACTGCACCAACGTCTGCATCATTTAATTGTTATAAATGTCTGCTTATACAGATAACAGAAGAAGAAGTATCAGGTCTGGTAGAAACAGCCAAGTATATCAGGCTTCCGACCGCTTCTCTAACAGGAAATGCTCCTCCGTAAAGACTTCCGTTGAATACACTGGATTGTTTATCGGATGGTGTTGAAACAGCTTTGGCACCTTTCATCCTGAACTTTCTGAATAGCTTCTTAGCATACGTAGCTTCATGAATTAATACCGCTCTATCATTTTTGCATACAATTTCGAGCTCCAAAAAGTTACCAGCAGCACCATGAGTAGCCTCAAACTCCTCATTCAAACACTTAAGGAACACGCCTAGATCTTCTTTGTTCGAAACTGTCACTAATCCATCATCGACGTTTACGCCAACAATATTTTCTTCCCTTTAGAATGGCTTACAAATAGCCATGGATTAGACGCACTCAAGTTTAATTCAAAGTTTTGAGGAAAGATGCTAAATTTATTGATCCAGCACCTTGAAGATTGTTTCAATCCATAGAGGCTTCTTTGCAATTTGCACATTTTCCCGCTGTTGTCGTCGTAGCCCTTGGGTGGTTTCATATAAATATCCTCGCTTAAATTGCCATTTAACATTCATCCGTCCCTCGGGTCTTTTTTTACCCAAGGTAATATTTTTGTTTTGATATTATGCACACATTTCTTTAATTTTTTTTATTTTTTGCTGTGTTCAACATAAAAAAAAAAATGAAGTGAAAAAAGGTAATCATTTGTACTATTATAAAAAAAGACCAAGACTGTATTTTCTTCTCAATGGCGAAAATTTCACCATAGGATTGAATTTTTCTGAGTAAACCAGGTCATATTTTTGATTAAAACCGTTTATCACCAAACGTGGTTTATATCTGCTCAATTCACCATTCCCCGACAGTTTAGCTTTATACACCCACTTTTTAATTATAGCTTTCCCAGGCGACGACTACGCACCTTGACGTGATGCTGGGGCCCATGTAGGACCAACGATTCTATGGAGATATGTCGGCGGGGATGGTTTAACAGTCATAATTTTCAGGGTCTCCCATGCCGAAGAGGTCCTAAAGGAAGTTCCGAATGCTAAAAGGTAGTCATCGTCATTCCAGTGGTGGAGTGAGCAGCTGAAACCGTGCCGAAGGATAGAAGATTGGTGGACAAACCAATCATTAACGAGGTCCCACAGATGCCCAGGAGTTGTATGCCTCGCCCCGATATGCCGCCACTGTCGAGGTGTAAGATCCAATATTAGCCGTGTTTTTTTGAAACCTAGCCAGCCAGTAGTTGCTAGTAAAGTAAAATTTTACCCCTAAAACAAATACAACAACCGGCTGGCTACTACTCATGATTTTATCCCCAGCAAAAAGTTACTGGCTGAGAATTTCGTGATGCCTTATTTCAGGCGGCGCAAAAATGAATGTTTTTTAGTTATTTGTTGTTGCTGTCACTGCGAGGTTGCTTGGTTCCTAGAGATATGGTATGTTCGTATAAAATCGGCTGGCTTTAGCTGGCTGGCAAATCGTTTAAATGAACGACTGGCTGGCTAGGTTTCAAAAAAACACGGCAATTGGCAAAAAAAAAAAACCAAAACGAAAATGACAAAAATTCGGACGCTAACAAATTACTTGCGGGAGTTATCTTACAGGCTGTATACAATGTATCTGACGATGCAATACCCATTAAATCTATAAGATCCACAACAAGAAGTTTTTTAGGCGCACTCGATCTGGCGGAGCTACAGTCATTACCGACTGTCAGCACCTCTGATGAGGAGATTTCGAAAAAGATGGGACAACAACTAACTGCAGATCCATCTGGGAATCTCCGGTCCAAAAAGAAGAAAAATAAGATATCTCCAGGACCACAGAGAAGACTCTTGTTTAAAAAACAACGTATATCAAAACTATCCTGAAGGTTAAAAACCTTTTCAATTCAATTTCAATTATTTATTTACTTCTTCTCTTTCAGTTAAGGAAGAAGTAATACCCAAGGACACCCTCTCGAAGCCTACGCCTAAACCCAGAGCGACCGCAACTAATGCCAACCATATGGACGACATCGCTAAGCCAAGTCCTATTGAGAAGCAGCGACCAGGAAAGGGAGAGGCAAGGCGACCGCAAAGTTCGATGGCGCTGAGGCAGGTTCTAGTTGTGCGTAGCCGGTGAAAATGGCTCAGTTGCGTCTCAGTGCTGCAGTCGAGCATTTCCTATCCCGCCAAAAAATAAGAAAAAAAATGCAGAATAAACCAATCTAATTATAATACTTATGTACGAGATCATTCAATGTTGATGTAATCCTTAAAGAAGAAGTTTCTAAAGCGAAAGCATTAGCCGAACAGAAACCCACTGTTATACCACAAAGTTAAGTCACCTTCTAACCCCACTTTGGCATCACAACTCATATAATGCAGTCGAGAAAAGTAACAGGAGCTTCATCTCATATATTGACGTACATAAGTGTACAGTGATGCGGTTTCACCTTCCTAGATGGATGGGTAGATCATTAAAATTGAAATTAATGTAATTCTTATCTGGTGAACGACATACTATCTCCTTCAAATACGCAGAACGCTAATTAGAATTTTTCAGAATTATTTTTCCACTGGAGAATATGTGTGACACTAGAATGTAGGTGGTAGATGCCAGAACCAGAGAATGAGGAACTCTTTCCCTTTGGAAGATGCAGGAATTCCTTTGTATTGTTTGGTATAATTCCTTTTTTCATCGTATCCTTTCTCCTGTTTATTGAAAGTGGAATAGCGCTTTGGGGAAAGAGATCCGAAACGAAACACATCCACCTACGAGAATCAGCGAGTAACTTGACATGCCGGGACTGCAGTGGCAACAGTTGAACATGAACACGATGCCTGATGATGCGGCCCATTTAATTTGCAGCAATCAAGTGTCCTTGTGTTGTATCTCAATAGTAGATTTGTAAACTGTGCTACTGCCGCGGTACAGAGCGCGGCGCAGGAGGTTGCTGTTGCGTCATATAGCTATAGGTTTCTGTGGTACTTACGGTGATGATTGCGCGCAAGAGATGACGCTGATGATTGTTCTTCCGCTCCGCTGTGCTACCAGCGACAGTAGTGTAGCAGTAGCATCAGCATATAATGATGCTGGCGATTATGATGGTTGCGATGACAGGGAAATACTCTACTCAAATGTAATTAAAACTGCAGCATGTAACTTCTGCAGCTTTGGGGGAATATGCATGTAGGTCAAACGGCTCTTTGTAAAGTGTGTTGGTATTTATGGCACAGAGCATACACCAGAGGATTAGTTACGCGAATTGGAAAAGTGTTTTGATGATTATAGAGCTCATTGTTAAGCAGTAGTTCAGTTTCGGTTTAATAGGCTTATACCATACTGCAAGTCGTGCAGATCTACATAAGTGGATTGATGGGGTCGCCATCGGAATCTGAAGTTAATAAGTGTAACGGAGAGGGATTATAGACATATTAGGGTGTGCAGAGGATTATAACTCTGGCTAGATACAATATGAGCATGTGTATATTTTGACCTGATTTCAGAGAGATTGTGGGGATGGTGTTGACTGTATAAAGAGTGAAAGGCATTTTCACTTCATTTCACTAAGAAGAGGTTTTAAGAAAGATGCTTACCGTACCTGTCGTATGGTGCATTTAGTACTTTTTTCGCAGATACCTGTGAGAGATAGCTATCGAAGTGAAATTTTTGGTGGAATATCCTGCAATATGTTGATGAATTTCTTCGGAATATTCGCGATTCATGACTGTGTGTAACTTAAGGGGAAATGAAGTAAAGTAGTACCGACTTTTGAAATTTGAGAAAATATTCTGCTATGAAAGGAAGAACGTTTTTGTGTTAAAATACCCATGCTGATGGGTAGTAAGGTGTAATCATAAAATTATGTCATAACCAGCGTTGCCACTTCTATCCAGAGCAATGTAGCATACTGACAAAAAAAATGTAGCATTTTAAAAAAAAATGTAGCATAAGAAATTTATTTGTTAATTTCCTTTATTTTTGCGTTGTTACAGATAGCATTCAGTTTAAACCTTAAATAACACATAACATAAGAAAAGCCCTTAACATAACAAAATAAACATAAAAGAATAATAATAAATTCATTTATAAATCACAAATCTATAACATTGAATAAATAATAGTATTAATTCATTGATAAAACAAAAAATTAAATGAAAAAATAAAAGCTAATTCAATACATATTCAATTGCACAGAGAAGTAGGTATTTCTTATATTAAATAAAAGGAGAATACTAATAAGATCAGCAAACATTTGTACCTACTTAATTTGAATGTATTTGCAACCGACAAATTTTAAATTTAAACAAAGCCTTGACAACTCCTCAGAAGGATTAAATATTGCCTCACCTTTTATAGCTTTTTAGCCAGCAAAATTGAGTCCACAGTTTCTGAACTTAGCCGATTTCTCAGATCGTCTTTTATTATGTTTAATTCAGAAAACGTTCGTTCAGCGCAAGCACTACTGTGGGGAAGTCAACAGAAATTTAGCATACAACTAGCCTAGGATCTAAGTACCTAACTTTTTGTGTCTTAGAGTTTTTTAAATCAAATTTTTGATGTAGCGGCTTGCATAATTCAATATAAACTTTTATTGCATTCTATTAATCTATTAAGTTTGACTTTATTTTAGATGATTGTACACACACTTCAAATTGTATACCGGTATAGCAATTTACCGATTGTAAATGATAAAAATGATTTTTAAAATCGATATATTTAAATATTGAGGCTTAATAAATTTTTTATATATTTCGATTAATAAATTTGTTACTTCTTTATTTAATAAATTTATTTGTACCTTTTCTGTTTAAAAACATTTATTCAAATCGTTAAGTTTTTTTTAATAAATACGATAAAAGCAGTAAATAAAGTTTATTCTCCCCATTAATTAATAAATCGTAAATAAGCTCTTCATTTTCGTCATCAAATGATGCCAATGTGAAATAGTGAAACAAGGAACTCCATTGTTCCATCACTCTATTTATTACGGCTTCCAAAGCCAGCCAACGTGTTGTTACATGCCGCAATAATGTATTCCCCTGACAATTCAAATGTTCTTGAAAGTCTTTGAACTGGCCTTGTCGCTTGGGACTATGTGCAAATGGACATATGTAGCTTTGATGAAATTTACAACAGTGGCACCACGAGATCTGATATGGGTGGCGCTAAGACATCGAGGGGTTCCAGAAAGATGATCAGATGATCATGGACATGTATGAAAGAGCAAAGACAAGAGTAAGATGCCCCGCTTTTAAGTCCTCTGGTCTTTAATACAGTCCTTGACTCTCTGCTTGAAAGTAAAGTGGCGGACGCCAAGGTACATCAATTATTCTTTGCTGACGATGGAGCCATCATAAGTGAAGATCCTACATCCCTGCTGCTTCCCAAGTGCGAAGAGTTCAGATAGCTGGGATCTACGATCAATAGCAAAGAAACCTGTGATGAAGACATCAAAGAAAGGGTCTACACTGCAGTTGTGCATCCAGCGCTCACATACGGTTCACGATGTTGGACGATGTACAAAAAGTATGAGAGTAAATTAACGGCAGCTGAAATGAAGATGCTTTGCGTGACAGAAGTTCGAAGATCCGTGGAAGCTTTCACATCAAGGAAACCATCGTACACAAATTAGAGCGCGACCGGCTCAGCTGGTATTGCCACGTTCAAAGAAGAGATCATTTGAACCCTGTTAAAAAGGCAATATCTATGCACGTTCCAAAGACATCGCGATGTAGGAAAGGCAGGCCTATAAACGCCTGGATCAGACAAATGCGACGACATCGGCATTTCATTGGCCTCAGTAACCGAGTGATCCAAAATCGGCAGGCCTGCCGATATTTTCTGAGGTCAAATAGGCGAACCCCACAGGCGGATCAGTAGAAATGCAGTGAAGTGGGAGGGCTGTGATCCCTTGTTTTCGGATCATAGCCTCGCTGATAAAAGGAAGAAGAATGAAGGAAAGATGTTACATGTAGAATGGCACTCCAAAATGTAGCAGTTTTCCTACATATGTAGCAAAAGTGACATCGCTGAAAAAAATTGGAAGAGTTAGTCCGACAATTTTGTTTATCTTTGACACTAGATCAATAACTTTAAATAAAGTTGAATAGACCAAGGGAGAATGGACATCTCTGCAAGATGATCAATTGGAAGAGATTATACCGCCAGGAATTATGCGAGTTGTGCCACTATAGGGTTAGGTTAGACAAGGTCTCTATTAATTACCTCTGATTCAAGATCCTTTAAGATTGCCTGGCTTTCAATCTGCACAATAGTGATTGCTTCGTCTGTAGACCGTATAGTCTCCCACCAAGGGAGAATGGACACATGACTAGCTTAATCTGTTTTTTTTTATATGTATAACTTGCTGTTGCATTAAACTTGGAGTGGCGACCGAGCGACTTGAAAGGTAGTACTATACAGATGCCCTGTGGTTCTTGATTGAATTTGAGAGAAATCTTTTTATTTTTCAATACCACCGAGCTTTATGTTTAATTAACTTACACCAGTATAACAAATATGTACGTCATGATTGAATCGGGTCTTTGAAGGAAGAGCTGCTAAAACTCGACAAAAATTTTTAATGAGGAGTACTGCGTCTTGTGGTGACTCTTTCGCCCATAGTCGAGTTGTTTTAAGCAAAAAAAAGAAGGGGTTTTACAAGAGTATTTCACAATAGCAAAGAAGTTATATATATTCATCATATTAATATATTATATTTACAATCTCTTTAAACAATATTTATTTAGTTACGACCGATTTTTTTATTTGGCAAAACTTGAAGGCACAAAATGGTCTTGTATCATATTTTCTCCGCATGATTAGCATTATTTCCTTATTTTTCGCGAGTTTTACTTTCAATACTGTAGGCAGGCTATCAGAAGGCTTTATACCTAAATATGCTAATAATAAATGGCATGAAGTAAAGACTGCAGTTTAGCACAACAGATCTTTTGAGGTCGCACTGCTCCGGGTGTTATTCTCTGCCCCTCCTCCCCCTTTACCTTAAAGACTGCAGATGTCCTCTCAAAACATAGGGCTTACCACCGAAAGTTTTCTGATTTCTTGAATTTAATTTGCTAGCAAGAAGGTGCAGTTTCCTGCACTTTCCGGACGCCTTACACAACCTTTCATAACGACAAGGAACCATAAGAGTGTCGAGAGAAAACCTTGAAGTATTTCTTCTTTATGCTGCAGCAATACCGCAATCAACAGTGCAGCTACAATTTCGAGGTAGTAAGGGACTGTGTCTAGCTTGGATCTGCTATTAACCCTAAAAATGGTACCAGCGCAGAAATCAAGCGGAGAATAACTCTTGCCAATCGCTGTTTTTTGGGCTTATAAGGCAATTCAACAGTAAAGTCCTATCTCAAACAGCTCTATACAAGACCCTGATCATCCCAGATCTGCTCTACGGGGCTGAAACACGAGCTTTATTGAAAGCGGATGTAGATATCCTTGCTCTCTTCGAAAGAAAAATGCTTCGTAAGATATTCAGTTCCATTTGCGTTGACGAGTTTTGGAGGGGAAGATTCAGTGATGACTTTACGAGCTGTACAGAGACATCAAACTAGTCAAAAACTATGTTTTACATGTTTAAGGTGGCTACGACATGTAGAACGAATAGACACTAACGCTCCGGCCCGCAAAGCCTCGAATCTAACCCGGCGCTTATAAGAAAGTGCATTAATTTGTAAGGTTTCTATATAAGTTATAAGCTCACGAAAATGACTCTTGATAGCTGTAAGTTGTATGTTTATAAGTGAAAATGTCAATAATATTTCGAGAACTTGGACTCACTTTCATGATGCAATTAAGATCCGCAATCTTTGGGTTCCATTTTGTTGTCTCACATAATAAAATTAAACAATACCTCGCCTCATGTAATGACGCCAGTTATACCTCATAAAGAGTCAGTGGATAATACTATTCCATGGCTCAAGCGTATTTTCACAGGATGCCTTAAGCTACGATATGCTCCTAAAGCATGGCGGGAAGTGTATCTGGAGGAGTATCTGCGTGCTGCCTACTGTAGCTAAGATAATAGCTAAAATCATCCTGGAGCAAATCAAACAACATCTCGAAAACACACTCGATGCCGAACAAGCAGGTTTCCGCTCTGGATCCTCCTGTGCCGACCACATCAACACCCTGCGAATTATCATCGAAAGTGTTGAATATCGATCGCCACTGCACCTGCTGTTCATTGATTTTGAGAAGGCGTTCGATAGTGTCAACAGCGAGTTTATTTGGCGTGCTTTACGCAGGAGAGGTATTCCCGATAAAATAATTGCTATTATCAAAGCTACATATGAAGGCTCCAAATAACACGTTCTGCACAAATGAAGGTTGTCTGAGGAATTTGAGATCCAAAGTGGGGTAAGACAAGGCTGTATCCTTTCACCAATATTATTCCTATTGGTGATTAGCGATGTGCTGCATGCAGCTTTGTCGACGGGAAATGGAGGAATTCGATGGACTCTTACATCTCAACTGAAACATCTTGATTACGCTGATGATGTATGCTTACTCTCCCACAGAATTACGGACCTCCACCAAACGACAGCAGATGTGGAGAGGGAGGCAGGCGTCGTCGGGCTGAAAATTAATACGGCAGAAACTAAAATAATCGGCCTTGGAACAAACTCATCGGCTCAAATATGCATTGCTGGACAACCGGTAGAGAGTAGAGGATTTCCATTATCTTGGGAGTATTGTCTCGACCGATGGTGGAACCGAACTGGATATAGCCAACAGGATCGCCAAAGCAAAGTCCGCGTTCGGGATGTTGTCCAAAATATGGCGAAGCAATGCAATCAGTTTGAGCACCAAAATAAGACTGTTCCGCTCCAACGTTGAATCCGTGCTGTTATATGGTTGCAGCACGTGGAGAGTGACCACTACTATCACCAGAAAGCTGCAAATGTTTGTTAATAGGTGCGTGCGCAATATCTTAAAGATTTCCTGGCCCAATCGTATCTCTAACGAACACCTTTACGAGAGAACGGGTCAGGAACCAATAGGCACAACTATCCAACGGCGGAAGTGGCAGTGGATTGGTCACACGTTCCATAAGGGTGACAGTTCCATAGCCATACTATGCAATGGAACCCTCCAACTCAGGATGGCAGAAGACCTGGCGGTCCGAGGAGAACATGGCGCAGAACAGTCGAGAAGGAGGGACGGCAGTTAGGGAAAAGTTGGGGAGAACTCAGACACATTGCCAGAAACCGTACACGATGGCGCGTAGGAGTAGTAGAGGCCCTAGGACCCACAAGGGTGTACAGGACATAAGTAAGTAAGTATGGCGGGAGGTGCGTGTTGTATTTATTCCCAAAGCAGGGAAAGTGAGCCATACAAACGGAAACAACCTGAGACCTATCAGTCTGTCGTTTTTTATGCTGAAAACTTTGGAACGTTTAATAGATGTACACATAAAAAACGTGATCGGCGATGATTATCTATCTAAATCACAACATGCATACATCTGCGGCAGATCGGTAGACATAGCCCTTTACAGGGTTGTATCAAGCATAGAAAGGTCCCTCCACTTCAAGGAGTACACTCTTGGGGCGCTCCTAGACATTGAAGGGGCGTTCAACAACGTAAGCTCTGACGCGATCCTGAATAGCCTGCACAGAGCTTATCTTAACACCGGCTTCTGCAACTGTATTGGACAGATGCTTCAATCGAGAACTATCTTTTCAACGCAAGAAGATGTCACCATCCGGAGAAAGGTCTGCAGAGGAACCCCCCAAGGTGGAGTTCTGCCTCCGCTAATATGGCTCCTTGTAGTGGATGAGATCTTGGTAATACTGAAGGAAAACGGCTTCAGCGCGACGGCCTGTGCCGACTATGTGGTTATCTTGGTTTCGAAAAAATTTCCTCCAGTCCTAAGTGAAAAGCTCAATTTCGCACTACAACTAGGGGATAACTGGGTCAGCAGCAAAGGGCTGGGAGGTAGTTCTTTTCACGAAAAAGAGATCAATTCCTACCTTCAGACCCACAAATATCGGTGGTATTGAACTAAGTATATCAAGTTCAGCTCGATACTTGGGCGTAATTCTGGATTTTAAACTAAACTGGAAGGAAAATATTGCCGAACGCATTGAAAAAGCAAGCGTAGCTTTCTATTCTTGCAAAAAGGCATTCAGTAATACGTGGGTCTTCAAACCAGCTGTGGTGTACTGGATATACACGGCGGTTGTAAGGCCCATTCCTACATATGGTTCACTAGTATGGTGGATGGTACTTGAGAAAGTACCAGAAAAAGGAGTTGACGTTCTATACCGACGGTTTTAAGATGGACGTTGGCACCGGAGTCGGAGTTTATTGTGAAGCGCTGGGAATAAACTACTCCTTTAGAATAACCGAAGACTGCAGCGTCATTCAGGCCGAAGTCACAGTCATCATACAGGTTGCTGAAATTATACGCGGAAGTAATATCGTTGGTAGAACGATCACGGTCTATACAGACAGCCAGGTATCCGTTGAGGCTCTGGACTCTGCTGTAATTAGGTCGAGAATCGTGAGAACCTGCAAATCGCTTTTGAACGAGATATCTAGAGCCAATGCGGTGACCCTCTGCTGGGTACCAGGACATATAGATATCGAAGGACACAAAAGGGCTGATGAACTTGCTAGAAAAGGGTCGGTGCTGCACTTATCGCGGGCCCTCCCTCTTGTAGTAACCCCAATCACTCCTTTACGGAAGAAAATAGAAGATGAAGTTATCGGTCGAGCAAACAGATGCTGGGTTAATCTGGAAACATGTGCAACGGCCAGGGCGCTATGGCCGGCCTTCAGCAAGAAGAGATCAACCTCTCTGATAAAACTTAGTCGTTGTAACGCACAGGTCGTTTCTGGACTCGGTGTGCTGCATAACGTCTATTGTAGAAGTTGCAGGGACGAAGAAGAAATTGAATCTATTCGTCACCTGCCGTGTGATTGTCCTGTCCTTTCCATCAGAAAAATGAGGACTCTTGGTAGTTTCTTCTTCTCGGAGCCGGAGGACTTAGGTAATGTAGAGCTAACGGACCTCCTGAGATTCATGTCACTATACGGGTGGTTCTGACAGCGGACTATCTTTACAGCGTTTCCAGGGTTAAATAATTTAGGCACAATGGACCCGAAATAATACTGCTCTAAGTGAACATTGACTCTTTTTGTCACAAGGCACCCATCTACCTAACCTAACCTATACCTCATAAACAACTGTGGCTATAGGCACCAGGGTTGCCATACCGTATGTCTGGTTGAAACTCTGAAACCACTTGATCTTCAAAAAGATACATATCAGCGTGCAACACGTGCTGGACAGTGTTGGTCTGCTAAACCTTATTGGCACAGCAACATTCTGTTTTCGCCAGCAAGAGATGGGTGAACCACTCTGACTAACTACACCATACTCAAACTGAATTTCAGAAATGATTTCAAGTCCAGGGCAGGCTAGAATAAATTTGAACTAATACAAATGTTCGAAGAAACAACCCAGCGGAAAAAAAAGCGCTTCAGAAGGGCTTTGTAAGCGCATACAAAGAAGCTCAAAGAGCTTACTCACTATATGTCCCTTCCTTTTTACTATATGATGCCCGCAGACGTAAGCACTTACGGACAGATTACTGTGAAGTGCTACTTCGGCGCTTTATGAGAAGGCAGAAGTATGCACTTATGCCCAGATCAGTTCGAAGCGCTTCTTAAACGTTTCAGAAGAAGGCAGATGTAAGCAGTTTCGATTAGATTGTATAATTTTAAATTTATTTATTTATAAGAAAATATAATTAAAGTTAAAAAATAACAGTTTTCATTAGAACATCATTGATCTATTCAGACCAATTTTTCACAAAAATCACTTCAAGAATGAGCTCATATCGGCGGAACGTAACTCATAAAGAACAAATATTACCAGCCACTGTCTAGACAATTGTCGGGCTACGCCATATAAAAATGCTTTCTATGAGCTTCTAAAGAAATCGCTTCGTAAGCATTCAATACAAATTGCTTACAAGCATCTACCTCCGGTTATGAAGAGTAAGCGCTTACACACTGCAACGTCTCGTGACAACATTATTCTCGAATTTTTGTCAGATGTTCGCGAGAGGTGGGTCCGTTAAATAACCTTTTTTTTGTGTTTTCCGGAATTCGAATTTGGAACCTCACGCGTAGTTGTCCGAAATACTAATCAATTGCTCCACGGTGCCCACTTTGTAGCTGATATTAGCCGTTCCTTTTTCTCCAGTGAAACTCTATGACTGTTGGGTTAAGCAAGTCAAGTGATTCATAATTTCGATTTAACCCTGTTCTTCGACAAAATTCGCAATTAAAGACATAATGTCGAAATGCTCGCAAGCTTGCAAGTGGAACTTGTATAAGGTATTCTAGCCTGTTCCCCATTTAGTGGAGGCTGCGGGTATGACGATTTGCCATTCGAAGATAAATTGCTCGAAAGTTTATATTTCCACCACCTGTAAGGTCAGCTAAGTGAATCAGTATGGTTGCTGGGATACAAATGTTTTTGCCAGAAGGCTTCAGTGCTGGCCATAAGCTGCGAGATAGATCATAGTTCATCTGACGGACCATGCAGTCCTTGTTACTTGAGTTACTTAAAGGTCTACCTTTCTTTTGAATACACCAATAGGTGCTCATAATAATGCCTTTATATGTTTGCATTTGTAAATACACTTTACAGGTTTGGGTGAATTCTACATAAATAAACAACGCTTTGGAGTTCTCTTATCTTGATCATTGCACACAAACGTCCTAATTACTTGAATAAATAATGGCCCCCAATTGATGTTTGCTCCAAGAAAATAGGATTCAATTTTCTTTCTCATAAATTACTTACATAATCCAATAAATATCCGAATATAATTCCATTAAATGCCACACGGTTAACTGTGTATGTTTGACACCCCCAAGGATTTTGAAGTAAACACCCTCCTCGCTTGCATACTAAATTAAACGAAAATGGAAAAACATATCCTTCGGAGGATTTTTTAACATCGCATAGCATAACAAGACTCAGACGCATAAGATTCCCATAACTTACGCACACACTCATAATGCCCACTCATTATTTGCCACGCGCTCTTTTCTTTGTCATTTTAAATAAGGACATCATTTTCCTTGCATAAGTAAACATCTTCAATCATGTTGACATTCATTTCGCGCGCACTCCGCAATTCCGTGAAAGCCGCAAGATACATTTCCACTCCTTCGACCCGTGTTGTCATTGTGTGGTCGGGTTGAGCGTCAAAGAGGCATATCCAGCAACACGTTCCGGCCACAAATCTACCGCAATATGCCACTCGTAGAGTCCCACAGTACGTCTCTTAAGTAATCATTGCCGGCAAAACGCACTATCTCTCATCAAGCATCCTCCATTTGCCCGGTGCCGACTACGACGACACCGTCGACGAGTGCGATGACAAATTCCAAGCCATCACTTTCGGCTAACGGCCCTACTCAGGATCAGGGTATTTAAACATGAGTCAGTCTCGTCCTAGAAACTCTGTGTTATTGTAGGGAGACGGACGGGCACAGTAGCAATGTACTTGCTGTAGAAAGGCACACTGGACCACTTCCCAGTTGCATGTTATTAGACCGATGCACTATGCACATCCTGGAACTTGTCTCAGTGAGATATTCCTTTATTATTGCGGGTGGAATTTTGCCGCAAAAAGATGCTTAACGTTTCAATTATGTGCATGGCCAGAACGAAATGAGGGAAAAGTCAAGTGAAAGATGAATGGGACAAGAAGTATGTCGTGCCGTGCCGCACCGCCTGTACAAAAATAATTGGAAGATCGTGGCGAGAATGATTGCTCAACGCGTTCCTTGTGTTTTCGCTTTCACAACTTGGTGAGCAAACTGAAGTGAGCTATTTATTTTTTCGAAGAAAGAAGAAACAAAGGATTTGCCGGTGTCACGTGTGCCGATTAAGGACCATAGACACACTACACACATGTGTGTTCCACAACGAACATGATGTAGTTGTCAGAAAGAAGAGGGGGGAGGAGGATGAAGTTGAGGAGTTCTCTAATTAAAGAAACAGTAGATGGGGGTTTTGTTTGAGACTTTGCTAATGCTTCCGGGGGTGGTTGATGGAATAAATTAGCAATGTTGTTGCCGAAGACGAAAGAAGACTTTAAGGAAGTTGGTTGCTCTTTAAAAAGACAAGGAAAGAGAGTGTTCAGAGGCGCTACAAATATTTTGGAATGAAATGACATTAAACTGCCTCGACTGCAGTGCACAGGGTAAGAGGTGGGTATACTTACTCCGATGCACAAATTTGGGAAACATAATACGATTGATTGGGTGACAGTTATACGACTCAAAACCGACGCTTCCGTTTGAAAATCCGTTTCCTAGAAGATAGGATTTGGAGATGCTGGGTAGGTGTAGGTGAAACATTAGTGACAAAAGGATAAGGTAAGTTTAGAGTGATTGCCCAAAAAAGATCGAATGTGTTACCACAGGATTTATTACTAATCCAAGATACCCAAAGGACTAGATGAACCCGCCGCAGCTTTTATTTATTCTTCTGATATCAATATTCAATTCAATCTTTATTTAAACAAAAGTTTAGGCTTACATAAGTTTACATCTTGCGAAGCCCATTGGGCTTGTCTGCAGGAAATATTCACTTACAGTTCAAATATTTACATTTTTGCCTGTGGTATTGTACTACCGTATAAGAATATCTTACTTATTTATAGATAGATAGATATCTTTATTGTAGCTAGAATAATACATTTCTTATAGACTAAAATTGCACAATTTTTAGAGATTTGGTTTATTGCTACCTTACTGCTGAAAAATTCATTAACAATTTCTACAATTATATCACAGTTTCATTCATAATATTTTGGAAGGAAAAGCTACATTAAAACCTTCATTAAATTAAAGTACATACTACGTTACTAGATATATGTACATAATGTTTGTATTTCGAACTTGAAAAGAGAGAAGGGGAGAAGGTAAGAACCGATGCAGTAAATATATTCAAACTTCGTTGATTAAATATATAAGTAAAATAATAAATACAATGAATAAATTAACAAGTAATCAATAAATAACAAGTAATAAATAATAGATAATATATAATACATAATAAATAATAAATAAAAAATAATAAATAATAAATAACAAATAATAAATAGTAAATAATAAATAATAAGTAATAAATAATAAATAATAAATAATAAAAAATAAATAATAAATAATAAATAATAAATAATAAATAATAAATAATAAATATTAAATAATAAATAATAAATAATAAATAATAAATAATAAATAATAAATAATAAATAATAAATAATAAATAATAAATAATAAATAATAAGTAATAAATAATAAATAATGAATAATAAATAATAAATAATAAACAATAAATAATAAATAAATACATACAATAGAATAAATAAATAGATTCTGCGATAATTTAACCAACTAAGTTTGAAATCAGGTTGTTATCAGATGAAATGCAAGATGATATGTGACGGTCGCGTAATTTAGTAATTTTGATCGGAACTTTATCTACATTTGCAATTTGGTGCAATTCTTCGGTAGAAAAGTACCATGGCAAACTTAATGTTAATTTCAGCAACTTATTTTGTGCTATTTGCAGTCTCCGAATGTGCATTTTTGCACATGTACCCCAGACAGGTGACCCGTAAAACATTATAGCTTGAAATATAACTTTAAAGATGATATGCTTGTTTTCGTTGCTCAATTTTGATTTCCGATTGATGAACGAGTAAAGAGTTTTAATGGTGATGTTTATTTTGTTTATAATTTCCTGTATATGTACGCTATACGTTAATGTCTTATCAAGGTGGACCCCAAGATATTTAACGTTCGACTTCCACTCTACCTGAGCACCAGCAATAATAAGTCTACTGCTTGGTAAGAAACAGGTTTTTCTTTTTCTTGTAAAAAAGATAGCCTGTGTCTTAGAAGCGTTTATTTTTACTTTCCAGTTATTGAAATACGTTTGAATTGTATTTAAAGCGGATTGCAGATTAGTTTCAATATTGAAACCAGCCGCATCCGACGAATAAATACATGTATCATCTGCGAAAATAGCTGTTTCACAGTTTCTTAATCGGGGAAAGTCGGACGTATATATATTAAATAAAATTGGAGCAAGGATCGATCCTTGAGGTACACCTGCATCGATAAAAAATACATCAGATAGACAGTTATTGACGGACACTACAAACGATCGAACAGTTAAAAAGGACAGTATCATTTTCACAAGGTATGTTGGGAAGTTAAAATTGATTAATTTATGCAACAGTCCATGGTGCCAGACTGTGTCAAATGCTTTCTCTACGTCGAGTAGCACCATACCCGTGCTTTTACCCAACAGAAAGTTACTTTTTATATGTTTCGTGATACGGTGGATTTGATGGACCGTACTATGGCGCTGTCTAAAACCAAACTGTTCTGGTGGCAAGATGTTATTGGCGTCAATGTGATCATCTATTCTCTTTTTTATTAATTTTTCTAAGCATTTGCTTAACGCACTTAGTAGACTGATTGGCCTATAACTTAAAGGCATATTGGCATTTTTGCCCGGCTTTAAAATTGGAATAATTTTTGCTCGTTTCCAAGCCTTAGGAAAATACCCCAGTTTAATGCAGCCATTAAAAATATCTTGGAGGAATCTTATTCCAGCTACAGGTAAATTTCGTAAAAATAGATTTTCGATGCCGTCTAAACCCGGCGATTTAGTTGGTTTAAGAGAACGAAGAGCCACTTGCACTTCATTAAGTGATAAGCTATCAGTGTTGTCCTCAATATGGTGTGAAAGAAGGAAGTTCATGGATTGCTCCACTTCAGATTGAACACTGATGCTACCAATAATGCTATTACCTATTGAGTGGTTTTCCAAAAAAGCGTGGCCTAGTGCGTTCGCCTTTTCAGAGTTCGAAAGCAGTACTGTGTTACCTGTATTGAATGCAGGAATATGACTTTGTTTTCTTTTGATTACCTTTACTATATTCCAGAAAGGTTTGCTTGATTTATCTAAGCCCTGTAGTTTACTATTCCAAGCTTGATTTCTGAACGTTGCGATGGATTCTTTAATCAATGCGTTAAGAAGTTTAGTCTCCGAAAAATAGACGCTATTTCGTGTTCTCGTCCACCAGGACCTATATCTATTTCTAGCTCTAATAAGTTGTATTATATAAGGTGGGAGCACGTTAGCACTATTGTAGAACCTGGCTTTTTTAGGAACAGATTGCTCCAAACTCTCGCGAACTGCAGATGTAAATGCGTTTATAGCTTCGTCAATTTGTGTTTCATTAACAGCATCAGGAACTACTCCTTGCATTTCCCTTAATCTCAGTCTTATGTTATTCTTAAATATATTCCAATTAGTATTATTGAAATCATACATTAAATTATTATTACGGACAGGTGTACTAAGGACGCTACATTTAACAGGAAGATGGTCAGAACTTAATTCGTTCACTATAATAGGCTGCGTAATCAGTTGCGGTGCATTGGTTAAGAATAAATCCAATGTCGATGGGTTAGACCGACTACTAGAGGGAATATAAGTTGGGTGAGGAGGATATAAGATACTGAATGGATGCCTATAGTTCATGTCTTCTAAGACGTTACCCCAGGCATTGGCTCTTAAGCATCCCCAGCTTCTATGCCTACAATTTAGATCACCGCCGATTAAATAAATCTCGTTCGAGCTTACTAACTTGCGTATATCATTTCTAAAATCATTGCGTCTGTTCACATCGCTAGAACGACCAGAAAAATAGACAGCGAAAATTTTAATTGAAAGCCCGTTGGAAAATGGTATTTCAATACCTAGGTTTTCTACAAATTTAGTTTTCAAGACCGGAAGCACTTTATGCTTAATTGTTCTTTTAACTATTACCGCGACACCGCCTCCCCTTCTCTCGTCTCTATCCAATCGATAACATTTGTATTCGCTATTAGACAAATTATCATTATTCTTTAACCATGTTTCACTAACTAGGCTTATATCTATATTATGTTTGCTTAAGAAAGCAAAAAATTCGATGTCTTTATTTCGAATGCTTCTAGCATTCCAACAGGTTATGTTTAGACTAGCATTCATTATTATTTACCTTGATAAACATACTTAATAGCTAAGCTAGTGATTACATTAAATTGTTCGGCCTTAGAAGTACAATTTCCAAGCAGCGTTAACATCTCGGCAGTCAGAGCGTTGATCTCTTCCATGGAGAAAAGTTTGTTGGATCCATTCGAAGTGGTGTTGTTGTTGTTCTTCGACCATGCATTAGTGTTATTGCTGGTCGTCGGCTTAGGTACCACCGACGCGGAGGTTTGTCGCTGAGGTTTGAGAGCGGGAAAGTCTGTCATGCTTGCAACAAATGAATGATGTTCGACTCTCTTTGCCATTGGTTGTATTTTACTTTTGGTAGCGAGTCTCTCTCGTACTTGATAAAAGCTTTGTCGACTCATGCATGAGGGATCAGTCGCTTTGTGTGTACCATTGCAGTTGGCACATTTGATATTGCTTGATTTGCAAGCAGAGGTATCGTGGGTCTCAGCACATATGGCGCAATATGTTTTAATGTGGCAGTTTTTTTCACCATGTCCAAACATTTGGCAGTTGTAGCACTGCGTCAGTTTATTTCTCTGTCGGCGCGCAAAGTCCCACTTAACTTGGGTTTTAAAAATTGACCGCACATTTTTTTTTAGATCGTTAAGTCGAATCGAACCAATTTCGAGATAAATGAGATAAAACACATCCGTGTAATTGTCATACTTTTTCTTGATTATCTTAATGTTTTGACATTTAAGACCTAACACTATCAACTCAGTTTTTAGAGAGTCAAGGGGAATTTCATCCAATCCATACAATATGACTTTGAACGACCTTGCAGATGGCAGATCGTGTGTGAAATATTGCCAATTTTTGTATTTTAACAACTCACAGATTTTATTAAATGTATCAATTTCTTCACTAATAATTTTAATGCCAATAGACATCTTTTTAACACAATATTTGTGGACTTGGTTTTCGCGGCAAAGATCGTGAACATTAGCACAGGTTTTTTGCAGAACACAGATGGGTGGGATTTTCACTTTTTTGTTTGAGATTGGCGGTGTCACGATTTCATCGCACTCAATTGCATCGTCCGAATCTGGCAAACTTTGAAGGGGAGCAAAATAATTAGTTCTTAAATTTTTGTCCCCGTAACTTATTTTAGGGTTTTTAACCGTTGAAGACATAGTGTCTTCAATCACTGGTGACCGATTTCTTTTAGGAATTTTGCTTTATCTAAATACCGCACAGAAACAAACGTCTTATGAGTTCAAAGCTCCGTCATAGCGCTACTTTAAATTTTTTTAATTCGTTTTTTGATGAAATCATTTCTTATAGCCTTTTTTCTACTCGGTACTCGACAAAAGTTTACCATATTGACTGGAAGTTCATTAAATAGCGTGGGTAGAATAGTTGAGAATTTGTATCTACCGTAATTATTATTGAATTTATCAATTTTATATCTGCCTTCTGCATTCCGTCGTATGTTGTGGTGGTGATCGATCGGTATCCTGTATCATCCTGTATGATCGGTATCGTCGTAAAACTCTCTTGATCAGACAGGATTTAAATATACCATCGATTTTGAGAAGTTCAAACGGAGTGCTAAGTGTTCCGTACCCATTGTAGTTACCTATATAGATGTTCTTCTTCTTTGCTAGGATTTCAGTAGGTAGTTTTGGCTATCCTGCAATTGCCTGCAGAATACTGATGCGCCTCATGCGGTAATACCGTGGTGGATATACGACTCACCTAGCGCGAGATATGCCTGTGTTAATACGTCATAGTTACGGCAGTTACTTATACGAGTAGATGGTGTAGCATACACGATGTTCTACGAAGTGTTCGCTGCAGCTGTTTAATATGCGCCTGCCACTTGAGATTATGGTCAACGATTATACCAAGGTACTTACGGGTATTAACGACTTCAATATAGGTGCCACATTGGCCATATCGATTGCTATTGTTGTTGGCGTGTAGGCATTTTGTGTCGTGAAACTTGTTATAAATATCATGATACAGGATATATGGTGGCTTGATGCGGATGATTTTCGTCTTCTCAGCGTTCATTGTAAGCCCATTGTCATGACACCATCTTGCAATGACATTAAGCTCCTTCTGCATAATTGTAGTTGCCCTTCCAATGTCCCTGTGAGACACTACAGTCGCCGTGTCATCTACATATTCGAAGATAGCGGTGTTTTTCAGCGCTTTCAGTAATCCGTTTGAATATATTATATATGAAAGCCCAGTTTCGAACCTTGAGGAACACCGTGCGAAATGCTAACTTCATCACTGAAGCTTTTATTGATTTTCACGCGATATGTTCGAAAAGTCAGGTAGTTTTCCTGCCATGTAATGCATTCGCCGCGAATTCCTGCACTTTGCAAAGAAGCCAACAGTGTTTTATGGGACAAGGTGTCGAACGCCTTACTGAAATCGATGAACAAAGCTAAGCTGTGATGGGTTTTTTTGAGGTTTCCGTTAAGATGATTTGAAAAATTTCCCAGAAGTTGGTTTATGTTTTTTCCCTTTTGAAACCCGTGTTGATTCGAATCGAATTCAATACTCCTAAACGGAGTTATCTTATCAAAACGAATGGAGTGAATATTTAAGACTGGGAACTAACGAAAAGAAACTATGTACTGATACCTAAAGAGAGAAGAACAACATTGTCGATAGCTGTCTGGAATTACAGAAAAACTTTAGAGTGTAGTTCCCCATTCCACATAATGGAATGGTTTAGGTTCTGTTGTCCTCTGTCTAGCTTGAGAGTCTGTTATTTTTTGCCCTCTATTCTTGGATGTGGATGTTGGAGTGGGCGTCAAGTGCCTTGATGCATTTCTGTGTTTTTTTTCAAGATTGATTTGTATTGCATTCATCTATTGCATATTTTTCAGCTCCCAAGATTCTTAAAATCCTGGCTATGGATTGTGTTTGCTCCAAACACTCCTACTCTTGTTCCTTCCTAAGTTCTCGACTCACCTAAGGGTGGCTTTATCGTGTGGGTACCTGATCTACACTTCTTATTGCGAAGTTTCGTAAGAAAAAATTCTTTGAGGCTACGGGTACGCTTTTTGGATAAATTTCTATGTTTCTACTGTGTATGTATAGCCCTAGATATTTTACTTCTATGATATGCTTAACATAGATCAACTAACTAAGAGTTGAAGTACAAAGAGCACCGATTATGGAAAGTAATACTTCCATGTCGGCTACAGGACGTTGTGAATATATTAGGACCTTCACATCGAACATGCCTAACGATTCGAATGCATCACCACTAACCTCGTTTGACACCAATAACACAAAAGTTAATTGCCAACTGATTGCGCGACTTGTTGTTCTAAGCAGGACCAACATCTCATCTGGTCCAAGTCTACGTGGCCCTGGATCATTGGCACAAGATACTCTAGAATAGTCATCTATGCATGCCTCTGGAGCGTATAATAAGGCGCTGATCGGAAAGCGCGATCGATAAAACAGGAGGCCTCGCAGACCACCAGTATGGCTACCGTAAGACACGTTCTACAATTAACGCCATCGACGAATTTGTAAATTATGAAAAAACCCATCGAAGGAAGACAATGGAAAGGCGGAAGTTAAAAGTACTGTGCAATCATAACATGAAGACAAAATCGTACAGTTGAGAGACGGAGGCGGTCTACAGAACAAATACCTTGAGAGTAAGTAGCGCCTTTCGAACAACCTCCTATGATGCGGTATGCGTAGTGTCTGGAATGGCGCCAATAGACCTTCTCGTTAAAGAAGCCCAACAGAAATATCGTACCAGAAGACAATGGTGTCAACAGCGACGAGTCGAAGTGAGACTGAAGTACCACTAAGAACAAGTCTCGAAGAATGGCAAGAGAGATTGAACTTTTCTGACAAAGGAAAATGGACGCAGAGATTAATCTCCAATATAGACCCTTGGATCAATAGGAAGCATGAAGAGCTGAACTTCAACCTGACATAAATGCTTATGTTTCTAAGCCTACCTATTTGGACACGAAGACAACCCTTATTGCCCAACGTGCACAAAGGCAATTGAGGAATCAGAACACATCATGTTTCACTGTGTACGATATCACAAAGAACGTATCTTGCTGGCGAACAGACTGAGTGTGGACTGAACACCAGAGAACATAACCAGACAGATGCTAAGCACAAAAGAAGATTGGAAAGCAGTTAGTGAAACTGTGGCAACTATCATGAAAGAACAACGAAGACAGGAGCGACAGCGAAACGTGGCGCAGGAGGCTGCCAACACGAACGAGCCGAGTATGTAAGGCTGAAGCCAGGTGTAGGAGGGGAGGTGGGTTAAGTGGGTTGAAATCCCACACTGTTACTGAGTACGGGCTCAATTTCGTCCCTGAAAAATTCCCACCTTCTAGCGTACAAAAAACAAAAAAGCAAAAAATGAAAAACAAGATGTTCTAGACTGCCATCGAATGCTTCACAAAGAGCGACTGGTGTGAAATTTCGAACGTAATTTTTCGAGGTCTCTTTTATTAACTAAAAGCAAATCATGTAAAGAAGCGAAGTTCAAGTAAAGAAGCCAGAATATGTGACAACAAACATTACAAATATTACAAAAGGTAGTGAAAATGTTTCTACTCGACTGGTATGTAAGGTAACAATAAATGCTTTCTGAATACCCTATCTAAAATTCCCTTAAATCTTCCCTTTGCCACGAACTATTTACCTAACAATCATCTTCTTCAAACTGCCCACAAGTACTTGCATTCACCTTTGATTTCTTGTGTCCGCAAACTCATTAATTAATCCAAACTTTGAAATTGGTATTTCCTGAAGAATTTCACACCAACACCAAACTTCCAATACCCCCTAGTTCACTGAGCTCCTTCCTGGTGCTTTGTTTAAAAACAGTTAAACTGTAATCTACGAAAGGAGACTCAGCAGTTTTGAGAACCATTAAAAGGCATCGACATTCCTGTCTATTGAAACTTTCGAATTCCCCCCACGCACACATATGTGATCGTCCTTTAATTCAGTCACAAAAGCTTAACTAGACTGAAACCTCCGCCCCGCAGGAGTTTCTAGTTCGGAGATTGCATTCATTGCTGGTTCCTGGTTAAAGTTTTCCCAGACCACCGCAAAAATTTCTTGAAACTTTGCCAACTGGTAAGGATTTTTCGAAATAATTACACACACAGAGATTCACATAGTTTCCTTGTTTTTTTTTTTTTTTTTTTATTATTATTAAAATGCCATCTAAATCCGAATAAGTACTTCGTATTGTTCGAGCTTTACCTCTTCCCCACCATAAGGTAGGTACAAGCAACCATGTGATGGATGCACCTTACCAACACTCAAGCTACCATTGTATTGACCACGTCCAACGTACAATGTTTCACCATCACTGCAAGTGCCAGCGGCTACCGCTCCCGGAAGGATATTCCCACCCTCACAGTCACTCCACATAAAACCGGCACCAACCAGCACCTGGAAAGCATCGCTCTTAATCTCCTCCCCGCCGAAGCAAACATAAGCTCCACCCTTAGCGGGTATTACTTTAGCCGGCAGCAAATCACCTCCATTGCGAAGACGTCCCACGTATATTGTATCACCATCGGAGTCGTGTCCTGCCATCAGTGCGCCCTGGGGTATGTTATCAGGTGTTGCGTCAACCCATTTCTCTGGTTGAACGAGCACTTCGTACGATGTCAACTTTACTTCCTCCTCACCGTATGGTATGTACAGGCAACCATGTGAAGGATGCACCTTGCCTATGGCCAAACTGCCCTCATGATAACTGCGACCAGCATACAGTATTTCTCCGTCAGAGGTCACACCACATTTTACAGCTGTAGGTGGAACATGGCCGTTACTGTCCGGTGCCCACTCGTAGTACAATCCACAAAGGACATCATAGTTTTGTATTTCATGTTCTTGTCCACCATGACTAACATATGCTTTGCCTTTATTGGGAATTACTTTGGCGGGCAACAAGTCATCGTTGAAGTAGCCACGGCCAGCGTAAATCGTATCCCCATCGGAGTCGACGCCACCGTTGACGGCTAGTGGTGGAATGTCTCCATTCGATTGTGGTATCCAATTATGATCTGGAATGAGAAAGAAGATTTAAGGTTTTATTCATTTTATCTCTTTTTTTTTTTTTTTTTTTACTAGTTGATGCCTGCGACTTTGTCTGCGTTGTCCATAATAATATTAACTATACCAGGTGGCCTAAAATGAATCACCCTATCGGAAGATACTAGAACGTTTGCAAATGGCGGCAACTCAGTCAGTCAATCAGTTTTGTTTCGATATTTCTGTGGCAACAAGGCATAACAGCATAAGCATACTTATGCCGTTATTGAAATATTTTTTGTTTCTAACATTTTTTATATAATATTCTCTCAAGAAAGGAGGACCTATAGCGCTGAAACATTGCCTCGATATGTCCGGAATTCATTATCTGAAGCGGTTACTGAATTAGGGGCAGGGAAATGAGACGATAAAGACATCTTTAAATACGTTTTTTTGGAATGTGTAAAGGAACTTATGCTGTTATTCCTTTTTGCCACAGATTTGTGAAGTAAACAGATGCAGATACACGTCGACAACCCACGGAACGCTACAGTCCTCGAGATCGCAGAATACTCGTGACAGAATACATTCACGAAAAGTCAAAGTCACTGCGTTGTGCGCCATTTACGCCGGAGGTGTCATCGGGCCTCATTTTTTCGAGGACGCCATGGGTAACACGGTAACTGTGACTGGTGAGCAATACAAAACCATGATCAACGAGGTTTTGTTGCCGCATATTGATGAATTGGGACTGGAGGATATGTAGTTCCAACAGGACGGTACAACCGCATACACAGCTCGCGCGACAATGGACTTTTTGAAGAATGCTTTTACGGGTCGCCTAATGTCTCGTTTTGCACTGGCTGGCAAGATCACCTGATTTGACCACTCCGGACTTCTTTCTTTAGGGTTTTTTGAAGTCACGGATCTATGAGAACAAGCCACATACTCTGGAAGCTTTCAAAGAGAATATCCGACAAGAGTGAGAGCTTATAGCCCGAAGTTCTCGCCAAAATTATTGAAAATGCGGTAAAAAGAGCCCAACAATGAGCTTACCACGCAGAGGGTAGAATCGAATTTAAATGATATGTAGTACTACATAATATGGAGGTGAATGAAGTTTAGAGTAGTGCGCAACATGGCAAAAGAGAAATTATCATGCACTTGTCTGAACAAGCCAACGAATCGGGAAAGGCATACAATGGGAAAATCGTACTGAGAGGTTCCATACAGCTGATGGGTAATCGTGAACCTGGCACGGACTAACACCCAAATATTGATCAAAAAGGTGAAGTGGTCAATTGTCTATACTCACAAACATTTTA
Source organism: Brachypalpus laphriformis (assembly GCA_945910035.1). NCBI lineage: Eukaryota > Metazoa > Arthropoda > Insecta > Diptera > Syrphidae > Brachypalpus > Brachypalpus laphriformis. The sequence continues at coordinate 43,018,089 of OX246753.1, forward strand.
GATTACACGAGAAATTATGTTATTTGAACTTTCAAATTAGCGCGTGCTCATAGTAGTGTCAGATTTTTACTGACTAAAAAAACACCACCCTTCGATATAAATTTGTTAAATATCGCAACTAAGTATTAACTTATCAAGCAATTTTTCTATCATGAAATAAAATCGTTTGGTAGGTTACTTTCCACTGAAAGATCCTGCATATTCTGCAATCTAGACGCGGTTAATCCTCATCTCGCCAAGTCGAAAAGTTTCGTCCTTTGTAGTCGGCGCAATAAATTGCTCTCATCCAAACTTTGTAGGACTGTATTGTTGACATGTCCGATTAGTTAAATTATATATTATATTATTTAATCTTTCTTTTAAAATGCCCTTTTGAAATAATAATTTATCTAAACAAATGGCTTAAAGTTAAATAAATGCAAACAGGCAAAAAAAAAAAAAGAATCTATATGAAGCTTGCTTTTAAGATATCTACTGTCTTCAGTATCAAGTTAATCTCAAAGCAGAGTGTCCAAAAACCAATTGTGTCTATACATATGAAAAACTGTAATTCTCCTGTCTGTATGTTTATTTGTACAGGCATCACGCAAATATTATTACATGAAATTGAAGGCGTTTTCGTATAGAGTATGTTTTATCAGGGGTGGCAATGGTGCAGTGGATAGAGTGTTTGTTCATTAACCGTTATGTGCAATTTTAAAAGCCTCAGCGGGGAGCATATCGTAAGTCACCCGGTAGTACAATGGACCAATGGTCTGAGTGCTCTGGGATTTAGGTTTCCTTTCATAAAAAAAAAAATTATTTTAATCGTGATCTGGCATCCAGAAGCTGAGATCTAATCGAAAATATGTTTTGCAAAATTCAGAATTTGATTACTTTTTTCTTGATCATGATCTCGAATCTGCACTAAGTGTAGGTAATACAATACTTTGTTTCTCACTCGCTTTTTGCTGCCTCCTCGCTACTTTTAAGAGCAAAGCCGAGTGGCTAACGACTCTTCCTGTTTTCTTATTCTTCGGATACCTTTACTGATATTCTCGAACCTGCTTAACGGATTGTGTTATCGAAATCGAAGAAAATCGCACTGAATGAAACCAAACCGGTTCATTTAAATCTTACTTATAAAAAAATAATAATTTGCCGATTTTTTTCAAACTCGGTTCGAATTCTGTTTGTAAACGAAGGTAAGTATCTTGGAATGATGCTAGATGCAAAGCTGAAATGAAAGTCGTACGTAATGAAAAAAACCAAAAGAGCTAGAAAATCAATACACCTTTTATAAAAGTAAGTACTAAAGCCGGTATGGACATATTGTATACAACTCTGGGGTTTTAAACGCTATCAGTACTGCTTAAAAGCAAGCATTTTGTGAGGAATATTACTTTGAACTGAGAGAGAAAAATTCAAATCAGCCACTAAGTAATATTCAGCTTGTCAGATTTATCATTTAGCGTGGTGTTAGTTGTTAGTATTGTTATATTATTAAGGCAGAACACCTTACACAAAAAGACTGCACAAGTAAATAGAAAAACAGATTGCATACTACACAAAAGTATGAACTAAAAATTGATATGCCACGCATAAGTCGAAGATTACACTAAACACTTACAATAAGTAATACTAATATTTTACAAGTCTTTGAAAATAAAGTGCTAAGAGGAATTGCTAATACACCGTATATAACAGAAACAGCGATATTCACTGCGAACTCAGCGTTAAAACAATCGAAGACGGAAGCAAAAACTAGGCGAAAAAGCATAAATGTCGACTTGAAAAAAAAAAAATAAAAAATTAATTAATGTTTGGCGCAAATGCTCTTCAAGTGCCAGGGCCTAGCTTCTTGCAACCACTCGTGTTGTGTGCGTTATATTTCAAGACATCAATACTCTCTCATCAGACGCTCGCGAGAGGTGGGACCATGAAAAAACTTTTTGGTGTTTTCTGGGATTCGAACATGGAACCTCACACGCAGTAATCCGACACACTAACCACTTGCGCCACGGCGCGCACCGACTTAAAAGTCACGTTAATAATACAAGCCTCCAAATTTTGGACCATAGACATCTACTGCGCCGTCTACAAAGAAAGGAAACTTTATACTCTAAGGAATAACGAAGCCGCCAACCACCCCTATGTCGCTAGCAACAAGTGGCGAAGACCAATGACAACACTGCCAACATGCCATCTGAAACGCCGGCATTGATGTGCTGGGTTTCGCCCGACCAACACAGCGAAACCCCTGGTTTGACGAAGAATACCAGCGAGTGCATGCCACAAGAGGCATATGAAGCGGCGCTGCAAAGAAGACGAGAGCTGCCCGTGAACTCTGCGAGCAAAAGAGACGGGAAGAACGTCAGCTTCTCCAAAAGAAAATGAAAGGGCATGAGATGCGCGGGATGAAGAATATTGAGAGCTTATACTCCAGGAACAATGTACGGAATTTTTACCAGAAGGTAGAGAGAAGGTGTCAGAAGACCAAAACCCGTACACAAGCATGTAGAGACAAAAAGGGAATCCTCGTAGTTAGAATCACAGTCGGTGCTGAAAATGTAGAAAAACTACTTTTGCAGACTGTATAATGGTGACGAAAACCAACATCTCGCTATCAGCCAGAATGAAGCATTCAATAAGGACGATGATATTAAAAATTTCAATCCACCTGACTAAAGCAAAGTAAGGACAAGAATATACCAGCTGAAATCCGACAAGGTTGCTGGACCTGAGAGCTTACAGGCCAAACTTTTCAAGGCAGCTGGTGATGAATTGGTATAGAGCATGCACAAATTCAATTCAATTCATTTTTATTGAGATAGTGATATACGAGATCACTGAAATTAACAATATTACATTATTCATAAACATGTCAAACTCAACTCATCTCTAAGATTTCGTCAGACGAGTCAATCTTTAATGAATCGTTTGCCCTATCCACAAGAAAGGAGACCCCCTTAACTGCGCCAATTACAGAGGCCTCAGTCTCCTCAACATTGCATACAAAATCTTTTCTGTGGTATTGTTTGAACGCCTGAAACATTTCAGTGAGGAGCTATATAGAGCCAACTCTGGCTTTGATATCCCTGCCAAACTTGTCCGTCTGTGAAGGATGACGATGGGGAAGGCTCACTGCTCTCACCTTTTCTGTCAAAAAATGTTTTAGACAGAGGACGCACTGTCATGTTATTTAGACAAGGGACAATCAACATCGACAAATTAGACAGAACATCACAGTGGGCAGCTACAACTTCGAGGTAGTAATGGACTTTGTCACTGTCTACGTTGGCTTTGCTATTAATTCTGAAAACGACATTAGCGCAGAAATCAAGTGAAGAATAACCCCTGCGAATCGCTTTTTTTGTTTTGGCCTAATAAAGCAATTAAACAGTAAAGTCCTATCTCGAACAACTAAGGAGAGTCTATATAAGACCGTAATTATATTGAAGAAGGATGAAGATATCGTTGGGCGCTTTGACAGAAAAGTTCTTGGTAAGATATGTATTCGATCCCGTTTGAGTTGACGAGTTTTGGAGGAGAAGATTTAACGACAAACTATACGAGCTGTATAGTGACATCGATCTAGTCAAAAAACTGCGTATTGGACGTTTGAGATGGTTACGATATGTAGAACGAATAGACACCAACGCTCTGGCCCGTAGTCTTCGAATCTAACCCGAAGGGATGACGCCGTATAGGTGGCGCACACAAGTTCAAGGGGCCTTCAATCAACTTGGAGTGCGCAACTGGTGGCAATTAACTAAAGACCGAGCTAAATGGAAAGGCTTGTTGGTTGAGGCCCAGTTTCACCCCGAAGTTTATCACCACATAAGTAAGTAAGTAATACATCATTTTATTAGTATATTTGCGTAGCCAGATATCAAAAATGCGCCCATAAAAACAAATACTTCAGCCATAGATACATCTAACGGATTAATTTTTTGTTCACTATATTAGTTAGTCTGTGCCAGTACTTATTCCAAAAGGCTGCAATGAAAGAAAAAAATAGCTTGAAGAAATCGATGAATGACTCATAATTGAGCTTCGTGGCTTGATGGAATCAGCTCCAATTAATAATTGTTTGTATATTACGAGTATTTACATTACTTTACTTACTTACTTACTTAAATCCTTGCACCCCTCGAGGACCATAAGGCGTCAACAACGCCTGCGTGTCTTCTTGTTCGGAGTTCTACAACGCGTTTGATCTGCCTCCAACTCATTCCCAAAGAACTTTATTCCTCCTCGACTGTCCTGCGTCATGTTTTCCTTAGGGCGGCGTCCCGCTGTTTTGCCTGCAATGGAGCTATCGTCGCGCTGTAGTGTGTCCAATCCACTGCCACTTTCTCCTTCGCACAGTAATGGCAATAGATTCTTGGCCTGTTCTCAAACAAAGTTCTTCGTTGGATAGGTATATGATTGGGCCAAATGATCCTCAAGATGATTCATAGACAACTGTTTACGAAGGTTTGCAGCTTGCGTGTGATATTGGTATCCACCTTCCGAGTACTGCACCCATACAGAAGTACTGCTTCTACGTTGGAGCGGAACAGTCGCAGCTGTGTTCTTAAACTGCGAACATTGCTTCTCTAGACTGTCGATAGTATTCCGAACGCAGCTTTTGCCTTCCTGATTCTGCTGCCCACATCCACTTCGGTGCCACCGCGGCTAGCCAAGACCGCACTTCCTAGGTATAGAAAGTTGTATGCTTTCTCGACTACCTGCCCGGCAATGTTGAGTTGAGCGCGAGTGTTAGAAGCACTCAGGGCTTTTGTTTTCGCTGTGCTGATCTTAAGCCCCACTTTGTTCGCCTCAGCTTCTTGATTTTGGACCATCAGATGAAGGTATATTATGCGGTGTGAAAGTAGGCAAAGATCGTCAGCGTAGTTGAGGTGTTTAATATAAGTGGTTAGTTTGTCGTTATTTAGATTAGATAGTTTTTCAATTCATTTAGAATGTTTGAAATTAAAGAGTGGCTTACTTGCCATCTGCCCGAGTTTAGCAATCATGCTACATTTGGTTACACATTTTGTAAGACTATTTTTCTATTATTGATCTCCTGCACTTGGGGGTCATTTTCTAATAGTCGACAAGTTTATTGCAGTAGGCACCATTCAAAATTGTCGTGATCTCTGCTTCTTCTAAAAGTCGCTTACCAAAGACTTGCAGTCTAAGCTCACACAGAACGGGGCACCTGTCTACGAAGTGAAAGACGTTTTCCTTTCCTTGCAGATTGTACAAAGTGCAAATGTTTGACAGCTCTTCTCGATATGGTAGAAGGTTCAAATTCACTTTAGAAATGGTGGATATCATGTCTGCTCTGTGCTTTTCTTACTGAAATAGTTGCTTTCCCCTAGGCAATGACTAAGCCTTGAATAAATAAATCTCCCTGTGGATAAAGCCCTGTCTCGAACTACTACGCTAACTCTTAATAAGACACTGATCATTCCAGTCTGAGAAAAGTTCTCGAGTGATCTTTGGTCCCGTCTGCATCGACTTAGCCAGAAGAGTTCACATACAGCGATCAAGACGGTTGAGTCATTTAGAGCGGACGGAGCCCAACGTTCCAACCAAGAAAGTCGGCGAATCCACCCCGGATGAACGGCGCAGTATAGGACGGCCTCGCAGAAGGTGGCGCAAACAAGTGGTGGGGGATCTCAACCAATTTGGTGTTTGCAACTGGAGGCAGCTGGCTCGTAGCCGGGCTAGCTTGAAAGGCTTGTTGGTTGAGGTCCAGGTCGACCCCGGACTGTAGCTTCACCTAAGTGAGTAATTAAGTGCACAGAGCTTTTTACATGTTCGATGCTATCGACTTCCAGCTTGTCACCCAGGGCTAAAAGCAAGCTAGACAGCTCTTTCCTCAAGTTGGACATGTTCTCCGCGTTTAGGGTGACGGTGGCTCCACATTATTCTGCCAGGAATTCCTATTCATCAACCCAAATTATCCTCGCTTCTATCACATACTTTGCGATATGTTATTATAATTCCTTCGTCCATTGCAAGTATTTTAAGTACGTAATTGAAATGAAGTTTCAATAGTTCTAAGAAAACTGAAGGGATTCCAGTTTACCTTTTTTACTCAATTTGTATATTATACTCTCGTAAGGTGGGTGGTAACCGATTTCTTTGAAACATTATGCCTATTCTCACAATTAGTATTAAGTTTTTTTTTTTTGCCATATGTTCATCATAATTCTCATCGGAACCTGACTCATCGCCATCACTATCACACCACCGAACTGGTTGAATTTCACCAAAAGTTCTAAGCATTGCAGATCTTAAATTATTTACATTACCTTCATTCTCGTCATCACTCTAATTCTTATCAGTTTGACAACCATATACTCGATGAAGCGCATACAGATTTATGTCAAAAAATTCTTCTTTAGCCCCCAATTCTTCAAGAATTTTGGAATCAGTTTGCCTTTGAAAATCAAATACACAAAAAACTCGTAGTAAACACTTTTCAGGAAATAACTGAGAGGAAAATAATATTAAGCGACCTGACAGCATGATGTCCGTTTAAACGGACATCGTTAAAAATTACCCACAACTTTGCCAATCAATCCACAAACTTCAACGACATAAGCAATTGCGTAATGTTTTTATCCTAAATAATCACCTTCGTACACTTTTGCAAATAATTATAATATAATTACAATAACCTACAATTTTCAATGTTCACTTCTTAACGCACGCAGCTATTTTCATTTATCACAACACGCTCAGCTAATGGTGCGAAATAAGGTTTTATTTTAAAACTAGTTAACCTGGCAGACGTTGTCCTATCCAATTACGAAGATCCATCTTTCGAGTCGTGGGTTACGGTCGAGAGTTCATACAAAAATCCCATGGAAAAAAGCCCTTTCAGTTTTTCCCGAATTTTCCAATTTTCCGGGAAACTTTTCCAATTTTTCTTTCCGTAAAATCCTTACTATTAACAGCATTCTAAAAGAAAAATGAGCCAAATCGGTCTAGACGTTCTCAAGTGATGCGCTTCCCAATGAACAGCATTTAATTTTTATTTATATAGAAGAATAGCTGGCCCGTGCTTGCCTTGCTTCGCGTGCTTGGCACATTTAAATTGCACTCAATTACAATACACGATTGCACAAATACGACTCATGTCCCTGACAGCGTTGCCATATGTGGGGATTTTTCCCCATTTTGGGGAATTTCGTGTCAAATGGGAGCGGTTGGGAAAAACTGGCTTGAAATGGGGAAAAACTGAAATTCCATTTTTGAGTTTTTTATCGATTCTATACACTAAATATAATTTTATACATTTCATGCAAAAAATGAAAAGAAAAAAAAATCCACAAATACCGAAAAATAAAAAATAAAGGCGTAATATTTTGAGAGCTGAAGTGAGTCATTTGTACATGCGCCACAGAAGGACGCAACTTTTTGCCTGCTCTTTCGTTCGCTATGTTGACAACGAAATGTTTGTACATGAGGACTTCTTGACATTAATTGAAGTTCCCGAAGCAACTGCAGAAATAATCTTTTCTAAGTTAGTAGATTTTTTTGACAAATTCGAAATTCCATATAAACAAAATTTAATTGCATTTCCTTCGGATGGCGCAAGTGTAACTTTTCAAAGACGAAATATCAGGTCTATTTACTATGCGTTGTATTTGCCACACTTTTCACATAATTGCTAGCAAAGCTACCTGATGAAATTGAAAAGTGTTGTCAAGAAATATATTCACATTTCAATTGCAGCGTAAGGCGTCAATAACTTTTTAAAGTGTACCAAGCATTTTTCAATATTAAGTTTCACAAAATCCTGCATCCTTCTTAAACCAGTTGGCTTTCTCCGCATGCCGTTGTCCAGAGAATTATTCAGCAATTTTGGGCTTTGATACACTACACAAAAGCAATGCGAAACAATATATCACATATTAGAAAAGCCTAGTATATTGCTTTATTTGGAGTTTTTGAATTTTTTTTACCACTTTTTACAATATTGAACATAGAAATGCAGTCAGCCGACGTGAAAATGCATGTTTTGTTTGAAAAGATTGAGCTGCCTTTAAAAACGATAGCTGATTGCTTTTTAAGTAAAACATACTTGGAGACTGTCGAAAATATTTTTGAAACTGATTTAGAGAACGCTGCGAACTATTTACCAATAGGTGAAATCTATTTAGGACCTTTTTGTCTGCAAAATTTAGGAGAAAGGAATTGAGATAACAGAGATCAATGTATTTAAGACGAATTTTAGAGAGCTTTTTATAACAACTTGTCAGCAGATTATAGTTCGATTTGATTTTCAAGATGATGGAAAAGTATTTAAAGTATTTTAATTAAAAGGAATAATTTAAATTAAAAAGTGGAAAATAAATTAAATTTACTATCTGCGAGCCAAATGAATTGAGAATATTAATTTTTGTAAAAATTAGCATCATTTATACCTATTTAGATATTAAAAAAATAAAACAGAAAAAGAAATAAACTAAATTACTTTGATTTCTTACGAATAAAGAATGGGGAAAAATTGGGGAAAATCAAAACACAAAATGGGGGAAAAAAAATATTTTTCCCCCAACAATGGGGAATTTCAGCTGAAAAACCTGGCAACACTGGTCCCTGCACTTCTACATCTGCGCTGACTACTCGTAGGTAGTGTGTACACACGTAAATGTTAGAACCAAAAGAAAACAAATACGCGCTGACAAAACTTTTACGCTTGAGCAGACACAAATTCATTTGACTCAAAAGGGAAATGCAATCAAATCCTCTTGCTCTCTTAAAAAATTACGAATAGGCCTTGAAAGAAAACTCAAAGAAGAAATTAAAAAAAAAATGAAATTTGCAAAGTTGTTATATACAAAGTTGTTATATACCTAATATAGCTCAGCTTTTAGAGCACATAGAAATATAATTTTGGACTTAAAAAATGCGTATTTTAGACCTCTAAAACTGAATTTAGTTTCATTGAAATAGTAGAAGGATAAGTTTACTTTTTTTGAGTTGAAAGTCTAGTTATTGAATCTCTTGGTCTTTTACAATTTTTTGGTCTTTAATATTTTTGTACTCACAAACCTGCTCCTTATCAAAACCTAATCAAAAAAAAAAAAAAAAATCGTTGCAAAGAAATATTAACTTTCTTTTATATTATTAGGGATATGCAAAGTCTACCTTATTCTACTAGTAATTTGGAAATTTAAAAATATTAACAAATTTCTGTAAAAAATGGCATTTAGATCACGTTCACACTAATGAGTTCTTTTCAAACACAAAGTCAGAACAATTGTTTGCTTTATCGACAAGCAGGTATTCTGCTTTAAAGAGAGCAAAGCTGAGAGGATGTAAATGGATAAAGGGTTGAACCAAAAACTATTCATAAATATTATAATAAATCAAATATTAATACTTAGCTATTCCTTATTCAGAAAAAGTGGCCAATCCAGTTTGTTAGCATTATTTGATCCGTAAGTTAACAATTATTACTGGTTCCTAATGTTAAACTATATGTTAAGGTAGCTAACAATTATATTTATTTACTTTTCTCTTCTGTGGTGCGGACTTTTCACTATCTGGACAAAGTCAAAACCTGTGCGTCAAATCGTATTTGTTCGCTATATTTATTTCTTATCTATGCATTCTAGATGACTCAGTGACCCAAGATCACATTCCGGCAATTTTTTTTTCTAAACTTCATTTGCTCTGAACAAACTTTACGGTTTCATGTGTGATAATAAACAGAATCATCATAGTTTACTCCGATTGTGTCATATTTGCAAATTAATTCAAATTTCAGGTTAACTAGTCACCAACCTCAATTAGGCTACCGGCTACACACTCATTGTCAATAAAAATACAATCTATTGGCAATAAATCATTTTTATCAGCACAGTAAAAAAACATGAAAATCGTATTAACAAATAGCGCTAAAATTTCTTAGAAAGATTCATCTGATAGGTACCATTATCAGTTATTTCACTCAATACACAAAAAAAGGGAATTTAAAATGCTTACCCATTTCAAAATATTGAGTAGTATAGACAATTTGAAAAAAATTATATTAAACAGTTCTTAACGCTTTTCTGGTAGAAATGCGACTAAGTGAAACTCATTTTTGTTTCTTCGATACCTGTTCTCGAACAAACTTCAACTTGGACTGACTGATAACCGATATAAGTGATAAGGTGGAAGCTTTCGTTTTATTGCAACGAAAGGTTCACACATATGAAATAATTGCGTTATCCGGTGACAAATGAGATTAAGAAATTTGTATCTATTGTATTTCAGCAATTCAGTGATATGAGTCTGTAGGTGCAAATAATACGGTTAGTAATCTTATTTCGAAGATAATCTCATATCACAATCATTCATGCAACATACTTTTATTATAGTGTGGTTCCCAGAAAAGTATCTTTCATAAGAATGTGTGTTTATAAATTTAGTGAACATAGGTCCCACTGTGGTTAAAACGTAGTGAATTTTGTTTTTGTCGGAATAAGAAACGCTCAACCGGAGAACTCAGACGCAACTGGTCAATTGTACTACCAGAGAGCGAACCCAAATTTACACATCAGTAATAAGGAGTTTACAGTACCAGCACTCACCACATCAGCACCGAGGATCTGCCACCTGATACGAGCAAAGACCGGACACTCGCAGAGATAATGTTCCGCGGTGTCGTCGCTCTCTCCACTTGCGTGAATGTATCTTTCGGAAGAAATGGGTTAAGTCGATCACGTTAAGGTGCTTGGCGAAAGCGAAGTGGCCTGTCAAGACGCCAATAAGTTGTCTGCAGTCTTTTCTGCTGAGAGACAGTAAGAATGCAGTGGCAGTTCTTACAGACATCCGAGAGCATTCGTTTAGTCAACCTACATCCTGAAAAGTCATGCCATACACAATTGTGTTCGTGAGAGATCTAATAGTCAATGGAAGCCCTAACCGAGGACGCAGGGAGACCCAGCGCGGGTTTGGGACCTGAGATAGCCCTCTCTGAGCCTTGTCTAGCAATCTCAACGGAGATCTCGTTCCCCAGAATTCCAGTGTGACCTGGGACCCAGATAACAGACAGAGAATTCTACTTTGCGACTGACTTCAAAGTGTTTTTGGTTTTCACGAACTATTTTGAAATTGGTTAAATGATGAAGTAATGCCTTAAGCGCAGCCTGACTGTCAATACAGACACAAATACTACGGCCTATCCACATGTTCTTCACAACATAGTTCATGGCCATTAGGATTGCATAACTTTTCACTTAGAAAACAGACATAGTTAACGAAAGAATAAGATCGCGGATACAAGCTGCCGAAATGAGGTTCCTTCGCGGTGTTGCTGGAATAACTCGTAGAGATCGAGTGCGCATCACTAGAGTACGCGAGGCGCTCAATGTTGAGCAGCTACTCACCGAATGGAACGATCTATGCTTTGATGGTTTGGTCACGTAGTGCGAATGCCTCCAGATGAGCTTCCAAGGCGTGCCATGATTGCCGTGCCATCAAGTATGCGACTGCCCGGTAGGCGTAGGCATAGATGGTTGTGTCAAGTCTGATATCTCTCCTGGAGCCGTCTAGCTATTCCTCCTGATGAGTTGGAGTCAATGGCGGAGGATCGAGAAGGATGGAGGGTCCACCTGAGCACCCTACCCCCGCGACCCTCATGAAGGATTAGCGGACCATTGAAAATGTATGTATGTGAAGCGTATGTAAACAGACGCATGTTTGTCTAGTGAGAAGAGAAGTCTAATGTTGTCGTCTTCCATGAAAATACCGGCGACAGACCCTTGACTGGTTTGGACCGTTTGTAAAAATATGACTACATTCCATCCCTGGCTCAGACTCTAGCAGAAGGCAGTCCTGATCATAAAGAAAGCCAACTCTGAATTTGCGTATCAGCTGAAGTTCTGGTTTCATTGTATCAGAAGGCATATTTATGAGACGAGAGTCGTAAATTAAGTGTCGTGCAAGTTCATCAAAATTCCAGTGTGAAGTATACCAAAAACCACTCCGCCTGGATGTCTTTGATAGATGGATGGCTTTGATAGTGCAGTCCATGATATAAGTATCAAGAGGAGATAAGTTCATAAGTTCAGCAAAGCATCTAGAACAGAGCCAGGCGTACTCGGAAAAGCTCCCGTGCAGCCGAGATAAGGTAGTGTATGCATAAAGTTCTCACTTAGCCTAGGCCTACCAACTCCTACTCTTCATCTTCACGCTGTTAGTGGCCACTGCGTACTAAATGCCTTGATCGGGGATTGGGTAACCCACCCCATTGGACGATTTTGATGGCAACAGACGAGAGAAGAGGGAAGAGTGCCTCCTCTCAAGTGGACTTCTTCTTGTTCCAGATAGCAGCAGACGAACTGTGTCGTCTACAGTAAGTACATTAATAAAGGTCAATGTCATTGAGCAATATTTTAGATGCATCCTCATGCAGCCATTCGATGCAGCTAACCCCTTTAACCTAGATGCATCCTTTAGTTAAGGAAACTATTGGCGGATGAATCGAGTATAAAAATTTATTAAGGGATGGTGATAGTGTTAATTCTGAATACAAAAAAAAAAAAAAAAAGATATGTTTATAAAGATATGAAAAGTACAAGATCCTTTAAATAATTACTTTGATTAGATTGTTGATTTCAGGAAAATTGTCATTAAACAGCTCCAATTTGATTTTTTTATAATAAGCAAAAGATTTACGAATACTACGAAGCTCAATAGGTAGTCGATTGAATAGCCATTGAGGTGTAAAAGCTGTTTAAGAAGGTGTGGTTACGTATTCGGACTACAGGTCAGTAAGGAATTTCCATGGTTAGTCAGGTTATGAGAGAGACACGAGCCTTGGGTGATGGATCTCCTAAAATGGCAACACCACCCGGAATGTCCAAGGATTATGGTTGGAAAATATGCACCTGGAACGTAGGCACATTGTATATCCCAGGTGCTACTAAAAAACTTGAATCTCACCTAGCGCGGTATAAGGTAGATATTACAACAATTAAGGAGATACGATGGATAGGATCAGGCATATAGAAGCGAAAAGGTTGCAACATCTATTACGGCTGCCATGAAAGATGTCACATGTTAGGATGCGGATTCGTTATGGGAAATTGGCTTGGATCAAGAGTCATGGACTTCAAGCCGATAAGCGATAGCCTGGCTGTGATCCGCATCAAAGCTTCGTTCTACAATATCAGCCGAATATGTGCACATGTCCCTACTGACGAAGCTGAAGACACTATCAAGGAGGAATTTCATGACCTCTTGGACGGTACCTACGGAGCCTGTCCGAAGTATGATGCCAACTCATTGACTTTAATACAAAAATTGCTAAGGAGAACATCTTCAGCGGGGTAGTTGGAAAACACAGTCTCTACGACACGAAAATGGATAACGAAATAACTCGCCCGAACTATCCCGAACAGGGGTCGAATTTCGGCAAGGAGATGAGCTGTCATGTGATTTCTTCAATCTCGTGCTGGAGCAGATAGTGCGTAGAGCGGGCGTTAACACGGAAGCCACTATCTTCCATAAGTCCGTCCAGTTGCTGGGGTACGCAGATGATAATGGCATCATCGGAAGATCTCAGCGTGCCGTCACAGAGGCAGTTACGACAATCGAAAAATAGGCGAGACGAGTTGGTCTTGAAGTAAATGAGAATAAAACCAAGTACATGTTATAAACAAACAAAAATCTATCTGTCCGAAACGTAGGACAGAATGCCAGTGTTGATGACATTAACTTTGAGGTGGTCAAGGAGTTAACCGATCTTGGAGTAAATAATAATCCTACAAACGATACTTTCGTGGAGAGTCGACGAAGAAAAGCTCTAGAAAATCGCTGCTACTTCGGTTAAGCAAAACAACTTGACTCAAAGCTCCTTACTTGACGGAATATAAGTAAGAAAGGTTAAAGGCTAATATTGAACTCTTTCGAGAGAAAAATATTTTGTTATTATTTTTTTTTGGATATTCGGTCCCGTGTGCGAGGAGGATATTTAACCGAGAATTCTATGAGCTATAACAAGATGTGGATGTGGTCCAAAAAGCTAATACATATACGCTAATACAGGTTCGAGACGAGAATAAAGACTAATTAATCGTGGAAGTCAAAAAAAAACGCGGTCTGCGTAACTGGAAGCAGACTGCCTGAGATCGACGAGGATGAAAAGATGCTGTGTCTCAGGAAGAGACTATACACTTATATGTCGGGAGCCCATTAAGTAAGTAAGTAGACCATATGTCCCCATCGAGAAGACTTCCTTACTACTGTCACGCTTTCTAAATGCGCTTCGGATTGTCCCACATTTTAAAGATGGGCACGCAATATATAGTGCAAAAGCGTGTTTGAAACAATAAAATATAATTATTTGAACTGATTATTTATATTAATAAAGATATTACTTTGGTTGTGCGTTTCTATTTTGATTGATTGGTTCATTTAAAAGCGATATGCAAGTCGGGCACATAATTGATTTCTCGGAGTGTCGTTGCGGATATTTTTCTCACATTTGCAACCACTTTGCATTGAAGCCCAGCCTTTTCCATGAGGGCACATTAAGCATCTTTTCTCTTCTAAGAAGTAGTATGTCTCCAGAATCCTCAACCGCGGAGGGAACTATTTCAGCAATGGCATTTCTTAGCCTTCTTCTTCTTCTTCCTTTTATCAGCGAGGTTATGATCCGAAAACAAGGGATCACAACCCTCGCACTTCCCCGCATTTCTACTGATCCACCTGTGGAGTTCGCCTGTTTGACCTCAGAAAATATCGGCAGGCTAGCCGATTTTGGATCACCCGGTTACTGAGGCCAATGAAATGCCGATGTCGTAGCATTTGTGTGATCCAGGCGTTTATAGGCCTGCCTTTCCTACATCGCGATGTCTTTGGAACGTGCATTGATATTGCCTTTTTAACAGGTTTCAAATGATCTCTTCTTTGAACGTGGCAATACTAGCTGAGCCGGTCGCGCTCTATTTTTTGTACGATGGTTCCCTTGATGTGAAAGCTTCCACTGATCTTCGAATTTCTTATTCGATCAAGGTCTGTCACTCCTGCTGTCATGCGAAGCATCTGCATTTCAGCTGCCGTTAATTTACTCTCATACGTTTTGTACATCATCCAACATTGTGAACCGTATGCGAGCGCTGGACACACAACTGTGGTGTAGAACTTCTTTTCAACTTATGTGGCATTTTTCTGTCACAGTAGATAGCGAAATTTTCTGTCCGCTTCATCCATCCTACTCTTACGCGATGATTGATGTCGTCATTACAGGTTGCTTTGCTATTGATCATAGATCCCAGATATTTGAACTTTTCAAATAAATGTCTGGAATAGGCCTGGGTGGATCAGAGAACGGGCAGCACAAGTACTCTGTCTTTTTTGAACTAATGCGATACCCATTTCCCTCCAAAACGTCCACCCACACATCAAGTGCTCGTTGCAGGGATGTAGGATCCTCACTTATGATGGCTCCATCGTCAGCAAAGAATAACTGATGTACCTTGGGGTCCATCACTTTACCTTCAAGCAGATAATCAAGGACTGTAATAAAAAGCAAAGGACTTAAAACGATTCCCTGGTGCACCCCGACTTTGATTGGGAACTCTTCGGTTACTCCAGCGGGGCATCTTACTCTTGTCTTTGCTCCTTCGTACATGTCCATGATCATCTGTACATAGGTTTCTGGAACCCCCCCGATGTCTTAGCGCCACTCATATCAGATCTCGTGGTTGTTCGTCGAATGGTTTTTCAAAGTCAACCAATGCAATATGCAAATCCTTTATGGAATCACGATGTTTTCCATTATGATCCTTATACTTAGGATTGCATCTGTGGTTGATTTACTCGAGACAAACCCGCACTGATCATCAGATAGTCGTATTATTTTTCGCAGTCGGTCACCTAATACCCGCTCAACGATCGTCATGGTGTTTTACATCAGCTTGATCGAACGGTAGTTATCACAGTTTTGCGTATCACCCTTCCCTTTGTATACAGGGAGAAGGTAACTTTCCTTCCAATGGCATTTCTTAGTGACCGAGATAAATATCGGGTGACTATAAGGCACCACTTGAGTGGTATAGGAAACTTGTTGAACTTAAGTAAGAAGTTCTATTAAAGCTGAATCGGTGGCTGAGAGCTCCAGGTTTGATATTGAGGGACCCCAACCATGGTTTTATAAGGTTCTAAACGCAATTTATAAGGACGGGTCAAAGATAGCAGGTTCCTGTTTGAAAAGAGTTGACCATTCTTTGGTCCATAACACCACCGACCTAGTCTGTCTTAATTTGAAACAAATATTCTTAAGCACAAAGCTGCCAAAACAGTGAGAGTATATAACATGCGATGGAAAGATGTCAAAGAAAGGTGATATTTATAGTCCCTAAACGTATAAGATATTTTAAGGCTTAAAAATGTTAACATATGAGCTCAAAATCTGATGACGACCACTTTCAAGAGGAAAAAACCATTGGGAGCTAAACGGTTTTTTTTCTTAACCCAAAAATAGAATCTTTCCTTCAAAGAATACCTCTCTCCAAACTTTCCACTACTTCAAAAACTACCCTTCAGGCGAGGGCGAAAGTATTTTCATTATTATTCACCGTCAAGGATTTTTGTTCGCATAAAATATGAATTCATTAAAAAAGAAAGAAAAGAAAACAAGTTGATACTCTTCTCTCACCGATAGATGACGTTAACAAAATAACCGCACCATGAGAAAGTGAATTCCTCCATCCTGCCGGGGATTTTGATGAACCGTATGCGACGGATGGCAAACTACCACCCACATCCACACAATCCATCACAGTCAAAGTGACGATGGTTTGCTACCCAAGCTTCCTGCATATTCATCGATGAACATCGTTTGCGCTCTGAAGATCTCCTCTTCATTATCATGATGATGATGCCGTAGAAAAGAAAATAAGTAAAAGGATGAAAATAATATCTCAAAATTGTAATGAATATTAAATGAAAGCAATTTTCTCCACCTTTTTTTCCTGCTGTCCTTTCAGCAATTTTCCCTTTTTCTCCATATTATCATACCAAGATTTTTCCATGAACCCTCCTCCGGTGGGGTTCTTTTCTTCGGAGAAGACACGCACCATGTGCTTGATGCGCTTTGGGTATCAAGTTGAAATCCAGAAAAGTTCAGAACTTTGATGAATTTCAAGGTTGGAATGTCTCCCCTCTCTATTGATATTGATGCAGATACTTTTTAAGTAGTACTTCCTTTTCATTGTTAGAATTTCATTTGAGTATCAAGTGGTTCTTTGGTGAGATGTGTGAGTGAACCAACTTAAAATTGCGAATCTAATGAAATTGAATTCATTGAAATCGATCATGAGAGTCCTTTTAATGCAGTCATCCATTTGCTTTACCATTAACTGACTTCGACCCTACTTGTAGTACTACTCGTATGTTATTAATTATCAGAAAAATGGCGACGATAATACACAGCTTTGTCGAATATGGTTTTGATCCGAAACCAGTTTGTTGACTGTCAAACGTACGTTGAAGATATTCTTTTAGCATTTGAGAGTAACACTGGCTAGGCTATCATATTTTCAAATACCCTTCCAGCTTTCGTACTCTGTTAGGTCATTTTTTATTGGAAAACTGCCAATTATTCCCTTTCGTGATCTTGCCAGGGTGGTCTTACTTCTCAAGCCCCTTTGCAAAATGCTTGTAGAAGGGTGAATGTGACGGGAAAATGTTGTGGAATTCGGCAGAAATGATGTCAATTTCTGACGTTTTATTTCTCTTGAGCAATCTTATCGAGTCTTTTCTTTACTACGAAATCCGAGAATTTGGAGCATCGTATAGCTTTCCAATGTAGGTAGTTTAAAATTAGTGGCCACGTCGTCGAGCAGAACTTTGTTATAGTTGATTTCTTACTCCCAGGATTGAAGCGCGTTTATATAATCGACATGAGTGGCACTGCAAATTTTGAGTTGTTTTGGCTCTTGAATCCATCTTCCCATACCTTTAGATGGCCGAGAACTGTATGCATCGGAGAGAAATATGCTTCATAGTGCTCCAGCGTATGAGGGCAGGCCTCCAGCCAGTACCAATGCGGTTTTTTTCCTCCCTCTTCAGCATACATACCTATGTATTGTACTTAGTTTCCAGTTCAGCTTACTCTTCAAAGTTAAGATTAGATATTTTGGGTTTTTGACAATGAAAGATGCTTATCCATTATTGTCGGTAGCACAAAGTCACTGATACTAAGGAAAAATTTGTCGCAAATTATGAAGACTTCATCGTTTGCCGATGACACCGCTATCCCAGCAGTAGGTAAAACCATCGAAGAATCGACTGCAAAACTTCAAAACGCACTGAATAATGTAAATGAATGGACGATGGACTGCCAGATCGCCCTCAATGAATCTAAATCTGTTCACGTGAATTTCAGTTATAAGAAAGCTAATGACTTGCCAATCTTTCTAAACTCGGCCCGAATTCCTTTTGCAAACGAGGCCAAATACCTGCGAATAACACTCGATGCAAGGCTGAAATGGAATTCGCACGTGAAAATGAAACGTAAAGTACTCGAAATCAAATATAGAGAAATGGACTGGTTACTCGGAAAACATTCCCAGCTCAGTACTAAGAACAAACTGCTTTTATACAAGCAAGTGCTAAAGCCGATGTGGACCTACGGAATACAACTTTGGGGTTATACCAAGAAAACAAATGCAAATATTTTACAAGCTATTCAAAATAAAGTGCTAAGAGAATTTATCCAAGCACCGTGGTATAGTAGAAACGACGATATCCACAGGGATCTCGGAATTCCAACAATCGAAGCTGAAACTAGAAGCTTCGCGAGAAAGCATAGAAACCGACTAATCGAACATGTCAATAATACAGTCCTACAAATTTTGGATGAGCGCAATTTATTGCGCCGACTACAAAGGACAAAACCTTTCGACTTGGCGAGATAAAGATTAACCGCGTCTAGATTGTGGAACATGCAGGCTCTTTCAGTGGAAAGTAACCTGCCAAACGTGATAGAAAAATTGCTTGATAAGTTCTTACTTCTTCTCATAGTGCCTATGGAAGATTTTTCACCTACCCCCGGGAAAAAATCATTTACGTTGAAATGAAGACTATTCGACCTTGCTTGCTTTTTATTGGATGACTGATTTTACTACACGGCGAGCAACTGGTAAACGACAACAGGACAAAGCTCAGGCCAAATGCTTATCTCCGATGACAACCAGCTCAACAGCTCATCGGATCATTTTTCGATAGTCTTGAACCTTGTATTCGATAGCAAGCAGCTCGAACAACATCAGCTGGACTTCTGCACCCACTAGTAGAGAGTGCTTGAAAGACCAAAAAATTGTATGCAGCAGGGCCGCTTTTACCTGAAGGCGAGTGAGGCAATTGCTTCAGGGCCCCCACCTACAGGGGCCTCCGCTTCCGGAGGATCCCAAAAAAAAAAAAAGAAATGAAAAAAAGGTAAAAAGTTGCCAAAAAAGCGAAAGAAAAGAGAGGGGTGATTTTACACTTGAATAACGTTCCTTCGTTAAAGTTGAACAGTAAAAGTAGGGGCTCCCAAAAAAAATCTTGCCTCAGGGCCTCGGAAATTCAAGAAGCGGCACTGGTATGCAGTACCAGGGACGTGTCTGCGTTTTGTTTGAACAAGTACGTTTCCGCTATGGATCCCCCTGTGTCGACCACATCAACACCATGCGGATAATCATAATAAATGATTACTTTCTTATTTATGTGGGGCTACAGTTCGGGGTGAACTAGCTAATTGCCTCCAGTTGCGCATTCCAAGTTGGTTGGACTCTACTCCGTGTCGTCACTCTGGGTTAGAGTCGAAGACTATTCGCCTAGAGCGTTTGCGATCATTCGCTCTACATGTCCTAGCCACCTCAAATGTAGTTTTTTGATCAGGTCGATGTCGATTCGCTCGTTAAGTGCGTAATTGAATCTTCTCCTCCAAAACTCGTCAACACAAACAGGACCAAATATCTTACAAAGAATCGCCCAACACGTAGTGTTTAAGACATTTCTCGTATGTTTTGTCGAGGTGGCAGGGTCCTTTTGTTCCGTGGGGGCATGAACACATATTAGGCTTATTTTAGCGAATTTAGTACGGATTGTAATAATACGCTCGCTCGCATTTCGGAAGCTTAAGACTTCTTGCCTAAGTCTGCCGCGTACAGCAAATCTGCATCCAAATAAGCGCTGCTTTTGTCTCTGTAGCAATCACCGTAGTAGATGCCACTGTTTTTCATTCTCTTGTTGCCCGACCCATCCCATCGCACTTCCTGGATGGCACTAATTGTTCGGCTGCACGTGGTCTGTTAAAAGTCTGAAGATTCCACGTACAGATCCGAAGGTCTTTGTCCTTGTTTTGTTTACTGAGGTCGTCATGAGTTGAATTTTTCCATTCAATTCAATTCATTTATTGACAAGTGTAAGAATAGTGCAATAAGACCTGGTCTTTTAAAAGTACAAAACATAGTATTAGTTTAAACATAGAAATCGATTAAAATAATATAATATAAAATATATCGTAATTCAATATTATATAATTACAGAATAAATAAGAAAAAAAAATAAATAAATATATAGTTAATCAGATATAGAAAAGGGAAAAAAAGAGAGAGGGGTTATTGCTGCATTGAGAAGTAGCTATAAATGGCTTTTTTTAAATTATGTGCATTTTTTAATCCTTTTATATGTATTGGTAAAGAGTTCCACAGCCTAACAGAGTGAATAAAAAATAACCGGGAGGAATTCAAATAATTATAAGAAGGCATATTGATATTAAGGGTTCTTCGAGAATGCGAGAAGGACAGCTTTTTGTAAAGGTAATCGGGTTTTTTCAGGTTAATGATTTTATGAAGAAAAATACAATTCCGAACTCTAAAGTATTGTTCCATAGCATAACCAAGTAGATTGGTAGAAAGATGTGAAATTCGAGATCATCTTTTTAATCCATAAATGTACCTTACTAAATTGTTAAAACAAACTTGGAGCTTATGCTGTGACAAGGAATCCAGGTTACTATAAACTACCTCTGCGTAAGATAGTATGGGAACGATCATTGTTAAAACCAGTCTGCGACGGGTTTCCATAGGTGGTGTAAAACTCGCAGTCAACCACAGTTTTCTGAGACAGCCATAAATTCGACCAATGGCAAAGCTAATGTGATCATAGCAGGATAAACTACGGTTTATTTTATAGCCCAAACTAGTAACCGAATCAACGTAAGTCAGTTTCGAACTAGAAATATATACCCCAGGTAAAAGATTAGAGTCTAATGATCTATGGCATATTGGTATAATTTGGGATTTAAGTGGAGTTAAAACAAGACCATTAGATACAGACCAACGGTGAATTGCAGACAAATCTTCGTTAAATTTCGAACACAGTTGGTGTATGTTAGAGAGAGGACCAGGTAAACAGAGTTGTACGTCATCCGCATACAAATGAGTAGATGCGAACTTACAAACCGACGGCAAATCATTGACAAACATACAGAACAGAATAGGACCAAGAATAGAACCCTGCGGTACACCCTGTTTTACAGATTTACCATATACCCCGAGCACTTATCAGCAACCACAACTCTCTGCCGCCTGTTGCTAAGAAAACTAAGGATCAAACTTGACGCCAGTGAGCTAAGCAAAGGCCTTTGAGAAGTCGAGCAAGCAAAAAAAGAAAGATGTCCTTTATCAAAATGTATTCTTATGTCGTCCATTATATTGACCATAGCCGAAGCACAACTATGGCCCTTTCTGAAGCCTGACTGTAAGGGATAAAGTAATGAGTGTTGGTCAAGATGACTACGAATTTGCAGTGCTATCACTTTCTCAAGGACCTTAGAAAGGCATGGTAGTATGCTTATTGGCCTAAAGTCATTAGCTGAATTTGCTTTTGACTTCTTAGCAACAGGCACAACTTTAGCGAGTTTCCAACTTTGAGAAAAGATAGAGGACATCAAACAAGAATTCAGTATGTGCGTAAAATGGTTGATTATAAATGGAGAAATCATTTTAATAAAGCAAATTTGAATTCCATCCTCACCAGTGGCGTTCGACTTTATGCTCATATTAATTTGGTGGACATCTAAACTAGTCACTCTTTTAAAGGAAAGTTCAGGCAGATTTGCATTTGGAATGCCTAAAGTTAAATGAGTATTAAAAGACTGTACATCATTGGAAAGAAAGGTGTCATTCAATATGTCAGAATCAATTGCGCAGGTTCCATTACCTTTACGGCTTATACCAACCTCACGAAGATTACGCCAGAGTGTTTTAGATGGAAGCGCTGTATTTAATTTTGAGCTATAAAAGCTTCTTTTTGAATCTTCCTTATCCGAAGCTTTTAGTCGTTTTGAAATCAGTGTAGGGAAGTTACTTCAACTCCACAACCCCCAACTTGAAGAGAAAGTTCTTTTCGCTCTACCCTTAAGACGCGGGGCCGGGTACACCTGTGCCAGTTCTTAACTACGGGAGTGTGAGCCCTGCCGTTGGTCCATTAAGGGTTCCTCCGCCACCATCTCTATTCTAAGGTCATGATTAACGTTGGAAATTCCTTACCGTCTGCTGCCGTCGAAAGTCCTCCAAACGGGGCTGGCTACCTATTCCTCGGATCAAGGTACTAGGCACCCAGCGGTCACCACGCTAAGGTTCAGAGTAGGAATTGGTAAGCCTAGGCTAAGGGAAACGCTTGCGTTTCATGTAATCGCATGTTTGACCACCGGATAATCATTAAGGAGTGCTTTGAATGCTGATCGTTGCTTCATCTGTTATTCATTAACTTTGAAAAGTAGTTCAACCAGTAAGGAATTTATTTAACTTTGACTTGCGTAGAGAAGGTATTAAAAATATTGATCAAATGAACCAAATAACAACAGGGTGAAAATCAATACGTCATCCGCTCAGCATCTGAAGCATCAGCCCAGCTAGATAACGGATGCATTATATTATCTTGACCTATAGTCGAAACAAAAATAAAAAAAGCAATGTGAAAAGGTAAAGCGAATGCTGTAACGTTGAATCTGTGCAACACTTGGAAACTGAACACACTACTATCACGCTGAAGCTTCAAATATTCATTTATAGTTATGTACCTGACGAACGTACCATAGATCTGAACCCAATGGATCTTAACCCTCCCACTTCACTGCATTTATACTGATCAGGCTATAGAATTCGCCTGTTTGACCTCAGAAAATATCGACAGGCCTCCGGATTTTGGATCACTTCATTACCGTGGGATCCAGGAGTTTTAAGGTCTGCCTTTCTTTTGTGATAACTGAGGAAAGTTCATTAATATTGCCCTTTTAACGGGGATCAAATGATCCCTTCTATAAACATCACAATACTAGCTGAGCCGGTCGCGCTCTATTTTTCGAACTTCTTACTCGATCAAACTTTTCCACTCCTGCTGTCATGCGAAAAATCATTATTACAGCCGTCGTTAATTTACCCTCATACGTTTTATAAATTCCCCAACATTGTGAACCCTATGTGAGTGCTGGACGTCTGGGGTCTTCTTTTCAGTTTAGAGCGCATCTTTCGGTCACAGAAGATAGCGGAGTTTTCCCGCCACTACGTCTACGCGATGATTGATATGGTCATCACATGTTGTTTTGGTATTGATCATAGATCCCAGATATTTTAACTTTTCGTCCTTGGGAAAATTGGAGTAGGTTTGAGCGGATCACAGAAGGGGCAACCACTCGTGTTGTGTACGTTATATTTTTCGCACGAATGGAAGGGACCTACAGTTTTATGCCGTATAAAAAAGGCAGTTTTTGTTTTGGAGAAGCTTTTTCGTGACAACAATACGCTTGGATGGTTGTCAAACCTTCGCGAGAAGTAGGACCGTGAAAGAACTTTCTCGTTTTTTCTGGAATTCGAACATGGAACCTTACGCGCAGTGATCCGATACACTAACCACTGCGCCATGGCAGCACAAGTACTCGATCTTATTTAGACTAACGCAGTACCCATTTCCCTCCAAATCGTCCACCCATACGAGCTCCTTGTGCTCCTTGCTCACTTATAATGGCTCCATCGTCAGCAAACAATAACTTGTGTACATCACTTTACCTTCAAACAGATAGTCAAGGACTGCAATAAAGAGCAAAGGACTTAACCCTAGGATTGGCAGCTGTTTGGGAGGCGGTAAGATACCCTGCTGGGCTCCGATAGGCCCATATGAATATTGTCTAGGCTGGTGTGCCATTGGTCTTGTACTGATATATGGTATGAAAATGAATTTGAATAAAGAAAAAAACGCTTTTGTATTAGTTCAGGTATAAATTTACTGTTTATTATGCAAGGTTAAATACATAACGTATCTGTAACTTATGTTATGTACATATAAGTATGTGAAAAAAGAATAGAAATTCAGCTATTGACAGCACAGCCATTGCATGAAGCCATGTGTGAGGCACATAAATTTCGGCGCATTTCACCTTCGACTCTACAATGCCTATATTTTGCTTTAGTATGTACGAACACAATGCATATTTTTCATTGTTAACGCCAAATAATGTCTAATACAATGAACAATTTTTTGATTTTTTTTAAATCAGCCGGAAGCAAACGTTTGTTAGAGCGAACAGTGCCCATAATATCGAGTCCGACTTGAAGCAAATGTTCGGTCAAAGACAATGGAGTGAAGAAATTACCACTATAGATAGAGCGGCCTGAATTTTGATCACACTCTACAAACGAAAACATATGCATTTACTCTGGGCCTATTTTGATATTCACATATGAAACCATTTTTTTCCACCAACTGGGCCCGAAATGTCCCGAATTTGGTTTCATTGTGCTCAGCAAATATCGCCACAAGAAGTCAAGGAGTTTTGGGCCAATTTATTTGGAAACAAAAACATTACATATGTTTAAATTCAAAATGGGCCTAATTAGGCCCAACTGCCCATCCTAGGGTTAAGGTGCTTTCCTGCTGCATTCGTACTTTAATTTGGAACTCTTCGGTTACTCCAGCGGGGCATCTCACTCTTGTCTTTGCTTCCCTGCGCATGTCCATGATCATCTGTATATAGGTCTCTAGAACTCCTTGGTGTCTTAGCGGAACCAAATCAGATCTCGTGGTTGTCTGTCGAATGCTTGTTCAAAGTCAACCAATACAATATGCAAATCCTTTAAGTAATCACGATGTTTTTCCATTATGATCCTTATACTTTGGATTGTATCTGTGGTTGATTTTACTGTAGGTCCCTTCCATACGAGTGGAAAATATAACATGCTTATCACGAGTGGCAGTAAGAAGCTAGGGCCTGAGTCCTGTGTATTCTGTGTTCATCAAATATTTATTTAATCTTTTATCTGCATATTTCAAAATGTTCAATTCTTGCGTTCATCTCTCTAATGCATATTATCTAATTAATGTTACGTTGGATGAGCTAAATTTGCCTCATTCATACCGTATCAATAAAAAAAAATTATTAAAATTTTTTCGTTACAAAGGGATTTCGAATATAGCATCAACAATTGTTACACTTTTTAGTGGTGTTAATTGATTAATTAAGTAATTCGCGCAACGGTTAGCTAACTCGCTAAACTTTTTTGAAAAAGAAAAAAAAAAAATAAACCGGCGATCGCTTCTGCGACCGGATCGAATGTGAAATGTCAAAAAAGATGGCGAAAAGGAGTGCAACAGCACATCACGCTTAGTGCTGTTCGCTACCGGCTGCTCAGTTAGGGTAGGTTCGTTGTAGAAAACTCGATTACGATAGGGTAAATAATTATCCGAAGAAAAATGTCGATAAAGAAATTAATTAAAAGAAGTTGTCGATTGGTGGAAAAGATTTATATTAAGGTGGGCGCCACGGCGTCTTTTAGTAGGAAGACGACGAAACCTTTGGAGGGAAAAATGGTGGGTGGTACAGTTTTTTTTTTTTTTTTTTTGGTTGCCGCCTGGAGGTGCAGGAATCTTCAAAAGATACCAATGGTCCGTAGCATTGGTTATGCCCGATTCATATATCTGACAATGCCATCAGTGCTAGGGCTAAACCTCACCCCCTCAGATAGGCACTATGAGAACCAGTTGCGCGTACTCATAGTAGTAGGAAATTCGTTCCTCTCATTTTTTTCATTTTTGGGATGACTACGACTAAGTTGCCTTAACGAGTAGTTTACGCTTCTGTAGTGTTAATCGCGTTAGGTAGGCAGCTTTCCAGTGAAGGCACCTACTAATACCGTCATTACATGTGGTTTTTCCTTACGGCGCTAGGTCGAAAGGTCTTGTTCTTTGTAGTTGGCGCTCAATGTTTGTCACGTCCATAGTACGGATTATTTCATTATTGCAATGAACATGAAGACGGGTACGAAGTTTGCGAGCAAAGTTTGTTACTTCGTCCCTCACGGTAGCAATTCCTAGATCTCTGTGAATATCACTATTTCTTATAAACCAAGGAGCATTCACGATTGCTCTTAGTATTTTGTTTTGAAATGCTTGCAAAGTTGTATACCATATGTGCAAGACGGTTTTAGCACTTGCTTATACAGAAGCAGTTTGTTGTATACGCTCAACTTCGAGTATCTTCCGAGTAGCCAATACATTTCTCTAAATCTGATTTCGAGCTCTTCGCGCTTCTTTTTAACGTGTGGTTTCCACTTAAGTTTTGCGTCTAGGGTCATTCCTAAATATTTTGCCTCGTTTGCACCGAGTTAATGGATATAGGTAAGTTGTTTATCTTTCTTAACGTAAAATTGACATGCGTTGATTTTGTCTCATTGAGGACTATTCGCCAGGTTTTTGTCCATTCGTATACTTTGTTCAAAGCTCGTTGGAGTTTTCCCGTTGATGATTCGACTGACTCATCCGTTACGAGGATAGCCGTGTCGTCTGCGAACGTTGCTACAACGGTCCCTTCATCTTGTGGTATATCTCTTGTGTAGAGCAAGAACAGGATTGGACCGAGAACACTTCCTTGTGGAACACCGGCGTAGATATCTTTGAAATCCGAATATTCCCTCCCGTGTCTAACACGGAAAAGTCTGTTTTCAAGATAAGATTCCAATATTCTGTACAACTTACAGCATATACCTTAGCCCTTCGTGCCATACCTTGTCGAAGGCTTGCGATACGTCGAGAAAAGCGCTAGAGCATATTTTTTTCCCTTCTAGAGCTTTTTCAATTTCGTTCGTTATTCGATTCACCTGATCAATTGTGGAATGTTTGATCCGAAAGCCGAATTGATGATCCGGGATCAAGTGTCTTTCTTCAATTACTGGTTGCAATCGTTTCGGCAGAAGTTTCTCAAAGACCTTAGATATTATTGGCAGAAGTGAAATTGGTCTATATGATTTCTTGTGGTGGTACAGTGACGCTGAAAAAAAAGGTCCACAACACTAAAACAATATTTTAGCACTTTATAAACGCCCCTCCAGGTCGCGGCGATTTATTAAATTTAAGAAAAGTCACAAAAAGGCAAGATAAATTAAAAGATCGATAAAAAAAAAACCAATTGAGGAGAAAAAAAAAAGATCCACAACAGCTGAAACTATTTTAATAGCCGTTAAGGGAGTGGCCCGTTACGCTCGGTCCCGATAGAAACGGATCTATTACCGGTCGCGAGTCCAGCTTTCACCGGAAAAGAAAACAACGGAACGGAAATCTACGGAATCTCAAATGACAACGTTCCTACACCAAACGCGAATTCCGACAAAGAAAGAAAAACCACTATACAAACTTATCTGTTTTTTTTGATGTCCTTGTTTTGTCCTCCTCCTATTCCCTTCGTACCATTCTGACGAGGGTTTCCTTTTTTTATGGTTTTGAGTCCTCTCGTCCTGTAACTCCGTTTTGTCACACCTTTCCTTTTTCTTTTATCTTGTCCTCTATGTCAAAACACTATAATCAAGAAAAAAAACCACTTCTCACTTTTCAATTTCAAAAAAACTTGCTGGTAAGCCACTGGTCAATAATATGTGAAAATCGATCAGTGCCTGTCGACTCGTATTACTGTTACATCTGACGTTCCCCAAGGCAGTCATTTAGGATTTTTACTTTTTCCGCTTTTTATCAATGATATCCCTCTAATTTTTAAACATTCACTCTGCCTTCTGTTTGCTGATGACTTAAAGCTGTATCGTTTGGTAGCTTCCGTACGCAATTGTGCACTTCTTAACGAGGACTTAGCGAGACTAGATGAATGGTGCAATATTAACTTTCTGCATCTGAACATAGCAAAATGCGAATCATTCTCTTGTTATAGACATTTAAATCCTATTTTATTTAACTATAGCACTCACAATATATGCCTCGACAGAGTAGATCGTAAAAAAGATCTTGGTGTAATTTTAGATACAAAGCTCACGTTCTCACTCCACATCGATTATGTAATAAGCAAAGCAAATTCTATGCTTGGCTTTATCAAAAGAAACACAAGTGAGTTTTCTGATCCCCACTCATTGAAATCGCTGTTTATAGCTCTGGTTAGATCTGTTTTGGAGTACTGTAGCTCTGTGTGGTGCCCATATTATATTATTGCATCAGAAAGGATAGAAAGGATTCAAAGAAAATTCACCAGATATGCTATTTATAAATTAAACTCGCCTATTGAGATGCCTGCCTATAATGCTAGGTGCTTATTACTTGGACTAGTGTCTCTTGAGAAAAGACGTAAATACTTTTCCATTATGTTTATCCGTGATCTTTTAACCTATCATATTAAATGCCGTTACTCCAACTTATTGATTTCCATTCTCCATCTAGAATGTTGCGTGAACAGTTATTATTCTACGAGCAACTTCATCGCTCTAACTATAGTTGTAATGAACCATTGTCGCGTTGCATCAGAGAAGCTAATTCAATTTGATCTGAAGTAGACTTTCTCGATAATTGTATGCGTGATACTCTCAAATCTAGAATTCTTTGTTTGCTGCCAATCAACCAGTATAAGCTATTTCTCATTAACTTTTTATATGTATTTCATTTTTGTTTTATTCTTTTCTGATAATAACCTTTTGTTTATATTTATTAAAGGAGTTAATGTACATATTTAGTTGTATTATCATTTTCATTATACTTATAGTCTATAAGAGATATATGTACTCTGATTGATGAATAAAAAAAATGAAATGAAACATCTTTTGTATCATAACGATCTTGGCCTGATTTTCATTTACATTTTCGCTAGACCTCAGTGCTCTAATATTAAATAAAAGCCTTTCACGCTTAAATATGTTACTCTGTATGCTACTAAGCCCATTATAAATGAACTTATACCTTTGGAAACAATCGTCAGCAAAAACGGCACTGTATGATGTGTAGAACCAAGGCTTCCAAACATGTGCAGAATTATGAATTTCTCTTGCATTGAAAATATATGCGTACCTGCACCCGTACTCATTATTTATTCATGCCCCCTTGGTAGAAGGAAATTTGAATAACGAAGTTGCAAAGCAGATTACTAATAAGTGCTAATGACGTACGAAGAAAATGTACCATTGTCTAAAATCTTTATTAATTTCTAAACGAGAGCATTTACCGTTCTTTTTTTGTTAATATGCACATTTAGCATCTAAAAACTAAAACTAGCAAGCAACAGATGTATTGTGTGACAATATAATTCATCCGTTTTGCCAAAAAGTTCAACTTCTACCACCTGTCAGAATATTTCGAGTTTATATTGCTAAACTCCCCTAGGAGCACAAATGAATTTTCGTAACAGTGTGCACTACATATATTCCATACAAAGGACGAAACTGACGTGCACCACCTGACTGGCACAAATGCAATGAATAATTTCACAGAACAATGTGTTTGGAATTGAAATACGAGAACTTACTAAAATGCAAGTTTTGGAATTTTGAAAATTCTCTTTTTTTTTGTATTTAGCATTAATAAAAGAGTGGGTTGGGCGCCATTTGTGACTTTTAAACAATAGGGTGAACTGGTACAGTTCAGGATACCCGAAACGTATTTTTGAACAAGTTTTAACCTCTACTTGCCCTTCAAAAAATTCCACTATAGAGTAAATGAATTTATTTGAATTGATTTTTATTTAACCATTAAAGTAGAATAATCAATAAATAAAATCTGCAAAGCGCCTGCAGTAGAACACTACGTGCTCCGCATGTTCCGGACGTTCCTGTCCAAATTTTTACAAATATTTTCGATAGCCGACGTACCCGGACAGAAACTGCGTAACGTGGTAGTTGCAGTCCCTGCGTGCTCTAATTGCCCAGACCTCGATAATCGGGATCGGCTTGTGGGCGAATCTGGCGTTTGCCATGTTATACCACCTAACCTGCCATAGTGCTAAAGATGTTGCCCTTACCTTTCTTTCTTGCCAGTTGGCGGTTTGTGGTTCGCTTAGGGTTAACCCTTTGCATCTCGTTCGCCAGAATGTCGACGGGGATCACTATAAATAAATAAATATTCGGCGTAACAGCTCTTTAAGTGCCAGGGCCTAGCTTCTCGCAAACACTCATATTGAGTGCCTTATATTTTTCACACGAATGGAAGGGACCTACAGTCCGAAAGGCAATTTGGTTTGGGAAGCTTTTTCGAGACAACAATACTATCGGATGTTTGTCAGACGTTCGCGAGAGGCGGTATCATGAAATTTTTTTTTGGTGTTTTCTGGGATTCGAACTTGAAACATCACGCACAGTGGCCCGACACACTAACCACTTACGCCACGGTGCCCACTGGGGGATCATTGGGGAGCTTCTAATGGGAAGGTACCTACAAAACGTCCCCATTTCGTGAAATTAAACTTACATACTTGATAAGTCGAATACTTAGTTGTAGTAAAACTAAAAACAGGTTTGTTTTGAAGGGAGTTTTTATAGTTGGTAAGAATCCCACACTACTATGAGCACGCGCTGGCGTTCATCATAGTGTCTTGTGAAAGATTTTTACCTACCCTCGAAGAAAAAAAAAAATATTTGGAATTACTTGTGTACTTACCTTATTGCATTTGCATCTGGTATGTGATGTTTCTTCGCAGAATAATTTTCTATTTGTTCTTTGGAGAGTGCTTTAAAGAGAAAAGTATTTTTTTTCTCGTACGTTCTGTTTTTTTTTTTTTTTTTTTAACTACACGAAGCGTGGAGGAAGATAGGCGACAACAAAACCCATGTACCCAATGGCATCCTACCTATGGCAATCAAATCGTCCAATAGAGACCGGACCTTTTCATAGCAACGATGCAAAGGTGCCTTGATGAGGGAGTCTTTTTTTGAACCATGGAAACTTCACCATCTGGTGTTGCTATGTAAAGGAAATAAGCCAATATGTCTGTTAGATACTGTGGAAAATATATTTCAATATATCATATACGATACTCTGATCGCAATGGCAGAGGAAAGAGGAGCTATATCAGATGACCAGTACGGTTTTAGAAAATAGCGTTCTACCGTCGATGCCATAAAGGTGGTAGTAGATACATAGCAGCTGAAGCAAAACTGGAGACAAGATGGCGAGTTGACACACAGAAATAAAAAAAAAAGGCTTCAACTCAGCGGACTGGTGATGCATTAGGATATCCCTACCATAATAGATACACCGTACTGCCTGGAGATGGTCATGAACTACTTCATCAACAGGAAGTTTAGGTACCATATCCACTATGGTGTTAAGTACTAAAACGTTTCCGCGTTTTCGAGTGCTGCGAATAATGCTGCCACAAAATGTTAAGGTGATCGGCTTTGTTGACGGTATCGATTACTATGGTCAAACACGCGTAGAGTTTGGATATTGGAAGGTAGGGATCGTTTTAATGTTCCGAATGAAGGAGAGCAGAGAGAGGTTAGACAAATAAGAATAAAGAAAAAGATGAAACGGGATTAGAAAAAAAGAAGAACAGAAAATCGGCCGAAGAGCATTGACCGGCAAGACACTTGTAGTTTTTTCTGAAAGCAAATGAGAGGTCGATGCCCTAAAGCAAACATCCAGTGTACACATTTTTTTTGCGACAACAACAACAATAACAGTGAAATCTCTCTCGTAGGAGTTTTCAACTTTTAGCTGAAGGGTGAGTTGGCACTACGTTTTTTAAAAGCAGGTTCTTCAAGTTTTTTTTTTATTTAGATACTTTCCAAACCGATATCGATAGCCAGTACTAGAACATATGTATGTATAGTGGCGGTACAGAGGTATGTAAAAGTGTTGGTAGGGAGTTGGGTGTCCCCTAACTAGATATTATTCCTACAGAGGTAATAAGGTAATGTGTCGATTTTCTGGACCTGGCCAGAGGAAAGTACGAAGCGGTACACATCCTAGTGGTACCAATAAGCGGTAGTGGTACTGTTTTCACTCAACGGGTATATATGTACAATTCTCATTCATACACACACAAAACTAAGGACAAGTCGACAACATTTACAACAAAGGACATCGATTCTACAACACAAAAGACACAAACTCCAAAATTTAATAAGCGACAAGATAAGACATATAACGAAAACAGGAAGAACTGGGGTGCTTCACCACGACTGGGCCCCAAGGGCGACCCTAAACTAATTCTTAACGCCCAGGAGGGTGCTATGTGGGACACAAAGTGTTCGAATAGTTTTTTTTTTTTTTAATTAAGAAATGAATTGATAGTGTTGAAGTGAATTTTAGTGTTAAGGGTAGAGTTAGCTTAGTTTAAATTTTTTTTTTAGGTTGGGGCTTTCTGTTTTTAACACTAAATTTTGGTGCACGATTCCAGAAAAGAAGAAACAGAAAAACAAGGATCCTTTCTTGTGTTGCCGGGGGATTCCAGTAAAAAAAAGTAAAAAAAAAAAGATACAGTGAATAGCATTTACAAGTTACATTTCTTTTAATAGTTTTAAGAGCTGTTTGTTTTTTAGTTTTTAGTTAAAATTTTATTAAATAAAAGGAGTTAAAGTAATGGGCACCGTGGCGTAAGTGGTTAGTGTGTCGGATTACTGCGCATGCGGTTGGAAGTTTGAATCCCAGAAAACACCAAAAAGTTTTTTTCACGGTCCTACCTCTCGCGAACGTCTGACAAACATCCCAGAGTATTGTTGTCACGAAAAAGCTACTCAAAACGCCTTTCGGATTCGGCATTAAACTGTAGGTCCCTTCCATTCGTGTGAAAAATATAACGCACACAACATGAGTGGTTGCGAGAAGCTAGGCCCTGACACTTTAAGAGCTGTTGCGCCAAATGTTTGTTTTTTTTAATGTCAAATTCAGAGAGTTTTAGTGGTTATAAAGCAATGCGCGAGTGACGATTTTTTGTTTGCTAAAAATGTATGTGTGACGGGTCCTGCCTTCCTCCTGTGGACAGACAATGACAGAGCGGGACAACCATGAACCCTGACGACATGACGAAACGACTGTAACGACGTAACAACAAAAGCAGTGATCGGAAGGTACATTGAGGGGCTATCTCTTATAGAATTCCGGCCAGAGAGATGGCGTTTGGCTTGTGTCGCAAGGCGTGAATGGTGGGCTGGCCAACCTTTGCCATCAACATCTGGCATACCACGGCCAGTACAATCACACCGACTTAGCCAAAAGAGTTTACATACAGCAACTAAGATGGGTGCTCATGTAGAGTGGATGGAGCTAAACATTCCAGTCTGAGAAATTTTAGAATCCAGCCTGGATAGACGGCCTAGTGGGAGGTTGCGTAAACATGCGCAAAGTAACCGGGATAGCTGGAGAGGTTTGTTGGTTAAGGTCTAGATCAGCCCGGACTGAAGCTCCACCTAAATAAGTAAGTAAGTTAGTAAATACATGGACAGGTAATATAAATTCTTGTCAATGCTTAAGAATCACTCCTTGCCCGAGACAAAGGCACATTGAATTTTTTTCGACGAAAGAATGCCACGTTTAACCAATCTTGGATTCCGTTACACCCTGAAAATTTTAACAAACCCATTCTCGAAAAGCAGTTTTTAAATATCTCAGGACCACTAAAAAAAAGTGCACATACTGGTACATAATTGGTGTTTGCATTTGACAAGCATCCCTTACACTTGAAGTCAAAGTTAACCATATTAAACAAAACGTATTCCCCTTATGCCAGCTTTTAGGAAATTAATTTATTTCCACTCAGTCACAGAGCGCAATTGAACATACCCTTCCTCTGACATGTACCTACACCTACATGGCACCTTAAAAGTCATCGCTCCATTATGACGGTTGCTTTTATTTGCTGAAAGTTGATAGAGGTCCTACGGAATGAAATTGCCAAGGAAAAATTCTAAAACCGACTCTGCCCAACCCACCACACACAGTTTTTGAACATTTTATTTGAAAAGTTTTCTTCCTGGTTTCTGGGAGAATCCTCGAGCTCGCTGCCATCGCTCCAACGGTGCGATGTCAAATGAACTTTGGGAATAGAACTCCGGGGAAAAAGTAATTAACTTTCTGCTTTGTTGCCTACAACGTTTTGTGTATGCATCTCGTAGCAATCACAGAAGTGGTACTGGTATCCAGGCAAAGGTTATTAAGGTGTCGGTTCATGGGCCACTGCAGTTCTTTTGTGTATGCTCTTCCGTTTACTATCGAGATGAGCCATGTATTTGACTTTACATTGCTATGTTTCGTTTTTTCTTGTTGCTCCCTGTTGCAGGGATGCAAACTGATTCGTCACGGATAGAGAGAACATTGTCTGTTGTTGTTTTACTTTGATATTAGTAACAGAACACAATGTTTCTATCCGATATTTCTGTTTAAAATGTCCTCTTCCTCTGCTTTCCACGACGAATGAGGTTTCCCTGTTAATTGGTATTTCGAGATGTTGGTTCGCATTGTTAGCTGAAGGAAATGCGAAGAACAGGACGCGTTAACATTAAGTGATTCCAATGCAAGTACTTGTCTCCAAGGTAACGTTAGAGTGGATTTTCTTTGATGGACCTAAGCTGAGAAACCCAAAGACCGAGTTTGTATTCAAGTGCAGAGATTTTATTTTTGAATAACTTGTAAAGTAAATATGAGGGAACCGGTTCTCTTTGATGTACTTCTTAAATGCTGGATTTATTTTTTCTCGTATGAAGGCAGGAGCGTGTATGTTAAGCATTTATGCAAAACAGGACACATTATAGCCTCGGGTTATTGCTTTGATGGTGACTGTATGAAAGAGGAAATATTATATGTTTTTATTTTTTTTTTTTTTTATCTTTTAAGGTTGCTTCCGAATACCAAGCGGATTGAAGTACATACATTTTTAAACTCAATAAGAATGCATTTTGCCTTTGGAAAAGGCATAGTATTTCTCCTCGTTTTGCTTTTATGACGAGAGTTTCTAAGGATATTACAATTTGCCACTCAATTTTGTATTACCTTGACCGTATTGCATGGTTGGGTAACAATGTCCTTGGCAGATGTGTTGGGCTGCTCCCGATTGGGCACTACAAGGAGGACTTTAAGACACTACATTCAATGTTCAGCTTAAACACTTTTTGGGGGATGAAGAGGAATTGGTAAGTGAAAAATATGTATTTCAGAAATAGCATCTAGTTATTTACAAATCAGTAAGTCAGGATGGATTGTCAAGCAAGTTATGAAATAGCCTCAGTTTACATATACATGGCCAACAAGGAAAGTATCTATATGCTACAACGTCTGGAATTAGACGTCAACTTTGAGGCACGACGCTTTGTAGGAAAATGTGTTTCCTACGTTTACAGCGTTCTTTTTCAAATAGGCATTGTCTCCCTTCTGCGCTCGGTTTTCAAAGCATCCTGCAACGTTGGTGAACCTCTAGATATCGTTTACAAATTTATATGATCATTTTTCAGTACCTTCAATGCATCTTAATCTTAGGAATTTATGTCCTAAATTTGGATTTTTATTGATCACATGGGTATTGGTCAAGAAAGTGGGTTATCTTCAGTCTCACCCAGCATAGCCTTACCTTATGCTGTGTTCTATGTATCTTGAGTACTCCGTGGCAGCACTTTTCTCACTGTCGCCAAGGTACACTTGCGGATATATCATCGTAGGGTGTCGTAATGATACTCGTATTATCATACGTCACACAGTGGTGCATTTAACCCCAAACGCTGGCATCAAATCAGGCGTCGTATGTAAGGCATGGTTATGGTATTATTTTGGTTCAATGTCATATATATAATATAATATTTAAACAACAAACTTAAACTTAATTCGTTTTTGGAACTAAAACTTCGCTTTATTCACTTGAAAAACATAAAAAAATTTAGAGACAATGTTTGTTTTTTCATTTCAAATTGTTTTATCATAAAGAATCAGTCTCAAAGAGTGAAGAGACTTCATCATCATCTGCTGAGAAGATTTGGAGGTCATCTTCTTTATGCAAATCGTCTTCAGAAGACAATAATAGCGTCACAGCGTCTGTCGAAAGAAATTGCAATTTCTTCTTTGGTAGCTGTCGTGAGTAATTACCGGGTCAGAGGAAATTAGTTGTATGTTCAAAATGTCTTCCATTGTTTTTTCGCCGCTAAATTTTCTAGATAACCTTTTTATATCCTTATTCCGGACTTCTTGTACCTCTTCTGATAGTTGGCCGATCGGGAGCAAGGCATTGGAAGCAATTCCTAGGCCATGGATTAAAATGTTGTGTACTCCCTTTCAACTTTCGAAATGTCTTTAGTTTCTCTGACAAATTGTATTCTTATTGGTCTATATAGCCTTGTGGGCGAAGGTCTCGGGTTTTGCCATAGAACTGCGAGTACATTTTATTTAGATGCAGGATCTTCATTCATTGGTCGCTGTGGCATAAGTGGTTAGTTTGTCGGACCACTGCGCGTGAGGTTCCAAATTCAAATCCCACAAAAAAACACCAAAAAGTTAATTCACGGCCCCACCTCTCGCGAACGTCTGACAAACAACCGAGAGTATTGTTGTCTCGAGAAAGCTTCTCAAAATAAAAAATTGCCCTTCAGATACGGCACTAAACTGTAGGTCCCTTCCATTCATGTGAAAAATATAACGCACACAACATGAGTGGTTGCGAGAAGCTGGCACTTAAAGATCTGTTGCGCCAAATATTTGTTTATCTATTTTTATCTCCAATCACTAGAGACATGAGAAATATACCGGAGTCTATATCCAATTCGTTCGTAAACTTTTGTTTAACTCCTAGATATTTTACTGCTTCTTTAGGGTGTATGCCTTCCTGACCCAGCTGGAGCTTGATTATTGTAGGTATCTGCTTCCTCGTCAGTAGGACTATCTCGATTTTATCCATTGCTAAGCTTAGGCTGTGGTCCTTCATCCATGTGTGCACCCGTCCCATGACTTGATTTAGTCTTCTCCTAGCATCTTCGATATCCCGTGCGGTTATCACTGTAGCGATTTCGTCTGCATAGTCGACCAGAATGGTGTTTTCGGGCATCTGCATGCGAAGAATTCCATCATAGGAGATGTTCCATAAATCTGGTCCCGGAATTGAGCCCTCTGCTGCTCCGTCCGCTATTTCCTTCCTGTGGGGTCCTTCTGTGGTGTCATAAATTAGCTCTCTGTCGTTAAGGTGGTCCGTTATCATCCATCGAAGATACTGTGGTACTTGATAATTTATTTCTAGGGCGTTCAGCATGTCCCACCACCTGGCCGAGTTGAAGGCATTTCTTACGTCGAGAGTTGCTAATACAACAACCTTCCTCGAGTAGTGGCTGGGTTACTTGGGCAGCCCTAACAACCTCTTCTACAGCCCCTGGTGTAGAATGACCTTTTCGAAAACCATGCTGCTTCTCAGATAGGTCACCTGCTCTCTCCACCGCCGCAGAGAGTCAAGGCTTCAGCATTCTCTCGAGGAGTTTTCCTGATGTGTTCAGCATACAGAGGAGTCTGTACACTGACGGAGAGTCTGGGTCCCCTTTCCCTTTGCTAGTTAGTACAAGTCGCTGTGATTCCGTATTCTAAGCATCTGTTGTATATGTTTAGTAACAGATGGGGGCACGTACTTTTAACACTTCCGCTGGAATACCAACAAGCCCAGGGGCCTTCTTGTTTTGCATTGCCCTTCTTGTTTTGCATGGCCCTTCTTGTTTTGCATGGCCCTTGCCGCTTAAAGTGTCTCTTCTTCGCTGAATAGCGGAACTTCAATTTGCTGATGATGGGAGACCTCCTGCTCCCTAAGAGGGTCGCTCGAAAAGTGTTTGCTGATTATATTTTCCATTTTTTCGGGGATAAAGACTGGGCTGGTCATCTGCACGCCGATCTTAAGCATCACTATATTGTAGCCAGGCACCCAGGTGTCCATATTGATATCTCTCAGAAGTTCTTGCCACTTCCGTTTTTTGGTCTTAATTGATTTCTTAAGCTCCAGTTGTGCTGCTCTAAACTCCGCCGGTTTGTTTTCGGTAGCTTCAGCGTTTCTTCTTCTTCCCCTCGTTACCTTGCGTCTGAAATGTAGGTACATTTTCCTGAAGTCTGCGATTGCCTCCATCCACCACTATACGGGCTTCGATAGTCAGTGGCTTGGAGACTATTGTAGGGATATGGCATTGAGTACCTTATTTCCGTTTAAATTTTGCCTCTCTGGCAGACCAGGCATGCTTATTTTAGAATCAGTTTGACAATAGCAAGTCCTAGAGAATGCGATGGAGGATTTTGTTAACCATACACGAAGTTTCTTCTTTTCATTTTGCCGTACGGTATATTATTCGTCCAAGGTGTTTCACTTTTTCTGAAGCTAAAGTACTTAAAGTACTTCGTTTATTGTTAGGAGCTCAAAGATTTGTTTCGGCAAAAGATGTGTATCCTATCGTTAATGGGGCGCCCATGCCAAACTTGTCGATTTTTTTTGCCAAAATCTACTGTTTCCAAAATCGACCCTAAGTAATCAACTCAAATGTAACCGCACAACCGTACATATCCTAGGTATGAAGTTGGATAGACGAAGAAAATTGAAACACCCGCATATTCGAGATTGTCTATTATAGTAATGCCAAGATTGATCAAAAGCTAAACATTTTCACGACGCCATTACATGGCCTATATTACAATATACCTATTTGGAAATCAGCAATTCTTATGCAAAATATACATAGGTCCAATTCATTCAAATTCAAAAATCCTGATCGTCCTTCACTGAATTTGCCTCGTTGTTCCGTTAGCCCGAGAATCAAAATACATTTAATAACTGCAGGACATCGCAATACTCTCAGGTAGCCAAGCCGGAATCAAAGCATTAATCTCACATGAGTTCAGATCCAGACTGGTCTAGGGGTACCTCACCAAGATCCATGAATTAGACAGACTTATAAGGTAATTCTCTACTGGGTACCAACTACCAAGGCATTGTGGAGGGGAGGGGAACGAAGCAGCTAATGTACTAGTAAAAAACGGTTCAGACCTTGCACCGGGACCTTTTTATGGGATAGGACCATACAAAATACGGGAAGAACTGAGAAAGCAAATGGGTCAGGCGAATCTTAGGAAACAACTGAACTTCAGGAACCAATTCACAAAAAAAAAAAAAAAAAAATCGTTCTCTCTCTCTCCCTCTATCCATCCTTTCCAACGCCCGCACGGTGTGTAAACATGTTAAAGGTATTCATAACCCTTCGAGTGCGCCCAAATTATAAAAAAAAAAGAAAAGAAGGGAACGGATACTGCAGATTCTGCAGGGACTTCGCTGTAACAACAGCACACCTTCTTATGGAATGCGAAGCAATAATCCACAAAGCAAACATCACATAGGTGCCTATCTCCTATCAGAGATAGATCTAACTTCGCTGGACTCACTTCAGATACTTCGGTTCCTCAAAGCAGCTGGACTGGAAGAAGTGCCCTAAATCGAGCATGTCATGGACTAGAGCCTTAGTTTGGGGGCACAATACAATCTACTAAAGGTCTCAGTGCCGTTGCACCTCAGAATCCAAACATCTAGATCTTCAACGTCTCAAATAAACCTTATTTGCTCTAAGCGGACTAATGCAGAAATTATAATCAGTAAAATATTTCAACGGACTTTATTTCCTTCAACCTTCGCAAATTAGATATACAAATTTCTTAAATTCCAGTACAATAAAGTTTTATCACGTAAAGATCGTGGGGAGTTCACCGTTAAGTTTTTCACTAGCATTTACTTGGATATGTTGGAGTTGTAGGATAAGTTGGATTCCCTCCTGGGTGACCTCCTGGATAGCCTCCTGGATAACCTCCTGGATAACCCCCTGGATAACCTCCTGGATATCCTCCTGGATAACCTCCTGGATATCCTCCTGGATAACCTCCTGGGTAGCCTCCTGGATAACCTCCTGGATAGCACTGACAAGGTGGACAATACGGATACCCCGATTCTGGGGGATAAGTTGGAGATCCCAGAAATCCACCAGTTGGAGGTTTTGGAGTAATACCTGAGTTACCCGGCGCCGGATGAGGGAGTGTATGTTTATCTTCACGGTTATCTGTATTTCCCCAGTGCCTTAAGGACTTCCTATCTTCGGATAGTTTTGTTTCTCCCATTTTTTGAGATTGTTCATGACGATTGTACACCTCCAAAAAGTCAACCTCCTTTCCTGATGGTTCTGCATTGGCTACCGCCAATATACAAAAGTACACTAACACGATTAAGATTCTCATTGGGAGTGCTTCCTTATTCAAATTGCAATATGAACTGATGAAATTTTCTACTGCAGGACCATTATATAGCCAAATATTATAAAATCGTACGGACTGGATCAATGGTTTCGTGATTGATCGGTGTGTAGTCGAAAATTTGATTTTGTTTTTGGATAAGAGTGAAGGGAAGATAATGCAATTAAGAAATTCAGTCGACAGATTTATGGAATACTTGCGCATCCACCAGATAGTGGTTTCAATTAAGAAATGCTCTTGGTTGTATTGACAGAAAGATTGAAATTGTCTGTAACTCATGAATTTGTTTACGGCGGAATTCTTTGAGTCTGGACAAATTGTGATGGAGGGTCGTTCACCCACCATGATAACTGCCTTCAATTTCTCGAAAGTCATTAACATCGATCCTATATTGTATTTCCTTTCACCATAGATATGGTGAAAACGTAAATCATTAGCCGCACGGCTATGTATATTATAATGCGAATTTGGTTTTGGAACAAGGGTTGTTATTTGTCAATAGCGCCATACGATAATGAGCATCTGAAAACAATTACCTATGCGCAGCCTTTGAGCATGTTCCTCGACGACACAGTCTTAAGTAATGGTGATGATATCTATGAGTTTGGAGATGTTATCTCTGATATATTAAGGAGTAATTCTTGATTTCAAGCTCAGCTGGAGGTCAAATCTTGATCACTTAAGAGACTAAGAAATGCTTCTAACGCTCTGAATCCATCGAAAAAAGCCTTTGGACGTGTTGGGTGTTTTAATATTGTAGTTCTGCGGTATTTTCTTGTAGATGGCGTTTCTCGCTTCAGAAAATCTTTTAAGTACGCCGTTATAAGAAAAAAAATGTATTCCAAGTGAGAATGTTATTCCTTACATTGTTACAAAAATGTATGCTTATCGAACGAGTTCTGAGTAAATAAATAAATAAATTCATTTTAGGGATATTTTTTTCCTTTAAAAAAAAAAAAAAGTTTCAAGGCGGCAGAGACGCAACGGGGGTTTTGTAACCTGTACGAAGATTCGGCGATTCGGTGACACTTGTCAGCGTTAGTACGCTTTCGTTCTAGAATTACAAAATTTACTTATGCTTTCCCCTCTGAGCATCCACTCACCACAGACGACGATTAAATATTTGTTGTAATATTTTGGTTGACACACATTTGATGACATGAGAGCTCAGCGGTTTAACATACACCCATACACCTATTTGCACTGACTCAAAAGGCTTGTAATATCGAAAAAGGTGTCTTATTAGGTTCCTTACGAATTTAGTGAAAGGAGGATTTGAAATCGCATAATGGTCTGTGAGTCTTTGTTGGGAATGAACTCGCTTGAGACTTTCCTGAAAATGCTCAGTATATGCCAGCATGTCAAGAGGAACAGTTCGTGTGGCAAATCTACGGATTTAGTTTTGCTCGATATTGAGAAAGCTTTGATTCCGTTTGGTACAATGTGATTGTGTACAAAATGATTGACTTCAGTTTCCCACTGTATCTAGTCAAAACTATGCAAAGTTCTTTGGCTAATAGACGTTTTAGAGTTTACGTCAATGGCAAAGCATCATCCTTACAGCACGTACACGCAGGTGTGCCCCATGGATCAGTCTTCGGTTCAGTGGTTTACAATGTTTACATCTTTGACTTTCCAAGGCTCCCAGCATGTGAAACAGCTATTTACGCTGATGACACATTCATATTTTCGTCGCATGAGTTTAGTCTCAATATTGAGACTAACCTGCAAAATGCGATTGGAATATTAGTTGATTATTTCAACAAGTGGAAAATCAAGCTTAATGCCAGAAAAGTGCAATCAAAAATTTTCAGCCGAAAAAGTAAGAGTTTCTATCTGCCCAACAACCCGCCTAACGTGTGTGGTGTTAGAGTCGATTGGAAACTAGGTGCTAAACATTTGGGAACTCATCTATAGATGAAAAACTGACTTTCAAAAAACACATTTCCAAGACCATTAATAAAGTAAATATTGCTATCAAGATGCTTTATCCATTTATAAAGAGAAAGTCAATGCTAAGCAGCTTCAACAAAATCAAAAT
The DNA here is from genome assembly GCA_945910035.1 of Brachypalpus laphriformis. Taxonomy (NCBI): domain Eukaryota; kingdom Metazoa; phylum Arthropoda; class Insecta; order Diptera; family Syrphidae; genus Brachypalpus; species Brachypalpus laphriformis. The sequence goes on from OX246753.1 coordinate 43,060,591, forward strand.
CCATGAAGACGTATTTGAAGCAATACTACTTTATGGATGCCAAGTATAGGGAAACTCTACATTATGTCATATAAGGAAGTTACAAGTGTAGCAAAACAAATTGGTGAAAACGATACTAAACCTATCCAGATACCATTCTACCTCTGATCTTTATTTCCAAGCGAATGTTGAGTTGATCTCCGACAGAATCATTTAGTTGACAGTATTTTTGTATTTTTTAAGATACTCGTAATCCCATTATAAATCATTTAAATACTTGAATATATTTTTTCTCTTGTCTCAATCCATAAATCATAACATCGCTGTTTTTTTTTTTTTTTTTTTTTTTTTTTTTTTTTTTTTTTTATGAAAATGCAACTTTATTGTGAAAAAAATGGTTACAAATGAATCATTCAAACTGTTGCCCATCGCTAGCTACAACTTTTTCCCATCTTTCTGGCAGAGCTCGAATACCATCACGGAAAAAAATGTTCATCTTTTGATGCTATCCACGAATCAAGCCAGTTTTTGATGTCTTCGTATGAGCGGAACTGCTGATCAGCCAGACCATGTGCCATCGAACGGAACAAGTAATAATCGGACGGCGCAATATCTGGAGAATATGGCGGCTGGGTTAGGACTTCCCATTTGAGCGTTTCTAGGTAGGTTTTAACGGGTTTGGCAACGTTAGGCCGAGCGTTGTCATGCTGAAGAATCACTTGTTCGTGCCTCTGCTCGTATTGTGGCCGTTTTTCGCGCAGTGCTCGGCTCAATCGCATCAATTGAAGTCGATACCGTTCCCCAGTGATGGTTTCGTTGGGTTTCAACAGTTCATAATAAATAACACCTTCCTTCACGCGGACGGCCGTCAACATCGAAATCCCCGTCTTTGAAGCGATGGAACCAATCACGGCACGTTGTTTCACTTAGAGCAGCATCTCTGTAAACTTTTGGAGCTCTCGATGCGCATCAGCCGCCGTTTTCTTCGAATGAAAGAAGAAAATCAACACTTCCCACAAATGACGATTATTTGGCACAAAATCAGACATTTTCACACAAGCAAAAGTATATGACGCCAAAACAAAATCACTTATGTGTCAAAACTGTTTGTTTACCATATGTCTAAGCTCGGTCCATGACGTTTTGGATATGTCAAAATCGACCACCACTTACTGCTGGACCCATCCGCAACTTAGTTGCGCACCTAATATACCATATACTGCGGTTCACTAGATTAGAAGTAGACATCTTTGGGATATAAAACTGATCTTTCACCAGTTATATGCTAGGGAAGAGAAAGAAAATGATGGTGAAAGTTAGAGTAGTTTATGTTAAATACAAAAGTAAATTAAAAAAAATATGCAGAACAAGATAACGTTACCCTGGAGATTTTTCTTGGCAAAAGAGCCAGAATGGCACGCATTTTAATCGGTTCATAAGATTAGAAGCACCTTACAACTGAATATAACAAATACATTTCTTCGTTTTTTTTTTTAATGAAAATTGAATTTCTATTTCGAATTTATACTCCAGGTATAATTTTTTATAATGAGTAAGACGATCTTTCTTCAAAATAACCTCAAAACTTCGATCCTTGAGGGAGTTGTACAATGAGACCAAGAAGTTGAGTGAAATTTCATTCCAGGCAAGTTTAATGGCACGGATCAGCGCTTCCTTACCATCGTTTTGCTTTCCACCTTCGTATACTTTACGTGTGAGCCAGCCTCAAAAATGTTCTATAATGTTAAAGTCTGGCGAATATGGTGGCCAAAGCAGTTGTCCAACATTTTGACCGGCAACAAACGATTTAACAAAGCGAGCGGTGTATATAGAAACGTTGTCATGTTTAAATATTCATGAAAGTGGTCCGAAGAGATCGTGGATTTTTGAAACAGCTTACCTCAACACGGCTTTGTAGATATTTTTTGTCTTTTTTTTTTGCTTTGAACCACCAATTTGATGGTGCCATAATAAGCTATTGCAGCCCAGACCCATTTTCTTAGGTCGCGGAAGCAATAATTGTAGCCATCTGATCCATCTAAATTACATTCCTTTTCGTCTGAAAGACTACTTTTTTTCAGTCATTTGAATTTACCTTTTGTAGCACATCACAGGTCATGTGGTCTTTCGTGAATTGTAAGCGTTCGCTTTTCGCGAAGAATTAAGTGGTGGTTTTTCCTTCAGCTTCAGTCACTTGAGGTGTTTGGCAATACGAATCACACGATGAACAGTAGATTTACTTACAGTAACACCAGCTACATCTCGGATTTTAGCTGTGGAAACAGCTGAAATAGAAACTAGTCTGACAATTTTTCGTTTTCCCTCACTGAAAGGTCTGTGGAAACGTTTCCTTTATAATTTTTTTCGTAAATTTGTGGGTCCTTTAAATAATTGGCATTAACATGATTACTTCCATTGATTTTGGGACCGATAGCACACTTACTAACACAAACTACTCTAACGTTCACCATCTTTTTTTTTTCTTCCCTGACAACTGGAAAAATATCTATTTATCCTAAAATTGTCTGTTACTGATTTAATGAACTGCAGTCTTTATATGTTTATATAAATCAACGTTGGGGGAACTTATGGATAACCCAGTGAGACAATCCTTAAAATTCTAAATCACCTTGTTATTCCCCCATTATTTGTCCTTTCACCCGTTCGGTGGCTAAGGTTTTCATTGCAAATCTTACCCTATCCACTTAACTATGATGGAAAATTTAAAAATTTACAACCATCTTAAAATAAAATGATTTACTAGAATGTTTGTCACTACTCCTGCCAAAAACATCTTCAAAAATATTTATAAATCTAAGACACGAAATTTAAGAGCAAAGGACCTTTTCAAAATTAGACAGGAAAAAACCTTCCACTCGCCACCAGCGATTTTTATTCTCATCCTAACACTCTAGATTCCTCGGCCCTTTCGCATGAATCCAGCCAAGGAAAAAAGTTTAATGAATGTTAAATAAGTTTTTTGTATTTCCCTTCTTGTATCTTGTTCTTAAACAGAAAATGATTTCTTTTTTTTTTTCGTTTGTATTCTTTTTGTATCATCTTCAACGTCGTCGTCGTCGTCGTCGTCGATGCCGACGAATAATGCGGATGGCATTACAAGTGATAACAAAAGTTCTTAGTTTAAATGGATTCTTCTTCCTATTTTTTCGTTGTTATGATGATATGCTATCCGCGCCCTTTTCTGTGTCTTTGCGCTGAAAAAAAAAATTCCACAAACTCAAGACAGGAGACAGGGCAGAGCAGCCCGTAAGGATATTGACACCATAGATATTTACGCGTGAAATGTATAAATAAACGAAAACAGTTCATTATAGCAATGATAAGCGTTTCTAACAAAAAAATAATTAATTTAATGAATGATTCCGAATTCCATTAGCTAGACCGGGAAAGATATATGCGGACTGTAAACAGGTTTTAGAATGTGGTACTTTAAATGATTTAATTGAATTCGCTTCCAGATACTACACAAAGTGTAATTTAAAAGTAATAAATATCGAGTCAGATCGCAAATTATCTGCGCATCAATAAGCTTTTGGAATGCATTAGTTTGGACATTTGATGGCACTGATAGCTCTACAGCAATGCTGGCTGTCCAATAAATTTGATTCACGGCGAGCCCAGGCAAATGCGCTGGTTAAATGAAATAACCGTAAAAATGTGTCGTGTAAGTGATAGTGACACAAATTGACATTGATTCGTTCAATGTTTCTTATCACCCGTGTCTTTTGTGGCTTTATGTAGCACAGTGGGGTCTTAACGAGGTGGCAAAAGACGTTTTATTTTTAAAGCATTACTTTTCTTTGGTTATATAGGCAGGTAGGTTAAATAAAAAAAGCTATACAGAGATGGAGCTTCTCCATTTTTCAGTAAGGAAGATGTGTAACGAATTAAAATAAGAAGGGATAGCTCGAAACACCTGTTAAGCCTACAACTGCCTAACTGGCGTATCTAGCTCCTCTCCTCCGCCGCGAACGTAACAACGCGAAGTCTTTCACACGGCTATATAAAAGCCTTTCCCCATATGACTCCTTGATCCAATCTGGGAAGCAAAGGTGGAAGTGTGTTCGGTCCTCTATAGCGTAGGCATGCTTGCTTTAGGCCGAACTAGATCGTCGGAATGGGGGTTTTCTAGCTGCAGCGGAAACGAAGGCGTGTTACTTTGGTATTTCCACGTTGAACTAAAGAAAAGGACCCCAAAATGCTTTCTTCAGCGCCAATGTCTTCTTAGCTAACGAATTCCAAAGTGGGAGGGGAATCGTAGATGTATAATGATTCCCCACGTGGTCCCAACCCTACATTGCATCAACATGGATGGATAAATGAATATTACTTTTATAAAGATACCCACCGTTATGCGAAATAGGTAATAGCAAATGTCCGTCCGTCAGGTGAATATAAAAACGCAACCGATTAATTCTTTTATACTTTATTTAAATCCAATGGGTAATTCAATGCGGAAAAACTGAACTATTACCCCTTCGGGTAGGGGGCAGAATATACCCGAGGTAGGCATGCCTGTCGTAAGAGGCGACTAAAATCCACCCTTCGTATACCGGGGATAAAATGTATACATAATATGCAATGAGTAAAACAAATAGATATAGTACCCCAGGTGGCAGTCCAGGTTCTTTGGAAAATCCACCCTCTTCGGAGGTAGGCTCTACGGATTCTGGGGAGAGCCAATTGTTGCATTTAATAAACCCCTTTTTGAGAAATTCAAGGGTAACTCGGTCTCCACCATCAAGACCGAATGTCTCCGGAAAAAGAAGTCCGCCGGAAGCGCAAGCGCAAGAGAAACGGGACTCAGTGAAATGTAATAGCTTTGAGGAAGAAAACAATGAACTCCGTATTAAGCTAAATAAAATGGATCTACTCTAAGCTTAAGAGAGAGGTAGAATCACTTAAAGAGGAAAACAAGGCGTTAAAGAATTCACTTTTGCAAAGAGAACGGGAAATTACCCCACCCCGTGCAGCTAGTCCCAAATATCACACGGATGAAGAAGAGCTAGCACGCGAAACAAATGAGGTCTCAAAGAAAAGACCCAGCAAAAAACGAAGAGCCGGTTCTTCACCTGAAGTCGAGCCACGAAAACAAGACAAGGAAAAAGACTTGAAACAGAAACAAACTCACGACAAACTACGTCCCCCGCCTGCAATAAACGTCGTCGGCTTTACGGACTACAATAAATTGCATTGCCTTCTTAAGGGAACTGTGACATCGGAATTTAAAGTAACGTCATTCCGAAACAATGATTGGAAAATTAATGTAGTTGACTCTGACGGCTACCGAGCAATATCGAAAAAACTAAACGCGGAAAAGATCCAGTGGTTCACCTACGAAAATAAATCAGAAAGACCACTCCGTGTTATAGCAAGGGGTCTCCACCCCTCATGCACTAAAGATGATATTATAAATGACCTTAAAGGAAAAGGCTTGAAAATTATCGACGCAATTAATATCTTAAAGAAGATAAAGCAGAAAACGGAACAAGGCAATGAAATCTTGGTCAAGCATGGACTTCCGCTCTTTATGCTAACCTTCGATAGAAGCGAAAATATAGACGATATTTATAACGTAAAAAGTATTTTGAATATCGTAGTTAAAATCGAGCCTATGCGTACGAATACACGATCGATACCTCAGTGCAAACGCTGTCAAGGTTTCAATCACACCCAGTCGTATTGCCAAAAAGAACCGAAAAGAATTCAAAAGAATGTAAAATGTGCCGGGAACCACTTATCAGAAAGGTGTAACTTAAACAAGCAGGCTCCGGCGACCTGCATAAACTGTAAAGGCAAGCACCCAGCAAACTATCGAGGTTGTGAAGTAGCAAAGGAGCTTCAAAAAAGGCGCGATACTCTCAAGAAACCGATACACCCGAACCCAAGCTTAAGAGATCGTAAAACCGATAAGCCCAAGACCGCTAAGCCAGTCAAAACGAAGCGACCGATAAAGGGAAATAAAAAAATTGCGCAAGAGAACGTCGCTGGTCCAAGTGCAGCGGAAAAACCGCCACAGGTTGACGCGAGATCGTACGCGCAAGTCGCGTCAAACGAAAACAAATTAAGATCAGCTACAACAGATCCGGTTAGCCAAATATTTACCATTATATTGGAAAAATTTGAGGAGCAAACCAAAGTTAATAAAATTATACTTGACAAATTGAGCAAGCTCGAGTTCAAACCTCGCAAGACAATCAAAAAAACATGAATATGAAACAGCTACTTAAGATACTAACGTGGAATGCAAACGGCCTTCTGAAAAAAATCGACGAGTTAGAAGTGTTTCTACGGAAAAATAACATTGACATATGTTTGGTATCGGAAACGCACTTAAAAAAGGGACTTAGACCCAAAATAAAAGGCTACAGCGATTACCATTCGAATCATCCTTCGGAAAATGCGAGAGGCGGGTCCTCTCTTTACATCAAAGACTGTATTAAGCACTCCGAAAACATAGAAATAGAATTTGATTCTATGCAAATAAGCTCAGTCTCCGTAAAAATAAACCACTTAGACTACAACATCGGATCTAGTTACTTCCCTCCGGGATATAAGCTAGTAGAAGACGACCTCGTTCGTCTCTTTGACTCACTCGGACCTAATTTTGTCTTAGGTGGTGACTTTAACGCGAAACACACTTTCTGGGGATCCAGATGCAATTCGACAAAAGGCAGATTATTGTACAAAGCCAGCATGAAACGTGGGGTGAACTTTTTTTCGACAGGAAAGCCAACTTATTGGCCAACTGACAAAAATAAAATCCCTGACCTCGTCGACTTCTTTATCGTAAAAGGGTTAACTAAAAATTTGACGGAAATCGAAGAATGCTATGATCTATGCTCAGATCACTCGGCAGTCACTCTGAAAATAGGTGGAAGTCTAGTAAAAAAAGAAGGACCGCCTAGGTTAACTAGTAACAAAACTAACTGGGACGCTTTCAGAAGAGACTGCAAGGAAAATGTTGCTTTAAATGTACCGCTAAAGACACCGTTCGAAATAGAAGAAGAAATCGACAAACTCGTCGAAGCCATTCAGAGCTCAGCGTGGAAAAACACTCCTTTGCGAAAGACAGAAGCGCGGAACAATAAAGTCAAATACCAGCCTGAAATCGAAGACCTCATACGAGAAAAGAGGAGAGCGCGCAAGAGATGGCAACAATCCCGCGCGCCACCGGATAAAACTTATCTGAACCATCTTTGTAACAAGCTTAAAAAAGTGCTGCAGGACCTAAAAAATCACGAGTTTTCTACTTACCTCGAGGGTTTGACCGCTGATAAGTATTCAAACTACTCTCTATGGAAAGCCTTGAAGTCCATAAGGAAACCTGTAATGCACTCGCCGCCAATTAGGAAAGCTAACGGGGAATGGGCAAAAGAAGATAAAGAGAAAGCAGAATTATTTGCCGATCACTTAGAGGAAACGTTCAAGCCGTTCGATGGACAACCGTTGATCGAAGATCCAAATGATAATATGGCACCCGACAACTTTAAAGTAAAAATCGTATCCCTGTCCGAACTTCGAATGACAATAAAAAAATTGAAAAATAACAAGGCTCCGGGATATGATTTAATCACTGGCGAAATTTTGAAAGAGCTACCGAAAAAAGTGCTGGTTAAGTTGCTCTACATTATAAATGTTTCTTTAAGACTATTATATGTTCCAAGGCAATGGAAAGTCGCCGAAGTTATTATGGTTCCGAAACCGGGGAAGTGTGCAAATGACAAGAAATCATATAGACCCATTTCACTTCTGCCAATAATATCTAAGGTCTTCGAGAAACTTCTGCTGAAACGATTGCAACCAGTAATTGAAGAAAGACACTTGATCCCGGATCATCAATTCGGGTTTCGGGTCAAACATTCCACAATCGATCAGGTGTATCGAATAACGAACGAGATTGAAAAAGCTCTAGAAGGGAAAAAAATATGCTCTAGCGCTTTTCTCGACGTATGGCAAGCCTTCGACAAGGTATGGCACGAAGGCCTAAGGTATAAGCTAAGGGTAATCTTACCGGAAAAGTTGTACAGAATATTGGAATCTTATCTTGAAAACAGACTTTTCCGTGTTAGACACGGGAGTGAATATTCGGATTTCAAAGATATCTACGCCGGTGTTCCACAAGGAAGTGTTCTCGGTCCAATCCTGTTCTTGCTCTACACAAGAGATATACCACAAGATGAAGGGACCATTGTAGCAACGTTCGCAGACGACACGGCTATCCTCGTAATGGATGAGTCAGTCGAATCATCAACGGGAAAACTCCAACGAGCTTTGAACAATGTATGCGAATGGACAAAAACCTGGCGAATAGTCCTCAATGAGACAAAATCAACGCATGTCAATTTTACGTTGAGAAAGATAAATAACTTACCTATATCCATTAACTCGGTACAAATACCTTACGCAAACGAAGCAAAATATTTAGGAATGACCCTAGACGCAAAACTTAAGTGGAAACCACACGTTAAAAAGAAGCGCGAAGAGCTCGAAATCAGATTTAGAGAAATGTATTGGCTACTCGGAAGATACTCAAAGTTGAGCGTATACAACAAACTGCTTCTGTATAAGCAAGTGCTAAAACCGTCTTGGACATATGGTAAACAACTTTGGGGTTGTACCAAACCAAGCAATATGGCTCTACTGCAAGCATTTCAAAATAAAATGCTAAGAGCAATCGTGAATGCTCCTTGGTATATAAGGAATAGTGATATTCACAGAGATCTAGGAATTGCTACCGTGAGGGACGAAGTAACAAACTTTGCTCGCAAACTTCGTACCCGTCTTCGTGTTCATTGCAATAATGAAATAATCCGTACTATGGACGTGACAAGCCTTGAGCGCCGACTACAAAGAACAAGACCTTTCGACCTAGCGCCGTAAGGAAAAACCGCATGTAATGACGGTATTAGTAGGTGCCTTCACTGGAAAGCTACCTACCTAACGCGATTAACACTACAGAAGCGTAAACTACTCGTTAAGGCAACTTAGTCGTAGTCATCCCAAAAATGAAAAAAATGAGAGGAACGAATTTCCTACTACTATGAGTACGCGCAACTGGTTCTCATAGTGCCTATCTGAGGGGGTGAGGTTTAGCCCGTAGGCATATGGCATATACTGACTAGCACTGATGGCATTGTCAGATATATGAATCGGGCATAACCAATGCTACGGACCATTGGTATCTTTTGAAGATTCCTGCACCTCCAGGCGCAACCAAAAAAAAAAAAAAAAAAAAAAAAAAAAAAAAAAAAAAAAAAAAAAAAAAAAAAAAAAAAAAATTCGGGTCTTTATACTGCTTTGATTATGTTAGAATGATTTATTTTCTCCGATTGGTCTATCTCGTTTGTACACAGTACAAGAGAGAGAAGGTACTAATATCATTGTACATATTGCTTTCAACTAGCATGAAAGAATGTCCTAGCATGATATTTTTTCAACAACCTCCGCGCGGCCAATATTGTTAATTGCCAGGGGATACAAAAGTTGAATTGGACGCCTCATCCAACCTCGCAGGCTCCTACCCGATAGTCTCTTCCTGGATAGGTACACTCAACAATAGCCATTTTCCAAATCAGCCGCGGTTTTGAAGGATTACACACTAAAACGACATCGCCCAAGCTAACTGCCTTAGAAAACATATTCTTTGAGTGATGAGCAGATCTTAAAAGGCGTAGATACTTGGCATTCCATCTTTTCCATAGTATAGATAGATATGCTGAGTTCTTGTTTTCCACTTCTTACGCAACTCGATATCATCGACCAGTTTCTCATCTGAAAGTGAACTAAAATATCCTGCAAGAAAACTATCTGGGGTTAGTGGTGTTAAATCTAAAGGATCATCGCTTATATAAGTTAACGGCCGCATATTTATAACATGTTCTGCTTCCGCAAGTAGAGTACGTAGTTCTTCATTATTAATTTTAGCTTTCCAAATTGTAACTTTCAAAAGCGTAAAGGATGTCTTCCTTTACGCTTTTGACTAGCCGCTCCCTAAATCCACCCCGACCAAGATGGCGCCCAACGTGATGTCTAGCATCATATATTTTCAATAATGCTATCCTTGGCCATCACGTCACAGATACTTGTGATGAACCCTAGTTGTAGTTTCCGATATCCCGGACACAAACCCGCGATAACCTGCCACATTACTACAGTTTGAGCTGTCACCTTTCCGCAGTTAGGGGTTTTTTTTTTTTTTTGCCGAGAGCAGATGCAAAATCTTCCAAAGACACCATAAGGCCCGACCGTGCGTGCTTATGGTAGTGTGAGATTTTTATTCACTTAAAAAGCACCTCTCTTCAAAATTATTACGACAACTAAGCCGACGCTTATCCAGTAGTTTTATTTTCGCCTACGAGAATCTTGATTCTAGAAAAAGATAATCGTATGTGATTAAAAACAAATGTAGCGCTTTAGACAGGTTAAATTCCAATGAAAGTTCCTGCCTTTTTCACGACCGGCATATGGTATGACGCGAGGTCAAAAGGTTTTGTCCTTTGAAGACGACGAATTGAATTGTTCGCGTCAAGTAGTTGAATGACAGTACGGTTACAATGGTGTTTGTGCGCAAATTTTGTTATCTCTACGACGACGCTGGGAATTCCCAGTTCCCGATAAATATCTTCGTTACGTAAATACCACGGTGCGTTAACGATCGTTTTAAGAACTTTATTTTCAAAAGTTTGTATGATCCTTCTATTGTTTTTCTTGGTACAACACCATAGTTGTATACCATACGTCCACACAGGCTTTAGCACTTGCTTATAGATAAGCAGTTCGTTATGTAGGATCAACTTCGAATATTTTCCGAGTAGCCAGAGTACATTTGTCGGTATTTGTTTTCAAGCTCGTCGCGTTTCTTTTTTACGTGCGATTTCCATTTGAGTTTAACATCTAGAGTCATTCCCAGATATTTTGCTTCCTTCGCGTACGGTATTTGAGCCGAGGTAAGATATACAGGCAATCTATCCACTTTTTGTACGTAAAGTTGACGTGAGTAGATTTGCTTTCGTTCAACACAATACGCCAAGAATTCGTCCAAGCGTGGACTTTATTAATGGCATGTTTAAGCTTTCCAGTTGCTGCTGCAATAGTTTCGCCCGTGGTCAATATCCCCGTATCGTGGCAACGTCGCAGTTTCTTTCCTGTGGAATATCACGCGTGTAGAGTACGTATAGAAGTGGGCCAAGAACACTTCCTTGTGGAACTCCCAGTGAGGGGTGCCACCGTTCTTCCGCGTGCTTAGAGGGATAAATGTGTTCTACTTACTAGTGGAAAGACGTTTCCCGCAGATGAAAAATCGCTGCAAAATAGAACGATGGGTATTTTTTCAACAGTCAGGGGTTTTTGATAAATAAGGAGAGGCAGTGGTCAAGGAGTTTATTTAGTTGACTGAACAATATTCCTCTTTACTAATCAGTATGATTTCGGTCATCCTGCCAAGCTCATCTGTTTATCTTAGATAACAATAAAAAATGCTCTGATCCAGCTAACTAGATAAGAGCACAACCAATACTTTTGATGTCAGAAAATGTCTAATACATGGTGACGCGTTATCATTCGATTTCTTCAACATCGTACCAGAGAGAATTGTACGAAACACAAGTCAACAAGGTACAATCTCTTATTAGCCTGTGCAACTACTCGAGTATACCCATGACATTGATATAATCGGAAGAGTACAGCATGCCGACAATGGGAGATTTTTGAGTATTGATGCAGAAGCGGCTTAACAGTCAATAAAAAAACAAAAAAAATTTGTGCTGGCTATAAGACAGGACGGCACATTGAACAGAACACCAAAAATATTCGAATATAGGCCATGTCGTTTGCTCAAAGGGATAAGCTCGATACTTTATTTTATAAATGCCTTATTATAAGGCATACAATAAGCTTTCGTTACCTTATGTACACCTTAATATAAGGCATAAATTAAGCTTTGGCTGCCTTACGCAGGCTTTATTATATGTCTCTTATGAACTATGAAATAATACTGATAACAATTAAACCATATACTCAACCTTCTTCTTCTTCCTATTTCGGCGAGGTAATGATCCGAAAAGAAGGGATCATAAGCCTCCCACTTCACCGCATTTCTACTGAACCGCCTGTGCGGTCTGTCGCTTTGACCTCAGAAAATATACTCAAAAAAAAAAAAAAACAATTAATTTCAATTTCAAAACTAATTTAATTTTTAAACTTAAAGAAAAAATTGATTTAAATACCTTTATATGTATGTTTACATGGAGTCTAATTATATAAAACATGACACATTTTAATTGCTTAATTCATTAAAAAATATATATACAATATATAAATGAATATAAATATAAGAATAAACGTTGAACGTTGACTGTCTTCAATTCCCTGTTTTCTTCTGTCGGGATATCTGACATGCTGCCCTTCATTTTCTTCAACAACTGTTTATAGTGCCGTTTCGAAAACCCCACAGTTGAAGCCATTACACTTACCTTTTAAAAAGTTCAGTCCACCTTAAAATAATATTTAAATTTCTTCACAAAAAATTATTTATACATAACACATAAATGAAAATGAAGAAAAAAAAAAAACACTCACTGCTAAAAGTCGTCACTCAAATTCGATCTGCTAGTTCGTCAAAGAAATATAATCTATATACAATACATATAATAAAATTATAGCTAGAATTGGGAGTGGGCAGGTTTCACGCAGAAACTACATCACAGATGTTAACAAAATGTTTCCGTTTTATGCCTTTTATATTGGTCCTTATCCCCAAAAAGAATTATCACGATAGTCCTTAATGGGATTAAGATATTAAAAGAAATAAACACAGGTATTAAGAAAACAGACAAAACCAGACATTATAAAACTATACATTTGGCAAGTTTGAGAACTACTGACATTTTGCATACTTTTGGGTACAGTATAAAAGAAACACATTAATTTCCTGTTGGTTGAGGCCCAGACTCACCGCAAACTGTAGCGCCTTCTAAGTAAGTTATTGGTTTATTTCCTTGCCTATCTATAGATAAGACTTATTATGCGACTTAATTATCGATAAGATACAATACTTTTGACTTTTTTGTACCTGATATAAACGGTTTAAAAATGAAATACAATTCCAAACAAAAATAAATTGCCCATTTGCGACATGCACAAACTTCTTATTGATCGTAATTCTCAACCCTATTTTGTCGCTTATTGTAGTAAGTAAATAAGTGACTTTATTATGATCATCAAAATCTTCAAAGTTTACAATTCACAAAATTTAGCATTGGCGTGAGCCGTCAGCCAGATAAAATAGATTGAGAACAATTTTACTTAAAGTTATTAAAATAAAACATTTAATGTTTTTCTTGTTTGGTATGTATTTCATAACTTTTGGTTAAAAGTGCCCATTTATAGCTTTCCGGCGGTAATTCCATGCACATTTTATGTAGCTGTATAGAACGTCCCAATCCTGTCCGCTTAATATGGCTTGCATTTCACTTGCAGTTAGATAACTTTTCCCAAAGTGACTTCGACGAAATTCTTTTAAAATTCGACAAATTCCTAAGAAGTGGGAGACATCTTCCCTCACCCGTAAGCTGCATAGAGTACACTGCTCATAAAGAGCATCCCTGTAGGGCATATATCCTAGATGCAGAAGTTCTCCTCTCGTCTTGAAAATAGCAGAAATGGCTTCTAGGCTATACCGGTCATGGAAGTATTTTTTTTCGCCAAGGATATGTTGCAATACTTGATATGAATGCCTCGTAATATTTTCCTGAGCCTTCTCTGTACATTTCTAGAAGATGGATTCTGGAATCTTACTGAATAGCACTTGATGAGTGCTCTCCCAGCTCGAAGTGTCTTCCTCCATTACCAGAACATTGTGCTGGCTTCCCAGCCTGGACCATTCCTTAAAGAATTGTTGTTTCCGGTGTGGCAAGTGTGAAACCACAACATTCGGAAGTCGATAATTTGGCAGGGCTTCAATGTACCTTATGTAGGCGAAGTGCATTTTCAGAGTAAACATATATTATGGCAGTAGGCCAGTTTCCAGATGTAGTTTGGCGTTCAGGTAATCTGAATTTTTTTGATGAAGTATCGCAGCAGCTTCTCTACTTCTTCGTACTGCAACATCCCCCAAACTTGCGCCGCACAACACATGATGGACCTCATAACAGCTTCAAAGAGTTTATATTTTGCACTTGTAGCAATATTCATTTTATTCAGTATACCCCTCCAATTACAATTGATTGATATTTTGCGTCCTTGAGTTTCTCTTGAAGATGTTTCTTGAATGACAGTTGCGGAGTAATAACCAGCCCGAGATATTTGTACTCTTTCACCTTTTCTAATTCCTCATTCTCCCAGGTCCATCTTTCTTCATTTGCGTACCTTCCAGTGTCATTGCGAAATACCATTATATTCGATTTGTTTGTGTTCACCTTAAGATTTCACAATCGACAGTACTGTTGTAGCCGGTTTATCATCATTTGCAACATGTTTGCAGTTTCGGCTAATATAGCAATGTCATCGGTTTACAGGAGAAGTTTGATGGTGATTTCGTTGAACAGAATCCCTCCCGCCAGAAATTCGACGATGTCATCCAGGAAGATCGAGAACAGGAGTGGACTTTAAAGGCATCCCTGTTTGACTGCTACCTTTGACTGGAACCAGCTGGACAATTCTTCCCCGTCCCAAACTGCCGTCATGGTCTCATTGTACATCCTTGGAATAATCTTCAGCATTTTAGTTGAAACACCTAAATTGCTCAGCCTGTAGAATAAAGCGTTCCGGTCGATAGAGTCAAACGCCGCCTTAAAGTCAACAAAAAAGACAAATAATTTTTGCCATTGTCAAGGTAAGTCTGGGCAATGCTTGTTAGTGTGAATATATTGTCCACTGTCGAATAACCCTTCCCGAAACCTGCTTGATATTCTTCAAGTAAACTATTTCGTTGTATCCATTCTGTCAAGCGTTCTAAGCTTACGCCTGCGAAAATCTTTATCACGGAGTTCAGAGACGATATTCCCCTATAGTTATTAGGATCGCTTGCATCTCCTTTCTTTTCGCTTATTGTAAGCCATAGATAAAACTTCTTATACAACTTAAGTAAGGAAGTCTTAATCTTAAAATAGGGCAAAAATAAGATACCATACTCGTGATCTTATTTATACCATTTTTTGCTGGGCTGCGTCAAAATACACATCTAGCTATAAATTTGCGCCTCATGGGTAGGCAAGGAAATAAATCTATGTGTTTATTTATTTTATACTGCGCCCAAAAGTACACAAAAAAATCAGTGCTTCTTAAACTTTTGAGATGCACACATTTACAGTACCTGATTCTGCGTATTTTTTTTTAATATCTTGATCCCCTTAAGGAATATCGTAATAATTCTAATTGGGGATTGGGACAAAGCTTCAAAGGTTTAGAATGGCAAGATTTTACTAAAATCTATACATTGGTTTTTGCGTGATACCTGTCCAAATATGACTCTTGTTATCATTTTATAGTATGTATAGGTAGATAGACGAAATACTAACTTATTTAATTAACAGAATTGACTCATGTCACGCAGATACCACTTTATTAACAATCGGCCACACAGTTAGGAACACAAATGACATTTTGTGAAAAAGAAGAACTTTCAAACGCTCTGTCCCTCTGTTTATTCCGACAACGTATCACACACTTGACTTATTTTTGCTCACTTATTTTTCTGCACAGTAAAACAATCTCTGGATGCATCATTGTGTTATCGTCTTTGGCTCATCACTCCTTTTCGGTAAAACGTTCCACAACCCTAAAGCACCAGTAGTGGTTAACATCAATCACTTGCGATGCATTTACAAGTTCAGTCGTATATACGATTAACAGAAAAGTTAATCTAAATATTTTGGGCATTTGACAATTTTAATGAATTTGTTCGATTAGAGTCATGATGTGGGTACTGTGCAAGAATAAAATCTCTATATATAGTGTGGAGAGAAAAAATATTCCACATCATTCTGAACGAGTGTCTCATCCGATCATCATGGGGACAGGACGACTTTTAGCTTTTCTGGCTATCACTACAGCTATAGTGGTTGTAGAGTCATTGAAAAAGGAAGTTATTAACCTACCACCATTGATCCATTTCACTGATGTATTCAATACAGAAAGCGACAAGGAACAAGATCGTTTAATTGATATAAGCTTGGGAAGTACTCCTGGAGGTCGGCCACCAATATATCTACTACCTAATACAGGATATCCACCACCTAATTCTGGATATCCACCACTTAATACTGGATATCAACCACCGAATACTGGATGGCCAACAAATTCATATCCAGCACCATTTTACCCACCCAACTGGTACCCTCAACCCAGTTATCTATGGCCACCGTACACTTCACAGCCAGGTTATCCCCAACCAGGCTATTCTCAACCAGGTTACCCCCAACCAGGCTTCCCCCAACCAGGCTTCCCCCAACACGGTTACCCCCGACCAGGTCCACGACCGTCCACTTATCCACAACAACAACCATATCCACAGCCAGGCTTTCCGAAGAGTTACCCACCTTTAAAACCAGGCATTCCACCATATCCGAGACAACAAGATGTCGAGCTAGTTGAGCGTTATTGGAAATTCAACGATGATGGCAGTAAGGAATACAAGTAAGAATTTTATTTTTCCAGATCAAACTCTACAATCTTCATCTATTTCAGGTTGGTTCTGAGCAATGGATTGAATATCTATCAAAAGGTTCTGAACAAAAATGGTGACAAGCAGAACCTTCAATTGCTGGAAGGATATTACTCGAATAAACGAGATGACAACACCTACTTAACCACTTATTTCAGGGCTGATGAGAAAGGATACGATGCTACCTGTAAGAATGGTTATAGATCTTAAACTTTTAATAGAATTTTGATATTGTTCCATTTCTAGCCGAAATTACTGATTCACCACCATCATTCCCCAATGTTAAGGAGATGATGAGTCTTCCGATACCGGCCTCGCACAACAAACAAAAGAAATAAGTATTTTCAATAACCAACGGTCATGTTTTTGTAGTTATAGCTTTTTTGATTAACAAAATAAATTAGGAATTTTCAGGGTAAATGCAATATATTTTTGTATTTTTTTATTTGTTGGCCTTAAGAAGTTTTTTTTAGTACATTTCAAACTCTGTAATGCACTTAACAACGCTGTACCGTCCTAATGAAAGCCCTGAAGTGAACGTAGACATTTAAACATAATACTGAAGCTTTTGGTGAAGGTTTGAACAAAGTCTTAACATCATCGCACTAGAGTTGATATGCATTACCCTCTTAGATGACCCATACACGACTAGAATTCCCGTCGCATTATCCATTTTGGTATAGTCTGTCCAGGGATCTACGAGTAAGAACGAAATATGCCTCGTCTCAGCGAACAATTGTTTGTTTGAGTCAACAATTATACGTATAGCCCGATTTTGCGTCGTATAATTTTTTTTTCATGCGTTCACCCGCAATGACCGGGGTATCCTGTGGTAGTTAGCGGGTTGTGCGCACGTTTTTGTTAGTGGACGAAAAAAAATGGTCATATGGGATAGCACCTACGATAATTTGTTTTGGAAATCTAACGCTAAATCTGCACTTCACAACTCTGCTTAGTTATCGTCGTAGTTGTGTTTTTTGTGTCTGTGGTATATAAAGTAAAGCATTTTAGGGTCGTTTTGAGAACATTCGGGGCTCAGATCGAATTTGTTTTCTACATATGTTCACGCTGCCAGCTATTTTTGGCTCTCTATTTTTTCACTATCACGGTCTCGTCGTCTATATAAGTAATGATGTAACCCACCAAGTTCTCTCACAATACGGCCAATGTTCCAATTCGGATTTTAATTTCATGTGACTGAAACTCCATGTCCGTAGGTAGTTAATCTACTATCGTTTTATTTATAGGAGACTAAATAGTGACAGTAATTCTACTTATGATGAATTTGATACGCAATTTCTTCAGGAGTTTTAACTGGTCGCTGTGCTTCCTCGATAGTGACGTGGACGCAACGGACGATATGATCACTAATACAATTCTCCCATGTATGATAACTTATATCCCTCATAGGATAAAAGCTATTAAACCTTAGGAAAACGCATGGTATGCTCGAGCTATAAAGAAGCTATTATGTTAAAGGAATTAAGCTTTCAGTCTTACAAGGCCAACCCACCTGAGTGAGACCGAAAAAAATGTAAACGAGCCAGAAATAACTGAAATGCCTAAATTAACCATGTTAAATTCTCTCCCGACCAAAAATGGAGGCAAAAATACTACATTGTCCCAAGGGCAGCAAAAACTTTTGGTCGTGGTGTTAAAACCATTAAAAATTCGGCCTCATCATCTACACCGACGGCCGTTTAGAATGACGTACCAACTGTCAGTTCTTTAGACAAAGCTAATGTGTTCGCTGCACATTTGGCAGCTAACTTTGTCTCCACTCCTACTTGAGAGCGTAAAATACTTCATGGGACCAGTCTATTTTCGTACTTGTACGATTGCAAGCATACTTTCTGATCTTAATATACACACATTCGCTGGTCCAGATAGTATACCCGCTATTGTTAGTATACCCTGCTATTGAATAAGTGAAAAACACCATTTATCCAGCCCATACCCCTAAAAAGGCAATTCTTCTTCTCTCTTCAGCTGCCGACCCATTGCACTTAGGTCCCTTCTTCGTTAGCTAATGCAATATCTTAAATCGCCAAAGCTCCTTATATTCGCCAAGGCTCTGTTTTATCTCCGATTCTCTTTTTCATTTGCAAAAGTGACCTTCTGTCTGCAACTTCTAATCCAATCCATTCCCTCGCTGATGACAGTTTGTACTTTCAGTTTTTCAGATTCGTTGACGCTGCTCTTCTGTCGTAAATAAGGAACGGAAACGTATGCTAAGCACATTAAATTCCGACCTTAACAGCATATATCTGTCCTCTGTCATTAAAGCGAAACCCCATTTATCAGCCATTATCCATGAATGGCCCTTCCATCGAAGATACCGAAAACCTTTCCATGCTCCGTATGTGTGTCAACAACAAACTTTGTTGGAACGACCATATATCCGTAGTCGAAATCGCCAAGAATACCGCGAATTGTTTAGGTTTCCTAAAGCGGTGTAAGAAATATTTCAACATATTTCATCTGGCTTCAATTTATAAGGCGTACATTCGCCGCAAGCTAGAGTATGTTATAACGCTCACATCTGGTCAGGTGCACCAAAAATTACACTGCACTTGCTAGACAGGATGCAAAAACGTGGGATAAAACTTATAGGAGACACGAATATTGCGAGCAGTATTGATTCGCTTGAACACCGCCGTAATGTCTTCTGCTTATCTATGTTTTGTCGATATTTGCATCGAAAGTGATTAAACGAAATAGCCAATAGAATTCCTCCCCTTCTTCATTGAAACCGCAATACTCACCATACCTCGAATCCTCATCAGTTTACCCTAAAGCCTATCTTCGGACGTACCGTGAAATATAGAGATTCTTCCACGAGCCGCACAACGCGTATGTGGAACTCCACATAGAGTTAAGACCAATGTGCATCGGTGTCCCCTTTCCCATCTTTTCTTATCTCATTAATGCTTACGCTACGTATTGAAACAAGGTAGTCATAACCCCTTTAGCGCGAGTCGATTACAAAAAAAGGCGGCCGTGTATATCGATGTGTTTTCAACTGCGGAGTTTGTCTACGTAGTAGAATACTAGCTACTTCAAAATATATATTTGGAGCTGAGGTCAATGTATTGAAAAAGAGAGGGTGGCGGATGAACCTTTAATGGGCCAACGGCAGCGCTTATTTCCCTGAAGAGGGTTACTGGCATCGATGTATCTGCCCCCCCTCGTCCTAGGGGTTGCAAAAAGGGATCTGGCCTCCAGGTTGGGGGTTGTGTCGTCTAAATTTTATTTACCTACTACGTAAATAAAATTTAGTTACGAAGGAACTAACAGCCTCAGATAAGGACGATTAAACTGTTGACGGCCCTGGGAAATGGAAAAAGACTACCATCTTCGAGTCCCGTGCAGCCGAACAACTTGCGAAGGCCCAAGACTGCTACAAAGTTAATATCACCGCCATCCAAGAAGTGCGATTGGATCGGCCGGGCAAAAGAAGGATGAAAAACTACGATATCTATTATGGCAATTGTTACTAAAACCTCGGACAGCATCCATTTGGGATTCGTCATCAGAAGCAGACTTAGGCAAGAAGCCTTAAGTTTCCTGCTTCTAAACGAACGCCTCATGACAATCCGCATCAAGGCCAAATTCCCCAACATTAGCCCCGTATGCGCTTATGCCCGCACAGAGACGAGCGATGATGATGCCAAAAATGACTTTTACAAGATCCTTGACCAAACGTATGAGCAAAGCTGGGAAAGGAAAGCGCCTTTGGTGGTACAGTCGGAAAACATAGCCTACACGACAACACATCGGATAATAGACTTAGGCTAATTAACTTTGCAGTGGGACGAAACGTTGTCGTAGCTAGAATGGGGTTCCCACCTTTTGATATTCATCAGGAGACACGGCTCTTTTTTGATGGAAAAACTGTCAATCAAACCGATCACATTGCTATAGATGCAAGACACTCTTCCAGTATTCTGGGTGTTCAGACTTTCCGACGAGTCAATGTGTATAAGGATCGTTACCTAGTTGCAGATAAATTACCGATGCGGATATCCAGAACGGAAACTAACCAAATTCTGAGAGGAAGTTTGACATCGGACAGCTACAGTCGCAAGAGACCGCTAGAGCCACCTACGGCGAGGAGGTCCTCTACTGCGTCGTCCCTCCGGGTTAAATTCAAAGATTTTGCGGACCGGAGCGTTGGGGTCCATTCGCTTTACATGTCCTAGTCACCTCAGACGTCCAATACGCAGTTTTTTGACTAGGTCGATGTCGCTATACAGCTCGTATAATTCGTTATTGAATCTTTTCCTCCAAAACCCATCAACGCAAACGGGACCGAATATCTTACGAAGAATTTTTCTCTCGAAGCGACCAAGGATATCTTCACCCTCTTTTAATAAAGTCTTATTTCGCCGTAAAGCAGGACTGGAATGATCAGAGTCTTATACAGAGTATTGCACTTTTTATTGGGGAAGGATAAATAATCCGCGAAAGGGGAAAAGTAGCCGACTTGCTACACTGATTAATCAATAAAAAAAAAATATGCAAAAAAAGATAAATACCACCGATCGCTTTTGCGGAAAGCGAAATGAAGGAAAGGGGCAAAAAACGAGCAGCTTGTTGTGCATTACTTCGCTTATTTGCGTAAGTATGCAACAGCTCTTGAACCACCGCCATTCCACTCTCAATCTTCACCCACATTTCGCTGACTCGAATTCGCTCGACTTCGGCTTCTCCTCCCCATCCGGTCTGTTTGTTTAAACACTTTTTGAAAATCAACAAAATGAAAAAGGATTATTAATTCCAAATTATTAATGTGGGTTCCCTTCCACTAATACTAAAAAGAAGAAAAGTTTCAGGCATGTCCTTTAACGCCATTCTACGCTCAATAAAATTATACAACCGGAAGAAAATAGAACAAGGAGTAAAACTATTGATCTTACGCGAATAAACAAATTTACCCGGTAGAATTCCGCGAACATTTGGGGACTAGGGACGAGCCCTTAACGTGCCACTCCACACATAGAGTCGAGGGTTAGGGTGGGCTCTCGGCCATTGATGGGTTCCGTCCGAACCATCCTTTGTTCGTGGGCTGCCGCTTGCCTTGTTTGCGTTTGATATCGATCACTTGGTGTGTTTGGTTGTGTTCGTGATGTTGAATAGGTTTATGTGATGTGTTTGCGCTGTTTCTGGGACGCCTTGTCCCTTCGCGATGTATTTGTGCATGATATGTTTGTTGCTGTTCAAAAGTATTGAGACACCTCGTCCTCTCTCATTGACTTGGCTCGTGACGTTGATGTTGCGTTTCTTGTTGGCTATGTTGCTCTGGAACAGACTCTCTGTCCCGTCTTTTTATTTGTTGATTGCTTGTACTATGTTGTATTTAGTGTTGTTTGTGTTTAATGTGCCCGTTGTAAGGTGGGCAGCTTATAGAGACGGACACACTGCCACTGCTGTCACTGGTCTTACCCTCGCCGCTCGTCTCATTCATCTCTTGATTGTTTTGGAGAAACCGCCCGTTTCCCTCTCCTTCAGGGTAAAAATATCATGTTCGGGGGAATTCTACATTGGTTGTCCCTGCAAGATGCTGGGGAAGTGGGCTTATGCTTGATGGAACCATGGCTGCCCTCCATTTTCCCAGAATTTTGCAAAAACAAAGGAAGAAAAGATGGAGAGAAGGAAAAGTGCGTAGAGTAGACCTTGTTGTGATAAATTTTACCGCAACAAGAGTCTCCTTAGTTGTTCGAGATAGGGCTTTGCTGTTGAATTGCCTTATAAGCCCAAAAAAACAGTGATTGCCAAGAGTTATTCTTCGCTTGATTTCTGCGCTGATGTTGTTGATGTTGCTGATCGCTGAGCCCATTTCGGCCGCTTCCGCCTCAATGCTTGCAAACGCACCGGTGATAGCCCACTGAGTTCTTCCCATTATGCCAATATCGTCGGCGTATGCAAGCAATTGTACAGACTTTTGATAGATTGTGCCGCTGGTGTTGGCTTGTGAGTTCCGCACAATCTGTTCAGGTACCATATTAAAAAAGTCACATGACAGCGCGTCACCTTGTCTAAAACCTTTTTTGAAATCAAAGGTCTCGGTGAGGTAATTACCGAGCTTGATGGAGCAGCGAGCGGTCTCCATCGTCATCCTGCATAGACGAATAAGTTTGGCAAGTATACCAAAACTATACATGGCTCTGTATAGCTCTGCCTCAAAATCGATAGAGAAATGGTGAATATGGATTTGGACTTCTTGGATTTTCTCCAGGATCTGCCGAAGTGTGGAGAGTTGATCGATGGTGAACTTTCCTGGCCTGAAACCACACTGATAGGGGCTAATCAGGCTGCTGATAAGAGGTTTCACACAATATCGCAGAAAAGATCTTGTATGCGATGTTGAGAAGACTGATGTCTCTATAATTGGCGCATTTGAGGGGGTCTCCTTTCTTGTGGATCGGACAAACGATGCTGAGATTCCATTCATCAGGCATACACTCGTCTGACCAAATCTTAGAGATGAGTTGGTGTATGCACTCAACCAATTCATCCCCAGCTGCCTTGAAAAGTTCGGCCGATAAGCCGTCAGGTCCAGCAGCCTTGTAGAATTTTAGCTTGGATATTGCTATCCTCACTTCGGTTTGGTCAGGTGGACGGAAATTTTGACTATCATTGCCTATGTTGAATGGTTCATTCTGCCTGACAGCGGGATGTTGGTCTTCTTCGCCGTTATACAGTCTGCAGAAGTAGTTTTTCCATATTCTCAGCACCGACTGTGATTCTGCTACGAGGTTTCCTTCTTCATCTCTAACTCTTTTTTTTTAAACTCCCGTACATTGTTCCTGAACTATAAGCTCTCAATATTCTCAATAGTATGCTTCTCATGCTTTTCTTTCTTCTTTTGGAGAAGCCGATGACCTTCCCGTCTCTTTTGCTCGTAGAGCTCACGAGCAGCTTTCGTGTTCCTTTGCAGTCCGCTTTATGTGCCTCTTGTTTTGCTGTATGCACTCGCCGGCATTCCTCTTCAAACCAGGGATTTCGCGGTGGTGGGCGTGCAAGACCCAGCACATCACTGTTGCCACTGGTCTTCGGCGCTTGGTGCTGATGTCATAGGAGTGATTGAGAGATTTCGGGATACATGTTCAGTGAATAGTCTGGCGGTCTCTTGCGAATGTAGCTTTTCGACGTTAAATTTTCTCACAGTGATTCTTCTTTGTTACTCAGTTTGTGATATCCGCATTCGTACATTAGCTACAACAGGGTTATGATCCAAGTCAATGTTGGCCGCTCGGAAGGTCCGAACATCGAGAATACTGGAGGCATATCTTACGTCGATCGCAATATGTTCAACTTGTTTGATCGTTTCATGATTATTGGACCGCCATATCTGCTTATGAATATTGGGATGAGAAAACCATGTGATTGCTGTGGCGACGTTTCGCCCCACAGCGAAATAAGTTAGCCCTTATCCGTTATCAGGCGTGATGTAGTGTAGGCTCGGCTTACCGACTGACCTACGGATACGGTAGAAGGATTCTACCCGCTAGAGTTATAACCTTAGTTCTGGGAGGCAGCACTAAGGAGGAAAGGGTCCAAAAGGAGACTACCTATCGTCAACATACGAGTACAGGCTCTACGCGATATGGACAATCAGCGGCTTTCGAACCATTTCGGATGAAGCCGCATTTGTTATAGCTGGAATGGTCCCCATCGACATCCTCCCAGATGAGATGTTCAGAATATACCATATAACAGAGGAGCATTGAGTCAGCACGACGCAACTGGAAACAAGGCGCTAAAAATTGAAGAAAGGGTAGCATCAGCAGCTATATGGCAAGCTCATTGGGCTAAAATAACCAAAGGCTGATTGACATACAAACTGATACCGACAATCCAAAGCTGAATAAGTCGAAAGCTTGGAGACTGCAACTACCATCTTACGCTGTTTCAGTCTGGTCACGGCGGTTACCGCAAGTATCTCCACCGATTTGGACACGACAGCTCACCATTCTGCCCGAAATGTCCAGATGAAGATGGAGATACGAAGCACGGACTATTTTACTGCACACGCTTCATGGTATGGAAAATTACTCTGTCCAGCCTGTCGTTATGTTACGGTCGGAAGAGAATTGGATGGCAATACGAGTATGTTCTTTCGTAAGAGGCGAGGCGCAGTCCTGGCATCGATTATTCGGGCTTGCGAATCCTGCACGCTAGTAGCAAGAGCTATTAGTATCTTTGTAGGATTACCACATTTCTTGGCGCAACCAACTAAAAAAAAAAAAAAAAAACACGCATATTGTTATATCTTGGAATTTGTTTAATAAAAAACGCGAACGTACACTTCAAATAATTATCTTTATTATAGGTTTTTACACTTCGACATCTTATTAAAGACTGTCCTAAATATGACAGTTTATAGAGAGCTTAACTCACTCCTATATTATAGATATATGATACATCCATGTACAATATATTCATTCATATACGAGTACAACATCTCCTCACGTAAGATATATTTTAACAACTTCAAAAAAATTCTTATGGTCACGTAAAAGTAGTGTATATTTATATGTGTTATGTGTATAATTTAAACTAGTATAATTCATTCATTCATTTTCAATGGCCTGCTAATCCTTCATGAGGGTCGCGGGGGTAGGATACTCAGGTGGACTCTCCATCCTTCTCGATCCTCCGCCATCGACTCCAATTCATCAGGGAGAATCCCTAAGCGGCTCCAAGAGAGATGTCGGACTTGATCCAACCATCTATTTCTGGGCCTTCCGCGAAGTCGTCTACCTGATGGCACGGCAACCATGGCGCGTCTTGGAAGCCGGTCTGGGGGCATACGCACTACGTGACCAAACCATCGAAGCATAGATCGTTCCATTCGGAGAAGTAGCTGCTCAACGTTGAGAGCCTCGCGTACTCTGGTGTTGCGCACTCGATCCCTACGAGTTATTCCAACAACACCGCGAAGGAACCTCATTTCGGCAGCTTGTATCCGCGATCTTATTCTTTTGGTCACTACCCAAATTTCATGACCATAGGTGAGAGTTGGAACATACACCAAGTTAAAAACCGATAGCTTAGCTTGAATACTAAGTTCGGCCTTCCTTATAACAGATTGGCCAAGCTCTCTCAAAATTGATCCAGCCTGACCAATTCTACAGGATAACTCGGCATTGCTCCTCCCATCACTCGTGAATAAAACCCCGAGGTACTTAAACTTCTCCACCTGCTTCAGTGGGACTCCACTAACATGCAGAGTGCACTGAATGAGTTTTTTGGAAACGACCATTACTTCCGATTTGTTCACGTTGATCTTCATTCCAGCATCATCACAAACGGCTACAAACCTTTCGAGTGCGCGCTGAAGTTCGGTTTGAGAGGACCCAAGGATGACCAAATCATCCGCAAAGAGCAGATGACTAATCCTTAGGTCTCCCACTTTGAAACATTCCCCGCCACGGCTGCGCTGCAACATCCAATCCATATATACAATGAAGAGGAGAGGTGACAAAACGCACCCCTGGCGGAGTCCAACACCCACAGTGAAAGGTATTGATTTAACACCGTTTATCCGAACACAGCTTTTACAGTTTGTATATAAAGACTGAATCGCCCTTAACAGGGAACCATCGATCCCATACTCCTGCAGAACACTCCAGAGTTTGCCTCGAGGAACCCTATCATATGCTTTTTCCAAATCCACAAAACAAGTGTAGACAGGTTTGGCATATTCCCAGGCTTTCTCAAGAACCATTCTGAGAGTGAACAACTGGTCGGTTGTGCTTCTACCGGGACGGAAACCGCACTGCTCATCCCTCAAACTGTCCTCAACCACAGCTCTGGAACGCACTTCTAGCACCTTAGCGAAGACTTTTCCAGGGAGACTTAAAAGAGATATACCCCTGTAGTTGGCGCAATCTCTTTTGTCCCCTTTTTTAAAAAGAGGAACTATCACCCCCATTTGCCAATCACCAGGTGTTTCACCGCATTCCCAGGCCACTTTAATGACACGCGAGAGCCATTGCACTCCCTCTTTACCTAAAGCCTTGAGCATTTCTGGCCGAATTTCGTCCACACCAGCAGATTTGCCAACTTTTAGCGCTTTGATCGCCAAAGTTACTTCCTCTACCGTAGGCCTACTTTCCGCCCAACTCTCGACCATAGGTCTGTCATCTTCGGTGCCCTGTTCGGGATTGAGCAATTCTGAAAAGTGCTCGCTCCATCTGCGTAAGATGTCCTCCTCATTGGAAAGAAGTCTACCGTCTTTGGATTTGACTCCTTCAACGATATTCAACTTTTTTTCTCTGAGTCGGCGGACGGTCTGCCAGAACATCTTATTTGCAGATCTGTGGTCACGTTCCAATTATTCGCCAAACTCCTTCCAAGACCGTTCTTTCGCTGTTTTCACAACTAATTTGCAAGTTCTTCGCGCCTCAGTGTACCGATTTCGAGAATCGGAGTTCCCCAAGTGAATCCACACCTTAAAGGCTCTCTTCTTCTCTCTGATGGCTTCTTGAACTCCGGGCGTTTTAAACCAAGCAGTTCTTTTCTCACCACCAGCCGCCACACCAAGCCGCTTCACTCCACAAACATCTCCCGCAGAGGCAATAACCGCTGTTGAAAACAGTTGCCATTCTTCCTCTACATTTGATGGAACAGTTGGAATTCGTTCAAACCTTTCAGATATTTGCCGTGCAAATGTCTCCCGTATCTCATCGTCCTGTAACCTCTCCCATCGTATGCGTGTAACCATCCTTGGTTTACGCTTTGGTAGGGGAGGCACTCTCTCGCTAAGATACAATTTGCACAGCACTAAGTGATGATCAGTTGACAGTTCGGCCCCTCTCAATACGCGAACATCACAAACCATTCTCTTCAGACACAATGGTACCACAAAGAAATCGATCAGCGACTTCTGCTGAAGACTCTGACGGTACCACGTGTATTTTGGAATATCTTTGTGTGGAAAGATGGTGTTCATGATGGATAAGCCATTTTCACAGCAAAAATCCAACAACCTCTCTCCGTTCGCGTTTTGATCAGGATCACCGTTCCTCCCAATCACACTCCCCCATGTCATAACATCTACACCCACATGAGCATTGAAGTCACCCATCAGGACAAAAGAATCCATATCTGCAACCTTTTCAAGGGCAACATCAACTTCATCTAAGAAAGCTGCGTACTCTGACAGAAGGTTCGGTGCATACACCTGCACCAATGCCAGAGTTGATCTTTCAAGCTTGAGCTTTAAGATCGCAACTCTCCCTCCTAATGGTATCCACTCCAATACTCTGTCTGTCAACCTGGGACTTGTGAGTATCCCCACTCCCGCCCGAGCAGACATTGAGGGTGCGACTCCTGACAGGAAGAGCTTTCACCCACCCGAAAGGTCCACAGTTTTAGAACCTCTCTGCTTTGTTGAAGAGACGCCAACTATATCTAGTCGACTTTTAACAGCCTCCCCAACCAGCTCAAGATCCTTCCCTGTGAGCGATGAGACGTTCCATGTGCCTATCCTAAGTCGATGCCGTTGTCAAATCTCAGAGAGTCCATCTGTGCCCCTATCGGGGCACAGCGCGTTCACCCCTTGACCCCCGTAATGGTTCGCGAGACCATTGACAGGAAGCTCGTAGCCATTTTGGGTTTGACCCGGCCGGCTGCCGAGCGGGACAGGCCGACCACCAGACGCTCGCATCCTGACACCCTTCAGGCCTGGCTCCAAAGGATTCCCTGGCTTACCAGGCTTGGCAATATCCGAGGCCGGTCGTCTTCTACGTGTCATCATGGGGTGTGCGCTTTGTTAGCCGTGACTGGGTTGTATGGATGGGAATAACTATTTAAGTTACCCCATCCGCACATCCCAGTCACGTTGCCCGCCCCCCACCACGAGGAGGTCAGCTGCCAGGGGGGCATATAATGATATACAATATATATTTTTTATTTTTATTTTTTGTATTATATAATATTATATACCTACATAGTATTAAATAATTTATTCACAAATAAATCTATCTACAGGTTTAACAACCCTGTCTGACCTTGTTACATAGCCTGCTTCTTCAGTTGGTACAGAAGTATTCACTTTGTTGTTGTTAATGTCAGGTGGTACGTCAAGGTGTGGCGATGGTTCTGTTGATTTATTTCGTAAAGTAACAAAAGGATCATAATTTAGCAATTTAAATTGAGGCTCATGTATTGACTTCCTTAAATGAAGTGAATTGCATCGAAGTTGTTTATTATCTTCAGTATGAACGATATACGATCTTGGAGAACTATGAGGTCTCCTTATTTGAGCAGGATGCCAAATTTTATTTCTTTGTACTACTACATTTTCTCCTGTTAAAAACTTACTTTCATTAATATTTCGTATGCCTTGCTCATGATATTTCTTATAATTATTTTGATCTTTTCTTGACATACTTTGAGTATTTTTAACAACATTAGATTTCAAAAGATCCTCATGTATTAGAACTTTTGTTCTTAAAATTCGACTCATTAAAAGCTGCGACGGCGTAGCACTAAAACCCACAATTTGAGAATTTCTGTAAGCTAATAAAGCACTCATTTGTTTTTCTAAGCAATTGTCTTGCTATATGTACCCCTTTTTCGGCTTAACCATTACATCGGGGATATAAAGGGCTTGGTGTTGTCACATTGATATTCCATTCATGAGCAAATGCTTTGAAATCAAAGGAGTTAAATGGCATATTGACTTGTTTTTATTTTTACTACAACTAAGTATTCGACTTATCAAGTAGTTTTCGTTTCGCGAAATAATGACGTTTTGCAGGCACCTTCCCATTATTTCGCGAAACGAAAACTACTTGATAAGTCAAATGGCATATTGTCACAAATTATTTGATTTGGAGTCCCGTGTGTTGAAAAAATACCTTTTAATACTGCAATAACTGATGATGTTGTTTTGTTTACTAGTTGTTTAATCTCTAACCATTTCGAATAATAATCGACCAAAACAAGATATGGCTGATTTTGGAAGTCAGGAATGTCACATCCAACTTTAAAGAAAGGAATATCTACAAGTTCTTATGTTTGCCTTTTGGATTGAGTTTTGCTCCTGAACTTTTCCAGAAGTTAAATACAAAATATTTCTGGCATCTGCCAGGAACATTTATTTATTTTGATGATATTCTTGTGTTCGGGAAAGACGAAATTGAGCGTGACAATAACTTAGAGGGTGTTGTTAAAAGGGCAAAAGAACTTAATATTAAATTTAATCCAATGAAATTTCAATACAAGCTTACTGAAGTCAAATATTTAGGATATTTGTTTTCGAAAGATGGCATTGCTATTGACTTAAAGAGAATTAAGGCAATAGAAGCCATGAGAAAACCCGAAAACAAAAAGGAGCTTCAAAGTTTCTTCGGATTCGTTAATTATTTAAGAAATTTTATAAAAAATTTGTCACAACTAATATCTCCTTTACGTGAACTTTTAAAAAAGGATGTTAAGTTTTTATAGTTGCAAAACCGTACAAAAGCATTCGAAGTGCTTAAAAATAAAGTGTCAACAGCACCGATCTTACAAAATTTTACTGAGTCTTCACCAATTGTTATTCAAACAGATGTAACACAAAGTGGAATAGGTAGGTGCATGCTTCAAAACAATAAACCAGTATGCTATGCTTCAAAGTCATTGAGTAGTGCAGAATCGTTATATGCACAAAACGGAAAGGAATTGTTTTCGCGTGCCAGATGTTCCACTACTACATATACGGAAGACCTGTTAAATTTTTGACCGATCATAAGCCACTTGTTGCTATAATGCAGAAATCTGTAACCAAGGTCCATTCTAATCGACTTCAACGAATGAAGTTAAGACTCTTAAAGTATGATCTAAGCCTCGAGTACTTGCAAGGAAAAGACATGCTAATAGCGGATACTCTTTCTAGAAATTTTATTCAATCAAATTCAGATGATGTTGACTGTACCCTTACTGAAGTAGTGCATTCGGTAGAAATATCAGAAAGCCGCATTGATCAAATCAAAAAGAAATTGTTGTCTGACAATGAAATGATGTTATTGTTAAAGATATGCAAAGTAGGATGGCCAAATGACCTCAAGCGAGTTGATTTTTTAATTAAAAAATATTGGCCAATACGGTACGACATTTATGTCGAAAATGATCTTTTGTTTTTCAATAAACGCATCATTGTTCCCTTTAAATTAAGGCAAAGATTTCTTCAAACCCTTCAGGAGGCCATCTTGGAATAACCAAAACAATGGCGATGGCGAGAACTTGTGTTTTTTGATCAAATATTTCATCGGACATTGAAAAATTAGTTTTTAGTTGCAGAGTTTGTAAAAAATTTCAGTGTTCAAACACAAAAAATTGCTTTGATTCCGCAAGAAATTCCAGATATTCCTTTCTTTAAAGTTGGATGTGACATTCTTGACTTTAAAGAAAGGAATACTTGGCTGCTTTAAGCAAGCGCCAGTTTGTGTGGGGACAATAAAATGTCGAGTTCGATGATGATGATGTACACGCCTTGGTGGCGTTTCTTCTCCGACAGATTCCTCTCAAAACTGACATTTGCTTGCACAAGCTTGCACGGTATTAGTACACATGCATTGGAGAAGGTTCCTTTTTGGTGCAAGCAGGTATAATCGAAATTCGATCAATCTTCAAGCTGCTTGCACAATTAAAATGCTTGCAGTTACGTGTGCATTTACGTCAATGCCCCAGTGATAGCATTAATGGCACAAGTCCTTAAAATTAGAATAAGTTAACACTTAAGCAGTAAGGTTATGAAAAAGCCCCAGCAGTTTTCTCGGAGACAGTCCACAGCGCTTAACGTAAACCTCTCGATTTTTCAACATACTCGTTTCAGAACTTTCGTAAGTTGGCCCTTTATTTTAAGTCCTCGGGGTAGCCGCTCAATTTTACGAAACACCTTGTACGAGTAAAGTGTATGGGGTTGGTCTTTACAATTATTTCATTATTTCCTTGGTTTAGTGCAAGATGTCGTAATAACTATCACATGACATTGATGGTTTTTGCACCAAACCTTGGATTTTTTAGGCTATGGTCAAACTTGGCATACCCTATCGGATAAAAACAAAAGCCTATTTTTACACGAAAAGAAGGTATGTTACGTAATCACGAATACATATATATTCAACGAATAGTTTGATCACAAAAATGGTTGCAATCCATCTTACTGGATCACCACTATCTGCTCTAGATGCACGTACTTACAGAGTCACACTACGTGTTGCTTGAAAAATATTGCATGCCTAGCACCCGGATGGTAGGCTGATGGTATGCGAATGAGGAGCCTGGATAAATATACTTGACCAGCAAGCAACGAAGCTCAACATGCATTAAAGTAGTCAAATCCCAGACGAAGACTTTGATACTATGAATATTTTGGAAGGATTTTCCAATGTAAGACATTCTTGCTTATGGTCGACTCCTGTTCGAACCCAGTAACCCTTCTTTATTCCACATTTGTGATTTGTGTCTTAATGTATTGCATAATAAAATAGCTTTTAAAAGCCGAAAGTTAAAAAAAAATTAAATTTGTAAATGATGTGCTGTTCAAAAGTGTTCTTGTGTGTGTCACTATCAACTAGATAATGACTTTTACTTAATTTACGTAAAGGGATCTTACAGCACATTTCCATTTTCGTTTTAACTATACGCCACTGACCCAAATACAAATAAATCAAGAAATGCTTACACCTCTATTAGGATCCTAGCACACGGAAGAGTGAAATGTTTATTGTTCTACCTAATAGCAGCCCACGATAAGAGTCACCGGACCAGTAAATTTTTTATTGGTTTAGCGTGTGGCATCATTAAAGTCGTAATAGTGCAACATTTAGTCCGTTTTTATGCTAAATTTATACGTGAGCTACCAACCAGAACAGCTGTTAACGTACTTTGGAGTAGAATCACTAATAACGACTGCGTCTCCATTGTACTACGTACGCGTGTTTTCAGAGAGTTTATCTTTCTGAAAATATGCATCATCGCTAATAAACCAATAAAATTTGTTTATGTCTTTTGATTTTTAAGCCACCCAAACTTAAGTAAATTTACAGGCAATAATAAATAATTCAACAAATATGAATACATGTTTTCTCGAAGGTCTTTGGTGTCGATATGATTCAATTCGCAGCGTTATTGTTCATCTTGCTTTAGTATGTACGAGTATCGATAAAAAATTTTAACTTTTATGAGCGTATTCATCATTAGAATGAATCATGTAAACTTGACCAGTTTTATTTTGGTACCGGTTTCTACATGACGCGAATCTCGTACAGACATCTGAAAACCGTCTTAAAGAGCTTAATACGAACACGTTATGCTTTCAATTGCTTTTAATTGCTTTTACGAGTAAATAGGTAGGAAACATATTTTTTCATCCAAAGATCCCAAGGATATTTTAAATCCAGAGATGACGATAATGAAGTTAACCTTTCAAATTGGGATGATATTAATGGTTTAAGATTTATATTTGACGCCAAGGACATAGGAACCTTTCTCTCAAAGCGATGGTGTAAGGACTTTAATCGCAATCTAATTATGCTGAACGGCGACAATAAATACATAGACTAGTTCTTACAAATTTTTCTCCGCAATCAACACCGTCCATTAATAATAGAGGCTTGCATAAAAATTTCTTTGGTCCTTTTAACCCCTTGACCGAGATGGAAATTAAACAAAGCATCCTGGCAGAATTCTTCAACTTCAGACCTAGATTCCAATATTCGATGGATTCCCCCGATATCGGAAACTACGAGAGATTTGTTAGCACTCTACTAGCTACTGCGAAAACAGATATTCCACACGGGTCCCGAAAGAAATACATACCTGGTTGGAGCGCAAAAACTGATGGACTCTATATATATTTCTTGCTAAGTGTTGACCCCGAAGTTGCAGAACAGCTTGTACAATCCCTTGATCATACCCACGGGAAAAAATGGACACAACAACGATAAGTTTGAATGTGCAGGGTCTCAGCGAAACTGACTATATTTTGTGTAAAACCTACACAACAACAATGCTGGAACGTTTTTGAACAACAAGAACGCTTGGAAACATACTATTCAGTGCTGACGCATATTTCCATGTCGATGGTTATATGTGTATATAGAACATGTGTTACTTGTGTCTCAACAACCCTACAGTACGCCATCAAAAAATGTCCAAAAACCACAGCGTGTTGTAGGATTTCTGCCTAAAGGATAATTGGCGCTTAATTTTTTAACCAGGGAGAAACAATAATGGCTGAAGTGTATTGCGGAATGATCGACAAGTTTCTGTTGCCGCAACTGCAGCTGTTTCCCTAGTACAACAACAGAACGCTATTTCAGCCAAACGGTGCAACTCCGCACACCTGTAGGGCCTGGATGGAGATGTTGAGGGCAATTTTTCCGAGTAAATTAATTAGCAAGTATGGAGACATTCCCTGGCATCCTCAGTCGCTGGGTCTCACACCATGCGACTTTTTTTGCGGGAAAACCTCAACTCAAAGAGTTACAATAACAATCCTCGAACGTTTAAAACCCTAGAGGAAAATATCCACCGTAAAGCTGCGGCCATTGAGTCCGGCTGCAAGAATGCCTGGAAAGAGACGGTCGAATATTAGACGACATTGTCTTTAAAAAATGTAAATGGCATTGTTAAGCTTTAATTTATAAAAATAAATATTAAGGTACAAATTGTAGTTATTTTCTTTTTTTTATTTTAAACTTGATCATTTCCCGCTGGATATATTTTACTTCTTCTATCTGGTGGTTTAAGGCACCAGTTTTAAGAAATGTTTCCTCAAGACCTTACTACAACTTTGACCTCTTCATTTGTTAAAAATATTTGTCCTCCAAATGCTTTTTAAATTGGGGTATAGACAAACATCACACCGAGATAGATCAGGTAAATAAGGAGGATCCGGCACAAAGCCATAGTTGTGGATTTCTGGTGAAACTAAACTTGTTTCCTCAA
Source organism: Brachypalpus laphriformis (assembly GCA_945910035.1). Taxonomy (NCBI): domain Eukaryota; kingdom Metazoa; phylum Arthropoda; class Insecta; order Diptera; family Syrphidae; genus Brachypalpus; species Brachypalpus laphriformis. The sequence goes on from OX246753.1 coordinate 43,095,203, forward strand.
TATTCCTGCATTCTCTTTCATTACTTCCTTACATAGCCGATAAAAAAGACTGCAGTTGTAGTCGGAGTTAATTAATTGAGCCTTGATCAATCAACCATGATGATTAAAGGGAATCAAAGCCTCACAAAAACCGACGCCTTTTCATTATTCGCTGATAATTAAACTGTAGTTTTCTTCGGAGCTGGGGGAGCTGGGAGTGGGCGCCGTGGCGTAAGTGGTTAGTGTGTCGGATTATTGCTCGTGAGGTTCCAAGTTCGAATCCCAGAAAACACGAAAAAGTTATTTCACGGTCCCACCTGTCGCGAACGTCTGACAAACATCCGAGACGATGTTTGTTGTCTCGAAAAAGCTTCTCAAAACAAATTGCCCTTCGGATACGGCACTAAACTGTAGGTCCTTTCCATTCGTGTGAAAAATATAACGCACACAACACGTGTGGTTGCGAGAAACTAGGCTCTGGCCATTATTGCGCCAAATATTTATTTAATTTTTTTTTCTTCGGAGCTGGTGGCCGAGATCGTCTCCACTCTTCTGATTGATATTTGGCCTCACGGCTATAGCATTGAATTCAGGTCTCATATGGTATCGCAAATCCTCTGAAGCGGCTCGAAACTGCTCCCAACACTCGCGAGATATCATCAGTCGATTGCGTTTTCTTAAACCAAAAGCAGTTTTGGCACCCATCTTGCAGAAAGTTTTGACAACTCAAGTTTGGTTTAAATAATATTTTGGATCCATCTATACGAGATGCCGATGATCTCAGCTACCTCGCTTATCTTCTGCGGTCTTCCATGACCAGATTACAAATTTGTTTGATGTTTTCCGGAGCGAGTAATCTTCAATGCTCCTCTCTCGTCTATGTTTGAATTCGGCTACCTATACTCTGTTCAATTTATATTTTCAGTACAGGGCTTATGGAACAGCTTTCTCAAACACACTGGTGCCTGCTGGTGTTTTCATCGGACTCTACTTAAGAAATTGCCACTGAAATTAAAAACAGAACCCTGAGTTACATTGAAATTGTTTTTGTAATATTCCATAAACCCACGTACATTCGAACATAAGCTTTCTGCTCCCCGGCGGTGAAGAGACTGATCGCCAATTAGCCTCTCGCTTATTGCGTTTATTAAAAAAAAAAAAAAACACATTGATTCAGAGTTACCATTCGTCCGTTGATGGAAATTATAATACCATTTTCTTTGGTTTTTGCTTTGGAGATTTCAGAAATGAAGCTTTCTTAGAGCTTTTGGGATTTTAAGTTTTAGGAAAAAGGTGTTGTCGCTGCGTGTTTTTCTGCTTACATCTTTTCGTTTTTTTTTTTCTTGAATAAAAAAAAACGGTTAAAATGCAGCTATTCAAAATTTGTTGGCTATTTGTTTTAAGGAAGAATTACTATTTGAGCATGTTTTTGATGGAGTTCGGTTCATTTATTAATTGCAATTTTGATTTTGAAGTGCCAATATAATATTTAAAATAGTGCAGTGCAATAAACATTTACATACATTACATACATTTACGTTTTTTAAGTTTTTTTTTCTGCGATTTATTTTTAAGTCAAAAGAGATTAGGCCTTCTGGGGGACTCTTAAAAATATGCGCCTACTATCTTACCTCTTGGTGGTGTGGAAAAGGATAGATTTAATTTAATTTAGATTTAGTTTAATTTTTTTAGATTTAGTTTACGGTCTACATATTTCTGTTCATGAAATCTTAATAAAGAGTTGGTAACCCTACCGACATTTGTGAGAGAATTATGCCAATTTATGATATTCACTACGGCAACCATGTGAAAGCTTTGAAATGGAGATAGCTTATTGAAATCCATAATAGTAAGGGTGAAAGGCAAATAGCCTATCGTCCCTGTACTGAAAATATAAATTAAGCAGAGTATAGTTCTTAGCGCTTGTTTTTGATAGCGCAGCCATGATATATTCATAGATCTACTTCTTTTAAAACAGGTGCTTTAAAAGCACCACTTTTGATTTTTTTTCTATATTTTAATAATTGCTTTGCTTTGCCTCACTAATCTATCACTATCTTCTTTGATAGCTTGGGTTCTATCTTCAGAGGTTGAGAATTTGAAAACCTAAATATTTTCAACCTTTGAAGCCTAATTCCCCACCCAAAACCAATAAAAAACATAAGGAATTATTGTTGCATAAAATAAGTATATTAAATTTCTTCAGTCCACAACAATGGTACTTTTTAACTAATAAAAAAAATCTTAATCTACGACATTCTTTGAATTCTCTACATATTGATCACAGAAGCTTTCATCTTCAGCAGTCGACCTCTTAATAATTGACATGATCTTCTCCACTACCCTCTTCAGACCCCGATAATGATGAGTGAACTGTGATTGCTTCACTCTTAGTCACACCTTCCTCGATGGTTTTATTCAAATTCTCTTCAGATTTTGATAAGGCAGGTACCTCTGTTGAAAATTCTTTATCATCAGAAGTGTTAACAGCATTGCCTTCAGTATTTTCCACGGCTAATAGATCATTTTCTCTATCTATTACCGTCTTAGTTGTATTTGCTTTTGAAATATCTGAAGCTGGTTCACCTATATGGACGTGAATGTATTTGTTTTCAGTCACTGCCAACACAGGCACTTCTGTGGAGCCTTCCAAATGTTTTTCGTTAGAATTGGCTAATGCTGGCAAATCCGTGATTGATTCATTTTGAATTGGATCATCAGTTTTAGGGAAAAGCTCCTCAAGATTCTTATTTTCACTTGGTTTGGACACATCAACACTTGGGATATCTGTACTTAATTCAGTGTTTACTTGTTCGTCGATTTTGGTTAACGTTTCTTCAGGTAGTGCCAGTGCTGGAACTTCTGTGGCCGCTTCGAGATTTAAGTCATCATGAGCTTGTGTCACATCCAAGTTTGGCAGCTGTGTGCTTGATTCACTTTGCGGTGCATTACCAGCAATGATTTTCCTTAAGATTTCCTCAGTTATTGGCAATTCAGGGGAAGCTTCTTGATTTGTGCTGCCTTTTGTAGGGTTCACATCCTCCAATGTTGGAATTTCTGTACTTAATTCAATCTCAGATACATCGTTCTGATAGAATTGGCTTATATTTTCATTAGTAATTGGTACGCCTATGGGGATTTGAATTTTTTTGGTTAAAATGTCTATGAGGTTTGGAGTAGCAGGTTGCTCTGTAAAATCTCCAATTTCTTCAGCAGCATTGGTAACACCTTCTTCATTTTTGGGTGAAGCTGTGGATTCATTTTTGCCATCTGCGTTTATTTCGTTTTCACCTGCATAGTCTTTCAAATATTTTTCTGCATGGTCCTCAAAACTTGGCAAGCTTGGGTTCTCTGTGGATGCTTCTAGAGTCTTATCTTCAATGCTGTCAACGTTTGATAGGTCTGTACTCGATTCACTCGTTGTTACGTCTTCATCGATTTTGACCGAGTCGTCTTCTGATGTTGAAAAAGCTGGCGCTTCCGTGAATGCATTTTGAATTGCATTTTCTTCATATGTTGGTACAGCTGATGCCGCAGGTGTGGTTACATGTTCTTCAGGGGTTTCTCTGATTGCTTCCAAATCTTTGTCGTCAATATTCGCTGTTAGATCTGTACTGGTTTCTTTCTCTGCATCTTCATTTTCAACTGAATTGTTTCCACGTTGTTCAAGTATTGGTAACGTTGGTGCATCAGTAGATGTTTCAAAGGCATTATTTTCAGTGGAGCTATCTTCAATGGAAGGAGCATGAGTGAATAATTCAGATACCTTTTCTTCAGGCAAGTTGCTAACATCTTTTTCGTTGCTTGGTAACAGTGATGGCTCCATTTCGGATACACTTTCTTCAGTTATTGGCGATACTCCAGATGGTTCAATGTCTTCTTCTTTATTATTCTTGTCCGGTTGTATTTCGGTGGATGCTTCAATGTTCTCATGAACTTTGTTCAAAGTTTCTTCTGCGCTTAGCAATTGTGGAAGGCCTGTGCTGGCTTCATTCTCAGAATTTCGTTCTTGTTTCACAATATTTTCTTCAGTTGGTACTTTCGTGTCAATGGATAAGTTTTCATTTCCTTCAATTGTTGGTAGTGTTGGTGTTGCTTCAATATCTTTAATTAATTTGAGAATATCTTCTTCGGTCGTTGGTAAAGCTGGTACTTCTGTGCTGGTTTCACTGTGAATAGCATGCTCTTCGGCATACCAGACAACATTTGGAGTTCTTGCAATTTCTTCAGCAGATTTAACAGCATTTGCTTCAGTCACTGCCCAAGTTGGTACTTCTGTGCTCGTTTCACTGTGACTAGCATTATTTTCGGCAGACGAGCTCGTATCCTTGCCAGTTGTTAGAATTGTTGGTGATGCTTTGAAATCTTCAGTTGCCTTGGTAATATTTTCTTCAGATTCTGGTAGTTCTGTGCTGATTTCAGCACGATCAGAATCATCTTCGATGGATGAGCTTTTATTTGCTTGACTTGTTGGCAGCTCTGTCGATGCTTCAAAATCTTCTGTGCGGGTTTCATTTTGAGCCGCTTCATCGTTCACGGACGAGCTTGCATTTTCTATAGTTGTTGGTATCGCTGGTGTTACTCCAAGGTCTTCAGCAGATTTTACAGCGTTTTCTCCAGTCACTGCCCAAGTTGGGACTGTGCTTATTACATTATCTTCGATGGACGAGCTTTTATTATCGTTAGTTGTTGAAAGCGGTGGTGATGATTCAATGTCTTCAGTTGTTTTCACAATATTTTCCCCATTTGCAGGTAGTTCTGTGCTGATTTCACTGTAACTAGCATCATTTTCAATTGATGAGCTTGTATTTGCTTGACTTATTGGCAGCTCTGTCGATGCTTCAAGATCTTCCGTGTCGGTTTTATTATGATCCGCTTTGTTTTCCACAGACGAACTTGTATTTTCTATAGTTGTTGGTATCACTGGTGTTGCTTCAAGCTCTTCAGCAGATTTTGCAGCATTTTCTTCAGTCACTGCCCAAGTTGGGACTTCTGTGCTTGTTACATTATCTTCGGTGAATGCGCTTTCACTATCTTCGGTTGTCGATATCGCTGGTGATGCTTCTAGGACTTCAGTTGTTTTCACAATATTTTCTTCAGCTACAGGTAGTTCTGTGCTGATTTCACTGTGACCAGTATCATATTCAGTGGATGAGCTTGTATTTTCTTCACGTTTTGGCAGCTCTGTTGATGCTTCAAGATTTTCTGTGCTAGTATCACTGTGAGACACATCATCTTCAATGGAGGAGCTTGCCTTTTCTGCAGTTACTGGTATCGCTGGTGTTGATTCAATCTCTTCAGCGGATATTACAGCATTTTCTTCAGTTACTGGCCAAGCTGGTACTTCTGTGCTTGTTGCTTTACCTTCGAAGGACGAGCTTGTATTATCCTCAGTTGACATTGGCGTTGGTGAAGCTTCAGGATCTTCAGTTGCTTTTACTGTATTTTCATCAGCTGGCAGTTCTGTGGTAATTTCTTCTTGACCCACATCATTTTCAACAGACGTACTAGCATTCTCTTCATTTCTGGGCAAAATTTGCGATACTTCAAGTCCCTCAGTTGCTTTAACAGTATTTTCATCTGTCACTGGTATTTCTGTTGATGCCCCAAGATCTACGTCTTCCGACAGAGGTGATTCTGGCTTAATGGCATTATGCCGCTTGGACACATGTTCTGCAGGTAATCTGCTTCCATTGCCTAGAGCATTTTCATCTTCTGACAACGCTGACTTTTCATTACTGACTTCTTCCTGTTCGGCAAAACTCTTCCCTGACACTGAAATTTCTGGTTGCTGATCTGGTGCATAGTGTCCACTTCTTGGCAATGCTGGTGGGACGGTGCCAATCTCAACTAAAAAAGAAATATTCAAAGTTAGAAGGGCAAGGATCTCCAACATTTCTTAATCCTACCTGGTGTACGTCGATATCCATTTTCATCAGCAATGTAATAGTTTGTTCCGTATCTTCCATCAGCATACCTCTCGGAGACATAACCCTCATAGACTTGAATCGTTTTCCCATTCACAACTTTGTTGCTTATCCTTTGATATTGGATATGACCGTTGCTGAGGGCAGTTCTAAGAAAAAAATACGAAATCACAAATAGTTCTATCAAGGCTTGTATGAGTCAACTCACTTGAATTCAATGGTCCCGTTCTCATAAGTTCTATGGAATCGTTCGTCTTCCGTAATATCCTCATGGAAGTTCCGCTTTGGTACAGTCTCAGAATATTTATTCAGAGTTTCATCTATTAATGGAATACCCAATTTGGATGAGGGATTCACATCTGTGTCGCCTTCTAAAGTCCTTGGTGGTCCAAATAAATCCGATACTGTTGGTGCTGTTTGCGTATACAAAACAGCTGAAGTGAGAACACTTAGCCCCAAAAATAATCTCATCGGTCCCATTGTTGAAAGATTCAAAGTTGAATTCAAACTGCGCTCTGGGATAAATCTCCTGTGGATATTTATACTTAATTCGTTGTCCTTTTCGATATAGTCGGACGTTAAAATTCGCCGAATAATAAACTTATATTTAGTAACAAGCCAATTTCAAGTTTATATTTCGTGTTATACGTTTCAATATTCGATTCCGATTCACAAGGATGACCACAATAAACAAGATATTAAAATAAAATGATTTAATCAAACTGCTTTTATAATTGTGACAAGAGTCGTGAACTTGAAACTTGAAGAAGAACTTTTATATTTCAGGTACTTTCAGTGATTGCACTAGCTTAAGACTGATGTCTATAAGTGATAACAAAACATTCTTATAGGTTTTTTAATATCATTCTTTTCATTCGTCACGGCTTACGTTGCTGTATCTTAAAGTATAAGCAATCCGAAGCTCTTACTTGAATTTCATCGAAATTAAATTAATACGGGCCTTACCAGTTGACTGTATGCAAATGAATCATCTACTTAAAAGAATTCTACATGAGTAAAATTTTCATCTAAAGGAATGCGTTTAAAAGCGGTTCAACTGCGTCATATACCGGCCGGCGCTGGGTATTCGGTGTTAATTGTAGTTTACTTCAGAAGGTGTTTCTGGATTGGGTTTCTCATTTGAATACGTTGTGTACGTATGTAGGTAGAGGTATTACGTATGAGTAGGAAATGTTAATGAATTAGTCACATACAATGGGGAAGCCTGCTCTACTAACGTGACAATATTCGAATAAATTTTTCATTAAATGATGACGCGTATAAAGTATCTGTTGTGTTTTGGGTAAGCAGTCAGATTAGAACACGGGTAATTGATGTACTTCTGAGGTTTTTCTAAGAAAATAAAAAATGATTCAGGGCGGTGGATGTGATTTTTCGCATTAAGATGAATGAAAAGCTATAAAATTATCTAAAGATCAATGGAAAGATACAGCCTGAATGGTACTTTGAAGAAAAAGTTACTAATACTTATATTATTAGGAATTCCTTTGTAATACAATTGATTCATGAAATATCACCTTGGATAGTCTAATTAAGTCTATTTCTTTTTGTTCTTTGCACAATCAGCTTTATATTGGAGCACATGTATATGCAAAATATATTCAGTGGTTAATTTATATATAAAAAGTGATCGAGTTCCCGTATGTTTACTAAATATTCAAGAAAAACATTATATTAAGGTCATTGCTTGGTGCACAACAATTAATAAACCAAATTAGTATTCGTAAAGAAATCAGGCAGATTTGTTAAACAAATAATAATTGGTAACTGTATTCAGCGTTTAGGTGTTATAAGTTCAAATGTGTACACATGAGGAGGGTGAAGTTATCGTAGGAGTGTGAAAGAATAAGGGGTTTTGCAACTTGAGGTGTATTTACATGTGCACACAATATTTTGTATTATTTCATACTTCATATTTCATATATTCATATTAAAGGTTATAAATATGAAAACTTTTGTAATCATTATTAGCAATTTTCTTCCCTGATAGAAAACGGAAATTATGTGCATGATTATTTTATCTTTATAAATTTGGTCGTTTAATTTGATGGTCTATCTGCAATCTGAGGGCTCCATGGCTCAGTGATCATGGTCCCACTTCTCGCAAACGTTTGACAATCACCCGAAAGTACTGTTGTCCTGAGAAGGCCTCTCAAAAACAAAATAAAAATTGCCCTTCGGATACGGCACAAAACTGTAAGTTCCTTTGATTCGTGCGAAAAATATAGCGCACACAACACGAGTGGTTGCGAGAAGCTAGGCTTAGGCCCTTCATGGGCTCTTGCGCCATATTTGTAGTATGCATGTGTGTATGTATCTGGGAATCAATCAATTTATCAGTTAAATCTAGACTCATTAATTTTAAATGCTCCAGACCTGAAAGTTAAGACCGGAACACCTATGGAATCAACACACGCTCTGTCTGTCCTCGTAACTTCTGAACCATTTGACCTAGAGCGTCTTCATTTTTCTTTCTCTCAGTGATCTTGATGTCATAGAGGCTTTATTGTCAGTGAAGTCAAATGCAGCTGGGTTAGATGGGATTTATTCTAAATTTATTAAATTGTCATCGCTAGTCATTCTACCTTATGTCACTCACATTTTCAATATCATTACCATACCTCCTTATTTATTTATTTGTTTTTAAACTACGCACTCTTGTTTTCTAAACTGGTAAGTGGTGAGCTAACTGGTAGGTACGATTAGAACTGGTGTACCTCTAAGGTTGTAAAACTCTGCAGCGTTCACATGTACGCAGATAATGTGTTACTAGTTCATTAAAATATACTGCATTTAACATGAATGAAGATCTTCGTATTATGCTGAGGTGTGCGTAGGCTAATAACATTTTCCTACATCTGCCTAAAAATATAGGAGGTCATCCTTTCTTCTGCTGCAGATAAGGGAATCAAATATCGAATATGTTGAGTCTGTCCGAAATCTAGGTATAACCCTTAATCGTACCTTATGTTGGGATCTTTGCATATTGTAACAATTAGAAAAGTTGATGACTGTCTCCGTCTGCTTTGGACTTCACGTGCCTGTATACCAACAAAAATGAAAATGCTTCTTACAAAAACCCTAATATTGCCCATTTTAGTAAACTCAGTAAGGTTAACTACAGGTCTAAAGGGTCCTGAGATCCTGCTACATCTCAAGCCATTGCAACCAACTATCCGTAGTCTTCCCAAGTATAGCTTGCAGCGCCACCTTCTTAACGAGGCAGTCATCGGACATCTTTAACACAGTCAATCTGCAGCTTTAAAGTCATAATTAATAGAGCCGACATACCAGTTCTAACCATGAGCACATAGTTCGAAGCACTGGGAGGTAGTTGACATACTCTCTTGCTATACATCTCAGCAGTTTTTCTACCATATCATACCTTTCTCTACCCCATGCCTGAGGCGCATAAAACAAAATGGATTCGGAAACTGCATTGAATACATAGTATTTGCTGCTGTGAGTTATGAACAACAATATTAAGACTTTTGGTGCAGCAAGCTCCTTGACCACTTCGATGCTGGCTCCTTTATAGTGTCACTTTTCATTGGAGCAGGTTCTTCCTCCCCTATTTTTAAATATCAAAACCTTGGATTTATCGAGATTTACTGTAAGGCCCCATAGGTTGCAGTACCATAGGCGAACCCCACAGGCGGATCAGTAGAAATGCGGTGAAGTGTGAGGGTTGTGATCCCTTGTTTTCGGATCATAGCCTCGCTGATAAAAAGGAAGAAGAAAGTTGCAGTACCACTGTAATCCGTTTATCATCAGCTACAGGGTTTCAGGTAAATATGCCAGCATTCTGACATCATCCGCAAAAAGTAAGGTCATAATTATGTCCCCCACATACTCAACATCTCTTGGCAGAAAGTCCTTCAGATCTTCAATGAAAAGGGCAAATTAGTTCGAGGTTAGAGTGCATCCCTGACGTACACCAGAATTTTCTTGGAATCACTCGGATTGTTTCTCACCATTCCACACAACCGCCCTAGAATGTTCATATAGCTTTTGAACAGCCCGACCAAACTTTAGAGACATTTCCATTACTTACATCTTATACAACAAAGCGTTTCGGCCTACCATATCGAAGGCTGCCTTAGAATCGACGAAAAACGCATAAAGTTGTTTACCCCCTGATCGATGATAAAAAGGATTGCCCAATACAATCCTTAATATGAAAACCTGTTCAACGGTGGACCTGGCCGAAAGCCGGCTTGGTATTCTTTTAGGGTAAATATTTTGTAGCTTGTGCTAAGAAAGGAAATACCTCAATAATTAGCCGGGTCTGATGTGCAGTTTTTTTGTGGATTGAAAAAATGAAAGCCTCTTTAAATTTGCTCTGAATTACATCGCCCCCTAGCACCACATTAATTAGAAACGCCAGCCTCCTGCAGACCTCTGCACTGTCATACTTGTAGAATTCGGGGGGTATTTCCCAGGAGTTTTCCATCCTTGCACCTCCATAACGCATTTATTACTTCGTGGTTGGTGATGACCACATCCAACCAAAGTCAAGTTTGGAAGTGGTCGGTTGTGTTTTTGGTTCCTTGCCTTAAGTTTAAGTATAAAATCTTAAATAAACCCTAAAATCAAACTAAAGTGTGAGAAAGTAAAGAATAAAAGACAGTGACTTTCTAATTTTTGAATTATCCTTTCATACTCTGTGTGAAATCGTTTATATTTACTGCCTTCCTTACCAACCAAAATCTTTTCGAAGTAATAAAATTCATATTTTTCTCTTTGTTTCTCAAAAAATACACATAAATTTTGTCTCCCGTAATTTTAAATATGCATGTATGCAGTGATTGCTTTCTCAACCTCCCCGCCGAAGGGGATTTCGTGTAATCGCCGAATGCACTATGGATGCAATACGATCTCAGAAAAATCCTATAGGAAAATGACCGCTGCAAAAAAGGAGGAGTGGAGATGCTCTACCTGCAGAAAGGAATTGCAAAACGGTGCGACGGTAGAAGGTACGCTGAAGTCCATACCAGTGAAAACTACACCAACTCAGCCACCACCGAAGAGAACGAGACGTGCTAGTTCGCCTGATGTCAGTGCTAAATCCCATACATCAAACAGCAATAACGCATCGATTATTGAGGAGATGAAATTAATGAGAAAAGAAATGTCCGAAATTAAGACCAGCTGTGAATTCATGGCAAATAAATACGAGGAAATAAGCCAACACATGACACTAAACAACAACATTCTACAAAAACTGTCCGATGAAATTGTGGAATTGAAGCAAAATAACGTAAAGAAAGATGAACAAATACTCCTTATGGAAACAAAAATCAATGCACTAGAGCAACAGCTACTTAAAAACAACATTGAAGTTAAAAATATTCCACCCACGACTAACGAAAATCTAACCGAAGTAATCCAAGCAGTAGGAAAAACAATGAACTGCGAAATAAACACTTCCGAAATAACCGACATTTACAGGACAAACAAACGAAATCCAAAAAAATCTTCAATTATTGTTTCTTTTGCAAGCTATGCATCCAAAATTAATATAATAAAAAATGCAAAGTCTATTCGCAAAATTGAATTAAAGAAAGTAAGAGAGAACACATACAACAACCAAAACAGAGAACCAGAGAGCGATGGACTTGTTTTTGTTAACAATCAGCTGACTCCAACAAATAAACATCTACTTTGGCTTGCCAAAAACAAAGCCAGAGAATGCAACTGGAGATTTGTGTGGGAGGCCTCAGGCAAAATACTTGCAAGAAAGTCTGAAAACCTTGAAACCATACACATAGGCTGTGTTAACGATGTGAGACAAATTTCCATTTAATCACTCTCTTAACATTAAGAACGAATCAGGAAATCAAAAGTGATAGAAAATATGATGGAAGAACAATATAGTGATGCTGATATCGATTTTAGGGTAATGCATGGTTTTACTGGGATCGATGCGGACTTTACAAAAAATATGAATTTTTGTTGTGTTTGTTTAAATATTAGATCAATGAGGAAAAACTGGAGTACTTTTGTATCAGAAAGTGAGAACTTTTTACTTCATGTTGATATCATAGTATTAAATGAAATTAACATAAGAGAAGAAGAAAACGAGTTCTATTATATAAATGAATTTAATGCCGAATTCGTCAATAGAAAAAACGCTAAAGGTGGAGGAATTGCAGTCTTTATTAAAAATAATATCCGATACAAAAGGATTGATGTCGATACTCTATTCTATGAGAATATCCAAATAGAAATAGATGACAAAAAGGGAAAAAAACATATTCACGCCATTTATAGGCCACCAAAATTAAGTGTTGCAGAGTTTATTAAAGAATTAGACAATCACCTCCGAAATGAAAAAGAGCTAATCGTAACAGGTGATACAAATATCAATATAAAAAATGTATGTGATTCACAAGTCATAAGATACATAGAAATGATGGCATCCAAAGGCTTAACCAATGTTATTAAGCAATCTACGCGGGTTGATCTAACTGCAAATACCTCGACTATAATAGATCATATATTTGTTAGCATTACAGAACGGGATATAGTATCAGCTGTCATTGAAACCGACATATCTGATCATTACGCCACCATGTATGCTACAAGAAACTTTGATGAACGACACTGTCCCGAAGAAGTGCCTGTACAAATTGACCAGCGTAAAGTCAATCAGTTAATTGAACAAACCAACTGGCAGAGTTCTTGTGAAGAACATGACATTGAGTGTCTGTACAACAAATTTGTAAAAACAATGAACGATATATACATGCAATCTACAAAAACAACAACAAACAGGAAAAGTCGTAAAAATAAGCAATGGATTACGCCTGACATATTCAGAATGTGCAAGAAGAGAGACCAGCTATACAGAAGGTGGAAAAATAACCCTTTGTGCCAAAATTATGAAAATGAGTACAAACAGTTTCGTAACTTAGTGAATAAAAATATTCTATTTGTGAAGTCGAATTTCTACAAACAAAAATTCTCAAATGCCAGAAACGACCCGAGAAAAACATGGAATGTTTTAAATGAACTTCTAGGCAGAAAAAAAAGATCAATTGACGAAGTCATTCTGAACAACTTCGCCATTTATAATAATCTTACGACCTTAGTTGATAATTTTGCCTACCAATTTTCAAGCCAAGCGTCGAAAATTATACATAGATGCAATCATAAAACTTCTAGTCATAAAAACATACATCTTGCGCATTCAATATATATAGAGGAAACTAGCGAAGCAGAAGTGTTTCGAATACTGTGTGGTTTGAATACTAATAAAGGATAAGGAGCAGACAATATTATACCGCTGAACGCGGTATATCTAGCTCCAATTATACAAACAATCATCAACCGAAGCATAAATCAGTGTTGTGTCCCAAGGTTACTGAAGACGTCAATAATTCGGCCAATTTACAAGGGAGGAGTAAAAAACAAAATCGAAAATTACAGGCCGATCGCAATTTTGTCTGTCGTAGAAAAGTGTTTGGAAGAAATTGTTGTAACGCGGCTAACAAAGTTCATTGAAAAGCACAAAGTTTTACAACCGAACCAGTACGGCTTCCAAAAAAATAAAAGCACTGGGGTGCTATTGGGAGAGCTCTCGAACGTAGTAACCACAAGTCTGAACAATAACCACCATGTGCTAATCATGTTCATCGATTTTAGCAAAGCCTTCGACACTTTGAGTCATGAGAAGCTCATAGAAAGTCTCAATAGAATCGGCGTAAGAGGGGTTCTGGCAAAGTGGATTAAAAACTATCTATCAGAAAGAACAATACGGGTTAAAGTGGCAAATACATTGAGTCAAGAAAAACAAAGCACGTACGGTGTACCTCAAGGCTCAAAATTGGGGCCAGTCTTGTTCATCCTGTTCACCAACGAACTTCTCCGTGTTTTCAAAAAAAGTACTGTTTTTGCTTACGCAGATGATATAGCGATTGTTGTTAAGCACAAGTGCCTTGATACTGCAACATCAATAATGCAAGATGAGTTTGATAGTGCTTCGAGATGGTGCCATGACCAAGGTTTAGTAACTAACGCTGCGAAAACTAAATTGATGCACATACGCACACCATACCAACCCGAAGCTCATATTAATATACTCTATCACCTAAGCGACGATTGCCCGACAACAACAAAAAACCAAGCTATTGAGCAGGTCAAAACAATAAAGTATTTAGGAGTCATAATTGACGATCATTTTATATGGCATGAACACGTAAATAAGCTACGACTACAACTAAAGAGCTCTGTTTTTGCGATGGTGTACCTCAAAAGGTACACGACTCCCGATGTACAGAAACAATTGTACCACTCCTTAGTTGAGTCTCGCATAAGATACGGGATATTAGCTTGGGGAAATGCGTCGAAAACCCATCTAGATAAGATTAAAACTCTTCAACAGCGTGTGGTTAAAATTATTAATACACAAAATATTAATTTCAAGGTTCTAGATGTAAACGCAATATTTAAGATGACTACAATATTAGAATACTACGATGACCTACGTTTCCAACAACCTATACGTCACACTCAGAATACAAGAAGACGAGCTCAGGGACTTTTCGAGATACCAGAAACATACAACATGTATGGACGAAGACAGCTAAATTGCGTCATACTAACAGTGATGAATCGACTACCAGTGAACCTGAAAAATATTGTAAACTACAAAAAACGCAAAAAAGATTTGAAAATGTATTTCCTCGATATGCTTTATGTAATCTAAAACTAAACAAAAAAAACGAACTAAAACCAAAATTTAAATACGAATGTAACGTAACTTTGCTGAACATTAAACTAATTTCATGAAATTGAATTCGAATTGTATGTACATATGTAATTGAATCACTTTAACAACCTCTAAACTTCAAAGCAATGAATTACTCAAAATATCTAACCATCTGCAGATAAGCTTTAAGCTTCGCAGGTAGCTCAATCTATTGTGTATTGTAAATTTTTAAGAAAATAAAATCAATCAATCAATCAACATCTCATTTTAGAAGGCAGGTAAAGCAAACTGAAATCAAATTTTGTTGACTGCAGGGTTAAACAGATCTCTGAAATAATTTAGCAGAATATTGGGGCTTAGTTCTCGGCTAATACTGCAATTCCGCCCTTGACCTTCCAGGCCCGTTTCCAAAACTCAGAAGACTTTCCTATCTGGTCAAACGGTAGTGCATGCGATCATATGAAAACACAAGCGTTTTCACTCAGCTAAGGCCTACCAACTCCTATTCTTAACCTTCACGCGGTGACAGCTGTGTGCCTAGAACCTTAATCCAAGAAGTGGGTAACCAACCCCGTTTGGCGGATTCTTGATGGCAGCAGATGAGAGAGGGGGGCGAAGAGTGCTTTCCCACTAGAGCACTTATTCCTGTTCCAGGCGGCAGCGGACGAATTCCCTAGACGGAGTCAACGGTGGCGTCTATAGTTCCAGTTAGGTTGAACTTAGTGAATACATTGCGCGAGCTGCTGCTTCGACGTATTTGGATCACAGGTCGGTAAGGAATTTCCAATGTTGGTCAGGACATTGGAATAGAGATGGTGGCGGAGGAGCCTTTAATGGGCCAACGGCAGCGCTCATACTCCCGTAGTGGACTACTGGCACCGGTATACCGGCCCCTCGCACTAGAGGAATAATTAAGGAAATGGCCCTCCAGGTTGGGGGTTGTGCCGTCGGGGTAACTTCCCTACCACGTAAAAAATCGATGGTTCCGAAATAACGAAACGCCTCGGATAAGGATGACTCAACTAATGACGACCCCAGCAAACGAAATAAGGACAACGACCTTCGGATCTGTACGTGGAATATTCTGTCCCTTTACAGACCACGTGCAGCCGAACAACTAGCAGAGGCCCTAGACTGCTATAAAGCAGATATTACCGACAACCAGGAAGTGCGATGGGATGGGCCGGACAAAAAGGGGATGAAAAACGGGGACATCTACTACGGTGATTACTACAGAGGCAACAGGCAACGCTTATTCGGATGCGGAATTGTCATACGCGGCAAACTTAAGCAAGAAGTCTTAAGTTTCCGAAACGTAAGCGAGCGTATTATGACTATCCGGATCAAGGCTAAATTCGCTAACATAAGTCTAGTACGTGTTCATGCCTCCACAGAAGAAAAGGACCCTGCCACCAAAGAGTGTTTCTAGGAGCTCCTCGACAAAACATAGGAGCAATGTCCTAAATACGACGTTAAAATCGTATTGGGCGATTTTAACGCCAAAATAGGAAAGGAGGACGTCTTTGGTAGGGCAGTCGGTAAGCATAGCCTACACGACACCACGTCTGATAACGGACTAAGGCTAATTGATTTCGCTGTGGAGCGAAATATCATCATAGCAAGCGAATGGTTTCCTCATCTCGATATTCATAAGCAGACATGGCGGTCCAATGATCATGTAACGATCAACCAAATTGATCATATTGCGATCGACGCAAGGCATGCCTCCAGTATTCTGGATGTCCGGACCTTCCGAGCGGCCAACATAGACTCGGATCATTACCTTGTTGTAACCAAGGTTCGAATGCGGATATCCCAATTTGAGCAACAAAGAAGAATCACTGTGAGAAAATTTAACGTCGAAAAGCTACAATCGCAAGAGACCGCCAGACTCTTCGCTGAACGCGTATCCCGAAATCTCTCAATCACCCTTTTGCCGCCAGCATCAAGTGCCGAAGACCAGTGGCAACGCTGCCAACATGCCACGACTGATGTGCTGGGCCTCGCTCGCCCACCACCGCGAAACCCCTGGTTTGACGAAGAATGCCGGCGAGTGCATGCAGCAAAACAAGAGGCATACAAAGCGGCGCTGCAAAGGAAGACGAGAGCTGCTCGTGAGCTCTACGAGCAAAAGAGACGGGAAGAACATCGGCTTCTCCAAAAGAAGAAGAAAGAGCATGAGAAGCGCGCGTTTGAGAATATCGAGAGTCTATACTCCAGGAACAATGTACGGAAGTTTTACCAAAAGGTAAAAAGAACGTGTCAGAGAAGCAATACCCGTACAGAAACCTGTAGGGATGAAAATGGGAACCTCGGTGCGGAGAATATGGAAAAACTACTTCTGAAGACTGTATAACGACGACGAAGACCAACGTCCCGCTGTCAGGCAGAATGAACCATTCAACATAGACGATGATAGTCAAAATTTCCGTCCACCTGACCAAAACGAAGTGAGGATAGCAATATCCAAGCTAAAATCCAACAAGGCTGCTGGACCTAACGGCTTACCGGCCGAACTTTTCAAGGCAGCTGGGGATGAATTGATAGAGTGCATACACCAACTCATCTAAGCTTTGGTCAGACGAGTGTATGCCTGATGAATGGAACCTCAGCATCGTTTGCCCGATCCACAAGAAAGGAAACCCCCTCAACTGCGCCAATTATAGAGGCATCAGTCTCCTCAACATCGCATACAAGATCTTTTCTGCGATATTGTGTGAACGCCTGAAACCTTTTATCAACAGCCTGATTGGACCCTATCAGTGCGGTTTCAGGCCAGGAAAGTCCACCACCGATCAAATCTTTACACTTCGGCAGATCCTGGAGAAAACCCAAGAATTCCAAATCGATACTTACCACCTCTTTATCGATTTCAAGGCCGCCTATGACAGCATCTATAGAGAAGAGCTTTATAGAGCCATGTCTAGTTTTGACATCCCTGCCAAACTTGTCCGTCTGTGCAGGTTGGCGATGGAGAGCGCTCGCTGCTCCATCAAGGTCGGTAATGACTTCACTGAGACCTTTGATGTCAAAAAAGGCTTTAGACAAGGTGACGCGTTGTCATGTGACTTCTTCAATATTGTACTTGAACGGATTGTGCGGAACTCATAAGCCAACACCGGAGGCACAATCTATTACAAGTCTGTACAACTGCTTGCATACGTCGACGGTATAGAGATTATCGGAAGAACTCAGCGGGCTGTCACCGGTGCGTTTGCAAGCATTGAGGCGGAAGCGGCCAAAATGGGTTTAGCGATAAACGAGGGCAAAATCAAGTATATGCTGCCAACAAGAAGAGAAAGCCAACACCGACGAATTGGACAAAACGTCACCGTGGGCAGCTATAACTTCGAGGTAGTAAGGGACTTTCTCTACCTTGGCTCTGCTAGAAATTCTACAAACAACATCAGCGCAGAAATCAATCGAAGAATAAATCTTGCCAATCGCTGTTTATTTTGGGCTTATAAGGCAATTCAACAGTAAAGCCCTATCTCGAACAACTAAGGAGACTCTGTACAAGACCCTGATCATCCCAGTCCTGCTTTACGGCGATGAAACATGGATATTATTAAAAGAGGATGAAGATATCCTTGGTCGCTTCGAAAGAAAAATTCTTCGTAAGATTTTTTAACGACCGAGCTAAATGGAGAGGCTTGTTGGTTGAGGCCCAGGATCACCCCGAACTGTAGCGCCACCTAAGTAAGTAAGTAAGTCTTGGTTCACCTTTCGCGAATTCACCTGTCTTTATGATAAAAAATATTTGTCGGAACAGCTCTTCAAATCTGGGCTTTGCTTCTTGCAACCACTCGTGTTGTGTGCGTTATATTTTCCACACGAGTGGAAGCGGCCTACAGTTCTACAGTTTAGTTCCGTATCCGAAGGGCAATTTGTTTTTGACAAGAATTCTCGGCACAACAATACTCTCGTATTTATGTCAGACGTTCGCGAGAGGTGGCACGTGCACATTTTTATTTTGTGTTTTCTGTTTAAGAATAATCTTGAGGATTTTTGGCCGAACGTTGTTTATCTCATCGCTTGTCTACTTCAGATAAAGCCATAGCGTTGAAGAACCATCCTATCATTGCATCGGTGATAAAATCATTATCTACTCAATTATGCAAGTAAAGTAGCTAAAATTTAAATTGTTTGCCCAAAAAAGCATTAGAAGCGCTTGTCGAAATTAATGCAAGTATGAAAATATTATTATAGAATTAAGCCAAAGGTTAAACAAAATGTATTTCTCTGCATAAAAATTACAGACAGTCATTACAATTTGTCCTCATTATACGACGTGGAATTTTGAACACCACTCTGATTAACTGTCGTTGAATCAGGTTGATCACTTAAAGATCGAAGAAGGTGTGGCCGATTTGATGTAATGGAACCTAAAAACGAATTATTGTATAAAAGACTTTAAAAGTGTAATCAATGTCTTACATGAATCTTGGCGATATCCATTTTGATCAGCTGAGTAGTACACTGTCAAATACTTGTTGTCAGGAAGCCGATATGAATAGTATCCTCTTACTGCTAAAATATTCTTAGGATGATGGTGGGCGATATATCCTCGTTCATAGCGCACTGTGTTATCGGAAAGTGCATATCTAGAATAAGTATATAGAATAGGTTACGACTGCCAGTTTATTGGTTATTTAAACTTCAAACCTAAATTCATAGCCGCCATTTTGGTATCTATTATTATACTGTTCTAGAATAGTCACCGGACGTGGTTGATCTTCGATCACAGCTTCTGTATTTCTAGTCGGAATTAAAGGAATAGTCGTAGGAAGATCAGTTAATGCTTCCACCCTCCAAATGTTGGAAGAACCAAAAATTGTAAGAAGTACAAACAGGAAGCTCTTAAGATACATTTTATTGCAAAAAGATTTTTTATCAAGTGATGATGAACTTGTTAAGGTTTCTACCTTATATACCATCTGTGATGAATTTTATCTTTCATAATCAAAAGAGGGTTCCGCTTGGATTTCCTTAATTCAGAACACACACAAAAAAAAATTCTTTTTCTCCTTTTATTACATGAAGAAAAAAATGGGGGTGTGAATTGCTTTCAAATCAACGAAAGAGTTCCTGGTTGAAAATGGCAAGTCATGAAAAGGTAAACGTTCTTTGTTACTTCAAAACTCAGCGAATAATGTACATATATTATGTACAAATAAAAGATGACTCAGGGAACATTTACCAGTTGTGGTTACGTTTGATAAGTGACATTATGCAAAGATATGTAACCCCAAAGATTCGTAAAATTTCTAACATTTGTAATATTCTGTGTATTTAAATTGATTATTTATAAGCAACTATCAAATTCACATTCATTATACTTCAAAATAATCAAATCACTTTATTCCTTCTTAATCTCCGCTTTAACTGTGTCTACAAATCCACTTTAAATCACAATATCGTTTATTCTCAACACCGATTTCACAATAATTAAGTCTCATAGTAATAGCACTTGTTCATCACTATTTTCACCTCTATCGCCTGTCTCGACTGTGCTGGTGGTTGGTGTATTTATACCAGATACAAACAAATCTAGAACATTTTCGAACATGTTAGATATCACTAAGAATGAATTGTGGAATGCGAAATGTGGAACAAACTGATGTGCACGCATGCGCATTAGTATTGCCACATCATGTCAATACTTGTATAGAGGAAAGAGTTTTTCCTTGGCCATGGAAGCTTCAGCATTTGGTACTGCTACCAAAAGGAAACAAACCACATGGAGAACCATCGTCATATCGCCCAATATGTTTACTCGACACTTTGAAAAATATACTTGAACGAATAATATACAACAGACTGCTCGTGGTAGCAGAAGAGAAAGGAGCACTGTGAGACCATCAGTTCGGATTTAGAAAATCGCGTTCTACCGTTGATGCCATAAAAGCGGTAGTTGACAGAGCAACTGGAGCGATCCAAGGAGAAAGATGGCGTGGGGGGACAAGGAAATACTGTGCAGTAGTGACTCTGGACATCAAAACGCCTTTAACTTGGCAAATTGGTCGTTCATAAGGATTTGTTGACGACATCACCGTAGTCGCCGTAGATAAACACATCGAAAAAATTAAAGACTGGCTAGGATCCGCCGGCTTAGAATTAGCAGACCACAAAACAGGAGCAGTTCTTATAACAAGGCGAAGAGCTGCCGAATATGCGAATTTCGAGTCGGAAATCAGCCTATAAAAACGAAGGAAGCAGTCAAATATTTAGGAGTAATGCTCGACAACAGGTTAAGGTTTAAAATGCACGCGGAATACTCGAGCAAGAAGGCTTCACTACTGCAGGCAGCTCTTTCTCGAATAGTACCAAACATCAGTGGACCTGCATATGATAGACGGATTCTACTATCCAAAGTGTTTAGCTCGGTTCGTCTATATGCTGCACCGAAACACGGAGAAAATTATCGTCAACATACAGGCTATGCGCGATAAGAACAACCAGCTGTTTCCGAACAATATCGGACGAAGCAGCCTGTGTCATAGCCGGAATGATCCCCATCGACATCCTCGCAAATGAGATGGTACGAAAGGAGAACCTCAAGCCATCAAGGAGTATTGTCAGCAGGTACTGTGAAGAGAATAAAGGAGGAGGAAAAGGCAACATCACTAGCTATGTCGCAAGCCAGGTGGGATAACAGTATAATAGGTAGATGGACCTACAAGCTGATCCCCACCATTGAGGTCTGTACCAAGCGAGTGTATGGGGATTGCAACTACTACCTAATGCAGTTTCTATCGGGTCACGGCGCCTATCGCAAACATGTACATAGACTTGGACATGATAACTCATCTCTCTAACCACATTGTCCAGGCCAGGAGGATGCAATATTCCATTGCAATCGCTTCACGGAATAGAGAAATAACCTGCCAAGTCCACCATTCCTTATAGACCAAATGCTGCGGTCAGAGGAGAATTGACTGGAAATTTGTAAACTCACAACGAATCTGCAAAAAGAGCTCCGAATAATTGAGAGAGCAAGGAGAGCAGAAGAAGCAATACAAGAAGCATAGCACTAATTGCTAACCAGCCCCACGGAGTAATACCTTACGGAAGTCCTGCGGGAAGAGTGGTAGAAGTGTGCAGGGTGTGGACTAGTACGTAGGCGCATTCCTGGCATCGATTATTCGGGCTTGCGAATCGTGCATCCTAGCAGCCTGGGCTACTAGTATCTTTGGAAGATTGCCACACCCCGTGGCGCAACAAAAAAAAAAAAAACCATGGCAGTGCAATGTGCAATGCGAAAATTACTTTCCGTGGATGCTAAACTATGTACATATAAAAATAAATGTAAATTTGATGCTTAATAGTAAAATGTCCCAGCGAGTAATTTTATAACACGGTTAACTTACCGTAGTACTTAGTACTAGACATTTTGTTAAAAATAAATTCTTATCTAATATGCTTTAATATTAGTGACACACCCTGTGTATAAAGTCCACTTGTTCATCTTCATTATAGTCCCGCTTATGTATAGATAAAAATCATTCCTCTACATTACAATTTTATTGAAAACTGCTCAGAAACATGTCCACTTTAAGAGAACGTTGGTATCCATTTACTCCACATGTCCTAGCCATCTCAAACTTCAAATTTAGAAGAATTTGTCAAAACTTGATATGCAATTTTCTTGAAAATATAAAATATATTCGTTTTATAAAAAACCCGATAGTATGCTAACCTAAATATGAAATCTAAACAAAATCGTTGGAGTTTTTGAGAAAACATGTTTCATTTTTTTGTAAAGTCGACCAGAACCTCTTATTAGCAGATCTGTGATCACGTACCAATTTCTCGCCAAACTCCTTCCAAGACTGTTCTTTCGGTATTTTCACAGGTAATTTGCAAATTCTTTGCGCCTCAGTGTACCGATTTCGAGAATCGGAGTTCCCCAAGTGAATTCTTCTCTCTGATAGTTTCTTGAATTCCGTGCGTTTTAAACCAAGCAGTTCTTTTCTCACCACCAGCCGCCACACCAAGCCGATTCACTCCACAAACATTTACCGCAGATCCAATAGCCGCTGTTGAAAACAGTGGTCATTCTCTACTACATTTGATGGAACAGTTCGTCGAATTCGTTTAAGCCTTTCAGAGATTTACCGCGCAAATGTCTCCCGTATCTCATCGTTCTAAAGCGTCTCCCATCATATGCGTGTAACCATCCTTGGTTAGCTAAGGAACAATTTACAGAGCAATAATTGATGATCAGTTGACAGTTCGACCCCTCTCAATCCGAGAACATCACAAACCATTCTCTTCAGACACGATGGTACCAGAAAGAAATCTATCAGCGATTTCTGCTGAATGCCAATATTTATGAATATTTATGAATATTTTTGTCTAGAAAGATAGTATTCATGATGGATAAGCCGTTTCCACAGCAAAGATCCACCAACTTCCCTCTGTCGCATTTTGCTATGATGAACTGTTTCACCCAATCACACTCCCCCATGTCGTGATATATACACTCAGGTGAGCATTGAAGTCACCCATCAGGACAAAAGAATCCATATCCGCAACCTTTTCAAGGGCAACATCAACTTCATCTAAGAAATATGCATACTCTGACTGAAGGTTCGGTGCATATACCTGCACCAATGCCAGAGTTGATATTTGAAGCTTGAGCTTTAAGATCGTCCCTCCTACTGGTATCCA
Source organism: Brachypalpus laphriformis (assembly GCA_945910035.1). Lineage (NCBI taxonomy): Eukaryota > Metazoa > Arthropoda > Insecta > Diptera > Syrphidae > Brachypalpus > Brachypalpus laphriformis. The sequence continues at coordinate 43,118,516 of OX246753.1, forward strand.
CTCCAATACTCTGCCTGCGAACCTGGAACTTGTGAGTGCGATTCTTGACAGAAAGAGGTTCCACCCATCCGAAAAGTCCACAGTTTTAGAGCCTCTCTGCTTTGTTGAAGAGACGCCAACTATATCAAGTCGACTTTTAACGGTCTCCCCATCAAGCTCAATGTCCTTCCCGATGAAACGTTCCATATGCCTATCCTAAATCGACGCCGTTGTCCAAATTTAGAGAATCCATCGGTGCCCTTATCGGTGCATAGCGCGCTCACCCCTTGACCCTCGTAATGGTTCGCCAGATCTTTGATAGAAAGCTCGTAGCTATTTCGGCTTATACTCGGTCAGCTGCCGAGCGGGACAGGCCGACCACCAGAAGCTCGCATACTTACACCCTTCAGACCTGGCTCCAAAGGATGCTCTGGCTTACAGGTTTGGAAATATCCGAGACCCGTTTCTGTCGCCTTGTCATATTGGGGTGTGCGCTTGGTTAGCCGTGACTGGATTGTATAGATGAGAATAACTATTTAAGCTACCCCTATGCACATTTTACTACGAGGAGGTCAGCTGCTAGTGGGGCTCATTTATTTATTTATTAATTAATTTGTTTATTAGTTGATTTATTTATTTAAGTCTCCCTGGAAAAGTCTTTACTGAGGTTAGAAACACGATTCAGAGCTATGGTTGAGAATAGTTTGGGGGATGAGCAATGCGGTTTTCGTCCCGGTAGAAGCACAACCGACCATTTATTCACATAGATAAGGTTCCTCTAGACAAAATCGAGAGTGTTTTGCAAGAGTATGGGATTGATGGTTCCTTATTAAGGGAAATTCTGACTTTATATACAAACTGTAGAAGCTGTGTTCAGATAAACTGCGTTAAATCAATACCTTTCACTGTGGGCGTTGGACTTCGCCAAGGGTGCGTTTTGTCACCTCTCCTCTTCATTGTACATATGGACTGGATGTTACAGCGAAGCCGTGGTAGAAAATTTTTCAAAGTGGGTGACTGGATTAGTTTTCGAATGCGCACTCGAAATGTTCCTAGCCGTTTGTGATGATGCTGGAATGAAGGTAAACGTGAAAATTGGAAGTAATGGTCGTTTCGAAAATACCCATTCAGTGCACTCTGTACGTTAGTGGAGTCCCACTGAAGCAGGTGCGCATGTTTAAGTACCTCGGGGTATTATTCACGAGTGATGGAAAGAGCAATGCCGAGTTATCCTGTAGAATTGGTCAGGCTGGATCAATTTTGAGAGAGGTTGTTCAATCTGTTATAATCCCATGTTGTCCACAGGGATCTCGGAATTCCGACAATAGAAGCTGAAACCAGAAGCTTCGCGAGAAAGCATAGAAACCGACTAATCAGACATGTCAACAATACAGTCCCACAAATTTTGGATGAGAGCAATTTATTGCGCCGACTACAAAGGACGAAACCTTTCGACTTGGCGAGATAATGATTAACCGCGTCTAGATTGCGGAATATGCAGGATCTTTCAGTGGAAAGAAACCTGGCAAACGTTTTTATTTCATGATAGAAAAATTGCTTGATAAGTTAATACTTAGTTGCGATATCTTACAAATTTATATCGAAGGGTGGTGTTTTTTTTAGTCAGTAAGAATCTGACACTACTATGAGCACGCGCTTGCTATTCTCATAGTGTCTGTAACGAAGTGACATGTTTCCCTACCTTCAATTACCAACCGAGAAAGGAAACAGGGTATACAGCCAGGTGTTTTGGCAGAGGACGACCCATGCCACCAAAAGGGTTGCATACTTTCGGGCACCTCTACAAAGACGACCAACTCATAAGGAAGTATGGTATACCCTAAGACACGCCAAGATAAAATAAAGCCAGAAAGTGAACGAGTCGCAAACAACAACAAAACACGAAGGAGTTTTAAAAAGTCACACTTCGTTCTTGCAAGGATATTCCACAAGTAAGAGAACGTAAGTGGCAATTGGCAGAGTCTGCTCAGTGGTGATAAGTGTACCAATCCAGCGTACCTGGAACAGACTCTCCCCCGAATTCGGTCACCAACATTTTTGGTTTTGGTTTTCGTGCCTTCACCCCAGTGAGTGGGTATTCAGCTAAGGATCCGTTTTGACCACAGCTGGCCCGTCCCTTGATAAGTGTCCCCATTCCTTTGGGACAAATCCCCCAGACCGACATTTAGCGGAGTGTTACCGCCAGCCTTTCCCGCTCCAAGCTTAAGCTTGGCTCCCCTTCCTGAGAAGCAGCCCGGACCCTGTCCGGACTCGCCAGTCAGCCTGTGCCTTGCACGGACTGATAGCCGGCCGTGCCTTGCGCGGACACCCAGCCAGACCGTGCCCTGCACGGACTGATAGCCGGCCCGTGCCTTGCATGGACCAGCAGCCGGCCCGATCCATGCTCGGACCAGCCAGGGGGCCCGTGCCTTGCACGGACACCCAGCCTGCCGTGCCCTGCACCGACAAGCCCGTACCAGTACTGCGTGTGGACCGCACGACCTGTCAAGCCGTTCCAAGACACCGCAACCCCAGAGACCCGCCAAGGAGGCCAGTCCAAGCCTGAGCTAGGGGTTTAAGTATTATTGTAGTATAGAATTAAGTTTATCCATGAATTGTTAAGTATAAGAGTTGTTAGTAACAGAATATTAAATTGTTAAAGGGAACACTGTAACACTAGTCTCATAGTTTTAATAAAGTACCTCTTTCCCAAAGTTTTAGGGTATTTCTTTGGGGCTGACCCTGGAGCCGGCGAGCTCACCTCAGCCTTCGATAAAAAAGACCTTTACAATTGGCGCCCGAGCAGGGACCTCTGTAAGAGGTACCACCAGAACCAGACTAGCCGGAAACAGATTATACCGGAGCCCGACCTCTGCAAGAGGTACCACTAGAACCAGACTAGCCGGAACCAGATTATACCGGAACCAGACCTCTGCAGGAGGTATCACCAGAACCCGACCTCTGCAAGAGGTATCGCCAGAACCGGACCAGCCGGAACCAGATAGCACCAGAACCAGACCTCTGCAAGAGGTATCACCAGAGCCAGACCGAACCAGAACTAGACCTCTGCAGGAGGTATCACCAGAACCGGACCAGCCGGAACCATATAGCACCAGAACCAGACCTTTAAAAAAGGTGGCACCAGAACCAGGCAGTACCAGAACCATGGCGCCCGGAATAGATGACGCCCCAGCAAGCCGAGATCCGTCATCAGATGGCCAGCTTGCTTCTATGAACATCGGCTGGATCTACTTGCTAAGCAAGGCAGAGCTTACGACCACAATGGCCGACAAAGGGTTGGACACCACGGGGACATTAAAGGAACTACGACAGCGGATGAGCCAATACCTGAAGGATGCTCGAACCTGCAAGTCGACCCAGAACCTCTGCGCGGAGTGGGAAGACCGCATCCAGGAAAGGGAGTACGCCGAAGAAGCCGAACCCATTGCTGGACCCACCGAGGCCAAAGAGCCTGCAGCGCTGTATGTGGAAACTCGTTTCCCGGTCCCGATGGATAGCCAAGTGAAGTATCCAGGACCGACCTCCAAGTCCGTGGGGCTGGAGGAACCGATGGCGACAGCGAGTCCCCCACAACCCGCGCAACGGCATAAGCTGGTCCTCAGCTATGAGGCCGAAATAATGAACACTGTCCGCAAGTGGGGCCTGAAATTTGATGGGTTAGGAAACCCCCACGAGTTCATTGAGCGGATCGAGGAGTTAGCCCAGTGCTATGATATTCCGTTAGATCACCTACCCCGTACATTTCCCGAGATCTTCCGATGGACGGCCCTGGAGTGGCTCCGAATTTACCGAGGAAATTAGAAGACCTGGGAAGATTTCCGGCAGGCTTACCTCTGGTACTACCTTCCAGCCCGCTTCGTCAGCAAGTTAGAAGACGAAATCATGCGGAGACGGCAAGGGCCACGGGAGATGGCTAAGGAGTACATACGGGCATACCAGTACCTTATCCGGCAGCATCCCCAAATGGAGGGTATTACGAGCGTAGACCGAATCTACGATAACCTCCGGCCCGAGTACCGGTTGTACATCAAGCGCCGAGATTTTGAGACGCTGGAAGAGCTGATGGATCTCGCAGAGGAATATGAGTTCATAAGGAGCGAAGAAAAGGCCAGTAGACCGCCGGCCATTCCAAACCATTCCTCGAGACTTCAAGCCGCCAAGCCTCTACCTGCCCAGATCATCTACGATCGCAACACGCACTGCTGGAATTGCAAGCAACATGGGCACCGCCAGCAAGAATGCCGCCAACCGTTCCGCCTCTTCTGTTCCCATTGTGGAGAAGATGGAAGAATGACGAGGAACTGTCCGTGCCACAATACACAGAGTGCACCAACGTCAACAACACTGGTCTGCGCAGCCGAAAGCCGACATACATATCCGAGGGCGCCTCCGAAACAGCAGCCTGAAGCTGTCAACAAGATGAAGCTTTCTTCACCACCGTCGATACCGCTGCTAGAGTGCGACCTGTCAACGCGACCAATGATGCCACTGCACCGGATCCCGCCCGTACTGAAATCGTCACTGTCGTCAACGCCGCAGTCATTAGAAGAATCTCCATTACCGATGACATCAGTGCAGCCAGAGTTGCGAAACTCCAATTGGCTGCACCCACAAGATGTCATACCACCGCCGTCACCATCATCCCCGTTACCAGAACCGCCGTCACCGATACAAGAACCGTCATTTCCGTCGACATCAGTGCCGCCAGAGTTGCGAAGAAACAACTTGTCGCCATCGTCAGATGTCACACCGCAGCCGTCACCATCATCACCGCTACCAGAACCACCGTCACCGATACCCGAACCGTCATTACCGTCGACATCAGCGCCGCCAGAGTTGCAAAACTACAACTTGCCGCCACCGTCAGATGTCATACCGCCGCCGTTACCATCATCACCGTCACCAGAACCGCCGTCACCGATACCAGAACCGTCATTACCGTCGACATCAGTGCCACCAGAGTTGAGAGATGCCAACTTGTCGCCACCGTCAGATGTCATACCGCCACCGTCATTGCGAAATGTTACACAAACACAGCCAGACGAGAAAACAATGCTGTTGCCATTTCCACCAGCAAGTCTACCGTTACCCGTTATGCCGATTACTAGACCAGGATCATTGAGACCAGTGAGGACACAAGAGAATGAGCCCCCACCATCAATAGGCTCAACGTTAACCATGGCCAAACTAGCACTGTCAAAACCTCCGCCATGGTCTAAGGTTGAATCATTCCTCTCACCGTTGCCACCAAAGACGCCGACGTCACCAACGTACATCCGATTACGATGATCGCAGCCCCGACCGCCTGAATTCCTGCAGAAACCGTCATCATTAGTGCTATGATTAGTTTTTATTTTAGTCTTAATCTTTATAAGCATCCATTTTTAGGTTAATTTTTTTTACTTTTATCATCCTGAAGTTATATTGGTATCATCCTGAAGGTTTTTAATGAAAGTTTCCATGAAGTAATTTATATTTATATTTTTCCTTACAGGAGAAATAAGTAAACGACGAGAAGGTTCCCGTCTGCCGAAGACGGAGGGAAATGTAACGAAGTGACATGTTTCCCTACCTTCAATTACCAACAGAGAAAGGAAACAGGGTATACAGCCAGGTGTTTTGGCAGAGGACGACCCATGCCACCAAAAGGGTTGCATACTTTCGGGCACCTCTACAAAGACGACCAACTCATAATGGTATACCATAAGGCACGCCAAGATAAAATAAAGCCAGAAAGTGAACGAGTCGCAAACAACAACAAAACACGAAGGAGTTTTAAAAAGTCACACTTCGTTCTTGCAAGGATATTCCACAAGTAAGAGAACGTAAGTGGCAATTGGCAGAGTCTGCTCAGTGGTGATAAGTGTACCAATCCAGCGTACCTGGAACAGACTCTCCCCCGAATTCGGTCACCAACATTTTTGGTTTTGGTTTTCGTGCCTTCACCCCAGTGAGTGGGTATTCAGCTAAGGATCCGTTTTGACCACAGCCGGCCCGTCCCTTGATAAGTGTCCCCATTCCTTTGGGACAAATCCCCCAAACCGGCATTTAGCGGAGTGTTACCCCCAGCCTTTCCCGCTCCAAGCTTACGCTTGGCTCCCCTTCCTGAGAAGCAGCCCGGACCCTGTCCGGACTCGTGCCCTGCACGGACAAGCCCGTACCAGTACCGCGTGTGGACCGCACGACCTGTCAAGCCGTTCCAAGACACCGCAACCCCAGAGAACCGCCAAGAAGGCCAGTCCAAGCCTGAGCTAGGGGTTTAAGTATTATTGTAGTGTAGAATTAAGTTTATCCATGAATTGTTAAGTATAAGAGTTGTTAGTAACAGAATATTAAATTGTTAAAGGGAACACTAGTCTCATAGTTTTAATAAAGAACCTCTTTCCCAAAATTTTAGGGTATTTCTTTGGGGCTGACCCTGGAGCCGGCGAGCTCACCTCAGCCTTCGATAAAAAAGACCTTTACATGTCTATGGAAGATTTTTCACCTACCCTCGGAAAAAAAAAAAAAAATCTGTTATAAGGAAGGCTGAACTTAGTGTTCAAGTTAAGCTATCTGTTTTTAACTCGCTGTATGTTCCAACTCTCATCTATGGCCATGAAATTTGAGTAGTGACCGAGAGAATAAGGTCGCGGATACAGGCTGTTGAAATGAGGTTCCTTCGCGGTGTTGCTTGAATAACTCGTAGGAATCGAGTGCGCAGCACCAGAGTACGCGAGGCGCTCAATGTTGAGCACCTATTTCTTCGAACGCAACGATCCATGCTTCGATGGTTTGGTCACGTAGTGCGTATGTCGTCGGGCCGTCTACCAATACGTGCCATGATTGCCGTGCCATCAGGTAGGTGACCCCTCGGTAGGCCTAGAAGTAGATTGTTGGATCAAGTCCGACAATCTCTCCTGGAACCGTCTAAAGATTCCCCCTGATGAGTTGGAGTCAATGGCGGAGGAACGTGAAGGATGGAGAGTCCATCTGAGCCATCTGAGCATCCTACCCCCGCGGCCCTCATGAAGGATTAGCAGCATTGAAAATGTTTGTATGTGTGTATGTATTTATTACTATTGTATGTATATTTTTATTTACTTGAAATTAATTTTTTTCTTTTTTGTGTTAAATTGAAAGTTTTTATGTTAATTTCCTTCGGAGTTGAAATTAGTTTTTAATAAATATGTACCATTTATTGCAACAGACATAAATATTTCTGTTGGAAGATATAAGATAATATCATCTCTCTATATTTTAAATGTGCGGTAATAAACCAATATTGTTAATTTATGTACCAAATAAATATCTATCTACTCGTATCATTACATATACCACACAAAGTTTGAGAAAATAAAAGAAGAGCCGTTTCAACTAATTAGCTTAAGTTTTGAACCTGAATAATTTGCAAATGCAAATCTTTCAGAAGCATACAAAAATAAAGTTGCTTCAATGTGTCACAGTTTAAAATAAATCAATACACAAAGAGAACTTTATTCAGCTTGAAGCAGGTTACTGATGAGTTGCTCATTAAAAAATTATTTTGATGACAATTGTGTTAATTGCTGACTAAAATCACTGATGCTCAAGTGTATCTATGTAATCGTTGTGCTAAGTGATTGCGGATAAAACGATGTCAGCGAATAATTGGAGTAAATACACTCATTATTAAAAAGTTGCTGACAAATTTTGTAATTTTTATGTCAACAAATTCAGCGATAATTATGGAAACTCTTAGATGTGTCTTAAAATATTTAATTGTTCCGTTTCTTTGTCGAACTTGCGATTTGTAAGCTGCTGAGCTTGTACTTAACATTTCCCCAATCATATTACTGCTGCACATGCTTTCCATATAATATCTCAAGGCACCGCTTTCACCTTTGAAATATAACCATGCGCACTAGATTGATTTCTTTATACTAGGACTGAAAGTTGCAACACTATCCGATGTTGATTCCTCCTGGCGATGAAATAAAAACGAGCGAGTGTATTTATACATCATTTTATATATATTATGCAATCCGTTTTGTTTTATAAACTACATTTAAGTCAATTCTCTAAAGTGATTGACCTTCGGGAAGTCAAACCACTTCAAGACCCTTTTATGACGACTATGACGACGACCATTCATGAATAATTCAACTCCATAGTTCCATCTTTACGAATATTATAGGATCGTTCCAGTATTTTAACCTTATAGTTCCATTCAAAGAATTTTGGTGTGATGTAATTTTCTTCATCGGACGTCAGTATTATTGAAATATCTCCAGGTCGGTGAACATTATCAAAAGAATTTAAAATTGCATCACCCTCCGGATTTGGTAACGCTTCACTTGAATCTTTGGCTGCTTTTGTATTTAAAACTATAGCAGCGAATGTATATATAACCAAACAAAATTTATAAGGCTCCATGCTCGGAGGAATTCAAGATGAATTTATACTAAAGTGTTGCATAAAATATTTCGGGATATTTATAGGTAGCTCGTCGTCCTTGTAATCGTTTTGCGCGTCCAACTGCGGCGACAAGTTTGTTAATTAGGGGACTTATTTTTAATCAGAGGTCGGAATTATTTTTATTTGTTTTGTTGTATTTGATTATCTGCAGACAATAATCGTGACCAGCATTTAAAAGAGATCAATACGGTGAGAGTGCGAAATATGAGTAATGACTATCTGAATCCGGAAGGAGAAAATAAATCCGAAAAGCTGGTTAGCGTTGTATTTTTTATTTCTTTTTTTTTTCCTGTTTATTCACCCACAAACATTATTTCATACCGTGTTTGTATAATAAACTAAAACTGCGCACTACTCATACTTATAACTATGAAAAGTTTTCAATACTTATAATATGCTTAGTTTGTACTGATGCAGGATGGTATGGAAATTTATATCGCCTTTTCGATATCCGCTAGAGAGGCAGCTGTACATCGTGTGGCATTCCAATTGACTTCTGAAACCAACGTGCACCACCAAATGGTTTCTATGGAGCTCCAATTGGTTCCGCGGCATAATAATGGACTTGCTAATGACTACTTCAAAGACCTTCACTATATAGGGCACCTATAATTAGAAGGATCAGAAACATTTTTTTTTTCACTTCACTTCGGGAAGTAGAAATAGTAGTTGTTTAAGAGATTAAGAGATTACGAAATTACGCAGTATTGCCGTGTTAGGACTTCGTCCGTTATATGGTTTAGGATGATGTTGGATATGTTATCTTATCCGCTAGATTTTTTGTTATTCAGTTGCCTGAAAACTTCTCTCAGTTCGTCGGGCTGACTGTTGTAACGTGATTGTCGATCTATTAAACTGTTAGTTGGTCAGCTTTTAATCGCTCAGAAAATCTCAGAAGAGTTCGAGTTTCGCTATTGCGAAAACTGGACAGTACGTCACTTATGTCGACAGTTTTGCAGCTAAAGAGTTTCCTGGCATGAATTGCTTCAAAATGAGAGCCGATTAGATTAAGTTCTTCCAACCCATTATAAATAACGAAATGGTCGTTTATAATGGGACAATGTTCACTATTAATCTCTGCTGGGAGAGAGTTGACTAAGGGATCAGTGGGACTTTCAGTTTCAGATGACAGTGACAATTTCCTCGTAGGCTTGAAGATCCGATTAATTTTAGGAAACATTTTCCTTGAATCAAACAGATAGAAACGCTACTCTGCCTCTCCAGATATGTTGGTCTTATTAAGGTGATATCTTTAAAAAGTCCTCTAGCTTCTCCAGTCAAAGCTAATGTTTTCAGCTTATAATTGAGGCTGTGACCACTGTGATGTGGTTTGTCATTAATCAGTCTAGTTTTAGGCTTATAAAAACTAAGAGTTAACAAAAGGGAAGTTGGCTTCTACTAAGGCTGTAAGGAACACGAATCCAAAGTAGAGCAAGGGAAAATAAATTTCTACAAGCAGCAGGTCATATCAATCATGCCTACTGTGCTAAAGCGATTATAATTCTAAATAAATGCGCAACTGAATTAGCTTATGTGGTTCTGGGACCACTTTAATAAGAAAGTCTAATTTTATCATACACACAATGGCAAGCCAAGAAATGAGAATGGAAGTGCCGATCTGGAAAATTTAATCTTCCTGTTGACCTCTTTTGTCCTTAACTGACATCATTGCGTTTAATACAACGGCCAATAAGAAAACGAGCTGCTTATCCGAATGATAATGGTTATTCATAAATTTATACAAATATGACAGTTGATACGTCTTAATTTTGGTTTCTAAATAAATTCGTCGACTTACATTAAATTAAGCGCCTTAATGGCCAAGAATGGTAAAAAAACGACGAATGAAGTATAAATATGAAAGCAACGATTTTTCAACAGCTCAGTTCGGGTTGAAGTGCTTTCTCTTCAATATGAAATGCTTAAAAGTTCTTTTGACCATAGCAGTGCTCGTTTTCCCTACTTTGTCTTCAACAGCTGTTCCACCTTCGATGATATTGCACGCAAACCAATTGGGGGAAACAATGAAGTAGCACCAACTGAAACAGAAAGCCTTCAGCTCAAACTGTTAACATTATCACGAAACCGTACGGACATACGTATATACAAAACGTTCTACTCCATTATTAGAAGAGGAAGTAAACATTTTAGAACGATTCTACACAAATTAAGAAAATGGAACTGTCGAATGGAAGTAAGTACAGAAAGATACTGTTATATCGATTGCTGGCTCATGGACAATCTAATAAATATGATCGATGAAAGTAGAGCAAAACGCTATTATACGTATAATATTACGAGCAGAACTGTTTCTTATTAAATTGCAGTTTCTACATACATACATATGTCCTTACAAAATATTTAATTAAAATTGGAAGAAACTATGAACTTTTCCTATTTTATCAGTGTACAGATATATTTGCTAATCTATGAAATTTTAAATTATTCTAGAGTTGCCCTTAGCAATGGTTTTGTGTAGTTCCAAAAGATAACTAATAAGGCAGTATGTGGTAAAGTCATTCAAGTCTACAGCGGCTATAACTCCCACCGACTTCCTGATAACGTCTGCAGGACGACTTATTACATTTCTGATGAGAATGGTTATCGTCGTTTGCAACGTAAAGGTGAAATGGAAACATTTAAAATAAGTTTTATCCTAATATTTTGTATTTTTGTAGATGAGACTGATACTAGGCGAACCCCACAGGGGGATCAATAGAAATGCGGTGAAGTGGGAGGGTTGTGATCCCTTGTTTTCGGATCATAGCCTCGCTGATAAAGGGAATAAGAAGACTGATACCAAGCCACCAGTGCTTTCAGTGTACGTACCACACGTGCCAACGACATCTGAAGTGACCAAAACTCTTATATGTTGATTTTCACGAATGTAAAATTTGTATGAATATTGTTCAGAAAAAACAAAATTAAAAAGAACTTTGCTGATAAGAGAAGTTGTCCTTTTTCAATTTTCATCGGGGTAAAATTGCAATTAAGACCGAAGGGCATTTGTTATTCTGACTTTTTGAGAAGCTTTCTCGTGACAACAAATACTCTCGGATGTTTGTCAAACGTTCGCGAGAGGTGGGACCGTGAAAAAACGGTGTTTTTTTTTTTGGAATTCGAACATGGAACGTCAGGCACAGTAACTACGTGGATCAGCACCCACCAATTAGAAAAATTAATGGTAAATTAATGAAATCAAGTTCTCGAAGGAAGCTTAGGATAGTTTAGGCTGAGGAAAAGATTATGTCAGATGGGGTGATGAACTCTCCATGAACAATTTCTCATCTGCTGCGAACGATGGCGGGACATTCACACTTAAAGTGCTCAGCAGTTTTATTGTCATCAAGACATAGCCTGCAAGTGTCAGATTAACTAATGCTAATTTTCTTAAGGAGATATTTGAAAGAACAACCAATAAGGAAATCTTTTTAAAAGCTTTGTATTAAGTTAGTTCATTGCTAGAATTTCTTTCGATCTTTTACTGGAGAGATCAATAAATCTCTTTGCGTGTCTTAGACCTATTTGTGAGTATGAGGGTAAATTGATCTAGCTCAATTTTGATTTGGTTTTTTATACTTTGCGTGTACCCAAGGGTTTATGAATACCCATTCAATGATGTTACACAGTGCGGGCGTTGGAAAGGATAGACAGAGAAAGACAAAGACTGATGAAGTGGTTTGAAATTCAGATGTTATGTAGAAGAAAAACTACATGGGTATCTTTTTCCCGATCGCCAGATGTCATAGGCATAAATCAATATTTACAGTCAGGTGATCAACCTATTGCCAGAGTTATGCCTTTGCAATAGTGTTCACACAAGCTTCGCAATTGATCGGACTGACTTTATATATTTCATGAGAAATAAATTAATGCTTGATGATATCAGGATTTAACGACGTTACCACTACACCATCGCCACCACTGAACGTTCTATCGAAAGCTTCGAAGATATCAATAGCTACTTCGTGAATGTTTTGATTCCAGTTTTAAGTCAGGTACACCATAAAATCTCGCATAGAATGCTCTTACTGGTCATTTAAGTAATGGTTTTTTTTAGATATCTGATGAGATGATAATTGACAATGCTCTTCATGACCTTTGAAAGCACTGACGTTAAAGGTGTGAGTCGGTAGTAAGAAGGGGAGGTTGCATTTCCCTTTTTGGGAATTGGCTGGACATGTGTAAGTTTACGCCTACCTGAGAGGGTGGCTATTGATTACGACGGAAGAAAGAGCTTACGTAGAGGTTTCGCCAGGGTAGGAGAACACCTCTTCGTAGCTGCCAAATCTACTAAAAGTTTTTGGAGATCGGCCAAACTGTTGCCGCAGACCTCTGCCACCTCCGTCTTCAGGGAGAGTGTATAACCATAATCACATCAATAAATAAGAATGCAATACCAAGGTTGATTGCGAAATTCTCCCCCATCCTGATCACTCCGGTGTGCTAAAAAGTAGGTAACATCTGAATTCAGGACTTTCTGAAATGGATACGTGGTTGATCAATATAGGAAGTTCAAAAAGTGGTAGAATTATCAATGGAAGCAAAGTATCATGGGAAATATGGACTCTTCAATATTTGCTAAAGAATACCAAAAGATTTTCTTGCCAACCTTATTTGTCTAAAAGAAGCGCTGGATATCGAATATTTCTATTTGCTGATTTCCATTAGATCTCAAAGTCGACTAGAGGAGAAAGGACTTGCGCTGGAGAATTTATGGTCGCTAGACGAAAGAAATTCTTCGAAAACTGAAAGTTATTAGACTAATGAAAGTAAAAGATTGTATTTTGAATCAGATGCATCAAAAGCTTCTGATAAATGCTACCTATATACAGACACCCAAATTCTTTGCGACAACTTTATTTCATTTTATTTTTCATATTCCCCCTATTGGATGCATTTTATCGGTATTGACTGAAATAATATCCAACTTTACAACCCATTAATTAACAAACACCTTATTCAACACCCAGCAACCTATAGCCCATCTCATCAGCCCTATAAAACGTAGTCCGAGATCGTCCATCAGCAAAACGCACTGCATAGTATCCATTATAAACCTGAATAGTCTTGCCGTTCACGATTTTATTGTAGATCTTCTGGTAATTAATTTGTCCATCACTCAAGGCAACTCTAGGCCCCAAACATCATAATATTAACCACCTCATGCTAATCGGCAAACACATTACTCACTTGAACTCAACCGTACCGTCCGGCTCGACTCGATGATATCGATCTAGAGTTGTAACTCCCCCGTCAGGCGGTGGCGTTGTTGTTGGCGATGATTGAATAGGAACTTCATAGGAAGGTTCCTGTGATGGCCAACTTGCATAATTATACCCCACCTGATGGATTGCATCTCGCATTTCGTGAACCCTGGGTGTACGGATGTAATCGTTTTCACCGCTACCCAACGAAATGCATTGTAGACTGAAAATTCCGACTACAAAAACAACTTTTAAGGATTCCATTGTAGGAGTAATCTGGACACTCGCGTTCACTGTTCGAGTACTGATACTGGCACAGTTCCAAAAGTTTGTTATGCAAAGTATTTCATGCTGTAAGTTGGCTTTTATACAAAACAAATTACGTGGAGAGGTGGTGTCGGGTTGCACTTTATCGATTCCATTAACCGAGAGAATTTATCGTTTTCCAATTTAGTGAATAAATCAATCAAGTGAATTTGATCGTAATTAGATTCCCAATGCTCAGGGAAAGGTGATACTAAAAATTGCAAGTTTCAGTGTTTTGTGATGTTTAAAATTAAAATAAATGTTCTTTATAAGTCTAGATACCGAAATTAAATTTGGAATGCCTCTGCTAATGAGCAATCAATCAGATTAAGCCGATCAACTCGGCAGCTACAAATGTGTTTACATCCATAGATACATGTGCTCATGCAGTAGTATTTTTATTTGTATTAGTATCGCCTGTGGCCGAAATTCGACGGAGGGGAAATAAAGAAATTGCGAGAGAATTCGGTTTACATAACTTTTTTTTTGTAATGCCTTTCCGTGCAGGGAAGGCAAAGGAATTTAAGCTCATACCGCCATGAACATGATCAAAATGTTTTTATTAATTTGGTTAAACCGTTTTGTGGGCGCTGTTGCGTAAGTGGTTAGGGTGTCGGATCTCTACGCATGAGGTTCCAAGTTCGAATCCCAGAAAACAGCCAAAAGTTTTTTCACGGTCCCACCTCTCGCGAACGTCTGACAAACATCCGAGAGTATTGTTGTCACGAAAAAGCTTCTCAAATCGCCGTTCGGATACGGCACTAAACTGTAGTTCCCTTCCATTCGTGTGAAAAATATAACGCACACAACATGAGTGGTTGCGAGAAGCTAGGCACTGGCACTTAAAGAACTGTTGCGCCAAATATTTATTTATTTTCAAACCGTTTTGTATGGTGAAATCATTTTTTCTGCAAATCTATGGCATAGTACCTTTAGAATGGTATAAGTTTCATCTCCCACCTTTCATAATTAATACTGAAAAACGTACGATAAATTTCGTGCTCAAGTATTAATATATAAGAGATGAATATATAATTATACTGAGATACATTAGGACTTAATAGGTTCATTGCTACTGATCACTATCTCGAGTTTTCGGGCTGAAGCACATCTTTCAACTCATTTTACCGTAAAAATTGTAGAGCCTGTATTGGGACATTAGCTCTCTAGCCTGTTCAGACGTCGACTTCCCTCTCTTCTTCGTATAATCAGAATATTGCCGCTTTCTAGAAGTAAGTTTTTGAAGTGTTGGTAGTGTCTTGCGAGAATGCACGTAGAGCATGTTTCTACTTATTTTAATGGAGCCTTGAGACATTCCTCAATTGAAATTGAGTGGGAGAGAATTTTCCTGGGAGTTTGCTAAGAAATTAAGCTTTTTTTGGTTTCCATCTCTTCTCATATCTCTTCTATAATATAATATATCTCTATCCTTTCTAATATGGTAACTACAAGTCTTTCGCAGGTCTGTCGTCCTCAGTTTGGATAGACATTTAAATTTAAAAGCTGTAAGAGATATTGTCAAAGGATGGACAGAGAGAGAAACATTGCTGTAGGTGCTTGACAGTAAAATTTAATTCAATTCAATTTATTTAATAGTATTCCTTCAAGTTAAGATTAAGACAATCTTATAAGGTTCGTAAGACTTTAACATTATAAAGTAAATAATAAAACACTAGAAAATACTTAAAAATTAAAAATAAATAAATAAAATAAAGAAGAAAATAATAAAAAAAAAGATAAATTTAATTAAATAAATCTAAGACTGCGTTTAAAGAAATTTAATCTTATTCAGAGGCCAAGTGTTTAACAAGAGATATTTTAAATTTATTCGTGTTTCCCACTCTTCTTAGGTTTGTAGGCAGAAATTTCCATAGTCGAGTAAACTAAACAAAAAATTGACGTTTCATTGTAAGACATGAGTACCTTGGCTGAACTAGCGTAAGCGATCTGTGTGAGTGGGAAAATTGAATTTATAGATGAAGATACTTACTCTTGGGCTGCCGTCCAGATAACTGCAGAGAATAGTTTTTTTTATTACTTTGTCATTGCTTTGTGATTCTTTTTTTTTTTATCCACCTGATGCCATTCATATCAATCATCAATTAGTACTATTCATTTTTCGCAGTACAGATGGTACAAGCTTCTGCAATTGATCTCATAAGAAATAAATGCCTATGGACATCAGGACAATCGATGACGCTACAAATACACCATTGTCACCTTTAAGTTCGGTTTGGTTTTAACAAAATCGTTAGAGCCGTTTTCTAGTAGGTACATTGACATCGCCATAGGTAAAATACCATTAATTTTGGTGTCCGTCCAGCTATTTAGGTTGAACTCACCTACAAGTATTTACACACGTAAAGTCAGAGAGACAGACAGAATTGGTCTTTGCACTTTCTGGGCTCCTCCATAATCGCAACATCAATTTTGAATAAAATCTCGAGACCGAATTTTTCGTATATTTCGTTCATTATGCAAAACTGAAGTTCAAATTAATTTAATGAGGAACAAATGAGTTTCCCCATTTTGGTAGATTCACTCTTGAGTGTGGTTAAATGAAAGAAGTTCCTAAGCAGACTAACTAACCTCGAATGCAATAGAGACTATCATCTAGCACAAATCGTCTGAGAAACTTTCAACTCTACCTAAAACTCTACCTAAAGACAGATGTATTTTCTCTGGCAAAAAATGTTGAAATCATTTGACAGGTTTGTAAAAGTTTTTATGAGCTGGACCCACGCCATAATCTGTCTTGTTATAAGATATCTATCTTGGGCTTTTAATTGACGCTAACATGTTTAGTTTTATTCGAATAAGTATAAGGAGGGGCATTCTGAATATAGTGTATATCTTGATGGCATGGCTACATTCTCGAATTTGATTTAGAGTACCCAACAGAGATTAATGATCTGCATAATAATTTCACCTTTTTTTTTACAGAAAATTAAAAACGAGGAATCGTTTCACTCTTGCACAACGCCACTTCAGCGATTGGTGCAGCGAATTCATAAAAAAAAAGTTCATCAAATTGGTATGTTTGTGGATAAAACGAAGAAATTGCTGCTGTTGCCAAAAGTGTACGTGAAGACTGAAAATCGCACTTCTCTTAGGAGAATTTTCAATACAGTCCTAGGATTGTTTGCTTCCAAGGTCCAAGACACTTAAGAGTTGAAGCAACATTGCCATCTTCTTCGTTATCGCTGCCCTGAAATGACGTCCGCCAACAGATAAGAGATTGGGTCGAATCTAATTTTTAGTTGTGCACTTTACACGACAGTCAGTCGTCTCAACTGTTCTTTACTACGCAAATCATAACAAGAGGCGTTCGACGATTTATCATAAGCATCTCTTCCACAGAGCCAAACGAGCCTACTGTGCATTTTAGTGGTCACGTGTGGTACTTTAACTCATTAGAGTAATGTAACTGTTAGCTACTATCAAGTGTCTTAAAATCCAAAAGTACGCACGTTTTCATTTCCCAGTACCCCTTTATAGTTCTCAAAAGTTGCGTGTGTGTACTATTGTACTACACCTCCAGTGGACAATTACAACAGAATGCTTCACAATAGCAGATGGTTCATACGCAAATGCTTGAAAACTGAAAGAGCTGTGATGCTAATTGATATACCTCAAAGCTGGTCTTTTGGCATTTCTGACTTTTGACATTACGAAATGAGTCAATCCTGATGTCAGCAATCATTTATTTATTTATTTCTCATGAAATAAAGAGTCAGTATGTGAATAGTATTGCCAAGACATAACACTGGCAGTATGTTGATCATATGGCTGCAACAAATGTTTCTCTTGGATGATGTCCGACCCAACAACAGCAGAACTGCTTTTGAAAGGAAGCATAAGCTAACACATCTGTAAGATATGGTTGGACATACGATCTGTAGAAAAGAAGTCCAACTCAACTGTGCCAATTGCAAAGTTCCAAACTCTTTAATAGTGTAATCAGTGAACGCTGAAGTTAAAGAGGCGATTGGCCAAGATCAGCAAAGTCACCACGAAAGGAAAATAAGAGCAACAGCTAGGTCAGCTGGCTGAGAAGTCTAGGTAAGTAGAATATAGAACCTTAACCAAACCCTGTGTTTGACATCGATATAAAGAAATTAATATCTAAAATCTAAAAACTAAAAAAATTCTGGATTTTTCTAAAATTCTCCGAGATGCCTTAATTCAATAGCATTTAGAAACGAGCGGTTCGTTTAATAAAAGATACGGCACTAATGGCCAGAATACATGTAGGACCGTTCTGCATGCAGCGCAGCGTGCAGATTTGCAAGTGTAGTTGTAAATATTTTTTTTGTTTGGTAGCATTTAATGATGGAGTGAATTTACAAAAAGAGACATCTTGCAGATCTGCACTGCATGTAGCAGATACATGTGGCATTGTTCATTTAAATACAAACTACATACTCATACATATGTATATTCTAATATCGCTGCATGCATAACTATTCTGATTGTGTTTTTCTCGAAGGCTGAGGTTGGTTCGCCGCTTTCGGGGTTAATCCAAAGAAACACCAAAGCTTCGGGGAAGAAGTACTTTATTAAGCGAATCCTTCAAAATATACACGACATGCCTTTAACAGTGGAAGTTGTTAAAAACCTTTTATACCGCACAAATTGAATGGTAACATAATTTAACCTCACGTTACGTGCGACTTCTGGGCGACCTCGGGGCACGGGTGCGTTCGGGAATCTCGGGGCACGGGGTGCAGTGTTGCCTCTGTGGGCTGCTACTCTGTAACGATTTCTCTGCATTGTGAAGAGTGGTTTCAGACTCGGTACCAGATATTTTAGGGTCCGTTCCTGACTTTTTTTAGGGTCGAACCCGGAAGCGATTTCTGACTTCTTCGGATTGGTTTTCTACTCGATTCCTGACCGTTTATGGTCAGTTCTTGACGTTTTACTGTACGTTCTGGACATGATTCCTGGCTTTTAAGCCCGGTTTCGTACTCGGTTCCTGACTTTTTGGGATCTGTTTCAGATACATTTCCTAACGATTAACGGTCAGTTCTGGACTCGGTTTCTGACTTTTTAGGATCAGTTTCAGACTCGAGTCTAACGTAAGACAAATTTGACGATGGAAAATCCACTTAGTGGAGACCACAAGTGATTCTTTCAGAAGCGAAAGTCTAGACGGAACGTCGCGTCGGTCCGGCTGCGGTCAACAGCAGACCAGAATTAATTATCTAATCGGCACGGTGAAGGCAAAAGCAATACACGACGGTGAAACATCACAGAGAGCCTGGTCAGGTACTTTGTATTGATACGCCTAACAACGATTCTCACGACCACATCTCTCAACCTCCTCATTATGAAAATTTCCTCTAGGAATGAAATGTGAATTATTTTTCCAAAAACACTTAACCTACAGCTATTCAAGAATAGAATCACCAGGCATCTCCAGACATCTCGAGGCACTATCACAGCGCAGTAGGTTCACATATCTCCCGAGACGAGAAAGCGATCAGATCGATATTATAGCTGATCTAATGAATTTCCATCATTAGCTGGAAGTGAAGCATGACCTGTGCTCGAATGAGTGTGATGCTCGCGCTATTTATGCTTTCCAATTGGTGAATAATTCAAATTAATGACTAAATGGATCATATGTACAGCGTTATGTAGTGCAGTGTTCTTGCACTCCTTTAATTAATTAATGCACGTAGAGTATCTTATCTGATTAGTGAGGTAGGTCTGATAGTAGGTCAGTAGGTAAGTGATTGCATGCATGTGTCAATGAAATTATTTATGGGTCTGTTTCTTACTTACTGCTTGGCTAAATAAATGACTTGTTATTCGTGACAGATGAATGTTGATGACCACGACCTCATGGGTTTTCATTAAATACGATAATGTACTCATAAATTCTGTATCTTAACTTTAGAAGTGTACCTGCACAAGAATGTAGCTCTGATAAGGATCTTTGAATGATTGGGTACTTGAGCTTTTTATTTTGATCCATACCGAA
This sequence comes from Brachypalpus laphriformis, assembly GCA_945910035.1. Taxonomy (NCBI): domain Eukaryota; kingdom Metazoa; phylum Arthropoda; class Insecta; order Diptera; family Syrphidae; genus Brachypalpus; species Brachypalpus laphriformis. The sequence goes on from OX246753.1 coordinate 43,138,451, forward strand.
TAGTATTCAGTTTGCACTGAAACCTAATATAAACTTTGTTTCATACAATTACACCAATTATATATCTACCGTTTATTTCCAATTTATGTCATGTAATTGCATTAATTAGCCTCTAATAACAACAACTTCTCTTTCGTTTGGCTGGTCTCTTCATGTAACGTTGTCTAATATAACGTCATGTCGGTTGCACTGAACATCTCAAAACCATTTCATCAAGTCTGACATGGGGCTGTACTAAACAAACTAGCTTCCTATGGACTACCATAACAACTCTGCGGATGGGCAGAACATTTTCTTCAGGAAAGATCAATTTAAGTTATTGCCGACAGTGGGTCTTAAGATATATTTGCTTTTAATGCTGGTCAGCTCAATGATCCATTCTTTCTACAAAATTATTTTAACTCCATCCACAAGATTTTTAGTTTCGCCGATGACAGCATTCTAGTAATATCTTGCGCAAACAATATGCCCGTGAGTGCCAACACCTCACATAGTCAGAGATGCAAACAAATTCTCATAATTAACGAAAATCTACAGAAAATCTTGCAATGCAGAAAAGCAAATATTGTGGAGTTCAACGCGAAGAAAACACATTCCACCACCTTTCCCACAAAATAACCTTTTTTCAAATGGATAACCAAATAATCGAGCCCAAGGTACCCAGGCATTTACTTGGTGTCACAGTAAACTCTGGAGTAGCATGAAGTTGGGCTTTCTTTTCAGAGCAAACTTACTATTACCAAACCATGTACTTTAAACTGCCGCAACTTCTTCTTTTATACAAACCACATGTAATACTGGGGCTTGAGCACCGCTCTCATGCTTGGAGCGCAGGCCATTAATACTATCTTAATCTACTCCAGAAGCCATCAGTTTGCTTAAGAGAAGATCCCACACGTACGTCCAACTAACAATCGTTGGCTCATCGAAGGCAAGTTACAGATTTATGCCTGTTCTACTGCCATGACAGATACTACCATGGGAGATGTTCGGAAGATCTCAACAGAATGATCCCTGTCAACGTCCTACCAGGCAGGCCACTAGAGCACATAACTTTCGTCTTCATCTTGCAACCGCAAGAATAACATTCTACCAAAATTAATTTTGTTGCAGGGCAAGTCATTTTTGGAATTCACTCCCAGACGAAATATTTCCAGAAAGCTGTAATATGCATCAATTTAAACGCAGAATCAAAAGACTTGTGCAGGCATCTCGGGGCGCTGGCTTAGCGCTATAGGTTCACCTTTCCAGAGAAAAGTTTAAAAAGAAAAAAAAAGTGTTCAACAAAAAAAATTATCGCTGGTCGTTTGTAACCACTAACTTTCGCTTATTTTCACTAAAATTTTCCTTCAATTTAAAATTTCTTTAGAACTACGCCCCCCTTTTGTGCCATTTTTTCCCCAAAATCAGAATTTCATATTTTCTCTGCATAATGGTAGGAATCAGTCCTGCTTAGGAAGGGAAGAGATAAAGATAACAGCTGGGGCAAAAGTTATGTCATAATAGGTCAGTTCGTATTCTTTCTGCACTAAAATTCACAGTTTGTCAAATTTCCATGAGTGAGGGTAAAATTCTCTCAGAGAGAAGTAAAATTACGAAAAAGTAAACAAACGCGTTGAACCACAAAAGTTGCCCACTTTTTAAACGTCAAACCCCAAACCCATTGTACGCGAAAGAAAGAAAGAAAGAGAAGGAATAATCCAACAAAAAGTCACATATAAAGCGATTTGACAGATTTAACAGTTTTCTCAAACTAGCCCAAAGAAATTTTTTGCACTAAAATTCGCAGCATAAGAAAATTTCTTACTGTCTCTAGAGCGCTCTCTTCTGCCAAAAACTATGAAAATTCTCAGTACTCGAACAGGTTTTCGTAAAAATTCGTAACTTTTCATAGAAATTCGCTGTTTTGGGAGGGTACGCGAACAGACTTAATGTGAATGTGCCATAACTTTTGCAAATGGCGTCAAACGTCATTGTGCTTTGACATTTACGTTGTAGACAGATAGAGAATTATTTGGCAATAAACAATGGAGCGATATACACCTGAAGAACGCGGAATTATTATTACTGCTAAATCATAATGAGTGACGAAGCCAATTTCCACTTAAGTGGTTGTGTAAATAAACAAAATTTGCATTTCTGGGGCACGGAGAATCCACAGGAAATGCACGAAAAGCCATTGCATCCCCTCAAAGTGATTGTTTGGTGCGGCATTTGCAGTGAAAAAGTGATTGGCCCTTATTTTTGTGAGAAAGGCGATGGCACCACCGTAACCGTAACTGGTGAGCAGTACAGACAGATGTTAAACGAGTTTTTGTTTGCCTCAAGTTGCTGAATTGGGTCTCGAGCATTGTTGGTTCCAGCAGGATGGAGCAACCCCTCACATAGCTCGGAAAACGGTGGTAATTTTGAATCGCCAATTTCTGGGTCGTGTGATCTCCCAGTTTGGCGTTTTGAACTGGAGGGCCAGAACGCCAGACTTCTTCCTTTGGAGCTTTCTGAAAACTCGCGTTAACCAAAAAACAAACCACAAACCTTGCAAGTCTTGAAAGTCAACATTGAAGAAGAAATCACCAATTTGGAGCCAGATGTTTTGCGAGCAACTATTCAAAATGCCGTAAAACGAGCACAAATGTGCATCTCCTCAAGAGGTGGTCATTTGACCGATATCATTTTTTCAACTTAACACATTCACTGCCGGACACATTTCGAGAAAATTCAACATAGATTTTTCGTTACCTATATTGATTTAGATACAAACCAATAAATAGAGACCGTTCATATTTGTTAGAAAAGGGACCCACGGAAACAGTAAAGGCACCCACGGAAACAGCAAAGGCATCCACTGGCTATCAACTTTGATAGCCATGGCAGTCTATGTGCTAATGTCATCAATTTTACACCTTCAAATAAACTTTTTGTGAAAACAGAGCCCAATTTTTTTTCATTTTTAACAAAATGCCAGCCAATTCGCATTATGACATTACTTTTGCACTTTATGCATTACCTTGACTTTTGCGAAGTACTCCAAAACCAAGCATGTATGCAAAAAATTATTAAAGAGGAATTTTTTTAGGCCAGTGAGTGCGCATTGTGCGTGGAATTTATCATGTAGAAATACAGAATTTAAATTCACATTCTGAAACCGGGCATAACGGCTTTATTATACTGCGACTTCTATCTTTGATCTAAGGTGTATGTTACTTGGAGCCTCTCCTGGGTAACCGCGTGATAACGAACGGCTGTCTAAGCACAAAATATTTTTCTGAGGTTGAATTGCACGGTTTTTCCGTATTTGTTCGGGCCTAAGGGGTTTCCGCTATACTAAACACTTAATCCGACATGTCTTATGTATTATTTTGCTAATAACTTGCGAACTACATGCATATTTGATTGGCATAATAAATTGTTTAAATATTGTCCTTTACAGTGTATGCGCAGTTTTTAATGCTAATTGCAAATTGGGTGAAAATATAATCAATAACGGTTTTATGGTAAACCTTATTAATTGAGGACAAATTGGCAACAAATAATCCCGAGCTTTCAGTTTTTCAACGCTCAACTCACAATTGTTCGCTCAGAATAGACGTCGGTCCGTTTTCAGTGACCGGCTTATCCTTCGTAGGGGTCGCGCAGATATGATGCTCAAGTTCTACAACCTTCTGCATCCTCCGCCATCGACTCCAACTTATCAGTACCAGTCAGCAGGTGGGTCCTGAATATAGATGTCAGATTTCATGCAACCATCTATTTCTACGCCTACCGAGGGTCGCCTACCTGATAGCTCAGCAATCATGACACGTCTTGGAATTTTTTTTGGCTGCATGCGCACTATATAGCTTATAAAAGATCAATCAAGCTCTCTCAAAATCGATTCAATCAGACCATTCCTACAGAATGACTCAGCATTGCTCTTTCCGTCATTTCTGAGGAAGACCCCGCGGTAACAGCCGTTCTGGAAACGACCATTACTAACGATTCACGTATACCTTCATTCCAGCATCATTGGGGACGACTACAAACCTTTCGAGTGTGCGCTGAAGTTTTAGTTTGGGAGGACCCAAGAACTATCAAATTACCTGCAAAGGGAGGAGCGAATGACTTATCCTTAAGCCTTCCAGTTTGAAACATACTCTGCCATGGTTGCACAGCAACTTCTAGTCTATATAATGAAGAGGAAAGGTGACAAAACGCACCACTGGTGAAATCCAACGCCCACAGTGAAAGATGTTGATTAAACACCGTTTAACCGAACACAGCTTGTGCAGTAGATGGCTCTATGGCACGAAGGAGTATTGTGCAGTTGTAACGCTGGGCGTTAAAAAAGCATTTAACTCTGCGGATTGGTCGTTTATTAGAGGGTCACTTGCCAGGATGGATACGCCATATTACCTGCTACGGATAGTGACGAACTACTTCAACAACAGAAAGCTGAGGTACAACACCGATGAAGGGGTAAAATACTACGACGTAACGGCGGCAGTTCCACAGGGATCGGTTTTAGGGCCACTATTGTGGAACATCATGACGGAGTCCTACGATTAACGCTACCTGGGGGAGTAACGATAATTGGATTCGCCGACGACATTGCAGCCGTGACAGTAGCTAAACAGATCCATGCAGTAGAATCAGCTACAAATGAAGCAATTGCCCAGATAAAAGATTGGCTAATATCCAGCCGGAAAACCGTCGAATTTGCCAACTTACAGGTTGGTAACCAAACCATCAGGTCGAAAGAGGCGGTTAAATACTTTGGAGTAATGCTGGACAACAAGCTACGGTTTAAAACGCATGTTGATTTTGTTACCAAAAAAGCATCGCAAATGCAGGGAGCTCTCTCGCGTATCATGCCTAACATCGGTGGACCTGGATACGCTAGAAGGATTCTACTCTCTAGAGTTATCACCTCAGTTCTGTTATATGCCGCCCCAGTTTGGGCGCAGGCACTGAAGACGAAGGAGATCAAAAGGAGACTATCGTCATCATACACACTCTGTGCGCTACGGACAATCAGCGGCTTTTGAACCATCTCTGACGAAGCTACATTTGTCATAGCTGGAATGGTCCCCATCGATATTCTCGCAGATGAAATGCTGAGGATATATGGTATAACAGAAAAGCATTGAGTCATCACGACGCCACTGGTATCAAGGCGATAAAAATTGAAGAAAGGGCTGCCTCAGCAGCTATGTGGCAAGCTCGTTGGGCTATTACAACAAAAAGCAGATGGACATATAAACTTATACCGACAATCCAAGACTGAATAAGTCGAAAGCATGGAGACGGCAACTACCATCTAACGCAGTTCCTGTCTGGCCACGGTGGCTAGCGCAAATATCTACACCGATTTGGACACGACAACTCACCATCCTGACCGGAATGCCCAGGTGAAGATGAAGATACGGAGCACGCAGTGTTTTACTGCACACGTTTCACGGCATGGAGAATTACTCTGCCAAGTCCGTCATTACTCCTCGACCATATGTTACGGTCGGAAGAGAATTGGATGGCAATATGTTCCTTCGTAACAAAAAGAACTGCGGAGAATAGAGAAGCTAAGCTTAAGCAGCGGAAGAAGCTGACACAAGAAGCATAGCATAAATTGTTAACCAGACCCGCGAAGTAATATCTAACGGCAGTCCCGCGGAGAAAGTGGTTGAAGTGTGTATCGTACGTAGGCGTATTCCTGGCATCGATTACTCACGTTTGCGAATCGTGGATGCTGGTAGCACTCGGGTTACGAGTATCTATTAAGATTACACATCCCTGGCAAAAAAAAAAGCTTGTGCAGTTTGAATAAAAGACCAAAGGCCCATAACAGGTAAACGTAAATCATTCTCCTGTAGAAAAAACTCCAGACTTTTCCGAAATTCGAGCATATGCTTCCTCCAAATGCACAGAAATGTTGTAGATTTAGCATACTCCCAACCCTTCTGAAGCAGAATTCTGAGAGTGAATAACCGGTCGGTAGTGTTTCTGCCAGGCCAGCGCTTGGTGGTGATCAGTTGACAGTTCAGCCCCACTCAACACATAAAAATTATAAACAATTCTTTTCAGACTGTATGGTATCACAAGGAAATCTATTAGCGACTTCTGCTGAAAATTTTAACAATAGTAAGTGTATTTGTGTATTTATTTGTGTGGACAGATAGTATTCATGTTGCATAAGCTATTTGAAAACAAAAATCCAACAACTTCTCTATTTCTTCTTCTTCTTCTTCCTATTTCGGCGAGATTATGATCTGAAAACCAGTAATAACCCTCCCACTTCAATGCATTTCTACTGATCCGCCTGTGGGGTTCGCCTGTTTGACCTCAGAAAATATGACAACTTTTCTTTGTTTGCACTTTAGTCAGGGTCTTCGTTTTTCCCAATAATACACGTACTCCGCTATGTCAAAACATCTACACCCACGTGAGTTTTAAAATCATCCTTCGTCTTCTTCTTTTTCCTTTTTCTGCGAGGTTATGATCCGAAACCTAGGGATCATAACTCTCCCACTTCACTGCATTTCTACTGATCCACCTGTGGGGTTCGCCTATTTGACCTCAGAAACTATCGGCAGGCATGCCGATTTTGGATCACTCGGTTACTGAGGCCAATGAAATGCCGATGTCGTCGTATTTGTATGCAGTGTTCCCAGATTGCCACTTTTGGCGCTTTTTGAGTGGAAAAGGAGAAGAGGGGAAACAGTCTCAAAAAAGGGGAAAACGTGTATTTGAAATATTATTTCCGAAATCTCAAAATCTTATTATATTAAGTCACCAACATGCATACACCTTTATTGTGAACGAATGATTTGTTTTACCGAACAGCGTACGAAAGTATAATTACGCACTGAACCTATCCAATAGTTCATGTGAATTTCAACTCTTTTTTTTGTGTTCTTGGCTTCGAATTATAAGTCCGACCTTGCTCAAAAATATAACTTTTTCTTTCTTGCACCTTTATACAATTTTTTTAAAAAAATATGTTTCGAGGCAATAAATTAAATGATATCTTAAAAATGTTAACATACCGTAACATATTATTATTAGTTCCGTAAATTTGCAAGAAGAATATCTTATCAACAAAATTAACTGATCAAAGGGATATGTTTCCTAAACTTCAAAACTTGTAGAATTTATTTTCTGTCTTCCGCACAGTGGAGCAGGAGCTGAACGTACTTTCTCTGTTGTTAATTTTAATAAAACTAGGTAAACAATTCAGAATCCTACACTGTGCCGAATTCTATAATACATTCAATGACTTTGCTAAAAAAAAAATTGAGTTGCGTTGAATTTGAAGTTGAGAAGGGATGCCTTAAGCTTCACAATTCCCAGATGTACATATAAAAGTAGAATATCAGTCTCATCGAGGTATCCGATCGGAACGGAATTGCGCAAAAAATTTTCCATATAAAGGATGAAGTAAATGTTTTTCGAATTGTGAATTTTAAATTTCATCTACCTTAATTATGTGATGTTATTCACGTTTTTTTTTTGTTAAAAAAAACGTTTAATGAATACATGAGGTCTTATTGACATACCATATGTGTTAATTTGTTTTATTAAGCCTTAACTTATTTTTTTTTTTTTGTTATAATTTTGAGTTAGTTTTGTATAATATTTCAAGTTTTGAATGAAGTTTTCATTTCTGTTTTTTATTTTTTCTTCGAATTAATAGTTTTTATTAAAGCACGGTTTTTTTAAAACGATAAATTTGTGTTTCTTTTCAGTAATATGTGTTTTTTCTTTGTTGAAAAATGGGGAATATTGCGGGGAAAATAGATCATAAAAAGGGGGAAAAAGCCAAAATGCGACAAAAAAAGGGGAAATTCATTTAGAAAATCTAGCAACACTGTTTGTGTGATTCAGGCGTTTATAGGCCAGCCTTTCCTGCCTCGCGATGTCTTTGGAACGTTCATTGATAATGCCTTTTTAAAATCATCCATCAAAACAAAAGAGTTGTTATCTGCAACATTTTGTAGTTCATCTATAACACTTCACCTACTTCACCTAAAACTTCATCGGCATACTGCGACTCAAAGTTTGGTTCATATATGTACCTGTTTAAGCTTCGACACTCCCTCCTAACGGTATCCACTTCAATACTCTATCTGTCTGTACCATCACTCCCGCCTGAGCAGACATTAATGATGCGACAGCAGACAGAAAGAACCCATCTGAAAGGTGCACAGCTTAAGTACATCTTTGATTTGTTGAAGAAACATCAACTGTATCTAGCCGATATATAACAGACTCCCCAAGCAGTTCAACGTCTTTTGCCGTGAGCGATGAGATTTTCCATGTGCCTATCCTAAATCAATGCCGTTGCCGCAAATCAGAAAGTTCAAACATGCCTTTATTACTGGTTACCATATTTAGCCTCCGACTTCCGACACACGTAGCCGTGTTTTTTTTCTCCAATTACATTCAATGAAGCAACTACAATCCGAATAAAACTATAATACCTACAACGGTATCATATTTATCATAAAAACCATCCTTTGCTCAGCTGCAGTATCTTTTCTTGTGTAGAAGCGATAAAAATCACCAGACGTGCACTTCTTGACAGGCTACTATAAAGCGGTTGTTGCTGTATTCATTTCCATCTCCCTGAAACTCCGCACACGTTATCCTTTTACGGATGTCGAATGATGCAATCGGATATTTTTCTTCCCACTCTACGTATTCTCTTTACTCGTGTTTTTTACTCCCTCGTGCTTTGTGAATATTTTTTATTGCATTACACATTTTTGTGTACTGTCAGCATCAGTTTTCGTTATTAATGTTTTTGGCCAAACTACTATTAAGCGGACATTCACATTGGTCTGAGTTTTGAGAGTTTTTTTTTTACATATTTCTGCGAGAGAATGCCATTGTCATGAAAGCAGTAAAAAAAATTCCAAAAATAAGAAAAGATAGAATTCTGGTGACGGGAGTTTCCCTGCAAGTGCCAAAATGCACTTCGTCACACCGGATGTTCCATAAATGTTTGAAAAGTGTGTCGAGATACGCAGAAGCTAGCACCAACTTGGTAGAAATTTGTAACGACTTCCGACAATGAGAGCGAATGGAAACTTTGTCTTTGCCGTCTGTCGTATCGAAATGAAAATTTCATTTAGAAAAAAAGGAATTCGCTGAGAGAACAGACGAAGTTATAATGCAATTGTTGATATGACTGCCTTTCGAAGCAAACTTAAGGACGGAATATTAAATTGTGAATAAAATCTTTCTTAGAAATGAAAGTCTCTTAGGAAGTATTTAAGAGTAGCTGTCTGCCAGTAGAAAGCGTGAGAGTAATTTTAGTAACACTTAAATATGGCAAGATTAAAATATCGTCTGGAATAGACGTGTGGAACTTTATGCATTTTTTATATATCCTTTGAAATATGACTATACAGCGATTTCAGCTCCTTAGATTTAATTTCTTATATTGCGAGATTCACTGAACATTCTCAGTGAAATGATGCAGAACTTGTTTTTATTGCTAAAAATAAATTTGTGCTAAAGGTTCTTCCACATGGATCAGAATATCCTAAGATGCTTCAAAGGAAAATAACTCCATATACACCAACGCAGTCTAGTACAATTCTCATTACTTTACCTTATTTGGAAAAACTACCATCATCATCATTATCATAGATGGCCACCAGCCGCAATTTGCTTTACATCTGTGAACACTTTCCAATTCAATGACTTAAAATAATTCAATAACTTGAAATATTTACCTTGCCACTTTTTACAGCGCCACTTACATATGTTTGTATGTATTTACCATACCCACAAATAAAATAAACATATTCATCAAGAACAATAAATGATTCAAGGGTGTTCTCTATTCTGGGTGTATGTACTTCATCAAGGCCTACTCTAATCTCTATCTATACGAGTATATTGGCATCCCACTGATTTTTTATTTGTTTTTGTCCAAAACCCATACTCGCGTCGTCTATCTTTTCTGGCTTGACAATCCCCGTCAGCAAGTTTTTTCCAATACATTGTGCAATACCTATTCTTTAAGTCTCATTGGTTTCTATTGTGTCAGCTATTCATATCGCAAATGATCCAATCTATCTCATCCTCACCAAATACCACTTTGGAACTTCCTCTGAATCGACAAACCACTCCATGTAATTAGGATAAACTTTCCAAGTTTAACCATCATTTAACCCCACTTGCTGTAGATAAATTCAAGTCGCCATTAAATAAAAACCTTCTCCATCACAAGCCCAATGGTCAATAACCGATAGTTGGTAATTTTTCAATACCCCACTGATGGTAGATACTTTCCAACTACGAACTTTCCTCTATAGAAAAAAAAAAAAATATCGCAAAACTTTTAGTTCCTCGTATTTTTGTTTTTTGATCTTTATCTGTTCCCTCATCAATCGTGCGCCCTCAATAAATGACTTTCGTCTAGCACAAAAAAAAAGAAAAAAAGAAATGGATCGTAGCAATCAAATATTTCACCTGTTGGGGGTGACAGCCGCTCCTAACTAAGCTTGACGCCAACAAACCCATCAGACATAATCGAAGCCAGTGAAAGCTCATACTTTTCGATAAATACGGTCAATGGGTTACCTATTAACTGCAGTGACAGCTATCGTGCTTTAGATACGTGTCTATCCATCAAACGTTGCTGATATATACTTTTACCATGCCTACCACACCTCAATAAATCGTATCTCTCACTGATGCGGTAACAATTTTCAAGGTTACACGGTGAAGGACCCCCAAATCTCTTATAAGGCTTCCGTTAAATTATGGCATGAATTTGTTATCTACATATAAATCCAAGTGGTACGCATTCCAAAGTATCTATAAATCCAAAGAGGCTGTCACGGAGATGACCATCTTCACAGACGACAAATAATTTGATGCCAGTCTGATTCAACCATGCGCATCCAATGATGATGAAGAGTCGTATCTGGTTTGCCGTCGGGCGCGGCAACAAAGTTTGCGGTTTAAGATCTCGGAAAAAGTATCTTCTGCTTTTTTTTTTTTTGGTGAGAACTGGTTTTTTATTTGGAGAATCTGGTCGACTGCTAATTGAGTGAGTCAGTGTGTAGTGTCAGGTGTAGGGAAAGATTTATGTTCTTTACATGGAAGATGAAGTGAACTTTCTCCCCCAATAGAGGGGAGGTATCATATGCCGTGTGTTCTGTGTGTGTTTTTTTTAGAAATATCTTCGAGATAGAGTTCATTGAATTTTTGCGTGAAACTGGTTTTTTTGTGATTCTTTTTTAAGGGGGAAATGTATCTGTCGAATTGACTGCTTGATGTCATGAGGAGTGAGGATGTTCAAAGATTGATTTATGGTTCCAGGAGCAGTTGGATATTGACTTTCATTAATGCCTATTGAATGGAAGTCAAGTTTGCTTTGTGATTGATGGAAAAAGAAGTGGCGTAGCAAAGGTTTCAGCTATCACAGAAGCGTGACATCTATATGTGTTGTGAGATGCGTGTCGATTGGTTCATTTAAGGCATGAATAGTACTGAATTAGGTAAAATTCTAACATTTTACGAAGATATCTACTAGAAAGCTTTTTTGTTAAGGTTCGGGGAATTGAAGTGCGTATGTAACTGAATTTGGATTTTTGGACCTTATAGCCCTTATAGTGTTGAGTTTTGACAATAACAAGGAGCCGAAAACTTCAGGCAAATATAGTAATAGTCTGGACTCAAGCTTTTAGACAGCGTAGGAAATGAATTTGATCAGGACTATATAGGTAAGTTCTACAAACAAAATATTCCTTGAAACAAGCGTTAGACAACAATAAGAGATAGACATAAATTAATGCAATTACCAATTGAAACTGCTGGTATAAACTGCATTAACTTACGTATGTAAGGCTTAATTCCACGACAAACTTAGGGATACTGGGAGTGGATTTCAATGGTTGGGGTGTTCTAAATTTGAAGATCAACTATTTTGTCCTTCAGAATATCTATCATGGTAGTGCCTGCGTTATCAATGTGAAGTGGGCATCTCGTTCCTATATTTATTTCGCAGATACTGTTGGTACAATATCGTATATTATTATTGTATGTTTGTCATCCATTTGGTTGATACATATTGTTCAAAAGGCGATGATGAGATGTCATCTTTATATTAGAGTGTATTCATTATAAATACGTACATAAAATGATACTTTCGATATGTCTACTGACATAGCTAACATCAATAGAATTAAAAAAAAAAACTACTCTGTTCACACTTTTTACCATAAAGCAGTATGCAAATGTAAAATGGATCCACCCGGCAGCGCAAAACTACAATGATTAACCAGCTTCGTTCTTTCGCTAGAAATTACTAAACTCTAAAATCTTGTTTAGAAGAACTGGCAACATTGCATTTGCAGATAGTCTGAAAAATTATATGGTTTTCAAGGTCATGTAATTTTAATCTATACAGAACTAGCTTAAACTCCGCTCGCTTTGCTAGGCACACAAAAATGTCAAAGTTTTTTTTTCAATGTTTTTGTAATTTTTTTTTTTTGCCTATCACCTTCGTACAACTAAATTGGTTGAAAATTACGGGCAGTAGAGGGACATGTACGTATTTTGCCGCTTAGTTTTATATACGGACATAATGATTGTCAATAATTGAATATATTATTTCACGGCCTGTGTTTATCTTATTGCTTCAACTACACATTCTCAAGACCCTGCTCTTCCATATCGGTCTCCAAGAGCTATCCAACGTATAGCGTCCACTAATTTTACACCACATAGTCAGTCCTTGGGGATGTAGAGGCTTCTTTGTGGAATGAAGATTTGACGAAACTCGGAAAGATGACTAGACATATCTTCAACATCTGCCACAAAAACCAGTTCTGGAAGGCTTATAAAGACGGTCTTACAATCAGTCTGTATCTAGCCATAATTTTCGACCCAAAATTTAGTTGGAAGCTAAATATTGAACAGCGAGTAAAGAAAACAAGCAAGCTTAGTAAAAAATTCAATGTTGATACACTAAAATAAAGTTCAAAGAGCAGCTTGAGTAGGTACCATGGGTGGATGTTCTAACTGTAATCCTTCACTTGATCCCTCTAGAATTACACATCTAAGATAAAGATTTATGCTGCGTAGTCCAGCTTAGAGAATCTGCGTTCTGGACCGCTATGCCATATGGCCACAGTTAAGTCCTGGAGACGATACCAGACAACCTGGTTGCGTCTTCGACTGGTTACAAAACTTCAAATTTAAACTTTACAAAACTTTTCTCACTAACTTTCCCAACCAGAACAGAATAGGAAAATGAAAAAGTAATCAAATACTTTGATATAATCTCTATACGAATGAATCGAAAGTGGACTGCGGAGTCGGCGCATGTATTTTTTCGGAGAAGCTCAACGTTTCGAGATCTTTCCGCTTACCGAATTTCGCCAGTGTTTTTCTAGGAGAGGTTCTCGCGATTCGGGAAGCCTGTCACGTACTGAATATTTTGCCTTCATCTAACCGCAATCTTGCCATTGATTTAGCTACCACATCCTCAAAATTGCTAAAGCAATGTCAGAAAGAACTAAATAAAATAGGTGTCCAATCAAAAATCACCCTCATCTCGGTCATAGGATACAGTCACTTCAAGGGGGAAATGAGCGAGCGGATTATCCTTTACGGATCTCTGGCTAGAAGTTGTTAGGGGTAACACACATCATAATTTCTTAATGCTGGCTAACTTCGGGTGGAACACACTTTCTAGCTGCATTATATCAAGAAAGACATGGCCCAGGTACAACAAACCTAAATCAAATGAGCCACTAAGCAGATCAAGACTAGGTATTGCCAGAATTGTAGCCATAAGCACAGGCCATTGACCAAGAGGAGACCATGCAGCCAAACTTGGCATCCCTCATAACACATTCCATGCCGCAGCTGCAAGGATACTAACGAGAAAGGATCTCTCCTTCACTTTCTTTGCAGATGCCCGGCCTTAGCGGGAACTAGACAACGTACTCTAGATAAACCTTTCTTCGACGATCTGAGAGAGATACGTATCTGACAAAAGGATTGGGGTTCTCATCTCTTACCTGAACTCGACAGGCTGTGTCTAGTATATCTCTCTTTCTCAACCGAAATCTCCATCATACAAGCAGGTTATACGAGTTAGTGATATCAATATATATATATATATATAATTGGGTTCTTTTGAACCTGCACCTCTACCTATATACCTGTTCTACCTAAAGGTCTCTTGTGTATCATGTATGAGTTCTCAGTTCCCCAAAGCGAGGTTACAAATTACGGGCTTCGTCGTTCATGAAGAGTTTCTCGTCAAAGCAAAACATTTCTTCGCTAAAGCTCAAAATGGACTGGAAGTACTGTTCTTAAGGTTACGCTACGCTACCACGCTACCATTTAAAAAAATTAAGCTCGATTTACATGAGGGCTGCAAATGAGCTGCATCTGTCGAGTGAATTCAGGTTAAAGTTACCAGAGCCTCATATACTTTTTTCACAATTAATCTATATTCTGTTTTAATTTAACTTACACAACCTTGCTCTTCTTTTTATACCGTCCGCTGTATTAAGGACAAAATTTAATTCGAAGTTTTTCATCCAGCATTTCATATAGATGACACATTTTACATGCCCTGAGGCACACTGACTCCTACTGCCACAATATGCAGTAATGAAGGTCTTTTGTATCATAATGCCCATAATTACTGCCAATTTTGTTTTCCCATCTCATTTCCACGATTCGTGTTCAAAGACCCAGATACTATGACAAGAGTAGCATTTTCATTCTGTCGTCTGTTGTAATTGGGGTACTTTTGACAGATATGAGCCGCATTCTGTGGCATCTATTGTTTCAGGTTCACTTGTTTTGTTAATTAAAAATAAAAAAAAAAAAAACATAAATTTGTTTGTAAGACTACTCCAAGAGCAATAAGACAGATTTACCTGCGTTGAAGGATTGTCGCAAAGGAACCCCATCGCACAATCGAAATAAGTAAACAGTTTTTATCGCCACTTTATAGCTTTGGATGCAATTTAATTTCAATCACCGCAAGCTTTTCCTTTTTCTTTATTGCTAATAAATCGCCAGGCTTCTGAATTGTGTACTGCGGTACACCCTTCGGGAACGGGGATGGCTCGAATAAAAACTTTTTCGGTCATATTAATCGACTTTGATGTGGTTGCGGCAATACAAATTTAAACTTTGTCGTCGACGACAGTGTATCAAGAAGGAGAAGGATATGGCTTCGTAAAGAGTTGGGCGGATTTTGTTTTTGCATATGTATATACTTCAACATGGGACAGGAAGTGGACAGTGACCAGATGGTGAAACTTTGATAGCAAATTTCCAAGTACCATCAAATCCAATAAAATATATTGCATTTGCCAAATTGTTAGTTGATAGTTATTTTATTTCCCACAAACTTGTGGATGGTGTTTATGACTGCTGAAGGATTTGATGATGGAAATTAAATTGTAATTGTAAAATATCATGGGAGAAATGGTCAGGGTAAGCTACATTGTTAAGGTAACATTCTTTATTATTATTATTCAAGTATTATATAAGCAGGCTTAGGGGTGCGGTGGGGTTAAATTTGTCGTACTTTTGCTGAAAAATGGATGGGGGAGATCATTAATTTTACGTAAAGTAAAAACTACAAAATAATGAATATTTTTAAAATAATATTATTTAAAATTAGTAAACCTACTTTTTTTATTTCCATACCAAATATTCCGAGAATATCCGTACACTACAATGCAGCCATGGGTCTTTTAGTACGTGTGTTTAAAATACTTTTTTGCTGTAATAGTTACGGTAAAATTTTGCTCTGGCCACACTCAAATCTTTCATACAAGGATAACGTTTACTCTTTTTTATTCTAATGCATATTACTAAGGGAAGCCTTTTTATGATGCATATAATAGACATATGAGTTTCTGATTGGTTTTTGTTTTAAGCATTTTCCGAGAAATATGATATTTGTTAATGTTATTTCAACATTTAATAAAGAATTGTATTTTCTTATTGAGAGTAAATACATATAAACGCATAAATGAGATTTCTAACTAACTGAGGTCTATATTTGTTAGCTTAAGGGTAAGAGATTTGAACAAGTTGCAGTTAATAATCCTTAATTAACAGAAGCATAACGAATTATAGTTTTGGGTGCAGATAAACGTGAGTGGGGCAAATCAGATGCTAACGCTTTTATCTTTCAGTGTGAGTAGTGGCTCCATCATGCTACAACCACATCTCAGGCTTGATTTGAACAACTGGATGTAAACAAACCCAATCATAAACCGATACCGCCCTCATGTAACCCTGCAATTTCATCTTAATTTCCGAAGAAGTTAGGATCAATGAACAGAGTGCAATTGACGCTGGTGAATGGATTTCGGATTTTCAGTACGCCTTAACCTCGAGTTCCGCTTGCTAACAAAGTCATTCAATCGAAAATCAACTTCATCGTTAATGTTCAAATTTTGAATAAAGCCATTTTTTCATTTCAGACCATTTCTTGAAAGCGAACCGCAAAATATAGACTTTCCTGACGATGTGTGGGTATTAATACTTGCATGGGAACAAGGGTAAAACATTTAAGCAGAACGTCCTCTGGATATTTATGGAGCTGCTTCAGCAATTGCTCTATCGTTCAATATTTTCTTCAGTGCGAATGGAACGTGGTCTACCGGCTCGGGGCAAGCCATTTACTGAGACATGTTGTTGGTGACGATCAACTAAGTGACTTATCATTCCTTTAGAGGAAGACATTTTTACGTTAAAATGGCGACGATATCCTCTTTGCGTTAAAATAATCAATCGCTGCTTTAAGTAATAAAATTCTAAAGCTATTTGTTCAGTACTAAATCTCAAAAGCGTTTGATAATGCCTGATAAAGGGCTGTAGTGAGCAAATTAGCTTTCCACGGACTACAAAAACTTTGCGAATGGTTGGATAATTTTCTTCAGGACAGATCAATTCATGTTGTTGATGGTGTGTCTTTCGAGACATTTGCTATTAATGCTGGTATACCTCAAGGATCCATTCAATATTATTTCTATAATATTTCATAGGATCAATATATTATAAGATTTTTAGTTTTGCCGTTGACAGCACTCTAGTGGCTTTTTGCTTAAACAACATACCCGTGAGTGCCAATACCTCACATAGTCAGGGATGCAAAGATGCAAAGTTCACACAATTAACAAAGGCCTACAGAAAATCTTGTAATGGAGAAAATCAAATTTTATGGAAACACAATCCACCACGTTTTCCATAAATCGTTTTTCAAATGGATAACTAAATAATCGATCGCAAGGAGTCACAGTAAACTCTAGAGTAACATGGCATAATAACATATCCAACATCGCAAAATCAGCTTCCATGATGTTGAGGTATCTTTCCAGAGCATAGAAGTACACTAGATTGCCACAACTTCTTTTATACAAAGCACAAGTAAGACCGGGGCTTGATTACTGCTCTTATGTTTGGAGCTAGGCTCCAAAAGACTATCTAAATCTAATTGACAGCATCCATAGGCGAGTAGTTCGCTTAAAGAAGATCAAGAACTTATTTTCAAACTTCAATCTTATGCCAGATATGTTCTGCAGATATTACCATGGCAGGTGTTTGGAAGATCTCAACAGAATAATTCCTGGAAATTCGACCTTTCAACGTCCTACCAGGCAGGCGAATAGAGCACACTACTTTCGTGCTCACATGACAACTGCAAGAACATCATTCTATCAAAATTAATTTTGTTACAGGCAAGCAATATTTGGAGCTCAGTCACAGGCGATATAATATTTCCAGGAAACTATAATATGCAACAACTTAAATGCAAAATCAACGGACATGTGCAGGTATATCCGGGCGCTGGCTCAGCGGTATAGGTTCGCGTTTCCCGAAAGAAGTTTATACATATATAAAAAAACCTACCGAGCCAGCATGTGTGCCCCGAAAATTATCGATCCTGAAAACTAATCTCAGTATCTGTACGGCTAGATGTACGCTCGGCTGCCACCTGAACGACTGAACGTATCCACTTCCTTTCTTTCTTTTTTTTATCAGAGATCGATTTGAGTCGAAATCAGAGTTTCTATTCTAACCTCCAAATAAGCGAAACTTTATTTAAGAATTGATTTAGAAGTTCGAGAATTGATGTACGAAAACTAGTTATTTGTAATTTGATCATACAGAGTTTTTCTATTACTCGCTCCTCGACCAATCACCCTTGCTTTCTAACTTTCGAAAACACTCATCTAACCCATTTCATTATCCTTTGATAGGATCAATTTCCTGCCACATCTCACCTCTTTTTCTCCGCTGTGAAACTTTTGGACTTCTTTCCAAAAATCTGAAATTTTCCTATCGTAGATTAAAACTTTCTCTGTCTGGATAGATTGCATTCTTCTGGCTCTACAGCTCTTTTTCAGGGTTGATTTCGATTCAATAATTTTCATCAAGAGTCACTCACACACACATGGACGGTTGAGAAGCACCTTAGACTGAAATTAGGCACCGAATTTCCTTTCAAGACGATGAACGTGTAAAACTTTTCACTCTTTTTCATTGCATCTCAAAAGGAGCAAATCATTCTCCTCCGTATGTAGTATTCCCGTTGCGCCCGATTGCCGGTAAAGAAACTTCTTCTTTGCCAACTTCCTCTTCAAAGGATGTGCTTATTCCAATGTCAGAGATTATCCTTAATGCCACTCTAGGATATTTTTACTCACCTTCTGGTACTTCATGGCATCGTCGTCAGTCGGTTTGTTCGTTCGTTTTTTGTGGGTCCTTCTAAGTTGTACACGATGATTGAAACATTTAAAAAGGATTTCCTACGAAGTTTCTTCTTGTCATCGTCACAGTCTTCAAAACATTATAGGATCAAATTCTCACTGCAATACATACACCGACTAGAAGAAGGATATTCATTAAATTGCAGCATTGCGTGCTGAAATCCGCTTACGTCTTCGAGTGCTTTATGTTTTCATTGGAGTTGTCCTTTGGGCTTCCATCTGAGCTGTAACGTGGAAGTTTTCGCAAGAGATATGTACGTTGTCTTGTGAGGTTATTTCTTAACCAGTGTTGTTGCAGTCACCGATATCCGTATCAGATTTCGGCTTAAAGCAGGGCAATGTGCGCTGTATGTATATTTAAAGTGTTAAATCCACCAACTACCCCCTACCCCACCAAAGTAGTTCACATATTTTAATCCTGACACTGCATTGTCTGAGTTTTTGTTTTTTTTATATAGTGGAAGTCGACCGGAAAGATTTATATTTTTACATGATTCGGCGTTAAGTTCGTACCAGCATATTGCGACCATTAAAAACACGCACACGCTGTTTTAACGCGTTGTTTTGGTATTATCCTTAACAGATAAGAGTGGGCATGGAGATTTAATAAAAATAATTCATACATACTCTTAATTTTTTTTTTTTTTTTGCAAAGCATTAACGATTTTCTCACCCACTACTCGATGGATCGCGGGGAAGTCAAGCACTCCAACCGGTATCCGAGCTTCTTTCAGTCAATGAGAAACAAAAAATACACGTTTAACCGCCACAGGATGCAGCTCGAATGATTTACAATGCTTTGCTAGGTTATTGCCGAATCTGTTACGACGAGGTGAGGAACAGAAAGAGCAAAAATATTTTTTTTTGTGAGAGTTTTTTTTTTTAGCACCTTCGTGCTGTGTATTTTCCCAATTTTATATATTTATTTATTTCTTTTGTTGTATTTTCTTTTGTATGGAATTACCGCTGTGCGGAGTGAATTTAACGTAGGAGGTGTGGTAGAATTAAATTTATCTCACGATTCATTGTACCAACTTGTTAATGGCTTTAAACGCCGGTGATTACAGTGAATAAAAAGAGCTTTACAACGCGGTAATGAGGTCCTTAAATGGGGTGTTGTACTTCGTTGGTGAAGTGTTGGATAATAAAAATAAACGATTGGTTTGAGAATAATGATAAACTGTTAAAAAAAAAGAAGAAAAGTGGAATACATCTTTGTGGAGGCAAAAACAGTTTCTTACACAAAGCCATGCAAAGAAAAGCTCGGGAATGTATTATTGGAAAATGCATGTCGACTATCCAAGAAGTGTCCAGTGTTCTTCCGAATGTGATCGACTGAGTAAAATGGTCTGGGTCAACATAGAGGGCAATAAATGCTAGCTATTACTTAACTTTGTAGGTGCTGAAATAAATGGTACACTACACTATGTGAAAAAGAACACCAAGTTTTGGGGAAAAAGAACTTAGTGAGCTGCAGCAGGTATGTAATAAATAGGACTAGGTGTGGGTCTTTGCCATTGGAGTGCATAATTCCATCTCAAAACATTATCATGAATATGACTTGTAATTATATTGTGCAAAGATATCTTTCGTTCACCAGATGGGCTGAAATATATACATACATACATATTTGGCGCAACAGCCCATGGAAGGCCTAGGCCTAACTTCTCGTAACCACTCCTGTTGTGTGCGTTATATTTTTCACATAAATGGAAAAGACCTACCGTTTTTTGGCGTATCCGAAGGGCAATTGAGAAGCTTTTTCATGACAACGATACTCTCGGATGTTTGTGAAACGTTCGCGAGAGGTGAAACCGGGGGTAAAACCTTTTTAGTGTTTTCTGAGATTCGAACATTGAACCTCCGAGACACTAACCACTGCGCCACGGCGCCTACAATGAATCTATATGCTATTTATTTGCAAATTATTATTCACTGCTTTCCATGCCCGTTTATCTCATATTCGGTATCAGATACGCGACGTCGATTATCCGCTTCAAAGTGTACAGAGCTTAACCCTTGTGTGAATGGCAACAAAAAATGACACTTACATAAGTGTTCTGTGGAAACCCGCTACCGCAGTATATTTTTATATGGTAATTATGTGCTTATTTATTATTTATGTAAAAAAAAAACATATGTTTATAAAACCGAGCAGATGTCTATAAAAATTTCATTACAGTTTTTCATAAAATTTTCATTAGAAAACAAATAAGTTATAGTGATGTAGATTACTCGGCCAACTGTAGCTGCAACTATCGATCAGCAGCGATGTAGACGAAGCATTTTGCCCAATTTTTGCATTGTTCATCGATAACATACTACCTTTAGGAACTTCATGCATTCCTCGCGTTTTGCGCTTACGACTTGAAGCATAAAGGTGGTAAGTACCTTTGTGTTCTGGTGTAGGTAGATCAGCCATTGATGTACAAATGGGCTTACTGAGCGGTGACTGGATTCAATGCTACGTGGAGAGGCCGGCCATCACTCGCAGAATTTTCGACCGCTCTTCTATACCTGTAAAAATTAGTTATTTAGCCGTCTTGGTGAGAAACAACCTACGTTTATTAGTTGCAGTGGTGTTTGGTTGTTGAAAGGCTGCTTCAATGTCCACACGATGATTCTTAAACATCAGTTTACGAACGCTTGTGGACTACTTGTGATAGCGATATTCATCTTAGAAGTACTGTACGCGTACAGCAGTACTGATTCCGCGGAAGGGTACTGGAGCGGAAAGGTCACAGCTTGATCTTAAGCTGAGAACGTTGCATTTCAAATTTTTCTGCTGCACACATCCAGTTCGGTGCCACACGATTAGCCGAAACCACACTTCCTAAGTATAGAAAGTTGTCTACTTTCTTGACTTACTGTCCGGTAAACAGTAGACGTAGCGGAGAACTATACTCGACGCATTGCTCTATTATGATCCGTAAGGTGTTTGAATAATTGATAATCAAGCGTTTTTGATTATTTTATTAATTAAATGAAGCTCTTCGATTTAACTAAAATTTTTATTTTTATTAAAGTAAATAAAATTAGCTCTAACCTCTCCGGAGTACAGCAAAAAGAAAAAAGAGGCTGGTAAAAGAAAAAATGTGCTTATATAAGTGACATCTAACATTGACACTCATTAATTTAGATAAATCGATAACTCGATAATTTAGCGGATACAGCCATATTACAAATAAAATTATTCATAACTTCAGTTAATCTTTAAATAAACATATTTTAGTTTTATAAGAAATATTAAGTAGTTTTAGTTTTTAATTCATAAGATTGTAGTAATGTAGGACGAACATTCTCCCCCTCTTGAAGGACTAACGGTGCTTCAACCACTGGCAGCCGACAAAGATTAGCAGCTGCTCTCCTTACAGTTCCACTAGCTGTTCTCAACGTGACGACTCGAACGATCTCATCCGCCCCCGGATGTGTTTCGATAACTCTGCCAAGCTTCCATTTGAGTGGAGGAATATTATCTTCTTTGATAATGACAATATCATTTAATTGAAGACCAGGTCTGTCCCTTCGCCATTTATTTCGCTGCTGCAAGGTATGTAATTATTCGTTTTTCCAACGATGCCAAAATTGTTGCATAAGCCACTGAACCCTCTGCCAACGGTTCAGGTAGGAAATACTTTTATCACGCAAGTCTGGTTCTGAGAGGGCGAGAAGTGAAGTACCTGTTAAAAAGTGGCCTGGGGTTAAAGGTTTAAGGTCATTAGGATCTTCGGAGAGAGGAGAAAGAGGACGGGAATTAAGGATACACTCTATTTGGACAATTATTGTGTTGAATTCCTCATATGTCAAAGCTGCTAGGTGTAGAAGACGTTTCATATGATGTTTTGCAGATTTTACGCCTGCTTCCCATATCCCACCAAAGTGTGGAGATCTGGGAGGTATGTTCTTCCACTCAATGCCATCGTCTAAGCAAAACTTTGTGATTTCGGAGGTAGACTGTTGATGGTGAAACATGTCATAAAGTGCATTTAACTCATTACGTGCCCCGATGTAATTCGTCGCGTTATAGCTGTAAATTGTGCGACAACGACCTCTTCGACTGATGAAACGTCGTAAAGAGCCCAAAAAAGCAGATGTAGTAAGGTCTCCGACTAGCTCAAGATGTACGGCTTTGGTGCTGAGGCATACAAACACCGCTACATATGCCTTGACAGCAGCAGTCCGCCGACGTCGAGAGTGGACCATAAAGGGTCCACAAAAGTCCGTTCCCACTACGGTAAATGGCCGGGATGGCAGTAATCGATACTCGGGAAGATTTCCCATTTCCGGATACTCAAAGCGAGGGCATGCTCTAGCGCAAAGAATACAACGGTTGACAATTCGGCGAATGAGCTGTTTAGCATGGACAGACCAAAACTGCTCTCGAATTATTGAAAGCAATCCCTGAACTCCTACATGATGATATCTTTCATGCCTATCCTTTATTAAAGCGGTAGTGAATACGTGATTATTTGGAAGAAGTGCCGGATGTTTATGCTCGTACCCGATGTTTGCGTTACGTATACGCCCACCAACTCTCAGTATTCCTTTCTCATCAAGAAATGGACTTAAAGAGCATATATGTGACCTTGCAGAAATTTGCCTTTTCTGTTCCAAAATTGCGATTTCATTTGCGTATTTACCTGCTTGAATCATTTTTATAATGCACTCAAGAGCCTTATCTATTTCCATCACAGTCAGGAACCCAACTGCTTTAGATTCACCTCTATATCTTGATGAAGCGTTAGTGCAAAATCTTATTATACAAGCAGTTACTCTCAGGATTTTCTGGTAATTGTTATTGCATTTAATGTTATTCAAAAAATCGTCTTCCTTTTGTATAGAAAAAACGTGTTTAGCGGGCTTGCGTTCCAACAATCTTTCTTCAATCTTCTCGGAAAACTTTAAATTGGGCCAATCTACACAGGAAAGATACAAGAAATGAGGTCCATAAAATCATAATTTTGAATTGCTCAATTCAGTAGGAGATGCGCCCCTGGATACAATATCTGCTGGGTTATTTTTTGTACCGACATGATGCCATTGTTCTATAGATGATAAGCGTTGTATTGTGGCAACTCGATTCGCAACGAAGGTTTGCCAATGATGCGACTCTGAGGACAACCATGCAATGACTATGCTGGAATCCATCCAATAATAAACGCTTTCAAATTTGTCTCCAAAAATATGCCGAACTCTTTTTACTAATTGCACCATCATCTGAGCAGCACATAATTCAAGCCGTGGTAGGCAAATATTCTTCACAGGTGCTACTTTGGACTTAGTACACAAAAGCCGCACGTTTATGTTTCCATTCGGCAGAATAGAGCGTAAATAGACACAAGTTCAGTAGGCCTTTTCCGAACTGTCACAAAATGCATGTAATTGTACCTCTCGTACATCACCCCACATAACCTGTCGTTCTACTGAGATCTTGTCTAGTTTTGATAATTCCCTTTGGAAATTTAGCCACGTCTGAAAATATTCTTGGGGAAGGGCTTCATCCCAATCAAAATCGTCTTTCCAAAGTTTCTGGAGGAATATTTTTGCCAAGACAATAACAGGATTTATAAGACCAAGTGGATCGTAAAGGCGCGCAATATCTCCTAAAACGGTTCGCTTAGTAATCTTCTTACTTTCTCCAGCATCGACCTTGTAAAGGAATGCATAGACCTTAGGATCCCACACTACACCGAGTGTTTTAACAACATCATTATTTTTCAATTGGAAAAATGGTTCTCTGTCCTCCATCGGAATGTTCTGCAATATGCGATCATCATTGGAACACCACTTCTTTAGTTCTAAGCCACCGCTTCGCAGTATACATTTTAACTCTCTTTTGATGCGTTCAAGCTCCTCTAATGTGTTAGCGCCAGTGAGAACGTCATCGACGTAGAATTCCGTTTTTAATACCACTGCCCCTGCGGGAAATAGATTGCTTTCCTTCTCTGCTAAGTATGAAAGTGCTTTGGTGGCCAGGAAAGATGCTGAGGCTGTACCGTAAGTCACAGTGCAGAGACGTTAGATCTTTATCTCCTCTTCTGGATTGTCTCTCCACAAAATTTGGTGAAACGCACGATCGTTTTTATTGAGAGCGATTTGACGGTACATTTTTGTTACGTCAGCGGTGAAGACATAGTTGTGTGATCTAAACTTGACAACTAACGAAAACAAATCAGGTTGCACAACTGGGCCAACGTATAATATGCCGTTCAAGCTCACACCATTGTCGCACTTCGCACTAGCATCAAATACCACTCTTAATTTGGTAGTGGAGCTTCCCGGTTTTATTACGCAGTGGTGGGGAATAAAATAGTGTGGTTTGCTAAAATCGTGCTTTTGGACTTCTTCCATGTGTGCGAGTTGCTCATATTCTTGCATAAAGGCAATATATTGTGATTGAAGATCGCGATTCTTTCTTAATTTTGTTTCTAGTGCATAGAATCTACGAAGTGCTGTTTCATATGAATGGCCTAATGATGATGGATCCTGCTTAAAGGGCAATCTAACCTCGATTCGACCGTTTACGAGACGCTTAACATGCTCAAGGAAATGCTCTTCACATAATTGTTCACTCTTTGTGAACGGATGTTGAATTGATTTGTGATTTTCAATTTCCCAGAATGACTTGACCATGAAGGCAATATCGATGTTGTTATGAATATCGGAAGCTACATGCGCACATAGAACTGTGTTAGTGCCTTCCCTCTGAACGATACTTCCAGACACCACCCAACCGAAGACAGTATTTTGCAGAGTTGGAAGAGAAGGCCCAAGCTTTATTTGGCCGACGGATAGCAGACCGAAAAAGTGTTCAGCTCCTATTAAAAGATCCACTCGACTTGGTGTTCCGAATAGTGGATCTGCAAGGTTGATATTCGAAGGTATGGGCCAATCACGAGAGTTAATGAGAGAATCTGGAAGAAATTCCGATATCCTACCCACGATAAATGCGTCAATATTTTCAGCGTAATTATTAAGGCGCGATTTGATGGTGAGATTAGTTCGATGTCTGCAAACCAGTGCGTTTTCTCCTATACCGCATATTGAAGTCGTTGTATTTTCCCGTTTTGCGCTTATCAAATTCGCAAATCGTTCAGTTAACAGGCTGACATGAGAAGCAGAATCAAGTAGGACTCGGCAAGGAACTGGAGAATTTTGCCTATTTAGGACAAAAACTATGGCGGTGGCAAGAATTGCATGCGTGGAAGGGCCTTGTGTAATAGATGGAGCTGAAGACTGGTGTTCATGAAGATGATAACTTTGGGGGCATTGTGGTATTTGTGAATGTGGGCTATTAGTAGAGCATGCGATGTTATTTGTAACCGAAGGCTTGTTATTGGAGATGCAAGCGATATTGTGAGAAGGGGATTGTGAAGCATCCGAGGGTTGACGTATGACATTATCATCATGGAGCAGTGTATGATGTAAATTGTTGCACTTGCGACATTTCGATGCTTGACAATTATTTGCAGCATGATTGGGTTTAAGGCAGTTAAAACACAAGTGGTTGCTGCTTACGAACATTTGTTTTTGAGAAGAAGGCAGATTAAGAAATTGATAGCACTTGAACATCTGGTGGTTAGCCTTTTTGCAAAATAAACAATTTGATCGACTACCGTTATTGTCATTTGAGCGTAGAATTGAAAAGGTTTTCGGGCGAGAAATTTGACTGTTTTTAACATGAATGGATGTACTTGCCTGTGAATTGTCATCGTTGATAATTTGGCAGCGTTTGGTGAGAAATTTTAACAACTCCTGAAAACTGGGCATTCCTTCGGTGGGTCCTTCCTCGTTCCATTTGTTGAGAGTTACAGGGTCAAGCTTTGGCAGCAGTATTTGGATAAGTAAATCGTCCCATTGACTCACTGGACGTCCGATAGTTGTAAGGGCACGGAGATGGCTGTTGATTTCATCACAAAACTGGCGAAGACTTGTAGATGACGGCTTCCGCATGGGTGGATACAGCATAATCTTTTTAATGTGCTCGGTGGCAATCAAGCGTTTGTTGTCGTAATTTTCGACGAGGAGCTTAAGCGCCACTTCGTAGTTGTTATCAGTGATCTCTAGTGACTGTACACTGCGAGCCGCCTGGCCGGATAGAGATGAAATGAGATAATGCAACTTAGAGACATTGCTTAAGGTGGGATTATTGTGGATTAGGGAATTAAAGATTTCGTGAAAGGACAGCCACTGGGTAACTTCACCTGAAAAAATAGGAATGTTAAGTTTCGGAAGTTTTAACTGATTGGAGAATTTGCTTTGGACAGATACAACATTTTCTGTGCGCAACGCGGCCTTTCGGCCTTGGATTTCGTGCAAGATTTTTGATCGTGATTTGTAGTACATCTCCTCGTAGATGGCTCGAACGTCGGTTTTGTCTGTAGTTTCCTTGGAGTCGATTTCCTCCACCTTTAACTGGATCTGCTGGAATGTTTTGAAAGTCGATTCAAGGGCATCGAGTCGGACTTCGAACTCCGCGGCAAGTGTGCCTGCAGCAATATCAGCAAGAAAATCGTTGATGCGATCCATCTGCTTAGTACAGATAATGCGACGTGTCTTAAGCGACTCCAACTTCTTAAGATCCTTCAAATTTTTGGCCGACGTAGTGGTTTGACCAGCAGCTTCTTCATCTTTTCCGTTTTCGGTCATCGTAATTATTAAAAGGAGTGACACGAATCACGTCGGGGGCACTAGCATCAAATACCACTCTTAATTTGGTAGTGGAGCTTCCCGGTTTTATTACGCAGTGGTGGGGAATAAAATAGTGTGGTTTGCTAAAATCGTGCTTTTGGACTTCTTCCATGTGTGCGAGTTGCTCATATTCTTGCATAAAGGCAATATATTGTGATTGAAGATCGCGATTCTTTCTTAATTTTGTTTCTAGTGCATAGAATCTACGAAGTGCTGTTTCATATGAATGGCCTAATGATGATGGATCCTGCTTAAAGGGCAATCTAACCTCGATTCGACCGTTTACGAGACGCTTAACATGCTCAAGGAAATGCTCTTCACATAATTGTTCACTCTTTGTGAACGGATGTTGAATTGATTCGTGATTTTCAATTTCCCAGAATGACTTGACCATGAAGGCAATATCGATATTGTTATGAATATCGGAAGCTGCATGCGCACATAGAACTGTGTTAGTGCCTTCCCTCTGATCGATACTTCCAGACACCACCCAACCGAAGACAGTATTTTGCAGAGTTGGAAGAGAAGGCCCAAGCTTTATTTGGCCGACGGATAGCAGACCGAAAAAGTATTCAGCTCCTATTAAAAGATCCACTCGACTTGGTGTTCCGAATAGTGGATCTGCAAGGTTGATATTCGAAGGTATGGGCCAATCACGAGAGTTAATGAGAGAATCTGTAAGAAATTCCGATATCCTAGCCACGATAAATGCGTCAATATTTTCAGCGTAATTATTAAGGCGCGATTTGATGGTGAGATTAGTTCGATGTCTGCAAACCAGTGCGTTTTCTCCTATACCGCATATTGAAGTCGTTGTATTTTCCCGTTTTGCGCTTATCAAATTCGCAAATCGTTCAGTTAACAGGCTGACATGAGAAGCAGAATCAAGTAGGACTCGGCAAGGAACTGGAGAATTTTGCCTATTTAGGACAAAAACTATGGCGGTGGCAAGAATTGCATGCGTGGAAGGGCCTTGTGTAATAGATGGAGCTGAAGACTGGTGTTCATGAAGATGATAACTTTGGGGGCATTGTGGTATTTGTGAATGTGGGCTATTAGTAGAGCATGCGATGTTATTTGTAACCGAAGGCTTGTTATTGGAGATGCAAGCGATATTGTGAGAAGGGGATTGTGAAGCATCCGAGGGTTGACGTATGACATTATCATCATGGAGCAGTGTATGATGTAAATTGTTGCACTTGCGACATTTCGATGCTTGACAATTATTTGCAGCATGATTGGGTTTAAGGCAGTTAAAACACAAGTGGTTGCTGCTTACGAACATTTGTTTTTGAGAAGAAGGCAGATTGAGAAATTGATAGCACTTGAACATCTGGTGGTTAGCCTTTTTGCAAAATAAACAATTTGATCGACTACCGTTATTATCATTTGAGCGTAGAATTGAAAAGGTTTTCGGGCGAGAAATTTGACTGTTTTTAACATGAATGGATGTACTTGCCTGTGAATTGTCATCGTTGATAATTTGGCAGCGTTTGGTGGGAAATTTTAACAACTCCTGAAAACTGGGCATTCCTTCGGTGGGTCCTTCCTCGTTCCATTTGTTGAGAGTTACAGGGTCAAGCTTTGGCAGCAGTATTTGGATAAGTAAATCGTCCCATTGACTCACTGGACGTCCGATAGTTGTAAGGGCACGGAGATGGCTGTTGATTTCATCACAAAACTGGCGAAGACTTGTAGATGACGGCTTCCGCATGGGTGGATACAGCATAATCTTTTTAATGTGCTCGGTGGCAATCAAGCGTTTGTTGTCGTAATTTTCGACGAGGAGCTTAAGCGCCACTTCGTAGTTGTTATCAGTGATCTCTAGTGACTGTACACTGCGAGCCGCCTGGCCGGATAGAGATGAAATGAGATAATGCAACTTAGAGACATTGCTTAAGGTGGGATTAATTTGGATTAGGGAATTAAAGATTTCGTGAAAGGACAGCCACTGGGTAACTTCACCTGAAAAAATAGGAATGTTAAGTTTCGGAAGTTTTAACTGATTGGAGAATTTGCTTTGGACAGATACAACATTTTCTGTGCGCAACGCGGCCTTTCGGCCTTGGATTTCGTGCAAGATTTTTGATCGTGATTTGTAGTACATCTCCTCGTAGATGGCTCGAACGTCGGTTTTGTCTGTAGTTTCCTTGGAGTCGATTTCCTCCACCTTTAACTGGATCTGCTGGAATGTTTTGAAAGTCGATTCAAGGGCATCGAGTCGGACTTCGAACTCCGCGGCAAGTGTGCCTGCAGCAATATCAGCAAGAAAATCGTTGATGCGATCCATCTGCTTAGTACAGATAATGCGACGTGTCTTAAGCGACTCCAACTTCTTAAGATCCTTCAAATCTTTGGCTGACGTAGTGGTTTGACCAGCAGCTTCTTCATCTTTTCCGTTTTCGGTCATCGTAATTATTAAAAGGAGTGACACGAATCACGTCAGGGTCACCATGAATAATTGATAATCAAGCGTTTTTGATTATTTTATTAATTAAATGCAGCTCTTCGATTTAACTAAAATTTTTATTTTTATTAAAGTAAATAAAATTATGTAGTCGATGGAGGATGATCCAGTATAAAAGCCTGCCTGTTCGATGCCGAGAGTTGAATCTGAAAATGTTGTTTGATGTGTTCTAATAAGATTCTAGCTATTTTGTTGGCTAGGGTCGGGAGAATGCATATAAGTTTTCACAATCCATTAAAGTTTTCTTTTTCGCACGTTTGCTGATCATCCCTCTTTTCCACTTTTAGCGAAATATCTGATATTACAACGCTCGCCGTATGATCGGGTATAGCAGGACTGTAGTGTAATGATCTATCCATCTAGTCAGCTGATCGTCATCTGAAGTTAGAAGGCTACTATCTAAACTCTTCACTAGATGTTGTTTGGAGTTCCGCCAATGAGCTGCTTGGTGATGTCATAGACAATCCTCCTGTCTGCTGGTTCTTTAGCCCTTGAGTCGATGTACCGACGTTTGTCACGTCTTACACTACGTTCCACTTTCTTCTTTTTCACCCGATTGTTGAGGCTCCTGCAATCCGAGGCTTGATTGCTATACGCTCATCGATCCGCATCCAACTGTCTGCCGGTAGCTATGTGCGGTGATTATTCTGCCTATTGTCGACGTAGTTGCGTGCCTCAGTTGCAAAAACATTTTTCACAGCATTCCAATGGTCATCCACGCTCTGTATTGTGCTGCTGATTGTTTCGGCCTCTAAAGTAAGATGGTCTCTGAATTGTTGGCGCACTTTAGGAAACCTAAGCCTGTCGGAATATATTGAACCTGGTAATGTTAAGCAAGTTTGAGCGGTTGCTTTTGACGTTGTAGTGATTTACTACATGCGCCCCATATTAACACACACTGACCGTGTATATCGACTTCCATCCCTTAACTATCGCATAGCTAATCTAAGGACTCATCAGTTAAATTGTTTTATTACCCATTCAATGCGACTAAGCATCCGGGTTTTCCAAAGTAATAACATACTCGTAAGTAAGCGACGTAATGATCAAATACACTTTGCGAATGGATCGCCGAAATACTGTGTTGGCCCCATGTGCTAGAAAACCCTTGATAGGTTTTCATAATACAATACTCGTAACATGGGTAAGCCATTTATGGCCGGATACGTTTTATGATCAGGTAGGCTCTATGTTAAAGATCAAAGGCGATACCTAATGTACCTAATGTCTTATGTGCATGATAGGGATGGAATCGATACATTATATTAGGCGGAGGATAGGAAGGAATAAATTTGCCAGCCAAACATGAAGACAGCGGGCCCTAGAGTAGAATAAATAAATTATCAAGTTAACTAACAAACGCACTTTTGCAAAAACTCGACGAATTGTAAATATTCATGCGTGAAAAAGATATTGATATTGGCTTGATTTCTGAAACCCACGTAAAAAAGGAATCGCATTTAATAATAAAAGGCTATAATGATTACCACGCTTGTCACCCTTCGGGAAAAACGAGAGGCGGATCATCCTTGTTTATTAAAGACTGCATCGAACAATCCGAAGACCTAAAGATAGAGCTTGAAACTTTGCAACTATGCACGATTCGAGTTAAAAGTATTTAGCGTACTTTTAAAATCTCATTTATCTACTGTCCACCGCGTTCCGAGCTTGAAAAATTTGATTTTACTAACTTGTTTGAATCACTGAAACCTAATTTTATCATCGGCGGCGACTTTAATGCGAAACATACGTTCTGGGGCTCAAGATACAGCTCGAAAAAGGTAGAATGCTTTATGGGGCAGGTATGGAGTACAGTTGTGATTTCCATTCGACGGGTAAACCGACTTACTGGCCAACTGATACTTCGAAAATACCTGACCTGATCGATTTTTTCCTTGCGAAAGGAATATCTACCAACCACATAAAAGTCGAAGAGAGCTTTGATCTGTCGTCTGATCATTCCCCGGTTATTTTAACAATCAGCGAAAAACTAGTCTATAACCTAGAGCCAGCAAGATTAACTGGTCGAACAACTAACTGGGAAGGCTTTAGGAATGAAATTGAAGATAATGTTGAACTGAGCGTTCCACTCACGACACCCTATGAACTTGAGGTTGAAGTTGATCGCTTCGTTGAGATAGTACAGCTCGCCTCTTGGAATAATACGCTCTATGCAAGGAAAACGCCGGTCAGATACGGTTTACGATATCCTCCGGAAATAAAAGAATTGGTCAAGGAAAAAAGAAAAGAAAAGATTAGAAAAGCATTGATTAAGCTTCTCCATATTGTAAATGCTGCACTTAGATTAAAACATGTGCCGAGCCAATGGAAAGTTGCGGAAGTCATAATGGTTTTAAAACCAGGAAAACCGCCAAATGAGGTAAAATCATATAGACCAATTTCGCTTCTTCCAATCATATCGAAAATTTTCGAGAGGATATTATTAAGGCGTCTCCAACCGGTTATAGAAGAAAATAATCTTATGCCTGACCACCAGTTTGGGTTCAGAAGCAAACATTCGACGATTGACCAGGTGCATAGAATTACTGACGTAATCGAGAAAGCACTTGAAGAAAAAAAGATTTGCTCAAGTGTATTTCTTGACGTCTCGCAAGCCTTTGCCAAGGTGTGGCATGATGGCTTGAAATGCAAACTACGACAAGTTTTCCCTGTATGCTTATACAATGTTCTAGAGTCATATCACGGGAATAGACTCTTTCGTGTTAGACATGGAGTCGAATACTCCGAGCTCAAAGAAATGTCGGCCGGCGGACCGCAAGGAAGCGTTCTTGGGCCGCTTCTCTATTTGCTATATACTCGTGATATACCGAACGAAGATGGCACTATCCTTGCTACGTTTGCCGATGACACCGCTATCTTAGCAGTAGGTAAAACAATCGAAGAAATGACTGCAAAACTGCAAAACGCATTAAATAATGTAAATGAATGGACGAGGGACTGGCGGATCGCCCTCAACGAATCTAAATCTGTTCACGTGAATTTCACTTGTAAGAAAACTAATGACTTGCAAATTTTCCTAAACTCGGCCCGAATACCTTTTGCAAACGAGGCCAAATACCTGGAAATGACACTCGACCCAAGACTGAAATGGAATTCGCGCGTGTAATTGAAACGAAGAAGTGGGAATCAAATATAGAGAAATATACTGGTTACTCGGAAAACATTCCCAGCTCAGTACTGAGAACAAACTGCTTTTATACAAGCAAGTGCTAAAGCCGGTGTGGACCTACGGTATACAATTATGGGGTTGTACCAAGAAAACAAATGCAAATATTTTACAAGCTTTTCAAAATAAAGTGCTAAAAGAAATTGTCCAAGCACCGTGGTATAGTAGAAACGACGATATCCACAGGGATCTCGGAATTCCGACAATCGAAGCTGAAACTAGAAGCTTCGCGAGAAAGCATAGAAAACGACTAATCGGACATGTCAACAATACAGTCCTACAAATTTTGGATGAGAGCAATTTATTGCGCCGACTACAAAAAACGAAACCTTTCGACTTGGCGAGATAATGATTAACTGCGTCTAGATTGCGGAATATGCAGGATCCTTCAGTGGAAAGTAACCTGCCAAACGTTTTTGTTTCGTGATAGAAAAATTGCTTGATAAGTTTATACTTAGTTGTGATATCTAACAAATTTATATCGAAGGGTGGTGTTTTTTTAGTCAGTAAAAATCCGACACTACTATGAGCACGCGCTTGCTATTCTCATAGTGTCTATGGAAGATTTTTCACCTACCCTCGGAAAAGTTAACTAACTTGTTTTATTTTAAAACTATTCTCCGGTACGTACTCTTTTCCCGAATACGGGAAAGCACGGTACGCGATAACAGCAAATGCAGTGCGAACGCGTACAAAAGCTGACATACGAGTAAGGTGGTGATTGCGCTCTTGTCCGATGTCAGCTCCATGTCTGTTTCGGACGTCTAGAAGACAACTTTTAAAACAGCGGCTGATCGCAACGTGATCGATCTGTTGGATGTTCCCTGCCTGTCAGTTGGGACCGAACGGATTTTGTGGCAGGTGTTATGCTTAAACAGTATAACTCCAATGACTAGGCCGTTGGTATCGCAGAAGTCCACACACTGCTCTTCGCTGTCATTCCTTTCTTCAACACCGTGAACTCCCATCACATGCTTAAGCATAGTATTGTCGCTTCCTACCTCGGCGTCGAAATCCTCCGTCACCATTACGATATCACCATTAGAGGTTTAGTTGTAGACAGAACATTCATTGCTATATAATTTGTCTTAATTAACCTCAATCGCATCTTCAATCGGGACATTACACTGTATGATGGTAGTTTTTCTTACTCTACTCTTGAGTCTATCCGCCAATACCGAGTCACTGTGAGGTTCCCGGGATATGAAACTGCGTCAGTGCTGATCCTTCTGATAGACAGGGATTTTTGTTGGGGAGTGGTATTCTCCAGCATCTTACCATTTTATCTCACTCAGCCCCACGATGTATACTTTATATAGGGTGGAATCGTTCTCTTGTTAGTGGAATCTAGCAAGAAGGAGAAGTGAGTCAAAGAGGGTCTTGGCATACTAGAAACCGATCGTTGGCCGTGTACGATAGCTAAAGATCATCAACAAGGTATCTGCATGTATCCGAGGTATCTGCACGTGTTCCGTTTGGGTGCAATTGAGGTTTCTTCGGTGCGCCACCAACCGACAGTTATCCTGCTTTGTAGCTCAAGAGGCTCGCCATTCATTCTTTTCAGTTCGCAATTTCCGACTTGTTAAAAAAAAAAAAAAAACAATTTTAGTGAAACTTCTTAAAGCGAAGCAGAGTAAGTACGTATGAAGAAAGTAGGAATTTTTCATCTCCAGGCTTATTTAAGTAGGGCGTGCTTAAATGATAAGGGATAGGGTGGGTATTATATGTACCAACAATTCGTTATGATACCTTTGGTAACCATAATTCTATAGAGACTACCAACATTGAATCTACAATACCATCATTTATTTTGAAGCATGGAATAGCAAGAACACCAACATACTCGTACTAAACATGTCTCATGCATTTCAGTTTTTAATGTTCTAAAGGAAAAAAAAAAAACCTAACGAGCTGGACAAATTTGTTGCTGTCCCCGGTGACGTAGCACTTCATAGCCTTGGAATATCCCGCGAGCATAGAGAAATACTAAAAAATGTTTCAGTTTTCTTAAATTCGGCTGCTACAGCACGCTTTAATGAGCCCATACGTAAAGCAATTGGTGCCAATTAGAAGTCAATGATGGAGTCTTTGAGAAAAGCCGAGAAATTACCGAACCTTAAAATTTTCATCCATGTATCTACTTTCTACAGCAATCCGTATTTGTTATATATTGAAGATAAGGTGAGTAGTACCTCATAGACAAGCATATTTTCACATTTTATTTGATAGATTTATCCCGCTAAAGTCGATTGGAGAACAGCACTTAAAATACCCGATTCTGTTTACGATAAAATGGATCCTATATTATATATAACTACCGAGAAGTACCCATGTGTGGTAAAGCCAGCAGAAGTTTAATGACTTAGCTATTTGAATTATATCTTTCAGGGTTATAATGGGCTTTCGTAATACGTACTTGTTTACGAAACACTTATCAGAACAATTGGTAAATGACTACCGTCACAAGCTACTCGTGGGTATCTATAGGCTTTCTATTGGTAAGTACTCTTCAATCATCAGACGGAAAGGGTATCTATTGTAAATCGTTTTATAGTTATCAGAACCATCGACGAGCCAGAACCTGGAGTCATGAAAACGATGACTGGCTTAATGGGTGTAATTCAACTCTGGGGCACAGGGTTGTAATGCATATAGGTACAATAAAAAAAAAAACAGTTATCAAACTCTCTTTTGATAGTACACTTTATTTAAAATTTGTTTGTCTTACGAATGACCAAGGCAGATTGTCTTACATCAGTGGGCGATCGTTCGATCAGATCTATATACATATAATACATATAACAGCGGTGTGCTATCAGCGAAATTTAGTACATAATACATACGAATAAATATATAAATGATTTTAAGAACTCCTACACGTTACTGATAGATACCTTAGTTTCTGCCTTTCTCAGGTATCTTAAGGGTACTCTGTAGCATGGTAATATACCTTACACCTTTGGATGCTTACACAAAAGGATTGCTTATATTTACGGCTAAGACAGCGCAATTGGAAAAAAGAAATGTAAGTTTGCGACCCGACTAACCAGAAACACCTGTAATTACAAAAAAAAAAAATAAAAATTGCAACTACACATAGATTCATAAAAGCAACTCCTGTAGGCATGTTCTCGTCAAGTTCATAATCTTAAATTGGTTTCATCTTTAAAAAAAAAACCGCTACTCTTGAGAATGCATACGAAAAACCCATTTGGATACCTTCTGATGTCAAGTCCATTCATCTATAATATTTATGTAAGTCTAAATTCTAAGTTTCTATGCTTCTCTAAGTACATTTTTAAGTACGGGACCAACAGATCATGAAAATATTTTTAAAACTGAAAAGGGGGCCGAGAATTATCTGAAAGCACCAGACATTAATTTTATACAATTTCCTTACTTTTTAGAACTGAGTTTGATATGGCATTTATTGACCAATAGAAAACCACTGACGGGATGTATAGCTTAGTATAAATTATTACCAAAAGATATAAAAACTTCTCTGCTGAATGAGGATGAAAATTCTTTGTTAAAAAAAATTCTAAAAGCGTAAGGAAGAGCTATACTACAAATATTATAGTAGGTACTGATAATTTAATTTATCTTTCCTATTTCTAGAAAGACATTTGTGCACAACATAATAAAATTATATATGACTAGCTGGCCCGTGCTTGCCTTGCTTCGCCTGCCTGCCACATTTAAATTGCACTCAAATATAAACACGAATACGACTCACGTCTCTGCACTTCTATGTACATCTGCGCTGACTACTCGTAGGTAGTGTGTACATGTACACACATAAATGTACATAATGTAGAACTAAAAGAAAACAAATACACACTGACAAAACTTTTACGCTTGAGCAGATACAAATTCATTCGACTCAAGCGCAACACGTACTTATGTACAGAAAAAAGAGAAATAATTCGCTTTTGCGCTCTTAAAAAATTACGAATAGGCCCCGAAAGAAAACTAAATAAAGAAAACACCACTGAGATTGATTTGTATTAAGAAGATTTGAATTAAGAAGTTTAAAAAAAAGGAATTTCGCAAATATGTTATTAATATTGCTCAGCTTTTAGACCACATAGAAATATAATTTTGGACTCAAAAGATGCTTAGGTTCATTGAAATAGAACAAGGAACAGTTTACTTTTTTGAGTTCAAAGTCTAATTATTGAATTTCTTGTTCTTTTACAATTAAAATCAAATACTTTTGTAAGCACCTAATCAACAAAAAAAAATTATCAAAATCCGTTCAGTCGTATGGTGTGCAGGTCCTTGCAAAGAAATATTCACATTCTTTTATACGTATAACGGGTGGGCCATCTAGTGATTTCTTTTTAAATCATAGGTTATTTTAACAATGACAGCTGTTTCCCGCTCGAAATCCTGACAGAAAGTCAGTATCATACCTCCGCGGAACGAAATGAGTCGCTTTACGCTTGAACAACATTGGGAGATATTAAAAACTTATTTCCAAAGTGAGTGCTGTGTAGCCCAAACAGTGCGTTTTTTGAAAAGAAGTTTTGGCCGATTTTGGGCGAAAAATCATATTTTCTCTCGGCGGCTACGTTAACAAACAAAATTGCCGCATCCGGGGCTCGAAAAACCCGCACGTTATTGTCGAGAAGCCAATGCATCCACAGAGAGTGACAGTTTGGTGCGGATTGTGAAGTGGTGACATCATTGAACCATTTTTCTCCGAAAATGAGGCTGGGACCAACGTTTTGGTCAACGGTAGGCGTTACAGAGCCATGTTAACCATTTTTTTTTAATGAAATTAAAGACATGGATTTGTACAACCTCTGGTTCATGCAGAATGGCGCGCCATGCTACACAGCCCACAAACGGTCTTTTGCGCACAAAATTCCCAAATCGTGTTATCAGCCGTCTTGGCGATGTCAATTGGCCGCCTCGTAGCTGCGATTTGACCCCTTTGGACTTTTTTTGTGGGGAACCGTGAAGGACCGATATTATGCCAACAATCCGGAAACGATTCAAGCACTTAAGGCTAATATCATCCAAGCAATCCGTGAGCTACAGCCCGAAACCATCAACAAGGTCTTGGAAAATTGGAGTGATAGAATGCGCTACTGCGAAGCCAGCCGAGGCAGCCACTTGAACGACGTTGTATTCCATAAT
Source organism: Brachypalpus laphriformis (assembly GCA_945910035.1). Taxonomy (NCBI): domain Eukaryota; kingdom Metazoa; phylum Arthropoda; class Insecta; order Diptera; family Syrphidae; genus Brachypalpus; species Brachypalpus laphriformis. The sequence continues at coordinate 43,176,687 of OX246753.1, forward strand.
TAATGGGAATGTTTGCTCTTACTAATAAAGCCACAATACATCGAAAAAATTTAATTTTGTTCATTTTATTGCATTTTTAAAAAGAAACTTGTCGTTGGCCCACGCTGTATTATTAGGGTGTTCTTGTCTGCGCTATTTATCCAAAAGTTATGAAATATTTTACCGCATAAAAGTCAAGCGCATTTAATGCTATAATGAATATAAGACACATATATGTCGATCAACATTTCCTATAACGTTCAAATTATCGGATTGATTTTGATGAATTTTTTTTTTGGTTAACTAGAAGCCATTTCAAGAAAGTCTAGTAAATTTTCTGGGTTACTCTTTTAGGACGTTTGACAAAATACAAAACCAGTTTAAAGGCACATGGTGTTTTATCTCACGTAGTGTTTAGGATGTCATTTGTCATTTTATAGTTTTAGGTTTTATGTTTTTGAAGAAAGAGGGAGGACATATTTTTTTTCAAACTTTCTCCCACTCTAAGCGCATATTTGAAATTGAAACTATACTCGTACATTGGAAAGGTTATTTTTTTATTTTATTTAAAAAGATCTAAAATATAAGAAAAAAATGATACACACAAGTTCACAAAGTATAACGTTGGTATTTGCCGTCATCCAGAAAAGAGATATTTACAATCTAGAAATTTAAATACAGGGTGGCCCATAAGTCACGTTGGAGTTTAAACAGCACATTTTTTTTCTTCATTTATTTATGATTAATTTTTTTATTTTTAGTTATTAATAAAGTACAAAGTATGGAAATCTTATTACACTAGTTACGAAAAATTACACCTTCTAAATGGCCTCCATTTGCGACTTCGCAAAGTATGGCACTTTTAAAGGCATGTTCCATGAGGGCTTTAAGTTGTGTGGTTGTAGTCCTCTTATTTCGGTTAGAATGTTGTCTGTTAGTTGTGGTATTGTCCGAGGTTTATTTGCATATACCTTTTCCTTCAGATCTTCTTTTTTTTTATTTCGGCGGATCAGTTGGAATGCAGTGAAGTGGGCGGGTTATGATCCCTTGTTTTCGGATCATAACCCGCCCACTTCACTGCATTCCAACTGATCCGCCTGTGGGGTTCGCATATTTGACCTCAAAAAATATCGGCAATCCTCCCGACTTTGGTTCACTCGGTTACTGAGGCTAATGAAATGCCGATGTTGTCGCATTTGTGTGATCCAGGCGTTATAGGCCTGCCTCTTCTGCCTCACGATGTGTTTGCCATTGATATCGCATTTTTAAAATTGTTCAAACGATATCTTCTTTCTACCTTTCCTAAGATGGTTTCCTTGACGTGAAGGCTTCCACTGATCTTCGAACTTCTTATTCGATCAAGCTTTGTCACTCCTGCTGTCATACAAAGCATCTTCATCTCAGCTGCCGTTAATTTACTCTGATACTTTTTGTACATCGTCCACCATTGTGAATCGTATGTGAGCGCTGGACGCACAACTGCAGTGCAGAGCTTTCCTTTCAACTTCGGTGGCATTTTTCGGTCACAGAAGATAGCGGAGTTGTTGGAAAATTCAGAGTGAAAAATAAACGATTCTTATTCCAATGAGTTTCGTTCACAAGATAACTTGATATACAAAAGCGTAGGTTAGAGTAAATTGAAACAAGTAGATAATATACAAATGTGCAAGTATATAAGTAAATGTTATGATGATGAATTGCTAATAAAACTCTTGGAATTTCTGTTCTCCAAATCCTGCAATTCTGCCTGTTGACAAAGGCGTTGAGGTGAAAGTGAGCCGCATTGAACATTATCAAATTGTGAATAAAACCATTGACTTCTCTTGCCAATTGTTGAAATTTAATTGCATAATCAAGTGGTTGCTAGTAGTGATCGTGGTTCAACTTCTGTACCAGTTCAATCTTGTACGAGAAAAGGTTTAAACCATGTAAAATATGATGCAGTGACATGCGATCAATACCCAATTGGGTACATCGTTTCGGAGTCGAAGTTCCAGGTTCTTCTGTGTTACTCTCTTGCACACGTTCCATATTCCAAAATATCCAAAAATTGCATTTTGGCCTTACATAGCCACAATGCTTTACATATGTTAATCTAGCAATCAGCAAAATAATACTACATTAGAGAGCCAAATGTATACAAAAATAAAATACGCTTTTTGCTGATTGTATGGAAGCGCAGTACAAATGCGTTTAGTTTTTTTCTGTTTTTCTCAAAAGCGATATTTTATAATCTGATTTAATCCTTTTTATCTACGTATCTAGTTTGCTTAGGTCGTCAACAGTAAAATCATCCGTATCCGAGGCTGTTAGTTGCTTCGTAACCGAAGGTTTTTTTACGTGGTAGATAAGTTAACCCGACGGCACAACCCCTAACATGGAGGACCATATCCTTTTTTTACCCCTAGGACAAGAGGCCGGATACACCGATGTCAGTAACCTACTTCGGGGATATGAGCGCTGCCGGTGGGCCATTAACAGTTCATCCGTCATCATCTTTTTTTAATACCCTGACGCAGTATTGAAAATCCTTACAGACCTCAGCTCCAAATATGTCGCAGTAGCTCAAGTAAGGTATCCGCTGGCCTGTAGATTTCACCGTTGGTTTTATCGGTAGAATTAATCCGCCGCAAGTCCTTCTTCTGAGGAGCTCTTGCTAGACTTTTTAGACGCATATTTCAGACAATCAGGTCAACAAGAGATACCTCGTCCGGTTAGACATATGCGTGCTGAGGTTCACCCAGATGTGCTTATGCAGGTCTGAATGTTCAGCTACACATATGTATATCGTCAGACTCAGCATACGCTCATCGTTAGTTCACTATCAGATAATTATCCAGTGGGCACCGCTGTGAAAAAGAAAACTGCAGGGTGAGCATGTAAAATTGTCGGAAACAGCGAAATTTGAAAAAAAAATTGGATAATTTGGACAGGTTTTTGAAGCGTGTACTTTTTCACGATTAAAAGCAAGTATTTACGAGTTGCAAAGTCAAACAAACCAGCAGCTAACTTCACGAATAGTCGAGAAACCGTATTGGAAAAATAAGGCGTCCCAATTGAAAAACCCTCATTAATACAATACTTCAATATTTTACATCCAAATAATCAAGCTCTTAAGGCCAAAAGCAAACAGAAATTGCAGGCATCATAAATATTTATAATAGCAACTGAGCAGTATCGTCAAGAGGACAATTCGAAACAGCGAATACCGTACAAGGTCGTGCGAGGAAACCGATCCAGTTTTTTACTTGCGGTAAGAAAAGCCGTAGAATGCAAGAATTTGAGCGATTTTCATAGTAGGAAGAGGTAGCTGTTGACTGGACTGAAGTTTTGCCATTTCATCAAATCAACTACTGATGCGCCCTGCAAGTTAAAATACCTATGTAAAGAACCAATATATGCCCAAGTTAAATGAAGATACTCAGTTTACAGAGTCTAATGGTTAACATATTTTGCTAGGCTAAATAGCACCGTAGAGAATCACAAACCGCAGTACTTTCCAATCGTCCCCTTGAGACTGCACAATAGAACTCCGATTTTAGCTGAGCTGCAGAAAAAAATAAATAAATCTAATTCATTCACCAGTCATATTATAATGACCACTAAATGCTATTAAGTGCCATTCGCAAATTGTGCTGCGGTTTCTCTTTTATTCAACACAACACAGGCTACCGCACAGAACCCAGGATTATCTACATCTCTTCGTATTTATCCAAGCTGCACAGAGCATTGCTCTACTGCGTGAAATAATCGGCTGCATTGAGCTCACAACGGACCACAGATTTTCGGTTGTATTTCCATTTTTTCGTGGTGCCGCCCAATTGAAAACTTTTAGTTTGGGGTATTTTTTTTTTAACTTTTTTTCTGAGAACCACGTATTGGCTGTTACCAAACCATGCTCATAGAAAACCCCATGCTATTGATAAATAAAGTTTGCCACCGGACTATGAATTGAACGGGTGATGGTTAACTGTTGCATAGACCTGTACGAGCTACTGCTGAGGTAGGAGGAAAATCATATTCAAAACTTTTCCCCAGAGATACGAGCGTAAATGAAATACGTGGGGCACTCTAAGCAAATGGATGTGATTTCGTAATCACAGCTAGTTCGGTTCTAATGAATTTGTCACTGAAAATTTTATTTTAGATGGTCTCGTTTGAAAGGTCCTGCAGGTTTGGGTAAAATTTAGAAACTTTTTAGTGGAAAACGTGAATGAAAGTGCATTTCCATGTGTGCTATGTGTCGAAATTGCAATTTCCTATGAACGGAAATTTATTTTGAAAGCGTGAAATTGGAAGTGGTTGTTAGTTAGTGAATATGTAAAATGAACGTTCTGAGTGCATAGGTATGCAATAACTAAGTTTTGTAGTTTTATTATAAAAACACTAATTTAGTTGAGGTGAACTCAATTTAATAAAAAGTGTTGGCAAATATACACATTTCCCTTGTTTTTGAAGGTACGTTATCCCAATTGGGATTTTTAAAGGCGGTAATGTCAATAGTATATGATTTAGAGAAGAGTTTTGGCCACCCTAGGCACTTGCTGTAGCTTATGTTTTTTTTTTTTTTTTTTTATGAACTCCAGTCAATACAAATTTTTTTTACTGAGTTAGCTTACTGATTAACGATCTCTTACTACATATAATATCCCACTTTGGAAATGTATGTTGAATGGCCATATATTTAAATTGCTTACTCGCACCATGCTATATCGAACGTCGTTGCTTGCAAACAAAAATCTGTAATTCCATGGTGAACTCTGAGAAGTCTAGTTGCAAATAATGTATTGGGCTCAAAATGGGATGACAATGTTGCTTTTCCTTAAATGTTCTTCATCACTTAGAACTGACTGTTCTTCAAAGCCTTTCAAAAATAATAAAATGATGGAGTGAAAGGAGAGATTACAGGAAAAAATTATAGATGGAAAAGGGAAAAAGGTGGAATGACGATGCGCCTTAATTTTGCCGCGTTTTGCTGACAACCCAAATTGAAAAAATGAACGTCTCGTTTGGTGACGTTCTTTGACACACCACTTGCAGCCGATCAACTTGGGGATATCATTAACCGCTGCTAGAAAAATATCACAATGGGAGAGCCTTATAAAGAGAACGATGAAAAAATGCGATATCACTACAACGGTTGCTGCAGGAAGCCGGCATTAGAAGTAAACAAAGGCAATAGGTCGAATTTGTCAATAGCTATCTCAATAATCTTATGAAGGTACAAAGATTAGCATGTGTAAGCATAATAGAAGCACAGAGATCAACGCCTCAGGCAGGGTTGGAAATGATTCTCAAACTTTCTCTTCTGAGTTAGTTCATGCGAAGCACGGTTGCCATAAGTGTGATTTGACTAAGGCAATCAAATACGTGGACGCAAAGCTCCTATGGATCTATATTTCAAAGATATAGATCAATTGTTTTGGTGAGACGTCGCTTTAAATATTTCATTTTTTTTCAAACAGATACGTACTAATTTGAGTATTTTGTTCTTTAAATCGTACTTTGTTAAGGAAAAGTCTTAGACAAGGTGGCGCGCTGTTATGTGCTCTCTTTAACCCTTTCCCTCCTGAGCTATACGAAAACAATATATGTTGGAGACTAACTTTTTTTCACTATGACATGGTTAAGAAAAAATTTAAGAAAAGTGTTTTTTCAAAAAAGTTGTTGATTTTCCTTGAAAAAGGAGACTCACATTTGTGAGCTTCAGGAGGGTACTTATTTCAATATTGGCACATAATCGTAAAAATAAAAAATAATTTTTAATTAACACTCCATAAATAATTAGTTTTATTTTATATTTGTTTTAAGTTCATAACTTAATTTTTTGTGTGAAACAATTTGAAACAATTAGAGTCTTTCTTAAGGCAAAGATATACATCGCAATTCTCACATTTTGTGTGCAACCGGTTTTCGCAATTAGGTAAGCGACATGTGAGTGGTGCTTTGAGTGTTTCAACAACTGGCCAATGGTTGAAGCCATCAAAACGCTTGTCGTGCCCAGGTAATGAAGAACATTTTTTCCTTTTCTTTTTAATGGGCCCGTCTTCTGGTTCTGAGTCCCCTTCAATATTCATTGGTTTGTTCTTGCTTACACCACAAAATAAATATTCACCAACTTCCAACCTAAACTGTAGCAAGTCCTCTTTCCTTCCATATTTGTTTTGCTTTCAGTCGTATTTGTATTCTAAAAAACTATTGACAATGGCTAAGTCGAACATGTGAAGAACTGCATTTAAAATATTTCAAAGTCTAACGCCATACCACAAGACGACGTAAGCACAAAGTTCTTAACTCCCACAGGACGAGGTTTATTTTTAACATATTGACGAACAGCCCATCGACCTTAAAAATGGTATCATTTGCTCGTCAATTGAAAAATTCTTTAAACATGTTTCTGTTAATTTTCAAACATTTGTCTCGTATGCTGTCAATCACTGGCTGCATCTTCCATAGTAGATTTTCCTTTTTTTGTTCTTCAGATGCAGCGTTTACATCCACAAAGTGAATATTAACGCGCAGTAAATAAAATGATGACGAGGCATCGCCTGAGCAATAAGATCGAAGCGAAACTTTGTATTCCAATACATATGAATTCGTGGAAATTTAGTGCATCCAATTATGGCATGCATTCCGAAAAAAACGGACATTTCTTCAAATGTGGCAATCAAAGGCAATCAAATACGTGGAAGCAAAGCTCCTATGGATCTATATTTCAAAGATATAGATCAATTGTTTTGGTGAGACGTCGCTTCTCAGTGAATTAAAATTTAGCACGGAGTACTACAACAAAAAGCATTCGTTTATCACCCCTATTCACAAATCTGAATCTAAAAGAATAATTGAAAATTATAGGCCTATAGCCAATTTACAATTGATTCCAAAAATAGTTGAAACTATTGCCAAAAAAGAATTTATTCCGTGGTCTGCAACCAAATCTCACAATTTCAACATGGCTTCATGAGCGGTAGATCGACTACTACAAATTTAGCAATTCTTACGAATTACTGTCTCCATAATATGGAAAAACGTCTACAAGTTGACTGTGTTTACACAGATTTTTGCAAGGCATTTGATCGGGTCCAACACAATGTTCTTTTAAAAAAACTTGAAATGTTTGGTTTTCATTCTAGTATTTTAAGTTGGATTATCAGTTACTTGGCGAATCGTAAACAATATGTCAAGATTGCCTCCGTCTGCTCTAAGGATATTCTGAATTACTCAAGTGTTCCTCGGGGCACCCATATTGGTCCCCTCCTTTTCCTTCTTTTTATAAATGACCTTCTATCATTTATATCAACATCTGAATGTCTTTTGTACGCAGATGATTTTAAAAATTTAGTTCCGTTTATTCTTTTTTTGATGCGTGTCAATTGCAAAAGGATCTTAATCATATCAATGACTGGTGTTCCTTGAATGTGCTACATGTTCCGTTATTACTTTCAGTAGGAAAAGATTTCCAATTGTCTTTGATTATAGTATTCAAAGAAAATAACTGAAAAGAGTAATTGATCAAAAAGACTAAGGAATCATTTTTGATGTCGAATTAAATTTTTCCTTACATATTGATTATACGAGTATTATTGGCAAAGCTAATTGTATGCTGGGTTTTTTTATTCGGAATTCCAAGGACTTCTATGATCCTTATACTCTTAAGTCCTTATATAATTCATTAATTCGTTCCACATTGGAATATAGTTGTATGATTTGGAACCCTTATTATCGCGTTCATGAATTACGTATTGAGAAAATTCGAAAATGTTTCACGAAGTTTGCTCTCCGGAGAATGAACTGGAACAATGATATGCCTTCGTATGCAGATTGCTCTAAGAAGAACATATTACTCGGTACTTTTCGCGCATGATATAATTACAGCTCATATTGATTGTTCGCTTCTACTGTCCATGCTTAGTGTTTATGCTCCTTCTCGCATCCTTCGACCTAGTGAACTGTTTTTCTTTTGTATCCCTAGGCACAGAACGAACTATAGACGGAATGATCATATCACTATGGCATGTGCCAATTACAATTTGTGTACTAAAGCTATTTCAATATAAATAGCAGGGCTGCCGAAGTGACTACTAAGGGAGTATTCGTACTCCCCTCTTATACACTGTACTCCCGTACTCCTTTCATCATAATTTTACTCCCTTTTAAATATTTCATTTTTTTTCAAACAGATACGTACTAATTTGAGTATTTTGTTCTTTAAATCGTACTTTGTTAAGGAAAGGTCTTAGACAAGGTGGCGCGCTGTTATGCGCTCTCTTTAACCCTTTCCCTCCTGAGCTATACGAAAACAATATATGTTGGAGACTAACTTCTTTTCACTATGACATGGTTAAGAAAAAATTTAAGAAAAGTGTTTTTTCAAAAAAGTTGTTGATTTTCCTTGAAAAAGGAGACTCACATTTGTGAGCTTCAGGAGGGTACTTATTTCAATATTGGCACATAATCGTAAAAATAAAAAATAATTTTTAATTAACACTCCATAAATAATTAGTTGTATTTTATATTTGTTTTAAGTTCATAACTTAATTTTTTGTGTGAAACAATTTGAAACAATTAGAGTCTTTCTTAAGGCAAAGATATACATCGCAATTCTCACATTTTGTGTGCAACCGGTTTTCGCAATTAGGTAAGCGACATGTGAGTGGTGCTTTGAGTGTTTCAACAACTGGCCAGTGGTTGAAGCCATCAAAACGCTTGTCGTGCCCAGGTAATGAAGAACATTTTTTCCTTTTCTTTTTAATGGGCCCGTCTTCTGGTTCTGAGTCCCCTTCAATATTCATTGGTTTGTTCTTGCTTACACCACAAAATAAATATTCACCAACTTCCAACCTAAACTGTAGCAAGTCCTCTTTCCTTCCATATTTGTTTTGCTTTCAGTCGTATTTGTATTCTAAAAAACTATTGACAATGGCTAAGTCGAACATGTGAAGAACTGCATTTAAAATATTTCAAAGTCTAACGCCATACCACAAGACGACGTAAGCACAAAGTTCTTAACTCCCACAGGACGAGGTTTATTTTTAACATATTGACGAACAGCCCATCGACCTAAAAATGGTATCAATTGCTCGTCAATTGAAAATTCTTTGAACATGTTTCTGTTAATTTTCAAACATTTGTCTCGTATGCTGTCAATCACTGGCTGCATCTTCCATAGTAGATTTTCCTTTTTTTGTTCTTCAGATGCAGCGTTTACATCCACAAAGTGAATATTAACGCGCAGTAAATAAAATCGATGACGAGGCATCGCCTGAGCAATAAGATCGAAGCGAAACTTTGTATTCCAATACATATGAATTCGTGGAAATTTAGTGCATCCAATTATGGCATGCATTCCGAAAAAAACGGACATTTCTTCAAATGTGGTTTTAAGTTCATGACCAGTTGTTGCTAAATAATACTAAGACGAATGGATTACCGCCTTTTCTATCAAGTCAGCAGTGAAATATTGCGAGAAATATTCGTATGGTGTTTTAACAGCCTAAACAAACAATATATAACCCATAAAATATACAAGATAATGCACCCTGTTAACTTTACCTGTATGTATCTCTTCTGGAACATGAATAGGTATTGATGTATCAGGCTGAAACTGCCTGTTTACCCATTGAAATGTTCTTTTACGTGAACTTACGGTGGCTGAAGCTTCGTCATTTTCTTCATCGTCTTCTATGTATAGGGAAAACATAATTACTAATGAGCATGTTAAAAATATCTTGCTCGGTAACAAATCTTCGCGCCATTCTATCCAAACAAACGGTCAAATTTCAAATTTGAAAGATGAAGAAAATTCTTGTTTCGACTCTATATAAAACTGAAGCTCACAAATGTGAAAATCCACCTTAACAGTGTAAACGACACTTATTCACTGTAAAATTTCAATCAACAAAACTTTAAAACTAATACTTGATATTTTCAGATGAATAATTAGCAAAACAAATTTAGAAAATGAGTATATTAAATAAAATATCAATAATTTTTGATGACGGGGCGAAACAGTGGCGAATTGCACTTTTGATAGGTCGAACGGCACACTTAAATAAACTCCAAACGCCTCTTATATGCCTGAAAATGAATCTTCGATAAATTCACAATTGTGTGGTGCAGGAGTAAACCAAATAAATTAATTTTAGCTCATCTGACAGAGAAAATTCTGAAACTCACAATTGTGAGTCTGTGGAGGGAAAGGGTTAATATAATACTTGAAGGAATTGTACAAAACTCACAAGCCAACACCGGAGTTACAATCTTTTACAAGTCTGTACAACTACTCGCTTACCCCGATGACATTGACATAGTCGGAAGAACTCAGGGGGCGTCAGTGGGGCATTTGCGAGTATTAAGGTTGAGGCGTAGAAGATGCGTTTAGCGGTCAATGAAAGCGAAACAAAATATATGCTGTCTACAAAAAGGACACCCCACATCGGCATCTTGAACAGAATGCCACAGAAGACAGATATAATTTTGAGGTAGTAAAGGACTTTGTCTACCTAGGCACTATGGTGAGCTCCGTAAATGACAACAGTGGGGAGATGAAAGGAATGCAATTGAGTAACAAAGATCTATCTCGAACTACTAAGGTAACTATGCAGAAGATACTAATCATGCCAGACCTGCTGTATGGCGCAGATGCATGGGCTTTGTCAAAATCAGATGATAATGCCCTTGATTATTTTGGGAGAAAAGTTCTTCGAGCGGTCTTAAGTCCCGTCTATGTGAGTGGGGGAGAAAGTACAATGCCCAACTATATGGCCTACATAAGGATATCGACTTAGCCAGAAGAGTGCACATACAGCGACTAAGATGGCTGGGTCATCCAGAGCGGATAAAGCCCAGCGTTCCAGCCAAGAAAGTCTCTGAATCCACTCCGGATGAACGGCGCAGTATAGGGTGACCTCGCAGTAGGTGGCGCAAATAAGTGGAGAGGGACCTCAACTAACTTGGCGTGCGCAACTGCAGGCAGCTGACTCATAACCAGACTGGCTGGAGAGGTTTGTTGGTTGAGGCCCAAGTCTACCTCGGACTGTAGCGCCACCTAAGTAAGTAAGTAATGTTTAAATCAGCTATAAAAATAAATGCAATGAAGATATATTTTCAGATGATTTACATGTTTGGTTTGCAATGTTTGTTTTTTGTACTCCCCTCGGACAAAAAATACTCCCCTGTGAACTTCTAAAATACTCCCATTAATAAATTTAAAATGGTAGCCCTATTGAGTAGATTACTTTGCAAATCCGCTATAATGAACTTTTTATAATTTAATTGTTAAATTCTTTTTATAACTAAAACTTCAATTTGTTATCTATTTGTAGTAGTCTTAAATAAGATGTAACTTATAAGACGAATAAATAAATAAATAAATAAATAAAAATTGACTGGCAACCACTTTAGCTTTTTTCTCCAGTCAAAACTGAGTCGGGATGATTAGTTTGCGCAACTCAATTTCAGAGGGCGCTAAAAAAAGCTTTTCCATTCAATTTCATTCAAGTTAAATATCTGTAGTATTTCACAAATTTAAGCACTTTTCAATTCAATTTCAATTCAATCACCAATCTTCAAACAATAACCAGATTGGGGATCGTCTTGTTGAGAAGCTTTCACTTTCTTTGCATAATTGTAACCAAAACACACCATATGTCGTACCTTACATACGCTTTAACAAAACAACTTCATTCTATTTGCCGGCAGGCCGGAGTTGGAATCCAACACATTAACAAGTGCACAGGACTTTCAGCACTATACTGATATGTCTTAAATGGACATATAAACCGGGGCTGAAGTTTTCTGTAAATCACTCAACATTAACGAGTCATACAAACTCCCGGGTAACTTTAGTGTCTTCAAAGCCGAAATCTTCGCCATTGAAAGAGCAGTACAGACTATACACGTGAAGAAGCTAAATCAATCTAGGGTTGCAATCTTCGTGGATAATCAAGCTATACTCAAGGCATTAGAGAGCAAGACAATCACATCGAAAACAGTTGCCGCATGCCGACAAACTATAAACGAAACATGCAACACCTACAAAGTCACTCTCTGCTGGGTCCTCAGACATAGTAATATAGAAGGGAACGATGGCATGTGAATGTAACGCTGTGGGCTTAAGCGCAGCCGAACACAATAACTTGCCTTTCAGAAAAATGAAAATTGTGACTCTGCCGTGGGGCATAAGCCCACAGACCCCAGATATGGAGTTTCAAGTGAATCCTTTTAGCGGTTTAGGCCGCAGACTGCATTATACATATCCAGAAAAACAGAGTGAAAAACAAACAAACTGGCAGATGAAGCAGCAACTGATCTGCTCTAAGCCCCTCTTCTCGACACTGCTTTTTTATTATACCTACAGTTACACTGATTGCATCCCAGCTTTCCTGATACCTAACTATCTGTCTGGTTACATCTTTCTGAGTGATAGCATCTTCCAATATTTTCCCAGTTAATGCGTTTAGGTTCTGTGGCGTGGGTAATAAAATGTGATGTGCTCCGTACTTATAATCCTTTCTGTGCAGCGTGCCCAATGGAGATCAATATCATGCCCGAACCTACGTAAACCCGCCCTGGAGCACCCATGGCCTGTTAACATATGGGTTATTAAAAGCTTAGATCTTCACGTTATGGGTTTATCTACGTTCTAATGTTGGATGTGGAGTTTTGTGTCCATATAACTTTGTCAGACGAATCCTTTATTCACTGCCATCCGATTAAACAGGTTAATCTCGGATGTGGTCGATACCATTTGAGATTATTACTTTTATTCTTCCAGCGTTGTACTTCTTCTAGGCCTCTTAGAAAATCTAAGATGTCAGTCGACACCATGGCGGCTATAACCCACGCCACATCGTAGGGTATTGCCCGAAAGGTGCTGATTGCTCTCAGTGCGTTGGTCCTGCAAACTGCCTTCATTTTATTTTTATAAATTTTAGCTGCCATTCGTCTGCTTGTATTTGTAATCAATATTAGGGACCATATTGATGTTCAATACAGCTCAGCATGCAAAGCGTATATACTAAGGACTGCACCAAGAATTCTTACTTTACTCATAATTCGAACTAAATCTTTTTCCAGACAGAGAGATCTCACGAATTGGGAACCATCTTTGCCAAATTTAAGAAAGGTGGTCTTATTCCAGAGACTAATATTTCTTCATGTAAGATACTCAAAGCCGTTAACTTGTGCTAGTAGATGCATCGAAGGCACCCAATTTGAAGCATTCTTCGAAGTATTATGCCCGTAATTGCAATTTTAATGCGTATTTCAAGGCACTTAATAATTTAACAAATTGCTACAATTCTGTAATCGAAGGGACTAATTTGTATTTCAGCCTGCAGCTTTTAGCTTGATCCTTCCAAGAAACCACTTCATTCCGTCAATTAATTAAGTCATCTGAAACCATTCTCACATCCTTATCCTCTCATCACGACGCCGCTCTTACCCTCCAACTATTTTTAAATTTAAATTGCTACTGAAATTAATTACGCTTCGGCCATCCCACTTTATATGATAACACACTTGCTATTGCAAACATAATAGAGTTCTTATACAAGGTCGAGGTAAAACAATTTTTCATTGCTAATTGGTGACACCGCAAGTGTAGCGATCCTTCATTGCTCTCCTCAGATTCCACCAAAGATTAAGCACCGATGCCATTAAGCATCGCCTCCTGCACAAAACAATTAAGTTATCAACCGATATAATGGACTTGAGAGAATAGGTCATACACGACGGACCCAGCTCAGTAGCGGCGGCAGCAGCAATAAATCATAACTTTAGTATTATCGTGTAAAGGGCAGTGAATGGCTGGAAGGTGACTTAATCAAGTGGATGGTATAAGTCCACGTCCAGATGGGACTACCACTTCCATAATGTAAAAGGGGAGGAAGAAGATGGAATGCCATGATAAACCCAGGTATCTATAAGTGAGCAGCAAAGCCAAACGCACTATAGACACCTGCTCCCAGAAAACCACATAAATATTATTTCAAGTAAAATGACGTTCCAGATCTCCATAGATTTCCTAATAGTCTACAGACTTGGCTGCGAATTAATGTACTGTACCTAAGCAGCAAACAACTAACAAATCATTTGCGCAGGAATAAGGCCAAATGCATTTCGAGTGATTAATCTTACTTAAGGGATTGACCTGGAGAATCAACAAAACCCTCCCCCAGTCCAATGAGAAATATTCTAAGGCATCTGGCTGATATGCCACAATAAGACCTAGGATAACACTTAGGCGCGCAACCACCTCATCTTCGTCTGCAAATACTTACCAAACCTTAAATCGATACAAAGTACTTTGTGTGTTCCATTTCGACGCATGCATCTACCACATCGACCGCAATCTGGCCTTGGAAGCGGTTGAATAGATAGTTTGTATGTGTGTAGACTATTTACACTGGGCCAGTATATGGTAGAAGCGAATACTCGCATTCAGATGGGCATTATACGAAAATTTATCTGAATTTCGGAATTTTGTGAAACAATTTTGAGCAGTTCTGCCTACTCTACTCCATCGGGTAGTTGCAAATTAACCACATCGGAACCAGGCGTGCCGGGGGTGTGTTTTCGGGTTCCAGAAGTGTCCGAAGTCATCGTATTTATTTCAATTGATGATGCTAATTGTGATTGTGTTGGGTTTATCTTTGCGGGCAATGCACGGCCGAGTGGAACGTTTGGGGAACGAACGATTGTGTGCGTCTGGCATAAATTGCAGTTGGATGTCGGTCAGCAGATGGCCACTGGAGTTTCCACAGATTTAAGAGGACTTCAATGTTTGGAGCTGTTAATAACTCCTAGAATGGAGTATTTGGGGCGTACTGAATGTTGGGAAGATGTGCAATTATGCAGCGGTGTTAGGTTTGATTCTCCTACTGACAACAATTCTGGGAATTTACTAAACGGTGGTGCATAGCCAGTTGTTGGTGGAATTTCAATGCGGAAGGAAAACTGCGAAAATATGCTAGCCGCAGAGATTTATTGGATATTTTCGACATGTATTTACGGGTGCTTAAGGCAGCTTTTGACTCTCTTAAAGTGGGCTATTTTATGCAAGAGGGCGGTCAAAGAATAATTTTCATTACATTTTCTAATAGAAATCGGTGATATGTTTTAAACTACTTCACCGAATTTTGACAAAGATATACTCGTACGTCAAAGTAAGTACTGCACCTTCCAAATCCCTGCGCGCACAGACCCTCACTTAAATGCGAAATTTAGAAGGGTCTCAGCTTGACCACGTAAAGCAATTGTGATTTGGTTGAGGAAAATATTTCGATCTAGCGCTACAAAATTCCAAGTTCACCAGGAGTGTCTCTTATCGCGAATTCTTTCTATTTCAATTAAAAAACGAAAGGATACTGAATTCGGAAAAACAAGAAAGAAGAAATTGTTTACGTACACCAGTGGTTCACTAATGCCCGGTTTCACAGTGGGAGCTTAAGCCGCAGCTTAGTTAAGTAAAACGCAGAGCTTAAGTTTTGGCTTAAGTTTTTCGGGTTTCACAGCCTTTTAAAATGTGTGGCTAAGCTAAGCCAAGCATAAGAAGTGATTGTGAACAGTTTGTGGGTAAATAACTACTGTGAATGGATCGGAGATGTCAAATAGACAAATGTCTTGTTAGTGATGTAAATAATTTGTTTTTCTTTTCAATAAAAGAAGGGTGGAACATGTGTGACGACAAAAAAGAAGTGCGAATTTCAGCTCAGCTGAAACAGAAATGAAAAAAATGTCATCCGAATAATGAATAAAAAAAGAAAATATCGCTGCATTTAGCTGCTTTCAAGCAATGGGTATTGTCAGAGAACAGAGAACAGAACTATGTGTCTATGTACAATATATACGTATAACCATAAAACACAAGGGGCGCAGGTCTTTAACTAGATTAATAAGTGAATTCCATTCAGGTATGGCTTGCTAATTTGCCTCCATTGTAAGAGAGTAGACATTTATTGAGTAAAGCAATATTCCCACAAATAGAACAAACAAAAATGATTTTGCAGGGTTAGGTTCATGTCCATAAATAAAGTAGTTACATTAAACACAGGTAATGTGCTAATGCTGGTAACATCGAATGATGAATTTTGCTCTGACAGTAGTTATGCCAATACAACAATATCAACACTTAAGTGGAGTTTAGCTCATAAACCGGCACCGTGAAACACAAAGATGAGTTAAACCGAAGCTTAAGCTCCAATTGAGGCTTAAGCTCTCACTGTGAAACCGGGCATAAGAGAAAGATTTTGATCTTTACTTGTTTACAGATTCTGCCCTGTTCAATGCAGGACAGAATCTGTAAACAAGTAAAGATACCACCCCGATGTCATAATTTCTGATTTTTACAATTTCTTTCAATAGCTTGGCAGGAACAGCTATAGCGATATTTTCTGCGAAGTCTGTAATATTACATATTTTTCATTACATAATATTACATTACAATTATTACATTCTTTAAGAAAGTTGAAGTTGAAAAATAGAGGAGAATTTCATATTTCAGTATATGGTGTCCGAACTAGCAGGGAGAACTAGCTATGATTTCCGCATTCGATTTGAATTCGAAGTATTTGTTCCGAGTCCGTGTTTGTTATTAGAAAGCGTGAATGAATATAGTTGCTACATGCCACCCAAAAGATCTTTCATTTTCATTTCATTTCATTTTACATTTTATTTTTCAATTCAAAAATATTTACATTATACATGGATTACTTGGATATATGAGTATTTACAAAATTCTAGCAATAGCCGTGTTTTCTTTTTTAAACCTAGCCAGCCAGTAGTTGCTAGTAAAGTAAAATTTTACACATAAAATAAATACAACAACCGGCTGGCTACTACTCTTGATTTTATCCCCAGCAAAGAGTTACTGGCTGGGAATTTCGTGATGCCTAATTTTAGGTGGCGCAAAAACGAATGTTTTTTAGTTATTTTTTGTTGCTGTCACGGCGAGGTTGCTTGGTTCCTAGAGATATGTTCATATAAAATCGGCTGGCTTTGGCTGGCTGGCAAATCGTTTAAATGAACGACTGGCTCGCTAGGTTTCAAAAAAACAAGGCAAATAATTTATAAAAAGATCAGTAATCAAATAGAGTATGTGTTAAAAGAGGTTTTCACTAGTAAATGAAGAATATGTAGATACACTCTGTAGCTCAAAAAGCTAGTGCCAAGTGTACCATAACAGAAAATAATAAGAGGAAACATTAAATAGAAAGGTATGAAAGAAACAAATTCAGTGATATCAGCAATTAAGTGAAGTTATAACAACAATAAAAATTAAAGTAATAATAACAAAAATAATAATAATAAAGATCTTATGAAAGCACATTGTTAGAAAGCCATTTTTTAGTTTCTCGGTTAAAAAATAGAAGATGTCCTGCGTATCTCAATGCAAGAGGCAATTTGTTGTAAAGTCTTGTAGCTACTGAGGTAAAAAAGTTAAGAAAATGGGTTGTGTTATGCGGTGGAGTAGTTGCCAGATACTGATCGGACCTACGAAGTCTGTGGTCAGTTGAAGTTCGATTAAGCGCGTATCCGCTTCTTAGAAAAAATATTTTTAAAACTGTATAAAAATAAAGGTGCTTAAGTGGAAGTATCTTTGAGTTGTAAAAAAGCAGAAAGCTATTCTCCAGGCGTCCCTTTCGCCAGATTATTGTAATAATATGCTTCTGGGCTATAATCAGAGGTTGCATTTTATTACCATGAGTACCGCCCCAGCAAACCAAAGCGTATTGTAACTGAGACTGTACTAGAGCATAATAAATTGTTTCTAGAAGCTTACGCAAACACAATAATCTTAAATGGTACATTATGGACGTTGTTTTAAGCATACACTTTTTAACTGAAGCAGTTTGCGCACTCCAATTCAGACCGAAATTGATATTCAAGACCCAAGTACTTAAAAACTAAAACTTTTTCAATAATAAAGCATTTGGAAGAGCAACTAACATCCTTATTATACGGACTAGAACAATTATTTTTACCACAAGTAACCGGGCTTAATAGCATGTGGTGGCAATTAATACCATGGTGTTTTAAATCCGGAAATAAGATGAGATTACTGGACAGGTTAAAATACATCAGTTTGGTCTTATCACTTATGACTAGTTTGTGCATTTTGAACCAATGTCGTAGATATTCTAAATCGTGAGAGATATTGGCAAATAGGTCTAAAGCAGAAAAGTTAGAGTAAGAGCAAGCCATATCATCGGCAAACCCTGTCTGACTTCCTTTTAAGGCCAGATTGAAAATAGAATTGATATATATCAAGAAAAGTATGGGACCAATAACTGAACCTTGTGGTACTCCAATGCTAATATCTGTGCTTTGACTAAATTTATCTCCAATTTTAACCACCTGTAATCGGTTGTTGAGATATGAAGAAAACCAATTAAGGACGAACCCTCTGAAACCAGCTTTATTTAGTTTCGTTACTAATATTTCATGGTCTACAGTTGAGTTCTTTGGACTTTAAAGTCCAGATAAAAATGCGATTTGAGTGCGAAAAAGTGATAGAATATTTTTAATATCACTTAGTAAACTGATAAATTATATAATTTTTTGTGAATTGAAGGGTTGAGTTAAATTTTTTTATGTTTGTATTTGCCCCAAAATAAACTTTAATAAATACATATGTAAAGCTCAAACAAATAATTGCGAACATTTCTCTTATCTAATTAAAAAAAAAAAGTTTTCCACAAGCACTTTGTATCTTTAAAAGGGTGGTAATGGTAGGTGTGTACAAGTTCAAACCCCAGCGGGGAACAGTAATAATCAGCCAGCCGAGCATAAAAATGAAAACGAATAACATCGAATTTATTTTCGAACCACTGCACCAAAGAGGGTTGCTGCCTGGTAGTACAATGGACCAGAGTCTGAGGGCATGGGGTTTGCGTTTCCTTAAAAAAAAAAAATATATCTTTACCTTAAGTTTCTTCAGCCCCAACTAAATATTGAATAACTCAAGCACATTTTATTTCTTCCAAACTTCTTTAGAATTCTGAGATAAATTACGAATCACTTGCTAAAGTGCACACGTACACAAACACACATTTTATTTACATCCAAACAAAATAATTTGTTAGGCGCAATAGAGATAATAAGAATTTATTTCTTAAAACATCTTCTTCTTATTTCGGCGAGGTTATGATCCGAAAACAAGGGATCATAACCCGCCCACTTCACTGCATTTCTATTCATCCGCCTGTTGGGTTCACCTATTTGACCTCAGAAAATATCGACAGGCCTCCCGATTTTGGATCACTCGGTTATTGAGGCCAATGATATGCCGATGTCGTCGCATTTGTGTGATCCAGGCGTTTATAGGCCTGCCTCTCCAGCTTCGCGATGTTTTTGGAACGTTCATTGATATTGCCTTTTAAACAGGATTAAAATAATCTCTTCTTTGAACGTGGCAATACCATCTGAGCCGGTCGTGCTCTATTTTTTCGTAAGATGGTTTTCTTGACGATAAAGCTTTGTTTCTCCTGCTGTCATACGAAGCATCTTCATCTCAGCTGCCGTTAATTTACTCTCATACTTGTTGTACATTGTCCAACATTGTGATATGCAGATGATGTTGCTTTGGCTGTCTCGGGAAAGCACTTAAATACTCTAAAAGAACTTCTTCAAAACGCTTTAAAAAAGGTTATTAGATGGGCGGTTCGGTGTGTATTAGGTGTAAACCCCCACAAAACTGAACTAGGCTCTTCTCCAGGAAATATAAAATTCCGTCAATCGACCCTCCTTCTCTCAATGGTATCAGCTTAACTTTCTCTGACACTGCAAAATATTTGTGTCTCATCCTGGATAAGAAATTAAGCTGGAAATCTAATATTCAAGAAAGAGTAAAGAAAGCTAATGTAGCATTTTTCTCCTGCAAAAAAGCGATCGGGAATAAATGAGGTTTACAACCTCGAATCACTCATTGGCTCTACGTCTCGGTCATTAGACCGATACTTACATAAAAAGCTGTAAATCGCGATTATCTAAGTAAGGTCCATCGTACAGATTGTCTATGCATAAGCGGAGCACTACGTACAACTGGCTCTGCGGCACTGGACATTTTGTTCCATCTGATAACCCTCGATATTTTTAGCAAGCAAATGGCAGCGAATGCAGCTGTTCGCCTCGAAGCTACCCAACAGTGGTCAAGAAAAGAATTTGGCCACGCTTCCATTCTGAATGAATTCAAAATCTCTCCCGACAACACGGACTACACCATCCCACGTCTAAATTTTGATAAGAACTTCCTCGTTACTATCCCTTCTAGATCTTCTGGGAGGGTGATGCATTTTTAGACGATGAGTCAATTCACTTTTACACTGACGGGACAAAAACGAAAGACGATGTTGGTGCAGGTGTTTTCTCTGACAGGTTATTTTTCTCTCTCTTTCTTTCTTTCTCTGCTTCTGTCTTCCAAATCGTTATAGCGTGTTCCAGGCAGAAATAATGGCGATTAAAGATGACTTATCTTGGCTTAAGAAACACGTGGTATCTGCTAGAGATATCCGCATCTTTTCAGACAGCCAAGCAGCAATCAAATCCCTGGAATCAACCTCTATAAATTCCTTAGTAGCTCTAGACTAGCTCCTTAGTAGCTCTAGATAGCAGTTCAATATTCACCTGTGTTGGGTGCCGGGGCATAGGGACATTCCAGGGAATTGTAAGGCCGATGAACTCGCCAGAATAGGAACAACTATACCCATCCCACTGGATAAAGGCACCTTAGGTATACCAATCGCTACTCGCAAACTTAAATTTAAGCTGGATGCTGTCGAGAGCACAAATCTTAGGTGGACAAATGGATCAACATGTCTAGCGACAAAACAGATTTGGCCGAAGCTGGATCTAAAACGTTCAAAGAATTTGATTTCTCTCAACCGATTACATATCGGCAAGCATGCTATAAGGCTAGGCCTTTTTGTGAACGACTTTTGTAGCAGCTGTATGGATGCAACAGAGGAAGAAACTATTTCTTACCTTCTTTGTTTCTGCCCAGCCCTCTCCCGTAGAAGGAAGCATCACTTAGGAGCCCCCTATTACAACGATTTAGGCGACCTGATAGATATTAATAGTAAGAGTCTTCTACGATTAATAAGGATATCAAAAGGGTTTTAGCGAGTAGGTAGAAAAATGTTCTCTCATGATTCACGTAGTCCTACAATGGACCTACTATTGGTCTAAGTGTGTTGGCGATTATCTGGCAGCCACTTCAACCTAACCTTACCTTACCATATGTATTTAAACATTTCCTTACTGTGCGAATGTTTGACTTTAGATATTTGGGGTGCTTCTTGTACTGCTTTTGAACTGTTTTGTGAGCATCGAATTTACTTGGATATAACAGTTTCACAGTTTGCTACAACAACCACCTGCTGGTAGAAAACAACAGTCCTGCCGTTGGAATATTTGAAGAGTGGGCCAGAAAATGTCCCGACTGGCATATTTATTGTTATTTAATTTTAGGTGAGTATTTGATATCGAACCAAAAGAATTCGACTCCTTGCATTTTAATATAAGACTTTGGTTGCAATCAAATGCTATACCCTCTAGTCGTCTAACTAAACAGTAACTGTTGTCATTACTCTGCAGTATAACTACCCGGCTGTTTACTGTGATGTACCCACACACACACACTGCATTCAAGCAGTTTTTAAAGAGACCTATTGGGTGCGGCCTTTCCAATACCAGAGGTATTCCGTGAAGAACTGGTATTTTAAAACTAAGGAGCTCGCCCTGCAAGTCATTTTCTTTTTGGACCGATTAAGTGAAACTTTTTTTTTGCAAGAAGACATTCCTGGAAGTTGTCAGAACGTATATTTTACTGGGCTGGTATTTCAGGAGACATGCCAAACATTTTTACAAGCGTAAAATACCTCGCAAACGGCGCAAATATTCAAATTGTACTAATATTATTTATCTAAATATTATGAATAATAATTCTAAGTTAGTGTCCGATGTCCAGCCAAAAGTATCTTAAGAGCTGCAAGGCTTAGAGAGAGCGAATACTTCAAAATACTAAATCCCCTCTGGTTTGGTCCCAGCACCATCGAATTGGATGCAAAATCGACATCCAATTTCTTGAAAACCAAAAGACTTACAGTATTTGAATTATGGCAGCATCTTGGCCTTAGCTTGCACAAATACACGGATGTCTTAAACATTTGGTATACCAGCTCCTCTGTCCCACATTCAAGTTTCTATGATCATTACCAAGGAACCTACTCTTATGTGAAGAACGTGAGGGGAGACATCCGAAGGTTTTTGCGCATTAAGAAACTCTATTTGATAAGTATTGAAGTTTTCCCGTTTACTGTCTTTAAAATATTGATGCCTTTCTGAATTTTCAGCTGTCGAAGCCTTATATTTCTTGAGATAACTTTGACTGGGTATCAAATATAAAGAGAACGTTATTTCCGTTCCATTTTTTAATGGGCCGTAAGCTATTGTCGTTATAAACCCAAAGAAGCTCTGATTTATTTTTAAAATGTTTGCATCAAGTACTTTCCATGAAGATGTTACTCCACTATGAATCCTTAACTAAAATTTAAAATTCATCAAATTTTTATATTCTACTTAAAATGATCTTTTCAGTGATGTTCTTGCATGTATACGAGGCAAAACTTCCTGACCTACAATATAAAGGTTCTCTTGAAGGTGACATACCAAACTAATATTCAGCACTATCTGTAGAAAAATCGTGCATGTATTGTCAGGAGCTCTATCTTGTGAATATAGACCGCTATAGGCGTTTTCGTTGTGCACATACCAAAAGAAATTAACCTCATGCGTTTGGATATGCAATGGCATTGATGTGGTTTAGAGAAAAGAGCTTGTCTTCATTTCAAATAAAAGTGAAATGTATAATAGAAAAGGAAATGAGATATTTTCCAACCAAAGATTAAGGCTTTTTTTCAAGCACTTGTATCTGCATTATCAAATATTGACCCAGAATGGCGCAACAGAGGCCAATTTTGGCAAATTATAGAAGGGTAGGATCCTGCAGCATTGGTGTCCTTTCTCTCTATGCCCTAGCCATCTGAAATGTCCAATACGCCGTATTTTGACCAGGTCGATGTCGCTGTACAGCTCGTATAGTTCGTTACCGGATATATTCATCCGCTTTCAATCCATGTTTTAGCGCCATAAAGCAGGACAGGGATGATCAGGTCTCATATATAGTCTAATTAGTTGTTCGAGGGCGCCGTGGCGTAAGTGGTTAGTGTATCGGATCACTGCGCGTGAGGTTCCAAGTTACAATCCCAGAAAACACCAACAAGTTTTTTCACGGTCCCACTTCCCGCGAGCGTCTGACAGACATCTGAGAGTATTGTTGTCTCGAAAAAGCTTCTCAAAACAAATTGCCCTTCGGATACGGCACTACACTGTAGGTCCCTTCCATTCGTGTGAATATAATATAACGCACACAACATGAGTGGTTGCGAGAAGCTAAGCCCTGGCACTTAAAAAGTTGTTGCGCCAAATATTTATTTATTTAGTTTTTTGAGACAGGGCTTTACTATTGAATGGACTTAAAAAAAAAAAAAAAACAGCGATTGGCAAGAGTTATCTTCGCTTTATTTCTGCGCCGATATAATTTTCAGAATTAATAGCAGAGCCAAAGTAGACAAAGTCCCTTACTACCTCCAAGTCGTAGCTGTCCATTGCGACGTTTTGTCCAATTCTTCGGTGTTGATTATCCGTTCTTGTTGAAAGCATATACGTTGTGGTGCCCTCCTTAAACACTAAACCTTGAAGCCAATTTTTCACATCTTCTGCTTAGTCTTCAATATTACGAAGCTACTAGTTTAATTGGAAGACCGCTTTACTTCTACTTATTACTTAGATCTAAGTTCACTGTAAAGTCAAACTAAAGTACGTTAAATGATTTTTACGAAGTTTTCTTGGAAATTTTATATTATTACGTCAATTTATTCTTGATCAAAAAGTGTATCCCTCACCTGGTATTGATTCACAAAACTCACCAATAATACCACAAACCGTTTAAAAAAGCCCATTTAGTCTCCCTAGTATTCGAGTCGAAGAAACCAATTCACATCACTTACCCTTAATTGGACATCGTTGTGAGAACAGAACTTTTCAAAGTAGGTAATATTCTTCGAGAGTTGCTTCAAAAACCACCTACCTCTAGACCCTCTATCCTACTGAAGGTCATTTTAAATGAGAACCTGTCATAACTATGGCTAATCTTGACCTTTTTTTTACGAATATCGCTCTTTTCATAAGGAAAAAGTAGACGTTTCATTTTCAAAAGCCCTCAAGTGGTTTCTTTTTACCCCAGAAAGTTACTTAGAAAACAAGTTGAATAGCAAAGAAAAGAGAAAGAGTTCCATCTCCTTCAACAAAGTATACCGCAGTTAAGGTCACAAGCTCTTTTGTTGCATTTTTTAATAAATTATTTCCCCAACCTATATGGTGAAACGTCGAAAAGAACTCGAGGCCATAGACACACTTCAGTATGTGGAAGTATTCATTAAGACTTACCCTTTTGGCTATTTTCAACAGTTTAGCCCTTCAGGATCTCTAGGAAGAGAAGAAAAAGTTTCTGCAAACATATTTTAAAAGTGAATCCATGGGGGTAGCAGTTTTCCCTGCACCCTGCTCTCTTTTTCGTCCCCACACATGAATGTTTACATATATACTCGTATATAGCTCTCTGCTTAATTGAATTGCTCATTCATTACAACTCAGCCATTCAGGAAGGAAAAAACGAGATACAAGCTAAAGACCAACACCATCATCGACGTTTTTTGTACACCAGTTCCAACATCTGCTATAGCCTAATTCTTCTTGTTGTGCACTCTGTTGGTCTTTCTTCCTCTTTGGAATTCGGAGATATTTCCAATTCACCATGTCCACTTTATGCCAACACATTCACCTATGATTAGGAGCACATTATGTACTCGTACATACAAGGACATCCGCAAAACCACCACCCAACGAACTCTACCTTACCATAGCCCCATGCATTCGGGTATGAGTCGTCCGACTTTATCCCAGAAGGTATTTCGCGCTGATATGATGGAACGGTAGGAATAAAAGGACGAGAGACAAAATCCCTTTGTGGTGTGCAACTCATTCACTTAAAACAACAAAAAATAAAAATAAAAATAAAAGGAGAACGTAAAAAAAGACGAACTGGTGACCCAGTGGGAGCTGAGACCGTATGCAGAGAAGCTTTCAGGACGGATGGCCACTGGAGCATTTTATAATAATAATTGTTTGCAAACAGGTTGAATAAACGGAATTTGTGGAACATAAATATGAGATGGTATCCTTGTGCCCTAGTTCGTAGAGTGCTGGTTGTATGTGTATGTGGAAACACTTTTGGGAATTGTTGTGGCTGCTACGCTGGGTATTGTTCTCCGACAATAGACCAATTTTATTTCGATTGCTACTGTTTGGGTTTTTGTGTGCGCTTTTGAAAACTGAATACTGTGGAACTTACTAATACAATTTAAAGTAAATATTTTCGCTCTGATTATTTTGCAGACTTGTGTTGACTTAATTTTGTTCAATTAGACTGAAATGTTATACCAAATTGAAAGTGTGAATGGCTTAAGCTAAATAAATTTGAGACGTATTATATTGAAAGTTGTACTGATAGTTTCATTTTATAAAATTAAATATGAACATAATAAACAAAATGATACTGTACCTATTAATTAGGGAATATGATGAGAGTATGCATATATGAGGTGCTTTGACAGGCTTTTAAACGGCCTGTGGTGGGGCTTAATCAGCACGTATCCTCTATGGATTGGGACCTTGCAGCTCTATTCAGGATGCTCACCCATGTAAGGCAATGCATTATGTTAGTAAAAATAGCTGATTTCTAATGCATGTATTCGTATCCAATTCTTTGCAGTATTTATGATAAAAAGCTTACAAAAATGTATTCCAATCTTATACTGGTTTTTATCCGTATTGTGTCACAAACAAAACCGAAGCAAAATATCCTTAACAGTAGAACGCCATTTGAAGGAAGGCCTGTATTTTCTAATGCGTAGCTGAATATAATATATTTAATTGAGCAAGTTGCCGAAGGTTTTCCTTTTAAATTAGTCATTTTGAAAAAAAGTACAAGTATGTACTTATATACATATATGTGAAACCAGGGAAAAATAATACAGAACAAAAACTAATTTTAACAAAGGGCACTTAAAGCTCGTATTCAGTTTGAATTGAATAGCTTCAATTGAAGAACGCCAATCAATCTGGCTGCTTAAAGAATGAAACATATCAGCTTCAGAAACTATTTACCCAAATATTACGCACAAAACTCTGCAAATGATTCTATAGGACATGTAGCAAGAAAATTATTAATTGTATCTTCAAGGTCTTCTAAGTTGCACATTGAACAAAAAGCAATGCCACCAGAACTTACTTACTTAGTTAAGTTGTGCCAGTGTTCAGGGTGAAGTTGGGTTTCAACCACCAGGCCCCTCCATTTAGTTCGGTCTTTAGCTAATTGCCTCCGGTTGTACACTACAACTTGGTTGAGGTCCTCTTGAACTTGTGCGCGCCACCTACAGCACGGAGCACATCTATATCACGTCTTCTACTGCCACTTTCAACAAAGACTATGTTTCAGCGCCGTAAAGCACGTCTTGGGTTATCAGGGTCTTATATAGAGTCTCCTTAGTTGTTCGAGGAACGGGTTTACTGTTAATTTCCCGTATTAGCCCAAAAAACAGCGATTGACAAAAGTTCTTATTGGCTTGTTCAGTTCAGAGGGTCTCCTTTCGTCAGGATCGGGCAAACGATGCTGAGGTTCCATTCATCGGGCATACTTTCGTCCGATCAGATTTTACATGCTCTTTATCAACTCATCTCCTCCTGCCGTAAAAAGTTTCGTGGCAATGCCGTCGGCTTCAGCAGTTTTGTTGGATTTAAGTTTAGATATCCCTATCCTCACTTTATTCGATCGGGTTGACGGGAATCTCGACTATTATGGTCATTGCTGAATGGTTCATTCTGCCTGACAGCGGAATATTGGTCATCATCACCATTTAGCAGTCTGCAGAAGTGTTTCTTCCATATCCTCAGCACCGACTGCGATTCTACTACTATGTATGTATGGTACCATTTTCGTCCCTGCTGGCTTCTTTTGGTAAACTTTTCGAACATCATTGCTGCAATACAGTATCTCAATCTCTTCGATCGAGCGCTTTTCATGCACCTTTTTCTTCTTTATGAGAAGTCGGTGTTCCTCTTTTCTGCTCCGCTCGTAGAGCTCGCGAGCAGCTCTAGTCCTTCAATGCAGCGCCGCCTTGTACACCTCTTGTTTTGTTGCAAGTGCTTGCCTGCATTCCTCATCAAACCAGGGGTTTCGTTGTGGTGGCCGAGAGAAACCCAGTACATCAGAGGCGTCATCTCTGATAGCTTGTTGGTAACGTTGCCACTGGTCTTCCGCATTTGCTATTGGCGGCATAGGACTCAGCTTGCGATTAAAAGAAACTCGATCGGGATTGTAGCCGTCCGAAGTCAAACTTCCTCACAGTATTTCCTTGATTTTGCTCCGTTGTGGATATCCGCATCCATACCTTGGCTACAACTAGGTATTGATCCGATTCCAATTTATCTCCTCCGAAAGTCCGGACATCCAAAATACTCCAAGAGCGCTTTGCGTCGATCGCAATGTGATCGATTCGGTTGACGGTTTTTTGATCAAAAACGAGCCATGTCGCCTTGTGAGTATCGAGAAGTGGGAACCGCGTACTAGCTATAATAACGTTGCGTCCCAACGCAAAGTCGACTAGCCTGAATCTGTTATCTGATATGATGTCGTGCGGGCTATGCTTTCCGACCATGCTAATAAAGACGACCTCTTTTCCTAGCTTTGCGTTAAAATCACACAGGACACTTTTATCGTCGTGGCTAGGGCATTGCTCATACGTCTTGTCCGAGAGCTGGTAGAAGCCATCCTTCGTCGCGTCGTCCACCTTCTCGTGAGGGGCATAAGCGCGAGCGCATATTAGGCTAATGTTGGTGAAATTAGCCTTGGTATGGATAGTCATGAGGCGGTCGTTCACATGCTGGTAACTCAAGACTTCTTTCCTAAGTCTGCCTTCAATGACAAATACAGCTGAACAAACGTTGTCCTTGTTGTCCGTAGCAATCGCCGTATTACTCGTAGATGTCGCAGTTTTTCATCCTCCTTTTACCGGGCCCATCCCATCGCACTTCTTGGATGGCGGTAATGTCTGCATTGTAGCAGTCTAGGACCTCCGCAAGTTGTTCGGCTGCACGTGGTTTGTAGAGCGACCTAACATTCCAAGTGCATACACGAAGATCATTGTCCTTTTTGCGTTTGCATGGGTCGTCAACAGTAAATCCGTAGCAAAATCACATTCATGAGCTCCTCGTGGTGCCCCTTGCTATTTTTTTTTTTTTCTTTTTGGTTGCACCAGAGGGTGTGGTAATCTTCTAAAGATACTAGTAGCCCGGGGCTATTAGCATGCAAGATTCGCAGACCCGAATAATCGATGCCAGGAATGCGCCTACGTACTAATCCACACCCTGCACACTTCTACCACTCTCCCCGCGGGACTACCGTTAGGTATTATTTCGCAGGGCTGGTTAGAATGTCATGCTATTCATCAATGCCCCTTGCTATCTGATAGTGCACTAATGCTGAGCGTATGGTGAGTCTGACGATTTCTGTGTAGCTGGACACTCGCACCTGCGCAAGTACACATGGGTGAACAGCAGCACACAAATATTTAACCGGACGAAGCATCTCTTGTTGAGCTGATTGGCCGAATAATCTGTCTCAGAAGTTTAGCAAGAGCTCTTCAGAAGAAGGACGTGCGGCGCGACGGATGAATTATCACGATGGAACCAACGGTGACGTCTACAGGCCACCGGATACCTTACTTGAGCTACTTCGACATATTTGGAGCTGAGACCAATAAGGGTTTTCACTACTGGATCAGGGTATTAAAAAAGAGATGGTGGCGGATGAACTGTTAATGGGCCAACGGCAGTGCTCTTATCCCCGAAGTGGGGTACTGGCATCGGTGTATCCCGCCCCTAGTCCTAGCTGTTGCAAAAAAAGAATCTGGTCTTCCAGGTTGGGGGTTATGCCCAGGTTAAGTTCCCTATCACGTACAAAAAACAAACCGGTTACGAAGCAACCAACAGCCTTGGATACGGATGATTTTACTGTTGACGAACAAGTCATTAGTAATGAAGAATTGATCTTCTGCACTGACGGTTCCAAATTGATGTCCGTGTAGGAGTTGGACTTTGCTGCAAAATATTGGTGGTCAATTGTTCCTTCAGAATTAATATAAATTAAAGTAGCGTCTTTCAAGCCGAAATCACAAGCATTATCCAGGTTGCAAAAATCATCACCTGATATAAATCAGGGGTGGTAATGGTGTAGTCATAGTGACGTCATCAATTGCCACGCTTATGGTTTATGGTTCAAATCCGAATGTGAGCAATTTATTTATTTCTCAAGAAATATAAAGTCAATTGGATCAATTGCGAAAGCTTGTGTGAAGATTATTGCAAAGACAAAATACTGACAGTAGGATGAATTTGCCTACGACATCAGGTAACCGAGGAAAAAATACTGTGAATTAGAAGCAAATACAAAAATCCCCAGTTATCTGATTTCCGAAGTCTTTCTGAAACATAACATCCGTGTTTCAAAACCTTTCTCTCTGTCTTAGAATATGAGTAAAAGTATGTCTTCAGAATATTATGTCTCTGTAAATACCCGAGAGCAGTAGTAACTTTAAGAATGGAAAACAAGTGGCAATATTGGCAAAAATTCGTTAGATGTCGGAACTGATACTTAAGGCTTCTGCAGTAGTACTACTATGTCTGTTCCCTCTCATAAACGCTAAATAATTCGTGATATGCGAGTGAAACATACAAGTTCCTATATTTAACAATTTTAACATTTCTATAAAGTACAACTGTAAATATTTTAGCTTACATAATTTGCCTGTTACTACAAGCAGAACACTAATAACATTCGGAAACAGGCACAACAAAGGCCTTTTCCTTTCTATTGACGGAGGAAAGTAAACTCGGACCACTACTTGGTTGCATCGAATTACATCGAACGGCTGCAATCGTAAGAAATCGCCAAAGCCTTAGCCGATCGAGTATCCCTTAATCTCCAAATATGTCCTATGCCTCCAGCAAGTGCAGACAGCCAGTCGCAAAGCTGCCATCAAGCCATTAGGGATGTCGCCCGTTATGTGCGATGTTTCTCCAGAGCACCAGAAAGAAATCTCTGGCTTGATAAAGAATACCGGTGAGCACGTGTAATTTATCGAGAACCATATAAAGCGGCGTTGCACAGAAGGACCAGAGTTGCTTGCAAGCTCTACGTAAGGGAAGAACATCGACTTCTCAGAAGGAAAAAGAAAGACCATCAGAAGCGCTGGATCATGCAGGAATGATGTTTGAAGATTTTATCAAGAGGATCAACTCATCTGTAAGATATGGTTGGCAGAAAGTATGCCGGATGAATGGAACCTTAGCATTAGTTGTCCAATAGTCAAAAAAGGGAACACCCTAAACTGCGCCAATTACAGGGGCATCAGTCTCCTACACAGGGCTTACAAGATTTTATCTGGCCTGTTGTGTGAACGTCTAAGACAATTTGTTAACGAACTGGTTGATTCATATCAGTGCGGTTTTAAACCATGAAAGTGCACCATCGACCAAATATTCGCATTACGACAGATCTTGGAAAAACTCTGGAATCGATACCCACCACATTTTTATCGATTTCAAAGCCGCCTATGGCGAAGCTATGTCTAGATTTGATATTCTTGCCAAACTTATTTGCCTATGCAGGATGACATTGGAGAACTCACACTGTTCCATCAAGGTATCACAAAAGGATTTAGACAAGGTGAAGCTTTATTATGCGATTTCTTCAAAATCGTACTTGAAAGTATTGTGCGCATTGCGCAACGCTTAAGCCAAAATAAGAGGCACAATATTTCAAAAGTCTCTTCAATTACTCGCCTACGCGGACGATATTGACATAATTGGAAAGAGAGAGAGTGATGTCAATAGTAAGCTCGTGAGTATTGAAGCAGAAGCGGCAAATGGGTTTAACGGTGGAAATCAACTTCGACAAAACGTCACGTTAGGCAGTCACAACTTTAAAGTAGTTAAGGACTTTCTCTACCTAGGCTGTGCTATAAACTCGAGCAATAACATCAACACAGAAATCAAACGAAGAATGAATTTTGCCAATCGCTGTTTCTTTGGGCTAAGAAGGCAATCAATCCTGCTATATGGCGCAGAGAGATGGACTCTATCGAAATCGGATGAGGATGCCCTTCGTAACTTTAAGAGAAAGGTTCTTGAAGTGATTTATGGGCCCGTCTGCATAGACGGCGAGTGGACGAGAAGATGTAATTAAGAACTGTATGGGCTGTATAGAGATATCGACCTAGCCAGAAGAGTACGTATACAGTGACTGAGATGGCTAGGATATTTAGAGCGGATGAACATCAACGCCCCACCCTGAAAAACCTTTAAACCCATTTCCGAGGGACGACGGGGTAGAAGAAGGTCTCACCTTAGGTGCCGTGAACAATCACTTGGAAAGGAACGTCAACGAACTTGGCGCGCGCAACTGGAGGCAGCTGGCTAATGAATGAGACGGCTGGAGAAGTTTGTTGGTTGAAACCCTGGTCCAGCCCCAGACTGTTGTTCCATCTAACAAAAGAAGAAGAAGACGAAGGATTGAAAAGGGAATGCAGAATTATTTTTTATAAAAGTAAAACTATAGATACTACAATATTAGAGAACATATAAGCCCACATACTTCTATAAAAACTGATATATGTACCAGATGGTCCAAGATGAATCACCATATCAGAAAGTGTTATAACTTTTGCAAATGGGGGAACTGTCAGTTTTGTTTTGATATTTGTGAAGTAAACAGAAGCAGAAAATATGTCGATAAGCCACGGAACTTTATACAGCTCAAGATAGCGGAATACTCGTGACTCGTGATTTTCGGTCGAAATTCATCATAAGCGAAGAGTCCCATTTCCATCTGAACGGATACGTCAGCAGGAAAAGAGAGTTTTATAACATTTTTTTAAAATAGAATTCAAAAGAGCTTTAAACAGCTAAACAGAACCTTTCAACTTTAACCGTTTAGTATTGCCGTGACTTCAGTTTCCCATAACATGTGTTTCTCCAAATGAGTTCGCCTTATCGACTTTAAAATTGGACATACTCCGATGAGATACGTCTTCTATGACATGTAGGACAGTGAGCTTTAGCGTTTCGATCGATTCTATATGGCATGTAATTCAAACGTAGGAGTTCGCCTCTAGCCTTGAATAATGTTGAAATAACTTCCACACTGTTTTGATCATGGAAGTAGTTTAATTCCTCTAGATCATATTGAAGAGTTCGATACATGAGTCTGGTTTGACTCTCTTGGGCTTTTACTTTAAATGTATCACGGTTCGATCTTTACCACCAGTTCCTATAGTGCCTTTCTCCAAGATGTAGGATTGTAATCCGCTAGCAGGTTATCATGAATGTCGCAGAGCTTGGCCCATTCAAGGAAAAATTGTTGCACATTATGTGCATTGCAACTAAATTCGAAAGCCTATGACTCGAGAGTAGCATTGTTATTAAAATGTAGTGAAAGTGAAGCTTTATTGTAAAAATGTACAAAGGGGGTAGTCCGCTTTCCAGGTGAAGCATATACTTTGGCATGTTTTTCGATGACCTACAAATTTTTTTTCAACTTCTTCAAACTGAAAGATGCCCTATACTTGGGTGCCATAGCACATGTATAATATATCCACCCTGTATGTACACATATCTGCTAAAACTATCACTATCCAAGTGACCTCAGCTATTTGCGGATTTCTTTCATTCCCGAAGCGCCCTTCATGAAAGCGCTTTTTGAAGATGACATACATATATATGTACCTCCATCATATGAACACACCACTCAAAGTAAATTCTTGAGTTGTTAAAATATTCTTGCACACATTTGCTAATATAGTCGTATACATTTTTATATTTCTCACGCACTTCGCAAAATATTTCCAAATAATAATTCAAGAAGGTCCGTCTATTAACAACCAAATGAGCCACCACGTCATGCTATCATAATCTGGTTCAAACATAAATCTGAGCATAACTGACTTAATTTGAATATCATATCTATGAGACGAAAAAAAAAAAGTGTCACGTCCTACCGGATAGGCATGTGAAGCAACATCACTTTCCATCATAGTCCCATAGACGGGATTACAAATGGAATGACAATTAGGGCTTATGATATATTTAAGTGCTATGTCAGGCTGTTCTTACGTATGCAGTAGTGAAATAGAGTGGACTTTACTGATTTATGGCATTATGACCGTTGGTCGTAAGCACTTACGAAATTAAATTAAATTATACAATACTATTCAATAACAATGAGCACGAGAACCGAATAAAATGTTATTAATACGAGTATAACAGAAGGAGTAATATTCTAATAATTTGTTGGCATTTGACAGACTGAAATTATTTTTTTTTTGCTTTTGATGACAGCATCACAGAATCATATGGAATTACTTTATTTGAGTACTGACCAGTGCTCGCCTTGCTTCGTCCGCATTTTAGCTGATGGTTATTAAATTATTGAAACATAATTACCAACTGAATACATTACCAAAAATGTGTAAACTCAGCTATAACTTCCCTTGTGGGAATCGCCACCAGACCACACACAAATCGGCTCACAACACACAATTTATTTCAAATCCACTAAAGCATTCTAAAATGTGGATAAATCTAAGGATCAGCAATATCTCTTCTAAAAAAATGCCTGTGCATGCATATGTAAATATGTACATATGTATGTATGCGTATATTGCCAATTCTCTTAATTGCACGAAATTTTGATAGCACATGTCGTAACATATCGTAATTAATTAAATTTAAAATGTCCTAGATTTGGCACTGATAATGATTTTTTTTTAATTTTTACTCTAGAAGAGATCACACACTAAAGCTCAAAATAGCGCCCCCAAATACTAATACACACACACACTATTGCAGCGATAGCGATAATTAATTGTTTCTTCCATTGCACAGCTTCAGCTTCAACATAAGCCTTATATGTGTTCATGCTCCCACGGAACAAAAGGATCCTGCCGTCAAAGACTATTTCTAGGAGCTCATCGACAAAACATACGCCATTATAGAAAAGGATAATGTCTTTGGTAGGGCAGTCGGTAAACATTGCCTACACGACACCACGTCTGACAGCGGACTAAGGCTTATTGACTCCGCTGTAGAGCGAAATGTCACTCTAGCAAGCACATGGTTTTCTCATCTCAGTATTCACAAGCAGACATGGCGGTCCAATGATCATGTAACGATCAATCAAACTGATCATACCGCGATCGACGCAAGTTATATCTCCAGTATTTTGACTTTTCGGACTCGGATCATTACCTTGTTGTAGCCAAGGTACAAATGCGGATATCCCAAACTAAGCAAGATTTTTCACTGAACGCTTAACCCGAAATCTTTCAATCCCCCCTATGCCGCTAGCATTAAGTGCCGAAGTCTAGTGCTATCAGAAAGGGCGCAACTGATATGCTCGGTTTCGCCCGGCTAACACCACGAAACCCCTGGTTTGACGAAGAATGCTGGCGAGTGCATGCAGTAAAACAAGAGGCGTATAAAGCAGCGCTGCAATTTCCGGAGTAGAGAATAAAATGATATAGGTTAAGAGTTCGTCCATAAGTACACTCTCACTATTTCATTTCTAATCATTATCTAACTTTATTTTCTATAATTTACAACACATTCTCCACATCCTTAAACACATAAAATAACCTTCTATAAGAACACATGAATCACTATTTACAAGCCTAAACTCCTGTGCCATCATCCTCTACTGTGTTGTCAACATCGTTCGCATATCTCCTCGGTAGCAGAGTTGATGATGCACTCACCACACCTCGAACTAGCTCTTCAGCATCCGTCGTCACATCAATAGTCCTTGGTAGATCTGGCCATCGTTGTGAGGTTGTAGCTAAAATAAACAAAACAACTTTTTCAATCAAAACCGTAAACAAAATCCCCGCCAACAAGTGGATCCCTTACAAGCCTGTTGCCGGTATCCATTATGATCGGCATTGTAGAAAACCGTCGTATAGCGTCCGTCATCCAAACGATACGCATAGTAACCGGTAACAACCAAACTCGGTGCGTTATTAAGTGTTACAAAGTACCCGCGTTCGTAGCGTGTATTACCATCGGTCAATTCATATCTGCAAACAAAGAGTGAAATAGTATCCACGAGATTCCAGCACGTTTCAGATGCAATTTGCACCTCATTATATCACCTGAACTCATAGCTGCCATCAGGATTCCTATGGCTGAATTGCTCAATTATCCTCGGTTGGTTATGGTAATCACGACGATCAGGATCTGTCTGCGATGAAGAGGTGTAGGGGTTAACTGTCGTCGAGGTCGTACGTGCTGCAACACATAATCCCCAACAAATCAAAACAATGCAGCAGATCCTTTTATCCATTTTTAAGACTATGACTCAGAGTGAGAGATAGAGAACGTGATACCCGGCTGAAGTTGCTGATGGTATTGTCCCAGTAATTTGCACGGTATCGTGGTTTTTATACGAATCTCTGTCTGAATCTCGCACTACAAGAGTAGTGCGAAGCTTAAAGGTTGCGCTCGCGCTTTGCGAATTGTTTTACTCACCTGACTTCGGTTCTGTTGGTTAAGCAGAGAATGTGTCGGTTAGTAGATGGATGCGTTACAACAGCAACAGGCCATTATTGACCTGTTGCACGTACGTAGATATCACTCATCAGTTGAGTGATGATTGAGTGAGTTAAGAACTACGATGTCCTCCTCCTGTGTGGATTTAGCTTTCATAATTCTTGGCCAATTTCGAAATTTCCATACAAGTTGAGAAAGCATACCGATGACTGTTCAAATTTGCCCACATACATCTCAGAAGCAGCCAGACAACGCATGAGAGACGGATTGATCGTGAACCATAGATAAAGCGATTAGCCCTTTGGCGGCTTCTACTCGCATGTTGTATTAATAGTTTGTGGGATGACGAACCTGTCAGCCGAATAAAAAGTGAATATGTGTTAGCATGTAACAGATAAGGCACATTTTTTTTTTTTTTTTTGTGTTTTACATGGGCAGTGTGCCGAATTTGGGCACTCATCAAAGATCTGGTACCGATTTGTCTTCGTTTTTAATTTTTGGGTACCTTTCAGTCTGTCACTGTCAGAATGGTTTTGTGTTACACCAGTACTTTGTTCAAAATTTATGTGTGTTGTTAGTGGTGCAATAAATTGCAATGAACATGAATGGGGACATGTACCTGGTATAGGAACGCTTTTCGCGTAAAACAATACCGAAACGAGACGCTTAATGACTAAGAACTGAAGGAGACGTAATTTATAAAATAAAGGGTGACATTTGCTGCTAAGATTTCGTTGGCAATTTAAATGAAATGTATGTTTTACGGTCTACGGGATTGTGGCGATTTATTTAGGTACAAATAATCGTTTGAAATGCGGAAATGTGAAGCACTTAAATAAACGGGAACAAGTGTTGAATTTAAACTGTTTGACCTTCTTGACTGTATGTGGATTATCAGATGAGATAAATTTGTTTAATTGAACTCCGATTTGTGTCTGTTTATTTTCGTGTAAGGAATGGTGAAAATTAAAATAACAAGTGGACGACACCAGGATGCAAAGCGCTAGCGAGAGTAAGGAAATGGAAATGGAAAACCTTATAATGCTTGACGATTCTCTTTAGCTAAGGTAAGCATTCGAGTCAACGTCACTCTAATCTCAACGATTTGATTATGGACATTATATGTGTCTTTATGCGCAGCAAAGCAGTATTTGTCCACGCAATTTAACAAATTTAAAATTCAGCATAGGTAGGTAGGTAGGTAGGAAGAGTGGCGGTTCTTTTAAAAAGAAACCCAATCAGTACTCTATGTCGTTTTGTTACCACTACTCATGTAACCTGCCTGTTGAGTTGTGTTGGTTAGAAGTCTTTAAATATAACCTATGAAATTTAAGAAAGCTATTAGTTCTTTAATATTTTTCCCTGAGACCTCCTTAAGCGAGTTGAAGAAGGGTTTGCCTAAAGCTCGTTATCTGGCCCTAGCTAGTGCCGGACAGGTTATTATATGTATAACGGTTAAGAATATGCTTTTCGGTTGCGACATTGCAACTACAGCAGTGTGTCTTATTTGGGGTACCTAGTTTGGCTGTACAGTCTCCTTTCGGCCACATCCTTCTACATATGACATAAGTTCTCAGACTAGTCCATCTGAGGTTGGCTTGAATAAGAAGGTTTGAGTAGAGTCTTACGTTGGCTGCTCCCAGCCTTGCCTGGCTAGTTCGTCGGTCTGCTGTTTCCATAAATGTTACTATGACCTGAAACCCAAATCAGGGTATCCTTGAATTGACTGCCTTGCGAGGCTAGCTTATTTCGGCATTCTTATAGTAGTTTGGAGGATATAGTATCACTGGTAGCGTCTGGAAGTCTATATGATTTGAGATGTTCAAAGATTCAGAAAACACACCTGGACCGACTCTGCAGTCTATCTTTGAACCGTTTGTGGAAATTGTAAGATCGAAATCCTTAATTACCTGTCCAATTTGCTATTCACATCTTGTGGGGTATTGGACGTCAAAACGATTTGTCATTTTGGGGATAATGTAATTTGTTCCAGTCGAAAAGAATCCTCATGGTAGAAATTCCAGAATATTATTATTAAGCGTAAGGCCGATGCATTTTTTAAGAATTTAATTACCAAAATATTAGAAGTTTGAAGTGAAATAGACATGCCTAGAAACTCGTTTGAAAACAGAAGTAGCTCCATACTATGCTCTACATATCATATATTTGAATAAAATTGATATGAATAACACAATCTACTAATTAAGAGGAGTCCACCTGAAATTTGTACCACAACGACCGAATTTGTCAATCTTCTGTCCTTGTAATCTTAAGAAGCGAGAGAACGTTGTTCATTTATTGCAACCTGTCTAATTTTCAAAGAATTCCGCTTAAGATACTTTGAAACATACCATCTCGAGGAAGACAAAACAATGTGCATACTAAATGGAGACCAAGAATGGGACCTACTGTATAGTTATGCTATTTATGCACTTCGATACCGAAAACGAATTAAATATGGTGACTTTTAAGACACCTGCTTTTATTTGAAATGAAATTAGATCTTTAATGTAGAGAACATTTAATGTCAATCTGGTAGTCGGCCTAAGGCTGAACAATAGACTTAAGTATTTAAATTTACTTTGTAACTATTGTAATAAATTTTATATTATAAAAGTGAATAAAAGTCATTTAAAATAACTAACTTATGCTCTATACGTATATGTTGCATTGTACTATTTTATCTAATTTTTATGTTCTGTCTAACACTTTAAGGCAGGTAGCTCTCCAGTATTACGTGGGCGCCGTGGCGTAAGTGGTTAGTGTGTCGGATCACTACGCATGAGGTTCCAAGTTCGAATCCCAGAAAACACCAAAAAGTTTTTTCACGGTCCCACCTCTCGCGACCGTCTGACAAACATCCGAGAGTATTGTTGTCACGAAAAAGCTTCTCAAATCGCCGTTCGGATTCGGCATTAAACTGTAGGTCCCTTCCATTCGTGTGAAAAATATAACGCACACAACATGAGTGGTTGCGAGAAGCTAGGCCCTGGCACTTTAAAGTGCTGTTGCGCCAAATATTTGTTATTTGTTTGTTTCTCCAGTATTACACTTCGTTACGCTACTTTTCTTCGGGAGTTGAACAATCATTCTCTTGCTCCAATCTTCAGGCAGTTTCCGGAATCCTTAGCCTGTTAAGTGGAAGTAGAAAATCCGCCGTTTGTTATCATGCTCCGTTCGTAGCGATTGTCCCCATTTTGCTGAGTGGGGATGCTAGGGTAATCGTGTAATTTAGAGCTGCGATGTATACCTCCATCCACTATAAACATATGTATATGCAGTTGCATGCATTCAGTGGAGGGACTCAACACATTTCAGAAAGCTATTAGGTATAATAGCCGCGGAGAAAGAGTAGGTAACATGGTAATTATTTCTTTCATGAATTAGCATAGATGTCTTAAAGAGGCAATTTGTTTCGGAGTCTACAATATAAACGTCTTTTGAAGTAAAAGTGTAGTGGATTTTTCAAGTTCAATTGCAATTTATTAGTAACTAACATTAGAGTTGTACATTAGGAAATATTTTTTTATAGTACTGAGCATAACATTACATATTTCATATTTCACACCAGAAAACAAAAAAAAGAATTTAATTATATAAAATAAAATACAATAATACCTAATGAAAAAAGGGAAGAAAATAGAAAGGAAGAAAGGAAAAGGATAAGAAAAAAAGCTAGAGAAGAACAAAAACAAAAGATTAGGTGAAGAAAAGAAGAGTTTATGGTTGAAGAGAGAAGTGTAGTAGGATTGCATTTTTAAAGCTTATGGCATTTGAAATACCCCTGATGGACTGGACAGAGAGTTACATACCCTTGTAGCGTGAATGAGAAACAAACGAGACGAGTTTAATTAAATTGAGGTAAGATTACAGTTAGGGATCTTTGTGATCGTGCAAGTTGAATTTTGTTAAAAAGGTATGGTGGGGATTTAGTTTTGATTATGCGTTGAAGGTAGATACAATTGCGCGCATTATATTGCTTGAGGGTACAGCCTAACAAACTTCTCGAATATGTAGATATGATATGTGGTCACATCTACGGAGCCCATGAACATACCCGACTGCATCGTTGAAAGCTACTCACAGTTTTCGCTGAGAGATCGAATCAAGATCACTGTACACCACCTCGGCATAAGTAACGAAGGGTACAACAAGGATTCTTACAAGCTTCCGTCGAGCCTCAATAGGGGTAGAGCTTGCAGTAAGCCAACGCTTCCGAAGGCATCCGCAGATACGACCTATGACAACATATGTATGGCTGTACCTTGAAAGGTTCCTGTCGATGATGAAACCGAGACTTGTTAAAGATTCTACAAGTTTCAATTTTTGGTCCGAAAGCCATAAATTAGATAGAAGGTTAGCATTAATGGTCTGGTTCGAGATGGGTATTACTTCTGACTTAGCTGGGTTAAGTAACAGTTCATTTAACACCGACCAGTTATGTATTGCAGACAAGTCTTCATTTCATTTTATTCAACGTTTCAATAGACTTTAACAATCTTTAAAGCATAAATGTTGACATTTCATTACATTATTTTAAAATTAGAATTGAGATGACATGACAAAATTAGAATTATTTTAAATCTTCATGTTAAATTCTGCGGTTAAAGTAATTTCAATAGAAAAGTAAGACAATTTATAATCTTAGATAGTATTATTTTGTATCTGCAATTTATGTGCATGTAATATGCCGAAAGAGAGTATCACAAAAATTATTCGCATCGTGGAGTCTTCTTACGCTAAGAGGAAGTGCGTTCCAAAGGCGAATGGCATGGATAAAGAATTGGCGTTCCGAGACCTGATATGTTACGCGAGGTGGAACCAACGTCAATGAGCGTTGTGATTGTGTGAATTTTAATTTTTCGTATAAGTATTGAGGCTGTTTGGTGGTTATGACTTTGTGTAAATACTTGATTGTGCAAAAGTCAAGATACTTTTCTAATATACAACCAAGTATCTTCTTAGCATGGGCGGAAACATGGTCATATCTTCTTAACCCAAAAACATAACGCGTTATATTATTAAATGCAACTTGTAATTTGCGTGTTATATTTGTGTTATTGCAACAGAAAACTTGACAGCTGTATGTAATTAGCGGCATGAGTAGAGTTCGTGCCAAAATTAGTCTTGTATTTATCGGTGTGAAGTTTTGCGATAAAGATTCATTTAGCTTAACCGTCAGTTCAACAATAGACTTCATAGGACGGGACAAATACAGCTGGACGTCGTTAGCGTAAAAGTGGGCTGAAACAAGCTGACACACTGAAGGCA
Source organism: Brachypalpus laphriformis (assembly GCA_945910035.1). Taxonomy (NCBI): domain Eukaryota; kingdom Metazoa; phylum Arthropoda; class Insecta; order Diptera; family Syrphidae; genus Brachypalpus; species Brachypalpus laphriformis. The sequence continues at coordinate 43,217,715 of OX246753.1, forward strand.
ATTATTAACGAATACAGAAAACAAAATAGAACCTAGAAGCTTTTTAAAAGCTGAACAGCATGGTCATTAAAATAAAACAAATTTTGAAGCTTCCAGCATAGAATTTAAGATTGACGCTGTCAAAGGCCTTTGAGGAAACAATCAATCAAAGCAGTGTTACAGGTAATGTACATCAAAATCATACCTAATTTCGTCTAGGATATTAATCATAGCCGAGGAGCAGCTATGATCAGTTCTGTATTCGGACTGAAAAGGATTCAGCAGACGATTTGAGGACTGATGACTGATTACTTGTTTGGCTATGAGTTTCTCAAAGACCTTAGATAAACACGGTAAAATTCGGATGGGCCTAAAATCACAAGCAGAATCGCTTCTTTGGCAATTGGTATGACTTCCAGGACTGATGTAAAGTAGATGTTATAATGTAGTGGTTAATAATGTGGGTAAGGTGGCTTATGATTTCGGGTAGTATAAGCTTAATGAAGCGAATAGGCACCCCATCCACACCAGCAGAGTTGGACTTATTGTCTAACACAGCAGTGTCAATGTCAATGACATCACTCTCTGTCACCATATTAAAATCGGACAATCTATTATCTGATAGTTCAGCATTTACTTCCAAAACTAGTTACATCTAAACTATTCCCCAGGAAAAAAATCATTGAATACGCCAGGATTAAGATGCATTTGGCGTTATTGGAACTGTCAGAAACACCAAGACGATGTAGATTACTCAAAAATTGCTTAAGCGGCAGTGATGTATTCAATATTTGGAAGAGTAATAATTTCTTTTAGCAGCACTAATTAATTTAGTTGCACTATTTCGTGCCCTTTTGTAAGCAGCCCAGTTTGTATGAGAAGAGTTTGGTGTATATTTTGTTACGAGTTTTTATTCTCACAATGACTTCCGACGTAAACCAAGGACAGCTTTTACAAACCTGACAGTTTTAGAGGGAACAAATCGGTCAAAGAAATAGCACACGAACTCTTGAAAGATGTTCAATTTCTCGTCTGAATTGGGACTAAGTCTACAGCGAAATCAAGGAGCTGACCTAAGAGCAGTTTGTAACGAAATCTAATTGAAATCTTTATAGGTAAATGACCAAGGGATGGCAGAATGAGAAAAATTTACATCATACGTACAGAAAACAAGATCATGGTCAGAGATGTAGTCCAACGAGAGTTGGTCAAAGGGAAGTACAGATAGGGGATTAGAAACGATTATAAGATCAAGTAGATTTGGAGTGGAAATATTCGCAAAACGTATTGGATTAGAGTTATTAACTATTTGGAGTCCTAAGGAGGAGGTAAAATCGTAAAAATGGAAGGCACGGAAGTTACTTTTCAGGAAATTTGCATTGAAATCCCCACAAATAATAACATGATCATACGAAACTCCAAATTAAAATTAGCTCCAATTTTGTTGGTACAATTTCATATTTAGGTAGATTTGTAATAATGTTACTAGTTGGCGTACCAGACATCATCGAAAAATTCGTTTAATGGGACATTACCTTTTAGCCGGTTTTCGAAAATTGGCTATTTACAATCGATAAATAGGATGATTACTAGAGAAACAAGTTTAGAACTTCAGAACAGTTGTAAAACTTATAATTTTTCCGTTTGTTTATTTAAAAATCAGTCTTCTTAGTTGAAATAACTGATGTACTTTAAAATGGGTCAATTGTAAGAAGCAGTATATGTGACGCATTGCATGACATATGAAACAATAACACATACCAAATTTTGGGAATTTGAATAAACTCGTCCGGAGATTTAACTCTTAATGCAATTGCACCACTTAAATTGAAAATGAAGAAAAGGCATAGGAAAGGTGTATATTTTTAAGTGAAGTCGTTTTTAAAACACAGGTTATTTAAAGTTTCATTGTATACTCAGTAGGTGGTGTCCGTCCTGGTCGAGGAAGAGGCCGTTTTGTTTGTGTTGGTTTTTAATATAGAGTATTTGTTTCTTTGCATTTATAAGATTTTACTAACACCCGTATTATTCACATTCTACAATACTCGAAATAAAATAGGTTTTCGGTAAAATTAGTTTTTCTTCGAGTTTTTATGTAAATTCCCTAAAATTAGTTTTAAAAAAATTTGTATTATTCACGTTCGGAGATAAAACTAGTTTAGATTATTAAACGTATTTCTAGTTTTATGGCCATAAAACTAGTTTTGTCGATTTATGACAGATATTCTGTTATAAACTGTTTGAATAGTATCAAAAAATTTGGTTTGGAAGACATTTATTAATTTTTGTTTGCCGCTAACAGACACGAATTTATTAAATTCTGAGACAAGAATAGAAAATTGCAGTGAATTCTATTGGGTAAAGTGTAGCGTGTATGCGTTAAAATTTTTTTTTTCCCACATTGTTGTTGCACGCATTAATCTTCATATAGGCAAAAGACACAGTTTGCACGTTCCGCGAAAAATATGCTTTTCGATTGCGTAACGATTCGGCCTGTATTGAAATGGTATCAGCATTTGCAATGGTACCTGCATTGCAATGGTATCAGCATTTGGGTATGAATCGTGGACAAGCCTCCCGGCGATAATATTGTCACTTGTGTGCAGTTTATCGCACCAATATGTAGTGCGCGGGAAACCAGCCAAAGAATGAAATGCGGCTGCAGCCACTTGTCGCTTCGATCATGCTTCCGACACACGGCTGAATGTTGCGACATACATATAAACGCATCGCACATTTTAGGTAAATATACACTGACGATTGGCTGAGATACTCGCATCATCGTCAACATTCTGTTGAAACCTTTCGGATGCCAGAAACCGAAGCAGAAGTTCTGCTGCCAGACTTTTTTCTAGAAAAATACCACATGATGGATGAAAATTTACCATTTCCACCAAAAATTTCCCACACAAGTACAAAATGACTTTCAAGGTCATAAGAGCACCACAAAAGCATGAAACGGAATTAAAGTAAAACCACAAAACTAACAAACAAAATATTTTTTTTTTGAAAACGACCTTGCCACTGCAAAATAATATTGTACAACTGCAAAAAATGAGCGATAATGCGCCAAGCGATCTTCTGCAAAACAACTGCAAACCAAAATTAAATTTTTTTTAAAACCTAGGTATCTGTACTTAAATATTTATTTATTTACCTGCATCTAGATTTTGGATAAATGATATTTTTTATAAAAATAAAATTCTTAAATGTAATGTCCGATTCGACACAGAAATCAACACAAGGAATATTTTTTGCCTGAAAGGAAGATCTTATTTTACAAATACTGTTAAGCAAACCATCATTTGAACTATTCTTTTTTTTTATTTTTTACATCTGCTACAATTGAAAGAATCCTTGTATTGCTCGAAGAATGACTCTCAAAATAAAACCATATGCTGTTGTGTACCGTGTGTACATGAAACTTATAATTCCGTATTCCCTTACATGTATTAATAATTGCCACACAACAGTAGTAGATCGCTACGCATACAATCACCAAATACGTGAGATCGGTGAAACTACCCCTTTCAAGTTATGGGCTGAATTCATAACTGACTATTTCAGTCAGAATGAGTGACAAGACGAATATGTCAGCAGAATTTCCCTTTTTTGTATGGAAAATGGAAAATATTACCTTTTTACCATATGTTGAAAATTGGAGTTGAAATTTACCACGAAAAGATAAATTTACCACGATCTGGCAGCACTGACCAGAACCATCACTTTCTGTTGAGTGCTGAGATAGTGAAATCTGTTGAAGGAGTTATTCAACTTTCTTACCGTTTATACTCTGCTGTCAAATGCCGTTCCACCAAGTTCACAATATGTTGAAAAGTGTGCTTTGGCATTTTGAAGCACTGATTAAGCGCCACATCATCCCATTCATCGACTTCGGCATGACTGCGCAATGTATGTGAGCGCTGAACGCATGGGCGGTGAATCTCGTAGACATCTTCATTCTCTTCGTCACTGTCAGTTAAGCTATCATCGGATAGCCAGTTATCGTCATCTTCTTTGAAAAAATGCTCCACCTCCCAATTCGCGCAGTACCGATTTGGTTAAAACTTGAAACTCGAAACCCCTATAAAACTAGTTTTGGCTGTATAAAACTGTTTACAAACCCGTCAATCATATAGGGGTAAGTGGTAAAATGGCCGCATTACTTAGTTCTCTTTCTTTTTGTTTGCGCGATACTTCCCCATGGCTGAACTTTTTAAGACTGCAGCACTTGTAGACGTACATATACGTACATATAACCTTCATAAAATTCTGTTCAGTGAAAGGTATTCGATAACGTTAAAGGATAAAAAGGCGAAGATATAACTTGACAGCAGCAGATCGGGAGTCCCTACTAATAGAAGCGACAAATTCTACACCAACAATAAGGGAAATCGCGGTATCAGCAGGGATTTTGAATGTGGACAGAAAATTGAGGACATGCCAGCGTGTGTTAGCTGAAGCGGAACATCTTCAAAGAAAGCGTTTGAAAAGAAAATCCGCTCTACTAAACGTCATCGAAATGCCCGTTTGACCTTTGCCAGAAATCATTTAAGATAGAAGAAGCATCTTCACCGATGAAAAACGGGTTTGCCTTGATGGACCTGAAGGATTTCGTCATGATTTTCATGATTTGAGGAAGGATGAACTGTTTTTAAGAGGTGGAGGTGGAGTCATTATTAGGGCAGGAATATCCGCTCCATTTACGGAGATGAAAAGTGACGACTACCTTAAGATTTAAGACAAAGAGATCGTGCATCATAACCAAGAAAAAATCGGCGAAAATTTCATCCTGCAACAAGATAATTCAGCAATCCAGACAGCCCGAAAGGTAAAAGATTACTTCGAGGGTAACAACGTTTTTGTTCTTAACTGGCCAGACATCAACATAATTGGGAATGTCTGGGGACATCTCTTCAGAGCTTTCTACCAAGGCGGATGACAATTCAATAACGTAGGAAACCTTAAAGACGCCATTGAAACTGAATGGGACAAAATCTCACGAAAATTAATTCAAAACTGTTTAACTCTCTTTCATCAAGAATGTTAGAGGTTGTAAGTAATGAGAGAGGAAGTACTCATTACTAAAAAGATAAAACCATTGTAATAAAATTCCCAATTTTGTTTATATTTCAAAGAAACCCAATTCTGTCTCAACCATTTGTCGCGGTCATTTAGAGACAACTTGCAGGTTCCAAGAAAATTAAGGTGATTAGAATTTTCTTAGAAATTGATAATGATTGCCTTAGAGCAATATTTGTAGCACATATGGAACAAAAGTATGGAGAAATGCTGATATCATCAGGGCGTGTCTCAACCAGTTGTCGAGGGGAGTACATATTGTAAGTATGTGCAGATTTACGATGGGAATCGGAGAAAAGATATTGCATAATCGACTGCCTTGTCATTGTAAATTGAAAATTTTCCAAACGGATTTTGAATGAAAACAAAACTGCGTCATCTAAATCGTTGGAATCAGATAATCCTAAGTTGCACTCAAGAACTCTTATTTGAATTCGAATGACAACAAATTTTATTCGAAATGCGGATGGAGTTCAAATGAAGACGACACTTTATAATGGCGGAAAGATAACATTTTTGGCTTATGGAAATCGATTTGAATGTTCATTTCATTGTGCCAGATAAATAATGCGTCTATAATAAACCTGCATCTGATTGCATATAAGGTAGAAACCTAATCAACGTGGTTATCATTAACATTTGAAGTTTCTTTACAGTAACAAGTTTTTGTTGGTTTTTCGTACCATACTTAATTCATCCGAAATTTGGATAGTATGTAGTTTAAGATACCGTCGTTCTACTAAGGCACCTTGCATTAGTAATACTACTAAGCAAACCATGGCAGTGGAAAAGAAAAACTTTAGCCGATATCGTTATAAGACAGATAATTCCTTAGCGCGAGGTTTGCCACATAATCCATGGGCTTATCCACCTATCTACCACTACCCCTTTCTACCTTTCAACGTCCACCACAGGATTCACAGCCCTGTCGGCCAACAGAGAATCTACCGCAGTGTCCTTCATCAATCCCTCAACCAATTGCCTCAAGTACTTTCAGTACTATAATAGATCAGTTTCACGATAGATATCACGATGGAAGCTATGAATACAGGTTTGATGGTCTAGATTTATAAGAGGGCTTTATATAAAAATAAATTTTAGATATGAATTTGCTGACGAAACAGTGCGATATGAACGAGGATATTTCGTCTACAATCAAAACTCGAAAACGTTATTGGTGAAGGGATAGCATTCCCATCGGCTTCAAGATCTAAGATATTTGACTGTTTTCTACACAGCTGATCAATATGGATACTGCCAAGATACATGTAAGAGATTTGTTGCATTTTCAAAGCTTGTTGCTTAGTATAGATAGTTTCTTTCAGCTATCTTCTCATTGCATCGGCCAATACTTCCCCAGTCCTTAGAAAATAATAAAGTAAATGCCGCTGAAGACGTTAACTAGAATTCTGGAGAAAATTTAACGACAAATCAATATACATAATACATCATACAAGCATATCGCACCATTATACATGACCGAACTCATTTGTGTATTTCCACGTCGTGAAGTTTCCATAATTTCTTCAATTCCTCTTCAAATGAATTCTCGCACAATGCGTAGAAACAAGATGTACCAACAAAACCCACAAACCCATTTAAGGAAAATATGAATGCTTGATGTTTGTGTTCAATTTCAAATGTCTGCGGTCTCATTAGTCCAATTTTGAGGAACAGCTTTTGAAATTTAGTTTACCTAAAAGGCTTCGTATGCGTAGATCTACACACCTATGTAATGCACATCGTCTGTGAATTAATGCGAAACTATTATATATAAAATATCACTTCTTCGACATGTTAGTGATCGACATCGACAGATTTGCCGTGAAAGTTTTTGTGCAAAGCTACTTATCTGACCTTAGCTCAAATTACGAAAAATTCCGCATAAGCTCATTATTCAAGAAAAAAAAATATTGTAAGCATAGTCTTTTATCCCCTCATTTCACTTACAATAGAAGTAATAAATGTAAGATTATTAGCATTCGGTACAAATATGACTTAGTTTGATAGTTCAGGAGTATCTTCTTGATCTATGATTTCTTTATGCTTCCATTTTTGAATCACACTATACGAGTAGTCGAAAGTATGCCCGATGAATGGAACCTCAGTATCCTTTGCTCGATCCCGAAGAAAGGAGATCCTCTGAACTGCGCCAATTACTGAGGTATGAGTCTTCTCAACTTCGCACATAAGATCCTATCTGCCGGATCGTCAACAACCTAATAGTGATAGGGTCTTATCAGTGCGATCCCAGGTTGGGAAAGTCCACAATTGACCAAATATTAACATTATTAACGGACCTTGGAAAAAACCCATGAATATAAAATCGAAACGCTCCACCTTTTTACCGATTTCAAGGTTGTCTATGACAGTGGGTACAGAACTATGTCTAGCCTTGGCATCCCTGCCAAGCTCATCCGTCTGAGCAGGATGATGGTGGAGAACTATCGCTGCTCCATCAAAGTCAGAAAGAACATCACCCAACCTTTAGATGTCAGAAAAGGCTTTAGACAATATGACGCGCTATCATGTGATATCTTTAACATAATACCTGAAAGAATTGTACGGAACTCATAAGCCAACAAAGAAGTTACAATCTTTCACAAGTCTGTACAACTACTCGTTTAAGCCGATGATATTGACATTGTCGGAAAAACTCAGCGGGCCTTCAGTGGGACATTTGCGAGTATTGAGATCGAGGCAGCAAGGAAAGGTTTAGCGGTCAAAGAAAGCAAAACAAAATATTTGCTGTCTACGAAAAAGGACACCCAACATCGGCGAGTTGGGCAGGATGCGACAATAGACAGATATAGTTTTGAGGTAGTTAAGGACTTTGTCTACTTAGGCTCTATGGTTATTTCCGCAAATGCCACCAGTGGGGAGATCAAACGAAGAATTACTCTTGCCATTCGCTGTTATAATGGTCAATGAAGGCAATGGAGTAACAAAGACCTATCTCGAACTATTAATTTAACTCTGTATAAGACACTTATCCTGCCAGTCTTCTGTCAAAATCGGATGAGGATGCTCTTTGTAACTTTGAGAGAAAAGTTGTTCGAGTGATCTTTGTTCCCGTCTGCATAGATGGTGAGTGGAGAAGGTACAATGCCGAACTAAAAAAATAAATAAATATTTGGCGCAACAGCTCTTGAAAGTGCCAGGGCCTAGCTTCTCGCAACCACTCATGTTGTGTGCGTTATATTTTTTCACACGAATGGAAGGGACCTACAGTTTAGTGCCGTATCCCAACGGCGATTTGAGAAGCTTTTTCGTGACAACAATACTCTCGGATGTTTGTCAGACGCTCGCGAGAGGTGGGACCGTGAAAAAACTTTTTGGTGTTTTCTGGGATTCGAACTTGGAACCTCATGCGTAGTGATCCGACACACTAACCACTTACGCCACGGCGCCCAATGCCGAACTATACGGCCTATATGAGGCCATCGACTAAGCCAGAAGGGTTCTTATACAAAGTCCAAGATGGCTGGGTCATGTGGAGCAGATGAAGCTCTACGTTCCAGCATGGAATCTACGAATCTACCCCAGTAATAGTCCCAAAATATTGACTCTTCTCTACACAATTGAGGTGAATTGGTGGTAATCTTTCGGAAATAATCACAGAATACTTTTTTGAACTAAGCTTCAAACATATGTGCAATATTGAACCTCCAGCCAAGAAATAGACGCCAACTTCATAAAGTTGATTTGGCTAATCTCTACCTGCTGCTAGGCATATATTTTCATATGACAAGTATTTACAGCAGCAGTATATCCACGATATCCGCAACCAAATAAAGCTAGCTTGCTTAATAAGGCAATATGACGGACTCCATCGATAGCTTATGAGATGTCCAGGATGACGATTCTTACTTACTTATGTATCCCCTTGTTGGTCCTAGGGCCTCTACTACGCCTACGCGCCATCGTGTACGGTTTCTGGCAATGTGTCTGAGTTCTCCCCAACTTTTCCCTAACTGCCGTGCCTCCTTCTCGACTGTTCTGCGTCATGGTCTGAATGTGACGATTCTTGACTTCCTGTGTTAACGTTGCATGACGATAGTCCTTCGGACATATGCCTGGCACCATGTGAAAAAAATTCGGAACTCTTCTTAGTCAAAGAATCTAAATTTCGAAGTCAGGTGACGGAGTTGCTTAGGAGCGAGAGGGTAGTTGCACATGTATCTCAAAGTAAAATCAATAGGAAATGCAGTATTTGCAGATTGACATAAAAGATTTTTTTTTATAATTTATTCGCTACCCACTGCTAATAGAAATTTACTACAATTTATTTTCATTATTTGTAATTGCTGTTGGACTTTCCGTTTCAGAACTACGAACTATTTCCTCCAGAGAATCGGTGTCCGTATTCAAAGACCGGGGAAGTTGTGGGCGATACGACGAGAAATCTGAAAAGGAGTTATATTCGATAAAGGCTTTTGAAAGTTGTGGAGGTTCTTACATGAATTTTGACGATTTCCATATTGGTCCGCTGTGTAGAACACAGACAAATATCTACGATCAGGAAGTCGATATGAGTAGTATCCTTTAACAACTAAAATTTTTGTTTGTTGATAGTAAATGAAATAACCTCGTTCATAGCGTACTGATTCATCCGAAAGTTCGTATCTGAAATTAAAGTTTTAATTACCAGTTCAATGCTTAGCGGAGTTTTAAACCTGAATTCATAGCTGCCATCGGAATGTCTATTATCAAACTGATCTAAAATAATTGTAGGTGTGGGCAAAATAGTTTGAGGGTTTACAGGTGGACGTTGAGGCGGCTTAGGAGAGTTATATTGTGGTGGATACTGAGGCGCAGTCGGCTTTATTATCAGTGGTGGATTTTGTGGTATCACCTGAGGTGGATACTGAGGTAGACTCGTTTGTGGAATTTGTGGAAGATACTGAGGTGGTCTCGGTGATGGAATTTGTGGTGGATGTTGAGATGGATTTTGCGGTGAATTGTGAGGTGGAAAATGCGTTGGATATTGCGGTATAATCTGCTGGGAATTCTGATTTGGATTTTGTAGTATAACTTGAGGTGGATACTGAGGCAGAGTCGCCTGTGGAATTTGTGGTAGATACTGGGGTGGTCTCGGTGATGGAATTTGTGGTGGATATTGAGATGGATTTTGCGGTAAATCCTGGGGTGGAAAATGTGGTGGATACTGCGGTATAATCTGCTGCGAATTCTGAGGAGGATGCTGCGGTGGATAATGCTGTGGAAGTTGTAGTGAACTCTGTGGCAGATTCTGTGGTAGATCCTGTGGCCTATAATGGTACCGTTTTTCAGTTTCATCTTCCATCGTATCAGCTTCCAAAGTAGTACTCTCCGTCAAAGGTGACTTAGTACTACGCCGCTGTCTTGATCCTTCCACACTCCAAATACTGGAAATGCCAAGAATTGTAAGAAGCACTACGAAACCCTTTTTGAGATACATTTCACTGCAAAGAAACTTCAAATGTTAATGATGATAGCCTTGGTTGGGCACCTACCTTATATACCATCCGATGGATGTTGCAATTAACTGTTAAAGTTATGACTTATCTGACAAAATCAAAAGAGTCTCCCCCTTGAATATTCTTAATCCAGAACGTAAGAAGAAACAAGTATTTCTTTATCTCCATTACGTGAGTAAACAATGGAAGTGATTTTGTTTGAGATGGATGGCTCACTTTAAATGTTAAATTGCCATCAATTTGCACGTAAATATGTGTGTCAGTTGTATACTGAGCATACGCTATATGATATTATACTTCTGAAGAATTGAATGGAAACATGTTATGGGAAGTTGAATGCATGAACAAATTTGTAAATGTTTCCATAACTTTTTCCACCGAATTTCAGAGGAGGATGTGCACGAAAAAAGAAAAAGATTTGCAGGGTGATGATGGTCAGTGACTAGGCAGTTTTTTACGAAAACCACTCATTAGGTTAAATGTGATTTCAAAACAAAGCTGCGGTGAATTTCAGAATCACTCAGGTCAAATACCTTGTATTCATGAAGTTTCTTGATAGAATGAAAGGAAAAGGATAATGAGGAGAATATGACAGATTAGATGGAGCAGATGTGATGTGATGGTGCACATAATCATTGAATCTCTTGAAGTCTTCTGCCTCTTGAGCGATTTGAATCCTTCATATTTTACCCTCATCTTTCTTTTTGGAGTTTTAATTTGGCTTTAGGTATGATGTTTGAACCCAAGGGTCATTTAAACAGGTGATTTATTGAATTTCATCCCGAAATTTAATTCCTACTAAAAATGTTTAATTCTCATGCACGGTATGACGGGGCACTAATAAGAAATATCATCCATAGTTACTTGGTTTTATCGACAGAGTCGATATGTTTTCGGGAAACACTTTCCTGATTTTCTGAGATAATGATGAAAGTCTTTTAAAGTAAATCGTGAGCCCTGCCGATGAGGTTTATTCATAGTAGATTTTCCTCAGACTTAATATTCGGGAAAGTGCAATATTTTCGGTATGCTTATTGAAGTCCTTAGATTTGGAGGCTGAATTGAAAAAAAATATATATACATATATCAAATAAAGAATCCTCGCAATGTCGCTAAGGAATTATGCTTATCCAACATGGTTTTTACTTTACAGAAAAAATTCTAAATTCGGAAGTAGGTATGTCTGATATTAACTCACTTTGTGGTTTCTTGACTTCTAGAGAATTGTCGACATTGACTTTCGTCGGCTAATTTTATTTTGCTGGTTGCTATTTGACGCGAAAATCATTAAGAAGAAAGTTCTATAGCTCTCTGAAAGGTCTCTTTTCGATGTTCTGAAATGGACGATTCTTCTAATTTGTCTAACTTCTGGAATGTTTGTTGTAGAGACGTCCTATGTATATTGCCCTGTTTTCAAACTAAAGCTTTCCTGAAATGGATCTAGTCCAGTAAACCGTATCATAGATCTATTCAGAAAATTTATATTCATGTACGATATTTATTCTCCAAAAATAGCATCTCCTTAACTGTTTTTTTACCGTTGGATAATCTTAAATACTACAAGGTGGCGCAAAACTAATCACCCTATCGGAAGATGTTATAATTTTTGCAAATGGTATCGTATGTGAATCATGTTTGACATTTGTGAACTAGATAGCTGCAGTATACAAACAGATGAGCAATAGAGCGCTATACTCCGCAAGAGCGTGGAATAATTGTGTCGATTTTTTGACCAATAATCGGTCGGTGGTGTTAGCGCAGCGTGAATTTCGACGTCGATTTCCTAATTGTGTCGCGCCAACTGGGCAAACATCCGGCGTTTAGCTACTCGAGTCGAACAGCCTGGAACCACAGGAGACCATGCAGGGCGTGGCCGCCACCGGACTGGTCGTTCGGCCGAGAATATCGCGGCTTTGGCTGCCGATGTCGCTGAGAACGAAGAAACATCAACCAGACAACGGGCTACGCAATTGGGCATCACCAGACAGACCACACAGCGAATTTTAGTGAAAGACTTACACATGTTCCCGTACAAAGTGCAAACAGGCACATTTCCACTTAAGCGGTTACGTCAATAATCAAAATCTTCTGGGGCACCAAAAATTCGCGTGTGATGCACGAAGAGCCATTACATCCATTCAAAGCCACTGTGTGGTGCGGCGGGACGAGTTATTGGGCCGTCTTTTTTTGAGGACGCCATCGGCAATACGGTCACTGTTACTAGCGAACGCTACAGGGCCATGATTTCTTACTGCCGGAATTGGATGAGCGAGGCTTGGTAAACATGTGGTTTCAACAAGACGGTGCAACCGCACACACAGCACGAGCCACAATGGATATTGTGAAGGAAGCCTTTCCTGGTCGCGTAATCTCCCGTTTTGGCGATTTGGCATGGCCAGCAAGATCGCCCGATTTAACCATCCCAGACTTCTTTCTTTGGGGCTACTTGAAGTCGCAGGTTTATGCCAACAAGCCTCAGACAATCGCAGCCTTTAAGGAGAATATTCGACAGGAATCCGAACAGTTATCACCGGAAATCTTGCGGAAAGTCATGGAAAACGCGATAAAACGGGCACAGCCACTTGGCGGATATCATCTTTTCTACTTAACAGAAAAAATTGTAAAGGTCCAAATAAAGATTTTCATAGCTCAAAATCTTTTTTTTTATTCAGTTAAAAAGTAATTTAAAAACAAAATTGAATGATTAATTTTGCACCACCCTTTATAAAAGCAAAATAAATTTTCCTTGTGAACACAGTTTCTCGAAAACTACTAGACGTACTTGAAATTTTGAACAGTTATTCCTTATTTTGCGAGATAAGAAGGGATTTTCCGAAATTCAAGGTCTAAGTGGCATAAAGGGGGTGAAGATCGAATTTTCCATCTATAAATATTGATTCCACAGCCGTAGCTGAGTACTGGCTCTCCTGATTACAAAAATAGTATTAACGGAATAGAAATAGAAATAGAATATAGTAAATTCTGATTCATTTAAGGTATAAAACATCCTTCTGCGTTGTCCTGAAGCTGAGCAATGCTAAAAACAAAATAATCAAATCATCGCCCACAATTTTCCTTCAGTGGAGACCACGGCCAGCAGTCGCTATTGTCGCAATAGTATGTGTGCGTGAGTATATGGGCGCGCTATCCCATGATTATGTTTTGATCTTCAGTGTGCTATCTCTTCTAGAGTTAAAATTAAAAAAAAAAATATTATCATTATCATAAATTCGCCACTGATTCATTTAAAGTATAAATCATTTTGCGTTGTCCAGAAGCTGAGTCATGTAGCAGTGGCTATCGAGTAGATCAAACATTGTAACAAATCATTATGAGTACCAAATCTAAGATATTTTGAATTTCATTAATTAGGATATGTGCATACCAGTAGGATATGTACTGCTTGTCATCAGGTTACCACACCTCCTCGCGTAAGTGATTCCAGCCAAACTAAATGAGCTAACATTTTTAAATAACTGTTATTTATGGCCGATTCAATTGTTTCTCCATTTTTTAATATTTTTTTTACAATTTTTTTTACAAAATAACACAAAAAATAACAATTCAACTTAGGTCATCAGGTTAGCACATATCATTTTTTTAATTTTTCTGAAGCTTTTAAGCCATGAACTTATTTTTAAACTTATACATTTAGTAATTTAAACATTTTTTTTAATAAATTTAATAGGGTGTCGATCCCGCCTTGTTGAGAATGACCTCATAGACTCGATTGGGAAGCGACTCGTACAATTTTCCAATATAATCCAAAGAAATGGCTGACCAAGCGCTCTTGATGCCTTCAATTAGTTCCGCTTTGTTGGAATATTGTTTCCCAGACTCGTAAACTTTACGAGCCAACCATCCCCACATGTTTTCTATTATATTGATGTCGGGTGAATAAGGCGGCTACTGCATTAAACTGACATTTTGGCCCTCAATCCATGCCTTCACCGCCCGGGCAGTGTGGATCGGAGCATTGTCGTGTCGAAAATGCCATGGCAAGCTACGAAACAAATTTTTAAAATGGGGAAAAGCAGTTTCAAGTACATTTTTGTAAGTGTTTGCATTCATATTGGCTGTCAAAAACTGTAATTCGTATGTACCATAGTAGGAGATGGCTCCCCAAACCATCGCACCCCCACCCGACTATGAAGGCGATCCAACTAGTGTTCCTCCTTGCGAAGATCATGGAAGTCGTAATTGTATCCATCTGGACTTTCCAAATTAAATTTCTTTTCATGTGAAAAGACAACGTAGCGCCAATTAGAATTGCATGTCATATGCGCCCGAGCCGCGTTAAGTGGGTGTTTTTTCTTAAATTTTAGTCTTTTTAAATGTGGAGCATTCCTTATCACTCTTTGAATTGTAGATTAACTCGCTCTAACGCCCACACTTGCCCCGATCTTTGCGGCCGAGTCATGAGAGTTCGATGCTTCTCTCAAAACAGCTCTCCTATCAGCATTGGAAATTAATCTATTATTACCACCTTTATTATTTTTACCATATCCTGACTTATTGCACAGGAATGCAGATAAAACTTTACGACTTCTACCGATTTTTTTCGATATTGCACTTATTGACATCCTTAACTCCTTGTAAGCTTCGATTTTTGATTTCTCTTCCACAGATAGTGATTTTCCTTTACCCATATTAATTTTAATAGACTACTAAAACAGAAAAAAAAAATTGGTCTTCATACGCGTTCAACTCTGGAAGATAAACTAAAAACGATGTGCTAACCTGATGACGCAACGAAAATAAAAGAAAAAAATAAAAACCGTATAACGGGATCTTTCCTGTTACATGTTCTCTTTCCCAGTTAGAGTGTATACAAAGTCGAGAAAGATAGAGTACAAACAAGTAGCTGCATTTTAACAACAATAACAAGAAAATCAATTATATTACGCTTAGGGGGGTGTGCTAGCTTGATGGTATGTATATGCTATCAAATCTTCATGGAATTAAGACATTTGACAATAAACGCGTACATATGTACATACATATGCACATACAGGCATAGAAACATTGCAATATTATTCCATTTTGTTAGATGAGATGTTGTTAATCGTTGGATTTGTCCACATTTTAGAATGTTTTAATAGATTTGTGTGTGCTCTGGTGGCGATTCCCACGGGGGAAGTTATAATTGAGCTTATACATTTTTGGTTTTGTATTCAGTTTCAACTATGTTTCAACAATTAAATAACCATCAACTAAAATGCGGGCGAAGCAAGGCGAGCACTGGTTAGCCAGTAATCCATAAAGTGCAAAAATGGATTCCTATTTAGTTTCTATTTGAAATAAAGGTTAGGTTTCAGAGTTTTTACTTGTTTATGTGTGTGTTTTAATGTAGCACCACGTTTTATGTTTTATTTATTAATTCCTAAACCTTTGCTCTGCAGAAAATAAAATTGCTTCATCTAAATCATTGCAATCCTTAGTTGCACTCAAAAATTCTTTTTTGAATTCGAATGACAACAAATTTGATTCGAAATGCGGTTGGAGTCAAATGAAGAATTATAATGGAGAAAAGACAACATTTTTGTTTGTCGGCTTATATAATTTGTCAATATTCAACCTGCATCTGATTGTATACTCGTATAAGGTAGACACCTAACCGATGTAGACATCATTTGAAATTTGTTTGCAGTAAAATGTATTTTAAAAAGTTTTTGTTGATTTTCCTTATCATTCTTAATTCGGCCGAAATATGGATAGTAAGTAGTTTAAGATACCGTCGTACTACTAAGGCACCTTGGATTAGTAATACTACTGAGTAAACCGTGGCAGTGGAAAAGAAAAAACTTAGCCGACATCGTTATCAACCAGATAATTTCTTAGCGCTAGGTTTACCACATAATCCATGGACTTATCCATTACCTCTTTCTACCTCAACATCCACCTCAGGATTCACAGCTCTGTCGGCAAGTGGGTCCACTACAGTATCCGTCATCAATCCCTCAAGTACTCCAAGTACTATAATAGGTCAGTTTCACAATAAATATTACGATACGAAAACGTTATTGATGAATGGATACTATTGCCATCGGGTTCAAGTTCATCTAAGAGATTTCTTACATTTTCAACTCTTGTTACTTAGGATAGTTTTCTTCCAGCTATCTTCTCATTGCATCGGCCAATACTTCCCCAGTCCTTAGATAATAAAGTAAATGCCACTGAAGAAGTTCACTAGAATTTTGGAGAAAATTTAACGACAAATGAATATATTTTTATAAATGTGAAACTAAATAAAATATCCCTTCGTCGATTGTTTAGTGCTCGACGTCTACATATTTGCCGTGAAAGATTATACAGAGTGGCCCAAAAACACTAACCTGATGTTGTTTTGCTATATCTTTAAAATGAAATGACATAATTTCATAATTTTTCTTTCATATATTAACTTGGACTTTTAAGTTCTTTCAGTTACTTGTTAAAGGTGACGTGGGTCAAGTGGGCGGCGTCATTTTTGATGACCATTTGGTGCTTTTTACCGCATTTTCAATCGTTTTGGCGAGGACTTCGGGCGATAAGTTCTCGGACTTTTGCCTGATATTCTCTTTGATCCTGATAGAAAGCAAGATCTCGTATTGTTGTTGTCTTGCATAGAAATTAATGATCCATATGGATCATGAGCGATAATAAAATACGGCTAATAGCGTGAACAAAGCTATGTCTAGTCTTGACGTCCGTCTGTGCAGGAAGACGATGGAGAACTATCGCTGCTCCATCATGGTCGGTAAGAACACCATCGAACCGTTCGATGTCAGGAAACGTTTTAGACAAGGCGATGGACTATCATGTGATTAACATAATACTTAAATTAATTGTACGAAACTCATAAGCTAACACCGAAGGTACATTGTGTTTCAGGTATATACAACTACTTGCTTACGTCGATGATAGTCATATAGTCGGAAGAACTCAGCGGGCCGACAATGGGGCATTTGCGAGTGAAAGCAAAACAAAATATATGCTGTCTACAAAAAAGGAGGCCGAACATCGGCGTTTTGGGTAGAATGACACAATAGACAGATATAGTTTTGAGGTAGTTAAGGACATTGTCTACGTAGGCTCTATTGTCATTTCCGTAAATGACACCAGTGGGTAGATCGAACGAAGAGTTACTCTTGCCATTCGCTATTTTAATGGGCTAAGGGGGCAATTGTGTAGCAAAGTCCTATCTCAAGCTACCTATGTAACTCTGCATACGACACTAATCATTTCAGTCCTACTGTATGGTAAAGAGGCATGGACTTTGTCAAAATCGGATGACAAAGGGCACTCTTTGTTACTTTGCGAAAAGAGTTGTCCGAGTGATCTTTGTTTCTGTCTGTATAGACGACGAGTGGAGGAGAAAGTACAATGCCGAACTATGCGGGTTATAGAAGGACATTGAGTTATATAAAAGAGTTCACATATAGCGACTAAGATGGCTGGGTTATGTAGAACAGATGTTCTAGCCCGGAAAGTCTTCGAATCCACCCCGGATGGATGGCGTAGTAGAAGACGACCTCGCGGAAGGTGACGCAAACAAGAGGAGGTTGACCTTAACCAACTTGGCGTGCGAACTGTAAGCCACTGGTTCGTCATCGGACTGGCTGGAAAGGTTTATTGGTTAAAGCCTAGGTCCACCTCGGACTGTAGTGCCACCTGAGTAATAAGTAATGGCTACCTGATACCACTGAAGCCTTGGAAACGATTTAATGTTTGAAATATGTATATTCATACAAAGAACCGCAAACTTGTTGTCATGTAGAGGGTTCCTGACTTCTCTACTCCAACAAACATTATCTTTGGTGTCATTATTTTTCTTCGACTGTTCTGTGCTAATGGGGCGCCTTGAACGCAGACCTATCATACCTGGATATCGGAAGGCAACTCCTCCGGTCATCTAGCAACGCTTGCTTGGGCTGATCAGTTTTGCTCTTACAAAACTCATATTTTCTACATGTGTGCAATATTAACGCTCCATTCTAAAGAAATAGAAGGCAACCTCACGGATGTTGATTTTGCTGTGTCGAATAATTTATTGTGAGATTTTACTCGCAAACTGAGACGTTAAGGAGATACATGGTTTCCTTAATCGCGTGAGCGGGTGCGTATCACATGTGTCCCAAAATAGAGCTTTTATAAGAAATCAAAATCTGCAGATTGATATAAAACAATTTTTTGTACGCAAAATCATTTATTTCTCTATCCACTGCTAATAGAAATTTATTACAATTCATTTTCATTACTTGTGATTGCTGTTGGACTTTCCGTTTCAGAACTACGAATTATTTCCTCCAGAGAATCGGTGTCCGTATTCAAAGACCGGGGAAGTTGTGGGCGATACGACGAGAAATCTGAAAAGGAGTTATATTCGATAAAGGCTTTTGAAAGTTGTGGAGGTTCTTACATGAATTTTGACGATTTCCATATTGGTCCGCTGTGTAGAACACTGTTAAATATCTACGATCAGGAAATCGATGTGAGTAGTATCCTTTAACAACTAAAATTTTTGTTTGCTGATAGTAAATGAAATAACCTCGTTCATAGCGTACTGATTCATCCGAAAGTTCGTATCTGAAATTAAAGTTTTAATTACCAGTTCAATGCTTAGCGGAGTTTTAAACCTGAATTCATAACTGCCATCGGAATGTCTATTATCAAACTGATCTAAAATAATTGTAGGTGTGGGCAAAATAGTTTGAGGGTTTACAGGTGGACGTTGAGGTATTTTATGAGGGTGATATTCAGGTGGCGCAGTCGGCTTTATTATCAGTGGTGAATTTCGTGGTATCATCTGAGGTGGATACTGAGGTAGACTCGCTTGTGGAATTTGTGGTAGATACTGGGCTGGTCTCGGTGATGGAATTTGTGGTGGATATTGAGATGGATATTGCGGTGAATTCTGAGGTGGAAAATGTGGTGGATACTGCGGTATAATCTGCTGCAAATTCTGAGTAGAATACTGTGGTGGATCATGTGGCAAATTGGATGGTGAATAATGCTGTGGATATTGTAGTGAACTCTGTGGTGGATACTGTAGTAGAAACTGTGGCCTATGATGAAACCGTTTTTCAGTTTCATCTTCCATTATATCATCTTCCAAAGTAGTGCTCTCCGCCAAAGGTGACTTAGTAGTACGCCGCTGTCTTGGTCCTTCCATACTCCAAACATTTGAAATGCCAAGAATTGTAAGAAGCACTACGAAACCGTTTTTGAGATACATTTCACTGCAAAGAAACTTTAAATGTTAATGATGATAGCCTTGGTTGGGCACCTGTCTTATATACCATCCAATGGATGTTGCAATTAATTGTCGAACTTATGATTTATCTTACAAAATCAAAAGAGTCTCTCACTTGAATTTTCTTAATCGAGAACGTAAGAAGAAAAAAGTATTTCTTTATCTCCGTTACTGGATTAAACAATGGAAGTGCTTTTGTTTGAGATTGAAGCCGCACTTCAAATTCGAAATTGCCTTCAATTTGCACGACCACTCATTGGTTAAATCCGATTTCAGAACAAAGCTGCGGTAAATTTCAGAATCTCTTAGGTCAAATACCTTGAATTTATGAAGTTTCTTGATAGAATGAAAGGAAAAGGATAATGACGAAAATATGACAGATTAGATGCATCATTGAACCTCTTGAAGTTTTCTGCCTCTTGAGCAATTTGAATCCTTTATATTTCACCCTCATCTTTCTTTTTGGTGTTTTAATTTGGCATTGGGTATGATGCTTGAACCCAAGGGTCATTTAAACAGTTAATGTATTTATTTTCATCCTGAAATTTAATTCCTACTAAAAATGTTTAGTTCTCATGCACGGTGTGGCGGGGCACTAACAAGAAATATCATCCATAGTTGCTATGCGGTCTATCCGTAATACATTTTTCCCTGACTCAGTATTCGGGAAAGTGCAGTATTTCCGGTATGCTTATTGAATTCTTTAGATTTGGAGGCTGGATTGAAAAAAAAAAGAAAATAGATCAAATAAATAATCCTCGCAATGTTGCCAAGGAATTATGCTTATGTTGGTAAGGACGTCTTCTGTGGTTGATGTATTTACTTTAGAGAGAAATGCTACATTCGGAAGTATGTCTGATAGTAACTTATTTTGTGGGTTCTTGCTTTTTTAGAGAATGACGACATTGTCTTTCGCCGGCTAATTTCATTTTGATTGTTGTTTTTGACCCGAAAATGATCGAGAAAAGCTCTCTCGGTTTTTGATAAGTCTTCTTTCGATGTTCTGAAAAGGACGAATCTTCTAATTTGTCTAAGTTCTGGAATGTTGGCTGTGGAAAGTTATCTAAATGCTACTGTCGAAGTGGCAGTTTGGTTTTCGTAGTAAGCACAGCTGTGAATCAGCTGTTCTTAAAGTTACCAGTATTCTACGTACGGCTTTGAATACTGATGAAATTGGAATAATATTGTTGTTTGACTATACTTCTCAAAAGCATTTGACTATATCGGCCACTCAATACTACTCTCTAAACTATAAAACAAATTCATTTTTTTACCATCTTTTCTAAAATTCAGGCGTATCTCTACAGTCGCATTCAATATGTGGTCACGGAAGTGGGATTTTCTGAACCTTATGTCACTAATGTAGGTGTCTCTCAAGGTTCTGTAATGGGTCCACTGTTATTCTCCGTTTTTAATAATAACCTCCTTAACGTAGTCGATAACAGCAAAATCCATATGTACGGTGATGATTTTTTAGTTTTCTTTTCTCGGCCTAAATGAAGATTGTGTTGCCAGTGTAAATGAAGACCTTGAAAATATTTTAAAATGGTCAAAGATAAACAAACTTTAACTTAATCCTGCTAAACCTATTAGCTTGATATGCTCTAGAAGAAATTACCACCCTACTGACTCCTCGTCTATCATTCTTAATCGAGACTCAATCGCTGTCGTCGATGTTGTGAAATATCTTGAATATTAAATTAACTCTACGCTTTGCTGTTGCGATGAAACTTCAGATACAATTAGGAAGATCTACGCGGGGTTGCGTTGCCTAAAAACTCTGCAGGCTTATTGCAGATAAATCTCAAGATACGATTAGTTAAAACTTTGTTAATGTCATTTCTTATGGCTAACTGTTCTGTGTATCCTTGTCCAGATTACGAGTGTAAACGCAAAATAAATCTTGCCTTTTATGATTGTGTCCGTTTTATTTATAACATTCCCAGATATTGTAGTGTTTCCCATTTAAATTTATGTGTTTTTTGAGTTGAGTTGGGATGTGTATATGTATCGGCGCCATGGCGTAAGTTGTTAGTATGTCCGATCACTACGCGTGAGGTTCCAAGTTCGAATCCCAGAAAACACCAACAAGTATTTTCCCAGTCCTACCTCTCGCGAAGATTCTGACAAACATCGGAGAGTATTGTTGTCACGAAGAAGCTTCTCAAATCGCCGTTCGGGTACGGCACTAAACTGTAGGTCCCTTTCATTTGTGTGAAAAATATAACGCACACAACATGAGTGGTGGGCGCCGTGGCGTAAGTGGTTAGTGTGTCGGATCACTACACATGAGGTTCTAAGTTGGAATCCCAGAAAACACCAAAACGTTTTTTCACGGTACCACCTCTCGCGACCGTCTGACAAACATCCGAGAGTATTGTTGTCACGAAAAAGCTTCTCAAATCGCCGTTCGGATTCGGCATTAAAACTGTAGGTCCCTTCCATTCGTGTGAAAAATATAACGCACACAACATGAGTGGTTGCGAAAAGCTAGGCCCTGGCACTTTAAAGAGCTGTTGCGCCAAATATTTATTTATTTATTTATTTATTTGAGTGGTTGCGAGAAGGTAGACCCTGGCACTTAAAGAGCTGTTGCGCCAAATATTTATTATTTTTTTTTTGTTTAGTTGGGATGTGTATTGTCATTTTAGTAACATTCTGAGATTATACAAAATCATTCGCTTAAAAAGCCCACCCTATTCTATATGATATATTGTATTTACTTTCACCAGTTCTACTAGGGGTTTGAAACTAATTGCTCCACGATTTGCGCATTGCACTGGACAACACTCCTTCCTTGTCTCTGCAATTCGTCTGTGGAATCTTCCTTGAAAGTCTCCACATGAATTGCAGATAATCAAATCTTTTACTCTTAATTCAGAAAAAAGCGTTTATGATAGATAATAATATATATGATATCTGACTGCACTCTCACAATCTGATAATCTCTACTTAACTTTATCTTTTATTCTTAAACTATAATTTGTTGCCTTTCCTTAATTCACCAAATGTACTTATATTGTCTTTTTATTTCATTTATTTATTAGGTGAAGTTTTGAAATATGTAATTTAAGAAAATAATACTTCGAAAAGATACTTTAATCTTGTAGTATGTTGTCGTCATATTTTTAATTAATACAAATACAAATACATTTAATTAGTAAATCATCCTCCATTATGCCTTTAATATCATACATAAACTATTTTTGCATCCCAATTCGAATAGGGTCAAATTCTAGGCTTCCAACCTTATATAAGATCTTTCTATTTTAGTACGGTTTACCTCCCCACTAAAGTTCAAAAACAGAAACAGACCAGCTCTTCAGCAGCATTCCTACCACTATTACCCGCATTAAATCTTCAGATTTTGTAACTGGTGTGGACGCATTAATGTAAGAAAACAGGAGTAAAATACAGTTTAGAATAATATTTGAACTGCGTGTACTAACACCTTTCGGGATAGCATTTTCAAAATGTGGGGCAAGTTATAAGATTCTCCATTTGAGACCAATAATTCTCACATTACTCTTCTCTCTAACACACCTGCGAACATCCTCAACATTGTTAATAAGTAACTTCTCATAAACGAAAATGAATGCACCAAAATTTTGTGGAAAAATTAAGTTCAGTAAAGTGGAACAACACCCTCTTAAGACATCAGTTCTGTTCATAACATTGCTCAATAAATCTTTCTGGTCACGTGCCGAGTAAGAGGGGTTATGGTGCTTTAGTGAACTTTACTGTTATATAATTTACAATTGTTCTTCATAGTTTGTTACATCCGAACTTTTTGGGGAGCATAATGGTTCTGACTTGACAGCATCTCCGTCGGATCTTGATTGGAGGGTTCTTGTCTGAAATGTTTGCGGAAATAATTTGTTATTTACATCCTATTAGAGTTTCGGTGGAACTTCTAATCTGCTTCATTGCATTTAGGCATATTATATGGAGAGACAGAGCTTAAGTTTTACCTCAATCGTTCTAGTATTATATATTAAAACTGAAACTTATGTTCTTCTTGGTAGTGTACCGATTCCTTATGTCAGCGCTATTGTGTCATTGGACTGTCGTTCCACATATCACTATAATAATACTTACTACGACAATCCTTTAACAGATTTGTATAGTTTACTGCTCTTCAAGAAGAATTTGTTAAATAAAGCCTGTCAAGGATTTTATTTTTTTTTAAACTATGCCATTAACATAAAAATTGGTGAGAAGAAGAACTGGAGCAACATGGATACGTGTTTCACCAAAGGAAGTGGCTTCCTGTATTTGATAACAATAAATCATATTGCCGAACCAGGTAAGTATCAGGTATTGTGTAAGATATATCTGAAATCCTGACTGAGTAGTGCATCATCAATCATCATGCGGAATTTTTTGGGATAATATGGTTGCAGATGGTTGCAAATGGATCAATGTAGTTGTGTGTATCCCTTATCCTTTGACTAGTATTAGAAGATCTCAGACTGTTAAGATACATACTCGTTACTACTGACATAATTACAGGGCCATATCTTCTCATCTCATCTTCTCCTTCTTCATTGGAACTCTTCGCACAAAAGATCAGATATATCAAGAAGAATATTTATATCGAATATTTCAGTCAGTTTCTATTGACTTTATATGAGGTGAAGCTAATTGCTATCATATTTCTAATTCCACTTAACTTATGTGTTTGGTACCTCTCCGGCTTTAAATTACAATCTTTTGAAAGAAGTTAGTTTGCCACAATTGTCAGTCGCTTTAACTAGTTTAGAAAATTGAATCTAATATATTCTTCCTCGTATGGTTAATGGAGGTGTCTTTGTATGCAGGTCCGAGTATACAATCCGATAAACTATTTTCAATTTTTTTAGTCTACCGCTTATGTTTCATGCTTAGCCGGAACTAGTGCGACGCTTGTATAGATGTGTATGCATAGTGTCTTTGCAGATCTATCCTAACTCATCAAGAAGTTCCACTGCCAATAAAGAACTAAATCGTCAGCATACACCAATACAATCATCTTTGCTTCGTTGAAAGTTTGGAGCTGCAAAGCGTTATTAGGTGTATATATACATAATGTTTCACAATTGCGAGATATTTCTGCACTCTGTCATCGGTGTCATATAGAAGGACTCTGCCTTTTTAATAATCCATCACAATGATAACCATGTAAACAGGTACGTGCATATACCTGAGCGACTCAAAGATATGGCCTCAGTTTGTGGAGTTGAAAGCATTCTTAACATCTAAGGTCACAACGGCGCAATATTTTTTCGCACTTCCCCTTCTTCTTCTTCATCTACAGCATTCTGACTCATAGATGTCACCTGGGGGTCGATTTTCGTTCTGTGAAGCTGTGAAGTGATAAATGTTATCACAGCTTCACGCTAAATTCGATTCTCGATGTGTGAAAAAGTTAAGTTAAGTTTTTTATCACAGCCAACTCATTTTGTGAAAAGTCGTGAAAAAGGATGGACAACAAAATTAAACGCGGACAAAGGGCATCGGAGACCCAAAAAGAATATTTAATTCAGTATTTGGAGGAGAGGCCGGATTTGGGCAACGACAAGTAAGTAACATCACGATAACATAAATATATATATATTGAAATATAATCATTTTGTAAATATATATTTAAAAAAAAAATTTCAATTTACAGATTTACAACAGCCGACGCTGCCCATTCACGGGTTAATGAATGGAAGATATTAGGCAATATGCTAAACAGCTTAGGCGGAGCTATTAAAGATGGGCCCAAATGGAGAAAGTATTGCAAGGCTCTAACATAACCGAAAACCTATAGAGTTGAATAAAATGCTCCTCAGTAGCTACTTCGAATGGGTTCTGCACATCTTGAAGGGAACGCCGCAACATCCTCAGTTTCTTCCTAAGAAGAAAATCAAATATAATTTTTCTTCAAAACAAGGCACCGAGTTAATATAAATTAATACCTTTGTTCAATACGGCGTTTATTATTAATAATTAATCGAGTAATTACTTCCGACATTTTAGTAGCACAACACAAATAAATCTTTCAGCAAAGAAAACGCCAAAATGACACATAAGTGACAGGATTTATCATTTAGTACTCTTTTAGTACACACTCTGACAGGCATTTATCACAATGTGTTCGAGAATCGCATTAAGTGTGTTCGTGAAGTGATAAAATGAAAAGTTGCTGTGAAAACTGAAATGATAAATTATTTATCACTTCACAGTTTCACAGATCGGGAATTGACCCCCTGCTTATTAGAATTTTCCTTTAAACTTTGCGATAACCATATGCTTTTTGAGCAGTAGCTGCCTCCAATCTATTCCATATGATGCACTCTAGGACTTTCCACATTGCATCGATCATAAATACGTGAACGATTATCGATGGGTCTTCAGACTTTTTTTTTTTTTTAGCAGTACCAATATCCTTTTCTTCCATTGCTTTGGGATAGCAGGAGTTATACACCTAGATAAACAGCTGGCCTAGTGGCCAGTTTAAGCGCTCCGTTGGGTATACAAATCAGCCCCAGCGACTTCTTCTCTTAGAACCTACTGTAAGCATTCATAACCGTTGGTGTAGTTTTTACTGTGTGTCGTGTGTAATTTCTCGCTGATACCATTTTTCTCATTAGAATCCTGGGGTTTTCACGCTTTTACGTATAACCGTCAGTGTCGCTCCTTTTGCACAGAAATAACCATAAATCTGAACGTCTGTTTTACTATATGAAATAAAAACATCCATACATCGAATAGATTTTAGTGTCTCGATACATCGGCGTGCAATTACGTATTGTCATTTATAAACAACAAATATCTTCGATGCATCAATTTAGGCTACAGTGTCTTAAAAGCTTACAAGAAGATAAAACCCAAAGTCCGTATAATGCAATTTTTGACTCTAGCCAAAAGAATTAATGAATGGTAGAGAAACTCAATGAGCAATACAACTTTACCCAGTCATACTATATAATGTAGACCCAGTTTTAAAATGCCATATTTATGAATATCCTATGAAGTCTTCCTTTGTCTTCCATATTACATAGCACATTCTGGTGTGCTTGCATTGACCTACATCATTGCAAACCCGTTATCAATTTACACAATGATATGCATCTACAAGAACAAGAAAACCTGTATTACTTACTCCGCTACAACCCTTCATTCATCAATGACTTCAAGAACACCTTTTTCACCAAAACAAAAAAGGAATTCCTACAAACCATGATTGACGATATCACTTACAATTATCAGTGTACTTTTTCCCTAAAAATTGATACCCCCAACATGGACAATAAATTATGTCACCAATAACAAACAGGTATCACCCAAGTGACCTCCAAAATCAACGTGCGACAAGTAACGCCTTAAGTGAATAAGAAATCACCGAAATGAGTTCAAATGTTAACTCTGCATTCAAGAGCACCATATTGACCAGCAAGACCGGTCCACGATGGTCTGGGAACATTTCCAAAATCACGTCCTCCCAACTGCCAGCAATCATTCAAAACACTACGTCCAGGTTCAATGTACACCAATGTGGCACCGTCCCTAAATGGAGCATAATTTATGCCCTACTATGGCGAAGACATACTTAAACCCTCACCTTGGTTTGCGGTTCGTTTCAAAGATTGCTATCGGATCTCCTACGGAACCCAAAAATGGTGTTTACACTTAAAAATTTTTATGTTTACACTTTTTTGGGTGTTTTGCTGGAATAATTTTCTTTTGTGTGGGGAACCTCTCGAGTGAGGAGGAAAATAAAGTGGTTTTACAGCGCGGTGACTTTATGCACCTGTGATCGGGGCAAACGGTTATCAAATTTTATGCCAACATCTCTGGAGATGGGTTATGGTGTTGTGTTGGGACCAAATAAAAAAAAAGGAATTCGCATTTCAGGTTGATGTACTCATATTCAGATTTGTTTTATTTTTTTTGGGATGATTGTACCTATACGTGGGGAGCACACAGCCCCAAAATCTTTTCATAAACGGATGCGATGATGCACTGTGGGATGGATTTTATGATCAATTAAGTCATTAAGTGTCAGATGGATGGTGGTCTCGTGAATGATGATTTATTGCAAAAAAAAAAATTAAGTCTTTTCGGTCAATGGCAATCTAATTGGTCTTTGGTCACTGATGGTATAATGAGTCAGCACCTTTATATGTAAGAAAATCTTATAGGGGAAGAACTACACTTTTGGAAACCCCCGGTAACAATTATTGCGGGTACAATGGTAAAGATATGAAACGGAGAGAAATTAAATCAACATCTTACTGCAGGTTTGAATGAATAACTATAAAAACCAGAAGATGTGGGTGACAAATGATCGAAAAATAAATTTTTAACATTGCATTGTTATCTCGGAGAGGCAACTGATGCCGGATATAATGACTTCTTGTTGAAGATGTTTTCACAGCATTCGAATGCCAACAAACTTGACTCACAGTCAAATTAAGTTGTTGATTCTAGCTTGGATGCACCACTTAAGAAGTTTATAAACTTCGGATTGAAGAGAGATCATTCAGCACGTGTCCCTGTTTTATGAAATTAAAATATAATACTGAGTCAGCATACCGACTGCTGCATTGCTACCAACTCAGCACACACGCAGTAATTATATGATATGTACACAGAATAGTATTTAAAAATTAATTTATTCTTTCAATAGCTAATCTAAGTGCTGACATTGCATATTTTGGATATAAATATAATATATGCTGAAGCAATTATTGTATTTTGGAATTTAGTAAGTTGTGAACAAAGATAAATATTATATGTTATTGGTATATAATCCGTATTCAACTCCTTAGCTTTGCCACCGAATCTGCATAGGTCAACTGAATCTAAGTGCAGTTTTCTTAGGTGGACTGAAAATAAGTTTTATCGTGTAATTAAGGAAGGTATACAAAAGACGACTCGAGAGCTGTTAGCAGTGGGCTAAGGTAGAAGTGGGCGCCGTGGCGTAGTGGTTAGTGTGTCGGACCACTGCGAGTGAGGTTCAATGCTCGAGTCCCAGACAAACACCAAAAAGCTTTTTTTCTCAATTCCACATCTCGAAAACGGTCTGATAAACATCCGAGAGTATTATTGTTACGAAAAAGCTTCAATTCGAGTGAAAAACATAACGCACATAACACGAGTGGTTGCGAAAAGCTATGCCCAAGCACTTGAAGAGCTGTTGCTCCAAATATATATATATAAGGTAGAAGTGAACTTTTTCATGTGCCCGGCTTGTTATATTTTGCTAGATCCGATATCAGTCGATATCTTCTCCCTCAAAATCTTAGAATATGTTCTACTACGGAACCAAACAGGGTAAGAAAGGAATCGGTATTATCCTTGCGGTGATGCAAGGAGAGGTGTGGAATGTTGTCAGTGCATATGCTCCCCATAGTGAGTGCGAGAAAATGGAAAAAGATGCATTTTGGATAGATTTCCACAATCTCCTTAAGAACATCCAAAAGAAAAGTTTCTGTTTGTTGGAGAAAATTTGAATGGACATGTCGGGAAGTCATGAAGACTCGAGTATCTGAGAAAATCAAGTGGTACAATCTGGGTAAAGATAAAGACGAGGTATTTTTTTTCGCGATTACAAATTTCTTCTCTCATACCATAAGCGGAGCTGAGAATGAAGAGCATAAAATATGTGGGATCCCCTACAGCAAACTTGCTTAGAGAAAGCTAGAAACTTCAAAAGGTCATCACCAACACACCGAAGAAACATAGTGTTCGGATGATGAAGCTAAAGAAGAAAAAAAAGAGAAAAAGCGGATTTCAAAGCATCAGGTGCCCCTGGAATACAGATGCTGTAAGAGAGAAGCTTCAATAAGGGAGTACTAATTTTCCCCGGTTGCTGGTACAAACCAGGCTATCCAGGAGCTGCAATGGCAGAGTATGAACTAGGGTGCAACGATCTTCAAAGTAGCCCCTCGAAGAAGGAGGAATGCGCGGGAGATTTGTCCGCCAAAGGACGAAACAATGCTCATGGCCAGCATCTTGTGCATGACGACAAAATTCTGCGACCGCATTGTGAAAGACTTTTCAATGAACAGTTGCCCCGGCTATACTTTCCAAGACACAGTCATAACTGTGAAGAAATACCCGACACTGCAGTCGAAGAAGTTTGTGAGGCAGTCGCTACTACTGCTAAAAATGAAACGACGAGATGCCCTCTGAGTTATGTAAAAACATGGGACATATCGGGTTCAGATAGCTCAGTATTTTCAACTCCAGATTTATGAGAGGTGATACAATGAAATAATTACCTTTCGATCAAGCTGAAGTCACACACCATACAGATCGTTGAGCGGGTATTTGGTGGCCGACTGTGAAAAATAATACGGCTATCTGAAGATCAGTGTGGGTTTTTCGCGGGTAAATTAACCACAGATGTATTCCAAAGTATAAGGATTTTAATGGAAAAACATCGTGATTGCTGAAAGGATTTGCGTATTGTGTTACTTGACTTTAAAAAAGCACTCGACAGATAACAACGAGATCTGATATGAGTGGCGCTAAGACTTCGAGGCGTTCCAGAAACCTATGTACAGGTTATCATACCTAGACATAAACGAAGGAGCACAAACAAGAGTAAGATGTCTCGCTGGAGTAACCGAAGAGCTCTCAATCAAAGTCCGGGTGCACGAAGGAAGCGTCTTAAATACTTTGCTCTTCACTGTAGTCCTTGACTATCTACTTGACGGTTAAGTGATGGACCCCAAAGTACATTAACTATTCTTCAATGATGATGGAGCCATCATAAGTGAGGATCCTACATCCCTTCAACGGCCACTCGACATATGGGTGAATGATTTCCAGGGAAAAGCGTACCGCCAATAGCGCAGCAACCTGTGATGAAGACATCAATCATCGCTTAAGTATAGGGTGGATGATAGCGGCTAAAACTCATCTATCTTCTGTGACTAAAACATGCTCCCTAAGCTAAAAGAAAGGTTCGCAATGTTCAACAGTGTACTAAACGCCTGAGAGTATACCTATGGCAACTAAGGTAAAGATGCTTCGCATGACAGCAGGAGTGACAAATCTTGATCGAACTAGAAGTTCGAAGATCCGTGGAAGCCTTAAGGTCAAAGAAACTATCTCACGAAAAGTAGAGCGTGACCGGTTCAGTTGGTATTGTCATGTTCAAAGAGGAAATCATTTGAATCCCACTAAAGAGGCAATATCAGTCAATGTTCCAACGATAACGCCAAAGAAAGGCATACCTAAAAACTTCCGGATCACACAAATAACGCAGTGATTCAAAATTGGCAGGGCTGCCTATATGCTCTGAGTTTAAACAGGCGTACATTACAGGCGGATCAGTATACATGCAGTGAAGTGGGAGGGCTATGATCCCCTTCAGTTCAGATCATAAGCTCGGCGATATAGGAAGAAGAAGAAGAAGGATCTATCATCTCTCTGCATTGTTAACAATTTTCATATGATTTATGAACGCAATTTTATAAATTTCTTAAGCATTATTGTTGAAAATATTTAGACAGGTTTCATGCTACACTGTGTTTAATGTTTATACCAATAATCTTGTAACTGTCATTGGTTATGTACAACACTGTATATATATTAGTTACATATATTGAACAGTTTATTTAATAAATTGTTATTACGTAAAGTCTGTAATAAGATACTGGCCTGTGGTAGGATCCTCAAAACGTAAAATGGAATGTATTGTATAAGAAAATTTGAGCTTAAAAATGCAGAACATAAAAAAAAGGTCTTCAAGAAAAAAACTTTTTTTGCAAAAACGGTGCACTTACTATTTTACTAACCTAAAAAATAGTACAAAACAGATGAGGTGGAGTTGACGCAGGCCTTGACAATCAGCAGAACAAGTAGATAATTCTGGTGTATCATGTAACAATGGGTTCAAACAATGGTTCCTATCACATGTAAAGTAAGCATTACAATCCTGCATCATTCCATCCGAATTTAATCCGATGTCTTATACCACTTACTACACCACCAGCTAACCGTAAATGGGACACTACACAAAAATACAAGCAGGCAAAATCGGCACCACGAAATGGTCAAAAGAATCTTTGACAAGCGTACC
Organism: Brachypalpus laphriformis; assembly: GCA_945910035.1. Lineage (NCBI taxonomy): Eukaryota > Metazoa > Arthropoda > Insecta > Diptera > Syrphidae > Brachypalpus > Brachypalpus laphriformis. The sequence continues at coordinate 43,249,531 of OX246753.1, forward strand.
ACACAGGTGCAAATTGCGATAACAAACTTTTCCCTTCACAAACCTTGACTTGGCATCAAAAAATTATTTTGACCTCCGCTGTCGAAAGATATTGGTTGACAGAACCAATGCCAAACGGAGTATTTTGATTGCATACCTTTCTCTGCAGGCACGAGTGCAGAATGACCACACACCGATACGGCAATAGGATATATTTAAGTAGATACATATTACGTCTACGTGCATTTTATGAAGACAATACTTAAACTCCTTAGGGGGTTTATTACCTGATCGCTATCAACATTTTGCTCGAATCAATGCAATCTCGTGGTCAGATTCGAATTTATTGGTTGGTGGTACGAAATCCCTTTAGCATCTGGCACGCTGGTCTTCACCGCTGATATAACGAGACAAAATCGATCTGTTTTGTGGGCAATAAATAAAAAATAAACAAAAAAAGCAGAGAAGATGGGTAACATGCGAGGACTTCTTTTGTTTAGCCCGTGTCTCTTTTTTAACGGGCCATAAAAAGTCGTGAAGACATTGACGTACATGCATGCAGTAGCATGCCGGCTACATTCCATTCATCACTGCAATTAGGTGCAACACATGGTTGAAGTGCAATGTCATCCGATGGGATATCGCTCGTGGGGCCCCATCCATCATTCTCAAGCTGTCAATGGTCTGCCACTACAAGTTAATGGAGACAAATTTGATTTACGGATATTTTTTGCCATAGGGAAATATACTATGACTCACAAGGACTATGATATACAAAATAATTTTCTCTACTTTTGATGATAAAGATATAGGCTGTTCATATACAGGCTGTATTCGTAAAACTTTGCGATGGATAGGAACTATTTTCATATTCAAGCCCCCGGGTACCCACACTTATATTTATCTGAAAATAAACTTACCGGTCGTATATGGAGCGTTCAGAATTGAAACATGTTGATGAATATAGGGAAAAAGAGGGTGCACTCTATTTTACTGAAGTACCATTTGACCGATTTCCGCAACTTTCCTCTCAATAGTCACGAAGGCACGCAGTCTTCTTCCGATTATATCAGTCGTCGACATAAGTAAATAATTGATTAGAAGTACTTTGAAAGATTTCACCTCCTATGGTTGACTGAGTTTTGAGCAATAGTTTACGATCAGTGTTGAAAGAATCATGTGATAGTGCATAGCCTTGTTCTACATCCTAAAATCGTCTTGGACCTTGGATATTGAAACGTCTTTTTACTATTATTTTTGCAATCAAATAAAAATACACTGTACAATGAAAAAAGCATTGACTGGTTGATGCAGAAAGACTGTTAGAGCATCGGTCGGGGTTGACCGTAGAGCACCTGTGGTGCCTATACATGCCGTTCTTTGTACCTTATTAAGTTTGGTTATATTAATATTATAGGCTTTTTCTTAAAGCCAGCCACTATACTATTGACCCATAGGTGAGAATAGATCATATTATGGCTGTGTACATCCATAAGGTCAATTTTGATTGCATACAAGCATAGAAAGCTATACACGCCTTCTTTACCCGTTGTTCTATGTTTAGCTTCCAGCTAAGTTTGGGATCTAGAATAAGTTCTAAATACCTAGCACTGGACGATAAGGAGAGCGGTTGGCCATTTAGCAGAGGAAGTGCGAAGTCAGGTATTTTGGAGTTAGTGGTGAAGAGCATCAGTTCAGTTTTGCTCGAGTTGTCACCGAGACCACACTTTTTGGCCCAAGCCCTTACTTTACTCAGAGCATTTTCCGTGACTTTACTTAGTACGGAGAGGAACTTTCCTGATACTAGTATCACCATGTCGTCTGCATACCCGACTACCTTGATTTTTTCTCCGTCTAATGTTGAAAGGATTTTATTCATGACTATCAGCCTTAGTAGAAGTGAGATAACGCCGCCCTGGGGTGTTCTTCTACTGGCAAATTTGGTTATATTGCCTAGTATTGACTGAATAATTCTAGTGCTAAGTATGGGAACGATCCATTGCTTGGATTGCTTTCTATCCCCAGTTCCGTAAGGGACTCTAGGATTGCTTCAGTCTGTACGTTATTGAAAGCTTCTTCTATGTCTAGAAAGGTAGCTAGGGTATATTCTTTGTAATATATGTTGTTTTTTATAGTACGCTCTGAAGGCTCTATGTGCTGTTATCTGTGCAAACGGGAAAATGGATGTTTATCAGAAGCTCTAGATATTCTATTGTTGACTCAGTCCATTCCCTATCCATCTTCCTAAGAGGGGGTGGATTGGAGTGTTCTTTCGATAAAATTTGACTGAGTCTTGCAGAGTCCTTGAGGGTCTCAATGGATTAACAGTATTATATCCATGACTGTCTTTTAGCTACTCCGACAGACTGTTTATATTTTCTGGCGCAGTCTTTATAAGGCTGCCAGTATTTACAGCTATGGCAGATATTAAAAGTCTCTCTCGTCAACTTTTTGAGACGTGAAAGTTACTCAATTTACCAAGGTGGGAATGTTTTATTGCTAAATTTGACTGAACACGAGACTTTATTCGCCGTATTAAAATCTTTTTTGAAAGTCTTCACCTTGTTGTCGAGTTCTGTAATCGAGACTATTCTTGGTTTGGGGACTTTATGAGGCTTTGATCTTATCACTTGACCAAAATTGGTCCAGTTGATTCTTTTAGGGTTTCTAAAAAGTTTAGGAGTCTCAATTTCGAGATCTAAATTGAAGAGTATCCAGTTATGAATAAAGTGAAAATTATAAGAAAGATTTCAGATTGAATACTCTCCGATTTTCAACTTTTAAATTATAGATTTAGGAAATGGAGAGAAATTCGCCAAGAATCCACTCAAATACGATGAACAACAAAGTAAAATTCCGATTAGATTTAACTTTTTTTTACAAATTAACCAAAAGAAGCAAAAAGCTGACTCAAAGAGCAAAGAGATATATAATCTTCTGGATATTCTGCTTCACAAATTGGAGGTACTATGGTCAAATAACAAAACGACTATGTATGTACCTACTTAAACTATGTATAGTGGGTTACACTTTAGCTTGAAGTGTCTGAAAGACATTAAATCAGTATTATTATGTCGTATTAAAGAAGTCACTGTAGCAGTGTATTTCTTATACAATGTTTGAAAGTGGCCAGGTTAGCATTATCATGCAAGAACTTCATTGCTTACGTTGTGTATAGTGTAGTACCTAAATAAGATTTCAGATTTTTTTTTTTCAGATTCATAAGATTTTATTTATTCATATAATTTTTTCTAATACAGTACAAAATCAAAATTTAGCATGGCTTTGCCGTCTGCCTGGTTGATTTATTAATATTCACAAGTAAAAATAAAATAGTAATTTTAACTTCTATAGTAAACTTCACAAAATAAAGGGAATAGTTTGTTAAAAGCTTTCGTTTATAATTTGCTGTCGATATGTTAGACCAATTTTGCAATACCGGTAAAGTGTGCTTACATCCGCTTCATTAAGGAGGGAAAGCACTTGCATCTCCGTCAAGACGTCATATCCAAATACATGCCTTCTTGTTTCTCGTAGGATTGGGCATCTTCCCATGAAATGGAATACATCTTCTCTCTCCACTAAGTTACACATGCTGCATAAAATAGGCAAGTTCTCCCTGTGGGGTACGTAGTTCAGGTTCAGGAGTTCACCACGCAGTCTCAGTATAATAGTTATTTCTTCTATCTTGTAATTATCATGGAAATAATTGTTACTCTGCAAGTTATGGTTGAGCTTACTGTAGATTGCCCTATGTACTGATCCAGTTGCCTCTTCAGCATATCTCGCTCTAGCCTGCTCGTCTAACTTTATAATGAGCTGGTACAATTTGGTGTCCCAGTTTTGCATGTTGTCCTCTCTCAGTTCGATCCCACATCCATCAGCCAGATCCAGCCATTCCCTGTACCAACCAGTTTTTGTTTGCACAGCATTCAGAACAACTTTTCTTGGGAGAAGGTGGGCTGGCATATTAAGAGCTTTTAGTATATAATCTACCTGTAGCTTGAATGTCTTAATAAATAAAGGCGATAAGCCTGTTTCGAGCATAAGCATGTAGTTAGGTGTATTCGGTGGAAGGCGGAATATTCTTTTCACATAAAATCTTAATAGCTTCTCCACCGTTTCGTACTGCTTTCCGCCCCATACTTGCGCCGCATAGAACAGGATCGACTCGGACACCGCTTCAAAAACCCTGAATTTGCTGCTATGATTAATATATTTGCTGTTGAAACAATTTTTCCAAGCTACATTGATGGCCGTTTTAGGTTTTATTAATTTTTCCTTGAGATGCCGTTCCATGCTCATATTTTTAGTTATGTAAACCCCGAGCATGTAACAGCATGTACCTAAATAATGTGTAATAATTAAGACATGGACCTGTTCGCATTGTGGAGTGGTTCACATTATTAGAATATATATTTTTTTCAACTAAAAATAGGAGAATTTTCCAATAACGAATGCTAATATAAGACGAAGAATGTTCTTCCCTCAATAAGTAATAGTTGCTACAACGTATAAAAATATGTACAGACAAATAACTGGAAATATCAAAAGAATAACAAAAGAAAAATGCGAATTATTGAGAAAAAGTTCACATTATAAGGGTGAGATAATCTGAAAGCTCATATTATCGAGATGGTAATATATAGATTTGTAAATTCACATTATCGGGAAATTCACATTATGGAAGTTCACATTATCGAGGTTGTAATGTATTAAATGTGCTAAGAATGTTCTTTCATTTCATGGCTATATCATGATTTTATAGTTTGATGAAACTCAAGGGCAGCTTTTTTTTTTTGTAAAAGCGATAGTTGTAATAAATATAATATAATATTCTTGATAATAAATATAGAATAATCTAATATGAAAGATAATAGTAATAACAAGTTATATTTATATGTTTTTAACGAAGCTCAATGAAACTTATTTTACATCCGGTTGTTTATGTTTTTAATAAAAAAAACAACATGTTAACCTTATTTTTAATTTATTACTATATCATATTGCAATTACGTCGCATTTTATTATAACAGGGTGTTCTTGGAATACGGAATTTCTGGAATTATATATCCATAAGAGAGCAGTGCTCTTTTTTATTAAAACTATCTCCTTATGTTTGTGTATTTTCTTCGAATTCTTAGAAATTATATAAAATTTAGATACTTTTTAAGAAATCGTCCTGAAAAAGTGGTCGGCGTCAGATACATTCTCTGAAGTATAGCACAGTCGATTCCTACATACTCCTTGGGCCTCTATGCCTACGCGCTATAGTGTACGGTTTCTGGCAATGTGCATCAGCTCTTTCAACTTCTCCCCAACTGCCGTGCCTCCTTCTCGACTATTCTGCGCCATGTTCTCCTCGGACCGCCAGCATTGGTTTCTGACCCGTTCTCTCGTAAAGGTGTTCGTTAAAGAAAGGATTGGGCCAGAAAATCCTTAAGATATTGCGCAGGCACCTATTAGTGAACGTTTGCAGCTTTCTGGTGAAAGCAGTGCTCACTCTCCATGCTATGCATCCATACAACAGCACAGATTAAACGTTCGAGCGGAACAGTCTTAGCTTGTGGTTCAAACTGATTGCGTTGCTTCGCACAACATCCCGATCGCGGACTGTTGGCTATATCAAGTTCGGTTCCACCATCGGCCCAGGCAATACTCCCAAGATACTGGAAATCCCATGCTCACCCTATCGGTTGTCCAGCAATGCACATTTGAGCCGCTGAGCTTGTACCAACGCTGATAATTTTAGTTTTTGCCGCATGGCTTATTCGTTTCGTAGTATTACTAGTTTACTAATACCCACATATCACTTTGCATTTTGGCATTTTGAAATGATTTTTTCTGAGAGGATTACTACAAGTTATTTTAATTCAGTATCTAATTATTTACAGCCCATATTTCCATTAATTTATTTTTAGACAGAGTACTTGCGAAGTATTTCATTGTATTTTAAAGGACATAAAAGCAATCAATTCAAAACTTTAAAAATTGCAAAGTATAATGTTCTGAAATTTGTATTTGTTTTCAGTGTGATAAGTAAGCGCTGAAGTTCGCGCTGAAGTTCAAGGCGCACTCGAAAGGTTTGTAGCCGTTTGTGATGATGCTGGAATGAAGATCAACGTGAACAAATCGGAAGTAATGGTCGTTTCTAAAAACCCATTCAGTGCACTCTGCATGTTAGCGGAGTCCCACTGAAGCAGGTGGAGAAGTTTAAGTACCTCGGGGTTTTATTCACGAATGATGGGAGGAGCAATGCCGAGTTATCCTGTAGAATTGGTCAGGCTGGATCAATTTTGAGAGAGCTTGGCCAATCTGTTATAAGGAAGGCCGAACTTAGTATTCAAGCTAAGCTATCGGTTTTTAACTTGGTGTATGTTCCAACTCTCACCTATGGCCATGAAATTTGGGTAGGGACCGAAAGAATAAGATCGCGGATACAAGCTGCCGAAATGAGGTTCCTTCGCGGTGTTGTTGGAATAACTCGTAGGGATCGAGTGCGCAACACCAGAGTACGCGAGGCGCTCAACGTTGAGCAGCTACTTCTCCGAACGGAACGATCTATGCTTCGATGGTTTGGTCACGTAGTGCGTATGCCCCCAGACCGGCTTCCAAGACGCGCCATGTTTGCCGTGCCATCAGGTAGACGACTTCGCGGAAGACCCAGAAATAGATGGTTGGATCAAGTCCGACATCTCTCTTGGAGCCGCTTAGGGATTCTCCCTGATGAATTGGAGTCAATGGCGGAGGATCGAGAAGGATGGAGACTCCACCTGAGCATCCTACCCCCGCGACCCTCATGAAGGATTAGCGGGCCATTGAAAATGAATGAATGAATGAAAAAGTAAGCGCTTGTATATAAGTATTATTGCGGGCGTGGAGAAAAATCATCTATTGTGATATGCTGACAGAGTGCAACAAAATCAAAAAGACGCTAGAACTCTTCAACCACACCATTCCAGTTCTGAGCTTTCAGCGCAGCGGTCGGGAAAATATGACAGTGAAAAAATTAGATCTTTCGGAAAAAGAGTTCTAGCAAAGGAACACACCGGAGTTTCTAGCGGGAAAATAGAATGTTTTGAAAGACTGAAAATAACTAAGCTTTCCATAAATACGCAGTACGCGACAGAAAATGGAAGAGATCAAAAAAATTTGGCAATAAGTCATGGCAATGTTCAGAGGAGTTTTCTTATAAGTTGTGACGAGTCTTAGCTGTTAGTTTTAGTTTTAGAAAGTTGTAGTAGAGTTTTTGTCAACTCTTTCAGCTCCAAGTAAAGTGGAAGCCAGCTTAATTCAATATAAAAAATTTCTGACAATCTTGCGAACCAAAATTAACATTTTTTCTGGACTTTTCTTCCTTTGTGGTTCCCTGGGTAAAGTCATCTTCAGCGCCATAATCTAAGTATTTTCTCAACAATATGTGGCCATTGTATGTAGAATAAAATACGAAGCAGACTTATTTCCTCACAAACAAACCATTTAAAAATTATGACAGAGTGTCATATATGAAGGGTGATTTTTCAGCTGTTTGGTTTTTCAGTGCTATTTTTGAGAGCTCACGCGTAATTCCTGACATGTGTCAAAGTCAAACGCGCTCAGTTAGCATCGCCATTTCATCATGGAGAGACTTACACCTGAACAACGTCTACAAACTATTGAATTTTATTATCAAAATTCATGCTCTGTGAAAAATGTTTTTCGCGTACTTCGACCATTTTACTGTCGTCATAATCGACCTACTGAGCAAGCAATACAAGCCATAATGACCAAATTTCGCAGCAATTTCACGCTATTGGGGATTGAACAAGACAAGACAAGACATGAGCTGCCAATGCACCAGGAAAATTGCACTGTTTGGTGCGGTTTATGGTCCGGCGGAATCATTAGCCCGTATTTTTTCAAAGAACAATTGTGCGAACAATGTTACTGTTAATGGCGCTCGCTATCGATTTTCGATTTCGAACTATTTTTTGCCCAAAATGCACGAGCTGAACCTGGTTAATATGTGGTTCCAGCGAGATGGCGCTCCATGCCACACAGCACGCGAATCGCTGGACCAGCTGAGAAATGAGTTCGGTGAGCAATTTATCTCTCGCTTTGCACCGCTGAATTAACCGACTAGACCGTGCTATTTGACTCCTGTAGACTATTTTTTATGGGGATACATCAAATCACTCGTCTATGCCAATAAACCAGCGTCATTTGCAGCTTTAGAAGATAACATTACACGTGTTATTAGCGAGATACCAGCTAATATGCTCGAAAAAGTGACTCAAAATTGGATTCTCCGTATGGACCACATAAGACGTAGTCGTGGTCAACATTTACATGAAACAATCTTTAAAAAGTAAATGGCAAGCATTGGTTCATCAAATCGAATAACAATTTTATACACTTTTGCAATTTTCCCGTGCTTTTCTTGGCAATTAAAAACCAGACGCTTTAAAAATCACCCGTTATATCATATTGAGTACACGCAGCTTAAATTGTTTCGTTTTACTATTTAGGTGCAGAATGCTCCAATGGTCAATAAATATGCATGTATGAACGGGACTGGGAAACTAGAATCTATTGAGTGAACTAAAACACTACTGCTACACACTGCTACAACTAGTTACCCTTAGTCCGTTTTTACAGCCAGATATCTATGAGTAAAAACTAAAAAAATTGCATATACTTATTATTAACTGCACATTAAGTTTATTTGTGAATAATTACTCTATTAGAACACTTACGTAAGCTGTTTCGAATTATTTGGACTTAGCTCTGTTTATAAATAAATTATTTAGCCACAACTAAATAAATAGCCATGAATCAAATTCTCCTAAGTACATATATTTAGAAATTTTGGAACAACATTTACTTAATTGCTTCTGTGCTCTTTGAAAGTACCGTGGTTTGACAGCTTTATAGCCGGTTTTTAATTCATAAGTAAAATGACTCCTAACTTTTACAAGGACGCGGAGATATTTTTCACTGGTGGTTCGGGTAAAGTAAAGAGTTTTTTATTTTAGTGTTTTGCTTTACAAATGTCCATCTTGCTAGGTATTTTTGGCAAAGCGGCAATTGAAAAGCTTCTTCGATCATGTGATGTGAAAAAGATCTATATTCTGCTGAGGTGTAAGAAAGGTGTAAGTCCTGAAAAGCGACTGGAGGGTATTAAAGAGTTTAATGTAAGTGCATTTTAGTAATTTCTTTTTTTGTGCGAAAACTCGAATTCCTACGACTAGTTTAAATATTCAATCTCACATATTGAATCAGCACTACCTACATATGTTGAATAACCGGCTATATAGGTATAATATTTCCTAATACACTGTTCGAAAAATCATTCTTTTTTCATTCAAACAAAATATTTCGCCAAGTACGAGTAGCAACAGTAATATCATACTTGCATTTTTTGAAGCATTCTGAAGAAAAAAATTATAATGCATACACTTGCATAAATATGCACACGGAACCTTTCAAAAAACTATTTCTTTATCACGAAATTATAATTAATTGATATACGTATAAGCAAATTTTGTTTCGCCTGAATATGTTGGTAATTCTTGTGTTTTGACCAGTTTTCGAAATTAGCTTTATTATTCGATTCCAAACGAACACAGTAACATGTGCAAGTATATGCGACGTAGTTGTGCATTTCATCTAATTGGGCAATATATTTTTAGTTGTTGATTCGGACTTCAAAAATGTTGGTATTCAGATATCGGAAATAAGAAAAACAGTCTGTGTTGCACTTGTCTATATTAATCTTCTCAGATAAAGTGTTCACTTCTATAGAAATGCTTCAATTCATAGCAGTTATTAACCCTTCTGTCAATGGATGTTTAAAAACCTTCCCATTAATGGAATAGGTCTGGCTGGACCTTCATACATTGTGTATGAAAATTGATGGAACTCAATGAAATAATTGAAGTTTTTTTTGTTATTTTGGACATGTTATTATTTGTATTTTTAATTTAAAGTTTTTTTTACATGACATTAATATTACGAAGCATTTTCTTGACTTACACATTTATGGCATTTATGTAACTGAATACTGTGTTATAAACAGACAGGTTCTTTGCAGGCAGTGCATGCAAATCTGGTTTTCCTTTGTATTTTATCGTTTATTCTGCAAATTCTACACGACTTTTTCCGGCCCGAGTCCACCTGAGCATCCTACCCCCGCGACCCTCATGAAGGATTAGCGGGCCATTGAAAATGAATGAAAAATGAATGAAAGATGCTAATGCTGCGACATCCAACATGTTGTAGAAAAAAGCCAATGGCCATCGCTTCGTCTGCCGTTTACATGTATATTCTCCCAACATTTGATCCATGTCGTCGACGCCAACTTTATATTTGTTGTAAAACAGAATTGCTTCACTCATATATACCCACAAACTGAACAAACATTACTAACTGTAAAATTCACTAATGATCTAATTATCTGGAAGTCATAGGCAATAAACGATTAACAATCAAATACGGAATGTTCAAGTGACCCAATGGCCTGCATACGTCATAAACATAAGTAATTAGTGGAAAACTCCAGGCAGTCGCAAATTTTTGCAAAATACCGTAATAAATTATTTTGTTTATATATAATGCACTAAACAAAACTTACAATTACTTGACGGACTTAAGTAAAAAGAGTTTTTTTTTCGGATGAAATGTTAAATAAATACGTTTCTCCATACAATATGTAGCAAGGTCTAGCCAGACCTATTCCATTGATTCTAGGGGTTGTTGTAGAAAAACATTTTTTTTTCTCACCCACTTAGATTTACAATAATTTATTGTCCACACTAAAGCATTAAAAATATGTACGCTGACAAAGTCAGAAAATTTGGTAAAGATAGCTTCACACTCAATTAGGAAAAAATGGTTTCGAAAATGGAAAAGGTCTGGCCAGACCTACTCATTGACAGAAGGGTTAAGAAAAAGATAGAAGAAGCCAATAGGCCATACTTATCTTGATTTAAATGTCGTATTTTGGATTAGTAAGACCTGTGGTATTTAAGGGTCTGATGTGGATATACTATAAACTTGCTGAAAGTATAGAGTCATATCTCACTTGTTACATATTTTTAATGTGCTCAAGCAGTGCAAGCCTAACGAATTGGACAAGTTGGTTGCCATTTCCGGTGACGTGGAACTTGATGGTCTTGGAGTTTCGCTCGAGCATAGAAAAATGCTACAAAATGTTTCAATATTTTTTCACTCGGCGGCCACAACACGTTTCAACGATCCTCTACATACAGCAATTCTCGTGAATCTCAAGTCAACTTACGAATCATTAAAATTAGCCGAATCTTTTACAAAGCTTAAAATGTTCGTTTACGTATCAACATTCTTTTCTAATTTATATGCAAAACATATTGAAGATAAGGTAAGTCGTATCAAATGCCATAAGCTCCCTCTTTTGGACAACACTTACATTGACTTTATATCGGCAGATATATCCCGCTGTATTCGATTGGAGGACAGCGATCAAAATGGTCGACTCGAAGAATGAAAATGTGGAGCCAATAGTGATCGATGCTATTACAGATAAGTACGCTAATAAAGCTGTTACAAATTGAAAGGAAGTTGGACGATTTATGAAATATCTTGTAGACTAAAAAAAGGATTCCCTAATACGTACCAATTTACAAAACACCTTGCAGAGCAAGTGGTGGACGACTACCGTCACAAGCTACCCGTATCCATTTATAGACCATCTATTGGTAAGTTATATTCTATGAAACTTAAGAGCTTGTCAATTGACATCAATTATATACTTTCAAAGTTATCGGAGCCTTCGAGGAACCAGAACCTGGATACGTAGATAGCTTAGCCGGTATCATGGGTTTACTTGCCGTTTGGGGACCAGGTTGCTAATACAAATTTTGCGCATGTGAATGCTTTTCATAATTTAATCTTTCTCTAACTTAGGTACCATGAAAGTTTTCAGATGCAATAAGAAAGTGACAGTAAACATTACGCCTTTAGATATATGCACAAAGTTATTGCTGATATTCTCGGCAAGAGCAGGACGACTCCCGAGAGAAAGGTAGGGTACAATTTATACTCGTAGATAGATATAGACATAGATTTTTTATCAATGTTTGAGTGTACATAATGGGGGAGCGCTGCGTGACACCAAAGATTCATGTAAGTAAATCATATCATACTCGTATCACAGCGCATTGAGCAGTATGCTTGCTTGTTATCCGATGTGCGCGGAAAGATAAAGAGGAAATCAATATAAATACCGCTGTACCCGAGAAAATGTTCCTGGCTGGTAGTGCCATTGAGTAATCAAATTCTAGTGGTTTGGAATTTGCATTTCCACTATTTGTCTGAAGAATAATATGATATTTAAACTTTTTCAAGTTACATTTTGTATATATGAAGTTCATTACAAATCAAAAAAAAAGAAACTTTTCTTTGATAAATCTATAAGAATAAAACGTTTTTGTTTCTTATTAAATCCAAACTGATCTGAAGTTATGGAACTTGCACTTTATGAAAAGCAGTGAAAGTCAAATAAATAACATGCTAATCTGACATGATGGGCGGTGTACTCCTTTTTGCATAATTTGAAATTATAATACCTACCTACCTACCTTGTGATGTTAAAAGAAAGACTTCCAAAAGCCTAGTTTTGGAAAGCTTATTTTAAACATATTTTCTTGTCAAATTACTTCGAAACATATATTATTTTAAAATTAAAATTTATCGAGACATGTACAATATATATATCTAAGTTAAGCTGTATTGAGATATTTTCAGGATGACGATTAAATCCAAATTTATTTGATAAAACCTGCCACATGATACAGACTTCATCTTGAAAGCTTCTGGTTCCCTATAGCAACCTACCGATCTTCTTCGAGGGTTAAGTACCTAAATTTAAGAGTAGAGAACCCATTCAAACCGTGACTACTTTGCTCAGTTAGTGTAAAAGTGGACCAGGAGACCAGACAGACAATATATAACATATCTTGTGCAGAAATCTTATTTTACTTTATATCTTCACCTGAAAATGTGAGTTCTAACGCGGAACACACACAATAAAATAAGCTAAGTTACCAGCTAAGTTAGTTAAATGCCAAAATCTATAAATAATACATATATTAAAAACATCGAGCTAACAAAGCCAGATATCACTTTACCTGTGTCATTACAACTAATTTTTAGATTCGATAACGCAACTCCAGTCAATACGTGTTCAGCAACTGAATATTTTCCTTGCACTCTTGGAGATATGGGAGATTGTTTAACAAAGGTTTTGCATGACAATCCGTTCGAGAAGGCAATTTGGATACCAGGTGTTATATTCACAAACTCCTCATTCGTCTACAGCACTATGGTAAGTATTAAATTGTAGGTACCTGTGAACTTCACTTACACATCTGGAGCCTTTCAGAATTTCTTTTTAGAACTGATACCAGCGTTCTTTATAGATCTGCTGCTCAGACTTTTCGGTCAGAAGCCGTTTATGATGGGCACTCAAAGAAAGCTCTATATTGCAATAAATGTGATGAATTTTTTTTCAAGAAATCAATTTACAAGCGTTGGAGTTACTGATTATAAAGAAATATTAAACGCAGAAGAAGGGTAGGAAGATCAATATAAATAATAAGAAAGGGCACTTAAAACTTTTTCATTTAGAACTGACTTCGATATTCGAGCCGTTTCGAGGATTTATCGAAACTATGGCGATTTGGTACGCTCAATATATATTATAAGCAGCGGATGTAGAAAATTTCTAATGAATGAGGATGAATGTAGTCTGCCTCGAGCTAGGAAGATTTTAAAATTGTAAGTCAAGGTGATCTTATTCCCTTTCCCATATACTCTTCGATTTTATTTTATTTCCATAGCAAAATATTTGTGTTCAACATTATACGAAGCTGCTTGCTGTATCTCGTAGGTTTTGCCATCTATTCAAGAGTTATGTCATATTTAAGGGGGTGACTTTATTTGTTTATTCACATCACATGTTATTAAATAAAAAAATCTATAAAATAGATATTAACTTCTCCTGTTTTTTGTCATAAACGTTCTTTTACGCTCAGAATGACTTTCGGACCACCTGTTAGACCTCGTGAAAAACTCAGCTCAAATTGATTTCATGTTGGATAACACTTCTAATAAGCAGCTAATGAAATCTACGACTAATGTTCAAAAGAATGTTAAATCAACATACCAAATTCAATATCTCACCAAACGATATCATCAAATCACATTCTCCTCTTAATAGTCGTATTTCCACGAATCAATCAAAACTGTTCCTCCTTATGCCTACCTATTCCGAAATACTGACTATTCAAGATTGCCCCTAGTAAAGGACCACATACCCTTCTTCATTAATAAGTTCAAATCAACATAATTCCACACGAAAACCCCTCCGCAACGCTGAAGCAATGTGGGTCGGTCAGTACACAAAGTTTTGACGACAAAAATTCATTGCTGTCCTTCTGCTCTTTCTCAATCCAGTATTCCCGTCTCTATACAGGAAATCACTTTCACGTGCTCCTCGTCGTCATCATTGATTCATCCCCAAACAAACTGGATCTCCATCATTAGACACGTGCCAGCCGACGACGATGGAAAATTTTTGCAGGCTAAACTTTTCTCATTGAACCCAGTGTGATTGGCTGCCTGTGTGTTGTATTACCCGCAGTTAAATGCTTCAAGTTATGAAACACCATAAGCTATCAATTGAGCCCAGATGGTTGTTTGATGTTTTTATCTATGGGGATTTTGCTCCCTAAATCTACTCAAATACGAAAACTCATAATGAAACCCCAACGCCAACCGATGATGACCGAAAAAGTTTTGTGCATAAAATGTAATTTCATTGACAATTCGAGGATCAAACTGCACGCGAGAGTTTCGGAGTTATTATCCTTTGCTACCCCTGCTCAGCTCCAGGAAAATGAAATCAAATGGGGCCCATGCAGCTTTGGGGTGACCATGAATCAAATCATTCGAAGGATTATAATTCATTTTCGAGATGAGCACGAAAGGATGGAGACAACAATCGAATGGAAATTTCCCAAGGGTAACTTACGGATTTGTTACTATTCGAGACGTGCAATGGGGGCTTGTTTGAGTGCAATTGCAGGAAAATAATTGAATTATTGGACTGATGCTCTTGGGATGTGGTTATAGTTTGCTTCCTGGTTTTCCATTCAATTAAATGTTCCCATTCAATTTCGGGGTGTTATTCGTTTTTATGATGAAACTAGTTTTGTGTAACGTTGATTGGGTTATTTGAAATCTGGACACGTTCGGATTTCGTCTAGACGTTTTAATTAAAATCTTGCAAATAGGAATAAATTTTCAAGTTAAAGTCGAGTGGTGGGCGCAAAAGCCGGATAAATTCGAAGTTGTTGGTGATGTTAAGTGATAACAACTGCAAAATGGCAGGGAGACTACCAACGAGGAATAACTGTCGGAGAAAGACAGTGATGACTGAAGTAATAACCACCAGCAATTATGTACTATGTACAACTGGTCACTTAAAGGGATGGAATGCCAATAGTTATGGAGTATTGACAACCATAAATGAGGCAACCAAAAAAGCTCTCGTGAACTCCAAATTAAAAGAAAATGACACCAAACACCATTCCTGAGCGAGAAAAATTCAAAAAATAGTTATTTTAATCGATGGTAAACACATTGTCCCTTTTTATCGACTGAAAAATCCCTCCTAGCTACCTCCTTGCGGAACCGCTGACATACATTCATCGCGTGATGGTTCCAGCTTTATGTGATGTGCAAGCGCGCAATCCTATCTGTACATATTACGAGTACCTGTGGTTCATTAGCTGTTATTAAAATAAAAATTGAACTTCCCATGTTTCCATTTTATTTACCGCTCAACGAAATGTTACTACTTTTACTTGAATGTTATCCGAACAATCGATTTGTACAAATTTCCTGGACAATTCTGTAGATACCACCTCTTGTGCACATAGCTTTTTTCTAGCTTGGTATCTTCTTTGTGCTCAAATTGGTATTATTAAAAATATTTTAGCAGCAACACGGTAGCGCTGGGTCGCTTATCGCAAGCAATTGACAGATGCATTCACTTTGTCCCTTATTGGTTTGAAACTTTTCGAGACAAGTAAAGCAACATCCCAAAATTTAATATCGTAAATTGAAACGACCGAAGTACAACTTCAGACTTTAAGTCTGACAGTATTGGTTTGTTCAACCGTAGGAGTCGTAGGATAAGCACAAGGTCATTAAAAATCCAGTGTGTATTATACCAAAAACCACCTCGCCGAAGACGATGGATGGCTTTCAGCGTACAGCCCATGATAAAAGCATCAAGAGGATATTAGTCCAACAATGCATATAGAGCTGCACCGTTTACCCAAGATATGCCGTTCTTTGGAGCTTAGCGCAAAAGGCAGTAACCTATTTACGCAACGGCTCTTTCCATTAAACAATCGACGCATATGGGAGGAATAGCGTATAGATCCAGAGGACCTTATTCGCTAATAAGTTCCATGTCTTGCCAAAAGAATGCTTACGCTACCAGAAAGCTGAGAACTTGATGGATTTTTTCGCCACGAGATGTTAAGACCAAAGAAGTTTCTTATCCAGAATCACTTTAGTTATGGTTAAAAGCGCCAGTTTTTTTTATGTCCATATAGTTCTTCAGTTACGAGTACATATGTATAAAAATGTTTTTTTCCCCCGAAAATCGCAATTTTATCAGATTTTTCTACGAAAGCAAATCTTCCCTACATCTGATAGCATTACTTCTCCAGATCCTCAACGGCATACCAAAGGAGGCTTTGTTTACCGTGTAAGCTTCTTACATCGAGTATTGGCAAAAACTGTTGCAACCTTTCAGCTTTCTTGTGATCTTATACACAGTTCTGCTATTTGATATATTCTCAGCTTCTTTGCCTTGATTAGCTTTTATCAGCCTACGGTATTGGAACTTAAGTTCACTACTGCTGTGTCATCCGACACCTTACCATTGTGTAAGACGTGACACTAACTTCAATTGTATGTACCCTTGATAAAAGCTACGAGTTTTTCTGGGATGCCTCTCCTACGCATGGCCAACCCGATAATATCTCGATTCAAACTATCGAAAGTCCTTCCGAAGTCGATAAACAGTAGATGTGGCGGTGACCTGTACTCGATCCATAAGGTGTTTATGTGGTCGACATGTTTGGCGCCCTAGTTTGGCAGGGATGCCATCAATACCCACCACTTTGTTTTCTTGACGGACTTGATTACTCCTATTATTTCGGTTTTGCTGCCAGATACGGTGCAATTTCGGAAACTTTTTGCTTCGAAAGACACATACGAGTTCGAAATCATATCACCGTCGTCTAAGTGTTAAGGACTGTAGCGAAATGATCTCTTCAAATAGTGATCTAATCCTCATCCGAAACCAAAAGGTTACCATCTGAACTCTTCACAAAATGTTGTTTGGAGTTCCGACCTTCTGATGTGATGTGATTTTATAGACAGTCCTACTGTCACACCTGATAGCTCTATACTCTCTACTGCTGAGACCGCTGCAATCCGACCCTTGATTACTTTACGCTCATCGATCCGTCTCCATGTGTTTGCCGTTAGCCATGTGTGGTGATTATTCTACCTTCTACCATACGAGTAGGTGCGTGCCCCAGTGCAAAAACATTTTTCACAGCATTGAAGTGGTTATCTATGCTTTCCTGCATTGTGCTGCTGATTGTTTCTGCTTTTTAGGTAGTATTGAATCTGGTTATGTTTATTTAGTTTGAGGGGCTCCTGTCGACGGATACAGTACGAAGGTGTACAATAGTTAACATAAAATGGAGATCGCGTTCTTTTACGGTTTCGGCTCCACATCGATTTCGAACGTTTAGAACACAATTTATGAAACGGCGGCTGATCGCAGTGTGATCGATCAGGTTGAATGTTCGCTTCCTGTCAGGGTAGGCAGTTGATATTGCAAAAGTCCACATATTGCTCTCTGTTGTCATTCCAGTCACCAAGGCCGTGAACTCACATCACGTGCTTAAGCATTGTATTGACGCTATCTACTTTGGCGTTGAAATCCCCCATCACAGGTGCTATGTCACCATTCGGGGTTTGGTTGTAGACGGAGCGTAAATGACTATAAAAACTTTTCTTATCATCCTTAGTTGCGTCTTCGAACGGAGAGAAACACTGAATGATGGTAATTTTTCTTACTTCACTCTGGAATCCAGCCGTTAATATCCAGTCACTGTGAGGTTTCCAAGATATGAGGCTGCTTCATGCTGCTGGAGTTCAACTTCGGATTTCCACCTGCTCTTAGTTGGTCTACCAGAGTAGAGCATGAAAGTGTTTTTTTGTTTGGGAGTGGTATCCTTGGCATCGTACCACCTTATTTTACTCAGCCCCAAGATGTCTATATTATATGTATCACGTGAACTCACGCTCTAATTAGAAGAATCTGGCGTTTTGAGGCCCTTCTTGGAGTAAGTCGAGAAGGATCTTAACGATCCAGAAACCGATCGTTGTTCGTGTACGATAGCTAAAGGTCGTCAACAAAGTATCCGTCCGTATCCGAGGCGTTGTGTTTCGTTTTAGAGCAATTGGGTTATTTACGGTTGCGGCTTGCTGGGCCACAGACCAACCGACTCTTTTGTGGGAGGGAGGATGGTCGCCATACATCATCTTTCGTTCGCAATTTCCAAAGAAATTTCCAGATAGCACCACAAGGAAGAAGAAGTAGGCCTTAATAACACAGCTGTAGTGGCTCTTTCTCGTCATTTATTTAGACCAACACCTATCGGGAGATGCTGCTCCTTTGGCCTTTGTTAGTCATTTGCCATCCAACTAATGAACATAAATAGTGCTAGGAATATAGAATATCACTAAGCTGGACATGCACGGACAGAAGAGGAGAAAAAAACTAAGAAATGTAATTCACGAATAATAGTGGATGATGAGCGAAAAGAAAAAATAAAAATAAAAAATAAATAAAAACCCATCACGCTGGGAATGGCGTTCATGATTGATCATTGATGCCCAGACCTAGTACTAATGACTCATAATCTACAACAATTTAACAATTTGCTTAAGCTTTAGTTGATTTGGAACTTACCCAAAATAATAAGAGTAAACCAGGAGCCGCAGATCCCACATAGCAAGTAGAAACTGCACAGATAAAAAGGCAATGCACAAATCACTGTTGAATCATTTCAAAGGATTACCGCACTCGGAAGTTATTATTGAAGTTTAAAATTGCAAAACGAATTATTTTTATGGAATTCGAATATGCGTTTAAACATTGAAAAATACACTTAACAGTTTTCGGTTTCAATTTATTGCTGTAATCGAAAAATGTTGGATACTGTTCCCATGCCGTTTATTT
Source organism: Brachypalpus laphriformis (assembly GCA_945910035.1). Classification (NCBI taxonomy): domain Eukaryota; kingdom Metazoa; phylum Arthropoda; class Insecta; order Diptera; family Syrphidae; genus Brachypalpus; species Brachypalpus laphriformis. Next base: position 43,268,864 of record OX246753.1, read on the forward strand.
TTCAGTAGCAATTTATGTTACGTGCTTGTCAAATAAATACAGCGGAGCCCATTTGCCCCTGTCAATTGATGTTTGAAATAATTTACATTTTGCAGATAAATTTGTATTGCAGCGTTTATTTTCTTGTATAACGTGGTTACTTTGCTGCCATGTGAAGGAACCATATTAAGTTAAAAAATTGGTACTACTACAACTATACATTCAACTTAGAGTGGAGAAAACAAAAAGATGCAAAGCCTAAGAAAGCTCCTGGATACGACCTAATCACCAAGGAGGTTTTCAAAGTATTATCCATAAATAAGTTAAGAAGCTTTAAATAATATTTCTTTCATTATAAATGCCGCGATTAGACTAGAATATCCACGGATAGGTACGAAGAATAATAGCATAAGTGCATTTTACCATTTCAGAAAACGTATTTAGAGATGTCATTCATGGTCTCTCTTCCCTGCCCTTAACTCAGTCACCGCTGCAGATAATGAGTTCTAAATATCTCGCGGAATTTCAGCGTTATAAGTTACCCTTTCCTGAAATAGGATTAAATCAGAAAATAAAAACAAAAAAATAAAAATAAAAAGTTCTTATACTGTTTTTCTTGTGGCCACGGACATGTTTCCAGTCAATGGAAAGTCGCGGAAGTCATAATAGTAAACGAGGGAAACCAGCGACAAGAAAAGGTCTTATAGACCAATTTCGCTTCTTCAAATTTTATCCAAAGTATACGAGAGAATATTGCTTGGGCGAATACAGCCAGTTATAGAAGAAAAACATCTTATCTCGGATCACCAATTCGGATTCAGAAGCAAGCATTCAACAGTTGGTCAAGTACTGGAATAAAAAATTTGTTCAAGCGTATCTCTTGAAGGAAAAGAGTTTTTTTTCAACTTAACCGGTAGTATTTCCAACAGCACCAAATTGGCAGTCTGGACTGATGAAAATATTTCAGAATATTTTAAATTCAATCCGGAGTGATTGGACAGGATGTCTGCTTTCACCGTTTCTATTTGTGCTGTAGGAGGAATCAATATATTGAGTTTTAATATAAGAGTGTTCATTTGTGCGGATGATATGATGTGAAACAAGCGACACTAAGCCGATTAGAAGAGTATTGCTGTAAATGGAACCTATAAGTAAATCTAAATAAATCCGAAATGGTGAATTTCAGAAGATGACGGAAATTGTGGCAACCAGGAAAGTTTATATTTGGAGGTGAACCAATTCTGTCTACATCGGAGTATTGTTATTTAGGAACATTATTAACATCATAAATAGGGTTTGAGAAAAATGTTAATAAAATAAAGGATTCGGCATCAATGTGACATTGGAAAACTTTTTGAGTAAAAAGTATTACTCTGAGAGTTAAATGAAATCTTTTTCAAGTTCGGAGCATTTCAAGCGTATGCAGAAATTCATAAGAAAAAGTTCTAAAACTACCAAACTACACGTTTAATTATGCCATAGTAATAAAAACTGATTTGGATATGGTAAACTCTCACGAAGTTGTAACCTTGCCACAATTCTTGTACCTTTGGCATGGCAGCCCTTCTGTGCCAATTTCCTTGTATCCCTGGCCACGAAGTACCTATACATCTAAAAAAAAAAAAAAAAAACACACGTTGGTCTTGCAAAACGTATGTTACTAGGTATATGTTGTAATTTTAGTTAATTGTAAGAAATTAAATAAAGCATTGATTTGATGCATATAATTATATATAGTTATATTTTTCATTATATTTATATGTACATTTATAGCTGTTAAGCACAATATAAGCTAAACTTCCAACATGCGACTGCTATGCCATTATTGGATGTTCTAAAATTTCAACTACTGTATTTATTGTAAAATGAAAATGATTGCAACTAAAGAGCTATTATTATAAAATTATTATTTCTTCGAAAATTTTACCTATCCTTTCGAATTCTCCATTTTATTTTTTTTGTGAAAATTAGTTAAATAGTCATAAATTGAAACTAATAACCTAGTTTCTTTTTAACCATTTTACGTTAGTAAGTATCGGAAATTAGTTCTCGTTGTGTTAAAAACCACGATGTCGAGGATATCGGACAAGTGAGATTTATTTATGAGGTGGGTGCTATATGGTAATACTTTAAACGGCTGAAGCAGTGTTATACAAGTTTAGGCTCCAAGAGATCTGGGGGCAATCTTAAAATATACTTGTACGTCCTGGTTCATCTTCTGCCTTAAGATTAAATGTAAAATGTCGAGTTGGACTTCATTTATGATACTAAAATCTCCTTACTAAGTGAACCGATAAAGTTGGGTAAAACTTGATGTTATGATTGACGGAATTATTGATTTCCCCTCCCCTGTTTAACCAGCGAACCATAGATGATTCCTGAATGTAAATATTATTTTGCCAGTCTCTTAAAAGTACATGGTTTAATGTAAGACGTACCTTAGTTTAGACGAAATTAAAACAAAATAGAAAATTGTGAAGATCTGGAATATATTGTTGTGATGCATACCTACTCGTACGTTTCGTACATTTATCTGACCTTAACTTTATTAATTCCTAAGCCCTTCTACAAAAGTTCGTTAATGTAAATTGGGCGCTGTGGGGCAGCGGTTAGTATGTCGGTCCACTGCGCGTGAGGATCGAATCCCAGAAAACATCAAAACGTTTTTTTACGGTCTCACCTCTCGCAATCGTCTGACAAATATGCGAGAGCATTGTTGTCGCGAGAAGATTCTTAAAAAATAAAAATAAAAATTGTCCCTTGGGATACGACACCAAACTGTAGGTGCCTTCCATTCATGCAAAAAAAAGAACGCAAACAGCAACGGTGGTTGTCAGGAACTAGGCCATAGGCTCTTCATGGGCTGTTTACGCCAAATATACATATTTTTTTAATGAAACCTAAAAGCGATCAGTTAAATATATTTGCTCAATATATTATAGCATAGCTAAAAGTTTCGCTTTATTATCTTAAGGAATTATTGCTTGATTTTACTTTTGAGCAGTGTGAGACCCAATTTCCATGTAAGAGTTAAGGATTTGCCTTTTCATAGACACTGACTATGACTTCAGATGATCTTGACTTAACATAATAAAATTAAAAGTTTTCAGTGGAAATAGATTTTTTTTTTTTAAATACTTTCGATGAAAATTCTTAGTTCAATACAATTCGAATTTCTAGTTTGTTTTAGCAATGTGCAGACTGAAAAAGAAATAAGTAAATACAGACATAAATAAAATAAGAGATATTTTTCTAGTGACACTTTCCACCATTGATGATTTGCTGACCAACTTTTTATCGTTACATTCAAATAACATTAATTGATCGTAAAGCAAACGATTTGTAAGTTTAATAGCATTTTGGGTACACAAATAAAATTTGATTTAAATGCAAATTATTTCATTTACCTTTCTGTCAAAACAATTTACATACATACGTTTATACTAGAAATACATTTCTAAATTTAAAATGAGCTATTGATCTGAAATCGCATAGTTTTGCAAATTCTGACAATTTCAAAATAACTGTGATGTTTATAGCCTTTCTCTGGGAACCGTATTCCGGGGTTCATCCGCGAACTCAGATCCTACCTAGGAAAGTTAATTTTTTGTATTAATTTTTCAAGTGAAACTTCTTTAGCGGGACTAGTGAATCGGAATGACCTCAACACAAAAATTAAACATAAAACTATCAACCACGCTGAGAGGTTCTTGCCCGATCATTGAAATCAAGTAGCGTCGGACGCGGTTAGTACATATTAAGATGGTGGACCGCTTCTGAACACGGCGTGTTTTTGGCATTTCGGTCGTTTTATAAGTTGATGTAGATAGAAGTGGTAATAAGAGCAAACTATGCTGAAATCTAATTACTGCTGTACTTACTTAGATGGCGCTACAGTCCGGGGTGGACCTGGGCTTCAACCAGCAAACCTCTCTAGTTGGCGCGGTTACAAGCCAGCTGCCTCCAGTTGCGCACGCCAAGTTGGTTGAGGTCCCCCTCCACTTGTTTGCGCCACCTACCACGAGGTCGTCCTCTACTGCGTCGTCCATCCGGGGTGGATTCGAAGACTTTCTTAGCGGGAAGGTTGGGCTCCATCCGCTCTACATGACCCAGCCATCTCAGTCGCTGTATGTGAACTCTTCTGGCTAAGTCGATGTCCTTGTACAGGTCGTATAGCTCGGCATTGTACCTTCTCCTCTACTCACCGTCTATGCAGACGGGACCAAAGATCGCTCGAAGAACTTTTCTCTCGAAATAACCAAGGGCATCCTCATCCGGTTTTCTCAAAACCCATGCCTCTGCGCCATACAGCAGGACTGGGATGATTAGTGTCTTATAAAGAGTTACATTAGTAGTTCGAGATAGGGCTTTGCTACTCAATTGCCGTTTTAGCCCATAGAAACAACGATTGGCAAGAGTAATTCTTCGTGTGATCTCCCTACTGATGTTATTTGCGGAGTTTATCATAGAGCCTAGGCAGACAAAATCCTTTACTACCTCAAAATTATATCTGTCTATTGTGGCGTTCTGTCCAAGACGCCGATGTTGGGTGTCCTTTTTTGTAGACAGCATATATTTTGTTTTGCTTTCATTGACCGCTAGACCCATCTTTGCTGCCTCGATCTCAATACTCGTAAATGCCCCATTGACGGCCCGCTAAGTTCTTCCGATTATGTCTATGTCATCGGCATAAGCCAGTAGCCGTACAGACTTGTAAAAGATTGTACCTCCGGTGTTGGCTTGTGAGTTTCGTACAATTCTCTCAAGTACTATGTTAAAGAGATCGTATGATAGCGCGTCGCCTTGTCTAAGACCTTTCCTGACATCGAACGGTTCGGTGATGTTCTTACCGACCTTGATAGAGCAGCGAGAGTTCTCCATCGTCATTCTGCACAAACGGACGAGCTTGGCAGGGATGCCAACACTAGACATGGATCTGGTCTCTATACACGCTATCATAGGCAACTTTGAATTCGATGAAGAGGTGGTGCGTATCTATTTTATATTCATGGGGTTTTTTCCAAGATCTGCCGTAGTGTGAATATTTGGCCAATTAGTGCTTTAGAGCCATTTTAATATCTACCGAAAGTCATGTGACTTTACCGGATGTTAAAGGCGGACATAAGCGAAAATAGAATAATCGTCTTTAAATCCACCCTGTTGCATTAAGAAAGCTGATTACTTCTCCGATATCTCTATTAGCTTTTCAAATATGGGTTTGCCAAGTGTGCGCTGCCTGGCCGTACCTAAAGCTAGACACTTGCAAGGGAAATGGAAAAGTGTTTCTATCTCGTTAGCAATATTGCAGCTGCGGCAAGTGCATGAAATGCAGTGCCTAGTCTGGTCGCGTGGATCCCAATGGACGAGTGGCTGTACGTATCGCGATAATTCTAGCAATATCTGCACCGTTTCGGTTTTGTATATTTTGTGTTCTATGCTAGTTGTATTTTGGTCACATCTGCCTAGATATGAGTACGATGTAATTCTGCAACCCGTGTCACCTGTTACTAAATAAATAAATTGCGCGAAGATATGTACTTCCCGTGAGAGCCCCCAACGAAACGGGAATCGCCTCCACGAGGAAGCTGTCAAAGGTAGATCCCGCCTTGCAAGTTCATCATCTGGCTCATTCCCTCTATGTTGCCGTGTCCCGGCACCTAGAGGACCGATAACCCATTGGGACGAGTTCCTCTTCATACTGTTCGACCAGTTTGGAAGATAACGTAGCGTAAACTATTGCCTAATAGCAACCTGGCTGTCAATGAGGATGGAAGTGGTACTAAAGGGGGTAGAGTTTTTTTTTGGCGTATAAGGTAAGCCTCTCGTACAGCAAGTAGTCCGCCTGAAAAACAGTGCACGAATCCGGCAGTTAATAGGATTTTGATATAGGGGTAGTAAAGCCGCTCAAATCACACCTAAGCCAAAGTATTTGGGCAACTGTTTCGATAGTTAGATAATCGGTAGTTTCACAACTCACGTAATAAAAGTAGCTTCTGGCCTCCGACAAAGTAGTAATCTGCAAAGTGAAAAGCCAGAGCCAGCACGTGAGTTGGAATGTATGTTTGCAATGCGCGATAAAGCGATACGTAGATATATAAGAGAAAGATGGTTGGGTAGGGCATGTTCATAAGTGAAGTATGATTTTAGGTCGGTCTCGATTATTGCGTTTACGTGACGGATTGAATCCCGATTTAAAAAAAAAAATAAAAATAAAATCAATTCGGTTCGAGTAGCATATAAACGCAGATCGGATTCAAATAGGATTGGTTCGATTCGACCACCAAGTTTTCTAACTCGTTTCCTTTTATTACAACGTTACAACGTAAACGCGGGTCGAAGCTCAATATTGTTCACTGCGTCCGATCTCTCAATCCGGTAATGTAAACATAGTAGATGCATCAGCTGTTGTGTGCTGCGTGTATGTAGAGTTTATGTGTTAAAATAATACGTTGTATTGAAGTGAAGTTTTATACTATCGGGGTTAAGAAAAAAAAACTGTCTTTATTTCATATATTAATACGTGAACACGAAACTTATCGTACGTTTTTTTAGTATTTATTATAATAGGAGGGGGATGAACCTTATATCATTTGAAAGGTACTGTGCCATAGATGTGTAGAAAAAAAAAATACATGTGCGTATGTAACCGTTAAGTTAGGTCGAATTTCCGCCACACGCGATAGTAGGACATATTATTTTGAGAACATTCCCAGTGATAGCCTGTATACCCATATCCTCCATTCAAGAATAATATTAATTCACATGCTAAAGTTCTCGGCGCACAGAAATGCCTACATTAGCTTTTATGACGATCTGCATGACCAACTCAATTTTGTTGTGGTCGAAATGCCGAACATACTGCTGGGCAGATTATAATATTTGACCCATCATTTCACAACTTAGAGTCCCAAGAAAATTTAACCACCTACAGAGTTTCGTGTACTAGCAACATCTAAGGGAAGGTACTTTCACGTTAATAAGTGACTGTTTTTTATGATAAACTCCAAAAAACGGCTCTACATACACTGTTGAACTTGCCTCCTCTTGATACTATTATCATGGGCTGTACTGTCAAAGCCATCCGTCGTCATCTGTGGGGTGGATTTTGGTATAATACACTCTGGTTTTTAAAGTTTTAATGACCATGCGCGACACTTACCCTATGACGCAATGACACCAGACTTTTGAGACTATCGTCATAATACAGACTCTGTGCGCTACGGACAATCAGCGGCTTTCGAACCGTCTCTGACGAAGCTGCATTTGTCATAGCTGTAATTGAGTCATCACGACGCCACTGGTATCAAGGTGATAAAAATTGAAGAAAGGGCAGCGTCAGCAGCTATGTGGCAAGCTCGTTGGGCTAATACAACAAAAGGCAGATGGACATATAAACTTATACCGACAATCCAAGACTGGATAAGTCGAAAACATGGAGACTGCAACTACCATCTAACGAAGTTTCTGTCTGGCCACGGTGGCTACCGCAAATATCTACACCGATTTTGACACGGCAACTCACCATCCTGCCCGGAATGCCCAGGTGAAGATGAAGATACGGAGTATGCAGTGTTTTACTGCACACGTTTCACGGCATGGAGAATTACTCTGCCAAGTCCGTCATTACTCCTCGACCATATGTTACGGTCGGAAGAGAATTGGATGGCAATATGTTCCTTCGTAACAACTCTACAAAAAGAGCTGCGGAAAATAGAAAAGCTTAGAAGAGCAGCTGAAGCAGCGGAAGATGCTGACACAAGAAGCATAGTATAAATTGCTAACCAGCCCCGCGAAGTAATACCTAACGGCAGTCCCGCGGGGAGAGTGGTTGAAGTGTGTAGGGTGTGTGTTTAGACTTTTGGCTGTTGCGTAAATTCAAAGTCGACTTTGCTGGTGTTCAGGGGTCGAAACGCCGTATCGCTGAACCGATGACTCGTCACGTAATTTATATGTATGTTGTTACTAGATCTGCCAACAACACAATACAATTTACATGGCTACTCAACAGTTCACACATACGGCCATTCGACCCCAGGACTGGCTTCGGCCAGAGTCCGAGCCAGGAATGAAATGTTGTCGAATTTTTATGAATGGTTCCGAAACCATTCAAGAGTCTCGTGCTGATGTCTTCGTGGAAGACCACAACATGAGGCTTTACTTCTCGGAAGGTAAATATGCGTCTGTTTTCCGAACGGAAACTTATGCAATTCTATTGGTCATGAACTATTATACCTATAGACAGTCAGGCTGCACTTAAAGCCTTGCTCAACCCTTTAACTATCAAACTGCTTATATTTCTTGAATATAATAACTCTTTGAACTCCGTCGGAAGACTGAATGCTCTATTTCTTGTTTGGGTTCCAGGTCGCACTGTGATCTTGGGGATTCAGATCTCCAATGAGATTGCTAGGCGAGGCTCAGAGGAGCATTTCTCGGTACCCTAACCCGCATTGAGTCTTTCTGCGTCCAACGTTAGGGCTTCTATTGACGATTTCGTTTCTTAAGAGCACAATTCTATATGAAAATACTTTACAGGATGCAGGTTGACAAAACGGATGTTTCCGGACGCCTGTAAGAAACTCGCGGCGATATTGGTGTTTCTCAGCAGTAAAAACATCGGACAATTAAGTGGCGCCTTGACAGGCCACTTCGCTTTCGCAAAACTTCTTAGCGTGGTAGGCTTAGCAGAACATTTTCTCTGCGAGTGTCCGGTTTTTGCTCGTATCAGGTGTCAAATCGTCGATACTGATGTGGTGAGCGCTTGCACTATGAAGCGCCTACTTGGCTTTGTTAGAAAGACAAGAAAATTTCGATCAAATGGTTAAATCAGTGTTTTGCTCTCTGGTAGTATAATAGACCAGTTGCATCTGAGTGTCCTAGTAGAACGTTTCCTATTTGGACAAAAAAAAAATAGTTTAAGAGAAGATAAGATGAGGTCGATTGTATAAAAAACTACTTACATGTATGCAAAGACGAATGGGAATTGTTACCTAAGATCACTACAATACTCCAGGTAAAGACCAACCTCACCTGACTTAACTTATTTGTAAACTTCGCTTAACTCTATCAATCCCTTGAAATATTATATATCATTACATGCCACCAATATGGTCTTAACAATCCGGACAGTATTGTCTCTAATCTGACCAGCAATGTATTACCTTACATTGAGTTTTGGATTTAATTTTCTCTTATACGAGTACATTGCTCGGGTTCCAAATATCCACCGAGATAAGTTTAAATATATTTACCAAACCATTCACCGTCTGCCACACATTACACAGGAAAATGTATCTATTTTCAAAACTCCTTTTTGAAGTAAAATTCCATTATTAAGTACTAAGAAAAAAAAAATGCAAACATAATTCGTTACATTCCACAGCACTATTATTACCATTCTACCGAATAATTTCTAATTATGGTTACGTTATGTTTCAACTGCATTATCCTTTTCTGCGGGTGATAGTAAAACCCTTCTCCATTTGCGTTTTCAAATTCGGAAAACAGCTCAATGTTACATTCAACTAATCCAACCTACCTGTGCGTATTGCATTTAATTTTAAATATATTGCCAAATGTGCGCACAAATATCCAGGACATAGATATCAACTACTCTCACAGGCGACTAAATTCTTTGCACAGTTGTCCTTAGTCCTTAAACGAATGAAATGCACGAAGCAGTCTCTCCTTTGAAGCCGGGTGCATTGTTCGGTGGAAATTTATGTCGATGGGGGCTTTGGGTGTGAGAAATATACTCAGATTTCCTGCAGTGAATTTGATAATGCACATGATGCACAGTAGAATGTCCTTTATTGTAAATGCGATGAATTGAAAGTGCAAAACACTGATGGTGGCTGGTTCCGTAACGCAGTGGGGCGAACTGTAAATGAAGGACTTACGATACCACCGTGCCACGCTACATGGTGAGACTTGTTGTTGTGATGTTTTATTTTTTATTTTTTTGTATTTTGTATGGCCGACATGGGATTTGGGTTTTGTTTAGTGCAGTCGTACCGAGTCCTTGTAATGTGGTGTACGACAGAAAAGATACTCGGCGCCTTTCGTTAAAGAACAATGTAGGAAGGATTACAAATAAAAGAGGCATCTATTGATTCTGGGCGGGGATTCTGACCCACAGCTTGTTGGTCTATTGCCGAGTAAATACCTGAAATTTTGCCCAGAAAGCTATATAACCATGTGAGGATGAGAGGCCATTGTTACTGCCAGTTGAATGTCTCTTGCTTGTTGGTGCATTTATAATAATGGAATCACAATTAAAAGCCACGGACTCTAATGTTATACCATGGGACTTAATTATAATAGCCCCTAATGACCACTAGCCTCATTGCTCTGATCGAAATAATATTTCAAACCATTTCATCAAGTCTTGAAATATTTATTGTTTTGGAATTGACAATCTACCGCGGAATATGAAACCCCTTTGCCCAAAGGTACTCAAAAATTACTGCTCATGCACCCATATAATAAAAACACCAACCCGAACCGCATTTCAATGCCCATGAAATAATTTGGTATGGCTTGAGGATTGTGTTGTGTATTCTCTGCCGTGTAACCACCAACACCACCCACCCGCACAACTACACGTAATATCTTGTCCTGCAGCAGTCGTACTCCCGCGAGTGATCAATCACAGTCGGTTGCCAAAATACGTTGCGGTTCCCTTATCGGATGCCAAATTGCGTGTCGGTATTCCCGAAGGAGTGTAACCTGTTTCCTCATCCCTGAGTACTATGCTTTGTATTGGGAATTAGAAGTCAAATCGAATTTAAAACAACATACGCATGCACGAGATGTGAAATCGCAAACAGTGAGTAATCCACTGAACATGTCTCGCGTGTCATGTGGTATATCTACACTGCAGGCCAAAAGTTTGAGCCCAACCTAGACAACTGATTTCATTCGTGGATGGAGATTAAATTCTTTGAATTGTGTTAAGTTTTTTTACTTAATTTTTTTGCCTGAATAGCACATAACACATTTAGATAATAAAAGTCAGATTTTACATCTACGTTAACAGTGGGAAAAACCGCTTTTGTGGTTTATTGACAAGTGTTTAGGTTGTTTCTAATTATTAAATTTTACGACTTTTGGTTGTTCATTCAGTACTTGTTTACGACTCCTTACATCAAAAGGGTTCTCAAATCCCAAAATTTGTCGACCTGGATTTCAAGGGTCTTACATTATAGCCACACTTTGAAGTCACAGGAATTTATTTCAGATTCTTCACGTCTTGAGTACACGACTCATTAAAAATCGGAAAAGTCGCGGAAACTACAATCGAAGAACGATCTGCAATCATTACCCTTCTTAAGGAAGGCAAAACACAGCGGAAAGTTGTTGCGCAGTTGGACGTATCTAGGAGCTGCGTTCGACATACCATTGAACGGCACGCTCAAGCCGGAAGTCTTGAGGATAAACCCTGGTCAAGACAGCCTAGAGCTACACCTAAACACTAGAATTGGCTAATAGTCGCAACAAGCAAACAAAGAAGATGAAAAATAGCACCCGAAATACGCGCCGTAATAAATGAAACACAAAAAGAACCGCTCTCCTTGACAACAGCCAAACGAAGACTAAGACATGCTAGAATAATTAGGTGAGTCGCTGTTCGAAAATCCTTGCCACGACCAAAAAACAAACAGAAAGGGCTTGAATGGGCCAAAAAGCATAAAGAGAAGAAGATTTCAACAGAGTTTTATGGAGCGATGAATCCAACTTCGAGGTATTTGGCATAAAAAGCAGTCTTCGTTTGACGTAGCGCTGAAGAAAAGATGCTACCAGACTGTATGTTTCCTCCCGTCAAGCATGGAGGCTTCTGTTTCTCTGGGGATGTTATAGTCTGGGTATGTTTCTCTTCAAGTGGAGTGAGAGATCTGGCTCGAGTGATTGGAAAAATGAATATGGCGGCATACAAAACAATATTGGAAGAAAACGCTGTGACCTCTAGACTAAGACTAATTGGCGAAGGTTTCGTATGTCAGCATGACAACGACCCTAAACATACGTCAAAACCTTGCCAAGACTACCTGAAACAGAGGGAAGATTAAGAAATTTTACAAATCCTGATATGACCCCCGCAATCAACAGCTTAAAACACAATAGAATTATTGTGGAAGGAACTAGATAGAAGGGTCCGGGATCAATGCCCATCATAAAAATCTGCGTTGTCGAATTTACTATTGGAGTGCTGGAGCAATATACCACAGGCAACAATTCAAACACTGATAGCTAGAATGCCAAGAATTGTAAAAAAAATGATCAAGTGTATAATAAAGGTTGCTTTTTCGATGAAAAATCAGTTTAAGTCATTTCTTCTTCTTCTTATTAATAAATTCGTTTATGTTAAGAACAAAATGAAAATATTTTTTTTCTTATTTCGGTTTCATAATATCTATATATTCCCCGATCGATTTACATGATTATTATTCTACTAAAGAGGTTTTTTCGATGTTAGAACTTGTTTTTCCTTCGAGTACTTGGGGTGGGCCCAAATTTTGGCCTGCAGTGTACCTACAAGTGCGAGCCATCAGCTCCTGCCAGAGTGGGGACGGATGTCAGTGGCTTTAGGCGCAAAACGGAATGCATAGTTTTTGTGTCAAATCAAATCTATTTTTAGGGGCTCAAGTACGAAAAGATTTTTATTACCTACGAACACCTAAGAGTATGCAGTAAATTTTGATTTCTTTGGAATGTAATCAGTGTTCTGTTGCCCACTTTTGGGAGGAAAGAATTTTATGAAGTGGTAGTGAGAGATTGCTGAGAGGATGTGACGTCAAATGTCGGAGTTCTTAAGTATGGTAACTGCTAGGTCAGGTAGTTAAGGGTCATGTGGCGCAGCGTTTAAAAAACCTAATTACGCTGATGAAATCGGGGTTCACACAACTAAAAGCAGGGAGGTGCGTCTGTGCCGCGAGATAGATGACGTGAATACGCCTAAAAAGTCCGCCAAAATATCGTTTTATGGTCATTGGTATAGGAAAGAAAAGAATTTACAAAATTAACAATAAAAAAAAGGAAATTAAAGAATTAAAGGAACAAATTATTATTCCATAATAATCTTATTGATGACTAGCTGCGTTCGGGGCTCTGTTCGCATATACATATGTGTATTTCTCAGCTACGGAACGTACTAAACGCACTAAAATTGTTTGAGAGCTAAAATGTGCTTAGAACGTCTCTACCAGTGGTGCCAGTCGGCATTTGAACACCCATTTTTGCCTCCCTGCAGCTTTCCACGGTTGACTACCTTTCCTGGTGTTCCGCCGCAACCCTTGCTTTGCTAGAGAGTCCGCCTTTTCGTTACCCTCGGTCCATTCGTGCCCTCTCACCCAGAGCAGCGTCATTTAATTTCGAAGTTAGCACTTATTGAGTTTCTAAACAGCTACCAATGTCATTGATGTATTGATATCTGCTTGTTCCATGCGTTTAATCACTCATTGATTATCCAGTGCTAAAGTAATATTTTTACCAACAACCTGACCATCTTTCAGGTGAACCAGCGCATGCAAGAAGGCAATCATCTCGGCTTAATGAACTGAGGTACATTTCCCCAAACTAATATGACAGACTAGTTATATTTCTTCTGAAAAGATACATGTCTCCGCTTTGCTATCCTTTATGGACTCATCAGTAAAGATAATTATATCACTAATCTACCTTTCCAGAATTGCTCCCGTTCCCGATAAGAGTTGTGGGATACCTTTTCGTAACACGCATTCTCTTTATCCATCGATGGGCGTATTCAACTCCCTTATCTCGATTTTCATGAGATCCAGAATTTTTATATGTCCGCAGATAGTACCGCGGTAATGCCAGATAACATCTCGGTGCAGACGAAGTGTCGTTGATGCCGCCGCTTTCTTAATAAATACTCGTAAGTCCAACGGCAGACTACCTAGGATCAGTTACATTGCACAGTTCATATTTTAATGGCCCATATTACACCGTGGGTCCCTTAACCAGCCAGACGATGGACCTGATCCAGATGCATCTTTACAGTTTTCTGGGAGGCTTTTCCACCATACAACTGACGCGTATGGTGTGCATCCAGTATGCGAACCTCGGCAAGATTCCCCACCTAGATTCTTCACATACTCGTTTGCATTGATGAAGCATCCTTCTCGCCTTCCGGATTTCTCTTCTACGTGAAAGTTCAAAGTTAGTCTATTTTCTATATGTACACAGAGATACTTAACTTCCTTGATCACCTTTAGTTCCGATTCGAAAAGTGTCAAGGGCTGAAACTGCAGATCTTTATTCTTCATTGTGAATATGATTAGATCTGCCTTTTCGCTTTCCGCGAGCCCTTGTTCCTGAAACCACCACTTAGATAGCATTCCTCATGCTGTCTGCTGTAACATTCATGAATTTCCCTCTTGCCATTATTGCTATGTCATCGGTATATCCCACAATGTTCATGCCAGCCTCCTCAAGTCTTTTCAGGAGAGAGTTCACAGTTATGAGTATGTATGTTCCACAGGGTGGGTGATAAAATCCCTTCCTGCGGGAAACCTCTGCTTACTCTTCCTCTGAGTCTTAAAGTTCCCGTCTGAATATTTTACGCCCTATTTTCGACCATATTGTCCACCCATCTCACCACTAATGGGTTTAACCCTGCGTTTTTCTAAGGCTAATCTGAGATTTACGAGGCATATTTTATCGCACGTACCTTCTATATCCATTATTGTGGTCAATGCAATACTTTCGGTATGTATCTCCTCTTCCCCAACGCCCACAACCTGGTGTAGCGCTGTTTCGATAGACCTACCAGTTCTGTATGCATGTTTTCTACTATTCAAAGGATTCACTTTCAGTGCAGTTCTCCCCATATGGTCCAACACAATCATTTCCATTGTTTTCAACAGAAATGATGTTAAGCTGACCGCTAGGCAGGTAACGTATACAACACTAAGCCTAAGTACAATAAAATATAAAAGTCCGATTTAAGCTGAATTAATTTGAATATACTTTATTTGAAAGACCAAGCATATGGCACTCATATTTGCAAATGGTTTTGAGCATGTCATCATCACCGCGTCTGTCCTTGACCAAGCCTTTCTGCCAGTTCATTTTTTTTAATCATTTTTCGAGCAGTAGCGGCGATATGTCACAAAAAAGATGAACAATGTTGGTTTCCAAGGCATGCATTTTTGCTGGTTTATCAACAATCATATACATATGTATAAGCCAGTAACTTCACACATTCATATATAAGCTGCGGATCTTGGAACATTCTTCGCTTAGACTTTGTTTAATGGATTGACTTGGTTTTTTTAAGCGGTCTTCGAAAATGTTAATAGTGAGAGGTGCACTACTGGCGATTGGCGAATTCAGCTGCGTAGGCGTTGAGAGTAGGTTCTTTGGTTCAGTTGTTTTGGAACGGGTTTTAGACATGGTGTTGGTGTTTTAGCAACTCTTGTTGGTATCGATGAGAAAAAGTGCGAAAATAAATTGCAGAAGTCTGGCGTTTGATTTTTGTAATTTGAAAAAGAAAGAAAAACATTTTTTTTAGACTTTTTGGAACTTTTGAGGAATTTAATTTGAACGTCTAACTAATGTTAATTTTTTCGCGTACTTTTGGATTTTTATGGTGAGGGAAAGCACTATAATTTGTTGGTTTTGCCGGACGAGAAAAAGTAGCCGTCTATGCGATTTTACACATTCTGTCTCGATCTTACTGCATGCGCACTGCAACAGCACTGCAATATTATTATTGGTTTCCGTTGCCATATGGCACGCCCTCCTGTTGAAAACATATCTCGTTCATATCAATGTCTTCCACATTTTCAAAGAAATTTTCATTGATCATAGTCCGGTAACGATCTCTATTGACCGTAATGCGAGGTCCGGTCTGCGAAAGGCTTGCCCGTTCATATACACCCATAGCATCGATGAAACCTTGTTGAAGATTACCAATATTGCTATTAACAAACCCGTTAAGCCAACAATGATCCTTATTGCTGAATATAATTTTGCTATAAAACAAGGGGTCAGCTGCAACTGCTCCAGAGCCCTACTTGCTGACTCTTGTATGGGTATAGGGTGAGATATTTGTACAAACGTGTCCTCGTACTGGATGGACAGAGTCCCAATAGCTGCAACCTTAAACATTTTCGCTTACAGTGGTCTTATTCTCTCCAGTATGCACATTTCTTTGACGTGTTGGTGTTTGCACTAATTAGACAGTACGTGGTACGAAATCTATTCACAGTTCGACGGATGGCTTGTTTAGATAGACGATTATGTTCGCCATAAAAGTCGCGAATTAACAGCGATGCTTTTAATTTGGTACCGTGGGACCGTGGAAAAACTTTTTGGTGTTTTCTGGGATTCGAACTTGGAACTTCATGCGCACTAGTCTGACACACTAACCACTTACGTTACAGCGTGTCCAGTCCAGTGTACAAGTGTAACCTTTTTTTTCGTCAGTACTAACAAAAACCTATGCTCTCTTCGCTGTTCTCATTTGTTCCATTTCACTTAACGATATAATGTTACTGGTGACAAAAATGATTTGAAGTTATTGGAAGCTATTGTACAGCACAGTATCGGCTTAAATAGTGCAGTGGAATCATAATGTGGACCTACAAATTTCTTTCTGAGTGTTTTTATGAAGATTCAAAGAATAAAACAAAAAAAAGTGGCCAGTAAGTTGGGCGTAAAATTCAGAGACTTGCCTGCATAGCAACCACTGGCGCCATTAGAACCACCCCGACCGCAGCACTTGAAACAATTCTCTTACTGATTCTGCTAGAGACTTATTTGTTAAGAAATCACCTGCGATGAGTACCTGGCGCCTAAAAGAATCTAACCTATTGAGACGGGGCCACACAGGCCACCACAGCATCTCAAGATAGGCTCACTTAGACGCCACCACAGACTACCTTCCGCCATCCCCCGACTTAAGCCTAAAGGTCAAAATGGTCATCCCATCAAGGGAACACTGGAAAGACAGTGGGGCCTTTAACCCGCATAGTATTTCAGTCTTCACTGACGGGTCCAAAACAAACGAAGGAGTGGGTTCGGGTATCTACTCAGCGGAACCTGAAATTGCAATATCACTAAGGCTTCCGAACCACGGCAGTTAAACGAAACTTGTTACTAGGAAAGAGATTGATATTTACATAGATAGTCAATCTGCTATAAAGGCCATCTCATCCGCAGTTATAAAATCGATGCTAATAAAACGCTGCCACGAGGAGCTTAAAATGTTCATCCATAGCCACCATGTAACACTCTGGTGGGTCCCAGGCCACAACGGAATTACAGGGAACGAGATGGCGGATGAATTGGCAAGAAAGGGATCAGAACAAGACATGTCAATGGTCCAAAGCGCAGTCCTTCCTTTCATTCCTAAAACTTGTTAAATCAGACATAGCACTTGACTTCGAACGACAAGCAGAAGAAAGATGGAGAGCGCTTCCATCATATCGTGTATCATATCATAGAACTAAAAGACGAAGAGGGGATGAATTTGAAGCAAATTATTCAACATCCGGCATTAATCTATCAAAAATGTGTACATATAACTTGAAAAAAAAAAATCACCAACAAAAAAGGGCAGCAATTGTGGATGCTGTACAGAGTGCAACTAAAGAAGAAATTGGTAGAATGCATGATACTATATTTTTAAAAGATCCTGAAACCACACGTTTTTCAGCGGGAGAAATATTTAATATTAATACAACACCTACAAAAAAAAAAGAAATAAAGTTCTTTTCTCTTACTCCTTATATGCCGGGGGGAAAAAAGATTGAGTCTTTTTAACTAACTATCTAACTGGAATGTTTTGGAAACTTCGGCTGAATCAAACCTTCAAGATATTCTACAGCACACGGCAAACACAATTTTGCAAAGGATAGGTGAAGAAAAAATAGCTTCGAGTACCTCTTTCACTCAAATCTACTTTGAGTTCTAAAAAAAAAAGAGGTGAAAGTTGAGTTTTTTTTTATCAAATATACTTTGATTACAGTAATATTACATATACACATTGTATTTATCATAACATCCTAAAATTAGTTTCGTTATTGCTTATGATGAATGGCGATACAGAAAAGTTTGAGGCTATGTATCCAGAGAAATTAAATTTCAAATACCGAAAGGGGACGGACGATATTAGGGACCATTGTTATGGATAACGTTTAGTCGTTTGTAACTTTTCTCGTCTCCACTGATGATGAAGACATCAATAAAAAGACGCTAAATGTTCAGTACGTCACAGGTATTTTTCCCAATACAAAAAAGGAAAAAAAAAAAGGTATCAGATGCATTAAGTGTTTCCTTTGGATGCATGAAGGTTGCGCAGAAATACGGATCCTAAGTGTATAAATGCCTGCCTTGATGATTGCTTTTAAATTTAAGATCAGAAGTATTCTTTTCATAATAGTTTCTATTTGTGATGGTAATAAGAAGATGATATGATATGCCCCCATATAAGGACGGTATATGGGGGCGAAATAATGTTTTAGAAATTTGACTTGTTTTTGTTTAAGCTAAGCTTGTCAAGTATAATTCAATTTAATTCAATTTACTTTTAATTTACAATAGCCTTGAGATGGTGATCTCATTTGTGCCCATTAGAATTAAAAACATTACATTATTCACATACATGTCAAATTCAAGATAAATATTAATATTCATACATACATATATATTTGAAAATAATAAGATAAAAACTAGGGATATATTTTAATTGACAAAAAGTAAATTGATTGTTAAATTTTATAACAATTGCAAATAAACGTACATATCCTTAAAAAATATTGAAAATATACAGGATTTTAAAAGGGGGGGTGGTATTAGGCAACTCTACCCTACCTCTTTAGTGCCATTAAGACAACAGAACTCTTCTCAAAATTCGGATAATATGAATGAAATTTCGGAAATATGTAAGAATCCTAAGTCATCATCACTTTATTTTTGTCTACCTGTTGGATTTAAATATATAAAACAAGATCGATAAGATGTAGCTGAGTAAGAACACAATGGTGAAGCGCTGCACGGGTGTTTGTTGTTGGTAATCCAAATGCTTGGCACATTTTTTTCCACTCCTCGACTTTTTTTTTATATATCATATTTTTATAGCGTGGATTACTCAAATCCCATAGAATATTGTTCCTTTTTACTAGCTCGATTCATTTTTCTGTCCTGACTGATCTTTTTTTTTTTGTTTTGTTCTGAAATATCAAAAAGTGGCGCTGCCTGAAACTGAAGTTGACTCCACTTCAACTTCAGATACAAGCTTCGGCTTCACATTGTGTTCGCAGTAGTGGATGTGTGTGTATTTAACTTTGACAGTGCTACGTACTACAGCTTCACCATTGTGTTCGGGCAGTTAGGTCGTATGCTCCAGTGCTTCTCTAAGCCTTTTTTTGGGTTCAAAGTTTGAGTTTATGTGGCCAGTATTATTTGTTAATCATCAAGTGCGAGTTTGCTATAAAGAAATCAAGACATTATTCTGTCGGTTAATCTAACCTAGAACTTCTGAATTGTTAAATCGATTTTGGTGATTTTTTTTTATTTGAAGACACATATTCCCAAAAAGTATTGTCTGGATTGCTTCCCCATGACGGTGGAAAAAATACAATAACCTATGCGAACCCACAAAATGCAATATCTCGCGAACTGTTGAAGATATAAATATCGGATACTATTTTAAAGATATTTCCACAGTGAACGCATATTTCAAACCATAAATTCGGATTCTAGTTAAAATTATCATGTCAACGATATATCACATGCATAATATTCGAAGAAAAAGAATATTTATCATCCCGTTTACTTGTACATGAGCCACTCACCCACCTCTTTGTATGAAAAATGGCGCCGGCTATATCTCGAGACCAATATTCTACAGTTATCTGGCTTTTGTAGTTTAGAAGCGAGAAGGTGGTGACAGAGAGAGCATTTTGTGTTTCCGTAGCATACTTACGGAACCAGTGAAAAGAAAGTTAAAAATTCAAAATCAAACTGCGAGTGGACGTTAACTTTGGCCTTTTATGTTTCCCGATACTTCGCATAGACATATTTTGCCCCGTATATATGTATATGAGCCCGAGTACTTTAGGTCGCAATGATTTCTCTAATAATGATTCCTTTTCGTTACGAATATTAAAATTTTCAAACGTCTTGCTTTTACATAGTATAACTATAAACGATTAGGTCATAAAAACAATTAATGGTGTCGTTGTGTTTTCTGTGGATCCATGCACTAGCTGACTAGTCAATGTTGCAACCCTTAATTATACCCATCTACTTTTTGCAATGACAGATAAGCAGGTTACGTTTCCCTTATCCGTGGTCCCTATTTTTATTTTCTTATTTCTTTGTGGTCACCAAAATTTATTAGGTTCAATTTTTCTTTAGTATGTTGTTAATATCCCGGATATAAGATGGTGAAAATGGAAAGTGTCATTGGGCACCTTACGGGTATATGTAAACACATATCTATATTATGTCGATGAAAGCAAAACAATAAAGTTAATATGCTAAATAAAAAAATGTTTTCTTCAAATATTCGTCATTCGACATGTTTTTATTCCAATACAGTAACAAATTTTATATTTTACAATTAATATGGTTTGTTATTTTTATTTTTTTGTTATTTATTTCCTTCCATTCGTATTAACAGTGATAAAAATTATTCATTAATAAAATCTGGTAAAATTTTATTTAAATAAATTCTACTAAATATCCGAAGACTGTATTCTGCAGTTCTTTTGCATATACAAAAAAAAAATTAATTCAGCTAAATTTGTTTTAAATTATATTTCTTTAAAACGATACATAAAAAATAAAATTAATGCAATTCTTCTACAAAATTTATTCGTTATTACTAATAAAAAATGATGTTTAAAATGTTATCTAAAAAAATTGTTAAACAATTATTACATTTTTAGTTTTACTTATTCCCTTCAATTTATTAATAAATTTTACATTCTATTAATTCTATTAATTTCTTACTTTAACCATATTTTATCAAATATACATACATACTTAAATTTAATTATTTATTTATTATTTAGCTATGTACTTATTTTGTTTTTTAAATACACCGAAGCCTACTCTGTGATTTAATTCTTTTTACATTTTTGAGAGCTGTACTGTATAATTTTTAATGTATTACCAGTCATTTTAAAGACCAAAGAATATATAAATTATTATTCAATAATACCAAATATATGTATGTCAAAATTCAAAAGTTCCGCCCGTAATAATAAACCCTTCGACGAGCGCAAATTATAAGTTAAAAGGAAAACTGCACTAGGTATTTTATTGCTTAACAGCTCTCCAAATTCCCCCGATTTCTTTATTGACGAGCCACTGAGCACAAAAAATATTTACTTGTTAAATAAAGCATTTAATGCATAATTAAAATTTTACATGTTAAAAACTTAAAAAAAAAAATTTTTAATAACTGCACCCACTCTGCACTACTCAATTCAAGTCAATAATTTTGACCTGTGGTGTAAATTTAAATGAATTATTTACTTAAATTAATAATGAGTTCTTTTGTTGAATATTGAACAAAAACGCATTCACTCACCAGTAAGGCAGGATTAATAAATTGGCGGACAGGAAATGTATAAAGTGTTTCTCCGATTTAATTTTGAAAAGCTGAAGCACCATGTCACATCCTGTACGAGATTTCGGTGTAGTAGGTGAAAAAATTAAAACCGGGAACACAAAATTAAAGGTCGCTCGCTGGCGCCCATCTTGTTTACTCGTTATTGTCAAACAACCCGGGGCTGTTGATGTCACAGTGTATTTATTGGTGATGAGATTGTGTGTGTTGATGATGATGATGGCCAATGGTTAAGTGGGATGGTATGTACATGATGATGATGTGGTGACATTGAATGTTCGGTGAATACAATTTTTTGTCATTCACCTTTCCTACATTTTACGCTTTTTTGTAAACAATGGTCCCATTGCATACATATTTGTATATTCAATTATTTTATGCATTTAATTTGTTTACGTTTTTTTTAGAACGAGGGAAGACCATTTTCAATTGAAGAGCAGATACGAGTACACTATACATATTGAGTTTAAAAATTGGCGCAGACATGACTCTGTTTATTTATGGGTGAAGCCATTTTTTTTAAGAGGTTCAGTTAAATTTGAAAACAATTTCATGCAATTAGTGGTTTACTTTCAGGAAATTGCTTGTGCACTCTTCATTATTTGTTTTTGTCCTTAAGCGCAAATGAATTGAAAACAGCTCTACATGTTAATTCCACTGCTACCGCAGTGTACAGATTTAAGTGGATTCAATTTGAATTTGAATGTGGGAATGTGTTCGAATGCAATATACGAGTAGATATCAATACCGTCAGCTGGACTACACAAAAAAAAGGATTAAAATTGAAGTCTAAATAACATTGACACTTCTAAGTAACGCTTGTTATATTTGTAAGTCACAATATGCAGCAGAATTGCAACCCAATATTCGTGGTTTAAACTAATTACTAATATTGTAAATGCAGATTTTATTGAGGCAGTCTTCTGAATATCAGATATTAGCCTAATTGACTAGGGATACGAGTATATTAAGCAATCTGACACTGTCAAAGGGAAGTTAAAGAGCTGGGCTATATTTATTTAAGTGTAGGACTACTTAACACAAAACAGAAGATACTACTTTCACTGTACATCTGCTGCTGAGCTACGCAAACTATTTTGTATATTGATATCTTTGCATGTTCCCAGTGAGCTGTTTTAGAAGCCTTCTCGGATACTGACGAAATGTTAAGTGTTGGTCTTGAAGTCAACGAGCATCAACCAAAATATATAATATTGACAAAAAAACAGTCCATCTGCTCCACGGTCCCCTATTGACTATTGATAACTCCACAAATGCTTTGGCGTCAAGAGTTGCACGTAGGGTAGGATCCTAGGAGATTCTATCCTATTTGCGAAAAAGAAGAATGCAAGAAAGATAAAACTATAAGGCAGACCAAGATGTAGATGTGACCTAAAAGATCAAGAGCCTATTACTGTATCGGGTCAGACATATCGAGCCCCCAAACTCAAAAAGACAGGAAAGACCGAATATCTGTTTCAAAGACCAAATATGCGCGCGTGTTAAGAAGATTGATAAATTGAAGGCAATCAACCCAGGATACGTTTAAACGGATGATGGGGCTAGTTAGAAAAGTAAGTATCGACTGAAATTATGGGACACAAATCAAATCAAATTATATACAGTCAACTCCGCTTATCTGAACTACGCTTTACTGAAAAAATCGGATAACTGAAACACAAAGTTTGTCACGGAGCATTTTTTCACAATCTTCATACAAATTACTCCGCTTAATTAAAACCCGCTTAACTGAAAAACCTGGTTAACCGAAAAAAACTTTTACAACAGAAATAATTAATTTAGACTCAACTACTCCGCATAACTGAAATCAAATAACTGAATACGCCCATCTCTAAACGTGACCTGTAAATTAGCATAAAAATATTTATTTTTCCGTCTTTTGTTTTTCTTTATTTACACGTTATCGAAGTTTTGTTTTGTTTCGAGTTTTTTTTTTTTTTTAAATATTGACATATTAAAATGATGTTGCTAGCATTTTTTTGATTTTCTGGTTGGATAAGTAAAATTGTTTTTCAGTTATCCGAACTCCGGTTAAATGAATTTTTTTTTTCAGTTATCCGAAGTTCGCTTAAGAGAAAATACCGCTTAAGAAAAAAAAATAATTGTGCAAATTAGTGTTTCAGTTAAGCGGAGTCGACTGTAATACATTGTGTGGTGGTGGCCAATGCAGCTTATTCTCATTCACAGCTTAAATCAATTTCTCGTGCCGAATCACTGAGTGATTCCTAATAGAGTTAGGACCCCTTAAAAAGCTAAACATCACCTCTGTGATGTCATATTATTTTAACACCGATAATTCGGCTTTAAATAAGGTCTGAAATTATAAAGACTCCGGTTCAAAGATAACACGGAATCGTTAAACGCGACGGAACATCGTTAACGGCGAGTAGGATTTAGCAAATAATAAAAGGTCTTATTAATTAGCCACAGTGTTCACAGCCGCAGCTATTGTAGAAATGATGTTCGATAAGTTAGACAGGTGATAAAAAACTTGGCAAGGATTATATAATACACCAGTTCCTTCATAAAATATGATCGGAGGAAAGTACATATGTCCGAGTGGTACCTGATCATCGTTTGATTGGTCAAAATCAGGGGGTTTAGCCCAAGAAAGTCAACCACCGATCAAATATTCACTACGACAGATCTTGGAGATAGAAACGTACAGAGCCATGTTATGTTTTGAAATACCCTGTAGTTCGAGATTTTGTCTGCCCACCATAATCTCGAGTAGTGACACCAGAGTGCGTATGTAGTGCCTAAGGTAGCTTGGACACGTAGAGTGGATGGACATCAATCGGCCAGCATGGACATTTCCGAATCTACCCCTTATGGACGTTGAAGTAGAGAAAAGTCTCATCTTAAGCCAACTTAATGCGTGTGATCCGAGGTAGCTAGCTAATAGCCGAGCTGTCTAGAGTAGCTTTTTGGTTGAAGCTCATGTCTGCCTTGTCTGTAGCGTCATATAAGTATGTTAATGGTCACAGCCGCAGCTCTTGCCTGTGTTAAACTAGCGTCTTAAATCAACCATGTCAGCGAAGTGCAACAATTCGCCAATGTAAATAATAGCTGATGTAACATTTGCATCCATATATAATCTAATCGTTTAATACGAAGAGTAAAGCTCATCTAAGAAAAATTAAAAGATTTCCAAATAGGAGTGTCATTGTCTGGGTTACCACGGCGTTATTTCTAATGACTTGTACCATAGCTGTGATGATAAAAAGACGAAGAAAATGTATCGGCACTGTTTTTGCTCCAGTTTTCTCTTAAAAATCATCTAGCACTAACTATCTTACTACACATAAAATGTTGATCACTTTTCCAATTACACAGACTCACTATGAAATCAACGATTGTGATATAAGTGAGCGCTTTTGTATTCACCTTATTTTACCTAACATTAGGATGAAGTATTTAATCGCCCCTCGTGATTATCATAAACATAATATTTTCCAAACAAAAGAAAACTACGACAAACACCAAACATTAATCGTCGTTCAATTAATTCCTAAAATCTTGTTAATTGGAAAAGCTGTTTCTATTCATTGTAAATGAAAAATGAACATACTCTATAAATTAAATAACTTCGGTCCCATGATGCGTAAAATATAAACATAAGTAGACATTATGGGTAAGCTGCTTACAAAATGCTGAAAATTTAATAAAGCACAATTAATATGTTCGTTTAAATTTACAACCTTATTTTCTACCGCAATTGAAATCAATTTCCATAAACTACACTCAATGTATCGATTTAAAAACTTTTTTTCGACAGTTGCCCCTCCAGCAAAACGCCACCAATCGTATTTTAATTAAAAAGAAAAAAAAAAACATTCAGTTAATTTAGAATAAATTACAAAGGTTCAATGACCGAGGTTACACCGCATAGATACACCTACATTCGCTCGCACTCACACGCACTCCAACTATTAATCTACAATAGAATATAATATGTACACTTATGTAACGACATTGGCCTCTATTAACCCGTAGGTTGCATGCCTAACAACGTCCAACTACACGCTACCCTTGATAAATATACAGCTTGCCATTCGATTAGTCTCGATGTCACTGTACTGAATTGTACAATGCTACGCATTGTCCCTACCAGGGGACATCTGGACAAGACCTCTAGCAGATACGCCACAACCTGCTTGTAACAATTTGTGATGAGGTCAACAGGAATCAACGTCCTCGAAGTCATCCTCTTCGAACACGGGTTAATAATGGGTTCATCTCCCCAGCGATAGTATCTACAATGACAATGACCACAAGAAAACTGTTGACATTTCCTTAATTGTCAATGGGACGTCATGATTATCACGTCTGGCGCTGAGTTTCTGATGTCAATGAAAACCTTCGATGTCTCGTCGAGCTTATGATGTTTGCCGCCGCCCGATTTGCCACCACCAGGTGGTGCCTGGTGTGAATGCTGATGACTACCCATTGTTCCAGTATTTGGAGGTAGCTGTTGTTGCTGCATCTGATGCTTTTGCAGATGCTGCTGATGCTGATGATGATGATGGCACATTTCTTGGGGCGGTCGCATTGTTGGCGCTTGACCAGAATCTCCAGTTCCATTTCCTCCTCCTCCTCCACCGCCACTATGTATATGGCTGTGACTGTGATGATGTTGCGAATGATGTGAAGCTGTACGAAGCCGTTCTTCCAGTTCGATGCTCTCCGAGGGCTGGCGATTGTTTGTACTACTCTGCCGCGATAGGGTACCAGATTTTTGGCCCCCACCCGGCGGTAGTGGAGGTGGGATATCATAGCCGAATGTTGAGAAGCGTATAGCTGCTGCCGTCGACTGATTTGGCGATGAGGATGTTATCGATTTTTGTCTCGCTAACGGCTGAAACAGCGATTCACTAATTAAAAGGAATAGAGAATGGAAGGAGTCCACCCGCAAAAAAGTAGGTGGACGAGAAGAAAGAATTAGAAAAATCTTGTTGGCTATGCTCCCGGGAGAAAATTGGATAGAATTAAATTAATTTTTTTATTTTCTTTGAGGGTATAGAACATATAACTTACCGTGTCTGACAGCCCATATCACAGACGCCACCGACCATACCGCCACCACTACCATCGTTGATCCCACGATCGGGTGTTGATGAATCATCGCACAGACTCGTTTGTACAACCATATCATGATGATGTCGGAGGATACTGTGTTCTTTTAGGTCAGTTTTTCCAGTTTGTACGGAAATGGGAACCACCTCCCGATAGTACCGTTGCGAAACATCATCCAGGATTTGTAGAGATGTCTGTGAATGTTTTTGCCTAAAACAAAGAAAAGAAACGGAAAGAAAGGGATATAAATTAGGACAGAAGACTTCAAAGTGCATGAATTCTATAAATTATGAAATTATGGGATTAGCCTGGATTAATTTCATTAATTTAAGACCGCTTTCATTTCAGTACCTTAGGCAGGTAATTTATGTTTGGGATAAGGATTAGGAAAAGGTGGGCTATTTCTTTTAAATAACGAGATGATACATTTCATAAGAAATGTAGAGTTTAGAACAGAAATTCGCATAAAGGTCACCCGAGTTTGGTTTTTGAAAGTGGTGTTGTCTAAATATAGGTAGCGCGAGTTCTCAGAAAGTTAATAAACAACAGTAGTATGGAAGTACATAAATATTAGAGTGAATATGGGATGACGCATATTCGTGCTTCGTTTTTTTTTTTTTTAACAATTTAGTGTAAATACTGCGGCCAGAAGCCACCTTTTATGACAGCAGTAATTCTACTCTCCTAATGAAAGCGATAATTACGACTGCGGGGGAGTTCCTTAGGTCAATTGTAGATATGATCTCATTAAGGAAAAAGCTTCTCCTGATTCTACACAGAGCTGCACAGTTACATAGTATGTGCTCTGCTGTTTTGTTCTCTTCTAGACAGAGGCGGCAGATGATATCCTCCGAGATTCTTATTTTGTTGAGGTAGTAGAGTTCTTGACAATGACTGGTAAAGAAGCTCACAAGCCTTCTTAAGTCGTTTCTGCTGTATTTAAGAATATCAACTGTCTTTTTTGGAAGGGTTGGACAGCTCATTTAGCTTGTCTGAGACCATATTCCAGTGAGAAATGCACATATTGCGTTCCCAACTGTTTACGATAAATTTAAAGGCAGAATCAGGTATTCCACAAAAGTGCTAAGGTCCAATGAACAACTTAGAGGAGTCTTTCCTGGCTAGCTGATCTGCAGTTTCGTTGCCATCAACGCCTTCATGACCCGATACCCCCCACAATTTTATTTTATTGCATCGGGTCAAGTTTTGCAAACTGTCGAAGCAGCTTAGAACTGATTTTCAACTGATCCAGTGGGAGATCAGTGCTTTAAGCGCCGCTTAGCTTGGCTGGGCTGTTTGAAAAGTTCTTAGCCTAACCTAGATTAGGTGGTAATATGTAAAATGTATATTCGTTCAATTACTTAATGTTCAAGTTAGTTCTGTGTCAAGTTTCGTTACAGTTGGTCTGAATGAATCTGCTTCTATCTAAAAAAAAAATGGAGAAAACTGTAATCAGAGCCGTGATTAAATATTTTGTCAAAAAGAACATGACGCCATGTCAAATGAAGGAAGACTTTGATAACACATTGGGAGAATCTGCGCCTTTGTATTCGATGGTAAAGAAGTGGGCAGAGACAGCGTCGCAGATGATCCGAGGAGCGGTAGGCCATCGACATCCATGACTTCAGAAATAATCGATAAAATCCATAAAATTGTTTTAGAAGACCATTTTACGCACTTTAGAAAAGTGCGGGAAATAAGTGATACTATAGGAATCTCAACTGAGTGGGTGTTCCATATTTTAACGAATTAGGATTGAAAAAATTTCAGCAAGATGGGTTAGTTAACCGAAGAACAAAAATGTTATCGGGTTGAAATTTCTAGAGCGAATCTGGCGTCATTTCGTAGGAATACTATTAATTTTTTGAGAAGATTTATAATCACTGATGAAACCTTGATTCACCACTATATTCCTGAAATAAAAGAACAATCGAAACAATGGAAACATAGCGGTTCTCCTCCGCCGAAGAAAGGCAAGACATATGTATCGGCCGGAAAAGTGATGGCGTCAGTGTTCCGGGATTACAAGGGAATTATTTTTATTGATTACCTCCCCAAAGGGCAAACTGTTACAAGTCAATACTATGCTAATTTGTTAGACAAATTAGCTGAAAAAATTCGCGAAAAAAGACCGGGTTTGGCCAAAAAGAAAATTCTTTTTCACCAGGATAATGCAACATCTCACAAATCAGTTGTTTTCATGGTTCAGCTCCATGAACTCCGATTTGGAGTACTGAACCACCCACCTTATTTACTTGATTTGGCATCATCAGACCATTACCTGTTCTCTAATTTAAAAGAGCACTTGGCTGGACGAAAATTGTCAACCAGCGAATAGTTGAGGAAATCGGCTTATAAAAAAGGAATAGAAGAGCTGGAACATACTCGTAGATGGAAGAAGTGTATTGAAATAAGACGAGAATATGTAGAAAAAGAATAAAAAAAAGTTATAAAATTTTCAATGTTTTATTGGTCAGGCCAAGAACTTTTCAAACAGCCCTCGTATGTCGGTGAGAATGTGTTTTGCGGCATCTTTGATGGCTGGGTGGAAGTTTATACTGGCGCAAGTCTCGATAGCGTAAAGCTCGGCCTGGAAAACACTGGCGCTCTTTCCTAGTGGTTTCGAAATTTTTTAGTTGGTGCAATATACTCCGGCGCCAACTTCTGAATCCATTTTTTATCCATCGGTATACCACACGATTCTTTTTGAGCAGCAGTCCGTCATTACTCCATGTATCATGGCTTGGGATCTCGATCTCAAACCTTCTACATGATCCCATGTATCATTAACACTCGACTTTCAAAGACTAACTGTACTGCGAATCGCCGCTTTTTTAATGAAAGTATGTAGCCGAGTAAGTCCAGTTATAGCTTGTATGGCTGTTGTTGGATATGTATGCATAGTTTAGTGAGTTTGTTTATAGTTGTGATCTCCTTTGTTTTGTCCACCGCGTATGTAAGGGTGGGTCTAACCATCGTGGTATATAACTAGAATGACAGACCCTAGGTCTTGCCATACATGCGGCGACAGGCTCACATGGCAGTCGTCGCCTTGGCAATTTTATGTTTAACACGGGAGTTTCAGTTAAGTTTTTTTGTCTACATTTCCTAGATAATTTATCTCATCGGAAGATCTAACGGTTGTACGCTGAGACGCTGAATCAAGGTTTAGTGTTCTTTTTCTAGTAAAAAGTACAATAACGCCTTGCTGGGGTTAATCGATAGATTTTCTCCAGCACGCCAGTGCTAGACTACAAGGAGTGCATCTAGTATCAGTTGGTACACATTGTCTTCATGTTTACCCTTGATAATGATCCCAAGATCATCTGTATAGCATTATGAAGTATATCCAGTAAGTCATTCCCCACGAGAGACCATAAGAGAGGCGAGAGGACGCCGCCTTGGAGTAGCCTTTAGCTGCGGAGACCGTCACAGAGATCTCTTCTGCCGTAGATGTTATAACGCGGCTATCGAGCATAGTCCTAGCCAATTTAGTAGTACTCGTAGGTTGGTCGATACTTCTTCATCTCATGGCACTAGGGATGGAGTCATAACCAGTGCTATCAAAAACACCTTCCATGTCAAGGAATGCACACTAGGCGATCTTCTTGAAGCGGTAGGCTGATTCTATCTCTATAACAAGATAGTGAAGGGCGCCTTCTGTAGATCATGCTTTCATAAGCCATTTATGCAAACTAAAGGCAAAATGATTTCACAACTTTTTCTTCAAATTCTTATAAAAGAAAAGAATATTTAGTTACAGCATCTAAATGTCTGTAACTGACTTTTCCTTATTTTTTTATAACTCTTAGAACCTGACTTTCACTTCGTAGTCACTTCTCTTTTTACAGAAGATGTTTAGGGTGATTTTGCCTTAAGATAGATAAGATTTGGAGGCAAAAATCTGCGATTTGCCTAACTTTATTTCTTTGGTAAACTACCAATTCTATTTAATTTAATTTGGCTATGGTCGAAATTAATGAGGTGTATGCCGTCTAAATGTTTAATTCTAGAGAGAGCAATATAAACCTGACAAGAAAATATAGAGCAACCAATATCAAGTGGTGCTACAGTTCAGGGTGAACCTGGACTTCAGCCAACAAGCGTCACCATTTACCTCGATATTTAGTTAATTGCTTCCAGTTACGGTCTCCAAGTTGGTTGAAGTCCTTTTGAACGTGTGCATACCGCCAACGGTGAGAAGGCCCTTTATTGTGTCGTCTCTCTGGGTTAGATTCGAATACTTTGCGGGCCGGAGTGTTAATATCTATTCACTAGCCCTCTTAAACGTCCAATATGCAGTTTTCTCACTAGATTGATCTCGCTGTACAGCTCATCTAGCTTGTCATTGAATCTTTTCCTCCAAAACTCTTCAACGCAAATGGGACCGAATATCTTACGAAGAATTTTTATCTCGAAGCGATCAAGGATAATTTCTTCCGCCTTCAATAAAGTCCATTTTCAGTCCCGTAAAGCAAGACTGGGATGATCAGGGTCTTACATAGAGTCTCCTGAGTTAATCAAGATATTGTGTTACTATTGAGTTGCCTTATTAACCCAAGAAAACAGCAAGAGTCTTCGCTTGATTTCTGCACTGATGTCATTTTCAGAATTTAAAACAGAGTACCTTGAAGTTGTTTGTGCCCGAGTATAGATTAATTAAAGATACATATGTTAGTTCAGACAGTTCAAAAATATAGTTTTTCGGTACTAAATAGAAATCATCTGAATTCCGCAGAGACCTTCAAAACCGGGGCTATGCATTCATCTCCAGGTGGTTAGTGCATATGCGTGAGCATGGGACCGGCAGAATTTCGATTAGAGATGAATCTATTTCTATGCTATTGAGATCTAAGGCGCCTAATACCATTCTCACGAAGGCAGAACACTGACAAAGAAATTGTATTTCCGCAGACGCACACGCTTGGTCTGTAATGATTTCCACGTCCGCGACAGGATGACCACATCTGTTGTGTCTGTTGTCAGCCAAACAATATTTTTTCAGTTGTTCTTATACAAATTTTATGAGCAAACTTTTATTGGTCGTTCTGCAACTAAACAAGATCATCACTAATTATGTATAAGAAGCAATCCGGTGGCGGGTAAAATCGCATCATCACCTCTCCGTGGTGCCCGCTGGATAGATATCTGATAGTGAACTAACGATGAGCGTATGCTGAGTCTGACGATATATGGGTAGCTGAACACTCGGACCTGCGTAAGCACATCTGGGTGAACTTCAGCGCGCATATGTTTAACCGGACGAGGCATTTCTTGTTGACCTGATCGGCTGAAATATGCGTCTCAGAAGTCTAACAAGAGGTCCTCAGAAGGAGGACGTGCGGCGGATGAACTCTCCCGATGGAATCAACGGTGACGTCTACAGGCCAGCGGAAACCTTACCGGAGCTACTTCGACATATTTGAAGCTGAGGTCTGTAAGGACTTTCAATACTACGTCAGGGTATTGAAAAAGAGATGGTGGCGGATGAACCCTTAATGGGCCAACGGCAGCGCTCATACCCCCGAAGTGGGTTACTGACATCGGTGTATCCGGCCCCTCGTCCTAGGGGTTGCTTAAAAAGGATCTGGTCCTCCAGGTTGGGGGTTGTGCCGTCGGGTTAACTTCCCTACCACGTAAAAAACCTTCGGTTACGAAGCAACCAACAGCCTCGGATACGGATGATTTTACTGTCGACGACCCAAGCAAATGTAAAAAGGACAACGATCTTCGTGTCTGCACGTGGAATGTTAGGTCCCTCTACAAACCACGTGCAGCCGAATAACTTGCGGAGGCCCTAGAGTGTCTCAAAGCAGACATTACCGCCATCCAAGAAGTGCGATGGGATGGGCCGAGCAAAAGGAGTATGAAAACCTGCGACATCTACTACGGCGATTGCTATAGACAAAAAGGACAGCGTCTATTCGGGTGCGGATTTGTCATTGGAGGCAGACTTAGGCAAGAAGTCTTGAGTTTCAGTCATGTGAACGAGCGCCTTATGACTATCCGTATCAAGGCTAAATTTGCCAACATTAGCCTAATATGCGTTCACGCCCCTCATGAGGAGAAAGACGACGCGACAAAGGACGACTTCTACCAGCTCTTGGACAAGACGTATGAGCAATGGCCTAGCCACGACGTTAAAATTATCCTAGGTGATTTTAACGCAAAGCTAGGAAGAGAGGACGTCTTTAGTAGCGTGGTCGGAAAGCACAGCCTGCACGACAACACATCCGACAACGGACTCAGGCTAATCGACTTTGCAGCGGGGCGAAACTTTGTCGTAGCTAGTACGCGGTTCCCACGTCTCGATATTCACAAAGGAACATGGCTCTCCTTTGATCGAAAAATCGTCAACCAAATCGATCACATTGCGATCGACGCAAGGCACTCTTCCAGTATTCTGGGTATCCGGACTTTCCGAGGAGCCAACGTGGACTCAGATCACTACCTAGTTGTAGCCAAGGTACGGATGCGGATATCCACAACGGAGCGAAATCAACGAAATACTGTGAGGAAATTTGACGTCGAAAAGCTACAATCGCAAGAGACCGCCAGAACCTTTGCCGATCGTGTTTCTTCCAATCTCAATCTAAGTCCTATGCCGCCAGCAGCAAATGCGGAAGACCAGTGGCAGCGTTGCCAACAAGCCATCAGAGATACCGCCTCTGATGTACTGTGTTTCTCTCGCCCACCACAACGAAACCCCTGGTTTGATGAAGAATGCCGGCAAGCACATGCAGCTAAACAAGAGGCGTACAAAGCGGCGCTGCATAGAAGGACTAGAGCTGCTTACGAGCTCTACGTGCGCAGGAGAAAAGAGGAACATCGACTTCTCAGAAAGAAGAAAAAGGAGCATGAGAAGCGCTCGATCGAGGAGATTGAGAGACTCTATTGCAGGAATAATGTTCGAAAATTTTACCAAAGGGTAAAAAGAACATGCCAGGGTTTCAAAGCCAGAACAGAAGCCTGCAGGGACGAAAATGGCAACATAGTAGTGGAGTGCAGTCGGTGCTGAGGATATGGAAGGAACACTTCTGCAGACTGCTAAACGGCGATGATGACCAATATTCCGCTGTCAGGCAGAATGAGCCATTCAACAGTGACGATGGCAGTCAAGATTCCCGTCAACCCGATCAGAATGAAGTGAGGATAGCGATATCTAAACTCAAATCCAATAAAGCTGCTGGAGCCGACGGCCTTGCCGCTGAACTTTTCAAGGCAGGAGGAGATGAGTTGGTAAGGAGCGTGCACCAGCTCATCTGTAAAATCTGGTCGGACGAAAGTATGCCCGATGAATGGAACGTCAGCATCGTTTGCCCGATCCTGAAGAAAGGAGACCCTCTGAACTGCGCCAATTACAGAGGTATAAGTCTCCTCAACATCGCATATAAAATCCTGTCTGCCGTATTATGTGAACGCCTAAAACCGATCGTCAACAACCTGATAGGTCCTTATCAGTGCGGTTTCAGGCCGGGAAAGTCCACCATTGACCAAATATTCACACTACGGCAGATCTTGGAAAAAACCCACGAATACAAAATCGATAC
Source organism: Brachypalpus laphriformis (assembly GCA_945910035.1). Lineage (NCBI taxonomy): Eukaryota > Metazoa > Arthropoda > Insecta > Diptera > Syrphidae > Brachypalpus > Brachypalpus laphriformis. The sequence goes on from OX246753.1 coordinate 43,303,094, forward strand.
GCACCACCTCTTTATCGATTTCAAAGTTGCCTATGATGGCGTGTATAGAGACGAGTTATACAGAGCCATGTCTAGTCTTGGCATCCCTGCCAAGCTCGTCCGTTTGTGCAGAATGACGATGGAGAACTTTTGCTGCTCCATCAAAGTCGGTAAGAACATCACTGAACCGTTCGATGTCAGGAAAGGTCTTAGACAAGGTGACGCGCTATCATGCGATCTCTTTAATATAGTACTTGAGAGAATTGTACGAAACTCACAAGCCAACACCGGAGGTACAATCTTTTACAAGTCTGTACAACTACTCGCTTATGCCGATGACATTGACATAATCGGAAGAACTCAGCGGGCAGCCAATGGGGCGTTTACGAGTATTGAGATCGAGGCAGCAAAGTTGGGTCTAGCGGTCAATGAAAGCAAAACGAAATATATGCTGTCTTCAAAAAAGGACACCCAACATCGGCGTCTTGGACAGAACGCCACAATAGACAGATATAATTTTGAGGTAGTAAAGGATTTTGTCTACCTAGGCTCTATGGTGAACTCCGCAAATGACATCAGTAGGGAGATCACACGAAGAATTACTCTTGCCAATCGGTGTTTCTATGGGCTGAAACGGCAATTGAGTAGCAAAGCCCTATCTCGAACTACTAAGGTAACTCTTTATAAGACACTAATCATCCCAGTCCTGCTGTATGGCGCAGAGGCATGGGCTTTGAGAAAACCGGATGAGGATGCCCTTGGTTATTTCGAGAGAAAAGTTCTTTGAGCGATCTTTGGTCCCGTCTGCATAGACGGTGAGTGGAGGAGAAGGTACAATGCCGAGCTATACGGCATGTACAAGGATATCGACTTAGCCAGAAGAGTTCACCTACAGCGACTAAGATGGCTGGGTCATTTAGAGCGGATGGAGCCCAACGTTCCCGCTAAGAAAGTTTTCGAATCCACCCCGGATGGAGGACGCAGTAGAGGACGACCTCGCGGTAGGTGGCGCAAACAAGTGGAGGGGGACCTCAACCAACTTGGCGTGCGCAACTGGAGGCAGCTGGCTCGTAATCGTGCTAGCTGGAGAGGTCTGTTGGTTGAGGCCCAGGTCCACCCCGGACCGTAGCGCCATCTAAGTAAGTAAGTAAGTAAGCAATCCGGTACGAAATAGTTACTAAGATTAATTTACCAAATTAGTTACTGAGATACTAATTTCTATCAGCTTGTAGAAGTAGTTCCTTAGGTCTATCTCAGAAGCCAGTCGGGGATCTCATTACGTACAATCCAGTTATAAACCGGTTTCTTAAGAAGGAAAGTGTAGTTCTATTCAGTTCAGTCTATTCTTATTTCCTAGAGCAATCTTTGTGTGATTTGTTTTAATTTTGAGGGTCTGGATGCACTGTTATTACTGTTTTACCTGTAAAACTCATTACAAGTAGTAGTATAGTATACAATTACACTATGGAATCTGCCTACGTAACCGGTTTTCAATACCATCCAACTTAAAACCCAACCAGTTTCTCAAGTATATAGTTAATTTACGTAAGTTTTCCAAAGACAGAAAAAAAAATATTTTGGCGCAACAGCTCTTTAAGTGCCAGGGCATAGTTTCTCGTAACCACTCATGTTGTGTGCGTTATATTTTTTCACACGAATGGAAGGGACCTACAATTTAGTGCCGTATCCGAAGGGCAATTCGTTTTGAGAAGCTTTCTCGTGACAACAATGTTTGTCAGACGTTCGCGAGAGGTGGGACCGTGAAAAAACAGTTTTTTTTTTGTGTATTCTGGGATTCGAACTTGGAATCTCACGCGCATTGGTCCGACATACTAACCACTTGCGCCACGGCGCCCATAAAAGAAAGATATGGACTTACGTAATTTCCACAAATGACGCCATTTTCTATTTGATAGGTCATACAAATGATAGGTAATCGTAAATGTCATTCGAAAATGGACTCAAGTTGCACGTACTAGATATAGAAGTTGCTTCATAAAGGGGGCAACTGTCTTAAACAAAGTATCACGAGAACCTATATGGGGCTATTGAAGTAATCCAAAAGCCGCAAAGCTGACGAGGTTTATTTAAAAAAATAAAACGACCAAACGAAGTATCAAGAACAAGACACATCTTCAATATGGATTATCAACCTTCAATCATAAAAATATCGCGAAGAAGGAGTCGAAATAGTCAACACAAAAAGATCAATAGTAGAATCTTCCGTAAGTGAAAATCCATTATGGTTTTAGGCACAATATCACCTCGACCTCGGTTTTGCCGAGGGAAGCCGAGGTCGAGGCGCTATTGTATTTCAGGCATTAAACATATGTAGGTATATCTAGTAAGTATTGTGATGATTGTTTGCCATCTAGAACATGAATGTTTGATATAAATAATCGGCCGGTCTACCCCAATATCGCGAAAAATTAAATTTAGAAACATAAAATCCTGAAATCTCAAAAGCAAAATCTATCGAAAATATTGAAAAAAAAGAAGATGTCAAATGACAAAACTCGCAAAATAAAAATAATATTTAAGATCAACCGTTTTACGTTAAAGTCCGATGTAATGTGAGAAATATGTATGCCCAAAGTTATGTATTGCAGTTTTCTGTACTAAGAGTAAGGAAATTTGGCAGGGGCTTTAACATCTAGTATGCATTTTAAGCATGACCATTAAAGGCCGCCCTATGTCAAAATCGAATATATGCTGAACTACTCTTATATTACCGTTCAAAACTATCTGCAGCATATTGTTCCGTACATAAACCGCGAGGCGGTTAGATCCCTTCGCTCGCGGCAGGTATCTGAACCTCCAAGACACCCTTTTAGTAGTCCTGACGTTACAGCTTGTTTTATGTCAATATCGGGTGAATGCTAAAATAAATTAATGACCAATTCTACCTACGTAAAATTAGGGTGTATGCTAAAATAAATTAATGACCATTTCTACCTACGTAAAATTCGGGCGTATTGTAAAATAAACTAATAGCCAATTTTATCTATAACAGTTTTCGTGTATCTAAATTATGCAGAGTATGGCTCGCTTCGGTCGCGACAATGCCTTACAAAGTCTTTGTGTACGTTCATTAAAAATCCTTCTTCGTCAAAATGGAATGCATAATGCTCGTTACAGCAGATTATGTATTTAGAGCATGGGTGGATGGAATCCGACAGGGAACGGCTCAAAAAAAAAAAAAATAATTCCCCAACACCTTTTTGAGATTGTGGAGACTCCGTCTTTATTAAATCCTTCTTTTCGAGATTTTGTCAATTTTGAGAGTCTTACGATTGACTTTAGAGATGTTGTTCACTCTAGATTTTGTCTACTCGCAGTATCGGAACCGGGAATGAAATATTTTGAAATATATTCAATGGACATGACACATCTGTATTGTGCAGATTTTCTCATGTACTCGTATGTCTACGAGTACATCAAAAAAGAAAGAAAACCTTTTAAATTTTTTATTAAGCTTTACTGCTGACTACTAATTCACAAGTTTTCCAATTAACTCACTTTGTGTGTGAAATAGTTTTTCGTTATAAATAGTCTCTTAACTCTTTTAGTCACACCATGAAACTGTCACTGACCAAAAACCGATGATCAGATATTGCCATACATATATAAATTCAAATAAAAATCCATGACACAATTTCTCCGATAACGAATTTATTGCTCACAATTCGATTCTCTAATCTAATGCAGAAAACAAAACCACACATAAATTCCAGCCTGTATCTATTTAATACATCCCAAAAGTCACATTCAATCCAGTCTCTGACAATCAACTCAAATCGAAAGATACTATGTACCATAGCATGAATCACTATTGACTATTGATTGACAGTGAAATGTCATGAAAACAAATGGATCCAATTATCTTATCTTTTGAATGCTAAATATGTGTGGAATGTGCTCTCGAACAAGTTTATCTCTGGTGCCGAGGGAATATAAATGGGATAAGTTCCAAGGCAACTCTTTGCTAGAAAAATTCAATGTTCATTAAGGGAAGAGAGGGAAAGAAAAATTGTTAAACCCTTTTTTGTGTTGGGCGGTCTCGTATTTCGGAAATAATGAGAAGGATGGCAAAGGCGGACCAAATTTCCAGTTCTCCCAATTTACCTGATAGAAAGTTAATGAGGGATAATGAAAAAGGTGAAAGTTCCGTTTTTGGGATATACGTAAATATGTTTGTACGTACATACTAAGTCGATCCTAGCTTGGATTCAATGCGCAAGTCAAAGATATCAGAACAAGCGCCACCATACGATTTAATTTATATAAAGACGAAGCATTAAAAAACGCTGGCTGTCGTTTTCTGAGCAAATAATTAATTGATTAAAGTAAAACAAATTTTATAATATATAAGAATTATAAAATAAATACATTCCCCGCTTAATTACTCATGCAAACCTTATCTCTAAGCTGAAAATATTTCCTACAACTGCTACCTCCATACTTTCCTACGGTGCCCAAGTGTGGGGTTATTCCTCCTATGAAGTTGTAGAAAGATTTCGACGATATTTTTTTAAATCGAGCAGTACTCCAACCTATATGTTGGGTTTAGAGACGCAATGTTCACCTCTGTTCTGTTTTTTATATTATTATATTATATTATAACTGCGGCCTTAACCTATCGATTTCGTCCAATGAAGACCCAATATCACTAAGAAGAAAGTTCAACGTGCTACTGGAGGAAATAGGCAGAACCATGTTTCAAAATTATAGATGCGAAGCCCTAGAATCTCAACATAGAATGCACTATTGTTTTAACATTATGCCCGAAATAATAGTATTAACTGAAACATGGGTGTATAATCACGAGCTTAGTCTTTTTTCTATACCGGGCTATAAACTTTACGCGAAATGTAACGAAAACTATGCTGCGGGTGGCACAGCCGTATTTGTTAAAAACTGCTATGAAGTGGTGGTATCTATCCCAGACCTGGAAAGTGCTGATTGTATAGTTATTCAATTAAAATTGGCAAATATTTTTCTTTCTTTTGTGTGCATTTATCGTCTTCAGTTTGTTGAAAGTGAAGTATTTATTAGCGATCTTAATAGACTTCTGTAGGTGACATAAATATTGACATACTAGGCCAACCAAAAGAAAGCGATGATTACATGTTATTATTATCGACAATGTGCCTACTAGAATAGGGGAACAGTCCAAAACATGTATTGACCACCTATTTCTAAGATGCAAAAATGAATTAAATGCCGCCCCTTTCGTTTTGGAGCTAGATATAACCGACCACTTTGCCACTGGTTTGTCCTTCAAAGGTTTGTTAAACGGAAATACTTGAAGATCATACATAAGTTCTGATAAAGAGTACTTTGCTAAAGTAAATTATAATAAATTAAATCAGTACTTAAGCCAGGAAAGATGGTCGATAATTTATAATTGTGATTGTCCTTCAAATGCCTTTTCTGCTTTTCTAAGCACATTGAAATATTATATAGATGCAAGTAAGACTAGCAAATTAAAGGCTAAAACAAAAAAAATAAAACCTTGGATAACAGATGGAATATGTGCTAAAATTAAGGAAAAGAACAAATTTTTCTCAAAAAACAAAAGCAGACTCGCTGACACTGTTATCAAAGAGTAATATCGGGTACTAAAAACAAATGTTCGTACTTTAGTTGATAGTCAAAAAATATTGTACTACCAAAATAAGTTTGTTGAAAATCGTTTTAATGCTAGGGAACAGTGGCGTACAGTTAATAGCATATTGGGCAAGGAAAATAAAGATAAAAATATGAAGCAAATGCAAATAGGGGACACTATAATAACAAATGTTGAAGAAAGAAATCGCAGAAAAGTCAAAGCCTGCAGTATGCGCTTTTTCAAATGAAGCGAATAATAACTCCATCTTCTGCTTCCTTCTTTTATAGCCCAGTAAGCTCTTATGAACTCCTTACTGTTATAAGCAGACTCAAATCAAAGAGTTCATGTGGCATTGATGGTTTAAATAGCTTCGTTATAAAAAGAATTGCAAACTCAATCGTAAGTCCTCTGAAGTATCTTATTAATAAAAGTTTTCAGTGTGGTAAATTTCCGGAGATACTTAAAACATCTATAATAATTCCTATATTTAAAAAGGGCGATCCCAGTGATCCAAACAATTATAAGCCTATTTCTCTGTTGCCTGTTTTCGCAAAAATATTTGAAAAAATTATAGTGAACAAAATGCTAAGATTTTTAGGTAAAACGAATTACTTTAACGATTTTCAATTTGGTTTTAGGAAGGGTAGGTGTACCGAAGACGCAATAGCAGTTTTTTTGAGCAACATATATACCGCACTTGATAAACGTTTAAAATCAGTAGGCCTGTTCCTTGATTTAACCAAAGCTTTTGATCTAGTTAATCATGAAATCTTGCTTCGAAAACTGAATGCGGCGGGTTTTAGAGGTGGTATTTCTCAATGGTTTGAGTCTTACTTGTCTAACCGTAAACAATACGTCAGAGTGAATGAGGTCCTTAGTAAGGAAACATTAAGTCCAAATATTGGGGTTCCCCAGGGTTCGGTTCTCGGGCCAATTCTATTCCTTATGTATGTTAACTCTTTATCGAAGTTACCTCTCAACGGAAAATTAGTCGTTTATGCTGACGATCTTGCTCTGTCATACGCCGCTGAGTCATATGAAATGATAGAACAACGAATGAAAGAGGACATTTATTTGCTCAACATTTGGTTCAATTATCATCAAATGGTTTTAAGTGAAAAATCCAAGGGCTTCTCCCTAACTAGCTCGCATAAAATTAAAGGCATATGGTGGCATCATGTCTCTTGTTGCAATGCCTGCCTACATCCAGAAAGCTGCTTTGTACTAGAATTCGTCGATGAATTTAAATATCTGGGAGTTGTAATTGATAACAACTTAAATTGGAAAACGCATATTAGGTCCTTAAAAAGAGTGTTGTACATTGCTATAAATAAAATATACTACATGCGTAAGCTAGTCCTTCAAAAGCTCTTATTGACAATATATTACGCGTTAATTCAGTCACGACTGGAGTATGGTGTTGCGTGTTGGGGTAGTACCTATGTAAGTAACTCGCAACCCATTATAACAGCGCACAAGAAAATAGTTCGACTGATATTAAATAAACAAAGATGTGAAGCCTCATTGCCTCTATTTCAATCGAAGAAAATACTGCCTTTCAGATATTTGTATGTTTATAAAACCCTTAAAGTTTTCTTTATCAGAAGTGGAAACCTTCATTTCAGAAGGGTTGAAACATATTCGTTACGGAATATAAGCAAGGTGGTAGTTCCAACTGTTAGAACAGAGCACAGTAGACGATTTCTCAATTCGATTGCCCCTTTTATTTGCAATAAGCTGCCTCCTGCACTACGTGATATACTACCGCAGACAAATAAATTTCTCAGAGACCTAAGGATATGGCTACTCTCCAGATCAGAGGTGGAATCACTTCTTCAAGTACTAATATAGCTAACACTGTACCCCACATTTCCTCATACGCTTTGTTATGTTTTCGTTTTGCCATTTTGCTCAATTTTGCTAATTTTTATTGTATCCATAATTATTATCATCTATCACTGCACATGCAAATTTCACGAACACATACATAAATCTATATGCACTCACGTTAAATATTTTACACGCGCTTTTATTCTCTTGCTGTTTTACTTATCCCTTTCGGCTCTTACAGTATTTTATCTTAGCTATCAGTGAATATAATGAACGCTTGATACTGGTCAATCTTTCCGACCACAAGGCGTCATTGTAACATTTTCCAAACTTACGAGATTATATACCCACTATAGCAGAATGAACCACATTAATGAGGACACATTTTTTAACCTGCTATCCAGTAAACATGATAAGTAATATCTTCAAATTTCGAGGAGAGCTAACTAACTTAAACTATATACCACATCGATCAGGCCTCCCTATTTTATGTGATCTGTGCAACTTGAAAAAGAGAGAAGACGTGGTACACTTCATTGCGATATGTCCAGTTTTTAAAGAACTTCGCGAAAGATTTTTTGGATCGCATGTACTAGAAGTTTCAGAAGCTATTTGTATCCCGAACGCTGAACTAGAATGAGATGTAATATACAACTACGCAACCAATTCGCTCAGATATCGGAAGCAAATTATTGAAGGTAACTTTTAAAGCAACCACTTGTTCGATCAAATTTAATTTTTTTTTTAATTTGTAAAGTTACTGTACATATTTGATTTCTTGCTTCACTTCATTTTGTATTATTTTAAACACTTCTGTTAATCTGGTAGACAGCCATATTTCAAACCAAAAAGATATTGTTCTTAAATTATGAAATATTTTCCTTTCCAAAACCACTAGAATCAAAGAAAACTGAAAGATAACACAGGGGAACAAAGATTCTGCGGCGTTGGGTTTCGGAGTTATCTACGAAAATAATAACAGATTTGCTGAATTGACTCTACTTTTTGTATCTATTGAAAATGGGGAAAAAATTAAATAAAAAGGATTAATATATTGGAAAACTTTTATTTTCAAATGGAAACACGTTTTAAATGATACGTCTTATAATATTGATTAGAATCAACTTAAATTCATATAAATAAGTTAGGAAAAACGTTTTGTATGTGACTTTCTGCTGTATTTTTTATCACGACAGTCCCTTGGTAAGGTCCAACAATAATCTGTCATCATATGACGACCCCAGTGGCCTTGATGTCTTTCTTCCATGGTCCTTGTACCCTGGTGGAACCGTTCCATGTCATCGGCTATCCTAATGGAAGCCCTTTCCATCCTCCTTGGCTCCAATAACGAAGTGACCCCACGCAAGTTTTACAAACTTTGTGTGGCACCCAATATTTATCCTGTTCTCCCAGTTCTTTTTGCCAAAATACGCTTGGTAGGCTTCTTTTATAAAATCATTTACATTTCTTCGTTGTTTTTCCTGACAAAATTGACAACTTATGTAACAGAAATGATCGGGGTTATTAATATAACACTTCCGTGAAGAACTCGTCCTTTTCTGTTCCAATAATAACACTCAATAGGACATAGGCCTTTGCGTTCATTTGAAGTCAAAAGTCAGTCTACCTCAAGATTTTAAGGTTATACCGCATAGTTTGAGAAGTACGAAGCTGTATAATTTTGATGTGAGTAGTTTTTAGTCTCTAATTCATATTTTAATATCAGAAAGACGTATGTAGTACGACCAACTTCGAAGAATAAAGTTATGTGTCAAGTTATAGAGTCTATTGTTACATAAAACTGTTGCCATGTACGAGAACTTAGTAGCAACCTTGTATTTGTAGTATCCAAAAAGACTACGTGCGCAGTTTTGGAAAATTTCCAAAATAATGAGAGAAAAGTTCATACAAGGGTATTTTACTTATTGTTCGGTTTTCAAAAACTGCCTAGTTCTAGACATTCTACCAGCCTTGGTATATGCAAGATGTGGACATAATAAGTTTGACTATTTCAAACTATTTACTTACAAAAACTAACATTTTGAAGATATCACCCACATTTTAAATCCGAAGTTTCTACAAAGAAACACAATGTCTGCAAGTACGTGCGACCGAGTCATGCACTTTATTTAATTGCATATCAGTCTTGAAAATATGTATATATGTCTAAAAACTATTAATATTATGCATAATGTGTTGAAACTCACCTTGGCGATAAGACCCCCGATACATTATCTCTCGAACGTTGTTTTGATGAACGCCCTAACTCATCTAATTTACTTTCTTTCGACTGTCGGATATGTTCCTAAAAATACAAAAATTAATTATATATTTCACGAGGAAAAGACAAAAAAAAAAACAAATTAATTAGAAGCCTCAAAAGGGATAGCAACAAATCAAAGAAAACCAAAAAAGGATTCAAAAATATATACCAATTTACATAAACGTACCTTTCACAGTACTGTACACAGGCAAAAACGAATCCAATACAGTTAGTGAAATAGATATACAGTAATATCTTTCAAAAATTCACAAGAGAGTATTACAAAATTTATTTAGCAAAAAAGGATTTCAATGAAATGAGTAAGCAAACAAAAATAAATAAATATATCCTTTGTTAGTAAACGAGTATAATAACAAAATCTGAATTAAACATCCTTTTTGTCTTGTTACTCATAATTTTACAACACTGGTAAAAAAAATTATGTAAAGAACGAAAAAAGGACACGGTATATGTATAGCGAAAAATATGATTTACAATACCAAAACACACGCACACAAAACGTAAAATAACCACAATGATAACGATGGGCTTCATCGCCACCATTGTCGCAGGAATTTTTATACACATAGTTTGGGGTATACGTATGTATGTATACATATATTTTAAGGGTTCCATTTTCGATCCTGTTTCACGTAATTTAATATTAATGATAAAATAATACGGTAAAATATGAAACAAAATACTGCATTTGTTTTCGCATGTCGTATCGTAGTTGTCGTCATCATCGCCGCACTACGGATCCAGGGCGAGTGAGCGTTCTCCTAATGTCCCTTTATTCTAAATACAATGACGACAATAACAACGACAAAAGCCAACAGGATAAATTCATTTATTTGTGTGTAGCTTTCACTTAAAGTATCTTGTGTGCAGTGTGAGAATCGTTAGTGCCTTGGGTTTGACTTTTTTTGCTTTATTTAGAAGTATGGTGAATGGTCCCCCGGATATGAGGAATCCAAATGATGATCCTGTCGGTGATTACTATTGTATGAGTAATTGTTAGATTTGTTGATGTTGTTGACGATGGTATTATTATTATTATTGCTGTTATTATTATTGTGATATTTGTTGCTATTTATTTCGTCATAATGATGATGATAATAGTATTCATCCTCCGGCACTGGTGATGGCGTTGGTGTTGACGATGATGTTGGGCATGTCGATGTCGGTGTTAAGATTTCGGGATAATTAATGACATACTCATCCTGTAGTCCAACAAAAATTGCGGTTTTTGGGGCATCGAGGACATATGAATCAATATGATAAATCCCAGCGGAGAGAACAGGAACTTCCTGTGGAATAAAAGCATGACACGAAAAGGACACCAAAAAACAAAGGTAGAGAGCGAGAGAGTATGGGGAATAAAACCAAACATAAAAAGGAATGAAAAAACGGAAAAGAACAATCAGCATCAACAGAGTCCGGGGCATATTGGATTTTTTGGAAATGCCGCGCTGTTTGTTGATATATGAACACAACACCGGGAAAAATATGCAGGAAGTAGTACACAAATAGTGGTAGAGGATATTGGAGCATATGGCTGATACAAATAGCACAAAGTAACAATACTAACTACAATGGAAAAGGTATGGAAAGATATATACATAGGTATGAAGATGGGAAGCACTTTGCTAGAGTAAAATGTGACATACAAAAATGGACTTGTAGTGATTGAACTATCGTTCTAATAGGCGATTGGCTCCCCCCATTCGAAGGAAACATACACGAATTCAGCCGTTGTCTAGCACTCTTGCATTTGGGATCCTTTTAGGCATAATTTTGTTAGAGTACCCAGTTGGAAACATAATGGTAACCAATTAAATGAATAGCCAGGCGCATTGGGCTACAGAAAGCTTTATTATATTTTAACAGGATCCTTACAATAAACATTCCGTAAAACACAAAGAATGTATACACCCTATAAGGTCACATTCTATATGCTAAGGTAATATTACGAGATTATTGCCGATTTATGAGAGAAGACCCAGTTCCAACCTAAAGCTCAATAGCAACGAAACTTCAGCTCAAGCTGGAATCCCAACCTCAACATTTTGACATCAGTATCAAACCAAAAACTCGTAGCGTCGGGTTATATCCAATTTCTCTGAAACAACATCTGAGTCTCAAACCACTACACCAATCTTTTTTGCTCTCTCTATCTATCCTTTCCTACGACCGTACTATGTTAAAACATTTAAACATAACCCCTTGAGTGTATGCAAATTATAAAAAAAAAAAAAACACACTAAGGATCAGTTCCAGCAGCATTATTTTTAATTTGTACACATATGTACATATTTGTAGGAGCTAACTGCAACTCTGTGTAAAAAGAAAACTCACGTATGCCGATGGCATCGCCATAGCTATACAATATCAAAGTATGGCTCAGCCACCTTTGCAAAACAGCTCGTTATACTTTACACTTCAAAATTTCAAACCCCAACCTAGTAAAAGCAAAAGCGAAGTAAAGAACTACATGCCTTCCAGAATTATTGAATAAAATAACAATTATGCTCTAGAACATCTAAAATTCGAAATTTGAGAATAATAATGTCATTTAAGCCACACCTCACTAGTACGGTACTGAAGTTAAAAGTCAGAAAAACTTCACCCAGAACTACATACAACTGTTGTATCCGGATAATTCCGTGCTTCCTCTGACCAGAGGGAAGGGTACTAACCGGGAAGAGTAACAGAGAAAAACACATTTTTTCTTTGTGAAAATATTTTATTCTTTATAGTAGTTTATTTTTATTTATTTCTTTGCTATGCGGTCCGTTGTCTTATGCGAGGATGAAACCGTTAGCTTGTAATGCTGAATTTACTCTTTATATTTATTGCTTTACTGTATTTCTTTGCTATACGATCCGCTGTCTTACGCGAGGCTGCAACCGTTACCTAGTAATGTTGAATTTACTCTTACTTTTTCTCCTTTCAATCCTTCCCTTTTCTATAAATTTACTATCCTTTCCACCATTCATCATGCATACATATGTATGTCTTACGCAATTTCCATAGCCATATATCAGCTATTTTCGGTATTTAGTCCAATGTACTAGGTAATACTCAATCACAGTCACAAGAGCATTATCAGCATTGTACCTGATTCTGTTTCTTGAACCCAATATTGGTTGATGCGTCCAAGTGCATTATCGGCATAATACCCAAACAAACGTTCTAGTTTCACTGCGTGCGCATGCCTTGCTTTGTTTATATTGCATTTGTTTAGTAATGCGCATTTTATTATGAGTATCACTGGGCGTACTCTTAAATGGATACCGAAAGATAGACTTATTTATGAGGTCATCACTTTGGCATAGCTTGAACCAAATCACTTGATCGGGTTTCTGCGCATGTCTCTTTTATTTGTACGAGTTTTAGTCATTTTCATTCCTAAGAGATAAAGCAACAACAACTACTGCAAAAAAAATTCAATTCGAGAGGAAAGGAAAACAGGCTGTATACCCATACTTTGATGTTTTTCATCGCAAAGCTGCGGGACTACTGACGAATCAGAATCAAGTTGCGTGATGAGCATGCCGAATTTGAGAAAAGGACCAAAGGAATCAAATTCTTGCTTCTAAGATTTATTTGCTTGAACGATGCATATCAATTGAAGGGAATTTTTTCAGTTGTTGTTTTGTTTGTGGACTTTATTTGGTTTTTAAATCAAAATATTTTTTGCATTTGTTGTATTTATCCTATTTTGGAAAATTAAGGAAACAAATTTATTTGGGCTAAACGAAATATAACAATACATACTTAGTATTAGTTAACTAAGTTAAATAAATAAATAAATTAATACGTAGTAAAACATACCACTTTAATTATATTTATAAAATATTTGCTCTTAACTATAGCTTTCCGCTTTATAAAAACCAAAAGAAGTTTTACCAAACTAGAAAAAGAACATCGTACAGAGTAAAGTGGAGAAAATCATTAACCATTCTTAGAGGAATTAAGAGAGATTTCATCCCTTTTATTATTTTGGGAAATTTCTCTCTGCGCGCGTTGGGGTATTTCAAGTGATTTGGTTCAAGCTATATTTTATGAGTGTGGGCTAAGTGGTAATGCGAGCGATTCGTAATTCACATTGGTTGAGCTCGGTTGTGTGGGAACCAAGCGATATGGCACTGAGCGCAAATCGGTTGCCGATTGACAGATCGTGGTGTTGGTAGAAGGTATTGTGTAGGGTGCATGTTGTGCATTCACTACACAACTACTACCACTTTCCATAAAATTTTCTTTACCTTTCTTAATAACGACTCAATTGGGCTGCAGGAAAGTGGCTGAATTTCGTCATCTGCAATCGATATATACCATACACAGGAGTAACCAAAAAGTAGGTTCAACCTCATCTGCAAATAAATCGTGGTACATGCGCAGCGACACTGCTTAAATGGACAGCATCCGCACTCTGGCGGTGACATGCCAAACTGAACGACTTTAGTAAAGGCCTAAATTACAACCTGCCTTAAAACATTTAAATTCAAGACCAATATTCACTTCAGTTTTGATTAAACTTCATTACTTCCTTAACCTTGTACTCCATCACTACCTCCACCTCTACCTTTGGTTCAATCGCCACTTATGGCTCTACCTCTACCTCTACCTCTGCCTCTACCTCTACTTCTACCTCTACCTCTACTTCTACCTCTACCTCTACCTCTACCTCTACCTCTACCTCTACCTCTACCTCTACCTCTACCTCTACCTCTACCTCTACCTCTACCTCTACCTCTACCTCTACCTCTACCTCTACCTCTACCTCTACCTCTACCTCTACCTCTACCTCTACCTCTACCTCTACCTCTACCTCTACCTCTACCTCTACCTCTACCTCTACCTCTACCTCTACCTCTACCTCTACCTCTACCTCTACCTCTATCTCTACCTCTACCTCTACCTCTACCTCTACCTCTACCTCTACCTCTACCTCTACCTCTACCTCTACCTCTACCTCTACCTCTACCTCTACCTCTACCTCTACCTCTACCTCTACCTCTACCTCTACCTCTACCTCTACCTCTACCTCTACATCTACCTCTACCTCTACCTCTACCTCTACCTCTACCTCTACCTCCACCTCTACCTCTTCCTCTACCTCTTCCTCTACTTCTACCTCTACCTCTACCTCTACCTCTATCTCTACCTCTACCTCTACCTCTACCTCTACCTCTACCTCTACCTCTACCTCTACCTCTACCTCTACCTCTACCTCTACCTCTACCTCTATCTCTACCTCTACCTCTACCTCTACCTCTACCTCTACCTCTACCTCTACCTCTACCTCTACCTCTACATCTACCTCTACCTCTACCTTTACCTTCATTTCTATTCGTAACCTTCAAACCAATTTAACTTCAACCTCAATCGCTCATCTTTGATACATTAGGAGTTTGCATTCACTCCTGTTCAGTTGATTTAAGGAATAAAAACGGATAAGTCTCGATGTGAGTAATAAATTATGCACTTGCTTCCCATCACATAGCCACCCACTGCTCATTGGCATTATCCTAACCAATGGCCAGCAATTTGTTGCCAACACTGGGATGACAAGGTAAACTTTTCTTCTAGCAGCAGATTATTTCTTAGCTACTGCTACGTCGATTGATAGTGAAAATCAATTTTCATTCACCACGTACACGGCCACCAGCAGCAGGAAAATAGACGACAGCGGGTTACAGTAAAAAAGTGTGAATGCAGGTTCCCTTTCAATGCAAAAACACTTCATTTATCTTTAGATGCATGACATTGACAGTAAGCTTGGTAATTTGCGTTGGGATTTAAGCGACTGTGAACGAAAAAGGATACGAAGAGAAAACTATTTTAAACAGTGTCTCAGTGAATAGGAAAACGAACAATGCGTACAGGCTTTTACAGTGTAAATGGATTCATTGAAAGGATATGACTGCAAGAAAGTGAAAACCAACAAGGACTACATACACACAATGAAGTAAGCAGGATTAAAGTAAAAAAAAAGTTCTGATGGAGAAAGAACAGTATTATAGAATAAATACTACGATTGAGGCTGATCTTTTTTTTTTATTGAATAGAAAAGTGCAGCAAGGATTTACTATTTTCCCGTCTGTAATGGTGTCAAGGATAAATGGCTTTTTAAAGGACCAATGAGAAAAGTAAAACGAAAACTATTAACTACAGTATGAAAGGAAATGTGCGCCTTTTATCGCGTATATTGAAAGGAGCTGAAAGAAAAATTGACAGATTATTGCAAACTTCAGTGGAAAATTGAAAAGGTAAGAATTGTGAAAGAAAAAAAGGTAGGATTCGTCACAGAACCTATCGCTTTTGTAAAATGGGTCCAATTCTATTGGGCCTTAATGAGTTTATTGCAACAGTAGAAGCTGTAGACGTACATATGTATCCAAGTATAAATTATTCGTAATATTGTTCAAAAATTCGTCAATATTGGAACTGAGGACGGGAAGAAAAGTTGCTGTAGTTTGTGGTTTGGGTTATACCCAGTTTCGAAAAGATTAATAGCAAATCAACAACTGAATTGTGTTCCAAGAATGGGTTGAACTGTTAAGTATATGGTATGTAAAACAGTCATAGATTATTCGACCATCAACCATTCTAAGAGTAACATCGGACTAATAAAGATCGATAGGTACAAAACAAGTTACCAACGTTTCATTTATCTACGTGCATAATACATGGTGCCAGAAGGAAAAACAGTCCAGTTCCGACAATGGACAAAGCACAACCATTGAATTGTTCGGACCTATGAATAGAGTGGCTGCTATGAAAAGTCGCAGTGTATGGTATATGATCGCACACGGAAAAACAAGCCGTGTTGTTTTTGTGAAAAATTGCACCAGGTGGTCGACGAATTTATAGCTCGGCTTTCCCCAATGATGGATCCGAAGATTCGTTACTTAGGCGAAGAGTAGTTGCACGACAAATACCTGCAGCGATTGTTGATGGAGTTCAACAGCAACTAGCACATGTTGAACAAGAAATACGACAGCGAACATTTAATGAAGTATTATTAGCATTTGATTGGACACTGTTTGCCACATAGGAGCATTGTGATGGATCGTATAAATTCAAGTCGATTGTACAAAAAGAAATGTGATCGTTCACAGAATTTCAAACGGAATTGCGCACACAACTAAGCATATAGTGCATCATACGAAGAAAAAATGGTTCGTGATCGAATAGTTATTAGACAAAAACAAAATTAATAGAATTTATTTTATGGAAGTGACAAACTATTGGCACGTGTAATTGATACATGTAAGGTATATGAAGCAGCTAATGTGAACCAAGGAATGCGCCTAAGCAAACGGTAACATCCATTGCTGCAAGAGAACACAATGTCGTAACTGCTCATGCAATAAGTCGCTTTTGTTTCAATTGCGGTGGTGCTGGAAAAGCAGGCACATGATCGACTGCAAAGCAAAAGGCTGCCGAAAGTGTGGAAAAACGGGTCATTTCGCCAAAATGTGCCGCAAAGAAAGAAGTCAACGTTGGAAAAGGAAGGAGCTTACAACAAAAACAGCAGTTGTGGCCGTGATAGCAATAACAATACAAGGCGAAACATTGATGGTGTCAACTGGAATGATGTAACAGATACCATAGTTAGGAAAGTTAGCTTATTAGATGGCACGCTTACATTTAATTGTTCTTTTAGAATAAATTCAATCGGATAAATCAAATATGGACCAAGGCATATCAAATAGGAAGTGAAATAGTAATTTTTAAGATCAATACAGGTTCTTATGTCAATTGTGTTGACTAGGAATCTTAATATAGACATGAACAATGAGAAAATTAACTTTCCTGTATTTGATGATAGTAGTAAGGAAATAAGAATCTTTGGTACAGTAAAGGTGAAATGCAGGGATTTGAATTCGAAAAATGAAAAAATAGCTGAATTTCTCGGCCAAAGCGGCTTTCAAAGCTTGGTCAAAGTGCCCCTTTAATAATAGTGACGAAAAAGCTCGCCTCGAAATGGAATACAGATGTGGCGAGAAAAAAGCGAAGAAGCAGTGCGCCCAGCTTCAAGCAGAGAGTACGGAGAGGCTGTATCGAGAGCTGGAGAAAATATCTTCCCCGGTTGCTGATGCAAACCAGGCTATCCAGGAGCTGCGCAAGACACAATATGAACAAGAGCGCAACCATCTTCAAAATAGCCGCCCAAAGAAGGAGGAATACTCAGGAGATTCGTTCACCAAAGTTCATTAACAATGCTCATGGCCAGCTTCTTGTGGATGACGAGAAAATTCTGCAGAGGTGGCGGCAGTATTGTGAAGAACTTTTAAATGAAAAGTTTTCCGGCTATACTTTCCAAGAGCTAGTTCGAAGATCCGTGGAAGCTTTCACACCAAGGAAACCATCGCACAAAAAATAGAGCGCGACCGGCTCAGCTGGTATTGCCACGTTCAAAGAAGAGATCAGTTGAACCCTGTTAAAAAGGCAATATCAATGCACGTTCCAAAGACATGGCGATGTAGGAAAGGCAGGCCTGTAAACGCCTGGATCAGACAAATGCGGCGACATCGGCATTTCATTGACCTCAGTAACCGAGTGATCCAAAATCGGCAGGCCTTCCGATATTTTCTGAGGTCAAATAGGCGAACCCCACAGGCGGATCAGTAGAAATGCGGTGAAGTGGGAGGGTTATGATCCCTTGTTTTCGGATCATAACCTCGCTGATAAATGGAAGACAAAGCTGAATTTCTCATTATTGATAATTGATTTGAACCAATACTTAGGCTTGAAAACAGCATAAGCTTCGGATTGATTAAGCGTTAGGTGTTAGTGTGTGCATGTTATTTCATGCTTACCACAGGCAAAAGAAAGTTTCGTGGCAAAAAACCAAGATATATTTAACGGATTTGGTAAATTTTTCGGAAGATTCATTTGAATGAAAATACACCACCAGTGCTGCATTATAAAAAGAGGATACCGGATTCACTGGTTGAAAAATTGAAATTAGAAATCAATAATATAATACAGGACGGAATCATTTCACCCATGGGTTAATAACTTACAAATTGCTGAGAAGCTCTGTTGAAAATTCCGGTTTTGCCTGGATCCAAAACCACTGAATGTGTGCATCAAACGGGAACATTTCTTGATTCCTACTATTGAGGATTTCGTACCAAAGTTTACAAATAATCGGATATTTTCCGTACTTGATTTGAGTATCGTACTTGATTTGAGTATGATACGAAATTGTATCAGGCCAGTTCGGAATTAACTACGTTCATAACTCTTTTTGGCCGATTTAAATTTAATCGTGTTCCATTCGGTATTAATTGCACTCCTGAGATGATTAGAAGGAAGTTAAGTTCATGGGACATATTTTTTATCGGAAAGTTAGATTAAATAGGATAATAAATATCGGGATACAATTCTTTAAAATGAAGAAACCAGAGAATAAAAATGATATACTTCGGCTACTGGTCTGGTTAAGTTCATTCCGAATTTGGTTAAGCAATCGGCAAATTTACGTGATTTGACAAAGAATAGTGTGCAATTTAAGCGGACAAGAAAGCATGGGAATAACCGGTGGTGGCCGTTTATGATCCGAAACAGCCATTTATTGTACAAAACCGATGCATCGAAAAATGAATTTAGTTATATAATTGCTTAAAACGCGCATCCTTTCGCATTTGCATCGCAAACTTTGAGTAAAAGTGAACAAAAGCTCAAATTGAGAAAGAACTTCTAGCAATCGTTTTCATTATTATTTATATGGTCGTGAATTTAGAGGTGAAAGTCACCATAAGCCATTGGAGACATTGATCAAATGGTATATTGATGATGTAACTATGCGACTTCAGCGAATGTTCAAGTCTTTGCTGAAATATCCTGATTTGAAAGTGGTGTATAAACCAGGAAAGGATATACTTGTAGTGGATTGCCTATCGAGAGCACCATTACCGGAGCCCAATGAACTGGAAGGGCTATCAGTTGTGATTCACTCACTAGTAAATAATGTTCCTTTATCAAAATAAAACTAACATTTTTATATTGAAACATTAAATCGCGGATGAGAAATATAGCCAGATTTGTAAATAATTAGAAAGCGATTGGCCAGGGTTTCATCAACTTGATGATTTAAGTCGACACTTTCATAAACTGAAATCAAAACTGCATGTTGAACATGGATTATTGTTCTTGGACCATAAACTGGTCCTACCATCGATGCAACGGAAATTGCTTCACTGGTTACATGCACTACACATCGGAGTTGAAAAAATGCTATTATTGGGCAGGAATGTACACACACAGGAATTGGTTGCGTCTTGTGCGATTTGTGAAAACTTCAAAAGAAGCCATCAAATAGAACCATTGATTCAGGAAGAATTGCCGACGTACCTAATTCATATTTTCGGTACGTGGATTTTTGAATATAACATGTACATGACGGAGTTTTATTGGGATAATCAACGCATATTCTGGTCTTCTTATCTTGAAACAATTAAACGGTAAGATATTACAGTACATGATATCTTTGTTGGAAAATATTCTTCTTCTTCTTTCTTTTATTAGCGAGGTTATGATCCGAAAACAAGGGATTCTTAAGCCCTCGATATCTTCAGAGTAATAGAGTAGCGGAAAAAGGAGTGGCAATAGCAAAAATATTTTGAAAATATGTTTTGAAGCAAACCACGTCGATAAATTTCAGTACCGGTTGTTGGAATACACGCCTGTAATCAGTTCAGCTTGGCGATATCCGCATTCGTACCTTGGCTACAACAAGGTAATGATCCGAGTCTATGTTAGCCGCTCGGAAGGTCGGGACATCCAGAATACTGGAGGCATGTCTTGCGTCGATCGCAATATGATCAACTTGGTTGATCGTTACATGATCATTGGACCACCTTGTTTGCTTATGAATATTGCGATGAGGAAAGCATGTGCTTGCTGTGGCGACATTTCGCTTCACACCGAAATCAATTAGCCTTAGTATATTATCAGACGTGACGTCGTGTAGGCTATGATTACCGACTGCCCTACCAAAGACGTCCCCCTTTCCTATTTTGACGTTTAAATCGCCCATTACCTGACCTTTGATGTCAAAAAAGGTTTTAAACAAGGTGACGCGCTGTCATGTGATTACTTTAAAATTGTACTTGAACGGATTGTGTGGAACTCACAAGCCAACACTTCTGTACAACTGCTTGCATACGCCGACGATATTGCCATAATTGGAAGAACTCAGCGGACTGTCACCGGTGCGTTTGCAAGCATTGAGGCGGAAGCGGCCAAAATGGGTTTAGCGATAAATGAGGGCAAAACCAAGTTTATGCTGTCAACAAGAAGGGACAGCCAACACCGACGAATTGGACAGAACGTCACAGTGGACAGCTATAACTTCGAGGTAGTAAGGGACTTCGTCTACCTTGGCTCTGCTATAAACTCAAACAACAAGATCAGCGCAGAAATCAAGCGAAGAATAACTCTTGCCAATCGCTGTTCTTTTTGGCTTATAAGGTAATTCAATAGCAAACCCCTATCTCGAATAACTTAGAAGACTCTGTATAAGACCCTGATCATCCCAGTCCTGCTTTACGGCGCTGAAACATGGACTTTATTAGAAGAGGATGATTGTGGGCGCCGTGGCGTAAGTGGTTAGTGTGTCGGATCACTACGCATGAGGTTCCAAGTTCGAATCCCAGAAAACACCAAAAAGTTTTTTCACGGTCCCACCTCTCGCGAGCGTCTGACAAACATCCGAGAGTATTATTGTCACGAAAAAGCTTCTCAAATCGCCGTACGGATTCGGCATTAAACTGTAGGTCCCTTCCATTCATGTGAAAAATATAACGCACACAACATGAGTGGTTGCGAGAAGCTAGGCCCTGGCACTTTAAAGAGCGGTTGCGCCAAATATTTGTTTTTTGTAAAAGAGGATGAAGATATCCTTGGTCACTTCGAAAGAAAAGTTCTTCGTAAGATATTCGGTGCCGGTTGCGTTGATGGAGTTTGTAGGAGAAGATTCAATCACGAACTATACTTGCTATACAGCGACATCAACCATGTCAAAAACGGCGTATTGTACGTCTGAGATGGCTGGGACATGTAGAGCGAATGGACTCCAACGCTCCGGCCTACGGAGTCTTCGAATCTAATCCCGAGGGACGACGCAGTTGTGGACCTCCTCGCCGTAGGTGACGCGCACAAGTTCAAGGGGACCTCGACTAACTTGGAGTGCGCAACTGGAGGTAATTAGCTAAAAACCGAGCTAAATGAAGAGCCTTGTTGGTTGAGGCACAGGTTCATCCCGAACTGTAGCGCCACCTAAGTAAGTAGGTAAGCCTGTAATCAGCATGTGCACTACTCCATCGGCAGTGTCTGGTTGATAAAAACTAAATTACCAGTGTTGGATTCATTATTGGTCAGAACAACATGACTGAAGCGGATTCCCAGAAAAAGATAGATAATAAAAAAGAAAGGCAAAGATATTACTATGATCATTGCTAGCATTGCACGTGGGTGATTTAGTAATTTCTAAAAAAGAATGAAAAAAAAAAAATGGTTTTATGGATCGATCGTTGAAATTGTTAATGACAGGTCATATATTATTAAGAAGAGTTTCGAAAATCATTTTAGACGTAATCGACGTTTAATTACTAGAACAACTAAGAGAAATTTTAATGCTAGCAACTTGTTGCATGAAGCTAATGTGAAGTGTAGTCCGAATCATATAATGAGAGGCTTAAAGAAAACTCAAATTATCGCACCATAAAGAAGTAGCGCTAAAAATGAGGAGGGTAGAGTCAGTTAGACAGTCAGGGGAAAATGTAAAGATAGTGGATGAATCAATATTCCTTGAAGCTAATGAGACTGCTGACCAGTGTTTAAAAAAATGGAAATCGTCCTGGTAGTACTAGTTTAAAAGCAACTGTACTTGATAAACTAATTGCAATCAAACTTCATACACAACACCTGGCGGCTAAGTGCTGCTAGAAAAGGTTGAAATGTCAAACATAGGCAAGACAGTCATAGATAAGTCGAACATCAACCATTGTAAGAGTAATATCGGACTAATTAAGATCGAAAACTATAAAACAAGTTACCAACATTTTATTTGTCTACAAGCATAATACATACATTCTTCTTTTATAAAGAGAAAACATTTGAACATTTGTTTGTTTGGTTTATCACACTGTAACTCAAAAGCTACGTATACTTAGCTTATTGCGATAAAATTTCCACTGTCCTGTCAGACGTATTATTCGAAATAACAAATGCTATTTATCTTTACATTTTATCTACCTATTATCATATGATGGCGACTGAAAAGGGACGATAACAGTGGTGAACGTTGAAGGAAAAAAATCCCTCAGACGCTTTTATTGCTTACACTAACTAAATTTTCAACATATATTAAGTACATTAAGAATTTTTATTTCGTAAGGCATTCCATTAAAATGGGTTTTGCGTTCTATAGTTAAATGCTGATCTCTAGATAAGTTGTCTTAGATTCCATATATATGTGGGCGTAACTTAAAAAAGCCAACTGAAACGGCTTGAACAGCTTCTTCAAGAGATTTTACTAGTCGCTATGCTTCCCCGATAGCCGCGTGGATGCCGTCGACGATATAATCATAAATGCCGTCATCATTGGCATGGAAACTTTAATTCCAAGCACAGTGAAAACTATCAATTCAAAGACCAATGCGAGGTTTGTCTTAAGCTTTAAGAAAGATGCTTGGTTAAAGGAGTTCGTTTTTTGATCTTACAAGACCGACCTTACTTAGGAAAATTCTAACGAGACACAAATGATGTCATGTGCCCTGCGACACTCAAAATATTACCTCCCGACTGTTTAGCAGTGGCGGCTCGTTAAATTCTGTTTGCCTTCATTAGTATATATTCTTCTCCATTCAATATTCAATTCACCATTCAATATTCATTCTTTTACTATACTTATAATTAAGTTCTCAATTGTGAAAAGCGTTGAAAGGACTACTGGGTAACTACTACTTTCTACCACTAATACATCTTAATTTCGAAAATATGAAATAGCTTCTTCTCGCATTCTCACTATTGGTTGCATAAAACTCAATGGAAAAGTCAGATGCTGAAAAATGAAACTAAAAACTCTATCACGGCAAAGTTTCTAAAATCCTTTCACATTTCTAAAACGTCTTTAAAGAGCTAGAAACAGTCGAAACATCTATGGGCGCGTTTTGAAGACAGAACATTCAAATTTTTGATTAACTCTTTAATTATATCGTTCACCTTTTATCTGTCATGCGAAGATTAACTCTGTCCCTTCACACCAACTTCTTCGTGTGTGCAAATTAACTTCATTTGACTAAAGCAACGTGTTAATTACCCATGGGCCATACCAAGAAGTCATGAAGACATCATGCATAGCCTAAGACACGAAGTTAATCCTCTACCAGCAAGGTGTATATCTTGAAGATGTTCAAGTCCTAAGTACACACAACCCTAAGATATACTGTTACCCCATATCTGGCCTTCTAAACAAATTACTTTTAAGCCACCTGACGCCCTCTCACAGTCGCAATTTATTGCCTAAAAGATATTTTAATTAGCTCCGCTAACGTATACTTCCTTGAAACCGAACTGAAAAATAGGAGGAAAATTCATTAAAGCAAAAGATATTTTTTCTGTGAACACCATTAACGCCTAAGAGGCCTCCCATCGTAAATTTACCTACCCCGACGAACTTAAGTTCTACCATTCAAATGTAAACAACACAACGAGCTGTAAATGATTACGAAATCAACTCGAATACGAAAAAGAAAGGAATTTTCATTTTTTTCTCGCTCAATACACAAACCCGTACTCAGAGATACAAAGTAACTTTTAGTCTTAGCAATTCCGCTCACAACTCCACATAATTTTGCAATTTTTACCCCCAAATTTAGCTACTCTAGTCGAAATGGCGAGGACCTCCGCCCCTAAATAACCCAAAGCTCAAGTACCTACACCCTACATACATACACTCTGTGTAGCTCAATATCTTTGGGGAGAATTCTATAGCGCGTCTAGCACGTGAGTGTTGTATATTGCCAGAAGTCATGTGTTATAAAGGGGTGTTAAAGATATACACCAACGCCGGCAAGCGGCCCACACCACAGAGCAACAGTCACACACGCAAAGGACATTGGGTGGAAATAAAATTAAGAAGAAGGAAAAATAAAAAAAAATATATATACGAAAGCAAATGTGGCAAGTGTGGCATGGGGAATTGTGATTTGTGCAACGTGTGACAAGAATTTCATTGATTTTCATCCTTTAGGGTTTATTTATGCAGTTATTTTCACCTCATTCAATGGCTGTGGGTGAGTATTTGGGGGAGAATATTTTTTTCTTCTGAAACTCTCTTGACATACGGAATATTGAATCCTTGAAAATGCTTTGCGCACTTTAAAAATGATTGTGTTGGAAAATGTGTCCATTTTGTTAAGTAGTCTCTAGTTTCTTTGTAAGAATACCAAAAGGAACACTGATGCAGTTAGACTTTATGTAGTACTTGTCATGTGAAGCTTTCTTGGCATGGTCACGGAATTTCACTGAGTGACCGTTCAACTAGGTTTCACTGACTGTGTACAGAATGGATAGTAAGTTCTTTTCGCATCGAGGATTTTTTTTTTAAAACTTTCGAAAAACTGTGAAAATGGAATATTGTTCGTGGGAATTCTTTTCAGTGCAATGCCAAGAAATGAAATACGATATTGCAATGAAGTATTTCTTAGCTGACCTTTCGATAATATTAACGATATTACTTTTAACAATAAGTAAGACGATATAAACTTTGGGATGTTTTAGGGGTCGTGGGTTGCTTTCAATATTCTAAATTAATATCGAACTTATCAAACATGTGAACTCAACTGTCGGCAATATCTTAGTATTGTACTTTTGACAACCTGATTCCTATTTCATAAATATTGAATAGTTAACGAGCGAATAGTGAACAACAAGTATTCAGTTTTACGAATTGAGCTCAATTCTAGTCAAAATATGCAGACAAAGTAATAAGTATAACGAGCACAAATAAACTGAAGTGAATTCGTATCCCTGCAAATGTTCGAATGATACTTTAATTGTACCTATGTATTATATATACCACATAAATAATAAATAGTGTAAACTAATAGGCTCTTCATTATTATTAGAGTGAAATCAATTTGGTATAATCTCAAAACGTACATAGATCCATCAGACTGAGTTTATGCTTACAAGGGGGCAGCTGAACACAGAACTGCAATGCTTCCATCTCAAATAGGTATTTCATCAAAACTTCATTAGAAGTAGTGTGAAGTCACAATATTTATGCATAATGTCGACAATCTATATACATAGTTGAACTAGAGAGCAGAAAGTACTATTATGTCGTTGGCACATGCAACATGAATGAATAATTTTGAGTCAGAAGCTGCTGATGAGATATGGAGTGCACTTCCAATGCCGCCTATCAACAAATACGAGTAGATGTACTCCGTGCAGTGAAAGAAAGGTGAGAACGAGAAGAATAACTAAGGAAAACCCACTTAACAAAAGAAGTCGTATGAACCATGAATATTTTATTTAAAAAACGTTTCTTTTCCAAGCGTCTGCAACAATATTGTAACTTCGATTACGTAGCGACTACCATTCTCATTTTACTTTTCTTCTTCAACGTTTGAAAAGGAAAGTAATGTAGACACAATAGTCATTTTGAATACGTTTATATCCGCACCGGTGTTAACTGTGACTGTTAACATATTTTAGGGTACAACTTGCTACAACAAAGAATGCTCTAAAATTTATTTGCAAGGTTAGGAGTTCAAATATAAGTAGGATGAGTTGACAAAGTGCCGAGAATTTTACCAGAGATTAATAAAATCGTCCAGTACCAGCCGAGGCTTTGCTCAGTTTCTAAATTCTCCCGGAAAAAGAATATTCAGAAACTGCGGCAATAGTAGTAAGTAGTAAAGCAAGTAAGACCACCGAATCTTCTTGAAAGATTGATTATGCATTTGGTGTGATTCAGAAAAGCGTTCAAGCTTTTTCCTTCACATTTGGGACTGCATTAGGCCATTCCTTTAGAAAGCAGTTTAGAAAGCATTTTTATGTGAAAGTAGAGTATTTTTTTTACCTGCCGAGTTTTTTTTGGCAGTAGTGATAGTCAACGAGGTTTTTGACGAAACAGAATAATACATTTTCTGACTATTTTAAGTCGTTGGCTCTTTATATATTAACGCACCGAACACTATTTGAAACATTTTCTTTTTTATTTATCTGCATAGTTTTTTATTTAATACTGAACTAATTAAATACACCACTAGTGGTTATTTTAAGTAAAAAATGTAACGGAGCCAATTTCCCGATTTTTGAACGTTAAAAAGCTACGTAACTAACATAAAATGGCGGCCATTTTAATAATAAAAAAAAAATATTATTGATGTTCAGTAAAAACCCAAATGCCGACCATTAACCGAAGCTTGTATACAGGCTACCTATTTACAAGGATTTGGTAGTCCTATAACCCACCCTCCGTAAACAAGAGAGCAGAAAGGAAAATGTAGAGGTTGAGGCTAGTAATGATGCACTACCTATACATTTTAGTGGCAGTTAAATTCATACTTATGGGAACCACTACAAAATTCATGTGCTTTTGGATTGAGTTGGGATGTGTATTGTAATTTCCGTAACATTCTAAAATTACTTAAAATCATACGTTTAAATGGCTCAACGTATCTATATGATATGCTTTCTTTCGCCCTCTCTACGAGGGCTTTGAAACTTATTGTAGCACGATTTGCGCATTGCATTGGAGAACACTCCTTCCATTTTTCTACGATTCATCTGTGGAATCGGCTTCCAGACGAATTGTAGATAATCAACTCTTTTACGGAATTCAGAAAAAAACTTTTTATCTATCTATCTGACTACAATATCACAATCTGACAATCTCTACTTAACTTTATCTAGTAATCTTAAACTTTAATGTGTTGCCTATTCTTAATCCCTAAAAATACTTGTCTTTTTATTTAATTTATTTATGAAGTGACATTTTTAATTAAGTAATTTAAAAAATTAATACTTCAAAAAGATTCTTAAATCTTGTAGTATGTTTTTATCATGCTTTTAATAAATACAATATAATGGTCAAGGCGAATGTCTTAGTTAAGATAACGAAAATGGATGAACAGAAATTGTGGAAGATAGCGGAGAGGGTGTTACCATATTGCCGACTCTAGATCGAAATGAATTTACGAGTAGAACGCAAGTTAAATCAAAATCCGTTAGAAAATTTCTGAACTTGCTGGAAGATAAGGGCGACTTCAATTCAGATAATGCTATATATTGGATCAAATAGTTTAGCTAAATGTTATCAGAATTCGCTAAATGTTTCTTAAGTCAAGCACATTACCTCAACTTATTTATTCTGAAGAAACTGATCGGTATCCAATTTTACTGCGGCAACAATCCAAATATACTGTCAGCCTTCAAACATGGGTATAGCAAAGGGAAATACCTTCAAATGGCCTTACACTCACTAGCACGCATGATTGAAAAAAATCGAAAAAATCCATAGAATGAAAAGAATATACTATGACATTATTCACCATCGTGCAATGTCGAACCTTAAACCAGCTACTCACAAACGGGATTATCAAAGCTGTTCGGTGGTTCGTCAGAATGGGCACACTACAAGTTTGTAGTATTCACTACGCTCAGAGATCTTTGCAGAATGCTCTCTTAATGGTAGCCACTGCGCTCTTGAAGTAAACTCTAAAATAATTAACTGGTCCTCTTCACAAAGAAATATAAAATTCCCCATTTCGACCCTTTAGAACTGTGTAGTATATTTTGGTCTCATTCTTGACCAGAAACTCAGCTAGAAATCCAATATCCTAGAACAAATGAAGAAAATCGCCACAGGTCTATACTGCTGCGAAAA
The DNA here is from genome assembly GCA_945910035.1 of Brachypalpus laphriformis. NCBI lineage: Eukaryota > Metazoa > Arthropoda > Insecta > Diptera > Syrphidae > Brachypalpus > Brachypalpus laphriformis. Next base: position 43,331,699 of record OX246753.1, read on the forward strand.
AGCTATAGGACCTCTGCCATGAATTACATACTGATTCTATGTTATGTGTTATTATCTCAACGTATGGCGTGATTGTTTGGTGGACGGTCCTGGATATAGCATCCATTCCAATTATCTTAGCTGAGTACAAACATCGGCTTCTATACGCATAACTGAAATCATTAAAACCACTCCTTCATCGGCTGTTGGCATATTGTTCCATATGCTGCTCCTATATATTTATGCAAATAAATGTCACCTAGTGGAGTCACTCGCATTAACACCATATTTCAGTGGTCTAGGCTACGTATAGGACACCCCACCACTTTCCATGTACATACATCCATATTCCATATAAACCCAAAATGCACGTGTTCGATGTCGTAGCGCTGAATTTAGTCAGAAAAAACCCGACATGCAAAACCCGACTAGAACTTGATAGTTTTTCTTTCTATTTTTTTAAATTTAGATTTGACGGCGAACTGTGAGATACTGAGGAAATAGATTATATAGGATTGATAACAGAAATAAGAAGCATTTTAAACATTTTGCCTCAAACTTTTTAAAAACAAAAATTATAGATCTCATTTGGTAGCGTAGTACTGTGATATGAAACAAACTATTCCAATATTTCATCACTCTTCACCGCTTTAAAGAATGACATCACCAGAGCTGTAACCATCTTCATTACAAAAGTAGAGAATCTATTCGAAAAAAATTGTAATACTCAAAGGATCTCCGTAGGTACCATAATACCTTATTGTCAGTGAGTAGAGTCAAAGTTTGTGATATAAATATATTTATCAACCAAAATATGTCAAACTTAATCTATTTAACTTCGCCCCAAAATTACCTTCAATACCAAACAGTCATACAATATGACTTCTCAGTTCATATTTCCTCAAGCAAATACAATCAATAATCACATTCAGATACAAAGATTCCGTTAAAAGAGAAATCATAATAAAATCAAATCTTCTTATTACAGAGACAAACACACATGGCGTATACGTAATCTTATTCCACTTTCAATAATCCCATTCATTCCATCTCTATAAGTCCCAATTGAATATCCCGTACGTAACCCTTTCTCATCTTTTCTTTTGACAGATAATACAATGCTCGCAGGAATCCCTTCCAATCCTCTGATTAAAAAAAAAAAACATTATATCCCCACAATGAAATGTTTTCTAACAAAGGGAATAAGCAACAAAAACTCAACTTAAAATGCCAACAAAAGATCAGGTAAACTGCAAAAATCGAATAGCTAACTAAATATCCTCCAAGAGGACCGTTCTGAAAATAGGGAGGCGAGCAAAGCTCTATACAAAAAAAAGCCCACATGCAGACAGCTAAATGCACACACTTAAACACGATAGGCGCAATAACAACAACAACAGAAAGCCATAACTAAGCGAATTCGGAATACAAAACAAACACACACATTGGCTTTTGTTTGGTTATGCGTTATGCAATAACAAAAGTGGTATAGAACTACAATGGCACAAGGACACTCAACCACCCATTGTACTCACCCTGATGATCTTTTGATCCCTCATGATTTTCCGTACACAATTCACAAGGAATGTCACAATCATGCCGCCGAGAATTAATCCAAAGACAACGATTATGATGATAACATGCTCCGACTGCCCGACTATTTGACTCTGTGGAGAGATAAAAGAAGAATGACATAAGTGGGAGTACTACAAAAAGAATATTACATACAGTCAAGTTTGCACTAGTGGGTAGAAGAAAGGCGGGAAATTAAAAATGAAAGCTCCTGGAAACGGTAGCTGTGCTCTATCCTAGCGCATTTTAGCTGGGTTGCCATTATAAGACTTTAGTCACAACTTAACACCGAAAGACTGGGAACCATTTTTGAAAATTATAAGACATTTAACCACCGGTGATGCATTCCACTGGGAAGTGGGTAGCTATCAACACTTAGATGCAAGAGTGGGGCCCGTTTTTGATACCCCACTCTTGCATCTAAGTGTTAATAGATACCCACTTCCAAGTGGAATGTATTGTCGGCAATCGCTGCTAACCTCGCATGGTAATAAAGTAGAGCTATTGAACAAAGCTTAACAACAGCATAACAACGTTTTAATCACAAGAGAGAAATATGCTTACATGAATGACTTGGTCTCCACCTCGCTGTCTATATTTTTTATTTTTATAATTTGCGCGCGCTCAAAGGGTTATGAATACCTTTAACATGTTTCTTATTCTTAGTATCGTAATCAACTATTTTTCTATCTGAATCTAGTGTAATATAGTATTCACATCTTACGAATTAGTCAGCTACCCCTGAAGATGTTTGTATCCAGGACACGAACTCAAATAAAGTAAAATAGTACTCAGGAACCGATTTATTGGATAACTTGTTTTGCTCACCTCTACAGTATGAGAATGCTAGATTTCAAACTTGTAAGACACTATTAAAAAATTAAGTTACAACATTCCCAAACAAGTTTTTTATAATTCGCAATCCGAAGGTATAGCCCAACTGATCCTAAGCCATTAGCTTCAGCACAGACGAGAAAAATTAAGCAGAAAGATAATCCTCCAACTCCATTTCCAATCTTAACCCAGATATGCCCAGTGTCCCATATGTAAGCCATCTTAATTTTTCCGTTAAAATTTTAAACTTAAATCAAAGCATGGGTTTTTTCATTTTAAATTTGCGAAAGAGATCTATGGCATAAACTTTGATTTTCTTTGATTGACACTAAACGAAATTTAAGACACTCTGGAAATGTATGCTGAAGATGAGAGTTAAAACAATTTATAAAGCTTTGTTATTGAGACTGTTCCAGGACAAACTGCCAACAATAAACTCACTGGCGAAAACTCTGGGGAGGAAGAGAATATAATATTCGAAAACCTAACTGCCGTTTTGTTTGGAGTTGAAACTAACTTGTGTACTAAGCTGAATATAGACGATGCTTATACAAGTTTATCAGATGACGAGGAGGGCAACATACCGTTGGTAAAGTTTGTTTACAACCTACAACCAAATACTCGTAATTAAATTTAGGATCTAAATTATTTTAGTTGAAGTTAAATCCGCTCCTTTATTTACATTTTCGTTCTGAATTAAAAAAAGAAAAGAAAAGATTTTAATAGTCGATGTGCCCAGCATCCTTTGGTAGGGCAGTCTAAAAATAAAATAAATAATCGTATATATGGTATAAGATTTTTCAAATATCACTATTTTAACTTGAATTAGCATGACATCATGAGTTTCTGATTTGTATCTGCAAAACGTTTGGCCTGGACATATGTATCTGGGATAATACAGTTCGAAGCTCTCTGAATGTTTTTTTTTTTTTTTTATACTCTTGCAAACTCTTCAGCGGCAACCCTGATTCGACGTTGTGCACGGCTGTTGAAAAAGGGCGAACGAAATTTGTTTCACCACTCCATTGTGTCTACCGTTCGCAGGAAATCGTTAATCTATGAAGCTGGTGCTGTCGCTGGTGTCGGGGGTGTTATGGACGGAAACAAGCGCGGTATACGATGTTGTGGTTCGCTCGGTTTTCATGATAAGCACAAAAGTTGGCCAAGGCAATCTGCTCTTAAGTCGACAGTAATTTAAACGACTTTTTTTTGCCATAGGACTGGGCCTGTGCTGTGCTGGGCACGAGATCTGGTTTTCGCTTTTCTCACCGGCATCTGTTTTGTATTTAACAAAGGACGACAGTTTTATTTGATTTTCGTAATCTGATGGTGGTTTTGGTACAGTTTAGTCAGTGAATTGTGGTGGGAATGTTGTACAGTCTTAAGTTGCCAGCATAAACTTTGGAGATACTGAATTGTAACCAGCAGAGCTAGTTGTTGGAATAAAAAAGTTACATAAATAAGAAGGGTATTTGCGAATGTCTTGACCAAAAGTTGCGAGACTGGATTTATTTGAATACAAGAACGATTTATTTATCTTCTTCTATGAAAGTTAAATTGGAATAAAGATAGAATATATCGCTTCAATTGCTTTGCCTTGCTTCACTCTTCCTTGGCTAACAGTATCCCTTCAGAGCACCAACTATTAAGGATTACAGTTAGGTAAGTCCAAAATATTAATGGGAAGGAAAATGGAACTGAACGTGCAAATAAATCCATATATCTATGCGGAAATGTCTTAACATTGTGTCCGCAGCCGCACGGGCTGTATGCTTCGGAAGTTATAGCGATACTAGGGCGATGAACCTCCATGGACTAGCTAAAATTAAAAGTGTGGTAGACAATCTTAATTATCCTAATAGCGATTGCTTGGTTGAGATACATTGTCATTAAAAAAAAAAAAAAGCGACGATGAGGTGGTATAATGCACTCTTTCTTATTTCCTGGGACCACAATGAACCTATGATTAGGTTCAAAGTATTCCATCAAGGCCCACTCGAAACCAACCAACCAGTGGTAGATTGAAAGCTCTACAGATCAGTTTTAAACTAATGAATCTAACCACCTGATTTTATTGATTCTCTGTAGTTTTGCCTTAACCTCATTTGCACCTAATTTTCATTTACTACTTAGCAACAGATACTCTCGGCATTGGTTTTGGAAAGGTTGCGAAGGGTAATTACAATTATGTTCTTCGCATCAAGGCAAAAACTATGCAAATTTGTGAACTTTTTTTACACTTTTGGCTATTGTCACCTTCTTTTTACCATGCCTTTATCAAATCTGTATCAACAACGGTTGTTTTTTTTTTTATTTGACCAATAATTGTTTGGTACTCAAAATCTTTTGAACGATTTCACATCATTGGCCAGTTGCTTTGCAATTCAAAGATAAATCTGCTTCTTCGAAATTTTTCACCACTTCTACTGCTTCAAGACCACTTTTTGGCAATTTCAAAAGTTAATGCAATTACCAATTAAAGGTTTATGTAGACTATATATAACGGGATGTATTAAGATGGCCACCATTTTATTTTTATTATTTTATTTTGTGTAAAAATACGATTTTATTTGGTGACTTGGTTTTCCTCATAGTTTTCATTTAAATCTCTCTAATTGATAAAAGTAGTGACAGTTGCACAGAGAAATCAAAATTTTGAAACTTCCTCATTTTCAGACGAATGAAATCGACCGGCTTGGTCCTTAAAGTCATTAAAATGTTTTTCCATATTTTTAGCGGAATTTTAGGCTCCGCTAAGAGTATAATAGTGTACTGAGTGCTCTTTCCAATGCACATGTCTTAATGCTTGGAACAAACGAGGTTTTATACCCATCTCTTCCCCTCCCAATTCTGAATTATATATTACTTATTCCTATTTCAGATATTTAAGCTATAAAAGAAAATTGTAAGCTAATAAGTTCTTTAGTCGAAGATGACTCAGATTCTGGAAAAAGTGAGGAATGAAAGGAGGTAATTCGGTCTTAGATGAAGAGGTTGTATATATGATACTTGTTTAATTAATCTGATTTATCTTATCGGTGATATTTTTAGCACCTTCAATGTCAGTATTTTTAGCAACATAATAAAAGGCTAAGTTAATGCTTCAGTAAAAGGAGTCACGTTTAATGTAAATTATATGTATTTCAAATCTGAACAAAATAAATTAAATAAAAAGTCTAGAATGACTTTCGTATACCTATCCTTACGCTCATTTTACGGCTCCTACAAGCACAACTTAGTTTCATTCTGTGCTTTAGAGTAACTCAACAAGCATCAAACCGACCATTTTTGCATTACACGCAAATCATGAACAGGAGTATTTTATGGACGCCTTCCATCGTTAAATCTGCAACTATGCACTAAAAGAATTTGTTCATTCATAACTCACCTGACAGCCTTCTTCATCCCAGCGAAACTTGCAATTGTCACGACCGTTGCATTTCAAGTCTGCCGATATGCATGTAGCATCCTCACAATCGTACTCATCATCTACACAACCTGTAAGACCACGAAGGAAGAGAAGAATTTCAAATTGGCATCGGCTTCATATGAAAAAGCATACACAACAATTTTTTTTTGTTAAATATAATATATACAAAATGTTCCTCACGTACTCGCAGGTCCTTTATCCCTGAATGCTGTATATAAAATTTGAAACGATGAGTTCATAGCTATTTGCTCAGCAAAAAATCGAATGTGTAGAATATTCGTGTCAGATGACATAGGCTCACCTGTCGAACCACAAAAGTTTTTTACCCTTTTTCCAAGAAAATAAAAGAAAACGAAAAGGAATGAGGTAAATACAAAATACTAAAAGGATTCGTTTACGTGTCAGAATTAACTCACCTAGATGGTATGTTTGTATCTTCGCCGAATATATCAATAAAATTTATATCACAATCGTTGGGTTTGTTCAAATTAAAATGAAGAAACTTCACTTGAATCTAAAAATAGGAGAAGAAAGAAGGAGTCGATTTATTGATTCTAAAGGTAAACAAAAATGGAGAGAAAACACTAACCTTCCATTTGTCCTTTACTTTTATGATCCACATACAATCGAGTGGTATTTTGTACTTTGTAACGTTCGACAGGACATACTTTGGAACATCCGTTGAATTGATAAATCCTTCGTAGCCATCCCTTTCTATTGTACAATTCAATTCGGTACTGATAGCTAGAGTGGAAAGATTTAAGAAGAAGTGGCATGCATTGTTTATGCAAATAATTTTTCGAAACGGAAGTTTGAAAACAATTACAATTTTATAATTCATAAAGTGTAGGCTGAGGACGTGGTACTTATGGTTGGATCAACTTACCCTCCTTTGGTCGATCGATGAACTCATAGACGGCAGTGAACCCTGAGTATTCAATGCTTTCATCCGAATGAAAATGTAGCCAGAGATGTCGCTCCTTTGATGTGATCATGGGTGGAAATTCTTCGCCGCAATATCTTCCAATTAAATTCGAAAATCCATAGGGACCGTCACGTATCTGTGTGTGTGTGGGAGAGAAAGAGAAAAATAAATGAGACGGAGAATTGGTATTGATTAAATTTTACGAAATGAAATTTATGAATGAAATTCATTTATTTCGTTGGTCTGGACTGGGAATTAAAATGAAACCCAAATGTGAAAAACCGGCATTGTAATAAAATAGTGTCTATTTGTGGCTATGGCTGATATGGGAATGCCAAATTTGTGGTCTCCGGGGAGAGCCAATTCGGGTATTTCTTGGCATGTACAGAGTAAATGTCTATAATTTTAGCTATTTCCACAAGCATAAATAAGAAGTAATCCATTCATGACAAACGATATGAGTTTGCATCAGCATTGTATTTTTAAGAACTCCTGCGACAGTATTAGAAACAATAATGCGAATCCTTTCTCTGGATATTTACAGAAAAGAAACAGCAATCAAATCAGTGTTGTGTGTTGGGAGTTGTCACAATGGAACAGTCCACCAAAGTCGTTAGCTCAAACAACACACCAATAGTCACGCATTACTTAATCCCCCCGGTCCTTGACTTCAATATCCTACGGGTATACAACGCAAGTATTACCAGTCGACAGAATTAGGCTGAGGAAATGACCCTCAAACATTTTTCAGTGGACATTTTGACAAATGAATCCATGAGCAGTCGAATTATTAGTAATTAGACAAGACCCTACACGGGCTTTTGTCGCAACTGTATAGATGAGGGGGAGGAAAAATCACCCTCTCAGTAGCATTATCCTTTGCAAGAAATAAGATTTTGAGAGAATACTTCTTCGAGGAATGTTTTATATTACGGACATGGATATCAATAAAATCTGAGAACTAATCTAAAAATCGAAATTAACCGGTTTGTTTGGTAACACAATGGACCTGATCTGATCAAAGGGCATAATACCGATTTATAGACGGTAGCAACCTTATTCAACTTTAACCTGACGATAAAAAAAAGAACAAATTGAAGGTGCACGACCAACTGAGCTACATTATTTGCAAATGAAAGTAGGACACGTGAAGCGTCTAGACACCAGCACCCTATTCCTAAGTGTTTTCGACAACGCTTTACAAAACAATTTGGACTGTAGAACTGGAGACAGCTTTCCGAAAATCGCTCTGTTTTTATTGCAGAATTCTAAAAAAAATTGTCCTGACTAGACTTAGAGCAGAACGACGCCTTTTGTTTTCTCTTTTGTTAGGCGTATGAGAGTAAAAGCATTTGGTGAGTTACAGAATATAAATCAATTCCATTCCATTTGAGATACGTTAGGTTTGGTAAAGTTTATAACCCCTATCGTGGCCTGACTATTGCAAGGCAGTGTTTCTCTTGCATCCGTTATTCCATGTCATAGTTAGTGCTGATTAATTTTTCCATGATCCTGTGAATATTTGTTGAGATTGACTCTTTTTTTAATATTAGCCATACTATCAATCTTATTTGCATTTTACGTCTGCTGGAAACTTACTTACTTAGGTTGTGCTACAGTTCGGGGTGAAACTGGGCCTCAACCAACAAGCATCTCCATTTAGCTTGGTCTTTAGGTAATCGCATCCAGTTGCGCACCCCAAGTTGGTTGAGGTCTCCTTGAACTTGTGCGCGCCATCTAAGTCGAAGAGGATCTCTACTGCGTTGTCCCTCCGGGTTAGATTCGAAAACTCTCCTAGCCGTGTTGGCGTCTATTCACTTTAGATGTCCTAGCCATGTCAAACGTCCAATACGCGGTTTTTAGACTAGCTCGATGTCGCTGTACAGCTCGTATAGTTCGCCAATGAATCTTCTCCTACAAAAGCCGTCAACGCAAACGGGACCGAATATCTTACGAACAATTTTTCTCTCGAAGCTAGATATTTTCATGCGCTTTCAATAAAATTCATGCTTCAGCGCCGTAAATCAGGATTGGGATGTTCAGGGTCTTATATAGAGTTTCCTTATTTGTTCAACATAAAGCTTTACTGTTGAATTGCCTTATTAGCTCAAAAGAACAGTGAATGACAAGAGTAATTCCTGGCTTGATTCCTACGCTAGTGCCGTTTTCAGGATCTATAGCAAGGCTTAGGTAGACAAAGTCCCTTACTACCATAGTTGTAGCTGCGCATGTGACATTCTGTCCAATTCGTCAGTGTTGATTGCCATTCCTGTTGACATCGTATACTTAGTTTTGCCCTCGTCCATCGTAAAACGCATTTTAGGGGCTTCTGCTTCTGTGCTTACAAACGAGGCGGTAACCGCCCGCTGAGTTCTTCCAATTATGTCAATATCCTTGGCGTATGCAAGCAGTTGTACAGACTTGTAAAGATTGTGCATCTGGTGTTGGCTTGTGAGTTCCACACAATCCATTCAAGTACGAGAAGTCATATGACAGCGCGTCACGTTGTCTAAAACCTTGTTTGATATTAAGGGCCATCCTGCATTATTAGACATGGCTCTATACAGCTCTTCTCTATATATGCTATCATAGGCGGTTTTAAAATCGGTAAAGAGATGGAAAGTATCGATTTGGACTTCTTGGATTTTTTCCAGAATCGTACAGATTCTGTAAAGACTTGATCGATAGTGAATTTCATTGGCTGGAAATCGCACTGATACATAGAGGCCAATAGGACTGTTAATGAAGGGTTTTCGCTGTTCACACAATATCGCAGAAAAAATCTTATACGCATGCTGAGGAGACTGTTGTGTCTATAACTGACGCAGCTGAGAGGGTCTTCTTTCTTGTGGGTCGTCCCATATTCCTTATTATTCTCCCGTCTGTCCAAGATACGCATGTGTTCGAATTTGTGGCTTTGCAGTTGCAACTTGACTCGCTATGCACATTTTTAAAAGTCCAACTATTATTATTATTATTATTATTATTATCTTTTATTAACAAGTAATTAAAATTACATGGTAATATTAAACTTAATGAGCCTAGCTGCGGAGACTGTTGGCCTGCGGAGATGCTCTTGGTAATACTTAAAAAGTCCAACTATTCGTCTTTACTCAGTTCAGTAGTGCTTATGGCAATGAGCCTTTATTTTAGTGGATTCAATTGTTAAGCTCACCAGCAGATGTAGATAGTCCACGTAGTCTACTTGTATGTACACAATTGAACGATTTTTCGAGATCTCTAAAAATGTGGTGAAGGGAAAACTCATGCTCAACGAACTATATGATGATCAGTCTTAAAGTTTTATACTTGTCAATTCAGGATCAAAAACCAGCTTATTTAAATATTTCTTAATGTGTCCCATTGCAACTTTGAAATTGATTTGGTAATTGTGAGAAGCAAACATACATTTTTGTAATCCATAAGCTTCATTTAGTATATTGTTCATCAGTCCACCTATAGTATGCCGTAATCTCTCCTCAAGAATTCGAAACAATTGTGACATTATATAAATCCAGTAGAACAAAAATTAAAATAAAATGCATTAATGTCGCTCAAACCATATTGAAAACATACCGCAGTCTTTTGTCTGCCTTATCACGTTCACGTAATACCACGAAATCCAAACTAAAAACAAAAAGCAAACTTAATTATTCAGATAATCATCTCAAGGCACTTAAAGTGTTTTGATACCTTACCCCTGTCAGAAAATATGAAATTTAACACTCGAACTATATCCTAGAAGAGAATAAGAAATCCGCTTTCTTGACAAGTGGAGAAAATAAGAAATGCTACATAGCGGAAGGACCTTAAATAAAATAAAATAAATAAATCTAATCTCAAGTGGCAATCATCCAGCGGCTTTTATTGTCCATTTTAACGCAGCGAAGCGCTACTAAGCCCTGCTCTGCGTTGGCAATTTCTTGAGAAACTCTCTAACCATTTACAGCGCAATGTCTTCTCCGACCAGCACACAAAAAGGACCTCAACCGCAATTCCTTACCCCAAACAAGACAACCCCACACCACAACCCCAAAAACAGAGTAAACTGATGATGAATTCCCATCCAAGGGTAAGCGAATAAATGTTGACGAGAAAAATATTTAATTAAACGATTTAATGTTTCGATATATTCTTTGGGCCAAAGTCCTTTCCTTTTCCCGGAAGTAGCTAGTACTGGAAAGAATCTCAAACTCACTCAAGTCTCTTGAGTGGGTTCCTTTTTGCTTTCCTGTCAATTCGGGTTTTGTTATCATTTTCCTTGTTTGGACTTCTTTCTTGTTTACGTCTTCTCCCTATTTGTATCTCAACCGCAAGAGAACAGTTTTTATTGTGATTGTTCTGTGTTCGTCCTGGTTTGTTTTGCGGTGAAGCACACAGGGTGGCGTCGTCGGACAGTCATCCGAGTAATAGTTAGTTTTTATGTGTTTGTGCTTTCGTTGCTGTTCATTTGCTGGTGGGGTGGGGTGGCCATTTTTACGCGGCATGCTTTTTGGGATAACTGATGTAATCTACGCTTAAGTCTTTCATCTGGCACTGGGAGACTGGTGTGTATAAATGGCTAGGAGGTGGAAATTATTAATGAGAAGCATTTAATTCGAGGTTTCTTCTTGAGAAGTTGTAATCGTTGTTTTATGAGAAAAGATACTTTTCTGGTGTTTCTTTTTTTTTTGTCAGTCAGCTCGCGGTTGAAATGAACGATAATAATTTCGTAAGGAGCTTATTTTTCCTCATTTTAATTAGTCCCAAGATGTGTCCTTTGAGTAAACAGACATTTTGATCATTTCGACTGGAATTTTCGTGGGCTTACTTATGGACTTTTATGAGGAAGGAAAGCATTTTTTTTTTATATTTTATTCATTAGAATTAAATTGAATGGAAGAAGGCTGTAGTCTTTTGTCTGCCTAATTTTTTTGTGGCCAATTTAAAAAATATGGTTATGTACCTATACATGATTATTGGAGATAACATGAAAAATTGTATACTTATGTATTTTTGGTTGATTTATGGTTGTTTTTGTTTTCGTGTTTATGAAAGAATTTAATGTAAATGTTATGTTTTGTTGATTTTAATGTTAAAAAATATAAAAAATAAGCTGACATGAGAAATGACTTACAAGAGTGATAAAGATTTCGGAGTACAATGATAACAAAAAGAGCGTTTGAACTAAACAGAAGGACGCTCATTAACATATGTAGTAACATTAAAAATATAAGATGGTGAATTTTTTTTTAATTGCAAACAAAAACAGCTTTCAGTTCGACGTATAGTCTGCGATAAAATTGTTTTAATTCAAATTTAATTCGCGTGGTGTATGAAAATTTAAAGTCTCTCATTAGATATGTAGGAAACTGTGAAGAACTTGAAGTTAAACGCTTATTTTGCTCCTGAGCCGACTATTATATGCTACAAAATGTTCAAAGTATGTCTGTAGCTGGGTCAGTCCCTTTTTAACCCACTCAAACTCAATATTGCAAAAAAAAAAATATTTAGTATTCATTTATTGCGTTTCTTCCTAAAAGTAACATGTCATTAGCGGAGCATTATTTGGGATCTTTTTCTGGCTTCGGAATCGTTTTTTGGATCATTTTAATGTGTATAAAGTAGCAACGCTGATTCGAAGAGCAGAATTGACTAGAATTTTCACGGCCGGTCCTTGGAGGGCTGTCAGATGTTCTGCAAAGGTTAGAACGTGGAAAAACATTTAAATTTTAAACCATTTTCCTGGGAATTTTACCCTTATGCTCAGCATCAAATAGTGCACGCACATACGTACATATGTAACAAGTAGTGCTTGTTCCGCCAAATGAATAAATCACTTTCTTAGTTCAATTATCACACCCGGGATATCAGATTCATAAATACGTTGATTGGCAGTCCCAACTTCATACGAAGTACCAAGGCAAAAATATTTGAGCGCACTCCTTCGGTGTGGAGCGAAACGTCACCATAGTAAGCACATGGTTTCCTCATCTCAATATTCATAAACACACATGGCGGTCCAAGGATCATGTAACGATCAACCAAGTTGATCATATTGCGATCGACGCAAGACATGCTTCCAGTATTCTGGATGTCCGCATCTTCCGAGTGGCCAATATAGACTCGGATCATTACCTCGTTATAGCCAAGGTACGAATGCGGATATCACAAACTGAGCAACAAAGAAGAATCACTCTGAGAAACTTTAACGTTGAAAACCAACAATCGCAAGAGACCGTCAGACTCTTCGCTGAACGCGTATCTCGAAATCTCTCAATCACCCCTATGCCGCCAGCATCAAGTGCCGAAAACCAGTGGCAACATTGCCAACATGCCATCAGAAACGCCGCGACCAATGTGCTGGGTCTCGCTTGCCCACAGCCGCGAAACCCCTGGTTTGACGAACAATGCCGGTAAGTGCATGCAGCAAAACATGAGGCATATAAAGTGGCGCTGCAAAGGAAGCGAGAGCTGCTCGTGAACTCTACGAGCAAAAGAGACGGGAAGAACATCGGCTTCTCCAAAAGAAGAAGAAAGAGCATGAGAAATGCGCGATCGAGAATATTGAAAGCTTATACTCCAGGAATGTACGGAAGTTTTACGAAAAGGTAAAAAGAACGTGTCAGAGAAGCAATACCCGTACAGAAACCTATAGAGATGAAAATGGAAACCTCGTAGTAGAATCACAGTCGGTGCTGAGAATATGGAAAAACTACTTCTGCAGACTGTATAACGGCGACGGAGACCAACATCCCGCTGTCAGGCAGAATGAACCATTCAACATAGACGATGATAGTCAAAATTTCCGTCCACCTGATCAAAACGAAGTGAGGATAGCAATATCCGAGCTGAAATTTAACAAGACTGCTAGACCTGACCGGCCGAACTTTTCAAGACAACTGGTAATGAAATGGTAGAGTGCATACACCAACTCATCTCTAAGATTTGGTCAGACGAGTGTGTGGCTGATGAATGGAATCTCAGCATCGTTTGTCTGATCCACAAGAAAGGAGACTATTTAACTGCGCCAATTATAGAGGTGTCAGTCTCCTCAACATCGCATACAAGATTTTTCTGCGATATTCTGTCAACGCCTGAAACTGTTTATCAAGAGCCTGATTGGCCCGTATCAGTGCGGTTTAAGGCCAGGAAAGTCCGCCATCGATCAAATCTTCACACTTCGGCAGATCCTGGAGAAAATCCAAGAAGTCCAAATCGTACTCACAATCTCTTTATCGATTTCAAGGCCGCCTATGACAGCATCTATAGAGACATGTCTAGTTTTGACATCCCTGGCAAACTTGTTCGCGTGTGCAGGAGAATGCTTGCTGCTCCATCAAGGTCGCTAATGACCTCACCGAGACCTTTGATGTCAAAAAAGGTTTTAGACAAGGTGACGCGCTGTCATGTGACTTCTTTAATATTGTACTTGAACTGATTGTACGGAGCTCACAAACCAACACCAGAGGTACAATCTATCAAAGGTCTATACAACTGTTTGCATACGCCGACGATATTGACATAATTGGAAGAACTCAGTGCTGCGCGGTCACCGATGCGTTTGCTAGCATTGAACCAGAAGCGGCCAAAACGCGTTAAGCGATAACGAGGGCAAAACCAAGTACATTCTGTCAACAAGAAGGGACAATCAACACCGACGAATTGGACACAACGTTACAGTGGGCAGCTATAACTTCGAGGTAGTAAGGGACTTTGTCTACCTTGACTCTGCTATATACTCTATAAACGACATCAGCGCAGAAATCAAGCGAAGAATAACTCTTGCCAATCGCTGTTTTTTTGGGCTTATAAGGCAATTCAACAGCAAAGCCCTATCTCGAATAAGTAGGGAGACTCTGTATAAGACTCTGATCATGCCAAACCTGCTCTACGGCGCTGAAACATGGACTTTATTAAAAAGAGGATGAATAAATTGTTCGTAAGATATTCGGTCCCGTTTGCGTTGACGGGTTTTGTAGGAGAAAATTCAATAACGAACTATACGAACTACACGAGCTGTACAGCGACATCGACCAGGTCCTAGTCAACTCGGCGTAGTTGGCTTGCACAAGTTCAAAGGGTCCTCAACCAACTTGGAGTGCGCAACTGGAGGCAATTAGCAAAAAATCGAGCTAAATGGAGAGGCTTGTTGGTTGAGGCCCATGCTCACCTCGAACTGTAGCGCCATCTAAGCAAGTAAGTAAGTAAACCTCAATACTCATAAGTCCCTGATAAAGCGGATCGTCAATATGCTAGAAGAAAACCATAATATTAAAGTTGAACTCGGAGGAACCAAATTAGAAGCCTACGCCTCTAGAGGCACACCTCAAGGTGGGGCTATATCCTCACTGCTGTGGATAATTATCCTGAATGAAGTACTCCTAAAACTCAGAATAGCGGCGACAGGACCAAAGCTTATGCGACGATGCTGTGCTGCTGGCAACAGGAAAATTTCTCCCGACCTTGACCGGGCAAATTGAAGGGGCGCTAAAAATCTTCGATTCCCGTGGTCAGTCCCTAGAAAACAGAATTAGTACTATTGACTAGCAAAAGGATAATTCCGCAATTCGAAACACTTTCTGTAAGGGGTACCCTGCTTAGTATCTCAAGCAGTCCGAGATACCTCTGCCTGGTGCTCGTTAGGAAACTGAACATTAATGATAAAGTTGAAAAAGCCACGATAGCTTTCTATAGGTACTCATGCAACAGAATATTCGGAAAAACTTGGGGACCGAACCAAGGCCCATAATAACATATGGTAGCCTTGTATGTTGGCAGACCGCTAGCTAACCTAGGTTGGGTTAGGTTAGATTGGCTGTCTGCACCACGATGCAGACATACTTAGACCAGTAAAGGTCCATTGTGACGCCAAGGATCTACCATTAGACCACTCAGGGACTAATAAAACCAACCGGAGCTTTTGGTGAAGCGATGGATGTTCGTGACGTCTAAGGACGCCAAATCGCTGAGGTCGTCAAGGAAGGGAGCTCCTAGATGGAGCATTCTTTTGCGTGATAGAGCAGGACATGTGCATAGGAAGTGGAGAATGGTTTCCTCCTTGTCCTTGTCCCTACAGCTCCTGCAGAAGTCATTGGAAAAGAGGCCAAGACTTATGGCATATTTGCCGATTAGACAGTGTTCGGTGATGACACCGATAACGCAGCTGATCTGTGATCGCTTTAGTTTAACCAACTCGGCACTACGTTTCTGGCCCAGCTTAGGCCAAATCTGCCTCGAAATGTGACACGTAGAGCCACTATCCCACCTAAGGTTGGTCTTGCTAATAGCGTTCAGCTTCAGTAGATGCTTACATGTAGCGAGGGGCATACCTAGGTCTTGCCTATCTGGTAGAATCCTTAGAGTAGTACCCTGTCTAGCGAGTTCATCCGCCCTACAGTTTCCTGGAATGTCTTTGTGACCTGGCACCCAGCATAGGTGAATGTTGAACTGCTCTGTCATCTCTGTAAGAGACAAACGGCAGTCTAAGACGGTCTTTGAAGTAAAGGAGCACAATTCCAGGGACTTGATAGCAGCTTGACTGTCAGTGAAAACGCTAATATCGCTGACAGATAGTACGTTACATTTCAGCCAAGACAGTGCTTCTTTAATCGCCATGATTTCCGACTGAAAAACGCTACAATGATCAGGGAGGCGAAACGAGATGCCCAGGTTGAGTTTATTGGAGAAAACACCACAGCCCACCCCACCTTCGGTCTTAGAGCCATCTGTGTAGAAGTGCACCGAATTTCCATCATCAGGGGGAGAGCCATCCCACTCATCCCGTTCAGGGATACTCGTACGGAAGTGTCGGTCAAATCCGGTCAAGTCCGTGTTTTCATGTGTGAAGTTGAGAAGATCAAGGATCGAGGAGTGGCCAATGTGATAACTAGACCACTGAGAGGAGGCTTTAAGACGAATAGCCGCACTGGCAGCAGTCTGTCTGCCAAGGATATCCAGGGGTAACAGGTTGTACATAATGTTCAGTGCCGCAGAGGGGGTAGTTCTTAGTGCACCACTGATGCAAAGCTAACCTAACTGCTATCACAAAAGTACAAAGACTAGCGTGCATTGGCACCACTAGTGCCATGAGAACGAAACCTACAACAGGACTCGAGGGTATTCTTAAACCGCTTCCGCTGGACATCTTTATACAAACATCAGCGGCTATCAGTGCCGTTAGATTAAGTCAAACATATAGCTGCAGACCAAATGCAATGGGTCATACTACGAATCTAAAGAGATATCTAGGCAATGTGTCCAGTACAGACTACACTACACCATACTTAGACTTCACGAGACCATTTATAAGCACCCACCTATCCGAGCAAGGAAGAATGGAAAAACGATAGAAGTCCTAACCAAACCAACAATCCATAGCTGTGTACACCGATAGATCCAAAATTGAAATAGGTGTAGGTATCTTCTCTGAACCACTTGGCATCTCCTTGTCCAGCAGCAGAGTTTTCTGGGCAGAAGTCTTAGCAGTAATAATAGCAGCTCGTGAGACTACGATGAGGGCAATACCACGGGAGGATATCACATTTTTCATCGACAGCCAGGGATCGATAAAAGCAACATCTGCTACAGAAATAAAACCGAAGCTTGTGAATTGTTGCAGAGAGGAGCTTAAGGTTCTTGGAACACTGCACAAGGTAACGCTGTTCTGGGTCCCTGGGCATCTGGGCGTGCCTGGGAATGAGAAAGCCGATGAACTGGCTAGAGAAGACTCAGGACTAAATTCGGACCAATCCGACCCCTCAGTGCCTTGTACATTTTGAAAATCGTTTTTCTTTTAAATTTTTTTGCGATTCACACACTGACTCAAAAGACGACTCTTGTCAAATTGCGAAGGGAGACAAAATGAAAGAACAGAAATAAGTGTAGCACGAAAACAGATGACCAAGAAGGAGTGTTTGAACCAAGATATTGACTACAGCTGCGGAAAATAAATTTAAAATTAAATAAAAATCAAAATTTATTAGAAGCGTCAATAAAAGTCAAATAAAATTCTACCCACCACCCTTGCGGCTTCTGTTCTCCCATTTCATACCCCTTCTCCCCACGACTTACTCGTATGGCATTGGATAAAGAGAAGCAACTTTTGAATCACAACTAGTATATTCGATTGGTGATTTGAAATGCACAATTTCGTGCTAGCATTGCACACCACATCTGAGAGTTGGTGTTCTTTTCTTTCAAAGCGCCCTATAGCTTTAGCTATAAATCTTTTCTCATGGATGATTTTCTTGCACTTCATCAGAGTGCCGGAAACAAGTTAATGAGTGCCAATTGAGATAATTGGCATGTAGAGAAAGAGAAAGTATGTTTACCCTTCGATAACCTTTGTTAGTTGCTTGGAATTTTTCAAGGAATATCCTTCGTAGCCTAAGTGCCCATACATAAGCATACATACTCGTATGTATGTAATTTGAATTTGAGTTTTTATTGGTGTTTACAAACAAATGATACCAAATATGAATTGAATACATTTCATTTAAAGTAAAATATAGCAAACTATGTATGTACGAAACAACTCACCTCTAAATAATCAAATTTACAATCCTCCTTCTCTTCAATGTTAAATGAATTCCGAAAGTCCAATCGTATCAGTTGTCCTTTAGGAGCTGGAAGAGTCATTGAAAAAAAAAGAAAAACGAAAGCCAAATAAATACTAATGAAAAATTCATGTGTTTTTCTATATATGCACGAACAATCCTAAAAATATATTTCATATCTATTCGACCCTCTAGAACCCACAAACCACCCTATAAACATTCTACTTCCCGAATGCAGAGTAATGGAAGAAAATCTAATAAATTGAAAAATCACAGCTAAAAGCCACTCTAGCCAGTAAAGGGAGCAAAAAAAGGAAAAATTTGAAATGGTTGTTCTCAATTCTGGCTCTCAGATAGAGAATTTTCTTTTCAAAAATTATTACCAACACAAGAAAATCCAATAAAGGGATATTTTCATTTTTTTATTTTTCCTCTAAATAAATAAAATGAAAGAGTAGAAAATATAAGTCATGTGCTTCTGCAGATGGCATGGAACACGTGTAGACATTGGACTGCAAAAATATGTATTGCTCAAGATTTTTGGGAAAACATTGTCCAAAATGAAATGATAAATTAGTTTAGATCAGAAGCCAACTGAAAGAGAGGAAGACAGACCGGGATCTCTTTTCAGACATGTGTGAAAAGTTAGATATTGGTGAAAGGTTTTTCTATTCCGACAATGCCTCTTATAAGTAACATAAATACATACCTCTTATGAGTAACTAAATCCTCATCAGCGTAAGTTCCGTATCATATAAATTTTCAATTTCTGTTAATTAAAGAATTTTCGCATCCGAAGACAGCAAAATTATGCACAGCACATACAAAGGACATGCTGCTTTCTATTCCTCATTAAGACCAATTTTAGTAATTTCTCCAAACACTCCTTGTCAACTTTAATAAGCGCACAATCAGTAAAAAGCCTTTTTGCAAGCACAGCAATATGCATGCAATTCTCATTTCTGAAAAATGTCCTTTCGTGGTACTCGTAGGTCTTGTTCTTTTATGTCCCTGTTTTCCGTGTCCTAAATCTGACAGCACAGAGTCTCTGTCATCGACATAATTTGGAGCGAAGAAGAGAAATTAGGAGTACACGGGAGAAAGTCGTGTTACCTGCAGTCGAGCAATGCACAGTCGAGCACTGCATGCCATGGATAAAAATTATCGGAACTGCCGACCCAATTTTCTGAGTGGTGACACATGTAGGTTGCAGATAGCACCTTCGGTAAGCAATGCTTCTCATTCTCCTCTCTGTGTGTTACGTGCTTAACCATTTCTCAATTCGAGATATAACTTTAGCTTTTCAGGTTCATTCCATTCACAAAATTGCGCGATAGCACCCTCGGGTTTAACCAGGAACGAACAAAAAGGGCTGGGAGAGAGGAAATCTGTGTGGCTGAAGTGGTTAAGGTCGATTTTTATAACCTTAAGTGCTCTGGGTTATTTGGAATGATACGAACGGGGAGGGAATACACTGTGTTCCAGGAAAGCAATATTGAAAATTCATATTATTTTGACTTTCATGTCGTTTTGTGGCAACACCAGTGTGGACTGATAAGGGAGTGTACTTTGTTTTCCTTTATCTTCAGGGATATCCGTTTTGTTGCCATTTCTCGTTTCTTGCTTCTTGGTTTTCGTATTTTTTTTGCAGTTGGGAGTGATTTATGAAGTTTTCCGTGAATATTTTTTCAATTGTCATGGGCAATGAATCGAAAAATGAAGACCTTTGTTTTTTATCTATCATAAATAGAGCAAAAAATTACATAGGTATAGGTAAGCATTCATATTATGAAAGATTGTGGTGGCAAGAACTTCATCACCACTTGTATACTGTTAGACAAGCGCAGAAACAAAACAGCGACAATCAAGAAGTTTTGAGAGATATCTGGAAGCTGGCAACACGAAAGTAACAGAACTGGCAAAATTTTTCGAAAATGGAATTTCAGTGGAGAATTTGAAATTTCTAGATTTGCCTAAAAAGCTAGAATCAAATATAAAAGAAGGTTGGCAGAAGGCCGGAGATGAGTTCTGTTTTGGCAAGCAAGTTAGTTTCAAGTTAGTAAGAAAAAAAAGAGAAAATTGTTCCAAAATTTGTTTGTAGAGAATTAGATTTCTTTATACCAGTCATTCTATTTGAATAAAAAAAAAAGAAGTTCACAACCCCCGGGAACCAAAAAAATTAACATGACCAAATTATATTTATCTCATTTATTCATCAATGGATTGAACAATCTGTTGATTACAAACATTAATTAAGTTCGACTAAATTTACTTACATAATTTGCTCCACTTAAAAATTAAATAAATTTTGGACAATTTTTTTAAAACTATCTCTTCTCATTGGTAGATCGACCTTATTGCAAACAGAATTATAGAGTATTGCTGAACGAGTTATTGGTTCATTTAGACCATAATTTGTCCGATGATTGTGAACATGAAATAATTGATACCTGTTTCTTATGTTCCTTTCTGGAATATACAAGGAAACTAGCGCAAGTAACTCGGCTGATTTAACATTACCACTTAAGATATCTTTTATAAAAATAACGCATTGAGTTTGTCTGCGGCTTTCTAGGGTTTTTAAGTCTATTACCGCACATCTTGAAAAATAGTCTGGCATTCCGTCGGGCCATCTTAGAATTCGCAAAACAAAATTTTCTCTGAATTTTCTCTATCCTTATGACAGAATTCTTTTAAAATGAAAACCAAATGACGCAACAGTATTCTAAGATTTGCAACACTTATGACATAAAAATCATTTTTAGAGTATATACGTCTTTGAAAACTGCTGAAGTTCTTTTTAGAAAACCTAACATAGAACTCGCTTTGGATACAACAAAATCAATATGAGCCGAGAAAGTTAGTTTGAAGTCAAAAATAACACCAAGATCTTTTACCTCACTGACTTTTGAGACGGGTTCATTGCCAAACTTATAGGTGAAAGTCACAGGCACCAATTTTCGGTGAGCACTAAAGATTTTGAACTTTAAAATATTGAGCTCTAGATGGTTGAGTTTGCACCACTTTAGAAAAAGTTCAATATCCTTTTGGAAACTGATACAGTCGTGGATTGAAGATATGGATGTATATAACTTCACATCATCCGCAACATCAGACAGTCCGAAAATTTTAGAAAAGCCGGAATATCATTCACGAACAAATTGAATAAAAGTGGTCCCAATTGACTACCCTGTGGAAGACCTGACTCCACATTAATGAACTTGGATTTGAAACCATCAATTTGAACAACTTGTTTTCGATTCGATAAATACGACCGCAATCAATTCAAGAGCTTTGAGTTGAATCCAAGATTTTCAAGTTTTTGTAATAATAGGTCATGGTGAATCCTGTCAAAGGTCTTAACAAAATCTGTATAGAGAACGTCGATTATGGAGCTTTTCCTTTCCGTCTCAAACTTAGAAGTTTTCTGCGTTATCGGCAATTTTTGCTACAATATGTTTTTCGTTAGATAAACTCATATGGATACTAACAAAAACTGTTGGATTCACATGACCAAGTAGCTGTACCTCCTTCGGGTAGGGGTCAGAATATACCCGAGGTAGGCATGCCTGTCGTAAGAGGCGACTAAAATCCACCCTCCGTATACCGAGCATAGTGTATACACAAAAATGCAATGAACAAAACAAAATGATCTATTACCCCAGGTGGCAGCCCAGGTTCACTGGAAAATCCACCCTCTTCGGAGGTCGGCTCTACGTATTCTGGGAAGAGCCATTTATTGCACCTTATAAACCCGTTCTCAAAATGTACAAGTGTATCTCGATCTCCACTAACAAGATCGAACGTCTCCGGAAAAAGAAGCGCGCCGGAAGCGCAAACGCGTGAAAAACGGAGCTCAGCGAAATCTAAGCCAAGCTTACCGAAATGAAGCTGCTCTATCGTGAGCTTAAGAAAGAGGCAGATTTACTCAGGCAGGAAAATAATGCCCTTAAAAACACGTATCTACAAAAAAAAAAAAAATACAGTTAGCCCACATCGCTCATCTAGTCGCGAATACCAGACGGAAGAAGAAGAGCTAACACGCGAAACGAATTGGATCGAAAAGAAACGACCTAGCAAAAAACGCAAAGCTGGTTCCTCACAGGAAGTCGACCCACAAAAAGATGAAAAGTGCAAGGAGTTGCAAGAAAAGCAACAACAAAATAAATTACGTCCTCCGCCACCGATAAACGTCGTTGGAATTACGGACTACAATAAGTTGCATTGCATCCTTAAAGGAACTGTGGCATCGAAGTTTAAGGTGACATTATGTCGATGATACCGACGGTTATCGATCAGTATCCCAAAAATTGAATGCCGAAAAGATTCAGTGGTATACTTATGTAAATAAGTCAGAAAGACCACTGCGTGTTGTAGCAAGGGGACTTCACCCCTCGTGCACCAAAGAGATGTTATAAACGACCTTCAAGACAAAGGCTTTAAAATTATTGATGCCGTCAATATTATCAAGAAGGAGAAGCAGCAGTCGGAGGGAAATCAGGAAAAATTGGTAAGGCGTGGACTTCCACTATTCATGCTAAGTTTCGATAAAGACGAAAATAAAGATGTTATTTATGGTATTAAGACATCGTCAAAATCGAACCTATGCGTAAGAACTCCAGATCGATCCCGCAGTGTAAGCGCTGTCAAGGTTTTAATCACACACAGACGTACTACCAAAAAGAACCGCGATGCGTCAAATGCGCAGGTAAACATCTCTCGGAAGAGTGTCGCCTAAATAAGCAAACCCCAGCCACTTGTATAAACTGCAAAGGAAAACATCCTGCGAACTATCGAGGTTGCAAAGTGGCGAAAGAGTTCCAAAAAGGCGCAATACGCTTAAAAATTCCATGCGGCCGAATCCGAAACCAATTAAGAACGAACCCAAAATAGCTACGAAAAAACCAGCGAAAGAAAGGAAATCCGTCAATATTAACTTAAAATCGGTTAATGAAGAAAAACCCGAACGTAGTAGAGAAAAGGTGACAGAAGCAAAATCTTCGAATATTGGCGTGCAGTCTTATGCTCAAGCGGCGAAGACAGCTAATGGCAAGTATATGACCGACAACTCATGGGAAATCAAAGCAAGAAACCATCCAAACTTTAACGTAAAGACTCCTGCTCAAGTTGCGATATTGGAAAACGGTGATAGAGATCATGTTTCCCATGTTTTCTCTCTTATTCTTGCGAAACTTGAAGAGCAATCCAAAACAAACAAACTTATTTTCGAAACATTAGTTGCACTAGAAGACAACATTTATAACACGCGCACATCAGAACATGAAAGAAACGCTTAAAATTCGTACATGGAACGCCAACGGGCTTATACGGAGACTCGGCGGGTTAGAAATATTTATACGAGAAAAAGATATTGATATACCATATGCTTGCCTGTAAAACTCATCTGAAAGAATAATCGAATGTTAAGAAAAGGGGATATAGCGTGTATCATGCCTTCCACCCATCGGAAAGAGCCAGAGGTGGATAATCTTTGTTTATAAAAGAATCTATCGAACACTCAGCAGAAATAAAGACTGAATTAGAAGCAGTGCAAGTAAGCACGGTACGCGTTAGCAATAGACACTTTGCCTTCACCATTTCGTCTATATATTGTCCACTGCGATGTAAACTTGAAGAAAGTGATTTCACAAACATCTTCAACTTCCTGAAACAACATTTTATTATTGGTGGCGACTTCAACGCGAAACACCCCTGGTGGGGTTAAAGTACGCCTCTCAGAAAGGCAGAAAACTTTATAATGCGGGTATGCAATTCAGTTGTGATTTTCACTCGGCGGGTAAACCAACATATTGGCCGACTGACAGAAATAAGATACCAGATCTGATTGATTTCTTTGTTGTTAAAGGAATATCTGGCAACTGTATAAAAGTTGAAGAAAGCTTTGATCTCTCCTCTGATCATTCTCCAATCGAAGAAGCTCGGATTAAAAAAGTATGACCGGCCAGATTAACCAGCGCGAAAACTAATTGGGACGGCTCTAAAAAAGATATTGAAGCAAATACTGAGCTGAGCGTATCACTTAAAACGCCATATGAACATGAAGTTGAAGTTGATCGCTTCGTCGAAATCCTACAGGATCCCGCGTGGAAGAATACCCCCAAACCAAAGATTACGCCGACCAGCTACATTCAAATTTATCCGCAGGAAATAAAAGAGATGATTAAGGAGAAGAGAAAAGCGCGCAAAAAATGGCAACAAACTCGGGCTCCGCGACATAAAGCACATCTTAACCGTTTGCGCAACTCACTAAAAACATCTATTAAAGACCTTAAGAATAATGAAATACAAACTTACTTGGAAAGTTTAACAGCAGAAAAAGATTCTAATTATTCGCTTTGAAAGGCTATAAAAGGTATTAAAAAACCTCAAATTCAAGCCGCATCAATTAGGAAAAATCAAGACGAATGGGCCAGGCATGATAAAGAGAAAGCGCAAGTTTTTGCCACCCACCTGCAAGAAACTTTTAAACCGTTTGATGGACAAACTCTTATCTATACATATGATAAAACTGTAGGGTTTCTTTTGTTACATTTGGCATGAGAACGGTTAGACAGATTTTCATGAAATTTTTTTTGAAATGTTTCTTAAGACCCCGGGAAGGACATAGGCTATGTCGTTTTTTGCCCAGCCTACTTTTTGGGAGCGTTTTTGTAGTTTTTGTTTGTTTTTACTGACTTTACTGCCTTTAACCTCCTATTACTCGGGTAATTCATAATCAATACAAAGAAAGGAATACATAATGGGGTCAACACTTCCCTTAATATTTTAAGCTATGTATCCATCAGCTTTCTGCTTTATCTAGAAGCTGACCGAAATCTAACATGATCAAATTAAATTTACTTCCTCAAATCTAAAGAAATTCCTGATCGTTTTTCTGCTTTGGGGTGGTGATGATCGTCTTGCTACGACTCGCGCGTCACAAACTATACCATCATAAAATACAATTGTCCATTATTTATATTTGATAACACTTTAGAGAATGTTGGTTTTTGAGAACTATGAAATCTGCACTTAGGAGCTGAAAGTTACCCATTGGAACGACATTGATAAAATGGAATTTATCTTTTTTTTCTGAATTTTGGCGCAACAGCTCTTTAAGTTCCAGTGCCTAGCTTCTCGCACCCACTCATGTTGTGTGCGTTATATTTTCCACACGAATGGAAGAGACCTACAGTGTAGTGCCGTATCCGAACGGCGATTTGAGAAGTTTTTCGTGACAACAATACTCTCGGATGTTTGTCAGACGCTCGCGAGAGGTGGGACCGTGAAAAAACTTTTTCGTGTTTTCTGGGATTCGAACTTGGAACCTCACTTACGCCACGGCACCCACTGGTGCATGCTCCTTACCAACTCACCTCCTCCTGCCTTAAAAAGTTCAGTGGCTAGGCCGTCGGCTCCAGCAGCTTTGTTGGATTTGAGTTTAGATATCGCTATCCTCACTACATTCTAATCAGGTTGATGGGGAAAAAATGCAATTAATCCACAAAATTTATTGTACACAAAAATTGTATGGGCTTCGACAAATACTTTGATGTTTCCTCACTTGCTCTGATATAACATATATGTTCGCATGAGGAAGCCTTTAGAAGCGAAGCAAGGCGAGCACGGGTTCAGTTAGTTTAAAATATAAATATAGACAATAGTGTAATAAGAAATGCAACAATAACCGAGTTTAAGGAAGAAATAAAGAAACTTTAACCTAAGAAGGCTCCTGGATACGACCTAATCACGGGAGAGGTTCTTAAATCACTACCAAGAAAAGCTCTAATTAAGCTTCTGTTCATTATAAATGCTGCGCTTAGAGTAGAATATGTTCCCAGTCAATGGTAAGTCGCCGAAGTAATAATGGTCCTTAAGCCCGGAAAACCGCCAAATGAAAAAACGTCTTATAGACCGATTTCGCTCCTTCCAATTATATCCAAAATGTTTGAGAGAATATTGAATAGGCGAATACAGCCGGTTATTGAAGAAAGGGATCTCACTCCGGATCATCAATTCGGAATCAGAAGTAAGCATTCTACAGTTGTACAAGAGCATGGAATAACACATGTAATCGAAAATTCTCTTGAAGAAAAAAAGATTCAAGCGTATTCCTTGACGTCTCTCAAGCCTTTGACAAGGTCTGGCACGAAGGCTTAAAGTTTAAATTACGACAAGTTCTGCCAGAGCACCTATATAATATTTTGAAGAACTACCTTACGAATAGACTATAGTATAATATATAGAATATTCTGATTTTAAGGAAATAATGATTGCGGTGCCGCAAGGAAGCGTTCTTGGTCCAGTCTTGTATCTATTAAACACCCGTGATATACCGCAAGTAGAAGGCACTGAGCTAGATACATTTACCGACGACACTGCTATCTTGGCAGTAGGTAAATCGGTCGAAGATACTACAGAAAAACTACAAGAAGCTTTGGATAGAGTAAATGAATGGACAACGATTTGGCGAATCGCACTCAACGAGACCAAATCTGTTCATGTAAATTTTACAATACTTATAAGAAAATAAATAATTTGCCGATCTTTTCAAACTCGGTTCAAATTCCGTTTGCAAACGAGGCTAAGTATCTTGGAATGACACTTGATGCAAAGCTGAAATGGAAAACGCACGTAAAGAAAAAAACGCAAAGAACTAGATAATAAATATAGAGAAATGTTCTGTTACTTGGAAAATATTGCAAGCTTAATATAGAGAACAAACTGCTTTTATATAAGAGAGTGCTAAAGCCTCTATGGACATATGGTATACAACTCTGGGGCTGTGGCCTTACGTTCAGTACATTTGTCAGCACAACAGCGGGACATGGTAAGTAGAAAAAAATAAAATTGGTTTAATGCGCCTACAAAAGAGAAAATAAATAAAAAAAAAAAAACGAATTGTTAGCCGCGGGTAGGAAGCGAACCTAGGAGGCAGAACTGAGTATGATAAGCGCTACCACAATTAAAATGTACAGCAAAACTTTATGTAAAGTGTTACCCAGGTATAAGCTGTAAATTCGAAACAATAATAGCAGACAAGATAAGATAAAATAACAAACACGGATTAACTCACTCAGTGAAAGCCACTAAAAACGAAATCTCAAAAAACAAAGAAGAAACAAAATATTATAACGCTAGGTTTCCACTTGTCGATTTTAAATTGACGAATGAAGAATTTTTAATTTTTATTATCAGTTAAAGACAAAATGACATTTTGTTTGCCAACTCAGTTATTTCCACTTGTCATGTAAATTGTTTGTCAGTCATTTACAGCTCCTGCTAGTCAATTAAATGACTAATTGACGAAAAATTCGTCATTCGTCAATTTCAAATCGACAAGTGGAAACTTATCTTAAAAATCACTAAAATTTTAATTAAAAGTAATATTATAGCACTTCAAAACATGTTCAATCTAGACAGAACACACTAGATAATACCATGTACCAGAGATACAATTAATATAACACGGAATTTACAACGAAAATCAAAATTACATGCAGCACAAAGCACAACACGTCAAATTCGTACAACTATTTTGAACGACACCGCACTATAAGTCTGGCGGTTATATTTTTTTAATTTAAGGCTCAGTCAGCTTTAACATATCCAAAGATCATCCTTGCCGGTATAAGGCAAGTGTGATATATAGCCTTCGTCTCAGATGCTTAGGTATACACAAAAAAAGTTGTGTTGAATAACGTCTTGCCGGTCTGGCGAGGGCTGGCCTGGCTTTCAGGCAAAAGTATTTTTATAATGTCACTTGTAGTGCCACACTACATAATATAATAAAATATTAATATTTTAAAAATATGTATGTATTGTAAGTTAGGCATAAGATAGTATATTAGAAATGTTGTATAAATAGCGTAAGGAAAGCAAAGATCGAATTTTCGTTCTTTCGGCTTTTAAGACAAACAACTTATCGGCTTGGGACAGCCTTAAAATGATGCCACCACTAAGGTAATACTTTGCAAGGATTGATCTCTCTCAATAAAGATCATTCGTTTAATACTGAAATAATATTAAAAAATTGACTTTGTTACTATGACTAACACTTTGCCTATTTATTGCGCTTTAAGGACGTCTGGCAAAACTTTAAAATCGGTAAAGTAGTCCGGCTGTTTAATGTTCTGCCTTTACATATCATAAATAGGTATGTACTAAAATCTTAAGTTTGTTAAAATGAGGTGAGGTATTGCCATATAAACCAGCGCAACGCTGCCAGACTTGTATTTTCATTTTCATTAGGCACCACGAACATAGCTTACAAAGATATAGGTTTGTTAAAATGACAAGTGAAATGTGGAAATTGCGTTGCTAATAATATATAGAATATTTTATTTGTGAGAGAAGTCGAAAAGCATCCTGTTTTGTACAATTAAAGCTTCTCGAGTACTGAAGGAAGAATGAGACTGAAAGGGCGTGAAAAGAAGTTGGAAGACAAGCCAATATGATAGGTATGTATATTTTAATTTGGAAATTAGTTGTATGAGGTCTAAATAACAGCCATTAGACATACGATAGAAAGCTACAAATTTAGTACCTAGAATTCGGAGTTCTTGAGCAGCAAAAAATAATCTCCGGTGGAGATGTTTTTCAATGTAAGGATGAACCCGGAGTCGTCTTCGTATTTTATTTCTTCCGAGCCAAGGATAATAATATTATATTACGACATCTTCATCACTTGAATCACCACAAAAATTACTATCCACAACGTTAAATGATTGTAATGATGGTCATGTGTAGATGTTCTAAGTGTGTTTTTGCTACAATGAAAATCAGAAAGGTTATGACTGGTATTAACTATGCGTAGCATTCGAGACATAAGCTCATTACGCCCGTAGTTCATACAGTGAAACTTGAGGCGGAAGAGGGATACTGACCTCAGACTACGTTAATTGGTGTTGAGTGAAATGGTTTGGCGCAGTGTAGGACAATTAATGTTGCCTTTTAATGGCTGATGTACGAACAAAAATTAATAGCTTTTGTATGTTTTTCAAGCCATTACATATCCAGCAAGTTCAAACGATGCTCGTAAGGAGGTAGATTATATCTGGCAGGCCACGGAAGGACGCGTAGAGCAAAACGGGTAAACATCCGTTGGGCGCAAGCAATTCAATACGAATGAGTATCGTGATAGGGAAACCAGACTTGGCTGCTATATTCTAGAATTGATTTTACAAATGTGAATTACAAAGATTTCGTGACGTAAGGATTTGAGAATCACTTGGACTAGCATTTCACATAACCTAGTGCAGAATTTGCTCCGCTAATAACATTATTAATATGGCTGCAAAAACTTAGTTCACTGTCGCAGTCGCATATAACACCCAAATCACACAGAAGAGTGACAGTGAAACCGGAACGTCCGGAAAGAGGTAGATCACATACGTCCTAGGGGCTGTCGGAAGACGCTTCCGGGAATAAGTAATAGCTTGGTATTTGTTGACATTCAACTCTAACAAGTTTTTTTCTACACCAAGCAGAAAAGCTGTTCAAGTCAGTTTGAAGTGCACGGGAGTCAGTATGTGTGGAGATGTGTGTGAAAATGTGTATTGTATCTCGTCCGCCTAAACTAATAGACGGGAAAACTTAATCAATCGAAAACGTGAAAATAAATCAGGGGACCAAGATGGCTACCTTTAGGGACTCCAGAGAGGGGGTGAAGGATCTAAAAAGGACTACATACTGACGTTCATGGAGGTAGGATTTGATCCACGCGATAAACCCAGACTCTCTCAAGCAAGCAGCATGAGTTTATCAATAGAAAATCCTCTGTTACCAGCCTATTGGAATTTACATCTCTTACAAACAAAACTGTCAAAGAGGGTAGTCAGGTCGATTGTGTTTGTACAGATTTCAGCAAGGCCTTTGACTAACTCTCTCATAGTTTAATTCTGTTAAAAATTACATCTTTGGGTCTTCCTAGTCATTTCGTTCGATGGATATGTTCTTATGTTGAAGAACGAACTTATTAAATCTTGGAATAACTTTCGATATAATTTTTCCTACATCCGTTGTACCCCAAGGAAGTCATTTAGTTCCCCTGTTATTTATTATTGCGATCAACGACGTAATGACACTACTTAAGAGTTCTCGAATTTTAATTTATGCTGACGACATAAAAATCTTTAGACTTGTCCGCAGTCAGTCCGATTGCTTCGCTATGCAGAATGACTTAGACACGTTCGCCGAGTGGTGCTGTAATAAAAATGCATTCTTGGACATATCTAAATGTTAGTTCATGATCTTTTCCAGAAAACGTAACTTAATAAGTTATGATTATAACCTCAAAAAATCTATACTTAAGAAAGCTACGTCAAAATGTAATTAAAGAGTTATTTTTTCTCAAAATATTGATTTCAATTTTCATATGAAATAGATTGTCAATAGAGCAAATTCAATGCTTGGCCTTATAAAGCGTTGGAGTAAGCAATTCTCATCTCCCCTCATAGCCCCACGCGTTAGAACACCTTTGTTCGTCTCCAATTAGAGTATGCAACTAACATTTGATCTCCAATGAATGCAACATACATTAACTGTATTGAATCCGTACAGCGTAAGTTTGTCCGATTGGCACTTCGCCACTTAAACTGCAATGACCCTACACGTCTTCCACCATATTACGATCGCCTTCTTCTCTTAAACCTACGTTCACATGGATATATTTTTCTCGTATAGCGTATATGTGATATTATCGTGACAGTGAGTATGGTATGAAGTTGCTCACACGGAGCCTATGCGATAAAATATAATAAAATCGTATTCGTGATTTATTTTCCCGTACTTGTCACTATGACTGGAAAAATCTCGCATATCGAATACATGATGCAGTGGCGCTTCTGTTTATATTATGTCGTTCACACGAATAAAGTTTTTTGTCGAATTCGTTAAGTAGTCGGTACTATGATAGTTGTGCGCCATTCTTGTAGTGTAGAGAAAAGCTAGAATGGAAAAGGCGTCATTTGAATGCTGTCCCATATTCGGATAAACCCGTATAAGTGAAAAATCGAATCAAATAAGCGTCACGTGAACGCGAACTAAATCTTCATTCCTTGGAGAAACGTTAGGAGGTATGTGACATAGTACTTTCACACCAACTGGTAAATGGTTTTATTGACTCGCCGAATCTTTTAAATAAAAAACGATGCTTCAACTCTAGAAATACTGACATTTCCGCGTAAATTGTTAACGTACTTCTAACGCGTGTGGCGAAGGAAGTGAATAATAGCCACGATAAATTCCACTACAACTTTAGTAAATTAAATTTAAAACATAAATTGTACGGGCGATACTAGCTAGATAATATTGTACGTGTGTTATTTAATGTCTGACTTATCCGTAGCATATTCATTTTTGGTTCATACTGTGTTAACTATTATACATATACAGGGTGGGCCAACTACAAGTTTCTTTTTAAAAATGCAATAAAATGAACAAAATTTAATTTTTCCACGTGTTATGGCTTTAATAGTAAGAGCAAACATTCCCATTAATTATGGAATACAACGTCGTTCAAGTGGCTGCCTCGGTTGCCTCGCAGTAGCGCATTCTATCACTCCAATTTTCCAAGACCTTGTTGATGGTTTCGGGCTGTAGCTCACGGATTGCTTGGATGATATTGGCCTTAAGTGCTTGAGTCGTTTCCGGATTGCTGGCATAACATCGGTCCTTCACGGTTCCCCACAAAAAAAAGTCCGAAGGGGTCAAATCGCAGCTCCGAGGCGGGCAATTGACATCGCCAAGACAGCTGATAACACGATTTTGGAATTTGGTGCGCAAAAGACCGATTGTGGCATGGACTGTGTGGCGCGCCATCCTGCATGAACCAGAAGTCGTCCAAATCCATGTCTTCGATTGCAGTAAAAAAAAAGTCGGTTACATGGCTCTGTAACGCCTACCGTCGACCGAAACGTTGTTCCCAGCCTCATTTTCGAAGAAAAATGGTCCAATGATGCCACCACTCCACAATCCGCATCAAACTGTCACTCTCTGTGGATGCATTGGCTTCTCGACAATAACGTGCGGGTTTTCCGAGCCACAGATGCGGCAATTTTGTTTGTTAACGTAACCGCCGAGATGAAAATGTGCCTCGACAGAAAAGATGATTTTTCGCCCAAAATCGTTGTCCAATTCAAGCTGCCCTAAGGCCCAAACTGCGAAGCGATAACGAAGCGGATGGTCGTGCGCTTTCAATTGCTGAATGAATTGGACCTTGTAAGCGAAT
The DNA here is from genome assembly GCA_945910035.1 of Brachypalpus laphriformis. Taxonomy (NCBI): domain Eukaryota; kingdom Metazoa; phylum Arthropoda; class Insecta; order Diptera; family Syrphidae; genus Brachypalpus; species Brachypalpus laphriformis. The sequence continues at coordinate 43,364,206 of OX246753.1, forward strand.
AATCCCAGATCTTTGTGCAGAATTCTCCGCAAGCTACTGCGTGAAATGTTGAGCTGTTGAGATCGATGACGAGTTGATGTTCGTGAATTGAGTCTCAGACTCTCGGCTACAGCTGCCACATTCTCGTCTGTGCACCGTACATGAGTGTTGTTCACTAGCATACAAGTCTCATGAACTTTTTGCACAAACTTGCGTACAGCAGGCGCAGTGGGTGCTTCATTTCGGCCAAAACTTCTTTTCAAAAAACGCACTCTTTGGGCTACACAGCACTCACTTTGGAAATAAGTATTCAATATTTGGCAATGTTGTTCAAGCGTAAGGCGACTCATATTGTTCCGCGGAGGTATGATACTGACTTTCTGCGGGATTTCGAGCGGGAAGCAGCTGTCAGTGTCAAAATAACCTATGATTTAAAAAGAAATCACTAGATGGCCCACCCGTTACACAATACTAACAACTAACACCACGTTAAATGATGACTATGACAAGTTGGATATTATTTAGTAGCTGATTTGAGTACTCCTCTCCAGTATATACGAGTAGGTAATACTAGTCAAAAAAGGCTTGTCTTTAAGCAGTACTAATTTTTTTATTTTTGCCTAAGGGGTGGTGGAAAACGCTACTTCTCACGAGAAACAGGCCCGCTCTGTTTCAAGTAATCAATGTTACCAATTATCAATTATTTATTTTATTTTCATTTTATTTACATGCTTGCATTTTAAGACACAATATCTTATAAACTAATACAAGCTTCATTTAAAAATTCATTTTAAGCTAACTTTGGATAAACATTTACATAGTACATAATATAATGAGCTAATCAAATACATAATTTATAAAATTCATTAACTTTGGTAAGGTTTGATTATAATTAATTTGCCTTTCATATATAAAAACCAATTCATTTTACATGTATTTACATTTATATTACATTTGTCTTATATGCTATTTATATTCTGTTCTGGTTAAAATGACGGTTATTCAAAAAAATAAAGAAAAGAGAGAAAACAAAAAACAAAATAGAAGATAGGGGAAATAGACTACTAGTGCAAGGACAAATGTGTCCTTAGTTCCGTCCTAAAACACCGGAGGTCCCCAATTCGCCTAATATTGTAGTGTGGGACTTTCTACTTACTAAAAACTGATAGCAATATGAAAACCGAGACTTTTAAATCTCAAAAATACAATTGCGTGCCAACTGTTATCGAAGGCTTTACTGAAATCGGTAGCAATAACATCGACTTCCGAGCCATCTTCCACTGTACACAAGATGTTGGATATGAATTCCACTAGGATTGGGGTTATTGACCTTCCCTTTAAAAAACCGTGTTACTTACTTGCTTAGGTGGCGCTACAGTTCGAGGGGAACATGGGCCACAACCTACAAGCCTCTCCATTTAGCTCGGTCTTTAGCTAATTCCCTCCAGTTGCACACTCCAAATTGGTCGAGGTGCCTTTGAACTTGTGCGCACCATCTACGGCGAGGAGGTCCTCTACTGCGTCGTCCCTCCGGGTTAGATTCGAAGACTCTGCGGGCCGGAGCGTTGATGTCCATTCGCTCTACATGTCCTAGCCAACTCAAACGTACTATACGTAGCTTTTTTGACTAGGTCGATGTCGCTGTACAGGTCGTCTTGTTCGTTATTGAATCCTCTCCTCCAAAATCCCTCAACGCAAACGGGACCGAATATCTTACGAAGAATTTTTCTCTCGAAGCGACTAAGGATATCTTCATCCTCTTTTAATAAAGTCAATTTTTTAGCGCCGTAGGACTGGGATGATCAGAGTCTTATACAGAGTCTCCTTAGTTGTTCGAAATAGGGCTTTACTGTTGAATTGCCTTATAAGCTCATTCATATTCTTCGTTCGTTTTCCGCGCTGATGTCGTTCATAGAGTTTATAGCAGAGCCAAGGTAGACAAAGTACCTTACAACCTCGAAGTTTTAGTTTGGCACTGTGGCGTACTGTCGTCAATTCGTCTGTGTTGATCCCTAAACCCATTTTGGCCGCTTCTGCTTTAATGCTTGCAAACGCACCGGTGACAGCCCGCTGAGTACTTCTAATTATGCCAATATTGTCGGCGTATGCAAGCAGTTATATGGGCTTTTGATAGATTGTGCCTCTGGTGTTTGCTTATGTGTTCCACACATGAAAGCGCGTCACCTTGTCTAAAACCTTTTTTGATATCTAAGGTCTCGGTGGTCATTACCGAACTCGATGGAGCAGGGAGCGTTCTCCACCGTCATCCTGCACAGACGAACAAGCTTGGCAGGGATGTTAAAACTAGATATGGCTCTATAAAGCTCTTCTCTATAGATGCCGTCATAGGCGGCCTTGATATCGATAAAGAGATGGTGAGTGTCGATTCGGACTTCTTGAGTTTACTCCAGGATCTGCCGAAGTGTGAAGATTTGATCGATGGTGGACTTTTCTGTTCTAAAACTGCACTGATAGGGACCAATCAGGCTGTTGATAAAAGAAAAGAAACCGTATTGGTGAAGGGAAAATATAAACTTACAGTAGAAAAACGTTGCATCGTAAACAATACTTTCGCATAGCTTAGGTTTGTAAGAGAGTTAATTAGAAATTTCGTTTTTCTGAAGGGGAATAATAAAAGAGATTTTCCAAAGCAGAGAAAATATGCTTAGTTAGAACAGACCCCCACGGTGCACAGCCAAAGAGCTTACACAATTTTTTAAAACTGTAGTAGGTTTACCGTCCGGGCCGGCCAGTGGAGTATTCGCATTTAAGTATGTACATATATAGAGCTACTAACAAATTTAGCCTCAAGATGCTCCTCATATATCCAAAAGAAAAGAAATCTTCCTTATATTAATTGTTCTGCTCACACTTGAAAGTTCCCAAAACATCTAGACCCCAGAACTTACCTTCAATTATTCTCGTGCAGTTGATATTTTTTGGATAATCGCTTGGATAATCTGGGCTGTACAAGATATTCTGATCCGGTTCGCCTTCAATAAAGAGGCGACATTTATCCATGCCACCGTCATCGTTCATCACAACATCACGTTCGATGCGATTATGTGTTTTCATTTGCCGTTGATACCGTCCCTTTGGCTCTGTACTTATTTGGAAGAACGTACTAGGATATGACTCAGTCGGTTTCTCTGCCGAATAATGATGATGCACCATAGCTCCGGTCACAGATAAAACACTTGCAACAGATGTACCACCACTACTATAACTACTTCTCCGTCTTCTGATTGAATTTATTTCCGACGATGGTGCTTCTGCTAACAAAGATGATGATGGAGATGAGGATGATGCAGTTCTAGATGTTGGCGGCGATGAGGATGATGGTAACGTCAACAGCTGTTGCTGCATTGACGTCACCGTGGCAGGCGAATGCTGGTGATGTAGCTGTCCTGCAGTTGTTGTCGATTCTAATGACATTGTCGTCGTTGAGGCAAATAGGTAATCTTCTAAGGATCTCAATTTATTTGTGGCTGTCGAGAGGAGACCACCACTTGTACTTCTTCGGGTACCTTGAATATATACAGGATGCATCGATTGTTGACGATGTTGTTGAAATGTTGTTGTGGCAGTTGTTGAACTGTTTGGTGAGACTGCAAATATATAGAAAAGAAGACAGTTTGTAGTAGCAGTGGAGATACGATAACATTTTCGATGGAGGTTGAGAGGCAATTGAAAATTCAATAGAGGAAGCAAACCTTGAAGAAGGGATGCGTTTGGTTTGGGTAATGGGGCTTAGAGTTTGTGTCGTTAAAGTGTGTCTTATGGCATCGAGTCAGGGTGTAATTGAAGTCTTTGTAGTTTGAAATAAATGTATTCTTTTCGTGATATCTTTAATAACCATAGAACACATAGACCATAATGTATGTCGAAGATAATCTGAACTATTGCAGAGAAGATGTTTGAATCTGAAGAATACTTAAACCAAGTTTTAATATTTATAAAACTGAACATTCAGTATAATGGTTGAAGATCGGTAGTGAAAACCTATCAACAGAAACACTTACAAATATGGTAACGGAATCAGTAGGAAACCAATCGAAGCAAAAATAGTACGATACACATCGCAACAATGCTAAAAGGGAATCATTTAAAATGCTCAAATTATTAAAGATGTCAAAGTGGTTGCCCTTTGGAGCTATATAAGGTATATGAAGTTTAAAGTCGACACGAGCTTAATGGTAGAAAATTAAAAGGTCTATTTCAATGAACTCCTGAACCAACCTATACTGTCTCCAGCTATTCAGTATGCAAAACCATTGAAATGCGACGCAGATGTAGATGCAGATTTTACGGTAAAAAATGTAAGAGAAGTTCTTAAGAAGGTGAAATTAAATAAAGCACCAGGTGCAGATCGAGTCCCCTATGAAGTGTTTATAAACGATCCTCCTAATCCTCCTATCAAAATCGTACTCCAACATGTTAGAGAAGGGAACAGTCGAGTATAGCTTCCTTCAGATGATTATATTTCCTATCTACAAGAAAAATTATTCAAATGGGGTGTGAAATTACCGTGGAATCTCCTTTATGAATTGCACTGTAAAAATATTGACTGGGATGGTGCAAAATTAATTAAGTGAGCGCGATAGAAAGCACAAAGTTCTTAATGAATTCCAAGCTGGCTATCGAAAAGATACTCACATCAAAATAAATAACGCGAAAAAAAGTATACAGTTTATTCCTAGATTTTAGGGCTGTATTAGTCTACTGTTATTCGTTCTTATCCTTAATGATCTTCACGAGTTTCTTGGAGGTGGGCTGCACATCGATGAAACACTAATATGAGTCGTAATGTATGCAGACGATATTATCATACTGGCAGTCGAAATACAAACACTGCGATTAATAACAAACCGACGAAAAAAATACTGCGAACTCTAGAACTTGACAATAAACACAAACAAGTCCAAAATAGTGATATTAAGGAAATCTGGAAAGAGAAATGACGACTTGGTGCTGGAGACATTGAAGTGGTAAATATATACAAATACCTAGGAATAATAATAACACCTGGAGTATCGCTTAAAGAACACCTGCAAGGGAATCTAGTCTAAATAGCACATGGAAATATTTCATTGCTAAAAAGAATATTAACAATTTAACAAAGTTCAAAATATTCAGAGCAGTGATAGTCTATTTACTGCTATGCGCCCCAGAGATACTTTATAAAAAAAACTTTTCAAATTGCCTGATTTCCCTGGGGCAATTATGACTTAAACTCAGATACATGAACCAGAAACACAATGGATATATTAGAATCTTTGAGAACTGGGCAAATTAGGAAAAATTTGGACAAGCACACATGGTCTGTATGCAAAATTATATTAAAATTAATTAGGAGCTGGTCGAATTGAACGGAAACAAATATAGAAGAAGACAGACCAGAAAATGCTCATTATGTAACCTGAACGAGGAGGAAAACGTGGCTCAATTTATGCAAACATGTTCAATACTAACAGAACAGCGAGCTAAATATTTCCCCGAAGAAAATGAAGTACTGCAAATACTGGACGACAAATTTGGGGACCAATGGAATACGCTTCACAAATTTGTAAATGATGCTTTAAATATAGGAAACTACCCATAGAGGAATTAAACTTTAATGTTTATACGAGATTGTAAATTAAATAAAGAACAACACTTGCCAACAGACGACAGACATATCAAAGTTGTAATTCTTTTTTGTTGTTTATTCAATAAAAATTATTATTATTATTAATGACTAATTTATGCACAAGTTTCATCCGAGTATTTTGAAGGTAACATAAGTTTAAATTCGCCTATTAAAAGATAATCAAGTTCTCTAGATAATCTGAATTCATCCACTCAATGTATGTATCCGTTCCCCTGCAAACCAACAGAGGCTACAAACAACTACTAGTCCTGAAAATTAATTACAAGAGAGGTTAAAAATATTAAAAGTATTTGAAGTGCGTATAATGTATGCACATATGTACTTTTCATAAATAACCTCCAGCCGCATGCCGCGCCGCAACTGTCTTCAAAAACATGCACATCGTCCAACAGGCATTAACTGCTGCTGCTAGTAATAAGTTTTCAACTCAGTTTTACAATTCAAAACGAAACTCGAACGGAATAAGTTATGTGGATTCATTCGCATCCCATTTTCTTATTTTTATTTTATGGAACACAAGCAACCTGCCGTAGGCAACATGCCTTTGACTGACTGCACACTTTCACAGTTTCAATCCGAACAGAGCTCGTATTCTATACAAAACTTTGGTTTTATAAGCGAAAACCTCAAAACCAAATGCAAAATCCGCATAAACTCTGCAGATATACACAGAGAGAGGAGTGATGATAATGAAGGTAGAAAAGAAGCTGACAAAAAAGAAGGCAGTGATCTGCCTTTTAAGCCAACTTTTAACCACTGTTGTTACTGTAATTAATTTATCTGTATGAAGAGAATTATAAGCGACTTAAGGATACGTGGAGCGGAAATGCAAATTTCCCTTTCTCTGATGGGCCTTTACGAAAGTTAGACGTAGACGGTTATTATAATTGCTTTAAAGTAATCTCGAGAAATTTTGATGACAATACCTGCGAAGGACGACATGTGCTAGCAGCTTTTTATCAACCGTGCGACTCACCGGAAACCCCACATTTAAAAAAGGATTTCAATTTTTTAGTGAAAGTCTGAAAGGATACGTACAATTATTATACGTCCTCTTCTTCTTCCTTTTATCAGCGAGGTTATGATCCGAAAATAAGGGATCACAACCCTCCCACTTCACCGCATTTCTACTGATCCGCCTGTGGGGTTCGCTTATTTGACCTCAGAAAATATCTGCAGGCCCGCCGATTTTGGATCACTCGGCTACTGAGGCCAATGAAATGCCGATGTCGTCGCATTTGTCTGATCCAGGCGTTTAAAGACCTGCCTTTCCTACATCGCGATGTCTTTGGAACGTGCATTCATATTGCCTTTTTAACGGGGTTCAATACTTCTTTGAACGTGGCAATACCATCTGAGCTGGTCGCGCTCTATTTTGTGTATGATGGTTTCCTTGATGTGAAAGCTTCCACGGATCTTCGAACTTCTTATTCGATTAAGTTTTGTCACTCCTGCTGTCATGCGAAGCATCTTAATCTCAGCTGCCGTTAATTTACTCTCATACGTTTTGTACATCGTCCAACATTGTGAACCGTATGGGAGCGCTGGAAGCACAACTGCGGTGTAGAGCCTTCCTTTCAACTTAGGTGGCATTTTTCTGTCACAGAAGATAGCGAAATTTTCTCGCCACTTCATCCACCCTACGCTTACGCGATGATTCATGTCGTCATCACAGGTTGCTTTGCTATTGATCATAGATCCCAGATATTTGAACTTTTTGCACTTGGGAAGCACTGTTCCAGTCAAATAAATGTCTGGAATAGTTTTGAGGGGATCAGAGAACGGGTAGCACAAGTACTCTGTCTTTTTTGAACTAACGCGCCAATCCACCCACACATTAAGTGCTCGTTGCAGAGATGTATGATCCTCACTTATGATGGCTGCATCGTCAGCAAAGAATAACTGATGTACCTTGAGGTCCATCACTTTACCTTCAAGCAGATAATCTAGTACTGTAATAAAGAGCAAAGGACTTAAAACGCTTCCCTGGTGCACCCCGACTTTGATTGGGAACTCTTCGGTTACTCCAGCGGCGTATCTTACTCCTGTCTTTGCTCCTTCGTACATGTCCATGATCATCTGTACATAGGTTTTTGGGACCCGTCGATGTCTTACTAATATTATATGTATGTATAATAAATGATTCCCATTATCACATATGCGGCTATCGTCTGGTGGCCAAAAACCCTCCAGCAGACAACGGCAAACAAGTTGCAGAAGTTGCAAAGAACTACCTGTCTCGGCATTACAGGTGCGATGCGCACTTGCCCCACGACATGTCTTGAAGCTATTGTCGGGCTAACACCCTTACCAATCTTCATTAGGAAGATGGCTGCTAGATATGCCATCAAGCTGCAGCTAGATTATGAGTATAAACCAGGTGACCTAGTGGGGCATCTAAAGATACTCAACTCGATCTCTAAAAGAGACATGTTTTGTACTATACCGGATATTATGGTCAGGCAACATTGCTTCGGAAGGTTAATCGAGGTAGAAATATTGGACCGCGGAAATTGGTCCAATGGTGTTCCAACACTGGACCCCAAAAGTCTCGTCTGGTTCACCGACGGATCGAAAATGGATTCTGGAGTTGAAGCCGGGGTTTTTGGACCCAACACAAAAATTTCGGTACCTATGGGTACGACTCCCACTGTGTTTCAGGCTGAAATCCATGCCACTGAGATCTGCGCCAGACACAATCTCCGTAAGGAAATCAAGAGCGCTAGGATTCATATATTTTCAGATAGCCAGGCAGCACTTAGGGCATTATCGTCCAACCAAATGGACTCCATAACTGTAAAATGCTGCCACGATGCTTTACAAGATCTTGCCAAACACAACAGAGTAATGCTCGGTTGGGTCCCTGGGCACCAGGGAATTGCGGGCAACGAATCTGCAGATGAGCTTGCTAGGGCCGGCTCAGAATCTGCGTTTATAGGTCCCGAACCTTATTGTAGCGTCAATTGGACAACAGCTACAGCATTGATTAACGAATGGGAGAACAAACTTCGTCTAGATCACTGGACTAATGGGCCAGGTTTAAGACAATCCAAACGTTTAATCAAGCCTTATTCCTATAAGGAAATCCTTAACTTAGATAGGTAAAGCATTAGGAAGCTAGTGAGCTTTCTAACTGGCCATTGCGGCCTAAGATACCACCTTAACAAGTTGAACCTGTGCCAAGAGAAGGACTGTCGGCTATGCCTAGAGGAGGATGAAACATCCGAACAGATTCTTTGTGAATGCTCGGCACTACACTGGTTAAGGAAACGTATTTTCCAAAAGGAGATACTCACTTCAGTGGAACTGAAATGCTCCACTACTAGAGACATACTCACTTTCATAAGGGAGGTAGTATTTTTTATCAATTTACGATTTTAAATTACGATTTTATTGGTTGGTTTTGGTAAGCATTGGTTGCTACTTAACTTTTGTTGTTTACCTCGCTTTAGGGGGTTTTACACTTGTATCGATGCGGGAGGTAGTACGTCTGTTAGGTTAACTCCAAGCCTCCGATACTATAGATCTTTCAGGTCGCAGTGTTGTTGCCACGCGGGCATGGGTTGTACAAGAGGAAAAAAAAATAAAAAAATAATAAAAGATTCACGCAACTTCAGCTAGTGCTGGTATGGTATGTAAAAACACAACTGTTCCTAGTAAAGAAAAATAATAAAGGGTAGTACTGAATTATATCGGTCTATTGGATAATGCTCACTCACTAACTAATATTTCCTAGTTAGACATGCTATTGTCTTCAATTTGGCGAAAGTCATCTAATGCCGTGAAGAAGTAACTGCCCGTCCATGAGGGTAGGGCAAATACATACCAACTGACGGAGAGTTTTAATTTCTTATTTATCCCTACCATGCTTTAGTTTTTGTAAATACCCTAGAACAATACGCATGCATACCAATGGAACAGTGCACAGTAATGATGCCAGAGACGACTCGTGTGTTAACAATATCATACTAAGCTTAACCTGAGAAAGTGATCCCTTGCTATCATAAGTCGGTCATGTTGCGCATGTATTCAGGTTGATTTAAGTTCTGTTGCATTTACAAGTGCTTTATCGTCAATTACTATTTCTTAAGGAAGGCTAATAGAAATCTTCCCAAAGGGCAGAGCCTAAGAAATAAGCAACCCATTCTTTGAAAGTTCGTGCGCTCTTTAATTGCCTGGTATTGGTTTCAGGTTCCTTTACCTTTATTGCTGCTGTCTTATTGTCCATGTTAGCAGTAATTATCTTATGTATATACACTATTGTGCGGATGACCAAGATCTCACTTTTCTCATCCTGAGTGCAGTTAAAACCGCGTTACTGCTGCAGTACAAACCCACCCAAATGAGAGTTTTTCTTATTGGTTGGATTCAATGCAATCTGAACTCTGGACCTTGGTGAGGTACTTATCAAGTATGCTCGGTGCAACATACTATGGAGCCATATGTTAGAATAGTCAGGATATGCCGTGTGTAACTGGTAAGCTACAATTGATTTATGACCACATGCTTTACTGAATACCCTTTTGCATGCATAGAGTGCTAAACATGCTTTCTAATGTGATCGTAGATCTTTTCCTCTTGATTTGACTTGCAATCTAAGAGAATGTTTAAGTATCTTGAAGGGTTTAACTCAACACCGAGTTTAGCGACTGTTATTTTCTTAGTTAAAAGAATAATCTCTTTCTTTAAAAGATGAACTTCCAGAACTCAGCTACGAACCCAATTGATAACTAAATTGTATAGTACACTGCCAATACGTGGTTCACTCTGGATAAAGCTAAATATCTAAATATATATTGGATGCCAAACACGAGGTATAAAAACATGCTCATGACATCAGCGATGATTGTTGATCTTGCAGCAGTTTATGACACGGTATAGAGACATGGCCTGCTCCAAAAGCTTATAAATGTTATATTCGGTCGCAAAATAACTCAACTGATAAGCAAAATGCTGTCAAGCCGGAAGTATCAAGTCATCCTGCATGCTCCTGAAAGTGACACAACGGACTACCGTAAGAATCGGTATTGCCACCAACCCTGGTCAACCTGTATATTTACGACATACCATCAACCTTGTCAGAAAGTTGTTATATCCCGTTGACATCACTAAAGCATTATGGTACCGAGCCCATCTCACAAAATTAGCTGGAAAATAAGGATGTCGGGAGGAGATGTCATGTAGAGCTAGTTCCTCATCACTTTTTTCTGTTGCAAATGAACTTGTATATTCAGCAGCTGAATACTGTTCCCCAATGTAGATAAATAGTCCGTATACCTTTAAAGAAGGTTTACAACTTAACAACACCTACTACTTACTTAGGTGGCGCTACAGTTCGGGGTGAACCTGGGCCTCAACCAACAAGCCTCTCCATTTAGCTCGGTCTTTAGCTAATTGCCTCCAGTTGCACACTCCAAGTTGGTCGAGGTCGCCTTGAACTTGTGTGCGCCAGCTACGGCGAGGATGTCCTCTACTGCGTCGTCCCTCCGGGTTAGATTCGAAGACTCTGCGGGCCGGAGCGTTGGTGTCCAATCGCTCTACATGTCCTAGCCATCTCAAACGTTCAATACGCAGGTTCTTTGACTAGGTCGACGTCGGTGCACCGCCCGTCTAGTTCGTTATTGAATCTTCTCCTCCAAAATCCCTCAACGCAAACGAGACCGAATATCTTACAAACATTTTTTCTCTCGAAGCGACTAAGGATATCTTCATCCTCTTTTAATAAAGTCCATGTTTCAGCACCGTAAAGTAGAACTGGGATAATCAGAGTCTTATATAGAGTCTCCTTAGTTGTTCGAGATAGGGCTTTGCTGTTGAAATGCCTTATTAAGCCCAAAAAAAACAGCGATTGGGAAGAGTTATTCTTCGCCTGATTTCTGCGCCGACCTCGTTTTTCGAGTTTATAGCAGAGCCAAGGTAGACAAAGTCCCTTACTATCTCGAAGCTATAGCTGCCCACGGTGACGTTTTGTCCAATTCGTCGGTGTTGGTTTTCCCTTCTTGTTGACAGCATATACTTTGTTTTGCCCTCGTTTATCGCTAAACCCATTTTGGCCGCTTCCGCCTCAATGCTTGCAAACGCACCGGTGACAGCCCGCTGAGTTCTTCCGATAATGTCTATATCGTCGGCGTATGCAAGTAGTTGTACAGACTTGTAATCCGTTTAAGTACAATATTGAAGAAGTCACATGACAGCGCGTCACCTTGTCTAAAGCCTTTTTTGACATCGAAGGTCTCGGTGAGGTCATTACCGACCTTGATGGAGCAGCGAGCGTTCTCCATCGTCAGCCTGCACAGACGAACCAGTTTGACAGGGATGTCAAAACTAGATATGGCTTTATAAAGCTCTTTTCTATATATGCTGTCATAGGCGGCCTTGAGGTGGTGAGTATCCATTTAGAATTGTAGGGTTTTCTCCACGATCTGTCGAAGTGTGAAGATTTGATCGATGGTGGACTTTCCTGGCCTTAAACCGCACTAATAGGGTCCAACCGGGCTGTTCATAAAAGGTTTCACGCGTTTACACAATATCGCAGAACAGATCTTGTATGCGATGTTGAGGAGACTGATGCTTCTATAATTGGCGCAGTTAAGGGGGTCTCCTTTCTTGCGGATCGTGCAAACGATGCTGAGATTCCATTCATCAGACATACTCTTGTCTGACCAAATCTTAGAGATGAGTTGGTGTATGCACTCTACCAAATCATCACCAGCTGCCTTGAACAGTTCGGCCGGTAAGCCGTCAGGTCCAGCAGTCTTGTTAAATTTCAGCTCGGATATTGCTATGCTTACTTCATTTTGATCAGGTGGACGGGAATTTTGACTAAAATTGTCTATGTTGAATGGTTCATTCTGCCTGGCAGTGGGATTTTGGTCTTCGTCGCCGTTATACAGTCTGCAGAAGTAGTTTTTTTCATATTGTCAGCACCGACCGTGATTCTACTACGAGGTTTCCATTTTCGTCTCTACATATTTCTGTACGGGTATTGCTTCTCTGACAGGTTATTTTTACCTTTTGGTAAAACTTCCGTACATTGTTCTTGGGGTACAAACTCTCGATATTCTCGAACGTGCGCTTCTCATGCTCTCTCTTCTTCTTTTGGAGAAGCCGATGTTCTTCCTTCTCTTTTGCTCGTAGAGCTCACGAGCAGCTCTCGTCTTCCTTTGCAGCGCCGCTTTGTATGCCTCTTGTTTTGGTGCATGCACTCGCCGGCATTCTTCGTCAAACCAGGGGTTTCATGGTGGTGAGCGGGCGAGACCCAGCACATCGGTCGCGGCGTTTCTGATGGCATGTTGGCAGCGGCAGCGTTGCCACTGGTCTTCGGCACTTGATGCTGGCGGCATGGGGGTGATTTGCGGGTTTCGGGATACGCGTTTACCATTGCGATTGCAACTTTTCGACGTTAAATTTTCTCACAGTGATTCTTCTTTTTTGCTCAGTTTGGGATATCCGCATTCGTACCTTGGCTACAACAAGATAATGATATCCAGGATTCTGGAGGCATGTCTTGCGTCGATCGCAATATGATCAACTTGGTTGATCGTTACATGATCATTGGACCGTCATGACTGCTTATGAATATTGAGATGAGGAAAGCATGTGCTTGCTATGGTGACATTTCACTCCACAGCGAAATCAATTAGCCTTAGTCCGTTATCAGACGTGGTGTCGTGTAGGCTATACTTATCGACTACCCTACCAAAGACGTCCTCCTTTCCAATTTTGGCATTAAAATCACCCAATACGAATTTAACGTCGTATTTAGGACATTGCTCGTATGTTTTGTAGAGGAGCTCGTAAAACACTCTTTGGTGGCAGGGTCCTTTTCATCCGTCTGGGCATGAACACATATTAGGCTTATGTTGGCGAATTTAGCCTTGATCCGGATAGTCATAATACACTCGCTCACGTATCGGAAGCTTAAGACTTCTTGCCTAAGTCTGCCGCGTATATCAAATCCGCATCCAAATAAGCGTTGCGTGTTGCCTCTGTAGCAGTCAACGCAATAGATGTCACAGTTTTGCATCTTCCTTTCCCCAGCCCATCCCATCGCACTTCCTGGATGGCGGTAATATCGGCTTTATAGCAGTCTAGGGCCTGTGCTAGTAATTCGGCTGCACGTGGTCTCTAAAGAACATTCCACGTACAAATCCGAAGGTCGTTGTCCTTATTTCGTTTGCGGGGGTCGTTGTCAGTTGAACCATCCCTATCCGAGGCTTTTGATTGTTTCGGAACCATGAGTTTTTTTTTAAGTGTTAGGGAAGTTACCCCTATGGCACAACCTCCAACCTGGAGGGCGAGTTCCTTAATTATTCCCCTAGGACGAGGGGTCGGGTACACCGATGTCAGTAGTGCACTACGGCAATATGAGCGCTGCCGTTGGCCCATAAAGGGCTCCGTCACCGCCATCTCTATTCCAAGGTCCTGACCAACATTGGAAATTCCTCACCTACCTGTGATCCGAATAAGTCGAAGCAGCTCACGCAAGGTATTCAGTTCAAACCTAACTGGAACTATAGACGCCACCGTTGACTCCGTCTAGGGAATTCGTCCGCTACCGCCTGGAACAGGAGTGCTCTAGTGAGAAAACACTCTTCCCCCTCTCTCTCATCTGCTGCCGCCAAAAATCCTCCAAACGGGGTTGGTTACCCATTTCTTGGATTAAGGTACTAGGCACCCAGCTGTCACCGCGTGGAGGTTGAGAGTAGGGGTTGGTAGGCCTCAGCTAAGTGAAAACGCTTGTGTTTTCATATGATCGCACGCACTACAATTTGACCAGCCTTCGACTTAACAACACCATGCGCATCATAACGAGAACTCTTAAGTCTATGCCAACAAATTGGCTTCCAGCGGCAAGTCAGATCGCACCACCAAATGTCCGTGGGTTTCATGCATTATCCCTAGAATATGGCAAAATAGCAAACATGGCAATGGTAGAAAGTTCACCGAAATGTGTGAAACGATCGGTCTCACAGTACTAAACGGTCGATCTAAGAGCGACGAGAAGGGCCACCTAACGTTTTTCAGAGGTACAGCCTGTTCAACTATAGACTACTGTCTCGTACGTGGAAGATGGCTGAAGTGCGTGGTCGACTTAAATGTAAAGGAGCTCACTTATTCGGATCACTTGCCGTTGACAGCTTTGATGTCTGTGGATATTCCGTTAGAATCTGCCGTCCCGAAGTTGCGGCTGCTACCAAAATTACAATGGAAGGAAAGCTACGCACTTAGCTATAAACAAAAACTGAACAGCAACCTCAGCGCTATAAACGAAAGCGAATTCAACTCTAGCCGTGGTGTAGATGTTCTAGTTTCCTGCATTTCGAATGCTGCGAGTATATCTCAACCGTCAGGAAGATTCAAGAAAAAGGAAGCATCGTTTGACTGGGAGTGCATGGCAGCGAGGAAAAAGTCATTTGCTTGCCTGCGTTTAGTCCGTAGAACAGACAACAGCGTTGCAAAAATCATGTACCAAGCGAGAAGGGCATACGAAAGCATCTGTATCAACAAAAAAAGAAGGTACACGCAGCAGCTGGCGAGAGCTTTGGATGGGATTTCAGATACTCGTTCGTTTTGGAAGCTGGTCCGATCCCTCAACGGTACGATGTTCGCACGGGGTATTCAAGTTGAAACATCCGCACTAGCCAATCACTTCGAGCAGTTGCTGAATCCACCGAGTAGCACAAGTCAACTGAATTACTCCCTACCTTATATAACAGTAGACTCACTAGACCGCACGATTACTGTCCAAGAACTCCACAAGGTGCTGCACAAATGCAGCGCAAAGAAAGCCAAAGATCGTATCCCCTACGAATATTTTAAATTTGCGAATAACGAATTCCTCAGAAAACTTGCGGTAGCCTTCAATTATATTTTTGATATGGGTGAGGTGCCAGACAATTTTAGAAGGAGTATAATTTTCCCCCTGTTTAAGAAAGGAGACATAAGCGATCCGAATAATTATAGAGGAATATGCTTTATGAACTCAGTAACAAAAATATTCGCTGGAATTATTCTAGAGCGTCTGACGGATTGGGTACTCGAAAACAATTTGCTGAGTGAATTCCAAGCGGGGTTTAGAAAAGGATATTCAACTGTAGACAACATCTTTACACTGAAAAGCATTGCCCAGGCATACCTTGACAGGGGCAAAAAACTATACGCGTTCTTTGTCGATTTCAGGGCGGCTTTCGACACAATTGACAGGAACGCTCTTTTCTATAAGTTGAGTAACCTAGGAGTGTCAACGAAAGTGCTTAGAGTAATACAAAGCCTGTATGAAAATAATAAGATCGCAGTATGGGATGGAAACAAAATGTCCAACTGGTTTGAGTCGCACGTGGGAGTAAAACAGGGTTGTCCCTTGAGTCCTCTCCACTTCTCCATATTTTTGGATGACCTCACAACGTTTCTTCCAGGAGGACTAGTGTTTGGTGGAGTTCATATAAAGGTTTTGTTGTACGCGGATGATATTGTCATTCCGGCAGAATCCACAACAATGCTACAAATGATGATTTACAAGCTACAACAATATTGCAGCTTATGGAATCTCTCAGTGAATATCAATAAGTCAAAAATAATGGTGTTTCGAAATGGTACTGGACGGTATTCAAGGCTGGAAAAATGGACCTGGCAAAATGAAGTACTCGAAGTTGTGAAGGAATATAAGTACCTTGGGGTAATTATTACCCCCCAAATGTCGTTTAAAACACATCTGAGAGAGAAGCTCAAAGAAGCGAAAAGGGCAATGAATTGCAGCTGGAAGGGCATCCTCGGAAAAAAAGACGTACCGCCAAGCATCAATTCAAAATTTTTGAAGCAACTATGAGATCGATCATGTGCTACGATGCCCAAGTTTGGGGTATCTCTCAGTATGAGGAAGTAGAAGGTTTGCTTAGATACTTTCTAAAAAAGATTTTCAGATTGCCGGAAAATACTCCGAATTACATGCTGCATCTGGAAACAGGCTTACCTCCTTTATATGTATTTACCTTAAGGTTGCACTTCCTTTACATTTTAAAAGTTATGGAGCTCCCCCACCATCGCCTTCCCCATATTATCGCAAAACTCCTGATACACCGAAAACAGCAATTTTTCGGCGAATGGTCTAGGCTAAGCAGGGAATACAATCTCCCCATAGATGAAAATAGCACGGAAACATGGAAGCGTACCCTACAGGAGCTGTTGATGAATATTGATTCCACACGAGCGGCATTCAGAGTGAAAGCGCAGCATAGCGAGACGAGAATCACTTATCGTTTACTCGATCATGATCTGGGGGATAGAAATTATTTCCACGATCGCAACAGCTTAAATACAATTTCCACCATCTTCAAGGCCAGAGGCGAACTTCTTCGACTAAACTTCATGCCCTACGTAGGCGATGGGAATGAGGAATGCACTATATGCAACCTTGGTGCGAAAGAAGTCGTTCTCCACTTTATTGGAATATGTCCCGTATTAAAGGAGATTAGGCGAGCCTACTTGGGTAAAAATACACTTGCAGAAAATGAAGTAATCGCGCAATTAAATGGTCAAGACTGGAATCTGTTAGCCAACTATATCAGATCTGCATCAAAATATCATCAACAAATACTAAACGAAGCATTTTAGATATATTCGTAAAACCAAAACCAAAACTGTATTTTTTTATTTTATTGGAAAATTTGTTTTTAATTATAAATATGAATTAGAATTCTCTCTTTTTTTTCGGCTGACGGCAATTGCCAATGTCATTTACTGTGAAATATTGTTAAAGACCAAACTTTTGTTAAATAAAAATCACAAATTACTTACTACTACTACTTACTTAGCAAACAACCACCCGCTGCCGCTGATTCACAATTATATCTCCATTCTAAATTACTCGTCGAGAATTAAGTCTAGAACACTAAATGCCACAATGACGTAAACAGACAATGGCTAATCCAATGCATGGATAGTCATGCAGCTCGTTTGATCCAAATGTTTAGTCCAAAGAAATTCTTGTAGTAAAATTGTTATAGTAAAATGTTATTGTACAATCCCTTATGTAACCTGCGATTAATAAAAAAAAACTGGTAATCTTGGGCAATTGAGTTTTCGCTTAGCACTTGAAGGAATCTTCTTGATACGATAATGACAATATTGTCAGCATATGCCGTCACCCTAAAGCTTATATATCTTAGTCTATATCACTTAACACATAATAATATCCAGCTACTTGAAAGAGGAATACAATTGAAAGAGAAAACAAATAATGATAAAAAAAGAAAACGTTGTGAGTAGAAATCCCAGACTGGGAAATTTAAGTACACCAATCCCTTTCTTAAGGGTTGAGATTGTTTTGCAACCATTACTTTAAGCTTCTATTTTCTTTATCATATATACGTACACTGGTCAACATATGATACTCCGATACAAGAACATCATTTTATCAAAGTGCATTATGTTACAAGACAAGTAATCTTTAGAACGCACAGGCCAAGTATTTCCAGAAGACTATAATATACAACAAATAAAGCATGGATTCAACAATCATCTGCAGCCGTCACGGCACTATGCCTCAGCGTTATAGGGTGCCTTTCACGGGAGAAGTTTATAAAATCAAAAATGATTCCATCGACTAAATAATCACTGTAATTTAAATAGTGCGTTGATCAGCCGAAATACATTTAACATGTTCAAAACAAATTACATCACACTGGGATCATTCCCGAGCGTATATAGGTATAATATTTATATATGCAAATATAAATCTCGAGGGTAGACGGATGAAAAGTATTCGGACCACTGTACTTGAATCTGAGAGGACAGTCTGAAAATAGGTCATCGGCGAATAAGCCCGATATGGTAAAATTTGTGTGATATATGTCTGTAGTTAATTTTCTGCTTGAATACACAATTTCTTCTTTAAAGGATATTCAACACCACTTAAGTCCAGTTAGTTGCCTATATGGTAATAAAAGATAGCGCCACAGAAATACTCACTCAATCATTTTTTCATTTCAATTTATAGCCCCAAGGCTTGTAAATTATTGCAGATAATTTCCAAGGACAACCACATTATTCAAATTTCCGGAAAAAAAACTTCTTCAATTTCCTTTTCCACACAGAACATAATATTTCGGAGTCACAAACATCATGAGGATGTGAAATTCATTCTATCTATCATTCAAACCATCACTGCCGCAAAACCATTCAAGCATCAGTCAATTTTATTTATTCTTCAACGTCATAAACATGTTTCTTCGACATACAGGCACATCCTTCGCAGAGTTTATCTATCTATCATAATGTACATTTCTGATCCTTATTCCTTCATTCTTTCCACTAAACGAAAAAAAAAAGTACACCTATGCTACGAGTATATATGTTTGTTACATAGGACGTCTAGTTAAAACTGGGTCAACATTTGGATTAAAAAGGAATCAAATAGAATAAAGTAATCGAGGAAATCCTCCCTATACAACAAAAGTAAAATATATACGTATATTATACATAGATATGAGTATAAAACCAAAGAACGGGGGATCGCCTCGTTTTTTTTTTTCTTGGTTTCATTTTATTTTGATTTCTGCTTCATAATTTCTTTACCATGTACAAGTATGTGTGTATCTAGGATAAACTTGGGAATGACCACCAATCCTTATAAATATTCGTGGTTACGATGGTTTTTCCTTTTCTCTTTTGCTTCCGGCTAGAGAAGGGAAATGCTGAATTCTTTTTCTTTTATTTGCTTTTGTCTTAGGCGAGACTTTACACAATTTGAAATGAAATTGATATTTTGAAAATTTGCCAAGTGGTAGTAAATTTATACGATTTTTACTTTTTTGATTTTGTGTATTTATTTTAGGGTTTTTCCATCCAGAAAGAAAGGAGGATTGCAATTGATTTATGTACTCTAACACTTTATCGCTTTAGTTTTCGAGAGCGAATATCTGGTTTGTTAGAATAATGGAATTCATCTATTGACTGTTTGCCAGAATTTTTAACTAAAAAATTGTTAAGCATTAAATCAAAATTGAAACAAAAATTCATGTCGATACCTAAAACATATACGTATATCATATATGTATAATGTTCATATGAACATTAAAAATTAGCAATGCTTTGTTTTATAGTTTTAGTTTAGTGTGTTCAAGCCGGACATTACTTTCTGTTTATCTATCAATAAATTATTAGAAAGACACGCATTCGAATTAGTTCGATTTAAAAATTTAAATAACGTAATGATTTGACTTTATGAACTGTGGCATATTACGCGAACTAAACTGAGTGATTGTGCAACCACGAAGTAGATTCTTCTACATGTGGTTAAGATTGTGTACTTTATATATATATTAACGTAAAACATGAGTACAACAAAGCAGCAGGAAAAATTCTTTCGGGTCAAATATGAAAGTGTATATTCTCACCTTAAAGAACTTAAAGCAAGAATCCCCCAAGAAAGTATTTTGGGACCGATTCTCTATATTTTATATACCAGCGATCTACCAGTTACAGCTACTAGTATGATAGGTGTGTTACTGATGACACGGCAATTCTAGCAGTTGGAAAAATCGAAGACGAATTTAGTAAAAAATTACAAGAAACGATTAATGAGATATCCAATGGGACAACGTTGTGTCGAATAAAGCTTAACAACACGAAGTCAATCCACGAGGACTTTACATATAAAAGAATTCAATTCCACCCAGTAACCATCTTTGGTTCACAAATCCAACACTCAAACTCTGCAAAGTATTTGGGCATGACCCTGGACGCAAAGCTACTTTGGAAAGAACATGTCAAAAAGAAAAGGATCGAACTAAACATCAAATTTAATAAAATGAACTGGCTAATAGGTAAATACTCATCACTATCTGTCCAAAATAAGCTTTTGCTTTACAATCAAGTAATTAAACCCGTATGGACTTATGGTTGCCAACTTTAAGGATGTGCTAGACCTAGTGTTATTGAATGGATTTCAAGATTCCAAAATAAGTTTCTTAATAAGTTTTAAGAAACATTGTAAATGCACCATGGCACGTTACAAATGTCGATCTTCACCGGGATCTGGGGATACCAACTGTCCACGATTTCATCGGCAATATCGCGAAGGTCCACAAAAGAGGACTTACCCAACATGTAAATGAGGAAGCATCAAGACTCAATCAAGCTGCTGTGTATCGGAGATTGAAGCGAAAAAAACCTTGTGACTTGGTAGTACCCTAAAACATCAAAGTACCTATCTTATTAAATCAAATTTTTAAATTAATTAAAATAAAATTAAGTTTTTTAAATCCACTCATCATTTAGTTACCTTTATCTTTGCTTACACTGTATAATTAAATGTAAACTGCTCGTTAGATATTTTTAGTAACGTTTCAATGAAAAAAAAAAACAGCTTGGAGTTTTATTGCAGATACACTATTTAATTTGTTTTCTTTTTATCGTCTTAAAATCTTAAATTCTGCTTTAATTAAACGCTGTGTTGTAAAGGAAAAAAAAGTAGTTTTGAAAGAATGAAGTAAATTAAAAGTTGTGGTTAGTGAGAGACATCGCTTCAAACCTGATATTTCATAAGTATTTAGCATCTGTATTTAAGGTCTGAAGTGCTGCTCCAACGATGTAATAGATTTGCGATTTCATGTCGAAATTCCTTATTCATTAAAACTAACATCGAACATTCGGCCGACATAAGCATAAAACTGGAAAAACTGCAGTTGTGCGCGGTAAGGGTTAAAAATAAACACCTGAGTTATAATATAGCATCTGTTTACTGTCCTCCGCGATGCTTACTAGAAAAAGATGAGTACTTTCGTGTCTTCAATGACCTTGGTTCAAATTTCCTTATTGTTGGAGATTTCAACGCGAAACACACCTTCTGGGGTTCAAGATGTACATCGTCTAAAGGAAAAATTCTCTACGAAGTGGCATACGAATTCGGTTGTTGTTTTTATTCGACAGGAAAAACCGACCTATTGGCCAACTGACTCACAAAAAATGCCCGATTTTATCGATTTTTTTGTTACAAAAGGCATTTTCGAGAAGTTTATTACAGTCAAAGAATGTTTTGATCTCTCTTCTGACCACTCGCCGGTAACTTTATTACTTGGAGAAGCGCTGATCAAGAAAAAAGGACCTCCAAGACTCACTAGCAATAGAACAAACTGGGAGGGCTTTAGAAATAATTGCGAAACAAATATCGCCTTAAATGTATCACTTAGAACACCTTGTGAACTAGAGGACGAAACTGATCGTTTCGTGGAAGCAATTCAAAGAGTGGCATGGAGAAACACTCCTTCTAGAAGCTATAAGATCAACCGCAATGAAAAGTATCCCAGAGAAATCATTGAACTGGTGAGGGAGAAACGAAAAGCACGAAAGAAGTGGCAAATCACTCGTGCACCGCAGCATAAAACGGTCCTTAACCGACTATGCAATCGGCTTAGAGAGAGTATTCGAGAATTTAAAAGCAAAAAGATAGCGACCTGTCTTGAAAATCTTTCCGGTGAAAGAGAATCAAATTATTCGCTTTGGAAAGCGCTTAAAGGCATCCGGAAACCTCAAATGCAAGCGCTACCAATTCGGAAAATCGATGGAAACTGGGCCAAGAGCGACAAAGAAAAGGCAGAACTTTTTGCTTTGCACTTAGAAGAAACGTTTAAGCCGTTTGACGGCCGTTCGTTAATGCCCGACTCCCCAGTCACGACATCTGACAACTTTAAAGTAAAAAAAGTTGCATTGATTGAACTGAGGGAAGTCATTAAAAATTTAAAGACAAAAAAAGCTCCGGGTTACGACTTGATAACGGCGCAGGTATTCAAGTAATTGCCAAATAAAGCTATCAAACTGCTCTATTTGATCAACGATTCGTTCAGATTGCTTTATGTTCCGAGGCAATGGAAAGTCGCCCAGATTATAATGGTACCGAAACCAGGCAAACCGCTAAATAAGAAGAAATCATATCGGCATATTTCCCTATTGCCGGTTATTTCAAAAATATTTGAAAAACTACTTTCCAAACGTTTACAGCCCGTAATCGACGAAAGACGTCTCATTCCTGACCATCAGTTTGGATTTAGAATTAAACATTCTACAATTGACCAAGTCCACAAAATAACTGACGTGATTGAGAAAGCTCTGGAAGAAAAAAAGATGTTGTGATGTATTTCTTGACGTCTCACAAGCTTTCGATAAGGTTTGGCACGAAGGCTTGGAGTACAAATTGCAACGACTACTGCCACGGCAACTCTTTTTAATCCTACGATCGTATCTCACCGAGAGACTCTTTCGTGTTAAGCACGAAAATGATTACTCTGACTTCAAGGAGATTGCGGCCGGAGTTCCACAAGGAAGTGTCCTTGGCCCACTTCTATATGTACTCTACACGCGTGATATCTCGCAGGAAAGAAACTGTGTCGTCGCCACGTTTGCGGACGATACGGCGATATTGACCACGGCCGGAACTATTGAAGCAGCAACCGGAAAGCTGCACCATGATATTAATAAAGTCCACGCTTGGACAAATTCTCGGCGTATTGTGCTGAACGAAAGCAAATCTACTCACGTCAACTTTACCTATAAAAAAGATAGATAGATTACCTCTATATCTTAACTCGGCTCAAATACCGTACGCGAACGAAGCAAAATATCTAGGAAAGACTCTAGATGTTAAGCTTAAATGGAAATCACACGTAAAAAAGAAACGCAACGAGCTAGAAAACAAATACCGACAAATGTACTGGCTACTCGGAAAACATTCGAAGTTGAGCCTACATAACAAACTGCTTATCTATAAGCAAGTGCTAAAGCCAGTGTGGGCGTATGGTATACAACTATGGGGTTGTACCAAGAAAAGCAATAGAAACATCATACAAACTTTTGAAAATAAAGTTCTTAGAACGATCGTCAACGCACTGTGGTATGTACGTAACGAAGATTTTCATCGTAATCTGGGAATTCCCAGCGTCGTCGAAGAGATAACAAAATTTGCGCGTAAACACAAAGATCGTGTTCACGGCCATTGTAACCGTACCGTCATTCAACTACTTGACGCGAATAATTCAATTCATCGTCTGCAAAGGACAAAACTTTTTGACCTCGCGTCATAGTATATGCCGGTCGCGAAAAAGGCAGGAAGTATCATTGGAATTTAACCTGCCTAAAGTTCTACATTTTTTTCTCGTACGAACGTTTTTTTTTTTTTTTTCCAAAAATCACGTGTATCGTAAGCGAAAATAAAACTGCTGGATAAGCGTCGACTTAGTTGTAGTATTGCTTTTGAAGAGAGGTGTTTTTTTAGAGAGTAAAAATCTCACACTACCATAAGCACGCTCGGTCGGGCCTTATGGTGTCTTTAGAAGATTTTTCACGTACTCTCGGCAAAAAAAAAAAAAAATGTCGAAATTCAAGTTTTTGAAAGACTATAACCATGGTTCAATTCAAAATTTGCATGAATTGGATAATGTTGGCACTAGTACGTACAAAACCATTTGTCTAATATAATAATGTTGTTATAAAATACAAAACAGACAAGTAGATTACATTCAAATGAAACAAAGGTATTATCTTGGTATCTTGCATACATTCAGTCGAAGATTGTATGCATGCATAAGTCATCGAACGCCGGAGATAGTCTAACCATCATTTTAATTAAGATTTAATTAATTGCTTAAGATTCGCCTAATCTTTTAATTAGCAGAACAAGGTGAAAATTCAAAACTTTTATACGTTACAATGTTAGACATGAATATTTGTATACCCTATTCCAAAACACATTCTTATGCACGCTGAAAAACAAATAAAAAAAATTGAGAAGACGCTAGATTTTCCCAGCTACAGCATTCCACTTCAGAATTTGCATCAGTGGGAAAATAAGACAGCAATTAACTAGAGTCTTCGATCTAGCCCCGAGGGACGACGCAGTAAAGGACCTCCTCGCCGAAGGTGGCACGCACAAGTTCAAGGGAAGCTCGACCAACTTGGAGTGCGCAACTGGAGACAATTAGCTAAAGACCGAGCTAAATGGAGAGGCTTGTTGGTTAAGGCCCAGGTTCACTCCGAACTGTAGCGCCACCTAAGTAATTAATTATTGTAGATCTTGTCAGAAATGAAAGCTCCGCACTTTTCAGCGGGGAAATACAAATTTGGGATATGACTGTGTGTAACAAATTGGAGTGTTGGAAAGAGTTCGAAGAGTTCAGTAATAAGCCTCTGTCTACACGAGTTTTGATGATAAAGAAGTTGTATCATAAGAGAATTCTTAAAAGTTGAATTATTTAAATTAGTCAATTGTATAGACGAGAGTACAATTTTTAAATAGCTTTTTGTATCAACAATATATAAGTGTTGCAGAAAGGATGTAAAAAGAAGCAGTAAGTCATTCTGAGTCTTCTTGAATTCCAAGCGAAAAACCTCATTTCTTTCTAATGCAATGGAACTTGGTAGTGAGAAGTCAAGCAATACGCAATCGATTTGTAACCTATTTGCGAAATTCTTTCAATCTAATTACAATACAGATGTTGTCTCGGATACAAGTAATTTACATTTCAGTATCAGTCCGATTACCGACTTTCAATTAAATCCTTTCTCAGATCAGGAAGTCCTAAAGGGGCTTGTTGAACTCGATTCCAACAAGAATAGCAGGCCAGATTCTATTCCTCCCCTTTTATTATCGAAATGTGCCTTTTCTCTTTGTAGTGCTTTGACGATTATGCTTAATAAATCTCTATCTAGTGGCGATTTTATTGATGAATGAAAAATTTCCTATATAAATGTTTTAAGTAATAATATAAATTCCGCAGATAAACTTGATATTCAGAAACGAATCTTAGGATTAGAGATTATCTCCTTTATGTTCCATCTCGTGGAACCAATTACTCCATGTCTTTTATTATACAATTCCATTTGCAATGAAGTTGATCTTCAAGTGAATAGAGATTTATTTAAAAGCAGAGTTTTGAAATATTTTAATGATCATTCTTATTGTCAATTAATTTTGTATCATTATCCTTTTTTGTATACCTATATGTGAATAATATTTTGGAATCAGCAGATTGTCTTATCCATTGATGAATAAACTAAACTAAACTAAACTAAACTAGTTTATCATCCAACCTTTTCATTTAGTACCCATACCAAGGGGGTTATGAAAAAAAGGTATTCCGCCATCTTGGGCGCCCGACATTTTGTGGATTTGGAATGTTATGATGTATGGTATACTATATCGCGTTATCATTGGACATATACACGTGTGCAACAATTAAAGCTTTAGCTCAATTAGAACTAGTTCAAATTTTGATTGCAAAATTTATAGCAGATAGATAGATAAGAAAGCAAGTTTAATAAAAGCTGTTAAAGAAGTCCAACCCCCGCGGGAACCAAAATTAGTATTTTCCTGGACGTTTCTCCTTTTGCGGTTCGATTGCTTTATTTACTCGCGCTAAACGGTGTTACGCAGAAAGAAGGCACCGAAGCACATTGGTCTTAAATATCTGTAGGTTATAATGGTGAGGAAAAGCAGGCTCTAGGAGAGCGTTCTACAAACGTGTTGTACGGCTCATAAAAGAATCTCTATATTTCACGGTACGTCCGAAGATAGGTTTAAAGGTAAACTGATGAGCGTTCAAGGCATGGCGAGTATTGCACTTAAAATGCAGAAAGGGAGAAATGCTATTGGCTATTTAATTTGAGCATTTTCGGTGAAAACATCGATAAAACAGAGATAGACAGGACAGATTACGGCGGTGTACAAGCGAAGCAAAATTGTTCGCAATACTCGTGTCTCCTCTGAGCTCTTTCGCGCCATTTTGTATCCTATCTAGCAAATGCAATATGGCTTTTGGTGCACCTGACCAAATGTAAGCGTCATTGTCTAACTTCGGGCGAATATACGCCTTATTTATTGAAGTCAGGACCGGTGAAATATTTCTTATACTGCTTTATGAAATCTAAGCATTCCGCTACAGCGATTTCGAATATATGGTCATTCCAACAGAGTTTGTTGTTGACACACATACCGAGTGCCATTCATGGATAATGGCTGATGGATAGGGTTTTGCTTTAATAAAAGAAGCGCCGTCTTCAACACAATACCAAATGGAGACATTGTCATAGTGATGGGGGATTTGAATGCCAAGGTAGGCAGCGACAACGAAGGGCTCAAGCATGTAATCGGGAAGCATGGACTAGGCAACCACAATGACAACGGCGAAAGGTTTGTGGATTTCGGCAATGCCAACCGCCTTGTGATAGGTGGCACCATGTTTGAGCACAAGACCTGCCACAAAGTCAGCTGGGTTTCCAACGACAGGCAAGCAACCTCCAACCAAATTGACCATTTTGCCATCAGCCGCCGTTTTAGGAGTAGTCTCCTGGACGTCCGAAATAGGCGAGGGGCAGATGTGGGGATAGTACGTGATCACCATCTTATGATAGCTACTCTCCAACTACGCACTGCTGCAGTTCGAAGATCCCACGACAACACAAGAATGCCCAGGTTCAACGTCGATAGACTTAGTGATCCCTCAATGCGCCAACAATTAAGGGAGCACTTTTCGCAAGGTGTGGAAGCAATCAGCAGCTCAATGCCCGCAACCATCCAAGACCATTGGTGTGCTGTGAAAAATGTTTTTACATCTGGTGCTGAAAGAATTATCGGTCGATCGCAGGGAAGACATAAGGCGTGGCTTTCCGAGGATACCTGGAGACGGATTTACGAACGAAAACAGCTGAAAGCTCGAGTTGCAGCT
This sequence comes from Brachypalpus laphriformis, assembly GCA_945910035.1. Taxonomy (NCBI): domain Eukaryota; kingdom Metazoa; phylum Arthropoda; class Insecta; order Diptera; family Syrphidae; genus Brachypalpus; species Brachypalpus laphriformis. Next base: position 43,391,551 of record OX246753.1, read on the forward strand.
ACCCCAGCAGCAGGGAGAAGCGAGCTAGAGTCTCTATATCGCATGAAGATGAGAGAAGTTCAGCGTAGCGTACGACGTGACAAGCGCAACTACATCAACGCGCTGGCTACAGAAGCAGAAGAGCAAGAGAGCTGACAGGTGGTCGCAGCTCCAGCCAACACCCAGTGAAAAGCCTAGACGGCTCCTTGCTCATTTCGGATGAGGACCAGCTCAAGAGATGGAAAGAGCATTTTGCTACAGTTTTGAACCGTGTATTCGCTAGCGATATGCTCCCAAATCAGACTGAGATGCCCGAGGTGAGAAGTACCCGAATACGCACCACGACTCCCAATAAAGATGATATCATTATCGCGATCAAGGCACTCAAAACCAACAAGGCGGTAGGACTTGACGGTATTCCAGCAGAGCTCTTACGAGCAGCCCCAACAACATCGGCTGAGCTTCTGCTTCCACTTATAGATAGAGCTTGAGAAGCTGATAGCTTTCCTAACGAGTGGAAAAAGGGAATGATCGTCAAGCTTCCTAAGAAAGGAAATTTATTGGAGTGCGGAAACTGAAGGGGTATCTGCGTGCTGCCTGCTGTAGCTAAGATAATAGCTAAAATCATCCTTGAGTGAATCAAACAACATCTCGAAGACACACTCGATGCCGAACAAGCAGGTTTCCGCTCTGGATCCTCCTGTGCCGACCACATCAACACCCTGCGGATTATCATCGAACAGTGTGTTGAATATCGATCGCCACTGCACCTGCTGTTCATCGATTTTGAGAAGGCGTTCGATAGTGTCAACAGGGAGTTTATTTGGCGTGCCTTACGCAGGACAGGCATTCCCGATAAACTAATTGCTATTATCAAAGCTACATATGAAGACTCCAAGTGTCACGTTCTGCACAGGGGAAGGTTGTCTGAGGAATTTGAGATCCAAAGTTGGGTAAGACAAGGCTGTATCCTTCCACCAATATTATTCCTATTGGTGATTAGTGATGTGTTTCATGCAGCTTTGTCGACGGGAAACGGAGGAATTCGATGGACTCTTACATCTCAACTGAAGCATCTTGACTACGCAGACGATGTATGCTTACTCTCCCACAGAATTATGGACCTCCACTAAATGAAAGCAGATATGAAGAGGGAGGCAGGTTCCGTCGGGCTGAAAATTAATACGGCAAAAACTAAAATGATCAGTCTTGGAACAAACTCATCGGCTCAAATATGCATTGCTGGACAACCGGTAGAGAGAGTAGAGGATTTCCAGTATCTTGGGAGTATTGTCTCGACCGATGGTGGAACCGAACTGGATATAGCCAACAGGATCGCCGAAGCAAAGTCCGAGTTCGGTATGTTGTCCAAAATATGGCGAAGCAATGCAATCAGTTTGAGCACCAAGATAAGACTGTTCCGCTCCAACGTTGAATCCGTGCTGTCATATGGTTGCAGCACGTGAAGAGTGACCACTACTATCACCAGAAAGCTGCAAACGTTTGTTAATAGGTGCCTGCGCAATATCTTAAGGATTTTCTGGCCCAATCGTATCTCTAACGAACACTTTTACGAAAGAACAGGTCATGGGTGTTAGATCCGGAGATCTGGGTGGCCAAGGGTTGGGGCCAAATCGACGAATCCACTGTTCGTTAAAACTATGTTTGAGAAACGAAGTTACTCCGCTGCTGCTGTGACAAGGCGCTCCATCTTATTGAAAGAACATCACCCTTCTCTGAACAAGAGGAACATCTTCAAGAGCTCCGGCAATCGTTCTCCAATGAATTCCAGGTAGTAATGGGAATTAACTCTTTGTGGAAGAACGTGCGGGCCTACTAAAGTGTTTCCTTTTAATCCAGCCCAAACATTTACGCTAAACCTCCTTTAAAATAAGGAAACACTATTTCCGCGTATTCACGTTTTGAATACATTTTGTGGGGATCGGCTGTTACCTTACAGAGCAAAATGTCGATTGTAAATCAGTTGAAACAAAATTACGGTACAAACTGTTCTGTTTTAAGACTAATTCAGTAGGTACCTACACTTCTTTTTGACCATTTTTGTCTGACAAAAAATGGCTTCTACTACAACTTCTGTTCGTACATAAAAAAGTTGCTTAACATAATTTTAAGTAAATTTTTTAGGGATAAAAATTTCATAAAAAAAAAAAAAAATTTTAAGTAAAAATTTTCAGAAAAATGTATTTTAAGTGAAAAAATGGAACAACAAATTTTCAATATTTTGAGTTTAAGGAGCCATAACTTTTTTGTAGCTGCACCGCTGTACCCAATAGGTTTGAAACATGTATGCGCTATTAGATTATCTTTCTAAAATGTATAAATTTTTATACCTGTAATAGTTTAAAAGTTATAGCGTTTAAAGTGGTTACACCTCCAAATAAGAGGTCACCCACTTTGATGGGCTATAACTTGAAATGTGGTGAGAATAGACCCCCCCTGCCATACAATTTTTTGTTCGACGGAACTTCAGGAATCTCCTCTTAAAGGATTATACTTCATAACTGGGACACCCTGTATATATAAATATATTTTATATATATTATATTTAATATTTTTTTTTTTAGGTAAAAGAAACCATGATTACGTAGATTTTATCTACCTATGCTGTAGTATATAAATTATTTGGTATTCACGTTTTTGAATGACAGGGTCGCAGGATTTTGCCTTAGTGTTATAGATCTAGAGAACTCAGAGGTATTAAATTCAATGAAATTCATTAGAATAATGAACGAAAGTCTTTACAAATAGTAGGAATACCATATATGCTATAACTAAAATGTCCCATTTGATTGCACTGGGCAATTTTGACGTTAAACCTAAGAAGTTCCTCGGTAGTGTTCTAGTCTTATTCCTATTTCCACCCTTTACATCATTTTCGTAGTAATATTTCTAGAAAAATTGAGGCTCAGTAATTTTACTTATATCTACAAATGGTTTGTTCTATATTTTTCTCTTACAATCTAATCGAACCTTTAACACAAGATTTTAAGCATCATCTTATGAACTTTTTCGAGAAATTTCTCATAATTTAAACAGAAAAATTAATGGTACTCCTATAGTAATTAGCTAAAAGCGTATCTACTTTGTTTGCAATCTATCAATCTGTCTAAACGTAACCTTTCATTTGTACAAAAAAAAATGTTATTTTTTAAAAAAAGATTCTTCAAACTGAAAATAAAATTCAAACAAAAACCAACCCTTAAAATTCATGAGGGAATTGTAACCCTTTTATTCGACTTATAATAGGTCATTGAAAGGATATTTCAATTCTAAAGGGAATACCATCTCTAAGGCTATCAAAATTTAATCAAGCATTTCAACAAAAGTCAGAAATTCATACCGCTGCTAAAGATATCTTAATAACATCGAAACGAAATTGTAGCACGCAGCAATACAAAATGCTTCCTATACATCTCTATAGATATACAATGGTATGTATACCTAATTTTTTTCTATTGACGAAGTGAACTCAACTCAACCTGCAAATCAAAATATTTTCCAAAAAAAAGAAAACGGGGCAAATCGAATCAAAATCAGCAAAACCATAGGATCAGGAATGAAGCGCCATTGACAGAGATACCCAAGATTCTTTATGTCCTGTGAACCAATAAGGTACACATAAATATATCAAGCCGCCTATTTGTATCCCTCATCAACAAAAGGTCCTTGCTAATACGTATGTTCTCCTCTCTCTCTGCATTCAACCGACAAAAAAAAAAAAAAATTCCTGCTGTTTTGTTTTGATTTCAGATCCTTTTTTTTTCTCCGAACTTCCACTACTTCAATAACCACTCTAGTAAGCGACAGCGATATACGTCTATATGGAGGACTTACAACGAACTGAATTTTTTTTATTTTTCTCTGGACGGAAAGAGGAACCTGCCGTGATGGGACCTGGGTTTTTTTCGTGCCCAAAGTAGACGTATTATTTGAAATTTCAATCAAATTTCTTCAGATACAAGTGGGTGGTAGGCAAAGGGAATTTAGCTACTGATCCCTTGCGAGAGTTTGTGGTAACATATTGCAGAAACATTCTACATTGAAAGAATATTTTCATTGAATCTCCTAACTTGGCTAACAAAGTTATGAACTTTGGGAATTTGAAGTTTGTAAATCAATGGAGTTCATTGAAGATACAAAAAACGTAAACTCATAGAAACCCCGTAGATTTTGCGGGTTAAAAAGTTACAAACGATACAAAGTTCCTTGCGACAACTACAAGGGTATGTGGGGTGTATGCAGTAGTAGTGCCTTAAGTAACTGTGGGTGGAATACAAAATAAGCGACTTATGATGAAGGGAGACCAGTGAGCCGATGAAGGTCTCGTTATATTGTATTTTCAAGTGGAATTCTAGGACGGTGATTTAGGATGTAACCGGTCCGCTTGAGAAATGTGGAATTTCTATTGTTTACTTAGGTATTTCAATATTTTTCTGAAACCCACACACGGATTCACATTGGTATCATATGTTGTGGAGGGATACACACAGCGTTTTATTCCTGTTTAAAATAACTGGAGGGGAATATTCTTAAAAATGGAATTTTCCTTATTTAATGTGCCTGGCTATTTGTCAAAAAGAGCCAAATTGGCAATGATTAGCGAAATGGAATGCTAAGTTGTCAACATTTTTATTTATTTATTTCTTGGGGCGAGTGGTTGGATGATTGAGTCTGATAGCATTATCCGGATTTATTACTAAATATAAGGTTTCTGCTTGCTTACATGTCATAATAGTGATTTCTTCAGAATGGGCACACTGGACTTGACTGATTACGCATTCAACTACACAGTGCGATCTGACCTTTCCGAGTATTACATTCCAAGCCTTCGTACTCATTTAATTAGTAAGACGAGATATGTGGCCTCTCTTATCGGATTATCAAAGTGCCATCTTGGGACTTTGATAAATAAAGGGAATAAAGCACTTTTACTTATACTCGTACATACATATACTCGTTACTGCATGTATGGCAAGTAGGCAGCCGATGTTCCCGAACGTAGAAAGTGTGGTGATCAGAATCATTACCCATTACCGGCGTTTAGGAGGTTCTCTATGGCCCCCTTCTCTTAAAAGATTTCATCAAGGCAGTAACACCCTGGTGAAGTTATAGTATTGAAAGGGCTCTTTTAACACTTCAACCTTATTTTGATAAACAATTTGCTCCTTCCACTTTTGAGGGTAGCAAATGACAATGAAAGTCGATCACGGCTCATTGGCCAGTTAAGTTTCGAAGTTAAGCTTAAATGACGTAAGCGCTATCAATAAGTAATAATGCTGACATAGTTTAAAAGCCCAGACACTATATAACAATAAACAAAAATATAAACTCCAACTTGCTTTAAAATATTATACAAATATTGGCAAACAATATGTCACGTAAGGAATAAAATGTGGTATTTAAAGCGCTGCCAAAAAGAAACGGTGCGGAGAAAATTGATAATGTTTAAACTGTACATTTTCTAAAGTATGTATTCGCAAAAAACTCCCGCAAAAAAGAAAAAATCTTATTCAGCTTGAAAGGTATAGTAAATGTGTGTGATTTGTGAAAGTTATAGTAAATGTAAAGTGATTGAAGTGCTGGAAACCATGAAATAAGCTTTACGCTCTTTGAGCTACCTCTAAATAATAACACTTTTTTGTTTTAAGGACTAACTATACTCTTTAAATGCCAAAGTTTCGGAAAGTCGTGGCGGACTAAAGTAATTCTGTATTCAGCAAGATGAACTGTCTACCTTCAAATCTGATAGAGCATCTGCATGGGTCATGGGTGATGTATTGACATTGTTAAAAGCGCTTTCAGTATCTAAAATAGCTAAATAGCATCGTTTACTCCTTATGAAACAGGAACTATTCGATATTACGTACTAAAAAAAAAGGCCGTCCTAAATAAAGTACCTTACCTGAAATATAATGTACTATCTGTCAGGGATATTAGCAAGCCAGCCAAGCGGCAACCAAGTCCCTGGAATCGTGCTCCTTCATTTAAAGGCTGACTTTAACTACCGTTTATCCCTTATCAAGAGATAACAGAGCAGTTCAACATTCACCTATGCTGGGTGCCAGGCCATAGGGACATTCCAGGAAACTGCAGGGTGGACGAGCTCACCAGACAGGGTACTACTCAAAGGATTCTGCCTGATAGGCAAGCATTGGGTATGTCCCTCACTACACCTAAGCATCTACTAAAGTAGAACGCTATTAGCAATACCAACCTCAAATGCTCCATCTAGGATCCCCCTTCCTTGAATAACTCGGCGATCTGGCGTCCTTATGCGTCATGTGCACACATTCCTTTATCAAAAGCTCCAGTTGGTTTTGTTAGTCACTGAGTGGCCTAATGGTTGATCCATGGCATCAGAAAGGACCTCCTAACCTAACCTAAGCTAATCTAACCAAAAGTACCTTTAATTATGTGGTAAGAAGGAAAATTCCAATTTGACCCACAGATTCCAAATACGAAAATTGAAGTAAATCCATGGACAGACATGTGAAATTGCAAACACACTTTATGAGTTCCTTGATATGCGCTGTGGTGCAGTGGTTAATGTGTCAGACCACTGCCCGCGAGGTTTAATGTTCGAATCCCAGAAAACATAGAAACATTTTTTCGGGAGTATTGTTGTCATAAGAAAGCTTCTCAAAAATAAAATAAAAATGGCCCTTGGATACTGCACAAAACTGTAGGTCACCTCCATTCGTGCGAAAAATATAACACACACACATTTTGAAACTTCTATTGAAATAACCTTGTTTGCTCCTGTCTAAATTCTGAGGTGAACCCCACCCATGGAATTGGATTGCAATTGTCTCTGATTCTACTTATGTGATGGTATGTATTTTCCTCAGTATTGAAAGAAAATTGTCTGACACAGGGAAAATGTTATGATACAGGGCTGTCTTATTACGCCCATCTTCTAGCTACGTTTGGATCCAGTACTTAAGTATGTACATAAGGTAAAGTATTGTCATTTTCCATTGGTTTCACTCCCGATTTCACTCCTTTTTGATTCCAATGGAACATGTGAAATCGTCTTCTGCTTACTTCTACGTGTTTTGGTGAATGTCTGATTTTTTGTTTACATTTTTCACAAAAAACAAAGCAAAAAATTGCTTCTTTTTGCCCAATGGAAAACGACATTAGCAATTCCATCATGTTTTTATTAATATATTATCAATTTGTTAATTATATCTATGTAAAATTTGTCTCTAATAACTTGCCATGCGAAAGAATGCATCTTGTACCATATGACTTTGATAAGTAGTCCGATGTAAGGGTTTATATGTATTAGTGCATTTTGAAAGCACTCCCAAATGAAATCCGGAACAGAAAAACACTCCCGGAACAGCACTCCAACCAACGAATGGAACATGATTGGGAGTGCTTTTTCTGTGCGGAACACAAAAAGAGTACTCCTTTTGGCCCAATGGAAAACGACATATGTACATAGTATAAGGTAATATAGGTAACGTATGTACACAGTATAAGTACATAAGTGATCATGAAATGTCCCCTTACTGATTTTTCTTCCATTTCTACATCAAACAAATTATAATCGTTTCTAATCTAGAAGACTACTTTGTTAAGGTGCATGCCAACGAACAATGGAATAAGCCTTCATGTAATTGATTCAATCTCTACCTCGCAATAAAGCAGGTAAAAAGGTGATAATCTATATAAATAAAAATGAAATGCTGTTCGTTGGTCATCGCATCACTTGAGTACGGCTGGACCGATTTGGCCCATGTTTCTTTAAAAATGTTCGTAATAGTCAAAACAAGGTTTCTACGGAAAGAACAATTGGAAAAGTTGCCCGGAAAATTCGGGTAAAACTAAAACTGTTTTTTTCCATGGCAAAATGTGTGTTTGCATGCTACGGACTCCGAAACTACTGAATCGATTGAGCTCAAACTTTCAGGCAATCTTCGGTATTGGCCCAAAAGTATTCCTGTGAAGTTTAGTCAAAATCGATCCACACTCTAGTATTATAGTACTAAAAAAAATTCTCTTTTGTTAGTCGCAGCAAAGCACGACGTATACCATCAGTCCAGCAGTTTGCTCACTACTTTAGTATTATAGTACTTCAGTACTGAACAAAATTGATATATATGTACTTCAGGTTTCAGAACCACTTACCCACTGTTGGGCGGCACAAAACTGTTTTCAAATAGATTTAGCCACAGGCGCCTGCCTGACAGTTGTTGCCCCAGGTGCCTGCCTGACAGTTTTTTTTTGCTAGGCGCAGCAATGCTCGCCGGGTACCCAATAATAATTAATCAATAGCGAAAGGTCTATATTCAACACTAATATATTCTGTTCAACACTAATATGTTCCATTGACATTAAACTAAGTCCTGGGAAGAAAAATGGAGGTCTAAAGTAAAACTTGCCAACTGCAGAATGGTATGTAATATTTTGAATGCGAACATTATAAATAACCGCTTGATCCAGTCATGTTTATTCCCATAAATATGATTTCATCATAGTATCCATGCCATATCTCTACGAGTATCCAACGTGTTTTGCTATGTTGCCGCCTACGTAATCATTCGTTAGCACTGACGGCTAACACAGAAACTAATTATTAGGGATCATTGAATAAGGACGACCTTGTTTTTGATACGCAACCTTCACTTATTTGTTACAGGTATTAATTGGATAAACTAAGAGCGAAGAGTCTGGAATTGCATTTTTAAACTGCATCTAATGACCCACTCCAGGCTAAAGCCATTCCAAAAAGCACTTAAACCCAATAAAAAACTTCCAAGATAACCTTAAACTCCTAACGACTTTAATCTATGAATCTAATTCTCATAATCCATCATGCACATCCGACTACAAAGTCATGACACAGATTTACACAAAAGTTTTATTATGCGTACCATGACTCTAATTAAATACTATTATAAATGTCTGCCCTAAGTCCTTAATTACGTCTTCAATGCTTCCCTAATGACCCTGACTTCTCGACTCTTCGTTTCGTATGTGTGCCTTGCGCCAAACCAGAACCAGAACACAGCTATCATCCGGCTTCATCTTGGTAATTATTAATGATAATCATCTTAAAAACAAAATTTCGAATCCAATTAGGATAGCACCCTGCATAACCAACTACACACATGCAACAGCACAGCTTTACCAGCGATAGAGTGGCATCTTAGAAAGTCATCCTTGTCTGGGATGGTTGTCGTTGTCGTTAGTCGGTCGTTCTAAGATCACCCAACCAAAACAGTACAAGAAAATCTCATAAAATTTAATTTTGTTTATCAAGCATCCAGTTATCTTGCGCTACACTCAGCCCTGCACCCACACTCCTGGCTTGGGGTGGCAATTATTATATTTTATCCATAAGAAAATAAAATTAAGAGACATCGTCCCAGGTCGTTGGCGGCCATGAGGCATTTTTCAAAGTGAGAACCGCGTCGTCCTACACAATTCACACGCTCCTTGTCAGAAGAGGTGGCAATAATGTAATGCGTGCAAATTCAATTGGAATTTCAAGAGAGAAGGAGTGACGAGGACCCTCCTCGAGAGTTTCGCTACATGCTGAGTACATCACATTTCTGTACCTTCTATGGTTTTGTCCATCAAAGGTAGCACACCGATGCGCCGCTGGTGGGACTGAATATGAGATGGTTCCAGGTGACTTCTGTCGGCTAAAAAACAGAACCGTAGGAGGAGCAAAAAAATCACAAGGCTTCCTTTTCTGTAAAATTGCTCTGGCAATTTCCGAGGCAAAGTAATGGTGAAATTAAATTACCGTACGCTACCGTAGGGATGACGAGGGCGCAGGTGGGCGTGATGTCAGTGGTGCAGATGGTGGTAGGAATGGTGGCATCTCCGCTGAAAGATTCACACCTAATTGAATAAATTGGAATTAAATTGAGTTGTAAAATTCTATGTCCTTTGGAGAGGTTGCTTCAAGTTTTTTTTTTTATTTCCTTGTTGTTTTTTTTTTTTTTAATTTTCTTCGTTCGGCCTTGAAGTTCCATTTGCCGGCTTCTATTTGATCTTATGTACGTGCTCATGTAATGGCCAATTTTCTTCTTGTCCCTGATCTGCTGCTGTGATGGAATATAAAGATGAGAAAAAGGAGGAAAACTTTGATGGATTCGTTAGTGATACACGAATTACTGGGGAGAACTTTCTTAAAAGACAAACAAGAAGCATAACTTGAAGAAGACCAGTCGATTGGCCAGGTATGAGGATTTGCTTGCTGCTTTGAATTTTAATTAATTTTTGAAGTATTTGAAGTGAGTTCGAGCGCAAGTAGAAAACAATAAACGTAATTGGGCGACATTGTTTTTTTGTTTTGTTGATTTTTGTATTTATTCGGATTTTGCCAGATTACCTTTACTGGGTTCTCTGTTAATACAAGCTGTATAGACTAAGAGCTGCTGAAATTTTTTCGTGATTATTTTGTCAACAAAATTTTGCTTATTTTTTGGTTGTCGTGTTCGGATGCATCACGGATTTGAAATTCTACAGGGCCTCAAAGTTGTAAAAAATCTTAAAAAAAAAAGATTATAGCGTCAACTTTGAGTCCTTGTTTGATGAATCGCAAATAAAAATCATATCGTGTAAAGAAATTGCCAGAGCTATTCGGCGGTCGCAAACCCCTGCCAGAGTGCCCGAAACATGTAACAGAAACTCCAATTTTTAAGTTATTTCGTCAACACTCAAATTTTGGTATATCATCTAGTATATACTGGTGAATCTAGAACTGAAATACCAGAGCAAAATTTCGGTCGCAACACATTGCCAGAACGCGTCAAAGCGCATCGTGCGTGAGAGGCCTTTTCAATGGTTTGTATAAGGAATTGTTGCATATCTTCAAAAAATTGTAAATAACTAAAAATATTTCAATTGATTCTGAAAGATTATTTAAAGATCATTAAGACCGTGTACTAAGTAAGTCTTAACATTTATACTTTCGAAAATATTTGATTTTAAAACCCAGCACTTAGAAATGAACCAAATACTTTTTCTGTTCATGATGTTTCTAGACCTAAAGTAACATAAGAAGATTTTTTTTTTGTTTTTATTTTCAGTAAGTCCAAACATTAATTGTTAAATCTGCAATTTAGAAAAAAAAAGTCTTCATCATAAGTCAAAACACATTGCATTATCCATCCGCACGCCTGTATTTGTCGCACGACGCGTGTATTTGTTGCACGACGCGATTAGAAATGGAATTAGGAGCTTGCAACTTTTTGTCAATCAGCCATTTCCATTCTCAAGATAATGACCCTTTTGTGCTCCTCGTGAAGCGATGTGGAATGAAAAGATATATCGTGAAAGCTGGAGTGCACTATAGGAGTCAGAGCCCAATTTAAAGGCAAATAATACCAAAGTTGCTTACGAAGTAAAAAGTTATAGATATTAATAAATTCATCTTCCGGTTGTGTGAAGAAAGGCACATTCAAATACTCAGTTAATCTGTTTTAATCCCGTGAGTTGTAAAAAAAGAAGGAAAGGACGTTTATTCAGATTGAAAAGGGGTCTTGAAGTTAACGCTATACAGAAGGTTTTCCGTTTATTAAGGATTTTTTAAAAACCAGCAGGTACCCGGCGAGCGTTGCTGCGTCTAACAAAAAAAAAAAACAAAAAACAAAAAACGACTTTCAAGCAGGCGCCTGGAGCAACAACTGTCAGGCAGGCGCCTCGGGCTTAGTCTATAAGAAAACAGTTTTGTTCCGGCCAACAGTATGTAAGTGGTCCAACCTTAAATACATGCATCAAAATATTTTTAGTCTACAGTACTATAATACTGAAGTAGTGGGCAAATTGCTAGGCCGATGGTACCCGGCGTGCTTTGCTGCGACTAACAAAAGAGCATTTTTTTAGTACTAAAGTACGATTATACTAAAGTAGTGAACCGATTTCGATTAAACACAGGAACACTCCCGGGCTAATACCAAAGATTGCCTGAAAATTTCAGCTTAATCGGTTACGTGGTTTCGGAGCCCGAAGCACACAAGCATAGGTAGACACATTTCTTCCCATGGAAAAAAGTGCTCTAAATTTTTCCCGAATTTTCCAATTTTCCAGGCAACTTTTCCAATTTTTCTTTCCGTAAAAGCCTTATTCGAACTATTACAAACACTTAAAAAAAATTAGCCAAATCAGTCCAGCCGTTCTCAAGTGATGCGATGACCAACGAACAGCATTTCATTTTTATTTATATACAATAGAAGAAGGAAAACATCAGATAAAAATTTCGAAAATTATCAATCAATCAGCGTACACACGTGCATTTTCAATCTTTCAGTCAGATTAGGATCGAACGAAAAGCCGTAGTTTTCAAGTTGCTTGAAGACCATTCTCCCGATGTGTGTTAGCGAAACTAAGCTATCCCAGAAACACAAGTTGAGACGCAATAGGTATAATATTATAAAAAGAGATCGACCCAACTCCGTTCAAAGAGGAGGTGTCGCGATCTTCATTAGAAAGGAGTTGCGTCATTAGGTAGTATACAGCGCTGAAGTGCGTAGATTCCAGGAGCTGGAAGCATATATATGGTTGCGGTCTATGCTCCTGAAGCTACTCAAACCACTACTTTATTTTCAAATCTCGAGACACTTGTTCGAATAATAAGGCTGTAGTCGAAGGAGATCCTTTTCATTATAGCTGGTGATTTTGACGTCAAACATCGAGATTGTGGGAATACCATGCCAAATTCTAGAACGAACCTACTTTTCAATTGGGGGTCTGCACAGTGTTAAGAATTGACTCGATTTAAAAGCGACGGGTAGTCTGTCGTATCCCGGAAGCGGATCTTATCTGGATCTAATGCTGTTCGACGTACGGTTACAACTGACCGACATGGACCGACAAACGTTAAACCGCTAACATTCTTTTATGTATGACAGTGACCATTGCGGACTCAGTGCCGAAATAAATATTCCAAACGAAATTGCGGAATTGGATGAATGTGTCCAATTGCACAATTACAGTAGAACACGTTGGACTCGCTTCTCCAGACAGTTGACGAGAGCACTCTCCTCGAGGTTGCTCGACATACCGTCCAATAAGAATCTGTTAAACAAGGAGATTCATAGATAACTAAAACAAATGGACGAGACAATAAAACGAACAATGGATAGTACGATATCACGGTATCAACACACTGACAACGTGAACATGTACCGCAATGCAACAATTGACGCGCGGCATGAACTACAAGTAGACTTCTGTCGAGATTAAAATTACAGACTTTCTGTAAACTTCCACTGGGACAGGAAAATTCGGACTGTAAAATCCAACAACTCAAGTATGTTCCCGCAAATAAACGAAATATTTCAGAGAAATAAACAAAATGGCCTTCCCCGTCTTAAAATCCCCCGAACTATGAACAATGTACAAATACTTATAACAGCAGGTATAGATTCGGATAATGCAGCTGAGGATGACAATTTCTTTGTGATCGAGGATCTGTAGGAGAGGATAGAGACTATAGGAACGACGTGTATAAGGTGTATAATAGTATTTGCCTGACCCAAGTCCTGGGTCATTGTGAACAACTTCCACCTTCACCGTGTTCAATGAAAGATATATTGCAAACAATGCCGTCGTCGATGAAAGGGTACATCCCTCGTTCATTTCAAAGGCAGAGCTCCAAGCCATCTTCGAATCACTGAGAAAAAAAAAATCCCTGGGAATCGATGGTTTACCCAACATTGTACTTAACATAGACATCTTCCTCCAGATGCGGTGAACATTTGCGAAAAAAATGATCCATGTAGCCTTGACTAAGTAGATTGAGGACATGCGCATAATTCTGGATAAACATTTTGATTCCATGACACCATACATTCCGCGTCTAAGCTGGTATCGGATATCCAATGGAACAAAAGCAAGAAGCAATGCACGGCTGCCTATCTGGTTGACTTAGAAAAGGCCTTCGATACCGATGGACTTTTCTACGCAGGCTGGGCATAAGTAAACCACTGCTGTACATACTTTATGACATGCTTACCAGTAAGAAGTGCATTATGAAGAATGGCAATGTGACGTCTGCTGGAACTTTTGAAGTAAAAAATGGTCTGCAACAGGGTGCGGTTAATTCGCCGATTATATTCAATGTTTACACGGGCGATCTCATAGCTTCACTTCACCATGCCATAGCGTACAGGTCAGGGCTTAAGATCGAGGTAATTGTAATACTCTTGCATAGTGACTTCGATAAGATTAAGATATATGCGACGACTGGAAGCTGAAGATCAACTTTCAAAAGTCGGATACCATCCTATTCAGAACGCCGTTGTCTTAGGTCTCTTGGGACACCAGAAAGGAATGGCGAAAGGTCTCTATCGTCGGACAGCACGAGCAGCCACTTGCGAGTCGAAGTGCAGTCAGCTACCTTGGAATCTGGCTAGATCAATATCTATATTTTAACAAACATATAGATGCTTCTCTGGCTAGACCCAAAGTTGCTTTCGCCCTTACAAAGAGATTTTTTTAGCAGCCAACTCGATGCAAGGGTGAAGGTAATCTGCTACATAGCATTCATTCGGCGTATGCTCACATATAGTTATCCCATGTGGTGCAGCGTTGGAAAAGATGCGGTTGCTTGAGAGGGTTTGACTTCATTTGAACAGAACACCAGAGTCTGAGTACATTGCATTCTATCGCAATGAGGTCCTGTAAAACAGGACGGATCTGAGCAGAGTGGATAATTTCTTGATTAAGATGATTCGAAGGCACATTGCAAGAGCAATGACCACGATGAATTGCTTGATCTTTGGAGCTTATTACCCCAAGAATCTCTATCACGAAAGTGTGCGCCTTAACGGCTTTATCCCTCCAGAAGCGTTCCTATATCTTGATCAAAGAGGTTTGATCTAGGATAAGTCAGCGGTGCCACTTATATTCCACGTCGCCAGAACAGCTATGAATAGGCGACTCAATTACGGCCGAGACGTCGCACAGAGTAGTGTAGAGCGTCTTTGGTACAGTACGGCGGTTTCAGACCGTGATATTGAAGACGTGAGATGAGAGCACGACCAATTTTGGTGGTTTACTGAAGGAGGGAACGTCGTCGTTCCTCCCTATCCGGGGTAGCTTCTTACAGGGAAAAGTGGGTGGACTATTTCATTTGTATATATAATAGCCATGGCCGGCTTAGATATTTAGATAGCCCTTAGTACAGCACTTGACTCAAAAAAAAAATTCAAAAAACAAGCACAGCACTTGGCTTATAAAAAGAAGTGTGTATTTAATTACACAATGTAGGTAAGTTGTTTAAAATTATTTTAGGGTAGTTTATAGGTTTTATTTATATTGATTGATAAAAATAACGTCCATTTACTAAGTCTTATAAATTAAAATATTTTTCTTAATATAACCAATAGAAGTTAAATTATTATAAATAAACTTAGCTAGTTTACGTCGAAATACATAGGTTAGGACTTAAGATTAGCGTCCACATGGGGCCAGTAAGTTAGAATAAGATCTGTGGCAATAAGACAGAGTAGCTTAAATCGACATAAGCGGTTTTTCAGATTTTCAATTAGGATCAATCTACAGTTTGAAAACAACTATTCTATCTTACCCCATTTTAAAACAGTGTGCCGTTGAAGAAATATCGCAAATTTCATAAACACTTATGTTTTAACAAATATGCCGTGCTTTTAATAAAGCAGCTTATGTTAAGCAGTTTTCTTATGTTACATTATTTCAAATTTTTGGTTTTAACAGAAAAACTTATGTCGTTTTAAGTAGGCTGAATTCCTAATTTCTTTGGTTCCTTTTGTTTTTTTAAAAAAAATCTTATGTTCACATAAGATGTTTTGTTAAATTCTTTATTTGATTTCATGGGCACTTATGTTAACATACCATAAGTTGTTCTATCAAAATTAAGACAATTTTATTTACAGAATTTTAGTATGACAGAAAAACTTAAGTGAACGTAAGCTATTCTGTTGCAATACAATATTTAAATACCCGTTACTTATGTCGATATAAGTTATTTTTGTTGGATGCATACCAGTTTGCTCTATACACTTAAGAGGAAATATTGTGTTCTTCAGTCTAAGCAAAAGGAGTTTCTTATTCAAAGTTTTTTTGCGGTGAAGTGTGTTGCGTATGCATATTGCTCTTTTAGAAAGTGTGCTTAAGTTTTCTACATTAGGTTACTTAAAGTGCAAGACATATCGGTTAATCAAGATTTCCAGAATGTAAAAGAAAACGAAGGCAATGCTGGCGAAACCCAAAATACTAGTTTAGATATGGAATCAGAAGGAGAAAATTCAAAAGATTTTGATAACGACGATTCACTTAGCGATCCTGATTTCGTCCCGTCTGATCCTTCGGAAATTTCCTTCGATACAAGAAATGCTGGGAGCCAAATAGAACAAAATCTTTTATTTGGAGATTGCGGTTCCTTATGTTCTGAAAAGGACGAAGAAAATACCGAAAAAACAGCCAACCAACAAAGAAGATGCGAAGAGAAAAAAGAAACTTCGGCAAAAGCTATACATATATCTACGGCTGGAAAAGTTGTAAGAGAACGAACCGTACGAAGATTGGATGATTGTCGCAACAAATGTAGAGAAAAAATAACGTTTGCAAATCAGCTTATTTTTAAATCATACTGGGAACATGGTTCTTATGAGTTGCGACAAGCTTTTGTTGCCGGCTTGATTTTGGTTGACGATACCAAATTTGTAGGAAAAGAAAAGAGCCTTACCAATCCGAGAAAAAGGAAATACACCAACAAATATTTCTTGGAGATATGTGGAGAAAGGGCTTCTGTTATCCAGAAATGTTTTAGATACACCCTTTGTGAATCGGAACAATTCATCAAAACAGTCGTTGAAAAAAAACTGGAAGGCTTTGGGTCGTTCACAGGTGATTTGCGTGGAAAACATCCATTCCTAAGAAACTCGCTCCTGAAAAAGAAAATGAAATTATTGAATTTATAAACAGTTTCCCATCCTCCGAATCGCATTACACAAGACGCGATACTTCCAAAAGGTATTTGTCGAGCGATTTAGATAGATAGATAGATAATTTATTTGGTTAGACTGTTTACATTTGGATTTGTTATCGCACATTTTACAGTACAGAGATTCGATATAGTGTGTTTATTATATCTTTCAACTGAAATTCTATTTTACACAATGAACTATATATTAATAATTTCAATTTGAAGGAAAATACCACAAAAACCTTCAATTTAATAGAAAAAAAAATAAAAAATGCATAAATAAATAAATAAATAAATAAAAAATAAAAATATATAAACACATAAATAAATAAAACGAATAAATAAATATAAACATCTACTAATAAATAGTAAATAACATATAACAAATAAATTATATATAAATAAATAATAAATAATAAATAATAAATAATAAATAATAAATAATAAATAATAAATAATAAATAATAAATAATAAATAATAAATAATAAATAATAAATAATAAATAATAAATAATAAATAATAAATAATAAATAATAAATAATAAATAATAAATAATAAATAATAAATAATAAATAATAAATAATAAATAATAAATA
This sequence comes from Brachypalpus laphriformis, assembly GCA_945910035.1. Lineage (NCBI taxonomy): Eukaryota > Metazoa > Arthropoda > Insecta > Diptera > Syrphidae > Brachypalpus > Brachypalpus laphriformis. The sequence continues at coordinate 43,409,078 of OX246753.1, forward strand.
ATAAATAATAAATAATAAATAATAAATAATAAATAATAAATAATAAATAATAAATAATAAATAATAAATAATAAATAATAAATAATAAATAATAAATAATAAATAATAAATAATAAATAATAAATAATAAATAATAAATAATAAATAATAAATAATAAATAATAAATAATAAATAATAAATAATAAATAATAAATAATAAATAATAAATAATAAATAATAAATAATAAATAATAAATAATAAATAATAAATAATAAATAATAAATAATAAATAATAAATAATAAATAATAAATAATAAATAATAAATAATAAATAATAAATAATAAATAATAAATAATAAATAATAAATAATAAATAATAAATAATAAATAATAAATAATAAATAATAAATAATAAATAATAAATAATAAATAATAAATAATAAATAATAAATAATAAATAATAAATAATAAATAATAAATAATAAATAATAAATAATAAATAATAAATAATAAATAATAAATAATAAATAATAAATAATAAATAATAAATAATAAATAATAAATAATAAATAATAAATAATAAATAATAAATAATAAATAATAAATAATAAATAATAAATAATAAATAATAAATAATAAATAATAAATAATAAATAATAAATAATAAATAATAAATAATAAATAATAAATAATAAATAATAAATAATAAATAATAAATAATAAATAATAAATAATAAATAATAAATAATAAATAATAAATAATAAATAATAAATAATAAATAATAAATAATAAATAATAAATAATAAAAAATAAATAATAAATAATAAATAATAAATAATAAATAATAAATAATAAATAATAAATAATAAATAATAAATAGTAAATAATAAATAATAAATAATAAATAATAAATAATAAATAATAAATAGTAAATAATAAACAATAATTATTAAATAATAAATAACAAATAATAAATAACAAATAAACAAATAATTCAATTTAAAAATTGGCAGTACATTGATAAAACGATGGAAATATAATTGATATAATAAATAAATAAGGAAACAGTAATCAATATATACATTAAATCATATATATACAAATAACATGAAGAAATACTAGAGTATTAATCAGATAATGCCAAAAAACAATATGAGAATTACACATTGCTATTAAAAAGTTCAATTACGAGAGTATTATCAGCATATTGACAACGTGTAATGAATTTAGTATTAAGCTTATGAATTCTATTATGGATCAATTCAACATTCGCTTTTCTGTGAACATCTAAAGTTGAATGGTGCCACGGAAGATTTAACAACATTTTCAGTACCTTATTTTGAGCAATCTGCAAGCGTTTTATGTGACACTTAGCACAATCACCCCATACTTGACAACCGTAGAGTAAGATTGCCTGGAAAATAACTTTATATATTATGATTTTGTTGTCATTACATAACAAGGATTTACGGTTTATAAAAGGGTACAACATTTTAATTGCTAAGTTTACTTTCTTGATAGTTTTAGTGACGTGTTCATTGAATGTCAATCTTGTGTCGAGATTTATACCCAAGTATTTAACAGAAGGTGCCCAGTCTAGCTCAGTAGCATTTACCCGAATTTTTCCACTAGGGAGAAAGCAAGGTTTTCTTTTTCGCGAGAAAAAAATTGCTTGCATTTTATCCTCATTCAATTTAATTTTCCATTTGTGGAAATATTGCAGAAGTATTTCTATCCCATTGTTTAAATTTGTCTCAATGTTGAGAGCAAATTCATGCGATGAAAATACAGCGGTATCATCAGCATAAATAGCTGCTTTACACTCAGGAATGAATGGAAAGTCTGACGTGTACATATTATACAAAATAGGACTGAGGACAGAATGTTGTGGGACACCGGAATAGAAATATGACATCTCAGAACACGCTTTATTGACAAAAACTCTGAAACAACGACCAGACAAGAAACTTTGAACTACTTTACATAAATAAACAGGAATTTTGAACTTAAGCATTTTATAAATCAAGCCATTGTGCCACACTGTATCAAACGCCTTTTCTATGTCTAGAAGCACCATGCCCGTTGATTTGCCTAGTGTGCGATTTAGCTTTATATGCTTACAAATCCTAGCTACTTGGTGAGATGTGGAGTGGTATCGCCTAAATCCAAACTGCTCATTGGGAAATATTTTCCGGTCAGTGACAATTTTTAATATTTTTTCCTTAATAATTTGTTCAAATATTTTGCTTAGGTTGCTAAGTAGGCTAATTGGTCTGTAGCTCTTAGCATTTTCAGGAGGCTTACCGGCTTTTAATATTGGAACAACCTTTGCAGTCTTCCAAGCATTCGGAAAATACTGCAATTTAAAGCATGCATTAAACATAAATGCCATAAACTTTAAACCGATTTTGGGTAGTTCTTTAATGTATACATTTTTGATACCATCAATTCCACCTACTTTCTTTAATTTTAAGTTAGTGACAAAAAAATGTACGTCATCCACAGTGACAAATTCACTTACTGGTGAGTTGGTTGATAAATTATCAAAGTTAACAACAGTATTGTCAACAAGAAGATTTGTAGATGCAACACCAAGGTTTTGGGACACTACATGATTTTCAAGAAAACCGGTTGCAAGTGCATTTGCCTTCTCTAAGTCAGTGAGGTACAACGAACCGGAGCTTTGGATAGCAGGGATTTGTCTGTTTTTGTTTTTAGTTATTCTTACTATGTTCCAGAACGGTTTAGCACCTTTGTCAAGACCATTTAACTTCCGATTCCAGGTCAAATTTCGATGACACTGTATATGGTGGGCAATTAACCTATTGAGGAATAAAAATTGTTCCTTATATATCGGCAGCCGATACCTTTGCCAATTTCTCCTTTGTGAATTCCTAATTTTAATAAGCTCTAGGATGAAAGACGGAAGTTTTACATAGTAATCCTTTTTCGCTTTCCTTGGAGTGCATGTTTCAATGCAACTCAATATGGTATTGGAAAACTCTTGAACGATGTGATCGACATTTTCTTTATTAGTAACGTTTTCTAAGGTAGTTGGAAAGTTCCTTAATTTACTTTTCAGCAATGTACGAAAACGTTCCCAATTTGTATTTTTCAGATCAAGGAAGTTTTCAAAATTGGTTAATCTCGAACAGAGAATTTCACACAGAACTGGGTTGTGGTCTGAGCTAAGAGCATTTATTGAAATTGGCTGTGTTATAACAGAGGAGACATTAGTAAGAAATATATCTAAGACGGAAGGACTACCACGGTTATTCACAGGGACGTACGTAGGACTAGGCGGATACAAAACAGAAACTGGATACGTTAAAAGTAAATTTGCAAGTAAGTTTCCGCTAGAATTTGCCCGTAAGCACCCCCAATCCCTATGTCTACAGTTTAAATCCCCAGCAATAAGGAAATCTCCGCTTAGGCTTAACATTTTCCGTAAGTCACTTTTTAAACTTAGTCGTTTACTTGCCGGGCTAGTACCACCCGGATAATATACGCAGACAATTTTTATCAGTTTTTGGTTACTTAGTTTCACCTCAACAGCTATATTTTCCAGTACCTGTGTTCTTATAAGAGGTAAAAGAGAATGCTGAATTGATCTTCTAATAAGAATTGCAACGCCTCCACCTGTTCTACCGATTCTATCTACACGATAGCATTTGAACTCGGAAGTAGACAGCGTAATGCTCGCATTTAACCAAGTTTCAGTTATTGTTGCAATGTCAATATTATTAACGTTTAAAAAATTCAAAAATTCAATGTGTTTATTCCGAATACCTCTGGCATTCCAATTTACAATTCTTATGTTTCTATCTATCATAATTACTTACTATTTGAGTATAAAAACTTAGTCGCTAAATGTGCGATAACATTGAATTGTTCAACCTTAGTTTTACATGAATTTAATTTTGTTATCATTTCCATTGCCAGTGCATTTAGTTCTTCAATGGAAAATAAATTGTTGTTGTAGCTGCTACTAGGAATGTTCTGGCTGGCGATTCCCGCACTCGTATCATCAGGTGGTTGGCCGATGTTCTCCCACGCATTCCCTACTTGAGGTGCTCTGCTCTCAGAGCGTTGATCAGTGTAACGGCGATGCGAATGTGACGGCAAAGAAGGAAAGTCTGTCAACGAGCTTAGCAAAACTGTTTTATGTTGACGAAGGTCAGTAGCATTCGAAAAAGCACGTTGAACTTTCGGTTGAGTGCGAAAAGTTTTGTTGACAATTTTTTCCCTCAGTTCCAGAAATTTATTTCGACTAACACACGAAGGGTCTGTTGATTTGTGGTTCTGACTGCAGTTCGCACATTTTATTAAAGTCGAATTGGTGCATTCGGATGTTTTGTGTGAGCCAGCACAGCTAGCACAATAAGTTTTGATGTGACAATTTCGTTCACCGTGACCAAACATTTGGCAGTTAAAACACTGCGTCAGTCTATTTTTAATTTTTCTTTGCAAGCTCCAGGTTACTTGCGTGTGCAATATGGAGCGATAATGTTTTTTTAAATCGCCGATTTTAATTGATGCACTCTCCAGGGAAACGAGATATATATGGTCCGTGTAGTGATCATATTTCTTGACGATTTTCTTTATATCACTGCACTTTAACCCAAGTCTGATAAGTTCAGTTTTTAGTGAATCGGAGTCCATTCCTCCCAAACCATATAACACTACTTTAAAAGCTTTTTCACTTTTATTGTCGTGTGAGAAAAACTGACAATTCTCTTCTTTAAATTTGTTTATCACGGCGTTGAAAGAATTAATTGAACCACAAACAATTTTGATTCCAATTGAAATTTTTTTTACAAAATAGTCATTGATATTTAATTTTAGCATTAAATTATGCACAAAGTCACTATCTTTCTGAAGCAGTTTTATCGGGGGAACATACACCTTCTTTTCAATATCGTTTGGTGTTATTACTTCATCCATGTCGTCATTGTCGCCATCTGGCAAACATTGCAGAGGACTCCAATTGCTTGTCCTCAGTACCAGGCGAACGATCGCGTTTATAAATTTTGGTCAACGAGAAGGAAAATAAAGAAAGCAAAAGATATATGGAAAGAGTAAGTATGACCAGCGCACACTAAAGCAGAATTTAGGAAAAAAAAAAATTGCAGAATTATTTCGGTTCTATTCCAAAAAGTATGTTCCAGTTTCACTTTCTAAGTTTTCGAAAACTTTCAACACTCTGATCTTGAAATTTACAAAGCCAAAATTAGATACTTGCCATAAGTGTGAAGTTTTAAAAATTAAAATTGACGTTCCTACTGAGGAAGAACGAGAGAACCTTAAAAAGGAGCAAAATGATCACCATCTTGAAGCAGATTCTGCGTATAAATCGAAAGCTGACAACTCCTCATCTTTTTTTTTTTTTTTTTTTTGGATTGCGCCAGGGATGTGTAATCTTCATAGATACTAATAGCCCGAGTGCTACTAGCATGCACGATTCGCAAACCTGAGTAATCGATTTCAGGAATACGCCTACGTACTAAACACACACCCTACACACTTCAACCACTCTCCCCGCGGGACTGCCGTTAGGTATTACTTCGCGGGGCTGGTTAGCAATTTATGCTATGCTTCTTGTGTCAGCTTCTTCCGCTGCTTCAGCTGCTCTTCTTAGCTCTTCTATTCTCCGCAGCTCTTTTTGTAGAGTTGTTACGAAGGAACATATTGCCATCCAATTCTCTTCCGACTGTAACATATGGTCGAGGAGTAGTGACGGACTTGGCAGAGTAATTCTCCATGCCGTGAAACGTGTGTAGTAAAACACTGCGTGCTCCGTATCTTCATCTTCACCTGGGCATTCCGGGCAGGATGGTGAGTTGTCATGTCCAAAACGGTGTAGATATTTGCGGTAGCCACCGTGGCCAGACAGGAACTGCGTTAGATGATAGTTGCAGTCTCCATGCTTTCGACTTATCCAGTCTTGGATTGTCGGTATAAGTTTATATGTCCATCTGCCTTTTGTTGTATTAGCCCAACGAGCTTGCCACATAGTTGCTGACGCTGCCCTTTCTTCGATTTTTATCACCTTGATACCAGTGGCGTCGTGATGACTCAATGCTCTTCTGTTATATATCCTCAGCATTTCATCTGCGAGAATATCGATGGGGATCATTCCAGCTATGACAAATGCAGCTTCGTCAGAGATGGTTCGAAAGCCGCTGATTGTCCGTAGCGCACAGAGTCTGTATGATGACGATAGTCTCCTTTTGGTCTCCTTCGTCCTCAGTGCCTCCGCCCAGACTGGGGCGGCATACAACAGAACTGAGGTGATAACTCTAGAGAGTAGAATCCTTCTAGCGTATCCAGGTCCACCGATGTTAGGCATGATACGCGAGAGAGCTCCCTGCATATGCGATGCTTTTTTGGCAACAAAATCAACATGCGTTTTAAACCGTAGCTTGTTGTCCAGCATTACTCCAAGGTATTTAACCGCCTCCTTCGACCTGATGGTTTGGTTACCAACCTGAAAGTTGGCAAATTCGACGGTTTTCCGGCTGGTTATAAGAACAGCTTCTGTCTTATGGTCAGCTAGTTCTAGTCCGGCGGATATTAGCCAATCTTATATCCGGGCAATTGCTTCATTTGTAGCTGATTCTACTGCATGGATCTGTTTAGCTACTGTCACGACTGCAATGTCGTCGGCGAATCCAATTATCGTTACTCCGCCAGGTAGAGTTAATCGTAGGACTCCGTCGTACATGATGTTCCACAATAGTGGCCCTAAAACCGATCCCTGTGGAACTCCCGCAGTTACGTCGTAGTATTTTACCCCATCATCGGTGTTGTACCTCAGCTTCCTGTTGTTGAAGTAGTTCGTCACTATCCGTAGCAGGTAATATGGCGTATCCATCCTGGCAAGTGACCTTCTAATAAACGACCAGTCCGCAGAGTTAAATGCGTTTTTAACGTCCAGCGTTACTACTGCACAATACTCCTTTGTGCCATAGAGCCATCTTTCGCCTTCGATGGCACCTTTGGCGATATCAACTACCGCTCTTATGGCATCAACAGTAGATCGTTCTCTTCTGAAACCAAATTGGTGATCTGAGAGGGCTCCTTTCTCTTCTGCTACTGCGAGTAATCTATTATAGATTATCTTCTCGAGGATCTTTCCCATGGTGTCCAATAGGCATATTGGACGATAGGATGATGGTTCCCCTGGAGGCTTCTTTCCTTTTGGCAGTAGGACCAAATGCTGCGTCTTCCATTTTTCGGGAAAGGTTCCTTCTTCAAGGCATTTCTGCATTGTTGATATGAAGAGGTCTGGTCTTTTTTTTACAGCTGCCTTTACTGCCTTATTCGGGATGCCGTCAGGTCCCGGCGCCTTGTTGTCACCTATCTTGCTGCATGCCCTTTGCAGCTCCTCGTGAGTAATTAAAGGAATATCTTCTGGATTGACTTCTCGTATAATATTGCACATAGTAGCAGGCCTTTGAGGGAAGAGGTGCTCTACTATGGATCTCAGCATTATCGGACATGTTATTTGAGGAGTCTTATAGCCCTTCAATTTCGTCATCGCCATTCTGTATGCCGAGCCCCATGGGTTAATGTCGGCTTCTTGACAGAGACGTTTAAAACACGCAGTTTTACTTTCCTTGATGGCTCTATTTAAGTTACGTCTCGCCAGTCTAAGGGCGTCCAGGCATTGTTGGAAATCCGCCCTCCTTCTTGATCGTTGAACTTTGCGCCGGGCTTGTAGACATTTGGCCCGAAGTTCGCCTATTTGCTCGTTCCACCAGTAACACGGTGTTGCCTTCCTGGTGTTTGTTCTCCTAGGCATTGATGCGTCGCACGCTGTGGTGATGGTGCCTGTGAGGTGGTGCGCGAGGGTCTCCGCTGTTCCGCTTGGAGTTTGATCACCGCTCAACATCTCTTCGAATGCATCCTTATCGAAAGATCGGTCGTTCCATTTTGGGCCAGTAAGTTTTGGGAGCTGGACTGGTTTTTTCCCTTTAATTTCCAGTATTATCACCTGATGGTCGCTGTGTGAATATTCCTCACTGACCCTCCACTTTATGTTTTTCAGGGTGGAGTTGCTCGCAAAGGTAATGTCAATGATGGAGCCTACTCCAGCCTTCCGGTAAGTATTTGCCCGGCCCTTATTAGCAATGCCTATTGCTAGGGGAGCGAATGTTTCCAATAAGGCCTGCCCTCTGGTGTTTGTGAGCCTGCTACCCCATTCTGTGGCCCACGCGTTGAAGTCTCCTCCTATAACCACTCCTCATCTATAAAAGTTCTAACGTTTGACTTACAACAATGTCTGCCGACGCCAGTTTTGAGATCGTCAGTCTCTTTTTATAAATGCCCATTGCGGACCTATAATTTATCAGTCCATGACTGTAATACTGGACAGCCAATATGCTATATGTGGCACGAAGCATTAGCAAATCGTGGAGGAAATGAGATCGCGTCATGTGTATTTAACCATCTTCAAAACTTTCCAGCTAAAACTCGACATGTGGTTTTGTACAGTGATTGTTGCCCGGGACAGAATAAAAATTCTTTTATTGCTTCAATGTTCGAGACTTTTTAACAACTGCAAAATAGTGTGGAAACGATTGATCATAAATTTCTTCTTCCGGGGCATACTCACATGGAATGTGACGTAGACCATGCCCTAATTGAAAAAATGAAAAAGCTGACAACCGTTAAAATACATCATCCCCGTGATTTGTATCAATTCGTGAGAACAGTGGGCGTAAAAAACAAATTTAAAGTTAAGGAAATAAGTCAAGATGAGATTTTTAATTTCTGAGCTGTTTCCAAAACAAAAAAATTTATGTGGCGAAAGGTGGACAATGACGGAGAGAAATTTTTTTGGCAAAAGGTAAAGTGGATGAAGTTCAAAAAAGAGTTTGGAACAGTATATTTCAAACCATCACTTAATGAAATCGAAGAATTCAAATCGCTTAATATAAAACGCCGTGGGTTCAATTCCACCAAAATTGCTGATCTGCAGAAATGTTATTCTTCACCACTTGAAATCAATGAAAAGAAAAAGCAAGATTTATTGTAAATGTTGCCATTGATTCACAATATTTGTCATCCCTTTTATAAAAGTTTAAATGGCATTGAAGTGGCTGACTTTCATCCCGATTTAACCGAAGGTGATGAAGAACATTAACGACCTAACGTTTAAAACAAAAAGTGTTTTAATTGAAAACTTATGTTTATTTCAAAAACCCTAATGAATTTTGTACGGTTTGAGTTCCTTCAATTACATTTTTATAATTAAATAACTTAATAAAAGTTTGTAATAATTTCCTTATGTTTTGTTTTTTTGTAATCTGCAATTTACCATAAAATCTTAAGTCAACTTAGGGACATCATAATAACTTTTGAGGGTATGGCAAAAGAACTTATGTTACATAACATTAATAATCACCAAATTGATTTTAGCAAAAGAACTTAATTGCTAAAATCACGTTTTGAATACATTGTTCTTCATATTATTTTTACAAATTAAAAGAAAATATAACGTGTATTCTGTAATCTATAATTGAGCATTAAAAAAAAATTAAAAAGTTCATAAACAACAAATTTAGACAAAATCGTCAATATCTCAAAAACACTTTTTTTAACATAAGCTACTCTGTCTTATTGCCACAGAGATAGTTAAGGTAATTAAGCTAGTTTTAAGCGTTTTTGTCAGCATGTAAGGTATACTGAATTGAATAAATAAAAATGCGTTGAAAATGAAAATGAAATGTATTTTCAGTTTTATTTAGCAATAAAAAGTTTTCATTTAGATCTTTTCTTCTAAGATGAACTGTTTTACAATCAGCTTACTACATATTTACAATAAAGGCCAACTGCATATATTGGTGTGAGCTATGCTTGAAATGAGAACCGTTTTTAAATTGATAAAGAGACATTGTATATTACTATCACCTAGCCTAGAGGGTACAAATCCTACGACGATACTTCATCCTACGCTTCGCCCCGCACAAGCGATTCGACTGGTTCCAACTTCAAATATAGCAGATTGCAGAATAATTTATCGTCATTTATAGTTATGTATTTACTACTCCTTTCGGTCGATTGTATGACGTATATACCGTGTGGGTTTCGAGTACGGCAGAAGCATTTTTCCTGCAAAAATATATCATATTTTTGTGGTTTTTATGATTCCGAATCTTCCTTGCATAATATTCCAGAACATTTCTTAGAATATATTATTTGCTATTAGTGCCCATCTCACGCATGCGCTTTAAGACTGCGGCGGTCACTTCCTGTCTTCAAGATACTTCTTCACAGAAGAACTGTTGTCAAAGATGTTATTTATATTTTGAACTTGCTGAAAAGTTTTCGTTTCCCTTTAAGGTGTAGTTCAAGAACATTTTCGAGAACTTTTTCTTCTACAATAATCTCTTGTGCATATGCGACCCATTGAGCATTCATTTTGAACGCCCAAATTCGTCCATTTGAAAAATATTGCATATAATTATGTAAGAAATATTTTAAGTAGCACTCATTAATCTCATCGACAGCATCATTAAAAGAAAACGCAAACATTTCACAATTCCCAGTAGAAATCAGAGTGATAATCTGTTCTCAGTGTCACTTAGAATAGATCGAAGGGAATAAAAGTTGTTCCGTTAATTATTCTTTTGACTTTGCTCTCCTTCTTTGTACAATCAGTACTCAGAAGGTCGTAAGCTCATTAAACTTGAGCAAGAAAAGAAATTCAAAAGAACGATAACACAGAGTACTTGTAATCATCATACTTAATTGCATGTGTCATCAATTCCAGAATCCATTTATGTACGTACATTTCACGTTAATTGTTCAAAAGGAAATGCGTAAAAAAGAAAACCGATATTATCCTTTTCCTAAGAAAGAGTAAACCAAAAGAAAATCAGTTAAGGGAAGTCACAAGGCAAATTTATTCTTTTTTCTCGATTGCTGCATGCAAAGGAAACTCCTTTGTTATCACATCTTTGAGAAAACCAGAGTAAACATTAATTTGAGGAAGAGAAACCTTGGTAATCTGGTTTTAAAATGTCAAATGCAGTGCAATAGAATTTTTTTTTTTTGTAGATAAGTTTGCTGGTATATACTTTGTGGTTTTTAAGAGTTTTAGATACTGTCTGAACTTCATGCAAATGGATTCTCCTTCCGAGGTGGTCAAAGGAAATTATAAAATTTCAGTTGCTTAAAATGTGCAATTTTGGGGTAAAAACTTGGCAAGGATGTATGAATGTTCGAAATATTGTACATTAGGATGCAGTCGTATGTATTGCTAATATATAATATGCTAAATTGCTCAGTCAAATAAGTTCAAATTAAGGCAAAACCTAGCTATGTGTAAAATCGAACATTCTTCAAAAGATTTAGAATATATATATAAATGGTGTTTTCCTAAGAGATATAGAACTTTTTGTTTTTTTAAATGATGTCAGGAATTGAGTAAGAAACAAAAATCGTTACTCATTTTGAAGAATGGTTCATGACACTATGTTTTGAATACGCCTTCAGGTGTATGACTTCCTCGGCTATTTTTGATGAAGCGCATCATGTCGGTCCGATTTCGGGCCACTCTTTCCAGCATTTTAGACCCTATCTCACCAATAGGGCACTGAATATTGACTTTCAAGACTTTAATAGTTTGCAGTTTATCAGCATACATCAAAGTCTTTACATTGTCCTATAAGAAATAGTCGAGTGGAGTCAAGTCGCACGATCTCGGCGGGCAATTCACTCATTTATTTGATGATATAATGTTGTCGTTAAATCGAGTCCTCAGTAAAAGAATGGTTTCATGGCCCTGCTGGAACGACATATCGTCCGGATCAATATCGTCCATATTTTCGTAGAAATAATAACTGACCATTGTCCTGTGACGTTGGACATTGGCTGTAACGGGAGCCGGCATCATTGGTAAACCAGCGTGAAGTGCACTTTTGTGGATGTAATCCACATGAGTCCTGTAGAGTGTGCGTATTACGAAATGTATGCTCAACCCGATGAATAGCGAGCTAAGTCGGTCGACTATGAAGATCAAAAAAATTACGTAATCTGCTATACGTTTCGCTATTTGAAGACCGACTTTCTAAATGCGTTTGAATGATACGAAAAAGCACTCTTCTGGTGTAAATCTGGTCATTATGTTTTGTTAAACAATACTGAACATGAATGTAAAAAAGTTGTCAAAAATCGCATTATGGCTTGAAATTAATCCCTATTGGAAAGTATATCAGTCTTAAAAAACACATTTTAATAGAAATTCACAAAATTTATACAGCTTTTTTTAAAAATCATGCTGAATATTGAATGAACTGTTATTTAATTTCTGGAAAACAGGGTGTTTAAAAAAATGATTTATCCATGAGCAATTGTTCAAGTAAGAGTGCCAGTTTTGTGCTGTTATTAGATAATATAGAATACTGAAGCCTTGCACATATTCAAAACATACCACGCAGCAGAATATATGACCAAATCATTGATTTCTTACATCACTGTACCTCCCTTGAAGGAATGATGTAGCCCTAGGCATTCAAATAGAGTCTTACTGTCAGCTTTAGAAATTTAAATACTCTGCTCTGCGCGTAGTTTAAAGATGTTATATTTTCTTTGAAGAGTGTAAAACTCAATGAAAGCGTTAACATATAATCGAAATTGGATACACAACACCAATGTCTCTTTTAAGCGACTGATGGGCAGATCTCAATTTCAATTGGTAACTGTATTAAATTTTCATTGCTTGAGTAACGTGACTACATAATAGACTAAATAGGCAAACCACAATTGACAGAGATTTTCTTGACTCAAACTTATCTTATCCAACCTTGCTTCAGTTAAACGGCTTTAAAGTTCAAAATATTGCGGTTTCGTTAAATCTAAGGTAACAAAATAATAAGCCTCTGTAATTTTTTTTTACAATGTGAAAAATACATTTTCGCCTTATTATGGATTTTTAGCCAAGAAAATAAAAATTGAATTGAAAAAAGTGTTGGATTACATTGGAATTGTAAAGATATTTTTTATCAAATTTTTTTGCCGAGAGCAGCTGAAAAATCTTCCAAAGACACCATAAGGCCCGACCACGAGTGCTTATGGTAGTGTGAGATTTTTACTCACTAAAAAAACACCTCTCTTCAAAATTAATACTACAACTAAACCAGTGCTTATCCAGTAGTTTTATTTTCGCTTACGAGAATCGTTATTCTAGAAAAAGATGATCGTATGTGATTAAAAATAAATGGAGCACTTTAGACAGGTTAAATCCAAATGAAAGTTCCTGCCTCTTTCACGACCTTCATATGCTATGACGCGAGGTCAAAAGGTTTTGTCCTTTGAAGACGACGAATTGAATTGTTCGCGTCAAGTAGTTGAGTGATAGTACGGTTACAATGGCCGTGAACACGATCTTTGTGTTTACGCGCAAATTGTATTATCTCTTCGACGATGCTGGGTATTCCCAGATCCCGATGAATATTTTCGTTACGTACATACCACGGTGCGTTAACGATCGTTCTAAGAACTTTATTTTCAAAAGTTTGTATGATGTTTCTATTGATTTTCTTGGTACAACCATACGTCCACACTGGCTTTCGCACTTGCTTATAGATAAGCAGTTTGCTATGTAGGCTCAACTCCGAATGTTTTCCGAGTAGCCAGTACATTTGTCGGTATTTGTTTTGAAGTTCGTCGCGTTTCTTTTTTAGGTGCGATTTCCATTTGAGCTTGACATCTAGAGTCATTCCTAGATATTTTGCTTCGTTTGCGTACGGTATTTGAGCCGAGTTTAGATATACAGGCAATCTATCTACTTTTTCGTACGTAAAGTTGACGTGAGTAGATTTGCTTTCGTTCAGCACAATACGCCAAGAATTCGTCCAAGCGTGGACTTTATTAATATCATGTTGAAGCTTTCCGGTTGCTGCTTCAATAGTATCTCCCGTTGTCAATATCGCCGTATCGTCCGCAAACGTGGCGACGACACAGTTTCTTTCCTGCGGGATGTCACGCGTATAGAGTACATATAGAAGTGGGCCAAGGACACTTCCTTGCGGGACTCCGGCCGCAATCTCCTTGAAGTCAGAGTAATCGTTTCCGTGCTTAGCACGAAAGAGTCTCTCGGTGAGGTACGATCGTGAGATTAAAAAGAGTTGCCGTGGCAGTAGTCGTTGCAATTTATAATCCAAGCCTTCGTACCAAACCTTATTGAAAGCTTGTGAGACGTCAAGAAATACACCACAACAAATCTTTTTTTCTTCCAGAGCTTTCTCAATCACGTCAGTTATTTTGTGGACTTGGTCAATTGTAGAATGCTTGATTCTAAATCCAAACTGATGGTCAGGAATGAGACGTCTTTCGTCGATTACGGGCTGTAGACGTTTGGAAAGTAGTTTTTTGAATATTTTTGAGATAACCGGCAATAGGGAAATAGGCCGATATGATTTCTTCTCATTTAGTGGTTTGCCTGGTTTCGGGACCATTATAATCTCGGCGACTTTCCATTGCCTCGGAACATAAAGCAATCTGAACGAAGCGTTGATCAAATAGAGCAGTTTGATAATAGCTTTATTCGGCAATTCTTTAACTACCTGCGCCGTTATCAAGTCGTAACCCGGAGCTTTTTTCGTCTTTAAATTTTTAATCACTTCCCTCAGTTCAATCAATGCAACTTTTTTTACTTTAAAGTTGTCAGATGTCGTGACTGGGGAGTCGGGCATTAACGAACGGCCGTCGAACGGCTTAAACGTTTCTTCTAAGTGCAAAGCAAAAAGTTCTGCCTTTTCTTTGTCGCTCTTGGCCCAGTTTCCATCGTTTTTCCGAATTGGTGGCGCTTGCATTTGAGGTTTCCGGATGCCTTTTAGCGCTTTCCAAAGCGAATAATTTGATTCTCTTTCACCGGAAAGATTTTCAAGATAGGTCGCTATCTTTTTGCTTTTAAATTCGCGAATACTATCTCTAAGGCAATTGCATAGTCGGTTAAGGACCGTTTTATGCTGCGGTGCACGACTGATTTGCCATTTCTTTCGTGCTTTTCGTTTCTCTCTCACCAGTTCAATGATTTCTCTGGGATATTTTTCATTGCGGTTGATCTTATAGCTTCTAGAAGGAGTGTTTTTCCACGCCGCTCTTTGGATTGTTTCCACGAAACTATCAACTTCGTCCTCTAGTTCACAAGGTGTTTTAAGTGAAACATTTAAGGCGATATTTGTTTCGCAATGATTTCTAAAACCCACCTAGTTTGTTCTATTGCTAGTAAGTCTTGGAGGTCCTTTTTTCTTGATCAGTGCTTCTCCAAGTAATAAAGTTACCGGCGACTGGTCAGAAGAGAGATCAAAACATTCTTTGACTGTAACAAACTTCTCGTAAATGCCTTTTGTAACAAAAAAATCGATAAGATCGGGAATTTTTTGTGAGTCAGTTGGCCAATAGGTTTTCCTGTCGAATAAAAACAACAACCCAATTCATATGGCACTTTGTAGAGAATTTTTCCTTTAGACGATGTACGTCTTGAACCCCAGAAGGTGTGATTCGCGTTGAAATCTCCACCAATAAGAAAATTTGAACCAAGAGCATTGAAGACACGAAAGTAGTCGTCTTTTTCTAGTTTGCATCGCGGCGGACAGTAAACAGACGCTATATTGTAACTCAGGTGCTTATTTTTAACCCTTACCGCGCACAACTGAAGTTTTTCCAGCTTTATGCTTATGTCGACCGAATGTTCGATGTTAGTTTTAATGAATAAGGACGAACCGCCCCGCGCTCTATCAGAAGGATGATAGGCGTGATAACCAGCGTAGCCTCTTATCTTTATCTGCGATTCCCTTGTTAGATGGGTTTCGGAGATCAAGCATATGTCGATATTTTCTCTTATTAGAAACATTTCTAATTCGTTAGATTTTTGTAAGAGTCTGTTTGCATTCCATGTTACTATTTTAAGCAATGAGTTCATATTTACTTAGATTTAGATTTATGGTTAGCCATACAAAAGCTTTCGACGTTACTGAGACGTTCGAGAATCCGTTTGTTAATTTCACATTGCTCCTCGAACTTAGCGTAGATGCAGTTTAGAATTTCATTCAACGGATCAGAGGGTAATCCGACGTTTCATTTGGTTGCTTTGACTGCAGCCTGAGAATACGTCAGACGTACGGGGTTCGCTGGCTTATCAGTGGTTATTTTTCGTTCAGCCTATTTAGTGGACGACTTTGACGTACGTTTAACCGGCTTAGAAGGCTGATTGACTGTTTCAAGAGTCTGCACTGCTGATTCGAGCGTCCTTTCAGTCGGCTTAGGAATCTGTACAACTGGCTAACGAGACCGCTCAGTCTGCTTAGCAATACGTTCTTCCGACGTAGGAGCCCGATCGACTGATTTCGTTCCCCGTACAATCGGCGTTGTCGATTTTTTCCGTCGCATCTGTAATTCCTTGGCGACTTCGCAACCGCGATAATTTGCTACGTGCTTCAGTTAACGCAAGTAGCTTTTTCATTTGTGCTCAAATTGCAATTTTCCGAAGAGTGTTTCCCAGCGCACTTAACGCAGCGCGGCTCTTTCCGACAGTATGCTTGTGTATGATTAAACTCTTGGCATTATCAAATTGATGCAGTAGTCCTGCAAATTGTTGAAATGGTTTACAAATACAAATATTTGGCGCAACAGCTCTTTAAAGTGCCAGGGCATAGCTTCTCGCAACCACTCATCTTGTGTGCGTTATATTTTTCACACGAATGAAAGGGACGACCTACATTTCAGTGCCGTATCCGAACGGCGATTTGAGAAGCTTTTTCGTGACAACAATACTCTCGGATGTTTGTCAGACGCTCGCGAGATTTGGGACCGTGAAATACTTTTTGGTGTTTTCTGGGATTCGAACTTGGAACCTCATGCGTAATGATCCGACACACTACCCACTTACGCCACGGCGGCCACATTGTTGAAGTGGCTTGGAACTTTTTTTTCCGACTACCTAATGTCATGAGCATAGCAATCGTCTAATAGAGCAAACAATTTTTCCAGTCATTTGACCAACCTACTGTCAGTGTTATGCCTTCGCAGAAGTGTCCACACACGCTTTTGCTGTTGATCGGACTGACTTTATATATCTCGTGAGAAATAAATAGATACTCATACTTTCTATCATCAGGATTTGAACCATGTACTATTAGGGTGATAGTTGATGACGTTACTACTACACCATTACCACCCCCAAGTCACTAGGTCAAGTTGGCCATGATATGTACAGTTATTGATACAGCCCTGCTGCATGCAAATCTGGTTTATTCCATACGGGAACACCTCATTTTGACTTAAGTTTTAAAAGCAGCACCCATGTAGTAAAGAGTAGTCAGAAACTGTCGTTAAACAGTCCATTTTTTTTAAGATTTGGAGTGTAAGTAAGTGTCAGCCATTTTTTTTTATCTATTTACAACATTGTCTTAATAAAACCCTCTTTTGTAGGTTGTAATCCAGTTTTTAATGTGATGTAATGTATCTTGTAGTTTTACACACCTAGGATCACTACTTAGGTGAAGGCAACTTGTGCGAATTTATCTATCTATCAATTTAAGATAGGTTATCTTCTATACACACGAGTATAATAAAATGATAGCTAGTGTCGTATCCCGGCGTACATCACGCAAAACTACTAGACAGATTTTAATAATAAATTTAATAACATATGTTAATAAACAAACACAGAGACAAAAAAAAAAATAGGCAAAATCAGGCATTATGTAACTATATATTAGAAAAGTTTGGTAATTTACTAAAAATTTCCTATCTTCCTATCTATGCGGCATAAATGAAGAATATCGGTTTCTCGAAAAGAAGTGGAACTAGGGATACATATGTTATTGCAGACACAATATTTGAAGACATTAGGAGAAAGTGAAAAAACTTGCATCGGCTATATAGTTAGAACAGAAGCCTACAATTACGAACTTAGAAATCTTGTAGTGAAACTATAGACAGTGTTAGAAATAAGAAGCTCTACTTCAGGCTGCTACTCGACGACGGTAACCAGCATTCTACCAGGCTGAATGAATACACGATTCCAATAGATTCCTATATCCAACTACAATAAGGTAAATATAGCTGCATTCGAGCTGAAGTCAAAAAAAGCTACTGGAATAAACAGACTAGCCCCAGAACCTTTAAAAGTTGTGGGAGATAACTTGGCAGCGAGCACGCACAAACCTATTTGTAAAATATAATCTCACGAAAGTATATTATCTGATGATTAGTCTTACTCATTCGTTCTTTTTTATTTCGATCTGCCTATAAAAGCATCCAAAAGGACGTATATCTGTCAAGCTCAATTGACTTTCATCGGGACCTTCGATGTCTAAAGCGATGTGTTGTTATGCAGTTTGTTCAACATTGCCCTTGAGAAAATGATGCCAAACTTTCAAAAGTCTGCACAACTATTCGACTCTATCACAATATACTCAATCTATCTATGGTTGTTTCCTAGAGTGGGGTCGACACTTTTATAAGATAGCGCTTGCAAGTTGGAATGCTTTTGACACTTGACCTAGATGAAAATAGTTGTGACCAGGAGCTACACTCTGTATATTCTGCATTATTTTCTCCATCACATCAATCACCTTTTCACACTCACGTTTTCATTTCCAACTTTTCTCATCAACAGTGACCTTATTATCCCCCAGTGTACGAGTAACTCCTCACCTTCTACGTAGACAACACCTTGATTCGACACCTAATACCATTATCAGAACCAACTTTGTCTCAGGCGCATGCATCCGGTAAAAAAACCGAGGAAATGACACCACATAGCCTCGGAAATATAATATTCACTAGAAGTTCTTTCTTACTTACCGGAAATTACACTTGATCCAACTAACAGCAACGTTAACCAGCAACAGCAACTTGACCTGACCTTCATTGTTCGCCGATACTTGTCAGCAGCACTAGTAGCAGCAGGACGAGTAGTAGCGACCAAAACTTTTGTCACAGATGACAGAGACTATAATAAAACTGTTGTCTGTGAATGATGGATCCTAAAATTACTTTGCTTCCTTGAAGAGAACTTAATAGACTTAGCCGGAGAGCACGCACTGTAATTAACGATGTCCTTTCAACAAAGACGACGACTAGGCCGACTGCGACTATTCCCTGGGAAATTATTCGATGAATTTTTACGCCTACACTTTGCAGCAGATAATGGCTGACTTGATGATGTGTGTTCCAAATAAAAGAGTTCTCAACCTCCAGTATGGGGTAGTAGTCCTTCTGATAGAGGATGATTACAACGTAAGTTTGATGAAATGAGACTGCACACGTACCACCCTGTGAGTAATGACCCATACACAAAAGGATACTCGCATCAAAAGGGAACTTGCCACTCATTTATGGGTTTAGATGACAGGTTGCGCCTGGTTATCGTATGGACGACAAAACGATTCGAACTACTAGCGAGAGTAGTGACTCTTCTAGTCGTCTGTTTCGGTCAATTTGTTTTAACGCAAATTTATTGCGGTCCTGACGACAACAGCAGCAGCAACGGTAACGGCAACGGTGACCCACGACAATAGTTGATGCTGTAGCAGATGGTCTGTACCGGTGGTAATTCATTTCCAGCAGTCTCTGTCTCTCTCGTTCGATCCTTGTAAATGAAAGGATATTGGAGTTGCCTTGTTGTCCTCTTTGACTGACGTGTATATAAGAGTGGGTGTATGTTCAGTGCAAATTGTTTCTTTTGAACGCCAGATGATGGACAAACTCTTCAAACGACGTATGCAGTAACGCCCGAGACTTGAGATATTGGATTAGATGGGGGGCGACCGATGGTGGACAGCACTCAGGAAAATGTCAATCGCCGTCGTCCTGGGGAAAGAATGAAAAAAAAGAAAATGTTATTGACATTGGTTACATCGGGTCGGGGGAAGTTGAGTGATTTGAATTTTCTCTCGATAGGAATGCCTCGACAAGTCTTATGTACAATGTACATATACACTAACTGGTGCGAGATTAATTGAAAACCAGCACTACCTATCTAATGTACATATGTAAACACTTTGTGTGGAAATAAACCTCAGACGCAAAAGGTCTCTCTAATGAACGAGTTGCTGGTCATATAGAGTTTGACCTCAGTGTAAAGTCCATCCTTTCATTCAACTTTGCTCTGCATTCCCCACCAATAAAATTCTCTTGTACGCTATTTGAATCGATGACTTGAGGGATAATTAATGGGTGTGGATGTGTACTTGGGTGCACTTAATGTTGACTGCGCTCGGGCTTAGTAGTTGTAGTGTTACCGACAGGGCAACCGGGGTATTTGCAATAAATCAGGTTTTAAATGCATACTGTCTGACGTTTATTGATCTTTAAATAAAGTCTCGGAGTTGAGAGTGAGGTTACAACGATAAAATGCAATTTAAGTAAGGCGTCGTGAATGTTGGATGGTTATGGTAGATGAAGCTGAGTACCAGCGACTGAATAATCGAAAGAAATCGATAAATGTGTAAACGTTGCATTTGAGATATGTAATGGGGAATGCCTTCTGTGATAGATTCATTGAAATATTTTGCAATAAATGCATCTAGGATGATAAAAAAACCTTGTCTTCTTGAATGAACTATAAACGAAAGGGTTCAATTGAAACTGGAGATAGATAGACTGTTCATGTTAAGAACTCAGGTAGAGCTACAAAACTCTTTTGAGAAGAAATTAAAGTCTTAAAGTCATCACTTAATGAAGAGCATAATTCAATAGACATATCAACGCCGGATATGTTCTGATCATTTCTCTGTGAATGGCCTTTTGTTGTAATGTAACTCCCTTAGAGCACTTTGTAATACATATATATACACACATATTTGGCACACCAGCTCATCAAGGGCCTAGACCTAGCTTCTCGCAACCATTCGTATTCTGTGCCTTATATTTTTCGCACGAATAGAAGAGACCTACAGATTTGTGCTGTATCCTAAGGACAATTTTTTTGAAAACCTTTCTCATGACAATGATACTCGGATGTTTGTCAAACGCTCGCGAGAGGTGGGACCATGAAAAAAAGTTATGGTGTTTCCTGGGATTTGAACATTGAACCACGGCGCCACGGCGCCCACTGAATGCTTTGTAGTAGAGCTCGAAAATAACTCAACCTTTTGAAAGGTTTTCAAATTACTCTGATTTGCTTAGATTTCAAGACAGGATCACTTAATAACCGATTTATGTCACCGTACTTTTTTTTTGCTCCGAAATATTTGTTTTATTTTTTTTTAGGATCTTGTCAATCACTGGGAGAAAAAATAAATCTCATTTAGACATTTTCACTAACTATTGTGGCTTAGTAATTTAAACTTCACAATATTTGTTTTGTAGACCTTTTTCTCAGTTCTTCACGAAACAAATACAACACTCCGAGATGAATTAACAAGGCATCGGCAGATGACTCACTTCTAAGCTTGTATTTAGACAACATTTAAAAATGAGAACGGGATGCAAATTGAAGCAGCGATGTTAATAAAAGTAACGAGATTTTGATAAGCATACACTCGTTTGCCTTAAGATACCAACGTCCTTTTATTTTTTGACAAATTAAAGCGTGAAATCTCCTGATATTGTTAAACTCGTATTGGTTGTGCGATTTTAAAGTTGCCTATGATAGCGTGTATAGAGACGAGGTATACAGAGCAACGTCTAGTTTCGGCATACCTACCAAGCTCGTCCATCCATGCAGGAGGAAAACGCTTCTCCATCAAATTCAGTAATAACATCCCCGAACCGTTTGATTTCAGGAAAGGTCTTAGGCAAGGTGACGCGCTATCATGCGATCTCTTTAACATAATACTTGAAAGAATTATACGAAGCTCACAACCCAACAATTGAGAGATAAAATTTTGAGTTAGTCTACACAGGCCCTATGGTGAACTCCGCAAATGACATCAATACCCCCCATAAAATGAATGCAGAATTACTCTTGCCAATCGCTGTTCTTATGGGCTAAGAAGGCAATTACGAGTAAGTAACTATCTCGAACTACTATGTAAGGAAACTCTTTATAAGACATTAGTCACCCGAGTCCTGCTGCATGACGCAGACGCAAGGACTTTGTCAAAATTCGGATGAAGATGACCTTGGTTACTTTGAGAGAAATGTTCTTCTTTGGATCTTTGGTCCTCCATAGATGGGCCAGTGGAGGAGAATGTATAATGCCGAACTATGCAAGGACAGCTATTTAACCAAAATAGTTCACATGCTTTTTTTTTTTTATAATTTGTGCGCACTCAAGGAGGTATGAATACCATTAATATGTTTACACACCGTGCCGCCGTTGGAAAGGATAGATAGATAGACAGAAAGAGAGAGAGAGAGAGAGATTTTGGTGGTGTGTTTTGAAGCTCAGTTGTTTATGCTTCAGAGAAACTTATGCTAATATTAAGATGGCTGGGTCATGTAGAGCGGATGGAGTCCATTTTTCCACCCCAGTTAATCTTTGAATCCACCCCAGATGGATGGACTCGCGGCAAGTGACGTAAATAAGTGGACAGGGACCTCAACCTACTTGCCATGCGCAACTGGAGGCGAGGTTGTTGGTTGAGGCCCTGGTCCACCTCGAGCTGTAGCGCCACCCAAGTAAGAAAGTAAGTTGGCAATGGTTAACATTCCGGCGACGCGCGCAAGTATCTGTCGTCAGACATCCCATGTGCAAATTGCTAGTTTAACACTTAATATATGTAAAATAAAGACAGCAATTGAACTCTACATGTTGAAGATTTTTTTTTTCCCCGAAAAAGATTTATAAAAAAAAAGTCAGCAGAGGAGTGATATGTTTGAAATTAAAAAATAAATCTCAACAAAATAGCGAAAACGTGAATATATATAAATATATCTTGGAACAAGACTTAAATGTCAATGGGGAATGAAATATCTGTCAGTGAGAAACGAAATGAAAATAAAGGTTGGGAGTTATTTTCGAGCTCTGTTTTATAGACACGGAATCGCAAACGATTGCAGTTTTCTTGTCAGTAACCGTCATTGAGTCTACTGTCAAAGCTCGGGCCATTCATAGGGCGAAGAGACAGTTCCTGCATAACGGAAAACATATGCTCTATGGATAAAATGTCTAGCAATCATTTTTTGTGCAGTTAAGATACTTGCAAGGCTAGTTCATCGATCTTTCTAACCCTTATATCTTTAAGTGCAGATCCTATGGAAGGTATCATAATACTATAATATACTCGTATTCCACCTTTACAACACAAAACAGAATTGCATATCGATTCCTTTAATCAGCAATTAGAAAGGAATAATAATGATGACAGGTTTTCGGATCTTAAATACATCTGACTAGTATACTTCATGTTCATGATGATATTCGAATCATGATTCAATTATTTGTTATACTAGCACTACCGAGTCGCTTCTCAGAATCAGTGAACAGCATGTCAAGAAGCGAGTGATATCAATTCCTCAGTATTGATTCGCAGAATATTGATACAACCGACAAAGTAAAAGTGAAGTGAGTGAAACCTGTCTGCCCAACATGAACTGTATCCTCGAGATATTTCTTTATTCGCTTTAAAATAATTTTTGTTTTACCCCAGCAAGATCGAGGGTGCAAAAATAAAATCTTTGAGACCTTGATGACTATTTCTCTACTGCATTTTTTACGAAACCTCTCATTCTTCAAGCTCTTCAAGCCACCACAAAAGCACGGTGGTGCCATGGTTTGAAAGAACTCTACAATCTTCAAGTCCTGCTGTTTTGTTTCTCTTAAATGTGGTATTGATCTCATTTCTAGGTACTTTTATCACTTATATAAGTGTCCTTCTGAGCAAGTCATCTGTGAAACTGTGAACAGATTTTATACCACATACTCTCTAAATGATGCAATAATACCAACACGTCAAAGGAATGTGCGTACTGAAGAGTAGTTGGGGATTTTTCTGTCCACTACGTGGAAAATTATGCACTAAGATCTATACCAACACCAGCTTTAGATTAAAGCCATGAAACTATAGTTTGCGCCACGCTACTGACTGGGATCTAGAGCAGTTGCAAACTGACTGATTTTTTTTTATCGCAAGATTCTGTTAAGCGACGAGACTTATTTATGATCAATGAAGATCGTTACATGGACGACGTTCCAGAGATGTGATTTCAACAGAATTGTCGCTAATTACCCATATGGCGTGCGAAATGGACTTATTGTAATGCTAATTGACTTCCATTATCGTTCGATTTAAGCCAACTTTGTTAGTATTATTTCTGATTTACGGCCACCATTGCTTGAAAAGTGACCCCAAATTGAACGGACAGAATACGCTTCGTCAAGAACAGTGGCGGTGTCCATATGCCGGAAATAACTTTCAAGTATTAATGCCATGAATTGATTTTTGAATTAAAGTTAATTTGTGATTTTATTTTATTAATTTCAAATTTCTATCGGGCTTAAAAAAAACCTTTACATAAAATTAAAAATTCAAATCTACGAATATGGATATTAGGAATGTTAAAAAAGTCAAGAAAAATTCTATCTACGACTTTTGTTCTTCCATTTCACTTTCCACCTCATTTCCACTTACTGAATTCTTTTTTGCTGAAGCGTTGAAAATAGTATCTTAAATAATCAGGCCTCTTCAATAATAATAGGCTAACTTAAGTCTTATTTTGAATGTAATTTCTAGACTGAGAAAGAAAACTTGGTAATCCTCCACAAACATACAACGATTTTCAGTTATTTCGCTGGCTAAAGTTGTCTCATTAGCTCCACCCTGCTTTGATGTCAGAAAATTCAACTTGGAAACTAGGTATGTATGTGAAATGTTGGTGGTTATACGACGTACATATATGTTTATACTCGTATCCTGACAATTTTGCACAAGACAACAGAAGCAAGGACGAATTAGCATCTCAATTCCACAGCTATGGAAGCAGTATGAAATTAAATGCTTTGACTTAAGCACATGCTCACAATTTAAAGCAATTTCCACCTATTAAAGTCTTATTAAGTCGGAAAAATAATTTACCGGTCCCCCGCAGACGTTGTCTACGCAAAACACCAAGCAAGTAACGTAACATTCCCCAAACCACCTAACCACAGAAACAAACCTCATTCCACTTGAAATCCCTCTGTCCACTCTCTAATGGCATCCTCTCGCCTTTATTAGCTTCAACTTAATTAAGGATCACGTTGCGTGTCCCTGTCTCCGCAGCTATTTGCTTACAAAGGATACTTCTATCGCCGCCACCCCATTCACAAGCAATTCATTCAGGTGAATAAAAATCCCCCACACAATGGACCTAGTAATAGGATTATTGGCCGGAAAAATGTTGACCATTTTGTGCTGGGGTTATAAGTGGATTTCATTCCCATTCCCCTTCGTTTTTATGCTCTCACTGGGGCTATCGGCTCATTAGGATGCGAATCTTTATGGAGTGCAGACTCCCCTCCGCTATGTTTGGTATTGGCTGTTGATTCGGCGACAGTTTTTTTCCCTCTTTTTTGTCTGTCAGTCTAAATGGATAGACATGCTGACCAACGCATAACATACTCTCCGCATGGCTGACCGATGAATAAAATCAAAAGTGGTAATATTTCCGCTCACCCTACTCTGAATGTTAATATTAATTAGGATTCCAGACTATCGACAAGTTGACAGATTCATTGAGGCATACACTTAAGAAGGTTAAAGGAATATTGAACAAAGGATTTATTTT
This sequence comes from Brachypalpus laphriformis, assembly GCA_945910035.1. Lineage (NCBI taxonomy): Eukaryota > Metazoa > Arthropoda > Insecta > Diptera > Syrphidae > Brachypalpus > Brachypalpus laphriformis. Next base: position 43,434,731 of record OX246753.1, read on the forward strand.
TGCGCCAGTAACGAAAACAAAATTTCATAAAAATGGAAAAACACCGGGCGGGACCAAAGAGTGCTTACGGGGGGATGTTAGGCAAATAAATCCTTGCAGCCTCACGCTGGAGTGAAAATTGATTTATGTGATTGAAGGATGATATTTGAGTAAGTAAAAGCGATTTACATGTCAAATATTCGTTGTATTTTTTTCCAACCAGGATTTCTGTTGGATTTATTTTTTTTATTTTTGAGTTTTATATCAGTCAAATGTTTTGTTGACTGGAGTTTATATTTGCTTGCTGGTTGCTGGGATGCTGAATAATCTTTGGCTTGACGAGCACGGAAGAGATTTCTGGAAGAACGGGCTTCACGCGTGCGAAGAAAGTTGATTTTACGCCAAAAAATATTCAAAATCGTGTTAATCGAAATGTAGGGGTGGATAACTTTTCTTTTTTTTTTCCACAGAGAACGCAGCTTAACGATATGTATGAAGTACTCGTATGAGCCACACGGAATAGCATGAGCCACTTTAGAGAATTCAATTGCTGGGAATTTTGTTTTCTTGTATGATTATTGTTTCAGTCTTAACATGATGATTTATGAAGATGTACGCTGTGAATGTGAATTTTCTAGTATTACCTTCTTCGGAAAAAAAAAAAAAAAATTATCCTTTGCGTCATGTCTTTTATGGGATTGTGACAAAATCGACTTATTTTTAAATAGATTGTTCGAGCAACAAAGTCTATGAAAAATAATTCAAGGCCGCCGGGGATTGGCTGGAAAAATTGATAGTGATTAGCTGTTAAGATTCCGCATTCAGTGAAGGAGTAAAATGCTTCTGAAACCAAATTAAATATAAATACCTTTATGTATAAATATATAAGAGCATTTTGGTATTATTAAAATTAAATTCAAGGGGTGAGTAGTAATGCAATATTTACAGCACATACATTGTAGGACATGCGTACTGTGACATTCAGTAGATCTATTGTGCTCCCGAACTAGGGTTCTAGTCGATGATATGTTCGATTTGGAGCACTTTCTCTAGTCCAGCTGCTTTGATGTTGATGCAGCTAAGGTTGATCCGTCTCTAATAGGAGATAGGCACCTAGTTGATGTCATATTTAGCGAAGTAGTGCTTCGCATGCGATTGATTACTTTAAGTGAATAGTTCATCGAGTGATCTTTGGTCCCATTTGCATAGACGGCTAGTTAAAAAGAAGGTATAATGCCTACCTATACGGCCTATACAAGGACTTCGACTTAGCCAGAAGAGTTCACATACAGCGACTAAGTGGATGGAGCCCAATGCCCGGAAAATCTTTGAATCAACACCAGATGGACGAGGCAGTAGCGGACGTCCTCGCGGCAGATGGTGCAAACAAGTGGAGGGGGACCTCAAGCAACTTGGCGTGCGCAACTGAAGGCAGCTCGTAAACGGGCTGGCTGGAGAGATTTGTTGGTTGAGGCCCAAGTCCTACCCGGACTGGAGTGCCATTTAAGTAAATAAGTAGGTCCTTGTTTTTAGGTTATCTAAAATTCGTTTCATTTAATTATGACGAGATAAGTACACATATATGGTATACTTTCATTCTATTACATCCGTTCAATGTGCTTAAAGATAGAGTTTCAACGCAACTGCAATACATAAAATTAAAAGATAACGAGACCAAGAGTGCACCAATTTCTTCTTATTCTTCTAAGTATATGTTGGGTGGCAATTGAGCAAGTAATTAACAAAATGTGAGGCCACTTTCTGATTAGGGCGCATTCAAGTATTATGTAAGTAGACATAGGGAGTGAAGGAGTTCATTTTTTTTTCTTGTATTTGCTGGCAGAAGCGCGGAGAAGGCCATAAAGATAGTTGGGTTTGCCGTGAGTGTGATCTTTACCATGCCTCTAAAAAATCTGCAAAATACCACATGAAAAGTGTACATAAAAAGCCGGAGAACAAGACTGAAAAATTCTCCCAATACGTGTAGCGGCTTCGACGGGCATGAGAACTAATGTACATAACAAAAGATGCAGATGGAAACGAAGATGCCGAATAGCTAAATGCAGATGACTTTAATAATCCACCCGAATTAAAACATTTAAGCCAGATTAAAAATGTGCTACCTTTTGTTAATGATGTTAAATCTTGGATACAGAGTCCATGGTCTGGAGATCAGTAATTCTTATAGTAACTCTGGTTATTTAGTTTAAGAGTAGTTTTTTGATATTGAAATAATTTAATCGATATATTTTAATTTCGAATTTTAATGAAAACATTTAAAAGACTTCTTATGTCTTATCATTCGACAATTAGACAATTTTTTTTTTTTTTTTTTTTTTTTTTCTTATAAATGGGTGGGGGTCTAAAATCTTCTGCTTTCCTACGTAATACTTGAACGCTCCCTTAGGAGAAATCTTTGCATTCAGTTTTTTTCCACTTATGTATACACGTCCATCTACACCTTTTTAGTTTCTTTTTCATAAACCTCCAATTATTTATTTACTTGTCACTATATTTCGTACTTTCCGCTAGAAAAGTGAAGTGAAACAAATTTTTGTAGTCTAATCTACTAGTACGAGGTCGACGAAATATTAAGCAATGGTAATGAAGAGAACCTTGATTACGGATGCATATTGTGATTGATATGTAATCGTAAGGGTCAACAGATGCTGTCCGAAGCTGGAGTTCTCTCTCCACTACTACGGGTATGATGCTCGATTCTCTGTTGGACACTCTCTATAATTCTAACATCTCATATGCCAATGATGCTGTCACACTTTTTACAGGCCAGGCCTAGCGATTGCTTCTCCACCAGAACCTCACATTTTGTGCAAATTTAAAGTTGACTTCACTTGTGTTCAAGAATGACTCCAGGTAGAATCCATTGGCCAGGATTAGTAGAATTTTCGGCCATGGCTTTAAAACCAGTCAATGTTTTCGTCTAGTGCTGGTGTCTTCATCGAAGACTCTTTATTAAAAAAGCGTCTGTTTTTCAAGCGAATACAGGGTGGGCCAACTTCAAGTTTCGTTTTAAAAATGCAATTAAATGAACAAACAGAAATTTTTTCCATCTGTTATGCCTTTATTAGTAAGAGCAAACATTCCCATTAATTATGAAACACAACGGCGTTCAAGTGAATGCCTCGGCTGGCCTCGCAGTTGCGCATTCAATCACTCCAATTTTCCAAGACCTTGTTGATGGTTTCGGGCTGTAGCTCACGGATTGCTTGGATGATATTGGCCTTAAGTGCTTGAATCGTTTCCAGATTGTTGGCATAACATCGGTCCTTCACGGCTCCCCACAAAAAAAAAGTCCAAAGGGGTCAAATCGCAGCTCCGAGGCGGCCAATTGACATCGCCAAGACAGCTGATAACACGATTTTGGAATTTGGTGCACAAAAGACCGATTGTGGCATGGGCTGTGTGGCATGACGCACCATCCTACATGAACCAGAGGTCGTCCAAATCCATGTCTTCAATTTCAGTAAAAAGAAAAGTCGTTAGCATGGCTCTGTAACGCCCACCGTTGACCGAAACGTTGTTCCCAGCCTCATTTTCGAAGAAAAATGGTCCGATGATGCCACAATCCACAATCCGCACCAAACTGTCACTCTCTATGGATACATTTACTTCTCGACAATAACGTGCGGGTTTTCCGAGCCCCAGATACGGCAATTTTGTTTGTTAACGTAGCCGCCGAGATGAAAATGTGCCTCGTCAGAAAAGATGATTTTTCGCCCAAAATCGTTGTCCAATTCAAGCTGCTCTAAGGCCCAAACTACGAAGCGATAACGAAGCGGGTGGTCATGCGCTTTCAATTGCTGAATCAACTGGACGTTGTAAGCGAATAATCCCAGATCTTTGTGCAGAATTCTCCTCAGGCTAGTGCGTGAAATGTTGAGCTGTTGAGGAGAATTTCTCAATATCTGAATCTACGTTTAGTGACATTGCGTCCTTAGTCAGGGCATCCATTGACAATTGCGTTTCTTACAAATACAATTGTATATGGTATGAGTTCCCAAGATACAGGCAGATTAAACGGTAGCTCCCTGAAGTCTGTTATAAATTCGTGGCATTCTTGTTATCTCTCAGCAGAAAAGACTGCAGACAACTTATTAACGTTCTAGCAGCCTGTGAAGAGGGCGACAATAGGGGGTAGTGCTGACTTATTATTCTACGAACGACGAGAGAATTCCAGTAAAATGAATGAAGCAGAGTTTTCCTTTCGGGAAGTAAAATAGAGCGTTTTCCATCTTAAAAAAGAAGAAAAGAAAACCTTGATATGTCGGCTGCTATGTACAATATAATGTTCCAGGATTGTCGCTCTCATCTTTTATTTTTGTAAGAATTTTTTTTTATCTTATATATTAATACATGAACATGAAATTTTTCGTACGTTTTTTTAGTATTTATTTTAAAGCGAGAGGGATGAAACTTATATCATTCGAAAGGTACTATGCAAAAAAAAAAATCATCTGCGTATGCTGCCGTTAAGTTAGGTAAAATAAAGTGAACATACACACATTATTTCCCAGTACAAAACGCTTTAGCCAACTTAATGAAAGCATTTTGATCACGTTCATGGCTGTATGAGCTTTAATCCCCTTGGCTTCCGTTCGCGGGAGAATATGAAAAAAAAAAAAAAGTTATGCAAACAAATACATAGCGTTGTTTCTCTCGCTGTCTGTTTATTACCCTTCAGTCGAATTTCAACCACACGCGGTACTAGTTATTATTAAAGATCAGTGTACACCAGCTATTAACTTGTGAATAGTTAAATAAAAATGATTCTCTTGTTTTTAAATAAATGTATTCCTAGATAGTAGTTTTGTGACAAATAGTCCACAAAAACTGCTTAAGGTTATTAAGGTCTGCAGTTAGTAAATTTGTACTTGTAACAAGTTAGCGCATAGTTCTATTGCGATGATATTTTATTAAAATGAAGAGTTCGTTTGCAGTCGTAGGGATCTAAATTAATATCTTATTTTTTGTTCGTCGCCATGTACGTAAAATACTTCTTTTAACAGTGCAGGATAAGGCGTCAATGAGTTATTCGTGCTGGGGTTATGTTGTGCCAATATATTTGTATCTTATCTTTCTGTTTATTTATTTCTTAATAAATAATTGAATATCAACAAAAAATAAGAAGAATCATTTTCACACAGAAAAACATATACCTGCTTAGAGGTGTTCCGTTTCTGCGTACTGTATGTTTTAGACACACTTTGGAACTGAATTAAATTGTTGTCAAATCTATCCAGGACAATTGTAGTAGCATTCTTCTCGATAGTCTATAGGCACGCTTGTGACTGACTTAGTAAATTATTGTACTATATTGTTTTGCTTTATTGACACTCATCTGCTAATTGATTCATGTTCATGATTCATATCTGCATACATATGTATATCGATATCAAGTGTTATCACTTTATTTGAAATCCTTTTTTTTTTTTTAATTATAGTTGGAATGATATGAATGGTAGGCAAGTTACGTGGAATATGTTGCCTCAGAGAAAGAGAGTACTTTCAAATTTCACTTTGTTTGCTTTGGCATTTATAATTAAAATATAAGCGTTGGTCCCACAGCATCTTAAGAGTTTCACTTCCAGACACAAGAACAGTGCGCACTTCCTCAAAAGAAAATTATTACTAAACTGCTTAGATTCCAACTTAATCCTTTTCCTAGATAGCCATATTAAACGACACATGTGATATAATCCCATTGGCTGAAAACTATACACTTAACCAACGCTTATTTCCCAAAAGTTGTTCCTCCTTTGTTCAGCTTAGCTCCCTTTTAAGTGGAACACATCACTTCGGTAGATTTGCATAAATATAAGGAACTTTTTCCCCTATATTTAGACATTCACCATGCCCGTGTGTTAATTCTTTGAAGAACTTTCCCATATAATCCCATAACTTCAAAGAAAACCAAAAAGATTTGGTAGGCTTTGTAAGATTTGAGGTTTGAAAATGTTAATGCTCCCACATTAGGCGTTTTTCAAAAAAAGAATCCAACCACAAACGAACAAAGCCTCCCCCTGATTTCCATGTGACCATACTGAGTAAGAAACAAAATATAAAATTTAATATCCGATCAATTTATTACGACCGGAACGGGAGACCGTAATAAAATCTTACGTTTCCTGCACACATTAAAACCCGTAGCCGGTTTTAGTCGTTCCGTTCTGGATTCATGTAGCTTTTGTGGTTTTCGCGAAAGGAACATACACTTTTCTGGCGCCATTCTAATATCGTATCCTTTTCGCATTATCATCTTTTTTTTCCACTAATAAATAAAAACAAACAAAATGTGTTCTGGTATGTACTCATATGTATTCGAATATTTCATCGAACCAAAGTGAATCAAATAAATTTTTATTCGAAACCATTTGCCCGCGAATTGAAAGTCGTTAAAAATATTGTGAAACGCAAGTGGTGATGTACAAGAATGTAATAAAACTCGATTTACAGGCCGCGATCAGTGTGGCCAGAGAAGATTTTAATATTCGACTAGTAGTAGTGGCTGAAATTATGATTTTTTTAAAAATGTTTTTTTTTTTTTTATGAACGTTTCCAGGAATGCCATCCAAAAATCCAATGAACAAAAATAAAAATAAAAATATGAAAAAGAGCTAGGTAAGGTTTAATAGGTACCAAAACCCAAAAAAAAAACTTATTCCTCAAGAGCATTTATAACAAGAATAGCCAATGCAATAGGAAAACAGCATTGAAATCTGCACATTTGTCCCTAAGATTTGCGCTCACAGACAAATATTGATACACTTCCTTTCATGCATTATGGAGAATACTACCGAATGAAATATAAACACATGCTTGTACAAGCAAATATTCCACTTTTGCAGTAAGTACTATATCTTTAAAGGAAACCTCTGGTCACACTGTGCGCGAGCTAACGCATGACATGATGAACTACAACTTGGGGCCTGAATTTTTTTATATTTATTACAATATTCCTCTTGTTGTTGTTTGTGTTTTGTGATTAATTTTGGAATATATCAAACATTTTTCAAAAACATATCATACACATGTGTGTTCTCTCATTCATCTCGTGTTTGTGCTAATTTTAAGAAGACAAGGCAGCAAGGAGATGTTATAAGCATCCATCAGCTCGTATCTGGAACTAATTAGTGATTGTTGATTCTCTCATCGAATGAATTTGTTGACTTTGAGGTTGTAAAATCCTTTCGTTCTCTTCGGTGCTGAGTTTGCGTAATTGGGTGGGGGGAGAATGTATATAAGCCAAGTTAAATAAACAAAATATCTCGAAGTGGTTTTGTTTACTCATTTGTGGAATGGATCAAATTGATGATGATGGGATGGAAGTCAGATGCATTAGGCGAAGGAAGACAATGAAATTTCCGGTTGGCAGAATACGGCGTGTGAGTGGTTTTGTTCACATATATAAGAATGTACTGTTTACAGAAAGTGTACATATGAAAAAAGAAAATCTGTTTGCTAACATCAATGAGCTTTAGATAGCGGCACGCAACTGGATGGTACAATTCGTAGGTCTGTCTTAAAAGCGGATGTTATCAGGGATATTCTTGCGAGAATAACCGGCGCATATCCTTGCTATATATCGCATACAAGATCGATGATAGACCAAATTTTCAACTGAGGCAAACCCTGGAAAAGTCCAACGTATTTTAAGTCGAATCTCACCACCTGTTTATCGATTTTAAAGTCGCATATGATAGCATTCATCGTCTTGAGCTCTATCATTCGATGACTGAATTAGCGATCTCGTCAAAACTGATTCAGCCGTGTCGCGTAACGCTGGAAAATACGTTGTGCTCCGTACAATTTGAAAATAATTCGTCTGAACTATTCCGAACTTGCACTTGCAATTTCTTCAATCTCGTGCTGGAACAGTGCGCAGAGCGAGCTTTAACATGGAAGGTACTATCTTCCACAAGTCAGTCTAGTTGCTAGGGTACGTAGATAATATTGAAATCATCGGCAGATCTCATCTTGCTATCATATAAGCATTTGCGGCATTGAAGATCAGGCAAGACGAATTCGTCTTAAAGTAAATAAAGACAAAACCAAGTACATATGTACAATATATGTACGTTATCAATAAACAAAAATGTATCTATCCGGAACGTAGGACAGATTGTCACTGTTGATGACCTTAGTTTCGAGGAGGTCAAGGTGTTCACCTGCCTTGGAGTAAATATTAACCCCACAAACAACACCTTCATGAAAATTCGATGAAAAATAGCCGTAGGAATTCGCTGCTACTTCGGTTTAGCAAAACAACTGGGTTCAAGACTTCTAACTCGATGGACTAAAATAATGCTCTACAGAACGCTTATCTTACCAATCCTGCTATACGAGTACATCGACGAGTGCCAGGCGGATGCCAGGAAACATAGTCTGCATAACTGGTCGGGAGTCCATTAAGTAAGTAAGTAACTAGGTAAGATATTATATCAGAGACGTGGAGTTTGATTCTGATATGCTTGCTACTGATAGCTTCACGAGAGAAAGCTAACGATAGGTGGCTTAAAGGCCCTGTCTTACAGCCTGCATACCACATCAAATTTGTGAGAATAAAAGCTCTGTTGCAAATTAAATATGCAAGACCATGCAAGAAATACTTCGACTGCTGCTTACAGGCTGCAGTCTGGCAATATGCACCGTAGAGGGTATTATGCCGCTAATCTCCTAGCGAGATCGTGACATATCCTTTTGCTATGAATAGCTGGTCATTGAGATATTCCATGTAATGCAAGCACCATTTTTGTTGTTAGTAATAATTCTCATCTGCCCCTATTGGCCTGATTACATTCAATTTAGCACAATTTACAGGATTGGCAGATTTGATTTCGGTGACTTTAGAGCCTACTTTAGTTCAGTTGTAATTAGTTGGTTTCGTATTTGTATTGTTTTACCGATTTATTATTATTATTTTTTTTTGTAATTTGCGCGCACTCAAGGGGTTAAGAATACCCTTAACATGTTTACACACAGTGCGAGCGTTGGAAAGGATAAATTGAAAGAGAGAGAGACAGATTTGATGTAGTGGTTTGAAGCTCAGTTGTTTATGCTTCACAGAAACTCCGGGTGTGGCGTCCAGATAACTGGGGAGATTTTTGTTATTTTTTTGTCTTTGATTCTGATTCAAAGCATTTTTTTTTTTTTTTTCGATAACCGATGTCATATGCAAATCATCATCAACAGAGCGAACAATTTTTCCAGCCATATGACCAAGCTACTGCCAGTGTTATGCCTTACCAGTAGTGATCACACAAGCTTTCGTAATTGATCGGACTGACTTTATATATGATATTTCATGAGAAATCAATAAATAGTTGCTGACATCGTGATTTGAACCACGAGCCATTAGCGTGGCAAATGACGACGTTGCCATTGCCACCCCAGTTCTACAAAACAGTAAACGAGTTAATAAAAAGACCCGGATCTGAGTGCAGTTATACACTCCAAGATTAGTAAAGGTACCCCACTCGTTCGCAGTAATGGTAGCATGAGCACACATCCAATATCGCGAAATCAACATCCATAAAGAGCCAAGAGTTAGAGTTATGTCCTTTAACCCCTCGGGGGGCATAGGGCGTCAACCACGCCTGCGCGCCATCGTGTTCGGAGTTCTGCAACGCGTTTGAGCTGCCTCCAACTCATTCCTAAAGAGCTCGATTCCTCCTCAACTGTTCTGCAACACGTTTGCCTAGGGCGTCCCGCTATTCTGCCTGCCTGGGTGAGCGGATTCCACTGCATAGCGTATTTCGCAATGGAGTTGTCTTCGCGCCGTAGGGTGTGTCCAATCCATTGCCACTTTCTTCTTCGTATAGTAATGCTTATAGGTTCTTGGCCCGTTCTCAGATAAAGCTGTTCGTTGGAGATGCGGTTCGGCCAAAAAATCCTCAAGATGATTCTTAAGCATTTGTTTACGAAGACTTGCAGCTTCCGTGTGTTAATGGTGTCCACCTTCCAGGTACTGCACCCATAAAGCAGCACTGATTCTACGTTGGAGCGGAACAGTCGTAGCTTGGTTCTTAAGCTAATAACATTGCTTCTCCAGATTTTGGACAGCATTCCGAACGCAGCTTTAGCCTTCCCGATTCTGCTGCACACATCCAGTTCGGTGCCACCGCGATTAGCCGAGACGACACTTCCTAAATATAGAAAGTTATCAACTTTCTCGACTTGCAAAGAGCCAAGCTGTGCTTTAATTCCAGCAGCTACTTTCCTCTTGTAAATCACAAATACGGAATTCAATATATCTCTCAAATGTGGATATCTCTCCCATCTGACATAATTCCGGAAGCCTAAAATTTTAATTTTTTTTCTTATAATTTGCGGCAACTCAAGGGGTTATTAGTACCCTTTAAACCTTTACACACAATGCGGGCGTTGGAAAGGAGAGAAAGATTGGTGTAGTGGTTTTGAAAATCAGATACTACGTTTCAGAAAAATTCCGGGGGTGGAGTCCAAATAACTGGGGAGGTTTTTATTATTATTTCTTTGCTTCTGACTCATAGTATTTTTTTCCGGACTACCTGATTTTATAGACATATTAATCACCCAGTAGGGCAAATAATTTTTCCAGCAATGTGACAAATCTACTGCCAGTGCTATGCATTTGTACTAGTGTTGACACAAGCTTTCGCAACTGAACGTACTATCTCTTTATTTCCTAAGATATAAATAAATTTTGCTAACATCAGGATTTGAACCATGAACCATTATCAAGGCAATTGACGACGTTACCACTACATCGTGGCCACCCCCAATATTCCAAGGTGATTTACGTCTGTCGGTAAACCTGCTGAAAGATAGTGCATTAGAGGCAAAACAGGGAACCCGTGTCCCCAGACTCCGCCTTACTCAACCTTCCATAAGGCAATATGGTCCCAAATTTTTGGAAAAGGCATTTGGCTTTTTTTTATGCAACGATGGTACCTCGAAAGGATAAAATGAGAGGGAAAGTAGTCTACTCGCACACTTGGAAGTGATCTTGGAAGCCGCGGTGCCTTATTACCTGTTATTGGTTCTAGCTTCTCTAAGCTTTAGACACTTCCTGTAGGTTTAGGTGAAATTAAGTCCTAGCTGATACATCATGGGCGCCGTGGTTAATGTGTTGGACTACTGCGCGAGAGGTTGAATGTTCGAATTCCAGAAAACACCAAACGCTTTTTCATGGCCCCACCCCCCGGGAACGTTTGGCAAACATCCGGGAGTATTGTTGTCATGCCTTTCAAAAACAAAATAAATTTTACCCTTCGGATATGGCACAAAACTGTAGGTCGCTTCCATTCGTACAAGAAATATAACGCACACAATACCAGTGGTTGCGAGGAGCTAGGCCTAGGCCCTTTATGGGCTGTTGTGCCAAATGAGTAGTATATACACATTTCATGTGGATACAATTTTCAATGCTATATACCAAGACGTAGTGAAGTAAAGACCCACACCTCGTAGACTACTCTAACATGCGTGATCCGCCCCACATCAAAGTACTTAAATAGTATAATCTCTATCGTTTATGAAAGTTATACACCGCTACAAATACACGAACTCAAAGTCTCGGATTTCTGAAAACACCGGTAAGAGAAAATGAACTTTTACAGATGTGAGTACAATTGAAAACCACAATTTGCTGGTTGTGGCCAACTTAACCGTACATTGTGAGATTTTGGACCACCCGGTACAGTCTCTATCGGGACAGTGAAAAATACTGATGCGTAATGCTAGGCGGTAATCATTTCACACACTAATCATGCAGAGATGATTATAATTCTATGAAAGGACCCAAACCTTTCTAAAATACTTCAATCTTTTTCTCAAGACTATATAAAGCAACACACCTTAACGACATATGTATATAATGAAGTACAATTTACACCAATTTGTTTCCATTTAAGACCATCGACGCATTCAGGATTCCATTTGCAGTCTTCAAAGAGAGGCAGTCAAGTTAGTTGAAGAAAAGTCTTAGCTCTATTTTAGAGAGAGCACATTACATTCATATATACCTACGTTAAAAGGAATTTGTGTCAGCCATAGGTGAGAGAAATAACAGAAATATAATGTATCTTAAAGGTGACCATATCAACCATCCATCTCCACACCGCACGTCCAAACTAATTGTAGCGTCCATATTTGTTTTTCCCCTCTTTCGTTGTATTCATGTTGCTTAATTTATTTTATTGCTATCCTATTTCAACAGATAGATACATAATGTATGTAATATCATCCTCACTCTATTCACTTCATCTGACCCCTCGTTTCATTTAATAATCTATCCGATGATGTCCCCTGTTTTGATTTGCTTCCTTCTATCTAAACATGACAATGTCTAGAGATTATTTGATTTCTGACGAAAAAGGATAAGGTTCCTTCTCATCACACACTTAATTTACCACCCCACAAGACACGACACAACAAACTAATTAATTCCGATTCATCGCATTTGTATCCTGTAATACTACCATTATCCCCCCTAGTCGCACCCACATTCTATGAAAACTAAGACTCATTCAACTATTTTAAGGAAAAATACTGGCGCCAACTGCTGTCTCACTAGTGACATCCTCCACCCATACACAAGTATGTAGTATACCGTCGTCAAAATGACATTGTCATTCTCTTCGTCCCAGTGTCTGACTTCTCATGTTCACACCCATAATCCACATGTCCTTCGTCTGACATATAGAAGACTTAACCTCACCCAATAATCACTTAGATCTCTAATAGCTGCAAAATTTCCACATTAAGTCAGAACGGCTTTTCGCATCGTTAACGATAAAAGCCGTATGAATTCCTGCCGTCTGAGCTGACAAGGGTTTTGATTTGTGTGACTCCTTCGAAATGGGATGATGAAGGATTAAATTTATTATAATTCAGCAACCATTTTTGGAGAAGGTCTTCTCAGAGAGAATTCCTGATTTAATGCTTTTTCATAGAAACAAAAAGAAAATATATATGGTATTCCAACTTATACATATGTACATACCAATGCAACATTTATTTTGCCAATTATACGGACTCCTCAGGAGCATGGCATAAAAAAGATTCGTAAACAAACAAGAAAGAGATCAACATAATAAAGATCTAGATACTCATCCCTAGCCTAATCATGGTCATGCCAGACAGATGGACTATTCTGGTTCCGGAAAAAGCGACCAAAACCAACTAAGACGATGAAAATTGGCGCTTGGCCCACCACTGTTCGTAGCTAATGGGAAAATACTCGTATCTGCCATCAAATTACGCATCGCTGAGGGACTTACGGGACGGACGCATACATTGGCGAATTATTTTTAGCTATTTGGTCATTTCTTATGCATGTTTCTTAATTACTAAACTAATTACAAGGGTGAAGTTTTTAAAACGTAGCACTGTGGTTCTGTTTTGAGTTTGGCGTCTATTCTCACGGTTTCGGAGACAGTAGGCCGAGTTAAGGGGGTGATGGCATTCAGCAAATTTATGTGGACTTGTATTTGGTTTTTTTTATTTTTTTTTAAGAAAGAATTTGTTGTTGTTGTGCTAGCAGTGTCGTTGGCACACCATTTTTCAGAAACGTGGATCTATTTTCAGACACTTAATGAACATTCCTAGACATGATCGCGCGAATTTTTATTATTTTAGTTTTGTATACTAAAGATTATTTCTGATGATGAGGCACTTCAAGGAAGCGTTTTAACTGATGTACTTGTTGATTTTACGGCGTAACATAATGTACCAAAAGTGCTGTTTATGACGAAGGACGGTTTTTCGATGCTGCGAACTTAAATAGTATAATCCAAATGTTATCTATATTTTGCGACTCAGCCTTAAACCAATGGCTACTAAAAAAAAGACTAAAAAAGTTATAAGAAATTGTATTTCTATTTATAATTCTTATGAAATAAATAGTCTAACTAACTAACTAGGTAGCGTCCGGGGTGGATCTGGGCCTCAACCAACAAACCTCTCCAGCCAGCCCGCTTAGGAGCCAGCAGCCTCCAGTTGTGCGCGCCAAGTTGGTTAAGGTCCTCCTCCACTTGTTTGCGGCACCCTCCGCTAGGTCGGGTGAATTCGAAAACTTCCGAGCTGGAACGTTGGGCTCCATCCACTCTACAAGACCCAGCCATCTTAGTGCTGTATGTGATGTCTGCTGGCTACGTCGATGTCCTTGTATAGGCCGTATAGTCCGGCATTGTACCTTTTCCTCCACTCACCGTCTATGCAGACGGGACCAAAGACCACTCGAAGAACTTTTCTCTCAAAGTAACCAAGGGCATCCTCATCCGATTTTGACAAAGTCCATACCTGTGCACCATACAGCAGGACTGGGATGATTAGTGTGTCATGCAGAGTCACCTTAGTAGTTCGAGACAGGGCTTCGTTACTTAATTGCCTTCTTAGTTCTTAAAAACACCGATTGACTAGAGTAATTCTTCGTGTGATCTCCACACCGGTGTCATTTGCGGAACCCGCAACAGAGCCTAAGTAGACAAAGTTTTTTACTACCTCAAAATTATATTTGTCTATTGTGGCGTTCTGTCCAAGACGACGATGCTGGATGTCATTTTTTGTGGATAACATATATTTTGTATTGCTTTTATTGACCGCTATGGCCACCTTTGCTGCCTCGATCTCAATACTCGCAAACGCCCCATGACGGCCCACTAAGTTCGTCCGACAATATCAATTTCATTGCTCACAAAAGCGAGTAATTGTGCAGAATTGTAAAAAAATTGTATCTCCGGTGTTGGCTTGTGGGTTTCGTACAATTCTTTCAAGTATTATATTAAAGAGATCGCATAATAGCGCGTCACCTTCTTTAAGTCTTTTTCTGACATCGGTTGGTTCGGTGATGTTCTTTCCGACTTTGATGGAGTAGCGAAAGCTTCTCATCCTACACAAATGGATAAGCTTGGCAGGGACGCCGAGATAGATATCGATCTGTATAATTCGCTTCTATACAAGTATATTGGGCTAATGTTGGCGAATTTAGCCTTGATGAAGCTAGTCATGAGACGCTTGTTCACATGACGGAAACTTAAGACGGTTTGGCTTAAGCTCCCTCTAGTAAGAAATCCTTCTAGGCTGACTTAGTTGTGTAATTCATTGCAGATAGCGAAGGACTAGTAATAATGGACTTTAGATCAGATCATAATGGGACCTAGTCTAATTAAAAGCTCCGTGCATGAATCTAATAAAACCAATTCAATTTTATTAAACTTTTTGATTTCCCCGGATAACATGATCGATCTCAAAATGCTCTGCCGCAACGTTTGTGATAGTTGCACTTGGTAAGTGGTGTCGAAACAGCACATATTGTTAATTGGGTTTCTTTTAACAGAACTGCCACTCCTACTTACCCTACACTTGGCCTCTCTTCCTTTCTATGGTTAGGACAGTGCTTTTGGCTTTGGTGCAGTGGTTGGAAAAGCATCTGTGTTATTCGCTCTCCTTTTTGTACTTTTGTGGGTACTGATTACTGTTAACTCATTCGGTTCCCTTTTCGAAAGATTTGGTTGTTTCTTAGTGTGGTAATCTCAGTTTCGTAATAAAGAACCTATTTCCAAACTATGGTCTAGACTTTGAAGTATGATCGGTTACTACCATTCATTTCATGATTACTTATTCTTCTCAGGTTCCCATTCCTGCTGGCGAAGATGTAGCTAGTGGATATTATATAATAACTATGATAATATTGTAGATTTATATTTTGATAGATGTGATTTTAAAAAGCTTTTATTGGAAAATGTAACTCTTACTTAAGGTAAATTGAATTCTGTCATCTGTTAGAGATAAGCTTGGTAGATAAATAAATAAATAAATAAATAAACCGCCAGTGATTGCTAGTGACGTCAAATTTTCCATTTACAAATAACTTGATGGCTTCTAGTAAGAAAAATACTTAGTTTATGTAATTAGAAAAAATAAGAACGAATATCAAAAACAAAACTCGATTAACTAGGAATCGTTTAGATGGATGATTGGCTAGCCAGGTTTGAGAAAACACCAGTTGTACTTATGGTGCGCGTGCAACGATGAACTTTGTTGTAACTGCTCAGTGGTAGTGGCGTCGTTGACAATGCTTTAGGAGACGAGACTTGTAGCTCAGAATTGTTTGAAATGAGTGTTTTTTTTTTGAACAATTTATTTGCATTTGGGCAAACATTTTCTCACAAGGTAGTGTGCCATAAGTAGTTGCCAGCAGACGGTCACTGGGAACTACAATATATTCGGCTTTCGGCTTGTTGACGGATTTGTCGCTTAGGGCAGCGACATCGGTGACATCAATGTTGATGGTTTTGTTGCAGGTCTTTAAAATAAAAGAATGCAATTTTTTTTACCTGTTTTTGTTTTTCAGTTTTCAGTGGGGTAGCTGAAAATATTGCTTACTTTTGCTTTCTTATAAGCATAAGTTAAGACTTATTCATTTCAAAATAAGCAAATGTTCGCAGCAAAAACTTTAACTGCAAACTATTTACTAAAACTGAGTAGCATTTGCTAAAAGCAATAGGTAGCTTCTTTTTTATCCACATCACCCGTTCTCTAAAAAAAAATAACTTCTAACTCATCTGTCATGTTGACGGGTTCCATGCAGATCAGAGTCAATAATTTAACGTTTTTTATCAAACACTATTAGTCTACTTCTTCAGTGCACTAGAAGTGTGTACATCAGGCGTGAACCTAGATATAGTCTAATTACTGAAACAGTACTAGCTAACAAAGTCACGGTCAGGCGCACTCAAATGATCTCCTCCAACACATCTACTAAGTTTGTTTCTCTTGTGTAAAACTCGTATGTACCATAATTCAATGATATATCGTGTTTGTGACACACTGACAAAGTGTTGGCACTACTCAACAAGAAAACAAATATTTTTATGAACACGCAGACCATTGGACCCTGAATTCGAATTTATCTATTAAGAAAAATAATACCGATGGCATTGTGCGTTCGTTATTTAAAAAAAAAATAAAATAAAGGTCGTCTCGACTAAACCGTTGCCAACCACCTCATTAAGCATACACCGCAAAGTAGACCGTCGCGACGCCATTTTTCATTTTTCGTCCCGTCGAATGTCATAAAACTTTTAACGCGTTCATTGATTTTAATGGATTTTCGCTCTGCAACTGATCTCAACCAACTGAATTTCATATTCAAAGGAATAGCATCTCGTCTGCCAATGTTCCTCCGATCGAGCTAGATATGTTTTTCTCTAGTGCTCTTAGGTACGCATCCCCTATGTTCCTTTGCTTGTAATTCTCTATACGACATTTATTGTGCCTGAAGGTCTTTACCGTTGCAATGATCAACTTTTTTTTTTCCTTTCGTTCTAAGTGATGTCAAAATATTTCCTTCACAGTGTTTATTGTGTGAGATAAAGTGAGCTGCTGCATCAGTAGCGTCCGTTTATAAATAAACTTGCGAACGATCAAACTGTGTATGCTAGGTTGTGCTGGGCTGACGTGTCAAATATGAAAAATATGAAAAATATATTTTCATCTTTCATTTATGACGAATGGTTACAAATATGCGGCTACGTGGTTTGGCGTGTTGGAATCGTCATTGGCAAATGATTTTAAATGATATCCGTCAGTCGGAAATGATGGAGCTTAATAAAAGTTGTTTGGCAGTTCTGACAGGAGATTTACTTTGTCTGAAACTTTTCTTGCTAGAGTTAATTATAGCCAGGTAATATATTTTGTTGAGGAGATAATGTCTGAATGACTTCAAGGTGTACTATTATAAACCTCTACGACACACATATAAAAATATCTCGCATGAGGCATATGTAGAACAGGGTTAAGAGAGGCGAAATTTGATATTAAAAATAATAAGCGGCGAATTGTTCCTAAAAAAGAAATTCATAATTGACAAATTTTTAAGAATTTTAGCTGCTGGTTGACCAGTCGAAAATGTTGCTGACAGGTACAGATTTGGCACGCAATTCTGCCGCAGAAATAAATTCAAGACATCGGGATACGTGGACTGTGTTTACCATTGGCAACATGTTAACATATAACTTTAAAAATGCTTTTAAGTTCAGCGTAAATCTTAACTCTATTAACCCTAGAACTCACGACTGGGGTCCGAACGCATCCCACGCGAACTTTAAACTACGCTTCTGAGCTAGCGAGCGATATTATCGACTCCTGATCTGAACCGTAATTTAATTCGAAGGTCTACGAGTAGTGTCAGGGAGGTCGCAGCTTTAGCTAATCGATGGTTGTCTCGCAGTGTGCTCCGAAATCGTGCGTGGGGTGTGTACAAACCCCAATCGTGAGTTGACGTTTAATTTTCGTGGCGGTAAGCTAATTTTATATTTTATACTGAAATCAACATTTTATATATATTATTATGTAATCTGAGTTTAATAGACAACATATTATTCAGAGATTTGAATAAACAATGATAAAAAAATATTGTACTGGTAATGTTAGAGATAATACACTTACATATATAATACCACAAAAGGAGGTACAGATTCATTCGATCAATTGCGTCATATTACTCGAAAAACTCTTCGGTGGTCCATGAGGATCTAGATAGTGATGCTGGATCAAGGAGGCATAAATCCAATGATCTTGCACAATTTCAACGCGGCCGTTACGCCTTTGAAGAGGAAAGAATTCTTGAAGAACTTAACGCAATCTCTAGTGGAGCCACATATGCCAGCACGACAACGACTGTCCACTCCTCATCGAGAGCTTCGCTATATTTATTATTATTATATTTATATTCAAACGATTCTTGACGAAGAAGAAATAACGGTACAGCAGGTCGATAAGAGACAGGCAATATGCGGCTCGAAAGATCGCAAAATCCACGCACGTTGCGTTAAGTGGGACTGAGCAATGTGCGAGGAGCACAAATTCCTATTTTGTACCGATTGTGCGGCAATTATTTAAATTCTTCTTTGGTACTTTATCCTGTTAAGAAAAACTTAAACACAATTTTAAGTTACTTTTTCAATGATTTGCCCAACTTCTCAGTTTTCGGATTTCCGTCATTTTCAATGGCTCAAATAAATATACTATTTTAACTGAATAAAGCAACAGCCTGATGTCTCCCCTTCAAAACACCGTTTAAAATGTTAAAAGATAGGTCGTTCGGTTGAAAAATTAAAATGATTTATTTAAAATAAGCTTTTTGCTGATTTTGTCCGTTTTTCAGTCTTCAAATGAATTTTTCATCCACTTAGCATTACGTCATAATAACCCCATTTTATTATCACCGATGATCCATATAGATTATTGGCTTACATTCATTACAACAACAATACAAGACTTTGCTTTTTATCAGGATCAGTTTTCGCGATCTGGAAATTAGACCGAACTTTGTCAAAACTCCTGTTGCCGATTATAATATGAAATAGTTTTTGTACTTCAAATATTATTTTATGATTTCTATGTTTTCTATGCATTGGAATTGTGCACATAAAGGGTATCTAAAAGTAAATACTTATCCCAATTACTACTATTGATTTCATATTAATATTTATTGAGTGTATATACACCATTTGGGCATTGGGCAAACATAGAGTAACATAATAAGATCGCATTCTCCTTGAATTTTATAGAAGAAAATCAATCGCATGGCAACTCTGCGTTAAGAAAATCAGCAGTGCAATTCTAATGGAGAAGAGGAAAGAAAGCCATACACGTAAAACATTGCTTAAAACTGCAACACGTTTTAAAACGTAACATCATTGATAGCAAATCTTAACAATATTGGGTTTAAGTGGTTTCCATGGGGCGCAACAGATTGGGCTATGAAAGAATGAGAAAGTGAGCTTCTAAATTTGATCCAATAACCCTTCATATTTAACAAGGAATTACCCCAGGCTTTAAAAAAGCTTGTGCTCGTACAGTTGACTTTTTGCCTACTTTTTAAAGCAATAAAACATTTATGGAAGGAACTTAATAGATTCGTTACAGTCAAAGTCTACCAATTTGTTGCAAGGGTATACTTGGGTATTCATGATAATTTTATAATTGGCCTATAATTGGCGATATTGGCACCATTGACTTGAATTCAAGCCTTCTTCAACGAGTTGCACAGACGATTCAAGTGTGCTTTATGCTTCGGAGCACGACTCTGTTGCCATTTTTTTACGCGCTTTTCTTTTTTCCTTGACCAATTCTTTTATTTCCGAAGGATATCGTAAGCCGTATCCATCCGGCGTTTTCCTTGGATTGGGCGTATTATTCCAAGAGGCGAGCTGTACGATCTCAAAGAAGCGATCAACTTCAACCTCAAGTTCATAAGGTGTCGTAAGTGGAACGCTCAGTTCTACATTATCTTCAATTTCATTCCTAAAGCCTTCGCAGTTAGTTGTTCGACCAATTACTTTCGCTGGCTCTAGGTTATAGACTAGTTTTTCGCTTCTTCTTCTTCCTTTTATCAGCGAGGGTATGATCCGAAAATAGGAGATCACAACCCTCCCACTTCACTGCATTTCTACGCCTGTGGGGTTCGCCTATTTGACATCAGAAATTATCGGCAGGGCTGCCGATTTTGGATCACTCGGTTACTGAGGCCAATGAAATGCCGATGTCGTCGCATTTATCTGATCCAGGCGTTTATAGGCCTGCCTTTCTTACTTCGCGGGCGACTAATTTTTTGCTGATTGTTAAAATAACCGGGGAATGATCAGACGACAGATCAAAGCTGTCTTCGACTTCTATGTGGTTGGTAGATATTCCTTTCACAACGAAAAAATCGATCAGGTCAGGTATTTTCGAAGTATCAGTTGGCCAATAAGTCGGTTTACCCGTCGAATGGAAATCACAACTGTACTCCATACCTGCCCCATAAAGCATTCTACCTTTTTTCGAGCTGTATCTTAAGCCCCAGAACGTATGTTTCGCATTAAAGTCGCCGCCGATGATAAAATTAGGTTTCAGCGATTCAAACAAGTTAGCAAAATCAGATTTTTCAAGCGAGGAACGCGGTGGACAGTAGATAGATGAGATTTTAAGAGTACGCTGACTATTTTTAACTCGAATCGTGCACAGTTGCAAAGTTTCAAGTTCTATCTTTAGGTCTTCGGATTGTTCGATGTAGTCTTTAATAAACCTCTCGCTTCTCCCGAAGGGTGACAAGCGTGGTAATCATTATAGCCTTTTATTTTTAAATGCGATTCCTTTTTTACGCGGGTTTCAGAAATCAAGCAAATATCAATATCTTTTTCCCGCATTCCAAGTACATATTTTTAACATTCGTTTGTCATTCATATTCTAGTTGAAGTGCGCATTTTCTGTGAATTATGTTCAAGCTTAACCAGCCTATCGAGAATAATTTTATTTATTTTGCTTTGTTCTTCAAGTTTCGCGAGAATAACTGAGGAAACATGAGAAAAGGGTTTTTCGGAAGCCGCCCCCTGAGGGTAAGACTGCATTGCTGCTATCCGAGGGTCATTACCCGGTGGCTTTTTCGATGTTAACTCTTCAGTACCGTTTCTTTTAAGAGCAGAGGTCGATGACTTTTCTGTTGTCACTCTTTCCCTCACCTTTTTGTGCTTTGAACCCGGTAGTTTTAGTTTGTCTTCTTTCTCCGGCGCGATCTTACGCTTAGTTGGTAATTTTGATTTTGTATTTAGGGGCTGTTTTTCTGAAGAATTTAAATTTAGATAATTAACTTTAGTGGGAATTACCATTGCTTATTTGATATCCTGAGGTAAGTAATTTGAGAAATCGGAAAGTAACCAATATGGGAAAATTTTAAATTTCCAGCTTCATTTTTGCTTCACTTGCTAGAAAGCAGTACGAACAACAAAAATACAAATATTTGGCGCAACAGCACTTTAAAGTGCCAGGGCCTAGCTTCTCGCAACCACTCATGTTGTGTGCGTTATATTTTTCACACGAATGGAAGGGACCTACAGTTTAATTCCGAATCCGAACGGCGATTTGAGAAGCTTTTTTCGTGACAACAATACTCTCGGATGTTTGTCAGACGCTCGCGAGAGTTGGGACCGTGAAAAAACTTTTTTGTATTTTCTGGGATTCGAACTTGGAACCTCATGCGTAGTGATCCGACACACTAACCACTTACGCCACGGCGCCCAGTACGAACAACAGTGGACAAAATTTTGAAGAGAAATTTTACCAAGTTTATTGACATACATATGTGTAGGTATAACTGGTTGAAACCGTAGACAAAGGTTTCTTTTTTTTTTTTAGTGTGTGAAAAAATTACTAGGGGCGGCATAAAATGGGTCTGCCCCGGGCGGCCCCAACCCACGCTAAAAATTAATAAATATTTGGCGCAACAGCTCTTTAAGTGCCAGGGCCTAGCTTCTCGCAACCACTCATGTTGTGTGCGTTATATTTTTCACACGAATGGAAGGGACCTACAGTTTAGTGCCGTATCCGAACGGCGATTTGAGAAGCTTTTTCGAGACAACAATACTCTCGGATGTTTGTCAGACGTTCGCGAGAGGTGGGACCGTGAAAAAACTTTTTGGTGTTTTGTAGGATTCGAACTTGGAACCTCATGCGTAGTGATCCGACACACTAACCACTTACGCCACGGCGCCCACGCTACTCCACTGTTGAATTCGAATAAATATTTAAAAGAAAGACGTAGGGTACTATTATACTTTAAGTATCATCAGTCCGTGAAAGTTATCTATCCAAGAAGAGTTTTTGAGCCCACAGAAATTTCATTAAAAAATGTTGCGTAGAAATTTAAAGACATTCGAGGTACTTGTAGTCAACATTAAAAGTAGTTTGGCTAAATGATTTACGAAAGTGATCAGAAAAAAAATGTTGGTATAAGCACGTAATAAAAATTAAAGTCGAGCTCTACGATATGCCTTTATAGAGGAGGTGAGGGGGCAAGAGTATAAATCCACAGGAAATCCTTCTGGCAACTTAAGAATGACCTCAGCGGGATAGGTTAGCTATATTTGTACGTATTTTAGTACTTTTATGAAAAGTGTCATAGTGACCTGCTATACAGGATACAGTCGAAGAGAGGTAAAAATAATCGGACTACACTTCGTGTTTACATGCGAAGTACTTTTTGCACTAGAGTCGATACTATCCATTTTACTCCAGACAAAAGTCTTTGTTTAGTATTCATCTTTGATTGTATTCATTTTACTTTAATTCTCAAGTGACTGCTATTACTGTTCTCTGCTGAGGAGACACATGCAAGCACACACATGTATGGTAAAACTAATTCAGGGCATATTTTTCGTGATGACAATGCTCTGAAGCGAACAATGATGTGAGACGGACAGGGGTATAATTGGTAGTAGACAACACCAGGATGTTCAATTTAATGGCATAGGAATTTGATTAAAAAACCGAGTCAAGTAAAAGATGACCATCGAGAGGGGCTTAGGTCGTAGACAAATGCGCTTTGGAATAACGATCTAGTTTTAGATTTGAGCTTGTGTGCTTCAAGCTGTTTAAAGTTTATAGAATAATCAATATCAATATAATATTATTAGCAATGAATTCTGTAATAAATTCCAATGGTAGTAGTCCTCATAATTGTGAAAACCTTAAGCACTCCAGACTGATTTGCATTCAGCTCCGTAAGTCCTTTTTGAATCTGATCTACAAATTTCATACAATGATTTACAGCCGTTGAACAAACGCCTGCAAAACAGCATTGAAGAGGCGTAAAGGGTTTAGAAGCTTTTCTGTATGACTGGAAGTAACTCAGTTTATAAAATATGTTCCAGAACTAGCTATTTTTCTTTCAAGAGATAGAGTTTCTGCAGACTCTTCTCTTTTCTGAACACTTGAGTATGTAAACGATGCGTTCTAATGAATGCAAGCAATGCACTAAAAAACGATATTGCTGGGGAGGCTATCCAGCAACCAACCCTATTTAGTTGCATAAAAATGATCTGATCTGAGAAGGAGGAAGAAAATAAATGTAAAAACTCTAGTTTATGGTTCCTAAGATGTTTTTTTTTTATTTAAAAACTTATTTTTTGCACTGTAGCTCGTTGCTCCGAGCCCTACAATCAACTTCTCCATTCCAACTCCAGCCTTCTTGCAGCAGCATTTTATAGGCCCATCGCTAGCTTCCAGTCATCTTCCAATCTCCACTGCCACTCCTCTGGTTATTTTCATGCATCCACCATCTTACACAAAATTGCCAAGTTCATTTCTCCGCCTATCCCAGGTATCCGCGATATTCTTGCTAGTTGTGATTTCGTGAGAGAGTGTGCCTGCCGCAATCTGAAGCCCTTCCTGTCGGCTGTATTCGCAATTGACGGCAATAATGTTCGTAACAGTATTATATACGGCAACACAAAGAGCACGCTTTGCACTTCTTAATTGACACTATCGAACAATAATGCTTACCACGAGAAGATTGCCAAACGCTGAAATTAAACTAGAACAGGCTTTACACCTACGTTACAATAAGATATTTGGGGCCCAAGTGCACTACGATATACAAAGTCTATTGTGCTGGCCCAATGGTTAACCTGAATTGAAATCGAGGCTTTTGATAAACTTCAATAATGTCTTGAGTTTCATGTTTCAGGTATCCGCGTTAAATGGAGTAATCGTTTCTTTGGGGCTCCTGGGCATCCACAAAGAATATGTTCTGCTACTTCTCTTTCTTCCTCACAGAGTCTACACATGGCTGTATCTAATAATTTTATTTTATTCAGATGGTACCTGAGTAGAAAATGTCCGGTTAGGTAGCCCGTTGTTTAATTCAAGTAACTTGCTTGCTCTGTTTTATCGTGGTTTATTAACTTTTTCGCTTGTCTTAAGCCCTTTTTGGTTGGTGTTTGGGCAGTCCTTTAGCTTCTCATCTTTTAATTGTGGAGTGAATACCACTGGGTGATACCCCGAAGTAGGGCTTAGGGCCAATGAGTGGGCGCCCAGCGCCTCTCTTCGTCAGACAGTCTGCTCGTTCGTTCCCCTCAAAATCTTGATGGCCAGGAATTCACGCTGTGGTAACCTGATTTGTCGATGTAAAGCTATCAAGGAGGTGGAGACAGTCGCACACGAGCTTTGACCCTAGCGTATAAGAATTAAGGGCCCTGATAGTCAGAATAGATGAAGATGCGGGTTTCGGTAGTGTTTCTCTAGAGTTATTCCCGAATGCATCGTTCTATTGCATGTAGTTCTGTTTGAATGATAATAAGTGATTTATCAAGTGCTGCCGCACGCTGAAAGTTAGGACCATAGACCCCAGCTCCAGTACTGCCAGTTTCCAATTTGGAACTATCTCTGTACCAGTTTTGTGCGTTGTGGTGCGGACGGTCACTTATGACCACTTCGAATTTCCTCGAGAACCGAAACCTCTTGAGCATCATATCTGGAATCTTGAAGATTGGGTTGCTTTAAATGTTTTCAAGAATGCTCAGATGGCCTGTGAAATCTCCGGGTTTCAGTTTTTATAGCGGAGGTAACCTAAGAGTACTTAGCATAACTTCTTTCTGCATTGTAAGATGGCTGCGACTATTGGTCTGATGACTGTGCTGTACATACAGTAGATTATCTTGGGCTTCAGACATCACTTTTTACCGTAGAGGCGTTGGCACATGAACATTGCCTTGCTCGCCTTGTTGATAATATTGTTTAGGTGAGTGTTCTAGGTAAGCTTTTTATTAAGAATTATTCCAAGATATTTTGCTTCAGTTCGAGCTTCCTCTTCTTAGAAAAGGTTGAAAGAATCTTTTCTCCAGGGTTTATGATTGTTTTACATCATTTTGAGATCAAGTTGATGGCACCTGCCATCATTTCCGACATGATGTTTTCGAATTTGCCCACAACGCTAATGATGACATCATCTGCATTTCCTTGTACTAAACAAAAAAAAAAAATATTTGGCGCAACAGCTCTTTAAAATGCCAGGGCCTAGCTTCTCGCAACCACTCATGTTGTGTGCGTTATATTTTTCACACGAATGGAAGGGACCTACAGTTTAATGCCGAATACGAACGGCGATTTGAGAAGCTTTTTCATGACAACAATACTCTCGGATGTTTGTCAGACGCTCGCGAGAGGTGGGATCGTGAAACAACTTTTTTGGTATTTTCTGGGATTCGAACTTGGAACCTCATGCGTAGTGATCCGACACACTAACCACTTACGCCACGGCGCCCATCTTGTACTCTGTAACCAGTTTTGGTTAGTAGCTCTAGGAGTTCGTCTATAACTAAGGCCCAAAGCAGAGGAGACACTACTCCTCCTGCGAACAGCCTCTGGTGGCTATAATAGTTTTTAGCGATTCTCCGCACTTAAATTTTATTATTCTGCTTTAAAACATGAATAGAATGCAGTTTATGAGCAGGGGTCCGATACCTTTGCTAGCCATACCCTTATTGATTGCTTCTTAAGTCCTTTTACTCGGGCTTATAACTAATGCCTTTTTTGTATTTTCGATCCCCCAAGCAATTTATCTCAAGAATCCTCAATGCTCAGAGCCCTACAATTTAATTTCTTTCCCTCAGATATATTCCTATCATCATCTCTCAAGGAACGTCGTCTGCGGCACCTCATACCCAAAAACAAGGGTGCATATTCAATTCCCACTAATAAGATTACACTTTCCCTAATAAAATTCCAATTTATGGAGCTCGGTGACATTAACCAAAACCTAACATAATCAAAAGTTAATAATCAAATCTTTCCCCCACTGTTTTCTCGAGTTCAACTAATTATCTCATTGAAACGTTCCACCATATAATCATTTACATGAAATCTCCTTGTCATTTATCATCCAAGAAATATCCAGGGATGAAAGGAAATCATCGTAAAAGAAAAACTTCCTGCAAATTAATTAGTTTACTGAAGGACTACTTCTTCCGGCTAAAGAAAAACCATTCCTTGTTGGACGTTGTCCATTTGATAAAGTGTCATTCGGTATTAATGACACAATCTTCAAAATACCTCTTCGACTACTTTTAAAGAGAAAAGACCTAAATAATAAACCAAAGTTAGTCTTTTCGCCTCAACAAAAAATCTCAAAAAAAAAAAAGAACTCAACGCAGACGAAAAAGTTTCCTCATTAAGCTGCGAAAAACTGTGAGTTCTGCTAAGAGCCGCCTTCTGTACTATCGTTTGTCTTTATTTCAACATTTTCTCTCACAACAATAAGCAAAATGTTAACGCACCGTACATATAGTATAGAAAATTCCAGGATGAATGTCCTAAACTCCGCGAAGCAATGTCCTTTGAAATACGAAAAAAAACATTTAACTTTGTCAGTTACACTCAGATTAGTCGCTCGCGAGGAACTGAACCGAAAAGTGATATTTTCATAAAATCGTAAAACTACATCAAGCTGAGGATACTGAACAATAGATCCAAGTGAAAATGTATCAAATTCAGGATTTTAATTTGAAAACTTTTCCCTTATCCCAGCCGAGCCTTGGTGGCGTGGTAGTGGAGGAGAAACACTCGTAAATAAACCATGAGTTGTAGTTTTTGATTTGAGTGCCTAGATTGGCGAAAGGATATTTATTTGAGGACGTATGCAAGATTTTCAACCATTAAGGGTGGGATATAATAGTCTTCTTGTGTGTACTCTCGCCTGACACAATCTTACTCACGAAAGTGGCCTTTAGAAACGCTCTCAAAATATTGATTTTCAATTTTGTCAGAAAGGGAGAGCCAATCAGCTGAGATTAGGTCAATGTTGACATAGGAGCTATTATCACCCCATCTGTGAGAAGTAAGCATTCTTGAGCGTTGATCGGATAATGTGTAAGGTCACTGAATAAATAAACGTTGATACTCCTTGGACTGGAGAGCTTTACAAATATTGATTTAATCCTCTTGTAAACGATGATGGTATTAAGAGAAAATTTCAAGTTTGATGAGGATATACACACAAACGCGTATGTGTGTGGATTTGGTGTCGTTTTGTTTGCTGAGTAAACGTAACGTTTTTCGAAAATGTATGCATGTTTGGGCTTGTCAGTTGGGGCGTATGTGGAGCATTTTTGTGGTTAGGTTCAAATGTTGACCATATGGTTGATTTCTTACAAATATGAATCGCTTGTTTGGTTTTTCGATATTGAAATTATTTTTAAAGTTGTTAGAGATGTAAATATATCCTTAAAGTATTTTCTAAGTTGCTCTTTTAGGACTGGTTGGAAGCCGAATAAGTGTAAATAACTTTCATTATGTAAATAACTGATTGTATTGTTTCTGGTTATGAGTATCCGATTATAGACAGGATCAAGATAGTTAGTCCAATTAAATCATTTGCTCCATTGACGGTTCTTGATATGGATAATAATCGGTAAAAAGCCTTGATTGAACGGATATTTCCATCTCAGTATTAATAGGGAAGATTCCTTTTAGTATTTTAGCGGAAGATTTAATGATTCGCCACTATTTATTTGTTAAGTTGATGATCTGAAACCAAAAATTATATCTTCAAAAGACAAATCGTGCACTTCACTAGAAGAAGTTTACATCCAGAGGAGATCACTGTTAGATTACAAACTAAATTGGAAGGTGGAGATCGAAGATTCATTAAGGAACCATATGTAGCATTCTGTGCATGTAAAAAACGATGAGACCTCAAACCAGCAATAACTTATTGCCTACGGCAATTTGGAGCCAAGTCGTGGAGAAATAATTTTCTTTGCCACCTAACTTACATAGCCACAATTGCATTAAAAGCGATGCCAAAAATTATTCCACTCGACCTCCGCTGATGCACCAGGATAGTTAAAACTCCATCGAGACTAATAGAAGCGGGGCTGTGATCATTAATATTTTACGATTTCCCATCGGTTCTGATGGTTCTGATATTGCACAAAAAAAATATATTTCTTTTTTTTCGCAAAAATATATTGTTAAAATAAAAAAAAAAAAGTGCAACAACAAAACATACGTTGGCCGGTCGAATCAAAAAAATAATAAAACATTTTTGTATTTTTGTGCATAGGTATTTAAAAAAAAATGTTCATTTTCACTCTGTATTTGCTCATAAAATCTTCTGTAAGTGTACAAAGTCTTATTTTACTAGGTTACAGGAGGTATCTTCTAGATACCGAGAGGTACACGTGACCGTCAGTGAACTGGATTGACGTAAAAAACAAAATACTCCTAGTAACTCTACGTTACTCTAAGCGTTCAGTATTTCAGCTTTTTAGGTTCTCTAGTAGTTTTCTAATAGTATTAGAAGTTTCGCCATCATTGGCAGAAGAAATAGTGCCTGGGCCTAGCTTCTCGCAACCACTCGTGCTGTGTTCACATGAATGAACGGGCCCTACAGTTTAGTGCTATATCCGAAGCGCAATCTGAGAAGCTTTCTCGTGACAACAATTTTATTTTTTTATTTTTTTATAAATAAAGGAAACCCAAATCCCAGAGCACTCAGACTCGCTGGTCCATTGTACTGCCAGGCAGGAACTTTTCTTTGGTGCAGTGGTCGAAAAACTTCGATGTAATTCATTTTCGTTTATACTTCGGGTGGCTGATGATTGCTGTTCCCCGCTCGGGCTTGAACCTGCACACATCGGTTAACGAGTAAACACACTACCCACTGCACCATTGCCACCCACCGTGACAACAATTCTCTCGGATGTTTGTCAGACGTTCGCAAGAGGTGGGACCGTGAAGAAACTTGTTGATGTTTTCTGAGATTCGAGCTTGGAACCTCACGCGCGGTGGTCTGACACACTAACCACTTGCGCCAAAACTAGTGAGATTACGATTTAATTCAAATGTGCAAAATAAGAGATAAGCTATAGAAGGTGGAAAAGCAACCCCACAAATAAAAACTATTAAAATGAATATTAGCACTTTCGGAATCTTGTAAACAAAAACATTCAAACAGCTAAGTCAAACTACAACAAGATCCTATTTTCCATCATGAATAACCGAAGGAAAACATGGAATGTTCTGAATGAAGTCGTAGAGAGGAAAAAACATTCTATAGATGAGACAATTGCTAATAAATTTTCCGGAAGCAAGGAGCACACGTTAGTTATGAGTGAATTTGTAGATCAATTTTCCAATCAAGCATCAAAAATTGCATTATACATAGGTGCTGTAATAAAAATGATCTAGTCATCAAAACAAGTATGTAGTGCAATCCATGCAGACATTTTTAAAATGCTGTGCTGTCTAAAAACAAATAAAGATCCAGGAGTAGATAACATAAGACCAATTAACTTGAAATTGGACGGTGTTACACTATCATCAATTGTCAAAACAATAATAAATCGAAGTCTTCGTAAAGGTCGCATTCCTAGCTTGTTAAAGACTTCCTTAATCAGGCAAGTATACAAGGGAGGAGTTAAAAAGAAAAAGTGATAGACCATATCGATTCTGCCTATCGTGGAGAAGTACATGGAGGAGATTGTAGTGAAGCGCTTAAGTAGGTCCCTTCCATTCGTGTGAAACAATATAACGCACACAACACGAGTGGTTGCGAGATGCTAGACCCAGGCACTTGAAGAACTGTTGCGCCAAATATACTATATACTTATATTATATCCTAATTATGTCCGTGGATTTTAGCAAAGCCTTCGACACTTTGGTGCATGACAAACTTCTTGACAGTGGATAGAAAATGGATAGAAAACAATTTGCCAGAAAGAACGATGAGGGTTTAAGTATCCAGTAAGATCGGCAGTGAAAAAGAAAATTTATAAGGTGCTCCATAAGGACCTAAATTAGGGCCATTGCTTTTCATTCTTTTCACCAAGGAACTTCTTCGTGTATTTCAACACAGCATGGCATTTGGTTATGCAGACGATATTGTCATTGTTATCAAGCACAGAAACCTTGATATCCCGACACGAATCACGCAGGAGGAGTTTAACAAGGTTTCGAAGTGGTATCATAACCACAGCTTGGTGCTTAACTCGACGAAAATGAAGATCATGCATATACCATATACCAAATAAACTAAAAGATACTATCAAAGTTTAACACAATACGAACACTTTTGATTCTATTGAAGTCGTCACGTCCATCAAGTACATCGGAATCACAATAGATAAACACTTTCTTTCTTCATAAACATATCAACAATCTACGTCTACAGCTGAAGAGTGCTGCTTTTTTGTTGGTTTACTTGAAGAGATACTCTACCACGGATGAACTGAAGCAGGTCTACTATTCCTTAGCCAAATCCCGTATAAGACATGGGATACTAGCATGGGGAAGTGCCTCGAGAACTTTTGTCGATAAGATTTTAAATATCCAAAGGTGTTTATTTAAAATTGTAAAATAAAAAGCATAAATCAGCAAGCCATTAGTCACAACCACAACACGAGAAGACGAGCTCAACTCAACTTCTTGAAGTATTGGCAGTATTCACCAAGTACGAAAGACGACAGCTTGTGCATGTGCTAGAAAGTTGATGCTAACTGTATTCTATAAAAAATGCAATGCTGTGGCGATTAGAACTGATTCCGAGGCGACACGTGCACTCCATTCCGATTTTTTTTTGTTCGTTTTGAAGGCATTTAGTACGGTAATCAGCTAGAAAGTCCGTAGAGACCGGTGTGTATTATAGAGAGGAGATTATGGAAAATAACGGTTTATGAATCACGTTCACTAGTATTTGACTTTGGTTAACTAGTGTGAGACTATCTTTCTATAAGCAAACATCGGTAATGCGGAATTTTGTTTATGGAAAGTTTTATTGCATTTGTCGGTAATTACACAAGCTGCGACTGCAGATACAGGTTGGGATGTTGCGAATTTGGTGATAAATAACCGTGAACGCTACCAACTAATGATCGAGAAGGAAGGACGTGCAATGGATGAAATATATGCTGCATTTATGAATGAGGAGAGCGATGATGGAAATGATGTTGATCTGTTCGAATGTGATGATGGCGCTGACCTGACAATTCATCCAGAAGGTGCTATTGACGTGTCTGATGTCGAAAGCGAAGTGAATGTGGAAATAAATGATGATGGATTCGACGATGTTGAGATAGAACAGCTTTGTGAAGAAGCTTCTACTGCAAGTGCTGGCCGTCATTGGGCTGAGACTGGTGCTGCCCATTAATTTCCAAAAATAACATGAAGTGGTAGGAAGATCCACCAACGAGTAGTCGTACTCATACTCATAACATCGCCGATTACACCAGAAACAAGCCAGGGCCATTAAAGAACATGATTCATTATCTATTTACAATCGTTCATTCTCTAATCACCGAAAATATGGCGCACATCATCATACAAGAAACGAATCGTAAAGGCAAGCAGATAACAGCTACATGAAACGAAGCGAATCCAACTTAGCAGAAGCAATGCAAACTGATGCTTTTAGGGCTATCATTTTGTAGGCTGGGATGTGTGAATCAAACAGAGAGCCTACTAAGGAACTATGGGCCCAACACATGCTCCAATATTTTTTAATTTTTAATTTTTTTTCCGAGGGTAGGTGAAAAATCTTCCATAGACACTATGAGAATAGCAAGCGCGTGCTCATAGCAGTGATAGATTATTACTGACTAAAAAAACACCACCCTTCGCTATAAATTTGTTAGATATCGCAACTAAGTATAAACTTATCAAGCAATTTTTCTATCACGAAATAAAAACGTTTGGCAGGTTACTTTCCACTGAAGGATCCTGTGTATTCCGCAATCTAGACGCGGTTAATCATTATCTCGCCAAGTCGAAAGGTTTCGTCCTTTGTAGTCGACGCAACAAATTGCTTTCATCCAAAATTTGTGGGACTGTATTGTTGACATGTCCGAATAGTCGGTTTCTATACTTTCTCGCGAAGCTTCTAGTTTCAGCTTCGATTGTCGGAATTCCGAGATCCCTGTGGATATCGTCGTTTCTACTATACCACGGTGCTTGGACAATTTCTCTTAGCACTTTATTTTGAAAAGCTTGTAAAATATTTTCATTTGTTTTCTTGGTACAACCCCAAAGTTGTATACCGTAGGTCCACATCGGCTTTAGCACTTGCTTGTATAAAAGCAGTTTGTTCTCAGTACTGAGCTGGGAATATTTTCCGAGTAACCAGTACATTTCTCTATATTTGATTCCAAGTTCTTTACGTTTCATTTTCACGTGCGAATCCTATTTCAGCCTTGCGTCGAGTGTCATTCCCAGGTATTTGGCCTCGTTTCCAAACGGTGTTCGGGCCGAGTTTAGGATAATTTGCAAGTCATTAGTTTTCTTGTAAGTGAAATTCACGTGAACAGATTTAGATTCGTTGAGGGCGATCCGCCAGTCCCTCGTCCATTCATTTACATTATTCAATGCGTTTTGCAGTTTTGTCGTCGTTTTTTTTCGATTGTTTTACCTACTGCTAGGATAGCGGTGTCATCGGCAAACGTAGCAAGGATAGTGCCATCTTCATTCGGTATATCACGAGTATATAGCAAATAGAGAAGCGGCCCAAGAACGCTTCCTTGCGGTACGCCGACCGAAGTTTCTTTGAACTCCGAGTATTCGACACCATGTCTAACACGAAAGAGTCTATTCCCGAGATATGATTCTAAAATATCGGGTAAGCATACAGGGAGAACTTGTCGTAGTTTGCATTTCAAGCCATCATGCCACAACTTATCAAAGGCTTGCGAGACGTCAAGAAATACGCTTGAGCAAATCTTTTTTTCTTCAAGTGCTTTCTCGATTACGTCAGTAATTCTACGAACCTGGTCAATCGTCGAATGCTTACATCTGAACTTAAACTGGTGGTCAGGGATGAGATTATTTTCTTCTATAACCGGTTGGAGACGCTTTAATAATATCCTCTCGAAAATTTTCGATAAGATTGGAAGAAGCGAAATTGGTCTATACGATTTTACCTCATTTGGTGGTTTTCCTGGTTTTAAAACCATTATGACTTCCACAACTTTCCATTGGCTCGGCACATGTTTTAATATGAGTGCAGCATTTACAATATGGAGAAGCTTAATCAATGCTTTTCTAGGTAAAACTTTGAGAATTTCTCCGGTAATCAAATCGTAACCAGGAGATTTCTTAGGTTTTAGATTCTCGTTCTCATGTGTGAGTTCCCTTAGCGTTGCACTTGTAGCGTCAAATCATCAGATGGTAAATCCAGCCTATTGCGGCTGTCGTAAACCACTTGATCATCGTACGGTTTAAAGGTTTCTTCCAGGTGCGCGGCAAAGACGTCCGCTTTTTCTTTATCTTCCCTCGCCCATTCATTTTGATTTAATTTGATTGGTGGCGCGGGGACTTTGGGCCTTTTGGTGCCTTTTACAGCTTTCCAAAGTGAATAATTGGAATCTTTTTTCGCTGTTAAACTTTCAAGGTAAGAGCCTATCGCACGATTCTTAAAATCCTTAATAGTCTTCTTCAACAAATTGCACAGACGATTCAAGTGAGCTTTATGCTGTGGAGCACGACTCTGTTGCCATTTTTTATCAATTCCCAATTCCAATCTTTTATTTCCGGAGGATATCGTAAACCGTATCTGTCCGGCGTTTTCCTTGGATTGGTTGGTAGATATTCCTTTCACAACGAAAAAATCGATCAGGTCAAGTATTTTCGAAGTATCAGTTGGCCAGTAAGCCGGTTTACCCGTCGAATGGAAATCACAACTGTACTCCATACCTGCCTCATAGAGCATTCTACCTTTTTCGAGCTGTATCTTAAGCCCCATAACGTATGTTTCGCATTAAAGTCGCCGCCGATGATAAAATTAGGTTTCAGCGATTCAAACAAGTTTAGTAAATTTTAAGAGTACGCTGACTATTTTTAACTCGAATCGTACACAGTTGCAAAATTTCAAGCTCTATCTTTAGGTCTTCGGATTGTTCGATGCAGTCTTTAATAAACAAAGATGAACCGCCTCTCGCTTTTGCCGAAGGGTGACAAGCGTGGTAATCATTGTAGCCTTTTATTTTTAAATGCGATTCTTTTTTTACGTGAGTTTCAGAAATCAAGCGAATATCAATATCGTTTTTACGCATGAATATTTCCAATTCGTCGAATTTTTGCAAAAGTGCGTTTACATTCCAAGTACATATTTTTAACATTCGTTTATTATTCATATTCTAGTTGAAGTACGCGTTTTCTGAGAATTATTTTCAAGCTTAACCAGTCTATCGAGAATAATTTTATTTATTTTGCTTTGTTCTTCAAATTTCTCGAGAATAACCGACAAAACATGAGAGACAGGGTCCGTCGAAATTTCAACGTTTTTTGGTTTTTCGAATGCCGCTGCCTGATGCCGCTCCAATATGCTAAGCCGCTTTATCACATAATCGCTTCATATCCATTACGAAACTCATTCGCTTGGATAACGCAATAACACGGTCAGAGAGATGACTCACCAGAAACTCTGCTGCTATTGATAATTTGTGGCTTATGTTGCAGGCAAATTTGGCAGCAGATTACAATCCGCATGATTCGATGACCCGCTAAAGGGCATGATTTATTATGGAAAGATGCCAGATCAGGAGTGCGAGGTTAATCAAGGCTAAAATGTCATATTTCGATTGGCTGAAAAATACGTTGATACCAACAGAACAGTCTCAACGTAAATATTGATGAGACAAAAACTGCATTTGTTGCAACGGTACGCTCAAACAAAATATTCTTTCCTCCCGAGTTTTTGAATTTGTTTTTGAGAAGGTATCTGCTCCTTCGCTCGGACCCCGTACTATTCGGCTGTCATGTCACTTATGTCGTACGGAGTACAAGCGCCAGTGGATAACCCGAGCGCATTACTTTATATGCAATAAAGCGGTTTGTGCTAAAGACTCAACACTATTACATCGATGCCAAACCTGCACTGCTGCATTAGATGGACAACCAAAAAAAATATTTATTGAATAATTAAATTATTTGAATTACCTACAAATTACTTCTTTTCCTCTACAATATTGCATTTATGTACTTAATACAACCATAATTTAACTAACGAAGCCATTAAGGCACAACTGCATAGTGATAATGCAGTACATTTCTTGAAAATTTTTACACAAATGCCTAGGGACCTCGTAACTTGTATAACGCTATCGGGGTTGTCGCCGATGGGAGGGTTAAAGCAAATTGTAAGGGACGCTTCTGAGGAAATTTTTAAAATTTTTTTTTAAGTAAACATTTTTCAAGGCAGACTTAAATCATTTTTCTAAGCTTAATATGCAGTTGCTTGAGAATATCAAGTATTGGTTAAATGCTCATTTTGAATAGAATTGTATACATATAGCCGATATTTTAAAACCAATTAAGAACTAAAGAACTGTATACTTTTCTTTGTCCAAAAAAAAAAAAAAATCATAGATAGTATCTATATAGGATAGCTCAAATATAAAATTTGAACACAGCCTTTATTAAAAAAGTAAAATTTAAGCAAAACCTGGGAGAACTTATTTTTTGCAAGATCGGACAAAGTAACCTTAATTTTGGGCTTAGAATGAAAGTTCTGATTTGACCTTGAATTGTGACACAAGAGATCTATGTGTGCAAGTAAGAATATAGAAAACTTATTTCAAAAGTCAACCAATTATGTACTACGTTTCAATAAAACTTGTGATATATAACTTGTGTTATTCCAAATACAACGCCTGATATATTATCCATTGGTTCGGAAATGAGTTCTTAAAAATTTGCGAAGAATGCATTTAATTCCCATTTTTGACTTTCATTCCGTTTTTCACCAACGACTCACACGGAAAGCTTAATGGAAAAAAATGCATACCCGTAGTATAATAGGAATATGATATGTATATGTACATAAATCCGACACTTGTCAACTCATTATATCTGTCATCAACAGGCATTTAATTGAAATTAACTCCGATTCATTTGGATTGTTCGCAGCTGATTCAATTACTTAAATTTAAAAGAATGAAAAGGTTATTAAACAAAATTAAAAACAATTAAAAAAATAAATAATTATCAGGAACAATGTGCAAAAAATGGCCCCCATCTCTGATGGTAAATTAATGAAGTCTGCATCTGAATAAAAAAATGTCGAGCCTACTGTACTGACACATGTAAATTTTTATTTTTTTTTATTTTTGTATTTACTCAGGATTTTGAAATATATTATCGAAACGTGAATTTTATTTATTTTTGTCTACATTCTGCACATTTTATTATCACGGCACATGGGAATAGATGAATTAAATTTATTAATAGCTGAGGATTGTTTAATTTATTTTAAGATGAAAAATTAAATTTCCGATAGAGGGCAACTGAAACAGTAATGATTAACTTCATTATTAGCATATGTGAGTTTCTTTTTAAATAAATAAACAAAACATGTTTATTAATATGGCATGGAGTTTAGAAAATGTTAATTTAAATATGTATTTTTTTGTTTAAATTTGAAGCAAAGAAATTGTAAAAATAAATTGTTTTCCCAAGAGATAGACAAATAAAAAGTATAAAATTCACATACATAGGAATGTTTAATGGTCTTCAGGGGGGTCTATGCACCGGACATGATTTAAATTTTTAATTACACTTTACTAAGCAACATTTGATAGAGGAAATTATAATCGAAAGCTTCGGCACACTACAAAATAAGATTTATGATGTCACCTTTGTTGTAGCAACGATTTGTCATGGTGTATCATAACAATGCTCAACGAGGCGTTCAATAGTGAGGGCCGTGTGGTTGATTAATGGTTACATATTTTGACAACTTAAATTGCAGAGGTTTGCAGGATTTTGGAATCAGCATTCGGAATCCTTATTTGTTACTTTTTAGCCCAAACATGACCTTCACATAATATCATCATTGCTTTTCAGTACGATGTAAAAAGTGAAACCTAACTTCAATCCACTTATAAATAACTCTCATTTGCAATCCACCTACACTCAATGAGGTCACCCATACCGACTATAGAAATTATTGATTTCCTGTGAAGTCTCACCCTCAGTCTAGACACCAGTTGAAAAATCACGCTGCGACTCTTCGCCCATTTAATCGATAATAAAAAACCAACTGTATTTCGTAGCATCTTTAAATGCAATCCATTTTGAAGTGCAAATCAGGACAATGGTGCGATTCCTTACTACGCTACGAAGAGCGACAAAGTTTTGCACTTTTTCATTTAATTGAAAGTTTACTTGAAATTGTTTGACATTATCTTTTTCTTTTTCTTTCTTTTTTTTTGCTCCTCCACAGTTTGGGGGGGCAAGTGTCAAAAGCGAGAGCACACTAAAAACAATTCGACAGTATCATGATGACATTGTTTGGACCGTAAATAGGACAAGTTGTCGAACGATTGTTCCAAAAGTCACACTGATTGAATTTTATCTACAATTATCCTTAACTCTCGTTCTATAGCCCTTTGTTGACTTTGAGATTCTCTTAATTTTTGGCTTTTAAACCATCAAAGTAAAAAAACAAAAAACGGAAGTTGCCAAAAGGGATGTGAAATCGACGGGACTGGGTAATGGCATTGCGATGCAGTTGCTTGTATTATATTGAATCACAAACTGGAAGGGATCCAATTGAATTAACGAGAGCATTTTTGAGGATAAAGTTGTTAATTCTTATTTTGGCTTTTGGAATTGAAAAGAAAAAAGTTGTTTCATTTTACAGATTTTTTTTCTGCTTTAATTGAGTGATTTGAATTTGAGTTTTGAAAATAGTAACACTTTTAGTTTCGTTAATTTTGGGTTGAAATTTTGAATTGCAGTTTATTTAATAGTTGGGTTAAAGTGGTTGTTTTGCTTTGAATGGATATGGAAACGAGCCTTTGAACTTTTAGCAGAAGGTCGCAGTTTCGAACTCATTATTTCAGATCACTTAGCAGAACTGCTTATGTCAGAAAATAACATTTTTCAGGAAAACTTCCTTAAAATTGGTTAAAATGTTGGAAAAACTAGGAACGTAGACATTGCAAATTTTTGAAGGAGGATTGTTTACACTGGCAGGTGCCATGGTCCTAAGCTCGGCTTTAAGCACTGTTGTGACAAAATGATTGTATTTCAGAATATAGTGTCAAGCAGCATTACATTTTCGATGGTGTTAGAAGCAGTTGCCAGTGATGGGTGTCGGCGCTAAATAATTATTTTAATATTTTTTTATTAGGACACGTGATATGTTTGTTGACAATGATTAAGCTAACAAACAAAATCACTTTCCTTTCCCCAATTGCATACACCCGTATATATATATTTATACTAATTTTTTTTATTCTGAGAGTTACGAGTATATGAGTGAGCCTACTTACTTACTTAGGGGGCGCTACAGTTCGGTGTGGACCTGGGCCTCAGCCAATAAGCCTCTCCATTTAGCTCAGTCTTTAGATAATTGCCTCCAGTTGCGCACTCCAAGTTGATCGAACTTGTGCGCGTCACCTACGAGGCGAGGAGATCCTCTGCTGTGTCGTCCTTTCGGGTTGGATTCAAAGACTTTGCGCGCGCCGGAGGGATTATTGTTCTCGATATCTCAAAAGCTTTCGATAGAGTGGAATGGCAAAGTGTCTTCTTAAACAAATTTCGAGATTTTGGCGTCGGTGACACTGTCTCAAAATGGATTCTGAGTTTTTTAATCAAACACAGTATATTACATGTGGAATAATATGGTTTACCAATTCTTGCGAAATTGCGTGAAGTGCGGAACAATTGCCTTAATTCAATTCAAACATTCATCAGAAGCACATTATTGTACAGATTTGCGGCAAGTGTAAAGAACTTCACTGCCTCACTACGTAATCAATAACGCAGCAATGAACAGGCTGATAAAGCTAAAATTTAAACTAAAACGTGAGAAAAATGTGCATTTGAATCGTGCATTGTGGACATGAAGACTTCGAACTCAATTTGACTTTTAAGCTTTAGTTTTCAGGTTATCCGACATTTTCTGAAGCAGTGTACGCATAAGAAAATCTTATATTCGCAGAATTAAATATTCTTAAGGCAAGATCTTTGCCGAATATTTTGATCTTTAGGGTTGAAATAAGAAGCAGTAGAAGCAGACAACAGCAGCCGCTATTGCTATCGCACCGATGTGCATAAGCCTTTAACGTCTTTTATAGGATGTAGAAAGTATAAGGAAGGTTTCTCTTCTTTTTTGGGTCCAACTGAATTAGTTGGAAGCTACAACCAAAAATTTCGAAATATTAGCTACTCGGTCGTACTTTTTTTTTAATTAGGCATAAAATACTAACTTTGAGTTAATTCCTTGCATCCTTCACCCGCATATTGAATTTCATAATGGTAAGGTGCCAGAAGATTTTGAAGGTCAAAGCAACGACGGAGTATGAAAAAGGTGCATACTATCACCTCTGCTGTTCTTGGTGGTCATCAGTTATGTTCTCCATGTTGCATTGTCGGAAGGAAGCCATGGAATTCAATGCACTATGCCTCTCCTGCGTAGGGTCAATCAGATAGAATCTCAATTCAAACTGTCGGATGCCTTTTCGAAATCTAAAAGCAGAAGATGCAGGAGAGACTTATACTCGACGCTTTG
The DNA here is from genome assembly GCA_945910035.1 of Brachypalpus laphriformis. Taxonomy (NCBI): domain Eukaryota; kingdom Metazoa; phylum Arthropoda; class Insecta; order Diptera; family Syrphidae; genus Brachypalpus; species Brachypalpus laphriformis. The sequence goes on from OX246753.1 coordinate 43,475,034, forward strand.
CCCTATGTTGATACGTAAGGTTTTTATGTAGTGGATGTAGAAGGATCCAGTACAAAAGTCTGTATGCTCAATATTGAAAGTTGAATTTAAATCGTCCATGTATTTGGCGCAGCGTGAAATAGTTCAACAGGGACCATCAATACCCACTGCTTTCTGTTTCTTTTGGGATTTGATAACTGTTGCTATATCTTTTTTTCTGGGAAGTTCGGTTCGAATTCGAGACTTTATTGCTTCGAAAGACTTTCTTGAATTGGAGAACATACTGCTGTCATCTAAGAGATGTACAGCTTTAGCAAAATGTTCTCTTCATCATGTTTGTCTCGTCGTTCACTACGCTGCACTTTGTTCTTCTTCATGCGGTACTGGGTTGCTAGCTCGGGTCTATCTTCTTATGATTGCTGTACGCTCATCGGTTCATCTGTAAGAGTCTCCTGATAGCTATGCGCGCTGATTTTTCTGCCTTTTCCTAATGTGCATAGGTACTCAGTACCCAGTTATAAAAATATTTTTCACAGCATTCCAGTGGCACCCACCTTCTCCTACACTGCGTTGTTGACTGTTTCTGCTTCTAAGGCAAGATGGTCACTGAATTGGGAATCCTTGAACCTATCGGTACTAAATATCGTTATTGAATTTGAGCGTTTGCCGTTGACGGGCGCAGTACAAAGCCGTATAAAGGCAAGCGTAAGATGGTGATCGCGTTCTTGTCCGATTTGCGCCCACGCTTGTTTCGGACATCTAAAATACAATCTCTAAAGCGACAGTAAATCGTAATGCGATCGAGCTGCTTGAATGTACGTCGTCTGTTGAGACCCAACTGATCTTATGGTAGGTGTTGTGCTTAAACAGCGTTCCTCCAATGACTAGGCGGCTGGGGTGTAGAAATCAACAAACCTTTAATGTTGTCATTTCGATCTCTAAGACCGTGAACTCCCCTCACGTGCTTAAGGACGGTGATGTCATTTCTTACGTTGGCGTTGAAATAGTCCATCATAACTACGATGTCCCCATTAGGAGTTTGGTACTGTAGCCTAAATGGCTATAGAAATTGTCATTCTCATTTATATTCCTTAGGCAGGAAAACACTAAACTAAAGCTATTTGAACTTCCTTTAATAGGATTCACCGGAAAATATTAACGAAAGAGTGCAGAGAGAAAAGTTGAATTGTAAAATTCGTGCTTAAGCTAATTTTCTTGTCTAAACTTATTACATTAGCTTGACTTAGTTTAATAACTCTTTTCCTTTGACCTATTCCATTTAGAGCCAAACTGCTTGACCTTCTCATATTTAATACCCATCTAAAAATATTTTCTAATTAATGGGGAATGCGAGCAAAATAGATTGAACAAATTTTTCGTCTTCACCAAATTCCTATCGAATAACTTAAGCAACCCAGCTTGTGTTTCTTGTCAAGGTTTATAACAACCCTTCAAAAAGCCGCCCAAACTAGGCCGACATCAAAGCAAATCACTATAGATACGTCCAATTTATTTCACCCAGAGTCAACGAAGTTCACAGAACTTAATTAATCACCTCATTTATCCCTCTTTCAGCTTTGACGTCTGTCACCTCTGAACCGTGTCGTCCTTAATTAGCATACAGAAGCACTCAAAAATCAATATTTTTCTTCAAATCCAAGGTACTTTTGACGGCACTACTGGCGCCGGGAATTTCAGCACGAGAGCAACCTCTTCACCGTACCTCTCAACTGAATAAATTAATCGATTGATTGGTTTTTGTTGATTCCTTTTTTTTGCCCTCAATTTGCACTAATACAAAAAAAAAAAATTAAAATCTCGCACCCTGTCAGAGTCGTGTTAAAAGCTCATTAATTTTGTTTTTTTTTCTCCCACACTAAATGAGCAGCTTTGCATTAGAAGTTATGGTTGCACAGAGTTAATGAATTGCCGTTCTAAATTATTCACCAAGTTAATATTTATAAGCCACCGAAATAATGTGTTCTGTGGCCCTCCAACCTCGATCCTTTATAATCCTTACACACGTACATATTCCTATATATATGAAATGCCTAAGCTGTCTTCTGTGCCCGCGATAAAAAACTGCTTTGTAACTTATCAAAGATGACTTAATAATTTGACAACATAATCAACGAGAGAGATTCATTCGTAATGTTAGCAATTTTCCAGGACCTTCTCACTCCCCACCTCCCAACACATACTCTATCTTTCTGAGACTGCTTAGCTGCTTCCCTGCGGTATATACATATAAAAAGTAACCACAAACGCTCAAAATGCTTTTTGATAAATGTTAAGATTTTCAGAGATTCCCAGGGCACTTCCAGCCACTTCTCCCTAAAGACCAGGAGAATGGGTAATATCCAGTTTGTACATGAAGAGGGTAAAAAGTTGCTCAAGCCTCACCCTCCCCTTAGTACACCCACATTATATGCGACATGTGGCATCTACACTTTGTATGTTTTAAGGATGACACTTTTGGCAACATCTCTCGCTTTTTTTGTGGCTTCATATGGGTTAGAGGTGGTCCTTCTATACTTTGATGGGTTTATGAGAGTATTAAGTTCATTGCTTTGGTTAGCTTTTGCGCCCCCAAAGGATTCACCTCGAGTATATATGGTAAATGATGATTAACAAGCACCTCGAGAGCTGCTTTGAGTTGACTGACATCAGACAATGTACCCATATCCTGGGTGTATGTCATTTTGTTATAACATATTAGGATAAATAAATGTACGGAAGTTTTAGTGTAGTTTAACACAGAGCCGTGGTTGCATTGCAACAAATTTTTGGAAAACTTTCGTTACGCATGAATGGTGCAAATTTGTTCGCGATGTCTCAAAAATGTGTTGATGATGTTGTGTATTAATATTATAAATTAATTATAAGTTTACCCGAGGGAAACTTTTGTAAAATTAATTTTACCCAGAACAGTGTACATTATTGGAATAAAGGGGTAAGTAGACGTAGATGAGGTTAATTTTGAGATAAGGATGCTTTTGAAACTTTGAAAGTACATATTGTAAAATACATTCTATTATTTTTGCTAAATGTAAGGGACAATTGCCTCGAAATGGAACTGCAAACGTGCCCTAGAAACAAACTCGTATGTGGTTGGAAATTTTTTAAAATTATCTAAAGAGGTGTAGTAAAAGTTCATTATATGCCCTGTTTGCAAACAGGAGAGGTAATTCTGTTGTTTTAAGACTGGTTTCAAGTCTAAAAGAACACGTAATCCTTTTGCCATAATTAACAGAAAGTTTTGCAGACAGGCAGGTTGTAGACAAAGTTTTTAGTTCTGGTTAGAAAATGTGGAGCAAGAATAAATGTCATATGCAGGTGTTCATGTAACATGCACCTTTTCTTTCAGGCGGGGTGGTGGAGTGGTGAGAGCGCTTAATGATACCCATCGAACTACTACGACCTACACAGTGATCTTTTGTACTATCCACTAGAAAAGGAGGCGTTGTGCGAATTGTGTGCCAGTTGAAATTAAGTTCTCGAAGGAAGCTTAAGATTGTTTGAGCTGAGGAGGAGATTAAATTAGATGGGGAGGTGAACCCTTTATGAAAATGTTTTAGTCTGCTACGAGCAATGCCAAGACATTCACCTATAATATGCTCGGCAGTTTCAGTATCTTCAAGACATGGTTTACACGTGTCGGATTAGGTAATGCCTCTTTTTTTAAGATGGTAGGTACTTAGGAGAACAATGACCGGTGAGAAAGTCTGTTAGAAACTTTGGATTCTTTTTGTTTGTTGCTAGGATCCCTTACGATCTTTTGCTAGAGACATCTCTAAATTTCTTTGCACATGTTAGATCTCTTTGTACGTCCCCGTATGAGTGCTTTTCATGTTGTTCCGAACGATCTAGCTCTATCTTAACTTGGCTGATAGGGACGCCATAAACGGGTTCAGGGCCTATAAATTTGGATTAGGAACCAGATCTCCTAGTTCAACAGCAATCTCATTATCAGCGATGCCCTTGACACCGGGGACCCAAGTGAGTGGGAAAGTTTTGTCTGCAGCTGGATGAGGGTGAGAAGACCGTTCCAAACTAGGTAAAAGTGAAATGATTCGAGGGTTTTAACAGCTGCTTGGCTATCTGATGGATGGATGAATGTTTACGTGTGATCTTCTGAGGTTTCTCATTATGCATTATCTGGTACATAGCTCTATAGTATAGATTTCTGGTTGAACGATGGAAGTATTGTGATACAAAAGATTTGAAATTGAGATAATTTGCTATTTTTGAGCCGTCGATGTTCAAATTCACTTGTTGCTCCAAATGAGTGAGCTGGGGATTTTCGCAATGGGTGGGATTGGGGTTGATGGTCTAAATATATTTTTTTTTTGACATGAAGTCAGTTACACATTAGGATCTTCATATGCCCTTTTAAATCAGAGTCCTTGATATTGCAAGGGAGATGAAGCTTAAAAGCGCCGGCGGCAGCAGTAGACGACCGGGAGGTCCAATAGGGCTTCCAGTGCTGCTGTCGGACATGTGCACATTGCACCCGTGATATATGTATCTTTTCATAGTAGTTCGAGCATGGAGATGTACAGTTTTTATCCACCATATGGATAATGACGCTTGTAAAGTAGGTTCAGTGAATAATTTGGGTTTAATACCCTATATATTGACCAACAAGTCTAAAACATCCCCAGAAGGCTAGATGTACCAAGATGTGGTTTTCAGATAAGTTTTTCATTTAGGATTGCGCCTAGATATTTAACTTCAGTGGAAAGATTAAATTTGACATCATTTACTATTAGTTTCTGGAGATTTAAGTCTCTTCTCCTGGTGAATGGAACTATGACAATTTTCAATTTTCAATCTTTCTGTCTGGCACCAAACGTTCGGGGTGAATTTGGGCCTCAACCAACAAGCCTCTCCATTTAGCTCGGTCTTTAGCTAATTGCCTCCAGTTGCGCACTCCAAGTTGGTCGAGGTCCCCTTGAACTTGTGCACGCCACCTACGACGATGATTCCCTCTACTGCGTCGTCCCTTGGGGTTAGATTCGAAGACTCTGCGGGCCGGAGTGTTGGTGTCCATTCGCTCTACATGTCCTAGCCATCTCAGACGTCCAATACGCAGTTTTTTGACTAGGTCGATGTCGCTGTATAGCTCGTATAGTTCGTGATTGAATCTTCTCCTCCAAAACCCATCAACACAAACGGGACCGAAAATCTTACGAAGAATTTTTCTCTCGAAGCGACCAAGGATATCTTCATCCTCTTTTAATAAAGTCCATGTTTCAGCGCCGTAAAGCAGGACTGGGATGATCAAGGTCTTATATAGAGTCTCCTTAGTTGTTCGAGATAGGGCTTTACTGTTGAATTGCCAAAAAAACAGCGATTGGGAAGAGTTATTCTTCGCTGGATTTCTGCGCTGATGTTTTCTGTAGAATTTATAGCAGAGCCAAAGTAGACAAAGTCCCTTACTACCTCGAAGTTATAGCTGCCTACTGTGACATTTTGTCCAATTCATCGGTGCTGGTTTTTCCTTCTTGTTGAGAGCATATACTTAGTTTTGCCCTCGTTTATCACCAAACCCATTTTGGCCGCTTCCGCCTCAATGCTTGCAAACGCACCGGTGACAGCCCGCTGAGTTCTTCCGATAATGTCTATATCGTCGGCGTATGCAAGAAGTTGTACAGACTTGTAATAGATTGTACCTCCGGTGTTGGCTTGTGAGTTCCGCACAATCCGTTCAAGTACAATATTAAAGAAGTCACATGACAGCGCGTCACCTTGTCTAAAGCCTTTTTTGACATCAAAGGTCTCGGTGAGATCATTACCGACCTTGATGGAGCAGCGAACGTTCTCCATCGTCAGCCTGCACAGTCGGAAGAGTTTGGCACGGATGTCAAAACTAGACATGGCTCTATAAAGCTCTTCTCTATAGATGCTGTCATAGGCGGCCTTGAAATCGATAAAGAGGTGGTGAGTATCGATTTGGAATTCTTGGGTTTTCTCCAGGATCTGCTTACCTCTTATTAGTATGATTATGTCATCTGCATAACCTTTAGTTGGATAACCAGAATTATTTAAGTCGTTGCTGGTCAACTACAATCAACAAAAGAAGGGAAGATATAGTGCCTCCTCGAGCGCAACCTTTAGAGCTTTTGACACATTCATATTTCAAGGGATAATGGGAATGAAGTTTAGTTGGAAACTGCACCTGAAGATCAAGATCAAAGAGTCTATCATGATTTCAATCCCTTGTTGAATTATGGCAGGAAATATGCCATCCCTACCAAGTGCTTCATAGGGTTATCGGTTGAGATAGTCCATTTGATTGTGATGGGAGAGAAAGTTTTCTTGAGAGACTCCTGGTGTGTCTTTTCGGCGGATGGAAAAGAGGTTCATAGACAGGTAATGCGGAAGTGTTGGAAAAGGCACTTAACGTTTCAGCGCTATTTTCTGTGAAACCGCCATTAGGTTTCTATAGGAAACATGCATCTTAAACACATGGTTTTACTTTTTAGAAAAAGGATAAAGATAGTGTTTCTTTTAAGAAAAATATTACCAGTATAATAGAAAATATTTTTTTCCTCTAGATCAGATTTTATTAACCAGTATTCATTCTTAAAACTCTATATAGGTATTCTATATATTTATAAAAATAAGTTGAATTGTGAGCTTTGTAGTTCAACTGTCTATTCGAGGGATATCATTGAGTAGAGTTTAAGTATTTACTTACCTCACAACTAATTAAGCAGTTGACTGTCGACCAAAAATATTCCTCCAGAGTACCTAATAGAGGTAAAGTCGTTCCGAGATGCATATATCGCCCTGAAGATTAAAATGCGGATATTCAATGATGTATTTTCCGGAAGAAGTTTAACGTCGAAAGTTTGATTCTGCAGGCTGTTCTTAGAATGTTTGTCGAGCATATGGCCGAAGAGCTCTGGTTAAATCTTTCGACTACAGCAGCAAGCGTAGAAGACCTAGTTTTCCATTGCAGCCTGCAACACATGAAATGTATGTCCCATTGTGGTGTACAAGAGAAAGCCTGCCACTTATGTCTGGTAGAAGAGAAACATTTCTGGCAAGGCATTACGATCGATTGAAGCACTGGTTTTAATGTTTGGAGAAGCATCCCAGTAGAATCTTCACTACATTAATCCTTCCCGGCCGAAGTCTTGGTTGAATATCTTTGGACAAATTATAGTATACTAAATTGATATATTATGATTATGGACTTATGCGATCGCAATAAAGGACAATTAATATTGACCGAAAATAGTGGATATACAAAGAGTATATCAGCGATACCGCGAAGTAATTGCAAGGACTTGAGTTTTATCAATTCAAGTCAGTTCTCATAAAAAGGAAGTGTGTTTCCGTCCTCCCAGCTCCCAGATTAAAACGGGTCAATTTATGCTATTAACCTTTTATTCTCTAAATGTGGATGTCATAATGTGGTAACTAAGCCTGGCTAACATACTCGAGAAGGGGTCTTACAAGCGTCATGTAGAGGGCTTTAAAACATAAGAGTTTTAAAGTTTCTTGGACCAATGATCACGAAAATACGTTGCTGAGGAGACGAGCTCGGTGTTAATGAGCTAGGGAAAATGCTTTTAAGAGTATGTTATGGCTTCATATTTTTTCTACATTAAGCTTTAGAAAAATGTACTGGCACCAAATGGAGAATTTATCAAATCGGAGACTTAATTTACCTTGAGAATCTCATGTCATCTGCATATACTCATAGGTCAGTTTCGGTAAAGATATACCTATACTTGACATCAATTATGGCCAAAGTAAAAAGCAGCGACCCTAAGTGACTACTCTGCGGGATACTAATCGAGCTTGACAATAAAGATCTGAAATAGACACAATAGTGGCGATTGTCAAGGTAAGATTTTACCCAAGAAATAAATCGTACCATTACTTACTTAGCGGCCCTTGTATAGGCCGAATAGTTCGGCATTATATTGTACCTTCTCCTCCACTTCCCGTCTATACAAACGGGACCAAATATCACTCGAAGAACTTTTCTCTCAAAATAACCAAGGGCATCCTTATCCGATTTTGACAAAGCCCATGCCTCTGCGCCATACAGCAGGACTAGGATGATTAATTGTCTTATAAAGAGTTACCTTGGTAGTTCGAGATAGGACTTTGCTACTCAATTGCCGTTTTAGCCCATAGAAATAACGATTGGCAATAGTAATTCTTCGTGTGATCTCCCTACTGATGTCATTTGCGGAGTTCACCATAGAGCCTAGGTAGACAATATCCTTTACTACCTCAAAATTATATCTGTCTATTGTGGCGTTCTGTCCAAGACGCCGATGTTGGGTGTCCTTTTTTGTAGACAGCATATATTTTGTTTCGCTTTCATTGACCGCTAGACCCATATTTGCTGCCTCGATCTCAATACTGTCAAATGGCCAATTGACGGGCCGCTGAGTTCTTTCAATTATGTCAATGTCATCGGCATAAGAGAGTACCATGTTGTTGTACATATTGCACAGATTGTACCTCCGGTGTTGGTTTGTGAATTTCGTACAATTCTCTCAGGTACTATGTTAAAGAGATCGCATGTTAGCGCGTCGCCTTGTCTAAAACATGTCCTGACATCGAACAGTTTGGTGATGTTCTTACCGACTTTGATGTAGCAGAGAGAGTTCTCCATCGTCATTCTGCGAAAACGGACGAACTGGGCAGTGATGCCAAGACTAGACATGGCTCTGTAAAACTCGTCTCTATACACGCTATCATAGGCAACTTTGAAATCGATGAAAAGGTGGTGCCTATCGATTTTATATTCAAGGGTTTTTTTTTCCAAGATCTGCCGTATTATGGAAATTTGGTCAATGGTGGGCTTTTCCAGCCTGAAACCGCATTGATAAGGACTAATCAGTTTGTTGACGATCGGTTTTAGACATTCATATAATACGACAGACAGGATGTGTCTGTTGAGGAGACTTATACCTCTGTAGTTGGCGCGATTCAGAGGATTTCCTTTCTTCAAGATCGGGCAAACGATGCTGCGGTTCCATTTATCGGGCATATTTGCAGATGAGCTGGTGCATGGTCCTTACCAACTCATCTCCTTCTGCATTGAAAAGTTCGGCTTCAGTAGATTTGTTGGATCTGAGTTTAGATATCACTATCTTCACTTTATTCTGATTAGGTTGACAGGACTCCTGACTATCATCATCACTGTCGAATGGCTCATTCTGCCTTTAGCAATCTACAGAAGTACTCCTTGCATATCCTCAGCACCGACTGCGATTCTACTACTATGTTGCCATTTTCGTCCATGCAGGTTTCTGTGTTGGTTTTGAAATTCTGTCATGTTCTTTTTACCTTTCGGTCAAATTTTCGAACATCATTCCTGCAATAAAGTCTCTCAATCTCCTCGATAGAGCGTCTCTCATGCTCCCTTTTCTTTTTTCTGAAAAGTCAATGTTCCTTTTTTTCTAGTCCTTCTATACAGAGCGGATGATATACGAATCTTACCATAGTAAAGGGAAGTAGCCATTCTTGAGAATATTGATTTTTCCAATCACGGACTATAAAGTTATATAACATTTATTATATAACAGGATTTAATCCAACTGTCTATGGAGAATGTTTTAGTGCCACTCAGCTGGTTTAGACCGGAAGCTGATAATCACTTATTGACACAAAGTGAGACTTGTCTTCCACAAAAGCTGATATTCGCTTATGAATATGTTACGAAGCGAGGATGCAGCAACATGAGATATTAAGACAAGAAACAACTCTGTCAAGACAACAAGTTTTACAAGTTGTCTGCAAGATATGTGTGATTAGGTGAAAGTGCACCCGATAAATTCGATTAGTACAGAAACAGAAATACGCATTTATGTATTTATAGGACGCGGACAGCTCTTTAAGTGCTATGGCCTAGCTTCTCGCATCCACCATATAGTCTGATGTACATGATAAATACATATTACCCATAATAATTTACCCAAAGTGGTTTAGAGCAGTAGTAGCGGAATACCCTGGTGTGTAACTTAAGAAATACAGGAGGTAGCTTGCATCATGTGCACCAACTTCAGAACTAAGGAAGTAAGGAACGAATAATTACTGCTAGGTTAGTTTTATTTTTTATTTTCTTAAATCACAGCAAAGCTACACCTGAATCCTCACACCTTAATGGGCATTCTCTGCGTCGGAAATATCTTCACACAGAAAAATTTGTGTAATTTCCGTACAATGTAATTTTATTACATTTTTTTTATGATTATTAGCTCCTCTGGTTTATTTATTTTTATTTCTGCCCAAAAAAGGTACACAAGGACACTTTTGGAGCAATCATCATACCTACACCATCAAATGCAAATTTTCTCAACTCCAAATGGCCCCCTTGAAACGACATAACAAAGTGAAAACCATCTTTTCCCTGTCACAAGTGAAACTCAAAGCCAAATGAAAAAAAGGAAGAAAAACAAGGACAACAACGAGTTGAAAAATATTTTCCACATCATTTCTCGCCCCCAAAAACGTTATCTTAACAAAGTCCAGGACATAACAGAATGAAAGCATACAAGCGACAGGGGAGCAGCGCTCCTTTCCCCCCAACAAAAGAGGATAAAAAACCACACTTTACAAACTGGCAATATCGTCGCATTTATCCTGTCGCACATATTCACTCTATGTACCTACCCTCGTACCGGGTATGCCGACAAGGATGAAGAGCGAAAAACTGGTATTGAGGGAGTCCTTGCGCACATACTTGAATGGTAATTCATTTAAATGTTATATTACCATATCCCCATGTCACTTACGCTTACATTGCGGTTTTTCAGGATACAATCGCAGCAGCAGCAGTCAAAATACCGCGTGTCGTTGTAGTCATCATCCATATTGCCATCCTTTCCATGTCCTTAACGATAAGAATGTATGACTTGTGTGCGCGACTATGGGGAAGTGTGATATTGTTATGTTCCTGTCTGACTGAAGTCAGAGTAGTGGTTTCTACTACCGTGTCACTGTCCCCCAGTGCAATTGTCTAGTGTATCATATAATATTATAAAAATCATCGCTGAGAGTTTTAATAAGTCACTGGGGGTGGTTAGACAGCACCCCATCAACACTGAGTCAGTGATGATGGATAACTGACAGGATGATTATAAATGGTTGTCATTTCAGTTTGTAGGTATGATGTCCTATAAAATTAATAAAAAAACAAAAAAAGAAGGGGGGAAGTTCCGCAGTAGCAAGGATAAAGAACGGAAATGGATGTATACACATGCGTTTGTCCTTATTTTATTTGCAAGGCTGTTGGTGCTTCCTCGCTCGGTCAGTGAATGTTATTTTGTTCCCTCAATTCTTTTTTTCATTTTTCCATCCAACTAACGACATGGAATGTTCTTCATGGATGACGATACGGCATCCCTTTTGCAAGACGTGGAAAAAATATTTTATTTTTCTTTTGACTTCTGGCCTTCTTTCGAGAACGTCCGGATTATGATTTGAAAAAAGAGTAATTTGTCGGTTTTATCTGAGGATTTTATGTGCCTTCCCCAAAGGACTACAAAGTTGGTCGACATTTATTTGATGACAGTATTTACTTATGTTTGTTTTGCAAAGGAGTTTCATATGATGGATAAGTGGGAGAAAGAAGGTAGAACACGACTAGACTAGTTCCGAATAAAAAACACAGTTCCGTCCTTGGAAATGGGTTCGTCTGTCGTCTACTAATTTAGATCGATCGAATCAAAGTTTTGTCAGAGCATATGCTTTAAAACGCAACAACAGCCAGTCTAAAGTGTATTACTATTCAAGAACTACGAAAAATGACCACCAATCAGTCGGCCTATCTATCACTCAGCGGTACAGGGAAGGGTAAAAGAAATAGCTTTCCTACATTTTGTGAGAAAAGCGCGAACTTCTGTGTAGCTGACAAACTTTACAAGGCCATATCTAACGAAAAATCAGGCGTGTGTGCTCACAGAAAAAGCAGCTACACAGAGAACGAAGAATAAAGAACTCTTTCATTACTACAAAACTTTTTCCGTGAAGCTCGGCCTACAGCAGTGCAGATATAATGGAGAGGCAAAGAAGGAGAACCAGAGAAAACTGAACTACATATGCCATATCAATAAGAAGTAGTACAGCACACCAAGTCTTGGGATAAAGAAAAGAAAGTAATATTCACCCTGTAAGAGAAAAAGAGAAACACCACCTCATTAAACTTTTAAGTCTCATCATCATCATCAGTTTGACTTCGTTCTTACTAAAGATATTTCAAAAAGTCTTGCCTATGACTACCTAAGAATGAATACTTCTCTACCACAGTTAAGACGCATACCGAAGATCTATAAAAGCTGATGATCACGATGCACTGGACTGCAGGGAAATAAGAATATGCGCCTTAAAGCAATTAAGAGGAGTCCTCCGAAGGAAGTGAGGGTTTCGCATCCAATTGAAGTATGAAATATCGAAAATTAAGTCTACTGAAACGGTACGTGGGACAGAGAACTATCACAGTAAACATCACTTGCGGCTGTCCGTATGAAGAAGTTTTCTCACCACTCATGCGGAGTCTAGTTGTAGACAAATCACACAGAAATGTCGAGACATAACACTATATAGGAGATTCCTTTGTAGGAGATGTAATAGGCAAAGCGACTTGAACACTTATGCTGTTCAAGATGAGCTAGAGCTTAACCTGGAAACGTAGCTCATCTTCACTGAAGTTAATAAACACTCTGATAGCAGGACCCACCAAGTCGAGGCTAGTATAGGAATATCTGACTAAGATCGTATAAGTAGAGGGAAATGAAGCAGCTGATTCACCCCGTTCTTTGAACTGGAATAATTCTGCTGGATAAATCAGCAAAAAAGAGAGCAAATGAGTTCAGCATTGGAATAATATTCTAAACAGTTAAAAAAAACTTTTGGGAAATTATAACCAAAAGAAATAAAATCTACTTGAACTTTATTAAAAATCTAATTCGCATTATTACAGGCAAACTAACGGGTCAGTATACACTTAAGAAGTACCTCAAAAACTCGTTATAGAAGAAGATGGACGCTGCTCAATCTGCAGGTACTGCACTCTGTTTCTTAAAGCAATTTGTCTGAAAGAGGTGCAGTAATTTTAGTATGTCATTGATTGGAGCGCACGCTTAAGCACATCGGTGTTACTCTAGACCAAAAATTCAATTCAATTTTAACTCTCACTTAAAACAAAAAAACTAACTTAACAATGTGAATTCTGTGGGTGTGTAAGACTTTCACCGGGAGGAAGTGGGCCCTCAGAGGTCTAGAATAATCCAATGGACCTGCCTCAATATTACTGCTCCTATATGTCAAGGCACCTCCATGTCGGCAACGCGTATGCTAGGTTCTCCGGCTCAACTGCCGTTTTGGGAATAAAAAAAATTAAATTAACATAATCTACTCTCAATATGTTCCTATTTGTACATGACATGACTATGAGATTTTATTTAAGAATATAATATAACATTAAATTCTCTGAGAACCAATTCAGCATTTTAAGTAACTTTGCCACTTAACTGAATTTTTCATTTACATTCATATAATTTTACAGCAATTGTTTTCGTCAGGGTTTACAACATTTTCAATTTCTATTCATCATAGGACAATTGATTTTCATTTAACTTGCAATGCTAATGATCTGAAATACAATTTATTTCTCCTCGTGATGTCCATAAACAAATTTTTTTTTAACTTTTCGAATTGCTACATGCGACCTCATTACGCATCCTGATATACTAAAGCATGTTCTATGTTCCAAGTAACATGACATGACTCTTGAACCTGTTTCCAGTGCTCATTTGCATCCAAATCATATTCCAGTTCCGTATCTTATGGGATTGATGAGCAGAAGAAAAGGAAATTTGATTTACGAATTTCTCAGAAAATTGCTTACGGGTGGATTCAAGTACTCGTAGCATGTGCATGAGTTTGTATGGATTGTTTAACATGCGAGAGGAACAAACAATGCTACTTATTTGTCGATTCCTTTAAATAAATTAAATTTTGCCTCCTATAACATATTTTCGTTTTCATTTTGAAAACAAATTTTAAAAATTCGTAATTTCTCATGAGTAGAAAGACCTCCTCCTTCTTCTTATTTCGGCGCGGCTATGATCTGAACTCGAGGGATTTTAACCCGCCCACTTCACTGTATTTCTACTGATCCGTCTATGTGGCTCACCTGTTTGCTCCAGAAAATATCGGCAGTACTCCCGACTTTGGATCCATTCATTACTGAGGCAAACCAAATGCTGGTGTAGTTGCATTCGTGTGATCATGGAGTTTATGGGATTGCCTTTCTTTCGCGATTTCTCTGAAATGTTCACTGATATTGTCTTTTTAACTGGGTTTAAATGATCTCTTCCTTAAACATAACTATACCAGAGCCGGTCGCGCTCTTTTTTTTCGTGAGATGGTTGCTTTGACATAAAGGCTTTCACGGATGTCCGAACTTCTTATTTGACAAGCTTTGTTACTCCTACTGTAATGCGAAACATCTCATCTCAGCTGCCGTTCATTTACCCTCATGCGTTTTGTACATTGCCCTACACTGTGAACTGTATGTGAGTGTTGGATACACAACTGTAGTGAAAACCTTCCCTCTTAGTTTAGGGGGAATTTTCAGGTCACAGAAGATAGTGCAGTTTTCCCGCCACTTCACTCACCCTAAGCTTACGCGATGATTGATGTCGTCGTCATATGTTTCTTCACTATTTCGCATTTGGGAAGTACTGTTTTATTCAAGTAAATGTCTGTCTGTCTGTTTCAAAGAGCATGCAGCACAAGTACTAGAACATCAACCCATACGACAGGTGCTCATTGCAGTGACATAGGACTCTCACTTATGATCGCTCCATCTTCAGCAAAGAATAACTGATGCTCCTTGGGGTCCTTGATAGTCAAGGACTACAATAAAGAGCAACGGATTTAATGTGCTTCTCCCGTGAACCCCAACTTTGGTTGCGAACTCTCCGGCTACTTTAGCGGAGCATCTTACTCTTGTCTTTCTTCCCTCGTATTTGTCCATGATTATCTATCTGTACGTAGGTTGTCTGTCAAATGCTTTTTCATAGTCGAGCAATACAATTTGCAATTTCTTTATAAAACCAGAGTATTTTCCCATTATACTTACACTTTGGATTGTATCTGCTTTTGATTTACCCATGACAAACCCGTACTGATAATCAAATAGCTTTATTATATTTTGTATTCGGCCATTTATAACCCGCTCAACGATCTTCATGGTGCGTGACATCAGCTTGATTGAACGGTAATTATCATAGTCTCTAATATTATTCTCCCCTTTGCACATAGGGTGAAGATAAGTTTCCTTCCATTGATTCGGTATTGGATCACCTCTTATATGTTTGTATATGAGAATCTTGAGCCACCTGAACCATATGTCTCCCATATTTTTCCAGAACTAACAGTGCATCTCGTTTGGGCCACCCGCTTCTCGTTTTTTAGAATATTTGACCAACTCACTAACTTCTTCGACTGTCAGATATTTCCTCACAGTTACTCTTGGGAGGCATAGCCGGGGAAACTGCTCATTCAAAAGTCCTTCACAATACTGTCGCCACCTATGTGGTATTTTTTCGTAATCCACAAAAAGTTGACCTAAGAGACGTTATTTTTCATCGTACAAATACAAATATATATTAGCAGGAGACAGTGTTGCTGAGCGATCCCCTCTCTCAGGATCAATTTGCAATCTCATACCCGAGGCTTCATGAAATGAAAGTCAATATGAGTTTCATTTCCACCACTGCTGTAAGTAATCCGGTGGCAGATTTTTTCGATGAACATGGTATTTGACACGATAAGGCCGTGTGTTCTAAACATGCTTAGGATCACCGGGAAGGTTCATATTTCCTGTAACAAACACAAACTCTTCTTTTGGGACGTTATTTAGGAGATTGTGATAATTTATCCAAAATGCATCTTTTTCCCTCTGCTCGTACCTACTTTAGGGAGCATATGCACTAACAATAATTCATACTTCTCATTGCATCACCAATTTGAGAGACGTCAAACGAACGCTGGACTTCGAGATGATCAAGACGTTGCCAAGTAGCTCTGCTGCAAGGATGGTACCGATTCCGTTTTCACCCTGTTTGGTTCCGTAGTACACACAAGATGTCCACTCGCCTATAAACAACTCGAGTAGAAACACCCATTTTACAGAGATCTGTATTTTCATTAAGTTTCCTTACATATAACATTTTTAAATCCTCTGAACCGTCAATGAATGAGTATCAATTGCAACATCGGGTAAATTTATTAAATAATTACAAATACAAATATTTGGCGCAACAGCTCTTTAAAGTGCCAGGGCCTAAGCTTCTCGCAACCACTCATGTTGTGTGCGTTATATTTTCCACACGAATGGAAGGGACCTACAGTTTAATGCCGAATCCGAACGGCGATTTGAGAAGCTTTTTCGTGACAACAATACTCTCGGATGTTTGTCAGACGCTCGCGAGAGGAGGGACCGTGAAAAAACTTTTTGGTATTTTCTGGGATTCGAACTTGGAACCTCATGCGTAGTGATCCGACACACTAACCACTTACGCCACGGCGTAAGGTATAGGTATGTCACAAAGAAGCTATAGGTAGTCTGAAATTTGTGTGTGCATACAAACCTATGTAGATTTATGTAAGTGTACAAAGGAAAAGTGAAAGTATTTAATATACCCAGCATGACGAGAATAATGTTTTAAGTTAGTTAGAAACTTTTTGATATGTAATTGTCAGGAAACATTCTCTCCGAGATGGCACCAACTTGGTGTGCTGATAAAATATAATTATACAAAAGAGCTTTCACTTTTTCTACAGACAGGAATAGAAACGAACCGATAAAGTCTAATCAGTCTTGGATATTCCTTAAAAAAAAAGTAAGTTTTCCTACGATTCGAGTATAGGTTGACAGTTGACGGTTTGTAAAACGCTACACACACACCTTTCTTGTACCCACATGAGGCTTCCTCTTTTTAAATTCGAGTAGGTAGATGACTACGTGGGCGCGGTGGCGTAAGTGGTTAGTGTGTCGGATCACTACGCGTGAGGTTCCAAGTTCGAATCCTACAAAACACCAAAATGTTTTTTCACGGTCCCACCTCTCGCGAGCGTCTGACAAACATCCGAGAGTATTGTTGTCTCGAAAAAGCTTCTCAAATCGCCGTTCGGATACGGCACTAAACTGTAGGTCCCTTCCATTCGTACGAAAAATATAACGCACACAACATGAGTGGTTGCGAGAAGCTAGGCCCTGGCACTTAATGAGCTGTTGCGCCAAATATTTATTTTTTTTTTTTTTTTGGTAGATAGACCTCACCCTCATGAGCAATTAGTGGTTCATTCAAAGTAATAATTTTGAACTTGTTCATTTCACTGGTGTATTACTTCTTGTACTGAAAACTATCCTTTGTAAAATATTCTGTAAGTGTTCAAGATTTAGGACTTGCTGACGGTACTGAAAGTAAAACAGAGCGAAAGTGAGAATGTTCACAGTGCTACTTGTATAAAGAAAAGTTCCTACATAACTTTCGTCTGGACAATTTTGTTGTGATTTTCCAAAAAAACTGACAAAAAATAGATTTTGTCTGGAATTTTCCAATATACCGCCTGGAACTCTATTATAATGTCCCTTAGTTTTTTTTTTTTTCAAAACAAACAAATAGATAGATTTTACGTCGTCTTAATAATCTGTACAAGATGCTTAATCAACATGAATTTTGATATTTGCTTACCCAGATTTGAGTCTTTGGGTAAGGAATGGTTTCAAAGTAAATGTACAACAATTTATAAATAGAGGTCTGTATTTTCATTTCTTTACCATTGTAATTGTCGTTACAGAAATGACATCTTAGTACTACGGTTGTAAGCAATTTCTTTTTAGAAAATCGATTGAGATAGAGGTCCAATACCAAGACTTTATAATGGAATCTAAGTTACTTAAGGTAAGTACTAAAGTAAGCAATTCCAGTATCTTGAATTGGACGAACACTACGATGGGTCAAACGAACTAAATTAAAACAAATGAAGAAAGTGGTAGAAAATAAATTAGGTAGCATTTAAACATCATTCAAAGTTCACCTTCGTAATTGAGGGAATAGTTGTGAGAATAAAAACGATGGAAGAGAAAAAGGACTACAGAACATGACACTCTCTCCACTTTAAATTAAAACAAAATTTCTATAACTAATTTTCTACAAAAATGTATAATAAAAAAAAAAATCAAAATGTAGAGTTGCAAAAATATGCAAATATGCAATATTATGTACTGTAAAAATAAAATATCTTTTCGAGTTCATGGGTATTGGTTGGCAGGGAAAAGAAGAGCATTTTTTGTTTTATAATTCTTGCGTAAAAAAGGGGTAATGAATACCCTTAACATATTTACACACAGTGAGGGTGTTGAAAAGGATAGATAGAGAGAAAAATTTGGTGCAGTGGTTTGAAACTTAAACCTTTATATTACAGAACATTTTTGGGGTGGCGTCCAGATAACTGGAGAGAGTTTTTGTTATTCTTGTCTTTGCTTTTAATTCAGAGTATTTTTTTCCCGACTACTGATGTCATAGGCATATCAATCATCCAACAGAGTGAACAGTTTTTCCAACCATATGACCAAGCAAGTGGTATGCCTTCACAGTAGTGTTCATACAAGCTTCGGCAATTAATCGGGCCGACTTTTCATATTTCATGAGAAATAACTAAATGCTTGCTGCCATCGGGACTTGAACCATGAACCATTAGCGTGGCAATTGGCAACGTTACAACTGCACCATTTGCACGACATTGGATGGTGTCGAAAATCAGTGGGTTTTAAAATGCAGAACAA
Organism: Brachypalpus laphriformis; assembly: GCA_945910035.1. NCBI lineage: Eukaryota > Metazoa > Arthropoda > Insecta > Diptera > Syrphidae > Brachypalpus > Brachypalpus laphriformis. Next base: position 43,493,848 of record OX246753.1, read on the forward strand.
AATACTTATTTAATATTAAAAAAGTGAACTTCATACTAACAGTCAATTACCCTATACTATTTGTGTTTCAAATTTAGAGTATGTGTCCACAAAGGAGCAGTATCTGGAAGAAGGATGGAAAGTATTCTATTTCACCAAGACAATTTGTCTATATGTATACTCTCTTCAAATGCAGATTTAAATAAAGCTATAAGCATAGGCCATTGGGGCCAATACGAAGCCATGCAGCCAAGTAGGTATTCAACCCTCTTTACTGTAGTTACAAGGAAATAATTAAGAGAAATCTCTGATACATTTTTTGAAGCTGTCTAGCCTCATGGAGGACCAGATAATGATTGGATTGATTCTCCAATCGTTTGTAAGGATCTCAGCATTTTCCTGAACTTTAAACATACAGATGCATACATACATATTGGTGCAACCACTCTTGTTGTGTTCGTTATATTTTTCGCACAAGTGGAAGGGACCTGCAGTTTTGTGCCGTATCCGTGGGGCAATTTATATTTTGGTTTTGAGAAGCTTTCTCCGAGAGTATTGCTGCCGGATGTTTGTCAAACTTTCGCGAGAGGCGAGACAGTGAAAAAACGTTGAGGTGTTTTCTGGGATTCGAACATTGATCCTCACGCGCATTGGCCTGACATACTAACCACTGCGCCACGGCGCCTAATGGTCAGGTTTACATTTTTTTTATTCATTGCAATATCTTTAATTAAGTTAAATCTGCACTGAAGGCAAACCAAAATGCGTATAAGAGATTCATTCAAGAACTGCTTAAACCATTGTATGTACAATGCTTAAACTCATTTGGACATTGGAATCATCTCATGCAATGCAATGCTCAAAAAGTGTATTCTAAAAAAACAATTGGAAACAAAATAAAGAAAAACAGAATTTGAAAAATGATTCTTTTCAAAATATTAACTTGTTTCGCAGCGTGTCACACACGGGGGTAGGTCAACTCTTTATCCTTCTTGATTTTCTCCCCCAATTGCAACTCATCAGGAAGAATCCAAAATACAAATATTTTATTTCCTTAATACGTGAACTCGTCATGAGGGGGAGAATTTCAATGTTCTATTATTGTGAATTTCATAGTTCGATGAAACTGCCTGCAAAATGACTTTGTCAACTTCTCAAGTAGAAGTTGATGAGACTTCCAATCTGTAACTTTTCGGAACTGAAAATTTGTTTCATATGTCTATGCTTAGAACACATTTCTTTTGATAACTCCGAAATTTTTATATGAAAAAAAAAAATTATACAGCGAATTCATAAAAGAAACAATACAGTATAATAGTAGTTTTTTGCAAAACAAAAATAAAATGAAATAATATTATTCTGAACAATTTGGACATATTTTATTTTGGTACTTGATCCTTAATTTTTTATCCCGGCTTCTTGGACAAAATGCACACCTACCCGCGGTAGTAGTTGGTTTTGTTTGCTATTATGCTGCTGGGGTTATTTTTAGTATACCTACTGCATATTGTCTCGCGGAGTTCACGCCTCAAAGATGGAGTTTGTAAACCACGTTTCACATGTGGTTTTAGTAAATCTAGTGCTAGTTTTTTCAAGTATGTTCTTCTGTATAATAAAACTGAGTACTTGTTACATTTACTAATAAATAGTTTAATAAGACTAACATACTCACATTAAGAGAAAACACTGAAATAACGTTTTTTACTATATTCGTATTCTGCTACACTGGGGTACACCAGTATCCCAATATCAAATTTCGGCGCAATGACAAACACTCCGCGCGCCGTCAGTATCACATACGAACTAATGCAACTACTACTACTCAGACGCTCAAGCTTGCAGCTCCATCTGTTACCGATTGGCAGCAATTTAAAAAAAAGGCTGGGGTTCAATGGTACCCCAAGTAGCATTCCAGGGGTAAGTATGGTATCATGTAATAATTAGTAACAGAAGACAAAGGATGATAATAGGAAATAAGTGAAAATATTCCGTCCATGTGAATTTTTCTACGTAAAAATAAACGGAAATGTCGACCGAAAAGGTCTATATTTCTAGAACGAATTTTGGGGGTAAATATTGATTTCAGATTTCAATATATCTGAGAAAATATACATTTTATTCATACCTAGTAGCTACACTTAATTGGCAAAGAAGTCTACTAGATGTCACGAAGATACGGTGATGCATCGGCTAGTGGATTGTAAGATCATTTTCAGAAAGAGATTCTATCTTGTACTGCATTGAGTACTTAAATATGTTGAGCGAAGAATGAAATTGCACAAATGCTCACAGAGTATAAGTTAAAATGTTTGAGCATTATATGGTAAGGTTCGAGACATGGACAATATTTGAACCAAATTGACAACTTACTCGCCTGTTCGAGCAGAGTCTAGAGCTTAAACAAAAAATGTATTTTGTTATTTAATTATGTACTTTTTAGCAAAAATATTTACTCCAAAAAACGTAAAGCGGTTGGGCCAGATGAGATGCCCTCTGAGTTCTGCAAAAAGATGAGAGGCATCGGGTTCAGATGGCTTCTAATTCTCATCTCCAAATTTATCAGAGGTGATCCAATACCGAATCAATAGAGGGAAAGTTACCTTCTCCCTGTATACAAAGGGAAGGGTGATAACTGCCGTTCGACCAAGCTGATGTCACACACCATGAAGATCGTTGAGCGGGATTAGGTGGCCGACTGCGAAAAATAATATGTCTTTCCGATGATCAGTGCGGGCTTGTCGTGGATAAATCAACCACAGATACAATCGAAAGTATAAGGATCATAATGGAAAAACATCGTGAATCTTTAAAGGATTTGCATATTGGTTGACTTTGAAAAGCATTCGACAAACAACCATAAGATCTGATATGGGTGGCGCTAAGACATCGACGGGTTCCAGAAACCTATGTACAGATGATCATGGATATGTACGAAAAAGCAAAGAGTAAGATGTCCCGCTGGAGTAACCGAAGAGTGCCCAATCAAAGTTGGGGTGTATCAGGGAAGCGTCTTAAGTCCTTTGCTCTTTATCCTACATCCCTGCAAAAAAAAGACAGAGTACTTGTGCTGCCCGTTCTCTGATCCACTTAGGTCTATTCCAGACATTTATTTGAGTGCAAAAATGTTTCCCAAGTGCGAAATGTTCAAATATCGGGGATCAATGATCAATAGCAAAGCAACCTGTAATGACGACATCAATTATCGCGTAAGCGTAGGGCGGATGAAGTGGCGAGAAAATTCCGCTATCTTCTGTGACAGAAAAATGTCCCCAAAGTTCAAAGGAAGGCTCTACACCGCAGTTGTACGTCCAGCGCTCAAATACGGTTCACAATGTTGGACGATGTACAAAAAGTATGAGAGTTAATTAACGGCAGCTGAGATGAAGATGCTTCGCATGACAGCAGGAGTGACAAAGCTTGATCGAATAAGAAGTTCGAAGATCCGTTGACGCCTTCACGTCAAGAAACCATTTTAGGAAAAATAAAGCGTAACCAGCTCAGCTGGTATTGCCACGTTCAAAGAAGAGATCATTTGAACCCTGGTAAAAAGGCAATATCAATAAACGTTCCAAAGACATCGCGAGGCAGTAGCGGCAGGCCTATAGACGCCTGGATCACACAAATGCGACGACATCGGCATTTCGTTGGCCTCAATAACCGAATGATTCAAAATCGAGTGGCCTGCCGATATTTTCTGAGGTCAAATAGGCGAACCCCACAGGCGGATCGGTAGAAATGCGGTAAAGCGGGAGTGTTATTATCGCTTGTTTTCGGATCATAACCTCGCCGAAAAAGGAAGAAGAAGATGTACTTTTGAGCACATCTAAATACATTAAAGCTAGTTTGCACCTAAAAGCAAAGACTGAGAAGCAAAATTTATAAAATAACTTTTGTTCTTCTACTGTAGGTTTCGGAAAAATGGTTATCTATAGATCCTCGGCCCTTGATGTTACTAGTTTCTTCTTTTTTTTTTTAAGACTATTCCTGCCCAATGGCCGACACTGCGACCTAGAGGATCTATTATGTCAATGTTGCTTTTACGTCAAAGATCAATACTACTTCTTTTGTAAAGTAGTGGAGTTGCCTCTATTACAGAGACAGCGCGCCGTCTTAACCAGCATAGTGCCGGACGTTCACGGCAACTATGCTGGAAAGGTTTGTCCTCACCCCGACAGAAACTGCACTCTATCTCTTGAGTCTCTGGGTTTACCTTGTTGAAATAGTATCTCAACGCACAGTAGTCTATAAAGATGCCCTAGTGGGCATCAACATTGTTGAAGCAGTAATTCCTTAAGAATGTATAAAGCTTCTTCTTCTTCCTTTTCCAACGATGTTATGATCCGAAAACAAGGCATCATAACCCTCCCACTTGACCGCATTTCTACTGATCCGCCTGTGTTGTTCGCCTCTTAATGCTATATAAAGCATAAGTAACTCAATAGTCCCTTTTTCGAGTTATACTATAAATCATTATTATTTACCACTGTTGCATCTCAAAAACATGTTCAGAAAATATTCTGAAAAAAGAAAAACATTTAAATATTTCCAAGACTGGTGTAGAAACATTGTCACAAAAGCGCTTACCACGATACCCTGAAGTTTTTAGGTATATTTAAACAATACATACGAAATTGAATACGAGGAAATAAGGTAAATCTTTTATTTAAACCACAAATAATTTCTAAGGAAATGTTATATAATGGATCCCTCAGTTTATGGGCCTTGAATCCCGTTAGATGCAGTACTAAAAAATGCTGAATATTTTTATATTGCGAAGTACCTAAGCAAGAAATATAATTCACTTCCGTTGTCAAAACAAAACGAAATTGATAGTGTACAAAAAAATTTGCTCAATTTCTGAAAAAATATTTGTAAATAGAATAATCAATTTTTGAAGCGAATCTCCATACAAAAAAAAAAATAAACATTGTCCTACATACTAGGCCTATAAATTTGTTTTAATGCAATGTTTGGAAAGAACATAAAGCCGGATAATTTAAAATTTGATAATTTTCCCTATACCGACAGAAAAAAAAATAAAAAATTTAGCCGCACATCCTTACAAAAAAGTAAATCAATATTCTCGTTCCTATAACTTCAAGTTCATAAAATATTCCTCTCATTGAACAAAACCAATTTACAACCATAAATCACTTTAATGTTTGCTTTTTTTCTTACCCCAAAATTTATTGAATACTAGCGGCCACAGATTACCAACAAGTGACAACCATAAATACGTCAGCGTACCCTAATCGGGGCCAGCCAAACAAGCTTTAGCCAATAAATCACAACCGACCTTCTCAAACAATAAATAATCCATCATAGATACAACATAACCAAAAAAAATAATAATAACCACAAAAACCCAACACAAAAAAGTTATTATTTACTTATCTCTAGCCCAGTCGACCTCAGAAAGAAACAAAAAAAAATGTTTTCCCTCCAACATTCATTTTCATCTAAGAACATCCTCATTTATAGCCTTCCACGTCCACCCAACGCTCGCCCACCCATTCACCTCGGGCTAAACAAGGTAATCTCAACACGTACGTATACGGGACGCAGTCACATCCGACATTGGTCTGAGTGGAATACAAAAATTGCATGGGCGGCTATAATACGCTAACTTGTCCTACTTTAGGAACCGGCGAAACCTCTATTTTTGGCCACCACAAAACAACGGAAAAATAATTTCTTATTCTCTGCGTGTATGGTAAAAGGACAAAAGCCTTTAGGATACGTACCTTTATTTACACTGCAGATGAAAACCCTCGAAAAATATCCAAAAATCTTTTTTTTCTGTGTTGGCAGATGAATGGGAGTGAGGTGGAAGCACCCCTCAAGACAGAAGGCAGACGTGTATCTACAAACACGGTGTTGTTTAACACTTTTTGACAGTTGTACACTTGATTACACCATGTGTTACACTGAATCACTCACAACGATACAGATAGGAAGGCCAACATGAGAATGTTGTCCTCCTTTGAAATAATCAAGATTTAGGCATTCCTTTTTTCACTCTCATTTACCCTTGATACGGATCGGGGATTTTGTATCTTCTTAAGGCAGAAATTGAATTTCTTTTATTTCAATTTATTTATTTATTTATTTATCATTGCACTTCATTTTTTATGTTTTATTTTTAGAACCTTAGCGACAAATATTTGGCAGTGTCTGTTCATGATCATGAAATTTTCTAACTTAAACTAACATAAAAGAAAATCTCAAACACTCACGCACTCGAATTCGAAAAGAGATATTTTGCTTCATTCTTATATTTTTTTTCGCTATGTAAAAACACTTAAGCACGCAGACGACAGGATGGCCCATTCATTTCGCTTAGCTGTCGTATGAAATAATTTTTCAGTTGGCACTCGAGAAATGAAAATAATTTTTTTTAAAACTTTTTTTTGGCACAAGGATTAATAGTGAATTTATCTGAATTTATTCTTTTCGCATTCTAATGAATACTCGCACTACAGGCAGCTTTTTTTCATATTATATTCTTATTCATTTAACTTGGCGGCCTTGTCACATGATTTAGATGATTTTTGATCAAAACTGATAGATATTGGTTCGACGGATTTGCCACGTGATGTTGTCCGAAAACCGAAACCGAAAAGAAAAATCAAAACACCCAAAAATTTCTGAAGAACGCGCCAGATATCCGTGAAATTTTCTGTACCTTGGATTTATCTACATGACGTCGAGCGATTTGTACAAAACGTTCCGGTGGAAAATCTACCGTAAGACTAAACTGGTACAGCTCTCAGCATCTGTGGTGTGTCAAGAAGGAAAAGTTGTATGAGCTTTTCAGCTCTGGGAAATATCTGAATTTTGCGTTCATTTTGCGCATCTCATACAGTTGGTTCATCGCAGGTTGTTATAAGAAACAACCGGTGAATGGGGAAATTTTCTCCACTTTCGCTACGAGGGATGGAAAATTCTTGAATGGCATAATCAGATTCATCGAAAGGAATTTCCCGGTTTTTCATTTTCGATACTCAGTGAATGAGTGCAAATCTCGCCCATCGATTGAGATGAATGAAACAGCTGATTCAGAGGGACTTACGTTGAAATCCCCCGCTACTCTTTCAGAAATTTATGAGTCACTTTTGTTAAGTAAAGGCGTTAGAACATAAGCATAGAAATTAAGTCCAATGTTGATATTTTCTTTTTCTTTTTATTTATGTGACCAAATTCTAAAGCGTAATACATGTGCTAAGTTATATGTCAACAGAAAAATATTTGAGGTAGATAATTTATCCCGTTCCAGAAGTGATGTGGCGATGTAATATATTGTAAGACTAAGACTTAGTGGAAAATACTAATGGCCAAGTTTATTTTTAAATTTCATTGGGGCATTTAATCAGTCAAGGATAAATTGTTGGAATTCCATCTTTTGTGACTAACGTATAGTTACCGATAAGACTAAGATATAAGGTTTTTAGTAATAATTGAAAATAAAAAAAATTACATTGGATTGAGAATTGATTTATTGAATTGTTTTCTTTTTGATACATTTATATGTGATTTTAATTATAACATGGTGACCCACTTGCTATGGCCAATGAATTAATATACTACATCTAAAGTATGGTGGGTAGATATTTAAAAACAAATTTATGATTTTTTTTTTTTTTTCGAGAGCAGGTGAAAAATCTTCCAAAGACATCATAAGGCCCAACCGCGCGTGCTTATGATAGTGTGAGATTTTTACTCAGTAAAAAAACACTTCTCTTCAGAACTAATACTACAGCCAAGCCGACGCTTATGCAGAAGTTTTATTTTCACTTACGAGACTCGTGATTTTTGGGAAAAGATGTTCGTATGTAGTTAAAAAGAAATGTAGCACTTTAGACAGGTTAAATTCCAATGAAAGTTCCTGCGTTTTTTACAACCGGCGTATACTATGACGCGAGGTCAAAAGGTTTTGTCCTTTGCAGACGACGGAATGAATTGTCCCCGTCAAGCAGTTGATTGACGGTACGGTTACAATGGCCGTGAACACGATCTTTGTGTTAAGGCGCAAATTTTGTTATCTCTACGACAAAGCTGGAAATTTCCAGATCTTGATGAATATCTTCATTACGTGCATACCACGGTGCGTTAACGATCGTTCTAAGAACTTTATTTTCAAAAGTATGTATGATGTTTCTATTGCTTTTCTTTGTCCAACCCCATAGTTGTATACCATACGTCCACACAGGCTTTAGCACTTGCTTGCTGCTGGTAAGCAGTTTGTTATGTAGGCTCAACTTCGAATATTTTCCGATTAGCCAGTACATTTGTCGGTATTTGTTTTCGAACTCTTCGCGTTTCTTTTTTACGTGCGATTTCCATTTAAGCTTAACATCTAGAGTCATTCCTAGATATTTTGCTTCGTTCGCGAATGGTATTTGAGCCGAGTTTAGATATACAGGCAATCTATCCACTTTTTTGTAGGCAAAGTAGACGTGAGTAGATTTGCTTTCGTTCAGCACAATACGTCAAAAATTCGTCCAAGCGTGGACTTTATTAATATCAGCAGCTTTCCAGTTGCTGCTTTAATAGTATCGCCCGTTGTCAATATCGCCGTATCGTCCGCAAACGTGGCGACGACGCAGTTTCTTTCCTGCTGGATGTCACTCGTGTGGAGTACATATAGAAGTGGGTCAAAGACACTTCCTTATGGAACTCCGGCCGCAATCTCCTTGAAGTCAGAGTAGTCATTTCCGTGCCTAACACGAAAGATTCTCTCGGTGAGCTACGATCGTAAGATTAGAAAGAGTAGCCGTGTCAGTAATCGTTGCAATTCATACTCCAATCCTTCGTGCCAAACCTTATCGAAAGCTTGTGAGACGTCAAGAAATACACCACAACAAATCTTTTTTTCTTCGAGAGCTTTCTCAATCACGTCAGGTATTTTCTGGATTTGGTCGATTGTAGAATGTTTGATTGTAAATCCAAACTGATGGTCAGGAATGAGACGTCTTTCATCGATTACGGGTTGCAGACGTTTGGAAAGTAGTTTTTCAAATATTTTTGATTTGATATTTGATTCTTATTTCTGAGACGGTATTTGCATATAGAAGAAAATTTGCGAAAAATATTAAGAATTCAAGAAAATATAAAGCAATATTTTTGCAAACAACAAAAGTAGTTTACATTATACGTTGCCAATTTATTTTGATTCCAATGCCTCAAGAAAAGGTATCTTCTTGCCAAACCAAAACTAAAATCCACATTTTATCAGCATACCTATAATTTCTGCACTAATCGTTTAAGAAAGATAAATAGAATTTCTTTGTAGCACTCTGCACTTCGACTTCAATAACTACCAGAGCGAGCTGTTAACATAACAAACCTAAGCGGAATTCGTTAGAAGATTTTTGAATTTGCGGAGTGATATAATCGACTTATAATGGGTGGTTTCAATTGTACTCACCTCTGTAAGAGTTCATCTTCTCTTACCGGTGTTTGCAGGAATCCGAGACTCGAGTAATTGTATCGGTGTATAGTTTTCATAACTCTAAAAGATAATGGGTGGTATTAATGAAAATTTCTCGAAGATAAGTCTCCGAGCAAACACATAGCAATTACGCATCCGTATGAATAAGACTTTACAATAGCAAGTTCAAATATTCGAATTAAGCAATTGCTTGGCATTTGACATCAAACGGCATATTGGGTTAAGTTGAGGTGGCTGCCAGCTTACGTCACACACATAGACCAAGGGAAGTCCATTGTGGTGCCACGAAGGATCATGTATTCTCTGTCTACTTGTCAGAACCACTTTGAGTTTCTAATGAAGCGTAGGAGGCTCCTAATGACTGTGTCTATGAGATCGTCTAAGTCGTTATAACAGAAAGTTCCTAGGTGAAACTTTATTCGATGGGAGAGAGCTGGGGACGCACGAAAAAGTGAGGAATTGCTTCTTCCTCTTCTTTGTCCATGAAGGCTCTGTAAAAATCATTCGAAAATACGCCAAGCCATGTTGCATGCTTACCTACTAGACAGTATCCTGTGATCACATCTATTGTACCGCCAATATACAATCGGTTGAGAGTAATCAGTTTCTTATGGTGTTTCAGATCCAGCCTGGACCAAATCTGCTTATTCGCTAGACATGTTGTACCACTTGTCCACCTAAAATTTGTTCTTTCGATGCACTCAGCTTAAATTTAATAATCATTACTTCTAGAGTACCCTTGTTCGGAAGGATGGGTACATTTGTTAATATTCTGGCGATTTTATCAACCTTACAATTCCCTAGAATATCCATATGCCCCAGCACCCAGTAGGTGAATGTTAAACTGATCCACCATCTCCCCGAGAGATGCTCCACAGTCTAAGGCTAATAATGAATTTATAGAGACCGATTCACAGAATTTGAAGATGCATGACCGAATTATTTTCTTACCCCCTGTTATGATGTTTCAGGGTGAACAGCTATACTGGCTGGCATTTGGTGCTCCGATTATGCACAAAAACGGTGATCATTGAACTTTACCTAGATTGCCATGGTTTATGGCTCTTTCTATGACAGTCCACCAGACAACTTCTCTGTAAGTAAGTATCGGTCTAAAGACCGAGATTCAGAGCCAGTGAGTTATGCGAGGTTGCAAGCCCCATCTGTTTCCGATGACTTTCTAGCAAGAGAAGAGTGCTACTGTAGCTTTTTTGACTCTTTCTTGAATGTCAGGTTTCCATCTTCATTTTTCATATCCAAAAGAGGACTCTGATATTTTGCATGGTCCGAGAAAGTTGTAACATTAAGAAAAGGAGGAACGGCAAACGGAATTTATATTTCCTTGAGAAGCATACCAGTTCAATTTTATTGGGGTTTACATCCAAACTACACCGAATCGCCAATCTGGTTAACTTGTTTAAAGCATTTTGTAGTAGTTCGTTTAGAGCATTAAGGTGCTTTCCTAAGACTGCTATAGCAACTTCATCTGCATAAGCGACCATCGTGCATCGCTCACCTTCCAGGATTATCAATAGCTCATTAACCGCTAAATACTTTAGAAGAGCGGATAAAAAACCACCTTGTGGAGTACCTCTTCTGACAGATCTTCTAAGCTCTGAGTTGATAATCCGACAAACAAGTAGTAAATTGATCAATTCGCACAGTGAGCTCTCTGCCTTCAAGCCTGAAAGTGCACCTGCAATCGCTGATCCATTGACATTGTTAAAAGCAACCTCTATATCTAAGAAAGCTACCATTGTGTACTCCTTGTGAAACTGGAAGTTTAATTTCTCTATAAAATAAGTCTTTATCATTTCGACAATAGAACTTATCCTTGTAGGACCAAGTAAAAACGTTCCAGAGCGTGTGCAGTATGAGTGCAAAGCGAATGCAGTTTAAACATTAAGAACGACATTCCAACTATTTGTTGCGTGTTTATCCATCCCCGGTTATAAGATGATGGATAACAATAAATAAAACAGCTTCATAAAGGCTCTCGTGATGAGTTTCCTTGAACTTTGTACCTATAAACGGCCGAATAACAGTTTATATATATCTATGTACATAGATACTAATATTAATACATACATATTGAATAGTATACGAATACGAAGAATTAGGATGTTCCGTATGATACTCACATTATAGGTATACATGTTTGTCGTGCACCCAATTTTGGTACAACAAAAAGGTCTAAAATGAAGACAACCCCAAAATATATTTTCTTTAAGAATTGCTAATGACTTATTGTCCTTACATCCTCCCCTTGGGCACTTTAACCCTTTGCAAAAAAAATAACTTTTCTAATAAAAGTCGCAATTAGGGTTGGAAAGTTAAGGCTACGAGTATTATAGCACATAAAATACTAATCTTCCCACCTGAATTAAACGGGTAGACTCACGAAGAATACTCGTACATGGTCTATAACCTTGTAACATTGTTTCAAACTAGCTTCATAGCTGTTTACAGAATTAAGGTTTGAGAAAATTGTTCTCAACGTAGACATACTTACATTAAAATCGAAATTGAAACAGTTTTATGTAAATTAATCAGGAATTGACAGGTACAGAAAAATCGATTTCGAAGTGAACCAGGTGGTATAATAAAATGAATACTTTGATTCATCAATTTCAAAATAATTGAGTTTCGTAGACTGATTAATGGACTAACAAAGAGCTTATTTTAAGGGATCAGCTAATATGCAAATAAATCAGAACAGAATCGAAATTTAGTGGGTGAAAATTAATGGTAGATCGATCGGGTCTAGATTCAAAGGAAAGCCATTAATCTCTCTTAAAGTAATATTAACTTTTCTCCTTTTCGTATTTTAAACCGTAAAATTTTCTATCGGCTGGAACTTCAATTAATTCCTTAAAAAGCATTGAACACCATGTCAAATGGTACAACTTTGTTACAAAAATAGCCGTTTCGACAAAAGTTCATATCTAAATCCGTTCAGATACACCCAAAAACAACTCTAGCGATTCCATGTTGATTTATAACGTTTTCAATTGTTGTTGTTTGATCCAACTTATCCCAATGCAAGTGACATATACCGATTAGAATTTAATTCATTTTGAAATCTGTCCTTCATGTCGCCACGGATATCCATACCGACAGCCAGTAAAAAAAAATAAAAAAGAACCATCCATTCCCCCATATTTTATGAATCCAATGCTAAGGTTGATTTTCTGTGAAAGCTGTCCTATGCACACTTTTTCGGCAAATAGCAAAACATTCTGGGAGGAAAAAAAAAAATTATTTCCACTTGTGTTTCATAAATACTCGTACTACATTGTGGGCTGATGGAATGTTCTTTTTGGGAGCGTGGGCGTGTTTTGGGAATTTATCGATTTGAATAGTAAGGGCACGCGAATGACATTGAAACTGAATGAGGTTTCTTAAAGTGCTGTTAAGCTCTATTAAAGGGCCCAAAGTATGCGGGACAAATTGAAGTGTAGGTCAGTATTTTGTTAATTTTTGGATTAAAATGTACAGATATTTTCTTAGGAAAACGCTGAGGAGATTTTAATTATATTGCTCAATAAAATTCAATAGTCTGTGGTGTGTGTGATATGCGTGTACGTCGGGTGTTGGATTGCATTTTCTTTGGATATCTAAGATTGTTTGTATCTAACTATCTATTTATATTAATAGATATTAATAAGTGTAATGAAAATTGTATTAAGAAATAAGTGGAAAAATATAAAATGTTGTCATATGGTTGGTTAATATTGCAGCAGGTTTAAAAAATAGGGAATTGTTTGTAGAGTTTTATAATTTTATCAAGCAGTTTGAATCTATCTTCTTGTTCGAAGCTCATGTAGAAGAAATGAACTTTAATCGTTATGAAGGCAGATTTATGAGCTATGAATTTAAGTGGATTTCCGCAACGAGAATGCACAGAAGAGAAAGGGCGAGTTGAGGGTGCTACTTTGGTTTTAAGAAGAACCTTGGTTACGTTCACTGTGACCTTAAAGTTAGGAGGAGTTGGCTTCTGTAAGCTTGGAGCTCGAGAAAACCTAGTACTGCATACTACCATTCTCTTTATACTGTAAAACTGGCAAAGGGATTTCGATAAACTTCAGGAGATATTGATGCAAATTACCAACTCAAACGTAATGGTAATAGGTGACCTAAACGCACGGGTAGGCAAGAAGGTGGAGCAGCAAACAATGCGTAATATTAGCCGCAAATTGATGGATTCAACATGCAATGTAAGCGGTTCGAAACTTCTGGATCTCTATGATCCCTTTGGTATGTGTCTGCTTAATGGTACCAGTATGAATGTGGGAAAGCAAGGGACGAGGGTTATTGACTATTGCTTATTAGGAGGTGTTTGGAATTCGCGCGCTACGGAACTCAGACCAATAGGTAATTATGGCTACTTTTGAACAGTCTAGCACCCAGGTGGAGAGAACAAGAGATATGAAGATAGCCCCCAAGCTGGTGTGGCGTTTTGAGAAGGCATTTATGTAGACGCGGCTTTCAGACGAAAACCTTATAGCTCAGCAGAAACTGAAATTTGAAAGAATAGAAGATAGTATTATGAACTATTATCCATTTTTCATTTGAAGCAACGGACAGAAGATGCAATGCATAAAACCATAGTCTTATGGCGAGTGCGAAAGACCCAGACCGAATTCATACGCCTGGCTTAAATTATTTAGAATCTGCGATGAAAGTGTGATCCGTGACTCCTATATCGAAGCCAGTATTAATTTCAAGATCATGTGTATAAAGAAAAAAAAACATTACCAGCTAAAGGTACATAAATTGGTGCATTGTAGGAATGCAGCTGACTTTTGGAAACGGATAAGAAGTGTCAATGACGGAAGGTATATTATCGGTAGTGAGGTGAGCCCTAACATTCTCCTAGAGCATTTCGGAAGTGCACTGAACCCAGTTCCGCATAGTTTACGCTTCCAGTATGCATCACCGGCCTTTGTGAATGATATTGTTTCTTGACAAGCCGATAACACATTTTAAGGTTACAGAAGCACTGTATGATCTGAAGGATGGCAAAGCGGAAGGCTCGGATGGGATCCCTTCGGAGTTTTACAAGTGTGGCACCAATAAGTTTCACGGCAGACAGACCAACTTATTTAATAGTATTTTAGAGTATGGATGATATTTTTCCCATCCATAAAAAAGGATGTACACTGGATCCAGCGAATTGTCGGAATATTTTCTTTTTGAATGCATCAACTACAAACTTCTAACTGGGATACCTAAAAAAATATTAAATGTGTGGATAGGAGTCAACAACCTACTGAATGAATTCCAGGCTGGTTTTAGATCAGGGTATTCAACAACTGACCACATATTTGTACTAAGCAGCATTGCAAAGTTATTTCTTTCGGAAGGCAGAAAGCTCTATGCTTTCTTTATTGACTCTAAGGCGGCCTTCGACTCAATGGATATAGCTGCCCTTTTATATAAGCTCTACTCCTTGCGAATGTCGCTGAAATTTGGAATGCTAGTAGGAAAGTAGTAGTATATGCTGATACTAAAGCGGTGGTCTGGGATGGAGGTTCTATCGTTATGATTTTAAACACATTCAGGAGTACGATAGGGATATGCGCTGAGCCCAAATCTATTTGCTCTGTTTATTGATGGTCTGACTGGCGGTTTGCCAGGAGGTGTGGAATATACGTGTGTGCTCGTCAAAGCCCTTTTATTTGCGGACCATGTCGTTCTATTGGCGTACTCTCCGGATTCATTACAACTCATGACCAATCGTTGGCATGAGGACATCAAATTATGGAAGTCAAATTTAACAAGTCTAAAATTATGAGGTGGAGGCCGAAATTATTCAAACGACAAATGACACTTTGATGAGGAATCAATCGAAATTTTAAGGACTACAAGTATCTCGGGGTATATATGACTACTCGTAAAAATATGAACATGGAAAGGCATCTCAAGAAAAAATTCGTAAAATCTAAAACGGCCATCAACGTTGCTTGAAAAATTGTTTCAGTGACAAATATATTAACCATAGTAGCAAATACAAAGTTTTTAAAGCTAAGTCCGAGTCAATCCTATTATATGCATCGCAAGTATGGGGCGGAAAGCAATATGGAACCGTGGAGAAGCTACTAAGATTTTATGTGAAACGAATATTCTGCCTTCCATCGAATACGCCTAACTACGTGCTTGTGCATGAAATAGGCTTGTTTTTCTTATTTATTAAGACATTCAAACTACAGGTAGATTATGCGCTAAACGCTCTAAACATACCAGCCCACTGTCTCCCAAGAAAACCGGTTCTGATTACTGTGCGAACAATAACGGATCTGGCTAATGAATCTGGGATCAAACTGAGAGAGGACAACATGAGAAACTGGCGAACTAAATTGTACGAGCTCATTATGAAATTAGACGAGCAGCCAAGAACAAGATATGCTGAAGAGGCATCTGGATCATTACTTAGGGTAATCTACAGTAAGCTCAATCACAACTTGCAGAATAACAATTATTATTTCCATGATAATTATAAGATAGAAGAAATAGCAATGATACTAAGACTGTGTGGTGAACTGTGTTCGCCACACGGAAGACTTATCTATTATATGCAACTTAGTGGAGAAAGAAGATGCATTTCATTTATGATATGGATATGACGCCTTGACGGAAATGCAAGTGGTTTCCATCCATAATAAAGCTGATGTAAGCACACTATACCAGTATTGCAAAATTGCTCTAACCTATCGACAGCAAATTATTATAGATCAAAACTTCTAGCAAACCATTCGTTTTTATTTTGGCGTAGTATAATATGGAAGTTGGTAATACGAATAAATCAACCAGGCAGACGGCAAGCCATGCTAATTTTTTTATTTTATACACTACTAGCTGGCCCGTGCTCGTCTTGCTTCGCCCGCATTTTGGTTAGCACTGATTCAATTGTTAAAATATAATTACCAACTGAATACAATACTAAAACTAAATTATAACTTTCCCACCAGAGCACACACAATCCCGCACACACCACATAACCAGTCAAAGAGGTATAAGAGAAAAGGAAACAGGTACCATCACCCTTCCGTCAGCCAGACGGTTCTGCACTTAAAAATTCTGAAGAGACAGCGAAAGGAGAAGGGTGAGAAGAAAGGAGAAAGAAAAAAAAAATTACCTCCATTGAGTGCAGATTCGAGATCATGATCAAGAAAATATTAATTAAAGCCTGGACTTTGAAAAAGATATTTTTGATTAGATCTCCGTTTCTGGATCGCGAACATACACCACACACAGACTACGCGCAAAATCATGCACACATACACACACACTGTCGCAATATTAGCCACTGCTGTACGACTGATGGCTGCAGCGTTGCCGCTATGCGATTGAAGTCGCAATTTGATCCATTTTTGACGCAAAGAGACTATGATCCGACTTTTTAAACAACAACTCTTTTTGACGCCTTTTTTTTTTTTTGAGAATTTTTCGTATAACAAATATTTTTCCAACAAAAATTTAATTTACTCGTAGTTGCTCATCATCATCACAATCGTTCACAATAAATTTGTACTGATTTAATATGTGTAATTTAATTTTTTTTTTGTTTAATTATTTATTTATGCTTTTGTTTTGTTTTGTGAAGTACAAGCTTTTATGTTGGCTTCTAAGTTTTTCATTTCAATGGATATGGAGTTCTAACCAGAGAACTGCACCAAGTAGCTCGTTTTATGAGTTACTCGAAACATTCACTGCCTTCACATACATTCACATTCATTCCAAGAAATTATTAGCTACCCTCACACTTTATTGCCTCCATAATAAGTACATATGTACCTTGAAAATTGAGTGCGAGCCTACTAAGCATTCAAATATTCATGAGTGTCGATTCATACTTGCTTGTTTTCTTTGTACATAAGACTGTGGGCGGCTGATATTTTAGTGAATGATTCATAATTGCAAATGAGTGGATTCATGCAGTTCTCTGGTTCTAACGTCGTTACAATTTTTGCATTATTTGTGTTTGTTTCTTTTGCTGCGTAACCCATTTTTTGTGGCTTTTTCAAATTGTTCAGCGGCAACCCTGGCTGAGGTAAACAAAAAAGACTGCACTCAAATCCCTTCAGTAGATTTGGATTTGGCACATTTCAAACTCGTACATATACACTCTTAGAAAATAAATGGCTGCGGTCTCCACTGATGGAAAATTGTTGGCGATAATTTTCTTAATTGTTTTGAGCATAGCTTAGCTTCAGGATAACGCAGAATGATAATTTCTAGCTTAAGTGAATCCTTGATGAATTTAATAAAAATACTTTCTTTTGTTTTAAAATCCAAAAAGCAATTGTTGAGTAAGGACCATGTGAACATGATATTAACCACCTTCCCGCCACTTGGACCTGCAATGCTTCCTGTAAGTTATATAGACATTTTTGGTACACAACAACCGGAAAATGCATATTATAACAGTGAAAACCGCATCCAAATCCCTTCAGTGGTTCTCGAGATTAGCGCAGTCATATACAATTTGGGGACTTTGTTTTATACGATGTAGTGATGATAATATTTGAAAATGTTACATTACGAGTATTACATGAGTTAGTAGATATGATAGATAAGAATAAATTTATATTCATATTTGGGAAGAAGGACCAGGTTTCATCAAATACATTTGCGTTTAAAAAAATTAAACTTTATTCCAAGAAAAATAAAGAGAGAGGAAATAAGAAGAGTTGTCTTCAGGCCAATGTGCAAGATCACTTGCCTGTAGAGTAAATGACGGCATCTAAATTCAACTGATCTATTTCCACATGGCCAGTGTTTTAAGTGTTCAGAACCTGAAATCTGTAATCCTCTTTTACTTTTTCTTGAGGTCTCGGAAAATTTTATTTGTAAAAAGTCATTATTGTGCGGTATATTATTTTTTGTATTACTATTTTTTTTTAAAGAGACTTGCCAATAATGATCTGTAAATTAATAAATTCGTACGATCATTTTCTGTGCTTGTCAAAACACTGCTAATAACATGTAGCCAAGCAACTTGGTGTAATGCTTACATTTCAGTTATTTCTTTCAGATAATAAAACACACAGATCCTTTCGGAATGTCCATTTCAGCAGATATATTGTACAACTACACTTTCTTTAAAATGCTTAAAGGCTTTAAATTGATTACGTTCGGAATTAATGAGGTGAATACCGACTAATAAAAATGTTATACGCGCTCATAAATCGGAAATCATTACTGAGCGACTGCAACAAATTGCTCATTTTTAAATTTATTTTCCAAGCCATAAATAATGCTGTATGGATGCCCAGTTTGGGGAAATTGTGTAAATGTTCATTTAAAAATGATCAGCATTTTACAAAGTAAACTATTAAAAACTACAATATATTGCATTTACTTTGGGTATTTTCTACAAAGGTTTGGCATGAAAAAGCCGGAATCGTTCCAATCACAAGGAAAAAGTGAAATTTTTAATAAAAAATGCTTGCAAAAATGCGAAACGAATTACCAAATTAATCATAAATTCGTTATTTAATATGCATTTCTATTATTAATTTATTCATTTGTGTCATGTCATGTCATTTGTTTGTTGTATTTACTAATTTAATCATATTTATTTATTAATTTATTTATGTATTTATCTATTCATCTGTTTGCTTATTTATCTACTTATTTATTCACTTATATATTTGTTTATTTATTTATGTTTTTATCTATTTATTTATTTATCTGCTTATGTACATGTATATTTATTTATAGTAACATTTACTATTCATGCCCTTATTTATAATTATTTATACCGATAACCATCGTTTTAAATGTTGGTACTGGGGCGTTCCAAAATATACCATAGCCTGATTCGTTTTTCTTTTTTCTCTTTTGGCAATCGAAACTTAAATAGAGATTTTTTTCCATAGCTTTCCTTCCATTATTAATATCATGTACTAATTGCAATCTAAAATTTATTGTTAAGTTGTTCAGTAGTAAGATATAAATGAAATGTCATATCTCTGTGCAAGGTTTCTATAAAACCAAAGTACTCGTAAGCATTATACTATGAGAATAATGATATCTATCTATCTATCACACATTTTGAACCATTGATCAGAGTATAGAGTACACATATTATATCAGAATATATCTTAACAACGGATACTCTAAGCAACAAAATTAATTTTATTGAAATCGGTGAAGCTGTTCTGACATATTTTGGAAAGTAGCAAACTTCTTGATATCAGATACAGATATCACATCGAGATAATACTCATGCATACATTACATTACTTCTATGCCCGACAATCACAATAATGGGATACAAAAAACATTTTGTTGATATAAATATTAGGTGGAGCTGAATTCAATGCATTTTGATAGTTGTAAAACTATACCTCAGAAAGGTATCCTATCCCTGAGGATGAGCATGAACTTTGTTGAGCTCAAATTTAACCCATGTTGGTCTGGTGCACGTTACAACTATGTATTAAGGTATTAATGTGGTCTTGTTAATTAAAATTTCCCTCTACGTCAATCGTTCTCGAAATGAGATTAAACTATTCTCATCGTCTATTGATAGTATCTGATCTTGAAGATAAATATTTATGATAAATAAAGATAAATGGCATGCGGACATTGCCTTTTTTTATCGGGATAGGAAACGCCCGACTGGAGCAAACAAGAGAGCAAACCCTGATTTACCCATTTTATTGGAATTTTCTTGTCTTTCTAATAAAGCCAAACAAGCACTTCAGCGATGAGGAGCTCATAGTACCAGCGCTCACCACATCAGCACCAATGATCTGCCCCCTGACACGAGCAAAAGCCTGACACTCACAGAGATAATGTTCCGCGGCACCGTCAGTCTTTCCACAAGCCACGCAGATTGTAGTGTCGCTCAAGCCCAACACGTTAAGATGTTTGGCGAAAGCAAAGTGGCCTATCAAGACGCCAATAAGTTGTCTATAGTCTTTTCTGCTAAGAGACAGCAAGAATGCCGCTGATTTCTTACAGACGTCCGGGAGCATACGTTTAGTCAACCTGCATCCCGGAGATTCATGTCACACACAATTGTGCTCAAGAGAGACCCAATAGTCAATAGAAGTCCTAACCAAGGACGCAGGGAGACTCAACGCGGGTTCGGGATCTGAGAAAGCCTCCTCTGAGCCTTGTCTAGCAATCTCATCGGAGATCTCGTTCCCCAAGATCCCAGTGTGACCTGGGACCCAGATAAGAGACAGAGAATTCAGCCTTGCGACCGAGTTCAAAGAGTTTTTGGTTTCACGAACTATTTTGGAAGTAGATAAGGGTTATGCAAGGCATTAGGCGCAGTCTGACTGTCACTGCAGACACAAATGCTACGGCCCTTCCACCTGATCTTCACAACATAGTTCATGGCCATTAGGTTTGCATAAGTTTCCGTTTGGAAAACAGACGTATATTTACTTAGCGAGAAATTTATAATGTTGTCGTCTTGCACGAAGGCACCAGCACCAGACCCTTGACTGGTTTTCTAACTGTCCGTGAAAATATGACTACATTCCATTCCTGGCTCAGACTCTTGCCGAAGTCAGTCCTGAACACAAGGAAAGCCGACTCTAAATTTGCCTATCAGCTGAAGTTCTTTTGTCAATGCATCAGACGATATATCCATAAGACAAGAGTCGTAAGATAAATGCCGCGTAAGTTCATCAAAATTCCAGTGTGGAGTATACCAAAAACCGCCCCGCCTAAGACGATGGATGTTTTTGATAGTGCAACCCATGGTATAAGTATCGAGGGCAATTAAGTTCAGCAAAGCGTCTAGAGCAGAACCAGGTGTACTCGCAAAAAGCTCCCGTGCAGCCGAGGTAAACCGTTCTTTGGAGTTTGGCGCAAAAGGCAACCACATATTTACGCGAGATCCCCTTCCACCAAACAACCAACGCATATGAGAGGAATGGTCTTATCATAGCCATGTAGATCCAGAGAACCTTATTCGGTGACAAGCCCCATGTCTTGCCAAAAGCACCCTTACACTGCCAAAAGACTGAGAGCGCCTTCGATGTTGTCGACTTGGCGTGTTTTTACCAATGAAGTTTCTTATCTAAAATCACTCCCACATTTCCTTAGTTCTCGATTTCTTTTACAGGATTTTCAATCCTCATATTTAGTCATGTAAGACGATGATGTGAAATAAACCTGCACTATCTCCAACACTCTGATCCCTCTAATTAATTACCATTAAATCGCACTTAGTGGAAAATCTTCTCCTTCCAATAGAAATAATTACATAATCCTCATAATTCCTCATTTATACTAGTAACGAACCAAGTTAATCGCGAAACGTGCAACAACGTCTTGTCGGTATGCGTAGGAGTTCATCCTCCCGGATACGCCATGAGACCTCGTCGGAGTTTAAAGAAAGCAAATGGAATACTTTGCTTGTTCACAAGATGCTATGAGTCTTATATCTTTGTATATACCATATATCCATAGAAAGTAAGAGGCCTACGACGAAGATACTCGTACGTGTCTACACAAATCGTAGGAATAGATTCTATATGCGTGCACAAGTTGTAAGTATGTTGTTCAATGGCATACACTATCGTCTCTGCGAGTAGACAGAACAGTAGGAGAACGCTTAAGTCTTATGTACGTAAACTACATTCAACTTAATTAAATATTGCTCATTCCGAGAGAACGAGGAGGAGCGTGCCAAGTGTGTACGCAAATCCTGTAGAATGTGAAATTAGCAAAATGGGTAATTGGTATGCATATTACGTTATTCCAGTTTATTTTTATTTTTTATTTTTAATTGTTTCTTGTTAAGGGGGCAGTGCTATAAACTGGAGCCTGATATTTTTTTTTTTTTTAGTAACTTGAGGTTACGAGGAAGGCATGCAAACAATTAACACCCAATGTAAGGGATCGTAATTAAATACTTTTCTTGACGATAATACTTCACAAATCTACTTGTGAAGTCGTCTTTTAGTTATAACACAGACTTAAAGTTCAAGCGTATTCCCCTGTAGGGGTTGTGGGAATGAGATTATTGTTCTTTAGGTCTTAACTTAGGTACCTATGTACAGTATTTTCTCTTTATTCTTTCGTTCAAAACACATAACTCCGAGATATATCATATTTATTTTGTTCGCAGTGGAGATAAAAGTCTTTAATTGTGATTTATACCCTTGTTGATTGCATGAAAAGAGTTCAATTTGGTTGCGCCACTCCAAGAAAAATGCTGGATCAGAAACCCTGAAATGGATGTGTCTTGCTAAAGCTATTCGAAATCAGCTCCATTATCACCAGGACACTATCCGATATGCTCTTATGTAGCACAATAGTTTGAGTAAATTTGTGAAGGAATTGGAGATGAATTTCGAGCGGGTGCGATGTGAGTCAAGGAATTTGACGCAACGAAAAGCACTCTCTAATTTTGGGATATGCTTGGGAAGATTACATGCTGGCATTAGCAGAGATTGAAAATACTTAACGGATCAACAAAAAGCACAAAAATATGCTAACAATATTTTTAAAATTTAAGATTTTTAAGAAAAACTTATTTCGGTCTTTATGTTTACTGTTCGAATCAAAAATAATTTTGGATAGGCTTAGTCACTTAGGAAAGCACTTGGCTGGTTTTCGACTAACAGCATTCAGGTAAGGTTAGGTTAAGTTGAAGAGTGACTGCCAGCTAACGCCAACACACATAGACCAAGGAAGGTCTGTTGTGGTACCACTAATTATCATGTAATCACAGCCTACTCGTTAGAACCAATTAGAGCTCCTAGGTGAAGCTTTCTTCTATGGCAGAGAGCTGGACACGCACAAAGAAGATGAGGAATGGTTTCTTCCTCTTCGTCCATGCAGCTTCTGCAAAAATCATTTAAATATACGCCAAGCCTTGTTGCATGCTTGCCTATTAGATAGTGTCCTGTAGTTACACCTATGTGGGTGCCGTGGCGTAAGTGGTTAGTCTTACGGATCACTACGCGTGAGTTTCCAAGTTAGAATCCCAAAAAACACCAACAAGTTTTTTCACGGTCGCACCTCTCGTGAGCGTCTGACAAACATCCGAGAGTATTGTTGTCTCGAAAAACTTTTCAAAACAAATTGCCCTTCGGATACGACACTAAACTGTAGGTCCCTTCCATTCGTGTGAAAAATATAACGCACACAACATGAGTGGTTGCGAGGAGCTATGCCCTGGCACTTAACCCATATTCTCCTAGTGTCGCAATATGACGACGCAAACGGAGTGTTCTGGTTTGCTCCAAACATCTTGTTATTGCAAGGGAATATTATTTTAACTGAAAATTTACAGTTAGCCCATAAAGTTGACACTGGCTGCACATACAGTCTGGTTGAAAGTGGTAATATGTGAAAAAGGGCTAACATTATGGCTTCATCAAGAAAAAGAGTAATAAATACAACAATTAACGTTTAATGTATTTGAGAGTTTATGTTTCGAACACCAAGATATGTATGTGTTCGAAGATTGAGCTTCTAAAAAAGTATATTGTGTTTGCTGAAAGAAAGAGCTTTCGAGCTCAGTTGTGTGATAGATTTCGACTAACAAGCGTGCCAATAAAGACAGTGGTTTTTTTATTATTTTTCCGCTTTAAGATGATGTGTTTTATTTATCGTTCTCGTTTGTTTTACCTTGCAATATTTATATTGCTTAATTACGGTGTTAACGGCCGGAACAGTTTATATATTTTGAATAAGCAGAACTAGTGTAATTGGTGTGCAAATAAAAAAGTGTAGTAGTGCACTTTTGAGGAATCATATTTGTATATATATTTGACTGTCGTCATATGACGACACTAGGAGAATATGTGTACATTTCTGTTTTTTAATTTCGTTGAAAAATTTGCCTTTAGCCGAGATATTAGACAGAAAAGATAAAAGTGATGATAAAATTCAGGATGTTTTCATGGAGCTAGCCCCAGTTAACGATCTGACAGATGAAGATTCGGGTAAAGGGGACGATATCCTGAATGTAGACCTTCTCTCTCGGAATCAGCTGTTGATATCAGCAAGTCTGAAGGTGGAGAGAACAGAAGTTTCATCCAATTTTTATAAAAAAAAACTTCGAAGTACAGTGATACTACCATATTTTTGAACCGATGCGGTGAAAGGATAATTCTGTTGTCCCAGTTGCCTCCACATCTTTTGCAGGTGATCCGCAAAACACTGTTAGAAGATACCTAAAGAGCGAGCAAAAAAATATTTCTGTTGATATCCCTTATGTCAACCGAAATTATAACCAGAACATGGGAGGTACCATCCGAATGGACTAGAACATACTATAAATAAACACATATCTATCCGCGGAAAAGTGCTGGTGGGTATTATTCACATGTATGTTGGATGTCTCTGTCCAGAACTCCTGGGGCCTAATTTTGTACTGCTTTCGGATTCGGATTGACATTCGAAAATGTAATCCGATTCTAAAATGAATGCGTATTTTGTATGGTTCTCGGATTGGGTGTAAGTGCTTCCAAATCAAAATCAAACATTTCGGAAAGTTAGACTATCAAAACATCTATCAAACGTCACTTAAATTACTTGGAAATTGAGTTTTTATACATTTGCTATAGGAACGCAATATAAAATAAGGCCCCTGGTTGTTGGCACGGGCTCATTCAAATGCAATTAACATGACCCAACTAAGCTTTCCTCGTGATTTGGCCATGTTCTATTTACTGCAGTCGAAATATCATCCTAAAGGACAAAGAAGCTTTACAAATACAAATGATTTTTAAGATGCCGACGACACCTCCTAACATCATATTCATATATCTTGTGAAAATTTGGACTAAATTTTATACGTGTAAGTCCATTTAGAGACACCGTGGTGAATTTCACTACTTTTGGATAAGTATTTCGTTACTCCGGAGAATATGGGTTAAGGAGCTGTTGCGCGAAATATTTATTTTTTATTTTTTTAATTACACCTATAATAGAGCCAACATGCAATCGGTTGAGAGATATCAATTTCTAAGGACCAAATCTGCTTAGCCGCTGGACATGTTGTACCACTTGTCCACCTAAGATTTGTTTTTTCGATTGCATCTAGCTTGAATTTAAACTTGCAGGTAGCGATTGGTATACCTAGATTATCCTTATCTGGAAAGGTGGGTACAGTTGTTCTTATTCTGATGTGTTCATCAGTCTTATAATTCCCCGGAATATCCCTATGCCTCGGCACACATCAGAGGTGAATATTAAACTACTCCACCATCTCCTTAAGATGAATGGCTGCTACTGAATTTATAGAGATCGATTCCAAGGATTTGATTACAGCTATCTGAAAAGATACGGATATTTTTGGCGGATATCACGTTTTTCCTCAGCCAAGATAAACCACTATTTTCCTCTGGAACACGCTACAATGATTTGATAGACGGAATGAGAGGTTAAGATTAAGCTTGTCAGAGAAAACACCTCCACCAACTCCGTCCTTAGTTTTTGATCCGTTAGTATAGAAGTGAATCGATTCATTTTCTAAAAAAGTCTCTTCATTTCAGAGTGTTCTGGAAGGGATGCTGACAAGGAAGTTCTTCTCACAATTTAGACGTGGGATGGTAAAGTCTATATTTTTGGGAGAGATTGTGAATTTATGCAGAATGGAGGCGTGGCCAAATTCTTTTCTTGACCACTGTTGGATAGCTTCAAGGCGAACGGCTGCACTTGCTGCCATTTGCCTGCTAAATATATCGAGGGGTATTAGATGGCACATGATGTCCAGTGCCGCAAAGGGAGTTGTACGTAGTGCTCCGCTTATGCACAGATAAGCTGTACGCTAGACCTTGCTTAGATAGTCGCAATTTATAGCTTTTTCTAAGGCTGTCTACCAGACAATCACCCCGTATCTATCGGGCTAATGACTGGATTGAGGTATGTAGACTTAGTATGAAAAGAATGAATGCGTACCATGGACAAAAAGCTGAAAGTCAGTTATTGAGAATACATGCGTATAATATGCCTCCCAGGAAACGAATACAACAGAGCGATTATGATTGAAAACGGGATCTTCAGAATGCTGGAAATACGATGAAGTTTACACATGAAGAAGAAAATCAATGTTCAGCGCTGTAGGTTCCAGTATAGAAATTTCTCGGAAGAATCGGTCATCATGTTATTCCTAAGACTCGTCCAACGTACATGCATATGTACTCGTATATCTCACTTAATTATTCCATTTCATTGCTTCACTTTCATAGGTTTCTCTTCTATTAAATCACAATTTCTCCGAAAGTATACCTGACCCATATGAGTCGGCTCTATTTTATAACGTAATGTCTTTCGTATCTAAATTTGATTACCTTGCCAATAGACTGCTACGGGGTTGTACTAAAAAAAGGCAAAATAAAAAAATGTGGACAAAATAAAAAAAAATAAAGAATTCGCCTGTAGAAACACGTCTGTCCATCACATAACCTCTTTTATTCACCCGGAAGGAGACGATCAAATTTATACTAACAAAACATTTCAAGTTCGTAAAAATATCCTCACCATCACCGTACCATTCCACTTAGCCTGTTTCTGGCTTCATAAAAACTGGTCATCGTCGTTGTCGTCGTTCATTTGTGGTGCAATAAATCCAACTGGCCAGGGCCAGGACTCATCCCAGCTACACACACCCGACCCCATCAATTACTTGCCTGGCTGTGTCGTTGTCCTTTTATTGTCATTAATCTATTTTTCATAGAATTTAATGAGAACCACTGAGGGAGAGAAGAGCGAGTCCTTTTTTTTGTGATGCTCGCAATTTTACTTGCTCGTAAAATACGAACAAATGTGTCACTCACTCTTGTTTTCATTTTGGTGGATATTCGAATATTTTTTACGGATTTTCCGTACTCCTTGCGGCTGTGGCGGTTGTATAGGTAGATGAGTTTTTTTTTTTTTTGTTTCTCTGCTGCTCTGTATTTATGTGAATATCAGGATTCTGTCATGAAAAAAACACACCTACAACCGAATGGTAGAGGCGTGAAAAACATAAATCTAATGCTTCGCACCCAATGGAATTGCGTTTTGATGATGCCTCACGGTACATTGATGATGATCTATGAGTTGAGACTGGGTAAATGAAGTCACGGTAAATATGAACGATAATATAAAAATATTACTTTTCCCTAAAGGACTATAGCAGCGTTGTCTTGTTTTGCCTTCCGGTTGAACATGAGGATTTGTAATAGATTGGGCGTTAGGATATAAAAAGATCTACTTTGTTTACGGAACACTTTGGTTTATTGAATTTTTTTTTTTTGCCTTATAGCCATAAACAGATAACAATTTTTGTGGATTAAGATATAGGTTTGGATAATCGATTATTTATAGATTTACTTGGCACTATGAATTGGAAGTGGTGATTTGCGTAACTATTTACATACATAGATAGATCTCAGCGTATCCTTATTGTTATAAAAAACACATTTGATATGATGCATTTATGCATGTAACAGAAAAACTCCGAATCTATCTATCGGATTTGAAGGCGGGTTTTTTCTACAGGTTCAAGATTCTCCAAATCTATTATTTTTATACGAGGCATTTAAATTTTTTCAACAGAAAGCTTTTATTTGCATTTTCTGTTAGGTTATCTTTATTTTTCTTGACTTGCTAGTATTAAGACAGAGGCAGCAAAGACGGGCCTAGCGATCAATAAAATCAATACAAAAAAGGACACCTAACATCGACATTTTAGACAGAACACCATAATACACAGGATGTCATTAGTGGGGGATCAAATGAGGAATCATAAAACGTTTTATAATAGCACTTCAAGAAATAACATAGACGGGGAACGTGTTGTGCCACCATGTAGTCACTCGCAACCAGAAACAAACATAATAGGGTCTCTGAATTTATAACATCATTGTACACGTATGCATCAACAAATGCTAGCAGACTGGCATAAGGGCATAACATACCCCATATACAAGAAATATCACAACATGCGCCAATTATTAAAACCAACCAACGTCTTTAATGGCCTCTGACAAGGCGATGGTTTCACGTGCCTCCTCTTGAAATTTTGCTTTAGAGAAAGCAATTTAAAACTCCGTCAGAGTAACAAGAGGCACTATCGTCACCAAGGTCAGCCAGATACAGACTTACGTTGACGGCATCGACATCATCGAAAGATCCAAATCAGCTATATAAGAATTTCTTCATCTATAATAGATTAAGCGTGCGATGGTCTAGGGTTGCCCATTAATAAAGGTATAATCAAGTAGATGATGGCATAGTCTATAAAAAGATAGTATCAGGGTAGTGGAGGATTAATTAGAAGTAGCACAACTCACCTTAGGTCAATAGTAGCAACTGATAACAATATGGAAGAATAAATATGTACCTATGTGCACGACTATTTAAAGCATACTACAACCTGCCAAGGCTTTTTAAATCTAGAAACCTAACCATATCATTCAAGCTACTGTTGTATAACACAGTTGCCTCACTTCTACCCATATACATATGAATCGAGACTTGAGTGCTAAGCAAGAAGCACTCCCCGCTACACATATGAGCGTTGTAGAGCCAACTATGATCACAATAAAGTTCCTTAGTATCCCAATTTTCCAACCATCAATTTTTGTTTTTATATCCTTTACTATAGAGTATAGTAAGTTTATAATATAGAGGAATAATGCTTTGGGAATTCCAAAACTATGTTAGGGCTTAAGAGGATTTTAGAGAAACAAAATTGGCGTAATGACCATCAAGAATAAAGCTTATAAGAGTTTCAGAGGCGACAAAGCTGATATTGAGCTGAAATCTTTATATTAGCTTTGTCGAAGAGAACTTCATGTTCTGAACAGGTTTTTATACCGCTGTTACATCATTTCCTCTGATAATAAATTAACATCAAATAGCAAATATTTTTGGAACTCTATAAACTCTAAAAGAAACACTAATGGACTATCGAGTCTTATGTACTTTTTAGATTCGTCATTCGTCAACATAAGTCCATTTGCAAATTTTTTTGAGTACTATTTTAATTCAGTATATTTCATTGATAATATTCATTCTGACTGCTTATCTAATTTGGAACCTTTGCTTGACATTGGTGATGCACAATATAGGAAACACAAGGTCAGTCGCCCCAAACCGCAAACATCCTCGAAAGCAGAGCGACCTGGACTAAGCAAGGTCATGCGAAAGCAGGACCAAGCTACGGGGAAGAGATCAATACAATACAGGAGAAGAATGATTACACTAGGAAGAAGCATGTCAAAGTAGACAAAGGTATGAAAACCTATAGTCAGGCGGCTACAAGTGAACTCCTAATGTGTGTTACACCGGTATAAACTTAGGGTGATTCAATTGAATCTTTACCACAGTATATCCGCATCAGCAATGAGACATTGCCCATTAATCCCACTGGCAAGGAGTTAAAGCAGTCATGCTGCCACATCTGTGTGCCCTTGACCTTTTGGCTGTACGAGAAGGAGCAAGCGCAGTTTTGTTATAGTATCTGCATACCTACCTTATGACTCGGTAGAGCCTCTGCCAACAAAACAGGTAGAGTCTTTAGTGAATGTCTGCAAGGACAAATGGGAAGACCTAATGATTGGTTGCGATTCTAATGCACATAATACAATGTAGGTAAAGGTGCGTCCAGACCAAAGAAACATTTCAGAAGCATTGTTTCTGAAATGTTTCTGAAATGTTTCCCGATGGTTTCCCATTTGCTTTTGGTGTGGACGCCAAACGAAACATTTCTGAAATGCTTCTGAAATGTTTCTTTTTATCCATTTTTGCTCTTAAAGATAATGGGCTCAAAAGAGGTAGTATTAATAGCGTCGTGCTTCATCATCATGAAAAAAATAGAAAACGATAAGAAAAAAAAAAACAGTGGCAAAGATATTTTTTTTAAAAATAGGGAAAATTCAGGTGGATTAAAGTTATTACAAAATCTGAAAATCGACAGATTAAGTGGATACAGAAATTTCGCGAGGGTGTCAAGTGATGACTTCGAGTTTCTTGTTAATTTGATCGGTTCCAGAATTAGAAAACAAAATACGAACTACAGATCGACCATTAGTGTTCAAGAACGTCTAGCAGTAACTCTTCGATTTCTGGCCACAGGTGATTCATTTCACTCTTTGATGTATTTATTTAAAATCTCAAAACAAAGCATATCTTGTATTGTACCGAAAGTTTGCGAAGCACTTATACATGAACTTCAAAATTATATGCAGGTAAATCACATGGATATCTATTTTGTTAAGGTATTATTTTATTATTTTAATTTATAGGTCCCAACGACAAAATCAGAATGGCTCAAAATTGCAGAGGGCTTTAATAGCAGGTGGCAGTTTAAGCAATGTATTGGTGCAATGGATGGTCGTCATATAGTCATAGCGTCACCTTCTAACAGTGGTACTGATTACTTCAACTACAAAGGGACCTTTAGTATTGCGCTTTTGGCCGTAGTAGACTCATCATATTCCTTTATATTCATCGATGTTCGCTGTAAAGGCCGTATCTCTGATGGGGGCGTTTTTAAAAATAGTATGTTTTGAACGGCTCTCAATAACGGAACAATAAATTTGCCAAGTGATGAGATATTACCAGGAAGAGAAAAACCAGTGCCCTATGTTATAGTCAGCGATGCTGCGTTTCCTTTGCATACTCATGTGTTGAAACCATTTAGCGGTACTCATCCAAAAGGTTCCTTGGAGCGAATTTTCAATTATAGGCTAAGCAGAGCACGAAATGTGTCGGAAAATACGTTCGGGATTGTGACCGCAGTTTTCCGTGTACTAAGAAAACCAATGCTTTTAACCCCCCAAAAGGCAGCCTCCGTTGCAAAAACATGCGCTTATTTGCATAATTTCCTTCGTAAAAGCGAATCATCACAATCAAAATACATGGAAGGTATTGCTAAATCGAAAAGATGGGAAGAGCGGCAAACATCGTTTCTCCCACTGAAAATGTGCCCAAGAAAATCTTCGTCTGCTGCAAAGGAAATTCGGCTAGAGTATGCTCAGTATTTTCTTAGTCAACAAGGCTCTTTACCATGGCAAGAAGATTATGCTTGATAACTAAAAGACAATTTTATTGAAAACAACAACTTTTTATTATCATCTTTTTAAAACAAATTAACATCATAATTATAAGCTTTTCCACGTAAATCACATTCGGTGACAAAAATAAACTAAATAAAGTATTCATAAAAGTAAATAAATGGAAATTTTCATTAAGAAACATTGTAATTATTTCAGTTCTTATTCAGTACTTTCAAACGATGAAAAAAATGATTGCAGCCCGGAGGTCTCAATATTAATAACCTTTGCTGCTTGTTCTGATTGCTCCTCGATTTCTTCCATCTCCGCTTCAAAAAGTAAATTTTCGATTTTGTGTTTGAGCAAGCAAACTCGCCTGATATTTTTCATCTTCCTAATACGAGCCTCTATCATCTCCCCAAAGATTTTGTTGTCGTCTCTTTTCTTCGATTCGAGGAAACAACTTTTCATTATTCCATACGCTTCGTTCAATTTTGGATCTTCTTCGCCTTTTTTGCATTTTTTTGTTTTTTTTCTTCTTAGGAGATGCGCTTAATTTTGAAGTAGATGGAACCGGAGTTTTCGGTGTATGGCTCGATACAGAAAATATTTCACATACATCAGAATTTGCCTCCTGAAATCATGAAAATAATTTACAGTTAACATGATTATACATATAATTTGTACTTTACCTCCGTAAGTATGTTTATGCATGTTTCTGTGTTTTCCCGTTCTTCATTTATTCCATCACTCTGGCCACTACCCTGAAATTGAAGATAAATTAAACATACATTTTAAAGCTAAAAATAATAAATTATTTCTTACCTCCAAGTTTGACGAAGTGGAGCCACAGTCATCCCGATCATTTAAAAAGCGCAGGTGCTTGAAAGCAAACCACTCAGCTTTTCTCTCTTTCGCTCCCATTCCGGTTCTAGTTTTCTGTACATTTTTCTCTCGTCTAAATTGCACTTTAAGCGCATGAAGCTTCTTTTCCTTTTCGTCTTTTTCGCACTTGAACTCTTCAGAAATTTCTGCTAAAGCATCGGCTTTTTTATTTCTATTTTGTAATTTTCGTTTTGGGGATCCCATAAAACTCTTTTAGTTTCATACAATTTAATTAAAGAAATTGTATCCTCATTACTCCACGCCTTTCTTGACATTTTTTTTATTTTTATTTTCACAAAAAAAAACACTCACTTTCTGCACGTGGAGCTTGAGAAACAAAAATAGTTTTCCGTCGCGAATGGGAAACTGAGAAACATTTCAGAAACATTTCAGAAATGTTTCATCGGCGTCCACACCAAAGAAACATTTCAGAAACATTTCGAAAACATTTCAGAAACATTTCAGAAATGTTTCTCTGTTTCTGAAATGTTTCTTTGGTCTGGACGCACCTTAAGCACCAATGGTAACTACAGAGGAGAACATATATATATATAGAATGGTTACAATCCCTTATCATTTCATCATGCCCTGAAATTTTAAAGAATCATTAAAATCTGTTTTCTTTCTCTATAAGAAAACGCCTCTAAATATTGGGCGTGGCTTTGTGTAGTATATACAAGGATTATAGAATGATTAACGACTGCCCAATGATGAGCTAGAGTAAATGGTGGAGGATCGAGAAAGATGGATTGTACATCTGAGCATCCTATCCCCGCGACCCCCAAGAAGGATTAGCGGGCTATTCAAAATGTATGCACGTATATATGTTGTACTCATATACCCTGGTGGTGATTGTTTGCAACTTCTCGCGACTGCTCACATGTGCTAATTCTGGAGACCAGCTGCTGCCAGCCACCACCTCACGCTTTGGGTATATTCTTTACAAATGTTTTCTACATATTTCTCCTAGATGTTTTGCCGCCACCATAATAGCAATATCATCGGCAAAGCTTGTTAATTCTGTCTCGTTTTTCAAACCTCAGAACCCCATCATACATCATGTTCCACAAGATAGATCTTAGTACCGATCTTTGTGAAACTCTGTCAGATATGTGGCACAGCACAGGTGTCGAAGAGTAGAAGCTTTTCTTCAAAATAAATAAGCACTATTTTGATTAAGAAATACGGCACGATCATTGATCTAAAGGAATGCAGTAAAAGTTCTCAATTTGGAGAGTGGAATGCATTTTTTACACTCAATGTTTTAATAGCATCATATTTATTTGCGCCCCCTCTCCATCTTCTTCCTCGAATAGCATCTTCCAAGGTTTTAGTTACCATACTTATAGCGACTGTAGAACGCACTATTCTGAATTCATATTTTTGGTTTGCGAGTTCCCCAGATTCATCAGTTGCCACCTCTAATGTCCAACAAGCATAGGGGACGGTATGAGAAGGCACATTTAGTGGTTATTTCCCTTCTCCACTAAACGTTATTTTTCAATTGATCAGAAAAAGCTACTTTTCGGAGGTACTAGTACCTGTGATAAAGTAAAACAAATGATTCTGAGTTTGTTTGTACGACTAGCCTAAGGGCCTTGTTTGGTATGCCATTCAATCCGAGAGCTGTGTCATCTGCATACATCCTGAAGTTCTTTTCTGGCGACAGAGATCTGCTATATTTCTTGTGGTGGTTCTATTCATTCTACCCGGTACTATTGTTTGCATGCAGTGCTCTCTGCCCATCTGTGATTGATGGTGTCAACCACTTTCAGTTGCGGATATAGCGCATAATATTTCCCTAAACGCATTTACAAAGATCTACCTAGTGACAATAAGGATCAGTTCTATTGCAGCCTGGAATGAATAAAAGACTCCAGCCATATTATTAAATTTTCTTTCCTAAGTCTTAATAAAAGTGTCACCCTAAACTGTGAGGCAAACTCTGCTAATTTGTGTAAATTCACTAAAAACACAAGGTGCACATAAAACTCCAAACAACAGGTTTCCTACTTGCAAAGCACAACTTAAAACGTCAACGGTTGAAACATTTAAATGAACTCTTAAGCACTTATGTACATTTCCTTCCTTTTTTTTTTTTGTTAAACCATTTTATTAACCTTCAGCTCTATTTGCACAAAACAAAATATGCAAATTTCCAAAGCATAATTAAATGCCATTAATTTTCTGTTGTTTTACGCAGCACCAGCTTTCTATGCAAAAGGCTGTCAAACAAAAATTAAGAAAAAATGTTGGGTCCTTTTGCGGAATTTGTCACGAAGTACCGTCACGCCTTCCTTCCCGAAAAACCTTCACCATCGACGACCAAATAACCACCTCTCTCATTGTCGACAATTAAATTTTGAGAAGGAAAATACCCGTGAAAATGGTATCCGTGCTAATAATTTGCTTTAATTTCTTCTCTCTCCGAATGGTGGTAGACAGGAAGGAGGAAAACAATTTAATGTATGTTTAATGGCGGATGGGGGAATTGATTGCATACTTTTTGGGAAAGGATTCACAGGAGTCAGATTTAAATGGCACTTGGGGCGGGACTCGTATATAAAAATGTTGAAGTTGTGAAAAGCTCTATAGAACTGTTGTACTTAATGGCAAAATGAAAAATTGCAGCCTTGTCCTTAAAAGTTATTTTGCTCTGTTTCGAGCATGGCCCACAATAATTGTGGGCGCTGTTATCATCTGACCGAACCGTGCTTCTGGGGTTTGTGGATTTCTCATTCGAAATTATATTTTTCATTTTCCTTGTGCTTTAAAATTTCAAGCCGATTGGAATTTAACAACTTAAAATTTAAGCAATTCTAATTTGGGTAAAAAAAAATACTTAAGGGCATTTTTCTTAAGTCGAAAGGTATGCTTAGTTCGTGTCCACTAAATAGCTCCTTTCATTCCAAGTTTAAAGTCAATGCCACACACCTACACCCAAACGCATATCTACCGCCGTTTCAGACAGATTAATGTCTGCAGTAAAGAGTGTGGATTCTCTGTAGTAAGCTCGTTGAATATGCAAATGTAAGCAAATGTCCTATAAACTACGGTAAACCAATTTAATATATACCTTACTTGGTTGGTATGTGCGTCCGATATACGTCCGATATTGCTTCTGCCCCATAGAGCATATTCATTTTAGTACACACGTAGTTTCTGTTATAGAAAAAGAATGCAGATAGACCACATAAAGTATAGACACTCAGCTAATAGCTCAGCTAGCTAATAACTGATGAAAGTATACTTACGTATAGGTATAAATCATCTCTAGAAACAGCAGAGTCGATTACGCTACGTATGTCAATCTATCCGCATGTCACCTCTTTGTGTGCCTTAAATTTAGAGCTGGGAAGATAAATTTCATATACGGACTTCTGATAGTTCGAAGCAGTACGTGAAAGAAATCGAAGAAGCCGCCCACATACCTCAACTTTTCGAAGATGCCCTTTTTCAGCATACAAGTTTATTACAAATCATAAGAAGAGTTATTAACAAAATATTGTTGCGAAAATTGAGTGCCGCTTCCAGGAGAACCAATTTAACCACAAACGAAGACAAATCCATGCAAAACTCGATAGAGTTAGAACTTTATTAAACATAACTTAATTTTCCTGGTTTTAATAATTGAATTTTCTACATATTGCCGCTTCTGATACAACTTCTCTAACGTCAGCCGAACGCGTGTAAACAGGGTCAAGACTGTTAACAAATTTTCTGTGTGAACACTGCCACGACTTATGTATTGCAGAACTATTTCGAACTCTTTCATTTTCTGCTACGCAAAAGAGCAAAAGAGTTTTCCTTTCTCTGCTGAAAAGACTTTGTTTTTTTTTTTTTAGATTTTTCCTGCAACTGGAAGTTTATAAGTGGAATGCTGTGGCTGGAAAGTTCTAGCGTCTTCTCAATTTGTTCTTGTGCTGTTTCAGCAGTGTCGACAGACATTTTTATTGGTGGCATAACATTGGGCAGTCGTTAATCATTCTATAATCCTTGTATATACTACACAAAGCCACGCCCAATATTTAGAGGCGTTTTCTTATAGAGAAAGAAAACAGATTTTAATGATTCTTTAAAATTTCAGGGCATGATGAAATGATAAGGGATTGTAACCATTCTATATATATATATGTTCTCCTCTGTAGTTACCATTGGTGCTTAAGGTGCGTCCAGACCAAAGAAACATTTCAGAAACATTTCGAAAACATTTCAGAAACATTTCAGAAATGTTTCTCTGTTTCTGAAATGTTTCTTTGGTCTGGACGCACCTTAAGCACCAATGGTAACTACAGAGGAGAACATATATATATATAGAATGGTTACAATCCCTTATCATTTCATCATGCCCTGAAATTTTAAAGAATCATTAAAATCTGTTTTCTTTCTCTATAAGAAAACGCCTCTAAATATTGGGCGTGGCTTTGTGTAGTATATACAAGGATTATAGAATGATTAACGACTGCCCAATGTTATGCCACCAATAAAAATGTCTGTCGACACTGCTGAAACAGCACAAGAACAAATTGAGAAGACGCTAGAACTTTCCAGCCACAGCATTCCACTTATAAACTTCCAGTTGCAGGAAAAATCTAAAAAAAAAAAAACAAAGTCTTTTCAGCAGAGAAAGGAAAACTCTTTTGCTCTTTTGCGTAGCAGAAAATGAAAGAGTTCGAAATAGTTCTGCAATACATAAGTCGTGGCAGTGTTCACACAGAAAATTTGTTAACAGTCTTGACCCTGTTTACACGCGTTCGGCTGACGTTAGAGAAGTTGTATCAGAAGCGGCAATATGTAGAAAATTCAATTATTAAAACCAGGAAAATTAAGTTATGTTTAATAAAGTTCTAACTCTATCGAGTTTTGCATGGATTTGTCTTCGTTTGTGGTTAAATTGGTTCTCCTGGAAGCGGCACTCAATTTTCGCAACAATATTTTGTTAATAACTCTTCTTATGATTTGTAATAAACTTGTATGCTGAAAAAGGGCATCTTCGAAAAGTTGAGGTATGTGGGCGGCTTCTTCGATTTCTTTCACGTACTGCTTCGAACTATCAGAAGTCCGTATATGAAATTTATCTTCCCAGCTCTAAATTTAAGGCACACAAAGAGGTGACATGCGGATAGATTGACATACGTAGCGTAATCGACTCTGCTGTTTCTAGAGATGATTTATACCTATACGTAAGTATACTTTCATCAGTTATTAGCTAGCTGAGCTATTAGCTGAGTGTCTATACTTTATGTGGTCTATCTGCATTCTTTTTCTATAACAGAAACTACGTGTGTACTAAAATGAATATGCTCTATGGGGCAGAAGCAATATCGGACGTATATCGGACGCACATACCAACCAAGTAAGGTATATATTAAATTGGTTTACCGTAGTTTATAGGACATTTGCTTACATTTGCATATTCAACGAGCTTACTACAGAGAATCCACACTCTTTACTGCAGACATTAATCTGTCTGAAACGGCG
The DNA here is from genome assembly GCA_945910035.1 of Brachypalpus laphriformis. NCBI lineage: Eukaryota > Metazoa > Arthropoda > Insecta > Diptera > Syrphidae > Brachypalpus > Brachypalpus laphriformis. The sequence continues at coordinate 43,531,612 of OX246753.1, forward strand.
GTAGATATGCGTTTGGGTGTAGGTGTGTGGCATTGACTTTAAACTTGGAATGAAAGGAGCTATTTAGTGGACACGAACTAAGCATACCTTTCGACTTAAGAAAAATGCCCTTAAGTATTTTTTTTTACCCAAATTAGAATTGCTTAAATTTTAAGTTGTTAAATTCCAATCGGCTTGAAATTTTAAAGCACAAGGAAAATGAAAAATATAATTTCGAATGAGAAATCCACAAACCCCAGAAGCACGGTTCGGTCAGATGATAACAGCGCCCACAATTATTGTGGGCCATGCTCGAAACAGAGCAAAATAACTTTTAAGGACAAGGCTGCAATTTTTCATTTTGCCATTAAGTACAACAGTTCTATAGAGCTTTTCACAACTTCAACATTTTTATATACGAGTCCCGCCCCAAGTGCCATTTAAATCTGACTCCTGTGAATCCTTTCCCAAAAAGTATGCAATCAATTCCCCCATCCGCCATTAAACATACATTAAATTGTTTTCCTCCTTCCTGTCTACCACCATTCGGAGAGAGAAGAAATTAAAGCAAATTATTAGCACGGATACCATTTTCACGGGTATTTTCCTTCTCAAAATTTAATTGTCGACAATGAGAGAGGTGGTTATTTGGTCGTCGATGGTGAAGGTTTTTCGGGAAGGAAGGCGTGACGGTACTTCGTGACAAATTCCGCAAAAGGACCCAACATTTTTTCTTAATTTTTGTTTGACAGCCTTTTGCATAGAAAGCTGGTGCTGCGTAAAACAACAGAAAATTAATGGCATTTAATTATGCTTTGGAAATTTGCATATTTTGTTTTGTGCAAATAGAGCTGAAGGTTAATAAAATGGTTTAACAAAAAAAAAAAAGGAAGGAAATGTACATAAGTGCTTAAGAGTTCATTTAAATGTTTCAACCGTTGACGTTTTAAGTTGTGCTTTGCAAGTAGGAAACCTGTTGTTTGGAGTTTTATGTGCACCTTGTGTTTTTAGTGAATTTACACAAATTAGCAGAGTTTGCCTCACAGTTTAGGGTGACACTTTTATTAAGACTTAGGAAAGAAAATTTAATAATATGGCTGGAGTCTTTTATTCATTCCAGGCTGCAATAGAACTGATCCTTATTGTCACTAGGTAGATCTTTGTAAATGCGTTTAGGGAAATATTATGCGCTATATCCGCAACTGAAAGTGGTTGACACCATCAATCACAGATGGGCAGAGAGCACTGCATGCAAACAATAGTACCGGGTAGAATGAATAGAACCACCACAAGAAATATAGCAGATCTCTGTCGCCAGAAAAGAACTTCAGGATGTATGCAGATGACACAGCTCTCGGATTGAATGGCATACCAAACAAGGCCCTTAGGCTAGTCGTACAAACAAACTCAGAATCATTTGTTTTACTTTATCACAGGTACTAGTACCTCCGAAAAGTAGCTTTTTCTGATCAATTGAAAAATAACGTTTAGTGGAGAAGGGAAATAACCACTAAATGTGCCTTCTCATACCGTCCCCTATGCTTGTTGGACATTAGAGGTGGCAACTGATGAATCTGGGGAACTCGCAAACCAAAAATATGAATTCAGAATAGTGCGTTCTACAGTCGCTATAAGTATGGTAACTAAAACCTTGGAAGATGCTATTCGAGGAAGAAGATGGAGAGGGGGCGCAAATAAATATGATGCTATTAAAACATTGAGTGTAAAAAATGCATTCCACTCTCCAAATTGAGAACTTTTACTGCATTCCTTTAGATCAATGATCGTGCCGTATTTCTTAATCAAAATAGTGCTTATTTATTTTGAAGAAAAGCTTCTACTCTTCGACACCTGTGCTGTGCCACATATCTGACAGAGTTTCACAAAGATCGGTACTAAGATCTATCTTGTGGAACATGATGTATGATGGGGTTCTGAGGTTTGAAAAACGAGACAGAATTAACAAGCTTTGCCGATGATATTGCTATTATGGTGGCGGCAAAACATCTAGGAGAAATATGTAGAAAACATTTGTAAAGAATATACCCAAAGCGTGAGGTGGTGGCTGGCAGCAGCTGGTCTCCAGAATTAGCACATGTGAGCAGTCGCGAGAAGTTGCAAACAATCACCACCAGGGTATATGAGTACAACATATATACGTGCATACATTTTGAATAGCCCGCTAATCCTTCTTGGGGGTCGCGGGGATAGGATGCTCAGATGTACAATCCATCTTTCTCGATCCTCCACCATTTACTCTAGCTCATCAGCAGAAATCCCCGACGGCTCCAGAAGACATGTCGGTCTTCATTAAACTATCTTTTTCCAGGCCTAACAGAGGGGTAGCTTACCTGACGACGCGGCAATCACGCCTTGGAAGGCGGTTTGGGGGCATACGCACTACGTGACCAAGCCATTGAAGGATAGATCCTTATGTTCGGAGAAGTAGCTGCTCAACAGTGAGCTCTTCACATATTCTGTTGTTGTGCATTCGATCCCTACGAGTTACTACAGCAACACTGCGAAGGAACCTCATCTCGACAGCTTGTATCGCGATCTTATTCTTTCGGTCGCTACCCAAATTTGATCACCATAGGTGAGAGTTGGAACTTATACTGAGCTAAAAACCGATAATTTAGTTGAACACGAAGTTCAGCTTTCCTTATACTAAACTGATCAAGCTCTGTCAAAATTGATCCAGCCTGCCCCATTCTCCAAGATAAGTCGGCATACGTTAGCGAGCGTATTATGACTATCCGGATCAAGGCTAAATTCGCTAACATAAGCCTAATATGTGTTCATGCCCCCACGGAAGAAAAGGACCCTGCCACCAAAGAGTGTTTCTACGAGCTCCTCGACAAGACATATGAGCAATGTCCTAAATACGACGTTAAAATCGTATTGGGCGATTTTAACGCCAAAATAGGAAAGGAGGACGTCTTTGGTAGAGCAGTCGGTAAGCATAGCCTACACGACACCACGTCTGATAACGGACTAACGATACAAGTGTAAAACCCCCTAAAGCGAGGTAAACAACAAAAGTTAAAGTAGCAACCAATGCTTACAAAAACCAACCAATTGATTTCGCTGTGGAGCGAAATGTCACCATAGCAAGCACATGGTTTCCTCATCTCGATATTCATAAGCAGACATGGCGGTCCAATGATCATGTAACGATCAACCAAATTGATCATATTGGGATCGACGCAAGGCATGCCTCCAGTATTCTGGATGTCCGGACCTTCCGAGCGGCCAACATCGACTCGGATCATTACCTTGTTGTAGCCAAGGTACGAATGCGGATAACCCAATCTGAGCAACAAAGAAGAATCATTGTGAGAAAATTTAACGTCGAAAAGCTACAATCGCAAGAGACCGTCAGACTCTTCGCTGAACGCATATCCCGAAATCTCTCAATCACCGCTATGACGCCAGCATCAAGTGCCGAAGACTAGTGGCAACGCTACCAATATGCTGTCAGAAATGCCGCGACAGATGTGCTGGGTCTCGCTCGCCCACCACCGCGAAACCCCTGGTTTGACGAACGATGCCGACGAGTACATGCAGCAAAACAAGAGGCATACAAAGCGGCGCTGCAAAGGAAGACGAGAGCTGCTCGTGAGCTCTACGAGCAAAACAGACGGGAATAACATCGGCTTCTCCAAAAGAAGAAGAAAGAGCATGAGAAGCGCGCGTTTGAGAATATCGAGAGTCTATACCCCAGGAATAATGTACGGAAGTTTTACCAAAAGGTAAAAAGAACGTGTCAGAGCAATACCCGTACAGAAACATGTAGGGATGAAAATGGAAACCTCGTAGTGGAATCACAGTCGGCGCTGAGAATATGGAAAAACTACTTCTGCAGACAGTATAACGGCGACGAAGAACCAACATCCCGCTGTCAGGCAGAATGAACCATTCAACATAGACGATGATAGTCAAAATGTCCGTCCACCTGACCAAAACGAAGTGAGGATAGCAATATCCAAGCTAAAATCCAACAAGGCTGCTGGACTCATCTCTAAGATTTGGTCAGACGAGTGTATGCCTGATGAATGGAACCTCAGCATCGTTTGCCCGATCCACAAGAAAGGAGACACCCTCAACTGCGCCAATTATAGAGGCATCGCATACAAGAGCTTTTCTGCGATATTGTGTGAACGCCTGAAACCTTTTATCAACAGCCTGATTGGACTCTATCAGTGCGGTTTCAGGCCAGGAAAGTCCACCATCGATCAAATCTTCACACTTCGGCAGATCCTGGAGAAAACCCAAGAATTCCAAACCGATACTCACCACCTCTTTATCGATTTCAAGGCCACCTATGACAGCATCTATAGAGAAGAGCTTTATAGAGCCATGTCTAGTTTTGACATCCCTGCCAAACTTGTCCGTCTGTGCAGGCTAACGATGGAGAACGCTCGCTGCTCCATCAAGGTCGGTAATGACCTTACCAAAACCTTTGATGTCAAAAAAAGGTTTTAGACAAGGTGACGCGCTGTCATGTGACTTCTTTAACATTGTACTTGAACGGATTGTGCGGAACTCACAAGCCAACACCGGAGGCACAATCTATTACAAGTCTGTACAACTGCTTGCATACGCCGACGATATAGACATTATCGGGAGAACCCGGCGGGCTATCCCCGGTGCGTTTGCAAGCATTGAGGCGGAAGCGGCCAAAATGGGTTTGGCGATAAACGAGGGTAAAACCAAGTATATGCTGTCAACAAGAAGGGAAAACCAACACCGACGAATTGTCACCGTGGGCAGCTATAACTTCGAGGTAGTAAGGGACTTTGTCTACCTTGGCTAGGACATGTAGAGCGAATGGACACCAACGCTCCGGCCCGCAGAGTCTTCGAATCTAACCCCGAGGGACGACGCAGTAGAGGGAATCATCACCGTAGGTGGCGCGCGCAAGTTCGAAGCGACCTCGACCAACTTGGAGTGCGCAACTGGAGGCAATTAGCTAAAGACCGAGCTAAATGGAGAGACTTATTGGTTGAGGCCCAGGTTCACCCCGAACTGTAGCGCCACCTAAGTAAGTAAGTTTGTTAGACTGTATTTATATACATTGATTTCTTTCTAATGCAGAAGATACGTAGTGAAATAGTACTTTCCAGTTAACCTCATTATCGGACAGTATATCTAATGTCATCTCAACCTGAGAAGAACGTTTCCATTAGGAACTCAAACAATTTTTGGATGTTTATGAATCAGACCATCTTTAATAGAAGCAGAAATATTCAGATTCTAGCTAACAAGTACAGCACAAGCTTCCACCGTTTGATATATGCAATCTAGAAATTCACGGAAACTTCGCTTCGAAACAGGGTGTTACCTCATTTGGACAACTTTTATATAAGGCTTAGTGATCCTTTTTTGTTCGTTCAAATAGTCTGCGTTTCCATTAAAATGTGATCCTTTAAATACTTCACCAGTTGCCTTAACCCTATAGTCTACTTCTTCTTTTCTTTTTTTTTAACAGTAAACGGTCTTAAAAGGTCTAGTAGGAAAGTTTGTCAATGTTACGAATGCTTCGTCAGTTTCAAACTATATATTTATTAGCTAGCCTGACCCATCGAGCCCTTTTAAAAAATATCTGTGCTGCATTCAATTTTGGCAGCCAAATACTAATCAACAATCTTTCTCTTGACGATCTTTACGAGAAGGTAGATCTTCATAATATTTTTTATATCAACTTGAAGAATATATAATAATGTTCATATGTGAAACAGTTTCAAACATTAGCTTTCACTAAAAAAAATCATGTAACAAATTTACTTTCTCATAAATATGCATCAGATTTGGTTTCAAATAGAAATGCACACTAAGCATCCTTTCACATCAATTCACCTCCAGGGCAAAAAGAAACATTCTACGTATAGCTGACTCACATACCATATTGATACTGTCAATTTGAATGCAGATTCCTTTTGCAAATAAATGTCTTCCAAGCATATCTCTGAATGATTTTGAATAGAGAATTTGTTTTAGATATGTCAGCCAATGGTTGGATTCGCATTGTCTTAGTTGAAAGGATTTACATACGTACTACATTTGCATTCGGAATACATTCGTTGGAATCCATTGTGTGATTTGGAAAAATAACACATAGTAGAGATCCTTCGATATATAATAAAAGTCTGCTGCAAGGTATTTTTACTAAAGGAAATCAGTCAGTCAGTAAATCGATATAATTGCAAGCCACTTGAAATGTGTTGAGTTTCGCGAGTATATACGCATTGATGTATAAATTAATTTGTTTTGGGACAAAAAACCGCAAATTTAATACGGCCTGAATGACTGCAAAGGCCGATCTTTTCAGAGTCACAGCTTCATTATAATCATAGTGCAGAAATTCAGAAATAAAAGAATTCAAATTCCACTTAATTTTGTGTAATACATCGGTAGAGAATTCATGCAATGGCGCTCATGTTTCCTCCTGATAACTATAGTAATTTCACACTGATGTGGTAACACCTGACAGGATACCATAAACTATGTGTGAAGTGATTACGTGACTGCTTTCAGTCTATTCCATCTGCAATTCACTAATTGGCATTTTAGTGGCAGCTATTTCCTTTAATTTGAAAGCTCATCTTGTATTCACTACAGTATATGGCGAATGAAATTCTGTAATTGATGTCAATATAAGCGGAACTATACCTATTAATATGAGTACAATTGAATGTGGAAATGAGATAAATTTTGATATGATTATGTGATAAATTCTATTTAAACTCCAACTGTACCGAGAATGTATCTTAAGATACAAAGGATACTCTCCTTTTCTTAGAATGGCTGCGGATAAAAATATTCAAATTCAAATCTCTTTACAAGGCATCTTAACTTAAGCAAGGATGTTAGACCAATTAGCGTATTCGAAGACGTAATTAGACTTGATACTTATAGGTACTGAGATCAAATAACTGGTGATTCTTACGAATCGTTTGACATTTTCGTAAAATTGCCATCATTAGAGAAATGTAATTCATCTTACCAAGGTTACATAATGAAGAAATACTTCATAGAATGCTTTTATGTAAGCTATTATATCCTTAAAGACTTACGTATGTACGTATTTCTCAGACATGGCTTTTAAATGTCGAGTAGTAAAGGTAAAGTAGTAAATTACAGGCTGAGACACGAATACAACATTAAAAGTTAATAACTCATAGCACGGAATGTTGGATATTTCCTGCACAATCCTTGAATCTCAAGCGGCACTTTTAAATTATTCTTGTCAAGAGTTATGTTATGAGCGTCATAATTTTCGAAGGACTTTGGGCAGAAAATCTAATGGCGAAAGCTCGTATTTAATAACAACACATTCATGTTCGTAGCCAGTACTACAGATGTAGACACATGATAATAAATATGTAGATACAAAAGGTAGAAAAACATTTCAGTCATTGGCTGCTACTACTATGTGGATCATATAATAAGACAAACAAAAGGATGTGAAGGAAAATACATTTTAAGTGAAGGCGCATGATATCAAAAAAACATATTTTCTTCAAATTTTATCGTATCTCATATCTTCTGTGACCCCATTAACACGAGGATCAAAGTTGGAAACCAAGTATTATCAAGATTCGTCAAGTCGATCGGCAAATGAAATGGGCTTTTCAGTGTCTTATCAGCGCTCTGTCTAAATTAGGATATGAATCGTAATAGCGCATTCGCATACTAGCTGTGAAGAAGAAGAGACTAATTCAGTTGACGATCAGAACCAGAGTGCCCATTATTTATTATGTATATACTGCCGTGTTAAATTGAATCGACGTATCTACATTTTTGGCATTTTGAGATAAATGCGGTTTTCTGTTTTTATCTACAACTATTTTATGTTTTGACCAATGTATTTCATGTTTTGAGGATATGATAAGAAAAGTAGTTTTTATTTTTTGAATAAGAATGCATTTATTTATATTGAAGTCTTAGCTAGGTTTTAGTAGATACGTCATTTCTTAGTGTAGTTACGACATTTTCATCTAAAGATTCCTCATGATGTTAAAAAAATAACTTTTGTGAAATTGATTTTAGCTTAATTATTATAATTATAAGTTCAAATATTTTTGAACTGACTTAAGCGAACTATTTATTTATTTTTTTTACATTTATAATAAGAACAAATAAATCGCCATCTCTGACATCGTCAGCTAGTAACTCCATTATGTTTTGCACTGGTAGTTCTTTCCAGAATTATTTTATTATTATTTTTTTCGTTGAAATTTCGGTGGAATTAATAATGTGAGCGAAAATATAAAAAGAACCCAATTTGTGTTTTGTGCTGAACAATCCAGCCAGAGCATAACAGTTTTCTGATCGCGGTGTATTTCAGAATTTTATTAAATGTACTTGACATCCTCTTTTCTTCGTCCTGAAATGGCTTCATGACATATTATATGAACAGCCCTCAAATTTTGTTTTGTACCTACTGGTTCTTTCACCATTACAAAGAGAACACAGAGTTTCTACATTTTTTGCCTTTTTGTGTTAAGATTATTTGCCGTATCTGCAAATACCATAATACGGTAGTTACGTCGTTTTTTTTATTAAAAAGTGCAGATACGTCAATATTTCTTTAAAATATCATGCTTTATTGTACATACATCATATTTATTAAGCGTTTTTAATCACTAAAGAAAGCGAGATATGGCTTTTATTCTTAAAAAATAAAATAATAAAAATCCCAAAGGTGCCAAAAGTAGCCCTAAATCATAAACGTCAAAAATGGAAATACGCCGTTTCAACTTAACATGGCAGTATAGCTGTAACACCGCCCTTTTTCAAATAAACACACATTGAAAAATTGTGCATGTACTGCTTAGCTAATATAATACTTGAATTAAAGTAAGTAGCATAGTATACCGTGCTATCATACGTATTTAGGTATAAACTCCAAACTAGGTTATATGTATAAATCCTACATAATTCAAATTTAGTTCATTATCATATTCGTATTTATGTAAAAAAAAAAAAAAAATACAATATCTAAAACAAAGTAAATCTGGGATAATTTTTATTTTTTTTTATAATAACGTTTGGGATTACGAAATAACAAATGTCAAGTATATTTTATGTCTTGTAGTTCAACCTCTTCGGCGCTTTAATTTCTTTGCCAAAGTGTAAAAAAGCACTACCCTCTTCATTGCCTTTTGTGTACTCTCCGCCAGCAGAACACTCCATTGCATCGCATTGTGAGCTAAAAGTGTTCCCGTTGGGAAAATGTATTTCCTTTTTTAAAATGCCTACTTGTGTTTGTGTCTTTTTCTAATATGGTCTTAGGTGGAGAGTTTCGATAAGTTTCGTCGTCTTCCCCTTTTATAATGCAAGATATTCTCTTCCTGCACTTCTCTATAACCGGGGTACCAAATTGAGTTTGGAGTCTTCTGATAATATATTTTGTCGCCTTTTTTTCAATTCCTCTAAAGGCTTAGCTTTTTATATTTATTGGTGTTTTAGTCCATACCTTCCTATCTTATACACAGATGGTTCTTAGACCAGTGAGGGCACGGGGTCGGGTATTTACTCGAGAGATACGAACCTACAGGTGGCCCTGAGACTTCCGGACACATGCAGTGTGTTTCAAGCAGAGGTTCTAGCTGTACTTAAAGCTGCGGAATTACTTGAGATGGAATCAATATCCGATAAGAATATCGACATCTACATAGACAGTCAGGCTGCGCTAAAGGCGCTAGAGTCTTACGTCACCAAATCTGAGATAATCAGGAATTGCTGCACAATGCTTAGGGCATTATGTACGCAGAAGGCAACGAAGGGATCGCGATGGGCCCACTTTGGTGCCTAGTGTTTTATGATAACCTCATAACCATACGTAATCTAACTATTTTATTTTTTCAAAATTCAGACGGGAAATATGAAAGTGGATATGGTGTTGTACGATAGTGTGGTAATGTTATATAGTCATCTGATTTACCTTAAAAACGTTCCTTTAGAAGTTCTTTGATCGCTTGGATTGATCTTCTAATTCATTTAATTGGGAACTATATGGGCTTGAAGTGACGTGCTCAGTATCCTAATCTTTACAAAAAAATCTGAACTCTTCAGAAGGAAATGGAGGACCATTATCACTAACCATCACTTTTGGGATTCCATGCCCAGCAAATATAGATTTTAATTCCACAATTACTCCATTTGCAGAAAACACCTAATTTAAAACAGCAATCTCAATATATTTCGAAAAGAAATCAACTATTGTAGTATTAAATACTTTTTGTTGCAAAGTCAAAAAAGACAATTCTAATGTTGTGCCAAGGAACTTCGACATTTGAGCTTCTATGCCGAATGCATATTTTACACTTATCGACTATATTTCTTATCTCAAAATTGATATTTGGCTAAAAGATCAACCACCTGGCCAAACTCACGCATTTTTGAGAGCCCATACGGCCTTCGTGAATCAAACCCATTATTTCAGAACGCAATTGTCTGCGTATGATAATTCTATTCGACATCGAAAGAATTTTCTCGATAACCTGAATCTCATTCCTAACCTTAAAATATGGCCTCGCTATTGCATCTATATCATTTTTTGCATCCGGCCATCCCTCTTTGAAATACTTCATCAATTTTACTAGAGCAGGATCTCCAGCGGACTCGTTTCGTTTTTGGTCTAATTTTGACTCACTCACGCGCAAGTTTGATATGGTTAGGTTGCAATGGAGATCAATTTCCTTATCAAAATCTGTAAAAAAAATAATTTCGGAGTGCTGCTCTAGACAAAGTATCTGACACATACATCTCTTTACCCAGCTTAAAAAGAAATAAAATAAATATTTGGCGCAACAGCTCTTGAAGTGCCAGGGCCTAGCTTCTCGCAACCACTTATGTTGTGTGCCTACAAGTCGGAAATTTCAGCAAAACTGCTATACTGCATCAGATGTGGTAACAGTTAAAGCCAAATATGCTGTAGCATCTTTCGCTGGTTTCATATCGCATGGCACCGATGGATCAGCTGCTGCCAACTCTAAAAAAAATTTCACCGATGGTTTGGCGCAGGCATATATTCCTACACCTTGTCAGACAGTCAGAGTTTAGCTTTCATACTGAAAATTGGTAAGGAAGACTATTCGCTTCCAAAGAGTTTCAGACCCTTAAGTCTGACCTGACCTGCTTCTTACTAAAAAGTATGAAGAGGCTGGTGGGATTTCGCGTGCGTCCATTCACCATCGGAAATGCAGCATGCTTATGAGCGTGAGAAATCCTGCTCTACAAAACTAAGGGGTCAGAATTGAATGCGCGCTTGATAGCAAAGAATACACAATGAGCATTTTTATGGACATTGAGGGTGCTTTTGACTGCATGTGCGACTCGGCCAGACAACACAGTGTAGATGAAACATTAATGTTGTGGAGTAAAGTAAAGCTAATGAATAAAACTTTGGTAGTGGATATGTTATGACATGGGTAAACAGGAGCTGTCCGGAAGGTGGCGTTTTATCTACACTGCTATGGTGCATGATAGTCGACTCTCTGTTAAACACTCTAAATAGTTCTAACGTTTACGCTCAGGTATATGCGGATGATGTTGCTGTACTTTCTGTCGGGCCATGCCTGGAAACTGTCTGTACTAACGCGCAGGCGGCGCTAGACCGATGAGATCGATGAATGGTGTGCTAGGAGTGGGCTTATGGTTAATCGTCTTCAAACTGAGGTTGTTCTCTTCACAAGAAGGATGATTCTAACTGGTCTGACTCAGCCAACGTTAAAAGGCGTCACTATCCGCATTTCTAATGAAGCCAAATATCTAGGAGCGACTCCAGCTAAAAAACTTCATGTGTCTAAACACAGCGAGACAAAAACATTAAAGGTGTTCTCAGTCTTCTGGCAGTGTAAGTGTACTTGTGGCTAGATATTGGGCTTATCACCGAACAATATCTAGATCTATATGGCTATGATAAAACTTTTATTCGCATATGCGTCAGTTGTTTGGTGGAAGGAGCTTTCGCGTGAGCACTACTCATTCTTTAGGAGGCTATTTTGATGATGGTTGAGTATTGTTCATATTGTATCGTCGCAGCTCCTGGATAGCCTGGTTTGCATCAGCGACCGGGAAGACATTTTCTCCATCTCCCGATACAGGCCTGCTATAGGGAATCCCACATATTTTTTCGCTCTGCACTCTTCATCTTCAGCTCCGTTGATGGTGTGAGGGAGGGAATTTTTCATCACGAAAACAAGACCCTCGCCTTTTTCTTTGTCCACAATGTACCACTTATTTTCTCACGGACCCTTGTTTGCATGCTTTTCTTTGGCGTCTTCAAACAAAATTCTGTTAGCAGGAGACGGTGTTGCTGAGGGAATGCCTCTTCCGGGATCACTTTGCAATCTTTTACCCGAGGCTTCATGAAACTGGCTACCAAATGGCAGTCAATCTAGGATTCATCTCCACTACTGCTGTAAGTGATCAGGTGTCGGCTTTGTTTCATGAATATGGTACTTAAAACGATAAGACCGTGTGATTTGCACATACTTACTTACTTACTTTACTTAGGTGGCGCTACAGTTCGGGGTGAACCTGGGCCTCAACCAACAAGCCTCTCCATTTAGCTCGGTCTTTAGCTAATTGCCTCTAGTTACGCACTCCAAGTTGGTCGAGGTCCCCTCGAACTTGTGCGCGCCACCTACGGTGATGATTCCCTCTACTGCGTCGTCACTCGGGGTTAGATTCGAAGACTCTGCGGGCCGGGGCGTTGGTGTCCATTCGCTCTACATGTCCTAGCCATCTCAGACGTCCAATACGCAGTTTTTTGACTAGGTCGATGTCGCTGTACAGCTCGTATAGTTCGTGATTGAATCTTCTCCTCCAAAACCCGTCAACGCAAACGGGACCGAAAATCTTACGAAGAATTTTTCTCTCGAAGCGACCAAGGATATCTTCATCCTCTTTTAATAAAGTCCATGCTTCAGCGCCGTAAAGCAGGACTGGGATGACCAATGTCTTATATAGAGTCTCCTTAGTTGTTCGAGATAGGGCTTTACTGTTGAATTGCCTTATAAGCCCAAAAAAACAGCGATTGGCAAGAGTTATTCTTCGATTGATTTCTGCACTGCTTTTGTTAGTAGAATTTATAGCAGAGCCAAGCTAGACAAAGTCCCTTACTACCTCGAAGTTATAGCTGCCCACGGTGACGTTTTGTCCAATTCATCGGTGTTGGTTTTCCCTTCTAGTCGACAGCATATACTTGGTTTTGCCCTCGTTTATCACCAAACCCATTTTGGCCGCTTCCGTCTCAATGCTTGCAAAAGCACCGGTGACAGTCCGCTGAGATCTTCCGATAATCTCTATATCGTCGGCGTATGTAAGCAGTTGTACAGACTTGTAATAGATTGTACCTCCGGTGTTGGCTTGTGAGTTCCGGACAATCCGTGATTTGCACATGCTTAGGATATCTTCGCCAGGAAGGTTCCTGATAAAGTATCCCAGTCCTCCACGGCAGTCTTCATACTCTTCGTTTGACTTCCTGACATGTCCATTCAAATCTCCTCCAACAAACAGAAACTCTTCCCTTGGGATGTTCTTAAGGAGATTGTGGAAATCTAGCCAAAATGCATCTTTATCTCTCCGATCATCCAAACTGTTTCACTACTTTGCTAGCCCCCGGAATCTGTATAGTTCTGACCCGAACATCTCTGCTCGGTCCATGCGCAGCAGTGGTAGTGTCTGGTGGGGTAGTGCCTTTCCTTTTAGCAAGTACAGGCATACCTTATGTTACGACCGCATTGCGTTCCTAAAAAGTTGGTCGTATACCGAACGGTCGTATCTTGGGTACGATTTTCCATACATTTCGGCTATCGTTCCTAAATCTCAAAAATCGCAAAAAATTAAAAAAACAAAAAATACTCAAAAAACCAATAAGAGTAATTCATTTATTAAGTAATAAGCTCAGTAACATATTTATATACTTTGTAACCTTATTTACTGGACTGGGCGATGTAGCTTCTTTTCTCATTTTGTAACATTCTGTAGCATGTTACGTCTTTTCGAATAACATTGCGTACCTTGCTACTTTTTTCCATGTTATTTTCTTGGGTTTTGATGAGCTGTGGAGAAATCGTTCACCATAATCTGCTCATGGTTGATTCCTTGAACTACGACCAAGCGTCTCCCACAATATGTGCCATATATTGGATCATTGCAAAAGTTTTTTCATTTCATTTCATTTATTTCAAACGGTTTATACAAGTAAGACATAAAGTCTTTTATAGTACAATAAAGGGATATTACACAAGTGGTTTGATTTAAATACTAACGAATTACAACTAAAAATTCAATAAAAAATAATAATAAAAATAAGATCATAGAAAGGACATAGGAAAATGTGGGAAGAAGGCGAAGAAACAGATAGAGAAAGAGAGATGAGAACTAGCGCTGATTAGAAAAATATTTAAATATATAATTTTTAAAACTTGTGAAACCTCTAATTTGTTTGATGTTTACTGGCAACGAATTCCAGAGGCGAATACTATTAACATAAAAGAGGCGCGATGAATTCAGATATTTAAAGTCAGGAGCTACTATGTTGAGTGTTCTCGTAGATTGGCAGAAGATAAGTTTGTTGTGCAAATAACTTGGTGACTTTGTATGGATAATTTTATGGAGAAAAATGCAATTTCTTGCACTGATGTACTGCGAGAGAGTACAACCTAGGATGTTGGTTTGGTAGGCTGATATGTGGTCATATCTCCGCAAGCCATAGACATACCGACTCATATCGTTGAACGCCACAAGCAGTTTGTGTTCAGAGGCAGAGTCCAATCTTGGATACACAATTTCCGAATAGGTAATTAGGGGCACGAGTAATGTTTTGACCAAGCGAAGCCTTGTTTCAGTTGGAGTAAAACTGCTAGAGATCCAGAGTTTCCTCAGAGCTCCATAAATGCGCCTAACAATCAAATTAACGTGGTCAGCACCAGACAGACGCATGTTCACTTTAAAACCTAAGCTTGTTACAGATTTTGAGAATGGTACTTAAAAGTCATTAATACAGATTGACGGAAATACGCCTGTATCGTATTCCGTATATGACAGCAATATAGCTTGTGTTTTACCTAGATTTAGGGAAAGACCATTCGTCTCCGACCAGTCATGGATTTCCTTGAGATCCTCATTGATTCTAGCAACAAGGTCTTCAATGAGGCCAATAGGCCTCGACAAGTAAATCTGTATGTCATCAGCATAAAGATGAGAAGAGACATTTTTGCAAATCCTGGGTAAGTCATTAATGAACATACAGAAGAGGATTGGGCCCAATATCGAACCCTGGGGTACTCCCGAGAGAAGGCTTCTGGGTTCAGAGATTGCTTCACCGACCACCACTCTCTGGGTTCTGTTTGATAAATAATTATTTATAAGACCAATAGCTCTATTACCAAACCCAAATTAAACAGCAAGTTTTTGACATAAAATGTCATGATTTACCCTATCAAAGGCCTTAGAGAAATCAAGGAGGCACAGAATCGTTAATCTGTCTTTATCAAGTTGAGATCTTATATCGTCAAGTACCTTTACCATCGCAGTGGAACAGCTGTGGTTGGCTCTGAAACCAGATTGACTTTCGGACCGAAGATCATTTTCAGCAAGATAAAGACTAATTTGCTTTGCAAGTATTTTCTCAAAGACCTTCGACAGGCATGGTAGTATGCTTATTGGGCGGTAGTCTCTAGGTAGTGAAGGGCACGATGTTTTTGCTACAGGAATAACTCTGCCTTCTTTCCATAAGATTGGAAGGGTTGAGGACGTTATACAGTAGTTAATGAGATGTGTAAGCGGACTCAACAGATATGGAAGAATGAGTTTTATAAATCTAAGTGGTACCCCATCAACACCAATAGCATTCGATTTAAGCACTTGAATAATTTCAGCCACATTACTCTCTGTCACCACTTTAAAGTCAAAGGGCTCTTGATAATCACTAAGCAGTGCGCTAATCGGTGCGAAATTGGATGGACTTGATGTGGTGGCCAAAAAATGATCATTAAGAGCATTGGTGTCGAGTGCGCAATCTAACTTTTCCCTTTTGCCAATACCAATATCCCGCAGATTAGACCAAAGAAGTTCGTGCCCGATCTTCATACGTGACGGAAAGTTTGCGGTATGACGCAACCATTGTTTGTTTTATGGACTTGTTGTATACCAATGGATAGGTCGTGGCATCAGAAGTCATTTTATCGCTAGACCCCGTCGTGTTAAGTCAAATTGTGTGTGAAAAAAAAATTTCTATTGTAAAATGGAAAACGAAAAGTTACACCTTCGCCATGTAATGCTGTACGAGTTTCGAAAAGGAGTGAGTGTTGGAACTGCAACAAAAAACATTCAGAGCGTTTATTTGGATCATGCTCCTGCTCGTAGGACCGTTAAAAATTGGTTTGGTAGATTTCATAACGGTGATACCTTGGACGATCAACCCCGTTCTGGACGGCCTTCCGAATTTGAAGACGACATTTTGCGAACCTTAGTAAAAAATAACCCGAAGATTTCAACTGAGGAGATTGCTGAGAGGCTTATTATTGATCATGCGTCAGAATTTCGTCATTTAGAGAAGCTTGGATTCACTTCCAAGCTCAATACGTGGGTGCCGCATTGTTTGACGGAAAAAAATAAGCTGGACCGCGTCTCGGTGGCCATATCTGTGCTTAGACGCCAAGAAAACGAACCTTTCTAGGATAGAGTCGTAACAGGTGACGAAAAGTGGATTCTGTACAACAAGGTGAAGGTGCAGAACCCGTGGGAAAAGCTGGCTGGCTGGCCAATGAAGGTACTGTTATCTGTTTGGTGGGATTCCGGGAGCATAATTTTTTTCGAGCTTCTTTCACCTGGCGAACAATCACTGCGAATAAGTACTGTGAGCAACTCTATATGCGTAATGAGAAAGTTGAAGAAAATCGTCCGATTTTGGCAAATCGAAAAGGCGTCATCTACCATCATGATAACGCCAGGCCACATGTCGCCCGACAAACGCTGCAAAAACTGTAGGAGCTAAAATGGGAAATTCTTCAGCACCCACAGTATTCCCCAGATCTTGCTTCTTCAGATTTTCATCTGTTTCGGTCCCTTCAAAACGGTTTGAATGGAAGGAAATTTGGTTTCCTCGAAGCTGTCGAAAACTACCTTACGACATTTTTTGAAGGAAAACCACGCCGTTTGTATGAAAACGGAATCCGCAAGCTTGTAAAACGTTGGGAGACAATTGTGGAAAATAACGGGGACCATATAATCGATTAATAAAATTATTTTCTTTAAAATGTAATCGCTTGTGTTTCATTATCAAATCGGGCACGAACTTTTGCAATGATCCAATATTAAAATGTTTCCAGAACTCCTGGAGTATTGATCCAGCTTCGGTATCAGTTATGGCGATAGCGTGTGTCATTAATCTGTGAGTGTTATTGCGCTTAAAAGTTGCAATGACAACTTAACCCATCGGTTGTGGTATCGAAGTCGTATTCGGGTGAAGAAAAATCACTTTAAAATTAGGAAAAATGTTGCTAATAGATCGTAGATGACCAGGAGGAGCATTATCCAAAACTAAGACGCATTTCATTATGAAATTGTTTCTCTTTAAGTAATCCTTCACCGCAGGGACAAACGGGATACGACAATAATGTTTCAGATACATAGAGCATGAGTTTTTTTTTATAATGTTGGGCGTATCTTTAGGGTAGTCGATCTATCACGGGAAATAGGTGCATAAAAATGTTGGTCGTAAGTGTGGGTTTTTCTATCTTGGGGTGGTCGTAACTTGAGGTATTCCTGTATTACCATAATGATACAGTTTTGCAATATTACTGCGATGGTGTTTGTTGTTTGACACGTGCATGCTCTTCTATGACACCGATAATTTCCAGTCGTGTCAACCCACGGGCTCGCATGCACACTTGCGGGAGAGTTTTTAAGGTAGTGCATGTTTCGGGCTGGGCTCACTTGGGTATTATATTGCTTAGATCTGATTTGTCCCCTTAGTCGACTTTTACGACAAGCGCTATTTGTTGGAGCGCGATGCAGTGATATTCTTAACCGGTCCCTGCACGGGACCTCTTTTCTACAGTAGTCTCAGCTAGAAATACTCTTTAGACTTCTCCAAAGTTTCTGTCTGGACTCGATGCCCGTATTGACGCCAGTATGTGTTTGAAGATTATTTAACTAATACTCTCGTTTTCTAACCCGTGTTAAGCCAATATCCCTCTTCGCTTGATATTTAGTGCCGGACATTTGCGTACTAAATGTGCAGCCATTTTCATATCTTAAAGGCGCAGTTATAATATTTCAAAAGCTATCTCCAGTCTTCTTTAAATGATATCTAATGATACCATTTGAGTGATCCTCGCGACAATTTCTGTAGAGCCACTTATTTATGCCTAAGAATAGTTTGTGAATATTAGTAGTAAATAAAAAAATATAGACAGTTCGTCTTGAGGACAAAATTAAAAGAAACGAAAAGTCTCCTTAACAACTACTTAAAACAAATCATCACTTCCGCCTATAAAAGAGGCCCTTCACTCAAATAACTTTCAAATAAAGTAGACAAATTCATTCTAGTCTATACGTAGGAACATCACTGAAAATGACTTCAATAAAATAGCAACAATATTATGCCTCCCTTCTTGTAGGTTTCATTATCTTCTTCAGTTTCATTAATGAGTATTGCCGGTAGCCAAATATTATCATCATGGTAATAGTTGTTGCTGCTGATGATGGCTTTCATCGTAGATGCGGTAGCTTAAGGGTTGAATTTTATTATACGACTTCAGCTTGTATCTTAACTGATATTTATGCATGGTATACCATTGGGAATCGAGCAGAAAATTAACATTATATAGCTGAATCTGTTCCTGTACATCTGGCTGTGTCTTTCGCTAAAAAACGTTGATAGTCACCTTGTTAAAAGGTTAAATTTCAAAATGTCTAAGAGAAAGTTTTTAAAGTCTGAAATAAGTTTTGTTGAATGATTCCTCGCGTTGGAATATTTTGACACTCTATCGCTTCTCATAATATAAATTACACAACTACGCTAGTGCGATGTACATTTTTTCTTGTACAGAGGAAACTGGATATGCTTTTCCTAATTGCTTCTGAGAAACTAATTTAATCCGGAAATTGACTCTCGTTTGCCGAACAAATCGATATAAAATGCAACCACATGTTCATTTCTAGTTAAATGGAAAGATAAATATATCCCTCCGTTCGTTCAGTCGCATACCAATGCGAGGGGAAAACTTTATTCATCTCACGTACATAGGTGTTTGTCCTTAATTAGGTTTATTGTAGAGATTTGCACTACTAGGTGGATTTGTAACACGCGCTCTACTCTCTGAATACACAGAACTGCATAGAAATATATGTGGGTACATTGAGACACGTAAAGAGCGGTTTGTAGGATAGCAGAGATAATGAAACATACCCGGTATCCCAGATACTATAATTGATCGGAATGAACGATTCGCAATTAAAAATTAACTTTTAATTCGAAGGAACTATGCTGATGTTCTTTTAATGGTGGTTGGAGTAGACAGTATTGGCTGCATAATAGAGTGCTGAGGATGTTTCCCTGGGGCAATCCGATTGAATTATTAGGCAATATATTCCCAGACATCGAATATGTACAATTCAGACAAAAGTTGAAGAAGATATGTAAATAAATTTACTTATTTCTCGAGTTATAAAGGAAATTATTTATCTATTTTAAACTACACAACTCAACTAAATTTGTAGTCCACAGCAGTGTTTGGGAAGCTTCGGTTGCCTGATCATTAGAATAGACAAGCGCAAAATCATTTTTTTGCGCTAAGTGTATTACAAGCTAACAAATCACTTGTAGATTCGGCTTCAACACTTTTCAAGAACACTAGAAAATTATATATACTGCTCTAAGCTATGTAGAGCTGAAAAAAAGACAATTTATTATTACAATATCAGAACTTTAAAATATTCCCTTCTTCTTATTCCTTTTATCAGCGAGGTTATGATCCGAAAATGAGGGACCATAACCCTCCCACTTCACCGCATTTCCACTGATCCGCCTGTGGGGTTCGCCTTTAAAATATTCCCATTGAAGGATAAAATCTTTCTATTTGTCCCTTCATGAACAGTTAAAGATCGCAGTAAATGTATATGTATGTATATGATAGGAAATTAAATCTTATGAAAATGAGCTAGTGGTATGCAGTAAAGAGGACAGTCCACACACTCGATAGTTTTGTCATTGAGTCTATAATCTAAGATTCAGATTTATAGGAATATATTCGGCTTTATTCATTATAAAGTCCACATTAACTATAGCTGCTTTATATCCATAGACATTCATTCATTTAAGTTGCATATTCTAAAATCTTAGTGCCCAATACTTCAAAAGTATATATGTATGTATAAAGGGTAACTCAATGATAATTGAAGGCTTTGACAGAAATTTATTACAGATACGACTTTTTTTTTTGTTGAGGCAACTCTACCTATACATGATTTGGCAATTTAGTCATGGAGCGAAATGTAATACATATGTATATGTAGGTGGAGAAGTGTCTTTCGCTCGTGTATTTCGTGCCTGATTTTTTTCAAGAATAAGCCGTTGGGTGCAGACATTTTGTGAATATGGGTCGGTGCAAAACGTGGAAATACCTTGTTTTCGAAGAAAGTGTAGCCCAGGCCTCGACAACCTCAATTCGTCATCTTGCACACTAAGTGAACTATTCCTACAACACCAAACAACGAACTTGAGCAAAAGACCCATTGTTACACGCTTACAAAATTCAATTGACACCGGAACTGAAGCCTACTTACCATTTGCAGCGACGTATGTATATTTACCAATTGCATGCTTGAACAACAAGCAGATGATGCTGATTTTTCAAAAATATCTTCAGCTATGAGGGATAGTTACATCTAAAGGGATACATTAATAAACAAACCTGCCGCATTTGGGAAACTTGGGAAGATTTTGATATTTTGATAGATTTTGTTGCCAAAAGAGTTGTGTTGTGCTTCATATATAATTGCTACGAACTGAAGAACACTGTGAAATAAAAACAAAATGTTTTGTGTTCCTTTAAAAAAAAAAAACTACGCTCTTGTTAAATCAACCCTTTACGATTATATTCAGAAAAGAAACGTTCGTTAAATCTTTACACTCCATTCTTTCTTTCCAGCTTTGTGCAGGGAACCGATCATTGTGCCTGCTTAGAATATATGTTATTTTGAAAACTCGAATAGAACAACCCTTTACTAAATCAAAATCTGCCATTTCCCCCATTCAATCACAAAGCAGTTAACTCGCTCACCATTTCACGCCCACACTTTAGCACCTCTGCCACAACGGGAAATCATATTTCGCACAAAATTCTCACTGCAGGAGCAGTCACGCCATTACGCAATAGACACACGTAGACGCGACCAAGTAATCTGATGCCATTAGCCTAGAGATGTGCCACCACCATACCGGTCGTATGGCTGATGTAACATTGATTCAACAGTTTTATTGTCGCATTAAGGGATCCACACAAAAGGATGGAGTACTAGATTGGGAGCCATTAAAATAGATTTTATAAAAGGACGACTACAAATTTGTACACTCTACCATCTTCAGTATCGTTTTTGTGTACATTGGGATGGAGCACGTGTAATTCGAAAATACACATGCAATCGATGTGGAATTACATTTTCTGACAGAATTTGATTTTTTAATTTAATGGTTGTGTGACTCTGAATGACGTAAAATGTTTGCTGCCAAAGTTAAGTAAACCATAAGAGGATTTTAATGTTTTGCACATGTAAGACTTATGCCGAATAGGTAAAGAATGCAAACAGGTACTCGTATGATCTGTGGCCTTTGAGGCGAGGAAATTAAAATCGTCAGAAACTATATACATAAATAAATACTCGTAAATGTAGGTAGAAGTGTCCAAAAGCATCAGGGTCGGGGCACAAAAGAAAACATAGGTTGAAACGAGAAACATTGAAAATAAAAATGTGAAGGCATACGATTACTTTTTTAAATTTTCGTTCCGATTGAAAACTCCACGAAGTCTATAGGTGGATTCGACTTACTTGGTAACCTGTGACTGCGACTCAACCGTATACGTTCCAACTCCGGCGTTTGCACCGACACATTGTTCAAGTGGGGCTTTTTAGACTCATGAAATTGTGACTGTGGAGCCGACCGACAAGCAATCAAACAGATGGATCAGAAGATCGTATCATGGAGACCCCTCCGATTTCATAGAAGCACCTCCCAGTGTCATTGAATGGCTTAAGGAACTTGAGATAAATTTATAATAATTACGATAGTGTAGTATTTGTTACTCGTAATAAATTAATGTATGTAACATCTGTATATAAGTATGGTATTATTGCAAAACTCCCATCGTAGTTGAACTACCCTACATGCAACTCATATGTATGCGGTAAACATTTTATGACGATCGATTGAGCGGCTGTTCTTTATCGAATGTCGAAAAAATATAAAGATATTACGTTCTGCTCCTTTGTGTGGTTCACTTTATTTTGCTTTTTCCTGCCCAAAAAAATGGCAAATCCAAAAAAGGGCTGCAATCAGGCGTTCAGCCAATCAACTAAAAAATGAGACACATTCATGCATACAGGTTATAATTAATCATTCTCTAAGCCTTCAGATACACAGAATGTATTGTATTACTGTAGCAAAAGTATGGGACTCCGCCGAAGATAATTTCTTCAAGGAGCAATCGAACCACAAAAATAGAAAAAAATCCATTAAATACAGCTGCAAAAATGTGATATATCGCCGGATATCGAACATTATCGCAATCCCACACACTGCATATGCTGCTGGAAGCGATGGATGCACACATTTGAGTGCCCAGCTTAGAGAAGTCTTATGCATCTGAGTTCGGCCCTGCTCAGGAATTGTCTCGATGTGGCGAATTAGCTTATAAGCTAGCCGGCGATCTTGGCAGAAGATCTTGGGGGGAGCGACATTCCGCAAGCTCGAATCCGAGCAGTTCGTCGCCCCTGATATGAAGGGGAGGAACTAGGACGACTATATCTTGGCTTCGCTAGAATACATATCTTTTCAGATAGCCAAGCAGCATTTTGGGCCGAAAATTAATACGGCAAAAACTAAAATTATCAGCCTTGGAACTAACTCATCGGCTCAAATATGCATTGCCGGACGGAGTAGAGGATTTCCAGTATCTTGGGAGTATTGTCTCGACCGATGGTGGAACCGAACTGGATACAGCCAACAGAATCGCCAAAGCAAAGTCCGCGTTCGGGATGTTGTCCAAAATATGGCGAAGCAATGCAATCAGTTTGAACACCAAGATAAGACTGTTCCGCTCCAACGTTGAATCCGTGCTGTTATATGGTTGCAGCACGTGGAGAGTGATCACTACTATCACCAGAAAGCTGCAAACGAGAGCATTCTAGCATTGTCTGGTATGGGGCAGTAACGACAACAACGCTAGAGGTGAGCGCCTTCTCGAATTCATTATTAATGAAAACCTAAATATTTTGAATGTGGGAACTACACCAACCTTCGTAATTCGGGTAAGGGAATACGTTCTAGATATTACACTCGGCAGCCCGAGTATTAGTAACTGTATTACAGGTTGGAATGTTTCTGACGAGCCGTCCATGTCGGACCACAGGATCATCACTTTCAACAAAGAATGTCTCAGTAAGGAGGTTACCCCGTATATAAACCCCCGCAAAACTGACTGGGACAGATATAGGTCTACGATTGACTGGGACCTAATATATGTGAAAGGAAAGAAAACGGCGAGCCACTTCCTAGAACTGGAAAACAACGTAGAAGTGGTTAACAGGGCGATCAAAGATGCATTTGAAAGCAGCTGCCCTATTAGCTGTAAGAAATGACCACGTTAGGAATTGCTCGGCACCCTCTGTTAACAAGAGAAGTAAATTGAAGAAACTGCAGCCGTGGATGTCTGACTATTTATTACATAAAATTCATAAAAAAAATGTACAGCGTTCTAAATCCAATAAACAGCCAAATAATGAACGAATTCGCAAGGCCTATGAAAGAATTTGCAAAGAAGTTGCCGCGGATGTTCCTATTTGTAAGGATAATTTCTATATTGGAAAATTTCATAGAGCAAAAGGCAATCTCAAAAAAGAATGGGGAATCGTTAATGAGATGTTTTCTAGAAGTAACTCTTCTCATGGTCCATCTTGTATCTCCTACAAGGACAAGGAAATCCATTCTCCAATTGAAATCGCCAATATTTTTAATAAGTTTTTCACTAGTGTTGCCACTGATACCCTTTCAAATGCAGGTTTTACATCCTTATCTCAAAACGTTTGTACTGAACAATGTTTTATTAAGGAAAGTGCCTCGCCAAATAGCTTTTTCTTCGAACCTATCTCGTCTTTCGAACTGTATAGGAATATCTTGCTACTTAACAATTCTAATTCGTTTACACAGAACAGCTTCTCAAATGCTTTCCTAAAAAACATTTCTTTGAACGTTGTGGATGTCTTAGCACATATTTTCAACAAAAGCGTTTATGGTGGTATTTTTCCTAGCAGTTTAAAGATTACTGAGATAATACCCATATTCAAAAAAGATGACCCCAAAAAATTAAATAATTATAGGCCAATATCCCTTCTACCGGTTTTTTCTAAGCTTTTCGAAAAAGTGATCAAAGTTAGAATTAATACATTTCTTGAGAGATGTTCGTTTTTAAGCGTTAATCAACACCGTTTTAGAGCTGGCAAATCAACGGAAGATGCGCTTTTAAATTTGTGTAGTCAGATCTACGATAGTTTAAATAAAAGACAAATGACTGCTGCACTTTTTATTGACATTACCAAGGCTTTTGATACAGTGGACCACAAACTCCTAATGATGAAACTAGAAAAGGCTGGATTTAGGGGTTTTATTCTTAAATGGTTCGCTTCCTACCTTAAGGATAGAAAACAAAGGGTGAAGATTGGTAACGTGTTCAGTGTGTGTCTGGATATTCAAATCGGTGTTCCACAGGGTTCGGTACTTGGTCCCCTTTTATTTCTAATCTTTATTAATTCTATTTTTAACCTTGATCTAAAGGGGCAAAAAACTGGTTTTGCAGATAACATAGCATGTTCATACTCAAATAATTCGGCACTGGACTTGGTAGCGGACATCAACCACGATTTGGAAATCCTGAGACACTAGTTTGGTATGCATAAACTAGTCATAAGTGGCAAAACCAAACTTATGTTTTTTAATTTACCAACATTTTATCTGCACTCCCCGAACATCATCTACCACAGTTTTGATTGCAAAAAAAAGTGTGTTAATGCTGCTACTTGCACTGCGAGCAGTTCCACTTCAACATTTGATGATAGCCTAAGCTGCTCTTCAAAATGTTTTGTAATCGAAAACGTTTCTGTTTTTAAGTACTTGGGCTTGTTTTTAGACAGCAACCTTAACTGGAGCGTTCACACCTCCCAATTAAAAAAGTATCTTCTGTCAACTACTTACATTATGTATCATCTAAAACAGTTCTGTTCTCGGAAACTCCTTGAAACTATTTACTACGGCTTAGTGCAGTCTAAATTGCAGTACGGGCTCGTATGCTGGGGTAGTACATTTAGCTACAACTTACAACCCTTAATTATTGTCCAAAAACATATCCTACGAATTATGTGGAAAAAAAGGCGGCGCGAACATAGCTTTTATCTATTTGTAAATTCTAAGATACTTCCACTAAAGCATCTATACTTTTATAAAGTCTTAAAAATTTTTTACTTAAGAAGTGGTAATTTTCTCAATCAAAATGTAACCGCTTATAGTCTTCGTAGTAATGAACGTTTTCTGGCTTCAATTCCGTCGCATAATAACCATACCTTCTTAAACTTTTATAGCTCAGTAGCACCTAGGCTTTTTGAACTTCGTAGTATTCGTAACTCTTTTGCTTTCAATAAGAAAATCAAATCATGGCTGTTCAACTTCGACTTTCTTGAAATCAATAACCTAATAAGGGTAATTATTTAAAGGATCTTGTAGTTTTCTTATAGTCTTTATATCTTTGAAATCATTAATTTTTTTTTATTTTTATTTTTATAATACTTTTTTATTGTACACTTGGAATTTACACTATCACCACCCCTCAATCATTTTATTTGAATTAGTTTTGTTTTTTAATTTGTTTTACTCGATTCATCCGCCACTAGTTTTCGTAACTAAAGGATGGATCTAAAATATTCCTCAATGACATTGTTAAGCAATATTTTTTTTTTTTAGCTTTTTATAAGATAAGTTTTCTTGTGTATTTTACTTTATTGTAGTTAATATTGTTAATATGAATTAATTGAATGGAATAAATAAATGAAATGAAATGAAATGAAATGAAAGATCCGAAGGACACCCCCTGGTGGAACAAAACGCTAGTCGAACTAAGATCAAAGGTGCGCAAGCTCTTTAATAAAGCAAAGCGTGATGGAGACTGGCAAACATACACCGAGCAATTAACAAGACACAACTTGGAAATCAGAAAAGCTAAAAGAAACAGCTTCAGAGCATTCTGTGAGAACATAGCCTCAACCCCTGCAGCGGCCAAGTTACATAAAGCACTGGCTAAGGAAAAAGCAGGCGCGCCAGGCTCACTGAAAAAGCAAGATGAAGAGCAGAGGGCCCTTCTACTATTAGAAACACACTTTCCGGGTAGCTCAATCTACAGCAGCACAGATGTACTAGGAAGACATAAAAGGCCCAGGAGAGAGGACAGGGCGATGGCAAGAGACATATGCACGAATCAAAGGCTAAGTTGGGCTCTGAACACCTTCCAGCCGTTTAAAGCACCGGGAGCGGATGGAATATTCCCTGCTCTACTACAACAAGGCCAGGAAATCATTATGCCACACCTCCTAGGACTATTGAGAAGCAGTGTCGCACTTGGGCATATACCAAGAATATGGAGAAGGGCAAAGGTCCTATTCGTTCCGAAAGTGGGAAAAAGAGACACCATTTCACCAAAATCATTTAGACCCATCAGCTTGACCTCATTCATGTTAAAGACACTAGAAAAGGTAATAGATAATCACCTAAGAATGACTGTGCTGGAAAGAATACCTCTCCACCACAATCAACATGCCTACAGAGCAGGAAGATCCATCGAAACTGCGCTCTACCAGCTGACAAGTTGGGTTCAGGATACACTGGAGAGCAAGGAAACAGCAGTATGCGCATTTCTAGACATCGAAGGAGCCTCCGATAACACCTCCCATGAAGCAATTAGGAGGGGTCTCGAAATAAAAGGAGTAAATCACACCACAAGTAATTGGATGTGTGAGATGCTAAGAACTAGGACTGCTGAGATAGAGGTGAGTCAAAAAACCATCCCAATAAGCACCACTAGAGGCTGTCCACAAGGAGGGGTATTAACACCATTGATGTGGAGTCTATGTGGTACGCCGACGATATAGTCATTGTCGCAAGAGGAAAATTTGAAGAAACGCTATGCGAAATCATTCAGAGGAGTCTACGAATCACACAGAAGTGGTGTAAAACGGTAGGACTTAGAGTGAATCCTACCAAAACCACTGTGATACCCTTCACCCAGAAAAGACACTTAAAGCGTATATAACCCTTCCTGGTGGAAGGGATCAGAGTTGACTCACAGAAACAAGTCAAGTATCTAGGTCTAACACTAGACAGCAAACTCCTCTGGAGAGAACATGTAGAAACTGTGGTAACGAAAGCCACCAAAGCACTTATTGTGTGCAAGAACATTTTAGGACAAACCTGGGGTTGTAGCCCAGCCACACTGAGGTGGATGTATCTGATGATAGTTAGATCCATCATAACTTACGGGGCAGTGGCATGGGTTAACAGAACTAGACTAACCACGACGAGGACATCCCTCAACAAAGTGCAAAGATTAGCCTGTATATGTATAACAGGAGCCATGCGAACAATAGAAGTTGTCTTGGATGGCTTCAAGTCTGCAATTCACCATATAAATGCTGGTGTTCCCCAGGGCTTAGTTTTGTCTCCGACTCTGTTTCTCATTTTTATAAATGACCTCTTGTCTGGTACTTCTATTCCAATCCATTTCTTCGCTGATGACAGTACCCTCAGTTTTTAATATTCGTTCCCTAACTCACGTTCCTGCTCTTCGGCCGTAGAAGAGGAACGACAACGTATGTTAAACACATTAAATTCCTACCTGGAGAGCATAACCAAATGGGGTTCAATCAATAGAGTGGAATTTAATGTATCCAAAACTCAATGTTGTCTTCTGTCTCTCAAGCGAAACCAAGACCCTCAACCATTATCCATGAATGGTACTTGTGTCGCTGAATCCGAAAGACTTGCCATTCTTGGTATGTGCATCAATAACCGTCTTCGATGGAATCGAAGTCGCGAAAAATGCTGCAAAATGTCTAGGATTCCTTAAGCGGTGCAAAAAATATTTTACCTCGTCTGATCTGGCCTCCATCTATAAGGCATTCATCCGCCCAAAGCTGGAATATAACGCCCACATCTGGTCTGGTGCACCAAAGACCGTTCTGCACATTCTAGATAGGGTACAGAACCGCGCGCTAAAACTAATAGGTGATAGAGACATTGTGAACTCAATAGTCTCGCTTGAACATCGTAGAAATGTCTCATATCTTTCCCTATTTTATCGCTTCTTTTACAAAAAATGCTCTAGCGAAATACCCAGCTGCATTCCTCCCCTTCAAAACTTCACCCGTAATATGCGTCATGCTTCGAATGCACATCAGTTCACCCTCAAGCCCAACTTCGGACGTACTGTCAAATAAAGGGATTCATTTATAAGCCGAACAACACGTTTGTGGAACGATCTACCAGCCTCTGTGTTTCCTCATCATTACAGCCTACAAACATTTAAAGCCAACGCAAACCGGCATCTCCTCTGTCTCTTTCCCCCCTTTTCCCAACCGCCCCTGCCCTGACGACCAGTTTAAGGGTATTAATAATCCCTTTGGCACGCGCAAATTATATAAAAAAAAAACAAAAGAGATTGGAGCAGCGAATCCGATAAATACCAACTCAAAAAACACACAACTAAATGGTACACAGATGGATCGAAAACATCTACTGGCACTGGGGCAGGAGTGTACGGGCCCAGGACTATATACTCAGAATCACTGGGAATATTCTCCAGTATATTTCAAGCAGAAGTTCAAGCGAGCGAAAGATGCGCGCAATTCAACTTATATCGCGGGAAGGACATCGCAATACTATCAGACAGCCAAGCCGCTATTAAAGCACTGACCTCGCATGAGATCAGATGCAAACTGGTATGGGAATGTCTCACCAGGATCAATAAACTGGGAGAAACAAACAAAGTAACTCTCTACTGGGTACCAGGATATGTAGGAGTAGAGGGGAACGAAGCAGCTCATGAACTAGCTAGAAACGGATCAGACACGCCGTTCCTTGGACCAGAGCCCTTCTGTGGGATAGGACCCCACAAAATAAGGGAAGACTTAAGGAAAGAAGAAGGGAACAAATGGGCCAAACATTGGGATGATATCCCCCAAATAAGAGAGGCAAAGGAACTTCTGGGGAAATACAACCAGAAAAGAAGCAGAGCCTGCCTAAGAGTTAGTAAGAATCGACTTCGCATCTTCGCGGGCATGTTAACGGGTCACTGCAGACTTAAGGAGCACTTTAAGAAACTGGGAATAGAAGGAGACGGACACTGCAGATTCTGCAGGGACTTCCCAGAAACACCAGCGCACCTTCTTATGGAATGCGAGCATTGATCCACAAAAGAAGGAATCACTTTGGTGCCTACCTCCTATCAGAAACGGATTTACCTTCGCTGGATCCACTGAAGATACTTCAGTTTGCTGTGACAGCTGGACTGGAGAAAGTGCTCTAAACCGAGTATATAATCGACCTCACAATAATATACATCTGTATATATCTATAACTTCGTCTAGACCACTGGACCAATGGGCCAGGTCTAAGATAATCCAAACGATTAATCAAGCCTTATTCCTAGAAGGAAATCCTTAACTTAGATAGGGAAAACATTTAGAAGCTCGTGAGCTTTCTAACTCGCAATTGCGGCCTGAGATACCACCTTAACAAGTTGAACCTGTGCCAAGAGAAGGACTGTCGGCTATGCTTAGAGGAGGATGAAACACCCGAACACATTCTTTGTGAATACCCGGCACTAAACTGGTTAAGGAAACATATTCTCCACAAATAGATACTTACTTCATTGCAACTGAAATGCCCCACTACTAAAGACATACTCCCTTTCATAAGGGAAGTAGTATGTCTGTTAGATTAACTCCAACCCTCCGATATAATATATCTTTCAGGTCGCAGTGTCGTTTCCATGCGGGCATGTGTTGTACAAGAGGAAACAAAAAAAAGGCCCCTGCACTTACAGCATCTTATATTTCTTACTCATAATGCTTGGATAAAAAGATATGAACGAATTATATGTGGTAAATGATGTTTGTTGTGGTCCAACCAGTCCTTTATCATAATAAGAGCCTTACTTATGTTACATCTTTAAGTAACTTACTACGCATTACATGTCATTACCGAAGCTTACTAGATAATTATGGGATTACCCATACGCCCCATAAAACTTGCCCGCATAATCACGCAAATATATTCATAATCAACACTGAGGTTCGAAATCTCAAGAGCGTTCCCGATGGCTATTATGCCCGACACTTGAGTTAACTGGCCTCAAATCGATAACTGTGAATTCAGCTTTTGTGCGCTCCTTCTCATTTCATTCTCTAACCCCCCAAAGCTATTTAGGATTCCAAGAAAAGATTGTCTGGCACAAGCGATGATGATTATTACGTATTTGCATATAAAATCGATAGCTATCATTGGACGTTGCGAATAAATTATTCAATATTTACATGGAATATCGCACGGAATCAAATGCAGAAGTCGGCGCTATGTGTGTGATGTGCTCTTGAAAGATAGAAAATTAAATTTTCCAAGAAATTCTCATAAGATTTAAATTGAGTTATCTTAATTGGATGACTAGAAATATGGCAGAGATGGGGTGTGCTCGCTTCAGGAAGCACATTTGATATGTCTGCTCTAAAACGGTAGAAACAAATTGTGCATTGATGAACCTTTAGTTCCTGAACGGTATATCTTTAATCACTGCATCAAGGATAATCCAATTCCCCAGGCGATGCCTAACGTAATATTACAACATATAACAATCAAAATGAGTTTTCCCATTTGTCGGACCGGAAAAAACCCATCCGCATGCGGACAATAAAAGTTTGTCTCCGTTTTGTGTTTGTTGGTCGCCAATGTCCTCTCAATTTGCATTTTTATGCGGTGCGCTTACACCCAAACACGAACAAGCAATAAAAAATCACGTACGTCCACTTCAGCAGTCAGACAGTTTTATAAACTTAAATGTCACTTGTTCCGGTCGAACTATTTCCTCTCCTGTCCAACTGACTTTCAGAGATTCGAATGGGGGCAAACGGACGACGACCGACGACGGCGGAAAACAACGAAACAACTGCAACTATGCGAATTCTGTTGGAAGTAATTGGATGTAAGGGCAAGGACAATGGTGTCACTTGTACATCTATTTGGCCAAAAACGAAGGCGGGCGAAGAATGAAGAAATTCATTTTAATTTTCTGTCGTTGTTATGTGTTGCCTTTTGTGGACTTAAAACAGCAGACCAAAGCTTAACCACTAGTGGACATTGCGTAGTAAAATATTTTGGAAGTTAAACTAGTGAAACAGATGAAATTTGATTATGGACCCAAAAAGACTGGTAGATGATGTCAGAAAAAAAAAATGCTTTGTAATCATGTGGGTTGTATTACCCTTTAAGACTCCCAAAAAACAGATGTCAAAATAAAGTTGGAAATGTTCCAATGCTATAAAAAGTGAAACACAACAAATTTCGGGGGACAGATCACGTACGTGCTACAGAACACAGTAGTCGTTGCCGCCGGAAACTGCAAAGTTTTACGAATACCTTAAACATAAAAACGTGATATTATATGAATGTGTGAGCCTGAGATGAGATATTACTCAATAAAATTCGGTTCCTTGCTGTCATTTTGCAATATAATCATAAATATCCTACCGAATGAAAGGGGAGTAATTTTTTCCTGAAGGAAGATTTACAATGTCTTCCTGTTCACGTCGTGAAGGCAAAATATTAATGAAAATATGAAATTTCGTTCGAAATACATTTTCCTAAACGTGCCGGTAGTTAAATGGTTCCCGGAGTTAAAATTTATAGTCTTAGGGAAAGGATGTATGATGAATTCGGTGAAAATCAGATACGTCTAAAAGCATAACGCTAAGGGATAATCAAACGCAGTCTCTCTTTTTTGCACTTTGAAACATTTCTCGATATGCACATGGTGGGCTATGAATTGTTACATTTTAAGAATTGGTCTCGTCTCTAGAAAGAGGGACAAAGGGTTGCGCGTGAGAATTGTGTCTTCAACCAGAAGCCTCCGGGTTTCAACAAGATGGCCCTATATGCCACACATCCAATGCGTTTTTGCCAGACATAAGAAAAATGTAGCGAGAAAGATAATATCGCGTAGATGTGATGTTCCCTTTATAATCGTAGGAGATATTTTCCGAGTGTGTGCAAAAATCAGGGATTAAAATGCGCCTGTGGCCTACTTCACCAAACTATAAGTTACAACCACAGATTTGTACTTGCGAACCACAATTATAAATTTGTAATATGGTTTTCGTGCACGAGGTGCAAGTAAACGGGTGGAAAAACAGTTTAGTCTCATTAGCCTCTCTAGTCATTTTAAATAGAAAGCATACTTCCAATGCTTTCTATTTAAAATGAGGTATTGTGTAGCAAAAATTTAAAACAGGCATCTATAGTAAGTACAATATTATATAATACATATGCATATTGTAAGTCACTTCTCAAATATGTTGTTTAAGTCCGAAAATGATACTATACATGCCAAACCGTTGCATGAAAATGTGAAGTAAGTTAAAATTTTACTACTCCATCAATAGATGGTAGCACAAGTTTGATAGATAAAAGGACCAGCCCATATGTTGTAAGTTACAGCGGTGCAAATCTCAATTTCTTAAGATGACCTTAATACGACTTACACCACTATAATTTAAACCGGCTCATATGTAGGTAGGGTTAATTGGGGTCAATGTAAACATGGGGTAAGGAGGAACGATGGTTTGTCTATTTATTCAAATCTATTTTTATAGCCCACATTTAAAAAAAAGAAGACATTTTTAAGCTATGGGTAGGGTCAGTTGGGGTAAATGCAAACAGCGGGTAAGTGGAAACGATGGTTATTTCTGTTTATTCAAATTAATTTTTATAGCCCACATTTTAAAAAAACGAGAAAAGTATAAGCTGTCGTTAAGCTGGTGCCTTTTATATTGCGCATTTAACTTGTAGTCAGTGGAAAATTCAATCATTAACAGAACGTGTAGGAAAAGTTGTTAGCACGCCCGTTTACATTCACCCAATGCTTAAGAACATATTATTCAGCGGAAATGATTAGTTTGTTCACATTTACTTCGGAATTAAACAAAATGGGGTAAATGAAAACATTGAAGGGGAAAATTTAAACGTTGAACATTTGAACATTGCATTCAGTACCTACCTAAAATGTGTTGTCATCCAAGTGCGCAAACGTGAGGGGTATTAAAGGGAAAATGAGGTAAGGGCAAATGTTTTTTTTTTGAGACCTCAAATATCACCCTCGTATGGCATGATGGTCTTATTTTCAAGCTATTGAAATTAAGATATCCAGATTGGCTTATAAAATTGATCCATGGTCTATCCTTATTTAACATTTACCTCCAGAACTTCCCTCTTTCAGATCCTATCGCAGAGGAGCCTGGATCTATTCACTATGTTGATGATACTCGTACCACTACATTAGCTAGTGATACACGGCCAAGTGGTGCTCTTAATAAAATTAAGCATGGTCCTACGTGTTTTAGAAATGCCAATGAAAAAGGACACTACCTAGCAGTTAAAGAAAGTAAATATCCTTCCTTAAAAATAAATGATAGCCTGATACGATTGCGTTGTGAAACTAGGTATCTAGGTTTAAATTTCCATAACCGATTTCTTCTTAATATGCATGCAAAAAAATTCCTAAATAGGGCAAAAATAGTATCTATGACGTTGAAACCATTACTTAACTCTAAGCAAATATCAGGGAAAACTAAGACACTGGTGTATAAGACCCTGATTAGATCCAATATCTCCTACGAAAATTGCTGCGATTTTGCTGTGGATAATTCAGAAAACCGGGCAAAAAGTGGTTTCTAATAAAGTTATGTATGAATCAACAAAGTGACGCCTTTAATGATATACCAAATTTAACTTCTCTTAAAAAAGATGGAACGAACCAGTTCACATCCTAACTCACTTGTTAGATCTTTACATCCACCAAAGTTTAAATGACAATTATTATTTATCTCCTTTAAACCTGCTAAATGACCACTCTATGTCTCTGTTAAAACGAGATGCAAGTAGGGCACTGTATGTTCGTACCATTCCAAAAAGGAATCTTCCCTAAACTTTCGGGGATGATATCGATTTGAAAAAGAAGACCAGCAAAAAATGTGTAAACCTTTGTTTAATATACATGAGGTTGTAAATTTTCTTTGGATGGTATAAGATTTATATTTAAGATTTATTTTTATGACTTTTATGACTTATGCTCCCTGTATACGTAGTTCTATTCCTACTTTTTACATTGATTTCTTTTAGATAGGGTAACCCTTGTATAGTTATAGTTTTATTTTAGTTTTAAGTTCTAGTCATAAGCTAAGGATTCCTCAAAGAACAAAGTTGCGATTGTATGCAGGGAGCAAGTATACACATACAAAATTTATAAATTTATTTTATTGAGTGCTATGATTAAAAAGTTGAAAACATTGTGTTTAAAGTATAGTTTCAGTCAAACATATCTTAAAGTCGGCCAAAAATGAACCTTTAGTTTTAAGAAAGGAATGTAATTGATTTATATGTCTCAATAAAGTTCAATGAATGAATGAATGAACGAAACAACAAAATGCTAACCAACGAAATGGATGTTCTTCGATTGAAAAAAAAGAAGATTCAACTCAAAATTCACTACTTATATTATTATTACATATAATAGTTAGATGCCTTAAACGGGGCAATGTTGAGTAGCTACTTTTCTGAACGGTACGATCTATGCTTCAATGATTTGGTCACGTAGTGCGTATGCCCCTACACCGGCTTCCAAGATGGGTCATGATTGCCGTGCCATTAGTTAGGCATCTCCCCGACATCTCTCCTTGAACCGTCTAGGGATTCCTCCTAATGAGTTGGAGTCAATGGCGTAGGATCGAGATGGATGGAGAGTCCACCCGAGCATCCTACCCCGCGCCCCTCATAAAGGATTAGCGGACCATTGAAAATGTATGTATGTAAAAAGGAACAGGGCTTGGGGTTGCCAAGAAACCATCTAAGTACAGAGCTGGAATAGGATATAGAACAGAACAATGTTTTAAGAAAACATTTTGAATTTAGTGACTACTAAAAAAATAAATATATTTGACACAAAATTATACTCGGATAAAGTGCACTTTTAAACTATTTTAGTACGTACCAAAGCTAAAATTTGTATTATCTTAATTATAGTCGATATAATACCCACTTTATCGATATAACCCCGTACTAAACTTAAAGCCAACGAGAGCCCATATTATCTTTTCGTATTGACCTTGAACCTTCTATCATTTTTGGAGTTTGTTTGACTAAAATTCATTGGGGACTCGTTCTAAAGCTGATACTATTTGTATGTAGGTTAAAAAGTGTTTGTAATTAAATACAAAGTTAAGACCTGGTTTTAAAGTTAACATGATACTACTTAGTATGCGCTTAACCTACTTAGCATACGGTGACTAGTAGAAGTAGTAGTAAATGTGATTTATTGTACAATAAAGAATTTTCTTTGTTGCAAAGTTTACAAAATATAGCTGGCATTTGCCGTCAGCCAAACAAGTGAGATTTACAATTTCTAAGATATGTAGCTACTGAAATTAAGCTCAAACCAGATTTAAAAATTTAATTATTCAAAACGCTCCATCTAATATTTGCTGTCGATATTTTAAGGATGTCTTTAAGCAACTAGCAACTAGGACATACTCCTATAAAGTGGTGGACGTCTTCAATGGCTCGTAAATTGCATAAATTGCATTCCGCCTCCACATCGCGGTCAGATATATGTGCCCTGAAATTCAAATGCAGAAGCTGGCCCCTAGCTTTAAAAATCGTTGAGATTGTATCCAAACTGTTTCGGTTATGAAAGTAATTATTCTCCCCAAGGTCGTATTTAAGTACTCGATAGGTATACCGAGATTGGCTTTGTATGGCTTTCGTTCTGAAAGTCGCACGAGTGGCTAACTCTATCCTTATAAATAATTCCTGTAGAGTTTATTTCCATGTTGTTCTATTGTGCTCCATTAGAGGGATACCATTTTCGCTACATAATCTAACCCAGTCATTGAAAACCTGCAATTTAAAGCGTATTTTCGTACTTTCAAAACATATAGAAAGTGTAATTTTAGTGTAAGAATGTACAACAGTGGCAGTCCAGTCTCCAGATAAAGTATGTAGTTAGGGGTATTTTCTGGCAGCCTAAAGACTTTTTTAATAAAATATCTAAGATTTTTTTCCGTTTCTTAATACTGACAAATACCGCAGACTTGAGCCGCATAGCACATTGTCGACCTCACTGCGGCGTCAAAGACTTTATATTTTATACTTGGTGCTATGTTCCTTTTGCACAGTATGCCTTTCCAACTACAGTTCATGGCTCTTTTTGCCTCTTTCAGCTTTTCTTCTATATGTTTTTTTAAGTCCATCCGAGGTGTTATAATCACTCCGAGGTACTTATATTCTTTTACCCTCTCAAGTTCTTCATGTAGCCAAGTCCATTTTGCACATCTCGCCATAGTTTTTTTAAAGTTCTAAAGTCTCGTTATTTAGTATGATATTATATTATTATTAAGCACATTTTGCTTATAAAAAATGATTTAAAATATATTCTAAGGTTGTCCAAATCTTTAGCATTTAAAGTATCTTCGTCGCTTAACTACATATTTTCTTCCTCAGTGGTGGTGACTACTTGTTAGCTCTGTTGCTTCTCTGTTGGTTAGGATGATACAACATTTTATAACAATAACTGCTTTGATGGGTGGCAATCATAAGTGCTTAAGAAACGAAAATTTTCCTTTCAAAATTCCAACCCCATTTTCCCATTTTCTATTATTTTCTAAGTTGATTAACATACCAGTTTATAATGATCAACTTCAGGGGATGGGTTTCTCGAAATTGGTGTAATTAACCAATCCTTTAAAGTATATCCTGTATCTTAGGCAAAATAGAATGAGAAAAAGATTGAAATTCACTTTCAAATTTTGAAAAAAAAAAACTTTTTCGTAACACTTCCCGGCCAATTCATATATGCATTATAAAAGTTATAGCCTTGGGCCACATACCAACATACAATTTATGGAGTGCTTTCTATGTCTATCGACAATGGAGCTTCGAACTCGCTGGGGGCATGTATGTTTATGAAGGTCCTATCTTTATACCCGTATGGCATACTTTGCATGAAAAATAAATGTATGCAAAATTTAATAAAACTAAACTTTTTTTTGTATGATTTAGATATCCCATGCAGGTCTGCTACTCCATGGTTTTGCCCTCCATTTCCAAGCCAGTGTATGGCCGTGAGAATCTGCTGTGTTAGTGTTAATGCGCATTTCTTTTCAGTAGCGCGAGCTATCTGTGACCCAATAATTATAACTATTTCTTCACCCTTACAACGACTCAGACGATATGTTTCATTAAATTAAAAAAAAAACTTAAGAAAATCATGACCGAAAGAATAAGATCGCGGATACAAGCTGCCGAAATGAGGTTCCTTCGCGGTGTTGTTGGAATAACTGGTAGGGATCGAGTGCGCAACACCAGAGTACGCGAGGCGCTCAACGTTGAGCAGATACTTCTCCGAACGGAACGATCTATGCTTCGATGGTTTGGTCACGTAGTGCGTATGCCCCCAGACTGGCTTCCAAGACGCGCCATGGTTGCCGTGTCATCAGGTAGGCGACTTCGATTAAGGCCTAGAAATAGATGGTTGGATCAAGTCCGACATCTCTCCTGGGGCCGCTTAGGGATTCCCCCTGATGAATTGGAGTCAATGGCGGAGGATCGAGAACAATGGAGAGTCCACCTGAGCATCCTACCCCCGCGACCCTCATGAAGGATTAGCGGGCCATTGAAAATGAATGAATGAATGAAAAAAGAAAATCATAGTTCACGCACGGCCAAATCACTTTTTTTTTCTCAAAACATAAACGTAATAGTCATTGCATTGTAGACACCATGGGAAAAGTACTGGAGCGCATCATAAGCAACGGTTCCAAGATCGAAAGTGGGGTGTGTTGTGCTCTCTTATCTGAAAAATTCAACTTGAACATCTCTTTCCGCCTCCTAGATCTTTGAAGCGTATTTCAGGCGGAAATCATGGGATCAAGGACGCCTTGTCAAGGTTGAAATGTAATGCAGCAATCAGGTCCCTGAAATCATGCTCTTTAACTATAACTGCCATTTTTCTCTCACGAAGATGACGGAGACATATACTGGATACCAGGCCACAGAAAAATTCTGGATAACTGCAAGGCTTACGACCTTGCCAGAAATTGCAATTTAAGGATTCTGCCGAAATGGCGAAGGCTGGGTATGCCCCTTGCTTCATGTAAACATCTACTAAAGCTATACGCTATTAACAGAACTTTATCGCAGGTGGGAAAATGGCTCAACGTGTCATATTTCGAGACAGATCCGGCCTGTGCAGAAAGATAGTGCTGGGGTGGTTATTCTAAAGCAATCACAGATCGGCAAACTGGCGTCCTCAGGCGTCATGAGTATACTCTGCTTCATTTAAGGCTCTGGGTGGTTTAATTAGTCTCTGGGTAGCCAAATGAAAAGATCCATGGCATCGCAATTGCCTTTTCGAAATCGAAAATCAAATACTCGTATTATTGGATTCGTTGACAACATTGCAATCTCTGTGATAACTAAACTACTGGAGAAGTTGAAGCATTACTGCAACAAATAGTTCGAGACAGACTGACATTCATGTGTATACACCTTGCAGAGGAAAAAAAAAACAGAAGAAGAACGCATTATCAGCAGGAACGTCATGGGGACTATAAGAGTAACCGCGGGCAATTAAAGCATGGTTTTCAAGCCGTAGTTAAAGTACATTGGCATTATTTATGATATAAGGCTAACTTTTAAACAGTACCTGTTGTTTGAAGATGAAAAGTATGCAACCGCTATTCTGGCAAGAATCATACCAAATTTAGGAAGGCTGGGGCTCTCCTCGCGATGAAATGCTTGACGACAGTCTCGCGAGCACAAAGTGCGGGAAGTGGAAGAAAGTTTTCAGTTTGTAGAAATCCGACAAAACTGTTCATCTTCAGTATCTTTTGAAGATTTTCTACCTTCCAAAGGAAAAAAATATGCGTCTTAAGAGAACTTGAACTGGAACTATCTAGCAGAGAGATTTGAATTATTATACATATGTAGTTATTGAGGTAAAATTCCTGGGACTCTTTATTGATCACAGTATTCAATCTCTTTCGACTGCCAAAAGGAGCTTAATATCACAAATCGAGCACTACGTTATAGAAAATGCGCTTCGCATTAAGTATCGATTTATCATAATAATTTCAACTTAACAAAACGTGCACCAACTGCATGCCGTATTTTTTGATTTGAAATCGATAAATATCCGTAATTCAATGTTCTCTCCAAAAGTGGTACATGAACAAGGATACACAACCATGAAATAAGCTATAAAACATGATTGCACTTGGAGGGAAATTTTGCTTTCCGCGAACGATAAACATAACATCAGCATAAGGTACCGAAATTGCAACATAAATTTTCTTCGATTTTTCTTTGGTGCTTGTCCTCTTTTCAATTTTTATCCTCTCTATTCTTGTGTTCGTTGGTTTTGTACTAAAAAATAAAAAAAAAAAATGCTCGCCAAGGAAAATTCATATTTCATCAAGAATCTCTCTGGGGAGTGATTTGTTGGCCGGTTGACTTCAGGAAAAAGCTGTCGACGTGGCATTCCAAATGGGTCGTAGGTCAAGGAAATTCTAGTTCTCAGTCGTGGATGCCAATAAATTGAGAACTATTTTGTTTGCGATTGGAAATTTTATAGAAATTGGATTAAAGAGCTCTACAAGGTTGAAAGAAAACTACGAGTCCAAAAAACATTCTATATTAAAAGAATTTTGATACTTGACCACCAAAGGAGTTAATATCGCCTGCATGTGTATACATTGAATACTTCTTCTTTCTATTTGCGCGAGGTTTTGATCTGCACTCAAGGTGAGATGGTTTCTTTGACCTGAACGCTTTCATGGATCTTCAAGCTTCTTATTGGCTGTCATGCGAAGCATCTTCATCTCAGCTATCGTTAGTTTATTCTCATATTTTTGTACATTGTCCAACATTGTGAACTGCATGTGAGTGCTGGACGCACAACTGCGGTGTAGAGCCTTCCTTTTAGCTTAGGGTGTATTTTTCGGTCAGAGAAGATAGC
This sequence comes from Brachypalpus laphriformis, assembly GCA_945910035.1. Lineage (NCBI taxonomy): Eukaryota > Metazoa > Arthropoda > Insecta > Diptera > Syrphidae > Brachypalpus > Brachypalpus laphriformis. The sequence goes on from OX246753.1 coordinate 43,572,207, forward strand.
GTAGGTTTCTGCCTCTTCATCCACCCTAAGCTTACGCTATGATTGATATCGTCATTGTAAGTTGCTTTACTATCTATCATAGGTCCCAGATATTTTTAACTTTTCGCACATGAAAACACTTTTCCATTCAAATAAATGTCTGGAATAGGACTGAGTGGATCAGAGAACAGGCATCACAAGTACTCTGTCTTTTTGGAATAATGCGCTATCCATTATTCTCGACAACGTGCTCGTTGCAGGGATGTAGGATTCCCACTTATGATGGCTCCATCGTAAGTAAAGTATAATTGATATACCTTGGGGGTCCGTCACTTTACCTTTAAGCAGATAGTCAAGGACTGTAATAAAGAGCAAAGGAATTAAGGCACTTTCCTGGTGCACGCCGACTTTGATTGAGAACTCTTAGCCACGATCATCTGTACGTAGGTTTCTGGAACCCCTCGATGTCTTAGCGCTAGCCATATCAGATATCGTGGTTGTCTGACGAATCCTTGTTCAAAGCCAACCAATACAATATGCAAATCCTTTAAGCAATCACGGTGTTTTTCCATTACACATATGATCCAATACCTTGGAGGGCATCTCGTCTGACCCAACTACTTTTCGTTTTTGAGTCTTTGACCACTTGACTGACTTCTGCGACTGGAATGTGCCTACTTTTTGACAGTTACGGGTGGCTCGTGAAAAGTTTACCCGGGGAAACTGGTTATTTCAAAGTCCTTCACAATACTGTCGCCATCTATGGAGTATTTTGCCGTCGACCACAAGAGCTGGTCCTGAACATTGTTAGTGAACTTTGGCGAACGCATCGCTTGAGCATTCCTTATTCCCACAAATATATGCAGCAACTCTTTAAATATTCATCTTGCTCGGAAAGAAGGCTTCTTATATTTAAAACACTCCTTGATGAGTTTGAGTTCTTAGAAATCGAGGACAAGCTGCCGAAATGAGGTTTTTTCCCGGTGTTGCTGGAATATATCGTAGGGATCGAGTGCGCAACACCAGAGTAAGCAAGGCGCTCAATTTTGAGCAGCTACTTCTATGAACGGAACGATCTATGCTTCGATAGTTTCGTCACGTAGTACGCATTCCCCCAGACCGGGTTCCAAGACGTGCCGCGATTGTCATGCCATCAGGTAGGCGACCCTACGGTGGACCTAGAAATAGGTGGTTGGATCACGTCCGACATTTCTCCTCGAGCCAGGTATTCCTCCCGACGAGTTGCAGTCAGTAGCAGAGAATCGAGAAGGACGGAAAATTCACCTGAGCGTCCTACCCCCGCGACCCTCATAAAGGATTAGCGGGCCATTGAAAATGTATGTATGTAAAAAATAAGTGTATAGTTGATATTTTTTTTTTATTTAAATATACTGCATACATAAAAATAAGTATTTTTAAACATAACAAAGGCTGTAAAACCTTGTCTTTTTCCACGGAAGCTTCTGTGGAGCGATTTCCTCTTGTGAGCCTTGTTTGGATGATCACGTTTTAACATCCAGCAGTAATCAGAGGTGGTAATAAGACTTTTTCCGGTGGCACTAAGTTATGTCCAACTATATTTTTATTTCCTGGATCCAAATTAGTTCTAGCCGGCCATTCTTTGCTCGTGTAATGTTGTATCCTATTTCTACTATCCCACTCACATAAGGAGCATGGATATTAAGTAAGCTCACTTTGTTGTCCTAATAACATACCAAGCATTTTTAAATCTCCTCACACAATCCACCTACGCTGGTTATATCAACTTAGTCAAAACTCTAATTAAATTTTTATGAATGGTAAGAACTAGTTACTTGATTAATAAACTAATAACAGATGGGTACATAGAAATAATATTCGAAATCAAATTTTTGGATTTTAATACGCCCAGAATCGACTACTTTCTTTCTAAACATAATCATTTAAATGAAAATATGCTTTTATGAATAATTACGGGTTTTTCATAAATAAACAGGGTTATCATTAATAAACCGTAACACCTATATTGGCATATGTCTGGTGACGTGAATGGTCTAGTGGAAAAAGGTATTTGAAAATCTTTCCGCAAAGCTTTCCAACTTCCTGAAAATGTTGTCAAATCGATGTCTTGTTCAGATGTTTCCATAGCACGACGTGGGTCAAGCTTCGGTCTATCTGCAATGGTACCCCTTTCTTAAAATTCACAAACTATACGATAAAAGTCGTCTCAGTTGGCATATTATTTTGACCCAACAGTTTTCGTAATTTTTGTATGGTTACGGTAATCGACGATCGATTTTGCTAAAACGTTTAGACCACTAAAACTCGCTTTTTATCGAACATCATTTCATGTTAAATTTTCTATGCATTCACTTCACTAATACCAAATCAAGCTGTGGAAATTAGCTTATATCAAAATGGCGGTCTGAGAAAGTAATAAACCTTTTCGTAGAATACCCTATAGATCTTTATTTCATAGATCTGAATCAAAATGAAAGTGCAATAGAAGGGTTCAGTTTTGTTTGAACTTCTCCTTAGTTGATCATCATTACTCCACTTTTCCCCACCCACAAGAGCCGGATCTTGACGGAGTAGTTGAAGTGTTTGAAATATGTTGTAGGACAATGTTAGTTAGCTATAGAGGGTGAGATTATGCTCTTCACTTAGATCTCCATTTAGCCCGTTGCGTTCCCTTCGTTTTTTTCTATCTGCTATGCGTCTTCCTACTCTTACTGGCAACTGGCACAGATTATTATTTTATGACTGGTTTGCTGTCCGAGCAAATGTCAGTTTGCCTGCCGGGTCTTCGGTGATTATTTCCACAAACTTCACTATAGCAAACCCCCCCCCCCCTCCACTTCGCAATTTAATAGCCTGCCTTAATAATAGCAGCTAGTTACTCAAGAATGCCTCTCCACGTAGACTTCCTATTTACGCTGTCGAAAGCCCTTTCAAGCGAATATCTATGCACTCATTGCTCTATGATGCGATATTGGATTCACTGACAGTTGGCGGTTGTAGCTCATTGTGGTCATCATTCACTCCAGACGTCAAGGAGGAATTATTGGGTGACTGTGAAATGGACCTTTCTTTTTTTCTAGACAACCATAGTGCAGGTAAATAATAAGTATGAAAATGATCTATTCTATTTGTTACAAACGTTCCCACTTCAAATTTTGTACTGTATCCAACTGTATTTCTTAATCCAAATTATACCGCGGTGGCGTAAGTGATCAAATCCTACTTCAACCAATTACTACAATAGTATAAATTCGACCACGAACATTCGATAGAGTGAACACATTTTGTGAAAATCTTATTGTCTCTCTTCAGTATTTCAAATTTATACAGTTGTTACATCAAAGCCGCACATTTCAACATCGATATCAATACCAAACTGCGAATATATTAATGAAAAAAATAGTTGTTACTTCAAAGCAGTTTTAAAATATTTTTTTTCAATAAGCATATTTTTCGCTAAGGAAAGCGAATTCGACACACTGCCATGCAGTTGGAGGATATTTTGGCTATAGCATACAAAATTGATATTCATGCACTGTCTATGCATGCACAAACTACTATAAAAGGATGAAGGTTAGAGTGGGAGAGTGGGCAAGGAAGTCAAGCAGACAGACAGTGCAAAACCGAGATAGGATATGTAAATGTACCGAAATGTATTTATTTTTGCAACGACAGTAGTAAAAACAAAACCTTAAACTCCAAACAGACTCACAATACATTTGTATTTTGTTATTTTTTATGCGCAACGCTGAAGTTTTCACACAACAGCAGATGTACTTTATCTCCTCAATCGGATTTGCGTCGAATTCTATGGTTTGGAAAACACATACAAATTGAAATTTGTTAAGGATATACTTTTTTTCGATTTCATTCAACATTTATTTTTATTTTTTAGTGAGCGCGTCATAGTCCCAACAAGATCTAATTAAGAGTGAAATCCTTTGACGTAAAACAAAGACCAAACATTGCTCTTTTATCTGTTTGCTTTGATACTCCCAAATAGAACAATCTGTTATAATCAAGGACGAAATTGGAATGTCAATCATAAAGTGGACATCCTCTCAGAAATTGTATCATAAATTGTATTGCACATGTGATTATATCAATCCCTAGGATAATAATAAATCTTTGTTGGGTCGAAGCAAGAACATTGGCGTCCATGTGTACTGTATGTAGAGCACACGAGTAGGTGGGCGTTTTGTATGGGCGTATGTTTTTCTGTGTGTATCCATAAGTGTAAGAAGTACAATGCATTTTGTTTGCATGTGGAAAATGTAGGTATTTCAGACAGCTTAATCAACTGTTACAGTATAAATCAACAGATTGGTGAAGTGTAAGCAGTCAGAAGGTCTATTTTGGTTGGGCAAAAGGATTCGTCTCCGATCTTATTTACAGTAAATTTGGTATTGAAATGTAACCCCAACAAATCAAAAGGCGAACAGGTGGAACCTGCAACCATCCATCAACATTGTTGACATATGAAAACCCACAACTTTTTGAGTAGCTACCGGAAGTAACCGACTGCAGATACATTCATATATTGTAGGCTAAAATGCTTATTCAAGCTTGCACTTCTTTTTATTTGTAGCTTAGATGTGTTATGCAGTTTTTATGCTTCGTACTTCGCATTCAACAAGCTGAATTAAAATATTTTTAATCAGCTGTTATACCCGTTAGTACTTTTAGCCGGGCTTCACGCATCTTGTCAAGATATGGGATATGGAATGTACTTTTATTACGTATTCCTCTCTGCTAAAACTTATATGTATATCACAACTAAATTAAATAATTTAGTAATATAAAAAAGTAGCAGCACATTATTACCTTAGGAGCGTACAATAAGATGGATTCAACCAGCACTCTATTTCTTAAAATCATTCCGGTAGACCCATTTGTATTAGAAACTTAATTTTTGATTTACAAAAACGTACAAAAATTAAACGACATTGGAATATATACCCAGTCTAGTTTTCTAAAAACCAAGACTTTAAAATGTAGATAAGGGCATTTGTGAATAAAAATCAAACTTAATTAAAATTATCTTACATTTTAAGTTCTATCGAGCTTAAAAATATTTATTAGCGAATATTCCGGACATTCATGAGTAAATTTATTTTTTTTAACTTATTACATATACATCTAATATAATCCCTTTAACGGAGATTGTTCAAAACTTTATTAAGATAACAAATTGCAGTAGATGATGATTTAATAACTTATTAGGGTCGCGAAAGTCGGAAGCTCAGGTGAGCTCTACATCTTTCATAATCCTACACTATTGATTCCAACACATCCGGATCAATCTCTCAAACCACCGATTTCTATCTCTCTCAAAGAGTCGTTAACTTCAGACATTGTAGTCATGACACGTTTTCGAAGCGAGTTTGGGGGCATGTGTACTACATGATAAAACCATTGAAGCATATTACCTAGTACTATCATAAATACTGTTACAGATGTAAATACTCGTAGGTATCAAAAAATAAAGACAGAATGCATTAATTTAATTTTTTCCAAAAATGTTTATTGGCTTATCCTAAATATTAAAAAGAAAAAAACAATTTATTCAAAATGACCTCCGTTTACTCTTATACATGCCTTGAGAGGATTTGGCCACTCATCAATCGCAGCACGCATGATTTATATTGCAAAACTGTCGACTGCTTTTCTGAAGCTAATTTTTAGCGATTCCAGGTTCGGGCGTCTTTTTGTACAAATCATGGCTTTCAAAATGAACCATAGCTTGTAATCTAAAGGACTAAGATTCGGACTTTTTGATGGCCAATGATCAATGGTTATGAAGCGAGGAATATGCCCAATAACTGCAATCCTGTTTTCTTTATCGCTCCACTCCATGTTAAGAACTTAGCGAATCTAAATTTAAATTTGCGTATGAATAGACCAAATATACAAATACAAATAACGCAAGCCAACACAAGGGTGCGGGTAATACCAGAGGCTGTAGGGAACCGTTAAAAGTTGTAACAGTATTTATGATAGTACTATGTAGTTCTCTTTTGAGAAGTATCTGCTCAACATTAATCGCTTCGGTATTTTTGTATTTTTCACTAGATCCCGGAAATACCACGCAGGAATCTCATTTCGCCAGCTTGGCTGATGCTTTTATGGGTACAAAAGGGAGCTAAACAGTCACACTTGTGAAACAGCTGCTTAAAACATCGGATCAAGAATAGAGCGGAACGCCAAAGATAATGTTTGCAATGCTCGAGGCTGCAAATTGGAATTGTGGAATTATGCAATTCGTTTGAATTGCGAATTCAAAATGGTACGAGTGCATCGGACACAGCTGTCAAATTTACATTGTTTGAATATATTTTGTGGGAAGGCAAGGTACCTCAATTATCGATTTTAGTCCCTCTAATTATAACATTCCAACTGGAAGTCAGTGAACCCGAAGGAATTTTATGCATGAGGCTACCCAAACTGCTTTGGAACGAGGATAGAGCACGCTCTTTTCGAAGGCAGCTCGATATGCGGTTATAAAGTCATCAGGAATTCGATATCGGTCAAATTGGAGAAATAATCAAATAGTTTTACCCAATTTCCACCATCAGTAGGCGTAGTAGTCAACGATTTTCTGAGCCATGCTTTGATTTAGAATGCCGAGAGCGGGACAGGTATCTTTTGCATGGCTATGAATTGAAGGCACAACGGCTGGCGTTCTGTAGTAATGCAACCGAATTTTGGAAATTGGCGCCGAAGCTGAATGGTAAAAAGTTCACCATCCATCGGAAACTAAGTCCTAACTGTCTTTTTGCTCATTTGAATAGCCTGTTTAACCAAGTACTCAATAGATGCACCTTTCAGTATGCTACACCTGATTTCAACTGTGAAATATTGGATTACCCAATCACTCGGAATGAGTTAATAGAAACTTTAAGCAGACTCAAGGATGGTAAAGCCCCAGGATTGAATCGAGTACCCGCCGAATCTTATAAGTATGCTTCTGCTGAACTTGGAAATCATCTCTTGTGCATCGATAACAATATCTTCGAGTGTGGGGTAATTCCAAAAGAATTTAAGAAGGAGCTTATCTTCCGGATTCAGAAAAAAGGAAGATTGACTGATCCGGCAAACTATTGAACCATTTCCTTCCTAAACGCATCGTATAAAATGTTTACTGGGATCTTGCAAAATCGAATTAACTTGCGGACAGCAGCTAACAACTTACTAGGCGAATACGAAGCAGGATTCAGGCTCGGTTATTCCACGATCGACCACATTTTAGTTCTAAGGAGTATCGCAGAAATATTTCAACGGAATAGCAAAAAGTTATATGCTTTTTTTGTCGATTTCCAGGCGGCATTCGATACAGTTGATCGGGATGCGCTTGTTCGTAGGCTCTATAACCTGGGAATGTTTCGGAAGTTCGGCAGAGTTCTTCAAAATCTTTACAGCGAAACTCAGGCAGCAGTGTGGAATGGTGAGGAACTTTCTGATTGGTTCCACGCGAAATCTGGAGTGAGACAAGGATGTACTTTAAGCTCGTCTTTATTTTCGCTGTTTATCGACGACGTAATTCATTCCTTGTCCGGTGGTATTGAGTATGTCGGACAACAAATCAAGGCCTTGCTTTTTGCAGACAACGTAGTTCTACGAGTACTTCAATTGATAATCAATCGCCTGCGTCAATACTGCTCGTCGTGGAATCTGTCTGTAAATTTGGAGAAATGCAAAGTACTGACTTTTAATAAACGGAGAGGAAGAAATTAGTCAATGAGTATAATTACCTCGGGGTTTAATTCACTAAAAATGTACCATATGCATGGAAAGGTATTTGAAAGAGAAACTTCTCAACGCTAAATGCGCTATCAGCGCCACATGGAAACGATGTTTTGCCAATAAAAACATTGCGCACAGTAGCAATTACAAAGTTTTTGAAGCAGCGTTTGAGGCCATTTTGTTCTATGGGGCGCAAGTATGGGGTTGCAGACACTATGAAACAGTCGAAAAGTTGTTAAGTTACTATGTCAAACGATTATTTCGGCTACCAGCTACCATCCCCAACTACATGATTATGTTGGAAATGGTATTGTCTACACTGTTCATCAAAACACTCAAGTTACAAGTTGATTATATGGTATCTTGAAAGCCCTCGATATGAACAACGACCGGTGCCTAAGAAAGTAGCTCTCCAAGCAATGCATAATGGACAGCTGGTACGCGGTGTGGTTGGAACTGGTGAACTTTTGTGGTATTGATTTAAATTTAAATAGCTCAGATTTTGGCACCTGTAAAGCGGCACATCATCAATGAATCTCAACGGTGGACCTAAAGTACAGAGAGTGATTCCTAAATGAGGTCATGGGTTCCCTGCATAGAATGATCCACAGCCGTTTATGTCACAACCTTCGGCTGTAAAACTGTTTTCCGGATGAACACAGCATGGACGAGATATCTATGATGCTTAAACTACGAGGAGAGCTCCTTTAGTTGAACTACATACCGCATCGTGAGAATCTTCCCATATTATGCAACTTATGCAATCTTGGAGAAAGAGAAGACATTCTGCATTTTGTTGGCAGTTACCCAATTTGGAAGGAAACAAGAAGGCACTTCCTCACAAAGCACATCCTAACCGATCACGAAACCTTAGCCCTGGTCAATGAATTGGACATATACAAGCTATATCGTTTTTGTAAGGTAGGTTAGGTTAGGTTAGGTTAGGTTGGCTGTCCACACGAGAGTGTAGACACACTTAGACCAGCGAAGGTCCTTTGTTATATCAGGATCAAACCATTAGGCCACTCAGGGACTAACAAACCAACCGGAGCTTTTGACAAAGCGATGGATGCTCATGACGTCCAAGGACGCCAGATCGCAGAGGTCGTCAAGGAAGGGGGACCCTAGATGGAGCATTCTTTTATGCGACAGGGCTGGACATGTGCATAGGAGGTGAAGGATGGTTTCCTCCTCCTCCTCGTCCCTACAGCTTCTACAGAAGTCATTGGAGAAGAGGCCAAGTCTTTTGGCGTACTGGCCTATAAGACAGTGTCCAGTGAGAACACCGACAACGCAGCTGATTTGTGTACGCTTTAACTTGATCAGATCGGCACTACGTTTTTGATCCAGCTTAGGCCAGATCTGTCTCGAAATGTGACACGTTGAGCCGTTTCCCCATCTGAGGTTGGTCGTGCTAATAGCGTTCAGCTTTAGTAGATACTTACATGTAGCGAGGGGCATACCCAGGGCTTGCCTTTCAGGCAAAATCCTTAGAGTGGTACCCTGTCTGGCGAGGTCGTCAGCCCTGCAGTTACCTGGAATGTCTCTATGGCCCGGCACCCAGCATAGGTGAATGTTGAACTGCTCTGTCATCTCCATAAGAGATAGACGACAGTTTAAGGCAGCCTTTGAAGTGAAGGAGAACGATTCCAGGGACTTGATTGCCGCTTGGCTGTCAGTGAAAATGCTAATATCCCTGACAGATAATACATTACATTTCAGCCAGGACAGGGCTTCTTTAATCGCCATGATTTCCGCCTGGAAAACGCTACAATGATCAGGGAGGCGGAAAGAGATGCTCAGATTGAGCTGTTCGGAGAAAACACCACAACCCACCCCACCCTCCGTCTTAGATCCATCTGTAAAGAAGTGAACCGAACTACCATCGACAGGGGGGGACGTGTCCCATACTTCCCGGTTAGGGATGCTCGTACGGAAGTTACGGTGAAATCTCAGTTTCGGCGGGGTGTAGTCCGTGTTTTCGTGTTTGAAGTTGAGAAGATCAAGGATCGAGGAGTGGCCAAAGCGATAGCTAGACCACTGAGAGGAGGCTTTCAAGCGGATGGCCGCATAGGCAGCCAACTGTTTGCCGAAAATATCTAAGGGTAGTAGGTTGAACAAGATGTCCAGTGCCGCGGAGGGAGTAGTTCTAAGTGCACCACTGATGCAGATGCATGCAGATCTTTGCACCTTAGCTAGTTGAGTGAGGTGGATAGCCCTTTCAAGAGCAGGCCACCATACGATCACGCCATATAGTAGTATAGGCCTGATAACGGACACGTATAGCCAATGGGTGATTTGAGGTTTAATACCCCAACTCCTACCTATAGCCTTTTTACAGAAATAGAGAGCTGCATTAGCTTTCTTGACGCGCTCTAGTAGATTGGCCTTCCAGTTTAATTTCCTATCCAAAATAAGACCCAGATATTTTGCGTTTTCAGAGAAGGTGAGACTGGTGCCATTTATCAAAGGAGGGTCTATGAGGGGAACTTTATATTTCCTCGTGAAGAGAACGAGTTCCGTTTTATGGGGGTTAACCCCCAGTCCACAATTGGAGGTCCATTTGGTGAGCCGAAGGAGAGCATATTGGAGGATATCCCTGAGAGTGTCCGGGTGTTTACCGGAGGAAGCAATAGCAATGTCATCAGCATAGGCGATCACTCTACAACCTGACGTATCCAGGTCCAACAGTAGTTCATTAACTACCAGGTTCCACAGAAGAAGTGACAAGACTCCACCTTGAGGTGTACCGCAGCGAGCAATTCTTCTGGCCGATGCTCCGCCCAGCTGCGTGTTAATAATCCTGCATGTAAGCAATTGATTGATCAACACTCCGAGCGAGGTATCCACTTTCAGATTTACAAGTGCGTCGGTGATTGCCTTTGGTTTGACATTGTTAAAAGCTCCCTCCCTCCCCTTTCCTGCCTTAGGTATGAATATGACTTCAACCTGGGTCCATAGTTTGGGAATATAGACCAGATTTAGACAGCCCGACAAGATGACTTTGAGCCATGGAAGCACAATATCCTCGCATTACTGAATTTCAGCTGGAATAACACCGTCAGGTCCTGGGAACTTGAAGGGTTTAAAACTGCGCATGGCCCAACGGATCTTTTCTGTAGTTATCATGACTAGCGAGTTGCTGCAAGGTTGAGGGGGGGAAATCCCCCGCGATATAGCAACAGGGGAGCTACCAGGAAAGTGGGTATCCAGTAAGATGTCAATGGATTCCTCCGCAGAGGAGGTCCAGTAACCATCCGGATGCAAAAGGAAGCTGCGTGTAGCAGGGCTTTTAGAGAGGATTTTCCGCAACCTGGAAGCTTCTGAGGGCTCTTCAATGGTGTCGCAGAAAAGTCTCCAGGAGCGTCGTTGCTCCTTCCTCAGTGAGATTTTGTATTTTCTGAGAGACAGTTTATAGGAGTCCCAGTCGGCCGTCTCACGGGAGCTTTTAGCAGTATTAAAAAGGAGCCTACTGACTTTCCTAAGAGTGCTGAGATTTGCATTCCACCAGGGAGGTTTCATTCTACCTCGAGGTTTGCGGAGTGGGCAGGCCTCGGCCATGGCACCATTTAGTGTTGACTAAATCGTCGAGGTCTTCAGTGCAAGAAGGTTCAGTAGGCAGATGGGAGGGAATAAGCGTTAATAAACGTTTCCTATAAAGGGGCCAGTTGGTTTTCCTATAATTTCTAAAAGCCTTCTGATCAGGCAGATAGTCATCAAGACTAAATTGGAGGTAACGGTGGTCTGAAAAAGAGTGCTCATCAGAGACTCTCCAGTCCTTAACCGAGTTATATAAATGATCGGAGACAAGAGTGATGTCCAGGACTTCTTGTCGGTTACGAGTAATGAAGGTCGGTTTGGACCCCCTGTTACAGATTAGGAGTTTAGTACTAAGGATAAAGTCAAAAAGTTGCTCACCTCTTACATTTATGTCGGAACTGCCCCAGATTGAGTTATGGGCATTCGCATCACTGCCAATGATGAGACCAGTGTTTCGGCTCTCTGCTACAGCAATCAAGCTCCCCAAGATGTCCGGGGGGAGTGGGCCCGCAAGATCGTGACCTAAATAAGCCGATACCAACCAGTAATTTCTTGATCGCAATTCCAGGTTGGTAGCGACTATGTCTTGATTGCTGAAATTAGAGAGTAAATGAATGTTTAGATGGGTCTTCGCAAGGATACAGGATCTCGGTTTACCTTCCTTTCTTGCGTAGATTAATTTGTAGTTTGGAGTCTTGAGTCCACAAACCCGGTTTCCAACAACCCATGGTTCCTGGATCAAGACTAAGTCTTCCCCGTATTTGCTGAGCCGGAGAATGAGGGAGGCCGAAGCCGTGATGGAGTGATGCAGGTTAATCTGTAGGATCCGCAGCATTGGGGCTACTTCTCGCTACAGATACCATTACCACGGTATTATTGGCTTCCTCTGAATCTGATGACAGAAGGTCATCCTCGAGAGAGAGGCCACATGGGTCACTGTCCAGGAGTGATGGAGAGGGAGAGGGAGGACCAGAAAAGTCCAGTTTCAAAAGAGCGTCAACCATCTCGGTGTCTGTCGACGAGGAGTCAACCCCCGAAAAAGATGGATCGGCGCAAGGGAGCGAGGGAAGGGGCTCGGAAGGAGAGGTATTCTTAGCTGGTGCAGAAGGGACTGCAACCTGCTTGAGAGGTACTTTCTCGAGCTCCTTCTGGTCACATTTGTAGACTTTCAGGGTGATGGAGCTGAAACCATAATTTACTACCCCTTTAGAAGATGCCAGGGGGGCCAGAGACTCTTCATTGATGACAATGATCACACTTCTGACGTCTCCTCTTGGCTCGTCCACTTTGGCAATCTTCCAATTATGGGTAGGAAGGGAGCTGTTGTTAGCCTTTAGAATATCCAGGATGATTTTAGGATCAGAGGGTTCAGCCGAAATGGTAGCACGTGTTCTTGGTCGGTTAGGAATCTGGTCCTTTTCCACGACCTCCAACTGCACTTTGCACTTGGCCAAACCTGTCCTAATCTGGAGACAGCAAGTTTATAGAGATCCTTCGATCTTTGGGCAGCGCAGGCAATGAGTTTGACATGCCCTTGATGCCAGCCACCATCCCTGCAGGAAACATCAGGGCCGGGATGGTCACGTAGGATTTGGAGACAGTTGGTGGCGAGTTTAATCTCCACCTTCCTCCACTTATCCGCCGTAATGCTGCCATCCGGATCGCTATGGTCAACGACCGCAATCTCCAAGTGTGCCTTAAGCACTTGGTTGAAGGGCTTGGTAGTAGCGATGGACTGTACTACCTTGGTCTTTTTGGCAAGGGTGGGAGACACATCCTGAGACCTCTGGCGTTTGGACGGCAAGTCCTTGCTGGATGAGTCAGGGGGGAGCTGGATATGTTTGAGTGCCCAGCTTAGAGAAGTCTTATGCTTCTGGGTCCTGTCCTGTTCAGGAATTTCCTGAATGCGGCGAATTAGCTTATAAGCTAGCCGGCGATCTTGGTAGGAGATCTTGGGGAGAGCGACATTCGGCAAGCTCGAAGCCGAGCCGTCCGGCGCCCCCGAAAGAGATTTGAGAAGGGGATGTGGATCCTTCGAAGTGGAGGGCACAGCACGCTGTAAGCTCGAGGCCGAACGGTATGCTGTCCCTGAAGGGACAGAGATGTTAAGGGGTTTGCCCCCTCGCGTTTCATGGTCTGGCTTTACGATGGGACCAGGTGTTGACACCACTGTCCTATCCGCCAGTGTACCAGACGCATGTTCAGCAATCCTGGGGGCGTCAACCTGCTTGCAACTGCTTGCAACGCTAGTGCTAGGCCTCAAGGCCAATGCGCTAGATGGGATTGCCACAGCAGAGCTTGCGGGTATGCTTCCCAGGAGGCTGGAAGACGGTTTTTTAAGAGGACCGCCCTCTTTCTTTATCTTTTTTATATTTTTGTATGTTTTTTTTTGTCGTTCATATTTGGACCCACGAGTGGCGGAGAATGGGAGGTCGACCTGCACAGAGATCCGCATTGTGCAGGCAAGGCAGGCTTTTGTAAGGTAAGTAAAGTAAGTAATAATTGTGATTTTATTGGACAATAAGAAAAAAATAATTACCAAATTCATAAAATTCACAAAATACAGCATTGGCATTTGCCGTCATCTGGATAGAAGAGATTTACAATTCATAGCAGGGTATTATTGAAAATGTGATATATAGTTAATTTTACTTTTTTTAATGCATGACAAATGTGATTTAAAATGATTCATCTACTATTTGCTGTCGATATTTCAATGATAACTTTAAGTAGCTAGACAGTGTATTGCAATTTTGGCCATTTAGGATTGAAATGATTTAGCTTTTTGATAAACTATGTTTTCCCCAATGTGCTCTTCTAACCCCCCTCAGTATTGGACATATTCCGACTAGATGATGTACGTCTTCGATAGCTCGTAGATTGCACAAATAACATTCTGCCTCCTCGTTCTGGATGGTTATATGCGGCCTGTAATTTAACTACAAAAGCTCCCCTCTGGTCTTGAATATCATCGATATTATGTATATGGTGTTATGATCGTGAAATTAATTTTGTTCACCTAGGTCGTATTGTAGCGTACAATACGAATACTTAGTTAGGCTTTGCTGGGCTTTTACTCTAAACGCGGCACGGGTGGATAAATCAATCTTCGCTAGCAGTTCCTTTAAAGGTAAGTAAGTTTTTGTAAGGTAGCCCTAGCATATCATAATAGAATAACAAATGAAAACTTATAACTCGATTTTTTCTCATTTTTTTATACATATAAAATGGAAAAATGTTATTTAGTTTTTAACCTGGCAGACGGCAATGCCATGCTATATGATTTTGTTTTAAATGAACTATTATATTTTTGAAAATGAGGTATATGTAATGAAGATTAAGTAAGCACCAAGAAAAAATAGCTAAGAAATCAGTACTTTAGGGGAGGATAGTCAACAATGAGCCATTTACAGCTAATTGAGAACTTTATATTATTCAAACAAAATTACTCTAACACTTTTTTCTAAGATCCTATCAAGGCTTTTGACAGTGGAACACGATAGCATTGGCAAAGAAAGTTGTTGAGCCCGTGAAGTAAGTGCGAGTAGGGCCTTCAGTCATACTTAGTATCCAAAGCCACTAGTATGTTTATGTAGTTTAACTGATTTCTAATTTGGCGTTTTCATCTCGACAAGAAAAGAGAGCTGTGTTTCTGAAGGTTTACGTATTATGGGTTTTCGAAATAAAATCTAGCCTTAACCTTTCAATTTCGGCTCAAAATGTTCCAAATACTTTTAAAGCTACCAAAATTTACAGCAGTGAGAAATTTATTACCATAGACTTCCACTTTTTGAAATTCTCTTTTAAGACACCTAACATCATCATCCTAAAGGAATTTTTACGGAATCTTGTTTAAAAAATGGACGCCTAGTTTTCAAAATTGTTACATTCCTCTTGTCATATCCCTATTTTAAACGTTTATCAATGGATTTTATTTATTTTTGCTTCTACGATTTGGATAATACAAAATATAGAGTTATTATTGGCAATTAAGAAATGCGCTGAATTGACATTGATATTTAACGAGAGTTGGCAAAAAATCTTAGTGGATGCTACTACTTAACGGATTTTTTTAAAATTTAAGATTTGATTTAAACTTAACGTGCCATCATCCGAATGACATTGAAATTGAACTAAAATCTGTTGAATAACTGGATAACACTTTTTTTGTAAAAATTCTCATGTTCCAAAAATCTTATTTCTAAAGCTTAAACGAACTTACTTTTGCCTCTGTATTGTCATCGAATATTTGACTGATAAAGGCAAAACTATATTCATTACTTTTGCAATCAATATTTTTGTAAGACAAATGTTCCAGATTTACGGACCAGAAAATTGTTGGCTTTAAATAATTTAAATATCAGAAATCTATTCACAAAGTGGCTTCTTTATATTTCCCATGGAATAACTTCTTAGATTTATTCCATTGATATCTTTGCCTTTGTTACCTTTATTCTAAATTCGGATTAAGGTATTCAAATGATGTTGTTGAATTATTCCTTTATTCATTTGAGCAACGATCATAATTCCATTCAAAGAAATCGTATTTTCAATATTTGGAAATCATTTAGAAACATTCAGGGATATACGAGTTTCGGTATATGTGTATGCACATTAATTCACGAATTTTGTAAGGTATATGTGAATTCAAATGTCCAGAAGGAACATTCCCATTGAAATATGGAGAACTATAATTTAAAGATATATAAAATATTCCATCTATGGATATCCTTACTCTCATCCTACAATCTCCAACATGTTGATCTTCTTCCTTGCACATATTGCATATGTAACATATTTCCCCTTCTTAGAAGGCTCACCTCGGAACAAGTAATTACACCTACACCCCAGAAGACGTTTAATCACTTACAAAAGGCACGCATTAAACAACTTAACAGCAACACGTGTGAAGTCATGTGAAGTTAAGCCTCGCAATTTACTACCTAATCACTTCAGCGTGACAAGTTTAATCCGGCTAAACATTCTTGGTAATTATATAGAAATTTGCTGCGATTTCATGTGGTTTTAATTAATTAGGACCGACCGACGGCTGTACAAAACGTCCTCGTTGGGTGCTTGGGTTTTATTAATCAAAAAAAGTATGCTGCGGTTATTGTTTGTTTAAAACTCATAAAACGAAAATAAGATGAAATTAATATTCACAAAGGGATGCCACGTGGCGATGTGTATTTGTTTAGTCCTCAGCAATACCTACTGCATGTGATCCTATTAAACACTTTATGTATATAGGTTGGATGTGTGCTACTAGAGGGGATATTTATATTGAACGAGCCATTATGGCTTCACATTGCTTTCAAAATATAAACGAAATTGTGGTTTTAGAATACCAAAGACTGTACGCCATCACATTATTGGAATTAATAACAATATCAGTAGATGTATAAATAGACATAACAGCTAAATAAAGACTGAGTGGAGGAATCATAATTTATATTGAATTTATCGTAGATATGAACAGGGAACACTATTTTGAACATTTTTTATTTAGACATCATGTATCACTGCCTTATTAAAAATATCAAAAGTGGAATTGAATTCATTCAATACATCTATTAAAGAAATTTTGCTAAACTCTATTAGATGAGCGAAGACCTAGATAAATGTTCCTTCAGTCTAATATATTCAGGCCAGAAAAATTAAAAAATCTTTTTATTTACTCAACCAAATGCTTGGCAGATGAAAAATTGCTTTCATCTGTACTTAACCTAGACGTTGTCAACAACGACTGCATATACAAGTACTCCTGATTGAACTCGTCCACTTTAGTTAAAGGATGGGGCATAAGTCACAATAGGGTTTAAAAAATTTAAAACTATTTTTTCTGTACATTTATTTTAGTTAATCTTTTTGTTTTATAAATTATGCTAAATTTGTTCTTGAACTCCCAATCCAAATTAATAGCAATTGAACAGCACAATTAAGACGTGCAGCTTTTGTTGTTCTTAACCGAAAAGGTCAAACCCTAACACTTATGAACTAAAATATTATCTATCTATCAGTCTGTTACGATCTTGTAATTTTTCAGCCATTTGACCTAGGTAACTAAAATTATCGGCGCCTTCACGAAATCGTGATAAAGAAATGTATTTGGGACCTCTTCGGGTATCTTGTACTAGGAACAAGAAAAAATGTAAAAAATATTCTTTTGAATATTTTCTTTAATTTGGGGAATGGAGAACATTTCCAAAACCCAATCCCCTTATATCAGATGATAGTACCAGCACATTGTGCTAAACGTTAAATCGAAATTTGTTGAATTATTTCTTAGTTATGTATGTAATGAAGATAATTTGAGGCGTTTAAAGCGTCACAACTTGAAATAGACCACTTGGAGTTGCTCAAGATATACTCGAAACAAATGCTGGAAATCATGAGCACATACGAAATTCTTACCGAATCATCCATTTCATTTCATTTCATTTATTTATTTCATTTATCAAATTTAAGTTTTTACATTGTGTTTTCTGCGAAGCCAAAAGGGCTTATCTGCAGAAGGCTGATTTTCTGTGTAATTCTAATGCGAGCTTAATTACACATAACAAAATTACATAGCATTTAATTAATTTAATTTTTTAAGATCAATTACTTAAAAAAATACAAAAATAAAAATATATAACGTTTAATTCTTGTTTTTGTAATTATTATATGAACAACTTTTGTAGCAACGTTATAGTTCGTAAAAAATTCTTTCAGATTTAGTTTTCTTGTTTTATAGTTAACAATATTCTTAAGTGGTTGGGGAAGTTATTTCTCTATTGCCATAATCATTGGAAAATCTTGGTGTTTGAAACATCCATTTAGCAAGCCTTCTCGTGTTGAATTGATGGTCTAATGTCAACTCTGTCTATGGTGTTTTGCAGTCTTTGCAACTTGTCTAGATGGATATTAACTCCATTACCCCAAGCAAGTATACGTATACCATACCTCAGTTTAGATTCAACTAGGGCGTAGTATACCTGTCTTTGAATCTGCGATGGTGAATAGTTCTTAAAGTATACAACTCCAAAAATCACCTTCTTAAGATCAGACCGAATCTTATCAATGTGTTTGTCCCAAATAAAGTGACTATCGATGTTAACACCCAGGTACTTGTTTCTCTTTACAATTTCGATCTGTTCATCTGGAAGTGCTCCTGTACAGATGTTATTCTTTAGTTGGATAGTTTGTTGGGTTACTTTGTGGTATGGTCCTCGTATGTGCATCTTCTTTGTTTTTGATGCATTTTTTATAAGGCCGTTGTCGTGGAACCAATTACTTTTGTAGGGAATAAATTATTATCCCAAGAACAGTGTCATCGTATCTGTACAACACACTGGGCTTTTCTTGAATTTAAATAGTAAATAGAAACCGATATTATTTGTTTGGAACAGTTTGTCCTATGATCGTATGATCCTCCCGCTAGTAACTACATGATATCCCGTATTTTTGTTGAATCTTGAATGCAGCTTTCGATTGCTGTTAGAGATCAGATCTTAACAAACTGTCGTAGAATGAATGACTGTCTTAATTTATTGGGAAATCCACTCGCCTACAGTTTGGAAACCAATCATGGAGTTAGCTTGTATTGAAACCTAATATTGCAATGGAAACCACTTCACTAAAAATAATTGTTTCCTACCCATTCTCTTCATTTCACACTTACCATACGTCTTGCAATTGCTATCAAAAGCATTATGGACCAGGAAATAAATGTAGTCAATTGACTACTATACTATAAGTAATGACTGATTCAGTGAATTGCCTACAGAAGAAAAGAGTTTGTTTGGTACAGTCAAATGTATGCGCATACGAGTAAAATAGAGAACCTTATTTTGGATGTGTTCCAAAGTTATTCGCTCTTTTCGCTCGCACGTTCACCCTTACAATAAATGTTATTTATTTAGTTGTTGTTCAGAGGGCAAAAAACAAACTTTAATTAACGTAAATGTACGAAAATATTTTTTTTTTTGTAAACTTTGTGTACATAAATCTACCAAATATTCTAACAAACAAACAAACGTTGGACAGTAACTGCTACCATCTGACAATATATCAAATTATCCCAGCGATTACTCAAAAAAAACTTTCTAAAAAAAAAAAAATATTTTATTCAATGGAAATTTCTCTCTCTGTTTTATTGTTAATGGATTAACTTGGTTTAATTCACTTAGTGATGTTTATGACCAGTACTAAATACAACAAATAAATTAACGCAGTCAGTATTTACAACTCAGTTTAATTACTAAACCCTAGGATCCACCCAAATATTCACTGAAATTTTGTTGTCAAAACAAACTCGTCTTATGTGCTGATTTTATTTTAATTCCACTCGCATTAGGGTCGAAAGATATCCCAAAATGATGGATTGATCCATAAAAATGCATTTTAGGCTAACGACTGGGGCGGAAACCTGCTCTCACTTACGAGTCACGGGAGGAAAATAAATTCATGTTGCCATCGACAGCAACAGAATAAATGTTATTGTTAATTTTTTTTTTTACAATTAGAACCACTTTATCATATTAACGTGGTTGTATTATGTAATTGATTGCGAATGAGTGACATGTTAGATGACACCTGCTAGGTATTTACTGATGTTGTCAAACCATAAGACCTGCTTTTATTACTTTTTAGCCACAGAACTAATCCATCAATGTCAGTTTCAGTTCTATGGAACTTATACTCTAGGATATTACCTCACCTTAAACTAATATTTCAAGATTTGAATTTAATCTAAAATATGTACATTATCAGTGTAGGTATCCTGCTACTGACAGACAGCAGCCGATGCAAATAATGTGTTTTCAGCACTTGTTTCCCGTCCAAATTAATGGTTCTGAATATTTCAGCAATAATCATTTTTGCCAATCCCATATTAGTCAAATCCTAGCCAAGTACCCTATTACACTGTAGATACAAGCTACGCATAAATATGTATTCACAGCAAACACCACATGCCTAGTGGCAAATGCCTGATTCATCATCATCCAGAGCTAAGCATCTAACATTGATTGGATTGTAAATGTTTCGCACATCGTGATTTGCATTGTCAGTTGTATAGATATGCATGTACATACCACTAAATCTGAAAATCATTGGTCTCACAATGTTCAAATCGTCAGTGTTATGCCGTAAATTGGGTATCCGCCGGCATATCTACCCAGCCCTCCAGCCACATTCCCCAACGTTCATATCTGAATGCAATGGTATGAGATAATTCGTCCACTATCAACCTGCAATCAGATTAAACAGAGCAGTCGTGTGCAAATCAGTATTTCGCTTATATATATTCCACCGCTTTCGACCGATAAATGACCCTCACAGGACAATGATCATTCAAAGTGTTTTAGAATAAATCATTTATGGGGATTTGCGGAATAAATGCTGTATTGACGTGGTGATGTAGTTTTAAAAGTTTTACATAACATTTACATAAGAACCCAATTGGCGACAAAGGTTTTTGTTTTGTTCCAAATGAAAGATCTAATACAATCCATATCCATTCAATAACATTTAATTCACATTGCTGCCAATGTAATGTATAACTCTTTTTTGTCACATAAAATAAATTGTACAAAAAAAAACAGTGCAATATATATTTTTTGTTCCGGAAGGATTTTTCGCATCATAAATCACTTCAACAAGACAATGAACAGAAAAAGGTGTTTTCCATACCAACAAACCCAAACCAGAAAGAGTAGCTAACATAAAACATTCTCGCACTGCAATATGCTGCTTCTGTGATTTATGGAAAATAATTTTTATACTGCAACTGTACTGCAAACGTACCTACTCTATTTTGTGGGAGAATCTCGGTTACATTTGCACGACTTTTATTAAGTGCCCCTTTCCTCTGTGTACTTGACTCTAATAAGATTAACTTTACAGCAAATGTAATATAACTCTTTACCCACAGTTAAACAAGTAAGGTTTTACAGAAAAATTATATTTAACAACTACGTAAGTGCATTACGAGTTAACACTAGCAGTCTAATGTTAGGTTAGGTAAACGGGTGCCTTGTGACAAAGAGTTCATTGTGCCCAATCATTTAACCCTGCAATCGCTGTAAAGAAAGTATGCTGTTAGAACCACTCAGAAAGTGATATGAATCTCAGGAGGTCCGTCAGCTCAACATTACCCAAGTCCCCCAGCTCCGGAAAGAAGTAACTAGCAAGAATTCTTATTCTTCTGACGGATAGGGCAGGACAGTCACACAACAGGTGATGAACAGATTCAATTTCTTCTTCGTCTCTGCAACTCCTGCAATAGTCGTTAGGCAGCACACCGAGTGGCTCCGCGTGAACGCCAATGGCACAATGTCCAGCAATTATGCCAGAAATGACCCGTGCGTTATAACGACTAAATTTTACCAGAGAGATTGGTGTAGGCCGGGTATAGCGTCCTGGCCGTTGCGCATGTTTCCAGATGAACACAGCGTCTGTTTGCTCGACCGGTGGCTTTATCCTCTATTTTCTTCTGTAAGGAACTGATTGGTGTTGCTACAGAGCCGAGGGCCCGCGATAAGTGCAGCGCCGACCCTTTCCTAGCAAGCTTATAATTTCAGCAGCTTGTATAATGGCCGTGACCTCGGCCTGTCTTATGTTAGTAGATTAAGCAAAAATGATGAATCAACTAACATTTTTTGAGGTATATCCCCTTTAATTAAATTCAAATAATTAGATTCAAGAAACAAAGAATTAGTTTAAATTTATTCCTTAGTTTTCATAAATGTTCCTAACAATTTTAATTCTGTTATAAACAGCTTTACTTACTTTACTTATGTCCTGTATACTACACCTACGCGCCATCGTGTACAGTTTCTGGTAATGTGTCTCAGCCCTCCCAAACTTTTCCCTAACTGCCGTGCCTCGGTCTTGACTGTTCTGCGAAAATTTCTCATCGGACCGCCAGGTCTTCTGCCATACTGAGTTAAAGGTTTCCACTGCATAGCATGGTTCGCTATGGAACTGTCACCCTTTCGGAACGTGTGACCAATACTTTATTTTGGCAATCCTGTTGGCTATATCCAGTTCGGTTCCACTATCGGTCGAGAATAAGTCCCAAGATACCGGATGTCCAGCAATACACATTTGAGCCGAAGAGTTTGTTCCAAGGCTGATAATTTTAGCCCAACGATGCCTGCCTCCCTCTCCACATCTGCTGTCATTTGGTGAAGGTTCATTATTCTATGAGAGAGGAAGCATACATCGTCAGCGTAGTCAAGATATTTCAGTTAGGATGTAAGACTCCATCGAATTCCGCCGTTTTCCGTCGACAAAGCTGCATAAAGCACATCGCTAATCACCTATAGGAATAATATTGGTGAAAGGATACAGCCTTGTCTTACCCCACTTTAGATCTCAAATTCCTCAGACAACCTCCCTCTGTGCAGAACGTGACATTCGGGCCCTTCATATGAAGTTTTGATAATAGCAATTAATTTATCGTGACTACCTCTCCTACGTAAGGCACGCCAAATAAACTCCCTGTTGACACATTTGAACGCCTTCTCAAAATCGATGGACAGCAGGTGAAGTGGCGATCGATATTCAACGCACTGTTCGACGATAATTTGCAGGGTGTTGATGTGGAAAATAAGACACAAGAGGAAACCTGCTTATTCGGCATCGAGTGTGTCTTCGACACGTTGTTTGATTCGCTTCAGGATGATTTTAGCAATTATCTTAGCAGTAGGCAGCACGCAGAAACCCATCCAGTTTCCATTAAATTTCCTTTCTTAGGAAGATTGACGATCATTCTCTTTTCCACTCGTCAGGAAAGCTCTCAGCTTCCTAAGCTCTCTTTATAAAACGAAACAGGAGCACAGCCGAAGTTATTGGCGCTGCTCGTAAGAGCTCTGAGGGAATACCGCCAAGTCCTACCACCTTGTTGGTTTTAAGTGCTTCAATCGCGGTATTGATCTCATCCTTACTAGGGGTCAGGGAAAAACGAAAAAAAGGTAAAAAATTGCGAAAAAAGCGAAAGAAAAGAGAGTGGTGATTTTACACTTGAATAATATTCGTTCGTTAAAATTGAACAGTAAAAGTAGGGGCCCCCAACACTGCAATCCATCTTTTCTTAGAAAGATGGATGGGGAATGGACTTAGTCTACCGCAGAATCTCTAGAACTTTTGATAAACACCCATTTCCTCGGATCCACAGATAATAGTGCAGAGCCTACAAACTCTCGGCTCACGGAATCGAATGCCTGGAAACACCTTATACCCATTATTACAGGGGAAACATTTTTCTGACCCTTAAATAGTTTCGCTCCTTATAAATCCCCTGGCGTGGACGGCATTCTACCCATTATGCTGCAGAGGTCACAAGACCTAGCAATTCCATGGCTCACGTCGATTTTCAGGAGCTGCTTACTGAACAACCACGTACCCCTTTCATGGAGACGAGTGAGAGTGGTTTTCATACCAAAGGCAGGCAGACGCGGTCATGAAAACTCGAAAGATTTTGGACTAATCAGTCTAACTTCCTTTACACTGAAGACTCCCGAGTGACTCCTGGACAACCATTTGCGAAGCAAAATAGAAGCATGCCTTTCCAAAGCTCACCACGCATACCTCAAAGGTAGACCAACAGAGACAGCTCTTCACAAAGTAGTGCGCACTATAGAAAATTTCATACAGGAGCTTTTAATAACGTACACACTGTAGCAACCCTAGAGTCCCTTACTGAGCTGGGAATAGAAAGCAATCTAAGTCAATGGATCGTTTCTATACTTAGCACTAGAGTTTTTCAGGCAACACTAGGCAATAGCAACATAACCAAATTTGCCAGTAGGGGAACACCCCAGGGCGGCGTCATCTCACCTCTATTATGGCTGATAGTCATGAATAAAATCCTCTTAACATTAGAAAGAGAAAGAATCAAGGTTGTCGGGTATGCAGACGATATGGTGGTACTAGTGTCAGGAAAGTTTTTCTCCGTTATAAGCGAAATCACGGAAAATGCTCTGAGCAAAGTAAGCGCTTGGGCCAAAAAGTGTGGTCTCGGTGTCAACTCGAGCAAAATTGAACTGATGCCCTTCACGAATAAAACCAAAATACCTGACTAAATGGCTCTCCTTATCGTCCAGTGCAAGGTATTTAGGAGTTATCTTAGATCATAAACTTAACTGGAAGATGAACATAGAACAACGGGTAAGGAAGGCATGTATAGCTTTCTATGCTTGTTGCACAACCTACAAATGAGAAAAAAATGGGGACTGCAGCCAAAATTAACCTTAGCCCTGGTCTCCACTGGCGATAATTCATTGCAAGAAATGTGTCAAGCAATTGAAATTTTCAATGGAAATTTCATTGTAATGAATTATTGCCAGTGGAAACCAGGGGTATGGATATACACAACAATGGTACGACCAATTCTCACATATCGGTCAATAGTATGGTGGCCAACTCTAAAAAGGCTTAGAATATAGCCAAACTAAATAAGGTAGAAAGAACGCCATGCATAGGCACCACAGGCGCTCTACGCTCAACACCGACCGATGCTCTAACAGTCTTTTTGCATCCTCTACCTTTAGATCTACACATAATAAACATCACAACACACAGTGCGGTCAGACACAGGGAGTCTGGGTGCTGGATTATGTAACCCTAATGGGTATAGTAACATTTTAAACTCTCTACCGAGAGAACTCATTTTGCCCACAACAGATTACATGATACCCAAATTGAATTTCACAAAACGCTTCGACGTTCAATTCCCCACAAGATCAGAATGGTAAGAAGAACCACCACATCTGTCTACCTACCTAGGGGCCCCCAAAAAAATCTTGCCTCAGGGCCCCCGAAATTCAAGAAACGATACTGCTAGGGGTCGTGGTGCATTTTAGCCATTTCTTACCTTGGGCACCGCAGTCTGATTTGGGAGCATATCGCTAGCGAATACACGGTTCAAAATCGTAGTAAAATGCTCCTTCCATTTCTTGAGCTGGTCCTCATCCCAAATGAGCAAGGAACCGTCTAGGCTTTTTACTAAGTGTTAACTGGGGCTGTGACCACCTGCCAGATCTTTGGTGATTCTGCAAAAGGTCCTGCTGTCGCACCTTCATGCAGTTTCTTCTGCTTCTGTAGTTAGCGCGTTGATGTAGTTGCGCCTGTCCCGTCGGTCGCACGCTACGCTGAACTTTTCTGATCTTCATGCGATATAGTGACTCTAGCTCACTTTTCCCTGCTGCTGGAGTAGCTGCAATGTGAGCTTTCAGTTGTTTTCGTTCGTCAAACTGTCTCCAGATATCCTCGGAAACCCACGCCATACGTCTTCCCTGCGATCGACCGACGATTCTTTCAGCACCAGATGTAAAAACATTTTTCACAGCACACCATTGGTCTTGGATGGTTGAGGGCAGTGAGCTGCAGATTGCTTCCACACCTTGCGAAAGGTGCTCCTTAATTGTTGGAGCACTGAGGGATCACTAAGTCTATCGATGTTGAATATGGGCATTCTTGTGTTGTCATGGGATCTTCGAGCTGCAGCAGTGCTTATCTAGGGAGTAGCTTTCATAAGATGATGATCTCGTACTATCATTACATCTGCCCCTCCCTCCGCCTATTTCGGACGTCCAGGACACGACTTCTAGAGCGGCGGCTGGTTTCGAAGTGGTCAATTTGATTGGAGGTTGCTTCCCTGTCCTTGGAAACCCAGCTGTAATGCAGGTTGCTGGCCCACGTTATTTAGTCTAGAATCAAGCACTTTCAATTTTAGTCTACACGTATAAGGGTTTATATGTATGTATAATTCCCCGGGACCACCACTAGGAGGTAAAGCAAGCACTTCATCTTAAACTTGATTGTTGCGCTCCTGGCCCAAGTCAAGTTTTGAGCAGTCAGTAGTTTCCCGATCAATGCAGATCCCAAGATAATAAACAGCTGAATTCATACAAATAAGTTAATTGTACTATTGAACTTTATAATAAATTAAAGTTACTTTCCATTGCATTTTTAATTAATGTTTATAAATCTCCTCTTATACTACTATTATTTAACACTATTTACGTCTTTATTAGTGTAGGTCGAGTCGACTAACTATGATATTAACATTTACATTCTTAAAACACGAGTAGTTAAAATTCATCGCAAAAATTAACGTACTTACTTACTTACCAAATATTATATACCGAGGGTTGCTGTTAAACAATCTGGTAAATTCGCAAGAAAGTGTCATAGGAAAATAGTTCGCAGTTATGAAGAAAGTTTTTAAAGCATTTATTCTTTCTTTTCATGCTTCAGATAAGGACTAATTAATATCCTTTAATCCCAATCGGGTAATTATAGCAGCGCCCTGACAGAGAACCCCAAACTCATCGCTTCCAGCATAAATTTGATATACCTGTCCAGACTCACACTTTAAATTTCAACGTTATTATAATTCCCAATCAATGCCAAGAAAAGCTGCTTGAATGAATTCTATGTGGGAAAGCGATTTTTTCTATATCTATATCTATATAGTAGCACAGGGTCTCCAGATAATTCAAAAGGCTTAGTTGATTTATAAAAAAATCAGGTCATAGTATGGCGTCAAAATGTGTAAAATTGTTTACACCGTTTAGTTCAGCCTGATGATATTGACTAGGTCGACGAAAATTTGTTCAGTGGGGAAGCCGGATGAACATATTATGCATGTGTATACATACATTTATATCCACTTTAACACCTATGCTGTTACAGTTAATTAAACGTTGGGAAGTTGGACTTTAATAATTTTAAGGCTACATCTCTTGAACAATAGATAAGTAGCCTTGTTTAAACAGGCCCACTTTAAACAGGCAATCGTATAGCAAAAGCTTATGGTGATGTCTGCGCTTAGGTAAGCCCTAAATGAGAAGTAGGTTTTCCAAATTTTGAAATTACTTGGCTATTTCTATGTCGATTTTGTTAAAAATTCATATCTGCGCAGTATACAGTTCATTTCAACTGGATAGCACCACTTTATTTTTCCAAATGTCTACAGAAATACATATGGTCTCAGAAACTGCCGATTTTATTCAAACCCCTCTCAATACACTGCTGCCACTAATAAGATTTAACTACTAAATTCAGTGAAATCAGTCTAGTAGTTTTTGAGTCTATAGAGCAATTACATACCAACATTGCTTTTTGTTCATGTAGAAGATATGACATTCTTAGAAGCCAGTAGCAAGTGCCATCAAAGCTCGCCAAACCCAAACATATAAAATACGGATTGCAATACGAATGAGTTGAACAACTAATTTTGTATCAACTTCTTCTTCTTCTTCCTTTTATCAGCGAGGTTATGATCCGAAAACAAGGGATCATAGCCCTCCCACTTCACCGCATTTCTACTGATCCGCCTGTGGAGTTCGCCTTTGTATCAACTCCTCTATGAATATAATATTTCCTCTTCCGCTGAGCTCTTCTGACTATGTCAATTGATCGGCGTAAGCGGTTTGTTGTACAGACTTGTAAAAAATTGTACTTACCGGCTTGTGAGTTTCGTATAATTCTTTCAAGTAGTATGTTAACGAGATCCCATGATAGTGCATCATCTTGTCTAAGACGTTTCCCGGCATCGAATGGTTCAGTTGTGTTCTTTTCGACTTTAATGGAGCACAGAGAGTTCTCTATCGTCATCTTGCACAGACGAATGAACTTGACAGAGATGCCGAGACTAGGCATGGCTCTGTATAGCTCGTCTCTATACAAGCTATCATAGAGAATTTTGAAATCGATGAAAGGGTGGTATGTATCGATTTTATATTCATGGGTTTTTCCTAGATCTGTTGTAATGTGGATATTTTTTCCCGGGCTAAAACCGCACTGATAAGGACGTTTCAGGTTGTTGTGGATCGGTTTTAGGGGTTCACATAATACGGCGGACAGGATTTTATATGCGATGTTGAGAAGGCTTATACCTTTGTAATTGGCGCAGCTCAGATGGTATTCTTTCTTCATCATCGGGCAAACGATGCTTAGGTTCCATTCATGGACATACTTTCGTTCGACCAGATTTTATAGATGAATTGGTACATGGTCCTTACCAACTCATCTCCTCCTGCCTTGAAAAGTTCGGCGGCAAGGCCGTCGGCTGCAGCAGCTTTGTCGGATTTAAGTTTCGCTATCGCTATCCTCACTTCATTCTGATTGGGTTGGCGGGAGTTTTGACTATTATCGTCATTGCTGAATGGCTCATTTCGCCTGAAAGCACAAAATTCGTCTTCATCGCCGTTTAACAGTCTACAGAAGTGTTCCTTTCATATCCTCAGCACCGACTATTATACTACTGTATTGCCATTTTCGTCCCTGCAGGCTTGTGCTCTGTTTTTGAAACCCTGGCATATTCTTTTATCTTTTGGTACCATTTTCGAACATCATTCCTGCAATAAAGTCGTTCAATCTCTTCGGTTGAGCGCTTCTCATGCTCCTATATCGTCTTTCTGAGAAGTCGACGTTCCTCTTTTCTCCTCCGCTCGTAGAACACTTGAGCGGTCAAGTCCTATGCAGAGCCGCTTTGTACTCTTGTTTGCTGCATGTGCTTGCCGGCATTTTTCATCTAACTAAGGTTTTCGCTGTGATGGTCGAGAGAAACCCAATACATCAGAGATGGCATCTCTAACGGCTTGTTTGCAACATTGCCATTGGTCAACCGCATTTGCTACTGGTGTCAAAGGACGTACAGTGAGATTAAAATAGACTCGATTGGCAAAATCTCTGACGGTTTCTTGCGATTGTAGCCGTCCGACGTCAAACTTCCTCACAGTATTTCATTGATTTCGCTCCGTTCTGGATATGTCCCCTTTTTAATATCTAGATGGGTGAACCGCGTACTAGCTACGAGGACATTTCATTCCGTCGCAAAGCCGGCTAGCCTGAATCCGTTATCGGATGTGATGTCGTATAGGCTGTGCTTTCCGACCACGCTACTAAAGACGTTCTATTATCCTTGCTTTGCGTTAAAATTACAATTTTGCTTACTACTCGTGCGTTTCATCAAAAAATAGTAATTCGACGCTTTCGATTATCATTATTTGCCCAATGCTGCCATGGTTGAAACGGGTCCTTCTCCAATATTCATAAAAACCTTTAAACTGCAAGTCGACTACATAATTAAAGTGCTTGGTATGTCCGACCATCGGCTAGCAAAAAAAAGCACCTATTCAAGCAATACATAGCGGAACAGGCTGGTGCAAGGAGTGTATGGAGCTGGCGCATGTCTGTGGAGTAGAACTGACTTTCAATGGCAGTGGGAGTTGGAAATCCGAACTTTATCAACTTATCTCCAAGGCCAATGAACAAGAAAGGTTTAGGTTCTTAGAGGAAGTGTCTGGCTCACTGCACAGGACTATCTACAGTCGTTTAGATCACAATTTGCAGCTTAATTATTTCCGTGATGAATACGACGAAATATAAATTGTGCTGAAGCTTCTGGGAAAACTTCTTAACCTTAACTTCATACCTCAAAGGAATGATTTACCCCAGCATTGCAGCAATCTTCAGGAGAGGGAGGACATTTTTAATTTCTTTGGTAAATGCCCAATTTTAAGAGAAAAGAGGAGGCATATTCCTAACAGCGACTTTTTGAAGGAGGAGCAAGCATCATACATCTTTAATGAAACTAATGTTTCCAAACAGTTTCGGTACTGTAAAAGAACACTTGCGTATCGCAACAGAGTAAGGAATGAACGCTTTTAAAACCAAAAAACCATATTCGTATTTCTTAGGCTGTGTATGTGTCTTTGTCTGGGTCATCCAGAAGTTATGTCAAAACAATAGATCAGAGAAATTGGAAACGAATACCTACCCCGTTGCGGACGGCCCTTCTTAATCTACTATATAGTGGATAGGTGCTTCCACCATAGGGAGAGAGGGAGGGATCATGAGATCGTGGATATTGGTCAGAACAGTTAACTTAAATCAGACAATAAAAGAAAATCAGTTTAACAAAGCCTTGTTCCATAGCCCTCAGTATAGTAATCGAGCCTACAACTAATGAACTACATTTGCTAACTTGCTTAGGTGGCGCTACAGTTCGGGTTTAAACTAGACCTCAACCAACAACCCTCTCCATTTAGCTCGGATTTTAGCTAATTGCCTCCAGTTGTGCACTCCAAGTTGGCCGAGGTCTCCCTGAACTTGTGCGCGCCACCTATAGCGAGGAAGCCCTCTACTGCGTCGTCCCACCGGATTAGATTTGAAGATTTTGCGGACCGAAGCGTTGGTGTCCATCCACTCTACATATCCTAGCCCTCTCAAACGTCCAATACGCAGATTTTTGACAAAGTTAATGTCATTGTACAGCTTGTATAGTTCGTCGTTCAATCTTCTCCTCCAAAACCCGTCAACGCAAACGGGACCGAAAATCTTACGAAGAATTCGTCTATCAAAGCGACCAAGGATATGGTCAGCGTTTTTCAATAAAGTCCATGTTTCAGCGCCGTAAAGCAGGACTGGGATAGTCAGGGTTTTATACAGAGTCTCCTTAGTTGTTCGAGATATGGCTTAACTGTTGAATTGCCTTTTAGCCCAATAAAACAGCGATTGGCAAAAGTTATTCTTCGTTTGATTTTTGCGCTGGTATCATTATCAGAGTTGATAGCAGAGCCGAGGACAAAGTCCCTTACTACCTCGAAGTTATAGCTGCCCACTGTGACGTTCTGTCTAATTCATCGGTGTTGATTACCCGTTCTTGTTAACAGCATATTCTTGGTTTTGCCCTCGTTTTCGGTAAACCCATTTTGGCTGCTTCTGCTTCAATGCTTGCAAACGCACCGGGATAGTCCACTGCGTTTTTCCAATCACGTCAATGTCGTCGGCCTATGTAAGCAATTGTACGGACGTTTGATAGATTGTGCTTCTGGTGTTGGCTTGCGAGTTCCGCACAATCCATTCAAGTACAATATTAAAGAAGTCACATGCTAGAGCGCCACCTTATCTTAAACTTTTTTTGCCGTCAAAGGTCTCAGTGAGGTTATTAGCGACCTTGATGGAGCAGCGAGTGTTCTCCATCGTCATCCTACACAGACGGACAAGTTTGGCAGGGATGTCAAAACTAGACATGGCACTATAAAGCTCTTCTCTATGAATGCTGTCATAGGTGGCCTTGAAATCGATAAAGAACTGATGAGTATCGATTTGGACTTCTTGAGTTTTCTCCAGGATCTGTCAAAGTGTGGAGATTTAATCTATGGTGGACTTTCTTGGCCTGAAACCGCACTGATAGGGTCCAATCAGGCTGTTGATAAAAGGTTTCAGGCGTTCACACAATATCGTAGAAAAGATCTTGTATGTGATGTTGAGGAAACTATTGCCTCTATAATTGGCGCAGTTGAGAAGGTCTCCTTTCTTGTGGAACCAATGAACTATAAGCAAGTATTAATAAATAGTTAAAGACCTTTAGATATTAGTTAATAGTTAATTAATGATTAAATAATATTACAATATGTTTTGGATAATCCAACAGAAATTTCAATATTCTGCATCGTTAACAGCAATCAATGGGAGTAAGCGCAAAGTAACGCAATCAACTATGGTAAAAAAATCAGATATAATTGACATGGTCACAAATGTTCGAACAAATTCATTGGCCTGATTGTTCAAACTTTTTGTTCTTTTTCATTCGTTCATTACCAAAATTAAACATACATATGCTACTAATATGCTGATGAATTGTTGCTCTGGCACATCAGACTCGCTTGAATTAAACTGAATCAATGCGAGAATAATTAGTGCGTGTTGCAGGTTCTGCTCGAGCGAAAAACTTTTAATTGCAATGAAAAGTTTCACGGCTGACCAAAGCGAATCATGTGCAATGTATTGTACGAGTAGTTCTTAATGGTGAAATTATTTCAAAATAGATTCTGAACTCTTTAAATGATGTCCAATGGGATGGACATAACGTTTTAAATATATATACACACACTTAGCGCCATATAAAGGCTTGTATGAAATTGTTAAACATTATTTATCCACGATACCATGAGAAAGTGTTATTAAAAGGAAAATATACATTTCGCTAGTTTTGTTTCTTATACAATACCAGAGATTCTGTAACTTGGTCCTCGGATAAGAACATTTTTATCAGATTATTTATGTGTCTAAAAGTTTTTTATTTTACTAACAATTAGTTGGATTTTGGGGATTTGAATAAAGTCATCTTCGAAGTGCAGAGACACATAAAAAAGCCACAGCCAGATGAATTCAAGAATTTATGCAGAATTTTCCATTACATACATTCTTTGAGAACAAATCTAAAGGCTTATAGCAGCTACGTGCCCTCAAGGCGCATATTGACGTCTGTAAGTTACTCGGTGCATTTTTTAAAGCCAAGGTTTCTATAGAACCTTTCGATTTTCGTCGCTTTTTGTATACGTTTCTGAAGATTACTTTACTTCAATTGCCTAACAAATCTGACCTCTTACTATTCCATTCCGCTTGTGTCATATTTTCGTCATCAGTTAAAAGTGAAGTCTGAACTTAGCTTGTTCAGATTTGTGATCCAAAGTAAGTCTTTTTTCATTTGTTTTAGGAGCAACTGATTTGGCAGTCGGAATGCGTAGTTGAGTCTGAAATTAGGTAATTGTTTTTGCTTTCATTAGATAGACCGCAATATTATCAATTTAGTTGATATAGTTTTGCTTTGGAGAGCGTCCGGTTATTTACTTACTTACTTACTGTCACTCCTCGGGGGCATAGGGCGTCAATAGTGTTCGCACACCATCATTTTCGGAGTTCTGCAATGCATTTCAACTTCAACTTCAGCTTATCCTTAAAGTCCGAGATTCCCCCTTAACTATTCTACGCCACCTGTGTTGACAAGACGTTATTTCGGCGCCGCGTGCAAAGGTCTATACCTTCTACGTGTGTGTTCTCTTACATGTATAACTGACGTGGCAGTAATGTGCGCTTTTAGTGACCTCCACTGATTGTGTACCTGTTGGCATCCTGCAGGACCCAGGAGGTCTTTTCAGTAATAAAATCGTCTTTCCCGTTGTTTGGTATTGCCTCGCAATATTTTAAGTCACTTGTATATTGCTTCGCAATAAAGTGTGTCTTACAAGCTACCACGGTTACTGCATAGTCAGTCGAATGAGCCAGTTTGTTATGTGCCTATGACAGCAAATAGTGATGTTTAAGAATCGGTTGAATAAAATAGCATCGAGGAATAGATCAAGTTCGTATTGCTGTGGTGGCTGAAATAATAGCTACGCAGAAACTAGATGCTACTGTTGTCATGACTGCATGCTGCATCTATTCGTATTTGAGTTCCAAATGACCATTTAAAAACGCATTTCATAAGGCCAAGTCCCATTTGCGTATTAACCAATTAATCCGACATCGAAGAGCGATAAAATGTATTACCAAGAAAGAACACTCATTATTACACACAACGTTCTTAACTAATGGTTTGGACTTTTAAAGCGCAGGCTGGCGTCTTAGGACTAAATGCGTGCAAGCATCGGTAAGGTGAACGCAGAAACTGTACTCTTTGCAACCTGAGAGAGGAAGAAGTCGTTATCAGCGTTTTCACTTTTGCTACATATGTAGCAAAACTGCTACATTTTGGAGTGCCATGCTACATGTTACATCTTTCCCTCATTATGCTATGTACATATTTCTGAAGTGTCTACCTAATTTTTTTTTTTTGTTATTTGATTTTGCTTCTTTCTTCATCTTCTTCGTTTTTCAGCGAGGTTATGGTCTATGGTCCAAAAACAAGGGATCATAACCCTTCCACTTCACCGCATTTCTACTGATCCGTCTGTGGGGTTCGTGTATTTGACATCAGAAAGTATTTTCTTATTTAATTTTTTTGTTTTATCAATGAAATTCCTACTTTTATTTATTCAATGTTATAGATTTGTGATTTATAAATGAATTTATTATTTTTCTTTTATGTTAATTTTGTTATGCTAATGGCTTTTCTTATGTTATTTGTTATTTAATGTTTAAACTGAATGCTATGTGTAATAACGCAAAAATAAAGAAAATTAACAAAACATTTTCTTATGCTACATTTTTCTTTAAATGCTACATTTTTATTGTTAGTATGCTACATTGCTCTGGATAGAAGTGGTAACGCTCGTCGTTATTCATTTCGTAGGAAAATATCCGAATTTGAAATGGTTGCGGCCAAAATATTTTGGAAAACGGGAACTGCGGGAGGATGAATCATCAGCCTACTCAACTGAGAAACTACAAGGTGTTGAGGAACCTTACATAAGTATATTAAGGATGCTATTTACTACCAAAAACATCCAGTCTATGAACACAACTCACAAATTTATGCACACTAGTGTTAAACAAATTTGTTTTTATAGATATCTTACCTACAGACGGCTAATGTCAAGTATTAATGTCTTGTAATATTTTTTGGAAAATAAACAAACAACTTACTACTACTTCAACTACCTCTAATGGTTTGGAATTTAAATTTTATAGTGAACATTTCTCTCTTTCACCCCACCGGATTCGAGAAATTTGTTCGACCTCATTTGGATTACAAACTTATCTCTTTGTGATAATAGCGACGAATCATTGCGGATACACACAACTACCATAGTCTGGCATTTGGCAGTTAAAGCTCCTGTTGTCATTACGTTCCGGTTGAATGCCATCAACGCAATTGCATTACCGATCTAATAGTAAGACAAGGAACCTGCTCAGGCAAAGTTTCCTGTTTTCATGGGGTGAGATTGTGTCCTCGTTCTAATTCCTTACAAAAAGTCGATAACTGAAAGTGCAGAGAGTAGTGAAAGTTTTGGATGACGAAGAAATCAGGTGTAGGTCAAGGTTGGTGACAACAATCAAGAGGAATTCCAAAACAGTGTGAATTTGCTTGAATCTTTTCACTTTGCTTCTTTATTAAAATAATTCACTCTCCTTCATTCTTCACCTATTATAAAACTACCCTCTAACTCATGCAACAAGTGCTCCATTAAATTAAGCTTCTATTGTTTGAATTTCTTTAAATATTGACACACTTAAATGATTACTCAAAGGGTTTTGAAACATAAACAGGCTAGAGAGTGTGCCTACCACTAGAATCAATTAAATTATGTAGAGATGTAAACTCTAAAATGTTTGTTCAGTTAAGAGGTTCTTGTAAAGAAGATGATGAGTACTCTTCAAGGAAGTGTGCATAGAAAACTTCTTCATGCGGATTTATAAAAGAATTTATCTTTGTATTATTAATTCATTTTAAAAAATGATGACTAAAGGTTTGTAAATAAACTCACTAACGTGAGCATAATTAATTGACCTCTGGCACGATTTCTACAGCATAAGAAGGTAAAATTAAATACAAAAAAAAAAAGTGAACGGAATTTTCTGACTTAATTTTTAATATCGTTTGTGTTTGCCTTGCATCCCAGGTGGTCTCACTAGTGTTCAATTCAGAACGAATTGTGTACAAAAATTTCGCTTCCAATGTATCGACATTCCCAACGGCACATGCAGGACGATGCAACGTGACCAAAATTCACTGAAAACATTGTCTGGCAAACAGATATAGAATGTGTTTCATCCTATTCCACACTCTTTATAGCTTCCCTGGGGTGAGTTTTAAAAGGTATTGTTATTTTTGGGGAGCAGTGATTTGAGTTGTTTGAGAATAAACAGAAAGGATTTTCTAAACAATTTGTGTCATTAGATGAAAAATAAACAATTTGTTGCTTGGACAGCAAATTGCACAGAGCAACGGTTATTAAATTGTGAGTGCGGGTGTTTTTTTTTTTTTTTTTAATATACAGGCCGGAGGATTTGAAGTGGCATTTTTATACGTAATATAACGCAACAATAGGGTGCGACTAAGGATTATGGAGCCAAAAGGTAGGAGGAAATTAACACCTAGACGCAGAAAGAAGAGGCTCTCAAGAATGCTGAAAAAGACCGCGACGCTAGACACATCAATAACGTTAGCAAAAAAAAAAAAAAAAACAATTTACAATTATCCTCAAACCGAAGACGCAGTTTTGTTTTCTTATCACCAATCAATTCGGATGAGAGTGGCTCAGGTATAAAGAAGCTAAGCAACAACAAAGTTGTCGGTTTCAATGGTTGACCATAATAACTCTCAAATGATCAATCAAGTATTGTAATTGTGGTCGAAAACATACCTCGCAACTACAGTATCATATCTTTACGCAATAACAACAAAAAGGATAGAGGCAAATCTCTGCTTGATGTCCTGTCTAGCACACAGTGTAAATGGCTTAACACGCTTTACACCATGCTATTCAACAAATACCAGATTAACTTCTGATCCTTTTAGTAGTCCGTTTGTCCTGATAAACTAAATGTAAACCGTATGTGATCGATATTTTTCGGATTCTGAGCTGTACTTTAAAGTGCAAGTGTGTAAGTGTAAAATAATATAAAGCGGGGTGAAAAAAAAAAGAAACAGTTTCAAACCAAGTCACTTCAAATCGGAGAACACGTATATATAAAAATAGTATTAAAGGTCAAACTGGTTTATCCTGACATACATAGGATAAACCAGTTTGGCCTAGAAACAACTAGTTTGGCCTGAAATCGGGTTTGGCCGGTAACATATCCATATCCTTTTCTTTTCTTTTTTTCTATGAACTAGATGTTTGACACTAACTGAAATTCTGGACATGTTAGAGCAAGATGATGCTGATACTCCAGACGTTTTCATTGAGCACCAGATGTGAATGCCCTACCTAACAGATGAAGAGTCGGACGAAGAGGATGGAGTGAACGTCGAAAGATAATCAACTTATGATTCCAGCTGAAGTAAAAGTTAGCAGACAAGAAGATGCACCTGATCTTGAAGATAAAAATATGAAAAGGAAAACGAGTGAGACCAAAAAAGACTTGAACAAATTATCGTGGAAGAGGGGTGGAAAGACAATAGCGGCAGCTGAATTTACTGTCGTTGCGACAGATAACATTGGCGAATTGACATTTGTGCAATATTTCGAGATGTTTTTTAATGATCTTTTGCTTAAGATAATTATAGATGCAATTGCAAAATATTGTTTATCAAAAAATTGCCCGGATATAAAACTGACAAAAAGTGAGCTGAAGACATTTTTTGCCATTCTAATTATATCCGGATATAATTATCTTTCAAGCAAGGCGGATTACAAAAGTTCAGGCACAGATATACGAAATACTGCAATCTCAGAAGCTATGAGAAGGGACAGATTTGATTCATGAGCTTTCTTCATTTTCTACCAAATTTAGACTTAGACTTCTCAGATAAGAACTGCGAACTGAGACCTCTTATATCGCATATGCAAAAAAAATGTATGCAACATTACGTACCAGAGCGGGGCCTATTTCACACGATGAAGCTATGGTGGAATATTTTGGAAAGCATAGCCACAAGCAAGCTATTTGAAATAAGCCAATTCGATTTGGCTACAAATTGTGGTGTCAAAATGCGCCATCTGGATACCTGATAGAATTTGACCCATATCAGGGAAAAACTTATTGCGGTGACAAAGAAATGGAAACCAAATTTAGAAAATGTGCTTCTACAATACTTCGTCTGTTAGATAGATATCCCCTAAGCAATTCTTCCTTTCCATACCATATTTACTGCGACAATTTATTCACGTTATTCGGATTACTTGTTGAATTAAAGCAGAGAGGCTATAATTGCACAGGAACGAGCTAACCGCTTAGGAAATGCTTGCTATCTTACTGACATCAAAAAATTCTAGAACAAGAAAAAAGGCTACACAGAAGTTGCTAACCTACAAAACAACAACACCAAAATATTTTTCACAAGGTGAAAGGACAATGCTGTTGTTTCTGTTGCTTCTACTTGTTTTGCAGGTGATCCTAAGGGAAGTATTAGAAGTTACAGCAAAAGTGAAAAAATATATATTTTCGTTAACATCCCTTATGTGATCCAAAACTACAACCGAAATATGGGTGGTACAGATAGAATGGACCAAAACGTAAACGCACATCGCATGTCAATTCATGGAAAATAATGGTGGGGGTCATTATTCATGTGGATGCTGGACGTTTCGGTTCATAATCGAACACTATGTCAAAAAAAAAAATAAAAGCAACAAACAGAGAAGATGCGCTGGAGATAAATGCGAGTTAAAAGTCAGGACTGAGTGCTGTAAGTGCAATGTTGGTCTATGTATTAGATGCTTTTTGCCATACCATAACATACAGAACTAATTATTTTTTTTTTTAACAATCATTTTTTTTGTTTTTGAAATATAATTTTATGTATAAATGTTATTTATTATATTAAAAAATAAACATTATTTAAAAAAAAGTCCTATATTTTTACACATATTCTCCGAGTGTCCTCATATGAGGACGTTTTATTTAGAAATAAAACGCTCGATTTAAACTGCTATGGAACTTTTTATTAACCAACGCTTCAATGATTTAAATTCAACGAATAAATCTCCATTCCTTTGTCTAACTCATCGTAGCTGGTCCGCTCTATTAAATATCCGTTTAAGTACATTCGAACCGCATACTTCGCCGTAAATGTTACTTTTATACCAGATTCCATAGTTCAACTTCACAATTCAACTTTAAGTCTTTATAATATTACTCAACAATTTCATAATAATTCTACTACTGCATTTACAAGTGTCAACAAGGGTTGAGTGCTTAATTTTTCTTAAGTCTAAGGCGTGTTTTGTTTTTGTATCTTTTTCTAAACGCATAAGATATGGCACGCATATTGTTGCAAGATTTTTCTATCCTGTGCGGTACATCTTGTTAAAACTTCTTGAAAAAGACGGTTCAATTGAGTTTTGCAAAATATATAAATCAATGTTCTGCCCGTAGTCATTTCGAAGTAATATAATTTTGTTTGTTTAAGGTTAGGTTAGGTAAGGTTAGGATCGGCCCTCGATGAGGATGTACTTAGACCAGAAAGTAGGTCCATTGTACTGCCGATGTGTAAGGCGGGTGGATCACCCTCTTACTCTTGGAACCATTTGTTTCGTTGAATGAAGTCGTGAATTTTAGCCGTGCAGGCATTGCCGAGATCATTAAGATCATTGTAGAAGTATGGTATTCACCCAGAGTGGCCTTCCTGATGTTGGCGAGCGCAGGACAGGCGCACAGGAGATGACTGATGGTCTCTTCTTCCTCTTCATCTCTGCAGCTTCTGCATATCTTCCTATGACGCAGTGTCCAGTGAGGACATTTGTTATTTTTGAGAGGGTTCTTCTCTTGTGCTTCAAGAGTCCGATGGATCTGGATTTATTGAGTGTCGGCCAGAGCTGTCTGGCAGTATGACATTGGTCTAGATGTTGCCATTGATGATTGGCTACTTTCCCGGCATCAATTTGAATAAGGTACTTAACATAAGACGCTGGCGCTTCGATGTCGGTGATGCTTATGCTATCTGTACCAGAGGAGCCTTGTCGTCCTAGTTCGTCGGCTGCGCAATTCTCCGGTATGTCACAGTGACCTGGTACCCAGCAAAGGGTGAGGTTGTACTGACCAGCTATCTCGTTAAGAGATATGCGATAGTCTTTCACTGCCTTAAATCTCGTAGTGCTGGATGCGAGGGATTTGATGGCTGCCTGACTGTCGACATAAATAACAATATCAGGTGTTGATAGTGTGCTAGCCGCCAGCCAGTCAGCAGCTTTGCGAACTGCGGTGATTTCGGCTTGAAAAACGCTGCAGTAGTCTGGAAGGTTAAAGGAGAGGTGTATGTCAAGATCTTCTGAGAAAATTCCGGCACCGACTCCGTCCTTGGTTTTGGACCCGTCCGTGAAGATTGTCAGCGATTCGTTGTAAGGGACATTGCGTTGCGTCTTCTCACTTCTGTCCGGTATCGAGTGCGTGTAGCCCTTGTCAAAATCATATTCAGTGGGCAGATGGAATTGGGAAGATGGCGGTGCATCGAAAGTATATTGGCATGTCCCGTGTGTTGCTCCTTCCACTGCTTGGAGCCTCTCAGTCTTATTGCCGAGCTGACAGCCAATTGCTTACTGACGATGTCAATCGGAAGCAGGTGGAGCATGGTTGGGAGCGCCGCTGTGGGAGAAGTTCTCAGTGCACCGGTAATACTGAGATATGCAACTCGCTGAGTTTTTTCCATTATGGATAGGTTGGATTTCTTCTCCAAGGCGGGCCACCATACCAATACTCCATACATGAGAATCGGTTTAATGACCGACGTGTATAGCCAGTGCATGATGCTTGGTTTAAGGCACCAGGTGGAGCCTACTGCTGTCTTGCAGATGTATAGGGTGGCCAGCGATTTCCTGGTCCGTTCGACGACCTTCTCTTTCCAAATTAGCTTGCGGTCAAGCTTTAGGCCTAAATAGCTAGCACTATTTGAAATCTTGAGGGTGGATCCCCTTTTCTTGGGAGGAGTGAAGTCAGGTAGCTTGTGTTTTCTTGTGAATAGAACTAGCTCGGTCTTCGTCGGGTTAACGGAGAGGCCGCATTTATCGGTCCATCTGAGCAGTTCATTAAGAGCAGACTGCATGACATCGGCCAGCGTCTTCGGGTATTTGCCAATTGTTTTAGGTTAATAATTAACAAAATTATCCACTTACTCTTAGCGAAGAAAATAGAGATTTTTTTGGAACACCCTGTATGCATAATATTTATTTAATTTGAAGGTATTTATATAGATCTTACGATATGTCTTTAGTTTGTCTTTTCTAAAGCACAATTCATCATAGCAATGTTATTCCATCATCATATTTTATGCAGAGAATTAGTATCCAAAAACCTTGCACTTACCTCATTTCACAAGCAGCATGGAAATTTCTTTACAAGTATTACCTAAAAAACCGGAAAATAGCATTAGCATAAATGCACTGCATTTAAACTATGCACATCCGCTGTGCCGTCCCATCACACACTGGAAGATACCACAGAGAAACTTTTCTTCTCAAAGACTTTTTCAAAGTTTTAGAAAATTTTAAAGATTTTTTTTTTCTCCGGCTCCATATGCTTCCGAAGCCTTTGTAAAGAAATGAAAAAATATATTTATTGCCAACCGCTAGAAAATTTGCCTTTGGCGCAAATATATACAAAATTCCGACTTGCGGTTGGCTGTGTAGCAATGTGCATCTAATGTCTGGCAAACACATGCCATATCTATATATAAAGGATTTAATAAAGCGGAAATAGGATGTTGATTTTGCTACAAATAATGCGGCTTTGTATCCCTAAACTAAACAAAATGTTGTTCTGTATGTACGAGTATATTGTACCCGCAAGAATACATCTAATGCAAGACACATGTCACACATGATAGTTCCATTAAATTAACCGGAATTGCAGTTGCGGTTTGCTGCTAATCACTAATGAGAAGATGAAGAATTGCTCTATCTTTGTTAACTGACCCGGAATAGCAATTAGAATTCAGATCATATTCGAGTACAAATACCGGATACAATAAAATACCGCAGGTACTCGATATATTATGATAATTGTATCCGCTGTGTGTCATCTGGCAGGTAATGCAAAAGCGCCGAATCACAAATCTCATTAATAATTGCTAATCAAAATTTGAGTGTTAAATTCGCACCCTTAAATGCCTAAACCTATTGATTAGCACGTATTTACAATAGTAACTCACGTCCTTAGGCGCGAGAGTGTTAAGCATGGTAGTGAGGAGCATGCACATTTTATTTAAAAATACCTGATTCAACCTTAAGCATTGGTATGATGCTTTTACACTGCCAACGCCGATATCATTCCATTCCAATTAGTGGTGACCGTTGTAGTTATTATAAATACAATAGAGCTGTGTATTAAAATTATAATTTGAATCAACCCGTTTTAAATTAGACTAGGTTACTCGTATATTGTATGCAAATTAATTTTGTTATATGTAAGCGTCTACTGGAGTACTGATTTCGCTTGGTGAAAATGTGCTACGATGTTGGGATAAACAGACCCAAATATTGTCTGTGGAAATAAAAGTTTTTTCAATGAATGTTTTTTACTTTGATTTGTTCAGCAAAATGTCAAACATTTGACGCCTTGCGTTAGGAGACACTGGTTGCCAACGTGTTTAATATTTTTAAGGATTTAGGATGCCAAAGTCCCAGAGAGCAAATTTTGACGTTCCTAGAATTAAAATAAAAACTTCAAATTTCTTCTAGTGACAGTTCTTTCTTTCTATCCGTTCCTAACGCCAGTTGAACACACATACGTACCTAAAGTATGCAGTAGAGGGTGTTTTTTTTTTACGGGAGTACTAACTTCAGACCGTTATATCTGTCAAATAAATTTTCTAAATTATCATTGTCATTTGTATTCATGTCATTTGTTTTCATGTTATTGTCATTTTTATTCAGCAGTCTTTGATGATGATATGCACGTTTCAACAATGTTACCAAATTTTAGAAAATTAGTTCAAAAATTATGGTTCTGTGCGCCTTACTTAAGGAGCGCTTGCATCATATTACACCCGACATAATCGACCATTTGAGATCGCTATTCGTCGTATTGTTGACCGTTTTCGCACAACATTTTCTTTTCAAGATGTAGTGGTACCGAGACGTATATGAAGAATGCGTACTGAAGAGAATATACTATTCGTTCAGGAGAGTGAAGAAAATCGGAAGATCAAAATGTATCGATTCGACGTCATTTACAACAGCTTGGTCCTTGTCCGTCCACTTTATGAAAAATTGTGGCTCGATTTGTTCTTGACAGGGTTACCAAAACGAAGCAGCTGGTACCGTTCATGAGAGGGACG
Source organism: Brachypalpus laphriformis (assembly GCA_945910035.1). NCBI lineage: Eukaryota > Metazoa > Arthropoda > Insecta > Diptera > Syrphidae > Brachypalpus > Brachypalpus laphriformis. The sequence continues at coordinate 43,615,129 of OX246753.1, forward strand.
CTGCGAATAAGGCCAACTATCAAGCTGTGGTCGATGAGTACATCGCACATCTTGAGAAGCAACAACAACATCCACAACAGAAGAAGCATGACACCAAGGCAAACAAGCGAAACATGTCTTCACTCAAATGCAATGTGGGATGTGATGAATTATCCTTTTCACTCAGGCCATATGCTGGCCCATTTTGCGAAGAAGGTATGAACCTATGCTACAATTTGGTCTTCGGATGAGACCAATCGCGAGGCAAAAAAGTCCAAGGTTGTCAGGATGCCGACTACGACATAAAATCTACCAGGTACATCCTCGGCCTGTCCTACTCAGACCACGCAACACTTTTCGGAAGCGGTAAGAGACCATCTGCAGGTCGCTCTCGTGGACGAGCGCTCCTCAGATGGCATCACGGTCAGTGAAGCGTGGGGTTGCATAGAGGCCAGACTATCGGGGATGGTCATGGACTACCTGTTGGGAAATCCTGGGGGACCTCTGCCGTGCTTTGATTCCGCCGAGTTGGTTAGGGGTTATTGTGTCATCAGATGCGAGGACCAGTTCTCCAAGGATTTTCTTAGCGACTGTGTCACTAAGGTAAGTAACGCCTGTGAGGGCTTGAAGCTCAAGCTTATCCCCGCTTATGCTATTCCCAGGAGACCAAGGGCCCACATCTGGCTGCCCAATTTGCAGATTGATGGGGGAAGGCTTCTCCAATGTCTAAAACTGCACAATCCGGCGGTTCCGATGGATGACTGGGCAGTCATCAAGGCGGAGGAACCTTAGAAAAATAGCTCCTCTTTCCTTCTGCTGATCAACGAGGCTAGCCTGGTGGCTCTCGAGAAATCTGATCACGAGCTGCGTTTTGGCATAAGGCATGTTAAACTTAAGATTTTCCGCCCCTCTGGTCCTGATGAAGATTCAGGTGAAATCGATGGTTCCGACAGGATGTCGAAGGACATGGGGGATGTTATTATTTCACCTACCACCAATGCTGAACATCATTCAGATTAATCTGCACCACTCGAAGAGTGCGTCAGATAATTTGCTTGTCTTCCTCGGCGAGGAGGACATAGATATCAGCATTGTACAGGAACCCTGGGTGCAGGGTTAATCCATAAAAGGGCTCGAGGACAACCATTACAACATCTTCTACAAGACCACAAACCAGATTAGTAACAAACCTAGGACTTGCATCCTAGTTAAAAAACATTTGAATGTATTTCTATGTCCTGATTTTAGCTCTACCGATTTCTTTTTATATCCTCAGTTTACATGGATCTTGATAGGCCATCACCATCAGAGGAGGTACGCCATTTAACATTAATGACAACGGCAAAAAAAGACAATCTTCTTCTGGGCTGCGACGCAAATGCCAGGCATGCATTATGGGGCAACTCTGAAATCAACGAACGCGGTGAGTCCTTGTTTGACACACCAACTTTTGTTTTCGGAGTATGGAAATTTTCAGAGGGTGGGAGGAAGTTTTAGACATCAATCTTAAAACCAACAATAATAACCTTAAGGTAGTTAACTGGCGAGTATCCGATCGAATGTCCTTCTCCGACCACAGATTGATTCTTTACAATGTGTGCCTCGAGGTTGAGGCTCCCAAGCCATTTAGAAACCCTAAGAGAATTGACTGGGAGAAGTTTGGTCAGATTATTAAATCAAAACTTCATAGAATACCCGACTTGAAAATTGAATCAGTCGAGGAGCTAGACGCCAAAATTAGGACCTTCGAAACAGCCATAGGTGCGGCTTTTAAGGTTTCGTGTCCTATTAAATATAGCAAGAAAAATTTCGTGGAACGAAGATCTATCTAATTTGAGGAAGATAACTAGAGAGATCTTCAATGTCTGCTTTAAACACAAGTTATGGCAACCATGTAGGGATTGTCTGAAGGAATACAAGAAATCCATTTAAAGTGCCAAGTCTCTTGCTTGGAAAGACTACTGTCAGTCCATTGAGACAATAAAAGACTCTGCCAGGCTGAGTAAAATTCTGCCCAAGGAGCATTCTAGCCCATCCTTCATTAAACGGCCAGATGGGACTTGGACGGACTCCTCTAGTGAGTCACTGGAATTTTAATGCAAACACACTTTCCAGGATGTAGTGTTGAGATTGCCCTCCCACCAGTTTCTCAGGTCGCGCAATCTTCTTCCTGGAATGACATTAAGAAAACAATTACAGCAGTTAACACCTCCTGGGCTATTAACAGTTTCTCGCCCTATAAATCGGCCGGCAAGCAATATACCCTTGCTACATTCTTAGACACTGAAGGTGCCTTCTATAATGGAATCGATTCAGGAAGCTCTGGTCCAACTGGGTGTGGAAGAGTTTATTAGCAAATGGATATTGACAATGCTAAAAATTAGAATCATTCAATCGACTCTCGGCAACAGCAGCTCCACCATATCTGTTGTTAGAAGAAGTCCTCAAGGTGGGGTCTTGCCTCTTCTTCTATGGCTTATGGTCATCAATAAAATTTTGTGTAGACTTGATAGGGATAGAGTTAAGGTTGTCGCGTATGCGGATGACGTGATAATACTGGTATCGGGGATGTTTCCATCCGTAATCAGTGAGATTACGGGAGGTGCCTTGGGCAAGATTAGCTCATGGGCCACTGGATGTGGACTCAGCGTCAACCCAAGCAAAACTGAATTGATGCTCTTTACCACTAAAACCAAAATACCTACGCTTCCACGGCTAAATAATAGGTAATAATAGGTAGGGTAAAGAAGGCATGTGTGGCTTTCTATGTCCGCAGCAAGACCTTTGGCAAGAAGTGGGGACTTCGCCCGAAGATGGTCTTATGGATGTACACTGCCGTGGTGCGTCCCATTCTTTTCTATGGATCACTAGTCTGGTGGCCTGCGCTAAGGAAAGCTTATAACATCAAACTTGTCAACAGCGTACAAAGAACTGCGGCTATCGGCGCAACGGCTGTCATGAGGACATGCCCAACCGATGCCTTGAACGTTATTCTGCACCTTTTACCACTCGATCTTCACATTATGCAGCTATCATCATGTAGTGCGATCAGGCTAAGGGCAACAGGATGCTGGTGCACCAATCCGTGTAGTCACAACAGTATCCTGGATTTGCTACCGCAGGATCTGCTAGCTAATCTGACCGACTATATAACTCCCACAGTTAACTTTAGAAATGACGTCAAGGTCAGATTCCCAACCAGGGCGGAATATGAAACTGGCGTACTGATAAATGAGTTCGAAGCAACAATTTTCACTGACGGTTCAAAAATGGACTGCGGGGTAGGGACGGGGATATTCTCTGATTCCCTCAATATTTCCAGGTCTTACTGGTTTCCTGATTCGTGCAGTGTCTTCCAGGCGGAAGTTTTTGTTGTACGTGAGGCCTGCCGCATACTTAAGCAAACCTCTACACCCCTAATACCATTGCCATCCTCATTGACAGCCATCAAGGCTAGTAGAACTGTGCAAAAAAGAACTCGCCTCGCTTGGTCACCGGCTAAGGATCTGTCTCCTTTGGGTTCCGAGTCACAGTAACATTGAGGAGAATCAGCGAGCTGATGAACTCGCGAGGCAAGGATCTGCCCTTGATGCTTCCCTAGCAAAGGAGGTAAACGTCCCGTTGGGGGTCCTTAAGGGAGGCATCTTCCCGCACTATCTGCTAAAGACGGATAGTAGATGGCAGGGTGTGCGGAACTGTGTCATCTCCAGGCAGATGTGGCCCAAATACTCACGGAAAGGAACGCAAGATCTACTAAACAGAAGCCGTGCAGATATCGCAAGAACTCTGGCAGTTAGTACTGGCCGGCTAGGCAAAAATCCTCATCCTAACCCTCCCCGTGGGTGCCAGCCGGTAATAACCTCCACAGCAGTCTTGTACGTTGTCAAGATGGGGTTAGCCAAGGCCAAGAAGCATTGTATCGGGTTCTTACTCCTCAATAGTATTATCCTTTACATATGCCTCTTGACCATCGGATCGAGGTACCTGTTCAGTGGTGGTGTGAGCGCTTAACGCAGGAAACCGTGCCCAAGAATGCAGGGCTGGGGGTTAAACCAGCCGCGAACGAGCTCCTTCAGATGCACAGGCGAGGTCTGTCGTATCATAGCCTTATCCTGGTAAATCGGCTCTGCCAGGACGAATCTCTCTTCCGTACTACTCGTGGGACCACTAATGAATTCTCAGAAAAAAAAATAATAATAAGAAACTAAAAAACACGGATAAAAATAAAAAAAAAAATAATTAGCACCTCATCGGAAGATGAGCTGCTGGCTTCAAGCCAAGAAGCCACTGAACCAACAGGCAGTGTAGCAAGTACCAGCCAAAGTACTCTACCAGTGTCTCAACCTTCTACCTCCTCCTCTGTGGATGCCGCCAAGGATACTAGCAAGAGTACTCCAAAACAAAATCCACAAAAAAAATTCACTAACCTACAACACAAACACTTTTACGAGAAGGCCGTCTTCATTCTAAACAAGATCGCCAAGAATGAAGAGGCAAGCACTGTCACTGAACGTGACCAGGTAGACAAGTTGAGGTACCAGGCTGTTGTTAAAGACTACAACAAGCGCCAGGCCGCCAAGACGAGTCTAAAAACCCAACAAGAAGCCTTGAAGAGGAACCGATCTCAAGAAGAGATGGCTCACTCCAGCAAACGCAGCAAAGTCGAAAGCGGCGTTGCTAAGAGGCAGATCAAACAACCGGCAAAAACAACCACCTCCACCGCATAGAAAAGCAGCACTGTTGTTATTTCCTCACGCACCATCAGCGAAGTGGTCAGGGACGATCTCCAAGTTGCTCTGGTAGATGAGCTTTCTACCAGTGGCAAGTCCATCCTGAAGGCATGGGGGGCGATCGAAGCCAAACTCTCGCAGATGGTGCTTGACTACCTGGCGGAAAAAGAAGGTGGTCCTGTACCCTGGTTCGACGCAGCTGAGGTCGTTAGAGGGTATAGGGTAATCAAATGCGAGGATAGGTTCTCGAAGGATTTCCTTGGTGAGTGTGTCGCTAAGATAAGCGACGCATGGAGCGGCTTGAAAATCAAGCTTATCCCAGCCAAGGACATCCCTCGAAGACCGAAGGCTCGCATCTGGTTGCCGACTATGCCAATAGACAGCGAACAGCTGATTCGAGGTCTGAAGCGCCAAAACCCTGCGATCCCAATGGATGATTGGGCAGTTATCAAGACGGAGCAGCCGCAGAAAAACAGCATGACTTTCCTGCTCTTCATAAACGAGGATAGTTTGGAGGTGCTCGAAAAGTTGGACTACCGTCTAAGGTTTGGCATAAGAAATGCCAAACTTAAAATTTACATCTCTTCAGGCCCGGACGAAGACACAGACGATGCCAACGACGCCAACACTCTGTTAGAGGGGATGAAGATTGTCCCAGATACCCCAAATGCCCCCGTTGAAGATGATTCAGATTAATCTGCGGCACTCGCAGTGTGCCACAGACAATCTGCGTGTCTTTATCAATGAAGAAGACATCGATATCGGCATCATCCAGGATCCCTGGGTAAGGGGATCTACCATCAGGGGACTTCAGGACAACCACTACAAACTCTACTACAACCACAATAACTGCAACGGTAAGCCTAGAACTTGCATTTTAGCTAAGAAGCATATAAAAGCTTTTCTATGTCCTAACCTTAGCTCTGCCGATTTAACGGTGGTTAAACTGGAAACTGCAAACGGTGAGGCCCTTTTCGTTGCATCTGCCTACATGGACCGGGATCGGCAAGCCCCGCCGGAGGAAGTCCAATACCTAACATCGACTATTAACACCAGTAAGGCCAACCTCTTGATGGGCTGCGATGCCAATGCCAGACATACGCTTTGGGGTAGCGCGGAGACAAATGACAGAGGTGAGTCTGTTTTCGATTTCATCATTAGCAATAACCTATCAATTTGTAATACTGGCAATTCTCCAACTTTTGTTTTTCCGAGTACGGATAACTTCAATGGGTGGGAGGCGGTTATTGACATTACTCTAGTATCTAACAATGAAACCATCAGGGTCGATAACTGGAGAGTATCCGATTTACAATCTTTTTCTGATCATAATTGGATACTCTTCAACGTCTGTCTCGAGATCGAGACCCCTAAACCTTATAGAAACCCAAAACGCATAAACTGGACAAAGTTTAATCGTATAGTTAAGTCAAAACTGGGTAGCACATCAATGTATAAAATCGACTCGACCACGGAACTGAATTCAAAGGTTGAAATCTTTGAGAAAGCAATTAACGTTGCCTTTAAAGTCTCGTGTCCAATCAGTTATTGTAAAAAGAAAGTCCCAACATGGTGGAATGAAGATCTATCAAAGCTTAGGAAGATGACCAGAGCGATCTTCAATATCTGCTACATTCACAACTTCTGGCAGCCCTACAAGGACTGTCTAAAAATATATAAAGAGTCCATCAGAATGGCCAAAAAACAGGGCTGGAGAGATTACTGCCAGTCTATCGAGTCCCTTAAAGAATCCGCAAGGCTCAGCAAAATTTTGTCCAAAGGGCATAGCAACCCGTCCTTTCTTAAAAAGACGGATGGAAGCTGGACAGATTCTTCTGCGGCATCTCTGGAACTCCTGATGAGTACTCACTTCCCAGGCTGCAGTGAGATTAGAGTAGAACAAGCTAGTTCCACCTGTACGCCACTGGCAGCTTGGGATAACATCACAAACATTATTACGGAGGATAAAGTCTCCTGGGCTATAAATAGCTTCTCTCCCTATAAGTCACCTGGCCCTGACTGCATCATGCCTATTATGATGCAGAAATTGCAAGACATAGCAATTCCCTGGCTATTACCGATTTATAGGAGTTGCTTAAACCTAAGCCATGTTCCCCAAACCTGGAGACGTGTCAAAGTGGTTTTCATCCCCAAGGCGGGCCGGCGAGGACATGAATCAGCGAAGGATTTTAGACCCATAAGCCTGTCCTCCTTTGTTTTGAAAACTTTAGAACGTATCCTAGACTTCCATATCCGCGATAACCTGAGTTCTCCACTGTCGAAATCCTAGCATGCGTATCTCAAAGGGCGGTCCACAGAAACTGCTCTTCATGAGGTCGTGCGTACAGTGGAAAAAACTCTTCAATACAAAGAATATACTCTCGCCACATTTCTTGATATAGAAGGAGCCTTCAACAACATTTTCACTGAATCTATTCAGGAATCTCTCACCGAGTTAGGTGTAGAAGGCTTTATTAGCTTTATAGTTTCTCTGCTCAGTACTCGTATAATCCAAGCAACACTAGGCAACAGTAGTACAACTAAGACGGTAAACAGAGGAACCCCACAAGGCGGAGTCATCTCCCCCTACTCTGGTTAATGGCAATCAATAAAATCTTGGTGCGACTTGATAGGGAGGGTTTTAAGGTGGTTGCGTACGCGGATGATATGGTTATACTAGTATCAAGAAAGTTCCTCTCCACGATAAGTCAACTCATGGAGAGGGCTCTGGATAAGGTACACTCATGGGCTACGAGCTGTGGCCTCGGAGTAAATCCGGAGAAGACTGAAATGATGCTGTTTACCACCAAAACTAAGGTACCGGCATTCCCCCCCCCCCCTTCCCAAACTAGATGGTCAGCCTCTCTCGCTTTGCTCCAGTGCAAAATACCTAGGCACGGTTCTAGACCCGAAACTTAGTTGGAAACTCAATTTAGAACAGCGAATTAAGAAGGCAAGCGTAGCCTTCTATGCCTGTAATAAAACATTCGATAAGAAATGGGGACTCCACAAAGATGACCCTTTGGATGTACACAGCCGTTGTGCGTCCAATTCTTACTTACGGCGCCATCGTTTGGTGGCAAGCTTTGAGCAAAAAGTACAATATCGACAGAATAAAAAAAAGGGTATCACAGGAGCAATGAGGTCTTGTCCAACAGATGCTCTCAGTGTGATCCTGCATCTGATCCCTCTCGAACTACACATCATAGACACAGTTATATGCAGCGCAATCCGGCTCAAAGAATATGGATGCTGGACTACAAGGCCATATGGTCACGGCAAGGTCCTGGAGACGATTCCTAGTGAACTGGTTGCGCCCTCTACCGACTACACGATACCCAAACTCAACTTCAGAAAATCGTTCTTAGCAAAATTCCCTTCCAGAGAAGAATGGAAGAACGGACGCGTTACCTGCAACTATGATATAGGGATATACACGGACGGTTCGAAGATGGACTGCGGAGTCGGCGCAGGCATCTTCTCTGACCAGCTGAATATATCAAGGTCCTTCCGTCTCCCAGACTCTGCTAGCGTTTTCCAAGCGGAGCTTCTTGCGATTCGAGAAGCCTGCCGCCTGCTAAACAACCTTCCAACATCTAACCACAACATCGCTATTTTTTCGGATAGCCAGGCTACCATCAAGGCCATTGATGCAGTCTGCATCTCTTCAAAACTGGTAGAGCAATGCCGGTTTGAATTGAACCAACAAAGCACTTACTCGAGAATCACTCTCATCTGGGTCCCAGGGCACAGCAACCATGAGGGAAATTAGCGTGCTGATGAGCTGGCCAGGCGAGGGTCGGCCCTTAACGGCTCTCTAGCAGAAAGAGTCGACATTCCGCTTGGTGCCGTTAAGGGCTTTATTCACCTCCACTTCCTCCAGCTAGCCAATCGCAGGTGGAACAACCTCACAAGCTGTGTCATATCTAGGAAGACGTGGCCCAGTTTCAACAAACCCAGGTCAAAAGAGTTACTAGGCAAACCAAGACCAGTCATTGCCAAAATCGTAGCTATTATCACAGGCCAATGGCCAGTTGGGGACCATGCGGCCAAGCTTGGAATCCCCCACAACACCTTTTGTAGGAGCTGCAGGGATATTAATGAGAAAGAATCTCTATGTCATTTCGTTTGCAGATGTCCGGCCCTGGCGAGGATCAGACAGCAAACTCTTGGCAAACCCTTCTTCGAGGATCTGAGAGAGATAGCGAACAAGAGGATTGGAGAACTAATCCTCTTTCTGAACTCCACGGGCTGGGTTTAAACTTAATATCATTTTCAACTAGCCACTACAACAGGTAGACACGAGTCCGTGGTAACAAAACGGCGCACTTTAAGCGCTAATTGGGTTCTTTTTGGACCGCCACTTTACCTACCTACCTAGTACTGGCCACTGGCCCATCGGGGTTTATGCGGCCAGAATAGGCATTGCATTTAATGCACACTGTCGCAGCTGCAATACTGCTGACGAGATAGAAACAATCTTACACTTCCTCTGCAAGTGTCCGACTTTAGGCAAGGCCAGACAGCGCACCTTAGGTAACCTCTTTTTCGACAACATTATAGAGCTAGCGGAGATTAGCATTGGGGATATTATCAGCTTCCTCAATGTAACGGGGTGGATTTGAATAATCTTTATCCCCTTTTTGTTCTTCTTTTCCCTAGTAGTTAACGTCCGTGTTACATCCTTTAGGTCACTTGAGTTGTGGTAGTAAAACGGCGCTTCAGCGCTAATTAAGTGTCGGCATGGTTTGCTGGCACAACCACTTCTACCTACCTACCTATGCCCTTAGTTGTGTTTAAAAATGAATTGCAAAATGTATTTTCTCAATTAAACACAAATAAATCGCTATTTTATGAAATTTCATGTGTTTCGTTCAAAACCAAAGTTGGTACTAGCTTAAACAAAACATCCTTTATATATAGTACTTGTAAATATGCTTCAAAGATTATTAAAAAATCTTGGTAGTATGTTTAAAAACACATGAAAACTGTAAAGTATGCCATTCATTGAACTTATCCCGGCTATCAAAAAAACACAATCCCCCTAATATTATGTAATAACCGGACATATCTATATGTATACTCAAACAGCAATCATCTGCCACCCGAGTATAAAGGAAGACGAATTACATCGAAGTTTTTCCAACCACTGCACCAAAGAAAGGTTCCTGCCTGGCAGTACAATGAATCTGAGTGCTCTGGGATTAGGGCTTTTTTTTTAATAAAAAAAAAAATGCAATTCGAGTTGAGGTTTCAGTATATCATATCATAGTAATAATGCAGATACGTTTTTGCATTATGTTAGTGTTTCGATATCATTCGACATCTTTTTTTCACAGCGAAGTCTTCTTTTATGATTACAGATTGGATTTCAAGACATTGATTATTTTATTTTCTCGTCATTGGTTTCTAAGTGAGTTCTGTAATAAACATTTAATGTTTCACAATTAATATTGGTATCTTTAGTCCATACCACAAAATCTAAAGGTCAGTAAAAAAAAATAAACATAAACGTAAATTTAAATGATAAACGTATGCATTCTTACAAAAAGTCAGCATACTCCAATCACAGTACATAATTCAGGCTGTACCAAACCACAAAAGTAATAAGCAATCGACTTTCAGCAATGCAGGAAGGGTATTAGTAGACTTGTTAGATTGGAAAATTCGGTGTAAATTCTCCTAAAAACCCCCTACTTGACTAATGAGCTTTATTAAATATTAGATAAATGTCTTATTTTCATTTCTCTTTTTGAAATGTTTTAAATTAATTTACATTATTCCTTGAAATCGATTTTTATACATGCATTTATTAGATATGAAAAACGTATACTATCCACATAAATAACATTGAAATTGGAATTGAAAAGGAGTGATGGTAGAAATTTATATCTGACTTCGGAGAGTCAAAAAACCTAAAAATTGCCTTCAATGGAATTAGAGAGGCAGAGGTATCTGCAGGAATAAAGTAACATAATGATACCAAATACGTAGAAATATACTCCTACCAGCGGGTCTAGACAAACTTAAAGGAAAACTGTTTTTTAAAGCTACAATATATGTAAGAATCTGTGAAAAAAACCTTGCTGTCTTGGGATCACCATTTTCAATAACCCGCTTAACGTTCATGAGGGTCACTGAGCAAAAGTACCACCATTCAATCCAATACATCAGGAGAAATTCAGAAATAATATATGCTCTGATCCAACCATTTCATCGTACTCTTAACAGGGGTCGCATTCCTGATGGAATGGAATTAATGGCACATTCGCAATACGTAGCAAAATCATCGAATCTTTGAATATTTTTCGCGTACTCTGATGCTGCGTATCCGATCCCTGTGAGTTACTCCAGCAACATCAAGGCGAATCTCTCAGTAACTTAGCTTTGTTCCAAAAAAAATTGTCCAGCTCAACCAATTCTGCAAAATGACTCAATACAGCTCGACCAACTAATCCTTTTATTGGATGGTAGAATATTGGATTATCCTATTGCTTTACAGGGTGTCTAGAAGTAAGCGTCTCTAGTTTAATTTTAAATATGCCTTTAAAAAATACACGAATAAATTTTGTTTTTCTTTTCATGGATTTTGTTGATGATTATTTAGACTTTTTTTTCTATTTTGTATTTACATTTATCTGTGTTTTTGTTTTGATATTCACGACGAAATGCAAAAACCATTAGGAGTATAAACATATCACATCTCATAAATTGTTGAAGATATAAAAATGTATATCATATTTTCAATTCAGTATAGATATGTATACTTTCAAATCATACATTTATCAACATTTTCTTCATTGTGAATTTTATTTGGATTCCACTCAAAAATACTTTTTAATTTTATATCGCATGTAGGTATGCGAAGATAAATGTTACTTTGCATCACCTCAGTTGTTTACGCTGGAGCATAAAATAATCATTGTTTTAGGAATGAACCCCATGCTGTAGTTGGCAGCAATTTGCGATCTTAAGTTTTACTCGCTGTGAACGTGTTAGTAGTTTAGAGTCCGAAATAACTAAAACCTGTAGCAAATTTGTATAAAACCTTTTTATTTTCTGTTTTTCTTTTTTTTTTGAGTAGGTAGTTCCAGTTTCAAACAATTTCACTTCCCAGCAAAAGTATCTGCTGATACCGCTTTTACATGCGGCTACTCCTTATTGCGCTAAATCGAATGGTTTCGTTCCTTAAAGTCGGCGCACATGAGTTGTCTCGTCCAGAATTTGAAGTATAGCACTGTTACAATGACGATTGACGATTGCTCTTAGTACTTTGCTTTGGTACGATTATAGAATATACACCTATCTATTGCTTGGTTTAGTACTACTCCAACGTTATATATCATACGTCCAAGCAATATTGAGCAATCGCTTGCATATAAAGAGTTTCTTATATACATATATGCTTAACTTCGAATTTATTCTAAGCCAATACATTTGTTGGAATCTACATATGTATGTCGAGTTCGTCGCGTTTCTTATTAACGTGTGGCTTCCATTTAAGCTTTACGTCTAGTGTCATTTGCAGATATTTTGCCAAACGAAATTTGTACCGATCTAATATAACTAGGTATAATAGGTTGTTGACTTTTTTGAAAAAAAAGGTTAATATATGTTGATTTCATCTTATTAAGAACCATGCGCCAAATCTTTGTCCACTCGCAAATTTTATTCAAATCTCGTTGAAACTTTGCAGTTGCTGACTCGGCTGAGTTATTCGTTGGCAGTATAGCTGTATCATCCGCGAACATGACCACAACTGTGCCTTCTTATTGGGGAATGTTTCGAGGGTATAGGAAGAACAAGACTGAATAAAGAACACTTCCTTGTGGAACTTCGGCATCAATTTTCTAATATTCTAAGTATTCCATTCCGTGTGGAACGCAGAAATGTCTATTCGTAAGGTAGAACTGTAAGACTGCGCATTACTTTTTCGGAAGAGCCTGTCTTTAGCAAAGACTTCAAACCTTCGTGCCATAGAGGTAGAGAGCAAATCTTTTCCCCCTCTTGGGATTTCTCAATTTCATTGGTTATTCTATAGACCTTATCAATTGTAGATCAGATGTCGTAAACCTATTACCAGGCTCATCTATCAATGCCTGTCCCTATAGAGTGAAAGTGATATAAAAAGAATCATCGGATTCTGACCTTATAATAAGACAAGTGCAAAAAGTTCACAAGTGTTAAACTAAACCTTATTCGCTGCAGGATCAAAGCAGTTCAAAACGCACTTCTTTCATCATATACGAAACTCTGAAGTAATTTACTTATAACCAATTGCGATTTTAACTTTTAGGAATTGCACAAAAAACTTAAAAAGTTATGGTTATTGTCCAAACGAATAAAAGAAGGCAAACTTAAGTTAAGTCCGCTTTACAGACCTTTCACTCATTCCTGATTGTCGGCAACTTTTCGAAAGGAACAACTTTATGCATAACTACAGCCAACAATTTGAAGTTTTTTTTTTTCTTTTACTTTATTGCTCTATTTTCTTATACCCAATACAGTCTTCTTTCAAGTAAAATGGAAATAAATTGACAAGTTGTAATGGATTTGAACTTTGCGCTGCTTTATTCAACCGAATGAAATTACTTGGTCAATCACCAAGGAGTTAGGAAAGTTTATATATTCTAACTTCGACTTATATTGAGTTTTATTTATTGTTAATAAAATGTATACCTATCTGTTTGAAAATTTTTAAGACTGAACGTAATTACTTTTAATATCTATTTAGGTATGGATACCTTAAAGCCATCACAGGCTAAAGCCTATTACATACGGGCTATTGTGTGCATTTAATTATTACCACGCTGTAATTCAACTTCGTATAATAATTCATCTCATTAAATGGAAAAACTAAATCAACTTACACCACCTCTGCACTCCCCAGAGCTCTCACGCTTAAAACCATCACTTGTCGCCCACTACTCATCTGCACTACACTGTTCACGAATGAGCTATAATGAGTGCCCCAGTTTCTTCAATGTCATACACTTGCCCTTTAAATAGTGAATCGATAAATTTTCCTCGACACTCACCCACCTTTAGTACATCCTCTGTCTGACAGTGACAATAACTTTCGTTAAAATATTTTTCCATTGACATCTACATACATAGGTGAATATGTGCCGTATGGCGCGTGGATAAATATAAAAATTCTTTGAGCAGACATGAGTTTGTGTTTCTTGTCCCTCACGTTGAAATTTCCGAGAACATGGTAACAATTTCAGAACGAATGAAACTTATTTAGATCACAATACGTGAAAATTGCAATAAAAATGCTATAAATCCGTCACATAGGAAGTCAGGAAATAAAAATGAGACTTTCCTAGACAGTTTATAAATAACACGTCGATTGTCGTCTGTGGCAATTCGTAATTAATTCCATGGGAAATGTTGAACGATATATGGCTGTGTTGTAATAAAAAAAATATTTAGTTTATTTTGGTCGTAAAAAATAGTACTTTTTGTATTGGCCCTTAGGCAATAAGTCTGTCAATATCACTTTTCAGATTAAATAAAAGACAGTGCAAAAAGTACTCGTAGAAGTATCTAACACTCAAAAATGTATAGGTATATATACCTATGTATATGTATTTAGATGAGAAGGGAATAAGAACTTAAAACTGATTGTATGTTTAGCAAATGCTTGTTTTCACCGTAATATGTATTTCATTCGACAGACTGATTATGTGCATAGCCTCACTCCGGAGAACCTTTTCATATCAATTAAAGAACGATATCCTTCTTATGCAGACAAGTCAATCAGTTTGTTCGGTCGGACATGTGCCATCTCTATCTAGAAAACACTAAAATGGCCCATCACATACTCTGTAATTGGCCAGTAATAGCCAGACTTAGGCTAAAGCACTTTAGCGAAGGCTTCACACCACCTTCAGATGTAGCATCTTCCTCAGTTCGAACTATTCTTAGCTTCATTAATGAACTAGATTTCAGCTAGTTGATAACTCACGGGATAGCATAAAATACTTTTTTAGGGCGCAGTGCTTCGGGGTTATTCACTGGCCTTCCTCTCCCTTATAATAACTTATGGCTCTTGAAAAAGCTGTACACACCAAAATTCGTAAGAAAATTGCAAAGAACTGCATATGCATTAGTGGTGCGATTTGTTCAGTAAATAAATTAAATAAAAACACGTTATTAGCAGTGTCTTGATAAATACAAAAAAATGTTAAATTTTCAGACCAAACTTGTCAAGTGAAACTTGTTTAATGAAAACATACAAAGTTTGATCTATAAATTTATCAATTCACACGATTTTGTATGTGCTTATCACAGCTACGCATACAATGCTTTTTTTTATTTTCCGACTAAAACTACAACAGCTACTCCAGAAATAAGAGCAACACGTTACTACTGTGCCAGTAAAACTAGCTGACCTTGAGCAAGTCGAAAAGTGTTAGTAATGTAGAAAAAAAAAATTAAGATAAGATCTAAAATGAAATTTTTCTACAGCAATCTTAAAGGAAATTCCCTTTCGAAGTAATTCAAATCCAATACTAAATCGATTATTTAGCCTAATCACTTCGCATTTTCCAATTTTTTATTCAATAATTGTCAGATTTAACTGGTCTGGTTACATTTTAAAATTTGTTGGTTGAATATAAGCATATTAACAGGCAAGTCGCAAGTTGTAAGGAATACACAGAAAAAGAAAGACTGAGGTAAGGTTATATTAGGTTTCAGAGAAAGTCCGATGGTGGTGCCTAGATAAATGCTTTGTAATTTTGTCGCTGCCTTATGATTCACAGTATTTTTTTTTTGTCCACCTGATGTCATTCATATCAAATACCAATCGGTACGATCAACTAGTTCAGCGATATTCACATCCAAGTGTTAAGTCTTCGCAATAAGGTTGACATAAATGATTGTTGACATCAGTATTTTACCCGTTAAATATTTGCGTGACAATCAATATCATATATTTATATTTTCTATCGATTTATTTATAGATCTTAGATCAATGAGAATTTGTCCAATCGGCCTATGAATATTCTACATCGCGTTGTAAATTTTGTTTCCTGAAATCTAAAAAAAGAAAAAAGAAATACAACCTCTTCGCCCGCTCCACCGAAACGCCAGATATTTAATTAAAAACAAAAATTTGAAAGCTTAACCATAGACAGATTTGCAAAACGTATTTCTTTGGAGCCCAAATGGAATATTTATACTTCAACGGAAAACAAAAAAATTATAACACAGGTACGTAGCGCTCTCTTGTTGTACAAAAAGCAAAATTACCAACAAGCTAACATAATGGGCCGGACGAAGCACTGTGACGCAAGGCCCACTTTTTCGCCCCAACTTTGCAAAGGCGAACATACTTTATACAGGGTGTCCGCCGGGAAGGTATACTACTTTGTTTGTTTATAATTTTTGATTAAATGAAAGAGAATGGATCTTATATTGATAAATGTTTTATTTAATGTCGGCAATTATGTATGGAATACAATATCAGGTAAATGTCCGCCTCTGCTAGTTTCACAAATGCGAGCCCTTTTGAGCACATCTTTCATTACATTCTCACACATTTCACGCGGTATTTCATTAATTTCATCACGAATATTTTGTTTGAGTTGCTCAAGCGTTTCTGGTTTGTTTGCATAAACCTTGCTTTTCAGATATCCCCACAAAAAGACGTCAGAAGCAGTCAAATCAGGCGACCGTGAAGGCCAATCAACATCACCATTTTTTGAAATAAATTGTTGTGGAAAGAGGTCTCGCAGTAATTCCATTGTAATCCTGGCTGTATGCGATGTGGCACCGTCTTGTTGATACCACATGTTAATCAAGCCCAAAGCATGCAGTTGTGGCGTTAAAAAGTTTTCAATCATATCATTGTGCAAAATTGTGGCGAAAGTTGTTCTTTGAAGACCAAGCTCCTGAGCATGGCGTCGAATTGAGGTTGATGGATTGTTTTGAACACTTCCTTGAACAGCAGTAATGTTTTCAGCCGATCTTGCAGTACGTTGTGGCCCATGCTTGGGCCTATCACCTACAGACCCTCTTTCTTCGAAATCATTCACTACACGATAAATAGTGCGTTTTGTTGGCACGTTGTTTCTCCCAAAAATTTCACGTAACTTTCTCATCGTCACAGTAATCGATGATTGATTTTGATTTTGATTAAAACACGTTGGTTTGTCGAATATTTTTCCATAATAAATTTGCCACGTGTCTACTTCACGACTGCCAAATATGAACTGTCAAGACTAATGTTTACCAAAATGGCGGCAAAACAAAGTAGTATACGTTCCCGGCGGACACCCTGTACGTCCATGGGTACAGTAGAAATCAAATGAAAGCATACGTACACATACATACTTTACCATGTTCACTGTTCGGACGATTCGCTGTCAAAAATGAAGACACCCATACAAAATATATAGAACTTAACTTTACATCGATATTATATTCACGACACCTAGCTTCACGGCGCGGCGTACGTAATCAAAACCCAACCTCACAAATTCGCAAAATCTTCGCACTCTACCACTGAACTATACCTGGATGACTTCTGCTCTGGTCAATTGTACAACAATATCACTACATCGCTGTCGTATGCACGGAGTTGTTGATACCTATTGAATATTAATTGAAAAATAAATAAAAGTTATCAGGGAAAAAGTTTCACTACGAGTATTCTAACCTAGGTATCTGCCTCAAGTTGTGATGTCAAAAAGCGATACGTGGAGTACTGCACTCGAATACAACAATGATAACATCTAACCTCACACAGTTGGTAGCCGTTGCAAATTACTGCTCACACGTATGTATATATAAACGAAAATTGAGAGAAATTGTGCGCTGCTTATTTGCGGGTGCCAGCGGGTGGTTGACTATTTCATATAGGCTATCTCCAGGACCGACTTGCGCTTGAAAAATTCTCTTGCTAAAAAATAAAATAAAATAATAATGAATTACTCGTATGTAGTTTCGAAATGCATTATCCTTTATCATGTAATCTAAAAAAATACACCCGGTGTAAGAGAGTTTCATGAAAAAAATATTGCTCTCATTTTATTTTACACTACTGTACTCATACTCTTGTAAAAATAAAGAATTTTACATGAATAATAAATATTTTATATAAAAATAAAGATTATTTTGCTCTGCCCTTTAAAAAATTTGACTTCGTGTTTATTATGAAACTAAATAAAATTGAATAGGTATATGCCTTTAAGTAACTGTATAAACATATGAATTAATGTTAAACTTCTTTTTTTATCATTTACTTCTCTACCAGCTACTGATGTCTTATACTTTGAATTTATAGATCATTATTCTCGTATTTGGCTCACAGAATAGTCGAAAGTAATACCCATTCAAAAAGCTTTTGTTTCTCAAAATGGTCCTTGACATTAACTACTCCAATTCACTCTTAAAAAAAAGATAAATAAGGAGCAAACAATTTTTGGAGCTACATACATACATAACTACCGACAAAGCTCATTTTTATATTTGCTCTACGTGCCTTTAGTTGATTGTTCGCAATATATGAAGCTCAACAGAGCTGTTATTTATTTTTTCACAACAGCGCTTGACAAAATTCGAATTTTAGTAGTTCCTCGTACGAGAACAAAGGGTGAGCTTAAGTAAGGTACCTCATGTTATTTGATTATAACTTTTAATTAAATCATTTGCGAATCAAATCGTTCCTTTTTTTTTCATGTTAATATGACAGATTTACTGGGACCCATTCGGCGCTTAGGAATTGGGGGTCATTTTTGTTGATAAACAATTAAAACTTTCTCATCTCATTTTGGGTAGCTTTGTTTAACATATCAGGCGTTTGCACGGACATTCTCCTCCAGCTGATTTGAGAAAATGTATAAGATTTTTTTCAAGAATTTTATGGAAAATTAAAATTTAAAGATCACCGTTACTTTGAAACAACTTAAACCAATTGGCTTTCAAACGAACCATTCAACATAGACGATGATCGTTCAAATTTCCGTTCACCTAACCAAAGCGAAGTGAGGATAGCAATATCCAAGCTGAAATCCAATATGGTTTCTGGAACTGATGGCTTACTGGCCGAATTTTTCAAGGCAACTGGTGATGAATTGGTAGAGAGCATACACCAACTTATCTCTAGGATTTGGTCAGATGAGCGTATGCCAGATGAATATCGCCAGTTATAGAGGCATCGATCTCTTCAACAAAGCATACAATGTTTTTTCTGCGATATTGTGTGAACGCCTGAAATAGTGCGGTTTCAGGCCAGAAAAGTCGACTATCGATTTAATCTTGACAATACGGCAGAGCCTGAAGAAAATCCAAGAAGTCCAAATCGACATCCACCATCTCTTTGCCGTCTATGACAGCATCTATAAAGAAGAGCTTTATAGAGCCATTTCTAGTTTTGACATCCCCGCCAAACTTGTCTGCTTGCATACGTCGACGATATTGACGTAATTGGAAGAACTTAGCGGGTTGTTGCCAGTGCGTTTGCAAGCATTGAAGTAGAAGCAGCCAAAAAGGGTTAAGCGGTAAACGAGGACAACATCGGCGAATTGGACAGAACCTCATAATGGGCAGTTACAACTTCGAGGTAGTAAGGGACTTTGTCCACCTTGGCTCTGCTATTAATTCTGATAATGACGTGTAGAAAAAACGCGAAGAATAACATTTTGTCAACCGCTATTTTTTTGGGCTAATAAGGCAATTCAACAGTAAAGCCCTATCTCGAACAACTAAGGAGACTCTATATAAGACTGTGATAATCCGAGTCCTACTTTACGGCTTTAAAACATGGAATTTATTGAAGTAATACATTCGGTCCCATTCGCATTGACGGGTTTTGGAGGAGAAGATGCAATAACGAACTATACGAGCTGTACAGCGACATCGACATTGTTAAAAAACTGCGTATTGCACGTTTGAGATGGCTAGGACATGTAGAGCAAATGGACACCAACGCTCCGGCCCGCAGAGTCCTCGAATCTAACCCGGATGGACGACGCCGTAGAGGCCCCCCCCCCATAGGCAGCACGCACAAGCTAAAAGGGACCTCAGCCCACTTGGTTGCCGTGCTCCTTCATTTCAGCCTGCAAGAAGTCAACTAACATCTATCAATCGCGCTGATCTGTAACGGTATTGTATCTCGCATTCTCGAATAAGTACGACCTGATTATGTCAGGTCACTTTTAGGCCTAAGCATATGTGCGTCACTGTTGGCGGTCTCTTCATAGTAGTTGATGTGAGTTTGTAGAGGTTACTCCAAGATATTATGTTTGGCAATAAAATAATTGTCCTTCTTATGAGATTAACCACATAAAAGTTACGTATTTAATGTGTATGCCCAAGAGCTACATGTCTTCTTCTTCCTTTTATCAGCGAGGCTATGATCCGAAAACAAGGGATCACAGCCCTCCCACTTCACTGCATTTCTACTGATCCGCCTGTGGGGTTCGCCTATTTGACCTCAGAAAATATCGGCAGGCCTGCCGATTTTGGATCACTCGGTTACTGAGGCCAATGAAATGCCGATGTCGTCGCATTTGTCTGATCCAGGCGTTTATAGGCCTGCCTTTCCTGAATCGCGGTGTCTTTGGAACGTGCATAGATATTGCCTTTTTAACAGGGTTCAAATGATCTCTTCTTTGAACGTGGCAATACCAGCTGAGCCGGTCGCGCTCTAATTTGTGTACGATAGTTTCCTTGATATGAAAGCTTCCACGGATCTTCGAACTTCTTATTCGATCAAGCTTGGTCACTCCTGCTGTCATGCGAAGCATCTTCATCTCAGCTGCCGTTAATTTACTCTCATACTTTTTGTACATCGTCCAACATTGTGAACCGTATGTGAGCGCTGGACGTACAACTGCGGTATATAGCCTTCCTTTCAACTTAGGGGGCATTTTTCTGTCACAGAAGATAGAGGAATTTTCTCGCCACTTCATCCACCCTACGCTTACACGATGATTGATGTCGTCATCACAAGTTGCTTTGCTATTGATCATAGATCCCAGATATTTGAACTTTTCGCACTTGGGAAGCACTGTTCCATTCAAATAAATGTCTGGAATAGGCCTGAGTGGATCAGAGAATGGGCAGCACAAGTACTCTGTCTTTTTTGAACTAATGCGATACCCATTTCCCTCCAAAACGTCCACCCACACATCAAGTGCTCGTTGCAGGGATGTAGGATCCTCACTTATGATGGCTCCATCGTCAGCAAAGAATAACGGATGTACCTTGGGGTCCATCACTTTACCTTCCCCAAGAGCTACATGTATAATGCAAAAAATGCATGCCTATATGTAAATGTCGATAGCGTAACCCACACTCACATTTTGCAATAAAATTGGAGCACAAATCAAAAATAAACGTTGAAAGGAAGGAACTTTTTCATAAACATACATTTTCCCTACAGTACTAAGTCTCCTTTCTATTTGCGTCAGTCATATACCCTGTGACAGACACTCTATCCTCCTAGTTGTGATTTTGCCAATCTGCTCCATATTTCCATTTGCATATACAACCCGTTTTCACAACACATTTCAGGAAATCGGATACAGGATATCTACTGATTGTACTGCCAATGATGCGGTTCTACGTGGCTAGCATCGTGATGTATCGCCTTGATTCACACAGCTCCGCTACCATTAACATTGTAGCGATATTTATTTCACAAGCTATTTCATCTAAACAAAGAATAAACGCGAATGAAGTTCTTTAACTCAACCGGAACTGCGGTGCGGAAATTGACTCACGTCGCAAAGTTGGTACTGAATTAATTTTCCTGTCCATCTAGTCCTAGATGCCAGAGGATATATTTACATATAATAATTATAGTTTTCAGATACCTATCCACTGCATATGCTTATTGCTTATTCTATCCCGCATTTTCCTATCACATCGTTTTGTGTACATACATATGGTATGTATGTGGTTAAAACTCTGTACAATAATTACGATCTTCCTATGCCTAGAGCTATTCATACAGTTTAGTATGGATTTACATACAATTCACATAATGTCGATTCGTACTTGAAAGGAAACTTTGTCCTCGGATGAGTCCGAGAGGATGAGCTGTGGCTAGGGTTTGTAGCGTAACTTATCTGATATGTTTCATATTGTGTCCTGTGGTCACTAGCTTTCGGCAGTTCTTGTTCCTGGTTATTAAATTTTTCAAGGAATTCAAGCCTATGATATCGCGCTTTGTTTAACGTTGAATTAGCATGGATAACTGCTTCGCAATAACGAGACTGGTCGGCCACAATGCTCTTTTTTTCTTTACTTATTATTATATGTATATCCTTATAATCTACAGGGGATAATATATTATAGCAATATTAAGGAGTTTCGTAAATAAAAACAACACACTATATGTAGGAAAACCAAAACAAGCTTTTAAAATGAATTTGAGGGGAAAATGTCTACACTCTTTAAAAGAATAGTTCATTTCTGAGTGAATAAAATGAACAGAACAATTTGCATGAGCAAAAGCTTTAAAAGTTCTTGAATTTCTTCAGAGAGAAACAACATTTCAGTTGTTCTACGAAATTTTCATGAAAAACTCGTTCTTTTGTAGTCGGATTAGTTGGAATAGAGTCCCATGCTTAGGATAGTGATGACATTACATATTGTTTAATGTGATTTTGAATAATCTACAACACAGTGAAGTAACCTGTAGTTTAAGAATGTTCCTATTTATTTAGCTTACTAAATGCTTGTCAATGAAGTGAATTATTGTAAATAGAATAATATTTAAAAGGTAAAGGCACTAGTGGTCGGACACTTTAACCCTTTTCTTTATGTAATATAAGAACCATTAGGAATTTTTCTAGTGTGAAGATGCAGATGCAGGAAGGTGCCCTACACATCTACCTAAAAATTGTATACCATATTATCTCGCAAATACTGTAATTGGTAGATTCACATTAGTCGCGCATTTGCAAAAAATTAAGAACGTGGTGATTGTTTTTTTTTTTTTTTTGTTCAATTGTGCGTGTTTACAAAAGTATTTGTTTCTGCTATAATTTGTTTGGAAGTTAACATTTTAATGATTTTGTATTGTTCCTAAAAGCATAAGGTATGTATTTAGTTCAGTAGTCAGCTGAGGATAGCCAAGTACCAAAAAATGCACTATAGCTTAAAGTTTCCTTTTGACGTACAATATTGAAAGTTTATTTATACTTTGATTTCACCATTAAGCAAACAAATGTTTGTGAAATTCTACTCTTGTCTCTGTTTCAAAAAGCGCTTTTCGGTAATGTACATAAATGAGAATTAAGAATTGATTCCAGTAGACCCAAATGCTGTGAATTATATCAAGTGTGTAAAGAAGACTTCCATCAATATTTGCAGCAGTATTCAGCTTGAAGTGAGTATCCCTAATAAATATATAATTGCTGCTGAGGTTATTTTGGAACTACCCTTAAAATTTCGTGAATGCAGAGCGAATATCCTGATGACATAGTAAAAATCGAAGCATTGACCATACCAAATATATCATCTTGCTTTTCAGAAGAAATATCTGGCAAAGAATGGACCAGCACCCTGAAGGAGACATGCATTATTTTAGGAGAGCAAACTCATTCGGTGGGAAATCTAGTAGGCTTTCGAGAAGAAACATTGACACAATATTTGACCAATGTTCCAGAAGTTCAATCTCATGTGTCAGCCAGCCAGTGAATTAGAAAATTATTCCTGCCCAAATGGAGTCAACCCACTCCTCAGAAGAACATTGCAAAGAGAACCAAACTGCATTCCAGAAGGACCTGACAATAAACAGAAGGAAAATGGCAAATCTACAATCTCGCTTTTGAACATTACACTGGGTGATATTGAAATACTATCTGGCATCTTTGATATAGGTACACATATGACAAAGGAGTATTATATAACATACATATAACTTAGTGCATGTTTTTTTTTTATTGTAAGTTATCAGAAATTATAAAATATTGTTAATTGAATGTTTCGTTTCTAAAAAAAACCCTTAAATGATCATGACAGCTCTGCATTTTAGCTGCAGAACAAAAGTGTTTCTATAAAATTCTGACTTATTAGGGCTTATCAAACAAGCCAAAACCTTTTTTTTTTAGAAGTAAAGGTTTCTTCGTGACAAATAATAACCTGATCGGTAAGTACAATTTCGTCGATATTTCCTAATTCAATTTGATTTTCCCAGCACTGTTCAAAAATGTTGTTAACCTCCTCCTCACCGTTATCGTTATCACTTTCGTACTCGTCATCAGATCTATCCCACTCTAGTTCAAGGATCTTCCCAATTGCAGTTTCATCGAGGCATTTTGATTGATGATGGAACATGTTGCCTTGAAAAAACTATAATAATTTATTCTACAGTTGCTTGGTGTAGTATACAACCGACATGTCAAAAAAGTAAGAACCTGCATAGGTGCTTGGTGTCTAGAATAACATGGTGGTTTTAGAATAACATGAACATTTATCAATTAAAATAATGGGACATCTATTTTTATACATCTTTCAAAGTATTTCAAACATTTAATATTTCACTAAGCCCGTGGAAGTTATTTCTCTGTTTTTGAGGTTTGATCACAATTTTGGATACTTACCAGTTCTATGCCCTTTTTTAAATCCGCCCATCTTAACAAGCAGCGTTACAGATTGAAAAAAAAAGAAGTCCTATCAGTTTTAGGGGCATCTAGTTATCTTTTACTGACAGGAAAAGGTTATAACACTAAGTAAAGTAAATCTTTGAGAACCTAGCTATCTCCTGTATTCCCTTGTGGGTCCTAAGGTCTCTACTACGCCTACGTGCCATTGTGTACGGTTTCTGACAATGCTTCTGAGTTGTCCTCAACTTTTCCCCAACTGCCGTGCCTCCTTCTCGTCTGTTCTGCGCCATGTTTTCCTCGGACAGCTATCGGCAATCCTGAGTTAAAGGGTTCCATTGCATAGATTGGTTCGGTATGGAACTGTCATCCTTTCGAAACGTGTGACCAATCCACTGCCACTTCCGCCGTTGGATGGTTGTGCCTATTGGTTCCTGACCCGTTCTCTCGTAAAGGTGTTCGTTAGAGATACGATTGGGTCAGAAAATCGTCAAGATATTGCGCAGGCATCTATTAACAACCGTTTGCAGCTTTCTGGTAATGGTAGTGGTCACTCTCCACGTGTTGTAACCATATAACAGCACGGATTCAACGTTGGAGCGGAACAGTCTTAGCTTGGTCTTCAAACTGAGACCTAGTGTGAAATTTATGAATATTATAAATACAAAAATTTCATAGTAGTTCACGTACTACACTTGTCATGAAACGGTTAATTTGCTCGTTTCTGAAAAAAAGTAAGTGTTGAATTGAAAATTCTACTCATTATCTATTAAAAATGAATTATGTAATGAAAAATAAATAAAAGAATAAAATATAAGTAATAAATAATAATATTTGTTTCAAGATTCAATAACACTTTTTTAAACGTTTTTTTTTTTTCATAAAATACGTGGCCGATGGCCGTTAGCCTAGATAGTGGAATTAACTCTATATTCCGATTTTGTCTGAAAAAGTATTTGACTATGCTTCGTTTCTTGATACTTATCATTGATCAATAATTTTAATCACATATTCTTACCACCCACATGACAAGACTTGAAAATATCGGTGTCGGTAACTACGTGTTTCAAATACCATTAATCATCCCCTTACCCTATTTAATTATGTAGTTCAATAGATTTCTTAATGATGGGGAAAACGACTACGAGTACACTTTTGTTCGCATGAGTAGTTTTATATAATGTGTCATGTCATTCTCTTCAAAACCGCTGTATCATCAGGGGCAGTATTTCTGTATTTAGATAATGTCAGGAAAAATCGCTTGTAATCTTATAATTTGAATTAACTCCGTAAACTTTTGTATTTGAATGAGATTGATTTACATATTTGTAATTCCAAAAAAAAATATTAAATTCGTTTTAAAAATGTTAAACTCAGTTGTTCATTTACCTGAAATAACAAATTTGCTTTGTTTTCAATTCACTTACATAGGGTTAGTGCACTATTAGTAGATCATTAGAGCAATCTCTGGTAATCGACCACGTGTCTCTGTCTATTAAGCCCCATAAAATGCGAAAAGCATTCTTAATATCTTCGTTAGGATGAAGTAAATGAAAAAAATATTTTAGCTTCCAAAACGCCAAGTACGGCGAACAGGCTAATTCCAAGCATTTATTCAGCATATACTTAAGACAAAGATATTTCTAGAAACTGAATCAAAGCGTTGGTTATTTCTATAGCTTTATATTTACTTGAAGAAAAAGAAGAAAAGAAAGTCAAAAGGTTTGTTTTGTTCAATTTTCTTACTATTCTGAAGAAATTCTATTTTCTTTCATAATTTTTGAAATTTATGTAGGGCTAATTTTGGTGAAATAAAGCTTGCGCTAGAAGACGTTTTTTCAAAACCTTGGAGTGCATGTTTTTTTGGATTGTCCATTCAATTACTAATGCCACTTTGACTTGGCTTAAGCCAAATTTGACTTAATTCTACCACAATTGAATTAAATAAAAATGAACACAGAAATTACTCGTAATTTAAGCCTTTTTTATTGATTTTATTCGACATAAGTCTTAAACTACATACATGTCCGTACATATTTGGCGTAACAACCCATGAAGGGCCTAGGCCTAGCTTCTCGCAACCATTCGTGTTGTGTGCGTTATATTTTTCGCACGAATGGTAGGGACCAACAGTTTTGTGCCGTATCCGAAGAGCAATTTTCATTTTGTTTTTGACAACAATACTCTCGAATATTTATCAGACGTTCGTGAGAGGTGGGACCGTCACAAACATTTTGATGTTTTCTGGGATTTGAACATTGAACCGCACGCGCAATGGTTCGACACACTAAACACTGCGCAGCGGCGCGCTTGACTTATTTTCCATGTGAAACTTCTTTAGCGAGACTAGTGACTCGGCATGACCTTGACACAAAAACCAAACATGAAACGACATGAAACGATTACATACGTCCAATTACCGAAATCAAGCAGCGCCTGGCGCTGTTAGTACTTCGATTTATAAGTTGATGTACAATGTGGCCCAAAATGTATCACCCTATCGGAATATGCTATAACTTTTTGCAAATGGCGGCAACTGTCCGTTTTGTTTTGATATTTGGGAAGTAAACAGATGCAGAATATACGCCAATAAGCCATAGAACGCTATACTTCTCAAGATCGGAGAATACTCGTGACTATTTTTTGACGGAATAATTCGTCAGTAATTTTGGCGAAATTCATCATGAGCGACGAGGCCCATTTCCAACTGAACGGATACGTAAACAAACAAAATTTGCGATTCTGGGACACCGCGAATCCCCATATTATTCACGAAGAGCCATTACATCGACTCAAAGTCACAGCATAGTGCGCCATTTGCGCCGGAGGTGTCATCGGGCCTAATTTTTTCGAGGACGCCGTGGGTAACTGTGATTGGTGAGCGAAACAGAACCTTGATCAACGAGTTTTTATTGCCGCAAATTGATGAATTGGGACTGGAGCATATGTGGTTCTAACAGGATGGTGCACCCGCATACACAGCTCGCGCGACAATGGACATTTTGAAGGATGCGTGTCAGGGTCGCCTACTGTCTCGTTTTGGCGATTTGCACTGACCGGCAAGATCGCCCGATTTGAGCGCTTAAGACTTCTTCCTTTGGTATTTTTTTAAGTCATGGGTCTATGAGAATAAACCACAGAAGCTCTCAAAGAGAACATCTGACAAGAGTGCGAGAACTTATCGCCTGAAGTTCTCGCTAAAACGAATGTAATTGCTGTAAAAAGAGCATAGATGGTCATCAACAATGGCGGCACCCACTTGTCTGATATCATCTTCTGAAAGTAATGAAAAAAACACTTAAAAGTTAGGATAAACACACAAAAAATTATGAAATTATGTCGCTTTATTTTCAAGATACAGAAAAACAACATCAGGTGAGTGTTGTGGGCCACCCTGTACATAATGGACACAAATTTTACAAAATTTTTAAAATAGAGTACATCGCACTTTACTTTTAGCTACAGCTTAAAGCACTGGGTTTCAGTCTTCAATGCTAAGGTGGTTTCCCAGTTATTAAAGTGATAGAAGGCAATTGGTAAAGGTCGAAAGTTTTACATCACGCGTAATAAAAGTAACTTCTGGCAAGGTAGTCATCTGAAAGGCCAGAGCCAGCGCGTATTTACATATGCGCGATGGAGCGATGATTAGTTGTATAAAAGAAAGATGGATGAGTAGCTCATGCCCATAAGGCAACTACGAGCTTAGATCGGCGTCGATTTAACCGTTTACATGCCGACTTGAACCCGAATTCAATTCGGTTTGCGTACTTTAAAAACGCAAATCAGATTGAAATAGAATGGACTCTATCCAATTACAATGTTTTCCTGATTCTAGTTGAGATTTTCTATATAAATACGGATCGAAAAATTGAGCTTGATAGACAAAAAAAGAAAAGAGAATAGGGAAAGGAAAGGAGTTTCACGTGCAGGGGAAGAAGAGTCAAACTCAATCCTCTTTCTCAATCATCTGTCAATCCGGTCATGCAAACTTTATTGTTTGTGCTCCTTGTGCGTTACGCGTGTGCATGTACGCTTTACGACACGCGTTTAAATAATACGTTTTATTGAACTAAAATTTCACTTCAACCATGTGATTGTATGGTTGAGGTACACAGCATTGTATTTTTTATTAAACTGGGAATATATTTTTGTTTTGATTGTTATGAGCAGTCTATATATTGGATTAAATGATGCTGTAGTGACGAGCATTGCGGCGATGTAGCTTAAGCTGTCAAAATTCATTGACATCAAATTCAATTATTTGACCATAGAATAATTTATTTTCCCGGTTAATTTTGCATTTGAAGCTGACTGAGCAAACAGACCTGGAATAGGTTTTTATCTTCTAAACTAACCCAAATATAGAATTTTATTCGAGAAATGTGAGGTAGCATTATTCTGAAAATGTTCCAAGACTTGGTATGCTTTGTTTTTCTATAGGTCAAATATTGCTTAGATAATATTTGTTAATTTGTTGTATAATCCATCGTAATGATATTGATTCCTAGGAGTCTAATTGTCATCATTGGTCCTATGTGTGTGCAGAAAAAATATAGAAATTTGTATCTTCTACGTTAGAAAGGTGTATCTTCTGAATTTTTGCATCTAAGATCTTTACATATGTTTGTATACTTTAGTACTTTCTATTTTTTTATTTCTTTTAATTTTTGCATAAGAGTTATTTTACTTAATTTTACACTGATATACTCGTACAATACTACCTATACTAAAATTACATACACCAACAGACATAATCCAGAGAGTATAAATTTTTATGAATGAATGGCGATGATTATCGATTTCAAAATGTAGGGGAATATACCTCAAGACTTTTGCCTATGTACATACTCGTATATACAGTTGAATGGAATTTAAATCGAAAAAATATCCGCTAAAAGTTTATTCGTAAATGACATGATGCATTCCGGGTAAATTTCTATAGTACGTCGTTGAAGAAATCCCGCAAATAAGAAAAAAAAGCAACCAAACCCAAATGATGAAATGTTAAATCCACATGCCACATTATTGATGTGGTGAGCCAAACGACTGTGCCCACACATAAAGTGCTTGCGGCTGTACGGATGGTCCTGGTGTCTGAAACTTTATACAAACAAGAGAGGGTTAAGATTTCTTCTCAATTCTTTTGGCTGCTTTAAGTGGATCATACGGCAGTGATTTAAAGGGAGTATGATATACTATTGACAAGATATTAGAATGTGGGAGTCGAAAATAGAATTGTTTCTGAGAACAACAGACTCTCACACAAAAAGAACATGTCCTCGAAAGGGGTTGTTTTTGATAATTTTTTTATTTATTTTTTGAGCAGTACGTCGAATTCATAACTGTCACCCGATATCTCCATATTGAAAAAGAAAAGAAACTTCCTTCATTGCATACATACACATACCATATGAATGGCCACTTGTAAAACAATTTCATTCCCATTAGACAAACATATGCTAGACATAATTCACTTGTCAGTCCTTCTTACCACATAATTTGAATTCTTGAAGATTTGCACATGACCAACCACAGATAGCATTCTATCTGAATCAATAAACACAACAGAGTTATATCCCTACAGAGTAGAAAAATCAAGGTCAGAGAGAACGAAGATGAAGAAATATACATATTTTTGCCACAGGAGATACTTTCATTGAAATGAAAAGATTTAACGCTTAATCAACATAGCACGTGTATAATAAAGAAAGAACATGCTCTCAGGGCCTTCCAATTTTGCCTTTGAAGGAAATTGATTTATGTACGAGTGAGGAGCGATAAATCAGATCATCAGACGATTGACAAATCAAATATTTGATACTTACGCCCGACGTTCAAAATGAGATATTTATTTCCATCAAGTGGGTGTGTTGACGGAGTTGCATATTTCGTTTCATATATAAGGCGCGTCTTTCTTCTTTTTTTTTATATAATTTAAGATCTCAATTGTTGTAAAGTTTATTAAATAATGTATCGTAAAAGACACGAAATACCTTAGGTGCACCAATATTAAAATTAAATTTCTTTCCTCAGACAAATATTGTCTGGCTGTATAAAAGCTGAAATCATACCGCGGGATTTATAAAGAAAATTACCAATTTCTTGTTTCTTCTACAGTGAGGGTGTAAAAGTCTTAATAATTTAACGATGATCATTTATATTCTCGGAAATCCGCAGCTAAACGCTAAACTCAGTATTAATCTCTTGGGAAATTTCGCGTCTACATATAATGATTTCTCTGACCTTGAGTCGATGCTCCTTCCTTTTGTTAAAGTGGAATTGAGCATTATAAGTTGAATGGTTTGTAATTTAAAGAAGTCGTTAGAAAAGGAAATGGAAAAACCCACGATTTTTTTCCTTTATCGACAACGAATACATGATGAGAAAAGAAGTTATGAAAATTTCAGTATTTTCTCTGAACAATGAGCAAGAAATTACAAATTACGCACGAAACCCTGGTGTGGAAATCGAAGAATCTCCATGAAAGTTGTTTTAGCAATGGACCAAAAATAAAATATCTGAATATCTTACATCGCTTGAAAATATAAATTAACGAAACATAAGAGAAATGTTTATTAAAGTCGACATAAAGCTGAAATTTTAGAGGAAAAATATTGTATACCTACATGGAGCTGTACATTTTTATATGATCAGTTTTGAACATAATAGTGGGAAAATAATATAAACCCAATTTCTAATTGGCTTAGTTTACAGATAATTTAAAAAGCTAAGAGCTTAAGGGTATTATTTTAGTATAGTTTCGATGATAATGCAGCTTAAAATATTTCGAAATATGCGATACTAGTAGTTCAGTTTTGTTCTTTATCCAATTGCAATGACAAAGTCATAGGTTAGGTTAGGTTAAGTTGGCTGTCCACACGAGAGTGCAGACACACTTAGACCAATGGAGGTCCAGGGACGCCAGATCGCAGAGGTCGTCAAGGAAGGGGGACCCTAGATGGAGCATTCTTTTATGCGACAGGGCCGGACATGTGCATAGGAGGTGAAGGATGGTTTCCTCCTCCTCCTCGTCCTTACAGCTCCTGCAGAAGTCGTTGGAGAAGAGACCAAGTCTTCTGGCGTGTTGGCCTATAAGACAGTGTCCAGTGAGAACACCGACAACGCACCTGATTTGTGCACGCTTTAGCTTGATCAGATCGGCACTACGGTTTTGATCCAGCTTAGGCCAGATCTGTCTCGAAATGTGACACGTTGAGCCGTTTACCCATCTGAGGTTGGTCTTGCTAATAGCGTTCGGCTTTAGAAGATACTTACATGTAGCGAGGGGCAAACCCAGGGCTTGCCTTTCAGGCAAAATCCTTAGAGTGGTACCCTGTCTGGCGAGGTCGCGAGAATCCAAGCGTGTGATGCAGTCGACCAAAAAAGCTTTGCCAGTTGGTGTTTGGCGTACATACACCCGTCCCCCTCGTGTGAAGACAGAAAACAGCTGATTTTGTTGTTTTAGCTCGCGAGCTTTCCGAAATAGAGCGAGATTATTTGTTGTTAAGCTTTCGTTTAGAGAAATTAGTTTGTCAGATTGAATCCCGATATGTTGTAAACAAAGTCGTTTCTTGGTTTTTTTTGTATGCGGCATTTGCTGAAGTTAGTAGAGTGATTTTGTCTGCCACCGATGGAAATTTGACTACTATCGAAGAACTGCCTAGTTTGCCTTTAGGTTTGGTTCTGAAGATCGCTTTGGGTATAGGTGCTGAAGTACATTCGACAGCTGTACACAGTCGATTGTAGACACTTTGGAGATCCTCGTTGTTAGTCGTTGGCACTCCATGAATGATAATATCAGTGGCCAGCTTATCACGTTCAACTGAATCAACTTTATCTTTTAAGCATAATACTTCGTTTTCCAGCAGAGAGCACCGGACTGACTCTGACGTTTGCTCGAGGACTTTGACTCGCACTGTGAGCACAGATATAGATTTGTTGACATCTTCGAATCGGGTGGTGAAATCTGCGATTATAGCGTCAAGTTTTATTTATTTATTTATATATTATATAATCGCTGTACATGTAAGAGTACACTTAAAATGAGTACAGGTAGGAAAAGGCAAACTTTTATGTATACAAGATGAAATAGTGTGTTAAGGATACAATATGAAAATGATACATTAAAAAAAAGAAAGAAATACAATAATAAAATAGAACATTAAAAACAGAAAAAAAAAAATTAAATTAAACAGTAAATAGTTGCAACCATGTAAACTAAGAAGATTAATATAACAAATGCGAGTAATTTCAGTTTAAATTGGAGAAATATGAAAAACATGCCGATTGAAACTGTCTGTATTCGACTTTAGACTTCACCTGGTATGGCAGGTGATTCCAAAGATTTACAGCATGAACGAAGAACTGTCTACGTGATGTCAAGCATGTATATGTAGACGGCCTTAATGTTATATAGCGACTAGACCAGGATAGGACAAGCTTATTGTACAGATATGCAGGTTGCTTCTTGTGAATAACTTTGAAGAGTAGAACGCAGGATCGATATTTTAAAAAAATTTCCAAATCGCAACCAATAAGTTTGCGGCATTCCGTTGAAACATGGTCGTACCTACGAAGATTAAACACATACCTAGCAGCCGAATTTAGCGCTGATTTTATTATATATATGTATATATTGTATTTATATTCTTTTATCGTTTCGTGTGTTAAATAATGCCAGTGATCAACTGTGTCGTATGCGTACTATTTCATTAATTGCATGGAAAATGTATTCTCTTTTTTTTCTTGTTCTTATTATTATTTTTTGTTTTTCATTTAACTTAATGTTACGATTATATTTTAAAAGTATTTAGATAGTAGTTTAATTTTTTTTTTTTTTTAAATATGGCTATATAATAGTTATAAAATATAGGAATAATGTTTCATATATACAAAAATACTATATTGGTAAATAAAATTAAACAAGGAAAATTCAATAATTAAATTTTATAAACAAATGTTTTTTTTTTTGTTTTTTTGGTATTAAATTTATTTATTTATTTTTTTTTTGTATTTTAATGTTAATACATATATTTTTATGCATATATATACATATATATATTTATTTATTATTATGTAATTATAAGCTTGAATTTAAAAATAATCCTCAAATTCTTTGATTATCTTTTCTTTTTTTTTTTTTTTTTATTTATTTATTTATTTATATATTTATTTCTTTTATTATTTATTTCTTCCTGTCAGTTTTCTATCAAAAGATATATTTTTTATTGAATTTTGATATTTGTAATGTTTTTTTTATTAATTGTCTATCACGTTTATGACCATTTTGGTCTATAAAATATGTTTTGTTTTTTTCTTTTACATCTTTTATTATATAGCGTGGCAGTTGCTAAATATTATTAAAGCCTAAATTTTTAACTAACTCACGGTTTCTAAATTCTGGGGGTCCTTTTCGTGTTTTATTTATTTTGTCAATTTGCTCCTGTTTGATTTGATGAACTCTCTGTCTTAGTTTGTCCCATTCTGATTTATCTAAAGTTGCATGGAGTAAGTCGTTCGGTTTGTATTTAGTTATTGAATGAATGGTGTCGTTATAAATTTCAACAGCCTTGAATGCTAGTATCTTATCGTATGTATCTTTATTTTCTTTATTCAATTTCAACAAACGTATATGTTCATTGAGAGTTAGATGAAATCTTTCAATTATGCCATTCCCTGTATGAGTATTTGGAGATGTAAAATGGTAAGATACATTCTCTTTGCCAAGAAAATCTTTAATATACGCTGTGTTGAATTCATTATCAGCAATCAAAATTGCAAATTTGTTCCTTAAAATATCCACAATTGTGATAGAATTTCTGTCCACAATAGGGTGAATAGAGACATGTTTAGTTAATTTGTCAATAGCTGTCAGAAACATATTGTTCTTATTAAAATACCAAATGTCTACATGAACAAGTTCGTTAGGTTTGTTAGCTTTCTCGGAAATCATTAATGTTGGCTTGATTGGGTTTCTGTCAAATTGACACATATTGCAAAGAATACAGTTATTTATGAATTTGTTAATTTCTAGTCTGAAGTTTGGATAATAATATACATTTTTAAGTTCTAAATACGTTTCCTCAATCCCTCTGTGATTTCTTTCAATGTGCGTTTTTTCTATAAGATCTAATAATTTTTCTTGCATGTAATGTCTACCAAGAGCTTTGTGCATCTAAGAATCCTAATACCTGAGGTGTTTGAAAAGTATTTGACAATTGTTTTTTGAAAATCTATAAAAATTCTGTCTTCCTGGCAATAAACTCCTACCGTTCCCTTAATTGGAAAGAGTTCTATTAGAATTTTCAGAATATATTCTTCATTATATTCCGTTAGGTAAATATTTGTCCTTCTTTTCTTTTTATATAACATTGTATTTTTATTCGCATTGCTATTACTTTTTTCTATTATAAGTTGGTGTTTATAAATATTAACTGGGCTCTCAGTTATGCAGATATGATCGTTTTGATTTTCTATGCCGCTATGTATTGTGGCCATGTCAGTCCTGGTTTCTTCATTCTCTATACAATTAATTTCTAAACGGCTTAAAAAATCTGCAACATTGTTATCCTTGCCCTTAATGTAATCAATGTCAAAATCAAATTCATTTAAACAAATTTTCCAGCGTTGAAGCTTGGAATTCGGTTCTTTTAGAGAGTTTAGCCATACTAGCGGTCGGTGGTCTGTTTGTACTTTAAATTTGCGTCCGAACAAATATGGCCGGAAATATTTGGTCGCCCACACTATGCAAAGTAACTCCTTTTCCACCGTGCTACAATTTGTTTCGTGACTGTTTAAAGTTCTAGATGCGAATGCTATTGGATGGCGATTTTGGGAAAGGACTGCTCCTAAAGCAGCATTGCTAGCGTCGGTTGTCAGGGTAAACATTTTTGAAAAATAAGGATACGCCAGAACTGGACAAGTACATATAAGTTCTTTAAGTTTATTAAAGGACTCAATGTACTGTCTGTCTTTAATGTTTATTTTTGCGTGTTTCTTCAGACATTTCGTCATCGGAAGGGCTACTTTGGAGTAGTCCTTAATAAATTTGCGGTAAAATCCAGTAACTCCTGAAAATGATTTGATTTGCCTTACTGTACAAGGTATTTTTATGCTTTTAATTACTTTAATCTTATTGGGATTGGGTTTTATGCCATCTTTTGAGATAATATGTCCCAGATACTCAGTCTCATGCTTAAAAAAATTGCACTTGTCGATTTGGATTTTTAAATTATACTCCAGGAGTCTTTTAAAAATTTTATTCAACGAATCCATGTGTTCCTGAAGAGACGTTGAAAAAATTAATATATCATCTAGATATACAACGCAAATCCTATTGATATAATCATGAAGTACCTCATTCATCATCCTTTGGAAGGATGCAGGAGCATTTTTCAATCCAAACGGCATTCTAGTGAATTCATAGTGACCGTTTGGGGTTGAAAAAGCCGTCTTGTGTCTATCTTCCCCATTTATGGGTATTTGGTGGAAGCCTTTCGCCAGGTCGAGGGTTGAAAAATATTGAGCATTGCCCAGTTTTGAAAACAAATCTTCCATGTTAGGTATTGGAAATTTGTCTTCAATTGTTACGTCATTTAATTTTCTGTAATCGACTACAATGCGCCACTTTTGGAGACCCGAGTTGTCCGTCTTTTTTGGAATTGTCCAAATCGGTGCATTATATGGGCTAGTCGAATTTACAATAATATTGGAAGAAAGCATATCTGAAATCTGTTTGTTAACCTCTTCTTTATGAATTTCAGGATACCGATATGATTTTAAAAATATGGGTATATCATTCTTCGTTGGTGTTTTATGACTGTATTTAATTACAGATGATAGACTTTCACCTTCGACATAAAATACGTTTCTGAACTTTCTGATTATAGCTGTTAAAAGTTTGATTTCTTCGCTATTAAGGTTTTCGAGTTTTAGTCTATTTATAATTGTGTCTATGCATGGTTTGTTAAAGCTAATTTCTATTGTGTTTTTTTTAAAGGTATCAATATCTTCTTCTGTAAGCTTTGTTGAAGGGTTTGTAAAAACTAAGGGTAAGGTAGCTTCATTTGTAATGAGCTGAAAACTATTGAAATCTATTTTTGCCTGTAACGGTTTTAATACGTTACAGCCAAGTATACCATCGAAATCACCATTTAATTCCGCCTCAAGCATTTCAATTTTCGTCAGTGGCCTCTTAAACTCCTGAAATAGTGGAATTGTTATTTTGGAACTGACGTAAATACTTGAACTAATTGATTTAATAAGCAGAGGTTTTTCAAGTTCTGTTTCGAAAGAACTGTGAAATATTCCTCTCTGAATTATGGACGTTCCTGCTCCGGAATCAATAAGTAATTTAATTGGACTAGATTTGGTTTTGACTATTATACAGGGTAGAGTTCTGAGGTGGCTGATGGAAAATTTTGAAACATACAATCATCATTTTGGTTCCTCATATATTCACTACCCGAAATATTACTTGTTTGAAAATGATCTACCTCCATATTATCAACTCGACTTCTACCAGAATTTCTTGCAGTTTGCATACTTCGGGAATTATTTCCACGGTTGTGATTACAAAAACGTGGACTGCTGTTTTGAAAATTCTGCGAAAAGTGTTGTGGAATATTTTGTTGAAAGTTTTGTGGTATATTTTGAATAAAATTTTGTGGGAAATTATGTAAAAAATTCGGTGGGGTATATTGTTGGTTAGTTTGTGGGAAATGCTGATAATAATTGCTCTCATTCCGAGAATTCGGAATTCTTTGCGTATTATAAAAATGTTGTGGGCTATTGTATCGAACATTTTCGGAAATTGCTTGAAAATTTCCTGTATGAAAATTTCTCGGACCAATAGGTCCTATATTTGAACTATTCGGATATCTTAAATATTGATTGGGTAAAATTCGTCTACGTACATTAGGATTGTTGTTATAATCCCGATGGAAATTGTCAGTGTCTATTAAAATCTCTTTAGCTTCTCTTAAACAGGAAGGATTTCTAGCATTCAATATAAGTTTGGGCTCGCTAGGCAATTTATTAATGAATAATTTTAAGACCATAATCTCATTTTGAGTTCCATCAAACCAAGCAGGAACATTTGAACTTAAGGATGATTTAATATTTAACTTAGTTAAAAGATTTAGGCTTCTTTCGAACAACACTTCAACCGAATTCTCAAATTTTAGCATTTTAATTTTGTTTACAATACTCTCAATACTTTCGTTTATACCACAGTTTAACTTTAAGATATTTTTAATATCTGGCCAATTTGTTGGATTGTTATTATTAATTAATATTAAATTAGCTTTATCTTTTATTTTACTTCTTATTTTTAAATTAAGAATTCCTTTTGCACTTTCATCATAAGTATTAATAAATGTATACAAATAATCTACCTGCTTAATAAATAAATCCAGCTCCTCTGGCAGACCGCTGAACTCCGTTAACTCCTTTACGACCTCCAGAATGTTCATGTTGGACATGTTTTTCTTTAAATTTTATAATACACTATTGTTTTTTTTTCACTGTCGTGTTTTTAACTATCGCGGTTTTTGCCGACTGCGCCAGTAATGGAAAATCACTAAGATTTTCTTATATTACAAATAAAACTTAAAATAACGGGAAAATACAGAAAAAACCAAATATTCTTTTTTTATCAGCAATCTTTATTATTTCACTTCCAATCTCAGACTGAACTTCTCCTCCAGCATCCAAAATGTTGTCACCAAAGCAACATTTAAAATGACCGTTAACAAAAATAGGTCAACGAGAAAAAAAAGAGAAACAAAAAGAGATTAATGCAAAATAGCAATCACGCGAGCACGCGCTTGACAACAGTTGTCATGGTCTTATTGTCTTTGTTCGTATACGTATGTACATCTCAGCAAACTGTACTTTTGAATTGCAGTAAACAGTATGTTAGCCTTTTCTTGTTCGTTCTGGCTAGGCTGCGTCTTATAATGTGGGAGTAAAATCATGTGTAAAACTATGGTTTTCACGTCACTCAAGGACAGGCTTTGCTTTTCAGCACACGTGTTTTACATGGAACATGTCTGTTAAAAAGATACTCAAGACTAACATTTAGGAACTCTACTTGTTTATTAACGTCAGACGACATTTATATATTACTCCACTCAATGTTGCTACAATCACAAAACAGATTTTGAACATTAATACTACGGAAATCACGATATTGAACGGGTTGTGAATAACTTCTACTTACATTTACACTGAAGGTGGCGAATACAAGATCATGATATAGGAAAACTGGCACAGATAGTTGACTGTAACATTTCACAATACTTTTATCACTTGTCAAGATAACATCTAACAATGATGATGCACAACTAGGTTTAAAGTGAGTTGCGTCTGTTGGTGCTTTTTAATGAGGAGCTAGATGACATGCTAAGGAGGTTCATGTTGAAATCGCCACAAAGAATAAGTTTTGGTGTCATGCAAGAAATTCCTTCAATAATATCGCACACAATACTGGGATGCGTTACATCCGGTGCCATGTAAATCGTACCAATAACACATTTGTCCTCACCATTCAGAATTTCAACAAAATAAAATTGGCTTGAATGTTTATCATTAGAGCAACAAAGATGTTTTGACTTAATGGTATTTTTTACGTATATAGCAGCACCTCCACCTATTCTACCATAACGATCAGCATGGTAAAGTTTAAATCCCTTAAGCGAGAAAACGTCGATATTTACGTTAGGGTCAAACCATGTTTCGGAAACGCATATGATATCGATGTGACTGTTCTCAAAAATCAACCTGAACTCATCTATTTTATTCACAAGACTCTGTGGATTTATATGGCAAACAAGCAGGCCATCGTAGCTCTTGCACATGGTATTTAATAAAAAATTAATCTTGATCATCTATGTTCGGTCCGATGGCATTCCTAAGATCTTCCATATGGTTTAGTAGGATGGGTGGTTGACTCGAAGAGAGGCGTATGTAAATTTGCCCATCAATTGTGTACACCGAGGACAGGAGAGATCTTCGTTTGAGTTTTAAAGCTTCTCGCTGCAGCTGGTAGTTTCTCTTAGTCAAGCTGTCATTGATGCAGAAGGCATTTGAAGAGTTGAAACCAACGTCGCTCAGCTTAAGAGAGGCTTTTTGACTTTTGCGATAACGGGTGATCGCTCTCATCAAACTTTGCTTCTCTCGCTTATCAGACAGTTTGAGTATGATGCTGGCATCAGTGACGTGCGCTTGATTAGAAGAGCGCCGCTTCGCACGGAAGATTTTATTTAAACGGGGAGGCTGAATATTTACGGTAGAGCAGATTTTATGAAAGATGCTCTCCATATTTTCGTCAGCAGATTCTGGTATACCAAAAATTACAGCATCTGAGTTAAGTCTTTCTCGTTGACTTTCGTCTACCATGAGCTCTAACCGCTTAATGTCTTGGCAGTTTTTTTGAATTTGGTGTTCGATAGCCGTTTTCGTGTCATTGACCTGTGACTTGAGACGATCTTCCAGCGCAGACAGCTTAGCATCCAACAGATGAGAGAAATTCTCCGCCCACTTTTCAAGTTTCTCTTCGATTCGGCTCCACAGTTTGTCAGCGATGCTACTTGAGTTAGTTACGGTCGGAGAGGCAACATTTTTTTGTTGTTGGGATCGACCACTTCGGAACTCGTAGGGCATTTTTATTGTAGAAAGCGATAACCGAAAGTAGCAAAATTATGAATTAAAATAGCTTTGATGAACCACTTTATGAAATAAACTTTACACAATTTTACTTAATTAACGGCTTAGTTATGCTCTTAACAATAAAAACTTTGGTTTTACTGGGGAAATTAGGAAATAAGTCGGACAATGAAATAACACGTCTACTCCATGCGTATACTTTATACTATATATTTTTATATATAGCAAGAAGTTATGCATTTCCATTATAGTGGATTTTAATTGAGAGTTGTACTCCTCAAGCTGTTTGGTTAGTCGAACCTCGAAGGATTTGCCAAGTTTTTCATCCTTAGATGAGTTTGGTGTTTGTGGCTTGGCAACTTTTGTCAACAGTCTGGTCTCTGGTCTATGTGGAACATCATCGAAGGGAGAAACCAACAACAACTGGGTTCCGTATGCAAACAAATAATTTAGCTATTACACAATAGAAAATATCGTGGATTGTGATAAAGAAAGGCAGTATTTTCGGAAAACACAGTTTAGGGTATATTTTAAAACTTTTTAGGACTATGTGGGAGTTTAAAAGTGAGTAAAAACTTGAAAACTATTATCGCGAATAGATGAAGTGCGTTTATCTGACACTCATGTCCACAAAATAAAAATTATAATGCTGTATTTTCCGGTATAACAACATCAAACCATAATTCCTTTTTTTTGTTTTGAAAAATTGCTAAATTAACTTTTTCCTGAAATACAAACAGTGATCGGCAAATTAAGAAACTAGCGAGTC
Source organism: Brachypalpus laphriformis (assembly GCA_945910035.1). Lineage (NCBI taxonomy): Eukaryota > Metazoa > Arthropoda > Insecta > Diptera > Syrphidae > Brachypalpus > Brachypalpus laphriformis. Next base: position 43,655,841 of record OX246753.1, read on the forward strand.
ATATTTACAAAATAGAGATCAAGCTCTGAGACTTTCAGTTGAAGCTCAACTGTAGAACTTAAGTCCGAGCTTTAGATTGATCTCAATTACATCTTTATAAGGACGAAGATATGAAATAAAGCTTAAGTTCATCATTCTTAGGGATTTCCAACAATTTCTTGAGATCAGAGCCCAATTACTATTCCTATTTACGTCATAATTAAACAAAAAGTTTGCTACCACCTTTTTCTAAAAATGTGTGCGAATATATTCTACGCTATTTTTGTTGAATCAATAAAGTGTTTAACATTATCTTCACACAATCTTTATGTTCCTCGTGTCTTTCTTTCGCAGATATAAATATAATAAGTCATTGCCCACAATGCCAATGTTGATTGTTTCACTTCTATGAGTAGTTATCAACTCATCTGCAGTTTAGAAAAGAAAGAGGTGCTAAAAATTCTATTGAGATCAATCTTACCTTGCTGGGACTAAACTCAAAGTTATGAAAAGCAAACCGAGATTTAGCTTAAGGAAAATGTTTAGAATAAGATCAATCTTACACATAAGTTCAACTTCAAAAACTGAAATTTATTTCAAGGTTTTATTAATACCAATTTCAAAAATGAGATTAATCTTATTGACTTATGAATATGACCCAACATACTCGTATAACACTTAAACTCTAATGGCAAACCACAATGTAGCGTTAAGTATAAAATGCACGGTACAATCGCTGTACCGACTTGCGCTGTGCCGATATCATCCAATTGTTGTATGCAGCACGCATATTATATAATACAATCTGCATAGGATTTACGTACAAGCAGACATTTTATTTCGCCATTTTACACATACACACCATACAATTTCCATACAATCTGTGCATGCGAACAATATCGATACAACAGTCGTTTGTGTGGAAACACACGATACAATTGTTGCATATAACACCCTATCCAATATTTGTCCAAACGTTGATACAACGATTGTATCGTGTATTTCGTACTTTACGTCGCTCTGGCATTAATATCTTGGTGTTTTATATATGGTGTTTTTCATGGTATAGCGTTGGTCCTCTGTTTTAGATTAAAGACACTATGAACGCTGTGGTATAAAAAGACATAATGCAGAACACCATGCTACAATATGCGGTGGAAAATATGCATTTTTAGTGAGAATACCAGCAAGATAACGACTCTAAGCACTCTTCAAAGCTTGTAAAAACATGTTTCCAAGAAAATGGCATTAATTTAATGAACTGCTCGTCACATTCACTGGACACAGGAGAACTTCTGAAAGAGTTTTAAGCTGGGTTCCGAGCTAAATACACTACTACGGATCACATCTTTGTACTGCGAAACATAGCGGAGACATCCATCGAACGGAAACAGAAGCTTTACACCTTCTTTATCGACTTTATGGTAGCCTTCGATACCGTTGACCGACAAAGGCTTTTTTACAAATTGTACCAGTACAGATTGTCTTATAAGTTTGGAAATGTACTGGAGAATTTATACAAAATACAAAAGCAGCAGTCTGGAACAGTGACGAATTGTCGAAGTGGTTTTCTACAAAAATAATAATTAGACAAGGATGTAATGCCAGCCCATCAGTATTTGCCCTTTACATAGAGGATATTATTGATTACCTTCCAGGAGAAGTCACATTGGCAGATATTCTTATTAAGGCTCTTCTCTACGCAGATGATATTGTCCTATTGGCCAGGACACCAGAGTCCTTGCTGCTTATAATAAAACGGCTGTACGACTACTGCACACTATGGAATTTAAAACTAAACCTGGACAAATCAAAAATTATGATTTTTAGGAGAGGAGGTGGCAGGCTATGTAGAACAGAAAGATGGACAATTAACGGTGAACCGATTGAAGTGGTTAAACACTATAAATACTTGGGAGTTGTGCTATCGAGTAAATTGAGTTTAGACACCGATCTAAGCGAAAAATTAGCGCAGTCTAAGAATGCAATAAACTCCACTTGGCGAATTTGTTTCCAGAATCGAAATATACCTCACAGTTCGAAGTACAGAGTCTTTGAAGCTATATCCAAATCCATATTGTTCCACGGCGCGCAGTCATGGGGTCATAAGTATTATGACTTGGTAGAAAAACTACAGAGCTTTTATCTTCGTATGTCATTTCAACTCACAACAACTGCCCCAAACTGATGCTGATGATCGAAACTGGACTTACTCATTGTTCATACAGACTATTAAACTGAGCGTGGATTACATTCTCAGTATACTCAGGACGGGTGATGAAAGGCTAACAAGGAAATTGGTTACGTTCGCAGTGAATGCGCAAAGTCTATGGTACAAGGACATGTTAAATTTGGCGAAGACATATGGATACGACCTTAGCTTAGACTGGAATGCTCAGACTAGTTGGAAGAGGATACCCTACGACTTTATATCTCCCGTAGATATATGTATGCGTAACAAATCAACCCAGGAGGCAGGGGCATCAACACAGGGAAATCTAAAAGACTGTGCGGTTCAACCTAGGTCTCCTTTATTACTTTAAGGATTCTAACAGCATAAGATGTATCTCTTTGATTTTTCGTGCCAGAGGAGAGGTAATGCCACTCAACTTCGTGCCATACAGGGAGGATCTTACAGTTCTCTGCTTAATTTTTAACTTAGCTCAAAGAGAGAACTCTATACAATTCTTGGGAATGTAAATTTTAAGATTTAAGTATTTTTGTTTTATGTAAATTTTGTACAATCTGAAAATTTAATGAATCTAAATCTCTCTAGAAAACATCACAGAAAAACCCAACTACAACAGCGGCTTTAAAGAGGAGTCCACCACCAATCAAAATCTACAAGCAGAATAGCCGAGATATCACCAAATTGCTGAATGACATCGTGGGTAAGGGTAACACAGGCAGTGACAGCTTATCTTTTAACTTAAATAGCAAGAATGACGGCAACACAATCAAGGAAATTGTTAATGAAACTGAAACTGAGCACTTTTCATACACAAATAAGGAAGATAAGTTGCAGACATTCTTGTTGAAAGGTTTAAGCAGTAGCTTCACACCTCTTTGTACCCTATAGATGGTAGGTCTTTTGTCCTTTACATAGACAGTCAGGCAGCGATTAAAGCTCCGGAAACGCCAACAATAAGATCTAAGTTGGTCAAACATTGCCGCGAATCTCTTAACGAGATTGCGGACAGATGCAATATCACTCTGTGCTGGGTCCCGTGATACAGGGACATTCCAGGCAATTGTAAAGCAGATGAACTAGCTAAACAAGGCACCGTACTACCTCTAGCTGTCAACAGAGAGGTACCGACACCCCCAATACAAACGATGAAACTTCATATGTTTAACGAAGCGCAAGCTACTGTAAACGACAGATGGAGTAATCAGTCTACGTGCGTATCGACCAGAAAGATCTGGCCTCTCTTAGACACAAAGAAAACCAAAAAAACTCGTTTCATTAAATAGAAGGACACTGTTCGTTAGGTAGACACGCCACTAGAATGGGAGTCCCAGCAACTGCTTACTGTAGAAGCTGCAGAGACGAAAAGGAAAAGGAGAACAATCTCCACCTCTTCGGCACATGCCCAACGCTAGCTACCCTGAGAAAGAAAATATTAGGGGAATACTTCTTTGAAGACTTAAGTGACCTGTCTAACATAGACATTATGAACTTATACACATTCATAGGGAAATCCAACTGGTTTAGTCGAAATAAAAAGAATGAAACAGTCACCCTACCTAGTCAACAGCTTATGCACAGCAGTTCCTAGAGTTTCATTGAATCAGTCACTCTATGGCGCTTATGCATCTCTACACCTGTACGGTCCACCTAGGTATGAAGGGTTTGATTGAAACAGTCACCCCACTTAGTCAACACCCTGCATAGCAGTACTTAAAGTTCGATTGAATCAGTCACTCTTTTACGCGTATGCATCTCTACACCTACACGGTTTACTCAGACTTCCCAATACAACTTACAAAACAGTACTGGGGGTTCGATTGAATCAGTCACCCCTAATACTTGTTTGCTCTATACCTTCCCGGTACACAGCGACTTAGGGCTGATTGAGTTTGTCACCCTCTCTAGCCACTTTATTCTCACCCAACACGAAGTAATTCGCCGAGAGGTTCAACTTGAGTCGAACGTTCGATTCGCTAACCATAATAGGGGTGTTATACTCACCTGTTCTTTTAAGAATCAAAAATTAATTCGTAAAGAGATACACAATCAATTTCAATGTAATTTAGCCAGAAGTACTTAAGTTGAAGGCAAGAAAGGCAGCGTTCTTTATAAATAATATTTAATTTTATTAAAGGCATCCAGCACTCGACTTAGTAGAAAGTGTTCCAAAACTAGTCACCTAATTTCTTTAGAGTGTAACTTCGGAACTTAGGCGAACTTTGGAACATCCTGTATTTAGCTTAGTGTAAGGCGCAAAAAAAATCTTCTTACAAATACGCTGTGTATTGGAATTCACTTATTTAATCTGGCAGAAGAATGGGCTTAACGAAGCAAATCTTACTCAGAGATTTGCTTCGTTAAGAGAGAGCATTGCAGAAGTATGAACACGATGGTAAAATATATAAAAAAATATTTGGCGCAACAGCTCTTTAAGTTCCAGGGCCTAGCTTCTCGCAACCACTCATGTTGTGTGCGTTATATTTTTTACATGAATGGAAGGGACCTACAGTTTAGTGCCGTATCCGAAGGCTAATTTGGTTTGAGAAGCTTTTTCGTGACAACAATACTCTCGGATGTTTGTCAGACGTTCGCGAGAGGTAGGACCGTGAAAAAACTTTTTGGTGTTTTTTGGGATTCGAACTTGGAACCTCACGCGCAGTGATCCAGAACACTAACCACTTACGCTACGGCGCCCATGATGGTGCCGGTGAAATAAATTTGTTGTCCCATGGGAGTGACAGGACTTAAGTAATTTAGAAGTGCCATACAACAGGCAATACCCCAAAAATATGCATAATAAGGTCACTGATAAAATCACCGCTGTGGATTAGAGAATTCAAAATACCTAAAACTCAACTTTGCTTTGACTTCAAAGCAACTCTAGTAACCTAGGCTGTTCCATTTATTCAGAGAGAGTGTTCTACAGCTCCTATAAAATAAAATTCATAAGTAGCGGCAATCTACACATACTCAAATAGCATTCGTTACTGGAGCCTTCTGGGGATTTAGTAATTGGAATTGTACACTTCTTTGAAATTCGAAGCACAATTATAATTGCGTAATATGCAATGGCTAAAAACCCATATATTTTTAAGTCAGTTTATATAATTCGCAAAATGAATGTAAAACTAATGAGCTTGAGCATTCGTGACGTTATCTCATTAACAAATCCGCATATGTAAATCCCTATAAACTTCAGCCTAAGGAGAGAGCACAACCACCACCATTACCAAGCCAAACAACTAACGAACTGTACCGGCAAGCAGCTGCAGTCTATCAACAATACCTACATCCAACATTATTAAATCTCAACAATTCGGATTTCGAAGGATGTCGAACAACAACCCATCAAAAACAGGTTTACATGAAAAGCAGCAAAAGTCAAACAGCAGCAGTAGAGGCGTGTATCATCAAATAACCCAATCGTAAAGCTAAAATAGTTAACAAGGTGCTTTTCATTCCCTTTACAATCCCACTAATGGCACTTAAATCCCAAGCTCCCTGCGCCGAGCATGGAGATAAGATCCCCGGAGGTTGGTAGGTACCTGAAGGTGGGCGGATTACCTAGAGGATTCGAATAATGAGAAAATCAATTCCGAATAGAAATTTCAAAAGCGACATCGGTTCACTGAGTGCACATTCCAATCCGTAATTACAATAAATCGGTTTTTATACAAGTGGTGAGTGAATTTTGTTTGCCATGTGTATCCTGATAACATAGATACTTTTGGCGGCTTTTGAAGCTATTGGATTGTGCTTTATTGTTCGTGGCATATGTGTATATTCGTCCAAGCGGAAAACTTCTTAAAATATCTCAATCAAATTGGATGGATGCAAAACACCATGGGATTCGACAACTTTATATTTCTGAATAGAAAATACTTTTTCCAACCCAAATACTGTGTTTGAGCTCCTTACTGATTCGTATGTACGAGCACTATTGACTTAGCTATTCATTGCTTTTTGTACATGGATTGATCTTGACAGTGTTTTGAATAAGTTATTTTCGCTTTGCTAGATGGAATAAAGGTTTATATGTCCAAGACCCTTGGAGGTTAGTTCGGTTGTGCGTTTTTTTTTTTTTTCTTTTAGCCTTGGAAGAAATAATCTTGATCTGAATTTCATATATCTGAGGTTGAAGAGAATACATCCCGTTGTTAAGGGAGCAATTCTTAAGCAGAAATCAAGCTGTGGCTGGAATATGCCTTATTTATGTAATTTTCTTTTCTTTTTTTTTACGAACAATTTTTCCAATCGTATGACCAACCTACTGCTTTTGCAATTTTTATATATTTCATGAGAAATAAATAAATAGATGCTTGCTGACATTCGGATTACAACAATGAACAATTAGCGTAACAATCGATGACGTTACTACTACACGATCATCACCCCCAATTTAACGCTAGTTTCTGCACTGAAGTTGGGCCTGTTAAAAAAAGTTCTGCGTACAAGAATTGTAGCTTCCAGTTTCTAATCGGAAGCTAAAACCACCCATTATGCCAGCTTCGGTACTCATAACTGAGAGTTATTTTCCACGTTTATGGAAAAGCAATGTTCTTTTTAATTCTGTTTAAAAATGTTAGTCTGTTGATTGGCTTAGACTGGTGTTGAATAAACATTGTTTTCAAGAAACGGTTGCTAAAGGAAAATATCTAAGCTAATATAAATATGATGTATTTGCTCAAGAGAGAGAGAGCAATATAAACAATTAATAGAGCTTTTCCATCGATAATAAAAAGAATAGATTCAAATATTATGATAAGAAACAAATAAATATATCATTAAAAGGTAGAAGAAAAAAAAGTTGCCAATACATCCAAATAAGATCCCTCAGTTTGGGTAGGGGAGTGAGTGTCAAATGTCATCAAGCTAGCAAACATTATCAACATTCTAAGGGTGGGAGCACTTCAGCAATACCTGCGTCTCAGGAAAGGCCTTGAAAAAGTCAATAATTATTATCATAAGACAGATTTTCATTGCCCTGAACATAGATAAAGATAAAGTCCTAAAAAGAAGAAGATTTTATAAAAAGAAAGCAAAAGAAATTCTAAGAACAGAATCGCTCTCATCAGAACTCTTACTGCAGGTCCATCATTATTATTGACATTAGTTAACAGTTTAATTCCTACGTCGATGGGTGGGTAAAACTCAAACATGGTGCACACCATACTGTCCAATTTGTGGATTAAAGATAAGGAGCAAATAATGGTTCAACCCACAACGATAGGCGATGGTAAGAGGCGTTCTTAAAGAAGCTTTAGAATTGATCGCGTTCCCAGGGAGAAGGTTGACGTCTATGTATTCTCAGCTATAAAAAAATAGCGTCAGCAGAAGCGACAGAGAAGTAATACGAAAACATGTGCGAGTTTATACATATAACGTTAAAGCCCCAGATGAAATATCTGATTACGGTCGCACGAAAAGAAGACGTTTCGAAGATAGAAACCTTTAAATATTTTTATCTTACAGAACATTCGAGTTTCTAATACAGAACTTTTTTTTCGATGGCTGGTGAGGCGTGAGGCGCTGATGCTGAATAGAAGCCAGAACATATATGTGTTTTTTTTTTTTTTTTTTTTTTTTTTTTTTTTTGTCGGGATAGGAAACACTCGACTGGAGCACTCAGACACAACTGGTCCATTGTACTGCCAGAGAGCAAACCCTGATTTACCCATTTTACTGGAATTTCCCTGACTTTCGAAGAAAGCCAAGCAAGCACTTCAGTGATGAGGAGCTTACAGTACCAGCACTCACCACATCCGCACCGAAGATCTGCCACCTGATACGAGCAAAGGCCAGACACTCACAGAGATAATGTTCCGCGGTGTCGTCGCTCTCTCCACAAGCGTCGCAGATTGTAGTGTCACTTAAGCCTAACACGTTAAGGTGCTTGGCAAAAGCGAAGTGGCCTGTCAAGACGCCGATAAGTTGTCTACAGTCTTTTCTGCTGAGAGACAGCAAGAATGCCGCTGATTTCTTACAGACGTCCGGGAGCATGCGTTTAGTCAACCTGCAACCTGGAGAGTCATGCCACACAAAATTGTGCTCGTGAGAGACCCAATCGTCAATGGAAGCCCTAACCGAAGACGCTGGAAGACCCAACGCGGGTTCGGGACCTGAGAAAGCCTCCTCTGAGCCTTGTCTAGTAATCTCATCGGAGATTTCGTTCCCCAAGATCCCAGTGTGACCTGGGACCCAGATAAGAGACAGAGAATTCAGCCTTGCGACCGAGTTCAAAGAGTTTTTGGTTTCACGAACTATTTTGGAAGTGGTTAAAGGGTTAAGCAAGGCCTTAAGCGCAGCCTGACTGTCACTACAGACACAAATGCTACGTCCCTTCCACCTGTTCTTCACAACATAATTCATGGCCATTAGGATTGCATAAGTTTCCGCTTGGAAAACAGACGTATATTTGCCTAACGAGAAGTGAAGTCTAATGTTGTCGACTTCCACGAAGACACCAGCGCCAGACCCTTGACTGGTTTTGGAACCGTCCGTGAAAATACGACTACATTTCATTCCCGGCTCAGACTCTGACCGAAGCCAGTCCTGGACACAAGGAAAGTCGACTCTGAATTTGCGCATCAGCTGGAGTTCTGGTGTCATTGCATCAGACGGCATATCCATAAGACAGGAGTCGTAAGATAAGTGTCGCGCAAGTTCATCAAAGTTCCAGTGTGGAGTATACCAAAAACCGCCTCGCCTAAGACGATGGATGGCTTTGATAGTGCAACCCATGATATAAGTATCAAGGGGAGGTAAGTTCAGCAAAGCGTCTAGAGCAGAGCCAGGCGTACTCGGGAAAGCTCCCGAGCAGCCGAGACAAGCCGTTCTTTGGAGTTTCGCACAAAAGGCAACCACATATTTACGCGAGAGCCCCTTCCACCAAACAACCGACGCATATGCGAGGAATGGTCTTATCATAGCCGTGTAGATCCAGAGAACCTTATTCGGTGATAAGCCCCAAGTCTTGCCAAAAGCACCCTTACACTGCCAGAAGACTGAGAGCGCCTTGGATGTTTTCGACTCGACGTGTTTGGACCAATGAAGTTTCTTATCTTAAATCACTCCCAGATATTTGGCTTCATTGGAAATGCGAATGGTGACGCCTTTTAGTACTGGCTGAGTCAGACCGGTCAAAATCCTCCTTCTCGTAAAAAGAACAACCTCAGTTTTAAGAGGATTCACCGAAAGCCCACTCCTAGTACACCATTCATCGATCATGTCCAGAGCCGCCTGCGCGTTAGCACAGACCGTCGCCAGGCATGGCCCGACAGAAAGTACGGCGACATCATCCGCATATGCCTGAGCGTAGACGTTAGAACTATTTAGAGTGTTCAACAGAGAGTCGACCACCATGCACCATAACAATGGAGACAGAACGCCACCTTGCGGACAACCCCTGTTTACCCCTGTCATAACATATTGGCCACAATCCGCATCCACTACCAACGTTCTATTCATTAGCATTGCTTTAATCCACAACACTAATGTTTCATCTACCCCGTGTTGTCTGGCCGAGTCGCACATGCAGTCAAAAGTCGCATTGTCAAAAGCACCCTCAATGTCGATGAAGATACCCATCGCGTATTCTCTCCTATCAAGCGCGCATTCAATTCTGGCCACTAGATTTTGAAGTGCGGTCTCACAGGATTTCCCACGCTGATAGGCATGCTGCATCTCCGATAGTGGATGCAGTTTCAAAGCAACTTTGCGCACGTGAAATTCTACCAGTCTCTCCATACTTTTCAGTAAGAAGGATGTCAAACTTATAGGTCTGAAACTCTTGGGGAGCGAATAGTCTTCCTTACCAATTTTCGGTATGAAAGCTACTCTGACTGTCCGCCAAGGTGTAGGAATATATGCCAGCGCCAAGCCAGTGGTGAAAATTCTTTTCAGAGTTGGCAATAGCTGATCTATACCCTGTTGCAGCATAGCTGGATATATTCCATCGGTGCCAGGCGATTTGAAACCATCAAAAGATGCCACAGCATATTTGATGGCCTCATCTGTTACCACGGCTGATGCAATATACCAGCTGCGCCGAGTTTTCTGACTTAGATCAAGCTCAGCCTGGGTAAGCGGGCCAAGCTGCGACCTAGTGATTATCCGATTGCCAGGGAAGTGAGTCTCCAGCAAAAGACTAAAAGTTTCCGCTTTCGTCTCAGTAAACTTGCCATCAGATTTTCTCAGTGACTCCAGTTTGGTCGGCTTGCCCCTTTTGAGAACATTAACCAACCTGCTGGTTTCACCGAGTGTCTCGATCTTTTCACAAAAATCTCTATAAGAAGCACTTTTCGACAACCGAATTAACTTCTTGTAGTCTTTCTGCTTCGATCTAAAAAGATTCCAGTCACCTTCTAAATTTGTCTTGAGTGACCTATTTAGAAGTTTTCTGGATTCTTTCCTAAGTCGCTGCAGTTCCGGGCACCACCAGGGAACCGGAGTTCTGCAGGGGGTTTTTGTCAATGGGCACGTCAGTTCAAAACAGCTGGTAAGGACACTAGTCAGGTTTAGTTGCCGTAGCAAAAGTTGGCTGGAAGCCAATATTGTTAATTACCATGCCAGACGATAGTATAAAGTCTAGGAGATGGTTTCCTCGTGTGTTACATTTGCTGCTGCCCCAGACTGTATTCTGAGCATTCGCGTCGCAACACATGAGTAGTCCCATCTCCCGAGTGTCACAGTACTTTATGAGTTCGGCAACCGCCTTCGGTGGTGGAGGCATTACCGAATCATAAGGGAAGTAAGCCGACGCAACGACGAAGGTTTTCCAACTTCCGGTCGTTTCGTAGCTTACAGCTGCAGCAACCAGGTCCTGTCCACAAAATTGTCCAAGCTTGGTTACTGAGAGGAAATTCGGCACAATTAGACAAGCTCTCGGTCTTTCAGATCGCTCGTCACATAGCACCGTTACTCCACGAACACCCCCAAAACCACATATGCGCTTGTTCCGCACGTATGGCTGCTGGATAGATGTTATGTGGGGTTTTGTACGCACCACGGAAAGTCTGCTACTTAAGAGAGCGGTAGCAGCCTTTGAGTGGTGGAGGTTTATCTGCGAAAATATCAAAGATATGGTCGCAGTTTTATTAGCAGAACGGCGCGCACCAGGTGCGCACATGCTTCCGGCGAGGCGAGCGCCCCTACCCGTGGCATTGCTTGCGTCAGCCATTTTCTGTCCACTAGTGCTGGGACCTTTAGGGGTAACAGCACCAGTATCCACCAGATTTTGTGCGCAGATAACGCCACCGGTAAGAGTGTGCCCGGCAGAAGAGCGCGCATCAGATGCGCACACGCTTCCACCAAGAAGAGCAGACGAAACTTGCTCCATCAGATTGGACCTGTTCGAGCCGACCGAAAAGGAGCCAGCGTTAGGTCTGAGGGATTGATCGGCTCCAGTTGGAATACTTTCTGCCGACCTAGGCTTCGTCGCTACTGAAGGACGACTGCTTTCGGCGCTTGCGCCTTCAGCTGACTCTGCAGCCTCTTTGCACCTCGCCATCGCCGCCTTCCTTCTTCTCCTTTTCAGTTGACTCTTAGTCAGGAGCCCATCGGAGTGCGCCGCTTCGGGAGCTCGTTCAGCCTTATTGGTTTCCCGAGTCAAACCGTCACCGACACAACTTCGACCAGCTACCCTTCTATTGAGACAGAGATTAGACGTTCCAGCCGAAGCCTTTCCGCCACTTTCTTTGCCATTCCAGCCCAGTCTACCAATCGAGTCAGAGACAGAGCTGCAGGAGTCTTCTGAAACAAGCGTCGCTACTACTTCTGATTCAACGCCAGAGGCGGGGGGTAAAAGTATGGTGGTTGGGACCTCCAGAATCCTCGTCCCGGCCGTAGTCAAAAAGACCACGGGTGGATTATCGTTTTCACAAGTACCACCTGGAGTACATACCGTACAAGTTTCTTCCATCATACCTTCAACAGGTTTTGCGTCACAGTCAAGATATATGTATAGTATGGGTAGTCCTACCAACCCCTTATGGGCGAAATGTATCCTTTATATAATTTTAAAAATGAAAATATAAAAAAGTATATATGCGTTGAAACAAAGGATAACAAAGCACATCTATTATATTTCAGCGGAAATTCTGTGTGTAACATCAGAGTTCAAGTTCAAACATGAATGGAATATAAAAATTGAAGAATTTATCGACTGTCATCCACATCAACTGACATTGTTGACATTGCGCCCGGACTTGTCTCGGCTTGACCTTCCTTTTGTTTGAAGTTGTACCTCTTCTAGCTCGAATTTTTTCGTAGCAGCTCTGGTTGAGTTTTGAGAAAATTATAAAAACCGGTGCATGTAAATTCCAAATTGATTTTCACAGTTAAAAAAGCTTTCAGCTTCGATATCTGAAAAGCAGTGTTCTCCTTTCTCCCAACTTTTTCGCTAGCGAAAACACGCGTTCAACCAGAGCTTACGAAAGGAGGAAGCAAATGACGAACTCATGATAGTAGCAAACGATTTTTACTTATCGGCAAGCGGCAAACGAAATTTGATGCAATAATGTCACCAAAAGCAAAGTGAATATCAAACACGTGTCAGAAGTCGTTAATAGTCGTTTATAGTGACAATACATACGGTTGGAGTTGTGTTTTATATATTTTTATTTTTTAATTTTTTATTTGATTTCGGGCCAAAAAAAAGGACCGAAAAAGTACAAAAGGATCTGGATCGAAAAAAAAAGAGTGTCATTTATAATAAAGTATATTTAGCAGGACTACTTAGGTATGGATAAGGCTTGAGTGATTTTTGTTCCTAGCATCAAAGAAGTAGTAAGCAAATACACCGTTAAGTGATTTATCAGAGCATTTCTTATGTACGATTCTAGTATATTCGTTGACCTGGTAAGCAGTGGGTATTAATCAAGAAAATTAGTTGAACAAATTTGCATGAGCTGAAAGTGAGATTTACTTTTGCACACAGAAGCAATTTGTGGCTTATGAATATGCAAATGATGTTCGAAAATCTGATAAGTGTCGGTCAAGATGTCACAGCTCACTGATCTACTTATTACTTTTAAGTTTATTCTGACATTGTATTTGTAGGTTACTTCATTTGCGATTGGCGCTGCCTACATCTCTACCCTCAAACTAACAAAGAAAGGTAAGTTAAAAGATTAAAGAGAACTACACTTACAGCTTTAGTATAGTCCTACTAAGAGACTAAAATCAATCTACAACATAAGAAGGATAATAAACTTTATAAGTAAGCGTCCACAGAAACAGCGTTTGGCCGGCAAGCTCATGGCCAGTATTTTTTTTGACTGCGCGTGCATTATATTCATCGACTATTCGGGCAAAGGAAAAACAATAAAATAATGCGTCGGCGCACTCATCCATAAAAGCGATTATGAAATTGCATTTTTTGGGTTACGAATTGCCTTTCCATCCACCGTATTCTACAGATCTAGCTCCAGCGACTACTATTTGTTTTCTAACATGAAAAAATAGCTCCAGTGAAAGAGATTTCACATCAATGAGAAGGTCATAATAGAAACGAAGGTCTATTTTGTAGAACTAGACAAATCGTATTATTCCAAGGGTATCAAAATGTTAGAGGATCCTTAAAAGAAGTGAATTTCGCTTCAAGAAGATTTTGTTGAAGAATGAAAATGATTTGACAAGCAAAATCCTTTTTTCACTGGTAGGCCGCGGACTTTACACCCCATTTAGTATTCTATAAAACTGTCGATGTTGATTTAACAAAACTATGCTTTGCGTGAGTGTGTAAGAAGCTTATAAACTGTGGAAAATTAAATCATTTCAAATGTTATATGAATCTAACAAGAGAAACTTTTCCCTACAGTCTTTCAATTTCCCAACAGTCGTTGTAACTTTCAGAGGAAGAACAAAAATGAACTGAGGTTCTGTTCTAGATAAGAGACTTGTACACGGAAAATAAAATGAATAATGTAGCTAGTGCTTTGTTTGTATATAACCACATTTTACAAAATGCTAGCAAAAGTATACATTTTATGCGGTGAAACAAAGTTAAAGTTAAAATAACCATTAAGATCCCGTTCTTAGTCTAATAATCAATTATTTGCTATAAATTTTTTGATATACTTTTTTTTTCTTTTTTTTTTCAAATAGCTTTATTCCTCCCATTCCTACTCACCCGCCATTTCTTTTCCATCATCTGATACTCAAAAACCTCTAAGACAAAACATTTAGATTTTGCACCATCTTCCAGAATAAGTAACACAATATAAGCAGGAATGCAATCGTGCGTTTTTGAGTGCGTTCTACTCTTTAACTATCTAAATATGTAACTCTGCTGCCTATAAAATCGGACACGAGCAATTAAATCTTGAGTTGCTAGTTCACATTCACCAACGTCAGTCAGTAACCTCCTTATTCAAATCTACAGGATAGTTTTTGAATACTACAATATCAAATTTTGCTGCCCAGACTGTAACATAATCCATCCGCTTCTAACTATCCTTTGTACATTTTTGAGATAACAAGCGTCAAACGGCCACACCACAACCAAAAAAAAATATTTTTTTTCTATCAAGCCGAACCTTCAGAACTTAATTTTGCTTAGCAAAAACACTGGTAAAACAATTCTATCCCGCAGGGTTTAATGAACTTTCACTTTTCGAATAAGAATGAACAAAAAAGCGAAATGTGCCACAATAAAATTTTACATTCTTCCCCTAGGGCAAAATTCGAAAATAAATTTAGGAGAAAATTACATCTGTTGTGGGAGTAATTTTACGCCGCATTAAGAACACCGAAAAGGGGACTTTTTTGTTGTTACTTTCTGTTCTATCATACTTTCTTCCTATTTATGTATGTTTTTTTTTTTCGCTTAATTAAAATTATAGTATTAAGCGTCCTTGGGCGGATTAACTTAAAAATAACGAAAAATAAATAAATATACTGTCAAACAGTTGCTCAGCTATTGATTAATGGTCTCTATGGCTAGTTTATAATTTTATTGTAAATTAAGGACATGTAGGAGGAAAAGGTCAAGAACTGTGCAATGCTTTTGCTGTAATAATACACCCTGAGGCGATTAAAAAATGTCGAAATTGACTTCTTTTTTTTTATTTTCGCAAAAACTAAAGGTTAAGTAATACACTTGTATAATAATTACATATTAAGATTCCAGAAAGTTTAAAGTTTAGTTTCTGAAGTTTTGGAGACCTTACAATTAATACATATCTAATATATGTAATACGAACATTCGTGTTAATTTGTTTAAGGTATGTTGATGGTTTATCTTTTAGTAACTGTACATATTATATCTATAACAGCAATATCCCAAGAAACCTTGAAACTCCCCAAAGTTAAACGGCTTCGATAAAAGTATACTCGTACGAGTGCAGTAGACTCGCGGTAAGTCGACCTGGGTTGGATCGGTTTCCCCTTGGATTACCGAAAACTTCGGATTGCAATTTGAGTTTTATTGGGAGAAAACAAGTGTAAATTATAAACCTCTTAATATGCTTTAGTGTAGGCGCCGTGGCGTAAATGATTAGTGTGTCGGACTACTGCGCGTGAGGTTCCTGGTCAGGGGTGGCAATGGTGTAGCGGTAGCATCGTCAATTGCCACGCTAATGGTTCATGGTTCAAATCCTGACGTCAGCAAGCATTTACTTATTTCTCATGAAATATATAAAGTCAGTTTCATCATTTACAAAAGCTTCTGTGAACACTACTACGAAGGCATAACACTGGCAGTAGCTTGGTCATGTGGCTGGAAAAATTGTTCGCTCTGTTGATGATGATTTGCCCTTGACATCGATTATCGGCAAAAAAGTACTGTGAATCAGACACAATGACAATAATAAGAAAAATTTCCCCAGTTATCTGGACGCCACCCCTGGAGAATAGCTGAAGCATAAACAACTGAGCTTCAAGAACCACTACACCAAAACTCTTTCTCTCTCTCTCTCTATCCATCCTTTCCAACGCCCGCACTGTGTGTAAACATGTTAAACGTATTCATAACCCTTTGAGTGCGCGCAAATTATAAAAAAAAAAAGAACTCCAGAAAACAGCATTAAGTTTTTTCACGGTCCAACCTCTCGCGAATGTCTAACAAACATTCGAGAAAGCTTTTCAAAACAAATTGACCTTTGGATACGGCACTAAACTGTAGGTGCCTTCCATTCATGTGAAAAATATAACGCACACAACATGGGTGGTTGCGAGAAGCTAGGCCCAGGTGCTTAAAGAGCTATTGAGCCAGATATATATGTATATATAATATGCTTTGATACTTTTTAAAATAATCCAAGATTTTTCCTTTAATCTTATGTAAACAAAGGCGACAGAAACAACAACTCGAATGTCAATACTCACTACGAAATTTTTGGAAGAACTCCGATTACTGGAACTGATACGATGCACCTACACAAGTGAGACGACTGTGATATCACTATGTATATGACAGGGATCCATGCACTCTCTACTCCTGGAACTATGTATATATTTTTATTTTATTCTCATCAAGCAGAGTACAGGAAACTTTTATGTATATTTATAAAAGCAGTAGTAAACATTACTAAAATAAAAGTAGAGTGTAGTCATGAATTAAGTAGTCGAAAATTAAATATTTAATAAATTAATAATATATTGTAATAATTTATAAAAATATTGACGATAAATAATAATCGAACATCATCGGAATTATTCAATTATAAAATAAGATTATTTTTAAAGCTAAATCTAAAAAAAATAAAAATATGTCTCACACAAATTTCACACAAAAATATTTACTTATAGAAATTGAGTTAACAAAACTATTACGGACCTAAAATTTTATTTTATTTTAAATTTCTTGCTAAAAAATTGTGAGAGCGAAAAAAATGTATGGAAAAATAGGAAGATTAATTAAAAAACCATTGCTCCAATGTTTATTTTATTAATTTATTTATTTATTCAATAAGACAACATTCACCTATACAAAGATTTAAAACTGTTCAAGAAAATGTTTCTAATTCACAATAATGTTTTTTAGATTGTGAAGCATTTCTTTCTCAGATGGAAGTTAAAGTTAAAAAGGTTATTTAAACTGTATACTTTTGTGTTCAAAACAATAAATCATTAAATTCGGAGAAAAAAGGTAGTATTAGAAATAACTTAATATAAAACAAAGTAAAAATGTATTTAAATCAAAAATGGCAGCAAAATAAAATAGAAGGGTTCTACTAAATCGTTCTGTGTAACATAAATTTCTTATATTCAATTCAATTAAATTTTTCTTTATTCATATGTATATAGAAAAAAAAAGTTTACAATATAACATACAATTTTTCATGCATTTAATACATACAAAATAGTTAGTCACATCTTTATTTCAGAAAAATAGAGGTGATGCCACATTATAATAAACTTTACTTTGTATGAGGTGAACAAAGGTAAATAAAAAGAAGTTAAATATTTTTAAAAAATTCAGTAAGGAAGTAAGAGAAAAATGAATCATTAACAAATAGGGTTTCGATTTCGTGATGATTAAAATCAATAGGGTTTCGATTTCGTGATGATTAAAATCAAGAAACCATGACTTAGTTACTTTTATAAACGCGGACAAATTTCTTATGGACCGAATTTCCAAGGGCAGAGTGTTAAAGTGTTTGCATGAAACAATAGAGTAAAAGTTTCTGTAACTTGTAGTACGAAAAGCAGGAACATTTACAATAAAGTTTGAATAGCTACGTAAGCTGCGAAAGTCAGAAATTGGACTTTCCAGATACCCACCTCTCATGATAAAGACATTCAGAACTTTAAAATAAAATAAATGACGCAAAGGAAGAATTTTCAAGGTCCTGAATAGGTCCATTGTGTGTGCTGAAGGGTGAGAATTACAAACATTTCGAATTGCAGATTTTTAAGAGACAGTTAATTGCTGCAGTTTACTAAGGTAAGCGCCACCCCAACTACTAAGTCCATATTGCAATTTTGATTGGACTAGGCCATAATTAACCCTTTTCCTGGTATTAAGAGAGCAATATTTTTTAAGGCGGGAAAGGCAACGGGTAGAGTGTTTGTGTTTGGACCAGTTCAAATTTTTATCTATGGTAACACCAAGATACTTAAAACTATCTACACCTTCAATCTTAAAGCAATCAATACTGCAGTCAGCATTTTTATTGAATGTTTGACATCTTTGGATTGTGCATTGGTTTCTTAGCAAGTCGTTACCCGCGCAGTTATAAGAATGAAATATTTTATTGTATCTGAGTCGGGGTATTCCTGCTTAGTAAGACTGAAAAACATCAACTTAGTTTTGCTACTAACAACAAGTCTATGATAGGCAAACCAACATCTTAGTAGGAAAACGTCATGATTGATGTCAGCGATTAAATCTAACGAACTGGCGGAACAATATGCAATTCCAAGGTCGTTGGCAAAAGCTTTAGTTTTACCCAAGAGTGGAAGTGAAAACAAGGAGTTTATGTATGTAACAAATAGAATTGGGCAAGTACAGAACTTTGGGGCACCCCCAGGTTATTGTTTTTTGAACTGCTTATATTGCTTCCAATTTTTATGTATTACATGCATACTAATAAAGACTTGAAATTAACTCTTCGTGGTTGAGCATGTGCTACGTGGATGAATGAGACTAAAGTGCGCGATGAGCGACAAACAGTAATTTTATTGTAGAGGTAGGAAGGTTGTTTGGTAATTATGATCCTATGCAGATATTTTATTATGCAGCAATTAAGACTGAATGTTTCTTGAATAATTCGAGATGTGATCGTAGCGGTTTAAGCCATATAACTAAGAATGACATTGCTAAAAGCAACGTTGAGTTTCCATATTTTTCAGTACTGACTTCGCAGCAAATTTCGTACCATAGATGAGATTAAGGTGGGTAAAATTAGAGATTGAAGGAGAGGTTTGAACTAATTTCTGAGTGCGCCGTATATTTTTTCAATGCCTGTTCTCATATGGTCATCCCATCTTAACGTATTGGTGTACCAGATACCTATGTTCTTGCAGTTGTTAACGTATTCGAGAATTTCATGTTCAAGTTGGATAGGCGGAAAGAAAGACAAATCGAGCGTCTTTTGTAGATAACAAGACATCTAGATTTTTCGGGATTGAAGTAAGTTTGATTGCGACCAATTGCGTATTATGTCTAGATCACTATTGAGTTTGAAGGCTACATCTTCTACTAAGTTCAGGTTGGAGATCATTTAAAGCTGAGCATCATCTGCATACAAATGAATTGATGATTTTTTTATTAAGGCTGGCAATTCGGTTATAAAAATAGAAAACAACAGTCGGTCTCAAATCGAACCTTGTGGAACGCCCGCAGAGTATTGATAAAGTTCAAAGTCTTACTACATATCATGACTGCTTGCATCCTATCAGACAGGTAGGACTTAATTAGCAATGCAGCAGACGAGGAAAATCCGAAACAATTATCAATGTTATCAAATAATTTCAAGATTTTGAGCCCCAAGTAATAGGAACTCAAATGACAACCATAAAAATATGTAAATATTTAAATAAGAAACAACTAGGAGAAATCGAAAATGGTAAGCGATCGGACAAAAATTTGCTAAAGCTTTTCTACTTGCCTTGATGCAAAGAATGAATGGGAATGCACATTCCCATCTCAACCTTTCAGAAACACCCTGTATATCCAGTAGATCTTTGAAGTTGCAGCTCACCTAACGCTGACATAATCGGTGCCGTGAAATAAGGCCAATTGGAATAAGACCAACTTTCAAAAATGTTCCTTATTTCGCTTTCAAAAAAAGAAATAAAGCAAAGTTTCAACAGTTCGTCTTATGTATGTTGGGAAATAAGACCAATTTGACCATATTTCTCTTTTCCAACGTGAAATTAGGCCAACTTTAGTAATTTATAATTATCCGGATTATCAAGCTACTCTTACAAGTAGGATACGTAAGATTGAAGTTGGACTTATTTCATTTTGCAAAAGAGCTTTAAGACCACCTGCAAACTGTAAATAATAAATTTCTTACGAGTCGATTGCAACATATCTAACAGAAGAATTTACCGTTCGTTGAATTGACAACACAATTGTTTATAAGGTTGGCTTGAAGTTAGTTCATTTACAAAATAAAGTTAGGTGAGATAACAACGTACGTTAGTAAAATATGGAAAGTAGTAGTGATTTAGTAATTCCGTTTTAATTTTGCAAGGATTTTAGGAAAGGAAGTAGTCTTTCAGTACATTCCAGAAACGAAGCACCTAAAATTCTCGTTAATTTTGAACTTTTATTTTCTAAGATTCTTTATGCTAAAAGCTTCGACTGTTCCATTCAGAATTACAGAAAATAATAATTCAAAATAATAAAAAATTCCCGAGAATTTTGAACTATTATTTTCTAAAATTCAAAATGGAACAGCCGTGAGCTTTTACCATAAAGAATTTAAAATTAAGTTTTTCAACCCTCTTCTGACACACAAACATATAAGATGTAGGTAAAACCTAAACAAGTGGCAGCTGTAAGAATACTAACGATAAAGAAGCAATTCTTCACTTCCTTTGCAAGTGTCTGGCTCTAGGCAGGGCCAGACAGCGCGCTAAAGGTAAGCCCTTTTTTGATAACCTAAATAAGTTGAAGCATTTGGGGCATTATCAGTTTTGTCAACGTAATGAGGTGGATTGGAATAATTCTAACTCCTTTTCCGTATACCTATAAGTTAACGCCCGTTTTTACATCCGACACGTCACTTGAGGTGTGGTACCAAAACAACGCTTTTGCGCTAATTATGTTTCAGCACTACTACTTACCTACCTATATAAACAAGAACGCACTTAGAACAAACTTCGGCATTTGGCTTTATTTCACTGACTTGAAGCGAAATTAAGCCAATTTTATCAATTGAAAGCGCAATAAGACCAAATTGGCGTTGTTTCACTTTATCAAGGCCAACTGTTGAAATTTGGCTTTATTACACTTTTCAAAAGCGAAATAAGGCCAATTTTTATAAGTTGGTCTTATTACACTTAGTCTTATTTCACCGCACCGACGTAATCATTTCAAGACACCTATGTTACTTACTGCATTCACATTACTCCCACCTTATTTTTAAAAGTTTTCTTACCTAAAGTGTCACTTAAATAAACCGATGGCAGTTTCACCGAAGATGAGGAATAAAGAGCACCATTGCTCTAAGAAACGCACTTCCTCGGAAGTTGGAGAAATGGGTTGGTTCGAGGGAATACGAGACACTTCTCAAGAAATTTCCCCTTTTGGCAGTATATAGGGACGATAGTATCAGAAAATTGTTGAACAACTTTTATAGAAAGTTAAGTAATAAGAAAGAGTGAAGCAACGAATCTACGACATACGGATTGGGTAGCCACACAAAAAAGTGGTGGCAGGAAAGTTCGAGAACTGAAGAAGGAACAGGGGCAGATGTGTTTTGGTCAAGGACGAAGCACTCAGAACCCATGGCAAGAGTTCCAGCATCTTTCAAACTGAAATATGTGCTATAGATAGATGCATCCAACTCAATCTCGAAAGAAGATACAGCAATACTGTCAGATAGTTAAGTAGCTATCAAAGCACTTGGCTCTTATGCCATTAGGTCAAAACTTGTGTGGGAATGCCTACACAAACTTAATGGATTGGGTAGATAAAACGAATTACGCTTTACTGGATACCCGGTCATGTCGGGATTAAAGGAAATGAAGCAGCAGATGGCTTGGCAGGACAAGGAGCTGCGGAACCTTTCATTGGACCTGAACCATTCTGCGGAATAGATGAACATACTATACGCGAAGAATTCAGGAAACTGGAAAAAGAAGATAGGACAAGAACCTGGAATAACACCGTAGGTCAGAGGTAAGCTAAGAAGCTACTGGCATGTTACAACCGGAAAAGATTCGAAGCTTGTATCTGCCTTGGCAATACTAACATACGACTCCTAACAGGCTTCCTAACGAGGCACTGCAAAATCAGGGATGCACTTACAGAAACTAAGTATAACAAATGAAGACATGAAATGAATCTTGTGGGGCACTGACTCACAAAAGATTAAAATACTTGGGCAAGTACCAAATATCAGACGAGGATATGCCAACCATGGACCCACTTCTTACTCTCAGATTCATAAAAAAAAAACGGGTTTAGAGAGAGAGCTCTAAGGTGAACTATTCTCGCCAAGGCAAAGTAAGAGTAAATGAAAAACACAATTCCGAAAGAATTGTATTGCACGGAGAACTCTTACGAGGGAATAAACCTCTCCAAGGTACTAGCAGGGGGCACAATAGACCACTAGGTCGCAATGCAAAATAACTTCATACATATAATAATAATACCCTAAACGTACCGATGCATATGAGTATAAAAATAGAAAGTATTGAAAAACGAATCCATGGTGTATATACTACTGAAGCATAATATATGCGTGACTTCTAACCACACAAGAGAAGGTTTCATGTCAACCCTTAGAAAGTCTTAGCGTCCTATATATTAGAAAACTAGCTTGATATTATGCCATAAACAAATAAGACTGTACATGCCTTATCTGGAGGATCAAAATTGAATTCCATTATAGAATCCAAACCGCAAATTATAAGAATCAATACACGTGTTACCTTAGATCAAACGTAACCCATTCGAATTCAACACAAGGAACATTTCTGTCCGAAGTCGAATGCCATGCTAAAATTCATGAATATTCTGTCACTTTCTTTCACAACGACTAAGTTAACGGTGACTTTTAATATTCCATTAAGGAATTAAGTTAATTCAGTCGATCAGAACGCCCTCTTGCATGCAATTAACTACTAATTAACTTCTATGAGCTTATTCTAGGGATAATTGAGGGCGAATAGAACTTCATTGGATGATGTCCAGATGTGCAAATACATATACAAAATTTCGAAAAAATGAGAGAGATTCCTGATGTGATATAAAAGTACATATTTATATTACATGTACATTGTGCATCACTTCATTCTTGACCTTATAGTATTCCACGTCTTAGATTTCAATTGCCAGATTTGCATCCACCCAATTTAAAAACTTCGACTGCCAATTCCAGTACCTTAGAATATAATGGATTCACATAACAAAAGCTCCTTGCCAAAAAATGTTTAAGGAAAAAGGGCGTGCAGGATACTTCATAATGTTGTACAAAGCATCGAATCTTGTCAATTTTGAAGGGCATTCATACTTTGAGTGCTCCAGAAACACCCTTTCTATTACTGACCTTCCCATTCAAAAGAATACTATCCTTACAAGGGAAAATACTGATAAAAATATATAAATATTTCACCTCCTCAGTTTTAAGGAGAGATTACAGATGAAATGTAGAGACAGGATTTGTGTTCTCCATTCATGTTCTTTTACTTAGTGAATGAACGTTGAAGTTCTCTTGATATGTCTTTTCTATAGCCATGTTCTCATGTCTCAACAGCTATACTGTAGGCAGGTGTGGATAATATAACTTCTTAACACAGATTTGGCTGCAATGGGAGTCGAATTGTACTCAGTGTTGCAGCATTTTCTGTTTTTTTTTTTAGTTAAATATACTAATTATTACCTGGTGGCTTCTAAAACCACATTTCGTGGACTATATTAGGTACCTATCCCTCTTGGTTTCTTTTACGTTTCTATCTCCAGCCCTGCTTTAATATTCAAAATATTTCCACGATTGGTCCACATTCCCTTAAAGAACCTTCGTACATAGGTATTCCAAACACTTCAAAAATTAGTATTTCACTAATTAGATAGGTATGCCCTCCACGTGTGTGCATTCGATTAATATCTAATGAGATTAAATTGCTCGGAAATTAAATAACTGAAATAACTCATTAGCCTTAAGCTGGAATTTCGATCGATTTAAGTTGGGCATCACCACAACATCTTCATTCACTAAGTGAAAAACAATAATTAATCATCTGGCATGTTAAATCTATGCATATGTGTTAAGAACATTATTATACCTAAATCCCACAGGTATTATTAATTATGGTGCACCACAAACGCTTGGTAATCACTAGGGGCAAGCAATACACCCATGTATTGTGTGCATAGGTATTTTTAAAGCTTATTAGCTCATAAATATTGTTTACATAAATATCAATCAAGATTTTGCTTGGCTCTTTATATAGAAAGATTTGGGGGGCGGTTTTATAATGACGAGCAAATAAACTCGTAATGCAATTTACCGCTTTAATTGTTTTTGTTCCTTAAAATTCCTTAAAATATATTATAATATTTATATAGAAAGCCTTGTTGAAGGCTTCGTTTTCATAAAATTTGCGTTTAAAATCACAGCTACTGAAGAACAAAATCCTAACTAATAAAATCAGAAAAAAATGAATGGTAAATGCTTTTGTGTAACGATAATTAGCACTTCTATTTGAAATTCAGATTGGGCAGTTTGAGGTTAGTTTAACTAGTATTAGTTTAAGAATAAAGAAAATCCTGTTTAATCGTCAATCTGTTCCGGACACCGGGCGCCGTTTAGTACACTACGAAAGACAATTAAGAAACCCAAAAGAACAATCTGCATGCTACAAACTGTGAATCAATTTGAAATAAAAGCAAACCATGCAATCCTCCACCGACTGATTATTGCAACTTCTTCAAGTGATACAAGGAGATGGATCTAGGCGGTTGGTCTTTCCATATAAACTTCGTCAACCCCATTAGTTAAATTAGCTCGTCCAAAACAGAAGCGAGCTCCTACTATGAGCCTTACTGTGCAAATATAGAGCATTGAGAGATTTGGTTATGCTCTACAACAGAAGCTTAGCTTGGTGTAAATGGCAATTAACAGACAGCCTTGTGAATATCCGCAAACACTGCCTTAACCCTAGGATGGGCAGCTGTTTGGGAGGCGGTAAGATAGCCTGCTGGGCCTCTATAGGCCCATATGAATATTGTCTAGGCTGGTGTGCCATTGGTCTTGTATATGGTATAAAAACGAATTTGAATAAAGAAAAAAACGATTTTGTATCAGTTCAGGTATAAATTTACTATTTCTTGTGCAAGGTTAAATACAAAACGTAGCTTTTTTCTTTTTTTTTTTTTTTTTGCTTGGCCAAGGGATGTGGTTATCTTCCAGATCTCCCAAGATACCAGTAGAAAGCACGATTCGCAAGTCTGAATATTCGACGCCAGGAATTCGCCTACGTACTAATACACACCCTGCACACTTCCACCGCTCTCCCCGCGGGACTGCCGTAAGGTATTACTTCACGGTACGGGTTAGCAATTAATGACATGCTTCTTGTATTGCTGCTTTTGTTCTCCTTACTCTCTCAATTATTCGGAAATCTTTTTGCACATCCGTCATGAGTGTACAAATTACCAGTCAATTCTCCTCTGACCGCAGCATTTGGTCTATAAGGATTGGTGGACTTGGTGGGATATTCCTCCATTCTGTGAAGCGATCGCAATGGAATATTGCGTGCTCTGTATCTTTCTCTTGGTCTGGACAATGTGGACATAGAGGTGAGTTATCATGTCCAAATATGTGTAAATATTTGCGATAGATATCGTGACCCGATAGGAACTGCGTAAGGTGGTAGTTGCAGTCCCCATACACTCGCTTGGTCCAGACCTCAATGGTGGGGACAGCTTGTAGGTTATGTAAATATATGTGAAAAAAGAATAGAAATTCAGTTATTGGCAGCTCAGGCATTGCATGAAGACCGTGTTTCAACTTTTCTATGTCGATATTTTGCTTTGGCACGTACGAATACAAGGCATATTTTTCATTGTAAAAATCAAACAATGTCTAATACAATGAACGATTTTTTATTTTTTTTAAATCAGCCGAAACGAAACGTTTGTTTAAGCGAACAGTGACCACAATAGCGAGTCCGACTTGAAGCAAATGTTCGGCCAAAGATTCACTGTCTGTGAAGAAATTACGTCAATAGAAAGAGCGCCCTGAATTATGATAACATTGGATCAATACAACATCACATACTACAAACGAAAACATATGCGCTTACTCTGGGCCTACTTTGGTCCAGCGATTAATTTTCGATATTCACACGTGAAAACTTTTTTTTTTTCGACCAATCGGGCCCGAATGACCCGGATTTGGTTTGGTTGTGCTCAGCAAATATCGCCGCAAGAAGTCAAGGAGTTTCGGGCCGATTTATTTGACAACAAAACTATTGCATATATTTAAACTCAAAATGGGCTTGATTAGGCCCAGACGCCTATCCTAGGGTTAAAAATATTTCAATATTATAGGTGCTGAAATAAAATTGCAGTTGATTGCATCGGAGGGTGAGAATATACACACATACAATTTGGAACTTTCAGAGGAAACTTAACATATTTTGTGGATTCCGACACGGTAGAGCTTTTTTTCCAATCTTCTCTGTTGAAAATATTTGTACTCTATTTTGTGTTTAAAATTAGAATGAGAGTAACGTATTTAGTTGTTCCTGGTATCATGACCTAACGGATTATAATTTGTCCATCATTTTAAAATGCAGGGCACTTATATCCATGAACTTACCATATGTCGTTTGCTAAAGTCAAATTTAGTTATTCGCAAAGTGAAGAGTTTTCGCGGGTTGATTTAAATTAGCAAGGGGAATTGTGAAAGTAGATTTGGCTAGGGCACGTACATACATATTACGCCATATAATCGAATGTGCATGACCATGACTGTATACATCTGGTGGTCTATTCTTTAACATTGAATCTATTTATCGACGAAGGCTTTTAGGCTACATAAAAATGAAACTACAAAAGAGATTTAAACATTTTGATAGACATTTTGGTGAATGTACTCGTATAATACTTGTAGTAATCCTAACCTAACTCGCGTTCAACAAAAAATCGATAAGAAGTACCTACCTAAAATAAAATAAAATAAAACAACAACATAATCAACACAGAATGATTTATTGTAAGTGTTCAATCACGTACTAGGTCAAGTCGCCCTTTACATAGCGTATAGACCAAAATGCTTCCACAAAAACTTAACCTCTCTTGGGAGCATTCACTGGAAAATCTATTAAAAAGGAATTCCACAGAATAAGGCCATTATGTGCCACACAAAATAAGTGGTATTATGGGTGCAAACACATCCCACACATACCAACTACAATCGTCTCAGTTATGGCAAAGCATCCAACGAAGCATGAAACCCTTTTAAAGAGGTGATTTCTATGCCGACATAACTAGATGCATTCATTTGTCTGGGAGCTTGGTTTCTCCTAACTTTTACTCTGCTGCAGACAGAAATTGTCTGCATGATGTGTTTGGTTTTTTGGGGATGGGAATATAGGAACCCGTTACTACAAATGAATAAAAAAGAGTATCTACATACCTGCAGCAGGTCTGAGTTGGATTCCTTATGATCTTTGAGTTAACATACTGCTGAGTAAATGCAACTGTGGCTAAACTTGTAGTACAAATAAAAGTGAATATGGCAGAAAAATGAAGACAATGGGAAAAATAAAAGGAAAGGGGATAAATAAGTAATAATCTGGTACGTGCTCTTTCTAAAAATAGGTTTAGCAGTTTAAAACCAAATATTTTCACCGATAGTTTGAGCTTCTCAAGTCTTCCAACAAAATCTCTTTACCACTAAAATGATGATACTATGGAGCTTAGATCCCACCACCATCCATCCTATAAAACCCTAAACTGTCCAATTAATTTTCCATGACCAATTTACTTGTACTTATTTTTCTCTCTAAATGATTGTGTACGGTACAATTAGTTTTACGGCACACAATTGCTCAAATTAAATGCAATCCCCCTTTTCATTTAAGTCGTGATATTTGCCATTATACGAACGTACCTTATTCTCTTTAAATGAACAACGTTTTGTTCTGCTCGGAACAAAGGACTTCAAACGTAACTTCTGCCTGAGATAAAATGCCATACTTTGCTGCTATGAAAAGGATCATGCGATGCTTTTCTTATGTGAAAGGGCAAATCTATTTTAGTTCGTGATGAATAAAAAAAATGTAATTAAATCTCTTCAAACTGATGGCTGTTTGTCAGGCTATTTATTTTTTGTCATGAAAGAGACGAGGTGGCTAACTAATAGAACTTTGGAATAGGGACATCGAAAATGTTTGGTCTTTTGAAACAGGAAGAGGGAAAGCCAGTATCAAAGAAAGAGGATTTGAAAGATTTTAATTGTAAAATCTTGATACATAGGAAGTGATGTTCTTTAAACCTAATCCATTTGAAGCACTTAACAAAACAACTGGATACATATTTTACCTACTTCTAATAGAACAAATGTCTTCAGGTGAATACTGAACGTACTTAACCCTTCTGTCAATGAGGGTCTGGCCAGACCTTTTCCATTTTCGAAACAATTTTTTCCTAATTGATTGTGTAGCTATCTTTACCAAATTTCCTGACTTTGTCAGCGTACATATTTTTAATGCTTTAGTGTGGACATTAAATTGTAAATCTAAATGGGTGAGAAAAAAAAAGTTTTTCTACAACAACCCCTAGAATCAATGGAATAGGTCTGGCCAGACCTTGCTACATATTGTATGGAGAAACGTATTTATTTAACATTTCATACAAAAAAAAAACTAAGGTAAACTAAGTCCGTCAAGTAATTATTAGTTTTGTTTAGTGCATATATAAACAAAATAAATTATTACGGTATTTTGCAAAAATATGCAACCGCCTGGAGTTTTCCACTAATTACTAATGCTTATGACGTATGCAGGCCATTGGGTCACTTGAAAATTCCGTATTTGATTGTAAATCTTTTATTGCCTACGACTTCCAGATAATTAGATCATTAGTGAATTTTACAGTTAGTTATTTTTGTTCAGTTTGTGGGTATATATGAGTGAAGCAATTCTGTTTTACAACAAACATAAAGTTGGCGTCGACGTCTTGGATCAAATATTGGGAGAATATACATGTAAACGACGGACGAAGCGACGCCCATTGGCTTTTTTCTACAACATGTTGGATGTCGCAGCATTGGCATCTTTCATAATTTACAAAAAACTAAATGATATGAGTGCAACGAACAAAACCAATGCACGTCGACAACTTTTGCATTCTTTGATTGAGCAGTTAGTAACCCCTCAGATCGAAGCAAGGATGAACGATCCAAGGACAATATGAGTGTTTTCCGTTCGGAACTGCATCGAATCATTCTTCGGAGCACCACTGCAAAATAGGATTCCACAGGCCAGCAGTAGCCAGACATCAACGGGCCAGAAAAAGTCGTGTAGAATTTGCAGAATAAACGATAAAATATAAAAGAAAATCAGATTTGCATGCACTGCCTGCGAAGAGCCTGTCTGTTTACAACACAGTATTCAGTTACATATGTAAATGCCATAAATGTGTAAATCAAGAAAATACTTCGTAATATGAATGTTATGTAAAAAAAAAAACTTTAAATTAAAAATAAAAATAATAACATGTCCAAAATAACAAAAAAACTTCGATTATTTCATTGAGTTCCATCAATTTTCATACAAAATGTATGAAGGTCCAGCCAGACCTATTCCATTGATGGGAAGGTTTTAAAACATCCATTGACAGAAGGGTTAAGATGAGTTGTTGTTAAAAACCTTCTCTAAAGAATTGACGCTATTCATTGAGGATTGGAATTTATTATAGTAGAAATCAGTTATAACGATATCGAAGGGATCTCAGAATTATATCGTTATAGCCGCTGCATTATAATATCTGGTACAAAAAAAAATATCAAAAAACCGAAAAAAAAAAACAATTTATTAAAATAAATCATTCGAAATGCTTAAGAAATTTGCCGAGAAAAAATCACTAATTTGTGATTATATTTTTACATTTGGTTGTGGAAAATATATTTTGAGGAGAGTTGTCCAATGTTTGGATACCAACGTTTGGAATCGAATTGGAAACGGCTCATACAGAATTTAGGATCATGAAACGGTTCAGTATTACCACTGCAGTAAGCGCCACCACATGCCTCAGCTACCATTAATGGCATCAAGAGCCGCAATCTTATAATCTTGCTTGAAGTCAACGTGTTTCAAGATTTCTAAAATCGGCAATTTGCTGGACTGAGTCTTAAGTAATTTTATGATTCCTTGATCCAAAGATTGCAAAACAGATGTAGTATTGGGGGACAAAAGTGCGAGTTTGATAGCTTTTAAGGATTGGATGTGTAGATGTGCCGCACAATTATTATCCACCAAAAGTAACATTTTCCTCTTTTTTGCTAAAAGCTCTCTATCCCATTCATGCAAGACTTTTTCGAAAATAATAGACATAGGGTGGGGTTGTAACATTAACAGCGTGGAGTTTTAGATTTGCCAATAACGAGAAGTTTTCTTTTTTCTGTTCCCGTCAAATTAGCAGATACTAAGACTGTCAAATATTCCTTAGGCATTTTCCACCCATGCATTTATCTCGTCTGAATTTACGAGTTTTATCGCGTCATTATGTAAAAGAATCCAGTTTCATCGGCGTTAAAAATATCGTCGTCCTCAAATCCCTCCCAAAGCTTGGGGAATACTGTGGTCAGCCAATCTTCGCAAACAACTTGTAACACGCCAGCAGCTTCCCTGCTTATTTTTCCGAAAACGATATTATGACGTACCCGAAACCTTTGTATCCAACTCATAGAACAAACAAAGACTTTTAAACCCAATAACTTTCAATATCCTCGAACTTTCCACTTCGCATCATTGTAACCGTAGTACAAATTACTTTAAGTTGAAGGGTGTTTTGCAGGGACTTTGAAAATACATCGTTTTTTGCAGTCCATCCGGTCTATTCGGTCCATCCGGTATAGCACTATTGAGTAAGTCAATTAGAATCATGCAGATTGTGGACATCGATTGCAACTTTATTAGATATGTTTACGATATCAAAAACATCCATATACCCAAGTGGATGTCTTTTTTGAATTTCCAGATATTTATTTTTAAGACAGTTTTAAAGCATGCTTATTTATTAGACTACCTGTCAAAACCATTCTTACTAGTCGAGCTCCTGCATCAAGTCGTCTATTTCAAACAGATCACGTTTCCCAAAGCCTTCGAAACGTATTTCCAAATACATGCTGATGAGGAATTCTCCGGTTAGGATAAGGCTCACTGTATCTTTCCCGTGCTCTATTGGAACTTCCGTTACACAGCCCATAAACGTAAATAATATGTGCTCGGCTTCAAAAATTAAACTGATGAATTTCATTTTATTTTCTAATCTTTTACACAATTTTTCTTAGGTAAATTTTCCAACTAAGCCTGCAACCTAGCTCTTTCTGTAATTTTAAGTGAAAATGGAAATGGAAATTACGGTTTTGACAGGTATTCTAATAAATGACCATGCTTTAAAACCTTCGTAAAGTCATACATTATTAAAAAAAATATTGCAAAATTATGAATAGGTAAAAAATCGCTCTAATTGTCAACTGTCTGTGGTTAGAAAAGTAGGTAAAAAATTATATTTTCGTTTTTTACCTGCTGCAGCTTTTCCCAAGTATCATAAAATCTATGAGTTTTTCAGCATACTTATCGCAGATATTTATTTTTACTATTGTTGCGTACATAAGATAAAAATAATAAAACGATATATTTATTACGCATTATTAAACATTATTAAAAATTTAACAGACTTAAAAATAATCAATCAATTTTATTTAAACGCAGTCAAAAGGAGAATTATTTTTTCTAAAATGAAAGCCCTAAATAAATTTTATGTAGTAAGTATTGGCGGAGAAATTTGTGTTAGCATGGGTCAAGGTACACCAAAGTAAGTATTTTCTTAAATTCTCGGTAAATGTTGTCCGCATTGGAGATAGACAATTGCTGTAGAACGATTTTTTTTTCTCAGGTTATACCCAAGAATTATTTCCCATAGTATTGACATTTAACTTGGAAACACCCCGTATATATATGTATATAATATATATGTATATATATATTACCGGTCGAACCCGATTTCGGCCCAAACTGGTTTGCCCTAGGCCAAACTAGTATATCCTGACATGCGTAGGCATAGGACAAACTAGTTTGGCTTAATACTTTAGGCTCAACTAGTTCGACCTAGGCCAAACTGATTTTGAATTATTATTCAAGTAAACTAATAGTTAAACTTAAATAGCAATCAATTAGATGAGCAATATTTATTCAAATATAAAAAAAATAAATATTTTGCGCAACAGCTCTTTAAGTCCCAGAGCATAGCTTCTCACAACCACTCATGTTGTGTGCATTATATTTTTCACACGAATGGAAAGGGACATACAGTTTGGTGCCGTA
Source organism: Brachypalpus laphriformis (assembly GCA_945910035.1). NCBI lineage: Eukaryota > Metazoa > Arthropoda > Insecta > Diptera > Syrphidae > Brachypalpus > Brachypalpus laphriformis. The sequence goes on from OX246753.1 coordinate 43,688,188, forward strand.
TCCGAAGGGCAATTTCGTTTGAGAAGCTTTTTCGAGACAACAATACTCTCGGATGTTTGTTAGACGTTCGCGAGAGGTGGGACCGTGAAAAAACTTTTTGGTATTTCCTGGGATTCGAACTTGGAATCTCACGCGCTGCGGTCCAACATACAAACCACTTACGCCACGGCACCCACTTTGATCAAATATAGTCTACTTAATTATAAAACACGGTATTGATTAGAAATGACAACACTTGTGAAGAACTATAAAATAAAAATTACCTAATCAGTATTTCTCAGTTTGTTTTTGTATTAAGCCATGAACTTTTAAAGCTAATATCTTTCGAAAATATGTGCAAAAATTCAAATGAATTTTTAGAGTCAAACTAAAATATGTTTATGTTTTTATTTTGTCACTTGCAACGATTCAATCAGTATGGCCTAGGTCAAACTAATTAGGCCTAAAATATTTAACTTTACTTTATAAACTGGTTTATCCTACGCATGCCAGGATATACTAGTTTGGCCTAGGACAAACTAATTTGGTCTGAAATCGGGTTCGGCCGGTAACATGCATATGTATATATTTTCTTTTCTGTTAGAATATTTTCTTTGAAACTTTTTCGATATTTATATTTCTGGATCGCTTTGTGGGAAAATATTTATAAAAACCATTGCTAACACAACTACAACAATAACTCACCAACTATTTAGGTACTAGGGGTGATTGATAAGTACCTGTTAGGCAAGAAAAACCTTTTTTTTAAACAATTTTATTTTATTTTTCGACATAGTCTATTTCTACCTCGACACATTTAGGTTTTGTCGAACCCTGCAAAATATGTCTCAGTTTCGGCAATGACCTCCTCGTTTGTTGTGAATCTCTTTCCGCCAAGCCATTTTTTATATTTGAAAGCAAAAAAAAATCACATGGGGCCAAATCTGGAGAAAACGGTGGATGCGGCAGTAATTCGTAGCCTAATTCCATCAATTTTGCCGCCGCGACGTGACACGAGTGAACCGGTACATTGCCGTAATGGAACAGAACTTTTTTCTTTGCCAATAATATTTAATATTTAATATTGTTCTGTAATCGTTCTTCCATTTTGCAAATAATCAATGTAGATTATGCCCTGAGAATCCCAAAAAACAGTGGCCATGACCTTTCCGGCCGATGGGACTGTTTTCGCCTTTTTTGGTGCACGTTCTCCGCGTGCAGTCCACTGTTTTGACTGTTCTTCCATTTCAGGCGCATATTGATGGACACAAGTCTCATCAACAGTCACATAGCGGCGCAGAAATTCCTTCGGATTGCGATTAAAAAGGTCCAGATTCTGCTGTGAACTGGTCATTCGAATTTGCTTGTTGTCGACGGTGAGCAAACGCGGCATCCATCTTGCAGATAGCTTTGCCTTACCCAAATGTTGATGCAATATATTCTGCACGCGTTCAAATGAGATGCCTATGGTCTCAACAATCTCTCTTATCTTCACTCGCCGGTCTGCCAATATAATGTCATGGATATTGTTGACCATTTCATCCGTAGTCGCTTTAATTGGACGACCTGGACGCTCTTCGTCTACGACGGATGTACGACCACGCTTGAATTCATTGAACCAATATCGAATTGTTGTCATCGAAGGAGAAAGGTCCCCATATACGGTGTCCAACTTTTCTTTAATTTCACTATACGTTTTCCCATCTAAAAACAAGAATCTAATCACCGATCGGAACTGCACTTTTTCCATAATTAGAAAAAAATTAAACTTGCTCACTTCCAACTGCTACTACAACAAAATTAATCAATGAATTTATTTGAATTTTTAACAGTCGTTGTTTGACAGATGACACTAAACAATGATATATAAATTTTAAATCAGTGCTGTTATGTGTCTTCAAACACGTACTTATCAATCACCCTCCGTAAGTTACCAAAATCTGATTTATTTGTTGTCATGGATTCAAAACGTGGTCAATTTTACCACAATAAGGTAAAATTATTTGTCTGTTGTCCGTGCAAAATTCTGTCAAAATGGACGACAGCCGTGGTTCCATTGGTCATAGGCACATTGCCTCAGGTTCTTGCAACGACATCCAATATAGATACCACTTTTTTGATTTCATCAGCAACTTTTCGCAAAGGACTGCTTTCTTTTTTCTTTAACTAATAAAGTCACTATCCTTTTCCAGTTTTAGATTCAGAATCCTACCTAAAACTATTTTAAAATTGCTACTAACATTTTCGCTATCTTCGCAGCTGTGCATAAAAACAAAATCTGCTTCAAGTTTGCAAATCAAAGGCAGTCACTTGATGTTTATGAACCCAATTGGTACCAAAAGATCTGCAATGGTAATGCAATGTTAAGATATGTTTTTACAATTATGAACTCACCCAAATTTCCTACTTACTAGGTATTTTGCAGATTTTTTTCATCTGTGCTGTCTAAAAGCTCATTCGATCATCTACTTATTAGTATGTGAATGAAAGAACGCCATTGTTATTTCTCCACGTTTTTCCTATATAACAATTTCAATAAATCACCATCACAAACAGCAACAGCAAACGCTTTCATTGAAAGAAAATCTGAGCGCATATTAGGTCGCCTTTTTAAAAACTAATTTCTCAGTCTATCAATTCCCACCATCAATCACTAGGGGGAAAAAACAATCAGTCGCTTCCATTCACTGTCTGTACTCTACCTAAACCTTTATAACATTGTTTGTGAATCCAATTTTGACCAAAAGGATCCAAGAGAGCTGAACATTTTTCAGACAGAAACAAAAATTGATTGTGACAAAAGAAGATCAAAAGATTTAACGGGACCAAAAAAGGATTCTCCTTCGCTTAGATGATTTATTTATTCTGCAATCGAATTATTTATGGCAACCCTTTCTCCAACAATATCCAATATCCAACACTCCAAAAAGAGAAAACGGAAGGAAACCTTTTTCTCCCAGACCACATGTAGACTTCTGCTTTTATCTTTAATGGATCTGGGGGACATTTTTGGGGAACAATTTCCATTGTCTCTCCCCAGTGATCAGGCTTCACTCTATACATTCATTTGCACAGCCTGGCTCACCCATAGATGGTTTTGAATTAAGTTTACCACCCACTAAGAGTAATCAAGGGTGTATACCGAAGAGAACATAGTTTTACGAAATGTAATTAAAATAGATGGCTACCTGTATGTACTTGTCATACAAGGTTTTCCCGCAAGTCCTGGGATGCAAGACTAATTTCGCAAATTAATGGACTCGCATAAAGTTAAAGCCTAGTCGCTTATTCTGCTTGAGGCATCATTTATCAAAAGGCTAGACAGTAGAGAAGGGGATTCTAGGCACACTGTCTCCTGAACGAGAAATTGAACGTATGATGGTGCTGGAAATATGCAAATATTTGCTGCAATAAGGATAATGAAACTCAATCTTCTATGTAACCTGCTAACTTTTGACGGACGAAGTTTGAATGCGGAAACGAGTCTGCTAGGGATTTTAATTAAAAATGTTGAATATTTTAATGATGCTGGTATAACAATTATTCAAGTTTCTATTTTGTTTGCTAGTTGATAAGAATGTCATCTTATTCGTTCTTAAGGCGACCATGTTTTCCTTTTCACCTATCAGAGGAAGGACAAATCATTTATTTATTTATTTTTTTCAAATGTACTAAAATAATGTAACCAGGAAATAGGTTTTTTTTTTGTATAGAACTACATTTTTTTGCGACTTTTAGATAGTTCTGTGTAATCAAATTGGTAGAATAGTCTAATTCAAAAAACTGGTACGCATTTAGGGTAAAAGCCTTAAAATCCTTGTAGCTAATTCCGTGTTTTTAATAGACGTAGATAAGTATGCATATATTATATATTAGAGTTAGTGTACTGTCGTGGTAATTGTTCATACATCAGAACTTATGCGAAAAGAACATTTAAAAATGTATGTCGAAAAATCCTCATTTAAGAGAGGTTTTATCATCTTCAATTGATGACTAGACGTGGATGGGAGGCTCTGTCATATAATTTCTTCGAGCAATGTGTTATTTCGCGATTCTTTGTCTTCAGGAGTGTTATTGAGTTTTTAGAACTCACACTATATGCATCATGCATTCTCTGCATGATTTCTTATTTTTATTTGGTTTGCCTATTTTGCACCGCTTTCGGTGTAATGCATCGCTAAATGCTAATTTTGGCATAAGGGATTTCAATATAAGAGGGGCACCAAAAAAATAATATTTGGCAGCACCCAACATGATATATTGAACATGTATTTTCCCGCTTAATTTATTCCGAATTATAAAGATACATTGAAATATGTAGTTCATAACTTACTTTTTCATATTCGCCGGCAGATAAGGTATTATATTGTGTTGTATTGTGTCTGACGGGAGTCATCCGAAGACGACTAACACGTAGACCTGATAGTCCATTGTACTTTAGCATAGCCACTCGCTCTCTGCCATTCAGCGATTATGCACCGAACCACGAAGTCTAAACCTGTCCATAGCCTTCACAAAATTAAGGAGGCAATGTTGAATTTATTTCCTCGGAAGCAGTATTTGTTTAAGATCATTCTGCTGCAGGCAGCATTCACATAGACCCGAGCTTCTTATAACAATGGTCTGAAAATGCTTGTTTAAGAAACTAAAGGCACTGATGAGACTCACGAAGGTTCTCAAATCGCGTATGTTGAGTGCGAGCAGATACCAAGCCATGCGCTCTTTTGGATCATCTTTTAATATTGTAACAACACGTCGTTCCCCGCCACTGCGGCGCGACATATTATAACAACAGTCAACACATCATCCACTGTGCGCCGTCGTGGCGCGCCGCAGACACTTGTCTGCAACTGGGTTGTTTTCTTCCTGCACGAGACACACGAAAGCGGAGTTGTATTTTGGCATTGTAAAGGAGTTAACGTACGGCTCATGAATTAAGTAAATAAGAAATAAAGTTAATAAGAATAAATTGTGCGTTTTATTTGTAACAATTTAGTAGTGGGATATACTCAAAGATAAAGTTACGAAGTGACGAAATAAGTACTGGTGTTTTTTTTTTTTTAAAAAAAAGGGATAAACGATAGACGTGAGTTTTGTTCATATAATATATTTTCATTGCGTATGCGTACATCGTTAATTTTGTGCAAAAAAAAAAAAAGCAAAAGCGAAACGAAACGAAACGAAACGAAACAAAATAAAGGAGACGTGTATCGAAACGTAACGTAGGTACATAAATTAAATTTTTATAAATTAAAAACTTTAAAAAAAATATTTTTTCTGAGGAGAAGCCTCTTTATTCCATGGCAAAAAATTTCAAACTGAACTTAACAACAAATCAAAATAAACTTAACACCTAACTAAAACTACGGGCACGTTGGGGAATATGGGCAAATGAAAGATATGGGAAAATATGTGCAATGGGATATTGCTCCAGACGTCGAGTCAGCAACTTGAAACTAGAGCGTGATTCTGTTGGAGTGTGGGAATGTGCTAAGGTGCGGATATGATGGGATAAAGTATGTTGGGAAACACGAAACACGAGCGTGATTCTGAGGTAGATGGGAAAAGGTAGGAAAAATAGAATAGGAACATGAATGCGGAGCGTGATTACGATGTGGCGTAAGATGGGGTGTTAACTCCTCCCCGCTTAAATTCAAGCGTCCTCGCTTGATAGTTTTTAGAAGAACGGAATCTGATGGATCCTGACTGGTCTTGGCGGTGATATTTCGTCCTGGGCTTGGGTTGTAATTTGGTAAGATGCGGTATGTGTTGCCGTTGCCGATGTTTCTTCTGTTGTCTTTTTGTTTTCTTTGTCGAGAGTATTGGTAACTTGGGCTTGTCTTGATGGTACTTGCTTCGGCTCTTTGTTGTTTTCCTCAAGCACGTTGGTGATTTGGATTTGTGTTGATCGTCTTCTCCTGATGAGTCTCGCTATGAGACCCGAGACAAACATAAGTATGGCTATTGTTATTACGAGGTTTGTTATCATAGTAGTACGGTGTTTCGATTCTAATAGTTTAATACTCTCAGTGTTGTTAACATGTAGTTCCTTTAGCATTTCCAATGATAACAATTCTTCTATATCTTCGGCTGTGGAAAGTTGTACTATGACGGGTAGTGGTTTCAGTGTAGAAACTATAACATCGGATGCGAAGGTTTTATTCTCAATTTTTATTGTGGAATTTTGGAATCTCAGAATGAATGTGCCGCTTAGTTCCAAAGTATTATTGTTGTCCTGTAGCAGTGTGCCGTTAAATTGGTTGAGTAGAATTACACCCGGAGAAATCTCGTCGACTGTTGAAACATGTTGGTTGTTGATTTTGGTACAGTTCGCTTTCATGCTTTGGAGAAGGTTAGGGATACAGGATGTGCCGCTTAGGTCTACAAGATTATGATTAGGACAAATTGCTAAATTATTATATGACTTACAATCTAGTTTTATTCCATATATTGTGTTTTGACATTTTAGTATGTTTTCATATTCAAGTTTATTTATAAAATTTGTTTTCTTTACGGGTTTAATTAAAATTTTACTACAAGTGTTTAATGCTACGCTTGGTATGCTTACAATGTAAATTATTGAACTTGAGTTTGTGGCTACTTTGATTTCAGCAAGATTTAATGCTTCATCGATTGTTTCATAAGGAAAGTTTTCGTTCTTAAGTACATCTTTAGCTATATTTATTTCTGCTAAAGATAGTATATACGAGTTAATGACTCCTCGTTTCGCCCAATGTATGGCGTATTCTATATTTATAAGTTCCTCCTTGAGTAACTTAATTTTCTGTTGCGTAATTATTACAATATTATTCTTAAATATATCATGGGTTGACATTTTCTTCAGAATTTCATTAGTGACATTAGTTATTTTGTTTATATCGTTAATTATATCTCTATTTACTAAAACTTGCTTATTGTTATTCCTTAATACGTTATTGATTTTGTTTTTGACAATTCGGAAATCGTCATGGTCAGGATTGCCTGCGATCCACTTCCATGCGGTTCCTATGAAATTTAGTGATCTCTTATTTCTATATTTTGGTTTAAGTCTATCTATTAAGTTATTTATTTGTGTTAATTCGTGGAGTAGGAAAGGATAGGAAGGATGATTTTCGTTTATGCGATGTTCTATTGTCTCTTTTATGTTGGTTATCAGATGTTCGCATGGTTCCAGGTCTATAATATGGACTATCTTGAAGTTTCCAGTTTGAATCTTTGCCATTCCTGTCTCAATGGCAACTAGTTCACTTAATGAGTAGTCTAAAATTTGCACTTCGGCTATGCAGCCTATAATACGAAGCCTAGGGAGAGAAAGAAAATGAATGATGATGATTTTAATTGCGGATATGGCTTTTATGCACAATTTTTCCGCTTTCCGTTAAAACCGTGGAGTTCCTATCTTCCTTTACTTTTTCTTCTTTAAACCTGTAGGAAAGTTTGGTTCCTAATCTTTTGTTTATTTTCACGTAAATTATCTGTCCCGGTAAATACTGTTTGGCATCTTGCTTTTTCCTATTGTGGTAGCTGATATCCTTTTTCTGCTTTTGACGCAGTTTCTCCAGATTAGCTTCCCTAGTCTTTTCGTAATCGTCGGGGGTAAAATTGACGTTGCGTCCGAAAAAGAGGTCTACCGGCTTTTTGTTCGTAGTTGAATGAATACTATGATTGTATTCGTTCACCGCTCGTTGAAGTAGTTCTTCGAAGTTACGCTCGGTTCCGTTTCCCTTGAGGCACCTCATTATTTCCGTTAAGGTTGAATGAAAGCGCTCAACTTGTCCGTTTACCTCGCTTTTATACGGCGGTGTCGTAAAGACATTTATGCCAAGTTCATCTCTCATCATAAAGAGTGTTGAGGCTGAATTCAACGACGGTTCGTTGTCGATAACGATTGAGTTTGGTACACCAAAGGCAAAGATTAACTCTCGCAGAGGTTGTCTTATATCTTCTGCAGCTCTACTTTTTAGTATTTTGAACTGTGCATATTTTGTGAACTTATCTAATGAAGTTAATACAATTCTCTTATCGGTTAGGAAGATATCAAAGTGGACGGTATGTCCTGGATATGTCGGGAGAGGTGTTTCCCCAAGTTTCGGTTGATTGGGGTGTCTTTCGTATTTACTTTGCTTACACACTGAACAGATATTTGTGATGCGTTTTATTTTGCTCATCATAGAAGGAAAATAGTATTTTTCAAGAATTTGGAGCCTATTTTCTTTCGCGTTTCTATGTGCGCGGTTGTGAGTTTCTATTATTATAATTTCTTGATCTTGTTGGCTAAAGATATCCTCTACCTGTACTTGCGTAAATCTAACCTTATACGTTTTAAAGTGCTGTGGATACAACTCCTGTATTAGGCCCATTACAGGTTCTTGGGTTTTAATGCAATTTATGACAGACGGATTTAGGACTTTCCTTAAAAATTTCAGAAGATTTTCTTGGTTATAAACTTTTTCGGTAATGATATGTCTATGATACCCAGGGAAAACGATCTTGAATTCTTGTTTGACTGGTTCACCAATGTTAAGGAAAATTTGATTTTTGAAGGCGTTGATGGGTGCTTCGACGCTTGGTATAAGTCCTTGGGAAGAACTTTCGTCGCTATGTTGTGTTACAGTTAAAGAATTAACGTTAGATAATTGCGGTGACCGCGATAAGGCGTCCGCCACAACATTGTTTCTACCAGGCTTGTATTTTATTTCGTGATTGTATTCCTCAAGGATGGACTTCCATCTCTTCATCTTACTATTGTGGTTTCGGCTACTAAGAGCGAATGTCAGTGGTTGATGGTCAGTAAATATTTTTACCTTGGCTGAACCGTATAGGTAATTTCTTAGCGATCCTAAAGCCCAAACTATGGCCAACATTTCTTTCTCATTGGCTGCATAGTTTTCTTCGGCTTTGCTCAGCGTTCTAGATATAAATGTTATGGGTTTATTGTCTTGCTCAAGAACAGTGCCGATTGCAAAATTCGAAGCGTCGGTCGTTAGTTCGAAAGGTTTGCTGAAGTCGGGGTAGGCTAGTATTACGTCTCTGGAAATAAGGGAAGCTTTGATTTTGTTGAAAGATTCAATAGCTTCCGTGTTGAAATCTATGGATATCTTGGAGGATTGGTTTTTGGACACGCGTCCCCCTTCCCCTCTTAGAAGTGTTGTCAAGGGTTTCCCCAGCTTAGCATAGTCCTTAATAAAGCGGCGGTAATACCCTGATAGGCCTAGGAAAGATCGTAATTCTTTCAATGTCTTTGGAACTGCGAAGTTTGAGATTGCTTCTACCTTAGCAGGGTTAGTTCTTATGCCGTCTGTAGATACGTTGAAACCAAGAAATTCAACCTCACTTTTGAAGAAATGACACTTATCTAACTGGACTTTCATGTTGGCATAGTTCAGAGTCTTAAATATTTGTTCGATATGTGTGGCGTGTTCAGCCTCATCTTTACTGAAAATTATTATATCGTCTATGTAGACGTAGCATGATTTTCCGATATACTCGCGGAGTATGTCGTCAAGAGCTCTTTGAAAGATTGAAGGAGCATTCTTCAATCCAAACGGTAACCTTGTGAATTCATATTTTCCATTGTTGATGGAAAATGCGGTCTTTTCGATGTCAGATTCCTTTAATGGGATCTGGTGGAATCCGCTTTTAAGGTCTAAGACGGTGAAAAACTTATTTTTCCCCAATTGTGCGAGTACCTCATTTATATCTGGAATTGGATAGCGATCGGATATTGTTACACTGTTCAAATTCCTGTAATCTATCACTAATCTATATTGCTTGGCTCCTGTAGAATCGGCTTTTTTAGGGACAATCCACACGGGTGAATTGTATGGTGACCGTGAAGGTCTTATTATATCGTCGTCGAGCAATTTCTGTATTTGTCTTTCAACTTCGCTTTTGAGAGACATTGGGAAAGGGTAGTACCTGGTGTAAACGGGATTATCAATTGAGGTTCGGATTTCTCCTATGACCTTAGTTGTGTAGGTAAGCTTTTCGTCTGGCTCGGAGAATAAGCCTGGATATTGTCTAATGGCTACATCAAGTAAGTTCTTTTGTGAGTACGTTAACTGATCCGTCCTAAAGGCTAATGAATGTACGGATTGGGACTCGAGTTGCTTAACTCTAATTCTTGCTGTGTTCAAGATAGTCATGAAACTATCCTTGGTATGGATAACAGCAGATAATTCCTTCAAACTATCGTTCCCTAATATACCATGAAATGTTTTCAGAGTTGGTAGAAGGAAAAATTTAATATTAACGTTATTAAGACCAAAAAGATTTACCACTGTGTGGTGTGTTATTTTTATGTCTCCGGCTATGGATTTTGCGTAGAAGCATTGATCATTGGGAATAGGTTTTTGCACTAGACTTGGCTGTATATAGTTTTTACTGGAACCGGTATCTATTAGAAATTTTAAAATTTCGCCACTCTTCGTCTTGCACTCGAAATAAGGCAAGGAAGAGTCACTTAGCCTAAAAAATGTATGTCGCTGTACTCTTGTTCCATAGGATATTGATATTCCGAGGAATTATCCTCTGAGTATTCTTCTAATGTTTGATCGTAGAGCTGGTCACTCGTTCTCTGAGCTTCAACATATTCATCTAGTTCACCAGAGTGATTTTCGGGCTCTGGGTCTATATGAAAATTAGGCTGCTTGGGCTTGTAAGCCGGTGCAGATTGTTGATTAGGTGGCCAGTATTTTCCTGATCTCGGATTGAATTGTTGCCTGTTCTGGTAGTTTATTGCTCCAGCATGCTTACTAGGGCCTTGACTTGCTGGTTCTGTTTTTATCTGAAACTGATTAGGGTTATTTGCCCTTGGCTGGTTGGTACTCCGGTCATAGTACGCCGGGTTTTGCGGTGGAGTATTATAACTCGGACGATAAGCACCATGGTGTGGAAATTTAGGTGCGCTAGAAGGTTGAGGATAGAAATGCGGTCTCTGATTCACTGGTTGTACTGGTACAGTATTAAATTTTTGTGGAATGGGGGGTTTTCTGAATGACCCTTGGCCGGTATGGGCTTAGCTTGTTCTGAAATATTGATTTTCTAGCTTTAAACAGAGATGTAATGCTTGGGGCAGATCTACGGGTTCCCTTATTCCTAGTAACCTTGGTAGGTCACCCCTTAAACCCCTTATGAAGGTGTCTAGGGCTTTATCCCTATATGTCTGGGTAAGCAATCTCATAGACTCTGGGCTAATATTCATGCAAGATATTTTATTGAGTATGAGGGTAAGGTGAGAGTAAACGATTTGATAAAAACCTTGGACGGTATTGTTTCCTTGGACCAAGGCAGTTAGCTGATATTCCAAGGTACTAACATCACGCTTGTCAGCGTAATGCATTGCTAGACATTGGGAAATGCTTTCCCAATTTAGCGGGGTGTTGTACGATTCGAGAGCTGCATCAGCCTGACCGGTGATTTTATTCCTAACGACATTAAGAATCCCATAATATTTGGGTGTTCCCTTGATGTGTTCGTAGATGTGCAGGACACGATCAACGCTTTTCTTCCAAGAAGAAAATTCGGTTCCGTCTCCTGAGAAATTCCTCAGACATCTCACAACATCGGGTACTTTGTCTAAATCGTCTAATTTGTCCCTATGCTCCGCCTCGATAGTTTGGTCTATACCAGGAAACCGTTGAGCGTTGGGATTTAAAACGTTTTGAACGATGCTCGGACCTTGTTGATCGAGAATCCGGCATACTATTGAAGAGATAAGGGAATCCAGTGCTGGAGTAGTTCTGACTTCTTGGTGCGAATCCACATGGGAAGCACTGGATAAAAATGAGCTATTCTGGTTTTGTTCCGCGGTACTCCTACTCTGTGCCCTAGGTGGATTATCAACATCCACGGGAGAGTTCCTACTGGGAGGATTTGGGGGATTTGGCGGAATCAGATCATAAGATTGTTCGCTAGCATTGCTAGTAGAGGCTCCTGATCGGAGTTCTGGCATGGTTGGAATATAACTTTTACCAATTAAAAATGAAATTAGTAAGAGGAGGGAAAAAAGGAATGGTTATACTCTGAATGTAATGTTCTTAATTTTTAAATTTTCCTATTACTAATTTCTGATTGTTTTAATTTATGTTTCTTTTTCTTATATTTGATTTTTAATTGTTAACTTTGGCTTTTAATTTTTTAATAACTTGCTCATATATTTTTTCTTTTATTTAAACTTTTAATGCTCAATTTTTAATCTAGTTTCACTTTTAGAGAACAAATTAAATAATTATCTTAAATTCTCTTTAATTTTTAAATTCATAAACTTTTGGTTTAACACTTTTAGCTTCAAAAATTTCGTTTAATTCATACTTTAAAACTTCCGACTTTATTCAATTTTTCATTTATTTTTCTTCGATTTGTATTCTCTTAAAATTTCTAACTTTATTTAATTTTTCGTATATATTTCTTTTGATTTATATTCGCCTTTTCTTTTCAAAACTTCTAATTTCATTTTTCATATATTTTTCTTTGATTCACTTTTAAAATTTCTAACTACATTCAATTTCTTTAAATTTTCGGTGATTTATATTCACTTTCTTTAATTTCTAACTTTATTCAAAAGAAAGATTTCTTATTTTTCTTTAGCTCTGTATTCACTATTGAAATTTCCTAATTTACTTACGCTAAGATTAACACTAAATCTGCTGACTGCATTTTGATGTACTAGGATGTCCTTTTTTCCGGGTGGAGATGCCGGGTGTTCTCCAGGGATCGGGCGGTGCGGCTAGCTCTAACAAGCTTCCGTTTTGTCCTTTTTACGGGGCTACTTCGGGGCCCTTGCAGTTATCTGCTTTCACCTGCACACGATCGCGGGGGGGACCACAAGAAATCTTCGTCCGCGCTACGTATTAATTTGAAACCGCCTCTTCACTACTTGAGGGAACTTTCACGGAACAAAAAGGTTTGTAGCTCGTCACTACTTAAGGGACTTATTTTTTCACGAACCGAATCTTGTGGTCCCTGCTCGGGCGCCAATTAAATTTTTATAAATTAAAAACTTTAAAAAAAATATTTTTTCTGAGGAGAAGCCTCTTTATTCCATGGCAAAAAATTACAAACTGAACTTAACAACAAATCAAAATAAACTTAACACCTAACTAAAACTACGGGCACGTTGGGGAATATGGGCAAATGAAAGATATGGGAAAATATGTGCAATGGGATATTGCTCCAGACGTCGAGTCAGCAACTTGAAACTAGAGCGTGATTCTGTTGGAGTGTGGGAATGTGCTAAGGTGCGGATATGATGGGATAAAGTATGTTGGGAAACACGAAACACGAGCGTGATTCTGAGGTAGATGGGAAAAGGTAGGAAAAATAGAATAGGAACATGAATGCGGAGCGTGATTACGATGTGGCGTAAGATGGGGTGTTAACTCATATATGCAATGCAAAACGAAATCGTAAAAAAGCGATCAAACAAACGGTGACACACAAACGAAGGGGTTCTTGTTTATCTTTATTAGGAAAACGAAAAGCACTATGACAGGAAGAGGTAGAGGGAGAAAACGAAAACTGTCGGATCGCCATAATGACCGGGGTTGTGGGATTACTGTTCTAACCGGTGGGTGTAAATTGTTTACTTCAAATTAAGTTCACAATAGTTGCGTTCCGACCATATAAAATAGTTTGTTTATTTATTTTGTTATTTTTCTTTTATTTTTCTTTTACCTGTAACAACTACTTTCCCTTATCTTTGGGCGTCTCCCATCCCTTCCCCTTTCGTTGGGTTATTTCCTGTGTGTGTAACAGAACAAACTATTAGTACAATGACCACAAAAATACTAAAAGAACATCTTAAGGCAAGGAAACTAACGGTGACGGGTAGGTCAGATGAACTGAGAGAGAGGCTGCTTATAGACTGGTACAGGGAGAACGGTCGTAGTGCGAGCGGTGCTGCGTTGAGTACATGCGTTGCACCAGATTCGGTGGACGAGCGAAATGAATCGTCATATGTTGCAAGATTAGAAGGCCAAATTAATCAATTGCAAGTAGAAGTGGCTGAGTTAAAAAGGAAGTGTGAGGAGTATCGCCAAAACGATTTCGAGCGTCCACCAGTTCTGGATGCGAACATGAGAACGTTTTGTAATCCACGGGACGTTATGGATATTCTGCCAGAATTTAACCCAGCTGATCAGCTCGCGGGTCTAACAGCATCTCAATTCATTGAAAAGGTCAATTCATTGCGGGAGATTTATTCTTGGGACGATAAATTAATATTGTTTGCAATGGCAATGAAATTGAAAGGAGCAGCGCGAATCTGGCTCGACGGTCAAAAGGAATTATTTCAGTCATTGAATTCATTCTCTATGGCATTGCGGGAAAGTTTTCCGTGTCTCATAAATGAAGCGGATGTGCATGCACAACTTTCTAGTCGTTTCCGTCGTAGTGGCGAAGATCTGGAATCGTACTTCTTCTCCGTATGTGCGATGGGTATAAAAGCGAATTTGTCGGTACCAGCCATTTGCAAATATGTTATATCGGGTTTAAGAAATGCTGCAATTTCCAATTTACTAACAGGTGTTTCCTTTACCTCAACTAATGAGTTACTCGTTCGAATTAAGGCTTTTGAAGTCGCTCTGACATCGCAGGCACCTTTCGGGCATCATCCTTTTCAGGACAGTCAAAATATGGGTCAAGAACGAATGTACTCAGGACGAAACGCTTCGGTAACATATTCCAGCCCGGTAGATAATCGCATTTGCTTTAATTGTTCGGAACGTGGACATATCTCCATACACTGTCCAAAACCGCCAAGACGTCCCCGTTGTAATATTTGCTACAGAAGCAACCATGTTGAAGAGCAGTGCCCAATGAAGAATAAGCCATCCATAAATAAGGTTAACGTGGCGGAACGTCGTGTGAATTTAATTACACTACCAGACGAGTACCATAAGAGAATTTTAATAAATGACCTAACATATGTTGCGTTTGTTGATTTTGGGAGTGAGTGTAGTCTAATCAAGAGAAGCAAATTTTTCAGTCTTGAAACAGCTTCCACCGCTGGCCAGTACCATTTAATAGGATTTGGCGGTGGTTCATACCAAGCCTCAGAGAAAGTATTTGTGGAGATTTCCATTGACGGTGTAGTTGCTAGTGTCTTTTTGTTGGTGGTAGATGACCAACTTCTTAAGACGGACATTCTTGTTGGCAGAGATTTTCTAGATCAAGACCATATTCGCGTTATCAAAGACAAAAAACGTTTGATGTTTGAAACCCGAATAGAAAAACAAGGCGATTGCTCCCATAATTGTAGTGTTGAACCGATATGCATAACAGACATTAAGTACAACCCAGAAATCAACGAGGACCAAATAATTTCCCTTTTAAGCTGTCTAAATGAATTTAGATGTTGCTTTGCGAAAAATATCACGGAATTGGGTCAATGCAAAACAGCAGAATTTACTATTAGACTTAAGTCGAACGAAATTATAAATAAGAAGCCATATCGATTAGCATTCACAGAACGCCACAGAGTCCAAACAATAGTGCAAGATTTACTTAGAAACGGAATAATTCAGGAAAGCACCTCGGAATACTCATCGCCGCTTTTACTTGTTAAAAAAAAAATAATGAGGATAGATTATGTGTGGACTACCGCAAATTAAATGCAATTACCGAAGGCCAACCGTTTCCGATGCCCAACATAGAGGACCAACTGACAAAGTTATCAGGGTTTAAATATTTTACTTGTCTTGACTTAATTTCAGGATATTATCGAATTCCAATTGAGGAGTCATCTAGAAAGTACACCGCTTTTTCAACAAACATAAATCAATACGAATTCCTCAGAATGAGCTTTGGACTAAAGAATGCTCCAGCCACATTTCAAAGCATCATGAATAATATCTTACAACGTATCGGCGATGAGACATTATTAATTTACTTAGATGATATAGTAATTCCTAGTAATACTACTTCCGAAGGAGAAAGAAAGCTACGAGTACTGCTTAAAGAAATAGCGGAATCCGGAATGACATTTAAACTGGAGAAATGTAGTTTTTTTAATACCGAGGTTACAATTCTGGGTCATGTTGTAACTGGAAATGGCATAAAACCGGGGTCAAAAACAAAAGCCATCTCAGAATACCCAACTCCTCAAAATGTTCATGAAGTACGACAATTCCTAGGGTTAAGCGGATATTTTCGCAGATTTATTAAAAATTATGCTGTAATAGCAGAACCATTAACCTCATTGCTTAGAAAAGAATCAAAATTTGAGTGGGTTTCTAAGCAAGATGCATCATTTTCTAAACTAAAGACCTTGTTGTGCAGCGAACCTTTATTGGCAATTTATTGTTTACATGCTCGACACGAACTTCACACTGATGCATCCTCCACTGGATTATCTGGTATATTGCTGCAAGAGGAAAATAGCACCTTAAGACCTGTACAATATTTTAGCAGAAAAACGAATAGCGCTGAGAGTTGCTATTCCAGTTTTGAGTTAGAGGTACTCGCCATTGTCGAAAGTCTCGAGCGATTTCGAATGTATATTCTTGGAAAGCATTTGACTATCGTTACTGACTGTCAGGCGATAGAAGCACTTAAAAACAATACACCCTTAAATAGACGGATAGCTAGATGGTGGCTACGTTTATCAGAATTTGACTTCACTGTCCTGCACAGACAAGGGAATCAAATGCAGCATGTAGATGCACTAAGTCGGCAGCCTGTTGAACAACCCACTCGTGAAAAAGCTGTTCAAAGTAGTGTGTTAAAAGTAGAAATCAATAATACTGACTGGGTCTTGTCTTTACAAGTGCAGGACTCTAAATTAGTAGAAATAATAAATAAACTTAAATTGGACAGAAAGGATAACGAAACAAAACAGTTACGAATCGACTACACTTTGAAGAACAATAAATTGTTCCGCAATGTCAATGGAAATAAAATGTGGGTAGTCCCTGCGGGTGTACGTTTGCAGCTCGTCAGAAATTTTCATAATGATCGAGGACATTTCGGGGTTGAAAAAACTTTTCAACAACTCGTTAAAACGTTTTGGTTTCCTAGAATGCGCCAATTTGTAAAGAAATATATACGAGCATGTGTCGAGTGTTGCTACAATAAACGACATGGCGGAAAAAAAGAAGGCGAACTCCATTTCTCAGAAACTGTTCCGGTTCCATTTCACTCGATCCATTTGGATCACTTAGGTCCTTTCGTTAAGAGTTCCGTTGGAAATCAATACTTAATCGCTCTTACTGACGCATTTACGAAATACGTGGTAACTAAGGCGGTTAGGGATACAAAAACCTCCCTCATATTAAAGTTTTTAAACGAAACTACTCTTATATTTGGTATACCTACTATACTAATTACTGATAGGGGAACATCCTATACTTCCAAAGGGTTTGAAAAGTATTGCGATGAAAATGATATTCACCACATTAAAAATGCGGTTCGCACTCCTAGGGCTAATGGGCAGGTTGAGCGCACAAACCGAACACTTCTTAGCGCAATTACTACTATGACTAATAAAGAGACTGGGCGGGACTGGGATAAGACACTTCGTAATATACAATGGACAATTAATAGCTCTCCGAATAACGCCACAGGGAAAAGCCCAAATGAACTCCTTTTTGACTTTAGACCTAGAGATATCCTCCAAAACAAGTTACTTTTAGTTTTCCAAGACGGTGAAACCACGGCGAGCACATCAATGGCAGCCAATCGTATAGCCGCATCAAAGCAGATTGAAGATCAAAAGAAGAAGTGCAAGGAACGATATGATCGCCGGTTTAAGAAACCCCCGAAGTACAACAAAGATGATCTTGTCGTTATTGAATCACAGCCGCCAGCGACAGGGGAGTCTCGCAAATTGGAGCCGAAATATCGGGGTCCATTCATCGTGTCGGCGGTTCTTCCTAATGATAGGTATGTCATTGAGGATGTGCCTGGAATGCAAAGAAAAAGTAGGTTCTACCAGTCAGTATTTGCGTCGGATAAAATGAAACCGTGGTGTCAAATAGATCCTGAACTTGATATATTCAACGTAGTGGAAACGGGGTCGTTTCCCACTGAGGATGGCCGAATGTAACAACACGTTGTTCCCCGCCACTGCGGCGCGACATATTATAACAACAGTCAACACATCATCCACCGTGCGCCGTCGTGGCGCACCGTAGACACTTGTCTGCAACTGGGTTGTTTTCTTCCTGCACGAGACACACGAAAGCGGAGTTGTATTTTGGCATTGTAAAGGAGTTGACGTACGGCTCGTGAATTAAGTAAATAAGAAATAAAGTTAATAAGAATAAATTGTGCGTTTTATTTGTAACAATATTTTCTAATATCGGCAGGAGCTCAGTTTATGTCAATATAATTTCACGTTTGTAAATCGACGAGCAGCACCCTATTAACGGTTGTGCCCAATAACTGCAGCTGCTTTAACTTGTCTGGCAAGTGAAGCGGCGATAGTGTACTGGTAACGTCATCGATGACCGCGTTAATGGTTCATGATTAAAATCCTGATTTCAGCTAACATTTATTTATGTATTTCTTATAAAATATGTAAATTGTGAAACTTATGTCAAACACTATTGCGAGGACATAACACTTGCAGTGGCTGGAAAAATGGTGCACTCTGTTGGATTATTGATATACCTATTACATCAGGTGGTCGGGAAACAAATACTGGTGAATCAGAATGAAATACAAAAATAATAAAATAAGTCTTGCCAGTTTTCTGGACACCAACTCCGGAGTTTTTCAGAAACCTAATAGCTGAGCTTTAAACTACTACACTAATCTTTCTCTCACTCTCTCTCTATTCATTCCAACGCTCTTTCGCGTAAACTATTTAAATGGTATTCGTTACCCTTTGAGTGCGCGTATGCTACCCTCTTACCTTTGCCGCTCACTGATATTAATCCACCATTCAAGCACTATACTTTTTCTCTACAGAGCCTTTCCGGCTTGACTTTCAATAAAAAAAAAATGCAAAGCTGTAATGTAGAATTGCAGAGCAAGTCTAAGACCCGATGCCAAAAAGTCCATTCCGCATATTTGAAAATGACTTCAAGAAAAAAAGATCAAAAGGTTCCCAGACATGTAATTTGTGTAAGTTAAGTATGCAGAATCCTTAACATACATACATACATTTTCAATGGCCCGCTAATCCTTCATGAGGGTCGCGGGGGTAGGATGCTCAGGTGGACTCTCCATCCTTCTCGATCCGCCGCCATCGACTCCAACTCATCAGGAGGAATCCCTAGACGGCTCCAGGAGAGATGTCGGACCCGGTCCAACCATCTATTTCTAGGCCTTCCGCGGGGTCGCCTACCTGATGCCACGGTCACCATGGCACGTCTTGGAAGCCGATCTGGGGGCATACGCACTACGCGACCAAACCATCGAAGCATAGATCGTTCCGTTCGGAGAAGTAGCTGCTCAACATTGAGCGCGTGTACTCTGGTGTTGCGCACTCGATCCCTGCGTGTTATTCCAACAACACAGCGAAGGAACCTCATTTCGGCAGCTTGTATCCGCGATCTTATTCTTTCGGTCACTACCCAAATTTCATGACCATTGGTGAGAGTTGGAACATACACCGAGTTAAAAACCGATAGCTTAGCTTGAACACTAAGTTCAGCCTTCCTTACAACAAATTGGCCAAGCTCTCTCAAAATTGATCCAGCCTGACCAATTCTACAGGATAACTCGGCATTGCTTTTCCCATCACTCGTGAATAGGACCCCGAGGTACTTAAACTTATCCACCTGCTTCAGTGGAACTCCACTAACATGCAGAGTGCACTGAATGGGTTTTTTGGAAACGACCATTACTTCTGACTTGTTCACGTTGATCTTCATTCCAGCATCATCTCAAACGGCTACAAACCTTTCGAGTGCGTGCTGAAGTTCAGTTTGAGAGGACTCAAGGATGACCAATTCATCCGCAAAGAGCAGATGACTAATCCTTCGGTCTCCCACTTCGAAACATTCACCGCCACGGCTGCGCTGCAACATCCAATCCATATATACAATGAAGAGGAGGTGACAAAACCCACCCCTGGCGGAGTCCAACGCCGACAGTGAAGGGTATTGATTTAACACCGTTTATCCGAACACAGCTTCTACAGTTTGTATATAATCGCCCTTAAGAGAGAACCATCAATCCTATACTCCTCGAGAAACCCTATCATATGCTTTTTCCAAATCTACAAAACAAGTGTAGACAGGTTTGGCATACTCCCAGGCCTTCTCAAGAACCATTCTGAGAGTAAATAACTGGTTAGTTGTGCTTCTACCGGGACGAAAACCGCACTGCTCATCCCCCAAACTGTCCTCAACCTTAACTCTGGAACGCGTTTCTACCACCGAGCGAAGACTTTTCAACACTTTTTTAACACTAAAATTATAATTTAAAAACAAATGTAAATATTACTATTTATTTTATGAGGATTCAATTTACTTCCAAATTTTTCTTAAGTTCTCTTATCAAATAACTTTTTTAATTTTTTTTTTTTATATTTTGTCAACTGTTTGATGGAATTAATTGTTTTTGAACAAATTAAAAACTAGTAGCAGCACCGAACAAATTTTAAATGTCAAGGACTCATACTTGCTAAAGTTTCCTATTTCAACTGCATAAAAGAAAATTTAATTATTACTAGAGTTCATTTTTAATGCTACTGACTTGAAAGGTAAAACTGAAAGGAACACTTGTGGAAGTTTTGTAATATGGTGTCTGTCCATCTGTCATACCCTTCTAATTTCTGAATCGTGGGAGAATAAGGACTCATATGTTCAAAATGTTTGCTTGGGTCTTGTCCAATTAACAGCGTGCGCACAAAATGAGGGTATGTGAATTTATGATAAGGAAATGATAAATCTTCTGGAAATATTGGGTCCTTTGTTTTCATTCATGTCGTACTCCGACTTCATTCCATTTCAATGAATGTCGGACAAAAACTGTCTTTATAATCGGTAGGATTCACTTAGACCACATAAATTCTATTATGTAACAACATGAACTGGTCATTTCCGTTACTATTAGAACCTTTTTTTGGATTAAATTCTTTGATTATATTGATAACGATAAGTCGATATTGATAAGTCAAAAATATCAGGGCACTCATTCCGTAACTTTAAGAATGATTATCGAGTATCGTTCGAACGATACTTGTAAACACTATCGTCATTAATTTGCTTCACATAACTCTATCACTATCGTTTCGTCTATCGTCTAAAGTTTGAGAGCCTTCAGTAGCTTCAACTGACTGAAAACGGAAACAAGGCATACGATAAAATGACAGTGGGCTACAATGAGCTAAACGATAGCGACTGGTAGATGTTAAAATTGAATAAAACAAGTTGTGTATGAGATATCAACAATTTTTTTATTCTATTTTAAAGTCCTATTAATGACATTATGTGCGGAATATGACATCGTTCAAATGGTCATCGCTGCTTTGCTGGGTGGCGCGTATCCCAGAAGTCCAATTTTCGATTACTCTGGCGCATAAATCAGGCTGAATTTGAGCGATGGCGCGGGTTATGTTGACTCTGAGGGCACCGATCGTTTGTGCCTTATTGGCATAGACCTGCGACTTAAGGAAACCCCACCATAAAAAGTCTACCGTGGTAAAATCGCACGATCTTGGTGGTTAATTCAAGTTGCCCCTACGTGAGATAATCATGCCCTCAAATCGCTCGTGCAAAATGTCCATTGTAACATCAGCTGTATGGCACGCAGGGCCGCTGTTGGAACTACATATCGATCACATCCATATGATCCAATTTGGGCCAAAAGAAATTGGTTATCGTCGATTGGTAGCGCTCTCCGTTGATGGTGATGGCAATGCCATCGTCGTTTTCGAAGAAGTACGGACCGATGATGCCGCCGGCCCACAATCCACACCAAACAGTGACTTTCTGCGGATGCATTGCCACTTGGTAGACGTCGTGTGGATTGACATCGTATCAAGTCCGGCAATTTTCCTTGTTGACGTACCTGTTTATCCAAAAATAGGCCGCGTCTCTGAAGATAAAAAAATGAGCGTAATGCATTGTTGCGAGAACAGAACACCCATAACTTGCCATTTAATGTCTGAAAAATAAAAAATTGGAAAATTAACAACAGATAAAACAACATGGCCGCCATAAACTGTCAAAATCTACGCGTCCCTATTCCAAAAAAACACTTTATGCTAGCAGAATGATCAAATTACACTCGCTTACAAACTCTAGCATATTCATTAAATAGAAATTCAATTTCTATTGGTTGATATTCTTTTGTATTTGAACAAAATAAATCTAAAATCAATTGATCACTCTAAAACTCACAAAAAAAGTTTAATTTGTTTGCAAAATATACAAACCAATGCAAGGCGATACTTCTTTAGTTATCGCGCAAACGATGTTGTCTTGACGATAGTGTCTCACAGTTTTTGGGGTTGCGTGAATGAAAAGTTTAATCGCCAAAACGATATCGGCTAGACAATAGTTATTTTTAATGCTACGTGAAGCAAAACTATCGTCAAAAGGATATCGTTCGACGATAATCCTCTTATGGAATGAGTGGCCAGTTAATTTCTTAAAGGAATATTTGCTTATTAGCGATAAGTGTTGGTATGAAGTTTTTTTTTTCTTTTCTATCACGAGATGGATTGCCCTTCCGCAGCCGAGAGCTCGTAAATTGTATCATTTTTGATCAATTCGTTTGCCTACCAAAAATGGTATAATTATCTATTAACGCGGCATAAAGAAATGTTACAATTTCATGTCAAACTAAACTTGAACTCAGTCGTAGTCGCGTTCGTACGTCCTGTCAAAAGTTGAAATACGCACAATGAATAAAAGTGAATAAAATATGTCGCTGTCATAGTCGTAGTCGTGTGAGTAGGGCAAGTTTTAATAATTGTTTTAAAAATGTTCGACGAGGCTGAAAATTAGTAGGTAATGGAGAAGCAGCAAATAGAAAAATTTATTAAATAAGTGAAATCATATGAAATATTGTGGAACCTATTATTTTGAAAAACGCACCCCTTCAATTAATTTCATTTGAATTTAATAAACACATTTTCAATCCAGTTGATATGTAAAATGGCATAATACGACTTAATAGTGGACAAATTTGTTGAGAGCATGCGACATCGGTACTCGACTTCAAGTGCCAGCGACTACGACTGCGACATCATTGTGTTCCAATAGTTGAGTGCTTTGCAGAAAATATTCTTACCTTTTTTTTTAATAATTCCCACATGCCCACTTGCCGTCTAAAGCAATTCGCTAAAACCCTAGCGTAAGTTCGCGCTACATGTATGATGTGAAATTTTGATAATTTTCAATCACAGATAACTAGTCTGAGTTTTGAAAGTCATATATTCTGTAAAAGATATATGCTGTGTTCCACTGAGGGTAGCAGAGTACTTCCAAGCACGAGGTGAATTAAACATACCTACAAATTCGTAGCAGGACGATAGTTTTTATAACCTTACTTACTTACTTATATCCTTTAACCCCTCGGGGGGCATAGGGCGTCAACCACGCCTGCGCGTCATCGTGTTCGAAGTTCTGCAACGCGTTTGAGCTGCCTCCAACTCATTCCTAAAGAGCTCGATTCCTCCTCAACTGTTCTGCGCCACGTTTGCCTAGGGCGTACCGCTATTCTGCCTGCCTGGGTGAGCGGATTCCACTGCATGGCGTATTTCGCAATGGAGTTGTCTTCGCGCCGTAGGGTGTGTCCAATCCATTGCCACTTTCTTCTTCGTATAGTAATGCTTATAGGTTCTTGGCCCGTTCTCAGATAAAGTTGTTCGTTAGAGATGCAGTTCGGCCAAAAAATCCTCAAGATGATTCTTAAGCATTTGTTTACAAAGACTTGCAGCTTCCGTGTGTTAATGGTGTCCACCTTCCAAGTACTGCACCCATAAAGCATCACTGATTCTACGTTGGAGCTGAACAGTCGTAGCTTGGTTCTTAAGCTGATAACATTGCTTCTCCAGATTTTAGATAGCATTTCGAACGCAGCTTTAGCCTTCCCGATTCTGCTGCACACATCCAGTTCGGTGCCACCGCGATTAGCCGAGACCACACTTCCTAAATATAGAAAGTTATCAACTTTCTCGACTTCCTGTCCGGCAATGTTAAGTTGAGCGCGGTTGTAAGAAGAAGTGCTCAGGGCTTTTATTTTGGCTGTGTTTATTTTTAGCCCCACTTTGTTTGCCTCAGCTTCTAGATTTTGGGCCATCAGATGAAGATCCATTATCCGATGTGAAAGTAGACAAACATCGTCAGCGTAATCTAGGTGTTTAAGGTAAGATGTCATAGTCCAATGAATTCCATAATTGCCTTCCGTCAATGCTGCACGGAGTACATCGCTGATAACCACCAAGAACAATAGTGGGGACAGTATGCACCCTTGACGTACTCCACTTTGGACTTCAAAATCGTCCGACACCTTACCATTGTGCACGACGTGACACTTACCGCCCTTGTATGTAGCCTTGATAATAGCTATAAGTTTTTCTGGGATGCCTCTTCTGCGCAAGGCCAACCAGATAGCATCTCGATTCAAGCTGTCGAAAGCTTTCTCGAAGTCGATAAACATTAAATGTAGCGGAGACCTATACTCAACGCATTGCTCGATAATGATCCGTAAGGTGTTTATGTGGTCGATGCAGGAGGATCCAGCGCAAAAGCCTGCCTGTTCGACATCGAGAGTTGAATCTAAATGTTCTTTAATTCGTTCTAGAATTATTTTAGCTATTATTTTAGCCACGGCTGGAAGAACGCATATACCTCTCCAGTTTCCGCAATCCGTCAAGTTTCCCTTCTTTGGAAGTTTAATGATCATCCCCCTTTTCCACTCCTGTGGAAATTGTTCGCTATCCCAAGCTCTCCGTATTAGGGGATGCAGCAAATCTGCCGATGTATTTGGCGCCGCTTGAAATAGCTCGGCAGGGATGCCATCAATACCCACCGCCTTGTTCTTCTTGAGGGACTTGATTGCTGTTATTATCTCGGTTTTACTGGGAGGTGCGGTGCGAATTCGGGAATTTGTTGCTTTGAACTGCTCATTCGAATTCGAGATCATACCGCCATCGTCTATGTGATTTAGCACTGTAGCAAAATGTTCTCTCCATCTAGTGAGCTGATCCTCATCCGAAATCAGAAGGTTACCGTCTAGACTCTTCACTGGATGTTGTTTGGAGTTTCGACCACCAATGAGCTCCTTAGTGATGCTATACACAGTCCTACTGTCGCACCTACTCGCTGCTTCTTCAGCCCTTGAGGCCAGTGAGTTGATATATTGACGTTTGTCACGTCTCACACTACGCTGCACTTCTTTCTTCTTCGCACGGTATTGGGCTTCAAGCTCGGTTCTCTCTACTGCTGAGGCCGCTGCAATCCGAGCCTTGATTGCTGTACGCTAATCGATCCGTCTCCAGGTGTCTGCAGAAAGCCATGTGCGGTGGTGTTTCTGCTTTTTACCGACATACGTGCGTGCCCCAGTCGCAAAAGCATTTTTCACAGCAGTCCAGTGGTCATCCATGTTCTCTATGCTGCTGATTGCTTCTGCTTCTAAGGCAAGATGGTCCCTGAACTGTTGGCGCACTTGGGGAACCTTGAGCCTGTCGATATTAAACCTGGTGATGTTAAGTAGGTTTGAGCGGTTGCTGTTGACGGATGCAGTACGAAGGCGTAAATGAGCTACCACAAGATGGTGATCTCGTTCTAGTCCGACGTCAGCTCCAACTCTGTTTCGGACGTCCAGGAGACAATTTCTAAAGCGGCGACTGATCGCAATGTGGTCGATCTGGTTGGATGTTCGTTGCCTATCAGTAGAGACCCAACTGATTTTGTGGCAGGTGTTATGCTTAAACAGCGTACCTCCGATGACTAGGCGGTTGGTATTGCAGAAATCCACAAACCGCTTACCATTGTCATTACGGTCTCCCACGCCGTGAACTCCCATCACGTGCTTAAGCATGGTGTTGTCGCTACCCACCTTGGCATTGAAATCTCCCATCACCATTACGATGTCCCCATTAGGCGTTACACTGTATGACGGTAATTTTTCTAACTCTACTCTGGAACCTAGCCGTCAATATCCGGTCACTATGGGGTTTCCAGGATATGAGGCTACTACGTGCTGCTGGAGTTAGCATGAGTCCTACTCCGGAACTCTGTGCACTTCCAGCTGGTTTACCAGAGTAGAGCATGACAGTGTTTTTGGTTGGGGAGATGAATTCCCTAGCATCGAACCATCTTTTCTCGCTCAGCCCTAAAATGTCTAGTTTATACCCTGCGAATTCGCGCTCCAATTGGAGGAATTTGACGTTATAAGGTCCTTCCTTAAGTGAGCCCAGGAGGGTCTTAACGTTCCAGAATCCGATCGTTGTCCGTGTCCGATAGCCAAAGGTCGTCATCAAATTATCCGTCCGTATCCGAGGCGTTAGTTTGCGTTTCGGAGCAAGATTTGTTTTTACGGTTGCGGCTCGCTGGGCCACAGACCAACCGACACTTGTCCTGTTTTTTGGCGCAGGAAGCTCACCATTCGTCCTCTCCCGTTAGCAATTTCCGAAGAAATCCCCAGATGGCACCACGAGGAGGTGGGAGTAGGGCTTACTAGCAGAGCTGCTAGGTTTTTGGCTGCAGTGGCTCTTTCTCGTTACTTAGCGGACCAACACCTATCGGGAGATGCTGCCCCTACGAGGCCTTTGTTAGTCCTTTGCCATCCAACCTTATAACCTTACTAGTTCAAAATCCTTCTGCCTTGCAAATGCTGAGAAATATTAATTCATTTGCGAATAAAGTTCACCTAACTACAACTGGTAAAATACATTTTTTCATAGGCAGGAAGTTGCGTTAGCGTAAGTAGCTACACCTAGCTTCCTACCAAAAGTATAAGAAAATTGCATTAAAAGCATTTTTTTTTAAATTTGCTCGCACTCAAGGGATTATGAATTGAATACCCTTAAAATATTTTACTGCCAGTGCGGGCGTTAGAAATGTTATACAGAAAGAGAAAAAGATTGATGTAATGGATTGAAACGCATATGCTACTTTTCAGAAAATGTCCCGGGTGGCTGGCGTCCGGATAACTGGGGAGATTTTCGTTGTCTATGCTTCTGTTTCACAGTATTTTTTTCCCGACCACCTGATGTCATAAGCATATCAATCACTCATCTAAGCGAACAATTTTTCCAGCCATATAATTCATAATTTAGCAGTCTTTAATAAGCAGTCTTTTAAGACCAGCGTAATTATTATAGATTAAGATAGAAGGTGAGACATTTTACTTCAAAAGATTTTCAATTAAAGAAAAATATTATGTCTTCGCAATAGTGTTCACACTAGTTTCCGCAATCGACCAGACTGACTCTTTATTTTATGAGAAATAAGTATATAAATGCTAACTCACATCAGAATTTTAACCATGAACCATTAGCGTAGCAATTGATGACTACACCATCGAAATTCCAAATTTTAACTGATTCTTGAATTGAGGTAGATAAGGACGACAATTTGAAGATAAAGAATACTGCGATGAATCCTTCCACCCGCATCTCCCTCCACTGAGTGGCTGGATTAAAAATCCGCATACTGCTCCCGTGGAGGAGTAACAATGGACTTTAAATTCTGTTTGCCGAATGACTTACTAAAAATAATACATTCCTAGATGTCTATTTTACAAAGAATTATGGACATTTTCCGACATTGATACTCATTTTAAAATAGCTTCCAGTATCCTTTATTGACCTATTTTCATCTAACCCCAATATATTTAACGAACAGTCCTTATTTTTCGTAACTGTTCTTTCCCCAAATGATCTATGTATATCTTCTTGGCGGACAATGACTGCGTTCTTTCCTACTTGGTATAATTTTCAAGGGAGATTTGCTTTTCTCTTTTTCGCTCTCTTTTGCAGATTTAATAATTTCATTTCTGTAAAGATAGTTGAAAAAGTGCAAGTAATTGCTGGCAAGTACGCAAGTGAGGCGATATTTTTTCCTATCTATAGGATATATGTTGCCGGTGTGCATTCTTCCTACTAGGAGACATTCTTCAATTTATAAAATTTCAAGTTCTTCCTCAAAGCCGGGGTAATATCTGCTTAGGAACCCCCCAGTTGGTTTCCCATCCAATCTGTTCTTTTGGTCTCACGGATTTGAATACCTCCTAAAATAATTTAAAAAAATTTAAGTAAGTGCTCAAGCTTTATATGATACATTTCTTTTTCTCTGCTAGCGCAATAACTTTCTTTTTGTAACTTGCATCCTTTTGACTCCAGAGATGACCACTAACCGTGTAGCTAAGAGCTCTTGGAATATTGTGAAAATGTTATGCTTCGCAATACCCTCAAAGAATTTAACCATAGAAATTTAGGATGAGTTTTTTATTATCCCTGTCGTGTTGAATTGACTTTTTGACGCAGAACTTTACTATTGTATTTCAACCACAACAACATACATACTCTTACATACATATGACACTGATTTTGCTTCATTTCTGACACACTCTTTGGTTTAAATGAGAATATCGTTTGATATTACCCGCGACGATGGTTATAAAAATTTACAAGGATACTATTAAGTCAAACTATTTTATTGAGGCAACGTGAAAGGGTTTCTCATGAATAAATGGAAATGTCCGTTTTACACCCTCTGAGAGTTAGTTTAGTCACCACAGTGACGTATGACAGTAATGTATGCTTTAAAATGCTACTTTAAAGCAAAATTCGGTACTTTAAGTACTATGTGTGAGCTATGAATAATGTTAAAGACTATCCTCCCAAAATGTTGAGAGACAAAACAAGAAAAAAAAAAACAATGACTTCATAGCAAATATCAAGGTTAAAATTTATTAAACTGAAAACAAAACAATTCACCCAGATCGCCTGGACTCTTTCAAAAACCACTCTCAGAGTAATCGCATTTTCACCTTAAGCAAATTTCCCTACCTTTACCAAGACACACAGTAAACAAATGTTTTAGCAAAATAATCTCATCGTTAAATGATAGAAAACACCCACATTTGATTTGGAAATGTCAGAAGGCCAGAAAGCCTTCTTCACCCATCACCCGGTTTTCGCTAAGCTGATTCACCAAAATAACATTTACATGAGAAATGAGGTAAGCCAAAGGATTTACACTGATTTCGTTTCATCAGATGTACATACATATGTATGTTTACTGTTGATTCTTGCTTTTGGATGTAAGTCTAATGAATATTTATGAAGAATAAATTTTACATCTCTTGACACCTTCTTCTCTTATACCAAAGAAGCATCAACATCGGCGGCAGAAAATTGTAGCTGTCAGTGTCATATGGTTGATACATCATGTGGGGGACCGATGATAGCAAAGTCTAAATAAATGATTAATGAACCGGCATCATATAAGATGGGGGAAGGAAGCATGCAGGAAAGGTGTATCCATACATTTTAAACTTTTCAAAGAGTATTATTTGTACTTTTAAATAATATTTTAGTTTGTTGCCGCTTAGCGGGTTTTTCACCTCGTGAGTTCGCCGTCACAATGAGATATCAGCCGACTCCATATCCACTCATATATTAAAGTATCAGCTTGGGGTAACGCTTCGCCTGAGTCATAGAAACACAAAAATATATACACTTATCCACAAAAGTCTGCGTACAGCGACGAAACTTTGGAAAACAGAGGCGTTGTGGCCAAATAGTAAATAATACATCTTTCAAATTGCAATATTTCAGTAAAAGAGCATTAAACCCATTCATTTTGTACAATATTTTCATATTTTTTTTATTTTCTTAAGAAAAAGTTAACAAGAACAAAAAAAAGTCATTGAATACGTTCCACAAAAGTTTGCGTACAGCACTGAAAAAAAAGGAACACATTAGTTCAATTGAATAAAAAGTAATTATTTCTTTTTACTTTTATGGTTAATATTTTGTCGGATATTCCCTCTTCTTAATTACCTCCTTCAAACGGTTTTCCATAGAAGAAACTAGTGTTTCTGTACACCAACTAGTAATATTTCTCCATTCTGCTAGTAAGGCTTCCTTAAGTTGCATTTTATTCCGAATCTCACGCGTTCGGATCCTGCGTTCTAATTCATCCCACAAATGCTCAATGGGATTGAGGTCTGGACTCTGCGGGGGCGTTCGTATCATGTGGGGAACGTTGAACAAAAGCCACATTATGGGCCGTATGTTTTGGGTCATTATCTTGCTGAAAGAAAAAATCATCCGAGACTCCCAGTATTTCAGCATTGTCTCTTAAATTTCTTTTGAGGATATCAATGCAGTTGAACTGGTCCATGATTCCTTCGATTATTTCCAACTTTCCGACCCCCGATGCAGACATACAGCCCCATACCATCAAACCCCCACCTCCATGTTTCACTGTCTTGACCGTATACTTGGGATTTAGTGCATTGTTTTGACGTCGCCAGACTCTCAAACGGCCATCCGAACCAAAAATTTTATATTTTGACTCGTCCGAAAATATAACATTGCGCCAGAAGTCTGGAGATTTGTTCACGTATTCCTTTGCGGACATGAGACGTTTCTGACGGTTAATTTTGTTCACAAAAGGTTCTTTTCTGGGTGTGCACGACTTAAATCCCATATCGACGATGACCCTTCGTACTGTTTCTGGATGCACTGTGGTGTTATTGTGAATTTCGAGATGCGAACTTATCTTTTGAGCGCTAATGAAGGGCTTCTGCTCCACAATCCGCTTGATCGCCCGCTTATCCCTCAGAGTTAGCTTCGGTGGTCTTCCAGATATTGGCTTTGACTCAATTTCACCTTCATCCCTAAAGCGACTTATTGTTCTCTGGATCGTTGACCGGGGTCTTGAAGTTATTTCAGATATTTGAGAGTACGACTTTTGCTGTTGTAAGTATAAATTCAAAATCAACTGCCTTTCAGACACACTTAATTCTTTTTTCCATTTTCTGAATTAATTTTAAGCGAATATCAAAGAAAACTATTCTCTCTACAAGCACTACAAGCAGACAACTACGCAACTTATTCATATCCTGCAAAAAGAAATGTCCCGTTACTTAAACGGAATTCTGGGAAGGAAAATCTGTAGGTGTACGCAAACTTTTGTGGAATGAATTCAATGACTTTTTTTTGTTTTTGTTAACTTTTTCTTATATATAAAAAAAATATATATAAATATTGTTCAAAATGAATCGGTTTAATGCTCTTTTACTGAAATATTGCAATTTGAAAGATAAATTATTTACTATTTGGCCACAACGCCTCTGTTTTCCAAAGTTTCATCGCTGTACGCAGACTTTTGTGGATAAGTGTATATGATATAATATGTACATATACATAAATTACGTATATAGGTAGATATTCACTATATTATGATATTGACTTGTAAAGTATGTAGTATTTTGTATACCTTAATATGCATACGTACTGCTAGACCAGATCTAGATAACGGATTAAAAGTATTACAATAAGATATTTTTCATGCACTTGAGTGTATTTTTCTAAAAGAAAAATTAAGCAAGATAAAGAATATAAAATATGGATGGTATCCTTTTACTTAATGTTCATCCATTAATTCTGAGTAGTAAAAACATAAAACTATTATGCCTGTAAATATTAAACCAATTTTTAATTTTCTTTCAAAACCAAAAAACTAGATATTTGTTGGTGCATAAAACTTTTTGGAAAAACGTAAAAAAGTACGATACACATAAAAAATAAATATTACTTTTTACGATTATTAGCACAAAATAAATAATAACTTAATACACAGCCATGATTTTTTTTGAGTACACATTCGGATGTGATATTTCTAATGATTTGGATTCCTCCTACACAATCGCAGTGTGGTGTTTTGAATGCTCCCCGTTTGAAAAATATCGCGGCACGTGATTTGTCTGCAGTCGATTGAGACTGACATACGATTTTCTGGGTAGATTATGACTAGCTGGCACGCATAATGGGCACTCTATCCGCCATCGTTTACGAAGCAAAAGATTCATTCGCTTCTCCATAGTTCAGTTGCATTGAAGTTGTTACTTACAACGTTTGCGCAAGTTTTAGTGGAAGGTGACTTGATTTGATCTGCCTCACTGCACTGTCTAAAAATAAGAAATCAAAATTGAGGGGAATTTTCTGCGTTTCAAATAAGGAAGTAACAAAAGCAGCCAGTGCTGAAATTTAAAATCTCGAAAAACACGATGAAAGATAGTTCTATCTACTGTTTGAAAAATTGCGTTAAAATTAATGCTGGTGTCATTTTCAGAAACTAAAGCAGAGCCAAGGTAGATAAAGTCCCTTACTCCATTCTGTCCAATTCGAAGGTATTGATTGTTCCTTCATGTTAACAGCATATACTTGGGTTTGATCAACGTAATCGGTAAGCCTATTTTGGCCGATTCTGCTTTAATGCTTCTGAACGCATAGGTGACAAGCTGCCCAGTTCTTCCAGAAATGCCACTATATCAAGCGTCTAGGTGAGGTCATTACCGACCTTGATGAAGCAGCGAGCGTTCTCCAGCTTAGTCCGTCGTGCGTTGAATATCGATCGCCTGCTGTCCATCGATTTTGAGAAGGCGTTCGATAGTGTCAACAGGGAGTTTTTTTGGCGTGCCTTACGCAGGAGAGGTATTCCCGATAAACTAATTGCTATTATCAAAGCTACATATGAAGGCTCCAAATGTCACGTTCTGCACAGGGGGAGGTTGTCTGAGGAATTTGAGATCCAAAGTTGGGTAAGACAAGGATGTATCATTTCAGCAATATTATTCCT
The DNA here is from genome assembly GCA_945910035.1 of Brachypalpus laphriformis. NCBI lineage: Eukaryota > Metazoa > Arthropoda > Insecta > Diptera > Syrphidae > Brachypalpus > Brachypalpus laphriformis. The sequence continues at coordinate 43,720,884 of OX246753.1, forward strand.
ATTAGTGATTAGCGATGTGCTTCATGCAGCTTTGTCGACGAGAAACGGAGGAATTCGATGGACACTTACATCTCAACTGAAACATCTTGACTGCGCTGATGATGAATGCTTACTCTCCCACAGAGTTGCAGACCTCCACCAAATAACAGCAGATGTGGAGAGGGGGGCAGGCGTCGTCGGGCTGAAAATTAATACGGCAAAAACTCAAATTATCAGCCTTGGAACTAACTCATCGGCTCAAATATGCATTGCTGGGCAACCGGTAGAGAGAGCAGAGGATTTCCAGTATCTTGGGAGTATTGTTTTGTGGGCGCTGTGGCGTAAGTGGTTAGTGTGTCGGATCACTAGCATGAGCTTCCAAGTTCGAATCCCAGAAAATACCAAAAAGTTTTTTCACGGTCCCACCTCTCGCGAGCGTCTGACAAACATCGGAGAGTATTGTTGTCACGAAAAAGCTTCTCAAATCGCCGTTTGGATTCGGCATTAAACTGTAGGTCCCTTCCATTCGTGTGAAAAATATAACGCACACAACATGAGTGGTTGCGAGAACCTACCCCTGGCACTTTAAAGAGCTGTTGCGCCAAATATTTGAACTTTTTTTTTGGGAGTATTGTCTCGACCGATGGTGGAACCGAACCGGATATAGCCCACAGGATCGCCAAAGCAAAGTCCGCTTTTGGGATGTTGTCCAAAATATGGCGAAGCAATGCAATCAGTTTGAACACCAAGATAAGGCTTTTCCGCTCCAACGTTGAGTCCATGCTGTTATATGGTTGCAGCACGTGGAGTGTGACCACTGCTTCTTCTTCCTTTTATCAGCGAGGCTATGATCCAAAAACAAGGGATCACAACCCTCCCACTTCACCGCATTTCTACTGATCCGCCTGTGGGGTTCGCCTATTTGACCTCAGAAAATATCGGCAGGCCTGCCGATTTTGGATCACTCGGTTACTGAGGCCAATAAAATGCCGATGCCGTCGCATTTGTCTGATCCAGGCGTTTATAGGCCTGCCTTTCCTACATCGCGATGTCTTTGGAACGTGCATTGATATTGCCTTTTTAACTGGGTTCAAATGATCTCTTCTTTGAACGTGGCAATACCAACTGAGCCGGTCGCGCTCTATTTTTTGTACGATGGTTTCCTTGATGTGAAAGCTTCCACGGATCTTCGAACTTCTTATTCGATCAAGCTTTGTCACTCCTGCTGTCCTGCGAAGCATCTTTATATCAGCTGCCGTTAATTTACTCTCATACGTTTTGTACATCGTCCAACATTGTGAACCGTATGCGAGCGCTGGACGTACAACTGCGGTGTAGAGCCTTCCTTTCAACTTAGGGGACATTTTTCTGTCACAGAAGATAGCGGAATTTTCTCGCCACTTCATCCACCCTACGCTTACGCGATGATTGATGTCGTCATCACAAGTTGCTTTGGTATTGATCATAGATCCCAGATATTTGAACTTTTCGCACTTGGGAAGCACTGTTCCATTCAAATAAATGTCCGAAATAGGACTGAGTGGATCAGAGAACGGGCAGCACAAGAACTCTGTCTTTTTGAACTAATGCGATACCCATTTCCCTCCAAAACGTCCACCCACACATCAAGTGCTCGTTACAGGGATGTAGGATCCTCACTTATGATGGCTCCATCGTCAGCAAAGAATAACTGATGTACCTTGGGGTCCATCACTTTACCTTCAAGCAGATAACCAAGGACTGTAATAAAGAGCAAATGACTTAAAACGCTTCCCTGGTGCACCCCGACTTTGATTGAGAACTCTTCGGTTACTCCAGCGGCGCATTTTACTCTTGTCTTTGCTCCTCCGTACATGTCCATGATCATCTGTACATAGGTTTTGGAACCCCTCGATGTCTTAGCGCCACCCATATCAGATCTCGTGGTTGTCTGTCGAATGCCTTTTCAAAGTCAACCAATACAATATGCAAATCCCTTAAGGAATCACGATATTTTTCCATTATGATCCTTATAATTTGGATTGCATCTGTGGTTAATTTACCCGAGACAAACCCGCACTGATCATCAGATAGCCGTATTATTTTTCGCAGTCGGCCACCTAATACCCGCTCAACGATCTTCATGGTGTGTGACATCAGCTTGCTCGAAAGGTAGTTATCACAGTTTCGTGTATCACCCTTCCCTTTGTATACCGGGAGAAGGTAACTTCCCTCCATTGATTCGGCATTGGATCACCTCTCACGAATTTGGAGATGAGAATTCTGAGCCATCTGAACCCGATGTCTCCCATCTTTTTCCAGAACTCAGAGGGAATCTCGTCTGGCCCAACCGCTTTTCGTTTTTTGGAGTATTTGACCGCCTCACTAACTTCTTCGACTGTAATGTCGGGTATTTCTTCACAGTTAGGAGTGGCTCTTGGAAAGTATAGCTGGGGAAACTGCTCATTTAAAAGCTCTTCTTAATACTGCCGCCATCTCTGCAGAATTTTGTCGTCATCCACAAGAAGCTGGCCATGAGCATTGCTAATGAACTTTGGCGAACGAATCTCCTGAGCATTCTTCCTTCTTTGGGCGGCTATTTTGAAGATAGTGGCGCTCTTGTTCATATTGTGTCTTCACAGCTCCTGGATAGCCTGGTTTGCATCAGCAACCGGGGAAGATATTTTCTCCAGCTCCCGATACAGGCCCTCCGTACTCTCTGCTTGAAGCTGGGCGCACTTCTTCTTCGCTTTTTTCTTGCGGCATCTGTATTCCATTTCGAGGCGAGCTTTTTCGTCACTATTATTAGAGGAGCACTTTGACCAAGCTTTGAAAGCCGCTTTCTTCTCATTTATCACTTTCTTAGCTTCATCACTCCACCACCATGTTTCTTTGGCGTGTTGATGGTGGCCTTTTGGTGGCCTCAATCTGAGTTTCATCTCCACGACTGCTGTAAGTGGAGAGTGACCACTGCTATCACCAGAAAGCTGCAAACGTTCATTAGGGAGAGAGAACGGGTCAGGAACCAATAGCACAACCGTCCAACGACGGAAGTGGCAGTGGATTGGTCACACGTCCCACACGGGTGACAGTTCCATAGCGAACCATGCTATACGATGGAACCCTATAACTCAGGATGGCAGAAGACCTGGCGGTCCAAGGAGAACATGGCGCAGAACACCCGAGAAGGAGGCACGGCAGTTGGGGAAAGGTTGGGGAGAACTCAGACGCATTGCCAGAAACCGTACACGATGGCGCGTAGGCGTAGAAGAGGCCCTGTAATCTACAAGGGGATACAGGACATAAGTAAGTAGGTAGTCCGTCGTCAGAGGTGGTGTCATGCAGTCTATGTTTACAGACTGCCATCCCAAAGACGTCATCCTTTCTTATGTTGGCGTTAAAATCGCCCAATAGGATTTTAACGTTGTATTTAGGACATTGCTCGTATGTTTTGTCGAGAAGCTCCTTGAAACAATTTTTGGTGGCAGGGTCCTTTTGTTCCGCGGGGGCACGAGCACATATACAGCTTATGCTATCGAACTAAACCTTGTCATAATACGCTCGCTCACGTGTTGGAAGCTTAAGTCTTCTTGAATCCTTCTGCCGCGTATAGCGAATCAGCATCCTGTTAAGGGTTCTAACGTTCCACGTACAGATTCAAAGCTCGTTGTCCTTGTTTCGTTTGCTGGGGTCATCAACAATTGAATCTTCCTTATCCAAGGCTTTGTTTGCTTCTGAACCAAAAAAAACGCATAGAATTTTTTGTACGCGTATTTTTGAAAATTTTCCGTTGTTTCTTGAAAACGAATGTCTAAAAAACTGTGAAGCAAAAAATACGAAGTGCTTCAATAACTTCACAACGCTTAAAATTGCGCCTTAAAAAAAAAATTGCATTGTCTTTGGCATGATAGCAAAAACCGTGGGGTTACACTACACTAACCCCAGGTTTCCGAAGAATGTTCACTGTGTCGCTTCCAGACTATAACTAGCCGTTTTTCTTGAACAAACCTAATCTAGACAGTAGCCCCTCTAAATACGATTAATAGTTCGACCTCAATACCGAAAGTCTCGGAGTGCCAGGACCGTACAAATGCTGTGTGTTTGCGAAACCACTGTGAAGTGTCCTATGGGTATGTCGATTTCTCCAGTTTCTCAGAAACTGAGTTTGAAATTTAATTTTTTCTCAAAAATGCATGGGATTTATTTATCAATCTTGTTTCTTTGCCTACAAGTCAGTTATCACTGCAGATAAAAATAGAAATACAAAACCGTTGACATTGTCTTTGGCATGATATACAAAACCGTTGACATAAAATTCGAATACTGGAGCATTTTCTGGCATCCTTAAGTCAGTCATAACTCGACTTAAGCGGTTATCGCTTGAGGCCACAGAAATATATAAGCAAATTGGAACCACCCCAAATAGGACATCACATTGGGTTCACATTTACAGATCTAAGTGTGGCAAGAGTTTTCTCTCCATCTTAGACATTATTTAACTAAAGCTTCATCGCTTGCAATGCACGAGTAGGTTTCCAAATCCTCTCCAACATTAGGGTTTCCTTTTCACAATTTTGCGTAATTAACATACACATACGAGTATGTATAGGTACAACGTCACTTTATTACTTCTAAACATTAGAATGGTTTGAGGTCGATGATCGTGCTCAAGAAGTATGCAAGCATAGTTATTTAAATATTATAATTTGTATTATTATGGAAGTATTGATCCACCTAATTCGTTCATCAGCAATGAAACACTGGGTCGCACGTATTTGCACCCGTATGGCGTATGTTAACAAATTTAAATCTACATAAGCAAGTAATATCGAACAATTTAATGTTTTTCTTAATTTATTTGCAAACCGAAATTATTTTTGTAATTTACTAAAACTTGACATACCATGTCGTTCCATAAAATATACATACATATTTAGCGCAACAGCCCATTAAAGGCCTAGGCCTAGCTTCTCGCATCCGCTTGTGTTGTGTGCATTATATTTCTCGCACGAATGGAAGGGACCCACAGTTGTGCGCCGTATCCGAAGGGCAATTTTTATATCATGTTTTTGAGAAGCTTTTTCGCGACAATAAACAAAACGTTCCGTGTTTTCTAGGATTTGAACATTGAACGTGAAGCGCAGTGCTCCGACACACTAACCATTGCCCCACGGCGTCTATGTAGCAAATCTTTTTCAATAAGATATAAGAAGTTTTAGTCAAAAATCTAAGCATATACCCAAATTGTCAGAACCGTTTTAAAGAAAATAGCAATTGGTTGAAATGAATACTACGATTTTGAAGTAATCGATCTATCTAGTTTGGCTGCAGATTCCGGGGCAGAGGGACGGAATTACGAGATTCCACTTTTTCTAGTTTTTTAGACTAAAATCTCGAAATACATTTTTTTCATGATTACAATACTAATTCTATAGTTACAGGTGCAAGTAAAACGCAAACTGGGCATACATATCTCGTCGCAAGCTATCTTCTACTTCTCGCATTTTGATCTGATGCTGAAATTTAGACAAAAATTAATATATGGAGGTATTGTACATAAATCATAGCTTTTCAATGTCTCATAAAAATTCATGGAATAAGTTCAATCAACTCTTATGTGGCTACGCCATTTCTTGAGGTCAACGCTTGTTTTATGATATATCTAAGTATGTGCAATATTCAGAATGCAAATAAAATCTTATTTCCATACGAAATTAAAAGAAATTCCATAAGACATCAATAAGCCTTGTATAATTCCCCTCAATGAGAGAAAGATCTCATAGGTTATGTTGGAGGATTATACAAATATTTTCTTCGAATGTTTGTTTATAAATTAGAATAAATAGGTCTTGATGATAATTTTAATAAAACAAGTCCGGAAGGATTTCAATGAAAGCACGATTTATGTTTAGTAGAACTGCGTAGAAGGAAAGAATATTTAAAGAAGCCTCATGTCTGGGAATAGGCGTTGTTGTGTGGCAAATGTTAATTCAACCCACTGGCATTTGGATTTTAATCGAAATTTATGTGAAAAATTTCTGCTTGGATATATGAATTTTAAGACATGAGCGCAGGGAATTAAATATCCTTCGGGTTCAAGAGTATCATTATAAGATATTACGAATGACTTTTGAAATCCGAAGCAAGTAATAGACTTTCAAAAGGAATAACAATAATATTTGAAAGTTATACTATTAACTTTAATAAACTTTTGTATGTTTTGAATATAAAAAAATGTTAGTAAGGAAATTGATTAAGATTTGAAGATTTATTTTCTTATTAGTGTGTGATAAATTTTGTTCACATAAATCTCCTCAATTCTTTTTTTATTTTTTTGTCTTACCTTCTCTTACCTTCATCATTTTCAAATAACGAACATGATATACTACATTTTTAGTAGTTTTATTTGTCCTTTGGTTAACTTGTAGAAGTTACTACTATTGTAATTTTATTTATAAAAACAGCTACGCGCGCTTACAATTCGCTCACGTTGCCTTCTCCAAAATTGAATTACTTGTAGTTGGTTGCATATCCGATCATGTCCGCGATCAGCCTCATCGCCCAATGAAGGTACAGTAAAAACAGAAAACAATTTAGGTTGAATCAAAGTACTACATATTATTAGCACGTTGGCTGCCAGAGCTGCTAAGAGGTATTGTTAATGCCTCATGGTATATTACAAATTGCGATATCCACAGATATCGGCTTTAGAACAATGGAAGATGAATTCAAAAACTACGCGAGAAAGCATGAAAGTCGACTAGAAAGTCACGTAAATATTGCAGTCTTCTAAGCTTTGGATGAAAGAAATTCACTACGCCGTCTACAAAAAACCAAACCTTTGCACTTAGCGTGATAAATAACCGCGTCTAAACTGCGGAGCTAGCAGGAATTTCTAATGGGAAGGTACATGCAAAACGGCATAATTTCGTGAAATGAAAATTACTTGATAAGTCGTATACTAAGTTGTAGTAAAAATAAAAGCGATTAATCTTATAACTTACACAGCATAGAAAATAAAAGTTTATTCTCACACTTTTTTAATTATGTGTCTTGCTGCGAAATATTCATACTGCTAGAAATACACATAACTGACGAAAATATAGAACCTTGTAAAAAAAACTTTAAAGATTTTCAAACATACCTGCAGAGCGAAACAGCCGATTTGGAAGAGCGAGTGGAGGGTGTGCTTACGGGATTAAGAAAGAACTGGCCAGGAGAGGAATACAACATCAATTTGTTAACAGCGATGGTGTAGATAGCATCAAAATAAACACAAAAGATAAAACAGTGACGCTTGTTCCTCTATATCTTTGAAGTGCGCATTGGCAGAATGAACTCAACGATATTGTCAAAAACTACTTTGTGGAGAGTAATGTAATTAATCCAATTGTGTTAAGAGATATGAATGTTAGGACCGGAGAGCTACAGCAGGATATAGAATATATATATAAACCATTATTTACTGCGGAACTTGAAATTCGAAAATCAAAGATAATGCAGTGAATACAAAGGGTAGGGATTTCTTGGAGTTTTGCAGTGATAATGGACTTGTAATTTTAAATTGAAGAACTAAAGGGGATTAAGAAGGCAACTTAACATTTGTTTACAATATTGGCGAATCAGTTTATGACTTATGTTCACGGCAGGAGTCCCACAAGGATCGGTACTAGGCCCTCTCTTATGGAATATCATGTACGACGGAGTCCTGCGACTATCATTGCCGAGTTAAGATAATCGGGTTCGCTGACGACATCGCCGTGGTCATCGTGGCTAAACACATCCACGAAATAGAATCAGCGACAAACGAAGCAATCAGAAAAATTAAAGACTAGCTAGGATCCGCCGGCTTAGAATTAGCAAACCACAAAACTGGAGCTGTTCTTATAACAAGTCGAAAAGCTGTTGAATATGCGAATATTTAAGTCGGAACTCAGACTACAAGAACCAAGGAAGCAGTTAAATACTTCGGAGTGATGCCCGACAACAGATTAAGGTTTAAAACACACGTAGAATACTCGAGCAAGAAGGCTGCACTACTGCAGGCAGCCCTTTCTCGAATACTGCCAAACATCGGTCGCCCTGGATATGCTAGACGGATTCTACTATCCAGAGTGGTTATCTCGGTTCTCCTATACGCTGCATCGGTCTGGGCGGCGGCGTTAGCGACGATAGAAACACGGAGAAAACTATCGTCAACATACAGGCTATGCGCGGTTAGAACAATCAGAGGTTTCCTAACAATATTGGCCGGATGATCCCCATCGACATCCTCGCAAATCAGATGGTAAGCATCTACGAAAGGAGAACCTCGAGTCATCAAGAGGTATTGTCAGCAGATATCGTCAAGAGGATAAAGGCGGAGGGGAAGGCAACATCACTAGCTATGTGGCAAGTCAGGTGGGATAACAGTACAAAAGGTAGATGGACCTACAAGCTGATCCCCACCATTGAGGTCTGGACCAAGCGAGTATTTGGGGACTGCAACTACTACCTTACGCAGTTCCTATCGGTTTACGGCGGCTATAGCAAATATTTACTATCTATTTACATAGATTTGGACATGATAGCTCACCTCTCTGTACACATTGTCCAGACCAGGAGGAAGATACAGAGCATGCAATATTCCATTGCAATCGTTTTACGGAATGGAGAAATAACCTACCAAGTCACCCATTACTTATAGACCAAATTCTGCGCTCAGAGGAGAATTGGCTGGAAATGTGTACCCTTATAACGAATTGCCACAAAGAGCTCCGAATAATTGAGAGAGCAAGGAGAGCTGAAGCAACAATACAAGAAGCATAGCATTAATTGCTAACCAGCCCCGCAAAGTAATACCTTACGGCAGCCCCGCGGGGAGAGTGGTAGATGTGTGCAGGGTGTGAATTAGTACGTAGGTGCATTACTGGCATCGATTGCGAATCGTGCATGCTAGTAGCCCGGGCTACTATTATCTTTCAAAGATTACCACATCCCTTGGCGCGACCAAAAAAAAAAAATTAATGACTTATGTGCCACATCACAAGAACTGTTGTGAGTTTCACAGTGGAGAAAGCTGTATTTTCAGACCACTTGCCCATCAAATTGTCCCTAAAGCACAATCTACCTAAAAATTATAACCACAATCTCAGCATTTACCAAAGTAAAAATGGAGTGATACAAGAAAGGCAGAATATTAAAGAAAACTAAGCACTAACTAACAACATCTCAAAGATAACAAAGTTACAATCGAACTTAGCGACTTAAGCGACATAGTTAAAAAGTCAGCAGCAGGACCATGTCAAAGTGTCAGACAATTTAAACTAAAAAACAAATGGTACGATATACGGTGTGAATATACCAGGAAAAAAGCATACAAGTTGCTTAATTTATTGCGGAAAGGAATTAGTCCAATTCAAATGCAAGGCAAGTTGCAGAAGAAGTCGAGAGTTATTCAACCAAAGAGTTGATAGGAAACTAAGCACGATGAAAGCCAGCAAGGAATGGTTGAAAGTGACGAACGAAATTCGAAACGAAGACCAAGGAATTAGTCCTCACATAACAGCTCCTGAATTCCTAACCTACTATAGTTCACTCCCAAACCCACAGGAAATGACACACCCCTACCTGTATGCACCTAACATACATGAAGATCGTGAATTAGATAAGCCTTTATTAATAAAAGGAATTAAAAAAATTCTTAGAAAACTCAAATCGACCAAAGCACTAGGGGAAACCGAATTATCTACGAGTATCTTATAAATGCAACAGAACAACTTACGACGGTCTATTGCAGAATGCTTTATGAGTGTAGAATAGATGAAGCGTTCAATAAAACAATCATTTTTCCCATTTTCAAAAAAGGAGACCCAAACCAACCTGGAAACTGCAAAGGGATCTCGTTTATGAATTACCCTGCAAAGATTATGATGTGAATCCTAAATGAGAGGCTCTATGCATGGTTGGCAAAAAATAATATTCTCACAAAATATCAGGCGGGTTTTAGAAAATAGCTTTCTACTGTGGACAATATTTATAATCTGGCAACAATCGTTCATCTTAAATTAGCGGAAAAAAATAAAATACATATATGCCTTTTTCGTTGACCTCAAAGCCGCTTTTGATGAAATCTCTCGAACACTGCTCATCTATAAGCTTCATACAATGGGAGTGCCAACGAAGCTTGTATACTTTTTAGATCGCATATAAAGGGTGACCAGATAGCAATGATACTTTTGCTGTTATGTTTCAGCAGCTGTCAAAGTTACCAATGACATCCAGCTGTCAAAATATTCAGAAAGGATTATCATTTTATCAGGCATCGTTCCATGCTTGCTGAACGTGCGGAAATTATTAAAAAAATATTACCGAAATTCCGACTCAGCTGTAAATACGCAACGTGAACTTCGTCGTGAGATCGGTCGTCATCATGGCTTCAGTGTGTAGGCAATTCGTCGCACTGTGGAAAAGTTTGAGCATAAGTACTCTCCTTTGGACCTTAAGCCACCAACCAGACAGAGATTTATGCGAAATGAAGAAAACATAGGCGCCGTAGCGGCCAGTATCGAACAAGACCCAGAAATGTCGATACCGCGCCGATCAGCTCAATTGTGCAACACCAGAGAGTCAACCCGGCTTATTTTGCGGTTGGATTGGGACCTACATCCATATATGATTCTGCTGACGTAAGAATTGATGGCGCTCCATACCATACAAGCAATGAAACGCTCACAGTTATGAAGGAGAAATTTGGCGACTGGGTCATCTCACGACTAGCGTTCATCAATTGGCCGCCGCGATCATGCGACTTCACACCACTCGATTATTTTCTCTAGGGCTACGTCAAGTCCTTAGTCTACGCTAATAAGCTAACTACTTTCTAAGAGCTTGACGTCAACATTCGAGACGCTATTGCCAGAATAACGCCGTACGTATTGGACCGAGTCATCAAAAATTGGACCGACCGCTTGGAGCACTGCCAGCGAAGCCGAGGCGGCTATTTAAATAATGTGCTATTCCACACATAATGGCATGAATGTAGCTTCAAAATAAAGCCAGAATGAATTTTGTATCTCATACCGTTGTTGTTTTATTTAAATTTTTTTTCCTATCGTTCTTATCTGGTCACCCTCTACTCCAACACTCTGTCTGACTACTTTGCAATATTATTTGGAGTGAAACAGGGATACATAAGCAACCTGCATGAGTGCTTGGGAGAAGGATTCAATATAGACGGCTTAAACATAAGATTGTTATTGAACGCAGACGATATGGTATTTTTGGAAGAGGATATAAGAGTTTTGGGTGCGTACTTTGAGGAATGGAGCCTAGAAGTAATCTTGTCGAAATCAGAAACTATGGTGTTAGCCAAGAAAATTACGCACTTAAAGGAGAAAAAATACGAATAGAATCTAATTATTTTGATTTTCTAGTGAAGAAAAATATAGCACAAAGGGCAATATTGAAACTTTTTTAGGCAGTGTGCAGAGCAATCCAGTCATACAGTGCGCAGGTCTAGTTCTTTGGAATGTTCGAAGAAGTAGATAAGTTACAAATATATATATATTTTTTTAAATATTAAAATGACCAACTTACACACCAAACTATGCCTTATCAATTGAAACAGCAGTAGTAGAAGAACATTTCTACGCCCTGGATTTACATCTCAGATACGTAACAAAGATAATTTTCGAGTACGGCAAAAGAAGGTTACCGCACCAACTCTCTAAAATAATGAGAAAACAATTCTTCTGAGTTAATTTGTTAAATAAACTCGGACATAGGTTTGGGCTACTTGGGAATGAAAGAGTTCTTTCTTTAAGTGAATGGAATCGCAAAAACGTATATCTATTGCAACAACTAAAAACCGATGGACTAAAGAAAAAAACTTCAAAGTGTGAGGGAGAATAGTACACGTTTTTATAAGCTTCTGGATCTAGACCACTTAAAAGGCCAAAATTATTTCGTAGACAACTTAGATGTGAACAAAATCACTTGGATTTTTAAAGCACGATGCGACGCAATTCGCTTAAATGGGAACAGCTTTCGAGTGAACGGAAGAACATTATGCACACTATGTCACTTAAGAGAAGAAGAGAACATTCAACATTTTTTAGGCCAATGCCACATCCTAAAAGAAATTAGATTAAGATATTTTGGATTAACTTTCCTTACAGTAAATGAAGCGATCCGTATACTGAATGGAGAAAACACCACCGATTGGGAGAGACTAGTAAAATATTATATATTACAGCGGCCTAAGCATAAAGAAACGAACTCGTGAGAGAATTTAATTAGGTTACTAAAGATTTTCATCTCCCAATTTCTTATTTTGATTGTATCCCATATTTCATACAATGAATTAATAATAAAAAATATATCTTACATTATGTAATTAGTCAGCTACCTGATAGACCACTTTAAATCCCATTGCCGTAAGTTCCATATTTTTTACACGAAAATTTAATATTAATGTACATAAATGTTTGTATATATTAACAATAAAGAGCAATTTACTACTACTACTACTAGTACAATGGAAAAGCATTGCATCGTAACAATACATCCGCATAGCTTAGGTATGCAAGAGAGTTTAGCTATAAGACGATAATTAGAAATTTAATTTTCCCGACCTTTTTCTGAAGGGGAATAATAAAAGAGCTTTTTCAAAGCATTGGAAAGATGCTCTGTAAAAGAAATATTTGGAACAGAGCCATGAGGCGTAGAGCTAAGGAGTCTACACATTTTTTTTTTAACTACGGCAGGTATACCGTCCGGGCCAGTGGAGCATTCGCATAGTAAGTCTTTCGATCTTTTCTATCACGAGAGCCACTGTTATTTCGATTGACGTTAATGAGGTGTGGGCACAAACTCTCATGTAGGAAAAGTAAGAATGAGGCTCTGATGTATGGATGGAGAACGATTGACTGAAGAAGTGAGCAAATAAGTTTGCTGTTATTCGAGGATTGCTCGACGATATAGTGGAGAATGTCAGAGTTAATGGGTAGCTGTCCGACATTTGTTTGGTATTAATAAAGCGAAAAAATTGTTTGGGGTCAGCGGTGAGATTGCGGTCAGATTGCATACGGTCAATATATTCGATATAAATAAACTCGCAGAGTTAGCAAAAATTCATATGTGAAAGGAAGTAATTGGGGAAGTTAAAATCAGAGCGAAATTCGAGGTAGATACGTCAGAGCTTATTTCTTCTATTGCGAAGCGAGTGTAATTCTTTAGTATACCAAGGTGAAGATGACGAGAAACTCTCTTGAGGCATGTATGAGACGAATTGCATTAAATACTGAAAATAGAACAATCAAAGACAGAAATGTGTGTACTCTTAAAAATGCTGTTGAATTAATAGCACTCAAAATGTTACTAATTTTTGTGTAGTATGACTTGCGAAAACTAAAGCTACACGAGTAGCTACTCTGAATTGACAGTATTATTATGGTTATCATAAGACAATGTAAGAGATAGAGGAGGGTGGTAATGATCCAATTTCGATAAAAAAAATTGAAACGACGCAGTTATCAGCATCAGACGAGAAAATAAGACCAAGTTGCCTTCCTAGATTATTAGTATCTCCACTTAACCGATAAGGGCTGGAGTCAGAGAGACATTCAATGAAAATGACTTCCTTTTCTGAAGAGAGGTTAATTGCTATATAATGAAACTCATCGTCTGATGGAGCCCATTGGAGGTAGGAAAAATTAAAAGTCCACCAGAATTAAAAAGGTGCCACGAGGATCAAAAATATTAAGCAAAGAATCGAACGCGTCTATGGCAAGCTGGTAACTGCAATGCATGGGCTGAGATGGCCGAATATAAAATAGCAAAAGATAAAAATGTTGCGATTTAAAAGAGTTATTTTGACATAAATGTACTCAAAATTGGATGTAAGAGAAGTTTTTACTAATATCGAGTCAAGGCGATTGTTTACTGCCAGAAAAACACCTCGACCCGAGGAATCATCCTCTTTCTCAAGATCATCATCTCGAAAGGCGTTAAAATCGTTAAAATTATTGTAAAAATCTTGAGTAGGATTAGTTTCGTTAAGGGCGAAAATGTCATAGGATGTAGAGGATGTCTTAGCTCGCAGCCCTCTGACGTTTTGGTAGTACAGGTATACACAAAGACACTGAAGGGGAGTTACAAACAAATAAGGAATATCTACATGAATACCATACCGGGTACTCGGTATGGTCACATAAGTGTTAAGTATCAATATTGCCACATGAATATTGAACTGTATACATCACGTGTCTTATACGGAAAACATAAAGTAACAAAAAGTTGAAATACATTACAAGGCCCTGGTAACAATCGCGCCTAGTTCATATAGATACTATAGGTCAAAGGAGTGAAAGGACCTCTTAGTCTTACAATATCTATAAAACTTTCCCCTATTTTTTCAGAAGACACTCTCTTTATAATTAAAGAAAAATAAATGAAGTACTATACCAGATTGAAACGCTCACTTAGTCTCATTTCATTTGATTTATAAATAAAAGCCGAGGACCTGTATGATCGGATTTAGATAGAGATCAATACCTATATATTTTACCAAGCCTACAAGATTTTTTATGATTTTTAATTTGAATGTTAAAAAAATGTGTAATTATGAACCGATACCGCTCCCAATAACTGTGACTGCACTTTCATCTTCATTTTCGAAGCAGTAAGGCCGAATGATCCTTTCAGATGTAATGCTGCAAAATACCCACACCTTACGGGGTGTGGTTGACGCTGGCAAATGGATCTCGCATTTTAAGTTGCCCGAAACATCGAGTTCTGCTTGTTAACAAAACCTCTTAAGGGAAAATGAGCTTTGCTGCTCACGATCAGATTTTGAATAAAGTAATTTTTCATTCGGACCCCTTATAGAAAGCGAGCTGCAAAATTTAACTTTGATGATGATCGGTGGATCTTAAATCTTGCACGAATTGCACCTTATATGGGAATAAGAGTAAATATTTTCTCGAAATGTGCCGCAGTGACATACGAGACAATTCTAGCTGAGCAGAATGCCCTCTGGCGTTGCCTGAACACTCGTTCAATATTTTCCGCAGTGCGAATCAAACGCTCTCTACCGTTTGTATGCACGTGTACCAGCTTATGCTGCGGCTTTGATATGATCTTGCATTCACATTGCCCCTTCACCCAAATTACCGTGATCGTATCTCTCCCTACAACCCATCTGAACTAAATAGGATATTTCAATTCCATTTCAGAACAAAAAAAAATCCTTCACATCATGCCATTTACAATGCTTCCAGTTCCAAGCTACACATAAAATTCGCAACTGTCATTCAGCAAATAGATGAGGACAATCCCATTTCCTAATTAGTATTTACGAGCAAAGCACACAGAGAGCAAATAAATTCACCCCCTTAATGGCTGCGTCTAATTATCTACAGTGAAATACCGCCACACTCCAGTAGCTACTGCCCCAGAAGCATTCGCCAACATTGGTCACTGTTCTTAATTCGCACTAAATTCGTTTTAATTCCATCCGCATTCCAGCCATAATCAAGTAAAACAACCGAAATCTCGTAAAGATTTTTGTCATTATCCGGGTTCTTAGAGCGCGTCCTTTGGGGAAGCCAAACGAGGATGACAAAAATCTGTTTATAGCCCAGCATTAAATCAACGTAAAAATTGTAATTACTACAAGTGCAGGAAGCAAAGAGAAAATCATGAATCCAAAGATCCTATTCGCACATTCTTTTGGAAAAGATTATCACCTTAGTAGCCTGGTATTAGTACATACTATTGAATTCACCTGGTACAAAGAGCTGGCTACTTTCTGTTGGGTATTTGCAATTAATTTGAGTGTATCTCGGTGTTAATCGGGGATACAGACGAATGTCAAGCATAACTTATTAATGGGACGGTGAACAGTTTTGGTCTTCGTAGTCGTCTAGTGGTAGTTCTATAATTAAGGTGATCACGTAATGAAGTCCGTGACCTTGATATGAGGGGGAATTCAATTAAATATAGGTAGACCAAACAGAATGTCGCAAGAAAAGGAATTTTAGTAATTAGTGGAATATCCTTGGTGAACGGTTGGCTAGCTTTGGGAGGGTTATCCGAGAATGTCCTCAACAACTTTTTTTCTTTTGTAGGTTTTATTTTACTATTTCCTCTTGGAAATGTTATAGTAAAGAGTATAGGGTTACAGTCCTGTTATGTAAATGGAAGGTGAGTGAATTTAATAGAAGGTGCTTCGAGGAAATCCGTTCTTATTATCTGCTAATGTTGCAATAGTTAGTTATACTATTGTATTGTAGATGGAAAAATGATACAATTTTTCTTTTTTTTTTGTATTTAGGTGACACTACAGTCCGGGGTGGACCTGGGCTTTTTACCAACAAACCTCTCCAGCTAGCACGGTTAAAAGCCAGCTGCCTCCAGTTGCGCACGCCAAGATGGTCGGGCTCCCTCTCCAAGTGTTTGCGCCACCTACCGCGAGGTCGTCTTCTACTGCGTCGTCGATCCGGGGTGGATTCGAAGACTTTATTGGCGGGAAGGTTGGGCTCCATCCGCTCTAAATGACCCAGCCATCTTAGTCGCTGTATTGTTCGGCACTGTACTTTCTCCTTCACTCACCATCTATGCAGATGGGATCAAAGATCGCTCGAAGAACTTTTCTCTCAAAATAACCAAGGGCATCCTCATCCGGTTTTGACAAAGCCCATGCCTCTGCGCGAAACAGCAGGACTGGGATGATAAGTGTCTTATAAAGAGTTGCCTTAGTAGTTCGAAATAGGACTTGTTGGTTTCTTAGTCCATAGAAACAACGATTGGTGAGAGTAGTTCTTCCTTTGATTTCCCCTGATGTCATTTGCGGAGCTCACCATATAGACTAGAAAGACAAAGTTCTTTACTACTTCAAAATTATATCTGCCTATTGTGGCGTTCTTTCCAAGACGACGATGTTGGGTGTCCTTTTTTGTAGACAGCATATATTTTGTTTTGCTTTTAGTGAACAAATGCCCCACTGACGGCCCGCTGAGTTCTTCCGACTATGTCAATGTCATTGGCGTAAGCGAGTAGTTGTACAGACTTGTAAGAGATTGTACCTCCGGTGTTGGCTTGTGAGTTTCGTACAATTCTCTCAAGTAATGTGTTAAAGAGATCGCATGATAGCGCGTCACCTTGTCTAAGACCTTTCCTGACATCGGACGGTTCGGTGATACTCTTACCGCCTTTGATGGAGCAGCGAATGTTCTCCATCGTCATTCTGCACAAACGGATATACTTGAAAGGAATGTCAAAACTAGACATGGCTCTGTATAACTCGTCTCTGTACACGCTATCATAGGTAACTTTGAAGTCGATGAAGAGGTGGTGCATATTGATTTTATATTCATGGGTCTTTTCCAATATCTACCGTAGTGTGAATATTTGGTCAATGGTGGACTTTTCCAGCATGTAACTATACGGATACGGATCTATCAGGTTGTTGACGATAAGTTTTAGGCGTTCAGATAATACGGCAGACAGGATCGTATATGCGATGTTGAGGAGACTTATACCTCTGTAGTTTGCGCTGTTCAGAGGGTCTCCTTTCTTCAGGATCGGGCAAACGATGCTGACGTTCCATTCATCGGGCATACTTTCGTCCGACCAGATTTTACAGATGAGCTGGTACATGTTCTTTACCCGGTGATCTCCTCCTGCCTTCTTAGTTCTCAGTTCTCTATCGAATACTTTCTAAAAAATCTTGCACCTGGTGCAAGCAAAATTAAATTCAATTCAAACAAGAATGCCTCTGATTTCTTACAGACATGCGGAAGCTTTTGCAAGGTCAGCCTACATCCTGGAGAGTCATACCACACACAATCGTGAAAAACCCGGTCGTAAATCCAAGACCTAGCTTTGGACGACGGGAGACCCAAATAATTTTGGGCCATAAGAAAACTTCCTCTGAGCTTTGCCTAGTGATCTCGACAGATATTTCGTCCCTCAATATGCCAGTTCGATCATATAAGAGACATTGAATTCAGCCTTGCGACCGAGGTCAAAGAGATTTTAAATTCGAGATGTATATTGGAAATGGTTACGGGGTTGAGCAGGTCCTAAAATGCGGCCTGGCTATCACTACAGGCGCAAATGCTTCGTCTCTTCCACCATTTGGATTGCATAAGTGTCCACTTAAAAGGCAGATGTTTATTTGCCTAACAAGATGTGAAGCTTATTGTTGTCGTCCTCTACGAAGACACCGTCATTAGATCCTTGAATGCATTATCAGTGAAAGATCACATTCTATTCCTGACACAGGCTCTGGTCGAAGCCATTCCTGAACACAAGAAAAGTCGACTTCGGATTTGCGCGACAGCCAATCTGCTGGTGTCATAGCGTTAGACGTCATGTCCATGAGGCCGGAGTTGTAGGATAAGAGCCGCGCAAGGTCATGAATATTCCAGTGTGGATTATACCGAAAACGTACACGCCTAAGACGATGGAAGGCCTCAAAAGTACAGCCCATGATATAAGAATCAAGAAGAGGTAAGTTCAACAAAGAATCTAGAGTAGAGCCAGCTGTACTCATGAAAGCTCTCGTGCAGCCGGGACAAGCCAATCCTTGGGCTTTTGGCGCAAAAGGCAGTCAAATATTTCCGCGAAAGCCGCTTCCACCAAATAACCGACACATAATATATGAGGAATGCTCTTGTTATAGACGTATATAGATAGATTCACAGGACCTTATTCGGTAATAAGCCCCATGTCTTGACAAAATTACATTCTCATTGCTAGAAAATTGAGAGCGCCTTGAATGTTTTTGACTCGACATGTTTAGAACAAAAAGTTTTTTATCCAGAATCACTTCTAGAAATTTAAGTCAGACTGGTCAGAATCCTCCTTATCGTAGAGAAAATAATATTAGTTTTAAGAGGATTTACCGAAAGCCTTCACCTATTGCACCATTCATCGATCATATCTAGCGCTACCTGCGCGTTAGCAAATATAATCGCTAAACATGGCCCAACAAGCATAACTGAGTCAATTCGTCATACCCTTAATTTTGAAAAATTAAAACAAGTGACATGAAAAATTGTGAGGTAACTGTATCACTGTTAGCAACCTATTGCACATAGTCACCACTTGTTTGACATTTGATTATACCTCAAAGATTATGATGAAAATCCTGCTTTAAGCTCTTGCGATAGATCCATAGTAACAAATCAATAAAATTGTACCCTAGTGTATTCATACTAGTATATAAATATCATATGCAGAACATTCTTTTCACACGATCCACTGACTTCCGTGTTTCATGCAAATCACGAGATGCATAACAATGCAAATCCTCACCGACTTTTCTGAAATACCTCGCCTAGCTGTTTTACTGTGGATACGTGAGAAGATTATGGTACTGCACGAGCAATGAATGCTATAGATGTTCAAGGGATTTGCTCAAAGAGCACTCACACGAAAAATATCCTCCGCATGAACTTACCATTGCGACGTAAGGAATTTCCTACAACTAGACGTTCCATGTAGCCGATGACACCTGCAGTGTTATTGTTCTTTACGAGAAAGGTTCTTCCGTGTTCAACTGGTCTGTCCGGGTAGATCTCAGTTGTACCTATTCCGACGGATACCCAACGGAATGTTGTTTAATGAAATATTGCCTTGGTGTTGTACATATTTGTGAAACAAATGAGTTTCACGTAGACTTAGGAAGCATACGTTACATTTTCGTAGAAGTAAGTCTCTTAGGCTCAATCATTGTGAAATCTGTTGGAGATTTTTTTTGTTTGCTGTTTATGATAAATTCCAAAATAATTTAAAAATTAATTTGGGTAAGCCTGAGTATGTGAAAAATTGTATTCCAATGGAAAAAAAATTGTCCGTATCGATCGTCCTGGTGTCAAGTACAATAGTCATCATTCAATAAAAGCACAATAAGCTAATTAAGACGAAAAGAGCTGGAATGAAGTTAAGAAGGTAGTTCACACACTCAAGCAATTAATTTCTTCCAGGCCTAACGCGATAACTTGATATCAGGCGAAATAGAATTTTCTTGCAAGAAATGTCAGGAAGGTGCACTCACAATTAATTTAACCGTACACCTACGGAATCTCTTATAACCTTGTTGAAGTACATTTTGATTGGGATGGAGGTGAAATTTAGCTTCCAACCATCAATTAAGAGTTTGGTTCTTAGGCTATAGAGGAGAAGGAGAAAATTAGATTTCACTTGCAGGTTGTCAGAATGTATTAACTAGGAAACCCTTGCAAATATTTGTTCTCCTATATTGTGTTCTGATGTTGATGCGAGAGTAATGAAGTTAATCTTACTTACTAATACGCCATCACATCTTTGTTATCTGTCATAGAAGTAGCGAGAGGTAGCGAACTCAGACTGCCTTCCGATGCGCTTACCGACACCTTCCTAAGTTCTCACTTTGATACCTCATAATTATTGAAAGTCCTTAAAGCGTTAATTTAACGCAAAGTACGTAAATATGCCTAACTAAGCCACTAATTGCAGTTATTCCTTATATAAACTGTAGTACTTCTATGTAGTTTGTATGCAAAAATGTTTTATACTCATGCAAAACAACAATGTTGTTGATTGTAAGGATACTTTTAATGATGTTCTTCTCACCGATGACGATGATGCACAGTCCGAGAAGAAAGCAGACTTAAGTTCATTAAATTTTTTTTGCAGTTCTTTTCTTTTGCCCTGCATTTCGTGTAGTATCTAACTAAGTTTTTTAATTGAGTTCTAGGGATTTTTAAATTAGTTTTTTTTTCACAAGAAGTTTTCTTTGGAATAATGTCGGCGGAAAATAAAAAAGAAAGGGTGTAGAGTAATCAGAGAATTAGAGGTGAATTATATGCCTTATCGTGACGTGATTTACATTTTCATTGAGTAAAATTTAAATTGAGGTCAGTTTGTTGCAAGCAAAGAAGTCATTGACCCCACACTGATGCTGCCATCGATGACCACTATCATTTAAAGCTTAAGGTAAGCGTCTGCTTTTTAAGCTCTGATACATTTCCATGTAGAGACAAATGCATTACACCTTTACATTACATTACACTTGTTCATCATATGTATCTGCTTGAAGTCAGAGCATCTAATTTTAAGCAGAAATTCGCTTCGAAATTCTCACCATTGCCTGTTGTTGCTGCTACTTCCCCGCCTGAAAAACAATACCGTGCTCCGGTAGTCGAAAGGAATTGGGAAGGTCTAGTATTATGAATATGCATATTCTTATCACTCCAA
Source organism: Brachypalpus laphriformis (assembly GCA_945910035.1). Classification (NCBI taxonomy): domain Eukaryota; kingdom Metazoa; phylum Arthropoda; class Insecta; order Diptera; family Syrphidae; genus Brachypalpus; species Brachypalpus laphriformis. The sequence continues at coordinate 43,742,067 of OX246753.1, forward strand.
TACTCATTTTGGTCCCATCGCCTGCTACGAAGTTTGCTTCGAATATATGAGTTTGTATACGTCTGCTAGTCATACCAAAGTTTTTAGTACAAAGATAGAAGACCTGTTGGTCTAAGGTCGTCTGCATTGCTATGACTTATTTTACTGGTCTTACGGGTAAAGACGACTTTAAGCCCTTTCGCTGTTAAAGATATAAGTCCTCATATGAGACTGCTAAGGCAAAGCGATAGTACAGTGATAACGTCGCCGATTGCCACTTAAATGGTTGAGAAATCAAATCCTGATGTCAGCAAGCACATATTTATATTTTTCTTATGAAACATAAAGAGTCAATCCCATCAATTGCGAATGCTTGTGTGAGCACTATTGTGAAAACATAAGACTGGCAGTAAATTGGCCATGTTACTGGAAAAAATGTTCGCTCTTTTTGAAGATTGATATGTCTATGACATCAAGCGGTCGGGAAAAAAATTATGTGAATCAGAAGCAAAGACAAAACAATTAAACAAATCTCCCCAGTTATCTAGAATATCTGAATCTATAACATCTGAGTTTTAAACCACTACACCCATCTTTTTCTTTCGCTATCCTTTCCAATTGCTGCACTGTGTAAAGTATTATAAGGGCATTCATAACCCCTTGATAGCGAGGAAATTATAAAAAAAAAATGCACGTCTATAATCTACTCATCGTTTAACATAACATTTTATTTTCATTTTTACCTTTTTTTAAGAACAATACCATTTAAAATAACTGCTGCAACCCCTTGCTTGTACAAAAACATGAAGTCACTTTGACTACTTCCAACCGACAACTATCGCAAGAAATAAATTAAGCGGACTCTGGTATAAGAATACTATTCAGTCTGTGGATTCTAGCAAATAACTCTCGACAGTAAAGTTTCGAATTATTACTCCCAAATGGACAGCCTCTCGAGAATAACTCTCTAATTACCACCATGCAACATTTTATTCATTGAGGATATAGAATTCTCGAAAATATTGGCACGACGCTTTACAATGTTGGTTGTTGGAAAGAAAGACGGACTATGGTATGTCGCAACTGTAATGCTAGTAATGCTAGAATACATCTATTTCGGGAAATTCATAAACTGCTCAACGATATATTTGAAACCGAAACGATTCATAATTCATATAAGAGTATCTTTTTGTTTTAAAAAATCCGACATTAGCATATCTAATTACCGCGATGGAAATTAATAGAAATTGTCTCAATAACGGTTTTGGATCGATTTGTTCCCTTGACGGAAACAATGGCACAAAATGAGGATAGGTATGTGCTTAGTTTTTGGTTTACATCTTATTTGTAAACGATATAGAATCTAAGCTTCCTGTGAAATGTTGTTTGGTGGATCTGAGAGGCGAACCCCACAAGCGGATCAGTATAAATGCGGTGAAGTGTTCCTATAGGATAGTCACACGATACTCCAAGCAATGATGAACAATTTCTGTAACTAAAGCTGCAAATGCAACGTAATTGTCAACCTGTATATTATGCAAATCTGATATCGTTATATTTCGAAGTGGAGGTTGGGGCTACAAGCGAAAATACGATTTCAGCGGCGCATGTGGCGCTTATTTATTTACTTTTTTTTACTGATTAATTAGTTTGTTTTTTGCTAATCTATTTACTGATTGTGTGTTTGTTTTTTTTTTTCTGCAGTTCCCTTAAGTTTTCATTGAAAACAAATATCCGCTTGGACATTATTACTACTTACCTAATTTTTTATTTATTTTTTATTAAATTGAAGTTTTCTTGCATTTTCCTTAAACAATCTGTACATTTTATAGATGACTTTTAAAATTATTTAAATAATGCTTATGTGGAAAGATACAAATTTATCATATCTCTGGAATTTTGGAATATAATTTAATTAAAAGTAGTTACATAAATAAAATTAGTGAACAAATAAATTTAAAACTAAATCTTTGCATTTTGGAAAAAGAAGGGGAATGCAGCCAAAATTGACCATATCGTTGTACTCGTACCCAACAGTGGTACGACCAATTCTCACATATGGGTCAATAGTATGGTGACCGGCTGTAATAAAAGCTTATAACATAACCAAACTTAATAAGGTACAAAGATCGGCATGCATAGGCACCACAGGCACTCTACTGTCAACCCCAAATGATGCTCTAATAGTCTTTTTGCATCTTCTACCTTTAAATCTACACATAATTAACATCACAGCACAGTGCAGTCAGGCTCAGGGAGTCAGGGTGCTGGTTTATGAAATCCTATGGGCATAGTAACATTTTAAACTCTCTGCTGAGAGAACTCGTTTTGCCCACAACAGATTACATGATACTTAAATTGAATTTCACAAAGCGCTTCGACGTTCAATTCCTCACAAGATCAGAATGGCAAGATGGACAGGTGATTAAGGATTTTGATGTAACGATCTACACAGACGGTTCAAAGATCGACCGTGGAGTCGGTGCGGGTGTGTTTTCCGAATCCCTAAATATCCCTTAACCATATAGGCTTCCGGATTCTGCCAGTGTGCTTCAGGTAGAATTACTCGCTGTCCGGGAAGCTTGTCGTCAGATCAAAACACGCACCAATACAACGCCAAGGCAAAAGATCGCTATTTTTATTGATAATCAAGCAGCCAACAGAGCCATTGCATCGGTTACTACATCCTCCAAGCTGGTGATTGAATGCCAAAATAAGCTAGCTTCGGTAGATAGCCAACTCAAGATATCCCTGATTTGGGTTCTAGGGTACAATAACGTTTTTGGAAACGAACTTGATGATAAACTGGCTAGGCAAGGCTCAGACCTCGACAGCTTTCTTGCGGAATCAGTTTAGATTCCACTTGGAGCTGTCAAAGCAGAAATATTCTCAAAATTCCTTGCCCAAGCAAACCTTAGATGGAATAGGCTAACAAACTGTGTCATATCTAGAAAGATGTGGCCAAATTACTACGAAACAAAAACAACCGACTTCTTAAACGGAACGCGTAGGGACATCATCAGGATAACAGCGACCATCACGGGTCTCTCTCCTATAGGGCACCATGCAGTCCAACTAGGTACCCCACACAGCACACACTGTCGCAATTGCAACGTCACAATTGAGAAAGAAACCCTTATCCACTTTTTATGCGCCTATCCGGCACTAGCTAGGACCAGACAACGAGCTTTAGGAAAACGCTTTTTCAATTACCTGCAGGAAGTCTCAGAGAGAAACCTTAAAGATTTAATAATCTTTTTAAATTCCACGGGTTGGATCTAAGGACTCCCCACCAACACACCTTTTACATCCAGGTACACGAATTTTGTGATATCAAAACGGCACCTAGTGCTAATTGGGTTGTTCTCTTTTCTTAGAAGAACCACCACATATACCTACCTACCTACCTAAAACTTTGTATTCCTATATTTTATAAATATAAAATAAAGCTTTTGACCTCGGTTAAAAAGTTTGACCAGCAAGTACAGATAAAAGATCTATTTAAAGGAGGCACGAGAACAATTGCTAAAAAAGCGTATGTCATTTCAATCTAAATATGCTTCTTTGATGCAACGCGATAAAGTTTCATTAAGACCATAATTAGTACGATGCAGGCGCTCACCGAAGATTAACTGGTCGCCCAAAATTCTCGATGGAGAATGCAAATGAATAAGTTGAAGCAGTGGAGGAGATTTTAAACGATATGTTCAAAGGTTTCTTATAAATATTATGGAGAAGTATTTGCGGCGCTCCTCAAGTAAAAGTAAAGCAACTAACAAGCACCTGGATTTATAAATATGAATCTCTGTCCTCCCGTTCAGTTTGACAATAACTTATCTGGTAAATTTTCTTTGAACCCTTTCCATTCCTTCCAAATGCGTTATATAATATCGGCATCAAACAGACCTGCAGTGCTCCAAAACAAATCTAACCAGTGATAAATAAAGTGATTTTAGTAAATAAATAAACAGCTCTTTAAGTGCCAGGGCCTAGCTACCTCGCAACCACTCATGTTGTATGCATTATACTCTTTACACAAATGGAAGGGACCTACACTTTGGTGCCGTATCTGAACGGCAATTTGTTTCGAGGAGCTTTTTCGAGACAACAATACTCTCGGATGTTTGTCAGACGCTCGCGAGAGGTGGGAACGTGAAAAAACTTTTTGGTGATTTCTGGGATTAGAACCTCAACTGATTTTAGTGCGTTTAATAATTTTTTTTTTTTTTTTTTCTTTGTCGGGATAGGAAACACTCGACTGGAGCACTCAGACACAACTGGTCCATTGTACTGCCAGAGAGCAAACCCTGATTTACCCATTTTATTGGAATTTCCTTGACTTTCTAAGAAAGCCAAGCAAGCACTTCAGTGATGAGGAGCTTACAGTACCAGCACTCATCACATCCGCACCGAAGATCTGCCACCTGATACGAGCAAAGGCCAGACACTCACAGAGATAATGTTCCGCGGTGTCGTCGCTCTCTCCACAAGCGTCGCAGATTATAGTGTCACTTAAGCCTAATACGTTAAGGTGCCTGGCAAAAGCAAAGTGGCCTGTCAAGACGCCAATAAGTTGTCTACAGTATTTTCTGCTGAGAGACAGCAAGAATGCCGCTGATTTCTTACAGACGTCCGGGAGCATGCGTTTAGTCAACCTGCAACCTGGAGAGTCATACCACACACAATTGTGCTCGTGAGAGACCCAATCAGCAATGGAAGCCCTAACCGAAGACGCTGGAAGACCCAACGCGGGTTCGGGACCTGAGAAAGCCTCCTCTGAGCCTTGTCTAGCAATCTCATCGGAGATCTCGTTCCCCAAGATCCCAGTGTGACCTGGGACCCAGATAAGAGACAGAGAATTCAGCCTTGCGACCGAGTTCAAAGAGTTTTTGGTTTCACGAACTATTTTGGAAGTGGTTAAAGGGTTAAGCAAGGCCTTAAGCGCAGCCTGACTGTCACTACAGACACAAATGCTACGTCCCTTCCACCTGTTCTTCAAAACATAGTTTATGGCCATTAGGATTGCATAGGTTTTCGCTTGGAAAACAGACGAATATTTGCCTAACGAGAAGTGAAGTCTAATGTTGTCGACTTCCACGAAGACCCCAGCGCCAGGCCCTTGACTGGTTTTGGAACCATCCGTGAAAATACGACTACATTCCATTCCCGGCTCAGACTCTGACCGAAGCCAGTCCTGGACACAAGGAAAGTCGACTCTGAATTTGCGCATCAGCTGGAGTTCTGGTGTCATTGCATCAGACGGCATATCTATAAGACAGGAGTCGTAAGATAAGTGCCGCGCAAGTTCATCAAAGTTCCAGTGTGGAGTATACCAAAAACCGCCCCGCCTAAGACGATGGATGGCTTTTATAGTGCAACCCATGATATAAGTATCAAGGGGAGGTAAGTTCAGCAAAGCGTCTAGAGCAGAGCCAGGCGTACTCGGGAAAGCTCCCGAGCAGCCGAGACAAGCCGTTCTTTGGAGTTTCGCGCAAAAGGCAACCACATATTTACGCGAGAGCCCCTTCCACCAAACAACCGACGCATATGCGAGGAATGGTCTTATCATAGCCGTGTAGATCCAGAGAACCTTATTCGGTGATAAGCCCCAAGTCTTGCCAAAAGCACCCTTCACTGCCAGAAGACTGAGAGCGCCTTGGATGTTTTCGACTCGACGTGTTTGGACCAATGAAGTTTCTTATCTAAAATTACTCCCAGATATTTGGCTTCATTGGAAATGCGAATGGTGACGCCTTTTAGTACTGGCTGAGTCAGACCGGTCAAAATCCTCCTTCTCGAAAAAAAGAACAACCTCAGTCTTAAGAGGATTCACCGAAAGCCCACTCCTAGTACACCATTCATCGATCATGTCCAGCGCCGCCTGCGCGTTAGCACAGACCGTCGCCAGGCATGGCCCGACAGAAAGTACGGCGACATCATCCGCATATGCCTGAGCGTAGACGTTAGAACTATTTAGAGTGTTCAACAGAGAGTCGACCACCATGCACCATAACAATGGAGACAGAACGCCACCTTGCGGACAGCCCCTGTTTACCCCTGTCATAACATATTGGCCACAATCCGCATCCACTACCAAAGTTCTATTCATTAGCATTGCTTTAATCCACAACACTAATGTTTCATCTACCCCGTGTTTGGCTGGCAGAGTCGCATATGCAGTCAAAAGTCGCATTGTCAAAAGCACCCTCAATGTCGATGAAGATACCCATCGCGTATTCTTTCCTATCAAGCGCGCATTCAATTCTGGCCACTAGATTTTGAAGTGCGGTCTCACAGGATTTCCCGCGCTGATAGGCATGCTGCATCTCCGATAGTGGATGCAGTTTCAAAGCAACTTTGCGCACGTGAAATTCTACCAGTCTCTCCATACTTTTCAGTAAGAAGGATGTCAAACTTATGTCAAACTTGCCAGCGCCAAGCCAGCGGTGAAAATTCTTTTCAGAGTTGGCAATAGCTGATCTATACCCTGTTGCAGCATAGCTGGATATATTCCATCGGTGCCAGGCGATTTGAAACCATCAAAAGATGCCACAGCATATTTGATGGCCTCATCTGTTACCACGGCTGATGCAATATACCAGCTGCGCCGAGTTTTCTGACTTAGATCAAGCTCAGCCTGGGTAAGCGGGCCAAGCTGTGACCTAGTGATTATCCGATTGCCAGGAAAGTGAGTCTCCAGCAGAAGACTAAAAGTTTCCGCTTTCGTCTCAGTAAACTTGCCATCAGATTTTCTCAGTGACTCCGGTTTGGTCGGCTTGCCCCTTTTGAGAACTTTAACCAACCTGCTGGTTTTACCGAGTGTCTCGATCTTTTCACAAAAATCTCTATAAGAAGCACTTTTCGACAACCGAATTAACTTCTTGTAGTCTTTTTGCTTCGATCTAAAAGGATTCCAGTCACCTTCTAAATTTGTCTTGAGTGACCTATTTAGAAGTTTTCTGGATTCTTTCCTAAGTCGCTGCAGTTCTGGGCTCCACCAGGGAACCGGAGTTCTGCAGGGGGTTTTTGTCAATGGGCACGTCAGTTCAAAACAGTTGGTAAGGACACTAGTCAGGTTTTGAACAGCATCCTCAACCTTTCGTTTCGTTCTGAGTTTAGTTGGAGTTTTGACAGATCTGTCTAGCTCTTCCCTAAACCGCAGCCAGTTGGTTTCCGCGGATTCCTCCTCTACTGCAAAGTTATGGCCTCGCATTCGATTTGGAAAGCGATGTATCTATGGTCTTACAAGGACACCTCCGGCAGTACCCTCCAGTTAGTAATTGACTTGAAATACCTATTAGATAAAGTCAAATCAATTACCTCCTGCCTCCTTGCCGTAACAAAAGTTGGCTGGGAGCCAACATTGTTAATTACCATGCCAGACGATAGTATAAAATCTAGGAGATGGTTTCCTCGTATGTTACATTTGCTGCTGCCCCAGACTGTATTCTGAGCATTCGCGTCGCAACACATGACTAGTCCCATCTCCCGAGTGTCACAGTACTTTATGAGTTCGGCAACCGCCTTCGGTGGTGGAGGCATTACCGAATCATAAGGGAAGTAAGCCGAGGCAACGACGAAGGTTTTCCAACTTCCGGTCGTTTCGTAGCTTACAGCTGCAGCAACCAGGTCCTGTCCACAAAATTGTCCAAGCTTGGTTACTGAGAGGAAATTCGGCACAATTAGACAAGCTCTCGGTCTTTCAGATCGCTCGTCACATAGCACCGTTACTCCACGAACACCCCCAAAACCACATATGCGCTTGTTCCGCACGTATGGCTCCTGGATAGATGTTATGTGGGATTTTGTACGCACCACGGAAAGTCTGCTACTTAAGAGAGCGGTAGCAGCCTTTGAGTGGTGGAGGTTTATCTGCGAAAATATCAAAGATATAGTCGCAGTTTTATTAGCAGAACGGCGCGCACCAGGTGCGCACATGCTTCCGGCGAGGCGAGCGCCCCTATCCGTGGCATTGCCTGCGTCAGCCATTTTCTGTCCGCTAGTGCTGGGACCTTTAGGGGTAACAGCACCAGTATCCACCAGATTTTGTGCGCAGATAACGCCACCGGTAAGAGTGTGCACGACAGAAGAGCGCGCATCAGATGTGCACACGCTTCCACCAAGAAGAGCAGACGAAACTTGCTCCATCAGATTGGACCTGTTCGAGCCGACCGAAAAGGAGCCAGCGTTAGGTCTGAGGGATTGATCGGCTCCAGTTGGAATACTTTCTGCCGACCTAGGCTTCTTTCCTGTCGCTACTGAAGGATGACTGCTTTCGGCGCTTGCGCCTTCAGCTGACTCTGTAGCCTCTTTGCACCGCGCCATCGCCGCCTTCCTTCTTCTCCTTTTCAGTTGACTCTTAGTCAGGAGCCCATCGGAGTGCGCCGCTTCGGGAGCTCGTTCAGCCTTATTGGTTTCCCGAGTCAAACCGTCACCGACACAACTTCGACCAGCTACCCTTCTATTGAGACAGAGATTAGACGTTCCAGCCGAAGCCTTTCCGCCACTTTCTTTGCCATTCCAGCCCAGTCTACCAAACGAGTCAGAGACAGAGTTGCAGGGGTCTTCTGAAACAAGCGTCGCTACTGCTTCTGATTCAACGCCAGAGGCGGGGGGTAAAAGTATGGTGGTTGGGACCTCCAGAATCTTCGTCCCGGCCGTAGTCAAAAAGACCACGGGTGGATTATCGTTTTCACGAGTACCACCTGGAGTAGATACCGTACAAGTTTCTTCCATCATACTGTCAACAGGTTTTGCGTCACAGTCAAGACGTCTTCAGCCTTTAGTTCGATGTCTCACCTGGGGTCCTTTCGGACCCTTAGGGTCATTGACTCTTAAGCCGTTCCGCCACGTCAAGGCAGCTGAAGAATGGAAACGGATCATTATTAAGAACTACAGGAGACTAGAATGAAAACCTAAAAACCTCATCTTACATAAAATATGAAAAGACCGTTGTTTTATGATATCGTTCACACTCTGTTAATATTAAAGGCCATAAAGACCTAAGACCTTAACTACTTTTTCACATATGAGAACTGAGTTTATAGGGTCTTGTATAAACGACCATTACACAATATAATGCAACTGGCTGGTAACTAAAATGATTGGCCTATGGCTCTAAAACTCAGGGTGTCTTAATCGATTGAAATCATTAAAAAAAAATTAAGTAATATAATTTATCTCTGCGTTAGTCAAATAACATCTTCAGCTACAAACATACGTATGTACAGGAGTAAAGAAAATCCTGAAGGGATAGTTTTTCGATAACGTCTAGTTAATTAGAATTCCTCATGTGTTGTACATATGTATGTATTACGTAGATATCATTGCATCATATAATTTTCCATCTCTCCTAAGCCAGAATTGATGGAAATTATTTCTCAGAACAACCTATACTTACATTTCGCTAACTGTCAACAGTGTCTACCCCTGTTTTGCCATGTAACTGATTATATCCTCCCTGGGTGATACGAGTAAATTTATCGATTGAGTTTTCGAGGAATAAATGCATAGCCTTGCTAAATATGGGTCAATCTCTGAGTTGTGCGACCATGAAAAAAAAAAGAAAACTAACTTATCGTTGAATGAGGTCATATACTGGTTTAGTCAGAACGATGTGTTCCATGGGGTTTATTATATGATTCGTATTTTATCTGAAAATCACATTCCAGTAGAATCATCCACATCTCACTGTATTCATAAAATAAGGAAATAATTACTACCTCTGTATGGTGCGTTATAACGCATAAATTTGATTATAAAATTGCATTCATACAACAGTTTGACGAATGCCGTCTTAACAAGCATCCGGTATGTTTACTGCTGTAGCAATTGCCATTTTTCATAGAATTATTTTCTCCTCTGAATTATACTGCACACAAAAATATGCCATTGTCCCAATTTCTATACCACATCATGCTATTACGTCGTCCATAATTTCCCTCCACCTCAATGTCGAGTTGCGTTGTGTGCGAGGCATCGTTAGTCATGTATCATGTAATTTTTTGTGTATTTTCGCGGTAACTTCCTGCAGGTGATATGAAGCGAACCATAATTCATTGCAACAATCTGACACAACCACATCAGCGGCTATACAATCTCAACATCCTGTATCTGGTCTATGAGATGTACTAAATTGTCTGATTTTACAATGAATAGCAGTGGTTGGGTGGATGTAGCGTAGCAAGGGAAAACAAGCTGTCACAGGAAGCTAGTTACAAGCGGAAATGAAGGCAGGCAACTGATTTATAATAGTGGTGACCGTGGATAACTTTTCGGTAGCATAAATTAAAACTACAAAAAAGGAGCTTAAATTTGATTCTATTTAAATATGGTTTGAAATTATAATCTTTTTGTAGAGGAGTATGTATTTGCAGTTGACGGTCTTCAATTTTCATAGCGTGTAGCCGAATGCATTCCTTCTCTGAAGGAAGTGTTATTTAAAATGATGCTGAAGGTACGAACGACTTAAACAAATTTTGGAAACTTTACAAAGGAAGTACAAAGGGATATATATTTGGATTAACAAAAGTAATATCCTAGCTGTAGCTATCTTCCACCAACTCTGGATTTGTATAGAAGCAAATCTTTTAAGAGCTTTCCATTCGGCCCATTCATTTCCTTTGATTTCAAGCAACTTTAAACGAAGACCTTGAGCCACCACTTTACTCAGGAGAATTCCTTAAAAAGCAAAATATAGCAAAAGTGATAATGAAACTATTCTCTTCATACAATATTGAGATAACTTATAAAAATGACTTAACATGACAGCATCCCTTTGTGGGTGATTGGCAAGTATTCGCAATTTTTCAACGCTTTCATATAAAATTTCATTCTTGAGGCATTTCTTATTAAACTTCTTCCACAGAGAGCAAAAAATATTGCACACCACGAGCAGTACTACGAACTAATACGTCTTGTTGAAAAATGTAGCACAAAATCTCAGTGAATAAAGAGATTGCGGTCCACCATGCACTGCGTCGTCAGACGATGAATTGCTGGTGTACACATGCTCAATTTATTTTTAAGTTATAACAACACTTAATAAGTTTTAAGACCTGCAAGGCTTCCACAGTAGATATTTTGTTAAGACAAATTCTAACAGCTTCGTTCAGACATTATTGTCGGCTATAAAATGAAAATTCATGAGATTTTATGCCATTTTCTTAGCAACACAATGGATTAAATTGTTAAGTTAAGGTGAGAAAGATCTTTTATAGGAAACAATGAGTAATACATAAGAGGCAAAGGAAAAGAAAAAGAACTGATTTATGGTGAAAGTTATGGAATTAACAAAGTTTCCGATTATACATTGTAATATACACAATGGATATTAGAAATATTAATGATCAAATATTTACGTTTCGTGATGCTTATGAATCTGAGCCTTAACCAACAAAGCTCTCCAGGCAGCACGATCCTTTGCCCTCTGTTTCCAGTTACTTACTTGAAGTTGGTGTCTACATTACCTAATCATCTATGGCGCTAAATTCATGTGTTGCGAACGATGTAACTCCCAAATACTTTAAGATCACTTTCGTCCGTTAGTGATGGAGTCCATGCTTCTATACCATGTAAAAGAACTGGGGTCTTATATAGCGCAACCTCCTTCCTAAAAGGGCTCTGCTATTCGGTTGCCTTCTCAGCGTACAGATACAGCGGTTGGCTAGAGTTATTATCTGTTCAATATCGGGGCCGATATTCTTGGCAAAATTAACGGCAAAACCTAGGTAGACAAGTTTTCTGACTACGTCGAAGTTATAGTCAATACATAGCCAACACGTCTTTGGTGGATATTGATTTTGGTTGACCGTACGCGTATATACTTTGTATCTTCGATTTTTACAAGGCTGCTTTGATTACTGCACGAATCGCTTTTCCGATGATGTCGCAACATAGCCTTTCTTTTAAAGAGCAATTTAAAAATTTATCTACAAAATATTTATAGCAAACCTCCTCCCTCTATTACAATTCTATACGTTCTCTACACACTTTATCGGAATTCCATCTTCGTTGTGCAACTGCAATTAAATACTATTTATAGCTCTACAATAACCTTAATTGCAGCTACCTGGAATCCTAGAGAAACTAATGAGTCCGAACTAACGATACAAAATAATGAATGTATTTCGAACAGTTACAAATAATGGCTTCTGTAAGATGCAGGTGCCCTTTACTGTATCTTTACTATGCATATATATTGGATTGAAGGAAGATTTTAAATAAAAGATATATTATTTGCCATATTTTATTATACAATGGGAAACTGCAGTAAGTAGGTGTGCTATTCTGTTTTCAACTAACAAGGAGAATTTCGAATATCGAATTGGGCAGATACAAATCTATGAAGCACAAAACAAAACTACAGGACTATCGTTGGAATTTTGAAAATGTAAGTGGCCTTTGGGAGAACAAGAAATATTAGCACTTTTAATTTGCTTCAAGTGAGCTTTGAGTAAGGAAGGGTAGCTTGGATACAAAGACTTCAATGGAATGTGTTCTCTTCGCCAAATAGCGTAAGGTACTATTATGTGATAGGCAGCACGGAGAAGAAAACCTTTACATGACCCAGTTTCTATTGGAGCACGGATCCTTTCGAAAGTATGTCCGCAAATACAAACACCTAGATAACATACTCCCCGCACTATGAAGGCATAATCCAGAACACGGAATTTGTTTTGATGGAATACCGGACGTAAACGATCGTCAGAAATGTATACGAGAGAGAAACTGGCGGCCATGTGACTCCGAGAGGACCAATAACCTGGAACCCAGCAAACGATATCATCACCAGTATGGTATATTGCAGCGACTACGTCTGTAAGAGCGACCAATAGCGAGGATCCCTCCAACATTGGAAGCTGAGAAAACGAAAGGACGGAATGTTAAGTGTACACGAATAATGAGCCAGAAACTCACAGACAGGTAGACTAACTAACACTAAATCGTCGAATTACGCACATGTGACAAAAATCGGCATATACAGCGAATGTGCAAAGTAGAAGCAACAGCTCATGCAAGATGAATAGCATGATGCTAACCAGCCCTGCGAAGTAATACCTAACGGCAGTCCCGCGGGGAAAGTGGTAAAAGTGAGCAAGGTATGGATTAGTGCGTGGCACGTTCCTGGCATCGATTATTCGGGCTTACGAATCGTGCATGCTAGCAGCCCGGGCTACTAGTATCTTTAGAAGATTACCACATCTCTTGACGCAACAAAAAAAAAACTAAAAAGCATGTGATACATATTTGAACTGCCAAGACCATATTCGTCAAACAGCGTGAATTGAAATGGATCAACGAATCAATTTGCGGTTATTTGCGTCTTTCCTCAGCAATAGCAATCAATCACTGGAGCAATGCTATTCCAGCTGCTGGCGAATCGCCATTATATAGGTACTTCGAAGGACAAAACAAATAATGTGGTGAGGAGGATCAACCACATTTAGTGTTAAGAATAATTACGACCACATAGCCAGTGGGGTATGTCGTGGAGTATGTCGTATTATTAAAGTTTAAATTAAGCTGCATAGTATTTGCATGTATTTATTGGAAAAAATCATATTTTGGGCATTTTAAATGGCACTTAGTCTAAAAAAAAATTTCTGAATGTGAAATGGGGTCATATGTCTCAGTACCCATGTCGAAATTGTCTATTAACTAACTTTTTGTCTTGTAAGTTATACTGTCCAAAAACCAATTAAAAAGGCTTTAAAATTCATAAGAATTGTTTGCAAAATAAACTTTAAGTAAACTAAATATGATAACTTTTTCGATAGGAATTTTGGAACCTCACAAAGCTATTTTCATATATAAATTATGCATACCTATCTGATTGAAATTTAAATATCATTTGCAAAAAAAAGGACCACAAAGTACCCTCATTATTGAATACTAATAGGAAATTTGTTCGACCATCTTGTGACTGATGACGGCCCTGGCATAGATTATGTCAACTTTGTCAACTTTAGTGTACTTGTAGGTATTGAATATGATATTGATTTCTCTGAACAAGGAGTGGAAGGTATTGGTCAATTATTCATTAAGCATTCTTCTGGAACCCATAGAATATTACACACAGTATATTGGGTAAATTTAGGTGGAATTCTTTAGGTCAAGAGTCTTCAATGCATAGTCCCTTCAGGGTGACATATTTCTGAGCTTATTATTAGATTTTGCTTTTTTTTCATGTTAATAATATGACCAGAGAATTATTCAAGTGAACTTGCATTGAAATTAGTTCTTCAGATATGTGGTTATTAAAATTCATATAGCAATTCTTTTTCATTGAGAGTGAACAACTCAATCATTTGTTATTGCTTCTTTCAAAAAATACGAAATACCCTGTTGCACACATGCGATATTCTATTGCTGCAATTACATTTATTGAAAGCAATTAATTAGAATTATAAACGTGGTTTCGCGTTGAAAACTATGTATTTTATTGCTTGCAACTGAACTATCCAGGCCTAAATGCTATCCATACCGAAATAATCTGAAATGACATATGTATGTATCTCCTATTGCCAAAAAGAATTATTACGCAAAACTTGTATATACCAGTTATACTCGTACATAAAAACAGACAATATTGGGCAGGCTATAAGCCAAGAAAATATCCAATCATGCTATTTTTTCGCTTGGGAGCACCGCGTGTTGTTGGCATCTTATCTTTTCCATTTTATAAGTTAATATAGATACAGATTTTACAAAAGCTTTTAATAGAGTACATCACACTTTACTTTAGTTAAGCTTAAATCATTGGATTTCCACTTTTCAATGCTAAGGCGGTTTTGCAATTATTTAAGTGATAAGAGGCAATTGGTAAGGTCGAACGTTTAACATATCGCGTAATAAAAGTAACTTCTGACATCCCACAAGGTAGTCATCTGGACCATCATCTGAAAAGTGAAAGACCAAAACCAACGCAAAAGCTTAAATGTATACGTTAGAGAGTGGTGAGTAGAAAATATAAGGAGAGAGATGGATGAGTATTGCATGCACATAAGTACACTACGAGTTTAGGTCAGTGACGATTACTGCGTTTACATGCCATATTGAATCCGTATTCAATTCGGTTTAAGTATCACATAAACGCAGATTCGATTGATCGCGCGATGCGCCGTGGCGTAAGTGGTTAGTGTGTCGGATCACTGCGCGTCAGGTTCCAAGTTTAAATCCCAGAAAACACCAACAATTTTTTTCACGGCCTCACCTCTCGCGAACGTCTGACGAACATCCGAGAGTATTGTTGTCCTGAGAAAGCTTCTCAAAATAAATTGCCCTTCCGATACAGCACTAAACTGTAAACTCGTTCCATTCGTGTGAAAAAATATAACGCACACAACATGAGTGGTTGCGATAAGCTAGACCGTGGCACTAGAAGAGCTATTGCGCAAAGTATTTATTATTTTAATTTTTTTTTTTTTGATTGATCGCAGGCAATAGGCATTTATTTATTTCTCATGAAAAATATTAGTAGTAGTAGTAGTAGTAGTAGTAAATGTGATTTATTGTACAATAAAGAATTTTCTTTGTTACAAAGTTCACAAAATATAGCATGGCATTTGTCGTCAGCCAAACAAGTGAGATTTACAATTTCTAACATATGTAGCTACTGAAACTAAGCTCAAAAACAGATTTAAAAATATTAATATTATTCAAAACGCTTCATCTAATATTTGCTGTCGATATTTTAAGGATGTCTTTAAGTAACTAGCTAATACACTCCAGTTTTGCCCATTTAATATATTAATGACTTCATTTGCCGATAGCGTGGTCTTTTCGCAGTGTACTCTTCTGATTTCTTTTAATATTGGACATACTCCAATAAAGTAGTGGACGTCTTTAATGGCTCGTAAATTGCCTAAATTGCATTCCGTCTCCACATCGCTGTCAGATATATGTGGCCTGAAATTCAAATGCAGAAGCTTGCCCCTAGCTTTAAAAAGGTCGTATTTAAGTACTCGACAAGTATACCGAGATTGGCTTTGTAGGGCTTTCGTTCTGAAAGTCGCATGAGGGGCTAACTTTATCCTTATCAATAATTCCTGTACAGTTTCTTTCCATGTTGTTGTATTGTGCTCCATTAGAGGGATACCATGTTCGCCTGCAACTTAAAGCGTATTTGGTGCATCGCAACTAAATGCGGAAGGCGCTGACTTGGAAACGACATTACTTTCAAAATATATAGAAAGTGCGATTTTAGTGTAAAAATGTACAACAGTGGCAGTTCAGTCTTCAGGTAAAGCATGTAGTTTGGGGTATTTTCTGGCAGCCTAAAGATTTTTTTAATAAAATATCTAAGAAGTTTTTCCGTTTCTTCATACTGACAAATACCCCAGACTTGACTCGCATAGCACATTATCGACCTCACTACGGCGTCAAAGACCTTATATTTTATACTTGGTACTATGTTCTTTTTACACAGTATGCCTTTCCAACTACAGTATATAGCTATTTTTGCCTCTTTCAGCTTTTCTTGTATATGTTTTTTGAAGTCCATCCGAGGTGTTATAATCACTCCGAGGTACTTATATTCTTTCACCCTCTCAAGTTCTTCATGTAGCCAAGTCCATTTTTCACATCTCGCATAGCGACCAAACCCACTCCGAAAGACCATTATTTTGGACTTGTTAGTGTTCACTTGCAGGTTTCACAGACTGCAATAGTGGTGTAATTTGTTTATCATGTTTTGCATCATCATTGGTGTTTCGGACAGAATTACAATGTCATCGGCGTACATAAGAAGCTTTATTTTAACCCCGGTGAACTCATATCCTCCTGGCAGAAAGGTTGGCAGGCCATCAAGGAACTCAAGAGACAGCCCTGCTTGACACCCATCCGCAACTCAAACCATCTGGAAACGTCTTTTCGATTCCATACTACTGTCCTGTTCTCCTCGTAGAGGCTTTGGATGATTTTAAGAACTTTTGTAGAAACTCCAAAGCTACTTAATTTATAAAAAAAGGACTTTCTGTCAATAGAATCAAACGCCGCCTTGAAATCCACAAAACATGCGTAAAGTTGTTTACCCTTGTCCAGATAAGACTTAGCAATAGTTGACAGTGTAAAAATGTTATCCACCGTAGAGTAGCTCGATCAATTGCGAAAGCTTGTGTGAACATTACTGCGAGGGCATTACATTGGCAGTAGCTTGGTCATATGGTTGGAAAAATCGTTTGTTCTGTTGGATGGTAGATATGCCTAGGAAATTAATCTAAATACCTTCATGTTGATTTCCCAAAAGAAGATAGAGTACATACCGGTACACATCAACAAATAATACTGTAAGCTTAATATCTTGGTATGACACCAGATGAGAATCTTCGATGGAAAGCTCATGGCAAGAAAAAAGAGAGTAGATTAGTATTCCTTATAAAAAAAATAAACTGAAAGATAGGAAAACAATCTTGTCTTTAATATATAATAAAGTTTTGCTTTATAAGCAAGTCATACAACTCATCTAAAGAACTAAACTTTTGAATTAGTACAGCAAGCAAAATAATTAGTAGTTAACCAAATCTAAAAAACATAACAATTGCTATTTACACTTTTTTTTTAATTTGTATTCTTCTTCTACTTGCTTGCTTTTGTTAATTTTTTTATTTTATTCATTACACTGTCCTACAAACGTATTTCCCTTTTTAATTTTGAGAAGCGATTCCTATAGATTTTAGTGTGCTGATTACGAGAAAGATAATGGAAAAAATCCATCACGTCGCAATTTTCGATAATACATTTTTTACGTTTTTATTATTTTTTTATAGAAAGACTCTTCATCGATAATTATTGAGGGTATCTTTGGAATATTATTTCTATGTACCCATCTGTTATTAGGATTTTAATCAGGGAACTAGTTTATACCATTCATAAAAAATCATACAAAATGATTTACAGTTTTGACAAAGATCAATTATAACCAGAATAGGTGATTTGTGTATGTATTTAAAAATGCTTGGTATGTTATAAGGACAGCAAAGTGGCTTTACTAAATATCTGTGCTCCTTATGTGAGTGGGACAGTAGAAACAGAATACAACATTATACGAGAAAAGAATGGCCAGCTAGAATTAACTTGGATCCAGGAAATAAAAATAAAGTTGGACTAACTTATTGCCACGTGAAAAAGTCTTATTACCACCTCTGCACATAAAACTTGGTATCATGAAACAATTTATAAAAGCTCTAAATAACCAAGGCGATGAATTTGAGCATTTACAAGGAGTATTCTCATCTTTATCTCAAGCTAAACTGAAAGATATAATAAGACTGATAAAAGATGAAGACTTCGATAGGAAACTGAATCCTACAGAATTAGCAGCATGGTATCGTTAAAAGAACTAATTGGAAACTTCTTGGGAAATCATAAGAGCTCAAATTATGAAGAAAAATTTCCAAGATTAGGTTGTCTGATGAACCTCAAACTTCACTTTCTTCATTCTCATTCAAGCTATTTTCTGATAATTTTGGAGCTGTAAGTGAAGACCAAGGTGATCGATTTTTATATGGGAACGTAGGTATAAGGAAAAATATAATACAAGCAGGATGGCAGAATACTGCTGGATGTAAAAGAGTGGATGATCCAAACAAGGCTCACAAGAAAAAATCGCTCCACAGAAGCTTCCATGAAAAAAAGACAACATTTCACAAGCCTTTGCAATGTTATAAAATACTTTTTTTATGTAGGTATGCAGTATATTTAAATAAATAAACATATCAACTACACACTTATTTTTTTTCTTATGACTTTTTTTTTCTAAAGTACCTCAATTATTGCGTTATTATCAAAATTTTGTGTTGTGAAAAGTCCTGACGTGATAAAAGAAAACCGAGTTCAGATTCATAAATAGAAGGTCCCAAACCCCCATAATCGGCTATAGAAACCGAGAAGGAAAAAAAAATTATTAATTTGAGAGACTGTTTTATGTTTGAAAAAAGTTTAAACTACGTATTAAGGGTCAACCTTATACGTTTTTCATCCACTGCTATAATGTATCTTAGGTTAAGCTTTGAAGTGGAATTGGATTAATTTTTTTTATCAAAATATGAAACTTCATTATAATTTATAATTTTTTTTTTTATTATTTAAGTTATTACGACAACGTAAGTGAACTGATTGAGAAATAAAGTATCTATCATCTATCGTGGCCATTGTTAAGAAAAGTATAACAAGCACAATAAATGTGAGATGCTATTCTTGGGTATGTTGCGCTCATTTTTCTGCAAATATCCAAGATAAGTACACCACTAATCCCAGGAATTGAATTCAAAGAGCAATAGAAGTCTGGGCCGAATACATAGATAGTGGAAATTAAACGAAAAATTCGAAAATGAAATAAAAGTTGTTGGGAGGGTTTGTTTTCCATCTATTGATATCAAAAGGAACAACGTAAGCAAGACCTGGTACTGAGAGAGAGGTAGCAAAAAGAAAAAGTAAGAGGAATGATAAAAGGTGTTTAAACTGGACTGTAAAGAAATTTTGAAGGGTATTGAAAGAGAAGCGAACGCTGACTTTTAATGCTGCTCTGAAGACAACATAAGGGAGAAGAGGAGTGTGCAGTATTTAAACTTTGTTTTACTTGCTAGAGTCTCATCTGCAAAAACGGTTTTTGTGTATCTTCTTAAAACTAATGTGTATGCATATGTAAAACTATATTGCCCTGCACTACTTTTAAATGCCAATGCGATTTCCACTCCAATGGATCAACAATTGACGAAATTTTCTCACAAAAATGGAGAAAAATGAAAAATTTTAAGACACTTTCGTCTGTGAAGCGAATAAAGTTTTGTCCTTGTAATTCTGCAGCACAAAAGTAAAACATTATTTAGATCGTTGCACAGCAGTCTCTCTTTCCTTGTTTTAATGCTTTCATGGTTCAATATTCTTCTTATAAATACATGCATAGGTATATTTATCTGGATAATATATTTGTATTTCTTAGTCACTTGAGTGCTTTGTTAGCGAAGTGCCCTATACGTGTCGTTTTAACGATTAATATTTTCAGTTTGTTCTCATCTCTGCACATGAAAAACGTGCCCGACCTGCCCTCATACGATTACATTTAAATGTCAGGATCAATTATTATCAAACCCAAACCATTTGCAAACTATAATTCAAGTAATTGACAATTCAATACCAGTAATCAGTCGGCACCACATCAAAGAATTTTCAGACAATCCTCTTTAGTTTCTATTAATAGACAACAGTAAGTAAACCCTATGCAGCACCTCTATTATCCTGACCCAACAAAGCTGTTAAGATAATTTTACGGAACGGTCATGATTGAGAATTGCAGTCGTTATTGTGATGTTGAATTCTACTCTATCATATATTTCCTTTTTCTCTGATTCCTTTTTGTGTGTCCTTTTTTTTTTAGGGAAACGTGTGAAAGAGTTCCCTTTTTTCCTTTTCACACTCCATTTTCGGACTTTTGTTTTGTATTCCTTTAATTCATTCAAGTGGTTTTTGAATCCTTTTGACTAATATGCTGTTAATTTAATCGATTATTTAGATGAAAGGATTATATCAAAACATTTGATAAAGAGTTTATGGGGAAAAATAGGACTTTTTGCAAAGCCACTGAAATCACTGTTAACTGTCGTTCACTTTCGCAGAAAATTTGAATATGTTTTCATCTCTAGCCCAAATTTAGCATATGCATTGCTTTTTTGATTTATGTACTCAGTAAACTAATATCGGTATCGGCGGTATCAGATTGAAAACTACGAGTATGTAACATACCATGTGTATACCTATATGTTGCACATACGCCACAGTGCGCTTTGTAAACACACCCGATATGCATCATAATTTTGTCATTAAAGTTATCTGTTGGTAACTAGTTTGGATGGAAATACTTATATATATGTATACCATCAGTAGGTATCTGTGTGCGCTGCAATTGAATTCCAATTAATGGATCTATTAGATAATAATCAGGGACTGATGTCACTAAACTAATCCCAAGGTTCACTGCACTAACTGGCTCAATAAATATGATCGCCGCCAATTGTCCAAATAAATTATTTTCAAATTGAAATTGCAATATGTAACCAGTGAAGCGGTTAGAAGTATTAAATGTCATTATTAATACCTATTTGAAATGAGATTACATGTGTTTTGCCAGCACACATGAGGTTTGACGCCGGTATTCCGGTACTTGATATCTTATATATTAATACGTGAACACGAAATTTATCGCACTTTCTTTTGTACTTTTTTTTATAAAAGAAGGGGTATGAAACGTATATCATTCGAAAGATACTGTGTATGGAAAAAAATCATGTGCGTCTGATACCGTTATGCCAGGTAAAATAAAGTGAATACACATGATTTTCGGATACAAAACACTTTAACCAATTAAATGAAAGCATTTTGATCACGTTCATGACTGTATGAGCTTGGCCCTTTTTGCCTTCCCTGCTCGAGAGAATATTACAGGAAAAAAAGGTATGCAAACAAATACATAGTGTTGTTTCTCTCGCTGTTTATTTATTTACCCTCGGTCGAATTTCCACCACACGCGATACTAGTTATAATAAAAATTTCAAAAAATGAATCAGAAAAAAAGCAATTATTTTCTTTTCTGTTTTAGAGCCGATTGTATGAACGTAAATTAACTATTGGATTAGCTAAACCATAGTCGAATTCTGACTATGATTAAATAATGAAAGCGTAGTTCAGAATATAGTCTAATGAACTGCCGCTAGGGTTCCGCAAGGAAGTGTCCTTTCTTACTTACTTAGGTGACTCTACAGTTCGGGCTGAACCTGGGCCTCAACCAATAAACCCCTTTAGTTTGGTTTTTAGCTGAATGCCTACGGTTACATTTGGGAACGCAACATGTGCATCTCCCACTGGAATAACTCCCAGGTCTCAGACAAGCTATAAGAGCTGTCCAACCCTTCCAAAAACGGGGAGTAAATATGCTAAAATATAGCAGAAACGACATAGGAAGGCTCACGGTCATCGTCAACTTCTTTACCATATTAAAAATATGAGAATTACGGAGGATATCACCTGCCGCCTCTGCCTAGAAGAGGACGAAACTGCAGAACACATGCTATGTGAGTGCACAGCTCTGTGTAGAATACTACTACCCTAAAAAGTAGCCTCTGGTAAAATAGATCTCTTTGGTCGCACTGCCTACACGCCATTTGGGCGTGGTCACATATCTATTTAAAAAAAAAAATTTACTGCAGTTACGCACTTCAAGTTGGTCGCGGTCCCGTTGAACTTGTGCGCGCCACCTACGGCAAGGAGGCCCTCTACTGCGTCGTCCCTCCGGGTTGGATTCTGCAGGCCGGAGCGTTAGTGTCCATCCGCTCTACATGTTCAAGTCATTTTATACGTCCAATAAGAAGTTTTTTGACTAGGTCGATATCACTGTCCAACTCGTATAGTTCGTCGTTGAATCTTCTCCTCCAAAAATAGTCCAAATATCCAACCAAATATCTTACGGAAAATTTTCCTCTCGAAGCGCCCAACGATATCTTCATCCGTTTTCAATAAAGTTTAGGTTTCAGCGCCGTTTCCTTAGTTGTTCGAGAAAGGGCTTTACTGTTGAATTACCTTATTAGATAAAAAAAAAGGCGCTGGTATCATTGTCAGAGTTAGCAAAGCCGAGATAGAAAAAGCCCCTTACTACCTCAAGTTGTAGCTGCCCACTCTAACGTGATGTCAAATTCGTCGATGTTGATTGCCCTTTCTTGTTGACAGCATATACTTGGTTTTTCTCTCGCTTATGGCTTTGGCTGCTTCGGCTTCAATGCTTATAAACGCACCGGTGACTCTCCGCTGAGTTCTTCCAATAATGTCAATAAGAAAGCATCCTTGGTCAGTTCTATTCCTCGAGACATACCTCAAGAAACTCGCACAATTGTAGCCATGTTTACGTACGATACCGTGGGGTTGTACTAAGTCCAGCCATAGAAATGCCCTTCAGTCTTTTCAAGGCAAAGTACTAAAAGCAATCTTGTATGCTCTATGATATATCAGGAACAACGATACTCACAGAGACATAGAGACAGCAACAGTTGGAGGTGAAACTTTGCTCGCAAACTTCGTATTCATCTTGAGAGTTATTGCAACAACACCATACTCCAAATTCTTGACGTGTAAAATATTTTGCACTAGCTACATAGTGCAATAAAGAATAACCGCATGTAATAGCGGTATTAGCAGGTGCTCTTGTTAAAAAGCTGAATGCGAACATATTTTGAAAAGAAAGCTACTTGATAAGGTCAGTTGTAGTAAATGGGGAACACTTTTTTATAAGTAAAAATCTCACACTATTACGGCACTAAGTTATACGATTTCTATGAAGTAATCGTAGTGTCTATGAAGATTTTTCACCTACCTATGAAAAAAAAAAAAAACTAAATATATTGTATATATTGCGTTAATTCCATCTTCTTCTTCCTTTTTTTCAGCGAGGTTATGATCCGAAAACAAGGGATCACAACCCTCCCACTTCACCGCATTTCTACTGATCCGCCTGTGGGGTTCGCCTATTTGACCTCAGAAAATATCGGCCGGCCTCCCGATTTTGGATTACTCGGTTACTGAGGCCAATGAAATGCCGATGTCGTCACATTTGTGTGATCCAGGCGTTTTTAGGCCTGCCTTTCCTACATCGCGAGGTCTTTGCAATGTGCATTGATATTGCCTTTTAACATAGTTCAAATGATCTCTTCTTTGAACATGGCAATACTAGCTGAACCGGTCGCGCTCTTTCTTCTGTACGATGGTTTCCTTGTTGTGAAAGCTTCCATGGATCTTCGAACTTCTTATTCGATCAAGCTTTGTCACTCCTGCTGCCATGCGAAGCATTTTCATCTCAGCTGCCGTTTATTTACCCTCATACTTTTTGTACATCGTCCAGCATTGTAAACCGTATGTGAGCGCTGAACGTACAACTGCGATGTAGAGCCCTCATTTCAACTTAGGTGCCATTTTTCTGTCACGGGAGATATCGGAATTTTCTCGCCACTTCATCCACCCTACGCTTGCGTGATGATTGATGTCGTCATCACAAGTTGCTTTGCTATTGATCATAGATCCCAGATATTTCACTTTTTGCACTTGGGAAGCACTGTTCCATTCAAATAAATGTCTGGAATAGGTCTGAGTGGATCAGAGAAAGGGCAGCACAAGTGCTTTCTCTTTTCTTAACTAATGCTATACCCATTTCTCTCCAGAACGTCCACCCACACATTAAGTGCTCGTTGCAGGAATGTAGGATCCTCACTTATTCAGCAAGGAATAATTGATGTACCTTGGGGTCCATCACTTTACCTTCAAGCAAATAATCAAGCCATTATTCATTAAAATGCCATTCCTCATTTTGTGCAAAAATGATCGGCTTAATTATAAGGACTCTCAATCGAGGATGGGACTCTGCCGTAATTATATTAATTATGTGCACACTAATCTCACTATGCAATTTCAATCAACAACCTGCATATTTACAGAAAGCGGAACGGTGGATTTACTGGCCGGTATTTGTGTTTGATGATGACATATCGAATTAAAATTTACATCCGATGTTCAATTTACCCATATGATCCGGTTGCACCTTCTGCCCAAAAATATTAACGTAAGCCCCGGACGTTGAGAGCATCGGCGCTTTTGACTTAATCTTGCTGATTTTCAGCCCTAATTATTTTATTTGTTTGTCAGAAAATGGGTAAGGTGACGTGATTCTTTATTAAACGTTGAATGTTAAACGCGCTCCTGTCATTCTTCTCTTCTTCGCTTCTGATTTTTATCGTTTTTCTCCAAAGAAACTGATTTACTCTTAAACAGCATTATTCGCAATTACTGCGAAGATTCGACGATTGTCAGGATTTCCTTGGATTCAGCTAGATGTGGTGACGTTCGCGTTGAAAAAAAGAAAGAGGCAATTCCTTTCTTTATTGACAGCTTAGTAAATATTTAGTACAATTTTTTTGGATTAAGGAAAGAAAATAGTGGCATTGCCAGAGCAATAAAAAACTGTTTAGATAATTTTTCAGACTACTATCGCATGTGGTAATTTTTTATAATTGGCGCGCACTCAAGGGGTTATGGATATCCTTAACATGCTTACACACAGTACGGGCATTGGATGTTCCCCACCTTAAAGAGGTGAGGATTCTTCAACTAATAAAATACAAATTTCTGATATGGATGGTTCAAGTGTTGGCGAAGATATTCTTATGGTCACTACACATACGATGTGGTTCCTTCCAGGATGCAGTTCAACTATTTGTCCCATCTTCCATTTGAGAGGACCAGCGTTATTATCCTTAAGAATGTTAAGAGTTCAGATATTTATATTTTAAGAAGTATTGGTCAACTTGGTACGTTCTTGAAGTCGTTGTAAATGAAGACCATCTTGCGCAAAACTGTTGAGTGATCCATTGCATTCTTTGCCAGCGTGACAGTCTACTGAGATTATCGTCTTTAACATCTCTCTCGACAATTGCTCCTAGGAGACCACCTATATATACTTTTAGAAGTATTGGTCAACTTGGTGCGTTTTTGAAGTCGTTGTAAATGAAGACCATCTTGCGCAAAACTGTTGAGTGATCCATTGCGTTCTTTGCCAGCGTGCCAGCGTGACAGTGTACTGAGATTATCGTCTTATGTTACACTCTCGTGTAGATGTTACAGACGGCAAAAAGTTTCTAAAAAGTGGTGATCGCAAATGCCATCATGCATAGTGAAATAATAATGCGTAGGCAAAGACTCAAACTTCAAAACTTCACTTTATTGGATTACTTAATTTACTATATATATAAGTTAATGGATAAATCCTCGAGAAGGGATCCGTGGTAGACTCCGAGTTGGGCGAGGCACACCGAGCGAGAGGCGGAAGAAGGAAAACCAAAAGATCCATCATGGTTGAAGGGATGTGTTGATAAACTTGCCAACTTCGAAACGTCCTACACTTCGCATCTTTAAAGGTGGTTATGCAATGTGCGTTGCAACATCTTCCCTGTTCTTAATTTAGAAGTCGAGTCGGAGGTCTTCTTGTTCTCTTTGAACGACGCAAGTCGGTAACTGTCGGTGAAGGTTCTTGCTTCTCCATGTTCTCTGTGGTTGGCGGTTGAACTGTGCTGGTTACCATTGAGGAAGCTTGTGATACTGGAGATTCTTCTTGGTGTTCTTGAGTTAGGTCGGAGATCTGCGAGTTAGGTATTGTTGAGGTTGGTGTCTTTGGGTGGTTATTGTCTCCCTCGACCATGGGAACTAGATTCTCCGTCGGTTGACTATTTTGAATAAAAAATTGATTAGAAAAATTTATATCAAAACTACTTGCCCTTTTATCCGCATCGGTTTTCCGAGCTCTTAGGTGATTCTGATGTCTTCTCCAGGTTCCAAAGTCTGTTTGGACTAAGTACATCCGGTGTCCTATAGTGTTTAATACCAGCCCTTTAACCCAGCGATTCTTCTTCATATACTGTCGAGCGTATACTGGCTGATCAGGATGGAACTTAGTTAATGCTGGTTCGGATTTATTAACGTGGTCATCATTCGGAATCAAAGCGGACAAGAGTGTACGATGTTGCCGACCATGAAGCTTCTCTGCTGGTGTTTTTCCCGTTTCGTCGGGTGATGTTCGATACGTGGATAAAAAAACTTGTAAAGCTGATTCATCATTATGTTCGTCTTCTAAAATCTTCTTAAGTGCTGTCTTAAAGGTCCTGACCATCCGCTCGGCCAAACCATTGGATTCCGGGTTAAACGGAGCTGATGTCAAATGATTGATTGCATTCATTTTACAAAACTGTTCGAACTCTTTCGAAACAAATTGCGTTCCATTATCCGTCACTAGAGTCCTCGGCAACCCTTCCAATGAGAAATTCGAACGCAGGGCCGCAATAGTAGCTGCCGAAGTTGAAGAGGTCATCTTCACAACGAAGGGGAATTTGGAAAAGGCGTCTACGGCTATTAACCAAATCTTATCCAGGAAAGGTCCAGCGTAGTCCAAATGTACGCGTTCCCATGGACCTGAGGGTGAAGGCCAGCTGGAATATTCTCTCGGTGCTTGGCTAGAGTTTAATTGGCATACGTGACATCTGCCAGCCAGGTTCTCTATGTCCTTGTCGATCCCTGGCCACCAACAATACCGACGAGCCATCTGCTTCATGCGGCTTACACCCCAGTGACCTTGATGCAGCATCTTAAGAATCTTCGGCTGTAACTCCATCGGGATGACTACTCTGGTATGTTCTGACTGGAAGAGAATAACGTTAGTACACACACTAAGACATAGTTTTCTGCGGAAATAAGGCAGTATACGAGTATCTTGTTTTTCGATGTTCCGTGAATTAATTTTATCAGGCCAACCCTGTCTAATATACTTAAAAACTTTCAGCAATAATTGATCCTTGGTAGAAGCTTCCGCAATAATCTGGTGTGTTACTGGAAAGTCCTCTATGACGATGTTGTATATGGCTTCCGTGTCAATACCTTCCTCTTCATTTTTGTCAAATTCTTCATCTGGTCCTGAAGGCAATCGAGACAAACAATCCGCATTAGCATGCTGCCTAGTTGGGCGGTAGCGGATCCTGTAGTTATAACCCATAAGGGTAATGGCCCAACGCAGCAGCCGCTGAATAGTCATTTCTGGTAGTTTCTTGTGTGGGTGAAATATGGTAGTCAAAGGCTGGTGGTCTGTTATCAATTCGAACTGCCGTCCATGAAGGTACTGGTGAAACTTTCGTACACCGAACACGATGGAAAGTGCTTCTTTTCAACTTGGCTGTAATTTCGTTGGCTGTCGTTCAGCGTCTTAGAGGCGAAAGCTATTGGATACTCCCGACCATTGGGGTAAATGTGGAATATAACAGCCCCTATACCATGCGATGAGGCATCAGTAGCTAGTGTGATATCGTAATCTTCTCTAAAATGTACTAATCTTGATACCTTCGCAATTCTGTTCTTTAATTGTTCAAAAGTCCGTTGTTGTGGCTTCCCCCAGATAAAATCTTGGTCTTTTGCTCTTAGTTGGTTAAGAGGTGCGGCTAGCTGAGAAAAATGATCTATGTACTGGTTGTAATAATTGATCTTCCCTATGAACGCTTCCAGTTCTTTTAGGTTTCGGGGTGTAGGTAGCTTGACAAAAGCATCGACCCGAGCGTTTGATGGCCTAATACCTTTATCATCAATGACATGTCCTAGATATTCTATTTGTTCCATCGCAAATGAGCATTTAGTTAAACGACACCTTAGACCATGCTTTTCTAGCCTTTCCAAAAAAATTTGTCGGTTATTAAGATGTTCCGAGTTGTTTCTTCCGGAAATAATTACATCAGCTAGATAAGATGCGCACAACTCTAGACCAGCTGTCAATTGGTCCATATATCGTTGAAAAATACCGGGGGAACTGGATGTCAAAATGATAAACGTTCATATTGGAAAAGCCCGAATTCTGTATTGATCACCACCAGTTTTTTGGACTCTTCGTCCAGCGGAACTTGCAGATAAGCGTCAGACAAATCAATTTTTGTGAAGTACTGACCACCCTGGAGACGATGAAACAAATCCTGTATTCTTGGCACCGGGTGCCTATCCACTTCTAACTGTGGGTTTATCGTCACCTTAAAATCTCCGCAGATCCTGATGGTTCCATTTGCTTTGGATACTACGACAATTGGTGCCGCCCATTGACTGGATTCTACGGGACGGATAATATTTAGGGCCTGTAAACGTTCTAGTTCCACCTTAACAGCTGCCTTTTGTGCAAAAGGTAAAGGTCTGTATTTGAAATATTTTGGTTGGGAATGCCCTTTCACGGACAAGTGTGCCTGATAGAGTTTACTGCACCCTAAACCCCTGTCAAAAATTGGTCGGTGCTTCTCGCAGAGACTTTTCGCCTGCATTTGGAGCTGGTTTCTATCTTCTGACTCTAACCAGTGGGTTACCTCTTCCGTTGGCATTTCGACTCTAAACCGAAGTGCACGAAACCAGTCTAACCCCAATATATTTGTACCCGCAATGCTGTTAGTGACTATGAGTGGCAATGTTGCCTGTTTTTTATTCCACCTAACATCTACTATCATAACACCACGAATTGAAATATCAGTACCGCCATATGCTTTTAATATCTTGCAGGTTTCTTTACACGGCGGCCTGCCAAGTTGTCGGTAGCTCTCTAATCCAATGATTGAACAGGTGGCTCCGGTGTCCACTTGAAACTGCATAGGTTTATGGTTGATATTTAGGGCTACGAATATCTTATTGTCGCCCTTTGTTGTGCTCCCTGGTGTAGTATACATTTCTCCTACCACTTCTACTTCCGAAAACTGTTCGTAATTGTCTATACTATTTATGGAATGTACCCATTGCCTTTTACCGCTGTCCTTATCATTTTGATACTGTTGTTTTGTGAAATAGCCCTTACGTTGGAATTTAGAACGCTGGTGTGATTGCTTATGACCTCTAGCTACCTGCCTCTGACCACTCATACACACACTACCTATATGGCCCTTACGTCGACACTTGTCACAGATCGAATTTAAGTGTGCACAATGGCTACGATCGTGCTTAACCCCACAATCACTACATGACTTTCTATTAAAATAATTGTCTGCATGCCACTTACTGCGATTATTATTCCCATCTCGGGGTGCTATGTGATTGACGTCTGCTATAGTTGGTGAAGAGACTGCTTGACTGGAACTTTTCATGATGTTTGCCGCTAACTGCGTTTCCTCAAAAGCTACTGCAATTTCTTCGATCTCTTCTAATGTTGGGTTCTTCTTTTGTGTAGCCGCTGTTCGCACTGCTTCATGAGGAGTATAAAAAGTAACCATATCCCGAATCATAAAGTCCGCATATGACTTCTTGCAGTTGTCGTCTCGACAAACAAATTCACAATGTCTCGCCAAGCCTTTTAAGGCAGCAATCCACTCCGCATATGACTGCCCCGGGGTCATTTTGTGTCGCAAAAAATTGCAACGGGATGCCAGTATGTGCATTTTTTGATGAAAATGTTTTGATAATTTTTCCGTAATGTCCTTAAATGTGTGTTTACTTACGTTGCTCGTTTCCAGAAGTTTTCCTGCTAGTTCGTTCAGATAAGTGCCGCATGAGGAAAGAAAGTGTGCTTTCTTCAAGTTATCGTCCGTCACTGCGTGCGCCGAAAAATGCTGTTGTAGCTGGAACAAATATGTATCCCACCTATCCTTGTGCTCATCAAATATCCTAAAGTGCGGTATACTGCTAGATGTTTGTGGATTAGGAACTTGTGCCTCCGTTAATGTTTTAATGGCTGTACGATGCTCCTCCAGCATGCTCTGCATCCAAGTCTGCTGCTGCTCCAATAAGGCCTTTATCACGTTTTCCATTTTGCCGACCAATCCTCGTCGCCAATGAAATAATAATGCGTATGCAAAGACTCAAACTTCAAAACTTCACTTTATTGGATTACTTAATTTACTATATATATAAGTTAATGGATAAATCCTCGAGAAGGGATCCGTGGTAGACTCCGAGTTGGGCGAGGCACACCGAGCGAGAGGCGGAAGAAGGAAAACCAAAAGATCCATCATGGTTGAAGGGATGTGTTGATAAACTTGCCAACTTCGAAACGTCCTACACTTCGCATCTTTAAAGGTGGTTATGCAATGTGCGTTGCAACACATAGAAATAGGTTTTAGTGAGATGGAACATTCTTCGATCTCCCACAAATTCTTTAAACTTTCCTTTATCAAGCTGTCTTAAAATTTGTTTTCAGTCACGAAGTTGCATTGAGGCTGGTTGTCAAGAGTAGTTATATACTTGCCAGTAACGACCCACCCAAAAAGTGTGTTTTGAAGAAGTGTTGAACTGTTTTCTAATCGTATTAGGCCATCAGAAAAGAGAGAGAAGAAAAGCTCGGCTCCAAAAAGCAGACTAATTTTCTGAGGAATTTGAAGTGCGAGATTATGTAAGGACATAATTACAGTCTTGCTCAATATTACTGAATAATAAGCACTGTCAAGGACGGATATAAATCTCATTGGCTGTTTTCAAAGAGAATCTCTCAGTCCAGATTTGCCACTTAGTTTGTAGTAACTGAGTGTGAAGAAGAAGATATAACCACGAGCAATTGGGCTGTGCACCAAATTGACCACATTCATTGCTTAAAAAGGCTGCGAAGCGAATGAACAGCAGCGGTCCTGTCTAGAGACACGAACGACCTAGATATCACTTAAATTTAGGCAGTTAAAAAATTACTTCTGATTTCAATAAAAATCAAGCAGGTAGCCTAAGAATCGGACTAGCTAGTATTCTAGTTGAGGCCACCGTTCACCTCAGTGTAGCGGAATCTTAACAAATAACCTGTGAACTAATTTTAAAAAAAATATATATATTTTGAGCAATAGCTCTTTCAGTGCCTGGGCCTAGCTTCTCGCAACCACTCGTATTGCGTGCATTATATTTTCACACGAATGAAAGGGACCTACAGTTTAGTGTCGTGTCCGAAGAACAATTTGTTTTGAGAAGCTTTCTCGGGACAACAATACTCTGGGCTAATTTAATCTACTATACGAGTATAATTTGAGTTTTTATAAGGAACGTCTAACCCTTCTCCACAAACTATCTCAGGGATATAACTCATGTCTTCACCTCAAAATTCATATATCATTTAAATAAAAATAAATTAAGTGAAAAGCATAAAAGAACCACCAATAATCCCGTTTCTATCTTTTCTCTCACTGCCTGAGGTGGATATACGTATAATGTTCTTAAATTTGTTCTTCCCCTGAATAATATCTTAAAATTTGCATAAGAATTGAACATGAATAATGCAATAGTTCTTCCAGTGAAAGGAAATATTATTCATTGTTGAATGTTTGAAAATTAGTCCCTGAGGAGTACAATGTCGTAGTAATAAATTTGCTTCTTTCTGAAATCATAAGTCAATGTGGATTTGGATGTAGCATGTAGCACGTGTACAGGAGCTGAAACTTTTTTGAAATTAATGTACTCTATGTACACTACTTCTTGCTCTTTTAATTTTATGCAATCTGTAGTATTCATCCACCGCTGGTAGGGAGACGAAATGGAATACATATATAAATTGAATTCTAATCGGCCTACTTAACCTAAGAATGATAATATCCTTGGAAACATCTGACATTATTAACTATTGCACGTATTTATTTGCAATTTACATGGAGATATCCAACGACAGTATTGAGGATTATCTTGATATCTATGTATTTAAGGCGTGCCTCATCCCCAAATCAGGGTCGGTGTGAAAACAACTTTGAGAATATGAGACATAACGAGTTTCTTAATAATATGCTTCGATAGATTAGATACAGTATGGTAAAGGATTAACAAGGATCTTCACGACAAATAATTGAATTACTGAGACGATGAGGCTGTACGATAGAGTACGTAGCATTTATAAGATAATTTGCTATACTTGTACAACGGATATTATTTGGTATGAGGATAACAATTTATTTAGATTATTTGTGTGAGTTTATACTCATGTCTTCTTCTGAGAGAGTTCAAGCAGAAGCGAGGAAAACAGGTCAATTATTCTTTTTCCAGAAAATGTTCGCCCTAAACTAAATTCCAGGAAATTGAAAGTGCTTGGAGTTCTATTGTTCCGATAGTGCATAACTCGTCTCCAAATTGGCCTGATGTATAAGTGCATTTGTTCAGCGGAAATCAAATAGATGGCATATTGTCTTAAGTAAATAAATAAATATTAAACGGACGAAGGCAGATGGGATTCAGGAACTTCGAATTTAAGTCACAGTCAATAATAATAATGATAGAAACAAGCTACAACACTAGTATCTAGAGAGATAGAAAAATTCCACAGTGGAATGCGAGAGTAATAAGATGATGATGGTGAGTTGCAGATACACCCATCTGCAAAGTTCAGCAACTCTCCGACAGTACATTTTGTAACTTGTGTGGGAAAGCACTGATAAGGCAGCTATGACCAAGCGGTGGATAAGATAATTTTGAAAATAAAAACATGAGTTGTTGTGCGGTCGTTGAATAATAAAGTGATTGCAAATGAAAGTTGCTGTTTGATTTTCATAAATAGATTAAATAAAGAAAATAAGAAATTCTTACTTGCGTGAAGTTTTCATGATGACTGTGTAAGAAAACCAAAAAGAGTGAGACTTAATAGCCCGACGACGTAATCACGGTCAAGTGCTTTTTGGTTTTAACAAATGACCATAGTGGATTTCCTTTCGATAAGGAGGCCCGCTACTGCGTCGCCCTTCGGGTTAGATTTAAAGATTTTGCGGACCGGAACGTTGGTGTCCATTCGCTCTACATGTCCTAGACATCTCAAACGTCCAATATGCAGTTTTTTGACTAAGTCGATGTCACTTTATAGTTGGTATGGTTCGTGATTGAATCTTATCCTCCAAAACCCGTAAACGCAAACGGGCCCGAATATCTTATGAAGTTTTTTTCCTTCAAAGCAACTAAGGATATCTTAATCCGCCCATGCCATGTTTCAACGCCGTAAAGCAGGACTAGGATGATCCAGGGTCTTATACAGAGTTTCCTTAGTTGTTCGAGATAGGGCTTTATCCTTCGCCTAATTTCTGCGCTGGTATCATTGTCAGAGTTAATAGCAGAGGCGAAGTAGACAAAGTCCCTTACTACCTCGAAGTTGTAGCTGCCCACTGTGGCATTCTGTTCAATTCGTCGGTGTTGATTGCCCTTTCTTGTTCATAGCATATACTTGGTCTTGTCCTCGTTTATCCCTAAACCCATTTTGGCTGCTTCTACTTCAATAATGTTACTATCGTCATTATATAATATAATAGTATAGTGGTGGCATACACAGTTGACACTTAAACATCCTTCCCTTAGTTTCGAATAAACTACATCTAAATTATATAATATAATAGTACATACAGTAGTGGCATACACAGCTGGCACTTAAACAATATGACAGCGCGTTACCTTGTCCAAAACCTTTTTTGACATCATAGGTCTCGGTAAGGTTATTACCAACCTTGGTGGGGCAGAGGGTGTTCTCCATCGAATAAGGATAAGTTTGCCAGGGATGTCAAAACTAGACATGGCGTTACATAGTTCTTTTCTATAGATTCTGTCATAGGCGACCTTAAAATCAATGAGAAAATGATGGGTATCGATCTGGGTATCTTGGGTTTTCTCCAGGATCTGTTGAAGTCTGAAGATTTGATCGATGGTGGACTTTCCTATCCTGAAACCGCACTGATAAAAGTCAATCAGGCTATTGATGAAATGGTTCAGGTGTTCAAAAAATATCGCAGAAAAGATTTTGTATGCAATGCTGAGAAGGCTGATGCCTCTAAAATTGGCGCAAATGGGAGGGTCTCTTTCTTGAAAATCGGGCAAATGGTACTGGGATTCCATTCATCAGGCATACATTACCTATTTACTTAGGTGGCGCTATAGTTCGGGGTGAACCTGTGCCTCAACCAACAAGCCTCTCTATTTAGCTCGGTCTTTAGCTAGTTGCCCCCAGTTGTGCACTCCAAGTTGGTCGAGGTCCCCTTGAACTTGTGCGCACCACCTACGGCGATGATTCCCTCGGGGTTAG
Organism: Brachypalpus laphriformis; assembly: GCA_945910035.1. Lineage (NCBI taxonomy): Eukaryota > Metazoa > Arthropoda > Insecta > Diptera > Syrphidae > Brachypalpus > Brachypalpus laphriformis. The sequence continues at coordinate 43,776,595 of OX246753.1, forward strand.
ATTCGAAGACTCTGCCCGGAGCGTTGGTGTCCATTCGCTCTACATGTCCTAGCCATCTCAGACGTCCAATACGCAGTTTTTTGACTAGGTCGATGTCGCTGTACAGCTCGTATGTACAAGTACATGAGGCTACCAACAGCTTCACGAAAAGGAAATGTTAATTCTGGAGGCGAAATTTCTTCCAAAACAGCTGACCGGCTTCCAAGATCACTCGGTGTAGAAATGGGGTTTGACTCCAACATATTAAACTTTTGAAGTACACGACCGATGTAATTGGATTGACAAACAAAATAAGCACCATCTGGTTTTTGCGTTATTTGAAGTCCAAGATAATAATTTGCTTTGCTTAGCTTCACTTGAAAATGTGTGTTCAGGTAGTTGAATACGTATTCCACATCATGTTCATTTGGAGCAGCAATTAAACCATCGTCTATATATAGAGCGAGATAAATTATCCCCTCCTTACGCTGTAGCACAAAAACACATGGATCAGATTTACAAACTTGGAAATTAAAAGCAGTTAACATTTTTGTGAAAGTAGAGTTCCAACATCTGGAAGCTTGCTTCAAACCGTATAAACTTTTCATTAGTTTACAGACCCTACCAGATCCGTCGTTATATCCTTGGGGTTGGTCCATAAAGATTTCTTCTTTAAGTTCACTATTCAGGAAGGCAGTTTTAACGTCAAACTGCTACAGTACTAAGCGCTTGCTCGCTGCAATAGCAAACATGGTGCGAATTGATGTGAATTTTGCCACTGGGCTAAAAGTTTCTTCATAATCGATACCTTCCTGTTGGTTGAACCCCTTTGCAACAAGACGCGCTTCATGTCGATCGATTGTGTGGTCAGGCAATAACTTGACTTTAAAAACCCACTTGTTTTTAATGATTTTCGATTCGGTGGTGGGTCAATCAAGGTCCATGTTTCATTTTTTTGATGCGCTTCCATCTCCTCATTCATGGCTTTCTTCCAGTCATCTGCTTCAGCTGATTCCAAGGCCTCTTTATAAGTCGACGGCTCGAAACTACTGCACGTAAAGGCATAACCTTCCAAAGCATTAGCATACATCCCTGTGTTTGATCTTGAGTTACTCTGAGAATGACTTCGAAGTTTAGTCCGATAATTTATTGGTGATCCTATTTGCGTCATTGTATCCTCCTCCACTCCCACTTGCTCGAAGCTTTCGACAAATCTATCATTTGGCTCCACATCCTTGTCAATGCTCTCATCTGCCGATTCAAAAGATTTTTCTTCTTCAGAAGAAAATTCGCTTTTTGTTTTGATAGAATGATTTTCCTCGACAATTCTAGGTAATTTCGGGTCCACGCGCACGACCGAATACTCCTTGAATAAAACATCTCTTGAAACCTCGATTTTATTCGATCCCCGTATCCACACACGAAAACCTTTTACATTTTCGGGATATCCGACGAAAATCCCGGGATTCGACTTCTTGTCTAGTTTTTGTCTTTTTTCTTTTGGGATATGAACAAATACTTCACTGCCAAATGTTTGAAGATTATTGAAATCCGGCTTTGTATTATGAAACAATTCGAAAGGAGTTTTCCCTTTTGATGGACTTGGACCAAATCTATTAATCATATAAACAGCCGTATTTACGGCTTCTGCCCAAAGATTTACTGGCAAACTTTTAGCATGAATCATTGTCCTTGCAGTTTCGACAATGAAACGCATGTCCCTTTCAGCTCTGCCATTTTGTTGTGGCGTATAGGGAACTGTAGTTTGGTGGGAAATACCATGTCGTTGAAGTAGACTCTCTACTTCCTTATTTTTAAATTCCAACCCATTATCGGATCTGAGATATTTCTCAATCATTGCACAGGCTTCAGACTTTTCTTTAATAAAGTACACTACTCTATAGTTGGAGAAATCATCGTTAAAGAGAATGAAATATCTTGATCCACCAACTGACGAGATCTGCATTGGACCACAGAGATCAGTATGTGCCAATTCACCTGCTCGTTTCGCTCTAGAGCTGTTACTGGGAAAAGAATTTCTATGCATTTTTCCAAAAGTGCATGCATCGCAAAAAAAATGTTTATTATCAACGAATGGAATATCATTTGCTTTCAGGACACTCCTAATTTGACTAGTACACATATGACCAAGCCGTTCATGCCAAGTTCGAAGCGATTCAACTTTCATCGAAAAACATGCAGACATTAACTCCTTTTGTATCCTAACCTTAAACAGCATCTTGTACAAACGTTGACAGCGAACACCAATTGCAACAACAACTCCATTGGAATTAATGATTTTACATTTCTTACTAGTCGAGGTTAAGTTATAGTTCTTATCAAGGGCACTTCCAGAAGAAAATAAGTTTATTTTAACATCAGGCACATAATAAACGTTGACCAACCTTTTTTCGACCCATTCCTTACCATTAAAAGCTGAGATATCTATTTCACCCTTACCGCATGCATTTATTGTATTTCCATTTCCTTTTGTTATTGGTACTGGATGCTCAAGCTGTACAAATTTGCTGAACCATTCTCGATGAAAAGTCATATGCTCGCTGGCACCTGAGTCCAACACCCAGTCGTCAGCAGTAACTACCTCATGGCAATTAACTGCAGCACAAACAAATGCATCCCCACAATCATATTCCGTTTTGTTTGCATAGTTTAATTGATTGACATTCTTATATTTATTTGGACAGTTCGTTTTCAAATGCCCATACTGATTGCATACAAAACACTTACCTGGGTGTTTTTTTCTTAATTTGGTTGTGGGTTTTGTTGAATTTTGTTGCGTGTGTTTTTCGTGTAAAGAGTGCACTGCCTTCTTCATTTCCTGACGATGTTGATGTTGATGATTCCAATGCATTTAGTCTCGTCTCTTCCATTATTAACCGCGACCTCAGGTTTTCGATGTTTTGACATTTGATTTCTGTAGACTCCCAGGCACTGAAGAAGTGAGAAAGCGCTTAGGTAACGTCATTAAAATTTTCGCGATAAGCATAGATTGGGAGACCTCTTCCCCAGCATCTCTCAATGGTTGCACCAAGCCCTCTAATTTGCTCATGTGCGTGGCTATATCATCCATTGGGCTTTTTTGAAAACTATAGAAGCGCTGTTGAAGAAGATTTATGCTTGCACTAGATTTTTGCTCGTACACTGAGCAAAGCTTTTTCCACATTTCACAAGATGTTGAACAGTGCATAATATGGATCAATGGTTGCTGCCCAACGCTAGTCGCTATAATTTTTTGGGCCTTACGATCTTTCACTTGCCACTTCTTAAGACCTGTGGCATCACCACCTGCTGCAACTACCGGCGTTTCCTCCGCTCCAGTCACCACCTCGTACAAATCGCTGTCATTCAGAAGAATTTTAACTGGGAACTTCCAAACGTTCCATTGATCTGAACTTTGCAATTTTTCGATCTTCACACTGTCGCTATCCATACTGAGATCGATTCCAAGAACAGCGAATTAAAAGAAAAAAAAACGAAGTATCTATCACGAATCCGAAATAAAAATTTTATATTTCTCGCGAAACTTCCGCAACATTGACTTATGAAAACCAACAATTTTTTTTTTTTTACTATCGCGTGTTCTGGGTAACTGGGCCCATAACCTGTTAAACAGCAAGAGAAAAAGACCGTTCGAGTCGGATGAAAAAAACTAGTGGTATATTTCTAAATTAATTACATTATTTAATTGCACAAACAGGTGCATGTATATGTGTATTATATAATAGAGAGAAGTGTTATGTACAGTGGGGTTCAAAAGAATTCAGATTAATAATATAACACAACAATTCGTGATTGAATCTTCTCCTCCAAAACCCGTCAACGCAAACGGGACCGAAAATCTTACGAAGAATTTTTCTCTCGAAGCGACCAAGGATATCTTCATCCTCTTTTAATAAAGTCCATGTTTCAGCGCCGTAAAGCATGACTGGGATGATCAAGGTCTTATATAGAGTCTCCTTAGTTGTTCGAGATAGGGCTTTACTGTTGAATTGCCTTATAAGCCCCAAAAAACAGCGATTGACAAGAGTTATTCTTCGATTGATTTCTGCACTGATTTTGTTTGTTGAATTTATAGCAGAGCAAAGGTAGACAAAGTCCCTTACTACCTCGAAGTTATAGCTGCCCACGGTGAAGTTTTGTCCAATTCGTCGGTGTTGGTTTTCCCTTCTTGTTGACAGCATATACTTGGTTTTGCCCTCGTTAAACCCATTTTGGCCTCTTCCGCCTCAATGCTTGCAAACGCACCGGTGACAGCCCGCTGAGTTCTTCCGATAATGTCTATATCGTCGGCGTATGCAAGCAGTTGTACAGACTTGTAATAGATTGTGCCTCCGGTGTTGGCTTGTGAGTTCCGCACAATCCGTTCAAGCATAATATTGAAGGAGTCACATGACAGCGCGTCACCTTGTCTAAAGCCTTTTGTGACATCAAAGGTCTCGGTGAGGTCATATAATATATAATTGGCGCAGTCGAGGGTATCTCCTTTCTTGTGGATCGAACAAACGATGCCGAGATTCCATTGATCAGGCATACATTCGTCTGACCAAATCTTAGAGATGAGTTGGTGTATACACTCTGCCAATTCATCACCAGCTGCTTTAAAAAGTTCGGCCGGTAAGCCATGAGGTCCAGCAGCCTTGTTGGATTTCAGGTCGGATATTGCTAACCTTACTATCATCGTCTATTGAATGAATAAGAAGCTCGAAGATTCGTGAAATAGAGCGCGACCACCTCAGCTAGTATTGCCACGTTCAAAGAAGAGATCATTTGAATCCCGTTAAAAAAGCAATATCAATAAACGTTCCGAAGACATCGCGGGGCAGGAGAGGCCGACCTATAACGCCTGGATCATACAAATGCAACGACACATGCGGATCAGTAGAAATGTGGTGAAGTGAGAGGGTTATCATTCCTTTTTTCGTATCAGTTTCGGTTTATTCTGCATGACAGCGAGATGTTGGTTTTCGTCACCGGGCAAAACCCAGCACATCAGTTGTGGTGTCAGCAAACATTTATTTATTTATCATTAAGTAAAGAATCAGTTCGATCAATCGAAAAAAGCTTGTGTGAACACGGGTTAGTTTCTAAAGAATAAATAACATAAAGTTGATTGAATGAAAATCAACCTAGCATTAGCCAGAGCCAGACAACATATTTTAGGGATAATCTTCTTTCACGACCGTGGTTAAAAAATGTTTGTAACAATTTATGCTTGCAACAACATTTTCCTCCAGCGAAAAACTTGGCACATAAACAGTCGGACTCAAATCTGTGATACTATCCAGCAGCTAGTTGGCGAGGCAATTGTACGCGTTGGCGCCACCAAATCAGTAAGGTTGACAAAAGTGAATAAATATCCATCTTTTAACCATTTCCATTCCAATATGTTTGATCAAATATAGCTGAATGAAATTGGGGAATACTTTATGTAATTCTGTAACATATCTTCGAAATGTAACTCATTTTTTAGAACTAGAAGGCATACCATATAGCTCGTCGGAGTAGTCCACCCACCTTAGAATTCAACTCGACCCTTATAATTCCAGTCATACTGGAAAGATTATATAGTATATCTTTATGCAAATAAAATAAGACAATATCAAGGTTATACCTCTTAATGAACACATTCATTGAAAGTACTCCTTACACAGTACCAAAAGATACATATATCACACGCCGTATCTCGAACACATTATTCCCATAGATATTGCCCTAGTCTCAAATCGTGTTTGTGGAAGCAACATTACTTAATTGAATATTGTTTTTCAAGATGACTCCAGGAATCAAGAAAATAAGAGAAAACTAGAAAACATAACTTTCCTTGAATAGATTATAAGAAGTAGATGGTCGGACGGCCGTCTTGTTTGGTATGCGGGTATTGAGTTCCCTTAATTGAATTATTATGCAGGGATATGCAAAGAACAGCAGGATAAGCAGAGAAGAGGGAGAGAGAGGAATTCTCGTGTACCTACTTTCAGAACGGGTGAATAAATTAATGGTGAAATACAACTGAAGAAGAATATCACAACACAACGACGAAGGTAAGTTATGCCATAAAGCTAGTTCATTTATTAAATATTTAGAATATTTAAGAATAGGATGGGAAGAATTTTTCTTGCAGTGAGTCATTGATTTTGTTATACCCGTAATCAATTTTTTTTATATTTTAACGGTGGAATTTAATTGAAACCTAAAGCAAGCATAATTCCTGAGATATACGTCCTATCCCTGATCGGCAAATACCACATGTTGACACTCCAACAAGACAACCCTGAACGGTTCAATGGATAAATAATTGCAAGGCCTTAAGATATTTCAATCTTTTGAATGACAAATTAAAAGCTTTCACCCTAAATAATGGCGTCATAAAATTTCTTACATTCCTTAAAAGATATTACAAAATAAAAAGATTTAAATGGATTCCAAGGGACAATTAATTGGATACCGGACGACTTGAAATGCTATTCAACAAAAAAGGAAACCACTTGAGAGGGGCCTTATGGGAAAGGGTAAACATTAAGAATACATAAGAAATTGAGTTTTATTGCCTCTTGGGATGATTTAGGGTGGCGTACCCATGCTATTAATATCCTTAATTTAAGCAATCAACTCTTGGCATAATAATTAAAATTTTTCAAATTAAGTTGTCCAGCAGAAAAATTGTTCTTTAATTTCTTTTCGACAATGGATTGTTTTGACGTTTAATAGAAACATAGTTTTATTGGGATAATTCTTTGGAAATGGGCAGAAACTTTAAGTATTTACTTGCTCCACTAATAACTCCTGACGGATAATTAGATACAGACAAATGCTTTCTTTATTGTTCCATTTGAGATGAGTATGTGAATGTGTTTACTGGTAATCGATATTCACTCATACTGGCAATTAGGAGATATTCTGAACCATGACACTTTCAGTTAACGCATTGTATTATGGTAATACATCTTCTACAGATGCGAGACACTCCTTATACGTTATTGTTCAGCACTTGGAACGGTTCCGATTTTGATAGAGCAGTGATCATTTTCCATTGTCATCTTGTATAGACGGACAAGCTTGGTAGGTATGGCGAGACGAGATATGGCTCCGTATAGCTCATCTCTATACTTTGAAATCGATGAAGACGTTTTGCGTACCGGTTTTATATTCCCGGATTTTTTCCGAGGTCTGCTGTAGTGTGAATATGTATTTGGTTATTGGTGGACTTTCCGGGCATGAAACTGCACTGATAAGGACGTTTTATGTTGTTGATGGTCCGTGTTAGGCGGTGACATAATATGGCCGATAGGCTTTTAAATGCAATGTTGAGGAGTCTTATAGCTCTGTAGTTGACGCAATCCAGAGGGTCTCCGTTCTTCAGGATGGAACAAAAACTTAGGCTATGTTTCCTAAACACAATGGCGCAAAATTATAGTCACCGTATTTTAAGTAGGTTAACTGCATACTAAGTAGTATCATGTTTACTTCAAAGCCAGGTCCTAATATTGTATTTTATTACAAACACTTTATAATTTACGTACAACTAGTATCAGCTTTCGAACGAATCCGCAATGAATTTTGGTCAAACAAACATAGAAATGACAGATACTAAAAGATAAAATGGGCTCTCGTTTGTTTTAAGTTTAGTACGGGATTATAAACATAAAGTGGGTATTATATCGACTATAATTACGATAACAAAAATTTTAGCTGTGGAACGTACTTAAATAATTTTAAAAGGTACTTTATCCAACTATAATTTTGCGCCACTGTATTTTAAAAATATTTAATTTTTCTCTTTACGGAAGGGTTTTCTCTATAAAGAATAATAACACGAAGCTTAACTAGAAAGTTGTGAGTAAGAATTTTCCTCTCAGTACTAAAGTTGAGTTTTAATACGAATCCTAATCTTTTTTTTTTTTAACCCAACTCGTAAAGACCCCATTAAGGACGATTCTTAATATCTGTTTAGCTACGTAGTTTTAATTTTAAATTTAAATTAACCAAGTTTCACATAGCATGTCTTATGCATGTATTAAGCTAATAATGAGATAAATTAAAAATGATCTCTTGTGATTTAATCACCCATTTTTGTGAGGTAAATGCTTTATACTCAAACGGTAGGTACATTTCATTAAAATGTGTTTTTATTTTTATGAAAACTTTATACTCCGTTATGCTTTATTTGACCTTTCACATATTTTATCATAATATCGTTTTTTTTTTTAAAACACTCCAAAAAGTGAGGATAAAGAAACATTTAGGAGATATCAATACCTACACATATTTCTAATCTGTGTTTTATGTTTTTTGATTTCTAACATAGTGCATTTTTCAAAAGTCTGCGTGCCACTGGGTGGATTTCAAAATTTTTAGGACTTTTACTTCTGGATTTCATCACATTTCATTTGTAAATCATGACTGGGCAGTCATTTTCAGCAATCAAAATCTTGAAGTCAAAAATAATGCAATCTTTTCGATTGCTTCGCATTCATTGAAGTCATTGACTCTTACTGAACGCATTAAGTAGATTGAAGTCATTGAATGCATTCATTCTAGCAATCGATTTAAAGCCTTTTTTATTTTCTTTATAATCTGTATCCCCTTGTGGGTCCTAGGGCCTCTACTAAGCCTACGCGCCATCGTGTGCAATTGCTGGCAATGTGCCTCAGTTCTCCCCACCTTTTCCCCAGATATTCTACCATCCCGGGTTGAAGGTCTCCATTACATGGCATGGTTTGCTATGAAACTGCCAGCTTTTAGGGACGTGTGACCAATCCACTGCCACTTCCGCCATTGGATGGTTGTGCCGATCGAACCAGAAAATCCTTAAGATATTGCACAGGCGCCTTTTAACGAACGTCTGCAGCTTTCTGGTGATAGTGGTGGTCACTTTCCGTGTACTACATCCCTATAACCGCCGTAGACAAAGCTGCACATCACTAATCAACAATACGAATAGGATTGGTGAAAGAATATAGCCTTGTCTTACCCCACTTTGGATCCCAAATTCCTCAGACAACCATTCTCTGTGCAGAACGCCTTCATATGTATGAGTAGCTTTAAAAATAGCAACTAGTTTATCGAGAATACCTCTCATGCGTAAAGCAGGCCAAATAAAGTCAATGTTGACACTATCGAACGCCTTCTCAAAATCGATGGATAACAGGTGAAGTGGCGATCAATATTCAATGCATAGTTTGATGATAATCCGCAGGGTATTGATGTGATCGACACAGGAGGATCCAGAGCGAAAACTTGCATGTTCGCCATCGAGTGTGTTTTCGAGATGTTGTTTGATTCCATTCAGGATGATTTTTGATATTATCTTAGCTATAGTATATAGCACGCATTTACCCCTCCAACTCCCGCATACATTAAATTTCCTTTCTTAAGAACCTTGACGATAATCCCTTTTTCCACTCGTCAGAAAAGCTTACTCTATAAGTGAAAGCAGAATCTCAGCCGATGTTGTTAGCGCTGCTCGTGAGATCTCCACGGGAATACCCTCAAGTCCTGGTTTTAAGTGCTTTGGTCGCGGTAGTGATCTCATCTTTACTGGGAGTCGTGGTGCGTATTCGAGCATTTCTCACTTCGGGAACCTCAGTCTGATTTGTGAGCATATTGCTAGTTAATACGCGGTACAAAACTGCAGGAAAATACTCCTTTCATTTCTTGAGCTAGTCCCCATCCGAAATGAGCAAGGAACCATCTAACCTTTTTACTGGATGTTGGCTGGAGCTGCAACCACATGGTAGCTTTTTTGTGATTCTGCAGACGATCCTGCTGTCGCACCTCCTTGCAGCTTCTTCTACTTCTGTAGCCAGCGCGTTGATGTAGTTGCGCCTGTCACGTCGCACGCTACACTGAACTTCTCCCATCTTATCTTCCCTGCGACCACCAATTCTTTTAACACCAGATATAAGAACATTTTTCGCAGCACTTCAATGATCTTGCGGGCAGTGAGGTGTTGATTACTTGCACACCTTGCGAAAGGTGCTCCCTTAATTGTAAGCTTACTGATGGATCACTAAGTCAATCGATGTTGAGCCTGGGCATTCTGGTGCTATCGTGGAATCTTCGAACTGCAGCAGTGCTTCGCTTACTGCGGACGTCCAGGAGATTACTTCTAAAGCGGCGGCTGATTGTAAAATGGTCAATTTGATTGAAGGTTGCTTGCCAGTCGTTGGAAACCTAGCTGACTTTGTGGCAGGTCTTGTGCTCAAGGCGGTTTGCGTTGCAGAAATCCACAAACCTTACGCCGCTGTCATTGTGGTTGCTTAATCCAGGCTTCTCGATTACATGTTTGAGCCCTTCGCTGTCATTGCCTACCTTGGTATTCAAGAACCCCATCACTACGACAATGTCTTCATTTGTTGTTGTGTTGACGACGGCACTTAAAAGATTGTAGAGGTACTCTTTCTCATCTTCAGGCGAGTCATCCGTTGAGGCGTAACGCGGTATAATGGAGACGCGTCGTAATCTAGTAATTAGGCCCATGCGTTTTGTTGTTGTTAGTAGCAGTCTGACGCCGTATTCCCACGGATTTCCGGATGGTCTTCTAGAATAAAGTAGTACAATGCTACGCGTTGGGGACTGTTATTGGCGCGCTTCTAACCATCTCATTTCGCTTACCACCGAAATGTCCAGTTTATATCGCATGAATTCCTTTTCCAATTCGAGGAGTCTGGCATTGTAAGGTCCTTTGCTTCCTGAATCCAGATGCCTCTTTACATTCTAATGACCTATCTTTGTCTGGCTACAATAGACAAAAGTCGTCAGCATGTGATGATTCCTTATCCGAGGCATAGTGTCGGTTTCTGTAGCGGGAAAGTGTTCGGTAACCAGGTTGTTGGCCCACGTTACCTAGTCTAGAGTCAAGGCCCTAGATAACCCGCACTGGCAATTTTAGCCTACACGTATAACGGTTTATACATATAGTTGCCCGGGGACCACCACTAGGAGGTAAAGCAAGCACTTCATCACGAACTTGATTATTGCGCTACTGGGCCAAGCCAAGTTTTGAGCAATCAGTGGTTTCCCAATGAATCGCAATGTATATCCGCAAAGACATTTGAAGATATTAAAGTCTTTGAAGTGACTGAATGCAATGATCAACTGACTTTAAATCGAATAAATTGAATGCATTCAGTACGAGTTAATGATTTCAAAAACTATTATTTATATCGAAAATCAAAATCTACCACGTGATAGAAAAAGAATCGGATTATTTATTTCACCTAGTGGGAATTGTGGCGTCATGTTCGGGATGAAGTGAGACGCGCTGATGTAGTTATATTCTCAACCGACAGTTCTAGTTGTGTTTTACAGATTTATTGCATAAAACGTTTTGACTTATTCTCGTAAAAGTTGATATTGAGCATAAATAAATTTGAACACAATTTCAGCTTTTGCGCGTAGAAAAGCTAACTTGAAATACTATACATAAATAATATTGGGTTTTAAAGAGCAGTTCAACAGCAATTCGGTGATGCTGCACTAATTCCTTTCGAGAAGTTGAGCGATATCGCAAGTAAAAGTAATCCTCTGCGGTGGCAGCCACGCATGTCAAAGATGGCACCAGTAAATCTGCTACAGCGGCGGCTATGCACGTAGATAAAGGAAGCACTTTTGCATCAACGTCACAATATAGAAACATCAATTTTTTACGATCACCAACCATGCATCGAAAAGCATCATCAAGTTCATATCCGACACAGGCGACTTTATTGCGAATATCTTGCAAGACCTATCCTCCTACCTCGAAACCCCACCGGACTCTAGACAATGCTTTTATTGACTTAACTTTTGCTAGAAATCTCGATGTACCATGCATGATATATTTGTATCCAGCTTATCATATCACAGATCTATCAAACAATATCATAAAAAATTATAATGGAATAATAATTTGTTTCTATAATATCCTTCTTTTTTTTCTTTTTTTTTTCTTATATCCATTTATATCAATGATGATAAAACGATCTTTTGGCGAACAATGTAGACGTATTCATATCATCCACCCGTACAGACATTTTTTTTAAGTGATCTTGTGATATACTCGTACAGGCAGACGAATGTGGCTCAATTTAATAAGCTGTTACTATTTGTATGTATACCTTCCTGAGTGCATCTCTATTATTTCTCTATTTTACGCATACAAACTTTATATGTCCTATCTTATAGAAAAGGGAATAATAATAAGTTCTTACACTCAACGTCTGCAACTACATAGTACAGCATAAATAATAAAATTTACGAATTGCTAAACTAGGACTAATTTCTGCCGGAAGTATATAGCTAATTTTTCTTTGACAATTGTGTCCATCATGAGGATAACGATATACGAGTGCAAAGAATATCCCCTCCGCCACAAACTTACTAGACAATAGAACCATATTGTCCTCTTCAAGTTGAATTCCAATTACATATTCAGATACAGATGAATAGAATTTATGTTACTCACAGAACAAACCAATGAATAACTAAACAACTTTATCTCAATTACGTTTTAGGGCTATGTATACACATAATGTCTAGAAGTGTATATTTGTTTTTGACCTAAGATATTTACATTGGTAGGGACACCAAAGAACAAAGATTATCGTCCTTTCGTCTATTACATGTATTGAGGTGGCATTTTATCGTCCTTTTTGCCTAAGGACTCAAATCATTCTTATTTCGCATGCAAACTGTTAGCAGAGAATGGGAACTGGGAAGAAACAATGAAGGCATTTTGACAATGAGAATACTGAATTGCAAGGGTGGTAGAATGTTATTTTTACTAAGGAGCTAATAGTTCCTACAATGGAAACTGCTGACGTATTGAAAAGCGATCACGGACGTTGGGATTCAATCGCGTGATCAAAATCATCAGAAGAGACATGAAGAAGTTGTTTTTAGGTAAGATGATTTATCTTTCTGAATCAGACATCTTCCTATGGAGTTCTCTAGAGGAAACCTTGAGGACGCAGTTTCCCCAGCAAAACATATTTACAAGGGTATTATCCATCCAAGGAAAACTGAGTAAAATTGTTCATACATCTCCATGTCGCAATTTCCACTGAATTTTATTTGCCTTCACAGCACACATACACGCCTATCATAAATGTCTCTTTCCTGATAGTAAAAGAAGACAGAAAGAAAAAAAAATAAAAATACGATAAAATAAATTTTATAATTTTCATCCTCACTTCGATGTTAGGGGCTTACATCAAAGTATTTCCTTAGGATTTTTTAGGGAGAAATAGAGGGAAAGCTAATTTTTTACCAGCTCCCTTTCTCTCATTCTTCTTTTGCCATCGTCTTAAATTTTATTTCCTTATTTCGTCTCCTGTAAGAGATTATGTAAATATTTATGCTGTAATGGAAGAATTACCTTAGCTTGTGGAATTCAGCGCCCCTAAGCCGCCCACTCGCCACCCCTTTTTGAATTGCAAACATGCATTAGTAAGTAAATTCAATTTGTTTTTACCTTCGGTGGAAATTAGAGCAGCAGGGAGCAATGTAAAATTTTATTATGGCAAGTATACGGGGTTTTTAAGGTGTGCAAACAAATGCCACTACGTGTAAAACATGCAAATTTTATGTAAACTGTTTGTAGAGTGTTTCGCGCACAGTTTTTGTTTTGTTTGGATATGTATTTCCGCGAAGTTTTTGTTTCAATTCGGCATACTAAAGTAGATTTCATACGAACTTAATGAATTTTGTTTGGGTTTTGATTTATTTTATTTCAATTTTATTCAGTGCAGGTTTGAGAGAATTGATGATAGACAAGGGATGGTGCGTTTCTGGGAAAATATTTTGAGATTGAGAAGTTGCTTTTTCTACGTATCTAGTTACATACTACAAAATTTAGATGGTATAGATATGCGTAAAAAATCACATCAACAATTCGATGAGTGGTGATCTGTGGGAGAAAATAACTTGCAGCAGCACCTGAGGACGAAAGTATCATCATCACTGCATAATATAAATGGAAGTTCCTAGAGCGCATCTATCTTTATGACTGTGCTAATCTCGAGAACCACTGAATAGATTCGGATGCGCTTTTCACTATTATGATCTGCATTTCTCGGAAATGTTCATACAAACACTTATAGGGGCTGAGCATTCTAAGTGACTGAGAGGGGGTTAAAATCTAATTTTCTGACATTGAAGGAGATAACATAGCCCTATATATATTGTTACGTGTTACACAAATAATCCGGGTGTGAATTCACTAATCAATAACTCACCGGCTCAACAACCTAACAACTCACCGAATTCAACTTAACAGCTCAGTAAGTTCGTTCGATAAGAAGTGACGCCTTTCAAGCGCGGCGATCATCGTGGTTTCTTTTCCTCTAATCTAAATAAATTCGTTCTTATATATTTGAGACATTGGTATCAGAAGTGCGATTTCAAATTAAAAAGAAGCAATACAATCGATGAATTTACAGAGAATCTGGACTCCATACTTGCCACGATTACAATCTTAAACGAGACTGTTCTCAAACAGTCCAAAGAACTGGAATTGGTACGTAATATGCAAAAAATAGCCTGCGAGACTTATGGAGAGTTCAATACCCCGGACAGGGACAGGAGCATGATGAGGTCCAACAAGCTTAAGAGGTTCAGCAAGTAGGTTGTGATTGTTCCGCGTCTCCGAGTTCAGTAGAAGGTTAAACCTAAGCCCCATCCACGTAGATAGCCAATTATCGCCAGCTGAAAGTCCAATTAAGCTAACAAATGATGAGCTGGGAGGACTACAAAATCCAATTTAACATTGTGACCTCCACCAGTGGGTCGACTGATCACCAAAAAGCGCCCATTCTTATGGTTCCATGCTGAGAGGAGACACTGTAGCTGTGCTTTCCAACCTCAGTGTAATGGATTGGGAGCAATGTGCATCTTAGTCAAAGCATTGGAGCTTTGATGTTTGGATCAGATAAAGCAAGTATCACATGCACAAATGCGTGCGAGAGTACAGCGCCCGAAGGAGGAGTTTGGCGGCTTTTGCTACGGATGCATTTCGGTATATATATATATATATATTTCCGTAAGTACGTACGAGACATGGTGCGCCTTTCTGAGTCTGAAACTCTATTTCTTTGATAAAAGTTATTGGATTAGAAGCCGCCCACCTGAGTTACACTGTCAAATCACACAACACGTACAGCGGAAGTGGGTGTAGGTATTCGGCGATGGTGGCATAGAAGGAGCGATCGCATGAAAACCGAATTCGGCAGCAATCGGCAACATCTCAACCATTCGAGAAACATGCAGGTGTCACTGGTGAAGGGCAACCACCGGCGAGGACTAAAAGCCTCATGTTTCTTTTCAGCGCTTACACGAGTGATCGCAGCGGCGTGACAGGTTTAAAGTGTCGGCTGTCGTAAATGGCATCAAATGGGAACTTTTGTGGATATTGGTTCCTTTATAACGCTAGTACACCGAAGTCTTATTCCATCAAATATTCTTCTGCAGCCGACGAATTGTAAAACGAACACACTTGGTGGAGAAATAGGTAGTGTTGGTGAATGAAACTCGTATGTTCGATTGGACAAAATCTGTCGTCGTCTAACAATTATAGTGGTAGCCTTCCAGTAACTTCCACGTAATAGCCATAGAATCATAGGAACCCGAGCATAGCAAAACTCCAAAATGATAGTAGAAAACAGTTCAACATAGCTAAGTCTTCAGGATCCCCAGAAGACTTGGGCAGCTGTAAGAACAGTCTCAGGGTATACAAAAGAGATATAAAGAAAGTTCAACGAGAATCATCTAGGTTATTATGTAGCAACATAGAAAGGACATACGATTCTAGTAGACTAAGAAAATAATTTTCAGATCTCCTCACATTCCCAGCTTTATCCAGAAACTTAACGGAGACTAGACCATGTCGATAGAAGAAACACTAAATCTTCTCATGGACACTCATTTCCTAGGAAACAACTACAGATACAGACACATATAACTACATCACACCACCACTCAACCCTGGATGTCCCGGTTGAAATATTCAACACCCACAAGATACAATGGGCTGTTAATAGTTTCCTCCCGTATAAATCTCAAGGATTAGATGGCATAACACCAGTAGAATTACAAAAGGGTATAAAACTCTTAACCTTTTGGCTCCACGAGATCTTCAATAGCTGCCTTAAGATCGGCTATACCCCCTCCGCATGAAAAAAATTAAGGTGCTCTTTATACCAAAAGGCGGTAAGACCTCACACTACACTCCAAAAGATTTCAGACCAATTAGCCTCTCTAGATAAATTCTGTCCGAGCTCCGGACAAAGCAAAATACTTAGGGCTAACCCTTGATAGTACAGAACATTCAAGACCGAATCAAGAAAGCAGAAATCCCCATCTACAATTGCAAAAATGCTATAGGTCCTAAATCTCTCACAGCCGCCTTAGAGAATATACTGCATATTTTTCCTATTGATATCTTCGGGAAAATGGTAGCCGCTAAAGCTACGACTCAGAAAATTTTTACAGTTTCTTCAAAATTCCAATCTTAAAAATACAGATTACTTATCCCCATTAAATGATGTCAACATCAAATAAAACACCATCATCCCTGACAG
The DNA here is from genome assembly GCA_945910035.1 of Brachypalpus laphriformis. Classification (NCBI taxonomy): domain Eukaryota; kingdom Metazoa; phylum Arthropoda; class Insecta; order Diptera; family Syrphidae; genus Brachypalpus; species Brachypalpus laphriformis. The sequence continues at coordinate 43,793,151 of OX246753.1, forward strand.
ATCCGCATGGGATAACGGTAACATTCTAAGTGACGCCGCAATTGAAATCTACACAGATGGTTTCAAAAGATCCTAGGGTACGGGATTGGGTATATTCTCCGATGTTCTCCGAAAGATCTGGCATCTACTAGACGTAAAGAAAACCAAAAGACTCCTGTCTCTAAACAGAAGGAACATTAGCCTTACAGTAGGAATAATCACAGGAGACTGTTTGATAGGTAAACATGCTAGAATGGGAGTCCTATCAAATTATTTCTGCAGAAGTTGCAAAGATGAGGAAGAAGAGGAAAATAACATTCATCTCCCATCTCCTTGGCACATGCCCAGCGCTAACTACTCTGAGAAGGAGCCTATTAGGTGAATACTTCTTTCAAGACCTAAACGATCTGTCTAACATAGACATTGTAAATTTATATAGATGTATATTTTAATCTAACTGGTTTAGCTGACTCAACAGCTTACACTTCTCCCCCTCCTTACAATGGGAAGTGACTCATGAGAGGTACTCATAGTCACCCGCAGAATAGCAATAGGTTCGATTGAATCAGTCATCATTCCCAACTTACGCCGTATTGGTCACCATCTACCCACAAAGGGCTTGCAATGTAGCAGCCACCTCCCAATGACGGCAGATGACCCACTAAAACCATACCAGACTAGCACTGGTAAAACACTCTTACTCTTATGCACCCCACTACCTCCACGGTCCACCTAGGTATGAAGGGGTCGATTGAATCAGTCACTCTAATACTCTTATGCATCCCGACATATGCACAGTCACCCAGGCCTCACTATTAGCCAATACAAATCGCACAACAGTACAAAGGGTTCGATTGAATCAATCACCCCAATACTCACTTGCACACTCTACCTTACCGGTCCACCTTGACTTTAGGGTTGATTGAGTCAGTCACCCTACTTAGCCACTACAGGCACAGTAATTCTTAGCCAAACCCTTCTGAGAAAGGTAAACGTTCCCAAGTACCGGGTGATTTCTCCGGTACAATCAACATGTTGTATCATAATGGATCTAAATGGTCTAAGTGCGCCTTGACTCTGTCAGGTCAGCCACCTTACCTAACCTAACTTGACACTTTATTTCAAATTTCGTTCTACTTACGCATATATATATATATAAAAAGAATAAAAAATATTTGGCGCAACAGCTCTTTTAAGAGCCAGGGCCTAGTTTCTCGCAACCACTCATGTTGTGTGCGTTATATTTTTCACACGAATAAAAGGGACCTACAGTTTAGTGCCATATCCGAAGGACGAGTTGAGAAGCTTTTTCGTGACAACAATACTCTCGGATGTTTGTCAGACGCTCGCGAGAGGTAGGAAGGTGAACTTGTTGGTATTTTCTAGGATTCGAACTTGGAACCTCACGCGCAGTGATCCGGCACACTAACCACTTACGCCATGGCGCCTACATATATATATATAATGTACATATTCTTGAAGTCGATTTTGCGAATACTTCTACCGTACGTTACTTATATTTTTAATACTATTTTGATAACGGGCTCATATCCCTCACGGTGGAAATTGGCCAAAATCCTTCCGATTTCTAAAAACTCAAAAAACAATTACTATAGACCGATTTTTAATTTATCAATTATACGCATATCCAAAGTTTTTGAGAAGATCCTTTAAAAGCAAATGAGCATGTACCTCAATAAGATAAATCTTTTTACACCTAAACAATCCGGTTTTCGTAAGAAACACAGCTGCACCACGACCTTGATTAGTTTCACGGAGACCTACGTCAAGCCCAGGACGCAGGCAAAGTGACATTTTTAGTGCTCCTTGATTTCCCTAAAGCATCCGACACTGTCGATCACTCAAAATTTTGCACTTAACTTCATCGACAACATAATTTCACTCCTTCTGCAGTAAAGTTACTCTATTACTACTTGGCCGATAGAATGCAAGTAGTTGAAATCATTGGTACCTTGTCAGATTTTCTTTCAACAACTTCCGGATCAATTTCAGGTCCACTTTTATTTTCGCTATACCATATGGTATGATTGAGCACTGCGTCGACTGTGCTAATGAGGACCTCGACAACATTGCCCGTTGGTCTCAAAGAAATTGTATTTTTTTTAACCCTAAAAGATTAAAGCGTTCTGTAATTTCAAATACACCTTTGGACCTTTCTTACTTCCCTTTTAATGTACTAAACTCTGATCCCATTGAATATGTTGAAAGCGCTAAAAACATTGGTATGATTATAAATCGTAACCTTACATGGAATAATCATATAAACTTAATAGTTGGCAAAACATATGGCATACATCGTACTCTTTGGATTTCACAAGCGTACATCCCCTCAAAACTCCGCTTATGTTGGCAAAAACTCTGGCTATTCCAATCCTTACCTATGATTGCGAAATTGTCTATTCCTGTAATTACGTCAGCAAAAGAAAGCTTCAGGTAGCATTCAACAGCACAACTAGGTATATTTTCGGATTACGTAGATATGACCGGGTGTCAAACTTTTCTCGGCGCTTGTTTGACAGTCTCCTTCAGTTCCGAACTTTAACTCTCCTCTGCGACATTTTATTATCACATCAACTGCCTTATCTCTACAAAAAAAATAAGAATGGCTTCCTCTCACAGATCTAGTCAGTTGATCCACCCTAGGTATTCATCCCTCACTTCTGAGCGTCAATTTTTTGTGTTTACAATCCATTTATGGAATACATTACCGCGGCATATTAGAAGAATAAGCAGCATAACAAGTTTTAAAAGAGACCTTAAAATATATATGTCACGAATTAGATGAACAATTAATTTTTGTTTTGCTTTCTTTTTGAACTTTTATATAACTTTCGCTTGAATTTTTTATTTTTTTTTCATTCTCATTATTTAATATCATTTTTTTATTTTGTAGCTCTCATTTCACATTTCTTATTCTTAATTATGATTTCTTTTTTCTACCTTATCACTAACTTATAAGATTTTGTATCTTACTATGTATAGGCATGTCATAGTAATAAATAAATAAATAAAGAAGTAAACAAGGGTACTTAGAAAATGTATGTATGTATGTATGTAGTACACAAGGGTATAATATTACTGTTTTTAATAAAATTCTATCTACAATTTTAGTTAATGAAAGTCTAAAACAACGTATACAAAAAGTTCATATATAAATCTCTTGCGCAACTCTACACTTCAAAATAATTACCATGATTCTATTTTAAAATATTTCATGTCAGCTGTTGTAACAAGTACCAAAGCAACAAGTCGCTTTGTTGAGACTACAGCAATATTAAATCAATTTTAAAGTGTGATTTCATTCGCAAAGTCATTTATACAAAATTGGTGCGTCTAAAATAATAAAATGTTGGGGTTTTCTACTGCATACCGTGCAATCCGATGGCACCTGGATGGCTTCCCGAACAATCATTACATTTTGATGGGTTTTGAAAGCAGTATAACAATGCCATAGCACCGCCTAATAGCGTCGTTTCTATGCCAACGACCGCACATGAATAGGTACGTGTCCTTCGGTCTAGCGCAGTAAAATAGGAAACATATTCTGATTTTAATAGGGAACATACATTTTTCCTTTTGAACTGTTGTTTCCATACCAAAAACAAAACGCAATAAAACGTAAGGACATATGTATGTATATTTTTGCTTAGGTATGATCAAATAGGACGGGAGCAACACTGTTGGCCTTGTCTGGGGTGGGATATAAATCAAAAAGTATGAATTTTTAAAAAATGGAGCATTTATTCTGGAATTTGAATTGATACTCTGAAGTTATTATAATAGATTTTTCCCTAAAAGCTATTGACGGTCGAAGGATTTTATATTATTAATATATGTATGGTGCACACAGTATACACGAAATCTCACATCCTTAACACTATTTGCATTTGCATGTATGTAAATATTCAGTTAAGACATAGAACATTTTTATTGACAACGGAAATTAGATTCTCATTGAGTAAACAAATTTTGTTGACATTTGATTAAAATACCTGGAATGAGTTTATCATTTTCGCACAGAGAGATTTCAGTTTATAAGAGAAGAAGTTTTGGTGCGTGCCCAAACCATTTCTCTTGACATCCCACATAAAATAGGATAATAATCGTCTGTCAATCATATTTGATTGGATTGTATTCAAAGTAAAACATGGGAATTAATTTGCTTTCATGTTTATTGAAAAAATAACCATAGGCGTTCTGAATATCAAATGCTTTGAGTGATGTGAACTTTGTACTTAATATTGTCAGTATGTCACAATGCTTGTTGGCATATGATATAAGTATATGTACTTGGCTTAGGAGGAATTTTACTATGTGTGACGTAAATTACAAGGCATGAAACAGACCGGAAAATATTGTGGTATTCTTGGAAATAACTAATATATCAGAGCAAGTTGAAGGACAATTGGAGGTGAACTAGGGATGAATATTACGAGGATTTCATATATGATATGGCGTTTTGCTATATTTTTCGGTTCATATAGTCCAAACTGACATTTCAGGTTTTCTTCGTTTTGAATATAATCAACGTACCTATTTAAGTCCTTTAAGTAAATAAGTTGGTATTTTGGACTATTGAGTGGGAGTCTGAGACATGACAGAAAAAGGTTTTTATTTCATTGTTCCATCATTCACCACCACCTCACAAATATCAAAGAGAATAACTGTTATGAGAAAGCTTGTAAATATCACGGTTTGGATCCGAAAATAATAATATAATCAAACCCCTATTATGAATAATATTAAACTCATAGCACAAAAAGCTGGGATATAAACTACGTCATACATTGTATTTTTGTATTTATGTATGCACCAATATACCTCAACATCAAATGTTGTAGGCTTCTTATTACATGTGACACGTTTGCTGGTATAATTAATATAAAGAGCTGTGCTTTTATTGAAGTCTTATTTCTGCTTAGTTACTCGCAGGTCTTCATCGCGCAATATGTATCGTATCCTTCGTAAGTTCTTTAGTGTGGTTATATGCGGAGTCCCTTATTATTGAAAAAGGAACACATACGTTTCCGATAGTAAATCAAATGAAGTTAATGCTTGCCTATGGATACACATAAAGTATCGATATATTGACATGCCGGGGCGGTATTTTTGTTGCAGAAAAGTTTTTTCTTACGTAAATTGCTCTAGAAATATTATTGCTTACAAAATTGATGTTTTTTGCTTTTTTTCCCAGTTTGTATAATTGGTGAACATTTCGTAGAAAAGATTATGTAATCCTTAAATTGCAAGGGCGTAGAAGCCAAAGTTCATTCACTTCAATACTACTGAGTTTCCGTCAGCTCACCAAAAATGATATAACTACTGTTTTTTGGTCTCTTATTCAATTTCTAGCAAACTAAATTACAACTATAGCGTATGCAGACAATTCTGCTAACCTGCAAACAATAGTGTCATTATTGCATATACACCCTGTAACCGAAAAGAGGCACTGCTGCCACCTGCAACAGAAATGATAGCGGCATTACTTTTTGTGTTGGCTGTCTTTTCTCCGACCACGAACAGCGTGCACGCATTCAGATAACCTAATTATTTTCTTTATTACTTTTGTTACTAATTAAATCTTAAAGCTAAGTAAAGTTGCTGCGGACTTTCATTTCAAATACATAAAAGTCATCATACCTTCATATCAGTAAAAGGCTTCTCGAATTTGAGGAAATCGAAGATGACAACTCCTAAAGCAATTTATGGGGATGGCGACGGTGTAGTAATAACATCGTCAATTGCTACACTAACGGTTCATGGTTCAAATCCTAATGTCAGCAAGCATTTATTTATTTCTCATTAAATATATAAAGTCAGTCTGATCAATTGCGAAAGCTTGTGTGAACACTACTGCGAAGGCATAACACTGGCAGTAGCTTGGTCATATGGCTGGAAAAATTGTTCGCTCTGTTGATGATGATTTGTCTATGACATCGGTTATCAGAAAAAAGATATTGTGAATCAGAAGTTCCATATAAGGCAGGGTCGCCATGTAATGTTAGCACCTGGAATTTCTAAGGACAAAGGCTTCCTAACTTTCCTATGGTTGCTATATAAAGCAGCACGCAAAAATGGGAGGCGATGTCGTCAGAATGAAGCCAAAACAAATGCTATGCTAAGACTAATTTTTATTAACAAATTATTGGGTATTTATACAATTTTCAATTTAGAAATTATGCTTACTCTATCTTAATTCTAAACAATGATCAAATGAATGAACCAATTACTATACGAAACTACGTATGAAAGAAGAACATGAATAAAAATAATGGCATGCTGTGAAATGACACCGGTGGCACACTAATGCCGCTGCCGATGTGCATGTCATTTGATGCTTGCAAAAGGGTGATCAAAATTTATTGGACAAATTGTTTTGTCTAATTGTCTCGTGCAATCACATCAATGTGTATATGACTTGACGCTTGCAAAAAGATGATTGAAACTTATTGCATAATTGTCTCATGCCATTATTACATAACATCCTTCCCCCAGAAAAAAAAAATTTTTTCTGCATTTCTTAAAACTTGAATAAATTGCCTATGTTAATGCTCATTTGCTCTACAAATGTTCTATACTTATGCTTTAGTTTTACATGTTCTACTTTTAATGTTTGCTTTCAGAATCTACTTATATCTCTACTTTAAGGTAAATAATGGCTGGAGTGCCGCAGGGAAGCGTTCTTGGTCCGGTCTTGTATCTATTATATACTCGTAATATACCGCAAGTAGAAGCTACTGAGTTAGCTACATTTGCCGACGACACTGCTAACTTGGCATTAGGTAAAACGGTAGAAGATACTACAAAAAAACTGCAAGAAGCTTTGGATAGAGTAAATGAATGGACAAACGTTTGGCGAATCGCACTCAATGAGACCAAATCTGTTCCTGTAGGTTTAACTTATAAGAGGTTAAAGAATTTGCCGATATTTTCAAACTCGGTTCAAATTCCGTTTGCAAACGAGGCTAAGTATCTTGGAATGACACTTGATGCAAAGTTGAAATGGAAAGCGCATATAAAGAAAAAACGCAAGGAAATAGATAATAAATATAGAGAAATGTATTGGTTACTTGGAAAATATTCCAAGCTTAATATAGAGAATAAACTGCTTTTACATAAACAAGTGCTAAAGCCTGTATGGTCATATGGTATACAACTCTGGGGTTGTACCAAAATAAGTAACATTAAAATTTTACAAGCTTTTGAAAACAAAGTACTAGGAGGTATTGTTAATGCCCCATGGTATATCAGAAATAGCGATATCCACAGAGATTTTAGCATTGAAACAATCGAAGGCGAAATCAAAAAATACGCGAGAAAGTATAAAAGTCGACTAGAAAGTCACGTAAATATTACAGTCCTCCAAGTTTTGGATGAAAGAAATTTACTACGCGCGCCGTCTACAAGAAACCAAACCTTTACTCTTAGCGCGTTAAGTAACCGCGTCTAAACTGCGGAGCTGGACGGAACTTCTAATGGGAAGGTACCTGCAGAACGTCCTTATTTCATGCAATGAAAACTACTTGATAAGCCGAATATGTACTTAGTTGAAGTAAAAATAAAAAAAAAACAAGTCTGTTTTGAAGGGAGGTTTTTTAGTGGATAAGAATCCCACACTACTATGAGCACGCGCTGTCGATCCTCATAGTGTCTTGTTAAAGATTTTCACCTACCCTCGGAAAAAATAAAAAATTAAAAATTCCTAGTCTAGTAACATCAACATCGGGCAATAGTTCTTAAATAAATTTTTCTTAGGTACACCGCCGGTAAAGTGTGGCATGTGATGATGCTTAGAATGAGTTTGAGGTGTGATCTCTTAGTGCAAGGATATGCCTGGCTATAATTTTATTATTCTACCTATAAATCCAATGGTAGGTTAGGTAAGGTAGATGGGTGCCTTGTGACAAATGAATCACTGCTCACTTAAAACAACAGTTCGGGTCCATTGTGCCCAATTATTTAACTCTGGAAATGCTGTAGAGGTGGTCTGCTATAAGAATCACCCAGATAGTGATATGAATCTCAAGAGGTCCATCAACTCAACATTACATAAGTCCGCCAGCTCCAGGAAGAAGTAAGTACCAAGAGTCCTCATACTTCTGACGGATAGTGTAGAGCAATCACACAGCAGGTGAAGAACAGATTCAATTTCTTCTTCGTCCCTGCAACTTCTGCAATAGCTCTTGTGCAGTTCACCGGATCATTTCGTGTGAATGCTAGTGGCACAGTGACCAGTAATTATGCCGGAAATAACCGGTGCATAATGACTACTAGGTTTCACCAGAGAGGTTAATATCTTCTTGCTAAAGGCCGGCCATAGCGCCCTAGGTGTTTCGCATATATCCAGATGAACCCAGCGTCTGTTTGCTTGGCCGGTGGCTTCATCTTCTATTTTCTTCCGTTAGGAACGGATTGGGGTCACTACAAAACGGAGAGCCCGCGATCCGTGCAGCACCGACCCTTTCTAACAAAGTCGTCAGTCCTTTCGTTTCCCTTGATATCCATATGCCCTGGAGGGTCACCGCATTTACTCTATACATCTCTTTTAAAATTTATTGGCATAAGTACGGTAGAGTCCAGAGCCTTAACATCTGCCTTTCTATCTACATAGACAGTGATCGTTTTACCAAAGATGTTACTGTCGTGTATAATTTCAGCAGCCTGTGTAATGGCTGAAAGACTCTGCTGCCGTCGCTGAGTGGTTTATTCCTAGGGCTTCACAATAAGCTCCGGCTCCCGTGCCAACGTCCATCTTAGAACCGTCAGTATAGAATGCCAGTTTCTTTTTCTTCAAGTTTCTTTGGTTTTTCCAGTAGATTCTATCAGGAGTTCTTGTAGCAAATCTCCTTTTAAATTCTAGCATCAGATTGATGTGATCTATGTCCAAATTTCGTTCGATACATGGCATAATGAAATTGCGCTTTCTTTCATTCCTTGAGGGTGTAACCTTTTTGACGCTTGGGACGATGTCAGAGAAATACCTCAGATAGTCAGCATCTGTGGCTGGAACAGTGGCCAATTTAGCCCGCTCTCTCGGAATTGGAGTGTCCGCTGTGTATATTTCCAATAAAATCGGTTGCAACAACAAACGTTACGCATTAGAGACATTGACTGAAATTGTTTTTTTTTTTAATTCCCACCTATCCTTGCTCGCTAACATTATTTCATTCATATTTAATTCATTAATAAAAACATTTTACGGAATCCTCAAATAACCTTTAATTTTCCATAACTGAAATTAAAACGCAGTAAAATACTCATTTTAATATGTTCTTATTAATGGATTATTTTCTGCATTCTTAAGGTTAATCTTTTGCGTCGGTGTCGATTCAAATAAATATATCCAGGCCTATTTTATATGCAAATGAAAACTTCGCATTAAGTTTAATCTAGAAGTTATTACTGTCATTTTCTGGAGAATGGTAACCCCAGGTGAAAAGTCTAAAAAATTCATCAGAATAAAGTAATTTTTTACAATTGGAGAGCTTATTATTTCGAAGAGAGTTTTTTACAAACCCTCAAGACAAAGAACGTTTTCTTATACTTTCGCCTTCATCAGACGTTATTACTAGGTACTTACCCAGGGGCATTTGATGACAATTTCCTTTCCAAAACATAACATTGAATAATATTTTCCCAGTCAAATTTCCTTTTGGATTTTTGGCTTTCGTTTGTTTGACGAAAAAGGTTCTCAGGAGTAGAGCTTAACTTGAGGTAAGTTTTTTTGAATTTCCTCATTCCCCAGGTGTGTCGGAAGATAGTTAACGAAATTGCTTTTGCTAATTTAAGTTCAAGATGCTTACGGGGACATAATTTTAAGAACGGACGTACTTTGCTTAAAATTTATAAATGTTAACAAAATGAATAATTAGTTAAGAAAATGGATTTAAAAACAGTTAGAAGGGGAATGCGTTATTAAAATAAATACTTTAATCTTGTTACTTTAATCGTGGTCGGCTAAGTATAAAGTGGTTAAGTCAAAACATTTTTGTGGATACGGAGATAGATCCAGACCTTTTTTGTCGAGTTAAGATGATGAATTTAGATAGTTCGACTTGACGATAAAACATTGCAGAATGGCATTGTAGTTGAATCAAAACAACATCAATTTTAATTTGTTTTGACTATCGAAAGCTGAGACATATACTCCTATGTGTCGTTCAATATAAAAGTGAATTGTCTCCATGTAATTGCATTTTGAAATAACGAGCTCTTTGCAAATTTATGTGTAGGAAAAAAAGTACAAGTATTCATTCAGTGTTTTCTGTGCAATTCAAAATTTCAATTATTGGGGTTTCTTCACTTCTATAATGAAAGATATGACTAAATGTGATACCATTAAGCGAACAAAAATGTATTTTAAAAATATGGAGTTATACTACTTTTACAATGAACGACACATAAGTCTTGACTAACTATTTTGAGATTAAGTTGATTCTAAGGGTCCAACATAGAGCCATAATGGCGCTATAGTCCACCCCGGACTATAGCGCAACCTAAGTAAGTAAGTCTTTCCTAAAATACAACCCTAGTGCGCATGCATACTATAGGTACTGTCTGGCATTCATATATCAATCATATCTACAAACAAAGAACTTGATTATGAAATATTAAGTCCCTTAATTTTTGTTTGCATTGAAGAAAATAGAGATTTAGGAAGTTTTATTAGGTTGGTTAGTGGTTTATCATACAGTAGTAAACAGCTAAGCTCCAGCTAAGTCTAAGCTAAGTCTTCTATTTTCGAAAAGATACACGCTAAAAGTGCCAGCTCGGGCACACGGTGATGACGAAAATATGTTGCATACAATACAGAGACAGTGTTAACATTCAAATTTCTAAGGACTGAAAGAGAATATCAACCTCACAGAGTATTAGAAAACAAAAAAAAAAGTTTACGAATGCTACAAACTGATACGACTAAAACAAGTTTAGAAGATAAATTTCACTTTACTAACAATAAATAAATAAATATTTGGCGCAACAGCTCTTTAAGTGCCTGTGCCTAGCTTCTCACAATAACTCGTGATGTGTGCGTTCTATTTCTTCACGCGAATGGAAAGGACCTGCAGTTTAGTGACGTTTCCGAAGGGCAATTCCTTTTTGAAAAGCTTTTTCGTAACAACTGCACTCTCGGATGTTTGTCAGACGTTCGCGAGAAGTGGGACCGTAAAAATACTTGTTGGTGTTTCTGGGATCCGATCATGGAACCTCACGCGCAGTGATCGGATATACTAACCACTCGCGCTAAGGCGCCCACACTTTATTACTGCAGGTTAAGAAATTCAAATCAGTGGAATAATTATCAACCACTAATTTTAATTTTGTCTTTAAAATTAAACACTAACAGCCGTATTAATAAAAACTCGCAAACACACGGATAACCAATAAGTTAACTAACTCGTAGTTAGCGAGATTATCCATTAGTTACATTTTCTTATTAATAAAAATGTTTTCTCCACACAATAGCTATCTGACGTTTTAATTAAATCTTGAGTTTGCAAATGGCAACAACTATCCTTAATTGTACCAAAAAGAAACAAAATCTACTACATTCTACTGAAATGTCATAGAAATTGCTCAGGTTATGTAAAACGCCTAGAGTAACAATGATAGTTTTTACATTTTCCAAAGAAATCTGGCCTTCCAAACACAAAACGTTCGTCCAACCCTATAGTCAACATAGACGATGATAGTCAAAATTTCCGTCCACCTGACCAAAACGAAGTGAGGGTAGCAATATCCAAGCTAAAATCGAACAAGGCTGCTGGACCTGACGGCTTACCGGCCGAACTTTTCAAGGCAGCTGGGGATGAATTGGTAGAGTGCATACATCAACTCATCTCTAAGATTTAGTCAGACGAGTGTATGCCTGATGAATGGAATCTCAGCATCGTTTGCCCGATCCTCAAGAAAGGAGACCCCTCAACTGCGCCAATTATAGAGGCATCAGTCTCCTCAACATCGCATACGAGGTCTTTTCTGCGATATTGTGTGAACGCCTGAAACCTTTTATCAACAGCCTGATTGGACCCTATCAGTGCGGTTTCAAGCCAGGAAAGTCCACCGTCGATCAAATCTTCACACTTCGGCAGATCGTGGAGAAAACCCAAGAATTCCAAATCGATACTCACCACCTCTTTATCGATTTCAAGGCCGCCTATGACAGCATCTGTAGAGAAGAGGTTTATAGTTTTGATATCCCTGCCAAACTTTCCGTCTGTGCAGGCGGGCGATGAAGAACGCTCGCTGCTCCATCAAGGTCGGTAATGACCTCACCGAGACCTTTGATGTCAAAAAAGGTTTTAGACAAGGTGACGCGCTGTCATGTGACTTCTCTAATATTGTACTTGAACGGATTGTGCGGAACTCACAAGCCAACACCGGAGGCACAATCGATTACAAGTCTGTACAACTGTTTGCATACGCCGACGATATAGACATTATCGGAAGAACTTAGCGGGCTGTCACCGGTGCGTTTGCAAGCATTGATGCGGAAGCGGCCAAAATGGGTTCAGCGATAAACGAGGGCAAAACCAAATAAATGCTGTCAACAAGAAGGGAAAGCCAACACCGACGAGTTGGACAAAACATCACAGTGGGCAGCTATAACTTCGAGGTAGTAAGGGACGTTGTCTACCTTGGCTCTGCTAGAAATTCAACAAACAAGATAAGGAGACTCTGTATAAGACTCTGATCATCCCAGTCCTGCTTTACGGCGCTGAAACATGGACTTTATTAAAAGAGGATGAAGATATCCTTGGTCGCTTCGAGAGAAAATTTCTTCGTAAGATTTTCGGTCCCGTTTGCGTTGACGGGTTTTGGAGGAGAAGATTCAATCACGAACTATACGAGCTATACAGTGACATAAACCTAGTCAAAAAACTGCATATTGAACGTCTGAGATGACTAGGACATGTAGAGCGAATGGACACCAACGCTCCGGCCCGCAGAGTCTTCGAATCTAACCCCGAGGGACGACGCAGTAGAAGGAATCATCGCCGTAGGTGGCGCGCACAAGTTCAAGGGGACTTTGACCAACTTGGAGTGCGCAACTGGAGGCAATTAGCTAAAGACCGAGCTAAATGGAGAGGCTTGTTGGTTGAGGCCCAGGTTCACCCCGAACTGTAGCGCCACCTAAGTAAATAAGTAAATCCAACCGTATTTGGAGTAGCAATATGAGCAATATTGCACCATTGCTCTGCTGGATTTCTGAGATTTAGAACGGGCGTAAAAAAATGGTTGGTACATGCATAACCACCATCTCCTTAAAGACGACCCCTGAACTTTCCTCTTTCTAAACGATATTTTATCCTGCTTTCTCTGAAAATTCGAGAATAATGGGTACTTCTACAACAGTGAGCAACAATATCCCTTATTCTTAAGTGGGATTCGCACACAATTTTGGGTGTTAATAGAAAAGTAACGTTTTCTGTTTACATAGTACTGCCCCGATTCTCCTCCCTGTCTCTGAATTGATGATTGATGATAAGCCATTTTTTGTATATGTATCTTCTTTGCAGTAATTTTACCCACACGCACTATTTTGTAAAGTTATCAACTCGTTAACTCACGAAATCGGCGAGTTAGTTAACCACAAGTTAACAAACGTCAGTTAAGTCTGCATTTTTTTTTTATTTATAAGGAATTGACATATCCACTGCGTAAACCATGAGTTAGAGATAACTCATGTTTATTAATACGGGTGTAAATGACTTATCGTCCTATCTTTTTTCTTTTGTATTTTCATTTAATGAGACCATTTAAAATCACCTTTTATTTATTATTTTTTATGATCAAAGTGTTACAATTTTCACACCACACGTCATAAGTGTAATGCCGTTAACCTCTTCCTGCTAAAATTTCCAACTCATCTTTAATTAATAAGCTTGCCCACATAACAAATGAAGTTCACTCAATTAAAAGAATACTGTTGGTCAGTTAATTACGCTTATCCCTTGGATTTTTAATTCCAACAAACAAAAAAAAAATATATTTTTTTTTTTTTGTAATTTTAGCTGACTGGTGGCGCAACGGAACAGTACAGAGAAGGTAGCTGGTTAATTTATGTTGCCCTAGGGAAATCTATTCACGTGAAAGAAGCTGAAAATGGCTTGAAACTTACATTATTTTCAATTCAATACCTATGCCAATGCACGTTATTCAAAATTCGTTAGGATTCAAGCTACGAGATATCACATTTTTCACCAATTTATAAAGCCTGTGCTAATGAAGTTTGGGGAGAGTTGAGTCAAGTTGTTCCGCTTCTAACTTCAATAAGAAAATTGTTGCTTAACTACACTCACTACAAGAAGAAAAGCAGCTCACTCAGGTCTCATAAGTTGGTGCTGGTGTTTGCGTATCTGCATAGTTGACTTTCGGTTAAACTTGTGCAAATTGAAAATACCGTTTTGTTTTATGTATAAAGCGAAACTGAACTTTTATTACATAAAATAAATTAGATCGTAATATAAAGATACAAAGTATTATACTTGCTCCCATAATCCGCAGTATTGCCAAACTATTCAAATCATTCTAAACACTCCCACGTTTGAATAAGTTTAATAAAAAATAATGTTAACAATACTTTGATTTCGTACTTCAGTTTATAAAAAGAAATTAAAGTTGGAGAAAATAATTGGTAGTAACTCCAAGTATGGTATGTTATTATTATAATTTATTTACTTACCTCCAATTGATGAACGAACATTTTTAAAATTCTCTTTGCTTTTGTAAATACTCGTATATCAGCGTTTTTGAATTCAGAAGGTACATAATTAATTAAAAGAAAAAAAAAAGGATTGAAAATGTGGTAAAAAGAGCCCAAATGGTCATCAGCAATGGCGGCGCTCACGTCACCAATATCATCTTCAAAAAGCAGTGGAAAAAAAGGTGTTAAAGTCCAGGTAAATATTAAAAAAAAAAATTATAAAATGATGTCGTTTAATTTTAAAGATATAGCAAAACAATATCGGATGATTTTTTTTTTTGATCCTCCCTATATTTACATATAAGGGCCCCAAGCCTTTCATGGGTTATTTGCGCGAAATAGGTATGTGAGGGGATTTCCAATAAGGACGGGTAGATTTTGACCGTTCATCGCAGCCATGTTGTTTTATCTGTTGTTAATTTCCCTATTTTTTTATTTTTCAGTCACTAAAGATAAATCACCATGGTAAGTTACAACGTCGATCAACATGTGCAAATGATAAAACTTTATTATCAAAATTGCGCATTGCGCCCATTTTTCAGTTTACATGGTCGTTACTACTCAACATTTGGTGGTCAAATTCGAGTCGGCCGGTTCAGTGAATAATCATCCAACACCCGTACCTCAAGGAAACACAAGATTTGCCGAAAACATCGCAGCTATCCGTGAAAGTGTGCAGGAGAAACCGAGGCAGTCAATTCCGCGCCGCGCACAAGAACTCTGCCTTTCGCAGACATCAACTTGGCGAATTTTGCATCGGGACTTTGGCCTACATCTATGTAAAATCCAACTGAGCCAGGACCTAAAGAAAACTAACCATAGACAATGGCGTGTGCTCGCTAACTGAGTTCTGGAGCAAGATGAGATGATGCCAATCCACACGAGGTCCACCAAGTGGCAATGCATCTGCAGAAAGTCACCGTTTGGTGTAGATTATGGGCCAGCAGCATCATCGGTCTATACTTCTTCGAAAACGAAACGAAAACGATGGCATTGCTATCACCATCTACGGAGAGCGCTGTCAATTGATAATAACCAATTTCTTTTCATCCAAATTGGATCAGATAGATGTGAACGACATGTGGTTCCAACAGGACGACGCTCCGAGCCACATAGCTGATGCCACAATGGACATTCTGCACAAGCGCTTTGAGGGCATGGTTATCTCACGCAGAGGCGACGTGAAATGGCCACCGAGATCGTGCGATTTGACCCCGTTAGACATTTTCTTGTGGAATTTTCTTAAGTCGCAGGTCCATGGCAATTAGCTGCAACCGACCGGTGTGCATAAAGATAACATAACTCGTGCCATCGCTCAAATCCAGCCTCATCTATGCACCAGAGACATCGAAAATTTAACATCTCGGATGCGCGCCACCCAGCGAAGCCGCAACGGCCATTTGAACAATGTCATATCCCACACATATTGTCATAGATAGGGCTTTTAAGTAAAATAAAAAATTCGTAAATATCTCACACATAACTTATTTTATTCAATTTTAACATATACCCGTCCCTATTGGAAACTTCTTTATATCATCACTGTTCGCCCATTTTTGTTAAAGTGTAATGGTAAATGTCCTATGTTATCTCTGAGTTAGAGTTCCATCGTAATCAGATAAGTAATTTTAAAGTGCATGAGTAATAATAAAACATTTTATTTTTATAATCTTAACTAACACAATTTATATAAAATGAAATAAAAAACTTTCAGCTAAAAATATTTATATGATGTATTGATATTAGATGCTAGTGGTAATGATGTTCAAAATATGTCTCTTACTCTGTTAAAAGCTAATATTTAAAAAAATTGTCAGCATTTCAAAATCTTAAATATAAAAATATTATCGACCAGGAAATAAAATAAAAATTGTATATTCACTTCCAAGTATGTTTACCTGCGGTATTATCATCACCTAGATGGAATTTTGCATAATGCTTCCTAGAATTTCTAGAGCTATTTCCGTGGTTGTAAAGTGATGGTTAAGTAAAATTATCCTACCTACCAGCGGTATTGGTGGAATTTTTCATCTAAAAAACTCTTGAAGTTGAAGTTTCTTGAAATATTCATCTAATTGAATTGTTAAGCAATTTTTCTTCGTCAGCCTTATCTCTAAGTGGATACTCAACTGTGTTGTTTTGCTCTGTGTTGTGTTGAAGTCTAGTGGAAAAAAGCAGATCTTGTTGAAATGTTCATACTGCTGAGAGCAACGTTTAATTGGTTCAACAGAACTCAATTGTTTTGCTAGTAAACACAAAGAAAAATTATGTTAGAAGTGAGGAGGGGAATAATTGTACAAAGGAATATTCTTCTATGGCAGCCACTAGAATTCCTTAAAGTTTTCTCTTATTGCTTGCAAGTGGTTGTTTGCTAAATAAATGCTTATCAAAGAAACAAATAAACTTAAAGGTAGGTACACTGCTTCTGTTCTCTTTAATCCACAAGCATAAGTATATAATCCCTCGTTGAAAGCGTTTATAATATCATTGAAAAATTAATATTTTTAATAGAATCTGAATCTCGGCATAGTTAAGTTAAGTTAAGGAAAAAAACTGTTTTCGTTTCTTTAAATTATAAAAATCGTTACCATGTGTCAGATGTGGGGTCGCTGTAATCATTCATGGAAATGAATGCCCCACAGTGTAATCCCCTGAGCGCCATGGCGCAAGTGGTTAGTGGTCGGGCCACTGCGAGTGAGATTCCAAGTTCCAATCCCA
Source organism: Brachypalpus laphriformis (assembly GCA_945910035.1). Classification (NCBI taxonomy): domain Eukaryota; kingdom Metazoa; phylum Arthropoda; class Insecta; order Diptera; family Syrphidae; genus Brachypalpus; species Brachypalpus laphriformis. Next base: position 43,810,576 of record OX246753.1, read on the forward strand.
GAAAACGCCAAACAGTTTTTCCACGGTCCCAGCTTCGCAAATTGCCCTTTGAATACGGCATTAAACTGTAGGTCACACGCACGCATCAATCGTGCGCAGTGGTCATCGAGAATGAGGTAACAACAGATACCTAACTCCCTGGTGGTGTGAGCTTTAGAACCGTGCCGAGGGATGGAAGACTGGGGGTTAAACCAGTCCTAACGAGCTCCTGTGGGCGCCCTGGCAGGGCTCACAGTAAGTTGCGCCTTGTCTTAGCATGCCGGTAAACTAAGATCGACCAGTTGTTCCATGGCTACTCGTGGGAACCAAAATGGAGAAAAACTTAAACAAAAAAACAATTACAAAACTACAAAAAATACAAAAAAATAATTGCATACCTGGGAAAGTACTCTCTGAGCAGACAAGGATGGAACTGGGGGTCAATGACGTAGTGTCATCCCCACAGTCTTCCACGTCTGGGCTAGAGAAGGAGCTTGAGGACATGTTACTGGACAGCGACAGCGAGGATGCGGACAGCACACTCACTGACGCTAGCGCAGTGGGAAGTGAGCAAGCTAGTACTCTCACTTCCGTAACTAAGGGCGATAGTGGATTGACGGGTACTCCCATTTTATTAGAGCAGGGCACATGTGAGTTGGCTGGTACTCTCACTAAATGTGGAAAGGGAATAGTGACCAAAGGAACTAGTAGCGCAGCTGGCGAGAACTCTGCTGCTCCTAGTTTCTCTGAGGTCGTGCGGAAGGGTATCAGGAAAAACGCACACCAACTGGAGAAGATGCTTGTGCGCAATGCTCGACGAAAGGTCGAGAGTGCTAAGCGCAAAGTTGAACAGTTCGGGGGGTGTGACGTTGACTCCTTAACTGCTTGGGATAGGTTGCAGCTTAATCGAGGCTAAGGTAGTCTTAGCCGATGAGGCTGCCAGGAAGATAGCGGCCGCATAGGCAGGTGACGCTAGAAGTAGGGAGGAGCTGGGGGCCTCTACGAGTGGAGTGGAGCCTCCCAGCAATATTGTGAGCACAGTCAGGGGGGGGGGCAGACTTCAGTTGCGGGAGCTAGTAAGGTGGCGTTGCAAAGCAAAAGGAGCAGATCTGACGATGTCGTGGAACCGAGCGCGGGGAAAAAGGCGAAGGCTGATATTTCGGCTTCGGCGCGCCGGAACTACGACCCGGAAGACGAGCTCCTTGTTACTATTATCAACGAGCAGGAGCCCTGCGGTCGCCTGACCATGGACCAGTCGATTACCGTAAAGGAGAAGTTTCAGGATGCTCTATGGAAGAAGATGTCTTCCACTGAGGATAGTGACCTTCAATTCGACGGTGATGGATTGGAAGGGGGCCGGAAGGTTGTTTCCCGGGGGGAACAAAGCCACTGCTGAGTTCCTCAGACAGTTCATTTCGAAGGTTGGGGAAGTATGGAGCGGGTCTCAGCTCAATTGCGTGACTGTGGTGGAGTTGGCTAGATACACTCCGCCCAAAGCTTGGGTCTGGGTTCCGCTGCCTTACACCTACCCAGAAAAACTGCTTGGTCTCCTCCACATGCAGAACAGGAAGTTGAAGGCCGATACATGGAGGGTACTGAAGACAGGTCCTCGGAAGCAGTTTGGTCAGCACTTCTTGCTGGCCCTAAATAGGGAATCGCTGCCATTCCTTGAAAAGACCAAAGGGATGGTGCGACATAGTATGGGGAAGGTCATGCTAAAGCTCATGACCAATGGTGTGGAGGAGGAGAAGCAGCCCAAAGATGATGGAAGTGATGCAAATAAACCTGCATCACAGTAAGGCTGCGACGGCATGCTTGATCAACTATACTATCAAGCATGACGTCTCGGCCATACTGGTACAAGAGCCATGGATCAACGACAACAACCAGATCCAAGGGCTCAAAAATAGGAATTATACGTTGTTCTACAAAGCGAACGAAGGTAAAATTAGGGCTTGTGTACTTTTAAAAAACAATATAAGGGCATTTCTTTTGAATAATTTAAGTGACGGCGATCTTGTAGCAGTCTCCTGTGAAAGTGAGGGAAGAAAACCGCTGTGCCTGGTCTCTGCCTATTTCCCATATGAGCTGGCGGAGATTCCATCTGGTAAAATGAAGCAGTTGGCAAGGAAGGACAACTGGCTCTTCATCGTGGGCTGTGATGCAAATGCGCATCACTCGCAATGGGGTAGCAGTGACACCAATACAAGAGGTGAGTGTCTTTTCGATTTCATTCTTTCGACCAAGCTCACCATATGTAATAAGGGATCTACGCCAACTTTTGTAGTTAGGAACAGGAAAGAAGTGATTGACATAACACTAGCTTCTTGTTCTGATTACCTAACGGTAGAAAAATGGAGGGTTTTGGAGGAGGCATCTCTTTCTGATCATAGATGGATACGCTTCCATATTAATTTCCAAACTAGGGCTAGTAACAGCTACAGAAACCCTAAGAGTACAGACTGGGGTATGTACACAGAGCTAGTAAGGAAACATCTTAAGGATGGGCCTATTCGCAGCGGCGACCCTCAAGATATAGATAAGGCGGTAGACAACTTAGGCAAAGTAATGAACATGGCATTTGAAAGGGCCTGTCCACTAAGAAAGAAGTCCAAGAGGTCCCAACCTCCTTGGTGGAGCAATTGAAGCTCACTTCCCAGAAAGTAGATCGCCAATGGATTCTACTACTAATAGCTACTCGTATAATGCTAGGTCAATAGGGGACGACGTAGAAAATCTCATTACATAGAAAAATCTGCGATGGGCTATTATGTCATTAGCACCATTCAAGGCACCAGGCCCTGATGGAATTTTGCTAGCTATGCTGCAAAAAGCTCCAGCCAAGGTCAGAAACAGGCTTAGGGAAATTTTTAAACATTGTTTAAGGTCATGCTACGTACCAGTGGCATGGAGGGAAGTGCGGGTTATATTTATACCTAAGGCAGGAAAGCCAAGCCAAACTTCAGCGAAAGACAAAAGACCCATAAGTCTCTCCTCATTCCTGCTCAAGACACTTGATAGGCTTCTTGATATTCACATCAGAAGCAAGTGTTGCAACGGCATTCTATGCAAAGCTCAACATGCATATTTGAAGGTGGAAACAGCTTTACACGAAGTAGTAGGGAAGATAGAAGCTAGCCTTCACTATAAGGAATTTGCACTAGCAGCCTTCCTAGACGTAGAAGGTGCTTTCAATAATGTAGAAGGTAGGGCCATCAAACAGGCCCTGGAATCTATGAATGTCGAGCATAGCATTACCAATTGGCTCTGCATCATGCTCGGCACTAGAAACATTAACTCCACTATCGGAAACAGTTCAATAAGAAAATCCAGTACCAGGGGGGCGTTATCTCACCCCTCCTCTGGGTTCTAGTCATCGAGGGAATACTTCAAGAACTAAGCAATACAGGCATAAGCGTCACTGCTTACGCGGATGACGTGGTGATTTTAGTTCAGGGTAAGTTCCTTGATACATTAAGTGAAATGATGGAATCAGCTCTTAATAGTCTCGAAAAATGGGCTAGAGGGTGTGGACTACACGTCAACCCGGATAAAACTGAATTGGTACTCTTCAATAGAAAATACAAGATACCACCCTTCAAACTGCTTAAGCTAGCAGGGGTGAAGCTTTCCCTTTCGGATCGCGCCAGATATCTTGGTATAATGCTGGATAGGAAACTAAATTGGAAACTTAACATACAGGAACGTGTCCGCAAACATATAATGCTCTCTTCATATGTAAGCGGACCGCGGGGACAAAATGGGGCCTGAAGCCCGCAATGATGCACTGGCTATACATCATGGTAGTCAGACCCATCCTTACGTATGGCTCTTGTGTGGTGGCAGGCAACGAATAAGAAAAACACACGGGATATGTTCGCCATGGTATAAAGATCAGCCTGCATTGCCATCACAGGTGCTCTACGCATAACACCTACGGCTGCATGCGAGATCTTCCTGTATCTCTTACCATTCATTCATTCATTCATTCATTTTCAATGGCCCGCTAATCCTTCATGAGGGTCGCGGGGGTAGGATGCTCAGGTGGACTCTCCATCCTTCTCGATCTTCCGCCATTGACTCCAATTCATCAGGGAGAATCCCTAAGCGGCTCCAAGAGAGATGTCGGACTTGATCCAACCATCTATTTCTGGGCCTTCCGCGAAGTCGTCTACCTGATGGCACGGCAACCATGGCGCGTCTTGGAAGCCGGTCTGGGGGCATACGCACTACGTGACCAAACCATCGAAGCATAGATCGTTCCGTTCGGAGAAGTAGCTGCTCAACGTTGAGCGCCTCGCGTACTCTGGTGTTGCGCACTCGATCCCTACGAGTTATTCCAACAACACCGCGAAGGAACCTCATTTCGGCAGCTTGTATCCGCGATCTTATTCTTTCGGTCACTACCCAAATTTCATGACCATAGACCTACAAATTAAATTTCAAGCGGACAACAGTGCGCTTCGGCTCACTAACGTTGATCTCTTCAGGACTAATAACATAGGACACAGCTCCATTCTCAAGGAATCTTTTCCCGGAATCCCTGACGAATCGGACGATATACTTGGCACCTTAGACTTCGACACTCCATACGAAGTACTGTATCCTATTAGAGAGGACTGGCAAAGGAAGACAGTCTCTGTCCACAACGAGATTGAAATATACACAGGTGGTTCTAAGACCAGTGAGGGCACGGGGTCGGGTATTTACTCGAGAGATACGAACCTACAGGTGGCCCTGAGACTTCCGGACACATGCAGTGTGTTCCAAACAGAGGTTCTAGCTGTACTTAAAGCTGCGGAATTACTTAAGATGGGATCAATATCTGATAAGAATATCGCCATCTACATTGACAGTCAGGCTGCGCTAAATGCGCTAGAGTCTTACGTCACCAAATATGAGTTAATCAGGAATTGCCGCACAATGCTTAGGGAATTATGTACGCAGAACCGAGTCAGATTATGTTGGGTACCTGGACACTGCGATATCGAAGGCAACGAGCAAGCCGACGCGCTGGCTAAAAGAGGAGCGGGGCTCCCACGTAGCGATATAATTGGTAGTATTAAGCCACCAGGGTGCGTGGCTAAGGGAATTATTCGGGATAAAATCATCGACACGGCTAATCTAAGATGGTCAAACTTAGATGGTCACAGGGTGTCTAAGGCCTTGTGGCCTGTGTTAGATCGCAGAAAATCTGGGGAGATAATTAAGTTAGATAGATCGAGGCTAAGAACAGCGATAGGAATACTCTCTGGCCACTGTCTCCTAAGGAGGCATGCCATGAGACTGGGATTATCCGATACGGATGTTTGTAGGTACTGCGATGACCTACATGTCTCAGAGGACATAACTCATATACTCTGTGAATGTCAAGGAATTGCCAGGATAAGGCTAAAGTACCTGGGTATATACTTCTTCGTTAACTTGGAGGAGGTGAGGTCCTTGAACCATAACAATGATCTCTTCAGATTTTGTAGGGAGATTAATTGCTTAGAGGATTGGGTTTAGGTATTTTGCCGTGAAGGTTTCCTAGGGGTCGCGATGGGCCCACTTTGGTGCCTAGTGTTTTATGACAACCTCATAATCCTACCTAACCTAACCTAACCTAACCTAACAAGTTAAAATGTTTTATCCTTTTCAGTCTTCTAACTAAATTATTTCTATTCAGAAGTTGTAGAATTTCAACATTGTCATGGCTGTGAAGCCCAGTCCCAAGTTTCCTAGCAACATTTTTGATTTCATCGTTCACCATTTCAATTCCTAGATTTCTATGTAGATTAGCGTTACGTATATAACACGAAACATTAACAATGCTGCGTAGTACTTTCTTTTGGAAAGATTGGATGATTTGTAGGTTAATTCTGCATCAAGTTCTTCTTCTTGTTAAGGACCTGCATTGCGATTGATCGGGAAACTACTGACTGCTCAAAACTTGGCATCAAATTCGTGCTTGCTTTACCTCTTAGTCGTGGTCCCCGGGCAACTATACGTATAAACCCTTAAACGTCTAGGGCCTTGATTCTAGACTAGGTAATGTGTGGCCAGAAACCTGCGTTGCCGAACTCTGCTCGCTACAGAAACCGACACTATGCGTCGGATAAGGAATGATCACATGTTGATGACTTTTGTCTATTGTACCCGGATAAAGATAGGTTTCTGGAACGTAAGGACGCTCATCGACTCGGTAAGTGAAGGCCCTTACAATGCCATATTCCTTCAATTGGAAAAAGAATCCATTCGATATAAGCTGGACATTTTGGGGGTAAGTGAAATCAGATGATTAGAAGCTAGCGAGTACCATTCCCCAACGCGTAACACTGTACTACTCTATTCTGGAAGACCATCCGTAATTTCGCGGGAATATGGAGGCGGACTACTACTAACAACAACAACACGTAAGGGCCTAATTTCCTGGCAGCATTATGGTGATAGGATTATGATGGCCAGATTCCGGACTAGAGTACGATGCGTCACCGGTGTTATGCCCCAACGAATGGTTCATCTGAGGACGAAAATGAGAGCTTCTACAACTTCTTAAGTGCCGTCTTCAATACAACACCAAATGAAGACGTTGTCATAGTGAATACCAAAGTAGGCCACGACAACGAAGGGATCAAACGTGTAATCGGGAAGCATGGAAGGCAACCGAAATGACAACATCGAAAGGTTTGTGGATCTCTGCAATGACAACCGCCTTGTGATAGGTGGCACCATGTTTGAACACAAGACCTGCCACAAAGTTAGCTGGGTTTTCAACGACAGGCAAGTAATCTTCAACCAAATTGACAATATTTCTATCAGCTGCCGCTTTAGAAGTAATCTCCTGGATGTCCGAAACAGGTGAGGGGCAGATGTGGGGATAGTACGAGATCATCATCTTATGATAGCTACTCTCCAACTACGCACTACTGCAGTTCGAAGATCCCACGACAACACAAGAATGCCCAGGTTCAACATTGATTGACTTAGTGATCCCTCAGTGTGCCAACAATTAAGGGAGTTCCTTTTGCAAAATTGTGGAAGCAATCAGCAGCTCACTGCCCGCATCCATCTTAGACCATTGGTGTGCTGTAAAAAATGTTTTACATCTGATGCTGAAAGAATTTTCGGTCGATCACAGGAAAGACATAAAGCGTGGCTCTCCGAGGATACCTGGAGACGGATTGACGAACGAAAACAGCTGAAAGCTCGCGTTGCAGCTGCTCCAGCAGCAGGAAGAAGCGAGCTAGAGTCCCCATATCGTATGAAGATAAGATGAGAGAAGTTCAGCGTGGCGTGCGCAACTACATCAACGCGCTGGCTACAGAAGCAGAAGAAGCTGCAAGGAGGTGCAACAGCAGGACCGTTTACAGAACTACCAAAGAGCTGACAGGTTGTCGCAGCTTCAGTCAACACCTAGTGAAAAGCCTTGACGGTTCCTTGCTCATTTCGGATGAGGACCAGCTCAAGAGATAGAAGGAGGTTTTTGAACCGCGTATTTGCGAGCGATATGCTCGAGGTGAGAAATGCCCGAATACGCACCATTACTCCCGGTAATGATGAGATCACTACCGCGTTCAAGGCACTCAAATCCAACAAGGCAATAAGACTTGACGGTATTTCCGCAGATCTTACGAGCAACGCCCACAACATCGTCTGAGCTTCTGCTTCCACTTAAAGAGAGAACTTGGGAAGCTGAAAGCTTTCCTAACGAGTGGAAAAAGGGAATGATCGTCAAGCTTCCTAAGAAAGGAAGTTTAATGAAGTGCGGAAACTGGAGGGGTATCTGCATGCTGCCTGCTGTAGCTAGGATAATAGTTAAAATCATCCTGGAGCGAATCAAACAACAGCTCGAAGATACACTCGATGCCGAACTATCAGATTTCCGCTCTTGTGCTGACCACATCAACACCTTGCGGATTATCATCGAATAGTGCATTGAATATCGACCGTCACTTCACCTGCTGTTCATCGATTTTGAGAAGGCGTTCGATTGTGTCAACAGGGAGTTTATTTAGCGTGCCTCACACAGGAGAGGTATTCTTGATAAAGTAATTGCTATTATTAAAGCTACATATGAAGGCTCCAAGTGTCACGTTCTGCACGAAGGAAGGTTGTTTGAGGAATTCGAGATGTAGGGTAAGACAAGGCTGTACCCTTTCACCAATACTATTCCTATAGGTGATTAGCGATGTGCAGCTTTGTCTACGGCAACCGGAAGAATTCGATGGATCCTCTTGCATCCCAACTGAAACATCTTGACTACGCTGACGATGCGTGCTTTCTCTCCTACAGAATTAAGGACCTCCACCAAATGACAGCAGATGGAGATGGAGAGAGAGGCAAGCTTCATTGAGCTGCAAATTAATACGACAAAAACTAAAATTCTCAGCCTTAGAACGAACACATCGGCTCAAATATGCATTGCTGGACAACCGGTAGAGAGAGTAGAGGATTTTCAGTCTCGATCGAACTGGATATAGCCAACAGGACCGCCAAAGCAAAGTCCTCGTTCGGGATGTTGCTCAAAATATGGCAAAGCAATGCAATCAGTTTGAACACCAAGATAAGACTGTTCCGCTCCAACGTTGAATCAATCAATAGCACGTATTATATGGATGCAGCACGTGGAGAGTTACCTCTACTATCACCAGAAAGCTGCAAACGTTCGTTAATAGGTGCCTGTGCAATATCTTAAGGATTTTCTGGCCCAATCGTATCCCTAACGAACACCTTTACGAGAGAATGGACCAGAAATTAATAAGCACAACCATCCAATGAAGGAAGCGGCAGTGGATTGGTCACACGTTCCGGAAGGTTGACAGTTCCATAGCGAACCATGCTATGCTATGGAACCCTTTACCTCAGGATGGCAGAAGTACCCCCCTCGGATCCTGTCCGAGGAGAAAATGGCGCAGAACAGTCGAAAGGAAGCACAGCAATTGGGAAAAAGTTGGGGAGAGCTGAGGCACATTATCAGAAACCGTACACGATAGCGTGTAGGCGTAGTAGAGACCCTAGGATCCACTAGGGGATACAGGACATAAGCAAGTAAATAGTTCTTCGCGTTTTTCTTCACATGGACTTGCCAGCGCAGTTTTGCGACAAGAGTCAAACCTAAATATTTTCCTCTATTTGAGTATAGCACTGTATTATTATAAATGAGTGCTGGTAAGTATTGTACATTCTTATATGTGTAATTGTATGAACATTTTAATATTTCAGAGAATTGCTTTGGTAAGTTCCTTTCCAAATTGTCTATTAGCCCTTTATGCCATACTTTATCGAAGATAGGCACAAACTCAACCCTGATTAGTTTCTTCAATACTTTTAGAATGAATAGCCTTATGTTAACCCGTATCCTTCCAAGATGCGCCTTGTAAACATATTTAATTTTGAAAACGCTTCCCTAAATCAACTTCAGATAGCGCAGAAGATTTTAATATTCTATTAGAAAGCTTGTAAATATTTAGGTACATATTTTATAACAATTACTGACAGAAGAACTTTCTCTTACATTTAAATGTTTTCATCAATTTAATTCAATAAATTATTTAAATTAAAAAAAAAAAGGTCAATTGTATGTATTACCAGACGTAGATGAGTAGATGGCACAACGCGACACATCACCAGACAGATCTGGCCTGAGCTGGATTACAAACGCTCTAACTGCTTACACAGGAAAGGTCATTTATCAGTAAAATAGCAGATTTCATCAGAGGACACTACGTCATTGGTATGCACATCAATAGGATGGACGTCTTTTCAAATGATATCTACACAAGCTGATTTTTCGATTACTGCGATGAACTGTTAAACATAAACCTCGGGGGCTCCAGTACTTTACAATAAGCTTGACCTATGCTGCTTTAAGTGAGCCTGCATCTAGTACAGGCTGTCAATCAAATCTAACGTAACCTACATGTTTTACAATTTTATTTCCATCAAATATTTAAAAGAATATATCTGTGCTATGTAATACCGGTCGTACGTGAGCAGCTGTTCAATCAACTACGATGAATTCTTTATTTATGCCTCAAGTTTTACAAACAAATTTGTAACCTCGTAGACTAGTCCACAAGCTCACATTGCTCACGTTGGGTAACGCAATTCGATTAGAAATTATGTTAAACGCATCGGAAGCCCCATACACCTAGTTAATAAACTCATTCAATCGTTGGACAATTTTTTGACAAACAAATCGGTTACTCGAGTTGATAAACTGTTTTTCCGGTGTGGTTGGGCAACGAGTTGGAACCCTTGTAGACTAGACCAAACATTGGGCGTTGAGCAGACAGCTATAGAATGGTCATATACAATGAACGCTCTGCCACAGAGCAGTGAGTTGATCAATGCCGTGCTTCAGCTGTCGCCGGCGCGCATATTTCGTTGCACTCAATACAAATAATCCCAACGAAAAATTCCTATCTTCAACGCGTTGGTTGGACAGAGTTCAAAGCCCCGTGCATTCGATTTGAATGCGTTGAATGAAAAAATGATACGTTGGGCACGTAGAGGCGACCGACATAAGGTATACTCACTAAAGTTTACTTATACGTTAAAGCCTATAAGTTAGAAGGATAGGCAATCAATGACTGATGTGATAAGGCTACGTTACGCCGACCATGAAAGTATTTAAGTTCGACTCAAGAGGATAAGAAGTATCATCAATCGCGTGCGTAAGTGAATAAGGGCATCAACGAACTTGGGATACGAGCAGGTTGAAAGGAATTTATAGTTGAATCCTAGTTTCATCCCAAATTCTAGCCTGAATTAAAATAAGCAAATTTGGAACCTATTTCCATCCTAATATGTAAAACCTTGTCACATATGCTTCCAAGCTAAGGTTTAAAATCACATATTCTTGGATCAAAATATTCCGCTGGCAAGTCTATTTTATTTTGCCTTTCGCCAAAATACATGAAACCAATTGCATTAAAGATTTACTCACTGTTTGGGGCGAACTGTGTAATTCTTGAAAATGTTCTAATAATAAGATTCTAACCATAAGATATCGTCTGAAACCATTTATTTTAAAATTGGTTCTTATCTGAAACATATATCCGATTTTTTTTATATTCATCAAAACTCAAAATACAACTAGCACATTAGAAACTCGTACATGTACTTTGTAACGCATACTTGATCATATTCCCTATATATATACGTAGTCGTCATGATTTCAGTGAAATAAAACTGAGAATTCATATTTAAGTGCATGTTCTGTTTCCAAGTGTTAAAGTAGAACAAAAAGGAAAAGAAACTCACAAGATGGTAGGAAATTTATTAAGCTAATGTTAAAATGTTCCTCCCATTGAGTTTACCCAGGCGTTAAAGGAATGGTAAATTGTCGAAGCGTAAAATTCAATGTTGGCAATTTTCATCAATCGACTGGTGTCTAGACTTTCATCGAAAAGGCGTTTCAATTTCGTTCTTTTCGTTTGAGTTTCACTACATTACCCACTTACATTTTACTTCAGTGTATTTTTCCCCCAAATGGTCTTTTTTTTAACAAGAAGGGACAGAAATGAATATGTGATTATTATTAATCACATGCCATTATAAATGTATCACAAAAAAAATATTCTGATTGACCATAATCCTTTAATTAGTACCACTATTATCGACTTATTCGCTATAATATTGCCACTTTTACTTGAGTAAGCTTGCTATAACTCGGTGTCCCACAATTTCGGATATAATTGGCTTGAATGGCAGCATGAGTTGCACTAATGCAATATTGATTATTTGCAACGTATGCCTTGATTTAGAGACATTAATCACAGACAATCTATAGGTACCTAGTAACTAATGCTCAACTAAAGCAGATTAAAAGTTATCGAAGTAATTCATTGTCCATTGTCTTCTAAGGAAGCATGCTATGAAACTGAGTTTATTAAATATGGATGTTTGTAGGTACTGCAATGACCTACATGTCTCGGAGGATATAACACATATACTCTGTGAATGCCAAGGCATTGTCAGAACATGGTTAAAGCACTTTGAATGATACTTCTTCGATAACATAGAAGAGGTAAGGTCCCGCAACCATAATAAGGACATCTTCAAATTCTGTAGGGAAATTAGGTGTATGGGAGAACTGGTTTAGGTCTTTTGCCGTGAAGGTTCCCTAGTGATCGCGATGGACCCACTTTGGTGCCTAATGTAATATGATAACCTCATAACCCTACTCAATCTAACCTAATCTGATCTAATTGATTGCGCTGTAATAAAGAGCTGTGACAGATTAACACTTTGATACATTAGAATATAATATTGTTGGAAAATCGCATAGAGAAGAAAACAATTTGTCCAGAGGTAGGAGACGAAAAGCAATAATTCTGGTTTGACCCTCCAGCGCTTCACACTTAGCTATCCCTGGATGATTCCTTCTCTGGTCAACTCTTCAACATTACTCCTTCGCTGTTACATGCGTAGGTTGCTTTGATATGGACTGTTTCATATCAAATCCTTGGCTGTTCTACAGAGTAACTTACTGATCCCTCTTAACAAAAAAGGGTGATTGGCAAGATCCGCTCTAAGTTTATTTTGATCTCTGTTTTCTACAGGTTTCTCAACGTCGTGGACATATTTGAGGTTCATACACACGTACATGCATACATACATACATACATATATACATACATACATACATACATACATACAAAGGCGATACGAAATAAATTTACATCGGTACTCTAATCATAAACTCACTTGTGCTCTAAGAACCATGATGGTCTCCATCAACATCCTCGCAGGTGAGATGCTGCGAATCTATGTAAAGAGACTCCCACATCCGCAAGTGCGGCTGCAGCGAGAGCAATAAAAGAAGAAGAAAGGTCAACATCACTAGCCAGCTGGAAGAACAGATGGGACAGTGCCACAAAAGGCAGATGGACCTACCAACTTACACCGAAAATCGATGATTAAACAAGTCACAAATACGAAGACTGTAACTATCACCTTATACAGTTCTTATCGCAAGTACTTGTACAGATTTGGACACGACACCTCACCACTTTGCCCTGAATGCCCAGAAGAAAAAGAAACGTCGGAGCAAGCAATATTTCACTGCAGACGGCTCTCACATTGGAGAACAGCATTACATATCCCATCATCTATAATTGAATGCATGCTGTTTTCAGAAGAGAGTTGGATAGAAATTGCGAAGAATCGAGAAAATTCGCAAAGCAGCAGAAGCAGAAGAATCAGCAACAGCTCATGAAAGATGAAAAGCATGATGTGCTTACCAGCCCTGCGAAGTAATACAAAACGGCAGTCCCGCGCGGAGAGTGGTAGAAGTGTAGAGGGAGTGGATTAGTAAGTAGGCGCATTCCTCGAATAGATTATTCGGGCTTGCGAATCGTGCGTGCTAGCTATCTGCTGCTATCTTTGGAAGATTACCACATCCCTTGGTACAAAAAAAAAAAAAACATACACACATACATATATACATATTTGGCGTTAATAGCCAAAGAAACACCTAGGGCCTAGATTCTCGCAACCAATCGTTTTGTGTGCGTTATATTTTTCGCACAAATGGAAGGGACCTACAGTTTCGTATCCGAAGGGGCATTTTTATTTGCTTTCATTTTTTAGAAGCTTTCTCATGACAACAATACCGACAGTATGTTTGTCAGACCTTCGCGAGAGGTGGGGCCGTAAGAAAACTATTTTGATGTTTTCTGGGATTCGAACATTGGCCTCACGCGTAGTTATCCGACAAACTTAGCACTGCGCCACGGCGCCCGCACGCAGGAAATAATAGAGGAATGTTAAGTCGCACGATGCGTTGGGTGGCTAACTCACAGGTCCAAATCAACTTATCGCCAAAATGTAATTTCAATAAGTCGATGGTTTCGCTCGACGTATGGCACATAGCGCCATCCTGTTAAAATCACATCTCATCCGAATCAATGACATCCATATCTTTGAAGGAATATTTATAATATATTTGATCTCCATTGACGGTAACGTAGGCTCCTTTTACGAAAAAATAAGGTTCGATGATGCCACCAGGGCGGAAACCGCACCAAATGGAACATTTTTCTGAATGTAACGGGGTCTGTAGAATATCTTTAGGATATGTCTCTTTCCATATGCAAAAATGTTGTTTATTAAAAAACCCGCTAAGCCTAATTACTGAACACAATTTTGCGGTAAAACGGGTCAGTTTGCAGCTGCTCTAGACCCTAATCAGCGAAAGAAAGATACAAATGAGGGTCTTATGGCTCCAATTGCTGACCTCAGTACTGCGACCAATGACGAATTTACAGTTTGATAGATAGATTGCTCATATGGACGAGGATGTGCGCTATAAACATCACAAAGTCGTCAATATTTTTTTTTAACTTGGATAAATTGGTAGCAATTTTAAAGTGTGAGTCTATTCATGATGATCCAACAGATTGTATTGCCGGCAGAATGGCAACCCGGTTTGACAGTTATCCCTATCGTAAGTTTTATATAAGAAAAAAAACAATTCCCTAATACTGGTATACCTACCAAAATATAAATAAAAAATAAAATTTAATATAATCTATAAGCGATTTCTTGAAATATTTTTTTTCTTTTTTACTCCGCTGGTTAAGTCATAGTTTTAGACCTAATGTACAACATCAACATGTTTTGAGCTCAAGACTAAATCTGAGAAATATTGACTGTGTGTACGTTTATAATTTAGTCCTTAAAAATGGCTAAGGATAGTTGAAGATAACTCCGTATGTATCCTCAATTTCTCGAAATGGTTTACTTCATTATTTACTATAGACACGAGTATTAGCTATAGAATCGTTTAGATAAAAATGCGTGGTCTGTTTGACACATGTGCCTTGTGAAATGCTTGAATGGCTTACGTACGAGTAAGTGCATTGCTTTTACCAAGGGTAAGAAAGGCAATCATGTATTTGAAAGGGAATGTACTCGTAAAACCTTTACCTTGGGTTGATAACGTACTTCCTTTTTGTCTTAGCCATGGATTCGATTAAAGTTACGGCTGATTGAATGTGAATAAAGGTTTACTTTACTATAATAGAGATACTTTGGTAGAATTCAACATTTTAAGTTTTGTCAAGCTTTCAATGGGAAAATGAACTCTTACCAATATCGCGACATACCATAAATTGCTAAGAAAACCCTTCTGGGTGATACAGGTGAAACTTGTCCTAGTTAACGATTCTATCAACAGCGATTTTGAGTTGAAAAAATAGAATCCGCCTAATTTGCTCACTGTCTGTGAGAGAACAAAACTTTATTTTTTTAAATTCAAGATTATCAAAATGCTGCTGTAATCGTATTTAAGAAGTAGACTCCTTCCATCATTTATATTCACTTTTATAAGTATTCGCGCTTAAATCAGATTTCGGTGAATCCTTTCAAAAGAGTACCCAATCAATTCATCATCCTCCGCCATTAAGTATCCATTAAAAGTTCTCCATCTACCTCCTACTCGACACCCGATAAATTGAGTTTCAATACGATTAATTGCTGTGTACCATTTTCACAGTATTTTGCTTCATTGAATGTAATTGTTAGTAAACGGAACATGGGTAAAGATGGTAGCTAGATGGTGGGAGATGATATTTTGGTGAACTTTACCAGCCTTTCCAGGCGGTGGCTGGTGGGTTGTGGTAGATGTTAGCGCGTGTTAAATTAATGACATTTAATTAATTTCGGAAATTTGCATATTTTAACATTTTGAAAATAAATGCAAAAACTATACAATGTTTTATAGAGGTAACAGTGGGCGAGTTATTGATTTAAATTTCATGAGATTAGATTGTTAAGTTCCTATGTACATCAATGAAAATTGATAAATTTGTCGCAAACAGATTGAATTTTATTGCTTGTTATAATGGTAGATTCATGCAAAAGTGCACATATTTGACTCTGTAACTACGAATTTATCCAAAATCCACTTTCAAGGGAGCATTAAATTCTCGAGGCGACCATTGCCACTTTGGTTTGCCGCCGCATATATGGCGAAACCTGGGGTCTGTCCCCAAAGGTTACATTCTGGTTATATACCACGGTAGTTAGACCCATCTTTACATACGCGTCCATTGTTTGGTGGGCAAAAACTAAGGAGGTCACAACTATCAACAAATTAACATACTTCAAAGGTTAGCTTGCCTCGGAATCACAGGTACTATGCATACCTGTCCCACAACATCTTTAGAGGCATACTCGGACTCATTCTGCTACATATATTCATCAAGAAGGTGGCAATTCGCAGTTCATTTAGCCTTCGAAAGTCATGTGTTAATGGTACATGGGATTATGTCGATCTGATGGATTTATTATATTTACCGACTTCACCGAGCTAGATATGCTCAGGACGATTTCTGACGTTACGCCTAAAACACTCTACTTCGGTAAATGGTTTAAGATTGACGTGGTTTGATTGGTGGACCGCCCCTTGATCCAAAAGGACGACGGATTATATGGACCCAATTATCAACTTTCGAAACCACTTGAAAAGAGTTCCAGTATTTTCCAGGCTGGGCTTTCAGCTATTGACACTTGCGCCAGTATAAGCTTACACTCAGGCATCAAAGGTGCCACTATCCACATGCTCACCAGAATATCTGATTCTGCTTTTAAATATAATGCTAATTAGTTGGAAATGCAACATATGCATTTGTCACTGGAATAACTTCCAAGGTCTCAAGCAAGTTAAAAAAAAAGTCCAACCATTCCAAAAAAAAAAGGCAGCTGATATCCTTCAGTACGGCAAAAATGACTTAAGAAGGCTTGTGAGGTCTCAGACAAGCTAAAAGAACTGTCCAACCCTTCCAAAAAAGGCAGTTGATATCCTTAAATATAGCAGAAACGACTTAATAAGACTTGTGCTTCCTTACCGGTCACTGATGATATCATCTGCCGCCTTTGCCCAGAAGAGGACGAAACCGTTAAACACATTCTATGTGACTGTGCAACTCTGTATAGAATTAGAAGCTTTCTCCTTAAAAAGTTCACAACAGACCTAAGGAACTCCTCCGCAGCTGTTATTATCGTTTTTATAAGGAGAGTAGAAGTACTGCTGTCTTAATAATTGACCACTGGTATAATAAATCTTTCTGGTCGCAGTGCATATACGCGATATGGACGTGGGCACAAACTTGTTAAATAAAATACTCCTTTCGAATACCGGTTGCAAACGAGGCGATATGAAATATCTTAAGATGACACTTGGAACTGGAAGCCACATGTGAAGAAAAAACGCAAGGAACTCGACAATAATTATAGCGAATTATACTGGTTATTTGGAAAACACTCCAAGCTTAACGTAGAGAAAAAACTGCTTTTACACAAGCAAGTGCTAAAACTGGTGTGTACCTATGGAATACAGCTTTGGGGTTGAACCAAAAAAAGTAAATTTAAGGATTTACAAACTTTTTTGATAATAAAGTGCTAAGAGCAATCATCGAACAAAGATAGCCGCAGAGATCTTAAAAATGCAACAGTCGAAGACGGAATCAAAAACTTCTTGCGTAAGCATAAAGATCGATTACATGGACACGTGAACAATTCAGTCCTTTAAACCCTTGATGAGAGAAAGAAAGAGATGTTGCTCTACACTACAGATGAATATCATTTCGGGCTTGTATCCACGATCTTGTCTCTCAGTCACTACCCAGACATCATGAGTGCAGGTCCGACATGGAACATACGCTAAGTAAAAGACCAATAACTTGGATTTCATACTATGTTCGGCACTCTTTAAAATTGATCCATCCTGACGAATCCTTCAGGATAACTTAGCATTGCTCTTCCCTTCTCTCGTACATAAGACATAAAGATGCTAAAACTTCTCCACATGCAGAGTGCACTGAACTAGCGTTCTGCAAATGACAATTACTTCTGATTGGTATACCTTAAGTCGAGCCATCAATTTACAAAATGTAAACCAAAACCACTCCTCGCTATTTACAACGCTGAGTAATTGGGGATAAAAACCAACAAAATTGCATAAAAGGTCCATTTCCTTTAAATTTAATTTATATGCAGTTCCAATTTATTACATAGTCCACTTGTACGAGTAAGTACACTTTCTGTCGCCTGACAGTGATATTTTTACGTATCCTTCTGCACAACCAATAAGACTTTCGATAAATCAAAAGGGTTTTCAAACAGCCATCGCCCCACCATTTCCTACGCACACGTTAAGTGCTCCAAACTTTTTCGTACTCATTTTACTGGAAAATACTTCAAAGTAGAAAAAATTCAATATGTTGCTTACACTTGCAGCATTTGCAGTATTTCACGGCATAAAATGTTTAACTTCAGACTGAATTTCCCAGTAAAAATGTGATTGCACTTTGAAAAACATTACACTATACCACTTTCGAATGCTTTCGATAAACATAGCAGTAAGTACCATGAGGTATTGGAATTGTAACATAAATTCTTTTTGATTCTTTTACACTTGTGCTAGTGCTTCCATCAGCCCACTACTGGAAACTGTAGTAGCACTCTTCCGTGAAACTCACAAAATGGGAGATTTTATAAGTGCTACTGTTCCGTAAAGGCTTAGCATTTTTTTAAGGACTCAAACCGTTTTTGTGAACTGAAAGAGTTAAAAACATTTCAAAGGGTTCTATGAAAAGTAGAGATATGTTAGTTCCTAAATGCTGGCGAAAGTTTCATATTATTCTTAATATTTAATGCTAGACATACTTTTTTGTAACATATTTATCCTTTGAATGCAAGTTTGTTGTCAGGTTTACCAAAATAAAATTTCGATGAAATCTGCAATCATCATTTATTGTCACACTTCAAAAAAAATTACAAGGACTCATATCGCTTGCGTACACAAACGATTTTCAAACGAAAAAGGAGGTGACAATAAACATTGCTTATATTATAAAAAATGTTTTTGTGCATGCACGAATAATTTCTGTATCCTTGACCATCGACATTTACAACCTTAAAACCACCCGAATTATTTTAAAAGAGCTGAAATAAGTACTAAGAACAAAACAAAGATAAATTGATCAAATCAACAATTTCATATAATACATTTTGCCTTTCTCAAGTGCATGTGGCAAAGTTTTTGACTTCCGTTCACGTCTCCAAACTAAAGTTGGGTGTAGATGTTTCGAGAAAATAAATAAAAGCCGCACAGTTTCGAAAGCACTAAATGGAGTTCTGGTATAAGGCTTGAATAATTTTAAGTATTCGGTGCACACTTAACGCATTTTGTTGACGTTTGTTAGTATTTGCATTTCGTAGAAATTGAAAGGGAAGTTTCCGAAGTTGTTTTTGTTTTTTGTAGAAAATTTTATTTTGAGTTTTAAGACCTAAAAGACTTTTTTTTGTTGATTTAGTTTTTAGTTTTATTTTTGTTTTTAGTTACACTTGAAAAATTAAAATGCAAGTTCTCGTACTTTTATTTTTTTGAACTATAGCTGAAGTATTTTCCTTCTTACAAGTGTGAGTTCTAATAGGAGTCATGGTATTGGTCAAATGCATTACTATCGAAAAGAAGAATAGTTTGTGTGTTTGTTTGAGTGTAACACTTTTACTTAAAAACTATTTATCCAAGTGCGTTGAAATTTTTACTAGCATATCAAGCGTTGTGCCCGGAATAACTTAGTCTGAAAATGGGCTTAACAGTGGTGGCAAACGTCAAGTAAACCGGAGAAAATATACAATTCATAAATGCAGTCAGTAAAAATATCTATAAAAATATCAGCGTGTACCAATTAGGTGTAATTTGAAACATGTGTTTTTGACGTGAATCGCAAAAATGTCTTTAATTTTCCTTATGACTTTCGGGGTTTGGGGTTGCAATGGTGTAGTGGTAACATCGCCAATTGTCACGCTAATGGTTCATGGTTCAAATCCTGACGTCAATAAGCATTTATTTATTTCTCATGAAATGCATACGAGTAAAGTCGAGCCGATCAATTACAAAAGCTTGTGTGAACACTATTGCAAAGGACAAATTATTCACTCTGCTGGATGATGGAGTTTTTTTAAACATATACCAATTCTCTCTCTCGACCTCCACGCGGTGACAGCCGGGTACCTAGTACCTTAATCCAAGAAATGGGTAACCAACCCCGTTTGGCGGATTCTTGGCGGTAGCAGGTGAGAGAGGGGGGAAGAGTGCTTTCTCACTAGAGCACTTCTTCCTGTTCCAGGCGGCAGCGAACGAATTCCCTAGACGGAGTCAAAGGTGGCGTCTATAGTTCGAGTTAGGTGGAACTTAGTGAATACGTTGCGCTAGCTGCTTCGACGTATTCGGATCACAGATCGGTAAGGAATTTCCAATGTTGGTTAGGACCTTGGAATAGAGATGGTGGTGGAGGAGCCCTTCATGGGCCAACGGCAGCGCTCATATTCCCGTAGTGGACTACTGACACCGGTGTACCCGGCCCCTCGTCCTAGAGGAATAATTAAGGAACTGGCCCTCCAGATTGGGGCTTGTGCCATCGGGGTAACTTCCCTACCACGTGAAAAGCCTATGGTTCCGAAACAACCAAAAGCCTCGGATAAGGACGACTCAACTAATAACGACCTTTGGATCTGTACGTGGAATGTTCTGTCCCTTTACAGACCACGTAGAGCCGAACAACTAGCAGAGGCTCTAGACTGCTATAAAGCAGATATTACCGCCATCCAAGAAGTGCAATGGGATGGGCCGGGCAAAAAGAGGATGAAAAACTCTGACATCTAGTACGGTGGTTGATACAAAGCCAATAGGCAACGCTTATTCGGATGTGGATTTGCCATACGCGGCAGACTTAGGCAAGAAGTCTTAAGCTTCACGTGACACGTGAGCGAGCGTATTATGACTATCCGGATCAAGGCTGAATTCGCTAGCATAAGCCTAATATGTGTTCATGCCCCCACGGAAGAAAAGGACCCTGCCACCAAAGAGTGTTTCTACGAGCTCCTCGACAAAACATATGAACAATGTCCTAAATACGACGTTAAAAACGTATTGAGTCATTTTAACGCCAAAATAGAATAGGAGGACGTCTTTGGTAGGGCAGTCGGTAAGAATAGCCTACACGACACTGCGTCTGATAACGGACTAAGGAAAGAAAAAGAAAATAAGAAAATAAATAGTAAGGCTGTGGCGTTGCCGTCTGCCTGATTGAAGCCATTGAACAATGTTATCAATTTAACGTTTCTGCAAATCTATCATAAGAGAAGCATGACTATCGTAATTTTATTAATTCCATATATGGAATTTTATTTGTATTCAGATATGATACAGTGCCGATACGCGGAAGCCGCTTCCAAATAATTACAAAGAGCTGACCAGTTTTCACCATTAAGGACTATTTTTGTTTCTTCTATTGTTAAGGAAAGTTTGCCGAAGTGGGTAAATCGAAGCTCTTTATAAATCGGGCAAATAGCTAAAAAATGAAAGCTATTTTCTTTCGCTTGCAAATTGCATAGAGTGCATTGAGTAGTGGTAGATTTTTTGTATGGAGAGCCTTCTAAATTTAACATATCACACCTTGCTCTACAAATCAGGGATATCGCTCGCGTGTTGTAATTATCATTAAAATAGTTATTTGCCATGTCGTAGGATAATTCAGGATAAATTACCCTGTTAATAGAAGAAATCGCTTGCTGAATATTTCCATTGCATTGATAACGGACTAAGGCTAATTGATTTCGCTGTGGAGCGAAATGTCACTATAGCAAGCACATGGTTTCCTCATCTCAGTATTCATAAGCAGACACGGCGGTCCAATGATCATATAACGGTCAACCAAGTTGATCATATTGCGATCGATCCAAGGCATGCATTCAGTATTCTGGATGTCCGGATCTTCCGAGCGGCCAACATAGACTCGGATCATTACCTTGTTGTAGCCAAGGTACGAATGCGGATATCCCAATCTGAGCAACAAAGAAGAATCACTGTGAGAAAATTTAACGTCGAAAAGCTAAAATCGCAAGAGACCGCCAGACTCTTTGCTAAATGCGTATCCCGAAACCCCTCAATCACCCCTATTGCCACCAGCATCAAGTGCCGAAGACCAGTGGCAACGCTGCCAACATGCCATCAGAAACGCCGCGACTGATGTGCTGGGTCTCGCTCGCCAACCACCGCGAAACCCCTGATTTGACGAAGAATACCGGCGAGTGCATGCAGCAAAACAAGAGGCATACAAAGCGGCGCTGCAAAGGAATACGAGAGGTGCTCGTGAGCTCTACGAGCAAAAGAGACGGGAAGAACATCGGCTTCTCCAAAAGAAGAAGAAAGAGCATGAAAAGTGCGCGTTTGAGAATATCGAGAGTTTATACTCCAGGAACAATGTACGGAAGTTTTACCAAAAGGTAAAAAGAACGTGTCAGAGGAGCAGTACCCATACAGAAACCTGCAGAGATGAAAATGGAAACCTCGTAGTAGAATCACAGTCGGTGCTGAGAATATGGAAAAACTACTTCTGCTGACTGTATAACGGCGACGAAGACCAACATGCCGCTATCAGGCAGAAAGAACCATTCAACATAGACGGTGATAATCAAAATTTCCATCCACCTGACCAACAAGACTGCTGGACCTGACGGCTTACCGGCCGAACTTTTCAAGACAGCTGGGGATGAATTGGTAGAGTGCATTCACCAAGATTTGGTCAGACGAGTGTATGCCTGATGAATGGAATCTCAGCATCGTTTGCCCGATCCACAAGAAAGGAGACCCCTCAACTGCGCCAGTTATAGTGGAATCAATCTCCTCAACATCGCATACAAGTTTTTTTCTGCGATATTGTGTGAACGCCTGAAACCTTTTATGAACAGCCTGATTGGACCCTATCAGTGCGGTTTCAGGCCAGGAAAGTCGACCATCGATCAAATCTTCACACTTCGACAGATTCTGGAGAAAACCCTCACAGCCACCAAGTCAGACGGGCTGGTGGGGCTAAGCTCAGGCAACTATGGGGGTCACAGGTGGCGGATAGTGAACGGCCCGTAGAATGCAGGTTAACTGCGAATACTCAAATAAGCAGTCCCCGACCAAGAGCGGCAGAGAAGGAGGGCTTGGCTGAAAAGGTCAAAGGAACCCCTATGAACTCTCTGCGACAAGACGAATAGGCACCGTCTTCCATATAGGTGCTCCCCACCCCTCACAAGGTGGCTACGAGGGATACAGTAAGGAGAAAATGGCGAGATCCGGACGTACCCGCCACAACGCGAAAGGCGCAGCTTCTTACTGCTATAATTAAATATCTAAAATATGATGACTTCGTCATCAGTACCCTAAAACATTAAGACCGAGCCCAGTAAGGTCTTAGTTATGGCATACTGGAAAACGAATTGGAATGACAGCTATGAGGGCTGACGTTTGTGGTATTCTGTTACCTGAGTAAGCTGGAGTGAAATCTGGTCGAAATGGCTTTCAGGCTAATGCTACAAGCGCCCCCGTCCCGTTAAAACCTTGGCAGGACTCAAAGTACGTTCAATGTTTCGTCACCATTAAGTTGGTGGTGTAGGTACAGATGTAATATTCCTGTTTAGCACCGATCTGGCTCTGACATAAGACCCGATAAGGGCTTATGCCAACCCTCGCATGGGCTCACTGCATAGATAACCATGGGATCCTTGGGTGACTACACATTCGAGCATTGATTGCGGCTTTGAGTGGGGACCCAACTGAAATGATTACAAACAAAACAAATAAAAACACAGGAGGACAAATTGAGGAGAATAAGGAGAACCCCTTCAAGGGGGGCTCAAGGATGCTGAGGTCACCAGTTGGCCAAGCAGCAGCACCACAAAGATGCACGAAACGACGTGAGCCACCTGCAGTAGGAAGGGTGACGGTCGAACCAACCAACCAGAAATCTGATTTTCTCAAGCTAGGGGAACAGATTAGAGGGCTGGTAGAAATGCTGGAAGACGGCAAAAGGCGTTCGATTCACCAAGCGATGCGAGATGCCATTGAAAGCATCAGGGCTCTCTATGAGCTTTCGGCGATTCAACTGCACGATGAGAAAGTGAAGGTGGTTATTCGTCGGAACAACTCCTCGCAAACTTCACCCTGGCTAAAGCCAACAATAGAACCCAAGAGAAGGCACGTTGCAGACACCGAACCTCCGGAGCCAAAGCGGAAGCAGAATTATCCATCAAATGGTGCTCCTGAGAGTCAACCCCCGGAGATAAAGCAGAAGGAGAAACATCCATCAAATGATGCTACAGCGAGTAAACGCCCGGAAAAAAAGCGGAAGATGAAACATCCACCTCTGGCAAACACCAAGGAGAAAGATGTGGCAATTGGTGCTGAGACCCCAGCAATAGCCCAGCAAACAAGTGCAACCACAAACAAAAAGCAAGCGACAGGAGAAGGCGAATGGTTAAATGCCAGCAGGACGAAGGACGCCAAAAAAAAGCAGCAAGTGGCCATAAGAACGAAACCTTACGCTATTGTCATCAAAGCTACGAGAGCCCTTTCTTACGCGGATATACTACGCAAAGTAAAGGCAGATCCCAAACTGGAAGCAGTTGAAAAAGCGGTTTCTAAAATTAGGAGGACACAAAAGGGAGACCTCCTAATACAACTCAAGGAGACGGGAATAAAGACCACCGAGTTTAAAGGCGTGATCAGCGAAGCCTTAGTGGAGCAAGCGAGTGTAAGAACTCTTACGCACCGCACTACTCTCGAGGTCAAATACATCGATGAGGTCACTACAATGGTTGACATAATCGATGCAATTAGAACCCAGTTTGGAGTAAACGTCTTACCGGCAGACATCTTATCCCTGCAAAAGGCATTCGGAGGGACTTAGACAGCAACCATTAGTCTTCCAGTAGAAGACGTAAGAAAACTGTAAGAAGCCGGGAAAATTAAGATTGGGTGGGTAGTCTGCCGAATCCGTGAAAAGACACTGCTGAAAATGTGCTTCAAGTGCCTGGAGTATGGTCATCTAGCCACACAATGCAGAAGCGAAGAAGATCGTTCGAAGCTATGTAGGAGATGTGGTGAAGGGGACCACATAGCGAAAAATTGCGATAAGCAACCATCCTGCATGTTCTGCAAAATAAACCATCCAGACGACACACATCATATAGCTGGTAGCAGAAGATACCCAGTCTTCAGGAGAGCTATTACAAGCAAAATACCATTTAGATACTACAGATAAATCTTAATCACTGTAGAATAGCCCAGGATATCCTGGCACAAACGGCCAAGGACGAAAGAGCCGACGTTGTTATGATCAGCGAGCCCTATAAATGTCGCGAACAGAACAATAACTGGATCTGTGATAAAGCAAAACAGGTGGCAATATGGATATGTGGACCCCATGCCTTCCAAGAAACTAACGACCAAACAGAAGGCTTCGTGCGTGCGAAAATAAATGGAATCCATTTCTATAGCTGCTATGCAAGACCCAGCTTGACGACCAGCGAATATCAACTAATGCTGGACCATCTAACCGCGGATGCGCTCCAGAGAGCCCCATTGGTTATAGGAGGAGACTTCAACGCGTGGGCCACAGAATGGGGCAGCAGGCTCACCAACACCAGAGGACAGGCCTTATTGGAAACATTCGCTCCCCTAGCAATAGGCATTGCTAATAAGGGCCGGGCAAATACTTACCGGAAGGCTGGAGTAGGCTCTATCATTGACATCACCTTTGCGAGCAACTCCATCCTGAAATACATAAAGTGGAGGGTCAGTGAGGAATATTCACACAGCGACCATCAGGTGATAATACTGGAAATAAAAGGGAAAAAACCAGTCCAGCTCCCAAAACTTACTGGCCAAAAATGGAACGACCGATCTTTCGATAAGGATGCATTCGAAGAGATGTTGAACGGTGATCAAACTCCAAGCGGAACAGCGGAGACCCTCGCGCACCACCTCACAGGCACCATCACCGC
Organism: Brachypalpus laphriformis; assembly: GCA_945910035.1. Taxonomy (NCBI): domain Eukaryota; kingdom Metazoa; phylum Arthropoda; class Insecta; order Diptera; family Syrphidae; genus Brachypalpus; species Brachypalpus laphriformis. The sequence goes on from OX246753.1 coordinate 43,836,385, forward strand.
AGCGTGCGACGCATCAATGCCTAGGAGAACAAACACCAGGAAGGCATCACCGTGCTACTGGTGGAACGAGAAAATAGGCGAACTTCGGGCCAAATGTCTACAAGCCCGGCGCAAAGTTCAACGATCAAGAAGGAGGACGGATTTCCAACAATGCCTGGACACCCTTAGACTGGCGAGACGTAACTTAAATAGAGCCATCAAGGAAAGCAAAACTGCGTGTTTTAAACGTCTCTGTCAAAAAGCCGACATTAACCCATGGGGCTCGGCATACAGAATGGCGATGACGAAATTGAAGGGCTATAGGACTCCTCAAATAACATGTCCGATAATGCTGAGATCCATAGTAGAGCACCTCTTCCCTCAAAGGCCTGCTACTATGTGCAATATTATACGAGAAGTCAATCCAGAAGATATTCCTTTAATTACTCACGACGAGCTGCAAAGGGCATGCGGCAAGATAGGTGACGACAAAGCGCCGGGACCTGACGGCTTCCCTAATAAGGCAGTAAAGGCAGCTGTAAAAAAAGACCAGACCTCTTCATATCAACAATGCAGAAATGCCTTGAAGAAGGAACCTTTCTCGAAAAATGGAAGACGCAGCATTTGGTCCTACTGCCAAAAGGAAAGAAGCCTCCAGGGAACCATCATCCTATCGTCCAATATGCCTATTGGACACAATGGGAAAGATCCTCGAGAAGATAATCTATAATAGATTACTCGCAGTAGCAGAAGAGAAAGGAGCCCTCTCAGATCACCAATTTGGCTTCAGAAGAGCACGATCTACTGTTGATGCCATAAGAGTGGTAGTTGATATCGCCAAAGGTGCCATTGAAGGCGAAAGATGGCTCTATGGCACAAAGGAGTATTGTGCAGTAGTAACGCTGGACGTTAAAAACGCATTTAACTCTACGGACTGGTCGTTTATTAGAAGGTCACTTGCCAGGATGGATACGCCATATTACCTGCTACGGATAGTGACGAACTACTTCAACAACAGGAAGCTGAGGTACAACACCGATGAAGGGGTAAAATACTACGACGTAACTGCGGGAGTTCCACAGGGATCGGTTTTTGGGCCACTATTGTGGAGCATCATGTACGACGGAGTCCTACGATTAACGCTACCTGGCGGGGTAACGATAATTGGATTCGCCGACGACATTGCAGTCATGACAGTAGCTAAACAGATCCATGCAGTAGAATCAGCTACAAATGAAGCAATTGCCCGGATAAAAGATTGGCTAATATCCGTCGGACTAGAACTAGGTGACAATAAAACAGAAGCTGTTCTTATAACCAGCCGGAATACCGTCGAATTTGCCAGCTTTCAGGTTGGTAACCAAACCATCAGGTCGAAAGAGGCGGTTAAATACCTTGGAGTAATGTTGGACAACAAGCTACGGTTTAAAACGCATGTTGATTTTGTTGCCAAAAAAGCATCGCATATGCAGGGAGCTCTCTCGCGTATCATGCCTAACATCGGTGGACCTGGATACGCTAGAAGGATTCTACTCTCTAGAGTTATAACCTCAGTTCTGTTATATGCCGCCCCAGTCTGGGCGGAGGCACTGAGGACGAAGGAGACCAAAAGGAGACTATCGTCATCATACAGACTCTGTGCGCTACGGACAATCGGCGGCTTTCGAACCATCTCTGACGAAGCTGCATTTGTCATAGCTGGAATGGTCCTCATCGATATTCTCGCAGATGAAATGCTGAGGATATATAACAGAAGAGCATTAAGTCATCACGACGCCACTGGTGTCAAGGTGATAAAAATTGAAGAAAGGGCAGCGTCAGCAGCTATGTGGTAAGCTCGTTGGGCTAATACAACAAAAGGCAGATGGACATATAAACTTATACCGACAATCCAAGACTGAATAAGTCGAAAGCATGGAGACTGCAAATACCATCTAACGCAGTTCCTGTCTATCCACGGTGGCTACCGCAAATATCTACACCGATTTGGACATGACAACTCACGATCCTGCCCGGAATGCCTAGGTGAAGATGAAGATACGGAGCACGCAGTGTTTTACTGCACACGTTTCACGGAATAGAGGATTACTCTGCCAAGTCCGTCACTACTCCTCGACCATATGTTACAGTCGGAAGAGAATTGGATGGCAATATGTTCCTTCGTAACAACTCTACAAAAAGAGCTGCGGAGAATAGAAGAGCTAAGAAGAGCAGCTGAAGCAGCGGAAGAAGCTGACACAAGAAGCATAGCATAAATTGCTAACCAGCCCCGCGAAGTAATACCTAACGGCAGTCCCGCGGGGATAGTGGTTGAAGTGTGTAGGGTGTGTGTTATGTACGTAGGCGTATTCCTGGTATCGATTACTCAGGTTTGCGAATCGTGCATGCTAGTAGCACTCGGGCTATTAGTATCTATGAAGATTACACATCCCTGGCGCAATCCAAAAAAAAAAAAAAAAATGGAGAAAACCCAAGAATTCCAAATCGATACTCACCGCCTCTTTATCGATTTCAAGGCGGTATATGACAGCATCTATAGAGAAGAGCTTTATAAAGCCATGTCTAGTTTTGACATCGCTGCCAAACTGTTCCGTCTGTGCAAGCTGACGATGGAACACTCGCTGCTCCATCAATGTCTGTAATGACCTCAGCGAGGCCTTTAATGTCAGAAAAGGTTTAAGACAAGGTGACACGCTGTCTTGTGACTTCTTTAATATTGTACTTGAACGGATTTTGCGGAACTCACAAGCCAACACCGGAGGCACAATGTATTACAAGTCTGTACAGCTGCTTGCATACGCCGACGATATAGACATTATCGGAAGAACTCAGCGGGCTGTCACCGGTGCGTTTGCAACTATTGAGGCGGAAGCGGCCAAAGTGGGTTTAGCGTTTATCGCTAAAGCAAAGTATGTGCCAAGTATGTGCAGCCAACACCGACGAATTGGAAAGATCGCCACAGTGGGCAGCTATAGCTTCGAGGTAGTAAGGGACTTTGTCTACCTTGGCTCTTCTATAAACTCGAAAAACAACATCAGCGCAGAAATCAAGCGAAGAATAACTCTTGCCAATCGCTGTTTTTTTTTGGGCTTATAAGGCAATTCAACAGTAAAGCCCTAACTAGAACAACTAAAGAGACTCTGTATAAGACCCTGATCATCCCAGTCCTGCTTAACGGCGCTGAAACATGGACTTTATTAAAAGAGGGTGAAGATATCCTTGGTCGCTTCGAGAGAAAAATTCTTCGTAAGATTTTCGATCCCGTTTGCGTTGACGGGTTTTGGAGGAGAAGATTCAATCACAAGCTATACGAGTTGTACAGCGACATTGACCTAGTCAAAGAACTGCGTATTGAACGTCTGAGATGATTGTGACATGTAGAATGAATGGACACCAACGCTCTGGCCCGCAGAGTCTTCGAATCTAACCCCGAGGGATGACGCAGTACAAGTTCAAGGGCACCTCGACCAACTTGGAGCAACTGGAGGCATTTAGCTAAAAACCGAGCTAAATGGAGAGGCTTGTTGGTTGAGGCCCAGGTTCATCCCGAACTGTAGCGCCACCTAAATAAGTAAGTAAGTAATTCGTTCTCACTCTCTATCTATCTATCCTTTCCACCGCCCGCACTATGTAGAAATATTTAAAGGGTATTTTTAGCCCCTTGGGTACGTGCAAATTATAAAACAAAACCTCGCCGTGGATTGATTCGATACAACTCAGACATCAATCCATTTAGACATTGAGTCTACAAGTACAAGAAATAAATAGCCTTTATATGGTCGTGCAAAGTACAGATCAAAGTCGACCACCGATTTGTTTCTTTTGCCGCGGCTCACTCGAGGGCGCGGCATTAAGCTGGCATTGACCACAAATTCACAAAGTCTCGTCAACCTGTTGATTTATTTGTGGGCACCAAATGTAGATGCTTCCCAAGGAATTCATGAGAGTCATTCCCAGGTGATTGGCATGCAGAAAATTCAAAATCTGCCTTTGTTGTGCGGTTAGTGCAGCAAGACGTAAACCACAAAAAATACGCCGTTTGATAGAAATTTTTAAACTCTTCTTTTATTTTTAATGGCCAACCATGCAGCATCTATCGCATTACCTTTGAGCATTCTGGGCCCTGCGAAGTTTCCAGAGACACATCGTCCGCTTGGATGGAGATATCACTGCATTTTTCCAATAGTAAAATATCCGCTAGATCACCTTTAGCTCATTGAAAATAGAGTCTACTTAAGCAATCAGCATTCGCATTTAATTTTCCGGGTCAATGTCCCAGCTTATAGCCATAAGCCGCCAATAATAAACACCATCTCAGCATACGGGGCGAAATGATAATTGGGATGGGTTTACTTATTAAAAATGCTTAATAAAGGCATTAGAAGAATAAAGACATAGAATCCGTAGTAATGAAAACTTGCCTTTCCACTAACCTGGGAATAGCGCATTGATTTAATAGTACATTGTTCAATGCCTTGAAAAAATCAAATTCACTATTAGTGCAAGTTAAACTTTTACTAGCAAGTTAAACTTTTACTAGCACTGAAAATTTCAAGTTGACTTTCACTAGCACTGAAAATTTCAATGTTAGTGAAAGTGAATTTGCAGTAGCAGTGAATTTTTCAATGTTAATGAAAATTGAATTGCACTAGCAGTGATTCTTTCAATGTTAGTGAAAATTTTAATAGTATTGAAATTACATTTACATTACCATTACAAAATTGCAGTGAATCTAAACTAAGCCTAGCTACTGCTTGATAACTAAGTTATCAAGAGTCTTAAAAGTCCAAACTAAGTCATTTCAGCATAGAGCAAGAGTTACTTGAGCTTAAAAAAAATCTTCTCGAGGAGGTTATAAAATGTTTTAAGTCGACGTCATTATCCGAGCCAGTGCAGTTTTTTTTTTATATATTTCGCGCGTGCCAAAGGGATTATTAATACCCTTATACTAGTTTTCAGGGCACGGGCGTGCCAGTGCAGTTTATTTGAGTTCTGTAATGATAGTCTGGGGTTCGCCAGAGAAAAGTAAGCAAGTTTAGACAAAAATAAACCACTCCATCTCTCAAATGGTATGTAGATAGAGCGGCGGTTCAGAAGAACCCAATTAGCGCTAGGGTACGCTGTTTTGTTACCAGGTCAGAAAAAAAATATGTAATCAAGTAAGTTTTACTATGTTAAATTATGAAAATATATGCTAGTCGATTGTGCAGTAAATGCATGTAGGCCTTACTCTGCTAAATACAATTAATAATTTTGCCAGTCACCGAGACCCTAATCGTCCTATATGCTCATACATATTAAACATTTAATTGTATTATTACGAAAATTGTACATTCACTGCTAGTGCAAGTCAATTTTCACTACCATTGAAATATGCACTGCTAGTGCAAGTCAATTTTCATTAACATTGAAAATTTCACTGCTAGTGCAAAACAATTTTCACTAACATTGAAAAATTCACTGCTAGTGCAAATTTAGTTTCACTAACATTGAAATTTTCAGTGCTAGTGAAAGTCAACTTGCACTAGCAGTGAATTTTTCAATGGTACTGCAAAATCAGTGCTAATGCTTCCTGGTCTACCTTTATTAAAGTGTTTTATTCTAAAAATAATTTCCAATCCTTCGATGGGTTGTTCATTATTATCTGTGCCTCTGTGCGCTAGCACTGCTCCCACACGCCATATGGAGAAACGTCACATGAAAGTATCAACAGTTTCATGTGTAAGGGCCCTCTATTTGTTCAGTAAAAATGTATTATAAAATTTAAGCATCCCCAAAAAAGACGGTAGCATTTCTTTATTCTGAGGAATGAGTGCATTCCAAACAGCTTTCACTTAAGATTTATTAGGCCATCATCCGAAATATCGTTCCCGAAAAAATCGACATTGGATTTACCAAACGTGCACTTAGACCTTCACAGCTATATATTTGGCTTAGCTTATCTTTGCAATCCTATTTCTAAATTTCTTTTGGGCGCCTCTTTATCTTTAGGCCCTTAATACCACGCAAAAAATTGTCCATACATTTTTGAAAAATACCTGGAGATGTTGCCACCCCAAAAGGAAGTTTTCTTACCTTAAGTAAATCCAGGTGGACCTTGAGTGTGAACAACTGGGCCATTTCATCCCCCCAGTCAACTGCTGATAGGCCTGTTGCAGATTCAATTTCGTAAAAACTTTTAGCGTTGATATCACAGCCATTCCGCGTACAATGGCACCACCTAAGCAAGTAACTTAGTAACTATGCAGTGTCTGATATTATTTTATTTAATATTAGTGGGAAATGGTTTTATCTGAAGCAATTTTTTGTCTTTAGCCCAGTCAGAAAGTTGATTTATTGTGGTCATTCTAAATTCCCTGAAGTTGTGTAAATATTCAGATGGTTTATTGGACACGTTTTGAAAACCTCATCAGGCCAAAGATATCTTGATATTTATATTTATATTTATTTATATTTAAAAGACACCACACAACATGTATGAAAATTTGGTTTGTGATATCTGTAGTTTCAAGATACTTGGCGAAATATATCCAATTAGAAAGCCACAGTTGAAAGTCTTTCTTTTGTTGCAGAACATGTTTAGCATGAGAAAATAGAGTTAATAGACATGTAAATTATTTCTACCCCCTTAAGTATCACACAGAATTTTTTAAATTAAAGGCAGCAAGTAATTAATAAGGAAAATTCGCACATCTTCAAGAAGGCATCTCTACTAAATTTTCACTTAACTAACTAAACATTCATAAAAAGTAAACATAAAGCAACGCAATAAATTCTTTATGCTATACGTGTCCTCTGAAGCAAAGGCTCAAGTAGTGTACATATTCGAATTCGCAAAATGTCAACATGTCATTCAGCTAAATTAGGACACCATGAATGGTACCATAAAGAAATAAAGGAATATCTGTGCTATGTACCATTTTACTGTGTCATGTACGTCATTCTGCGTGCATCTTAGCGTGAAGCGTTGACTCTGACATTCCAATGAATACGTTTGGTGTATTACAAGCTATACTGGCTGCATTTGCTTTCCATCATCCATTTGTGTCAGTCACTGGTGTATGCTTATGGTATGAGCGCATTCTCTGCCATCACTTCATATAATTCCGGTTATTCATCATAACTGTAAGTAGAATATTGCTGTGCTAGCAGAAGGAAGTTGATGCTTAGACATTGACAGCATTCAACTTTAACGATGACGGATGGTAATCCTTGAAACGGATTTTAGTTACATATGTATATTCATATGTGTTTCACTGATATTTCTATTGCTTGTGCTTGTGGTGTAGATTTGCAAAACTTTAAGAAGCCACTAACCATCCTTTAATTAGCCTTAATACTAGGTAAAAAAAAATTATTTGTATAAGTCCCTTCCAAGAAAATTTACTTGGCTTATACGTACGCCAACAAAAGCACTTATTCTTCTTCGCTACCGCTACGAAGTACCTATTAAAACACATTTCATAACTCTCTGTTGGTAAACAAATTGGCTTAAGTCATAAAAGCCACACTCTTTTATGCGCTTAACCCTATAGCAAACGAAACAAAGCCCTATTGTGAAGGGTGTTATACATAAAGAGTGGGGTTAAACAAAATCTGATCACATTAGCATAAGAATGTGCCAACTTATGTCAGTTGGAGCATACAACAGATTCAACAGTTTTTTTTATCACATTTGGGTCCTCCATACGCAGATATGTGGAGTTCAAGTTGGTTACAGAGCGACAAATTTTCCTTGTCATGCTGTTAAATTTTACTGGCATCAGGTAACCAGGTAACAGCTGGAGGAGAAGGATATGGGCACTAACCCATTTAAAATTGGCTTTTCTTCTGACAAAATGAGGCTAATATAGTTTCAATTCGTGATGAGAAAATTGATTTTCGATTTATGTTTGGATGCTTTTCGTTTGGGGCTTGCAAATGAATGCAATGTCCAGTGAGGTTGGGCAATCACTTAAGTTGAAGGATAACGATTTTTCTTTTAATTAGATTGTCTTACTTAACACAACCAATTACAAATTAAATTAGTAAACTCGACGTTTACCTGCAATTATAATGTACGAGTATGTGCCTATAAAATTTCAATTACATCCAATCACTCATTAACTGAAATGATCGTTTAAGTGGAATCAATAACCATTAATTAGAAGTAATTTAATTTGGTATACAGTTGCAATAAAGTACTTATTTCTGTTAAAGTGTTACAATCCGTAATTTATCAAGACCTTATTTTTACCTAGATATAAACTCAACTAGTAGTGATCAGTGAGTCAATTTAGGATAAGTTGAGTTGTTGTGTACGACGTATTGCCATAAACCATTGAACCATGCTATTTAGCACTAAGCCATGAATGACAAGACTTAATGCCGTAAGTGCAGTAAGGTAATGAAGACATATTTTGACTAAGAAGGGCGTCCAGCATTTCTAAGGTAGAATGTTTTTGCATTAGCCTAATATTGAACTTGAACTTTCAACGTTCACTACTAATAGGACTGAATTCTAGAAACGTTAAATTTTAGGAATGAAATTGGATTCGTAACTAAATTTATTGCAGCTACTTTTTTATAAGCTCAACCTCGATCCTGATATCAAATCACCCACCATTTCCGCATCTTCAATGTCCGTTCTGGTTGTTCTTGGTATGGCTGCTATAAATTTATCCTTTAACATGTAGCTCAAACAACATTAGCCGGAAAACATTTGATAGTAAACTAGTAATGGACAGATGCTGAGTCTCACGATGCCTGTATAATTTAACACTTGGACCTTATCAAGTACATCTAAACGATTCTCAACGTGCATATGTTAAGCCGGAGGAGGTATATCTAGTTCACTTGATTAGGTGAATAAAACCCCTTAGAACTCTAGCCAAACACCTTCTAGCCATCTCTGATAGATAGCAAGTAAACCCTTTACGGCCCAACGGCAGCTACGGGTATCGGATTATACGGCAGCTCATCCTAAGTGTTACAAACAAGGATCGGGCTGTCCAGGTTGAGAGAAGTTCCGTTGAGGTAAGTTCCCTACAACGTAAAAAATATTAGTTGCAAAGCAACCAACAGCTTCAGATAAAAACGGTTATACTCTTGAAGTACATATATTTAAGCATAGTATGACATTGGAGTCTATATGTGCAATGCTAGCTCCGTCTATAGACTTCGCAACCGAATAACTTATATAAGCTCTAAACAGCTATAAATAAAATACCGTTGCCGTAACGGGAAATACAGCATCCGATGCACAGTCTGTTCGGATACGGATTTGCCATTAGAAGCAGGTTCAGGCAAAAAGTCGTTCATATGTTTCCAGGACCAGAACGGGTTCCTCATCACAAAACGCCTCAAGGCTAAATTTGTAAACATTAATCCAATACATACATATGCGCTCATACCTAAATAGACCCAAAGATGATTTATACGCGGTCCACGATAAAAGTTATGATTAGTGCCATAGTGGGCGCTGTGACACAGTGGTTGGTGTGTCGGACCACTGCGCATGGTGTTCAATGTTCGAATCCCAGAAAACACCAACAAGTTTTTTCACGGGCGATAGCGCTCTTATGATGGAGTAACCACCAACCAAATTGATCACATTGCGCTCGGTGCAAGGCACACATCCGGCATATTGGGTGTCCGTGCATTTCGAGAAGCCAACCTAAACTAGGACCATTATTTAGTACTAGTCAGAGTACGAATGCGAAATTGAGTATTTCTTAATCTCCAAAGAACTATTATGCCGCTAGTAGTAAGTGTAGAAAGCCAGGGTTAACTCTGCCAACAAGCCATTGGATATGCTGTTGGTGGCAGACCACAATAGACAAACCTTTGATTTGATAAAGAATGCAAGCCAGCGCATGAAAACAAAAGGCATATGAAATAGAACCAGAGCTGGCCTCGCCTTCATAAATGGAAAGTAGAGGAGAATATACAATAAAGAATTGTAAATAGCGAAAAGAGTGCGCATACAGCGACTTAGATGGCTTGGATAGGTAGATCGGTTGGACGTTACCGTTGCGACCTGAAAAGCCTTCGAATCTACTCGAAAGAGACGAACCAATAGAGGAAGTTAACGTCATCTTAGGAGTAATTATATTATCCTTAAGGTTGAAATCGTCGAATTTGCATACAATGGGTGCTTGGAGATGAACGATTATATAGTTAAGTATACGTGTATATCTCCCCCGATTCCAGATGTGGCTCCAAAGTATCCGGATGTCTTGCCGGACGTAATTATTCAAAAACCAAGGACATTGAAATCAAATTGGTGGTAGTCTCAAAAATGCATAATTCCGTGACCATAAATTGGATATACAAATTTTCTAATATGATATAAGAACTGAGAAGTCTTTCGCTAATCAAAATATTGTTGTAAAAAAAAATCAATAAATTAATACCATCAGAATTTTTTGAACAAATTCTCCGTCAATTTGCAAAATCTTTTAACGAAATACTGGGTAGTTTTTGTCTATTGCATCTACATGGTTCAGAATCGGAAATCTATCTTCACCACAAGACAGCTTCACGACATCTGAATTATTACATTGTACTCGGAATAGTATCTTTGGTTCTAACTGAAATCAATTCCTTGCAATAGTTTCCGGGCGTGAAGCAAAAGGAACTCCAACAAATTGGAGAACTGTTCGATTGAATTGATTTATCTTCAACCAGCGGAAAGAAAAAGTTATTTTGTAGTTGAAAAATACTGCACACCAAAGAATAGATAAAGCGGATGAACAGATTTTTCTATGCTCACAAGCAGATACCTTGGGATTAAGACTAATCCTTTGACATGAACATGAGATTTCTTATGCATTGCATTTACTACTACAGTGACCTGGTGAGAGGTATATACGTATACGTATATTTCTTTGATTGAACTTTCTTCTTGCAAGAAGATTAATGATTCCACTTGAAGGAAAAAAATCATCCGAACGTCTTTATTTTATTCTGTTAAGGCCATAGGATGGTACAACCATTGCATGCATTTAGTTTAGTTTAGTTTGAGTTTAGTTTTTACTCTCAGGCTTTCAAAGTTCATGGACATTAGCATAAGCAAGTACTAATACAATCGCACTATGCTTCAGGATAGCAATCAAATCTAGGATGCCTTCATGTCTATATTTAGAAAATGTTTGTTTACAACGACATGCTGGCTATACTATTCTGCGGTCCTTTCTATTTTTAAAATGTACGCATGAAATATTTAATTTAGTGTTGTTTGTCTTGTTATATCAAACAAATTATGCAAATATAATTTGCTGATAAAAATAAATGCTTCCAGTAAATCAAAGTTCCTCAATGGATGCGTATTTACACATTTCGCTAAAAATAAATCACCGATTTTGTGATTGATATTTACTTACGCACATTTGTGTTCTGGTTGCTCGCCACCTGAAATGTAACGAACACAGTCCGAAATTGTGCAACCAAAAGATTATCTGTGTATCGACCGTATGAGTTTTACCACACATGATCCGATAGGGTAAACGAGTTCTAATTTCTCGAAAATATTGCATCTAGCTTGTCTGGTCAAACAGACAACACAGCGTGGATTCAAATTGGTCGGACGAACATCAAGCTATCTGACAAATTTTGTAGCGCATGGACTTCTAAAATGGAGCAATATTACGATATCTTTTTCTTCTTCCTTTTATCAGCGAGGCTATGATCCGAAAACAAGGGATCACAACCCTCCCACTTCACCGCATTTCTACTGATCCGCCTGTGGGGTTCGCCTATTTGACCTCGGCAGGCCTGGCGATTTTGGATCACTCGGTTACTGAGGCCAATGAAATGCCGATGTCGGCGCATTTGTCTGATCCAGGCATTTATAGGCCTGCCTTTCCTACATCGCGATGTGCTTGGAACGTGCATTGATATTGCCTTTTTAACTGGGTTCAAATGATCTCTTCTTTGAACGTGGCAATACCAACTGAGCCGGTCGCGCTCTATTTTTTGTACGATGGTTTCCTTGATGTGAAAGCTTCCACGGATCTTCGAACTTCTTATTCGATCAAGCTTTGTCACTCGTGCTGTCATGCGAAGCATCTTCATCTCAGCTGCCGTTAATTTACTCTCATACTTTTTGCACATCGTCCAACATTGTGAACCGTATGTGAGCGCTGGACGTACAACTGCGGTGTAGAGCCTTCCTTTCAACTTAGGGGACATTTTTCTGTCACAGAAGATAGCGGAATTTTCTCGCCACTTCATCCACCCTACGCTTACACGATGATTGATGTCGTCATCACAAGTTGCTTTGCTATTGATCATAGATCCCAGATATTTTAACTTTTCGCACTTGGGAAGCACTGTTCCATTCAAATAAATGTCTGGAATAGGCCTGAGTGGATCAGAGAACGGGCACCACAAGTACTCTGTCTTTTCTGAACTAATGCGATACCCATTTCCCTCCAAAACGTCCACCCACACATCAAGTGCTCGTTGCAGGGATGTAGGATCCTCACTTATGATGGCTCCATCGTCAGCAAAGAATAACTGATGTACCTTGGGGTCCATCACTTTACCTTCAAGCAGATAATCAAGGACTGTAATAAAGAGCAAATGACTTTGATTGAGAACTCTTCGGTTACTCCAGCGGGGCATCTTACTCTTGTCTTTGCTCTTTCGAACATGTCCATGATCATCTGTACATAGGTTTCTGGAACCCCTCGATGTCTTAGCGCCACCCATATCAGATCTCGTGGTTGTCTGTCGAATGCCTTTTCAAAGTCAACCAATACAATATGCAAATCCCTTAAGGAATCACGATGTTTTTCCATTATGATCCTTATACTTTGGATTGCATCTGTGGTTGATTTACCCGAGACAAACCCGCACTAATCATCAGATAGCCATATTATTTTTCGCAGTCGGCCACCTAATACCCGCTCAACGATCGTATCACCCTTCCCTTTGTATACAGGGAGGAGGTAACTTTCCCTCCATTGATTCGGCATTAGATCACCTCTCACGAATTTGGAGATGAGAATTCTGAGCCATCTGAACCCGATGTCTCCCATCTATTTCCAGAACTCAGAGGGCATCTCGTCTGGCCCACTTTTCGTTTTTTTGGAGTATTTGACCGCCTCACTAACTTCTTCGACTGTAATGTCAGGTATTTCTTCACAGTTAGGGGTGACTCTTGGAAAGTATAGCCGGGGAAACTGTTCATTTAAAAGCTTTTCACAATACTGCCGCCACCTCTGCAGAATTTTGTCGTCATCCACAAGAAGCTGGCCATGAGCATTGCTAATGAACTTTGGCGAACGGATCTCCTGAGCATTCTTCCTTCTTTGGGCGGCTTTTTTGAAGATAGTGGCGCTCTTGTTCATATTGTGTCTTCGCAGCTCCTGGATAGCCTGGTTTGCATTCAGCAACCGGGGAAAATATTTTCTCCAGCTTCCGATACAGGCCCTCCGTACTCTCTGCTTGAAGCTGGGCGCACTTCGTCTTCGCTGTTTTCTTGCAGCATCTGCATTCCATTTCGAGGCGAGCTTTTTCGTCATCATTATTAGAGGGGCACTTTGACCAAGCTTTGAAAGCCGCTTTCTTCTCATTTATCACTTTCTTAGCTTCATCACTCCACCACCATGTTTCTTTGGCGTGTTGATGGTGGCCTTTTGAAGCTCCTAGCAGTGATTTGGCCTTCTTTAAGCAAGTTCGCTGTAGGGAATCCCACATATTTTGTGCTCTGCACTCTTCATCCTCAGCTCCGTTGATGGTGTGAGAGAGGTAATTTTTCATTACGAAAACAAAAGCCTCACCTTTTTCTTTGTCCAGATTGTACCACTTGATTTTCTCAGAGACCCTTGTTTGTTTGCTTTTCTTCGGTGTTTTCATAAAAATTTCTGTTAGCAGGAGACGGTGTTGCCGAGCGATTGCCTCTCCCAGGATCATTTTGCAATCTTTTACCCGAGGCTTCATGAAACTGGCTACCAAATGGTAGTCAATCTGAGTTTCATCTCCACCACTTCTGTAAGTGATCAGGTGTCGGCTTTGTTTGATGAACATGGTATTTAACACGATAAGACCGTGTGATTTGCACATGCTTAGGATGTCTTCACCAGGAAGTTTCCTGGTGCCGTATCCTAGTCCTCCATGGCAGTCTTCATAGTCTTCGTTTGATTTCCCGACATGTCCATTCAAATCTCCTCCAACAAACAGAAATTCTTCCTTTGGGATGTTCTTAAGGAGATTGTGGAAATCTAGCCAAAATGCATCTTTATCTCTCTGATTGCACCCATTGTGGGGAGCATATGCACTGGCAATATTCCACACCTCTCCTTGTATTACTAGTTTGAGAGACATCAAACGGTCGCTGGACTTCGAAATGCTCAAGACGTTACCAAGTAGCTCTACCGCAAGGATGATACCGATTCCGTTCTTAGCCTTTTCCGTTCCGTAGTAGAACATCTTGTAATCTTTTGTCCTGACGTCCAAGAAACGCGCCCGATTCTCTTGAACACACAAGATATTTACCCGCCTTCTATTCATCATCTCTTCCAGCTCGTAACTTCGACCGGTCATGCTTCCAACGCAATATTACGATATAATCCTGTGTTATTCAGAAATTTCTGGGAACAAGATCAGCATTCTCTGCAGTGCGAAGGTAACTGACGAACTGCAGACGCATGAAAAGCTTTGATATTATTATATAACCATTTAACCAACTTACGATACAATACGGTATTTGCGGCCTACAAAATTGAAACTTTTGATAAACCTTAAGAGATCGGGACACGCGTTGGATGGAGTAATCATGTTGAGGGCACCCTGCATCATTCCCGACATGATGTTTTCAAATTTGCCCCAACGCTGATGACAACATCCTAGCACTCTGTAACCCGATTTGGTCAGTAGCTGTAGAAGTTTGCCTGTAACTAAGGTCCATAGCAAAGGAGAGAGTACTCCCCCCTATGTGCAGCCTCTTACGACTATAATAGATCCTACGCAATTTAGTTTTATTTTTCTGCTTTGTAGCATCTATAGAATCCAGCTTATGATCAGGGGTGCGATACCTCTCTTAGTCATAGCCTTACTGATTGTGTCATAAGAAGTGTTGTCAAAGGCTCCCTGTATGTCAATAAGGGCTCAAAGGGCGGATACTTTTGCAGCCAGGGCTTTGTTTATTTGTGAAACCAGGCTGCGAATGGCGGTCTTTGTGAATTTGCCGGGTTGGTATGCAAATCGGAGTGCATGTAATGGATTAAGATTAAGGAACACATCCATTATATAGTGATCAACGATTTTGTTCATAGTTTTTTGGAGAAAGCAGCTGAAGCTGAGGCGCCGTGGCGTAAGTGGTTAGTGTGTCGGATCACTACGCATGAGGTTCCAAGTTCGAATCCCAGAAAATACCAAAAAGTTTTTTCACGGTCCCACCTCTCGCGAGCGTCTGACAAACATCCGAGAGTATTGTTGTCTCGAAAAAGTTTCTCAAATCGCCGTTCGGATTCGGCATTAAACTGTAGGTCCCTTCCACTCGTGTGAAAAATATAACGCACACAACATGAGTGGTTGCGAGAAGCTTAGGCCCTCTCACTTTAAAGAGCTGTTGCGCCAAATATTTGTATTTGTAGCTGAAGCTGATGGAACGGGACAATTTGGGCGATAGTTCCGCCTGTTTCGCCGGCTTTGGTATGTAGCCTAGTGTTAGACTGGATCTGAATATCCGTAGGAAGAAAGGAGTCCCAGCTATAACAGATAGAAAAAGATGCCATCTTCACCTGGTGATTAAAATGGACGAAAAGTAGAAAGACTGGCGGTAAAGATCTAATAGGCTATAGTCCTATCTAGAAGAGATAAGAACAAGTTTCCTCAACTATGCTCGAAAGACCGCACTATCGGGTATGCATCCCCGAGCTGATAATCTTTTAGGGTTAACAGCATGTTGTCGTTCACTTACATCCGAGGAAGTGAGCGTCGAGTACAAATTAACAGGTCTCCTCAGGACTCCATGTGAATTGTTATTGACCATTTTGTTATTTTAAAGAGCTAATGTAATTCGAGTGACTCTGTGTTGTGCTTTTTACAGTTCCACCGTTAGGAGACACGGTCAAGTTGTGCCATTCATCTTTTGGGCACGGTCGTTTAACACCTGGGATTACAGGTTTTTTCAAGTTTTCCTCTTTAGATCCACCATATTTTGTTGACAGCAAGGACACCTTGTACAGAAGGGGTTCTTCAAAACGTAACGATGGTTTTAGGCTATACATAGTTTCGACGGAGCGTCTCTATTCTCTTTACCTGGAGACCTTGCCTTTGACAATGTCGTCGCATTTGTGTGATCCAGGCGTTTATAGGCTTCTCCTGCCTCTCGAAGTCTTTAGAATGCTTATTAAATATTGCCTTTTTAACAGGGTTCAAATGATCTCTTCTTTGAACGTGGCAATATCAGCTGAGCCGGTCGCACTCTATCTTTCGTAATATGGTTTCCTTAACGTGAAGGCTTCCACTGATCTTCGAACTTCTTAGTCGATCAAGCTTTGGCTGTCATGTGAAGCATCTTCATCTCGGCTGCCGTTTATTTACTCTCACACTTTTTGTACATCGTTCAACATTGTGAGCCACTCATTGTGTCAGCGCTCACGGATGCACAACTGCGGTGTAGAGCCTTCTTTTTAACATATGAGAACCATAGGTTGAAATGTCTTTAGCCACAGTGGAAGAGAAGATATTATAACTCTCATGCACGTTAGGACAAGCCGTGGACGTGGTATGGGCAGAGGTGCAATTGGGGGTAGATGACGAAGAGGATGCGGAAGGATTGAGAATACGGGAGTAAGTGTAGTTTGGGTAATTGACTGTGGAAGGAGTGTTGTTAGAAGAAGTGCCATAGCTTGGTGGAGGACAAGAATCAGGTAGCAGAATGAAAAATACACGTTTTGAGGTTTTAGGAAGGAAAGAGGAACTAGGGCTAGGTCTAATGCTAGAATTAATATTAGGGTTGCATCTAGGTTTTTTGTAAGGGATACTTATGTCCTGTATCCCCTTGTGGGTCCTAGGGCTTCTACTACGCCTACGCGCCATCGTGTACGGTTTCCGGCAATGTGTCTGAGTTCTCCCCAACTTTTCCCTAACTGCCGTGCCTCCTTCTCGATTGTTCTGCGCCATGTTTTCCGCGGACCGCCAGGTCTTCTGCTATCCTGAGTTAGAGGGTTCCATTGCATAGCATGGTTCGCTATGGAGCTGTCACCCTTTCGGAACGTGCGACCAATCCACTGCCACTTCCGCCGTTGGATGGTTGTGCCTATTGGTTCCTGACCCGTTCTCTCGTAAAGGTGTTCGTTAGAGATACGATTGGGCCAGAAAATCCTTAAGATATTGCGCAGACACCTATTGACGAACGTTTGCAGCTTTCTGCCCTGAGAACCAGTATAAGGGTATTAATAATCCCTTTGGCGCGCGCAAATTATAAAAAAAAAAAAGTAGTGGTCACTCTCCACGTACTGCAACCATATAGCAGCACGGATTTAACGTCGGAGCGGAACAGTCTTATCTTGGTGCTTAAACTGATTGCATTGCTTCGCCGTATTTTGGACAACATCCCGAACGCGGACTTTGCTTTGGCGATCCTGTTGGCTATATCCAGTTCGGTTCCACCATCGGTCGAGACAATGCTCCCAAGATACTGGAAATCCTCTACTCTCTCCACCGGTTGTCCAGCAATGCATATTTGAGCCGATGAGTTAGTTCAAAGGCTGATGATTTTAGTTTGTGTCGTATTAATTTTCAGCCCGACTACACCTGCCTCCCTCTCCACATCTGCTGTCATTTGGTGGAGGTCCATAATTCTGTGGGAGAGTAAGCATACATCGTCTGCGTAGTCAAGATGTTTCAGTTGAGATGTAAGAGTCCATCGAATTCCTCCGTTTCCCGATTGTAAGGGATGGGTATAACCAGATTTTTTTATTATTCTTGGAAATCCATTTGGCCGTAAACCTTTCGTCAGCCGGAAAACAGCGCCAGCGGAGGACCAAAAAAACCATTGATATTTGGATGGAATGTTGAGTTTGAAGCAGTCAGTGTTTCTGAAACTGGATGGAGAGATCTTCAGACAATCATATATGGCAATAACACAATTCTGGCGATACTTTGGATTGCATATGTGGTTGATTTACCCACGAAAAACCCGCACTAATCAACAGATAGCCGTATAAATTTTCCCAGTCGGCCACCTAATACCCGCTTAACGATCTTCATAGTGTGTGACATCAGCTTGATCGAACAGTAGTTATCACAGATCCACATATCACCCTTCCCTTTGTATATAGGCCGAATGTGGCTTTCCTTCCATTGATTCGGCATTGGATCACCTCTCATAAATTTGGAGATAAGAATAATGAGCCATCTGAACCCGATGTCTCCCGTCTTTTTCCAGAACTCAGAGGGCATCTCGTCTGGCCCAACCGCTTTTCGTTTCTTGGAGTATTTAACCGCCTCACTAACTTCTTCGCAAATAGGCAGTATAAATTCACAAACTAGAAATAAATTGAAAAATGTTTGTTATCGCTTATTATCTTAAAGTAAACTAATTTATTAGTCCCAAATATACCTATATTTTGATTGATCTTAACGTGCATAATGTAAAAATAATCGTTCCACAGCAATTGCCCATGGGTACGTCGAACGATTTTTTTTTAGATTATACCCAAGAATCATTTTCCAAAGTATTGATATTTACTCGTAAGTTGGAAACACCCTGTATAGTAGAAAAGTGCATTTACAGCGCAATTGACATTTATTTTATACTTACCCATTCTAGTTATCTCCAAACTAATCTAAATGCATTTCTCACTGCGTATGAAACAGACAAAAATATGCCATCCAAAAATAACAAATCTGACATGTTATCCATAAGTATAAGTGACGAATTATTTTGAATAAATTTTATTAATATTTTTATTTTATTTTTTCATGCATATTTCAAATTTTGTCACCCACAATAATAGTATTTTCTGCAGCATATGCAACGGTTCCCATAATACATAATACGGCGGTGGCAATGGTGTAGTGGTAACGTCGTCAATTGCAACGCTAATGGTTCATGGTTCAAATCCTAATATCAGCAAGCCTTTATTTATTTCTCAGGAAATATATAAACTCAGTCCGATCATTTGCGAAAGCTTGTGTGAACACTACTGCAAAGGCATAACAGTGGCAGTAGCTTGGTCATGCGTGTGGTAAAATTGGTCGGTCTCTTGATGATGATTTTCCCTTGACATCGGGTATCGGGAAAAAAGTACTGTGAATTAGAAGCAAAGACAAAAAATAACAAAAATCTCCCCAGTTATCTGGACGCCACCCCGGGAGAATCTCAAGCATAAACAACTGAGCGTCAAGAACCACTACACCAAAATCTTTTTCTATCCCTCTATCTATCATTTCCAATGCCCGCACTGTGTGTAAACATGTTGAAGGTATTAATAACCCTTTGCGTGCGCGCAAATTATAAAAACAAAAATACAGAAGAGCATCCTGTCATACTATACTTTCCATGGTGGCACCCAATGCATAACCCACAGCCTAAGCCGGTTGAAAAGAAAACCAACGCTTCATAATATACAAAGGGGATTGAGATTTTATCAAGGACCGCAGGCATTTTTAGTAAGACGTGCCAAAAAGTACGCAACTAATAAGCAAGCATCATAGGTACCATTGCTTCCCTAGTCATCAGCTATATGAATTTATTATTTTTAATAAATTCTAAATCAATTTATGACCACAATTTGCAAGCAGTATTCGTAAGACACAGATCTGCTCTGCATTAAAGGCTTCCCATAGCTTTTCAAATCACTTAACATTCTCAAGCAAATTGTTTCAACCGTCTCAAGTAAATATACTTATACATACGTTATGTCATAAACCTTATTGCTGCTACAATTTGTCGGAATTCAGGAACACTTGTTGAAAGTTTTGTGTGTGTTTAGCAACATATCCCTTAACAATTAATCAATTTCTATCCCAATAAGTACTTGCAGTGACGGATTTATGTCGCAAATAAAGCAAATTCTATTAATTTGTTGATGTAAGTGAAAGCAGTTTTACTAAGTCACCAAGTCCAAAAAAGAGTATCAAACTGGAAGGCTTTTCTACTAACCCCTCCAATGAAGGAAACGAAAAATAAGATCAATACGTTACATGCATTAATGATTTGTACACGTTCATGGAACTTTGGGCTTAACCCCAACTCCTATTCGTTAGAAAGTACACAAGTATAGGTCTTGTCATCGTGTATGTTGTGTGATTTTGTTTCATAGGGGTACGTCACTCCAGACAGCATCTGCGAATGACAAAACACATTTTCACGTCGATATCAAGTCATTTTGTCGATATTGATTGATGTGATTGCGATGAAATTTGTTTTTCAGCAGTTTTTTTTTTTTTTGCGGTTTTCTGATTGTCATGGACCGGAAGAAACCTTTGGAGGTTGGCAAAGTTTTTTTGGTGTGAAATTTATATTCTAGATGCGTCAAACGGCCTGATTACCCACGTGCTGATATTTTCTAGATTTTAAAATAAATAAAATATTCATGGGGCTTCTCTACGAAAGAAAATATTTATTGGCCCAATTTTTTTCTTTAAAATATTTTTTTTTTTTTGGGGGGGGGGGGGGGATTGCAAATCAAATCTTTAAAACTTGAATATATCTTCGATAGAAGGACGAAATGGGACTAAAAATTGCAGTGAACCCTACGTTTTTCTGGTCGTATAAAATTGTATTACATACATACAAAATATATGGAAATTTTGAAATAGATTATGAAGAGCATGTAATTGCGGTTTGATTTTTTTTTTTTTTTTTGTAAAAGCAATATTTGAGTTCAGACTGTTTTCGCAGCATTACAGGAACTAACATGTATGTAAATTATGTTCAAATATGAGGAAATCAAGCTCCATGAAATGTATGTATGTATGACCTACTCGTATATTTGTATGTCTATTTCTTGAAATCTTGAAAGATTCAATCAGAACACACCAGTTTAACGAATGGACAAACTTGAACGAAGCACCAAGAGTTGCCAGATTTTCTATTTTTTTATACCTAGATACTTAGCTGGATGTTTGGTCAAAATATGAAATGGTTCAACTGTGAAATATTTCAATGTTTCCATAGATGAACTTTTAATGATCTATTCCGAGCATTAAGTGGGATACAAATTAAATTAGTTAACACATCACCAACACTAGCACTACCATTAAGCAATTTTTTTTTTTCATTTATACGAATGGTAGTATAACCTATTTACGAATATAACCATAGACATCCCTTGGTTAATAAGATGGCATGATAAAAAAAAAATACATATTTATCAAAAACTGCACCACAAAAGTGAGTAGAGGAGGGCAACGAGTAAGCAGATAGACTGACTGATAGAGAAGGCAGAAGTCATATGTAAGACAAAAATTACTTATTAAATTATTCAATCGAAGAAGCTTAAGTAAGAATAGACTATAAGAATATGCTTCTCTCTGTAAACTTTACACTTTGACAACATTGTGCGAAGTACGAGCAAGACATAGCAAGCAACTTGGTGCTTTGATTATGCAATGAAACCAAAGATACTAAAGAACATATTTTGAGAAACTTAGACTCACAGTTAAGAAGGCTGTCTATTACAATGTGTAAAAAGGCTTTCTGTCTTTGAAAAGTGGTCTACATTTACTGTTTCCAATATTTGTTTGTATAAAAAACTATGTACCAAAATAAATATTACTAATGTCAATGAGTTTGTTTAAGCTTGAAGGGCTCCCGACCCTTGGAGAGTCTCTGCCTGAGACACGACTGCCTTCCATCTTCTGCGGTCTCGGGCACGCTGCTTCCAGTTGCAAGCACCAAGTTTTTGACATATGTGACAGCTTGGTCTTTATACCGAAAGTTTGGTCTTTTTCACCGTCTCTACTCTGTGGGCTGAGATTCAAAGGTCCTCTTGGCTAGAGCATTATTTTCCATTTGCCCGATGTGGCCGAGCCAATGTAGTCCCGTCGTCTTGGCTTTTTATTATCTCATTTAAATATTACTAATGTGAATGAGTTTGCTTAAGCTTAAAGGGCTCCCGACCCTTGGAGAGTCTCTGCCTGAGACACGACTGCCTTCCATCTTCTGCGGTCTCGGGCACGCTGCTTTCAGTTGTAAGCACCAAGTTTTTGGCATATGGTATGTGACAGCTCTGACTTTGCTCTGCTTTCTTACTTATATCCGGCACCATAAAGCAAGACTGGTAAGATGAGCGTTCTATAGAGCATTCATTTCGTCCGTCGAGTTAGGAACTTTGAACCCAGTTTCTTTGCCAAATCGAAGTAATAGCGGTTTGCTAGCGTTATTCTTCGTCAGATATCTACGAAGTTGTCATTTGTGGGGTTTATGTTTGCTCCGAAGTAGGAAAACTCCTTAACTACCTCGAAGTTGTAGTCATCAACAGTGGCGTTCTATCCAAGGTTTTGAGCAGATAATTTCTTGTCTGTTGACAATATGTTCTTAGTCTTGTCCTCATTTACTTCAAGACCTACTCTACTCGTCAGTGTTTCCCAGGAAAAACAAATAAGTGTAAAAATTTGATCTGTTGTCAATCTGCCGGGCCGATAGCCACACTGGTATCGATTAGTGTGTTGCAGAAAGGTCTTGGATGTTCACATAATACGTTGGATAACATCTTAAATGCGACATTTAGCAGAGATATGCCTCGATAGTTCTTACAAGACATAGGACCGCATTTTTTGTGGATGGGGCATATGAAGCGGATACTCCAATCATCGGGCATGCTTTCCTTCATCCATAGTTGTCTGATGACATGTTGCAAATGCCCTAACAAGACACAACGTCCGTATTTAAAAAATGCATTAGGAAGGCTATCAGATCTAGTGGCTTTTTTGTTTTTTAAATTTTCTAATGTCTGCGCTAACTTCTTCAATACTTGTAAAAATATATAATAATAGTGCATAATATAGTGTATAATAATAGTGTATAAATAATATAATAATAATAATATAATAATAGTGCCAGGGCCTAGCTTTTCGCAACCACTCATGTTGTGTGCGTTATATTTTTCACACAATTAGAATGGACATACCGTTAAGTGGCGTATCCGAATGACAATTTATTTTGAGAAGCTTTCTCGAGACAACAATACTCTCGGATGTGTGTCAGACGTTCGCGAGAGGTGTGACCGTGAAAAAAAAAACGTTTGGTGTTTTCTGGGACTCGAGCTTGGAACCTCACGCGCAGTGGTCCGACACACTAACCACTTACGCCACGGCGCCCACTTCTTCAATACTGGGTGGTGGTATTGCGCCGTCATTGACTTGAAGCGGGTTCTCTTCTTATCCGTTAAGGAACTGCTGGGAGTATTGTTTCAACACATTAATAGTTTCCTGCGTTTCAGCGATTAGGTTGCAGCCGCTGTTATGAAGAGCCTGCGTTCCGACCTTGAAGGCAGCTGCCAGCTGCTCGACTTTCGATGAAAATTCCGGATGTTGTTGCACTGGCGAGACTCTTTGATAACCTTGAGTTGAGAAGCTGTGTGGTCCCTTTTCTTTTTGTTCACAATTTTCTTCTCTTCCCTTCTTCTGATGCGATAGTCCTGTCACGCTGCTCTTGTCTTATGCTGCAGCGCTTTCTTCTCTGCATCTTCTGGCTCCTTATTCTATTGAACGCACTCATAATCATACCAAGGGTTCCTTTTTGGTGGCGACTGGTAGCAAAAGGCAGTCACGGCCACCACCTTGATAATGTTGAGATATTCGGTCCACTGGTTGTTTGCGTTTGTGGTTGGTGAATGCACTGCAGAGAGTTTCTCGGACAGGTGCTCTTTGTAGGCTCTGGCTCCTTCTGGCGTGCTAAGGCGTCCAACCTTAAGTTTCTTCTTCCGGGCGGCTCACAGCTCCCTCTCATTGGACTGTCTGACTCTGAATTAAGCTACAACAAGAAAATGGTCAGAGTCGACGTTGACCCCTCGGAAAGTGGGCACATTCAATATGTTAAACAAGTGCCTTGCATCGATTAGCACGTGGTTGATTTTGTTGCGTGTTCTACCATCAAAGGAAAGGCAGGTTAGACATGCTATGTGGATTCTTAGCCTAGGAAGCCTAGTGCTACTTATTACCGTATTATGAGCTGCTGCAAAGTCAATTAGTTGGAAACCATTCTCTGTTGTCGTGTTGCGAAAGCTGTGTGTGCTGGTGTCTCTCTCATTACTAGTTTTATTTTTGCGTAGTAAGGCAGCTACCCCCAACCTGGAGAGCCAAATCCATGTAATTAAGCCCCTTGGATGAGGGGCCGGCTTGAGAACCGACATCCGTATTCCGCTTTGGGGATATAAGCGCTGCCGTTGGCCCATTTAGGGTTCATCCGCCACCATCTTTATTCCATAGCCCTGATGAAGTTATGAGAATCCTTACAGACCTGAACATCGAAAATGTTGAAGCAGCTCGAGGAAGGTGTCTGTCAAAATCGTCTATGCATTCCACCATTGATTCCGTCGAGAGAATTATTCTGCCGTCCTCCTTCCTTCTGATTGACATGTATCCACAAATGGGTTAAAGAATCACATGCTAGAGAAACCCGAAAAATCACATGTCTTTTCATTGCACGTGCCCACGCGTTTTAATAGCCGAATAAAAACCGCAACCGGTTGGATGCGTATATTTGTAGTTTACGAACACTAATCGTTCGAGCACTTATCAGCTGCACTCTAGTGGATTCGAGGTTTTCTCATTCAGTTGCTCGCCGTTACTTTTATTACCGTCGTAGGCCTCTATTTTTCCATATTTTTCCAGCCAGAGACTCGTTATATGGGCAGCTGAGCGGGACATCTTTGGAGGTTTTTTCTCTTGCTATAGCATCCTGGGTACTCCTGTGGCTGAGCAGCTGCTAGTGCCGAAATGCGAGGTGAAGGGTCTTATGAGCGCGGTTCTTCCTTGGTGAGGTGATCGGCTGATTAGGTAATTCTTTTGAAGGTTTTTGGTACCTGGTCCAACAGTTGATTTTAAAGTATTGTTTTTATATTGTAATTGCCAATTCAAATTTCTCTGTAATTAAAGACATATGTAGGTACAAAAATAGCTGATCACTACGTTGCCATACTCCTGTATTTGCCAAACCTCAATAATTTTGAGTTTTCTGTTGAACGTCTGGTGTAATATAGAACACGTTCAAGCGGAGGCGTCAATAGATGCTCTCACCTATAGCCGGGTTTTTTAATGCTTGGATATAGAACCCCTCGTTAAGTGTTGTAGAAATCTACAAAGAATACTCGTACATACATTGCTTTGGTAGTTTTCATCATATAAAGTGAAAACGGAAACAAAAGAATATATCCTTTGGGTATTTTTCAAGGTATAGTGTATAAAATTATTGGTTAACACAATGCAACATGTGTTTACCCATCGAAAGGATAACTCTCTCAGGACCCCACCCACTCCATCCGGGTAAACATCGCAATACTTTCAAAGTAGTATACGATACAATATATACAATAGAGGTGAGGAATGTTGTAGAAATTTCTATCCCCGAAGGTAGTGGCAGTTGTCGTTTGTTATTGCACCGGACGGTTTTGTTTATTGAAAGGAGTACAGGAAATAATACCTACATGGTCTGGCGATTTGCAAAATAATATACTTTACCTTCTCCGTCTCACTAACTATACGTCATCTACATATGCATCACTGAATGAAAAATTTAGTGACTTTCAGTTTTCATTCATAGTCCCCTCTTTCAAAACTTAATGAAAATATTGTAAATTGCCCTTTATCAGGTAAGACTGTGTACAATCTAGTAAAGACTCAACCCACACACTTGAGCTTAATGCAATTTTTTTATTGATAGCACAAATCTTTGAATAACCTCAAACAACTCACAAAGTCCAAGTAAATCGAAAAATAAAAATCCCCAATTCAAGATTTATGAGCACCACTCACCGACAAACCAATTAAGAAGGAGTTTCGTTCAAATATACCACGCAATAGGATCGACACACATCAATACATCTGTGTATGTATTTCAGCAGTCAAATATGCGTGCTCCAAGCACTAGCACATAATTCAACCTTCATTCATCGGTTTTACCATCTACGAGTATAATCTTCCAGCCTAAGTTACATTTACCGTTCACAAATATTCACATCATTACTCCCAATATCATCGCTAAGATTATATGTTCGCGCATAACACTCTGGCGGCGCCGCCGGATATTGGATTTCACAATGTATGTAATTCGAAATCACTGAACCAGTTAATCATGAGGTAAGGCGTACATATTAAGTAAATCAGATCCCGCACGCACATTAATATTTCTACAGGAAAAAAATACACATAGGGAAGCACGCAGTTGAAAAAAAAAATACGCGCAATAAACAAACAATTTCGGAACCGCCCGAAACCACTCTGTTACCCTATCACAGAGCAATCATTATTAATGTGTTTGTGCAAAATATCATGGAAATCAGTGTAACGTTTATTTTAAGCCTCCGAACCTATAAATTTATGCCTAGGGGTGTAATCTTTATCTGGCATGCAAACTGGGCGTATAGCATAATCGGAAATTGAAGTAAGGGAAAATTGGGGTGGTAAAGGTGTTGGGTACTGAAAATGAGTAGGTAAGTATGGTGAAAAGAACCGGCGGCTTCCAGAAGCATAACTTTTTAAAGTTCTAGTACCACCTACATTCAGTGGATATGCAAACACCTTGTTGCCCGTGATATTTTCTTTCATTGAGAGCACTTTCAGATGTAGTTTTTAAAAGGAAAATTATCTCAGAAGTGGTTCCTTTTGATCCTGAATGTGTCACGAAAACAATTTTATGTATTTAAGTATTTGAAACCAGTTTTTTTTAGACTAAGCCGCATCGTCTAAAGATGTTTGTAAAATTTCCGGAAAAAAGAGCAAGGAAGTTCATCAAACGATAATGTATGGGTTCTAAAGCGTACATAAAGTTCTCACCTAGCTTAGGCCTACTAACTCCTACTCGTTGGTGACCGCTGGGTGCCTAGAAATTTGGTCGGAGATTGGGTTACCCCTTTGGAAGATCTTGGGGGTTTTGGCCCCCAAGGAGCGAAAAGTGCTTTCTCACTAGAGCTCTTGGAGTCTACAGTTCCAGTTAGGTCGAACAGCTTGAGCGAGCTGCTTCGACATAGTCGGATCACAGGTCGGTAAAGAATTTCCAAGATTAGTCAGGACCTTGGAATAAAGATGGTGGTGGAGGAGCTCTGAATGAGCCAACCGCAGCGCTCGTACTCCCGTAGTGGACTACTGTCACCAGTGTACTCGGCCCCGCGTCCTAGGGGTATAACATAAGGAACTGGCCTTCCAGGTTGGGGTTTTCACGGTCAGGTTAACTTCCCTATTATAACAAAAGACTTTGGTTACGAAGCAACCAAAAGCCTTAGAAACCAATTATTTACTTATTATAAGATAACTTTATATCATATTCTTAGCACTAGTACTTTCGAAAGTAGAGGGTGAGTATTTTCTGTAAAAATAAAATTCATGCACAAAGCATACATACATATTATACGTAGTTAGAAGCTATATAGAATAGGGTGACAGACATAATATTTTCAAATTTCATATCAAGTGATGTTGATTCCATTGCTTCATCAGTAACGTCGATGAATGAAGCAATAGAATCAACGGATGTATGGCCAGACGTTATTAACGCCAATTAATTGACTCTTTTGAAATCTAGAATACATCAAAATCATTTGATTTAAGTTGATCTTCCGGCGTCATTAGTCGGTTTGGAGTATTTTAGCCAACTCGAGTTGTGGCCGTTGAAGTCGCTGTCGTGTGGAATTTGGCATTTTGTAAAAGTACAAAAAAAAAATTATGTTTGCCTTCATAAATAAAACAGCACATAATTATTGCTGTTTTTTTTATACACATATGCAATGGTCCGCTTACCCTTCATTAGGGTCGTAGAGGTAGGATGCTTAGGTAAGCGCTCCATCCTTATTGATCCTCCGCCACCGACGCCAACTCATCCGAAAAAATCACAATCGGGTCCAGGAGAGACTTCGAACTTGATCCAACTATCTATCCTTACAAGGGGTCGGTTCTCTGATGACATCATAATTATTGCAGGTTTTGGAAGCCAATGTGGGACATACGCACCACTTATCCCAACCATCGAAGCATAAGTCGTTCCATTCGAAGAAGTATCTATTCAGCATTGAGTATCTCGTATGCTCTAGTGCTATGTACATTCGATCCCTGTGAGTTATTCCAGCAACACCACCAGGATGAAGCTCAGCAGCTTGAAACCACGATGTTATGCTTTCTATAATATTATTCTATTCTATTACGCGAAAGACCAATAACTCAGCATTGACACTATATTCGGCCTTCCTTGCTTGTGATGACCAAATCATCAGTGAAGAGCAAATAACTGATCAGAGAATCTCCCAGTTTGAAACTTTCTCCATCACAGCTGCGCTGACAATCTAATCCACATGTACAATGAAAAGGATAAACGACAAAACGCACTCCCAATGGGTTCCAACGCCCGCAATTAAAGGTGTTGAAGTTCATTTAACGTCATTTATCCTAATACAGATTCTGCAACTTGAAACATAAACACTATAAAAGCACAGACGATTTTCCTTGTTATATGTACGTACTTACGTACGTATATAAAAACTGAATGGACTTTTTAGGTAACCATCAATCCCACAATTCTTGTGGAATACTCCAGAGTTTACCTCGAAAAACCCGACCATATACAAATCCACAAACTAGCTGTAGACAGATTTGGAATACTAGCCATGCATGAGCTGTTTGCGCCAAATATGTATGTTAGGCCCTTCAGTTATCTTTTTATTTCAACGAAAGTCTGATCGTACACATTACTCAATACCAACTCATTTTATCTCTAGTATCTCTCGCATTGCAGAAAGAATATTATATCGAGTTCTTGAAGCTTTGAATTCCAGTCAGTTTTATGCGCTTCGGATAATGATCTCATCTTTATCAGGGTTGAGTTAAGGTGTCATTCTTAGTAGCTGAGACTTCACAACTTAACATCGCTACAATAAATAAAATAAAGATAAGGCAAGTATTTTAACCGATCTCAAGACTTAATCGAAACTGATATAATCATTACATAAAAGCTCGAAAGAGCGGGTTCTGTCCATCTGCCTGTCTATCCATTGCCCCTTCATATCTCTGTCTATAAGCTAAAAGGTTACTATCATCAAATCATGTACATGCAACTCACTTGAACCTTTATAAGATATGCTTCCTCCACGTTTTACTTTCAATTACTTCTTTGTTATGAAATAATGAAAAATATTGTCCTTCTTCTTCTTCTTCCTATTTCGGCGAGGTTATGATCCGAAAACAAGGGATCATAACCCTCATACTACACCTCATTTCTACTGATCCGCCTGTGGGCTTCACCTATTTGATCTCAGAAAATATCGGCAGGCCACCCGATTTTGGATCACTCGATACCGAATGCCGATGCCGTTGCATTTGCATGATCCAGGCGTTTATAGGCCTATCTTTTCTACATCGCGTTGTCTTTGGAACGTTCATTGATATTGGCTTCTTAACAGGTTTACATGATCTCATTT
The DNA here is from genome assembly GCA_945910035.1 of Brachypalpus laphriformis. NCBI lineage: Eukaryota > Metazoa > Arthropoda > Insecta > Diptera > Syrphidae > Brachypalpus > Brachypalpus laphriformis. Next base: position 43,865,931 of record OX246753.1, read on the forward strand.
TTGAACGTGGCAATACCAGCTGAGCCGGTGGCGCTCTATTTCTCGTAAGATGGTTTCCTTGATACCAAGGCTTCCACGAATCTTCGTACTTCTTATTCGATCAAAATTTGTCACTCCTGCTGTCATACGAAGCATCTTTATCTCAGCTGCCGTTAATTTACTCTCATACTTTTTGTACATCGTCCAACATTGTGAACCGTATGTGAGCGCTGGACGTACAACTGCAGTGTAGAGCCTTCCCTCAACTTAGTGGGAATTTTTCTGTCACAGAAGATAGCGGAGTTTTCTCGCCACTTCATCCACCCTATGCTTACGCGATGATTGATATCGTCCTCACAGGTTGCTTTGCTATTGACCATAGATACCAGATATTTTACTTTTCGCACTTTGGAAGCACTGTTCCATTCAAATGAATGTCTGAAATAGGCCAGAGTGGATCAGAGAACGGGAACCACCAGGAAGAAGGTAACATTCCCTCCATGGATTCGGCATTGGATCACCTCTCATAAATTTGGAGATGAGAATTCTGAGCCATCTGAACCCGATGTCTCCCATCATTTTCCAGAACTCAGAGGGCATCTCGTCTAGACCAACCGCTTTTCGTTTTTTGGAGTATCTGATCGTCTCACTAACTTCTTCGACTGTAATGTCGTGTATTTCTTCATAGTCAGGAGTGGCTCTTGGAAAGCATTGACAGGGAAACTGTTCATTCAAAAGTTCTTTACAATACTGCCGCCATCTCTGCAGAGTTTTGTCATAATCCACAGATGCTGGCCATGAGCATTGTTAATGAACTTTGGCAAACGAATCTCCTGAGCATTCCTCCTTCTTTGGGTGGCTATTTTGAAGATGGTTACGCTCTTGTTCATGTTGTGCCGTCGCAGCTCCTGGATAGCCTGGTTTTCATCAGCAACCGGGGAAAATATTTTCTCCAGCTTCCGATACAGCCATCCGTACTCTTTGTTTGAAGCTGCGTGCACTTCTTCTTCGCTTTTTCTTGCAACATCTGTATTCCATTTCGGGGCGAGCTTTTTCGTCTCTATTATTAGAGGGACACTTTGACAAAGCTTTAAAAGCCGCTTTATTCTCATTTATCACCTTCTTGGCTTCATTTCTTCACCACCATGTTTCTTTGGCGTATTGGTGATGGCCTTTGAAGCTCCTAGCAGTGATTTGGCCTTCTTTAAGCAAGTTCGCTGTAGGTTTTGTGCTCTGCACTCTTCGTCCTCAGCTCCGTTGATGATGTGAGAGAAGGAATTTTTTATCACGAAAACAAAAACCTCGTCTTTTCTTTGTCCAGATTGTATCACTTGATTTTCTCAGGAACCCTTTTTGTTTGCGTCATGTCTTCACCAGGAAGATTCCTGGTGCCGTATCCCAGTCCTCAATGGCAGTCTTCATAGTCTTCGTTTGACTTCCCGACATGTCCATTCAAATCTCCTCCAACAAACAGAAACTCTTCCTTTGGGATGTTCTTAAGAAGATTGTGGAAATCTAGCCAAAATGCATCTTTATCCCTCTAATCGCACTCAATTTGTGGAGCATATACACTAACAATATTTCACACCTCTCCTTGTATTACTAGTTTGAGAGACATTAAACGGTCACTGGACTTCGAAATGCTCAAGACATTACCAAGTAGCTCTGCTACAAGGATGATACCGATTCCATTCCTAGCCTTTTCAGTTCCGTTGTAGAACATCTTGTAATCTTTGCCCTAACGTCCAAGAACTGCGATTTCCGGTGTTTTGCCATTTCATATCTTGGACACAGAAGATATCCACCCGTCTTCTATTCATCATCTCTTCAAGCTTGTAACTTCGAAGAGTCACGCTTGCAACGTTCCAACTCAAAAAAACAAATATTTGGCGCAACAGCTCTTTAAAGTGCCAGGGCCTAGCTTCTCGCAACCAATCATGTTGTGTGCGTTATATTTTTCACACGAATGGAACATTCCAACTCGCGACCCTCAAATTTCGTCCAAACTGTTTACTTTGTTTACTGTATACTTTGCTAGCCCCCGGAATCCGTATAGCTCTGACCCGAACATTTCTGCTCGGTCCAGGATCAGTACCATGCACAGAGGTGGTAGTGCCTGGCGGGGTAGTGCGTTTCCTTTTAGCAAGTATTACCATTATGATAGAGTTTTGCAATATTACCATATTGCGATGTTTGCTTATTTGGTTTGCTTTGTGGGCGCCGTGGCGTAAGTGGTTAAGGTTAGTGTGTCGGATCTTTACGTATGAGGTTCCAAGTTCGAATCCCAGAAAACACCAAAAAGTTCTTTTCACGGTCCCACCTCTCGCGAGCGTCTGACAAACATCCGAGAGTATTGTTGTCACGAAAAAGCTTCTCAAATCGCCGTTCGGATTCGGCATTAAACTGTCCCTTCCATTCGTGTGAGAAATATAACGCACACAATATGAGTGGTTGCGAGAAGCTGGGCCCTGGCACTTTAAAGAGCTGTTGCGCCAAATATTTGTTTTTTATTTTTGATGTTTGCTTGATCTGTCTTCTAAGACACAGGTGATCTCCAGTCGTGTCAACCCACGGACTCGCATGCACACCTGTAGTAGTGTATGTGTCGCTGGGCTCACTTGGGTGTTATATTGCCTAGATATGATTTGTCCCCTTAGTTGACTTTTACGACAAGCGGGGGCGCTGCAGTGATATTCTTAATCCATCCCTGCGCCAGAAAAAAAAAAGTCCAATGTCTTAAATTCCAAAGCAATGGGTAATAAATCTAGTTTTCTGTTAAAGCAAAAAAAAGTATTAATTCTGCAAGATTCCAATGCAAAATGTTTTTGAGACATTATTAATATTAATTGAACGTTATACTAGGGTAATCTTATGTAACAGAATGAATAGTCTTTGGGAACAAGAGTATGTAACTTGGATGGGTTATTCTTAATATTCACTTATTACATGGACATCTAACATTTGATGTGTTATTTCTCTAGCTTACACAGGATGTTCTTCAATCTGTGACATCCACACAAAATTTGTATTCACATCAAAATTTAAATATTTTCAGTTCAATGAACATGTTTGCCCTGCATTATCTTACGGCCACATGTGAAATTTGCTGGAGCCGAGTTTAATTTACTGAAAAATATTTTCGTCCCTGAACGTTCATCCAGCGGTGTGTTTAATGCTTTTCCTTAAAAAACTGTTGAGGCAGACAATATCAGTAGTTCTTAAGGGAGTAAATGCCTAGTACAATAGAACAGATCCTTGCGATGCTAGAGACGATAAGTACTCCTTTGTGGCTAGGTGTATATGTATACAAACAATTTATCGGAGACTAGTTAGATCGACAACCAGAAATTCTGCGAAGATTTTTTTTTTGTGTATGGTGACATATTGATTCCAATTGGACATATTGAGTCGCGTCTTGGACCCTTCATATTTCATTTATTTTATTTATTTATTATAATCATATCATTTTCCTATTATAGTAAATTAACTCATGTAGCTTCCTATGCTTCCAGGGATTCCATAAGTATACTACGAAAATATATTGTACTCGCTCGTTCGTCTGTTCACATGTTTGTCAAATCTTCCAACTCCTAACCTAAGCTTCATGGCTGACTTTTACGCATAGCACACAAAATATTAACCTCGAAATACAGCCGCAGAAATTTTCCAAAGAAATTATTATTAGTCAGGTGGCCCTACTGCAAGTAAATCGAGCGGCTATATTTGCATGTACTTGAAAACATAGCCATGGACAAGTTTTTTTTCAGATGACCCGACCTTCGGAGAATTCACTTTCGAGATATTTATGTGCACCACACGGATAGCTACATCAAAGCAGATTCTTTCATTTTACTGATAATTGTAATGGATTTATATAAAACTTAAATTACTAAGGTACCTAAAAAATCTATGATTCTCTATCCTTCCGTTAATACTTTGAAGATTTTTGCAATAACGAAAAGCTAAAGGTAGAGGACCGTTTCCATTGATTCAACTTTAATAATTTCTGCTAAGTATTGCTGAGATATTGAGGGTTGATAGTTACCTTGTATTGCGGAACCTATTTAAATTTTCCAAAAGAATCATGCTGATGGACTTTTTGTAGTGTAGACCATATATGAACTTATGTGATCAAATTGTCTCAGCAGTACTTAAGTAATACTAGGTGCCAGACTGACTTTTAATACTTTTAGTTCTCTGTATACAGACGTTCTTTGCTTAAAATATTTTAGGAATAAAATTCTTAGCCGGTATTCATTTTAAACTACTAAAATATACTTATCACTCATGTCTACCTTTAGAAACCGATGCTAAATTCTACTACCATCGTAGGACGGGAAAAACCTCTCAAATTTATTTATCTCCTTAGCTAAGAAAACCATACTCACAATCTTAATTATAATATAATAACTACAATCTTAATTAAATGTTGTAAAAGGATCAACAGAGAAAAGAGTCGGCGAGTAAGTGGGAAGTGAGAGTGAAAAAACTTTGCTTTGAATATAAAATTAGAAGGTGGTTGCATTTAAAATTGGTATGTGGATTACGTACTTGCTTAATTAAATTGTAAGGAATATGCGAAATAGATACCTTGCAAGGATAATTGCATTAGATGAATCTGCATGAGTATGCGGAATGAATGTCTCACAAATAGTAAAACTAAGTTCCTTATTCTTGAAAAAATTCTAAAATTGTTGAAATATTTGTTTGTCCTCTACAAATTTCAAAACAGGTCAAGAGTCCTTAAAGATGTACCCATCGCAAAGTACTACTACCAGTAGTATTTCCCGAAGAAGACAATTAAATATTTTATTTTACGGTCTGCTATCTTCTGCGGTTATCTTTTCGACGTTCTGTTTCCATTGTCTTACTTTCATAACTATTTCAAGTGGACTTTTATTTCCTCCAGGTTTTATTAGCTGTTCCTTACCGCACCACCTCAGTAAATAGCAAAGGTCTCGACGAGAAGAGAATGCCACAATAATTTTTTGGTGTTACTCCTTTAGGCATCGTGAAAGGGGTTTTTATGTCCCTTTATGTCACGTCCTTACCTTCAGTAGTTTCGCTTGTTAAATAAATAATACCAAATGGCTTCGCCTCTCCACTGACAGTCGTTACCGTTGAAATTGTCAAACAAAAGTCCTTTACCCATCGTGTCCAAGGAATGCCTTAAAAATAGCATAATAAAAGTTTTACAATTTTTCTTGGTTGCTATTTACCCTGATGCAGTTGGAGAGTTTATTTCGAGTGAATGGTGACATTAAGATTAGCTGTTGTAGAAGGGTGTTTATTATAAGGATAAAGATTTGAGTGCCAAAATAAAATTAATATTTTTTTCCTTCGGTAGAAATACTTACATTATATAAGAGGAAGGTAAAAAGAACAATATTTTGGACTGAATATCATTTTAACACTTGAAGTTGAGCAATATTTTTATGGTTCTCCTTCAAAACTTAATTCCAAAGAAATAAGTCCTTTACTTTACGTTAAGCTGCAATAACTCGAACATCTCGAGAGAAGGCTGTTTTATTGTAAGTATTACAATGATTTATGGTATTTCGTTTGATTTTATTGTCGATGATTATTGCCTACGCTCTACGCGTCATATGTTCTAATCTTCTGCCGGGAAAGATTTTAGGTACAGTTTAATGGTAATGATACTAATTGACTTCTTGTGGCACCTTATAGTGGATGAGATCTTGGTAATACTGAAACAAAACGGGTTCGTCGCGATGGCTTATGCCGACGATGTGGTTATATTGGTTTCGGGAAAATTTTCTCCAGTTTTAAGTAAAAAGCTTAATCTCGCACTACAACTAGTGGATAACCGGGTCAGTAGCAAAGGGCTGAGAGTGAACCTGTTCAAGATGGAGGTGGTCATTTTACCTAAGAGGAGATCAATCCCCACCTTCAGACCCCCAAATATCGGTGGTATTGGACTAAGTATCTCAAGTTCAGCTCAGTACCTGGGCGTGATTCTCGATTTCAAACTAAACTGGAGGGATAGCATTGCCGAGCACATCAAAAAAGCAAGCGTAGCTTTCTATTCTTGCAAAAACACATGAAGCCCAGGAATAAACCACTCCTTAAGAATAAACTACGACTGAATCGTCTTTTAGGCCAAGGTCACAGATATAATGCAGGATGCTGAAATTATACGTGAGAGTAATATCGTTGGTAAAACGATCAGTGTCTATATAGACAGCCAGACAGCCTTTAAGGCTCCGGACTCGGCTGTAATTAAGTCGAGACTTGCGATTACCTACAAATTACTCTTAAACCAGATATCTAGAGCCAATGTGGTGACCCTCTGCCGGGCACCAGATCATATGGATATCGACGGAAACTAAGCGCTGATGAGCTTGATAAGAAAGGGTCGACACTGCACTTATCGTGGTCCCTCGCTCTTGTGGTAACCCCAATCAATTCCTTACGGAAGAAAATAGAAGATGAAGCCACCGGCCGAGCAAACGGACTCTGGGTTCATATGGAAACATGCGCAACGGCCAGTGCACTATGTCCGTCCTTAAGCAAGAAGAGATCAACCTCTCTGGTAAAACTGGCATGGGTCGTTTTCGGCATAATTACTGGTCATTGTGCCATTGGCGTTCACGCGGAGCGAATCGGTGTGCTGCATAACGACTATTGTAGAAGTTGCAGGGACGAAGAAGAATTTGATTCTGTTCTTCACCTGCTGTGTGATTGTCCTGCCCTATCCGTTCGAAGAATGCGGACTCTTGGTAGTTACTTCTTCTCGGAGCTGGATGACTTAAGTTATGTAGAACCGACAGACCTCCTGAGATTCATATCACTATCTGGGTAGTTCTAACAGCGGACCAACTTTACACCCTTTCCGGCGTTAAATGATTGGGCACAATGGACCCAAACTCTTGGGCTAAGTAAGCAGTGACTCCTTTGTCACAAAGCGCACATCTACCTAACCTAACCTAGCTTAGGTTTGTCGTCCCCGCGCTGTAACATAAACGTATTTTTATCTAAAAATATCTTACTTATTTCTTTATTTATTTCATTATGTTATATTTTTTTTTTTCAGCAATTTGTTGAAACTCTTTTGGCTACGAGTAAACGCTGTATACTTAAGCGTTTTTAACTAATTTTTTCCAATGATTTTTAATTGAGGCTGTGGAATATGTTAAAGTAAATTGTACACCTCTGCATACTTACGTAATCCATTATGCAATTACTTAATACATAAGTACTCTACACTGATGCTATGACTGATATAATAAAGATTACGTCAGTGTCGTTGTAGCCGTTGCCTTGTCGTGTCATTTACTGGGTGCATTAGCCTAACATGGTATCAGAATCCAGAAAACCGGAAATAGAGCAAAAAATAAAAACTAAATTGAAAATGCCTGCCTGCCAACCCTAAATCGTACTGGAAATTTTGTAAAACCGGGTTACCTAGAAATAAGCGATACCAACATATACATTGTGCATACATAAATCGGATGGAGAAATTGGATGCAGAGATATCAGTGGTATGCAGTAGCAAAACAATTGGGGAAGAAACGACTAGAGAAAGCAGCACACTTTATACTGGCACCAGACGCCACGGGCATAGATATTTGGGCTCAGTGAAGCCGCCAGAAAGGAGGTAAGCGTATTACAATCAGCATTCGTCTTTGACTACATTACCAAAATTAAAAACCAAACACAAAACTGTGAATTCAATTTTCTTCGGGGTGAGCTTGTTCGAGGCAAGATAGTAATAAGAATTCGTAGCGATACAGCTAGAGAAAAATTACTCTCTGAAGAAAATCTGACGTAAAATCAGGCCATCAAAATGTATAAGGCTAGCGAAATACCCACAAAGCAGTTAAGCTAAATGCACAAAGAGCAGGAAATAAATATAGTAAATCGACAAAACCAGTGTAGAGCATACAATGCTATTTGTCATTCATGTGGGGGTGGTAATGGTGTAGTGATAACGTCGTCAATTGTCCCGCTAATGATTCATGATTCAAATCTGGACGTCAGCAAGCCGTTGTCTCGTCGTATCATTTACTGGATGCATTGGCCTAACATAATACAAAACAAACGAGAAATTCTGCTGGAAGTACCTTCTTCTTTTTTATGCAGAAATAAGAAATCAGTGTTTGCCAGAAGACTTTGTATTATCTTTTATTAAAGCATATAAAAAAATCTTTTAGATATTTTCGTTTTGTCAGTCTTTTTGAAAAAGATATACATGTACAGGAATAGCAGAATGAATCTAGGACACAGTATTCTAAATAATTTTTCCAGAATCGAAGGTAGACATTCCCAGTTAGCGGAAGATATGAAAACATTTGTCAATAAGCTCTCTCAAGCGAATTCTACTATTTTGAATGTGCAATAAGAATGTTTACATATTAAAAACGCACCTTTTCCAATATTTAATAAGAATTTGCACTAGAAAACCGTATTTCAGTGCAATTTAAAATACATACATTCCTGCTTTTACAATCTCACCAAGGTTAAGGTAATTCCTAGAATCAGACGAAACTTTATGTCAGGACTTATGCCTTTCAAGCACTAATAATTATCATCACCTGCCATGGGTTATCATAGTCATTTACTACACAGCTTTTCCTTCATCTGATAGCATTCGAACTTTAGAACTTTTTTTAAATGGCCAAGAACTATTACCCTAGACTTGAAATTTTAGAATAAAGCAGAGGAATCCTGGATAATTTTCTAGGAAACTGTGCCATGCTAATCTAAAATAAAAAGGTGATCTAGTTTGAAAATTACAAACAACACAAGATAACTCATTTATTGTGCACATCATCCACCAAACTCATTTATTCTTTCTGCTCTTTCGAGCAAAAAATAATTTAATTTTCAATTTCGCATATTTAAAAGCAGTTTTACTTCAGTCAATATATTGTACATATATACGAGTATGTAAGATAAAATCATCAATATGAAAATACATTAAGACAATTAGAGATAAAAAAACCTTTCTTAAATTACTGAGTTTTTTTCAGAGAACAGAGTGTTCGGAAAACAGTTTAATAATTGCATCGCGATATCTTAATTACGAGTAATCACCTTATTCTGCATGCCTGTAAATTTATACGTGTTTTACTGCATCCTTTTATTCACAACCAGGAAAATTTGCATGTATTTATTTTCTTCCTGCAGCTTAAATGAACAGCGAAACCTGCATAATATTTATGGTTGCTACTATTTCAACATTAAAAAACGACAGTATTACAAAAGGATTTCTTTTCTTATTACGATTGAGTGAACTCATTTGTAATGCTCATGGCATTAAGCGAATTTTCGTTTTTAATTATTGAATAATTTCCCGTAAAGAATGCATTAATTTTAACTCGAATTGCAGTAAATCTTAAATACACAGTCGGTGTCGAATTCTTCTGTAAATTCAAAAGTGTTTAAACGAAGTAATTATACTCAAATTGGCAATTTGTATTTAAACTAAAGGAAATTAAAAATAAATTGTTGGCAGCAACGAAATCATTTAATTATTTAACTTTAACGTTTTAATTATCCACGTTGTATTTATCACATTTGTACTTCTTCGTATTTACAACGAATAATTAAATGTAAATAATTATTTTAAATGAAAAAATCAGTTTAAAATTGAACCTGCTCTCACAAGCGTGATATGTGGGAGTAAGTGTTAGCACTTACCACACTTGTCAAAATAAATTTGTATTGCCAGCATTGTATTATTTACATGTTGAGTCGTATATAAATTACATAATACACTATATTTGAATTACAATAAATTTGTATTACGAAAGAGCATATCAAAGGTGTTGAGAAAATTAAAGAAATTGTCTACAATAAGCACTTATGTTAAAAAATGATTGACCTTATTAGTAAAAAAATTGTTTAAAAATAAAAATTATAATAATAACTCGAAAGGACAATATCGTAGTAATACTACATACACTTGTTCTTTACTCTCGATTGCTCCGAAGTCATTTAATACGATATGGCAAAGTCCTATGAAAAATTTAAATTATTATTGAAAGCAACTCCATAAAACCACAAGAAATGAATGTCCCTATCCATAAATTGAATTGACCTTTTACAATATGTACTTTATATGTACCAGTATAGCTTTTATCAGTCTATATTTTAAGTGAATAAACACTCGTAATTTATTTTTAACAACCAAAATAGAATAAGTGTAACATTATTCATTATCGACATTCTGAAAGCATCCGGTCTGGTGCAAACACATTAATTAAATTCATGACATGGCGTATTGTTTGTTCATTGCCTGCTATTTATGGTAAAGGGAAAACAAAATGACCAAAAATAACGCGTGAAAAACTTTTCCCGATTTATGTCGGTTAAACAATATTGCGGATAATAATATTAAGAGCCTTACAAACAATTTAAGAAAGAATACTGTAGATTTACAAGAAGAGGGAAAACGAGTTTTGTTTTGAACCCATATAACTTCAAATTGCATTTGATCAAAATAGCCGAGCACTTGTCAAAACAGAGGAATTCTAATTTAGTGTTGGTAGCTGTGTAACCTTTATTATGCAGAATGTAATGAATGGTTTTTCAAGCTAATTTAAAAGAGTTTTGAATCTTCCATACTACGTTTCCTTCCTCTTACATTTATATGACCTAGCTTTTGAGCGAATCAATTTTAGTTAATTTAATTAGCTTAAAATAATGTAAAAATAGACAACGTTATTTAAATAGCACTTCTGAAGTCAATACCTTACTTTTAATTTAAATCATTTCATCTCCTTTTATTCTTTTAATATAAACTATCAAGGCCACAATCAAATGTAAACCTTTTTGATCAAGGCAGACAACATACTATAGGTACATCTAATAATGCTAATACATTTTTAGTATAGGTTCATAATCCAACAACATTGATGCTATGGTTGGGCATAAATCTTCACTCAAATTAACCTTAACAATTCCCAGGAAGCTTCTCCCTTGTCACCTCGCTGGCCACGCAACGAAACTATATTTGGACCAAGGCAGCATCACGGTATGAAGGGTTTATGGCTACACACTTTATTAAGGAAATTGTGAAAACCAAATCCGAGCGTGCATTCCTCCCGAGTCAATACTAAGAACTAGTTTTCTTCCTCACCTAAAACCTCTTGGTGGAAAAATAATGTCAGTGGTATCGGGATACCTACCATATGAGTTCCAGAATTCCGGTCTACATACACACTTAACAAAAAAGCAATTGAAGATTTTTCTAAAAGGAGATTGTACAGAAGTGCAATACCAATGCACACCATGACTTATGGAATAGCACAAACACTAATCTCAAAGATGAGACTTTCTTCTAATACCGAAAAGGTACTAGATATAGATGTAGATGTATGATTTGTAAGGTGCATGTGCACTGCGATATTGAGTAAATCTATTGTGCCCCCAAACTAGGCATCTATTGGATGATATGCTTGATTAAGAGCACTTTCTCTAGTCCAGCTGCTTTGATGAACCGGAGTATCTTAAGTGAATCCAGCTAAGGTAGTTCCGTCTCTGATAGGAGATAGGCATCTAGGTTATATCTTCTTTTGTGGATTAGTGCTTCGTATTCCATAGGAAGGTATCCTTATGTTTCTGCGATGACCCTGCAGATTCTTCAGTGTTCGTTCCCTTCTATTGCGAGTTTCCTAAGATGTTCCTTGAGTCTGCACTTACCCGTTAGCATTCCTGTCAAGATGTGAAAGTTGGTTTTTGCTAAGTCTTAGACAGGCTCTGCTTCTTTTTTCTTTGTAGCTTTCGAAAAGTTATTTCACCTGTCCCAGTTCGGGAATATCATCCCAATGCTTGACCCATTTGCTCCTTCTTCTTACCTTAGCTTTTCGCACATTTTGTGTGATCCTATCCCGCAGAAAGGTTCCAGTACATTGAACGAGGTGTCTGAGCCGTTACCTGCTAATGCATCAGCTGCTTCATTCGCCTCGAGGTTGAATTGCACGCATCTTTAGATCACGTGAACTCTACTTGGAATATGCTGGGGAAGATTTACAGAGATTCTGAATACCTGTTCCTTAAATAGAACTAACCTAGTAGTTTTGAAAAGGCAGCAAGTCCAACTATTATTACTAAAAGAAGACTAGAGAGTGCCTAATAAATCTTCATACTTAACATAGACTATACATAAAATTCAGTCTGCTGAATGGCTTCTAAATCTCGATAGGCAAGGACTGGGAAATCTACAAGTCAGGCCTGGTACTCTATAGAAAGATTATCAGAAAAGTACAACGTAGTTCCTAGTGCAGTCCTGTGAGAGGGGTGGCAGCACAACAGAAGTATTTAGGCTGCTGAAAGCCCTCTCTAAGACTACTCAAGTGCTAAGTATCCTCAAGTGGTACTTGGGCGGATTGAGATAATAAGCCAGTAAATCGTCTAATGGACATTAACTTCCCTAGTTTTACGCCTATCTCTGATAAATATCCTGTTTTTGATCCCATAGATTAAATTTCTGAGGATAAATAAGAAAGGGCCATCTACAGCATTAAGGCATTAAGTCCATAGGACCAGAATTTATTTTTCGTGTCGAACATCGAAATGTTTAGAAAATAACCTATAATTATTTGGGAAAGTATCTTGATGAGGCTGCCTAATACTCGGGATCATATCATAGTTTTCTTACGAAAATCAGAAAAAGTCTCAAACAGTCTTCCCACTTACGTGAGTTTATATATGCGCTAGCATCTGCATAACATCTGCAGATAACATTCAATGTAGGAGTTAAAGTACAACAGGTCGTTTAAACGGTTTTTCTATGTGAACTGAAATGCTATAGTAAAACCGCTTGAGCTTTCCGCTGACCATCAAACTGGAATCATGTCTAAATAATTTAAGCGTCTTTTATATCGTGCAGCTCGGTGTGCTATTAATTTTGCACGCAACTACTTGCGCACATATACGTACATATGGACTACAAAGCAGAAGCAGTAGGAACGGGAAGTACAACATTAATTATAATACTAACAAGCCCCGGAAAGAGTGGTCGAAGTGTGCAGAAGTATGTTTTAGTACGTAGGCGCATTTCAGGCATCGATTATTCAGGTCTGCGAGTCATGCATTCCAGAAGTGCGGATTACTAGTATCATGCATGCCAGAAGTGTGGATTACTAGTGTCCTTGGAGGACCTCACATTCATTAGGGCAAACAAAAAAGAAATAACTCAGCACGTAGAGGCTAGTGTATTTATGCCGTACTTAACGTAATTTGCATGTACATATGTATATGTTGTTGCTGGATCTACCAACAACACAATACAAATTACGTAATGAGTTGCCCATTTCCAATAACCAAAATTCCTAAATAAGGACCACAACTCCCAGTATCGGTAAGACTTAGAACTTATAGATAATCTTACAACTTACACGATTTTATAACCAAAATAAATGATTAAACTAGTAATTTTAAATACGAATCCATATTATGCTATATTTTTTATTTATTTTTAGGTTGGTTGACATAATAAATACACTCTTATGACTTCGACTTTGACTTCTACAGCTTATAGTATGTTAATACATAATGTGAAATGGTTAGAAAATGATTTTATACCATTTAGTCCAAGACTTTCGTGAAAATAAAATCTTTTTTGCTAAAAAAATTTGTTTGTTTATTTTACTTTCGAAATATGGTTTGAAGTTCAAGTTGTGATTTCTTTAGAAATCAGAAAACAGCAATAGGAATGAAGAGTAAGTTCTATTAACTTTGCGTACGTCCTTAACCATCAAATGTGATTTGAAGCACGGAGTGTGTGTAACAAATCTATCCACATGTAACTGTCCCTATAAGTAACTACGTTACCAAATCAATACTGGATGAATAAATTTAAAAGAGGTGGAATGGGTAATGTGTGGCTTATGCTTTTCATTTGAAAAACTAGAACACTAAGTGTACGAGTACAATCTATTGTGAACGTATACTACCCAAAAACTAACAAATCTGCTTTAACAGGAAACTCACGTTTATTCAATTTCCCGGGTGAATCGATTTTCGTCAGCACATGTACTCGTAGGTACCTTGGCAACATGTGGTATTTGATATTATTGTGAAATTTCACAGCCACGTAGTACAATGAACTATGCTGTCACCCCTAGCAAATTGATTATGTACAAATTGCTTATTCAAGTATGTGAATATCTTACGAATGGTTTAAGTCGTCGGGTGGGTGATCCCTTAGATACCACACATATCCCACATCGGATTTGAATTTTACTATATGACAATAGTATGGGTACAGCAGGAGTCTGTAAAGCATTTTTATTTAAATGGAATTTTTGTTTTGTCTAAGGCACGCGAGTTTCATTTCATTTCAAGGATAGGTTGTCTGAGATTTTGGAACAAAGTAAATAAATTGGAATTTTTTATTTACAATTGTTCTACACTAGTTTTATATAAAACAAGCTACTTTCATGTCATAAGGAACTTCTAATAAAACTATAATAGCACTACGACTTAAAAAAAAATACAAGTAAAGCTGTAAAATCTCAAACTTTTTACTATTGTAATTAATGAGAAAATTGTAACTAAGGAAAGGCGAACTTAATTGCAATTGCAAATTCTTGCCCAGTAGGAGAGTACAGCGAATATCCAAATTGCCCACCATTGCTGTAAATAACGAACGAAGCGAATTAATAACGAACTTCCATCTTCTTCTTCCTTTTATCAGCGAGGCTATGATCCGAAAACAAGGGATCACAGCCCTCCCACTTCACTGCACTTCTACTGATCCGCCTGTGGGGTTCGAACGAACCTCCATAACACATTTAAATATAAGTAAAGACACGTGGTACCATACCTGAATACGAACATACGGGTATGTATATACGTTGGGCATTCCATGACTTCCGATTGAGTTTTGCCGAACATATCGTAACATGATGTGCAATATTCTTCAAATAGAGGAAGGATAATAAATAAACAAATATCTGCGCAACAGCTTTAACAACTTTAAGTGCCAGGGCCCAGCCTCTCGCAACCACTAATGTTATGAGCGTTGTATTTTTCACACGAATGGAAGGGACCTACAGTTTAGTGCCATATCTGAAGGACAATTTGTTTTGAGAAGCTTTTCCGTGACAACAATACTCTCGGATTTTTGTCAGTTTGTTGGCGTTTTCTGGGATTCGAACTTGGAACTTTGGATGGCAAACGACTAACAAAGGCCTCGTAGGGGCAGCATCTCCCGATAGGTGCTGGTCCGCTAAGTAACGAGTAGGAGCCACTGCAGCCGAAAACCTAGCAGCTCTGTTAGTAAGCCCTACTCCCACCTCCTCGTGGTGTTATCTGGGAATTTTTTCGGAAATTGCTAACGGGAGAGGACGAATGGCGAGCTTCCTGCGCCAAAAAACAGGATAAGTGTCGGTTGGTCTGTGGCCCAGCGAGCCGCAACCGTAAAACAAATCTTGCTCCCAAAAAGGAAACAATCGCCTCGGATAAGGACGGATAATTTGTTGACGACCTTTGGCTATCGGACACGGACAATGATCG
The DNA here is from genome assembly GCA_945910035.1 of Brachypalpus laphriformis. Classification (NCBI taxonomy): domain Eukaryota; kingdom Metazoa; phylum Arthropoda; class Insecta; order Diptera; family Syrphidae; genus Brachypalpus; species Brachypalpus laphriformis. The sequence goes on from OX246753.1 coordinate 43,881,396, forward strand.
GATTCTGGAACGTTAAGACTCTCCTGGACTAACTCAAGGAAGGGCCTTATAACGCCAGATTCCTCCAATTGGAGCGCGAATTCGCACGATATAAAATCGACATCTTAGGGCTGAGCGAGATAAGATGGTTCGATGCTGGGGAATACATCTCCCCAACAAAAAGCATTGTCATGCTCTACTCTGGTAAACCAGCGGGAAGTGCACGGAGTTCTGGCGTAGGACTCGTGCTAACTCCAATAGCACGTAGTAGCCTCATATCCTGGAAACCCCATAGTGACCGGATTCTGACGGCTAGGTTCCGGAGTAGAGTTAGAAAAATTACCATCATACAGTGTTATGCTCCGACTCTAGACGCGACTGAGGATGAAAAGGATAATTTTTATAGCCACTTAGGCGCCGCCTACAACCAAACGCCTAATGGGGACATCGTAATGGTAATGGGAGATCTCATTGCCAAGGTGGGTAGGGACAACACCATGCTTAAGCACGTGATGGGAGTTCACGGCGTGGGAGACCGTAATGACAATGGTGAGCGGTTTGTGGACTTCTGCAATACCAACCGCCTAGTCATCGGAGGTACGCTGTTTAAGCATAACACCTGGCATAAGATCAGTTGGATCTCTACTGATAGGCAACCAACATCCAACCAGATCGACCACATTGCGATCAGAAATTGCGCTTTAGAAATTGTCTCCTGGACGTCCGAAACAGACGTGTAGCTGACGTCGGACAAGAACGAGATCACCATCTTATGGTAGCTCATTTACGCCTTCGCAACCGCTCAAACCTGCTTAATATCACCAGGTTGAATATCGACAGGCTCAGGGTTCCCCAAGTGCGCCAACAGTTCAGGGACCATCTTGCCTTAGAAGCAGAAGCAATCAGCAGCATAGAGAACATGGATGACCACTGGAGTGCTGTGAAAAATACTTTTGCGACTAAGGCACGCACTTATGTCGGTAAAAAGCAGAAAAACCACCGCACATGGCTTTCTACAGACACCTGGAGACGGATCGATTAGCGTACAGCAATCAAGGCTCGGATTGCAGCGGCCTCAGCAGTAGAGAGAACCGAGCTTGAAGCCCAATACCGTGCGAAGGAAAAATAAGTGCAGCGTAGTGTGAGACATGACAAACGTCAACATGTCAACTCACTGGCCTCAAGGGCTGAAGAAGCAGCGAGTAGGTGCGACAGTAGGACTGTTTACAACATCACTAAGGAGCTCATTGGTGGTCGAAACTCCAAACAACATCCAGTGAAGAGTCTAGACGGTAACCTTCTGATTTCGGATGAGGATCAGCTCACTAGATGGAGAGAACATTTTGCTACAGTGCTAAATCACTTAGACGACGACGGTATGATCTTGAATTCGAATGAGCAGTTCGAAGCAACAAATTCCCGAATTCGCACCGTACCTCCCAGTAAAGCTGAAATAATAACAGCAATCAAGTCCCTCAAGAAAAACAAAGCGGTGGGTATTGATGGCATCCCTGCCGAGCTATTTCAAGCGGCGCCAAATACACCGGCAGATTTGCTGCATCCGCTTATACGTAGAGCTTGGGATAGTGAACAATTTCCACAGGAGTGGAAAGGGGGGATGATCATTGAGCTTCCAAAGAAGGGTAACTTGATAGAGTGCGGTAACTGGAGAGGTATATGTGTTCTTCCAGCTGTAGCCAAAATAATAGCTGGAATAATTCTAGAACGAATTAAAGATCATTTAGATTCAACTCTCGATGTCGAATAGGCAGGCTTTCGCGCTGGATCCTCCTGCATCGACCATATAAACACCTTACGGATCATAATCGAACAATGCGTTGAGTATAGGTCTCCGCTACATTTAATGTTTATCGACTTCGAGAAGGCTTTCGACAGCTTGAATCGAGATGCTATCTGGTTGGCCGTGCGCAGGAGAGGCATTCCAGAAAAGCTTATAGCTATTATCAAGGCTACATATGAGGGCGGTAAGTGTCACGTCGTGCACAATGGTAAGGTGTCGGAGGATTTTGAAGTCCAAAGTGGAGTACGTCAAGGGTGCATACTGTCCCCACTATTGTTCTTGGTGGTTATCAGCGATGTACTCCGTGCAGCATTGACGGAAGCTAATTCTGGAATTCGTTGGACTATGACATCTTACCTTAAACACCTAGATTACGCTGACGATGTTTGTCTACTTTCACATCGGATAATGGATCTTCATTTGATGGCCCAAAACCTAGAAGCTGAGGCAAACAAAGTGGGTCTAAAAATAAACACGGCCAAAACCAAAGCCCTGAGTACTTCCAATACCCGCGCTCAACTTAACATTGCCGGAAAGCAAATCGAGAAAGTTGATAACTTTCTATATTTAGGAAGTGTCGTCTCGGCTAATCGCGGTGGCACCGAACTGGATGTGTGCAGCAGAATCGGGAAGGCTAAAGCTGCGTTCGGAATGCTGTCCAAAATCTGGAGAAGCAATGTTATTCGCTTAAGAACCAAACTACGACTGTTCCGCTCCAACGTAGAATCAGTGCTGCTTTATGGGTGCAGTACCTGGAAGGTGGACACCATTAACACACGCAAGCTGCAAGTCTTCGTAAACAAATGCTTAAGAATCATCTTGAGGATTTTTTGGCCGAACCCCATCTCCAACGAACAACTTTATCTGAGAACGGGCCAAGAACCTATAAGCATTACTATACGAAGAAGAAAGTGGCAATGGATTGGACACACCCTACGGCGCGAAGACAACTCCATTGCGAAATACGCTATGCAGTGGAATCCGCTCACCCAGGCAGGCAGAATAGCGGGACGCCCTAGGCAAACGTGGCGCAGAACAGTTGCGGAGGAATCGAGCTCTTTAGGAATGAGTTGGAGGCAGCTCAAACGCGTTGCAGAACTCCGAACACGATGGCGTGCATGCGTGGTTGATGCCCTATGCCCCCCGAGGGGTTAAAGGATGTAAGTAAGTAAGAACTTGGAACCTCACGCACAGTAAACCGACACACTAACCACTTACGCTACGGCGCCCACATAAAGGAAGGATACTACCATCTGAGCTTGATTGACTTCAGTGGTGTCGATTTCAGTAGGGATAAGCTGAACTCATTAACACAACGATATTAAATTATAAGCTAACTCATGTTGCGGAAACTCGCTGTTTGTATCCATCAATATGAATAAAAAGGTTTCGTAAAAGTATTGTGATAGATGTCTTATGCTACATAACGAAAAAGGCATACTACATACATCCATGTATCACAAAGCTCTTTGAGTAAGACCTACTACTACTTGCGCAAGATGCCATCTGAGGATTTTGCCGGCAATCGCGTACAAGGCAAATGAATGGCGTTGCAAGTTCTGTGAGATAAGAGAAAAATTTTCTCTTTTTTAAGTGGAAAGAAATAAAACCATCTATTGTGCTCTAGTCTACAAAATAAATCTAGAAAGGGCACGAGTCCGGCGTTGAACTATTCCTGACTCCAAGTACATGCGAAAATCCAATATCGGGACCATATTTTAGTGCCCGGTAGTGGCCTGTCAGTAGAGTACCTAGATTAGGAAATCATCACCATATTCAGTATTTCGTCCTGACAGAAGCAGCAACTTAAAAAACCCTTTCAGTTAACTAATAGCACCTAACTGGGACATCCTGTCTAGCTACTGGCGTATTTCAATGCCAAAAAAATGGAAGATCAAACACAATTACCTTGAATTGAAAACATTTTTCTAAGTGGAATATTACTTGAACAAGGAGTTTCTCTCTTAAGCAAACAACAGGCCACAGCTCTAGCTGGTGCTGAAAGGTAGAATTTATATGTCCGAGACAAACGCTGAGCAGAGTTCAAAAAAGTACCTAATAGCCTCTTTATGGCTGCTCACATTCGTCATCGTTCTTCTTGCATTTGAAGGAATAACACCAACTCATTTCACAAGCTTAGAAGAAATAGTGATAAGTTCCTAAATGCAGGTGGGTACCGAAGATTAATGGAACATAAAACTGGATGAGTAAAATATTTGCATTGAACGCAATTGGAGGGAAAAATAGATAATTACTTCTGCTATTCGTAGCATATAGCTGTATATGGACTGTCCAAAATGTGGTTAAACAATAATCCCTAATCATCTACGGATGTACTCGTAGCATATATTTGGAAAATCCTTGCCGTAAAAATATGTTTGCACCATCCATACGAGTTATTTGAAAAAATCACGTCTCGAGTCATCTCTAGAAACACTTCTACTGAACTCCAAGCATCCACTCGGTCCTATTTACTTTTCAAGAGTATAACATTTCAAAACCATTTAATATATTGCTTAAAAAAAATTAGCTTAAAAGTAAATTTTAATCATGAAAGATCAAGCATCGGGCACTATTAAAACAAAAGTATGTAATGACTTAATTCGGCTATCCAAACAACATTCTGATTACTGTCGCTTCTACAACAGAATCCAACCAGGAAAATGCACCAATAAAGCATTTTTATTTCAACTTCAGTGACAGACGGTACATAAATTAAGTGGAATCAATATGCATCAGTCGATCCATGATAAAATTTATAAATATTCATGTGAAATGCTTAAATCCAATCATATATGCATCCTACAGCAACATATGTAGATTTCTATAACCATCTTCATATTAATCTTCCATGCTGTCGGCTTCGAGCCCAGAATAAATACTCAGATTTTGATGCTGCATTTGCAATGCAAAATTTCCTGGAAAAAACTTTTATCCTGAGTGACTACTGGCTAAGCATATTTATATGCATACACGAGTGTGACTGCTAACGAGGTATTTTAACGATAGTTGCATTTTTATACAATTCATTCATACAGGAATCCTCGCAAAATAAAATGGATTTTATTTTTAAAGGCAACTGCTAAGTCATATACCTGCGAAACCTTCGCAGTGATTTTGATTTCAATTTGACCAAGGTCTTGGAGTAGACACTGATTGAATTATTTCCAAACAGCCGCCCGTCCGCAGTATATGAAATCCCAAATGTCCCGATTGACAGAGAAACTGCTGAGTTGAAGACATTGACTTCAAAGATTACCCTTGTCTTTGTAATAAAATCATAGAATGGCTCTGGTTGATATGATTCCAGTATGGCCGTAGTACTTTCCCATATCATGCTCGTAAAATTCTCCTAAAAAATGTGATGATTTACTGAGGAAAAAAATAGCTACCAAGGAGCAAGAAAATATCACAACTGTCAAGGACAATCGAATCTCAGAGCACACATGAAGAGTTTTATGTCATCAGTAAGAAAGTGTAACGGGTGTGCTAAAGTTTTAAAACACTCCTACTTGCCAGAAATAAAAATGATGAACGTGGTATGGCCTTCTCTTATCGGAATTTTATTAGGTAACCATAACAACATGCTTCCTCATAAAGGGATTATAAATTTTCGGTAGACAAATAAATTCACATAGGCGAAGATGAATGCGCAATATATCACCAATCCCGATCTATACTTCATAACGTTTCGATGGTTTTATTGAAAATACGCCAATTTCTTACTCAATGCATTCCACGCAATATTTCGAATTAACTTATTTATTTCGACACGAAAGGACAAAGGGTATCCAACTTTGTAATTGATGCTCAAAAAGCATGGGAGAAAATGAATTAAAATCGCGAGTACAGCAGTCATTAATTATTGAACCAATGAGAACGAAAAATAAGGAACACTAGGTGGGAGTGAGCAGATATGGTTCACATATTCAATCGTCGGCACAGAATGGGGAGTTAAACCTTGTCCTTGTTTCCAACAATATCCGAGTAATTATGAAAATCATATGAGAAAAAAAATGCAGTAATGAAGAAGATGTTAACAGAGACCGCAGTAAAATAAACTACTGAGCGTTTTAAGTTAATTTATTTTATTAATTCACTCAATGCTGTTTTATTTATTGAACAGCGGATTAAAGGGATGTACATTTAAATACGCTGGTACACAAAATGTCTTCCTTTCAAGAAAATTATTTACTAGATGTTAACAATGTAGTGCCTCAATATACTACCCATATCTAACTTTTACTTAATTTCCTTAAAATTTCTCTAGAAATGAAACTAATTTAATACGAATCCACTCAGATGCTTTCGTACTTAAGCAGAAATACTGCGCAAATTTCACTTAGTATTTTAGAAAATTCTTGTAAAGTTATTTGTTCTAACATACAATATAATTCAAAGGTGTTTTAAAATGCTAAGTAAAAAGTTGCAAAGCTATTTTGTGTGAAAAGACATTGATCTTCTCGATAGAATGAAAAATAATACTAATAATAATAATAATAATAATAATAGTAATAGTAATAATTTCTTTATTGAATAAACAACAAAAAAGGACTACAACTTTGACATGTATGTCGTCTGTTGGTGAGTGTTGTTCTTAATTAAATTTACAATCTCGAATAAAACATTTCAATATTATGATTTATGTATTAGCTTAGAAGTTGAATTCATCTATGAGTAGCTTCCTATATCAAAAGGAATCGTTTACAAATTTGTGGAGTGTGTTCCATTGGTCTCGAGAATTACCATCCAGTATTTGCAGCACTTCGTTTTCTTCAAGAATATTTTTTTGGAAATATTTAGCTGGTTATTCTGCTAGTATTGGACATTTTCCCATAAAATGAGCCACGGTTTCCTCCTCATTCAAGTTACATAATGAGCATTTTCTGGCTTCTCCCCTTCTGTATTTGTTTGCGTTTAGTCCAACCAGTCCTGTTCTGATTTTGAAAGTCCCTGAAATTTACGAGTTTTTGAATGCGCCATTGAAATATGTGTACCCTGTATGGTGGTTTAATTTTGCCTCGTCCACATTTTTCCTAATTTGTTGAGTTCTCAAAGATTCTAGTATTGCCATTGTGTTTTTGCTCCATGTGTCTGAGTTTAGATCACAATTACCCCAGTCTACGCCTGCATTACCGCCGATTTTCTGCCATTCTTTTAACCAATATGTTCTCCTTTTTATGACTTTCTTCGATAGTAGGTATGGTAGGCGATGTACTTCATACCAGAAAATTGTCTTCTGGAGGTACTCCATGTGAAGCTTTAGTAGTGTCAGCCATAATTCAGGAACTCCCGTTCCAAGATTCAGCGCATAATTTGGGGAAAAATCAGACAATTTGAAAAGTTTTTTTTAAGGTATCTCTGGATCTTATCAGCTGTTCAGACTGGATTTAGCAATTTCTTCTCTCTCTTTCAGGTGTTCCTTTAGCGATAATCTAGGGGTCATTACTATTCCCAGGTACTTGTATTAATTTACTACTTCAATGTCTCCAGTCCCAAGTCGCCATTTTTCTGCACTGGCCCTCTTTCCAGATTTTCCAAAAATCATTATTTTGGACTTGTCCATGTTTATTATCAGGTTCCAGAGTTTGCAGTATTTTTTTAGTTGGTTTATCATTGATTGTGTGTGTTGTATTTCGTCTGCCAGTATGATGATATCGTCTGCATACATTAAGACTCGTATTAGTGTTTCATCGAGGCGCAGCCCACCTCCAAGGAAGTCGTGAAGATCATTGAGGAAAAGGGCGAATAACAATGGACTGATTAGGTAACCTTGTTTTACACCCATACTTGTTTCAAAGTACTCTGAGATTTCATTCCTGTCCCACAGTGCCGTTTTAGTTTTGGTGTACATGTTTCGCAGCAAATTCAGATATTTTGTGGATATGTCCATGTTACTGAGTTTATAGAACAGCGATTTCCTGTCAATGCAATCAAATGCACCCCTGAAATCTACGAAGAAACCATATACTTTCTTTTTTTCCGCATTTTTTATTTTGATTATACGAGTATCCTTTTCGAAATCGGGTTTGAAATACATTAAGAACTTTGTGCTTTCTTTCCCACTCACTAAGTCGATTTTGCATCATTCCAGCCAATATTTTTACAAAGGAGATTCCACGGTAATTTTGCACTCCATTTGGATAGAATGAACAATTTCAAGGGAACAGTAAAAAGAAACATACAGAATGGTCACAATCCATCTGAAACGGATAGTATGATACCCTACCACTTATGATTAAACTACACTGAGACCTAACTCTGGGGTCCCACTCTGTATTGCTATTCTAAAGCCAAATACATATATACGAAAGTGATTTGCGATTTTAATTTTTACTAGCTGATCCACCCGGCTTCGCTCGCGTGTTTCGAATATACCTATATTGCCAAATTTATTAACTACACGAAGTTTTTATAACACATGTACATATATCCTAATTAATAAAATTTAAAATGTCTTACATTTGACACTGATAAAGATTTTTTTTTTTAATTTTTACTCTAGAAAAGATCGCACACTAAAGTTTAAAACAGCGCTCCCATATACTCACACACACACTTATTCTTCTTCTATTCTATGCTATTTCGCCTCACTCACTCAAAAACACACACTATTGCAATGATAGCCACTGCTGCATAACTGCTGGTAGTGTTCTCCACTGACGTAAAATTGTGGGCGATGATATGGTTAATTGTTTTTAGCATTGCTCAGCTTCAGGACAAAAAACGATTTATACCTTAAATAAATTTCTGGCGAGTTAACTAAATTCACTTCACTTTTTATCGATTTCACATCGGCGTAGTCAAGAATCGATCCAACTAATGAGATGAATAGACATACTAATGTGTGTGGATCAGAAAACTCTTTTGAATTTCTTTTGATAAACCCAACAAGTGAGTTAGCTTTGGCAACTACATACTCAACGTAAAGAGTAAAAGTTAGCTTGTTGTCTATAATAATACCAAGGTCTTTCATTTGATTTACCCTTTTTAATGGAGTTAAATCAATGCAATAGTCATACGTGTATTGCATTTGCGATCTTAAAAAATAAATGGCCGTGCATTTTTGAATATTCAACTTTAAGCAACTGTGAATACACCAGTTCGATAGGTTGCTAAGGTCGATTTGCATCTTTCTACAATCATCTAAACTTTTTATCTTAAGAAATGGCTTAAGATCATCCGCATACATTAAGCATTGACAGAATCTTATACATGTGGGATTTGATTTTTCCCGACTTTCAAATAAAAGACGAATGCGGTTTTACTTCAGATACTAAGCTATTTATTGTATATTAAAATTAATGTTGATCGCGTGCGTTGATGCGCTTGCGTCGGTGGCCAGGAATAAACTAAACTTCCTTACGACTGCTCGTTTACATCTAAGGCACTAAAGAAGAATAAAAAATAAATAGGGAGGGAAGCTCAGCTTGTGTGTGTGTGTTCGTGGCATCCGTCATTTCATGGGATGATCTTGCTGTTTGTAATGTGGTTATTATGTACTATGTGCTAAAGCTGTCACGTCCCATTGGTTAAGTATCGTGTGCTGTCGTTTGTCCGTTCGTTAGCGGATTGTTCCCTACGAATGTTATCGTGTCTAAGTAACTAGTTGGTTGTCTATAGTGTGTCGTTTGGTAAGTTTGGCGCAATCCCACATACATTGAAAAAATATCGTCAATAAAAATGATGAAAAGTAAAGAGCCCAAATGACTACATTGCAGAACTTCAGAGGTACATGATATTGGCCTTGAACAGCAGTTATCTATGTAAACTTTTTGGAACCGACCAACTAAAAACGAGGAAATCAACCTCAGCATTGCAGAATGAAATCCAAAATGTTCCTCTTTCTTTAGCAAAATCTTATGATCCACTGAATCAAATGCATAACTAAAGTCCGTATGATAGCACCAACTTGGCATCCATTTTCAACAGCGTTGATAACATAGGATGTAAAATGGGCTAAATTTAATATTGTCGAACGACCAGAAACAAAACCATGCTGAAACTCAGACAGATGTTCTTTTACATGAAATTCTAGTTTATTTTTAACGATGCTTTCAAAAAGTCAATATCGGTATAGTGGATTGTTTGCATATTCCTCTGTATTTTCCAATATTATTCTTGGATCCAGATTTAAAAATTGGAACCAGAAATGATAGTTTCCAATCGTCGAGAAAAATACCAGATGAAAGAAATTCATTCAAAATTGTGAGCAATGTATACACAGCGAATCACAAGAGTTTTTCAATACAATTGTCGGGATACCATCAGCACCAGGCTTAGAATTGGGCTTGAGAATGCGAACAGCAGACTGTACATCCAGCAAATCTAAAACTAGTAGGCCAAAATCAATTTTGGACATTGAATACAGTTGCAAACTATTTAATTCACTGCATTTAGAGAAAACTGATTCAAAAAATTGAGCAAATAATTCAACTGTTGTATAAGTGTCATAGGATTCAACATTTTTATAAACCATTGTTTTGGGCAACCCAACAGAACATCTTTTATGGTTTATAAATTACAGAAATACTTGGAATTATGTTTTAGCTTATTTTCCACAGTGTTAATTTACAAATTATATATATAAATTAGGACAGTAAAATCCTTCCGCAGCTGCCAAAACAGATCTTTATCAATTTCATTTCCAGAAATTTTAAATTTTTTATATGCCTTCTTTTTTAAATGAAGAACCATGGGGTTTCGAAATGTTTCTCTGCACCGAGCATAGAACAAACGTGGTAAATCTAAATTTCATAATGGCAGCAAAACGACTGTACATTTCAGGAAGACATAGATTTTCAAATTTACGATCCCAATCAAATGAATTGAAATATGAATTTATTCCACCAAAATCACATTTTAAAAAGTTAAAGACCTATCTGAAATCGCATCCCTCTTATGATAGTTATACATCTCAATTTCAACATATATTATTAGTTTTGAAGAAACCGTGTTCACAGGGAAAATTGTCTTTGCTTTTATTGTCTTTAAGATTGCTATTCTTATCCATCCCATTCCATCGCGCATAGGAGGTCCTTGCGCATTGAGGTTTATGGCAAAGTTTTTTCAGACACTAGCAGACTTCCTCCTGGCTTTTAGTGTCTTTAAATAGCCTCTCGAAACGCCTGGGAATCTTAAAGAATCTTCCTCAAGAATCTCAGACTGAGCTGGGGGACTACTATGCACTTCGCCACGGATCTCATAATTTGCGATTCATTCAGTTCGCTTGGCGACAATAATGGCAACTGTGCTATACAATTGTTTGGAATATCGACTTTCCAAAATATTTCCATATTTTCCGTGATATTTCCACAAATCCTTCCACTCATCTGCCAAGTGTCATGGAAGGAATATACAAAATATGTATCGTATTTTCAGTCGATCGAATGACATTTGCATTTAAATAGTTATGCGAATATAGTGAATTGAAGTGCGATAGCGTTCGCCCGCGAATCGCACAGTACCAAATTGGTCGTTAATGTGATTCGCGAGGAAGTACATACTAGGCCCCCTGGTTTTGTGTAAATATTTTTGGTGGACTACCTATATTACAAAACATGTTTCATTAGCATAATAAGACAAACATTTATAAAGAATTCATCTTTCATTGTGATTTGAGTTAAAAACAAAAGTTGATTCATAAAATAGTTACATTTTCAGTGAAATGGACCGGTTGTTAGAGAAATCAATGCCACAACTATTTTGTAAAAATGAAAAATGTAAAAAATGCATTACTAAGAAAATGTTTGCGGATTTTAAAGAGGTTTAAACATGGAACCACCGCATGTATAAAATTTCATTCCAGTAGCTCGAAATCGAAGCCCCAAAAAAGGTGTCATACTGACAGATGGACGAAATTGTTTGACGTGATCAATTCTCAACAGCCTGTTGAATTATTATTTTGCTATGCCTTTATTAAAGCACCGCGTTTTTAGCGTATACTCGTATCTATGGAGCCGATAAATGAAATTTGAACAAAATCGTTACAATCATTGTGGAAATTACAATTTTTAAAATCAGCCCTATGAAAATTCGGTGATTTTTTAAGTAAGATCACAAATTCCGATATCTTTCTCACTGTGGTTTACTGTCCCCAGATTTGAAGCTAAAAGCGAATCGCTTCAGACGTTTATGCAAGCAAACGAACAGACAAACAACTCTACTGGATTCCTAGATCCACTTTTTTTCAATTTTTCTAAAGTCTTCGTATCGATTTTGATTAAAATTTCAAATCAATCTATATCCATACATACAACAAAACTGTGGGGGTCGAATATTATTGCATTTCTGTGCACGTAACACACAGAAGCTACTGCGCGGATTTTGATGAAACTTAGCATAGTGAGTGATAGCTTATATTCTGAGTCAACATTTAGGATATCTTTTATCTAGGGAAATGAAAGAGTTACTACAGAATAGTCAAAATCTCTCCATACATATAATAAAACTGTACATATAAAATTGTTTCCACAAGCACTACGCAAGAACTACAATATACGAAATTGAACGCGGTTTTCGCAGTTGCATTGCTTAGAGTCAAACATTTAAAATGGTGCATGTTTTATCGTTCTCAGCATCGTTTGGCCTATCCACAAGAAAGAAGACCCCCTCAACTGCGCCAATTGTAGAGGCATCAGTCTAGTCAACATTGCATACAAGATCTTTTCTGCGATATTGTATGAACGCCTGAAACCTTTTATCAATACCTTGATTGGACCCTATCAGTGCGGTTTTAGGTCAGGAAAGTCCACCATCGATCAAATCTTCACACTTCGGCAGATCCTGGAGAAAACTCAAGAAGTCCAAATCGATACTCATCATCTTTTTATCGATTTCAAGGCCTCATATGACACTTTCTATAGAAAATATCTACTCGTATATAGAGCCGTGTCTAGTTTTGACATCCCAGCTCTTATCCGTCTGTGCAGGATGACGGTAGAGAACGCTCGCTGCTCCATCAAATTCGGTAATGACCTCACCGAAACCTTTGATGTCAAAAAAGTTTTTAGATAAGGTGACGCGCTGTCATGTGAGTTCTTTAATATTGTACTTGAACGGATTGTGCGGAACTCATAAGCCAACACCAGAGGCACAATTTATCAAAGTCCCTATATCTACTTGCATATGGCGACGATATAGATATTTTTGGAAGAAATCAGAGCGCTATCACCAATGCGTTTGCAAGCAATGAGGCAGAAACGGCCAAAATGGCTTTAGCGATAAATGAGGGTAAGACCAAGTATATAATGTTACCAGGAAGTTACAAAGAAAACCAACAAATTGGATAAAACGTTACAATGGGTACCTGGCACTTCGAGGTAGTAAGGGATTTTGTCTCATGGGCTCTACTACTCGTATTACTCGTAACTCTGATAATAATATCAGCGCAGAAATCAAACGAATTGCCAATCGCTGTTTTTTGGGCTAATAAGGCAATTGAACAGTTAAGCCATATCTCAAACGACCAAGGAGACTCACTAAGACCCTGATCATCCCTAAAATTCCTCCATATTCTTATAGATGTATTAAATTTTGCGTTAAAATTAAAGTTCTACTTTTAAGCCGAGGACGGAAAAAGGTGCCCGACTTGCACTACCATGCTCGCAGTATGACATAATCGCAGTATGACTGAGCTGTCTGTCAGATTATTGGCCTTCGTTCTATATCCTATTTATGCACAGTCAAGAACCCATGAGGTAACTTCGAGTAGTGTAGATAGACCACTGAATGCATGACAGATCTGCACAACCAATTGAATGATAATGTAGGCAAATGAGTACTATAAGATGCTCGAGTCATAACAAAAATGTTAGCAGAGAAGACTAACGCTTTTTTGTATTACTGTTCATTCTATCTCACTCATACATGACTACTTACACTAATTAAATACTAGTGCAATATAAGTTGTAACGAATACCCATAGCGCTTTAGAAAGTGGGCGATTGGATGTAAGGAGATTTTGGAATAATGTGACGAAAGACATTTGAGCGTTTTCAAGCCTGTTGCTGCTCGAGCTGAAAATTAGGCCAAAGGTTATGACCTTTAGTAGTTCAGTAGTTCATGAAATGATAAAAAATTGCTAGGACTCATAAAAGGATTTTAAAATCACCCAATCGGCCGAAGAGGCAAAGAGTTTTGTTTTTCCAAAAGTAAATGGATCCCGTAGGTGGAAGAAAGGTTTTACAGTCAATGGAATAGCTCAATTGAGTAATTTGCGTGGATCAAGAGAAGTAATGAATGAGAAAGAATGAGGAAAATGGATCTAAAATCGATGAAATTAAAAAATGCTTTGGAGGAGCTTGACTTCGTGACAACGAAACTTTTAGAACAGTGAAAAGGTTCTTGAGGATAAATTATGAAAGTAGTGTCTAAAGATGCATAGCAGCAAAAGTAAGTTCGTGCTTATATTGGGACAATAGCATTAAGTTAGGTGGCTTACTTAACGCAGTGGTTAGTATGTCAAAACCTACACGTAAGATTCAGCAAAAAGTTTATCCACGGTTCCACCTCTCGCAATTATCTGAGAAACTTCCGAGAGTATTGTTGTCATGAAAAAGCTGCTAAGAAAAATTGCTTTTCGAGTATGGCATGAAACTGTCGATACCTTTCATTCTCTTGCCAGAAGCTACATCCTATGGTCTGGATAGTCTAATTTGTATCAGCAATCGCGGAAGATATTTTCTCTTGACCCTACGACAAAATATTGGAACAAAACAACAATGACGCAAAAAAAATACAAATATTTGGCGCAACAGCTCTTTAAAGTGCCAGGGCCTAGGATGACAATGACGCAAGCATCGTATTATTATTACCATGCCCAACATAACCAGTGCTCTTCAGCGCCAACTGACAAGATATATCGGACCTTCTGTTGGAAAATGCCAAATTAACATCGAAGGTATAAGCGAATCCAAAAGTGACTACTTATCTAAACTATTGTATTATTGATTAACAACATCGACATAGTCATCAGACAAATCATTTGCACCTAATCCTCGGCGCAAAAGACAAAGCAACCTTTCACTCTCGGAGATCGCGAAGAGGCTACAACCGAGACCTGTGCTTCATAATCTCTAACACGGAACTCTTCTATCGGAATTCCCGCATAGTCAGTACCGTCCAGTCCTGCTTCCATAAAAAAAACCGCGTTGGAACTTTATCAAGGCCTATTGGAATAATTTCAGCTCGACTCATGCTTAAGGTTTATTCTGCCGCTGCCCCAGAACTACGATAGGTTTGTAGGAATAGTAAACGAAACTGCCAAAAGCATATTCACAAGAAGTGCATCCTTGGTTTGGCCGAAGAAAGTAAACGACTCTTCGACAATTTTTATGTATCTGGAGACCCTGAAACAGAGAAAGAACTACTGAGATCCCTTGATAAAAAACACCAAAAGAAATGGATATCAACGGTCAACAGCCTCAACTTGACCCACTCTAGCAGGAAAGCATGGAGTCTACTACGTAAACTCAGAGAAAGCAATAGCTTGAACACCACAAGCCCTTGCATGGACCCAAACAAATTGACCAAACACAAAACAAAAAACACAAATGGCAGCGGGCTTCGATGGCATCTACTTGAACTTTCTTGCACATAGCGGAAAGAATACAGCACGATATCTAGTGAAACTCCACAGTAACATACTTGATGCAGGCATAATCCCATCGGCGTTTAGGAGAACGAAAATCAGAGCCATTTTCAAGCCCGATAAATATAGCGATGCATCGGAAAGTTATCATTTTATAGCACTCTCAGGCACCTGCTATAAACTACCCGAACGTCTTATCTATAATCAACTAAACCCTACGATCAACGATTTCAAACCTCTCGTTCAAGCCGGATTTCGTACGGATAGAAATTGTGCGGATCAGGTACTATAGGTACTCTAGGTACTCATTGACGACCCTCATCGAGGCAAGATTTGAGGATAGGCTTACAACATCCACTTCATTCGTCAACTTACCCGCAGCGTACGACCCCGTCTAGGAGGATGGGCTTATCTTTAAGCTACTGAAGGCAATCCCATGCCTGAGAATTTCGTACTTTATCAACAACCTACTTTCATGCCGCCTATCCCAAGTCTTCATGAATGATGACAAAAGCAAAATAAGAAAGTTCACTAACGGCTTGCTCCACGGCCCCCTCCTCGCTATCTTGCTCTTTAACCTTTACATCAACAATATACTTGTGACCGCATCGTGGAGATTTGGATATGTAGGTGACCTGGCAATCGCCACTCAAGATAAAAACATAGCGAACACAGATGGAACTCTAACTCTAGACCTTGAGCAATTCAATATAAATTTGCCCCACCTTATCTGCGACGCATCGCTTACGCACGGTATTGAGGGAACACACAAATGTGTTGTTTATTAGACAGCAGCAATGCAAGCTGATAATACCACCATCTCGAACCCATTATGCCAACCCTTCGGGTCTGAATTCCCGCGCAACCTCTGATCGACGCTCAACAGGGTCCGAATCAACCACGGAAGATAGGCAGACTCGCAGTTCCGTTAGGGAATTGTTGATTCTCCCGCCTGTGGTTTCGGAGCCTAACGGCAGACTATCCATCATGTTGTAGCAGAGTATAACAACCTGGCGGCATCCAAGATTTACGGATAGTGGTAACAATTTAGCTGTGACAGACTGGCTACAAAACTTATATGCACCCTTACACATACTGAAAAGAGAGACGGAATATACACATTTAAACTTCAATGACTAGAAAACGCAACGTTACGGAACGTATAAGGCACACCAAATTTATAAAAACCTTTTGCAATACAAACCAAGTGGGCGCCATGGCGTAAGTGGTTAGTGTGTCGGATCACTGCGCATGAGGTTCCAAGTTCGAATCCCAGAAAACACCAAACAGTTTTTTCACGGTCCCACCTCTCGCGAGCATCTGACAAACATCCGAGAGTATTGTTGTCCCGAAAAAGCTTCTCAAATCGCCGTTCGCATTCGGCAGTAAACTGTAGGTCCCTTCCATTCGTGTGAAAAATATAACGCACACAACATGAGTGGTTGCGAGACGCTAGGCCCAGGCACTTTAAGAGCTATTGCGCCAAATATTTGTATTTGTATTTATAATACAAGCCTTAAAACTCACGATATTATTTGAAAATTCAGGGTCATATAAAAAATTAAAAGTATGAATATTGTGAATTTCGAGGTTGTTTTTAGATGAGTGAATTTTGATTTCGAGTAGGTTGAACAACAACAAATAATTGCCTTATACATTTAATTTTCCGCAAATAAATTTCGTTGTAGAATGGAAGTGACACCCTCTCGGTTTATTACAACAGCTCACGCAATACAATACCAATTATGTCCAAATTTAGTTTAATTATACTCATCCCATCAAAATTCGTACTCATGTTTAACATAGCAAGCTCATAAATTCTCCCAAAAAAAAAAACTACTAAATTCAACCGTCATTAGACACAACGACACCCATAAAGAAACGACATCCCAAATGTGTCTGGCACGCACTTAAATTCCATATTATACGTAATTTTTCATTCAACCATTAAGCACGAGAGTCTAGAAAAACCATTAAAGATAGAATTCCATCAGATGATTCCCATGTGAAATAACGCACGTAAGCACATACACGCACAGTTCCACAAGCGTCCTCAAACAATGCTTTTCAATAAAATGGATCTTTTTTTGTCATGTTCATAAATAATCAAAATAATGGATGCTGGATGGGTACATACCCATAGACAGCAAATATTGATTTTGATTGTTGCATGAGAGGAATTTTAAATTTAATCAGACTTAACGGCTTAGGAATAAGAATAAACTTTGGAAGAAGAGAAAGCAGGACCAAATTTACTGCCGAAATGAAATGGATGGAAAATTAGTCCTCGGTAGTTACACGCTGGCTATTCGAGTACACATAATGAGCATGTGATTGTAGGTAGTAAATTAGATAGGTTATCCCGTCATTGTTTTCTTAAATATTATCTGGGATTAAATGAAAAAAAAAGTTTGCTCTCCAAAAATATAGTAATCGAGAAACCACTGAACTGGATACACTGGACAGTTCATGCGGGAATTTTTATAAAGACTAGCGTTTCTTACCTGCATTTGAATTCGGACTGAAATAATAAAAAAAAATAATACAAAAGGTATTGGAAAAAAGGAAACAACATACACAGCGTTCTTTAGCAATGTCGAAATGACTTCTATTGGATTAGCCGAAGCAGCCGTAAGTACTTGCATATGCACGTCTGCTAAACTTCGTATTAACGGGTCTCTCCACGGTAAAGGAATAAGCAGACACTCTTTAAGGACCATTTTTCAGTGGAGACGAGTTTTTTTTTCTTTATACTTCACATCTGAATAAGCTGAATTTTATTTCAGAAAACACTAGTTTACGGTCTTTTCCCTAGGTTTTAAGAAGTCTTACGATACTGCGAACGGACAGCTCATCATTAAGACGCGGAATTATATCTTCTATAAAGGAGTAAATTGCCATTGGAATTCGAGTTTCAATATACATATATAGTGTGCAACCAGGCTACATACTCTCACCACTACTAGTTCTGGTATGTATGAGTGACGGGTCTTGTAATATGTTGTCGGTGCGAAGAATTGGAATCATATTGGTTCTTAGGGCCTATCGCAATTGCTGAAAAAACGATGATGGGGCTTGATGACTATAGTACGGGATAATAGACCTGGGTCAAATGATCACTGGTGAGGTTTAGTAATCGACTCCAACAAAACAAATGCTCGCAATTACCCCCTCGATAACACTAGTAAGTATTTCTAGACAAGGGAACAAGATAGTACATGACATTTGATGCCTTCGGAGTATTATTTTGGTCGACTGTGGAAACACATTGCATGTCTGACCTGTATTCGAGAAATACAAGATGCGCTTGAAGTGCTACCGAAAATCTCGAGATGTAAGCATACAATCCAGTTTTCTTCTTCATTAAATATTACTATATACTTTTCATAGTGTCTTGTATTCCCTTGTGTGTGCTAGGGCTTTCGCACAATCGTGTACTGTTTCTGGTAATAGGCCTCAACTCTTCCCAAATTTTCCCGAACTGCCGTGCCTCCTTCTCGGCTGATCTGCACCATGTTCTCCTCAGACCGCCTGGTATTCTGCTATCCTGGGTTAAAGGGCCCCATTCCATAGCATCGTAAGCTATGAAACTGTAATTGAAATTGAGAATTGAAAATTGATATTATTGGGCCGGAATATCTATATATATATAACGTTTGCAGCTTTCTCGTGATAGCACTGATACAACGAGTGGAACTGTCTTAGCTTGGTATTCAAATCGATTGCATTGTTTTGCCATACTTTTGACAAAATTCCGAACGCGAACTTTGCTTTGGGGATCCTGTTGGCTATATCCACTTCGGTTCCAACATCGGTCGAGGTAATACTCCTAAGATACTAGAAACTTTTATTCTCTGTGCTGGCTGTCGAGTAATGCATATTTGAGCTGATGGGTTTGCTCCAAGACGGATAATTTTAGTTTTTGCAGCATTAATTTTCAACAACCCGACGACGCCGCCTGCCTCTCTACATCTGTCATTTGGCAGCATCAATGATTCCAGGACATACTATGCACACATCGTCAGCGTAGTCAATGTGTTTCAGATGAAATTTAAGAGTCTATCGAATTCCTCCATTTCCTATCGACAAAGCAACACGAAACACCTCATTAACCACTACTGAAAATCCTCTTCTGAATCCTCCCAGTGGGTGCCAGCCGGTGATAATCACCACAGTTGTTTGTCTCATGCGATGTCATGACGGTGATTATTCTCTTATCTACAAACAGTAACGAAGACACAGTGGCAGTCGACTTGGAAAGCAGGAAGAATAATTTTATTCTAATTTCCGCGTACTTGCCTTATGAACTGGCAGACTATGCACAATTAAAGAGCAAATCGTTGGTAATAGGTTTGATGCGAATTCGCATCATGTACGATGGGGCAGTAGAAATATCAACGAAAGGCATGGCTTCGAATTTCTTTTTTCAACTAATCTTGATCTGTGTAACCGAAGTAACCCCTCTACATTTCACAACAAAGTTAGAGAAGTAATCACAGACATCACCTCACTTAGTAATATTGATCAGGTGCCGAGAAAAAATTGGAAAGTATTGCCTTAAAACTCTTTCTCAGACCATTTTAGAATTCTTTTCGAAATCCCTTAAAGATAAATTAGGCAGAGTACTCAAAGTGGACCAGCACACTTCTAAATTAAACTTTCATTGACTTTGCTGTTCAGTTCGTCACTGAAAAAATGTATAAAGCCTCTACAAATTTGTGTCCCATATATTGCAATCGCAAGCCCATCAAGTCTACTTGGTGGACTAGCGAACTCAAAAATCGTAGAAAAGAGGTCAGAGGACTACATAATAAAACAGGATAAAGTAAACTGAAAAAAACTGGGCATCCTGTAAGCCCGCCTTCAATCTTTATACACGCGATATACGGATAAGAAAAGCCAAAAAAGCATGCTGCAACACCTTCGTGAAGCCATTGGGAGCACTATTGAGGCCGCTAGACTACGTACTATCCCAATCTAAAGCGTAGCGACAACTCCTGGATAGATATGAGTCAAGAATCATTAGAAATCTTAGTAAAAACACACTTCCCCGGGTACAACGACGATGAAGAAATTAAAGACATTATTACAGAACAAAGATAGTAGTAGTAAATTCGTTCAAGACCTATAAATCTGCAGGAGCGGATAATTTTATTCGTGCAATGCTTCAACATGCTCTAAACAGAATTAAATACTGGCTTAAGGTAGTCTTCATAGTTGTATTAAGGTAGGATACGTACCAAAAACCTGGAGAGAGGTGAAAGTGGTTTTCATTCCCAAAACCGGAAGATCTACCCACTCCACCGCAAACGATTTTAAACCAATTAGTCATTCCTCCTTCCTTTTGAAAAAATAGAAAGCGTTATTGATCTGCACGGAGAAACTACTCGACGAGCACAACCTATGTAGCACCCAACACGCCTACCTTAAGGGGAAGTCAGTGAAGACATGAAGTTGTCTCAGAAATAGAAAAAAGCCTCCACTGTACAGAATGCACTCTGGCTGCTTTTTTCGATGTAGAGAAATGGAAACAGTTAAAACAGCACTAACTGAATTTCGAGTAGAGACAAAGATAACCAGCTAGATTAAATGCTCAAACAGTAGAGTAATCAACTCGGAACTAGGAAAGAGTATCGTAAGGAAACGATTACGAGAGGAACTTCACAGGTGGGAGTTATCTCTTCTTTGCTATGGCTTCTAGTCTTAAAGGAATTCTGATGATTCTCAAATGCAAAAGAATAAAAACAGTGGCATATGTAGATGGCGCAGTAATCATGATCGGTGGCAAACATCTTTCAACAATCAGTAACATTATGGAATCCGCACTGAAAAATGATCCCCTGAACTGAACTAAATGGTCTAGGAATAAATCAGATAAAAATCACTAAAAGGTGAAAAATAGAAAAATGCAACTTTCCAAAGTTGAATGGAATCCCTCTGAATCTGTCCTCTGAAGCCAAGTATCTAGGAACGATCTTCGATTCAAAGCTTACATGGAAGAGAAACACGGAAGAAGAATGAAAAAAGCCGTATATGCTTTCTGTGTGTGAGAAAGGCTTTGTACGGGGGGACTTACCTCCGCACATGATCCATTGGATATATACCGCTCTTGTAATAGCCGTAATCACCTATGGAACAATTGTATGGCGGAATACAACAAAGCTAGCTACCCCAAAAATCTTATGAAGGAACAAATATTAGCACATGTTAGCATAACAGGAGCACAGAGATCAACACCTCAGACAGGGTTGAAAATAATTCTCTCCTCTGGATGAGTTCATGCACAGCACGGCTGCCAAAAGCGCAATTTGTCTTGAAAAATCAAGCACATGGCATAATAACTATATTTCTATATATATATATGTATGTATTTTCTATATTTCAAAGATATAGATGAATTGATTTCAATTTTAAGTTTTTCAATTTTTAATTAATTTAATTTAAGATACCACGTATTTGGACCTACAAAACATATTGATTGACTTATCTGCAGGAAATTGTTATCCAAATTGTACTTCTTAAAATATATTATCATCAAAGTTTACAATTTGATTTGAGTTCTATTGTATATACAATATTTTTTTATCATATAAAATTACGTAAAGATTAAGAACTTATTAATAACATTTAAGTTTAAAAAATCGGAGTTTTTATTTTATTAGCATTTAAAGTTCGTTAAGTTACTCTAGGCTTAAGGTTATGGATTCTAAAAAATGTTCCTGATCGTAGACCTTAATTTATTTCTTCATTTCCTTTCATATTTTTTATACAAACTTTCTGTCCTACGGATAGTACGTTGTGAGGTCGAATTACAATGAATGAAACGGAGAGTGAATGCTTGGTATAGTATGCACTAGAAGTGTTTTTCTTTTTGAGCATACAGTGCGATAATTATACACTATTATCTCTAAGTTTTGAATAGCATCAATAGCATTGCCTCCGACAAAGCTGCGTTGCATATTAAATTATATTGCATTTATATATTAAATTATATTGCGAATTTAACTGTCGAACAGTGTCGATTTATTAAAACAAGGCTATATGAAAAAATACGACAACCGCACAGCAACCTGGGTATACCCAAAATAATCAGGTTTAAACCACTCAGGTCTCGGAATGCTTTCAATTCTTTGCCAGACAGTCAAAAGTTTGATATACTTATGTACCCAAATCCCTCATAATACAAAATCAGACTATCCTTATACACACATTTTTATATTTCGCACTTATTCTTCTAAAACCTTTATTTTGTAAGAAATATTCTAACTCGGGAATCAGAAATTAATTCAAAAAACTATATCTATTTAAGATCCTCCTATATTCTCTTACCTCGTTCGTAAAGAGATAAAAAACTTGATGTAAGATACCCTATTAAATTCCGTGTCACTTCCCCAAAGTCGATAGTACATGTTAAAGATGTTTTTCTTTTCATGATAAACACTTCTTGCATCATATGAACATTCCTTTCACTGTGCAGAAAAAACTTCCCACTATCGCTATCGCTACGACACTAAAAAAAGCTCTAAAAATCTTCACTCTACCAAAACATCGCATGCATATTGGTAGGTATTTTAAATTTCACTGTCAGTTAAAATTGAAAATTTTCACTGATAATGTAAAACTATTACGACGTCTAGCCGTAATCCTATATCTTTGCCGCTCAGTTTCAATATACGTGCACCATATATACCCTTTACTATGCCTGATGTCTTTGTGTGACTGACAGGTGAACAATTAATCTATGAAAGTGTCACATAGCTTAGGGTTTATATTCTAAAATTTTAATATATACAGAAAAAAATTCTACCTCATGATAGCTCTGGCGTATGCAATCCTTGTATCCTTCCAAAGGCTACATACGGTATGTTGGATATTTTGTGGATGAAAGGATTTTATGAAGCGCATCGTTTTGCAAGGAAAATGTTATGCTTTTTAAGAGTCACTTCCATGCTTTGAAGGGTTTTCATTAATACTTACCATAAAGGATGTTGATGCATGCAGAGTGTTAGGGTGGCAGTATTCAGTACCACTTGATACTCACAAAACGGAATTTCATGCTTACTTGGAGTTTAGTAGAAAATTAGAAAATCCTACCCTTAGGGCCAACACAAATAGTCATGTGTAAATTCTCTTTCGCATTTAATTAGAATTCTTGGAAATCCAATAACATCCTTTCCCTCTGTGATAAGCTATATATAACTTCGTAACCAGAAATATGTTACGTCAATTACAAATCAATCAATGTATCTATTTTTGTACCAAATTAACACGCCTTACTTGTGAGGCAGCAGGTATGCTATCTTCATACATACTCGGCAGGTTGCTATGTAATGTCTACATATCAGCTACGAGAAACCCTGTTGTCAATAAATATTTGTGAGGCTTTTGAAAGGGTAAATTGAATCACTTCAAGGACGCCATTGGAATTCAATTTGGAATTCGTTATTTTATCCCCAGTATGGTATAGAATTGAGGGTTCCAGCCAGACATCGTCAATGGTGACGTTAAAATCAAGTGGAACGATTAAGTTCAAATCCGTTAAGATATATACATTGCCGGTGGGTGGTGATCAATCGATTTTTCTGGCAGAAATCAATAGAAAGTTAATTAAAATATAAGGCCTTTAAAGAGAATCGCTGGAAAGTGACTTATTGTTGGATTATATAAAGGAAGCAGGTACGTACGATAATTAGTCGTTCATATTTACTTAAATTGACGGTTATTAATATATAGGTTTTATCTTCAAGTTAATAATATTAGGATCAAACAGATTGGAGGTATAACTAGCCTTTCGTAGCACTCTGTTTATATTGGTCGTAGTCAGTATAGTATGGTATGGTATGGCAACAGAGGAGAATAAAATTCCCGACTGAAGACGCTGGACAAAAGCAGTTCTCAAAATTCTTGAAAAGAATTCTGACAAAGGTCTTGTGGGATGATTTGACAATGTAGGTATCTGAAAATGATTTTGTCTGCCAAGCTAAGTAAAGAATTACCTCTACTAATTACGTTGTTATGGGAGTGAAAATCAAGTTTTTGGTCATAGATAATGCCAAAATCACGAATTGAAGCTATGAAGTTAATAAACATAAGCTCATAGAATCCATTAAGATAAGTTCAAAGTCGTCAATGGTTTAAATAAAGACCGACAGCCTAGAATGGCTACCTTGAGATACAGGTAAGGTTGCTTTTTTTGACTTTGATATGGTAGTTTTATGAAAGACACTATATCAACAATTTTTCAGAGAAGTTTTTATCAAACTATAGGTAGGACATAGCCCTTTAGAAAATCATATTACTTAGTAGAAAAAATGTTGCTGTTGTGAAAAGCATGACATCCCATTTACTTAAAAAAAAAGAAGTATGCCTGAAAGATAAGCAATATTACTTTTATAGCGTTTGTTATTAGTGGAGATGCTATGCCCATCTGTCGACAATTCTGTTGAAACTATTTGCCTTGTATATAACTGTAAAAAGGCATTGGCTAAGCTATGAATAAATTTTTTAAAACAATGGTGGGAAGTCTATCTGGACCAGGAGAAAAGTCGTCCCTGAGCAGATGAATCTTTTGAACCACTGTACTTATAATATCCACAGACACTAAGGAGATTTGAACACAAGTACTCATGTAACTGTAATAGGCAGAATCTGGCTATAAGTGGTAGTTAGAAAATGCCTGACTCGTAAGTCAGCAGACGAATAGTTTAGGAATTTTACGGTCGATGGATAGCAAACGGATTTACTTTTGGTATTTATAGAACCACGGTTGGATATTAATTAAAATAAAATGAATTTTGTCAATTTCGGCAGGTAGTTAAGGTAATTGTATTATAGAGATGCACTTTGAAAGAATTATTAAAAAAATTGAATTATTACAATAATTAGGCGCTTTAATGCGCCTTGTTATTTCTGGGTTTATTGTACACATAATTTTCTACTACTGCAGACTACGAGTATATAATGATACTTGTAGTAGCGTATACAATTCTGTGCATCTTCCAGTTAAATTTGTGTTCGGATAGCGAAATATATATCTCTAAGCTCAGACCATTTATGGGAATTTATTAGCGTTTTGGTCTTAATTCGAGGAGATTTTCTTGATCTGAGTAATACCAGTGATTACCTCCCATCGTTTTCTGAAGACAACAGAGGTCACTTTTAATTAAGAAGTTTTGATCATTATTTCAACTGCTATCTCGTTCTTATTCCTCTTAGATTAGCTTTGTTGTACTCACTCTTTTAAACCATTGCTCGATAATTTTTTATTGTTTTCTGATAGCTGCTTTCTTTCGAAACTATCCGATATTCATTGACAGATCTTAATAGTTTGACAGCGATGGTAGTTTGCACCATTCAGTATATTAAATCAGTATACTGTTTTGCCATTTATTAAATGTGCAATGGTCGCATATACCAGACAAACAAGCGTACTGTCTCTGCTTTCCTGTACCATGTCCAATGATCCGATGTCAAGTTTGGAGATCTACTCCTCCATCATGAGGAGAATCTTTTCATATATAAAGTGTATCCGAAGAAAATTATATGATGACATATGGTATCGGAAAGATTGTTCCTCTTAGCAACACTACACCAAGTCTGTGCCATTTTTGCAACATTGAAAAAGCTTAATATTAAGCATTTTGTAACCCTTATTGGCCTAAAAATACCAACGGAAAGTGGCCTTCCAGCTGCGATCTTAACTCACCACTATTTTTTTTTTCGCATGAATTTAACGACATCCAAGAACGATCCCTTTTTCCTCTTTATGGTGCGACGAAAAATTATGCAATTTTCATTTAATAACACACATTACAGTTCCCCATGGTTCAAAGTTTCACTGAACGTAACCTCATGTTATGCAGCAAAGCAAAACATGAGATAATATCCTCTCATTGTAACCTCATTTCCAAGCAATCATTTCTCAAACTTTCCCTTTAGACGACCCACTCTATAACAAACGTACTTCCGCTTGCCATTGCTGACTTCGCTAATTCAAAACCACTCCACAAAAGAGCACAAATCGTATCTTGCCCTTCTAAGCACCCACATGCAACATACTAACATAGGAAAATAATCACGAAGTGCATGTGTATCATACTTGTTTTGGGGGCTTCTTGTAAACAGAATAGTAATTCACTCACTGGGTTTTGCAACGTTCAAGAGGATTGCTGCAGGAGACCACCTGCAAATTGTACACATATACCAGCACATATTTACATCCTTGAACTTGCCACAACCAAAAGTAATGCCACCAACTTAGATATCTTGAGTACCGTTGTATCCACACATGCTACCTGTTTGTTTACACGCGAATAGTCTGAATTGTAAACGATTATACTCTTGGGATGCATTTAGGTGGTCCTTAAAGGAAACTCATGGTGAAGCAAATACAAAGGAATGCTTCCTGTATGAAAAATGTGCCATTCAATGAAGAAGGGCACCTTTTTTTAAATTGATTTGCAATTTAGCACTTCCAGTGACGCCTGTGGCGTATGCGTAATATTTGTTTTTTTTCCTTTTGGGGGCGTATACGTAACCATTTTTTTTTTTTTCTGAATTCAAATAACTTTTGTCTGTATCGATAGCAAACCATTCAAGGATTTAAAATTTCGGCTCTGCACCATCCACGAACCTTGTTCAGCTTCATTAATTTTTTCACTTGAATCACAGTCGGATAAAAGTTTATCAGGTGAGAGAAAACTTCGTGACATCCATGGTCAGCACGTACTTTTGAGGATAATATCTTTAGAAAGTTATCGTCTCTTGATACCCCCTAGACACGTCTAATCGTAAAGTTATCTTATTAAAGCTGATGGCGGTGGCATTATTGAAATAATGTGCTGATGAATATAATCATCTAACGTGAGGATGAATGGCTTACAATTCATTTGAAGTGATACAATAAGCGAATAAAAGAGAAATCGCTTGGAATGGTTTTCATAGAACATTTAGGAGTTACTTCCTCTGTGGTATAAATATCATTACATTTGAATCTTGTGTTTTGATTCACTGTACAAGGAATGATAAGATCGACTTTTTTAAGGTAATTTACAAGACTTCTTTTGGAGGATTGTAATGACTGCTCCTTATATATTCGTATAAATTAAGATCCCTTTAAAGCGTGGCACATTTCTGATGGACGCTTGAAAATCTATTATTAGTCACGTACATTTTACTTGAAAAAAATCTTGCGATAAAAGAGCTCGGCAAAGAATTGGCAAATAATAAGGAAGTGTTCATATATTTATATTAAATAAAGTGTTGGAATCATGAATTTGAATTTTTTGGAATTCTTTTACTTAGGAAATTTTTTCTGATTCTTATTTTTCTGTGAAATTTTCTGGGAATTAAAACGGCTTGGGTTAGGAATCAGCTGCTGGTAAGAAAGATATACAGGATGACATGACTATGGGCAAAAGTAGACAAAGTGATGTCCAAAAATCGAAGGAATGCTTTGCGATGACGAAAAAGTCCCATGTGTGAAAAACTTCACTGAGCTACCATAATACGACAGGGAACGTTTTAAAATAGTTAATGTGCATCCACTCCAATTTGTTTAAAAAATCCAACCTTTGGAAAGCGATTTACAGAAGCACAACCCGCGTTTCGTGTAAAACATTATTACAAAATACTGATTCTTGTACGGGCAAATACATATTAAACAACCTAAGCGAATAGCCGAGTGCAGATTTTATTTTCCCGTGTATAAAACATTTTGAGGGAACGGATTCTACAATCCGGTTAAGCCTCCGTGTAACGAAAAACATGTGAATAAACTCGGTAGTCCTATACAACTTAAATCCAGCTTACCCACTCGCAAGATATTGTCTGAACTGATTTCACGAGCAATTTTACAGTGTGTCTTTAAAAGGGATTTCACATTGCAACTTTAGAAGTTTCAAGAGTTAGAACCGAATAACTGGAATTCATGCTGCATTTGTGGAGACCACACTGGACTATGTTAGAGTTTTCGATAACTTCGATTTTTCAAAACAAGCTCATGTCTATTAAGACGACATCATTTTTAACATCTACTACGACATCTACGACATCTATTTTGCAATTATTAAACAATCGTTTCGATTTGGTGAGTAGCTTTTCTTAATATAGTTATTATATATATAAAACTATATGGCCAACCCTGTTAAAAAAAACCTTAATATTATACTATCTAGAACATAGGGCTTTATCGATCACTTTCCCCTGTAACCCAGTCTGATTCAGCAAATATACAAAAACCCCCTTAAATTGAAACCTGGTGCATAGTTATTTAGTTGGCGTAAGTTTTGGTTAAGGCTAGAACATTCTATCCTTTTCCCGTAAGTCACGAACTTATTACTTTTAATTTCCGCTCAGGATGAGTGAGTAAATCTGCTAGTACCTGATGTTGCTCTACTTATAAGAAAAAAAATCGATCTACAATTATGGAAATCTCTTTAAACTCAACAGAACAACTGATATTGAACAAATTGGAATCATTTAATTTCACCCATACCCTTGCATTTCACTCCAGCATGAGAGCTTTTTCTCTGCTGGAGAACGTTTTCAGAAAACAGGTTGTTTAAGTTTCATTTTTTTTAGCCAAAATTCAATATTGTTCTAAGCATTGCCTGCATTGCGATTGATCGGGAAACTACTGACTGCTCAAAACTTGGCTTGGGCCAGTAGCGCAACAATCAAGTTCGTGATGAAGTGCTTATTTACCTCCTATAAACCCTTATACGTATAGGCCAAAATTGTAAGTGCGGGTTGTCTAGGGCCTTGATTCTAGGCTAGGTAACGTGGGCCAGCAACCTGCGTTACTGGAACCAGCTCGCTACAGAAACCAGCACTATGCCTCGGATAAAGACTGATCACATGTTGACGACTTTTGGCTATTGTACCCGGACAAAGATAGGTTTCTGGAATGTAAAGACGCTCCTCAACTCGGGAAGAGAAGGGCCTTACAATGCCAAATTATTCCAATTAGAAAACGAATTCATGCGATATAAACTGGACACTTTGTGGGTAAGTGAAGTAAGATGGTTAGAAGCGGGCGACCACCAGTCTCCAACGCGTAACACTGTACTACTCTATTCTGGAAGACCATCCAGAAGTCCGCGGGAATATGGAGTCGGACTACTGCTAACAACAACAGCACACAAGGGCCTTATTTCCTCGCAGCCTCATGGTGATAGGATTTTGACGGCCAGATTCCGGACTAGAGTACGACGCGTCACCATCATACAGTGTTACGCCCCAACGAATAGTTCGTCTGAGGACGAAAAGGAGAGCTTCTACAATCTCTTAAGCGCCGTCTTCAACACAACACCAAATGGAGACATTGTCATAGTGATGGGGGATTTGAATGCCAAGGTAGGCAGTGACAACGAAGGGCTCAAGCATGTAATCGGGAAACATGGTCTAGGCAACCGCAATGACAACGGCGAAAGGTTTGTGGATTTCGGCAATGCCAACCGCCTTGTGATAGGTGGCACCATGTTTGAGCACAAGACCTGCCACAAAGTCAGCTGGGTTTCCAACGACAGGCAAGCAACCTCCAACCAAATTGACCATTTTGCTATCAGCCGCCGCTTTAGAAGCAGTCTCCTGGACGTCCGAAACAGACGAGGGACAGATGTGGGGATAGTACGTGATCACCATCTTATGATAGCTACTCTCCAACTACGCACTGCTGCAGTTCGAAGATCCCACGACAACACAAGAATGCCCAGGTTCAACATCGATAGACTTGGTGATCCCTCAGTGCGCCAACAATTAAGGGAGCACTTTCGCAAGGTATGGAAGCAATCAGCAGCTCAATGCCCGCAACCATCCAAGACCATTGGTGTGCTGTGAAAAATGTTTTTACATCTGGTGCTGAAAGAATTGCCGGTCGATCGCAGGGAAGATATATGGCGTGGCTTTCCGAGGATACCTGGAGACGGATTGACGAACGAAAACAGCTGAAAGCTCGCGTTGCAGCTACCCCAGCAACAGGAAGAAGCGAGCTAGAGTCCCTATATCGCATGAAGATGAGAGAAGTTCAGCGTAGCATACGACGTGACAAGCGCAACTACATCAACGCGCTGGCTACAGAAGCAGAAGAAGCTGCACGGAGGTGACAGGTGGTCGCAGCTCCAGCCAACACCCAGTGAAAAGCTTAGACGGCTCCTTGCTCATTTCGGATGAGGACCAGCTCAAGAGATGGAAAGAGCATTTTGCTACGGTTTTGAATCGTGTATTCGCTAGCGATATGTTCCCAAATCAGACTGAGATGCCCGAGGTGAGAAGTACCCGAATACGCACCACGACTCCCAGTAATGATGAGATCATTACCGCGATCAAGGCACTCAAAACCAACAAGGCGGTAGGACTTGACGGTATTCCAGCAGAGCTCTTACGAGCAACGCCAATAACATCGGCTGAGCTTCTGCTTCCACTTATAGATAGAGCTTGGGAAGCTGAGAGCTTTCCTGACGAGTGGAAAAGAGAATGATCGTCAAGCTTCCTAAGAAAGGAAATTTAATTGAGTGCGGAAACTGGAGGAGTATCTGCGTGCTGCCTGCTGTAGCTAAGATAATAGCTAAAATCATCCTTGAGCGAATCAAACAACATCTCGAAGACACACTCGATGCCGAACAAGCAGGTTTCAAGTCTGGATCCTCCTGTGCCGACCACATCAACACCCTGCGGATTATCATCGAACAGTGTGTTGAATATCGATCGCCACTGCACCTGCTGTTCATCGATTTTGAGAAGGCGTTCGATAGTGTCAACAGGGAGTTTATTTGGCGTGCCTTACGCAGGAGAGGCATTCCCGATAAACTAATTGCTATTATCAAAGCTACATATGAAGGCTCCAAATGTCACGTTCTGCACAGGGGAAGGTTGTCTGAGGAATTTGAGATCCAAAGTGGGGTAAGACAAGGGTGTATCCTTTCACCAATATTATTCCTATTGGTGATTAGCGATGTGCTTCATGCAGCTTTGTCGACGGGAAACGGAGGAATTCGATGGACTCTTACATCTGAACTGAAGCACCTTGACTACGCAGACGATGTATGCTTACTCTCCCACAGAATTATGGACCTCCACCAAATGACAGCAGATGTGGAGAGGGAGACAGGTGTCGTCGGGCTGAAAATTAATACGGCAAAAACTAAAATTATCAGCCTTGGAACAAACTCATCGGCTCAAATATGCATTGCTGGACAACCGGTAGAGAGAGTAGAGGATTTCCAGTATCTTGGGAGTATTGTCTCGACCGATGGCGGAACCGAACTGGATATAGCCAACAGGATCGCCAAAGCAAAGTCCGCGTTCGGGATGTTGTCCAAAATATGGCGAAGCAATGCAATCAGTTTGAGCACCAAAATAAGACTGTTCCGCTCCAACGTTGAATCCGTGCTGCTATATGGTTGCAGCACGTGGAGAGTGACCACTACTATCACCACAAGGCTGCAAACGTTCGTTGATAGGTGTCTGCGCAATATCTTAATGATTTTCTGGCCCAATCGTATCTCTAACGAACACCTTTACGAGAGAACGGGTCAGGAACCAATAGGCACAACTATTCAACGGCGGAAGTGGCAGTGGATTGGGCACACATTCCGAAAGGGTGACAGCTCCATAGCGAACCATGCTATGCAATGGAACCCTCTAACTCAGGATGGCAGAAGACCTGGCGGTCCGAGAAGAACATGGCGCAGAACAGTCGAGAAGGAGGCACGGCAGTTGGGAAAAGGTTGGGGAGAACTCAGACGCATTGCCAGAAACCGTACACGATGGCGCGTAGGCGTAGTAGAGGCCCTTGGACCCACAAGGGGATACAGGACATAAGTAAGTAAGTAAATATATTCTTCCAAGCGTGTCACCAGATGATAAATTAGCAGTTCACGCATCTCGTGTTCCATAAAGCAGTCTCTGTTCGCACGCTTAGGGTAATATTCATACATATTCCATTTCAAATTGTTATTCCCGCGCTTAGATTAAGATTCATATTGCATTTCAAAATTATCATTCTCACGCTTAGATTAAGATTCGTATTTCGCAGGTTGTCGAAAAATTGTAAAAATAAAATATAGTTGTGCATCTACTTTTGAAGCGTTCGGTCCTCTTCATTTAAATGTTCACTTTGTTTTCATAGCAGTTTGTTTTTCACTTTGCTTGTTTCAATTAAACATTGTATCTTTAAACACAGGTACGTCGTTTTAGTGCGATGCTACGTATTATCTTATAGCTAGGCTGATAAAGCTACTTACATGAACAAAGCATAACAAGCCCAAATAGGGTCGCTGGTCTTTAAAATATCGGCCAATATCTAGCATAATGTAACAAAAATTGCCAATCGAGCCGAAAACTGTGACGAATAATGGATGCAAAAAAAGCGAATATCTCTGGTTCCCGAGATGGTTTTTTAATTTGTTTTATTTTACTGAAATTTACTTTTAACTACAAAATAAAATCTAGTACAATTTTTTTCTTCAGAACTGCGTCTCTAGTTGTCGTTGTCGCACTGCTGCCAACAAAGAACTCATCGCTGGGCTTCTGCCGACAACCATTTATATTTGGCTCTGGCATTTCAGACAAATTACCAAATTTCCAATTCGCCGCTAGAATTCCATCTGAAAAGTATCTGGAAAGTTCTGGTACCTTCGGGTAGATAGCTTCGAGACGTCTCTCAGGGCTTTTCTGTTGTTTTTTTTCGTGCCGCTTGCAGTGACGGGTGAGTTACTGAATCAGGGCAATTATCTACTCTGCTTCGATGATGGTAATCTGGCTTGTCAGACTACTTCACGAGTAGTGCTTGGCGATCCTGAATCGTTTATGGTTCCGCTCGATACTGCAATCGTGAATGACATTCGGCGTCCATACTTGTTCTGGGACAACTGCTTTCCTATTTCGTCTGATCGTCTAGATTCGCTACAGTCAGTGCGGATACTCTGTGGGACTTTTTCTGATCATCTGTGTGGCAGGCAATTTGCCACTGAAACGGGTTTTTTACTAGAATAACTCGGGGCGACGAGTTCGCAGGTTTTGCTGTGGTAAATGCAACTTGGGCTGATTTCTCCTTCAGTCCATCTTTCAAAACTATTCTGCCGCTCCATCATCTCCATCATCACCCTTTCCATGAGCTGGGTTTGCTTCCGAGTGACCTCCTCAAGTATTATTCTTACTTCGTCTGCGCTTTTTTGATTTACATGATGGGAACTAGTTCGAGTACATTCGGGTTGATAGCTTCGAGATGTCTCTTAAGGCTTCTCGGTTGTTTATGTTTCTGTGTCAGTTTGTGCGCTTGAGTAACAATAAGCTGGGAAAAAAATCAAAATAACGTACATATGAGTGCCCAGTGGATTTGATGGTTGCTTTCTACCTTTCCTGGAGTACTCCCAATAAATTCATAGTTCTTTGCAAAGTTGTTGGCATTGTAAACATTTTCCATACTCCATTCAAAAAGTGAAAGGAATATTTTATCTTGGAATAAACTTAAGTATTATAAGAGGTGTGTGTTTGAAACCAGGGTTCTTATTAAATTGAATATACATTATATGCTAAAAGTATCTGGAATTTATTTATTTATTTATTTTTATTTATTTATTTTATTAATTGAATCAACCAAAAGGAACAAAAATGCCTTATACAAAGGTTGAGAAGAGATAATATAAAAAGAATGACAGCAAATAAAAGAATAAAAGTATTATACTAGACTCTACAACAATTTTTGTTTTTTTTTTTTTTTTTCCCACACACACAGGACCAATGATGAAAATAAGACTTCTAAGAATCAATATTATTACTCTGGATTATAAAATATTTAAACTGACCAAGACTCATAGACGCCAGCTTTATTAAGACGCGGATAATATTAATTACCACAATTTTTATTCTGTAAGTTGGTTCCACTGTACCGAAGTACTATGTAGAGTTTGAGACCGATCTATTACTAAGCGCATTGAGAGTTGTTGTAGCAGTAGTAGTATTATGTAGTTGTAATATGCTATATCGTTATCATTACTATGAACAAACAATCTTCAGGTATTGGCATAACTTGACTTGACTGCCAAAACTAAAAGTATTACCATCACTGAACTTATTTGGTTTAATAATGGAATTATCAATCTTAACAACAGAAAGAACAGGATTTAGAAGTCACTTCGAAACGAAAATAATGATCCGGAACTGTGCAAATAGTATTTGAACAAATTTCTTTACGAACAATATCTTTATTTTCGTAGAATTTAATTTTAGAACTAACAATAAATCTTTTTGGAACTTCAACAATAATAAAAAATATTCGAAAAGCATTCCTAACTACAGGCGTTATGAAGATATAACTTCTACTGATCTATTAAATATTTGCAACTTGTTTGCTAAACATTTTCATTCCGTTTATATGAATGACGTTTCAGCTACACCTGCTATTACTTCGGACAGTGACTATATACATATATCTTGGGTATATACTTGACCGCAAACTGAGCTGGAGAGATAACTCAAATGGAAGAATAAAGAAAGCGTACATTGCGTTCTATGCTTGCAGCAGAATTTTTGGTAACAAATGGGGACCCAAACCAGCCATCATCAATTGGATGTACACAGCCATAGTCAGACTCATTCTTACATATGGATGCATTATCTGGTGGCCAATAGCAGAGAAAAACACGTATCTCAAGGAGTTGACTAAAATCCAGAGACTTGCCTGCACACCAACCACAAAACAAACGAAGGAGTCGGTTCGGGTATCTACTCAGTGGAACCGGATATTGCTATATCACCAAGACTTCCGAACCATAGTAGTGTGTTCCAGGCAGAAGTCCTAGCGATAGTAGAGGCGGCACGAGTACTATCCACGAAACTTGTTACTAGGAAAGAGATTGATATTTACATAGAAAGTCAAGCTGCTATAAAGTCCATCTCATCCGCAGTTATAAAATCAATGCTAATAAAACGCTGCCCCAAGAAGCTTCACATGCTTATCCAGAGCCACCATGTAACACTCTAGTGGGTCACAGGACACAAAGGAATTCCAGGGAACGAGCAAGAAAGGGATCAGAACAAGACCTGTCAATGGTCCAATGCTCAGTCCTACCTCCCCTAATACTTGTTAAATCAAATATAGCACTTGACTTCAAACGACAAGCAGAACAAAGATGGAGAGCACTCCCTTCATGCTGTGTCTCTAGAAGCATCTGGACAAAATATGACAAGATGAAAACCAAGCTCATCCTTACACAAAATAGACAAAACTTGGCGCTTCTCGTAGGTATCATTACCGGCCACAACCTATTGGCGGCCCACCGAAAGAGAATGCGGCTAACTACAGATGAACTCTGCAGAGGATGCGAAAATACAGACGTAGAGGAGGACTCGGAATACTTCATCTGCAGATGCCCTAGTCTCTGCAATACCAGGAAGATGCCTCTTGGAGAGTATTTCTTCAACCATCTGGGTGATCTGTCTGAAAGGCCACCAACCACCATTATCAAATTTATAACTTCTTCAGGGTGCTTCAGAGGAGGCCGTTCCACTAACATAGAACTCTAGCCATTTTGTTTCTTTCCTCTCTTTGCAGTTCTTCAACCAGGAAACTCCACGACAGCGGAGGACAATGGATCCGTTTGTGATCGGAGTGCAGGCTGCGCTCATTCGTTGCCGCTAACACCTTTTAACCTAACCTAACCTAACCAATATACATATTATATATAATTCCGTCAGCGCTGTCTAATTTGAAACTAGATAAACGGCCAGAGGTAGATGGTATTGCTCCGATTATCTTTAAAATGTGTGCTAGCTCATTTGATATTTTTGCACTATTCCTTTTTTGCACTGCGTAGAAAAATTCTTTCATATTATCTTAACCATAAATCTGGTTCAAGGCAAAAGGTTTCAAACTACGCCCGATCTGCAATATCTCTACGATTCAAAAGTTGTTCGAAAAACTTGTATATGACAAACTCACTCCTGGTTGTCCACATGGTTTTATTACTGGTGGATCTGCTAGCGCCAATTTGATATTTTTGCAATTCTGTTTTAAATGGCCTTGAGAATGGTTAAAAATACGGTGTTATATATTATACAAAGATTTTTCTAAGGCATTCGACAGAGTAAATCATGACATTCTTTTGTTAAAACTACTTAGATTGGGCATACACTCCAACATCATGAAGTGAATCAACTCCTGTTTAAGGGAACGTACTCAGTAAGTTCAGATCGTCGATGCACTTTCGACACTAGTATACGTTACTTCGGGAGTTCCTCAGGTTAGTCATCTTGGCATTTTCTATTTCTCCTTCTATATACAATATTCCTTATATAATCTTGAATTCTGGATGTCTGTATGCCGACGACTTAAATTTTTTCTATCAATTAAGTCTGAACTATATTATATGTGTTCTTCTGCAAGAAGATCTTCAGAGACAAGCAGTTTTGCGTAGTAAGATTTTTCTATATTTGAATGTCTCGACATGAAAGAGCCTTACATACTGTAGCCCTCCCCTTTCTGTTTTATATATAAGATTGGTTATATATCCTCGTCGATTTTATCTTCTAAAAAGTCCCTGTGGTCTCTTTGGACAAAAAACTGGACTGTTTAAACCACATGGAGTCTTTAGTTGCAAAACGTAACTCAATAATCGGTTATTTTACGAAATTCAAAGGACTTTTCAAGTCTTCATAGACTAAGATGTCTCTTTTTTCCATTCCTAAGGTCCACTCTAAACTACCGTAGTATAGTTTACAACACTTTTTACAAGCTTCAAGTCTTAAGAATATACGATTTACCAGAGTTACCATTTGCAGACTCCGCTGGTATAAGAATTTGCTGTCGTATGACACTCGATGTAAATTATTTCGAACCTCTCTACACTAAACAAATTTGCTTTCCGATTTTGTTTATCCATAACATAGCTAATGATCATATTGACTGCTCATATATTTTGTCCCTTATTGGCTTTAATGCTCCTGCGAAAACACTTAAAAATCATTTTTTGTTTCATGTTCCCTTCCAAAGAGTAAACTATGGTATAATATACCTACAAATACATAGATATTTAAAAGAAGCAAATACTGTCTGTAACTTGTAAGAGTTTGACGAAAATTGAGTTCTTCTCATTAAATTTGAAACAGTCGTCGTCTTTTGAGTCAAGGTATAAATGCAGACTTAGTCTCCTTTAAGTGCTTTATATTAACTAGTAATTTATCTTTTTAAAGAAGTTATTCATGTTGGCATATAGGTTACCTGAAACCAGATGTGCAGATTGAAACACTGTCCTTGGTAAACTGCGATTCATCTATCCATGAAATGTTATTAACGAGTTCCATACCGGAAGATTTCTGGTGTAACAACTTTTAGCATAATTACAATATATCATTTTGACTGGTAGTCAGGCAGCAGATTCTGCACAGGTATAAGGTTATCAGTTATGCAGTTTAGTTGCAGACTTGCAGGCGACTGTCAATTCTGCGCACGCTTATTCTGAGATCGTTGGCTATAAATGCAAGTACGCATTGGAAAACTTACGATACTGATATACTTTTTGCGCTTTTACATCAATGGGAATTATCTCTGTAGATTTCCTGATAATAAGCTCATTTACATGGGCAAAGATGGGTAGCACAGATAGTCTTATAGTTTTCTTGATTAAACAATTATTTTATTGAAACTCTTATTTTAAAAAATATATATTTGGCGCTACACCTCGTTAAGTGCCAGGACCTAGCTTCTCGCAACCACTCATGTTGTGTGCGTTATATTTTTCGGACAAATAGAAGGCACCTACAGTTTAGTGCTGTACCCAAAGGGCAATTTGAGATGCTTTTTCGTGACAACAATACTCTCGGATGTTTGTCAGATGCTCGCGAGAGGACCGTGAAAAAACAGTTTGGTGTTTTCTAGGATTTGAACTTGGAACCTCACGCGTAGTGATCCAACACACTAACCACTCACGCCACGGCGCCACGCCACGGCATTTGATTTTGCCCATTTAAAAAAAAAAAATGAATTAGACCAATATCTCTTAAGGTATTTTCTTCAAGTTCTTATAAGAACTATTTTGTTTCGTAAGTTTTACTCTGCCCATAATAGTCACCAAACAAGCGTCTACAGGATTTCCACTGAATTGCCTGCGGTCTTTTTCACCAGCTCCGACTGAAAATGAACATAAATAGATTAATCCTTTCCTTAGTTACCAAACATCCTCAGGCATTCCTTTTTTGTTTTGATTTTAACTCGTTCTATTTCTGAAAATTAATATCACTTCATCTACTCGTCAGACCAAAATATCTTTTATATGCTGCATCTATTTTCAGGGAAATTGTTTCTTTTACCTCCGAGCCATATTTTTTTACAGACAACTGGTATGAATGTGAGTAAACTTTTGAAAGCATTTTTATTTTAAATTGTAAACTATAAGTTCTGTTTTAAATTCAGAATTTTAAAACATTATTTTTTGATGATCAGCTGTTCCTTTCACAAAGGTTTACTTACTAAATTAACTTTGAAAAATCTAAAGACGAACGACACTTTATGTGGAACTTACTGACTGATACCCACGTCTTAATAATAGTTAATTAACTATACATGTTTTTGCCTGCGTCAAAATTATATAAATAGCTATAAATTTACAACCCATAAAAAGTTAAGGAAATTTTCCGTAATATTCACTCTTTTTTAGTTTTGACCAAATGCACACAACAAAGTTAACCACAGCTGTTTGTATCTTGTTTCGCTTTGACACAAAACTTAATTGAAATTTTATTTCAGATAACTGGAAACATATATTTCATGGATTGCTTTCTCAAATTTTCTTTCTAAGTGGAAGGGTCTCATCCCTTTAATACGATAACCAAACTACAAGATCTGAAAAACGATACCAATATCCATTCTAAATTAAAATTCATCCACTTTGCTCAACTAATAGAGTTAAATTTATTTTCCGACGAGAGAATAAGAACATCTTGACCTAAATTTACAAACATCACGTCGTTGGCTGTCAGCAGCAGATGCTGCTGTTGCATGCCAAAGATGAAAAAGCAACGATGACAATGCTTTCAAAATAGTGTTAGCAAGACGACACAGATGAAAAGGACACCGCTTATGTGCACAATATAAATAATTGAATGCGGAGGTAAGGCTTTGTGTAAGACCAAAGAAAATTAGTTGAGATTTATTAATACGACAATGGCGAACAAAGGCTGAAAACCGAAGAAAATGTATTTGATACCAGGATGATGTTTGTCTTCAGATTATGAACGAAATTTCAAGAAATGAATTATTACTTTAGATAAATGTGGAGTATTTCTATTTCTTTATTCCATTTATTTTCTTACAGCTATTAGAGCAAGTATTTTACTTGAAATGATATAATAAGATTTTATTTAAGGAATAATATATTGATCCAATGTAAAATATCTTTTAAAAGCACGCAAGATAAAGTACTTAAAGGCAAATACTACTCACACGAAATGTTAGAAGGATGTGCCCTTTTGTAAGCTTATTGGACTTAATTGAATTCTTATATTTTTTGTAAACTTTTCTTATAAATTAGTTAGTCAGAGTTCAATACAAATGTCGGCATCTATCTTTTTTCCTTAAATGATTGAGATCCAGATGACAGTCAATGTGCAAATAGTCTATTAACTAGACTAACTTCTTTGAAAATAATATTTGTATAACTTCAACTCTATTGTGGCTAGTACACATGGCCTCAAAATTTGGCACTATACTCATACCACATTTTCGTGAATTTTCTTTAAAATTACTCATCTTCTTCTAAATGTGTCATAAGGGAACGACAGGCAAAACACATAGTAAAATGAACCTGAATTTGAATAAAGGTTTGCGAAATTTGTGAACCATACGGTGTCCGCCACATACCATATATGTGCTTGTTAGCCCTCTGGCGTACTTACTTACTTATATCATGTATTCTCTTGCGGGTCCTAGGGCCTCTTCTACGCCTATGCGCCATCGTATACGCTTTCTGGTATGTGTCTGAGTTCACCCCAACTTTTCCCCAACTGCCGTGCATCCTTCTCGACTGCTCTGCGCCATGTTTTCCTCGGATCGCCACGTCTTCTCTAACGTCACACCTATACATATAATAAAACTCTAAATGACAGTCTGTGTGTTTATTTAAACATGCGTAGTGAAAAATTACTGCATGAAATTGAACAGGCTGCAGTTGCATTGCTTAGAGTCTAACTTTTATAATGTTATACATTTTATCGCGATCCCCCATCCAGAAGCTGAGATAGATTAATCTTTTCTTGGTCTTGATCTCGAATCTGCACTCAGTTGGGAGGAGATAAGTTTCATTTTTTTTTTTCTTTTTTTCTATATTATTCTTTCACTCAGGGTTGCCGCTAAAAGATTCGGAAAAGTCGCAAAAAAAGGATCACGGATCAAAAAAAAAGTCCCAACAAAATCAAATAATGTAAAAATGGTAACGAGGTTAGAACACTTATGAATATTTGAATACGTAGTAGGCTCGCACTCAAAGTATTCACTTAATCAGAGTACTCACAAATGTATAATGTAAATGAAAATTTTACACTTATTCAAAACTAGCTTCTTGAAACAATTCAAAAGCTCGTGAATAAGCTTTTGAATTATTTCAAGAAGCTAGTATTGAATACGAGTAAAATTTTCAGGATACATATTACGGAGGCAATAAAGTGTGAGGATAGCTTATCATTTCTTGGAATGATTGCGAATGTGTGTGAATGCAGTGAATGCTTTGATTGGCTCATAAAACAAGCAGCTTGCTGCAGTTCTTGGGTTAGAATTCAATATTCATTGAAATAAAAAACTTAGAAACTAACATAAAAGCTTGTATTTCATAAAACAAAACAAAAACCTAAATAAATAATTAAAAAAAACAAGAAGAGCACATTAGATTACACAAAAACTAAGTAAATAAAATTAAATTAATACAGTACAATTTTATTGTGAACGATTGTGATGATGAGCAAATAAATGGAATTTTTGTAGCCAAAATATTTTTATACGAAAACGTCTAAAAAAGTTTAAGGAAATAAATAAAAAGAGTCAAAAAGAGGTGTTTTTTAAAAAGTCGGATCATAGTCTCTTTGCGTCATAAAAAGGTCAGATTGCGACTAAAGTCGCATAGCGGGAACGCTACTTTTATTGTTTTTGTATTATCTTTAACAGCAGAGCCGACTGGTTAACTGAAGGGAAATGATGGTACTCTTCGTGTTTTCTTATTCTTGGGTTTCCTTTTCTGTTATACCTGCTTGACGGGTTGCGTGCGTACTTGTATGTGCTCTAGTGGGAATTCCCACTAGTGGAGTTATAACTGAGTTAACATATTTTTAGTATCTAAAAGCTGGGCTTCTCAGCTTCACCCGATTAGAATGAAAACGATTATTACAGGATTTATGTAATAATTAGATATCTATAATATGACATTAAAATCGCTTCATCGATTTTATGAAAGTTATTTCATGATTTAAATTAAATACCATTAAAAATTTTAAGCTGTAGATAATTTAAGAACATTGTTCTGAAGCTGAGAAATGCCCAAATAAATGTGGAAAGTATTATAAAGTCTTAAACACAAGCAGAGCCACGGGTGCAGCTAGTATGAAATGATCCTGGTGCAGCCTTATTTTTAACTTAAGTTTATTTCAACATTTTGTCAACATGTACTACTTCCTATCGATTCAACTCTCCTACCGCTCAGACATATTTTTCTCTTTCTCCTGCTTCACGAGTTTATTTACGACGTTTCGCCGAATCACTTTATTCTCGTTAACTTAAAAAAACAAAAAAAATACCCCAAACGCCGCCCGGTTTTTATGCAAATTTGCAATTCTCTTCCACCCAATATTTGTGTTGTGTTAATTCGACCAAGTGACCTACTTCAAGTGCGTTAACCAAATTATAATCATGGAAAAGTGCTGCGGTAATATAAACTGCATCAAAACCAATAGTGATGACTGGGTGACCTGCAGTGGACTCTGTGGAAAGTCATTCCACCCCACTGCAGTGGTCTTCGCAAAAGAATTCTGACCTACCTCAAAGAGTACATGGATCATTTCCAATACTTTTGTCGCGAGTGTAACGAAATCTCCCTTTCTTGGTCTCACGTTATGATGGCCATACAATGCCATGATGAATCCATGAACTCTTCGGTTATGAACATTGCCGTACAAAATAAGAAATTGATCAATCAGAGTGATGTGCAAAAAGCTTGGACAACCTTAATAGTGTCGTGGACTGCTGCAGTGAACTCTACAAAACGAAATTCAGAAACATCGACATTAAAGACATCGTCTCTAAAAGTTAAAATGAAGAATCCCCAACCGCGATTTTCAGGATCTTAAATCCGATCTCAAGCTTATAGTGACAACCACTCGGAAGAACAACTAACCAGATAGGGTTATTGAAGGGATCCAATCCTTGCGCTCCGATATTGAAGTGCAGTCCCAAAAGTTGCTCCAAATCGAAACCATCGCCATTTCCCGCCCTTTCTCATCAATTTTATCTCGTGTAGAATAAGATAGTTGATATCAGCAATGACTTGTTGACCTCCCGACTGACCATTGATGTTATTCTAGATGAGCTCAAGACAATCAGCAGCAAAATCGACGTAATTGCAGATAGCAACCATTGTTAACAGAATTCCGCGTATAATGCATCGATTCTTCTGGAACTATGGCAAACTTCTGTAGATTCGCCTTCACATGGTAACGCCTTTCAACCGACCACCCTACCCTCTTCGTTATCCTTTGTTGTGCCACCGATCACCAAATTCTTACCTGCTTCTGTTGCCGCTCCTCCCACATCCTTGACGACTTGCGCTATCGCTGCCTCTCTTCCAAATTCTTTCCCTGCTGTCGCCGCGCCACAGCGTACATATCATTTCGGAACTTTATGGACCCCCTCCGAATGGAATAAGAGGCTTGAAAAGCTAAGTAGCGGCAACAAATTAGACTAGAGAGTTACACAGCTTTTATTATCAAAGGATTTCCTAAACGAGCTGATCATTCTTGGGTGCGTAAAATTGTTCAACGTAACTTTTCCATCACCGTTACCAAATGCAAGAAGATTCCCTCAGCTAGATCCAAAAAGTATAGCAGTTTCAAATTCAGTATTCCTTCCAAATGATGTATGACTGTTCTCGAATCCCACGGATGATCTCGCCAAGATGGGCAATATGACTATGCGTAAATATCTCAAATCAACACAAATCCAATAGAAAACAAGCTAAGTCTACTAAGCATAGTTCAGCCCCACCTAAATCTACTACCCTACCATCTTCAAATCCCAGCGCCACTATCTTCATCATCACACCACCTGCCTTTTTAGGTCCGGTGCTTCCACCCACTGTCAAACTTATGAAACAATTTGCAAATGCCGGTGATGATATCGCTACGTTATCTAATATTATAGAGATCGAAAAATGTACGAAAATGACCATATTTATCTTGCTTACCTTCACGATAAAGATAAGTCCATCTGTATTGATAAAAAAACCAATACCAATATAAAGCTCTCCATCTCTCAAGGGGGCCTCCTACTGAAAAGAATGCTCTGATGAATGTATTTGTTCAGTTCCACGAGATTCTCAATATACCACCTCTGCATGTAAGTAACGATATCTCGTCTTTTGCATCTTACATCAGTTCCAAAAGTAGGTCCCACCTCCAGAGAACTCGCGCTGACCATAATAATTATTTTCATCCCTAATTAGTTATCGTCTCACTTACATATCTTCTCCCACCGATTCCCGCCCACTTCAAGACAATCTAAACAGATTTTCTCTCAGGTGTCGGAAAAATCATCTCGAACGTAATATAAGCAAATGTCAATTCATCACTTACTCCCGTAAACGCCTTTTACCAACCTATAGGAACTATTTTCTTTGCAACGAGCTTGACCCTCAGTTTCATCCTTGCGTGATTTACTTGTAATCTGCGATAGGGAACTTTACTTCCGTTCCCATATTGACCACATAAATAGGGCCAATTCTGCACTTGACTTTGCAAAACGTTGGTTCAAGGAATTTTCGAACCC
The DNA here is from genome assembly GCA_945910035.1 of Brachypalpus laphriformis. Lineage (NCBI taxonomy): Eukaryota > Metazoa > Arthropoda > Insecta > Diptera > Syrphidae > Brachypalpus > Brachypalpus laphriformis. Next base: position 43,925,787 of record OX246753.1, read on the forward strand.
ATACGTCACGAAATCACTTTATCCTTAAATATGCTAGCCGAGCCTGGTCGCTACACTACGCTATCCACATCCGATGTACTGAAGCCACCCAGCGCAAGTTTATGTGTTTCACCCTACGTGGTCTCCCTTGGATTCATGATTTCAACTTGCCTCTCTACTCTAATCGGTTAAAACACATCAATCTTCACTCTCTCGAAAATCGTCGCAAAAATGCCAACGTACTCTCACTCCATCAGCTAATTACTGGTCAAGTTTATTGTCCCGCGCTTCTTCAATTAGTCTTATTCTACACCAATCCCCGTAACCTAAAGTCCAGTCCCCTCTCCCGTCTCACTTATCATCGCACCAATCATGGTTATAATGCACCACTGTCAGAACGTTGGGTTTGGCTAACAATATGGAAAACATCTTTGAGTTCCATTGCATCAGAATCACACTTCGGAACAATCTTCAGCACCGCTTCAATTCCACATTGCACATCAGGCAGTAACGTTTTTTGGTGCACTGTTTGAAAAAAACTTTGACGTTATTCGTTTTTCATTTTATAATCGTGTGGCTGATGATTGTTGTTCCCCGCTGGGACTTGAACTTACAGACATCGGGTAACAAGCAAACATACTGTCCACTGCATACGAGTCTATACACAAGCTCTTCATTTTTCCTAAAATGCGGGAGAAGCTTTTCTCTTGTCCGGTCTTAGACAGTTTTTTGCCCTTAATCAAGATGTTAAGGTTTCGGATGCTTGTTTCGATAGATTTAAGTCACTGACCAAATCATTAAACTTATTTTGAGAAAGAACTTGTGGAGTCTAGGCTTGCATCATATTCGCTTTCACTGGTTGTTTGAAAACTCTATTGTGGGCTTAACAGAACTTTGAGAGGAGAAAGGGTATGTACAGGGATTGTCTGCCTTGTATGCTGTTTCTTCGCTGACTTTAAATTGGGATGCTTCCATATATGCTCCTTGAAGCGATTAAAATATTTCACAAAAAATTGCAATCGTCATGATGGTTTTTGATTATAGGTATATGTAGGTTTCCCAACTGTTCTTTTGGGAGTTCTGGGCGATTTTTCCTTGAGCGATTATTCGCGATGCCAACTTTCTCAAAGTTATTGGCTCACCCATCTTAAGAGATGAATGTCTTAAATATACTAAAGAAAAGCTTCACCCATCAGCTTCTATAAATAAAGTTTCAAATATTTCCGAGCAATGTCTGATAGAATTGAGTTGTGGAATTCTTTTGGGTAACATATGCTTTAAGAGGTTGTATCGCGTCATATTCTAAATCCCTTTCATTTGTATCCTAGGAGTTTCCAAATAAATTTTGCGGAAATTTCGAACGCCTTGACAACTTCAATGATTAAAATTCCTTAAATTCCTTTGAATCAATCGCCATTTTTCAAAGTCCCTTTGCTCTTTTTTCGCAGGAAAAGCAATCAAATCAGGTCATTACTCTTTACTGTAATACCGCAAAAGTAAATCCTAGCATCATATTTAATATTCACAACCCCTGCACTTATGTGATGTCATCATATCTTCGCTTTTACGGGTTCATTACCTTTGCTCACACCTAAATCCCTGTTCATTACACATTCTCTGCGTTTTATAATAAAAATAAGCGAAATACATTCTTTTTCCATTTTATATTATACAAGCAATTCGCATTGCTATTCCTCTAGAGCCCGTGAAATAAAAAAGCGACGAGGGAAATTGTTTTGACTGCCGTCGTATCTTTCCCCGAGTTAAAGTGTGTCATGATATGGTAATAGCGTTTAAATGAATTACCATTTGCACACAGAGAGTAGTAGTACTAAGTGCGTGTGTTTGTGTAAGAATTCTTTTTTCATCTCTCTCAGCGAAAAAGTTTAAATTTTTCGAGTTTTTCTTTTTTTTTTTTTTTTTTTTTAAATTCTTTGTTTTCTTGTAGATTCCTTACTCGTTACTTGGCTTATTTCATATTATGAATGTTTTTTAACGTCCCCAAGATTGCGTTGGGGAAATGAAATGGAACGGTTACTTGGAGCGAGTTTTTCTTTGCAGTTTTCCAGGATGCTTGTTTTATTGTTTTACGGATACGATTTTTGTTTTTTATTCTCTTTTCAAAAGAAGATAATGCCAGTGAGAGGATTGTAGTGAAGTTATTTTATTTGGAAATTCAGCACAGCGAGAGAATGATGGTTGTTTCCATCAGAATTGGATTATTTAAGATTAAAATTGAATAAGTGGATGCAATATGTTAAATGTTTCGTATAAATTGCTGTTAAAACTACGCTCCCAAGATGGATTATTGAAATAAAGTAACTCTAGAGCAAACCTTCGACCCAGAAAAACATTTAAAAATTGCGTGCTACGAAATCTTAAATATTTAGTTAACTCTAACCTTATGACTGTGATGGTTACCGCTCAATTAATATTCTTTATTTTTAAAACCGTAATAGGGTTTTAAAACTATTAGGTTTGAAAAAAAATATATAATGGTGTAAAGCAGACTTTTCTTATAATTATTCTTCTACTTTTACTCCAATCCCAGTTTGCAGGTATACAAAAGATACGTCTATATATTCGAGGCTGGATTGAAAAGTTCTTGACCACGAAATAAAATTTGGAAGTTAACTGATTAATTTAATTATTCAACGTTTAATCTTTTAAGCTGAATACATTTCTTCCATCCGAGCTTTAAAGTCATTAAGGAAGAACGCCCTCATTTACTTTAGATACCTACAATGCCGCTGCGCTATAGAGCAAGACTGGAATGGTCAGAGACGTATACAAAAATACGGGTGGCTAAAGCTTTTACACCAGTTATCAACAAAAACGTCTTCAAGGCCTTCAAGAAGTACGTTTGATGCGACCTCTTCGTTGAAAATCTCTGTCCCCCCCGAACGTTTTTTTTTTATGTTGGTAAACAGATGAAAGTCATACGGAGATCAGGTGAATAGGGAAGTAATGCGGCAGTAATTCAAACCCACAATTATGCAAATTTGACAAACGTAATCAATCATGATGATTTCCTTTGAATCCCAAGAAATCGATACCATTACATTGTCCACCGATAATTTAATTTCAAGGCCAGTGATCTATATCTTCTCCACTTGTTTGATTACTGTTTGATATCTGAGGTGTATGCAGTTGTAAATCCAGGTCTCATATGTTGTCACAAATCTGACCCGAAAATCCCATTGACTGGTTTGAAATTGCTTCAAAGACTCGCGAGACATCCTTGGTCGACTGCGTTTTTGTCCAATTGAAAGCAGTTTCGAAGCCGGCGAACTCCACATCAAGATCAATAGAAATGCATTGAAGTGGGAGCATGATGATCCCTTATTTTGGATCATAACCTCTCCAAATTAGAAAGAAGAAGGAAGAAGAAAACAGTTTCGATTCCCACCTTGCAGAAAGCTTGGAAAACCCATGTTTATTTTCAATGATGTTTTGTTTTCAAAGAAGACACCGACGATTTCAGCTATCTCCTTTCTCTACAATCCACAATCTCCCATGATCACAAACATTTCTTCTTTTTTTTCCATTTTGTTCTAGGTATTATAGTTGTTGCTAATGGTTCCCACAGCACGTTTCATCTTCAACGCTCTCTCGTAAAAGCTTGAATTCAGCTACCTACTATTAAACTGTAGTCTTGAGGGGGCATGTCCCCATAAAGTTGGCACCATATCTTCATGGATCTGTTCCGGAGTAAAATTTTTTCCAAACAGGTACTTCTTTACGATATTCGATTTTCTTCCATTTTTAAAAATTACTTCACTTTGCCACTTTGCCACCAAACTAAATATAACACAGAAACTAAACTTCATACAGTCACTCTTAGCATGTTGTGCAACAAAATGGATAAAGTACCAATCTTGAATAAAACTATTTCTGTGGTAAGCCGCAATACTAATCCTGCATCAACACATCTCCTTTTTATCATAAGAGAAGCTCTTATTCTTATCCGTGTTAAAACCAAATAATCGGGTGTACATACACATACATATTTTATGTCTTTTACTTGCATTTAGAGTACCACTCTTGTGAATTTTTAGTAAAAATATTGTCTTGTTCAGTGAGCAGGAGTTTACTAACTTTAAGCAGACATATTTTCCCATTTGTTCTCAATACGAAACAAGAGTAGTTATTTTCAAGCATTTTTTGTAGTTCTTATTAAAAACTTTTTTTAGTAATACTTTTTATCTCAAAGTTACCAACAAAAATCTTGCGTGTTATGTATAATTGAAAATAACTTCTCCTCTTTTTATTGTAAACTAATTTTAATCGCACATAACACAACCAAATACGTGTCTACCTAAATTTCACATGGCGTGTAGAAAACCGATTTACTGAGAGAGGAATTTCACCGATTGGAATGTATCTATAGACTAGTCTATTCTGACAGCGATTTCAGTAAAACAGAAAAAAGTTCAGTGGTGAATACCACGTTCTTTAGAAAGCTTTTGTTCATTTTGTTTGGGAGAAAATGAACACGTATTTGAGAAATTATCTTATTCATTGTTAAATAGGGGAAGAAAAATAAATTGTGAAATATATACTGGGAAACGATTTTCCGGGAAGTTTTCTAGTAAACTATTTTCCCCTAAAAATGAGCCCAGTTTTTCAACTTATCTCATTGAGAGCAAAATTTAAAAAGTGGAAGTATACAACCACTCGTGTTCACCTTACTACTTCCTGCAATATTTGGTAAGTAGTAACAGTAGTAGTAATATATTTTATTAAGACAGAAAATAAAAAATAAAAAAACAAAATGCTTTTCAATACAAAAAAAGTGTACGAAAATATATAAATGACATGGCTCAAAGAGGTCTGCCAGGAGCTATCAATTTATAAATACAATTTTTCTTCATACAAATTATCTTAAGCAAATTTCTATACTTTAACGATAACTTATAGTACATTACAAGAGCTTTCCAGTCTTTTCCTTTTCCTATATTTTCTTGTTGCTTAAAATAGGATTTTGAAAGAAATATCTTCTAACAGTGCGGAAGATGGGGCGTATTCCTAGCAAATGTGTAGTATTTTCCCTCTACGATAGATTGCACAAAGAACATGTAATTGGTAAATCTTCTCTGTGCGGCACAAAATTCAACGGCAGAACCTCACCGCTTGCGCGAAAAATTAAAAAAACACCGTTCATATCATAAGAATCATGGAAGTAGTTCCGAGGGCCTAGGTTAAATTACAAGGTCTTAAGAAATTCCCTGTGAGTTGACCTCTGCACTTACTTAATATATCCGTCCAAAATCGTGCATTTAGGTGCGACAGGAAGTTATCAACTATTGTTTTCCAATTATTCTGTACATACCATTCCAGGCTTAGCTTAAAATGACAGCTCGCCTGTAGGTCTGTAAATGTTTGTACCATAGATTTCGATTCTTAACCGCAAAATGTACTGCTTTTTTAGTCAACCTCTTATCACTCGTTTTTAATTGGAGAATATAATCGATGCTGATCTTAAGCATTCGTAGGAATAGAGGCGCATGTCCTGTTTCTTTCACAAGCATATATTTCGGTGCTATTGTTGGGAGTCGAAATGTTCTGCGAAGGTAAAGCCTTAGCAACTTTTCCACGGTATTACTATATTCTGCACGTGACCCGAGACTTGTGCTCCGTGAAAGAGTATCTATCTTGATACCGCTTCAAATACTCTGAATTTCGCACTATGCGTTACATCCATACATATTTGGCACAAGATTGCATGAAAGGCCTAGGCCTAGCTTCTCGCAACCACTCGAGTTGTGTGCGTTACATTTTTCACACGAATGGAAGTGACCTTCAGTTTTGTGCCGTATCCGAAGGGGCAATTTTAACTTCTTTTTGAGAAGCCTTCTCATGACAACAATACTCTCGGATGTTTGTCAAGCATTCGCAACAGGTGGGACCGTGAAAAAACATTTTGATGTTTCTTGGCATTCAAACATTGAATCTCACGGCTTAATGATGCCTCCAGGTAAAAATCCATAATATCCTCGATATATAGAGCAAATATTGGTGGGCTAGCATTGCTGCATTGCCTTACTCCTGCTGCTGTACTAAACCCTCAGATAAATCATTTCCATTCTAAACAGTCGCATTGGTGTTAGTGTATAAGTTTTCTAGGGCTTTTCGAAACTTAAAGGACAATCCATATTGATACAGTCTGTAGAAAAGTCTCGGGCGATCTACGGTATCGAAAACAGCTTTGAAGTCAATCAAAAATGCATACAGCTTTTCCTTCCTTTAGATGAATGCTCTTGCAGCGCTTTGAAGAGATATTTAAAGGTTAAATACTACAGTAATTAGACGGATTTGAACTGTCACCTTTTTTAAACATTGGAAATAATAAAGCTTGCCTTAAGCTATCAGGTGCATTTCCCGATTCAAGTATATTGTTGAATACCAAAGTTAGAGCTACCGAAAATTCGTTCGAACCATATTTATAAAATTCAGCGAGAATACGATCTGATCCAGGGGCTTTAAAATGCTTGTATCTTCAAGGCTCTTCTTTGATTTCTTGTAAAGAGATGTAGCGATACTCGATAGAGTATCCCCTTTAAAACGTAATGATGTATGAGATTGACATTCTATCGGTGTTTAAAAGGCTTTCAAAATGAGTTTTTTTAAGTTGGAACAGTCAGGTTTTAATATTTTTTTTAAGTGACATGTTTGTTTGCAACTTCCCAGCTTTTTGCTTCATTTATATAGTATGCAGACCCTTTTAAGCGGCAAAGTTCTTTAATTGGGCATCTGTTTCACTATAAAACTCTTTGAATATGGCGTCAATACACGTTTTAAATAGTTGAAGAAATATAAATGCCAGCTTCCTACAATTCAGACATACTAAATTGAACCACGGCATTTTATTCTTAACCTTGTCCATGTCTTTTTTCTGGTTCAGTATAAATGCAATTATTATTTTCTCCAATTCACTTAGAGTGGTTTCAGCATTTGGATGCTGCTCCACCAAGTGATGATTGAGATTACTCCTATAAGTGGCTCCAATCGATTCTTTTCACAAATGTTTTGGGAAAAGTGGTAGTCCTTGCATTTGATCGTTTCCAACCAGTTTGAGCCCTATTGAAACTATGATAGGATTATAATCAGAGTAAGAAAAAGCCTTAACCTCCTACAGTAATCAATTGTGGATGCACATTCAATTTTATGGAGATAAATTCACCTTTTATGTCTGATTTACTACACCCGTTCAGTAACCTAAGGCCCAAGGAGTCCATCTGTTCCAAAAGTTTCGTTCCTTGAGAGTTAATCGTTGGATCCTCTTTTCCTTCCTTCAGCACTTTTAATTTCTTCACTCCGGACCTCAATTCTGGTATTTCAATCACCATTTATCATAAGGTTGTTATTTTGATTAACATATAGAAATTCCTCCAAGTGATTGAAACCATTTTGCCACTTCTTGTAAATAAGGTAAGTTGGCACTATCTATTACTCACTTTAGGTTGATTTCTACTTGCAGATAAGTAAGTCCATTATCAGCCTTTTTGTAATAACAACCATGGATGTACTGGTACTACTTAACTACTGGTAAACTACTTAAAAACATGCTCGCAAATTATAGTCGGATAAAGTGCATTTTAATTTTACTTTAGTAGGTACTAAAGCTGAAATTTGTGTTATCTTAATATACTCGCATAGTCGATATAACACCCACTTTATCCTTATAACCCCGTACTAAACTTAAAACCAACGAAAACCCATATTATCTTTTAGTATCGACTTTGAACCTCTTGTTATTTTTTGGGTTTGTTTAACTAAAATTCATTGCGGATTCGTTCTAAAGATGATACTAGTTGTAGGTAGGTGAAAAAGTGTTTATAATTAAATACAAAGTTAGGACCTGGTTTTAAAGTTAACATGATACTACTTTGTATGCACTTAACCTACTTAACATACGGTAACTATAATTTTGCGCTATAATTTATAAATTTATTTTCAAGCCTAAAATAGTCCTGTGTTAGAGAACACGAATAAAAATACAAAATTGAATTTATTAATAAAGTTGAAAAAATTGGGGAGTAATAACTTGTAATTTGATCCATAACAATAAACAATACGTATTTGTTGTTAGTTTAATGTAATTAGTTGTAAGTGGTTAGTTGTTAGCCTGACTGACAGCTATTCTGCATGAATTTTTATCAATCAAGTGTGACTTAGTACACTACGTGTTATGTATGTTTACTTAAGTGGAAGTATCTCATCAAACCGTTGAGTGAATAACATATGTTAAAGATTCCCTTCACTTCCTACTGTGCAAGTATAATATATACATAGGAAGAGCTTTAAATTCGGCGGCCACAAGGTAAAACCGCCTAAGTCAAGTTAGGACAAAATTTAGTTAAGGATGCCAGAAGATAATCTACTATTCAAAGTTTATGCTACCAAATTTGTACCTTATTACCTGTTATCCTTACCGAGTTCTAGGCAAAGAAACAAGACTTAAATTTCAAATTGCCATAAGTTTTCGGAAAAAACGATAACATTAAAGTTGTTTTCTGAGAATTTGTGAATATCGGTTAGGCGGATTTACCTTCTGGCCACAGAATTATTGCAATTTGGTAACATTCACCTTACAATATTTTAAACCAGAAACATGGGCTTGCAAACGTCAAAACAAAGCTAGCTGCGCAACAGTTCTTTTGCTGAATATGAAACGTAACTTATAAATTTCAATGTTTTTTTATTTTTTTCTTTGTTCATAAATTTCAAAATAAATTGCGCAGGCAACAGCAACATAAAGCCTGTTGTGTTGCGGCTTTGGGCGCCGTGGCGTAAGTGGTTAGTGTGTCGGATCCCTACGCATGAGGTTCTAAGTTCGAATCCCAGAAAACATCAAAAAAAAGTTTTTTCACGGTCCCACCTCTCGCGAGCGTCTGACAAACATCCGAGAGTATTGTTGTCACGAAAAAGCTTCTCAAATCGCCGTTCGGAGTCCGCATTAAACTGTATGTCCCTTCCATTCGTGTGAAAAATATAACGCACACAACATGAGTGGTTGCGAGAAGCTACGCCCTGGCACTTTAAAGAGCTGTTGCGCCAAATATTTGTATTTGTTGCAGCAACACTGTGCAGTTTTTTAACATTTTAAGGTTTTTGAATTCACCTACACAGCTGCAATCAAATTTAGCATTTATGTCGCATTCCAAGGTCCAGATATGGAAATATGATTGTGTAGGTACTGATGTGGTTATTATCATTATTATTCAGCTCACTTCAATGCTTTAAGCATTGCAAGAATCTCAAAGCTTAGTAAATAATCCTTTAAGATGTGATACTTTTTAAAACTTCCATAAATTCCATTCCATCGATTTCAAAGAAAACAAATTAAAGAAATATCTCACATACCAAACCACCCACACAATCATTTCCCATTCAAATTTTCATCAGCTAGAGCTACTTATGCGAGGTATATTCTTTTAAATCCATGTAAGTGCACATTGAAAATTTTTATTGTTTCATCGATTTTCACTAAGAGATTTATGTAGGCAGGAAAAGGATTAAATATATGTAAGCTTAAAAAACAAATTTCCATATACTCGTACACCGAAAGCGGAAAACTTTTATCGCCGAATTGATTGATGTTTATGACTGCTGAAGCAGAAAATGGATTTCAAGATATCAACGGCTTCCAAAATACGAGAGAGTTTTTATAAATGAAAATGGAAATTGTAATCCACCTTAAAGTTGAATATATGATTTAGCAGTTCAACTGGTCTTGGTAGCGCGGCAGGCAAGTAACCGGCTACATTTGAAGTAGTTTTGGTGGGAAAATAAAGTTTCGAACAGGTGAAGGAAGAAAAACTTTGCGAGAGGGTTGAGAGCAACTTCATCACTTAGGAACATTTGAATATCAGTTTTAAAAGAAGAAAAAGCAGTGTTTCCTTGAAGCAATTTTCTGTGGTATATTTTCATAAATTTTCGATAAGGTTTTGGATTTTTTTTTTCTCTTATCGGCTGTGGTTCATTGTCATGCAGGTGTCTTAAATACAGAAATGTAATCCTTATACTGCTAGTTCAAGCATAAATTACCCAAAATGCAAAAAGCGGAGTTTCAGAGTATAATCAGCTAATATGCTTTCAGAATATATTTAAAAAATATGTGCATGGGGGAACCCTTGAATTACTTAAATATTATATTTATGATACTACTTACTTACTTAGGTGGCGCTGCAGTTCGGGGTGAACCTTGGCATCAACCAACAAGCCTCTCCACTTAGCTCGGTCCTTCGCTAATTGCCTCCAGTTGCGCACTCCAAGTTGGTCGAGGTCCCCTTGAACATGTGTGCGCCACCTACGGCGATGATTCCCTCTACTGCGTCGTTCCTCCGGGTTAGATTCGAAGACTCTGCGGGCCGGAGCGTTGGTGTCCATTCGTTCTACATATCCTAGCCATCTGAAACGTCCAATGCGCAGTTTTTTGACTAGGTCGATGTCACTGTACGGCTCGTATAGTTCGTGATTGAATCTTCTCCTCCAAAACCTGTCAACGCAAACGGGATAGAAAATCTTACGAAGAATTTTTCTCTCGAAGCGACCAAGGATAACTTCATCCTCTTTTAATAAAGTCCATGTTCCAACACCGTAAGCCCAAAAAAAACAGCGAAGGGCAAGAGTTATTCTTCGCTTGATTTCTGTGCTGATCTTGTTTTTTGAGTCTATAGCAGAGCCAAGGTAGACATAGTCCCTTACTACCTCGAAGTTATAGCTGCCCCCTGTGATATTCTGTCCAATTCGTTGGTGTTGGCTGTCCCTTCTTGTTGACAGCCTATACTTGGTTTTGCTCTCGTTTATCGCTAAACTCATTTTGGCAACCTCAATGCTTGCAAACGCACCTATGACAGCCCACTGAGTTCTTCCGATAGTGTTTATATCGTCGGCGTATGCAAGCAGTTGTACAGACTTGTAATAGATTGTGCCTCTGGTGGTGGCTTGTGAGTTCCGCACAATCAAGTACAATATTAAAGAAGTCACATGACAGTGTTGAAGGCGATAAAAATAATGAAATAAAATTTCCTAATTAAATTAAATAAAAATAAAAGATAATTGTGAATTGTATAAATAAAATATTTGACGTTATTAATGCGAAATAGCATAAATCTTAGCGAAATGTCATATTCACTTCTTTTGACATTAGACCATTTGTTTATATACAATTTATACAATTTTTGCAATAAACTAACACTCGCATTATAACGTTGAATCAAAACGGTCGTCTTTTGTTCTTTGTTCCTTTTACCTCTTTTGCGGATCTTTAGAATTTACAGATATTTCAGAGTACGAATAAAGAAGTATGCGCTATTCATCCAGATTTACCCAAAATCCCAACGCGACCCAAACCCTGTGCAAAACGGACGCAACATTTTGGTCCATTCGTGACAGTTCAAATGTGTGTGTTATCATCTGAAATAATTTAAAACAAATTAGTGCCATTTTTCAACAAAAAGACAAAATATCTCTTACCCAAAAACAATTAGACAATTTCTTGTGAGTTTTTTGTGTTAATCGGTTTCCCGCGACGCGCAATTAATAATTAGTGCAAGAAACCGGGTTTCCGCGCCGTGCAATACTCCAAGTTCCTGAGGTGCAAGCTCCTGAGGTGTATACAAATTCCAAGGTGAGTGAGTTTAGCCATATAAGCCATTTTTTTTTTATATATTTACTGCCAAATTTGGGGAAAATGAGTGCCGGAAAAGAACTCAAACTCTTAAAAAACCGCCTTTCAATCCTGAAAATGGATTACACAAGTCTTAGTTCGACGACGAATACAAAAAAAAAAACCAAAAACATCGTCAATGGTCGTATGGCTATCTTAGAGAATCTATTCAGACAAAGTGAATGCAGTAGTGATAAATTGACCACATTAGCGGGAAACAGCTGCCAAATGAGGAAGATTTATGAGTAGATTCGAATATAGAGCGGAGCTCCAGGATTGTTTAGATAAGGTAGCTGAGAAAGAAAGAAAGAAACTCCATGTAGTTCAAATACGCATGGTATTCGACTTCCAGAAATGGCTCTTCCAGTGTTTTCTGGCCAAGACGAAAAATGGAGGCCATTTAAAAATAAATTCGAAACTATGATTCATTCCAATTCCATTTTAACGGAAGTGGCAGTTGATTGGTCAATGGAACCCTGAACTCAGGATGGCAGAAGATCTGGCGGTCCGAGGAGAACATGGCGCAGAACAGTCGAAATGGAGGCACGTCAGTTGGGGAAAAGTTGGGGTAGTAAAAGCCTCCCTAATTGATTCTTCGAGACTTCTAGCCTCTGTGCTAAATTTTGGGCAGTGGCAGAAAGCATGTTTAATGCCCAAACATCAAGCGTGGCGAAAACTACCTAGTGTCAGTCGGTGGAGGTCACATACTTAGGGGAACTAATAGGAGCATTTCATTATGTGACAATATACTGAGTGCACATTTCCTCGAGATCCTCTTTCTTATTCCGTTTCTCCAGAGGAAACAAGGCGATCGACTACTCTATTAGTTTGTTTTGCCAATTCTTCAGCTGCATGACTTCTTAATATACGCATTTAACCAGAGACTTTGCAGACTTTAACTATGTGCTACGAAACAAGAAACTTTAAGTCCTACATTTGTTCATGGCAGGCGAGCTACTCGTGTGCAAAGAGTTGGCAGTACCATGCACCATTTTATCAATATTCACCTGAAATATTTTGAAAGCAATCCCCGTGTAACAACTTGACACTGAATTTATTCTTGGCTTTCACGTCATTCAAGTCAATTAAAAACTCAATGAGATAACAACTCACACCACGAACTAAGTAAAGGTCAAACCGTAATTCCTCGCTACGAGATTTGTGAAATCATCCTCATAATACCAATCAATTGAAAGCATGTTTTACAAATATTCTTTTCTCTCTCTTTCTCTCTCATCATTGCCATTATTATCCATTTCAAATATCTGCCAGGAGTCGTGATAAATTTTCTTCAGAAATATCCAATTCAATCTTCGATTGTATTTTGATGAGGGTCTCCTGGTGGCCTGTCAGCATTTTGCCAGAGATGCTCGAATCTTGATCAGATATCTATAATTTATTGCTTAAAAAAATTATATCCCTTTGATAAAGGCTCATACCGGACATCTTTGTGTAAAGTGAATGTTTGCGGAAATCCAAATCACCTGCATTTATGAATTTAAAAGAGGGGAGATTTTATCATTAGCGTAATTGAAGATGTGATAGAACCATTAGGATATTTGTTATTACTTTGATGAAGGAAGTAATTAATGAAAAATGCCAAAAGGAAGAAAATGGTAAATGTTTTTATACACAGTGAACCCTTCAGAGGAAAATAACAGCTGTATTCTAATTGTTTATTTATTTGGTTAGTATGTTACAACTAATGAGTGATGTAAAAGTTTGCAAGAAATAAGTATTGCTTTTAGGATAAAGTATTTTACAAAAAATTTATACTTTTTTAAGTACGGAATACACTGAAATCTTTTTTGGAAAAGCCCATGTTGAGAATTTCTTTTAGATAACTACTTCTCGTTATTTTCCCAGTTAGTCCAGGTAAATTAATTTCAATTGGTTTCCGTAGAGGTTAAGATAAAAGTGAAGCGCCTAAGGAAAGTCTCACAAAGCAAGTAGCAGATATTTCTTGCGAATGGTTTCCAATTTAGTTATAGTAATTTTGTAGTTAAGGCACTGCACACAGATATCATATAAAGCTGGATTGTTGTATGCTAGTAAGGAAAATTAATTTACACCACCTTAATGGATCAATTGAATTGGGATTCAAAGCTCTCCCTATGAAGGGAGAAGTTGCCATATATTACCACATAAATAAGATAAGTTACTTGCTTGGAGATTGTCTCAGCCTTACGCACGTATACGTACTCTTGCAGACAAACTCAAAGGAGAAGCGAAGGCTGGTAAACTGCAAACGAAATAATCACGAGTATGATGCAGCAACTGCACATAGAAGAACGAACAACGAGAAGCGTGAGAAACGAAGATCCTGCCAACTCTGGCAGCTAACAACGAAGTGATGACATGTTAAACCTGCCCCTGCGAAGGAATACTTTAAACTGGTAGGGGAGCAACAGCACAAGGAAACAGAATGTGTTTTTTTTAGCACGTGACCATGCAGGAGCATCGAATCGGGTATAACTCGTAGCACCGGCTACAAGTATTCATAAAGGATGTTTACCCCTACCCGCGCATCAAAAAAAAAAAAGAAACAATTTCAAAGATAAACATCAGTTGCTGTCAAATTGCCGAATGCGACCGCTAATAAATTTCTGAATTTCAGGAAATTATTCGCCTTCGAAATTTGTTCTAACAGAGTAATTTTGGCTTGGCAGTAGGGGCAGTGGATCTATCCTACTGAATCCACATCTGAAGTCTGTTTTGATCACCGATGTGTAAAAAATGTTCAGTCATGAACATATCTGCGGTGGTTGCACTTTCTTCTTCATTTTCGTAGAAGTGAGGCACAATGATGCCCTCAAATTGAATGCCACACCATAGAGTACATTTGATGGGATGCAGCTGATGTTGGTGAGAGTATCTCGGATTTGGCCGTTCAACTAAGTGACTAATTATACGTTAAATAATTACGTTAAAATTATGGCATTATGCTATTTGCGTTGACATAATTGATCGTTTATTTAAGTCGCCCATGACGCAGTGGTCAGTGTGTCTGATCACTACGCGAAGGTGGTTCGAATGTTCGAATCCCAGAAAACAAAAAAAAGTTATTTCATGACCCCACCTCGAACGTTTGAGGAATATCCGAGAGCACTGTTGTCACGAAAAACCCTCTGAAAAGCACAATGAAAATTGCCCTTCACATACGGCACACAATTGTAGGTCCTTTCTATTCGTGCGAAAAGTATAACGCACACAAAATAAATAGTTACGAAAGGCTGGGCATAGTCCCTTCTTGTGCTGTTCTGTTAAATATGTACATATGTATGTTGATTCTAATGTTGATGGGGTGGCAATGATGTAGTGGTGACGTCGTCAATTGCCACGCTAATGGTTCATGGTTTAGATCTTGATGGCAGCAAGCATTTATTTATTTCTCATGAAATATATAAAGTCAGTCTGATCAATTGCGAAAGCTTGTGGGAACACAAGGGCAAAGCACTGGCAGTAGCGTGCTCATATGGCTGGCAAAATTGTTCGTTTATTGGATGATTGATTTACCTATGACATCAGTGTTCAGAAAAAAAATGACTGTCGATCAGAAGCAAAGACAAAAAAATAAATTAAATAAAATGAACGAAAATCTTCCCATCACCCTATCTGGACGCCACCCCCGTAGTTTCTCTGAAGCATAAACAACTAAGCTTCCAACCACTACATCATACATAATATTAAATGCACACCATTGTGGCTTGTGATACACCCTGTATTTTTGGGTGAAATCATTATTTGCAGTCATATTTTATGTATAGCTTAAGCAGTTGTATTTAATTTAAAAGATAAAGTATAGGTCTTAACACGGAAAGCTTTTCAGGAAATAGAAATGTGAAATATTTTTCTTTCGAAACGTTTCACTTTTTGCTCCACCTTCTTACCCGGCGCCATATAATAGGACTGGTTAGATCGTTCTATAGAGCATTACCCATTTAATTTGCCAAATGTACATAAACAGCAAATGGTTTTCTATGGATATTCATAGCCAAATAGGTGATATTTGTGGAGTTAAAATTTACTCCGAGGTAGATATTGTAGTTCGACTTCGACTTCGATATTTTTTTTTTTTTTTTTTGCACTTGTTGTGCCCTCATTCACTTCAAGACCAACTTGTCGCTTCTGACCATCAATTGCTGTGAAGGTTTCTATGACTGCATGCTGAGATCATCCGATGATGTGAATAGTATCATCTGCGTATCCCATCAACTGGACTGGCTTGTGAAAGGTAGTTCTTGCCCTGTTAATAACTGCTATCTATTCTAGTACCAGATTGAAGAAACTGCATTACAGCGCATCCCCTTGGCAAAATCCAATGTGTGCTTGGAATAGTTTAGGTTTGGTAAGGTAGGTGGGCTGATGCAGGGGATATAAATCCTCTGTACTACACTTGGGTCAATATAGACCCATTGTGATACCGGTGGGGGGAAAGGATATAGATTAGAGTGTATCCCTTTCTTGTCAAAAAGAAAATAAATAGTTTACATAAGTTGTTTCCAAACTGCACAGAGCACCGCGTATTCTGCAGCGTAATACGATACAGCTGAATCAGTTTTGACGGAATCCAGAACTCGTATTGTAGAATCCAGGATGATGAATCCTATCATATGCTGCTTTAAATTCGATGAAGACGTTTTGATTTTGGAGTTGATGCTCGTCGTGGTGTGCCCCAAAAAAACTTGAGGTGTTCAAACCGTACTTAAGATGGGATGTTGATAGATAGATATATTTGTTCTACAATGGGGTTGTTGTCCCACAACTTACACAGGTACAGAGATGTGGTATAACGTATTAATATTAATTTTAAAATTTGAAACAGGTCGTTAGAAAAGATATTATATGCGACATTTAGCAGATATCCACCTCAGTTATTCTTGGAAGCCATAGGATCGCCTTTTTTAAAGAACTGATATTTATACCTGATACTCCAGTCATCCGCCATGCTTTCAGCCATCCATTATACTTGACTGATGTATTGTTGCATCCACCCTACCAATACATCCCATATTTTAAAAGCTCTATGGGTGAGCCATCATAGCCAATGGCTTTGATGTTTTCCTGCTTTTTGATGGATGTGATGCCCTCTTCTATGGTGGGTTCCAGATGTTCGATTTTTTCACTCTCTTTCTTCATGCTCACCCCTGCTGCTCCTATTTTGCGCTGCAGCACGTATTTGTGTACATTTTCTCTTATTTTTTTCCGTTAAGCAAATTCATCATCTATGAAGAAGGCATTAGTTATTTATAACGATACCCAAGAACGATACAAGCAGTGCAGTTGAATTTGTGCAATATGAAAAGCTCCGTATAATATCAAAAAGATGCACCTTTGCTCAGAAATTGTTGCAGTATTATTAAAAAAGTGATCCTTTGTTAACCCTGTGAGTATGGAAAACAAGGTTTGTACAGCGGTATGGTATCATGTTGTTATGGAGGTCTGCATGCAGCCAGCGCAAGTCTTCAAAATCAGTGATGTTTCTTGCGTAGATTTGGTTGGGAATAATTGTTGAATATGATGGGTTATGATTAGTCCTACCAACTCTTTTTGGGCGAAAAAAGGGTATTTCCTTTTCAAGAAAAACATAAAAAGGTATTATATATAGTTGCGTTGAAAACAAAGTATAAAAAATTACATGTATTTCAGCGGAAAATTTGTGTAACATCAGAGCTTTAGTTCAAAAATGTATCGAAAGCAAATGACGAACTCAATGATTTGGAAAAATTCGAAAGGCACGTTTTGAACCTCCATATGTTGAAAGACTTCCACCCGACGTTTAACAATAGACAAATTTGCGGAATTCCACTTGGTGAATTTCTTTTCAGTGTAGAAATTTTTAATGTAGTTGTGCTGATCAAGTATGTACATTCAAGAACACTTTTTTGATGGAGAGGCTTATTTCCGACCAGCTAAGGAAATTTCACGTGACAGAAGTCGTTTATAGTGAATGGATGCATTTGTTGTAGACAATACGGTTGGAGTTGTGTTTCTTATATAAAAATACGAAAAAGTACGAAATAAAGGGCTCAAATCAAAAGGCATCTGCATCCGAAAAAAAGGAATATCCTTTATAATAAAATACAGTAGGCAGGACTAGTCATGAATTCGTTGTTCCTTAGCTTGTACTAGAGACATCTCTAAGTGCTATCCTATTGATATATTCTTACAGGGGCTCGTAAAACGGTCTTCTGTGTATGCAAACTGTTTACTGTATGCACTTCTTTATCTTTGTTCCCATTTGAATAACTTCCAGAATATTTTCGAAAGTATTATGTTTCCGACGAATCTCTAGCCAAACAAATAGAGAAAACTCTTTGGTTGAACTATAGAACAAAATTCTGATGATGATGAGAGTTGTAGTGCTGCCAAATTCACGCTGCCAAATTCACACTTAATACAGTGTGGAAAGTACTTTTGTGGATGTTAGAGTATACGCTTTAAGGACGTTACGTTATAGTTTCTAAATAAAGAATCTCGGCCTCTTAAAATTATTCTCCGATAAAGTGCTCCGCAACATTTTCTTCATAAAAATATGTAATATGGGTGTGACAATAATGGTGTAATGGTAACGTCGTCAATTGCCACGCTAATGATTCATGGTTCAAATTCTGATGTCAGAAAGCGTTTATTCGAAAGCTTGTGTAAACACTACTGCGATGGCAAAATACTGGCAGTAGGTAAGTCATTTGGCTGGAATAATCAATAATAACAATATTCGCTCTGTTGGATGATGCATATGCCTACGACATCGATGGTCGTGAATCAGAATCAAAGACAAATACAACAAAAAATGTCCACAGTATTTTGGACGCCACCTTCGGAATTTATCGAAACATAAACGACACAGTTTCAAACCGCTACACCAAATCCTTCTTTCTATCCATTTGTCTTTTCCAATGCTCTCACTATGTACTAACATTTAAATGGTACTCGTAAACCCTTGAGTACGCGCAAATTAAAAAAAATGACTGTAACCGATCTTCACTATAAACTGAATACAGTAGGAATATAACTCGATAGATGCATCTATCTCTTCACGCTTTTCAGCAGTAAATGAAACGAAATGAAGTTTTTCACATAGCATCAACTCAATCTCATGTTGGATATATGTGTAATAACTACATTATCTTCGTAGAATGCCAAATCACCCTAAAAGCCATAGAAAGGCATTATCATTATCCACTTTACAGCTATAAGAAAAAAAGAAAATGAGGAAAGTATGTATTGTGAGATCAATCCATCTATATACCCAACAATATTCTGAAACGACTTGCACATTCTAAATAAGTTCAATATTTCCAATACATGTGAGACATAAAAGGGCACGAACATTCAATGCGTATTTTAAAGTCATTCATACAATTCATTCAATCAATAACATCATTCAACAGTAGCAAGCATAATAATTTAAGTAATTGGAATTTTATTAAAGGCTCCTTTTATGTTGCATTAAAAGAAAAAACTCCTCGTTAATTTTTAAATTCAATAAAGAGAAAAAAACTCGTCCTTTAATGTTTCCAGTCACTATGTCCAGCCAGATACAATCCCAGCCACTGGTGCAAAGATGAAGGGATAAAAAGCGTGCTGCACACAAACTCAAAAAGCTTTAGCGTAACCACAAATTATGCAAATGGTCGCGTAGCCGATTGGATTAAATGTAAAAAAATGCAATCCAATGAAAAATTTATTTTAACAAAAAAAGGACTTCGCCAACAGTTTGCTGCAAGAAAACTGTAAAAACTTTGTGCATTCTTTTTTTTTGTCGTGTTTGCTCATCAGAACCGAACAAATAGGATTGCATGATTTGTTCAAATAAATTCGAATGTTTATTCCATTCGCGTTGTCGTTTTCTGTTTCGTTTGTGTAAATAGTCGTGTAGCCATTATAATGTATAACGAAACAAAAAAGCGAAAAAAGAATTCAATTAACTTCGGGTTTGATGGACGAAAAAAATAGAGGCTTCACACCTGTGCACGTGTCTGTGTACTGCGCTATTGTGTAATTCGGATTATTGGAAGAATTTTTGCCATTCCTTTGGTTGAATGTGGAAACTAATTCCTTTTACAAGTACAGTGGGTTAATTGAATTAATTTGGGCACAGCGTTTGGGATCAAGCTCATGAATATTAATAAATAGCATGGAAAACATGTAAAACCAATATATGAAATGTATTTTAAGTGTTTGGTAAAAAAAATTCGCGGAGGCAAAATGCCTTACATTTAGCAATTCATTATAAAGTGGTGGTATTTACATTAATCTATAACAATCTATCCCAGCAAACATATGAAACAAAACAAATAAAACTATCGAAAATCTTCAACAGTCAAATGCATCTTCAAAACAGGTACCTTGCATAAGGATAAAAATCGCGCTGATGCCTTTTGGATAAAATTGATTTTCTAAAACGTAACTCAAAATATGATACCAGGTTCAATGTGTCACTCCTTTTGCTTATTTTGAAGCCCAATCCAAAATGAAGACTGTTTAAAAAATTACACCGACTAGAGACTAACATTATACGTATTCTACGTAAAAAACCTTACCAATATCCCATTTCCTGGAAGATTTTTCGTGACCGGATTCTGACATATCTACACTTCGATATAGCGAGGGATTGGGTAGCAGGAGGGCAATGCATGCCACAGATCGAGTGCCGCCGAACAGGCTAAATTACGCCAATCGAAGATATTATTACTGTAGTAATAATAAAGAGCTCAAACATATAATGTGTAAACAAAGTCTTGGCAAAAGTAAAACCACCGAAAATAAAGGGCACGAGGATCACCCTCTTATTTCTTTAAGAAACTTTTCGCTGTTAATCGAGAAAAAATCTTAATATCATCATACCCACATTTAATTACTTAAGCCGACTTTTTTTCGCCAATAGCACTGATGTACCATATATAAATCATTAACAATAAACATAAAACGAATCGCAAATATAACTCAATTTAGAAATGAAGTTTTTAGATACATCCTAATCAGCACTGACATAAAATATCATTTTACTTCATATGTATATTAAACATAATATGAATATATATACATATTGGAAAAAAACGTAAACTTAATTGTTATTTATTCACCTGTGGCTGTGAAACTGGAGCGGCAGCGTATGTTAAGCTCACTAAATTTCTATCTTGACAGCATAATTAAATGGGGTGGAAAGAATAGAGTGGAATTGAATGCTTTAAAAACACAATGCTGTCTTCTGTCACTAAAGCGAAACCTAACCCATCAGCCATTATCAATGAATGGTACTTGCATTTCCGAAACCGAAAGATACTTCTCGGTATGTGTGTTAAAAACAACCTGCAAATGCTCAGATATTTTATGTCACCAAGAACTCTGCGAAATATCTATGATTCCTTAAACGGTGCCGGAAATACTTTAGCCCCTCTGATCTGGCTGCGATATGTAAGGCATACATCTGCCCCAAGCTCAAGTTTAACGGCCGTGACTAATCCGGTGTACGTAAACATTACAACATTACACCTACTAGATAGGATTCAAAACCGTGCCTTAAATCTAATAAGGAACAGAAGCATTGCGGAGTCAATAGACTCACTTGAATACCGAAGAAATGTTTTCTGTCTCTCGTTGTTTGATAACTTTTTTTTACAAACAGTGCTCCAGTGATACAGCCAGTTGCATTTCGCCCCTCCAACAGTTCTCTTGCAATACTGGTCACGCCCTGAGTACTCTGTTTCCCCTCCAACCTATTTGCGGACGTACTGTGAGATAGTATACAGAGAATGTATACATGCACATCGCTACATGAGTGATCACAACTACTGTGCACCATCGTCTGGTTCTGTGTCTGCGCATGTGGGATCACCCTCTCAAAAACCCAAACCATTTTTATCACTTCTGAAGTAACTGCCAAATAAAGAGAACGTGTTCTTGTGCGTGGCACAACCCTATGAATTTATTTGTGGTTCCTTAATTTGTTTCGTACACTTAAAAGAATTACAGACCAATAGCCCTCGAACTATTATACACTTGGGAAAGCTCTATTTTATGGCTTCATTATAATCCACAAGCATTTAAAACCAATGTACAACCATTTCTCCTCTTACATCCTCCCAATTTGTTACCACCCGCGCTGTATCTTAATATTTTAAAGGTACCCATAACCTCCTGTTCACGCGCAAATTATATAAAAAAGAAAAAAAGCATTTAAGTCTTACATGTATGAACCCAATAATGATAATAAATTGAATTGGATTAAATTGAATGGGTGGCAGGTACTTTTACCTGCATACTATTCGTTTTCAATTATACGGGTTGAAAAAACCCTAAGCACAACCAACGATACCATTATTCATAAAACATATATTTAAATTAACCCAAACATGAACGAAATATTTTAATTCAATCGTTTGAACCAATTTCGAGCAAATCAACTTTTTCTAAAATCACCTTTAAATAAAACAGCCGATTCCGACTTTGCATCGAATTGTGACCCCACACATTACAAATATAAATTTTAAAGCAAATTGGCCCATTTGGCCTGCTGTGGAGTGAACGGGAACAGAAAAATCGATAGATTAAGAGATACACGTTTCCAAGTTTCGCTGTAATAATAATTTTTAATTAAAATCGCTGGATTGACAAATCTTGCGAAATCAGTACTTGTGTTGTAGATACTCTGTCTATAATATAAAGCTAAGCACACCATCATCGGCGGATGTACTTAAGATGACATGGCGTGTGCTTAGACTTATCAGCAATAATGGTCCATCTAAGTTGAATACGTAACTATCAGCTAACAATTTAGACCCTTTATTCCGAAGTAGGTTAAATATTGTTATGTGTTTTCGAATATAGAAAAAACATTAGAACTCTGTGAAGGATGTGTTCGCAGAAGGTCTTTTTAGGAAAACTCTAAAGTGGATCCGAAAGAGTTAATATATAATGATATTTAAAGGTACACACATACATATATGATACATGCCTTACAATGAGTTTTCGGTTATATGTAATTGTATCAACGATTTCGATGAACAAGTCAAAGCAGTATTAACAAGATTTTCCCAATGATCACTATAGTAGTGATTATTAGCCAAAACTTTTGAAGCTATCAGGTTAAAAGAGGTAAATTTTTGGTCTTATAAAACCAACAAATCTGAGAAAAACCGCAAGAAGTTTAAACAAGGCAGTAATGACTGCAATGCTCACATGCGACGTGCAACATTCTTACATGACCAACAAATTCTACAATGTCCCAAAGGTAGTAAAAATATTTGGTCGTTCGTCAAAAATACTAAAAATGCTGCCTCAACTGCTATCCCAACGCTCATTTACAATGATATTCTAACTGTCAGCTCCTTAGACAAAGCCAATTTGCTTGCTGCTCACTTTCCAGCGAACTCCACCCTGCCAAATAGAGCTTTGTCTCCGCCTGTACTTGAGAGAGTCGAATTTTCCATCTGACAAGTCCATTTTCGCACTCGTACAGTTGCGGGAGTACTCAAAGATCTCAACATACACAAATCCACTGGTCCAAATGATATCTCCCCCATAGTTCTGAAGAGGTATTCTTCTACGCTGGCAAAACCTCTGCGTAAGCTTTTCTGTCTGACCTATTCTTCTGTGCTCTTTCCGAGAAGATGGAAAGCAGCATTTGTCCAGCCTGTCCCTTAAAAAGACAAATCTTCTTCCCCGTCCAATTACTCTGCCCCATTGCACTTACGTCCCTTCTTTCCCAGGTCATGGAAACCTTGATAAATCGCCAACTCATGAAACATCTTGATTCACGAAAACATCTCAATAACCGTCAGATGGTTTTCGTAGCAACAGGTCCACTGGTGGTTTGATGGCATATCTCACCGAGAAGTGGAACCAACCTCTCCATCACTTCGGTGGAACAAAGATGGTTGCGCTCTATATTTCTAAGGCATTTGACAGAGTTTGGCTCATGCTTGTTGTCGAAAATGGGTGCATATGGCATCGATGTGTCTTTTTTTCAATGAATTAGAAATATTTGGCGCAACAGCTCTTTAAGAGCCAGGGCCTAGGTCCTCGTAACCATTCGTGTTTTGTGTGTTATATTTTTCCACACGAATGGAAGGGACCTACGGTCTAGTGCCGTATCCAAAAGGCAATTTGTTTGAGAAGCTTTTTCCAGACTCAATGCGCTCGGATGTTTGTCAGACGCTCGCGAGAGGTGGGACCGTGAAAAACTTGTTGGTGTTTTGTGAGATTCGAACTTGGAACCTCACGCGCACTGGACCGACACACTAACTACTTACGCCACTACCGGCGCCCTCATCATCATCAGCATCAGCATAAGTGTATTAATAATCCCGTCGGTGCACGCAAATTATGAAAAAAAAAAAAAAAAGAAGAAAATTCTCGATGAAGTGCAAAAACAACGTTCATATCGTTACTGATTCCTTTTTTTTCGTGAATGGAGTAACTTATAATTTGAGGCAAGGCTTTCCTGCTGAGAGTAGCATCGGTGAAATCTTAACTTCAAATTGCACTAGTGTTTATTGTATCGGAGTATGGGAATACCGTGAGAAAATCACCTGAAATGTAACTATCTGACATATGACACTTCTTCACTTTTGGAAAAATTATCCAGAACATTAAAGAAAAGAATATAAACCTGTGACGTGTAAAGTTATAACTAGATTATGTGAGAAAATAGTACATACTTGCCAGAATGTGTGTCTTGAAAATATACGACAACATCATTTTACAACCAACTCCAAACCAAAAGTTTTCATCTTTGCTGACAGACGACAGGTAAGTATATATACACCCATGTTACCCACATAAATAAAAATGTGGTTTTCCGTACACAAGGCTTAGCATCTCTCATGGTAGATATTAACATAACTATGTATACACCCACTCAATTTATTATAAATTCTCTTGTTAACCTCTAACAACTTACACTCCAGAAGTTAAATACATCCGCATAAAGCTATAACCTCCTCATCAAGTTTGGGATAAAAACTTTTTAAGAAACTTCTTTATGCCTTCGTTTTAAAATTTCAATTTAGCTCTTTGTACATTTATACGCTCACGACGCCAACGCGTCTCTTTTGTCGCAGGCAAATAATCCAATCTAAAAGAACTCGGTCACAGTCTAACCCCCACACATTCACAAGCTTGTTAATACACAGAAACTATATTCAGCTTAATTAAATGTTGTTTGCTAAATTGAAAATGAAAAAAAAAAAAAAAAAAAAAATAAAGATGAACAAAAATTCTAAAAAAGAAAATGAAATTACCATTCGTGGGCCTTGGATAAATGAAAATGTGTGTAAAAACTTGCCTCAACTATGACAGCAGGACTAGTGAAAGTTTCTTAATTTAAAAAAGAAAAAAAACTAGAACAGATATTTTTAGACCGAAAGTCCTTCCTTCCTTCCGGGTGCTCCGGATTAACTTATCTTCTGAACTCACAACCATTGTAAGGAATAAGCAAATTTAACGACCCATACAACTCATACTTCTTGCCACATAGATGATGTTGCAATAACGATGCAATTTTTATGCCCAAGATACAATAAAAGTCGCACGCAAGTGAAAGTTCTTCTCATAAAACAGATAAAGGGACTTATGTTGATGGACCTAACCAAGTTATGGTAACATTTGCGGTTCGCTGAATTTTACAGCACGTACCACGTAAATGTATATGTAGGTACTACTCGTATATGCTACTGTCAGAGGGTGTGTCGGTGGCAATCTCATTTCTCTGACTTTTGCTGCATCCTTAATCTTCTTTAGTCTGGCCTTGTGCCGGCAGAATATGCGCTTAGGCGTGTTGAAAATAATTTATGTTGCGTTAAAGCATCCGAATTTTGTGGCAGGATTTATGAGGGATCTTTTATTCACTGACAGTGTCGTATGTAAATGGAAACAGAAAGTGAAACATAATATATGGAAATGAAATATGAACGTGTGTGATGTGTTGTCTTTATGAAATATACATGGTTTCATTTGTTGCTGCGGGCAATAAATATTTCTTGCCGGTACCTCGATGGTCATATAGGGGCTGACTTTATTTTTTTGGATAAAGCAATACAAATTCCAGCAAACAGGTTTATGAAAGGAAAAAGAAGAGAAGTTCGTGGTTAAAATTCAAATAAGAAAATCATTTCATTGCTTTTTGTTATTATCTAGTTAATTTTTTTAAAGCCTTAGATATTGATATTTTACGATGCAAGCTAAAGATATGTGGGGGTACTTAATGTTATCAAATTAATATTGTATTTCCGTATGTTTTCAATTCTTTTGCCGCAAGTAAATAGGCAAATAAGTAAGTCCTAAATATGTATCTTTTTATGTTGAGATGACTCGAATAGCTGATTGATTTCCACGCTACAGCTTTAATCTACATAGCCATGTTCTGGGATTATAAACATGCGTATTTTACAAAGATTAACCAATGTATTTACAAAGATAAACATTTATAAGCCCTTTTAGAATCTCAGAGTGGTCTAAACTTTTCTTGAAAAGTGAGTATGCAGATGGAATCAAAATACTCTGCCTATTGTATCAATATCGCTGGCATAGGCAAATAGTTGTACAAACTTATAAAAGATTATGCCTGTTATGTCGTCCTATGGGTGTCAACAATTCATATTAAGAAAAAAGAACAAGTGACAGCACGTTGCGTCGCCTAAAGGCTTTCTTGATACCGTAGGTCTCCACGAAATCCTACACAGACTGACGACCTTGGCAGAAATACCAAAATAAGAAATTAATAGTGTAACAGCCATCCTTAATATACCTACACAAATCATCCTAAATATACATAAACTTTGATTATTTGAATATTTTAAAAAACATTGATAAATCAATTTAATCAGCACATTTTCTTTTTGTTTTAAATGTGCCACACAAAAATCTGTAACTCATAGCCTCCTTACACACAAAATGAGAAAGCGCTTAGAACAGCATTCATTTTGGGTATAATTGGCAATCTGTGCAGTCTTTTGTTTTGAATAAAGTTCGAAGTGAACATACAACGGAAAGTTGGAGTCGCTTTATTTCTTTCTTTCCTCAGATTGTATAGTAAAGGCAGTAGACAGGCTGAACAATTCCTAGGTCGCCTGGCTCTGGTCAGTATTTTCTTCTTCAGCAAAAGGAAGAAATTTTATTTTTTGGACAGCTCTACGTGTGCACATCCACACACACACCCCCAAGCTTAACGCTCGCTTCAATAGTTAGTATCTATAGCTTCTGTCCAAGCATATGGCTGGAAAAATCGTTCGCCCTGTTAATTGATTGATATGGCTATGCCGTCAATATTTGGTCAGTGATGGGCTTTCCTGGCCTCAAACTGCAATTATATGGACCAGTTGCGATTCTCATAAATAGGTACAGCAATGCCTAGATAGGTACAAACACATCGAAGAGATTAATGCTCCTGTAGTTAGCTTAGTTATTCAACTAAGCTGTCAGGTACTTTTTTGAAATTAAATTTATATATTGCAATCTGGTTTAGTAAATGGAAATACTCCCAACATGGTAGATTTTGAATCGTTCACTCTACATGGCAGCGAAATATGGTCATCGTCACCGTTCATCAGTATGCAGGAGAATTCTTTAAATATTCTGAGCACTTAATACGAGTCTACCTTCTTCCGAATGTATGACAATTAACTGAAACTGATATTTCCCCTTTCTTCACTACTCATAAGGTTTGCAAACATTTCTCGCCCTTCAATGCAACACAGATCTGCAATGTCTCTTATTTGATTGCACGCGTGAAAAGAAGAATATTAGACTCTAAGAGTATTAGGTTCGGCATCCGTAATGGGTTGCTAGCAGTGTTACTGCTGTTATTCAGTATTTTATTCTGGTGGCTGAGGACTTCGTAGGAATTAAGGAACATCGGCTAAGGATCTGCCGGTTCCTTATGTCAAATGCTCCTCACAGCAAAATAGTTCACATTACCGAGAGAGTACACGCAGGTGAGAAAATCTTCACATCAGATTCCCCCAGTTCGAAAAAATAGGGCAGACCAAACTTGCGTTTCAAAGATGATGGAATCTTGGATTTCCTACGGACAGATTTGATAAGCACCGATATAACACAGCTAGACTTTTTTTGCAAAAATGTCTTCTTTTCTTTTATACCTTGAAATATAGGGCAAGTATCAAACTCACGAAAAAATGATATCATATGGATAGGACCTTACTCAAAGTTGATGTTACGAAGAGATTCTTGAGAATTGGGTGTCACAATTCTGCCATCTGTCGGTTTCAACCTCAGTCTGTAGCCTAAAAGGCCAATCGAATTTATTCCAAACTTCATATCTAAGGTCAGGCTTATGCCCTGAGACATAATTCTGACTTTTACTTTACCCTCACAATTTAAGATGGCCGAGTGTAAATATTGCAGTTCGCTGACAAACAATACTTAAAATACTGTGCAAATTTCATATTTGGGCTAGTTTGGGCTATTAAATGGCATACGAATACAGGGCAGAGTAATAGTACTTTACCTAATAATTAACTCTCAAAATTTGACTGCATATATTTGTATTTTTGCTACAGTTCTAAATTAATATTCACGCTTACCAAGCATGCATTTTCGTACTATTACTTTTTTATTTGTAAAGGAATTTAAAAAAAAGAAGTAATTTTAGCAATTCTGCTTATGTAAGTTCCAAGTTAATTCTTTAATGCAAATGCAAGTACAGGATTCGCCATAAGCCACGATGGAGTTTTAAAATTTGATTACTTTTTCTTTATATATTTCTCTCAAATTCCATTTTCCAGATTATATTAGAACGTCAGAAAAACAAAAAAAAATTGAGAGATTCATAAATCAGTAATTACTTATTTATACGCATATCGTCGCTATTTTAAGTTAAGAATTTCGCCCTCCGCCCAACTCATGTGCCAGACTAACGACAGCTGAATTTTTTCTTTGGGCTTATCTGAAAGACAGCACACAAACAAAGTGACTACACTACGGTGACTTATGTATGGTCCACCCTGTACGTGCGAGCCAGTAGTGCCCTTTTTTTTATTGGCACTGCAAAACAGACGTATTTACTATCCACCTTCTCTTTGCGTAAAATATGTTCGACATAAGCTGTTATTGTACGTTTTCCTAGAATACAAAATGTTCTTTCTTCACAATAAATACAGAAAAACAATAAACCCATTGTGATTATAACAATAATTACATATATGAAACCATAATACGCACAGATACAGCACAATCACCTATCATTAAGTAATAAATAAGCACACGACTGGGATCTAGATAAGACGTACCAGCTAAAGTGAGAATCGATAAAAACAAGTTTCCTAACCCACCCCAAGGTTTGTTCAATTGCCTTTCAACTTTTTCAACAAATTACACGTGATCCAACTAAGGATATTCGAAGAAGGAAACAACAGCAAACCAACTTCATATTCTTTCCCTTAGTTGGCAGGACAATGAAGGTTAGAACTGTTGAGATCCCAATTACTACCATTCCCTAGGAATTTATCCATTGTGGATGTATGCGTTAGAACTGATGTGAGTGCTGCAAGTGATAACCGCTGAGATTGCATATGTGTGCGTGTGGGTTTTTTTTGTTTTTTTATCTTTTGTGTATGCTACAAATAATTGTCGATTGAGATAATTCAGGAAGATGGTGGTGGGGTTGTTACTTGATTGCTTGCTGTTGAAGAGAATCAGAAATGATTAACTTTTGGTTAAGTTGAACGCAATTTATTTTTTGTGGTTGCATTTTAAAGAAACCAATGGTTACATCCTCACTGGAGAACTTGATCGAATAAGAAGTTCGAAGGTTCGTGGAAGTTTTCACGTCAAGAGAGCAATCTTACAAAAAATAGTGCGCGAGCAGCTCAGTTGGTATTGCCACGTTCAAAGAAGAGATTATTTCAACCCTGTTGAAAAGGCAATATCATTAAACGTTCCAAAGACATCGGGAGGCAGGAGAATGCAACGACACCTGCATTTAATTGGCCTCAATAACCCAGTGATCCAAAATCGGGATATTTTCTGAGGTCAAATAGGCGAACCCCACAGGCGGATCTGTAGAAATGCGGTGAAGTGGGAAGGTTATGATCTGTTGTTTTCGGATCATCACCTCGCCGAAATAGTAAGAAGAAGAAGACACCCTCACTAGAGTGTCAGTGAAGCTGAGCTGATAGAAATGCATATACTCGTACATAGCTGCGCCAAGCAGTAACATACCGTAATATTCTTGCTATGGTTCATCATATTAAAACCGTATTTTCTGTATTTCTACTGTTTATTTGTAAACAACTATCAACTTCACTTTCATTAACTCCAAAATAATCAAATCACTTTATTATTTTTTAATCTCAACTTAAACTGTCTACAAATTCAGATTTAATCACAATATCGTTTGTTCGCCAATTTGCACTTATATCAACTATTTTCACCTCTATCAACTGTGTCTTCTCTTCTGATGGTTGGTGTATTTATACAAAATACATGAACCTCTAGAACATTTTTGAATATGCTAGATGTCACTAGGGGTGAATTGTGGAATGTGAAATCTGAAATAAACTGCTGTTCATGATGGCAGTTCTGACATATGGCAGTAGTGTTGCCACACCGAGCTCGTTGGTAATGCAGTACGGAAAATACTTTCTGTGGATGCTACAATAGCTTAAATTTAAATGAACTGCCTTAGCGTTACAAAAATGTGCAACTTATTTACCTAGGTTTCAAATGATGAAGGTCTCTCCGGAAAATATTTGCGTGGACGCAAAAAGTTAATTTCGCTTAAGTGGCGCAAAATTAACGACCTAATTTGATTTAACTATGTATAACTTTCTTTCTTAATCATTAACGATGACTTTAGTTTTTATTATTTCTATTTCGGCCTTAAGTTTTATTTCATTAAATATTAAAAATGATATTATTTAAGTTTATGCATTTATGAAAATTTTAACAGTTTTTATGGCACTTTACATCACATTACTCAACACATACGGCGGAATGTTCTCTATTTCTTGTGTAATGTTGTCTCCGAAGGCTGCGAGAGTCTTTGACTTGTTCGCATAGACCAATGACTTTAAATAAATAAGTCTGTAATGACCAGATCGGGTGATTTGGCCCGCAATCAACGCGGGAGATAATCCAGCCTGGGAAAGTATTTTTTACAAAGTCCATTGTATCACCCGCTGTGTGTGCAGTGGCAACACATGTGCTTGAATTCATATGTACTCCAACCCCAGTTCATCAAATTCGGATATCAAAAAACCACGTAACATGATTGTGTAGCGCTAGCCAGTGACAGCAGCAGCATTCTCGAAAAATGAAGGCCCCCTAATTTTTCAGCACAGACTTTCAGCGGATACACAGCCCTTTTTTGAATAACGCCAAAATTTTCAGAACTCCAACAGCGAATATTCTGCTTATTGACATGTCCGAAGAAATAGAAATGTACTTTTGTCACTCACGACTAATTTTTGAGGGAAATCGTTCTCTTCGTGGTTGAGGTTTACGATGCACTGGCTATATTCCAGACGGGCTTGGTGGTCTACCGCAGCAGCTGATGCACCATATGAGTCCTATGCGGAAACATCTTAAAATCGTTCAACAAAATACGCTGCGGGTTTCGCCTGGTGATGGCCAATTGCGTGGCACGTAGTTTCTTCTACATACTCGTGTACAGCATCAATATTCTCGACCGAACGGTCTGTCCTTGATCTTTCAGCCCTTGCAATACCTCATGTTGAGCCAGTTTCTTCGAGACGTGTGACTAGGCGTCGTATTGTGCGACCAGCCGGTGCTGAGCAGTGGCGAAATCTTCAGTGACATTCTATTTTTGTGTTCTTATTATTTGTACCCGCTTCCCTGGGTTTCTTAATATGTGATTTCAAGTACACTTCTTTAGAGCACTTTCCGTTTTGTCATTGAAATAGTTTACTCGCTAATCCTTTATGAGCGTCGCTGCGTAGGATGATTAGGTACGCTCTCCAACATTCTTGATCCTCCGCCGTTGACTCCAACTTATCAAGGAGAATCCCTAGACAGCTCCAGAAGAGTTGTCGGACTTGATCCAACCATCTATTTCTAGGCCTACCCAGGGGTCGCTAACTTGATAACATGGCAATCATGACACGTCTTTTAAGCCATTTTGGGGATATACCCACTACGTGACCAAACTGTCACAGCATAAATCCTTTCGTACGAAGAAGTACCTGCTCAACAGTGAGCGCCTTGCGTACTCCGTTGTTACGCACTCGATCCCTACCAGTTATTCCAACAACACCGCGAGGAACGTCTTTCAGCAGCTTGTATCCGCGACTATAGATGAGAGTTGGACATATACCGAGTTAAAAGCCGATAATTTAGCTTGAACACTAAGTTCGGCATTCCTTATAACAGATTGACCAAGCTCTCGCAAAATTGATCCAGCCTGACCGATTCTACAGAATAACTCGACATTGGTCTTTCCATTACTCCTGAATAAGACGCCGAGATGCTTAAACTTATTCACCTGTTTCAGTGGGATTCTACAAACATGCAGAGTGTACTGAATAGGCGTTCTGGAAACAACCATTACTTCCGATTTGTTCACGTTTTCTTTCATTCCAGCATCATCACAAACGGCTACAAACCTTTCGAATGCGCGCTGAAGGTCGGTTTAAGAGGACCCAAGCATGACCAAATTATCCGCAAAGAGAGGATGATGAATCCTTAAGTCCCCCATTTTGCAACATGCTCTGCCACGGCTGCGCTGCAGCATCCAGTCCATATATACAATGAAGAGGCGAGGTGACAAAAGGCACCCTTGGCAGAGTTCAGCCCTCACAGTGAAGGGAATTTATTTACCGCCATTTACCCGAACACAGCTTCTATAGTTTGTGTATAAATACTGCATCGCTCTTAATAGGAAACGATCAATACCATACCCTTGTAGAACACTCCAAAGTTTGTCTCGAGGAATCCTAACACATGCTTTCGCCAAATACACAAAACAGGTGTATACAGGTTTAATATACTCCCATGCCTTCTCAAGAATCATTATGAGAGTGGATAACTCGTCGGTCCTGCTTCTACCGAGACGAAAAGCGCATTGCTCATCCCCCAAACTATCCTCAACCAAAACTTTGGCACGTGTCTCTAACACCTTAGCAAAGACTTTTCCAGGGATACTCAAAAGAAATATACCCCTGTAGTCGGCGCAATCTTTTTTGTCACCTTACTTACAAAGCGAGACAATCACTCCCATTTGCAAATCACCAGGTGTTTCACGGCATTCACTTTAATGACACGTGAGAGCCATTGCACTCACTCTTTACCAAAAGCAATAAGAATTTCTGGCCGGATTTAATCCACATCGGTGATTCACCAACTTTTGGCGATTTAATCGCCAAAGTCTCGAGCATAAGTCTGTCATCTTCCTGATGACATAGCTTGTTCGGGATTGAGCAATTCTGAAAAGTGCTCGCTCCATCTCCATCGCTCATTAGAAGGCAGTGTACCGTCTTTGATTTTGACTCCTTTCACGATATTTAACTTTCTTCCTCTGATTCGGCGGACGGTCTGCCAGAATATTTTATTTACAGATATGCAGTCACGTTTTAATGAAATTGTTTATTACATTTGAAAACACATATAGTTACCTGAAGTATTTCTCGAAAAACATCTTCTAAAAGGTAGAAAAATAGACTTAACGTATGAGTATTCATTTTGCAACATACTGCCTATGCCACCCTGTTAATAATTTATTTTAAATCTGTTAAAACATTTTAAAATATGGACAAATCCAACGATCAACAACATCTCATCTAACAGAATGGAAAAATATTACAATTGTTCTATGTCTACACATGCATATGCATGTGCATATGTACCTACGCGTAATATTCCCAAGTCTCTTAATTGCATGAAGTTTTGACAGCACATGGATATCTTAATTAATAAAATTTACAATATCTTAGATTTGACACTGATATTTTTTTTTTTTTTTTTCAGTTTTAACTCTAGAAGAGATCGCACACTGAAGACCAAAACATAATCATGGGGTAGCGCGCTCATATACTCACACACATACTATTGCAACGATAGACACTGCTGCATGACTGCTGGCCGTGATCTTCACTGAAGAAAAATTGTAGGTAATGATTTGATTAATTGTTTTTAGCATTGCTCAGCTTCAGGACAACGAAGAAGGATGTTTTATACCTTAAATGAATCATGAATTTACTAAATTTACCTATTTTTTATATTTTTAATCCTGAGAGCCAATACTGAGCTTTTATAGTATTTAAGATGAACTATTCTGCAAAAAATATATTTATTTATTTATTTAATTCATCTACAAGTAATATAACTTTACAGATTGAAATAAAAAGAGATTACAATGGTAATAATAAATAAAATATATATGATGATATGAATTTACCTACTCACTTAACCAATGAAACTAAATAATGTGTTTTTGAACATAGTTC
Source organism: Brachypalpus laphriformis (assembly GCA_945910035.1). Taxonomy (NCBI): domain Eukaryota; kingdom Metazoa; phylum Arthropoda; class Insecta; order Diptera; family Syrphidae; genus Brachypalpus; species Brachypalpus laphriformis. Next base: position 43,959,864 of record OX246753.1, read on the forward strand.
TGGATAAACTTAGATCTACAATAGACCAAACTGAGTTGAAATTTGAAATAGCCACAAGTAGGCTCATCCAATCCGTAGTTTGTCCTATGTATTGCGCGAAAAAAAAACTCTCTTTGCCTCAATGACCTTTCTGGAGCATAAATAGGGATTACAGCTAACTAGCAAGGACTTTTTAAATGGTAACAAAGGAGGTCTCTCACAAACATTACATCGTGGATCTTTCTTCTATTAAGCAGCTTAGCTAAACCTAGCAGTTGGCATCTAGCATCGTATTCCGGCGAAAAATTCCAACGCATTTTGAAAAAAACAAATTTGGAGAATCGTCTTTGAATTCTTTCCACACGATTAATATGCACCTGGTAAAAAGGGCATCAAACGATGCCACAATATTCCAGAAGGGAACGAGCAAGGGCTATAAAAAGGGTTATCAGTGAGTGAGGATTAGAAAACTCAACAGTATTTCTTTTGATGAAGTCAACCATGGAGTTAGCTTTTGACGTTACATAATCCACATGATCGCAAAAAGTTAACGCCTGATCAAAAACGATACCAAGATCTTTAGCCACATTTACCCGTGTTAACTCTAGAGAATTAATGGAGTATCGATGAATAATTGGGTTGAAACATCTGCAAAAAGTTATTACATTGCATTTCTTTATGTTAAGAAAAAGATGATTATCTTTGCACCAAATTGAAAGAGCATTTATATAACTTTGGAGTTTTATACAATCATTTAAGTTTGAAATTCTTAAGAACAACTTTAGATCATCAGCGTAAAGTAGGCATTGACTGTAGTTTAGCACAGTTGTTATATCATTGATAAATATAATGAAAAGTAAGGGGCCAAGGTGACTACCTTGAGGTACACCTGAGCTGCAGTTGAAAGGTTTAGAAAGAAAAGATTCAAGCTTAACTATCTGCACTCTATTCATTAAAAAAGACGAAATCCATCTCAAAATGGATGAGTGAAAACCGAAGCAATTCAGCTTGCGTATTAAGACACTATGATTCACAGAGTCAAATGCTTTACTAAAGTCGGTGTAGATCGAATCCACCTGATAACCCTTTTCAAATGAATTTAGTACAGACGACGTGAAATATACGAGATTGGAGGCTGTAGATCTCCCTGAAACAGAACCATGTTGAAATTCCGATATATGTTCCTTGACATAAAAAACCAATTTATCTTTGACTATGCTTTCAAAGAGCTTAGGGATGGCTGATAATTTACAGATACCCCTGTAGTTCCTAACGACATTTCTAGAGCCAGATTTGAAAATAGGAAGTAAAAATGAGACCTTCCACTCATCTAAAAAAATGCCAAGTGTAAGTGATAAATTAAAGATAAGTAAAAGGGGATAACAGATGCTGGCTTTACAGTTTCTTAAAACCAGTGCTGGAATTCCATCCACTCCTGCACTTGCCGATGGTTTCAGATTGTTGAGAGCTAGAGCTATGTCCTGTAAATCGAGATAAATGCAGCCAATATCCACTTTTTGCTCTACAACGGTTGCTGGAGCTAAACGAATTGGTGTGTTATTTACATATACCGATTCAAAAAATCGGGCAAACAGTTCGCACGAAGATTCAATATTATTGGATTCAACGTTTTCGTACGACATTATTTCCGGAATACTATACGTATTACGCTTATGCTTTATAAAGCTCCAAAAGCTTTTGGCGTCAGTTACTAGCTTGCTTTCGACATCCATAATATAATTTCCGTGAAGAAACCTACTAAGCACACAGAACTGTTTTCTCAAGGTACAAAATTCAGCATAGTCAACTAAGCTTTGCGACTTTTTATACCGTTTGAGTGCTTTAGTTTTAAGGTTCTTTAAATTCATTAGCCGACGATTATACCAAGGGGGCTTAGAGAGTTTCTTCTTGAAAGTTAATGGCACATACATTTCAAACCCAGAGTAAATAATGACTTTAAAACTAGCATACATCTCACTGAGACTAAGGCTATGAAATTCCTCCTCCCAATCGAAGGAATTAATCCAATTATTTAGACCACTAAAATTTGCTTTGAAAAAATTAAAATATCTAGAGTTTCTAGCAATATTAACCGAATTCAGAATAGAATAGAATTCAAATTCCAACTCAGTTTGCTTGTGATAGATCGAGTTGTTAAGTAGTTCGCAAGAAGCAAAATTTAATTTTACTTTTAATTCATTTACACAAACGAATAAAAGATCTAATAATCTGTTTAATGAATTATATACAGTGTTAACTTGCGAGAGGTTTAAGGAATATAAAAAATCTATGCAATTAAGTTCATGGTCAATATAACAATTCGTAGGAATAAGCATATTATCTTCATCGGACCACGTCCATTTAATATCGGGAAAATTGAAATCTCCTAACACGCATAAGAAGTGAGATGTCCTATTATAAATTTTAGATATATGCTCGATATTGTCTATGTGTTTGAAATAGGTACTAGCAACACAATTTGACGGAACATAACTAGCAATAATTATCAGTTGGGAATCAGAATTTACGTTAATTAAAATACATAATTGTTCTACTTCAGTAATTGGCAATGATATTTGCTTACAAGATAAGCTGGATCGAATAGCAATTAAAATTCCACCTCCACGTTCCATGGCAGTCTTGCATCGGTCAAATCGGAATACGGTGTAAAGTCTGCTATCAAATATCTCCGACGAAAGTATACCACCATAAAGCCAGGTCTCAGTCATCACAATGACGTCATATGCAAGCTGGGAAGAGGAGACAAACAGGTCATAAACCTTAGACCTCATTCCACTGGCGTTGTGATAAAAAAGTTTAACAATAGTGATGTTCTTCGATGACTGATTGGTCGCAGTGGCTGACAGTGTAAGGGCGTTCTTTACGTTTTGTTGAGCTCCATCCGACTTACTTCGTTCTTTGAACGTTGCAAGAAAGAACGCAGCTTCACACCAACAGGCCAGATATTCGCCTCATAAATTGCATCCTTCAACTCAGCTGGAACACCAATTTTAAAATTGACGAATTTTAGAATTGTGTCGTCACTATCCTTCTTGGTAAGCTTATAGCATGAGAACAATGTTGGGCTTACATTAAGTTTAGAGGCCACGTAGCTGCAAATGGCATCCGTAGTGGTGGATGGGCGAAAACTACCCAAGTGGAACCATTTGAGTTTATATACTAAGCCGATATCAGCATGGTCGCGATTTGTTCCAATAATAGTTGTATATTGATATTTTGATTATAATTTATATGTTATAATGATAATCGAAAGAAAATAGCTGACAAAACGGGAAATTTCTATTTATCTTTTGATTTATTCAATAAAATTATACATTTTTCATATCAAATAAAGGTAGGTTGCCACGCTAATGGTTCATGGTTCAAATCCTGGTATCAGCAAGCACTTATTTATTTCTCGTGAAATATATAAAGTCAGTCCGATCATTTGCGAAAGCTTGTGTGAACACTACTGCGAAGGCATAACACTGGCAGTAGCTTGGTCGTGTGGCTGGAAAAATTGTTCGATCTGTTGATAGTGATTTGCCCTTGATCGGTTATGGGGGAAAAAATACTCTGAATCAGAAGCAAAGACAAAAAATCTCTCCAGTTATCTGGACGCCACCCCCGGAGAATCTCTAAAGCATAAACAACTGAGCTTCAAGAACCACTACACCAAAAATCGTTCTCTCTCTCTCTATTTTTTCCAACGCCCGCACTGCGTGTAAACATGTTAAGAGTATTCATAACCCTTTCAGTATACGCAAATTATAAAAAAAAGGTAACAATTAAAATGCATTCTAAATATACAAATAAAAAATAATAAAAACTATTAGACCAAGAGCCTGCAGTTATTTTGGACGTGAGAGGTAACAGAATGAATCCTACGTTAATATGTTGCCTTTATATCCAATATTTGAGATATGCTCGTCTGGCAGCACGTAAAGGAAATAACTGTATATTGAAAATGGCACAAATTTTAAAGCAGGAATAATAAGTGTAACCACTTGAATGTACCAGTAAATTATAGAGTATGACTTCTTCAGGAAGATTACATGTGTCCAAGGCATCTTAAGTATAGCTAAACTCCTGCCAGACGCGGTAAAGATAGCATACAAAATTACAGTTTTTAATAATTTACGAGTATGTAACTGCACCAATTTTTTCCTGAAACAGGATATTACAAAGTGAATACAATTATGAAGGTCCAAGACGTTTTGGATCTCGCTAAAGGTTTGGCAGACGAAGTAGAAATATTGACAAATTGCCGATTTGGAATTATTGGTGTAACCACTTTTTTTTCCAAAACTTATAGCAAGACGTCCTAATTACAAAGATGTAAGTCTTAAACGTTTTACTTGCCGCCAAGTACATGCCAGACGCTTTAAAGGGATCGAGATCCGATACGAAATGTCCTTTTCATCCACCCAAAACCTACGACTGAACCTTTACTAATTGATGTTACTACGAGTATACGAAGTCTATCTAAAATACAGAACAGAGCACCATGAACATAACTACATAAGTCGAAGACATTTTACTTGTCACCTGGTCCCTGTCAGACGCACCCAAAAGATTGAACTCGCTATAAGCATACATGCTTAGAGACACAAAACGCGTAACTGGACTTTAACTATTGAAGGTAACCACACGAAACGTGTGCAAAACATAAAATGAAATATAATACAAGGTCATGAAAAAATAAAGTGTTTTTTTCGCCTTTGGAATGTTTAACCCATTCATTAAAAAAAAAAAAAAAAAAAATAGTTGCACCGCGTTGTACCGGCTACGAAAGGTATTAAAATGAAGTTTACTTATATATACTCGTACGTAGCTACCACACATAGAAAATATAGCCCGGGTACATCGGGATACACATAGTTAAAACTCTACCAAACTTCATACTTCATCAAAACGGACAGTATTTTATAGGCTAAGTTTGTTATAGTTTTATAAAACTTCGAAAAACAATTTCTTTATATAAAAAAATTAAAAAAATGGTTATTATCCGCAAGTATTGAATTCACCACTAAAAAAAAATATATCCCTGCTCACTAACAAAAGAGATGTTATAAATTAAGTCACGCAATTGAAATTGATAAATGCATGAAAACGCAACTTTGATTTTTTTTCTATTCCCAGTAACGGAGCTTTGGCGAAAAAAATTCTGTTATCTTATTTTCGGAACATAACCTCGTCGAAAGAGGAAGAAGAAGATCTAATTAATATTACATAGAATCACGACAATGAATTTTGTCCAATTTCCATGAACAAGAGCAGTGCAACGGTTTGACAGCTTTGGTGTTGTATACGATAATTGTATCGTGTGTACCCACACATCCGACCGTTGTACCGATATCGTATGGTCGCATGGTCTTGACTGTACAACCGCTGTCACGTGCACAGATTGTATGGAAATAATATGGTGTGTACGTGTAAAATCGCTAAATAAAATACCTGCTTGTACTTAAATCGTACGCAGATTGTATAATGTATGTGCTGCATACAATAGTTGGGCTGTTGTCGGTACAACACAAGTCGGTACGACGGTTGTATAGTGGGAACTGCACGTCGGTTGTGTGGATACACACGATACAAGTCAAAAAATCCATAGAATTTCTTTTTTATATCAGTGTTTTTTTATATAAATAGAACATACCATATTGCGAAAGCATTTAAAACAAGATTTCTTAGCATTGGTAGACCTATCAATGGTCATTTCTGTCATTGGATTTAATTCGTAGTCTCATAAGGATGAGTTCATAAATGTAGTACATAATGTATATGTTCACAGTTACGTGTCGCATAATTTGGGTGGAGACTAATTTCTTATATACGTTAAATATTCTTTGCAATTAAAGAATTTTGTATCAAAATAACTTTCTTTTATCAGTGTTTTTCTTATAAAGTTTTTTTTTTTATACCAAATTAATTTAACATGTAACTATTTGGGAATATGTATGGCGTTTTCGAATGTGTGTCTTATAAGCGTGTTCTTCTTATATTAGGTTTTCTTATGTCCGTCATCTACTGTATTTGGGTATTACTTTGCGGGGCTAGTTCTTCTGCTTCTGCTGCTTTACGAATTTTCTCGATTCAGCATGAATGTTGTTACTCCTCTCGGAGTCACTTGGCCGCCAGTTTATCTCTCTAATATGTTTCCGGCCGTCGTATAAATGCATCCGGCATTCCATCAAAACATGTTCCGAGTTCTGGATTTTGTGAAGGCACAGTGCAGACAGTATGGATCACCCACGTGTTTATATTGTATTTGTAGAGATACTCACGAAAGCATCCGTGCTTCGATAGGAACTGCGTCATGTAGAAATTTACTTCTCCGTATTTCCTATACTGATCCATTCCCCTACGTTGGGAATCAGCGTATGGGTCCTTCTTCCTTTGGGTGTGGTGTTCCACCTGTGTTGTCGTTCTGCTTGTACAGCCTGGGTGGTTGCTGTGGACTTTTTTATATTCAAATCTATCGGCATTCGACCGAAGATTACGCTAATCGCCTCCGCTGACACCGTTCGAAAGGCGTAGCACCCTTTTACGCGATAGGATTATGTGGGTCGAATTCATCCGTCTCATGCACATTCTCCGAAACGTCGCTGGTGTCCATATGAGGGACGGGTGCATAAAGATTTACTTGCTTGTCGTTGCTAGCAATACCAACGTTTGTCATTAATCTTGATAGTACCGCTACTGCCCTGGGGGCTCTCTTGCCTGCGTACGTCTGGTGCACTTTGAAGTTTAGCCTGTGGTCCAGCAGCACTCCCGGGTAATTGATATGTGAACGGGATTTGGTGGTTTGCTCACTGATCTGTAGAGTAAGATGCTCTAGCTTTGTTTTGCTACTTATTAGCACAGCTTCTGTCTTGTGATCTCCCAGTCCCAGACCTGATGCCTGTAGCCATGCGCTCACGTTCCTTATTGTTTGGCTGCAGTTTTCAGACACTTGTTCTAGCATTTTTGCTACGACGATTACTGCAATATCATCAGCGTAGCCGATGGCCTTGGCTTTTTTAGTATGCTATCATACAATATATTCCACAGGACTGGGCCTAACACTAAACCTTGGGGGACTCCTCGTTTAGGCCTCTCTTCCTCGTCATATTACAGAGTCGTCTCACTGAAGAAAATGCCTTCTTTTTATCAGCAGGTAGTTAGGTATATGCATGTTGCTTAGCGCTCTAACTATGCAGCTCCAACTGGCTGAGTTGAATACTTTTTTGACGTCGATTGTTACGATAGCGCAATACATCTTTGTCCTGTGATACCTTTAGGTGCAATGTCGCACACTGCCTTTATTAACCATATGTTGCTACGTTTCTTTCTATTATAAATCCGTACTGCCGGGTAGAGAGCCGCGAGTCTCCCTCCATGTATGGCTCTAGCCTTGTACGTATTATTTTTTCTAGCATTTTCGCCAATTTGCCAAGCATGCACAGCGGACTGTACGAAGACGGTTGCTCAGGTGGTTGGTTTCCCTTTAGGATGAGGACTAGCCGTTGCCTTTTCCATTGTAGTGGGAAATTGCCTTCCATTAGGCATGCTGCCGCGGCTTCTAAGACTTCTTCCGTGGTGACTTCTGGTATTACCTCTGTGTCTTTCGCTGCTCCTCGTGGAAGGATGAATCCATCTTGTCTCGGGAAAAGAGCGCATACAATTGAGTGCATGATATTCGGACAAGTCAGTGCAACTGCCTGTTTAGCTCTTTTCAATCAGTGGAGACCGTTGCTACTGCCGGTGCTCAAGCGCCGTGGCGTTCCTATTTGGCCGTGTTCATAGTGTACTTAATTACTTGAACTATTGTGTTGTTATTCTTTGCAGTCGTGTGTTGTGTGTGCTCTGGTGGGGATTCCCACTGGCGAGGTTATATTTAATTGAGTTTACACATTTTCAGTATTGTATTCAGCTGGCAATTATATTTCAAAAATAAGTAAAAGAGCGTGAGAAATTCTGGAGGAGATTTTATTCAAGATAGGCTCTTGCAAGTAACCAGAATACCACGCATCAAGTTGCCTTGATTCTAATATTTGACATTTTCAAACAACCCTATTCCCTTGATTAGTTGTGCTATGCCCATGAATGAAATTTATAATTTGAAGGCATGTGAATAATCTATACCCAAAATGAGAAAATAAAGGGTCTCGTAATTTGGGCATTCGTATCCACATTTTTGAGCGCTTTGTACTTTAGCAGGTAAGGAGTACCGTGCATCAAAAGACAGTTTCACTCATTGTTATTCCATTTTTTATGGCTACGTATTTTTTTAGGTTCCTTTCCACTATACTCTTTTAAGCATTCGCAAAGTATTTACCTACTATCGGTATACTACAGTAAATTAACTGCCATATTCGTCAGCAGTTGCTTTTCTTTTCTCTAAGCCTATTTACTATATAAAGCTAAAGTCAGGCATGGCTCCAATGTCTAAGAAGAGTTTCAGATACTTTTTAAAAAATGTCCAAGGTAATTTTTTTCTACAATTGTCCAGCAAGTACTCGTAGTAAAATGTACTAAGATGTGCGAGCCATCATTGTACCTTCAATGTTAATTAAAATCCAGAATTAGCAAAAACGTCAGGCCAAGGCAAGGAATCTAATCATTAGCTGCATTAAGCTTACGAAATAGGTGATAGTACATATTCAATTCTTCAACGAACTATACGATTCGCGTAACAACGAGAAATCTCATGAGATTTATAAATTTCTTCTAGATACAACCAATCTAGTCATTGGTCTTTGTAATCCGCTGAGTAGTATTAAGCCCACCTTCGAACATAAAGTAATATATCCGGCAAACATTTCCCAAAAATGAATTTACTGTATTTCTTTAGCCTCTCTCGGGTAAACAAGCAGCCTATTTAATAAATCTGATACGGTGAAAATATGGTAAGCATTCAAGCAAGGTACTAACTTCTCCAAAAGTGTGACCTCTTAAAACCATGGTTTTAAAATGTTTCCTTATCACCTCAGCAACAATATTGTTCAAATTTCATATACCAATTAAAGTTCTTCATTCAGCTGTTCATTTATTTTCTTACTTAACGGACAATTTAATAAAGTTCCTTATTTAAACAGCCTGCTTTCTGTTTTCTTAATGATAAGTCTGCGATGAAATTGAATGAACCCTAGAGTATACCATAAAGAGCCAAACCAAGATGTACTCTAGTAACATTATGATGTATAAGCCAAAACTTTATTACGAACATTATGTATCAATGTTGCTCTAAGATAAACTCGAAGCTCGAAGGAGACAAGCTAGAAGAACATTCCTTAAAGCTTTATATGAGAAATAATTTTTTAAGCACACGCAATTAACTCAAGTCAGTCATTAACTCATGCCTGCCATTTAGGCACTCAATTCCTTATCTTTCTCTCAGCTATGATGTCTACATCTCATACCCAGGACCGCGTAGTTGATACGTAGATCTATGGCGAAAAGCAGGCAGACCATAGGTTTGAGTAAAGAGCCCTCATACGCACACGTATTGTATGTACAATCTCCCAACCCTGAAAGTAAGTTCACAAAGTAACTACAACAACTCTAACTGCAGAATGGTTTCTAAAAATGTTTGCAGAGCGAAATAAATCTGAAATTACATCCTCGCTTTTAGAATAAATTTATGGTGGCAAGAGTGTAGTAGTAGGTACAGTATCCTTTCTTTTTTACAGAACATCCTCGTTTTACTTATCACACACAAGTTGAGACACGAGAATCAGCATATATTTGCTTTGTCACTTGCTTGAGGAGATTTACTGTGACAAAGGTGAGCCCGACGGGCCTTACAAGGGGCGGTTTGGGGGGTATGAAATTTCCTCGTGCTGGAACAAATTAAATTTTGAGTTCCAAAATGGTAATCCTTGCCGGGTGCTTTTAGTGTTTATTTACTTTGTCGTAAATTGTCGTTTTAATGGCATCTAAAAATGATGTTTTATCTTTCTGCTTGTAAGAGAAGTTTTACTTTACTTTTTTTTTTTGTTGTGTATCTCGCAGGTGTTAGGTGAATTAATTAGCATTTTTTCGGATGAGTGAAATTTTTTTTTCAGATTTAATGATTGTGTACGTCTGTGAGAATGTAAATAGAAGTAAGCTTGGTAGCTACAAAAAGTTGGGGTTACGTAAAAAATTTCATATCGATTACAAGTTTAAGGGAAAGTGAATGCACTTAAAGGAGCGAGTCAAGAGAAATTAAATATTTTTTTTTTATTGTAGGGAGTGACTAACCAGAATGCGAAGGATGCATTGAAGGCTCGAAGAAAGATACAAAAATAAGTAGAGAGCATCGCTTGAGCTTACTAGTACGAGTAAATATTTAGCCAAATTCCACAAAAAATTTCATGAATGAATTTTATGGTGCTTTGAGGATGAATTAAAGGCAAACAGCATGAAAACAATCTCCATGCCAAAAATTGTCAAAAGAATTTTTTTTTTTTTTTTTTTTTTTCGGGATAAGTAACACTCGACACAGACGCAACTGGTCCATTGTACTACCAGAGAGCAAACCCTGATTTACCCATTTTATTAGAATTTCCTTGTCTTTCTAAGAAAGCCAAGCAAGCACTTCAGTGATGAGGAGCTTACAGTACCAGCACTCACCACATCAGCACCGAGGATTTGCCACCTGATACGAGCAAAGGGCGAACACTCACAGAGACAATGTTCCGCGGTGTCGTCGCTCTCTCCACAAACGTCGCAGATTGTAGTGTCACTTAAGCCCATTACGTTAAGGTGCTAAGCACCTTAGCAAACACAATTGTGCTCGTGAGAGACCCAGTCGTCAATGGAAGCCCTAACCGAGAACGCAGGTAAACCCAACGCGGGTTCGGGACTTGAAAAAGCCTCCACTGAGCAATGTCTAGCAATCTCATCGGAGATCTCGTTCCCCAAGATCCCAGTGTGACCTGGGACCCAGATAAGAGACAGAGAATTCAGCCTTACGACCGAGTTCAAATAGTTTTTGGTTTCATGAACTATTTTAGAAGTGGTTAAAGGGTTAAGCAAGGCCTTAAGTGCAGCCTGACTGTCACTACAGACACAAATGCTACGTCTCTTCCACCTATTCTTCACAACACAGTTCATGGCCATTATGATTGCATAAGTTTCCGCTTGGAAAACAGACGCATATTTGCCTAACGAGAAAAGAAGTGTCATGTTGTCGACTTCTACGAAGACACAAGCGCCAAACCCTTGACTGGTTTTGGAGCCATCCGTGAAAATACGACTACATTCCATTCCGGGCTCAGACTCTGGCCGAAGCCAGTCCTGAATACAAGGAAAGTGGACTCTGAATTTGCGCATCAGCTGGAGTTCTGGTGTCATTGCATCAGACGGCATATCCATATGACAGAAGTCGTAAGATAAATGTCGCGCAAGTTCATCAAAATTCCAGTGTGGAGTATACCAAAAACCGCCCCGCCTATGACGATAGATGGCTTTGATAGTGCAACCCATGATATAAGTATCAAGGGGAGGTAAGTTCAGCAAAGCGTCTAGAGCAGAACCAGGCGTATTCGGAAAAGCTCCCATGCAGCCGAGACAAGCCGTTCTTTGGAGTTTCGCGCAAACGGCAACCACATATTTACGCGAGAGCCCCTTCCACCAAATAATCGACGCATATTCGAGGAATGGTCTTATCATAGCCGTGTAGAACCAGAGAACCTTATTCGGTGATAAGCCGCATATCTTGCAAAAGCATCCTTACACTGCCAGAAGACTGAGATCGCCTTGGATGTTTTCGATTCCACGTGTTTAGACCAATGAAGTTTCGTATTTAAAGTCACTCCCAGATATTTAGCTTCATTGGAAATGCGAATGGTGACGCATTTTAGCACTGGCTTAGTCAAACCGGTCAAAATCCTCCTCCTCGTACCGTCGCCAGGCATGACCCAACAGAAAGTACAGCGACATCATCCGCATATGCCTGAGCGTAGACGTTAGAACTGTTTAAAGTGTTCAACAGAGAGTCGACCACCATGCACCATAACAATGGGGACAGAACACCACCTTGCGGACAGCCCCTGTTTACCCCTGTCATAACATATCGGCCACAATCCGCATCCACTACCAAAGTTCTATTCATTAGCATTGCTTTAATCCACAACACTAATGTTTCATCTACCCAGTGTTGTCTGGCCGAGTCGCACATGCAGTCAAAAGTCGCATTGTCAAAGGCACCAGTGCGGTCTCGCAGGATTTCCCACGCTGATAGGCATGCTGCATCTCCGATAGTGGATGCAGTTTTAGAGCAACTTTGCGCACGTGAAATTCTACCAGTCTCTCCATACTTATCAGTAAGAAGGATTTCAAACTTATAGGTCTGAAACTCTTGGGGAGCGAATAGTCCTTACCAATTTTCGGTATGAAAGCTACTCTGACTGTCCGCCAAGGTTTAGGAATATATGCCAGCGCCTAGCCAGCGCTGAAAATTCTTTTCAGAGTTGGCAATAGCTGATCTATACCCTGTTGCAGCGTAGCTGGATATATTCCATCGGTGCCAGGCGATTTAATACCATCAAAAGATGCCACAGCATATTTGATGGAGTCATCTGTTACCAGGGCTGATGCAATATACCAGCTGCGTCGAGTTTTCTGACTTAGATCAAGCTCAGCCTGGGTAAGCGGATATCAAAAGATATAGATTAAGGGAACACAAAACTTATTACCTACTTGTTATCGGTGCAATCTATGCAATACCCAATGACTTTGCAGCATAATAAGTTCAATGAGTCAGTTTCCTAGACAACGTATGAAATATTCTGTCAGCAAAATGAAACGAAAAGATCTCACAATATTTCTTTCGTCTGGGTCGTTTGATTCTTAATTTTCATGGTCTTTGCCAGATCTTTTTAAGTTGAATTTTTATTGGAATTTTGTTAATTATTGTTTCCGTTTTATCAAAACTCGAATGACAACGAGTTGAACATTTCTTTAAAACCTCAATAGCACCACTTAAGGCCGATCCGATTGAAACCTTAGAAGAAATGAAAGCTATTCCAATTGCACGCCCAAGTAGTCGTCATTTGAGCTTCATCAGAGAAAACTAATAATAACTAATCTTTGAAGCAGATTGTGTGCAGGAAGAATGATTCGAATTTGTAATCTTCGTAACAATAAATCTCAGATATGAGGTGGTTTTCTCCTGGGTTATTGAGCGGTGGATTGACGGCTCAAATGCGAACCATATCCGTTCAACTTTCTCGTAGTAACATTATATGAAGCGAACATACATCACCTAGAATAACACAGCATTTACTCGAAATAAAACACTAAAAATCAGTACTGATCGTAATATCACAGCAAATTAACCTTAACTAATTTGGAAACCTGGTATCACCTGAGTTGGAAACCACTTCACCAAAAATAACTAATCCCTATCTATTGTCTTCATTTTCAACTTACGTCGAGCAATTGCATTTAAAAAAAATAAACTCTTAGACGAAAGAAAAAAAAAATAATTTAAAACATGTTTTTTTATTCAAGTTATTTTAAACAGAAACTTTTTGAACTTAATCTTGAGCTTTTAGGTACTCGGCTCTTTCGTGTTGACAGCCTCATGCGTTGCGTTTCGTTGTTGCTCCAGTCTTCACTGCTCCTTTATAATAGTTGCCGCAGTGTTGTTAGCTACTTCCCAGACATCTTCCCTGCTTATCATCTGTCGGGTGATGTTGTCTGGGGTTAAGTCCTCACCCTGTTTGTTCACCAGCAGGTGTTGTTCTTCATAGTAACGTGAACAATGGAACATCATGTGTTCCGCATCCTCGACTGATTCCGTGCCCGTTGGGCAGCAAGGGTTGTCGTGGAGTACAAATTTGTGGAAGTAGACTCTGAAGCAACCATGGCAAGTAAGCATATATGTCAGGTATGCTTTAGGTCAGCCATGCTTACTATTGACCCAAGCTAAATATTGGCAATCAATCTCTTTCCATTGGACTTCTTTAGCAAAAGGTCTATTGATAACATGCCGCGTCCCAGAAAGTTGTTCGCAAATCGCTGCATACTCTCAATTCATTGATTCTGTAGGGTGTCTCCATCTTCCTTCTGTATGACTTCGTTTTCATGGCACAAGCCCATATTTGAGAGCCATAGAACATTATCGATGCCGCAATTCTTGCTAAGAGCGGCCTCCTCTTATGCTTTGGTCCAGTAATATTTGGCATGATCCTTGCCAGGACAGCTGTTGCCTTTGCTACCTTTTCAGCTTCATACTGCAGATGTTGGTTTAAAGTTAGTCTTGCATCTATAGTAATGCCAACTCTGGTTTCGAAAGTCTGAGGCCGTCATCATATATTAGGTTCCACAGTAGCGAACCTAGTAGCCCTGCGGGACACCGCCTGTGACATTATATTCAATCGCTCCATCATCGGTGTCGTAATGCAGTATCCTATTTCTGAAATATTGCATCACCATCTTCTGCAGGTAGTCTGGTGCTTTCTTTGCCACCATATTTTTCTGGTTTGTGGTGTTGAAGGCGTTATTCACAACTTACTTTTAACTTTTGCTTTTCCATCGTCTTCCTTCGAAAGCTTTTTTCGCTGTATTCACGACTTCGTCGATGGCGTCCACCGTAGAGCATACATTACGGAAACCATACTGGCAATCTACGAGGCCACCTGATTCATAGATTGCACTCTCCAATCTATCGCTTATAATGGGCTACAGTATTTTCTCCACGGTGTCCAACATGCATAGAGGCCTCTACGATGAGGGATACTGTTGTAGTTTATTACCTCTTGGTAGGATGACCATACAAGTGTAAACCCACTAAAGAGAGGTAAAACAAAGTTGAGTTGAGGAACAGTCTTTTTTTCGTCCAATGGCCATCTTTGAGCCAAGTGTTGTATACTTCTGCAAAGATGTGTGGGCGCCATTTGATTGCCGTTTTTAAGGCAATATTAAAGATTCGACACCAGATACTTTTTGATCCTTGATTTTTGTGCATACTTGCAGTGCATCTTCTGTGGTGACGGGGACTATTGGTAGTGCTTCCGTTAAATTTCTCCTCTCCGTTTGTTCCTCAATTCCATGTTGTTGTGGAAAAAGTACCGCGACCACATTTTCGAGAAACACTGTGGACGTGGGCGAGAGTTTTCGGCTATTCTTCAACTTCATCATAACCACTTGATAGGCTTTCCCCCAAGGTTTTTATTAGCTTCGTTGCACAGTTTGATGAAGCTTCTCTTTTTATTGTCTTTAATAGCCGCTTTTAGGGTTCTCCGAGCCGTTATGAATCTCTCTTGGGGTTCTCTGTAGGTACTCTGTTTTTTGTTCTGTCTTTACTGCTCCTCAAATAATGGCCAGTAGACCAGAATATTTAAACAAATTAGTACAAATGCTACCGAATTTACAAGTATTATCCTCAGTAAATAAGTTAGCCAACAATTCGAATCTGCTACGACAATGTCTCACCCAAAAGATGCGATTTTTTTCAAATTCAATACGTGTAAGTGAGATGGGAGATGAAATGGAGGAAGAGGAGTCGTCGGTAGAATTTTTATTGACCTTGTTTGACATTCCCAATATACTTCTTCGTTGATACGAATTTTAATATATTTTTGTCACTAACAGTTACATCAGGTGCCACTATTTTGCATTGACAAAAAGAGCGAGGTAAAGTACGCCGTCATTTACACGCTGATCCAAAGGCTAAAAATGTTTAAACGTTTTGAACATTCATTGTGACTTCATCAGTATTTTGTATTTGTGAAACGAAAAAATGTAATGTCAAGATATCGAATTCAAAAGAGCCAACATGAACAAATGAAGGACTTGCAAGATAAGCGTTCAAGCAGAGAAGGGAGTTGCATCTTTTGAGTGAGTGGATAACCCACGACAAGCCAGGAAAACAAAATGATGCCTTTATCATCAGGTGGAATTTAGACGGGTTGTAAGAACATTATATCCAAATATTCTAAACAATAATGATTTTGTAGTCAGAGCAGGATTTTTCCTTCCCTATAGAGTAAGCACCTGTAGTCAATAGTAGGAAGTAAACTAAGTATGAATTACCCATATTTACACAACCTTATAAAACAGCACTCCTTTGATATTTCTGAAACGCGATATTTGCATATTATCTTTAAGAAATCAATATTCAATATAATTAAAGTTTTCGATAAATTAGGGGACAAAATGTATACTCATACCACTTTCCCATGCCTAAAGATGAACTTATGGCCACTTTACATTCCAAATAATTGCTTCACTGCTCCCCAACAAATTCTTATTCCCCCTGTACGTAGATAGATTTTCCCTATTGTGACTTTCATGCAATAATTGTACACAAAAGAAAAAAATCCATCCTCCATACTCAAAAATTATTCACCCTACCCATCCCCATTCAAAATACAATAAAAACATTACAAGGAGAAAAATATTTTTTATTTTGTTTTGTTTTAGCACTGCTTGTCGATAAACACGTCAATTTAATTTACTGTGACAACTTTTAAGTGGACAGAAGGTAAGCAATAAAATTTACGATTCAGACTTTTTTTTTTTGTTATTTCCCCCCAGGCAAGGTTATAAAAATTGAGACTATTAAATGTTTCTAAAACAATGATCAAACAAACAGAAAAATCACAAAAAGGGAACAAAACACGAAAGGACAGTTTTTCTTGTTTTATTTGGGGACGAAAAGAACTCGGAAAAGGTAAAATTTTCCGGAAGAAATTAGGTTTGATATTTTGACTGTCCTTATGTTCATTGATTATTTTTTTTTTTTTTACACAAAAATAAAAAAATCCTTCGGGACTTGTGGAGACTACACGCTTTAGTGGATTTCTAAGGAAATAAAAGTTACTAACTCGGGTGAGGTTTAATGACCAGCATCAGTTAAAAGCGGAAAATTATTCTATCGATCAAAGTTTGTAGAGAAGGGTGTCGGAGTTATTTTTTTTGCGACTTTTTATATAAAGGGTTATTGGTACTCAATTTTAAATTCAATATATAAGTTGCAAACAATTGTATTTTTATATTTAAGGAGATGGATAATTCAGCAAATAAATTTTGTAAACTCTGGCGCTGAATTTCAGTGAAGGTTATCACAGGATATTTTCGCTTCACAGCTACATTTATATTAAGTGAAAAAAAGGTGGATGCAAGTTCGTATCTTATGAATATAACTTAACACCATTATTCCGTAAAGTCAATATTCCAATTCTGAATTTAACATGACTAAAGTTTCGTGTATACTATTTTTCTACAAATACTGATACTGATACCGAAGTTGATGCACTAAAAACTTCGTCAACATACTGCCACATCGTAGACCGATAACAGTCAAAGAAATGTATATTTGGTTAGTAATTTAATCCAACTTAAAGCAAACAATGGTTAAATGAATTGCCAAAGCGATGCATGGTGAGGTAAGTAATTTAACCCAATCTGTAAATGAGCCCATACGTGTACGCATAGGTATGATTCGAGGTTGCAAGAAATCGGAAAATGATTAGTCCTGTAAGTAGCTATCACAAAAGATCTTCACTGGTCTAAGTGTATCTGCACTCTGGTGTGCACAGCCAACCTAACCTAGTCCTATAAGTAAGACTAATACGAGCCTTATAACAGGCATCTGAGGATAGTTTTACATTCGAAGTGCAGCTGAAGGGAGAACATTGTTGTCATCTACGATTTAACATACGACACACAGTTCTGGTGGAAGCCGGCTTTATAGTCTGACCAACGCATTTTGCATTGCAATTAGATGAAATGATATGATATGTTAACTTCATCTCTCTGTTGTATCTGCGAATACCACATTAAGGCTTAGCAAAACGAAGCGGTGATAAGGAGCACTCTATGAGTGATATGCTCTCTGCAAAATTAAAATAATAATTTATATCGTACGCGATTAATACCGATTTCAGCTTGCAAAAGCATACTTCCTTAATGCCAAATCCAAGTTGTACGATCAGCCAGCTTGTTGCCAGGCAAGCTTGATAAACCCAAACAATGATGCTGCTATGCTACATGTGAAGAAAGACTCTGTTTTTTTCTCTCTCTCTCTTTTTGTTCGGTTCTCTTTTTGTAGTTTCTTTTTCTTTACATTGTATTTTATTAAAATCTGTTAATGAGTGAAATTTTTAAATGTATGTTAAGTCAGCACTAGAGCGATTCCAACGGATCATTATAGGTTTAGCCACGTTTCAATAAAGCTAATTTGTTTGTAAAGTTTTGAAAGAAATGTTTCATATTGAGAGTGTTGGATTTGTAATTAAGTGAAACGTAACTCATGGTCACTCATCCAAACTGTCATATTGTGAGATATCAGACAATTCGAAAACAGCTTAATACCCAAATAAATATTTATCGTACATTTTCTAGAACAGAAGCGAATGAACGGATTGGGCTATTATTACAAATGAGGACTTGACCGTACAGTGTGACGAATGCCAACAGATTGTTGATACTGTAGGAAGTCTCGGTAAATATCTAACGCTCGACTGCTACTACGAGATTGAAAGTGATTGTAATGCTTTTCAGTCATCATATATGCTGCAAAACCAACCAATTATAGCAATATGGTTAGTAAAATCATCGCCCCCTATGTTGAAATTGGGTCCTCAAATTTGAAAATTACCAATAATTGGTAATGTGAAATGTCAGTGACTAGTTCGTTGACCTCATATGGGCTATCGGTGCAGGTGGATATTACGGGCAAAGGAAAAAATGATGAAATTACAAAAAAAGGATTTATACCATGTCCTCCCTTTACGCTCCAATTGGTATCACGAGGACTTCCTAGAGCTTAATGTCAATAACTCTCACTCTATTACCTACGAATACTACCGCTACCGCCTCCAATCAACTACCATGATCTACTTCATTCGCGACAAGCTTGTACACACAGTCCATTTAACGCGTTATTTGATTACCATCTGTGATGGTTCACAAATTCACAGTACCATAATCAAAGCAAATTTAGCACTGCCCTCTCTACTCTAATTGGAGTCATTACGGGGCATAACACCATGCGGTACCACATGAAAAAACTACGTGTGACTAGCGAAGACCTTTGTAGAGGCTGCGGCGACGAGGAGGCTCAGGAGGACACCGCCCACTTTCATCCTTGGGCAACACTTCTTTGAGGATCTAGAAGAGTTGTCCAATAGACCAATAAATGACATCGCAAACTTCATCAAATCCTCTGGATGGTTTGTATCTAGGACACAGTGAGTACTTAGTTCTTTCTTTAGGATATTTACAAATACGGTATTTTTCCACGAGGTAGGGATTTCCTTTTCTATCTCCTTTCCCCCCTTGGGTATCACAATGGTTCTATACTGACCTGAGTATGGTGTGGAGGTTTTCTATCCCCCTACACCTGCCCACTTACCTAACCTAACCTAGCACTGCCTATGTGAAACGCTGGTCACAAAGGTTTTCGGATCAATAAGTTTACACATTACCTTCGTAAGCCCCCTCTTCGAATATCACAGTCAAGTATAGTTGCATTTATGCCATCCATAGTATAAGAATCGAAGCTATCCAGCACAGGTTCATCCGTT
Source organism: Brachypalpus laphriformis (assembly GCA_945910035.1). NCBI lineage: Eukaryota > Metazoa > Arthropoda > Insecta > Diptera > Syrphidae > Brachypalpus > Brachypalpus laphriformis. The sequence continues at coordinate 43,979,348 of OX246753.1, forward strand.
TTGCTCTAGGCGGTCTGTCCTGGGCTGACAACCTCAATGTTCAACCGTATGTGGACCGCCTTACGCTAATTAACTTAGTCATTGGAAAAACGTCGTGATGTTGTCGATGTACTTTTAATTCAACAGCTGTTAGCTGGTAACATTGTTTGTGGCGACCTGCTTCGAGCGATTTCTCTTCATATAAGTCTCCGAAACTTGAACCATTTTTCCCCTTTTCCGTACATTCCCTCATCGCAATAACTACATTTACCAAGCAACTATGAGGTGCTTCACCAAGCTCAATTTCTCTCTTCCTCCTAAGTACAAACCACAGACATTTAAAGCCGATTAGCGGTACCTTTTAGTTTCTTAAACCTTAGCCTATTATATAAATAATATCCGTCCTGCGTTTTATACCATAAGCATATCTTCATAGGCAAAAGCCTGTCCTGGTCAATCATTCTCCTCTCGACAACTTGATAGAGAATGCGAGAACTTCCCATTCTACGCAAGAAACAAAAAAAGAAAAGAACAACATAACCAGATTAAATTGATTAAGTGTGCTTCAGATAGAATTCGAAAAATATTTACTCTTGCATATCCGAAAAAACGGCCGCTGTTTTTATTATTAAAAAAATGAACCACACGTGTCAATAATGCGTAGATGGGAAATGCTCCCTCCTTGTTAAAGGACAAGCACGAGTACGGTTTTTAAACAAAACATGTCAGCAATAAGCTTCAACATTCCAAAAATTACTGCATATTTTGGTTCACAAAATATTCTAATAAATTTTACGTGCGAGTAAACAATTCCACCTATTGTGGCCGCAGTGAAATAAAACAAAAATACGATTCCATTTTGCATGATGTATTCGAGGAATCCGGTAAAAAGTAGACAAAAGGATACAATAAAAATAAGCTCCGTCTGTGATTTACTCCTATGCGACAGGGGGAGAGAGAGCGAGCAGCAAACAGCAGGACAACAAAATAATAGCGAAGGAACAGAACTTGTTATTGTTGAAGCAAAATTTCAATTGCCATCGCGTATAAATCCTTTAATGCGTTGTTGTTTTCATTTTTTACCACAATCATATATATGAATGTTATTTATAAAATTGTTCAGTTTGCGACAGATGGAGGGCTTTTGTAAAAAAGTTTTGCTATTAGCGAACATTGGCTTTTTCGTAGTAAATATCGCGGGCTTTGTAGTAAAAATCAATTTTTTATCATAAAATCCATCGGGCGATACACATACTTGGGCAATGAATTACAAACGATGGGTACATGTTTTGAATTCTTATCTGCCCACCAATTGAACAAAGGGCACGAGCGAGTCCCACGACCTTGCACCTGACCACAGCCGTCAATGGAAACGGGACCGAAAATCTTACGAAGAATTTTTCTCTCGAAGCGACCAAGGATATTTTCATCCTCTTTTAATAAAGTCCATGTTTCAGCACCATAAAGCAGGATCAGGGTCTTATACAGAGTCTCCTTAGTAGTTCGAGATAGGGCTTTACTGTTGAATTGCCTTATAAGCCCAAAAAAACAGCGATTGGGAAGAGTTATTCTTCGATTGATTTCTGCGCTGATCTTGTTCTCAGAGTTTATAGCAGAGCCAAGGTAGACAAAGTCCCTTACTACCTCGAAGTTATAGCTGCCCACGGTGACGTTTTGTCCAATTCGTCGGTGTTGGCTTTCCCTTCTTGTTGACAGCATATACTTGGTTTTGCCCTTGTTTATCGTTAAACCCATTTAAGCCGCTTCCGCCTAAATGCTTGCAAACGCACCGGTGACAGCCCGCTGAGTTCTTCCGATAATGTCTATATCGTCGGCGTATGCAAGCAGTTGTACAGACTTGTAATAGATTGTGCCTCCGGTGTTGGCTTGTGAGTTCCGCACAATCCGTTCAAGTACAATGTTAAAAAAGTCAGCGCGTCACCTTGTCTAAAACCTTTTTTGACAACAAAGGTCTCGGTGAGGTCATTACCGACCTTGATGGAGCAGCGAGCGTTCTCCATCGTCAGCCTGCACAGACGGACAAGAGCAGGGATGTCAAAACTAGACATGGCTCTATAAAGCTCTTCTCTATAGATGCTGTCATATGCGGCCTTAAAATCCATAAAGAGGTGGTGAGTATCGATTTGGAATTCTTGCGTTTTCTCCAGGATCTGCCGAAGTGTGAAGATGTGATCGATGGTGGACTTTCCTGGCCTGAAACCGCACTGATAGGGTCCAATCAGGCTGTTGATAAAAGGTTTCAGGCGTTCACACAATATCGCAGAAAAGATCTTGTATGCGATGTTGAGGAGACTGATGCCCCTATAATTGGCGCAGTTGAGGAGGTCTCCTTTCTTTTGGATCGGGCAAACGATGCTGATATTCCATTCATCAGGCATACACTCGTCTGACCAAATATTAGAAATGAGTTGGTGTATGCACTCTACCAATTCATCCCCAGCTGCCTTGAAAAGTTCGGCCGGTAAGCCGTCAGGTCCAGCAGCCTTATTCGATTTTAGCTTGGATATTGCTATCCTCACTTCGTTTTGGTCAGGTGGACGGAAATTTTAACTATCATCGTCTATGTTGAATGGTTCATTCTGTCTGACAGCGGATGGTCTTCGTCGCCGTTATACAGTCTGCAGAAGTAGTTTTTCCATATTCTCAGCACCGACTGTGATTCTACTACGAGGTTTCCATTTTCATCTCTACAGGTTTCTGTACGGGTATTGCTCCTTTGACACGTTCTTTTTACGTTTTGGTAAAACTTCCGTACATTGTTCCTAGAGTATAAACTCTCGATATTCTCGATCGCGCGCTTCTCATGCTCTTTCTTCTTCTTTTGGAGAAGCCGATGTTCTTCCCGTCTCTTTTGCTCGTAGAGCTCACGAGCAGCTCTCGTTTTCCTTTGCAGTGCCGCTTTGTATGCCTCTTGTTTAGCTGCATGCACTCGCCGGCATTCTTCGTCAAACTAGGGGTTTCGCGGTGGTGGGTGAGCGAGACCCAGCACATCATTCGCGGCCCTTCTGATGGCATATTGGTAGCGTTGCCACTGGTCTTCGGCACTTGATGCTGGCGGCATAGGGGTGATTGAGAGATTTCGGGATACGCGTTCAGCGAAGAGTCTGGCGGTCTCTTGCGATTGTAGCTTTTCGACGTTAAATTTTCTCACAGTGATTCTTCTTTGTTGCTCAGATTGGGATATCCGCATTCGTACCTGGTCTACAACAAGGTAATGATCCGAGTCTATGTTGGCCGCTCGGTAGGTCCGGACATCCAGAATACTGGAGGCATGCCTTGCGTCGATCGCAATATGATCAACTTAGTTGATCGTTACATGATCATTGGACCGCCATGTCTGCTTATTAATATCGAGATGAGGAAACCATGTGCTTGCTATGGTAACATTTCGCTTCACAGCGAAATCAGTTAGCCTTAGTCCGTTATCAGACGTGGTGTCGTGTAGGCTATGCTTACCGACTGCCCTACCAAAGACGTCTTCTTTTCCTATTTTGGCGTTAAAATCGCCCAATACGATTTTAACGTCGTATTTAAGGCATTGCTCGTATGTTTTGTCGAGGAGCTCGTAGAAACACTCTTTGGTGGCAGGGTCCTTTTCTTCCGTGGGGGCATGAACACATATTAGGCTTATGTTAGCGAATTTAGCCGTGATCCGGATAGTCATAATACGCTCGCAAACGTGTCGGAAGCTTAAGACTTCTTGCCTAAGTCTGCCGCGTATGACAAATCCGCATCCGAATAAGCGTTGCCTGTTGCCTCTGTAGCAATAACCGTAGTAGATGTCACAGTTTTTCATCCTCTTTTTGCCCGGCCCATCCCATCGCACTTCCTGGATGGCGGTAATATCTGCTTTATAGTCTAGGGCTTCTGCTAGTTGTTCGGCTGCACGTGGTCTGTAAAGGGACAGAACATTCCACGTGCAGATCCGAAGGTCGTTGTCCTTATTTCGTTTGTTGGGGTCGTCATTAGTTGAGTCATCCTTATCCGAGGCTTTTAGTTGTTTCGGAACCATCGATTTTTTACGTGGTAGGGAAGTTACCCCGACGGCACAATCCCCAACCTGGAGGGCCAGCTCCTTAATTATTCCCCTAGGACGAGGGGCCGGGTACACCGGTGCCGGTAGTCCACTACTTGCTCCATTAGAACACGTTTAATTGTTGATATAAGTAATAGAACAAAACCGTTTTCGTTTGTGTGATTTGTTTCGCGTTATTAAAAACTGGCACAAGTATAGTGTGTATTTAAATTTCAAAAAACATAAAAAAAAAACAATTTTGTTTTTTGCATAACTTGGTTTTGTTCTATGCAATGAGTAGCAGCCTAACCCAGTATAATGGGGTCGGCGTTGCACATCTCATACGCACTATCCTGTGTGAAGTTTCCTATTAGTTCTATATAGCGCCAGATTTAACATTATTATAGTTGTTTTTAGAGAAATTACAAATCTTAATATCTTGTAAACCACCTTTTTTCTTTTCATCCTCTTCAATGTTGCTTAGAATAAAGATGTATTCTTAGCATTCCACGTATTACTCAAAATCGTCATCTACTAAAAATTGCTCTATATTTCCCACGATACCACCTCCTACGAATGGCTCTGCTCTAGATGCTTTGTTGAAATTACCTGATACTTATATCATGGGCTGCACTATCAAAGACATTCACCGTCTTAGGCGGAGTGGTTTCTGGTATAATCCACACTAGAGTTTTGACGACTTTGCACGACATTTATCCGAAAACTCCGGTTGCATGGATATGCCGTCTCACGCAATGACATCGGGACTTCGTTTGTTGTACAAATTTAAAGTCAACTTTCTTGTGTTCAGGACTAGCTTCGGCCAGAATCTGAGCCAGGAGCGGAATGTGTTTTACGAATGGCTCCAAAACCTCTTAAGGGTCTGATGCTGGTGTCTTTGTGGAGTACGGCAACATTAGGCTTCACTTCTCATTAGGTAAATATGCGACTATATTCGAAGCAGATGCCATCGTGATGGCCATGAACTACGTTGTGAGGTACAAGTAGAAGAGTCAAAGTATTTGTGTCTGTAGTGATAGTCAGGCTGCGCTTAAGGCCTTGCTTAACCGTATACTTCCAAAATAGTCCGTGAGTGTAAAAAAATCTTTCAACTCAGTCGCAAGGCTGAAATTTCTATCTCCTACCTGGGTCCCAGGTCACACTGGGATTTTAAGGAACGAGATCTCCGATGAGATTGCTAGGCAAGATTCAGAGGAGGTTTTTTCAAGACCCGAACCCGCGTTGGGTCTTCCTGCATCCTCGTTAGGACTTGCATTGACAATTGGGTTTCTCACGAACGTAGTTGTGTGTGGCATGGCTCTCCAGGATGTAGGTTGACTAAATAATTGTTCTCGGACATCTGTACGAAAGAAGACTGCGGACAACTTGTTGGCGTCTTGACAACCCACTTCGCTTTCGCCAAGCACCTAAGCGTGCTGGGCTGAAATAATACTACACTCTGGGATGCTTGTGTAGAGAGCGTCGACACTGCGGAACATTATCTCTGAGAGTATCAGGTGGCAGATCCTCAGTGCTGATGTGGTAAGTGCTGGTACTGTAAGCTCCTCATCACTGAATTGCTTGATTGACTCTCTTAGAGAAACTTGGAAATTCCAATAAAATGGGTAAAACCAGAGTTTTTCTCTGTGGTAGTACAACGCGCCAGTTGCATCTGAGTGCTCCAGTCGAGCGCTTCCTATCCCGACAAAAATATACAAGTAAATAAAAATCTAATAAAACGGGAACTTAAGGCTAAACTTAAAACTATGCTCTTTTTTTTTGTTGCATGTGCTTGAAGCTCCGCTACCTCTAAGATTAAGTATTGTCTATTAATGTGCTTGGACGGAATATTGAAATGGAATCACAGGGCTAAGGAGAAGGTGGAAGGGGAGCGATAAATCATACTCTAGTTCAATTAAACAGATTAGGTGTTACCGTATTTATCTTAAATAAATCGAAACATCACTAAAAGGCCTCGAGCAAACTCTTAGGAGCGTTGATTTTTACAGTGTCTTCTTAAGGATGTAGTTATGCATACGAGTACCACCGCAAAACCATGGTTAATTATATTTCAAATATATGGTACTTGAAAATTCCGAAATGTTCTATAACATTATTCTGTGATGTTCTTGGATACGACTAAAAATAGCGGCAAAAGGTTTGAAGAAAAAATTTTTAATTTCACATAACCCAATCTTTTACGATAACCGTAGCGCTTGGGCTATATATAGGTGAGGCTTGTTGTTGCGCTGCAAACTAAGAAAAAATAGAATCTTCCAATATGATGAAAATATGGCTGAAGAGCAGTCCTTAGCACTGCGATATTGTATTGAATTTGTTCGAAATTTTTGTCGACGAAGTTAACTACACCCAGACCGATTTGTGGATACTTCACTTGGGTTGTCCTTGTTTATTTTAAAACGGTTCCATTTGACTTTATCTTCAAATATCGTAGTCTCTTAAATGACATCTCACTGTAGCAGCTTCGATACCAAGGGCCAGAAAAGATTTGTGATATATAGCAAACTCAAGAAATCTTATTTTTAGAAACTAAAGTGAAAAACTCTGAGGTATGCGTCGAAAATGGGCTAAGGATGCTAACATGATATCACGGTAGACTTAAAATTGTTAGTACATGCTTAAAAATTTTGAATTGAAATGCATTTGTTAATTTGTTAAAGAAATAACAAAGTGACACTCCAAATACGTAGATATAAGACTTTTATATGCCTTTTATAGACCCATCTCAGACACCCACTTAAATTTTTGAAACACCACAGGTGCGATGCAAATTCCAACCTGGATACCTCCATGGTTGAATTCGTTTAAGAGTCATTTCGAATTTGAATTAAAAACTCCTTGAAATTTTGATCCGAAAGTTTAACCATTCAAGTAAAATTTTAGTTATTTAAATGCATAATCCTATGAAGTCATAACTTAACCGTAATGCTCTTCGCTCTCCAAAAATATCATTAGTTATTCCTTATTGGTCATAAATCCTTTCACTAGTATCTGAGTGCAGAACATAAATGGCTACATTTGGAAAAGTGCACATCTGATATTTGAATCTCTTATCTGGGAATGGTTTATGTTCCAAAAAATAAAACATCAATGTGTTTTTTTCGAAAAGCTTTATTTTATGAATAGTATAACATATATAAGATACACTTATTTGAAACTTGAATACCCTTAGGTACTCTATTTGAAAGTAAAATCGTTTCTTATAAGTTGTATTCGAAAATTCACATTCGAGTAAAAATGCGAAATTAGTCCCGAAAGGCTAAAAAGTGGTCATTTGCTCTCCTGATTTAAGCTTATTGATATTGATATTATGATATTTTGTACCAAATAAAACTTGTCCTCGAAAATGGAACGTACTGCAACTCATAGATGTCAAATTTGATATTGATTTATGAATTACCAGACTGATGATCCATTAATTATATGCAACCATTCCGAATATACTTACTGAAGCCGAATGGATAAACAGATATTCTGTATCCAACGAACTGCTCACTCGTGTCAATTCTAATGAATATTTATGAGGGATTCATTCAACATGTTGTAACATCCTGCTGATATTTTGCAAATACACAATTTTGCCACTTCAGCTCTATCATCACCTAGTCATTGTTGTCATTAAGGACACCCTGCTATTGGAGTGTTGTTCATGCTGTGCTGACAATTTTCCTTGTATACACATCATGCAAAGAAAATGGCATAACAGGGTAATAGCAATGTATGAAGAAGATGATTGATTATTGTCGTCCAAGAGGAAGGTGTATGGACTTAATGTACGATGTAGTGCTAGGCGAATCGATTTTGTAGGATGTTATGTGAGTTATTTTATTAAATTAATAATGAAATTGTAGAAAATTGTTAAGTTTATAAAGAGGTGTGACTATTTTATAAGTAAAGCACTTAGATACAGCAATCTGCTTTAGTGTGAAAAAGTTGGAAACTTGTACATATATGTCAACTAAAGAAGAATCCTCCACCAAAAGCAACCATACTTTTAAATCGTATTACAAGCAGAAATAAGTTCTGAAAAACTTACTCGTAATTTAATAAAAAGAATTGTTTACATTTTGTTGGGAGAAAAATCTCTAAGGCCTGGAAAAATGTTAAGATAGCCCTTTTGTGATACCACTGACAATTAACCCAATCCGCTTATATCGTGAAATCTATACGAGTAGTTCCACCATAACTTTCAACATTCGGAAAGAAAATTGTACTTACGATTTTTTTTATTATATATATCCATTTCTATCGCTCTCATGAAATATTCGGAAGAATTAAAAATGTCTCAGATACAAGACACAATTACGAAAAAGGAAAATAATCTCTCATGATATCCATCCCAACATTATTAAGGCTTCTGGAACACATCAAGCAATAAACCAAGTCAATCGGATAGAACTGGCTGGATTTGGCTCAGTCCAAAACTGCGATGATCCAAGTCCTGTCCCTAAGGTCAGATTTGAGAAGAAACTCGGAATAGTTGCAGTATTTGTACAATACATCTTGGGACGCTTCCGACAGAATCAATTACTTCGCTCACTGGATTAGGATAATGGTAACTTTCACTTGTGTTTGGAAGAAATTTAAATATGCTACATAATTAATGTAAGTCCGAAATTCAGCACTAAGACCACGGGAATCGAAAAGCATTTTGTACAAGCCACTATATTGCTATAGTGTATAGATAAAAGTTGACTTCAAAGTGGACTTCAAGTATCTAATACCGGGCAGGGCAAAGTGGAAATACGAAATCGTCTTACACAATGATAAAATATCTATATTTACGGATGGTTTTAAGACAAAAGATGCTGGTGTCTTCTCGGCAGACCTAGGCCTATACATATCCGTCAGCCTATCGGGCCATTGCAGTCTTTTCACGGTCAAAGATCAGTGGTATTCATAAGGCTATCATTTGACTTTCGCTTGCAGTAAGCGCAATCCACACTGATAGTCAAGTAGCAATCAGATCTCTCGCGGCTTATTCAATTAAGTCTAGGGCAGTACAAGACTGCCGTTTACCGCGACAACACTCAGAAAAATCATTGAACTTGCAGCCAATGAGGCGAAAACAGATATAACTCTCAAAGGTCTTACTAAGCGAATCAATGATAGCAAAAATACTCTAAACTGATCCGAAGACAAAATCTGTACAATACGAAGGTATATACTCTTAATTTGGCAGGAGCTATAGCAAAAATGAAACATTTTATCAAAAAGAACAGTCTAAGTCATCTAGACTAAGACTAAGAAAGTACATAACTTGTTTTTCTGTGTGAACTCCTTTAAAGAAAAAGAGCTGGTATGCGCCTCTTATGAATGATAAAATGAAAATAATTCTTTGCGGAACGCTTGCTTACTATTATTCTTACTGGACTTAGTAATCTTTAAAAACACCTTCTAAAACCGAACACTAGGATACACCGATTTTTCAAAATAACAGTGTCTTATCCTAAGAACTGAAATGGACTCTTGAGTTTCTATAGGAAATTTTCGTATCTCTAGTGCATGAGAGGGCGTAAAAGGTACGCGAGCGCACAAACCAAAACCACATACACAATCGAGAAGCCCTGAAAGATTGAGTGATATCTTGAAGTTGTCAACCCGAAGGTACTAGAACTTTACAGACTTTTGGCGAATTCGAAATGTGGAAATTTGCTACAAACACCAGAGTCAAATATAAAAGAAAGTTGGTAAAACCCAGGGATGCGTAGAGTTTTAGCCACGAAAAATGGTACTAGATTTTATTTTTTGTTAAAAGCAAATTTAATTAAGAAAATGTTTATTGAAATAAAAGGAAGTTCGAAAAGTCCTCTCGCGAACTAGAGAAATTTTGTTTTCTGCCTCCATCATCCGTCATCCGTCTTTTTCCTCAATTTTCGGTCTTCACCTGTGGAAGTATTATAAAGGAATTGTTCCTAATCAACAACCAACAAAATTACAAAAAACAACGATACAAAGAACCTTGGTTTGATAATGAGTGCAGTAAGGCGAGGCGACTGTCGTTCAGATGGCTGAAATTATTCCGGAATTTTAATGAATCTGCAATGAAAAATTGATACATTAAGGCTAATATAGAGTTTAAAGAGGTTTGCGCAGCAAAAATGAGAATACATTATGAATCAGAGGCTCGAAGACTAGTGCAGTGTAATAATCCCTCAGAATTCTGGAAACTGGCTTAAAAACTAAATGGTGGAAATTATGTCATAGACAGGGCACTAAGCCTAACCGTCCTTCAAGCTCATTTTGAGAGGCCTCTGAACCCATCTGGCAGTACGCTTAAAATGCAGTATGCCATGCCTGGCTTCTAGAACGAATCGTTGGATAGGCCAATTGTATTGCAGGACGTTGTTGAGGCACTTAGTAGTCTTAAGGATGGTAAAGCTGCAGGATCGGACGGGATACCAGCCGAATTCTACAAATATGGTACGAACAAACTGATAACGAATGGTACCTACTTGTTCAACAACATTTTGGAAAATGGAATAATACCACAGCGCTTCAAGGAAGCCCTGATCTTTCCGATTCATAAAAAAGGTTGTATGACGGACCCAGAGAACTACAGAGGCATTTGATTCTTAAATGCGTCATATAAAATTTTTACATCGATATTGCAAAGTCGACTAACTGCATGGATAGATACCAATAATCTGCTCAAAGAATATCAAGCGGGTTTCCGACCAGGATATTCCACTGTTGATCACGTGTTTGTTTTAAATAGTATTGTGGACTCCTTTCTCCTGAGGAATAGGAAACTACATGCATTCTTCGTGGACTTCAAGGCAACTTTTGACTCAGTGGACCGAAATGCTTTGTTCTACAAACTCTTTGGCATGGGCATGTCGCTGAAGTTTGGACGTGTGATTAAAAATCTGTACGAGGATACCAAAGCAGCTGTATGGAATGGTGAGGGCTTATCAGAATGGTTTCGTTTGGGATCAGGGGTGAGGCAAGGTTGTGCTCCCAGTCCAAGTTTATTAGCACTCTTCATTGAGGATATAGTGGATTTTTTACCTGGAGGGGTTGAATATGGAGGTGTGTTAATTAAAGCCCTTCTCTTTGCAGACGACGTAGTGCTTTTGTCGTACTCACCTGAAACTCTACAGCTTACAATAAACCGACTCTCCGAATACTGCAAAATGTGGAATCTGGTGGTAAATTTGAGTAAGTCTCAAATAATAATTTTTAAAAGAGGTGGAGGCAGAAACTGCGCGAATGAAAAATGGCACTTTAATGGGGAAAATATCCAAGTGGTGAAGGAGTATAAGTACCTCGGAGTGTATTTTACGAGAAATCTCAATATGGAAAGGCACCTCAAAGAGAAATTGTCGAAATAGAAAATAGCCATCAACATTGCTTGGAGAAAATGTTTCAACAACTAATATATAGCTCATAGCAGCAAATATAAAGTTTTTGAATCAGTTTTGCGATCTATTATCTTCTACGCTGCTCAAGTATGGGGAGGAAAACTCCTTAGGTTCTATATAAAGAGATCATTTCATCTGCCACCGAACACGCCAAATTACATGCTCATGTTGGAGACAGGCCTATCACCACTCTTTGTAAAAACCCTAAAGCTACAAGTGGATTACGTGCTTAGAGTACTAAACACGCCAGACTATAGACTTCCGAAGAAAGCAGCTCTACAATCTATAAGAAATGAAACTGGATGGTACAAAGAGTGGCTGGAACTAGCTAGTGGATGCGGAATGGAGCTTAGTGTGGAGATGCGAGGAGTTGGAAGCCTAAACTTTACCAATTAATCACGCGTGTGAATGAGCAGATCAGGGAAAGATTTCTGGAGGAAGCATCAGAGTCACTTCATAGACGAGTCTACAGCCGGTTATGCCACAACTTGCAGCACAATAATTACTTCTGGGATGAGTACAGCATAGAAGAAATAGCAACGGACCTAAAAATGCGTGGAGAGCTCCTGAAACTGAATTATGTACCCCATAGGGATGAGCTACCGATAGTCTGTGGCATGTGCAATTTATCTGAGAAGAAGGATACTTTTCATTTTGTTGGCAAGTACCCAATTTTGCGAGAAACAAGGAAATCTGTGTTTGGAAACGATGTCTTATCGGAGAACCAAGTCTTGCAAGTCCTTAATGAAAATAACGTCACAACACTAACCAGGTACTGCAAAATTGCTTTGCAATACAGAGAAAGGGTTTTGAATGGAAACTTCTGAAGAAAAATAAAAAGAAGAAAAATAAAGAATTAATTAATTTCTGTGCTATGAGGCTATAATTAATAATTTAGTAATAATTGTTAACTTTTTGTCAACCAGGCAGACGGCAATGCCATGCTAACCGATTTTTGTTTATACACTGTTTTGTTAAATTTTTTTAGTATAAAAATAAAAATCTATCTAAATCTAAATTCGGCGGGATCGGCAATTTTCGTTACAATATTTTAGATTATATTATAAAAATGTACAAGAGGTAGATTCCTTGTTTTCGGTTTCTTTGGTCACATAAGTTATTTAATGAAACATGTTTTATGTTTTCCCAAAGTTTCGGCAGGGATTGCTGCCTTCTTCAGGGGATCTTCATTCATGAGAAAGTTAATAAAATATGGAGAAAAATTTATTATTTTCACTACAGTGCACGAAATAAATATAGCGTACAAGACATATTTTAATGGAACTCATTTCTATATATTTATTTTTAATTTAATTTTTTTTTATAAACTTAATAGCAACAAGGCAATATAATAAAACATTAAGTTTAAAGATTCATCAACAACTTGACACAAAAAAAAAACATTGCGTCTTAGTTCAAACGAAATAATTAAAGCGTACAACTTGAAAAAACAATGTTTTTATTAATAAAAAACCAAATCTTTTATTTTTAATAATCAATATGATCTCCAGTCTTTTGAATAACATAATTCATGCGACGAGGCATTGAGTTAATTAAATTATTTAATGTTAAAAGGTCGATTTTTATACACTCTTCGTTAATCGCGATGCGGAGCTGCAGTAAAGTGTCAAATTGACGACTATTTGCATAAGCTTTTTGCACCAAGACTAATGGCCGGCCACTCCATTAATGGTATATTCCTTGACTTTAAGAAATCTTTGGCAAGTGCAGCGCTGTGTATGGTTGCATTGTCCTGCTGAAAAGTCCAATTATCCCCCAAAATATTTTCTTCAAAATGAATCAGAACATCGACCAAGAGTTCGACATACTTTTCTAAATTCATCTTATGGGAGATAAGGCACATTGGAGACTATCCATGGTAGCTAAATGCAGCCCATACCATAAGTGAGCCTCCCTGGAAATTACGCGAAGAACGAGTTTCTCGCTCAGTTCTTAGATCCCTCCAATATTTTTGGCAGCCATCAGGCCCATCCATATTACATTTTTTCTCATCACTAAAAATGATGAATTTCCGTTGCTCTTCCCAAAATGCGAATTCCAACTCTTTTGTCCTGTGGCCTGTCAAAAGCTTAGGTTCATGTGCCCTTTTTGGTATTTCAGATTGTCATCCTTTTTTAGTATCTGTTGAACTCTGCTTGTTGTTACCGGAAGATATAATTTGAGCCTTATTTAAGATAGACTTATGTTTTTATTGACTGCCAAATGTTTTATTGCCCGGATGTCCCAGCTGTTAATCATGGGTGGCCGCCCGGATCGTCTTCTTTTGTCGTCATTTTCGCTATCTTTTAGAAAATTGCAAATGGTCTTTATATTTCGATTTAATTTTACAGCGATTTCCCTAATTGTCTTTCCGCTGTCTCTGTAAGTAATCATTTGAGCGCGTTCTTCAAAAGTCAATGTTGGTCCTCGTGGCATTCTTAAGAATGAAGCTCTAAAACTGGTTATATCTTCACCTTAATGAAGCACTTATTACATAATTAATAGGATCACTTACCACTAAAAACTTTTTAACAATTTAAAAGAAATATCAGCAAAATACCCTTCAATAACGGCAGTCAAAAGCGTTGTACGCTTTATTTATTTCGTTCTACGCCAAAAAAATGTTCAAGGAAATGCCAGATAACGGTACATGAACAAAGCGTCAAATGCAGAAAAGATTTTTTTTTCGTTCATTTATGCATATATAAACCTAACTTACAGTTTAAAAGCAAAGAAAAGTTCTTAAATTTCCAAAAAAGAGATCATGTTCTTTTGTACGCTATACTTATTTCGTGCACTGTATATTATATTATAGTGAACCTAACTCTACATCAATTCATACAATTATTATCCTTTAAACGGAGAACTACAGGCAAGAAATTCAGACAGAAATGCGCTATTGCGGATGAGAAGAATCTTTTAACTACCACTAATGAACAACTGAAAATACGCAGAAAACATTTCTGCGATATTCTCAATTCCCCAGCATTACTCAATCCAAAGGTATTAAAAAAACTCCTCAAGCACATTTCACTCTGAACCTCCATCGCTCGACAAAGTAACCAAGACTATTAATCTTAAGATGAACAAATTCATTGAAATCGATTAGGTTACTGCTGAAATACTGAATGCATGTCGCTTAATACAATACTTTAAGAAATGCCTTATATGGGTATATATCGGAAGAAATCTATTTGAGTATAAATTTAGGTATGAATTTGATATTATCAGTCAAAAATGGCTAAAATACATAGATTAACAACCGGCAATATAATTAAATTCATCAATCACTTTAAATTTAAAAAATTATCTGCAGAACACAAAGATTATAAATTTCAGCAATCACTTTCGGATGACATTTACTTGCATAACATCAAATAAAATTTGTTTCTACAAATCATGAAAGCAAGTAAGGTTTTTGCTAAAAATATATGAGGCAAGATATTATCTCTGGCAATCATTTAAAACTCCAATTTGCTTTAACTGCTATAAGTATTTTAAAAAGTATTCACTCAAATATATTATATTATATATGTATTTGACATAAGAAACCGCCTACTTAATACCTTACCTTTTCTTCAAATTTTCTACATTTTCAAATGATTACTTTGAAACACCCTTTGGGCTTCATGTTCGTACTCCTAAGCCTTAAGATTATCATCATCGTACGGGGATACGAACAGTCAAATTTTCTTAAAAGGGTTGATCTAACTTTGTTGAATCATTTTCAATAGAATTTTGCTTAGCCCTTGACGTACGAATAAATGCGTACTAATTTGCTATTGATTTTTTTTTTTTTTGTTCCCATCCTTGAGTATAATAAAATTTGCTTATTATAAGAACAATCAATGTTCACTAAAATTATGTCAAAGGCTATATAAAATCAACTCAGAGAGGAACAGCAGTACCTCTACAACACACAACTTTAAATTCAATTTTGTCACCACAGATATGTTGGACTCATTCATCCTTAAATATTGTCCTGGTTAACAAATTTGTGCATCTAGCAAATTACACGTTCCAGTGTTGGACAATTTGACCAGCGATTGTCCTAGAATCACATTAAATAGAGAAATGATGTGAAAATCATTATTTTATATGAAATGTCCAAAGGACTCTCCTTTTTCCGCACTAATCTGCTAATGCTATGTTATTTTGAAAGCTTTTTCATATAAATCACGTTATGTCCGTCGGGTAAGAATGGAAGGTTGTGTATATTTTCTGTCATGTGGCTATAACAAGGATAATGAGAATATTTGTACTTTGATGAGCATTACATTGGTCACATTTACGGAGGGAAATTTGTATAGTGAGTAGTATATGTGGTTAAAAGGGAATGCCATTTGTCAGAACCATTCAAAATAGTGAAGGTTGCTTTTATTTTTAAACAGTTACATGTCTTATAAAAGCCTTTATAGCATTATATGTAATGTAAAATTTGTATCCTTTTTTGAAGAAAAATTCTTACTTTATGAATATGGCGGTGATAACGGTGATATTTTAATTACTTATCAGAATAAAACTGTACGCTATACGACCCACAAGATACTCGTAGTTAAACTTCATTTTGTACCACAAATTCCAGAAAATCTATAAATATTTTACTTTTAATGAATTCCCAGGTAGAGCAAAATTTGGATTAAAAATCAGCAACCCAGATCACTACAACCCGTCCAGTGTACGAAATGTGCATTCAACTGTGAGTCCAAACATACGAGATGAGAGATGGCCACACATACGTATCTAGGATTTATTAATGTTATAGATTCTGGGATAAGTGTCTGAACTGTATGCAATCATTTATAACGCACTCGCTCCTGCCAATGGTCAATTCGTGTTGTCTGATACTTTATTCGAATTTCTTTTCGCCTTGGTTCATTTTTCTTGGAATCCTGTGATTGACATTTCAATTTCATTCCTGATCGTTGTGCAGAGATTATTTCATGCTGAATGCTATAAAAAAAGAACAAATTAAATGAGATACAGTACTTCAGAAAGTCCTTCTGGAATACACAAAAGGGATTGTGAAAAATTGTTATGAGAATTTATTGAGCTATTGTAAACGGGTATTTTATTTTTACAGATACGAACCTATCACGAGTATGAACATAATATAGCAAGTAAAAGCTAAATGCAAATTTTCAATTTTGAGAGCTGCTTACTCTTCAGCTACCTGACTTAAAGTACTCAAGCGGTTTTAGATCAAGTTCTTTTCCACTTCCTCCTAGATTCATACATCCGTGTACCAACCCATACATTTCGTCTTTTTATTTTAGTGTCCATCCCCTATACACCACTTCTTTTTAAATTTGCGCGCAGTAAAGGAGTTATGAATATCCTTAACATGTTTACACAGTGCGGGAGTTGAAAAGGATAGATAGAGAGAAAGAGAAAGATTTGGTATAGTGGTTTGGAGCTCAGTTGGTTATGCTTCAGTGCAACTCCGGGGGTGGCGCCCATATAACTGGGGAGATTTTTGTTATTTTTTGTCTTTGCTTCTGATTTACAATATTTTTTCCCGATAACCGATGCCATAGGCTAAACATAATCAACAGAGCGAACAATATTTCCAGTCATATGACCAAGCTACTGCCATTGTTATGCCTTCGCAGTAGTGTTCAAACAAGCTTTCGCAATTGATCGGACTGACTTTATATACCATACGGAGGGACTAACAAAAGATCGCTTAGTTGGTGTCAATTTAGTAGTTTTAGAAATAAAAAAAAAGGCTCATTTCTGGAGCTTATAATCTATCAATATTTATTTATAAATTTTAGAACAATAGGTAAAAATGGAGACGAGAGAGGGAAAAATTAGTGACGTAGCTCGGTTGAAGTTCCACCGCCAACACAGGGAGAAATTCGTTTTGCCATTGTCTTCGGATTTCGACGTCAACTCACGCCAGTCAAAATTCTGCACGAATGCCAAAATGCATACGGAATAAATGCACCATCTCTTGTTACTATTTCAAAGTGGTTTCGAAGATTCCAGACTGGCCATTTTTCTGTGGAGGACGAATCTCGTGAAGGTCGGCCCAAATCCTCGACCGACGATACAAATGTGGCACTGGTGAAGGCTAAAATCGACGTAGATGCCAGGATGATACAAGAGATGATAGCGGATGAACTGGGCTTGAATGCCATGGCTATGTCACGAATTTTAAATTATCACCTGATATATTCGCAGAAGTCAGCTCGATGGGTTCGAAAAAATTTGAATGGAGAGCAAAAAGAGGCTTGAAAATGGAGAGTCAATCTGCTTCAATAAGATCGTTGCAGGTGGTGAATCTTGGTTTTAGAAGTACGATCCGGAAACCAAACAGCAGTCCATGGTATGAAGCTCAATAACGGCCAAACAACAAAAGTCCGCGACAAAAATTATGATGTCGATATACTTCACCTGGGAGAAAATGGTCACCGTCATCCCGCTTAAAACTGGTCAGACAGTTACTGCTGATTGCTATACTGAGACTTGCTTATCACAAGTTTTCCAAAATTTACTAGGACACCGACAAAAAGACTGCTGAAAAAACCAACAACTTTTTTGCGCTCTCGGGCATAAATGAAATTCGCCCAGGACCTTATTCTCCGGATCTAGCGCCGTGTGACTTTTGGCTGTTTCCGAAAGTAAAAAAAGATTTGAAGGTAAAAATCTTCACATCTAATGAGGAGATTATTAATGCAGTCAATGTTGAAATCGAAAAGCTCCAAAAAGAGGATTTTGAAAGCTGTTTAGAACGATGAATCTATCGGCTGATGAAATGTATTGAAATAAATGGGAATTATGTGGAGAAACTAAAAAAAGATGAAGATTCAATATCTGAAGTTAAAATTATTTTTGTGTTTTATTATTCAATCAACTAAGCGAACTTTTATTAGTCCCTACGTATTTCATGAGAAATAAATAAGTGCTTGCTGACATCAGGATTTTAACAATGAATTATTAGCGTGGCAATTGACGAAGTTACGACTACACCATTTTGATGAGTTTCTCATACCTGCATTAAAGTGCATGACTGGAATGATCAGGTTCTTGTATAGAGTAACCTTAGTTGCCCTAAAAAGGACTTAATTTGCTCACTGGTTCCTCTGCACCAACTTATAGCGAAGCTAAGATAGACAAAGTTCCTATGGGCCGCCTGAACGTTGTTAGTTGTTACCTCGAGTTTCTGTCTGAATAATCGGAGATGGTTGTGATTTTATGTAAGGAGTATGTATGATACTACTCAAGGAATTTCCTTCTACCGTCATCCTTATTTAACTATTTTGTGTGAAGGGTAAGCAGAGATAATGACACTGTGTTCATTTTTTCTGACGAGGTAAAAGCAGATAAACTGACGACAGGATAGGCAAATAATTAAGTGCTATGCTACATTAGGCGAACTGACGGATATACCATATTCCCGAATTTGAGAAATAAGAAGTGATCATAGCATTTCAAACATTGTGGTGAAGCATATACCAATTGAAATTATACGACAATATTCCATTATTTTTAATAATCTGTTGAATAACTGTTACTTCCCATGTTTTTGGAAAACATCGAAGGTGTCCTGCCCAATACTGGGCATGTTTTTGAGGTGGTTATCAACAAATCAATCCAGTTCATGTGCGAAAGAAGGAATCAATTCGGGTTCCAAAAGCCTTCGACAAGGTTTGGATTGACGGGTTAATTTATAAGCTTATAGGAGACATCAGGAAGGTGATCAAGTCAATAGTTTGCGTGTAAAATTAATTGTAAGAGATAGATGCAATACACGACGACTAGAGTATTCAATATCAGCAATGGTCCGCCACATAGCACAGTTTCGGCACCAATACTCTTTAATATTTATGTTTCTGAACTGCTCAAGGATGTGGATAATTCCTTAGCATTTGCTGATGATGTCACCCTGTATGTAAATTGAGTTGCAAATTAAATTCAACGATTTCGTGATATTCTGTAAAAACTGGAAGTTAAATATAAATGACTCTAAATGTAAAACTACATTGTTTCGCACGCCTCTAAGACGCGAAACTTCGGATTTGAGACGTGGCTGGAAAAATATGCGAATAGTGAGTGATAATGGACAACGCATCGAATCAAAAACTATTGTAAAGTGTTTAGATGTTTATTTCGATGGTATTTTGTATCACAAGGAACACAATAATACACAGTCAAAAAAGGGCAAGAGCCGCATTTATGTATCTCTGAAGTGTTTTCTACTCTAGTTATTATTTGAGATTCGATGTGAAAGTCGTATGTAGCCAGGCTTTTGTGCATCCAATTCAATCTGATCTATGTGTATAGTATATTTGATATGGAAAAACTAGGAATTTTTGAACGAATGTGTTTCAAAATGAACGTGGATGCACAGAATTACACATTCTGTCTTTCAGCACTACGTTTCTAACAAAGACTTTTGTTGTGTATCCGGCGTGTCCAGGATCGATTATATCATTTTGGACCTTGCAAGGAATCTGTTTGAGTCGGGTTGCCAAAGTGCACACTGAAAGTATCTTTTGGGTGATATGTGTTGTGTGGGGTTCGCTGCCACTGTTTCACCGGCCGATATATGTGAGATGTATGAATATCACGATGAGACCTTTCTAATAACTTTGGAAAATTAAAGACAACTTATCCGATCGACGTTATAAATTGGAGTGTTTTATTGTATTGTTTCAATATTTGACAATTGAGAAATGACGTTATCAATTCTATGTTTTTGACATTTAAGAAAATTAACCTTTACTTTAGATTAGCAAAAATATAATTGAATGTAATAGAATTTAAATTTAACTCCAATAAAAATTAGTAAAAACACTCAAAAGGTATTAAACTCGTTATTTTTAATAAAGCTTAAAACAGAATCATTTTGCGCGAACAGCTAATATTATGGAGAATGAACAAGTATTTAGACTATCTTTTTCTAATCCCGAGTATATTAAAAATTTATTAGGGAATGGTCATATTATCACCTGAGGCAATTTTATATCTGGATGCACATGGTTATTTATCAGACCGGTCCAACATTACTATCCCATACACATCATGTTGCAAGAAGGGTGATCGACAAATGAATCCTATATGATTCATTCATTCTTGAAGAATGACAATGCTCCTCTAAGGTACTGCATATGTGTACCTGAAAGGGATTTCAGGGATTTCAATACTTACCATTAATCCACGAAAGTCGTATTTTTACACCGCAATGACACTACTACGATGAAACTAGATTCATTAACGACAAATTGTCATGCAGATGCCAGGGTACTGCTTTAACTAGCGCTGGAATACAATACGCCGATTAGGTTAGATTAAGTAAGTTTTAGTTTCTGTTTTTAAGCTTTTTTTATTTTGTCAATATCTTAAATCTAATTTTTGAAGTTGACTATAAAAAAAATATATGACAAAAGTTTTTTTTTTTTAACTTTCCACATACATATAATTTTTGAGTTTATAAAATATGGAGACATAAAATGTATTTGCATTATATCTAAATTAAATTCATATCTAAATTAAATTTGCTTAATACGCCTATCTACATATAAGTTCGGTAATGTAAACTTTCAAAAACAGTCATTTACTTTTGATAAAATGATTATACTTAAATCATGTTATTGGGAATTAATAAGTTTACAAAAATAAATAGTTGTATTTATTTACAATATCCCTTAATATTTTATTGTAGTAGTTTAAGTTTATACATGTATTATAGCTCTATTAATACATATTCTAAAATACCACAAGATTTCCATGTATCCATATGAAGAATACTTCTTCTTTGTATCTACAAATCACCTCTGAAACCATCTCTACACGAATTGCAGATAATTATTAAATTTCGATTGCTATATTATATTCAAACTTGGGAATTGCTTGACATTTGGCGGCAAATGGCATGTGAAAAATTATTTGTTCCGAAATAGAATCAACCGACGCTAAAGTGCAGTATCTGGATGGTATATTCTTGCTTTTGTAATTTTATGGGCATATTTTGTTAATTTTTTTAGATAAATCAAACAGCCAATCACCGACATAACGTAAACGACATTTAATTTTTTGCACATTTAAGAGAGTGCCAACATGCACTTAATTTTCAAGCAAAAAAAGGTGTGCTAAATTTACGTTTCGACATGTCAAACAATACAGCCACTTAACGCTTTTATTTCTAAGAATCAGCAAAAGCTGTTTAATATGCAAATCGATTTTAAATTAAATAAACATATTTGATTCTTTTGTCTAAGAAAATTCGCAGAAATCAAAATCGTGCAACAATTCAATTAAATTGATCTATAATTTATGTGTCAAAAGTGCGTAGCAAACGCAAAATAGCAGATCTGGTATTTTTCTACCAAATGCTTAGTTTTATGTCTTTCATATCAATCTAAACAAACGCCATTTTCGAACATAGCATAGCATAGCAATTAAAGTTAGTTTTTTGTCATACAAAAGTAAGTAAATGCTACAAATGGCTACATTTTCTGGCAATCGCTTTATATTTCAGCATTTAGCTTTAATTGATATCACCCAATACCTAACAAGTAGTATCACACTTTGCCAATCAGTAGTTAATTAACTGGGTAACATGGTGTGCGGTTGTGATAATATGTGCGGTTTTTGAGTAGTAGACTTTCGGTTCAATTAAATTCTCTAATATTCAAATTAAATGCTCTAGTCATACAACACCTAAAGTAGACCAATACGTGCTTGAAGCGATTGCTTGGTATCAGAACCGAATGCAAATTGGAGCAAACTTCTCCCCGACTACAGAAACCTAGCATCACATGCATCTTAAACCACTACACCAAGCAGATCTTTCCTATCTTTTCTCCGCAGTCTTCGCCAACTTTGGTTATGCAATTGCATTAAAAGAGTTAAACTCCTAGACGTAAGATAATATTATTGTAAACTTTGTTTCCAATTTCCTAGAGAGAGTGAAGGAAGCACAGGGCTTTAATATTACGCTAACTCATAATATTAACCTCAAAAACCACACTTCTCTCTAACGATTGTCTTCAACCTACATGCTTTCTGGAATAAGCAACTGTCATATTTATATGGGCTGCATTAAAGCACGAGCGATATTTGTCGCAATATTAAAAACCAATAACTTTTGCTATACACTTATACCTCGATCGGCTTCTCGCAACCACTCATGTTGTGTGCGTTATGTTTTTTTTTGCTTCACACGAATGGAAGGGACATACACTTTTTAATGCCGAATCCGAACGGCGATTTGAGAAGCTTTTTCGTGACAATAATACTCTCGGATGTTTGTCAGACGCTCGCGAGATATGGGACCGTAAAAAAACTTTTTGGTATTTTCTGAGATTCGAAATTGGAACCTCATGCGTAGTGATCCGACGCACTAACTACTTACGCCACGGCGCCCACGTGTATTATTTGCGCAGAACTTTTCAAAAGCTTGTTAATGAAAGGGATGGAGGATTCTCTATCAAACAATTTTGAAAGAACTACAACATTAAAGATCAAAGATGCCGTTTACAGCATAACTGAGTCTTGGAATGAATTAAAATCAAGAACGATGAATCATGTTTGGAAGAAACTATTGCCGAAATGCATTACTAATGGCCAATCTGATGCTGATCCTGTTATCCCTGAAATTGAACGTGACATTTTAAATCTGACAATAGAAATCGTATTTGAGGATTTAGAAGCGCGCGATGTCACCAGTCTTCTTAACCCTAACAGAGCTTCGCTTTTAAATGAAGAGTTGATTTAGTTGAGAGCATGAGCCTTCCACGAGTCGCCAGTTAACATCAAGAAATTTGTATGAAGCCCTACATCATTTCGAAGGGGGATTGAAAACATTACACCAAAACGATCCCGATGAAAAACGCAATGCTTAAGTTTCAAGAGCTGTTAACGAAGCCATTAATTGCTATAAAGAAATTAGTAAACAATTAAAAAACCGCCTGATTTTGTAGAACGTGCCTAGGCCGTTAACTGAGGTATGAGCGTAGTTGTTCATCTCATCTTATCTACTCGTATATAAATAAAAATTAAATGCTGTTCATTGGTAAGCGCATTACTTGAGAACGGCTGGACGATTTGGCTCATTTATTTTTAAATATTCGTAGTAGTCCGAAAAAGGTTTTTACGGAAAGACAAATTGGAAAGTTGCCCGGGAAATTTGACACTAAAAGTGTCCGATTGAGCTCAAATTGTCAGGCAATCTTTGGTATTGGCCCGAGAGTGTTCCTGTGAAGTTGGATCAAAGTCGGTTTCCGACTTAAGTATTACAGTATTTTAGTACTAAAAATAACTTTTTTTTAAGCGCAGCAACGCACTTCGGGTACCCGTCGGTCCAGCAGTTTGCCCAATACTTTAGTATTATAGTACTGTAATAATAACAAAAATTGGTATACATATCTATTTAAATATGGACCACTTACCCACTGTCGGCTGGCACAAAACTGTTCTCTTATAGACTTAGCCCCGGGCACCACCCAGGCGCCTGCCTGTTTTTTTGTTTTTTTGTTAGGCGCAACAACGCACGCCGGCTACCCGGTAGTTTTTAATATAAACTCACGTAAATACATATGTATATGATGTAAGTCATAATTTTTTTTTTAACTTGCGCACACTGAATGAACTTGATGGCATAGGCATATCAATCATCCAACCGAGCGAACATCTGTGGCAAAAAATAACTCAATAAGTCCATGTTCGGAGCACTCTCACTAACACATACAAAGGGATAGCCAAAATTTGACAGGAGTAACCCTTTTAATCCTTGTTCGTTCCAATTTCACATCTAGGATTAAAAAGATCTAAAAGTTTCTAAGGATTTGCAAAACTTATGGGATTATACTTGTAATTTGGAATACAGTACAGCATTTGAACCATGAACCATTAGTGCGGCAATCTATGACGTTACCACTACACTATTGCAACCCCGGTCATGAAGTTTTAAAAAGAAGAAAATACTTCTAATTTACCTTGGTGTATACTCTCTGTATGCCTATCTATTTCTTCGCCTATCTGAACATTTGAAGTTCGGTGTGAAGGCTAAATGGCTGAACAGATTTACTTCAAACTTCATATCTGGGCTAATTACCCCGAGGAAAAATCTTAGGCAATATAAGTTTTCGGTTCTGTTCACTGAAATTACCACTTTATTGACATTTTTTTTTTTTTTATTCATTTATTTTGGCATGAATAAAGAAAATGTTAGTTAAACTGATGAAATAAATTTTCATAAATTTCATTACATATCTGGTGCAACAGCCCATCAAGATGCTAGACCTAGCACCTCGCAACCACTTGTGTTGTGTGCGTTATATTTTTTGCACGAATGAAAGGGACCTACAGTTTTGTGTCGTATTCGAATGGCAATTTTTTTTTCCCTTTCGTTTTTCAGAAGCTTTTTTTCGTGATAACAGTACTCTCGGATGTTCGATAAACGTTCGGGAGAGGTGGGACCGAGAAAAAAACTTTTTTGTTTCCTGGGATTCGAACATTGAACCCCACGCACAGTAGTCATTAGTCTGTCGGACCACTGCGCCACGACATACCTGCAAATAAATTCCATCATATGGATTTGAATACTGTAGACAAATAGCAACTTTGATATGTTGGAAACTCTCACGCAAAAATGTATATACATTTTTGCTTATACATTTTTTCTTATACGTATACCTTACTGAAATGCCTTCAAAAAGCACCTTGAAAAAACTAAAGAAGTATTATTCGAATCACTTACCTATGCATCCGCTTCTTGTTGTTAGCTATAAGAGAAAACATTACGAATGTCCATCTTATTAAATAAATCATTTTGTAATCTCAATGGCATATAATGCCATGGATTTATGAATCCAGAACAACACAAAAGAACAAAAGGGGATAAAGAGGAGATAATGCTTTAATAGAATGAAATTGCAAAAACATAACTTTAGAAAAAGAAAAATAATAAAAATCGATGAAATCCAAACGAAGAAGTAAAAAACAACAATATGAAACTTGTGCCCGGTCAATAACAGTTGAATCTGGCAATAATAATAAAATCAACAATAAAACGTTGAATGATTCATTTATCGTTGCGATTTTATGGCGAAATAAATCCCAGGTGCTTATGTGGATTACACATCTGTTGTCAGTGAAAATCGGGAGAAAAAAATGAGAAAGAAAACCGAGAACATGGTGAAAATGTGATTATGGGTCATTATTATTGAAGTCGTTTATTTGGAGTGCTGAGTTTTATTTTTATGTGGAAAACTTAACACGTTTTTTTGTGATTAGCTGCATATAAAATAATTTCTTGAAAATTTAGTAGTATATGTGTTGTGTATGTATTATATACTTCATTGATCATTAGCTATAAGTATTTTAAAAGGCTTGCTGAAAAAAAAACTCAAACAAAATAAGTACATACATGCATACATTTTCAATAGCCCCATAATCCTTCATGAGGGTCGCGGGGTAGGATGCTCAGGTGGATCCTCTATCTCCTCCGCCATTGACTCCAATTCATCAGGAGTCCCTAGAAGGCTCCAGGAGAAATGTCGGACTTGATCCAACCATCTATTTCTAGGCCTACCTGATGGCAAATGGCACATCTTGGAAACCGGTCTTGGGGCATACGCACTACGTGACCAAATCATCGAAGCATATCTTCCCTCTCTGCAACGTTACATATACCACATAAAATTGGGAGGTCATTCCGATGAGGTACGTAGTTTAAGGGAAGAAGTTCTCCTCACAGTCTCACCATCATAAATATTTCGTGAATACTCAGCTCATCTCGAAAGTAATTAATGTTATGATTTAGCATGCTATAAATTGATCTGTTTAGATAGCCCGAAGTATTCTCTAGGATTCCGTTTCTGCATTGTTCGTCCACTTTTTCTATTAGCAGGTATAAGGCAGCTTTCCAGCTTGCAGTATTTGCTTCCCTGTAGTTTAGAACCAATCCACATTTTTGCGCTAACTCCTGCCATTCACCATACCAGATGCTCCTATTAGATATAGTTTTAAGGGCTGTGATCTTGGGAAGTCTCTCATTTGGAATATAGTATTTAGTACTTTTAAGATATAATCGACTTGTAGTTTTAATGTCTTAATAAAAAGGGGGGACAGACCCGTTTCAAACATGATCATTGGTTGGGAGTGTTACCAGGAAGATGAAATGACCTTTTGATGTAATAGCGTAAGTCTTTACACAGTTTCATATTTTGTATACTGGCGCAGCATATAGCAGAATAGTTTCGGAGGCAGCTTCGAATACTCTATACTTGCTACTGTGGGTTATATTCTTATTGATGAAACATCTTTACCACGTTATATTCACTGCGTTTTTAGCTTCGATCAGTTTTTCTTCTAGATGCTTCTCCATGCTTATATTGCTTGTAAAATAAACTCCAAGGTATATTTAGTGCTTAACTACCTCAATGTTTTCGCCATTATAGGCCCACCTCTCGTTCAAGCAAATTTTACATCCCCTTTTCTTGTGAATCATCACTTTCGACTTTTCCAAGTTGACTAAAATACCCCATAAATTGCAGTATTTATATAGCAAATTAATCATCAGCAGCAAAGATTCTGGTGAATATGCCAGCATGACTATATCACCCGCAAAAAGCAATGCCTTGATAAGTACGCCCGCAAATTCAATGCCTCCTGACAGGGAGACCACTAAGTCTTCTATAAATAGTTCAAATAAGAGCGGACTCAATGCTCACCCTTGTCTTACTCCTGATCTTGTTTGGAACCACTTGGACTTTTCCCTTCCATTCCAAGCCGACACCTGTATATCTTCATAAAGGTTCTGGATGACTCTTCTGAACTTACGACAATCCCATGCCAAACAGCGTGTAAATTAAAGCTCTGTAGTCTGTTGTATCAATGGCTTTAAAGTCGACGTAGAATACGAAGAGGTTTTTTATTTTTCGAGATAAAAGATTCTGCAATGCTACGCAAAACGAAAATGCGGTCTATTGTCGAATATCATGGTCTAAAATCTGCCTGAAATTCTTTTAACAATCTTATCTACGCGAATCAATTCCGTAAGCCTGCTTTGCAAAACCGAAGTTGCAATTAGGAAGGAAATCCCACGATAATTTCCCATATCACTCGGGCAGCCCTTTTTACGGATATGGAGATTGAAAGCCTCCTTAAACTGTTATGGTATATTCCCATTATCCAGCATTATTATTAAACAAACGCATAAGTATGTGACAGAGCTCATTGGTCCCATACTTATAGAACTCGACCGATATTCCATCCTGCCGCTTTGCCATCTTTCAACCTATTCAAAGCCGTGATCACTTCTGGATATGTTATTCTCGAGTCTAATAGTTCATCTTCAATTCCGGTGTGGCATATTGGAACACGCTACTACTAACCATAGGATTCAGCAACTCGTTAAAGTGTGTAAACAGGACAGTAGGACTAAGCTCTTGATTGATTTTAAATTTTTCACCATTAAGTTTTGCCGCTAGTCACCAGAAATTTGATGAACTTCGACAATTAGCTAACTTTAGAGCTTCTGCTTCGTAGTAGGCCTTCTTCGTTCGTCTAAATAGGGCTGTGAATTGGCTATTAGCTTCAATATAGAGAAGTTTAAATAAACTATAATTAGATTTCAGCCATGCAAAGCATAATTTCCTTGCCCTTTTACATTCTACATCGAATTATGGCTCCACATTTTTTTTTTTCTACTATAATACTTCTGTTGTTCCAAGGGGAGGGATATGATTCTTTTAAAACTTTCACAATTATGTCGAGATCAAATTCATGCACCCTTCTCAATACTATGTCGAGTTATCTTTTATAATTGGGAGCATTGTCTTCATTCCACCTCAAATTGGGAAGGAGTATCAAGTTTTGTATTTCTTCGTTCTCATATGCTTCGAGTCTAAATGTTACGATTAGTGGCAGATGATCCGAATATGGTATTTGGCCCAGCTCGAAGTCAGTGACATACGAATTCCAGTCTCCTATGAGATCGTAGTCTATGGCCGTAATCCCTTGCACTCACCGGCACTCAAATTAACAACAATGCTGTTGTTGCTTCGAGTCTAAATGTTATGATTAGTGGCAGATGATCCGAATATGGTATTTGGCTTAGCTCGAAGTCAGTGACATACGAATTCCAGTCTCCTATGAGACCGTAGTCTATGACCGTAGTCCCTTGCACTCACCGGCACTCAAATTAAAAACGATGTTGTTGAACAGCCTCTTCAGTTTGAAAGTCAATATTGTGTTCTGCACAAGAGCTTTCACCATAATTAGCCGTCGCCTTCTCTCTCGCGCTGCTGCCGGATAGTCTTTATGTATCGAAATGCTCGTGCCCCAAATTTTGTTGCTGCTTTCAAAATGCGCTCAACGTCCTCTTTGGTTTGTGTCCGGTGTACATCTCTCACGTTGTTCCAACTAATGAATCATCATTTGTTTGCAGATGTTCCAGGGTTAGTGCTTTTACTTTATCAGTCGCATTAACTCCCTTCTGTGCAGGTATATGGACGACAATATTTTTTTCGTTAGTTTAACTCTCTAATATTTCCACCTGTCGTTCCAATGAAATGCAACGAGCCTCCATTTGGTAATTGTGCTTGCAGCGCTTTGTTGTTTTCCTGCAGTGACTGCATTTTGGCACTTATACCTACAATGTCATCTTTTGTGGCCATATTTTGAAGTTTGACATCAAGAAAAGCTGCCATAGTATTCTCTATCAGGAACATTAGGTCGGTTATTGACATACTCCCTACAGCAGCAACTGAATTTAAACTCGAACCTTTAGAGTTAGGATATTCTGGAGATATTTCCATTATTCCCCTTTTGTTGGATTTTGCGGATATAGCTGTGTGGTTTCTGCTTTATTTAACTGGGGTCCGTTGCAAAGTATACCCGTTTATTGTAAATGCCTTACGTTTTTAATTCAGCTGTCTGATTGCGCGCATTTTTTATTTTCGCCTTGAACTTTAACTTTCAATTAAAAACGATTGGAACCATTTTAATTTAAAAAGAACTGGGAGCTAAATTTCCTTGCGTTTTGAACCTGAGCCTACATATGTCAAAGCATGTCGAGAAGCCAAAAGAAAAGATAAAAAATCACCACCATTAGGAAAGTACCCAGAAACCTTCTAAATATAGCCAAAAGAACAAAGCTGGAAGCGGACTGAGAACAATATATGTCCCGTTTGAGAAACTTTAAAAATGTTACACAGAAATCTAAACGCCATTCTTGGCAGCACTTCTGTAATGAAATCAAATGTACGACAGAATATGCGAGACTGAGAAAAAGCCTATCCAGAGAAAAGCTCTAGGATCTCTCAAGGAACCCGACGGAAGATTGACTGAATCCTGTGCAGAATCACTTAGCTCTCTGCTAAAAACGTGCTTTCCGAGTTGTACGACCCATCTAGAAAATAAGATCGAAACCAACAGTAGTATAGTAACGGAAACTCCGACGGATCTTATTACAGAGGAAAGAATTGAGTTGGCAATTGGATCATTCTCTCTCTTTAAATTCCAAAGACCCAACGAGATTATACCAATCATGTTACAGAAAACAGTAACCACAATCATCCCGCTACTTAAAGAACTATACCTCAATAGCCTCATTTGGGGGTATATACCTAGAACATGGAGAGAAGTTAAAGTGGTCTTGATAGCCGAGGCCTTTAAAGTAAACCACACTACTGCGAAAGACTTTAGGCCAATAAGCCTTACCTCCTTTGTCTTAAAAACCTTTGAAAGATTAGCTGGCATATACATTCGCAGCAAACTATGCCCAGGTGACTTATCCCCAGCGCAGCACGCCTATATGAAAGGGAAAAGCGTAGAGAAAGCACTGTACTATATAGTCGGCTTAGTAAAAAAAACTAGCATTGAAAGATAAACAATATATGTACAATTGCCGCTTTCCTAAACATTGAAGGAACCTTTAACAATATCAAAACAGATGCGGTTTATAGACCTCTAACGAACCTCATTATGCTCAACTGATAAAATGGATCGTCAATATGCTAGAGGGAAGACATATTAAAGTTGAACTCGGAGGAACAAAGCTGGAAGCCTATACCGCAAGAGGCACTCCTCAAGGAGGGGTTTTATCCCCACTGCTGTGGGTAATTGTGAACAAAGTTCTTCTAAAACTCAGAAACAGCGGCGTCAAAAGCATGGCCTATGTCGGTGACGTTGTGTTGCTAACAACAGGAAAATTTCTCCCGACCCTGAGCGAGCAAATTAAATTGGTGCTGAAAACCATTAACTCCTGGACGGAGAGATGTGGACTAGCGGTTAAACCCCACAAAACGGAGTTAGTACTATTCACTAACAAAAGGATAATTACACAATTCGTAACACCTTCCATAAAGGGTAATCATAATGCTGCCATCTATCCTTTTTTTCGCGAGATACTCCTTTTTGCCAGCTCGCAATCTTCATTAAATCCTCTGGATGGTTTGTATCTCGGGCACAGTAAGTAATAAATGCTTTCTTTAAAATATGTACAAAAGACGTTTTATTTTCTGCTTTGCACGAGGAAAGGATTCTCTTATCTATTTTCTTTCCTCCCCCATAGGTATCACAATGGGTCTTTATTGACCTGAGTGTAGTGTAGATGTTTTCTATACCCTACACCTGCCCACATTCCTAGCCTTACCTAAATCGAATTGGTTTCTCTTCGTAAGATATGAAATGAATCATGAGAGTCTAAAAAAAACTCTACGACTTAAGTAGAAGATTCGCCTTGAAGGCGTTATTGAAGGAATTTCAATACTTCTTTCAGCCTATCCCATAAGCTATACCAATTTTGATGCGCAGTTTGTAACATAGAGCAATAGAGATCTCTAATATATGTAAATGATCAATATCAACAGCCGAGTGAATTGAGAGTCCGAAGCAGTACAATTGCAAATAAAATATAACTGATATACCCATTTTTACAAAATATGCGTCTTTATAAGATCTTTATGAGAATCGTAAAAAGTGGACTGTGCAAAATGTTTCATTATCTTCGTTTTAACTAGGTACGCATGGTATTAATTATTTCATTCGCAATGTTTGTGCTATATATTTGCAGCATATTTATCTAAGCTCTTGGTTTATCACTTCCCGTTCAATCTTTTTGTGGCCTTAAGCCATTCGGGGTCAGTGCTTTTAACTTTTTATGAATAGAATGAGCAAAAGCAAGATTGAGAACCTACAAGTAAGTGCAGTTCTTCATTCTTCTTTACATTTAGAAATTTTAACAGTTATTGGAATATATATATATTATCAAGTGTAACATTTTCGGACCTTGTACAAATATATATATATTGAAATTAAACAATATTTGATTTCTGGCTCAGGCATTAGAGGACAGATGCTTATTTGTGAATGCGGGTACTTTGTGACAGGAAAAATTGCTTTGCTTGCAGAACTTAATTTCTTAATGTGTGGGCAAGTAACGATTAAAACTTAATCTTCGGTAAAATTAAGCAACATCATCAAAAAACTATAGATTGTCTTTGTCAAGGATAATCCAGTTGTAACCGACAAAGGCATTACAGCACCAACAGTTAGCACAGTTGGAGACTGGGCTTTTATCAACATCACAATCAACATTTTACGTTCTGCAACCGACAGCTCATACCAGAGGCAAGCGTTGTATACATAGTCGCAAACATCGTCATTCTGGAAATAGAAACTTTAATAATTTCAAACATATGATCACCCATTGACTTACCGCAATTTCAACTACAGTACCCATTCCACAATAGGTATATAACATAAAGAACGAATAAATCAGATATGCATACCCTGCTGGCCATACACCCAAAAATATTACGAAAATGGACATGCCTATATTAACAGCCGTCGTGAGGATCTCAACAGATATTACTATAAAGTATATGTTGCTCAAAGTTTTCGTGTAACTGTAAAGAGAGATCAGTAAATTAGAATTGAGGGTGACAAGATTATTTTACTTAGTATAGTACTGATGCCAATGTAATATGTCCAACAATAAAGACAACGTTTTCTTATTATCGCTCAGAGCAACTTCATTTAGATCTTCAAACTTTACTCTTAAAATATTCTTCCACAGCGGTACTTGAAGTAGGAAAATAAAGAAGAGGTTATCGCCGGCATAGTTACCAAAAGCTCCTACCACTAGGCATATAGTGTGGACAGTTGAGGTGATAAAATATCCTGAATCAGTTGACGGGTCGACTTTTGGTAGAAAAAATTGCAACACGTATATTTTTTCACCATATATTAAAAAATAGATAACTGGCACCGAAAGCATTGATGTAACACCAGTAACGTACAGAACTGCGAAGGTTTTCATAAATTTTCGTGTTAAATTAGTGCAATTATTCAGTTCATTCTGGTAAGCAATCCTTTTGTTCTCATAGATACAATAGAATTTTTTGATTTCTTCAGCCATTGAGCGATATTGCTTTCGCATGCCTGTAGCTGTAAATAGCTTAGCTAAGCCTTGTACTCCGCTGCCCACCACACACAAACCCTTCAAAAATGCTGTCCAATCGTCATCAATATAGATTCCCACGTAAAATGTGTAGAAACATAGAGCGAAAAAAGTTAGTGCCACAGTGATAACGGCCCATGTTAGCCAGGAGTAATGAAAATTTGGATCCATAATATCGGCTCCGACAACTCTTGCACATTTAAGAGGAAATTCCCAAAGGTCCTGAAGTTGTTCGCTGCAAGTCTTCATTTTGGCTTTCGAAATAAAAACCAGACAAATTCGCAGAAACTAATGCTTTGCAATTCTTGGTGGAAGGAGTATTTAAGCGAATAATTTTTCGTTAATAATTCTATCAGACTGATTGACAGGCGGACAATATAATGGACAAGGTTTTGTACCATTAATTGCTTAATTGCCCTCCGAAAAATTACACCTGCAAAATAAGTCTTTGTGGGAAAAGAACCATACAAACGGTGACGCAATATAATAAGTGTGACCAGGAATTTTCATGACTGTAGGAATCTTGGTGTATTTAAGTACATTTGCTTGCGTAGAAAAATACCAAATGTAAACCCAAAAATAAAACGATCTTTGTATATGAGACAATGAGAAACAAACAGGCCTAAGTCACAAATCTGCATTCGGTAAATAAAAGACTGAATGTCTTCTAAATTTACTACATGTTTAAGTTAAGTCTTAATTTGGACTACTCGTTGCATATTGCAACCGTTGTTATTAAGTCCACTTTGATTCTCATTTTGTCATATTTGCGTACGTAAATTACACTTAATATTCATTTTGTGAAAAAACATTGCGCTTCAGCTATGTACAGGTGGGCCAAAACATATAAACCTATCGGAAAATGGTCTCATTTCTGCAAATTGCGTTTTATGTTATCCCAACTTTGGCATTTATGGAGTAAACAGAATCAGAATACCTGTAAAAAAATTATGGATTGCTATATTCTTCAGGAAAGTGGAATGATTGTGTCAATATTTCTGACAAATAATCGATGGATAATTTTGGATCAACGCGAATTTCGTCGCCGATTCTTTAGTCGTGTGGCACCAACTGGAAAATACTTCCGGGTTTAGCCGCTCGCCTCTAGGTGACTTGCTCAGCACGGGTTAGTAGCAGATGGCCCCAAAGCATCCATTCGGTCGAGAATATCGCTGCTGCGGCTGCAGGTGTCCAAGAAGAACATGTAACCTAGAGGACGGGCAACGCAACAGGGCATCATAGACAGTCTTTGTAGCGAATTTTGGTGAAAGACTTGAATATGTACCCGTACAAATAGTGCATTAGCTATTGCCATACAGACCGCCAATCGCGTTTAAATTACAACCAAGCCCTCCTAAGTCTCGACCGCGATGAGAATGATTTTCCATTGAAAATCACTATGAGTGACGAGACGCAATTTTACTTATGAGGATAAGGGAATAAGCAAAATTATTACACCTGGGGTATCCGTGTGTTATTCACGAAAAGCAATAATATCCTCACAAAGTCACTGTTTGGTGCGGTGCTTATGGCAGGGCGACAGAAACACTGTTTTACAACTTCTTACTGCCGCAAATTGACGAATTAGGTTGGGAGAACATTTGTTCCAGCAAGACTGTGAACCTGCACACGCAGCACGAACAACAGCGGACATTCTGCAGCAAGCGTTTCCTGGCTGCAAAATTTCCAGTTTTGACGATTTGCACTGGCCCACAAGATCACCCGATTTGATCATTCCAGACTTTTCTCTTTCGGGTTTTTTGAAGTCACGGGTCTGCAGAAACAAGTCACAGATCTTGACGGCCCTAAAGGAAAACATCCGACAAGAAGTGGAAAATTTATCGCCATAAGTTTTGATAAAAGTCATGGAATATGGAGTGTAAGGAACCCGACCCGACATCATCTCTGTCGATAGCCCCGTTGAAGAATATTATCTTCGCGACTTAATGGAAAAAATAAAAAAGTTACTAACTTAGAAGCAATTAAAAAAAGGAGATCAAAAAGAAAAAAGTGAGGACTTGCTTACGACGTAAAAATATTTCACCATGGTCACACTGAATATAGATGCAGCAAATAAAATACAATAGAACTCCTCAACACCTAGTAACGCACAATGTGCAATATTAATTTTCTTCGGTTGTCAAATCAATAGACATTCATAATTACGTCAAAATTTCCCAAGAAACTCTTATACCATGTCAATGCCAGCCGTTACAGGGACAGGAATAAAATTTACACCGTGGATAAAGCCAGGTGAAAGAAGGTATAGGCGAGAGTTTAGCAAAGCTCATACACTGCGTTTTATAAGAAACCTTTTATGCCATCCCTTCCCTAGAAGTAGTCTAAAGCAAGTTTTTCGCCTCATAGGTTGTCTGAAAGTCGAGAATTCTTTCTGAATAGGTAACAAAAATAGTTATCGAATCTCTGATGTAAATTGTGTGGCAACAACCTTAATGTAAATCTAGTACGAAAGAATAAATTTATTTAAATTTAGAAATGTAAAAACTGAAATTGTATTCAAAGAAAATGGATGTACATATGTACATACGTACTTTAGCGCGCGTGACGAAAAATTGTATGACATTACTGAAATAGCATAAGAACGTTGAGAAAACGCTAGAGCTTTACAGTATTCCACAGTATTCCACTTCTGAACTTCGATCAGTGGGAAAAACCTGACAACGGGCAAACAAGGTATTTCCAGAAAAAAAGTTCCAGTAACAAATTTCCGGTATTTCCAGCGAAGAAAAAAAATATTGAGCAGCCATCCTCCGCGATGTACCCTTTTTTCGCAAAAAAAAAAATGGATACCTATCGAAAGACAGTGCACTCTCGATTTTTGCAACCTCGATTTTTGTAAACCTCGATATTTGAAACCCACGTTATGAATTTACTTTTTTCGATTTTTGCAACAAATCCAGAAAAAGATTTTAGCAACTTTTGAAAGTGTACGACACTAAATATATACATACATATGTGTGTGTACGCTTTAGTGTGCAATGTTGCAGCGAAGATCACACACTTTACGATATCATAAATCGTCCAAATGCAGTGCCGTTACTACGACGCGTCTAGTTTTTTTTTTTTAATACATCACGGAGTATATTGCGTAAGCCTTTTTAAAGTGTTTTAATTTTCTGTTCGATTAATGCAACTTTTTCTATTTTTATAACAGGGTCAAGTTTTCATTATTTGCAAAAATCGAAAGTACACTGTATTTCTAAAAAAAAGGGTTCAATTTGATCAAAATGTAACCATTTTTTACAAAAAAGAGAGGAACAATTCTTTACAACTTAAGCTATGGTCACACTGAATATGATGCAGCAAAAATAGAACAATAGGAAACCTCAACACCTGATAATGCAGCAAATGCACTATTAATTGTCTTCTGTTGTCAAACCAATATAAATTTATTTATTTATTTGTTTATTCATTTATTTATTTATTATATGTATTGAAAATAGCCGCCACAGGGACTGGGAAAAAATTCATAACCATAAAGAAAGACAGGACGATTAGTTTTGATTGATATATTTATGTATAGAAGAGCTTGACAGAGTTCAGGCACTGTTTTATAAGAGACCTATTGTGTCATCCCTAGAAGAAGTCAAGAGCAAGTTTTTTTCTTCATAGGTTGTTAAAAAGTTTAAGATTCTTTCTGGTTGGATAACAACGAGCATATTCGTGAGCATGTTTTTGTTGTCAAATATGTTTTGAAATCGTACGAGTCTAATATGTACGTTATGGACTCCGATTCAATGGAAGATGACTTTAGTGAGCGCCAGTTATAATTCCTATATTCATCATATATGTACGTATACCTCGAATGTTCTACCTTTATGGTAAAGTGACTGAAGCAGGTTATAAATCAGCTACAGCGCAGCTTTGAAAGGTAAACACATGCAATGTAAACGCATCATTTGTGAAGTACGAAAGTTAATGAAGATATTCCTATAACCTGCAGATTAATACTCACGGGTACCATGCGGACGTGACCGGTGGAAACTATAAATGTGGTTTCGCATCGTCTGTCAATTGACCTACATATTGAATATATTTCAGCATGTAGTACACTCAGATTCAGAGAATCAGGGTGCTGGTCTGCTAGACGGTACGGACACAGTAAGATTCTATTTTCATTACTTGGGGAACTGGGGAAATCTCTGACCGACTACACCTAACCGAAACTGAATTTTCAGCACTACGGTCGACTTTCTAAATATTCAGAGCAGACTAGAAAAAAAATGAAGTCATTCAAAATTTCAAAATAGCAATCTACACCGACATTTCATGGATAGACTGTGGGATCGGTGCAGGGGCTTTACTCTGTATTTCTATTCTTAAGTCAAATCATTAGCATTCGTACAATTGATACTCTCTAATTCGATTAGCAAATACAATACAAATGCGCGAAAATCGAACAGGCTGTAGTTGCCAACTTAAATTTCGATTTCTTTTCGCAAAATCGGCATCTTGTACTGCGAAGCTTGGTGTCAGTTTTTCGAATTCACACAATTTTGTCCGATTGACGTTTTGTTTACGGACGCTGAGATAAGCTATTGGGTTTCATTGAAAATGTAACTATTTTATGATTCAACTTTGTTTCTAGCTCTAAGCACAACAAAGGAAAAAAAATTTAAAAAATTTTTTTTTTAAATATTACTTACCAAAATGTTTACACAAAACGAGCTCTGTTTGAGTTTCTTTCAGATTCTCATGCCTTTCAAGAGGCTATTTAAAAACACCAGAAGCTAGGAGGAAGACTTAGCCAAAAACATAAATGCTGAAGGACCCCCTACGCGTGAAAACAATGAAACCACAACAGCAAAAATTGTTCAATAGTCGGAAGCTATGTAACGCCAATTGGCAACAGTTATGTACGAGTACATTCGATTATGTTTTTTTACAGAGTGCTGCTTAAAATTAGAATCGCAAGTCATTTTCGTATACATTTGAGTTTTGAATGGCAATACAGATTGAGGTCCCAGGAATCTTTTCGGAAACACTGAAAATATCAGCATCCTTACACCTTCCCGATTCATCAAGTGTCTTCCAGCCCGAAGTTCTGGCAATACGTGAAGTGTATCGGACAATAAAGTACAATTCTACATCCATTCAGGTCAGTCAGGCTGCTATCAAGGCCCTTATTTCAACAACATCATCTTCCCAGCTGGT
This sequence comes from Brachypalpus laphriformis, assembly GCA_945910035.1. Lineage (NCBI taxonomy): Eukaryota > Metazoa > Arthropoda > Insecta > Diptera > Syrphidae > Brachypalpus > Brachypalpus laphriformis. The sequence goes on from OX246753.1 coordinate 44,017,341, forward strand.
GGAATAGTGTAGGGAACAACTCTTCTCGCTAGGTTGTCGAACCAAGATCGGTCTTTCCTGGGTGCCAGGTCATTGCATCACAATGGGGAATGAACGGGCCGACAGGGCGGAACAGTCTGTAGAGTTGCGTAATTGCTAGGCAGATTTGGCCAAACTACAACTGGGACACAACACAAGAACTTGAGAAAAGAACTCGGACAGACCCTGCATGAATTGTAGGGATAAGCACAGGTCATTGGCCAGTGGGAACGTATGCGTCTAAGCTGGGCATCCCTTTAAACACACACTGCGGCTGCTATAAAAATATCAATAAGAAAGGAAGTCTATCCCACTTCTTCTGCGATTTTTTGACAAACTTAAGAAAATTTCAGAGAAAAGTATCAACGAGTTGATCAGTTTCTTAAATGCCAACATCCTATCAACACTGTCTAACAAACAAGCTTGCGTGAGTTGTGATATTCCAAATGACACATAAGTGCTAATTGGGCTATAGTGTAGTACGCAACAGCAACCACTTTTACTTACCTACCAAACAGACAATACCACCAACGTAGTTGATTGCGCTACGTCTCACAGTTCATTCACCTTTATGTCACTAACAGCCGGGTCTTAAATTTTAAGCTGAAGTGAAAATTTGTATAAAAGGGTTTTCAAATCGGACGCAGTATATGTATAAGATGCATTCATATAATGACGCAAATATTCAGTATTTAATAATTGTACCAAGCAATTGAACATAATTCATAATTTCATAACTTACGCATACAAAATTGGAAAAGTTAAAAGCATACGGTATGCGAAAAAGTTTATTTTTTTTTTTCAGTAAACCAGCAGCAAGGCATACTGAAATTTCTTCACAGTAAGATGGGTATGAGACTTTGATCTCTAAGTAATAGTATGACTTCTCTAAAAAAAAAAAATATCTGCAATACCATATATATTTTTGAAACACGATTTTCTCGAAAAATTTTCTCATGAAACTTTGTTTAATAGTACAGTCTTTCTCCATTAATAAATCTCCACAACATCCTATAGCTTCCTTCAAAAATAGGTATGTTTTTATCTATGAATTCGTTATTGATTCTACTAAATTTTTTAAGCCGTAAGATAGATATATCTCTGTTAAGTGTAAAATTTGATAAAAACTTCTACTACAATAAAGGTAACTCCAGTAAAACCTGCTAATCGGGACACTCTGCAATCGAACCGTATTTTATGCTTTCCCTGCTATTTTCCATACAACTTTCCCTCTATAATCGGGACACCCGTTAATCGGACCATGGACCACTTATATGTTATGCGTTGCTAAATGTATTAACCTGACTAATTGGACCATGTGTAGAAAGATATATGTAATGTGCTTACATGTATCCGTACATACATATATTTACATTTCGTTTTTCTCCGTTCTTTATACGAATCAAAATTTTGTTTGTAAATGTTCATATTAGGGGATCCCCCATGTTATGGTCAACTGATCATTTCATTCGTTTGTGCTTTCATTAATTGGTGGTCTACCAAAGGATTATAGGAGTCAGTTGAATCAATTTGTATAAGAAGTCCACGTCGATATATTTTCAGTTTTTATTTAAGTGAACGGAATTTTAAAAAGAAATAAGAATAAGTGAAACTACCGCGAACTTGATATTGAAAACAAATGAGCGAGAGCGAACGAGCGAAATCAGATGAAAACAATAACAATTTAACTGACCGATTACTTTATTTAAATTTTATCACTGTAACAGTTTGTCGGTAATTGACCCCCAAAAGCAGCTACCGTGTTTGGTTATATACCTTTTGGGTCTGCGTGTATGGTTGATTCTACAACTCGGCCATCCTTAAATGATCGTGTCCTCACGATCCGAACACCTGTGTGGCTCTTCAGGTTGAATTGTTTCTTGGAGCGCTGTTCCTCGAAACCGCTGGGCGGTGATGCTCTCCTCCTTTCTAAATTTGAGGCACCCTTTGATCGAGAGCCCGATTTTGATTTGGAGTGGGCCTCGGACTCAGATCTCGATTTCGATTTCGGACGACTGCTTCGAATGGCCTTGGACACACTCCTGCTACGCCTTAACCCCCCGCGGCTGCATTTGAAGCCACTTTCACTGCGCCTTGATCCTCTTCGACTTCTTCTGGATCCGCCAAGACGTCGCTTGAGCTTGCTTCGATTTCTACAAGGGCCCCTTCTACTGCAACTGCGGCTCCCACTACCAGATTTAGATCTCGAACGCCTGGGCCCCCTCCTACTGCGCTTGAGACAACCACTACTCTGCTTCGATCCACTAATACCGCGGCTTGGACCTCCTGAGCAGCTTCTGGATTCAGTACGCCTCTTCCGGCGGAACTTAGTCCTGCAGTCTGTAATTGAAAGGTATTTATACGATTTTACGATTTTTACCTGTGGCTGGTCCAGTAACTTGCGCCCAATTAGCATTACATGAGGTTGGCTTCCGTTCGATACTACCAGAACCTCGCACCATGAGGTAAGTTCGTCTACTGTTACCTCGGCGTAGACTCGCCCAACAGTCTGGCAGGTTCCTACCCCAAGCCCACTCAGGTGCCTCCGGTCGTCGACGTACTCTATGTGTCCTTCGTCTGCGACTGAGCGACACAAAGTGACACAATCACTTCCCAAGTCGATGTACGTCTTGACTGGGTACCCGTTCACGGTGGCGTCTTTGGCGTACTCTGTCATGTCCTCCATCGGGTCCTCCTTCTCAAACAACTGGTTAAATCTCGCAGGATTCCCCACTGTATCGGTACTCCATCCAGCTCTCGAAGCTTGGGTACGTTGCAGTGGGCAACCCCGTTTGTAGTGCCCGACCTGCTGGCACCCAAAGCACCTTACTTCGCCTCCGACACCTTACTATCTGCCTCGACATCCAAAGTCGGGAGGTTGTGACACAGGCCAGAGAAGAATTCATCCAGAGGCTCTACTATACCATTGCAGCTCCACAGCTTCGTCGCTCCTATTAGCCTCGTGGCCGCAGCCATCAGCACTAGCTTCTCGTAGAGTGCATAGACTTTCTGGATATCTAGGACCCTCCTCCTCCATGCTTCGGAAGATAGCCCAGCGAACGCCTTTGGATCGAACACCGGTATCATCTCCGCAACATCCTGTATACGCAGATCTTTATAAATTGTACCATTTAACTGATACTCTTATGGTGCAAATTTGGGTAGGCAATACCTGTTTACTAAGAGATGTAATAGATATCACCGATTCTTTTCACAACCATTTACGCAAGCCCTATACTGTACTGCCCATCAGGCATACAAAAAAAATAAAACCGCACTTAAATTGTGTAGAATAAGACATTTGTGACCATGACAATGGTCCATGTTACCCATGTGATATATAAAATTATCGGTACCCACAAGTCTTTCACATTTTCGAGGGAATATCTAAACCATTTTTGGTTTTCTATGTACGTAAAATCCAGACAAAGTCACAGAAACTAATGAATTTCAACTCTTGATGGAAGGAGTATTTAAGGCATACAATTTTCGTTAACAATTCCATCAATTTGATTGACAGACAGACAGTATGATGGAAAAGGATTTGCTGCATTGATTACATAATTGCAACTCCAATAATTTCTTGCTGAATGTTTTTAAATTTATATTAGAGTTTAACAGTCACAATTTTGAATTAGGTCAAGGCATTTGGCATAATCTCATTTGATTTGAATTTGGTATTATAAGAATTATTAGAATTATGACGGAGTGCATCGAAGAGAATTGAAGCTCTTCAATCAAATATCGGTTGTTGGAAATATTTATTTATACGAAAATGACACATATATACATGGGTGTCAAGTTCGTGCAGAACATGTTTTTGTGTTTGTATAGAACGATATACCACATGTCTTGTCATCAATATACCTTTGTCTGCAATAGCATGAGTCTAACTGGGCTATGATCAGGATAGGTAGTTCTTTAAATGAGGCGCAGTAGCATTTTCGATTTATCTTAGTGTCTTCTGTCATATCGCAATGCACTTGTGCCATTAGTTCTCAATTTCGCATTAGAGTCGACTGTTGACGATGAACTATTTTTCCGATGTACCAAGAGCTAGATTTCAACTTTTCGGTAGTCGCTGTTTAAGTTTGAAGAACACATCTTCACATTGCTTTTTTTAAACAAATTTGTTACCTTTTCGGCCGATTTATCTTCCTTTATTATAATTTGCGCGCACTCAAGGGGTTATGAATACCCTTAAAAAATCTACACGCAGTGCGGGCGTTCGGAAGGTATATTGATGGAAAAAGCTCAATTTATGCAAATAAAAAAGTAAAGAATTATAGTCAGATATCTACTTAATTCGGCTGATTAGCAAAAGGTGAATTTATTTAAAGCGCTTAACAATAAAGGGTCAGGAAAGAGAGCGGAAGTAGACTTTATTTCAAATAAGGTCATATTTTCATTCATTTTCATTAATTCTTACGTTCTAGAAAAAATGCTTAAGACTAGCTTGATTAACTTAACTAATTTCTTTTAACGTACTGTTTCTAACATTGTTTCTAACATTTGTACGCGGAACTGTTCCGATTCCGCAAGCGTGAGGGTGAGTTTTTTGTTACGATGTTGTGCATACAATTAAAGAAACACAATACATTCACTCTTTTTCGGCCGTGAGTGTGAGTTTTTTAGATATGTACGCAGGCAAAAAACCCACGCTTGCAGAGAAGTAGAAGTAAGTTACAAAGGTTGTCGTTATTTTGGTGAACCCACATTCGTGAAATAAACCGGAAGCACAATATTGAGGACTTCAATTTCATGAAAATATATGCCTATTGTCATTGGATCAACAATCATTTCATTTCATTTTATTTGTATGAAAGTAGATTTACTAAATACTACAAGATTTTTGTCTTTTAATTAAGTTTCTAAATTCAACTTAAAATTACGGTGTTAACCATAAATTTTGTGTAAATAGGTAAATGTATACTTATGTTAATATGTTAAAAAGAAGCAAGAAAACAAGATAAATAAAAGTATGTTTGAATGCAATTATGTAAATTAAAAATGTTGATAAAGTTTTCAAGAATTAAAAAAAAAAAACAATGGCGCGAAATTATAGTCACCGTATTTCAAGTAGGTTAACTACATACTAAGTAGTATCATGTTAACTTTAGAACCAAATTCTAACTTTGTATCTAATTATAAGCACATTTTAGCCTACCTACAATTAGTATCAGCTTTAGAACGAATGCGCAATGAATTTTAGTGAAACAAACCCAAAAAATGACAGAAGTTTCTAAGTCAATACTAAAAGATAATATGGGCTCTCTTTGGTTTTAAGTATAGTTATAAAGATAAAGTGGGTATTATATCGACTATAATTAAGATAACACAAATTTTAACATTGGTACGTACCAAAATAATTTTAAAGTGCACTTTATCCGACTATAATTTTGAGCCAATGCTTTTAATTCTATGAAATTCAATTTTGATTCGACATAAGTGAAAATAATTTCCTCCTTTGCAATTCGTATGGAAGACCGTTCCACAAACGGATTGTATTTACAAAGTAATATAAAGATAAAGTAAATGAGATAAACCTCTTGGGGACTAGGCAAATTGTAGCTCTTCATTTAAGTATTCAGGACATTTGTTGTGGATCATACTATGGAGTTTCAGAATATTTCTATAGTCGTAGTACTGGTTCAAATCCATTCCGAAAAGTTATGCTTTAATTTATGCCTTGAAATACTGTGTATAAATATTATGCAGTCATTGAAACTAACACTAATTCTATGGGTGTACTCATAATCCAAGCAAGGATAGACTAATCAACTGAACGTAAAATATGATAAAATCAAACTTTTAACTAAGTGACTCTTCATAGTAGGTAGAAGTAAATGTAATGAGGACATCAAACCACGCACACCCGAATATATTTTTTTTATAGTATCGGAGACAGTATCGCAACAATTTATGGAACTGTTAATGGTATAACCTAGATACTTCCCTTTTTCAACGTAAGGAATAATATCACCATTTATAACAAGAGGCGGGTAATCTTGCTGGGGAACTTCATTTCTGGAGCATATCATTCCAACAGATTTTCGAGGATTAAGTTTCAGTTTATTTGAGTATTAATGTACCTATATTTAATAGATCTTCATTTAATCTGGCTGCATAATCTTCCATCAAGCCGATTAGACGAGAAAGATAAATTAAAACATCATCCACGTTCATATGCGTTTGCCTATTGACTATATTTGCAGGTAGATCATTGATAAATAAAGAAAAAAGAAGTGGCCCTTGGACAGATCCCTGTGGTGCATCGGAATTGACAATGAGTGGATTCGAGTTTCCTCGCTCTGTTTCTATAATCTGTTCGCGGTTCTTCAAATAATTTGATTTAACGGTGTATTGAAAAAATAAAAATTGTGATGAAGTTTTTCGAGGAGGATTGTGTGGTCTATGGAATCAAAAGCTTTAAAGAAATCTAACACTACCGTAATACAAATTTTATCACAATCCGAAGCCGTGCGCATATCTGAAGTTTCTTTAATAACTGCAGATTCACAGCTATGTTTCTGGCGAAACCCAGACCGCCATATGGAAAACATTTCCCCTGCCTCTAAATAATTAAGAATTTGATTGCGGACTATTTTTTCAAAAACTTTAACTAGGAAAGGCAATAAAGTAATTGGTCCAAACTCCGACGGACTTGAGGGATTAGAATCATTTTCGCAGCTTTCCAACACTCAGAGAACTGACCACTGAAGATACATGTACTCACTATGTGTTTTTTATACAAAAGCAATATGGGCAAAATCAATTTAACAAACTTCGGTGAAATGCCGTCAAGGCCAATTGCATTTGATTTAATTGACCGAATTATATTTTGAACTTTACCGCACCTATATAATCGAAGAAAAAGCTTTCATGATTACTAACATCAGCTAAAAAGGTTTGCAAATTGGTAGGACTTGACAAAGGTGGAGCTAAAATTGAAGTCAATTCCTCAGGACTAGAGAAGCACTTGGGCACATTTTTGTCACCAGCCACACCTACTTTTCTTCCACAAATCCTTAGAGCTAAACCTAGGATCAAGCTTTTTAAGTAAATATGACCTCTCATAGGATCGTATTAGCAGTGTAACCTTATTTCACTCCGATGGATTTCTTTTATATCTTCTATAGAACCGTTCTCTCTCAAGTACTTTAATCCATTGCTGTACCAAGGGCAGCATCTCGGTTTTACTAGTTTAGTAACTAGTGGTACATGACGATCATATAATTCGTTTATTAGGGTATTAAATATTAAGACATTAGTATTAATATCTGGTGTAAAATAAATTTGGTTCCGATTAGAGTCACCACCAATCAGTTAAAGATATGTCGGATCAATGTTACGAAATGATCTATTGCTTATTATTTTCCCATTATTCGGCGCATTAATATTGAAACGAAATAAGCTAAATATAAGGTCGTGAATAAACTCAGAAGTAGGGCTGATTTGATCATATCCAAGTAAGTCAAGCCCTGCACTTCTAAAAATACATCGATGAATTTCGGATTACTAGAAGATTGAAAACAATTAGGCCAACGTGTATTTATGACTGACAAATTAGTTTTATCGCAAAAGTATTGAAAAAAAACCTATTCACGCTATTGTTCTTCAAATGATTCACATTCAAGTCACTACCGACTAGAATCTCGTCATATCTTGGATTAAACCTCATCAGAGTTTTTTCTAGCTCTCCCAAATTTTCTTCTCTAAATTTAGAGGGGGGAAATAAACGACAAATAGGAGACACTTTTCAACACCGTTATTGATAGATGAATGATAGATCTAGTAGAAGTATATATACACCTTGCGGCGATATGCTCATTCAGAGGAGTCTTCATAGAGTGGAGAGATATCTGAAGATTTTTGAGAGAGTACCTTGAATTACATATATTTTGTTCATGTATTTACATATAGAATGTAATTCAATCTTAAAAATAAATACACTGCAAGGAGTAGCAAACAAATATATACAATACAGGGTGTGTCCTAAGTCGCAATGAGGCTTACAAATTTAGTAAATTTTCTGTTTAAATATGTTATTTTTAAATTTATTTTTCAGATCGTATAAATAATCTTTGGAGAAAAAGTAATGAAGTCGTTCAAAATATAACACAGAAAGAAAGTAAATATGTATTTGAATTAAAAATCAGTTACAAGTATTTCAACGTGAAGAGCATATCGTCACCAGTTTTACACAAGAATTTCGACCTCTGAAAGATTAGTCACTTAATTGGTCGTTCAAATTTGAGATGCATTCACCAGCGTTACTTTTACCCAATTAGATGTACGATATCTTATGTCCATTAACCCCTCGGGGGGCATAGGGCGTCAACCACGCCTGCGCGCCATCGTGTTCGGAGTTCTGCAACGCGTTTGAGCTGCCTCCAACTCATTCCTAAAGAGCTCGATTCCTCCTCAACTGTTCTGCGCCACGTTTGCCTAGGGCGTCCCGCTATTCTGCCTGCCTGGGTGAGCGGATTCCACTGCATAGCGTATTTCGCAATGGAGTTGTCTTCGCGCCGTAGGGTGTGTCCAATCCATTGCCACTTTCTTCTTCGTATAGTAATGCTTATAGGTTCTTGGCCCGTTCTCAGATAAAGCTGTTCGTTGGAGATGCGGTTCGGCCAAAAAATCCTCAAGATGATTCTTAAGCATTTGTTTACGAAGACTTGCAGCTTGCGTGTGTTAATGGTGTCCACCTTCCAGGTACTGCACCCATAAAGCAGCACTGATTCTACGTTGGAGCGGAACAGTCGTAGCTTGGTTCTTAAGCGAATAACATTGCTTCTCCAGATTTTGGACAGCATTCCGAACGCAGCTTTAGCCTTCCCGATTCTGCTGCACACATCCAGTTCGGTGCCACCGCGATTAGCCGAGACGACACTTCCTAAATATAGAAAGTTATCAACTTTCTCGACTTGCTTTCCGGCAATGTTAAGTTGAGCGCGGGTATTGGAAGTACTCAGGGCTTTTGTTTTGGCTGTGTTTATTTTTAGCCCCACTTTGTTTGCCTCAGCTTCTAGATTTTGGGCCATCAAATGAAGATCCATTATCCGATGTGAAAGTAGACAAACATCGTCAGCGTAATCTAGGTGTTTAAGGTAAGATGTCATAGTCCAACGAATTCCAGAATTAGCTTCCGTCAATGCTGCACGGAGTACATCGCTGATAACCACCAAGAACAATAGTGGGGACAGTATGCACCCTTGACGTACTCCACTTTGGACTTCAAAGTCCTCCGACACCTTACCATTGTGCACGACGTGACACTTGCCGCCCTCATATGTAGCCTTGATAATAGCTATAAGCTTTTCTGGAATGCCTCTCCTGCGCAAAGCCAGCCAGATAGCATCTCGGTTCAAGCTGTCGAAAGCCTTCTCGAAGTCGATAAACAGTAAATGTAGCGGAGACCTATACTCAACGCATTGTTCGATTATGATCCGTAAGGTGTTTATGTGGTCGATGCAGGAGGATCCAGCGCGAAAGCCTGCCTGTTCGACATCGAGAGTTGAATCTAAATGATCTTTAATTCGTTCTAGAATTATTCTAGCTATTATTTCGGCTACAGCTAGAAGAACACATATACCTCTCCAGTTACCGCACTCCATCAAGTTACCCTTCTTTGGAAGCTTAATGATCATCCCCCTTTTCCACTCCTGTGGAAATTGTTCACTATCCCAAGCTCTCCGTATTAGGGGATGCAGCAAATCTGCCGATGTATTTGGCGCCGCTTGAAATAGCTCGGCAGGGATGCCATCAATACCCACCGCTTTGTTTTTCTTGAGGGACTTGATTGCTGTTATTATTTCAGCTTTACTGGGAGGTACGGTGCGAATTCGGAAATTTGTTGCTTTGAACTGCTCATTCGAATTCAAGACCATACCGCCGTCGTCTAAGTGATTTAGCACTGCAGCAAAATGTTCTCTCCATCTAGTGAGCTGATCCTCATCCGAAATCAGAAGGTCACCGTCTAGACTCTTCACTGGATGTTGTTTGGAGTTTCGACCACCAATGAGCTCCTTAGTGATGTTGTAAACAGTCCTACTGTCGCACCTACTCGCTGCTTCTTCAGCCCTTGAGGCCAGTGAGTTGACATGTTGACGCTTGTCACGTCTCACACTACGCTGCACTTCTTTCTTCTTCGCACGGTATTGGGCTTCAAGCTCGGTTCTCTCTACTGCTGAGGCCACTGCAATCCGAGCCTTGATTGCTGTACGCTCATCGATCCGTCTCCAGGTGTCTGTAGAAAGCCATGTGCGGTGGTGTTTCTGCTTTTTACCGACATAAGTGCGTGCCCCAGTCGCAAAAGCATTTTTCACAGCACTCCAGTGGTCATCCATGTTCTCTATGCTGCTGATTGCTTCTGCTTCTAAGGCAAGATGGTCCCTGAACTGTTGGTGCACTTGGGGAACCTTGAGCCTGTCGATATTAAACCTGGTGATGTTAAGCAGGTTTGAGCGGTTGCTGTTGACGGATGCAGTACGAAGGTGTAAATGAGCTACCATAAGATGGTGATCTCGTTCTTGTCCGACGTCAGCTCCACGTCTGTTTCGGACGTCCAGGAGACAATTTCTAAAGCGGCGACTGATCGCAATGTGGTCGATCTGGTTGGATGTTCGTTGCCTATCAGTAGAGACCCAACTGATCTTATGGCAGGTGTTATGCTTAAACAGCGTACCTCCGATGACTAGGCGGTTGGTATTGCAGAAGTCCACAAACCGCTCACCATTGTCATTACGGTCTCCCACGCCGTGAACTCCCATCACGTGCTTAAGCATGGTGTTGTCGCTACCCACCTTGGCATTGAGATCTCCCATTACCATTACGATGTCTCCATTAGGCGTTTGGTTGTAGGCGGCACATAAGTGGCTATAAAAATTATCCTTTTCATCCTCAGTCGCGTCTAGAGTCGGAGCATAACACTGTATGATGGTAATTTTTCTAACTCTACTCTGGAACCTAGCCGTCAATATCCGGTCACTATGGGGTTTCCAGGATATGAGGCTACTACGTGCTGCTGGAGTTAGCATGAGTCCTACGCCAGAACTCCGTGCACCTCCAGCTGGTTTACCAGAGTAGAGCATGACAGTGCTTTTTGTTGGGGAGATGTATTCCCCAGCATCGTACCATCTTATCTCGCTCAGCCCTAAGATGTCGATTTTATACCGTGCGAATTCGCGCTCCAATTGGAGGAATCTGGCGTTATAAGGCCCTTCCTTGAGTGAGTCCAGGAGGTTCTTAACGTTCCAGAATCCGATCGTTGTCCGTGTCCGATAGCCAAAGGTCGTCAACAAATGATCAGTCCGTATCCGAGGCGTATGTTTCCGTTTCGGAGCAATAGTTTGTTTTACGGTTGCGGCTCGCTGGGCCACAGACCAACCGACACTTATCCTGTTTTTTGGCGCAGGAAGCTCGCCATTCGTCCTCTCCCGTTAGCAATTTCCGAAGAAATTCCAAGATGGCACCACGAGGAGGTGGGAGTAGGGCTTACTAACAGAGCTGCTAGGTTTTCGGCTGCAGTGGCTCCTACTCGTTACTTAGCGGACCAGCACCTATCGGGAGATGCTGCCCCTACGAGGCCTTTGTTAGTCGTTTGCCATCCAGATGTACGATATGATGTGGCATTACATCTAAGAAATTATGTAAGGTAGCCTAATGAAACTATTCTTTGTAAGGGTCGTTCAAGGTTTTCATTCCTATGCAAATCGTATGAATAAAGGACCAAAATGATGAGAAATTAAACTTTACAATTATTATTCGGATTATGAAGAGTAGTTACATTACACATGTATCCACTAAATTAAGAAATAAACAATGCACCCCTAAAAACCAATAATTACTCCATGAAACATCAGTGGCACTAGTAGCATGCAGTACTTAACTTTAATCAGAGCTTGACATTATTCGCAGGTCTTTCATTATTGTAAAAAATCATTGACGAAAATAAAGTATACATAACATTTAGTCTTGATTCGAAGAAAGCAATAATTCCTGTGATTTGTTTTCAGGTTAGTCATTTTATTATGTAGCTGTAAGACTTTCGTACACTTCTGTGCAGACTCCGGGAGTGTTTTTACATTTTGTCTACTAATCACTAGGAGATCACACCATTTATATTTTCTAGATGTACAAAGTTGAGGCACTTAGTGTCATTTAATGAAATAGTTATAAATAAATGTATACGTAGCTATATTTATATACTAAACTCGATGCATAAAGCAATAATTCATCAAAGATAGAAGGTACTGTTATACAGTGCTTTTACTGTATATGTTGATAGACCACGGTTTTGTACCGTGACTATCCGCGGTACTTCCAGTATAATACTAGAACACCAAAAATTGAGAGTATTTGCAGCCTTCCAAGCAGACTCACTTGGAATAAAAATAAAAGTCTTAGATAGCTGTCAAAATATATCTGAACTGTTCAATGTTTATTAACCAGTATTTACACAAAAATTTAGCTTATTCTAGCACAAAGAATTCTTAACGAAATTAGCTTACTTTACTAAATATTACATACAAAAAAAACTATTAAGTGTGAGTTATGTGCAAATTGCTTATTCTGCAAATACAATTTTATTATTACGAGTAGTGCAAATTGATTACTGTGCAAATATAGTGCAAACATAAATATGAATGAACGGAAGCATGCAAAAATAATACAAAGCAAAGGTGTTATGTTGCATCCGTATTAGGGTTGAACTCAGTTCAATGTCAGGCAAGTGAATTTAGGTATCGGGTTCAATGTCGGGCGGCTGGCAATTGGATACTGCGGCGCACTGTGAATACTGACCGTACTCAACATGTACCTTATAAAAATCATAACAATAGTTTAAAAAAAAATATATTTTGTTTTCATTTTTTCGATTTTAAGAGGCGCTTATCGGAACGAAAGTGAAATTATTTATTTGGTCATAAGTCAAGGCAAACAGTTTACACAAATATTATTTAAGACGTTGCAGTTTGCACAAGTTATTATTGTACTTCTTCTTCTTCTTCTTCCTATTTCGGCGAGCTTATGATCCAAAAACAAGGGATCCTCCCACTTCACCGCATTTTTAGTGATCCGCTTATGAGGTTCGTCTTTTTAATATCGGCAGGCCTTCCGATTTTGGATGATTTGGTTACTGAGACCAATCAAATGCCGGTGTCATTGCATTTGTGTGATCCAAGTGTTAATAGGCCTGGATTTGTTATTATTGTACATGGAAGTAAAATATGTTTTTACTACTTAGATAATTATTCCGAAACATTTGAAATCAAAGTGATTCCACATGTCAATCTTATTTTAATACTGCAATAAACATTTTTTTTTTTCACAATTAAATATTTATTTAAATCATCCGGCCCTCGGATTTTAATTAATGGAATGCGAAATCCATCAAGCAACGATCTGGTAGGTAGGTGATAATAAAATTAATGACTTATTATTCATTATTATATTTCATTACAAATAAATTTCGTCTGGCAGTTGATGCTATGACGGATTACAAAAGGAATGCATATAAATGTACGTAGATGCCTGATGTGTGAATAATGACTTCTCATTAACGTAGCTTATGTAGTTAATGTAGTAGTTAACGAGTTTTGAAAGTCTTAAATCCCCCAAAGTTGGTTTGAGTTCTTAGATCTGCAGGAAAGCAGAATCATTTTCAATGGTTCTGTAAGGCCATGTCTCCACGAGCAATATTTCATAGCTTGCCATCTGTCACTTTTCATAGAAAGAAAGAAAGATATCATGCCCTGAAATTTAGGATGGGCATTTCATAGCGTACTATTTCGTCGTCCAAATGTCGCAAAGCAAAGCACTTCGATGAGTTTTCGCATTGGAGACATAAAAAGGAATTAAAAGAATTGCAAAAAGAAACACCAACAAACAGAAAAAACCAAGCTTTATTTTAAGAACTAATCTTTTATATTTCGGACTTTAAAAATTCAACAAATACTCAATTTTTCGATAATCATTCATAAATTTAATTATTTCTTCCATTCGCCACTCAGCCAACGCGAAAAAGAAGCACAAATTTCAAACTAAAATGACAGCCCATAGAATACTATCCATAGCAAGCTATGAGCTGAGCAATGCATAGAAAGCAATTTTTCATAGAATACTATTTGTAGTCTCCACGAGCAATTTTCATAGAATGCTATATTTCATTCTATGAAATATTGCTCGTGGAGACACCGGGTAATAATTCTACGGAAACCCTGTTTTGCTTCTGAGCGTTTCCGTAGATATATCGCTCAATAGCAACTTTACTTGTATTTAGGCTAGGATATTCTGCACAAAGATTCTATGATATTTCTCGTAATATTGATCCTTTTCGAGGTAGACCCTTTTGAGGAAAGGCTCTTTTGATATTTGTTCTATTATTTGTCGTTGAATTGCCATTTTCTCTCTTTAAAAATTGCATATTTGATGTGTGCACTACAAAATGGAAGTGCTGGGTAAAAATATCTGAATTGAACTATATTTCTAAGAATAAAAGCATAATTCGTCTAGATGTTATATCAGCAAGGTAAATATAAGTCATACTTTCGTTAGTGTATTTTTGGTAAACTTACCTTTTTAAACATATTTTGAAAAACTATTTTAGGTATAACATGAAATCTATCGGACGTCACTTTCAGTTCAAGTGTTCACCTTTAATCTAACTTTTCAACTTCTCTCCATCTCATATTATGAGAGTATGCTTGCTGATCCATTACCTATCATTTACCTTATAAGCTCAAAAGAGTCGAAATACTCGTACGTGTTCCTTCATAACACTCTTTTAAACTCAAACAGCTACCATCAGTGATTGTCGACGGCTTCGCGTTAACCATCGCCAATCTGAGTATGGTGCCCACTGCCGTGACATTCGCGCTTTTAGGGTGGCTTTATTCACACTAATACCTACCTTCGACCGCTTAAAAGCCTGCCTAATCTCTACACTACTCAAAAAATGTTTGTGTTTCCCACACTTCATAGTATATGCGCATTGAAGTAGCTTTCAACTAACATAACATTTTTTTTTATGCATATGACCATGTCTCACCATAATGGAATTTAATATTGAATACCCGTGCACCGCTGAATTGTTGTAGAAAATTCTTACCTTGTCCAGGTTTTTCAACTCTAAGACACTGTGAGTTATGTTATCAAAATAGAACGCGCATGCACTAGCTTTTCTTTGCACTTTTCTAACACTTATGTAGTCATTTTCTCCATTTACATAGTTATTAGTTTTATTTGTAATATAATGTAAGTACGTTTATATTTTTTTATATTTTTGAATTATAATTACTATGCAATTCAATTCAATTTATTAGTTTCGCTGCCTTTAGCATTATTTTAATT
This sequence comes from Brachypalpus laphriformis, assembly GCA_945910035.1. NCBI lineage: Eukaryota > Metazoa > Arthropoda > Insecta > Diptera > Syrphidae > Brachypalpus > Brachypalpus laphriformis. The sequence goes on from OX246753.1 coordinate 44,032,710, forward strand.
TGTTTCTCGTCAATTTACTGTGTTAGCGATTAACCTATTATCATTCTCAACTAAGAACACACAATAGAACATTTTGATATACCCGCCACATTGATTATTTAAGAAATACTATATGTGAATAAATTTTATACTAGTTCCTATTTCCACTACAATAAATTCACCACACCCACTTAAATTACACTCACTACACTTAGTAGCTCTAAAACTTTAAATTGTAACGATCATTCAATGTTACATGTTCAAAACCAACGCACGAAGTGAATAAAGGGTAGTTTATAACGATTTAAGAAGTTGCGAGGTTTTATTTTAACGAAATATATTCGAGAGTCCAATAACACTGTTCAGCAAAAAAAAAAAAGAAATTTTACTTGGAGATAAAATTTTGTGATTCATAATCGTTAGAGTTTATTGAACTAGGAAAACTAAATGAAACAGCCCGGTCACATCAGGATTTTGTGAGAAAATACTTTGTTTGAACTTAAAAATGTTATCGAAAAATATTATTTTTTTTAAAATGTAATTATTTTTTTGGAACCATCTGCATTGCGTTCATAGGAAGACCTTGGAGTCTCTCTTATAAGCGACCAACAGTAGTCTAGCAACATTGATGATTGGCATTTTTTTATTCAGGGTTTATCCTGGTGCTTTGTTTTGAATTTAAAATAAGACAAGTAGCTCGTTTCAATGAATGGTGTTATTTTATTTCTTTTGGGAACTTAGTTAAATTCTCCACAAATATGGCAAAATAAATCTAGACAATTAACACAAACTCGTGACATTTTATCTCTTTAGTGCCCTTCTAACTTCCAACTTATACAATTTTGTTAATGAAATATTTTTTTTAAAGTACCCGCAGAGCAGATGATTTAAATGACGCACGTTACTACAGTGTCTTGCAAAAGTATAAACGCACCCTATAAAAGGCCTTTTACAGGAAACTAACGAATACAAGCCATACATTTTTTTTTTTATTTTATTGCATCAATGAACAAGTAACTAGAGTAAAACAAAAATACCCGATACTTTCTTTTGAGATTTTCAGCAATAAAAAACCGTTTTGCCTAGATTTCAGAAGTATAAACGCATTTTTTTATTGCTGGAAACCCAAACCCTAGAGCTGCTGAACCTGACGACCTACCGGCCGAACTTTTCAAGACAGCTAGTGATTAATTGGTAGAGAACATACAACAACTCATCTCTAAGATTTGGTCAGAGGAGTGTATGCCTAATGAATGGAATCTCAGCATCGGTCGCTCGATCCACCAGAAAGGAAACCCCTCAACTGTGCCAATTATAGAGGCATAAGCCTCCTCAACATTGTATACAAGATCTTTTCTGCGATATTATGTGAACGCCTGGAACCTCTCATCAACAGCCTGATTGGCCCCTATCAGTGCAGTTTCAGACCAGGAAAGTCCACCGTCACGTCGATCAAATCTTCACACTTCGAGAGAAATCCAGGAAGTCCAAATCGATACTTATCATCTCTTTTTTGATTTCAAGGCCTCCTATGGCCGTACTATAGAGTAAAGCTCTGTATAGCCATGTCCAGTTTTGACATTCCATTCCAAACTTGTTCGTCTGTGCAGGATGATGATGGAGAACGCTCGCTACTTCATCAAGGTCAACAATGACCCACCGAGCCCTTTGATGTTAAAAAAAGTTTTAGACAAGGTGGCGCGCTGTCATGCGACTTCCTTAATATCGTACTTGAACTGAGTGTGCGGAACTGACAAGCCAACAGCAGATGCACAATCTATCAAAAATTGTACAACTGCTTGCATACGGCGACGATATTAACATTATTGGAAGAAATCAGCGGGATGTAACCCATGTGTTTGCAAGCATTGAAGCCGAAGGGTTTAGCGCTAAACAAGGCGAAACCAAGTGTATGCTTTCAACAAGAAGGGACAATCAACACCGACGAATCGGACAGAACGTCACAGTGGGCAGCTACAACTTCGAGGTAGTAATCGACATTGTCTACCTTGGCTATGCAATTAATTCTGACAATGATGCTAACGCGGAAATCAAGCGATTGCCGTTTTTGGGCTAATAAAACTAATTGAAAGGTAAAGCCCTATCACGAGCAACTAAGGAGTCTCAATATAAGACCCTGATCATCCCAGTCCTGCACGGTGCTGAAACATGGATCTTATTGAAAGTTGATGAAAATATCATTGGTCGCTTCGAAAGAAAATTATTCGTAAGATATTTGGTCCGTTTTCATTGTTGGATTTTAGAGGAGAAAATTTAAAAAAATGCATATTGGACGTTTGAGATGGCTAGGACATGTAGAGCCAATGGACACCAGTGATCCGACCCGCAGAGTTTTTTTTAATCTAACCCAGAAGGACAACGCAGTAGAGGCTCTACTCCACGTGCGCCACTGGAAGTAATTAGCTTAAGACTAAGCTAAATGGGGAGGCTTGGGGGTTGAGGGCCAGGTTCACTCCGAATTGTAGCGCCACCTTGTAGTAACACCTTGACGTTGTCAGCTGATCTAAAAATAAAATTAAAATAATCAGCAAAATTTGAATACAAATATGTATAAGGTTGGAGCACATTTAAAAATACAGAAGAAACCTGATAGTATATTTTTATAAGCAAAATCATTGAATATTAATTGCATAAAATGGCGCGTACCTTATACAATTACGACCAGTCTTCATAGGGCACTGTAGAATCAGTGACTACAAGTATATTAGGAATTTCTATCTAAGTAAAAAGCAATGTGATGTGCTGCGATGAATTCGTAATAACTTCAGATCAGATCTTAAAAATGTCAACAGAGTAAGCTAAATGAACTAGTTCAACTCAATTGAACACTCTATATAATAAACAAAAATGGTCAAGAATTACTTTGGCTGCCAGAAGTAGCCTACTAGATTTTTACGACGCAGTGCATTTGCTCCCACCCTTTATCATTACTTCAAATAACGGAAAAAATTGCTTTTTTAATATTTTTCACTCTTCAAATATGGAATGGCTTTGCAAGCAATATATATCTCACAACACGGACCTTAGTACGAAGGTCTTAAACTAATTCGGAAAAACTTTAGCCTCTTTTAAATCCAAATCCTATAGTTCTCAGACTCTCTGGTCCATTGTACTACGAGGCAGGAAACTTTTGTGGTGCAGTAAGTTCAATGTTATCTGTTTTCCATTTTATACTCGGGTAGCTGCTGATTGCTGTTCCCCGATGTGGCTTAAATTTGCACACATCGGTTAACGAGCAACTTACTGTCCACTGCACCATTGCCACCCACTTCAAACTACACTCTTAGTCAGTTACTCTTTTTTTTCATTGTCTACTTCTTTTAAATGTTCATTAAACCAAATTGCACGTTCATGTTATAAGATTACAAATACATAACCACTTAATTTTTCCCAATAGCAATCTGAAAAAAAAAAAATACTCAAAGAAAACTTCAAACAGTTTTCCAAATCGGATGAATAATAATAAAACGATCAACTTTATGCCCTCAATGAACATGTACGAGGGAGATGTTCCCTTTGCCTTCATTTCCAATTGAAGGTAAAAACCTCTACGAACCAAAAGTAAAAGCAAATCCCCCAAAGATTACGATAAAAGAAAACTTTTCTTTTTTTTCAGATTTTTTTTTATTTCCTCGCGAAAAAATAAAAGGAAAATAAACTCAACTAGAAGGCAACGATTAAATTTTGTTTTTTAATATAAAACAACAATACGAACAGCATCGTCTTATCTTAGCGCACTCGAAGTATAGTCGAATGCGTGTGTATAGCTCTGGAGGGTTATAAGCTTATGTCATGTGCACACGTATTATATAATCCAAGAGGAAACTTTTTAATTTTCACACATTTAGTGGGGGAAAAGGAAAGAAACTTTTCTCTCAAGGACTATTCGAATTAAAGGAAACTCTCGTTGTTGGCAAATTCAATCAGAAAATTTCATTTCTTAGCAGCAGTGTACGCGTAATTGCAACGCTTCCACTGCCGACTCCGACGTGCTAAGTGTGTAATGAAATTAATAATTTAAAGAGTTATTTTCCCTTCGAATTAGGTCAGAAGATAAGGTAATTGCAAAATGGAATTTCGACGCGGAAATAGAGAGAACAATTTAAGTGGGCTGATAAGTGCGCCCACAATTTTTTTGGTTTTATTTGTTTTTCTGTGTCCAAATACACATATGGGTGGAGAAACTAGATGGGGTTGAAGGCATATATCGGGAGTAAACATACGACGAAATACAGAAATCTAAAATATTTGTTTATTATAAATAGTTAGTATTTATAGATTTTCTATATCTTTGTTAAAAATTATTTAGGTTTACCAGACATATTTTACGAAGCCGGTATATTGTGCAAAAAGAACTACTTTGTACTTAAAACAAAGCTTCTGATATTTTGCTTCAATAAAAATAATTGAATGCAATGAACGACTAATCAAGTGTCTAAACCGGAATCCATTTAAGAAGACAGATTTCAGTCTACTTAAGATACACGCAAGAAAGGTGCTTAAGTCGACTGATTTGAATAATTAACACATTTATTGGATCTTCATAGTTCTATGCAAATCCTCATTGCTGGTAAAACTACCTCCACTTTCTTTTAACCTGCTTTTGTTCACAGTGCCTTTAATGTCTATGTACAGCATATGGATGTAATACATACTACCGTAAGTGCCAGCCTGTTTAAAAGGTCTTTACTTGTTTTGAAATCCAACAACCATAAAGAACTTACAAGGAACCTTGACCCGTTTTCAAAGTAACTGTGCACACTTACGTCCTCGAACTTTTATGAAATGAATTCATCTTGCATATGAAAGAAAATCACGGGCATCACGACGTATACGTAATATTTCAGATTAAAATAAAGTTTTCCTTTAATATAAAACCAAACAAGGTGGGCTGGTCCTTAATTAGCAGCATTTAGGAATATGTGCAGTAAATAGTCGAGAAAATAGGCCGTTTGTTATCCATAAAAATAAAATCAACAAGGGACAAAGAGAAAATCCAAAAGACTAATTTTTCCAAAGCGATTTTTTTTTTTATGAAATCTCTCACCTATGGTATATGTATAAGTGGTTATGGCTAATATTTACACTTGAAAAATCACAAATCGAATTTAGAGAAGATGGTGACGAAAGAAAGATTTGTATTTTGTAAAAGGTATGTAGCCGACAGATCGTTCGTCCATTCAGAAGACCGAAATTGAATGTGGTCGAAAAAATCAATCCCGAAAATGGCAAGGTGTTATCTTGCGCAAATAGAGGGAACAATTTGAGGCAGAAAATAGTTGATTAAATCGTTAAAAGATTCCAAATGCTCAACGTCAATGCATTGGTTAAAAATGTAGTACAACAGCGATCAATCATGCTGAGAGGTTCTTGCCCGATCAACGAAATCAAGCAGCATTGGACGCGGTTAGTACTTAGATTAGAGGACCGCGTGGGAACATCGCGTATTGTTGGCATTCCACTTGTATTATAAGTTGATGTGAGTAGGTCAGTAAGTAGGTAGAAGTGGCTGTTTGTTGGCTTTGAAAGAAATTGCGCGAAGATACTTCTCTTGAGAGCCCCGAACGGTACGAGAATCGCCTCAGCAAGGGAGCTGTCAAGGACGGATCTCGTCTTCTCTCCTATCTTGCTGTGTCCCGAAATCCGGAGGAGAGTGATCGTGAGTCGATAACCTAGCGAGGCCAGTTCCTCTTTACACAGTTCCACCAGTTTGGAAGATGAGGAAGCATAAATTATAGCCTGAAAGCAGCCTGGCTGTCAATGAGGATAGAGATCTTACTAAAGGGTGTAGGGTTATATTTAGGTAAACGGCAAGCCTCTCGTACAGTAAGTACTGCCGCCTTAAAAATACTTCACAAATCCGGTAGCCGGTAAGATTAATATATATTGATATAGTGGGAGTAAATCTTCTTAAATCCTACCTAAGCTAAAGTGTTAATGTACCCGTTTCGATAGTTAGATAGTCCATATTTTCTAAATGTTGCGTAATAGAAGTAACATCTGGTGTCCCACAAAGTGGTCATCTACGTCATCATGTGGAAAATTAAAGGCCAGAGCCAGCACATAAGTTTGAATGTGTGTTTGCCATCCATGACAGACCGATGAGTAGATGTATAAGAGAAAAATTGATGAGTACCGCATGTTCATAAGTCAACTATGAGTTTAGGTCAGCGTCGATTACTACGTTTATGTAACGGATGGAATTCGGATTCAGTTCGGTTCAATTACCATATAAATGCAGATTGGATTGACAGATAGAGTAAAAAGAGTGAAAAGGGGAAGAAAATGAGCTAAGCGCACAGGGGAAGAAGTGTCAAACTCAATCCTCTTTCGTTTCGAATCTAACTCGTTTCCTCAATTCAGTTACAATGAAAACGGTGGTCGAAACTCAATACTGTGTCAATACGATCACGTAAACTTAGTAAATACATCTGCTTTTGTGTATATGTATGGTTTATGCTTAAAAATAATGCGTTTTATTGAAGTGAAGTTTCATTTCAAACAATGGAGTTCATACTAAGGGCTTACTTTATAACGTAAAGCACTTGCTTACCAGTAACGCAACATTTGTTGGGAAGTGTTAGGCTTTTAGTTGTTGAAAATACACTTCCATTCAATGTCAATGCTTAATGTCACCCGTTAATGGCTTTTTGGATATCGTATCCGAACGGGGACCTATATGATCTAGAACTGATTGAAAGGAAGGTGTCCATACTCGACATATTAGGACCAACTTTTATTTCCTGTGTAAGTCTACCAGAAGTCATATGAAGGTTGATGATTGTAGACAGTAAGCTGAAGTGGCAGAAGTACGTTGAGCTGAAATCGACTCAAACCCTCCGAATTTTCTGACAGTATCAAAAAACTTTCAGTACGACGTGGGGCCTGAATGTTGCTGTGACGCACTGCACATAGCTATCATTGGACCCATGGTGGGCTAGGACGTTGGTTAAATCTGACAAATCTATGCTTACCGGGCTACGGAGAAAAACCTGCTTTGAAGCTACTGACGCCATGCCATGCCATGTCCTTTAGACCATTATTTCCATCGGACACAGTTTAGTTTCCAGACACAAACACCCAGAAAACATTCTGTATTTGTTGTAAGTCCTACCCATCTACTTGACATCTAAGACCCGTCCAGCCCTTTATAACCCGCTTATTGTTACATTAAAACCAATCTTTTCTCCATTACATTTAGTTAAAGGTGCTACACATTTCTCTCGTTTGTAAGACACCCACAAAACAAGCTTTCAATTACTCAAGTTGTTATCCTTGGAGCATTCATACAAATATGCATACCTATAAACATACTAACGAAAGCAATAGCAATCATTTTACCATTTCACTCATAGTCCATAGCAACTTTTGGTATATTCTATTTTACTCTGTCTCAATGTAAGCTAAGCAAAAGTCCTTGAAATATACGACAAATGGTCCTTAGTCTACGTCAACCCATATAACACAATAGAAAAACGACAATAAAAAACGATTCCATAAGCACTGCAAATGTACATAGTGTTCAGGGGGAAATATTTCACCAATTCCTCTATACATATATTTAAAACATAGTTATCTAACCCTGCAATACTCGTATTGCTGCCTTTACATATGATACATATTTTTTATGCCTCATTCTCTTTCCGCAATGTTCTTGCATTCCCAGACAAAACTCCCAAAAAACAGACCACAACCTAGGCACAGACACATACAGTATGCAGAATATATCCTTGCTTGATACAGTAAGAGTTATTAAAAAAATAAGGACAAACAAAATTGTAGGGATTCAAAAAGTCCTGACAGGTACATACGTGTACATATATGAAAGCAGTCGTTGTCATAGAAATCACATTGTTAAAAGGGTTACATTTCTCGTTAGGTGATTGTACTATAGACAACAGTCTATTTGAGACTAGCACCTTCTAGAAGAATTAGAAGGGCATAACCTTTTATGTTTCACATGAACAGTATTGAGGTCGTAAAAAGCTTTCTATCAATACGTAATTTCCCAACCAAAAACTTATTGATTATGTTATCTTGTCATATGCGTGCGGGTGCATTTGAAAAGATTGTGGATTACTTTCAATTATTATCATAGCAAATCCCCTAAAGGGGGATAAGTTCACGAAGGACTACTCCTACTTACAGCACAGTTCCAAGTCAATCTTCGAGTTTTTTTTTTTAATTTTCTTCATCTGTGAGTATGTGAATACATCACCTGCAGCGGGATGTACTTAAGGATGCTGAATGTGCTCCAAAGGAAGACATACCCGGACAAAAATGCAATCCGAATATCCTTGTCTGCATTTGTGCGATTGGTGAAAGGTTTAAAGGATCAGTATGCAGCTAGAAGAAATTCAATTGGCGTGTGGAAAAAAAAAAGAAAAAAGATTAAAACGGAAAAGGAAAAGGAAGTAAGTAATTTCTGGAAGAGTTGACATGTTCTATTTGCATTTGCACTGCAATTCCTTTTTAGGTTTCTTTCGTTAAGAGGATAGTAGATAGGAGCATGGTTTTCTAATATCTGGATGAGGTAATTTAAAAGGATGCAAGTGACGGAAGCCCGCATTTGGCTTATTCACAAGGACAGATTTTCTATAGGTACTCTCACACATACTCTAATTTTGGTTGAATGACATATCCCTGTCAGCCCTATTATGGAAATTGGCACGTATCGTTGGACTTACCGGAGTCGACGATAACTTCTGAAATCATTCATAGTCAGTACGATTAGTATAAATAGAAATGACACTATATCAGTCTATATGAAGGCGTATTAATTGTCGAGATATTGATGCTAGCTTAATCCAGCGCCAACCTCATCATTTAAGAATTTTTTTTTTAATTACGAAAAGGAGAGAAATGTATGGAGATCACTCCGCACCATAAAAAAGAGTAAGTTTCGAATGGGTTTCAAGCTAGCAATAAGCGATGGACAAACAAATTTTAAGCTTTTTAATGCAGAGATTACCTTTGGCAATAGAGTTAGGGATACTATTGGTTTCTAGAATGAAAAAAGCCCAAAGTATCAGGTTCCTTTAAAAAACAAAACAAGAATTATTTTAGTATAAAATTGATTTAATCAGAATAAAGTAAGGTCGTTGGATAAGAGAGTACGTAACAAAAGGGCTCCAGCATGTTATGGAATTTCATAGTTTTAGAAAGTACAATGACAAACCGAAGAGTTTGAAAGCTTTTGCAATGCCAATTGCCCTTTAATAGGAGATAAACTATTCAAGCATTAAATTAGCTAAAGTGTCAATTATCATCTAGATATCTTTGCACCATCATAAGGACTTTCTGGCCTGAATATATGTTGAACGAACGCTAACCTCCCACGTTATGCGGACAGGTACATATGATAAAATTAAACCAAAAATGACCTGCAGCCTATTTCATAAGCATTCAACTGCTATCAAAGTCTTTAAAAGTATACGAGACCATATTAGAGAGTAGGCTCAGAAAGGCGATGAAAGAATATCTATCAGATGTACAAAATAGCTTCAGGCCGGCACATAGCATGCAGGACCATATATTCACGGTCCAACAGATTCTGGACAAAAATTTGTTCAAAAATTAAGAAATATACGCATGCTTCATAGAAATAAAGGAAGCATTCGGCACAGTTAGTTGAAACAGAATTTGGCAAGTCTAAAAAATAAAGGTGCGGATGAGGATCTTGTAAGGGCCATAACCATATATAAAGATACGTAGAACGCTGTCAGAAGCAGCAATAGAATGTCGGCTTAATTCGGAACGTCAGAAGGTGTCAGACAATGTGTGTATTAACTTGGGGGTGGCAATGGTGTAGTGGTAACGTCGTCAATTGCCGCACTAATGGTTCATGATTCAAATCCTGATGTCAGCAAGCATTTATTTATTTCTCATGAAATATAAAAAAAAGTCAGTCCGATCATTTGCAAAAGCTTTTATGAACACTACTGCGAAGGCATAACACTGGCAGTAGCTTGGTCATGTGGCTGGAAAAATTGTTCGCTCTGTTGATGACGATTTGCCCTAGACATCGATTATCGATGTAATAATAACAAAAATCTCCCCAGTTATCTGGACGCCACCTCCGGAGAATAGCTGAAGCATAAACAACTGAGCTCATGAACCACTGCACCAAAAACCTTTCTCTCTCTCTCTATCCATCCTTTCCAACGCCCGCACTGTGTGTAAACATGTTAAAGGTATTCATAACCCTTTGAGTGCGCGCAAATTATAAAAAAAAAAAAAAAAAAAAATGAACTCAGATGTTGTTTCAGAAAAACTCCGGGGGTGGCGTCTAGAAAACTGGGAAGATTTTTGTTGTCATTGCCTCTGATTAGCAATATTTTTTTCCGACTGCCTGATGTCATAGGCATGAATCATCCAACAGAGCAAACAATTTTTACAGCCATATGACCAACTTGCCAGTGTTATGCCTTCGCAGTTGTGTTTACACAAGCTTTCGCAATTGAACGGACTGATGTTATATATTTAATTTTTTATTTTTTTTTGCCTAGAGCAGGTGAAAAATCTTCCAAAGACACCATAAGGCCCGACCGCGCGTGCCTCTCTTCAAAATTAATACTACAACTAAGCCGACGTTTATCCAGCAGTTTTATTTTCGCTTACGAGACTCGTGATTCTGGATAAAGATGTTCGTATGTGGTCAAAAACAAATGCAGCACTTTGGGCAGGTTAAATTCCAATGAAAGTTCCTGCCTTTTTCACGACCGGCATAAAATATGATGTGAGGTCAAAAGGTTTTGACCTTTACAGACGACGAATTGAATTGTTCGCGTCAAGTAGTTGAGTGACGGTACGGTTACAATAGCCGTGAACACGATCTTTGTGTTTACGCGCAAATTTTGTTATCTTTTCGATCACGACGTTGGGAATTCCCAGATCCCGATGAATATCTTCGTTACATAGGTGTGGTGCGTTAACGATCGCTCTAAGAACTTTATTTCAAAAGCTTGTATGATATTTTTATTGCTTTTCCTGGTACAACCATTTAGTTGTATACCATACGTCCACATTGGCTTTAGCACTTGCTTATAGATAAGCAGTTTGTTATGTAGGCTCAACTTCGAATATTTTCCTAGTAGCCAGTACATTTGTCGGTATTTCTTTTGAAGCTCGACGCGTTTCTTTTTTACGTGCGTTTTCCATTTAAGCTTAATATCTAGAGTCATTCCTAGATATTTTGCTTCGTTCGCGTACGGTATTTGAGCCGTCTTTTGTATCTTTCTTTTTTGTAGGTAAAGTTTACGTAAATAGATTTCTTTTCGTTCAGCACAATACGCCAAGAATTCGTCCAAGTGTGGACTTTATTAATATCATGCTGCAGCTTTCCAGTTGCTGCTTCAATGGTATCGCCCGTTGTCAATATCACCGTATCGTCCACAAACGTGGCGACGACACAGTTTCTTTCCTGTGGGATATTACGCGTGTAGAGTACATATAGAAGCGGGCCAAGGACACTTCCTTATGGGACTCCGGATGCAATCTCCTTGAAGTCAGAGTAATCATTTCCATGCTTAACACGAAATATTCTTTAAGTAAGGTACGATCGTAAGATTAGAAAGAGTTGCCGTGGCAGTAGTAGTTGCAATTTATACTCCAAGCCTTCGTGCCAAACCTTATCGAAAGCTTGTGAGACGTCAAGAAATACACCACAACAAATCTTTTTTTTCTTCCAGAGCTTTCTCAATCACGTCAGTTATTTTGTGGACTTGGTCGATTGTAGAATGTTTGATTCTAAATCCAAACTGATGGTCAGGAATGAGATGTCTTTCGTCGGTTACGGGTTGTAGACGTTTTGAAAGTAGTTTTTCGAATATTTTTGAGATAACCGGCAATAGGGAAATTGGCCGATATGATTTCTTCTCATTCAGAGGTTTTCCTGGTTTCGGGACTATTATAATCTCGGCGACTTTTCATTGCCTCGGAACATAGAGCACTCTGAACGAAGCGTTGATCAAATACAACAGTTTGATAAGAGCTTTATTCGGCAATTCCTTGACTACCTGCGCCGTTATCAAGTCGTAACCCGGAGTTTTTTTCATATTTAGATTTTTAATCACTACCCTCAGTTCAATCAATGTAACTTTTTTTACTTTAAAGTTGTCAGATGTCGTAACTGGGGAGTCGGGCGTTAACGAAGGGCCATCGAACAGCTTAAACGTTTCTTCTAAGTACAAAGCAAAAAGTTCTGCCTTGTCTTTGTCGCTCTTGGCCCAGTTTCTATCGTTTGTACGAATTGGCGGCGCTTGCATTTGAGGTTTCCGGATGCCTTTTATCGCTTTCCAAAGCGAATAATTTGATTCTCTTTCACCGGAGAGATTTTCAAGGTACTACGAGTACCTAGTACCGAGATAGCAGTTATCTATCTTTCTGCTTTTAAATTCCCGAATACTATCTCTAAGGCGATTGGCGATTGCATAGTCGGTTAAGGACCGATTTATGCTGCGGTGCACGAGTGATTTGCCATTTCTTTTGTGATTTTCTTTTCTCCTTCACCAGTTCAATGATTTCTCTGGCATACTTTTCGTTGCGGTTGATTTTATAGCTTTCAGAAGGAGTATTTCTCCATGCTGCTCTTTGGATTGCTTCCACGAAACGATTAACTTCGTTCTCTAGTTCAAAAGGTGTTTTAAGTGTTACATTTAAGGCGCTATTTGTTTCGCAATCATTTCTAAAGCCCTCCCAGTTTGTTCTATTGCTAGTAAGTCTTGGAGGTCCTTTTTTCTTGATCAAAGCTTCTCCAAGTAATAAAATTACAGGGGAGTGATCAGAAGAGAGATCAAAACTTTCTTTGACTGTAATAGACTTCTCGTTAATGCCTTTTGTAACGAAAAAATCGATAAGATCGGGAATTTTTTCTGAGTCGGTTTGAGAATTTTTCCTTTAAAAGATGTACATCTTGAACCCCAAAAGGTGTGCTTCGCGTTGAAATCTCCACCAATAAGGAAGTATATATTTCAAGAGAAATAAAAAAATAGTTGCTGACATCAGGATTTGAGCCATGAACCATTAGCGTGGCAATCGATGACGCTACCGCTACACCATCGCAACCCCTTTCTGTGTAATGAATGACGCTACACGATACTGCCAAGAAAGAATGGAAATTTCATAGGTGAATATAGGCACTTGAGACCGACCTCTATACAGGCTTCTACGTTTGCAGATGATAACGCTGTATGCAAACTCAGAGCAAATCCCAGAGAAGAATTTGAAAGTGCGAAAAAAAAAAAAACTTACAATTGAACTTTAAAAAAACAAAAGTTATGGAAATTATAATGGAAGGAGAGTAATAAATGTGCGAGCGGCTGGAGGAATCAACAGGTGGATATATGCAATTATCAATCAACAATTAGGAAGTGTTATCAACAACAGAGGCAGCTCCGAAGGTGAACTAAAAGCTAGGAAAGTATGAATAAAGCGGAGTTTCCATTGCTATAAATTCGATATCTGGTAAAATTAAAAGAAACAAATAAATTATTATATTTATTTGTATAAATTATTATATTTATTTGTTTTCCAACTTATAAAAAAAATTTGATGGGTTATTAAATATTCTTCTTTCTTACTTACTTACGTAAGTGGCGCTACAGTTCGGGGTAAACCTGGGCCTCAAACAACAAGTCTCACCATTAAGGTCGATCTTTACCTGATTGTCTCCAGTTGCGCACTCTAAGTTGGTCGAGGTCCCCTTGAACTTGTGTGCGGCACCTAGGCGAGGAGGACCTACACTGTGTCGTCCCTCCGGGTTGGATTTGAAGACTCTGCGTGCCGAAGCATTGGTGTCCGTTCGCTCTACATGCCCTAGCCATCACAAACGTCCAAAACCCAGTTTTTTACTAGGTCGATGTCGCTGTAGAGCTCGTATAGTTCGTCACTGGATCTTCTCCTCCAAAAGCCGTTATTGCAAATGGAACCGAATATCTTACAAAACATTTTTTCCTCGAAGTAAGCAAGGATACCTTCATCCACTTTCAATAAAGTCCATGATTCAGCACGGTAATCAGAATCCTATATAGAGTCTCCTTAGTTGTTCGAAATAGAGCTTTACTATTGAGATGCCTTAATAACCCAAAACAAAAAAAACGGAAAATGGCGAAAGTTATTCTTCGCTTGATTTCGCTGATATCGTTGTCAGAATCAATAGCAGAGCCAAGGTAGTCAAAGTCCCTTACTACCTGGATGATATAGCAGCCCACTATGATAAGCCCACTATGATATTCTGTCCAATTCATCGGTGTTGATTGCCCTTTCTTGTTGATAGCATGTATTTAGTATTCTTGTTTCGATAAACTAATTGCTATTATCAAAGCTACATATGAAGGCTCCAAATGTAAGTTCTGCACAGAGAAAGGTTGTCTGAGGAATTTGAGATCCAAAGTGGGGTAAGACAAGGCGGTATAATTTCACCAATACTATTTCTATTGGTGATTAGCGATGTGCTTCGCACAGCTTTGTCGACGGGAAACGGAGGAATTCGATGGACTCTTACATCTCAACTGAAACATCTTGACTACGCTGACGATGTATGCTTACTCTCTCATAGAAATATGGAGCTTCACCAAATGATAACAGATGTGAAGAGGGAGGCAGGCGTCATCGGGCTGAAAGTTAATACGGCAAAAACTAAAATTATCAGCCTTGGAACAAACTCATCGGCTCAAATATGCATTGCTGGACAACCGGTAGAGAGAGTAGAGGATTTCCAGTATCTTGGGAGTATTGCCTCGACCTATGGTGAAACCGAACTGGATATAGCCAACAGGATCGCAAAAAGTCCGCGTTCGGGATGTTGTCCAAAATATAGTGAAGCAATCAGTTTGAACACCAAGCTAAGACTGTTCTGCTCCAACGTTGAATCCATGTTATATGGATGCAGCACGTGCAGGAGGCACTGCAGTTGGAGAAAAGTTGGGGAGAGCTGAGACACATGGCCAGAAACCGTACACGATGGCGCGTGGGCGTAGTAGAGGCCCTAGGACCCACAAGGGGATACAGGACATAAACTAAAAAAACTAGTATTCTTGTTTCGCATAAAAAAATGTTTTCTGTTACTTTCGTTTTTTAGTATGCATATTTTATTATTTATTCATCTCCAAGTATTTTAAACTTCATAGATTACAGTAATACTCAATCGTAATAATATAAACAATCAATTATAACTATAAAAAATTCATAATGATATTTTTAAAAACATTTCTATCAAGATGATTCATGATGATTTCTATCCATGACATTATCAAGATTATTGTAACTAACACAAACCACCGTTATCGGATCAATTTCAGCATAATTTGTTCCACGTCTGGAAACATAAAATAACTTATTTTCGCAAAACTACGAGGCGGAAAATAAACCTTAAATAAAAAGCGTAATATTGGACACTCAATGTGGCAACACTAGGTGACCCGGGCGCGCTCTATTTTTGGTGAGATGGTTTCTTTGATGTAAAGGCCTCCACGGGTCTTCGGAATTCTTATTTGATCAAGCTTTGTCGCTCATGTTGTCATGCAAAGCATCTTCATATTAGCTGCCGTAAATTTACTCTCATACTTTTTGTACATTGTCCTACATGGTGAACCGTATGTGAGCGCTGGCTGCACATTTTTCGGTCACAGAATTTTACTGCCATTTCATCGACCCTACGGTTACGCGATGATTGATACCGTCATCACAGATTGCATTGTAGATCCCACATATTTAAACTTTCCGCACTTGCCAAATAAATGCCTGGAATAGGCCTGAGTGAATCAAAGAATGGACAGAACAAGTACTCTGTCTTTTTTGGACTATTGCAATACCCATTTCACACGTTGGATCCTTACTCATGATGTCTCCATCATCAAAAATTAGCAATTTTAATTGTTTTCATAGCAAAGGCCTCTCCCGATAGGAGAAATATCGAGGAAGAGCCACTGCAGCTATGTTAGTAAGACCTACTCCCACCTCCTCGTGGTGCCATCTGGGAATCTCTTTAGAAACTGCGAACGGGGGAAGACGAATGGCGAACCTCCTGCAAAATATGATAAGTGTTGGTGCGTATGTGGCCCAGCGAGCCGCAACCGTAAAACTCCAAATACTCCGAAACAAAAACAAACGCCTCGGACATGGACGGAAAATTTGTTGACAATCTTTGGCTATCGGATATGATGATCGGTTTATGGAACATTAAAACCCTCTCCGAAGAAGGATAACTTAACGGAATGTAGAAACTGGAGAGGTATATGCGTCCTCCCGACCGTAGACAAGATAATAGCTAGGATTTTATGATATTAGAAAGAATCAAAGAACATTTTAATATTCTGAAAATAGTCACAACCAGAACGATAACCCTGAGCTTTCCAGTCTCCCGCGCTCAAATCAATATTGCCGGATAGCATGTCGAGAAAGTAGACAACTTTCTATATCTAGGCAGTATGGTCACGGCTAACCGCGGTTGCACCGAAGTGGATATTTGGAACAGAATTGGGAAGGTATAAGATCCAAGCTGCGGCTGTTCCGCTCCAATGCAGAACCAGTACTGCTGTATGGGTGCAGTACTTGGATGGTCGTAAACAAATATCTAAGAACCGTCTTGGGACAAACGTGGCACAGAACAATTGAGGAGGAATCGAACTCTTTAGAAATGAGCTGGAGGTAACACAAACGCGTTGCAGAACTCCGAACAAGATGGCACGCTGCCGTTGTTGATGCCCTATGCGCTTCGAGGGATAAAAGGAATTCAGTAAGTAAGTAACAAGTATTTAAAACAAGATTAATAAAAGATCTTCCCAATATTATTAAGAAAACAATTAGAATAAAAAATCATGTAATATCTGCAAATGTAAGCACAAGCTTTTTTTTTAAAAAAAAGCTTTTATTATTCAATTCCACCCTAATGACGTCACATAGCTTATCGTTTTCTACTTGTCAAACCCTTTCATTTGATAGCCATATCAAAGTGGTTGTGAAGGAAAACGTAATCCGTCATCTTGTAGCATCGGTCATATAAGGCCATATAGCTTATCGTATTCTACTTGTCAAAGCCTTTCATTTGATACCCATGACAAAGGGGGTATATTAGGTATAACGTCAAATATTTTATCGTATTCCACTCATCAAACCCTTTCATTTAATAACTGATTAAAAGGTGTTGTGAAGAAAATGATAATCCGCCATCTTGCGGCGTTCGCCATTTTGGATTTAGAACGATATTATATATACTGCATTGCATTGCCACCTCGGCCCAATTAGAAGTAATCGAAATTTTAGCTGCAAAATTTGTATCAAACAGATAACAAAGCAAATTAAATAAAAGCTTTTAAAGAGGAACGTCGCCGCCATAGACCGCCAAGGATTGTTTTAATTGGAAGCTTTCATTGACGCATAAGACATGGAGTGGGAGCAAATATTCAACAATAGAAAATATAAGGTGGGCTCACAGCTGAATTCAATGAAGAAATGCATGAAGCATGGTTGAAACAGGCTATATATCCGTAGCGTCTACATTGCTTTTCTTTAATTGTACCGAGTGCACACATATATGTATTTCTTTATATTCTAGAATATTTAAACTACGAGGGGAACTCCTACGCCTGAACTCCGTACCGCATCGTGAGGATCTCCCTATATTATGCAACTTATGCAACCTTGAGGAAAGAGAGGAAGATCTGCATTTTGTTGGCAGTTGCCCAATTTTGAAGGAAACAAGAAGTCACTTTCTCGGAAAGGACATCCTAACAGACCACGAAACCTTAGCCCTGCTTAATAAATTTAACGTATCCAAGCTATACCGTTTTTGTAAGGTAGCCCTAGTATATCGTAATAGAATAAGAAATGAAAACTTTTAACTAAATTTTTTGTTCTTTTGTTTTTGTTTTTCTCTTTTTTATACATATGAAATTGAAAAATGTTATTTAGTTGTTAACCTGGCAGTCAGCAATGCCATGCTATATGATTTTGTTTTAAATGAACTGTAAATTTGTTAATGGTTACTGAAATAAAATCTATCTAATCTAAATCTATTTCTTTATAGGCGACATGATGGGAGTGCACTCCATTTCTCATCATCACTGGGTAGCCTTGCCGTTTTGTGTTCAGCTGCCCATTTCTGAACATGGACTCTATGCTGCCGGAGAATCATAGATCTATATATGTATGTTTTGAGAGCCTACATGGTACCAAATATCTATATCCTCTCTTCCATTACACCATGTGTACAATGCGTAGGTGCGACTGTAGTATCTTTGGAACATTTGCGGTGAAAAAGTTTTGAAAACTAGTGCACATGCCAACCACCCCCAAATAAAAGAAAAGTCCCAGTCGACATTTAAGTCATACCTAGGCTGGCACACTTGAACGACAACTCAGTCCTATGAACTTTATACCTACATATCAAATGATCTTAACCGTCCATATAACATTCCCCCATTATCCCTATCAATAAACTATCAGTTTACTCCTTCAGATAATTCCCTACTATAATCATTGCTTGTACTCATTCAAGTCTTCTAATTTACCGCCGAGTTATTAATTATCTCTCAGTAAGCAAAATGCTCTCTCAACCCACATATACTGTGGGTAAATCGACACACCAAGCCCACCAACACTTGCTTGCGTGACACTAATAAATTTCCATTATTGCCATATCCTGAAAGTTCTATATTGAGTATTAATATCCTTTCGCATTACTCACCAGGAAGAAAATACGTGAGGAATTTACTCCGCCTGTCAGTGTGTTTGCTATGTACAACCATTAACACAATTGACGGCAAGGGAGCGAAATATGAGAACTGGAATTATACGCACTGAAAGTATGCTGCTGTTGTTGTCGTAGAGTAGGTACGAGTATGTGCCCTTTTCGTTCGAGTATAGGCCAAAAGGATACCCAACACAGAGACAAATAGTTGTGTTGAATGGCTGTGACAACGGGGTTATACGATATGTCATGTTTCACTTAAGAGTCATTCTAGTTGCATTTATCAATTTAACTGTCAAGTGGAACGGGAAATGTGAGAAGCCGACAACATGCAGGAGCTATGGTGTTCGGTTCAGTTTCCCAAGACATTCCAATTGCTTTATATAACGCCATCCCCACTATCAGTATGGGTTGCAGCGTTATAGTGGGTTTAATTTTCCTGATGTAGAAGTTTTGGTGTTTCTAGCTTCGTATACGAGTAACCATGTGTACACATGGTTTTTGTAAAGAATTTCAGTTCGAAAATAATGAAAACGGAGACGTAACTCCACCAGGATAAAGATGATGGGATCAAAATTATACTGTCATTGGAATGGGAAATTGCAATTCTATTTGTCGTATAACGACTTAGAGCGAGAGTGAAGCATGACAACAGTAACCACCGTAACATCTCTCTTCCTTAGAGATGTTCTTTTCTAGGTATATGTACAGCTGCGGTCTACATGGCACAGTTTCATAACTAGTAAACCAGTTCTAATGGCCTTGTATTGTACCTTTTATGGATTATTTCAGTTCAGGGCATTCGATTAGTTAAGTCGGATAGAAAATTATTAGAAATGAATCAGAAAGCATAAAGACTGTCATTAGCACACATTTAACCGAAAATTGAAATAAATTCCCACAGATCGAGTACTTCAAACGCGTAATAGGTACTCATTGCCTATTGCGTAGTTACACTTCAGTAAATCGTTTCCAAATTTACTCAATTCAAAAGAATGCACACACGTTTAACATGGTTGTTGATGGAAACGCCCCATTTTCTTAGATTCGTTGATGACACGGTTGTAAAAAGATTCAAAAATGACGTATCCAGTCGTGCGTTTACAGATACACAAAGGTTTCAGAACAAATTTGAATTAAATTGCACGTCATACACAGGGAAGACTCGGAGAATAATGAAATGAGTTTTTTTTATAAACAGGCACAGGTAAGCTAAATTGGAAGCAGATGAAAAAAAAATTGAATTAAACCTTAAACTCATTCAGTAAATGTCGCGTCAAAGAAATGTCTGTGCAACCAATGAGGATAATTTTGCCGAGATCTATAATTTAGGTACTTTCTTTTAAATATTTTAGGAGCTGTTCGGGTGAAAGGAGAATCCATGTACTGACCTTTAACACGGAAAACACATATTCCTAAACAGCATCTATTGGTAAATAAACAGTTTTCCTCCGCACTCTGTTAAAAAAGGCTGACAGAAAAGCGAATTTCTGCCAGTATCTTACAATCTAACTTTTGAGAGCCTACCTATATACATACCTATCACATCGTCTCCTATCTTTTCAAGAGAATGTTATGATGTAGCTTCGTCGACCCTTTAAAATATCTATTTTTTAAGAAATCCCTTAAAGGTGGATGTGAATAGAGATACAACCGTATTTATATAAAATCGCTAACACACCGATAACCAATTAGTTAACTAAGGTCCGATTTTTCAAAAGTCAGATAAACAGGCAGATAGGAGTTAACTGTCAGTTAAGACACAAATGCATTTTACAATAGTCGTATAACAGCTATTCGAGGAATATCACATCTAACTGGCGAATAAAGTTATCTGACCCTTTCAGAGACAGATAAAATCTTATTCTTCGGTTAAGTAGTATACTGTGTGTGCGAAGAAATGACAAATGCGAATGACAACATTAAACGATGAATATGACGAGCTTCTATACTCAAACACGAAAAAATTACAAGCAATCTCTTTCATTCACACCCACATTATGTGAAGTTAGATATAGTTAGTATAGTCACACTGTCAGCACAGCAAAATATGATGGTTATTTTATGATGGAAAAACTCACCCTACTTATCTGGCAGATAAAGAGTAGAATAATTTAATTTAACTAATTTATTCGTTAATTAGCTAGCAGACTGTTTATCTGACAATTAAAAAATCGGCCCTAACTCGTAGTTACCGAAATTAGTTAAATTTTCTTATTAAAAAAACGTTTTCTCCATGCAATAGCTGTCTGACGTTTTAATTATATCTAGAGTTTGCGAATGACAACAGCTGTCCTTAATTGTACCAAAAAAAAACAAAATCGACTGCATTCTATTTAAACGTCATAATAATTGGCCAGGTCATGCATAATACATATAGAACGGCTAGGGCTGCAATGATAGTTTTTACATTCTGCATAAAAATCTGGCCTTCCAAGCACCAAAAGTTCATTCAACCGTATTTGGAGTAGCAACATGAGCAATATTATAGCATTCCTCTGCAAGATTTCTGGGATTTAAAAATCTCCTAAAAGACGACCCCTGAACTCCCCCCTTTCTAAATGATCTTTTATCCTGCTCTCTCTGAAAATTCGAGAATCATGGGTACTTCCCACCAGTGAGCAACAATATCCCTTATTCTTAAGTGGGAGCCGCAAACAACTTAAGTGTCAATAGAAAAGTAACCTTTTCTATTGACACAGTACTGCCCTGATTTTCCTACCTGTATCTGAATTTTTGATGGTAAGCCATTTTTTGTATCTTCTTTGCAGCAATTTTATACACACGCACTATTTTGCAAAGTTACCAACTCGTTAACTCGCGAAATCGGCGAGTTAGTTAAGCACAAGTTAACAAACGTCAGTTAAGGTCCATTTACAGCTCAGCGACCTGCGAATGCCCGAACTGCGAACAAACCGTTTTTAGCACATTTATAAGCACGCCATTGCCAATTTTACTATTCCAAAAGAACGGAGCTTAATTTATCTATCGATTAATATAAAAAAAGTTGAATTGTAATTAGTTCCTACAACTACAACAACAATTCACCGATTTTTCCGAGCACAAGCGAATGCTTTTTGCGAACTGTCAACTTTTATTCATATTCCACACATGTAAAACGCAATCCACATTCCCGCGATCAAAATATTCGCCAGAGGTTAACCTAACAATTGTTTTGTTTTGCTCTTGGTCGGTAACATCGTGGTTGAATTTATCGAAAGAAGGTAAGATCTTCTTCTTCCTTTTATCAGCGAGGTTATGATCCGAAAACAAGGGATCACAACCCTCTCACTTCACCGCATTTCTACTGATCCGCCTGTGGAGTTCGCCTATTTGACCTCAGAATATATCGGCAGGCCTGCCGATTTTAGATCACTCGGTTGCTGAGGCCAATAAAATGCCGATGACGTCGCATTTGTCTGATCCAGGCGTTTATAGGCCTACCTTTCCTACATCGCGATGTCTTTGGAACGTGCATTGATATTGCCTTTTTAACAGGGTTCAAATGATCTCTTCTTTGAACGTGGCAATACCAACTGAGCCGGTCGCGCTCTTTTTTTTGTAGGATGGTTTCCTTTATGTGAAAGCCTTGTCACTCCTGCTATCATACGAAGCATCTTCATCTCAGCTGCCGTTAATTTACTCTCATACTTTTTGTACATCGTCCAACATTGTGAACCGTATGTGAGCGCTGGACGTACAACTGCGGTGTAGAACCTTCCTTTCAACTCAGGGGACATTTTTCTGTCACAGAAGATAGCGGCATTTTTCTCGCCACTACATCCACCCTACACTTACACGATGATTGATGTCGTCATCACAAGTTGATTTGCTACGGATCATAGAACCCAGTGTTACAAATAAAACGCACAATTTATTCTTATTAACTTTATTTCTTGTTTACTTAATTCACGAGCCGTACGTCTACTCCTCTACAATGCCAAACTTCAACTCCGCTTTCGTGTGTCTCGTGCAGGAAGAAAACAACCCAGTTGCAGACAAATGTCTACGGCGCGCCACGACAGCGCACGGTGGATGATGTGTTGACTGTTGTTATAATATGTCGCGCCGCAGTGGCGGGGAACAATGTGTTGTAACATTCGGCCATCCTCAGTGGAAAACGACCCCGTTTCCACTACGTTGAAAATATCAAGTTCAGGATCTATTTGGCACCACGGTTTCATTTTATCCGACGCAAATACTGACTGGTAGAACCTACTTTTTCTTTGCATTCCAGGCACATCCTCAATGACATACCTATCATTAGGAAGAACCGCCGACACGATGAATGGACCCCGATATTTCGGCTCCAATTTGCGAGACTCCCCTGTCGCTGGCGGCTCTGATTCAATAACGACAAGATCATCTTTGTTGTACTTCGTGGGTTTCTTAAACCGGCGATCATATCGTTCCTTCCATTTCTTCTTTTGATCTTCAATCTGCTTTGATTGGCTGCCATTGATGTGCTTGCCGTGGTTTCACCGTCTTGGAAAACTAAAAGTAACTTGTTTTGGAGGATATCTCTAGGTCTAAAGTCAAAAAGGAGTTCATTTGGGCTTTTCCCTGTGGTGTTATTCGGAGAGCTATTAATTGTCCATTGTATATAACGAAGTGTCTTATCCCAGTCCCGCCCAGTCTCTTTATTAGTCATAGTAGTAATTGCGCTAAGAAGTGTTCGGTTTGTGCGCTCAACCTGCCCATTAGCCCTAGGAGTGCGAACCGCATTTTTAATGTGGTGAATATCATTTTCATCGCCATACTTTTCAAACCCTTTGGAAGTATAGGATGTCCCCTATCAGTAATTAGTCTAGTAGGTATACCAAATATAAGAGTAGTTTCGTTTAAAAACTTTAATATGAGGGAGGTTTTTGTATCTCTAACCGCCTTAGTTACCACGTATTTCGTAAATGCGTCAGTAAGAGCGATTAAGTATTGATTTCCAACGGAACTCTTAACGAAAGGACCTAAGTGATCCAAATGGATCGAGTGAAATGGAACCGGAACAGTTTCTAAGAAATGGAGTTCGCCTTCTTTTTTTCCGCCATGTCGTTTATTGTAGCAACACTCGGCACGTGCTCGTATATATTTGTTTACAAATTGGCGCATTCTAGGAAACCAAAACGTTTTAACGAGTTGTTGAAAAGTTTTTTCAACCCCGAAATGTCCTCGATCATTATGAAAATTTCTGATGAGCTGCGAACGTACACCCGCAGGGACTACCCACATTTTATTTCCATTGACATTGCGGAACAATTTATTGTTCTTCAAAGTGTAGTCGATTCGTAACTGTTTTGTTTCGTTATCCTTTCTGTCCAATTTAAGTTTATTTATTATTTCTACTAATTTAGAGTCTTGCACTTGTAAAGACAAGACTCAGTCAGTATTATTGATTTCTACTTTTAACACACTACTTTGAACAGCTTTTTCACGAGTGGGTTGTTCAACAGGCTGCCGACTTAGTGCATCTACATGCTGCATTTGATTCCCTTGTCTGTGCAGGACGGTGAAGTCAAATTCTGATAAACGTAGCGACCATCTAGCTATCCGTCTATTTAAGGGTGTATTGTTTTTAAGTGCTTCTATCGCCTGACAGTCAGTAACGATAGTCAAATGCTTCCCAAGAACATACATTCGAAATCGCTCGAGACTTTCGACAATGGCGAGTACCTCTAACTCAAAACTGGAATAGCAACTCTCAGTGCTATTCGTTTTCCTGCTAAACTATTGTACAGGTCTTAAGGTGCTATTTTCCTCTTGCAGCAATATACCAGATAGTCCAGTGGAGGATGCATCAGTGTGAAGTTCGTGTCGAGCATGTAAACAATAAATTGCCAATAAAGGTTCGCTGCACAACAAGGTCTTTAGTTTAGAAAATGATGCATCTTGCTTAGAAACCCACTCAAATTTTGATTCTTTTCTAAGCAACGAGGTTAATGGTTCTGCTATTACAGCATAATTTTTAATAAATCTGCGAAAATATCCGCTTAACCCTAGGAATTGTCGTACTTCATGAACATTTTAAGGAGTTGGGTATTCTGAGATGGCTTTTGTTTTTGACCCCGGTTTTATGCCATTTCCAGTTACAACATGACCCAGAATTTCAACCTCGGTATTAAAAAAACTACATTTCTCCAGTTTAAATGTCATTCCGGATTCCGCTATTTCTTTAAGCAGTACTCGTAGCTTTCTTTCTCCTTCGGAAGTAGTATTACTAGGAATTACTATATCATCTAAGTAAATTAATAATGTCTCATCGCCTATACGTTGTAAGATATTATTCATGATGCTTTGAAATGTGGCTGGAGCATTCTTTAGTCCAAAACTCATTCTGAGGAATTCGTATTGATTTATGTTTGTTGAAAAAGCGGTGTACTTTCTAGATGACTCCTCAATTGGAATTTGATAATATCCTGAAATTAAGTCAAGACAAGTAAAATATTTAAACCCTGATAACTTTGTCAGTTGGTCCTCTATGTTGGGCATCGGAAACGGTTGGCCTACGGTAATTGCATTTATTTTGCGGTAGTCCACACATAATCTATCCTCATTATTTTTTTTTTTTAACAAGTAAAAGCGCCGATGAGTATTCCGAGGTGCTTTCCTGAATTATTCCGTTTCTAAGTAAATCTTGCACTATTTTTTGGACTCTGTGGCGTTCTGTGAATGCTAATCGATATGGCTTCTTATTTATAATTTCGTTCGACTTAAGTCTAATAGTAAATTCTGTTGTTTTGCATTGACCCAATTCCGTGATATTTTTCGCAAAGCAACAACTAAATTCATTTAGACAGTTTAAAAGGGAAATTATTTGGTCCTCGTTGATTTCTGGGTTGTACTTAATGTCTGTTATGCATATCGGTTCAACACTACAATTATGGGAGCAATCGCCTTGTTTTTCTATTCGGGTTTCAAACATCAAACGTTTTTTGTCTTTGATAACGCGAATATGGTCTTGATCTAGAAAATCTCTGCCAACAAGAATGTCCGTCTTAAGAAGTTGGTCATCTACCACCAACAAAAAGACACTAGCAACTACACCATCAATGGAAATCTCCACAAATACTTTTTCTGAAGCTTGGTATGAACCACCGCCAAATCCTATTAAATGGTATTGGCCAGCGGTGGAAGCTGTTTGAAGACTGAAAAATTTGCTTCTCTTGATTAGACTACACTCACTCCCAAAATCAACAAACGCAACATATGCTAGGTCATTTATTAAAATTCTCTTATGATACTCGTCTGGTAGTGTAATTAAATTCACACGACGTTCCGCCACGTTAACCTTATTTATGGATGGCTTATTCTTCATTGGGCACTGGTCTTCAACATGGTTGGTTCTGTAGCAAATATTACAACGGGGACGTCTTGGCGGTTTTGGACAGTGTATGGAGATATGTCCACGCTCCGAACAATTAAAGCAAATGCGATTATCTACTGGGGTGGAATATGTTACCGAAACGTTTCGTCCTGAGTACATTCGTTCTTGACCTATATTTTGACTGTCCTGAAAAGGATGATGCCCGAAAGGTGCCTGCGATGTCTGAGCGCCTTCAAAAGCCTTAATTCGAACGAGTAACTCATTAGTTGAGGTAAAGGAAACGCCTGTTAGTAAATTTGAAATTACAGCGTTTCTTAAACCCGATATAACATATTTGCAAATGGCTGGTACCGACAAATTTGCTTTTGTACCCATCGCACATACGGAGAAGAAGTACGCATCCAGATCTTTGCCACTACGACGGAAACGACTAGAAAGTTGTGCATGCACATCCGCTTCATTTATGAGACACGGAAAACTTTCCCGCAATGCCATAGAGAATGAATTCAATGACTGAAATAATTCCTTTTGACCGTCGAGCCAGATTCGAGCTGCTCCTTTCAATTTCGTTGCCATTGCAAACAATATTAATTTATCGTCCCAAGAATAAATCTCCCGCAATGAATTGATCTTTTCAATGAATTGAGATGCTGTTAGACCCGCGAGCTGATCAGCTGGGTTAAACTCTGGCAGAATATCCAAAACATCCCGTGGATTACAAAACGTTCTCATGTTCGCATCCAGAACTGGTGGACGCTCGAAATCGTTTTGCCGATACTCCTCACACTTCCTTTTTAACTCAGCCACTTCTACTTGCAATTGATTAATTTGGCCTTCTAATCTTGCAACATATGACGATTCATTTCGCTCGTCCACCGAATCTGGTGCAACACATGTACTCAACGCAGCACCGCTCGCACTACGACCGTTCTCCCTGTACCAGTCTATAAGCAGCCTCTCTCTCAGTTCATCTGACCTACCCGTCACCGTTAGTTTCCTTGCTTTAAGATGTTCCTTTAGTATTTTTGTGGTCATTGTACTAATAGTTTGTTCTGTTACACACACATGGAATAACCCAACGAAAGGGGAAGGGATGGGAGACGCCCAAAGATAAGGGAAAGTAGTTGTTACAGGTAAAAGAAAAATAAAAGAAAAATAACAAAATAAATAAACAAAATATTTTATATGGTCGAAACGCAACTATTGTGAACTTAATTCGAAGTAAACAATTTGCACCCACCGGTTAGAACAGTAATCCCACAACCCAGATCATTATGGCGATCCGACAGTTTTCGTTTTCTCCCTCTACCTCTTCCTTTCATCGTGCTTTTCGTTTTCCTAATAAAGATAAACAAGAACCCCTTCGTTTATGTGTCACCGTTTGTTTGATCCCTTTTTTACGATTTCGTTTTGCATTGCATATATGTACCTACGTTACGTTTCGATACACGTCTCCTTTATTTTGTTTCGTTTCGTTTCGTTTCGTTTCGTTTCGTTTTTTTTTTTTTTTTTTGCACAAAATTAACGATGTACGCATACGCAATGAGAATATATTATATGAACAAAACTCACGTCTATCGTTTATCCCTTTTTTAAAAAAAAAAAAAAACACCAGTACTTATTTCGTCACTTCGTAGCTTTATCTTTGAGTATATCCCACTTCTGAATTGTTACAAATAAAACGCACAATTTATTCTTATTAACTTTATTTCTTGTTTACTTAATTCACGAGCCGTACGTCTACTCCTCTACAATGCCAAACTTCAACTCCGCTTTCGTGTGTCTCGTGCTGGAAGAAAACAACCCAGTTGCAGACAAATGTCTACGGCGCGCCACGACGGCGCACGGTGGATGATGTGTTGACTGTTGTTATAATATGTCGCGCCGCAGTGGCGGGGAACAATGTGTTGTTACACCAGATATTTGAACTTTTCGCACTTGGGAGGCACTGTTCCATTCAAATAAATGTCTGGAATAGGCCTGAGTGGATCAGAGAACGGGCAGCACAAGTACTCTGTCTTTTTTGAACTAATGCGATACCCATTTCCCTCCAAAACGTCCACCCACACATCAAGTGCTCGTTGCAGGGATGTAGGATCCTCACTTATGATGGCTCCATCGTCAGCAAAGAATAACTGATGTACCTTGGGGTCCATCACTTTACCTTCAAGCAGATAATCAAAGACTGTAATAAAGAGCAAAGGACTTAAAACGCTCCCTGGTACACCCCGACTTTGATTGGGAACTCTTCGGTTACTCCAGCGGGGCATCTTACTCTTGTCGTTGCTCCTTCGTACATGTCCATGATCATCTGTACATGGGTTTCTGGAACCCCTCGATGTCTTAACATCACCCATATTAGATTTCGTGGTTGTCTGTCGAATGCCTTTTCAAAGTCAATCAATACAATATGCAAATCCCTTAAGGAATCACGATGTTTTTCCATTATGATCCTTATACTTTGGATTGCATCTGTGGTTGATTTACCCGAGACAAACCCGCACTGATCATCAGATAGCCATATTATTTTACGCCGTCGGCCACCTAATACCCGCTCAACGATCTTCATGGTGTGTGACATCAGCTTGATCGAAAAGTAGATATCACAGTTTCGCGTATCACCCTTCCCTTTGTATACAGGGAGAAGGTAACTTTCCCTCCATTGATTCGGCATTAGATCACCTCTCACGAATTTGGAGATGAGAATTCTGAGCCATCTGAACCCGATGTCTCCCAGCTTTTTCCAGAACTCAGAGGGTATCCCGTCTGGCCCAACCGCTTTTCGTTTCTTGGAGTATTTGACCGCCTCACTAACTTCTTCGACTGTAATGTCGGGTATTTCTTCACAGTTAGGGGTGGCTCTTGGAAAGTATAGCCGGGGAAACTGTTCATTTAAAAGCTCTTCACAATACTGCCGCCACCTCTGCAGAATTTTGTCGTCATCCACAAGAAGTTGGCCATGAGCAATGAATTAGCAATGAACTTTGGCGAACGAATCTCCTGAGCATTCTTCCTTCTTTAGGCGGCTATTTTGAAGATAGTGGCGCTCTGGTTCATATTGTGTCTTCGCAGCTCCTGGATAGCGAAAGAAGGTAAGATATTAACTTCTTAATGAAAGTCACCCTATGTATTATATTTATGCATTTTTCACGTTTAGAAAATTAATTACAAAATGAATGACAACTGAAATTCGCGGATTGCCGCGACCAGTTAAAAAAGTAGCTGTGAAAGAAATATCAAAATTTGGGAATATTCGCTCGTTCGCATTCGCAGGTCGCCAAGCTGTGGATAGACCTTTAAGTCTGATTTTTTTTTTTAATAAGGACATATTATTATTATATCCACTGCATAGACCATGAGTTACGGCCATATTATTCACTCCGGGTGTAAAGCAAGTTAAAGTGAATTTTAAACCCGACCATTTAATCCACATTTTTTAAACCCGAAAATTTAAACCTATTCTCATAATATTCAGCCAAAAACACGCATTAAACCCGGTGGATTAAAAATGCATTTAACCTGGATTTAAAATAGTTTAAACTCGTTTTTAAACCGTTTTAAACCTACGTATTGTGAAATTTCACGGAAAATTACATTTGTCATGTGTTTACCACTTTTTTGGGCTTATTGATTGTACTCTTCGTGGATGTCACTCGAAATTAATTCGAAAGTGAGAAAATTTAATTTGAAATTTATGTGATTTGTATGTATTCATTTATTTGTTTTTGTGTATGAATGCAATGCGACCTATACTACCATCCAATTTATGTCCAATTAAAGAATGTAGCTGCCAAAATGCCTTTTTTGTTCAGCCCAAAGTACTTGCGAAAATCCACTTCATCATAATCGTCGACGCAATCCCGCTTATGCATTCAATACATTCGACGAGGAGGAGGGTGGTTCACCAATTGTTGTTCTATCAGCTCTTCCAGATATTCGTCTTCTGACGTTGAACACATCAACAGGTCCGTTCGCGTACACTCCCTAAATAGCCAATTTTTACGAAAAGTTACGAATTTTTACGAAAACCTGTTCGAGTATGGAGAATTTTCGTAGTTTTTCACAGAAGAGAGCGCTCTCGAGAGAGTAAAAAATTTCCCCATGCTACGAATTTTAGTCAAAGAAATTTCTTTGGGCAGATTTGTGAAATCTGTCCAATCGCTCTATATGTATGTTATTTCATGTTGTCTTGTTCCTTCTTTTTTCTTTCACATACAATTGAGCTAGAGGTTTGACGTTTAAAATGTGGTAAACTTTTGTGATTCAGCGCGTTCGTTTACTTTTTCGTAATTTTACTTCTCTCTGACAGCATTTTACCCCCACTCATTGAAATTTGGCAAACTGCGAATTTTGGTGCAGAAAGTATGTGAACAGACCTAACATTTCATCAATTTCACGAATGAAATGAATTTTTTTTTGGTTCTTGCGAGTACTTCTTATATTTATTTCACAGGAGGTAGGAACTCCTGCGAACAAATAAATGCTAAATGTGACTCCAACAAAACGAGTCAATCTTCTTCTTCCTTTTATCAGCGAGGTTATGATCCGAAAACAAGGGATCACAACCCTCCCGCTTCACCGCATTTCTACTGATCCGCCTGTGGGGTTCGCCTAACAAAACCAGTCAATATTATGAAATTTTGCTTTAATCCTAGTTAAAGTACTTAAACTGGTCTCCGGAGGCAGTTCAAATTTGACCGGGTTAAACGCCAACCAGGTTTATACAACTGGGTTTAAGTTCGGGTTTAACGAGTGAATATTATGGACTTGGGTTTAATTTTCGGGTTAAACTCACTTTAACCCGGATGTACATTTTAACCCAGGTTAAAGTGAGTGAATAATATGGCCATTAGAGACAACTCATGTTTATTAATACGGCTGATAGTATTTCGAAAAATTATAAAATTAAAATAATGTATAATAATGTTTTTATTTAATTTTTATGTAAGCTTAAACAAAAAACTTTTTTATTTTGTGGACGTATTTCACCAATTATTATATTTATACTGAACCGGGTACCAGAAAGCTCCTATACCTAGCTCATAATTTAAGGCCACAATGAGGTGGCATACGCTCACCTATTGGTACTGGTACCATCTTTATGGGGCATATCTCTATTAGTTTCTATTTTTCGACCGATAAACACCCCCACCGTTAGGTAAAATAAAACCAGTTTTGATGACCGGACACCAACATTGCCATTGAATAGCATGAAGCCAAGTCAGTCATCAGTATCTTCTCTCTCTCGTTTTCTTAAAAAACAAAATACCAAAAAGTACATAGTCATCTATATATGATTAATTAATTACTTGATCTCATTTGTTTTCATCAAATGAATTTTTCTTTAATTCACATCCAGCATCTGAAAACATTTGTTCCAATCTAATAAATATTGAAATATTTGTCTGTGAGAGCTTCAGTCAAGGTATGTATGCATTCAAGGTTGTTTCTGCCTGCCAGTGATAAAAGGAAATACAAACGAAACCATTTGTCTCAAATTACACCATAGTCTCGATTCCATTAATTCCTCAACTTCCAATGATAATCTAGAATTTCCTCAAACAGAACAAAAAAAACAGACATCCTTTTATACCCTTCAACTTTTCTGTCGACAAAAGTAAAGCCATAATTAATTACCCTCTCGCCAAGCCACCTGAATATACTCAACCACCAGCCAAACAAGTACAACATCACACCTGATTCCCGCAAGGATTATTAATTACAATCCACTAAGAGCTCATGATGAACATGATTGCATACCAAATAAATCTCAGTATCATGCCAACAAATCGACGGTTCATAATTCACTAAAATTTCCAAACATAAATATAACTCCTCCTCGTGGACTGAACATTATTTGAGGTGGAGAGATCCTTTGGAAGACACATACAGGGAACTACAGTCAAGGTGAAGAAGATATCTGTGCAGAACTTTAGTTCAATGAAAATTTGAAAACATACTCGTACTGGGTGTGGTGGCGAAAGTTGTTGGGATTTTTGCGATTCAACTTTTAAAAATGTAATCGGAATTAATATATATGTATATATATAAATTAATAAATGATGACAACTGGCCAGGTGAATAAGTAAGCGAATGAACGGGTGGTGACATGTGGTTTCACATGAATGAATGAACCAAAGAGCGGATGGATGACTTTAATGAATTAAATAATGGATAAATGAATGATTGGATAAACGGACGAATAAGACAATAAGTTGCGAGTGGCTAAATAGCATAATTAATTAATATATTGAATGGATAAACGAGTGCTACTAAGTAAATGAAAACATTGTTGACAATAGTTTATATACGGATGAATAAACTAGTATATGTGCGGATTTATAAATGAAATGAATAGAAGAATTGATTAATCTGGATTGTTGGATGAATGGATAAATCGAATAATGAATAAATGGATACATACATATATGCATAATTGAATCGATCATTAAAGAAGCACTGCGAACAGATGAAAAACGATCAAATAAATGAATGGATGTAAAGATACGTACTTAAATACAAACGATGTTAGGATGTTAAAACGTAAATACATTTCCATATTTAATAACTATAGGTATTTCAGTTCTCTTTGGTAAGAACAACAAACGCACACAATTCTACCTTATTTAAAGTTGTATACAAAAAATGGCCTTCAAAAACAAGCGTAAAGTAAAAGTTTTATGGAGAGAGCAGACATAAAGAATCGCGTTCTGTCATGGTTGAATGCTTTCATATTTCACGGTGCGCAGTGATATACCTGAGAAGTTGCACCAGTTGATGCATTCTACAATTTTTGGCAATGACAAATGAAGGCACTTATAGTTGTAAGGGAAAAGCGAATAATTTGTGAGTACGTAGAAAGTTTTTATGCACTGCAAATAACATCGCTTTACTACCCACGGTGAAGTGGATTTATTTCCACTAAAGCAATACGAGTATGTTTGATGGTGAAGTTGTCTGACAGAAAATGAGGTTGTTAAAGTAAATTGGCTGATGATTGCAGCATGGATTTTCATGTTTCAGAGGAGTAGTTTGAGTTTTGGAAAATTGATCTTGGAGGACTTATGCAAGTATTTTTCGAAAAATCTTCATAGTTCACTTAAATTTGTAGGATGACGTGGTATTCAATTTCATTAAGTTTTGAAACTTCGAGGGTTGTTTTGGTGTCGAACTATTAAATGGACAGCACTATAGTGAAATCACCGAAACTGAACCAACCTCTTTACATTGCGTACCTTATTACTGAAATATATTCTTCCCACCTACAATTTCATCCCTACATTTATGAAAGTAATTAATACCGTAATTCAACAAAATAATTTATATATTCTTCCTAACACTCTATGAATTTCAAAAATCTAATCACAGCATATTTCCTTCTGTTGAACTGCTTTACAGGTAGAAGTTCTCCTGAATTCAATTACACTGATTGTGTTGATGTCCTTAAAATAATTGTTCATCATTTATTACCAACAGGGGAGACAGTGCTCTTGGGTGAAAATGCATTACTCATTTGAATCCTCGCATTAAGTATATCGTTCTTAATGAACATTATTTTATCATGAGAAACAAAAGGCTAAAGGGTTAAGACAAATCTTTACAATAACGTATCATACTGTTTTATAGATGGCATTGAAGAAATATTGAATGAAAGAGATTCTAATGAGATTTACTGTAAATAGTTTGGTAGGAAATTGAAAAAAATCAGAGCTTCATCAAATGTTTTCAAAGAACCTATTAATATTAGATATCTGCACTTATAAGTTGATTAGGCAAATACTTGAATCGTGGTGGAAAGAAATTGGTATAATTGTATGTACATACCTAGTTACGAGTAATAAAGTAAATGAAAAAATTAAGGAAAGGGTGATATCCTCCGAAAATTAATAAAAACTAATAAAAATGACCCACAACAAAGATAGATCACACGTTGGAGGTACCTTGAATATCGTACAAGGAGTAAGATTGAGTTGACCTATGTTTTAATCTGGAAAGAGGTACCACAAAATGCAAGCTAGGTAGCACGATGTAAGTCCGTTCTCCCGGAACTTATCTTAACTAACTAAAACATTGATGAACGTCATTCATCGTCGATGACAATTGGAATAGTTGTGAAAAAAGCTTTTGCCAGTGGGACACGCGTCTACTTATGTCGGTAAAAGGCAGAAATGGCATCGCACATGGCTATCTGCAGACACCTGGATCCGGATCGATTAGCGTACAGCAATCAAGGCTCGGATTGTAGCCTCAGCGGTAGAGAGAACCGAGGTAGAAGCCCAAAACTGTGCAAAGAAGAAGGAAGTGCAGCGTAGTATGAGACGTGACAAACGTCAGCATATCAACTCACTGAGAGCTGAAGAAGCAGCGAGTAAGTGCGACAGTAGGACTGTTTGTAGTATTACTAAGGAGCTCATTGGTAACCGGAACTCCAAACAACACCCAGTGAAGAGTCTAGGCGGAAACCTTCTGATTTCGGATGAGGACCAGCTCATTAGATGGAGAGAACATTTTGCTACAGTGCTACAGACAATGGCCGTATTATCCCGAATTCCGAATTTCAAGCGTTTGCTACATTCGCTTATACGAACACCTTGGGATAGTGAACAATTTCGCGGGAGTGGAAAGGGGGTATGATCATTAAGCTTCCCAAAAAGGGTAACTGGAAAGGTATATGCGTTCTTCCAGCCGTAGCCAAAATCTGGAACGATTCAGAGAGCATTTAGATGCAAGTCTCGATGTCGAACAGGCAGGCTTTCGCGCTGGATGTTGCTGCATCGACCACATAAACACCTTATAAATCATAATCGAGCAGTGCGTTGAGTACAGATCTCCGCTACATTTGCTGTTTATCGACATCGAGAAGGCTTTCGAGAGATTGAATCGAGATGCTATCTACTTCGCCTTGCACAGGAGAGGCATCCCAGAAAAACGGTAAGTGTCACATGATGATAAGGTGTCGGAGGATTTTGAAGTCTAAAGTGGAGTACATCAAGGGTGTATATTTTCGTACAGTATTGTTCTTGGTGGTTATCAGTGATGTACTCCGTGCAGCATTGACGGAAGGCAACTATGGAATTCAAACAAAGCAGGGCTTAAAATAAAAACAGCCAAAACAAAAGCCCTGAGCACTTCTAATACCAGCGCTCAACTTAATATCGCCGAGCAAGAAGTCGAGAAAGTTGACAACTTCCTAATCTAGGAAGTGTGGTCTCAGCTATTCGCGGTGGCACCGAACTGCATGTGTGCAACAGAGTCGGGAAGGCTAAGTCTGCGTTCGGAATCCTATCCAAAATGTGAAGAAAGATTTTTATCAGCTTAAGAACCAAGCTGCGACTGTTCTGCTCCAACGTAGAATCAGTGCTGCTTTATTAGTGCAGTACCTGGAAGGTTGACACCATTAACACGCGCAAGCTGCTAGTCTTCGTAAATAAATGTTTGAGAATCAACTTGAGGATTTTCTGGCGGACCGTATAACCGTATAACGGGCCAAGAACCCATAAACATTACTATACGAAGGAGAAAGTGACAGTGGATTGGATACACCCTACAACGTGAAGACAACTCCATTGCGTAATATGCTAAGTAGTGAAATTCGTTCACCCAGGCAGTCAGAATAGCGGGACGCCCTAGGCAAACGTGGCGCAGAACAGTGAAGGAATTGAGCTCTTTAAGAATGAGTTGGATCCAGCTCCAACGCGTTGCAGAACTCTGAACAAGATGACGGCCTATGACCCCCGAGGGGTTAAAGGATCTAAGTAAGTAGGTAAGAACGTCATTCAATTTACCAATAATTTATGAACCATCTTGTGCACAAATGGCATGATGAGTGGTGACACAGGCATTAAAAATTCTTGAAACAACAACCGGAAAGCCCAAGCTAAGAATTATTTTTGCCAACCAGTACGCAAACCTTATCTAAGAAGCTCATTTTTGTATTTTATTACAAAAAGATTTGAATCAACTTTAAGTACAAAATTCGAAGCATATTTATCGAGCAGATCATAGAGGCTTGTTAGTTGAGACTTAAGCCTAAGACTGCCACAAGGGCCATTCAGTGCAGTACAAAAAAGTACTTCAAGAGAATCAAATCCTAAACCTCAAAAAAAAAAAAATTCTACCCACACTACTACTTGTTCATTTTTCTCAACTGTCAAATTCATCACAAAGTCATCTAAATTCTCGTAACACTGCTCCCATTTTTCCGGATTGATTCGTAAATCGAGGTTCGATAAACGAGCATTAGAAGTTATAAGTGTCTATCCCAATCAAGCTAATTCAGATCACAAAATTTCGATAAGTATTGTAGTCCAAAACTGTCCTATTGAACCGTTCTACCATATCGTCAGATTGGGGGTGAAGTGGATCTTCAGTCAGATTTTCAGCTCGAAGACATCGAAAAAAAATGTTCGCCAAACAACTCCATCCTGGATGGAGAGATTTTCCCACATGATCCTGTAAGCCTTGACATCTGGGTGCAAGTGCCGTATCTCTTCCTTAGGCGACCTATTCTCAGCGAACAACCACGCTCTAATTACTCCAGCATCATTTTTCTCTCTTAGCAAAATTTTCCGGTATAACATCATCATCACATTCCAATGCTTGCTTCCAGGACGATGTTGAATTGTGAACTCAAGACGCCAAAAATACAATGCATCAAGCCACTTGACTTTCGTGCTCTTTAAAGTTTAACAGCCATCGTAACGAAGCATTGTCGTTGCGGACGCTGAAAGAACGCCCAAGCAGATACGGTTGTAAATTTTTAATGCATTAGATAACTGCCACTAACTTCTTTCTAGTAACAAAGAAGA
Source organism: Brachypalpus laphriformis (assembly GCA_945910035.1). Classification (NCBI taxonomy): domain Eukaryota; kingdom Metazoa; phylum Arthropoda; class Insecta; order Diptera; family Syrphidae; genus Brachypalpus; species Brachypalpus laphriformis. The sequence goes on from OX246753.1 coordinate 44,069,524, forward strand.
AGTTTATCTCTGGTTTGCTATATGTTTTGCTATAAAATTTGCTGAACTTGTCCTCATGAGAAGTTTCGGGTCTGTAAAAGGACCGTGCCACATGCGAACTGGCTGGCATCTTTGCCCAAGATAAATGGATCCTTTAACCATAAAAGGAGCCGATATGTCTTTTTTTCAAATTGCTCTTGGCACCTGAGGCTCCACACAAAAAGTTGATTTTATTCCATGAGCCTCATTAGTGGCTTGACTATTGCAGAAAACCACGGAATAAATCACCAGTATTAGGCACAGAGTCCCAGAAACGACAGAACGTCCAATTCTAACGCCAGGAGTAGCCCACTTGAAACCCATCGAGGGTGTGGCTTATGCCAAGTTCCGAGACTCCATGTCGCAAAAACTTCCCACTGCGTTAACAGAGGACACATTTGCAAACGAAATTTTTAAACCAGCTGTTGATATTCTTTCGAATACTGTTTGAAGGTTTTCTAAAAGCACAACTGCCGATTATACGATTATACTTCCAATTCTACTTGCCAGTACCCAGATTTTAGATCGATCGTAGCGAACCACTAAGAGTCCGTCTTTGTTTGATTACTTAGTCTGAAATAATGAACAGAGAATCTTTGAGTCTTTGAAGAAAAATGTTGCTATTAAGACTACCACTTGAAAGCATACATTGAAAATCAACTGGGAATCTATATTCTCTTAAAATATCGACTCCCATAATGCAATCTTCCATAATTTCAGCAGCGAATACACTTGTGCTAAAGCAATTAGTTCCCATGCGGATGGTTACTTTGGTAGTCCCATGGATAGGAGTGAGATCGCCAGTAACGCCACGAAGCAAGAAATTAGCGTCGATAAATGAACAAACTTCTCTTCAAGACGGGGCAGTAGGCAAAACCATACTTCCTGGAATTATTAAACCATTCCAACTTTCCATGGTATCAGTGATCGGTGATGTAGGGAACATTTTGTTTTTTCCGAGGGTAGGTGAAAATCTTCAACAAGACACTATGAGGATCGCTCCCTTCAAAACAGAGTTGTTTTGGCGGGGGGCCTCAACCTGGGCCTCAACCAACAAGCCTCTCCATTTAGGTCGGTCCTTAGCTAATTACCCCAATTGCGCACTTCAAGTTGGTCGAGGTCCCCTTGAACTTGTGCGCGGTACCTATGGCGAGGAGGACCTCGACTGCGTCGTCCCTCGGGGTGAAAGTCGAAGACTCTGCGGACCGAAGCCTTGGTGTCCATTCGCTCTACATGTCTTAGCCATCATAAACATCCAATACGCAGTTTTATAACTAGGTCAATGTCGCTGTACAGCTCGTATAGTTCGTTATTGAATCTTCTCCTTCAAAACCCGTCAACGCAAACAGGACCGAATATCTTACGAAAAACTTTTCTCTCGAAGCGACCGAGGATATCTTCATCCTCTTTTAATAAAGTCCATGTTTCAGCGCCGTAAAGCAGGACTGAGATGATCAGAGTCTTATACAGAGTCTCCTTAGTTGTTCAAGATAAAGCTTAACTGTTGAATTGCCTTATAAGCCCAAGAAAGCACCGATTGCCGAGAGATATTCTTTGCTTGATGTCTGCGCTGATGTCGTTTTCGAGGTTATAGCTGCCCACGGTGACGTTCTGTCCAATTTCTCGATGTTGGTTGTCCTTTCTTGTTGACAGCATATACTTGGCTTCGCCCCCGTTTATCGCTAAACCCATTTTGGCCTCTTCTGCTTCAATGCTTGCAAACACATCGGTAACAGCCCGCTGATTTCTTCCAATTATGTCTATATCGTTGACGTATGCAAGCAGTAGTACGGACTTTTGATAGATTGTGCCTCTGGTGTTGGCTTGCGAGTTCCGCACAATACGTTCAAGTACAATATTAAAAAAGTCACATGACAGCGTGTCACCTTGTCTAACACATTTTTTGACATCAAAGGTCTCGGTGAGGTCATTACCGACCTTGATGGAGCAGCGAGCGTTCTCCATCGTCAGCCTGCACAGACGGACAAGTTTGGCAGGGATGCCAAAACTAGACATGGCTCTATAAAGCTCTTCTCTATAGATGCTGTCATAGGCGGCCTTGAAATCGATAAAGAGGTGGTGAGTATCGATTTGGAATTCTTGGGTTTTCTCCAGGATCTGCCGAAGTGTGAAGATTTGATCGATGGTGGACTTTCCTGGCCTGAAACCGCACTGATAGGGTCTAATCAGGCTGTTGATAAAAGGTTTCAGGCGTTCACACAATATCGCAGAAAAGATCTTGTATGCGATGTTGAGGAGACTGATGCCCCTATAATTGGCGCAGTTGAGGGGGTCTCCTTTCTTGTGGATCGGGCAAACGATGCTGAGATTCCATTCATCAGGCATACACTCGTCTGACCAAATATTAGAAATGAGTTGGTGTATGCACTCTACCAATTCATCCCCAGCTGCCTTGAAAAGTTCGGCCGGTAAGCCGTCAGGTCCAGAAGCCTTGTTCGATTTTAGCTTAGATATTGCTATCCTCACTTCGTTTTTGTCAGGTGGACGGAAATTTTGATTGTCATCGTCTATGTTGAATGGTTCTGCCTGACAGCGGTATATTGATCTTCGTCGCCGTTATACAGTCTGCAGAAGTAGTTTTTCCATATTCTCAGCACCTACTCTGGTTCTTGCTTCGAGGTTTCCATTTTCATCTCTACAGATTTCTATATAGATTTTGCTTCTCTGACACATCCTTTTTATCTTTTTTGTTATTTTTATCTTATCGCGGAGCGACTCGATGTCCTGCATAACGACTATTGCAGAAGCTGCAAGGACGAAGAAGAAATTGAATCTGTTCCTCACCTGTTGTGTGACTGTCCTGCCCTATCCGTCAGAAGAATGAGAACTCTTGGTACTTATTTCTTCTCGGGGCTGGAGGACTTGGGTAATATTGAGCTGATAGACCTCCTGAGATTCATATCACTTTCTGGGTTCTTTCTGGTTCTAACTGCGGACTTTCTTTACAGCGTTTCCATGATTAAATGAGTGGGCACAATGGCTCCCTTACTGTTGGTCTGAGTGAGCAGTGACTCTTTGCCACAATGCACCCACCTCCCTAACCTAACCTACCTTTTGGTAAAACTTACGCACATTTTTCCTGGATTATAAGCTCTCAATGTTCTCCATCGCGCGCTTTTTATAAATTTTCTTCTTCTTTTGGAGAAGCCGATGTTCTTCCCGTCTCTTTTGCTCGTAGAGCTTACGAGCAGCTCTCGTCTTCCTTTGCAGCCCCACTTTATATGCCTCTTGTTTTGCTGCATGCACTCGTCAGCACTCTTCGTCAAACCAGGGGTTTCGCGGTGGTGGGCGAGTGAAACCCAGCACATAAGTCACGGCCTTTCTGATGGCATGTTGGCAGCGTTGCCACTGGTATTCGGCACTTGATGTTGGCGGCATAGGGGTAAATAAGATATTTCGGGATACACTTAACACTGGCAGTAGCTTGGTCATATGGCTCGAAAAATTGTTCGCTCTGTTGGATGATTGATATGTCCATGACGTCAGTGGTCGCGAAAAACAATACCGTGAATCAGAAGCAAAGACAAAAGTAACAAAAATCTCCCAAGTTATCTGGACGCCACCCCCGGACTTTCTGTGGACCATTAACAACTGAGCTTCAAACCACTACACCAAAATTTTCTCTCTCTCTATCTACGCACTGTGGAAAAACATGTTAAGGGTATTCGTAACCCCTTGAGTGCGCGTAGCGAAGTCAGCTTTTCCACGTCTTCTCGTTTCCCACATCATCATTGTCAAGTTGATTGATCTTTATATACTTATCTATTATTAATGCGTGAACAAGAAATTTATCGTACATTTTTTTAGTATTTATTATAAAAGGAGAGGAAGGAAACTTATATCATTCTAAAGATGCTTATATGTGCAGGAAAAAAAATCATATGCGTGTTACCATTAAGTCAGGTAAAATAGAGTGAATATACACATATTATTTCCTCATACAAAACACTTTAACCAATTAAATGAAAGAATTTTGATCACGTTCATGGCTTAGATTCCTGTGCCTTCCCTGCACAGGAGAATATTACAAAAAAAAAATTATGCAAACAAATACATAGGGTTGTTTCTGTTTGTTTGTTTATTTCCCCTTGGTCGAATTTCGACCAAACGCTATACTAGTATACATAAATGGTTGCAGCGTAGCAATCGATGACATTACCACTACGTAGCAACAATTAATACACTCCAATATAATTGTATTTACTTATCGATAATTCCCAATCACTAAAGGAACGTCACACATCTAGTTTTGAACTTTCCGTAGAGCAACTACTTTAAAATAGTTTCTTCTCAAAAAAAGACACTTTCCCAGTAATGTGTAATTTGAAGTGAAAAGATATGAAAGTCCTTCTATTCAAATGCCGCATAGTGCCATTTAGTAAAGTACTCAGGAACAGTTTCTTGTGTCTGACCCAGTTTACCCGGACTTTACTTTAACTTAATTAACTTTGACTCAACCTCCAACAGACCCCCACTGGGTCAAAAGTTTTTAGACATTCAACTGGTTCACATACACTGGGAGTTTCAAGTCCAAGGACCCACAAGAAACTTCAGGGAAATGGTGAAGAATAATTGAAATATTCTGGTGAGTTAAGATGGCTATGTAATAGTAATAGCCTTACGCTATTCTGCGCACCCTGTGTGTGTGTGTCTTCGGATCTTTTATGATACTGAGAGCAATTTAGGCAAAATAATTATATTACAATTTTGCAACTACTAAAGATGGAAGGTAAAGACGGGGTGAAATGTTCTAAAGGACTCTCCAGTGCCAGCGTTTGTTTGGAATTGTACTCACAATAAATTAAAGCTCCGGTACAGGTGAGGTTGGTTGGAATGGCTTCATGAGTTGGTCCCACTGTGGAAGGATTTTCTATTAAGTTGGGAAAAACTTTTAAGCTCCGACAAAGGGTTGTACTTATTTTTGAATTAAATGTGTACTCCTTCCCAAATTTTTTACTGTATCTAAGTAACAAATAATAAGGACAATCTGCCACAAAAGTTACAAAATCCCTTTCGCAAACAGCGAAAAAGAAATTTAAGTTGAAAAATATGAAATTTATTTCTGCCACCCACACTGGACCGTTGCCACAAACTTAGACCAATGTCTATCCAATCCATCGAGATGCAAACATATAAATAAGACAACATACTCCGAAGGACCCCACGGCGAGAGGAAGAAAATCCAACGAAGCACCCAGCAATTTTCAAAATAAGATCCTATCCGAACCACCTCTAGCTATATCTTACTCAAAATAGTCTTTTTACATTAACTTTAGGCCTACTCTCTCATATTCATACTACGACAGACAAAACTCCTTGAGGATTCAAAGGTCTGCTTGGCATTCCCACCCAAAAAAAAAAGGGTAAACAACATCGTCCTCTGCCTAGTTAGCATACTACACAACGAAGTAGCATCTCAGCCTGAAGGACATTTTACCGCATCTTTATGCCATCACCAATCAACAACAGAATTGAAATCAGGTGCTTTTTATATCCTTTTCCATGATATCCTAAAGCAGTGTTTGGCTTATTTGCGGAAAATTCCCCAAAGGACAAAGAGGAGCGACCAACGTCAATTTATATGCAGGGTGGCCAGGACGAACGATGTTGTTTTTGTTTTTCTCCTCACAAGCTATTGTTCTTCCATCTGTCCGGGGATAGTCGTATGATTTTTTTTTTTTTTAGTAAGTTAATGTCCTCTTCGGAGGCACCGTTGATCCTACGAGTATGAGTACGCGAGAACAGGATCAATTTATGGATGAGGACATTTTTCTTCTTGTTTGCCCATCGTATTGTCATCGGATGGAAATTGATGCTAGGAGATTTCCTTTAAAGTCTTTGCCAACCATTTATAATATGTATTATTCTGTTGTTGACAAGAACATTCGGCAGGATACACTTGGGAATACCCTGAGGGAGGATGGAAAAAATTGTTTGCAATTTACTAGACTAAGTACCACTGATGCATGTTGTTTCGTTGTTGCGCTTTGCAATTGATATTCATGAGGATAATGTCCTTCTGTGCAAAAAACAAAAATTGAAAGGGATATGCAAATTTTGTGAAATGGATTCAAATGGCGATGTTTAGTAAAATAGATGCTTTGATGGGAAATTAAGGATGCAGAGCATATTATGCTGACCGTTGCTCCTCCTGTGTTGCCTATTTATTGCAAATTGAAATTCGATTGACGTGTCTCTATTTTGTTAAACAGGATGTGCATTTGGGTGCTTTGAACTAAGATTTGGATAGACAGTATAGGATGACACGAAATGGAAATTAATGATGCAGATACTGAGCTTATTGGAACAGAGGACCAAGATTTGTGTGGAAAAACTGAGAGATATGAATGATATCTCTGATATTAATGGCTCTCACGTCTATACCGGTACAAATGGACCTCTTGTTGCAAGTGATTGCAATTCTGTGTGGTTTCCGAATAAAACTTTTTTACTGAGTACCTTCCTTTCCAGAGATCAGGAGCATCCTTTAATTGCATAGACCTATCATAGTCCGCATTTGATAGCTGAATATCATCAACAGTATAGTCCTCTCAAACCGAACTTCAGCACGCACTCAAAAGGTTTGTGCGATGGAATGTGATGCTGGAATGAAGATCAACGTGAACAAAGCAGAAGTAATGGTCGTTTCTAAAAAACCCATTTAGTGCAGTCTGCATGCTCGTTCTATCTTCCAACACTCGCCTATGGTCATGAAACTTGGGTAATGACCCAAAGAATAAGATCGCGGATACAAGCTGCCGAAATAAGATTCGTTCGCGGTGTTGCTGGAATAACTCGCAGGGATCGAGTGCGTAACACTAGAATACGCGAGGCGCTCAATGTTGAGCAGCTACTTCTCCAAACGGAACGATCTATGCTTCGATGGTTTGGTCGCGTAGTGCGTATGCCCCCAGACCGGCTTCCAAGACGTGCCATGGTTGCCATACCATCAGGTAGACCTAGAAATAGAGAGGACCAAGTCCGACTTCTTTCCTGGAGTCGTCTAGATATTTCTCCTGATGAATTGGAATCAATGGCGGAGGATCGAGAAGGATGGAGGGTCCACCTGAGTGGGCGCCGTGGCGTAAGTTGTTAGTGTGTCGGATCACTACGCATGAGGTTCCAAGTTCGAATCCCAGAAAATACCAAAAAAGTTTTTTTCATGGTCCCACCTCTCGCGAGCGTCTGACAAACATCCGAGAGTATTATTGTCACGAAAAAGCTTCTCAAATCGCCGTTCGGATTCGGCATTAAACTGTAGGTACCTTCCATTCGTGTGAAAAATATAACGCACACAACATGAGTGGTTGCGAGAAGCTAGGCCCTGGCACTTTAAAGAGCTGTTGCGCCAAATATTTGTTTGTTTGTTTGTCCACCTGAGCATCCTACCCCCGCGACCCTCATGAAGGATTAGCGGGCCATTGAAAATGTATGTATGTATGTATGTATATATCTATGTATGCTCCAATTTACGATTTTTGAAGAAGAAGAAAAACTAATTGTTTATTATAAATAATTGATATATGTATATAGATTTTCTATATCTTTGTTGAGAATTAATTTGGTAAGCTAGACATATTTTACGAAGTCTGTAAATTGTAAAAAAAAGCATTGTTATCAAAACAAAACGTGTGATATTTTGCCTCAATAAAAATGAAATAAATGAATGTGTCGCAAGGAGGCGTATAGTAAGACTTACTGACACAGAAGCAAGATATTTGGCTATAGATGCCCTTTCTCATCAATTTTCTAACCAGAATGTAACAGAAGGTTCTGTTTCTACATAGCCGTTGCTATAAATTCTTTCCCAGGTTATCAATTTATCGATTTACGCGACCAAAAGTATTGAACCACTAACCACTTTTTGAGAGCTGTGCCAGTCCCATTCGATCTACAATGATGACGTAGGTCCTAAATTGCAATTTTAAAGTTAAGTTTCATAAATTCAGTTTGATGTGTTGCAACATAACGGTCATCAGAACCAAACGCTATTTAAAAGCAGGAATTAGTTTCTAGAATTCAAACGATTCTTACTGCACAAAATTCAAACCCAAACTTCGAAACTAGACAAAATTGGAAGTATAAAGCCAACCATTGGGTTAGTTGCCCATCTATGTACAATACGTTGTTATCATTTCAATCTTAATATCTCTACCGAATTCCAACAAATACATCTGAAAGATTCTCTATGAATTTCGCTATCCAATCGCGATCATTAAATTTTTATTTTATTTTTTTTTTTTTGTACAAAACTTAACACATCGAACTTTCCACCACAAGCTCTAGTATTTGCTGGTGCAACTAAAGTTTGAATAGCAAAAAACAAAAAAAAAAGTTTTCGGTCTCATCATTAAAAACTTCTTCCGTTATTTAATTTCAAAAGTTCCCTTCCGGGGTTTATCACACACACGTCCTGCAAAATCCTGTCGGTTGGTTGGTGAGTTTCTCTGCAACTTTCTAACTCCTACATTGTGTGTTGGTCTTTGTTTGGTGCCGGGCATGGGTGGGCACACCATAAACTTTGCTCCTTAAGCATCGAAAGTTTCAATATTTGCATCGGAAAATGATTACACGGAGGTAATTTGAATTTACTCGGGGGCTTACAAAAGGGACAAACGTAAGTAAGCAACAAACATACCCACCAACCCTTGCGAGTAGAATGTTAAGTCCCAATCCCAGTACTCTACAAATCCCAAGTACCTCTGTACTCTCCTCGTATCTTATGGCATGGAGTGCTAAAATTGAAACTTTAAGGGCCGGAAAGAAACACACAAGCTAACTGACACATATAGGAAGTCGGTGCCAGTTGTAGGTCCTTAAGCGTAATCAAGAATGTGTTGCTTAGTTATTCATTGGTTTCGTGTTTTAGACGATCGTATTCGACAGCAAATCTGAATATATAATTGGAATTTGTCCAAGATAGAGAAGAACTGCCGAGGCCTGTTTCAAGGGATGTTTTTACTGGGGAGGTTGCCATACGAGGTATCAAATATAGCAACACATACACATTTTTTAGGGAGTTTCTCTTTCATCCTTGTGCAGTTGTTCGAAACGGCAGTGGCATTGGTTTTCCTATTGATTACCATTTGATATGTATGTTCAATTAAAGCACAAATACGGTGTCGGTCTTTGAAAAACAAAGAGTCCTCGTTGGGCATGCATATAGTTACAGTTTGGCTTATCTGTTTGTGGGTCATGCAAAGGAGGAAACACAACAATGGGTTGTTGCCGTGATGGTGTCTTTTGTATGGTCCGTTTCTGACATGGGAGCACGATTTTAAGCATATCAAGGACATTTCGGTTAAAGGAATAGTTATCGAGGAATCGATGGCCATAGAAAGAAATACCATAGTGTTGAGGCAATAAATAGGAGTTTATCTGTTTAATATAGAAGAGATAATTAGAAAGTAGAAACAAAAAGCAGGGATGGAATGCGATGGCATATTTGGCATGTCCGCCTGATACGAGTAGTAGCGAATTGTGAGTAAATAGTTTGATTAGATGAATAACTTTCTTTTTTTTGTTATTTAGCTTGGCTTACATCATACGCCATTATGATGATTAAATAATCACACTTCGCCACTGTGGTTAAATGTGTTCAGCGATGAGTCTCATTTGTGGCTTAACGGATTTCTTAATAAGCAAAATTGTCGCATACAGAATGAGACCCTGCAGACCCCATCACATCCAGGAAAATTCTCAGTTCAACTCCGATGGCATCATCGGACATTATTTCTTAAAAAATAAGACCGTAGCGTGCATTTAGCTCAAAGGAGATCATTGCTGGGCCATGAATATTCCTTTGAAAAAATTGATGAAATTGCTCTGGACTATGTGCGATACGGTGCGGCGACTAAAACCATCGACCTATTAACGCTGCGAGTGTATCACGGTGATTACAACAAAAGTCATCCCCCAGAGGCCAGTGTATCACCAGTGATCACATCAAAAATCTTTCTGTCAGTTAACCTCCAAGATTGAGCAATTTGATAACCTGTCGACTATTTCCTGTGGATCTGGAACATGATATACTGATATGATAAATCAGCCACAAGTATTGACTCCTTGCAAGCTAACATTGTTCATGTTATTCTTGACATGCGGATCCCATGTTCTAATGTTAATGCCAAGAATTTATCTTTCAAATAAAAAATGTTTTTGATTAGAAGGAAATTTCTTGTGTTATATAAGGCTTTCAAAAAACAAATCCTTTATTTAGTTTCGAAGATATTATATATTTGATATACTATGCTTTAATAGTAGGATGTTTGTTTGGGAAAAAGTATTAGCTCCAGTGAATTATTCTACATTTTGTAGAATATTTAAATCAAGTCCAATGAACAGTTGATTGGGGAACAAGGCATATTAGTTACATACATACATACATAATCCGTTCCTCTTTTACCCTAGGCTGTCGAGGTTACTCCTGTCTTCCGTCTTCCTCTCGTTCACAAATTTCTTCCAGTTGGATCTGTCTCTTGCTATCGTCTTGCCCGAGTTCCACGTTTGTCCCGCTGCTTCTAAAATAGTTTCCAGCGTCCTGTTCCACGATGTTTTGGGTCTTCCTCTCCTGTTTTTCCCTGCTGCTCTCGCCTCCCAAATTCTTTTCACTGTGTCTTTGCATATTAGTTAATCCAATCAAATCTCTACAGAATTTTGACAGAAAGCGAATCGCTTGCTAATACACTTATAAAGGCGCAAATCAATCCAAATAAAGGTTGCATATATCAAATAGAAAACGTTATTAAATTTTTATGTTAATATTTAATAAATTGTTTGCGGAATTCCGACGATTAAATAAAAAGTTAAATAATAATTAAATTAAAATAAAGAATTCTGTTAACGTTAACTTGTGTCATTATTTCCAATTTAATATAGCTTTAACGTCAAATTGTTGTTGTTTTATTGTGAGCATAATACGCCTACAGTAGCATGAACTTTATTCATCCTAAGCGTTGCACAAACTCGACATCGTTTCACTGACAGGATGTGAAGAATTTTTTGCTTGCATGAGGCTAAGCATTTCGTACCCATTTTAAGGCTTCAAATTACTTTAATTTATCAAATGAACGTTTCGCATTTGTAATTAAAAATGCCAGTTCATTCCCTTACTTGATTAAAATCGTTAAGCATTTTTTGGAATTATTCAACCGACCGTACGTACGAATACATACGTAAAATACACATCACGTTCACGTTTTACATTTCAAAAGTGAAAGATAGCATTTTTCAATAACCATAAAAGTTACAATGATCTCGTAAATATTTTAAGCACTCCATGGCTGACATGTTAAAAACATTCAATTAAATGATTTGAGAATTTATTAGGTACTCAAAATATATGTTTGAAAATATGTACGTTCGACAGAAGAGCGGACAGATTAAGTGCGATATGTGCAAATACGATTTCATTCTATGACCACGTTCGTACACTTTACATATTCTATTGTATTGCAATTACTTATGAAATAATAATTCTCACTCAACGGGAATATTTTAGTTCAGGTATTTGAAACTATCCCGGGTTTGTACTTTCCAGTTACTATAAGCTGATTTGATGTCAAAAATTCAAATCCGATTACGAAACTATTGTAATTTCCGGTGTTCATTTTAGAAGTGAATATGGTTACGACCAACTAACTTTCGATGCGCGTACATAATTTCGCCCTCTCGTGTAATTATGTTAAAATCCTTCATCTCGATTCCATTGAACCCAATTATCGTAGAAACATTCTCTTTTACTGTTGTAGCAAGGGTGTCTCTCTCAATTGAGGCGCTTAATTCAATTCGTTTACCGAAGTTGCAAAGAGCTAACCAAAACCAACCCCGGTCACTACTGGACGAATAGCTTGTTAGATTCAGACCGTCCTGGGGTATCCTTTCGTAATTAACATTTGTCTTCTCTGAAGGTTTATTTGATTGCTGAGTTTTGATAGAAATAGTCAAATCAGTGGATGAAAGTTAATAAGTTACTTTCGTAGAGTGGTTGACCTTGAATCCAATTAATTCAATGTAGAGTTCGGGATAAGTTATAGGGGATAAAAGTCAGATGAGTTAATGAAAATGATGCCTTCAGTTCAAAAGCCAAGGTAAATCAAATTTATTATTTACGCGACAAATACTGTTCAAAGTTTTCGAATGATTCTACAAGGCACAGATTAGATCTTTTCAAAGTTTAAAGTGCTTGTGTATTGAGACAGAGTAAGCATTTGCTTAGAGATTTCAAAGAAAATGTAAATTGTGTCTCGTGCCATACATAATCGAATTTCAACTTTACGTACGAATTCAATTTTTATATTTAATAAGAATTTCGACACCGCTTTTGCTTAATCCTGCAATTTGCTGCGTTAAAAAACGGTGGCAGTGATGTGTCAACATGAATAAATTTGCGTTGCATATCCAACGATGACCGAATTTTATTATCCCCTAAGAGTATGTGATTGAATTTTATAGATTGGGAGAACGGGAAATATTTAGTTTTCTGCTGCAGTACTCTCTTTATATGCCTGCGAATATATTCTGAAATACCAAAATGCAAACTTAAGTTTGAGATACACACATTCGAAACTCAGTTTTCTATTGCATATCACCTGGAGCCAGTACTCAGTATGTGCCTGAGAGTATATAATAAAATATAAAGCAGACACCCAGTGTCTTCCAAACATGTGTCAATTACTAAAGTTTGAGATACACACATTCGGAACTCAGTTTTCTATTGCATATCACCTGGAGCCAATACTCAGTACGTGCCTGAGAGTATATCATAAAATATAAAGCAGACACCCAGTGTCTTCCAAGCTTGTGTCAATTACTAAAGTTTGAAATACACACATTTGGAATTCTGTTTTCTTTTGCATATCACCTGGAGCCAGTACTCAGTTTGTGCCTCAGAATATATCATGAAACATAAAATAGCAACCCAATGTCTTCCAAAGATGAGTCCATTACTAAAATCTGAAATATAATACCTACGTCTTCTTCGGTAACCCTCCCACTTCATCGAATTTCTACTGATCCGCCTGTGGGATTCGCCTATTTGACCTCAGAAAATATCGGCAGGCTTCCTGATTTTGGATCACTTGGTTACTGTGGCCAATCAAATGCCGGTGTCGTTGAATTTGTGTGATCCAGAAGTTTATAGCCCTGCCTCTACTGCCTCACGATGTCTTTGGAACGTTCATTGATATTGCCTTTTTAACAGGGTTCAAATGATCTCTTCTTTGAACGTGGCAATACGAACTGAGCTAGTCGCGGTCTATTTTTTGTGAGATGGTTTCTTTGACGTAAAGGCTTCCACTAATCTTTGAACTTCGTATTCGATCATGCTTTGTCACTCCTGCTGTCATGCAAAGCGTCTTCATCTCAGCTGCCGTTAATTTACTATCATACTTTTTGTACATTCTACAACATTATGAACCGTATGTGAGCGCTGGATGCACAACTGAGGTGTAGAGCCTTCCTTTCAACTAAGGGGGCATATTTCTAACACAGAAGATAGCGGAGTTTTCCCGCCACTTCATCCACCCTACGCTTACGCGATGATTGATGTCATCATCACAGGTTGCTCACATCATACAAAATATTTGGCGCAACAGCTCTTTGAAGTGCCACGGCCTAGCTTCTCGCAACCACTCATGTTGTGTGCGTTATATTTTTTCACACGATTGGAAGGGACCTACAGTTTAATGCCAAATCCGAACGGCGATTTGAGAAGCTTTTTTGTGACAACAATACTCTCGGATGTTTGTCAGACGCTCGCGAGAGGTGGGACCGTGAAGAAACTTTTTGGTGTTTTCTGGGATTCGAACTTGGAACCTCATGCGTATTGATCCGACACACTAACCACTTACGCCACGGCGCCCACATTGCTCACATCATAGATCCCAGATATTTGAACTTTTCGCACTTGGGAAGCACTGTTCCTTCTTCTTCTTCCTTTAATCAGCGAGGTTATGATCCGAAAATAAGGCATCACAACCCTCCCACTTCAGCGCATTTCTACTGATCCGCCTGTGGGGTTCGCCTGGGAAGCACTGTTCCATTCAAATAAGTGTCTGGAATACGCCTGAGTTGATCAGAGAACGGGCAGCTCAAGTAATCTGTCCTTTTTTAACTAATACGATACCCGTTTCCCTCCAAAACGCTTCCCTGCTGCACCCCGACTTTGATTGGGAAATCGTCGGTTACTCTAGTGGGGTATCTTACTTTTGCCTTTGTTTGTAATACATACGAAATATTAAACAAGGTTTCAATTTACACATTTTTTTATCAACACTGACAACTTTTATTTCTTGCCATTTCATTGGTTTTTATCCAGGCTTGTATTCAAATTTCAAAGTTGTTTGAAGAAGTAAGGTAGGTATGCTACCTAAAACTATACCAAGGAGACAGTAAAAAAGTGCCAATGAAGAGAAAACTCAGATTGCTCTGAGTCTCATTCACAGCGGTACCGGTACCACATTCATAATAAAATGGCGTATGGATTTTAGAATACCCAAAAACACACCGATGAACTGTTTTAAAATGATTCATAACAAATATGTTGGTAAACCAAGGGTCCTTACAACGGAGGAGGAAAAGGCAATAGCCCATATATTTCAAGATCAGTTTTTATTATAGTGTAATATTCTTTCTGGGGTTCGTTTAAATAAAACCGTCTTTTGTGTATTTTAATCGTTTATTTATTATCAAACATTAACTTTACTTCAACTCAGTATTCAATCACTTTATATTAATTGTCGCTACAGATTTACTTTCAATACGTCGCTTGTTTTCACCACTGGTCGAATCTCCCTCTTGTAATTGCTGTATGCACTTATAAACAACTGTGTCGACGTTGGTTGTGGTATGGGTATTTATAGGAAATTGCAAGGGGTTCTAGAACATGCTAGATGTTTCTCCGGGTGAATTGGGGATCATGGAATATTGGGATATTGTGTGGAACAGTTGTGGAACGTAAGCACATCAGGTTGGAATATTTACTACTAGTAGGCAATAGATGTCGTTGCACAGTTTGAGATACAGTGTTTTAGTTTTTGGTACACAAACCATCCTGTAGTCAATGCTACAATAGTTTGATTTATACCGGAATCAAGGCTAGTGGCTTTTCTGTGTATATACATACATATAATATTGTAGCATTGACTACAGAATGGTTTGTATACCAAAAACTAAACCACTATATCTCAAACTGTGCAACGACATCTGTTGCCTACTAGTAGTAAATATTCCAACCTGATGTGCTTACGTTCCAACCTGGTGTGCTTACGTTCCACAATAGTTCCACACAATATCCCAATATTCCATGATCCTCAATTCACCCGGAGAAACATCTAGCATGTTCTAGAACCCCTTGCAATTTCCTATAAATACCCATACCACAACCAACGTCGAGACAGTTGTTTATAAGTGAATACAGCGATTACAAGAGATATCCGACCAGTGGTGAAAGCAAGCGACATTGTGAAAATAAATCTGTAGCGACCGTTTATTTTGAAATAAATAAAGAATAAAGTGATTGACTATTGTGTTAAAGTAAAGTTGGTGTTTGATAATAAATAAACGATTAAAATACACAAAAGAAGGTTTTATTTAAACGAACCCGAGCAAGAATATTACATTGGTGTCAGAAGTGGGATAAAACAAATTTTGTGTATTGCTTATTGCGTAAGTGAAAAAATAAAAAATAAAAATGGTTCGGAAATTACTAGAAGATTTGTCATTGCCGCAACTAAAGGAAGTACTGAGCCAGCGGGAGCAACCTACGACTGGTACGAAAAGAGAATTGATTATTAAGTTGCGGAAAATAGTGACGGACGAGGGTGCAGATCCTGAAACAGCTTTGTTTGACGTCGAAGAAGAACAAGTAAGTACGACGAGTGACATGTCGGCTTTAATGAAATTGCTATCTGACAAATTCGACGAACAAAAGAATTCTCTAGAAGCTAAGATCGACGAACAAAAGAATTCTCAAAATGAAAAATTCGAGAAGCTAGAAAATTCCTTGGCTGAGCAAAAGAATTTTCTAGACGCCAAGCTCGAGGAACAGAATAAACAATTTGAGAATTCTCTAGATGCCAAGCTGGATATGCAAAACAAGAAGTTCGAGATTCTCGAAAATTCCTTGGCTGAGCAGAAGAATTCTCTAGACGCAAAATTCGGAACAATTGAAGGACAATTCGAAAACGTACAGGCTAAAATTGAG
Source organism: Brachypalpus laphriformis (assembly GCA_945910035.1). Taxonomy (NCBI): domain Eukaryota; kingdom Metazoa; phylum Arthropoda; class Insecta; order Diptera; family Syrphidae; genus Brachypalpus; species Brachypalpus laphriformis. Next base: position 44,085,767 of record OX246753.1, read on the forward strand.
ACATTTGAAACAGCCGTTGAAGGAAGATTCGAGAATGTTGAAACAAAATTCGAGAGTGTTCAAACGAAAATCGAGACTGTCGAAGGAAGATTCGAGAATTTGGCAAAGGAACTCGAACACGTAAAGAAACAGAAAGTTCGGGAGTATTCAACCGACTGCCCGAGAAGGAAAGAGATGCAGCCTCCCGTTTTCGATGGGCAGATATCATGGCCGATATATAAGAGGCAGTTCGAAGCTGCGGCAACGACGAACAACTGGGACGATGAAGAGAGGTCCATTGCCCTCACGCTTGCGCTTAGAGGTTCAGCTGCAGAGCTACTACAAACTATTCCCGAGGACAAACAACGCAACTACGATAGCCTGGTGAAAGCCATTGAAATGCGATTTGGGGACGACCACATGCAGCAAGTATATAGGGTCCAGTTGCGCAAAAGGTCCCAGATGAAGGGTGAGACGCTCCAGCAGTTACAAGCAGACATCGAGCGGCTGGCACATTTGTCCTACAAACGCCGGCGAGGAGATCATTAACGAGATGGCAACCGAAGCGTTTACCCATGCCATAGCTGATACTAAACTACAAATGGCAGTAAGAATGGCTGGAAAGAAAACGCTAGCCGAAGCTTTGGCGTTTGCTCTGATGATGAAGGCGGCAGACCAGGCGTGTCAGGGAATCCACCGTGTAAGGGAAGTAGCCGCCGTCGAATGCTCTTACCAGAGGATGGACGTCGAAGTCCGAAACAGCGCTCGCCCAGGACAAATTCGTTGCTGGAACTGCAACAAAAGAGGGCACCTACAACGGCAATGTAGAATTCTACCCAGCCACGGAGACTATCCACACTATGGTAATTGGCGACGTAATGAAATACCATCCAACAGGTATAACATCCATCCTGTTGGTCAGGCTTCCCGAAACCAGGAGTGGGGAGACCGCTCAAGAGCCAGTTTCGCAAGGCGGAAGTCGGATGTCGGAGTCGACGCCCCCAATACCACCATCCAGGTTCCCCAAACCAAAAATGCAGATGCCTTATCCCGGCAACCATGCGAGATCGACTGCAAGTATTGTGTGCGACAGGAACAGAAGAACCTTCTTTCAATCCAAAGGGTAGGAGCTGAGCCTATCGCCGGTTGGAGTGCAGAAGAAATCCGCAACGCTCAAAAGGAAGACCCAGACATCGAGCCGATATTAGCATGGAAGGAGTTTATGGAAAAGCCAAATGGACAAGATATCTCGGACAGGAGCCCCACTCTCAAGGCATACTGGGCTCAGTGGGACTCTCTTCATGTGCAAGATGGTGTACTGAAAAGGAAATGGGAAAGGCCGGACGGGAAAGATTTCATAATGCAGCTTGTCTTGCCGCGATCAAAAGTACACGAGGTGCTACGGGAGATGCATGATGGAGCATCCGGAGGTCATTTGGGTGCAAACAAGACGCTGGAGAAGGTGCGAGAACGTTTCTATTGGCTCAGCGCAAGGGAAGATGTAGAGAGTTGGTGCCGAAAATGCGTCGTGTGTGCCGCCAGCTAGGGACCCAGAACGAAAACGCGAGGCAAGATGCACCAGTACAACGTGGGTGCACCCTTTGAACGGATTGCCGCTGACATCGCTGGTCTATTTCCAGAAACCGACAATGGTAACCGTTACATCCTAGTCGTCATGGACTACTTCAGCAAATGGCCGGAAGCGTTCGCCATCCCTAACCAGGAAGCGAAGACCATCGTGGAACAGATCGTCAACAACTGGGTGAGCAGGTTTGGCGTGCCCATGGAACTGCATTCTGACCAGGGACGAAACTTTGAATCGAAGATATTCCAAGAGGTATGTCAACAACTAGGAATCAAAAAGACGAGAACTACCCCGCTTCATCCACAATCCGACGGGATGGTAGAGCGCTTCAACAGAACCTTAAACGAACATCTCTCCAAGGTCGTAGAAGACCACCAGCGCGATTGGGATCGACAAATTCCTCTTTTCTTGATGGCCTACCGAAATGCAGTGCACAGTGCTACTGGACATACTCCATCCGAAGTCTTGTTTGGTCGAGCAGTTCGGCTTCCTAGTGAGGTGAAGTTTGGATCCCCTAAGGATGAGCCCAAATGTGAAGAGGACTATGTGGCAGACCTCAGGGAAAGGATCCGAGACATACATCAGAGGACCAGGACGAGGATAAGGATACCGAGTGACCGCATGAAAACCAGGTACGACACAAAGGCAACAACGTCCAGCTTCCACGAGGGAGACCTAGTATGGCTGTACAACCCACACCGGCAAAAGGGGAGGTCACCCAAGCTGCAGCAAAACTGGGAGGGCCCTTATAAAGTGGTCACACGCATCAATGACGTCGTCTTCCGGATCCAGCGTGGAGTAAGAGGGAAGATGAAAATTGTCCACCTGGATCGTCTTCATCGTTACCATGGCAGTAATCCAGATGATCTTGTTTGGATGGTTTGTATACCAAAAACTAAACCACTATGTCTCAAACTGTGCAACGACATCTATTGCCTACTAGTAGTAAATATTCCAACCTGATGTGCTTACGTTCCAACCTGGTGTGCTTACATTCCACAATAGTTCCACACAATATCCCAATATTCCATGATCCTCAATTCACCCGGAGAAACATCTAGCATGTTCTAGAACCCCTTGCAATTTCCTATAAATACCCATACCACAACCAACGTCGAGACAGTTGTTTATAAGTGAATACAGCGATTACAAGAGATATCCGACCAGTGGTGAAAGCAAGCGACATTGTGAAAATAAATCTGTAGCGACCGTTTATTTTGAAATAAATAAAGAATAAAGTGATTGACTATTGTGTTAAAGTAAAGTTGGTGTTTGATAATAAATAAACGATTAAAATACACAAAAGAAGGTTTTATTTAAACGAACCCCATCAAGAATATTACAATATGATTTAAGTATTTAAAAAAAACTGATGTCAAATTTATGAGTTTTTCGGCAAACTTCACTTATTTGTGACACCCATTGGATGGCGATTCGTCAACAATATTTATTCTTTAAAACCGCATAATTTTTTAGTTTAGAAATTTTGTTGGGATTTTCTTTCTTGCATTATATTAGCTGCGTTTTGTTTTCCCCGTGAACTGGTTCAGCTCATATTTTTACACAGGATGCAAAAACAACAATTGAACCAGCACTTGAGCTGGTTCAATTTTCGTGAACCATAATTTCTAAATCCATATCTCACCACTAGATGGCTTTCCACAAAAAAAATGATATGTAAAGCTAGACAGCTCTGCTGAATGGCAAAAGTAAATCATAGTTATTTGTTTTATCCTCACTTTCTGACATAAGTATTTAAAAATACTTAATTATTAAACAAATATAAAAATACTTAATACTTTATACTATACACTTTTCTCACTTCGATTTCCATTTTTCCGCCATTTTTAATCCATATGAAACGTCAGTGTGTAGCTGCTGCTACCAACTTCAGAAAATTAAATTTCCATGTGAACCAGGAGCGTTTTTTTATTTTGAGTTGAACTAGTTCAGCTCACGAGGATAACAAAACGCGGCTATTGTAGCATTGACTCAAAGTACTGCATGGTTTGTGTACCAAACTTAAACACTGTGTTCCTAACTGTAAGCGACGCCATCTATTCCCCAAACCTGCTAGCGGGAAATATTCCCGCCAAACCGGAGGTGCCAATGTTCCACAATTACCACACGATGTTCCAATTATTCACAATCATCAATTCACCCCTAGTGACATTTAGCATGTTCTTGAACTTGTATAATACACATACCACAACCACCGTCGGTACAGTTGTTAATAAAGTGAATACAGCGATTGAAAGAGATACTCGACCAAGTGGTGAAAATAAGCGACATTGTGATTGAAAGCAAATCTGTAAAGACAGTTTAATTTGAAATAAATAAAGAATAAAGTGATTGCATGTTGTTTTAAAGTAAAGTTGGTAATTAATAATAAATAAGCGGTTGAAATACACGAATGACAATTTTATTTAAGCAAAGAATATTACAATATTATAGCATACTTCCTGGGAGTTATTTTGCAATAATTAAGGATTGATTTGCAATTGCGTTATTTGCTTATTACAAATTGTTTGTAATGTTTTTTCTAGCTTATAAAGTGGGAATTAAAGTAAACTGCAATTTAGCTGCATATATACCTGGAAAAACCGTTCATTTTATAGGCCTTTTTCGAAATTTAATTTGCTTTAAAGTTCGTTAATAATATTTTTCGCACCAAATGGCTTTCATTTTGGCGTTTAGAAGACCATTTAACCATTCAACTTTCAAACTTTCTTTTGTCAGAGGTTTTTCGACATTTCAGGGTTTCTTTTATACGGAAAGGAACTACCACACCTTTCTTTCTTTTAGATATTGCAGCATCTACAGCCAATACTGCCATCATGCCCAGCAGTTTGTTCCACTTTTCACATTCCACAATTCACCCGTAGTGACGTCTAGCATATTCAAAAATGTTCTAGAGGTTCTTTCATTTGGTATAAGCACATACACCACTACCAGAGAAGACACAGTCGATGCAAGTGAAAATATAGATGAATAAGTGCGATTACTACTTAGTTACTTAAGTGGCGCTACCTGGAACCTGGGCCTCAACCAACAAGCCTCTCCATTTAGGTCGGTCTTTAGCTAATTGCCTCCAGTTGCGCACTCCAAGTCGAGGTCCCCTTGAACTTGTGCGCGCCACCTATGGCGATGATTCCTTCTATTGCGTCGTCCCTCGGGGTTAGATTCGAAGACTCTGCGGGCCGGAGCGTTGGTGTCCATTCGCTCTACATGTCCTAGCCATCTCATACGCAGTTTTTTGACTAGGTCGATGTCGCTGTACAGCTCGTATAGTTCGTGATTGAATCTTCTCTCCCAAAACCCGTCAACGCAAACGGGAACGAAAATCTTAGGAAGAATTTTTCTCTCCAAGCGACCAAGGATATTCCTGTTTTAATAAAGTCCATGTTTCAACGCCGTAAAGAAGGACTGGGATGATCAAGATCTTGTATAGAGTCTCCTTAGTTGTTCGAGATAGGGCTTTTCTGTTGAATTGCCTTATAAGCCCAAAAAAACAACGATTGGCAAGAGTTATTTTTCGCTTGATTTCTGCGCTGATGTTGTTCTCAGCGTTTAAAGCAGAGCCAAGGTAGACAAAGTCCCTTACTACCTCGAAGTTATAGCTGCCCACTGTGACGTTTTGTCCAATTCGTCGATGTTGCTTGTCCCTTCTTGTTGACAGCATATACTTGGTTTTGCCCTTGTTTATCGCTAAACCCATTTTGTCCGCTTCCGTCTCAAACGGTAGTGCATGCGATCATATGAAAACACAAGCGTTTTCACTCAGCTGAGGCCTACCAACTCCTACTCTCAACCTCCACGCGGTGACAGCCGGGTGCCTAGTACCTTAATCCAAGAAATGGGTAACCAACCCCGTTTGGCGGATTCTTGGTGGCAGCAGATGAGAGAGGGGGGGAAGAGTGCTTTTCTCACTAGAGCACTTCTTCCTGTTCCAGGCGGCAGCGGACGAATTCCCTAGACGGAGTCAACGGTGGCGTCTATAGTTCCAGTTAGGTTGAACTTAGTGAATACCTTGCGCGAGCTGCTTCGACGTATTCGGATCACAGGTCGGTAAGGAATTTCCAATGTTGGTCAGGACATTGGAATAGAGATGGTGGCGGAGGAGCCCTTAATGGGCCAACGGCAGCGCTCATATTCCCGTAGTGGACTACTGGCACCGGTGTACCCGGCCCCTCGTCCTAGGGGAATAATTAAGGAGCTGGCCCTCCAGGTTGGGAGTTGCGCCGTCGGCGTAACTTTCCTACCACGTAAAAAATCGATGGTTCCGAAACAACCAAAAGCCTCGGATAAGGATGATTCAACTAATGGCGACCCCAGCAAACGAAATGAGGACAACGACCTTTGGATCTGTACGTGGAATGCTCTGTTCCTTTACAGACTACGTGCAGTCGAACAACTAGCAGAGGCCCTAGACTGCTATAAAACAGATATTACCGCCATCCAGGAAGTGCGATGGGATGGGCCGGGCAAAAAGAGGATGAAAAACTGTGACATCTACTACGGTGATTGCTACAGAGGCAACAGGCAACAGGCAACGCTTATTCGGATGCGGATTTGTCATACGCGCAGACTTAGGCAAGAAGTCTTAAGCTTCCGACACGTAAGCGAGCGTATTATGACTATCCGGATCAAGGCTAAATTCGCTAACATAAGCCTAATATGTGTTCATGCCCCCACGGAAGAAAAGGACCCTGTCACCAAAGAGTGTTTCTACGAGCTCCTCGACAAAACATACAAGCAAAGTCCTAAATACGACGTTAAAATCGTATTGGGTGATTTTAACGCCAAAATAGGAAAGAAGGACGTCTTTGGTAGGGTAGCATAGCCTACACAACACCACGTCTGATAACGGACTAAGGCTAATTGATTTTACTGTGAGCGAAATGTCACCATAGCAAGCACATGGTTTCCTCATCTCGATATTCATAAGCAGACATGGCGGTACAATGATCATGTAACGATCAACCAAATTGATCATATTGCGATCGACGCAAGGCATGCCTCCGGTATTCTGGATGTCCGGACCTTCCGAGCAGCCAACATAGACTCGGATCATTACCTTGTTGTAGCCAAGGTACGAATGCGGATATCCCAATCTGAGCAACAGAGAAGAATCACTGTGAGAAAATTTAACGTCGAAAAGCTACAATCGCAAGAGACCGCCAGACTCTTCGCTGAACGCGTATCCCGAAATCTCTCAATCACCCCTATACCGCCAGCATCAAGTGCCGAAGACCAGTGGCAACGCTGCCAACATGCCATCAGAAACGCCGCGACTGATGTGCTGGGTCTCGCTCGCCCACCACCGCGAAACCCCTGGTTTGACGAAGAATGCCGGCGAGTGAAACAAGGCATACAAAGCGACGCTGCAAAGGAAGACGAGAGCTGCTCGTGAGCTCTACGAGCAAAAGAGACGGGAAGTACATCGGCTTCTCCAAAAGTAGAAGAAAGAGCATGAAAAGCGCGCGTTTGAGAATATCGAGAGTTTATACTTCAGGAACAATGTACGGAAGTTTTACAGAAAGGTAAAAAGAACGTGTCAGAGAAGCAATACCCGTACAGAAACTTGTGGAGATGAAAATGGAAACTTCGTAGTAGAATCAAAGTCTGTGCTGAGAATATGGAAAAACTACTTCTGCAGACTGTATAACGGCGACGAAGACCAGCATCCCGCTGTCAGGCAGAATGAACCATCCAACATAGACGATGATAGTCAAAATGTCCGTCCACCTGACCAAAATGAAGTGAGGATAGCAATATCCACGCTAAAATCCAACAGATTGGGATATCCGCATTCGTACCTTGGCTACAACAAGGTAATGATCCGAGTCTATGTTGGCTGCTCGGAAGGTCCGGACATCCAGAATACCGGAGGCATGCCTTGCGTCGATCGCAATATGATCAATTTGGTTGATCGTTACATGATCATTGTACCGCCATGTCTGCTTATGAATATCGAGATGAGGAAACCATGTGCTTGCTATGGTGACATTTCGCTCACAGTAAAATCAATTAGCCTTAGTCCGTTATCAGACGTGGTGTTGTGTAGGCTATGCTACCCTACCAAAGACGTCCTTCTTTCCTATTTTGGCGTTAAAATCACCCAATACGATTTTAACGTCGTATTTAGGACTTTGCTTGTATGTTTTGTCGAGGAGCTCGTAGAAACACTCTTTGGTGACAGGGTCCTTTTCTTCCGTGGGGGCATGAACACATATTAGGCTTATGTTAGCGAATTTAGCCTTGATCCGGATAGTCATAATACGCTCGCTTACGTGTCGGAAGCTTAAGACTTCTTGCCTAAGTCTGCGCGTATGACAAATCCGCATCCGAATAAGCGTTGCCTGTTGCCTGTTGCCTCTGTAGCAATCACCGTAGTAGATGTCACAGTTTTTCATCCTCTTTTTGCCCGGCCCATCCCATCGCACTTCCTGGATGGCGGTAATATCTGTTTTATAGCAGTCTAGGGCCTCTGCTAGTTGTTCGACTGCACGTAGTCTGTAAAGGAACAGAGCATTCCACGTACAGATCCAAAGGTCGTTGTCCTCATTTCGTTTGCTGGGGTCGCCATTAGTTGAATCATCCTTATCCGAGGCTTTTGGTTGTTTCGGAACCATCGATTTTTTACGTGGTAGGAAAGTTACGCCGACGGCGCAACTCCCAACCTGGAGGGCCAGCTCCTTAATTATTCCCCTAGGACGAGGGGCCGGGTACACCGGTGCCAGTAGTCCACTACGGGAGTATGAGCGCTGCCGTTGGCCCATTAAGGGCTCCTCCGCCACCATCTCTATTCCAATGTCCTGACCAACATTGGAAATTCCTTACCGACCTGTGATCCGAATACGTCGAAGCAGGCCGCGCAAGGTATTCACTAAGTTCAACCTAACTGGAGCTATAGACGCCACCGTTGACTCCGTATAGGGAATTCGTCCGCTGCCGCCTGGAACAGAATTAAAGTGCTCAAGTGGGAAAGCACTCTTCCCCCCTCTCTCATCTGCTGCCACCAAGAATCCGCCAAACCGGGTTGGTTACCCACTTCGGCTGTCACCGCGTGGAGATTGAGAGTAGGAGTTGGTGGGCTAAGTGAAAACGCTTGTGTTTTCATATGATCGCATGCACTACCGTTTGACCAGCCAAGTGCGATTACTGTGAGAGTTAATTATTTGGAAATGGATGTTGAGAATAAAGAGAATTGTGGAGTGGTGGCATCATTGGACCATTTTTCTTCGAAAATGAGGCTGGGAACAACGTTTCGGTCAACGGTGGGCGTTACAGAGCCATGTTAACGACTTTTTTTTACTGAAAATGAAGACATGGATTTGGATGACCTTTGGTTCATACAGGATGGCACGCCATGCCACGCAGCCCATGCCACAATCGGTCTTTTGCGCACCAAATTCCCAAATCGTGTTATCAGCCGTCTTGGCGATGTCAATTGGCCGCCTCGGAGCTGCGATTTAACCCCTTTGGACTTTTTTTGTGGGGAATTCTGAAGGACCGATGTTATGCCAACAATCCGGAAACGATTCAAGCACTTAAGGCTAATACCATCCAAGCAATCCGTGAGCTACAGCCCGAAACCATCAACAAGGTCTTGGAAAATTGGAGTGATAAAATGCGCTACTGCGAGGCCAGCCGAGGCCAGCGGAGGCAGCCACTTGAACGACGTTGTGTTCCATAATTAATGGGAATGGTTGCTCTTACTAATAAAGCCATAATACATGGAAACAATTTCATTTCATCGAAGGTGAATTTGATATATATTTTAAGCCTGAGAAAATAATAATAAAAAAAAAGACTGGATGTGTGCGGATTTCAATTCTTTATTTATTTCTTCTGTTGGATGTGTTCAATTAAAGGAGATTATAAAAATGCTTTCAACTCAGCCAACCTGACAATTGGTCAACCACGAAGAAGATGTTAGAAAAATCAAATTTAAGCAATTGTACATAGCACTAAATCTAGATTACGTACTACTTGAAACCTATATCTGGAGTGTTACCTCGGTTATCGATATCTACAGCCTTATTGTCAGGTCTCGGAAGCTATCATAAGGTAGCTGGGTCAACTGCCAATTTTCAACATCTCGTAGTACGTATCTATCATTTCCTAAAACTTTATGTACGGCTAAAACATAGGGGACACGGACTTTTTATTCGTCCACATTGTAGTATCAACATTCAACATAACGACAGAATCGCCAACCTGATAATTTTTTACTTCCTTGCTGTGCCTAAGAAAATAACTCAAATTATATTCCTAAGAACTATTAATTCACGCTGAAGCGTCTGCTCTGATTTGCAGGAAATCACGCATTCGAACTATTGTCTAAATGTTCCGCAATTTCGTTTCCCCTCGCTATTCAACGCCGAACAACAACATACTAGGGGAGGTTCTCTTCGCCTTATGAACAGAATTATTAGTGGCAAATTCTACTTATAGGAACTTACAAGACCAATCGGCATGATTGACTGGCTCATATAATTTTCCCAACATAGTCCGATTCAGCAAGAAACTCAAGGGACGTAAAACACGTCAGTCACAACTCGCTGAGGGCGACTGTAATACTGGAAATATTTTTCCAGTGCAGCCAGCACTTCGTTCGTGCTGGTGGACCTCGTCGGATGCAATTTAACGAATTTCGTAATGTAGTTCCGTCTCTTTCGTGGGGTTGTAGATGGCAAAAACGGGCGCCTCGACCAGTCTAGACTTCAGTTCTATTAACGCAATACGGCATTCTTCATCAAAATCGAAATCAGCATTTCTCTTTAATAGGTTTTTTAACAGCTTCGCAATTCGGGAAAATAAAGGCACAAATCGCCTTAAATAAGAAAACAACCCGGAGCAGGAATGCAATTGCTTCTCGTTTGTCAGAACTGGGTATCCTTGTATATTGGCAATATGAGAGTCACTCGGTGCAATACCACCTTAGGTACTCTATCTCTGTATAGCAAAACTTACATTTTGCAAGGTTTTACTTAAAATGTCGGTGCATAATTCGTAATAAAATTATATGATCTTCAAAATCGGTAGTAGCAAACAATACGTTGTCGATATAGGCAACTTTTTTACCTGAATCAATTAGATAGCGACATTAGCCGCTGAAATACAGCCGGTGCATTCTTCATTCCCACATAGAGGTGGGAAACCTCAGAAACCTTAACTTGGTGAAACCCGCTCTTCAAATCTAAAAGTTCTTCCCACCAAGGTTTTTTATACACTCCTCAATAAAGGGCAGGGGTTGGTTTTCTCGAAAAGTCTTCTTTTTAAGAACTCGATAGTCGACACACATTCGAGTCTCTCCGTTCTTCCTTTTTACTAACACGATAGCGGAAGCATAAGGTGAACTACTTCATCAAATTATTCCATTCCATCTTTTTCTAACTGACTAACTATTGACTGACCCGTCATACGCTCACAGTGAGAGAGTCGTCGGGGGGCAGAATGGAACGGAATGTCGTCGCTTAAATGAATTTTCATGTCGTAATCTAAAGGCTCTATTTTAATATCTTTCGGAGAAATATATTCGGCACGGCAAGGTTTATCTATTGTAACTTAACATCAATATTCAACTAAACTTCACTAGCGGCAATTTCAATTATTAAATAATCAAAGGTACGTAAGCATTTTTCAAAGGGCTATATTTATCAAGAACCATATAAGATTCATCTGGCAGTGCACAGAATTCACTATTTTGATTTAAAGCAGACAACTTTTTCTTAGCAATATTTAAATTTTACTTTAGTCAGGTGTATGTTAAAAGCGCGTAATAAGTTTCGTCCCAAAATTAATTAAATTAATGGCATAGACATACTCGTTGCTTCGTCAGGTAAAAGAACAATTTGAAAAAAATTCTCTTTATTACGGAATTTTACACGGCATGTAATTTCGGCAACTACTTTTAATTTATTTCCACCTATCCCGCAATACGGGCTGTATTCAATGTTTTTGGCAATCTATTCGTCACACATGACAACTTTATAAAACTAATTCGGCTACACGTATCGAAAAGAAAGAGAAATTCAGTGAATTCTGCGCTCTTTAAAAAATCAATCCTAAAAGCAACAATCACTCAATATACAGCACAATTTACGGGTTTACCGTCTTCATCGAAATCGCCTGGGGGCATCTACGGAAATGGTAGCTATTTGTTTCTCGGCATTTACGGCAGCAACTCAAGGTCACAACTTTTTCAGATTTGGGCAGAACCGGTGGTCATGTCCAATTTTCCAAGAGGATCCATTCGGGCGCAGTAGATGTGAGCAATACGGCTTTATATGTCCCATTTGTGAATAATTTGGATCACGTCCTATGGCATTTAGGCAGAGGTACCGTTGTTGGTACCGGTTGGTCAACCGCTTTAGCTCCTGAATGATACGAGCTCCCAGCAGTAGGTTCGGCACATCTCCCATTCCGTCGACTATAAAATCTATTGTCTCTAACTCACTAATGTCGCAGCGTTTAGCAACCATCTACATAGTGAGGATACAGCAGTGTAACGACTTCTCGTTTTTCTTCCATCGTCGGTGGCTCAGCGTTCTGGCGGCAAATGGCGATATCAAATTTCTTAACAAGTGCCATCCTCAATTCTCTATAATTTAAGGCGGCAGTCGACGCCAAAAGACCCGAGCAGTCCGAACCAGAGAACGGTGTAGGCTCAGCAACTTGAAATGGTTGTTTGCTTTGATTGTAGCCATAATTTCCTCAAGTCACAGACGAAATGTTGTACGGAATGGCCCAGGTCGTCTCCGATAAACTTCAGCAGTGCATGCTCGACATTCCCGAAATCCGTCATGCATACCCCCCTGCTTACGTAGATTATTCAACTCCTCACCTAGAGCAGCACCCTGCATTTCTTCGGCACCTATGGCATTATCAGCATTATCGGTATTATCAGCACTTACGTCATTATCAGCATTATCGCATTCGCAATCGTTCGGCATCGTTGGAAGCAACATTAACGGTAGCGTATACCTCATTTTTTTTTTTTTTTTATTTATTTATACCTCAGCTCTTTTCTGAGCCCACATCTGAGTTCTAAACCAGAGAAATTAATAATAAAAAAAAGACTGGATGCGTTCGGATTTTTATTCTTTATTTTTTTCTTCGGTTGGAGGTGTTCTCCTTCTTCTGGCAGTTTATTGTAAGTGAACAGAGGCTCACGCCGAAGTTGGGTGCCGTGTTATAATTTTTACTAAATATGTTAATGAAACATAGATGGCGCTAACAAGAATGAGCGCATTCAATTAAAAGAGATTATAAAAATGCTTGCAATATATATACACTTGTCCACAAAAGTCTGCGTACAACGATGAAACCTTGAAAAACAGAGGCGTTGTGGTCAAATAGTAAATAATATATCTTTCAAATTGTAATATTTGAGTAAAAGAGCATTAAACCCATTCATTTTGAACAATATTTATATTTTTTTTTTTTTTTTTCTTAAGAAAAAGTTAACAAAAACAAAAAAAGTAATTGAATTCATTCCACAAAAGTTTGCGTACAGCTACAGATTTTCCTTCCCAGAATTCCGTTTAAGTAACGAGACATTTCTTTTTGCAGGATATGAATAAGTTGCGTGGTAGAGAGAATAGTTTTCTTTGAGATTCGGTTAAAATTAATTCAGAAAATCGGAAAAAAAGAATTAAGTGTGTCTGAAAGGCAGTTGATTTTGAATTTATACATACAGCAGCAAAAGTCGTACTCTGAAATATCTGAAATAACTTCAAGACCCCGGTCAACGATCCAGAGAACAATAAGTCGCTTTATGGATGAGGGTGAAATTGAGTCAAAGCCAAGATCTGGGAGACCACCGAAGCTAACTCTGAGGGATAAGCGGGCGATCAAGCGGATTGTGGAGCAGAAGCCCTTCATTAGCGCTCAAAAGATAAGTTCGCATCTCGAAATTCACAATGACACCACAGTGCATCCAGAAACAGTACGAAGGGTCATCGTCGATATGGGATTTAAGTCATGCACACCCAGAAAAAACCTTTTGTGAATAAAATTAACCGTCAGAAACGTCTCATGTTCGCAAAGGAATACGTGAACAAATCTGCAGACTTCTGGCGCAAGGTTATATTTTCGGACGAGTCAAAATATAACATTTTTGGTTCGGATGGCCGCTTGAGAGTCTGGCGACGTCAAAACAATGCAATGCAATGCAAATCCCAAGTATACCGTCAAGACAGTGAAACATGGAGGTGGAGGTTTGATGGTATGGGGCTGTATGTCTGCATCGGGGGTCGGAAAGTTGGAAATAATCGAAGGAATCATGGACCAATTCAACTACATTGATATCCTCAAAAGAAATTTAAGAGACAGTGCTGAAATACTGGGAGTCTCGGATGATTTTTACTTCCAGCAAGATAATGACCCAAAACATACGGCCCATAATGTGCGTATGTGGCTTTTGTTCAACGTTCCCCACATGCTGCGAACGCCCCCGCAGAGTCCAGACCTCAATTCCATTGAGCACTTGTGGGATGAATTAGAACGCAGGATTCGATCGCGTGAGATTCGGAATAAAATGTAACTTAAGGAAGCCTTACTAGCAGAATGGAGAAATATTACTAGTTCGTGTACAGAAAAACTAGTTTCTTCTATGCAAAACCGTTTGAAGGAGGTAATTAAGAAGAGGGGATATCCGACAAAATATTAACCATAAAAGTAAAAAGAAATAATTACTTTTTATTCAATTGAACTAATGTTTTCCATTTTATTTCAGTGCTGTACGCAAACTTTTGTGGAATGAATTCAATGACTTTTTTTTGTTTTTGTTAATTTTTTCTTAAGAAAATAAAAAAAAAATATGAAAATATTGTTCAAAATGGATGGGTTTAATGCTCGTTTACTGAAATATTGCAATTTGAAAGATATATTATTTACTATTTGACCACAACGCCTCTGTTTTCCAAAGTTTCGTCGCTGTACGCAGACTTTTGTGGATAACTGTACATATTTTGGCGCAACAGAATGGAAAGAACCTATTGTTTTGTGCCATATCTGAAGGGAAATTTTTATTTTCGTTTTTGGGAAGCTTTTTCGTGACAACAATACTTTCGGATGTTTGTCAGAAGTTCGCGAGAGGTGGGACCCTGAAAAAACTTTTTGGTGTTTACTGGGATTCAAATATGGAACCACACGCCCAGTGGTCCGACGCACTAACCACTGCCCCACGGCGCCCATAAGTGAATTTGGTAGTTGTGAACTAGAACTGTTTACTTTTGATAGTTGTTTATAAATAAACAAATGATAGAGACGGTTTTATTATTACGAACACTAGCAAGAATCTTACAATATATTGGTTCCTTTCATTTCGTATATTGCTATAATGGACGTAGAACTCATTAACTGGACAAATCGGTACATATTGGTGCAAAAATTGCCTTTCTTTTCACCAACGTGTACATACATATGTGAATTAGTTAAAATAACATTTTATTATCTGAGCATCCAGTTTTAATACTTCAAGTCCCTTTGTTTCCTTAGAAATCGTATCTCATAAAACATCTTATTTGAAAAGCAGAAGTGGATATTTGTACCGTTACATTTAAGACATACTGTAACAGAACGCCCTTACTCGCAACACCGTCAAATGGGTTCATTATTACTAGCATGCAATGTGTAGTCGTCTCGTTCTTACCACAGTTTGCATCCCTCTCTCGCTTTGTCAAATAGTTACACCATGCCATTTCCGCCTTTTTTAAATCATTCCTTTGCCTCTGGCTACAGCGGGTAGATGTGCAAACCGCGGTAAGAATTTTCTGATTTATTATTCGTATATATTATACATACGAGTATGTACGTATTTTCTTAGACAAAAAATGGTTATCCTACACTCTGAACGCGTCAGTGTCCACACTTGCACTACAATTTTAATATTTCACTACAATTCTCAACTTTCAACACGTCATCACTACGTCACTACGAAAAATTGCCAATCACTACGATCTAACTTGCCTTTGACGACGATGGATCATTTGCCTGATTTTCTCTATTCAATATATCCAAAAGAACTGCGAATCAAATGAAAGTCTGCTAAATCAAGTTAGTTCGATTAATTTGTTTTTGCGTTTGTCGAATCAGAAATATCGACGATTTAAAAAATTATAAATTCTCTTTCATTTTAGATGAAATAATAGATTTTTCGCCAAGAAGTGTCTAGTAGAGATGTAGCTAGATATTTTAAATTGCAAAACTGATCTGCCATTTCAATATCCAATATTCCTAAGGAATGTCTGGATAAAAATCAAATCCCGCTTACTTATTTTGGCTTAGCCTCAGATAGCGCATTCACTTCAATAAAACAGCTCTTTATTCATATTTATTGCATTTTTGCACATAGCTCAAGGCGGCAGGCAGAATTTAAGGAGTTTCAAGTATATTTTCAAAATCTAGAGCATCGAATTTTAAATGTATGCACGATACGCTGGCTTTCACTGTATTCAGCTACAGACAGGATATTGGAACAGTGGGTTCCATTGCACCACTTCTTTCTCCTTAGCTTAAGTGAAAACGAAAGTAACAAACTGTATCTGCAACAATTTCAGTAATACCAATAAATGCTATTTGCACTTTTTATCACATATTCTCATGCAAATAAGCAAAGTGAATAAAATATTTCAATCAGAAAAAACAGTCGCACACCTACTCGTACTTTCGCCTATTTTAAAGCACACTTTTTGTCCATTATGGGTTACTTTGTTCAGCCTTATTTCATAAAAATAGAATTTGATTAATAGGATGGGTGTCATATTTCATTAAAGTCCAAGTTTTTTTGAAAAAAATTTACTAAATATGTAAGTAAAAATTTGTCTTTGACACAGATTTATTTTTTATTACGACTTGTTTGAGAAACTATAGCATAAATCTACTCAGACAAATAAAAAAGTTTTGACTTTTCAAATGAATGGAAGTTCGAATTTTTAAAATATATGAATCTCAAGGAAATTCAAAATGATGTTGGGCTTCAAGGTATATCTTGTATTGTTAACGCATTCCGTATTGCAGCGAATGCATTGGTGAACTAAGTGCAGAGTGGAGGCTATTTATAAATTGCAAAAGAAAAATAATTCAAAATTTTGAAGGCGACATTGTTGAATTCTAGTTTGATTCAAAGTCTGAAAAGAATGACTTAGGGGAGTATCTGCTTAAGAATTTATAAACATATTTGTTAAATTTAGCAATATTACCGCATAGCAGTGCAGTAGCCGAGCGATGTTTTTCAACTGTTAACAACATAAAGATTAAATTAAAAAATAAATTAAATATAAATAAAGTAAACAATATTGTTTTTTCCAAAGGCTTAGTATCAGAATATAGAAGTACGTTGGCCCACCATCAAAACTTATATTTTTTGTAAACCAATACCGATTTATTGATGGGAAATTTTTAAAGAAAATGATTCATATTTTAATACCTTAGATCTATAATAATAAATCTAAAAAAACGATTTTCGGAACAGTACACTACAATTTAAAGGAAAAGAAGTCGGAACGCTGGTATGGACTATTCATTTCGAATTCCGCCGCCGCAGCTACACTACACAATGTGAATGTGAACCGCATTAATGGACACCTTATAATTCGAATAAAATGTCAGTCTTTTAAACACTGAACGCCCCACTTAACTAATGTTGTCAGATAACTTGTCAGCACTGCTACAGACAGAAGAGCATTAGACGAGCTTGGAATTTAATTTACTAAACTTGCAATAGACCGACATGGTTTATTGACTTGTTCTTATTTCTGTCCTTTATTTCAGACCACTTCTGTTTTCGCCACCTATGTGTGAACAAGTAAACCCGCTAAATCTCCCTCAGAACTGTCCTGCACTCTGGTCATATCCACCACTTAAGTTATAATTTCCCCTGCGCTGCGAAATGCAAATTTCAACTCAACACTGGTTAGAATTTTTCTCCCCGAGTCTGACAGACAGAGTGACAGAACGCCGCATCGGGTTAACCTGTCACGAACGAAGTTTTTTTTTTCTCATTTTCTTTCTCGCGTAATTCAAAGGAAGTACGAATACAGAAACGCATCTCAAGTGAAAATTTATTGGAAAATACCTTCTTTCACACAGATCTCCGCGGTGTGTTCGAAATATATTAATCGAAAGTGCATACTCACTGAACGAAGTGCAAACCGAAGAAAAAAATCGATTTCTACTCGCACGCCGTGTGGTAGAAAGGTGAAAAAAATCTCAGAAAAACCTTAAAGTTAAAACAAAACGCGCGTGTCTCCTTCAATTGCAAAACAAATTCATATTTTTCAGTTAAAATTGTAGTGTAGTTTTCGAAAAATGTATTTTTTCGGCAAATTTTGAGTGAGTCAAGTTTTGTTTGTATGTTAGAGAGAGAGAAAAGAAGAGAAATTTCTTAGCTGCATCCAACAACAACAAATCTGTTGAAAAGGTGAAATAAAACGAGGAATTCGCACGGCGAAAAAAAAACCATCTCACGCGCGTCTCACTGTCAAAAAAGGTTGGTACAAAAACAAAAAACTTGTCAGGTGACTTTGATTCTTGGCTTTTATTTGCATTTTTCGCCGAAAATGGGATTGGGAATGGGAATCTACTTGGATTGAGTAGACTTTTTTTTATAAATGATGGGTGTGACAGGTGCCTTAATTTGCACACAACGGTCGCATTTGGCGATGTTTACATTGCACACTGAGGTGGGGTCAGTGTGTGGTTTTGTGCAACCCATGGGTAATTACAAAATGTTGCATTTCCTTGAAAGACAATGCAGGATGGAATGAGTGCTTAAATGGTAACAAACCGCTAGGTGTGCCTTTTACGACCTGGAAACAGAAGGAAGTGCTGTGAAGAGTGTAGCGTGGCTTGACCTAATTTATCAGGATAAGATTATATGTGTATTCAACCGTTTGTAATTTGCGAGAAGGGAGAAAGATGGCTTGCGGAAGTAGTTATATATATGCGAAGCACACTCAAGTAATGGAAAAGATTTTGTTTATCCAACCAAAGAAACTTTTATTAAATTGTTTGACTAACACGCTAAGTAAATAAGGGCGAGGAGGAAAATATGCCCACAGACTACTACTGGCTACATAAAATATTCGGGTTTTGGGGGGAACATAAGCAGCAATTTTACGAATTTTGACCCTCTGTCAAATAGTGTAATCGTAGCCTTAGCGAAATAAAAGCACTAAGGAATTATTTGATCGCTACAGAAGGAAGTATTGTCTTGAAGTATTTTCTTTAGACTGATGTTAACCTCCGGTGTAACTATGGTGGCCTGGGCTGTATTGGAAATCGAATCTAGTGGCACCTAAAAAAATCAACGGGTAGCTTGTCTTACGCACACGGGTGCAACGCCATTCTTCACTCATAATACACAATTTGGTTTTGTCTTGCCTCCAAGAGTAAGCGGCTTGCAAGAATGAAAGGATGTGGGGTATGCCAAAATTCTCACGCTACATCGCAACCTCCCTCACACTGAATATCTGCCCACTGTAATAAACTTCAATAACCTAATACCCGACAGAGAAAAGAGAAACATCAAAAAATCATTCACAAAGTTATATTATCTATCTTTACGGACGGTTCCCAACCAAAAGAAGGAGTGGTGCCGGTTTATTCTGTGCTGACCTGGACATACATATGTATACCTACCTATCGTTCAATCTGGTGAGCCATTACAGTGTTTCTCAGGCCGAAGTCGGTGTTATTTATTAGGCTGCCATATGGTTGGCAATGAATCTACATTATGTACATCGACAATGAAATATCAATTAAATCTCTCGCCCTTGAGGGTAACGAAAAACTACCGCTTATAAAAGACAAGGGTTCTGCTAAGACACCGTAGAGATACCATCTTCAAACTCACTAACATTATCACTGGGCACTGCCCCTGGACTGGATAAAGTAAGCAATAACCTCTGCAGAAGACCACAGTTAAGCTCCTCTGCAGCTGCCCTTCCATTGTCCATATCAGAAAACAAGCCTACTCTAAAAGAATACTTCTTCAATTATCTTGCTGATTCAAACAAACCGACACCATCCCTTAAACGGCTTTATTAAAAGGAGCAGATGTTTATTAGAAGTATCATAATGGACCTATTTTAGTCTAAATGCACCTTCTCGAGGACCACTTCACTTTGTATGTATCTTTTCCAATCTTCTTGTTCCTTCTTCCTATTTCGGCATTTTTCCACAAAGTACTCAAGCACTTTTCGTCAAGTGCGAGCTAGTTTCCACAAACACCGTTTTTCTTGAGAATAATAGACACACCGTTCTGTCGATAATTATTTTCTTAATTATTGGACCGATTTTGGTTAAGAGATACTTGGAGTGCATACATCTCCGGACTCCGCTTGTATCAAAATGAAAACAATCCCTTTAGTAGGGACCAATTCAAAAATACAGTGTTGCGGCAACATTAAAGTCCAACATTAAACAACACAACATTAAAGACCAAAAAAGCAGGGGCCTTATTTTGTATTGCGTTTCTATAGCAAATGTATACAAACTCAATTTCCAAGTAACTTAAGTGACGTTTGATAGATGTTCTGACAATCTAATTTTCGGAAATATTTGATTTTGAGTTGGAAGCACTTACACCCAATCCGAGAACCATATAAAATACCAATTCATTTTAGAATCGGATTAGATTTCCGAATGGCAATCCGAATCCGAAAGCAGAACAAAATAAGGCCCCGGTATTTTAGCAGTACTGCTCAAATCAATTTTTTTTTTTTTTTGCAAAACCAGCGTAACCAAACGTCAAAACAGAGCACCCTGCGCAACAGTTATTTTGCTGTTGCTTTCTTTTTTTGCTACTGTTCACTGAAAAGTAAGTATACTGCTTAAAACAATTTTAATGTTGTGCCTGTTGCGTTGCTGCAACACTGCGCAGTTTTTTTTTGACGTTTTTGAATTCACCCGTTTCCAAGTGACCTACGTCCTACGTCTAGACCTACGTCTTATACACGTACAAGAATTGAATACAACTATTTTGTTACCTAATGTTAATTTCGGACAGTTTCCTGATTAACCTGATTAATTTTTCCTCTACTTAGAACAGAAAATTGTTCTTTATGCATTGTTGGACGCTATTGGACCAATATTTGTTTACCTACATAAACTTTTATAAAAATGATTCCAAAACCATACGATAATTTTGTGTTTCTATATCTTTAAATTACGAGGATTGCTTCAATTGTTTCTAGAATTGTCTATAATTAAGTCTTTTAAATCTTTTATTATTAAACATGTTGTTTTCCATAGCTTTAAGTGTTTATTCCTTTACCCATTGTGCTTATCTGCTGTTATCGCCCAATCTCAGATATATAAATTCCAACCCGTTTCGCGATTTCTTTATAGATATGGGTGGGGTTTGGTATTTCATCATTTTATGTCTTTATGTGTCATGCACAATATTATTTTATATTTTCACATGGAACGTTGGTAAAAATTTAATTTGACTTTATGACTGTGTATACTAAACCTAAGTTCTTATGTTGTTAGAATGAAAATAAAAGAATATAGGTTATGATAACGTAAAATTGAATATTACAGTAAAATGCACTGTGGTCTGAAAAATTGTATTGTACCTACTCGTATATATAGTTCTTCCTTCCTATATGGAGATTATTATCAAATGAAAACGCTTCCACCTGTTTAGTTTCTCTAAGTCAGTTAAAGTATCTGGAGTGCGTCTTCCGGAGATAACTCTTGCTCTTGCCTATCTGGTAAGTTCCTAGACTGCTCATCATTTTGCGTGTCAATGAAAAACTGCGGCTGATACTTACACTTAACTGCTTACGAGGTGTTTTGAGATTGCAAAATTTAGAAAACTTAGAAAATGAACATTATAACTCTTTTACAATTTGATAACTCTTATGCAAGCCAGAGAATTTCGCCTGTAAAGTTTTTCGAAAATTGTACTCTTCATTATTCGGTCTATTCATTCCTGCCTCTTTGATAGCGGAGTTTTCTCGCCACTTCATCCACTCCACTTAAGACGCTTCCCTGGTGCATCCCTACTTTGATCCAGCGGAGCATCCTCTTGTCTTTGCTCCTTCGTACATGTCCATGATCATCTTTGGGCATTGGATCACCTCCCACCTCCCTCTCGTCTGGCCCAACCGCTCTTCGTTTTGTGAAGTATTTGGCAGCTTCACTTACTTCTTCGACTGTAATGTCGGGTATTTCTTCAGAGTTAGGGGTGGTTCTTGGAAAGTTTAGCCGGGGAAACTGGTCATTCAAAAGTCTTCCACAATACTGCCGCCACCTCTGCAGAATTTTCTCGTCATCCACAAGAAGCTGGCCATAGGCATTGTTAATTAACTTTGGCGAACGAATCTGCTGAGCATTCTTCCTTTTTTGGGCAACTATTTTGAAGATGGTTGCGCTCTTGTTCATATTGTGTTGTCGCAGCTCCTGGATAGCCTGATTTGTACTAGCAACCGTGGAAGATAATTTCCCCAGCTCCAGATACAGGCCCTTCGTACTTTCTGCTTGAAGCTGAGCGCACTTCTTCTTCACTTTAGCATCATCACTCCACCACCATGTTGGTGATGACCTTTTGAAGCTCCTAGCAGTGATTTGGTCTTCTTTAAGCAAGTTCGCTGTAGGGAATCCCACATATTTTGTACTCTGCACTCTTCATCCTCAGCTCCGTTGAAAGTGTGAGAGAGGTCATTTTGCATCACGAAAATAAAGGCCTCGCCTTTTTCTTTGTCCAGATTGTAGCACTTGATTTTCTCAGACCCTTGTTCGTTTGCTTTTTTTCGGTGTTGCTGAGCTATCGCCTCTTCCAGGATCGCTTTGCAATCTTTTTCATGAAACTGGCTACCAAATGGTAGTCAATCTAGGTTT
This sequence comes from Brachypalpus laphriformis, assembly GCA_945910035.1. Taxonomy (NCBI): domain Eukaryota; kingdom Metazoa; phylum Arthropoda; class Insecta; order Diptera; family Syrphidae; genus Brachypalpus; species Brachypalpus laphriformis. Next base: position 44,108,190 of record OX246753.1, read on the forward strand.
CACTTCCACCACTGCTGTAAGTGACCAGGGTCGGGTCGGCTTTGCTTGATGAACATGGTATTTACCACGATAAGACCGTGTGATCTATACATGCTTAGGATGTCTTCACAAGGAAGGTACCTGGCGCCGTATCCCAGTCCTCCATGGCGGTCTTCATAGCCTTCGTTTGACTTCCCGACATGTGCATTAAAATCTCCTCCAACAAACAGAAACTCTTCCTTTGGAATGTTCTTTAGCAGATTGTGAAAATCTTGCCGAAATGCATCTTTTTCCCCCTGATCGCACCCAGTATGGGGAGCATATGCACTAACAATACTCCACACATCTCCTTTTTTTTCTAGTTTGAGAGATATCAAACGATCGCTGGACTTCGAAATGCTCTAGACGTTACCATGCCGTAAGGATGATATCAATTCCGTTCCTACCCTTTTCCGTTCCGTAGTAGAAGATCTTCTAAGCTTTCGTCTTAGGGTAATTCCATGGTAACTCGCGTTACGTTCGGAACAATTTATAACTAATAGACTGGAATTTTAATCTCAATTTTAACATTAAATGATGCAAATTATATTATCTTAGACTTAATAACCACTTCCAGAGCTAGTTAAAAACGAACATTTTGTGATAACTAAATACTTACTTTAAAAGAAAATAAAATCGGTTGGTAACTCGCGTTACCATTTTTGGAGACTGTGTTTTTCGAGTATAGTTTGCTCGAAATGTTTTGCGAGATTTATCAATAAAGGTAATTTATTGTGTAGAATTAAAATCAAGAAGATAACCATATTTTTATCATTAATGAGAAAATTAGTATTAAAGGAAACATTTGAAAGAAAACTTAAAAATTGTATGGTAAATCGTGTTACACGAATCCAGTAACTCGCGTTACTTCCCATTTTTAGTTCAGTGGTTCCACTGTGGAACCACGCTCCACATACACTATTCTTCTAGCAGCCTGGTGATCGAGAGCTGGAACCACCGTCCTAGTGGTCCCATAGTGGACCCACCTATTTTTTCAAAACCGTAAAACAAAATTCTTTTTTTTTTAATAATTTGTGTTTTATAAGCTTGTTTTCTACTAAATATCCTATAAGAACTCTACTTTTTCGCAAAAAGTTTACTTCGTCCGGAAAGAGTTAAAGAGCATAGTCAATGAAATTAAATTAAGATGTATTTAAAATAAAACAATTATTTTATAACTTTCAACATTGAGAAAGATACCAATTCGAAAATTAAAAAACATTTTTTTTAAGCTTGATGTCCGTTTTTCATGGAACTATCGTCCAAGAAACACGCCCGATTTCAGGTGTTTTGCCATTTCATTTCTTGAACACACAAGTTGTCCATTCGCCTTCTATTCATCACCTCTTCCAGCTCGTAACTTCGACCGGTCATACTTCCAACGTTCCAACTCGCGACCCTTATCGGTAGTTTAAACTGTTTCACTACTTTGCTAGTCCCCGGAATCCGTATAGCTCTGACCCGAACATTTCTGCTCGGTCCTGGATCAGTACCATCCACAGCAGTGGTAGTGCCTGCCGGGGTAGTGTTCTTTCTTTTAGCAAGTACATATCCATAATTTTATAGTTTTTGCAATTTTATTGCGATGGTCCTCCAAGCGAGATCTAAATTAAATTGGCGCAACAGCTCTTCAAGTGCATGCGCTTAGTTTCTCGCAACTAAGCCAGATCTTTGGGTCATTCACTATTTCTTATTTTCCTCAATGATTTACCCAGTATTTTAGAACATTGTTATTGTCCGATGTATGCTGATGATGTTAAATTCTTTTCGATAATATCAACCTTCCGTGACCGCCTTTTCATATATATATTTTATTATATTATATATATATATATATACATATATTATATGTTCGTGGGAAAATAGCAAAGAAAATTGGTTTCTTGAGAAGGGTAAGAAGGGTATTAAGATGCAATTTTAATTTACAATACCATCGTATTGCCACATTTTAACTACTGTTCCACCCTGATATTCTAGTCAACAACGAACAAAAGATAGACTTTAATTGTTGCAAAACAAAACTATGCGTGTACTTTTAAAGTGCAATATTTATACTTTAATTCGAGTAATGCTCGATACTCTAAAATGGACGAATATTGAGCAGAGTTTATTACTCAGTGCTATGGTGCTCATCTATAAAATGAGAAATAACATGCTGCCCGAATATTTGGAATCAAATTTTGTCAGCGATGGTGATGTTCAACCGTTGAGAACAATTGAGAAATTCGCACAACCTTAGGCCGAACAAGGGATTAAACGTATTTAACAGCTTCCCAAACGAAGTAAAGACTGAACCAAGAACTTTAGAGTTTAAACAGAAACATTTCTTTTATTAAAAGCAATTATTAGAGTACCGAGTGTTAGTAATTGATGATTAATTAGTTAGAATTGTTAATTTAATTATATTGTTAGTTACAACGTCCGATGCTGTAGTAAATCTATGTTATATACTATATATTGTTGAAGTGTCTTCAATTTTTTTTTTCTTTGATTATTTATACGAGTATTCATCAGTTTTTGTACAATTTGTGTTTGTATTCTTAAAATTGTTATTTGTACAGTTCGTGGAACTAATAATAAATTATATAAATGAGCTATGGAAACTGGACCTTGCTCTATCAGAACCTATTCCATTGGTGTAGAAATTCACCTCGGATAGGTAAATCTCAGCAATCTGCTGAGATGTATCTTGTTCTACAAACCTCTGTATTGTTAGTCCTAGGTCAATAATTTAATGTTAATATACTTGAATTTAATGAACTGTATATGTAATATATATGTTTTTTAAAACCTGTTGATTGTGACAATCGTAGGTTAATAAATAAATAAAAAAAATAAATGAATACTATTCACAGACCTTATAACACAACTAAGGCAATAATGGTCCGAAAATGTTTCAGATCAAAACTTTGTTTTGAAACGATAGTTTTGGTTATTTTATAGAGAACTAGCGGGTACCCGGCGTGCGTTGCTGCTCCTGTCTTACTCAAAATGCGCTTATCTCACTCAAAATGCAGTTGTGAGCAAACTGCTAGACCGAAGATTACCTAAAAATCGGTTCGGCAGTTTTGGAGACCATAGCATACATACAAACATAGGTACATTGAATTTCATATATTTATATAGATACTAAGAAAACAAAGAGGTTTAGATCGGACTTATACGAGTTTTCATAAAAAGGTGCCTTGTAACATTGTATAAGGGCCCATTAATAATGCCATAAGAGTCTTATAGTAAAATGCCAACTCCTGTATCAACGTCAGTTTTAGGACGGTCAGTATAGAAAGTCAGGCCCCATTGCTAGTGACTTGCCAACGTATCTAATGGACTCTACTAAATATAAAGGTATGGAATCATCTATCAAAGACTAGCATTAAAGTCATATGATCGGTTACAGTCTGCAACGAGTTGCGTAGCATATCATCAAGTCAAGATGGAAGCGTGATGCTATGGTGCTGATGGTTTCAGTTGTCGTCGGCAAGGCTACCTTGTTATTGCCGTAGATATCCAGCATTTTATTACATATAGTTCTAAACTAGGTGGTTTTTGTTCTACAACAACAGCTAGTTTATTTATAATAATGAAACTACTGATTACTACACTAGTAGTGTCCTGGTAGAAGTTCTGCGTTTTCCCTGCTACAGACGGATGTGTCAACGTTTTCCTTAGTTTGTTACTCATACTTTTACCCTCCTTTTCTTTCTTCTCAATTACCGCCTGTCTATGCAAAAACACAAGGCTTCCACTCTCATCCATTAAAAACTTTGTTGCTCTTCATAATTGAATTCCTTTGGTTTTAAGTGTTATGTTTCTCTGATTGGATTCTTGTTGGAGCTTATTGCTTTTTTTTATACAAATTGCTTCTACTTTATGCTACAAAGTAAACTAAACAAACACAAAATGGCTTCATTTAGAGTTCTCTCTTAGAGAAATTAATTTATTTTTATGATATTGTACAACCAAGCCATGTTGGACGTAATCTTTTACTCGTGCCTTTACTGCTGTTGTTTTTGAGTATCTAAGGGAGCATATGACTTTGAAAAGCATAACCCGGTTTTATGATGTGCATATGCCTCACTTGCTTCACTAAGAACAACATCTTAAGCAGTTGTTTGTTGAACTTAAGTTTCGTGCCTCTTCTTTGTCATATAAAGATATTTAGTAACGACTGTGATCCAAACACGGTCCTTGTGAATTTCAAAGAAATGAATACTTACACATACATATATCCCTTCATTACTAAAAGTTTATGGCCTTTAAAAAAATATGTCTCCATTTGTTGTATATATAAACATCGCTCCTCAAGTGTATACAAAGGCCCCCGGCCATTAACATTTGAAAACACAACAAACAGAATCAGGAGCGCCAGCGCACAGCCGGCAATCACTTATCGTACACCCACTCATTTCCCGTTCCGCAGCATCGTGTCACCGCGCAGCACGGCACTGCATCTCAAGATAAGTGTGCGTGCTATAAATAGATCATTCCTCCCTGGGCGATTCGACTCAAAATAAAGCAAAAACCTTGACCAAGGCAAAGACAAGCATATAGCAATGAACGCAGCCGCCAAGTTCCATGCACTCGTCGTTGAGCTGACCTTCGGCACATGTGTGTGTGCAGAGCACACAACCAGTGGTTAGCTTATATAAAAAATAAAAATGGGCTCAGGCGTCACCATAGCCAGAACGCTGTTGAATGGACGTCTACTCCGTGTGGGGAAAATCTTCGTATATCGCACTTTGTAGCCACGCTGATTACTTAGAACAGAGGATAAGGGACCAGCGAATAATTATTATTATTCGAGTTTCAGCATAAAGCAACACACTGGGGGAGCACAATATGTTTTGTTATTTTGAACGATTTCCACTTTCCAGAAACCGGAAAACCATTTGAAAGGAAATTATTATAATTTTTCTGCTCCAACCCGGGGTACTGTTTGGACTATCTGAAGGCTTGTTATTAATGAGTAAAACTACGATAGCATGAAACTACAGATGGGCTATGCCAGGGGTAATGTTTTTGATATCAAAATAAAGGGTTATACGTATACTGAAGTGAAGCTATAAGTATGTTACTATTAGCCGTTCTTATCTTTTACTTCAAACCGACAGATGTGATTTGGAGACTTTGGTTTCTGGTACAATGTGTGTTGGTATCTTGTGTCCTCTATTTCCTGTACTCGCTGTCATAATGATCATGGCTTGTGGTAATTGAAGCTGCCCAGAGTGATGACATTAAACACTAATGTTCGTCCATTTTTACAAATCTGAGTTGGAGGAAACTGGCATGTGGTCAAAAGGTCCTGAAGTCTTCCTTGCTAAGTTCAAGAATTTTTGTTTGGCCTTAATTTGATTGATAAACTTTTTCGTTTGTCTCAGGCCCTTAAAGTTAGCCTAGTATTCATCGATTTCGTTGCATGCTAGGTTCAGGCTCAATGGGTGGGCGACAGGCGTCTCATCTCGCTAAATAGTCACTGCGTTCATCTCTGGAAACCTTTATGTTCTGGAGGTCACGGCACAGTAATCTTGTTGGATAGAAGATCTTCAAGTATATTGAAACAGACAAACCGTACCATGTAGGATGCCTGACTCTGAAAAAATGTAGCTGCGCGTTTCGATAAATTGTCTCCGAAGTTTAATTGCGTGAACCTCTGCTTGGAAGATTGTGTGCGACTTGCTAAGCGCTGTCGCACGCTGAAATCGAGGACCACAGTCAACAGTGCAGCCATTTTCCAAATTGGAGTCATTAGCCGTGTTTTTTTTTAAGCCTAGCCAGCCAGTAGTTGCTAGTAAAGTAAAATTTTACACATAAAACAAATACAACAATCGGCTGGCTACTACTCTTAATTAATGGCTAGCTAGGTTTCAAAAAAACACGGCAGTTGCTGCATAGCTACTGTTGAAAGACTTGGTTCTTTGCGGACATCATTCGTCATCGTTACATTGCTCAGTTCAGTTCAACTAACCAGTTTCATCAGCACCATAATGAACCAAGACAAATTCCTTGTTTCACGAGAAATGCGGTGGTTCCTTTGTGAGTCTTACTGTATTGAGATTCTGAGAAAGATTCAGCACTTTCGTTTCCAGCGAAACTGCTACATGTTGGAATCTAGTAAAGGTTGCAAATTCTTTTTATCTTGCAAAATTATTGTACTACTTGTTGTGTGCCCAGGTAGTTTAAACCAATTTTGAGAGTTCTTGATTTTTATGACGGATGAGTTTAGTCCTTTAAATGCAAATAGTCTATCTGAGGACATACAAAATGTCTTATTTACCTTACTTGCTTCCTGTCCTGAAAATCATTATTCAATGGATGCCACTTGCAACCTTTCCAGTCTTCATTGAGCATATGTCGCCCAAGAGCTTGCTGAACTGGTTCTTAAGTTTGACTGTTTAGAGTAGGACTTAACTGAACCCCGTCTGCAAGCAAGAATGGTTAAACATTTAACCAATTGTCAAATAGTGTAAGTGTAGCTTTAGGATAGATTCTTGACTTACGTCTAAGAATTAAACTCTTTTAATGTAATTGATTGATTGAAATAGAGTTACCTATTTTTAGTCTAGTGGTTTAAAACTCAGGTATACGAGTTTAAATACATGTTTACTCCATTGGTGGTGCCCGAACTAGTCAGGAAGAATTTGCTGTGATTTTTGATCTCAGTTCTAGTATAGTTTTTTGAACTATTTTCTAGTATATTGTTTCGAGTATGTGTTGAGTATACTATATGTGTCGTATTTGGTTGATACTTGAACAGACAATCGAATACATAAACAATGCCATTCCACCCATAAATATGTATAAGAGCAATAGTGACTTTGTTTTCTTTACCTAACAGGTCACTTCGGTATTATAATTGCTATCATTGATCTGAAATCTAGAGTATTAAGTAAAAGCATGCAACAAATAATGATTTAGGAATCCAATATCTAGTTTCCATCCCACTTACTGTTCAACACGTGGCACTGAATAACAAGATTGAAAGGATGGATGTTCTGTAAAGCATTGTTTTAGTTTCCAAAAGCTATGAGTTTTGAGCCTAAGCCTCAAGCTTTCCTAAAATCAGTCTTTGTCAAAACTCCTCTAAGATGGCATTTACGAGATTTATGTTACCTCTGAACTAGATGAATTTTGTAAAAAAAAAAATTAATTATTCTTGGTTGTCAACAGCGGTTCTTCATTCCCAACGATGTACCATATAGTTCTCTAGTTATTTGCTGATTATTTAGTTTTGTCTTCGACTAAAACAAAACCAGTCTTTTTAGCTGAGATTCGTTGCCGCAGAGGCTTCTATGACCGCCAAATCGCTGGGAATGATACTGTTTCAAAACGTATGTATCTACATTCCTAGTTAAAGGAATGATTAAATTACCCACACTTTAACGGACAATTTACTGTCATTGAATAAGTTTCCATCGATCGATAAGTATATACCGCTCTCCCACCAAATTTGGTAACCAACTCCACAACAATTTGATATATTAAACTAATTAAACTACAAGTAAGGTAGAAGGACAATGAACGACGACATCAATCGATTGGAATTGCTAAAACAAAAAACTCAAAAATAAAAGGGGGAAGAAACACTACGTACGAGTACAAAATACACCAAAAAACAATGAATAGCGTCGTCCTTTTGTCCATGACATACTGCCGTTATTATTTGTACGTGCTCCAAGTCATTGAATCGATTTTCATTTGTAGGTTGTAGCGCTTGGGGCACAAAAAGGGAGTGAGCGGTGTTGTCCAGTTTTGTTGGTAAAATGAAATTCTCATTTCCGTCGTCGTGTGTACACTGAACACCCCCAAATCAGGTGGAATACAATAAGGCAAAAATATAAGTCATTCTTTTGTATGCATGCCACATACGATTATGGCACATAACAAATACGCTAAATCACCTATAGACATTGCACAGTATGCTTATTATTATAATTATCAATTCTAATGAATGCATATAAGGAAAGGAATATGCAAACTGGTTTTATGTCAGCTGGTGAATCCCACAATATAATTAAGTTCGAACGCCGGCCGTGTCTGCCTATTCCGCCGCAAAATTGAAGGAGTTAGAAGCAAAATATTTACGAGTATATTTATTTCAAGGGGAATTTTCCATTCTAGCAGAAAAGGCGATAATTTGTTGAAATTATGCACAACGGTGGCTAGGTAAATACTCATCAGTTGGTTATTCGATATTCCCTGCATTTTACTCGACTTGTCTTGTTGTGTACCCCAAACTGACCGTTTGTATCCAATTAATCAAATTGAGAAATACTTTGCAAGACATGATGTCACCTAGCTCAGTGTCTACGGTCCTTGACCTTCAAATCATACGAGTATATTTTTAGGTCTACACACTTGGCACATGTGTCATTCTAAAATTATATTAAACCAAACGATTCGGGCTAATAATAATTAAAACCAAAATGACATCAAATGATTAGAACCACGGAAGACGTCAACGTCACTCATTCCCACGAAAACCGGTGACAACACCGACTAAAAAAGTTAAATTCACTTATTTAATTACGTAACAATTTTGACTCAGAAGTGGGTTTCTAAGATAAGGTGCACCTAAATTTTGTTTATCAGTTGTCATGGTGGAAATCTTTTGTTATCGTTTGGGGTGCGCGCGTTTTGACAGTCACTACACAGCACGATTTTATATGAAACAAAAATGATGCTAAACGAGCTGCAAATATAGACTGGGTGAGGAAAAATTTCGGATACATACCATGGTTCATTGCCAATGACACGGATAAACGTAGAGAGACCACTTTGAGAGAAAAAAAAAAAAACAAAAAAGAAATTGTAAACAGGGTGACTGTCGCATTGCGCTATGAGTGTGTCGTACTTGTTGCTGCTGTAGCATTTATGATAATTTAATTAGCGACTGATTGATTCGGGTGTGCAAGTGGGCCGGCACTGTTTACAGATAGTGAGTAAAAAAATTTATTTAATTAATAGATGATCACACACAAACACCCACTAGCGTGTGTTTGGTGTGCGATTCCCGGTCAATTTGTTGAGAAATTGTGGGTGCCAACGGGACGGGGTTTCGTGTGGGAAGATCAAGCAAGAATGGGAGACTAAATTTAAAAGTTTATTTGGCAACTGAGGATTTACATAAACACTAGGAATGATACTTTGATTCTTGGTATTATTTAAAAAAAAAATTTCGTAAATTTCGATGACAGATAAGATGACGCGTGAGAATTTCTGGTAACATTGGAAATATAGCACTTGTTGATGATGGCAGACGGACATTTTGTTAGACTCAGTTGGATGTAGATACGGCCTATTCCTTTTGCAACCGTACCACCAGGCGAGATCAAAGGATACCGTCTGAACGTTGATACCCAAACCCCACTCATTCAATCAATTCATCAATAATCAAACAATCGACGATATCCACAGGGATCTCGGAATTCCGACAATCGAAACTGAAACTAGGAAGCTTCGCGAGAAAGCATAGAAACCAACTAATCGGACATGTCAACAATACAGTCCTACAAATTTTGGATGAGAGCAATTTATTGCGCCGACTACAAAGGAAGAAACCTTTCGACTTGGTGAGATAAAGATTAACCGCGTCTAGATTGCGGAATATGCAGGATCTTTCATGCTTGATAAGTTAATACTTAGTTGCGATATCTAACAAATTTATATCGAAGGGTGGTGTTTCTTTTAGTCAGTCAGAATCTGACACTACTATGAGCACGCGCTTGCTATTCTCATAGTATCTATGGAAGATTTTTCACCTACCCTCGGGGGAAAAAAAAATAATCATTTGACGTACTTACTTACTCAGATCCTTTAACCCATCGGGGGGCATAGGGCGTCGAAGGTCGTCGTTTGACGTAGGACGTGTTGGCAATGACGCTGGTATGTGATAGGCAATTTGCATAGCTATCTTGTACCTATACATGTTCATTTACTTTCTTTGCCTAAAGATTGATATGTGATTGATCTCCAACATAAAACTGAAAATTCATTTGAATCCGTAAAGTGATTCTTGAATTATCCCATGAGGCAGGTGGTTTCAAATCCCTTGCTATATCTTACCCTACCTGCATCCGTTTTAAAAAAAAAAGAAGCTAATTAATTCCTAATATGTTATTCAATCTGAAAATGATTTAACAACTTTAATTAAAAATATGTGTTGTGCTGAATACATTGAAGTTTATTAAGTCTCAGAAAGATAAAATGTTTGTTTAATGTGCACCCTAAACACCGTGTTCAAATTCATTCTGTTTCCATAAAAATGATGGTTTCCGAATCACAAAGTCCAAGTTGAATTTATTGACTTTTAATTTGAGATCACTAAGAACCAGATTGGGAAGATTGAGGTTGGGCGGGTGTCATGGTGTAGGTAGTGGTAGGTAATGTGTTCGGTTGTTGAGTGATAGAGGTAGATTGTTGGTTCAAGTACCAATCTTTAATAAAATTTAATAAAGCGAACACTTAACACATAGAGTAGTTATTTTAATAAGTGGTAATGTTAAAAATCAGCTTCTCCCGACCAGTTCAGATGGAGTAGGAAGTATATACGTAACATATTCTTAATACCACTTGAGTTTCCAAACCACTGCATATACCTAAAACTATACCTCTTTCCTATCTCTTCTATTCCATTGTGACGACGGTTGAATGTCGTCAAGACCGGCTTGGGCGCCACCAACCTAGCTAACTGCTAGGGACTATCTGTGTACAATTATGCATGCTGTGGAATCGGCCAACAAGGAAATCGCTCTGTAGTTCAACTAGAAGAATTAGTCTCATGGGGATCAGTCTACTTCTACTACCGTCGTCGGATTCGTCGTGGTTCTAAGTATTAAGCCGAAAATCGTAGAGAATATCCAGTTTTCTACCGTATGGTAATGAAGAAAAACAATAATTACTATTCGAACAATAAAGAAACAAAAACTTTTTTATAATGACATATGTATGTACAGTGGAATTCGTTTATAACGACGGTGAAGAGACCGATCAAATGTGGTCATTATATCCGACTGCACTCCTCAAGTACATAATATAAAGAAACCAACCAAATGAAAGGAAAGTCGTCGTTATAAGCGATTGGTCGTTATAAGCGACGTCGTTATAACCGACTTCCAATGTATATGTTTAGCTTGCCCTCATTTTAAGTAAAAGTGTGAAAAATGTCAACCACATTGCATGGAGTGGCAAAGCTTGATCGAATAAGAAGTTCGAAGTTCCGTGGAAGCTTTCACATCAAGGAAACCATCGTACAAAAAATAGAGTGCGACCGGCTCAGTTGGTATTGCCAGGTTCAAAGAAGAGATCATTTGAACCCCGTTAAAAACGCAATATCAATGCACGTTCCAAAGACATCGCGATGTAGGAAAGGCAGGCCTATAAACGCCTGGATCACACAAATGCCACGACATCGGCATTTCATTGGCCTCAGTAACCGAGTGATCCAAAATCGGCACGCCTGCCGATATGTTCTGAGGTCAAATAGGCGAACCCCACAGGTGGATCAGTAGAAATGCTGTGAAGTGGGAAGGTTATGATCCCTTATTTTCAGATCATAGCCTCGCTGATAAAAGGAGGAAGAAGAAGAAAGAATTAAAAACTTGATATAATTATTGAACGATTTTTTTATTATTTTTTTCTGTTTCCCTCTTGTTTTGTTAAAATGTAATAATATGAATTTTAAATAATTATTTTTATATAATATACTTTTTCTTTAATAAATAGCTGAATTGAAAATACTAAATATTTTCGATGACCTCTTATTTATAAATATTTGTTTTCTGTTTTAATTTTTTTTTCTTTAATTGTACATTAATTAAAGCTAAAAATAAATATATTATGGTAAATATGTTTCTTTTCTTTAATTTTATAATTTTTATTTAAATAACTTCTATTATTTATATACATTTTTTTTTTTAATAATCAGATTACACAAGTTAATTAGTTCCTAACAGCTTCTTTTATATGATTTACAAATCTCAAAGAATTGTATTTATATGTTTATCTAATACTTTCATTTAACATCGTAAAATGTAACAATGATCAACCGGAATTGATTTATTTTATTTTGATTAACTTTTTTCTATATTTTAACAGAATGCTTTTAATTATCTTTTAACTTTTAATTTTTCATATGTACGATTTATTTTGTACTATACACAATGTTTCCCTTTATGAAATTTGAAATTATCCTGGTGGTACTTTTAGAAATGCACCAGGATATGTAACACTTTACTGATATGACTTTGGGTAATGATTTTTTTTTTTCTGTTTTTTAAGGTATTTCATTTTTAAATGTTGTTTTATATATGTACATATTCATATATATTTTGTGTAAATCTGAGGAAATATTCTCGTATATGTTAGATAAAAATGTTTTGAAAAAAATTTCTACGTCTAGACCGAGATTTTACTTTTATTATTTACAACTATGGTTATACGCTTTGTGAAATTAAGTAATTAAATTGCAGCATTTTTTTATTGGCAGAGAGGCTAGTGAAGTGTGTGAGATTTAAATATTAAGGCTAGGTAATTGGATTTCTAAAATAGTATCATCGAGCGCTGTGAAGACACGAACACTTTTCTGTATTTATTTTTATTATTTATTTAAAGAGTAGTCCAATATCTTTCAACAAAATGTAAATATTTAAAAATTTGAAAACAAAGCCAATCAGTTGTTTATTTGTAGTCAATACGTCTTGCTAGGATCTAATGGGTCTTGAGCAGTTTTTTTTACAAGCTGTGTATTCATATAAACTCGTTAAGACATTGTCCATAATTTGTTTAAGAAAGTATTCACTTGCCTCACTTAGCATCAATCTGCCAAACATGTTCGCAATCAAGCTTGAGAGAGTTGTAGAAAAACTAAACTGAATATTTGAGGACAATAAAATAAAACTAATCGTGGATATGCATTATTACTCTTTGCCACATAAAAGTGTAATTATTGTCGGTTGTAATTTGATTTTTTACTTTTGCTACATCAAATTTCTATGTATTATTTATTTTTTTCAATTTTCTATTTTTGTGATAAAAACAAGCAAACTTAAAACTATTTTAAGTTTTTCGTTCAACAACAATTCACATCCTTTATCAATTGTTTTTTTTTTACCTAAGCGATTTCTATTTTGAATTCTTTTGTGATTCTTTTTTTATTTATCTGTTATAGAAAAAAATATCACTTAATTGACGAGTGTATATTGGTTGTATTTTGATAATTCTTATTTTCCCATTACTTTTATTTAATCGATTTATTCAAAAATTAAATGAGTTCTTATCCTGTATGAATTGTTTAAAAAAAAAAGTGAATTCTTTTACAAAATGTATGCTTGAATGTATTGTGATATAGAGATTTTAAATTTATTTAAAAAATAAAAATAATATTTGAGATAAACTGGAGTAAACTTTAAAATCCGAAAAGCGTAAATATTATATTTTCTTTTCGAAATGAGAACTGTAATAAAGGCATCTCTCACACCTTGCAGTTAATTTTATTATCAATATCTAACTAAACTTAAATTATCTACATTATTGTATAATGTAATTTGTTGTTAGTATATTATTTGATTTCAATTTATTTACACATATTCAAAAATGACAGTTGAAAACTAAAGAGAAATTCGTCTATTTAGTTTCAATGATTGTCAATTATAAAATAAATGAGTGTTGAAAACTTTAAAATTCATTTAAAAAATGTATTTTGGGTTTTGCTAAGTATTAGTGTGTGATTTTTGGCCTTGAAACTAATTAAGGATTGGTGTAGGTTGTTTTTAATATTTTAGTTTTGGTTTACATGTACAAAAGTGAAAATTTAAACTTAAGTGTATGTAGCTAGCATAGTTAAAAAAAAACAATAGTGACTTTATTTCATTCAAATACCTAACTTGAAGCCATAGAGTATATCTAGATCAGGCTTGGTTGAGAGTTTAAGGCCTCGCCTTTTTTAACGAATAAAAAGTCGGTTAGTTTTTATTATAACTGTCGTCAAATAATTTAAATTTAATGCCGTCATGTCAGTGTGATCATCTTGTTTTTAAATATTTCCTATGCAAGGGTAAAAGAAGAGTCCGATGTATGACTTCGGTTGGTCTCATAGCAAATGAGAAGAAAGCTACCTACACATGTATTGGATGATTGCAAAAGTTCGGGATCAAGCTTTTTACGACAGATGGCAGAAAGCTAACTGTATGACGCACCTTGTGTTTGTATTATGGACATTTTGTATAACAGTGTATAGGTTAAGGCATCTTAAGTTATAAAGTTGCACTACCGCCATGCAATGTTATACGAGTTTCGAAGAGTGAGTATTGGAACTATAATAAAAAAAAATTAAAAGCGTTTATTCGGATTATGCTCCAGGTCTTAGGACAGTTAAAAAGTGATTTGGTCGATTTTGGAACCGTGACTTTAGCTTGGACGATCAACCCGGCTCTGAAGAGTCTTCCGCCATTGTTGACGACATCGTGTGCACCTTAGTAGAAAATAACTGAACTGATTTCTACTGAAGAGATTGAATTTTGACCATTCGTCAGCATTTCGCGGTTTAAAGAAACTAGAATTAATTTTTTTTTTCAATTTCAATTTCAATTTTTATTAATTTCCAAATCGATACTCACCACCTCTTTATCGACTTCAAGGCCGTCTATGACAGCATCTATGGAGAAGAGCTTTATAGAGCCATGTCTAGCTTTGAAATCCCTGCCAAACTTGTCCGTCTGTGCAGGCTGACGATGGAGAACGCTCGCTGCTCCATCAAGGTCGGTAATGACCTCACCGAGACCGTTGATGTCAAAAAAGGTTTTAGACAAGGTAACGCGCTGTCATGTGACTTCTTTAATATTGTAGTTGAACGGATTGTGCGGAACTCACAAGCAAACACCGGAGGCACAATCTATTACAAGTCTGTACAACTGCCTGCACACGCCGACGATATAGACATTATCGGAAAAACTCATTGCATTTGAAAATTGCGTAGCAATAAAAAAATATTTTTTTTTTGCACCACCCTGTGTTTATACTCGAACATTTGGCGTCGTTATGTTCTCTTCAAAATGTTAAAACAATTATTTCATTCTTTGGGGCACCCTGTTGAGATAAGTTTGTTTTTATTTATACCTTTATTTTTATTTGTCATTGTTGAAGTGATTCAGGGCAGTAAACACTATTTTAATGAACTTTGCAATTACATTCTAATAAACGCCATTGACTGGGAAATAAGGTACGATGAAACTCAGGCGGGTGGCCGGTATATACGTGAAAATTTACGCCTAAGTCAAGTACACTCGTATTAACTTTATTACTTTGTTTATTTCCTATCTTAAATGTGAACCAATGGGAATTTTATCAATTATAGGTAACTGTAGAACTTGTCTATGTAGTTTACATTTAATTGCGGTTACATGCCAGCAAAGCAGATGAAACCCCTTTCAACTAGAAATCCTCAAAAGCAAAGTTCAAAGTTTACATTAATTAGAAATACGAAAGTAATTACTCTCTGTAGACCAGTCTCCTGAGAGAGATTTGATTATACGAGTACATCTCTCTATGTGTAAGTGGAAATCTCCATTTGAATGAGATTAAATTGAAATTTAATTGACGATTCGTGTCAAGTGCACATTTGTTAGATGCTTAATTAGCACTTTTATATTTTTTTACTGCAATCACAGTACTTGTGTAGTATTAACTAAATGCAAAATAAAAAAGAACAAACAAAACAAATGACAGACGTAGGTATGTGGACAAAGGAAATTCCCAATTGGTTCAGTGTGTGAGTGAGAGATTTCTTAATAGCTCTCTCGAAAAACGACCTTCCTTGTAATTAACTATATGTATGCTATTAGATTCTCTTGATTGTTTTTTCTGGTAATTTTATTTCCAACTATTAGAAGCATCACTGAGGTGAGACGATTTGATTTGAATCTGTGTATGGCGGCAAATAAAAGTATACACACGTCGAATTAAGTCGTGCCTTCAAACAAGTGATTCATTCATTTGTTAGTATTTAGTTGGCGGGAATTTGTTAATTTATTTTTCTTAGTAATAATGAATATTGGAAACTGTATGTTACGTAGTTCTCGGTGTTTAGACTGATAAGTGTAAAGATATGTAAGTATTAGATTCAAGTTTACCTAAGATAGTAATATTTGCTGAGGGCTTTGTGAGGGGTCTCTGAATGCATTCAATTGCAATGATTTCATGTTAGACTGGTGACTTCTTAGGATGGCTATTGATAAGATAAGATATACTAACAAAACTAGTAATAAATTGTACTTCATGTGATCTAGAATAGGAAACAGCTTTAGACGTGCTCAAAAACGAATTTAAAGTATCAATTCTGCCGCTCTTAGGGGAAAAACTTAAATCGGTATACTAAGCGGGAATGGCCAAATCTGAAATATTAACTGTCTTTCGATGGTTTTCTTTGTTCATCTCCGAAACAAGGCTACTTATTGAACCTAGTGCACACATAATGATTTCATGTACTTTCATACGTACCGATTGTAGTTGCCTAAACTATAATTTCCGTTAAAAGTAAAAGCCTATAGAATAGCTGAGCTACTTCTTTGGTTAACCAACCCGTATTGTTTCCGAATACTATATAGATGGTATGAGTATTTCCTATCGTACTTTCGAAAGTAAAAAAGTAGTAAAACTATGCTGTAACTTTATTATAACAAACGACAAATGCATTTTAGTTAAAAACGAAGTACGGAAAAAGAAAAGAAAAATAAAGAGTCTTGTTAAAAGGCAGTCTAAGATCAAATGAACGAATGAGAATTGTTTGCGTAAGACCCTTATTTACGGGTTCTTCATATGTACAGGATGGGCCAACTACAAGTTTCTTTTTAAAAATGCAATAAAATGAACAAAATGAAATTTTTTCCAAGTATTCTGGCTTTATTAGTAAGAGCAAACATTCCCATTAATTATGGAACAGAACGTCGTTCAAGTGGCTGCCTATCACTCCAATTTTCCAAGCCCTTTTTGATGGTTTCGGGCTGTAGCTCACGGATTGCTTGGATGATATTGGCCTTAAGTGCTTGAATCGTTTCCGGATTGTTGGAATAACATCGGTCCTTCACGGTTCCCCACAAAAAAAAGTCCAAAGGGGTCAAATCGCAGCTCCGAGGCGGCCAATTGACATCGCCAAGACGGCTGATAACACGATTTGGGAATTTGGAATTTCGTTGTCCAATTCAAGCTGCTCTAAGGCTCAAACTGCGAAGCGATAACGAAGCGGATGGTCGTGCGCTTTCAATTGCTGAATCAATTGGACCTTGTAAGCGAATAATCCCAGATCTTTGTGCAGAATTCTCCTCAGGCTAGTGCGTGAAATGTTGAGCTGTTGAGATCGATGACGAGCTGATGTTCGTGAATTGAGTCTCACACTCTCGGCTACAGCAGCCACATTCTCGTCTGTGCACACCGTACGACGACGGGGACCATGAGTGTTGTCCACTAGCATACCAGTCTCACGAACTTTTTGTATAAACTTGCGTACAGCAGGCGCGTTGGGTGCTTCATTTCGGCCAAAACTTCTTTTCAAAAAACGCACTGTTTGGGCTACACAGCACTCACTTTGGAAATAAGTTTTCAATATTTCCCAATGTTGTTTAAGCGTAAAGCGACTCATTTCGTTCCGCGGAGGTATGATACTGACTTTCTGTCAAGATTTCGAGCGGGAAACAGCTGTTAGTGTCAAAATAACCTATGATTTAAAAAGAAATCACTAGATAGCCCACCTGTTAAAAGTGAACATCCACCCAACTTGAACTAAGGAGAAAATTATTTGAAATCGCCTGCTACGAGTACGTCGATAGTTTGCTTCTTTGATAGAAGGGATAAGATTTAAAAATTAGGCTCATCGGATTTCCTTCGGTAGTTTTTAGGGAGACGTTTGGAATTTTTGTTTACCTTTCCCATCCTCCACTTCCTTGAAGCGACGCCTCAAAATCTACATTGCCCTTTAATCACTATACCTTTCCTAAACAGAATTTAATGGTTGATATTGTGCTCCAGAATGTGAGCATTGTTTGGGAGCCCACTTGGTAAATGTACCGATGCATTCCTGAGCCTACTACCTGCCCTGGGCAACCCATGTTCGTCCATGATAGAAAATAACCTCAACAACTTGTTTTCTGTTGAATATTTTCACCGATAAAAAATTTCTGAGTCAGTCTGATCCAAAAGCTAAGTGCAGGTTGCTCAAACTGGAGTGCCGAGTATCGTCAGCTTGCCACACTTACACCTTCTAAAAGGTAAATGGAGTTACGTATTTTAAAGAAGAAGAACTCCGATCATCGATGTTGTCAATCAAATTCGAAACCAAATGACCTCGCGTTGACTCTGTAAACAATTCCAACATACTGTGAATTTCGCAAGTTTCTATGGTAATAAGCCCCATAATACGCAGCCGGATGTGTTTTTTTGCAGATTGAAGATACAACTAGCTCTCCGAAGATGAAAACTAAATGTATATCACGCAGTTATGCCGCTAGATCCGTTTGATTGTCAGAGTAATAATGAGCTCACTGACGAATATTCCCCTCAAACTTTAGTATCTAGCAACATCATTTTTTCCCCATACAGAAGACACCTGTTAAATACTACCTGCACTGACTTTTTCAAATCTACTGCAACAACTTGTACTGCGTCTACCCAATGAAAGATAATATTTACTCAATACAAATATTTGTGACCCACATTCACCTCGGTACATCACCGCATTGAATATGAAACAGATGCCGATGCGACACTAGATTTTATAAACGAAACGAAGCAAAAAAAAAGAGAAAAGCGCACTTCTTGTTGATAAACGATAAAATAAAGCAAATAAAGGAAAAGTAAAAGCAAAAACAGTTGCGCAAAATCGCTTTCCATGTGCAAATATTGATCTTCGCATGGTAACCGATACAAATCAATGTTGCCATATATTCGTATGTCTCGTATCTAAGACAAAATTCATTTAGAAACTCTTCTAATAAATTAAGAGGAGACCGGACTAGAAGGAAAATAATTTTCTATATAACTACTCCAACAATTGATTCAATTAAAATTCCATCTCAATTCCATGGACACAGTAGATATGTAGAACATACATGAAACGGAGTAATCGAAAAATCACAAACAAACGCATGGTATAATCAAATTAAAGTCCCCGTCTAGGGGCGGTTACCAATTGATAGAGAAATTATTTTAATTTCATAAAAATAAATTACTTGTTTTGTTGTACACTGTTAGAGGAAAATAAAAAGAGTTTTTTTTTAGTTAGAAATTTAACCTACATCAATTAAAATGGTAGATTAGTCTAGCTAACTAAATATACCTTAGAGCACTAGGTTTTTCAGAATGTGTTATAACTATGCAAACATTTCGGAATACATACATATGTACATCTTTGTCTGATATGCTTCTCCGTACATTTCCACTTCAGTTATCAAAACTGTGTGATAAACAAACTGTCTATTTTTATACAAATCCATCAGTTTGCATAGCATCTGGTTCTAGATAATGAATATCACTTTGTCTCTCTTGGCAGTACACGTTCCACGGAAATCGAGGTATTTTTTTTTGTAATAATCAAAAGTATAGCCTAACTTCCACGCACATCGCCGCCTACTTTATCTTATCGTTGAATAGTAAATGTGTCATAAACTTTAGATATATAAGTACTCGTACTCGCACTATCACGTACGAGTACTTCCAATGTACTAAAATTTCCCGAGTACCTTTGTTCTTATAAAAACTTAATTTTGGCCATTTAATTGCTAAATCGAGAGTTGATGACTTAACAATAAATTTGAATGTCCTTGACAAGTGCCTCAATCTAAAATGTATAAGCAGGCAACCTTCATATGGAGTGTGTAGGTAATGAAATTTCATTTCGATAGAGTCCGATACGACCACCAATGTTGATTATAATCAATAATATGATAAGGAATAAAATATTTCTGATGAAGTTGCTGGGCTAGTGCCATTTAGGGCAGAGTGGTCTTGAATAATCTAATTTTGTTATTTTTAGGGAAAATCGTAGTATTTTATAGTGTCACTAATTACTTCATATGCTGGTAGTGCGGGATAGTTGCTATTAGGGTTTTGTGGTTCTAAGAGTGAGTAATTGAATCTGTACAGTAATTTTTATTAATATTTGAAGAGGACTTAATTGTGTTAAAGAGAGCATTGGTCATTGATTTTTGAGAATAGGATATACAATTTGACAAATGATCATGGAAGTAGATATACAAAATATTATTAGGTAGATATCAAGTAATAAACCCCTAAAATGTCAATTAATTGTCGTTAATCTCTCATCTTGTGGGCGCCGTGGCGTAAGTGGTTAGTGTGTTTGACCACTGCGCCTGAGGTTCCAAGTTCGAATCCCAGAAAACACCAAAAATACTTTTCACGGTCCCACCTTTCGCGAACGTCTGACAAACATCCGAGAGCATTGTTGTCTCGGAAAAGCTTCTCAAACCAAATTGCCTTTCGGATACGGCACTAAACTGTAGGTCCCTTCCATTCATGTGAAAAATATAACGCACACAACATGAGTGGTTGCGAGAAGCTAGGCCCTGGCCCTTAAAGAGCTGTTGCACCAAATATTTTTATTTTTTTTTAATCCACAAAATTCAATCACTTACTTTACTTAGGTGGCGCTACAGTTCGGGGTGAACCTGGGCCTCAACCAACAAGCCTCTCCATTTAGCTCGGTCTTTAGCTAATTGCCTCCAGTTGCGCACTCCAAGTTGGTCGAGGTCCCCTTGAACTTGTGCGCGCCACCTACGGCGATGATTCCCTCTACTGCGTCGTCCCTCCGGGTTAGATTCGAAGACTCTGCGGGCCGGAGCGTTGGTGTCCATTCGCTCTACATGTCCTAGCCATCTCAGACGTCCAATACGCAGTTTTTTGACTAGGTCGATGTCGCTGTACAGCTCGTATAGTTCGTGATTGAATCTTCTCCTCCAAAACCCGTCAACACAAACGGGACCGAAAATCTTACGAAGAATTTTTCTCTCGAAGCGACCAAGGATATCTTCATCCTCTTTTAATAAAGTCCATGTTTCAGCGCCGTAAAGCAGGACTGGGATGATCAAGGTCTTATATAGAGTCTCCTTAGTTGTTCGAGATAGGGCTTTACTGTTGAATTGCCTTATAAGCCCAAAAAAACAGCGATTGGCAAGAGTTATTCTTCGATTGATTTCTGCGCTGATTTTGTTTGCTGAATTTATAGCAGAGCCAAGGTAGACAAAGTCCCTTACTACCTCGAAGTTATAGCTGCCCACGGTGACGTTTTGTCCAATTCGTCGGTGTTGGTTTTCCCTTCTAGTTGACAGCATATACTTGGTTTTGCCCTCGTTTATCGCCAAACCCATTTTGGCCGCTTCCGCCTCAATGCTTGCAAAAGCACCGGTGACAGCCCGCTGAGATCTTCCGATAATGTCTATATCGTCGGCGTATGCAAGCAGTTGTACAGACTTGTAATAGATTGTGCCTCCGGTGTTGGCTTGTGAGTTCCGCACAATCCGTTCAAGTACAATATTGAAGAAGTCACATGACAGCGCGTCACCTTGTCTAAAGCCTTTTTTGACATCAAAGGTCTCGGTGAGGTCATTACCGACCTTGATGGAGCAGCGAGCGTTCTCCATCGTCAGCCTGCACAGACGGACAAGTTTGGCAGGGATGTCAAAACTAGACATGGCTTTATAGAGCTCTTCTCTATAGATGCTGTCATAGGCGGCCTTGAAATCGATAAAGAGATGGTGAGTATCGATTTGGAATTCTTGGGTTTTCTCCAGGATCTGCCGAAGTGTGAAGATTTGATCGATGGTGGACTTTCCTGGCCTGAAACCGCACTGATAGGGTCCAATCAGGCTGTTGATAAAGGGTTTCAGGCGTTCACACAATATCGCAGAAAAGATCTTGTATGCGATGTTGAGGAGACTGATGCCTCTATAATTGGCGCAGTTGAGGGGGTCTCCTTTCTTGTGGATCGGGCAAACGATGCTGAGATTCCATTCATCAGGCATACACTCGTCTGACCAAATATTAGAAATGAGTTGGTGTATGCACTCTACCAATTCATCCCCAGCTGCCTTGAAAAGTTCGGCCGGTAAGCCGTCAGGTCCAGCAGCCTTGTTGGATTTTAGCTTGGATATTGCTATCCTCACTTCGTTTTGGTCAGGTGGACGGAAATTTTGACTATCATCGTCTATGTTGAATGGTTCATTCTGCCTGACAGCGGGATGTTGGTCTTCGTCGCCGTTATACAGTCTGCAGAAGTAGTTTTTCCATATTCTCAGCACCGACTGTGATTCTACTACGAGGTTTCCATTTTCATCTCTACAGGTTTCTGTACGGGTATTACTTCTATGACACGTTCTTTTTACCTTTTGGTAAAACTTCCGTACATTGTTCCTGGAGTATAGACTCTCGATATTCTCAAACGCGCGCTTCTCATGCTCTTTCTTCTTCTTTTGGAGAAGCCGATGTTCTTCCCGTCTCTTTTGCTCGTAGAGCTCACGAGCAGCTCTCGTCTTCCTCTGCAGCGCCGCTTTGTATGCCTCTTGTTTTGCTGCATGCACTCGCCGGCATTCTTCGTCAAACCAGGGGTTTCGCGGTGGTGGTCGAGCGAGACCCAACACATCAGTCGCGGCGTTTCTGATGGCATGTTGGCATCGTTGCCACTGGTCTTCGGTACTTGATGCTGGCGGCAAAGGGGTGATTGAGAGATTTCGGGATACGCGTTCAGCGAAGAGTCTGGCGGTCTCTTGCGATTGTAGCTTTTCGACGTTAAATTTTCTCACAGTAATTCTTCTTTGTTGCTCAGATTGGGATATCCGCATTCGTACCTTGGCTACAACAAGGTAATGATCCGAGTCTATGTTGGCCGCTCGGAAGGTCCGGACATCCAGAATACTGGAGGCATGCCTTGCGTCGATCGCAATATGATCAATTTGGTTGATCGTTACATGATCATTGGACCGCCATGTCTGCTTATGAATATCGAGATGAGGAAACCATGTGCTTGCTATGGTGACATTTCGCTCCACAGCGAAATCAATTAGCCTTAGTCCGTTATCAGACGTGGTGTCGTGTAGGCTATGCTTACCGACTGCCCTACCAAAGACGTCCTCCTTTCCTATTTTGGCGTTAAAATCGCCCAATACGATTTTAACGTCGTATTTAGGACATTGCTCGTATGTTTTGTCGAGGAGCTCGTAGAAACAATCTTTGGTGGCAGGGTCCTTTTCTTCTGTGGGGGCATGAACACATATTAGGCTTATGTTAGCGAATTTAGCCTTGATCCGGATCGTCATAATACGCTCGCTCACGTGTCGGAAGCTTAAGACTTCTTGCCTAAGTCTGCCGCGTATGACAAATCCGCATCCGAATAAGCGTTGCCTGTTGCCTCTGTAGCAATCACCGTAGTAGATGTCACAGTTTTTCATCCTCTTTTTGCCCGGCCCATCCCATCGCACTTCCTGGATGGCGGTAATATCTGCTTTATAGCAGTCTAGGGCCTCTGCTAGTTGTTCGGCTGCACGTGGTCTGTAAAGGGACAGAACATTCCACGTACAAATCCGAAGGTCGTCGTCCTTATTTCGTTTGCTGGGGTCGTCATTAGTTGAGTCATCCTTATCCGAGGCTTTTGGTTGTTTCGGAACCATGCGGTTTTTACGTGGTAGGGAAGTTACCCCGACGGCACAACCCCCAACCTGGAGGGCCAGTTCCTTAATTATTTCCCAAGGACGAGGGGCCGGGTACACCGGTGCCAGTAGTCCACTACGGGAGTATGAGTGCTGCCGTTGGCCCATTAAGGGCTCCTCCGCCACCATCTCTATTCCAATGTCCTGACCAACATTGGAAATTCCTTACCGACCTGTGATCCGAATACGTCGAAGCAGCTCGCGCAAGGTGTTCACTAAGTTCAACCTAACTGGAACTATAGACGCCACCGTTGACTCCGTCTAGGGAATTCGTCCGCTGCCGCCTGGAACAGGAAGAAGCGCTCTAGTGAGAAAAGCACTCTCCCCCCCCCTCTCTCATCTGCTGCCACCAAGAATCCGCCAAACGGGGTTGGTTACCCATTTCTTGGATTAAGGTACTAGGCACCCGGCTGTCACCGCGTGGAGGTTGAGAGTAGGAGTTGGTAGGCCTCAGCTGAGTGAAAACGCTTGTGTTTTCATATGATCGCATGCACTACCGTTTGACCAGCCACAAAATTCAATCAGGTGCAGCATAATCAAATTTACTAATCTCATATGTAGGTACGTAAAATACGTACAATACAAAATACTTTTTTTAAATGAAAACAATATGTTATCCATTAGCGAAGTAAAGCGATTTCTTGGTTAATTGACTCAGTTTGTCTGGCATATAAAATCGATACTGTTCTAAAAAGAAAGTTTCACAATTGTTGACAAATATCTTACGAGCTTATCAAACAAATTTTAGTTTGGTAACTATCGCTTTGAGTTACATGGATTTTTTAGGAGGTGTTGACCAATCAAGAATGGCTTTCTATAATATATCTTAGACGCTTCATCTATCTCACAATGAAAAAGAAAAAAAAAACGTAAGTAAAGGCAAATAAAATAAAAAGTTTGCGATAGAAATACATCCATTCTGCATTTTAATTTTTTAAGAGATCCAATTTTGTAGCTTACTTTTGACTTACGAACATTCAATCCCTTTATATTAGCACTTGTTTTCCAAATCTTGTCTGTTTGAAATAGGACCCGCAAATTACGTTTAAAAATTTCAAATTACTTACTTTACTTTATGACACTTCAGTCCGATTTCGACTTGGGCCTTATGCGAGTAAACTCTCAAGCCGGCTCGATTTTTAGCAAGTTAGGTAACGTTTCAACTACCTTTCTTTGCTACATGTTCCCTTCGATGTGGAATTGAAAACTCTTCCGGCTGAGCTCCTTCTGATTTGTACAATAACAAAATCAGTCCTTTTTGCCTTGAGCGTTTTTGGTCGCATCATTGAATTTGGGAACTTGCAGTATGTATTAAGTATGCGCCTAAAATTGGTAAGTTTTCTCCATAATACATATACCTAATCAGAAGTAACTAAAGCCCAAACTAAATTTCTTTTAAAGATTCTGGTGTACAATTCAATAGCTAAGCAACAACAGTCGCCCCAAGTGACAACTTAATAATCACCCTGATTGTCGATGGCTGTAGTAAATATTGTAGCTATAATAAATAGCAAACAAACTTTGTGTGCGCAACTGGAGGCAGCTGGCTCGTAACCGGGCTGACTGGAGAGGTTTGTTGGTTGAGGCCCAGGTCCATCCCGGAATGTAGCGCCACCTAGGTTATTCACAAGGGGGAAATGTGAATGTTTATTTATATCAACAAATCGAGGACCTTTACGATCTAATCATCTTCCGCCATAGTTTGTTTGTTCACCTGTCAGACAAGAAAGTTAAAAAAATATGCGATACGTAAGTTTTAGAATTGCAAGCTACTCGTAAATATGTAAGTAACCCCAGCAGTCAACGAATCCCTATAGAATTTTTGGTAAGATAAATTGCGAAATTTTACTTCAAACACAATATCTAGTTCATCCCTTATTTCCTCGTAAATCACTTGTACAATAATAAAATATAACCACAGGCATTAATTTACAACTGCACAGTTTAAATTCCCAAGCGTGCAATTCACAAGAAAATATAACAGCTTTGCTCTTCCTGTGTTATTAGTGGCATATATATAATGCTAGATATAACATCAGGCTAACCACTCTGTTCTTCAAATCACATCAAATTTTAGGGTAAGTTTCGCGACACGCAGCAATTCACTAAATTACTTAACTTTATTTTAATTGTGATTGAGTTAAATTTGTTTTGCTTAATTAAGGAAATATCAAGTACATCCGTTTGAAATGTACAATATCTCAAGTCTTCAAATCTTATATTTGATGTTCCAGTTATAATGGAAATCGATAAGCTTTATCAACAGACTATCGATAACAACATTCTGTATTAAGATTACGTAATCCGGTACAAAAGTAGCCACTCCATAACATGTGTAATTGACCTCTGCACAGCAGGAGGTGGTTTTTTCTCTTATTCAAATTCGCACTGTGAAACAAATACATACGTCACACATCTAAAGTGGTAACTTCATTATTATTATCATCAACCGTAAACGGTACGACCAAGTTGAATGAACTTCTGAATTCGCCGTATTCGCAGTTCGCAAATTTGAATTTCACTTTTTTTTTCATCAACTTCTGGGTACATAAATATATATACATATACCATATGTATCTCTCGATTGTGGAATAGAGCTACATTTAAGATCATTGCAAAGAGAGCAAAAATATATAAAACTTCAGAAAATTTGCGTGCAAACATTGTGTTGTACCGGTTACGTGGCTTTATAGCAGGAATTCATAAAACCGCGATGAAATTTAAAAGAATATTAAAACAAAAGAGTGGAAAATGTATCTGCAAATGATAAGTCATTTAAATTTGATGAATGCACAGAGCGAGGTGAATTTTATGGATGAATGCATCCAATTACGACATGGGCAGATGATTATGACGATATAAAAGCCAAGAAGATTTAATGTATTATGCTATCTAGAGCATGGGAAAGTGAAATAAATACATTATGTGCACGCATAGTCATACGTGCATCCATTGAATTCACTGAGCTCATGGTAATCTTCTTAAGGTGTTTATTGGAACATTTTACACGGCACGTTGAATAGATGTCAATTTAGAGTATTTTCACACATTGAACGAACTGTACATATGTATGTAAGTAAGGTTACAATTGGGAGTGTGTAAGTAAAGTATTAAGGGAATTCGTAACTTATTGCCGGAGATTGTGTGTGGTATTAAATGGAATTATAAATTCCACGGATGGTGGAAAGTGTCTTTTAGTTTCTTTTTTTGTATGCATTCCATCCACTAGCACCGTAGTTCTTTGCTTAAAAAAACTATTTGAATTATTGATTGATAGGAGTTATAGAGGCTGTAAAACATGTCTAAGTAGCTACATTCTGTTTTTATTTAATTTTTTATATTTTGTTGGTTGAGCCTGAATTTCCTGGACTTTCAGAAAGACAGCAGATAGCTGCCACGTCAAAGTAGTAAAAGTCGCTGTCTCAATGACTCTAGCGATTCCGCTACGGAAATTGAACGAGAAATGACACTTGGCACAAAACTAAACCATGAAGTACTTATTTTTGTACCGCAAATATCTGCAGTAAAAATACATGTCTTATGCTACGAGGAATAACAGTCGGATACACCGTTATGGTTATTACCTTCATTTTTATTTTTATTGCTCTTCTCCGTCGAATGTCAAGAAACTTTCAAATAAAATTTTCATGAGTAGATGAACTTCAAAAACTCAAACCTTGCGGTTTCCAGAAGACATTTTAATCTTTTATTGCAACCGGAATCTTTATGGTTTTTTTTTGACCGAAACTCTGATGCTTCAGCAATGTTGAAAATAACTTGTATTTAGTATGGAAAAGCTTGGCCCTGGCACTTAAAGAGCTGTTGCGCCAAATATTTTTTTAGTGCGAAATTAATGCACGCATATAAATTAAGAGCGTTAAAAATGCAGGACTTTCGCAGTTAGTTCCAACTAGTGATGACGATGTATGCATGTTCTTTTTTCAGAAAATGTTTCCTACTGTAGGGTATTCGAAAAAAATATCCTTTCCTCGTTATCTTTAGATAGTCACACCGATTACCTTCTTAGTTTTTTGACATTTGTTTGTCTTGTGTAACTCGATTTAGAAATTGCCCGATGAGTAAAATAAAAATTGTCGAAAAATTATAAACGACAAAGGTTTTGGGGTGAATATTCACATTGCATTCAAGCACTTTGTTTAAGTGTAAACTTTTGAGAGTCACGGATAGGAGCACATCGGGGGAGATAGCAGATTGAGTCGGAAATTGTTGTGTGTATAAGTCACTTAAGGACTGCCTTGTAATACTTTTCTTCGACTTTGATGAAGTACACGCTGCTATACAGCAGGGCTGGGAATGTTAGGGTCTAATAATTACCTATGAAATTGTCTGTTAAGCACCAATTGCCTGCAAGTTGGTGCAATCTCTGGTTGTGTTGAAAGTCTATGCGTTGTCTTTTTCAACCATGGTGGTACAGCAAGATTTCTTCATCGACATACTGAAAATGCATATGGGTTCAGAAAGACTAACAAAACTAAAGGCGGAAACATATATAGGTACATATAC
The DNA here is from genome assembly GCA_945910035.1 of Brachypalpus laphriformis. NCBI lineage: Eukaryota > Metazoa > Arthropoda > Insecta > Diptera > Syrphidae > Brachypalpus > Brachypalpus laphriformis. The sequence goes on from OX246753.1 coordinate 44,136,434, forward strand.
AAAAAACTTTTATTTATTTAAAATACTAATATACACTTAAAGAAAAACTATTTTGCAGGATTACGAGGTTTGAATGTCAGCGTAGAAATGAGCGTAGCAAAAGGAACATAGGGGTGTTGGTGGCTTCCTCTTTTATAGTCATTTTCGATGCACATTTGTATTGTGTCATCGAAGCTGTGTTTGTTCACGATAACGAGGTTGGTAAAAAAGGTCCTTCGTTTGTTATCAGGAACACATTCCCTTGGATTTTGTGTTGAAGTAACACAATGTTGCTTTATTGGTCAGATAAGATGTGGTTCTCAAGTGGTCGTTATTGATACAGTTTATTTATTTGGCTGCTAGAGGAACCAGTATAGGATACTACCTGACAATGTTTTATTGTCATCGTCACAGGCCTCAGTAATGCAGAACCTTAATGACGCCGGGGCTCCTATTTTGGTGTTCCGCTTCTTTCTTTTTCGCACTGTCAAACAGTGTGTTACCTGCTTGGGCATTGTTAATACCATAAGCAGCCGTCCTAGCTATAGAGCATAGGTTATTAGTCAGTGGCTGTTGAATGTATACACGAACCCCTCTATCAAAAATCAAGAGGCCATTAAAATCTGGCCACATATGTAGCTTACATCTCTCAATTTCATACATTCAAGTATGCCTTAGTCTACATTATTTCTGTCTTCAGACCGGCTTATTGCGCAACACAGATTGCATTTCGCAAACGCTTTTAGGTTTTGTTTTGTTTCAACCCAACCATGATGATAAACAAAGCTGTAAATGAACACAAACTGTTTTCTGGGGTCTCAATGCCCATTTGACGAACACGATCAGATTTCTTTCGATGAATTGTTTATTTACTTTTGTGTTGTTCCTTGCCTCTATAATTGCTTAATTAGCGCATCGACACAAGTAGGTCGTAGTAAAAATATGATATTTCACAGCGTATACTCCTTCATATCACGATTAGTAATGAAGTTATGGTGACAGTTCCCAATATGATATACTTGAATTATTCATGAATTGATATCACTAACAAAAACAAATGACGAACAAGTGAATCATAATCATTAAGTCTGGAAATCATACTATCTCATTCAATTTAAATGTCACAATCAAGCTCGACTTCCTCTGGACTCTAAGTCTTTGATTGCTTGTGCCTCGGCTCACAACTTTTCTTAACAGTCATACACTAAAAATAGAAATTCCGTAATGTTGTCTCCTTTAACAAAAACGAAATAATCTTTATCGTATTTGCATAAACTCACTCGCTTTCCTTGCAAGGAAAAAATTGCGGGTAATTTTGCACTAAAACAGTATATCTAATACAAAATCAAAATTTGTAAACATAAAATTTGTAAGATAACGATGTTTGCAATTTGAATATCTGCAGTTGAGATTCCAGATTTAAATTGCCACATTGTAGCTTATCTTATTCTTGGTTTAGTTTATACCGTTTGGCTTTAATTATCCGTCAGGTGATTGTTATAATTATTAACATGTTTATTTTTAGACTGTAACTCGTCGGTCAATGTGAACTCTGTTCACCCGGACTGACTAAGTCGCGATAAGAGCAAAGGAATTTGGAAAGGTATTTACTTTTTGATTATAGTTTGTCTGGAAATAGTTTACGCTGGATTATTTGGTTATTTTTTTTAAAAGTTAACGCAATTATTTATGGTTATCTTTGTTGATTTTATTTAGCAAAAAATCTCTTCTTTAGAAACTTTGTTAGCACGATTATATTTAGCATCTGGTAGCGATGAGAAATTTTATCAAAAAAAATATAAAAATTAGCTTTTCGGTCACGTGGAAAAGGAACCCAAGAGCACACATCTTCTTACTTTCAAGAAAAAACCATATAGAATTGCCGAAAACACATACGTACGTGCAGATTTCTGCATACAGCGAATTAGAATATGTACGAGTACATATATACAGGATGACCAGATAAGAACGATAGAAAACAAATTTTAATAAAACAACAACGGTGTGAGATATAAAATTGATTCTGGCTTTATTTTGAAGTTACATTCATGCCATTATGTGGCGAATAGCACATCATTTAAATGGCTGCCTCGGCTTCGCTGGCAGTGACTCGGTCCAATACGTACGGCGTTATTCTGGCAATAGCATCTCGAATGTTGGCCTCGAGCTCGTCCAAAGAGGTTAGCTTGTTAGCGTAGACTAAGGACTTGACGTAGCCCCAGAGAAAATAACCGAGTGGTGTCAAGTCGCATGATCGCGGCGGCCAATTGATGAACGCTCGTCGTAAGATGACCCAGTCGCCAAATTTCTCCTTCACAACGTTGAGCGTTAATAGATCATAAAAGACGCACGAAAAGGACCTAGCATCCTAGCATAAAAAAGAAAAAAAAAACCCAAAAAACGTCCAGCATTGATAAAACCAAGAAAATACTATTTGAAGTAAGATTTTAAAATGGCTTCATGAAAAGTGACAAGCATAGCTACTTCAATTAGCAACATGGCTGCTGCTTAACTTACGGACACTACAATTGTGGATATCCGCTTAATCTACCTAACCTACCATGAGAGTATTATTGAAAAAAAAAATTAATAATTTTCTTTAAATTACTCATAATGTGATTTATTTGTCCTTTTATGATTATCGGATGCGATATAAGTGACGCAATCTCATTCAAATTAAATTATCCATATCCACGTGGTGCAATCAAGTACCGCGTGATAAGAACTTGAGTCTGAATAAATCGTATGACTCGCTTTATCTGAACCTTTAAACATCATACTCCCATTGTGACACTAATATATTACCTAAAAACAAAATTTGTATAGTAAAAATAGAGCCATGTTTTGGACACATTAATTTCTTTAACCAAAAGTGATTGATTTTGAAATCTTAATCAGAAAATCCTCCGAAAATACATTTCATTGTAAAATATGAATTTCGTATGAACCACATACAATTTTAAACTGTTCAAATCAGGTAGTACGCAGCCAAATCGTCTAATCTAGAATTGATGAGTGTACGCCTGACTTACGTACATGAATATAATCTCCACAGGCATAGACGTAAACGTTTAACACAGCGAAATTTCAAGTGAATGAGTAGTCAAAATTAGCGATTGTCATTGATATCAAGTGAACAAATGGATAGATACGAGTCGACTTTCCTTTTTGTTATTGTTTTGGAATTAAGTATGCAGACTTATTAGTCAGGGGAAGAACTTTCTGTCTGGCTTTGTTGACGACATATTTGTTGATTACATATTAAGGTAGACAGATTTACATCTGCGTCTTTTAAACAAGAAAGGTGATCTGTTTATCAAAATTGTATAAAAACTGAACAGGTGCTGTTTTACAGCGCAACAGGGTGTGGCAACACATCCCATTAAAGCTCCAATAATTTTTGACGGGTGATCGAAGATGAAGCACAACTCCCTTAAAATTCACGATCTAGATCTATAGATATTTCTGGATGATTGATTAGATCAAACAATCCAATTGATAATAGTACACATTCGAATCGATTGTTTGGTTCTTTGGTAGGAACTCGAAAAACAAATCACCTTTAAAATCCCACCGCACTGAGAGCATACATTTCTGCTGATGAATGTCCGATTTCGATGTCGTTGGAGTCGAATCATTACGTGTTTTCATGAGTAGCAATAACAATTACCGTCGCTAGATAACTTTGAAAGGAGCCATTTGCTTAATGACCGTCAATATGGTTTAAGGCAACATCTTTCCACGGAAGACATAATGATTCTTTGCTCAACAGTCTGATTTTTTGGGATAAGTGTTGTCAATCTAACTTACTTACTTATGCCCTGTATTCCCTTGTGGGTCCTAGAGCCTACGCGCTATCGTGTACGGTTTCTGGCAATGTGTCTCAGCTCTCTCCAACTTTTCTCCAACTACCGTGCCTCATTCTCGACTGTTTAGAGCCATGTTCTCCTCGGACCTCCAGGTTTTCTGCCATCCTGAGTTAAAGGGTTTCATTGCATAGCATGGTTCGCTATGGAACTGTCACCTTTTCGGAACGTGGGACCGATCCACTGCCACTTCCGTTGTTGGATGGTTGTTCCTATTGGTCACTGAGCCGTTCTCTCGTAAAGGTGTTCGTTAGAGATACAATTGGGCCAGCAAATCATTAGATATTGCGCAGGCACCTATTAACGAACGTTCGCAGCTTTCTGGTCATAGCAGTGGTCACTCTCCACGTGCTGCATCCATATAACAGCACTGATTCAACGTGGGAGCGGAACAGTCTTAGCTCGGTGTTCATACTGATTGTATTGCTTCGCCACATTTTTACAAATGGAAAACATCTCGAAAGCGGACTTTGCTTTGGCGATCCTGTTGGCTATATCCAGTTCGGTTCTAACATCGGTCGAGACCATACTCCCAAGATACTGGAAATCCTCTACTCTTTACCGGTTGTCCAGCAATGCATATTTGAACCGATAAGTTTGTTCCAAGGCTGGTCATTTTAGTTTTTCCAGTATTCATTTTCAGCCCGACAGCGCATGCCTCACTCTCCACATCTGTTGTCATGTGGTGGAGGTCCATAACTATGTGAAAGAGTAAGCATAGTCAAGATGTTTAAGTTGGGATGTAAGAGTCTATCGAATTCCTCCGTTTCCTGTCGACAAAGCTACACGAAGCACATCGCGAGTCACCAATAGGAATAGTATTGGTGAAAGAATAAAGCCTTGTCTTACCCTACTTTAAATCTCAAATTTCTCAGACAGCCTCCCTCACGTGACATTTTGAGCCTTCATATGTAGCTTTGATAATAGCAATTAATTTATTGGGAGTACCTCTCCTGCGTAAGGCACGCCAAATATACTTCCTGTTGACACTATCGAACGCATTCTTAAAATCGATGAACAGCAGGTGAAATGGCGATCGATATTCAACGTACTGTTCGATTATAATCCGCAGGGTATTGATGTGGTTGACACAGGAAGATCCAGAGTGGAAACATGCTTGTTCGGCATCGAGTGTGTCTTCGAGATGTTGTTTGATTCGCTCTAGGATGATTTTAGCTATTATCTTAGCTATAGCAGGCAGCACGCAGATACCCCTACAATTTCCTTTCTTAGGAAGCTTGACGATCATTCCCTTTTTTAGAAAAGCTCTCTCTATAAGTGGAAGTGGAAGCAGAAGCTCAGCCGATGTTGTTGGCGCTGCTCGTAAGAGCTCTGCGGGAATGCCGTCAAGTCCTACCGCCTTGTTGGTTTTAAGTGCTTTGATCGCTGTGTAATCTCATCCTTGCTGGGAGTCGTGGTGCGTATTCGGGCATTTCTCACCTCCGGCATCTCAGTCTGATTTAGGAGCATATCGTTAGCGAATACGCGGTTCAAAACCGTAGCAAAATGCTCTTTCCATCTCTTGAGCTGGTCCTCATCCGAAATGAGCAAGGAACCGTCTAGGCTTTTCACTGGGTGTTGACTAGAGCTGCGACCACCTACCAGCTCTTTGGTGATTCTGTAAATGGTCCAGCTGTCGCACCTACGTGCATCTTCTGCTTCTGCAGCCAGCGCATTGGTGTAGTTGCGCCTGTCACGTCGAACGCTATGCTGAACTTCTCTCATCTTCATGCGATATAGGGACTCTAGCTCGCTTCTCTCTACTGCTGGAATAGCTGCAATGCGAGCTTTCAGCTGTTTTGGTTCGTCAATCCATCTCCAGGTATCCTCGGAAAGGCACGCCCTATGTCTTCCCTGCGATTGATCGACAATTCCTACAGCACCAATGGTTTTGGATGGTTGCTGGCAATTTGCTGCTGATTGCTTCCGCACCTGGCGCACTGAGGGATCACTACGTCTAACGATGTTGAATATGGACATTCTCCTGTTGTCTTGGGATCTTCGAACTGCAGCAGTGCGTAGTTGGAGAGTAGCTATCATAAGGTGGTGATCTCGTACTATGCCCACATCTGCCCCTCGCCTGATTTGGGTGTCCAGAAGACTACTTCTAAAGCGGCAGCTGATTGAAAAATGGTCAATTGGATTGGCGGTTGCTTGCTTGTCGTTGGAAACCCAGCTGACTTTGTGGCAGATTCTCTGAAATATGAGGGTAGTAGTACTATACAATCCATATTGCCTTTGATTGAGTGCTCCATTTCAGTGCTTCCAACTCGATAAAAAAGGAAAAATAATAAATAATTAAAAATATTAATCATTCTATGCAAGCTGTGATATATTTTTCCAACGCCCAACCCCATATTTTCTTCATCTGTCGAAAGAATTTTCAACTCAACTGCCTTAGAACTAATCAAACTCAAAGTTTCAAAGTCATATGCACACGGTTAGTCAACTCATACTCGCCTAGATTACGTCCAATAAGCAAATTTGATAATTTGGATTCGGCCAATAAACTTGTCATAAAAATGAATGACCCACAGAATGACGACAACGACACGCCGACGAAGACTGATAACACTGTGACTCTGGCCATATACTTGTCTGTTTCTTTCCAAATAATGTTAAGTCAGCAATATGTAGTAATTAAAATGTAATTAGTTTCATGTTTAGGTGACGCTACGGACCTGGGCATCAACCAAAATACCTCTCCAACCAGCCCGATTACAAGCCCGCTGCCTCCAGTTGCGCACGCCAAGTTGGTTGAGGTCCCCCTCCACTTGATTGCACCAGCTACCGCGAGGTCGTCCTCTACTGCGCCGTTCAAACGGAGTGGATTCGAATATTTTTCGGGCTGTATTGTTGGGCTACATCCGCTCTACATGGTTGAGTCGATGTCCTTGTATAGGCCGTATAGTTCGGCATTGTATCTTCTTCTCCACTCGCCATCTATGCCGACGGGACCACATATCACTCGAAGAAATCTTCTCTTAAAGTAAGCAAAGGCATTCTCATCCGATGTTGACAAAGCCCATGCGTCTGCGCCATACAACAGTACTGGGATGATTTGTGTCTTACACAGAGTTATCTTAATAGTTGGAGATAGAGCTTTGTTACTCAATTGCCTTCTTTGCCCATAAAAACAGCAATTGGCAAGAGTAATTCTTCGTTTGATCTCCCCACTGGTGTCATTTGCTGAGCTCACTTTAGAGCCTAGGTAGACAAAGTCATTTACTACCTCAAAATTTAAATTTAATTAAATACCCTAAATTTCAATGAACAGTTCATTGTCAGGATAAATTTGAATTAACTATATTGTATGTGTTACATACAACCCTTTCTACCGATGACTATTACAAGTAAGTACAAGTACAAGCTCAAGCGATTATAAAAGGGCAGGTAAGCTCACTACAGTTACAACTTAGGGTTCGCATCTTAAAGAGAATATTCCATTCTTGACAATGGATTCCAAGCATCTGCGCGGTATGAAGTCATAAGGTTTGCTTTTTGAGATTCGTTCCAAGGTCAACCAAGTTTTTTTTTTGACAACTCCCGGGAGTTTCTAAAAAGCCTGGTTTTCTAGTTCTAAGAAAACGCAATGGAGCTGTCATACGGACATTTTGCCAATGTGCATTTTTTTTTTTTCGCTCCGAACTCAATTTCCATGTTTTCCATCGTTAGTCAATTGGATAGCAAATAGATTTTTATGAATTTAAACATAATTAAAGCTAAAAAATCTAGCCTTTTTATTTCCGCGATATGCAAAATAAATGATGAACCACAAATGGCACATATGGTTTTGACAGCTCCACTTACCTTACCCAACAAAAACCTGACGTCAGAGCATTTTAGACCAAACCCAGGTTTCTCAAAAAACGCAGAGTTGTGTTTCGCAGCGACCCTATTCCATATCCATAAACAAACAGGGGTGGCAATGGTGTGGTGGTAACGTCGTCAATTGCCACGCTAGTGGTTCATGGTTCAAATCCTGATGTCAGCAAGCATTTAGTTATTTCTCATGAAATATATAAAGTCAGTCCGATCAATTACGAAAGCTTGTGTGAACACTACTGCGGAGGCATAATACTGGCAGTAGCTCGGTCATATGGCTGGAAAAATTGTTCGCTCTGTTGGTGATGATTTGCCTATAACATCGGCTATCGGAAAAAAATACAATGAATCAGAAGCAAAGACAAAAAAATAACAAAAATCTCCCCAGTTATCTGGGCGCCACCCCGGAGTTTCTCGGACTTCTGAGCTTCAAACCACTACACCAAATCTTTCTCTCTCTATGTAACGATCCTCTCCAACGCCTGCACTGTGTGCAATTATAAAAAAAAAATGATTGCTTTCTAATTCGAAACAATAATTGCGAAAGGTCGGAAATAATTCTCAGTTTATGCCTAGTGTTAATTTATGCAATTTTCGTTTAATGAAGATCAAGAGTTGGGTATGCTCACCGAGAAGGCGATATTGCTTTTGTGATTTGTGCAGCGATGATAGGAATAATTAATTTTCCTGTCGCGTGGTACGACAGGATCATTGGGATGGCATTGGTAGGGAATAAATGGAATTTTTAATAGGGAATAACTTTTTGTTTTTCTCTAATAAAAAAACATAAGATGAATAACATAATATGTTATTCATCAAATGTGTATGTAGTTAAAATATGCCAGATCAAACCGTGTTAAATAAACACGGTCCGAAGTGAAATAAACGTGTAGTCCATGTATCCGTGTACACGTGAATTAGGGTCCTCAAGTTTCTTCGTCTTTGAGAGCATATCATCCGCAATTGTGCCCCATAGCCGCACTTATGCCTAACTCTTGGAACACAATGGTGTCGCTATCGCTGCTGCGGTCGCTGTCGTACGTCCTGTCAGAAGTTCAAATACATACAAGTGAATAGAAGTGAACACAGTCACAGCGCAACAAGGCTGACAAGTAGAAGGCATTGGAGAAGTAGCAAAAAGAAGAACTTATGTCATTTTCCACTGTCTGTTGTGTGTTCCGCACAGAAAAAGCACTACCAATCATGTTCCATTGGCTGTTCGGAGTGCTGTTCCGGGAGTGTTTTTCTGTTCCGGATTTCATTTGGGAGTGCTCTCAAAATGCACTCACACATATAGACTCTTACATCTGACTACTTGTCAAAGTCATATGGTACAAGACCCATTCTTTTATTTATATTATTTGCTCAGTTGGGGCAAGTTAGTAGAAACAAATTTTACATAGATATAATTAACAAATTGATAATATATTAATAAAAACATGATGGAATTGTAGTTTTCCATTGGGCAAAAAGAAGCCATTTATTTGTTTTTCTGTAAAAAATGTAAACAAAAAATCAGACATTCACCAACACACGCAGAAGTAAGCAGAGTTGATATTTTAATGACATAAGTATGCGATTTTATTGTGGACGCATTTTTTGACAGCCATGCGACATATGAACACCAGTGTGTTCCAGCACTAAAGCACAATATCGCCTCGACCTGTGCTTCGCCTGACCATAGGAAATCAATGTATCCTATCACATTCGCGATGTCGCATCCACCTCGACCTCACGTTTTCCATTCGTAGAGAAAAACGTAATGCTACGTAACGACACTAACCCGAGGCAGAAAAGTTGAGATGAGCTGAACTTTTGCTTGCTTTGACAGCTAACAGCTGTGAAACAAAGAAAAAAAATGTAAACAAACATTCAACGCGCTCTGGAAGTAGATGGGGCGTAACGGGAGCAAAGTCGAGATCAAGGCGATATTGTAGGCATTATAGCTATAGGTTCTTTGATCATACAGTTTGTAAAAGAGAGACCCTCTCGAAGTTGAGTATTTCATTGTGGGCCATATATGCAGCTAAGCATTTAATTCATCCATTTCCATCAGATTGTTATTTATATTTTTACCATTGGTGCCTTTACTTATTTATGTTTTGTTTTCTTTGCTTATTTACAGAAATGCTGTGAACTATTCGCATCGAGAAACACTCGTAATTACTCTTCCAACCATCGTCGCACACATCTGAATCGTTTTTAAGTTGGCGCTTCAATTCGTCACATGTCCCAAAATTGGACACCGCCCAGCACCGAAACGTCGCTTCGTGTGCTGTTGATGTCACTTGTGCCGCCACTGATACCAAGGACACAGCAGGCTGCTATTACCGTTGCACGGTCGACCGATCTGCATTTTTGAACAAAAACCTATTTAGAGATTATAGCTAAGAACGGACAACAAAACGTACAACTAATGTCAGAATACTATTTATAAACAAATTGAAAAAAAAACGTCCACAACACCAATTTTAGATTAAGGAACAACAAACAAACAAAAAGCAACAAATCGAACAACAACAAGCACAAACTAAACACAACAGAACAAGTATTTTAAATCAAAAAAATAATAATAATAATAATGAATTCTAACGCACGTCACCTGCTGCACTGCACCCTGCTCATCTTTGTGATAATCTTCTTCGAGATATTATCTGGCGGGATCAAGATCAATGAGGACTCCTTCACACTGGTCGATCCCTGGACTGAATATGGCCAGATACCAACGATACTTTTGTACTTACTGCGTTTCCTGACGTTCCTCACACTGCCGCAGGTGCTATTCAACTTTTGTGGCCTAGTCTTCTATAATGCCTTCCCCGAAAAAGTGGTGCTTAAGGGAAGTCCACTGCTCGCACCTTTCATTTGTATAAGGGTGGTGACGCGTGGTGATTTTCCTGATTTGGTAAAGACTAATGTGTTGAGGAATATGAATATCTGCCTCGATACGGGGCTTGAAAATTTCCTCATCGAGGTGGTGACAGATAAAGCGGTTAATCTAGCAAAGCACCGACGAATCCGGGAGATAGTGGTGCCAAAGGCTTACAAAACGAAAACCGGTGCTTTATTTAAGTCACGAGCACTTCAGTATTGTCTAGAAGATAATGTGAATGTACTAAACGATAACGATTGGATTGTGCATCTGGATGAGGAGACCCTGCTGACGGAGAATTCTGTGAGGGGTATCATCAACTTTGTACTAGATGGCAAGCATCCATTCGGACAGGGGTTAATCACATATGCCAATGAGAATGTTGTTAATTGGCTGACTACATTGGCGGATAGTTTTCGTGTGAGCGATGATATGGGAAAACTGAGGTTACAGTTTAAGCTGTTCCATAAGCCGCTATTCAGCTGGAAAGGAAGCTATGTCGTCACGCAGGTTAGTAACATAGAAATCTTATTTTAAATTGTTTGATTTAAGTTATCGTATGTTGTACCTCACTCGGATCTCTGGGAATTCCTCGATGTGGAAGGCCAGGTCTAAAAAGATTTCGGATGGATTGAGTTATTCCTGGTATCCTCCTTTAAACCATCCCGTGCTAGGAACAAATGTTAGAATTTCTTTTAAGGACTTTGATAGTTCACCCCTATTTCAAAGGACCGTCTTTCTGGTTCTGTTGTGGTCTGTTACGGTTCCTATCAGATGCGATGATTGCGGTCTGCTATGTACATATGTATGTATATTTTATGTTAAAAGCTTCCTTGATGAATGAGACATGAGGGATTGCGCTCCATCAGCCTGGGAATCCAAGGTACTACTAAAGTTTAGAAACTCCATGGGACTAGGTGTTCGACATTTGTCTGATTCTGTTTGGAACAAATTTTATGGTATATTATCGGTCTCCAAGTATCCGTGGTCAGAACTTTGGCTTAAACCTATAATAACCTAACAACCAGAGCGGGTACGAATATATAAAAATGGATCTAACAATGGCCGTACATTTTCAGATGTGTGCTTGACCTCGCATCTTTTATCAAAAGCCCTGTTGCATATCGTACGGTCTAAAGTGAGAAATACACGATACAACCATCGTACCGACTTGTATTGTACCGTCATCGGCCCAACTGCTGTATGCAGCATAAACATTACACAATCTTTGTACGATTTACGTACAACCAGGCATTTTATTCAGTTATACAATACACATACACACCATATAATGTCCATACAATCTGTACATGTGACAGTGGTTGTACAGTCAAGACCATGCGTTATCAGTACAACGGTCGGTTGTGTGGATACACACTACACAATTATCGTATACAACACCAAAGCTGTCAAACCAATGGTACAACAGTTGTATTGTGTATTTCCCTCTTAATATACGTTCAAGATATTTTCTATAGTCTCAGTATCGTTCTTTTATTTATGAATAGGAATGCTTACTTTTTTTGGTATTTTTATGGTACCAATGATGTCCTCAATATATATATGTGCATGAGTACATATTTGTCTCCAATAACAATTCTGGTTCACATGTAAAACTTTTTAACAAATTTAATTTGCAAGGTATTAATCTATCAGGCTTTTGTCGTAGGGAAATTTGGAAACTTCTACACGAAATTCCTACTGGGGTAGTTTTTCACCCCAATACCCATGAAGCACCCGTCTGATATGTTGGATCCTTTTGAAAATTTATTACGACGCCAAATATTTTTTTATTTTATTCTACATATTCGCCAATGAGAATGAGCTATTTATGTATGTAAATTGTTGACCAAAAATGAATGCACCGAAGGTCAATGACGAATTCTTCATGGCACTTCAATTTACATTTCGTTCATGTTCAGGCGCTCCCATAATGATATTGTCGTGACTGCTCGTCTATGATACCTACTAATATTGTAAATGTTTAAAACGAGTGGAGTATTCCTCGGTGTGTCGAACAGGCAAAACACTTCTTCGACTTGTACAATGAAAATCGCTGTTACCCAATCAAACACATAGTACTAGGCATTGAATTGTCGCCATTGAGTGCAGATACTTTTTCACTTAGCACCTGTGCTGTTGTGTGTCTTTCTCATTTGACAATGCACAAAAATATTTGAGAAAATTATTTGATCGTAGTAAAAAAAAATTTACCTCAACCGATGTGTGATGAGTGTCGTTTTAAAAGCCAAATACGACAAACATGTCTAATTTTAGAAAGATCATGTTTCACCAATATATAGATTTTGCATATGATAAATCAAGGCAGCACGACAATGTCTCTAAGTTTGTTAATTTATGTTATAAAACTTGTCAAAAGTTTTCCAAAATATTTACAAACATGTGTACAAAACCTTCATATTCAAACGCGCAAATAGGTTGCAATGACGCAGTGGATAGTGTGCTGGCTGCTTGGAGGTAAGGCTATGTGTTCAATTATAGCCGGGGATAATAATATACCCTCCACATACTGGATTTTATGGTTAGAAACAAAAAGAGCCGTGGTTTAGTGAATGTTTTGTGGGCCTCTTGAATAAAAGTTTGTAGAATGAAGATGCGAGATTCTAAGTCAACGAAGTGAGACTGTTGCAGGGTTGAGTGATGAAACTGACTCCAGCTATAGGCTCCAAATTCAACAAAATAAGACAGTATGAAAAAAATACTTGACATAATGTTCGCTTTCTCTCCAGTAGTCTTGTAACATGAATCGATCGCAACCTACTTAAATTCCTTCTGAATAAGGTGGGGTACCACTGAAAATGAAATATCATTTCATAGATATTTACAATCTATCATCTACCCATAGTTCAGACACACATATTCCTTTGAAGAAGTAAAATGAAAACGGTAGGAGAAATCGTTGAAACAGACTACCAGGATAATACAAGGCATATATCAATAGAATATCAAACTAGTATTGGCTCGGATCCGTCCTCAGATGATCCATCTTAGGAATGTATCAAAAAACGAGAACCTAAACTCAGTCTCTGAAAATGCATTAAGGTATATAAAACCCGTGCTCAACAACGATCCATTCGGATCAACATAGACTGGAATTAGCTTAAAGCCACGAAGAAGATTCAACTAATTGTGAAGTGGAAAATGAATCCATTAACAAAAAAAGGAATCTACATTCCGAGAGGATTTGGAGGCAACCAAGGCCTTTCATCCGAAATTTATATTAAAAGCTCAGTAACCTCATTTGTTGAGATGCTCTTTGCTGAAGCCCGAAGCACCAATAAGAAGCATTATTACCTTCGACATAGGAGACATATTATTTAAGCAAACAATTTTGAAGGATCTGCTGAACCGAGTTATGTCTTATGTAGGACTAATTATAGAAACTTCGATGTTGTAGCGGTAACGTCATTGATTGCCACGCTAATGGTTTATGGTTCAAGTCCTGTTGTCAGCAAGCACTTATTTATTTCTCATGTAATATATTAAGTCAGTCCGATCAATTGCGAAAGCTTGTGTCGACACTACTGCTATAACACTGACAGTAGGTTGGTCATATGGCTGGAAAAACTGTCTGTACGGTTTGATTATTGATGTGACTGACATTAGGTACACACATGCATACATATTTGGCACAAGAGCCGATGAAGGGCCCAGGCCTAGCTTCTCGGAACCACACATGTTGTGTGCGTTATATTTTCCACACTTAAGGAAGTTTCGTGCCGTATCCAAAGAACAATTTTGATTTAGTTATTTTTTTATTATTTTTTTTTTTTAGAAGCTTTCTCGTGACAATAATAACATAAATAATATCACCCGAGTTTCAAACCATTACACCAATATTTCTCGATCTGTCTATCCTTTTCAACTGACGTCGTAGAATCATGTAGCTGTGTTTAAGGGATTGCTCTCTAGACGTGAGTTAATCAGGGTTATCGCGAATAAATTTTCCCTCGGAATTTTTCCCAGGAACAAATATAAGATACCTTAAAAAATATGGAAAAAATTCATCGGGGAAAAATTAAATATCGCGATTGCGTTGAAAATTCTCCTGAATTGTCATTCATGATACCTATTTCTTTTCCGCGGAATTATTTCCTCTTATTTGAAGATTCCTATTTTTTGTTCGAGGGGAAAAATTCCGAGGGAAAATTTATTCACGATAACCCTGAATATATAAAACAAAATAAAAATTGTTCACATCATGGTTCAGGGATTAAGTTTGAAGTCGAAAATCGTCCGAAAAAAAACACCTAAGTTTAACCGCCGGAAATACATATGTATAAGCTTTTATTGGATAAATGAATATCAATGTCGAGCTATAACAACAACAACAACAACAACAGATAAAAAACTTATTGAACTGCTTAGCGAAATTTCTGAAAAGAACATTAAGACTGTACATAAAATCATGTTAGCAATTAATCTAGTAAATAATATTTAATTTTTAATTTAAAGCCGAAGGCCCTGGTAGCCAGTGCTTATCCCCTTTGTATTTATATGTAATTTACTTACATGTTAATAAACTTATAATAATAATAATAATAACAACAACTTTAGGTGTAACAAAATTCCAGGACTGCGATTGGTAATGGTCAATTCAACATAATTTATGCTACGTGGACAAGAGAACTATTTTTGTCACTTCTGCAGTTTAACTTGAAGCTAATGTACGGAAGTCAAAAATTACCGAAACCTTTCTTCTTGTATTTTTCAAGTCGAAGTTGAAACTAATGATGGAGACTTGCATTGTGATCAACATTTTCGCCCTCAAATGAGCAACCCATCCGATTACGTAAGACTACCGCAGTGAAAAAGAAGAGCGAATATCGAATAAATATCCAATGGATGGTGATTGTCTTTTCTCTAAAGTATAAACAAAAATTTCTTAATAGCTGGTTTTCATTTTTTTTTTACTTCCATGATTACTCGAATGACTCACAGTAATTGTGACTTTAAGTTCGACACACTCGTGAATAATGAACGTTTTGTATATAAAACTGATAAGAAAGAATTCTTAGAACTGTTTATAACGAAATGCTGTGATTTTAATCTCTCTCGCGAGCGTCTGACAAACATCCGAGAGTATTGTTGTCACGAAAAAGCTTCTCAAATCGCCGTTCGGATTCGGCATTAAACTGTAGGTCCCTTCCATTCGTGTAAAAAATATAACGCACACAACGAGTGGTTGCGAGAAGCTAGGCCCTGGCACTTTAAAGAGCTGTTGCGCCAAATATTTGTATTTTTTTTTTGTGATTTTAATCGGAATCGTTCTTATTGTTTGATTTCCGAACTTCTTAATCATCACAAAGGCAAAGGTGTACAAGCACTTAAAGTTGCCTGCAACCACACCCACATACATATGTAACTTGAGTGATTTCAAGTCTGAAAAGAATGCAAACTTTTTGCACTTAACTCTGATTGACTGTCCTAACGATAGCATTAAAGTCTTTTTGAATTGCTTTTGATCCGCAACAATTATTTACTCCTGTCCGTAGACTGAAACAGAAATTCACACCCTCACTGTGAATTAGGTATTCAGAACATGTGCAATCATAATAAACATGCAAGGCATTTATAATTTAAAATTAGCAAAATTCACGTATTTGTTCACAGAATATTGCTTCCTCGAGAACATGATTTATTTCTGAAAACAAAATCAATTATAATTTTGTTATATCATTCCGCCATTTACGGAGCAAGTACGCATATTTTAACAGAAAATATTGCATTGGAGATACCTGGAAGTATCGGCTTTTGTGTGAAATCGTTTGATGGTTTCTTTTGAATGCATTCTAGTAAAAATTCCCTACATTCGCAGCATTTAAATGGGCAGTTATTGTCTATAATGTCACGTCAACTATGTGTAAGAGGAATACGAGTACGTATGTATTTACATACAAACTCCAAGACTGTTTGGTCTTTAAAACGAAGAATGGAATCAAAATATTAAGCTACAATTCCACTGTTTGACACTGTGCCAACGTTTTACAAGAAAAATATGTCACAAGTTCGAGTCAAACAGTCGTTTGGCGCTTCGCGTCCAAGTGCTACCACATACATATACATAATACATACATATATGTATATTACACTGTTTGACATATTTTCTGAAAGTGTAAAATTTTTATTTAGTGTCAAACGATATCAAACACGAGTCTCAAGCGATTTGCCAAACGTTTTCGAGCTTTATTACAGTGCTTGTCATAACATTTTTTACATTATCTAAAAAGGTTTTGACAACTTTTTTCAAAGATTCATTTCACGAAAATTAAATTTCGTAAATAAATTAGAAATATCTACTAATACAAAAAGAATAAGGAACACCTTCTAGCTTTTATACTAGAAAAGGAACAGGATACCTCTTTCGGCTATATCCTTGCGTCAAACACCTGACACGAAAGTCTCATAGTGAAGGACAGCGCCAAGAAGCACGAAAAATGAAGACTGTGCAAAATTGTTACGAGAATTGAATAATGAAGGACCGGCGGCGTTGTATCGCAATTATGTACACCGCAATTAGGCACATGAGCAATTTCAATATTTACTTTAATAGTTATCGTTCCCAATATTCCAGAGCTGATAGCGAATTTCGTAAACCTTTTGACACATTCACTTTCCACAACGCTGTTAAGTCCAACTTCTTCTTCTTCTTCTTCCTTTTATCAGCGAGGCTATGATCCGAAAACAAGGGATCACAACCCTCCCACTTCACCGCATTTCTACTGATCCGCCTGTGGGGTTCGCCTGTTAAGTCCAACGTTCGACATTTTGTCCAACAGTGGAATTGTAGCATTAGTGTTATACAAAATCGAGATGATAGTACTTTTCTAACATCATTCTGTCACTTGTTGATTTGATGATACTTCTGATGAAGTATGACTAATAAAAGAGACATTACGTCCTCTTTAACTTGAAATTCTATGATCTTCGATTGTCATGAAATCCCATAAACGCTGAAATTGTTCGATGATATGGAGTCTACGTATCCCAACAGGTTGACACTATCTGCTCAAGCAAGGTGTAAATCCTTGTTGTTGAAGTACACCTCGTATTTTGTAGCTGAATGCTGTTATGTTTAGCTTTGATGTCTGTAAAAAAAGTAAGTAAGTTTCAAACTAGAAATGCATCGATAGTACTCGTACTTGTACGTGATATATGTAGGATCGCCTTAGATGTTGACTGATGATTTAAGACGGTTGCTTAGGGGCGTCGAAGGCTTCTATACTGTGACGGAGAAACAGTTTGCCATTGGTCCTGCTTACCGAGTTGGTGCTTAACTTTCTTTTGAAATTTTCGGATATCGAAATTGAAATATAGTATGTCCTGTTTTTTACACATGATTGCATAAGTTCACATGTAAAATAAAACCAAAAATTGCTGCATAGCCAACATCATTTGCTTTATTCCCAACATCTCCGCATGAGAGGAACGATAGCGCAACATTCTTAAAGACAGCATTTTACTTCTGCAATTTGAGGAAGAGTTTTATATTTTCTCATGTCGTGTACATACTTTGTTGTTTCTTTTTTTTTCTATATTTAACACCACAAAGCCAGCAACATTTCTCAATCTTGGTGGGGATAGGTTTTTTTGTACTGCTGTAAAAATATTGGCAACAAAACACACCTAGGCTGCAGCGCTTTTAGATGTGCATCTTCTATGATTTTGTTTTCCCTCGTTGCACGCACTCATCATCATGCTGCAGACTATTTCTAGGTGGTGATTGGATCGACTATTCGTGTTCGAAATACAAGAAGAATGGTCCACCGCCGAAGAAGAGCTCTTACTCTTAGGAGAAATTAAATTCATTACTCCCGTTTTTAAATTCATGAAGTAATATTTTGGTGTTAAGAAATGAAAAAAAAAAAACCTGAACAATTTTCCAAGAGTAGAGTAATAGAATTCAAAAACATCCAAATTTTTAAATTTAAACAATTCGCTTGCAGTGGAGGAATGTCTGAAAACTCGCAAAGCCCCTCTACTTTTGAACTTGACGGTTGACGGATCGGCGTAATATCTATGTACATTATACTGCTAGTGGTCTCAAGTTCGAATCCCAGAAAACACCAAAAGGTTTTTTCACGGTCCCACCTCTCGCGAACGTCTGGCAAACATTCGAGAGTATTGTTGTCACAAAAAAGCTTCTCACAAACGCCGTTCGGATACGACACTAAACTGTAGGTCCCTTCCATTCATGTGAAAAAATATAACGCACACAACACAAGTGGTTGCGAAAAGCTAGGCCCTGCCACTTAAAGAGCTGTTGCGCCAAATACTTATTTATTTATTTATTTTATACAGTAGATGAAGGATATAAGAAAAGCACGCTTATAAGACACACATTCTAATGCACCATGCACTTTCCCATATAGTTACGTGTTAAATTAATCTGTTATGAGAAACACGTTTATAAGAAAAACACTGATAAAAGAAACTTATTCTGATACAAAATTCTATAATTGCATAGAATATTAAACGTGTATAAGAAATTAGTCTCCACCGAAATGATGCGACGTGTAACTGTGGACATATTCGTATGTACTACATTTGGGAACACATCATTATAAAACTACAAATTAAACCCAATGGCAGAAATGACAGAGCGAAATACAAAATGTACATATGTATGTATGTATATACAAATAATAAACGACATATATAATGTGTCTATCAATATGAAGAGGTCTTGTTTTAAATGCTTTTGCTTTATCTATTTATAAGAAATTGTATTTTTTATATGCGTACTACTGATAAAAGAAAATGTCTTTCTTATATCCGTTCTTTTTATATAAGAAAACACTGATATGTATAAGAAAGAAATTCTCTGGATTTTTTTAACTTTCTTATATCTGTCATCTACTGTACTGCTAGAAGACAGATTTAAGTTTTTGAGCAACATTCGAGTGTACTGTGTGCATGCATTTTAGGTGCATACTCTGAGATCAAAGTCTGTGGATGTTCTGGGTCCATTTGTTGCGAGGGACAATTAAATTATTTGCAAACTAGTTTGGTCTTTGAACACAGTAATATACTTTATCATGGACAAATACAGAGTTTTAGAAAACCAACTTAAAACACATATATGATCTAACTACGAGACAAATAATTAGGTAATCCTCTTCAAAGCATACGAGTAATTAAGTTAATTACAACTGTAGATACCATTTGTCCATTTTGAAGGTCACACATAAATTTCGTACATTGTGCTTAAAGTGATTTCTTAAACAAGCACTGTGTTTTCCTAAATCTTTTTTTTTTCAGGAATTCTCAAAAAAAAAGTATTTATCTTCCAGTATTAACAAAACAAACGATACGATCTACCGTGTAATGCCATTAAAATAATTCTCCGGAAAAATCTTATAGGCAATAAAAAAAACCTTTAACGTCTCTAAACTGATCTCCGAAGCTTCTTCACACATTGATCAATGTTCTACATTTGTAAATAGCTCATCAGGTCAAAGCTCAATTCATGTGTCATAGTAATGAAACGTACACGCTAGCATTTGTATAAATAAAAAATTTGAATGGTTCTATGAATTCCATGAATACTCCGCCGCTTGGACATATGCCAATTGCAAATGACTGTTCTCTACCCACAATTTGTTTACAAGTATTCTTTTATACCTCTTGAAGTCTTTTCATCGGGGGATTTTTATTGTTTATCTGAGAGTCAATGGGAAATTTGCGGTTTGCAATCAGGTTTTGCATTTCAATTTCTATCTGTGTAAACTTTAAAGTAGTAAGTAATTGATTCAAATTTTAAGTGTAAATAGGGAGAGAAAATTATCATGATATGAGACCATGGAGAAGGATAAGTAAATCTTTGTTTGGAGAATCTGTAGATCTTGTTACATTGTCTGAGTAGTAGACGCGTTAGGCAAATAATCATTCATGGGCTGAATTCAGATGCTTTAATCATAGTCTTCAACTGGTTAGTTTATCTATTTGCAAATATGTCTGGCAGCGGATTTGTGAGTTTAATATCGAATAACTTTACATAGCTAGTTTTAAACTACAAACATGGTCGGACTTCATCCACTTTCACGCTCATGAATACTCTGCGCTAAATGTAAAGTTGTAAGGCGAGACCAATTATCGGTCATAATTTGACCCAGAAGAACTAAGCTGAACACGACGAAGAAAATGTTGAAAAACTGCAGGGATCGGTTTGCTTGTACCTGGGCAGGGGCAAGAATTGAATGCCTTACAGCGGCTATCGTAATCCTCGACACCCACAAAAGATTAGTTATAAGGATCGCAAAACAAGTGTTAGGAAAAAGGAAATACTACGAGCTCAGTAGCCTGGTGAAATATCTGATGGGTGGATATACTCCGAAAAGACCTAAGAAACTAGGAGACCTTCTTTTTGTTATTTCGGCGACGTTATGATCCGAAAACAAGGGTTCGCCTATTTGACGTTAGAAAATATCGGCAGGCCTCCCGATTTTCGATCACTTGGTTTACTGACGCCAATCTAATGCTGGTGTCGTTGCATTTGTGTAATCCAGGCGTTTATAGGCCTGTCTTTCCTGCCTCCCGATGTCTTTGAAACGTTCATTGATATTGCCTTTTCGTTAGGGTTCAAATGATCTCTTCTTCGAACGTAGCAATACCACCTGAGCCGGTCGCGTTCTATTTTTCATTAGATGGTTTCTTTGACGTGAACGCTTCCACGGATCTTCGAACTTCATATTCGATCAAGCTGTGTCACTTCTGCTGTCATGCGAAGCATCTTTATCTCAGCTGCCATTAATTTACTCTCATACTTTTTGTATAATACATTGTCCAACATTGTGAACCGTATGTGAGCACTGGATGCTCAACTACGATGTAGAGCCTTCCTTTCAACTTAGCGGGCATTTTTCGGTCACTGAAGATAGTGGAGTATTTCCCCAACTTCATCCACCCAACGCCTACGCGATGATTGATGTCGTCATCACACCTTGCTTCGCTATTGTTCATAGATCCCAGATATTTGAACTTTTCGCACTTGGGATGCACTGTTTCATTCTAATAAATATGTGGAATACGCCTGAGTGGATCAGAGAACGAGCAGCACAAATATTCTGTCTTTTTTGAACTAATGCGACACCCATTTCCCTCCAAAACGTCCACCCAGACATCAAGGGCTCTTGAAAAGTATAGCCGGGGAAACTGTTCATTCAAAAGTCTTTCACAATACTTTTGTTGTCATCCACAAGAAGTTGGCTATGTGCATTGTTAGTGAACTTTGGCGAACGAATCTCCTGACCATTCCTCTTTCTTTGGTCGGCCATTTCGAAGATGGTTATGCTCTTGTTCATACTGTATCTTCGCAGCACCTGGATAGCCTGGTTTGCATCAGCAGCCGGGAAAAATATTTTTTCCAGCTCCCAAGTTTTTCTTGCAACATCTGTATTCCACTTCGAGGCGAGCTTTTTCGTTCCTATTATTAGAGGGGCACTTTGACCAAGCTTTGAAAGCCGCTTTTTTTCTTTGTTTTCTACTTCCTTGGCTTTATCACTCCACCAATATGTAGGCGTGTTGGTGATGACCATTTGAAGCTCCTAGCCTTCTTTAAGCAAGTTCGCTGTAGGGAATCCCACATATTTTGTGCTCTGCACTCTTCATCCTCAGCTCCATTGATGGTGTGAGAGAGGTAATTTTTCATCACGAAAACAAAACCCTCGCCTTTTTATTTGTCCAGATTGTACCACTTGATTTTCTCAGAGACCCTTGTTTGTTTGCTTTTCTTCTGTGTCTCCATAAAAATGTCTGTTAGCAAAAGACGGTGTTGCTGAGCAATCGCCTTCCCCAGGATCACTTTGCTATCTTTAACCCGAGGCTTTATGAAACTGGCTACCAAATTGTAGTCAATCTGGGTTTTACTTCCACCACTGCTGTAAGTGATCAGGATCGGGTCGGCTTTGTTTGATGAACATTGTATTTAACACGATAAGACAGTCTCATCTACACATGCTTAGGATGTCTTCACCAGGAATGTTCCTGGTGTCGTATCACAGTCCTCCATGGCAATCTTCATACCCTTCGTTTGACTTCCCGACATGCCCATTCAAATCTCCTCCAACAAACAGAAACTCTTCCTTTGGGATGTTCTTTAGGAGATTGTGAAAATCTAGCCAAAATGCATCTTTTTCCCTCTGATCACACCCATTATGGGGAGCATATGCACTGACAATATTCTCCACCTCCTTGTAGTTTGAGAGATATCAAATGATCGCTGGACTTCGAAATGGTCAATTGCCGCAAGGATGATACCGATTCCGTTCCTAAACTGTTCCATTCCGTAGTAGAATATCTTGTAAGCTTTTCTTTAAGTTATTAAAGCTTAATAACTTCAACCGGCGTTACATGTTCCATAATATATTTTTACCGACTGCTCCTTACAACCGTCAAATGCGAACTGATAAATGCTAACCAAACAAAGTGGCGGCCAAACAACATCGACCTGGAACATAAAAAACACCCTGTATATTAAGATACTTGTTTGTGATATAATATTTACAGACTCGTACTTATTTACAGTCTAAAAACACTACAGCGTTTTATAAACTCGAAAGAAACAAATTTAGTATGCGGCACGTGTTGTAATAAGTTTTGGTTAGATAAAGGTTGGTTTGAAATTTTTCAAGTGCAACGATAAAATTCTGGCAAAGTTCAACTCAATTTTCAGTTTATAATTTTTTATTTTAATTGCCCACATAAGGCATAATCTCCTTATATTATTACAAAAATGTTCGATTTTTTCATCCTCCAGGTTGGCGCTGAACGTCAAGTCTCCTTCGACAATGGCATCGATGGATCCGTGGCTGAAGATTGCTTCTTCGCGATGCGTGCCTTCTCTCAGGGCTACACGTTCAACTTTATTGAAGGTGAAATGTACGAGAAATCCCCATTCACATTGTTGGACTTCCTGCAGCAGCGTAAACGATGGCTCCAAGGAATACTCCTAGTAGTCCACTCAAAAATCATCCCTCTCAAGCACAAACTCCTGCTCGGCATCAGTGTTTACTCATGGGTAACAATGCCTCTATCCACATCGAACATCATATTTGCTGGACTCTATCCCATACCCTGTCCAAATCTGATGGATTTCGTATGCGCCTTCATTGCAGCAGTTAACATTTACATGTACGTCTTTGGTGTCATTAAATCATTTTCCCTATATCGCTTCGGATTATTGCGATTCCTTGCGTGTGTTATGGGTGCAGTCTGTACTATTCCAGTGAATATCGTGATAGAGAACATCGCTGTCGTCTGGGGTCTATTCGGTAAAAAACATAAGTTTTATGTTGTGCAAAAAGACATTCGAGTACTGGAGTGTTAGACAAGCGCTCTCAAACTTCCTTACCCTCTTCTGTGTAACGCCTGCGGTATTCACTTAGCTTGTAAAGTTTTTATTATAATAAAATTAGTTTTTGTACATTTTAGTGTTTCAATATAGTAATTATTGTTGTATATGTATGTATATTTTTTGTGTTTAATTTTTTCACTTAATCATTGTACATTAGTTTATGTTAAACATTTTTTTTTTTTTTTTTGTATAAAAAGGAAATTAAAAAAAAAAAAATGGAAAACAATGCAAGTGATTAATAAAACAAACTCTTGTCCACTTTCGACTCTCATACATTTAGTTATAGATGTCACTTTGATCATTTGTTTTAGATACGGATAGGTAGTCTTATTAATAAGTTGTGCTACAATATGGCATTACAGACTAAGGGCTCTAAAAATATGACTACTTACTATATAGTAATGGTTAAAACTTCTATCTAATTGTCATTGTGGCATTAAACTTTCACCCCATACATAGATACACCAACACACTCCTTACTAAAAATAGGAAAAAGAAAACTGTATTCAACATTAAGACTTTTGTTTTAAAATTAAATAAAAAAAAACCTTAATTGTAATAATTTATTCAACACAAAATCTTCTTTTTTGCATTAAATAAAATTATTTATAAATAAATTTAGAAAAAACAAAAATACTGCAACACAAATTTTTTGAAAACAAATGAAATTTAGCAAAAATAAATGGAAATATATAAAAATAAACAAACAAAAATGAAGTAATTCGTCCTAGAATAAGTATTTTAATTATGTCTAAATGGAAAAAGCAAATAAAAGAAACACAAACTGTTGTTGCTTTTTTAAGAGAGAAAATGTGAATGCACCAAATACTATTTTTTAAGAAACTTATGTTTATCCTTGAATTTTTTTTTTTTTTGAAAATTTATGAGTATATGTTTAAATAGTTATATTTAAAAAGAAGTTTTTATTTTTTTTTAAATAATTCTAAAAAATTTTCGTTAAGCAATGGAAAGAACAAGAATGTACGAACGAGTATATTTTATCTTTTTGATAAAAAAAACAAATCAATAAAAAATATATATAATTTGATATAAAACGATCTAAAGAAAACAATTTGATTTTTATTTTTTATTGTTTGTTTTCTTTTTTAGATTTGATCTACAACTTTGTTTAGGTTTTCGTTATGAATAAGAGACTGAGAAGTTATTGAATTTAATTCCTCGTTAACAGACGGAGTTGAAGCAGCCCATTCTGAAAATATTTGAAACCGCACTTATTATTTATTGGACCAAGCATTCTGGCATACATTCGTGATCTGCTTACTTAGATAGCGCTGCAGTCCGAGATGGAGTCGATTATTAACTCGCTACCTGCACTAGCACATACCCAGTTCACTTAAAAGTGTTAAGAATATATGAAAGATTAGTTGCGTTCTTAGCCTGAAGAAACAACGATTTTCAAGTGTAATCATTCGGCTAACTTTCAAATGGGGATCGTTCCTCAAGTAAATCGCCGGGTTTAAGTAGACAAATTCCGTAATCCCTCCAAAATTGTAGAAGTCTGTCATGACGTTCTGTCCGGGTAATGGATATTTCCTGTAAATTGTTATTAGCAACATCTACTTTGTGAAGGATGTTCGCCGCCGTTAAACACATTTTCGATGCGTCTGCCTCAATACTGCATTATTAACTTCATCCGATTCCGTGTATGTTAATGTCGGCGTAGGTGAGTGACTAGTTATACAGACTAGCGTTTTATGTTGGCCGGAGAATTTCGCACAAGCCTTCCAAGAACAATGTTCTAAGCCTTTTCTGCCGTCAGAGGTCTCGTTGAAGTTATAATCGATCCTGATAAAGCGGCATTTTTGACACACAGCCGGATAAGCGGGGTGAAAATCCAGCATGATGGGTATGGATTAAATTCATGGGGATTCTTTAAGATCTGTATAAGTATTTGATCGGTTTCAGACGTGTCTGTCCTAAAACTGCATTGATATGGACATGTCAGTTTCCTGAGAAAACACTTAAGACGCTCACAATATAGAACAAATTTTAGTATTAGTTAAGGTGTCCTTTTTTGATTATCGGACAAGTGAGGAGATCTACCCCGCTTCAAAGAGCCCGAGTTTCAAATGCGTTTGAACCCCGACTACATGCTTACTCCTTCATTATGTGTAGTTCACCTCAAATAGAGATTTCAACTTCTCTTAAATTAATTCACTCTAAATTTTGAATTTCTACAGTAGTTTTGGTACTATGGCATCTTCATCTTCAAGGAATGGTCAAATAATTACAAAACTTTAATATTATAGGAACTTCGTAGTTTTGTGTAGCTTTATTCTACAGGTAGGTACGAGTAAAACGTTTTCCCCAGCTTTTTTATTTTTTTATTTATTTGTTAATGTTTATCTGCTACATACAAAATTTGCATGACATCTAAATTATTTTATTATATGAAGAATGTTTATGACATTAATTAGTTAAGGAGAGAAATTATGAAAGTCCGATTTTGACTTTGTTGTTTGTAATATCACTGAGAAGAATAATGCATAGCAATAGCTTATAAAATACAAAGTATTTTTTTTAATAAAATAAAATAAGTATTAAATTTAATAACTAAATGAGTTATAATAAAAATCAAAATGAGAACTTAACATAATTTAGTCTAAATTTAAAAAAAAAAATCCAATTTCACAAAGAAAACATATTGTTAAACAATTCATTTTAAAAATTGTTTGTAATTTTAATTTATTTATACCTAATATTTTTCTCTAAAAAAAAATGGAAACAGCTAAATTAAGAAAATTAAAAAGTCCACTTACTGGAAGCAAAAATTAAGCAAAATTTTAAAGTCGCATTTTTAGTGGAAAACACCTAAAAGAAATATACAAAAATTGTGTAATATAAGAAAGAAGTGGCATTTTGTTATTTTATTTTACTTTTGATGAATACTTTCGTCGATAAAGTTCCAGGTAAATATATCAACCGGATTTTATAATGACAGATAAAGTATTAATATCATTTGACGTATACATATATATGGACTGCTTGTGAAATAACAATTTCATACCATGTCAGCAGAAAAATATGTTCCAAAATCTGCAGCTCCTTTGTTTAAAAGCGGTGTAAAACAGAAACAAAACACCCGCCCTCATAGGTATTTGCCATAGAAACTTGCGCCATCTGTGTTTGTTCTAGTGTACAGGCTGTTAACATTTAAATAATTTCAATATTCGTTGCCATAGATGTCACTGCAAATATTTTTTGTTTTCTACAGTTACAATATTACGAATTTGAATTTCGTTGCAACACGATCTGTATTGTTGTATTGTGAGTCACAGCCAACCACATAGCATTTTATTTTATCTCTATCCTCCTTTTTTTAGTTAGAGTTATTATTTACTCCACAATTACATGTTCCCAGGTTTTTTTTCCACAATCAAAAACACGAATAAAAACAGAACCTTTTTTTCCATTGGCTCGCAAACTGTCAAACAAAGTACCAGCTTCCATTTTTTTCCGTTGTGAAACAAGGGAGCTTGAAATGTTGGAACATACGTGAAGTTGGGCACTAGCAGTCCATATATTAATACGTCAATGAATATACCTATCACATGCAATGGCAATTTTGACAAATGGCAGTAATGTTGCCGCACAGTGCACGTTGGTAATACCATGTGAAAAGTAGTTTCTATGGATGCTACACTGCCCCGCTCTTAAACTTATTCGTCCCGAACAAGTTCATATGTGTTATTGCCATGATAACGGTTTAGGAAATCTAAGTGAAGAATTTTCATCTTGGCTCTTACCCCACACTGAACTCGATATTCAACATCATTGAAGTGCGACCACCTTATAAGGGCCAACATAGTCCTACTGTACCTTAGGTGATCTCCCCTTTTGTCGGTGTGGGTTGTACAGCCCATTGACATACTATATATGGACTGCTAGTAGCCAACTTCACGTTGGTTCTAACATTAGCGCTAGCTCTCTTGGTTCGGAGCGGAAGAAAAACGTTGAACTTTGCATATCAATCTGGTAAATCTACGGTCACAGCCCTACACCATCCAGTCAGCACTATTGAAGAAACCTTGTCAAAGAAGGAAATAGCCTTGTGCTCCTTCCTGGACACATCTGGCGCCTTCGATAACACATCGTATCAATTAAGTCTGCTGCTGGTGTCAAAGGCATTAACCCGCAAACTACCAAATGGATATGCTCCATGCTCAGTAGCAGATTAATTACTGCCAAGTTTGGACAAATCTCAATCTCCGTTAGAACTACTAAGGGTTGTCCTATCCCCTCTTTTATGATCCATTGTATTGGACAGTATCATAAATGACCTCAATAGTTCTGAATTTCTCACCCAGGGATACGCTGACAACGTAGTCATAATAGCTAAGGGTAAGGGTGAATCCAGCATTTCTAAACAAACAAAACAAAAAAGATACTTCATAAATATTTAGTAAGTAACAAAAAATAATACGTAATAATAATAAATTCTTCAAAGTCCACATTAAAATAAATGTTTGGCCTTGATTTGGAGGTACCAGGGAGGGCAACGGCAGTTTTGCTGCAATGTCAGCCCTTAAAGCCAACCGTATGTCTTCTACAACTGGTTCAAAGAAACAGTTTTGGAACCTTTGGCGGCGATAATATTTAATTGTGTAAGCGTAAGGCAAGGAACTTGTCTCATCCACACTCTGAATGATACCTACGTAGTAAAATATCTTCTTGCTCTTGGTCCCGAATTTCACAAGCACGAAGTCATTAATTGTCGGATTAAACTTTAATTGGAGTTTCAAGAGGTTGCATTTGACAGATGGAGGCTCTTCTTCATCGTTAGACACTTGAAAGGTATCAGAATCGTCTTTACTTACTTAGGTGGCGCTACAGTTCGGGGTGAACCTGGGCCTCAACCAACAAGCCTCTCCATTTAGCTCGGTCTTTAGCTAATTGCCTCCAGTTGCGCACTCCAAGTTGGTCGAGGTCCCCTTGAACTTGTGCGCGCCACCTACGGCGATAATTCCCTCTACTGCGTCGTCCCTCGGGGTTAGATTCGAAGACTCTGCGGGCCGGAGCGTTGGTGTCCATTCGCTCTACATGTCCTAGCCATCTCAGACGTCCAATACGCAGTTTTTTGACTAGGTCGATGTCGCTGTACAGCTCGTATAGTTCGTGATTGAATCTTCTCCTCCAAAACCCGTCAACGCAAACGGGACCGAAAATCTTACGAAGAATTTTTCTCTCGAAGCGACCAAGGATATCTTCATCCTCTTTTAATAAAGTCCATGTTTCAGCGCCGTAAAGCAGGACTGGGATGATCAAGGTCTTATATAGAGTCTCCTTAGTTGTTCGAGAGAGGGCTTTACTGTTGAATTGCCTTATAAGCCCAAAAAAACAGCGATTGGCAAGAGTTATTCTTCGATTGATTTCTGCGCTGATTTTGTTTGCTGAATTTATAGCAGAGCCAAGGTAGACAAAGTCCCTTACTACCTCGAAGTTATAGCTGCCCACGGTGACGTTTTGTCCAATTCGTCGATGTTGGTTTTCCCTTCTAGTTGACAGCATATACTTGGTTTTGCCCTCGTTTATCGCCAAACCCATTTTGGCCGCTTCCGCCTCAATGCTTGCAAAAGCACCGGTGACAGCCCGCTGAGATCTTCCGATAATGTCTATATCGTCGGCGTATGCAAGCAGTTGTACAGACTTATAATAGATTGTGCCTCCGGTGTTGGCTTGTGAGTTCCGCACAATCCGTTCAAGTACAATATTGAAGAAGTCACATGACAGCGCGTCACCTTGTCTAAAGCCTTTTTTGACATCAAAGGTCTCGGTGAGGTCATTACCGACCTTGATGGAGCAGCGAGCGTTCTCCATCGTCAGCCTGCACAGGCGGACAAGTTTGGCAGGGATGTCAAAACTAGACATGGCTCTATAAAGCTCTTCTCTATAGATGCTGTCATAGGCGGCCTTGAAATCGATAAAGAGATGGTGAGTATCGATTTGGAATTCTTGGGTTTTCTCCAGGATCTGCCGAAGTGTGAAGATTTGATCGATGGTGGACTTTCCTGGCCTGAAACCGCACTGATAGGGTCCAATCAGGCTGTTGATAAAAGGTTTCAGGCGTTCACACAATATCGCAGAAAAGATCTTGTACGCGATGTTGAGGAGACTGATGCCTCTATAATTGGCGCAGTTGAGGGGGTCTCCTTTCTTGTGGATCGGGCAAACGATGCTGAGATTCCATTCATCAGGCATACACTCCTCTGACCAAATATTAGAAATGAGTTGGTGTATGCACTCTACCAATTCATCCCCAGCTGCCTTGAAGAGTTCGGCCGGTAAACCGTCAGGTCCAGCAGCCTTGTTCGATTTTAGCTTGGATATTGCTATCCTCACTTCGTTTTGGTCAGGTGGACGGAAATTTTGACTATCATCGTCCATGTTGAATGGTTCATTCTGCCTGACAGCGGGATGTTGGTCTTCGTCGCCGTTATACAGTCTGCAGAAGTAGTTTTTCCATATTCTCAGCACCGACTGTGATTCTACTACGAGGTTTCCATTCTCATCTCTACAGGTTTCTGTACGGGTATTACTTCTCTGACACGTTCTTTTTACCTTTTGGTAAAACTTCCGTACATTGTTCCTGGAGTATAAACTCTCGATATTCTCAAACGCGCGCTTCTCATGCTCTTTCTTCTTCTTTTGAAGAAGCCGATGTTCTTCCCGTCTCTTTTGCTCGTAGAGCTCACGAGCAGCTCTCGTCTTCCTTTGCAGCGCCGCTTTGTATGCCTCTTGTTTTGCTGCATGCACTCGCCGGCATTCTTCGTCAAACCAGGGGTTTCGCGGTGGTGGGCGAGCGAGACCCAGCACATCAGTCGCGGCGTTTCTGATGGCATGTTGGCAGCGTTGCCACTGGTCTTCGGCACTTGATGCTGGCGGTATAGGGGTGATTGAGAGATTTCGGGATACGCGTTCAGCGAAGAGTCTGGCGGTCTCTTGCGATTGTAGCTTTTCGACGTTAAATTTTCTCACAGTAATTCTTCTTTGTTGCTCAGATTGGGATATCCGCATTCGTACCTTGGCTACAACAAGGTAATGATCCGAGTCTATGTTGGCCGCTCGGAAGGTCCGGACATCCAGAATACTGGAGGCATGCCTTGCGTCGATCGCAATATGATCAATTTGGTTGATCGTGACATGATCATTGGACCGCCATGTCTGCTTATGAATATCGAGATGAGGAAACCATGTGCTTGCTATGGTGACATTTCGCTCCACAGCGAAATCAATTAGCCTTAGTCCGTTATCAGACGTGGTGTCGTGTAGGCTATGCTTACCGACTGCTCTACCGAAGACGTCCTCCTTTCCTATTTTGGCGTTAAAATCGCCCAATACGATCTTAACGTCGTATTTAGGACATTGCTCGTATGTTTTGTCGAGGAGCTCGTAGAAACACTCTTTGGAGGCAGGGTCCTTTTCTTCTGTGGGGGCATGAACACATATTAGGCTTATGTTAGCGAATTTAGCCTTGATCCGGATAGTCATAATACGCTCGCTCACGTGTCGGAAGCTTAAGACTTCTTGCCTAAGTCTGCCGCGTATGACAAATCCGCATCCGAATAAGCGTTGCCTGTTGCCTCTGTAGCAATCACCGTAGTAGATGTCACAGTTTTTCATCCTCTTTTTGCCTGGCCCAACCCATCGCACTTCCTGGATGGCGGTAATATCTGCTTTATAGCAGTCTAGGGCCTCTGCTAGTTGTTCGGCTGCACGTGGTCTGTAAAGAGACAGAACATTCCACGTACAGATCCGAAGGTCGTTGTCCTTATTTCGTTTGCTGGGGTCGTCATTAGTTGGGTCATCCTTATCCGAGGCTTTTGGTTGTTTCGGAACCATGCGTTTTTTACGTGGTAGGGAAGTTACCCCGACGGCACAACCCCCAACCTGGAGGGCCAGTTCCTTAATTATTCCCCTAGGACGAGGGGCCGGGTACACCGGTGCCAGTAGTCCCCTACGGGAGTATGAGCGCTGCCGTTGGCCCATTAAGGGCTCCTCCGCCACCATCTCTATTCCAATGTCCTGACCAACATTGGAAATTCCTTACCGACCTGTGATCCGAATACGTCGAAGCAGCTCGCGCAAGGTATTCACTAAGTTCAACCTAACTGGAACTATAGACGCCACCGTTGACTCCGTCTAGGGAATTCGTCCGCTGCCGCCTGGAATAGGAAGAAGTGCTCCAGTGAGAAAAGCACTCTTCCCCCCCTCTCTCATCTGCTGCCACCAAGAATCCGCCAAACGGGGTTGGTTACCCATTTCTTGGATTAAGGTACTAGGCACCCGGCTGTCACCGCGTGGAGGTTGAGAGTAGGAGTTGGTAGTCCTCAGCTGAGTGAAAACGCTTGTGTTTTCATATGATCGCATGCACTACCGTTTGACTATCAGAATCGTCCTGAAGACTAATTTCACCATCCTCAGAAGATGATTCACTGTCAAGAACTTGTCTTACAAAAACAGGTTTTGGCAATTTGCTGTTGCTTTTAGTTTTTCTATCCTTGACTATTTTTTGTGCAGCTAATGCTTCCAATTTATTTTGTTCAGGTGTGTCTGTATAGACTTTGGAAGTTCCAGCATTAACGCGACAGTTTCGGGTACGTGCGAAGTGCTTCCGGTGTTATATGTATCGGGCCAACTACTCTACCTGATGGGGAATTTTCAGGGCTTCTGTATATATCTTCAGAATATCCGAAAGAATTAACTAGCTCAGTTTCAGGCATAACAACGCTGTCTTTATTTGATGATGTCATTGGAATATTTAACTCGGTTATAGTTTCCATTTCAGATACCGCTGCTACCGGCTCTTGAGTAAAAGCTGTATCGTGTTCCTCTAAATAATCCTCTTCGGAAAATATAATGTCATTGAACGGAAATACACCGGTTGAAAGAAATCCGGATGTGATGTTTTCTGGGTTAAATGATCGCTTAAACGGTTGGTTTGTGAGATATGCCACATCACTGATGTTAATAACTTTGCCAGGATTGTTAACCAAGAAATTGTTGAATGACTTCTTGCATAGCGCTTTAAAACATGCATAAATGGACACATCTAAAGGTTGTAGCTTATGCGATGTATGTGGAGGGAAAGACAGCATAACAATTCTATTTTCTGGACAAAATATGATCGATTTAAGACTGATATGAGATGTATGATTATCAAGTATTAAAAGTATTGGATTTTCCTAAGAACAGTTACTATATTGTTTTAAATGAGCCAATACTTCTGGAAATATTTCACTTTTCATCCAACCGCTGTTTGAGAGCAGACCAATGGATCCGGTTACAGAACCAGTCATGAAATTGGGACTCATGCGTTTTCGCGGAAACACATAGACGGGCGGAACGTGATCCCCTGTAGCATTGACAATACCAACCATTGTGACTAAGCTGACTCTTTCTGTGGATGCAACTTGGGCAACAGTTCTTTTTCCCTTTTCAGTAATTACCTACAAGAACTATGAGTGTTAAAGTAAAATTCTTAAGAGAAATAAAAATGCGATTACCCTTGGAGATTCGAGTACGGTTGTAACAGCGGTCTCATCCAAATTGTAAATTTTTTTGGGACCAAACGGGGTATTTCTCATACAGCCGCTTGAGATCTTGAAAAAAAAAGTTCTACCGGTGGTTTTTTAAATCCATGAAGACGAGCCATACTCGTAACCCCGTAAGCCAAGCCTTTCCAGCTTGTTCATTTGTATTCCAAACATTTGGGTATGGAATTTTATTTATCTTAACATATTGTAAAACAAGTTGCTGATATTGTAAAACAGATTGACCTCTGGTAAAAGATTGCAAAGTGATCCTGGGAGAGGCAATCGTTCGGCAACACCGTCTCCTGCTAACAAAAATTTTTATGAAAACACCGAACAAAAGCAAACAAACAAGGTTCTTTGAGAAAATCAAGTGGTACAATCTGGACAAAGAAAAAGGCGAGGATTTTGTTTTCGTAATGAAAAATTACCTCTCTCACACCATCAACCGAGCTGAGGATGAAGAGTGCAAAGCACAACATATGTGGGATTCCCTACAGCGAACTTGCTTAAAGAAGGCCAAATCACTGCTAGGAGCTTCAAAAGGCCACCATCAACACGCCAAAGAAACATGGTGGTGGAGTGATGAAGCTAAGAAAGTGATAAATGAGAAGAAAGCGGCTTTCAAAGCTTGGTCAAAGTGCCCCTCTAATAATAGTGACGAAAAAGTTCGCCTCGAAATGGAATACAGATGTTGCAAGAAAAAAGCGAAGAAGAAGTGCGCCCAGCTTCAAGCAGAGAGTACGGAGAGCCTGTATCGGGAGCTGGAGAAAATATCTTCCCCGGTTGTTGATGCAAACCAGGCTATCCAGGAGCTGCGAAGACACAATATGAACAAGAGCGCAACCATCTTCAAAATAGCCGCCCAAAGAAGGAGGAATGCTCAAGAGATTCGTTCGCCAAAGTTCATTAACAATGCTCATGGCCACCTTCTTGTGGATGAGGACAAAATTCTGCAGAGGTGGCGGCATTATTGCGAAGAACTTTTAAATGGACAGTTTCCCCGGCTATACTTTCCAAGAGCCACCCCTAACTCTGAGGAAATACCCGACATTACAGTCGAAGAAGTTAGTGAGGCGGTCAAATACTCCAAAAAACGAAAAGCGGTTGGGCCAGACGAGATGCCCTCTGAGTTCTGGAAAAAGATGGGAGACATCGGGTTCAGATGGCTCAGAATTCTCATCTCCAAATTTGTGAGAGGTGACCCAATGCCGAATCAATGGGGGGAAAGTTACCTTCTCCCTGTATACGCGAAACTGTGATAACTACCGTCGATTGTTGAGCGGGTGTTAGGTGGCCGACTGCGAAAAATAATACGGCTATCGGATGATTAGTGCGGGTTTGTTGCGGGTAAATCAACCACAGATGCAATCCAGAGTATAAGGATCATAATGGAAAAACATCGTGATTCCTTAAGGGATTTGTATATTGTATTGGTTGACTTTGAAAAGGCATTCGACAGACAACCACGAGATCTGATATGGGTGGCGCTAAGACATCGAGGGGGTCCAGAAACCTATGAACAGATGATCATGGACATGTACGAAGGAGCAAAGACAAGAGTAAGATGTCCTGCGGGAGTAACCGAAGAGTTCCCAATCAAAGTCGGGGTGCACCAGGGAAGCGTCTTAAATCATGCTCTTTATTACAGTCCTTGATTATCTGCTTGAAGGTAAGGTGATGGACCCCAAGGTACATCAGTTATTCTTTGCTGACGATGGAGCCATCATAAGTGGAGATCCTAGATCCCTGCAACGAGCACTTGCTGTGTGGGTGGACGCTCTGGAGGGAAATGGGTATCGCATTAGTTCAAAAAAGACAGAGTACTTGTGCTGCCGGTTCTCTGATCCACTCAAGCCTATTCCAGACATTTATTTGAATGGAACAGTGCTTCCCAAGTGCGAAAAGTTCAAATATCTGGGATCTATGATCAATAGCAAAGGAACTTGTGATGACGACATCAATCATCGCGTAAGTGTAGGGTGGATGAAGTGGCGAGAAAACTCCGCTATCTTCTGTGACAGAAAAATGCCCCGTAAGTTGAAAGGAAAGCTCTACACCGCAGTTGTGCGTCCACCGCTCACATACGGTTCACAATGTTGGACGATGTACGAAACGTATGAGAGTAAATTAACGGCAGCTGAGATGAAAATGCTTCGCATGACAGCAGGAGTAACAAGGCTTGCTCGTATAAGAAGTTCGAAGGTCCGTGGACAAGTCCGTAAAACAAGTTGCTTTGCCAGTTCATATGTTAAACCAAAATGCAATTTTGAACATTTTTTGAAATATTCAACAAGTTCCCTTTCTTGAACTGTTGTGAGAACTTGTTAATTCGAATATTTTGTACTGAATTGAGCGTTAATTTGTTGGCCTTCCTGTTTTTTTTGGAGTCTGAATATTAAAGTGGTACGTTTAATACCAAATTTTCGGGCAGCACTGCTTATCGACTCTGTTTTGTTTTGAATGTCTTTAATGGCATTCTCAACATTTGTTTTATCGATGTTGCGGTGGCGATTTTTTTTTCTTGTAAATATTTGGCATTTTTACATTCTAAAAAAGAGTAAGAAGTTGTTTTACCATACAATTTTCATTTTGACTCATAAAGGAGAATTTGACACTTTGTCAATTCAATACCCACCTCGGGCATATTCTCATCCTTACCGAAGGGGCTCACAAAAACTAACTGCATTTGCAGTCAAGTCGAGCAATCAGAGTCCATTGACTAGTTAGTGCTTAAACTTCTGAAAGTACCGAATGATTGCTGCAGACATGACTTCAAAATGAATGGTCGTTTCTTCTACATTAAACTTTCAAACTGAAGTCAAGAATCCAAAACATTTTCCAGCAAATTCAGTACAATTATTTACATGGAAAAATGAATTTAAATCACTTGAGGTATTCCCGCAAACTCGGAGTTCGCAGATCGAACATCCTAATGAGAAATAACAATTCATCCGAAATATTTTGTGCCAACTTGATACTGTATTTCATTGATATAACTAAAAAATTGTTCACGCCAAATAGAAATCCACTGCAGAGGAGCTTGGCATTCGACTTATCAAAAAGATTGCTTCAGCTGAATTGGTAATCGTAATCGAACAGCGTCCAGATGACTAGCTTAGAGTGCCTAATTCTTTTTACTAAGTATTTGCATGATCACATCGGCCGCATATAAAACTTAAGGACCTAATCTTGACCGCCTAAAGTGTAGTGTAATACCAATGAATATAAAATTAGATGTACTCGTATATACAATGGTAATACCGTCTCAGATACCTACGTTTCCTATTCGTCCTCTTTGCAGTGCTCATTTCGAATTAATTTTGAGAACCTCGAAAGCTGAAATTTGCCTGACTCCATGATTTTCCACAAATAAAAGCCCATCATTTAGCATACAACTACCTTATATTTATTTACCAAACTAACTTCGCGTACAAGTGTGTCATAAAATATCCACCGCAATCCGCGGCTCACTTCACCTCCAAGGTTCTTTGAAAAAGAGCCAGTGCCACGGCTTTAATCTTCTCGCTAACTGGACGCCGGAAATCACACTCCTGCACGGGTAGTCCACACAATTGGCGTCGCAGCTTCAAGTCATGTCTAGCACTTAGTGCTCGACTATTCGGTCCACAAGCGCCCAGAATAAGGTTCCTTCGTTCTGTTTGCTTGACTCGTTCGCCAACTTGAGCACATGCAATCGAATGTAAACGATTAATATCGAAATCATCACCTTCAGCTGAATCATCTGCCGAAGCTACATCCAGTTTTACCTTCTTCTTGTCCTCCTCATCGTCTTCAACCTCCTCTCCTTCCTCTTTCACCTCCATTTTGATTTTTTTTACCTCACCCAGCTCCTCGTCGAGCTTGTCTTTGGCATCGCTAAGCAAACGTTTGGCAAACTCCTCACCGGCCATTTTCATTGAGATGCCCACATCGAGAATGATTCTGTGCGGCTGCCATTTCTGTTTGGCTGTAGTCTGTTCTGATGGTGGAGAGAGTGGTATCTTGGCCTCTTTGATAAGCGATGCCCAGTCAACGCCGAGAGCATCGCCGACACCCTTCACGCGAGAGTCCTCCTCCAGTTCGCCATCAGAGATCTCCTCAAAGTCCAGCAGGTCGTCCTCAACTGCTTCTGCTTTGGAATCATCGGCTGCCATGTCTTTCAAAGGGCTTCCTGTGACCTCTGTGGACAAGTCAGTAGTAGTCTCACTTGCTGGCTGCTGCTCTGGAGTGGTCTTAGTTTCCTCTTCTTTGTCGAGAATTTCATCGTCGCTATCGGATATTTCACTCAAATCATCTGGGACTGGTTCAACATCCACTGGGTGTTCGTCAGTTACAACTGTCACTGGAGCCAACTCGTCTTTCTGTTCGGGAGCAGGTGCAGGCTCTGTGGTTTCATCATTAGTGGCAGCATCCGGTTCAGATGCAACTGTCTCTGAAGGAGTCTCTGCCTCTCCTTCGACTTCTGGAGCCACCTCCTCTTTGAGCTCCGGTTCCTGTTTGATTTCTGATTCTGCCTCGCCTTCTTCTACTTCTTTGATGAGTTCTTCGGAAGCTTTGACTTCTTCTGGTGCTGGCTGCGGAGTGGGCTCACTCACTTCAGCTTTCATAGGCGCCTCGCATTCAATTGGAGTACACAGTATGTCAGTAGGTGGTGGTATTGGTGGTAATGCCAACAGTGATGGTATTGCAGTGCCTCCCGGAGTGGTTGGCGCTGCGCCAATCTTCTTCTTGAGATTAGGGTTGGTGTAAGTCATCTGTCGCTTCGACGGGAACTGCCGCGGAGGATGGTAACCGGCGTGTATAGTCATCAATGGAGGAGGATGCGGCCGAAACTTCTGTCGATCATGTAACAGATCGAATTGTGCGTGTTGGCCGCCGTGACGATAACTTCCCACTTTTCGGTGAGCGGCACCTGCATGAACTGATTCACTTGCTGGTGAGTGACCACCACGCCAATCTTGAGGCCAGCGGCCACCCTTGGACTGAACGTGGTCTAATGCGCGTTCACGCTCGCGTTTCTCACGCGCCTCTTCCCACAGTTGACGCGAACCACCCGAATACTCTTCAGTATCCCAGTCCGGCTCGGACGGTGGGCGAGTGGGCTTGCCTCGTCCCCAGTTCTTCTCCTCCCAACGATCGTCCACTGGCCAGTCTTCTCCTCGGCGTGAAGGTGGGTAAAGCTTGTCCATCTCTCGCTCCTTGATTAAGTCAAGTTCCCGTGGATCCCAGTTGCGATCGCGACGACGCTCTTCTTCGGCATAAGCACGTGCATAGGCCGCCCTGAAACAGAGACGTGAGAATTAGAAAACTAAAATATGTTTTCGCCACTTACCTTTCCTCCTCGGAGTATAAGTCTCTCTCATCACGGTAGTGTCCAGGGCTTAGCATCTCCCTCCTCCTGACCATCAGGTACTCCCTCTCCCGGCGCTCATCGCGTTCCAGGACAGGCCCGCGATGGTGTTCTGCAGCTAGAAACTCCCTTTCCCTCTCATAAGCTGGGTCCCTCACCCGACTAGGGTGACTATGGCGAATGCGCCCATCTTCCTCTAAGGACCTTTCTCGACTGCCGTATCCCCTAGCCACCGCTATGGCCATTTCTCTATCCGCAGGACGTGGAATTAACCTATCACCACGTTCAGCTGCGTAATCTTTCTCCTTTTCTCGTCGCAACTTCTCCCTGGCGAGGCGTTCTCTCTCCCGCTGCCTCTCTTGGCATCTGGCAAGCGCTTCCTCACGCTCCTTCTGCCGCTCGGCCTCTCTCTCTGCCCTTTCTCTGTCCCTCCGCTCACGTTCCCTCGAGTCGTCATGCCTTATCTTCAGCTCCCGTTTCCTCTCGGGCGTACGCTCGCGCGTTCTCGTCTGTATGATGATCTTCTCCCGCGGGGAGAGCTGATGCCGTCCCACCGGCGGCGGCACTGGTGATTTTCTCGCCCGCAATTTCGCCTCTAGCTTAGCTAGCGTCCTTGGCGACCGACTGCGGATCCTTTCCCGATCCCTGGCGCGTAGCTTCTCCCGCTCGGCGGCGTGACGTAGCCTTTCCTTGCTAGTAGTCCGTATGTGCTTCTTTTCACCTGATACCTTACCTGGACTGGCACTTCCTGCCCTTCTGCGGACTGCATTCACTGACAGCGCACGCTTTTTGGCCGCCTTCGCCTCGCGCAACTTCCTCTTTAAATGATTTCGCTTCGCTTCGAGCTTTTTCTGGTGACACGAGTGTGCCTTTTCCCGCTTGCGACGCTCATCTCCTGAGGAGCTGCTGTCACGTCCCTTCTTCTTACGATGCCCGGGCTTTTTCTCGGAGCTGGACGAAGAGTAAGAGCCGCTACTTGAACCGGAATCTGAATCAGAACTGCTGGAGCTATCCGAACTGGAGGCAGCTGCAGCAGCGCGGGCTTTCTTGTAACGGCGTAGTGCTTCTTTGGACTTTTTATCCATTTAGGAAGTTGTAAAGTTATTTTAGTAAGTTTTCGGAATTATTTGAGAAATTTTCTGGCAACTGCGGGACTTGAAAATATTTTTCGACATATGACGGACGCAAGATACAAAGAAAATGCTAAGTTGTCAAATGCCAGTTGTCAGATCGACTTCTCTTAACTAATGACAACGCCGTGTGGATAATGTTGGAAGTTGAGGAAAAAGCAAAGCCGACGTTGCATTTGATAATGCTTCTTCATATACAGCACTGCGTAGGGATTTGTGTATGAAATGATTTGATGCGATGTAAATATTTATTTCTTTCGCTTTCAGTCATATATTGTCAAATTGGAGATTTAATAATTTGGGGAGTGAGACTCCCACTCCTAAAGTGAAGAATGCTCTCTGTTTATGAAAGTATTTGAAAGAAAATGACAGCATCGCACGGATACCTTCATTTTTTTGCTGCGATGAACAGAAGTGAAATTTGCCACTAGACTGCATGTTTAGTTAGTACTAACGAGCACCTGGCGTGCGTTGCTGCGCCTAATAGAAAAAATAAAACTTTCAGGCAGGCGCCTAGGGCAACAACTGTCAGGCAGGCTCCTGGGGCTAAGTCTATTAAAGAACAGTTTTGTACCGGATAACAGTGGGTAAGTGGTCGAACCTTAATTATATATCATATATCAAACTTGTTTTTAGTACTAAAGTACTATAATACTAAAGGAGTGGGTAGACTGCTGAAACGAGGGTACCTGGCGGCGTGCGTTGCTGCACCCAACAAAAATAAATTCATAGTACATAATTTAGTTGAAAGTAAATTACTGAATGTCAGATAACCACTGAAAATGCCTATTGTCCCTTGAAGGCAAAACGAGAAGCCCGAAATTAATACGTAGGCTCAGTGGTATATTACTATAACTATATTTTATTTCTGTGAAGAAAGGGAAATATTTACAATATGTATTACAATAGAATTAGTTTACTTACCGCAGTTTGCACTTCTCACTTTCGTCCGCTTCAAGGGAATGAAGGGTTAAAATTTGGGAAAGTAAGAAAAAGGCGCGAAGAAGAGTGCAGACTGCGGCGAGAGAGTGACAACTATACATTAGTTTGATTTGACAAACTGTCGACTAGGTGGCGTGGAAATGGGATCTGTTTGTTCTATAATTTGTTGTAAGGGCGTTCTTCCACACCTATTAACAGGAATTTCGACTTATACCATGTTCCCACCGAACCGAAATCCCGAGATTTCGATGAACTTTTGCCGAAATCTCGAAAGCTGTTCCCACCGAGCTGAAGTGATTTCAAATGTCAATAATTGGCAATTTTGTAGGCTGGAGTGCCTTCCAAATCAAGCAAATATTATGAATAATACCATACATCTCGGAACAGCTGAGATAACTAAATTAATCATGCTCGGGAGTGGAGGTAAGATAGATTTTCACAACCACAATCAACGAATTTTGTTTTTTAATTTGTGCGCACTCAAGGGGCTATGAATAAAATGTTTGTACACAGTGTGGGTGTTGGAAAAGATATATTTAGTTGATTTGGTAGAGAGTTTGAAGCTCAGCTGTATATGCTTTAAAGAAACACCGGGGGTGGTGTCCAAATAACGTGGGAAATTTTTGTAATAGAGCGAACAATTTTTCCAGCCATATGACCAAGCTACTGCCAGTGTCGTGCCTTCGCAGTAGTGTTCACACAAGCGTTCGCAATTGATCGGACTGACTTTATATATTTCATGAGGAACAATGCTTACGGACGTCCGGATTTCAACCATGAACCATTAGACTGGCAATTGATGACGTTACTACTATACCATTGCCACCCCTAAAGATAGCCAAAATGAGAACTGTCATGAGACGTGTTCTAGTGAGGGAAGCTTCGTATCGGTGAACTTTATAACATTTTTTTTGTTTTTTTGATACATTTTTATCACGCAAATACGGTTTTTGTACTTTTTTTTTACTTCTGTGTCTTAAAGCTCACTCCCATGTTGATTTTAAGATCAATATCCCCTTCCGAGAATTTTGTTTCACTTAACAAAACGAAATTCAACTAAGAAATTGGTGGAATATCCCTTTTTCCTTTGTATGTCAAGCATGCTTACGAACACAAGGAAAGAGAAATGGCAAATGCTTTCAGCTTATTTGAAATTAATAAATTAACTCGATCTAGTCCCACGTCCAAACTCGCATATTTCGCAAATTTCACAAATTGCGCTTGACCTGGAACGCACTACTAATGTTTTGACATCTATAAATGAACACCAAAATGAACCAAAGTTCACGCTGTAGGCATGTTCGGTTTGACAACCTATCACGGTTGGATGAACTCAAGAAGATTTCAAGTAGATTTCGCCGAAATCTCCTGGTTTTGAAATCTTGAAAATGTATGGCGAAATCTTCTAGATTTGGGGAGATTTGGCGAAATCTTGTGATTTCGTTTGGTGGGAACGTGGTATTAACCAGTGGATAAACCTTAATTAAGGCTAACTACTGGTTATTTCAATGTTTATTAGAATGAGGGCGATTATTCAATGCTTATTAAAATGGGGGTTATACGTTGTCTAACTAAACCGTATTTAGGCGTTATAAGCAAATCTAATAAATAAGGTCGTGAATCTGCATAAATTTATTTTAAGCATTCTTTATTAAGAATTCAACAACCCTCCTTTATTTGTTTTTGCACACTTAGTACTTCTATTTATGCATGAAATTAAATACAAATGTGAACAAATCGCATGAGGCATGTATTTTTTCTTTCAAGAAGGTGCAATTCTATAAGAACACGAGGCACGAATACTTGTACTCAGGAGCATTAACTTCAACAAAAAGCTGGTCTTTCGTGATTCAGAACACGGTCGAAGAAAATGTTTGCAGGCGTACGCACATGGATGGGGACCTTCATGGCGTGCTTCTCACTAATGACCCTTTCGTTGCGCGTGCGCTCCGTTTATTATTTTATTTTTCTTAAAATATTAACACAGTGCCCGCGCTGGAAAGGATAGAAGGAAAGAGGGATAGATTTGCGTAGAAGTTTTGTAACGCAGATGTTATATGTCAGAAAAACTCCGGGGGTGGCGCCCAGATAACTGGGGAGGTTTTTGCTATTTTTGTGTTTGATTTTGATTAATAGTATTTTAGCTACAGAAAGAAAATCATCAAACGTCATCTTTATGACCCCCGTAAAATTATATACTTGCTGTGGTGCGTAATAATAAAACCATGTTTTCTGTCTATAAACTGTTTATTTATAAACAAGTATCAACTTCACTTGCGTTATGCTTCAAAATAATCAAATCACTTCATTCTTTATTGATCTCAACCCAAACCGTCTGTACAAATTCACTTTTAATCACAATATCGTTTATTCTCACAGTAATTTCATTTGCTTATCGTTATACTCACTTCTATCGACTGTATCATCTTCGTAACTTGTAACTTTTTTAATTGAACTCATATTTACAATTGACTTAATAAAAAAACAAATTTTCCTTACATGAACTATGGCTATTAAATACATAGCGTTGGCTCAACAATAGGGGCCCAACGATATAACATGACTTTTGTTATATATGTGTAAAAGGAATACTAAAATAAAAACGAATTAAACGCCTATACTATTCAGTTAAAAATCAAATTCAAATCCTTATTATTCCTTTCTTTTCAAACACGTACTTCTTCTTTCAACTTTGTCTAAATAATTCTACTTCAACGTCAGATGCCTCCCTTCTTCTTCTTCTCTGCTAACAGCGACATCTCTCTCTCAGTTCGTATCCTGCTCATCTTCTCCTCCTGTTACACTCGCGTTATCCAACTGGTACATATGTATATACCTTTTTGCGTTTATATTAATTTTGCTGATTTGGTATTTTTTCCCTGGGGTTGTTCAAATTCCGGTGTCGCTGATCATTTTGTTGTGTCTGTTTGGGTGTCATCGGGGTGTTATCCGCGATGGTGAATTACGGCTGGTTGGGTGTAGAAGAGGATTTCTTCCTCGTCGTTCGGAAATCCTTCCTCATTAGCCGGTGCCGTCACACTCAGGTACCGATGCTCTGCAATCTGTTGCTGTCGTG
Source organism: Brachypalpus laphriformis (assembly GCA_945910035.1). NCBI lineage: Eukaryota > Metazoa > Arthropoda > Insecta > Diptera > Syrphidae > Brachypalpus > Brachypalpus laphriformis. The sequence continues at coordinate 44,180,403 of OX246753.1, forward strand.
GTAGTTCTCTCACCAGTGGGTTAGGGTGGTCAGTGACTTTGTTAAGCAGCTTCTTGGATAAATGAACCAAGTACCTCTCCAACGATACTATCTGTGCTTCTTTGTAGAGTATCTTGTTGCTCACATGTTTCCTTCTTTGTCTGTCAAAGTTGAGACCGGTGCATATCCTCAGTATTTTTCTTTCAAAAACTGCAAGTCTTTCCATATATATATGTGTTTGATATGGTGAACCAGATGGGGAAGTAGTATGCCACAACTGGTCTAATAAGATGCTTGTACAGCAGCAGCTTAGTATTTTGGCTGAGCCTGTTTTGCTTTCGTATCAGTGGATGGACGCGATGGATTGCAAAATTTGCACGCTTCAGCATTATCGCTGAATGGTGGTTGAACTTAAGTCTGTCGGTAAAGTTGACTCCCAGGTATTTCGCTTCGCTGGTGACTCTCAGTGGCATACCGTTGAGCTGACCTGCTTCTTCTTCCCCTAATCGGTCTCCTAAAGCATTGGAGTTCCATCTTCGCTGGGTTGATGTGGGTTCCCCATTTCAGGTAGAAATCGATGACTCTATGAATGTAGGCTTCCGCTCTACGTGCCGCAATTATTGGTGACATGGAGTTGGCATATGTCAGCGATTCATCGGCAAAAAGGAAGCAATTGGTGTTATTTTCTAATTGCGGCTGGTCGGATGCATAAATGTTGAACAGAAAAGGACCCAGTTTCGATCCTTGGGCGACGCCTGCTCTTATTCTTCTCATTGTTGAATGCTTGTTTCCCACCTGGACGAAGAACGACCTGTAATGAAGAAAGCTGTAAATTATTTTTATCAGTTCTCTAGGAAAACCTAGCTGCTTCAATTTGTGGATAAGTCCTTCATTCCAGAACACTCTTTAGTTGCCCATAAGCCAGAAACCGTAGTTTGAAATCTCATAGCTCGTTCTTTCTTTCTCAGATTAAGGCGTATTGTCCTATCTTCGAGTAGCCGATTGCTTCGTTCTATAGGCAACTCAATTTGCTTCTGTAAATCATGCCTCCTTCGATCTAAAGAAAGACGCGTATTACGTTCAGCAGAAATCCTTCGCAAAATATTCCTCTCTGAGTTATTAGTCAACTTAGATTCTCTTTCTTGTTCACTTTCATTAGTCCATGATAAACGCTTTCTTTTAGCGTTTGTTGTACTACGATCTATATTTGATCTACGCCTTGGAATTATTGCCTCCTAACAAAAAATAAATAAATATTTAGCGCAACAGCTCTTTAAGGTCCAGGGCCTAGCTTCTCGTAACCACTCATGTTGCGTGCGTTATATTTTTCACACCAATGGAAGGGACCTACAGTTTAGTGCCGTATCATGTGCATTTTGTTTTGAGAAACTTTCTTTCCCGAGACAACAATACTCTCGGATGTTAGTCAGATGTTCCTCATCAACGACGACATAGTAACTTCACTCTGACCGACAATAAAATCGATAGATTTGATTGATTTATACCAGACGTCAAGATGAAAGCTAGACCAGGAGGAAGAGATTGCAATAGTACGATGTCGCATCAGAAGGGATTTGGCGGTCCAATGCTTAATATTCCCTGCGCAAACTTTTATAGAGCTAATATGATGTCTGTTGGTTTCCAAGATGGTAGACCAGTAGTTTATCCGAAACAAATTCCAGATGCCAATACGATACCCCAACATAGCCCACACAGGAGTACACGAATCATCAAGACGTAATCAACGTGATCAATGATACTACAAGAAGAACAAAAAAGAACACATGTTTATGAATGATGATGAATATTTAGAAAACATATATATATTTGCGTACGTGTCATAGTTTTTATTTTAAAATGGGGGGACAAACCTCTAAAGAAAACATTGTAGTAAATTCAGGCGACAATAATAGATAATAGCGAAAAAGCAATAGATTTAATCATAATAATATGTATTATAGTAATCATAATTATTTTAGCTAAATTAATAAAGAATGTATTTAAAAGAAAGATAAATACAGTTATTGTTAGTGAAGTAAGCAAGGTTAGGTTAGGTTAGGTTGAAGTGGCTGCCAGCTTACGCTAACACACATAGACCAAGAAACGTCCGTTGTAGTACCACGAGAATCATGTAATCCCAGCCTACTCGTTAAAACCAATTTGAGCTCCTGATGAAGAGAAGGAGGCTCCTGATATCTAAATCTATCAGATCGCCTAAATCGTTAAAGTAGAAAGCCCCTAGGTGAAGCTTCCTTCTATGGGAGAGAGCTGGACATGCACAAAGAAGGTGAGTAATGGCTTCTTCCTCTTCTTCGTCCATGCAGCTTCTGCAAAAATCATTCATTTGAAAATACGCCAAGCCTTGTTGCATGCTTGCCTATTAGACAGTGTCCTGTAATAACACCTATAATGGAGCCAATATGCAATCGATTGAGAGAGATCAATTTCTTAGAGCGTTTCAGATCCAACTTGTGCCAAATCTGCTTAGTCGCTAGACATGTTGTACCACTTGTCCACCTAAGATTTGTTCTTTCTATTGCATCTAGCTTGAATTTAAGTTTACAAGTAGCGATTGGTATATCCTTATCTGGAAGGATGGGTACAGTTGTTCCTAATTTGACGAGTTCGTCAGCCTTACAGTTCCCCGGAATATCCCTATGCCCCCGCACCCAACAGAGGTGAATATTAAACTGCTCCGACATCTCCGCAAGAGACGAATGGCAGTCTAGGGCTACTACTGAATTTATAGAGATCGATTCCAAGGATTTGATTGCAGCTTGGCTATATGAAAAGATGCGGATGTCACGTTTTTCTTTAGCCAAGATAAGACCTCCTTAACCGCCATTAGTTCCGCCGTGAACACGCTACAATAATCTGGTAGACGGAAGGTGAGCTCAAGATTAAGCCTGTCAGAGAAAACACCTCCACCAACTCCGTCTTTCGTTTTCGAGCCGTCAGTGTAGAAGTGGATTGAGTCGTCTTCTATGAAAGCCTCTTCATTCCAGAGTGATCTGGAAGGGATGGTGACAAGGAAGCTCCATTCAAAGTTTAGACGAGGGATGGTGTAGTCCGTGTTTTCGGGAGAGATTGTGAGTTTGTTCAGAATGGAGGCGTGGCCAAATTCTTTCCTTGACCACTGTTGGGTAGCTTCAAGGCGAACGGCTGCATTCGCTGACATTTGCTTGCTAAATATATCAAGGGGTAACAGATGAAGCATAATATCCAGTGCCGCAGAGGGAGTTGTACGCAGTGCTCCGATTATGCACAGACAAGCTATACGCTGGACTTTGCTTAGATAGTCGCGATTTATAGCTTTTTCTAAGGCTGTCCACCAAACAATCATCTCGTATGTGAGTATCGGTCTAATGACCGAGATATATAGATATATATAATGACCGAGATATATAGTTGTTCGAGGCTGTAAACCCTATTATAATTACAATAGTGAAGTAAGCAAAGAAATAGCAAAAATAAATGTATAAATAATTAAGTATTAAAATTTAAGTGATGTTAAAATCCATACGAGAAGTTAAGAAAATATTAATTAATCTAAGAAAGAATCCAAATAGATCATATACTCGTAGTATAAATTTTATTAATGAAAAAGAAGAAGAACTTGCCAAATTACTATTAAACGATTTTAGAAATATATCAAAACAAAACTCTGCTGATGATATTGTAACTGACACATTTTATAGGCTGGTAAAAGAAACCAAGGAAATATTAAAAACAAAAAAAGAAGAATCATAAAATATAAATTTGTATAATTCAATAAAAAGAAAAGCTAAAAAAATGGCTAGGATAAAAATTAATAACGAAATAAAGGAGGTACACAATAAAGGTTAAAAAAGATTTGAACACAAAAAAAAAATATTTTTTTTTTTCCGGAGAGTGAGGATGTAGTGCCATTAACCCTTCCAGTCATAACAGCACGATGAAGTGCCATTAACCTTTCATGCACAACAAAACACACTTCCACTTAATGCAAAATGTACTTACCTTTAATTAACACAACACAAATTATACCCCAATAGTATCCAATTCCTTCATTCATTCACCCAGTAACAAAATACACATTTCGCAAAAGAAATTCGCGATAAATGGGACCGTGAAAAAACTTGTTGGTGTTTTCTGTAATTCGAACTTGGAACCTCACCCGCAGTGGTCCAACACACTAACCACTTGTGCCACGGCGCTCACAGATCCAAAACAGTATCTACCTACTTATCTAAGTAAGTACACGACAAAATAAAATCAAACCTTAAATACAATAATTTGTACACACAAAGTAAAAAAACAACACCTTTTCAATATAATAGCCACTGCTACTGTACACGTCTGCTGGCTGTGGTAAAAAAACACGCACTCAAATCCATTCAGTAGTAGTCTTGGATGTATATACACACACAGAGAAAATAAATTTGCCTTATCCCAGTGGGAAAAAAAGCGCTTCAGAAGGACTTTGTAAGCGCATACAAAGAAGCTCGAAGCGCTTACTCACTGTAGGCCCCTTCCTTTCCTTTTTACTATATGATGTCTGCAGACGTAAGCACTTACGGATAGATTACTGTGAAGCGTTGCTTCAGCGCTTTATGAGAAGGCAGAAGTAAGCACTTATGCCCAGACCAGTTCGAAGCGCTTCCTAAACGCTTCAGAAGAAGGCATGTGCAAGCAGTTTCGATCCGTTCCCATTCTTCAGCTGCCTTGACGTGGCGGAACGGCTTAAGAGTCAATGACCCTAAGGATCCGAAAGGACCCCAGGTGAGACATCGAACCAAAGGCTGAAGACGTCTTGACTGTGACGCAAAACCTGTTAAAAGTATGATGGAAGAAACATTCACGGTATATACTCCAGGTGGTACTCGCGCAAGCGACAATCCACCCGTGGTCTTTTCGACCCCGGCCGGGACAAGGATTCTGGAGGTCCCAACCAACATACTCAAACCCCCCGCCTCTGGCGTTGACCCGGAAGTAGTAGCGATGCTTGCTTCTGAAGAATCCTGCGGCTCTGTCTCCGACACGTTTGGTAGACTGGGCTGGAATGACGGAGAAAGTGGCGGAAAGGCTTCGGCTGGAACGTCTAATCTCTGTTTTAATAGTCGGGCAGCTGGTCGAAGTTGTGTTGAAGACGGTTTGACTCGGGATACCGAAAAAGGTGAACGAGCTCCTGAAACGGCGCACTCCGAAAAGCTCCTGACTAAGAGTCAGTTGAAGAGGAGAAGAAGGAAGGCGGCGATGGCGCGGTGCAAAGAGGCTGCAGAGTTAGCTGAAGGCGCAAGCGCTGGTAGCAGTCATCCCTCAATGGCGGCGGGAAAGAGGCCTAGGTCGACAGAAAGTACTCCAACTGGAGTCGGTCTATCCCTCGGACCCAACGCCGGCTCCCCTTCAGTTGGCTCGAACAGGTCAAAGCGGACGAAGCAAGTTTCGCCTACTTTCATCGGTGGAAGCGTGTGCGCATCTGATGCGCGCCCCTCTGCTGGACACACTCTTACCGGTGGCGTTATCTGCGCACAAAATCTGAGTGATGCTGGTGTTGCTATCCCTAAAGGTCCCAGCACTAGTGGACAGAAAATGGCAGACGCAGGCAAAGCCACGGGTAAGGGTGCTCGTCTCGGCGGAAGCGTGGGTGCATCAGGTGCTCGCCCTTCCACCAAGAAGCCTCGAACCGGAGGTATTACCCGCGCACAAAATCTGGGTGATGCGCGTGCTGGAACTTCTAAAAGCTCTAGCACCTGCGGACAGAAATTGGCTGACGTGGATAAGACCCTCGGTAAGAAGCAATCCGGATCGAAGGAGCGAAGGGAGCAGATTCTGTATAGTGAAACTGCTTCCTATGCTCTTACGCTACGAATCGCAAGAGCTGGCAATGATCACAAGATGACCGACGCGGAGTGCAAACACTGCGAAGATCGTCTGTGGGAGTTGGCTTCGGCAGCAAATGCCTGCATTCAAGTGGAGGGCTGTGCGTTAAAGAGCGGAACCTTCGTGGTGAAGTGCTCCTCGCAGCAAACCCTTGAATGGCTAAGCAATGCGGTGCCGAAAATACCACCCTTGGGGACCACTTCTTTTGTGGTTCTCATGCCCATCAAGAGAACGCGCGCCATTTGCTTTATCCCGGGGAAACTCAGGAAAACGGCGGATGTGCTGACGCGTCTCCGTACCCAGAATCCTGGCCTCGACACGAGCGAATGGTTCGTCTACTCTCACGGCAAGTGCAAGAATCGGGAAAATGTGGAAGGTTCTTCGCTTGTTGTGGGTTTAGATCTTGGCTCTGTGGAGGTCCTGAGGTCTGGGTATGACATGCGTCTTTACCTGCATCTTGGAAGGATTCATTTCCGCTTAATTTCCAAATGAGTGCAAGTAATGGGCGAAAACCACCGACTATATCTATGATATTTTCGCAGATTAACCTGCATCACTCCAAGGCTGCTACCGCTCTCTTAAGTAGTAGACTTTCCGTGGTGCGTACAAAACCCCACATAACATCTATCCAGGAACCATATGTGCGGAACAAGCGCATATGTGGATTTGGTGGTGTTCGTGGAGTAACGGTGCTATGTGACGAGCGATCTGAAAGACCGAGAGCTTGTCTAATTGTGCCGAATTTCCTCTCAGTAAGCAAGCTTGGACAATTTTGTGGTCAGGACTTGGTTGCTGCAGCTGTAAGCTACGAAACAAATGGAAGTTGGAAAACTTTCGTCGTTGCGTCGGCTTATTTCCCTTATGATTCGGTAATGCCTCCACCACCGAAGGCGGTTGCCGAACTCATAAAGTATTGTGACACTCGGGAGACGGGACTAGTCATATGCTGCGATGCTAATGCTCAGAATACAGTCTGGGGCAGCAGCAAATGCAACATACGAGGAAACCATCTCCTAGACTTTATACTATCATCTGGTATGACAATAAACAATGTTGGCTCCCAGCCAACTTTTGTTACGGCAAGGAGGCAGGAGGTAATTGACTTGACTTTATCTAATAGGTACTTCAAGTCGATTACTAACTGGAGGGTACTGCCGGAAGTGTCCTTATCAGATCATAGATACATCGTTTTCCAAATCGAATGCGAAGCTTTAACTTTGCAGGAGAGGAGGAATCCGAGGAAAACCAACTGGGTGCGGTTTAGGAAAGAGCTAGACAGATCTGTCAAAACTCCAGCTAAACTCAGAACGAAACGAAAGGTTGAGGATGCTGTTCAAAACCTGACCAGTTTCCTTACCAACTGTTTTGAACTGGCGTGTCCAATGACAAAAAACTCCTGCAGAACGCCGGTTCCCTGGTGGAGCCCGGAACTGCAGCGGCTTAGGAAAGAGTCCAGAAAACTTCTGAATAGGTCTCTTAAGACAAATTTAGAAGGTGACTGGGATCTCTTTAGATCGAAGCAAAAAGACTATAAGAAGTTAATTCGTTTGTCGAAAAGTGCTTCTTATAGAGATTTTTGTGAAAAGATCGAGACACTCGGTGAAACCAGTAGGTTGGTTAAAGTCCTCAAAAGAGGTAAGCCGACCAAACCGGAGTCACTCAGACGGTCTGATGGCAAGTTTACTGAGACAAAAGCGGAAACTTTTAGTCTTCTGCTGGAGACCCACTTTCCTGGCAATCGGATAATCACTAGGTCGCAGCTTGGCCCGCTTACCCAGGCTGAGCTTGATCTAAGTCAGAAAACTCGGCGCAGTTGGTATATTGCATCAGCCGTGGTAACAGATGAGGCCATCAAATATGCTGTGGCATCTTTTGATGGTTTCAAATCGCCTGGCACCGATGGAATATATCCGGCTATGCTGCAACAGGGTATAGATCAGCTATTGCCAACTCTGAAAAGAATTTTCACCGCTGGCTTGGCGCTGGCATATATTCCTACACCTTGGCGGACTGTCAGAGTAGCTTTCATACCGAAAATTGGTAAGGAAGACTATTCGCTCCCCAAGAGTTTCAGACCTATAAGTTTGACATCCTTCTTACTGAAAAGTATGGAGAGACTGGTAGAATTTCACGTGCGCAAAGTTGCTTTGAAACTGCATCCACTATCGGAGATGCAGCATGCTTACCAGCGTGGGAAATCCTGTGAGACCGCACTTCAAAATCTAGTGGCCAGAATTGAATGCGCGCTTGATAGGAGAGAATACGCGATGGGTATCTTCATCGACATTGAGGGTGCTTTTGACAATGCAACTTTTGACTGCATGTGCGACTCTGCCAGACAACACGGGGTAGATGAAACATTAGTGTTGTGGATTAAAGCAATGCTAATGAATAGAACTTTGGTAGTGGATGCGGATTGTGGCCAATATGTTATGACAGGGGTAAACAGGGGCTGTCCGCAAGGTGGCGTTCTGTCTCCATTGTTATGGTGCATGGTGGTCGACTCTCTGTTGAACACTCTAAATAGTTCTAACGTCTACGCTCAGGCATATGCGGATGATGTCGCCGTACTTTCTGTCGGGCCATGCCTGGCGACGGTCTGTGCTAACGCGCAGGCGGCGCTGGACATGATCGATGAATGGTGTACTAGGAGTGGGCTTTCGGTGAATCCTCTTAAGACTGAGGTTGTTCTTTTTACGAGAAGGAGGATTTTGACCGGTCTGACTCAGCCAGTACTAAAAGGCGTCACCATTCGCATTTCCAATGAAGCCAAATATCTGGGAGTGATTCTAGATAAGAAACTTCATTGGTCTAAACACGTCGAGTCGAAAACATCCAAGGCGCTCTCAGTCTTCTGGCAGTGTAAGGGTGCTTTTGGCAAGACTTGGGGCTTATCACCGAATAAGGTTCTCTGGATCTACACGGCTATGATAAGACCATTCCTCGCATATGCGTCGGTTGTTTGGTGGAAGGGGCTCTCGCGTAAATATGTGGTTGCTTTTTGCTCGAAACTCCAAAGAACGGCTTGTCTCGGCTGCTCAGGAGCTTTCCCGAGTACGCCTGGCTCTGCTCTAGACGCTTTGCTGAACTTACCTCCCCTTGATACTTATATCATGGGTTGCACTATCAAAGCCATCCATCGTCTTAGGCGGGGCGGTTTTTGGTATACTCCACACTGGAACTTTGATGAACTTGCGCGACACTTATCTTACGACTCCTGTCTTATGGATATGCCGTCTGATGCAATGACACCAGAACTCCAGCTGATGCGCAAATTCAGAGTCGACTTTCCTTGTGTCCAGGACTGGCTTCGGTCAGAATCTGAGCCGGGAATGGAATGTAGTCGTATTTTCACGGATGGTTCCAAAACCAGTCAAGGGTCTGGCGCTGGGGTCTTCGTGGAAGTCGACAACATTAGACTTCACTTCTCGTTAGGCAAATATGCGTCTGTTTTCCAAGCGGAAACTTATGCAATCCTAATGGCCATGAACTATGTTGTGAAGAACAGGTGGAAGGGACGTAGCATTTGTGTCTGTAGTGACAGTCAGGCTGCGCTTAAGGCCTTGCTTAACCCTTTAACCACTTCCAAAATAATTCGTGAAACCAAAAACTCTTTGAACTCTGTCGCAAGGCTGAATTCTCTGTCTCTTATCTGGGTCCCAGGTCACACTGGGATCTTGGGGAACGAGATCTCCGATGAGATTGCTAGACAAGGCTCAGAGGAGGCCTTCTCCGGTCCCGAACCCGTGTTGGGTCTTCCAGCGTCCTCGGTTAGGGCTTCCATTGACGATTGGGTCTCTCACGAGCACAATTGTGTGTGGCATGACTCTCCAGGTTGCAGGTTGACTAAACGCATGCTCCCGGACGTCTGTAAGAAATCAGCGGCATTCTTGCTGTCTCTCAGCAGAAAAGACTGTAGACAACTTATCGGCGTCTTGACAGGCCACTTCGCTTTTGCCAAGCACCTTAACGTGTTAGGCTTAAGTGACACTACAATTTGCGACGCTTGTGGAGAAAGTGACGACACCGCGGAACATTATCTCTGTGAGTGTCCGGCCTTTGCTCGTATCAGGTGGCAGATCTTCGGTGCGGATGTGGTGAGTGCTGGTACTGTAAGCTCCTCATCACTGAAGTGCTTGCTTGGCTTTCTTCGAAAGTCAAGGAAATTCCAACAAAATGGGTAAATCAGGGTTTGCTCTCTGGCAGTACAATGGACCAGTTGTGTCTGAGTGCTCCAGTCGAGTGTTTCCTATCCCGACAAAAAAAAAAAAAAAAAAAAAAAAAAGCAGTTTCGATTAGATTGGATAATTTTAAATTTATTTATTTATAAGAAAATATATTAAAAAAAAAAAAAAAAATTTCATTAGAATATCATTGATCTATTCAGATCAATTTTTCACAAAAATCACTTCAAGAATGAGCTCATATCAGCGGAACGAAATTCATAAATAACAAATATTACCAGCTACTCTCTAGACAGTTGTCGGGCTACGCTATATGAAAATGCTTTCTATGAGCTTCTAAAGGAATCGCTTCGTAAGCATTCAATACCAAGTGCTTACAAGCATCTACCTCCGGTTATGAGGTAGATGACGCACTGCATCCTCTGGAAGCGCTTACTATTTTTCTTGCTGGGTATGAAGAGTAAGCGCTTACACACTACATCCTCTGAAAGCGTTTACTATTTTTCCCGCTGGGTATGAAGAGTAAGCGCTTACACGCTGCATCTGCATCCTCTGGAAGCGCTTAGTATTTCTCCCGCTGGGTACAAACTGATCATCTTCATTCATGCAGAAAATTTGTTTAACATACACACGCTATGACGTCACCCACTGCTGCATGGCTATGGTCTCCACTGATGGAAAATTGTTGGCGATAATTTCATGAATTGTTTTGAGTACAGCTCAGCTTCAGTATAACACAGAATGATAATTTATAGCTCAAATGAATTTTTCAGGAATTTGCTAAAAAGTGTTTCATTTTTTTTTAAATCCAAAAAGCCATTGTTGTGTTAGGATCGTGTGAATGTAATTTTAACTCCCTTTCTGCCACTTAGACTTCGAATGCTCAGTTCCTGTAAGAGGTAGAGCAATTTTTGGTACACAACAACCTTCCCAAGAAAATGCATATCATAACATTGAAAACCGCATTCAAATCCCTCCAGTGGTTCTCGAGATTAGCGCTGCCACGTATAATTTGGGAACTTTGTTTTATACGATGTAGTGATGATGAATTGATAGTGAAGTGAAGTGATGATGATGATAGTGATGATGATGATGATAGTGATGATGATGATGATAGTGATGATTATACTAGCTGACTCGTGCACGCCTTGCTTCGCCCGCCTGCCACTTTTAAAAGTAAAATGCATTTCGATTTTTTTGCCCGATATCAGACGGCCTAGACGATCTTTTACTGATTTAAGTTGACGCTCATATATGCATTCAATCGCTGAAATACAATCGTCAAAGGCCATGCTAACTGAATATAATACTGAAAATGTGTAAACTCAATTATAACTTCTCCAGTACGAACCCCCACCAGAGTACACACGAACAAGCACACAACCCGTCAAGAATATGCAACGTAACTGGAGCAAAGCCGAAATTAAAGTGCTATTGTGTCTTAGGCATTAGGCAATAATCGCGCGAAGCGCACCACTTCCCCACTATTGACTGTATGGTTAGCTTCCGGTAGATGTACCTACTTAACTTTAGTGTGAACGTTAATTTTGCTGCTTATCTCCTGTAGAGTTTCGCTGGTTCTTGAGCTCTCTTTCCAGCTATTTTAGACGCAAGTCGACCACAAATTCATTAAAATTAAGATATTTTATATGGAATTTTTGTTTTTTAAATGTGTTATGATTATGCGTGACTTATACAGATGTGCAGGGTAAAAAGTATCTAAGAATAAGATATTAAGTTTGGATTACTAAACTAACATGACGCACAGTCGAATTTCAGTCACATGATTCGTTTACCCAACACTCTTTCAAGTTTAATAATTTTTTCCGCAAACGGCGAGCCATAATTAATAAAAATAGCTATTTGCGCTTTCAGATTTCTGACAAATGTTAATGCATGCCAAATATCAAGTGATCTACCTTTAATTGCTCACATATCTCAAATCTCAGCCATTCATTGAAAAATGTATGACGCTAATCACAAGCTACATTCCGTCGATTCCACTACCCAACCTGCCTTCGCTGTAACGAATTTAAATTTCTTATGAATAGAGTACAACATTTCAAACAAATACATTAAAGTGGAAAAATCGATTTTTTTTCCTTAATCACCGCCTGACATATTGTACCTGAGTCACAAACCAACAGATTTGGATGCTCTCCATGAGAAAAAGACGACCAGACGGATATACCTGAATTTCATTCAAGCGAGATACTTTAGATAAAATAAATCTATCGGTAATTTTTCACGGTTGTTATATTGATAAATTATTAATTTTGCAGTCACTGATCTGGCAGGATCACAGGCTGGCACTCCCATCATCGTCTAGCCACTGCCCATTGATCTGTCATCCAAAATTCATTGTAAGTGCATCACTAATTAACAGAGAAATCTATATCACTTCTATTCGCAAATATTCGCTGTAATTTCAATATACATATATACATACATACAATGTTTTTCGTTTGCAAAGTGCGAAATGTTGATTCGCACGGATGTGGTTCTTGTAGCTTTGACAGCTGAGCAAATCAAGAGTGCGCATTACTCCTCTGGTACCAAATCCCCCATAGTTTATAAATATATCAATTTTTTTTTTTCTTTAAAATTATATTGTTACGATTTCCATTTCGAGTCGATCTGGCAAATGATCCTAATTATTCGCTGTCAGCGTGAGCCATTTTATCGAGAATGAAAATTTTCAGTGTTGATGTTGATATTTGTCTTAGCCATGCGATGGGAATCCTCGTTCAAGTTAATGGGATATTTGGAGCATAGAACATGTGAGTGTAATCATCATTTCTGTTCAAAAACCAGAAAGTGATTATTCAGATTTTGTTTAATTTTCATTTTTAATTGAGATCCCCTGCATGTGTTGTCTCAATTTAATATCAAATGATCACGTTAGTTACTTTTTGTTTTGGAAGAAAAAATATTTTCTTTGGCAAATGATATGGTCAGCACATCTGTTTTTAAAAAAATCCAATAAATACACTTGTGTATGTTTGCAGTTTCAACGTCTTTGGACAAGTGGAGATGATGTGATGTAGAATCTGAGAATTATTAAGAATGCGAGTAATATGTTTAACAAGCTTCGATTAAAAGAGTTTCCGTATGTCTGCAGGACAACGCTCTTTTTGTGAAAACAACAAGTGCAGTCTCTAACGATGACAATCAATATGAATTCCAGTGTGAATAAAATCTTGATCACGTCGATTCTACTTTATGGTTCGGAATGTTGGACAATAAGTTAGTAGAAAAGCAGAGCAGATATGCAGTCTTCAGTGCGAAGAGGGTGAATCAATAAAGGCAGGAAACGCAAACTGGTGAATTGTTCTAAGATGTGACTACGATTCAAGAACAAGAACGCTTTAGCCGAGGAATACTACCGTTGTAGATGGTGAAGTGAATGAAGCAGCAGAACTGTTGCTTGTCTGCGTGGATTACGTTTACAGGGTTACTACTGAAAATGTTCAAAACGTCACAAAAAGCCTTATTTGGGACAAAAAAATAAAAAATTGTATTGAAATGAATTCCAAACGAAAAGGTAATCACAACATTATTTGTTTGAAGAAATTGTTTGAAAAATGTTTTGCCTTTCTGTGGTATAACCTAATACAAAAACCTACATACACACATACATATGTATATAATGAAGGAAGATATATCAAACTGGAGACCATCAACTATATTAATAAAAGTTTAATAAGTCTGTGGCTATGTGGCTAAATGACAACGTTGAACGTAGGTATGCATTGTATACCTATGGCATTGAACACAGACACTGGTAAAGAAAGTTCATAGAATCGTGAATTTTGTAGTACCTATCATTAATTCGATTTTGATTTATGTAAGTCCACTTAAGGTCTTAAGACCACTTATTTGAAAAAAAAAAAAACACACACACACAAAAAAGCAGCCAATTACCGTGAGAGTTGTTTCAATACTAGAACTAAATTAACGAACAACTTTGTTTTTATACGTTTAGATTCGTTGGCTTCATGTTTGAAGAAACCGACCAAATGTATCGTTCAGTCGCTTATAACAATCCGTAAAATCTATCGGTAGAACGTGGAACAGAGGAAATCAGTAATTCGTTTGATAATTCAAAAGTCGAAAAATTTAAAACAATTTTTACGTTTTAATTTTTTTAAAAGCTATAACCGACGCCATAAGTATTTTTACTAAAAAAGAAGACCCTGTGTAGGTTAGGTTAAGTTAGGTTGGCTGTCGGTACGAGAGTACAGATACACTTAAACCAGTGAAGGTCTTTTGTGATACGATGCATCGACCATTAAGTGGGAAATATACGATACAACTGTTGTACCAATGGTTTAACAGTTTTGGTAATGTATACGATAATTGTGTCGTGTCTATCCGGACAACTGACCGTTGTACCGATATCGTTTGGTCGCATGGTCTTGACTGTACAACCGCTGTCACATGCACAGATTTTTATTTTTTTTTGTCGGGATAGGAAACACTCGACTGGAGCACTCAGACACAACTGGTCCATTGTACTGCCAGAGAGCAAACCCTGATTTACCCATTTTATTGGAATTTCCTTGACTTTCGAAGAAAGCCAAGCAAGCACTTCAGTGATGAGGAGCTTACAGTACCAGCACTCACCACATCCGCACCGAAGATCTGCCACCTGATACGAGCAAAGGCCGGACACTCACAGAGATAATGTTCCGCGGTGTCGTCGCTCTCTCCACAAGCGTCGCAGATTGTAGTGTCACTTAAGCCTAACACGTTAAGGTGCTTGGCAAAAGCAAAGTGGCCTGTCAAGACGCCGATAAGTTGTTTACAGTCTTTTCTGCTGAGAGACAGCAAGAATGCGGCTGATTTCTTACAGACGTCCGGGAGCATGCGTTTAGTCAACCTGCATCCTATAGAGTCATGCCACACAAAAAAAAAAAAATTCCCGGCTCAGACTCTGACCGAAGCCAGTCCTGGACACAAGGAAAGTCGACTCTGAATTTGCGCATCAGCTGGAGTTCTGGTGTCATTGTATCAGACGGCATATCCATAAGACAGGAGTCGTAAGATAAGTGTCGCGCAAGTTCATCAAAGTTCCAGTGTGGAGTATACCAAAAACCGCCTTGCCTAAGACGATGGATGGCTTTGATAGTGCAACCCATGATATAAGTATCAAGGGGAGGTAAGTTCAGCAAAGCGTCTAGAGCAGAGCCAGGCGTACTCGGGAAAGCTCCCGAGCAGCCGAGATGCACAGATTGTATGGAAATTATATGGTGTACTCGTATGTGTAAAATAACTGAATAAAATGTCTGGTTGTACGTAAATCGCACGCAGATTGTATAATGTGTGTGCTGCATACAACAGTTGGGCTGATGTTGGTATAACGCAATTCGCTACGGCGGTTGTATCGTATATATACTAACAAAACCAACCGGAGCGTTTGATAAAGTGATGGAGGCACATGAAGCCTAAGGACGTCAGATCGCCGAGAACTTCAAGGAAGGGGGACCCTAGATGGAGTATTCTTTTATGCGACAGGGCTGGACATGTGCATAGGAGATGAAGGATGGTTTCTTTTTCCTCCTCGTCCCTACAGCTCCTGCAGATGTCATTAGGAGAAGATGCCAAGTCTCTTGGCATGTTGGCACTGAGGGGCGAGCCACTGAGCGATTGAACGACGAATTAGATCAACGAGTGGCCTTTTATTGAGCGTCATCGCTTGAGCTATTGAGCGAGTCGTAGTCTTTTACTAGAAAGCTGTATTCAGATTTATAAATTTATTCTACGATCAAACAATTACAAATTTTTCCAACTTCGTTCCACTGCTTATCTGCAGAATTTTTATTTTTAAACTCTTTACGGCTGTCCTGCCATAAGACCGGCCGGCTTTGGACAGCTAAAATCAAGCACCCAGAGCTTATTTTTTCCATTTTTTATGTCCTATACAATTTGTCGACAGCTGAATAGAAAAATCGCTTGATTAAGTGACTTTCTACTTTTTTGTTCCACTTTTTTCAGCAGATTGACAATTGAGGCAACGAAAAATGTTTCGCCGCTCAGCGATGAACTAAAAAATTAAAACAGAATTGAATACAGGGCAACGTCGCTCTATCGCTTAGAAAAATCGCTCATTGCTCATAAACTAAGTGGCCACAACTATACGCGTTCATATGTTTCAATTTTTTTACGTCGCCCAGTACGTGGCCTTAGCCTAAGACAGTGTCCAGTGAGAACACTGACAACGCAGCTGATCTGTGATCGCTTTAGCTTGAGCAATTCGACACAACGTGTTTGGGCCAGCCTAGGCCAGATCTGTCTCGAAATGTGACACGTTGAGCCGTTTTCCCATCTGAGGTTGGTCTTGCTAACAGCGATGAGCTTTAGTCGATGCTTATATGTAGCGAGGGGCATACTCAAGGCTTGCATATCAGGCAACTGTCTGCCGAGCTCGTCCGCCCTGCAGTTTCCTGGAATGTCACTGTGGTCTGGCACCCAGCATAAGTGAATGTTGAACTGCTCTTTCATCTCCATAAAAGATAAACGGCAGTTTAAGGCGGCACGATTCCAGGGACTTGATTGCTGCTTGGCTGTCAGTGAAAATGCTAATATCCCTGACTGATAGTGCATTAATACTTCAGCTAGGACAGAGCGTTCTTAATCGCAATGATTTCCGCCTGACGAGATGCTTAGGTTAGCTTTTCGGAGAAAACACCACAACCCAGCCTACCTTCGGTCATAGAGCCATCAGTAAGGATGAACCGAACTACCATCGGCAGGGGGAGAGTTGTCCCATTCATCCCGTTCAGGGATGCTCGTACGGAAGTTACGGTCAAATCTCAATTTCGGCGGGGTGTATTCCGTATTCCGTGATAACTAGACCACTGAGAGGAGGCTTTTAGATGGATGGCCACACAGACAGCAATCTGTTTGCCAAAAATATTTAAGGGTAGCAGGTTCAACAAAATGTCCAGTGCTGCGGAAGGAGTAGTTCTCAGTGCATCACTGACGCAAATGCATGCAGATCTTTGCACCTTAGCTAGTTAAGTGATGTGGACGGCCCTATCATGAGCAGGTCACCATACGATCACGCCAGAAAGTAGTATAGGCCTGATAACGGACACGTACAGCTAATGAGTGATTTGAGATTTCATACCCCAGCTCCTACCTATAGCCTTTTTACAGAATAGAGAGCTACATTGGCTTTCCTGACGCGTTCTAGTAGATTGGCTTTCCAGTTCAATTTGCTGTCCAAAATAAGACCCAGGTATTTTGCGCTATTAGTGAAGGTGAGACTAGTGCCATTTATCATAGGAGGGTCTATAAGGGGAACTTTATATTTCCTCGTGAAGGGAACGAGTTTCGTTCTATGGAGATAACCCCCGTCCACATTTGGAGGCCCATCTGGTTAGCCGAAGGAGAGCATATTGGAGGATTTTCCTAAGAATGTCTGTCCAGGTCCATCAGTAGCTCATTTACTACTATGGTCCACAGAAGAACTGATAAGACTCCACCTTGGGGTGTACCGCAGCAGGAAATTCTTCCGGCTGATGCTCCGCCCATGTAAGCAATTGCTTGATCAACATTCCGAGCGAAGTATCCCCTTTGAGACTTGCAAGTGCGTCGGTGATCGCAACATTGTTAAATGCTCTCTCAATGTCAAGGAAAGCCACCATAGTATATTCTTGAATGCTCAAAGATTTTTCAATGATGCGCACAAGCAAATGTAAGGCTGTCTCAACTGATTTGCGTTTGCTGTACGCATGCTGGGACGGCGAGAGCAAACCTGGGCTAATGCTCTGCCGAAGGTGGATATCAATTAGCTTTTCTAAAGTTTTAAGTAGAAAGGACGATAGACTGATAGGTTGGAGATCCTTTGGTAACTACAGACTTTGTGTAACTACAGTTATTAAAAATAGGGCTTTCTTGAGCCAATTGAAACTGGCTAGATGTTTATTGAAGCCAAACAACGTCTTGGATATCGACCTGGAGATCATTGGCTTAAGCGAGTGTCGCAAGTAGTCGGAGTTCAAAAGTGACGTGAGTAGCTAAGGTACTTGAATTTCACCCAAAAGAGGAAGAGAAATTTATATAATTTATTTTTATGAGAAGAGGAATGAGAAAACTTACCTTCGCCTATATTCTGTGCTTGCAAAACACAAAATAGACATAGTTTAGGTAGAAATGAAGTGCTATACCGCAGAATGGGCAGAGAATTATTACACGAGTTGATGTTTTCTAAGATATAATATTCACATGGCAGCAGCAATGAAGCGACGCTATGTCCGCCGCATAATTCTCCCGATTCAATTCGTCCCGAAGCTTCCCAAAAAATAAAATTTTGCTCAGATCGTGTGTCAAAGAGATGAAATATGTTTAAGTTTCCGGTAAGTAGATAGGTATTGCCCTAAACTGAGATTTGTAGAATCAAAAACTTCACATTTTTTCGTTATTTGCAGTTTCCGTTATGTTGGCACAGTGGCGCAGTAGTTAGTGCGTCGGACCACTGTTCGTAAGGTTCAATTTTCGAATGCCAGAAAAACACCAAACGTTTTTTCACGGTCCCACCTCTCGTGAACGTTTGACATACATTCGAGGGTATAAAATAAAACCTGTAGGCTCCCTTCCATTCGTGCCAAAAAAAGGCACACAACACAAGTGGTGGCGAGAAGCTAGGACTAGGCCCTCCATGCGCTGTTGCGCCAAATATCTTATATGTATGTGTGTAGTATTTCGTTCGGCGCTTTAAAATGACTGACGTTTAGTTTTGAATCTGTGCCAAATTTGCCCATAAGCGAAAGAGGATGACGGAGAACGCACGCTGATCTATTAAGGCTACTGGTGAAATCATTGGAAGTTTTGATGTTAAGAGAGGTGTAGGACAAGGTGAAATGCTACCATGTAATTATTTTAACAATATCCTTTGAAAATTCTATACAAGTATACTTGTATACGCTTCCGACGCCAGATGTGCTTTCTTGGGTATTCGAAGTGGAACGAAAAAGAGTATTGGGACAAACGCGAACGAAACATTGGGATAGAAGAACAGTTTTTGCGACTAACTCGACTCTTGCCACGCGGCTACAATGTGAAAGCAGAAATCAATAATTTTCTAGCATTTTAAGACCTATCTATTCTAAAAATATTTCTGCCAGCCGCTACTCATTGTACTAAGAAAATAATTGCCCCTCACTGAAAATTAAGGTTATTGGTATTTATTTAGAAAAGGAAATTTCCCCGATTTTGATGGAAATTTAATATGTGATAGAAGACATTTTTCTAAGAAGTATCATATAAGGTCGGGCTTGTCTAGTTTTTATTATTATATTAACATGATTGCATATTTCCAGGCGTAACTATAACTGCAACAAGCTGCATTTCGTATCCAAACTTTGAAGTCTTTTATCTTCGAAACTAGGCAAGCTCCACCTTAAATTTAGATATCAAAATTCTTAGAAAAATGTCTTCTATACCTATAAAATAAAAGTGGTCGCCGTGGGGTAAGTGGTTAGTGTGTCGGATCACTACGCATGAGGTTCCAAGTTCGAATCCCAGAAAACACCAAAAAGTTTTTTCACGGTCCCACCTCTCGCGAGCGTCTGACAAACATCCGGGAGTATTGTTGTCACGAAAAAGCTTCCCAAATCGCCGTTCGGATTCGGCATTAAACTGTAGGTCCCTTCCATTCGTGTGAAAAATATAACGCACAAAACATGAGTGGTTGCGAGAAGCTAGGCCCTGGCACTTTAAAGAGCTGTTGCGCCAAATATTTGTATTTGTATACCTTATAAAATTGCATCCCCCCTTTTACTTACTTACTTACTTAGATGGCGCTACAGTCCGGGGTGGACCTGGGCCTCGAGGTCGTCCTCTACTGCGCCGTCCGTCCGGGGTGGATTCGAAGACTTTCTTAGCGGGAAGGTTGGGCTCCATCCGCTCTAAATGACCCAGCCATCTTAGTCGCTGTATGTGAACTCTTCTGGCTAAGTCGATGTTCTTGTACAGGCCGTATAGTTCGGCATTGTACCTTCTCCTTCACTCACCGTCTATGCAGACGGGACTAAAGATCGCTCGAAGAACTTTTCTCTCGAAATAACCAAGGGCATCCTCATCCGGTTTTGTCAAAGCTCATGCCTCTGCGCCATACAGCAGGACTGGGATGATTAATGTCTTATAAAGAGTTACCTTAGCAGTTCGAGATAGGGCTTTGCTACTCAATTGCCGTTTTAGCTCATAGAAACAACGATTGGCAAGAGTAATTCTTCGTGTGATCTCCCTACTGATGTCATTTTCGGAGCTGACCATAGAGCCTAGGTAGACAAAATCCTTTACTACCTCAAAATTGTATCTGTCTATTGTGGCGTTCTGTCTAAGACGCCGATGTTGGGTGTCCTTTTTTGTAGACAGCATATACCATATTTTGTTTTGCTTTCATTGACCGCTAGACCCATCTTTGCTGCCTCGATCTCAATACTTGTAAATGCCCCATTGACGGCCCGCTGAGTTCTTCCGATTATGTCAATGTCATCGGCATAAGCGAGTAGTTGTACAGACTTGAAGAAGATTGTACCTCCGGTGTTGGCTTGTGAGTTTCGTACAATTCTCTCAAGTACTATATTAAAGAGATCGCATGATAGCGCGTCGCCTTGTCTAAGACCTTTCCTGACATCGAACGGTTCCGTGATGTTCTTACCGACTTTGATGGAGCAGCGAGAGGTCTCCATCGTCATTCTGCACAAACGGACGAGCTTGGCAGGGATGCCAAGACTAGACATGGCTCTGTATAACTCGTCTCTATACACGCTATCATAGGCAACTTTGAAATCGATGAAAAGGTGGTGCGTATCGATTTTATATTCATGGGTTTTTTCCAAGATCTGCCGTAGTGTGAATATTTTGTTAATGGGGGACTTTCCAGGCCTGAAACCGCACTGATAAGGACCTATCAGGTTGTTGACGATCGGTTTTAGGCGTTCACATAGTACGGCAGACAGGATCTTATATGCGATGTTTAGGAGACTTATACCTCTGTAGTTGGCGCAGTGCTGAGGGTCTCCTTTTTTCAGGATCGGGCAAACGATGCTGAGGTTCCATTCATCGGGCATACTTCCGTCCGACCAGATTTTACAGATGAGCTGGTGCATGCTCCTTACCAACTCATCTCCTCCTGCTTTGAAAAGTTCAGCCGCAAGGCCGTCGGCCCCAGCAGCTTTGTTGGATTTGAGTTTAGATATCGCTATCCTCACTTCATTCTGATCGGGTTGACGGGAATCTTGACTGCCATCGTCACTGTTGAATGGCTCATTCTGCCTGACAGCGGAATATTGATCATCATCGCCGTTTAACAGTCTGCAGAAGTGTTCCTTCTATATTCTCAGCACCGACTGCGATTCTACCACTATGTTGCCATTTTCGTCCCTGCAGGTTTTTGTTCTGGCTTTGAAACCCTGGCACGTTCTTTTTACCTTTTGGTAAAATTTTCGAACATTATTCCTGCAGTAAAGTCTCTCAATTTCCTCGATCGAGCGCTTCTCATACTATTTTATCTTCTTTTTGAGAAGTCGATGTTCCTCTTTTCTCCTGCGCACGTAGAGCTCGTAAGCAGCTCTAGTCCTTCTATGCAGCGCCGCTTTGTACGCCTCTTGTTTTGCTGCATGTGTTTGCCGGCATTCCTAATCAAACCAGGGGTTTCGTTGTGGTGGGCGAGAGAAACCCAGTAAATCAGAGGCGGCATCTCTGATGGCTTGTTGGCAACGCTGCCACTGGTCTTCCGCATTTGCTGCTGGCGGCATAGGACTTAGATTGAGATTAGAAGAAACACGATCGGCAAAGGTTCTGGCGTCTCTTGCGATTGTAGCTTTTCGACGTCAAATTTCCTCACAGTATTTCGTTGATTTCGCTCCGTTGTGGATATCCGCATCCATACCTTGGCTACAACTAGGTAGTGATCCGAGTCCACGTTGGCTCCTCGGAAAGTCCGGACACCCAGAATACTGGAAGAGTGCCTTGCGTCGATCGCAATGTGATCGATTTGGTTGACAGTTTTTCGATCAAAGGAGAGCCATGTTCCTTTGTAAATGCCGAGACGTGGGAACCGCGTACTAGCTACGACAAAGTCCCCCCCTTTTAATTACCGGTTTATTTAATATATGAAGTGTTTTACCATCTAAAGTCCAAGTGTAGCGAATTTGGGAAACGAGTGCATAGAAGAGATGATTCTAGATCGTGTAGACATGAACCTAAAATCAAAGAAAAATGCTCATTTCATTGTTTCAACCATTGGGTTAAGCCATGTACACATGTAAGCACATCGGTGGTCATGTAAATAGTCATGTTTCCTACAAGCGAGTTCATCTATTTCTGCAGCTTTCCTCCCCCTCCTCTCTACAGGACTCTGTAATTCGAAACGTACGCTTTTTTTACCTTCTTCGTTCTGCCTTCAGACTGGTACCTGCGAAAAGTCACGTCCTATGTTCTGTTTACACTCTACCGTCAGTACATATGTATGTATGTACTTCTGATTTAGAAGCAGAAGCATTTTCATAGATTTTCAATGATGTTGAATGGTTGCTAGCTTGCAGCCATACATTTTTTTTTGTTTTTTAAAGATAGTATACTGATTTCTTTGCCTCCTCGGATGGGTGCAGTGCAAAATTGTCTTATGAATACCAAAAAATAGTGATAATGCAATTTACTACTTTATTGATCATAAAACTCGATTAAATATTTACTTCTTAATTATAAGTGCGCAAGATGTATTTTTATAATAATCAAAAACAATAAACAGCAACAAAAATAATTCAAAATTTTCCTCAATATCCAGCTGTTTTTGGCAGCTAGGTTTGCTGTTGAAAATTATAAAATCCATTTGCTAACGAAAACAATTTAGGTACGTGTACTTTAGTGATTCTCTTCGTGCTCAAAGCACGCAAGTCTTAAATTACAAAACATAAAAGCAAATATTACTTGGCATCTAGCTTATTATTTGAAAATTAATGTGTTTATCGTTTGCACAGAATCACTGAAATGTGTGAACGATTAACCCACTCAATGAAATTCTTTCCATTGAATAATATAACATACTCATACACATGTGTATTATAGCACACAAACTTCCCCTGAGTGGAAATATGGACAGTTTTTAACATTTAGTTATCGAATTCAAATTATTTATGTTTCTAGAAAAATGTATCAAATCACATCAAAAGAAAAAACATACTAAAAATGGGTTTACTTTCTTAATAATACCTTTTTTAGAGTTATTTTTTAAAGGTGGGTTGGCGGGATGTAAGTTAACGGCGACCTACTGATCTAACCGATTAGATATTCATATTCTAAACTACGGAGAGGCAATGTATAGAGCGGAAGCTTGTGGAGGAAAAAATTGGAGAAACACCAACTTCCGATAG
This sequence comes from Brachypalpus laphriformis, assembly GCA_945910035.1. NCBI lineage: Eukaryota > Metazoa > Arthropoda > Insecta > Diptera > Syrphidae > Brachypalpus > Brachypalpus laphriformis. The sequence continues at coordinate 44,203,813 of OX246753.1, forward strand.
ACAGGGAGATAAAGATTGGCGTAGTGGTTTGAAACTCAGATATTAGGTTTCAGAAAAACTCTGGGGGTGGTTTCCATATAACTGGGGAGATTTATTTTGTTATTATGTCTTTGCTTTTGATTCGCAGTATTTTTTTCCTGACCATCTGATGTCATATGCATACCAATTATTTAACCGAGGGAACCATTTTTCAGCCATTTGACCTACCGCCATTGTCATGTCTTCGTAGTAGTCTTAACATAAGCTTTTTCGCAATTAATCGGACTAAATTTTATTTTATGAGAAATAAATAAGAAAATTTGAACCATGAGCCATTAGCGTGGCAATCGATGACGGTACCACTATATCATCGCCACCCCAAAATCAAAAGATATAAAGACCTCGAACATCAAAAAAATGCAAGGTGGCGCAAAATTAAACATCCAATTTTGTTTTTGAATTACTTTTTTACTAAAAAAAAAAAGAAGAAGATCTTTATTTCCGGAGTATGGTGCTCTATTGCTTGTCTGTTTGTATACTGCAGCTGTCTAGTTTACAAATGTTAAATATGATTGACATACGACGCCATTTGCAAAAATTATAACATCTTCCGATAGGGTGATTCATTTTGCGCCACCTTGCATATATAGTTCGTTGAACAAAAAGATTCAAAACCATTTCAAATTTGATGCCACACCACCTTCCTCCATTACCTCCAGAATGTACTAAATCTGCAAGAAAATTTGAGTTTATGTAAAAACATGAGAAGATTTACAGGGAATTGTAAGAAATTATGTGGCAAACGGTTACTTACTCACTTCACAATGTCTTCCTGCATTTATTATCATCTAATTTTAATGTATTAAAGGTAGACGATTTGTGGCCACAAGACAAAACAACTTATGTCGATTTCCACAGATTATCAGAAAACGAGTTTGAAGTTTTCGTTTTTCCCGAAAACGTATGGGATTTGGTGTTTTTTAGCCCATAACTCGGTAACGACAACAGATAAAAAAGTGAAAAATTGATCGCATAAATTTCGAATAGTAGAGCATCTTCTGGCATCCTTAACTCAATTTTGTCTTAACTCGACTTAAGTTGTTTTGTCTTGTGGCCACATATTATGCATGCACATAAACACCAAATCCATAGCTCTTAAGTTGGACGATGCATTGGAATTCTATGAAACCCTTTTACAAAATTCAAGTATAGGACAAGCGTACCTTGCCGCGACTATGTATAGGCTATTTCTTTGCGCACTAAATATACTCGTATAACTTTCTATTTTGCATGTACATAAGAAATCGTTAAAATAATTTGAAATTACGATTAACACAGCCTTTGGACTTTTCTATAAATTACTCATACCTACCCTATGTGGGGTCGCACTCAAGCGCATTAACAGAAACTTTGTAATTAAAAAAACACATGGTGGGATTGGAGAGAGGACACTCACGAAGGAAACATAAAATCGGGATGAGTAATCATGTTTCACATATAAAAATGTTCCATTCCTTTTATACCTAGTCCTGCCATAAATTCTATTACAAGTGCAACGAAACATTTTCGACTATACATTTATTTGCTTAAATATTAAGATTAAGCAAAAAGGTGGTTTACTAAAAGTGACCGCTTTTCCTTTAACGCAGGCTCTCAAGCCGTCTGGCCACTGGCCCACAGTTTTTTTTTTTTTTTTTGTCTAAGGGGTGGTGGAAAACGCAACTGCTCACGAAAAACAGGCCCGCTGTGTGTGGGACTTGGTACTCACTAAAAAACCACCTTTAACCTTTTTATTCTACTTGACGCCATCTACTCCGGAACCACTTTTGCATTACTTCAGAGGCTACAGTAGCACGTACAGTTTCCAAGCGTATGGGTATGGACAACGCTGCTGTGGTAAAAGCACTTTTAGGGTTTCCCATATATAGGTGAGGTCTCTTTCAGGCTATATTCTTCAACACTGACTCCAAAGTATACCCCAAAGGATTTAAATCCGTGCTTCCTCAAGGCCAATCCTCGGGTGCAATAAGCCACTGCTGTGTTATTTGGACTCTATGTGTTGGAACAGAGTATTGTTAGAGAACCCATCTTGCTGCATTAAAAAGGGTATTCGTCAAGCCTTTAATGACGCCTTCCTGGACATCTTCTTGGTACACCCTTGCTCCAGTTTAGATTCACAAAAATAGGAGTTACATCTCTCCATCCCGTGGGCGCCGTGGCGTAAGTGGTTAGTGTGCCGGATCACTACGCATGAGGTTCCAAGTTCGAATCCCAGAAAATACCAAAAAAAATTTTTCACGGTCCCACCTCTCGCGAGCGTCTGACAAACATCCGAGAGTATTGTTGTCATGAAAAAGTTTCTCAAATCGCCGTTCGGATTCGGCATTAAACTGTAGGTCCCTTCCATTCGTGTGAAAAATATAACGCACACAACATGAGTGGTTGCGAGAAGCTAGGCCCTGGCACTTTAAAGAGCTGTTGCGCCAAATATTTGTATTTTTTTTTGTATCTCTCCATCCCCCACCAAGCCATTACCGAAGCAGAACCACCAAGCACCACATATCATGAATTTGGCGTTCCATTTCCAAGTTTGGTCTGGGGTTTCCCACTTTTGGTTTAATTCATTTAATTCATACAACATGTTTCTGGACTGCCTGCCTTAGCATTATCTAATTGCGATATTAAAGAATACATTTCGATAACATCTCGCATGTAACATATAAGCAGCAAGTTATCATTATATTTTTAAGAAAAAATTATATACTCGTATATTTATTTATATTTCTCTTATTTGGACATAAATTGTCGGAAAAATCTTAAAGCTAGTTAAATTCGATCTGTTAGTAATGTGTTATTGGAGTTTAAAAGCCACGGCTAGGCTATAAAACACATAAATCGTTTACTAATTTAATATAACCTAGCTGGAAATCTCATCCACAACAAGTACGATTTTTCTTTCGTTCTCAAAATTGTAGTTTCTCTATATTCTTTTTATTTAGATGAATTTTTCAATTTTCTACTCGTTGTAGCTAATAATCATAAATTTTTTCAAAATGGTTATTCTATTTCCTCTCAGGCTTAGTGGATTTTCTTTGAAGCGTTGAAAAAAAAAACTAATAAATAAATTAAATAATAAGAACGTCGACTAGATAGTATATCTACTCAGCACAGTCATTTCTTTTTTCTTATTAATTGTCATTTGGAATTCGAATTTTATTTCTAAAAACAAAAACAAAAAAGAATATTTCAGCGTCATTGTGGGTCGAAGAATTCCGTGGGAAAATTGTTCAAATTTCAATTCCGGGGACATTTGTTTTCGACCAATTAATATTAATTTGTTATTTATTTATATTTTTTTTTTTCTAGATAAAGATCTCTGCTTACAGATGAGGGTGATCCTTTCTAGATGAGGGATTATTTAGTTTTTACAATGTATATAATTTGTCTTCATGGCTAGAGATTCTTAATTGCAATTTTATCTCGAACCTGGGAAATAAATCAGGCTGCTGATTCATTTTGTTTAGATTTATTACAATTTTTATTGTTTGTTTTCTTTTTCTTGCACAGACGTAATTTATTTATTTCTCATGGAGCTTGTGGCTTAATGACTTGCTTTATGTTTATTTTCAATAATTTTGAGTAAAAATCATTTTGAAAATATTGTTGGTTTTAATTGGCTTGACTCAGATATGCATGAGCAGCTAATTGCTGCCTTCTTTGTGACAACGTAATTCAATTGTTTTGTTTTTTGTTATACAGTTATAGTTATATTTTGTACACTTAAATCTTATGGTCTTGGTATATTTTCATTTAAATTCAAAAATGAATGTTTAATTTTGTTGTATGAGTTTCCATGGTTAAATGAAGGTTTGTTGGCACAGGAAAAAATAATAAAATTACAGATTTGAGATCGATTTATTGTTAAAATCTTTTGATTATTTCAATCAATATACATGGGCGGTGTGTTCGATAAAGTAACCACAATAATTGTTTTTGACTAAACGCTACTCCAAATACCAACGTAATATATTTTTTTGGAAGACGTGAGATGAAGACGAAAGGGGGCCTTGTCATTTGTAAACATTTCCGTTGCAAATTCCTCTCCTTCTCTGTTGATGTAAATTGCAATGCTTTGAATGCAATACAGCAACTGGTTTTTGGGATTAGATTTTATACGGAAATTCCTCCAGGACTTGCTCATCACAGTGTATGTAATTACAATTGGACTAAATTTGTCCCGTTGAGGCATGTTGACAATATGTTCCATTACTAAGTACTAGGTTGTCGGTTTAAGTTCCAAGTACATATATCTATTTAAGTTTTTTAGTAATGAAATTAAATGATAGACCACCTAAAATAACGCATCACATACCCGTGCTCTTCTCTTTATTTCCAGCTTACTCCTAGGAAATTTATTAAAAGAGTAAATCTCTTAGATGTAAGTTAATATTTATAAAAAAAGTAAAAAAAATAAAAAATATATAATATTTCGAAAGTATTTGTCATTCGGGAATTATCTATAATATGCAATGCTGTTAGCATGGAAGTTTTTAGTAAAAAATTGTTAAGATCATATCGCTCATTTACTTGAAGACTGTCATAACTCAAAAAAAGCGATTTTGCAGAAAATGCGTTTAAAGTTTTCAACTGACTACCACCTTGCAGGAAAAAAGAAGACGTCTTTTAATCCTAATGCGGAGAGTATACAAGATATTAATATGAAATTTTTACACAATATGAAGCATTGTAAAACGAACAATTCTGCATCATTATCTCAAAAACAGGGTTTTTTGAGCTATGACAGTCTTCAAGTAAATGGGCGATATGTTGAAAATCACGAATTAATTTCTGGTAATTATCGCGTAGAGTTTCGGTTTGCATTGCAGGTGGCCATGGTGTAGTGATAACGTCGTCTACTGTTATTTTTCTTAGTTTTCAATCGTCATTAGTTAAGTTATAGTAAGTACATTTAGTTAGGTTACGTCGAAAGTCATAGGTTAAGAGTTAAGTTTAGCTTAGAGCGCCCGCAAGAGGCCAGTAAGTTAGAATAAGATGGTTCAGTTAGTTAAGCTAGTTTTAAGTGTTTTTGTTTGCATGCAAGGTATACTGAATTACAAAATAAAATGCATTGAAAATGAAATTAAATATATAAAGTCAGTCCGATCATTTGCGAAAGCTTGTGTGAACACTACTGTGAAGGCATAACACTGGCAGTAGCTTGGTCATGCGGCTGGAAAAATTGTTCGCTCTGTTGATGGTGATTTGCCCACTTACATATCTGAACGCCACCCCTGGAGTTTCTCGGAAGCATAACCAACTGAGCTTCAAAACCACTACACCAAAATCTTTCTCTCTCTCTCTCTCTATCTATCCTTTCCAACGCCCGCACTGTGTGTAAACATGTTAAAGGTATTCATAACCCCTTGAGTGCGCACAAAATTATAAAAAAAAAAGTCCAAAGCATCTGGAAATATGAGAATGTACACATGTTCGTTGGTAAATTAATTTATAGCAGTTAAAATATTTTACACTTTAATCAGCGTTACCGTCCACTTATGAGAATCCATCTGTTCCCCTATCGGTGTATAGCACTCTCAAAAAGAATAAGATCACTGCAACAAGCTGCCGAAATGAGGTTCCTTCGCGGTGTTGCTAGAATAACTCGTAGGGATCAAGTGCGCAACACCAGAGTACGCGAGGCGATCAATGTTGAGCAGCTACTTCTCCTAACGGAACGATATATGCTCCGATGGCTTGGTCACATTCTGTGTATGCCCCCAGGACGGCTTTTAAGACATACCATGATTGCCCCTCAGTAGGTCTAGAAATAGATGGTTTAATTAAGTCCGACATCTCTCCTGGAACCGTTAGGGATTCCTCCTGATGAGATGGAATCAATGGTTGAGGATCGAGAAGGATGGAGAGTCCATCTAAGCATCCTAACCCTTCGATCTCCATGAAGGATTTGATGACTATTGAAAATGTATGTATGTAACGTATGTACCATGCACCTACATAATGTAGTAGTTGCACTGCTATATTTCAGGAATATTTTGAAAATCTGCTACGCTGCTACATGAATTCGTAAGTATACTACATTACTGAAGCTGCCTTTCCTACATACATACTTTCGCTTCTTTAAAGGAGAATATAAGGTACAAAAGCTCCAAATTACTTTGGAATTTTTTTTTATATACATTTCACTACACTAACTAAATAAAATAAAGAAGATCTTACAATACGAAAATGTCGCTCAGTGGTATTGTCCTTTTTACATTCTGTATTTAAAAAAACGTTAAAATTTAAAATGTGCAAAACCTAAGTTTATAAAGCCACCCGCTTCTTTCCTTGCTAGATAAAGCTATTTGTATACCATACAAGTTTAATGCAATCTTGTGTCTTTAAGGTTTGCCAAACCTAAAACATACATATGTAAACTTTTTTACTAATTTCTTTTTATTTTGGTATTTTTTTTATATTTTTTTTGAGTGCTATACTACTATCACCACTATAAAAAAAATATCGAAGTTAGTTGGCAATTTTTCTGTGCCAATTATTTATAAACATATCCAATGGCAACACAGTGAATGAAAATAACAACGTGCATAGGCTAGAAAATGTCATAATATAAAGTAGTATTTTATTATTTTCCATTTAAATTTCTATATGGTGATAAAGAAAAACTTAAACAAAGCTATAAACTCTTGTTTTGACGTATAATTATTTTAGTGATATATTTCGTGAATAAACAAAATATAGAAAAAATGTATAAATATACACTAGTAATAAAAATTAGAGAAAATGGTTTTCTGTACAAAATATTCCATTACACGCTTAACTCAGACATTACCACTCTTCACAATGACCTTTAAATAATAAATTATATCTAATATATTACCAATAAAAATCATAAGATACGTTTGTATATAAGAAAGAAAAATATACTAAATAACTGAGATATTTATCGGCAAACCTGAACTGTAATATTTAGTATTCGTCTACTTTGTCAAACAGATACCCATCAATGGCGGATTTAGGGAACACGTGTGCAACCCACGCATCTTTAGCTTTATGTCAAAGTGATTATCATAAATAAAAAGTCTTATAATTTCAGTCACAATAATAAATTATGAAAATAAAGATATATTTATATTATATTAAATAATATACAAAATTGAAAAATAAAGAGTCGTAGTTAATGGACTGATTCTTATTTCGTATTATAAGAATTCAAAAATAACACGAGAGATGAATTTAAGCATTTTAAGATCCATAAATTGGGAAGAGATTCCTTGGAAATTATTCACATTCATATTTTTTCCTCAATGCCAAGATGTTAAATGAGCATATGAGTCTTGTAGAATTATAGCTGCAAATTGCATGGTTCAACTTTCATTGACTATGTCACTATGCTTTTATTGAGTTTAAAAAGAACATTTTTTTAAGACGGTTGGTTCTTAAATAATATTTATGAGTGTTGAGAAAATTTCAATATGTATCATTATAGAAGCTTTCAGGATAACATTTTTTGGACGCACATTAACCTTTACTACAGAACGTGTTTTGCATCTGAACGAGGATCTGACTGGTTTAAAGTTAATACGTATATAAAGATAGCAGCGAAACTTAAAAAAAAGATACATTTAGCACAACAGTTCTCAAACGTTTTTGTGAACACTCATGTGAATTCCGGGTCAGTCAAGTACGAGTACCCCACCCAGGACTGTTTATTATTTTTGATTTTCTCATTCTTGAGTCTCACTTTGAGTGGAGAGAATTGGGCTGTACAACAGAAGTAAAGCGCAAGGATGTCTTGTAACACATCACAATTATGGATATTATCGCTTTGGACAAAATCGCATGATTCCAAATTTCCCATGTTCAATGAGAAAATATTTGTGTTTTGTTTGAGAGGAATCTATAACATTGTTACGCGAGGTAAGAAACTAAAAAACGAAAACACCGAAAAGCCCTGTCAACGCGAAGGTACTAGAACTTGCCAAACTTTTGGCAAATAGAATTCCAGCCGCGAATTGGAAATTTGGAAATTTGCCTGGAAAGCCAGAGTCAAATATAAAAGAAGGTTGGCAGAAGCACTAGGGATGAGTTCTGTTTTGGCAACAGTACCAGCGATCATTAGAGACGCACAGTTTTAAAGCTAATAAAAAATAAAAAATAAATGAAAAATGGTAGCACATTTTTGTTGAAATTGACTTTCTTTGTACAATCATTTGATTAAAAAAAAACAAGTTCACCCTCTCGGGAACCAAAAAAAGTAAAGAAAATATTAAGTTTTTCCTGAACCACGCGGAAATATTCAGCGTGATCGGCAATTTGTGTTACATTGGTGTCCGATTTGGGGTTGTTCGGACAGAATTAAGCATAACTCCCATCTCGGAAATTACAATGAACGCCGACGAAGTAAGTAGAATACTCGAGGAGGCCACCCGGAAGCAAACCCACCTTATGGAAAGGAGGATGATGGAGATGAAGAAGACGCAGACTGATTTTGAAGGCAAGCTAGATGTACTGAAAATCAGCATCAAGAGTCCGGCAGGGCTTCGCAATGCTTCGACAATGGCGGTAGCAATTCTAGTTTATCAGACGAAAGAGGAAAGCCTAGCAAGTATGGACGTCGAAGGTGTATTACGAATGCAGTATCGAGCGGAACCATTAACGATTCAGATATTTGAACTAGTTGTACGAAGCTCTGAAACAACCTCTATGATTTGAATCAAAAGCGCAAAGTTGAGCGAAATTAAAAAAATCCTTAAAAGAGAAAAAGCATTCTCTAGTATACAGTGCTGTGCAAAAAAAAGGTAAAACTTTATTTTTAAAATGAAAAGCTTTTATTATTTAACTTGCTTTGTTGTCTGTCTGTTTGTCTACTACAAATCTTGCAATCAAAATTTCGACTAGTTCTAATTGAGCTTCGTTATTTCGCACATATTTATAAATCCCGTGACAATGCAATATAGTATATTATCTTATATTGTTCTACATCTAATATGGCGGATTACGTTTTTCTTCACAACCACCTCTTTCTTACCTGAAATTAAAAGAGCAAGGTAGATCCAAGCGAGATATTTTAACTAGGAGGTTGATTTTTAAAAATTAATGAAAGGAATTTGACTTTCAATTATTATTTATATTTTATTGCTTAGCATTGCTTATTATAGTTTTAGCATTTTGAGGAGGTCCAGGTCTATTTTGCTTTTATATTAAGTTTTTTCCATGTTGAGTCAGATAGCAGAGTCCCAAGTGGCGATTTACAAAATTTTCAGCGCTTTAAACACCATCCACACTATTTTTAATTGGAATAAATTTGGGCTGTAAGAAGGCCAATACATCGATATTTTTATCTTCGAAATACTTTTTTCTTGGGTAAGAAGGAAAGAAGAAAACAATTTTTTTTTTATATAAATTGTTACTTATTATCCTATTATCGACCTCTTTCATCTACAGAAAAAATATCTCCAGACCATTACACCCTAAGTTTTATGGGTATTCTTAGGACACATTCAACTTGACGCAGCGGAATTGAGTCCAATATACCTGTTCCAGAGTCCGTAGTAACCGTTTTTTCTATTTCGAAGTGGAAAATCTGTTTAAGTGCACATAATTCAGATTTTAACAGTCTTTTTCTCACTAGTCGTGCAGAAATTCTTGTCCCTCCTCCTCGGACAAGATTATTCCTAATATCACTTGAAGTTTTCAATGGCTGCTGACGGCTATGAAGTTTTGACTTCTCCACCATGGACATGAAAAATCAGAATCACAGAAGTGACATCCACAGTACCACTGTGTCATTCGAATGCTTAACATCTATATAATATTATATAGAAGAAGTAGCATTAAGATGCTCCACTTTTTCAGAAAACCGTGCAGCTTTGTTAATTTTGCTTAATCTGACAGAACTGTAGTTCATGTCATTAAATCTAGTTACAGTCTGATAAAAATAAAGGGTAGGCACCTTTCCCATTAGACTCCTTGTAGTTTGTTCCTCTGGAATGTACATACTCAACTTCCCGTTAGATAAATACTCAGCATATTTCTATGGTTCGATCAAATTTTTCAATGACCCGCATCTTTCACAGAATTTATTATAACCTTAAGTTTCTTATGGCCGAAATACTAACACAAAAAGACATTTTAGATCGTAGAGCATCTTTCATGACCAAGGGGGTAAGTATCTTTAATACCAAGGTCACCAACTCGTCTTCATATGTATACGTTCATAATCATTTTGAAACTATCTCTGTCTAGTCTCAATTTTGTTTACCGTTCGTAGGTACCACTGAAACTAAGGAAACTATGTGCAAACATATGGATATACCCCTAGTTAACAACAGCGTATCTATTCTAAAATGCCCTCCTACCACAATCGACAGTATTGAGTTGAAAGAGGATAGAACTAATAATAATTTGCGCAGCCACATCACAGCGAATTACATATGTAAGTACTTTCCAAAACATTAAAAAAAAAAAGGAAAAATAAATAAATAAACAAAATAGTTAATTAAAATATTTCCCATCAACCAGGCTACCCAAATGGAGCTCGTTATACGAAGACTTTGTTGAAATATTTATACATCCCCACATCCGTTTGTTTAAAAGCAAATTGCACTTAAAATTAATTTCGATTGAGTCATTTGTAATTCATCATTTGGTTAATAATTATCTTTACAAGTTCACATCGTCTTTGATCTCTACCATGCCCGCATTTTCCTTGCATTTGGCTAAAGAGGACATTGCCATTGCCGCGAAAGTCCCAATGCTTTCGCCTCTATACTTAAATTCCTTTCATTGTTAATTTTTACACATCTGATCATATGTTCATAAGAACGCCATTTTTCATTGTAATGCCGTTGCCAATAAATCATAAGACATCACCCACGACATTAGCAATGAATAATTGCAAAAATCCCAGCACGCCCTCTGTATCGCCAACCACCGTACACTTACGTCTTGCATTCCAATTAAGAACAAATTTCTTGTCCACTCTTCCCCCAGTCAAAATAACTCTTCCCCCATGATACCCAACAAAATCCGCAACCGATCGTCGACTCCATGTCTGCATCATGTTAATTATCGCTCCGTCACCTTCAATGCTCGATCGAGCTTATTTGCCCGCGCATGAGGCATGTGGCAGAGAAGTAGGACAACGCCATGCAAAACACTTTGTATAATCTAGAAAAATCGCAAAATCCTCCAACGACCGGAACTGTCGTCCGAACGAATGCATTCGCACAGGCACTTCCAACCAAGCGCTAAACTATCACCCCCACACTTTACTGATGATCTCTCGGCGAAGCTTCTAAGAAAAAGAAAAACTGTAACGTCAAGTGTCGAACAAGCGATCGTGTTGAAAAAACACAGAATTTTCTGTACCGGAACGCGGGGCATACTGTAGTCATTGGCACCGGGCCAACAATTTGGCGAACATTAATTGCCCACCACCGCGGCAGAACCACTACTACCACCTACCGCGATCGATGCGTGCCATCCCCCCCGATGGTGAATACTTTTATATATGAGCTACACTGGACAAGAGGCGACAGTTCTCTAGAAGACGTTAAACCGTTCGTTTTGAAAAAAATTCAAAGATTTTTGAACATACTTGAGTAGTGCTTTAAAAAAAAAAAAAAATAATGACTTGCCCAAAGCGCCTATCCGAATTGATCGAGCTCCATTTGGGCCCGTATAAGGGTAAGGATCCCTGCTGGGAGATCCGTGCTTCTAATATCGCCGGTCGCGGATTGTTTGCATCGCGAAATATTCAACGAGGAGAAGTGATCTTTCGTGAGAACGCACTTCTCGTCGGGCCCGCCGCTCGGAATGAGGAAGTCCTGAATATGTGCACGATGTGTTTTAAGATTTTGGACGAAACAAAGTTTATGTGCCGTCAGGGATGTGGTTTGCCCGTGTGTGGAATATGTTCAAAAAAGCAGCAACACAAGAGCGAGTGTGACCTGTTTAAGTCGTGGGAACCCAATGAGCCACATGTTGCGAATTCAACTGTGATCCGTTTGTTAGCCGTTGCTCGGGCGTTGTTGCTGCCCAAAGAGGCGCAAGACTTGATCTATTGCTTGCAAGCGAATTTGGATAATAATCATCGAACAGAGGTGCGATATGCAGCCAAATGCTTCAGAAAGTTTCCCACAGATAAGAAGATCATAGACATCATCAACCGATCAGTGGCAGTGATCAAGACGAATGGATTTAATTGTGCTAAACCAGACAAAACCACCGATAATCAGGAGTTTCCACATAGAACACTATTTCCCCTATTTGGGGTTTTGAATCATGATTGTGTGTCAAATACAACGTATACTTTTGAGGAAAAGACGAATGTGATGGTTGTGAAGGCTGCTTTGGACATACCCGAGGGGACGGAGTTGACAACGACCTACACGAAGCTATTTTCGAGTAACATCGCCAGACATCAATTTTTGAAGACGAAAAAGCAATTCATTTGCAAGTGCAAACGATGCAGTGATCCTACGGTGAGTTGTGAAAAGTATTTCGTAAATAGTGGTTAAGTAGTTTTGAAGATAGGACGACCTTCACTGGCATAATAAATATATAAGGTTCTGATTTTGCGAAAATTTCGAGAGTGCAAACGGAAAGTCTTTTTTTTTTTGTTTTGAAAATGCCCTGCACCACTTGGTATAAGTTCTTTAGAACCCAATGACGGATTGAAAGAACCGGGTATAGAAAAAGTTCGATACTGTAATTTTTTTTTATTAAAATTGCCTTCGTTTAAATTTGGAATTATTATTGTAAGAGAGAATTTAAATCTCATGTTTATACTGTCCTTGACCAAATCTTAATTTATTAAAGTAATTAAATGTACAACAGTTTTATATTCTTTAAATAATTAAGAATTATTAAATCAACTCTTAAATAAGTTTTCTTTCAGTATAATTAATAATAATTATACGCATAGATGAACATGGCATGATTTTGAAAAATTTAAATTGAAACTGAAAAACCCCTACAATCCTTATTATTGACAAAAACATGACTTCGTATTTATTATATTTAGTAGAATAATTTGTCAGTTTCACAAGAAAAATTTAAAATTCCATGCATGCGTAAAATTCTGCGGAAAACATATGTACATATGTATACATTTAGTTGATTTTTTCTTCATTCAAATATTCAAATAAATTTACCAGAAGATATTCGGCTTATTGAAAATTGCAGGCTCGTGTGAAATTGTTTGAATTATTACGGATTGTTGACATATAAATATTATACTTTATATGCTTCGGTTAAAATAAAAGTCCTGTTGAAAAAACATCAACGCATTAATCATAAAATAAGCATTTACTTATTTTCTTTTTCCAAAACAATTCCTCATTTAAAAAAACATGATCAAGAACTATATACCACCTGACATATTAACAGGATTTATATCTTGAAATGTTCGTACATACATATGTATTTTGCGCGAGTCTTGTGTTGAAATATTTAGGAAGAGCAAATCGGCTTTTAAGTTGTGATAATTTGGTTCAATAAAAGAAAATTATATTCCTGACTATATTCTTTTGAAAACCCACGTCTTTCCGGAAAGCTGGCCAACAATTTGATAGGCGACATTCTTTTGCGACTGTATGTACAACACATACTCGTAATTCAAATATATTTGTACATTTGTATATGAAAAGCGGGCGCCGTGGCGTAAGTGCTTAGTGTGTCGGATCACTACGCATTAGGTTCCAAGTTCGAATCGAGAAAGCACCAAAAAGTTGTTTCATGGTCCCACCTCTCGCGAGCGTCTGACAAACATCCGTGAGTATTGTTGTCACGAAAAGCTTCTCAAATCGCCGTTCGGATTCGGCATCAAACCGTAGGTCCTTTCCATTCGTTTGAAAAATATAACGCACACAACATGAGTAATTGCGAGGAGCTAGGCCCTCTCACTTAAAGAGCTGTTGTGCCAAATATTTATATATATATATGCATGTATATGAAAAAAAAAACTATTCCTACTACGTGCAGGACCACGGCCCCTTTCAAATGTTTGTGGTCTCTGTTTTTTTTTTTTTGTTATAAACTCATTAAAATTAATATACCCTAGTGGAATAGGGTATACAAATAAAATGTCCGAGTAATAAGAAGTTCGTCTGCAAATTATGCAGATTTGAGATTCAAAAATTCAAAGTTTGCTAAGCTTTGAGATTTTTTTTATAACTACATTCTCTAAAAAGTGAAGAAATTAATTTTATTTTTACAATCGAAAAATGTCCCATACTATGAACTCCTTTTCACCTGCGAAGTGGGCCACGCAACTGCTGTTAAGGTATAGGCCCCGGCCAGACAACAAGCACTTATCATTAGCAGAGAAGCGAAGTTGCATAAGAGGCTAAACCCTGCGGAGAAAAGCGTAACATCTTTTAACCCGTGAACATTTTCGGGTATTTCATAATGGTGACAAATAACTTCACAAAATGTTTGGTTTAAGTACACCGATTAGATTTTAGAAGACTTGTTTGTATTGATCTATATAACTCATTTATATACATGTTCAGTGAATGAAATTTTTGATACATATGCATGTAATTCAAATAGTTTTCTATTTAAGTAAATCAAGAATTAATATCCGTACATTGCCATTGTAACCACTGTCTCAAAAAACAACAATAAATCGAAATTTTTTTCTATATTTTATCAGTTCGAGATTTTGTTTCGAGATTTCGGTTTCATTTTTTCATTTCCATTTATTCAATAGACAACATTTACACATATTTTACAAAATATTATAAATTAACAATAACGTTTTCAGAGTGTTAGGCATTTATTTAATTGATATAATAATAAATTTCAGATGAAAGTTAGATATGCTTTTTAAACTACTACTACTATATACTTTTGAGTTGAAAATAACAAAAATAAAACATAAAAAAATAGCACATATTAGAAAGAACTAACAAAATTTACTAAAATCAAAAGGAAGTTAATTTGTGCTATGCTTAAAATTGCCAGTAAAGCAATATACAAGGGCTCTACAAAATCGTTCTTCTTATACCGAGTAGGAGTGTGTTCCCCATAAGAATGGCTGGACAAAAAATTTACTATTTGTGTTATGGTTTAAAATAGTCCTGCCAACTGTACTTTATTTTAAAGCATACTCTTTTTTTTCGGATGCAGATCCTTTTTGGTTTGAGTCCTTTATTTGGTGCTTTTTCTCCCTGAAAAAAAAGTGTATAAGAAACACAACTCCAACAAAGTATTGTCTACAAAAAACGTACCCATTCACTACAAAGGACTTCTGTCACGTAAAATTTTTCTAGCTGGTCGGAAATAAGACTCTCCATAAAAAAAGTGTCCGAAAAAACTTCGTTTGACGAGTACGAACATTCTTCGAATGTACTTGATCAGTACAACTACATTAGAATTACTGCACTGAAGAAAAATTCACCAAGTGGAATTCCGAAAATTTGTCCACTGTTGAACGTTGGTTGGAAGTCTTCCAACATATGGACGATCAACGCGTGCCTTTCATGGAATTTTCAGAAATCATTGAGTTCGTCATTTTCACCTCCGGTTGAACGTGTTACTTTGCAAGAGAAAAAGTTTGGAAAAAGGTGAGCTCTGCTCATTAGATATAGACGCTGAAAGGTATTTTAACTGTGAAAATCAATTTAGAATTTATATTTATATTTTTATAATTTTATCGAAACTCAACCGGAGTTGCTACGAAAAGTTGCGAGCCAGGAGTATTACAACTTCAAACCAAGAGAAGGTCAAGCCGAGGCAAGTCCGGGCGCAATGTCAGCAATGCCAGTTGATGTGGATGAAAGTCGATAAATTGTTTTGATTTTTATTTTCTATTCATTTTTGAACTTAAAGTCTGAAGTTACACAAATTTTCCGCTAAAATACATGCAATTTTTTATCTCTTGTATTCAACGCAGCTATATATAATACTTCTTTTTACTTTTTTTTTTTGAAAATGAAATATAATTTTTTCGTCCAAAAAGAGTTGGTAGGACTGTTTTAAACCATACCACATTGATCAAAAAGTTCCCGGAATTTATTCAGAAAATTAAAAATACAAGTTTATTCATCTAAATCTATATTGTCCCCTTCAAAGTAATCCCCATCGACTGCAACACACTTATGCCAGCGCTTGATCCAATCTTCGAAACATTTTTTTATATTCGGTTTTCGGTATGTCCATCAGTGCTTCCTGCGATTTTTCCATTACTTCCTCTCGGCTGCTGAAACGCGTTCCCCGTAATGGTTTTTTAACTCGATTGAACAGAAAGAAGTCACAGGGAGCCAAATCAGGTGAATTCGGTGGCTGTTGGATGGTATTTGTTGCATTTCTCGTCAAAAAATTGCGAATAATGATGGCACTGTGCGACGGTGCGTTATCATGGTGCAAAATCCACGAGTTTTCTGTCCACAATTCTGGTCTCTTTCGGCGAATTGCTTCACGCAAACGTCTCATAACGCCCAAATAATACTCCTTGTTTAATGTCTGGCCTTCTGGCAAAAATTCATGATGCACTACACCGTTGTTGTCCATGAAAACCCTGAGCATTGCCTTCTTTTTTGACTGAAAACGACGTGGTTTTTTTAGTCTCGGCTCATTTGGTGAACGCCATTCACTTGCCTGATGTCTGGATTGCGTGTCGTACTCATAAACCCACGTCTCGTCTCCAGTAATGATCCTTTTGATGAATGTGGGATCGGATTCAGCCTCGCAAATCATGTCTTTTGCGACGTCAACACGGTCTCTTTTTTGCATGAAATTGAGGTCTTTTGGCACCAACGTTGCTGCTACACGACGGAAACCCAAATCATTAACCAAAATGTCTTGGACGGATCCATAGGCAATGTTCAAGTCCTCCGTTATCTCTCTGATGGTTAATTTGCGGTTATTGACCAACATTTCTTTTACTTTATCAATGTTTTCGTCGGTTTTCGATGTCGATGGTCTGCCACTGCGTTCATCATCTTCGATTGACTCACGACCACTTTTGAACCGCTCGTGCCACTGGTAAACGACCGTTTTCTTTCGAGAATCGTTGCCGAATCACTTTTCCAACATTTCCAACGTTCGCGTACCATTAAATCCGTTTTTTACGCAAAATTTAATACAAGTTCGTTGTTGCAAATTTAAATCCATTTCTAAAATTGTAAAAAATCGCCAACACACACAGAGATAGATGTACTCTTGGCTACGTAACTTTTGCAAATGTCAAGCTATGACGCTAAGATTTAGAGGGAATATCAACAACAGATTAAGCAACTTAACAAAGAAAACAGAACTCAAATCGGAACAGTGGGAGTGCCACACGGTTTTTATTCCGGGAACTTTTTGATCAAGGTGGTACAATATATATACTGAGTTACATTGCTAAAAGCAATATTGAGTTTCCGTTTTGTTTCAGCATTGACTTCGCAGCCATATGTTAAGATAGGTATACTCAGAGCTTTAACGCGAAAATTTAATGGAGTATCATACTGCGATCTAAACAGATTTCTGAGAGTGCGGTATATTTTTCCAATGATTGTTCGCATATGGTCACCCCATCTTAAGCCTGCAACAGACGTGTGGCAAAACTGCAAATGCAAATGCAGGAACGCACGTCAAACAGACGTGCAGCAAATTGTTGACATTCCATCGCATCAGTTTCCTGTCATTCTCACTTACATGAAACGTTAAAACACAAAATTGTTCCAAATTGTGCTATTATACTATTTTACTACTGGAGGTTTGCATCAAAATTAGATATAGAAAGAACTTGCATCAATGCATGCCCGTGCAGTAAACACATACGCCCTTTTACATTATTATTATTATTATTATTATTATTGTTATTATTATTATAAGTTTATTAACATTTTAGGATATTACATATAAATACAAAGGGGTAAGCGCTGGCCACCAGGGCCTTCGGCTTTACATGTGAAGCCGTGTTTTCTAATTTTGCTGCACGTATTTTGATGCCCGGCTGTTTCAGGCTTTAGTGTTCCGGTGATCCAGATACCTAAGTTCTTGCACATGTCAACCTATTCGATAACTTCATTACCAAGTTTAATTGGTAGAAATTAGGACTGATGAAATGTATCTTTATAGATAACAAAACATTTGAATTTATCGGGACTAAGTTGAAGTGAGTTTGATTGCGACCAATTGCGTATTATGTCTATATCGCGACTGAGTATGAAGGCTGTATCTTCTATTAAACCCAGCTTACAGCAGATGTAAAGTTAAGCATACATATGAATTGATATTATTTGATTAAAGCTGGTAGTTCGTTTATAAAAATTGTGAATAAGAAAGGGCCCAAAATCGAACCCTGTGCAACGCCCACAAAAGATTTGATAAATTTGGAAGTCTTACTACCTATCACGACCGCTTGGATCCTATCAGACAGGTAGGACTTAATTAGCAATGCGGCAGGCGAGGAAAATTCGAAAGAGTTTGACAGCTTCTGAACTAGGGGGGAATGATTTATATATTATTATAGAATGATTTTCTGACGAGAAGTCCGTGATTGACTGTGTCAAATGCCGGCTATGTTCTGCTTTTACACTATGGCATATATATAGCGACATGTACAATACATACGTTAGCGCCGTGGCGCAGAGGTAAGTGTGTCGGACCACTGCGCGTGAGGTTCCATGTTAGAATCCCAGAAAACACCAACAAGTTTTTTCATGGTCACATCTGTCGCGAACCATTGACAAACATCCAAGAGTATTGTTGTCACGAAAAAGCTTCTTGAAACAAAATGAAAATTGCCCTCCGAATACGGCGTAAAACTGTTGGTCCCTTCCATTCGTGCGAAAAATATAACGCACACAACACGAGTGGTTGCGAGAGGCTAGGCCTAGCACTTGAAGAGCTGTTGCGCCAAATATACGTCTATATATATATATATACTAGCTCGTATTTGTTTGTAAAGGGTTTTTCAATTAAGACAAGCCATTTTTCCAGTAGAGTTTCTTAGCTATGCTTGAAGGTAGCTACCGTTTTGTTTAACTTTTCAACTCATCTTTACTTGCCATATAATCGTGGAACGATGTTTGCAAGTTATCAACATTTTTTTTTACGATAACTTTACGTTCTCAACGATGAAGCCAGTAACTAGCTCAACGGCTTCGTTATCAGTCGCATTTGGGAAAATCAGCAAGTTGAAGTCATTCGCGAAATGCAATTACACCCACAAAAATTAAGTGTTTGGTGACGGTTTCATGTTGGATGGTCCATTACATTAGTAGTCCATACAAGAAGTATGGTGCTTGCAATGCATTCACAGTCAATATATATTGCTACCGGACAGTGCTGACTGACTATTTTTGAGAACAGGGTGACTTGGAGCGTGTGCCACATATCTAGCCAAACAATCAAGTTATTGGAGTCGAAGTTCAGTGACCGTGTTATCTCCAGAAATGGAACAGTTAACTGGGCGCCTCGTTCATGTGATTTTACGTCTCTGAAGTTTTTTTGGGGGCTGCTTAAAGTCCATGGTCGATGCCAATAAGCCAGAGACTTAAGATAACCTCAACATTACCGGCGATTGTGGTGGCATCTATGGTACTTAAAACCTGACTTTTGATTTGGATATCTCAAACATAATCTTATTATTTAAAAAGCAAAATGGGGCATTCTTAATGAAAAACCCAATACATTTTCAGGCAGGTAATAAATATATATTAAAAAAGTAAAAAGAAAAGTGCATTAATTAAAAAAATAAAAGATTTCACTTCTAAATTAATAGGAAATCTTGTAATTAAATATAATATATAAAAAAAATTACAAAGTTTTATTTAGAAGCTAAGTACCCGAATTTTATTTTTTTCTCTGTCAAATTAGTAACCTATATACCCCAGTGGCTCCTTAAAAAATACAAAAATGTGGATTTGCGAATTCTATATGTCTGTTCGTCAGTTATGCCTAAACCACAATAGCGCTTTGACTTTGGCTTCGCCTGACGTTTGATTTATTAACTAGTTATTATATACAATATTTATATACTTTTTTTTTCTCTTTCCCATTGTGATATTAGATTTAACTTTAAATATTTCTAAGCTTGTGTTATCTTTTGTTATCGGACAGATTAGTTGCTAATATCATTTATTTTTACAAAACCTTGTTTTTTTTGTATATTTTTTTTGTGTTTAAGATGAAAGGTTGTTTTTATTAGTGTTCTCCTTTCAATATATACATACATTCATATATACATTCCAAACATATTTGGAAATACATATTATAACATTATTTAGGAGTAAGGTAAAATCATAGCTCTGTGTAAATTGTGTGATTACAACCAAATGTAAAAAAAAAAAATTGTAAAGGCTATAAAAAAACTTCAACAAATTCAATGCATCCTATTATACGTATATATTTTTATTGTCAAATTACTCAAATCCCTTAGAATATTATTTATTTTTACCATTTTTACATTAATTAATCTATATACTGATCTTTTTTTTTTTTTTGAATGTCGAAAACAAAGTTGAGTTGAAGCATGAAGGAAGCTGAAGTACTACAGCTTAACTGGCTGAACCATTGCGAAGCTGAAGTACGTCGCACTGTCAAAGTTAAATACACACACATCCAATGCTGCGAACACAACGTGAAGCTGGAGCTTGCCGCTGAAGTCGAAGTGGAGTGAACTTCAGCTTCACTACAAATACAAATATTTGGAGCAACAGCTCTTTAAAGTACCAGGGCCTAGCTTTTCGCAACCACTCATGTTGTGTGCGTTATATTTTTCACACGAATGGAAGGGACCTATAGTTTAATGCCGAATCCAAACGGTGATTTGCGAAGCTTTTTCATGACAACAATGCTCTCGGATGAGTGTCAGATGTGTCAAATGTTTGGTATTTTCTGGGGTTCCAACCACTTGAAACCACTTACGCCACGGTGCCCACTGCAGCGCGCTTTTTTGACATTTCCACATTTTCATACAAAAAAAAAAAAAATAAAAAATGCGGCACATCAGTAAATAGAGAAATTAATCGATCAAGTAAAACGGAACAATATTCTATGTGATTTGAGTAATTCTCACTAAAAAAAATACAAAAAAATAGCCAAGGTGTGTGTTCGACCATTAAGCTTCACATTGTGTTCGCAGTATTGGATGTGTGTGTTAACTTGAAGCGCTTCGTACTACAGCTTCAGCTTTACCAATGTATTTGGGCAGTTAATCCTCAAAATTAAAGTTACAGCTATGTATGGGTTAGCTTAGAAAAGTGCTACAGATGTCGTTACGGGTGGTATATGGATGAATTTACACTATACGAATACGATGCTCTGAGTGGGCGCAGTTGTTAATGTGTCGGACCACAGCGCGTGAAGTTTAATGTTCGAATCCCAGAAAGCACCAGCAAGTTTTTTCACGATCACAACTCTCGCGAACCCCTGACAAACATCTGAGAGTATTGTTGTCATGAAAAAGCTTCTCAAAACAATAAATATTGCTCTTCGGATACGCCACAAAACAGTAGGCCCTTCCATATGAAAAATATAACGCACACAACACGAGTTATTGCGAGAAGCTAGACCTAGGCCCTTCATGGACTGTTGCTGCTAAATATAATATGTATGTATGTGATGCTATGGGTTGCACAGTCAGAATTCATTCTTAAACTATAAGCTTTTGCGCTACATACCTGAATTGAAAGAAACCATAGAAAACGCCGGCAAGCTACATTCACACTTATCCACAGGAAATAAAAGAGATGATTAAAGAGAAGAGAAAAGCACGCAAAAAATGGCAACAAACTCGGGCTCCGCAATATAAAGCATATCTTAACCGTTTGTGCAACTCACTAAAAAGTTCTATTAAAAACCTTAAAAATAATGAAATGCAAACTTACCTAGAAAGCTTAACGGCAGAAAAGGATTCTAATTACTCGCTTTGGAAGGCTATAAAAGGTATTAAAAAACCTCAAATTCAAGCCGCACCAATTAGGAAAAATCAATGCGAATGGGCCAGGCATGATAAAGAGAAAGCGCAAGTTTTTGCCACCCACCTGGAAGAAACTTTCAAACCGTTTGATGGACAAGCTCTTATTGAAAATATAAATACGTCTTATATAACCAATAGCGTAATAAGAAATGCAACACTTACCGAAATTAAGGTAGAAATAAAGAAACTTAAACCTAAGTAGGCTCCTGGATACGACCTAATTACGGGAGAGGTTCTTAAAGCCCTACCAAGAAAAGCTCTAATTAAGCTTCTGTTCATTATAAACGCCGCACTTAGACTAGAATATATTCCCAGTCAATGGAAAGTCGCCGAAATCATAATGATCCTTAAGCCCGGAAAACCGCCGAATGAAGAAACGTCTTATAGACCGATTTCGCTTCTTCCAATTATATCCAAGGTGTTCGAGAGAATATTGATTAGGCGAATACAGCCGGTAATAGAAGAAAGACATCTCATTCCGGATCATCAATTCGGATTCAGAAGTAAGCATTCTACAGTTGAACAAGTACATCGAATAACACATGTAATCGAAAAGTCACTTGATGAAAAAAAGATTTGTTCAAGCGTATTCCTTGACGTCTCTCAAGCCTTTGACAAGGTCTGGCACGAAGGCTTAAAGTTTAAATTACGACAAGTTCTGCCAGAGCACCTATATAATATTTTGAAGAACTACCTTACGAATAGACTATTCCGCGTCAAATGTGGAAATGAATATTCAGATTTTAAGGAAATAATGGCTGGGGTGCCGCAAGGAAGCGTTCTTGGTCCAGTCTTGTATCTATTATACACCCGTGATATACCGCAAGTAGAAGGCACTGAGCTAGCTACATTTGCCGACGACACTGCTATCTTGACAGTAGGTAAAACGGTCGAAGATACTACAGAAAAACTACAAGAAGCTTTGGATAGAGTAAATGAATGGACAAAGGTTTGGCGAATCGCACTTAACGAGACCAAATCTGTTCATGTAAATTTTACTTATAAGAAAATAAATAATTTGCCGATCTTTTCAAACTCGGTTCAAATTTCGTTTGCAAACGAGGCTATGTATCTTGGAATGACACTTGATACAAAGCTGAAATGGATAACGCACGTTAAGAAAAAACGCAAAGAACTAGATAATAAATACAGAGAAATGTATTGGTTACTTGGAAAATATTCTAAGCTTAATATAGAGAACAAACTGCTTTTATATAAGCAAGTGCTAAAGCCCGTATGGACATATGGTATACAACTCTGGGGTTGTACCAAAATAACTAATATTAGAATTTTACAAACTTTTGAAAACAAAGTGCTAAGAGGTATTGTTAATGCGCCATGGTATATCAGAAATAGCGATATCCATAGAGATCTTGGCATTAAAACTATAGAAGACGAAATTCAAACCTACGCGAGAAAACATAAAAGTCGACTAGAAAGTCACGTTTAATATTACAGTCCTCCAAGTTTTGGAAGAAAGAAATTTACTGTGCCGTCTACAAAGAACCAAACCTTTAGACTTAGCGCGATAAGTAACCGCGTCTAAACTGCGGAGCTGGCAGGAACTTCTAATGGGAAGGTCCCTGCAAAACGTCCTTATTACGTGGAATGAAAACTACTTGATAAGTCGAATACTTAGTTGTAGTAAAAATGAAAACAAGTCTGTTTTGAAGGGAGGTTTTTTAGTGGGTAAGAATCCCACACTACTATGAGCACGCGCTGTCGATCCTCATAGTGTCTTGTTGAAGATTTTCACCTACCCTCGGAAAAAAAAAAAAACCTGAATTGAGCAGAATTAATGACTGACTAGACTTCTTCAATTAATGGTAAAGTAGAAAAAATCGCAACATCTTTCAACGTTGGAAATAGTTTAAATCCAACGTATAGTATGTGTACGTACGTACTTTCATAATGTTTGTTTATCATCCCGACCATATTTGCACTGGTTAAATGTGTCATCTTCTTTAATACAGTTGGTCAATAATTTTTATTTATACATGAAAATTAAGAATTTTCGTCGTAAATTTAATAGAAAAGTAAAACTTTTTGAATGGATTTTGTGTAAAAATTTAACCACCAAATGAAAGGATTTGCTATACATATACATACATGTTATAAAATTATTCAATCTGTCAACTTTTTTCGTCTACGAAAAAATTAAAAAATATTTACATAAGTAGGTATTATATGGTAAGTACGTAATTTGTATATATTTATTTTTATTCACTGTCCCGCAGTTTTTTTTGTTGGCGCTTAAGTGAGCAACCGTTTTAATTAGCCACAAGCGCAGCAGTAAATTCATGAATTAATTTCCTCTAGTGACACCATTGTGGCAGCTGATATTTAAATGTTCTGCACAATTGTAGCCGTTTTGTTTCCAAATTGTGCTACTAATGTTGATTCTTAATGGTTCTGTTTCTTAGAGCTCTGTGTCTGTCTATGACAATCGAATTAAAAAAAAATTAATTTAGCATTGCCATAAAATGGTGGTGATGATAAATGTTAGTTGGAAACTTTGCTTCTCTCGCACCATTCATTTATGGGAAAATAGCGACGAGTATCCCCCAGAGTGTACTGTTCTTAATACTCATATATCAAAACTCGTATATCATAGTTCCGAAACAACCAAAAGCCTCGGATAAGAATGACTCAACTAATGACGACCCCAGTAAACGAAATAAGGACAACGACCTTCGGATCTGTACGTGGAATGTTCTGTCCCTTTACAGACCACGTGCAGCCGAACAACTAGCAGAGGCCCTAGACTGCTATAAAGCAGATATTACCGCCATCCAGGAAGTGCGATGGGATGGGCCGGGCAAAAGGAGGATGAAAAACTGTGACATCTACTACGGTGATTGCTACAGAGGCAACAGGCAACGCTTATTCGGATGCGGATTTGTCATACGCGGCAGACTTAGGCAAGAAGTCTTAAGCTTCCGACACGTAAGCGAGCGTATTATGACTATCCGGATCAAGGCTAAATTCGCTAACATAAGCCTAATATGTGTTCATGCCCCCACGGAAGAAAAGGACCCTGCCACCAAAGAGTGTTTCTACGAGCTCCTCGACAAGACATATGAGCAATGTCCTAAATACGACGTTAAAATCGTATTGGGCGATTTTAACGCCAAAATAGGAAAGGAGAACGTCTTTGGTAGGGCAGTCGGTAAGCATAGCCTACACGACACCACGTCTGATAACGGACTAAGGCTAATTGATTTCGCTGTGGAGCGAAATGTCACCATAGCAAGCTCATGGTTTCCTCATCTCGATATTCATAAGCAGACATGGCGGTCCAATGATCATGTAACGATCAATCAAACTGATCATATTGCGATCGACGCAAGGCATGCTTCCAGTATTCTGGATGTCCGGACCTTCCGAGCGGTCAACATAGACTCGGATCATTACCTTGTTGTAGCCAAGGTACGAATGCGGATATCCCAATCTGAGCAACAAAGAGGAATTACTGTGAGAAAATTTAACGTCGAAAAGCTACAACCGCAAGAGACCGCCAGACTCTTCGCTGAACGCGTATCCCGAAATCTCTCAATCACCCCTTTACCGCCAGCATCAAGTGCCGAAGACCAGTGGCAACGCTGCCAACATGCCATCAGAAACGCCCCGACTGATGTGCTGGGTCTCGCTCGCCCACCGCCGCGAAACCCATGGTTTGACGAAGAATGGCGGCGAGTGCATGCAGCAAAACAAGAGGCATACAAAGCGGCGCTGCAAACGAAAGCGAGAACTGCTCGTGAGCTCTACGAGCAAAGGAGGGGGAAAGAACATCGGCTTCTCCAAAAGAAGAAGAAAGATCATGAGAAGCGCGCATTTGAGAATATCGAGAGTTTACCAACTCCAGGAACAATGTACGGAAGTTTTACCAAAACGTAAAAAGAACGTGTCAGAGAAGTAATACCCGTACAGAAACCTATAGAGATGAAAATGGAAACCTCGTAGTAGAATCACAGTCGGTGCTGAGAATATGGAAAAACTACTTCTGCAGACTGTATAACGGCGACGAAGACCAACATCCCGCTGTCAGGCAGAATGAACCATTCAACATAGACGATGATAGTCAAAATTTTCGACCAAAACGAAGTGAGGATAGCAATATCCAAGCTAAAATCGAACAAGGCTGCTGGACCTGACGGCTAACCGGCCGAACTTTTCAAGGCAGCTGGTGATGAATTGGTAGAGTACATACATCAACTCATTTCTAATATTTGGTCAGACGAGTGTATGCCTGATGAATGGAATCTCAGCATCGTTTGCCCGATCCACGAGAAAGGAGACCCCCTCAACTGCGCCAATTATAGAGGCATCAGTCTCCTCAACATCGCATACAAGATCTTTTCTGCGATATTGTGTGAACGCCTGAAACCTTTTATCAACAGCCTGATTGGACCCTATCAGTGCGGTTTCAGACCAGGAAAGTCCACCATCGATCAAATCTTCACACTTCGGCAGATCCTGGAGAAAACCCAAGAATTCCAAATCGATACTCACCACCTCTTTATCGATTTCAAGGCCGCCTATGACAGCATCAATAGAGAAGAGCTTTATAGAGCCATGTCTAGTTTTGACATCGCTGCCAAACTTGTCCGTATGTGCAGGCTGACGATGGAGAACGCTCGCTGCTCCATCAAGGTCGGTAATGACCTCACCGAGACCTTTGATGCCAAAAAAGGCTTTAGACAAGGTGACGCGCTGTCATGTGACTTCTTCAATTTTGTACTTGAACGGATTGTGCGGATCTCACAAGCCAACACCGGAGGCAATATCTATTACAAGTCTGTACAACTGCTTACATACGCCGACGATATAGACATTATCGGAAGAACTCAGCGGGCTGTCACCGGTGCGTTTGTAAGCATTGAAGCGGAAGCGGCCAAAATGGGTTTAGCGATAAACGATGGCAAAACCAAGTATATGCTGTCAACAAGAAGGGAAAACCAACACCGACGAATCGGACAAAACGTCACCGTGGGCAGCTATAACTTCGAGGTAGTAAGGGACTTTGTCTACCTTGGCTCTACAAACAAAATCAGTGCAGAAATCAATCGAAGAATAACTCTTGCCAATCGCTGTTTTTTTGGGCTTATAAGGCAATTAAACAGTAAAGCCCTATCTCGAGCAACTAAGGAGACTCTATATAAGACCCTGATCATCCCAGTCCTGCTTTACGGCGCTGAAACATGGACTTTATTAAAAGAGGATGAAGATATCCTTGGTCACTTCGAGAAAAAAATTCTTCGTAAGATTTTCGGTCCCGTTTGCGTTGACGGGTTTTGGAGGAGAAGATTCAATCACGAACTATACGAGCTGTACAGCGAAATCGACCTAGTCAAAAAACTGCGTATTGGATGTCTGAGATAGCTAGGACATGCAGAGCGAATGGACACCAACGCTCCGGCCCGCAGAGTCTTCGAATCTAACCCCGAGGGACGACGCAGTAGAGGGAATCATCGCCGTAGGTGGCGCGTACAAGTTCAAATGGACCTCGACCAACTTGGAGTGCGCAACTGGAGGCAACTAGCTAAAGACCGAGCTAAATGGAGAGCCTTGTTGGTTGAGGCCCAGGTTCCCCCCGAACTGTAGCGCCAGCTAAGTAAGTAAGTAAAACAGATATCAATATCTGAACTACAAACCTTGAAACTTTACCTCTTGTTGCCCAGAATATTCCTAATATACATATGTATTCTATCCTAAAATTTCGATAACAGCTTAAATTAAATTAAGTTAAATTAAACAGATATGACATAGTTGTCCTTTCTATGACAAAACTTCATACTATAATACACTAAGATTCAACTGGACTCACTTTCCCCAACATACAACGTAAATTTCGTGCAATAGCTACAATACGAGAATGTAGTTACTAAAGGTGAGCCTAATTTGCTGGCAGGATCATTTTCTTGACCCAGGGCTTAAACACGACTTAAAATAGACTTAACCAAAAGTAAGAAGTATTCAACATCGACATAAATCCTTTTCTAGTAAAAGCTATCATTTTTCGTGGAATCAGCCCAAAAAGGTGAACGGCCAGTTCAGTCCCCTGAATTTGTTTGCCGCGTTTGAGAACGAGGGCAAAAATGCGTTTGATAGATCGGAATCTGCGAATCCAAAAGTTGAGGTCTAAAAACTATGAGTGTTTTAGCATAATAGGGGTGAAGCAAATATCATTTTCAACTATGGACCAACGTATCATAACGCTTTTTACCTTTTGCCAAACGATTTGTCATGTTATCTCCAACATATTGACTGTATAACTACTTAAACAGTAGCATGGTATAAATCTTCGTTGTGACGTATCAAACGAACATGTGAACTTAAAAAAAAATAATAAATAAAAATAACAAGACCATAAAACAATGTATAGGGTAGATCCTAATCGAATAAGCACGTTTTCATAAAGAAAAACAACGTTTTGAAAAAGCTAGGGTGCTCGGCGATATTTTGTTCGAGTGCCAAAGTCAATGTTGATTGAAATATAGCATGTTGGGTATCAAATGAAAAGACTTGCAAGCAGGATTCCAAAAATGTGTGTAAATATGTACTTATGATGTATGTACTATGTACTATGTACTATATGACCGACGGTGGATATGCGCATGTTGCTCTGTACTGGCGGATGTAAGCCGATGCGATTTTTGAAAACTATAACCTTTATAACCAGGATTGAGGGATTAGTGCGTGGAGTTAATATGCGTGAGGTTCGAGGTTCGCTTACCAAAAAACGTAGTTTTTTTTGTGGACTTAGCTCTCGGTATAGACTTTGTTCGAAACTTTAAGATGATATTATAGGCGTTCGTACTGAAGAACGAGTTCTATATTTGTATCACATTGTAAGAACTTTCCAAATAGTCTAAGATCGTAATATTTTGACAATATTTTCATTCACATTTTTTAATAATTTTTCAAAGAGATATACTGTTTCCGGGAAACCTGTTTAATGTTTCTATACATGAGGCAAAGTTTTCCAAATTAGTTTTTCTGACACAAAGTGTGGGGAAATGTTAACAAAAGGCACTGTTATTAACATTATGATAAAAAAAAACAAATGCATTGTGGAGAATTGCTATGAAACGAAACTTGCTGATTGCTTAATGTTTCTTGCAATATGTCCAAGTAAAGAGCAAGTAAGCAAATTCTAAGGCAGGTTGGGTTTCAATCGTTTTATCGTACAGATTCGGTCTACTTAAAATCAATCAACATTATATGGAGTGGGTGGTATGAATGGAAAAGGTCTCAAATACTTTTGGTACTCGTGTTTATTTGTGAAATCTCGGTTGAAGAGGTTATGTGCCATGTTGTCAGTCTTCAAAACAGATTTCATTACAGAAATCTATTTCTTAACATAGAAAAGTAAAGTCTTCATTAATTTAATAACAAGCACGCTTTTTCTATTTCTAGGAAAACGGCGCCTTCATCACAGCACTATATTGTCGCAACACAGAATGTCCCGGCTTGGTGGTCCCAGAAACTACAGATCTTCCGCATCCCAATTGGAATTGCCTAGAATGCAAGCAAAAGTCAAACCATAGTCAAATGCTTAAGAGTCAGGACTTTGCATCTGGCGCTCTGAGCGCAAAACTAAATGCAGATTCCCCTAGCGCCATCATTGAATATATTAACGAAAAGTGCGCCAACTTTATACCCAATTCAAATTACATTGTGATTGATACTAAACTCCAAGTCATCGCAAGACTCAGTGAATTCAAGGATCAATACACCGAAGAAGAATATAAAAACAAAGAGCGCTACTGTACCGACATCTTGGAAATTTTAGATAAGTTGGGGGTGGGTGATTGTCCAATGAGGTCGTATTTAGAAATCGAAAAAATAAAATAAATTTAAAATTTAAATTTAAAACAAAAATTCTATTATTAGCTAACAAAATGCAAAGACAAACATGTTCATACGCAAACTGTATATTTATAAACTCAAATAGTATTTTACCAAAAGAAGTAAAAAAAAAAAAAAATTCTCCAAAGACATCTGTTTGTTTACTAACATTAAACTTGAGTAAGATGAATGTATTTTTGAAAACAATAAAAAATTACCAATTGTAAAAATATACTACAAAATGATTTATTTTTGTTTCCGGCTAATAGGTCGGTTTTATTTGAATAAATCATCGGAGACAAATGTTTCGACGTCGGTCGTCTGGTTAAAGGCCATTGTTCTTGGTTAAAATGATTTTTTGAAAAATAAATGATTTTCAACAAACACACTGACATATGTAATGTTTATTATTTAAATTGACAAACACATTTTGTCATTTTTGACACTTTGGATTGATATGTGACTAAATGTCGGCGCCGGGTAGTTGAAGGTGAACAGCAGACTCAAAGCAGATTTTTGGCAGTCTGGATATTAATATTCTATTGTATTAAGGTGACGATTGTGTTTGGAATTTAAACAAAAAAGAAGCACAGTTTATGAGTTTGAATTTATTTGGAGCATTTGTTGACAGGCTATTATTGGGGGTGTGAGTATCCGCAGAAAAGAAGGAGAGGTGGTTGGACGGAGAACATAATTCCGGTGCCAACAATTATTGGATTATTTTTGAGCACAAAATGCTAAAATTTTTATATTTTTTTAATATAATTAAATAGAAATGATGAGCCATAGTGAATTGATATAAAAATAGATCGGGGGACTGCTTAATAGGTATATGACTGTGTTTTGATATTCGATAGTATTGTAGTAACATCCTGTGTCTGGCTTCACTGTGCGTGTAGGGTGATAGCTGACTCTTTATTGTTCTCAGTCAGGAAAACGACACTTGGTCACACGAGTATGTATCGTAATACTAAGGTTAACTAAGTAGTTTTCAAGGCAAAGAAGAGGTAATGCTCAAGGATCAATACTAAAAGATTATGGTGAATACTCTGACATCGTTTCACATATTTGTTTCTTCGCGTCGTTATTTCAAAATTTGCTATCTAATTTTTTAGGGCTTAGGGAACGATATCAAAGGATTTGCTTGATTAAAGATTTGCCTGGATTCAGAATATTTCACCAGAATAATTGATCAAAGATAATTAAGAATTCAACTTTGATTAGACCGCGTGGTCGAGTGTTCTTTATACTTCTGATCTTTTTTTTATATCTTCCTACGAGTATATCTTCTTTATGACATAATCTCTTCTTCTTAGACCGAAACCAATCTGCTGGAATTGACTCCACTGGGCACCCATGTGAGAAGATTAGTCCCTGGTAGGTAGCCAAACGATCGATGTGAACAATATTACTCGTAGGTCTTGATCGCGAGAACTTCTGGGTTTTAACAGTAATATCAGTCATCATCCCCATAATGCAATAAGGGCCATCCCAGACCGATTGCAACTTGGAAAACACACGTACGCTTCACTTAAGGTTATGAAACCAGAGAACGTTTGAAGTTACATCATACCGGGATCTCATTTTACTCGCAGCTTGATGCATCAGTTGTCCTGCTCGGCCATGAATTTCCCTCCAAGATATTCCTGTAGATTTCTTGCGTAGCAGCAGAGTACGCGAGGCGCTCAATGTTGAGCAGCTACTTCTCCGAACGGAACCATCTATGCTTCGTTGGTTTGGTCACGTAGTGCGTATGCCCCCAGACCGGCTTCCAAGACGTGCCATGGTGGCCGTGGCATCAGGTAGGCGACCCCGCGGTAGGCCTAGAAATATATAGTTGGACCAAGTCCCGCATCTCTCCTGGAGCCGTCTAGGGATTCCTCCTGATGAGTTGGAGTCAATGGCGAAGGATCGAGAAGGATGGAGAGTCCACCTGAGCATCCTACCCCCGCGACCCTCATGGAGAATTAGCGGGCCATTGAAAATGTATGTATATTTGTACGTATGTTTCTTGCGTAGCCTCGAAGTGGGAGCAACATCTTCCTACCGAAGAACATCATAAAAGGAGACTGCTTGATGATGTCTGGTTGTGCTGCTCGGTACGCTATATTACATAGCGATAGAAGATCGCCCTAGTTGTTCTGTTTGTCGTTTACAAAATTCGATAGAAATTGCAATATCGTCTTGTTCATTCTTTTAACTAAGCCGTCTGATTGAGGGTGTAATTCCGTAGTCCAGGTTTTGTGAATTCCCATAATTTGCATTGCATTTCTGCCTTGATCGGAATGAACACAGTTTTGGCGCTATATTCTGGAAGGGCGATGACTTCAACCCACTTCGTGAAGTAGTCCATTAAAACCTAGGGCATACTTATTTCCCCGTTTGGTGGTTGGCAGCGGGCCCAAGATGTCAACAGCGACAGGCTGAGAGGGTTCACCTTATAAGTAGATTTGTAATTTATATTTCGTCTTACTCTTTGGACCTTGTTTAGCAGTTCACATGTCGCACTCTCTGCAGTATTGAACAACATCCCGTCCAGCACCCAACAAAATTGTGTCCTTGCTTTCTCAAGCGTCTTCTTGGATCCAAAATGTCCGACGAAAGGTGTATCGTGGAACCATTTTATGACCTGGGTTACCAACGATCTAGGAACGACGACAAAAAGTATCACGGGTGTTAAACGCACTAAAGCCTACGGCTGCACTCAAGATCTTTTTGCGTCTTTTACCGCTAGACCTACAAATGAAATTACAATCCGGCAATAGTGTGCTCGGCTCACTAGCGTAGGTCTCTTCAAAATCAGTAATATAAGGCATAGCTCCTCTGTGGGCCGGAGTTGGTGTCTATCCGCTCTACATATCCTAGCCATCTCAAAGGTCCAATGCGCAGTTTTTTGACTAAGTCGACGTCACTGTACAGCTCGCATAGTTCGTCCTTGAATCTTCTCCTCCAAAACCCGTCAACGCAAACGGGACCGAATATGTTACGAAGAATTTTTCTCTCAAAACGACCGAGGATATCTTCATCCACTTTGAATAAAGTTCAAATCTCAGCGCGGTACAGCAGGACTGGGATGATCAGGGTCTTGTAGAGAGTCTGCTTAGTTGTTCGAGATAGGGCTTTACTGATGAATTGCCTTATTAGCAAAAAAAAAAACAAAAACAGCGATTAGCCAGAGTTACTCTTCGCTTGATTTCTGCGCTGGTATCATTGTCAGAATTAATACGAGTAGCAGGGCCGAGGCAGACAAAGTCCCTTACTACCTCGAAGTTGTAGCTGCCCACGGTGAAGTTCTGTCGAATTCGTCGGTGTTGATTGTCCCTTCTTGTTGACAGCATATACTTGGTATTGTCTTCGTTTATCGCTAAACTCATTTCGGCTGCTTCTGCTTCAATACTTGCAAACGAACCATTGACAGCCCGCTGGGTTCTTCCGATAATGTCTATATCGTCGGTGTATGCAAGCAGTTGTACAGACTTTTGATAGATAGTGCCTCTGGTGTTGGCCTGTGAGCTCCACACAATCCGCTCAAGTACAATATTAAAGAAGTCACATGACAGCACATCACCTTGTCTAAAACCTTTTCTGACATCGAAGGTCGCGGTGAGGTTATTACCGACCTTAATGGAGCTGCGAGCGTTCTCCATCGTCATCCTGCACAGACCGATAAGTTCGGCAGGGAAGTCAAAACTAGACATGGCTCTATAAAGCTCTTTTCTATAGATGTTGTCATATGCGGCCTTGAAATTCTTGCGTTTTCTCCAGGATCAGTCGAAGTGTAAAGATTTAATCGATAGTGGACTTTCCTGGCCTGAAACCACACTGATAGGGGCCAATCAGACTGTTGATAAAAGGTTTCAAGCGTTCACACAATATCACAGAAAAGAAAAAAAGGTCGGTCGAAACCCAGCACATCAGTTGCGGCGTTACCACTAGTCTTTGAACCGCCATGTCTGCTTGTGAATATTGAGATAAGGAAACCATGTGGTTGCTTCAGTGACGTTTCGCTCCACAGCGAAATCAATTAGCCTTAGTTCGTTATCAGACGTGGTGTTGTATAGGCTTTGTCTACCGACAGTCCTACCAAACACATCCTCATTTCCTATTTTGGCGTTCAAATTGGCCAATACGATTTAAACGTCGTATTTATGACTTTGCTCCTATGTTTTATCGAGGAGCTCGTAGAAACAATCTTTGGTGGCAGGGTATTTTTGTTCCGTGGGGGCATGAGCACTTATCAGGCTTATGTTAGCGAATTTAGCCTTGATCCGGATGATCATAAAATGCTCGCTCCCATGTCGCCTTGGAAATTGCTTATCGACCTGTGATCCGAGTATGTCGAAGCAACTCGCGCAAGATATTCACTTAGTTCGACCTAACTGGAACTGGAAGACGTTGACTCCGTCTAGGGAATTTGTCCGCTGTCGTCTGGAACAAGAAAAAGTGCTCTAGTGAGAGAGCAATCGTCCCCCCTCTCTCATCTGCTGCCACCAAAGATCCACCAAATGGGGTTGTTTACCATTTCTTAGATAAAGGTAGTAGGCACCCAGCGGTTACCAGGTGGAGGCTGAGAGTAGGAGTTGGTAGGTCTCAGTTAAGTGAAAACGCTTGCATTTTCATATAATCGCATGCACTACCACAATGAGATTGCAATTTATATAAATAGTTCAAAGACCAGACAGGGAACGGGGTCAGGTATATACTCGATAGATATTAACCTGCAGGTGGCTCTGAGACTTCCGGACACATGCAGTGTGTTCCAAGCAAAGGTTCTAGCTGTGCTCAAAGCTGCGAAATTACTTGACATGGGATTAATAGTTATAGAATGCAACACCAGCGTTATAGAATGCAACACCAGCGACCTAGAAAAAGGTCATCCATTCAGAATCATTTAATAATTTCATTTCTTCACCGCACACAAATAATTAGAAAGAACTGTGAAACCTCAAAACAAATCGTTAGCAAGCGTCTGGAATATATCCGGCACAGAAAGCAGTTCTTGGAATCATTTGCCCAACGCTGCAATCAATGCGATAGAAATAAGTTGCGCTTTAAAAAATGTAATAATTGTAAGTTAATCTTAAGAAAGATTCCAATAAAGTCGCACGACGAATAAAGAAATATAAAAGGTTTTTTTTTTTATTCAACTCGGTGAGTGGCTAAGAGTATTAGGCGGTGGTTATGTAGCAAGCGAGTAATACTAGCGCGAACTCGCGCTTGCTATGTGTAGCGCGCGCTTTCTTGTGCTAGATTAAAATTTAGCTAGTTAACGTTTCAGTTTCTGTTTGGTTTCAGTGAAGTGCACAACATGTCGCTTTTTTCAGACAAAGAAATTTTATTAACAGAAAGTGCGTGGTTGAGATACACATTTTTAAAAAGAAAAAAAAACGTATCCATCCTACAAACGAATTGCGGTCTTAATTAGGTAAATATCACCACTTGCACAAAATGCTTAAGGAAGATGGAAATCGGTTTTTCCAATATTACCGCATGAGTCCTTCCTATTACTGTATTCTTTTGTTCGCATGTCCCACAGACAACGCCGTTTTTGCACTTCACTTATTAATTTTGCACAGTCCATTCTCAGTTGGTAGCACTTATCGACTAAGCTTGTGCTTGCAAATGAAATTGAGTTCACTGCAGTAAATTTAAAAGTACGAGCTAGTGAGAGATCGCCCTTGCTTGTAAAATTATGTTACATAATCACAATGCTCTTACAAAATGAATTTAATTTTAAAGCCGGAGCTCGTGCTTGCTAGCGCTAGTATTACTTGCTTGCTACATAACCACAGCCTTATTCTTTATAGAGCTATAGACATGGTTAACCTAAGATAGTCCAACTTAGAAGGGTATGGGTTGAAGCAGGGTATACATACTTTGGAATTTCAGTTGCGGATTCCATTCGCAGTGTAAGTTTATAGTCGGTCTTAGTGATTTGATTTAACTGAACGGAGATCCAAAATATTACAAATTTGCGGCAAAAGGCATATTTTCTTAACAAAATTGCAAAACTTTTGAGCCCCAATCGTACAGTTGTTTCAAACTATTTAAAGGATCCACAAAACTACGGGAAAAGTTACGTACGTGGACGAAAATACAGCTTGACACCAGCAGATCGACGGTCCCTACTAAGAGAAGCGTCAAATTTTACGGCAACAACAAGGGAAATAGCTGTATCAGCATTGATTTTGAATGTAGACAGAAAGCTAAGGACTTACCAGCGTGTGTTAGCTGAAGCGAAACATCTTCAAAGAAAGCCTTTGAGAAGAAAATCCGCTCTACTACAACGTCGTCGAAACGCCCGTTTGGCCTTTGTCAGAAATCATTTAAGATGGAAGAGGCTCTTGTATGTATAATCGTTAATTTGGTTAAATCAAAGGTCATGATCTTTAAAAAAGGTGGTGGTAGGAATCATCTTAATGAGAAATGGCACTACAATGGAGAGGTGATTGAGGTAGTTAACGAGTATAAGTATCTTGGAGTGCTTGGTATGTCCGACCATCGGCTACCAAAATAAGTAGCTCTTCAAGCAATACATAGCGGAACAGGCTGGTTCAACGAGTGGATGAAGCTGGCGCATGGCTGTGGAGTCGAACTAACTTCCAATAGCAGCGGGAGTTGGAAATCCGAACTGTATCAGCTTATCTCCAAGGCCGATGAACAAGAAAGGTCTAGGTTCTTAGAGGAAGCATCCGATTCACTGCAAAGGACTATCTACAGCCGCTTAAATCATAACTTGCAGCTTAATTATTTCCGTGATGAGTATAGTGTCGACGAAATATCAATTGTGCTGAAGCTTCGGGGAGAACTTCTTAAGCTTAACTTAATACCTCATAGGAATAATTTACCCCTACATTACCACCTATGCAACCTACAGGGAGGGCATTTTTCATTTCCTTGGTAAATGCCCAATGCCCGCGATTTTTTGACGGAGGAGCAAGCATTATACCTCCTTGATGAAATTAATGTTTCCAAACTGTTCCGGTACTGTAAAAGTGCACTTGCGTATCGCGAAAGGATAATGAATAAAAGCTTTTAAAACCAAAAAACAATATTCGTATTTGTTAGGCTTACATATGTTTAGATTAAATCATTGAATTACCTACATACTTTGAATGAATTAGAAATTGCTAATCGGGCACACGACAAGCCCATGCTTACTGATTTTTGTATTTAACTAATGTATCTATAATAATGAGTACTTAAATAAAATCAATCTAAATCTAAATCTAAAATTTAATCATATAAAACTTCATTTGTCATATCTACATATGTAACTTCATATGCATATTTAAAAATTTACGTCGCATTTACTAACGTGTAAGTACTATAAAATCCTTGAATAATGTTGCCCACATCTGCTGACAATTACACGGTTGAATTCAATTTCAGACTTAGTTAGTCAGGTGTCGAATATTGTACAGCAAAAAGTAATGAAATTCTAATTATCCACGGTATCTATAAATTATTTAACTAATTAGATTATTTAACGTACACATCAGATTCAACTTTCCACATGAAATGCATTTTATTTAGCGAAAAGATAAATGTGTCTGAAATTCTATAAGATGCCATAACAAATGATAATTATAATTTGAATATTTCATTCTGTCGAAAGTGGGCTTAATGGTTTAATTTGATTAAAAAGTTTAACTGATTTAGCGATAAATTTAAATGCAAAGTGAAAATGAAATATGTGCAATTATTTGGCTTTTCTCTTGAAAGCTCAAGTACTTTTTTGTTTTTAAGTTTTCCACCGAAAGTTCGAAAAATATTCCAACAGTTTCATTTATATGTCACATAGTTACCGGATTAAAAAAGCTTTTATAAACAATTTCTTTCCTTATTTCAAAGTATTTCCTACTATTGCATATTTGTAGACGGCAACATATGCAAATGAAAATTAAAAATATTCACCTAGGCTGATCTTTTTATTCAAAGATGGAAAGTTCTGCGACGACGCGCAGTGAACTGTTTCATACATGCTAGACGTAAAAAATTCTGAATTGTGCGTGGATGGGTAATTTGAACCGAGACAAGAAAAAAATCGTATGGTAGGCGAGGCCTATCCCTCCCCTACGTCCTAGAATGGGCAATTTAAGGAAAGATATTTATTTGAAATTACATTTTTGTATAAATTTTTATTTTTCCAAAAACATTGCATACATATATAATATTAAATAAATAAATAGTTTAAATTTTGTCAGCATGTATCTTTCAATTCTAGCATGAAAAATTGCTATGTATATGTGTCTGTATTATCGAGCTCTAAGTAGATATCATTGATTATTGTTCCAGCCTTGATACAATAAGTGCAGGTCATGGTTTAAGGTTGAATTAAAAATTTCAAACTTCCGTTGGCATTTTTTCTCGAAAAGAATTAAAGGATCGATGTTATCAAAAGCATATTTAATAAATCCCTATTTGTGTTAACAAAAAAAAAATACAAATATTTGGCGCAACAGCTCTTTAAAGTGCCAGTGCCTAGCTTCTCGCAACCACTCATGTTGTGTGCGTTATATTTTCCACACGAATGGAACGGACCTACAGTTTAATGCCGACTCCGAACGGCCATTTGAGAAGCTTTTTCGAGACAACAATACTCTCGGATGTTTGTCAGACGCTCGCGAGAGGTGGGACCGTGAAAAACCTTTTTGGTGTTTTCTGGGATTCGAACTTGGAACCTCATGCGTAGTGATCCGACACACT
The DNA here is from genome assembly GCA_945910035.1 of Brachypalpus laphriformis. Taxonomy (NCBI): domain Eukaryota; kingdom Metazoa; phylum Arthropoda; class Insecta; order Diptera; family Syrphidae; genus Brachypalpus; species Brachypalpus laphriformis. The sequence continues at coordinate 44,242,295 of OX246753.1, forward strand.
AACCACTTACGCCACGGCGCCCCACGATAACATTTGTGTTAACTCTTGATGTTTTCGAGTATGGCACATGCGAAAACGTCTACAATCTTTATTGCGTGCTTCTTGGGCCTCTTCAGATAATTGTCCTATGGGCACATGTGGACAAATCCAACGATCAACATCTTGTCTAACAAAATGGAAAAATATTGCAATAGTTCTACACATGCATATGCATGTACATACTCGTATGTACCTACGCGTATATTCCCAAGTCTCTTAATTGCATGAAGTTTTGACAGTACATGGATATCTTAATTAATAAAATCTACAATATCTTAGAATTGGCACTGATAATGCTTTTTTTTCAATTTTACTCTTTACTCTAGAAGAGATCGCACACTGAAGATCAAAACATAATCATGGGATAGCGCGCCCATATACTCACACACACATACTATTGCAACTATAGCCACTGCTGCATGACTGCTGGCCGGCGTCTCCAATGAAGGAAAATTGTGGGCGATGATTGGATTAATTGTTTTTAGCATTGCTCAGCTTCAGGACAACGCAGAAGGATGTTTTATACCTTAAATGAATCAAATTTACTAAATTCACCTATTTTTTATTTATTTAATCCGGAGAACCAGTACCGAGCTACGGCTGTGGAATCAATATTTACAGATGGAAAATTCGATCTCAACCCTCTTTATGTCATTTAGATCTTGAATTTCGGAAAATCCCTTCTTATCTCGCATCTAGGCAAAATAAGGAATAAGTGTGCACAATTTCAAGTACCTCACTGCGTAGTAGTTTTCGAGAAACGGTGTTTACAAGGGAAATCGACTTCGCTTTTATAGTATTTAATTAAAGATAGCACGACATAATAGTTTATGAATGCTAACAGCCATAGCATACCAACTATTAAACTCTAAATGGAGTGATTTGGTTTCTAATAAATATATTTAAAAGGTGTGAATATCTATTGGTGCGTTTTGGTGAGACGTCGCTTCTTGGAACCACTTTAGCTTTTTTTCTCAGTCAAAACTGAGTTGGGATGTTTATTTTGTGCTTCAAATTTCAGATGGCGCTTAGAAAAGCTTTTTTATTCAACTTGAATGATTCAGTAGTATTTTACAAAAGTAAGCACAACTTTTTCATACTTTTTCTAGTTCGATTCAAATCACTATGCAATTGGAAAACTGCACAGAGAGAGCATGGAAATATTTGCCACGCCTTTGCTGCCTGGAAAATGATATTTACAAATCGGCAGAACTTTCTCCATTTTCATGGATATTTTATCATACCGATTTTTACTTACAGTACTCAATGGGTAAGCGCGGGTTTCTCCAGCGCGTTATCTATTTGACAAAATTTAATTACATCCTGCAATAAATGTATGGATAATAAAATTAACCCTTTTTTAAGTTTTACCCAATTATTGCAGGAAGTAATTAAGCTGAAATATCGCTTTTTTTTTATGTATATGTATGTATGTGGGTTAGGTAAAAGTAATATTTTCTAACTATTTTTTGCGTATATAAAAACGCGAACATGTACATAATAGGTGCAATTGCATTAAAAAAAAAACCTCTAATAAATAAATATACAGGGTGGGCCAACTACAAGTTTCTTTTTAAAAATGCAATAAATTGAACAAAATGACATTTTTTCCACGTATTATGGCTTTATTAGTAAGAGCAAATATTCCCATTAATTATGGAATACAACGTCATTCAAGTGGCTGCCTCGGCTGGCCTCGCAGTAGCGCATTCTATCACTCCAATTTTCCAAGACCTTTTTGATGGTTTCGGGCTGTAGCTCACGGATTGCTTGGATGATATTTGCCTTAAGTGTTTGAATCGTTTCCGGATTGTTGGCATAACATCGGTCCTTCACGGTTCCCCACAAAAAAAAAAATTCCAAAGGGGTCAAATCGCAGCTCCTAGGCGGCCAATTGACATCGCCAAGACGGCTGATAACACGATTTGGGAATTTGGTGCGCAAAAGACCGATTGTGGCATGGGCTGTGTGGCATGGCGCGCCATCCTGCATTTAGATTTGGTTGTCCAAATCCATGTCTTCAATTTCAGTAAAGAAAAAGTCGTTAACATGGCTATGTAACGCCCACCGTTGACCGAAACGTTGTTCCCAGCCTCATTTTCGAAGAAAAATGGTCCAATGATGCCACCACTCCACAATCCGCACAAAACTGCCACTCTGTGGATGCATTGGCTTCTCGACAATAACATGCGGGTTTTCCGAGCCCCAGATGCGGCAATTTTGTTTGTTAACGTAGCCGCCGAGATGAAAATGTGCGTCGTCAGAAAAGATGGTTTTTCGCCCAAAATCGTTGTCCAATTCAAGCTGCTCTAAGGCCCAAACTGCGAAGCGATAACGAAGCAGATGGTCGTGCGCTTTCAATTGCTGAATCAATTGGACCTTGTAAGCGAATAATCTCAGATCTTTGTGCAGAATTCTCCTCAGGCTAGTGCGTGAAATGTTGAGCTGTTGAGATCGATGACGAGTTGATGTTCGTGAATTGAGTCTCACACTCTCGGCTACAGCAGCCACATTCTGATCTGTGCGCACCGTAGGACGACGGGGACCATGAGTATTGTCCACTAGCATACTAGTCTCATGAACTTTTTGCACAGCAGGTGCGGTGGGTGCTTCATTTCGGCCAAAACTTCTTTTCAAAAAACGCACTGTTTGGGCTACACAGCACTCACTTTGTAAATAAAATATTTCAATATTTCCCAATGTTGTTCAAGCATAAAGCGACTCATTTCGTTCCGCGGAGGTATGATACTGACTTTCTGTCAAGATTTTGAGCGGGAAACAGCTGTCAGTGTCAAAATAACCTATGATTTAAAAAGAAATCAGTAGATGGCCCATCCGTTACATATTTAATTAAAAAAACACATGCTTTAATTTTTTTAAATTTTCCATACTCATATTTTCAAGTCAAATTCATATTAGCAAAACATTCTTTCTTCTCCTTAACACAATAACTGAGAACTAACCATTCTTCCATAAAATTGTCATTACCCACTTTACTAAAAAATAATGAATGCGTACTCCGCACATTCTCTTTACACTCATTTTTCACATTTGACAACGGCGGGTTCTTATTTGCTCTATACATTTAACACCTTATCGACCATTCGTATTCAAGAAATTAATCAGTCTGCGTTGAGAACTCACGCAGTAAATATTAAAGTAAGGGTATATGCGATTTTTCTTCTGTTTTGCTTGGAATTCCTGGAAAAGAGAAAACATGCGCGAACTTACTGCATATTCATTTGAAACGATCTATACCTAATATGCATAAGGGAGGAATTCTTTTTAACATCGCATCTATGTATACGGAACTGCCAGGCAGCAAAGGATAGAACAGAGAATATAGGTAGAGAAATATTTCTCTTGTATGTGGTTATATTCAAAGTGCAAAGTTACACTTTTGTTTTTTTGGTGTGTACAAGTGCGCGTAGCTAAAAAAAATATTTTTAAGATACCGCCAATAATAAAGCGAAAAAGGATTAGTTTTATTTGGATTTTTTACGGAATTAGATGAGAGTTTCGCAAAATGTAATTTGTACCAGGTGAAATTATTGTATAAAACCAGCACATACAATTTAAAAAGACGTATGCAAATCAAGCATCCTTTAGTGACATTAGTCTCTGGGGTAAGTTTATTTTTTGAACTATTGAGTCGAAGTATTTTTAACTGTATTAGTACTAATAGGGATAGTATATGCATACATCTACACATCTATCTACTTAATTACTTACTTAGGTGGCGCTACAGTTCGGGGTGAACCTGGGCCTCAATTAACAAGCCTCTCCATTCAGCTCGGTCTTCAGCTAATTGCCTCCAGTTGGGCACTCTATGTTGGTCGAGGTCCCCTTGAACTTGTGCGCGCCACCTACGGCGAGGAGGTCCTTTACTGCGTCGTCCCTCGACATCAACTCACGCCAGTCAAAATTCTGCACGAAAATTCTGCCAAAATGCATACGGAATAAATCCACCAAACTTACTATTTCAAAGTGGTTTCGAAGATTCCAGACTGGCCATTTTTCTGTGGAGGACAAATCTCGTGAAGGTCGGCCCATTGGCTGCCTGCTGTAGCTAAGATAATAGCTAAAATCATCCTTGAGCGAATCAAACAACATCTCGAAGACACACTCGATGCCGAACAAGCAAGTTTCCGCTCTGGATCCTTCTGTGTGGACCACATCAACACCCTGCGGATCATCATGGAACAGTGCGTTGAATATCGATCGCCACTCTACCTGCTGTTCATAAGTTTTGAGAAGGCGTTCGATAGTGTCAACAGGGAGTTTATTTGGCGTGCCTTACGCAGGAGAGGTATCCCCGATAAACTAATTGCTATTATCAAAGCTACATATGAAGGCTCCAAATGTCACGTTCCGCACAGGGGGATGTTGTCTGAGGAATTTGAGATCCAAAGTGGGGTAAGACAAGGCTGTATCCTTTCACCAATATTATTCCTATTGGTGATTAACGATGTGCTTCATGCAGCTTTGACGACGGGAAACGCAGGAATTCGATGGACTCTTACATCTCAACTGAAACATCTTGACTACGCTGACGATGTATGCTTACTCTCCCACAGAATTATGGACTTCCACCAAATGACAGCAGATTTGAAGAGGGAGGCAGGCATCGTCGGGCTGAAAATTAATACTGGAAAAACTAAAATTATTAGCCTTGGAACAAACTCATTGGCTCAAATAGAGAGTAGAGGATTTCCAGTATCTTGGGAGTATTGTCTCGACCGATGGTGGAACCGAACTGGATATAGCCAACAAGATCGCCAAAGCAAAGTCCGCGTTCGGTATGTTGTCCAAAATATGGTGAAGTAATGGAATCAGTTTCAACACCAAGAAACGTTCCACTCCAACGTTTAATCCGTGCTGTTATATGGTTGCAGCAGAACACTACTATCACCAGAAAGCTGCAAACGTTTGTTAATAGGTACCTGCACAATATCTTAACGATTTTCTGGCCCAATCGTATCTCTAACGAACACCTTTACGAGAGAACGGGTCAGGAACTAATAGGCACTACCATCCAACGGCGGAAGTGGCATAGCGAACCATGCTATGCAATGGAACCCTTTAACTCAGGATGGCAGAAGACCTGGCAGTCCAAGGAGAGCATGGCGCAGAGCAGTCGAGAAGGAGGCACGGCAGTTGGGGAAAAGTTGGGGAGAACTCAGACACATTGCCAGAGAGCGTACATGATGGCGCGTAGGCGTAGTAGAGGCCCTAGGACCCACAAGGGGATACAGGACATAAGTACTCGTAAGTAAGTAAGTAAGTAAGGTCGGCCCAAATCCTCGACCGACGATACAAATGTGGCCCTGGTGAAGGCTAAAATTTAAGAAGATGGCAGGATGACACAGGAGATGATAGCGAATGAACTGGGCTTGAATGCCATGGGTGTGTTACGAATTTTGAATTACCACCTGAAATATTCGAGGAAGTCAGCTCGATGGGTTCCAAATATTTTGAATGGAGAGCAAAAAAAGACTCGTGTTCGTTTTCCTCAATATTTCCTGGATAAGTTTGAAAATGGAGAGTCAAGCTGCTTCAATAAGATCGTTACAGGTGATGAATCTTGGTTTTGCAAGTACGACCCGGAAACCAAACAGCAGTCCATGGTATAGAGCCCAGAAGGTGCAAATCCTCCAGTAAAGTCAGCGACAAAAGCTATGATGTCGAGTACTTCACCAGGGCGAAAATGGTCGCCGTCCTCCCACTTAAAACTGGTCAGACAGTCACTGCTAATTCGTATACTGAGACTTGCTTACCACAAGTTTTCCAAAATTTACTAGGACACCGGCAGAAAGAGGAGCTGAGCCGCTTACTTTTTCTTTATTGAAATAAATGGGAATTATGTTGAAAAATTAAAGAAAGATGAAAATTAAATATCTAAAGTTAAAATTAGTTTTGTATTTTATTATTTAATCAACTAAGCGAACTTTTGTTAGTCCCTACGTAAAAAAAATTAAAATAACTAAAGTAGTACACACAACTACTAATCTACTCATACTATACATGGAAGTATAGTATACATATCGAAATCTAATATTCGGAAAAATATTAATATCAATATTGAACTGTCGATATAAGTTATAATTTTGCATCAGAACAAAATAAAACAAATAGATGAACAATTAAAAATCAGGCGCAAAATAGATTTAGTTTTAATACTTAAGTATATTTTGCATTAATAAAGTAATAAAAAAATAAAAAAATATTTCTGATGAACAGTTCTCAATCAAGAAACCTTTCCCCTAAGCCGACATCGGTTGTTTGTTACAACAAGATTAATAATTAAGGCAACTCTTACTGAAGAAGCAGTAAAATATATCGCCATGTAATATCGATATATCGGATTTTGAAATATGGGCCCATCATTTCGAAATATGGAAAAAAAGTCGCCGTTTTTGTGCATCCATACTCACATACCACAGCTTATTGATAATTTTACGAGTTGTGTTACCTATTATTTCCTTATCCTCCTGGAAATATTTTTCCTTCCCGTTTACATAAGGTATTTTTTAGTATCCGTGAGGTCTAGTAGATCATTGCAATTTATCGTTATCTTTAGTTATTCTGGTCTTTAATGTCGAATTTTGACTCATTTGTCAGTTTTCCATGCACTTTCGATTGCTTTCCTAAAATACGAGTATCTTTGCTCGTCAAATGTAAACTGTTTGTCGCAGTAATATTTTCTTGTGTAGTCTGTACACATTTTTAAATAATATTCCACTCTAATCCACGCTGAGTATATTTTTCTCATAAACTATTGCGAATTTAAAATCAAAATACATTCTATTTTGACTCTTGTGTCTTCAATCATTATCAGCATCAACATTCCGATCACAAAACCCTACACGAAATTTGTATTTCTCTCTCACATAATATCATATGTGTTCACAGTTTTTGTCCTCCACTGTCTATCAGATTGGCGCATGCACCTCTTAAGGTGTTTCCTTAAATTGATTACCTTGCACAGATTTCCCCAATAAATCGAGTGAATTCATACGATCGGAATCTTTCATCTCTCTCATATGCTAGCCATGGGCACTGTCTAGCACGTGCTCTAAAGTCTTCATCTATTTACGTATGTAAACCATATAAACATCCTCCCGTTGGCGCCCCGCTACCATGATCAATTAATGTTTTTTAAGCTTTGCGAGCTGATAGCAGAGAGAAAAACACCCTAAAAGAAAATGAACCAAAAAAAAACCTCATACGATCGGAAAATTTCTTTGACCAGTTGCCGCCGAAAATTTGATTCGTTTAGTCGCGGTCGGGTCGGATGATTTGAATATAATAACTTAGAGTTCCAAGACAAAAAAAAAAAATAAAACGATTATGTCGTCGTCGTCAGCGGAAAAACTTGCTCACCTTATCGATGTCCATTTGGGTGAACTCAAGGACCCCGATCCGAATTGGAAAGTCGATACCTCGTCTGTAGCCGGTCGTGGTATTGTGGCTACACGTGACATCCAGTCCGGCGAATTGATATTCCGTGAACGTGCTCTCATAATTGGTCCCACTGCCCGGAAAGGAACCGCACTCAATACCTGTGTTATATGCTACAGGCTACTTGATGATAAGAATTTTCTGTGTAAGAAAGGATGCACTTTGCCAACATGTGCCACATGCTCCGATGCAGAACAACACAAGATAGAGTGTAACCTGTTCCAGCGGTGGCAACCGATTGATGCGAGTCGCGTCAACCCGTTGACATTGCGTATTCTAACAGCGGTAAGGAGTTTCTTTTTGATCAAGAGTCAGAGGGAAATCCTTAATGCAATGCAGGCCAACGCCGATCGGTATTATCGTGTGGAAATTGAACGGGCCGCTGAGGGATTCAAGAATTTCCCAAAGGATCAGAAGGTTTTGGATTATATATACCGAACGGTTAGTGTGTTAAATACAAATGCTTTCGAAGCTCGGAATATGGTCGATGGACATGAGATCCTGTTGCGCGGGCTATTTCCTCTTGGAGGAGTGATGAATCATGAGTGTACCCCGAATGCGTGTCATTACTTTGAAGATGGAAATGTGATAAATGTTAAGGCGGCTAGATTAATCCCAAAGGGCACGGAGATCACGACGACGTATACAAAGATCATGTGGAGCAATCTATCACGCCGGGTGTTCCTCAAGATGACGAAGCATTTTGTTTGTGATTGTTCTCGCTGTAAGGATCCCGCTGTAAGTACAATAAAAAGTTTATGGAGGTTTTTAAAATATTGTTCAAGAATTTGCAAAAATCTGTGTAGCAACATCGCCGTGCAATATTAGATACACGGTGGTAGAGGGTTTGAAAATAGAAATTAGAAAAACATACTCTCGCAAAGTTCCATGATTTATTTTTGGAAATTTTGTTTTATTTTTGAGTTGTTTTCTTTTTTTTGCTTTAGAGAGACGAATGAGCTATGGATATTTTAGATGAATAGCTAGAGCGGAAACATAATGTTGAAATACATTGTGTGTTTTATAGTATTTCATATTTAAGTGCTTTCTTTTATCGTTTATTTTGGTTTTTTGGCAGAATCGTATGCTATGAGTTGTTGATTCATATTCGTAAAATATGAAGTAGATAAAGAGAAACCTACAGGTATAATTTGAATTCATTTAGGAAAAACTTCAGGCAATTCTTACCCATCTGGGGAATTGAGATATTTATAATCGTTATTTAAATATTTTTCTACAATAATTGCAAAAAGCACTCGCAAATTTCTACCTATAGAGGAATCCCTAATGCGAATACTATTTTACTGGTTATACCACCATGTATACATTACATATACCTCCCAAATAAGGCCACCATGTAGTCGAAATATGTATTATATTAGGTCTCAAAAACGAGTAAAAAGATTTATAATTAAATCATGCCATATTAATGTGGGCATGAAGTTGTGAAATGAAAACTTTCTGCTGAAATGTAGTTACTTACCTTTGCTTACTTTCAGATGCTTCATTCAAATTTGTTTCAAGAAATCTGCCACAAAAAGTGGGCGTGACTCTTATGATATATACGGCGACTTATGATTTCGAAAGACAGCATTGAAAATGTGTAAATTTAAAGAAAATGGACGTGACAGTCCAAAATTTAAAGATTATTACAATTTTACTGCTTAGAGCTCTCCTAGCTCAAAATTTAAAGCCCAACAGAAGGGAACGTGATTTTTTTTTTGCACATAATCAACCCTAAAAGCACTTGATTACTAGTGGATTGATTCGATTCTTTGCTGAAGAATATTTTGTGGGTGGAATATTTATTAGGTGGTGCTTGCGAGTTCCTTTACCGTAACAGTGCGATTTCTTTCGACGGTAGACTTCATGAGTTCATCATCTAGCTCTTCTTGCCTACCCGAACGAGGTTCAGCTTTTGGGTCAAAATTGTTATTTCTATAATTTGCATACCAACGGTGATACTTGGACTCGCTGGGAACATCCTCTCCATACATATTTTGGATTTCTCTAGTGGCTTTATTTCCATTCTCGATTTACCGGAACAAAAACAAAATATGCTCTTCCGATACATCCATTTCAAAATTCAGTTAAAAATTCTTACAATGATGTTAACACAACTAGATTCGCACACTAAATGAGCAATATATCCCAAATACTAATTTCAATAACGGTTTTAGCATTAAATTGGTTTTGTGCATTTAATGGCAATACTTATGTTACAACCTGAAAGTATGTAGGTATTGATTTTCGTTTTAATTTTGATCTGAATTTTGTTGACCACTAATTTACTACGATTTTATGGATAACACTGACCAACATACATTTCGGTGTTTTTGATCTGCTTCCTGATACAGTTGGAATCATCTCTTCAAATATATCGAAGAATAGGTTGAACTTTCGAGGCACAATATCTTTTTTTGTCCTGGTCTGTAATCAATTTTATATCCACTTTGTAAGCGAAAGAAACTATTTTTGACTTATGCTGTGATCAGTTGTGTAATATAGTTTGGGATTTAGACTTGAATGTGGGCGCCGTGCTGTGAGTGGTTAGTGTGTCGGAACACTGCGCGTGAGGTTCCAAGTTCGAATTCCAGAAAACACCAACAAGTTTTTTCACGGTCCCACCTCTCGCGAACGTCTGACAAACATCCGAGAGTATTGTTGTCTCGAGAAAGCTTCTCAAAACAAATCGCCCTTCGGATACGGCACTTAAGTGTAGGTCCTTCCCATTCGTGTGAAAAATATAACGCAGACAACATGAGTGGTTGCGAGAAGCTAGGCCCTGACGCCAAGTATTTTTTTTTACTTTTTTTTTAAGACTTGAATAAGATAAACCCAAGGTTAAAGAATTAATCACTCTTAAGAACTTGAGAAAAGACATAAAATGTAACAAATTGTTGATAGCAAATGATCAGTGAGTGCTCCGGAACGGAAATTGAAAAGTCCCGCTTAGGTAGACACTGTCACCGACTTTATCTAATTAGTTTTCTTTATCGTGCTTCCGCTACTTACCTGTAAGCTTCTGTACGCTCTTAATGTTGGGGGTGCTTAAAACCTAGTTTTATATTCTATCGTCTTGTGTTGTTATTACGAGTATTAGTCGCGTGGAAAAAAAAAAATAAAAAAAGTTCAAAATTATACAATACAATACCAATTAAATGAAAGCATTTTGATCAAGTTCATGGCTGTATGAACTTAGATCGATTTGCCTTCCCTGCACGGGAGAATACTGCAAAGAGAAATTATGCAAACAAATACATAGAGTTGTTTTTCTCGCTGTTTGTTTATTTTCTCTCGGTCGAATTTCGCCCAAACGCGATACTAGTATATATAAATCTGCTGGTCTAGATGCTATCTTCTATTGTTCAGTTCTTACTGGCAAAACCAATGTTCAAGTTTTTCATCAATCCTTCTTGTCTGAGCTCTGTCCGAGTAGAACGAGAAGAGCATTTGGCCAACCAGACTAAAGATGGATGGTTTTAGATCAGTAACTCACTAAATATACGTATACTCTGGTGTTCCCGAGGATTCTGGTTTGTTAACGGTCATTAACCATTTTTATGTATGATCTCTGCTCTGCAACTTCAAGTGCAATCCATTACTTTGCTAATGGCAGTGTCTTCAGCTTCTGACTTTCATTATAAAACTCAGGACCTGCCCTTCGTCTGCGGAACATACGTGTATATATTAAGCTCATCAAATCCACCTTGGCAGGCTAGTAAAATGGACAAAATGCTTCCTAATCTCATGATGCTGTTTACTGTCATTGGAGGGAAATCTAATCCTTCAGCCATTATCCAGAAATGGTACTCACATTTCTGAAACCGAAAGGCTTTCCACCCTCTGTATGTGTGTTAACGACAACTTCTGCTAGAATGAGCAGGCATTTGAAGACGCGACACGCTGCGAAATGTCTAGATTTCCCCAATCAGTCTAAGAAATACTTCACCCTCTTTGATTTGGCTACATACACCTGTATGTATATGTTACGTACCAAGTCCGAAATTGTACCATTATACGTAGGATGGTGCAGCCGTTTTTGTAGATTCCTGGGATTACTTGAGCCGTTTTGTACAAAGTCCGAAATACCGGTCTTGGTACAACTTCTCTCGTACAATCTTAGGAGAGCACAGACGTCTTGGGCAGAGTTGTAATTTTTATCGACTTGGTACAACAACAAAGTCCAAAATGTTCACTTTACATGTTATTTCCTGCAAAGATATATATCCGTATGTATTATCTTTTCTTCCTACTTTGGCGAGGCTATAATCCGAAGACAAGGAATCATAACCCTCCCACTTCACCGCATTTCTACTGATCCGCCTGTGGGGTTCACCTATTTGACCTCGGAAGATATCGACAGGCCTCCCGATTTTGGATCACTCGGTTACTAAGGCCAATGAAATGCCGATGTCGTCGCATTTGTGTGATCCAGGCGTTCATAGGCCTGTTTCTCCTGCCTCGCGAAGTCTTTGGAACGTTGATTGATATTGCCTTTTCGACAGGGTTCAAATGATGTCTTCCTCAAACGTAGCAATACCAGCTGAGCCGGTCGCGCTCTATCTTTTGTACGATGGTTTCCTTGACGTGAAAGCTTTGGCACTGCTGCTGTCATGCGAAGCAACTTCATCTCAGCGCTACCATTAATTTACTCTCATACTTTTTGTACATGACGATGTACACAACATTGTGAACCGTAGGTGAGCTCTGGACGAAGAACTGTGTTGTAGATCCTTCCATTCAACTTTGGGGGCATTTTTCGGTCACAGAAGATGGCGGAGTTTTACCCCACTTCATCCAGCATACACTTACGCGATAATTGATGTCGTCATCACAGGTTGCTTTGCTATTGATCATAGATTACAGATATTTTAATTTTTCGCACTTGGGAAGCACTGTTCCATTCAAATAAATGTCTGGAGTAGGCCTGTGTGGATCAGAGAACACACAGCACAAGTACTCTGTCTTTTTTAAACTACTGCGATACGCATTTCGCCTTCAAAACGTCTAGTGCTCGTCGATGTAAGATCCTCACTTATGATGGCTCCATCAATAGATGGAGAATTGATGTACCTTGGGGTCCATCACTTTCCCTTCAAGCGGATAATCAATGACTGTAATAAGGAGCAAAGAACTTAAAACGCTTCCCTGGTGCACACCGACTTTGATTGGGAACTCTTCGGTTACTCCAGCGGGGCATCTTATTTTCTTTGCTCCCTCGTACATGTCCATGATTATCTGTACATAGGTTTCTGGAACTCCTCGATGTATTAGCGCCACCCATATTAGATTTCCTGGCTGTCTGTCAAATGCCTTTTCAAAGTCAGCCAATACAATATGCAAATCCTTTAAGGAATCACGATGTTTTTCCATTATAATCCTTATACTTTGGATTGCATCTGTGGTTGATTTACCCGCGACAAACCCACACTGATCATCAGATAGCCGTATTATTTTTCGCAGTCGGCCACCTAATACCCGCTCAACGATCTTCATGGCGAACCCCACAGCCGGACAGTAGAAATGCGGTGAAGTGGGATGGTTATGATCCATTATTTTCGGATCATAACCTCGCTAATAAAAGGAGGAAGAAGAAGAACGATCTTCATGGTGTGTGACATCAGCTTGATAGAACGGTAGTTATCACAGTTTTGGGTATCACCCTCCCTTTTGTATACAGGGAGAAGGTAACTTCCCCTCCATTAATTGGGCATTGGATCACCTTTCATAAATTTGGAAATGAGAATACTGAGCCATTTGAACCCGATATCTCACATCTTTTTCCAGAACTTTGGCCCAACCGCTTTTCGTTTTTTTGAGTATTTAACCGCCCCACTAACATCTTCGACTGTAATGTCGGGTATTTCTTCATAGTTACAGGTGGCTCTTGAAAAGTATAGCCAGGGAAACCGTTCATTCAAAAGTCCTTCACAATACTGCCGCCACCTCTGCAGAATTTTGTCGTCATCCACAAGAAGTTGGCCATGAGCATTGTTAATAAACTTTGGCAAACGAATCTCCTGAGCATTCCTTATTTGGGATGGTTGCGCTCCTGTTCATATTGTGTCGTCGCAGCTCCTGGATGGTTTGCATCAGCAACCGGGAAAGATATTTTCTCCAGCTACCGGTACAGGCCCTCCGTACTCTCTGCTTGAAGCTGGGCGCACTTCTTCTTCGCTTTTTTCTTGCAACATCTGTATTCCACTTCAATGCGAGATTTTTCGTCTCTATTGTTAGAGGGACACTTCGATCAAGCTTTGAAAGACACTTTCTTCTTATTTATCACTTCCTTAGCTTCATCACTCCACCACCATGTTTCTTTGGCGTACTGGTGGTGGCCTTTTGAAGCTCCTGGAAGTAATTTGGCCTTCTTTAAGCAAGTTCGCTGTAGGGAATCCCACATATTTTGTGCTCTGCACTCTTCATCCTCACCTCCGTTGATGGTGCGAGAGAGGTAATTTTTTATCACGAAAACAAAAGCTTAGTTTTTGGTTTGTCGTGATTGTACCACTTGATTTTCTCAGAGACCCTTGTTTGTTTGCTTTTCTTTGATGTCTTCATAGAAATTTCTGTTCGCAGGAGACGGTGTTGCTGAGCGATCCCCTCTCCCAGGATCACTTTGCAATCTTTTACCCGAGGCTTCATGAAACTAGCTACCAAATGGTAGTCAATCTAGGTTTCATCTCCACCACTGCTGTAAGTGATCAGGCGCCGGCTTTGTTTGATGAACATGGTATTTAACGCGATAAGACCGTGTGATTTGCGTATGCTTAGGATGGCTTCATCAGGAAGGTTCCTGGTGCCGTACTCCAGTCCTCCATGTCAGTTATCATAGGATTTCCTTTGGGATTTTCTTAAGGAGTTTGTGGAAATCTAGCCAAAATGCATCTTTATCGCTCTGATCGCACCCAATTTGGGGAGCTTATGCACTGACAATATTCCACACTTCTCCTTGTATTACTAGTTTGAGAGACATCAAACTGTCGCTGCACTTCGAAATGCTCAAGGCGTTATCAAGTAGCTCTGCCGCAAGGATGATACCGATTCCGTTCCTAGCCTTTTCCGTTCCGTAGTAGAACATTGATATGTATCTATTACGCATATAATAAGAAGAAGTGAAAATCGCGCTCATACAAATTCAAACCCAATGTCTACCTATTCGAGTACATATAAAATGTATTTCCGTGATTTCCTGCAAGAAGATATCGTTTATCTCTTTCGGAGTTAGTCAGTAGAATGGCCCGGTTTAGTTGCTCACGCAAGGGATTTCACACTATGGGACATTATTCGACTCATACACCGGGAGGTCTTCGGTCTCACATGCAGGTGCTTTGTTCCACGGTATGAACTTCCGATTATGATAGTGTTCTTAGAAATATTTATGAAATAAAGCTCACTTTTAAATTGAAACCGAAGTGAAATATTTGCTTGAATTGTTCATTTAATTCGCTACGGCGGCGCGCGGCGTATAGTTTCCTGAGGTGAAAATAGGACTTATGGTATACGATTTACTGCATTAGAATAGACCTGGTGGTGTTTTGGAATTTCTAAGTTTTGGCATAATTACCCTGAAAGCACTTCACCATGGATTTCCGAGTTTCTCTACCTGTTCACAGAGCTCCGTTAAACTTCTACATTTGCCCCTATAAATTGCTAACTTCAATTCCTTTCTGCAGTCCTTTTTGCAGTCCTTGTAGCGATCTTCTGCGACTCCCGAAGACTGGTGAGTCTTCTTCGTCGTACCATAAGTTAATTAGTGCCCGATGGGTAATAGCTGCTTCCTTTTTCATTCCACCCCACACAATCCCGATTCTTTGGAGTTTTTTGTCAGTGCACTACATGTGGAGTATGCATTTTCTACCCAATTACAACACCAGTTCGCCTTTCATTGCATACACTGTAATATAATCCCTCTCTGCTTTCATGTGTTTTCGCATGAATACAACCTGTTACACAGCGAAACATAGTGTCTGAAATAACCCAATAACAACAAAAAAAGAAATCACAAACCAACATTGCACTGTGTAACAAAATGACAAATCGAACTGAATCCCCTCCCTTAGGCATCTGCAACCCCGTGAAGCATGGCATAAATTAATGTTTTTTACGCTTTCCCCATCGCCATATGCCACATGTAGAAATTAAAATAATGACCAGAGTATCCCTCAGGCCAGTCGACGGTGTTAATTTGATTCGATTGGTCGCGGTTCTGTGACAATTGGGCCATTGACGGTATTCTCTTTTGAAAATGTCGGCAAAAAAATTAGCTCGTCTAGTCGATATACACTTAGGAGATCTCAAGACAGAGGTGCCCAATTGGAAGGTGGATAGGTCACCCGTTGCAGGTCGTGGAGTGTTCGCGGTGCGCGACATCGAACCGGGCGAATTATTATTCCGTGAACGTGCTGTGGTTTTGGGTCCTACGGCGAGAAAAGGATCAGCCTTGAATAGCTGTGTTGTGTGTTATAAACTACTTGATGTCATCGATTTCTTGTGTCCCAAAGGATGCACCCTTCCAGTGTGTAAGAAGTGTTCTGTGTCGGAGCAACATAAATCTGAATGTGAGCTATTTCGGGAATGGGAGCCCATCGATGTGGGTGGCGTGAGCCCAATGACATTGAGGATACTTACAGCAGTGAGAAGTTTCTTTGTGAGTAAGGATCATAAGGAGCTTATTTTCGCAATGCAAGCAAATTCAGATCGAGGATATCGCAATGAAATCACTCGAGCTGCGGAAGGTTTTAAAAAATTTCCATTGGAGAAGAAAGTCATTGACTTCCTGTTGAAGGTGGTGGGTGTGTTGAACACCAATGCCTTTGAGGCACCAAAGAAGGTCGATGGCTATGAGATTCTGCTTCGTGGACTATTTCCTTTAACTGCAGTTATGAACCATGAGTGCACCCCCAATGCGTGCCACTATTTTGAAGATGGCAGCCTGGCAATTGTCAGAGCAGCAAAGTTCATTCCAAAAGGGGGTGAAATAACGACGACATACACGAAAATCCTATGGAGTAACCTGATGCGTGGAGTTTTTTTGAAAATGACGAAGCATTTTATTTGCGAGTGTCCACGGTGTAAGGATCCTACTGTGAGTAATTATTTAAAGGTGGTTATATACATATATGTAATTTCAATTAATACAGAGATTGTTCGATATTATGACGGGAAGGTTAAAAGTTAATTTGAAATTGATATGACCTATGTCAAATATTTTGTATTAAGCAAGTGTAGGTACATATACAAAGTAAATTACTAATTTATTGCTTGTTCGATGTGAAATTACCATTCAAGAAAGAAACATTTGTATTCGCCCTCCACGTGGCAAAATCGAGTATTGGTACGGTATTGATTAATATTATTTCTAATTGTAACGATTTGCTTCAAATCGAATGAAAGTAAGATCTTAACTATACCAAATGTGTTTCCGTTCTTAAGACAATATGCCAAACTGTCTCCAGTTCTGCAATAGTTTTCGAATGTTTTTTATGTTTTACTAGACGAGGTTAAGAAACTATTGATCCCGAGTGCAATAGTGTACGACTGTGCAATAAATAACGACTTCCTTCAGGAAATTCTCTATTTAACACTTTATTTTGAATTGGGTTGTTATTTCGATCGGAAGTAGCAAAATTTTGAGTCACAAAGTTTCAGTTGGTGGTACGTTGGATAGCGTTTTATAAGGTCCTGAAAAGTTACAATTTTGTTAGTTACAACATTATTTGCGTGACCTATTTAATTGTTGATGTGAAATAAAAATATATTATGTCTGGCATATATTTAATTTTTAGGAAATTGCAGATAAAAATTTCAGACCTAGTTTCTCCGCAAGAGTTTCGTTTTACTATATCAGTATGAGACCCTTCAAATACGTTCCGATAGCATCTGCACACATTTTTTTTTCTTATCTTAATTTGTGTATTTGGAAGAAAAAAGGCCTTCATTTATTTTAGGCGGGAATACCTACCTTAAGTAGGCACTGCTAGACTTTCCTGTATATGGTTCTTCTCAATTTTCCTATGCTTATCAATCTATTGCATCCTAGTTTCGTAGGAAGATAGTGGTATGGTACAACTCTAGTTTGAATTAAGCAGTCCCTACCTGCATCTGAAGAGTGACAAATAAAAATATTGAGAAGAGTGGTTACTACGTTGTTGCGTGAGGATTTGAGATAATTCACAGTCTTGTTTAAAATGATCGAATTGATGTAAAGTCATAGTTCTTATTCTTGTATAGAAAGTTAGTTGTTTTTCATCAAGTGCTTTGCTCGAAGTGCTTTTCTGAGAAATTATGTCCGGTCATTTTTATTGGCGCTAAAGTTATCGCGTTTCTGTTTAGATAAGCTTTTGTTTTTCAATTTAATACGAGTACCATGCCATAGACAGCAGAACTGCGGATCTAAATGTTTTTTTACTACCTCTCTGCATGAAAAGGAGGTATCAAGGCAGTTGACGTAAAAGATTGATACTTGGACTTTTGTATCAAATGGCGGCATTCATGTTTCTTTCATACTCTTATGAAATGGAGATATCCTCCAGAAATTTCGTGTTTCGGAGGACTGCTAGGATAGGTAGAACTTCTGCTTGATTAATGTTACGGTTAGCTAGCAGTTGAATCGATAAGCTGATGCAAAACTTTTCAGAGAAGATACTGCCCCATGTGCTCCTGAATAACTTTGACTCAAAAATGAAAACTGTATATTTATCATCACCCATTGATTTTTGAACTGGTTTGTGACCATTAGGTGATCGTTTCTAAATTTCTCGAAAAATAGTGAAGTTCATCTCACTGTGAAGTAATTATTGTCGCCGATACGATTAATTTTTGAATGACCCTTTCATATCCGTATATCTAACCATGCTAGGGGGAGATAAATACATAAATTATATAAGTAGCCGCATAAAATATTCATTGGATTATTGCATTATCAGCATTTTCGCTCTTGGCACATCGTTGGTACTGGAGGTGTGCTGATGATCAAGCTTATTATCAAACCCGTATTCGGTACCTGTAGTGATGATTACCTAGTCTGAAGCTGATAATATCTCCTAACTTCAGCGTGTGACCTCTGACAGGAGCCGTTTTCATGTCGATATCAATGATGTTGGTAGCAAACCAAGTTATGAGTACCTTGCCAGCTATATCCCAAGTTTCTGAGAGCTGAACTAACCCTCACATTTTCCTTACATCCATCATTCACTATAGAACAGAATAAAAACTGAACTTAATTATGACCCACCTGTATCTGGAATTAAATTGCACTAAGTTTTTAAAAAGCCAAAGTAGGAAAGCTTGTAAGTGTTCAATTATGTAGCTATTGAAGTAAGCTTCACCCAGGATATATGTATGAATGAACAAAAAAAAAAAAACAAAATTTATAGCAGCTCAGTGTATTTCTATTGCCAAAAATTTCACCAGACATTATTTTAATATATAATATATTTAACAGTTTTACTGGATTAACCAATAAAACCCGACTTCACTTTTTTTGTCATTGTTCAGTACCATTTCGATAAATCTATGGTATGTTATTGGGCATACGACGCTAGATATGCCAATTTAAGTAAGGATAAGCAATTTGTGACTGAAAGAAAAACAAAAAACACACAATCTTTTCCTCTTAAAATAATAATATATATACATATGTATATGCTAACTACAAGAAGTAATACTTCAATTCGACCTGATTTCTTTTACTACTTACTTATTGTACTTACTTATTATACAGTCCGGGGTGGATCTGAGCCTCAGCCAACAAACCTCTCCAGCCAGCGCGGTTACGAGTCAGCTGGAGGTGCTTCTTCACCTGTTTGCTTCACTTACCGCAGTGCCGTCTTCTACTACGCCGTCCTCTACTGCGCCGTCCTCTACTGCGCCGTTCCTCCGGGGTGGACTAGATAATTTTCCACGCTGGAACGTTGGGCTCCATTCGCTCTATATGACCCAGCTATATTAGTCGCTGTATGTGAACACATAACGCTAACTGGGTGTCCATGTGTAGGCTGTATAATTCCATGTTGTACCTTTTCTCTCGAAGTAACCAACGACATATTCATCCGATTGTGACAGCGTTAACGCCTTTGCGCCATACAGTAGGACTGGGATGATTATTGCATTATACAGAGTTTCTTAGTAGTTCGAGATAGGGTGTGTTTTTTTTTTTTGTAGATACCATATATTTTGTTTTGCTTTTATTGAACGCTAAACCCATATTTGCTGCCTCGATCTCAATACTGACAACGCCCCACTGCCGGTCTGCTGAGTTCTTCCGACTATGTCAATTTTCAACCTACCAGGTTGTTGACGATCAGTTTAGGGCGTTCACATAATATGGTAGACAAGATTTTATATGCGATGTTGAGAAGACTTATCCCTCTGTAGTAAGCGCAGCTCAGAGAGTCTCCTTTCTTCAGGACCAGACGAACGATGCTGAGGTTCCAGGAGCTTTGTCGGATTGAAGTTAAGATATTGCTTTCCTCAATTTATTCTGGTCAGATTGACGGGAATCTTGACTATCATCGGCACTGTTGAATGGCTCATTCTGCCTGAGAGCTGAATATTGATCATCGTCGCCGTTTGACAGTCTGCAGAAGGGTTCCTTCCATATCCTCAATACCGACTGTAATTCTACTACTACTACGATTCTCTTTACCTTTGGTAAAATTTCCGAACATCATATTTGCAATAATCTGTCTCAATCTCCTCGATCAAGCGTTTCTCATCCTCCTTTTTTTTCTTTCTGAGAAGTCGATGCTCTTCTTTTCCTCTTTGCTCGTAGAGCTCGCAGCGCTGCTTTGTACGCATATTGTTTAACCGCATGTGCTTATCGGCATTCTTCATCAAATCAGGGGTTTCGTTGTGGTGGCCGAGAGAAACCCAGCACATCAGAGGCGGCATCTCTGATGGCATGTTGGCAAAGTTACCATTGAGATTAAAAGAAACTTGATCGGCAAAGTCTCTGACGGTCTCTTGCGATATAAGCCATCCGACGTCAAACTTCCTCATAGCATTTCGTTGATTTCACTTCATTTTGGATAATCACATCCGTACTTTGGCTACAACTACTCGTAGGTAGTGATCCGAGTTTACGTCGGCTCCTCAGAAAGTCCAGACACACGAAAACTGGAGAGTGTCTTGCGCAGATCGCAATGTGATCGATTTGGTTGAAGGTTTTTCGATCAAAATATAGCCATGTCCCTTTATGAATATCAAGGCGTAGAACCACGTACTAGCTACAACAACGTTTCGTCCCGCCACAAAGTCAACTAGCTTGAATCTGTTGTCAGATGTGGTGGCGTGCAGGCTGTGCTTTCCGACCACGCTACTAAAGACATCCTCGTTTCCTAATTTTGTGCTAAAATAGCGCAGAACAATTTTAACGTCGTGGCTAGGGTATTGCTCATACGTCTTGTCCAAGAGCTGGTAGAAGTCATCTTTCGTCGTGTCATCCATCTTCTCGTAAGGGGCATGAGCACTTTTCCGATTTCTTTTATGTATTTTTAAATTACTTTCCAACATCATTCGTTTCGGCAATAGACTATCTATATCGTTCAAAATATGAGGCATAACAGTGTTGGGATTAAGTGACTTTAGTTTTTGTGTGCAGCTAGTACTTTTGGGAAGAAGATAAATATATGAATATAATATCGATTGGTAGGTTCGTCCCCTTAAAAATATTAAAACTGTAGTTCCTCGGGTCTAAGATAACCCGCTAGTGTTATTTCTCACTATACTCGATTTCATATTATATTATTATACATAATATATTAAAGTAATAAAAGAAGTCAAATAAAGTAATATTTGTATTAAAAAACAACATGGGTCAAAAAAGACACAAGGACTGTAGTGTAAGTTTTTTTGAAGGACGGGTTAAGGTTAATAAGCAATGTGAAATGAAACAAATTCAGAAGCGACCCTACAGCCCCATTGCATTCAGAAAAATGTCTAACATTTCTTTTTATTATTTGCTGTATTCAATTTAAGAAAATGAAGTCGAATAAAGTATCATTTGTGAAAAATCGATTGGGTCAGAAAAGGCCCTAGGGACTGTTCTGTAAGTTTTTTGAGGGCCGAATGAAGGTTAAATCTCTGTTTTTTCCACGAGAGAAAACAGACACCAGAAGGCACAGATTTGAATCCTTAGAAACTACACGTACCGAAAACTCCCATTGAAGCTATAGGCACCATTTTCTTAGATAGAATGCTAAAAGGTGTTATTGCATTTCTTAAAGAAATAAACTTGTGTTGCACACAAATATTTTTTCATTGTCGAATGTGCAATTAAAACAATTGCTAATTAAATGCTCTTTAATTCAATGTCAGTCATGTAAATTCATTCCCCCGATTGATTAAGACAAATGCTAATCCTATTTTAACACAAAGAGTGAGTAGACTGTCACCCGTTCACCCTAATTTATTTCCCTTGTTTATCCTCTTAATTTAATTTTGGAAACATCTGGCTATTACCGAAGGTGTACGCGGCAAATAACAAGTAGAACAAGATTCTTGAAATCCAATTAACTCTTCAGGGGTATTGATTTATTGCTGGGTTTCATAATTTCTTGCGAACTACTGGGTGACACTCACAATCAATAGAAACATAGTTCTTAGGGGTTCAGCTTATTATACATCTACATAAAGAGATAATGACCGTGTTTTTATCCTTTTGCAGGAAAATGAAACCTTCTTGGCGGCACTGTATTGCCGCGAGCCCAACTGCAAAGGCATTGCCATTCCTGTACACACTTCGAACTTGCAACCCGATTGGAAATGTCGCAAATGTGAAGTTGTCTCGAATCATGCCAAAATGGGCAAATATCAGGATTTCACACTCACCACGATCCATAACAAAATCAATAGCTGTTCCGTCCGTGATATGATACATTTCATCAATGAAGTATGTCCGAGGTTCTGTCCATCCTCCAACTATGTGCTCGTCGAGGCGAAATTGAATGTCATTTGGCGTATGCAACGCAGTAATGAGGAGTACACAGAGGAAGACTATCTTGCAAGAGATCAATACTGCAAGGATGTCATTGAAATCTTGGATAAATTGAACGCTGGCGACTGCACTCTTCGAAAGCTAATTACGAATGAAATCAAGTGAGCAACAATCTGTGTTGTATATTGAGATACAAATTCATGTTGTAGGCTATACGTGTGTGTTTGTCTTTGTCAATAATTTTCGTTATATTTATGTATATCAATAACTAAAAATAAATGCCAATATATATGTATTTGTCACTAATAAAAAATTATAATGGCATAAGAGGTTGGCACGCGCCAATTATTGAGTAACCACAAGGGAGGATTCTTTCTCCGCAGCTTTCCTGTTTTTACGAGTATGTATAATACACGTCGAGGTACTTCCTCGAACTGAATGCGTCATGCAGATGGGGAACGCATAGCACGATGATGCTCTGTAATTATAAATCAAAAAATCGAAAAATGCAGCCAGTGATCACCGATGGCGACAATGATGGCGATGACTTTGTTGATGGTGTCAGTGGGAAGTGCAAACTAAAATAATCATGGGCCTCCTGACGACTTGGCATAGGTTGTGGAATTTTGTGCAGTCCTAATTAGGACGAGGAATTTGTTTATGTTAATTAAATGTCTTGTATCTAAATATTTGTAGCTTAATGTTGTTTTTTAATTTGTGTTGGAATTCAATGTGCAGTAATGTATATATTTTGTAACTAGTTGAAAACTCCTACAATTTGTTGTTTTAAAGGATGTACATACAAATGATACCATCAAAGATGGATGTGGAAATATATTTTCAAAATCAAAACTGTATCTAACCTCTTGTGAAATATTTCAGATTAATTTTCATTGCAGTGGTGTTCGTAAACATGTACAACTTTGTAGCTTAAAATATATTCATTTAAAGTTTTATTTTAACATTTTTATTTTATTTTTATTTTTTTTTTTCAAAGCAATATACCTGATTTTAGCCAACAGACAAACAAGATTAGTTATATATGTGACTACTGATGCGAGAGGTAAGGCGAAAGATGGGTCAAAGAGGTCTTGCAGCATGATTAAACTGCACTGGACTTATGCTTAATCATATGTACGAGTATATGCCGGCTTAAAAACAGAAATAAAATGAAGATATTAAGGAAAAACTAAATGTACAGCTACATTGATTGTTTTCATTTGCATCTATATGTAAGGAGAACTATATACGTATATATATATATATATGTATTTTTTTTAGATGTAAGAGTCAACGTTAAAGTAAATTTGTACTAAACTTGAAGTTCACGTCTGTTATTGCAGTAGTTACGAATGCATGTAGGTAAGATATGCAAAACGCCACAAAGCAAGGAATAATATGATTTTTTTTTTAAAACCCCGGTTTCATTACATTTAAAAAACAAAAAATTGTCAAGTGTCGGTCGGGCCTCGTGCAGTAGTGCCTCGGAACATCATTTTACTGGATTTTTAATTTTGTCCAAAAGTTTAGTTTGTATTTTAACTTCAAATCATGGAAACCGGATGCAGGTGGCTACACGAGGGGACAAAAATTGAGTGTTTTAATATCTTCTAATTGTCCTTCTTATGTATACATCTAACTAAAAGGGCACTTAATAAATTTTGATTAATTTATCTTTGTACATTTGGCTCAATGTGTAAGCAATATTGTCTACAAATTTTAAAAATCAGACTCAAATAAGATAGGAGGAAGTGGTTTTTAGGTCGCTTTTGGGTCATTGTACGAATGATCGCCCGACGCGACGTTCTGAACGAACCCTGTCCGATTTGGCTCAAAATTGGTAGACTTACTCATTGGAGTGGTATGAATCGTAATGAATCGTGTAACGGAACTTAAAAAATTGGAAAAAAAAAGAAATCAAAATTCAAGGTTTTTCTTATATTTCAAAACATCATAACTTTAGCTCAGCTCATCCGAATTTAGTAAAATATACATTGTTAGATTCAGCAAAATGTGAGCTTTCAAGATTTTAGCATCATTTCTATTTTCAAGAACGAAGGATATTCCAGAATGTCCTTTATTTTTTATTTTTTTAATAAATCAAAAAATGGAATTTTGTTTTTTTTTTTCGTAGGTTATAGAGAAATTCGTCCTCTATCCTCATTTCAAATTTGATGTTGAGATCTCTATGGGTTTGGCCAAAATTTCTTATAGGCGGGTAAATAAAAAAACTAAGTGTGCTAGATTTTACTTTACCGGAAATGTCGAAAAATGAACTTGTTTTTTACTTAGTCCAATAGATTACCTCACGCAATCTATTGCGAACGAATCTGCAATTTTTTTTCGGCGCCCTCTTTCCGGAGAGGCGTTTTAAAATAAGTTTCAAAAAGGCCATATAAAATGGTACCAACAATCCAGGAATGGAGCACACAAATTTATACATTATTTTTTTGCTGCAAAGATAAAGAATTAAGTTAATAAATAAAAACAAATTCATCAAAATTGGGGCATGAAAACGGAAGTTATAGTAAAAATAAATATGCCAACGGTCGATCGTATTCCCACCATGCGAGAAAACCTCATAGGAAAATGAGCGCAAGAGAAAAGAAAAAGGAGAATTACATACGTAGTTCCTAAAGAAATTTAGCAATTGAAGATTTGAGAAAATAATAGTAAAAAATTCGGGCAAATTTTATTTGTCTATGAAGTTCCATTATACCCAATCAATATCTAATTCTGCAAAACTTTTTTGCCTTATGACTCGTACCACTCCAATGAGTAATTCTACCAATTTTGAGCCAAATCAGAGGGGGTCGTTCAGAGGTCCCCATATAGGCTTGGCGAGGGATAAGAGAGAGAGAGAGAGTGGAAGATTGGTGTAGTTATGTGAAACTCAGATGTTAGGATTCAGAAAAACTCCTGGCTTTGTTATAGTAATTCACATTAAAAATAAATAGGGGTCGAATGAAGTGGACGTAAGATATACCTTTCTAACATG
This sequence comes from Brachypalpus laphriformis, assembly GCA_945910035.1. NCBI lineage: Eukaryota > Metazoa > Arthropoda > Insecta > Diptera > Syrphidae > Brachypalpus > Brachypalpus laphriformis. The sequence continues at coordinate 44,267,734 of OX246753.1, forward strand.
CTGAAGCTTAATTTGATATGAAAATGCCTTTTTCAAAGAACGCAGATATAGTGGAATTCAATGCCCACTGCATTAATTTTCGCTTGGCTACGTTAGTATACTGCTTTACAGACAGGAGTCATGACTGCGTTTTTGACGCCTTGTACTTTCTTACTTTTGCCCTCGAATCGATGTTAACGTGAATACCTTGCGCGAGCTGCTTCGACGTATTCGGATCACAGGTCGGTAATGAATTTCCAATGTTGGTCAGGACATTGGAATAGAGATGGTGGCGGAGGAGCCCTTAATGTGCCACCGGCAGCGCTCATACTCCCGTAGTGGACTACTGGCACCGGTGTACCCGGCCCCTCGTCAAAGGGGAATAATTAAGGAACTGGCCCTCCAGGTTGGGGGTTGTGCCGTCGGGGTAACTTCCCTACCACGTAAAAAATCGATGGTTCCGAAACCAAAAGCCTCGGATAAGGATGACTCAACTAATGGCGACCCCAGCAAACGAAATAAGGACAACGATCTTCGGATCTGTACGTGGAAGGTTCTGTCCCTTTACAGACCACGTGCAGCCGAACAACTAGCAGAGGCCCTAGACTGCTATAAAGCAGATATTACCGCCACCCAGGAAGTGCGATGGGATGGGCCGGGCAAAAAGAGGATGAAAAACTGTGACATCTACTACGGTGATTGCTACAGAGGCAACAGGCAACGCTTATTCGGATGCGGATTTGTCATACGCGCAGACTTAGGCAAGAAGTCTTAAGCTTCCGATACGTGAGCGAGCGTATTATGACTATTCGGATCAAGGCGAAGTTCGCTAACATAAGCCTAATATGTGTTCATGCCCCCACGGAAGAAAAGGACCCTGCCACCAAAGAGTGTTTCTACGAGCTCCTCGACAAGACATATGAGCAATGTCCTAAATACGACGTTAAAATCGTATTGGGCGATTTTAACGCCAAAATAGGAAAGGAAGACGTCTCTGGTAGGGCAGTCGGTAAGCATAGCCTACACGACACCACGTCTGATAACGGACTAAGGTAAATTGATTTCGCTATGGAGCGAAATGTCACCATAGCAAGCACATGGTTTTCTCATCTCGATATTCATAAGCAGACATGGCGGTCCAATGATCATGTAACGATCAACCAAATTGATCATATTGCGATCGACGCAAAGCATGCCTCCAGTATTCTGGATGTCCGGACCTTCCGAGCGGCCAAAATAGACTCGGATCACTACTTTATTGTAGCCAAGGTACGAATGCGGATATCCCAATCTGAGCAACAAAGAAGAATCACTGTGAGAAAATTTAACGTCGAAAAGCTACAATCGCAAGAGACCGCCAGACTCTTCGCTGAACGCGTATCCCGAAATCTCTCAATCACCCCTATGCCGCCAGCATCAAGTGCCGAAAACCAGTGGCAACGCTGCCAACATGCCATCAGAAACGCCGCGACTGATGTGCTGGGTCTCGCTCGCCCACCACCGCGAAACCCGACGAAGACCAACATCCCGCTGTCAGGCAGAATGAACCATTCAACATAGACGATGATAGTCAAAATTTCCGTCCACCTGACCAAAACGAAATGAGGATAGCAATATCCAAGCTAAAATCGAAAAAGGCTGCTGGACCTAACGGCTTACCGGCCGAACTTTTCAGGGCAGCTGGTGATGAATTGGTAGAGTGCATACACCAACTCATCTCTAAGATTTAGTCAGACGAGTGTATGCCTGATGAATGGAACCTCAGCATCATTTGCCCGTTCCACAAGAAAGGAGACCCCTCAACTGCGCCAATTATAGTGGCATCAGTCTCCTCAACATCGCATATAAGATCTTTTCTGCGATATTGTGTGAACGCTTGAAACCTTTTATGAACAGCCTGATTAGACCCTATCAGTGCGGTTTCAGGCCAGGAAAGTCCACCATCGATCAAATCTTCACACTTCGGCAGATCCTGGAGAAAACCCAAGAATTCCAAATCGATACTCACCACCTCTTTATCGATTTCAAGGCCGCCTATGACAGCATCTATAGAGAAGAGCTTTATAGAGCCATGTCTAGTTTTGACATCCCTGCCAAACTTGTCCGCCTGTGCAGGCTGACGATGGATAACGCTCGCTGCTCCATCAAGGTCGGTAATGACCTCGCCGAGACCTTTGATGTCAAAAAAGGCTTTAGACAAGGTGACGCGCTGTCATGTGACTTCTTCAATATTGTACTTGAACGGATTGTACGGAACTTACAAGCCAACACCGGAGGCACAATCTATTACAAGTCTGTACAACTGCTTGCATACGCCGACGATATAGACATTATCGGAAGAACTCAGCGGGCTGTCACCGGTGCGTTTGCAAGCATTGAGGCGGAAGCGGCCAAAATGGGTTTAGCGATAAACGAGGGCAAACCAAGTATATGCTGTCAACAAAAAGGGAAAGCCAACACCGACGAATTGGACAAAATGTCACCGTGGGCAGTTATAACTTCGAGGTAGTAAGGGACTTTGTCTACATTTGCTCTGCTATAAATTCTACAAACAACATCAGTGCAGAAATCAAGCGAAAAATAACTCTTGCCAATCGCTTTTTTTTTGCGCTTATAAGGCAATTCAACAGTAAAGCCCTATCTCAAACAACTAAGGAGATTTGTATAAGACCCTGATCATCCCAGTCCTGCTTTATGGTGCTGGAACATGGACTTTATTAAAAGAGGATGAAGATATCCTTGGTCGCTTCGAGAGAAAAATTCTTCGTAAGATTTCACTGGTCAACCAAAAAACACTTTTTGCATGTAACATGAAAACGTTTGTCTGGTTATGTTTAGGACAGTTATAAGGATAATAGAAATAAAATTAAAATGATTCCAATACGAATAGTGTTGTTGTAATTTAGATTTTATTGAATTTTAGAAATGTCCAGTTTTAAGCACCAAAACGAAGTTATTTCCTTAAAATGTAACATAATTATAAATGTAGCTTTATGATTTTCTTCTATATTTTGCTTCAGGGACATCTCGTTTTAATGTCCAGCAGTAATCCGCTAGCATACGTGGACTCCACTTGCCCTGGTACCGCTTTTCTATGGTATAAATGTCTTGGTGGAATCTTTCACCGTGTTCATCGCTAACGGCGCCCAAATTTTCAGGAAAGAAGTCTAAATGTGAATGAAGAAAATGTATTTTCAACGACATATTAGAACCCAAAGCCTTATAAGTAGATAACAGCTCCGCGACAATATTTTCATAGTCACTTGATCGGTAATTTCCTAGAAAATTTGAAGTTATTTTCATGAAAGATTCCCAAGCTGATTTTTCCATATCACTAAGCTTTTCTTTAAAAATATCATGTTTCATCAATTGCCTGATTTGAGGGCCAACAAATATGCTCTCTTTAATTTTTGCCTCACTCAGCTTTGGAAATTTTTCTTTCAAATATAAAAAGCCGTCACCACTTCTATCCATAGCCTTCACGAAGTTTTTCATGAGCCCAAGTTTTATGTGTAAAGGTGGTAAAAATACGTTAACAGGCTGCACCAATGGAGGATTTTTAATATTTTTTTGTCCTGGAATAAGAGATTGCCTTTTGGGCCAGTTTTTCTTAACATAATGATTTTGTCGGTCTCAGCTATCCCACTCACAAATAAAACAACAGTATTTTGTATACCCAAGTTGTAATCATAAAATTAGGGCAATCACCTTCAGATCTCCACAAACTTTCCAGTGATGTTCGTTATATTGAATTTTTTCCAAGATAAATTTAATAGTTTCATAACACTCTTTCATGTTCGAAGCCTCACCTATTGGTATAGATGGAAGTTTGTTGCCGATATGTTAAAGAACAGCCTTCAAACTTGCTTTTGAACCATAGATAAATAAACGCAACTCTTCTGCCTTATATTCTATACCCAAGACAGTCATTACGCCATGGACATTATTACAAAATACCAGCTGATCAGCTTGTGAAAAAAAAATGTTCAGCTCTTTATCTCGATTACGAAAGTAACATACTTTTGTTTTTGGTTGCAATAAATTCCATCCCTTTAATCGAGAGCCTAAAAGTTCTGCCTGTTGTTTGGGCAAATTTAAGTCACGTACCAAATCATTGAGATCTCCTTGAGATATTAGGTGTGGCTCATTAGATGAGGAGGCTTGTTCAAAGTCTGGATCTAATGTCTCGTTTTCGGTTGTTTCTGGTGTAGCGGCCAGATCGGGAATTTCAGGTGGTTCTGGCACAGGCAGTTCTTCACTATGAAGGGTCGGTCTTCTAGCCAATGGCAGATCAGGATACTTAATTTTACGTTTTATTTTAATTGTAATACCTTTTGTATTAGTCAGACAAAAATAACAATCTGATAGGTGGTTCGTTGGTTCACTCCAAATCATAGGTATTGCAAAAGGCATAGATCGAGATCTTCTCGCCCATCCAGCAAGAAGACCCACACATGTAACACAACAGATGTGTGGAACCCATGCTTTGTCTTGTTGTCCGATGAAAAAGCCAAAATACTGTTTATATAGCTTAGTTACTAATGGTGTCAAATTCCTTCGCTGAGTTTTAAAAGTAATGTCGCCACAAATGTAGCAAAACTTGTCGGGATCATTTTGACACTTTCTTGACATTATTTAAGAATCACTTAACACAAAAAACAGAAAAACACACTACGCTCTTCAAATGAAACAAAACTTTAGAATGCGACAATGAAGCAAAAACGGCTTTTTTAGTTTTGTTGGGAGTAGCTGTAACATGAAAACGAGACCTGATGGAAAAAAAATAAATATGGCGGCAAGCTGAGTGTAGGCGGGTAATTCAAAATTAGTAAGCACTTTTCTTGTTACAAAAATTTGTTGACCAGTGTTTTCGGTCCCGTTTGCATTGTCGGGTTTTGGATGAGAATATTCAATCACGAACTATACAAGCTGTACAGCGACATCGACCTAGTCAAAAAACTGCGTATTGGATGTCTGAGATGGCTAGGACATGTAGAGCGAATGGACACCAACGCTCCGGCCCGCAGAGTCTTCGAATCTAGTCCCGAGAGACGACGCAGTAGAGAGAAAAATCGCCGTAGGTGGCGCGCACAAGTTCAAGGGGACCTCGACCAACTTGGAGTGCGCAACTGGAGGCAATTAGCTAAAGACCGAACTAAATGGGGAGGCTTGTTGGTTGAGGCCCAGGTTCACCCCGAACTGTAGCGCCACCTAAGTAAGTAAGTAATGATGTTAATACCAATATTGGAATTGCGTTGGGTGGACATTCACTGCCACTGGAACTCCACAATTTAGCCCCCTTATCAAGATGTCATTAATGAGTAGGCGAGTCAGGACCGATGTCGTCTGTGAAATAATGGTTGTTTGTCAAATCGCCCAAAATGCAAAAAACGGAAAAAATGTCAAATCACCCAAAAAAGAGGTTGGGCTATTTAACATTTTTATTTTTTGGGCCATTTGACATGATGTCAAAAACCGAAAAAAGTGATTTCGGGCGATTTTGTGTTTCGGCTATTAGCGAATCTGTGTCATATCGCCCAAATCTGGAAAATGTCACATCGACCAACATTTCTGGGCAATTTAACACTATGACAGATCGACCAAGAAATGAAATGTCAAATCACCCAAAACAGAAATGGGCGTTTTATCGGAATTTGAAAATACCAACACATAAATAATAATAATATTTGGCGCAACAGCTCTTTAAGTGCCAGGGCCTAGCTTCTCGCAACCACTCATGTTGTGTGCGTTATAATTTTCACACGAATGGAACGGACATACATTTTAGTGCCGTTTCCGAACGGCGATTTGAGATGCTTTTTCGTGACAGCAATACTCTCGGATGTTTGTCAGACGCTCGCGAGAGTTGGGCCCGTGAAAAAACTTTTTGGATGTTTTCTGGGATTCGAACTTGGAATTTCATGTGCAGTGATCCGACACACTAACCACTTACGCCACGGCGCCCACTACCAACACAAGGTAAAAAAAAGACGACCATAGACCAAATTAAAAAAGGTTGAAAATATTTTTGTTCCGGAATTATTGGCGCAGGGATATTAGTCCCCGGGGCATCAGTCCCACCGCTTCGGGACAAAATAATGGGAACCTTTCAAGGAAAACAACGCAACGCAATCGCGCGCGGACCGCGCCCCTCCCCCGAGCGATTTTTTTTCCCCGTAACTGTAAGTGGGAGCCTGACAAAGCAACCAGTGCGATTGACGTCGTAAGTAAGGCTCAATGCAACTTACGTTTTTTTTTTGTAATATATCCATTTCTTCAATCCTTCATTTCCTATTAATGGATATAATATGAGCGCAAGGACATATGCATGTCAAGATTTTTTTTCAAAATTACCAAATTTCTCCAGCAAGCAGGAACTTGAACTTGAATTTTTATTGAGACATAAATACAACATTTTTTTTTTTTTTCATAAGTTACAATATTTTCAGTATAGCCGACTTAAATTAGTTATATCTGGCTTAAGCTTAATAATTCAAAAAAAGTATTCATTACCTATAACTCGGATGTATATATGTTAGTATAATATGTTATTATATCTTTAGTTTGTCTATGCTTGCTCCCGGCATAATTTCACAACATGACTTTTATTGCCAACTTAAAACTAATGACTAGAACTAAATTAAAACAAAACAGATAACTTGGTATCGCAAAATAAAAGTATTGGCTTAATGAATATAAGTCAAATTTATATTAAATGAGCATCATACAATTTGTTCACAGATACTTAGTTCATTATAATACGTAAAATATATAGGAACAAGTCAGGCGAAAATCATATGATCTATCATAATGACACTGTTTCTTTTAAAATGACATGAACAAAAATATGGATGCCAACGCACACTAGCATTGGCAACAGCGAAAACACGCCCACATTCCCATCCATGTGAATCAATACCCTTTCGGATTTTGTGGACCTAATTTTATTTAAAAGAAACGGCCATTATTCGGACAAGTGTAAACAAGTAATTTGTTAAATAACTATCCTCTCAAGTTGGGCAGCGAGGCTTTCTCATAAAAAGGTAAAGTGGGGGCACTATTTAATGTAAATTGTAGCGTAGAGCGTGATCTATCGTGCGAAAGATTGAAGGGGGAGAGGTAATAATGATCGTGGACACTTTCGTTTACATTTGCATCCCACAACGCCTTAATAAGCGGATTAGGATGGGATGCGGTAGCCTGCAATCTTTTCTGTAGGCTTTCGGTGATATAAGCTATGAGGGGAGTAACTTTGGTTATATTGTGTAATGTTCGATTTGAGTACCATTTTTTATTCGGTTTCCGATATTTACCGCAACAAAATCTTAAAATCTTTCCTTCAAAAGTTCCAAGTTCTTTTGCTGCAGTAGGCGAAATAGTAAACCAAGAACCAAACCCGTATGCAATGATTGGCCTAATAAGGGTTTTATACATAAGAATTTTAGTTTTATATGACAAGTTTTTCGAGGAAAGTAACTGTTTCAGAATGGAAGTAGCTGTTCTTGCTTTAATTAAGATTTTTCTAGCGTGGACGTTAAACATAAATCTATTTTGAAAATATATGCCCAAGTATTTCATTTCCGTTTTTAAGGGTACGGATTCGCCCAGTAATTGTAAAGAAAGTGCTTTACTTTCTTTTACCGCTAAACGGTGCCCTTTTCCGTAGGCGTTTCTGAAACAAGTTAATCCACATTTCTCTGTATTTATATTCAAACCCCAGGAACTCAGGTAAGATGTTAGTAACGGCAATGATTCTTTAATTTTATTTAACGCAGCTTGAGGCCTTACAGCTGCAGCTAGAATAATAGTGTCATCAGCGTACAATATAGCTTCAGGGCCATCTGTAATTGGCCTATTAAAGGGAAAGTCTTGAAGGAATATATTAAACAATTTAGGGCCCAGTATTGATCCTTGGGGAACGCCCGAAAGAACTGGAAATATTTCTGACTGCTCCGACCCAATACATATGCGAGCACTTCTTGAACTGAGAAAGCTATTTATTAGGCGTATGAGTGCCACTGGAAAATTTAGCCTTATTAATTTATAGATCAGCCCTTTATGCCAAATAGAATCAAATGCTGCTTGCAGGTCGATATCTAAGACTACCGTACATTTCTTTTGCCTCAAATTGTTTACAATCTTATCACCAAGGAATAACAATGCATGCTCCGTTGAATGTCCTCTCCTAAAACCAAACTGGTTATTTGGAATTATACCGAATTCTTCGCAGAAATTGTCTATGCTATCAGCTAACACCCGCTCAATTAGTTTTCCTACATTAGAGAGCAGTGAAATTGGCCGGAATTCTTTTATATTCTTTGCGCTTCTTTTCTTAGGTATTGGTAAGATTTTTGATTCTTTCCAGATTTTAGGAAAGTAGCCATTATTAATACAATGGTTGAATATGTGCGAAAGAGTAACGTCTAATGAATGGGGGCATTTACGTAAAACAAAGTTTTGGATCTGATCAGGACCAGATGACCTTTTGTTGTTGAGACCAATTCTATGCAAGTTGACTTTTTCTGGTGTAGTGAATGGTGACGCAACGTGACTAGAGATAGTGCTGGACGGTGAAAAGCAAGTGAGATTAGAATTCGATTGTGTGGTATTGAATTCGCTGAACGTTGAAAGGATTTGACTGGTCAAATTTTGGTTGAAATTAGGTATTTTCTCAGCGTAGACGTCGCAGTACAAGGTTTTGAAAGTATTGAGCTTCGTCTCAACATCAACCAATTCCTGTCCATTGTAAATTAGAGCGTCTTTGACGATATCAGTTCCGAAATATTTTCTTCCTGTTATTCTGTCTATTTCTTTAAAAGCTTGAGGAGAAGGTCTTATTTTCCTCAAACGTGACCTGAATGCGTTGTCAATATCTAATTTTACCCTTTCTCTAATGATCTTATTTAGGCACTGTATCATGGAATGAAGATCCTGATACTCCCTATTTGTTCTGTTAAGGTTTCGGTTAAAAATTCTTTTCAGTTTCCTAAGCCAAGTACTCCGAATTTTTATAAGACGTTTGGTAAATATCGAGATATCATCATATTTTGAATCTTTTGAATTTCGAATAACTGAGTTGTTTTGAATGCTAGAAATAATTTTCCCGTTGACTTCGCTTATTAGTGCATCTACTTCTGAGTTAGAAATATTTCTTTTCGTTGGAATTCTTACCCTTGAAAGGTTATTATGAAGTTCACTTCTAAAAATATCCCAATTAGTGTTTTTGAAACTTGTATAGCTAATTGGTGGTGTCAAAATGGGGTGAACATTAAAAATGTCTAATATTATTTCTATTCCGAAGTGATCGGAAGGTGTAGAAAATGTTATACACGGATTACTTCCGGTTTGTGTAGCATTTAGTGAGCATGAAATTAGAAATAGATCCAGGATAGAGGATGACCTAGGGAATGTTGGACTAAAAGGAGATACTAAGTCGAGCTGGATAAAAGGACCATTGTAGAACCAGTTGTTCAATACGTTCCCATTGACATTACTAGTAGTGTCACCACAATTTGGGTGTCGAGCATTGAAATCACCTCCAATTATGATCGCATCGAAAGTATTTGCAATGTTATGGAGTCTATCAAGTTCGCTGGAAAGATTTTGTCCAGCGCCCGATGGTATATAAATACTTCCTAGAAGTATTCGTTTGATAACTCCTGCAGCATTTCGACACATTAAAGCGCCTAGGCAAACTGAGAATATAGAACTATGGAAAGGAACTTTGGTCAGTTTAAACTTTTGGTCAATAACGATGGCAGTTCCCCTGCCATCGTCGTTTCTTATAATGTTGTAACCCTCGAATGAGGGTCTGTGTCTTTCACTTAACCTAGTCTCCGATAAGAAACATATTTGTGGCTTACGACTTTTTAAAACTTCAAATAATGCTAATCTTCTATCATGAGATATTATGGAATTTATATTAATCGAAATTGTTTTTAATGTCATGGATTGCATCATATTGCAATAGAGGCAACGAATTCAAGATATGCGAACATCTTTTCTTCTTTCGATTGCAGTTTCTGATAATTAGGCCAGAATTGCCTAATTTTGTAAAGAAGGTCTGTGAGAGATATATTAAATAAGTTTTTTGCTTCATTTAGAAAGTCACTAATGTTGTTGGGCTTAGGATCCAATTCATTAGAACAGGCGTTGTTAATTAGATTTTGGTTGCTTATTGTTTGATTCTGTCGATTAGGGGGGTTCCTTGCTATGTCAGCGAACGAAATATTGGTATTGGTGAATGCATTAATTGACTCCTGCACTTGAGTTCTAGTTCTGTTGGCTAGATATTTTGCTTTTTGGGCCAACATTGCGTGCTTTTCCTTATATTTTTGATATGCAGAGCATCCCTGATAACTAGCAGAATGTCCCACCGAGTTGCAATTCACACATTTCGGTATGGGAATTTGTTGATTATTCTCCTTAAGAGCTTTAAAGGAATTAATACAAACCTCGGAATCATGAGATTCGCTGCATAGAACACATCGGCTTTCATAAGCACAACATTCTCCTGTATGCCCAAACCTTTGGCACCTATAACAACGTATGACTGTTTTGTTGTGTTTCTTTTCCCAATGAACACGTTGATGCAACAAATATCTTATGTGCGTAAGGCTTTTTGGGGATTCGCCTACTTCTAACTGAACAATAAAAATGTTTAGCTTTAGCCCTGACTCTTTGGTTTTAAGAGTAGTAAAAGGAGATATCTTACTAATTTTAACATTCGGAGCCGCTTCACTCAATGCGCGTCTAATTGCCTCTACAGAAGTATCTCCGTCAACCCCCTTCAAAAGGATAGATACACGCTTTGTTTCTTTGGGTGAAAAAGAGAAAGCCCCTATGCCTGTCCCACGTATTTTTTCAATTATTAATTTATGAACACCCGCATGATCCACATAGACTTTAGTTTTTCTGTAACCTAAATTTACAAATTCGTGTCTTAGATTAGAAACCTGACATTCAGAAGCTGCGAGATTTAATACATCATTTATTAAACTACAATTAGCACCGAATATATAAATAGGTGGACAAAAAGATTTCTTGCTTACAATACGATTTGCACTGTCCTGAGTAGTTTGTTGATCTGCGTTTGACAAGTTGTTGTTTAGAGAATCAGTGACACTTCTTTTCGCGCCTTTTTTTGGTTTTTTACTATCGGGTAAGGCTGAAGATGATGGGTCCATCTCAGATAATATAGCGAATGGATTATTTGATAGATTTGATTGAGTAGGTGATCCAGGATCATCATTTCGCCTTCTCTTATTTTTGCCATAGTTATTGGCCGCGTGCTTTAGGTTAGTGATCACTGTGGTCCAGTCACTTTGGTTGACAGCTTCATCATGCTTTCGTCGGTGTATTTATTATTATATGATAAATTGGTAATGGTGGGAGGTATATTCCCGCATTTATCTATCGTATTAGTAGACATTTGAAGACTTTTGAACAAAATATGATTGTTTTGAGTTTGTATTTCACTTGGGTTAGTAGAAAATTGGGTACTACTTTCTTGCACTGTGTGCTCCAGAATACATTCTGGAGCGCAATTATTTTTTTCACTATTTTCCACCTTTGTTTTGTTTTTATAAGAGTCACTATCTCAACAAAATATTATTTGGGCAGTATAACTGCCCAAAGTTATAGATGGAAATCGATTTTATTTAGGTTGCTGGAATTTGCTGCACACACAGTATGTAGATCACTTGCGTTCGACACGGCGGCTAAGGTCGCAAGCAGGATTTAGGGTTAAACCTTCATTTTGTGGTTCTAAGCAAAATGTAAAAAGTCTCCATCGATCCGAAAGCCACAAAAAAATTCACGCTGGGTCAAAGGTCTTACTTACTTACTTAGGTGGCGCTACAGTTCGGGGTGAACCTGGGCCTCAACCAATAAGCCTCTCCATTTAGCTCGGTCTTTAGCTAATTGCCTCCAGTTGCGCACTCCAAGTTGGTCGAGGTCCCCTTGAACTTGTGCGCGCCACCTACGGCGATGATTCCCTCTACTGCGTCGTCCCTCCGAGTTAGATTCGAAGACTCTGCGGGCCGGAGCGTTGGTGTCCATTCGCTCTACATGTCCTAGCCATTTCAGACGTCCAACACGCAGTTTTTTGACTAGGTCGATGTCGCTGTACAGCTCGTATAGTTCATGATTGAATCTTCTCCTCCAAAACCCGTCAACGCAAACGGGACCGAAAATCTTACGAAGAATTTTTCTCTCAAAGCGACCAAGGATATCTTCATCCTCTTTTAATAAAGTCCATGTTTCAGCGCCGTAAAGCAGGACTGGGATGATCAAGGTCTTATATAGAGTCTCCTTAATTGTTCGAGATAGGGCTTTACTGTTGAATTGCCTTATAAGCCCAAAAAAACAGCGATTGGCAAGAGTTATTCTTCGATTAATTTCTGCACTGATTTTGTTTTTCGAGTTTATAGCAGAGCCAAGGTAGACAAAGTCCCTTACTACCTCGAAGTTATAGCTGCCCACGGTGACGTTTTGTCCAATTCGTCGGTGTTGGTTTTCCCTTCTAGTTGACAGCATATACTTGGTTTTGCCCTCGTTTATCGCCAAACCCATTTTGGCCGCTTCCGCCTCAATGCTTGCAAAAGCACCGGTGACAGCCCGCTGAGATCTTCCGATAATGTCTATATCGTCGGCGTATGCAAGCAGTTGTACAGACTTGTAGTAGATTGTGCCTCCGGTGTTGGCTTGTGAGTTCCGCACAATCCGTTCAAGTACAATATTGAAGAAGTCACATGACAGCGCGTCACCTTGTCTAAAGCCTTTTTTGACATCAAAGGTCTCGGTGAGGTCATTACCGACCTTGATGGAGCAGCGAGCGTTATCCATCGTCAGCCTGCACAGGCGGACAAGTTTGGCAGGGATGTCAAAACTAGACATGGCTCTATAAAGCTCTTCTCTATAGATGCTGTCATAGGCGGCCTTGAAATCGATAAAGAGGTGGTGAGTATCGATTTGGAATTCTTGGGTTTTCTCCAGGATCTGCCGAAGTGTGAAGATTTGATCGATGGTGGACTTTCCTGGCCTGAAACCGCACTGATAGGGCCCAATCAGGCTGTTGATAAAAGGTTTCAGGCGTTCACACAATATCGCAGAAAAGATCTTGTATGCGATGTTGAGGAGACTGATGCCTCTATAATTGGCGCAGTTGAGGGGGTCTCCTTTCTTGTGGATCGGGCAAACGATGCTGAGATTCCATTCATCAGGCATACACTCGTCTGACCAAATATTAGAGATGAGTTGGTGTATGCACTCTACCAATTCATCCCCAGCTGCCTTGAAAAGTTCAGCCGGTAAGCCGTCAGGTCCAGCAGCCTTGTTCGATTTTAGCTTGGATATTGCTATCCTCACTTCGTTTTGGTTAGGTGGACGGAAATTTTGACTATCATCGTCTATGTTGAATGGTTCATTCTGCCTGACAGCGGGATGTTGGTGTTCGTCGCCGTTATACTACTTTATTATTATATTATATTATTCTACTACGAGGTTTCCATTTTCATCTCTACAGGTTTCTGTACGGGTATTACTTCTCTGACACGTTCTCTTTACCTTTTGGTAAAACTTCCGTACATTGTTCCTGGAGTATAGGCTCTCGATACTCTCAAACGCGCGCTTCTCATGCTCTTTCTTCTTCTTTTGGAGAAGCCGATGTTCTTCCCGCCTCTTTTGCTCGTAGAGCTCACGAGCAGCTCTCGTCTTCCTTTGCAGCGCCGCTTTGTATGCCTCTTGTTTTGCTGCATGCACTCGCCGGCATTCTTCGTCAAACCAGGGGTTTCGCGGTGGTGGTCGAGCGAGACCCAGCACATCAGTCGCGGCGTTTCTGATCGCATGTTGGCAGCGTTGCCACTGGTCTTCGGTACTTGATGCTGGCGGCAAAGGGGTGATTGGGAGATTTCGGGATACGCGTTCAGCGAAGAGTCTGGCGGTCTCTTGCGATTGTAGCTTTTCGACGTTAAATTTTCTCACAGTAATTCTTCTTTGTTGCTCAGATTGGGATATCCGCATTCGTACCTTGGCTACAACAAGGTAATGATCCGAGTCTATGTTGGCCGCTCGGAAGGTCCGGACATCGAGAATACTGGAGGCATGCCTTGCGTCGATCGCAATATGATCAATTTGGTTGATCGTGACATGATCATTGGACCGCCATGTCTGCTTATGAATATCGAGATGAGGAAACCATGTGCTTGCTATGGTGACATTTCGCTCCACAGCGAAATCAATTAGCCTTAGTCCGTTATCAGACGTGGTGTCGTGTAGGCTATGCTTACCGACTGCCCTACCAAAGACGTCCTCCTTTCCTATTTTGGCGTTAAAATCGGCCAATACGATTTTAACGTCGTATTTAGGACATTGCTCGTATGTTCTGTCGAGGAGCTCGTAGAAACACTCTTTGGTGGCAGGGTCCTTTTCTTCTGTGGGGGCATGAACACATATTAGGCTTATGTTAGCGAATTTAGCCTTGATCCGGATAGTCATAATACGCTCGCTCACGTGTCGGAAGCTTAAGACTTCTTGCCTAAGTCTGCCGCGTATGACAAATCCGCATCCGAATAAGCGTTGCCTGTTGCCTCTGTAGCAATCACCGTAGTAGATGTCACAGTTTTTCATCCTCTTTTTGCCCGGCCCATCCCATCGCACTTCCTGGATGGCGGTAATATCTGCTTTATAGCAGTCTAGGGCCTCTGCTAGTTGTTCGGCTGCACCTGGTCTGTAAAGGGACAGAACATTCCACGTACAGATCCGAAGGTCGTTGTCCTTATTTCGTTTGCTGGGGTCGTCATTAGTTGAGTCATCCTTATCCGAGGCTTTTGGTTGTTTCGGAACCATGCGGTTTTTACGTGGTAGGGAAGTTACCCCGACGGCACAACCCCTAACCTGGAGGGCCAGTTCCTTAATTATTCCCCTTTGACGAGGGGCCGGGTACACCGGTGCCAGTAGTCCACTACGGGAGTATGAGCGCTGCCGTTGGCCCATTAAGGGCTCCTCCGCCACCATCTCTATTCCAATGTCCTGACCAACATTGGAAATTCCTTACCGACCTGTGATCCGAATACGTCGAAGCAGCTCGCGCAAGGTATTCACTAAGTTCAACCTAACTGGAACTATAGACGCCACCGTTGACTCCGTCTAGGGAATTCGTCCGCTGCCGCCTGGAACAGGAAGAAGTGCTCTAGTGAGAAAAGCACTCTTCCCCCCCTCTCTCATCTGCTGCCACCAAGAATCCGCCAAACGGGGTTGGTTACCCATTTCTTGGATTAAGGTACTAGGCACCCGGCTGTCACCGCGTGGAGGTAGAGAGTAGGAGTTGGTAGGCCTCAGCTGAGTGAAAAGGGGTCAAAGGTCGGTAAGATTGTTTTTCGTGCATGTTTCGTTAACGGTCACTATTACAGAAAAAAATATGAAAAATCAAGTTTGTAGTTGAAGAAATTTACTACGAAAAGACATTTTAACTTTTATTCGAAAGAGTAAGTGTTTTAGAGATAATTAGATTTACAGAGTTATAACCTTTGTATTTCTTATGAAATATGTTGTTTACGTTCACAGTATTATCGATGTTCAGGAGATCGGGAATTAACAATTTGATGACAATTTTCCTTAAACATTTATCCGCACACAAGTAAATAATTTGTAATTTACTTTCCTATTCCAAAATTGTGTACTTAAAAGTATTTAAAGCTCAAGTGTTTGCCAGACGTTATCGAGCACTGTGAGTAGATTATTCGGTTAACCGTTTGTATATATTACGCAGCAGACGAGATTAATCCCATAACCATTTGAGTATATAGGTAATTTATATAAGAATGTCTATATAAAGTTATGTTTTTAAAACAAATTACGTATCCTTCAAATACAAAGCTAATTAGAACAAAAACATTCTAACAATGTCTTGCACGCCTTTGTAGGACATCACTTTTAATGACCTAAACCCACTTAGTGACTGCTGGCAATTTGCATTAAATTAAATTTCCTAAATCATCTTCCTCTCAACAAAAAAATTAACAAACAATTCAGATACTATTGTTCGTGCCTGTGATGCCATTTTCGGATGATACACAAGAACGCCTTGTTAATTAAGTGCAAGTGTGGCACGTAATTCTGTCCAATTATTGATGAGCGACAGAACACGACCTCCTTTATTCATCATAGCTTTAGTGTTATAATTTAAAATGCGTATTCATTCAGAAGATACTTGCATAGCTATTTTTAGAAGTAATTACAAAATAAATAAAATACTGACGTCTTGGTCCAACAGGTTGTTTTTTATTTCTTGCTGCTAATTGCAGTTGTACCGAAAATACATATCATACACATGTCCATCGCAGAGCTGAATTTCTCTCTAATGAGGGACATGTTCGACTTTTGTACTTCAGTGAACATAAAAACGAAGAGTATAATTAACAATGAACTTCGGTTTAATTATAATAGCCTTGAGCAATTATTAAGTAAGAAGTTAAGAAAAATATATATATATTTTTTAAATCAGGAAAGAAAGTAATTGTACTTATTATATTATTATAGACATGATTATGGACATTGACATATGTTTGATCTGTGAAACTCACCTGACGAAACTATCGCGTGTAAACATTACTGGCTACAGTGCCTATCCCGCTTATCAGCCGTCGGAAAGGGCCAGAGGCGGATCGTCCTTATTCATAAAAGATTGCATCGTACACTCTGTAGAAATTATAATAGAACGTGAGACAATGCAAGTGAGCACTTTTCGTGTGAAAAATAGACACTACTCTTTTAATATCTTGAAAAAAATGATTTTATAAATATCTTCAAACCAAATTTTATTATTGGTGGTGATTTTAGTGCAAAACATACCTTTTGGGGCTCAGCGTGCATCTCACAAAAAGACAGAGTACTTTACAACGCTTGCATGCAATACAGTTGCGACTTTAACTCGACTGGTAAACCAACATATTGGCCGACTGATACCAACAAAATACCCGATCTGACGGATTTCTTTGTTGTAAAAGGAATACCAGACTACTGTATTAAAATTGACGAAAGTTTTGATCTCTCCTACGATCATTCTCTTATCATTTTAATGATGAGCGAACACCTAATTAAAAAAGATGTATCTGCTACACTAACCAGCAGAAATCCAAATCCAAACATGCAATAAACTGTAGCTGGAGAGGTATCCTGATCAGGGGAAATATTGCGCTGATTAGGATGTACGAGATCTTTGAAGCCGTCATCAGGTCAATCATGTGCTACGCGCCACAAGTCTGCCGCAAGTTGGATGAGATATAAAAAGTACTCAGATACTTCA
The DNA here is from genome assembly GCA_945910035.1 of Brachypalpus laphriformis. Taxonomy (NCBI): domain Eukaryota; kingdom Metazoa; phylum Arthropoda; class Insecta; order Diptera; family Syrphidae; genus Brachypalpus; species Brachypalpus laphriformis. The sequence goes on from OX246753.1 coordinate 44,285,018, forward strand.
TTAAAAACATTTCCAGACTGCCAGAAAACACCCCGACTACGGTATGCTCCATATGGAAACTGGTCTACCACCGCTATACATTCACACTCTGAGATTGCATTTCTTATACAAGTATATACGTACTAAAAATCATTCGACAACCAAGTTATCGGCTCCCAAATAAGATTGTTACCCATCTTAAAAGCAGAAGTTTCCAATTCTTTGCTCTTATTATTAAAGGTCGAGGAAGACACACGTGAAACGTTCAGAGCACAAAGCCAGCAAAGCGAAACAAGAAATACATATAAAGTTCTTCAGCACGACCTTTATGATAAGAACTACAATATTTCCATGATCGTTACAGCTTGGATGTAATTTCAACAATTTTTAAAACCAGGGGTGAACTGTTACGCTTGAATTATCTGCCACACAGATTCGAAGGAAATGCTGAATGATAAAAAATATTCAAAGAGCTAGAGAAGAGGTTCATAATTTCATTGCAATCTGTCCTATACTCGGCGCAATCAGAAGATCCAGTTGGGGGAAAAATACTGTCACGTCGGAAGAAATCATTTGCGTTTTAAATTGTGAAAATTGGACTGTCCTCTACAATTACATAAAACACAACTAAGGTAATAAATAAGGTATAAGGCGATATACAGAGAGACGAAGCAGCACTATCTTCTTAATATTCCCAGCAGAAACTAGAATTCAAAATCATTGACAAAATTATGGAGGAATTGGATGCAATTAATGGCAATCAGTGTAAAATATGTTAAGGCCCAGGTCCACCCCGGACTGTAGCGCCATTTAAATAAGTAAGTAATTCAAAATCTGAAGGAAGTTATAAACGCCAAAGCTAAAAGAACACTTCTGCGGTGTTCTTAACCTCGACGAAGAATTTCTCCTCAGTTTCACTCCGTTCGTCGTAGATAAGGTTTAACTTTTTGAACCTTTTAAACTATTTTACCATCGATTTTTGTTTGAAACGACCAAAGTTTAAATGGTTACCGCTGTCAATTTGCTTAAATTATTAGTAATGAAACACAACAGTGCTGTCGTTTGAGCAATTTTAGTAGTAAAAAAATGCGTGTTGAAATGTGAAAGTATCTGCGAAGTTACTCCCTTCAATGGGGGGCAATGGATAATGGATGTTTGAGTATAACTCCCAATTTGGCAATAGTATTGACATTGACCTGCACTGGTATCATACAGACTTATTAGTTATTATCAATTTTAACTTTCCTGGACTAAACACTTAAAAGAACAACACAATTTTAGCTCACATGCTTCTCTGGCAATGCTTGGTTGGTTGGTTCGTTGGTTTAGGATCGGCGCTCGATGAGGATGTACTTAGACCAGAGAGTAGGTCCATCGTACTACCGATGTGTAAGGCGGGTGGGTTATCCTCTTACTCTTGGAACCAGTTGCTTCGTTGAGTGAAGGCGTGAATTTTAGCCGTGCAGGCGTTGCCGAGATTATTAAGATCATTGTAGAAGTATTCACCCAGAGTGGCCTTCCTGATGTTGGTGAGCGCAGGACAGGCGCACAGGAGATTACTGACGGTCTCTTCTTCCTCTTTATCTCTGCAGCTTCTGCAGAAGTCATTATGAGGGATACCTAATCTTTGAGCATGTCTTCCTATGACGCAGTGTCCAGTGAGGACATTTGTTATTTTTGAGAGGGTTCCTCTCTTGTGCTTCAAGAGTCCGATGGACCTGGATTTATTGAGTGTCGGCCAGAGCTGTCTGGCGGTATAGTGCACAATTGAATGAGGAGATTATTATGCAATTAAGACATACGAGTATGTCTACTTGGATAAAACGTTATTAAATTGAGAAACTGCCCCTGGGGCATGAAGAGTACGAAAACGTTGAAAAGGTTTTGCGGTATTTCATTAAATGACTCCTTAAGCTGCCTTACTCCCGAATTACACAGTTTATCCCCAGAGAGGGCTGACCCCATTATTTATAGACACATTAGAAAGGAATATGGATTTAGATGTAGTCAAAGTAATGTAACTAGAAGATGGGAGGCTTTCGAAACTTGTGGCTTTGGAATCCGCGAGGCAAAATGTCCTGTAGTACGCTGGTTGGTCCGACTTGGCTTCAAAATACGGTTTTAATCTCAATTTAGACACTGGAAATCCTCAAACCTTAAAGCTGCAGTTATATAATCTGGTAAAGGTTCTGATCGTTAAGTTACGGGGTGACTACAGGGAAAGCGCTAGAGCCTCGCAAAAACAAAGATGGTATAATTTGTTAGACTACAACTCAACTGATGCGAATTATTTTAGCGAACAGTCCCAGACACCATATTTCTATATTACCGCTTAGTTGTAAGCCTCATAGGGAAGATCAACCTAGAGTTTGCAGTTTGTGCAATAAAGAGCAAACGAAGATATAATGCATTTCCTGGGGCGTGCCACATCCTAGCAAAAATAAAGATATTTATTTGCGGATACAGTAAAGTCGAAGAAGAAAGAATGCGAGAACTGAAACGACCTATTTTAATATTGGAATATAGATAACAGAAACAAATTGTTTAGGAAAATTTAAAAAAAAAATTTTTTTTGTTTTACTCTCAATATTTTGTTTATTACCTAAACTTTAGAACATATGTAATGCGAATACATACATACGAGTTTATGAAAACATATATTGTTGTCAATCTGGCAGAGGGCTTCACCCATTGCTTTAAAGTGAAGAAGAAGAAATCTGATATAGAATAACTCGCTAACTAAATGGATCAACAATTTTCGAAAGTTAGAATCTTGAATTTCTTTTGTTAAAGTCACTTCGTACTCGGTAGCATTAAAAGCAGTCTTTGTTCTTATTAGTGCCAGCAGTGGTTAAAGACTGGTTTGGATGAAGTCGGATAGGCAGTGCTATGGTTTTAATAGTGTTTACCAGAAGATTACTTTCAGATAATATACAATGTGCAAAACCCATGTTCGTACACCTCCATCATATTTAGAAAAACATTTATTGTTACGTAACAAGAAGAAAATATCGGAAAAAATCCATAATTTCTAATGAAAACACATAAATATAAGAAAATAAAATAAAACATACAAATTTTATTTTAATAAAATTGACACCTTTTGTTATATAACATAAGCAAAATCCGTAGTCGTACACCTGTGATTTACTTGGAATTGAAAGTGGCACATGCATACTAGCCCTCAGAGTTTTAGAGAAACAGAAACAGTTTCCTTCTTACACAAAACTGATTCCACAGCACTTGTTTCAGAAATATTAATTGATCTAATAAATTGCGAGCGCCGTGGCGTTCGAGAAAGCTTCTCAAAACAAATTGCCCTTCGGATACGGCATTAAACTATAGGTCCCTTCCATTCGTGTGAAAAATATAACGCACACAACATGAGTGGTTGTTCTCGCAACCTAGCTAGACCTAGCCCTAGAGCTTAAAGAGCTTTTGGGCCACATATTTTTTTATTTTTAATAAATCAATTTATGCAAGAAATCACAGGATAGTAGATTTATTTAACGACTGTTAAACTTAGTAAGTAACCTTTGATTAAAAGTCAACAAATTCAATACGTATCTTAAAATGGTACTTTTTTTATTGAAACTTGAACTCATCAAAATGATAATAAAGTTGTTAGACTTGCACTGTACAGGTAAATGGGCAAACATCACGAAAATAAGGGGAGAACTACTGCGTAATAACAATATCTGCATTAAAACTGATCATAGCGTTGAGCACTTTTAAAAAAAATCAGAGTTTAGAAATTATTGTCACTGACTCCTCTTTATCCTTACATTTAGCCAATACGCTGTTAACTACTCTATAGCTTCCATAGTAGCAGTGTTGCTTCTTTGGGTTACATACTTACCAACATCTTAACACCCTCACTTCTATAAAATTAGTTTGAAGACTTTCAATTTACACCTCTTAAAGAAAGTTGTACGGCTTTACCTTGGAATCGCAAAGAATATGCAGGCATACCTCCTGTCACAACCGTAATGTGTTCCTAAAACCTTGGTCGTATCCCGAACGGTCATATCTTGGGTACGATTTCCATACATTTCATTTAATTCGTTCCTAGATCTCAAAAATTAAAAAAAAAAAAAAATATTTAAAAAACCAACAAAAGTAATTCATTTATTAAGTATCGTATTTATCTACTTTATAACTTTATTTATGTACACTGCAACTTTATAAAAAAGTCATCTATTTTTTCACTGGGCGATATCGTTCCTTTTCTCCTTTTGTAACATTCTGTAGCATGTTACGTCTTTTTGAATACCATGACATACCTTTCTACTTCTGTCCACGTTATTGTCTTGGATTTTGATGAGCTCTATAAGTCGTCCCTTTTTTTTTTAAAATTAAGTTAAGATTCTGCAAACTTAAGACCGTAGTAGTTACTGTGTGAGTTTCAGTGTCTTCATCGTCGTCGTCGTTGTTTGTTTCTATAATTGCTTCAAGTATCCCTTTATCGGTAAATTCGTGTTTATGTTCTGGCATGAGTTGATCGACATCTGTGGCGTCTATTTGAAAGTTCAGTTGCCTCGAACTGCATAGCATCGTTATTAATATCTTCTAGAAACTCATCGTCAGTTGGTTTCTCTGTTATAAGCTGTGGAGAAAGCTTTCGCCATGATCTGCACATGGTTGATGCCTTGACCTCCGCCCAAAATTCTCCGACAATATCTGTTGCGTGCCATATATTGAAATTTTTCGAGAACTCCTGGAGTGTTGGCCCAATCTCGGTTTTTTCCTCCATAGGTACAAAAGCTCGGCCGGGCATCTTTTTTCAATATAAACCCGTCCAATCTTCAAAAATGCGCTTAGCTTTAAAGAAAATAATTGTCTGACTTAGCGGAATATTTTTTTTTTAATTTGATTATCCACCCAAACGACAAGACATTTTTTCATATTTTCAATCATTTTTCCACGCTTCGGATTGATCGTGGTCGATTTTATAGACCCAGCACTTTTTACATGGTCCATCATTTTTTGTCTATTTTTTGCTATTGTCGAGACAGTGGATCTTGATATACTCGTATTCAGTGTCCGCGCAATTTGCACGTGTTTCTCACCCCGGTCTATGCACTGTAAAATGTCTTACTTCACATCAAATGTGTGCGTTTTATAAACTTTTTTTTGGCTTAACATTTTTCCAGATAAAATAAAACTCACAGAATATACGTAGATTTAAAAATTTTACGACTCACTAAATCATTGAACACCACGAAGAGGACATATACAGTATAGACGAGTTTCAAGCTACAACTGTAGCGGTAAAAACAAACAAAGAATGGATATCCCTAACAGCTCTCTATAGCCCCCCTAAGCATAACATCTCATCCGAACAGTATAGGTTTCTTTTTCAAAGACAGCAACGAAACTTCATTATGGGAGGAGATTTCAACGCTAAACACACCTACTGGGGATCTCGACAAATAACAAAGAAAGGTCATGAGTTATACAAAGCGGCTCTGATTAGGCTCTTTTTAAACCGTTGCTGGATGAAGAAATCAATTTATCTGTCCCCTTTAAAACTACTGCAGAACTTGAAGATGATATTTAAAAATTCACCCAACAAATTCAACAGTCGATCTGGACAACCAGTTCTAAAAAGGAAAGCAGTTGGCCAAAACTTTCGCAAAGAAATATTGGAATTAGCAGCCAAGAAACGGAAACTTCGAGTTAAATGGCAGCAAACTCGGGCTCCGATAGATAAGAGAAATCTTAATAGAATCTGCCAGCATCTTCGCCGCATGATAAAAGAAATAAAAAATGAGTCTATAAATAAGTATCTCAAAGAACTTACGCACGATAAATGTACTGACTATTCACTCTGGAAGATCAACAAACACCTAAACAGACCGGTTCAGCTAAGACATCCCATCAGGATAAATGATAGACAGTGGGCGAAAACAAATGCAGAGAAAGCTGCCTTATTCGCTGAGCATTTAACCACATGCAAGTCAATGTGATATGATGATGTGCGATACGCACAGGCAAGATAATGAAGATATTCCACCAGTCTGTGTCTGAAGTAAGAAAAGAAGTTAAGACAAGACTCAAGACGAAGAAAGTCCCAGGGTATGACCTAATTACCGGTGAAATAGTAAAACAACTCCCATACAAAGGTATGGTAAAGCTTACCAACTTAATTCAATCTGCAATCAGACTGCATCACGTCCCCTGCCACTAGAAAGTTGCTGAAGAGATCATGGTACCTAAACAAGGTGAATCACTGTATGAGGCAGTCATGTCAAAATTGTTCGAAAAACTTCTTCTCAAACGTCTAAAACCAATCATTGAGCGTAAAAAACTAGTACCAAGTCACCAATTTGGCTTTAGAGAAAGTCATTCAACTATAGACCATGTTCATAGAATTACTGATGTGATAGAAAAGTCGCTGGAAGTGGAAAACGTTTATTCTGCGTATTTTTGGATGTAGGTCAAGCTTTTGACAAAGACTGGCACGAAGGACTAGTTAACAACCTGAAAAAACTTTTCCAACACAGTATTCGAAGCTACTTGAATCACATTTAATGCGTCAATTCTTTAGAATAAAACAAAAAGATGCGTACTCCGAACTAAGGGAAATAAAAGCTGGAGTTCCTCAGGGCATCATCCTGGGTCCAACAATCTACCTTTTGTTCACCAATGATTTACCAACCCCAAAGACAGCATAATAGCTACATTCGCTGAAGATACAGCGGTTCTGGCAGTCGGCAAAACAGCGGAAGAAGTAGCGAGAAAGCTACAAACAGCGATGCAAAACATTGAATGTTGGACAAAAAAATGCCGCATAAAAATAAACGACGCTAAGTCTGTGCATGACCATGTAACGATCAAACAAGAAAAACATGATCAAAACAATAAGCATACAAAGCGGCGCTGCAAAGGAAGACGAGAGCTGCTCGTGAGGTCTACGAGCAAAAGAGACGGGAAGAACATTGGCTTCTCCAAAAGAAGAAGAAAAAACATGAGAAGAGCGCGTTTGAGAATATCGAGAGTTTATACTCCAGGAACAATGTACGGAAGTTTTACCAAAAGGTAAAAAGAACGTGTCAGAGAAGCATTACCCGTACAGAAACCTGCAGAGATTAAAATGGAACTTCGTAGTAGAATCACAGTCGGTGCTGAGAATATGGAAAAACTACTTCTGCAGACTGTATAACGGCGACAAAGACCAACATCCCGCTGTCAGGCAGAATGAACCATTCAACATGGACGATGATCGCCAAAATTTCCATCCACCTGACCAAAACGAAGTGAGGATAGCAATATCCAAGCTAAAATCGAACAAGGCTGCTGGACCTGACGGCTTACCGGCCGAACATTTCAAGGCAGAGCGCATACACCAACTCATCTCTAAGATTTGGTCAGACGAGTGTATGCCCGATCCACAAGAAAGGAGACCCCCTCAGCTGCGCCAATTATAGATGCATCAGTCTCCTCAACATCGAATATAAGATCTTTTCTGCGATATTGTGTGAACGCCTGAAACCTTTTATCAACAGGGTCAGCGGTAATGACCTCACCGAGACCTTTGATGTCGAAAAAGGTTTTAGACAAGGTGACGCGGTGTCACGTGACTTCTTTAATATTGTACTTGAACGGAGTGTGCGGAACTCACAAGCCAACACCGGAGGCACAATCTATTACAAGTCTGTACAACTGCTTGCATACGCCGAAGATATTGACATTATCGGAAGAACTAAGAGGGCTGTCACCGGTGCGTTTGCAAGCATTGAGGCGGAAGCGGCCAAAATGGGCTTAGCGATAAACAAGGGTAAAACCAAGTATATGCTGTCAACAGGAAGGGACAGCCAACACCGACGAATTGGACATAACATCACAGTGGGCAGCTATAACTTCGAGGTAGTAAGGGACTTCGTCTACATTGGCTCTGCTATAAACTCTGAGAACAACATCAGCGCAAAAATCAAGCGAAGAATAACTCTTGCCAATCGCTGTTTTTTTGGGCTTATAAGGCAATTCAACAGTAAAGCCCTATCTCAAACCACTAAGGAGACTCTGTGTAAGACCCTGATCATCCCAGTCCTGCTTTACGGCGCTGAAACATGAACTTTATTAAAAGAGGATGAAGATATCCTTGGTCGCTTCGAGAGAACAATTTTTCGTAAGATTTTCGGTTCCGTTTGCGTTGACGGGTTTTGGAGGAGAAGATTCAATCACGAACTATACGAGCTGTACAGCGACATCAGCCTAGTCAAAAAACTGAGTATTGGACGTCTGAGATGGCTAAGACATGTAGAGCGAATGGACACCAACGCTCCGGTCCGCAGAATCTTCGAATCTAACGCCGAGAGACGACGCAGTAGAGGGAATCGTCGCCGTAGGTGGCGCGCATAAGTTCAAGGGGACCTCGACCAACTTGGAGTGCGCAACTGGAGGCAATTAGCTAAAGACCGAGCTAAATGGAGAGGCTTATTGGTTGAGGCCCAGGTTTACCCCGAGCTGTAGCGCCACCTAAGTAAGTAAGTATGTCTGTGCATGTTGACTTCACAAATAAATGAATAAGGGAAATTCCGATATTCATCAACAGTTCTCAAATTCCTCATGCCAACACCGCCAAATACCTAGGAGTAACCTTAGATGCAAAACTTCACTGGAAAGAGCACGCAAAAAAAAAAAGAGACGAAATCAACCTAATGCTAATAAAATGGACTGGCTCATTGGAAGACGATTAGTCTTATCTATTCATAACAAACTTTTGCTCTACAAACAAGTGATAAAATCAGTAAGAACCTATGGGGGTGTACCATCAAAACCATTCAAAGGCTTCAAAACAAAGTATTGCGGCGCATTGTTTATGCACCATGGTACATTCGTAACACAGACCTACATCGTGATCTGAGGATTGAGACCGTACCTAGTGAGATTCAGAGGTATGCAACAGCTCACGCGAAAAGACTCAGACAGCACACAAATGAAGAGACATCGAAACTCCTAAACCAAAGCGAACAAGTTAGAAGACTCAAACGTACGAAGCCGCACGAACTGATAGTGCAATAGGCAAACTAGTGAATCCGATGGGCATTAACTACAATATTAATTTATCTACTTAAACTTTAGTCATATGCAAGCTGCTTGTTAATCTTATTGACTAGTTGTAGTGTTATGTAACAAAGAAATTGTTTAAATAAAAAAAATTAAAAATTGTTTATCCTTAACAAAAATGTGCACTACTGAACCAAAAACAATATTCAAAAATCTTATCTGTGGAAAATAAAACAAACAAAATAACGGTTACGCAAGACAAATAAGATAACATTTTGTGTCTAACGGATGACACCAGATACGACAATAATTTTGCAAATACATAGAAAATGAGTTTTTTTTTATAATGTTAGTCGTACTGGTATCTCAGGGGTAGTCGATCGTATCACGGGAAATAGCTGTATAAAAGTGTTGGTCGTATGTGCGGGTTATTTTATCTTGGGGGGTTGTTATTTGAGGTATTCCTGTATTTATAAAGAAAAAGTTAAACTTCAAGTTTCTTAATATACATATATACATATATATTTCTCATTTTCTATCTTAAAAGTATTTACAAAATTCAAAAAGGAAAATTACGTAGCACGTTAAGGTACTTCATTCATTCTTGGAGTATCGCGAACCATATACATATAAACAAAATAAAACAGAGTACTCTTTAGTTAATAAGAAATTGTACAGCATTCAGTAGCGTAAAAAAATATTATTTACAAATTATATTTCTTTCATATGTCTTTTAAACAAATATCTCCACGCGTTTTTTTTCTTTAAAAATAATTCACTCGACTACATAAGATATGCATGAATCTCACTTAATATTTTTAAATATTTCCCTAAATTTTGTAACATTTTTTTTTTAATTTCTCAGTACATTTTCTCTTTTTTTGTTTACTTTTCTACTATACCTCTATATAAGTTAGGTATAACGGAATTAATAAACATTAACAAAAAAAAGAACAAAACCTGTCTAACAACATTGATTTTAAAACAAAAATATAAACAAACAATTAACAAATTTTCTTAAGTTTAAAAATAATAATAATAATAATTAAAAATTGCAATTGTATGGACCAGCCGCAACAGGTATTTCTCCCATACCGATTCCTTCGCCATTTTTCCATGACGGTCCGGATTTATTAGGACTTTTGATATGTTATTAGAACAAGCGACTGCAACTAGTTATTTTTTATTTTTTTTGTGTGTAAAAAGTCTTTCCATCTATACTACGAGGATATGAAATTTCCATTTTGCTGTTGTTGTTGCTGTTGTTTATCTCTGCGTGCATAATACCTTTGTAGTGGTGGAATGGTAAAGAGTATCAGTCCGCTGATGGCAATCATAACACCGGCCATAACAAAAGCCGGTCCATATGATCCTGTGATGTCGTAGAAGAAACCTGCATAAATATAGGTCATTAGTCGAGTTTATTGAGCGAAATAATATATGTACACATAATGGTTGCAAGATTGAAATATTACAGGAAAGTATTCTCGAGTTCAGAAGTAATTTGTGAGTTGAGATCTGCGTTCTGGTAACAGGTGGCAGACTTCGAAAAAGGTGACAAAGCAGACGCGTGATATTTCGAAAAGTAGTAAGTAAAGGGGTAGTTATTTGGAAAATTGACATCCACCCCCAATTTTGATGAATTCTTAATATGTGATAAAAAATTTAATATGTGATTTTCTTCAGAATTTCGATATAAACATTTGAAGTCGGACTTGTCTAGTTCCGAAAATATAAGCCTTCAAAGTCAAAGTCCCATTCGCCTGGAAATAAGCAATCGTATTTTTAAATAAATATTGTTCTTTTTTTGACTTAAATGTGTCCCCAAACTAACGCTAATATTCGCTGTCGCCGCTACGGTGATGAATCTCGGCGATTTTGTGGGCGGCGTGGCGCAGTGGTTAGTGTATCGGATCACTGCGCGTGAGGTTCAATGTTCGAATGCCAAAAAACACCAACAAGTTTCTTCACGGCCCACCTCTCGCGAACAACTGACAAACATATGAGAGTATTGTTGTCATGAGAAAACTTCTCAAAACAAATTGCCCTTCGGATACGGCACTATTTGTTCATACCAGTGGAAGGGACCTACTTCCATTCGTGTGAAAAAATATAACCCACACAATACGAGTGGTTGCGAGAAGCTAGGCACAGCCACTTGAACAGCTGTTGCGTGAAAAAATTATTTATTTTTATTTGTCGCCGCATGCAGGGTTTTTGTCGCTGTTGCCGCGACGGCGATGAATCTCGGTGCTTGCTGTCACTTAAGCTACATGACTACACCAACGCGACGGCGATTTTGCAGTGTTTTTGTCACAGTTGAAATGAATATGGCGTGTACTTAGGGGTTAATTGAATTTGTGAAAAAAATATACAATTTTATGGGACCTGTCTATCGCACGAAGATTATAAAAACGTGAGGAGGAAGGATAACGTGTGGAAGGCAAGAAATAAAAGCAATTCATCGTTTGATGAAGAGTACGTTTTCGCAAACACCACGACAAACTTGCCGTCTTGGTGTAGGCATACTCGCGAATTTCTTTGTCGCTATCGCCGCGAAATAATGGCGATGGTTTGAGGACACCTTAAAGCTACGTATTAATCACCTAACTGTGTACGTATGCCTATTTAAATCACATAAATTTCATCAAAATCGGGTGCGCACCATTTTCTAAATAATTCGCAAAGAGTTAGTATCCGGTGTTAGCTAGAAACCCTAGTAATCGTTTTAAGTAAAGTTAAGTACGATAATAATTACCAAACACATCGCACTGCTCTTATCAACTATGATGAAGACAGAGTGAAAAGGAACCGCTAAGGTGCTTAAAACCTCGCGACAAACACTAATATAGTATGCCTTACGGAGGAGAGGGTCTTCAGAAAAACTCAAGGACTAGGTTGTTGTGGGAATATGCGATTCGAAGCTGTGTCCAGAAGGAATATGGAAATGTTTAAAACCAAATTTAGAGGCAGGATCCTTCCGAAGTCTGGTGCACGCACACGACATTAAGATAGTTGAAAGAAAACTATGACTCTCAGCTGAGTATTCAGTAGCGTAGATACGGCGAATAAGGGCCTAGCAGTTAAAAAGTTTAGGCATGTTGTTTTCAACAATTACCTCCAATTGGTGGTCCCACCAACGATGCAACACCCTGGAAGAGGAGCAGCAATCCAAAGGCATTTGTTAATTTATCCAAACCAAGTAAATCGACAAGAATGACTGATGTCAGACCGACATAGGCACCAATTGTGAAACCAAAAACTGAGGCATATACTGCCAGTGAAAAGAAGTCCGTGCAGAAGATGCACAAGGCAGTGGCTGCAAAGAAATTAAGTCGTTAAGTTTTCTTTGATATTGTAAAAATATGCACAATTCAACTCACCAATACCACAAGAAGTTAGACAGAGATTATAGACTAGTAAGCGGTTAACCCATGGCTTATCTGAAATGTAACCAAGGACAATCCTTCCGACCGTATTGGCGATACCAATTGTCGCAAGCAAGTAGCTAGACTGTTGTTTGTCCAAACCAAGTGTTTCAGCTTGGGCGGCTATGTACACATAAGGCATATTGAAACCGATGCTTGTGCAGAAATTCGAGAATGTGAATATAATGAAAATGACATCCTTGAACAGCGAGAAATTCATCATCTCCGAGAAGGTATCTCGTGTTTCCTTTGAACATGATACACACCCGCAAAGTTTTTCAATTTCCTGAAATGAAAAGAATAATTCAAATTAGTTTCGTTTTCACCAAAAGGTATGCAATGAATTTTAAATTAATGAACAGAAGAAATCAAACAAACACGATTCATCAAACTGTTAACTGAGTAATCAAGTAAATGAGGTAAAATAAAGATTTAAAAAAAAAATGTAAGAAATTTTTCTAAGCGTAATAAGGTCTGTAGCGTCTCTTCCAAATTTGTTTCAATCCACATTGCTTAATAAACTCTTTTTTCAATGGAAATGGAAAAGAACCATCAATACAACTACTCTGTCTACATCTGTGAACAAATTGGTGGCAGACAAAGACATTTACAATAATTAAGGCCGATCCATACTACGGACTTTAACGGACTTTTTACTTCAACCCACTGTGTAATTATGTACATATTGTAGCATCCACAAAAAGTAACATCGCACTGCATGGTTTGTTTACCAACTAACTGTAACAACGCCACCTAATTGCTAAAGCTGCTAGCGTGCCCATCGGTTTACTCCATATTTCACCTTCACCACAGTCAGCAATTCATCCCCAGTAACATCCAGCATATTCTAGGACCTCTTGTATTTGGTATAAATACACCGAACACAACCACAGTCCACACAGTTGATAATAAGGTGAATACAGCGATTAAAAGAGATATTCGAATGGTGAAAAGTGTGCAATTTTGCCAATCTAGGTGAGCAAAATTGATTTTTCGAAATATTTATTGTATTTACAAACACTTGATATTCTATTAACAAAATACTTTTTCTATAAAGCCCAAAAAAGAAGTGTTTTAAATAATCATGTTGGAGCAACGGTATACTATCTGGAAGTAGCCATTAAATGGTATTGTAGCATGGACTTACTGCATGTTTTGTGTACCAAACTAAAACACCGTGTTCCAAACTGTAGCAACGCGAAACCTGCTAGCAGCAAATATTCCCACCTAACCAGATGTGCTCATGTTCCACAATTGTTCCACACAATATCCCAATTATTCCAGGATCATCAATTCACCCCGAGGAACATCTAACATGTTCTAGAACCACTTGCAATTTTGTATAAATACCCATGCCACAACCATCGACGGTACAGTTGTAATAAGGTGAATACAGCGATTACAAGAGATATTCGACCAGTGGTGAAAACAAGCGACATTGTGAAAGTAAATCTGTAGCGACAGTTTAATTTGAAATAAATAGAGAATAAAGTAATTGAATATTGTGTTAAAGTAAAGTTGGTGTTTGATAATAAACGATTAAAATACATAAACGAACCCTAGCAAGAATATTACACTATGCATAAATTCACAAGCAACAAGTGCTAATCAGTTGCTGCATTTCACGTGACAAGTTCATTTGATTTGTGATGTCTAGCGTTTTAAATTTTATTTTATTATTTTGTTCAGTGCATCTACATTGTGTAACGGGTCTTACTTCTTCTAAATAATATTTTATTAGTCAGTATTACCCTGTTGAATATGTGAGTAAATTATAGCGAGGGAAATTATAGCTTCGAAATTTCAACTAGAGTTTTACTTTATTATATAGCAGAATATTACAATCAGGAAATATACACAATATAGCTGGATATTTAAGCTATCCAATGTAGCACTATCTAATGAAGCATTAAAAAGTATTGAAGGACTAAAGAATTGAAGTAAAATGAGTCACAATTGGAAGGCACCGTGGTCACTTTTTGGAGGACAATTCTTCTTGATTCAGAGAAATATTCAGTTTTCAAAAACTTCATTATATTTATAATATTATGTTGGTATAAAGTTATAAGAACAAAAAAGTTTCCAACGTTATAATATTACGGCGAAATAATTATGCCCACCTAGATTGCCAAAATTGCACACTGTGCCATGGTGCAAATAAATGATATTGTGATTGGAAGTAAATTTGTAGAGACCGTTTAATTTGAAATAAATATAGATTAAAGTGATTCGAATATTGTGTTAAAGCAACGTTGATCATTGTTAATAAATAAAAAGTTCAAATACACAAAAGACGGTTTTATTTGTAGGAACCCCAGCAAGACTATTATAAGTCAGTGCGATTATGACTAGGAATAAGTTATATGATGCAGTTACAACAATTGAAAGGGGCTCTCTAAATTTACCAGTCTGTTGGAACACGGAAATTGCATTTCACGAATACGTTGAAACTCTCTTAGAAAGGAGTTCCTGTTTACATACATATTTGCCGGAACAGCCCATGAAGGACCTAGGCCTAGCTTCTCGCAACCACTCGTGTTGTGTGCGTTATATTTTTCGCACGAATATACGTATAAGCGACCTAGTTTTGTGTTATATCTGAAGGAACATTTTTATTTGCTTTTGAGAAGCTTTCTCGTGACAACAATACTCTCGGATGTTTGCTTGTCGTGGGACGGTGAAAAAAATGTTGGTGTTTTCTGGGATACGAACATAAAACCTCACGCGCAGTGGTCCGACACATCAACTACTGCGCCACGATGCCCACTTGCGCCAAGAATTAAGAAAAAATAGTAGAGGACCTCGTAAGAAGAACTTATGAGTGAATTTTTGCGGGTCTACCGAATCAACTGCTGAATCGAAAAGTTCTAGCCAAGGCATCACAAAACTTTTAAGTTCTGCAGCATACTTGGCTGTTATTTTCGAATCCAAACTGAATTCAAAGGAAAACTTTGATGATTGCGTTAAGAAAGCATGTGCAGGGATAAAAAAGAAGTTGAATCTGTTCGCCACCTACTGTGGGATTATCCTGCCTTGATCGTCAGAAGAATGAGGACGCTTGGTAGTTACTTCTTTTCGAAACTGGAGGACTTAAGTAATTTTGAGCTGATGCACGTGCTGAGATTATATCACTAGATATATCCAAGGCATTCGATAAAGTGTGCCACGATGGACTGATACAAAAACTTAAACTACTTCTCCCACCAGACTTTTAACTCTTATTAACGAGCTATATTGGTGACCCTCATTTCTATATACACTATATAGGTGAAAGCACATCTCTTTAGAAAACTGAAGCTGAAGTTCATAAGGAAGCGTGCTAGGACCCTTATTATATTTAATATACACAGCAGACATTCCAACTCCGAATTATAATAACACAATCACAGCCATTTTTGCAGACGACACAGTCATACTTATATCACATCGAAATATAGAAACAGCAACTAACCTACTTTAAAAACATCTGGACAAATAGAAAAAAAGGTTAAAAAATGGGGTATACAAATAAATGAAGACAGAACTCAGCAAGTCATAATAAATGACAAGAAAATTTGCTAACTGAATTCTGAGGTGTAATCAGCAAATCAAATATTGACATTATCGAATGACTTCAAGATAAAATACTACGAATCATTTATTGCAGCCTGATATGTACCAAACAGGAAAATTCATAAGGATCGCAACATATAGTACATACTTAAAGAAATTCAAAATATCACCCACAAACACTAAATGCAGCTTCTTTACTATGAAAATAATGAAATTAACACTCTTCCCACTCAAGAAAATACACGTATAAGAAGGCTGCAATGAATTAGGGCATCCGATCTACCAACCAGAAGATGAAGTGAAAATGATAATAAGTTTTAATGTTGAATGTAAACTACCGTAACTTTTTAAGATTTGTAACTTCTTAAATTGTAGAACCAATAAGGTTCTTTCAGATCATGGTCTTAAAACTTCTTTAGTCCGTTCTTGTAAAAACAGTTACAATGTTCAGTAGATAGATGTAAAAAAAAATATATCAATATCTGTGTGGTTCTAGCAGAGTGGATAAATCTTTATAGTGTTCCAGGGTTAAATTAGTGGGCACAATGGACTCAAACTGCTGGCCTAAGTGAGCACTGAGCAGTGACTAATAGTTACAAGGCACTAATATACCTTAAGCTTAACCTAGCGAAAATAAAATTATTTCTTTAATATATGTCTAAAGTAACCGATGTGAGTAATTTCAAGCCCCAGCGAGAACAGCAACCCGAGTATAAATAGGAAAACGAATAACATTGAAGTTTTTCTAATCCCTGCAGTAGAGAAAGATTCCTGCCTGGTGGTACAGTGGACCAAAGAGGTGCATGTAATCTGGGATTTGAGTTTCCTTAAAAAAGAAAAGAAAATGTGTGTGTTAATAGTGAAAATACGAACACTACTCACAATAGCTAAGTATGTACTTTGACTTTTAGGAAGTTTGTTTAAGTGACATATACGGGGACTAGTGTTGCGAACTATAAAAAGAGTACATTATGACTTCTTATTTCTTCGCACGAATAACTCTCCTTCCATCTGCACCATCCGGCAACAAAACGCGTCTACGCTCTTTAGTAGTAAGTCGAGAGTGTCATTGCAGTGGATTAAATGAATAAATCATTTTGATTATGAATAACAAATCATTGTCGGAATATTTAAAATTTTACATACTAATTGTAACAAGTTCAATGTTCTTAAAATAATTAACCGATGAATTTATAAAATTTATAAACATTGATAAGTACACGCACATACGCTACCGTAAAGAGTCCAACTTACTTCTTACACGTCGTACAAATAATTAAAATCAAATTATAATTTATAAATAATGCATACCATAATGAATAATTAAGTTAACCACAAGAATAATAATCCGGTCGCTTTTACCTATTACTGATTTAGTATCAGCAGTGTGAATTTAGTTGATTTTGAAGTGTGTTAAGTCACAGTACTTTTAAACTGAAGTTACATTTTTACAATAATAATAATGACTACAGAGTTTTTCAAGGATCGTGAAATATTTATAACTGGTGGCTCTGGTAAAAAGACGACTGTTTTAAGATAATTTAGTTTCTTTAAGCATCATTTTCTGTTGATAGGTGTTGTTGGTAAGGCAGCAATTGAAAAGCTTTTACGATCATGTGATGTGAAAAAGATTTATGTTCTGCTGAGATGTAAGAGAGGTGCCAGCACTGCAGAACGATTAAATGAAATGAAGAATTCTAAAGTAAGTTTAAGCTTATGAATGCGTGTAGTTGAAAATATAGGGTGAGTTCATAACTGTAAAAAAAAGAATATCCTGTAAATTTACCACAGCAAATTCTGAAAACATTTATAAACACAACTTCTGCAGCATTGCAGCTGCAAATGCAGAAACATTTAAGCTGTTAGTGGTTGCGGAACATGATTAAATTAATGATTTAAGAAACTTTCCCCAAAGGACTTTCTTTCTTCTTCCACTAGTGAAGTCACTTCCATAGACAATGGTATATAAATTCATAATCTAGTTTTTGCAACAGTTCAAGTCTTAAGGTTACATAGTAGTAGTAGTAGTAGTAGTAGTAGTATACAGTATATTTATTCTCAACAAAAAATGTTTAACATATTCATTATAAACAATTCAAATTTAACATTTGTGTTGGTAAATATAATATTACGACAATGACCATATTAGTCGTCTGTCGGAAAGTTGGTTAATTAGATTTATTTACAGCGATACAAGTGAATTTAGTATTATATAAAGAGCACAATATAACGAAAGAACAAGTGACATATTTACGGATAACAAATGAATTCTTGAATGAGAACTTTTCTGTAAGATAGACCTATTTTCATAAAATTTGATAGTCTATTCCAATCATTGGGGTTTTCTCCATTAAGAATTCCTATTATTTCTTCATCAGTAAGACAAGTTTTTCCGAGGAAACGCAATCTAAATTCATTTAACACAGGACTCCTGCCTAGAAAATGCTGGATATTCTCTTTTTCGCGAATATTGCATTGTGAGCATAAGGTTGACTCCCAATTTCCGAATCTACTAACGTTAAGCCATAGTATATCACATCTTGCTTTAAAAATCCAGATGAATTTGTTTAGATCATTATGGTCCGAAAAGTAAATTTGTCCTCTTGAATAATCCAAATATTTGTAAAATCTCGTGTTACTTTCTACTGCTCTTTGTAGGTTTTCATGGTGTTTATCAGCCTTGAGTTGTATTAGCAAATTTGCGCTTTTTCTATTCCATTCTTTCATATTTCAGCATCACCCCAGCCTATTCCAAAACGGGGTCCAAGAATATTTAATTCTCTTACCCAGAACAGATTCCTTCTTAATAATTTTTTAGTCAGCTGGTAGGTAATCGTCTTTCATCATATACAAAAAGAGTTCTCTTTATATACCTTAGGTGTAAATCAAGGGTGTAAAAGTGGCCATCTTCTGCTCATGTTTCTAACGACAGCGCATAGTTTGGAGTAGCAGTTTGTAGTCTTAATATTCTTTTTTAAAAAGTAGCGTTGTAGTTTGTCCACCTCTTCACACATACCAAACCCCCAGACTTGCGCACTATAAGTTTGAGTAGCTCTACTTACTGCCTGGAATAATCTCCATTTTGCGCTAAGTGGTATATTTTTTTTGCTAAGAAGTATTGCCATGTTGCATTAATAGAACTTTTTGCTGCTGCGTTCCTTTTTGCTACATGTTGAGCAAAGGAAAGTTTTG
This sequence comes from Brachypalpus laphriformis, assembly GCA_945910035.1. Lineage (NCBI taxonomy): Eukaryota > Metazoa > Arthropoda > Insecta > Diptera > Syrphidae > Brachypalpus > Brachypalpus laphriformis. Next base: position 44,304,181 of record OX246753.1, read on the forward strand.
GGGTCAGTATTACTCCCAGATAATTGTAGCTAGATACAACTCGTACACATTCTCCGTTAAAAGTCCAGTGCTCTCGATTAGATAATTGCCCTCCATTTCTAAGAACCATAATTTCAGATTTGGATAGATTCACTTCCAAGCTACACATCTTGCAGTATTCCTCCAAGCGCACTATCATTTGTTGCAGAACTTTGGGATCATCCGCCAAAATTACCATATCATCTGCATATAATAACAGCCTTATCCTTAGAGTGTCGATATTTAGCCCTCCTCCTAAGGCGTCATGAAGATCGTTTATATACAACGCAAAAAGGAGTGGAGATAATAAACACCCTTGTTTTACTCCATAGTGAATCTCAAAGTATTCAGACATATCTTCACCTGTCCATACTGCTATTTGAGTGTGGGAGTATATGCGTTCAATAAGATTGATTAATTTTGTCGACACTCCGATTGTGTGCAGCTTGTAAATTAATGCTTTTCGGCAGATTTTATCGAAAGCCGCCTTAAAATCGACAAAAAAGGCATACACTTTTTTCTTCTCAGCAAGTTTCAGGTGGACAATGGAAGCTAAATTGTAAATGTTGTCTACCGTGGAATAATTTCTTCTGAACCCAGCTTGATACTCCGTCAACACATTATTTCATTCCACCCATGCACTTAGTCGTTCGTTAAGAATTCCCATCAAGATTTTTGCGATGCTATTCATAAAAGAGATGCCTCTATAGTTTGCAGGTTGATTCGCGTCCCCTTTTTTGAAGATCGGAAAAACGATTGACTTATTGAGAGTTTCATCTATTGTGCCCACATTAATCATTCTGCTGTAGACAGACGCCAGCTGCTCTAAGAATTCGTTTGTGGCATTTATGAAGAACTCATAACTAATTCTGTCTTCACCTGGTGCCTTGTTCATCTTTACTTTTTTTAATTTAAGCGCTACCTCTTCTGCCGATACCTCCTTATCCAACTGTTGGTCTTCTATTAGATTTGGGGCGTATTGAAATTGATTCTCCAATTGTACTGGATTTAAAAGCGCGCTAAAATATGTTTTGAAATCGGGAGCGGAAACCTGAGAACACCTTTTATAGCTTTGATTTCGAATTTCTTTCGCCAACCTCCACTATTCTTTGCTATCTCTTACCATTCCCAGTTTGAAGTCCAATTGGTTAAGGTATAGTGTTTTATTTCTTCTGCAGAGTGCTTTGTATTTGTGTTGAGATTTCAAATAATTTTCTTTCGCTATTTGACTTCCAGTTTTTCGGAATGTGTTAAGCCATTTAAAAACCTTTTTCCTGGCTTTTTCACACTTAGTGTCGTACCATTTATGTTTCGACATAAGAGGTTTGGTATTGTAGCGATATTCTGGAGCACATTTTTTAATTAAATCACTTAGATCTTTGAGTTCAATTGTATTTTTTTGTTGTTTTAATATCCGTAAGTTTTTGTTCAGTGTATTTTGGTATACCGTCTTTTTTCTGTCGGACCATGGTAGCTTAGGGAGTAGGTTGTTCTTAATAAAATGCATGTCAGGAGCAGACAGCTTTAATGTTAATATTATTGGCATGTGATCTGACCAAACTGCTTCCGTTACAACAAATCTTTCCACATCCGACAACATTTCTTGGGAGATAGCACATATGTCATTCACCGACTAAACTGGAGATAAAGGTTAAATTGCCCTCTTCATCTCCTTTTGTCTTACCATTCAGAATTATAAGACAATTGTCAGAGCAAAAATCTAAAAACACTTTACCATTTGTGTTGATGGTAGTATCTTTGGAGTGTCGTACTTCCAATCCAGCTATGAAAGATGACAGGCTAACCGACTTGAGGATAAAATGGACCTCTTTAAGTACAGCAGGGCCTTTTTTTGTTGTAGTTTTATTGAGTTGAGATCTCTCTCTAAACTTATTGAAGTACCAGCAAGACTCCTGGTGTGTTTCAAGATCCTGTCAACCATTTCTACAGACTCAAATTCAGCAATAACTGACATTTTTCCATTATTTTCGAATATTTTTTTGCTTGATCTCAGGTTCACTGTTGGCGATACTTGCAATATGTCCTCGCATACTTTCTTCACAGCTTCACTCGTAGAGCCTTGCACTTCAAGGCCCTTAAACAAAATATTTTTATTTTTAATTTGATCCTCTAACCATGTTATTGTTTGCCTATCTTTATCCTTCTGACAATTTTTCAATTTGATCTTTTAACCGCTGATTCTCCTGCGAAACTAAGTTGAGCTGTGTTGACAGAGTACCTATTTGATGCGTGATTTTATCTAGATCCGATTTCATTGGTAAATGCTTTTATTTTTCATCCAAAAGTGTGGCCATGGCGCTTTGCATTACAGTCATGAGACCATTTACTGACATATTTCCAACTAGTTTTTCAGTACTTTTTGCTGACGGAAGATCTGGCGATGTTTCTATCAATTTTCTTTTTGATGTAGTCAACGCTGCTTGAGAAGTACTAGCTTCTGAATTTTTGACGGGAGTACGTTGCATATTTTTAGGTGGCATAACAAATACGCATTAGCAATACTGCTGGTATGTAAGTTACCTTATAAAAGCTTAATCTAGAACTTACAATCAGAAGGGCTATCTTAGATCTTAACCGGTGTGGCACTTTTTTTTTTTCTTCTTTTTTGTAGAGAACAAAGGTCGGTTTTACGATCGACTACTTCAAGTTTTACTAAGCGGAGCACCCAAATGTCCACTCCACTTCACGGCTAAGACACTGTACCATTTGACTGAACTCGAGTGGCTGGTATATTTTCGCGCCTGTACTTTCAAAAAATAACAATCAATATAAATTATTGTACTTTATCTTTAAACCACAATATTTTCTTATTAAAGCTTCACTCTTGTCACTTGTATTTCTCTTCTCACCAGGGTTGCCAACCAGTCCACTTAAGGCTACATTACAGAAACATTGCTTAAAAAAAAAGTTTTCCGATTGTTTCCCATTGGCTTCAGAAACATTTTAGAAATGTTTCTTTCGGTATAGACGTCCATGAAACATTTCTGAAGTGTTTCTTTTTTATCCATTTTTGCACTTTAAGATTATGGATTCTAAATGGACAGGATTTATAAGAACATGCTTCATCATCATGACAAAATTAGAAAACAATAAGAAGAATAAAGAAGAGTGGCACGTTCCAGCCAAATCATTGGCTTTTTGCAATTTCCGTTTTGCGGATCCCACAAGACTCTTTTCATTTCATACAATATAATTAAAGAAATGGCATCCTCATTACTCCAGACCATGTTTGACACTTTTAAAAATTAAAAAGAACACCCACTTTCTGCGTGTGAAGCTTAAGAAACGGCAATGACAACGAAGGGCTCAAACACGTTAACGGGAATATAGACTAGGCAACCGCAATGACAACAACGAAAGGTTTGCCAGTTTCTGCAATGCCAATCGTCTTATGTTAACTGGCACCATGATTGAGCACAAGACCTGCCACAAAATCAGCTGGATTTCCAATGACAAGCAAGCAACCTCCAATCAAATTGACTATTTTGCAATTTGTTACTTTGTTAGTCGCAGCTTTAGAAGTAGTCTCCTGGACGTACGAAACAGGCGAGTGGCAGATGTGGGGATAGTACGAGATAACCATCTTATGATAGCTACCCTCCAACTACGTACTACTGTAGTTCGAAGAACTTACAACAACACTAGAATGCCCAGGTTCAACATCGATAGACTTAGTGATCCTTCAGTGCGCCGACAATTAAGGGAGCAGCTTTGGTAAGGTATGTAAGGAATCAGCAGTTCACGGCCCGCAATACCATTGGTGTGCTGTGAAAAATGTTTTTATATCTAGTGCTGAAAAAATTGTCAGTCGAATGCAGGGAATATATAGGGCGTGGCTTTTCAAGGATACCTGGAGACGGATTAACGAATGAAAACAGCTGAAAGCTCGCATTGCAGCTAATCCAGCAGCAGGGAGAAACGAGCTAAGGGCCCTACAATGCATGAAGATAAGAGAAAAACAGAGCAGCGTGCGACGTGACAGGCGCAACCACATCAACGCGCTAGCTACAGAAGCAGAAGAAGCTGCAAGGAGGTGCGACAGCAGGATCGTTTACAGAATCACCAAAGAGCTGACAGGTCGTCGCAGCTGCAGTCAACACCGTGTGAAAAGCCTATATGGTTTCTTGCTCATTTCGGATGAAGATCAGCTCCAGAGATGGAAGGAGAATTTTCTATGGTTTTGAACCGCGAATTCAGACTAAGGTGAATATGCACCAGTAAGGATAAGATCACTACCGTGACCAAAGCATTTACAACCAACAAGGCGGTAGGACTTGGCGGTAATCCCACAGAGCTCGTACAAACAGTGCCAAAAACATCGGCTAAGCTACTGCCTCCACTTATAGAGAGAGCTTAGGAGGCTGATTGCTTTCCTGACGAATGGAAAAAGCGAATGCTCGTCAAGCTCCCTAAGAAAGAAATTTTAATGGAGTTTGGAAGCTGGAGGGGTATCTGTGTGCTGCTGCTGTAGTTGAAACAATGGCTTAAATCATCCTGGAGCGAATCAAACAACATCTCGAAGACATACTCAATGCCGAACAAGCTTATTACGCTCAGGATCCTCCTGTGTCAACCATATCAACACCCTGCGCTGAATATCGATCGCCACTTCACCTGCTATTCATCGATTTTGAGAAGGCGTTCGATAGTGTCAACAGGGAGTTTATTTGGTGTGCCTTACGCAGGAGAGGTATTTCCAATAAATTAATTGCTATTATCAAAGCTATATATTATACATTGGAATAAACTCATCGACTTAAATATGCGTTGCTGGACAACCGGTAGAGAGAATAGAGGATTTTCAGTATCTTGGAAGTATTGCCTCGACCGATGGTGGAACCATACTGGAAATAGCCAACAGGATCGCCAAAGGAAAGTCCGCGTTCGGTATGTTGCCCAAAATATGGCGAACAAATGCAACCAGTTTGAACACCTCTAGAAATGTACGAGGGACTAAAGACAAGAGTAAGATGCCCCACTGGAGTTCCCAATCAAAGCCTGGGTGAACCATTGAAGCGTATTATGTCATTTGCTTTTTATTATAGTCGTTGACTATTTACTTAAGGTAAAGTGATCCACCTCAAAATACATCAATTAATCTTTGCCGACTATGGCGCTATCATAAGTGAATCATCCCATGGCACTGCAACGGGCACTTGATTTATAGGGAAAACTTCGCTAACTTCTGTGACCGAAAAATGCCCTCTGCGTGCGTCCAGCACTCACAAATGCTGGACAATGTACAATATATGGAGTTGGAAGATCCGTGGAAGACTTCACGTCAAGGAAATGTTCTTAAAAAAAAAAAAAAAAAAAAACAGCTCGACTAGCTCAGCTTATATTGCCATGTTTAAACAAAATATCATTTGTAGCGCGTTAAAGGCAATACCAATAAACATTCCAAAAATATCATGAAAGAAAGGCAGACCTAAAAACTCCTGGATAACATAAATGTAACAAGACCAACATTTAGTTTGCTTCAGCAACGAAGCTCTCGGGAGGACTGTCGATATTTTATGAGGTAAAACATTCAGATCAGTAGAAATGTTTAAGTTCAGATCATAATCTCGTCGAAATAGGAAAAAGAAGATATCTTATAGTTTAAAGATAAATTTATGATGAACAAATTTTGTTTCCAATTTTCCAATGAAAAATGATATTTTCGTTTTAGAGTAGACCATGACTGGTTACAGCTAATTTGTTGGAATAGAAACTGTTCAAACAATTAAAAAAACTAGTATCGCTTGTGGTCGAAATTCGACCTCCCGTGCAGGGAAGGTACTGCGACCCAAGCTCATACAGCCATGAACGTGATCAAAATGCTTTCATTTAATTGGTTAAATAGTTTTGTATAGGAAAATCATATGTGTATGTTGACTTTATTTTACCTGACTTAACGGTAGCATAAGCACTTGATTTAGGTTTTCTGCACATCTATGGTACAGTACCGTTCGAATGATATAAGACTCATTCCCCTCCTCTCATAATAAATACTAAAAAAAAACGTACGACAAATTTCGTTTTCACGTATTAATATATAAGATACTAGCAGATACCCGCAACTTTGTCTGCGTGGTCCACAATAACTTTATGTGAGGCGATTAAAGTTAGTGGTGTAAGTCATTCTTAGCTTAAGAATTTAAGATTTGTACCGCTGTAACTTGCAACAATACATACCAGCTTTTCCTTATCTATCTATCTATCTATTAAGTTTGTGCTATCATCTGTTGTTGAAGTGGTAACATTTTAATTTACTTCACATTTTCATACAACCGTTTGGCATGTGTAGTATTCATTGAGAAATGACTTACACCAGCATGACTTTAACCGCCACATATGTATGTTTTTAGCTAACAGAAGTACTGCGTCAAAATGCACATGTGCATACCATATGTATAAATTTGCGCCTTTTGGTAGGCAAGGATATAAATCACTTACTTACTTAGAAGAAGTTTGGAAATACAGGAATTTAATGTGTTTATTTTTATTATACTGCACCCGAAAGTATGCAAAAAAAAACTCAGTAGCTCTCTAACTTTCCGAATGTATAGTTTTATAATGCCTGGTTTTGTTTATTTTTTTTAAATCTCTTTTTTCTTTTAATATCTTAATCCCCTTAAGGACTATCATGTTAATTCCTTTTGGAAATAAAGACCAATATCCTAAGGTACAGAACGCCAAAAGATTCGTTAAAATATGTACAGTAGTTTCTGCATAATACGCGTCCATCAAGAGCCCTTGTTATCATTTTATTGTATGTATATAGATGTATTTCTTTCCGCACTTCACAAACATATCTACGCAACGATGAAATTAAGATACAAAAATAAAGCCATTCAATATATAAATATATATTATATATTAATTACATATTAATAACATGTACGTACATTAATTAACTATATTACTCGAGTTTTACCGAAAGCAATTTCAATCTACGAACAAGTCCATCAAATGTACTAAATTAACAAAATATGGGGTTCATCTGGCAGCTCATGCCATAACAATGCTTTGCAAGTTGCTTTGCGGTTGAGGAAGAAAGTAAGAGTAGAGGTCAGAAAGTTGTTGTATTTGTATTATACGAACATTTTACGTTTCTGGGAGTCAGTGGCTAGAAGATTTGACAAAAAAGCACCACTAGTAACAGATAGTCCACATTTAACTTTATCAAAATCGGTCAATTCTTTTCCGAGATAGATACGTAATCTTCAAAAATACCACTATGTGCAAATTTTTCTAAACAAAATTTGTTATGCCTATTGTCTATTCCCAACTTTGTGGGAATATGTTTCGAAAAACCTCAAATACTTTGGTACCGTTGTCGGGGAAATTAGGTGCATAACGTGATGGTTCAGAAAAGTCTACAAAGAAAAACCAGTAGTAGTAGTAATTCTACTGCCATTGCTACTAAGAAAAAATGAGAAATAAACAAATTAAATAAAACACTCCGTTAACGTTTTTTATTGGAAAGTTGATTAAAGGAAGTAGTGAACGCTATATACATTAGAAAAGACCAATGCACCTTACTGCACATAGAGCAAAAAGGAAAGGCCTTATTCACGGAAAGGACTCGACAACAGTTACATTGGAGGTATTAGAGTAGTTGAGAAACTTATCCTTAGAGCATCTGAACTTCATCGCTACTTTCCGATTTGAGTGAGCCGCAGAAGGATAGAGAAAATGTTTCTTTATTTGTTTCGGTAAATGTGCTGCCAGTTGTAAAGACCTATTTGTAAAGAAAACGAAGGACCGATTTCGTATTGGAAGAAGCTATTACACGCGGATCTTAAAAGAAAACTGATACAGATGGTTTTCATTGAAAAAGAAAACACTGAAACAAGCGAGTGTTCTAAGACTATGGTGAAAACCGTATCAGATATACTAATCAATAGCTAGGCATAAATTACATCACAAAAAAGCGCAGCTATGAAAGATATGAAAAGTTAATTTGAGTACCTTACAGAAGCTCTTGAAGTGAAACCGAAATGAATCGACACGCTTTTCCATTTGGAAATCGTAAAAACAATACCTCGAAACATAATCTCGAATCTGTAGTTTTCGATAGGGAAAAAGGACACTTCGTATATATTGTGCTATCTACCGCGCTGTAAGAGTGATATTGTTCTTCTTTGCGAAACGAAACTGAATAAATGCCACAAACTAAACTTTGAATATTGTTCCCTTTAAACATAGGTATGCCAAGATAATATATCGACGGCTACCTGGTAAACCTTGAGAATGCATTCGATGGACGGACCGGACGTCTTGATTACACAGTTTATGAAACACGAGTGCCCAGAGCATTCAATAAAAAGTAGGTTTATCAAATATGGTAGCTATCAGAAACTTTGTGGTAACAAATTGAAAACGGTCTGTAAGAAGGCAGCTTTTGTTTAAAGCTGGAAAATGATTTCTACAAATGTAAAGCCATCTTGCCATCTAAGCATGTGCAAATCACACGGTCTTATCGTGTTAAATACCATGTTCATCAAACAAAGCCGACACCTGATCACTTACAGCAGTGGTGGAGATGAAACTCAGATTGACTACCATTTGGTACCCATTTTCTTGAAGCCTCGGGTAAAAGATTGCAAAGTGATCCTAGGAGAGGCAATCGCTCGGCAACACCGTCTCCTGCTAACAGAAATTTTTATGAAAACACCGAAGAAAAGCAAACAAACAAGGGTCTCTGAGAAAATCAAGTGGTACAATTTGGACAAAGAAAAAGGCGAGGCTTTTGTTTTCATAATGAAAAATTACCTCTCTCACCCCATCAACGGAGCTGAGGATGAAGAGTGCAGAGCACAAAATATGTGGGATTCCCTACAGCGAACTTGCTTAAAGAAGGCCAAATCACTGCTAGGAGCTTCAAAAGGCCACCATCAACACGCCAAAGAAACATGGTGGTGGAGTGATGAAGCTAGGAAAGTGATAAATGATAAGAAAGCGGCTTTCAAAGCTTGGTCAAAGTGCCCCTCTAATAATAGTGACGAAAAAGCTCGCCTCGAAATGGAATACAGATGCTGCAAGAAAAAAGCGAAGAAGAAGTGCGCCCAGCTTCAAGCAGAGAGTACGGAGGGCCTGTATCGGGAGCTGGAGAAAATATTTTCCCCGGTTGCTGAATGCAAACCAGTCTATCCAGGAGCTGCGAAGACACAATATGAACAAGAGCGCCACTATCTTCAAAATAGCCGCCCAAAGAAGGAAGAATGCTCAGGAGATTCGTTCGCCAAAGTTCATTAGCAATGCTCATGGCCAGCTTCTTGTGGATGACGACAAAATTCTGCAGAGGTGGCGGCAGACGAGATACCCTCTGAGTTCTGGAAAAAGATGGGAGACATCGGGTTCAGATGAAGAAGAAGAATTCTCATCTCCAAATTCGTGAGAGGTGATCCAATGCCGAATCAATGGAGGGAAAGTTATCTTCTCCCAGTATACAAAGGGAAGGGTGATACACGAAACTGTGATAACTACCGTTCGATCAAGCTGATGTCACACATCATGAAGATCGTTGAGCGGGTATTAGGTGGCCGACTGCGAAAAATAATACGGCTATCTGATGATCAGTGCGTGTTTGTCTCGGGTAAATCAACCACAGATGCAATCCAAAGTATAAGGATCATAATGGAAAAACCTCGTGATTCCTTAAGGGATTTGCATATTGTATTGGTTGACTTTGAAAAGGCATTCGACAGACAACCACGAGATCTGATATGGGTGGCGCTAAGACATCGAGGGGTTCCAGAAACCTATGTACAGATGATCATGGACATGTACGAAGGAGCACAGACAAGAGCAAGATGCCCCGCTGGAGTAACCGAAGAGTTCCCAATCAAAGTCGGTGTGCACCAGGGAAGCGTTTTAAGTCTTTTGCTCTTTATTACAGTCCTTGATTATCTGCTTGAAGGTAAAGTGATGGACCCCAAGGTACATCAGTTATTCTTTGCTGACGATGGAGCCATCATAAGTGAGGATCCTACATCCCTGCAACGAGCACTTGATGTGTGGGTGGACGTTTTGGAGGGAAATGGGTATCGCATTAGTTCAAAAAAGACAGAGTACTTGTGCTGCCCGTTCTCTGATCCACTCAGGCCTATTCCAGACATTTATTTGAATGGAACAGTGCTTCCCAAGTGCGAAAAGTTCAAATATCTGGGATCTATGATCAATAGCAAAGCAACATGTGATGACGACATTAATCATCGTGTAAACGTAGGGTGGATGAAGTGGCGAGAAAATTTCGCTATCTTCTGTGACAGAAAAATGGCACCTAAGTTGAAAGGAAGGCTCTACACCGCAGTTGTACGTCCAGCGCTCACATACGGTTCACAATGTTGGACGATGTACAAAAAGTATGAGAGTAAATTAACGGCAGCTGAGATGAAGATGCTTCGCATGACAGCAGGAGTGACAAAGCTTGATCGAATAAGAAGTTCGAAGATCCGTGGAAGCTTTCACATCAAGGAAACCATCGTACAAAAAATAGAGCGCGACCGGCTCAGTTGGTATTGCCACGTTCAAAGAATAGATCATTCGAACCCTGTTAAAAAGGCAATATCAATGCACGTTCCAAAGACATAGCGATGTAGGAAAGGCAGGCCTATAAACGCCTGGATCAGACAAATGCGACGACATCGGCATTTAATTGGCCTCAGTAACCGAGTGATCCAAAATCGGCAGGCCTGCCGATATTTTCTGAGGTCAAATAGGCGAACCCCACAGGCGGATCAGTAGAAATGCGGTGAAGTGGGAGGGTTGTGATCCCTCGTTTTCGGATCATAGCCTCGCTGATAAAAGGAAGAAGAAGTAAAGCCATCTTGTTTATAACAGTCCTAAGTCAAGTAATCTCGAATAATAAAATAGAAATGTATAAGTAATATTATCAACGGTAATGTGCAGTTGAAAGCTCCTTGGGGTGTGATATCAAGGCAAGAAACTACACCAATATTTGTTTCTTGCGTGACAATGGTAGGTTTTATGAAACCTAGAAGGTCATCTAACTACAACCATTTTATCTTTGATATGCTACTCTAATTAGATTTGTTACGTCTATACTTATGGCTGTTCTATTTGGTTCAACATCATTTCATCAGACATGGAAAGCTTTTGTTTTCTCGAATAGACCTATATAAGTACGTGCAAGGAAAAGTACAAATCCGCTAGTTCTTGCATCCCTTTTGAAGATTACGTGGCTATAGTAAAATATTTATCCTATAGAGACTGCCATTTTATTTCTAAAAAGCAGTACGTAAAGCATGTGTAACCATATGTAACTATTTTTATTTCATTTCAGATTTTTAATGTCCTCAAGAAATGCAAACCCAACGAGTTGGAAAAACTTGTTGCAATTCCCGGTGATGTAGCACTCGATGGCCTTGGAATATCCTCCGAAGATAGAGATATGATGCAAAACGTATCAGTTTTCTTCCATTCGGCAGCTACAACACGCTTTAATGAACCCATTCGAAAAGCAATTCGAGTAAATCTCAATTCAACCCTGGAATCTTTAAAAATAGCCGAGACTTTGCAGAACCTTAAAATATTTATTCACGTATCTACTTTTTACAGCAATCCGTATTTGTCATATATTGAAGATAAGGTTATTGCTATTCATACCTCATAGCTAAGCACAACCTAACATTTCTATTTGATAGATTTATCCAGGCAAATTCGATTGGAGAACAGCACTTAAAATGCTCGATACTGAATATAATAAAATGGAACCAATATTAGATATAATTACAGATAAGTAAGCAAGTGTCGTAGAATCAACAGGAGCCAAAGTATTTGATTTATGTCTTTTAGAGCTATAACGGGTTTCTGTAATACATACTTGTTTACGAAACATCTGTCAGAGCAATGTGTTAATGACTACCGTCATAAGGTACCCGTGTGTATCTACAGGCCATCCATTGGTAGGTATGCCTTATTCGAAACCAAAAGAGCATCTACTTTACATGCATTTATAGTTATCTCATCTATGCAAGAGCCAGAACCTGGATTCACAGAATCAAAGCTTGGCATAATGGGTTTAACGCTGCTCTGGGGCACAGGTTACGGATTTATATCTTACTCCTTGAATCCTTATTAAAATTATCTTCCTGTTAACTCAGGTATTTTAAGTGTATTATTCGGCCGTGGTTCATTAATACTTGACCTTACACCTTTGGATACTGGAACAAAAGGATTGCTTATATTTACAGCTAACACAGCAAAACTAGAAAAAGAAAAGTTGAGAACCGGACTAAATCTAAATAGTTATCAAAATATAAACACACAAAAAAAAAACTTTTCAATTTCAGATTTAAAGAAGCAGCTCCTGTCGGAATGTTCTCATCACATGGCCTTCTGCGTTATACTCTTCAAGACCTTGCTGTATCTAACACAAAAGCTTCTTTAGAGTACCCATACGAGAAGGCGATTTGGATTCCTTCTAAAATAAAAATAACCATGTGCCCATTTATCTATAATGTTCATGTAAGCATTATTTCAATTTGTAAGCTTACGAGTATATAAAGGTTTTTTTTTCAGAATTTCTTCTTTCATCTAGTACCATCGTTTTTTATCGATGTGCTGTTGAGAGTTTTCCGTCAAAAACCATTTATGATGAGAATACAAAGAAAGTTATATGTTACGGCCGGAGTACTGGGATTTTTCTTAAAAAGTACATTCAAGAGTACTGGAGTTACAGACTTGCAAAATATTTTGGAAACTGAAAAGGGGTAGAAGGATTGTTGCACAGATAAAATTAAAAGACAATGTAATTTATTGTAATTTTCAACTTTTTAGAACTGCATTTGATATGGAAATTGTTACGAAGTGTAATACACCTGAGGCGTTTTATGACTTAGGTAGTCGTGCTATAAAAGGATGTAGAAAATTCCTATTGAATGAAGATGATAGTACTTTTCCCAGAACAAAAAAAATTCTAAAAGCGTAAGGAAAGGCGACACTGAAAACACAAAGTTCTGTACATTTTTTTTAATTTTCAGAAAAATAATTGCATACAACATTATACGGTGTTATGTGGTATATGTCGTTGGTTGCGCCATCTTTCCGATAGTTATGGAATATTTTAGCAATTGAGATGAATAGGTTTCTTCTTATTTTCTTTCTCAATGACTTATATATGGAAGATAATTGTGCTGTATTGTATATAAGTAGTTAGTCGTAGTCCATGTATAAGTATATGTTAACTGGCGTTTACATGGTGAATATTATTGTGTAATATGAAAAATAGTGCAATAAAATTTACCATGAAATGGATATATATATACTATTAGCTTATTTACATTTTTATTATGTATTTTTAAATATATTCTTTCATGAACACAATGAACTATCAGTGCTTGCTATGTGCATTTCAGAATAAAGCGGGCTAACAAAAAAAAAAAAAAAAAACATGAATTGAAGATAAGTAGTGGGCGCCGTGGCGTAAGTGGTTAGTGTGTCGGATCACTACGCATGAGGTTCCAAGTTTGAATCCTAGAAAATACCAAAAAGTTTTTTCACGGTCCCACCTCTCGCGAGCGTCTGACAAACATCCGAGAGTATTGTTGTCACGAAAAAGCTTCTCAAATCGCCGTTCGGATTCGGCATTAAACTGTAGGTCCCTTCCATTCGTGTGAAAAATATAACGCACATAACATGTGTGGTTGCGAGGAGCTAGGCCCTGGCACTTTAAAGAGCTGTTGCGCCAAATATTTGTTTTTTTGAAGATAAGTTCGCGGAAAAAGATTTATAAGTGACACTATATTGATTTCGGGGAAAATGGGTTCAGCGCGTATTGTAATGAATTGCTCTGCAAGAAACTAAATTTGGTAATATATCTATCGTTATTAGTAATAATAAAAAAAATTTGAGTCAAATTTTATTTAGGTACAATCTAAATAATGGCTTACCATCTGCCAACGGACTGGACTGAAACGTTCTTATAGTTTAAAATCATAAAAAAAAAACTAACAATAATTAGTCTTGCTGCACAAAAATTAGCATGGTTTGTTTTTAGTACGTTTTCACCAAAATTTCAAGGTGCGTGTTTTTTCAGTTTCTTATACAGGCTAAGCCAAAAATTTATAAACTGCAGATGCCTTAAGTGGTTGGTGATTTAGTTTTTTCGATGAAAATGGAGAGTTACTTATGCGTGTACCTAAACTACATTATCATTCATACATTTTTTTTGGTTTTCATCGGAAAATCTTGACCTCACTTCATTTCAGTTCCAAATGATACTTTTTCTCTGTCTGTATCTATGATGTTAATATTTACTGGCACCTATAACTATGGGACAAGTATTGGTTTCGTAAAAAATGTTGATCAAGAGAAACTCTAATTTTATTCTGGTTGATTCTGCCAGTAGTTGTATGCTCGTCTCAAAGATTAAGCCATGAACGTCAAAGAGAAACTCTCTGTCTGTCTATGGGTCCTTCCAACGGCTAGAGCAATTTGCTTACAACTTCATATTTTATGGTCTGTGGGGCCACAATACTAGGCTGATAATTTCAAGTCTGTGAGCGTTTATCGTCAAAATTGATTTGATAAGTCCTTAATTTTAGAAGTCTCTTAAATATTTGGAGTCATTTTGAACCACCTTTGAAGCCATTTACAGGCTTCCACAAAACGTACAAAATATTTAAGTCAGACAGACAGACGCCTTCTGAAATCTATACAGCATTACTACAAACTTGGGATATCAAGAGAGTGCGAGCTACCTAGGTATGAATTTGCTTTCCATTTTTCAGCTTGCCGGGATAATAGTAAAAGGGAACCCTGTATTCTCCTGATCAATGAGAATTTAGAAATTTTACTTGCGACAAACACATTACGTAACTTCTAGATTCTAGTATAAGTTCGGATTTCCAAAAGTTTTCTAAAAACAGATGGATTACACTTGATATATATATATGTATGTATAGAATCTAAAGACATAGCAAAATTAAAACCAAAGAAGTCTGTTAGCAGAGCGCACTGGTTTTATAACAGCCCACGACCTTTTGACTGCCCAAGTAAAACGAATATGCTTAAACACATCAAATCTATGAAAGAGCTGCGGGTGTCGTGGATGAAGGAGAAAAGAAAACTTATATTACATTCGTGCGCCTTAGCCTCAGTGAAATCAGAAAGGCCTTCTCAGGTGGCTTTGGTTGTACATACTATACCACACTGATTGATATTAATGACAGACAAAATAGGCACGAATATGTATGAAGGCTGTAGTATTCTCATAAATTTTAAGTACGATTTATTGGCATACGAATATGTCGTCAATTGTGTGTTATACGTTGTACCTTAAAGCAAACACTTTATTTATAAATTACATTAGGCGCCATTTACTTTATTTCACTGACATAAACTTATCGTTTTACGAGGATGTACTTAAATCACATTAAAAAATACAGATAAATGATATTACTATTAACATGAATTGTATGGTACTATATCTTTTATAAAATACGTGTGACAGTCTTCATTTCTTACATATTTATTTATGTGACTCCGAATCTACCTAGCGGATTTGAATGCGGTTGTTTTCCTACCGTTTCAGGATTCAAATCAAATCATTAATTTTTATACCAGTTATTCAAATTTTTTAAACAATAAGGTTTTAAATAAATAAAAGAAATGCATTTTTTTAATTATTTACATTTTCTGGTGCCTTATCTCAATTTTTTTTACTTTCACCAAACAGATTAAAATTAAATTTATATATCTGCTTAGAACATTTATTAGCAAAGCTTTAGTGTATATGTATATCATATTACGATTTTAAATTACGATTTATTGGTTTTGTTTTGTAAAAATTTTTGGGTTGCTACTTAACTTTTGTTTACTTCGCTTTAGGTGGTTTACACTTGTATCGATCCCACAATTAAGGAATGCCGTCAACCTACGTATTTGTACGTTTTCTGTTATAACATAACAGAAATTATATTTCAAAAATAAGTAAATCAGTGCCAATTAAGGCGAGCAATGGTCAGCTAGTTTATGTATATAATAAAATTTGCAATATTTTATTGAAATCTGTTTTCTTAGTAAAACACCCAAGAAACTTATATATAATGTTAAAATGGGTGAATTATAAAAATTCAATAAATAAGGAGCCTGGCCCGGCCTAGCTGTTGGTTACCCTTTGTATTTTTCATAAGAATGGAATAGTCCTAGTTTTATGCCGTATTCCGACGCGCTACCCACTGCTCCATGCGCCATGTTGAATAACAAAAAAATACATACGTATAAGGCCTACAGATTTAAGTTTAAGATTCATTTGTTTTTCCAGTAAAATTATGTATCTAATATGAACTTTCGTTTTCCAAATTTATTGACCAAAGAGCTGGTGAGATATATGGTATGTAGATGGACAGTCACGCAAAATAGAAAATATGGGCCAAACTCACAACACCATCGAATCTATGTCATAATTTTTTTTTTCCAACACGGAGTACCTTTTAAAAAAAATTATTTTCTAAAAGTTTCAGATATACATGAGTAGGATATATATTGGTTTCTTGAAAACGTTCACTCCCGAGATTTCGATAGGTTTTGGTATTAATGTTTATATTATAGAGAAACCCAAGAAAATGAGTCCCTGAATTCTGTCAGTATCGTACACTCGAATGTAACCTAAACGGTTGAGCGGATTCCCCACAAAAAATTCGAAGCAAAAATCCGATTTTTTATCGTATTAATAGTACCATAAATAAATAAATAAATAAATATTTGGCAACAGCTCTTTAAGTACCAGGGCCTAGCTTCTCGCAACCACTCATGTTGTGTGCGTTATATTTTTCGCGCGAATGGAAGTAATAGTATCATACTTGAGGCAATTTAAAAAAAAAATTAATTTTCTCGGAAACGGGGTCCAACGTGTCTTTTGTCAGATGTCGAACTTATGCTAATAAAAACTCTCCTTTGGTTGATTTGCTAAAAGAAAGTAAATATAAATAGACTTCTCCAAAAAAAACTTACTATATCGGTATTTTATTTCCAGAGCAGTTTTGTAAAATTAGCTATTTCTCGGCTATCTATTTATGAGGAATATTCGACATATGCAAAGATATTGCATACCCGAGTTCTCAAACGCTTTTAAGGTAGGTATTTCTTAAAAAAAAAAAGATTTCCTATTCCGAAACAGATGGAACACCATTGACATAACCCAGTAGTGCGCTTTACTTTTATCGCTTTATTCAGTTAGTCTATGTAAACAAATTATACGGTGTGTACTGTATTTTTTAAGAGGTTAACCCCACTGCCACCTAAAAGCAAACCACCACACGTGGTACCTATTCGTTGGTATAAGATATGTATGCCCAGAACATGAACTTGCTATTCGTTTTAGCAAAGCCTGTGTGATAAGTTATTTTAAAGGAAACAGTTCCGAGTGGAGTCTTATCGTGTGCGGTGGCTAAATTCTTTTGAGTGTGATACGAATAAGTTTTGGATACAATTTTTTTTTGAAAATGATTGCTGAGTTTTATGAAAATAGTGAAATTTTCATTACCGGAGGTTCTGGTAATGGCAAGATACTGTTCATTTTAAGAAACATCTTTTGAATGAATGTATTTTGTTAGGTGTTGTTGGAAAAGCGGCAATCGAAAAGCTACTGAGATCATGTAATGTTAAAAAAATCTATGCCCTACTTAGATGTAAGAAAGGTGTTAGTCCAGAAGATCGATTGGTGGATATTAAAAATTCCAGAGTGAGTTCAAACTTTCGAATTATAATTCTAAACTAGTTTTTAAATTCGCTTCTTCCCGTCGCAAGTATTTCGTATCTGAATTCATAGAAAAGGTTTTTTTTTTTTTTCTTTTCAATTCAAATAAAACAGTAAATTAAAAACAATTTATATAATTTTTTTTTAAGCAAATTTTTTTTTTATGCGAAATATCAATTTATGGGTCCGTCCAATTTTGGATCACTTTCTCGAGCAATGTTGGCCGCATGTCACGAATAACATGAACAATATTGGCTTCCAAGGGATCAATAATTGTTGATGGTTTATCAGCATAAGCCATTGACTTCAATTATTCCCACAAGAAATAATCTAGTGGTGAAATACTTCTTGATCAGGGTCCGGTAACGATTTCCGATACCGAGTTCCGGCCTTAATTTTGAGGAAATTATGATTAACAAACTCACGCAATCCACAAATGAGTCTTATCGCTGAACACAATTTTGAGATAAAATAACGGATCAGCTTGAAACTGCTTTAGAGCCGAATTAGTGAAAGAAGGACACAAATGATGGTATCGCGGCTAGATGGGTGTTATGTGGGCGTAGGCCAAGATCTTTGGGCAATATTTTCCACGTTCTGTGCGACAATATCCTTGTAACATACCTTGTGCAAACAACACATGAGTACCCTAGAGCCTAGCTTCAACCATTTATGTTGTGAACGTTATATAGTATACTTATAAATGAGAACTACAAATCTCTGTTTGTTTTGTTTGTGAGCGATGTACTTCCAAATCACTGAATTAATTCTTATGTGGTATTTACCAACGCATAGACAATAATGTCCGCAAGTCATTATGCTAAATATCTATAAAATCTCATCAGTTTTAGCAAATTAAAAATTTTCGTTGACTAAAACATTTTTGTCGTATGGGAAAACAGAAAGAGTGAGATATAAAATAAATATGCAAAGACTATTTAAAATTATGAGGAGGCTATATAAAAATGATGAGGAACCCGTGATGCATACAGATTTTGTGCACAAAGAAAAATGTACGAAACATCACATGAAAATAAACTTAAAACAAATTTCCATAATATTCCTTGATTAGATTTGAAATAATCATGCTAGAAAGATGTACTGAATTTCTTGATACCATTATGTGACGAAGCTAACGATGGTTTTTCGGGCTATACGCACAGAAAAAAAGTTATCAGATTTCGCACTTAGTACTTTTTGGGCTGAATATGTTACGAGAACAAGAAGATTTTAAACCCAATGACTTTCAATATCCGCCCCTGAATTTGATATTTCAATAAATAAGAAGAAAAATGATCTAGCGAATCAAATTTTAAACTGTATCGAAATATAAAGTAAAATTTTCTTCAGAAAATCAACATTTTTTTACGCTTTCAAAGAATTATTGTTAAAATACTATATGTATAACACATATGTATGCATAAAGTTAAAATGGTGGTCTGGGGGACTACGAGGGCTGACTCGCATTTGTTCATTTCTTTTTTTTTTATAGTCTCCACTTCAAAAACGGACTTTTTATTATTTCAATTATTTCAATTTACAATTTTCAACTTTCCAAATACAGTTATAGTTTATAATTTAAATTTTTACAAAAAGATTTCTATAAAACTAATATATGTAAATAGATACTTATATAAAAATATAAAACATATTTTGGGTATTTAAAGCATATAATATGATAACACACTTTGTGGTCGTAAAAAAAAAACCAGTGACAAGTGTGAATTCATTTATTATTATTAGAATATTTTAAGGGTATAAGCCGAAAGGAAAGGAAAAGAAAAGAACGCGGTGTATGTAGTTCACAGTAAGAAGGTGACAAAAAGATTTGTGGTGGGTGACGAAGTACATAGTAGAATGAATTAAACGAGATATGAAACATGAGAAAAAAACCTGCAGTGGATACATTTTGTTTATTAAATCCTAACTTGTATAAGAGTCTCTACCTCAGAAATAGAAAGCAGCCAATTTTTGAAGAGTTTAAGAAACCGGTAAACTGTGTGCAATTTGACTAGTTATTTCCGACGGCAGTTTGTTGAAAATATAAGATGCAATGGAACTGAGCAAACGCCTACTGTGCTCTTTGTTGACTGTTGGAACGACCACTGAACGGCTATAAAGGCACAAGGTTGTGATTGGGTTATTTTAAAGTTTCAGAATGAAATGATCTACTGAGAATTTTTGGAGTAGTTTTGAGAAGTAATTATAAATGACCAAAACATTTTAACAACAAATTGATGCATGCTGGCTCCTAACACAAGGTTAGTGTTTCTAAACAATTGATCTACACAAAGACCACAAAATTTTGTGAATCAACACAAAAAGAAATAAATTGTTTAACACAGATTTTCGACTTCAAAGACATATGTAGAACTTTCATTTCAAAGTAATAGTATAATGGCCTTAACCGAGATCTGTGATTTACAACCGTGAATAGAGGGAGATATCTAGACGAGTCTTATTAGATGCAAATAAGCCGTGCTCGTATACTTCATTTGATAAGCGAGGTGGAACCTATTGCAATACATTTTCACAGAACTTGTGGCTAATGTGTGCTTTATACCTCTAACTGTCGGGACATATCAGAAGTATCTTCAAAACCACTTCGAAAACCCATATAATGAAAAGAGTATTTTTCTGTATTGAGATCAGCAAGAAGAATTGAATAGTTATTGGGACTACGTAATCGCACAAAGGGGATGCTAATCTATCTGCAAGTTGTCTATTTTAGAGTTTCATTACTATTTTGAAAAGCTAGCCGTCATTAAATCTCGATGAGGTTTTAATGTATGAAATTCACATTTACTGTAAGGTAAGTCAAAGCTTACATTTTTCGAAATTATATCTGTTAACAATGGTGTTTATTCTAGGGCAATGGTGTGGTCAGCTTTATTTGAGCTAGTGTTATTACAGAGCAGAATATGAGAGGAAATATAAGTCGCCTTGGCGATAGGCAATTTTACAAATTATTTCACTTTTAGTTTGTTCATAGGAAGGAAATGGGAATACAAAACGTAATATTTTGGGGAATCATGATAGCCTTATAACAGATAAACATTATATCTTCTTCTGCTTTTCACCGGATCAATGTACTGTATACTATGACGGCTCTTACCAAGTTATCCGTCTGAGGCTAAAGGTCAAATTTCTAAGATTCTAAACTTTTTAATTTTTTTATTTACATTAGACTGTAACAAGCTTTATAATAGTAAAAGTGTAATTAAGAAAAACATGATTACGAATGAAGTTTAAAAAGAGAGAGAAGTAATGTTGTAATTCGTTAATAAAGCTATTGAGCTAATTATGATATATTTTTATACATATGTGATAGGGTTCCTAGAGGCAAACTCTGGAGTGTTTTTCACGAGTATGGGATAGATGGTTCCCTGTTAAGGGCGATTTAGTCTTTATATACAAACTGTAGAAGCTGTGGTCGGATAAACGATGTTAAATCAATACCTTTCACTGTGGGCGTTGGACTCCGCCAAGGCTGCGTTTTGTCCCCTCTCCTCTTCATTGTATATATGGATTGGATGTTGCAGCGCAGCCGTGGCGGGGAATGTTTCAAAGTGGGAGACCTAAGGATTAGTCATCTGCTCTTTGCGGATGATTTGGTCATCCTTGGGTCCTCTCAAATCGAACTTCAGCGCGCACTCGAAAGGTTTGTAGCAATTTGTGATGATGCTGGAATGAAGATCGTGAACAAATCGGGAGTAATGGTCGTTTCTAAAAAACGCATTCAGTGCACTCTGCATGTTAAAAGAGTCCCACTGAAGCAGGTGGATAAGTTTAAGTACCTCTGGTCTTATTTACGAGTGATGGAAAGAGCAATGCTGAGTTATCCTGTAGAATTGGTCAGGGTGGATCAATTTTGAGAGAGCTTGGGCAATCTGTTATAAGGAAGGCCGAACTTAGTGTTCAAGCTAAGCTATCGGTTTTTAACTCGGTGTATGTTCCAACACTCACCTATGGTCATGAAACTTGGGTAGTGACCGAAAGAATAAGATCGCGGATACAAGCTGCTGAAATGAGGTTCCTTCGCGGTGTTGTTGGAATAACTCGTAGGGATTGAGTGCGTAACACCAGAATACACGAGGCGCTCAATATTGAGCAGCTACTTCTGCGAACCGAACGATCTATGCTTCGATGGTTTGGTCACGTAGTGCGTATGCCCCCAGACCGGCTTCTAAGACGTGCTATGGCTACCATGCCATCAGATGGGCGACTCCGCGGAAGGCCTAGAAATAGATAGTTTGACCAAGTCCTACATCTCTCCTGGAGCCGTCTAGGGATTCCTCCTGAAGAGTTGTAGTCAATGGCGGAGGATCGAGAAGGATGGAGGGCCACCTGAGCATACTACCCCCGCGACCCTCATGAAGGATTAGCGGGCCATTGAAAATGTATGTATGTATAAAATAGCAACAACTAAACAAATGCATATAACAGTCTAAATAAATTTCAAGCTAATTTCAAGGTAAAGAAATAGATACTCATCAAATCGATCGTTATTGTACAGCCTTCTAATGCTGAGCGGCAATACATTCCAAAGGCGGACAGTATGAGTGAAAAACTGACGTTAAAATGAAAAATCAGTTTGCAAAATAGAGGGTGAGCGAGATGACCGAAATAAATGTATCTTTTTATATAAATATAGTGGTTGTTTACTGATAATGATTTTAAGAAAATAAGATATGACTAAATAATTGAAGTACGCTTCCAAAGTACAGCAACTTTCCCACTTTCACAATGGTAATTTTTGAAAAGAATTGAAAAAGGTACTCGTATTAGTATTAGCATTAAACCTAATCAGCAACGTCTTAATATGCGTCAGCAGCGTCTTATATGCTTAATTCATTGTATTATTTGACAATCTGCAATGCTTATTCGGAAAGTAATACGTAAACCAAACAAACAATTTGGTTCCCTTAACATATGCTAATTAGACGTTACGCGTTTCTCGAAGAGACAGGCTACGTACGGGGATCAACAACGTTGAAAAGGTCATTCAATTCGAACACTTAGTTCTTTTTTAATGTGAATCGCATTATATCGGAATTGATTTACACAATAAAATGTATTATATTGTCGTTTTTGAAATGACATTCCTAGACCGTCATTGCTCATCATTTCATTCTAGGCTATACACTATCATTCCAGGAATGACATTTTTTGGAATTTTTAAAAATAAAATTTTCTTATTCATTGTTGGGTTAATCGTCTTTGGGTACAGACCTTTGATTTTTATCTTAAGATGAATGACTAAGAAATTGCTTGTTATTGCTCTAACAAAAGAAAAATAATTAATCGAGCGAAGTGGATTGTTAACCCGGCGAGAGTGTGGTGACAAAATGTAACATAGAGTATGTGGCTAGGTATGGCATATCCACATACAAAATTACCTGTAAATATTGTTATAATAAATATTAACATTTAAAAAATGGTATTTTATTATAAAGGGTATATAATAATTAGTTGCAAATGAAACACATGTAATATTTTAAGAATTTTTATATTAATACTGAGAAAAATAGAATTCACTAAACTTTTAAAACAGAAATTGCTCACTTTCGAAGTAGCCCCTTAAATAAACAAGTTTTTTTTCTTATTTAGTAAAAAATCAACAAAAAATAGACAAAATATTAATATAAAATAAAAAAAACTTAGCATATTCTAAACATATTAGGAACAGTCCTTGCATAAAAATATTGCATGTACAATACATATGGAAATGCATACACCAACTATGTGGCGGGGTATTACGTACCCAACAGATGTTAGCACACGTGTATCTCGATCGATGGCTAGCGCGACACTGCGAACACACTACTATCCCCTCCCGCATCTCTTTAACTCCAGCTACACGAAACGACAATGCGTTTGTGTGATCAGTTAAAAAAATACAATTATGTAAATAACAGGGTGGGTATGTCATACCCAGCCACACTCTCGCCGGGTTAAAGGCATTTTTATACACACACATTGTAACCTTATTCGAGAGATCCGGAGCACAGACGCATAAGACTATCAAAACTATTTTTGAATAAGGGCTGATAATTACACTTATTTATTAAGCCTAGTTCCGCCTTTAATAAAAAATAAAGGGACCCATTTAAGGAGTACAATAACGCCAAATGAGAGACAAGCAATAACGCAAAAGTATCTCTCGACGGGAAGGAACTTTGCGGATCTGAAATATATCGGCGGCATAGGCAAGTCTTAGTTGTTGTTGTTGTTGTTGTTGACAACTAAGGAGACACTGTATAGGACCTTGATCACCCCAGTCCTGCTTTACGGCGCTGAAACATGGACTTTATTAAAAGAGGATGAAGATAGAAGCGACCAAGGCGCTTCGAGGGAAAAATTCTTCGTAAGATTTTCGGTCCCGTTTACGTTGACGGGTTTTGGAGGGGAAGATTCAATCACGAACTATACGAGCTATACAGCGACATCGACCTAGTCAAAAAACTGCGTATTGGACGTCTGAGATGGCTAGGACATGTAGAGCGAATGGACACCAACGCTCCGGCCCGCAGAGTCTTCGAATCTAACCCCGAGGGACGACGCAGTAGAGGGAATCATCGCAGTAGGTGGCGCACACAAGTTCAAGGGGATCTCGACCAACTTCGAGTGCGCAACTGGAGGCAATTAGCTAAAGACCGAGCTAAATGGAGAGGCTTGTTGGTTGAGGCCCCGGTTCACCCCGAACTGTAGCGCCACCTAAGTAAGTAAGTAATGGGCGAGTCTAAGGTATATTTGGGAAAATTATTATTAAAACATGTCAAGCTATAAACACTGTTTTAAAAAAAATGTTATGCCGTTATACTTCTGCAAGCTAGACAGCAAAACAATTTTTTATTGCTTTAAATCCCAAAAGAAAATACTGTGTATTGTTTTTTTTTTGCTCTAATTTCTTGTTAATTGATGCAATAAAATAAAACAATCCTGAAGAAAGGAGACCCTCTGAACTGCGCCAACTAAAGAGGTTTAAGTCTCCTCAACATCGCATATAAGATCCTGTCTGCCGTATTACGTGAACGCCTACAACCGATCGTCAACAACCCGATATGTCCTTATCAGTGCGGTTTCAGGCCTGGAAAGTCCATCATTGACCAAATATTCACGCTCCGGCAGATCTTAGAAAAGACCCATGAATATAAAATCGATACGCACCACCTCTTCATCGATTTCAAAGTGGCCTATGATAGCGTGTTTAGAGACGAGTTATACAGAGCCGTGTCTAGTCTTGACATCTCTACCAAGCTCGACCATTTGTGCAGAATGACGATCGAGGACTCTCGCTGCTCCATCAAAGTCGGTAAGAACATCACCGAACCGTTCGATGTCAGGAAAGGTCTTAGACAAGGTGACGCGCTATCATGCGATCTCTTTAACATAGTATTTGAGAGAATTGTACGAAACTCACAAGCCAACACCGAAGGTACAATCTTTTAGAAGTCTGTACAACTACTCGCTTATGCCGATGACATTGACATAATCGGAAGAACTCAGCGGGCCGTCAATGGGGCATTTACAAGTATTGAGATCGAAGCAGCAAAGATGGGTTTAGCGGTCAAAACGAAATATATCGTCGGCTTAGTGCAAAAACTCACTAAGTACATTTTTGCCATTTTTCAGTTTAAAGTACCTAAGTGCTTGTTTTAATGTTATTCACCTATGCAAAAACTCTTTAAGTGCATCAGATGAGATAATAATCATTTGAAAACAAAAAAAATAATCTTTGAAAATGTTTTAATAAATATTTTTTTTACTGCACTGCCAATTTGAATGTGAATAACCAAATATTGAGCAAATGTACATAATGAGTTTTTGCACTAAGCCGACGATATGCTGTCTACAAAAAAGGACACCCAACATCGGCGTTTTGGACAGAACGCCACAATAGACAGACATAATTTTAAGGTAGTAAAGTATTTTGTCTACCTGGGCTCTATGGTTAACTCAGCAAATGACATCAGTAAGGAGATCACACGAAGAATTACTCTTGCCAATCGTTGCTTCTATGGGCTAAGAAGGCAATTGAGTAGCAAAGCCCTATCTCGAACTACCAAGGTAACTCTTTACAAGACACTTATCATCCCAGTCCTGGTGTATGTCGCAGAGGCATGGGCATTGACAAAACCTGATGAGGATGCCCTTGGTTATTTTGAGAGAACAGTTCTTTGAGCGATCTTTGGTCCCGTCTGCATAGACGGTGAGTGGAGGAGAAGGTACAATGCCGAACTATACGGCCTATATAAGGACATCGCCTTAGCCAAAAGAGTTCACATACAGCGACTAAAATGGCTGAGTCATTCAGAGCGAATGGAGCCCAACGTTCCCGCTAAGAAAGTCTTCGAATCCACCCCGGATGGACGGCGCAGTAGAGGACGACCTCACGGTAGGTGGCGCAAACAAGTAGAGAGGGACCTCAACCAACTTGGCATGCGCAACTGGAGGCAGCTGGCTCGTAACCGTGCTGGCTGGAGAGGTTTGTTGGTTGAGGCCCAGGTCCACCCCGGACTGTAGCGCCATCTTAGTAAGTAAGTAAAATAAGTCAATAATAAGTGACTTGTATCCATTAAGAGTTTATTTTAACTTTTAACAACTCGTCATACGCATCACTTATTAACAACTTATTTTGAAAATAATCTTTGCCTGATGTGTCCCAAAGAAATCTGTGACTTCTGTAGCAATTAATGAATTCCTCCAAAAGCTCCTTTGGATCGGTAGGAGCCATTATTTAAAAAAAATTCTTCCGAACCGATGCAAACTCGTTTAGTGAAAAATGCCGAATGATGAAAATTGCCTACACATTATCATTTTTAATGCACCATTCTCCGTCATTCCACGAAAAATGTTAACCTCATCATTCTCGACATCATTCCAATCCCCATTTTTCATTCCAAGCTACGAGTACACAATGTTTTGTTCAGTTTTACATCATTCCGGTAAGAATGTCATTTCCAAAATGATAGTGTGTAGCTTAATTTAAGCAGAAAATTTCCAAAAATTACACAATAACCCGAAAAGTATTCGATATTTGGGTATATACATACTGCGCAGAAATAAGACTTCAACTGATAAACTTATAAATATTCATTCAAATTTCCCTGCAGATTTTCAAAGTTCTCAAGGAATGCAAGCCAAATGAATTGGACAAATTGGTTGTAATTCCTGGAAACATAGGATTCGATGGCCTTGGAATATCTCCGGAACATAAAGAAATGATAAACAATTGTTCAGTTGTCATTCATTCTGCAGCCACCACTCGGTTTAGTGAAAGTCTCAAGACTGCAATTCGTTTAAACGTCAAGTCAACACTTGAGGCATTAAAATTGGCAGAGACAATGAAAAATTTAAAAATTTTCGTTCATCTTTCAACATATTTCAGTAACCCGTATCTAAAATTCATTGAGGACAAGGTTAGTCGTATTTTTTATTTATTTTTTTTTCGTTTTGAATTTGTTACTACTCGTATCTTACGTTAAAATAATTGTCAATATTTCAGGTATATCCTACCGTTTTTGATTGGAGAACGGCTATCAAGATGCTTGATGATGATGGCATAGATCCAATATTGGATGCCATTACAAACAAGTGAGTACTAGTAAATTAAATAAGCAGTACTTGAAAAAGTATTATAGATACTTCTGGAAAAAAATTCCGTGAACAAGGAAAATTATAGTTACATTATTCTCATAGCAAGGGGAAATGCACTTTATAATCTTTTTGCTATGTTTCCTGTATCAATTTTGTTAGCTTTCAAGAGTTTAGTGCCATATAACCGCGCGATAAGATGAAGAAATTTCCTCCGCTAATGTAAATGTTTCCATCTAGTTCTACTTACATACAAATGTATGTATGTCCCAGCCAGTAGAATATTTTCTGAATTTCAAGAATGTGAACTGGACATTTTTCCGGAAATGAAAGCTAAACTTCGGAATATTCCCTCTGATTTTATTATACAATATTATTTTATTTTATTTATTATTGCAACAGTCCACATGATGTAAACACAATTCTTGGCCTGCAAGGCAATGGCTTATCTGCAGGATATTATTTTCGAAATCTTTTACAATAGTGTATCATCTATTTTGACACAATATTTTA
This sequence comes from Brachypalpus laphriformis, assembly GCA_945910035.1. NCBI lineage: Eukaryota > Metazoa > Arthropoda > Insecta > Diptera > Syrphidae > Brachypalpus > Brachypalpus laphriformis. The sequence continues at coordinate 44,332,040 of OX246753.1, forward strand.
CTGAACAAACATTTAAATTTTAGTCATTTAGATTTTAATTTCAATCATATTCTATTTTGGCAAAAACATCCCTCAATAAAAAATGCAGAGAGAAGAAATTGGCAGAGATAATAGTCTAGTCAGTGTACCAACTTTACTTGGTACTTTACTGGAACAACTTAATTGTCAATCACATTCATCACCCCCGTAATGAACATTGAAGTAAAAAACTTGATGATTTAGACAAAAATGGAATATTTAGGAATATTGTGAAAATTATCATCATCATCATCATCGCTATCACTACATAGTATAAAAGGAAGTTCCCAGAACTCGTCTGTCTGTCAATTCAAGTTTTATTCATATTTAAAAATATTTACAATTATTACATAGTTTTCCCGTAAAGCTTAAGGCTTATCTGCAGGATGTTATTCTGGTGGAACATTAAGAACAAAATTAAGCTTTTTTTTTAAGTATTTTATAGTATAGTGTTTTTTTTTTCTATGTTATTTTTAAAGATTTTAAATAATTGGTTATGATTGGAAACAGAAAATGAAAAATTTTATTTTAATTTAAGTTTTAGTTTAACGAAAGAAAATCTTGTTTTATTAAAAATTTTCTCCTTTGTTGACTGCTGATGTTGGTAAGACTTCTAGGTAGCTCGTTCAGAAGGATTGGTACTATATGCCTCAGTTGAAGTTTTCTATACACATTATAGATTTGAGGTATGTATATGTAGCATACGCTGCGCTTGTCTTCTTGTGTTGACATCGTGTTGTAAAGGACTTTGGAAACGGTTGTCATCATAATATTCCAGAACTACTGCCATCTTGAAGATATTTGAAACGCGAAGAATTTTAAAATCGTTGCTACCTATTACTTTCAGGGCTCTGCTCCGCAGTTTCTCCAGCTTTTCTATATGTATCTTTGCTGCTCCACCCCATGTAAGAATGCCGTACTGAAGCTGCGATTCTACCAGTGCATAGTACACTTGCTGCAATACCGGTTGTGGTGTGTACTTTTTTGAACAGAACAATGCAAATAAGGCGCTCTTCAACTTACAGCGAAGATTGTTTATGTGAATGTCCCATCTAAAATTGTAGTCTATTGTGACCCCTAAGTACTTATAGGTGCTAACTTCTTTGATACATAACGCGGCTTTTGCGGTTGCACAGTCGTTGCTTTGATAAATGAAATGGTTCTCGAGAACCACTGCTCGGATTTGGATGAGGTTTTCACTGTTATGATCTGTTTTTCAATTGCATTACAAAACTGCTCTATTATTTATAGAATGACCAAACTTAGTAGGTACATATATCTTAAATACGATATCCTAAAGCAACAATTCTCAGGCTTTTACATTCGTACAGCATTACATACTATTGTATTTCTTTGCATTATAGTTTAAAATCGTCGCACTATTACTGCATTTAGCTTAATCGTACAGCAAAAGCAAGAATTATTCTTTAACTTCTAAACGCTATTTGTACCAAATTTATTTAAAGCTCTATGATCCACATAACTTTAAGTTCTTCACACGATATTTTGTATATAAGGATACAGCAAGTCTTCCACTAATTGGTCAATATTTTCGTTCATTTTCGCAGAGTTCTGCAAGGATTCCAAAACACGTATTTATTCACTAAACACCTAGCTGAACAAGTGGTTAATGAATACCGTTTTAAATTACCGGTTGCAATTTATAAGCCATCTATTGGTAAGTGATTCATTATCTTATTCAAAGTTCTATGAAAACATTTTGAATGCTTCTTTAGTTATCACTGCGTTCGAGGAACCAGAGCCTGGATTTACAGAAACGATGACTGGAATAATGGGTGTGATGGTGATTTGGGGAACAGGTAACAACTATAGTTCATATCTTGTCTTGGGTTATATATTTGGCTTATTATTTTTGTTATTAGGACTTATTCAAGCACTTTATATAAAAGATCTTAGAATGAAAATAGATATGACACCTTTGGATTTTGGCACTAAAACTTTATTGATGTTCACCGCACTTAAGGCTCAACTGCCAAGAGAGAAGTTAGTTGGTGCGATCTACGACCAATATTTTAACTGTATCCCTTACTTTATAGATTTATTGAAGCCATTCCAGTCGGAAAGTTTACATCTGTTGCAATTTGTAATACTCCCTTTAAAACTCAATGTGAGATTTTGACAGAAAGTGTTCACAAATATCCCTTAGAGAAGTCACTTTGGATACCAAATCCAACATTGACTACATGTAAATTTCATTACTGGATAATTGTAAGTATTTAGATACTTACGAATACATCGAAAAAGTTTATTTAGAATGACCGTTTTTTTTTAGGTTATCTTCCAGCAATTGCTTCCAGCTTTACTAATTGATGGCTTGTTGAAAGTGTTTCGTAAGAAACCATTTATGATGCAAATCCAAAGGAGAGCTTATGCAACTAGACAAGCCCTGCTATTTTTCCTAACAAATGAATACCAAAATGATGGCTTCACTGACTTGGAAGATATGCTGAAAATTGGAGATGGGTAGGTACCACCAATCAGAAAGGGCTATTCAAAACTCTAGATCCTCTTTGCAGAACGGAATTCAGTTTAAATAGCCTGTGTGCTTATGGCGAAACTGATAAAGCTATGGTAACTGGAGTCGAAAGCATGACCCGAGGATGTAGAAAGTTTATTCTGAAGGAGCCGGATACTAGTATTGAACAATGTAAAAGGATATTAAAAGCGTAAGATGAAAAAAAAACCAATGACACTCTGCCCCTTTTGAAATAATACTGTTCTTTTCAGGAAAGAGATTGCTTACAACATTTTCCGGTGCTATATTGCCTTTGTAATTATTCGGGCTGTAGTTCAAAGGGTTACGACTACTATCGAGCATTGGAACTAATTTTCGATAAAGTGTTTGTAGCTAAGACATTTTCAATAAAATTCATTTCAAACACCAGATTTATATTACATTTTTGTCACGAACGTTTAGAGTTACAATCTGTTTTAATGTTTCCCATAGGAAAATTTATGTCTTCACATAAATCTTATGAAGAATGTTGAAGATCATCACGTCTACATATAAACCTCGACTAGATTGAGCAATATTCGTTGAAATGTAGATGGACAGATGTAGATGGCATCTTCTGCCTCTGTTTGAGTATAGAAAACAGGGTATATATTATGTATCTGGAAAAGAACAATGGCAACATTCATATCTACAGTGAGAAAGAAGGATGTCACTCATTCCAAATCCGTAAGACATGATATATCAACCTAATAATTCTCACACTAAAGACCATAGAGGAAGCTGCAAAAAAGGTACGAAGCATTCTGTGAAAACATAGCGCATACAAATGCAATAGCAAGACCCCACGAGGTCCTATCTTAAGACACTGGAAAAGTAAGACGGCAGCTACATAGAGAACGAAGAGCAGAGTAATCTTCTCGTGCTTGAAATATTGTTCAGTTTGCTGAATATGCAACAGAAGAGATGTAGCGTAGAGACATTCAAGTTTCAGCATAGTGGTCTGTGCACAGTAAAGGACACCTGTCTAGGATAACGACTTTATTGGGTCCTGAGCATCTTTCACACATTCAACGTTATTACAAAAATGGCAGAATATCTCCTAGGATTAATAAGAAACTGTTCATTATTTGAGTACAAGGGCAATGTAATATTCATTTCGAAAGTAGAAAAAAGAGATCATTTCAGCAAAATCTTAAAATGTACTAGCTGACCCTCGTTTATATAAAGATACTGGACATTTCTGGATAGAATGTGTTTTCTATTACAATTAACATGTCTACCGAGTAAAAATGTCTACAGCATCCGCACTCTAGCAGCTGACAAATTGTGTTCAGAATGAATTGAAGAAGACAGCAACGTGCACCTTTCTGGATGTCGAAGAAGCCTTAGACCATAGATCCCATGAAGCCATCAGGAGGGATCTCGGAAGGAAAAGAGTTAATCACACCACAACCAATTGAATATATGAGATTTGTGAACCAGGACTACTGAGGCAAGAGGGAGCCGCATTAAGTGCAAAGACTAGCCTGCAACTGTGTAACAGGGGCATTGAAAATCTGTCCCGTAGCAGCACTAGAGTTGAACGTTGGACTCACCTTTTGGACACAAGCGACGGTAAGGAAATCATACTGAGAATTATTCAAAAGAGCGTCCGGAAAAGAAATTGCATCGCATACAAAGAGCGAACAACCCTTTTCAAATCGATGCCGCTTCCAGTCTGGCCAAGATGCGGTATCGTCAAGAAATAGCATAGAAATGTATCTGACAATTTCTAATTCAGTAACCAAATGGTACGTGAGTGGATCCAAAACACCGACAGATACTGAGACCTTGACTTTCCCAAGTATTTTTCAACCAGATGTTGGTGCGATCGAAAAATATGGCTAATTTCGCGCCCAATTTATTGAAATGTCTTACTTAGATTGATAGACTGGGTGTTAAAATGTAAACTGTAACAGTTGGCAACACAACATATTTGTGTTTGCATTGTCCTTTGTCTTCTTTGTTTCCTTTTGTTTCATCCCTCACACACACTCCTTTGCTTTTACTGAATTCTGTAATATATGTACATATAATTTTCTTTCCTTCCTCACTCTTAATAAAACTGCGATAGTAAACGGATGTGTTTCATTTTCATCTCTGACAGGTTATGGGCCCAGCTCACAAAATAAGAGTTTAGAAAGAGTCAAAGTGTATTTAATCGGTTCGGTTTTCTGTTAGTAAAAAAAAAAAAGAAAAGTGTTTGCGAAGATGAGTGCCGCGGGTTTGTACAGTATAGAAAAGTTAGACGATACAAATTACGCGTCGTGGTCAGTGCTAATGAAAAGTGTCCTTGTCCACTCTGAGCTTTGGTCGATAGTTAGCGGAAAGCTTGTAAAAGCTGAAGGTGGAAAGCCAGAGGAGATGGCAGCGTTTGTCGCAAAGGACGAGAAAGCGTTGGCAAGTATAATGCTTTGCATTAAACCATCGCAAATAAATCACGTAAGGCACTGTGAAACGTCATCGATGGCCTGGAACAAATTAAAAGAAATTTATCAGCCGCAGGGGCCAGCTCGAAAAATTACTTTATTTAGGAAGCTCTGGCACTTAAATTGTCTGAAGAAGGCAACGTGTCAGAGCATGTGAACATGTTTAGTGATTTGATCGAGAAACTTAGTGAAATCGAAATTGTAGTTCCGGACGAGATGGCAGTTATAATTTTATTGTCTAGTCTCCCAGAGTCATTTGGAAGTTTCGTTGTAGCTATAGAAACACGTGACGCCTTGCCAGGTTTAAAAATGCTCAAGGTGAAGCTACTTGAAGAAGGAGCGAGACGACAAGAGAAAGGAGACAAGGCAGAGAGTGGCGCCAGCAATCAAGCATTTGTAGTTCGCACAAACACACACAGATATCCCGCCGCAAGAAAATCTACCAGCGAAAACAAAAACTACAGTTCGGATAACAGCAAGAGGAACAACGCAAAATGTTATAATTGCGGGCGACGAGGTCATTTTGCCGCAAGATGTAGAGACCCAAGGAAAACAAAGCAAAAGGAACACACAACCGAGCAATCATTTTCCATCCTCGCTACTTCTTCCACACATGAGTTGGTAAGAGATGCCTGGTGTATAGATAGTGGCGCGACGTCGCATTTGTGTTGTGATCGAAGTTTTTTCTCTACCTACAAAGCAGGAAGGGAACAAATTTCGCTAGCAGGCAACAATTTCGTAGAGGCATATGGAAGAGGAGATGTTAGAATTGAATGTAGTGGTGTTGTTGTGAAATTGATAAACGTGCTTTATGTACCTGACCTGCAGAGTAACTTTATTTCAGTGAGCAGAGCAGTGGATAATGGTCTTTCGGTTTTGTTTGAAAACGAGTGCGCAGTTATTAAGAACCGAAGTGGTGGTGTTATCGTAAAAGCACCTAAAAGAGGTAGATTGTTTACGATAAAAAACGAAAATATGTGCTTGTATGCGAAGTGCGCGATCGATGATGCAATGCTGTGGCATAATCGCTATGGACATTTGAATTTTCAGACCCTTAAGGAAATGACAAGCAATAACTTAGTACACGGGCTTAAGGTGAAACAAGTGCCTGTTAGAAACGAGTGCGTTACTTGTGCTAAAAGTAAAATTGGTGTGAAACCGTTCCCTTATGCTTCAAAAAACCGGTCAAAAGAACTGTTAGGCATAGTGCACACCGATATATGCGGTCCAATTAATAAAAATTCTATCGGTGGATCCCGTTATTTTGCCACATTTATTGACGACAAATCGCGGTATGTTTCTGTGTTTTTCCTTAAAAAGAAAGACGAAGTATTTGAAGCCTTCAAATCCTTTAAAACGATGGCGGAGAAGCAGACCGGAAAGAACTTAAAAATATTACGCAGTGACAATGGTGGTGAATACATGTCTAAGCAGTTCAGTGATTTTTTGAAGGAAAATGGTATAAGCCGTCAACTAACCGCCCCCATTTACCTCAGCAGAATGGTGTAGCGGAACACGCTAATAGGACGTTGGTGGAGATGGCGAGAACCATGCTAACTCACAGCGGCATGGACGAGTCTTTTTGGGCGGAGGCAGTTGCAACCGCAGTTTATTTACGCAACAGAGCAGGGACAAAAACACTCGTTGGCAAAACACCTTTTGAAGCGTGGACCGGAAGTCGACAGCATCACACCTAAAAGTGTTTGGATCTTTGGCGATTGAATTGGATAAAACGCAAAAGAGAACATTTCTGCCAAAGGGTAATGAGATGATAATGGTAGGCTACTCTGAAACATCGAAAGCATATCGATTGTATAACCCGGAATCAAAGAAAGTGATAGTAAGCAGAGACATCAGGTTTATTGAAAACAAATTCTTCAGTGCAGAAGAAAGGACAAGCGACGCCGTTACTTTCGATCAAAAGATGGATGTTGTGGCTGAAGATATGAACGATGATGTCAATGACGATGTGAGCAACGATGTGAACGACGATGTGGATGACGATGAGTACGAGAATCTGGACGACAATGTAGGTAACGAAGGAGAAGAACCAGTTCGTTTTGGTAGAGGCAGACCTAAATTGATTCGTACCGGAAGGCCTGGCCGTCCCCGTAAAGAACGTCATATACTGCATGTACTGAACGAAGATGAAATACGAATCCCGCTAAGCCTTGAGGAAGCCCTAAGCAGTAAACATTCAAAACAATGGAAGGACTTGATGCAGAAGGAGTATGATGCTCTGGTTCATAACAATACCTGGTCATTAGTTATTATTTATTATTTATTATTATTTATTTATTTTGTCAACAAAGAGCAATTTCTTTCTTAGACTTAGTTACAAAAGTATGAATAAAAAAAAAGAAAAACAATAAAGTGATATACAAAACGAATCAAATAAGATATGTTATAAATACAAGAACATTTTGAAGCATATCCGTAGAGTTAGCAATCATGACTGAATATTACCTATCAATCTCTTTGTAAGAGATACCAATGATATATTAAAATCAATCAAAATAGCATTAGCGTTGTAAGTTATCAATAATCCATTAATAGAGGATGAGCGACCGTAGTTAGTGCGCGAATGTGTAATAGTAAAAAATCTATTATGTAGATTGGTCGATGGGACATTAATGTTAATACAGTTCAAAATTCCGGAGGAATCAATATCATTTGTAAGCACTCTGTGAACAAAAACCACTTTAGCAACCATCCTCCTATCCTCAAGCGAGTCAAGGTTAATTAACTTTAGCCTTGATTGATAGGACGGGAGGTTGTAAATGTCAGACCATGGAAGCCCACGTAAAGCAAATCTCAAGAATCTTTTCTGGACAGCTTCGATTCTGGTTATATGGAACTTGTAATACGGACACCAAATAACTGATGCATATTCCAACAGAGACCTAACAAATGCTTGGTATAGTGATTTAATAACATAAGGGTCGGAGAATTCACCGGCATAACGCCTTATTCTTCCCCAAGATCGATTAGCCATATTTATAATGTGGTCTATATGATTGTTAAATGATAACTTAGTATCTAACAATACACCTAAATCTTTTATTAAGGTAACACGAGACACGGCTTCACCACCAAGTGAGTAATTATATAAAATGGGCGAAATACGTCGTGAGAAAGTAATTACTGAACATTTGCCAACATTAAGGGAGAGATAATTTTTTGAACACCATAGATGATTTACCAACTGGACAGAAGATCATCGGCTGTAAGTGGGTGTACAACATCAAACGGGATGCGGATGGCAGTATTCAACGGTTCAAGTCGCGTTTGGTAGCGAAAGGCTGTAGTCAGCAATTTGGTGTCAATTTCAATGAAATGTTTTCACCAGTTGTAAGATATGCCACAATTAGAATGCTGTTTGCCTTGGCATGTGAACATAAACTACACCTTCATCAAATGGATGTGTCATCGGCGTACCTTAACAGTGAGCTCCACGATACTGTTTACATGAAGCAGCCTGAGTATTTCGTCAACCGAAAATTTCCAGATCGTGTCTTGAAATTAAATAAAGCGCTTTATGGGTTGAAGCAAAGCGGACGCGAATGGAATGAACAGCTTGATTCATTTCTGAAGAGGATTGGGTTGACACAGTGTGTCAGTGAGCCGTGTGTTTTCACACAAAAAGAAGGAGGTAATTTTCATTTAATTGCTGTATATGTAGATGATCTCATTCTAGGCAGCTCTAGTTTAAATGAACTCATGAAAATTAAGGCTGAAATTGCAAATGAATTCAGCGTAGTAGATGGAGGCCAGCTGAGGTATTTCCTGGGTGTGGAGATAGAACGTGAAGGCGCAACAGGCGCGATTACTCTGTGTCAGCGGCAATACATCACGAATCTCCTCAAGCAGTATCACATGGTGAATTGTAATCCTGTGTCAACACCATTGGATGCAGGGTTTCAAGTCAGTTGCACGAATGACAGTTGCAGAAAAATAAATCCAACGAAGTACCAGTCAATAATTGGTGCTCTTATGTATTTGGCGATTTCAACTCGGCCGGATATTCTCCATTCGGTCTGTAAATTATCCCAATGCAACACAGATCCTCACTCGGAGCACGAAGCAGCTGCAAAGCGTATTTTGCGTTACTTGAAGGGTTCGATGGATTTGAAGCTTCACTACTACAAGACGGGGGAGCCCATGGTGTGTTGTGTTGATGCTGACTGGGGTGGAGACTCTAGCGACAGGAAGTCGTATACTGGATGTTCATTCATTGCAGCAGGAAGTATGTTTTCGTGGGAATCGAAAAAACAAACCGCAGTAGCACTTAGCAGTACGGAAGCTGAGTACGTAGCTCTTTCAACTGCAGCAAAGGAAGCAATGTATATTACAAAATTGCTGAGTGAAATTGGTTTTCACAGCACTACACCGATAGTATTGAACAGCGATAACCAAAGTGCTCAAGAGATGACCAAAAATCCTGTTTACCATTCTCGCAGCAAACACATCGATATTAAGTATCATCATATTCGTGAACTGTATAAAAACAATAAAATTAGGTTGAATTATGTTAGTACTAAAGATATGATCTCAGACATCCTAACGAAAAATTTGCCAAAAGTTGAGCATTGTAAATTCACTAAAGAAATGGGATTGTACTGAGAATTAAACTATTTGTTTTTATATAATATATTGTGTTGAGAAGGAGTGTTAAAATGTAAACTGTAACAGTTGGCAACACAACATATTTGTGTTTGCATTGTCCTTTGTCTTCTTTGTTTCCTTTTGTTTCATCCCTCACACACACTCCTTTGCTTTTACTGAATTCTGTAATATATGTACATATAATCTTCTTTCCTTCCTCACTCTTAATAAAACTGCGATAGTAAACGGATGTGTTTCATTTTCATCTCTGACACTGGGCCCACCTACTGCTGTTTACGAGGACACCGCAAAAGCTGAGGAAAGGAGATAATAACGCCCTTTTTATTATCAGCCGGGCCAAGAAACATCTAGGGAACTGCATTGAGAAAACAAGTAGAACCTACCTAGGTGTAAGAAGAAATTGGCTTCATATTTTGACAGGTATATTGATGGATCACTGCAGATTTAAGCTGCAGCTCAGAAAAGAATGGACACTGCAGTCTTGCAGTGATCTTGAGAAAACAACAGCACACCTACTTATGAAATTGTGAAGCCTACACCTGTAAGCCTACCTTTGGGCATAATGGACCCTTGTTGGTCTAAGTGAGCACTGACTTCGCCACAAGATATCCATTTGCCTAACCTAAGCCTACCTTTTAGCAAAAACTGATCTGTCTTCGCTGGATATCCTTCAGATACTCCTGTACAGTAAAGTAGTTGGACTGGAAGAGGTTCTCTAATTCAATTTTCTCAACGAATAGAGCCCGAGTTTGGGCGGGCGAAATAGACCATATGCACAACCCTTACTTACAGTACTTTCTAAGTATTGAGCTGAGCGGGCAGATCCATGGAGACCTATTACCTGCACATCTAAGATATACATTGAAAAAACTAAGTGGGGGTGAACTGCATGTTGACATTCAAAACCGAGACCACGGTGGTACTCTTTTGTACAGAAAGACTGCTGCCTATCCTAAGATCCCTTCGGTTGATAGGAGTTGGCTATTTGCAGAAGCACGAAGAACCTTGGCGAATTACAGAGACAACCGTACATATGGAATGAAAGTTATCCACGATCAATATTCTCTACTTATAACGGATAGTTTAGAAGGCAGTAAATGGAGCAATCATAAGAATTATAAAAGAAATGGTAGCGAAAGATGAAAGATAATCACTCACGAACGTATTTGCCTATGTGCACAGGACCACCGGGTGCATTTTCCAGCATATTTTAGACGGAAATTTATGCGATAGCAAGTTATTTAGAAATCTACCCCGATAAGGATTATCACACGCAAAACATTGCGACTATGTCACGCAGCCATGCTTATCTTAAATTGTATAGGAAGTCCTAGGCAAACTCAGTGTTCTGGTCAAGACCTTATAATGAGTACGAGGAAAAGTTTGAGTGAATTGTAATGACGAGACTGATAAGATGACTTGAGCGGGGGCAGTGATCCCATTCGTAGGAAATCTCACACAAGAAAAGTACAAAAAGACGAGGAATTGGATACAGCTACAAGAACTTCGAGAACTAAGGCAGGTAGAAACTCCGAATCATACCTTAAAAAGAACCATGGGAAAACTCCCTACAAATTCAACTATCTGGAAGCCTACCAGATAGAGAAAATAGACCTCTCATTCTTAAATTTTTGCGTGAAGCCATGATCAGCATCAACTTTTGTTAACATCAGTGGACGAAAAATATTATTTAAGGTGTAAAAAAAAGCAGGGTGTACTTTATCCTGGTCAGTATTTGTAATGCTAACAGTGTACCCTAGAATTTCTCTAATTCAAAAAGTTTCAATTCCAATTTTCAAAACGTTCACTTAAAATTCCTAATTAGTCCCGCATGAGAACTTGCTACGTTATAAGCATATCTCCTGTCAACTAATTGAAATAGTAAAAATATTTCTCTAATAGTAGTTCCCATTACAAAGCATCTGTAGTCCGCTGGCATATAACATACACCATTTATTTCGACGCACCTCATCGGGCTTAGCAAACACTGTCCGCCTTAAACTAGATTCATTGTGGGCCCCGGCAATTAAATTTTAATACCCATATTGACAACAGCCATTACCGGTATTGACCAGACCTGTCGGATTCTGTTTGTTGCCCTCTACTCGTGCGAAAGGTTAATTATTATGGATCTTTATGATTATTAGCTTGTTTTTAAGTTTTAATACAGCTGATAAAATAAATTGCTGTTTTCACTGACACGCATTATAGTTGACGTCATTGCAATTGCTTACCTGAGTTGATTCCGCGTGTATACTGTGCTTTACTGAACCATATCGATTGATTCCGGAGAGGTCATTTCTTGAGCGGTATTCAGGGATGTTTAGTAAGGAACCCTGTAATGCAAGAAAAATAAGAAGCAAAATCGAGATTATTCACTGCACGCTAGCGGGGGACTTCAAAATGCACTAACCTGATACAGGATATCCTGCCGATACATCGTGCCACTGACTGACTTCTCCTTTGACTCCTTCAGCTGATGTTGACTGTCACTGCCAGCTATGTGCGGTTGACTGGCGGTAGCTCTGAGGACATCTTCATTGCTACTGATCTTTGGAATGGATTGTTTCTTAACGTGACCGTTCTGACCGTTACTCTATTGGGATTGGTTACGTTTTTAAGGAGGACTCAAGCCAAACAACAAAATTGCAACAACTTACATGGAAATTATGACCAACGCTGTACGATCGTGACAGCGGCGAACTACCTGTTGTTTGTAGGAACTGATCTGGTTGCTTGGATTTTAGTGGCGCCAATTCTGCCATTGTGGCTGTTTCATCACGAATAGATTTTTTACGTTTTTCCAGTGGTGGTGGCTCCAGAGGTCGGAACATTGCACCGAAAATGATGCAATTCAGTACTATACCTGAGATAATGAGCATGGCGCCTCGCCAACCGAAATTTCCGATCAGACTTTCTGTGAGTGGTGAGAAAACAAAGGTACCAAATCCGGAACCGCATACAGCGATACCAGTAGCCAGCGATCGATATTTTTCGAAATACATAGTTACACTGACAATCGCTGGCAGGTAGATAAGACCGAAGCCCAAGCCGGTACCAATGCCAATGGTGAAGATAAGTGTCAGTACATTCTGAGCGAACATACTGAGGAAGATGCAGACTGACGCTAATATCGATCCAGCTATGGTTACCGCTCGACAGCCATAACGATTGACGAATGATGATGAGATGGGCCCTGTAAAACGAGTGAAATATTTTAAATACATACAAAAGAAATATTAAAATCTTAGATACATCTAGATGGCGCTTCTGGCGACTTGTGATTAGCGCAAGTTTGTGCAAATTTTTGTATATTTTGCTACTGTAGTATCAACTGTACATAAGAACGCAGTGACAGAAATACGTAAAGAAAGATTTCAATTCATTGAAACGGGATATTATTAGGTATTCAATAATTGCGAAAAAGTTCGAAAAGTTGACAGAGTTTAAAGAGGTCCAGATGCAATCAGAAATTGAGAATAGTGCAGACTATCAAGAGGCTAAAATAGTTAGCCGAATACGATCAGAGTTCAGTCTCGAAAAGGAAGACGGGATGGGAGAACAGGAAATGGAGCATTGCTCTGACCATAATTCTATACCACAAAAAGATCTTGACTGAGCAATGACCAATCCTTTCCTTACGTTAGCGTGAGTGAATCAACAATAGCGGGTGAATCCAAACCCTTGTCCATGGTGGGATCTCTTCTCTGAATGAGTGCGAGGCAATCAATTTAAGCACATTTTAAGACACTTTTGCATACTACTTTACTAATGGTGTTAGAGTAACGGATCCCTACTTCGAAGATGCCTGCAAACATTAGGTAGGATAAGTGTGTTGATCGCAGCATGCTCGTAGGGACAATCTAAGTTCAGCCAGTGTGGGGTTTCGAATTGAAACACTTGGCATTAAACGATTGAAACGTTACTTTAACAAGTCAGCTTTACTTAACTCGCCAGCTTTATTTGTGGATGGCTGTTACAGGAACTTATCTATAATTGGAAGAGTTCTCAACTACGTTGCATTATGTAAGGTTTTCAGATGAAGAACTTAGTGTGCTTTTTTGGCGAGGTATTTATTTTAAGATATTAAACTACGCATCTGTGGACACAGGATCCAGACTGTGCGAGTTGGCGCCCTGCACGATTTGCTGGGACTTTCTTCTACAAATTCGATGGGAATTGGGCCCTGCATATTTGGCTGTGATGGAAATGCTCACAATACGCTCAAATTCTAAGGAAAATATATTTGAATACTAGTTTACTCTAGATACTACAGATCACTTCAGATGAGAATGCATAAGATAACCTGTTTCGAGATGCTGTAGAGGAGATGAGCGGAAGATTGTATGATTTTATTTTGTTGAGTTATTACGATTGTGTTGTGCACTGAGCAAATCGTTGCAAAAGGAGAGGGAACGACGTTTACTTGTGCCACATGAGAAAGGTCCGGAAGCATTTTTCGGATATAGCATAGAATAGGACAGAAGTAGAACCGATAATAAAGTCAAAAGGTGTGGTTTGATTAACTTAATTTCTCTTGATTAGATCAACCACCCTTACTTACTCTGCTTTTCTTAGATTCTTAGCTTTTTGGGTGGAACTTTCTACTGAACCAATTTCAATACCTATACATGTGTAACATTTTTAAAGAGAACAAGGCCAGAAAAACAGTATATCGCAAAACAGCGTAGGCAGTTTACGAGGACAGGGTTTGTTTATAACTAGCGGGTACTCGACGAGCGTTGCTGCGCCTAGCAAAAAAAAAAAACTGCCAGGCAGGCACCTGGGGCGACAACTGTCAGGCAGGCGCCTTGGACTAAGTCTATTTAAGAACAGTTTTGTACCGACCAACAGTGGGTAAGTGGTCCAACCTTAAATATATGTATATATATCTTTTTTTTTTAGTTTTAAAGTACTATAACACAAAAGTAGTGAGAAAACCGCTGGACTGATGGTATCCGTCGTGCTTTTTTTAGGACTAAAGCACTATAATACTAAAGTAGTAGACCAATTTTGACCAAACCTCACAGGAATACTTTGGGGCCAATACCAAAGATTGTCTGAAAATTTGAGCTCAACCGGTTCAATAGTTTCGGAGTCCATAGCACACAATCATAGGTACAAACATTTTTTCCCAAGAAAAAAATATTTCTTTAGCTTCATAACATACAAGCATGGGAATAACATAAAACTCCTGCATTGGTGATGAGATTTACGGATTAGAGGAGCAGACCATGGAGTCTACACAGCGAAAAGTGCAATAGCATTGCAACAGCATAGGAAATCTTATTGCATTGCCGCCGACTGTTGGTGGTTGCCTGTTAAGACTCAGGAATATACGAGTACCACACTTAGGACAATACTGCTAAAATTCTGTGATCATAACTTTAATAAAATACAAAAAGAAACAAATGCGACGACTGTACATTGGGTATAATAATGCATGAATAAGCATATCTCTGCTTAACAAAATTGAGCTGCAATGGTGCAATGGGTAGTGCATTGGCTTGTTAACTGATGAGTGCAGGTTCAAGCCCTAGCAGAAAACAGCAATCAACAGCCACACGAGCATAACATCAAAAAGAATTACATCGAAGCATTATAATCATTGCACTATCGAAAGGTTCCTGCTTGGTAGCACAATAGACCGCGACGAGTCTGAATGGTCTGGGATTTTGGTTTTCCTTAAGCAAAGGAAGAACGACAAGGAGTAGGCTCACCGGTGCCAAGTAGAGGACTAATGCATATACTACAAATACGACCATAACAGGTATTCAAAAAAAAAAATAACTTGATAGGATGATTCTTAGAAACACATAATTTGAAGATTATGCTACCAGAGAGGCTACTAGAAGCTTGCAATTTAGAAATCAAAAGACATCTGCAGGACATTTGCCTTTCTTAAAAGAATGTTGTAAAAAAGTCAAGGTCTCTTGATGGTAATTATTTGATGAGCTAAAAACCTTCCGTAACATTAAGAGATCTAGGCAAAAATTGTTAAATTGATCGAAAAAAGAATGAATTCTGATTTAAACTAGGTTAACATCAGAGCATTACTGAAACTTTGACAGGCATGGATCATTTCTTAAATCAAAAGGTAACCAACCAAGTTCTATCACAATAAACACAAAACATGATCGATACCATAACTCTGAAATAATGTGAAGCACATTAGACAGTTTCATAGGTTTACAACCACTACCATGATAATTGGAAGCTTCTAAGGTAGGACAGATCTCACGTCAAAATGCATTTGCATATCATAAGAGCAAGGTGAATAAGGAAATTTCCAGAAGAAATATGGAATAGAACCTGAAGTCATATGTACGTAAAAATACGTGGAAAATTCTTCGTACGATTTTCGGTCCCGTTTGCGTTGACGGGTTTTGGCGAAGAAGATTCAATCGCGAACTATACGAGCTGTACAGCGACATCGATCTAGTAAAACAAATGCGTATTGGACGTCTGAGATGGCTAGGACATGTAGAACGAATGGACACCAACGCTCCGGACCGCAGAGTCTTCGAATCTAACCCGAGGGACGAACGCAGTAAAGGACCTCCTCGCCGTAGGTGGCGCGCACAAGTTCAAAGGGACGTCGACCAACTTGGTGTGCGCAACTGGAGGCAATTAGCTAAAAACCGAGATAAATGGAGATGCTTGTTGGTTGAGGCCCAGGTTCACCCCGAACTGTAGCGCCACCTTAGTAAGTAAGTAACCTGAAGTCATCTAAAAGGTCAAGTAACCTAGATGTATCTACAAGCTATGAAAAAGAACATAACTCGGTGTGCCCTGACCGATGTAGATATGTATATATAAGGCTCAAGAATACTTATGATATGTTATTGAGAATGACATGTAGACTAAGTCTTCTAAAAAACGGAGATTAAATCCCTAATCTTAAAGTCGCAAAGACACCCAATGAATAAGCCATTTAACTCTCTTGCTTCACTCGACGCATAAACAAAATCGACATTCAAATGGGAAGGCAAATCCTTAATTACATTTCTCGATTCATTTTCTCACCTTTCCAAGGACCAACACCGTCATATCCTCTCATCAACAAAATAATATTCATCTCCTCTTCACGGCTCTCTTCTGAAATTGCAGCGCAAATAGAATCTCACCTTCTTTACATTCAATTATCTGCACGTTTGCTTAAAAGCACATTGTACACATTGTTATCTACCACTCACTTTTCCTACCAGTGTTTTGACACAAAACTAGGTCAAGTGTTTATTGTTCATCCTTACCAAATAGAAATTCAACTACACAGTGCACTAGTGTCATAACAAAATTTATATGAAGTCTGTTCACCTCAGACATTCGCTCTAATTAAGACGCTAAAAATATATATACATAATTCGCTTTTACGCCACACGACACCTTGTCATTATTTGAAATACTTTGTAGCGTATCCTTGCACCCCGAGAATTCATGCACTCTTTTCACTTACCCGATGATAATGTGACACCAACTAAAATCGAAACAATCCATGCCGTATAGCCCTTGCCCTCGTTGAAATAATCAAGGAACTCAACGTAGAACATGCCAAAGGAGTATGTCATACCATCAGCTGTAATGATAGAAGATATATACTGTTAGTATGTTGTGTCAAAAGTAATAATAATGATTTTTCAGGTTAACATTTGGATAGATAGAGCAATGTGGCAGGTGTGACGATATAAGGGGAAAGAGATGAATTTTTACGATTCAGGGTCACAAATCGATATTACTCATATGGTATGGTACTGCACATAGCATGAGTTAAGGACAAATAATGAGTACCTTACAATATTCTGAAATGATAATCTTAATGTAATTTATGGAAAATGTTTTGTAATAGCAATGTCAGTTCTGACTTGAGATTAAAACTGTAAATATACTTTAATTTAAAGGACGACAAAAAAAAATCAATTGTGACTTTTCCCATTCTGCTATCTACATACATCGATTTCGGGACCATTGTTGGCCGATATACACAGCACAATCGTAAATAAATTCTCCCTCGGAATTTCCTCCTGAATCAAAACTAATATAAATATTATAAAAATATTTTAATGGTATTCATAACCCCTTGAGTGCGCGGAAATTATAAAAGAAAATCCCGGAAAAAATAGGTATCGTGAATGCTTTACAAAATCTCTTCAATTAGCAATCATGGCACCTACGAGTATGTTTTTCTTCTGTTTTGAAAATGTCTACCATATGTTCGGGAGACAAATCAGACGAAAAATTTATTCCTGACTGAATACTCACACCCAAATAAAATTGCGCAGAAATATTTTATTCAAGCGGTGGAATCTAGAAAACCTTGGTCATATTAATTCTCAATTCATCCGATAAGAGATAAAAGACATCAGCGCAGTCCAAGTGCCTTAGGTAAACATTGTTCATTGAACAAGCGCCATGAATAGTAAAAACAATAGTGGTCAAAGAATGCAGCTTCACTGCACATTATTCGCTAAGTTTTCGGGTATACCTTTTCGAAATTCACACTGTTTAACACTTTCTATAATTAAAGTCGATAAATAGCAAATTAGGTCGAGATCTGTTTACCCAAAACTATGTAGATGATCTGGAAGGAGTCTTGCTTAATTGATGATGAATGTTCTTGAACCAAGGTATAGTACACCACGATTTCGTAGGGAATAATAAATTTGCACTCATTTTAAGGCTAACGCTTCCAGAATGTCAACAAAATTTGTAATTTTTTGTATTCGTATTTCACTAATTTCGAAGGAATTTAATGTAGCCGTCCTAATTATGGATGGGGAAGTTGTTGATTTTTATTTAATAAAACGATTTTTTTACGTTCAAAATTGTGAGGAAATGGTTCGTTTTAATAAATCTACCTATTTGGGACAAACGTGTCGTTATTGGTTTATAGACAGAGTTGAATTTACTGTAAAAGCCATTAGTCAATATTATTGTCATGAATGCTAAGCATCTGGGGTCTAAGACACCCGTTTCCACATAGATTTATTCAGCTTTTCGTTTTTTTGCTTTAGGATTCTATCGGAGTCCTAGTTCTATTACTAGTACTATAAAAAACAATAAGCTTTCTAAGTGTGTAAATTAATTCTTTTATGCTGCTCACCATTCATCTTCTGCCGTTCGTAATATTCGAAGAAAATTTCAAACGGCACCTCATAGAATTGGAAGCAAGGGTCATTTCCCATTTTACAAGATAATTTGTTGTAGTCATTTTTTATTATTTTTTTACCGAATTAAGGTCTACCTACTTCTAGCTCGAAAGTTGGGACACATAGCCCTTGACATATGTGTGTAAATATTCGCAAATATCTGCGTGCACCATCATAGCCACGAGGCAGAGACAGTCATAAATGAAGCAATATGACGCATTAAAAAATTGGTTAGTGACAGCTGGTCTGACACTGGCTGACCATAAAACGGAGGCTGTTCTTATAACCAGTCGAAAAGTTCCAGGCAATGCCGAAGGACTCGGTCACGAAAGGCCAAATTCTACTCTCAAGAGTAGTCAGCACGGCCATGCGGGCCCGGTGTGGGCGAATGCATTGACAACAAAGGCGATACGAAATAAACTTACTTCGGTATACAGACTTTGTGCTCTTTTTCATTCATTCATTCATTTTCAATGGCCCGCTAATCCTTCATGAGGGTCGCGGGGGTAGGATGCTCAGGTGGACTCTCCATCCTTCTCGATCCTCCGCCATTGACTCCAATTCATCAGGGAGAATCCCTAAGCGGCTCCAAGAGAGATGTCGGACTTGATCCAACCATCCATTTCTGGGCCTTCCGCGAAGTCGTCTACCTGATGGCACGGAAACCATGGCGCGTCTTAGAAGCCGGTCTGGGGGCATACGCACTACGTGACCAAATCAACGAAGCATAGATCGTTCCGTTCGGAGAAGTAGCTGCTCAACGTTGAGCGCCTCGCGTACTCTGGTGTTGCGCACTCGATCCCTACGAGTTATTCCAACAACACCGCGAAGGAACATCATTTCGGCAGCTTGTATCCGCGATCTTATTCTTTCGGTCACTACCCAAATTTCATGACCATAGGTGAGAGTTGGAACATACACCAAGTTAAAAACCGATAGCTTAGCTTGAATACTAAGTTCGGCCTTCCTTATAACAGATTGGCCAAGCTCTCTCAAAAGTGATCCAGCCTGACCAATTCTACAGGATAACTCGGCATTGCTCCTCCCATCACTCGTGAATAAAACCCCGAGGTACTTAAATTTCTCCACCTGCTTCAGTGGGACTCCACTAACATGCAGAGTGCACTGAATGCGTTTTTTGGAAACGACCATTACTTCCGATTTGTTCACGTTGATCTTCATTCCAGCATCATCACAAACGGCTACAAACCTTTCGAGTGCGCGCTGAAGTTCGATTTGAGAGGACCCAAGGATGACCAAATCATCCGCAAAGAGCAGATGACTAATCCTTAGGTCTCCCACTTTGAAACATTCCCCGCCACGGCTGCGCTGCAACATCCAATCCATATATACAATGAAGAGGAGAGGTGACACAACGCACCCCTGGCGGAGTCCAACGCCCACAGTGAAAGGTATTGATTTAACACCGTTTATCCGAACACAGCTTCTACAGTTTGTATATAAAGACTGAATCGCCCTTAACAGGGAACCATCAATCCCATACTCCTGCAGAACACTCCAGAGTTTGCCTCGAGGAACCCTATCATATGCTTTTTCCAAATCCACAAAACAAGTGTAGACAGGTTTGGAATATTCCCAGGCTTTCTCAGGAACCATTCTGAGAGTGAACAACTGGTCGGTTGTGCTTCTACCGGGACGAAAACCGCACTGCTCATCCCCCAAACTGTCCTCAACCACAGCTCTGGAACGCTTTTGTAGCACCTTAGCGAAGACTTTTCCAGGGAGACTTAAAAGAGATATACCCCTGTAGTTGGCGCAATCTCTTTTGTCCCCTTTTTTAAAAAGAGGAACTATCACCTCCATTTGCCAATCACCAGGTGTTTCACCGCATTCCCAGGCCACTTTAATGACACGCGAGAGCCATTGTACTCCCTCTTTACCTAAAGCCTTGAGCATTTCTGGCTGAATTTCGTCCACACCAGCAGATTTGCCAACTTTAAGCACTTTGATCGCCAAAGTTACTTCCTCTACCGTAGGACTACTTTCCGCCCAACTCTCGACCATAGGTCTGTCATCTTCGGTGCCCTGTTCGGGATTGAGCAATTCTGGAAAGTGCTTGCTCCATCTGCGTAAGATGTCCTCCTCATTGGAAAGAAGTCTACCGTCTTTGGATTTGACTCCTTCAACGATATTCAACTTTTTTCCTCTGAGTCGGCGGACGGTCTGCCAGAATATCTTATTTGCAGATCTGTGGTCACGTTCCTATTGCTCGCCAAACTCGTTCCAAAACTGTTCTTTCGCTGTT
Source organism: Brachypalpus laphriformis (assembly GCA_945910035.1). Taxonomy (NCBI): domain Eukaryota; kingdom Metazoa; phylum Arthropoda; class Insecta; order Diptera; family Syrphidae; genus Brachypalpus; species Brachypalpus laphriformis. Next base: position 44,353,040 of record OX246753.1, read on the forward strand.
TTCACAGCTAATTTGCAAGTTCTTCGCGACTTTGTGCTCTAAGAAGCATAAATGCATTCAGAACAATCTCGTATGAAGCAGCATTTGCCAACCGGAATTAAAGCTTAAAGTCCTTTTAAGTTTGAGTATGAATGTAAATAGTTTTGCAGCGTTCTCTGAATCTACGAGTAAAGTGCAACTACTCGTACGTAGGTATCTACGTAGTAAGGTCCAAGAATTCCCGACCTGTTGTATGTATAAGGAACAGAAACAAAACGAAACAAGTAGTTTTATTTTTCAATATTTTCTCCCTAAAGATCAATACAGTTTTAAACCAAATAATTAGTGCAATTCAGCCATTGAAAAGTTTTTCCCAAGTTTTGCCCTGAAAATAATTTAAAACGGAATAGTTGAAATTTCATCATCGCTGTTGAATTGTTTTCCTCGAAAGGCAGGCTGAATAAATTGAATCAAAAATAGTCGCTAGTGATTCAGTCTGGGTTATAAGGTGGATAATTTGTAAGAATCCACATTTTCGCAGGGCGGCATTTGCAATAGTAGCAGTGTGAACGGGTGCATTTTTAGCTGCACAAATGATTCCTGGCACCCATCTTACGTTAATATTATTCATACGAAAATGATCATGTAGGATATTGGTTTGTTTTGTAAGCATTTGATAATCCAGTTTGTGCTGCAGTTTCATTACATTTCAGTGTTCGGTCACTTAGCACAACTTCTTTTACAAATTCAATATTTCCTTCTGTAACTGGTGCTGATCCACCTAAGCGGGGGATATCTTTAAGGGACTGCTGTCTCCAACGAAAGCGCGATCAGTCCTAAATGACTGATATGACGGAAAAGGTTCCTCATAAACATCCAGCCATTTGTTTTGAAATAAATCCCTATTTTATTACCACCCGATAATTAATTTTATGAATTTTTGAAGCTTTCCAAGAACTGCACTCATTCAATACTGATGAGTAATGAATTGGCCTGGACTAGCGAATTCTGTACCATTTTCCATAAATGATTTTCTGGAATAATGAACAATTATTTCTCTTTTTCGGAATTTTTTCGAATTAAAGTTGGTCGGGGATACTTGAACGTATGTATTAATACGGGTTGTGTGTGTGCTTGCTTGTAATTTTTTCACTAAGAAAGTATCTATCCGATTGCGAAGGAACTTGTACTGACAAGCCAGGTATTGTATTCGGAACAGCAAATGCTACCATAAACAAATTTTATCAAAAAACCTACAATTTGATATGAAATGAATAAACAGATAACAACACTCAAATAAAAAATAAATTTGAGATATATGCGAAAAATCGTCAACAACTTTCTAAAGATATTCTCTTATGATTCCATGGAGTGGAAGCCTAATCGCACGCCACGTATATTATACTATACTCCGGGCAAAGAGTTCGCCGCTAAGACATTCATGCCAAGACCCCAAAAATATAAAAAAAATGTCCAAAATATATAACTTTTACAGAAGTAAGCTGCTATATTAAGTAGTATATCATTATTACAGTATCTCTTCAATCTTTGACAAGTGTAACCAATTTAGCATTGATTTAAGCCGTAAAAGGGACCAAACACAAAAAAAACACAACACTGTTAATAGTTAATAAAATCTTATCGAACATTTATTGGGTAAAACTATGTACATACCCTATCAATATATAGATATACCTAATTGATAACGACGACGGTATGCCATGATTATGAATTTATGACACTATCTGACCAAAATCGTAGTTCAGATAGGTAATACACAAAAAGCTAACCCCCGTAAACTGTCCGTAGTTTTGATGTTTAATAGGTCATTGCTGTCCATGGTGCACGTCGATTGTGATTTATTGTCCCCGAGTGGCGCTCATCAATCTAATTCAATTCCATGTACGCATAAGGTCTGTCAAGAGTTTATCACAAAAGTGATTAAAACAACTTTATGATGATAGGTGGAGGCTAGAACGACTGCAATGCAGGTCAATGCATTGCGATAAGAAGTTAGTTTTTTGCGTTAGACTAGATGCAGTTTAAATTTTCTTCGAACAAAGGGATGCGATTTTTAAATTTCTGAAAAAGTTCAATACGATCATGGTCACGATCGGTATTTATAGATACTGCAACTAGAGCAATACTCTCAGAGATGATACAATCAGAGCTCTACGAGGTTTATAATTACGCCTAAAACCCATACCTTCCGATGCCTCTCTACTTTATAGTGCATATTCCTATTATCATTGATTAGCATTGTGTGTGTTTTAAAAAAAGTGTTTACCCGCGAATGAACTATTAATTAGTTTAAATTATTAAATAAACAAAGCCGACTTAAGTGTCGGGGCGTTAAGCCGACGAGGCACATGTTTGTTTCGTACTGTTGCGATGATAAGCTTTTAAATGGTGTTTTGTATACTCATGTGAGTTCGAATTAAATGATTTTATTTTCAGATGAGTCAGTAAATTATTTTCATTGAGCGGGATTTCTCTTCTAGACTTACATGATAGAAGGTTGACGGAAGTCGACGAAGTATTTTCAATTTATTTGGACCGCATTTAATTAATTATATTATTGGTTGTACTGTATTGCTATTCTAATGCAAGGTCAAGTCTACGAAATGTCTCGCAGTCTTGATTTATTTACGCATAATTACGACTGTAAGTCTGCAAGTCTTGCTCCCTCCATTGGAGGGTAGATATTATTATAATAAAATAAAAATAAAAATATCGTTTTGTAAAAGTAATTACTTTGGATATATCGGTTTTGGAAGTTCTTCATAAAGCATAATTCTTTTTCCTCCCTCGCTTCCCCATTCAGATATTTGTTGAAAAAATTATAAACAGTTTGGCTCCAACTTCAATTCTGCTGTGTCAAAACCCGGCGTAAGGCATTCGGCAAATTTTCTTCAACAGATATTCTAGCAATATGCAAGTGTAAAGAAGTCAATCCGAAACCCGCAGGTTACGTTTCGAGGACATTGAAACAGTCGAGTATATTTTGCGCTAATGTTCTAAGAAATAAAACAAAAAACCTATGGAGATGAAAATGAAATTCGTAGTAGAATCACAGTTGGTGAGAAGAATATTGAAAAACTAATTCTGCAGACTGTATAACGGCGACGAAGACCAACATCCCGCTATCCAAATTAAAATCTAACAAGGCTGCTGGACCTGATGGCTTACCGGCCGAACTTTTCAAAGCAGCTATTGATGAATTGGTAGAGAGCATATACCAACTCATCTCTAAGATTTGGTCTGAATGTATGCCTGATGTATAGAATGCCAGCATCGGTTGCTCCATGCACATGAAAGGGGACACCCTCAACTGCGCCAATTATAGATGCGTCAGCCTCCTCAACATCGCATAGAAAATTTTCTCTGCGATATTGTGCGAACGCCTGAAACCTTTAATCAATAGCCTGATCGGCCCCTATCAGTTCGGTTTTAGGCCAGGAAAGTCCACTACCGATCACATCTTCACACTTCGGCAGAAAACCCAAGAAGTCCAAATCGATACTCATCATATCTTTATCGATTTCTTGTCTTGTTTAAACATCCCTGACAAACTTGTGTGTCTGTTTAGGATGAAGATGGAGAATGCTCACTGCTCCATCAAGGTCGGTAATGACCTCACCGAGACCTTTGATGTAAAAAAAAGTTTTAAACAAGGTGTCGTGCTGTCATGTGACTTCTTTAATATTGTACTGGAAAGGATTGTGCGGAACTCGCAAGCCAACACCAGAAGCACAATCAATCAAACGTCTGTAGAACTCCTTGTGTACGCCGACGGTATTCATATTATTGAAAGAACTCAGAGGGCTGTCACCGATGCGTTTACAAGCATTTAAGCAGAAGCAGGTAAAATTGGCTTAGGGATAAACAAGGGCAAGTATATGTTGTCAATAAGAAGGGACAATCAACACCAAAGAATTGGACAGAACGTTACAGTGGGCAGCTACGACTTCGAGGTGTAAGGGACTTTGTATATCTTGGCTCTGCTATTAAGTCTGAAAATGATACCAGCACAGAAATCAAACGAAGAATAACTCTTGCTGTACAGCGACATTGAACTAGTCAAAAAAACTTGGATTGAGCGTTTGAGATGGCTAGAACATGTAGAGCAAATGGCCACCAATGATCCGGCCCGCAGAGTCTTCCAATTTAACCCGAAGTGACGGCGAAGTAGAGAGCATCCTCGTCGTATGTGACGCACACAATTTCAAGGGGACCTCGAACAACCCGCAATGCGCAATTAAAGGCAATTAGTTAAATACCGAGTTAAATCGTGAGGCTTGTTGGTTGAAGCCCAGATTCACCCCGAACTGTAGCACCACCTAAGTAAGTAAGCAACTATTTTACAGTTTATGTGCCTTGAAGTAATACTAGGTATGTTTCATCTTGATACAATCTCTCGATACAACTTTTAGATACATTGTAAGGAAGATAGCTGCTAGCCAAACAAATCGGAAAACTAATTGTTTGGAGTATTTATAGTAAACAATGTAAAGATACAGATAATGTTCGTACATTATCATGACGCTAAGAAATATACAAAAGAATGTGATAAGCATAATACCGTTTTAAAAGCAGTAAACTATATATACAAAACTGTATGTACCTATATTTGTATGTTTGCTATGGACTCTGAAACTACCGAACCGATTGAGCTCAAATTTTGATATTGGTCCTAGAGTGTTTCTGTGAAGTTTGGTCAAAATCGGTCCAGAAGTTTGCCCACAACTGCATTTCGAGTGAGACAAGTTTTTCTTTATTACTAAAAAACAAGAAATCCTCTGGCATTGTTATATATTCTCATACAATTTTAATGTCTTTCATGTGAAGAATTCTACGTATTAAACATGACTCGAAACAGAAGTTGTGATCCAATCTTTTCATTCGTTTTCCCTTCCTCTTAAAATGTTATTGACTAAATTTTTAGCTTATACTTTCCCGTGCAACGTATTCACGTTTACGTCAATAACACCTGACAAGAGCAAAATAAAATAATTATCTAAATTCACATGAAAAATGGAATATGCTCGACAATCCTATTACTGTCAAAATTCTAAAAACTATATTAACACAGAGTTGTGAATTCAATTTCACTCATTAATTAGACGAAGTTCTGGCTAAATTGACTTAGCAAATCTCATCCGGCAGGAAAATACACTGTCTAACACACCCCACTTGCAATTTGCTCATTTGTCTGACTATGACACGGTGTCGTGAGTCGTCAGGAAATTATCTTATTTAATTAAACACCCAACAGCCAGATGGCTGCTAACTTGATTACAAATATTGAGAAAAATATTGTTCAGACAAGTTGAAGTAAATAACTTCTCTTTGGAACCAAACAGATGAAGTGTCTCTCCTCTGACTTTGTAATCTATACGGCATAATAGGAATTACTAGTAGTCGCCGCATCTAACCACAACTTTCCTTGAATTAAAAAAACTTGGAAGTGTTCAAATGTGAAATTGATTGAATGCACGTATTCTGAAGGTTTTGAAAATTCCAGCATTAGTCAACTTGATGTGACTTCAAATGCATATATTGCAGGTGGCATTGGATGAACAATAAAAACCGGAACCTGTCATGATTGAATGCTGATTTGCAGTGAAATATTGTTGATGGTTGGTTTAAAAAAAAAACTTCTTAAGCAGATCTAGAAGAAAAATCTCTGCCCCGCAATTAAGATAATTAACACATTTGGATACATTTATAGGTTAGAAGATACATAGTGATAGAATCAAAACAGTTGATTCAACTTTAGTGCTAATTTTGTTTATTGGTTTGTTCTATACTATACGTATTTCTATTTGCTAAAAGTATTTAGGAATGTTTTTTTTGAAAATAAATAACTGCACATGTAGGAAAGTTTTGACAAACACTAGACTTTATATAAATATTGTAGAAAGTTCGTGGCTACTCAATGCAACTATCAACTTTTATTGAAAGGTGGTTGAGCAATCAAGGTAAAAGTAAAGTAAGTTATACAAAAAGTGCGTAGAAGAAGTGTTGACAGTAAGAAGGTCTGCAAAAAAGTTTGAGATATCATATGCGAATCTATTACATGCAGCTTGCAATACGTATTTCTTTGATATTTTCTTGAGGAAGCTGGGTACAGCATCTAGTCTAAACTAGAGAATCTGATAAGTTGAAACGGCCGACATTTCGAAAAAGAATGAGAGGAGTCTTACCAAATAGACGAAAAGCCAAATAGACTTTAGACATTTGCATTTTATGGGAATCGGCTTGTGGCAAACACTTTTCCACAATTACTTCAAATTAATTTCAGCTGATGACAAAAACAAAGTGGGTAGATTTGTTATTTTTAATTCCTCCAATATTCATAAATATGTATAAACAGCTAGGCAAAGCCTATGTCGATATCGCTAAAGCCTGAAACAGATGTACAACAAAGCTGCCTGCAGTGATGCATGCAGCAACGCATATGAAACAGACGTGCGGTAAATTATTGGCATTTCATCACGTTAGTTTGCTGTCACTGTCACTTACATGAAACGTCAAATCATACAAATTAAAGTCCAACGAGCTTTGGATAAAATCTGAGAGTGGACAAAAACTTGGCGCATTGTTCTTTACGAGACCGAATCGACGCATGCTAACTACACCTACAAGAAAATAATCACATACAAACGAAGCTTAATATCTGGGAATGACACTGGACGCGAAACTTAAATGGAAGCCGCACGTTAAAAACAAATGCGACGAGCTTGAAAATCGGCTTAGAGAAATGTATTTGTTAATTCCAAGCTAAGTGTATATAACAAACTGTTTCTATTATATATATGCAAGGGCTTAAACCTGTATGAACGTACAGTATAAAACTTGTACCAAACCAAGCAATAGAAATTTTATACAATCATTCCAAAATAAAGCTATAAAAGCAATCGTTAATGCTCCTTGGTATATTAAAAAAATTGATATCCACAGAGACTTAGCGATAGCCACCGTGGAAGACGATATAACAAACTTTGCAAGCAAGCTTCGTGCTTGCCTTTGTGGTTATTGCAACCATGCTATACTTCAAACTTTGGTGAAGTGAAAAACCTTACGCGCCGACTCCAAAGAACGAAATCGTTCGATTTAGCGCAATAAAAAGTAGCCGCATGTAATGACGGTATCAGCAGGTGCTTTTGCTGGAAATCTACCTGTCTCACTCGAATATATTTTGAAGCTTAAACTAGTTGATAAGTACTAAACTTAGTTGTAGTCAACAAGACGAAGGGAATGGTATTTTTAGTCACTAGAAATCTGACACTACTATGAGTACACGGTGTCTCATAGTGTCTCTTGAAGATTTTCACATACCTACGAAGAAAAAAAAATTAAAAATCATAAAAATTGTACTAACTTGTACTATTTTTCTGTTCTACTAATAAAGACAGAAAGAAATAGAGACGTCTTGCAGCAATCTATAGCCGTGCAGTGAAAACACGTGTCCTCTTACATATAAAGCCATGTTCGCTAATTTTGCTGCACGGATTTTGCTGCATATCTGTTTCAGGCTTAATCTCTTGAGATGTTTAATACCCTCCAAATAAAAGATGGATGATAACACGGAAAATACATAACTAAAGTAATATCAATAAGACCGATAGGCTGTCTTATGACTTCCTTAATCATTCTTTAAAAAATTGATCAAGATTCATAAACTCAACATAAAACTTACAAATATTGAAAAAGTCACCTACATGAGTTTTGAGAATAAAGTAAGTTTTGAGATAAATGGTAACAGGCTGTTACGACAAACAACATTTTCGAAAAATGTACGGCTTAGGAATGACTAACCTTATCACAGCACAATATTTTGAGCTCAACTTTTATTTAGTTTGCCTACCATGCTGGTATATTCTACAATAAATGACAAATTCATTCTTTTATATATACTCGTACATGAATATATGCTTTTCTTAAATAAATGATAAAATTTAACAAATTTCTACATCTGTCCTCCAAAGTTGTTCAAGGAAAAAGTCTTGTATGAGATCATTTGCAAAGCCAAAGAAAATAAGTCATAAACTTGCAGTAATAAAAATGTATTTCAATATTTTTAACAAAGGTGTTAATAGATGATTTATTGGGAAAAAATCTTCACGTGGTTTCAATTATTTACTACCCTATCTGTTGGCTTGAGACAGGTGAATCTGTTCAGCAATAGTTTGAATACAAGGTTACCTTGCTTAGCAAAAATTGTAAATTGTATTTTTGCATTATTTCCTATTTTATATGTATAGTAACACTTAAGTCGATAACACTCCATATGGTGTAGTCATCTACCGAGTGTAGCTCCCCTCGACATAGGGTATTTAAATTTTATTCACGTAACTACGCTTCTATATGACAACGAAAGGTAATTAATTGATATATTTTGCAAAAGCACGTGTTAACAAATGCCTCATGGGAATTACAAGTGATTATTGTTTTTCTAGCCCCAGATAACACATAATCTGGGAACCGAAGTAGCAGCCTGACAACAGTATTAGCTTCATTATTTCCTCTTTTAGATGGCCAATTGCGATAGAGCCGTGCTAATAAATTTATTAGCACAGCATTTGCCACGCATTGCCATTTGAAAAGATATTTTATCTCGAATTGTGGTGTTTGATTATCTAGAAAGAAACCAAAGTCTACGATTGGTTTCAGTGATAGAGTTTCTACAACTGAAGCGTATCCTAAGGCCATGGAGACACTGTAACTCATTTCCTGGTAATTGAAATCAGTGTGTAACTGAGTGACGTACAATAGATACTTAATTAACTCGCAGTTTCTAAGTTGATACTCATAGTCTCGAGCATTCATGAACAAAGCAGGTATGAAGCGCTTGAAGAGAGTAGATATGCATTTTTATTTAGTCAGAAATAGATGCATTCTGCGGTTTCTGCTGCACTTGCAGACAATAAAAAATATATCACACAATATACTGCAGTATTCCCGTCAAGTGATGTGCGGCACTTTATTCAATTACTTGGATGGCTTTTGATGCGACACTGATTCATAAATTGACCTAGATGGAACAAGAGAATGGGGTTTATTGATTCGCGGCAGACATGGTCAAGGGTGGAATTGATTTACGAGATTTAATTCAATATGTGCATGGTATCTATTACTTTTAAACGAAGTGCACACCCATGAAGTCAGGTGAAACTGACTTCAAGATGCACAAAAGAAAAAGTATAGGAAAGATTTTTCCATTCTATGTATTCATAAAAAGCCTTCTTCTTCCTATTTCAGCGATGTTTGGATATCAACTCAAGGGATCACAACCTTCCCACTTCAATGTACATATTTCTACTGAACCCCATATGGGGTTTGTCTATGATATTCATAAAAGGTCAAATGCTTTAAGGTGTGTATGATTTTTTTCTCTGTTCCTTTGAGATATTTGCAAAATCTTTCAGTTACTTCTTATAAGTCATTTATAAATGCCGAGTCTGGAGCACAAATACATTATATATAGCGACAGGAGAATATGTACATTATGTATCACAAAGTTTTAATGCTTTACAATTAAATTTATACAATACAATTGACAACGTTACTACTACACCATTGATACCCCCAAATACAATGGCAAAAACAGATTCAAATAGGTTTCAAAGGCACATACTCGTATGTATGCATATTCAATTTGAATACTAAACCGAAATATGGGATCCACAAGAAAGGAGACCCCTCAACTGCGCCAATTATAGAGGCATCAGCCTTCTCAATATCGCATACAAGATCTTTTCTGCGATATTGTGTGAACGCCTGAAACCTTTTATCAACAGCTTGATTGGACCCTATCAGTGCGGTTTCAGGCCAGGAAAGTCCATCGATCAAATCTTCTGGAGAAAACCCAAGAATTCAAAATCGATACTCACCACCTCTTTATCGATTTTAAGGCCGCCTATGATAGCATCTATAGAGAAGAGCTTTATAGAGCCATGTCTAGTTTTGACATCCCTGCGAAACTAGTCCGTCTGTGCAGGCTGACGATGGAGAAGGCTCGCTGCTCCATCAAGGTCGGTAATGACCTCACCGAGCCCTTTGATGTCAAAAAAGGTTTTAGACAAGGTGACGCGCTGTCATGTGCCTTCTTTAATATTGTACTAGAACGGATTATGCGGAACTTATAAGCCGACACCGGAGGCACAATCTATTACAAGTCTGTACAACTGCTTGCATACGCCGACGATATAGACATTATCGGAAGATCTCAGCGGGTTGTCACCGGCGCGTTTGCAAGCATTGAGGCGAATGCGGCCAAAATGGGTTTAGCGATAAACGAGGGCAAAACCAAGTATATGCTGTCAACAAGAAGGGACAGCCAATACCGACGAATTGGACAGAACGTCACAGTCGGCAGCTATAACTTCGAGGTAGTAAGGGACTTCGTCTACCTTGGCTCTGCTATAAACTCTGAGAACAAAATCAGCGCAGAAATCAAGCGAAAAATAACTCCTGCCATTCGCTGTTTTTTTGGGCTTATAAGGCAATTTAACAGTAAAGCTCTATCTCGAACAGCTAAGGAGACTCTGTATAAGACCCTGATCATCCCAGTCCTGCTTTACGGCGCTGAAACATGAACTTTATTAAAAAAGGATGAAGATATCCTTGGTCGTTTCAAGAAAAAAATTCTTCGTACGATTTTTGATCTCGTTTGCGTTGACGGGTTTTGGAGGAGAAGATTCAATCAGGAACTATACGAGCTGTACAGCGATATCAACCTAGTCAAAAAACTGCGTATTGGGCGTCTGAGATGGCTAGGACATGTAGAGCGAATGAACACCAACGCTCTGACCCGCAGAGTCTTGGAATCCAACCCCGAGGGACGACGCAGTAGAGGGAATCATCGCCGTAGGTGGTGAGCACAAGTTCAAGGGGACCTCGACCAACTTGGAGTGCGCAACTGGAGGCAATTAGCTAAAGACCGAGCTAAATGGAGAGACTTGTTGGTTGAGTCCCAGGTTCACCCCGAACTGTAGCGCCACCTAAGTAAGTAAGTAAAGTAGAAATATGGGAACAAAATATATTATGAACTGAATTATTTTGGGATGAAATGAAAGCCAACATTTTAACTTATATTAATGGAAAACTATCCCAGAATAAAATCTTTAACCTTAGAACCCTACCCAGAGTACCTGAGCACCCTCATTCTTTGAAAAATGCAAGCTTTTGTTTTGACGTGAAAACGTTTGTAAGCAAGCGAAAAAAACGTTCTAAGCACCCTGAGTAGGAAAAATCGGGAAAAATATGAGTAGGGTTCTAGGGTTAAAGGCTTTATAAACAAGAAATTGACATAAGATATGAAAGTGTAGTTATCAAATTCAACCACGAAAAGCAAACAACGTTTTTTCTTGTAATGCCTAAAATTGTGTACGTTTATCTCAAAATACAGATCTACTCGCCCACTAGCCCTAACTGCAATTTCAGGGATTTTCAACAAAATTCCTTTTCAATGTAAATAAAATACACGACTTAGTCGTACATATTTCAATCTATGGCATTCGTTTGCAACTGCCCCGGATTCAAAAAATGCTTTACAACCTTCTACAAGTAAATCTATTTTCAGAAAATAAGAAATAAGGTAAACTAATTGTGAGCTTCAAATACAAATCCCAAAGGTCCTGATATGAAGTACTGATAAATACGAAATAGGCGAAGGTGTAAAGTTCCCGGCCTACCACAGAGATGGCATTGCTATCAATTTTTTTTTTTTTTCAGTGAAGTTGGTAGCCGTGTCAAAACTAGCCTAAAAGAGACTCTGATGGTATGGACATGTTATGACGAGCGATGATGAACACGAGGTGAAAAAAAACTCTTAATAGTCCCAAAAAGAAAACTAAGAAAACCAGCAGCAAAGTGGTTAAACACAATTATGAAAGCTTCCAGAATTGACAAACAGGCATTCCAAGACAGATGCGCTTGGGGATCCGAACGAGAAGCGCCGACCCCATGTAATTTTGGAAAAAACAATCATGTAAACGAAGGAGAATTTAGTACGCATGATACAATAACGAACGTAAAAGAAAATTGCGGCTGCAATCAAAATATTGTATCCCTCGATAAATCAAAAGTTACTCCTCTTGGATCAAAATAAAATAATTTATCCATAAGGCATTTTTTTTGTATGGGGAAGTTGTGCAATGTGTCATATTAAAAATTCAAACAACAGGTATCTCAAAATAAAATATTAAATATGACGCTTAATTTATCATAACATCACTCGATTCTGGATGCTCACGATAAGGCGAATGTTGAAAGAAATCAAAAACGAAGTTGCAATTTGATTTTTCAAGTAGTTTTCTTTATATGACTTTCTAAAGTAAGCGTGTTGTGTACACATAACGTAGGTGCAACAACCTACAAGGGGCTTAGCCCTAGCTTCTCGCAACCACTCGTGTTGTATGGGTTATATTTTTCGCACGTGTGTGTGTTTAGTTGAAATGAATAAACTCTAATATATGTAGTTCGGTCATAAGTTTCTTCATTTTGGAGAGTTTATCACCAAAGAAAATTTATTCGAAGCTGGTAAAATTTTATAGGGAGTCTGCTCTTTTTCAACAGTGAATAAATGGGCGCTAGAATTTAAGCGTGGTCGAACATCTCTTGAAACTGATCCACTTGAAGGACGACCAAAAACTGCAACCATAAATGAAAACATTAGAGGTTGCGCTGGTGTAATGCTAACGTCATCGATACCAGGCTAATGGTTCATGCTTCAAATTCTGAATCAGAAGCAAATACAAATACGATTGTAACATAACATAAATCTCCTCAGTTACTTGTACGCCACACCCGAAGTTTTGAAAACATAAATATATAAGTTTCAAACCACTATAGCAATCTTTCTAATTCCATCTCTATCTATGTTACCTGCACACAAAGGTGCTTCGGCAATGGGAGGGACTCAAAGAATTGTTGAAACATTCACCATGCTCCATAGATTTGTCTCCGTCTGACTTTCACATATTCCCAAATATAAGAAATTTGTGGGTGAAAAGCATTTCCAATCAAATGACTCTGCAGTCCTTTTGGAATCTCACAATGAGTCCGTTCAATGGACAAAGTGCAAAATTCCGAATCAAAAAACATAGTCTTTCACTTTCAGGCCGAGCAAATTTTAGTAATAGAGCTCTTGTCTAATAGAATACTATGGTTTACAGTGATCTTATGCACTATGAAAAGGTAAAGTTATTGGTATACCATATTTAGCGAAAGCATTTCCTAGTGTAAGGAAAAACGAACAAAAGAGAAATAAACAACCGACTTTTTTTCGTTTAATTAAGAGTTCTTTCTTGATTGCTTGTCATCGTATCGCAAATTTAAACTAAAAACGAACAGACACCACTTCTTTTACCATTAACGTCTCATTCTACCCCATAACCTAGGAACTGATGGTAAAAGTAAAGGTCTATATATTTCTTTTATACTTTAAATCTGTGTACTGTATACACAGAATTCGCTTGCAGCTACTACTTGCAATCGTGAAAAAAATCGAGATAGAAATTTTAATTGATTTTAAGTTCAAGTTAACTTTAGTACAATTCTTGGTCTGCAGTCTAAGTGGCTAGATGGGTCCTTCAAGCTTCATATATGTTTATGGGTTTTGGACTTCTACCTCGAGGTGAAATCGAAACTTTTACCTTAAGCTCAAAACTAATAATATTTTACTTGGGGGCGATTTTGAAGAATTGCAATTTGCTCAAAAACGGCTCTAACAATGTTGTTCAAATTTCGTGCGTAGTGTGCTTTGGTCATGTAATTATTCATCCTAACATTTTATGGGTAATTAGCGGTGGTGACTCGGCAATGGAAGAGGCACTGTATTTAAGTAATATTGCTAAGAAGATCTATGTTATCCATCGAAGAAATGAATTTCGGGCCCGAGAAGATAAACAGTCCATACTTCGGAGTACAAAAAACGTCGAGGTGTTGACACCATAAGAGCTTGTATCCGCGGATGGTTCTGAGGTATTAAGGAGTATTAAATTGGTTAATAATCAAACTAAAGAAACTATGGTACTGGAGCTTGAAGGATTATTTTTTGGAATTGGCCATACGCCAAATACCAGTTTTTTGAATGGATTAGTTGAATTACAGAATAGCTATGTCAAATCAGATAGATTCATGAGAACCAGTGTGGCAGTGATATTTGTTTGTGGGGATGTTCAAGATTATTACTACAAGGAAGCGGTGACTACTGCAGCTTCTGGTTGTATTTCGGCTTTGGAATGTCTAAAGTATCTCTCTGATTAAAATGGTTTCCTATTCAAGCCTGAGGAAAATTAGATGTGAAAACAGCAAAAGAACAGTTTTGGAAGGAGTTTGGCGAGAAATTGGAACGTGACCACAGATCTGCAAATAAGATGTTTTGGCAGACCGTCCGCCGACTCAGAGGAAAAAAGTTGAATATCGTTGAAGGAGTCAAATCCAAAGACGGTAGACTTCTTTCCAATGAGGAGGACATCTTACCCAGATGGAGCGAGCACTTTTCAGAATTGCTCAATCCCGAACAGGGCACCGAAGATGACAGACCTATGGTCGAGAGTTGGGCGGAAAGTAGTCCTACGGTAGAGGAAGTAACTTTGGCGATCAAAGTGCTTAAAGTTGGCAAATCTGCTGGTGTGGACGAAATTCAGCCAGAAATGCTCAAGGCTTTAGGTAAAGAGGGAGTACAATGGCTCTCGCGTGTCATTAAAGTGGCCTGGGAATGCGGTGAAACACCTGGTGATTGGCAAATGGAGGTGATAGTTCCTCTTTTTAAAAAAGGGGACAAAAGCGATTGCGCCAACTATAGGGGTATATCTCTTTTAAGTCTCCCTGGAAAAGTATTCGCTAAGGTGCTAGAAAAGCGTTCCAGAGATGTGGTTGAGGACAGTTTGGGGGATGAGCAGTGCGATTTTCGTCCCGGTAGAAGCACAACCGACCAGTTGTTCACTCTCAGAATAGTTCTTGAGAAGGCCTGGGAATATGCCAAACCTGTCTACACTTGTTTTGCGGATTTGGAAAAGGCATATAATAGGGTTCCTCGAGGAAAACTCTGGAGTGTTCTGCAGGAGTATGGGATTGCTGGTTCCCTGTTAAGGGCGATTCAGTCTTTATATACAAACTGTAGAAGCTGTGTTCGGATAAACGGTGTTAAATCAATACCTTTCACTGTGGGCGTTGGACTCCGCCAGGGGTGCGTTTTGTCACCTCTCCTCTTCATTGTATATATGGATTGGATGTTACAGCGCAGCCGTGGCGGGGAATGTTTCAAAGTGGGAGACCTAAGGATTAGTCATCTGCTCTTTGCGGATGATTTGGTCATCCTTGGGTCCTCTCAAATCGAACTTCAGCGCGCACTCGAAAGGTTTGTAGCCGTTTGTGATGATGCTGGAATGAAGATCAACGTGAACAAATCGGAAGTAACGGTCGTTTCCAAAAAACCCATTCAGTGCACTCTGCATGTTAGTGGAGTCCCACTGAAGCAGGTGGAGAAGTTTAAGTACCTCGGGGTTCTATTCACGAGTGATGGGAGGAGCAATGCCGAGTTATCCTGTAGAATTGGTCAGGCTGGATCAATTTTGAGAGAGCTTGGCCAATCTGTTATAAGGAAGGCCGAACTTAGTGTTCAAGCTAAGCTATCGGTTTTTAACTCTGTGTATGTTCCAACTCTCACCTATGGTCGCGGATACAAGCTGCCGAAATGATGTTCCTTCGCGGTGTTGTTGGAATAACTCGTAGGGATCGAGTGCGCAACACCAGAGTACGCGAGGCGCTCAACGTTGAGCAACTACTTCTCCGAACGGAACGATCTATGCTTCGATGGTTTGGTCACGTAGTGCGTATGCCCCCAGACCGGCTTCCAAGACGCGCCATGGTTTCCGTGCCATCAGGTAGGCGACTTCGCGGAAGGCCTAGAAATAGATGGTTGGATCAAGTCCGACATCTCTCCTGGAGCCGCTAAGGGATTCCCCCTGATGAATTGGAGTCAATGGCGGAGGATCGAGAAGGATGGAGAGTCCACCTGAGCATCCTACCCCCGCGACCCTCATGAAGGATTAGCGGGCCATTGAAAATGAATGAATGGACATTTTATGGGATTTTCTCAACTTTTTGGTTCTCAGGAAGTCTTCCCATACTTTGGAAGAGCTTTTCAATAATTTCCTTCCATCTTCTGCCACTCCCTAGATCCTGTTTGATTTGTGACGAACCTGTCCCTTACGAGTTTATCACTGAAATGCATAATTTAGGAGTTTTCTGCAGCAGACAGAATTTTTGCTGCCGTATTATCACCAGAGCCAACTCTATGGTCGGCTTCATGAAACTATAGTCCGAGGGATTCTGGAACCCTCATACCACAAAATTCCTATACTTCACATTTGTTAGGCCAATCTTTGAATATGCTAGCCAAGTTTGGTTTCCTACGATACCCATTCCCTTCGAATCGAGGCTGTCCAACGCAGGTTCTGTATAACTTACCCCCGTATGAGGATCGTTTGAAATTGGTTAACATTCAAATACAAAATACAAATATTTGGCGCAACAGCTCTTTAAAGTGCCAGGGCCTAGCTTCTCGCAACCACTCATGTTGTGTGCGCTATATGTTTCACACGAATGGAAGGGACCTACAGGTTAATGCTGAATCCGAACGGCGATTTGAGAAGCTTTTTCGTGACAACAATACTCTCGGATGTTTGTCGGACGCTCGCGAGAGGTGGGACCGTGAAAAAACTTTTTGGTATTTTCTGGGATTCGAACTTGGAACCTCATGCGTAGTGATCCGACACACTAACCACTTACGCCACGGCGCCCACCACGGTTAACATTCAGTCACTTGAAAAGCGTGGATATGTTGCCGACATACTCTTTGTACATCAGCTATTAGCAGGAAACAATTCGATATATACATATGTATGTATGAATATGTAGCAGACCATTATTTAGAAATATCCATTTGTATAATATAGATGTTAATCTGAGCTTTAAGTTTCCTTTATTAAGATTAAATTCACAAATCATGATGTCCAGTTAGGAAAATAAATAGTTAAAATGTTTGTATTTTCAAAATATATTTTATTGCATAGTTATATTTGAGAATTACGTTACAATGCATAATACAATTACGTTACAATAAAATATGTTGTAAAATTCAGCTACATCTACTAGTCAGCTTCGGAAAAGTGTCAACAAATAGGACAGAAGCCAAAAGGATTTTCGGAAATATTAAGTTTCAATGTCCATCTATTTGTTGATTCATGCACAGGCACAGTTATATAGGGTATACTCATACAAAAACATAGTTTATTAGATATAGGTATATTACGCACAAATTAATTAAAATATTATATATCATAAACACGGTGATTCTTAGTTGGCAATTATCTCGGCAAAAGTGGGCGGTGTTTTATTTCATTTTGGGCGTACTTGCATATGAGTCGCAATTTTTAATTGATGATAACCTTGCAAGTGAACAACAAACACTAATAATTCCACAAATCGTAAAGAAAAAGCCAATTGAGTAATAGAACTACAAGATTAAAAATATCATCGCCAAAAGATAGAGAAGTCCAATTAACAGTTTAGGAGGTAGAAGGTGGTGACAGAGAGACGGACGAATAGACAGATGACAGAGCGGCAGCAATATTCACAATTGTGAAAAAGTATTCGTCCATCAGCTGATTGCATGGAATTTCACCCTACCAGGTCAAAACTTAATATCTAAGATCTGGTGACACATAAACGGGCGGGCGTGCATGGCTTAATCGGTTCAGCTGCTAGTACTGATAATTATGTGTTAAACTTAATTATAGCCCCTTTGATAGCGTATAGAAAAAAAAGGGGGATTACATAAGCCTTTTACCTGTGGAGTAGCTTAAACAATCTCGCAAGGAAGCAAATTCTTTATTATATATATATATGCGTAACAGCAATTTTAAGTGCCTGCGCCTAGCTTCTCGCAACCACTCGCGTTGTGTGCGTTATATTATTCACATGAATGGAAGGGACCGTTTAGTGCCGTATCCGAAGGGCAATTTGTTTTGAGAATCTTTCTCGATACAACAATACTCTCGGATGTTTTTTAAACGTTAATTTTCTGAAAATCGATGAAGCAATTTCGACGTTACTTTGACTAGTAGCTATCTACCTATTAGATAAAGCCTGTAATAAGCGTTTTTATTCTACCCAGAGGAAGCTAGGTACCACACGTACACGTAGCGCTATGCAGCTACTAGCCTTAGAAGATCACCAGAAAAGTAGGTCTCAACCGCTCGACTGTTTGGGAGAAAACGCGGTCGCCAAGATCTAAGAGCAACGAACAAATTGGAAAAAAAATAAAATAAATGAGGTTGGTTCCCGAGAGGGCTTTGAAATTTTATTTGAAGAAAAATAGTTTTTTTTTTTTTTAAAACAATTAATTCGGTATGTCGAAACGAAAACTCAAACTCCTCGATGAAGCGACTTTTTATAGCCCATCTCCCGCTTCCAGCTAATTTTCACTCTCCATCTGTCGAACATTGAAAACTTTGTCTTTGGCGCCGTTTTCGAACTCACTCCATTCACCAACTTTTTCTTCCACGTACATTTTTCGGCGATATTTCTACCACAATAGTCCTCCTCGCAAAATTTCCAATTTTTTAAGGGTTCATATTATATGTCTGGGTAAGCCGCAAAATCCACCTGGTGCCTTATTACACCTGCTATTACTTCGCCTACCATGATGATAAGGAAATTACTCGATTGCGTAAGTTGGACACATCCATTCCTACGCGCGAAACACAACCTCTGGTCATCTGTCACAAATTTGGTACTTGCTGGTGGTTCGGCAACTTCTCTTCGGTTGCGCGTGGTTTTCTTGCGATTTTCGGTACGGCGAGTGTTGTTTAGTTGGTGGCAGTGATTGCGGCTGATGCTGACAATGGTTGCAGCCTGTCCACGCCAAGCGTGAATATCCTCTCAAAGAGTCTAGCGTGCGCATCTCCTTTTGAGGTTAGGATGGTGCGAGTGGCCTAGGCAGGCGATACCCTGGGTGGAAACGTTTTGGCGACTAGCTGGTGAGAATGTTATCCTTAGCACGATGTTGAGCTGATCCTTTGGTATCAGGTTACGGTGAACTTGGTAACAGCGGTGGTTTGTTCTGATAGTGGGCGTTGCTCCAGCGAGCGAAGACACAAGTAAGCTGTGGGTGTTGATATATGGTTTGTGTTTCTGGTCGGCGTCAGCGGCGAAAGCTGGATACAACAATATGATGGTGCAGAAATCCCTCCTTTATAAAGAATTTTATTACCGCACAATATTCAACAAGTTTTTGAAGCTTTCCCATAACTTTATTGAAAACAATAAATCAATTGGACTTCTATTTACCAATTTACCAGAATAATGGAAAAGACAAGTTTTTTCCCGAAAACTTCTCGAACTTTGATGATTTGGTCGGGAATACTTCTACTTTACTATTTACATACTTGTGTTGAGTATTCAATATTTATTTATTTATCTAAGCTTAATACAAGCAGGAACTTAAAGCTAAAACTTAAAAACTAACAAAAAAGGAGACTTATCGCTAAGCTTAAAACTATTATTACTATAATTTTTTTTTTTTTTTTAAACACAAGCTTAAACAATCTAAAACTTAACTTAAAACTAACAGAGGATGGAAAAGCAGATGGAAGGATGCAAGAGAGGGTAGAGGTGAGAACTTGGGTGTGGGGGTGGCAAAATCAAGACAGGACTAGGTGGAATTGAGGCGAAGCTGAAGATCGTTTCGAAGGATGGTTCTGCTGCAGTGGAAGTCAAATGTGTTTTCCATATAGTTGGCCAAGCGCAACATTCTGGACAGTGGTGCATTATAACCAAAATTGGTGCGATGATAAGAGAGACAGAAGAGGGGAATGGACCTTAGGTTACTGGGATTGGTGGTAAAAAGTAGAATAATAGATAATATAGATAATAGAAAAATAGAAGTAGAGTAGTAGAAATGATGAATATATTTTTTGGGATATTTCCTTTCATTTAACTAATCAGCATCCTTTTGTTCGGGCTTTTTATTGTCATTCATTTTTACTTCAATGCCTTCCGTTTCCCGAATTCGCTCCTAATTCTTCCTCTTAATGTGACGTTTCCGCACCACTTTCACTTCTTTGTATTTTTGTTCATTATTTTCAGCCAGATACGTGGTCAAAAATAAAAACAGCAGCCCACTTCTTTCGCCGCATACATGCGAAACCTCAAAAACATCTGTTTTGAATATATAGCTTTGTACATTTACATAATCCGAATGTGAAAAATTTGGAAAATAGTTTAAGCTACATAAAAATAAGTAATAAATGTTGTCTATGCATATGAAAGCTTTTATATTCAATCGTCAGGAGTACATATTTTTATGTGTTTTTTTTTTTTTTTTTTACAGAGTACACACATCGTATAATACGCACTTGACACATTTGCACCACGTACCACATACGCAGCTTTTATGTCGTACTTTTCATTGACGTCACGGGAAGAGACTGCGAAAGGGGAATACAAAAAAAAAAGGATTTATTATCTCCACTGAATGCTGATTCGAGATCATGGTCAAGAAAAAATTAACTGAATTTTAAATTTTGTAAAATATATTTTTGATCAGATCTCAGCTTCTGGATGGTGGATCATGATAAAATGTACATCATTTCTTAAATTAAATTCTAAGCAATGCAACTGCGATAACCCCATTCGATTTCGTACAGTAATATTTGCGTAGTGACTGAACAAATAGACATACATAGAGGATATTTACAGTTTTATAATATATATGTATTTATAGAAGAAGATATATATAAAGATATTAGGAAAGTACGTAGTTGACCATTTCGTTGTCTTTTTGTTTTTTAATCGAGACAAATGACGGTAGTTATATGTATGTAAATAAATTAATGATATTGCGTCCTCGTAGAAGACTATAGAAGAAATTTCTTCTCTCTCCAACATTTATTTTATTTATAGCTTTAAAAATTAAAACTATAACAGTAAACTGCTTCGCAGTTCATTTCAAAGGACAAAATAAAAACAGGATGAATGCAAACAATAAATCTTATCTTGACTCAATTATTATACTCACTGATAATGTGAATCATGAACGATCCGAATACGACCATCCATCCCCAGCCACCATCGGGTGGCACAGGCATCGCCAGTGAGTCCTCATCTTCGTCGTATTTATTTGCATTTCCATTGCAATGTGATTCCTTTCTGCGAACTGGAGCTGCATGGGCCATAATGTTTCACGATACTTAATCTCTTGTGTCCTCCCACACAAAAACTTTACACCACTAGTGCACGCGATAAATATTTTCTTTTAAATCCCAAAAGTGGGAGTTAAATCGAATGAAAACCGAAAAAAAATCAACACAAAAACAATAAATTCAAAATTAAAACAACTAAAATTAATTTTGAAAAAAATGTATCTGAACTTTGTCGGTTACATTGATGTCTCTCTCTGTCTGTCCGTATTTTTTTATTTTTTTTTTGTCTTAGAACGCGCGCGACTTTTGAAGACTTTGACCTCACGCGATGCTTCTTATCCTACTTGAATTGGATTCCGACTTTTTGTAGTTCGCTGGAAGTATCTATGATTTATTCTCGAGCGCTTCCCATTGTTGTTTGTTGATATGAATTTAGGGTCAGGGATAATTACTGGAAATTTGATATGTATCTGCAAGTAAAAGAATGTAAAAACGGTTAAATTGAATTTTTAGTGATTGGTTCAATGAAAGCTGAATAGAGATGAGAAAAAAAAAAATGGGGTTGTTGATTGAATAATTGAAATTCACTGGAAGTTGATTTAACAAATAAATTTTTGGACGAATAATTCCTTATAGCAATGTAAACAATTAGTTCTACTACGCAGATACTTTGATGGTGGGTAGGTGAATTGATAACAACGTAGTAGGTTCCTCGAGTGCATAATTCAATGGGGTGTCTTTATATTGATTGGGAACGATCCTGAAAGCCTTTGATGTGGCTGTTAGGGTAAAGAAAAGACCAAAGAAAATAATTGGTATCTGCGGTCCTCCAATTATGTTGCCAGAGATACTAGCGAAAGGTGACAGTTCACCCCTGCTTCCTAATTAGATAGAAAGAGGAAAAATGATGGGATCGAAACTTCTTTCTCTTCTAGATTCTATTCATTTTATTGTAGTTAACGTGTTTAAAAAAGAAAAATATATGTGTAAATTTCACAAAGGCTTCCGGGTTTATCTGGTATGCTTTGCGTGGGGGAGATTAAAGAACGAATATCTTTAGCTAAAGAAGATGTCATAGCCTATTTGCATAACAAAAATATTTGCATAGATATCACTTTTAAAAATAACTCATCTAGCTAGAATACATTTTCTTAAGCCTTTGTCACTGATTAGAAAAAAAATTCTACAACAAATTTACGGCCGCTTAGATGAAGAAAAATTCTGGTTCAAACAGACCTTATTGGATTAAATAATAAAACTACGTAAATCAATCATAAACTACAAAAATAAAGCTGAATAACTCTGTTTTAAATGAAAACTGAAACCACCCACAGTGTGTCAGATTGACAAGTTGACACATCATACGACTAATAATGAACTTCGTATTGAAACATAGCACAATTACTTCTTATCTTATGTTGTGTGCCCCAAATCAACAGATTCATTATTTGCATTTAATTATAACGTGCACGTGATTATTTATAGCGTCAAAGAGCATTGCACCGTAGAGCTTTGTTTCCGTTTATGACGACGGTTTTGTTGCACTTTCATCACTCTTTCAGATATTTAAGAATTAATCATTACACCGCATTTTCTGGCATTGAGTCATAAAGTTCTGTGTTTTCCGAATCCGGATATTGATCGTTAATCTTTGTAGAAGTACGTTGCATTTATGCGTTTTATTGCAATAAAACTGATGCTAAAGCTAAAAGCTAATCAAAGGTGTCTTGACGTAAGCTAGGTATTTGAGGACTTTCGAGCACAAACACTGGATGTCTTCATGAAACAGACTCATGAGTTATGGAACTGAACTCAAACACATTATACATCATAACAGATGCAGATCGATGGAAAAGTACGCGTAATATTGAACAACAAAATTCGTTGAGCTTGATTAAAACCAAATTAATTTCAGCTTTTGTTAAAAAATTGTTAGTATGAACAGATAGTGACTTAATTCTTTATGTAAATCACAATATGGGTGTCTAGAAATAGGCATACTCGACTTTGGATGCGTTCTCTTAATTTTGTGCATTTGTACTGCAGAATATAGTAGCGAAGAAGTTTAAGAAACGTTAATTAAAGCTGACTTTCCAGGAAGTAGATCACCAATAGATTCTACTACTAATGGCTACTCGTATACTGGTATGTCAATAGGAGACGATGTAGAAAAATTTCATTACATGGACGTATCTGTAATAGGCTATTATGTCATTCGCACCGCTCAAAGCACCAGGCACTGATGGAATTTAGCTGCTATGCTGCAATAGGCAAGGTTAGAAACCTTGCGCTGTGGCGTAAGTGGTTAGTGTGTCGGACTGCTACGCGTGAAGTTCCAAGTTCGAATCCCAGAAAACATCAACAAGTTTTTTCACGGTCCCCCCTCTCGCGAACGTCTGACAAACATCCGAGAGTATTGTTGTCTCTTGAAAGGTTCTCAAAACAAATTGCCCTTCGTATACGGCGCTGAACTGTAGGTCCCTTCCATTCGTGTAAAGAACATAACACACACAACATGAGTGGCTGCGAAGAACTAGGCCCTGGCGCTTAAAGAGCTGTTGCGCTTATTTTTATTTTTTTAAGGTTAGAAACAGGTTTAGGGACATTTTTAAACATTATTTAAGATCATGTTACGTACCAGTGGCATGGCGGGAAATGCGGGTTATATTCATACCTAAAGCAGGTAAACCAAGCCATACTTCAGCGAAAGACTATATACCCATAAGTCTCTCGTCATTTCTCCTCAAGGTACTTGAAAGACTTCTTCATATTCACATTAGAAGTAAGTGTTGCAACGGCATTCTATGCAAAGCTCAACATGTATATTTAAAGGGGAAATCGGTGGAAATAGGTTTACATGACGCAGTAGGGAAAATAGAAGCTGGTCTTTACCATAAGGAATTTGCACTAGCAGCCTTCCTAGACATAGAAGGTGGTTCCAATAATGTCGAAGGAAGGGCCATCAAACAGGCCCTAGAAACTATGAATGCCGAGTATAGCGTTAACCAATACCAATTGGCTCTCGAAAAATGGGCTAGAGGGTGTGGACTGTACGTCAAACCGGA
The DNA here is from genome assembly GCA_945910035.1 of Brachypalpus laphriformis. Taxonomy (NCBI): domain Eukaryota; kingdom Metazoa; phylum Arthropoda; class Insecta; order Diptera; family Syrphidae; genus Brachypalpus; species Brachypalpus laphriformis. The sequence continues at coordinate 44,377,302 of OX246753.1, forward strand.
TAAAACAGAATTTGTACTCCTCAGCAGAAAATACAAGATACCACCCTTCAAACTGCCTAAGCTAGCAGGGGTGGAGCTTTCCCTTTTGGATCGCGCTAGATATCTTGGTGTAATGCTGGATAGGACACTGAATTAGAAGCTTTACATACAGGCAAGAGTCCGCAAGATTTATAATGCTCTCTTCATCTGTAAGAGGACCACATGCAAAAAATGGGACCTGAAGTCCGCAATTATCCACTAGTTATACATCATGGTAGTCAGACCCATCCTTACGTATGGGACTATTGTGTGGTGGAAGGCAACGAATATAAAAAACACATGAGATATATTTGCATGGTACAAAGAACAGCTTGCATTGCCATCACGGGTGCTCTACGCATAACACCTACGGCTGCACTCGAGATTTTTCTGTATCTTTTACCACTAGACCTAAAAATCAAATTTCAAGCGGGTGTAGTGATCCACTACATGCGCCCCATATTAACACATACTGATCGTATATATCGACTTCCATCCCTTAACTAGAGAGGACTAGCGAAGGAAGACAGTCTCTGTCCATAACGAGATTGCAATATACACAGATGGTTCTAAGACCAGAGATGGCACGGGGTCAGGTATTTACTCGAGAGATACGAACCTACAGGTGGCCCCGAGACTTCCGGACACATGCAGTGTGTTCCAAGCAGAGGTTCTAGCTGTACTTAAAGCTACGGAATTACTTGAGATGGGATCAATATCCAACAAGAATATCGCCATCTACGCTGCGCTGAAAGTGCTAGAGTCTTACGTCACCAAATCTAAGATTATCAGGAATTGCCGCACAATGCTTAAGACATTATGTACACAGAACCGAGTCAGATTATCTTGGGAACCTGGATACTGCGATATCGAAGGCAACGAGCAAGCCGACGCGCTGGCCAAAGAGGAGCGGGACTCCCACATAGTGGCATAATTGGTAGTATTAAACCACCAGGGTGCGTGGCTAAGGGAATTATTTGTGATAGAATCATCGATACGGCTAATCTAAGATGGTCAAACTTAGATGCTCAGAGGCTGTCTAAGGCCTTGTGGCCTGTGTTAGATCGCAAAAAGTCTGGGGAGATCATAAAATTAGAAACATCACGGCTAAGAACAGTGACAGGAATACTCTCTGGTCACTGTCTCCTAAGGAAGCATGCTATGAGACTAGGACTATCTAATACGGATGTTTATAGATACTGCAATGACCTACATGCCTCAGAAGACATAACAGTATATGACCCTGTGAGTGCCAATGATTTGCTAGGACAAGGCTAAGACACCTTGGTAGATACCACTTCGATAACCTGGAAGAGATGAGGTCCTTGAACCACAACAAAGGCCCTTTCAAATTCTGAAGTGAGATTAAATGTTTAGGAGAATTGGTTTAGGTCTTTTGCCGTGAAGGTTCCCTAGGGATCGCGATGAACGCATCTTTCTACCTAGTGTTTTATGATAACCTCATAACATCACAATATCACAACAAATCAGGCGATTCGCCTTGCATTCAAAGTGATTGTATTTGACGAATGTTAATGTTCGCGTCGAGCTTATAAGCTAACCGAAGACGAGTCAGTAGCATTTTGAAAAATCCTTGGTCGTCGATAGTGCTTTAGGGGCTTACTTCTTATATGATCGCAGACAATAAAAGAAAAGGATTCTATGAACGCTTAAACGTTAACTAGAAACAAAGTACAAGCCTGCATATTTTTATTTTTATAATATTTTATAGGTTATATGTAACAGAAGATTGTATGCATCTTTACTGAAATACGGATTACAGAATACATATATTCGGAGAAAGGTGGTTCGGATTAGCAAGACATTATTGTACTTGCTTAAAAAAAATGTTATCCAAATATAATTTATCCGTTGCCGATGTTAACTTTGGTATGCATACACTCTTAGTTGATTTCAATCCTAAATGGCCTCCCCTTCCATTATGTACAACATCGTCAGGATTACTCAAAGGGTAATGGTAGGAGCGCTCTTATGTTTTTGAAATAAGAGAAACCAGGAAGATATAGACTAATAGGGGACGCTTTTCAATATGGCAACATTCCGATTTAAAAAAAATGTTCCTGCGGTAGGAAATTAAAAGTTAATAAAAGCCTATAGATAGATAGATAGATAGATAGGTGGTTTATTCATCGCAATAGAAATAAACAGTAGAATTTTAATTTTTCATTTTTAGAATGACTTAGTTTTTTTTTTTTTCTGTTTGTTTATTTATCCACTTATACACTATTACATATTATATTGTTTAAATAAACCCAAAAACTACAGCAATAATGATAACTTAAAGTATCTGACCTGAAGGGTTATCAATACTTACAATATGATTTTTATATATTTGGTATATTTTCATTATTTTTTATTTTATTTTATTTATTTTTTAATGCTATTTTTATATTTTGTTTTAAGGAGAAATGTGGAAAAACCTTACACAAATGTTTATTATTTTTATTCAACTAAATTAGAGGGGAAAACTAACTTATTCTAGGTTAAACCTAACTTAACCTAACTTAACCTAACTTAACCTACGACAGAACTGGGCCCTGATATGCGATCTCCAGCCCGTCCATACAAAGGATCAGCGAATGACAACTGGCGAACCAAAAATAACATACCAGGGCCCAGTCCTACTTAACCTAAACATTAGCTTCAACCCAGTCGAGCCACCAGTATTTCTTCCGATTAAACCGGTCGGTGTTGATTATATCTCTTTAAGGTATGCTTACGCAGTATCTTAGGACGGCATTTCGATCACCCGAGTCAATAGGCCTATTGAGAATACGTTTATCTGTTGCCCTTCTAGCAACGTGATAGATAATTGGTACGTTCGTTGAGTCCGATAAATAACCGTGTGCATCCAGATGCAAGAATGCCTCAGGTGGTATATATCCACTCTCCATAGTATTTTCGAAATACCCAGGGTTAGGGTAAAATAGACCTGACACAAGTTCGTTCTCTGTAACGTTTGCTGACCGTGCAAAATGATTCCTCACAAGATCCAGAATGAAATTGTCGATTCTGGATACACCGGAAGCATCGAGTAGCCTCTTATTGGAGACATAATGTCGAAAGCCGGAATGTGCGCTTCTGTACATCCGCATACATGCTCGAATACATTTTCTCTCAAATAATCGGAGCTTTTCCATATACGATGGACTTATGTTCCACCATACTGGACTCGCATAAGTCAGGATTGGACGAACGAAAGCTTGGTAACATATGACCTTCACATCGGATCTCAGATAGTTGGAGTAAAAAAGGCGTTTGAGGAACATAAATGCTGCCCCTGCCTTTTTTAACTGTGTATTTATATGTTCATTATAGTATAAAAATTTGTCCAAATGGACACCTAGATATTTCACACCAATCTTTGATTCGATGCGAAGACCATTAGAACTCGTGATTCGTAAATTTTTCCAGTTGCGTCTCAAATCTGAATTACCGCGTCTTACTGGGGTGCGAGACAGTATAGTTTCACATTTCGCGTGGTTGATCTTAAGCTTCCATTCGGAGCAAAATGTTTGGAGTTTATCAAAATTATTTTCAAGTTCACCTTGAATGCCTTGTATTTTTGAGCCACTTGCATATAGAATAACGTCGTCAGCAAACGCTAGGGAATCATCCCAACCCTGTAGCATTTCGGAAACATATATGTTGAACAGAAGCGGTGCTGTAACTGTGCCTTGTGGGAGCCCATTGGTGACATTAAAAACCTTAGTCGTCGTGTATTGTCCATCTGTTACCACGAATTTCTTCTCATACACCATAGATGTAATCATCTTTATAAGATGATGCGGAAATTCATATCTGATAAGTTTATATAAAAGCCCGTCGATCCAAACCGTGTCGAAGGCTTTTTCGATATCCACCAGACAGGCAGCTGTACTTTTTTTGGCGTTAAGATTCCAACTAACGTCAGAAATCAATTTTGTAACAGCGTGCACCGCCGAATGGTTTCTCTTGAACCCAAATTGGTTCCGCGGTATTATCTCCTTTCTTTCGCACACGAACAAAATGGACTTACTAATAACAACTTCATAAACCTTCCCGATATTAGGCAGGAAACTTATTGGCCTATAATTGGAAGGATCAGAAGGATCCCTCTTCTTTTAGATTACACCTTCGATGTTTTCCAATAACTCGGGAAGTAGCAGTTGGTTAACATATTATTAAATATTACGCAATATTGCCGTATAATTTCGTCCGGTATATGCTTTAGAATAATATTGGGAATGTTATCTAAACCACTTGACATTTTGTTATTTAGTTTCCTAAATATATGTCAGTTCGTCTAGTGTTGTAAAGTAATTGTCAGTCTGTCCATCTGCTAGTTGGTCCGCTTTTAATCGCTCAGAGAATCTCAGAAGAGTTCGTGTTTCGCTGTTGCGAAACCTCGACAGTTCCTCAATTACTTCGCTAGTTCTGCAGCTTGGTAGATCCCTAGCATGGATTGCCTCAAAATGAGAGCCGATTAAGTTTAGCTTGTCCGCTCCATTATATATAACGAAATGGTTATCCATAATGGGGCAGTGCTGGCTATTAATCTTCGCCTGAGAGAGAAGAGACTGGGAAGACAGTGAAATTTTCAGTTTTGGAGTTTTGATAATGTTCCGAGGCTTGAACATCTGATTAATTTTAGGAAACATATTCCTGGAATCGGACTTCAATATATTTTCGGTCCGTTGCCTCCAATAATTGTTGATACTATTCCCGAACTGCTGATTTATCAGTGTCTTCACATTTCTCAGAAGAGATTTTAACCTTTGCAGCTCTAAATTGGGCGATTCCCCTTGAAACTGACGTCGTATACGATTTATCTGAGTGATTAAAAAGCTTTTGTAGGTTTGTAGGGTTTTAATGTCACGGTTTAGATAACATTCATTCTGTCTTTGGATTTAATTTTCGGAACTGATGACTTCATAGCTTGTAATACCACCGTATTTAAATTCCCGATATAGGAATCGCATTCCTCGTTAGAAAGATTCCTATTACTAGGAATATTAGAAGAGGAAAAGCAGTTCCTATATTTTCTGATGGTACAACGTTGAAATTTGCTCCAATCAGTCTGCCTAAAATTCAATTTAGGGACTTCGTGCTGTGTTGCGAAGCTAAACGTAGAGTCGCCAGCAAATGTCACGGGCATAACTATTGCATTATGGTCGCTATCATACGGCAATATAGAAAGTTTATTATCGTGGATCGTTCGAATTTGCAATCGCGCGTCCGCAATGCAAAGATCAAGATATGAATTTCCAGAAGGAAAACTTGGTGCAACTGGGCTGTATAATTTGATTTTATATTCGACCTGGTTTTCATCAATAAAGCGGTTTAGGAAGTTGCCTCTTCCGTTCGCCGTTGAGTTCAACCAGGCCGAGTGCTTCGCGTTCAAATCTCCATCTAGGACGAAATAGTTGTCTAAACTATCTAGTCTTAGTATTTCGAAAATTTTTTCGATCTCAGTTTTAAATGGATTGACTGTACCTTTAGCCGCATATGCTGATATTAAGTACAGACAACCATTGTCCCTGAGAGGCAGCGAAATAATAGTTGTCTCGAGACAACTAAAGCTTCTAATATCACTTCGTTCAATTTTAGTGTATCGAAGTGGTTTCCTGACAAGAATTGCCGTACCGCCACCTCGAATAGAATCACGTCTGTCTGTCCGTATTACGTCATACACCCTGATTGTCGTCGGCGTTTGTCGCTTTTTGACGATCGTCGTTTTATTCATAGCTACGACCTGCTGACCGTTAAACATTATTTAGCGATGTTTGTTGTTTAGAATACTATTACAACTCGCTCACAGTCAAAAAGTTATAAAAATGAATTCGTGCTACATCTGAAGAAAGGACAATCGTTGAAAAGCGACAAACGCCGACGACAATCAGGGTGATAGTTAATGAACTCTAAATGATATCTGTCATTTAGCTTTGTCTCGTTTAAAAAAAGAATGTCTGGCTTATGGTCACCCACAAAGCGCAGTAGATCACCACGCCTACTGATGGCGGTTTCTGGCAAAGAACACAAAATAACTGCTCCTTGCTTGCTTCTTTTTGCACTTGGCACTCACCAGTCTCATGCGTATTTTGGCACTTGACGCACCTTCTTACCATCTTGCAATTTGGAGAAGCGTGCCCGAATCTCTGGCACCGGTGACATTGAAGGACACCGTTCCTCCGAATTTTTTCGAAAGACACCAAATGCCCCTCTAAATACCTAATAGTTCTCAGATTTTCTACTCTGCTGTCCGGAGATAGCTGTACCGCTATAATAGGCAGGACTCTATTTTCACGCTTTGAGTTCGCCGTAGCATACCTGAATGCCCTAACGAAGTTCAAGTTTTCTACTTTAAGCTCGTTAAGCTCCTTTAGAACTTCTTCTGGATTAAAGCCAACGCTGAGACCCTTCAGTAAGAATGACTGCAACTTGTCTTCTCTGCTGGTATATGAAAAATACTGTTTATCTGCCTCATTAAGCAGTTTTTTACTTTGTTGCAGTCATCCTTATCGTTTAAGGTTAAGGAAAATTTATTGCTATTTGTACTTTTAATTTTAAAATTATCTCTACCTATTTCTTCTTGTAATAATTTTGACAATACCTGGCTATCTTCTTTAAAAACTTTTATAGGTGGTGGTCTTTTTCTTGCGACTACTGTTGGTGTCGTATTAGTCATCTTTTTTTCGCCTTCACTGTTGACAGTTGATAACGGTTTCTGTACACTGTTAATTTCACTATTATCTTTTTTTTTCTTCCATATTCTTTTGCCTCATTTGCGCAATTAATGTCCTTGTTTTTGTTGGAGCGTCCGTATTGGTTTTTACACTTGAAATTTCGGGAGATTCGTCATTATCGATAGACATTTCTTCGGCTAGCAAAGCGAACTTGTTCTCATGATGCTGAATTTTTGCTGTATTTTTCGTATTTTGCTGCGTTTCTTCACAGATTTCCGTAGAGACGACGAGTCGGTGTCACTCTCCTGCATATCTTTAATTGTCTTGCGTAACATTAAAACTTCTTCCCGTAACGTTTTAGTCATCTCCAGAGCGTCGAGAAACTCTTTTCTCGTTATCTCCGGGAATTCCATCATCACTCGTCCCCCTGAGGAGGAGTCCATTTAGATGGAACTAAACACTTTTTTCTATATTATTATTATTTTTTTTTTTTATGCTAGGTTCACTGTGTTGGACGAAGTCTTCTCTCGTGAGAAGCTTAAGCTGTTCACCGTGCACTGGAAAACACTAGTCCGAGTTTTTGGGCTTTCTTTTTAATGTTTCTATTTATTTTTTTTTCTTAGCGGAAAAAAAGGGAAAAAAAAGGGAAAAAAAGAAAACCGATCGACTCAAAAGTCAACGATTACTCTTAGAATGACTTAGGGCATGACATAAATGGCATGAAACAGGACTGTCATCATTGCATATATCTGCATTGAAATTGAACGCAGATTACGTAGTGCAGCCAATGGAAATGGCTGATACCAAGCTACCAAAACAGCTGTTGCAGTATGCAGTACAGTTAAAAACCATCATCTACAAAGATTGGATTAACCTAGCGGCGAACAGTGGTATTACTCTGTTTGGGAAGGGTCCCGCAAAGTGGAAAAGCTCATTGTATGAAATAATCAGGACAACAGATGAGAATGAGAGGTACTCTTTTATTGAAAGAGCTAGATCTTCTGCGGAAAGAAATTTCTATTCGAAGGTCAATTATAATCTTAATGATCTGAATTATTTCAAGAGCGACTACACCTGCTCTGTAATAGGAACCATATTTAGACTAAGAGGAGAACTACAGAAATTAAACTTTCAGCTACATAGGAGCGGAAATGCTGCATTATGCACCCTATGTAACAAACAGGAAAAAGAAGATATCGGCCACTTTCTTGGGACATGTCCAATCCCGATGGAGTTAAGGAGATTCTTTTTCGGCAAGAATGTGCTATTAGTGCATGAGGTTTTTGATTTTCTGAACGGAGCCAACTGGATCCAGCTGTACGAGTATTGCAAAGAGGCTATGTCATACAGAAGAAAAATTATCAACGAAAGCTTTTAAAATCAATATTTTTCGTTTTAACCAAACTAAAATTCCTTCGGAAACAAGTTTTCGATTGTATTTTCTTAACCAGATATGAACGTTTTTAATTTTTTTCCGTTTTTTTTTCTTTTCTTTGTTTTAACTAAACTAAAAGTCTTGAAATTATTAAGTCATAAAGAAAAAGTAACAATTTTTATAGTCCCAAATTCTGAAAATAATTTTATTTTAAATTAAATTGCCACTCAGGCAGACGACATTAAAGTCATTCTAAAAATGAAAAATTAAAATTGTACTGTTATTTATATTGCGAACTAAAAGCCTATATCTTAACAGTACTCGGATAGCACGCTTCTCGTGTTAAAAGAATTTCATATTATGCGATATTCTTCGACTCATACACCGGACAGCCTTCGGCCTAACATGAGGGTGCTTCGGGCGGCCTGTAACCAAATAATATAGATAACTCCACATCAAAAGTGAAACTCATCACCAAAATTTACTAATCCATCATCTTATAATAATTTAGGTATTATTAATAATAAAAAAAAGGAAAATTGGGTTTCCATATTGGAAAGCACAGGAAATACGAGTACTTCCCTAATAGAAATCAACATTTTTAAGAATTAGAGAAATATAATATATATTTATGGAAAAACATTTCTTCGCCAACATTTGTTTATGCATCATCTTTAAATAAATTATTATTAATAAAAAACAAAATAAAAGAATTGGAAAATTGAGTTTATATATTGAAAAGCACAGCCAACTAATAGGCTACAGTAGGCAAATGTGGCATGGTCTTGATGTTTCTGGATTAATGATAAAAAGTGAGCGAATAGAGAAATAAGTGTCAAAAATATACTCGTAAAAAAGGCACAAAGTACGCCAAATCGCATTTCAAGTAATCGCTCCATACTTTGCAGCTAATCCCTCGCTCAAAAATATTGCTAAATTATAGTGGAATCGCTTTCTGATGGGATTTATTCACACGTTTTCGTTTAAAAAAAAAATGCTTTGCTTGACCTGTCGGTAATTTTCGGATTTCCGCACGCTTTTTCTATAGACTGGAATTTTTCCCATTTGAAAATCGTTTTAGATAAACTAATTTATGGTCTCATGAATGAACATAAATATAATATGTTAAAATGACTCGGTGCCTATCAATCTGTAATCTGTCCTTGCCAGATCCCTGGCGGAGGCTGCTCTCGTGTCGCTGTGGGCTCTTAATGGGAGTATCTTTGCGCACTTTGTATCAAAGGGCAACAACGGAATTGAATTATTAAGATGGCATACGTGGCCCAATTATAATACAATTGGCACAGAACATAAGATCTACAAAATAGGAACCGTGCAGATATTGCTGGAGTTATGTACAGGCCTATTGGTATCAACGATGCCAGATTAGACATTACATTCTATGCACATTGTCGCCGCTGCAATATTGCCAACGAGCAAGAAACAATTGACCATTTCATCTGCAGGTGTCTGGCCTTAGGTAGGGCCAAGTAATGCACACTTGGCAAAGCCTCCTTCGACAACATAATAGAGATATCCGAGAAAAGTATTGGCGAAGTAGTCAGCCTCATTGTGGTTTTAAAGTCGTTAACTCTAATTTCACTTATCTCTGAGTTTAGCATCCGATAAGGCCACGTGACTTGTAAAAAATAATAAATAATAATAATAATAATAAAAGTAATAAAATACCCGCCTTGGCAAGACTTTAGAATTTGCCTCTTAAACAAACTTGTACACCACTTCACTGTCATCACACTGTTTAGACGCACTTATCTCAAAAATCAACAAACGACTTTTAATATGCCAAGAGTCTCACAAACTTATCGCTTTTTCTAAACAATTTTTATTTAAAATCCGCTCACTCCCGTTCGAAAATTCGCAATTTAATTTCGCAAAATGATAAGCGGCAATCGCTGATGGACCAGGAATCTGTCTTTTGAAAACTTAAAGTGGAGACGAGCAAAACTTCCTCTTCGCTCCAGCAACTTACCGATTTGCGTCCACCAGAATTCTAATCGTATTCATTTTGATCCAATGTGAACAGCTAATTCCTTTTCATTACTTTTGAAAAAGGTTTGCCGTTTTTTGCATAAATCCATTTTTATCATTTGGGAAAAAATAATTTTTTGGGAGTTCAAAATACATAAAACGTTCTGACTTTAGTGATTCGGAGCATTCTCCATCCAGCATAAGTATTGAATCATGACAATACATTTTTGAGGTATGGTTTTAGGAGTATAGGGTTGATGTCCATCCAATTTGTACAAGGGTTTTCGGAGATTCCGCTGCAAACATGCATGTTATTTAAGATTCGATGGCATTTTTAACTAAGATAAGTCTCAAAAGGCGAAGAAGATTGCAAAGGAGTACCTAGAAATTTACAACCATGTAAACCGGTTTGAATATCTGACCGATCAATATTATAGTTCCACTTCTCTATCCGTCTGCAATGAATTCGAACCATTTTTGGATCGGTTGGTTATGCTATGGGTGCCGTGGCGCAGTGGTGAGTTTATCAGACCACTGCGCGTGAGGTTCAGTGTTCGCATCCCAGAAAACATCAAACGTTTTTTCACACTTCTCGCAAACGTCTGACATGCATCTGAGACTTTTATTGTCATGAGAAAGTTTCTCAAAAACATATTATAATAAAAAAAATGCTCCTCGAATATGGCACGGTAGGTCGTTTTCATTCGTGTGAAAAATATAACTCACACAAGTGGTTGTGAGAAGCTAGGCCTAAGCCCTTTATGGGCTGTTATGCTAATTATGCATGTATGTATGCTTATGAGCGATGAAAAAATGTCCTGTAAAAAAACGTCTCGAGTTTGGCCCTAGTAAGGCGAACCTATACCTTGCAAAACACAGAGTGCTCCAAAGAAAGATGGTGCGCTGCATTTGATAGGATAAGGCTAGTCCCATCCAATCGGAGCTCCTGCAACAGAGTGCAATGGTTACATCTGAACTTATCGTATACTTCCTGTTGTACTGAGTCGATAAAATGCAAAAATCCATCAGTATACATAGCTCATTATTGTATAACAGGAATGTCACTGTCTTTGGCACGACAAACTTCGATCCTATTCCTTTTCGGTCGGCAGTCAAAAGATCCAGACTCATTCGGAGATACGTACGAAGATTTTTTGCGTCCGCAATTACCTCCAGATCTTGCACTATCAGATTACCGATCGCAGCAACACCTTCTGCGTGATAAAATAGTCAAAAATTTGAAAGACATCCGGTCCGAAGAAGAAGAATAGGTATACGTATTTGACGTTAAAGTCAAGGTTCTACCAATACGAAATTGATAAATCGGTGGAGCGATAGAGGATTGTTTAGGTTAAGGACATGCTCATTTGAAAAATATACCCTGTCGTAAACAGTTAAAAAAAATATATACCAAGTGCGAGTTTGTTCGCACATAGAAATATTCCATTAGAAGCTGTTGTTCTAAAATCTAAACCAAAGGTTACATCTGTATTATTTAAGCTATTTTGACGGACATTTTCCTTGTTTTTTTGCCTAGGAGACGATACTGAAAGCACTGTAATGTATATTTTTCGAGTTGCTTCTTTAGGCCAGTTGACAAAATATAAAATCCAGGCGAACCCCACAGGCAGATCAGTAGAAATGCGGTGATGTGGGAGGGTTGTGATCCCTTGTTTTCAGATCATGGCCTCGCTGATGAAGGGAAGAAGAAGACAAAATATAAAATCCAATAAAAATATACGAAACTATGATATATGGTTGGGGAACAGCAATTATCAGCCACCCAAGTATAAAGGCAAACGAATTACATCGAAGTTTTTCCAATCACTGCACCAAAGAAAGGTTCCTGCCTGGTAGTACAATGGACCGGAGAGTCTGAGTGCTCTGGGATTTAGGTTTCCCTTTTTTTTTTTTAAAAAAAAGAAGATATATGGTTTATTCATCAAAGTTTGACTTATTGTACACATACATTTAATTTACGGTTTTATGATTACAATGATTAATTCAAATTGATAATTTCAAAGAATTTCAGACTGACTAAAACAAAGAATTCAATTTTAAATATTTAGGTTTCGATTTTCATCTAAGGTCTAGTACTTTCGAGGATAGATTTTTACTTAAACATTCCTCCACCGTCAGTACATATCTTTGATGTTAGGTAAAAAGGGGTTAAGTCAGAAATTGCAGTTACCAGAAAATGAAGTTTTAAGTGTGCTTTTTATATAAGCAATTTACTTACTTTTGCCTGTGGATTAGTTAATTACTATAGGAAGCAGTTGCGCTAGACTTAAGTTGGTAATACCAATCGGAAAAAATCTAACTAACTTAAACCCATTTACCATTTTTTGACTTAACTCCTTAATACCAGACACCAGAGATATTTCAAAGCATAAATTTGAGGAACAATTTTACAAAAAAACAATTTTACAAAGGAACAATTTTGCTTACTTTGAAAAAAAAATATATATATATATATATACTTTGTCCCTTTGTTTCCTTGTACTGAAACCACGTAAAAAATAACGGTTGTTTAAAAAATGTCACCGGTTGTACGTAGATACCAATATTCTACACATTCTGTAAAAAAAATCATTGCTTTCTTAGCAACCTACTACTCGTATTTTCTGACGCCCATAATTTTTAGTGATATGATGCGAAACCACAATTTTAAAATTGAATTCAATCCTTAAAAAAAACGTGTTATCTCGTTTGTCATGTAATCTTTTGAACAACAATCCGCCTCCCCTTATGTGACAGTAGAAATTCGTGCAATATGATTAATTTACAGCCGAGTAATTCGCGCTTGATATTATTAAATTTATTAAAATAGCAATCACTAAGCCCTTAATCGCTCTAGTCCTCGTCGTCGTTGTCTTCGCAGTGGCGGATTATCGTCAGGTGTAGATTATTATAGCACACATTCGAGTGGTTAATAAACACTGATATCATATTTCCTTAAACCCCTTTAGCGAGAATGAGCTTGCTTCTAGATACATGTACGAATATAATCAAATTTTCTAGTAATCAGTTCCAAGTCATCAATGGACGTGGTTAAGTATTCTGCGTCACATCCAACATCATTCGCATTTAAATACTGACCCCCAACTGAGTTACTATCTCCCAAATGAACACAGGTTCTAAACACTTTGTACTAAGACTCTTATCACTGCTAGTTGTTTTTAATCTTTTAGTTTATTTTTTATTTTTTTTTATAGATTCATTAGACGACAATTATATTATTAAACAATGCATTGCGCATAAAAGACGCTGTATTTAGTGTTAACGCCAAAACTGGGTGATCTGTTGTTTACCCCGGCATGATGTTATAAACAAAAAAGAAGAAAAGATATTTTTGACTGTTGGATTGCTCTGTGTTTATCAACAGTGTTGAGCGATGGATTGGTCCCCAGCAACCAAGTTGTTGACCAGAAAATAACAATATTACTGAATGGAAAATTTAAGATTTTTATTTTATATGATTGTGAGAAATTTCGTTTCAAAAATATCTCTTAGATAACAGGGCGGGATTCTATCAATAGATGAGAAGGAGTGCCGTGTTTTATATTGCTAGACATGGCGAATGAACTGGTGGTAAGGGAAATTTGGTGGAAGTCTAAATAGTATAGGAATCTCATTCGAGTATATTTTGTTTGGTTGTCATTATATTTTTGTTTAGATTACTTATAGGTGGTTATAAAAGGCGCAAAAATTGGCAATCAAAAATATCACCCACTGTGCGAAATTGCGGTATCTCATAAAGAAAATGCCATACCCCAGGTTTTGTCGAATGACATGCAAAGAGAAATTGGTTAATGTTAGGCACTTAATGAGGCTTTGTGCCAAATTTATATTATTTATATTATATTATAAGATCTACACAGAAAAGGTGGGTCATGTAAGTTAAACGAGCTACCTACATCAAAAGTGACTTATGGCCAAAAATAGTACAAGTAATTCTTGTGATGATATTTCTGGATAACAGAGCGACAAAGATAAAATGATCGAAGATAGAATACTAACAGTGGTTGCGTTTTGGTGAAACCTCGCTTCTCAGTGAAGTAAGATTTAATGCGGAGTACAACAACACAAAGTGACTTGGAACCACTTTAACTTTTCTTCTCAGTCGAACATGAGTTGGGATGGATGGGAAGAGCTTTTCCCTGAGAAAAGCTATTTCGTTCAACTGGAATGATTCAGTAGTATTTCATACATTTAAGCACAACTTTTTCATACTTTTTACTTCAATTTCAATTCAATCACCAATCTTCAACCAATTAAAAAAGTTTTTTTCCAGATTGACTTAGAATCGTTTTATGGAGAAGCTTTCACTCTTCTTTGCATAATTCTCACGAAAACACACCTAATGTCAGCACTACAGAAGGCACTGCAGAAAAGGCTTTGAATCCAAGAAAGAAATCGCAGCTAAATTACCTTCGTATTACCTTCGTTTTTGCAACAGACGCTTTCTAAAATACTTTTTCATCGTGTCGAAGACACCGCATAAGTTGGGGCCTTATCAAAAGCCATCGTTCGTGCTCAAGTACCGAAGATTTCCAGAATTTATTTAAACTAGTATCGCGTGTGGTCGAAATTTGAGCAATGGGAAATAAACGAACATCGAGAAAAACAACGCTTTGTATTTGTTTACATAACTTTTTTTTTTCAATAATATTCTACAGTGCAGGAAAGGCAAAGGGAGTTAAGCTCATACAGCCATGAACGTGATCAAAATGCTTTCATTACTTTGGTTAAAGTGTTTTGTATGGGGAAATCATGTGTGTATGTTCACTTTATTTTACCTGACTTAACGGTAACATACGCATAAGTTTTTTTCTTTCTGTAAATCTATGGCACAGTACCTTTCGAATGATATAAGTTTCAACCTCCTCCTTTTATAATAAATACTACAAAAAACGTAGGATAAATTTCGTGTTCACGTGTTAATATATAAGATCCCACCAGAGCGACGGAGTGATTAAGATTTAGCTAGCTGTAGAAAAAAGTTACGCTAGTCCACTTTGCATTGCATTACCACTTAAAATAAATCAAAGTGCTAATAAAAGCCCACCAACAAAGGCGACCATGGTGCATTAAATTCCGTACAATCAGATTTAAACTCGTTTTACACATATCCTCTCATACACGACGTCGGATAAAATAATTTTAATAGTTTACGCACACATTCGATGACAGATATTATGACGCCGGATGTCCGTTACGAAGCATACAGATTTCAATGAGAGCTTTCACACTTATCCGGCATTGGATACATGACACAAATGTCGGATACAGCATTTAAGCAAGATTGTTGACTCGAGTAGGTTGGTTGTTGTTTTGTTCTGAAGTAAATCTCGAAAAGGAGTACTTAGACTGGAAATAAGTCCTTAGCGTTGCCACAAGTACATATAATATGATTGAACAGACGGACAGGTGGAAAGCAACTACATATTTCGTTCGAACCCTGGATTACCGATATAAAAGCGCTAAGACCCAACATTTCCGCGGAGTTCAAGCAACGAAATTTGGCTACTAATATATACTCGTAGATGGATCACCATTGCTATGCATGAGAAGTATTTGATAGCCACCTGGCTACCTGTATGAATATAGACTTCGTTACTAAAGGGTGGTGGCGATGGAAGTTCTCGGGAAGTCTCGGTCCTGGATAACTACTGCCACAGTTCTCAAGCTTTTTTTTTTTAGCTAAAAATGTCGGATTCTTTCGAATCAATTTTGAGACCTTGTTCCATTTTGGAACCATCTGCGTAGATGGATTCGTTGTTTGTATTTATGAAGGTTCCAGCCTTCCAACCGGGTCGGGCGGAAAGTCGGCGTATGGAGTTTGAGAGTTTGCGTCTTTGTCCATCTAGTGACAATATAGATATAATGGACACTGTTTTCTTAATACTTACTTATGCCCTTCTCTCAGTGGCAACTTATTGTGTTTGGCAAGAGTGATTATTTATTTTTCACGCCTGCAGTCCGAGTTGTTCCAATCTCGAGTGTCTTAGGTTCAGGCCATTTCTGCAGCTGGACACTAAGCATGCAGGATTGGACTAGCGATAGGCATACTTTCCATAACCTCTCTAGGATAATTTATTTTCCAGTGAGCTTGCGATAGAAAACCACTTTATCTTAGCATAGGTAGGGTTATCTTAGCATAGAAGTACAGAATTTCCATGGTGAAAGAGAATTTCTATGTTGACTAGGGAATGTCCATCTCGTTTAATACGATCAATAGAGTTAAGTTTCGTTTACTGATGATCGTCTAATCTACGTGAGCTGAAGAGCCCTATACAAAAGCAGAAGATCAACTGCAGCATTTGGAAGATGGTCTGAGATGTTTCATATTCAGTAATCGATGGAAGTTATTCTTCATAATAGAAAGATTCAAGGGAGCCCTTACAATTTTATGTCATTAGTCTGATCCATAGATATAGGAGTAGCCGTGAAATGTGTTATAGGCGGTCATCCTAAGGCAAAGGGACATACAAGCCAATGTAAAGAAATGTATAGAGAAGATTCTATCTTTCATATAAAATACACAAAAAAATAAATAAAAAATATTGTCAAAAAATATCAAACAAACAAACCGATCTAATTTATTCTTAAGGTTTGCCATAATAACTAGGATATAACAGCTTTTAAAGGAAAATACTATAAACATTTATATGACCGTCCACTTCATATCCAGTAGTGTGAACCACGCAAAGTTTTACTGCTAAGCGTTTTGGCTTATTATCTAAGCTTTTCTTCCATCCAAAGCCACCGATCAGTCGGAACCGAGGACAACAACAAAACTGTGCATTGAGGATGTACAATTTACATTTTTGAGGTCTTCTTCTTGTCATTTGTTAGCTTGTTAGTTCTTCTTTTTTTATTTTTTGTATAGTTTCTTGTTTGTCGTTCGGAATTTTATTATCACAATCACCCCACACAGCGCGACAAATTTGACAAATTATTGACCGGGTAATGTTACGTGATTAGACGATGAGTTTTACATGACAATTTGTATCAAGTGTAATCTATCAGCGATGACAACAACAATAACGACGTCTTTTTAAATGACTTCTTTGGGAAATATTTTATTTTTCGGCTTGTGTTTGAGTTTATTTTATTTTTTGTTTTTTAAGATCAAGGTCAATTTCGATCCTAGACTGTCACGCTGCGAATGAGTTTATTTTGGACGATTTTTGATAAAGCAAAAGGAGAGCCTCCCCGCGAATTGCTGCTATCAGAGTTCAGTAACGTTAGAGTGCTGGGCAAGTTTTGGCGGCGAGTATTGTCTACAAACGTTGCGCTTTATATGACGCGCCCCCATAGGGTAGTTTTGGTTGTGTATCTAAGATGTTTTTTTTTTTTTTAACAAGTTGGTGACCAGGCACTGCGACCAGAGAGATCTATTGTGCCAGAAGTTACCTATTATGACAGCAGTAAATCTACTCTCCTAATGAATGCAAAAATTACGGCTGCGGAGGAGGTTTTTAGGTCAATTGGAGATATGATTGCCCTAAGGAAAAAGCTTCCCATACAGAGCTGCACACTCACAAAGTATGTGCTCTACGGTTTCGTCCTCTTCTTGGCAGAGGCGGCAGATGATGTCTTCCAAGATTCTCATTTTGTTGAGGTGGAAGAGTACTTGGCAGTGACCAGTAAGAAAGCTCATAAGCCTCCTTAAGTCAATTCTAGTGTATTTAAGGATATCAACTGCCTCTTTTGGAAGTTTTGGTCAGCTCTTTTAGCTTGTCTTGGGAATTATTCCAGTGAGAAACGCACATGTTGCCCTTCCAACTGTTTAGGGTATATTTAAAGGCAGAGTCGGATATTCCGCAAACTCAGAGGAGCCTTTTCTGGCTAGTTGATCTGCAGTTTCGTTGCCGTCAACGCCTACATGACCCGTCGCCCACCACAATTTTACTTTTATTGCTTGGCTGGGTGCAAGTTTAGTTTAGTTTACGCTATCGCAAGTCTCGATAGCATGAAGCTTGGTGTGGAAAACACTAGGACTCTTTCCAAGTAATTTCAAAATCTTATAATTGGGTGCACACACACCGGCGCCAACTCTTGAATCCATTTTTGATTTGTCGGTATACCACACGATTTCTTTTGCGGCTTGGGATCTCGATCTCAAACCTTCTACCAAAGTAGAGTGATTTAGGTGTAAAGTCGAAAACCTTGATGAGCATGTCTAGCTCTGGGAAATCGGATAATAAATCCATGAGATCCACATGATCCCATGTACCATTAACATCCGACTTTCGGACACTAACTCCACTGCGGAGTAAGTCCGATTGTAGCTTCTATGGCTATAGTTTGACAGGTATGCATAGTACCTGTGATTTAGTGAGTTTGTTGATGGTTGTGACCTCTTTAGTTTTTGTCCACCGGACAATGGACGCGTATGTAAGGATGGATCTAACCACCGTGGTATATAATCAGATGTGACCCCAGGTTTTGCCATACATATGGCGATAGACCCACGTGGCAGTTTTTTGTCAAGGATAATTCTTAGATATTTTACTTCGTCCGAAAAATGAATGGTTGTACCATTTAGAAACACTGAATGAACGTTTAGCGTTCTTCTTTTTGTGAACGGTATAACGGCTGCCTTGCTGGGGTTAATCATTAGGTCCTCGCCAGCACACCAGTCCGATACTACAAGGAGTACATCTTTAATGAGTTGACCTATATTGTCTTCATGTTTACCATTGATAATGATCACAAGATCATCTGCCTAACCTATAGTTTTGAAGCTTTAACTAATAAGTTAATTCAGTAAGTCACCCACTACGAGTGATCATAAGAGAGGCAAGAGGACACCATCTTAGGGGCAGCCTTTAGCTACGGAGATCATCACAGAGACCTCTCCTGCCGTAGATGTTATTATGCGGCTATCGAGTATAGTCCTAACCCAATTGGTAGTAGGTTGGTCGATTGCCCTACGTCTTATGGTACTAGTGATGGAGTCATAACCAGCGTTATGAAAAGCATCTTCTATATCAAGGGGTGCACACAGGTCGAACTCATTTTAATGGTAGGCTGATTTTATCTCTGCGGCGACATAGCGAAGCGCACCTTCAGTGGATCGACCTTTCCTATATGCATATTGACTAGAGTACAGAGGTATAGTCTTTTCAAGAATATCTCTAATATGAATGTCTAGCAGTATTCCATGGTTTTCACGTCAAGCTGATTGGACAGTAGGATGTGGGTAGCTCGCTGGGTTAATTGTATTGTTATGTGTATCTAAGATAGGATCGCTTTTTGCAAATATTCTAAAAAGCTGCCCAGAGTTTATGAACTACGAGTACTGTTCTTGGTTTGTTATGTCACTGGCCATGACTGATATTTAGGTAACTTTTCACATCTATCCGACTATAATTTATTGAACCGACTAACTATTAGGGAGCTAGTCTCTGATGTTAGGCTTGAGAGTAAACAACGAACAGTGAATGGCTTTGGTGTTGTCACTGTCAAGCCATTGTTTATGAATAGTTACTGGCTTTTGCTCGGTAACCACTTTTGATTATTTACTAAGTTTTAAGGAAAATTGAATTTTACTAGATATTAGCATACCTACATACATATGTATCTACTGTGAAAGGCACTTACATTTAGTTAGATACTTACTGGGTAGGGTAAATAAAATTGTTTGTCCAACAACTATAGTGCCCCTTATTTTATTTGTTCTTTTGTTTTTCGCCGTCTGGTCGCACTATGCTTTAAAAAACAGCAAAATCGAGATTACCGCCAACTATGTTAAGATCAGGGTTTAAACTAAAAATAGTTTACCTACATGTTGAGGAAGTATTTTTTTTTTTTTGCTATATTTGTGATTTTTATTTTTTATTTTCTTGCTTCAATAAACAGCTGATAGAAAACAAAAGTACAAGCACTCATCCGGTTGTGATTTCGGCCTCAATTATAAAAGACGAGCTCCGTATCAATGCTAAAACATATAAATGACTTTTCGATAAGAAAATACGGATTAAATGTTGCGCATTGACCATGCAGTGCTATGCATTGTTCAAAGAAATTATACCCTAGTAGAATCACTTACGCTATCGGTTGGATGTGGCGACAATTAAAGGCTATTAATAGTGTATAAACAAAGTTGAGAGTTGAGGGGATGCTAGAGTGGGTATGTAAACTCAAAGTATTTGCTTGATTCTTGATTTCAACGTGTAATCAGGTCGTTGGCTATGTACGAGAATTTACGCATTTATTTATAAATTAATTAGCTATAGAGTATAGTATGAGTGCAATGTTGTTCATTTTAAATAAGAGCAGGCTGTTCTTTGAGGTGCGGCAGATTTTTAAAAACTCATCGTGCAATTGATCTAAGGTGCACTTTCAATTTATGGTGATAACCGTAGCCTTGGCATTGAGATTTGCCCCCGGAATTCCATTGAACTGCAATTTATTAATATTTGATTTTTCGCTGATAGGTAATTACAAATTCAACTTGGAATCGAACAAAGCTGACAATCATTTCAAGGTTACGATCTTACAATTGCACGACTAGTAATTATACATTCGATAGGAGTGTTAAATTTAGCAATATTTACAATTTGTTTGTTGATAAGAATTTTTTATAGTTTATCATATGCACATTGAAAATTTGTTCACAGTAAATACGAAAAATAGAATAGCCCACGGAAAATACAATTTTAAATCATCAATGCAATATATTTTAAATCGATTCTTAAAAAACTTTAAGAATAAGGAGTACAATACATTTGAACAGATGTTACTTGGTTCAAATCTTACTCGATTACGCATCAATAACTTTTGAATTAATATATTCTACTTAAAAAATTGAATTTATTGACTAAACCATCATCATATTTTAAAGAGATGGACATTGACATTAAGCTCTGGAGATGACGTACCATTGTAGTCAATACTCGTAGCACCCTGGAAAACAATATTTCGCAGGTGCTATGGTTAGCACTTTGTTGCAGATGGAGCAAGAGATCTGTTTTTGAACCTTGAAAGGAATTACTCCATGGTTGTAATTGGAGACTTATTTTGTCATGAAATTTAAGACATGAAATAAGTTCGCAAAAGTCTATGAAACAACCACCCAGCTCTACACAAATTTCGGGGATTTATCTAATTTTCCGTTTGGAGAGTTATTTCATTGAGTCCTTATTTCCCAGAGCCCTTATAACTATATTGTGACACATTTCACCACTAACTCTATTGTATTTGTATGATTATATCTTATTGTATTTCAGCAAAGGCCGAAGGGTCCTTTGCAAATATATGCAGCCCTAACTAACGTAACGTAATTTACAGCCAATCTGACTTGATTTTATATTTTTTCTAGGCTCTTGAGCTCTATCAATCTTATTTTCCACAAACCACGTAGACAACATATCTGGTACTGGCCTGTTCTGATATGGCCAACTGGGCAACTATTATGGGAGAGAATCACCTTACCAGTAATCGAAAGCTCCCTCACATAATGTGTATTGTGTTGGTGGGAAAACTAACACCAATGTCTTTTCTACAAACTACACGTTTGCAAACGAACTTCCTTCTTTAAAAAATAAATAAATATTTGGCGCAACAGCTCTTTAAGTGCCAGGGCCTAGCTTCTCGCAACCACTCATGTTGTGCGCGTTATAATTTTCACACGAATGGAAGGGACCTACAGTTTAGTGCCGTATCCGAACGGCGATTTGAGAAGTTTTTTCGTGACAACAATACTCTCGGATGTTTGTCAGACGCTCGCGAGAGTTGGGACCGTGAAAAAAACTTTTTGGTGTTTTCTGGGATTCGAACTTGGAACCTCATGCGTAGTGATCCGACACACTAACCACTTACGCCACGGCGCCCAACTTCCTTCTTTGCTTAAGTTTATATCTGTATGAACTTTTGTGACCCTCGTTTTTTTATAGAACAGCTCGCTTAGTGTGTTCTTAAATCTTTAAACTCACATGCAGACAATCTTTTAAAAGTCTAGTCACAGATTTCTATTGCATGACTAAGCAGCAACTGCCATACACGTAACTTCACTACAGTAAATATTGACTGCCTTGATGTCTTATGATAGTTAGCTGAAATAATTGAATTAATTATTTAGATGCTAATGCACAAAGCAAAGCAAACACGTGGCTTTTGTTATTGCATTTTGATAAATATTTACTAAGTTGAGTTAAAGTCACAAATACTTAACACTTTTAATACTTGTTTATCTTAAGAGAATTACTTTAAGCTGAAGGGACATACATAGTTCGGTAACTTTGACAACGTTTTTTGATAAATTGAGCGGAGGACCTTTTGCGTAAAAGATACTCATACTTTGCTGCGAACAAATAAGAAAGAAGTACTTCTATGGCATAACAGATAAATTCCAAGCCATTCGTGTTTACCATCGTCTGACTTATTATCTTTTTATCAGCTTCCATGCTGTTGTCAATATCTTTCATCATAAAATGATAATTATCGATGGTAAGATATGGGTTAACGTGCCAAGAACACAAGGCCGATAAAAAAGTATTTCATTCCATTGTTCTGACTGCCAAAATATTACAGTCAAAGATACTTCTTTATGTCGTCTCACACACAAGGTCATCGCACAATATTTACGAATAAAATTTACGATCATCCTTCTTTCGTTTGACCGGGAAATGCTTTTCACGATCAAATAAAATGCGTCCGCGGCGATACGAAGAAATCACAGATCTCAGGGAGAATATGACTGGCATTCGCATCGCACCACAGAAAAGGTGACAAAGCATGCGATAGTAGACAAACAGCTCAGGCTTTACTTTGTTATCTGGCTTTGTTTGGATTTTGGGTGTTTGTTGCCTCCTAAATAATCACTGTTAAGTAAAGAAGTTTGCTATCTATAAGTAAATAGATGCATGTTCAATCTACGTCGAAAACAAAGAACAATGAAGTTATTTCTTGTTTTTGTTTATTACTTGCGCCTAGATACATATACGAGTATTGTATCTGTGACGTAAAAAGAACCGCGCAGGCTTATTTATTTATTTTTTGCTCAAGATTCTATCATTAGAATATATTTTGCATTTGCTTACGATCACTGAGTGGGTTAGCCGTGAATGGCAAAAGATTGTTGCACTGGGGTCATTGCCTGTGTAGGAGGTGGTGGTTTTAAGAAGTATCTTCATATAACGTGCTTTTTTTTCTTATTTTTGACATTATTATTCACGCGGATGTAGAATAATAAGAAAAAGTCTATGTGTGTCAAGTAAGGAACAGTTAGGTACAAGGTCTTAATAATAATTTTAGAAATATTGGAATGGATGACAAATAGCAGAATTTTAATATTTTTTGTTAATAATCAAGAGCCCTCGATACACTAGAAGCGTCTTTTCTGTCTCTGACAGGAAATGTATAAAATAAAATGAGCCCTTATCAATATATGGACATGACAAAGTTAAGCTGAAGTAGCAAGAGATAACTAAAATTATCCAGTAAGTATGCTCAAGAGTCGAGTACGTTTTATCAGTTCGTCCACAATATCTCATGCCCCACAACAGTATACAGTCAATTTTTGGAGACACTTTGTATGTTAATTGGTAATTTAATTGGATGGAACTCTGACAACATTATGACTCAATGTTTCAGATACATAAGTGTTATTCGGATAAAAGCAAGATTCCGAGAATTTGTTATACAATTAAGACATCACTTCAGTGTAACTGGTGTGCCAATCGTAGGCTAGCTATGCATTAAAATGATGCAGCCTACATTATGACAATAATGCTCTCAACAGATCAACTAGCAGATTAACGTCAGTGCTGCAGAAGGCAAGGAAAGATCTGAGGAGGCAAGCTACCAAGCCCCAAAAATATTGTTCGTAAAATGGTTCAAATTGCGAAATTACGTGCACTAGAAAGTTTTGGTGGTCGAATTTTTCAAATTGTTTTTAGAATATTTCAACGTTTATATAATATTATACATATTCGGCGCAACAATTCATTAAGTGCCTAGGTCTAGCTTCTCGCAAACACTCGTGTGGTATGCGTTATATTTTTCGAAAGAATAGTGACCTAGAGTTTTGTGCCGTATCCGAAGGGCATTTGTGGTTTTTGATGAGCTTTCTCGTGACAACAAATACTCTCGGATGTTTGTCAAACATTCGCGAGCGTGGAAAACTTGTTGGTGTTTTCTGGGATTCGAACATGGAACCTCATGCGCCGTGGTCCGACACACTAACAACTGCGCCACGGCGCCCACATTTTAACTCTTAAGCCCAGGAAAAACTAATTCAGCACACTTGCTTAAATTCCTTGCCTCTCCATCAAACAATACATGGTTCTTCCTCCTAACCCTAAAACGGTTCAAAGTTATTGTTCTTATATAAAGCATCTATGTATGTATGTACACATTGTTACTGATGCAACACCTCAATAGTGATTCATACTTTATGAGTAGGATCATCTACTGGCCTCTTGGCGCATTTAGCTTCACCACAAAGTGATAGTTAATAATATGCAAAACAACATAACTGCTTGTTAAATCGTACACCCAATCCATCGAGCTTGGGTTAGGTTAGGTATGTGGGCTGGTAGGTAGAGACACTCTGCCACACTCAGGTCAATGTTGATCCATTGTGATACCCATATGGGTCCATGGTTCCTTTTCTATCTGTTTTATAAGATATTCACGACTATCTATCTATATCTATATCATTCAGTTTTCATTTTTAGTGCATATAAATTACAATACTTTGAGCAGTAGTTATCTGTTGTGATTTATAAAGTTTTTAAGAAAAATATTAAACACATAAAGCAACTAATATTCTGATAATCCTTAATGGATGTCAAATATGTTTGAAGTAATATTTACGTATACATCTAGACATCAATGCTCTTCATATCTTTTAATTGTTAAGTCGCATTGCCAAAGGTAACTACCCGTGCTATAGATAAGCCGAATTTTAATTAATCTATAAGCAATGATCTTCTTCATTATCAGCAACTGGGTCAAAATAAAAATTATTCCGATTAAGATCAAAATTTAATATGAAGGCTATTCGAGTTTTCCTGTTTTCGAATAAATCCATCGCGATAAGATTTGAACAGAATTTTAAAGTACATTAACAATATTGTTTGCTTCCTAATCATGTTTACTAAGCTATTGAAGTAAAGACTGAGGTAATTTTTCAAGGTCATTTTGAATTAAAAGTTTCGGTAAATAATGCAACTATGAAGAATTTTCATATTTTATATATTATCTTTAATTCAGGTGAACTCAAGGGATTCACAAGGCTCAAAAAGATCTCATTTTAACTATCTATTTACTATTTAAAAGATGAAATGTTAGGTAATTTGTGATAGGTAATTTTATTCACTTTCTCGCACTTTACAAATACTTAGTACTCGTTGACGAGTTTGAATAGTTAAAAAAATATATTTAAGTAAGACTAGGTGTTAGGATGCAATGGGTAGTGTGTTTGCTCGTTTACTGATGTGAGCAGGCTCAAGCCCCAGCGGGGAACAACAATCATCAGTCACCGGAGTATAAAAAGGAAAATTAATAACATCAACATTTTTCCAAAACTACAACAATGTAGTAGTAGCAGTACAATGACCGGAGTGCTCTAGGATTTGGACTTCTTTAAACAACAAAAAATTAGGTGCTGTGTTGCTGTGAAAGAAGCTATAGATCACTTAACTTGTACAAAAATTAAACATTTGGTGCGGTTTGCATACTGGCAGTATCATCCGAACTTTCTTCAAAAATTAAATCGGATCTCGTGTTATAATAAAGATCGATACCGGATCATGATCAATGAATATTTCTTTGAAAATGCGTGACATACAGCCACTATTGCTCTAAATGGTGATACAAAATTCGAATTTAAATCTGAAAGGGCTTAAAAACACTCTTTATCTAGCCTACTATTTTAGCCGGGGGGCAAAACCACAGTTCATTCAGCCGATATAGTCGCTTTGCTATACGCGGTGAATTACTTTAAAAAACTAAAATTACAGGAAAAAAACCTTCTAGCACTGGACAATCAGGCACTGTCCGCGTAGATAAGAATTGTAATCGCTTTGGGAAGCGTATGCAGAAGCTCAACAAATGAGCAATTCCAAGCGAACTTGGACACGTAAGCACATACTAGTAAAATGAAACTATGATGCTAAATTTCTTACTCCTAAACTGTTTTTTGCTTTAAAAGGATATAAAGAATTTGGTTAAGAATTGCGCTTCTACTCAATCCCTAATGTATATGGTGGTCAAGTGTAGATACTTGTAGAAAAGTCAAATTGCAAATAAAAAAATGTCGGTAAGTTCTATATAAAGGGAAGCTCTTTCTCTCTAAGGATTAATAGTGATGCTTAAAGGTCATAGCAAATTTAGAATTCCAGAAGGTGATACCGACAGACCAAGCGTGGAAGAAGTATAAACCACATTTTGTGTCAATGTTCAGCAAGAGTTATCACAAGAAAAGTTATAGCATTTGTTGTAAAGTTAGGGGGAATTGATAGAAAACTTGTAGAAGTGCATGGCGAATTAATTTCACAGCGAAATTCTGTAACTTAGATAAATCCTGGAAGAAAAGCAAATAGGAACCTAACAAGGTGATCTAATTCAATATCTTTGGTGATATGTTTAGACACGTGCATATCTTTAGTTGATATTAGTTTGTAATGGAAGAGATGTAAACCATGAGTATGGTAGAAAATGTTTCTGCTAACAGTTAGGTAAGAGACTCATTTTAGATTGTTCTTCACATACCTTTTGATGTTGCTCATTACGAGTATTTGGACAGCAGTAAATTTGAAAGCAAGATATGATTAAATTCCAAATGCGGTGGTAAAGCTCTTCATGCACCA
This sequence comes from Brachypalpus laphriformis, assembly GCA_945910035.1. Taxonomy (NCBI): domain Eukaryota; kingdom Metazoa; phylum Arthropoda; class Insecta; order Diptera; family Syrphidae; genus Brachypalpus; species Brachypalpus laphriformis. Next base: position 44,404,196 of record OX246753.1, read on the forward strand.
CCATTCATCTGTTATACTATACACACAAAAAAATACTCTGTAAACAACTTATTGGCGTAGTCAGTGGTCAGTGAGTGAGCCTATTGAGCGTGAGGCCGAAGCAGGGAAAATATTAAATATACTTTACGCTGCTACCTCTTGCGCATTTCTGGCAACTATGTGAGAATATTACTGTTATCAGAAAGCCTTCTCATTCCACCCTCGGTATACGATATAAAACCAGATGTTCCTTTCATTCGGCCGACAAGTATAACGCGCACGCGTGCGAGGAGCTATGCCCTAGGTTCTTCATGGGTTTGTTCTTCCATAATATTCATTTACGAGTAGAACATTTATAAACGCATTTCAGCGTGAGATACTCTTATCCTGTCTAAACTTATATAGATGCTCTAATCTGAGATACGAAAAAAAATTCAATTTCCGAAATTGAGAGAAAATCTGTAGACCGATCTTTTTTATGTTTTGTGAAATATCTTGAAATATTATAATTGACAATATACTCTTGATAAAAATACAAAAAAGTTGGCACACAATTTCAATACTACAAGAACTGGCATAAATTTCATTTAAATCGGTTTGACACCAACAACTGGAATTCTATAAATACGTAATTTGCTCTAAATATTTCCCAGAGTATCTTCATCCAACGGGAACAAAAAACCATCCCAAAATAGATTTACACACAATAAAAAGAATATCTGGATCAGTACGTTGCTTGAGTTACTACAAACCTTGAATGCAATCCCCACTGCAACATGAAGAGCGCTAACTTTAGAATACACTCGTGTTCTCTCTTCAAAAAATTTTCTTTCACAGCACAATTTGTTATTTTCCTTAATAAACTTATTTTTAGCAAAAAATGCAAAACATAAAAATAAAAACAATAAGATACAAAAATAAAATTTACTTTTTCTCATGCAAGAAATCACTTTGTTTACACCGTATCACACAGTTATATACACATATGTCAAACAATAAAATATTATTTATTGTATTTTTTTTAAGGTCCGCTAATTACTGAATTTAATTCCGTCCGAAAAAATAACTTTGCACGCAACGGTAACAATTATTGTCATATGCCGTGTCTATTGCATTTAACTATAAATAAAAGTTACTTCTACACACTTTAAGCACGTTTTGTATATATCACACGACAAATAAACCGTCGAACGTCTGGCAAGATCAGTTGCAAAGTAAGAACTAACAACAAAAACTCCAATCGAATGGATATCAAAAGGCGGGCAACAAAGGAAAAATACATTCGGACACTTGTCAGCACGAGTAAGCATGCTAATCTAGCAAACTAGATAGATAAGCAATGAATTTTTTGAGTGAAAACCCTTATCAATGATCCACTGAGAGTTGTTCATCTGCCTCTCGGTCGTGTATCTGACGTATGAGAATTCGCTGAATATTCATAAATGCACCTGTATCTGAGAGTTTATAAACATTGAGATACATAATCCATCAAAAGATATGAAAATATTACGAGTAGATACAATTTTTGTATCTAAACATGTTTACAGACTTCAAATGTTGATTATTATTTGTATCTCATTGGGTTTAATTTCGTCTAGCACACCTTCTCATTGAATGCTTAGCGCTAATCCATGCTACTCTTTGAGTGGAAAGTTTTTGAGAATAAGCTTGTTGGTATTTTTGGCGTGATAACAACACTCATAATGAATCGACTGATAACAGTGAGCTGTGTTTGTTATTTGCTTATTATTTTTTTGCATTTTTCGCTTTTGTTTTGTACTTCGTGGTGGTATCTGTCGTGTCGATGACAACGTGTAGTGTAATTGTAGATAATCAACTTAATGCAAATACCCATTGATTTTGAGTTTACTTTGACAATTTATTGCGAGATATGATAAGATATAGATCCACACATATGTTCGGCACTTTTAGCACTGTTACAGAACGCAGAGATGTGATAACTATTCTAATTAGACAAAAATCCAAAATTGTCTACAGATGCTAAGAAAATAAATCAATAGATAGATAATTGGTAAAGACAGTTAATTGATAGGCATGTTTACATAGATGCTTGTTAAGACGTATCTTAGATGCGTACTAACAAATATTTGAAGTTTTTTCAATAAATTTACAAAGTAGCGTGTGCTTAGGGAATGGTAAATCCATTAGCATGTATTCGAAGAAGCAATTTGAATTAAGTGCACATTTTTAAATGGAGTGAACTCTGAACTGAGAAATTTAGAAATGCGAAGCTAAGTATAAAAATTGTCGTTGCATTGGTTAATGTTATTTGTGGTTTACAGATATTTTTGGTGCAATAAGTTCAATTGATTCAAAGACTTTTTTTTTAGTAACAGTGAGATTTTTACTACGGGGGAAGTCAAGCAAGGTTATAGACCATACAGATCATAAAATAATAGAAGATCATTAGCTAAAATATACAAAGATAACAACAAAATGCATTCAATACGGCTGTGACGTTTCCGTCTGTCTGATTAATGCGTTAAGAGAAATATGATAATTATCAGTGTGCAAAATGTACTATATTTGGAGGTACAATAATATGACTATCTTTTTGCAAATAATTCCAATTTGATCTATGTTCAGATATAAGATTATATCTACAAACTGGCAATGTGCCTCAGCTTTCACCAACTATTCCTCAACTTCCCATTTCTCGACTGCTCTGCGCCACGTTATCCTCGGACCGCCAGATATTCTGCCATCTTGGGTAAGAGGGTTCCATTGTATAGCATGATTAGCTATGGAACTGTTAATTTTTCAGAACGTATGACCAATCCACTGCCACTTCTGTCATTGGATGGTTGTGCCTAGTGGTTCCTGACCCGTTCTTTGGTAGAAGTGTTCGTAAGAGATACGGTTGGGCCAAAAAATCCTTAAGATCTTGCGCAGACACCTACTAACGACCGTTTGCAGATTTCTAGTGTTAGTAAAGGTCACTCCCCACATGCTGCATCCATCTAACAGCACGGATTCAATGTTAGAGAAGAACAGTATTAGCTTGGTGCTTAAACTGATTGCCATATTTCGAGCGAGGACTTTGCTGTGGGTATTTTCTTGGCTATATACAGTTCGTTTTCATCATCGGTCGGGACAATACCTTCAAATCCTCTACTCTCTCTATCGGTTGTCCAGCAATGCATACTTGGGCCAATGAGTTTATTCCAAGGCTGACCATTTTAGTTTTTGACATATTAATATTCAGCCCGACAACGCCTGCCTCCACATCTGCTGTAATTTGGTGGGAGTCATCGACAGCGTGGTCATGTTTCAGTTGGGAAGTAAGAGTCCATTGAATTCCTCCGTTTCTCAATTTGGATCTCAGAATTCGAGACAACCTTCCTGTGTGCTGACATTTGGACATTTCGTATGTAGCTTTGACAATAGCAATTTATGCATCGGGAATGCGCGCCAAATAAGCTCCATTTTGACACTATACAACGCCTTTTTAAAATCGGTGAACAGCAAGTAAAATGGCGTTCGATATTCAACGCACTGTTCTATGATAATCCGCAGGGTGTTGTTGTGTTGAGACAGAAGGATCCAAACCCGAAAACCTGCTTGTTCGGCATCGAGTGTGTCTTCGAGGTGTTGTTTGATTCTTTCCAGGATGATTTAAGCTATTATCTTAGCTACAGCAGGCAGCACGCACATGCGCCTACAGTTTGCGCACTCCACTAAATTTTCTTTCTTAGGAAGTTTTACGATCATTCCCTTTTTCTATTTTTCAAGAAAGCTCTCCGTTTGCCAAGCTTTCCGCTTCCCAAGCTCTCTCTATAAGTAGAAGTAGTAGCTTAGCTGATGTTGTTGGCGCTGCTCGTAAGAGGTCTGTGGAAATACCGTCAAGTCTTCTTGGTTTTAAGTGCTTTGATAGCAGTTTTGATCTCATCCTCATGCATTTCTCACCTCGGGCACCTCAGTCTAATTTGGGAGCATATCGCTTGAGGTTAGGAGGGTGGTTTCTAAAGTGGTTTTTGTCTACAGAGTGCTTACAAGTGATATTGATTCCTCAGGGACATTAATGTCCCATCGACCAATCTACGTAATAATAGATTTTTTACTATTACACATCCGCGCACTAACTACGGTCGCTCATCCTCTATTAATGGGTTATTGATAACTTACAACGCTAATGCTATTTTGATTGATTTTAATATATCTTTGGTATCTCTTAAAAAGAGATTGATAGGTAATATTCAGTCATGATTGCTAACTCTACGGATATGCTTCAAAATGTTTTTGTATTTATAACATATTGTTACGCGAGCGCACAACCGACACGGAAACATAAACAACCGGGAAGCCCTGAGAAACCTCTCGAAGCTGTCAACCCGAAGGTAGAAGAACTTTCCAGATTCTTGGTGGATGGAATTCCAGCGGCGAATTGGAAATTTGGTTATTTATCTGGAAAGCCAGAGCCAAATATATAAGGAGGTTGACAGAAGTCCAATTTTGAGTTCTTTGTTGGCAGCAGTGACAGCGACCACTAGGTACGCACAACTCTAGATAAAATTGTACTAGATTTTACTTTTATGTTTAAAGTTAATTTCATTAAATAAAATAAATTAAAAAACCCTCTCGGGAACCAGAACAACTCTGTTCTTTTTGTCTCCACCATCCATCACAACTTGAGCTCTTCGGCTTAATCGGCGATTTTTGTTACAATATCTTATTTGATTCGATTTGTATATCACTTTATTGTTTTTCTTTCTTTTTTATTCATACTTTTGTAACTAAGTATAAGAATGTAATTGCTCTTTGTTGACAAATAAATAAATAAATAAATAAATAATACGCGGTTCAGCCATAGCAAAATGCTCTTTCCATCTGTTGAGCTGATCTTCAGCCAAAATGAGCAAGGAACCGCTTAAGCTTTTCACTGAGTGTTGACTGGAGCTGCGAGCTCTTTGGTAATTCTGTAATTCTCGCTTCTCCCTGTTCTGGAGTGCTGGAGTAGTTGCAATGCGAGTTTTCAGCTGTTTCCGTTCGTCAATCCGTCTCCAGGTGTCCTCTGAAAACCACGGCCTATATCTTCCCCTATGTCTTTTAGCACCAAATGTAAGAACATTTTTCACTTCACACCAATGGGCTGGACTGGTTGTGGGCAGTGAGCTAGTATTTCTACACCTTGCGAAAGGTGCTCTCTTAATTGTTGGCACACTAAGGGATTACTAAATCTATCGATGTTGAATCTGGGCATTCTTATGTTGTCATGGGATCTTCGCACTGCAGCAGTGCGTAGTTGGAGGGTAGCTATCATAAAGGGGTTACCTTGTACTATCCCCACATCTGCCCTTTGCTTGTTTGGAACGTCCAGGAGACCACCTCTTAAGCGGCGGCTTATTGGAAAATGGTCAGTTTGATTGGAGGTTGCTTGCTATTATTCCAAACCCAGCTTACTTTGTGGCAGGTCTTGTGCGGCTGGAATTGAAATTGGAATTTAAATCCACCATCACTATTACAATGTCTACATTTGGTGTTGTGTTAAAGACGGCACTTAAAAGATTGTGGAACCTCTCCTTCTCCAGCCCTCCGACGAGCCCTCCATTGTGGCATAACACTATATGATGGTGACGCGTTGTACTCTTGTCCGGAATCTGGCCGTCAAAACCCTATCAACATATCCGGAAATTAGGCCTTTCTGTGCTGCTGGTTTTAGTAGCAGTCCGATTCCATATTCCCGCGGACTTTCGGATTGTCTTCAGTACAGTGTGACTGGTACTTGCCCCCACCTAACCACCTGATTTCATTTACCCCCAAAATGTACAGTCTATGGTATATCGCATGAAATCCTTTTCTGATTGGAGGAATCTAGCATTGTCAGGTCCCTCGCTTCCTGAGCCGAGAAGCGTCTTCACATTCCAGAATCCTATCTTTTCTGGGTACATTAACCAGAGTCGTCAACATGGGATCATCCTTTATCCGAGGCATAGCGTCTGTTTCTGTAGCGAGCTGGATTCGGTAACGCAGGTTGCTGGCCCACGTTACTTAGTCTAAAAAGCCCTAGATAATCCGCACTTGCAATTTCAGCCTACACGTATAAGGATTCAAACATATAGTTGCCCAGAGCCTACCACTAGGAGGTAAAAAAAGTACCTCATCACGAACTTGATTGTTGCGCTACTGACCGAAGCCAAGTTTTGAGCAGTCAGTAGTTTCCCGATCAATCGCATTGCAGATCCCTAAAGAGAGGCTATTGCGCAACAACTATCACAATTTTTGTTGATGATTAAATCGTAGCTTTCATTTAATGATTATGAATATTTAAAACTTGCTTTAATGAAATCACTTGGCATCAGATATTTAGGAGACGCAAATCTCTGTGTTGGCTTGGAAATAAGTAGAATCAAATCGTGCCGAATGTTTGCTGCCAATTGTCCACGCTCGATAGGTACATGAACATTTTACATATTTATTATAATTTACTAATTTGTAATCAAAATACCTATTCCAGCAAAGTCAAAACTCGAAAAGGAGCCATCAATCGAATTCGAGTGTGAACCAATTAATCAAACGGACTGTAAAAAACTGATCGGAAGCTTGTTGCACTTGAACACATTTAGTTGTACACACGTCGCTTGCACGGTCAATATGGTTTAGGTATTCTTGCAAGATCCGCGAAAATGACATTGGAATTTTACGACATCGATAGTTAAGCACCTAAAAGGAACTCAAAAAGCCAACAGAATACATACGAGTATACAGAAAAACAGATAAACCGATTCTTGGCGTGTTTTGGTGAGACATCGCAACTCAGTGGTTGCCAGTAAAGTAAAATTTAGCACACAGAACAACAACAATTTTCGTCTATCTTCAGTCAAAAGTGAGTTGCGATGTATAGTTTGGAACACTAAATTTCCGAGGGCGCTGAAAAGAGCTTTTTTATTCAATTTGATTCAATTTAAATAATTCAGTTATACCATATTTCACAAATTTTAGCAACATTTTTCATACTTTTCAATGCAATCTTCAAATAATAACAAAGTTTTAAACCAGATTGACTGTGAATCGTTTTGGTGAGAAGCTTTTCCTTTGCTTTGCATAGTTCTCACCGGTAATACCCTTATACTGATGCTCAGGTCACGGGCGGATGGGAAAAGGAGGAAGAGGAGCGGAGGAGATGCTGGTTTGCGTTGGCTTTAAATATTTAAATGTTCTTATGATAAGGAAATACAGAGTCTGGTAGATTATTCCACAAACGTGTTGCACGGCTTCTAAACGAATCCTTATATTTGACAGTACGTCCTTACGCTTGAAGTTGAACTTATGCGTATTCGAAGCATGATGCGCATTGCGGGTGAAGTTTTGGAGGGGAGGAATGCAACTGGCTATTTCGCTGGAGCTTTTCTTATAAAAATAGCAATAAAATAGGGAAAGACACGAAACATTTGGAATGAGAGATGAATATCGGAGGACCAGTATGGCTATTTTCAGGGACTCGGGTATTTTTTACACTTTTTTCTGGAAGGAAGCTCTTCAAAAGTATGACGTTCTACAAACCAACTTTCACCGGAGTGCTAAAAGTTCGTCAAAGTGATATCTTTTCCTCCCCGAACTGTCTTCGATATTTTATGAAACGTAAATAGGAAGTAAACAAACCCGGAAACCGCATTCTCTTTAGACCATTCGCGAATTAAAAGTACATTAACCCTCCTTGTTTAAACATAAAAGTACTTAGATAGTAAATACCTATGCATGTAAAAAGTGCTGCATTTTGTAAGGCATTATAAATTAATAGAAATACACTTTCAAGTTTTATATTTGCGCATTTGATTTCCATCACCAATAGATTTTCAATTGTATTGGTACAAGGAAATTTTTTTTTTTTAAATGTTTTAGTGATTCTTTAATATGTCATCAATGTCCTTAGGAAAGTCAAAGCCAATGAATTTCACAAACTCGTTTCAACCCCGGAGATGTGTCACAGTTGTTGGTTTATCATTGAGTTCCATTAAACTCCTTCAAAACGCTTGCATAGTTCTGCACTCAAGAGCCATATTCGATTCGATGAACCACTAAAAACCGCATTACTTGTCAATGTACGATGCACTCATGAAGTCATTTGCACTGCAGAAAACTCACAAAAATTGCAAATGTTCCAGTATATCTCCACCCATTCAGTTACTACAACCGCAAGTTCCTCGATGAAAATGTGGGTATTATGTATTAATCTGAACTTGTATACGTATTAAATTTTAAAAGGAGTTGCATTGAAACTGCAGAGCACGCAGATGGGTATTATATGCCCTTACTTCCTTAATAATTAATTATGTCCTTGAAGGATAGCAGGCTGGATATACCTTCATCCAGCCACTATCTGAGCATGTGGTCAACGATTTTCGTGATAATGTTTCCATAGCCATCATTCGACCGTCAATTGGTAAATATAATTAAATAAATAAAAGGCAATGTATACAAACTCCACCCTACATCCACCTTTCAGTTCTCTGTACCCTCTTTGAACTGACAACATGTTCGGTTCGACGTCTGTTAATGTCGCCGGTGGAGCGAGTATGTGAACGCGCATAATAAATTGCCTACAATTACATGCTTTCTTTTGGTTAGTTTGTGCCACAAGGACTTCTAAGGAATCTTCTCTATGACCCCCATTTGACCCACAATCAAGTTCCCCTAAATTAAGTAGCCAGGATAGCATTTTTTCCAATTTGGAAGGCTGCCAGTTAAAATAAAAAAGGTGAGTTTGGAGGTATATTTATTTTTTGGTCTTAATTCATATCTTTGGCAGGATGCCATTTATCTGTTATGTTTCATGGGAGATTTTCCCAGAACTTAGCATCGAGTCACAGCCGATGCTTTTGTGATGCATCTGGCAACACATTTCTTTTGGAAAGATGCTTCTGGCAAACATCGATCTGTGCGACATCCCGTGAACTTTATAAAGGTTGGTACTGTAAACTCTGTTCATTCTAAATACTTTTCATAATTCAATTGCAGTTCTAGTTCAGTCGATTGATTCTGGCCCTAGTTGGAGATGGAGGCTTAAGATAACTGTGTAAAATCTCTGGTTTGGTAACAATGCTGGGATTATTGGAAGCTATTTGGTGCACCGATGAAAGCAAAACAACATGCATGATGCTGCACGATGTCCGGTAAGATCCTCATATTCTTCTAATTAGTATCCACTAGTGTGATTCAAATCTAAAATTGCGAAAAAGTTGTTAATAGTAGAATACCTTTCGCGGGTAGAGACAAATCAGTTCCAAAGCAGTTCGCTGGGTAAGGTTTGCCTGCCTTTCAACATCTTGCCTCTTACCAGTGTACAGCTATCCTTGCGACATGAAGGAATTCACCGTAATGCATTTAGTGGGAATACAACCTTTTCCCAAATTTTCTTCAATATATTGGTAACATATACGTATAGGTATATCTGTTTGGAGCAGCCTTATCCCCGGTTCTGGCGATGTCGAAGCGAAGGAATAAAATCATCAACCTGAACCTATTCCGTGAAGTCTAGGATAGACTTCGACTTCCCGAGCTTGAATCCTGTCGCATATTGCTATTGTATTGATGGTCTTAAATACTTCTATTGGCATAACAAAGCACTGCAAGGCGGTACACTCGGTCGTTTACGAAGAATATTGCGAGTCACAGTCTAAGTTTCCGGCATCCTTAGCTCCTTGTGAGTTTTGAGGTTTAACCTGTTCAGTTTACACTATTTCCTCGACGTTTTGCCTGAATCATAGTCTTCTTGTCTACAAGCTTTTGCTCCCCTTTGAAGACGTTTTTTTCTTCTTTAGTTCGCTTAGAGTAACCAAAAATACAATTCAAAATTTCTGTGCTTCGACAAAAAAAAACTTCAAATGCGAATAAGTGAATCGTTCGATATTTATTTCTATATCATAAAAAGTTATACGAGTATCATCCATGAACTACTATGCATAATCGATTTTAATTCATTTTACTGTTTCCGACATTTGTAGTGATGATTTCCTTTGAAATTTAGATTTCCGAATCGAATGATTTTCCAATGAATTTCATTCTCGCTGCCACCCCCTGGAACTCAAGTGCATCATTGGATATCGAGTGACTACGTTCATAAGTAGGCACATAGGTATATTATAAATAGGATATTCTGTTCATTACTACCATAGACTTCGTTATTGTTCTTCGAAAGAAAGGTTCACCATGCTCAAACACGAGGTATTAATATTTTACAAGTATCCAAAATCTGTCGTAGTCCACGTGAGCACCTTAAGCTATGCTATATAGATTCGATTGTATATCTTTCAATAAAATGAAATGCATGGATTTGATCTGGGAACCTGTTAAATCAAATTTATCCATCCGAAGATATTTGCTAAAGGAGCGTGTTTTTAATTGAAAGGGAGTTTAATTTACTTCTGTCGATTTGAAATTAAATTCAAGGGGATGATTTGAAAATTGCCGGGGCATAAGAATACAGGATAAATACTAGTATTTATGGAGACTTGTTCAATATTTGTATACTGCTTAGCGACCTGTTAATGGTATTTTATGAGAAATTTTCGGGAAATGTATTTTTAATATTCTATTGGGCAACTTTCGCCTTTATATCTGATCTATTTGCTTATTTAGAGATTAAGCTGGGACTGGGAATGGTGAGTACTTTCATCAATTTAAATAATTTTGCAGGTAGATAGGCAGAATACATTATTAATGATAGGCAGTTTCTCCCCAATTAAGTTACAAGAACAAGCGATTATTATTTTTACCTTTTTTTATCATAGGCCCGAATACAAAGTTAGGGATATTTGGGAGTTTATGCATACTTTCGAGCAATCCTTTTTAGTTTAGTAAGTTCATTCATTAATAACTTTATTGTAAATACATATGATAGTATTTTAAGCCCATGGCATAGGTCGGCTAAGATACTTTGCTTCTTATGTGGAAGTTTCAGTTTATTCTAGGGCAAGTCCCATACATTTAAACTGGGTGAAACCATTAGCAGAAGTTACTCTTGATAGTTGTTGTACCATGGGAAAATGGACAAGAATTAGAACTTTCGGTCAAGGCCTTCCGTGACAATACGCCCTACTATTGCAATGAAATTTGTAGGAGTACGTTTAGTATTTAAAAGCAAGATTGAGAACATGGAGAATTATAGCATAATAAAGGCGAACTCAGCGGCCTGTCACCGATGCGACTAAAGTGGATTTAGCGATGAACGAGGGCAATACCAAGTATATGTTGTCAACAAGAAGGGATAATCAACACTGATGAAGTAGACAGAACTTTACAGCGGGCAGCTAGAATTTTGACACGGTAAGGCACTTTGCCTACCTTGGCTCTGCTATAAATTCTGGAAACGAAATCAGCCCAGAAATCAAACGAAGAATAAGTTATGCCGATCGCTCTATTTTGGGGTAATTAGCAATTCGACAGTAAAGTTTTATCTCGCACAGCAAAGGAGACTAAATATAAGAAAATGGGGACCTGCATTGCGATTGATCGGGAAACTACTGACTGCCCAAATTTTGGCTTGGGCCAGTAGCGCAACAATCAAGTTCGTGATGAAGTGCTTACTTTACTTCCTAGTGGTGGTCCCCGGGCAACTATACGTATAAATCCTTATACGTGTAGGCCAAAATTGTAAGTAGGTTGTCTAGGGCCTTGATTCTAGGCTAGGTAACGTGAGCCAGCAACCTGCGTTACCGAAAATTTCTCGCTACAGAAACCGACACTATGCCTCGGATAAGGAATGATCACATGTTGACGACTTTTGGCTATTGTACCCGGACAAAGATAGGTTTCTGGAATGTAAAGACGCTCCTCAATAATGCCAGATTCCTCCAATTGGAAAATGAATTCATGCGATATAAACTGGATATTTTGGGGGTAAGTGAAGTAAGATGGTTAGAAGCGGGCGAGTACCAGTTCCCAACGCGTAACACTGTACTACTCTATTCTGGAAGACCATCCGGAAGTCCGCGGGAATATGGAGTCGGACTGCTGCTAACAACAACAGCACGCAAGGGCCTAATCTCCTGGCAGCCTCATGGTGATAGGATTTTGACGGCCAGATTCCGGACTAGAGTACGACGCGTCACCATCATACAGTGTTACGCCCCAACGACTAGTTCGTCTGAGGACGAAAAGGAGAGCTTCTACAATCTCTTAAGCGCCGTCCTCCACACAACACCAAATGGAGACATTGTCATAGTGATGGGGGATTTGAATGCCAAGGTAGGCAACGACAGCGAAGGGCTCAAACATATAATCGGGAAGTATGGACTAGGCAACCGCAATGACAACGGCGAAAGGTTTGTGGATTTCTGCAATGCCAAAACCGCCTTGTGATAGGTGGCACCATGTTTGAGCACAATACCTGCCACAAAGTCAGCTAGGTTTCCAATGACAGGCAAACAACCTCCAACCAAATTTATCATTTTGCTATCAGCCGCCGCTTTAAAAGTAGTCTCCTGGACGTCCGAAACAGGCGAGGGGCAGATGTGGGGATAGTACGTGATCACCATCTAATGATAGCTACCCTCCAACTACGAACTGCTGCAGTTCGAAGATCCCACGACAACACAAGAATACCCAGGTTCAACATCGATAGACTTAGTGATCCCTCAGTGCGGTAACAATTAAGGGAACACTTTTCGCAAGGTGTGGAAGCAATCAGCAGCTCAATGCCCGCAACCATCCAATACCATTGGTGTGCTGTGAAAAATGTTTTTACATCTGCTGCTGAAAGAATTGTCGGTCGATCGCAGGGAAGACATAGGGCGTGGCTTTCCGAGGATACCTGGAGACGGATTGACGAACGAAAACAGCTGAAAGCTCGCGTTGCAGCTACCCCAGCGAGCTAGAGTCCTTATATCGCATGAAGATGAGAGAAGTTCAGCGTAGCGTACGACGTGACAAGCGCAACTACATCAACGCGCTGGGTACAGAAGCAGAAGAAGCTGCACGGAGGTGCGACAGCAGGACCGTCTACAGAATGACGAAAGAGCTGACAGGTGGTCGCAGCTCCAGCCAACATCCAGTGAAAAGCTTAGACGGCTCCTTGCTCATTTCGGATGAGGACCAGCTCAAGAGATGGAAAGAGCATTTTGCTACGGTTTTGAACCGTGTATTCGCTAGCGATATGCTCCCAAATCAGACTGAGATGCCCGAGGTGAGAAGTTCCCGAATACGCACCACGACTCCCAGTAAAGATGAGATCATTACCGCGATCAAGGCACTCAAACCCAACAAGGCGGTAGGACTTGACGGTATTCCAGCAGAGCTCTTACGAGCAGCGCCAACAACATCGGCTGAGCTTCTGCTTCTACTTATAGATAGAGCTTAGGAAGCTGAGAGCTTTCCTAACGAGTGGAAAAAGGGAATGATCGTCAAGCTTCCTAAGAAAGGAAATTTAATGGAGTGCGGAAACTGGAGGGGTATCTGCGTGCTGCCTGCTGTAGCTAAGATAATAGCTAAAATCATCCTTGAGCGAATCAAACAACATCTCGAAGACACACTCGATGCCGAACAAGCAGGTTTCCGCTCTGGATCCTCCTGTGCCGACCACATTAACACCCTGCGGATTATCATCGAACAGTGTATTGAATATCGATCGCCACTGCACCTGCTGTTCATCGATTTTGAGAAGGCGTTCGATAGTGTCCACATGGAGTTTATTTGGCGTGCCTTACGCAGGAGAGGTATTGCCGATAAACTAATTGCTATTATCAAAGCTACATATGAAGGCTCCAAATGTCTCGTTCTGCACAGGGGAAGGTTGTCTGAGGAATTTGAGATCCAAAGTGGGGTAAGACAAGGCTATATCCTTTCACCAATATTATTCCTATTGGTGATTAGCGATGTGCTTCATGCAGCTTTGTCGACGGGAAACGGAGGAATTCGATAGACTCTTACATCTCAACTGAAACATCTTGACTACGCAGACGATGTATGCTTCCTCTCCCACAGAATTATGGACCTCCACCAAATGACAGCAGATGTGGAGAGGGAGGCAGGTGTCGTCGGGCTGAAAATTAATACGGCAAAAACTAAAATTATCAGCCTCGGAACAAATTCATCGGCTCAAATATGCATTGCTGGACAACCGGTAGAGAGAGTAGAGGATTTCCAGTATCTTGGGAGTATTGTCTCGACCGATGGTGGAAACGAACTGGATATAGCCGACAGGATCGCCAAAGCAAAGTCCGCGTTCGGTATGTTCTCCAAAATATGGCGAAGCAATGCAATCAGTTTGAGCACCAAAATAAGACTGTTCCGCTCCAACGTTGAATCCGTGCTGCTATATGGTTGCAGCACGTGGAGAGTGACCACTACTATCACCAGAAGGCTGCAAACGTTCGTTGATAGGTGTCTGCGCAATATCTTAATGATTTTCTGGCCCAATCGTATCTCTAACGAACACCTTTACGAGAGAACGGGTCAGGAACCAATAGGCACAACTATCCAACGGCGGAAGTGGCAGTGGATTGGTCACACGTTCCGTAAGGGTGACAGCTCCATAGCGAACCATGCTATGCAATGGAACCCTCTAACTCAGGATGGCAGAAGACCTGGCGGTCCGAGGAGAACATGGCGCAGAACAGTCGAGAAGGAGGCACGGCAGTTAGGGAAAAGTTGGGGAGAACTCAGACACATTGCCAGAAACCGTACACGATGGCGCGTAGGCGTATTAGAGGCCCTATGACCCACAAGGGGTACAGGACATAAGTAAGTAAGTAAATATAAGAACTTGATCATCCCAGTCCTGCTTTTCTTTATGGAAAGCGGATGAAGATATCTGTGGTCGTTCCGTTAGAAAAATTCTTCGTAACATATTTATGGACGGATTTTGGAGAAGAAGATTCAACGACGAACTATACGAGCTGTACAGCGAAATCGATATCGACCTAGCCAAAAATATACTTATTGAACGTTTGAGATGACTACGACATGTAGCGCGAAGGACGAGACGCAGTAGAGAGCCTCCCAGCCATAGGTGCCATGCCGAATTTCGAGTGGACCTCGACCAACTGGAGTGTGAAACTTGAGGCAATGAGCTAAGACGCAGGTTCATCCGGAACTGTAGCGCCACCTAAGTAAGTAAGTAAAGGCGAATTGTACACAGATAATCATAGATTTGCAAAACTTACATCAATCAATAGGTAGAGCTGAAGCAAGGATAATAAGTGCTACTAGGTAAACTTTACACAAAATAGGGTCCCTTAAATTTTTCAGAAGCATGAATGGCTTGAAAAAAGTAGTGCTTTGCAATAGCCATTTCTGTAAAAAAAAAAATAGTGTGACCTACAATAGTCAATCCGGGTAACTGTAGCATCAATTGCCATGACGAAACGATGAGCAAAAATAATCCAAACAGCCAGTAAGATAGTAGGGCCACTACGATTTGAATAGCTATTTTGAATAGCCATTGAACTAAGCTTCAGCAATTTTGGATGACACCTTATTCACATAAAATAATATTGAGGAACGCATTGTCAACATTTGTTTGTTGCATGTGTTCAATTGTACTAGACATTTCATGTAGAGGTGTGCACTGCAAAAGTAGTCAAGAACATAGCCAAGAAGTAATGTGTTAAAATCTTATGATAATGTACGTCTTGTTGCAGAAAATGATGGAAATAGATGCCAATATGATAGCGCAATGGAATAATAGAAGTCTATTAAAAAAATGTCCTTAAATTCATTGAGGACTTAATCAGAGTTATTGTGAACACATTTTCCTCCAAACCGAAATAAGATATCGTCAACAAATTCATCGGGGAAAAATAGATCGTTGAAAATTCGTTCGAATTGTCCTTCATGATACCTATTTATTTTCTCAGAAAATCTTTCCTTTTTTCTGAAGATATTTTTGTTCGGGAAAATATTTCAAACGGAAGATTTATTCACAATAACCCTGAATATTAAAACTTGCTTTTAAAGCTACTCATAATGAAATAATGCGGGCAATAAATGCTGGATCGAAATTGGTTTTTGTTTTTACTTGGGACAATACGTTTTAATAATTTTTTTCTAAGCTGTGCTAATCTGGTGACACAGAAAATTTCATATATTCCACTGAATATCTCAAGTAACCGTGTGACTTTGTCTTCTCATATTTGGTGGATTCAAAGTACTTGTTACTAGCTAGCTACAAAAACGATAAATGTTCTGTAACATGAAATATAAGCTTATGCAGATACTTAAAGAAGTAGAGTGGCCCTATTATCGTGGAAAAGGCTCAAGCGATGAATACCCTTTAAATGCTTTTATATAGTGCGGGAAGAAAAGGCAGAGAGAAATAGAGAGAGAAAGATTGGTGCAGTGGTTTGAAGCTCAGATATTCGGTTTCTGAAAAATTCCAGTGGTGAGGTTCAGATGACTGAAACAGCTACTACAAATCTTTGTGTGAACGAAAAGAGAAGACGAACTCCACCGATATTGCTAGGTATTTGGCTGGTGCAGCGAATAGTAAAACATTTTGGTCAATGGCGATAAGGCTTAACGGAACTACATTCAGAGTTGGAAGTCAAATTGAAGCTGCCACTTTAATGAGACATTTTAAGACAATGCTTAATCCTCAAGAAACCACACCTGCTTTTCACTATGCACTACCCTCTATATGCAATGAGAGCTCAGATAAGCCTTTTGATGAGCACGAGAATCGTGAAGTGTTAAGAAAAGCCAAACAGAACAAGGCACCGGGAGAAGATCGAATTCCATATGAATTCTTTCAATACGCTTCACCGCTCTTTTACAAAAACCGCTATCTTTCTTTAATGTAACTTACAATGAAGGAAAAGTACCGAGTGATTTCCGCAAATCCATCATATTTCCGATATTTAAACAAGGCGATCCAAAGGCACCAGAAAACTATACAGGGATCTCGTTCATGAACACTATCGCAAAAATCTTCACTGGCTTGCTGACGGCACGATTAACAAAATGGGTTAAAGATAATCAAAAATTAGGTCAGTTCCAAGCAGGTTTTAGAGAAGGTTACTCTACCGTCGATAACAATTTTAGACTAACGTCAATCGCCCAATATTTTCTGGACCAAGGAAAGAAGTTGTATGCGTTCTTTATTGACTTTAGAGCCGCGTTCGACACAATAAATCGTAACTTTCTCTTTTACAAATTATCGCAAATTGGACTGTCCTCTAAATTTATAAATATTTTGAAAGGTCTATACGATAATAATAAGGCGACGATATGGAACGGCGATGACATGTCAGAATGGTTCGAGGTCAAAATCGGAGTCAAACAGGGATGTCTTATCAGCCCTCTGCTATTCTCCCTTTTCCTGGACGATATTTCGAAACTGCTACCAGCAGGTATACGGATAGAAGGACTTAAAGTTACGACATTGCTATATGCAGATGATATAGTTGTACTGATATAGGGAGCAATCGAAATTGTTAAGGAGTACAAGTATCTCGGGGTTTACATAACTAAAAATATGATAATATTTTATGAGTATGGAACGGCATCTCAAGGAAAAATTAATAAAATCTAAAACGGCCATCAATGTAGCTTGGAAAAATTGTTTCAACAGCAAATATATTAATCATAGCAGCAAATTCAGGGTTTTTGAAGCGGTGTCCGAGTCGATCCTGTTCTATGCGGCGCAAGTATGGGGCGGAAAGCAGTACGAAACGGTGGAGAAGCTATTAAGATTTTATGTGAAAAGAAGCTCAACCATAACTTGCAGAGTAACAATTATTTCCATGATAATTACAAGATAGAAGAAATTAATATGATACTGAGACTGCGTGGTGAACTCCTGAACCTGAACTACGTACCCCACAGGGAGAACTTGCCTATTTTATGCAACATGTGTAACTTAGTGGAGAGAGAAGATGTATTCCATTTTATGGGAAGATGCCCAATCCTACGAGAAACAAGAAGGCATGTATTTGGATATGACGTCTTGACGGAGATGCAAGTGGTTTCCCTCCTTAATGAAGCGGATGTAAGCACACTTTACCGGTATTGCAAAATTGCTCTAACGTATCGACTGCAAATTATAAACGAAAGCTTTTAACAAACTATTCCCTTTATTTTGTGTAGTTTACTATAGAAGTTAAAATTACTATTTTATTTTTACTTGTGAATATTAATAAATCAACCAGGCAGACGGCAAAGCCATGCTAAATTTTGATTTTGATTTTGTACTGTATTAGAAAAAATTATATGAATAAATAAAATCTTATGAATTGAATTGAATTGAATATAGTTGTACTTGCAGAATCGCCAAACTCACTACAACTCATGATCAACAAGATAGAACAATATTGTAAACTCAATGGTTTGGTTATAAACACTGAGAAGTCCAAGGTGCTAGTATTCCGCAAAGGCACAGGTCTTTGCGGAAAATGAGAGATGGAAACACTGTGGGGAAGACCTGGACGTTGTTAGGTCGTATAAATATCTAGTTGTTACCATAAGCCTCAACCTTTCGTTGAAACGGCACTTTGAACTTGAGCTCACAGACGCGAAGAGAGCGATCAACGCCACGTGGAAAAACTTGCTTTCTACCCCCAAACTATGCGTAACATCGAAAATGAAAGTATCCGAACCCCAAGTAGAAAACTAATTTCGGACGTGTGAAATGAGAAACTATTGACAGAATGTAGTGAAATCTCAGCTCTTAACAAACTGAAGGTTGGTACCATTTCGGAAGGAGTGTTGTAGTTGCAGTAAATAAACTGTGGCATTAGTAGCAACAGATATGGACTAAGTTGTTATATTCGTAGTGTGGATCAACTTGTAATATTTTCCTGTGATCATATGTATGAACCATACGAGTATAAGCCATAACATTTTCGAATCAGCCCCACATCATTGAAGATTTGTATGGATAGAGACCTCTGATGGTGCGACTGGTAGGTCCACGAGGTGAAGTAGTAGTTCCCCTCTATTACTGCGCTTGGTATATTAAAAAGTTTGCCATGTTTCATTTTATTTCCCAAATATTCTTACAAGACAACAAAAATATGTCTCTGAATTGATATGCTGCCCCATCTATATCACTAGTCGACCAAGGGTATATTAAATATGATCTAGTTAAACCTCTATAATAAGGAATCTTGTGGGGCCATGTGTTTTTTTTGCCTAAGTCAGGATTCAACTTTAAGAACGGCATTCGTATGTATTTTTGTAGTGAATTCAAGAACAAGTTCGGCTTAAGGCAAAATTCGACATTATAATAGAGACCGCATTATACAGGCCTTATTGTGTATTGATGATTAGATGGCGATACCTCATTAAAAATATGTGTGTCAAATAATCTTAAGTTGAAAGTTAAAACCCTCCTACACTTTATAGAGTTACTATCTGGGACACAAGCAAATTCACTTAATCCTACTAGCGAAACATGTTCTGAATCTCCAGCGAAGAAAGTGAAGACATTCAATAAATTCAAAGAAGTTAAGGAGTGGAAGCCAATATAAAAACTTCACAGAGCGTCCATATTATAAAAACTGCATTCAGTATCGTAGCATGTTTACTGTGATGGTAGATCACAGATGGTAGATTCTACGACACAAAAGGGGTTCAACAACATCAAACCGGAGTCAGAAATCGTGATTCTTCTAAAAATAAAATTTAATACTAGGCTAAGTCACTGAATAAACCAAATGCTACTAAAGACAGTGCATCTGAAAATCAGTACAGTACAAACAATACACTACAATCTTATCACTATAACTTTGACTTCTTATTGTTAACGAAATACTTCCCACCCAAGAACAGAAAGGATATGCAGGATCTTAACGAATCAGCTCAAAGTTGGTCTAGTGGACCAAATTTCGAAGATCACACCAGCATGAATGAGGGAATACAGCTCAACTTCTCTAACCATGGCAAATACGTATGCCCTATATTAGACTACACTACTCTGCATTATTCTCTTGTAAAATCCTTGGACTACAATGGGGTTTCTGTCAGCAAATACTGAACAGGCTCTATACTGTGGTAGTTAGATCGACACTGATTTACATAATCTTAATCTAGTTGATATCACTGGACAAAGTCAGCTCAATCTTTGACATTGACACGATTCAAAGATAACATATATAGGTATGTCTCTGTGTCACCAGTGCACAACTGTGTCACAACTCCTACGGTTGATACATGACATGTAACAATCTCAAGCCTAAGCAACACTAGTAATCCCAAACTCTTTAATACCGTTCTTAGACTTAATTAAATATACCCATCGACAGAATTGGGCTGATTATACAATACTCAAAAATTCTGTACCTTTTGATATAAACCAATAGTTTAGATTTTCAGATCATTGCATTGTGTATTTTAAGTGAAATTTATGGCTTTTTGTGAAGCGGCTAAGTGCCATTTACCAAATATTTAAAAATTTGTAAAGCAATGTAGCTCATCTCTGAAAAAAATGTGGATACAAAGCAAACGTGGCCCCACCTAAATCGGAGTAAGGGTAGAAACCTCATACGATTAAGCAAAATATACGAGTATACAGACACTCTGGTCGGTAAACTGACAAACCATTATACACTGCTTAGACAAGCTGCGAAACTAGGGTGTCTAGACAATAAATTTTGTCGCAGCTGCAGGGATGAAGGGGAGGAGGAATAACCATATCACTTCTCCGGAGTTGTCCAGTATTTTCTTTAACTAGAAAGCAGATTCTGGGTGAATACTACTTCAATGAACTTTTATAAGAGTATATTGCAGACTGGTATATGAAAAAGCAAAATGTTTCTAATAGTAAGCCATATAACTGCTTCATATGGTAACATAAACGACCTCATCTGGTCTCCGTGAATCCCACCGAAAACAGAGGGTGCTACCTAACCTAACCTAGCTCCCTTGTATTGCAGGAATCCAATTATCTGACATTACAAAACCAATGCTATTTGGTTTAAGCAAAATGAGATTGTTCAATACCAAGCAAAAAGATTGCGATGCTATGTAGTTCAGTGATTCTGTAGAGTACTGAACAGTATACAAGCAGTCGGGGATACTAAGAAGTTATGATTAATCAACTGGAAGAACTTCCCCGGTATAGGCATGTACAAAATCCTGCGTGAATATAGGTAGATACTCTTCAAACGTGGGGTATATGAAAAGATAGTCAAGAAGTGACTTAACGGGCTAAAATTTGACTAGCAGGTGAACACTTCAGGTTGGGCAATTGATTCTGATGTTATATCCTTCATAAAAAGCGAAGCTTTGCGAGGCATGCCATCATTTTCTGATTTTTATTTGGAGTGGAGAATAACCCACAGGGATTCTCTTGGCTCCAATTGCGTATGTAAAGGAAGGCCGTTAACAGTCGCTATGCTAACCAATCGAACCAGAAAGTTCTTTCTATTCAAGCCACTGACACATAAAACTTTTAAATATGCTATAAATTTGTTGAGAACCTCCGACAGAAAAAGCCAAATGATGAGGTGCTTTTATTGGAAAGAAATGCAAAAAGAAGGATCTGCACAATAGAATGCAGGGGAAATCTCTCATCTTCCTTCGTACCAGCTGAACTAACGCGTCTATCTTCAAGCCTATTAATCATCGCATAAACATTAGGTAAGTCAATTCCAGATAAAAATGCATCTCAATATCGTTATTTGCTTAACAAACGCGTAATTTCTCACTCAAATATTAAACTTAAATTTTGAGCCTCATTTTGTCAGTCGCCTTGCCTCATATAAGATTCTCATGGCAGGGAGATCTGCGTAAACAAACCTTTTTGCAAATTACTGAAGCTGTTTGTAAATGGAGAGCACACTATGCTGTCACTTCTATTTGATATTTAACAATCCTCAATGTTCCTTGAAATGTCACCCAACGCAAACAATAGTTCTACTCACGTCCTTCTTTCAGAGGTCAACAATGCTAACCCATTCGCAGAAATCAGAGATACAATATAATAAAACCCCGAATTGGAATGAGTACCTACCTACATCTCTTATACATTTCACAGTTGATTGACAAGAGTATACTGTATGCCAAAACATCCTCTGAAAGGATATCAATGGTAAATTGATTTAAATTTGATTTCATTCCCATCTTTGAAATAACCCTTCACGTAATCGGCTTAGATATCATTACGCACTAAGCCGACAAAATCACAACATTTTATAGCTCACCAGTGTCACATGTTATCCTCACAAGCCTTAGCTTGTCGTCCTTCTTAACCAAAAACGCGCAGTAAAACGGTTTAACCCGTCCTTGGGTGGGAGGCACTACTAATAGCACATGTTCTTACCTGTTTGTTTGTACGGGTCACGGTCATTCACCAATCGATGGTATTTCCTCTGCCGCAACCAGTACGTGCAGTTTCATTGCACCAAATCCTGTATCCTTTTGTTTAGTGTGACGGTTTCTGAAGTGCACTTGCCGCACTATGTGAAGATTTTCGAGAGCACTCAAATATTTTGCGGTTTATTGGTTTTCGCGCCACAAAGTTTACTAGCGTTGGTAATAAGGATTCTGGGACCGGTAACCCACGAGAGCACTTCACTTGGATTCCCCTATTCGGGGGAATTCTAAGTGGACACTGAACAACCGAGGTAATACTACATCACGTGGAAGCACTAGACTCGTGTCGCAGGATGTTGTCGCAGACACCTGATGAATACTGAGGAATGTTTATGTTTTGCTTTGGTTGGGTTTGGGTTTCGTGGTTATGGTTAGCCATGGACGTGGTGGGAGGGGCTATCGCGCATGAACGTCGATATAAAGCTTGGGAAAGCTTTGCCAACAAAAGTGGCATCTATTGGAAACATTCGCATACAGAGAAGGGTAGGTTCCCATGCTTTTTTCAAATGCAGCTGTTTATTCTGAAACCGGAAGTGCTGGGTTAAGCATAATATTGTAGTGGAGTATATCACCCATTAAAAGATAACCTGGTTGAGAATTTCATTTGTTCTGAAACTGTTTTACTATAAATTTTATTGCTTGGCTAGCTGACCAGTGCTCGCTTCGCTTCGCCCGCCTGCCACTTTTAAGTCAAAAAAGTATTTTCTTCGTTTTTCACACAAACACGCACACATTGCGTCAAGCAAGTATAGCAGAAAAGGTCACCGAAGAATAGGATAATACGAGGAGTACTAACACGCTTTCGGCGACCAGTCGGCTCTGCTTTTAAAAGATTTCGAAGAGACAGCGAAAGAAGGATAAAAACAAAAAAAAAAATGATTACCTCCACTGAGCGCGGATTCGAGATCAAAGATATTTTAGAATAGAGGCAGCATCTGGATACTGGATCACGATAGAGCATATACCATTTTGAAAGTTAGGCTCTGTGCAATGCAGCTGCGACAACTCCATTCAATTTAGTGTAATGCGAGTAGTTGTTGCGTGGCGCTTGTGAAAACAGTTTTTCACTTACGGTTTTATTATACGTATAAATTTGGGTAGTGACCGAAAGAATAAGATCGCGGATACAAGCTGCCGAAATGAGGTTCCTTCGCGGTGTTGTTGGAATAACTCGTAGGGATCGAGTGCGCAACACCAGAGTACGCGAGGCGCTCAACGTTGAGCAGCTACTTCTGAACGATCTATGCTTCGATGATTTGGTCACGTAGTGCGTATGCCCCCAGACCGGCTTCCAAAACGCGCCATGGTTGCCGTGCCATCAGGTAGGCGACTTCGCGGAAGGCCTAGAAATAGATGGTCGGATCAAGTCCGACATCTCTCCTGGAGCCGCTTAGGGATTCCCCCTGATGAATTGGAGTCAATGGCTGAGGATCGAGAAGGATGGAGAGTCCACCTGAGCATCCTACCCCCGCGACCCTCATGAAGGATTAGCGGGCCATTGAAAATGAATGAATGAATGAATAGGTTTTGACTATTTTGTAGGAAACCTTTTATTCCCCAAGATAAAAAGTATGCTTAATGTTGGCTTAGTATATAAGATATAGCTCTGCCAAGTTTCATCAAAATCCGTGTAGTAGTTTCCGCGTGATGGTTGCACAGTGACAGACAAAAGCATTCGGCGGTCTGATATCTCACACCTCATAGGTTGACCGCATTCCTTAATTGTGGGATCGATACAAGTGTAAGCCTCCTAAAGCAAGGTAACAACAAAAGTTAAGTAGCAACCAAAAAATGCTTACAAAAACAAAAGAATTCAACCTTCTAGAGTTTGATTACATTATATGCATGTATAGTTAGATTTTGAATCCATAGAGATACAAATAGTTCAAGATAGACTATGATGCTTGCATATTCACATACCATATGTCGAAACCTTTTATGAACAGCCTGATTGGACCCTATCAGTGGGTTTCAGGTCAGGAAAGTCCACCATCGATCAAATCTTCACACTTCGGCAGATCCTGAAGAAAATCCAAGAATTTCAAATCGATACTCACCACCTCTTTATCGATTTCAAGGCCGCCTATGACAGCATCTATAGAGAAGAGCTTTATAGAGTCATGTCTAGTTTTGACATCCCTGCCAAACTTGTCCGTCTGTGCAGGCTGACGATGGAGAACGCCCGCTGCTCCATCAAGGTCGGTAATTACCTCATCGAGACCTTTGATGATGCACGGATTGTGCGGAACTCACAAGCCAACACCGGAGGCACAATCAATTACATGTCTGTACAACTGCTTGCATACGCCGACGATATAGACATTATCGGAAGAACTCAGTGGGCTGTCACCGGTGCGTTTGCAAGCATTAAGGCGGAAGCGGCCAAAATGGGTTTAGCGATAAACGAGGGCAAAACCAAGTATATGCTGTCAACAAGAAGGGAAAACCAACACCGACGAATTGGACAAAACGTCACAGTGGGCAGCTATAACTTCGAGGTAGAAAGGGACTTTGTCTACCTTGGCTCTGCTATAAACTCTGAGAACAAAATCAGCACAGAAACTAAGCGGAGAATAACTCTTGCCAATCGCTGTTTATTTCTCGAACAAATATAGAGACCCTGTCTTTCCCATTACAGAGTTCGTTACTAGGGACCTGGTGGCGATAGTGGCAGAAATGCCGCTAACAAGTAGAACCACGAAGATTGTCTTCGCCTCCGCTTACTTTCCCGGGGACACAGCCGAGGCACCGCCAAACGAGAAAGGGTACTTGATGGCTTACTGCCATGCCAAAAAGCTACCCTGGATTATCAGCTGTGACGCTAACGCCCATCACACCGCCTGGGGCAGTTCGAACATCAACAAAAGAGGTGAATCGCTTCTTGAATTTGTATGTACTAACAACATGGTGGTGGTAAATAGGGGAAACGTTCCTACTTTTACTAACATCATCCGTCAAGAGGTACTAGATCTCACTTTGGCAAGCCCTTTTATATACAATTTCATCACAAACTGGCACGTGTCTGATGAAGTCTCTATGTCGGCCATAACCACATCAGATTCGATATAGGGATCTCCATGAGTGACACGCTAAATTACAGGAACCCTAGGCACACTAATTGGGACTTCTATACATACCATTTCAGAGTTGGAATTCGAGGCAGAACACCTTCGAAAAACCATTTCCGTCGCTTATGAAGGCAGTTGTGCCGAAACACACAAAAGGACCAACCGCGACGCCCCCTGGTGGAATAAGCGTCTTGAGTAACTTAGGCGTGAAACTAGGAAGCTATTCAATAGAGCTAAAATCAATGGCGATTGGTGCCTTTACAAAGAAACTCTAACAAGTTATAACAAAGAACTTATCAAATCTAAACGCGAATCTTGGAGAACTCACTGCGAACGTATCGAAAGCGTCCCCACTGCGGCTTGCCCTCAAAGGCCCTAGCCCAGAGTCACTCCAAGCATCTTGGCTACCTAAAGAAACAAGATGGGGAATTCACCAGTAGTCCGGAGGAAACCTGTCAAGCCTTACTTGATACCCACTTTCCAGGCTGTATATCCGTTTGTGCTGTCTCTCCAGAACACCTGAGGAACGACGTTCTCATTGCTTCTACACGAGACTATAGCCTATCTGGCAAAATCTTTACTGCCAACCATATTAGAAGGGCTCTATCTACCTTTAGCCCATTTAAATCACCAGGTATAGATGGCATGTTTCCCTGCCAACTACAACAAGGAGCAAACCTGTTAATTCCTACCCTTATAAGAATTTTCAGATTCAGCCTTACACTAGGCTACATACCAAAAAGTTGGAAGGAGGTTAAGGTGGTCTTCATTCCCAAAATCATCTCCTAAAAACGATGGAGAAAATTGTCGATCATCATATAAGGGAAAAGTTCCTTATACATGATCCTCTGCATGCAAACCAATTTGCTTATCAACCTGGGAAATCTACGGAAACAGCCATTCATAGCTTAACCTTATTGATTGAAAAATCATTAGCTGCCAAAGAAACAGCCCTATGTGCCTTCATAGATATACAGGGCGCATTCGACAACACTTACTATGAGGCTATCAAAAAGGCTATGATCAGGAAAAATATCGCTCCTCTGATCATAAACTGGATCCTAACCATGCTATGCAGCAGGAAGATCAAGTGCGGAGGCTCACATAAAACTATAACAGCTACCCGAGGTTGCCCGCAGGGAAGAGTCCTCTCTCCCCTTAGTTATTGACGAACTCCTAGAGCTACTTAAAAATCGGGTTACAAAGTACAAGGATACGCAGAGGACATTGTCATCAGCGTCATAAGCAAATTTGAGGACATAATTTCTCAACTAATGCAAGGTGCCCTCAATTTAACTTCCGATTGGTGCAGGACATAGGGACTTACCATCAACCCCGGAAAAACTATACTTGTACCCTTTTCCAGGAAAAGAAACCACACTCTCAAAGAAATTAGACTGGAAAACGTCCCAATCGGCATATCCAAGGAAGCGAAATACTTGACAAGACGCTCACCTGGAATTCACACCTGAACAAGGTTACCGAGAAAGCGACAAGAGCAATGTTT
This sequence comes from Brachypalpus laphriformis, assembly GCA_945910035.1. Classification (NCBI taxonomy): domain Eukaryota; kingdom Metazoa; phylum Arthropoda; class Insecta; order Diptera; family Syrphidae; genus Brachypalpus; species Brachypalpus laphriformis. The sequence goes on from OX246753.1 coordinate 44,431,016, forward strand.
ATGTGCCAGCGCCTACATGGTAAAACTTGGGTGCTAAAACCCAAGATAATATATTGGACGTACAGCGCCATTATCAAACCCATGGTCACCTATGCATCGTTGGCTTGGTGGCCAAAAACCTTACAGGCCAAGACTCAGGAACAGTTGAATAAAATACATCGTCTAGCCTGTCTGAGTATCACAGGAGCAATGAGAACGTGCCATACGGCAGCAATGGGTGCAATGCTTAGACCCGCACCGTTGCATCTTGCAGCACAAAAAGAAGCTATGCTGAGTGCTCTTAGGCTACCCAAGATCTCGGACCTTAAAATCGGCAACTTTACAGGCCATTTGAAGATTCTAAGCTATATTCAAAATGACCCTATTCTCAAAATCCCAGATACTATGATCAAGAAATACCGGTTCTCCAGGAAATTCAATGTGGTCATAGTTGACCGCCACACATGGAGGAATGAAGGACTTGTAGTCTTACCAAACTCTCAAACTTGGTACACAGATGGTTCCAAATTGGAAAATGGTAGCACTGGCACAGGGGTTTATGGACCCAGGTTCCAACGTGCAGCTGCGCTTGGGAAATCACTAACAATATTTCAGGCGGAAGTCCATGCGATCGAGCTCTGTGTACGAGAATGTCTGCGTAGAAGAGTCGAGGGTACTCGTATCTATATCCTCTCAGACAGCCAGGCAGCACTTATGGCTCTGAAGTCGTACACGGTAGGATCAAAACTTGTATGGGACTGTCTAAACCTACTCGAAGATCTCGCATCGAAAAACACAGTCACTGTGGCCTGGATACCAGGACACGAAGGCTTCGAGGGCAACGAACGGGCGGACTGCTTAGCGAGAAGAGGCGCTAGTCGCCCACTAGTCGGTCCTGGACCCTATTTTGGAGTCACACGGAGTAGCGTTAACGTAGAAATAAAGAAATGGAAAGATGATCATCATGCAGAGTTTTGGGCCAAACTCAAGGGCCTAAGACAGGCAAAGAAGTTCATTAATCTCAACCGCTGCAAGGCTAAAAAGCTACTCGAGCTTAGGCTACTTGACTGGTCATTGCCCACTCAGGTACCATCTGCACAAGATAGGAGTAGCAGATACAGACGAATGCCGGCTATGTGGAGAGCAAAAAGAGACGGCAGAACATATTCTTTGTGAATGCCCCATGGCCGCAAGAAAAAGACTTCTCCATATCAGAAGGGCTTTATTGAGTCCCTCTGACTTCTGGAATATTGAGCCTGGAGCTTTGTTGAGGTTTATCAAGAGCCTTAACCAAGTTCTCAGCTAAACACCGGGCTGGCACAATAGATCTCACAGGTCGCAGAGCGTACAAGGCCCTAGTAAAGTAAAGTAACAAATATAGAGACTCTGTATAAAAAAACTGATCATCCCAGTCCTGCTTTACGGCGCTGACACATGAACTTTATTAAAAGAGGATGAAGATATCCTTAGTCGCTTCGAGAGAAAAATTCTTCGTAAGATTTTCGGTCCCGTTTGCGTTCACGGGTTTTGAAGGAGAAGATTCAATCACGAACTAAACGAGCTGTACAGCGACATCGACCTAGTCAAAAAACAGCGCATTGAACGTCTGAGATGACAAGGACGTGTAGAGCGAATGGACACCAACGCTCCGGCCCGCAGAGTCTTCAAATCTAACCGCGAGGGACAACGCAGTAGAGGGAATCATCGCCATAGGTGGCGCGCACAAGTTCAAGGGGACCTCGACCAACTTGGAGTGCGCAACTGGAGGCAATTAGCTAAGGACCGAGCTAAATGGAGAGGCTTGTTAGTTGAGTCCCAGGTTCACCCCGAACTGTAGCGCCACCTAAGTAAGTAAGTAAGTATTCCTTTTTTATTGAGCAATCTCTGGCTAAAGGAAGAAAGGAAGATTGTGTCTTCATGAACCAACTTTACAAAAGTAATTTTAGCTCAGATTTCATATTTTCATATCTGAGAGACAGAGTGATCGACGTGCTCTAGGTGCTGTACAGAGCTTTTCCAACCAAATTTAGTCCGCCCTCTTGCCCAGATACTCAGCTGAGCTTTAACTTGTGTTGTGATTCAAAAACCCTAAACTCCTCATGATTCGTGAATCAACTTCTAAAGTAAAAATGGTGCCTCCCGTGAAATAACCCTCTTCGTCGTATCTAGTGCGACTATTGCCACTCACAGGACCTTCGCCTGCAAAACGTTGTCGTTGTCCGGAAATCGCACTGATCTTGGACTCAACGTGTAAGAAAAGAAGCCCACATCTTTATTCATATTCCATCTATTGCATTGGACTCCGTAAACCCAAAATAGCGGTTTAGCAACTCTTTCGGTCAACATAGCGCAGAAAAGAGGACAAGGGGTCTCTGTAACTGGGGAACAGTTGGAAAGAGCTGAAACATATCGCCAGAAATCGAGCAAAATGGCACGTAGGTGGAGTAGAGTCTATACAACCCACCTGAATACTGTACATTATATAGGTAAGTACTGCACTATGATTCAGTGACATATACCGAAATACTATCCTAACCTAGCTTTCTGAGCAGTTTTCTCCTTTGCAGTGTTTAATAAGGAAACCCATTAGTATACGTAGCCGACGTTTACACTCACCAGATAAAGCTTATGGACCATTTTCGATTAAAATTTAAAAAAAATAGTGTTCGTACTTTTGGTAGTCTTGATTTTTGGTTCATTCACGCCTTCTTCCTTTTTTTTTTGTTTAAATATCCTCCATCATTTAGAACATACTAGTAGTTCTGGAGAGAAAGGAAAAGGTATGGGGGAGAATTGAAGATTGTTAGGCAAAGGAAAAAGAGCGAGGCGGCGATGTGCTTATGTTTTGCATTTTTGCAGGTTATATGATTCCGGAACAACGGAGAAAGGTAAGCTATTCCACATTCGTGTTGTGCGTTTAAGAAACTATAGTTCCTAAAAGAAAAAGGTGCTTAGGTAAGGTTAGGTAAATGCCTGTCCTTGTTGACGAAGTGTGTGTCCATTGTGCGCAGTTTGTTCAGTAAATCCTGAGAAGGTATTTTCAATAAATATGTGAATCTCATGAGTTTGTTTGACTCAGTGTTTCTTAGCTTACCTAGCTCTGAATAGAAGCAGTGCAGGATAATCACACAGCAGGCGGCGAATAGATTCTATTTCTTTTTCATTCCTGTAGCTAGTACAATAATTATTAAAGGGTACACCAAGCTGCACTGTATGGTTGCACTGTATTGCTGCTAAGTCGTAGTATTTTTATAGATATCTTCTTATTGTAGTTTGGTCACATCGATCTAGCTGTAGTCACATCGATCTAGCTAAATGTATTTAATTGACTTCCAGTATTTGTAATCCGAGAGTATTGTTGTCACGAAAAAGCTTCTCAAATCGCCGTTTGGATTCGGCATTAAACTGTAGGTCCCTTCCATTCGTGTGAAAAATATAACGCACACAACATGAATGGTTGCGAGAAGCTAGGCCCTGGCACTTTAAAGAGCTGTTGCACCAAATATTTGTTTGTTTTAGTATTTGTAATCTCTCTCGAGGAATTCTGTATCTATTTCCTTGTATAATCTGCTAAGCACGTGAATGGTTCAAATATGATCTTCTTCGTGCTGGCTCTGCCGCTTTTTCATTTCTGGAGATATCAATCTGCACCGCTACCCAGCAGAGGGTCACCTTGTTGACAGTTTATATCCCATATAGTTTTGTTTTACGTACTGTTACAGGCTTGGGTCTTATCCATGTTAACTTTAACGACTTTATGGCTGCTTGCTTGACAACGCAAATGGTGATTATTTAACCCTTTCATGCCAGATGTTGCCTATAGGCAATATTGTATGTTTTAGCTTCTAAGTCGCGTAATTTTAATTTATTCTCTAACGACTTTTTTTTTTAGAATAGGTTGATATGTTGTGCAAGTTTGTTGTACAATTTTTTTTTCGAATATTTTATTGAAAGTATTGCTAGTGATCACTTTGTAGCTGATCTTCGGTGAGTGCACATGTACAATTTTTTTATGCGAAATATTTGCAAATTATTTAAAAAAATATATAAAGAAATTTAAGTGTACAAAACCAAGTACGTAAAATAATTAAACATATGTAAGAAAATTAGGAAAAACAAAAAAAATCGAAAAAAACTTTTAGTTTATGGTCAGAAATTTTTTTAAACTTTTTAGGCAACATTTCATAACTTCTAAACCAGGGTACATAGGACTTTGAAATTTATATTACTTCATATTTACATCTAGACTAACAACTCCATATCCTTGAAAAAGTATTAGCCACTCCCAAATTAATTCTGGCATGAAAGGGTTAAATCTACGAGTATAGTCATTTTTACAGCTATTTTATTGCGGAAACTTCGGCTTGACAAAGGCTACAACAATTCTTTAGTCTAAAAGAGCACTATGCATCTCGAGACCTACAATAGATGTCCGCTCCTATTTCCGTATTCATTCGAAAACCGTCAGTATAGATACCCGGTTCTTCCTTGGTACAAACTTTCTGCTAGGAATTCTGATAGAGAATCTCTGGTTGCAGTCTGAGATTGGGATGACGTATTTTATTTTGATCCGCTTCCAAGATATTTCAAATAATGTATTCATAGAGCCACCCAGAAGCGCGGTAGGCGTAGGTCTAGTCTTTACTCTAAATGTAGCTTTTCAGCGACTGGATAACGACGGTTGGACTTAAGATAAGAGTATAATGATAATAAGGACAATTTCTGTGGGTAATTAAGTGCTCCGCATAATTTAAAACTAAATACGGATATGGTGAATTTAATAGACTTCTCACGACACTTTTTGTCTTGCTGGAAATGAATATAGGCCGCTCGACTAACCAATACAACCGCTAAGAGAGAATTCCAGATCATAACGTTATACTACATCTCCTTGTATCTCATTAAAATCCACCACCGCTTCCCGGTGAGCTCATGAATATTTTTTTGTTTTCGGTCACTAAAACCGTTCATATGCGCTACCACAATCGACCTTATTGACGTAAGTTTTTCCATGCTCCGTTTTCCTCTTGGTTTTTCCAATCAGGCTAATTGGCGGTAACCTTGTGGTTACTTGGGACGCTGGTCTCTAGAAAGCGGCCTCCGCAATAACATTCGTAGCCAAAGACAGAGAGCCTACCCACTTTCTCTCTGGCAGTAAGTGCCGGCTGTACCTCTTCTACATCGGAAGAAGTCATAGGAAATATCGCGGCAATCTCTCCACCTTGACATATCGAAGTAAGAGTTTTGTGCGCCCTTGCAGTACCACTAGCTTCTATGGAACTATTTGCTCATCTAGCGTAGCTCCTAAAATCATTGGCTCTGATTAGCAGCTGTCACCGCGACAAGGTAGACAGTTATCGCTGCCGCTAAGTTTAATAACTTCAAACTTAGACTACAAGTCACAACAGCATTTCCGGTAACCTTAATCCACAACACTAAAGTTTATATTCATACAGTCCTCCTTCTGAAAATTTTCAATCCACTGCATATCACTTCAAATACAATCAATAAGAATAAATCAATGATACCACCATCGACCTTGAGAAAAAGTGAGTTCTGAAATTTATAATTCAAAACGTGCTTCTCTTACCAAAGTCCCTATCACATAATAAATATGACTAATATTCGATTTCTATGGAATCCTTTCGATTCATCTTTAGCTTATTTCCTCTCCTTTCAGAGGCATCAAACATTTCCACATCATTTAAGAGGAGACGTCTCATGTGAATTCCAATCGCCTAACATTCCTTTACGAACCAAAAATCCGCACATATCTCATCTGTGGAGCAGATACCCTTGAGCCTCATTTATCGTACACCACGTATCATTTTCAGCCATTGAATGGCGCCATCGATTCACTTATCATCTCCATTCAACCACAGACAATAAAAAGTACATAATTTAAGTACAATTCAACCAGAAAGGACATGTAGGCATATTTGTTTTCCTTACAGCCTCTTTCTTGGAATTTATTTCAAAGAAAGGTGTAAAATGTGTCATCCACACATATGTACTCGTATAAGTGCAACCAAATATTTAACTTGACGAACGCATCAGAAACTATCTACAAAAAGAAATGTTTCAATCTGTTCTGCATTTATTCTAATTGAAGTTAATAAACTTCGAGAAGACCATTTATAGATAGATGTCTTATCCTCTACGTGCTTTAGAGCTTTAGTGAATCGGGGTAACAATTTCGCTCAGACATGCGCAGATTAGTTGTTTATTGTAACAAAGGATTTCGCTACCTAAATAATGGACACGTGAAATCCATTGCATGGAATTCAAGGTAGTTGGGCCTTGTCACTGATCAAATGTATTCGTTTCATATCAAGATTGTCATATCATTTTCGAAAAGCTATTGGTTAAGTTATGACTTCGAAGGTGGAAGCACAGAACCTCTGTTTACGACAACCTTCAATTCACCTTTTTTTTAGGGCAAGCTCATAAATTTATTGGAAGGGTTGAGTGATCGGAAAAAATTGATTTGAGCTCCACAAAACTAGTGTTCGGAGTTCTCATTAGCATGCAAATTCAAATAACTATTTCGAGGTGAATAATACAAAAGCTAGTTTCAAGGAATATTTATTTATTTATTTATTTACTAGCTAGCCAGTGCTCGCCTTGCTTCGCCCGCATTTTAGTTGACGGTTATTTAATTGCTGAAACATAATTACCAACTGAATACAATACCAAAAATGCGTAAACTCAATTGTAACTTACCCCGTGGGAATAGCCACCAGAGCACTCACAAACCCGCTCACAACACACGATTTATTTTAAATCCATTAAAACATTCTAAAATATGGACAAATCGAACGATCAACAACATCTCATCTAACAAAATGGAAAAATACTGCAATAGTTCTATGTCTACACATGCATATGCACGTACATATGTACCTACGCCTATATTCCCAAGTCTCTTAATTGCATGAAGGCTGATCGACAGCACATGGATATCTTAATTAATAAAATTAACAATATCTTAGATTTGGCACTGATAATGTTTTTTTTTTTTCGACCCCGAAAAGTGTCTTTATTAAGGTCAATACGTCGCCCAATGGGTGTATAGTGGCACCGTCTTTGGTGTAGTTACTTGAAATTCAGATGGTACTTAGTTTCAGTACATGCATATCCTATTGGTGGTGCTCGAACTAGCTCGAACTGTTTTTTTTCGAGTAGGTGTTGAGTTACTGTATGTAGTGTATCAGTGCAACATTCAATTGTATTGCTATTACTTGAATGGATATGAGCGGCGATTAGATCGACCATTCAGTAGCCAAACACATGACTACAATACCGTACCACCCACAAATTAAGCTATGCTCGAGATCTGTGCGAGCAAAACCAGTAAAAAACTGAAGCGGTTAGGGACAGAATACATGTATCGTCACCCTAGTTGGAAACCCTGAGGACCCAACTTTTGACCAAAAATAATATTTTAACCGGTTTTGGTATTATCACAGGAGAAAAAGTCAGCGATGTGGTGAATAAATTTGCCGCCCTAACCAAAAAACGTATCTTTGTAAAATAGGAAAGAATTCTTAAGAAGAAGTTTCTAGCCGTTACGCATGCATCCAAGTGGCTCCAGAGAATGTTGTTTTATTTCGTTATCAAAGAACAGAGTTTGCGAAATATGGTCGTCTATTTTTTCTGGGATATCGATATGCTCTAGTGCCCAGTATAGGGTCATCATATTGGCTCTAGGTATCTCATTTAGATTCTTGCTTCTTGATTGGAAAATTGTTAGCCTTCTTGACTAATGGTTAACTAATAGGGTCCCACAGTAAGCTCAGGCTCTTATGCCGACATTCGTATTAGAACTGTCAAAATGTTGTCCTCGTTGTTGGCGAATTGTCGACTCTTGTAGTCATTTTCGTCAGGAGTTCTGTATTCAATCAAACGCCTGCATCGGAGTCAGATAATCAGTTTCTATTTGCCTGTTTATAGTCTGGCATCGGTATAAAAAAGAGGTATGACCGTATGGTGTTGATGACCAGAATCCCGCTTCTCTCAGCTCGAGTACAGTTTACGTCGCCATACGCTCCAATATAGATCCAGTGGGCGCCGTAGCATTGTGGTAAATGTGTCGGACCACTGAGCATGATGTTCAATATCCGAATCACGGAAAGCACCAAACTTCTTTTTTTTTCAGGGTCCTACTTCTCGCGAACGTCTGACAAACATCTGAGTATTGTTCTCTCAATGATTCTCAAAGAAAAAAATATAAAAAATAAAAAATCATTGTCCATTTCATTCGTGTGAAAACTATAATGCACACAACACGAGTGGTTTCGAGAAGCTAAGCCTTATGCTCTAGGAACTCATGGGCTGCTTGCGACGAATATTTATTGATCTAAGGGCAGACATATTTACGGGCGGTAGGGGCTGGCTCATTTCCCTGATTTATTCGCTTAACTAAAATAACGCGACTTTCTGCGACAGATTTTCATTCTATTTAACCTCTATAAGTTTAAGTGTCCTACTTGTTGCATCAAAGAAATTCCCAAGGCTATTCATGGAGCGCTTCAAACTTTTTAAATTCGTTTTCAGTCAATCATTTATTTCGGTTCAGCTAAATCCGCTTAGTCTGACTTTCGTTACTGATAATTCCCAGCAAATACACAAAATTCACCTGTATTCCAACAGGAAAAACTGAAACAATTTCCCACAATGACTCTTGTCCTGAGGCGTAGTTATAAATTCGACTTTATTCAAATTTATTAAAAAAAAACTTCTACGAGTAATCTGTGTGTGTTTTCGTTTTGCCATCAATTTGAACACATTCCACCAATGAACCCTTCGAAGGGAAGACAACGAAAAATGTCTAACGAAAGGATTTCCATTGAAAAGTTTTGCTGTCGATATTTTTAGAAGAGATGTTGTTGTTTGTTGTTATTGTTTTGCTAACTCCTTGTGAGGGTGGATGCTTAAAAATATTCTTTTAGTCCTTGTTTTAAAATGTTCATCTCCTAAAATTCTTTTGGTAGATTTCAATCTCTGTCTGTGGAGCATTCTGCGCATATCATTTCAAAAATGCTTGTGTGCAGAGAAATTGATGTCATCTCTGTCGTGTGTCTTAAGTCAGCAGAGCAGGAAAAAACACAAATATTTACAAAATCCACTAGCTTAAAATAAAAGTTCATCCTGCTCCCATTGTAATCTGAAAAGGATTCTTAAATAAATAAAATCCTACTGTGCGACCTGTTCAATTTATTTTTTTGTTAACGTCACCATTGTCGTCCACTACAACAATTTTCTAACAATTTTTCTTATAACAATAAACTTTGTGCAACGGATGCGAATGGCATAAACTCGGTGGCAAATCTGTTTTGTCCTTTTTGTAGAGACCATAGTTATACATATATTATATTTTAGTCATTGGTATTGCGTTTCCTTAGCCAGCTGCAGTTGCAGTTCATGTCCAGAATTTTTAATTAATTTTCCAATTTAAATGAGATTTGCAAAACACCATCCGAGAAAAAAAGGATTGAAATTGAAAATAATAAAGTTACTGGCAACAGGAGTGGCTTTTAGTGCATCGTGGTTTCTTGTTTATTACGGAATTCGTTTCCTGGTTCGTATATACTCTGGTTGCACTCTGCGCAGACAATGGTGACAAGACAATTCCTTGTGGAAGGAAAATGAAACATGTTGCACTACTGGTCGAGTTTATTTGGTATATAATTTGTAGATTTTCCGGACAAGAGTGTGGTGTTGAGGATGGTTGTCGATGCATCTGAAACGGGAGAAAAAATTAAATTAAAAGCAACAAATTAGATATAGACATTACGAAATGAAAAGAGAAGCTAGCGACCACGCATTCATGTTAAGGGCATGGTATGCGAATAATGAATTGAGTCAGCAGAGGTTTTGCATGTGAACCTAAGCGTAAATTAGGTAGCTCATTTCATTACACACAAAAAAAAAAAAAACAACCGGAAAAAAAGTATGTCATTTTTTTTCTTAAATCGAGATTATTAAAGTCTTGCAGAGTGTCGGGTGGGACAAAACTCCCCACCAGAGGAAAGATGTCGCAAATAGCGAAACTAGATACCCGATGGGCCTGATTCGGGAAAGAGGAGATCTCACAGAAGATGGCAGCAATCTCATGGTCCTCAGCATAAAACTCATATGAATCTCCCATGAAATAAACCTAAGAAAGCGATCTGAGGTTTCAAAAATCGCCAAATTTGTATATATCTCGAAAGTTTGACTTCTGAAAAAGTTCAAATTACTCGATCTGGAAAGCTATAAAAGCTATCAAAAAAACCCAAATGCAATTTCCACCAATAAGTAAAAAACAATGGAGAATGGGCAAAACATAGAAAAAGCAAATCTACTAGCTTACTTGATTTAAAGTAAAAATTGATCGAACTTCGTCAGGCTATCAACAATTTTAAGAGGCACAAGGCCCAAGGGGAATGATCTAATAACCGGATATATCCTCAATGAATTGCCAAAGAAAGCCTTAATCAAACTCCTTCAGCTCATAAATGCTGCGATAAGGCAGTCTTATGTTCCATGACAATGGAAAGTTGCTGAAGTACTTGTAATAATGGTTCCAAAATCACGAAAATCTCAAAAAGATAAAAAATAATTTGGACCAAAAACACAGGTTTTTGGTAAAGTGTGGTACAGAGGGCTAATTAATAAATTGCAAAAGCATCCACCAAATAGTCTTACGAGTATATAAAGAAGCCTTATATAATTTAACCAAACTAAAGCGACTATTTGGTGCATGAAATTTCGCTTTTAAATAATTACATAGAACACTTATGTATATAAAACAATTCCCGGATGCAAACGAAATTTATGTCTTGTGATGGCATTCCGAAAAAAATAAATCGATTTTGAATATTTGAGTTCCATTAAAAGCTCCTTCTGGCACCTATAATACATCATACAAGCATATCGCATCATTATACCTATTCAGGACGAAACTTATTTGTGTATTTCCAGGTCGGTCGTGAAATTTTCATTTCCATAATTTCTTCAATTCCTCTCCAAATGAATCCTCGCACGATGCGTAGAAACAAGATATACCAACAAATCCCTCAAACTCATTTAAGGAAAATATGAATGCTTGATGTTTGTGTTCAATTTCAAATGTCTGTGGTCTCATGAGTCCAATTCTGAGGAACAGCTTTTCAAATTTAATTCACCTGAAAGGTTTCGTATGCGGTTAAATTGAAAAGCCTTGTCCAGTAGTTAGCATACAGTACAACAAACGGAAAAAAGCAAAAATGAGGATAGTCTGAGGAAGGACTCCATTCTCCTCATGATAAGTATTTGTAAATGGCAACAAACGTTCTTTAACGTCTATTAAATGTTCAAAAGATCTTTGTACTACATATACAGTTGCACTTGAAAATGCATCGTCTCTACAAACTGATTGTAACTCTATTTAAATATTGAATTGGCTTTTGGGATCGAAAGGAAGCATTGAATACTTTGATTTACCATTGTGCTCACCTGAATAGGGTCGACATGTTTATCGATAGATGAAATCCTGTTTCCTGTTCGCAATTGTTTGCTGGCACAGTTGCAATAAATTAAGGTGTGTAAACAGGTTGCTTTGTTTGGACCAATTCCTATTATCCTGTTGACTTTCGGCGGGACCATAATTTGTGTAGATTGTGTAATTTGGAACTTATCGGTGAAAGGTGTGGAATGTTTACTTTTGTAATGCCCTCTCCAAAGGATCGTATTCCTTTCATAGGACTAGTTACAGCTACAAAAGCGAAGAAAATAATGCAGGAGGAATTCAGTGAAGCTATATGTTACATATACGAGTATGTTCCGCAAAAATTCCTTAAGCGTCACTAGCTACTGGCATTTGTTACGTTACAAGCCTATAAGAAATCTAGATCAACATATGTATGTATATTTCTTTTTTTACGTTGACAGGTAGGAATCAAGGATGAAACTGAGCCCATACTCAATGAACAGTGTGGGATTTCTGCAAGTCAAGCCAGCCCAACTCTCTCTTCTAGTTTCTTATCATCAATGGACTGCTCTGAGTTAACCCTGCATCTATGACAGTGGGAAGCTGTGAGGTGGAAGTGGGGTCCACAATATGTGTCTGAGTTCTCCCCAATTTTTCCCTAACTGCCGTGCCTCCTTATCGACTGTTATGCGCCATGTTCTCCTCGGACCGCCAGGTTTTCTGCCATCCTGAGCTAAAGGGTTCCATTGCATAGCATGGTTCGCTATAAAACGGTCACATTTACGGAACATGTGACCAATCCACTGCCACTTCCACCGTTTGATGGTTGTGCCTATTGGTTCCTGACCCGTTCTCTCGCAAAGGTGTTCGTTGGAGATACGATTAGGCCAGAAAATCATTAAGATATTGCGCAGACACCTATTAACAAACGTTTGCAGCTTTCTGGTGATAGTAGTGGTCACTCTCCACGTGCTGCAACCATATAACAGCACGTATTCAACGTTGGAGCGGAACAGTCTTATCTTGGTGCTCAAACTGATTGCATTGCTTCGCCATATTTTGGACAACATCCCGAACGCGGACTTCGCTTTGGCGATCTCAATACTCCCAAGATACTTAACTGAACCAAACGCCTTCTCAAAATCGATGAACAGCAGGTGGAGTGGCGATCGATATTCTACGCACTGTTCGATGATAATCCGCAGGGTGTTGATGTGGTCGGCACAGGAGGATCCAAAGCGGAAACCTGCTTGTTCGGCATCGAGTGTGTCTTCGAGATGTAACATTGAAAAAAAAATTGCTGGTCTGACGGAGTTATTTCTTGCCAGTCCCACGAAGGAAGAATCCACCTTGCACCATCTCAACAAAGTGTTTTGTGATCTCAAAGCTAATTATACCTCGCAGATCAGTTCTTTCGATAAATTGCGCGAATGTGTAAACTCCCTACGGGAAGACTTTGACATCCTCTTCCAATCGTCAAGCAAGCATTCATCTCCTAGGCAACCTGATCCAATGCTCGACGTAATTTACGATCGAATCAATGGTGTCGGCGACGAAGTCACTGCAACGCGCTCAATCATTGTGAATGGAATTGAATCCGTATGCCACAAAATCGACGACCTACCTATCCATACCCAACATAACCCAAACATCCATTACAACACATCAATTTTGGATGAGTTACTGGATGCAGATGTCGACTCACGCTCAACTCCACCTTCCCTTTTACTGCCGACGGACGAATCATCAAAATCTCTCGCTGCTCCTACTGTCCAAGAGTCCGAAACTCCACCCGTCGCTGCCGCCCGGAAACTCATCAAGCATTTTGGAACAACCTGGACACCTTCTGAGTGGCAGCGTAGGCTGAATAAATTAAGTCCTGACAACCTCCAGGTTACCACCTTCCTCATCAAAGGTAGCCCTCGTAATGCTGATGTCTCGTGGATTACGAATTTGTTTTTAAAGAAATACGGTATCACCATCTCCCGATGCGAACTGATCCTACCTTCTCACCACAGAAGTCTTCGCAACTTTAAATTCGACCTCCCGGCTAGATACGAATGGCTATTCCAAAACCCTGCTAGTTTAAATTTCAACCTCGGAAAGATGCGTATCTGCAAATGGACGGACAAGTCTACTAACATAGATAAGTTAATTAATAATAGACTTAGTAACAACCTCACCCATAGAGATAAGTTAATTAATAATAAGTTGAACCCACTCTCTGTCCACTCTTCGCATAACAAATCCACCATTTCAAACAATGGACCTACCACCCACCAAAAATCCAGCAGTACTCATCTCCCGTCCTTTAACAAGTCTAAACCCGACACAAATTGGTCTTTCAAAATGGGCATCTTCCCTAACTTCAACTTTAAAACGGCAGCCGTACTGTCTAAGTCTGCTACCAAATCGCCGAATATCAAGCGAGTTTCTTTCGATGTCCCGCCGGTCCCCTCTCCCTCTCCAAACACCAAGGCCACTCCCTCAGTCAACTACCCCAATAGAATTTCAAGTAATCGCGTCTCTTTCAATCTGTCACCTGATTCCTGTCTTCCTCCAAGCCATAGCACTTCTTCTAATAACACTCCCCCCACCGTTAATTATCCGAATTTCACCCACTCCCACACTCTCAATCCTTCCTCGTTAACCACCCCCAGTTGCACCTCTGCCCATACTTCGTCCTCGGTCTCTCTTAACAGTTCCATCTCGGCCAATTTGCCATCTACTGCATCTCCCCCCACTTTCGATCCAATGCTTCCTCCCACCGTCAAACTCACGTCTAAATTAATAGACCCAACGTCAACAATCAATGACCTCGATGGCCGCTACATTATGTCAAGATTGCGCGATAACCGGCTTTTTGAAAATGTGCGCCTTTACCTAGCCTATTTACATGACAAGCCTGACTCCGTCTGCATCGACGGAAAAACAAAGACTAATGTCATAGTCTTGATCCAAAAAGAAGGCCTCCCAACTAACCCTATAGCCCTTAAGAATATCTACACGCGTTTTCATGAGAGTTTTAATATCTCCTCTTCCACTGTGGCTAAAGACCTATCAACCTATGGCTCTCATATTGGTTCCAAACGTCTCTCGTATCTCCAAAAAACTCGCAGCAATCATAATAAATATTTTCGTCCCTAACTCCATCACAGTCGATCCATCTCACTCCATTGAAATTGCACCAAAGCTCCTTTCCCTCTACTATCAGAATGTCAGAGGACTTCGCACCAAAACCCCGATGGTGCACCTGAAATCACAATCACTTCCCTACGACATTTTTGCCCTAACTGAAACCAACCTTTGTCCCAACGTTCTTAACTGTGAATTATTCACTTCTGACTTCGTAGTCTTTCGCGCTGACGGCCAGAAACATGAAGACCTCTCCTTCGGCCGCGGTGTTCTTTTAGCCATACATAATCGTCTTGATGCAACCCTCGTCAAATTCTCAAATTCCACTTCTTTTGAATTCGTATCAGCTAAATTATCTGTATCCAAACGGAGCGTATATATTGTTTGCTGTTATATTCGCCCTTCTCAACCCGTCCAAGCATACCAGCTGGCCGTTGATACAGTTGACTCTCTGTTAGATATCGCTAATCCTGATGACGATTTTATAATTGTTGGCAACTTCAACCTTCCCCTTTTACAATGGTCTCCATCTGAGGACGAATCATCATTTGTTCCTACTAACTCCTCCTCAGAAAAGGAAACCCTCCTTACTGATCGTCTTTTTGACTCCGGCCTTTTTCAGATCAGTGGCATTACCAACAACTTAGGTAGGCAGCTAGATCTGATTTTCTCATCCGACCCCCATAACTCCTTGGTTACCGCGAGTAACCATCTTCTCTGCACCCTAGACCAATATCACCCTCCTCTAGCTCTTGCCTTTTCGTATGAAAACGTCAACATTACCGTTGATTCTGAGAACTCTCTCTCTTTCAACTTCCGCAAAGCTGACTTCGTTAAACTTAACAACCTACTCAATAGCATAAATTTCAGCCTCTTCCTAAACATTAACACACCCATTGATATCGCTCTCGTATTCTTCTACACAGCAATCTTTGACTGTCTTCTCCAATCTGTCCCTTATCTTCCTCGAAAAAACTGCTCATCATCACCTCCTTGGTATAATAAGGAATTGCGTACTCTTCGCAA
Organism: Brachypalpus laphriformis; assembly: GCA_945910035.1. NCBI lineage: Eukaryota > Metazoa > Arthropoda > Insecta > Diptera > Syrphidae > Brachypalpus > Brachypalpus laphriformis. Next base: position 44,446,608 of record OX246753.1, read on the forward strand.
CGTCAGAAACAAATTATGGAAAACTTACCTGGTATCCAAATCTGCCTCAGATTACGCATATTACCAGCAAGCTTACTCCCGCTTTTCCATCCTCTGCGAATCCCTCTATCTCGAATACCTCGATAGAATGCAATTTAGTATAATCACTGACCCTAGGCGCTTTTACCAATTTATCAACGTCAAAAGAAAGTCCGACGGCTTTCCTTCCACTCTAAAATTACTTAATATTTCATCTGCTGACCCTAAAGTAATCTCCAACCTCTTTGCAACCTTTTTCAGCCAATCGTATAGTGACCATGTACACGAACCGGACCTAGATTTTTTCTCCTACCTGAATAACTGTCCTCAAACCTCTCTAGCTTCAGTCGACATTAGGTCTGATATTGTGCGAGAAAAAATTAATAGGCTCAAAGATGACTTCTCCCCTGGTCCCGATGGTCTGCCCGCCATCTTACTAAAGCAATGTGTAGATGTCCTGTGTCAGCCCCTTACAACTCTATTTCGTCTCTCACTCTCTCAAGCCGTTTTCCCAAAATTATGGAAGGACTCTTTTATTTTCCCTATCCATAAAAAAGGCAGTAAAAACGACATTTCTAACTATAGACCCATAGCCAAACTTTCCTCTATCCCTAAGCTCTTCGAAAGCATTGTCTACGACTCACTGTATTTCCACTGCAAATCCATTTTTTCCCCACAACAGCATGGTTTCTTAAAAAGTAGGTCCACTACGACTAACCTGACCGAATTCGTTTCCAAAACACTACAAGCATTAGAGAAAGGTAATGAAGTGGATGTCATTACCACCGACTTCAGCAAGGCCTTTGACAAAATCTGTCACCGAACTATTTACCTTAAACTTAAAGCCCTCGGTTTCCCACCCTCTTTCATTTCATGGCTGAGATCGTACCTAGAAAAACGCCAGTACAGGGTTCTCTTCAGATTTTCAGTCTCTGACCCCATTAACGCCACTTCAGGGGTTCCTCAAGGCAGTCATCTTGGTCCGCTGATCTTTGTCTTAACTATAAACGATGTTGGTCACGTCATAAAAGACTCTGATCTGTCTATTTACGCGGATGATATGAAAATCACTAAGGTAATATCTACCCCCACCGATTCTCTCTTACTTCAAATCGATCTAAATTCATTCCACACATGGTGCGACAAAAACTTTCTAGAACTTAACGTCGCCAAATGTCAATCCATAACATTCTCCCGTAAACGCCTCCCCCCATCCCTCAGAACCTATTACTTTCTTAGCGAGCCCGTTCCCTCAGTCTCCTCTATATGCGATTTGGGTATTATTTGTGACAGGGAGCTAAACTTCCGTTCCCACATTGATCATATTGTACACAAGGCCAATTCTTCTCTCGGTTTCATAAAACGCTGGTCTAAAGAATTTTCAAACCCTTACGTTTCTAAATCCCTTTATATCACCTTTGTCCGACCACTCCTGGAATACGCCAGCCAAGTTTGGTCACCCTATCACAACATACACTCCCTTAGAATCGAAGCTGTGCAGCGTAGGTTTATCCGGTTTGCCTTACGCGGTCTCCCATGGGCCGACAACTATATCTTACCTCCCTATGAAGACCGGCTAAAATTGATTAACCTGCAAACCCTTACAAAACGTCGCGAAGTCGCTGACATACTTTTCGTGCACCAATTATTAACCGGTATGATCGATTCCACCGCACTACTGGAAATGATTTCCCTTCGCACTAACCCTCGAAACCTCAGGTCCGTACCGCTCTTTCTTCTCCCTCACCACCGCACCAACTACGGAAATTTCGAACCAATTTCCAGAATGTTACGCCTGGCAAATAACTCACAGAACACCCTAGACTTTCATTCGAGTCTATCCGCCCTTAGAAAGTCCCTGTACACCTCTTCATGAACTAACCAGTCCCAGTTCCCTCTCTAGTTTTTAAGATAGATTTTAAGACCTAGTTTAATAATAAATGTGTGGGCCCCCTGGGGCCCAAAAAAAAAAAAAAAAAAAAAAAAAAAAAAAAAAAAAAAAAAAAAAAAAAAAAAAAAAAAAAAAAAAAAAAAATTGTTAAGCTTAGAGTTAAGGTCCCTCGTTGTTAGTTCTTAAGTTTAGATTTAAGCTTGCTTGTATTAAGCTAAATAAATAAATAAATAAATAAATAAATGTATTGGATGGTTGCGGGTATTGAGCTGCTGATTGCTTTCACATCTTGCGAAAAGTGTTCCCTTAATTGTTGGCGCACTGAGGGATCACTAAGTCTATCGATATTCTGGGCATTCTTGTGTTGTCGTGCGATCTTCAAACTGCAGCAGTGCGTAGTTGGAGGGTAGCTATCATAAGATGGTGATCACGTACTATCCCCACATCTGCCCCTCGTCTGTTTCGGACGTCCAGTAGACAACTTCTAAAGCGGCGGCTGATGGCAAAATGGTCAATTTTATTGCCTGTCATTGGAAACCCAGATGACTTTGTGGCAGGTCTTTTGCTCAAACATGGCGCCATCTATCACAAGGCTGTTGGCATTACAGAAATCCACAGACCTTTCGCCGTTGTCATGGCGGTTGCTTAGTCCATGCTTCCCGATTACATGTTTGAGCCCTTCGTTGTCGTTGCCTACCTTGGCATTCAAATCCCCTATCACTATGACAATGTCTCCATTTGGTTTTGTGTTGAAGACGGCGCTTAAGAGATTATAGAAGCTCTCATTTTCGTCCTCAGACGAACTATTCGTTGGGGCGTAACACTGTATGATGGTGACGCGTCGTACTCTAGTCCAGAATCTGGCCGGATATATGTTGTTGTTAGAAGTAGTCCGACTCCATATACCCGCGGACTTCCGGATGGTCTTCCAGAATAGAGTAGTACAGTGTTATGCGTTGGGGACTGGTACTCGCCCGCTTCTAACCATCTTATTTCACTTACCACCAAAATGTCCAGTTTATATCGCATGCTTTTTTTTCAATTGGAGGAATCCGGCGTTGTAATGACCTTTGCTTCCCGAGTCGAGGAGTGTCTTTACATTCTAGAAACCTACCTTTGTCCGGGTACAATAGCTAAAGATCGTCAACATGTGATCATTCCTTATCCGAGGCTTAGTGTCGGTTTTCAGTAACGCATGTTGCTGGCCCACGTTACCTAGATTCAAGGCCCTAGACAACCCGCACTTACAATTTTAGCCTACACGTATAAGGGTTTATACGTATAGTTGCCTGGGGCCGCCACTAGGGGGTAAAGTAAGCACTTCATCACGAACTTGATTATTGCGCTACTGGCCCAAGCCAAGTTTTGGGCGGTCAATAGTTTCCCGATCAATCGCAATGCAGGTCCCCAAGTTTCTACTAAGAAAGCTATGTCATGAACAAAGGAATATCATCGTGTATTACAATCGACAGTAGAAGGCCAAACAAATACCTTTGTGGAACACCTCTTGTGGCGTTGTACTCCTCTGATCTACTCTCCGTATCATTGAGTAACTCACTTTTTTTAGTATACTCCAACAGTATTTTCTTCATATATTCCGATACACATTTAGCAATGAATACTCGCAGAATAAATCTCCACATCGCAGAAATAAACGCATTCTTGATCATGCAAGAAAGAGAGCAAGGAATTGACATAGTTGATCTGACCACATAGTTAATAGTTATTGGCTCTATATGTGCTACATATCTAAGGAGATGAATTGAATTTTTCTGACTAAGGAAATGCCGAAGAAGTGTTTTTTTTTCTTTAATTCGATATGATTTTAAATTCTAAAATTAACACAAAATATTAGTTTTTGCTTGTTAACAAATCCGTTAAGCCAGAAATAAGCCTCAGCCCTGAACACAATTTTGCGATAATAAGTACAATGAGTCAGCTTGCAACTGCTCTAGAGTCCCAAATTGTTCACGTAGTGAACGGAAAGAGCACCACTGAGAGCACCACAGAGTACACTTTCCTTTACATCATCTATATTCTCTTCAGTACGCACATTCCTTTCATATGTTTGTGTTATTGTATCATTAAGAGCGTATGTGCTACGAAATGCTCGGACGGACGATTTTGTGCCCCATAACAACCATGAAGTACAATGCTTTAGTTTTATTTATTTTTTACTAGAATAAAACAAGATTGTAAAACAAATAAAACTAACTCAATCTAGCTTACATATATATATTTGCGCAGCAGCCCATGAAGGGCCTAGGAGCAAACACTCGTATTGCGTGCGTTATATTTTTCGCACGAATGGAAGGGACCTATAGTTTTGTGCCGTATCCAAAGAGCAATTTTTATATTGTTTTTGAGAAGCTTTCTCATGACAACAATACTCTCGGATATTTGTCAGACGTTCGCGGGAGGTCGTATCATAAAAAAAAAAACGTTTGATGTTTTCTGGGATTCGAACATTGACCCTCACGCGCAATGGTCCGATATACTAACCACTGCGCAAAGGCGCCCACTTAGCTTAACCTACGACAGAACTGGGCCCTGTTATGTCCAGTCCGTTTATACAAAGGCCCAGCAAATGACAAATGCCATTTATTTTTTTATCGGTGGCCAAAAATCATATATAAAGGCTACGCTCTACTTAAACGAAACATTAGATTTAACCCAGTTGAGTCACCAGTATTTCTCCCGATTAAATCGGTCGGTGTTAATTTGCGTTTCCATAACCCGAGTTTGTGTTTATAAAGGAAACGTTTATCTGTCGTTCTTCTAGCAAGTTAATAGATAATTAGTACGTTTGTAGAGTGCGATAAATAGCTGTGTGCATCCAGATGCAAGAATGCCTCAGGTGGTATATATCCATTTAGAGTTAGAGTGGAATAACTCCGACACAAGTTCGTTCTCTTTATAGTTTGCTGACAGCTTGAAATGTTACCGAACAAGATCTAATATGAAATTGTCGATTCTCGATACACCAGATTAATCCAATAGTCTCCCAGTAGTGACACATTGCTGAAAATAGGAATGTGCGCTTTAGTACATCCCCATGCATGCTCGAAAACATTTTCTCTCGGATAGCCAAAGCTTTTTTACATATGATGGACTTATGTGTCACTATATTATAAATTCGCATAAATCAAAATTGGACGAACGAAGTCTTGTTAACATATAACATTCACATCAGATCCTAGACAATGCCAGGCTATGCTGAACATTAATGTCAAAAAGATTGTGCAGACCGACAGCTCAACTTGGCAGCTATACCTATTGTAAGTTCTAATCTAATCCGGTCTACCCCATAGGTGCTACTCCGGGTTAGGAAGAAACGACGAAACTTAGTTTTGCCTCGTTCATCCATGTTAGGCATCTGTCTCTACACTCGCAAACGTGGTGGTAACAGCCGCTGAGCGCTATCAGTAATGTCTATATTGTTGACTTTTTACATATCCGTGAAACATTATTGGTCTGCGACAAATACAATGCATTCAAGTGCTATGTTGTAAAACTTACATGATAGCACGTTACCTTGTCTAAATTGTTAATGACCCCTATGGAACAGCGACCATTCTCCATCGTCATTCTGCACAGAGGAAAGAGTTTGACAGGGACATTAAAACTAGTCACGACTCTCTACAATTCGCCTCCATAAAAGCTGTCAGAGGTGGCTTTCAAATCAATAAAGGGATCGATTTGACTTGTTGTTTTTCTTCAGGCAATTGCCTTGAAGTAATGACCTCCTGCAGATAAGCTTTATTAGAAAATGTGTAGAAGTTGTTGTATGTTGCCGCATGAGCCAAACGAAAAACCTCAAACATTTAATTGAATTTAAAATGCCTTCAAAATAAAACAGCATAAAATAAAGTAAGGAATACAAAGCACTACATCCCTTCAATTCCACAGTTTTTGAATTCATTTGCTTAAGGTGCGTCTAAATCTTTTCTCCTTTTCTAGGGATCGCAAAACGACAGTTGCTGTAACACTAAACAAGTGTGCATCTGTACATTTACTCTTTCATTTCAAGTTTCGTATTTCATGCAGGACTTCTGTGAAAAGCAAATAAGCTTTGTATGCCGGCTTCAAGATAAGGGAACGAAAGAAAATAAAATATAACAAAAGGAAAATGCACACTAGGCACACAAAGGACTAATAGGAGGAGCTAGGGGGTGAATAGTTTTGATGCTGGAATTGTTTCAAAGAAACTGAATAGCATAGGCAATTAGTTTAGATATTTGTTGTATGCAGTGTGCGCCCCTAGGAGTTAACTGATTGTGTAGTGCGAATTCGTTCACCTGGTTTCATCCGTTTTTCATTTTCAAGTACAATTATATAAACTGTGGATACAATTTGATATTTAAAACTCCAACCAACTGGTATACGTACGAGTACGTAAAAGATGTGCTACTTGTATTGCTTAATAGTGCGCTTTACTGACATTTTTATTATTTTTCCTGCCGCAGAGTTTAGAGATATCCTGCATTTTGTGTTCTCCACTTCAGACACTTGGGAGTAATTCAATTGGATGCATACACTTCTGCAATACTCCTGTGGACGGAAGGATAATGCAGCATAACTCAGAAAATGCTCTTAAAGCAAAAGAATACTTGGGAGAATAAAAAGTGACAAGGACACTTTATGTGCAACACGGATTCAGTGGGAATGTAGAGTATTTCAAACAGAGGAGATATCAACCATTCTAGTGGATTTTATTAGATTTTTTCTCTGAATTAAATGGATAAACGAAGTGTATGGATGTTGGAGTTATTTATTATATTAATGGCATGTGTGATAGTTTCTGTAGGGTGGTGGATAATGGAGAGCTGGCTATTTGAGGAGATGAATACGATTTATATTTTTTTATCATTTCAAAGTGGCTGTATATACCTTACAGCTCGTGATTAAATTTTCTTCTTCGTATTCATGTACATACTGTCGACAAAGATAGGGCCGTAGAAAAAAGGTATATGTATTGTAGCGTACAGCTGCAAACTGCAAATTGCAAGCCCTCGTCATTGCAAGCACTCGTCATTAATACATTGTTCATCTATTAAGATATTATTGCTCTAGAACAAGTGGTTTAAATTAAATTGCAATATCTGATCGGAGTTTTCCAATGTCCCATGCTTGATCTTTCTGACGTCGATCCTTGTGGAAGAAGGACTGGTTTAAGATACAACGTAGATAAAACGTTAAATATGTTTTATCTCTGATTAATTGTGACCAGTGATCATTTAAGTTTTTTTTTTTTTTTAATAAAATTCACTTATCTAACTTCTTACTTACTTACTCAGGTGGAGCTTCAGTTCGGGGTGAACCTGTACCCCAACCAACAAGGCTCTCCATTTAGCTCGGTCTTTAGCTAATTGCCTCCAATGCGCACTCCAAGATGTTCGAGGTCCCTTTGAACTTTTGCGCGCCACCTACAGCGAGGAAGTCCTTTACTGCATCGTACCTTCGAGTTAGATTCGAAGACTCTGTTGGCCGAAGCGTTGGTGTCCATTCGCTCTACATGTCCTAGCCATCTCAGACATCTAATACGCAGTTTTTTGACTAAGTCGATATCGCTGTACAGCTCGTATAGTTCGTTATTGAATCTTCTTCTCCAAAACCCGTCAACGCAAAAGGGGCCCGAATACCTTATGAAGATTTTTTCTCGAAGCGGCCAAGAATATCTTCATCGTCTTTTAATAAAGTTCATGTTTCAGCACCGTAAAGCAGGACTGGGATGATCAGATTCTTATACAGAGTCTCCTTAGTTGTGCTAGATAGGGCTTTACTGTTGAATTTTATTTTTATTTTTTTTTGCCGATAGCAGGTGAAAAATCTTCTAAAGACACCATAAGGCCCGACCGCGGGTGCTTATGGTAGTGTGAGATTTTCTCAGTAAAAAAACACCTCTCTTCAAAATTAATACTAGAACTAAGCCGACGCTTATCCGGCAGTTTAATGTTCGCTTACGAAACTCGTGATTCTGGAAAAAGATGTTCGTATGTGATTAAAAAGAAATGTAACACTTTAGACAGGTTAAATTCCAATGAAAGTTTCTGCCTTTTTCAACGTCGGCGTATGCAAGCAGTTGTACGGACTTTTGATAGATTGTGTCTCTAGTGTTGGCTTGTGAGTTTCGCACAATCCGTTCACGTTCCTGGAGTATAGACCCTCAATATTCTCGATCACGCGCTTCTCATGCTCTTCTTCGTCTCTTTTGCTCTTAGAACTCACGAGCAGCTCTCATCTTCCTTTGCAGCGCCGCTTTATATGCCTCTTGTTTTGCTGCATGCACTCGCCGGCATTCTTCGACAAACCAGGGGCTTGTATCTTGCATCAACCATGATTTGGAAAGCAAGAATGCAACCAACCCGCTTATTCCATCCTAACGTAGAACATGGACCACATCCCCTAATTCACACGAGGAAGTAATACTGGAGTCGCAGTCGCTCAAATTTTTGTTTTTGCCAAACACCACCAACTTCAAACCCCACCAATTGCTTTCATGCAGGCACCATCTAATCACATCTACACCTTCCTATCGAGCAGTGTTTAAATCTTGTTGTTTTATGTAGTTTCTTCTCACCTTAACATATAGTTTCCTTTTTTTTCTGATTTAGATTAATAGTAATCAAATAAGAATCGGGTATTTGTTAAAAATGTAGTCAAACGGTCAAAAACATAAGCGTTTATACTTAGCCTAGGCATACCAACTCTTACTCTCAACCTTCACATGGTGACCGCTGGATGTCCAGAACCTTAATCCGAGAAATGGCTAACAACTCCGTTTGGAGGATTTTTGGCGGCAGCAGACAATGTACATATGTATGTATGTTTGTATGCATGTTTATTTTTTTTGTATTTTGTAAGCGGAGGGGAAACTTGGATAGGCACCGCGTTCCAAGTTACACCGTAGTGTCAGATTCTTACTAACTAAACCTTACCTCCGCTAACCCAGACCCTGCCCCATGAGACCACCGTCAACTATTACTTCGCGGGGCGGTTTCTCCGCGTTGTGAAGCCGTCAGTGTTTGTGGTTGCACTCTTCTTTGGCTTTCCGCCTGTCCCACAGATTTTATCATATCCGCTATTATATTTGTAACATTAAGTGTGGTATTTAATTCACTATCTAGTCTTCGTTTTCTCTCCCGAAACCTTGGCCAGTTAAAGCAACATTTTTCGGGTCTTCGTCACATCCAGGATATACTCGGCATTCTGGGGAGTTGTCGAGTTTAAAGCGATGAAGGCATCGGCGATATCCACCATAACCTGATACAAATTGTGTCAGTTGCAGTCTCCCTGGCTTCAATTTATCCATGATTTTATTCTGGGAATGATTCTGTATGTCCACGTTCCCTTGTATGAGGCGTCCCATCTTTGTTGCCACATCCTTATTGATGCTGCCCTTTCTTGTTTTCTTAATTCAGTAGAGTTCGGGTTTCCAATAATTCCATCCCGAATTCTCCTTGCTTCATCAGCCAGGATATCTAAGGGGATTCAAAAGTCTGCAGCTGCCTGCCATATGGCGACCCAAATCATCGACTTAATGAAATCACAATTTGCCAATAAGCTAATTTTGAGAAAGTGACCTTTCAATTGGCTTCCGAGATCGTGGGATTTGACACCTAACGATTATCATATGTCGGGCTTCATAAAGTCACTGGCTTATGCTGTTGGACAAGCAAAAATTGACGCCCTGGAGTCAAAAATGTTTGTATTATTCGCGGACTGAATGATGTTCGTTAAGAACAGCCGCCTAGTATATCTTGTGTTGCCTTTATTTGCTCTGAGGATTATTTGTTGACACAATGATCGAACTCATTTCACTTACTTATTTCTTATTAAAAATAAATACTCATAATTAAAGTATGAATAACTGAATAATTGTCATCGCTCGGTAAGAATAGAAGAAAAGATAGTAGAACCTTACAGCACACATAAAAATAAATAAATTTCGGGATGTATATAAGTAGATAGTGCATATATGGGAGGGTCACATAATATCATATTTAAATGGTAAAGGAATGATCAAGTGTTTATGTAAGATTTGGTTATGTGTAGCTAACAATAGCAATCTAATACTCCTTAGAGAAATTTGCTTGACTAAGATACTTTATTCCCTTGGGACAAAAAGCAAATTATTGACGTATACACAATTCTCTTGCAAATTCAATTCATACCTTAACTAAACTCCTAGGAATTACCTTATGTTATGCTTTCCTACACAAAAGGATATTATAGAATGGACCAACAATAGCTTAGACTTAGAATCACATCAAGTCAAGAGGCCATTTCGAAAATCAATTATAGTCTCTAAGCAAACTGCATTAATTATAATTAAATTCTATAAACTGAGTCTGTCAGTTGTTTGAAATCATCTACAGGGCCTTCAGTGTTAAAAATAGAAGAGGAATCAACTTGCTTTCAAGCTAATTTACTCACATCAACTTTTACGAAAATCTTCTTAACACACTCGCACCACAAACAATCTTTTGAGAATGAATTTTCAAGAAACTTTTATTTGCCCCGAAGCTTTAAAATTATTTTTAAACCTAACGGACCATCCCGCATATGGCGTTGCAGTTACCTTGTGCTTCTTCTGTTTCCAGTAATACATATTTTGCAGCCAAATTCCCTAGAACTCCTCTCGGTATTGAGACTCTCTAAAACTGAAATGAAATTGAATGGAAAACTTGTATGCGCCAATATGCTGTCTAACACCTATGAGTAGAGACACCCAGCACCCTTTCTATACCACTACTGGTTGTGCAATTATTTTGAAAATTTAAATTGCACTGTCGAATGCACCTGCAGCAGATTGGATTACAAACTGTCCATTCGATCGATGGACATCGGCTTCTATCCATAGACTTTAAGAGGGAGTGAGTGCATTTGGTAAAATTTGACTACGTTGCTACAAGGGGGTCTCAAATAGAGAAATCCTTGAGAGGAGGATGGTAACAAATACAAATAGAAGAGAGGAGTCGGTAACCTCACATGCTTTGGGAGGGAAAAAAATATTCGCCACATTTTTTACCAAGGAAGTGTCCGTATTCATCAGAGCAAGACGTATTTTTTTTTTTTTTTGTTGTTGGAGGATATATGGTATGAGGCCAATGAGGAGCTCGGTTAAAAGATTGGCGATACAAGTTGTCAGTGTTTGGCGTTCTTCTATTTAAAGAAAAAAAAAATATTTAATTTTGCCATTTAGTTCCAGAGTGAGAATTTGTTGTACGTTATGAAAAGTATTAAAATATTGTTCTATAGACGTTGAGGGAGGGCGTCATCTTCTCCGCAAGGTTACAAACCCCACGATGAGTGTATGCTGAGTCTTACTGTGCATATGTAGCTAAGAACTCGGATCTGCGCAATCATATATGGGGGCATTTAAGTGCGTCTCAGAAGTATAGCAAGAGCCCTCAGGGAGGATGTCAGTCAGTCAAACGGATACCTCATATGACTGAGTTCGACACGAAACTATTTTCAAGAAATATCTTGATGATGTCTAAAACACTTAGTGGAGAGCATACTAAGCAGTGATCGAAAAGCTCAATACATGGTAGCCATCTACACTTGCCCAAATGTTCTTAAAAATATTGTTATTCGATTATTCTCACTTCAGATGCCTTCGAATTAAGCATTGCAATGAAAAAAGCCTATTGTGAGATATTAGTTTTGGATAATAATGGAGGTTTTTTTTAGAGTAAAAAGATTTTTTTTTTTTTTTTTTCTCGGGACACGAGAATGCTTCACCAGGAAACCAACACCGTTGTTTTCCTACCTTAAATAAATTTCATTGTCTTTCTAAGAAAGCCAAGCAAGCATTTCGGTAATGAGCAGCTTACTGTACAGGCAGAGTAGATGTGCCGCATTATCGTCGTCCTATCCACAAGCGTCACAGATTGCAGTTTCACTTAAGCCTTTCGGTACGTTTTTTTTTTCTTGTAAGGGTAAAACATATATTTTTTTCTTTTTGTTGTTACTGGGCTGCTAGTAACAACATTGAAAAGAATCTTTGCTTAGTATCGGTTCTAAAGTGGTTTTTGGGATCGTTGCCATATGGCAACAACTATCTGAAATGGTAACGAAATGAATGAAAAATTCGATATAACTGAACTTATGGGCAACATTTTTTTATTGTCTTCAAATTGTATTCGACAACTCAAATGTATTTGATGATCATCTAAATACAAAATAAACAATTAAAAATGCCTTCTTATCAAAAATGTTCACACAATAGCAGACCTTTATTGCACAAGACCTACATAAAAGCATACTGGCGGCGGCAAACAGCAACCAATTTTTTTTAGCTCAAATGATTGAACATATACCGCAAGGTGTTAGGAAAAGGACAAAAACGAAAAAAAAAAAACTCACAGAGAAAATGCGCGCTTAAGTATCAGACAAAATACCGAAAGGGTTAAGCCTAGCAAACTAAGATGCGAGGCAAAGTGGCCAGTCAATACGGCAATAAGTTGTCTACCGTCTTTTTTGCTTAGAGACAGCCAGAATGCCGCTGATTCCTTACAGACGTCCGTGAGCATTCGCTTAGTTACCCTGCATTCGGAAAAGTTATACCACACACAATTGTATTCGTGTTAAGCACAATTGGCAATAGAAGCCCTTGTCGAAGACTCAAGTAAACCCAACGCAGGTCCAGGTCATGAGAAGTCTTCCTCTGAATCTTGCCTGGTAATCCGATTGGAGGCATTATTCCCCAAGATCACACTTTGACTTGGGACCCAAACAAGAATCAGAAAATTCAGCCTTGGCAATGAATTCAAAGAGTTTTTACATTCACGATCTATGAGCGCAGTCTGACTGTCACTGCAGACGAAGAACAATTAAAACCACTGTGTTCTTTCTTTCTAATCCGTATTCCATAAATGATCACACAGCGTAACGAATCTTCTTCGTTTTTTTCAGCGAAGTTATGTTCCGAAAAACAAGGGATCATAACCCTCCCACTTTACCGCATTTCTACTGATCCGGCTGTGGGGTTCGCCTATTTGACTTCAGAAAATATCGACACTAAGTTACTAAGGCCAATGCCGATGTCGTCGCATTTGTGTGATCCAGGTGTTTATAGCTCTGCCTCTCCTGCATCGCGATGTCTTTGGAACGTTCATTGATATTGCTTTTTTTTAACAGGATTTAAATAATTTCTTCTTTGAATGTGGCAATGCCGGCTTAGCTGGTCGCGCTCTATCTTTTATAAAATCTTCGATGGTTTTCTTGACGTGAAAGCTTCCACGGATCTTAGAACTTCTTATTCGATCAAGCTTTGTCACTCCTGCTCTCATGTGAAGCATCTTCATCTCAGCCGCCGTTAATTTACTATCATACTTTTTATACATCGTCCAACATTGTGAACCATATGTGAGCGTTGGACGCACAACTGCGGTGTAGAGCCTTCCTTTCAACTTAGGTGGCATTTTTCTATCATAGAAGATAGCGGAATTTTCTCGCCACTTCATCCACCCTACGCTTACGCGATGATTATTTTCGTATATTGATCATAGATCCCAGATATTTGAACTTTTCACACTTGGGAAGCACTCTTCCATTCAAATAAATAGGACTGAGTGGATCAGAGAACGGGCAGCACAAGTACTCTGTCTTTTTTGAACTAATGTGATACCCATTTCCCTCCAAAACGTCCACCCACACATCAATTGCTCGTGCAGGGATGTAGGATCCTCACTTATGATGGCACTATCGTCAGCAACTAATAACTGATGTACCTTGGGGTCCATCACTTTACCTTCAAGCAGATAATCAAGGACTGTAATAAAGAGCAAAGGACTTAAAACGCTTCCCTGGTGCACCCCGACTTTGATTAGGAACTCTTCGGTTACTCCAGCGGGGCATCTTACTCTTGTCTTTGCTCCTTCGTACAAGTCCATGATCATCTGTATATAGGTTTCTGGAACCCTTCTATGGCTTAGTGCCACCCATATCAGATCTCGTGGTTGTCTGTCGAATGCCTTTTCAAAGTCAACCAATACAATATGCAAATTCTTTAAGGAATCCTTATACTTTGGATTCCATCTGTGGTTGATTTACCCGCGACAAACCCACTCTAATCATCAGATAGCCGTATTATTTCTCGCAGTCAGCCACCTAATACCCGTTCAACGATCTTCATGGTGTGTGACATCAGCTCGATCGAACAGTAGTTATCACAGTTTCGTGTATCACCCTTCCCTTTGCATACAGGGAGAAGGTAACTTTCCCTCCATTGATTTGGCATTTGGAGATGAGAATTCTGAGCGATCTGAACCCAACGTCTCCCATCTTTTTTCAGACCTCAGAGGGTATCTCGTCTGGACCAACCCTTTTTCGTTTCATGGAGTATTTGACTATTTCACTAACTTCTTCGACTGTAATGTCGGGTAGTTCTTCACAGTTAGGGGTGGCTCTTGGAAAGTATAGCCGGGGACACTGTTCATTCAAAAGTTCTTCACAATACTGCCGCCACCTCTGCAGAATTTTGTCGTCATACACAAGAAGCTGGCCATGAGCATTGTTAATGAACTTTGGCGATCGAATCTCCTGAGCATTTCTCCTTCTTTAGGCGGCTATTTTGAAGATGGTTGCGCTCTTGTTCATATTATGTCTTCGCGGCTCCTGGATAACCGGGTCTCGAATAAATACATAAAATGTGTAGTCATAATCCCTTTAGCGTTAGTGAATTATAAAGAAAAACAAAAGATACTTCGAACCTTCAACCTGTTCCTTACAATATATTGTAGATCAAAGCTCCGCAAACAGATGCATATTTCCCTTACGAGAAGTGAAGTCCAATTTTGTCGCCTTCCACGAAGACACCAGAATCAGACTTGACTGGTTTTAGAACCATCTGTATAAATAGGACACATTTCATTCCTGGCTCAGACTCTAGCCGAAGCTAGGCCTGTACACAAAGAAAGTCGACTTTGGTTTTACGCAACAGCTGAAGTTCTAGTGTCATTGCGTAAGACGGCATATCCATTAGATCGGTGTCGTAGGATTAGTATCGCGAATGTTCATTAAAACTGTAGTGTGAGTTAAATCAAAAATCCATTCCGCTTAAGACGAAGGATGGCTGTGATAGTGCAGCCCATGATATAAGTATCAAAAGGAGGTAAGTTCAACAATGTAAAAACCAAATCCACTGAAAGGAATGTCTCCCCTCTTAGGTTGGAAGAAGTTTGCTTAGATTTCAGAAGAGTTAGAGATAACAAAGCTACCTGTCCCAATAACTCCTCAAATATAAAGTATGAGTAGACGAAGGCATGCCTGGACCATCTATACCTCATCTACTAGAAGATTTTTTTTCCTGTCTTAAAAGTCTCTAAGACTAAAATATTCAAACGCACATATGGGTGCTCTGGCAGAATTTTAAATCATTTCCGAAATTCAATAAATAAATCTGTAACAAGAAAATCTCTTGCCAATAAAAATCGATCCACTCTCTACACAAAGACATGTTATGTGCGACAACTCGGTCTTTCACACACCCACACAACGAGAAGGAGAAGCTTAAATATTCGAAACCAGAAGGGATTAAATGATGTTATAATGGGCTTATAGCTTTTAATGCCAAAAGGACATAAAGACTATAACGACGACCACTATGACTGATTTTTATGGCACCATAAAACTGTTTGTTTATTGATCGGCTTATGGAATTCCTTTGTCTGACATTCTCTCGATTTTCGCTTTGATTCCTTGGACTATCGATACAATTAAGGGATACTAACGACAGTGGGTTAACATTTTATGTCCTTTGTCTTCTGATATTCAAAGAGAATAAGGAATTCAAAGGATATTATATATCAAGATAGTTACTTTGGTTTTGCTTATCGAGTTTTCTTTACGAGTATGTCCCTCTTGTGTATCCTTGTAAGGAAAATTTTTAATCTTTATGCATTAAAGATATCTGAAGAATGAGCATAACAAGTATCTAACAATAGGAAACGGTTTTCCTTGTTATATATAACTGTAAGTCTTTACTTGTTTTGTGCAAGAAATGTTCTTTAAGATTTTCCAATATCTCTTAAATTCCTCAAAAATAAATATATATTATGTCCTTTGTACACACCCCTGTAATATTCCATTGCTAAAAGCAGTTTCCATTAGCTTGAAGGTTAAACACAATCTTCACACATCATATGGTGTTACAGGTTCTCATACAGCACAGCACAGCAAGGATTTTCTTATCACTCGCTAATCCGTGAAAGTAACAGAAACATTTTGACATTTTCTCAACACACACAACCGCCGCAAATTGTTCATCAGTGTCACACAATCTTTATTCGAAAGGACGACGCACCCAAAAGAAAATTCCTTTTTTAAAAAGGGCACAGGAACATTTTCCAGGCTTCATCAGTGGCAGAATTATTTCATTGTTGGTACGAGCGAGGAGGGAGAGTTCTGCGGTTTTCCTTTCAAGCATCAGCTTTTCCGTTGACGTGGATAAATTACAAAAGAAGAAAACATAAATAATCGTACCTATCAGGAAAAATTCACAAAAAAAAAAGGAACCACAGGTGTTCCATACGTACTATATGTGTGATGGTGGTATATGATATGTTTACTTTAGAAAGTAAAATCTTCCGTTACAGAATATTTCGATTGATTGAGATATGTGAAAAAAGATTAAATTTTGTGAAGATCAAAATGTTTGGCTTACTGTGCAGCTCATATTTGACTCATCAGGTCAATGGCTATGGTCTTAAAGTTTGCAGTGGTTGATTCGTTCCCTACATCAGCCGCTAACCGATCGATTCGGAGTTATCTTGCTGACATTAGATATAAGAGCATAAGGATCATAAGAATCATCGGAAAGCTGTTTCCCCCACCCATTGGCTGCCATGTTTATACAGTCTTTTTAATTTTCAGACATCAGCCCCTTAAAAGAACTTTAAAAGACGGTATAACAATAAATAAGCTATCAGCTATTTCAATACCCGCCAGGCAATAAAAATTGATAAAGGCGAACTGTAAGTATGCGGAAGGAGTCCCCCAAGGGTCAGTACTAGGCCCAGCCCTTTGGAATATAATGTATGATGGCATACTAAGAACGTCAAGGACGAGCGGAGTAGAAATTATCGGCTACGCTGATGACATTGCAGTAATCATCGTAGCAAAAACAGTAGAACAAGTGTCCGAAAACTGCAACCAAACAATAAGGAACGTGAGGGCATGGCTACTGTTCCGACTTCGATGACGTCATCACCGATAAAGGAATTAAACATACCTTGGCAGTATCACACAAAATTCCAGTGCCCCCCAAATGTTATGTAATACAACAGCGCCTACAAATATATTATAAATGTCAAATAGTGTTCCATAATAAAAGCACTGATTATTATAACGTGGAAATAAGAGGTTATTCTTTTTTATTTGTGTGATCAGTTATCGATATACATAAATCTGTATATAAGGCTAGTGAAATGACAGGGTGCGTCTTCTTTCATACACATTTGAAAACAGCTACAGACATCGGGTCTGGAACTGGCAGATCACAAGACAGAAGCAGTGCTAATAAGTAGCAGAACAAAGGAAGGTAGAACACCTTACTATACTCGTCGGTGAGCAAACCATCGAGTCACGTCCACACATCAAGTACCTGGCAGTGCTGCTGGACCATAGGCTAAACTTTAAAGAGCACCTAATGCACGCCGGCAAGGAAGCATCCAGGGCAGTAGCTGCACTGTCAAGATTAATGCTAAACGTTGGGGGACCCAGACAGCCAATTAGAAACCTGCTAGCAACGGTAAGCAAGTCGATCCTTATGTACGCGTCCCCCATTTGGGCACAAGCGACGTACCGGGTAAAGTTCATAAGACGGATGAACTCGGTCCATAGAATCGCATCGTTAAGAGTGTGTTATGCCTTTCGGATGGTGTCAGCGGAGGCTATTAGCGTTATCTTCGGTCGAATGTCAATTGATTTGAAAATGAAAAAGTCCGCAGGAACCAGCGAGGCTATACAAGCAGGATGGTAACAGAGATGGAACACCACACACAAAGGAAGATAGACCATATGCCGATCCCCAACGTAGAGGAATGGATCAGCAGAAAACACAGAGAAGTAAACTTCTACATGACACAGTTCCTATCAGGGCACGGATGCTTTCGGGAATATCTCTACAAATACAAACACGTAGATTTCCCATTCTGCCCTATACGACGGCCAAGAACATACTAGAGAGTGAAACCGGCGCCCAAGTGACTCGGAGAGGACTTATAACATTCATGAACGAAATCATCGCCAGCATGATGCAACAACTACATTCAGTATTTGCTCTGTGATGCTGTGTTTGCAGGCCGCAGTTTCGGACCGTAACATCAAGTTTGTTCTTCTAACTAAGATTTGTTTTAAGAAAGCGTAGCAGAATTTTAAAGGCATAAATTGTAGGTTTTGTCGAGACAGACCTCGTCATATCACATATACATTGCTACATTATTGCCTTGCTAGGGTAATATTTAGGCACGCAAACGTCTTTATATTTTTCTTTGTTATCTTCTTTTCCGAATCTATCTAAAGTCTGGTATCCTAGCTAATAATCTATTTAAACTTTAATTAAAATCAGATGACTATTATACGTGTGGTGTGGGCGCCGTGGCGTAAGTGGTTAGTGTGTCGGATCACTACGCATGAGGTTCCAAGTTCGAATCCCAGAAAACACCAAAAAGTTTTTTCACGGTCCCACCTCTCGCGAGCGTCTGACAAACATCCGAGAGTATTGTTGTCACGAAAAAGCTTCTCAAATCGCCGTTCGGATACGGCACTAAACTGTAGGTCCCTTCCATTCGTGTGAAAAAATATAACGCACACAACATGAGTGGTTGCGAGAAGCTAGGCCCTGGAACTTTCAAGAGCCGTTGCGCCAAATATTCATTTTATTTATTTATTATACGTGTGGCGGTAGAAGAAAATGAATCTTGAAACGTAGAACTAGTACAAATGATCCTTTATTGGGACCAGGACTTAACTCAGATCTTCTAGGTAAATAAAACATGAGTGAGATTTAACAAAATAAAGCTGATTTCAGTAATTTACTTGAACATTATTTGACGCTATAAGTGGTCCTTTCATTTCCCTTGTTAGTGGGAATCGATGGTGCTTGAACTGTAACACCACGCAGCTACTTCATTGACTCTATATTCCTAGGATAAAATAAGATTCAGACGACAACTACCCAATCAATCACATTTGTCCTCATTCAGTAGCAGTGTTGATGAAAGGCCTGATCTCCAATAGCATTGGATCTATTGCAGATTAAAAACTCTCCTCCATAGCCATCACAGATTTAACCAATTTTATCAAATGAATTGTTAAGTCGTCTAAATTGCAGTCAACGCCATCGTTTAGTAGTATTGAAAATGAAATGAGTTTTTGAGTCAAAAACCTTGTGCACACAAATCGGGAAAATGAGAATCGTTTTATAACCTTGTAACCTCATTCGATTTAACTGTTGGAACGTTGAACAGACTGAGATATGTATATGAAAAAGAAATAAATTCCCTGAATGGGTGTAATTTAGTTTAAATGGAACGAAAAAGACTTGGCTCTGCAGCGCAGTGTGTATAATAGCTCACGGCAAATCCTATTAGGTTAACCATAGAAAATTTCATAAGAGATTCATGCAACCACACTGGTGGGATTCCTGACTCTGGTGGTTTCGTAAATTCAAAGAAATAACGTACTCGTAAAATTGACGAAATTCTCACTTTTGTCTTGGTGATTTTGGTTGCTGGGGAAATTTCATTACGAGAAACATTTTATATGAACGACGCGACGTAACGTAAGAAGTGTATTTTGTAGAAAGATTTTTCTTGAAAAAGAAAAGATGTTGACAATGTATATCAATTCATCGCAGAGAGTAATAAAAGTGTAAAATTTGTAGTTATTTATTAATCTAAAAGGCTTCTGCTAACAACGCACTTAATTTTACCACTAAAAGGCGGCGGAAGCAATGTGTGGGTGGCGGCGATATCGGGGTTGGGGGCAGTAGCAGTGGAATAAGCAGGAGCAGCGGCGGAGTTATCGGCGAAAGCAGCAATAGCGCAGAGAATGGGGCGTCTGTATGTTAATTTGTTTAAACTCATTGCACAGTTCAGACTTCAATTCTGCAGGAACACAATTCAACGTGAAATTGGAATCTTATATATTAATTCGTGAACACGAAATTTATTTTAGTATTTATTATAAAAGGAGGGGGATGAAACTCATATCATTCGAAAGGTACTGTGCCCTAGAAAAAAAATCATGTACGTATGTTACCGTCATCAGCGCAGAAATCAAGCGAAGAATAACTCTTGCCAATCGTTGTTTTTTTGGGCTTATAAGGCAATTCAATAGTAAAGCCCTATCTCGAACAACTAAGGAGACTCTGTATAAGACCCTGATCATCCCAGTCCTGCTTTACGGCGCTGAAACATGGACTTTATTAAAAGAAAATGAAGATATCCCTGGTCACTTCGAGAGAAAAATTCTTCGTAAGATATTCGGTCCCGTTGGCGTTGACGGGTTTTGGAGGAGAAGATTCAACCACGAACTATACGAACTGTACAGCGACATAGACCTAGTCAGAAAACTGCGTTTTGGACGTCTGAGATGGCTAGGACATGTAGAACGAATGGACACCAACGCTCCGGCCCGCAGAGTCTTCGAATCTAACTCGGAGGGACGACGCAGTAGAGGGAATCATCGCCGTAGGTGGCGCGCACAAGTTCAAAGGGACCTCGACCAATTTGGAGTGTGCAACTGGAGGCAATTAGCTAAAGACCGAGCTAAATGGAGAGGCTTATTGGTTGAGGCCCAGGTTCGTCCCGAACTGTAGTGCTACTTAAGTAAGTAAGTGATCATGCAGACATGATTTCCCCATACAAACCACTTAAACCAATTAAATGAAAGCATTTTGATCACATTCGTGGCTGTATGAGCTAAATCCCTTTGTCTTCCCTGCACGGGAATATGTCACACAAATTATGTAAACAAATACATAGCGTTGATTGTTTATTTCCCCTCGGTCGAATCTCGACCACATGCGATACTAGTTTTTATTATAAGCCCAAAACTAACGCCACATTCACGCTGATTTCGAAGAGAATAGATTTTCTCTCAAGGTCTTATGTTTTTTTTTTTTTTAATACCATATAGCACATACAAGTATAACATCAGATTGAACTTAACGGAATCAAATCTCCCAGAATGGATACCCTCTATCTTTCGATTTTTATCGGACGTCGAACAAGGTATGAAAAGAGAATATACTATAATGGCAACAAATTCAAGTTCACGACTTATCTACAAAAGCCTAACTTACGAGCAGAACTATATATACTCGAACCTCAGTGTAGCACAAATTTCGATAATATTTAGAGCAAGAGGAGAGCTACTAAAACTAAATTGCATGCCACACCGCAACGACCTACCCTTAAGATGTGGCATATGCAATACAGGTGAAAAAGAAGATATTGCACATTTCATTGGTACTTGTCCAATAGTAAAAGAAACCAGACGAGCGCACTTCAGAACGGATCTGTTAACACTGGATGAAATTATGAGTTTATTGAATGGAAGCGATTGGATTGCCCTTGCAGCATACTGCCATGAAGCACTTAATTACAGAACTACAATTATAAATGAAAATTTTTTAATTTAAATTTAATTATCTACGTAACTGTTATAAAAATGCGAAATATGTCCACTTTTGATTTTGTTTTCAAAACTTTGTATAGGTGTAGCTAAAGATTGTCAATCTACGGCAGACGGCTAAGCCATTGTTTAAATTGTACTTTTAAATTGAATAAAGTACCATTATTATTTATTTATATATAATACCATATAGCTAATATTTTATGTAGCAAATATAGCATATATTTCAATATATGCTATATTTGCTATAGCAACTATAGCAACTCTTATGTTGGTGAACACTATGGCATACTGACGCTATAACTTGGGAGAGAGTGCCGAATATAGAAGCGGCGAGACGAAGGCTGTAGAGCACCCACGCGTTGATGGGCACTTGTTGTTGCTATGCAAATTTATCGTGTCTTATTCTTGCTTTTTTTTTCTCTATTTTGCTATTTAATTGTTGTATATTCTGCTCGAAGACCTGTGTATAATTTTTTTTTTCATAATTTGCGCGCACTCAAAGGGCTATGAATACCTTTAACATGCTTACACACAGTGCGGGCGTTTGGAAAGTATGGATAGAGAGAGAGAGAGAAAGATTTTGGTGTAGTGGTTTTTGAAGCTCAGTTGTTTATGCTTCAGCTATTCTCCGGGGGTGGCGTCCAGAAAACTGGGGAGATTTTTTTGTTATTATTGTCATTGCTTCTGATTCACAGTACTTTTTTCCCGATAATCGATGTCAAGGGCAAATCATCATCAACAGAGCGAACAATTTCTCCAGCCACATGACCAAGCTACTGCCAGTGTTATGCCTTCGCAGTAGTGTTGACAGGAGCTTTTGCAAATGATCGGACTGACTGTTTCTGTAAGAGAGGTAGCCCTAGTCTTTGTTTAGGCAAGCCAGATAAAAGGTCAGTTAGACAGTTAAGAAAAAATAAAAATTTATTTGAAAAAAAAAGGTAAACCATGCGGTTCTGTTTTTCTTGGAAGTGGATATTCGGTCACGACGTGTGATTTGCGCAGCTTTAAACAGAAGTAGGGAGGGGCTGCATCGGGAGCTGGAGGAAATATCTTCCCGGGTTGCTGATGCAAACCAATCTGGCCGCCCGAAGCAGGAGGAATGCTCAGGGGATTCGTCCGCCAAAGTTCATTAACAATGCTCATGGGCAGCTTCTTGCGGATGACGACAAAGTTATGTTTAGCTGGCTGCAGAATTGTGAAGGATTTTCGTTTCTCCGGCTATACTTTCTAAGAGCCACCCCTTACTGTAATGAAATAACCGACATTACAGTGGAAAAAATTAGTGAGGCAGTCAAATACTCCAAGAAACGAAAAGCGGTTGGGCCAGGCGAGATGCCTTCTTAGTTCTGGAAAAAGATAGGAGAGGGACAGATGGCTCTGAATTCTCGTCTTCAAACGTATGAGAGGTTGTCCAATAACAAATCAATGGAGGGAAAATTACCTTCTCCCTGTATAAAAAGGGAAGCGTGATACGCGAAACTGTGATAATTACCGTTCGATCAAGCTGATGTCACATCCTATGAATATCGTTGGGCGGGTACTATGTGGCCGACTGCGAAAATTAATATAGCTAAATGATGATCAGTGCGAGTTTGTCGCGGGAAAAATGAACCACAGATGCAATCCAAAGTATAAGGATAATAATGGAAAAACATCATGATTCCTTAAAGGATTTGCATAAATTGTATTGGTTGACTTTAAAAAAGCAATCGACGGACAACTAGGAAATCTGATATGAGTGACACTAAGACATCGAGGGATTTCATAAACCTATGTGCAGATGATCATGGACATGTACGAAAGAGCAAATATAAGAGTAAGATGCCCTGCTGGAGTAACCAAAGTGTTCCCAATCAAAGCCGGGGTGCACCAGGGAAGCACCCTACGTACTTTGCTATTTATTGCAGTTCTTGACTATCTATTTGAAGGCAAAGTGACGGGTCCCAAAGTGCATCAGTTATTCTTGGCTGACGATGTAGCCGTCATGAGTGAGGATCCTAGGTAGTTGCAACAAGCACTTGACGTATGGGTAAACGTTTTGGAATGAAATGTGTATCGCATTAGTTAAATAAAGAGAGAGTACTTGTGCTACGCGTTCACTAAACCACTCATTGCAGACATTTACTTGAATGGAACAGTGCTACTCAAGTGTGAAAAGTTCAAATATCTGGGATCTATGATCAATAGCGAAGCAAAGTTTGATGACGACATCAATTATCGCGTAAGCGTAGGGTGGATGAAGTGACCGGAAAAGTCTGCTATCTTCTGTGACTGAAAAACACCACCTAAACTGAAAGAAAGGCTCTACACCGTACTACACCGCAGTTGTGGGTCCAGTACTCACATACGGTTGACAATGTTGGAAAATGTACAAAAGAATGATAGTAAATTAACGGCAGCTGAGATGAAGATGCGTCGCATGAGAGTAGGAGTGACAAAGCTTGTTTGAATAAGAAGTTCGAAGATCCACAGAAGGCTTCACGGCAAGTAAACCACCTTAAGATAAATAGAGCGTGGCCGGCTCAGCTGGTTTTAGTCTAAGTGGCATGTATGCTTATAGTGGGCTTTGATCTTTTGGGTGCGTCTGGCAAGGACTTGGCGTGAGTAAAACGCCTTGGACTTATGTGGTTATGTTCATGGTGCCTTGTTCTGCATTTCAGAGAGATTTCGTGTGGTTACATCGATTATTAAAGGTCCAGTTATATGTTTTTTTGTGGATGAATGGGACATTTCGTAAAGGTGTTCGTTATTGGGTCAGAAAATCCTTAAGATATTGCGCAGGCACCTATTAACGAAGGTTTGCAGCTTTCTGGTGATAGTAGTGGTGCAACCATATAGCAGCACGGATTCAACGTTGGAGCGGAACCGTCTTATTTTTGGTGCTCAAACTGATTGCATTGCTTTGCCATAATTTGGACAACATACCGAACGCGGACTTTGATTTGGCGATCCTGTTGGATATATCCAGTTCGGTTCCACCATCGGTCGAGACAATACTCCCAAGATACTGAAAATCCTCTAATCTCTCTACCGGCTGTCCAGCAATGCATATTTGAGCCCATGAGTTAGTTCCAAGGCTGATCATTTTAGTGTTTCCCGTATTAATTTTCAGCCCGACGACACCTGCCTCCCTTTCCACATCTGCTGTTATTTGGTGGAGGTCCAGAATTCTGTGGGAGAGTAAGCATACATCGTCAGCGTAGTCAAGATGTTTCAGTTGAGATGTAAGAGTCCATCGAATTCCTCCGTTACCCGTCGACAAGGCCGTGGCGTAAGTGGTTAGTGTGTCGGATCACTACGCATGAGGTTCCAAGTTCGAATCCCAGAAAATACCAAAAAAGTTTTTTAACGGTCCCACCTCTCGCGAGCGTCTGACAAACATCCGAGAGTATTGTTGTCACGAAAATGCTTCTCAAATCGCCGTTCGGATTCCGCATTAAACTATAGGTCCCTTCCATTCGTGTGAAAAATATAACTCACACAACATGAGTGGTTGCGAGAAGCTAGGCCCTGGCACTTTTAAAAGCTGTTGCGCCAAATATTTGTATTTTTGTCGACAAAGCTGCATGAAGCACATCGCTAATCACCAATTGGAATAATATTGGTGAAAGGATACTGCCTTGCATTACCTCACTTTGGATCTCAAGTTCCTCAGACAACCTTCCCCTGTGCAGAACGTGACATTTGGAGCCTTCATATGTAGCTTTGATAATAGCAATTAGTTTATCGGGAATACCTCTCCTGCGTAAGGCACGCCAAATAAACTCCCTGTTGACAGTATCAAACGCCTTCTTAAAATCGATGAACAGCAGTTGCAGTGGCGATCGATATTCAACACACTGATCAATGATAATCTACAGGGTGTTGATGTGGTCGGCAAAGGAGGATCCAGAGCGGAAACCTGCTTGTTCGGCATCGAGTGTGTCTTCGAGATGTTGTTTAATTCGCTCCAGGGTGATTTTAGCTATTATCTTAGCTACAGCAGGCAGCATGCAGATACCCCTTCAGTCTCCGCACTAAATTAAATTTCATGTCTTAGGAAGCTTGACGATCATTCCCCTTTACCACTCGTTAGGAAAGTTCTCCGCTTCCCAAGCTCTCTCTATAAGTGGAAGCAGAAACTCAGCCGATGTTGTTGGCGCTGCTCGTAAGAGCTCTGCTGGAATACCGTCAAGTCCTACCGCCTTGTTGGGTTTGAGTGCCTTGATCGCGGTAATGATCTCATCTTTACTGGGAGTCGTGGTGCGTATTCGGGAACTTCTCACCTCGGGCATCTCAGTCTGATTTGGGAGCATATCGCTAGCGAATACGCGGTTCAAAACCATAGCAAAATGCTCTTTCCATCTCTTGACCTGGTCCTCATCCGAAATGAGCAAGGAGCCGTCTAGGCTTTTCACTGGGTGTTGGCTGGAGCTGCGACCACCTGTCGCTGTCGCACCTCCGTGCATCTTCTTCTGCTTCTGTAGCCAGCACGTTGATGTAGTTGCGCTTGTCACGTCGCACGCTACGCTGAACTTCTCTCATCTTCATGTGATATAGGGACTCTAGCTCGCATCTCCCTGCTGCTGGGGTAGCTGTAACGCGAGCTTTCAGATGTTTTCGTTCGTCAATTCGTCTCGAGGTATCCTCGGAAAGCCACGCCCTATGTCTTCCCTACGATCGGCCGACAATTCCTTCAGCACCAGATGTAAACACATTTTTCACAGCGCACCAATGGTCTTGGATGGTTGCGGGCATAGAGCTGCTGATTGCTTCTACACCTTGCGAAAAGTACTCCCTTATTTGTTAGTGCATTTAAGACATATGGTACACATGAGTTCTTCCTGAAGGCGTCATACTCTATAATGTACTAGTACATTCAAGTGGTTACGCTTGTTGTTCCTGTTTTGAAATTTTCGACATTTTCAGTAAAGGTATTTCCTTTAGCTGCCATAACAAGTCATCAATGCAACATATTAATGTAGAATTCATTTGGTTACATCTCACGCCACAAATTAGCTGCAGGCTCTTGGTCTTAATTGCCATGTTCAGTGCGGAGATCATTTGGACCCTGTTCAAAAGGCGATATCAATAAACGTTCCAAAGACATCGCGAAAGAAAGGCAGGTCTAAGAACTCATAGATCACATAAATGCAATGACACCAGCATTTGATATGCCTCACTAACGAAGTGATCCAAAATCGGGAGGCCTGCCGATATTTTCTGAAGGCAAGCAGGCGAACCCCATAGGCGGATCAGTAAAAATGCAGTAAAGTTGAGGGGATATGATTCCTTATTTTCAGATCATAACCTCGCAGAAATAATAAGAAGAGGAATGTACGAGTATTCACATAAAATCAATATCAACCACCATTCTTATATACAAAAATGCATAATTTAATTTAAATCTAATTTATATTAAGAAGTTATTCAGCTGTTCTTAATATATATCTACATATCACATGCATACAGGTTTTGTCCAATAAGTATCGGGACTGATCTTTTCCTACTAATGAGAAGGGGTGGTCTCTATGACTTCAATATCGATACTTATTGGAACAGAATTTGTTATTCAACATTGATTTCATTGTTCTAATCGTTTCATTGTATTAATACTCCCCTGTTTTGATGGCCTCATTATTACTTATTTATTTGAATTATACTCTTACTGTATTTATATTATTAGTCTAATGCAAAACATACAAAGCTTATAGTAAATTTAATGAATAAAATTAAAAATTAAAGTAAAAGAAAGTTTGATCGTGAACTTTATACCGCATTCAGAAGACCTTCCAATACCTACTTGAACTCAGTAAAATTTGCAGGGAAGAAAAGGTATGTATATAAAAGTATAATCGTATTTGGTAATGAATGTCATAGTAAACGAAACGAAGTAGAAATTCTTCTGTCAAAGTATTTCTATTAAATTTATACAATATTAGAACTGGTACAAATATTTCGTGTACAAACATTATTATTTTTATAGTACATTTTGAGCAAGGAAGACGCGTGTAAATATCCGAGTCCCGCATAGATAGAACTTTTCTATAATTTGCCCTGAAACAAAGCGCTTCCCAATCCTTCTACTCGTATATCATAATGTATTCTTCTCTCTATTGTTCTACTTCCCATGTTATGACATTTAAAAAACAAGGGAACAAAAAATGCGAATTTAGCGACAAATCTCACTATGCAGACAACTTGGCAGGTGGCAACTTTGCGAATACTTATGCCAATAGGTTATTTCAAAAGACATATTCTTATGTTTCGTTGGAAGATTAAGGCAAAAGAGGTAGAGAACGCACAACAAAGCTTTTAAGTCACAAAAATCTCCCCAGTTATCTCGACGCCACCCCCAGAGAAACTCCCAAGCATAAACAACTGAGCACTGTGTAAAAACATGTTAAGAGTATTCAACACCCATTGAGTGCGCGCAAATTATAAAAAAAAAATCACTAAACCCCTGCCGTAAGTCACTAACCTTTTTTTTTTTTAATCATTGGTACTTCCAGAAATCTCAAGTTATACTACTTTTGCTACCTTAACAAATTAACTACATTTTCAAATCGGTCGCAACAACACTGGTTTTTATTCTCCTATTGCTTGGTAAAAAAAAAATAAATAAAAACACTCGTTGGATAATTTGACTTAAGAATTTCTTAATACGGGATTTGGTTAATAACGATTTTTTTAAAACAATCTCTGTCTCATCAATCAAGAATCGGCACGTGTAAGAGACATACTGTGTGCATGTAAGAACCCCAAAAGCCCATGGGGCTTGCGTTGTGATTCATACTCTCAAAATGATTTGTTTACATTAAGATAAATTGTTATTGCAAAATCTATGGAATTTTCATTAAGATTCTACAAATAATGAAAATTCCAAATCAGAAATACCTATATAAACCTGTTTTCCAAATCATCATAATCAATTCGTGCAAAATGCATGGTCTACTTCGGTTCTTGGTCTACCTATTGAGCGCACGCGCTTGCTTCTCGTGTTTACCCACTACGGAAATAGAATTCCGCTTAACTCACCAACCGGAACCAGAAAACCTACCTTTTTTCGTAACTCTTGTCGACCCGGATGATCTTGAAAAAGTTGTATGCAGTGGAACACTGATTGCAATGAAGTTAGTGCTAACTTTAAGACAATGTATAGAAGGGTAAGTTTCAGCATCTACTATGCATACTTTGCAATGTGCTTAAAACATAAGTAAATACTAATACTACTAGGCGATCAGAAATCAAAGCTCTGTTCGGAGTCACAAGCTTCTCATCGAGTAATGAAGATTACGAATTCAAATCATTCACCGAAGACAACATCATCACCTACGATAACTTGGCTTTGCTACGATGCATGCATTGTTTTGAAATATCTGGTAACTGTAGCAGACGGAGTTTTGATTCAAACGATGAAATATTTTCATTTCAGGTGATATGGGTCCTAGCTACTCGTATATAGAGCTGGCATCGAGAGATATCGAGAATAATCTCGTCGGATCGGAGGCTGTGTCTACCATTTGGACAAGTGAATCTGATTCGATGAAGGTCAAGATCGGCAATGGGGTAATCGTATCTTTTGTATCTTTGGATTTTGAAATCAAACCGTGGGATGCTGAGCCTACACATACGTATACGAGTTCAATAGCCGATTCTGGAAGTCCACTTTTTATAAACGATGAATCAGGGGTAAGCCGTTTGGTAGGAATTAATTCACGATCTGTTCAGTCGCCGGATATTTACGAACGTAGATACACGGCCACTTTCACAGCCAAAGTAAGTGCTTGGCTGCAGGCACATATTGAAGCAAGTGACTGCTATCATTAAAATAAAGATTTCTAATATTTCTATCTCTTATGGAGATGACAGAGCAGTTCAACATTTACCTTTGCTGGGTGCCGGGCCATAGAGACATTCCAGGTAACTGCAGGGCTGACGACCTCGCCAGACAGGGTACCACTCTAAGGATTTTGCCTGAAAGGCAAGCACTGGGTATGCCCCTCGCTACATGTAAGTATCTACTAAAGCTGAACGCTATTAGCACAACCAACCTCAGATGGGGAAATGGCTCAACGTGTCACATTTCGAGACAGATCTGGCTTAAGCTGGATCAAAACCGTAGTGCCGATCTGATCAAGCTACAGCGTACACAAATCAGCTGCGTTGTCGGTATTCTCACTGGACACTGTCTTATAGGCCAACACGCCAGAAGACTTGGTCTCTTCTCCAACGACTTCTGCAGGAGCTGTAGGGACGAGGAGGAGGAAGAAACCATCCTTCACCTCTTATGCACATGTCCGGCCCTGTCGCATAAAAGAATGCTCCATCTAGGGTCCCCCTTCCTTGACGACCTCTGCGATCTGGCGTCCCTGGACGTCAGGAGCATCCATCGCTTTGTCAAAAGCTCCGGTTGGTTTGTTAGTCTCTGAGTGGCCTAATGGTTTGATCCTTGGTATCACAAAGGACCTTCACTGGTCTAAGTGTGTCTGCACTCTCGTATGGACAGCCAACCTAACCTAACCTAATATGAAAGCACTTAATTGTCTAGAAATACTTCTTTCAGTGAACAACTAGTCTATCTGTCCCATATAATTGCATTGGAATTGCCATATTATTTTCGTTATCACTAAATCGGCTGCCTAATATTTTTAGTTTACTAACGACCTATTAAATTATTATGGTACTTCGAGACTTCTTTTTTCGCTATAAAACTTCCTTGCATTTGTTTTTTCCAAACTTATACGTATGCTATATTTT
The DNA here is from genome assembly GCA_945910035.1 of Brachypalpus laphriformis. Taxonomy (NCBI): domain Eukaryota; kingdom Metazoa; phylum Arthropoda; class Insecta; order Diptera; family Syrphidae; genus Brachypalpus; species Brachypalpus laphriformis. The sequence goes on from OX246753.1 coordinate 44,476,906, forward strand.
AAACCTTTGTAGTTCAATATACGCTATTTTATTTGAAATCCAAGCTCGCTTTGACGAGGCGGCATTATAGTGCGTAACATGTTTTTATGAATAATGGCATTAAGAAAATATTAAAAAACAAAAGCAGCCTGGGGCCTCCGACCAAATGGTTTTGGGGTTCTGTTTTATAAGATCGAAGACTGCTACATCCGAACGCTCGTAGAACCATAGACTTTTAAAACCATAATTTAAGTAGGTGACTTAAAGCCAGTTGTGCGAACATAGTTTAACTCATGATCAGGCCTTAACCTAGTTCAAGGATATAATAGCATTTTACAAAAAAGATTGTATACGTGAAAGCAAGTTGGAATATAAAGGCTGAGCCAATAGAGGTTGTCTGTCAATTACTGTCATTTACTGAATTCAATGTGGTTGATCTTTTTGACAGATGTCAAGTACAATTTTAGTCATGGAGTCGTTTACCACGCAACAACATATTTTTGTTATTCAAATGAGCGATCTGTTAAAGTAACATTCGTGAATTTTTCGGTCAACATAATCGCCCTAGTGAGTCCCGAATTCATGCAATTGTGAAGAGTTTTGGAGAAACTGGTTCGGTATCGGGTCAAACTCCATATCAACATGCTCGGCCAGCACGTACACGCCAAAACATCACCGCTCTGAGCGAAAGTGTTCAAAACCAGCCAGGCACTTCAATTCGTCGCCGAAGTCAAGAATTAGGCCACACTTATGGCTCTTTACGTGGAATTTTAAACGTTGATCTTCATTTGCACGCCTATAAAATCCAAATTACACAACAATTGAAGCCTTTGGACCATCCTGTGGGGTTATTTGAAGAGTAAGGTCTATGCCAATAACCCAGTGATCGTTCAGGATCTCAAACATAACATCCAAACTGAAATTGCGGACTGAATTTCCGAACTTCATTAATCAATAAAGTTCTACATTGATTTCACAATAAATGTGTGTTTAATTTAATAAAAAACTTACACACAAGCTGTTGGCTCACCCTTTATATGTTCTTAAGAAGACAAAAATTGAATCTTTCGCTAATGATATCGACGTAGCTGTTACTGCATATGATTTTATTAGACATGGAGTAGATCAGTAGCTCGACAATAGAGATAGTTCAGTTGGTCTGATAACATAGGAGGACTAATATATAGTCGAAGATTGCTTCTACCCAGAGAAATAACATCTACTCGTGTAATCCCTTTCGGTGAAATGGTATCAGTCTATCGAATACGTTTGTCGAAGAAATTTTGTGCACTCGATACAACCTCAAACGACGCAGCCTGAGTGGTAGCAAGAGGGGTTCTAATAGATATAACGCAAATGAAATATAAGCAATAAGTTTAATACTTTACAAATAACGCTGATTAACAGTAAATGACGAAAACCTATAAATATCAGAGGAAAGTACCGACTCGTACGGCAACCTAACCATGAATAGAAACACATCTCGAAACACCATCCAATCCAGTTAATCCTAGAAAACACCAAAAAGTTTTTTCACGGTCCCACCTCCCGCGAGTCATCTGAGAGTATTGTTGTCACGAAAAAGCTTTTCAAAACGCCCTTCGTATACAGCACTAAAAACTGTAGGTCCCTTCCATTCGTGTGAAAAATATAACGCACACAACATGAGTGGTTGCGAGAAGCTAGGCCCTGGCACTTTAAAGAGCTGTAGCGCCAAATATAATATTTATCTATTTATTTTTATTTATCGGGCAGAATGGGTCTCCATTTAGTCTTAAGAAGTTTGAAATACAGTTATTAGGTTTAAGTCGTTTTAATGAAATATAGATTTTTTAAGAACCTTAACCTAAAAGTGTAATTATTAATTGGTATCGAAGCTAAATAGGAAAATATCCTAAAAAAAAAACAAATAAAGATTAGCAAATCTATGAACCAAAACCAAACCAGCAAGTATCTTTAATAAAAAGAGAAGAGTGAAAACTCAAAAACCAACAAGTATCTTTAATAAAAAAAGGAAGATATCCAGAGTTTTCTGTTCCAACAACGTAATCAAAAATATAAATAAAATAAAATAGTTATAAATAGCACTCTTATTCTAAAAAAAAGGAAGATTAAACATATATATATATATATATATATATATATATATATATATTTTTTTTTTTTTTTTTTTCAATTTCAATTTATTATAATTTTAAGGTTCATACATGTAAGACTTTGTCTTTTATAGTACATATAAATGGGAAATCAGTAAATTCAAATTAATAAAGTTTGGTACAAAAAGTATTATATATTTTAAATAACAAAGAAAAGACAAAAAAAAGAAGAGGAAAATGGTATATACATATTTAATGAATAGGGAAACAAGGATTGAAAGGTAGGGATGATATTATAATTAGGGCTGATCAGAGAAGTGTCTAAAGACTTCATTTCTAAAATTATTTAAGTTCGTAATTTGCTTTGTACTTGTTGGCAATGAATTCCATATGCGAGTGCTATTGACGAAGAAAAGGCGCGATGAATTCAAATAATTAAAAGTAGGAATCACAATATTGAGAGTTCTTCTCGACTGACAGAAAATAAGTTAACTGTAGAGGTAAGAAGGTGACCTTGTTTGAATAATTTTGTGCAAGAAAATACAGTTCCTCGCATTAAAATACTGTAATAACTTGCAGCCTAGGATCTTTGTTTGATATGCGGAAATATGGTCAAACCTGCGTAAGCCGTAGATATACCGAGTCATACTATTGAAAGCGACAAGTAGCCTATGTTCAGAACAGGAATCCATTCGAGGGTATATAACTTCAAAATATGATATTATGGCCATGAGCAGCGTTTTAACTAGATGAAGTTTTGTTTCAGGTGGAGTAAAATCACTAGACTGCCAAAGTTTCCTTAGTGCTCCATATAGACGACCTACAACAAAATTTACATGGTCCTTGCAGGACAAGTTTGAGGTTATTTTGTATCCAAGGCTGGTAAGAGATTCCATGAATGGTATTTTAAAATTTCCAAGGTAAAGCGAAGGAAATTGTTCCGTACTACAGCTCTTATAGAGAACAGTATAGCCTGAGTCATATGTGGATTCAACGTCAAACCGTTTGCTACTGACCAAACAAGAATGGCGTTAAGATCTTCATTTGTTCTGCATATTAGATCATCAATAAGGCCAAGAGGTCTTGATAAATAAATTTGGATAACGTCCGCATATAAATGAAACGATACGTTCTTACAAACCTTGGGCAAGTCATTTATATACATGCAAAAGAGAATTGGACCTAATATGGACCCTTGGGGTACCCCTGCCAAAATATCTCTCGCTTCTGAGATCACACCATTAACATCAACTCTTTGCGTTCTATGATTTAAATAATTCTCTATTAGGAGAGCAGCCCTGGCACTAAACCCAAAATAGGAAACAAGTTTACCACATAATACCTTGTGGTTAACTCTGTCAAAAGCCTTAGAAAAGTCAAGAAGGCATAGAACTGTCAAGCAATCATTATCAAGTTGGTGTCTTATATCATCCAGTACTTTAACCATAGCGGTAGAGCAGCTATGGTTTGACCGGAAACCAGACTGATACTGGGACAGTAGACTTGTTGATTCAAGATGCCGAACAATCTGTCCTGCAAGGATCTTCTCCGAGATCTTTGACAAACAAGGCAGAATGCTAATTGGACGGTAATCACTGGGTACCAATGGCTGTGATTTTTTTGCCACTGGTGTTACTCTAGCTCTTTTCCATAAAAGGGGGAAAGTCGATGATGTTACACTGTAGTTAATTATATGGGTAAGTATGCCCAGAAAGTAGGGAAGTATTGATTTGTTGAACCAAATAGGTATGCCATCTTCTCCCACAGCATTTGATTTTATCGTTCTAACAGTAGCAAGTACTTCACTTTCAGAAACGGTTGCAAAATCAAAATAGGACTGTGATTGACCCAATGTTTCATCGAATGGGACAGAGCTGAGTTGACTTGAGGTACTGGCAAGGAATTCATCATTCAATACGTTGGGATCAATTAAGCAGTTCAAATTTTCTCTTCTGCTTACACCAATCGCGCGTAAATTAGACCATAGCTGCTTTGAGGAGAGTCGTACGTTCAGCTTTGATGCAAAATAGTTCCTTTTCGCTAAACGAATGACCCAGGTTGTGTGATTGCGTACTTGGCAGTATAGTTCCCAATTTAGAGGAGTAGGATTACTTCTCCACCTAGTATAATGTTTACGGCGATTTTTGATTGCTACATGTGCTTCAGACGTGTACCAAGGGCAGTTCGTGTTCCGTATCCGAACTGTCTTTAGAGGTACATGCGCTTCAAATAATGCGGTGATTATTGACTGCACATAAGCAAGCTTATCATCGATGTTTGATAGATATTTGCACTCATCCCAGGGCGCGCAATATGCATCACAGGAAAGTGAGTTGATGTTTACTGACTTAGCGTCTCGGTATTGAAAAGTTAGGGGAACTTGAGAGTGAGAGAAATCAATATTGTAAGTGCAGTACAATAAGTCGTGATCTGAAAGCCCTTCAAGCGACAATTGATCTTAAAGAAGGACATAAGATGGGTTAGAAACAACTATCAGATCAAGCAGGCTAGGAGGATCATTAGGAGCATAACGCGTGGGGTATGTGTTCATGACAGTAAGTCCAGAAGCAGAGATTTCATCCAATAGTTGGGATGAGCATGAATTTGGAGCTAAAATATTTGTATTAAAATCTCCACAGATAAATATGTGTTCATAATGCGGTAAAAATTGGGACAGAGCAGTAAAAAATGGAGTGGGAGCAAAATGTCTGCTTGGATTGTAAACACATCCCAAACAACACTTCATGCTTCCATCAAATATTTCCAGAACCATGCACTCAACCTGGCTATTAGATGACTTATCTAAAACTTTGCACTTAAGAGTTGACCGGCAATACACAGCAACGCCTCCTCCTATGGTATTTGTTAGCCTATCATTACAGATAAGCGTAAAATTAGGTATGTCAAACAGGTGGTTTGAATCATCAGGCTTAAACCAAGTTTCACTTACACAAATGACATCAATTTCTACCCCATTAACTATGTGCTTAATATAGTCTAATGCGGCGCTATTGAGACTTCTAGCATTAAAATAGCACACTTTAAAACCACGATGAACACCGGAAAGAACTTTCAACATTACAGGCACAGAATCTTGATCAATAGCATTGGCATATGCGTTATTCCTATACAATCTGGTCATGGAATCTGTAAAATATTAAACATAACACCAAAAGCAAAACAACCATAAATACCAACAAATAACATTAAAAAAAGAACATTTAAGATCAGCACATTAATATAATAAATTAGAGGGGATATTAGGAGAGGAGAATGTGAGTGGAAAGAGGAGTGAGGAAAAAGTGAGTGAACAATTTTTGTTGAATACTTCATTACTTGATAAGAAAAAATTATTTGTAACATTAACATTATTTTACTCTACTAAAATATAAAAAATAAAAAAGTTTGAGAACACCTGTGCATAAATTATTTGGAGAAGCGATGGACTTCAGCGGCAACAGTTTGTTGGTCTCCATCTTCTGTAGGTTGATGTACGTGGGCAATGTCATTCAGTTGGTCGATGCTGTCAATTTGCATGGCACTATCTTCTTTGCGGCGTCGGATGTAAACAACACCACGCATGGAATAGGCTGAGAATATGTGCTTTTGGTGCTTAAGCTTGTTTGCCAGTCGAAAAATCCCTCGATAATGCGGTGTTAGGCTTTCATGAAGGAAAATGTGTTTATTTGTGACGAAGCCAATGTCGGTTTGACAAAAATTACGCGAGTTTTTCCTCCTAAAGTCAGCAAGTGTCTTCAACATCAGAAATTTGTCACGAGTCGAAAAGAATTTCACAATTATGATAGCGTTTTCCCTCTGCTTTACGCGAAAAATCCTGCTAATAGGTGGTGGTTGTTGACAGTCCAGTGTGAGACACATCCGATTAAAAATACACTTTAGGTTTTCATTGGGAAAAAATGGAATTCCAACGAGAACAGCATCGGTGGCAATGTTCTTCATCTGAAGTTCTTGGACTTGTGCCTTGAGCTCCGATAATTCAAAAGCTGTATTGCTTTCAGGGTGTTTCAGTTGCAACTTTAAACTGTTTACTTCCACTTGCAAGTCACTGATACTTCCTGAGCAGTTTTCAAAAGACGAAACCCTGTCACTGAGAATTTTAATTTCGAGGTCAATTTGGTGGAATTTTTCACTAATGCGGTCTTCTATTGTTGTGATTCTTGTGGACAAATTTGTTTCCATTAATGAAAGACGGTTGAGAATCATAATACCCTGGTCTTCAACTTGTTTAGCCAGACATGCTAGGTTGTTATTGTTATTGTCTGACGTCATTGATGCAGCCGCCGGTGATTGCACTTTCAGCGACCGTTGACTTGAGGGTGATGGTAGTGGTGAAGATGTTTGAAGAGAAAACTGTTTCAGGAGATTCTTCTCTTGACGCGTACCTTTACCGTGTGTTTGAAGGTTCGACATGGTATAGAACAAATATGTATGTACGAGTTATGCACAACTATTTTTATTTTATTTTTGCTGACTTATGCTTTAAAAGTCGAACGAAATTAATGGAAATTAGGCACTAACGTTTGCGTACTGCTTAACGCACTAGCCTATGAAGGGTATAAGTATCTGGGTGGAAGATTGACGGATTAAGACTTAAAAAAGCGCGCCGCTGTGAGAAAACACGTCTACTCCATAAGAAAGACTTATCAAGCTTTGCTTATATGGACGGAAATAATAGTGATACTGCTTCACTAAAAGCAGAAATATAAAACTTATATACAAAACTAAGCGCATTGACAGGGCTAAATACAATAGCAGATTACAATGCTGACACAATTGATGAGAAAATCAATTGTGACGAGCCATTGGACGTCATTAAATCCTTACCAGAATTTTCTGGAAAAAATAACTCTCATGTCAGTTGGCGTGATGCTGCCAATAATTTAATAAGCCTATAAACCACAGGAAGTCGGTATTTCGCCGCATTAACCATCTTGAGATACAAGATAGCACATAATGCAAATGATACCCTTATTAATCATGGTACTGTGTTAAACTTTAACGCTATTATCAGCAGACTAGGTTTCGCTTATGCAGATATACACCCAGCTCACATTATAGAGCAAGAACTTTGTGTTCTAAGACAAGGAAATATGTTCTTAATAGGATTTTATAATAAAGTTAAAACTGACTTTGCTAATAAATAAAACTATAATGACTAATGGTACAGATACATCCTTAAGAAAGAATTAAATAACGCAAATCGCCGAAATGCATTAAGAATCTTTACAACAGGGCTAAACGCTCCACTATCAAACACTAGTTTATTATTTTCTTTATCACCCGAAGATTTACCAAATACTTTGGCGAAAGCACAAGAACTAGAATCAAATAACTTAAAAGCAAACTTTGCTTTAAATTATGGATGAAACCATAATGTTCAAAGGAAATTTGAGAAGAATAATAGATTTCAGAAACCAGAACCAATGGAATTAGGAAGTACGATTCAATATTCACATAGAAATCATAACCTTAAACAATTTAACGATGATCAACTAAATAATTATTTTAATACAAAAAAAAAAAAAAAACGTATTTGACGCAACAGCTCTTTAAGTGCCAGGGCCTAGCTTCTCGCAACCACTCGTGTTGTGTGCGTTATATTTGTTCACATGAATTGAAGCGACCTACAGTCTAGTGCCGTATCGATAGGGCAATTTGTTTTGAGAATCTTTCTCGTGACAACAATACTCTCTGACGTTTGTCAGACATTCGCGAGAGGTGGGACCATGAAAAAACTTTTTGATGTTTCTGAGATTCGAACTTGGACCGCATGCGCAGTAGCGCCCATAAAATTATTTTAATAACCACCCCAATTGTCGCCCCCAAACCAATGATCAGCCTAATTATAACAAACCGAGGAAGTGCACAACTTCCTTTCAAGAATCAAAGAGTAAATAATATTAACGTAAATGCTTTTTTAGACAATCAATGGTATTACCAACATAACCCAATATTATGAAGATATTATATTCAACCGAAAAAGTATGTTTTATGGAATAGATAACTTAGAAGCAGATGTTTTAATAGATTTTAACATTATAGAAGAAGCAAACATAATCCTAGATTTCAAAAAGGAAATTTTAATTTACAAAGACATAGAAGAAAAAAATGTTATCCCTATAAGCAAAGAGCCGTAGGTTACAAGAAATTCTCTCTAAAAAAAAATACAATGTTGTTTTGGTGCTTGTTAGCAAATATTTTCAGTAACCATTATTTTTTACGTTTAAAGCCAGTTTTACAGTGTTTTTTTTATTAATAGAGAATAATTTGCTTAAATTAAATAACTTTGTTGTATTTCGAATTTATTTACCATATTATAATGCGTCCAACAGTGAACCAGCTTGTAGCAGTACAGAGTGAGCCATAGCTCAGAAGTCGGAGACACAATATATGCTCGATTTGCCCGGATTTGGAACTGTTTAAGTGTGGATGTAAAAATGATTTTATTGAAGCCGATTGAGCATGGTGGTACTTTCAGGCTCCAAAATTCATTCTTTTCGTTCAATGTCGATTTTTCGGGTATTAATGTTCATTAAAAATCTTCACCCGTCTTTTTTTTTGTTTTTGTTAGCTTATGTTTTTCTGTTTATATACAATTTCAATTAAAAAAAATAAAAATTGGAGTCCATAAAAATTGTTTTATATAATTTTGCACCATTGGTTCACTATGCACCTACAGGTGGTTCACAGAGTACGCTACTCGGTATGCATTATTAAAAACAGAAAATGTTGATTTAAATAAAGTGTAAAATTACTTTATAGGTAGCTATATAATAAATATATAATCGAATGAATCAAAGATTCATTTAAATATGTATTCTCCTATATCACTGTGTCCTGATGAGAAACGGCGAAATTGGAAAAAAGTGGTTCACCGTGGGACAGTCTACCCTACCCAAAAAGGGATAAATAAAGATGGAACCCCAAAACTAGGAGTAGTGGTTGACTATAAAAAAACTCAACAAAAAAATAGTATCAGACAGATATCCAAATCCTGATACTGATGTTATTTTATCGAATTTTCGAATATAAAGATATTTCTCCGTAATTGACTTAGTATCTGGATTCCACCAGATAAAAATGAATAAAACAGATATTGCAAGAAATTCGTTATCCGTTAATAACGGGAAATAAGAATTTATAAGGATGCCATTTGGTCTTAAAAATGCTCCAAGCATTTATCAAAGTGCAATGATATTTAAGAAAGATTATACGGAAAACTTGTCGTGTTTATATAGATGACATTATAGTTTATTCACAGAATTTAGAATACCATACAAAACATTAAAATTTCTCGCTCGATAAATCAAAATTCTATGAAGGGGAAGTTAAATTCTTAGGTAGCGTATAATATAATAAAAACAGATCGCCAAAAACAGAAACAATTCCTAATTTCTCAGTACCTAGCCTACTACATTAAGCGTAAAGCTCAGGAGCTATTTTGGAATGACAAATTATTATCGTAAGTTCATAAAAAATGATGCTTCAATAGCTAGACCAGTTACTAAATTGTTATCTGGCGAAAATGGAAGAATTTCCCAGTATATGTCGAAAAAGATACAAATAAAATGAGATCAAAATGGAATTTTAGCTTTCAGAAAGCTAAAAGACTTGTTAATCAGCCAAATCGAACTAGTTCAACCAGATTTCAATTTAAAGTTCGTCTTAACGACTGACGCATCGCATAATGCTATTGCAGGAGTTTTAACTTAAAAGGGTAAACAAATTACTTTCAAATTACTTTCATATCAAAAACATTAAATTCGACAGAACAAAATTCCAGAACTAACTATATGCCATTGATTGGGCCTTGATAAATTTGAGAAATTATCTATTCGGTGTTTTAGACTTACAAATCCATACAGATCATAAACCACTAACCTTCGAGGTTTCAACCCGCATCCCTTATGCGAAAATGTGGAGATGGCACGCATTTATTGAGGAGTTCCCTCTTTAAATAGTTTATAAACCAGGTACCACAAATGTAGTTGCAGATGCACTTCAAGTCAGTACTTAAACAATTTTTCAAATAGCTCTACAATTAACGGAAAACAACATTCAGCAGAAATAAGTGACAATTTGGATATTGAAGAAACCAAAAAACCCTTAAATCAATTCAAGCAACAAATTATTTTAAGTAAAGCAAAATTTACTATTTGCGAACAAATTAGAAATTTTGACAAAACAAGACGTATTATGGAATATGATACTCCGGAAAACATGATACGAATTCTCAAAGAATATTTAAACCAGATATTGTTGCGATTCACTGCACACCAGAAGATTTATATTATACGAAGTAAAGCAAAAATTAAAAGAAACAATTAGTAACAAGTTTTTATGTACCAAAATGTTCCCGATACATGTAACAAATAAAGAAGACCATAATAATATAGTATTGTAAAAGGAACCCATAATAGAGGACATAGAAATTATAAAGAAGATATCAAACAAATTTATGCTTCTTATTATTGGCCAGAAATGAATACACAATTTAAAGAATATGATAGACATTATGAAATCTGTAACAGAAACAAGTACGATTACCATCCACAAAAAGAACCAATTGGAGAGGCTCCAATTCCTATGAAAGAGGTACACATAGATATTTTTTTTCGATCAAAAATTAAGATTTATAACTTGTATCGATTCATATTCGAAATTTATCATCATAAAATTAATCAATAAATATTACAAATTTAATTTATTTATTTTTATCTGTGTATATAGACTTCACTCTTCGCCACCTAATTTGGTTTTAGAGGAATTTTCAAACTTTCTGGCTAATGAACCATCTGGAAATCTTGTCATCTTAGGTGACTTTAATCTAGATATTTTAGTCTCTAATTCCATTTCGGATTCTTACCAAGCGTTCATGGCTGAACATGGATTTGTATCCTTTGTTGTTGAACCTACCAGACCAATTTCAGGCACCTGCCTTGACCATGTTTTTGCTCGTCTTGAAAATATTGCTGTGGATTTCCTTGCTGGTATTAACTTGTATGACGGGAATCTTTTTTGAAAACATGAAACGTAGGAACCCTTTCGTATCATCACAGGCCTTTTTTGATAAAATTAACTTTCACGAATTGAACGATAGGCTACGCTATGAATATTTGGACAGAGTTTATGTTGAACAGAATGCCTCCTTAGCATATGATATTTTTCTTAGCATTTTAAAACATTATTTAAGTTTATCCACTTCCACTTTAACACAAAAAAAAATCGGAGTATCGCCTTAAACCTTGGATAACTCGTACCCTTATTAAACAAATAAATCTAAAGCACGAATTAAAAAAAGAAATTTGAAACATCTACTGAATAATAACTTAAAAAGTCGTTTTAACAAGCTGTGCAAAAAATTAAATAAGGAAGTTAAAAACGCTCGGGAAAGCTATTATCATTTGAAAATACAAGCGGCAAGTGGGAATCTTAAGAAAGAGTGGCGTTAACAGTATTGTTAGTCGAAAAGTTTGTTCTATCACAAATCCCATCATACTTAAAAATGGTAGTATTAAGATTTCAAATCCTTTGGATATAGCCAACGAATTCAGTAATTACTTTGCTTCCATTGGACAAACTTATTTTTCCGGTAGTACACAAACTTCTTGTATCTGTTGCACTAAGCCCAGTACTGAAGGCAATGATTATAGAAACCGCTTTGTTTTTGAGCCTATTACGGGATTTGAATTACCAAAAACCATTAATTCTCTTCCTAATTCCAAATCTCATGGATATGATGAAATTTCGAATTTGGTTCTAAAGAACATTGGACCCAAATTTAGTAGATATTTTGTCTTACCTTTTTAATTTAAGCATTATGTCTGGTACTTTTCCCTCTGCACTTAAATGCGCTGTAGTGATTCGTTTATTTAAGAAGGGTATCAGGGCAGACAAATCAAATTATAGACCAATTTCTCTGTTGCCTTTAATCTCAAAAGTGTTGGAATAATGAATTAAAACGAGAATTTTAGCCTATCTTAATCATACAAATTTGCTTAGTCCTATGCAGTTTGGTTTAGGAATGGTTTCTCCACTGAGGATGCTGTGTTGGATTTTTGCTCTATTTTATACAAGGGGTTAGATAACAAAAATTTTTGCGCTGGCCTTTTTGTGGATATAACTAAGGCGTTTGACATGGTTGATCATGAAATTCTCTTAGATAAATTATATAAGGCCGAATTCAGAGGGTTCATATATAATTGGTTTGAGTCTTATCTTAAAGATAGAATGCAATACGTAAAAATTGGCAGCAATATAAGCAGTTCAAAAACCAATAGCTTGGGGGAACCCCAAGGTTTTGTACTTGGCCCAATTTTATTTCTTATATACATAAATTCCTTATTTGCTCTTCCTTTCGTGGGTAAAACTAAAGCCTTTGCCGACGACCTTGGAATTGCACATTGTTCAGTCATTTCGTTAGACTTAATTGCTGACATAAACCAAGACGTTTTCTTACTAAGATGTTGGTTTGCCAATCATAGACTTATTGTTAGTAGCAAAACTAAGTTAATGTTTTTCAGTCTTACTGAGCAGGAGTATCCCGACTCAGATATAATATTTCATTCTCATGACTGCGCGAGTCACGACTTGCTGAACAACCAATGCCGAATCCAAAGTGGTCAAACTTTCAATAGAAATGCTGACTGCAGTATTGATTGCTTCAAGATTGAAAGTGTAGATAGTTTTAAGTACCTTGGTGTTACCATAGACACAAATTTGAACTGGTCCAAACACATTCTTTCTTTGAAAAAAAGATCTTCTTTATTCTACTCGTTCTCTCTTCCGCCTTAGAAAGTATTGCTCTCTTAACACTTTGAAAGGGGTTTATTATGGTTTATTCCAATCACGATTGCAATATGGACTTTGCAGTTGGGGTGGTGCTTACCTTAGCAAACTACAGCAATTAACGGTCTCTCAAAAATCTGCAATTCGAAATGTTTGTAATTCGCACCGTTCAGCACACATAATGGACCTATTCAGGACCTTGAAAATTCTTCCTTTGCGTCATTTATTTTATTTTAAGGTTCTGAAGGTCTTCTTTATTAGAGGCGGGTATCTGAATAGTCCAATTTCTGACTTACATAGCTTACGTAGCCATTCAAACTTTGTTGTAAATGCTCCTGCTTTTCGCACTACAAGTTACAGAAACTTTTACTCTACTGTTTCATGCAAATTATTTAACACTCTGCCCTTGGAAATTCGGTCCATAAGAAATTTATCCCGGCTTACAAAAGTAATTAAATCATGGCTTCTTGGTTTTAATCATCACGAAATCGAAACCCTGTTGCGTTTTTCAGTTTAAAAAGATAAATAATATAATGATTTGCTCAATTGCTTAACTAAGTAACTATTTCTGCCATTTCTAATCAGTTTTTGATTGTATCACTTTTTTATTTGTTAAAGATAAATTTTTACTCTTCCTCACTTACTGGAATTTAAAAAATGTAATTTCTGTTTATCTACCTTCGTACACCCTACACAAAGTAAAATTTATTAAAATGTGGCATCACATCTATTTTTATTTTTAAATAAAGATGTCATTAACTATTCTATATGTATTAATTTTACATTGAATTGTAAACTTGTTCTGCATACATATGAATAAAGAAAATTGAATTGAAATTGAAATTGAAGACCTCCAGAAGTTAAAAAAGCATCAGTTGATAACGAAACAGGGCTTACGACAGCACAATTGGAAACATGAATACAGAGGCTAAATGTTCAACTACACTTTTGCAATCAAAAACAAAGTACCACAAATGGACAGGTAGAAAGATTAAATTCCACAATTTTTGAGATAGCTAGATGTTTAAAACAAAAGTTTCGTCTAGTCAGTGACTTAGAATCAATTTAAAGAGCTGCTTAACAGTACGATAAAATAATATATTCCGCAACGAATGAAAGACCCTGTGAAGTTTTCTTTAAAAAAAATACAACATGATAATTTAGAACAAAGACTTTTATTAGCCCAGGAAAATATGTTAAAAAAAACAACGAAAACAGATATATAAAGACCTTATAAACCCAATGGCAAGGATTGTGGGAAAAGGAATAAGCTCCAAGCAAAGTATAAGAAAGTAAAAGAAGACTTAGGAAACAAAGTAAGAATTTATAAAAATAATAGATTAATTCATAAGGATAATATGATATTAAAACGTAGATATGAATTTAGGAGAACAAAAGCATTGTATTTATTTATTCGTTATAAAATTGTTCACCTAGGTTGTCGCCCAATTTGAAGTAAGAGTACAGAAATTTGATAACTTTCTTATATCTTTCTACTGAAACAAACACGTCAATATCGACAGCTCTTCATTGCTGTTACGGTCTTCGAGAGTGTTCTTTTCCATTAAATTCTGGAAATATATTGAAACGTGCATTTTATGGTTAAAAGTCATTAAAGTTCGCTTTTAGTGTCCCCCAGTAAATTTCAAATTATTACTCATCTGTTATAGAACATAAAATTATTTTCACTTCACAATTTTCCTTAGCTAAATCCCGACGAAGTAGTAACTCAGTTTATTCCATTCTTTCGAAAAAGAAAAATAACACTTCCCAACAGCTCCATCTTCTGATTAAGCCCCAGCGAATTCCAAATGAAAAAGCATTTTAAGCAGTCGAGGATAAAATGCAGACCAACAAAGAGCATCCTCATCATTTCGTTGTCCACTCAAAATTTTCCCCAAAAAGCATCCAATTTTCAGATAATCCTTAGTGATTCACTGCAAACCTTCGGGATACTTTTCTGATGCGCACTCACAAACCAACCAAAGCAGATATACAAAACAATATAAAATCTCTATCTCACTTTAATTCCACATTTGAATGGAAATGTAAATAAAAAAGAATGTCAAAGCGAGTGAAACCGGCTCTTATATCACATCTATCTCCATGGAGACAGATGGAATGTATACGATAAAATGAGAAGAACCGTCCACAAGTCCTTGTTTAAACATCCAGAGGGTATAAGCCGCAATAATACCATTCACAATCCTTTACGAACCCCAGAATAATGTAAATAATGCAAAGGACTATGTTTGTTGGCCATGTGGCGGCGGGGTAAGTACAATCGGAGAACCTTTAATTGGAGGATACAAGGAATGTAATTAAGTAGATTTATTTATTGTTTTTGTAAAAATGGATTCAATGAAAAGATGTGTAAGTACATAAATGAAACATCTTGCTAGCTTTCAGTTGAATTAAATTTGTCTAGAGACTGGGTGCGATACACATATGTATTTCGAAAGGAATTTCATCAGAAGTCATCCTCGCTTTCTAATAAATTTTGAAATGAAATTAATTTTCATTACGAATAGAATTTTAGTGAATTTTACAACTTGAAGCTAAACATAGTGCTTGCCCAATACAGAGATTCTTCTAGTTTCCTTTAAAAAAAAAAGTTGCACCCGCTTTCAATTGGGTGCAAATTCTACAGATTGTACAACACGTCTACCCTTATCCTATAATTTTAAAATGCAATCCTGCCACCAGCATGGTGCATGATACTTGTTTAAGAGAAAGGATACTAAAGCTCCTCTTTGATTTGTGCAAAAGTATTTGCATAACAGAAACAAAAGCAGATACAAATACTCCGAGGATATCAACTTCCCTCGCCTGCAGATGAGCAAAGGAAAAAAAAGAAGAAAGACTGTAGATAAGTCTTCCAGTATATCGCTGGTACGCTCAGGGAAAACTGAATATGCACAAGATGTAGTCTTCTACGAGTACATAGACGACACCGAACCGCATATTAAAGATAGTTACCGGAGTATGCAAATAAATTGATGCCATACGAGATTTGGTTCTGTTTCACCATATTATTCACTTAGGTACACATCCTTTCCCACATCGATGTACAACGTTGAGGTTTGCTTGATGTATAGATACATTATACATCTAATGGTAGTGGAAATGTAATTTAAATGGTAAACATGGAGGCAAATGATATCTTACTAGAGTCAGTCATGATAAGCTGATGTGGGAATCATAAAATTGTCTTTAAAGTTTAAGGAGATAAATTTGGATTGAGACTCTTTGAGTATGCTTACTTGCGATCAGAGCAATTTAAAGACTACTCGTTGCAGAAGACTTGTAGGATATGTCCTTTTTTGTTTCTCCTCTTAACTTTCACATGGAATTGACAACCGAAAGATCGATGAGTTACACATGGTACCATACTTAAACGTCAAACAAGACCACTTATAAGTGTCAACAGCAAAACTGCTAGACGAAGGTACATACTTGAAAATTCGTACAGTTATTGCTTATTTTGCCTAGATTTGTGATTAGAGGGGATTTTCTAAAATTCAAAATCTAAGTACAAGGTGGCGCAAAATTAATCATCCAATTTTGTTTTTGAATTACTTTTTTACTGAATGAAAAAAGTTATTTTGATTGATGAAAAATGAAAATTCTTTCTGTTAAGTGGAAAAGATGATATCCGCCAAGTGACTGCCGCCAGTGTTGATACACATTTGTGCCCGTTTTATCGCATTTTCCATGACTTTCCGCAAGATTTCCGGTGATAACTATTCGCATTCCTGTCGAATTTTCTCCTTAAGGGCTGCGATTGTCTGAGGCTTATTGGCATAAACCCGCGACTTCAAGTAGCCCCAAAGAAAGAAGTCTGGGATGGTTAAATCGGGCGATCTTGCTGGCCATGCCAAATCGCCAAAACAGAAGATTACGCGACCAGGAAACGCTTCCTTCACAATATCCATTGTGGCTAGTGCTGTGTGTGTGGTTGCACCGTCTTGTTGAAACCACATGTTCACCAAGCCCCGCTCATCCAATTTCGGCAGTAAGAAATCGTTTATCATTGCCCTGTGGCGTTCGCCAGTAACAGTAACCGTATTGCCGATGGCGTCTTCAAAAAAAATACGGCCCAATCGCTCCTCCTGCGTGAACGCCGCACCACACAGTGGCTTGGAGTGGATTTAATGGCTCTTCGTGCATCACACGCGGATTTTCAGTGCCCCAGAAATGAAGGTTTTGCTTATTGACGCTTAAGGGGCAATGCGCCTCGTTGCTCATGATGATTTTCGACACAAAGTCGTCATCTTCGTTGTTGAGATTGAGGATGGCTTGACAGTATTTCGCACGCGACTGACGGTCAGGAAGCATAAACCGATGCACTGCTTGCACTTTGTACGGGAACATGTGTAAGTCTTTCACTAAAATTCGCTGTCGAATGGTTGATGTTTCTTCGTTCTCAGCGACATCGGCAGCCACAGCCGCGATATTCTCGGCCGAACGACAAGTTCGGTGGCAGCCACGCCCTACATGGTCTCCTGTAGTTCTAGTCTGTTCGAATCGAGTAGCTAAGCGCCGAAATGTTTGCCCAGTTTGCGCGACACGATTAGGAAATTTTTTATTTTTTTTTTCATTTGCCGAGAGCAGGTGAAAAATCTTCCAAAGACACCATAAGGCCCGACCGCGCGTGCTTATTTTTACTCACTAAAAAAACACCTCTCTTCAAAATTAATACTACAACCAAGCCAGTGCTTATCCAGCAGTTTTATTTTCGCTTACGAGAATCGTTATTCTAGAGAAAGATGATCGTATGTGATTAAAAATAAATGTAGCACTTTAGACAGGTTAAATTCCAAATTAGGAAATTGACGTCGAAATTCACGCTGTGCTAACACCACCGACCGATTATTGGTAAAAAAAATCGACACAATTATTCCACGCTCTTGCGGAGTATACCGCTCCATTGCTTATCTGTTTGTATAATGCAGCTGTCTAGTTCACAAATGTCAAATATGATTGACGTACCACGCCATTTGCAAAAATTATAACATCTTCCGATAGGGTGATTAATTTTTGCGCTTACGCCGCCGATGACATTGACATAGTCGGAAGAACTCAGCGGGGCATTTGTCAGTATCGAGATCGAGGCAGCAACGATGGGTTTAGCGGTCAATGAAAACAAGAAAGGACACCCAACATCGGCGTCTTGGACAGAAAGCCGCAATAGACAGATATAATTTTGAGGTAGTAAAGGACTTTGTCTACCTAGGGCCTATGGTGAGCTCCGCAAATGACATCAGTGGGTAGATCAAGCGAAGAATAACTCTTGTCAATCATTGTTTCTGTGAACTAAGAAGGCAACTGAGTAACAACGCCCTATCTCGAACTACTAAGGTAACTCTTTATTAAACACTATTCATTCCAAATCTGCTGTATAGAGCTGTATGGGCTTTGTCAAAATCGGATGAGGATGCCTTTTTTCCTATCTATTTTCTCCGCAATATTACCCTATTTTTAAATAAAGGAAAAAACACGTATTATTGAAAATAAACACGAATTGTCGTTTTAAAAAAATCTTGCTTTAATAATAATGTTTTATTCAAGGAAAAAGAAAAACAAGAAACGAAAACTTCATTCAAAACTTAAAATAATACACGATACTAACTAAAAACTAATAACAAATGACAAAACAAAAAATAACTTAAGGCTTAATAAAACAAATTAACACATACATATGGTATGTCAATAAGACCACAGCTATTCATTAAACGTTTTAAAAAAAAAACATAAATAACATCACATAATTGACCCTCTACATATAATAGATACATATTCAGCCTTATCGAGGTATCCGTTCGGAAAAAAATCCCTCCCTAGTATCCGTTTTCGAAAAGAAATTTTCAACGTGTATTAACGCATGGACTTGACATAAAACATGAATTTAGGTAGATGAAATTCGAAATGCACAGTTCGAAAAACATTTACTTCACCCTTTATATTGAACAACTTTTCCGCAATTCCGTTTCGATAAGATACCTCGATAAGGCTGATATTCTACTTTTATAGGTACATCTTGGAATTGTGAAGCTTAAGACATTCCTTCTAAACTTCATGTTCAACGCAATTAGATTTTTTTTAGCAAAATCTTTGTTTATGGAATTCCGCACAGTATAGGATGAAGAAGTTTGTTTCTTAATAGTTTTATTTAAATTAACAGCAAAGAAAACACGTTCAGCTCCTGCTCCACCGTGCGGAAAACAGAAAATAAATTCTACAAATTCTCTGAGTTTTGGCAACATATCCATTTCAGCAGCTATATTTGTTGATAAGAGGGAGGCAAGAGGGCAAAGGACGAGAAATGATATTTTAAGGGCGCGGAGGTGGAAATAGTTAAGAAATACAAATATTTAGGCCTAATAATGACATCGGGACTCTCTATGATGGAACAACTTAGAGAACGAGAGGCAATAGCTAAAACGTGCTTGAATAGCACCTGGAAGAATTTCATTAGGAAAAAGCACGTAAATTTCTCAGCCAAATTTAAGCTATTTAACGCTGTAATGAGAGCTATCTATACCTATGCCTCTCAAGTTTGGGGGTCTTCAAATTTCAGCGCGGCTGACAAAATACAACGGTACTTCATTAAAAAAAATGTTTCGACTGCCAGACTTTACACCAAACTACATTCTGAGCCTAGAAACAGGAGTGCTGATTTGCATCTGTACACGATAAGGCTTCACATGGACTATATTCACAAAACTATATTTAAATATGAGATAACTCGCTTACCACATACACTCTCAAAACAAATTATGAAGGAGCAAATGTACTGAATGGAAGACTAGTGTAACATAGCAGAAGACGCTGGAATAAGATGGTTGGATAAACATCTAACTGAAGATGTTTGGAAAACTAATATAAATAACCCCACAGGCGGATCAGTAGAAATGCGGTGAAGTGATAGGGTTGTGATCCCTTGTTTTCGGATCATAGCCTCGCTGATAAAATAAAGAAGAAGAATATAAATAAGACGTTAGAGAGCCTGACTAAATCCGGCAATAGGGTACTCGTATTTTGATGACGTATATGACAGACAGCAGTGTTGAGGTCTTGCAGATCAAATGCAATTCCTTTTGATGTAATTGACTGCGGAGGTGACGAATTTGAGATCCAAAGTTGGAGCGACCACTTAGCATCATTCTTACAAGCGAAATGCCCTTTAGCTATAATGCATGTTGAAAATTTTGGATGAAAAACTTAATTCTGTCTACCACAAGCCTTCGTTTTTTGGTCAATATGTGTCTTCACTAATTGAGCCAAAAAGACAAAAAAAAAAGAAAAAAAAAACAATAAGGAAGACTACCATTAGCCCACAGAAACTAGGCCGTTTATACACTGGGGGACTACCCAGCATGGCTTGGAAAGCTGAAAACCTTCTCCACCTTACACAATTTCTGACGCGAGAACAATCACGACAATTCTACGGAAAGCTGGCAGCTGGAGACATTGAGGAAGGTTCCGGTGAACCTACGAGTAGCAAGAAATCCTACATGTAATGTAATTGCCTGATAACGAAAACGGAGACCTTTCATATTGAGGTACGCAATTACACTATCACCCCTATCGTGAAATCCGGCAGGGGGAAAACGTGGAAAACGTTCGAACTGGATTTTTCCCGAACAAAATGACATTTCTCATCCGCATCGAAATCATTGCGGATTTCGGGCTTGGCTGCTGCACGTCGTCTTCTTTGTTTGCAAAAATGTAAGTGAAATTAAAACAAACAAACAATTTTTGTTTACATATAAATTACAGGAAAAAAACTACAACTGCTTTATTCAGCCGACAATTTTTGATAAGCCTATGCAATATTGAACCTTATTAAAATCAGGAATAAATAAAAAATATTGTTCCTAGAAACATACATTTCACCTGGAAGTTCCATGAAATCATCCACTGCTGCTCTTAACCTCTGTCGTACTCTTCTCTGGGAAGACCGCTCATCTTCTTCCTCTTCTGCTTCCAAAAACAGATCTATCCTGTCCATTTGTGTGCTTTATTTTTATTTTAATCACTTTTTAAAGAAATTTTTCTTTTACGAAACGAATGTAGCTACACAATTTTTATTGACAAATAAAAGACAGGTGCTTGACAGTGAAACTACATTTCCCCAATGCCTGTGGGTAAGGAGACGTTCTCGGCGGATTCCACGGTAGCAGTAGAAAATGAAAGGGAATCGAATGGAGGGATGTATATATTGTTCATTTTTTTTCCGATTTTTATTAATAAATAGACTACTTGGCAATCTTACAATTCCAAACTAATATTCTCTCTTTTTAAAAAAACAGTACACATATCAGTATTATTGAAATTCTCTCTACGTAAAATGTTTTGATTATATCCTCCAACTTTAATTAGTTTTTCTAAAGAATCATATTTCTACTGCCACAGTGCCTCTTTATCAACAACTTCTGAGTTTCTTTCGGTTGAACTTCTTTCTAAATTGCTAGAGCGTGAGCCCAAAGGACACGAATTTATAATGACTCATTTGCATACACTCGTAATCAGTTTGAGTGAACCTTTGGCATTAATAGAACCGAGCTGGTAAACAGGTAAAAGGAATTCATGACAAAAAATACCCCAACTTATGAAGAACTCCCCAGGCGAAGTTATTCATTTAACTTTCTTGTGATTCGAATCAAATTTAGTTTTGTTGGGAAAAGTCATTTTCCCAAGTTCTTCTTAACGATATTGATAATTTTGTCGGTATACAATAACTTTCTGCTGGAAATCGTTTAAGTAGAATTGAAAGAAATCGATATAATTTCAGCGGGGCTTATTTGTTGCTCTATAGTAGTTTTATGACATTTTATACAGTCCTTACTACGAGAATAGCGCCATTAATATATTCAAATATTTTCGTAAATATGTTTAATTTGGTAGCTGGGGCAAGTACTTTAAGCATATCAAAGAAAAGAAATTATGGTTATACACTAAAACTACGCAAGCGTTGCTGTTTTTCAAAAATATTGAAGCAACCGCATGATCTTCTCTTGTTTTATATCTTCAGAGTACTTGCTACCACATATCAAATGATGCCTTTTTTATACATATATGCGGACTTTATGTCTTTGTAGGTATTTGAGGAAAAATAGTGGCGCTATTCTGTTAGAAGGGTTTGTTGATAAGAGTTTTGTAATTTTATTTGAATTGAATTCATAATATCATGGGATATAATATAGTTCGCACCCTTACGCCGCATTCTGGATAATGTAGAAGGTGGATGCAAACAAAACACGTTAAGAAAGAAAATGAACTACGAAACCAGATCTTCTGGCTATCGCAGTTCTTCCTCCCATTCATTAGCGCTAGAGATTTTAACAGATATCACTGCCTATGATGGTGTCAAAAAGATGGTACCAATCAAATGGCCTGGTGTTCAATCCCAAGCACAGATGCTGTAACGCTGCACTATATTTCGCAAGTTAGTTAGAAAATTATATTATTATAGCATTTGCAAACTTATTTAACCTAACAGCAAATAAGTTTAACCAAAACCCAAATATATTTAGCCCTTTAACCAAAGAACAAATATATTTAAACCAAAAGAAAATCAATTTAACCAAGACACAAATTTATTTATTTATTTATTTAGTTTAGCTTAATACAAGCAAGCTTAAATCTAAACTTAAGAACTAACAACGAGGGACCTTAACTCTAAGCTTAAAATTTTTTTTTTTTTTTTGTTTTTTTTTTTTTTTTTTTTATTTCTTCTTTTTTTTTTTTTTTGTTGGGCCCCTAGGGGCCCACACATTTTTTTTTAAACTAGGTCTTAAAAACTATCTTAAAAACTAGAGAGGGAACTGGGACTGGTTAGTTCATGAAAAGGTGTAGAGGGACTTTCTAAGGGCGGATAGACTCGAATGAAAGTCTAGGGTGTTCTGTGAGTTATTTGCCAGGCGTAACATTCTGGAAATTGGTTCGAAATTTCCGTAGTTGGTGCGGTGGTGAGGCAGAAGAAAGAGCGGTACGGACCTGAGGTTTCGAGGGTTAGTGCGAAGGGATATCATTTCCAGTAGTGCGGTGGAATCGATCATACCGGTTAATAATTGGTGCACGAAAAGTATGTCAGCGACTTCGCGACGTTTTGTAAGGGTTTGCAGGTTAATCAATTTTAGCCGGTCTTCATAGGGAGGTAAGATATAGTTGTCGGCCCATGGGAGACCGCGAAGGCAAACCGGATAAACCTACGCTGCACAGCTTCGATTCTAAGGGAGTGTATGTTGTGATAGGGTGACCAAACTTGGCTGGCGTATTCCAGGAATGGTCTGACAAAGGTGATATAAAGGGATTTAGAAACGTAAGGGTTTAAAAATTATTTAGACCAGCGTTTTATGAAACCGAGAGAAGAATTGGCCTTGTGTACAATATGATCAATGTGGGAACGGAGGTTTAGCTCCCTGTCACAAATAATATCCAAATCGCATATAGAGGAGACTGAGGGAACGGGCTCGCTAAGAAAGTAATAGGTTCTGAGGGATGGGGGGAGGAGTTTACGAGAGAATGTTATGGATTGACATTTGGCGACGTTAAGTTCTAGAAAGTTTTTGTCGCACCATGTGTGGAATGAATTTAGGTCGATTTGAAGTAAGAGAGAATCGGTGGGGGTAGATATTACCTTAGTGATTTTCATATCATCCCCGTAAATAGACAGATCAGAGTCTTTTATGACGTGACCAACATCGTTTATAGTTAAGACAAAGATCAGCGGACCAAGATGACTGCCTTGAGAAACCCCTGAAGTGGCGTTAATGGGGTCAGAGACTGAAAATCTAAAGAGAACCCTGTACTGGCGTTTTTCTAGGTACGATCTCAGCCATAAAATGAAAGAGGGTAGGAAACCGAGGGCTTTAAGTTTAAGGTAAATTGTTAAGTGACAGATTTTGTCAAAGGCCTTTTAACTTTATAATTATATAAAAATGTAGAAGCGGTCGCCATCGCGACCTGCGAATGCCCAAACTGCGAACAAACCATTTTTAGCATATTTATAAACACGCCATGGGCAATTTTACTATTCCAAATCAACGGAGTTTAATTTATCTATCGATTAATATATAAAAATCTAAATTGTAGTTGGTTTCTGCGAAGAAATTAACAATTCGCCGATTTTTCCGCGAATAAGCGAATGATTTTTGCGAACTGTCAACTTTTATTCACATTCCACACATGTAGGACGCAATCCACATTCGACCAAAACATTCGCGAGAGTTTAACCTCATAATTCTTTTGTTTTAGACTAAAACATAAATTATGTAAAAAATGATGGCGTCATCCACATAATTCAAACTTAAGAAACCGTTTCAAGAGAATCTGCCAGCATGTTAAGAAAGAAGTTCGGTTAAGTCGTGATTATTACTATCAGAACAAGTTAAGAAGCTCACAAGGGAAGGAAGGAAATTATAAATTCTATGGTAAATAGAAACGATAGAGATCATTCTAATGTGATTTCTATATATGGCGAGAATGTAGATATCTCAGATCCTGAGGGAATAGCAAATGAGTTAAATAATTACTTTGCTACTGTTGGCCGTAATTCTTTTCCACCACTAGATTCTTTGTCCTGTAACTGCGGTACTAGCTACAGACTCTCAAATAACACCTCTAGTCCAAATAGCTTCTATTTTGAACCTATCTCTGGTGTTGAGCTTTTAAAAGAAATACGATCTTTAAAGATTTCACATTCCTCGGGAAATGATGGTATTTCGAATTTTATTTTAAAAAATATTGCGTGTAACATCATCGATGTTCTAACACATATTTTTAATTTGAGTGTTAATTTAGGCATCTTCCCTGAAGAACTAAAATGCGCAAATGTTATACCTCTATTTAAAAAGGGAAATAAAAAAGATAAATCGAACTATCGGCCAATATCGTTGTTGTCCTCCATTTCAAAAATATTTGAAAAAGTCATTAAAAGTAGAATCTTACATTACTTGCAGAGAATACATTTCTTTAGTGCATTGCAGTTTGGATTTAGGGCTGGCCTTTCTACCGAAGATGCTCTTCTTGATTTTTGTTCCATTATACAAAAAGGTTTAGATAAAAAAAAAAAACTGTGCGGCACTTTTCGTTGACATAGCAAAGGCTTTTGATATGGTAAACCATAGTATTCTTTTGCAAAAGCTTTATAATGTTGGTTTTCGTGGTTTCTTTTACAGCTGGTTTGAGTCTTATTTGTATAACAGAACCCAAAAAGTGAAGATTCATAATATTTTAAGCAACTCGAAAGTTATAAATCTTGGGGTACCCCAAGGGTCAGTACTTGGTCCCATTCTGTTCTTAATTTATGTAAACTCAATCTTTGAACAGCCCTTCACGGGGAAAGTTAAGGCTTTTGCCGATGATCTTGCAATTGCATATGATTCATCTAGTCCCTTAAATTTATGCTGTTAAATAAACCATGATGTTAATTTGTTAAGGAGATGGTTTTCAGATCATAAGCTTATTGTTAGTCAGAAAACAAGACCAATGTTTTTCAGTCTTGGAACAAAGACGCTTACGGATGTGAATGTTATGTTCCATGCTCCCGATTGTACTAGGCACATTTTATGTAACAATAATAGTTGCGTAAAATGTGGTTCTGTATTCTTTAATCCTAATGTCGCCTGCAGTGCTAACTGTTTTAACGTTGAGGAAGTAGAACATTTTAAATATCTAGGTGTTACAAAAGATCAACATCTAAGCTGGACAGAGCACTTTGCAAACTTAAAGCAGTATCTACTTTCTTCAATCCGCTGTTTTTACCGCCTTAGGAAATTTTGTACTAATAACAAATACAAAAATAGTATACTATGCAATTTTCCATTCGAAATTAGAATATGAAATCTGTTGTTGGGGCGGTGCTTATCTAAATAAATTACAGCAATTGATTGTTCTTCAAAAATGCGCTTTAAGAAAAATTTGTAATACCGCCCGCTTAGCTCACACTATGGAACTATTTCGTCTGACGCAAATTCTACCAGTTCGTCACTTATTTTATTATAAGGTCCTAAAGATATTTTTCTTGAGAGCTGGTTATTTGCAAAGCCCTATATATGATGCATATAACTTAAGAAGTACTTCTCGCTCTGCTGTTATCCTACCTGCTTTTCGGACTACACATTTTAGAATTTCCTTTTCCAACGTATCTTGCCAATTGTTTCAGAGGCTACCTGAAAATATTCGTGTCATTAGAATCTTATTTGCGTTTTTGAAAAGTGTGAAATCATGGCTTTTTGAATTTAATATTAATGAAATTGAAGTTCTGTTACGCTACGTTGTTTGATTCTTTTTGTGATGTACATTTACTTAAATATTTATTATTATTCGAAGATTGTGAATTGCTACTTACTTCGTATTTTTTCTTCTTCTTACTTTGCTTTCTGTTTTATCGTTTTTTTTTTTTTTATTATAATTCTTTTTCAAAGATGTATTTAAAAAGAATTTTTAATTGTTCACCCCACTATGAAATATTGTATATAAAATGTGGCATTAACCCTATTTTTTCTCCAAAGAATAATATGCCATTAACTTTTTTTCATTAAATTAAATTATTATATTATTTGTTGTTATATTTAAGTTATTAGAAAATTTGTTAATGAAAATCATGAATAAAAAATTTAATTAAATTGAATTGAATTTTGTTCTTGGTGGGTAAGATCGTGGTTGAATTTATCGAAAGAAGGTGAGATATTACATTCTCAATGAAAGTCACCCTATGTACTTATGCATTTTTCACGTTTAGGCAATTAGTTACAAAATGAATAACAACTAAAATTCGCGGATTGCCGCGACCAAATAAAAAAGTAGCTGTGAAAGAAATGCCAAAATTAGCGAATATTCGACCTTAAAGGTCGATTCACAGCTCAGCGACCTGCGAATGCCCAAACTGCGAACAACCGGTTTTTAGCACATTTATAAGCACGCCCTTAGCAATTTTATTATTCCAAAAGAAAGGAGCTTAATTTATCTATCGATTAATATATAAAAAGTTGAATTGTAATTAGTTTCTGCGAAGAAATTAACAATTCACCCATTTTTCCGCGAATAAGCGAATGATTTTTGCGAACTGTCAAATTTTATTCATATTCCACACATGTAGGACGCAATCCACATTCCCGCGACCGAAACATTCGCGACAGTTTAACCTCACAATTCTTTTGTTTTGTTCTTGGTGGGTAAGATCGTGGTTAATTTATCGAAAGAAGGTAAGATATTACCTTCTGATTGAAAGCTACGCTATGTATTTATGGATTTTTCACGTTTAGGCAATTAGTTATAAAATGAATGAAAACTCAAGTTCGCGGATTGCCGCGACCAGATGAAAAACTAGCTGTGAATGAAATGTCAAAATTGGCGAATATTCGCTTATTCGCATTCGCAGGTCGCTGAGCTGTGAATCGACCTTTACTGCTCCGTATCCTTTGCGCTTCTTGTATTTCTTCCAAAGTGTGTGGGAATTCGTTCCAATCATTCGCATGGCTTGCGATTTCTGCTGTTACTTGTTATAGATATAGTTGATTGATGTACACCAATATCTTCACCAACTCCTATTTGAAATCCGGGTTCTCCTATATAGCGCAGAATGATTCTCATTTTTTGTTCATTCGTCAGAGCACCACTGCGTGTTTCCAGGGTCGGCCCTAAAATCTTCACTAAATCGGTACAGCTGACGAAAATATTCACCAACACACCTTCTACTTTCATGAATACGATTTGGAACGACATTTACCTGAACCATAAACAACTGAGCTTCCAACCAATATAGCAAATCTTTCTCTCTCTCTCTCTTTCTCTCTATCTATCATTTCCAACACCCGCACTGTGCAAAAACATGTTAAGAATATTCATAACCACTTGAGAGTGTAAATTATAAAAAAACGCAAACTCTCAAGTCATTCAATTACTTTTCTAACACCGTCCCTAGAGCTCTTCAAACGCACAATCTTGAATTGATTATGCACTGAAATTGGGAAAGTAATCCCTGATACTAATAAATTCTAGGGCTAATAAATTTCACCGAAAGTTGTAACGGAAGGGTCAGCCGGTTGTACGCCGATTGAAAGTAAAAGGTGTCAGATAGAGTACCGCGCTAAAGGGCACGGTCACCTGGATGACTATTGCGCACAACCCGCAACGACCTAAACCTTCCGCCCCTCAAGCCACCCTTATGACTCCAAGCCACATGACTCTTGGAGCCAGTCCGGGCAACAGGGACGGAAGGGTGTCCGAGTCTCCACAGCTGTAGGCATGCTTGCTCCCGCCAGTAACTAGCTCGTCGGATTGGGGGGGATCTTACTGCTTGGACTGCGGACGGTTGTTACATATTACATGCCTAAGACTTGATGGTGTTGTCTGGAAAAGAAATATATGAGGGACCCGAAACGTCTAGAAGCCCTTCAACGCGCGCGTCGGTCAAAGTGTTTCTTCACAGTGAGAGGGAGAACAGTAGGTGTTGGATGCTCTCCATGAGTGAACCCACCCCTGTGTCACTCCGAATCCTTCTCCGAGAGTCGGACCCGGTGAAACACTTCCATGGCTACCATGTACTCCGTGTTTTATGACAGCCGCTGAACAGAAAAAAACTTACGCTGTCATCATCTAGTTATCCTTCCTCACCGACTGGCGGTTGCTGACCTCACCAACCACATCTCCCTTGGGGTGCACCTACTGGTAAAACATCCTGAAAACTAGACTACTATTGCTGTAAAAAACTGCCTTCCCTGTGTGTATGCCGCGACAAAAGGACCAAAGTAAGGAATAGTCATCAAATTCACTTTTATAAACTTAATTATAAATTTAATAAAAAAAAATTTTATATAAACGAAATTGAGGTTGGAGTCGTGACTCCTAATCAAAAAAAGATACATAGCATAGTCACTTTAAATCTTAAATCTATGTTATATCCTCAGAAATGTATCTTGCCGTATCTAATCATAATCCGAATGTACAATGTGATTATATAAGAAAAATTATTATTAATTTTTAACAGGTAAATATAGCAGCACGCCGGGGGCAAGCAAAAATCAAGACTAATTGAAAATATTGCATATATCCCGGCGCACTCAATCAAAGTTCAATAATGAAAACAATTTTTTTTTTTGTATTTATTTCGATTTCCACATACGCCGGTCAAGATCCAAGAAAATAAAAAAAAAGAACTGCCGAAACTCCGATCTCATTTATCGCGTAAGCTCGTTCACCCACCAAATAGGTAATGCCATTGAAATAAAAAAATTGTTACCAATCTATAAAAAAAACTTACACCGTTTTGAGGACGTTGTCAGGATGGTGTGCACAGCATCTCTGGTGACGAAGGTAAATCTATAAGAAAATTAGGGACAAATATCGCGACGATCACAAGCGGAACGAACTTTCGGATACCATAGACCCCGGCAAACTTCATATACTCTATTTCAAATTTAACACAATTATAAATTATACCAACACTTATATTGGTAGATACTTACATACATACATATTTTATTCTATTATTATTTCCTTTTTCCAAACATTTTTTTTTTTTTTTTTCTTATTATAAACGCATCTCTCTTTCTTTACTATCTTAGGGGCTCTTCAAGGGTAGGAAGAAATACTCATACAACAAATTAAAGTCTGAACCGGAACCTGAATAAGTGCGGGGGGGTTGAGGGCTGACGCTCTTCCAGTCAGGGGCTTTCTGGGGCTTTGAGTTGGTGATGGGATGCTGCTGGCGATGTTATAGCTGGGTCGAGTGTTCCACGGTGTCGCAGCGAGTGGCGCGCCGCGTAAATTGGTGGTCGTAGGTGGCCTGCTTTAGGTGGCGGTAATTTCAACGATGGTGGGTGGGTAAGTCTAGGGGTGCACTGGAGGGGTGGTGTAAGGGGCGGTGTTTAGCGTGGGTTTAGAGCGGGCGTACAGACTGCGCGTGAGGTGGTTTATTTTTTTTTTATATGTTTTTTGGCACTTTTCACTCCAAGAGGGGGGTCACCAAAATTTTCGTTTTTAGTTGGATTTTTTTTTTTTTGTATGGCATGTGTAAAGACAGCACAGGGGAGCAGGGTTTTGCACTTGTCACTTCACGAGGGGGATGGTCAGTAAGATTTTAGTTTTTTTTTTTTTTTTCTTCTCTATATGATGGGGTATGCAAAGACAGCACTGGGGGAGAGGTTTTGCAATTTTCACTCCACTAGTCACTTGTATCCGCTTTCCAGGATTTGTCACAGTTTTCGTTTTCTTTTCTTTTTTTTTTGTTTATTTCTTTAAGGGTTTTCCTTTTTTTCTTACTTTTTTTACGCACGTCCAAGAGTTGTCTGCACACACTCTTCCCCGTCTCGTGCCCACATCGGGCTTTCCGAACCGTATTCCCCGACGACGACCGACTCACTTCGCCAATCCGCGTATCAACCAGAAAAGCGAGCGTGTCGACTCCAGCTCGTTCTTATATAGAGGCTCAGCGATATCGGGGGCGTCACTCACACCAGCTACCATTTGGATGACGTGATACTTCCGCTTGCCCACGTATCTGGCGGAATCTTATAGGGAAAAATCTGTAAAAGGCCTTAAAATTTTCTTTGGAATTTTCTGGAAATATATGTGATCCAGTCATAATTTTCCCAATAAAATCCGGCGAGATAAAGGCTCCCGGAAGTCTGCCATGACAGAACGCCAAGAAAACTGCGTAGGTGTGAGTGAGCATCTCTTGTGCTGAAAATTATTATTATTTTTTTTTAAATGTTCCATGCAGTCTAGACCAGGCCTTAGCTAGACGTCGCTGTTCGAGCTATAAAGTTGTGAGAAGTAAATTGGCTTGATGGTAAATCGTCCTCTACTTTTTCATACTTTCTCGATCGGTTGTGGGTTCCATTCTTATGCGCGATCATTCCCCGCCTTTTTTTTTTTTATTATTATTATTATTTTCCTAGTATAATGTAAAGAATTTTTTTTTTATTACTTCTATTATTCCTCCTTCTTATTTGTTTTAACATCGTGATCTACCCTTTTTTTGGTCCATGCCTCTTCAACACTGGGCTGCACTTGCCTCATGTTGCACGTTTTGATGATGGGTGGATTTTTGTATTTTGCTTCGTCTCATGTAATCTCGTACGCTCCGTTCCCATATCGTCTGCGGTGACAACCTTGACTTATCCTATATCGCACCCATCCAGGAAACCAACCCCAATATAAGAGTTTACCGCAACCACCCGATCTCACCAATGGAGTCGACTGTTCCCAGTATAACAAACTCGCATCCTGGCTCTGAACCCATAAGCGGACACCACATCCCCTCGAGCTGGGCGGCTCCGATGTAAGCTAGCAAAAAAAATATGTTTCGGAGTTACCAAGAGGAGGATTCCCTACAAAGTGCAAAATGAATCATGTTTGCTTTTGTGGATCTTAGAGCAGCCAACGACACTGTGTGGAAAATAGGTATCTGTACGAGTTCCTTCATACCACCATACGCACAATGTTTAGTGGTAGATGGTCTAATATTTTGATTAACGATGATTGGAACGTAACGAGAAGTTTAATAAAGACTTCCCTCAAGGGTCAGTGCTTTCCCTTATTCTGTTCAACATTGGAGTCTGTACCCGCAACAACCTTTCGGAAATTTAGCAATGCCGATGATATGGCGCACATAGTTTGATCGCAGGCTCTTTGATAGCAAACAAAATGACTAACTTGAATCAGTATATAGCAAGGGCTAGTCAAACGGTAGTGCATGCGATCATATGAAAACACAAGCGTTTTCACTCAGCTGAGGCCTACCAACTCCTACTCTCAACCTCCACGCGGTGACAGCCGGGTGCCTAGTACCTTAATCCAAGAAATGGGTAACCAACCCCGTTTGGCGGATTCCTGGTGGCAGCAGATGAGAGAGGGGGGGAAGAGTGCTTTTCTCACTAGAGCACTTCTTCCTGTTTCCAGGCGGCAGCGGACGAATTCCCTAGACGGAGTCAACGGTGGCGTCTATAGTTCCAGTTAGGTTGAACTTAGTGAATACCTTGCGCGAGCTGCTTCGACGTATTCGGATCACAGGTCGGTAAGGAATTTCCAATGTTGGTCAGGACATTGGAATAGAGATGGTGGCGGAGGAGCCCTTAATGGGCCAACGGCAGCGCTCATACTCCCGTAGTGGACTACTGGCACCGGTGTACCCGGCCCCTCGTCCTAGGGGAATAATTAAGGAACTGGCCCTCCAGGTTGGGGGTTGTGCCGTCGGGGTAACTTCCCTACCACGTAAAAAACGCATGGTTCCGAAACAACCAAAAGCCTCGGATAAGGATGACCCAACTAATGACAACCCCAGCAAACGAAATAAGGACAACGACCTTCGGATCTGTACGTGGAATGTTCTGTCCCTTTACAGACCACGTGCAGCCGAACAACTAGCAGAGGCCCTAGACTGCTATAAAGCAGATATTACCGCCATCCAGGAAGTGCGATGGGATGGGCCAGGCAAAAAGAAGATGAAAAAATGTGACATCTACTACGGTGATTGCTACAGAGGCAACAGGCAACGCTTATTCGGATGCGGATTTGTCATACGCGGCAGACTTAGGCAAGAAGTCTTAAGCTTCCGACACGTGAGCGAGCGTATTATGACTATCCGGATCAAGGCTAAATTCGCTAACATAAGCCTAATATGTGTTCATGCCCCCACAGAAGAAAAGGACCCTGCCTCCAAAGAGTGTTTCTACGAGCTCCTCGACAAAACATACGAGCAATGTCCTAAATACGACGTTAAGATCGTATTGGGCGATTTTAACGCCAAAATAGGAAAGGAGGACGTCTTCGGTAGAGCAGTCGGTAAGCATAGCCTACACGACACCACGTCTGATAACGGACTAAGGCTAATTGATTTCGCTGTGGAGCGAAATGTCACCATAGCAAGCACATGGTTTCCTCATCTCGATATTCATAAGCAGACATGGCGGTCCAATGATCATGTCACGATCAACCAAATTGATCATATTGCGATCGACGCAAGGCATGCCTCCAGTATTCTAGATGTCCGGAACTTCCGAGCGGCCAACATAGACTCGGATCATTACCTTGTTGTAGCCAAGGTACGAATGCGGATATCCCAATCTGAGCAACAAAGAAGAATTACTGTGAGAAAATTTAACGTCGAAAAGCTGCAATCGCAAGAGACCGCCAGACTCTTCGCTGAACGCGTATCCCGAAATCTCTCAATCACCCCTATACCGCCAGCATCAAGTGCCGAAGACCAGTGGCAACGCTGCCAACATGCCATCAGAAACGCCGCGACTGATGTGCTGGGTCTCGCTCGCCCACCACCGCGAAACCCCTGGTTTGATGAAGAATGTCGGCGAGTGCATGCAGCAAAACAAGAGGCATACAAAGCGGCGCTGCAAAGGAAGACGAGAGCTGCTCGTGAGCTCTACGAGCAAAAGAGACGGGAAGAACATCGGCTTCTCCAAAAGAAGAAGAAAGAGCATGAGAAGCGCGCGTTTGAGAATATCGAGAGTCTATACTCCAGGAACAATGTACGGAAGTTTTACCAAAAGGTAAAAAGAACGTGTCAGAGAAGTAATACCCGTACAGAAACCTGTAGAGATGAGAATGGAAACCTCGTAGTAGAATCACAGTCGGTGCTGAGAATATGGAAAAACTACTTCTGCAGACTGTATAACGGCGACGAAGACCAACATCCCGCTGTCAGGCAGAATGTACCATTCAACATAGACGATGATAGTCAAAATTTCCGTCCACCTGACCAAAACGAAGTGAGGATAGCAATATCCAAGCTAAAATCGAACAAGGCTGCTGGACCTGACGGCCTACCGGCCGAACTTTTCAAGGCAGCTGGGGATGAATTGGTAGAGTGCATACACCAACTCATTTCTAATATTTGGTCAGAGGAGTGTATGCCTGATGAATGGAATCTCAGCATCGTTTGCCCGATCCACAAGAAAGGAGACCCCCTCAACTGCGCCAATTATAGAGGCATCAGTCTCCTCAACATCGCATACAAGATCTTTTCTGCGATATTGTGTGAACGCCTGAAACCTTTTATCAACAGCCTGATTGGACCCTATCAGTGCGGTTTCAGGCCAGGAAAGTCCACCATCGATCAAATCTTCACACTTCGGCAGATCCTGGAGAAAACCCAAGAATTCCAAATCGATACTCACCACCTCTTTATCGATTTCAAGGCCGCCTATGACAGCATCTATAGAGAAGAGCTTTATAGAGCCATGTCTAGTTTTGACATCCCTGCCAAACTTGTCCGCCTGTGCAGGCTGACGATGGAGAACGCTCGCTGCTCCATCAAGGTCGGTAATGACCTCACCGAGACCTTTGATGTCAAAAAAGGCTTTAGACAAGGTGACGCGCTGTCATGTGACTTCTTCAATATTGTACTTGAACGGATTGTGCGGAACTCACAAGCCAACACCGGAGGCACAATCTATTACAAGTCTGTACAACTGCTTGCATACGCCGACGATATAGACATTATCGGAAGATCTCAGCGGGCTGTCACCGGTGCTTTTGCAAGCATTGAGGCGGAAGCGGCCAAAATGGGTTTAGCGATAAACGAGGGCAAAACCAAGTATATGCTGTCAACTAGAAGGGAAAACCAACATCGACGAATTGGACAAAACGTTACCGTGGGCAGCTATAACTTCGAGGTAGTAAGGGACTTTGTCTACCTTGGCTCTGCTATAAATTCAGCGAACAAAATCAGCGCAGAAATCAATCGAAGAATAACTCTTGCCAATCGCTGTTTTTTTGGGCTTATAAGGCAATTCAACAGTAAAGCCCTCTCTCGAACAACTAAGGAGACTCTATATAAGACCTTGATCATCCCAGTCCTGCTTTACGGCGCTGAAACATGGACTTTATTAAAAGAGGATGAAGATATCCTTGGTCGCTTCGAGAGAAAAATTCTTCGTAAGATTTTCGGTCCCGTTTGCGTTGACGGGTTTTGGAGGAGAAGATTCAATCACGAACTATACGAGCTGTACAGCGACATCGACCTAGCCAAAAAACTGCGTATTGGACGTCTGAGATGGCTAGGACATGTAGAGCGAATGGACACCAACGCTCCGGCCCGCAGAGTCTTCGAATCTAACCCCGAGGGACGACGCAGTAGAGGGAATTATCGCCGTAGGTGGCGCGCACAAGTTCAAGGGGACCTCGACCAACTTGGAGTGCGCAACTGGAGGCAATTAGGTAAAGACCGAGCTAAATGGAGAGGCTTGTTGGTTGAGGCCCAGGTTCACCCCGAACTGTAGCGCCACCTAAGTAAGTAAGTATATAGCAAGTTAAATAAAAATTCGAAAAGTTTTTAAAGAAAACAAGCCCGAAAAGTCGAATTATGCTATATATATATATGCACAAATTTAAACAAAAAACGTATACCTAAGAGACGCACGTTTCTGAGATTCTTAATAATGGTCGTATCGCACACTTTCACGAAACCAATACTTGGCGGAACTGTCTTTTTTTTAGGAATAATCTCACTTCAAAATATCTGTGTATCACTTAAGGTAGATCAGATCAACCCAACTTAAGCCTAAGAAATAACTTGATCTGGAAATTGAGTGATAGAAGTACCTTCTACTTTAAAAACTGCACCACTCACTGTTATAATTCCACTGCAGAGTATGGTGCTCCAATGCAACAAAACAGCCGTGATACGACTACCAATAAGATCGAATCTCGACTGAACGCCACAATAAAGTTTACTTCGTTCACATTGCAACTAACACTCGTTCAGTGGACTTCGATGTGTTGCAGGATAATTTTGTCGAACCTGAGGACAACACAAAACCTTTTAAGGTATTTTAAGAAGTAAGAAAACCACCTTGAATTGGCAGGTGTACGAAATACTAAACACCTCAGATAAAGCTCAAAAGCACAAAGCTTTACGTGAGAAGAATACTGGGAACCCTGAAATGAAGTTAAAATTTAAAGCAGAAAATTAGGTATGCACTCGTATATCGATTTTGAACTAGAAAGAAGAATCTATTGCAGTCTAATCTGGACTGACCATACACGCTAATGTACCGCACCTATTCAGAGCGTAGAACACAACTTGCTCGATTGCTCCAACTTTTCATATAGGGAAAACTTAAAAATGTATGTTTCTCATTTCATTTTTTTGTCATCCGTACAATAAATAATTAATGATGATTCTTAAAAATTACAAGAAATCCTCATCAGTTTATTACCATCCGTCAAATATTTTGACTTTGCCAGTCTTATTCAAGGCTTACATGCGTCAGAAGTGTGCCATCCACGTCAACGTAAAATTAATATAATAACATCTATCTTTTGAGATTATCCCCGACATAAGACAGATTATCGTCCATTGGCAATATACTTAGCCATGAAATAAATCTGCTACGGCTGACGCTGTGCCTTTGTTTGGGGGTGCGGGTAAAAACCTATCCATCAACTTGTCAATGGTAAAGAAAAATGTGAGCGATGGACGACGGCAAAGGAAGAGTGATTGAAATCTCACTTAACGGTCAATGGAATTTTTACCCCCAAAATCCTATGCATATCAACGTAATAAGCAATTTCCTGGGCCCATTCCATATTTAGATCAGAGATTTATGAAAACATTTATCAAAGACATGAAAGGGATGATGACGCTGTGGCCTTTTTGCCATGCGGCACACGGGATAACAGACTCATGCCAACCACAGATATAATCGAATCCTTGGGATCAGGCAGTAACCCTTAAAATCAATTTAAAAGCCCATTTCGATGCGCTTAACCAGGTTATGTCTTCTCTCCATTTTCTGGTATGTATGTGTGTGTGTGTGTATCGTCACACATATGGCTAGCGGATACTAATTGGCTGTAGGAGTTTTTATACGAGTCGCACGGCTGCTCCTAGCATCGAATTCAATTTTAATGTAAGCTGATACTGGAGGTTGATTTTTTTTTTTTTTTTTTAATCGTCCTCCGTCGCACAGCTGCTTGGTGGTTGGTAGTGTTGATCCCTAGTTCATGGCTGGGGACTCTGAAAATCAATTTGAATCGGTAAAAGTTGCGGCTGGGCTTTTTTCCTGTGGTCGGATACGTTTCTGGTTTTAAGCGCTGCAAAATCCAACATCCGAGTGTGGAAGATTATGCAACACGGGAGATATGTACATGGAAGACATGGGTTTTTTTTTGCAGAAAGCAATACCACTAGTCAAGCAAATGAAAGCGTATCTGTGTGCAATTTGCCTTCAGTCTTTCTTAATGAAGAATTGGTTTATGTTAGATGTTGGCAGAGTTGATGGTAATTTATGGAATAGGCGAAACAAAAAACATCAGGCAAGCCGATTCGACTTGAATTGATGGTCCGAAGCTCGAACGATGAAAATCGAAGTGAAGTGAATTGATAACCCCTAACTTGAATTCTTTCTTTAATTTTAAAGTTTGCACCAATTGAGAATATTTTTCATCTTTTTCGATGCTGGTTGAAGATAGCGAGGCAATCGGTCACTGCTATAAAATCATTTTGAACACGTCTTCAGCATACTATTTGACTATCAGATTTTATGAAGAAACGTTTGTGAAGTTTGTCATAAATACTAAGAACGGCGTTTTAGAATAGACTTATGATGCAAAATATTATAAGAAATTATTATATGTAGACATTTTCGGAAAAATTTAAGAATTAAAATTTGTCAACCTCCGTTCAAACTAGAGTCTTAATGCAAATAGACTTCTAACACAACAATTTACATCGCGCACATTTGTTATCGCGCACTATCACATTTCTATAGATTGTACAAAATTTCGAAAATAACCAGGGATTCGGGTACTTGAATCTGAGAACCGGTTTCCGAGTATCTGGATCTAGTCGAATTCATATGTTAATATCCAAAAAAATAAAAGAATAAAACTACTTTCATTGGGGCTTCTCAATACAGGTACGTATGTTAAGAAGGACACCAGGACTAGCACGTTTTCGATTCAGGAAAGACTGAGCGACCTCCATCCACCAAACACGCTAATTGTAACCGAACATTTGTATTTCATTAATAGAGCATTCCGTGCCTTCTCACTTCAACCCCGGAATAAAATCCAAAAGGAAAATCGACTCACTGTTTCATAACTTCATGTACTTTAAATTTTTCGATTCCATATTAGAATTGATTTTCCTTGATTATTCTTTCCTTGCTTCCATCACCCACTTCTCCGAAAGGCTCACAAGATTCCGTACAAGACGAGGTATCACTTGCCGGGGAACCTTAGAGCTAGACAATCCCTGCAGTCCTAGCGCTTTGTCTGCGGTGCTCCTTCTGTGTATTCCGTGGCCGCCAAGAAAAATTCTCGGCCCGTTTTGTTTCTCGTGGCGATTTTATTTTTGATGTATTTTTTCTAAAGGTTCTTCGGGTTTTATCGGACTACAAGTTTTGGGATCGGTGGTGTTATTATTTTAACTATTCCGTTGAGTCCAGTTCCCTTACGCTTCGTAGATCTTTCAGGTTGTTTAGTGCGTCTATCTAAGCTGAACTGAGCATAACCTCAGTCACTCGTTCAGATGGGTAAATAAGTCTCCGTAGTGGCCTTACGCATTAAAATGTCTTAATTTGTAAGCCACGGTGTTGGCAGAATGTGGGATAGGTGACAACAACGTACGTATAGGGACGTCCTCCCAGCAGGCTTTCTCAGCTACGCTCTGATGCTACGGAATCCGTGTTCATCTAATTCAATTCAATTTCAATTTATTATAGTTCTAAGGTTCATACATGTAGGACTTGTCTTTTACAGTAGTTACATAGAAATGGGAAATCAGTAAATGTATAAAGTTTGATACAAAATGTGTTATTCGTATATATGGTATTTTAAGTAACAGAAAAAAAAAGAAGAAGAAAAGGGTATATACAATACATATTAGATGATTAGAGGACCAAGAATTGAAAGGTGGGGGATGATATTATATAATTAGTGTTGATCAGAGAAGTATCTAAGGACTTCATTTCTAAAGTTAGTTAAGTTCGTAATTTGCTTTGTACTTGTTGGCAATGAATTCCATACGCGATTGCTATTGACCAAGAAAAGGCGCGATGAATTCAAGTAATTAAAAGTAGGAATCACAATATTGAAAGTTCTTCTCGACTGACACAAAATAAGTTTACTGTAGAGGTTAGAATAATTTTGTGCAAGAAAATATAATTTGTTGCATTAAAATACTGTAATAACGTGCAGCCTAGGATCTTTGTTTGATATGCGGAAATATGGTCAAACCTGCGTAAAGCGTAGATATACCGAGTCGTACTGTTGAAAGCGACAAGTAGCTTATGTTCAGAACAGGAATCCATTCAAGGGTATACAACTTCAAAATGTGATATTATGGGTATGAGCAGCGATTTAACTAAATGAAGGTTTGTTTCAGGTGGAGTAAAATCACTAGACTGCCAAAGTTTCCTTAGTGCTCCATATATACGACCTACAACGCAATTTACATGATCATTGCAGGGCAAATTTGGAGTTAATTTGTATCCAAGGCTGGTAAGAGATTCTATGAATGGTATTTTAAAATTTCCAAGGTAACGCAAGGGAAATCGCCCTGTATTACAGCCCCTTATAGAGAACAGTATAGCCTGAGTCTTACGTGGATTCAACGTCAAACCGTTTGCTACTGATCAAACCAGAATAACGTTAAGATCTTCATTTGTTATGCATATAAGGTTTTCAATAAAGAAACGATACGTTCTTACAAACCTTGGGAAGTCATTTATGTACATGCAAAAGAGAATAGGACCTAATATGGACCCTTGGGGTACCCCTACTAAAATATCTACGCTTCTGAGATTGCACCGCTAACGTCAACTCTTTGCGTTCTATGACTTAAATAATTCTCTATTAGGAGAGCAGCCCTCGTACTAAACCCAAAATAGGAAACAAGTTTACCGCACAATACCTTGTGGTTGACTCAAAAGCCTTAGGAAAGTCAAGAAGGCATAGAACTGTCAAGCAATCATTATCAAGTTGGTGCTTTATATCATCCAGTACTTAAGCCATGGTAGAGAAGCTATGATTTGTTCGTAAAACAGACTGATATTGGAACAGTAGACTTGTTGATTCAAGATGCCGAACAATCTGTCCTGCAAGGATCTTCTCCGAGATCTTTGACAAACAAGGCAGATTGCTAATTGGACGATAGTCACTGGGTATCAAAGGCTGAGATATTTTTGCCACTGGTGTTACTCTAGCTCTTTTACAGAAAAGGGGGAAAGTTGATGATATTACACAGTAGTTAATTATATGGGTAAGTGCGCCCAGAAAGTAGGGAAGTATTAATTTGATGAACCAAAGAGGTATGCCATCTTCTCCAACTGCATTTGATTTTATTGCTCTAACAGTAGCATGTACTTCACTTTCAGCAACGGTTGCAAAATCAAAATAGTACTGTGATTGACCCAATGTTTCATCGAATGGGACAGAGCTGAGTTGACTTCAGGTATTGGCAAGGAATTCATCATTCAGTTCATTGGGATCAAGCAAGCAGTTTAATTTCTCTCTTTTGCTTACACCAATCGCCCGTAAATTAGACCAAAGCTGCTTTGAGGACAGTCGTACGTTCAGCTTTGATGCAAAATAGTTTCTTTATGCTAAACGAATGATCCAGGTAGTTTGATTGCCTATTTGGCAGTATAATTCCCAATTTAGTGGAGTGGGATTACTTCTCCACCTGCGATTTTTGATTGATGCATGTGCTTCGGACATGTACCAAGGACACTTCGTGTTCCGTATCCGAACTGTCTTTAGAGGTGCGCTTCAAATAATTTGGTGTTTATTGACTGGACAAGCTTATCATCGATGTTTGATAGATATTTGCACCCATCCCAGAGCGCGCAATATGCATCACAGGAAAGTGAGCTGATGTGAGAACTTGAGAGTGAGAAAAATCAATATTGTACGTGTAGTACAATAAGTCGTTATCTGAAAGCCCTTCAAGTGACTACTGATCCAAAAGAAGGACATTGGATGGGTTAGAAACTACTGAAAGATCAAGCAGGCTTGGAGGATCGTTAGAAGCATAACGCGTGGGATATGTGTTCATGACGGTAAGTCCAGAAGCAGAGATTTCATCCAATAGTTGATATGAGCATGCAGTGAAAAATGGAGTGGGATCAGCAGATTGCAATAAGCTACTGCAATAGGTATCATCACTGGACACGATCTAATACTCAAGCATGCAACAAGGACTACAGTGTACTGAAATGATCTAAGCTCTTTCTCAGAAGGAAATAACTTCACTTAGGGTTTTCTATTACAACGGTCTGGTCAATCTTATACATACTGATATTATAAGCTTTTTATGCTTCATCAAAAGCTGCAATTCGCCCAACGAGTAGGTAAGGTCAGTTCTTTTCCAAGAGCTATGTGGCATCACAATGAACCTATCATTAGTCTAAGTGTGTTGGCTTCAGTTGGCAACCAATTCAACCTAACCTAACATATGTCTGCTTCTAGTAGAAATTTCGATCATCCAGATTTATCAAATAAGTTTATTAACAATGAGATGGAAATGTTCCCAGATTCTTCTATTATATGGCGGTGTGGATACCCTGAGACCTAAGGAGTGATTAAGGAATGGCCCACCTAGGAAGTTTCGACAAAGTTTACTGATCCTGGACAGTGCTACAGAAAAAGTGCGGTATCTTCATTAATATCCGAGTTGTCATTCTCATTCTCTCTGTGTCTTTGCATAGCAGTTTGTGTCCTATTATCATTATTGTGGCTACTGCTACTGGGAGCCGTGGCATAAGTGGTTTGTGTGTCGGATCACTGCGCATGAGGTTCCAAGTTCAAATCCCTGAAAACACCAACAAGTTTTTTCACTTCTCGCGAGCGTCTGACAAACATCCGAGAGCATTGTTATCACGAAAAAGCTTCTCAAACCGTTCGGATACGGCGCTTAATTGTAGGTTAAATATTTATTTATTTACTTATTACTGAGGATAAGACTAAAGAATTTTTTGGATTTGCTGG
The DNA here is from genome assembly GCA_945910035.1 of Brachypalpus laphriformis. Taxonomy (NCBI): domain Eukaryota; kingdom Metazoa; phylum Arthropoda; class Insecta; order Diptera; family Syrphidae; genus Brachypalpus; species Brachypalpus laphriformis. The sequence continues at coordinate 44,518,749 of OX246753.1, forward strand.
TATCTAGCTTTGACCATACGGCCTTTGTATTTTAACATATTTCTATACTATTCCATCTGCTTTCTACCATACTTAAAAGTTTGTTTGTCAAATCTGATTTTACGCACGATAGAGGAACGTTGACTCTTATATCTACAAGTGAGGAGCTTACTTCTGATTCTATTTCTGCTAATTCGTCGGCTTTTACATTTCTAGTAGTGCCATTTTGACCTTGTACCTTGACAATCTGAATTTTATTCTGTCTACTTAAAACCTGGGACTTTAAGCAACAGAGTCTGGAAATTTTAAATTTTATTTCTGTAGTCACTAGGGCCTTGATGGCTTCTTGACGATCTGTGCTGATTAGAGATATGCTCAATACTTTTGCTTTTTTGGACTCCTCGTGCATAGTTTGAATTTCAGTGTGTAATGCGCTGCACGAATTATTATAGGTAGATTTGCATTCTTCACTGATGGGAAACCTTATTAAGTGCCCGTACTTAAAGTCCATATAGAGGATTAAACAGTCAATTACTCATATCTCACCGTCATATGATATCGAATGAAGTACTGAGCTGTGGTCAAGAACAGCCACTTTCTTTACTATCGAAGTGATTTCACTTGCCTTTTTTTATCTACTACCTCACTTCGGAAAAAAAGCAAAACGGTTCACTTTAGAGATGGACTAAGTCGTGAATTTGCATTCGCAGTTAGAACTTTGAATGCGATTTCTTATTCAATGTGAATGTAAACTGCTAATGCGAATTTGCAATGAAGTTATAAAGGTACACTTGCCCGGCTATTTTGTCTGAGTCAGGCAAAGTTAAATTTTCTTCCACAAGCAAATTTTCAGTTTATGGTGCAAGTGCCCCAAATCGTTTTACAACTCCTTAATTCCTACCTATGTACGTTATTTATGCACGCGTTTGTACGTATAATACATACATATGTATATCCTTTCATAAAAAAACTTACTCGCACATCTGGCTCCGTTGAACTTGCTGAAACTAAAGACACAGTAAGATGCTTAATTTCAATGTGCTTCCTTAAATTCGTTGTACTGGTACTAGAGCTCCCGCTAGAAAATCACATTCGAATCGCAATAGCACCAATAGCAACTTAGCAAGTATAACTCCAGTGCTGCTGTATACCAACTAACCAAACTTTCAAACCAGCTGCGACTGCAATAGCAGCAATAGAAACTTAGCAAGTATGACCCCTGTGCTGCTATATACCATCCAACCAAACATTCAAACCAGCTGCGACTGCGATATGCAACCTTATGAATTGGTTTGGTGTCTGTTGGCGCATCATAAAAAGCTTCGCACATACAATGGCACATGTTCGAAAAGAAAATTGAATGAGACGTTCAGCAGATAACGTGCAAAAAGGGTAGTTTAGTTTTATAATTTTGTTATACCTCTTCTTCTTCACGTTTTTCGTATGAGACAAACCCTTATTTGTGTGTAATGCATGTAATTGTGACTCGTGAATAGAAGTCAGCTAAACTATTATTAGCAATGAGTTGCTAGCCGACCCGTGCGGCTTCGCCCGTGTACATATGATATGTATGTATATATCGCCGTAGAGCACTTTGATATGAAATGAACGGGAAAGTAAATAAATGTATTCTACCGAACATAAATTCACCGAGAAAACGTACAATTAATTCAACAGCCTGCCTTGCATTTCGATGGCTATGTGGAATGAAAGGAATACATACATACATACATACATTTTCAATGGCCCGCTAATCCTTCATGAGGGTCGCTGGGGTAGGATGCTCAGGTGGACTCTCCATCCTTCTCGATCATCCGCCATCGACTCCAACTCATCAGGAGGAATCCCTAGACGGCTCCAGGAGAGATGCCGGACTTGGTCCAACCATCTATTTCGAGGCCTACCGCGTGGTCGCCTACCTGATGCCACGGCCACCATGGCACGTCTTGGAAGCCGGTCTGGGGGCATACGCACTACGTGACCAAACCATCGAAGCATAGATCGTTCCGTTCGGAAAAGTAGCTGCTCAACATTGAGCGCCTCGCGTACTCTGGTGTTGCGCACTCGATCTCTACGAGTTATTCCAGCAACACCGCGAAGGAACCTCATTTCGGCAGCTTGTACCCGCGATCTTATTCTTTCGGTCACTACTCAAATTTCATGACCATAGGTGAGAGTTGGAACATACACCGAGTTAAAAACCGTAAGCTTAGCTTGAACACTAAGTTCAGCCTTCCTTACAACAGATTGGCCAAACTCTCTCAAAATTGATCCAGCCTGACCAATTCTACAGGATAACTCGGCATTGTTCTTCCCATCACTCGTGAATAGGACCCCGAGGTAATTAAACTTATCCACCTACTTCAGCGGAACTCCACTAACATGCAGAGTGCACTGAAGTGCAGCCATAAAATGAGATGGTTTATCATCTTTGGAGCATGCGAGAAGCAATCGTTTTCTAAATTCAAACCGCACACTTGTAAAGATTGCCCTTGCGCTTTATTGATAGTCATAGCGAACGAAAGGCGTATTGGAAATTGAAGGCTTTTGAACTCGAATGTCGTGCCATGTCGGCCGGAATGAGTGGTATTCGTGGAAGTAGTACGTCTTCAGCTTTATGAGGTCCAATCAAATTTGTTGCTTCATTAGATTGTTCATTGATTTTTAAACTATGAATCGTCTGCCATTGCATAACTTTGTCTGATTGATGTTTCGGAGTAATACCTATATAATTGGTACTCCAATTTTCAAATTCAGAATGTGTGACGGTAATCCGGGAACACAGAGAGAATTAAGAAATTCCGTTAGAAAATTTACTACTTCACTTTGGTTCACCAGGGAGCCAATGGATTTGTATGTCACTGTTTCACCTGCGATTCTAATTACTATGATGTTGTTCATATCGTGTATGTTAACATTTTTAGCCCTAGGATGACTCTACCGCTCAACCATGCATGATATCGATAATTTGTTTCGATGTTTTGGAAAATCTTGTCTATTCATTCTTCTATTGAATTCAAGATATTGCAGAAACTAGATGGGAACGTGATTGTTCCTGTTTCTGGATATGTAGGTACAATGCCGTTACCGACCTCAAGTAATTGCCTTGAAAATATGTCAGCTGTTGGACCGGTTTGAAGCTGAACTCTCATATTTGTTGTCAAGTGTATTTTTTTTGACAGTGCTCCAAAAAGTTGAATGTTTCAAGCAGCACGCAATTCATCAGATTATTTCTCAAATATTTCAATGTATGGTCTAATGCTTCCAATGACTTCTTGTGAGTCATTGTACACTCATCCCATACAATGATTTTTCACGCCTAAAGAACCTTTCCCATTCCTGGTGATTTTGAAATGTTACATGTTGGATTTTCTGTAAATTGCATGTCTAGGTGATGAATGACTGCTACACATCTGCAAGTGCATTGAATTTAGTAACCTCAAGCTCAATCGGATGGTTAGTTTTTGAGTTTTGCGAGGACAAACATACGCAGGCTGAATTTGTATATACTCGTATGATATAAAGATAGATTACCAGCTTGAGAATGCGAATTTTCATTAGCAGTGAATGAGTAGCAGTTTGCGATTTTTTGCTCATCGCTACTTCTCTTTATTAAAACCGAAGCGTTATGTAACATACATTTGGTGTAAAACTAAAACCAAACAAAAGGCAACATTTTATCATGTTGTCAAGACTTAGATTTTAACTAATAAAAAATAATAATTTTAAACTTCTCAGAAAGGTAAATGAAGCGTTATGCTAATTAGGTAAGCACAATCAGATATGCAATGCAAAGTGACATAAAGCCAAATTGGCATAATGTCGCTTTATCAAAGTGACATAATGGCAAATGCTGGAATTTGCCCTTATGTTACGGCACTTTTGGAATCACTTCACTTTTTTAGATTTTACTTCCTTTTTCATTTCACTTTTTGAAAATTAAGTGGCTGCAGTAGGCTCCAACTTTCGAGCAGTTTCCTGCCTTAAGGCGAAAAGCATTCTTTGCTTCAGGTGTTTTAATGAATAGATCTATTAAGAGAATGTATGAAAGTGTCTCTAGTTCCGCAGCAAGAAATTTCAAGCTTCAACTTCTTCCAGTCAAAACTAATTCTCTGTGACAACATTGATTTAGTGACATACTCGTATATAGAAGAGTTTACGTTCAAGGACCAAATCATGTTGTCAATTTTTTTAAACCTATGATATTTTTCCAATCTAAACCATTTCCAGCTACTTTGGGAGAGCTTAATGGTCTGCATAGCTTATCATTTCTACGCCACTTAAATCCCATTCGTGTGTTTACTGCCCATCATGTCAGGTTTTTTTTTTTTAGTTAGTTGCGCAACGAAGCAACGGGTGCTTCTACTCTGTGCTCTTTAGCATCTAAGCTACCATTTTAGAACTAAGAACCGTTGTTGCGCCTGTCTAAGCTAAGGCAGAATGACTGACGTACTACTCAACATTACAGTCTTCTGGAGCTTACTGGGGTGGGTCGCATACCAGGATGATGTGAATATACTTTAGTCTTCCAATTGTATGATAAAAGTCTTTTAGTCACCATCAAACTTAAAGTTCGATAACTTGTAACCTTATTTAAAAAAAAAATACTTAACACCTCTTCCCTTATTTAGCTAAACCTCTACATATGAAACCCCTGTAATGCTCTTATTTACTACCATACAAAATCCTGCAAATAAAAGCATAAAAAATCCAAGTAGTTCTAACCCAGCATGAGAGGAGGTGTTATACGGATTGGGGCATACATGCCAGTTTTGTCGTTAAATCAAGTAAATCCCCACAGTAATTAGTACAAAAACAGGTAGGTATGCAATGTATGGTACATACCATATATTACATCCTTTCCTGTAGCAAATATAATACATGGATATGTGCATGTGCAGGAAAAACTCTAACAGAATTGGGTGAGCTTTACATGAAGGGATGCAACCATTTACATGTCTGGGTTTACAATTAATGGATAAATTCTTGTACATACTTACCTTAGGGATTTACGCTACTTAGTCAAGTGTAATTCATCTTTGGTATGCATAGTAACATCTCCTGTGGTTTATATCATACACATTTCATTTGCCAAGAAGATAAATTGGTTTTACCTCATAAGTGGTTTTAGATGCCTTCAAGGTGGGGAAACTTTATTTAGACATACAAAATTTAAAGAAATTAAAAGAGAGGCAGATTCTTAAAAAAAATGGGAGAGTATTTAGGAAGTAAGTATAACGGTATTGGGTAACACAATGTTTTAAAATGTGCTAGCGGCGTCCATCCGAGGTGGATTCCAAGATTTTCCTGGCTGGAACGATCCGCCCTACATGACACAGCCATCTAAGTCGCTGTATGTGAACTCTTCTGACTAAGTCGATGTCCTCGTATAGGCCGTATAGTTCGGTATTGTACCTTCTCCACTACTCGCCATCTATGCAGACAGGACCAAAGATCACTCGAAGAACCTTTTCTCTCAAAGTAACCAAGGGCATACTCATCCAATTTTGACAAAGTCCATGCCTCTGCGCCATACAGCAGGACTGGGATGATTAGCGTCTTGCAAAGAGTTAAGTTGGTTGAGGCTCAGGTTCACCCCGAACTGTAGCGCCACCTAAGTAAGTAAAGAGTTAAGTTACATTAGCAGTTCGAGATAGGGCTTTGTTACTCAATTGCCTTTTTAGCCCACAAGAACAGTGATTGGCAAGAGTAATTCTTCAATTCATCTCCCCACTGATGTCATTTGTGTAGTTCACCATAGAGCCTAAGTCAAGGATAAAGCCCTTTACCACCTCAAAATTATATCTGCCTATTGTGGCGTTCTGTCCAAGACGCCGATGTTGGGTTTCCTTTTTTGTAGGCAGCATATATTTGGTTTTGCTTTCATTGACTGCTAAGCCGATCTTTGCTGCCTTTGTCTCAATACTCGCAAACGCCCCACTGACGGCCCGCTGAGTTTTTTTTCGATTATGTCAATGTCACCGGCGTAAGCGATTAATTGTATGTTACAAAGTTCTAAAAGATACCTCCGGTGTTGTAAGTTTCGTACAATTTCGTCAAGTAGTTAAAGAGATCGCATGATAGCGCGTCACCTAGTCTAAGACATTTCCTATTTTAGGAGTTCACATAATACGGAAGACAAGACCTTATATATGGTGTTAAGAAGCCTTATATGTACCTATTTAGATGACGCGGTTCAGAGGGTCTATTTCATCCCAATTGCTTATGAATTCAGCATATTCCTTACTCATCGACTACTCTGTTAGTTTTACGTTTGAATGCGGAACGATTTTGCGAATATTCCCATGAATTACTGTGTTGGAAGTACTTTGGAATAAAATTCTTTAGTTTTTATATTTGAACTCCGAGTTCCTTGTTTTGACGTGAGAGAAATTTTAGTGTGGGTGGAAATCGCCGAAACTAGAGAGCGCATATTTCATGTTTTTCATCAGCCAATTTTAAAAGAAGTGCAACTTCGGCTTTGTCATTGCCCTTTTTCGATATCTAAACGAAGGTTATGCCTCTAAAAGGTGTTAGGTGTTGTATCGTAGGTGTCTTTGGCCTGCGCCGAAGTCATCAATTCGCTACGTCTTATCTGCGAGTGTACAACTTACTGGATTTTTTTTTCTTGTGTAAAGTTATAATACTTCATATATAACAAATATTTTACTCAATTAATATTCAAGAAACCTTCGACAAAAGACCTGGCTAATAATCGCGGTGTACTACTAATTTACGTACTTACATTTTTTTTTGTTTTGTTTTTTGCTTACACATAGGTGAACTCTGTCGCTACTGCCAGTTTAAAGGAAGTCAAAGTTGGTCAAACCTACAAACGCTATGAAGTGCAAAATAGATGACAAATTAGTCTATTTCCTTGATGTCCTTAATTACCATTCCATCTACAAAAAGCCGGGTCGGGTTACTGGGTTACAAGTTCTTGTCTTGAAAGAGGAGTTGCTCGTTGTGCGCCAAATATTCTCAAATCGAAAGTGTCTACCGTATGCCCGTTCGAGAAGAGAAACTAGTCCGCGTAGTAGTGCTGTCACGCGGTCGGACTACACGGCCGTACAAACATGAACTGCTGTTGCGAGCATCTGCGAGAGTGTCCGGAATGTTGGTGTTGTTGGGTGTTGCCGTAGCTTGCATGACAATGTCAAAGACATTGTTAGCATTGTTAGGGGTGACGATTACGCATGCACTAATGCGAAGAATTTTTTTTTTCTGCGAATTGGTTTGACGAACGGTGATTTTAATCTGCCACTCCGTCCGGGTGCGTTTTCCGGATATAAAAATTCATTCGTCAACATTTGTATACTTTGGTGAGAATTGTCCTTAATTAAAACTCCAAAATCCACTTCATGCCAAGAATTTACCATAATTTCATCACTTGAAATTTACATATATACATAAATTCATTCATTCATTCGGCACTCGAACTGCTATACTCATTCATAGCGTGGTTGGGTGTTTTAAGAGTTTTATGACGTAGCATCTCTCCGACATACATATGTCCTCCCTCTACTCCTATCAATCAACATATCAACACCTCTGATAAGACTGAATGAAAAGCGAGCCACATCCTACAAACAAATTTATCGGTTTTCTTCAGGGCAATCGGAAGACTAAAAGAAAAACAATAAACCTTGCGGCACCATAAAACTTTATGGAAGGTTAATTGCAAGAGCAATTTAATTTCATTACCAACACACTGCTATTGGAGTCATAGTTCACTTCTCTACCTCATACCACCACCTTATACTAATTAAACTCTCATGCTCACCCTCTTATTGGTGATGTTATGGTGGGTGGATGGCAGATGTAGGTGGTGTGATGGTAAAAAAGTTAACGAAACCATCAAAAGAAAGAAATATTGAATTTAATGAGCCATGTAACTTTTGGAGAACTGTTAACAATGGCGCTGCATCAAGAGCTTTTCCGGTAAGTCTGATAGAAATTTACGGGTAGCAAAATGGAGGGCTTCAACACTTTTATATGGTTCTGGGGAAAATTGTGTGCTTACGAGCACGAGTCGATGGGGGTTGACAGAATGATAATAGAAACCCATCATTGATGATTGACGATGACATAAATCAGTTTCTTTGATTGATTGTGGAACTTTCTAGTTTCGCAATTTGTTATGGCTAAAGCTAATTAATAGAGTGATTTAAAATTTAATTACCAATTAAGAGGGCTTTAGTTTTACAAGGAACAATGTTAAAATAGTTAATGTAAGGCAATAAGCTTACCAAATTAATTGCGACGTCTGTTCATTTGTTTTGGAAGAGATGATATGATAAAGGGTTCACACAATTAAAAGGATTGCAGTCAGTGATGTCACCGTTACGTAATTTACGTCACTCACAAAGAACATATTTTGCTGGGATCCAAAATGATAAAAACATTTTTTGTACTAGAACAAGAGATGCACAAAGATGGATTAAATACGAAAAAACCCAAGCTGTCGTTTGTTTTTTTTTTTTTTTTTAAGGCAGAGGAGAATGGATATTTACGGGTTTGTTAATAATAAAATGGTTTGGATTAAAAGATTCAGAAATATTGTTTTACAATTTTTCAAAATAAGAATCTTTGTTTTTGTTTCATACGAGGTCGGCTTTTTTTTAGAACTCAGCCTCCAAGGTATTCTTGAGTTATCGCTTCGTGCAGGTTCTCGTCCTTACATACTCCTATTATGGCGTTAAGCAACATTGTCTTTGGTCTTTTCTACACTTCTGCCTGTCCTCTTTTATACTATACGCCCGTTGTCTATGCGCATCACATTGCACCGTCTAAGCCTCCTTTCTTTCAGCTTTTCAGTGATGAGCACTTCTTTAAAACTGCCGCAAATGTATATTTTACTACCGTCTTAGATATTTTGGTCTCCAATGTGAATATCATTCTTTGATCGCATAGCACTCCAGATACTGAGGTCCACTTCAATAAGCTTACATTTATGCGGTGTTTCATATCATCTTCCACTATACCGTCAGTAATGGTGACAGCCAGCGTCGAGATTTTTCAATTTAATTGCACTATTTATGGACTTGCCTGTAAGTCTTATTACTTTTCTTGATCCGTAAGTATTTAGGTTGTTGAAAAGGAAGTGTACATGTTCTGATTAAGAGATACTCAGCCTTAAACCATGTTCTTATGAAGCATCGGTTGAGTTCTTGCTTTATCCTCTCCGGATCCATGCTTATATTGTGTGTGATATCTTTGTCGTAAAAGTTATTCCATGATGTTGGAAGTAGAATAAGTAGAATAAAAATGGATTTAAGGCTGACCCCTGACACACTCCCACCTTTACTGAGAACTTTTCGGATATACCCGTAATGCATTACATTCGTGTGGTACAGTTCCCATATCAAGGATATAATAAATTGTACGTACAATTCAAGAATATTTTGATGTCGTAAGGCCTGCCATACATACCAAGTTGTTATGCCTCAAAACTTTTCGTAAATAAAGTAACACATGGAGTTTAAGATAGCTCAAATGGCCAACCGTTTTTATTTATTTCAACTTAAGAACTACACTTAAAACTACTTTCAGTGGGGTCGATGCTATGCATATTGCAATGTAACGTTAGCATTTTGTGCGTTCATTGGCTTTACTTTATTGTCACTTATTTATTTTCCGTTCATTGACTTTACGGACATATAATATTTTGCATGCAAATTGAATAGAGTTGATTTTGCAACTCCATATCCAGCACATGCATATGCATAACAAATGGTGCGTTTTGGTGAAACGTCACTTCTCAGTGAAGTAAGATTTAATACGGAGTACAACAACACAAAGTGACTTGGAACCACTTTAACTTTTTTTCTCAGTCGAAAATGAGTTGCGATGGATGGGAAGAGCTTTTTCCCTGAGAAAAGCTTTTTCATTCAACTGGAATGATTCAGTAGTATTTCATACATTTAAGCACAACTTTTTCATACTTTTTACTTCAATTTCAATTCAATCACCAATCTTCAAACAATTAAAAAAGTTTTTAACCAGATTGACTTAGAATCGTTTTGTGGAGAAGCTTTCACTTTGCTTTGCATAGTTCTCACGAAAACACACCAAAAAAGTCTCTTGGTACTCTATCAAAAAGCTTTTTCAAGATCTATGAAAATCATATACGAGCATACGTTCGAGCGTACGAGTAATCGCATGCTACCGAATTCCTCATTGAGGAGTGTTTCGAAATCTTCCTTCAACCTACTATTTATTTTCTAGTACTTCGCATTTTCGATCACTTCTTTACTGAGGCATCTCTTGCTGTTGCTGTTGTATCTCTTTGATCCTGGAATTTTTAGGCCTGCCTTTCTTTCGCGATATCCTTGGACCGTTAATTGCTATTGACTTTTTAACAAGGTTCAGGCGGTTTCTGTTAAATAGCCAAATCCGTTCTAGGTATTGCCACATATTTTGAATAAACTGCTTGCCCGCTGGTGTGCTCAGATTGTGCCATTTGGGTTTTGGTATGCGAGGTTGTTTTGTTTGGGTCTTAATGACTTTCGTTAATTTTATATTGCAAAGGTTGAAGCCTCTTTGGGGGTTTGTGAGAGCTGCTGTTTACACTGCTAGTTATGTTTATCCGCCATCTCTTCACTTGAGAGGTAAAGAAAAACCGGATTCTATGCCGTTCGCTATTCCACGCAATTTTCCGCATTCAGGGGCGATTTCTCATCTCCAGTATAAAAGGTTTGATTGTAATTATTCCAACAACCGTTCGGTCCCACCGTTTAAAGTTTTTCGTTCTTTACCAAGAGAACGTGAAGTTCAGGACCTAAATGCTCTTTTGTGGCAACAAATATCTGAAATTCAAAAGAAAGCTCGAAGACTGAAAAATTTTATTTTAAGAGAATGTAGACTTGATTTAAATAAAATGTATTCACCAGTGAAATTTTGTAAAATAAAAGTTTTTTTCCAGAATTCAAATTTAAAGAACTTAAAACAAATCGCACATAGACTTATGCTATTTTCTGCAACTCTTATAACATGAGATCTACACTGGCTAGCTATATGAGAAGCTGTACGTATAGAATTTTCGTAGGAGTATCGTAATGATATTATCATGGCTTGGAGAGATGAGAAGGACACAGGAGTCAGAGCTGTGCGTTTTGGCTAAAAAACCTATCATTCGCATTTCATTAATTCAATTTGTTCCAGCTACAAAAAATTCTTTTGATAAGAACACTACTGCAAATACCTCAGTAGATTCACGCTTAGCTTTTTCACTTCCCAGCAAAGGTCTGTAGATCTGAAAGCCAAAGCAGCTAAGACCATCCCCAGCGAACATTCCACTGCCGAAGTAAGAATTGCAGTGCATTCTTTTTCCTTATGTAATTTTTCCACTAGTGGGACCTCCATCACGCATACGCGCCATCATTATTGTTTTTTGGTAATATGTCTCCGATAGAGATGGCCAACTCATAATTAAGTAACAAAATATCGACTCTTTTAAGCTGACTCAGTAAAATGAGTAAGTCACAATGAGTCAACCTACCAAAATTAGTTAATTTTCCCATCTCTAACTTTGCCTCAATTACCATGACTTCTCCTTGACTGCCCTGCGCCATGCACTTTTTGGCAGACCCAATCCACTGTCACTGCCATCTTCATCGATATTGAGGGTGCTTTTGACAATGCGACTTTTGCTGCATGTGCGACTCTGCCAGACAACACGGGGTAGATGAAACATTAGTGTTGTGGATTAAAGCAATGCTAATGAATAGAACTTGTGGCCAATATGTTATGACAGGGGTAAACAGGGGCTGTCCGCAAGGTGGCGTTTTGTCTCCATTGTTATGGTGCATGGTGGTCGACTCTCTGTTGAACACTCTTAATAGTTCTAACGTCTACCCTCAAGCATATGCGGATGACGTCGCCGTACTTTCTGTCGGGCCATACCTGGCGATGGTCTGTGCTAACGCGCAGGCGGCGCTGGACATGATCGATGAATGGTGTACTAGGAGTGGGCTTTCGGTGAATCCTCTTAAAACTGAGGTTGTTCTTTTCACGAGAAGGAGGATTTTGACCGGTCTGACTCAGCCAGTGCTAAAAGGCGTCACCATTCGCATTTCCAATGAAGCCAAATATCTGGGAGTGATTTTAGATAAGAAACGTCAGTGGTCTAAACATGTCGAGTCGAAAACATCTAAGGCGCTCTCAGTCTTCTGGCAGTGTAAGGGTGCTTTTGGCAAGACTTGGGGCTTGTCACCGAATAAGGTTCTCTGGATCTACACGGCTATGATAAGACCATTCCTCGCATATGTGTCGGTTATTTGGTGGAAGGGGCTCTCGCGTAAATACCTATGTGGTTGCCTTTTGCGCGAAACTCCAAAGAACAGCTTGTCTCGGCTGCACGGGAGCTTTCCCGAGTACGCCTGGCTCTGCTCTAGACGCTTTACTGAACTTACCTCCCCTCGATACTTATATCATGGGTTGCACTATCAAAGCCATCCATCGTCTTAGGCGGGGCGGTTTTTGGTACACTCCACACTGGAAATTTGGTGAACTTGCGCGACACTTATCTTACGACTCCTGTTTTATGGATATGCCGTCTGTTGCAATGACACCAGAACTCCAGCTGATGCGCAAATTCAGAGTCGACTTTCCTTGTCTCCAGGACTGGCTTCGGCCAGAGTCTGAGCCGGTAATGGAATGTAGTCGTATGTTTACGGATGGTTCCAAAACTAGTCAAGGGTCTGGCGCTGGTGTCTTCGTGGAAGTCAACAACATTAGACTTCACTTTTCGTTAGGCAAATATCCGTCTGTTTTCCAAGCGGAAACTTATGCAATCCTAATGGCCATGAACTATGTTGTGAAGAACAGGTGGAAGGGACGTAGCATTTGTGTCTGTAGTGACAGTCAGGCTTAACCATTTAACCACTTCCAAAATAGTTCGTGAAACCAAAAACTCTTTGAACTCGGTCGCAAGGCTGAATTCTCTGTCTCTTATCTGGGTCCCAGGTCACACTGGGATCTTGGGGAATGAGATCTCAGATGAGATTGCTAGATAAAGCTCAGAGGAGGGTTTCTCAGGTCCCGAGCCCGCGTTGGGTCTCCCTGCGTCCTCGGTTAGGGCTTTCATTGACGATTGGGTCTCTCGCGAGCACAATTGTGTGTGGTATGACTCTCCGGAATGCAGGTTGACTAAACGCATACTCCGGGACGTCTGTAAGAAATCAGCGGCAAAGACTGTAGACAACTTATTGGCGTCTTGACAGGCCACTTTGCTTTTGCCAAATACCTTAACGTGTTGGGCTTAAGTGACACTACAATCTGCGACGCTTGTGGTGAGAGCGACGACACCGCGGAACATTATCTCTGTGAGTGTCCGGCCTTTGCTCGTATCAGGTGGCAGATCCTCGGTGCGGATGTGGTGAGTGCTGGTACTGTAAGCTCTTCATCACTGAAGTGCTTGCTTGGCTTCCTTAGAAAGACAAGGAAATTCCAAAAAAATGGGTAAATCAGGGTTTGCTCTCTGGTAGTACAATGGACCAGTTGCGTCTGAGTGCTCCAGTTGAGCGTTTCCTATTCCGACAAAAAAAAAAATAAAAATAAAAAATATTAAAGCTATTGATAGCTTCATTCGATGGAGCATTATTATTATCTCAGATAGAGGAATTCAGCAATAATACCAAAAATGAATGAATTTACATTCGACATTCGGCCTAATACTAAATATATACAGCACAGCCATTTAAGGGAAGAGCTCTGTGAAATACGGATCATGTTATCGCAATACACAGCAGGAAAAGCATATCAGGTTTCACAAATTTTCTACTAAAATACCAAAATTAAATGCCAACGAGTAATCCAAGGGTAGTAGAAATAAAAGAAAAGCTTTGCTTTGCTTTAAAGTCGACTATTGACGATTTATTAATCGACTAGCGGGTGGCCGGCGAGTGTTGCTTCGTGCCAGGCAGGCGCCTGGGGCAACAACTGTCTGGCAGGCGCCTGGAGCAACAACTGTCAGGCAGGAGCCTGGGGCTAAGTCTATTAGAGAACAGTTTTGTGGCGGCCAATAGTGGGTAAGTGGTGCAACCGTAAATACATATGTATATAAAAAAAATGAGTAGTAAGGTACTATAATATTAAAGTAGTCGGCAAACTGCTGGACCGGTGGTACCCGTCACGCTTTGCTGCGATGCGACTAACAAAAGAGCATTTTTTTTTGTACTAAAGTACTATAATACTAAAGTAGTCGACCGATTTCGACCAAACTTCATAGGAATACTCTAGAAGATTGCCTGAAAATTTGAGATCAATCAGTTAAGTGGTTTCGGAGTCGATAGCATACAAACATAGGTACACACATTTTTTCCAATGGAAAAAAAGCACTTTCAGTTTTCCCATATTTTCCAATTTTTCGGGCAACTTTTCCAATTTTTTTTCCCTTAAAACCTTACTCAGACTATTACGAAGATTTTGAAAGTAAAATGAGCCAAATCGGTTTAGCCGTTCTCAAGTGATGCGATGACCAACGAACATCATTTCATTTTTATTTATATAGAAGATTGTCGACAAACATAAGTGTCATTGCCAGAGCAAACCTTCTCGATGTACCATATGAATGCTAAAATACCTGTTCCGTCTCGATATACTTTAAAAATGCACCTTTTAGTCGGAGAGCTGGTGAACGTTTTTGAAACGTCATTTTAGCACAGAAAATAAATATATTTTTTTGTTAAACTTGAGCTAATGATCACATATATCAACGTCTGGCAGCTGTCTGTTGGTGCGTTTGGGGGGGGCTGGGCCCCAAAGACGTCGAAAAAAGGGATGGATGTCATTTCAGCAAAGCTGAATTTTTGTATATGAGTAGTTTACTTGTTTATATAACATATTTTACCACTGCCAGACATTTTGGCCGGGTCTAACATCCTGCCAGACGCAAGCGAAGTTTGAATGTCGCTACTAAAGCGATGTGCCACAAATGTATCTAATAGCCGATTTTCATGGAAACTTTTGAAGCATTTGAAAACTTACTAAGTGTGTCTTATAGGAAATTAAATTCTAAATAAAATAGTATATACAATTTTCATATATCCAGTAGAACAGAAGATATTTTAAAAAGAGTCAGTAGCCGCTTTTCAAATTCAAGCAACTGAAAAAGCCAAGATTCAATGGCCTTTTTATTCATCTGGGCAGCTTCCAAATTATGATGGCTTATTTCAAAGCCATCGGAAAGTTTATAGATGATTCTGGATTGGCTTATGTAATGGTGGATAGTGAACTTTTAGCAAATGGTTCAGTAGCTGGATTTATAGCTGTAAAGCATTTTAACACGTGCAAGAGACTACGGCCTTTAATGACTTTGGGCTTTCAGATCCTACGTTTTGAAAGTTTTATGAAGAAAGAACAAATGGAAATTGGCGATGATATAATCAGTTATCTTAATGACTTTCAATCTACACAGACATCAAGTCCCACTATTGACCATCCTTACCTTATACAATTGTTTTGAAAATATAATGCATGTCAAGAAGCAACGATTAATGGACAATTTGGCAAAACACCGAAGTTCTACATGATTTATGTAGATGATGTTAATTATTATTTAATTTTGACACGAAGCATTCGTACTGCAGATTTCGAATTATTTAAATACATATTGCCCAAAATCGCACGCACGGTGGTTGGTCAAGTACCACGATAATTTATTAAAAATCGACGAACCTCACCCAGGACTACGAGAACTTTTTGAAAACAGGTCCTTCGTTGTGAAAAGAACCGAAAAAGCATTCTCTAGACAGCCAATAGATTTGACGTTGGAACAGACAATAAATGCAGATGCTGCAAAAAGATTGACAGGAGTTATACATTTCACCAATTCGATATCTGCTCGTCAACGCTGGTCTAAAAGTTACAGCATAAGATCAACGATAATATCGCACGTATTTGAGGAATGTGGATTGCATAAAGCTCAAGATATTACAGCAGACTTGGAAAGAAGTAGAATGGAAAAAAGTTGCGTGCAGCTTCAGAATTTTATGCATTATATTAAACAAAATATAAATCCTTTTGCACCAGAACTGAGTAACGATTTCTTATATAACATTGCGACAGGACGAGCAGCACCAAACCCTATAGCAATACCCTGGAACAATATATAGATGTTGCAAAAGTTTTATCGTATCCTTTGATGCCTGTTCCTTTATCAATGTGCCATTTAGATGGAACAGTTTGTAAAACCGATAAATCTGTTCTCATAAAATTGTTGGAGGCAAAAGTTGATAGTCAGGCAGTACGCAATATTGATATTGTAATTATCGATGGCTTTTTCATGCTGCATCTCTTAAAGGAAGTTCCAAAAATATTCGGCAACATCTAAAAAAAAATATTGCAAGTGGCTACTAGGTATTCTGCATCCAGAATCGATATCATTTTGATCGTTATTTTTCACCATCTATCGAAGATAGCGAACATCTTCTGAGAGATAGCTTGGACAACCTCAACAAATTATGACTTTTGTTACTGTTTTAAAACTGACAATGGAAAAGTGAAAAAAACTGTGGAAGACAATTTATCTTGTGAAAAACATGAAGAAGCTGACACCAAAATCGTCTACCATGTTTGCAACATCGATCAAGATGCAAATGTTTTAATAAAATGCTCAGATACAGACGTTATTGTGATTATGATAGGTAACATGGAACATTTAAAGAGCTCTCTGAACATTTGGAAGGAGGTTGGCGTTGGAAATTCACAACGATTTGTAGATTTATCCAAATTGTTTAATGCTCTAGGAGAGTCTTTGTGTAAATCTTTACCAGGATTTCATGCAGCAACTGGTTGCGATTATTATGCTACATTTTACAGAAAAGGAAAACGAAGACCTTTCATACAATTGAATGAATCCCACAAATATCAAAAAGCATTTACTGATCTTGCTTGGTACTTTGGATGTACATGTATAAGGCTCAAGGGAACAAGTTTTTGAAGTCTTAGAGGAGTTTGTATGTCGTTTGAATAATATCCGTAATATAAATTACGTCAATAAATCCAGACATGAGATATTTACAAAAACATGTAATGCAATGAACATGAATGACGATTTGAATAAAAAATTTAAAAATGTTGACGCTGGAAATTTGCCACCGTGTAAATCAGAGCTGCGTCAACATTTCTTACGGGCTCATTATATTTCAAATATTTGGAGAAATGCACATTTAAAAAATTCAACTAATTTATCACCAATTGAAAATGGATGGTTGGAATCTAATGTGTTTCTTTGGTTCGACGGTGATCAATTACCTGCTTTAGTGAAAGACGTTGTAATCCAACCTCCTGATATTTATGATGAAAACGAGAGTTCAGGTACATACATTATGAATATACATACATACATATTATAATGTATGTTATTTTTATTGCAATACTTGCATATTGATTATTCCATGCAAACTAAAAAAAATTGTTAAGTTCTTTAATTTATGTGATGATGGATCTGAATCTGACGACGAAGAAGACCATGATATACAAGATTAAAATACCGTAATACAGGAAATTAAATTCTTCCAAATCATTTATATAACCCAATAAAAAAGCCGAAAATTATTGAAAGCATGATTGTTTTGTTTTTCCCAGGTAGAACAGCCGAAGGGAGAAGACATATGATGCATTTTGTAGGGAAATGATACCTTAATACGAAACAAATGGTTTCGTATCGCGGCTACTGACTCTCTTTAAAATATCTTCTGTTCTACTGGATATATGAAAATTTGTATATATACTATTAGAATTTAATTTCCTATAAGACACACTTAGTAAGTTTTCAAATGCTTCAATAGTTTCCATGAAAATCGGCTATTAGATACATTTGTCGCACATCGCTTTAGTAGCGACATTCAAACTTCGCTTGCGTCTGGCAGGATGTTAGACACGGCCAAAATGTCTGGCAGTGGTAAAATATGTTATATAAACAAGTAAACTACTCATATACAAAAATTCAGCTTTGCTGAAATGACGTGACCGCATCCCTTTTTTCGACGTCTTTGGGGCCCAGCCCCCCCCAAACGCACCAACAGACAGCTGCCAGCCGTTAATATTTGTGATCATTAGCTTAAGTTTAACAAAAAAATATATATATTTCTTGTGCTAAAATGACGTTTCAAAAACGTTCACCAGCTCTTAGACTATTTACTCAGTGCAGTAAATGATTTGTTTACGCAATACAATATCAACATACCACAATTGTGCATTTCTGCCCCCACAGCGTCATTTTCTTAAGAGCTGAAAATTGTAGAGGGTGCATAGTTAGATACTCGGTGCATTTATTTCTTGTCACTTTGTATCATTTCCATTCTCGGCAATCTTGAAAGACGCAGATTAGAGCACCCTCTCTAAGGTATCACAGATAGTGTTTCATTCAATGGAAGTACACCAACCAGACAATGACCTGCACTTAGCACCCACTCCTGACCTGTAAGGAGTTTCTGTTTTTAACATTTTCACCACTTCAAGTGTTTTCGCTCTCTCGCCAGCTGCTACTACACCACACAAAAGGATTTCTCAACCAAAGCTATTGTTTGCTTTTCTTTAGTGTCGTGCTTTTCTAATTTCTTCCTTGTTTTGTTTTTAAAATTCTTGCTAGTGAAAAGTGCAAGAGGGGTGGGTGCATACTTTTGTTATCAAAACTTTGTCCACAGTCTTCCCTTGTTGAAGCTAAAAGAGCGAATGAATTGCAAGTGGCAGAGTAATGAAAGAAAGTTTATTGAAGTCCTTTAAATTGCTTAAGAATGATGTAGAAACTTGTAGTTGGCGGTTTGTTGGAATGTAAACAAAGTCTTCGGTAATATACAATAAAGTTCATATATTAAGGGAAGTTTACATTGGACACAAACAAATTTTGTAAACTATTTTGTAGCTGCTACAGGGAGGCATGTGAACTCTAAAGTAAATTTGGCTTACAATGCGAAATCCATTCGCAATTAATTATAATTTTGGTCTGGTATTACACTGCATGTATGTACCACCGGTACATGTAATTTCTAGTACTTTTCTGGAAACGGCATACAGCATAAACATTGAAACGCTTGAGTTAAGTTAATACACCGAAAATTAAAAAAAAAAAGAAATACCGATAGTTGGGTATTGAAAAATGAATATTTAAAGAATAAAATTCTGTCGCGAAACTGTTAGAAAGGAAATAAGTTCACGGGTAGAAAGCCTAAGTAACCATTTTAAGCTCCACTGCACTACAAAATAGTACTTGTCAGTACCTACAATTCTTGTCACTTATAGCAGGAAAATTTAGTTAAATCCTGTCACCCTGCCCCCCCTGGCAGCTGACCTCCTCGTAGTGGGGGGCGGGCAACGTGACTGGGATGTGCAGATGGGGTAACTTATATAGTTATTCCCATCCATACAATCCAGTTACGGCTAACAAAGCGCAAACCCTATGATGACAAGAAGGAAACGACCGGCCTCGGATATTGCCAAGCCTGGTAAGCCAGGGCATCCTTTGGAGCCAGGCCTGAAGGGTGTCAGTATGCGAGCGTCTGGTGGTCGGCTTGTTCCGCTCGGCAGCCGGCCGGGTCAAACCCGAAATGGCTACGAGCTTCCTGTCAATGGTCTCGCGAACCATTACGGGGGTCAAGGGGTGAGCGCGCTGTGCACCGATAGGGGCACAGATGGACTCTCTGAGATTCGACAACGGCATCGACTTAGGATAGGCACATGGAACGTCTCATCGCTCACAGGGAAGGATTTTGAGCTTGTTGGGGAGGCTGTTAAAAGTCGACTAGATATGGTTGGCGTCTCTTCAACAAAGCAGAGAGGTTCTAAAACTGTGGACCTTTCGGGTGGGTGGAAGCTCTTCCTGTCAGGAGTCGCACCCTCAATGTCTGCTCGGGCGGGAGTGGGGATACTCACAAGTCCCAGGTTGACAGACAGAGTATTGGAGTGGATACCATTAGGAGGGAGAGTTGCGATCTTAAAGCTCAAGCTTGAAAGATCAACTCTGGCATTGGTGCAGGTGTATGCACCGAACCTTCTGTCAGAGTACGCAGCTTTCTTAGATGAAGTTGATGTTGCCCTTGAAAAGGTTGCAGATATGGATTTTTTTGTCCTGATGGGTGACTTCAATGCTCATGTGGGTGTAGATGTTATGACATGGGGGAGTGTGATTGGGAGGAACGGTGATCCTGATCAAAACGCAAACGGAGAGAGTTTGTTGGATTTTTGTTGTGAAAATGGCTTATCCATCATGAACACCATCTTTCCACACAAAGATATTCACAAATACACGTGGTACCGCCAGAGTCTTCAGCAGAAGTCGCTGAAGTGTCTGAAGAGAATGGTTTGTGATGTTCGCGTATTGAGAGGGGCCGAACTGTCAACTGATCATCACTTAGTGCTGTGCAAATTGTATCTTAGCGAGAGAGTGCCTCCCCTACCAAAGCGTAAACCAAGGATGGTTACACGCATACGATGGGAGAGGTTACAGGATGATGAGATACGGGAGACATTTGCGCGGCAAATATCTGAGAGGTTTGAATGAATTCCAACTGTTCCATCAAATGTAGAGGAAGAATGGCAACTGTTTTCAACAGCGGTTATTGCCTCTGCGGGAGATGTTTGTGGAGTGAAGCGGCTTGGTGTGGCGGCTGGTAGTGAGAAAAGAACTGCTTGGTTTAAAACGCCCGGAGTTCAAGAAGCCATCAGAGAGAAGAAGAGAGCCTTTAAGGTGTGGATTCACTTGGGGAACTCCGATTCTCCAAATCGGTACACTGAGGCGCGAAGAACTTGCAAATTAGCTGTGAAAACAGCGAAAGAACAGTCTTGGAAGGAGTTTGGCGAGAAATTGGAACGTGACCACAGATCTGCAAATAAGATGTTCTGGCAGACCGTCCGCCGACTCAGAGGAAAAAAGTTGAATATCGTTGAAGGAGTCAAATCCAAAGACGGTAGACTTCTTTCCAATGAGGAGGACATCTTACGCAGATGGAGCAAGCACTTTTCAGAATTGCTCAATCTCGAACAGGGCACCGAAGATGACAGACCTATGGTCGAGAGTTGGGCGGAAAATAGTCCTACGGTAGAGGAAGTAACTTTGGCGATCAAAGCGCTAAACGTTGGCAAATCTGCTGGTGTGGATGAAATTCGGCCAGAAATGCTCAAGGCTTTAGGTAAAGAGGGAGTTCAATGGCTCTCGCGTGTCATTAAAGTGGCCTGGGAATGCGGTGAAACACCTGGTGATTGGCAAATGGGGGTGATAGTTCCTCTTTTTAAAAAAGGGGACAAAAGAGATTGCGCCAACTATAAGGGTATATCTCTTTTAAGTCTCCCTGGAAAAGTCTTCGCTAAGGTGCTAGAAAAGCGTTCCAGAGCTGTGGTTGAGGACAGTTTGAGGGATGAGCAGTTCGGTTTTTGTCCCGGTAGAAGCACAACCGACCAGTTGTTCACTCTCAGAATGGTTCTTGAGAAGGCCTGGGAATACCATATGCCAAACCTGTCTACACTTGTTTTGTGGATTTGGAAAAGGCATATGATAGGGTTCCTCGAGGCAAAATCTGGAGTGTTCTGCAGGAGTATGGGATTGCTGGTTCCCTGTTAAGGGCGATTCAGTCTTTATATACAAACTGTAGAAGCTGTGTTCGGATAAACGGTGTTAAATCAATACCTTTCACTGTGGGCGTTGGACTCCGCCAGGGGTGCGTTTTGTCACCTCTCCTCTTCATTGTATATAAGGATTGGATGTTGCAGCGCAGCCGTGGCGGGGAATGTTTCAAAGTGGGAGACCTAAGGATTAGTCATCTGCTCTTTGCGGATGATTTGGTCATCCTTGGGTCCTCACAAACCGAACTTCAGCGCGCACTCGAAAGGTTTGTAGCCGTTTGTGATGATGCTGGAATGAAGATCAACGTGAACAAATCGGAAGTAATGGTCGTTTCCAAAAAACCCATTCAGTGCACTCTGCATGTTAGTGGAGTCCCACTTAAGCAGGTGGAGAAGTTTAAGTACCTCGGGGTTCTATTCACGAGTGATGGGAGGAGCAATGCCGAGTTATCCTGTAGAATTGGTCAGGCTGGATCAATTTTGAGAGAGCTTGGCCAATCTGTTATAAGGAAGGCAGAACTTAGTGTTCAAGCTAAGCTATCGGTTTTTAACTCTGTGTATGTTCCAACTCTCACCTATGGTCATGAAATTTGGGTAGTGACCGAAAGAATAAGATCGCGGATACAAGCTGCCGAAATGAGGTTCCTCCGCGGTGTTGTTGGAATAACTCGTAGGGATCGAGTGCGCAACACCAGAGTACACGAGGCGCTCAACGTTGAGCAGCTACTTCTCCGAACGGAACGATATATGCTTCGATGGTTTGGTCACGTAGTGCGTATGCCCCCAGACCGGCTTCCAAGACGCGCCATGGTTGCCGTGCCATCAGGTAGGCGACTTCGCCGAAGGCCTAGAAATAGATGGTTGGATCAAGTCCGACATCTCTCCTGGAGCCACTTAGGGATTCCCCCTGATGAATTGGAGTCAATGGCTCAGGATCGAGAAGGATGGAGAGTCCACCTGAGCATCCTACCCCCGCGACCCTCATGAAGGATTAGCGGGCCATCGAAAATGAATGAATGAATGAATCCTGTCACCCCTCGGGGGGCATAGGGCGTCAACAACGCCAGTTTAATATTTATTCGGAGCGAAATAAAACAAAGCTTTCATTAGAAAGGTCAAGACAAGAGTACCTTGGCTGTACTTTATTTCTTAACAAAAAACATTATGAAATAGAAACAAAGCCAACATTGGATGATGTTGTTCTATTTCTTCTGAGAGAGTAATCCCGTTACACCCACGCTAAACATTTGGTAGCTTAACAACTAGACCTAACTATTATAAAAGACAGTTACATACATAGATATATATACGTATGTAAATATGTACCTATGTATGTTGTGACGTTACTCGCCTGCATGCTATCATTTACGGACTTCTGCAACGCGCTTCAACTCTCTCCAACTCATTCCCAAAGCTCTATATTCCTTTCCAACCTTCATCGAATAGTGATGTGAATAGATACCTGATCTATTCTTGAGTGGAGGTGTTCGTTCAAGAGGCGATTAGACCAAAAAATCCTAGGGATGATGCGTAGACATCTATCTACGAAAGTGTGCAGCTTAACTTACGAATGTCAATGATGTTGATTCTCCAAGTAGTACGTCCATATAGTATTACTGACTCGACATTGGAGCGGAACAGTTGCAGCTTGGTCTTGGTGCTATAAACATTACTCTTCGAGATTTTTGATAGCATGCCGAACGCCGCTTTGGCTTTAACAATTCTGCTGTCTACATCGAGCTCGGTCCACCGTCAGCCTAGACTATACTTCTCAAGTATAGAAAGCTATTAACTTTCTCGACCTACTGCCCAGGAATGTTTAGTTGAGCGGTACAAGTTGTAAGGCTAAGTGCTGCCAGGCCTGAAGGGTGTCAGTATGCGAGCGTCTGGTGGTCGGCTTGTTCCGCTCGGCAGCCGGCCGGGTCAAACCCGAAATGGCTACGAGCTTCCTGTCAATGGTCTCGCGAACCATTACGGGGGTCAAGGGGTGAGCGCGCTGTGCACCGATAGGGGCACAGATGGACTCTCTGAGATTCGACAACGGCATCGACTTAGGATAGGCACATGGAACGTCTCATCGCTCACAGGGAAGGATTTTGAGCTTGTTGGGGAGGCTGTTAAAAGTCGACTAGATATGGTTGGCGTCTCTTCAACAAAGCAGAGAGGTTCTAAAACTGTGGACCTTTCGGGTGGGTGGAAGCTCTTCCTGTCAGGAGTCGCACCCTCAATGTCTGCTCGGGCGGGAGTGGGGATACTCACAAGTCCCAGGTTGACAGACAGAGTATTGGAGTGGATACCATTAGGAGGGAGAGTTGCGATCTTAAAGCTCAAGCTTGAAAGATCAACTCTGGCATTGGTGCAGGTGTATGCACCGAACCTTCTGTCAGAGTACGCAGCTTTCTTAGATGAAGTTGATGTTGCCCTTGAAAAGGTTGCAGATATGGATTTTTTTGTCCTGATGGGTGACTTCAATGCTCATGTGGGTGTAGATGTTATGACATGGGGGAGTGTGATTGGGAGGAACGGTGATCCTGATCAAAACGCAAACGGAGAGAGTTTGTTGGATTTTTGTTGTGAAAATGGCTTATCCATCATGAACACCATCTTTCCACACAAAGATATTCACAAATACACGTGGTACCGCCAGAGTCTTCAGCAGAAGTCGCTGAAGTGTCTGAAGAGAATGGTTTGTGATGTTCGCGTATTGAGAGGGGCCGAACTGTCAACTGATCATCACTTAGTGCTGTGCAAATTGTATCTTAGCGAGAGAGTGCCTCCCCTACCAAAGCGTAAACCAAGGATGGTTACACGCATACGATGGGAGAGGTTACAGGATGATGAGATACGGGAGACATTTGCGCGGCAAATATCTGAGAGGTTTGAATGAATTCCAACTGTTCCATCAAATGTAGAGGAAGAATGGCAACTGTTTTCAACAGCGGTTATTGCCTCTGCGGGAGATGTTTGTGGAGTGAAGCGGCTTGGTGTGGCGGCTGGTAGTGAGAAAAGAACTGCTTGGTTTAAAACGCCCGGAGTTCAAGAAGCCATCAGAGAGAAGAAGAGAGCCTTTAAGGTGTGGATTCACTTGGGGAACTCCGATTCTCCAAATCGGTACACTGAGGCGCGAAGAACTTGCAAATTAGCTGTGAAAACAGCGAAAGAACAGTCTTGGAAGGAGTTTGGCGAGAAATTGGAACGTGACCACAGATCTGCAAATAAGATGTTCTGGCAGACCGTCCGCCGACTCAGAGGAAAAAAGTTGAATATCGTTGAAGGAGTCAAATCCAAAGACGGTAGACTTCTTTCCAATGAGGAGGACATCTTACGCAGATGGAGCAAGCACTTTTCAGAATTGCTCAATCTCGAACAGGGCACCGAAGATGACAGACCTATGGTCGAGAGTTGGGCGGAAAATAGTCCTACGGTAGAGGAAGTAACTTTGGCGATCAAAGCGCTAAACGTTGGCAAATCTGCTGGTGTGGATGAAATTCGGCCAGAAATGCTCAAGGCTTTAGGTAAAGAGGGAGTTCAATGGCTCTCGCGTGTCATTAAAGTGGCCTGGGAATGCGGTGAAACACCTGGTGATTGGCAAATGGGGGTGATAGTTCCTCTTTTTAAAAAAGGGGACAAAAGAGATTGCGCCAACTATAAGGGTATATCTCTTTTAAGTCTCCCTGGAAAAGTCTTCGCTAAGGTGCTAGAAAAGCGTTCCAGAGCTGTGGTTGAGGACAGTTTGAGGGATGAGCAGTTCGGTTTTTGTCCCGGTAGAAGCACAACCGACCAGTTGTTCACTCTCAGAATGGTTCTTGAGAAGGCCTGGGAATACCATATGCCAAACCTGTCTACACTTGTTTTGTGGATTTGGAAAAGGCATATGATAGGGTTCCTCGAGGCAAAATCTGGAGTGTTCTGCAGGAGTATGGGATTGCTGGTTCCCTGTTAAGGGCGATTCAGTCTTTATATACAAACTGTAGAAGCTGTGTTCGGATAAACGGTGTTAAATCAATACCTTTCACTGTGGGCGTTGGACTCCGCCAGGGGTGCGTTTTGTCACCTCTCCTCTTCATTGTATATAAGGATTGGATGTTGCAGCGCAGCCGTGGCGGGGAATGTTTCAAAGTGGGAGACCTAAGGATTAGTCATCTGCTCTTTGCGGATGATTTGGTCATCCTTGGGTCCTCACAAACCGAACTTCAGCGCGCACTCGAAAGGTTTGTAGCCGTTTGTGATGATGCTGGAATGAAGATCAACGTGAACAAATCGGAAGTAATGGTCGTTTCCAAAAAACCCATTCAGTGCACTCTGCATGTTAGTGGAGTCCCACTTAAGCAGGTGGAGAAGTTTAAGTACCTCGGGGTTCTATTCACGAGTGATGGGAGGAGCAATGCCGAGTTATCCTGTAGAATTGGTCAGGCTGGATCAATTTTGAGAGAGCTTGGCCAATCTGTTATAAGGAAGGCAGAACTTAGTGTTCAAGCTAAGCTATCGGTTTTTAACTCTGTGTATGTTCCAACTCTCACCTATGGTCATGAAATTTGGGTAGTGACCGAAAGAATAAGATCGCGGATACAAGCTGCCGAAATGAGGTTCCTCCGCGGTGTTGTTGGAATAACTCGTAGGGATCGAGTGCGCAACACCAGAGTACACGAGGCGCTCAACGTTGAGCAGCTACTTCTCCGAACGGAACGATATATGCTTCGATGGTTTGGTCACGTAGTGCGTATGCCCCCAGACCGGCTTCCAAGACGCGCCATGGTTGCCGTGCCATCAGGTAGGCGACTTCGCCGAAGGCCTAGAAATAGATGGTTGGATCAAGTCCGACATCTCTCCTGGAGCCACTTAGGGATTCCCCCTGATGAATTGGAGTCAATGGCTCAGGATCGAGAAGGATGGAGAGTCCACCTGAGCATCCTACCCCCGCGACCCTCATGAAGGATTAGCGGGCCATCGAAAATGAATGAATGAATGAATCCTGTCACCCCTCGGGGGGCATAGGGCGTCAACAACGCCAGTTTAATATTTATTCGGAGCGAAATAAAACAAAGCTTTCATTAGAAAGGTCAAGACAAGAGTACCTTGGCTGTACTTTATTTCTTAACAAAAAACATTATGAAATAGAAACAAAGCCAACATTGGATGATGTTGTTCTATTTCTTCTGAGAGAGTAATCCCGTTACACCCACGCTAAACATTTGGTAGCTTAACAACTAGACCTAACTATTATAAAAGACAGTTACATACATAGATATATATACGTATGTAAATATGTACCTATGTATGTTGTGACGTTACTCGCCTGCATGCTATCATTTACGGACTTCTGCAACGCGCTTCAACTCTCTCCAACTCATTCCCAAAGCTCTATATTCCTTTCCAACCTTCATCGAATAGTGATGTGAATAGATACCTGATCTATTCTTGAGTGGAGGTGTTCGTTCAAGAGGCGATTAGACCAAAAAATCCTAGGGATGATGCGTAGACATCTATCTACGAAAGTGTGCAGCTTAACTTACGAATGTCAATGATGTTGATTCTCCAAGTAGTACGTCCATATAGTATTACTGACTCGACATTGGAGCGGAACAGTTGCAGCTTGGTCTTGGTGCTATAAACATTACTCTTCGAGATTTTTGATAGCATGCCGAACGCCGCTTTGGCTTTAACAATTCTGCTGTCTACATCGAGCTCGGTCCACCGTCAGCCTAGACTATACTTCTCAAGTATAGAAAGCTATTAACTTTCTCGACCTACTGCCCAGGAATGTTTAGTTGAGCGGTACAAGTTGTAAGGCTAAGTGCTTTTGTCGTGGCCGTTGTAATCCTTAGCTCTGTTGTCTTTGCTTTGACTTCCAGACTATGAACCATTGGGTGTAGGTGCATGATTCTATGCGATTCAAACAAATGTCGTCAGCGTAGTCCAGATATTCAAGGTAAGATATCATTGGCCGCTGTTATTAACTGTCAGGGCTGCATGAAGAAGATCACTGATTACGACCCAAAATAACAGTGCCGAAAGTATGCAGCTTGTCGCACCCTACTGTGGACTTCAAAGTCGTCAGACAACTTGCAAGTCGTGACACTTAGAACCCTCATACCTTGCTTTAATAATAGCTATGAGGTTCTCAGGGATACCTCTCCTGCGCAGGGTACACCAGATAAATTTCCATTTTACACTGTTGAAGACTTTCTCGAAGTCGATGAATTGCAGGTGAAGCGAAGACCTGTACTCGACGCACTGCTCTATAATGATCCGCAAGGTGTTTATATGGTCGATGCAGGAGGATCCCGAGCGGAAACTTGCTTGTTCGACATCGAGAGTGAAATCAAGCTTTCGCTTTCCCATGCCCTTATTATAATTGGCGCTGTATGGAAAACCTCTGCAGGAATGCCATCGAGTCCCACCGCTTTTCTTGAATGCTTTGATCGTGGCTATGATCTCCGAGTTAGTGGGAGGACTGATGCGTATTCAAGTATTTGTTGCCACGGACAGCCCATTTGAGTACGACGAAGCATCGCTATTATCTCAATGGTTTAAAACATCTGTTTGTCAGTAGAAATCCAACTGATCTTATGGCAGGCATTGTGCTGAAACAAGATATCTTCAATGACAAGACGATCGGCATTACAGAAACCTACAAATCTCGCGCCTTTGTTGTTTCGCTTTCCGATGCCATGGCGTCCCATTAGTTGTTTGAGCGCTGTGTTGCCATTGCCTACCTTAGCATCGAAATCTCCCATCAGTATGACGATGTCCCATTTGGTGTCTGGTTGTGGACACTCGTTATTTTTCTCCTGTGTAACCTTCTCAGTTGGGGTCCATGGGCTGAATGGGAAATGGCCAAAGGCTCTTAACGATAACGCTGAAAGAACACAACTATAGGATTTGGACACATCACAGCTTTTCTCCCTAAATCTCAAAGCCAAAATTCAAAAAGGTACTTGAGCATTTTAAATGCGGTGAAACAAAGCAGGGAAATAAAACAGAAAGACTTAAAGATTTTTATCTATCCAATACCAAAACATGGGTGGATATTCTGGTTAGGTTAAAGACAATGAATTCGAAAGCCTTGCGAAATAGTGAAAGGATGGAGGATCAAATACCTTCAAAAAATATTGCATAGATACATAGGTATACGGTTCCCAAAATTATACATGAACTATTAATTCATCCTGATAAACTCCCTGTATTATGAGTCGAAGTCAACAATTTTCCGTAACCACTACCTAAGAACTTATTATTATTATTATTATTATTATTATTATTATTATTATTATTATTATAATTTATTAGAAAGTAATTAAAATTACATGGTAATATAAACAAATGAGTCTAGCTGCGGAGACTATTGGCTCACTTAAGAACTTATAATGAGTCATTCCACGAAAAATCGGATATCTTCTGCAAAATATAAGTTATTCTAGAAGCTCCATATATCTGAGTCGGTGAGTCCTAATGTTCAGAAGGCAGCGACCAGACAAGATCCCTACGGCTATTCTTAACTGTAACTGTTCTAGTTTATGAATTATCCTAGTTTTCTTCGGATTTAAAGCTGGCTATGAGGCTTTACATTCTCATATTCGCCTGTGCTCTGTCTTTCGTTAGCCAATTTGGTTGTATTGTGTGATATAAGACCATCGCCCTAGCCGCACACGATGGTAGTTACATAATTAGAATTACGTCACGAGGTAGTTAACCCCCTTCTCTTGACAGCTGATAAGCAAGCTCATTTTCCTCTTTACCGCAATATCAAGGCACATAGTCCTACACGGTTCGAGATGCATAATGCCTTAAACTTTGTGCGGACACCCTTAGTTTCAATATATCCTTCATGTTTCTTTCAGCCAGTATCAATAGTTGTGATGACAATACTTCCCCTTGAGTGATGAATTTGAAGATCAGGACATGTGCTTGACATCATTTGAGCTTTGAGTGATTACGCCAACTGATTAGAGCTTATCTTAAACCGTTCGCTTTAATATTTGTTGAGGCACTTCAAAGACGAAAAGGGCTGTTTGAGGAAACTCGTACAGCGATTCAAAAATGTTTTGTCAGTGAGATAAATATTTTTTCTTCGTACTCAATGTATTATACAATTAAAAAATTGCTAAGCAGGTAAGGTATATGTGGAAACGGAGCATGAAATCAGAAGCTCTATCCACCAATCGTACTAATTTACAATATTTGCTGCTCGTTTATGGTATATCCTGACATTAAAATTATGTAAGCGCCTTAATATTTCAAAGGAAAATGGTAGCTCCCCGTCTGTTAGTAAGTAAATTGACTTATGTTTACATAAGGAAACATTAAAATATAACCAAACGGAGAGGAATGTGTTCCATAAACGAAATATCATGTGTTGCGGTCAGAGAGGCGAAATGAAATAAGTCCGAATTCCTTACGATGGTTTTGGTTTTGAATATTCCTGTATGTGATCACGAGAAATCCATGAAAATCACTACAAAGGATACCCACTCCTTTGTTTGCTCCACTGCTCTATCATAAACAGAACGTATAGTCGCTATGAAATATTTATTAAATTGAATCCTCCACAATCAAGACAGACTTGGAATCCCGCAAACGTGGCTTCCCATTTGGCTAATTATCATAAAAAATGAAGCATCTGTTCACAATTGCACTACTGAGCGGTAAATCCTTTCAGCCCAAACTGCAAACATTTTATTCTAGATAATTTTTCCACTTTTATTTAAAGGCAAATAAAAACATTTTTTAAATAAACCCATGTTGGATGAATAGAAAATAAGAAGAAAAAAATGTAAAACAGTGGGTAAAGTATAGCAGATAGTGCACGGAAATATGCGAATTCGATGGTGACTATGATGATGGTAATTCAATGAGGTCTTCCGTATTCACAAGAGTCAGGTGAACAAGCCAATTAGCTAAATAAATTTCCTAAGACCGCATATTTCCTCGTCTGAGGTTTTTCTCTCTCCTTTTCTCATACCTGTGCCATGAGTGAACATTTTATCAGATTTCTCTTGGCAGAAGAAATTGTAAGAAAAATTTTCGCATGTGCTTCAGCAAAGTATTCTCATTAGCACTTCAGGCGACGACGAGATGGTAATTTATCCTGTTTCTCCGTTTTTTCCTCAAAATGAAATCGCCTTCAATGAAAAAATCATAGAGTGAAAAATTCATGAAAATTGTTCAAGTGGTCTAAAGCGCACTTGTTCTCTGAAAGTGTACAGAAAAGGGAATTATGAATGTCGCATTGCAGGTTGCACAAGGAAAGAGATGAATTTCCTTTAAATATCAACGAGTCGGATTGAAATTTAAATAATGAGATTACGAAATTCTGAAGAAATGAAACGTATAGACTTGTTTAAGGTTTTAAAAATGCGTATAAAGTAGAAACCTATTATATCCACTAACTTGGTCAGTGGATCTTTACATAAGCATAAAAAAAAGTAAATAGGAAACTATTATAGATTTGTTAAAACAAATAGGTATAATAAAACATACGTATGTAAATTTCAGTATAAGTGAAGTCGCAATATGTTAAAAGACTAGACGGCTCCTTGTTCATTTCGAATGAGGACCAGCTCAAGAGATGGAAAGAGCATTTTGCTACGGTTTTGAACCGTGTATTCGCTAGCGATATGCTCCCAAATCAGACTGAGATGCCCGAGGGGAGAAGTTCCCGAATACACACCACGACTCCCAGTAATGATGAGATCACTATCGGGATCAAGGCACTCAAATCCAACAGGCGGTAGGACTTGACGGTATTCCAGCAGAGCTCTTACGAAGAGCGCCAACAACATTGGCTGAGCTTCTGCTTGCACTTATAGAAAAAGCTTGGGAAACTGAAAGCTTTCCAAACGAGTGGAAATAGGGAATGAACGTCAAGCTTCCTATGAATGGTAATTTAATGGAGTGCTATCTGTGTGCTGCCTGCTGTAGCTAAGATAATAGCTAACCACACCGTGGCGTAAGTGGTTAGTGTGTCGGATCACTGCGCGTGAGGTTCCAAGTTGGAGTTCCAGAAAACACCAAACGTTTTTTTCACAGTCCCACTTCTCGCGAGCGTCTGACAAATGTCCGAGAGTATTGTTGTCTCGAAAAGGTTCTCAAATTTGCGCTTCGGATACGGCACTAAACTATAGATCCCTTTATTGGTGTAAAAAGTATAACGCACACAACGTGAGTGGTTGCGAGAAGCTAGGCCCTGGCACGTAAAGAGCTGTTGCGCCAAATATTTATTTTTATTTATAATAGCTCGAAGATACACTCGATGCCGAACAAGCAGGTTTCCGACCACATCAACACCCTACGGATTATCATCGAACAGTGCGTTGAATGTCGAAGGCCACCTGCCACCTGCTGTTCATCGATTTTGGGAAGGCGTTCGATAGTGTTAACCGGGAGTTTATTTGGCGTGCCTTGCGCAGGAGAGATATTCCCGATAAACTAATTGCTATTATCAAAGCTACATATGAATGCTCGGAATGCGACGTTCTGCACAGAGGAAAGTTGACAAGGCTGTATCCTTTCACCAATATTATTCCTATTGGTGATTAGCGATGTGCTTCAGGCAGCTTTGTCGACGGGAAACGAAGGATTTCGATGGACTCTTACATCTCAACTGAAATATCTTGACTACGCTGATAATGTATGCTTACTCTCCCACAGAATTATGGACCTCCACCAAATGACAGCAGATGTGGAGAGGGAGGCAGGCGTCGTCGGACTGAAAATTAATACGGCAAAAACACAAATGATCAGCCTTGGAACAAACTCATCGGCTCAAATATGTATTGCTGGACAACCGGTGGAGAGAGTAGAAGATTTCCAGTATCTTGGGTGTATTGTCTCGACCGATGGTGGAACCGAACTGGATATAGCCAACAGGATCACCAAAGCAAAGTCCGCGTTCGGGATGTGTTCCAAAATATGGTAAAACAATGCAATCAGTTTGAACACCAAGATAAGACTGTTCCGCTCCAACGTTGAATCCGTGCTGTTATATGGTTGCAGCACATGGAGAGTAACCACTATTATCACCAGAAAGCTGCAAACGTTCGTTAATAGGAACCTGCGCAATATCTTAAGGATTTTCTTGCTCAATCGTATCTCTAACGAACACCTTTACGAAAGAACGGGTCAGGAACCAATAGGCACAACCATCCAACGACGGAAGTGGCAGTGGATTGGTGACACGTTCCGAAAGTGTGACAGTTTCATAGCGAACCATTCTATGCAATAGAACCCTTAACTCAGAATACCAGAAGACCTAGCGGTTCGAGGAGAACATGGCGCAGAACAGTTGAGAAGGAGGCACTGCATTTGGGGAAAAGTTGGGGAGAACTTAGACACATTGCCAGAAACCGTACACGATGGTGCGTAGGCATAGTAGAGGCCCTGGGACCCACAAGGGGATACAGGAGATAAGTAAAGTAAGTATATTAAGTGACTTCAATAATAAATGCACACCAAAAAGCCACTTAATCCCGATCGAAAGCATTACGAAGTATCACAGAGGTGAGCGTCTCAATCTCTTCTAACATCCTATCATGAAGAACTTACCCACGCTGTAGTAAATTCTGCAGCCTTATCTACACCTTATCGCCATCCATATCATCATTTTCAACTTCATCACGTTCACATATCAAACTTGACACACTGAACTTGCACACCCTACTACAGTATTAAACTTAAATATACCAACTAATATCTCGTACATAATTTTGTCTCATAAATGTTGTCTACATGATTTCATTTACTGCCTTCTGGCTACAAAATTTCCCTATAAAAATCCTAAAAAGAATCGTTTATTACAATTTTTATAGAGCAAGGATTTGATGGGTTCATACGCAAAGTACTATGTTTGTAATGTGAGTCCTGGATGGTAATATTCTAAATTTGTCTACATCGCATAAAATGTTTTTACGAGACAGTAATGAAAATCATATGCATGGGTAAGGAGGCATGAATACAAATAAATTTATATTAAAGGACATACGAGTACATACGGTGGATTAAACTTTCATGGTGACGTGATAATTTTGATTGAGTGTATTTTTGTTTTTTTTTAAGGATCATGATGACTAGGTTGGTTTTTCAGATAACAAAAGATTACCTAGTGATTTGATAGAGGTATGTCATTGACTTCTAGGATAAGTTTTCAGCGTAACTTAGTCGCTACTGAACAAATAAATGTCAAAATTCGTTTAGCCATAAAGAGAGACAATCAACATCGAAAAATTGGTCAGAACGTCACAGTGAGCAGCTACAACTTTGAGGGACTTTGTCTACGTTGGATCTGGTATAAATTATGAAAATGACGCCAGCACCAGAAATTCATCAGCAATCAAGTGAAGAATAACTTTTGCCAATCGCTGTTTTTTGTGCTAATAACTCAATTAATAGTGAAGCCCTATCTCGGACAACTATAGAAACTCTATGTAATACCCTGATCATCACAGTTTTGCTGAAACGAGGACTTTTTTGAATGCGGACGAAGGTATCCTTGGTCGCTTCGAGAACTATACGAGCTGTACAGCAACATCGATCTAGTCAAAAAACTGAGTATTGCACATTTGAGATGGCTACGACATGTAGAGCTCCGGCCCGCAGAGTCTTCGAATCTAACCCGGAGGGACGACGCAGTAAAGGGCCGCCTTACCGTAGGTGACGCTCACAAGTTCACGGGAACGAAATGAAGCACCATCTAAGACTTGTTTAACAACAAACCATTGCCGAACAGTGAAAATTGTTTCATCAGAAACTACCAAGTTTGCATTCACTGCCATCGAATCTTGTTTTCTTCTGGGTTAAGGATAGCTTTTGAGTTTTTTGATTCTGTTATACTTGAACTGTCATAAAAATTACCTCTAGACGTCCGAAACACTGTAGCATATTACAGACAGAAACATATTCAAGATCTTAGGAGCATTCCAGGCAACTGTAAAGGTAGCAACATATAATACCGGTTGGGATCGCCGTTCCTATTAACATGATTAAATTTCAACTGAAGAGTTAACAGATAAGAGATGCAAATATCAAATGAAATAACATCAATACATGCCTCTCTCTAGGGAATTCTAGTCAAACCTGTTGGTAAGAAAGACAAATAAATTGGTTTTAAAACATGGACAATGTTGGCTTGCAAAGTGCAAATGAATGCTGTTTATTCAGCACTAGCGGATGCCCCGCGTGCCCCCCCCATTTAATGAAATGAAATAGATGTTTTTTTTGTGCGTATTTTTTCTTATTGAACGATTAATAGACTTACATTTTTTATTCATGCTATCGTGTGGTTAATATTTCACCTGCGGCGTGAAAACTGCCATTGTAGTGTTGGTTGTCATTTCCTACGAAATAGTATTGTGTTAATATTAGGCCCAGCTCACTTTTATTTTACACGCAAAGCAAAAATGAAACAAAAGTGAGCATAAAAAGAGTATAATTTCTAGTAAACAAAGTGACTATAGAAACTGAGTTCGGCGAATTGATTTCAAACTAAATCTCAATCGTAGGTGGCTTTGTTTATCAAAATTGAATATCTTCGGTTAAATAAGTTATAGCAACAACCTTCACGGAAAAAAATAGTTTCTTTGACGGTACTTTTTCTGCGCTTCGTTTCTCAAAGGTTGTTGCCATTCGACAAAATAAGCGCCACCTAAATTTCAGATAGAAACCCGGATAGAAACCGCACTACAAATCAATGACCAATCAGAGAAAGATCGACAAATGATTTTAATTTCAACGATCAGTTTGAGAAGGTATTCATAATTGGTTCTCATAATTGTCAAATTATAAGTTCGTGAGATTTAGTTCTTCTTAAACTACGAATATTATATCGTACATTTAAGACGTGTTCTATTTCAGGATTAATATGCATCTGCAGACGCTCGTTGTGACGGATTGCGTTCTTTTTAATTGCTTCTGTCACATAATCAATCTGCAAATCACGATGCAAGTCATCATTTCTAATATACCATGAAGCATTTAATATTCCCCGAAGGACTTTGTTTTGAAATGTTTGTATTATTTGGACATTTGTTTTCTCTGTACAATCCCATAGTTGGATGCCATACGTCCAAACAGGTTTTAGTATCTGATTATATATTAAGATTTTATTCTCAATAGACACTTCTGAGTTATATCCTAACAACCAATAAAGTTTTTTTTATATCTGATATTATTTATACTTCAAGAAATGAGCTAAACCTAACCTAAGTAAGTTGTGGGCGCCGTGGCGTAAATGGTTATTGTGTCAGATCACTACACATGAGGTTCCAAGTTCGAATCCCAGAAAACACCGAAAAGTGTTCAAAATTCACGGTCCCACCTCCCGCGAGCGTCTGACAAACATCCGAGAGTATTGTTGTCACAAAAAAGCTTCTCAAATCGCCGTTCGGATACGGCACTAAACTTTAGGTCCCTTCCATTCGTGTGAAAATATAATACACACAACATGAGTGGTTGCGAGAAGCTAGGCCCTGGCACTTAAAGAGTTGTTACGCCAAATATATATATTTTTTTTAACCTAAGTAAATCTATCAATAAAACACGACTATGGACGCTTGGTTGAAATACTCACTTTTTTTCATTTATTTTTCCGCGGCGCAGAAACAAAACATTTCTAACGGCACCACTGCTTATTGACTTGTTAAACTTTTCCTGTACTGTCTTAGCTATTTTCGGGGCACTTAATCGTGGATTATCTTTATTTGCCTTTATTTCCAATAAAACAGAACGTTTTTCTCTTGGCGTAAGCAGTTGAGGCCTACCAGATCTGTACTTTGAGGCAAGATGTCCAGTTGCTGCGTAGTTTTCCAAGGCTCTTTGGACCGAAGAATTTGGCTTATCAACTATTTGTCCTATTGCCATTAAAGTTTGTCCGTCCGAACGCAGTTTCACTATAAGTTTTCGAATATCTAGCGAAATTTCTTTGTTCATCCTTCAAATACTCGCAAGCTACTTAGAAATGGATAAAAAAAAATATGAAAAAGCACACACTCCACGACTTCTTTACGTCAAATGATCAACTTTATAAAAAAAAATAGTATTCGCAAAACGAAAACAAAGACAAGCTGGCAATTTTAGAAGCGTGTTCAAATAAATGGCGCCAGTAAATTTCATCATTATGCAGGATCAGATAAGAGTTATATACAACAATTAAGGAAATCCTGACGACATTTCCACATAAAAATATCTCAATTTTCTTTGGAAAATATGAGCGTTCTATGAGTTTTTCTAAAAGAAGATGTAATGTACGCAGACTTTGTACACTAACTGTATGCAGAGAGTAGCGATTGAGGAAGTACATTGAATCACTTTCAATGAGGTTAAAATTTAACCTACTGTAGACCAATATATGTTACGACGAATGTGGTTCAGCTACAAATCTCTCATACATTAAATTGCCTGCATTTTTCAAAACATTTGTAAACATAGGTTTTATCATTGAAAGTTGCATATCAGATGCAATATTTAAGCTCACGCCATAATTTGCCGCCAACTCCTCCCACTTTTGAACCAAGTGCCCTCTTGTCGAAACTCTGTGCTTCAGAATAATCCTTCTAGTCTCAACATATTTCTCGCTTATGTAGGGGGATTGCTGTACTTTAACAATATAATCTATATGCAGCTTTAGGGTATCAAAAAAGAGTGGTGAGACTCCAGTCTCAAGATGCAGCATATAGTTCGGTGTACATATTGGAAGTCGAAATATTCGCTTCAGAAAGTTTCTAAGGAATTTTTCAACTTCTTCAAAAAAAAAAAAGTATAGAGGCAGCAGTTGTACGAAATAGTTTATTTTTCCATGTGTGCTTGATAAACTTATTATCGACGCAACGTCCCCAAACTGATGAAATAGCTCTTTTAGCTGCTGCTAGTTGACATTGGAAGAGTTTTTTCATATTGAGGTTAGAAGTAATTAGCACACCTACATATATGGTATATACTCTTTCACCATTTCAACGATTTCAGCACGATAGGACCACTTTTCGTTGCGAGAGTATCATAACAAATATGTTGTTTAAGTTGCAGCTCAATCGGATAGTTGGTTTTTGAGATCTTAGCGTACATATGAACAGTCAATTTTTATAATATACTAGATAAACCAGTGACTTTAACGAGTCTCACAGGAAATAATCAAAAGGTATACATGGGGAGGTGGGATAGCAATTTACTGCAAATCGTCCCTAAAATGTAAAGTTATTAGTAAATCTTTTGATTTAGATGCAGAATTATTATTTATTGAAATGCATTATGGGTTCACCTAATGCTTGTGCCTATGTTCCGGACCGGAGTTGTTCTCCTCAATCGTTCTTCTATGCACTTGCAGAGTTCGCACCTCTTTATGAAAATGTAATTGTCTGTGCGGATTTCAATGCAAACCTGCTTAAAAATGATTCTCGAGCCTTCCAAATAAAAGATCTTGCTTCTTCCGTGGGACTCCAAATATTTAATGTCAACTATCAAACGCGATTTGCGAAATATTGCACCCCTAGCCTCCTCGATCTGGCAATTGTGTCTGATCCTTCATCTGTTATTCTCTTCGAGCAGCTTTTGCTTGATTGTATCTCTGATCATGATCTCCTATTTTGTACCTACAATATTAACTTTACACACTCTGTAGTCCCACTGACTTTCACCTTCAAGGAGTTTAGGTCAATAAATATTCATGACCTCCATGATGCCGCCCATTCAGCACCTTGGAATGTCTACCGTTTAGCTTCTGACCCTGATGCCAAGCTGAACTGTTTTCAAGAAATAGTCACAGAGTTATATGATCAATATGTACCATTTAAAACGGTAAGTGTTCGTAATAACAGCTGTCCTTGGTTTACGACCGAAGTTATCAACACCATCAGAGCTCGTAATAAGCTTTATAGCAAGTGGAAACATAGTCCATCTAATTCTAATTGGGACGCTTATAAAATGATACGTAACCACTCGACTGTGATAATAAGGAACTCAAAAAGAAATTACTTCGCCTCTAAACTGAACACATCCCTTCCCCCCCAAAAAGCGTTGGTGTAATCTGCGACAAATTGGTATTTCCAGTACTAAAAGCAGTTCTGAATGTGAAATTGATCCTGATGTTTTAAATAATTGATTTCTCGAAAATACTGAGGACTTAAGCTTTAATTTGCTTGAAAGCTCCTATCCGTCCTTCCAGGCAGTAGACGGTTTTGAAATCCAGTCAGTTACCGAGAATGAAGTTATAAACTGTGTTGCGACCATTAAACCAAACGCTGTGGGTGAAGATGGGGTACCACTGCGGTTTATTAAACTGATTCTGCCTCACTTCGTATGCCACTTGACCCATATTATAAACCACTGCATTACAACATCTACTTTCCCCAAATCCTAGAAAAGTGCTCGAACAATACCTGTTGCCAAGAAAGCTACTCCAATATCATCCGCTGATTTTAGACCAATAAGTATTTTACCGTGCTTGTCAAAAGTCTTTGAGAAACTTATAGCAAAACAGATTCATCAACAGCTGTCTTTTAATAACTTTTTATATGCTGGCCAATCCGGTTTCAGATCTAAACACAGCTGTTCTACTGCTACAGTTAATATTCTTGAAGATATAAGACAGGACAAAGTAAATCACAAAATTCTTTGTTGGAAATTGAAACATCTCTTTGGTTTTGGGAACAGCGCAGTGAGACTTTTTGGAAATTTTCTTTCTTATAGATTTCAAAAAGTGGTAACGTGCGATTCTTTCTCAGCTCTTTTACCAATGAAGCAGGGTGTGCCATAAGGATCAATTCTGGGTCCCATAATGTTTTGTATATTTATTAATGACCTACCATCTGTCTGTAAGCATACATCGGTCATCTCTATGCTGATGATGTTCAGCTGTACTTATCTAGGCCACTCAATAGTACAACTGAACTTGTGTGCAACCTAAATGAAGATCTTCGCAGTATTTATTCCTGGTTTGTGGCTAATGGACTACTATTAAATTCAAATAAATCGCAGGTTATTCCTATTTCCAGCAAAAATGTAACACTGAACACGTTACCTGATGTCGTACTCTCTGGTAATAAATTGAAAGTTGTTCAAAGTGTAATTAGTTTGGGTTTGGCTATTAATTCAAACTTATCAGGATACGACAATACAAACTATGTGATAAGAAGAATATATGGATGCCTTCGAAAGCTGTGGGTTACTGCAAATTTTACTCCAATTGAAACCAGCCGAAAGCTTGTAATTAGTCTCATTTTACCCTTAATTACGTAGGCTGAGGTTGTATACTGCAATATTGATTCCTTATCTCAACGCAAGTTGCAAGTAGCATTTAATGATGCGGTAAGATACATTTACGGATTACGCAGACATGATCATATATCACACCTTGCCAAAAGCTTATTGACCACAACTCTCAAACATTACATTGACACCAGAAACTGTATTTTCTTGCATAATATAATAACAAATAAGACTCCTGTGTATTTATATGAAAAACTTAATTTTGTCCGGTCCCGTAGAACATTATGTCTAATTTCTTCACGTTTCCACTATTTGAACTCGTCGCGTTCATTTTTTATTTATGCTATCAAACTATGGAACTCACTACCAATAAGTATCAGAACTATTTCCAATGCCACTCGCTTTAAAAGTGCATTTTTTTTATATTTCTCACTCCTACCTTAAAATCGTAACTATTTATATAACTATATCCTTTGTATTGTATACTCTAAGCATTTTTCTTTTTTGTAACTCTAACTCTTTTGATTTGTAAATTTTCCACTTTTAATTGAATTTATTTTCTCATTGTTTAATTCTAAGTACTATAAAGTATAAACGATATTTATCTATGTACCTATAATATATATGTAAATAAATAAATTGAAATTGAAATTATCAAATCGCACGATCTTCGAGGCCAATTCACAGGTCCATTTTCACAAACCAATTTATCGGTAAATTGTGATTTCAATAAAGCGATCGTTTCCGGCTCCGTACTGCAATCTCTTCTGGATTGTTCTCATTCCATACAATAAGCCTAATCGCTGAACACAGTTTTGCGATGGAACAAGAGCTCAGCTTGTATCTGTTCTTGAAGCTAATCAGCGAAAGAATGACGCAAATGATGATGATGAACAATATACCAGGGTATAGACCAAAATATTTTAGTAAAATATTCCACGTAGTGGACGGATGGAGCCACAATTACTGCAACCGACGACGAATCGATTAGCTTGTATCTTCTTGCACTTTCTCTCTTTCTTTCTTCTTCAAAACACATATTCCTGTGACATGTTGGTGAAATTGCATCGTTAAAAAAGTACGTGGTATGAAATCCATCCACAGTTCGACAGATGGCTTGCTCCGATTGACGATTATGTGCACCATAACAACCCCGAAACCGTCTATAGGTTTCGCCAACTGACGTCCGGTTTTCAAAATAAATTTGGATAATCTGGTAGCGTTGTTCAAGCGCAAATCTATTCATGATGATTTGCTACACTATACTGAGCATAAATGACCGCTCGGTTTGATAGTTATTCGTATTGTTAATTCTATCTAAACAAAAAATAGCCCTTCCCGTAACCACTCGGGTACATCCCTTGACCTCGATTAATAAAAATTAATTTCCCATGCAAAAGTGATAGACGACAACCAACTTAGCTTAAATATTCATGGGACATTCAGTGCTAAGTACTCTTTAGGTGTCCCTAAGCACTTTCTTTAATCCACAGGTCACACCTCAATGGGTATCACTTTCTCTACATGGTACTCGTAGTTATTCCCACAATTAGACGTTATTTCGTTATTTTGTTCACATGAAGTGTACCTGCTTCCTAAGTAAATTATTTCTCATCCAATTTCACCCAAACGAGGACAACTTCATTACATTGCCGGTACTGCGTATGGTCATAATAAGTAATTAATTCGTACTCATCCGGTGGAAGGTAAACGACTTTATAAGATAATACGTTTTTATCCTCGTTTAATTATGTCTGTCTGACTGGTATATTATTCATGAAAAGAACCAAAGAATGAGGAGAACCTTTTATGCTACTATCACACGTACATATTTGCCTTTCAGTATACTCGTAGAAAAGAAAAGTAGGAAAACAAAATAAAATGAAAATCAAGTCTCTTTCTTCTTTACAATCTACTTTCCACTCGTTTTACATTTTGCCTTATTATCATGAAAAATTAAATAGCATCAGCCATCCTTTCAACTTAAACTATGGTGTTTTTTTTTCTAGGAAGAAAAGGAGTTTTAAATACGCTTCTAGAGCGCAGAAAATGGAGGAAACTAAAATATAGGGCTTTGATAAATTCTAGTGAAATGAGAATGGTTTAAATGAAGATTTGTACTCGTAGATATATATAATATTTTTGATTTTTGTGTACAGTTTATTGTCACGAAATTAATATTAAAATGTTCTTGCTGGGGTTCGTAATAATAAAACCGTCTTCTGTGTATTCAAATTGTTTATTTAAATACAATTAACAATTAACGTTATAATTCAAAATTATGAAATTTCTTTATTTTCGTCACCAATGTCAACCTAAAATGTCCTTACAACATCACTTTTAATAATATTTTCGCTTATTTACAACACCAATTTTCAAATAATCAACTCTCACAGTAACCGCACTACCTTATCTGTAGTGGTGGTTGGTGATTTGCATGTATCAAATATAATGACTTCTAGTATATTTTCGAAAATACTGGATTTCCAATGACATTTGGAAGGAAATGGGTATCGCATTAGTTTAAAAAAGACAGAGTACTTGTGCTGCCCGTTTTCTGATCCACTTAGGCCTATTCCAGACATTTATTTTTAATGGAACAGTGCGTCCCAAGTGCGAAAAGTTCAAATATCTGGGATCTATGATCAATAGCAAAGCAACCTGTGATGACGACATCATTCATCGCGTAAGCGTAGGGTGGATGAAGTGGCGAGAAAACTCCGTTATCTTCTGTGACCGAAAAATTCCACCTAAGCTAAAAAGAAGGCTCTACGCAGCAGTTGTACGTCCAGAGCTTACATACGGTTCACAATGTTGGACGATGAACAAAAGTATGAGCGTAAATTAACGGCAGCTGAGATAAAGATGCTTCGCATGACAGCAGGAGTGACAAAGCTTGATCGAATAAGAAGTGCGAAGATCCTTGGAAGCCTTCAAATCAAGGAAATCATCTTACAAAAGATAGAGCGCGACCGGCTCAGCTGGTATTGCCACGTTCAAAGAAGAGATTATTTGAACCCTGTTAAAAAGGCAATATCAATGAACGTTCGAAAGACATCGCGAGGCAGGAGAGGTAGGTCTATAAACGCCTGGATCACACAAATGCGGCGACATCGGCATTTCATTAGCCTTAGTAACTGAGTGATCCAAAGTCGGGAGGCCTGCCGATATTTTCTGAGGTCAAATAGGCGAACTCCACAGGCGAATCAGTAGAAATGCGGTGAAGTGAGAGGGTTATGATCCATTGTTTTCGGATCATAGCCTTGCAGAAGTAGAAAGAAGAAGACTGGATTTCCAATGAACCTGCAGACTAATGGAGAGAACTCTGGGGATGAAGTATGGAACAAACTGCTGATGGTGATGACAGTTGTGGTACTGCCGAATTCGCACTTAATACAGCGTGGAAAGTACTTTTGTGAATGCAACAATATTTAACTGGCTACAAATTTTTACTAGCTATTAGAAGTTGGTACTTTTTTTGGACCACCCACTGAAGAATTGCTAAAATTTTGTATGACTTTTAAATTTATTGATGGTGAGCACCCTAATGAAAAACTTTCGCTCAGGAAAGTTAACTGTTAACAATTATATATTC
Source organism: Brachypalpus laphriformis (assembly GCA_945910035.1). Taxonomy (NCBI): domain Eukaryota; kingdom Metazoa; phylum Arthropoda; class Insecta; order Diptera; family Syrphidae; genus Brachypalpus; species Brachypalpus laphriformis. The sequence continues at coordinate 44,562,076 of OX246753.1, forward strand.
TTATTGTTGTTTTTGTGAATTATTCAAATGAATGCTAATAAATGCAAAAGACTGCAAAGAATGCAAATGGATGCTATTGTATGCAAACAACTGCATGAATGGGAATGAATGCAAAAGAATGCCAACGAATGCCAAAGACTGCAATGAATACAAATGAATGCAAACGACTTCAAAGAATTCAGTTGATTGCAAATGAATAGGAATGGCTCAAAAGACTTCAGTTGAATGCAAAAGACTTCAATTGAGTGCAAAGGACTTCAAATGAATGCAGAACACATTAAATGAATGCAGAAGACTTCAAGTGAATGCAAAAGACTTTAAATGAATGAAAGTGACTTAAATTGAATTAAAAATGATTCAAAATGAATTCGAATGACTGAAAATGAATGCAAACTCACAGTCTTGAATTCAAAAGAATTCAAAGGCATGAAGTCTTCTAATTTTACTCTTTTGAATGCTTAAATTAATTGCTCAATCAATGGCTTCAAAATGAATGGTGGCTTATACATGTAAGTCACCATTCAAAAATGAAGTCAATGGGAGACCTACTAAATGTTCAAAATTAAAATGCCCAAACTAACAAATTCATAGCTTTTGAAAAATTTAAAAACAGAAAGCTCACCAGCACGAAATCGCCAAATACAAGATTTATATTCAACACCTACAGACCACTGCTTATTATTGACAGTGCAGGGAAATAACTTCGCGGGAATTTACTTTACATAAGAATTAACTTCACCTCAAGTGGAAACTACAATAGAAGCATTTTTATGATGTGAAGTTACTTCCTACTAAAAGTGTAGGAAGTGTACTTTTTCCGTCTTTTTGGATGAGAGTTGGGTTAAGTCGTGAATTTATGTTCACAGGTATAACTTTCACAGTTGTGACATTTTATTCACTGTGAATACAACCTATGAATATGAATTCTGAATAACGCGATGATGAATAAGTATCAGAGTAATTTTTTTTTTGCGAATAAAAAAATTAATTTTTTTTAGTTTTAGTTTTAACCCAATAATAAGAAAAATCGGTAGTAGGAAAAAGATACTGTGAATCAAAAGCGAAGCCATTTAAATAACAAAAATCCCTCCAGCTATCTGACGCCACTTGAACGCCGCTTGAGTGCGCGCAAACTATAATAAAAAGTATATATGTAAATAAACTCACCCTTGAAACTACTGACACCGAAGGATGCTTGATTTCCATATGCCTTTTAAAATTGCATGCGATGGTTTTGTACGATAATTACGCCTGGCATGAATTACAATTTGCGAAACTTTCGCCTAATTCGGTAACACAAATTTCATAAAAAACTAATTTTTCTTCGCTTTGTTATCGGCGGCATCTGAAAAGTATTTTTTTTTTTTCAAGTGCGCGTACTCGTAGACACCAAATAAACAAATGAGTAAATTTGTGCTTTGAGTGTAACCCAGACAATAATATACAAATATGTTGTATGTGTACCTACCTCATCATTCCTTTCATCCCACTTCAGGACATTAGCTAAAAAAAAAAAATACAAATATTTGGCGCAACAGCTCTTTAAAGTGCCAGGGCCTAGCTTCTCGCAACCACTCATGTTGTGTGCGTTATATTTTTCACACGAATGGAAGGGACCTACAGTTTAACACCGAATCCGAACGGCGATTTGAGAAGCTTTTTCGTGACAACAATACTCTCGGATGTTTGTCAGACGCTCGCGAGAGGTGGGACCGTGAAAAAACTTTTTTGGTATTTTCTGGAATTCGAACTTGGAACCTTATGGGTAGTGATCCGACACACTAACCACTTACGCCACGGCGCCCACATGACATTAGCTGGGAATCGTTTATTATGAATACATAGATGTGATGTGAAAAAAGAATTCCTCCCTTATTCGTATTAGTATTTAGTGCATACACAACTTCTTTCATCATGCGCTGCCTTCCACTGAACAACCTTAGCTGTTTGTTGTGAATACATAGACGTGATGTGAAAAAAGAATACCTCCAATATTCACATTAGCGTTTAGTGTATGCGCAACTTCGTTTATCATGCGCTGCCTTGCACTAAAAACGCTAACTGGGTATCGTTCGTTGCGAATACAGAAATGTTATGTGAAAAAAGAATTATTTATTCACGTTTTAGCCATTCACAGTTTATTTATAATTCGTTCACAGGCTGCGAATGTGAATTTTCATTTGCAGTAAATAATTTACCCATCTCTAGTTATTTCTCACTTAAGGTGGGTAATAATTTCACTTTCTTGAAGAATCTATGAGTCAAAGAATGTCCCCTTGGCGGCCCACCCAAGCCTTAATAAGATATAGTTGCATGCCAGACAACAAGCACTTACCCTTAGCCAAGCAACGAAGTTGAGTAAGCGAAAGCCTGCATTTATTTCACGCTTGAGGTGAAGTCAATTCCCATGAGAAGTGTTTTTTTTGCGCCATTATTCGCGGTTCCATGTTACCGAATCTAGAATAATCCGCGCTCACGAATTGTTACCATTGTCTCAAAAATTAATAAAATAATTGTAAATTTTTGCCACTCAATATCTTTTCTCTAGATTATAACTGTTGCGATTTTTTTTTTATATTTTAGTTTTCTATATTATATTTTTCTAGATATCGTAGTAAACCTCAATGAATGAATGCATTTTTCAGGAAAATCATAAGAGTTCAATTCTCGAGTGAATGTTTTTACATCTCTATCGAATGAAAGTGTTTGACGAGTAGAATACGAATACGTCATTCTAAACATAATAAATTAGTGTTTTGGTTAAAATGAATTGCTTTTGGTTTATATATATTTGTTCTTTGGTTAAACATACATATTTGCTTTTGGGTTAAGGCTAATTGCTAAAGGGCTAAATCCATTTGCTGTTAAGCTAAATAAATGTGCGAATGCTATATTAAAAGTGGAATCGGTTTTCCTAGGCATATACTGCCGTCCTAAGAAAAAAGGGCGCAAACGCCGAAATTAAAGAATTGAGTTAGCGGCATATTTGGAACCATTAAACAGTGCCTTATTTTTGTGTGAAGCTTAATAGGCATATTTCCAACTGCAAATGGCTCAAAATTGCGAATGCAAGTGGGCACATCTACCATGAGCGAAAACCAAAAACAGTAAAATGTATTAAAATGCAGTTATTTCAAAACTACTAAAATGGAGATGCGCCATTTCTTCTTACGACGCTATTTGGTGTACAAATTAATTCACGACGGTATGGCTTTTCGAATACTAACCACTGTACGAATATACCAAACCAAATCCCTGCACGTCCCTAAAAATCAAGAAACTTTATCTACCCCTGCAGCTGTCAAAAAACTTTCCGCTACTCTTTAAACTGTAACCAAGCAGCAGGAGTCATATTTGACACACATACATACATATGTAGATATACATTCCGTATTGTACGTTCATTCATAGCCAATATCGAAATCGGAATGCATCCCTTGAGAATAGATTGGGTTGTCGTACGAAATGAAATTATACCTTCGGCATACCAACTGTCCAGAATATTTCTCCTGCCATGTGGCAGAAAACATGGCATTTCCAAAATCGAAACCGTATGCAATTATTTTGACATTTAAATTGGATATAGGCGAGTAACACCTGCACCAGTAAGTATAGCGTTGGGATTAAAAAAGGCGAATTCATTTCTAGTTTTTATTTCAAATCGATTTTTGGAGTGGATACGAGTACCTACCGCTCCTACTCTTTAGAGTAATGTATCTGATTAAGGAATGGCACAACATTAAGGACTCTAAATCAAAAGAAGTAAACCCCATTAAAACGATTATTTTCCTGTTAGGAGAACTTTGTTTCTGTCAACTGACGAGCGCGTGCTTAATCGTATTTGCTTTATGGGCCACCTTTTGTTTTATTTTGTTATCAGTTTTAGCCCGACTGTCCCTAGAGAATAATTTACATGATAATTTTTGGAAACAGCCCATAAAACCAAGTGATAAATGACCTAACAAACGATTTGGGTGGTGGATAGATTTATTTGGAGTGCAAATCGATTGGGCGTTTAGACCGATTTACATATACTCGTACGTATGTGTGTTTTTGTTCGCTAGGATTCGAATGGATGAAAAGGATTTGTGTGTCTTTTGGTGGGTGGTGTTAAATAACTGGTTTGAAAACTCCGTCTCATTATAAGAGCGATAACTAATTATGCCCTTGGTTATAATTTATTTGAAAATTAAAATATATCCATTGTTATCGAATTGTCCAATCAGGTCCTTTTGATGGTCCTGATAATTGACCACCGATAATTTGACCACACAGCGAAACCATGCAGTGTCTAAAATGTGTTGTGTTACTAGATAGCTTAATTTAGGCAATATCAAACACTCAAAATATTAAAATTCATTACAAATAACCATAATTAATTCATTGAGGACTTGCCAATGTCAACTATCATGGCAAAATTCCTTTGTGTGGTGAAAATTCGATAGTTTATTAGGCGAGCATAATTTATTGTTGTGAATAGAATTATGACATGTCAGCGCATTATGGAGTGGTTTTGTGATGAATGAAACACTAATTTTGCAACACGTTATAATTGAGGCTCTCTGTTGGTGTATTATGTAGTTCATTAGCATTTAAGCCGGTTTGGCTTACAGTGGGCTTTGAATTAAATAATGGGGCCTATCTTTGATTTATTACAAGTCATTAAAGTTTATTTTTCTTAATACTCTGTGTGCCGCGGGGTAAACGAGTATGTCCACTCGCTCTATATGCCCTAGCTATCTGAAGCGATGAATTCAAATCGTTTTGAAGAAGGCAGTGTCACTGGTCAGCTTGCATAGTTTCTTAATGGATCTTTTCCTCCGGAACCAGTGGATGCAAGCAAAGTTGAATATACCATATTATGAAGAATTTCAGAACCATAAAACATAACTGAGATGATTATGGTCTTATTTAGAGTTTCGTAAGTTATCTGGGACAGTGCCTTCCTAATCTACTGCCGTTTTAGCTGGAAGAAGTAGCGTTTGTCAAGAGCTATTCTTCGTTTGATTTCTGCGAAATTATAGCGGAGCCGAGGTACAAAATGTACCTACTGCCTCGAGGATATAGGAGTCCCTTCTTATTGGCAGCATGAACTTAGTTTTTTCTTTCATTCACCCGTTAATCGGTTTTAGCTCCCTCCGTCTGTATGCTCGTAAGCCCATCGGAGATAGCCCGTTGATTTCTGCCAGTAATGTCAATATCGGCGACATTAGCAAGCAATTGGATAGACTTTGGACTCTGGTGTTGGCTTCTGAGTTCCGCGCAATCATTTAAACGTTAAATGGCAGCATATCACGCTGTTTAAGTCCTTTCGTCACACCAAAGGTCTCGATAATGTCGATTTTGAAGCAGCAGCAACCATCGTTATTCCGCATCGTTTGGCAGGGATGCCAAAAGTAGACAAAGTCAATTAGCCTAAGCCCCTTGCCAGACGGAACGTCATGTAGGCAATGCCGACCATATTACCAAAGATGGCCTCCTTTTAATTTGTTGGTGTAAGTGTCACCTTAGACGATTTTACTTACGTATTATCATAATTTTTCTCTGAAGCGACCCCAAGGTATATTAAACTTATGTTAGAGAACCAACCCTTGATACGAGGCGATGACTGAAACTGTGAACACCACCCTTGACTCAGTCTATACAATTCCTCCGCTGCCAGCTGGTTACGCCAAAGTGAATTCAAAACTAACGCGCATCGTCACCTCAATCTTTTTCCTATACTTTTCAACCCATCAGTGCTAACGCTTTAAAAGAACAATGGTGTAAGTGGTGGAGGATATGTAAAAAAAATGTGTTAGTAGAAACATTTTTCTGCCACTTTCAACACTTTGACCTGTCGATCATGTGTGGCTATTCTGCCAAAATAAGTTCTGCTAATGTGCAGCTCTAGGTTCCATTGTAGCAATAGCATAAGCTGCTCTGACAGGAAAGCTTACCCTGTGTGCTGAATATTTTTTTTTTTTTAGGTAGAAGTTAGAAATATTGTAAGGACATCAATAATTAGTTCTGAACAACTAAGGACCACTTTTCACTGTCTCAGATTCCTGTGCTAAGATTTAGCATTTGCTGTACCTCAACGAACCATTTACGCCTTGGATTTCGTCGGACATTTATTTGGAGAAGTTCTTTCGTAATAGCCGCTGACATATTTATGACTGCCTCCTGTATTTTCTGCGCTTGGCAGAAGTTTTTTAAGTCTGTCGCGCTCGATTCAGAATCTACAGCTATGGAAAAACTATGAAAACCAGGAACAGATCGAAGAATGATCATGTGCATATGTATCTAGATACGCACGAAGGCAACCAGACCGGTCACTCGCTGACTTATGCACCACATCCCTATGTTTCACTTTGGCGGAACATCGTTATCCTCTAGGGCAGCATTCCCGGGTGCAATGGTTAAACAGAATTCTTCACATAGATAGTTTTTCTTGGAATGAAACTAAGCTTTCCGGATATCTTCAGAAAACTAGCATCTCTGAGCAATTCAAAACTCACCTCCATAAGCCCTTCGTCAATATGAGACCAAACGTTGTGAGGAACTCATAGCAAAGTAGATACTTTAACATCAGTCTCTCTTCTTACACTCGCCTAAAGCTGCTCTCCTTGAGGAAATAGACAACATTATTTAGAGGTTTCGTTGCGCTACTCTGTTTATCAGATATCTCAAAAGCTTTGGACAATGTCAATTATGAGATATTTTGCTGGAAACTGCTGCATTTTCTGGTTTCAGTGAGAGGCCTGTATGAATCTTAAGAAACTGTCTGTCTAATCATATACTCGTATGTATATAAAACTAGGTGGCAAAATGCGTATGTTTCCCTCTACCGCCTGTAATTTTCAACCAAATTAGTTGCTTATTTTTTTTAATGTAAATAATTACGGTACAAAGGTGATAGGTAAAACAAAAAAAAAAAAAAATAACAAAAACATTCAAAAAAAACGTTGACATTTTTGTGTGCCTGGCGAAGCGGGCGGGGTGGGGTTTAAGCTAGTCGTTCATAAAGAGCGATGATTGGTGTAAATTCCTCACCATTAGAACCCATTAAGCAAGGTATACCTAGGGAATAAATTATGGGAACGATTCTCTTGCATTAATAATAATGACTTGTTTTTCGAATGCAAACATGCTTTAGTGCAGATGATGGGTGAACTTGTTACTTTGTTTAACGAAGATTTTTCATAAACATAATAGTCCTCAGATTAATGGAACATTTCTTAATCCTGTCAAAGCTCAAACAAGTCGAATTATATATATGATGTGGGAGCAACTCTGGTTACAATTCGATATAAAGTTTGTAGGAACTGAATTTCTTAATACTACTTTCTGTAACCTAGCACTTGAGTATGTTTTGCCTTCGAGTTAAACGCTATGCAATCGATAGTTGGGTTGACTTGCGAAGATTCATCTATACCGTAATTTCTGAAAAAAATTCATTACAGGTAAAGAACTTACAAGCAAAAAAAACTAAGTGTTCTTACTATACATTACATATCACTTTGTATTTAACCGCCAGGAATCCCAGCATCTCCACATACTTCTCAAATCTCCTGTTCAAATAAATACCACCAACTTACGACTGAGTGCTTCCAAAGCACAGCCACATGATTTCCCCAAAATATTTAATATTCCTAAAAGCATATCGGTAGGTTTAACCATTTCTAAAGGAGACCAATATATTCCGTTAAAGAAAAGATTTAAGTTCCCCACATTGGCATTTATACAAACTCCATCAGAAAGATTTTATTTCTCTGCCAAGCTAAAAATCCAACCCAAAAAAATATTATCCTTTTCAACGCAAAATGGAGCCAGTTAACGTCCTCGTCGAATATTTTGTATTTCTTTCGATTTTCTTTCCTCAAGTGAATATTTTTTGCCTTCGGCAGCATAAGACGATGGCAAAATTTCTGTAAGTAAGAATCAATTCGAATTCTGTTAACAAAATAATCCTTGCCTTTGGCTAGGTGGATTCAGTGGTTTGGTTGCGAATCGAATCTTTAGCGATAACTTGGATTTTAATAACTCCAATTCAATGTGGCTTGTTGATTTTGCCGCTGACGGAATTGGATGAAATTTATTCAGCTTTGTTTGTAGTAATTTAAAGGAGTTGTTACAAGACGTTAGTTGTTTCGTATTATTTTTCTATGAAATGCAAAGGAGTATGGATACACATGATTTTCTACCGCACTTTTCAAAGAATTAAAGTTCCTCTTTCGTTTTCCAAACTTTAGTTACACTTCTCTTGACTTAACTTCGAAGGTCTTGAAGATGTTTGATTGTAGTTTGAGTTGTCGGTGAGGGCTCGCATCGCTTAGACGCGCACATGCGCCTGACGACTGTTGTAAGTTCTTAGCCCCTGCAAAGGTTCTTGCTCTCCTTACCATCTGTTGAGATTGGTTCAGGTGGATGAAGTTTCGAGTTAATGCTAAAACCGCTGAAAACACATTCCGAACAGAGAGCTCGACTGGGCTAGCCATTTCTATCTGCTCGATAAATGTCTACATACACACAATTGCCGCTGCATGAGCTGAAAGTATTTCAGAAGACGTATATCTTAAAAACTTAATGTGCGCATCGCTGGCAGTTGCTGTGGCCAATGACTATTACAGTAGGGTTCGCTTATATTGGGACAGGAGTCCATTCGTTTTCGCTCGTCTACCTCTAGTAGCTGCGTAACTAATCGTGTCACTTGCGGTGACGGGTGGGTTACTGGATCGGGGCAACTATCTATCGGGCTTCGACAGCGGTGGTTTGACTCGTCAGACTGCCTTAGTAGTGGTTGGCGATCCTGAATCGTTGATGGTTTCGCTCGCTGCAATCATAATTGACAGTCGGCGCTCGATCGTGATGACCATGAACCATGTTGTGAAGAACAGGTGGAAGAGTCGAAGTATTTGTGTCTGTAGTGACGGTCAGGCTGCGCTCAAGGCCTTACTTAACCCTTTAACCACTTCCAAAACAAAAAATTATTATATACCATAAGTATTGAGCACCCTTCAGGTCAGTTATTTTAGGGCATTATAATAGTGTAGTTCTAAGTTTATTTGAACTATGAATTATATTAGTGTGTGAGTGAAAAAATAAACGATAAAAAAAAACAGGTTGACTAAAGGAATGCTCGCGGACGTCTATAATCAGGAATCAGCGGCATTCTTTCTGTCTCTCAATAGAAAAGACTGCCGACAGCTTATTGGCGTCTTCACAGGCCACTTGGCTATCACTAAGCATCTTAACGTGATAGGCTTAAGTGACGCTACAGTCTGCTACAGTTGTGGAGAGGGCGAAAATACTACGAAACATTTCTTCTGCGAGTGTGCTACCCTTGCTCGTATCAGGTGGCAGATTTTATTTCATTTATTTCATTTACTTCGATTCATCGAGCTGAGTAACATTAATGTGTACTCTGAGGACTACTAAAAACAAAAATAAGATACTTATTAATTACCACCAAGGCTACTTAAAGTTAATAATAAATTATTTTTAAATTTATCTCGATTTTCATCACAATCTACCAAGTTACAGACAGTATTTGCTTCTCTTAGACATCTATACTTACTAATAGGTTCACTTATAGCTAAGTTTACCCTATGAAAAGGAACAAGGAACAAAAAATTATTTCTAAGTGCTCTCAGAGGAACAAAAACCCGATTTGGGACATAAGATAAGGGCAGTCAATATGATCATTAACTATGACACGGATAAACAAAATCGAAAAGTACTTTCGTCTGGTGTAGAGAGGTTGAATTCCTAATAATTTACATCGAGTGTCATACGAAGGCATATCTCTATACCAGCGGAGTCTTCGAATGGTAACTCTGGTAAATCATTTTTGAATTCTCTCTATTCTTAAGGCGTGAAGCTTGTAAAAAGGATTCCAAATTATACTACAGTACTCTAGAGCGGACTTTACGAATGAAAAAAAGACACACTTTAAGGAATGTGGATCAGAAAAGTCCTTTGAATTTCGTAAAATAAAACCGAGTATTGAGTTACCTTTAGCAACTAAAAAGTCCATGTGACTTAAAAAGTCAAGTTTTTTGTCAAAAACGACACCAATGTCTTTTTAGAAGATATGATTAACAAGGAAATATTAATTTTATAAATAAAACAAACAGGAGAGAGGTTGCGACAGTAGGTAAGGCTTTGGCATTTCGAGATATTCAGATATAAAAAAATCTTACTACGCCAAACTGCTAATCTCTGGAGATCTTCTTGCAGAAGAATACAATCTTGTTCAGATTTAATTGGTCAAAACATTTTTAAATCGTCGGCATACATCAGACATTCAGAATTCAAGATAATATCAGGAAATATCATTTATAAGGAGGAGAAATAGCAAAGGACTAATATGACTACCCTGAGGAGCTCCCGTTGTAACGAAAACTGGTGTAGAAAGTGTGTCGTTGATCGGAACTTACTGAGTACATTCCTTTAAATAGGAATCGATCCACTTCAAGAAGTTGGAGTGTATGCCCAATCTAAATAGTTTTGACAATAGAATGTCATAATTTACTCTGTCAAGTGCCTTAGAAAAATCTGTGTATATGGCATCATAGGAGGATCGGCCGTAATTAGTAAGCGAGTGGGATATGTTAAAAAAGCGATTGTTTCGTAGATTGAGAAAAGGAATGTTTATGTTCAGAAGGCTTAGGATTTCCGGGGAGTCAATCTCACCAATTGCCACCGTTCGCCTAGCTTCAAGTGATTCTAAACTAATCAATTTTAACCTAGATTGATAGGATGGTAAATCTAAGAAACCTTTTTTGAATAGATTCAATTCTGGTGATGTGGACATTATAATAAGGGTACCAAACAATAGATGCATATTCTAGAAGAGATCTAACAGAAGATGGATACAATGTTCTAATAACATATGGGTCTGAAAACTCAGAAGCGTAACGCCGTAGCATTCCCCATGACCTATTAGCTTTATTTGAAATGTAATCAACATGATTGTTGAAGGAAAGTTTACTATCTAGCAATATACCCAAATCTTTTATTAACGAGACCCGAGATACAACTTTGCCGTCAATAGAATAGGTATGCATGAAAGGTGATTTAAGACGTGAAAATGTAATAACGGAGCATTTTGTAACATTCAGAGAGAGGTAATTTTTTAAGCACCTCAAATAAAACTTTTGAAGAAATATGTTTAAACCTTGGAAGCAATGAATATCTTTTCCCAACAAATATATCTTAAAGGCATCAGCAAACATAAGTATATTACATTCAGTTAAGAATTTAATGACATCATTAACAAACAAGATAAATAAAAGAGGGCCAGTGTGGCCTCCTTGGGGGACGCCCGAGGTCACAGAAATCTTATTGGATATTTGGTTACGGAACCTTACACATTGATATCTATTACATAGAAAGGATGAGAGCCAACGTAAAAAGGAAGATGGGAAACCTAATCTTTCAAGTTTATAAAGTAAAATTTTATGGTCAACAGGGTCGAAAGCTTTACTGAAATCCGTGTGGATTGCATCAACTTGGTTTCCTTTACCAATTTCAGAAATGACGAAATTAGTAAAGAGAAGATAATTAGTAACAGTCGAGCGTTTTTTTACACAACCATGCTGGTTATTGCAAATAAGAGATTTGCAGAAATAATTTAATTTCTCAGTAACCAGCATACCAAACAATTTTGGAATAGATGACTGTTTACATGTACCTCTATAATTCTCAAATTCGTTCTAGTAGATCAACCAGTAACAAAACCATGTTGACAAGGAGAAATAGCTTTAGCCCTGTTTTCGTGAGAAGTGTACAGCCACTTCTCAAAAAAACGCCTATACTCACTTTTATTATCACTTTACTACCAATATACATTCAATGACATTCGATGTAAGCTGTCGACGACACAGATGAAAAAACAATTATTCTGCAAGTTCGCCGTCAAATTTTGTTTGATTATCTGTGTGAGCAGAATATAATTTGATTGACTTCGTTCGCAAAGCTCTCGTATTTTTTAAAGCAACATCTTAGATACAAGTTTCATAAACATGTATGTTCACTTTTGATTACTGACTAAATTATCTCCACTTTTATCTCAACTTCTGTTTTGTTGTTGCTTTGTGTGGAAAAATTTTCAAAAATGTGGTTATACACTTCTCACGAAAACAGGGCTTTTGTTAAAAATAGGTGTGAGTTTATCATATACAAGTTTTTCGAACAACTTTGGAATGGTAGAAATTTTGCAGATCGGACGGTAGTTTGAAACCTTTCGCTTGGATCAGATTTATGGATAGGCAATATAAATTAACTTTTCTACGCAGTGAGAAAGTTGCCATTGTCAATAGAACGGTTAAAAATCAAGTGAAGGGGTACAGCAAATGAGCTAGCACACATTTTTAAAATAATAGGAGGAATACCACCCACCCCTGGCCGTTTATCCATTTTCAAACTAGACACCACTAATTCAACCTCGGGGATGGGGGAAGTTTACATTACCAATGTTGACGGAATTATATGTTGACGAGTCACTGCCCGATGTAATAGTACTCGTAGGTGTAGCGGAAACTTCATTCGTATAAACTGAAAATGTTTAGCAAACAAGTTGTAAGTAGTTAACATATTTGAAGAAGTTACGTCTTCATATTGCATATAATTAGGAATGCCATTCGAATGCTTTTTATTATTGATACAGGTCCAGAAACATTTGCTATTTGTTTTTAATTTAGATTCAACAGACAAGAGTTCGATATTGTTTTTACAGTTCCGGATCATTATTTTCTTTTCGAAATTGCTTATAAATTTTTTTTCTTTCTGTTATTAATTTAAGATTGTCAATGTTATTTCTGTTACTAAACCAAAAAGGTTTAGTGGAATTATTTTTTTTTTTGGTTTTGGGGGTAAACATATCAATTGCCACCTTTACAACTTGAGTAAACACATTATAGATTTCAATTAAATTGACATTATTAAAGTTTAGATACCAATCAATGGAATTAAGGTAATCAGTTATACCTATAAAATTGGCTTTAGCAAAATTATATTGTAAATGATTCGGTGCCGATGTGGTGAATACTAGTACTGTAAGCTCCTCATCACTGAAGAGCTGGCTTGGCTTCTTAGGAAGACTACTGTGGTAAAGGGAACTTGAGTGAATTTCTTCTTCAGTCCATGTACTTTTCTTTTAAAACCATTCTGCCACTCCATCATCTCCATCATCACCCTCTCCATGAGCTGGGTTTGCTTCCGGGTGGTCTCCTCGAGAAGTCGTCTTACTTCGTCGGAATTCATTGTAATTAACGCGGTGGGAATTATCATCATTTCTGTCCGCACAACGCCACACCTACTTACTTACTTACTTAGATCCATTAACCCCTTGGAGGGCCTGAGGAGTTAACCAGCCTGCGTGCCATCTTGTTCGGAGATCTTCAGCGCGTTTGAGCTGCCTTCCTCCTTGCAGGTTGCTTGTATTAATGGTATCCACCTTTCAGGTACTGCACCCATAAAGCAGCAACGAGTCTATGTTGGAGTGGAACAGTCGCAGCTTGGTTCTTAAGCTTTGCTTCTTCAGATTTTGGATAGCATTCCGAACGCAGCTTTAGCCTTCCCAATTCTGCTGCACACATCCAGTTCGGTGCCACCGCGATTTGCCGAGACCACACTTCCTGTGTAAAGAAAGTTGTCAACTATCCCGACTTCCTGTCCGGCAATGTTAAGTTGCATGCGGGTCAGTAAAATCACGTGACGATTACCTGTCTCATAAAAGCTTTCCTTAAAAAGTACGTCCACTTCAATTAGAGTAGATTCCACTAGCAGGTACAAGCAAATTTTCAACAAGTCATTTAAATGCTCACTATTTCCATATAACAATAATGCCAATTAGTAATTCAAAATAATTTCACCCAATTAGAATTTTATTTCATACAATTGTAACCACTCTACTTGAAGACACAACATGTTATTGCCTTGGATTATATTTCACCGTGAAACGTTTTCAGCCCCAAAATTCCCCTTTCCACTCAAGAGTCAGTCAGTAAGAGATTGACACAATAGAATTCCCTGCTGAAAATTCCGCCATTTCACAGAACAATGACGACGGCGAGAAGAAGTAACAATACATTTTAGTGAAGCCTGCTCCGTAAGGACAAATTAAATTAATTGAGTAAAATTCTTGATTGCTGACAAATCCTCGTTTTAATTGGCTTTGTAAAATGTTCCTCCTTTAGGTTCTCTGAAAAGTATCCTGAACTGAGTTATTTGACGCGAAGCCATTGACGCCTGAAATATTCATTAGCATTAATTTTAATTAGAAAATAAAGTTCTTTGAAATGCGATTCCAATTAGTACTTGAAGATACATTTTTTAAATGATTTCTCTTTCTCTCCCCTGGATACAATGAGTTATATTTCTGCATTCCAAATTGATATTACGCTTCTTCGATGTAAGACTAAAATTTCAACAAGCATTTCAGCAAATACACAATTTCAAAACACAAAACCGCTGGCATTAGCATATCCCTCAAAATGCTTGTCAGCTGTGGAATTTTATTGTGTATGGAAACATTAAGCTGGTAGAACAAGAGTTTACCATGACTATCTGTGTCATTTCGTCACTCATTCTCATACCAGAAGATAGAAGGATGCATACATAGTACAACAAGGGCGTTGTGCAATTCAATGAAAGCATAACAAGTAAACAAAAACTAAAAAACTAAGCATCTCAGGCTTCCTGAAACCCAGAAATGCTTGCCGAGTGGAAAAGGGAGGTGACGTGATTAAAATGCATGTCTCTCCCCATTATTCTTGCCTTGATTCATAAACTGTAGAAATTATACTACAAAAGAATTATTTAGTTGTTGTTTTGTAATTTCTTTTGTTAAAATAAAAATATTCATAAGATGGATGTCTATGAATGCTTCAGAAGTTTATAAAGTTAAAAGAACTTTTGCGATGAAAGGGATTACATAAAAGGCACTCAAGGTAATAGGTGAATTTAAATTGCAGGTGAGTGAAACTGAAGAGTTAATAATAGAAAGAAGGTTGACATGAGTATAAAGCAAGTAGAACAAGCAGTGTTAGAGTCATAATGCCAACTCTCCTAATTCTTCAAATAGGCATTAATGTAGTAGTTTTGATTTGAATTCCAATTTAAAAGAAGAAAGATAAAGTCCTAGAATGAATCATAAATGACGTTGAACTAGATACTATGTATAAGAAAAAATTCAAAGAACATTGGTATTGCGTTAAAGGTAAATTGAAACACAAAGGGCATCATTTTTTATTTGTACTTACTCCTTCCTGTTATTTGGTTTTAAATCTCCCTTAGTGAATTCTCCAACTGATATCTATACGCCGACGACATAGAGTTATAAAACTAATGAGCTATTGCGCGAGTCCCGGCTAGAACTTAACAATTTTTTTTAGACTCTCTGCTTTTTAACTGCATTTGACGCGTTTAACAATGCTCAACTTTTCAACATCTGCACTGTTTGCCCTTGTCAACACCGTTTGCCTTATATCAAACAGAGCAAACGAACACTTCTAAAAAAAAAAAAAAATTTGAAACACATTAACACAGAAGCTACGGAAACATTATTAACCCCCAAAAAATATCACGTACGTTTCGGAGCAAGTGAGGTCATTAATCATTGAAGGATGTTCGAAGGTTGGAGATGACTGCAGTCCTGGGTCGGCACACATATGTGAAAAATTAAAGGAAATCACAACTCCATCAGTGCGGTAAGGGATGTTGATTTATTTCCAAAGAAATAGTCGAGAATTATTCATTTGTGAACAAGAAGTAAGCCGGCCTTTTGTTTGGTAGTTTTATTGTAATAAATTATTTAGTCTTGTTGTTGGGTTGGAGTAAGTATACTGCCTACAAGTGTACAAATTTGTGGTCAACTGTGAATTAAATGCTTGGATAAAGGAATTTATGGCATGTTCCATTAATTGTGTAATAAGGCATTCACTTGAACTAGGGAAGAATTTATTGCGAGGAGAGGAAGATGTGATGGGAATTAAGGACGTGAATAGAATCCTAATCAGTTTGGAGCACAGCGGCACTTAGACACTCGCCTATGCCAATGTCGTGAGTGTTTCTGTTGGCAACAGGTGAATGAATACCTGGTCTCTTGCGGAAATAGAACTATTGATATTGTAAGTACTTTAAGGTAAAAACTGGAAACTTGGATGAAGATCGAAGATGTTGCCTTAAGATTTAATTGTGCTCTGGTTTCTTTTTATTAATAACTAGCTGACTGGTGTTCGCCTTCCTTCGCCCGAGTTTTAGTAGTTAGAAATATAATTGGCAAGTGAATCCAATACAGAAAATGTGTAAGCTTAATCATAACTTCTCCAGTGTGGATACCCACTATAGCATACACAACACAACCTGTCATGAAGGTATAACAGAAAAGGAAATCAAAGAGAAAGAAAACACGAACAGTTCCACTCCCTTCCACCAGGCAGTCGACTCTGCTCTTAAAGATTGCAAAGAGGCAGAGAAAAGAGACAGCAGCTTTAAGATCATGATCAAGAAAGAATTAATTAAATTCTGAACTTTGCAAAAGATATTTTTGATTAGACCGCAGCTTCTGGATAGCAGGTCACGGTTAAGCAATGCAACTGCGAAAACCCTGTTCAATTTCGTGTAGTAGTTTTTGGGTGGTACATATGGAAATAGTTTAACATTTACACTTTTATTATATTGTAATATCCTTGCTGGGGTTAGTTTAAATACAACTGTCTTTAGTGTATTTCAACTGTTTATTTATTGTCAACTACAAACTTTACTTCAACGCAATATTCAAATTACTTTATTCTTTATTTATTTCAAATTAAACTGTCGCTACAGATTCACAATCACAATATGGATTATTTTCACCACTGGTCTAATATCTCTTGTAATCGCTGTATTCACTTATAAACAACTGTTTCGACGGTGGTTGTGGTATGTGTCTTTATATAAAATACAAGACCTTCTGGAATATACTAGATGTCGCTCGGTATGGATTGATTATCCTGGAATAATTGGGATATTGTGTGGAACAATTGTGGAACGTAAGCACATCAGGTTGGAATATTTACTGCTAGCAGGTTTTGGCAATAGATGTCGTTGCTACAGTTTGAGATACAGTATTTTAGTTCGGTACACAAACCATTCTGTAGTCAATGCTACAATATATACGTATAGATCGATATTGACTATCTTGTAGGAACCCTTTCATTCCCCGATATAAAAAGTAGCTTAAATGTTGACCCAGGATATAAGCCAATTATTATTATTATTATTACTATTTATTCATTCGCAACATTATATTTACGTATATACATTTTCGATATCAGTTAAGAGGTTTACGATAGTAAGATCCCTTACATCTCTTACCCATAGTTCATGAACAATGATCATAAATATATAAGCCAATTTTTATCAAAGTCTATGCAGTACTTTCCGCGTGATACGTGCACAATAAAATTCGATTCTTTGAAGTTTTATTATATGTATAGATTATGGTCTAGATATAATTTGACTATAATCAGATCACTCTTAAGCTAGATATTTAAGCAGTAATTTGGGCAAAAAAACCTTCTTCCTAAAAAGCAAACGTTTTTCTATTATGTACATATCAACCTGTATACAAAGAGAAAGTTGAATTCACAATCCAACGAGCGTTTCATGTTTGGTTTTTGTGTCGAGGTCATTCCGATGCACAAATCTCGCTAAGGAAGTTTCACTACAAAACAATTAATTGGTATATGCCTCACCCAGATAAGCGCATGGTTGAAGTAAAATTTCACTATAATAGTATGTTTTATTTTAACGAATAAACCGTACACACTCACAGAGGATACAACATCTGATGCATCTACTACGTAAACATAACCACAATGAGAAGTCGGATTGACACACGATTGAGTTTTGATCCGCGTTTTCGTTGTAAGTGAATTGAATGAAGGAGCTAGAATCGAAACGAAAGTGGATTGACTTTGACACTTCTTCGCCTGTGCGTAAAGTTAATTTTCTTTTCTTCCTCTCTATCTGTCAAACTCGATCTCTTGATCCGCGTTCATTTTGTAGTATCCGCAAAAGTATCACCGCACTGTATGGTTCGTGTACTAACTAACTCTAACAACTCAACCTACTTACCAAAGCAGTTAGCGTGGACGTCGGTTTACTCCATATTTCATCTTCATCATAGTCATCAATTCATCCCCAGTGACATCTAGTATACTCTAGAACTTCTTGTATTTGGTATAAATATACCAACCACAACCACAGTCGAGACAATTGATAATAAGGTGAATATAGCGATTAAAAGAGAGATTTAAACAGTGGTGAAAATAAACGATATTTTGATTGAAAGTAAATTTGTAGAAACAGATTAATTTGGAATAAAGTGAATGGAATATTGTGTTAAAGTGAGGCTGATAATTGTTGATAAATAAACAGTTGAAATACACAAAAGACGGTTTTATTTGTACGAACCCCAGCAAGAATATTACAATATACATAATCATCAGACTTCGACGGCGTCTAAATCTTGAATAAATGATGTGTGGAAAATGAAAACAAACGGCAGTAAATTTCAAATAACTTTGGCTAAAAGAATATATGGTTTTAGTCAGCATTTATTCGAGTGACAAAAAAAAAACATTTTTCTAATTTATTTCACCATTTTGTTTATTCTATTAATCATCTGGACGCCACCTCCGGAGTCTCTCTGAGGCATACGCAACTGAGCTTCAAACCACTACACCAAATCTTTCTCTCTTTCTCTATATTTATACTCGTATATCCTTTCCAACGCCCGCACTGTGTGTAAACATGTTAAGGGTATTCATAACCCCTTGAGTGCACGAAAATTATTAAAAAAATATATACATATACGTTATATTTTTTCTCTTTGTACAGATGCTCGGCAGAAGACTTTAAACAATTAAGTTAAACTTATAGCAGACACGGAGTTCATTATACACATAGTACTATATTGCCGAATTGATCCAAAAATGCATAGAACCAAATTTCTTCTCATAGATCCAAAAATGGAAGTGAATGTTAATAATCATGAATGTTAGTTATACTGGGCGCCGTGGTTAGTGTGTCGGAAACCTGCGCATAACTCGAATCCCAGAATATACCAAACGTTTTTTCTACGGTCCCACCATTTTCGGACGAGAATACGCAATTAAAATCCAGAAAGACGAGCGAACTGTAATACACATTAATGAAACTGACCCCTTAATGGATCACTGAAAAATTAGATAAAATGAGTAGAACTAGATGAAATAAGTTGAACGCCCGGAACAGGTGTATGGGTAGGCCAGATATTATTTTTCCTAAACAAAACAACCAGTTGGACCATCAGTTAAGGTAAAGATACCCAGAATAAATATGTATGTGTCTTCTATTTAGGTACCCACTCCACACTTGAATAACTTTGCCTACATATGAACAATGTGACAAGTCGGTAAGACGAAAAAATTGTAATTCCGCACAATTAGAGTGTCATAACTTTAGGTTTTTCGATGCTAGCCAAAAGTAATAGCCAATTATACGCCACTTCATTTTTATTCTTTTTATTCTCAACAACATTTATTATAACCCACAAGTTCGAAGAACTAATTTTTTCAAGAGTATCCTAGATCATCCCCAATTCCACAATTTATTTCTACAGAAAGGTCAAAACTTATAGAATCAATAAAAGCCCCATCAGTTACCCTTTAAAAGTGAAACTGAAACTTTTGTTTACAGTGAATCCTTAAGAGTTGTGGTTCCTAATTGAAAATGAAAAGTTTCCAACATGAAAAACAAGAACGATTATCATCCCCATCCACAGGGAAAGTTTCCCAAAAATTTATTGCTTGCACGAAATAAATAAAATAAACTTATAAATACTATCTTTTAGCACAAGTGCTTAGCCTTGAAGCCATATGCTCTGGTTTAACCTCGAGGTGCTTTTCTCCACATTCAAGTCTAATTTAATAAAAAGGACGCCAATCAAAACAAGGAAGCCCACCATCCAATGTGTAATTCAATTAAACCCCCTCTCTCAATCATATTTCGTTTCTATTGTATTTTTCCCCATTCATACATAAGTTTCTTTGCTTCTGCTAAATAAAATTGCGTGTTTACATCCAATAAATGAAACCCACATGGAAAATAAATGCAAACATTTTCCACAGAAAAATACCAAACAAAATTATGGAAACATCCAAAAAGGGTGGAGGAAATAAAGAGGCAGTTGCTTCCTCATAATTTAATATTCCAGAAGGCAACTATTCAAAGCAGGCAGAGATGAAATGAACTTTATTCTTTTTTGGATTTACGAGTATGCAGGCTATTCTTGAAATATACATAAATATAATCTTCATATTTAGGGTTATATGGGATTCGGTGTATCGAATTTTCCTCTTGAAAAGGATCGTCAAGTCCGCTCAATTACCCACACATTTGAGGATTGTTCTAGCACATAGATATATGAAAGTCCTTGTTACGAGAAAGTGGTTTTGGTACACAACAAGAGAATGAGGATTCAGTGAGAAGTTTTCGGTGAATAAGATGTCCTGTGCATACTTTTTCATTTATAAATATGCTTAACTACCTGCAGATATATGATTTCTGAATTTATTAAGTGGCAGTGAATTTATCTAGTGGCATAACGAGAACAGTTACCAGACCTGTCCTGCACTGGAGTAAAAAATGCAATAACATCCACATCAATGTTACCACTCGAGGCTTTTAAACATTTTATTTTCACCACACGTTTTATACAGAAATTCATAGCAATGAGTGCCCTGGGACTGGGTAGTAAGTCAGCTGGAAGTTTAGTACGATGGTTCATACTCGACCGAAATCGTAAATAAATATCTGGGCAACGGAAAGTTCCAATAGGATACATCCCACTTTCAATTCCGCTGTCCGGACCTTTAACAAGTGAAACATAAATTCTCTGGAAGAAGCCTCATTCAGAATATTGTAGAATTATTCAGCAAGCTTACATACATCCATATTCGTACACGCATTTTCAATAGTCCGCTAATCCTTTATAAGGGTCGCGAGGGTAGGATGCTCAGGTGGACTCTCCATCCTTCTCGATCCTCCGCCATTCATTCCAACTCATCAGCAGGAATCCCTAGACAGCTCCAGGAGTGATGTCGGACTTCATCCAACCATCTATTTCTAAGCCTATCGCCGTTCTGGAGGCATACGCACTACGTGTCCAAAACATCGAAGCATAGATCGTTGCGTTTGGTGAAGTAACTGCTCAATATTGAACGCATCGCGTACTCTGGTGTTGAGCACTCGATCCCTACGAGTTATTCCAGTAACACCGCAAGAGAACCTCACATCAGCAGCTTGTATTGGTGAGAGTTGGAATATACACAGAGTTAAAAACCGATAGTTAAAAAAAAAAGTTCGACCTGAATCTACCGGATAACTCGGCATTGCTCTTTCCATCACTCGTGAATAAGACCCTGGGGTACTTAAACTTATCCACCTGCTTCAGTGAGACTCCACTAACATGCACTGAATCGGCGTTCTGGAGACGACCATTACTTCCGATTTGTTCACATTCACCTTGGTTGGTTAGGATCGACCCTCGATGAAGATGCACTTAGACCAGAAGTAGGTCCATTGAATTGCCGATGTGTAAGGTGGGGGGGTCACCCTCTTACTCTAGGAATCATTTGCTTCGTTGCATGAGTGCGTTTATTTTAGCAGGGCAGGCGCTGCTGAGACCATTAAGATCGTGGAAAAAGTATTCTCCTAAGGTGACCTTCCTAATGATTTCCCAGAAATCATTGTAGTGCATGCTTAGTCTTTGGGCATGTCTTCCTATAACGCAGTGTCAGGTGAGAACGTTTACTATTTTGGAGAGGGTACCTCTCTTGTGTTTCAAGAGCCCGATGGACCTAGATTTGTTAAGTTTTGCCCAAAGCTGTGTTGTAGTGTTGCATTGGCCTACATGTTGCCATCGGAGTTTGGCCAATTTCTCCGCGTCGGTTTGAAAAAGGTACTTAACATACTCGTAAGACGTTGACATTGTCGATGTCGATAATGCTTATGCATTTTTACATTCATTTCAGTATCATCACAAACGGCTAAAAACCTTTTGAATGTGCGCTGAAGTTCGGTTTGAGAGACCCAAGGACGACCAAATCATCCGCAAAGAGCACATGAATAATTCTTAAATCTCCCACTTTGAGAAATTTTTTGCCTCAGGGAACCCTATCATATGCTTTCTCCAAATCCACAAAAAAAGTGTAGACATGTTTAGCATACTCCCAGGTCTTCTCAAGAATCACTGTTCATCCCCCAAACTGTCCTCAACCACAGCTCTGGACCTTTCCAGGGTGACTTAAAAGGGATATACTCCTATAATTGGAGTGTACAGTCTTTGGATTTGACTCCTTTCACGGTATTCAACTTTCTTCCTTTGAGTCGGCGGATGGTTTGCCAGAACATCTTATTTACAGATCTGTGATCTCGTTCCAATTTTTCAAAAATTCTTTCCAAGATTGTTCTTTTGCTATTTTCACAGCTAATTTGCAAGTTCTTCGCGCCTCAGTGTACCGATTTCGAGAATCGGAGTAACTGAAGTGAATCCGTACCTAAAAGGCTCTCTTTTTCTCTCTGATGGTTTCTTAAACTCCCGGCGTTTTAAACCAAATAGTTCTTTTCTCACCACCAGCCGCGACACCAAGCTGCTTCACACCACAACATCTTTAATACAAATAAATACAAATATTTGGCGCAACAGCTCTTTAAAGTGCCAGAACCACAACATCTCCCGCAGAGGCAATAATCGCTGATGAAAACAGTTGCCATTCTTCCTCTACATTCGATGGAACAGTTGCAGTTCGTTCAAACCTTTCAGTTATTTGCCCTGCAAATGTCTACCGTATCTTATCATTCTGTAACCTCTTACAGCGTATAACCATTATTGGTTTGCGCTTTGGTAGGGGAGGCACTCTCTCGGTAGGATACAATTTGCACAGCACTAAGTGATGATCAGTTGACAGTTCGGCCGCTTTCAACACGAGAACATCATAAACCATTCTCTTCAGTTACGATGGCACCACAAAGAAATCTATCAGCAACTTCTGCTGAAGACTCTGACGGTACCATGTGTATTTGTGAATATTTTGTGCGGAAATATAGTATTCATGATAGATAAGCTATTTTCACAGCAAAAATTTAACAACTTCCCGCCATTCGTGTTTTGGTCAGGATCTCTGTTCCTCCAAATCACACTCCCCCATGTCATAACATCTGCACTAACGTAAGCATTGAAGTAACTCATTAGGACGAAAGAATCCACATCCGCAACCTTTTCAAGGGCAGCATCAACTTCATCTAAGAAAGCCGTATACTCCCACCAAAGGTTCAAGGCATATACATACCTGCACCAATATCAGAGTCGATCTTCCAAGTATAAGCTTCAAAATCGCAACTATCACTCCTAATAGTGTCCACTCCAATACTCTCTCTGTCAACCTGAGACTTGTGAGTATCCCCATTCCCGCCTGAGAAGACAATGACAGACAGAAAGGGTTTCCATACATCCCAAAGGTCCATTGTTTTAGGGTCTCTCTGCTTTATTGAAGAGACGCCAGCAATATCTAGTCGACTTTTAACAGCCTCCCAACAAGCTCAACGTACTTCCCTGTGAGCGATGTAACGCTTCACGTGCCTATCCTAAGTTGGTGGCGTTGTCGAAATTTAGAGAATCCATCCATGCCCCTATCGTTGCATAGCGCGCTCACCCTTTGACCCTCGTAATGGTTCGTGAGACCATTGACAGGAAGATCGTCGCCATTTCGGATTACACCCGGTCGGATGCCGAGCGGGATAGGCCGACCACCAGACGCTCGTACACCGACACCCTTTAGGTCTAGCTCCAAAGCATGCCCTGGTTAACCAGGTTTGGCAATATTCGGAGCCCGCTTATGTCGTCTTGTCATCTTGGAGTGTGCGCTTTGCTAGCCATGACTGGATTGTGTGGATGGAAATAACTACTTAAGTTCCCCATCTGCAAATCCCAGTCACGGCACCCAGCAAAAGGCACCCTGTGCTTACAAATCAATTTCTGTAAGAAAGACCAGATAGATCAACGAATAATTAAAAAAAAATTGGTGAACTTGCAAACAGAGATTGATTATTCAATACTCTACTTGATACAGTGTCTACTTGATACAGTAATTCCGTCTAGGCGAGAATAGGCAAATCGAAAAGCCATGAAGACGAATAGTGGAAATATGATTCTAAAGTGGAACAGACCGGTATATAACTAATACAAGACAACAACAAGAACCTAACTTTTGGTTATTACGGCTTAAAAGCACAGTAATGTGATCAAAGTAAAGATTCTAACTACGCTCAGGCGTCTCGAGTTCTATTTTAGACATAAGTCCCAGACAAAATATGAGCAAGCAGGCATCGAAACCATCTCGTCCTTAGTAGCCAAATCAAAGTTACTTAAGCGATGCCACGATATGTTGAAAGCAATCGGTGTAAGCCATAACGCAACACACAGAGATATCAACGGTAATGAGATGGTCAACGAATAAGGAAGAAAAGACTCAGAACTGGACCAGCCTATGGATGATTCCTCTATTATTACCCTCATGGCAGCAGTATAACCGTATACTTTCAAAAACTGATGGTTAAAAGAAGGAGCACGCTCTTATCATGTCGCATTTCAAGAACTATTGGGGATCACAATGGATTCACGGAGATCCAAGTAAAGACTGTGCTCCAGTTCAGAGCCGCCCAATCAATCTAACATAACTCAGACAAACTATATTACGGTTTAGCATCACGTTCTTAATGCATATTAAGTCAAATAAGTATTTACTCGAAAATCAACGGAAATTCTCGGGGCGTATACGCAACATTTTCCACCCAAAAACTTTGTAACTGTCACCTCAGCGTAAGCACTTTACTTTCATTATTCAAACTGCATCTTTGTACTACGAGTGTACTAAGTGTTTTGTCAAATAAGTGGACAATTACTTACCACAAGGACACTCCATCAATGCTATTTACAATCTCTCTTCAGATAAGACTGGTAGACGCCTCTCTTGAAATTAAATTTGAATGGGTAAACAGCTTCAAGGGATTCCCTGTCAGTGATTGTATCTTGATTAGATTTCCTTAAGTTTAATGAAAACCCCTCCTAAGACGATGACCAACTTTATCCACTTATTTGTTTCTTCAAAGAAAGGTCGAATAAAGTAGCATGAAATAGAATTCGCAAACCAAATTACTATTCAAGAGACGGGAAAAATCGCAATCGCAGCTGGTATTTTTAACACGCAGATTGAACATAGGATTTTTGTCTCGTATTTTGTATCTAAAATTCCTCTAGTAAATGAGCTCCAAATCAGCTCGTGTAGAACAAATGAGCGAATAAAAAAAAAACAAATCCGAATAACCAAGAGAAAATCCTTGAAAGAAAAAATTAAAGTGGGAGTAGGGAGGAGCATGGAGCAAAAAAAAGGGTTGTCTACTGAGAAATTCCTCGACTAATTGTGGTTAATTTTGGACGATTTTAGGTTTGTACGTGTTGGAATTTTTTCTCAGAGTAGATAATGGAATGCAAAGCCAATTAGCCAAACAAGCTTATTAGTTTAGCTTCGTTAGTGATCCGCAAATATTTGGAGCTTCTTTGACACTGTCAAGCGTGAAAAAAAGGTAATCGAAAAATGTATCTTATTTGAACAAAAATTAAATCAGTGTCGACAAATTTTGAATACGGCCGTACGTTTAATAACTCTACCAAGTGCTGGCGCTTTTGAGGGTGAAGTGTAAATAGAAAATAAGAGAAAAAATGAGGTCTTTAGCACTTCTAGATTCCAGACGTTTCTCCATGGCAGGCATTTGTTTTCTTTGGTAACAGGCAATTCTTTGACACACATAATACATATATAATATTCAGTAGAACGTAGTATCTGCGTACATAACTGTCATGTCTAGTCTTATAGGGTGACCGTAGAAGATTCCTATTGAAGTCCCTGTCTGTGATCTTCGTATTCTATGAACTTTCTTAATTTGTCTGTCAAAGGGCTTTATATACTCTTTGTTTGTCTGTTTTAAGCCAGCCGTTCTTACGGTTTTATTTAAAACAGTTCCATTTGTGCCATGACACATCTTTTGTATAGCCTTTTATGTCACGTCGTGAAAACTCTCCCCCTTTCCTAGCCAATTCAGCGGCTGACTCATTTCCACTACACGCATTGTTCAGGTACCCAACTTCCTGCATACATTATGCATCGATTTTTGTACGGTAATTCCTGATTACTGATTTAATAACAGAAGATTTTCGTGCCTTAAGCGGAGACTGTAACGAAGTGTTACATATTTCCCAACCACCACAGTGCCTCCCACAAAGAGATGCCTACCCCCGACCGACGAATTGTTTACTTCGTCGATGCATACCTCCAACCGACGAATTATTTACCTGGTTGATGAATACCCCCGACCGACGAGTGGTTCACTTCGTCGATGAATACCCCCGACCGGCGGGTGTTTCACTTCGTCGATGAATATCTCCAACAACTACTGTATCTCCAATAGGACAGCAAGATCTGGCGATGATCACGCCAATGCATAATTCCGACCGACGAATCAGCCCCAGAACGAGTCCACCGAACGGAAGCCGACCTTCCGCGGACCTAGCAAGCCAGGAGCCATAAGAAGCAACACTCAGCGAGCCGATCAACTAGCCAATAAAGTATATTATATATGTATATTGTAATTGTTGTATAAAAATCAGTCTCGGTCAATAAAGACAACTCTTTCCCGAAGTTTTATGGTATTTCGTTGGGTAAACCCCGGACCCGGCGAGCTTACCTCCGCCTTCGACCAGAAACACCGTCACAAGACTGACTATCAATGTAGCTGGCGATATCCTTTCTAAACATTGATCTTATTTCAAGAAATTCCAAAGCTTTAAAGACAGCTAGAATCTCTGCCAGAAACATACTGCAGCTATCCGAAATTCCTAGGGAAATTTGTAAGTTTAGTTCCCTTTCTTCCATCGGTTTTGGAACCGATAGCCCCTTAGCGAAAGAACCAAAGTTATATACGCCAAGGATAAAAAATAAATAAAATTAAATAAATATACGAACGCAATCAGCCCATGAGGGGCCTAGACCTAATTTCTCGCAACCACTCGTGTTGTACGCGTTATATTTTTCAAGCGAATGAAAGCGTACTACAGTCTTATACAACGTCCGAAAGGCAATTTAATTTCTTGAAAAGCTTTGGAATCACAACACTACTCTCCGATGTTTGTCAGAATTTCGCGAGAGGTGAGACCGTGAAAAGCTTTTTGCGTTTTTTTGGGATTCGAGCATTGAACCTTACGCGCAGTGATCCGACACGCTTACCAATCTGCCACTGCGCCCACTACTTTTCAGATACTATATGTATTTGTTTTCATACCATCTATACTATATGCAGGGCTCACCTGCTTCTTAGGTGGTGAGACAATGACATTTTCTAAGATCTCCCCATACGACCATCTTTATTGGTTTTTAGTAGTCATATAGAAAAGAGTTAGCAAAATAAGTAGGTATTAATCCCTCCTATAATCCATTCATATATCATATTGAGTCACGACGACATTTTGGTGAGTTTTTCTTCAAAAAACCTGATTTTAAATTGATTTTTAAAAGTCAAAGAAGACTCATTTGAGTAGTAGGTTTTTATTTCTTCAAAAATGTTTGAATCTTAAGATCATGGAAGAAAGTGTATCGTATGATCTGCTATGTTTACGAGTATATCGTGTAATATTATAGAATACAATTAAGGCGATATACGAGTAGCACACGAGCAGAAAATGTCATCCTGCTTTTTGTCAAATGCCATATTTGAAAGAGAAACAAAGCCTACATCTACTGACATGTACTACCTACGTAATATAATTCAATTCTCTATTTTACACCCTTTTGATCCTGATCCTTAAAAATTCTCAAATTAAATTGAAATTTTCTTATTAAATTCCCTTTGGAATTATTTATGGCTGCGTAAATTGATCCGTTTCAATATATTTCTTGTTTTGGTTTCGATTCAAGGACGCATTCTGAGTAGAATTTGACTTAGATACTTCCATTATCTTCCTCTGACATTCTGTCAACATTACAATTTCCTAGGAAGTCACCTGAGACTGGTTTTTGTTTCGTGAAAAAAATTTCGTGCATTTTTATTTTATTTTCATAATTAATCCATGTCAGTGGATATGGTGTTGCTCTTAAGTAACTCACACAAGGCTTTTGAATCATTTCCAGCTGTTGAATCCTAAAGAATCCTTGGTTGAATTTAAAAAGAAAGGGAGGGTACTTTATTTTAAAAGGATACACATGCATAACATGTGAGGCCAAGTTGCTAATTCAAGGAAATGTGATAGAAGCGAAAAAAAAGTCATTCCTTATGCAAAATGATTTAAGGCGTTAAAAATTTCACTTGAAGAGGGGATATATGGCAGCTTCTTTGACTTAAGAACCCGGAAAACTTTTGACAGTAATTGATTTGCTTTTGGAATGGCTTAGAATTTTTAAACTTACAAAAGATACACTTCTTATAAGTAACATTTTTTTTACTTCAGTACATGGGTACCATAAAAAGCCATTAGCGTAGATGGAAAATACTTGCTCTGATATTAGTTCGGGTAATGATTTTTGGGAACCAAAATTCTGGGAATATTTCCCTGTGTCAGCATCAGCATCTTAAATGAAAATCCAGCCAAACGTATGGAGGAAGAACTAAAGACCCCTAATTTGCGCAACCATCATCTGCCAACTGCTGCGCTATTGAAATGAAAGTGTTCACAAGGAAAACGCAAAAGCAACTGGAAAAGTTTCTCTGTGTGTTATTGCATCACCCTCTCCTACCGACTGAATGATGCAAATAACTAGAACCCACTCGATGGTACAGATTTTGTTTGTAGAATGTGAGTGCAATATCCAGACAAAGGATCAGAATATTTCTTTCAGCCAGAACACGGATGCATGAATTGCAATGCTTTGTTATTAAAATTACCACCATCCTGTTGTCCTTAGAAATATATACGCAAATGCAAATTTCACCTTATCTCGGTTTTTCGTTGTCCTTCCTTTTGGGAAATCATTAAATACGTATGTCAGCGGTTGCCAGTTGTAAGAGAAAGGTACTTGGTCATTCATTCAAATTATGTACAAGTCATTCGAGTAACAGAATTCTTTTTCTGCTCATATTAGGATACCATTTAAAAAAAAAAATAAGGCATCCTTTCTCTGGAATGGTATTCATCAGTCAGTTGACATATATACAACGGATAGAGATACGTATATCGGATCCATGTATGAATGTTTACTGAAAAGAAACGATGTGCAAAGATCCCATGTGTAGCTGGGAATCTTTTTGTGAATCATTCAAGTGAAAAATTTTGTAAATAAATAAAAGTAAACACCATGCCATATTCAATGTTGTGGAAACATTTGATAACACTGAATAGGATTCGTCGCACATATTGGCCATTTCGAGTATGTTTATTTTTTGAAACAGACACTCCTTCTGAAAGCAAAGTTCACAACAAAACGTGCAGAAATTTAATAAAATATGACACTTGCTAAAGATAAATATTTCAGACATACCTAAACTCATATTCAGAAACCACTCATCTATAACTCACAGACAATCATCATAAATCTACCAAATTAATCTAAAATCTCTGCAGCAATTTATTCTCTTCAGATTTAATTACTCTACAGTAATAACTGCATGTCATTAGAATTCACATTAAATACGAAATAGTCCTGCTGAAGTACGGTGATTGGAGAATAATTGATTTCTGAAGTTTGCGTGTAGTAGACGATGAACATTTATGTGCATTTACAAACTGTTGGTGTTTTACAGGATAAGTTATGGTAAGTACTGAACGTAGCTAAAATGTACAACAAACAGTTTGAGATTCTGATATCAGATCGGGAGGAGTGAATTAAATTCACAAGGATATTGTTGGTGATTTACTTTGAGCCACTGTAAATATGTGTGCACTTAATGAAATGAACCCTATTAGTTGAGTGTACTTAATTTTCACATTTCACATTTGTTTGTGTCCACTGCTGTTAGGTTAAACCCTATCAAGAAATATCCATTATAATGCTATCGGACATCTCAACATCAGTATCCGAGAATCTGTACTTCAAATATTGATTAGCCACAATCCTGCGGGGATTTACATAACAAAAGAAGACACTGTAAAAATCAACGTTGTTAAGTGGGATGCAGATGTGTGGTTGATCGTTTGTAAGTACACTGTGACCTAAATAGATCTCCTGCGCCCCCAACCGAGGGCTATAGTCGAAGAAATATTCGAATTATAGAACTTTTTTAGTCCAGTCACTTTGATGAACCAGAGTATCTGAATTGTATACCTAAAGGGAAAGTCGATCAGCCTCCAGTAAAAATAGGCTCCCACTTAATGTTTTGTTTCGTAGACTAATGCTTCACAATCCATTAGAAGGTGTGCAGGTATTTTCAAGGTCCCTGCAGAAACCGGAGTATTAATTATCTTCTATTTTCAGTTCCCATAGATGTGCCTTGAGTCTGCAGTGACCTGTTAGCATGCCTGTCAGGGAGCGGAGTCGATTCTTGGTAACGTACAGGTAGGTTTTGCTCCTCTTCCAATTTTAGTTTCCCAGAAGTTCAAGCAGTATCCCAATGCTTGCCCTATTTGTTCTATTCTTCTCATTTCTTCCCGTATTTTAAGTGGCCCTTACCCACAGAATGGTTCTTATCTAAAGAATGGATTTTCCGATTCACGAGTCATATCTTTCTGGTGCGTAAGTGCGTCAATCTGTTAATATTATTAAGGCATTTCCTTACCATTCTAAATCTCATCTCGTCTGACTTCAACACCTTGATTGCAGCCTGGTTATCTGGTAGTATTGAGATGACTTTCCTATGATATTTCTTATCGAGGTAGAATTGGACGCATCTTTCGACTACGTAAACCTCTGCTAGGAATTTACTTAGAGACATTCTCAGAGGTTGAATCTAAATTTGGGTTTGTACTTGTTTCATCCAGTTATATATATATTTTGGATCTCTCCGTGCTCCATAAAACAGTTTGTTGTTTGAACTGGTATTTATCGGGGTAACTCTTCCAGTCCTTTTGTTGCGCAGCCCTGCCTATCATTTTTTTCAAAGCAGTATTTCTCGACCATACGTCTCGGCGACAGTTTGAAATCAGATGGATTGTTCGTTCTTTCTTTGAGTATTTTTAGTATAGTCTTTTCACCGCCCCTTTCTGGTCAGACGAAAATATGCCCGATGAATGGAACCTCAGCATCGTTTGTCCGATCCTGAACAAAGGGGATCCTCTGAACTGCGCCAACTGCAGGTGTATAAGTATCCTCCACATCACATATAAGACCTTGTCTGTCGTATTATGTAGATGCCTAAAATCGATAGTCAACAACCTGATAGGTCCTAATCAGTGCGGTTTCAGGCCAGGAAAGTCCACCATTGACACAAATATTCACACTACGGCAGATTTTGGAAAAACCCGTGAATACAAAATTGATACGCACCACCTCTTCATCGATTTCAAAGTTGCCTGTGATAGCGTGCATGGAGACGAGTTATACAGAAACATGTCTACTGTCGGTATCCCTGCCAAGCACATCCGTTTGTGCAGCATCAAAGTTGGTAAGAACATCACTGAACCGTTCGATGTCAGGAAAAGTCTTAGACATGGTGACGCGATATCATGCGATTTCTTTAACTTAATACTTTAGAGAATTGTACGAAACTCACAACCCAACACCAGAGGTACAATCTTTTACAAGTCTGTATAACTACTCGCTTACGCCGATGACATTAACATAGTCGGAAGAACTCATGGTGAGCTCCGCAAATGACATCAGTAGGGAGACCACACGAAGAATTACTCTTGTCGATCGTTGTTTTTATGGGCTAAGACGACAATTGAGTAGCAAAGCCCTATCTCGAACTACTAAGGTAACTCTTTATAAGACACTAATCATCTGAGTGCTGCTGTATGTAGCAGAAGCATAGGACTAGCTCATGGTAAGTGGTGCAAACAAGTGGAGAGGGACCTCAACCAACTTGGCGTACGTGCCTGAAGGCAGCTGGCTCGTAACTGGGTTGACTGGAGAGGTTTGTTGGTTGAGGCCCAGGTCTATCCCGGACTGTAGCGCCACCTAAGTAAGTAAACCTTGACTATGACAGCATCTACGTATTCCTTCCAAAAAACTTTGTTATCTAGAGCTATGCCTAAAGACTTACCCTTTTTTAATGGGTCGACTCTGATCTCATTCAGTAGTGTTGCCGGTTTAGTTGCCTGTTCCGGGTAAAAGGCACTGCAGTGGTTTTGGTTTTGGTTAACTCTAATTCTTACCGAGAAACTTGTGTGCGACTTTCATACATCCTTAAACAATTGTGCGGTGTTTCTTCAAGTGTCTTTGTGCAATATGACGACGTCGTCGGTTATTTGTAATTGATGCACATGTTTTCGAAATTTTCTTAGATCTTAAGTTCAGGACTGAATCACGTAAATTATCGCACAAAATAATAGACTCGAAGGAGGAAGAAGATGTAGATGCTCAGCCTAAAGAAGAGGAAAAGGAAGTTTTTACTAAGCGCATCGAATTCTTTTGCTGAATTTTGCGATTTCTTCTTTCGCCATCATTAAGATCGTTCTGTTTGCCCAGTCCTTAACCACAATGTTCAAGGGGTCAGTTGCATGAGTACCTCCTTGGTGCAATTGGATATATTCTCACGGCACGTCAATCAATGTACTTTATTGAGTGTTTTTCTCGTTGTGACTAAATTGATTAATTTTCTCATGCTATGGCCTCGTAGGTGATCACTGATCTCACAATGGCTAAATATCCTAGAAAGCTTGGCCTACATCGCCAAGGCCTGCATCGCTAGTCCTCTAGCCTACTTCATATTCTAAGAGTGTGACATCTTTCTGTATGTTTTTCCCAGATAAGTTTACTATCTAGGTGTAGTCCTGGGTGAGAACTTCTTTTCTTTTTCTCATGGAAGGGCAACGTAAGACTTAATGAAGGAGCTAGCATCAGGGTCAACATCGATTCAGACATCTATTTCTTTTTAAAACTACTATTAAAACTACGCTGTAAAATATTTTCCAATGATTGTTGGCTTATTGAAGAGAGTACCTAGGATTATTATTTATGCCCGTTTAGCTCATCCTGTCTACCCAATTTTATAGTGCATTGTCGATAGTTTGCGGTTCTATTTCGCGAATTGTTCTATTTTCCTTAATTGGGACAATCGTTAGACTAGCAATAGTAGTAAGCAGGACAAATCGATTGTTTAACAGCTGGTGCGACAGCTTGAACCATCCTGCTGGAACGATAGCCCGTCCAAGTCCAAGTCGTGCAATTACACACACAAAAAATTGGCTATAATGTCTCTGTTTCAAAGAAGTACGAGTAGAAACTAATGACGCCACTCAAAAATCCGCACCAAACAGTCACTTTTTGTGCATGAATTCTACGACTTTGTGTGGACGTAAATGCGAAAACGTGTGTTACCTAGAAACGTGCCAGCTTCAAGAACTTTCCTTATGAATTTGCTTGTACATAGTGTCACTTGAATGGGCCTCATTTCAGTCGAAAATTCTTTTTAAATTCAGCACAGTATTTCGTAATGGTAATGAATCGATCCATTTCTTATTGCGGAAGTTAATCACTACATATCTGTTAATATTTCAAGCACTTTAGAGTTGCCAGTACCGAAATAAAAAACACTTCAAAAAGAAATCACCTACCCTTTATAATTTTTGGGGTTGGAAAAGTGCCTGCATATCTGTTGGGCAGCGCTTATTTCGAATACTACTAATCGTTCTTTGATGTGAAGATTTAAGTGCATGTATAGATATGTGTGTAAAACAGTAACAACTTACCAAAATATAACTGTCACTGGATTAAGTTTCCACCATAGTTTCGACTACAAAGCACAACATCCCTTTGAGAACTCACATTTTCCAAAAAATCATTGGTATATACAAGTGTTGCTTACCTCCCCTGCCAAAAAGTTTGTCACCGTCACCATGATATTAAAACTTATTTTCCATTTGATGTAAAGTAACTCTGAAGAGTTATTTAATTTCCCTATTTAAAGATTTCTAAAACATCTTTGAAATTCAGAAGAATTCTCTCTGTCATCGTCGGAAGTTGTCAAACGAATTAATTTCGTTGAGTTCTTAATGTTCATGATGACAAATCTGAACTTTAATTGGTGTTCTCGATTTAATTCATCGTTATTTGGCACTTTCTGGGAATCGAAAGGCAATTTAGCATCTAAGAGAGATTTATTGATAAGTTTGAGTGAATAGGCGGGGATCGGAAATAATTCATGAGAACAAAATTTAAATTTTTTTGGCTTGTAGAGTGATATTGAGCAATGGTGATATTATGTAAAATTCAAAACAAAATTATTGGTTTTGCTAACGGCATTGCGATTGGCAAAGCTGACATATTTCTGGAAGAAGTTATTTATATCCATATATATCTATAATTTTTATCAGGAAAGTCGAACCTAAGTTCATTCTGCTTTTGAATATTTGGGTATCGTTAGCTTCTAGAAATGTATCTAATTGAAGTATGTTCCAAGGACAACTGCTGGTGGTTTGTTAGAAAGATGCTTTCGCAAATGAACTGGAAAACTGTATGCTCTAAGCACCTGCCTGTTAATATGTTCAAACCTCTTCCTCCACCGGGGTACCTTTTAATCGAACTGTTCGTCTTTGTATGCGGCCGAGAAGATGTAGAGAATAATTTGGAGCAGAAATCCAACCGTAAGAGTAAAACTTAAGACTAAAGTCTGCAACCATCCAAATAGCCAAATGCACTTAAAGCGATAAGAGGCCCCTCCAGTGCCTTCAATTGCAGTAACCATCAACAAGGGATTAAAATCCAGAAGCAGGCTCTTCCTCCACCAAATCATATGTGAGACAGGTCCGAATTTTACACTTTTAATACGAACTAAACAATAACTTTAGCATTATTATAACTATGTTTCTGCTATGATCACCGAACATTCCTCATGAGGCCAGAGGAGTGCTCACCGAAGAGATCGAATCGGAAACAGAGCAGGAATTGCATTTAGCATGCAAGAAGATCCGCTATAATAAAGCACCCGATCCGAATGGAATTCCGAATAAAACCCTGAAAGCAACCATTAGTGCAAGACCCGATATCGTTATTGAAGGTATACAAAGCTGTTGAAAAGAAGGAAATTTTCCTGAGAATTTGAAGTTGCAGCATCTGGTGCAACTCTCCAAAGTAAACAAACCCCTTCATCATACAGTAGATGTCTTACGAATGGTGGGAAATACCACTGCTGCAGCCATTGAGGGGAAAAAATGGCGATGGAGGGCCAGGGATGTTAAATATAGTTACAATAAACTGTCAGTACTAATAACACTCAACGCCCTCTTACATAAATAGTTTCTTCTTAGTCTAAAAATGTTCTTAACCTTAATATGTACTTTTACTTTCTAATACACTCTTTACTTATACTGCTCTTAACTAACTAACACAGGCAACTTTGAGTTAATTCAAGATCTTGTTGCAAAAATTGATCTAGACGTTGTACTACTAACCGAAACGCATTTAACAAGTAATATAGAAGAGTATGAAGTGAGTTTACCTGGTTACAGGAAGTATGATTGTTTAAGTAGCTCTAGACATACGGGTGGGTTGACTGTATATATAAAAGGAAGTCTTAGAGAAACCCAAAAAAAATACCTTAGTGCGAAGAAAACAAATCTGGATTTCATCGGTAAAAATAACATATAAACAGGAAGTATGGAATATAATAACACTATATAGAGCCAGAACTATTAGAGTGAATGATTTTTGTGATATTATGAATGAACGGGTTCCGAGAAATGTGAATGATAATAAATATGTACTAGTAACGGGTGATTTCAATATAGATTTTAGTAATACAAATAACTATGAACTGAACTACATCAGGCAATTCCTACTTAATATTGGTCTAAGACAACTAGTGAATGAACCAACGAGAATAGCAGCTACTTCAAGTACGCTGATAGATTATGTTCACAGCGATTATACTGTAAGTGCGGATGTTAAAGTAAGAAGAGATTTTAAGATATCGGATCATGAGACTGTGTATACCACCTTGATCAAAAAGTTCCGGGAATTTATTCAGAAAATTTAAAATACAAGTTTATTCAAGAAGTCACAGGGAGCCAAATCAGGTGAATTCGGTGGCTGTTGGATTGTATTTGTTGCATTTCTCGTCAAAAAATTACGAATAATGATGGCACTGTGCGACGGTGCGTTATCATGGTGCAAGTTTTCTGCCCACAATTCTGGTCTGGTAAAAAATCGCCAACACACACAGAGATAGATGTACTCTTGGCTACGTAACTTTTGCAAATGTCAAGGTATGATGCAAAGATTTAGAGAGAATATCAACAACAGATGTACCAACAAAGAAAACAAAACTCAAATCGGAACGAAGGGAGCGCCACACGGTTTTTATTATGGGAACTTTTTGATCAAGGTGGTAGTATTTCAGGCGGAGTTCCATACAATTGACCTTTGTGTACGAGCATACCTGTGAAGAAGGGTCGAGGGCACCCGTATTTACGTCCTTTCGGAGAGCCAGGCAGCACTTATGGCTCTGAAATCCTACACGATAGGATCCAAATTTTTATGGGATTGTCTCAATCTACTCGAGGATCTCGCAACAAAAAACATCGTCACTGTTGCCTAGATACCAGGACACGAAGGCTACGACGGTAATGAACGGATGGACTGCTTAGGGAGAAGAGGTACCACGCGCCCACTATTCGGTCCTGAACCCTGTTTTAGAGTTACACGGAAAAACGCAATCCTCAAAATAAAACAATGGAAAGCTAAGCGTCATGCAGAGTACTGGGCCAAGCTCAAGGTTCTAAGGCAAGCAAACAAGTTCATCAACCTCAACCGCCGTAAGGCTAAGAAGTCACTTGAGCTTAGAAAAGCGGACATAAGGACCTTAACAGGCTAATTGACGGATCATTGTCTACTCAGGTACCATCTGCACAAAATAGGAGTAGCACATACGGACATATGCCGGCAATTTGGAGAGTAAAAAGAGACGACCGAAAATATTCTTTGTGAATGCCCCATGGCCGTAAGGAAAAGACTTCTCCAACTCAGGAGGGCTTTATTGAGCCCCTCAGACACTGAGCCTAGAGCTTTAAGCCTCAACTCAGTTCTCGGATAAACACCAACCTGGCACAATAGATCTCATAATCCTCAGTGCATACAAGGCCCTAGTATAGTACAGTATAGTCTTCCCACTTGAACCTTATTATTGGGTTGAGGATGATATAAAGTATATTGTTAATTATGTTACCTAAATAAATAAATAAATATATAACACCAAACCATAACTCAAGCCGGAAAGCTGAGACCCACTCCACGATGATATATTTTAAAGTAATACCGTGAAGAAGAATGGCGCCCTGATAGAAGTGTGAGGTAAGAAACCCTGCAAAGAAAAATAATTCAAAGCAAACAAAGACATATTCGAGATTCACTGACTATCCTTGGATACATGCAAAATCCTTTTCACTCGCCTCAAAAACAGTCTTCATTACGTCCTTCCTGTAACAAACTTTGAATGCAAATCAGATTCCTAAAAATTATTTTAATTAAGTTGCAAGCAATTCAATTCATTTCCTCACCATTACTATCATCAGTTTTATTCATCTTAACCAAAAAATAAAATTCGAAATTGGGCACTGACGCGATGATGGTGATAAACTCTTCTTGCTAGGGAAGAATTTAAGTTTTACATCAGCATTACGTTCACTATATTTTCCCTCTGTTGCTCATGGTGTTCAGAATTTCTAATTTATTTTCTCATTAAAATGCGGAAAAACTATCGGGGGAGTTGGAATGAAAAATATGAAATAAAAGAAAAAAAAAAACACTTCCTAAGGGTGGCTTGGGCAAGGAATTCAATACAACACCGCGCGGTTACTTCTCTGTTTTAGGGACGTTATTTGTGAAACGCAACCGGCAGTATCATTTTTTTTTTTTTTTTTTAACTTTTCCTTGTCGCGTGCAATGTTGACAGGATAATTCTGCAGAGAAGAAATGAAAACGTACAACTCGTTCTAGAAATTTTTATTACCAAGCCAAACTTTTTAGCTTTAATTTTGGATTATGCCCCAGGGTGGTGGTTGATTAAAATTGTGAAAAGTGTCCTTTTTTCTATGATGCGGAGGTTGAGTACATTTAGGGTAGATAGATTGAAAAAGCACTTAAGACAGTTGGATAACAAGTGGCTGTACCTGCGGCTTCACTTTTATCTGCAGACTCTCTTTAACAAATTATTCCACGTTCTACTCTGACCATAGACAATTTTCCATCCCAAATCGATTTTTTTCTTTGCTATCTTTGAAGAAGATCAAATTTACTGAATACCATAAATACCACCACCCTCTATTATCAGCTTTATACATAAATTTTTAAGCACTTTACCAGAAAAAATACGAGAGAAATAAAAATAACTTAACAACAAGGCCACCAAATTTAAAGTCTATCCTTGAGCAGTCTGCTTATCAGCGTACTACTAAATATATTTCGATTAAAATTCTTCGGTTGTTTTATTTGCTAGTCACGTTGTTGTTGTTGTTTCTTTTCTTTTTTTTTCAAGAAAAAAATTAAAATTCTGTAAATGCTGCAAAAAAGTAAGGCTGGGTGGATGTTTTCGTATTTCTTTCGTTAGACGCTTTACAAGTTTCCCCTCTTCGGTATCTCTTCCTACTGCGGCATTGATATTCCTCCGACAGTAATAAGGTTTCATGAAAGAAAAACAGGAAACTTGTGAAAATTATATATCTTCATCTTCTTCTTCTTCTTATTTTATAACTTGTACTTTCTTTTGATGGTAGTGAAACTGAGGAAAGTTTGGCATAAAAACTTAAAATTTTAACTGTTTTCCAAAAGTTTTCAGTCTTAGATGGCTGCTGGGCCATCATTTCAAGATATCAAATTTTATATCTTAAAGATCCTTTCTTGCGGAAAGAGGCATAGCACGTAGTTGCATATAGATAGCATAGGAAAACTAAGAGTGCAGAAGCGTGTTCTGTTCAAATAGCGTATGAAGATGTTTAACGTCCAAAATAGTTTGTGGTAGTCATGAAAAATAAAAATGATATGCTGCAAGTTCTATGTCAAAAAGTAATATTTAATTGAAATACTCGTAAGATGTATTCA
Source organism: Brachypalpus laphriformis (assembly GCA_945910035.1). Lineage (NCBI taxonomy): Eukaryota > Metazoa > Arthropoda > Insecta > Diptera > Syrphidae > Brachypalpus > Brachypalpus laphriformis. The sequence continues at coordinate 44,601,324 of OX246753.1, forward strand.
TCAATACTGAATAGAATTATTATGGCTTATATTATGTTCATTTGCCCAGTGATATGTGTGACTATGCATTGGTTAAACTACAGCCTCTGATAGAATTTTATTCTTTAACATTTTTTAAGTCATTAGTATTTGACTCTTGTATTGGTATACGATGGTAGCAGCAATTATGTACATGCACGTTTTTTTAAAAAGGAAAACAACAAGAATCTACTTGTGAGCTTATTTACTGTCTTGCAATCGCAGAAATCCGTTGGGATTCGTCAAGCGGATCGCCAGTTGATTGGCGTGCTAGACGATTTCCTTGCGCTTTTTCGATGATACACCATGGGCGATTCTGCATCATGAGCACTTCCAGTTCATTGACGTTGTGAGCGAGGAACTGAAGCCAGTAGGGAGCATCTGCCGAGGGCGTACGTTGGAACCATAACCAATGTTGTGCATCAAGTATTGTCGCTTGAAACGGCGGCATATTCCGTTGCACATAGTTTTTGGTCAACGCCATTTTCAAGAAAGCTTGGCATATCGATCAGACTGATGATGGATGAAGTCCATTGTATGCTTTTTAATAATTATTTAAAACTGTATGATGAGCGGATAGTTATCTAAAGCGCTTTTTCCAAAGTGTACGATAAAAAGAAAGCAGTGTCTGACTATTCATAGTACTATCCTGACGAGTTTTTAGCTAAGCAAGAAATTCGAAGACAAAAAGTCGTAAAGATTAGAAGACATTTCAGAATGTGCCCTTAAACTACCATTGAAGATCGTTTTTTGGTACTGTGCACTCCCTGCTGAGTACTGCAGTACTGCCCAGTGCATTTTCAAAGACATAGGGAGGCAGGGGAGGAAGGCCTATAAACGCCTGAATCACACAAATGCAACAACACCAGCACTTGATTGGCCTCAGTAACCCAGTGATCCAAAATCGGAAGGGCTTCCGATATTTTCTGAGGTGAAATAGGCGAACCCCACAGGCGGATCAGTAAAAATGCGGTGAAGTGGGAGGGTTATTATCTCTTGTTTTCGGATCATAGTCTCGCCAAAATAGTAAGAAAAAATGAAGAAAGTACTTGCAAAAGTACACGTATACTTGGTAATTTTCAAGTACCAAGTTCGGCGTACTCCTTTTTTTTAAGTACAAGTATAAGATACTGGGTACTTAACTGGTACGGGTTCTTGAAAGTTTACAGGTCTACTTTTGCCTATACTGCCCGGCCTAGAGTAGGAACATGCCTCTACCAAAACTCCTTTTGTTACAGGAGAATTTATCTCTGAAACACATTTCCAGGAGAAATATTACCAGAAGCAATTATACATATATATCATATATATAATATAGGAGTTATATGTACATCCACTTCAACTTTGTGTGTATCTAGGGCAGTCATCAACCATTAAGCAACATCAAATATATATTTTTGCATTGCAAGAATATTAGACTTTGTCGCAAATATAGCGTGACTTGTTAACAGTCTTTATACTAAGGAAACGAGAATACATTCTCTTACATGGCCGATGCGGTCGGTAAGCAAGAGGCTTAGCCTGTGATACTTTCAGTCCAGTTACATTATAAGCCCTTACCACCGTGCCATTCTGCACAGCCTGCACATACAGCACATACAGCCCACATAGTTAATAGTACATGGAACCAAAAATTAATGAAAGCATTTTTCTCTCAAAATAATGTTAATGAATTAGACCTGATGGAGTAGCGCGCCTCATCCTGCATAAGCAGGTGATTTTAAGACTGTTGGAAAAACTGGTCAAGACCATGAAAAAATCATCTTTACTGATGCTATTATTAAAATTCAAAAATAATAATACTAACTTACTTACTTACTTAGATGGCGCTAAGGTATGGGGTGGACCTGGGCCTCAACCAACAAACCTCTCCAGCTATCACGGTTACGACCCAGCTGCCTCCCGTTGCGCACGCCCCTCCACTTGTTTGCGCAACCAACCGCGAGGTCGTCCTCTACTGCGTCATCCATCCGGGGTGGATTCGAAAACTTTCTTAGCGGGAACGTTGAGCTCTATCCGCTCTAAATTACCCAGCCATCTTAGTCGCTGTATGCGAACTCTTCTGGCTAAGTCGATGTCCTTGTACAGGCCATATAGCTCGGCATTGTACATTCTCCTCCACTCACCGTCTATGCAGACGGGACCAAAGATCGCTCGAAGAACTTTTCTCTCGAAATAACCAAGGGCATCCTCATCCGGTTTTGTCAAAGCCCATGCCTCTGCGCCATACAGCAGGGTTGGGATGATTAGAGTCTTATAAAGAGTTACCTTTGTAGTTCGAGATAGGGCTTTGCTACTCAATTGCCGTTTTAGCCCATAGAAACAACGATTGGCAAGAGTAATTCTTCGTGTGATCTTCCTACTGATGTCATTTGCGGAGTTCACCATAGAGCCTAGGTAGACAAAATCCTTTACTACCTCAAAATTATATCTGTCTATTGTGGCGTTCTGTCCAAGACGTCGATGTTGGGTGTCCTTTTTTGTAGACAGCATATATTTTGTTTTGCTTTCATTGACCGCTAGACCCATCTTTGCTGTCTCGTTCTCAATACTCGTGAATGCCCCATTGACGGCGCGCTGAGTTCTTCCGATTATGTCAATGTCATCGCCATAAGCGAGTAGTTGTACAGACTTGTAAAAGATTGTACCTCCGGTGTTGGCTTGTGAGTTTCATACAATTCTCTCAAGTACTATGTTAAAGAGATCGCTTGATAGCGCGTAACCTTGTCTAAGACCTTTCCTGACATCGAACGGTTCGGTGATGTCCTTACCGACTTTGATCGAGCAGCGAGAGTTCTCCATTGTCATTCTGCACAAACGAAAGAGCTTGGCAGGGATGCCAAGACTAGACATGGCTCTGTATAACTCGTCTCTATACACGCAACTTTGAAATCGATGAAGAGGTGGTGTGTATCGACTTTATATTCATAGGTTTTTTTCAAGATCTGCCGTAGTGTGAATATTTGGTCAATGGTGGACTTTCCCGGCCTGAAACCTCACTGATAAGGACATATCAAGTTGTTGACGATCAGTTTTAGGCGTTCACATAATACGGCAGAAAGGATCTTATATGCGATATTGAGGAGACTTATACCTCTGTAATTGGCGCAGTTCAGAGGGTCTCCTTTCTTCAGGATCGGGCAAACGATGCTGAAGTTCCATTCATCGGGCATACTTTCGTCCGACCAGATTTTACAGATGAGCTGGTGCATGTTCCCTACCAACTCATCTCCTCCTGCCTTGAAAAGTTCAGCGGCAAGGCCGTCGGCTCCAGCAGCTTTGTTGGATTTGAGTTTAGATATCGCTATCCTCACTTCATTCTGATCGTGTAGACGGGAATCTTGACTGCCATCATCACTGTTGAATGGCTCATTCTGTCTGACAGCGGAATATTGGTCATCATCGCCGTTTTACAGTCTACAGAAGTGTTCCTTCCATATCCTCAGCACCGACTGCGATTCCACTACTATATTACCATTTTCGTCCCTGCAGGCTTCTGTTCTGGCTATGAAACCCTGGCATGTTCTTTTTACCTTTTGGTAACATTTTCGAACATTATTTCTGCAATAAAGTCTCTCAATCTCCTCGATCGAGCGCTTCTCATGCTCCTTTTTCTTCTTTCTGAGAAGTCGATGTTCCTCTTTTCTTCTGCTCACGTAAAGCTCGTAAGCAGCTCTGGTCCTTCTATGCCTCGCTGCTTTGTACTCCTCTCTTAGATTAAGATTAGAGGAAACTCGATCGGCAAAGGTTCTGGCGGTCTCTTGCGATTGTAGCTTTTTGACGTCAAATTTCCTCACAATATTTCGTTGATTTCGTTCCGTTGTGGATAGGTTGTGATTCGAGTCCACGTTGGCTCCTCGGAAAGTCCTGACACCCAGAATACTGGAAGAGTGCCTTGCGCCGATAGCAATGTGATCGATTTGGTTGACAGTTTTTCGATCAAAGGAGAGCCACGTTCCTTTGTGAATGTCGAGACGTGGGAACCACGTACTAGCTACGACAAAGTTTCGCCCCGCTGCAAAGTCGATTAGCCTGATTCCGTTGTCGGAAGTGATGTCGTGCAGGCTGTGCTTTCCGACCACGCTACTAAAGACGTCCTCTCTTCCTAGCTTTGCGTTAAAATTACCTAGGATAATTTTAACGTCGTGGCTAGGGCATTGCTCATACGTCTTGTCCAAGAGCTGGTAGAAGTCAACCTTTATCGTGTCGTCCTTCTCCTCATGAGGGGCGTGAACGCATATTAGGCTAATGTTGGCAAATTTAGCCTTGATACGGATAGTCATAAGGCGCTCGTTCACATGCCGGAAAATCAAGACTTCTTGCCTTAGTCTGCCTCCAATGACAAATCCGCACCCCAATAGACGCTGTCCTTGTTGTCTGTAGCAATCGCCATAGTAGATGTCGCAGTTTTGTATACTCCTTTTGCCCGGCCCATCCCATCGCACTTCTTGGATGGCCGTAATGTCTGCTAACATTCATCGTGCAGACACGAAGATCGTTGTCCTTTTTACGTTTGCTTGGGTCGTCAACAGTAAATTCATCCGTATCCGAGGCTGTTGGTTGCTTCGTAACCGAAGGTTTTTTACGTGGTAGGGAAGTTAACCCGATAGCACAACCCCCAACCTGGAGGACCAGATCCTTTTTTTGCAACCCCTAGGACGAGGGGCCGGATACACCGATGTCAGTAACCCACTTCGGCGATATGAGCGCTGCCGTTGGCCCATTTAAGGTTCATCCGCCACCATCTCTTTTTCAATACCCTGACGTATTGAAAAATCCTTACAGACCTCAGCTTCAAATATGTCGAAGTAGCTCCGGTAAGGTAGCCGCTGGTCTGTGGACGTCACCTTTGATTCCATCGAGAGAATTCATCCGCCGCACGTCCTCCTTCTGAGAACCTCTTGCTAGACTTCTGAGACGCATATTTCAGCCAATCAGGTCAACAAGAGATGCCTCGTCCGGCTAAACATATGCGCGCTGAAGTTCACCCAGATGTGCTTACGCAGGCCCGAGTGTTCAGCTACACATATATCGTCAGACTCAGCATACGCTCATCGTTAGTTCGCTATCAGATAGCTATCCAGCGGGCACCACGGGGAGGTGATGATGCGATTTTGCCCACCAAAAATAATAATACAGATCTGAAATTCGTAGCATTTCTCTAAAATCTGTACCAAAATACCATACATACTTCACAAATTAGTTAGTGTATGCTCATTACCAGGTTATCTCTTGTTACTTTCAAAGTTATAACGCAAGTTTTAGCAGCTTTACTGAACATCTCCCTTCTTCCTAAATTCACACCTTCCCGTATCCATCATTTTCTTTCAGAAAAGTTAATGAACACGCAGTGATCATGTACGAGTATATAAAAATATCTCGTCTTACAGTTGATTAACTTACATTCCGAAGGCAGTATGTTCTTAGCTATACTTTAACGTCATAGTTAAAAATATTGTTCGTATGTTTTGTAAGTGAAGTCGTGTAAGTAATATGTATTACATATGGAAATCTCGTACTTCTTCTCTGTGGGACATAAGCTCATAGAAATATGGTATGTGCGTTAAATCCAACACCACAAACATAGATATCCTATGTATTTATTAAAAATTAACTAATGCATATAATCACGGCACAGACACCTAACTAAATTCAGATTATCTAAAATGTGGCAAACATCTTAATCATCTTAGAAAACTGCAATCCGGATAATTGCCTGTATATCTCAACATAGTAAATTTTAAGTACCCATGGCAGCATAACCTATCAAACTTATATCTCTCTTTAAATTTCCTGATTTTACTTTTATTCCCACTTGAGAGTAATCCAGTTCCATGCATGCATCCTTAAGCAATTCCAGAGAAGAAGAATATTACAGCATGACCCATAAAAAAAAAAGAACAAATAAGGAAAAATTTACAAGAACGGGTGTAAGACTCACTGCATTACCAACGCACACACAGACCGTCCTGAAAACAGAACATTAGCACCAAAAGAGCTCTCAAACATTGCTAGAGCCCTCCTTGTTCCGGCTTCGCCAATTAATTTATTTTTACTGCATGTAGTACACACTCAACCCGAGAAATAAATTTAATTTAATTCTTGTATGTTTTGCGGTGCGGTGCATCCAGGAGCTTGTGGTGCCATTTAGGTTGAGTTTTTCTACCATTTGCGGTCTAATAAGTTCACAAAACGAAAATCTCTAATTAAAATAAGGCCGGCAATAAGGAAATCAATGAACATTCCTTCTTTTTTTACTTTTGAAAGGAGTCCGATGTATGTAGGTACTGGCTCAGAAAACCTGTGTGGCAAAAGCTTTTGTTAAAATAATACGAATGGGATGTGAACGAATGTTCGCCGCAAGGACGTGCGTAATAAAATTGTTTTCCTTATATCTAAACATAAACGTCAGTGGTTTATGCTCTTGAATCACTGGGTAAAAATAAGTGGAGACTTGTACTACATGTATTGGCTTCGTGCATTATTACATGAGATATAAATTTAATAGTCATCCGATGAGGTTAGGATTGTTGTAGCCACATTATGATATTTACCCTATATTTGCGAATACTATAAGGCTATAACAAACGATTTCTTAACTTTTGTAACATTGTCAACCACGACACACTGCCAGTTTTAGTTTTTTTTTACAATCAAGATCGCACAAAGTTAATGTAGGTAACTTCGAAATCGGCACAAACAATCTGCAGCCTCGCGTATACTGATTATTGTCGAATTAAGGGTAACAGTTTATAATTCTGCTCAGATAGCTACTTATTGACTGAGGTGGACCTGGACTTCAACCAACAAGTCTCTCCAGCCAGCCCAATCACGAGCCAGCTGCATCCAGTTGCGCACGCCAAGTTAGCTCAAGTCCCCCTCCACTTGTTTGCGCCACCTACCGCGTTACCGTCCTCTACTGCGCCGTCCATCCGTGGTGGATTCAAAGATTTCCCCGGCTGGAAGGTTTGGCTCCATCCGCTCTACGTGACCCAGCCATCTTAGTCACTGTATGCGAACTCTTCTGGCTAAGTCGATGTCATTGTATAGGCCGTAGAGTTTCGCATTGTACCTTCTCGATCAAAGATGACCTGAAATCCTCAACCGATTTTGACAAAATCCATGCCTTTGCGCCATACATCAAGACTGAGATGATTTGTGCCTTATACAGAGTTACCTTAGTAGTACAGCAAGAATAATTCTTCGTTTGATCTCCCTACTTTTGTCATTCGTCGAGTTTACTTATAGCCTAGGTAAATAGACAAAGTCATTTAATAAAATAAATATTTGGCGTAACATCTCTTCAAGTGCCTGGGTTTAGCTTCTCGCAACCACTCATGTTGTGTGCGTTATATTTCTTCACACAAATCGAAGCGACCTACAGTTTTGTGCCGTATCCGAAGGGCGATTTGAGAAGCTTTTCTGTGACAACAATACTCTCGAATGTTTGTTTGACGCTCGCGAGAGGTGGGACCGTGAAAAAACTTTTTGTGTTTTCTGGGATTCAAACATGGAACCTCACGCACAGTGATCCGACACATTAACCATATGCGCCACGGTGCCCACACAAAGTCATTTACTACCCCAAAATTATAGCTGTCTATTGTGGCGGTCTGTCCAGGATGCCGATGTTAGGTGTCCTTGCTTGTAGATAACATATATGTATTTTGTTTTGCTTTCATTGACCACTAAACCCATTTTTGCTGCCTCTGTCTCAATACTCTTAAACGGCCCCACTGAAGGCCCGCTGAGATCTTCTAACTATGTCAATAGCCGTATTTTATTATCACTCAGGATCCATATGGATCATATTTTTCTAAGCAATACAACAACAATACGAGATCTTGCTTTCTATCAAGATCAATTTCGTGATCTGGAATTTTTTTTTTTTATTCCTTGGTAGGTTACACAACCACACTACAAGACATAAGGAAAATAATTCCTTGATCCAGATCCGGATCGTTTTATTTTCGTGATAATAAAATACGGCTAATGGCATCGGCGTAATCGAGTTGTTGTACAGACTTGTAAAATATTGTATCTCCTGTATATTAATACAATTCTATAATAGTAAAATACAGGCAGATGTGGCAACATTTGGAACAAAATAGTATTAAAATGAACAGGAATATTTTTGCTATTGTTCTGTACATTCTAATTTTATAAGTCAAACGTCGAAATGCTTAATTACTTCCGAGTGATTTTATCCGGATATCTGAACAGGAAATTATTAATACAGCCAGCAGTCCACAAACCGAATGAAAATCCTTATCACTGATTATCTTCGTCGATTTCCCTTTTCAATTTATTTGCCATTATTCATCCCTTACACCATGTTTGCCTTCTCTTTTCGTGTACTCGTTTTTTACTTCATCCATTTCACTCCGTAGCTCACCGCCATTTAAAGACTTTCTCTCATTTTTTCTCATAATCAAAAGGATATTTTTTCATTTGCTTTATTGGGGGGATACTGTATTCTTACCTGCCATAGAGTGCACACAATAGCTGAGCTATAAGGCCTTTCAGCATTAATGCGCATTAATATGAAGCTACCAGCAAAACACGATGATGGTGATAAGGAATTTCATATTTTCTACCCAAGAAATATTAAATATCTAGCCGAATGGCATGATTTTTATTTAATAACAGTTTAGAGGCGAATACACAATATCTGCTTCCACTGACATTACCTTTATGAATTCTAACTCTGTTCCCGTCAGAATTCCTAATGAAATGAAAAATTGATGAAAATCGATGAAGGATATTTTGGATTCGTTTTTAAAATTTCATTTGAAATCCAATTACTTGCTGTGATACCATTATTTTGCATATTTTATTTGAAAAAAAATAATCCCAGATACATACCTCTTGGGAGATCGGTATTTGAATATCATGGCAGCACGAACGCCAGGGTGATAAAACCACCCTCTTTTAGATTTCATTTCTTTTATAAATATAAATTAAATACGTATCTTATGGTGCCACAGATTACATGTATCTAAAGGACGACATTCTCATCAGAAATAAGTCTAAAGAGAATGCATTCAGATGCACAGGATGTGGAATAAACCGAAAACTTGGAAGACAATGATTTATTCACATGTTCCTTCTTTCTGGTGCAGCAAACGATATGAAGGAGTGTTTGACTAGATTTCATGCATATAATGATTAATTCCCTACGGAATGCGAATGCATATTTACATCCTTGCAACGGATGGTATTCCAAGGAAATATTTTATTTCGTACCCTTTGTCTTTCTGAATGCTCCTTATATTCAAAAGGAAAAGAAACCTTTAGTCCTTTCTTAGAGTCCCAGTGGCTCTTATTATAATTTGTTTGATGAAGTATTACTTTGGGGACAGAAATGAATCTCTTGAACATGAAGAACGTAATAAAAGAATGTAGAAAAGAGTGACGAAAATTCGGAAGAGCAACAGAACGGTTTTACTGTGTATTATGCTATCAAGATGAAGGAGAAATATTATAGTTTAGCATGTGGCATGAGGAATGAATCTAAAAGTTGAAAATAAGTCAGAAGAACAATAATCTCAACACGCGGAACACCGCGTCTTGCTAGTAACAAGGTTGACTTCACCATTGTGAGGCTCATCTATCTACAGGTCAACGCTTTCGAGAGTGACGCACTGTGACGCAAGTGGTTAGTGTGTCGGACCACTGCAAGTGAGGTTCCAAGTAGAGGCCTGCATGAATACATTCATTTACTTTCTCTAAACCTGCAAAGTACTTTAGTGTACACTACTCATTACAATTCTACGAAAGAGAGTACCCTAAGAGTGAGTACCACATTAGAAGAGACAATTACTGTACACTACTCGATCACCAAATACCAAAATGAGTACACTGGTTTCATAAATACAAGCGCTGCTGGCTGTGAACAAAACATGTAGCATATTAACTGTTAAAAATACACTGAGTACACTGAGTGCACTATTTTAAATGAATGCAATGGGTCCAGACACAAAGATTTTTTTTTTTAAATAAAAAGATTTTTCTTAGTTCTTCAATTAGTTAAGTTAACTTAGTTATAATAAATAAATTTTGTTAGATTAGGTCGAACGACATAGTTTAAGTGTTAGGATTAGCTTAGAGCGCCCGCATTAGGGCCAGTAATTAAGAGTAAGGCTCGTTTTACTGACTCTCCGTTAAATTTAAAATCGCCATTGAAAATGGGAAATTTTGAAATTTTAAAATATTTAATTTATTCACACTCCATTAGAGATTTTAATAGAGGCTGCCTATGTTAAATAATGGCACCTCTAATTTAAGACCGGTGCTAGCTAAAACGTCAAAATTCAGCTTTTTAGAGCTAATGGAGGTTTAATGGAGCGTTTCTATCTATTCACTTTCCATTAGCGTTGACAGTTAGTTTTTATATTTGGTTATTGTCTTTTTATTTGAATTTGAAAGTGTATTATAGACAATTATCTTAAATAATTGTTGGATTTGAGTGATGACGACAAAAATACACTTGTCGCCGTACAGTGTAATGTCAAAAAGAATAAATGTGGAGTATTGCGATGATGAAGATTTCTTCCAACGATTTGACCAGATTTGGAGTACTCTCTACACGGAGAAAAAGAAGTTGTTGAAATTACCGAAAACGACAGTCAATTCTACGTTTTCCTGTCTTAATTTTCAGCTAATAGCATAAAATGTTGAATTTACGATTTTGCTTAATTGTTGAATCAACTACCAATCTGTTGAATTTATCGGGTAAAATGAGTTCGAAAATAACAATAATAACAGTAATTTCAACATAATTATACAAATTTTGATATTAAAGCTTTTTCAGTAAAATCAACTATTCATAATACTCATAATCAACAATCAGTTTGTTGAATTTAGAGTGCAAACTGCGCAGCAAGCAAATGAAATTAGCAGTTATTTCAACATACTTGTGTGTTGGTAAATCAACTTATATTGTAAATTGATTCAACGAGGACTTTTGTTGTTTTTCATCCCTTTGTAGTCCTAACATTTTTGGGGAAATTTAACCGGAAATCTGTGACATTCTTAATCGGAAAAAGCTATAAAAATACACTCCAAATATTTGTTTAAGATAATTTTTTTAATTTATGATTTACATAAGAATATTATGGTTCTCCATTGGATAAGAAAGATTAAGTACATGAAATCTGATAAAACAAGAATATACCACACTGACAACAGAGTGATGCTTTTATAACATGTCGTCAATATTTACCATGACTCACAGTATAGCCTTCAGGAAGAATTATTATCTGTACGGATCTGTACGTGGAATGTTCTGTCCCTTTACAGACCACGTGCAGCCGAACAACTAGCAGAGGCCCTAGACTGCTATAAAGCAGATATTACCGCCATCCAGGAAGTGCGATGGGATGGGCCGGGCAAAAAGAGGATGAATAACTGTGACATCTACAACGGTGATTGCTACAGAGGCAACAGGCAACGCTTATTCGGATGCGGATTTGTCATACGCGGCAGACTTAGGCAAGAAGTCTTAAGCTTCCGACACGTTAGCGAGCGTATTATGACTATCCGGATCAAGGCGAAATTCGCTAACATAAGCCTAATATGTGTTCATGCCCCCACGGAACAAAAGGACCCTGCCACCAAAGAGTGTTTCTACGAGCTCCTCGACAAAACATATGAGCAATGTCCTAAATACGACGTTAAAATCGTATTGGGCGAATTTAAACGCCAAAATAGGAAAGGAGGACGTCTTTGGTAGGGCAGTCGGTAAGCATAGCCTACACGACACCACGTCTGATAACGGACTAAGGCTAATTGATTTCGCTGTGGAGCGAAATGTCACCATAGCAAGCACATGGTTTCCTCATCTCGATATCCATAAGCAGACATGGCGGTCTAATGATCATGTAACGATCAACCAAATTGATCATATTTCGATCGACGCAAGGCATGCTTCCAGTATTCTGGATGTCCGGACCTTCCGAGCGGCCAACATAGACTCGGATCATTACCTTGTTGTAGCCAAGGTACGAATGCGGATATCCCAATCTGAGCAACAAAGAAGAATCACTGTGAGAAAATTTAACGTCGAAAAGCTGCAATCGCAAGAGACCGCCAGACTCTTCGCTGAACGCGTATCCCGAAATCTCTCCATCACCCCTATGCCGCCAGCATCAAGTGCCGAAGACCAATGGCAACGCTGCCAACATGCCATCTGAAACGCCGCGACTGATGTGCTGGGTCTCGCTCGACCACCACCGCGAAACCCCTGGTTTGACAAAGAATGCCGGCGAGTGCATGCAAAGGCAAAGGCATACAAAGCGGCGCTGCAAAGGAAGATGAGACCTGCTCCTGAGCTCTACGAGCAAAAGAGACGGGAAGAACATCGGCTTCTCCAAAAGAAGAAGAAAGAGCATGAGAAGCGCGCGTTTGAGAATATCGAGAGCTTATACTCCAGGAACAATGTACGGAAGTTTTACCAAAAGGTAAAAAGAACGTTTCAGAGAAGCAATACGCGTACAGAAACCTGTCGAAATGAAAATGGAAACCTCGTAGTAGAATCACAGTCGGTGCTGAGAATATGAAAAAAACTACTTCTGCAGACTGTATAACGGCGACGAAGACCAACATCCCGTCTAAACGATGGTAGTCAAAATTTCCGTCTACCTGACTAAAACGAAGAGAGGATAGCAATATCCAAGCTAAAATCCAACAAGGCTGCTGGACCTGACGGTTTACCGGCCGAACTCTTCAAGGCAGCAGGGGATAGAGGTAGAGTGCATACACCAACTCATTTCTAATATTTGGTCAGACGAGTGTATGCCTGATGAATGGAATCTCAGCATCGTTTGCCCGATCCACAAGAAAGGAGACCCCCTCAATTGCGTCAACTATAGAGGCATCAGTCTCCTCAACATCGCATACAAGATCTTTTCTGCGATATTGTGTGAACGCCTGAAACCTTTTATCAACAGCCTGATTGGACCCTATCAGTGCGGTTTCAGGCCAGGAAAGTCCACCATCGATCAAATCTTCACACTTCGGCAGATCCTGGAGAAAACCCAGAAGTCCAAATCGATACTCACCACCTCTTTATCGATTTCAAGGCCGCCTATGACAGCATCTATAGAGAAGAGCTTTATAGAGCCATGTCTAGTTTTGACATCCCTGCCAAACTTGTCCGTCTGTGCAGGCTGACGATGGAGAACGCTCGCTGCTCCATCAAGGCCGGTAATGACCTCACCGAGACCTTTGATGTCAAAAAAGGGTTTAGACAAGGTGACGCGCTGTCATGTGACTTCTTCAATATTATACTTGAATGGATTGTGCGGAACTCACAAGCCAACACCGGAGGCACAATCTATTACAAGTCTGTACAACTGCTTGCATACGCCGACGATATAGACATTATCGGAAGAACTCAGCGGACTGTCACCGGTGCGTTTGCAAGCATTGAGGCGGAAGCGGCCAAAATGGGTTTAGCGATAAACGAGGGCAAAACAAAGTATATGCTGGCAACAAGAAGGGAAAACCAACACCGACGAATTGGACAAAACGTCGCAGTGGGCAGCTATAACTTCGAGGTAGTAAGGGACTTTGTCTACCTTGGCTCTGCTATAAATTGAACAAACAAAATCAGTGCGGAAATCAATCGAAGAATAACTCTTGCCAATCGCTGTTTCTTGGGCTTATAAGGCAATTCAACAGTAAAGCCCTATCTCGAACAACTAAGGAGACTCTATATAAGACCTTGATCATCCCAGTCCTGCTTTACGGCGCTGAAACATGGACTTTATTAAAAGAAGATGAAGATATCCTTAGTCGCTTCGAGAGAAAAATTCTTCGTAAGATTTTCGGTCCCGTTTGCGTTGACGGGTTTTGGAGGAGAAGATTAAATCACGAACTATACGAGCTGTACAGCGACATCGACCTAGTCAAAAAACTGCGTATTGGACGTCTGAGATGGCTAGGACATGTAGAGCGAATGGACACCAACGCTCCGGCCCGCAGAGTCTTCGAATCTAATCCCGAGGGACGACGCAGTAGAGGGAATCATCGCCGTAGGTGGTGCGGACAAGTTCAAGGGGACCTCGACCAACTTGGAGTGCGCAACTGGAGGCAATTAGCTAAAGACCGAGCTAAATGGAAAGGCTTGTTGGTTGAGGCCCAGGTTCACCCCGAACTGTAGCGCCTCCTAAGTAAGTAAGTAAGTAAGAATTATTATTAAAGGTTGAAGGGTTGAGCCCTAACTTTTTTTTCTCCGCTTATTCTGTACAATTTTTTCCTCACCTCACCTTCTACCGTAGCCACGAGGAACATATGGTAGCATTAGGATGTTTACAGTTTATATATATTTCCTGGTGTTAACAGGTAATGCAACGCTTCAAATGTCTTAAAGTTGTTTAGATCTACGAAAAAAAAAATAAAAATTGAATATGCATGTACATATCACTTTATGAGATTGCATTATTACCTTCATTATGGTCATTAAATATTTTGTTTCTTGCTTTTTACAGCAGCGGCAATTGTTTTTTTTTTTACTTTTATTCCTCCACCCAGAATAAAAGCTGCGGACTGCGCACAAGTAAAATCTATTTGAATCTGAGAAAAAGAAATATTTAATTCTGATTACTGGAAAATTGTTTAAAATTACCTATCTTTGTCCGTAAGCGTGCTTTAGTAAAGGCCACTCTCTAAGAATATGAGTAACATTTACGTGCGTACAAAATACGATCAAACTTTTTAAGCGTTTCGAAAAAGTAATGCTTAAAGGCACACAAGAAACTTCTCTTGAAATTGGCAATTTCAGCAGTTTTATCTGTTGATATATAATTTTGAAAGAAATTTTTTACCGATTTGCTTTTGACAACTTTGAGCTGTTGAATTTACAATTTTTTTTTTATTACATTTCTTAAAATGCACTTCTGCTCCGTTGAAATTTGATGGTTAGGTTAATTTATTTATTTATTTATCTAAGCTTAATACAAGCATCAACTTAAAGCTGAAACTTAAAAACTAACAAAAAAAGGGACTTAACGCTAAGCTTAAAACTATTATTATTTATTATTATTTTTTTTTTTTTTAACACAAGCTTAAACTATCTAACTAACTTAAAACTAACAGAGGATGGAAGAGCTAGGAAGAGAAGGGAGAGGGTAGAGGTGAGAATTTGGGTGTGGGGGTGGTAAAATCAAGACAGGGCTAGGTGGAATTGAGGCGGAGCTGAAGATCGTTTCGAAGGGTGGTTCTGCTGCAGTGGAAGTCAAATGTTTTTTCCATATAGTTAGCCAAGCGCAACATTCTGGACAGTGGTGCATTATAACCATAATTGGTGCGATGATAAGAGAGACGGAAGAGGGGAATGGACCTTAGGTTACGGGGATTGGTGTTAAATGAGACTAATTCAAGAAGCGCGGGGCAATCAATTTGACCAGTGATTAGCTGATGGAGGAAGAGTAAGTCGGCAATATCGCGACGAGTTTCGAGAGACTGAAGATTGATGAGCTTTAAGCGTTCAGAGTAGGGAGGTAAGTCGTATCTATCAAGCCAAGGGAGACCGCGTAGGGCGAAACGGATAAACCTGCGCTGGACGGCTTCAATACGTCGGATGTGTACAGCATAGTGTGGCGACCAGGCTTGGCTAGCATATTCGAGGATAGGTCTAACGAAGGTTATATAAAGTGATTTGGTGACGTATGGGTTCGAAAATTCCCTTGACCAACGTTTTACAAAGCCAAGCGCAGAATTGGCTCTATTTATTATGTGGTCAATATGGGAACGGAAGTTAAGTTCCCTATCGCAGATAACACCTAAATCACGCAAAGAGGAAACTTGTGGGACAAGCTCGTTGCAGAGTAAGTAGCTCCTATGAGTTGATGGAAGTCGTTTACGGGAGTAGGTGATGAATTGGCATTTGCTGACGTTAAGTTCAAGATGATTTTTCTGGCACCAGAGAGAAAATCTGTTTAGGTCATCTTGAAGTGGGCGGGAGTCATTGGGAGAAGATATGTATCTAAATATTTTCATATCATCGGCATAGACAGAGAGATACGAGTCTTTGATAATGCAGTCGACATCGTTGGTGGTCAGGACAAAAATTAAAGGCCCAAGGTGACTGCCTTGAGGGACACCCGAAGTGGCCTTAAAAGAGCTAGAGACGGAAGATCTAAATATAACCTCGTACTGCCGACCTTCCAAGTAGGATTTGATCCAGTTGATAAAACCGGGTTGAAAACCAAGAGCTTTCAACTTAAGAATAATAATTCCATGGGAGATTTTATCAAATGCTTTACTGAAGTCGGTAGCAATTACATCGATTTCGCTGCCATCCTCAAATGTACACAGCGCCTGAGAAATGAATTCAGTTAAGTTGGTGGTTGTTGATCTACCTTTAAGGAACCCGTGTTGGTTGGAAGAGAATAAGGGTTTGCAATGAAAAAACATCGAGTCGTAAACGATGCTCTCGAAGAGTTTGGGTATGCATAATAGTTTGGCGATAGGTCGGTAGTTAGATATTTCATTTTTAGGACCTTTCTTGTGAATTGGGATAATAAATGAGTTCTTCCAAAGGATAGGGAAAGAACCTTGGGAAATGGACATAAGAAAAAGAGAAGTCAATGGTTGGGCCAAGTGGGTCACGCATTTTTTTAGAACATTTGGGGGCAACCCATCAGGACCGGAAGAATAGTCATCTTTAAGTTTATTAATCTTCTCTGCGACAAGTAGCGAGGTGATACAAACCGAAACTAATGACGTTTTGGCGCAATTGTCCATATAAGAGAAGTAATCGTGGTCGGGCTCAAGAATGCAGTCAGTGAACGACTGGCTAAAAAAGTGAGCGAATAGGTTTGCAACAATTTTAGGGTCGGGCGAAGAGGTGTTGGCGAGTTTAAGGGTAGAAGGATAACTATCAGATTTTCGTTTGGCATTTATGAAATGATAGAATCGCTTAGGATCAGTAATGAGACTGGATTGCATTCGATCAAGATAATCCTGGTAGAGAGCTTCGCAGAGTTCGGCGAAGTGTGTATGTGTGTGCTGATAGATGGAGTAGTCATAGCCAGAACGGGATTTTAGGTATGCTCTCCAAAGTTTGTTCCTCTTGTTACGAAGTGAACGCAATTGTTTATTATACCAGGGTGGGGATGAAGTACTGTTTTTTTGGAGCGAAAAAGGAACAGCTTGCAAAAGACAATCAAACATTGTAGTATAGAAGGATGCAAGAGCAGCATCCACAGTAACGCGTGCGTAGTTAAAATTAGCATTACTGAGCAGGATGTTAAGTTTGGTGAAGTCAGCTTTTCGAAAGTTAAAGCTATATGAGTTCTGAGAATGAATACCAGAATTTAAGTCACCGTAGGAAAACGATACAAAGAGGGGAGGATGGTATCTGTCTAGAGTAGAGAGAAGATGGTTGCTTGCTGTAACAACACAATTATCAGCATCAGATGAAAAGATAAGATCAAGTTGTCTGCCAAGGCTGTTGGTTATGCCACTGATTTGATGGAGGCCAGAGTTGGAGAGGCAATCTGTGAAGACGATTTCTTTGTCTGAGGTTGCATTTGAAGCGACAAAATGAGACTCATCCTCAGACTGAACCCATTGGAGAAAAGGAAGATTGAAATCCCCTAAGATAATGACATCATCGTTGGGATCAGTAGCATCAAGGAGAGAGTCTATAGCATCTACAGCAAGTTGGTAGCCTTGAATTGGTTGAGAGGGGCGAATGTAGCAGCAAAGTAGATACAGATTACGTTTTAGGATTTTAATTCTAGCGCAAATAAATTCAAAATAAGCGGTATGCGAGGACTTGTAAAGTGCGGAGTCATAGCGGTTATGTATAGCCAGGAGAACTCCGCGGCCAGAAGAATCATCGCCTTTGTCAAGACCATCATCGCGAAAAACGTTAAATTCAGGGGTAAATAACTCATTACTATTGTAGGCGGGGGAGAGATTAGTTTCAGTAAGGGCGAAAACATCGTAGGGCAACTTTTGCGAATTAAGGAAGACAGAGGAGGTTTTGGTGCGTAAACCGCGTACGTTCTGGTAGTAAACGGATAGGTGTTTAGCTGTGCTATTATCTACGCTAGCAGGGCATGGCATTGAGCTATTTGGAGCGAAAATGCGTCTGTCGTTAGGAGCGGTAGTAGTTTTTAAAGTCAGTACGCGATCTCTGAAGATAGGAAAGACGTTTTGAGCTAACATAGGAAGCAAATGAAGAGAGATCGTTAGAGACATCAGTGGGCGAGATGTTGAAGCACTCATGAAAGCGGATGAATAATTGCCTTAACTCCTTGGGATTAGTAGGAAAACCTTCCTGGTTGATTGAGACCGTTACATTAGTTTTTGTTTTACCATCGATACAAATGGAATCAGGTTTGTTGTGCAAGTATGCAAGATACAAACGAACGTTCTCGTAGATTTTACGATCTCTCAAGCGAGACATTACGTAACGGCCATCATCGCTCTGATCAACTAATTGCTTAGTTAGTTTAACCTTAGGGGGAAGCATTGGATCCAAAAAGGTAGATGGAGCGTCGGGAGAAGCTGCTTTAATAGAGTTGGAAGCGCTGGTGGGGTCGGTTGGGTTGCCAACGGAGGATAACGGTGGAGATGGTCTAGGGTTAAGAATGTGCGAGTGAGAAAAATTAGGATACTTGGTTTTAGTGTTGGAAGAAGTTTGCTGTGACGAAGTGGCAGGAGCAGGTGTAAGGTTGAAAGAGACGCGGTTATGTTTAGGATGAGGAGTAACATTAGAGGGATTATTAACTGAAGGAAGAGAAAGAGACTGGATTATTCGGGGGGAAAAAATAGGAAAAATGTTAGTTTTAAAACTCCAGTTAGGGTCAGGATTTGTCTGAGAGTAGGGCTTAGAAGTGTGATTCGGCTTAGGCTTGGACTTAGACTTAGTGTTAAGTTTAGGCTTAGAGCTAGTGTCATTGGTTTTGGCGATCCACTTTTTGAAGGACGAATCACCTAAATTGAAAGCATCGTCAGTGGGGCTCGAAAATAACCAGTCGTATCTTGAGGGCATCGTGAACTTAAAAGTGCTAGACTTACTGGAATTTGCTGGTGAGATTTTGTGGCAGTCCGTAATTGTGATGCCAAATCGTTGGTGAAAGAAGTTTCGTAGAGAGGGGTCGACGAGACGAGAAGTTACTTTTACGGTAAAGGTCGAGAGATTGCTTTTATTTAATTTTTCAAGCCTATCGTTCCAATCGGATGGGGTCCAAAAGGCTCCAAGTCGTTTGATGAGGCGAGGTGGTGATGGGAGACTCCGTGATCCATCGGTGGAAGGTATGGTGGTAGCGGAAGTTGAAATAACTTGAGCGGCAGGTTGAACGGGCGGTTGTTGGATCCTTGGAGGCGAGTTAGCAGCGTTTTCAAGTTCAGTGAGTATGGATGGGTTGTAAAGCACGTGCGATTCTTTACAGGATGGCTGTACGTCATCGATTTTGCTGTTGATCACCCGTATTTCTTCACCCATATCACCGATGATAAGCTGAGTGGATAGTACTTGGTTGCTGATACTCTCCATCGTAGTTACCAGCTCGGCAAAAAGTGGATCGGGTTGTCCAGATGATGAAGTTACAACGGATGGGCTTTGGAAAAGGACTTCGATGTCGGACCGCAGGGAGTTGATACTCTCGCAAATGCTCGACTTGATTGCTTGAGAGTAAGATGAAAATTCTCGTTAAGTTAGGTTAGATTGGTACGAGAGTGCAGACACACTTAGACCAGTAAATGTCCATTGTGATGCAAAGGGTCTACCATTAGATCACTCAGGGACTAATAAAACCAACCGGATCTTTTGATGAAGCGATGGATGCTCTTGACGCCTCAGGACGCCAAACCGCCGAGGTCATCAAGGAAGGGAGCCCGTAGATAGAGCATTCTTTTACCTGATAGGGCAGGACATGTGCATAGGAGGTAGAGGATGGTTTTTTCCTCCTCCTCGTCCCTACAGCTTCTGCAGAAGTCGCTGGAGAAGAGACCAAGTCTTTCGGCATATTGGCCTATAAGACAGTGTCCAGTGAGAACACCGACAACGCAGCTGACCTGTGATTACTTTAGCTTGACTGATTCGGTACTATGTTTCTGGTCCAGCTTAAGCCAGATCTGCCTTGACATGTGCCACGTTCAGCCATTTTTCTATCTGTAGTATTTGCTAATAGCGTTCAGCTTTAGTAGATGCTTACATGTAGCAAGGGGCATACCTATGTCTTGCCTATCTGGAAGAATCCTTAGACTTGTACCCTGTCTGGCAAGCTCATCTGCCCCGAAGTTACCTGGAATGTCCCTGTGGTCTGGCAGCGAGCATAGGTGAATGTTGAACTGCTCTGTCATCTCCGTAAGAGACAAACGGCAGTTTAAGGCGGCCTTCGAAGTAAAAAACAGGAGTCCAGGGACTTGATTGCCGCTTCACTGTCAGTGAAAATGCTAATATCCATGACAGATAGTATATTACACTTTAGCCAGGACATGTATCCTTAATGATTTCCACATAAAACCTCTACCATGATCAGCGAGGCGGAACGATATGCTCAGATTAAGCTTTTCGGGGAGAACACTACAACCCACCCCACATTCAGTCTTAGAGCCATATGTAAAGAAGTGAACCGAACTAACATCATTAGGTGGAGAGTTGTCCCATTCCTTTGTCTTTTTGCTTCAATATTTTTCGACAAGTATTTTAATTGCTTGTGTATAGGTAGCATTCGTGGTAGAACGCCCAGCTATGATTTCACACGGACTCGAACTTATTTTCACGTATATAGAAAATCTCGATGCGATTGTAAATTCCCATAACTTCATAGTGTGAGACATCGGTTGTATGCCCCTATAGTTTCAACATTCCTGTACATCTCCATTATTTTTGAAGATGGGGACTAACAACTATTCCTCCAGGCACTGGTCAATTGCCTTGGCAGAATTGTAGCCATTTCAATCCTTCTGAACTACCCATTTTCCACACTTAAGCTGGAATCTCATCCATGGAATCTCACTCAAATGAGATTATTTCATTTTATTTCATCAAACATCATCTTGACGGAGAATGTAAATTTAAAAGAGCAAGAAGCAAGGGACACTTCATGTGGTATATTAAAACATCTCTAATAAACATTACTGGGAAGTATTTTCGCCGTTTCTCAAGAGATTGCAATCCAATTAACAAACATCTGGTTTCATAAAAAGGCATCTCAAGGCCCGAATTTAACTTGAAAACAACATATCTTGACCTTACCACTGAAATAAATAACGATTTTAATGCATAAGGATCCGTGAGTTCTTTAGTATTCCGTTTCACAAACCCAAGCATAGAATTAGCTTTGTTGATTACATAATCCATATGAGGTAAAAACGAGAGTTTGGCGTCTAAAATAACACCAAGATCTTTTTTTGCATGTTACTTTATCTAGGAGAAATCCCATCATATGCTTTTTCGAAATCCATAAATAGCTGCAGATAAGTTTGGCTTACTCCCAGGTCTTCTCAAACATCATTCTGACAGTGAATAACTAGTCGGTAGCGCTTCTCAACCCCATTACTCAATCCCCAACTTAGACTTGAACTTAAAAATCATGGTCATGTTCAACATGCTAAAAGTCGTCTTGGAATTTCTCACTAGGCCTAATTGTAAAATCTCCCTGTGAAACACAAACTTTTGACAAATTATCAGCTCATCGAGTTGCTAGAATTCGAACCACGTGTTAAACCTTTTTTGTTCGTATCCCAAAACAATATCTTGTATCTTTCTTGTAAAGTCACAGTTCAAATAACAAATGATTCCATTTGAAAGGGATAAATGGTTGAAATTCAGATTCATTCGTTGAACTTAATTTCCGTTTCGCATTTAAAAGTACACACGCTCATCCGAAAGAAACAAATTTTCTTTGCCTTTTATCAGAGGCTTCCTTTTTCGTTATTTTTCCTTTGGGTACCTTATTACCGTTCGAAGAACAAGAAGGCGAAGAAAGAGGAAGAAAAAATTCCCATGACGAAGTAAGAAAAAGTTTCGAGAAAAATACATAAAAAAAAGTGCTCACGCGAGAGGAAGTCCTTTTTTTCGGGATGCGTTTGTAGAATTTTAATTTCTTCGTAACGAACAACGTGACTGGGGTTACTAAGTTAAAAAGTATTCGAATCGAACGAAATAAAGGCGAAGCGTTAATAAGGATAAAGTTTAAATGGATGTCTTGTTAGCTGTTTGTGTTGCCACTGTGTGACGATGAAATTCTCATTTATTTGTTAGTGATGGCATTTCTTGTTTTTTGATAGCATATTTTTTTTTTTTTTTTCTTGCTTTTGGTTCGTTTCCTTTATTAAAAGAGATTTAAGGGCCGAATGAGAGTCTTGTTATTTATTTTTCGCACATAATAAGAAACATTAAAGGATATTAGGGACATTTATGGGGAAATAAAGTTTTATAGCTAAAAAGTATGAGAGCCGATTCGCTTGTTGCTTTGAAGGCTGGATTTAAGAGAGCAGCTTTCTTTGAAATACTGAAGAAAAGAACTGCTTGGAACTTTCACAGATTGTACCTTATCTCCTTTCCATCGTGTATTGCAATCAGGTATTCAAACAAACTAAAATGCCAAGTTAAGTCAAAGTTCCTTTTCTATTTAACTCCCACAATAAGCTCCAATAATAAGTAAACGTACCACTGCGAAACTATATTACTGTCACTGGATATGTGTTCTACGATAGCAACCAGTGTGAGACTGATTTAGAAATGATTTATAAGCCGTGGGTTAAAGTAATTCTTCGAAATGCCTAAAGGCGTGTTTTGGTGAGAATTATGCAAGCAAAGTGAAAGCTTCTCAACAAAACGATTCACAGTAAATCTGGTTTATAGCTTTTTTTATTATTTGAAGATTGGTGATTAAATTGAAATTGAATTGGAGAGTATGAAAAAGTTGTGCTTGAATTTGTAAAATACTACAGAATTATTCAACTTGAATCAAATTGAATAAAAAAATCTCTTTTCAGCGCCCTCTGAAATTAGGTACTGAGAAGCGACATTATCATAATGCTGAGACCTTCAATTTCTATTAACGAGTCTTTTGGATGACAAGGAACATTATCAATAAGAAGTAAAACTTTTTTGGCAAAATTTTTATGTTGAAGATGAGACGATACCTGAAAGTAGCGAAATGTTTTGGAAAATTTGCTTTGTCT
Organism: Brachypalpus laphriformis; assembly: GCA_945910035.1. Classification (NCBI taxonomy): domain Eukaryota; kingdom Metazoa; phylum Arthropoda; class Insecta; order Diptera; family Syrphidae; genus Brachypalpus; species Brachypalpus laphriformis. The sequence continues at coordinate 44,624,496 of OX246753.1, forward strand.
TATTGTCTACTGTTTTTTTATCTATTGTATAAAGTTTTGCCATTATTTCATTTTCATTTATTCAACGTTTCAACAACACTTACAATAGACTTTAACAATCTTTAAGGCATAAATGTTGACATTTCATTACATTATTTTAAAATTAGAATTGAGATGACATGACAAAATTAGAATTATTTTAAAACTTCATGTTAAATTCTGCGGTTAAAGTAAATTCAATAGAAAAGTATGACAATTTATAATCTTAGATAGTATTATTTGTATCTGCAATTTATGTGCATGTAATATGCCGAAAGAGAGTATCACAAAAATTATTCGCATCGTGGAGTCTTCTTACGCTAAGAGGAAGTGCCTTCCAAAGGCGAATGGCATGAATAAAGAATTGGCGTTCCGAGACCTGATATGTTACGCGAGGTGGAACCAACGTCAAAGAGCGTTGTGATTGTGCGAATTTTAATTTTTCGTATAAGTATTGAGGCTATGATATATTGGTTATGACTTTGTGTAAATACTTGATTGTGCAAAAGTCAAGATACTTTTCTAATATACAACCAAGTATCTTCTTAGCATGGGCGGAAACATGGTCATATCTTCTTAACCCAAAAACATGACGCGTTATATTATTAAATGCAACTTGTAATTTGCGTGTTATGATAGTGTTATTGCAACAGAAAATTTGACAGCTGTATGTAATTAGCGGCACGAGTAGAGTTCGTGCCAAAATTAGTCTTGTACTTGTCGGTGTGAAGTTTTGCGATAAAGATAGATTTCGCAGACATCCATAGATTTTGCCAATTAACGTCAAAATATGGTTATCCCAGCACAGCGTTTTACTGAACCAAACACCCAGATTTTTGGCTTTGTGGACGAATCCAATTTGAGCATTTCCAAGATAAATGGGGGGTAACAAATTTGGATCATGACCATTTCTACTATTTACAAGGCATTTGGATTTATCTGGATTTATTCTTAAAAAATTGTCCTTGGACCAAGTAAGGATATTCTTGAGATCTTCATTGTGTTTATAAGCAGCATTATTGATAAGACCAGGCGCACTACTTATGTACAGTTGGACATCGTCGGCATACATATGCACAGCAGAGTTATGAACAACGTTTGGGAGGTCATTAATAAATATTGTGAAAAGCAGTGGGCCCAATATGGATCCTTGGGGGACACCTGTGAAACTCGCTAAGAACTCGGATTGAATACCGTTTACGAAAACTGCTTGTACGCGACCTGTGAGATAGGACAAAATTAATTTTCCAGCGGACGAGGAGAAAGCAAACAAATTTTGAAGTTTTGCGACAAGAAGTCTATGATCAACCGTGTCAAAAGCCTTTGAAAAGTCTAGCAAAGTTAGAAAAGTACAGTAGTTTTTATCGGTTGCTGCCCTTATATCGTCAGTTACTTTAAGCAATGCTGAAGTACAACTGTGATGCTGCCGAAAACCGGACTGGTACATGCAAAGTAGGTTGTTTTGTCGAAGATAAGCATAAGACAGCTGATAGTGAACAGTTTTTTCTAAGACTTTGGATAAATATGGAAGTATTGCGATAGGTCGGTATTCTGCTGGGGCTCTATGTGTTGCTTTCTTTTTAAGAATTGGGATAATCTTTGCAACTTTCCAGGACTTTGGGAAATTGGATGTTGTTATGATTGTGTTGAAAAGATGAGTTAATGCTGGAAGGACATACGGTAGAATCATTTTTATAAAATAGGGGTGGATCCCGTCAACACCAATGGCTTTCGATTTTATTTTGAGGACAGCTCTAACAATATCCGTTTGCTCAACTCTGGAAAATTCAAAGGAACCGCTTGGTGCGATTACCGGCGATATACCAGTGTTTGCCGATTGAATTTTGATGAAATCACGATTTAGCTGGTTTGGATCAACATTATTAACTCCTGAATCAATTTTACCACAAATGCCTTGCTGACGTAAGTTCTTCCATAATATCTTGCTGGGAAGTTTATAGTTGAGATTTTCACTGTAAAAAATACGCTTGGCTTGCTTTATTTTTGAACATACAAGATTTCTTAATGCTTTATAAGACAAGAAAAATTCAGGGAGCCTTAAATATTTCCACTTCCTGTATATAGCATCTCGTTCATTTTTAAGTCTAAGAATCTCTGGGGTAAACCACTGATTGATGTTGGATTTTGCAAGCTTAGTTTTAAGAGGAACGTGGCAATCAAACAACTGTGTAATCACGCTTTGCAGGTATTCAGCTTGCATGTCAGTTGAAGGTTCCGAAAATATTGGTAGCCAGTTTACACGTTGTAAGTCTCGCTCAAGAAGATCAGCTCGAACATTTTTGAAGTCCCTATATGAGTATTTCAATTGTTCTGTACAAGTAGCGAAATCAAAACAGGCAAAGAGGAGATCGTCTTTAGAAAATACAGGCGCAGAAACTTGGCTGTAAAAAACATTCCGAGTGTCGCTTGCAAGAAATAAGTCCAGGAGGGTACTACTTGAGTCAGTTAAATGAGTCGGAGTGGTCGAATTGATAAGTTCAAGATTTAGTGTTTTCATATTTTCCATTAGTGAAAACGAAATAGCAGGATTTAAAATATTGCAGTTGAAATCACCACAAACAATAACTTTCCAAAATGATGTTGTATTATTTTCAAGAAAGCAATAAAGCTGTGAAAGATCAATGTAATTTCTTGGTCGATAGACGACACCCAGTAGATATTTCCTTCTCTCACATGCTAGTTCAATGAAACAATACTCGAACGGACTATCACAAGGTGAGGTTGCATTTAGCTTAACGGGCAGCGGCATACGGACGTAAATAGCAACACCCCCACCGATTCGATTTTGCCTATCATCGCGAAAAATCTTATATCCTGGCATTGAGTACGCACAATCAGGTATTTTCGGGTCAAACCACGTTTCCGAAACACATACTATATCCACATTGGAACCGACAAACAAACTTCTAAATTCGTCAATTTTGCATTTCGACAAACTTTGAGCATTTATGTGACATACTTTCAGGCCCGCACGCTGTGTACAGAGGATGTTAATTAATACACGCAAATTATCATTCGTGCCACTGCCAACGGAAGAATTGTTGGTATCACCCATTGGTGAAAATTATAAATAAAAGTCCCTCCAACGCAATAAAACTCAGAACGCGAAACATGTAAACTCTCAAATGGCTAACAGATAACAAGTTACGCAAATACAAAAGATACTTACTAATTACAATATACAAAATAAATATGCAGTAATTTAAAAAGCTTTCGTTAGGTAGCATTACGATGTGTGTGAAGACAGAATACAGCTGATTTTGTTGTTTTAGCTCGTGAGCTTTCCGAAATAGAGCGAGATTATTCGTTGTTAAGCTTTCGTTTAGAGAAATTAGTTTATCAGATTGAATCCCGATCTGTTGTAAACAAAGTCGTTTCCTGGTTTTTTTGTATGCGGCATTTGCTGAAGTTAGTAGAGTGATTTTGTCTGCCACCGATGGAAATTTGACTACTATCGAAGAACTGCCTAGTTTGCCTTTAGGTTTGGTTCTGAAGATCGCTTTGGGTGTAGGTGCTGGAGTACATTCGACAGCTGTACACAGTCGGTTGTAGACACTTTGGAGATCTTCGTTGTTAGTCGTCGGCACTCCATGAATGATAATATCAGTGGCCAGCTTATCACGTTCAACTGAATCAACTTTATCTTTTAAGCATAATACTTCGTTTTCCAGCAGCGAGCACCGGACTGACTCTGACGTTTGCTCGAGGACTTCGACTCGCACTGTGAGCACAGATATAGATTTGTTGACATCTTCGAATCGGGTGGTGAAATCTGCGATTATAGCGTCAAGTTTTACCAGCAAGATGTTATGCATTTCCATTATAGTGGATTTTAATTGAGAGTTGTACTCCTCAAGCTGTTTGTTTAGTCGAATCTCGAAGGATTTGCCAAGTTTTTCATCCTTAGACGAGTTTGGCGTTTGTGGCTTGGCAATTTTTGTCAACAGTCTGGTCTCTGGTCTATGTGGAACATCAGTCATTTTGGCAGCTGATTTGCGCGCGAAGGGAGAAACCAACAACAACTGGGTTCCGTATGCAAACAAATAGTTTAGCTATATATATATATATATATATATATATATATATATATATATATATAGAAAATATCGTGGATTGTGATAAAGAAAGGCAGTATTTTCGGAAAACACGGTTTAGGGTATATTTTAAAACTTTTTAGGACGATGTGGGAGTTTAAAAGTGAGTAAAAACTTGAAAACTATTGTCGCGAACAGATGAAGTGCGTTTATCTGACACTCATGTCAAATGTCAAATCGTTACTTACATACTTCTGGGGGAAAATTGGTTTTTAACCATTCATCAAAGAGCACTGAAGTCATCTAAGTATTTTTGTTGGCCTTGTAGATTACTGGTATGCTGGTAAAATTTTTAAAGTTCTTGAATTTTTGACTTTCCGATCAGCTGTGGCTTTAGTTTATGTTCACCGTTTGCGTTTGTACATGCCATGAATATTATTCTTTGCTTAGATGTCTTCCTTCCAGGTGCAGACGTTTCCTTAAAATAGACTAATGTTTTGTCCGCATTATACATTTGCTCGGGACATACATCTATTTTAGAAACTTGTTCCTCAAACTCCATTTAAAAAGGCCTTACGGGTTCAGAAGCACTGGAAACTTTATCTCTGCAAATTTTGAAAAATCGTATCCCATAAGGCTTCTTAAATTTCGAAAGTCAAACACTGCTTGCTTGAAATTCTTCTCGTCTTTCTTGTATACGTATGCTGTTATCCAATTCTTTTGCCTTTGTACACAAAATATGCCCGGAAACTGGAATATGAGCAGCCTTTCAAGAGCTTTTATGTTTTTTCGATTGCCAGATCCACAACTGATTATATATATATATATTTGGCGCAACAGCTCTTTAATTCTAATTTTTTCATATTTAAATGAAAGGTTTCAAAGGTTTCATGCCAAAAATTCGGCATCCAGTTTTCTGCCATTGGTCTCTGTCTAAATCCGACCAAGTCAAAATGCCTTGTCATATCCAGGAATTGTCTCGATACATCGTGTTTTCCCCTAATACGACTCAATAATATACCCATAGAGTATGTTGATTCTGCGAAAAATATCGGCATAACCTTCAACAAAACACTAACCTGGAATGACCATATAAGATTAACTGTAGGTAAAACTTACGGGGGTCTTCGCATGTTATGGGCCACACAACGAATTACTCCGATCAAAACAAGGATGATGCTCGCCAAAATATTACTCATTCCAATTATATTATTCGAATGTGAACTTTTTTGTAACTGCGATTACGAACACAAACGGAGACTTAATGTTGCCTACAATAGTATTGCACGGCACATCTATAGACTGCGGAGGTATGATCATATATCCTCGTTTTCTAAATCAATACATTGCCTCACTCTAGAGAACCTTTTTAGATTCCGAACAATAAGCATGCTTCACAATGTCATGCAAACACATCAACCACCCTATCTGTATAATAAGATTTGATTTCCGCGTTCTACCAGAAGTCGTGACATTGTTCCAGTACGCTACTCGTTTCTAATATCTGAGCGGCAGTTTTTCATTCATGCCATCCGGCTATGGAATTCCCTTCCACGAACCATTAGATCGATAAATTGTGCAACCCAGTTTAAGGTTAGACTTAGGCAATATTTAGTTGCCCTTTGATGATGATGGTTTTATTTGGGTTAACTAGCTAAATTAACTTAATTGATATAATTCTTACTTGAATCGTTTGTATTTATCTTTATTATATGTTATTTTATTTGTATTGTATTTTTTCTTTTTTTATTTATTACTGAGATACAGCTGAATTGTCACTTAGTAACAGAAATGTAAATATACAAATAGTACCGTAATACTGAAGCTTACACTAGCTTAAAAGATATTGTATCTTACTGTGTAGGACTATAAATAAAGAATAAACATTTGAAGTGCCAGGGCCTAGCTTCTCGCAACCATTCATTGTGTGCGTTATATTTTCAATGGAAGGGACCTTCAGCTTAGTGCCGTATCCGAAGGGCAATTTGTTTTGAGAAGCTTTTTCGAGACAACAATACTCTCGGATGTTTGTCAGACGCTCGCGAGAGGTGGGACCGTGAAAAAAACTTGTTGGTGTTTTCTGAGATTCGAACTTGGAACCTCACGCGCAGTGATCCGACACACTATCCACTTACGCCACGGAGCCCACAACTGATTGTCCAAACATTTTTTTAAAACTTCCTCTTTTTACTTAATTCTGCTAATCATAGATTTGTTTAAATTATACTGCTCACAAATTAGTTTTATTGAAGAGCCTAATGACAGCTTTTCCAAAATCTCCCGTTTTTCTTTAAAGGAAGCCTTTTTCTCTTTGAGTTAAGAGTATTCACGGCTTACGACATTTCCACTTTTTATAACTTAAATTTCAAAAACAAGAATTTCCACTGCAATTACGCTTACGACACTTTCTGCTCGAATGATTATTTCAAATGAAATACGTCCTTATATAAGTCAACAAATGGTCCTTAATTTCCTTCTTCAACACTGAAATCAAAATATAGGTCCATATATAACTGGGTTAACTTCTTTTGCATTCAAAACAAAAACGAAATCTAGACGCATCGTAGTAACGGCATTGCGTGACGATGTATGATGTCGTAAAGAGTTTGCTCTTGCCAACATTGTGTAGTAAGGCCCTTGGACGTCGCGGACTGCTCTTCTTCCCGTAATTTCAGGGTTTTTGAGGAGATCTGAAATCACTTTTCGGTTCAGATTAGAAATAACCCTTATTTCGGCAATACCCAATTTTTTTTCTCTACCCATTTTATTATTTCCTTCTCTTAGAAAAAAAAATAAGAAAAACACAATATATGGTATCCTTTCCCCTAATTTCTTCTTTGAGTAAGATGCTATCTTTTTTTCGCTCTCATTTCTAGGGATTTGCTTGTTACTTTTGCAGGTACTCAGTTTGAAGCTATTGAACCATTATTGAAGCGTGGAAGAAACAAAAAAAAAAGGTTTAGGTCTTTAACCAGTTTTACATTAAAATGAATTGCTTTATTACAGCTTGTGCTGTATTTTATGCGCGCACTGTATGTACTTATGCGTGTGTTTTGTGTCAGAAAATTTCAAATTTGCGAAAATCGAGAACTTTTTTTTCAATATCTTGCAAAAATCTAAAAAAGCGAATCCATTACGTAGGTTACCAATATCGAGGTTTGCGAAAATCGAGGTTACAATAATCGAGAGTGCACTGTATGTCAAAAAAGTATACTAACAATGGGTTGATGGGAAAGTCTACAATGCATTGGCTTTGGTAGTTTATTTCATACATGTTATCTTTGTAAGGATTTACCAAAAATTATGAATATTTCATATTAAGTTCCAATAAAAAAGTGGGAAGTAAAAACAGAAGATGAAACAAAAATGAAAAAATCAGAATTAGTGAGCTTATACTGACAAATACCAAAAAAGAAGATGTCTACTTTAAGATCACATGTGGTCGATCTAATAGAAATTCCAGAAATGCTTCCCCCACAAGAAAGTTCTGAACTATACCTATTCTGAGGAAAAAGAAAATAGTTTTGGGTCTGTAGAAGGGTTATGATCCCTTGTTTACAGATCATAACCTCGCCGGAAGAAGAAGATAAGAATTATTTAATTTATAATAAAAAAAAGTATAACAATAAGGATAAGTTTTCATCCAAGATATTTTTTCCTGTTAATCTTTAACTTTTTTTCTAAAAAACTTCAAAATTATTCGGAAAAAAATGTAAAAATTGCAGATATTTTAATGTACAAATACAAACGAACGATTTGGTACAGTAAAATAAATTTTTCCGGCTAGAAGGGTATTTTTGACCACTGTGCATCGGCTGTATCATCATTATCAAACCGTGGGAAAAAAAAATTTTAACTTCTTCGATAGATAGATTTTTATTTCGTACATAAATTTACAGAAAAGTTTTGTTACCACACATTTTTAAATACAGAGGTATGATAAATTTTATCTTTCTTCTCAAACATTATTTGATAGGTAATTAAAATGAAAAAGTGAAAAGGAAAATAATGATGCTGAAGGAAAAATACAAGCAAAAACCTTCAATTGAAATAGGAAAAAAAGGAAAAGAATAATGATAATAATAAATAATTATATAAATTATTTAATAAATAAATAAATAAATAAGCAAAACTAAAATAAGTATAAATAAAAAATAATGACTAAATAAGCAAATAACGGAGTACATATATAAATAAATAAATAAATAACATTTAAATAAAAAAGTAAATATGCATATAAATTAAGGCGAACCCCACAGGCGGATCAGTAGAAATGCGGTGAAGTGGGAGGGTTGTGATCCCTTGTTTTCGGATCATAACCTCGCTGATAAAAGGAAGAAGAAGAAGAAGCATATACATTAATAAATAAATAACAAACGTGTACATAAATAAATAAATAAATTAATATGTTACAAAAATTAATAAATAAATAAATAAATAATTTGATTAAATAAATAAATAAATATACAAAAATAAAACATTAATACAGGAATACATAAATAAGCAAGTTAAATAAATTTGATTAACAAACGTAACATGAATAAATACAAAAAAAAAGGAGAAATAAAACATAACAACAGTATCATGATTGTCAACTATTGAGTTGAATATAATTAGTTTTTAAATTATTTACAAGTGAATCATCAGCAAAATCACAGCGGTCTAAGAAACGTTGATTAAGTTTTTAGATTCTTTCGAAGATCAATTCAACATTCGCTTTATCGTTGACATCCAGAGTCCAGTGATGACATGGTAAGTTAAGCGCCATTTTGAATATCTTATTTTGAGATATCTGTAATTTTTTAATATGGCACATTGCACAATTTCCCCATACTTGGCATCCATATAACAGAATTGATTGAAAAATTACCTTATGGATAGTTATTTTGTTTTGATTCGAGAGCAGAGACTTTCGATTTATCAAGGGATACAACATCTTGATTGCGATCGAAATTTTCTTCAGGGTATTTGCAATATGAGTACCAAATGTCAACTTGCTGTCCAAATATACCCCTAAATATCTGACTGAAGGTTGCCAACGAATGTGATTACCATTAACTTCTCTCTCTTTCCTTTTCCTAGTGAAAAAGATGGCTTGTAACATATTTTTTCTTCATTCAGTTTGATTTTCCATTTATTGTAATATTCCTCTAATGCTCGTATAATCATCGCATTTTTTAGATTCCTCTCAATATCAAGAGCGAATTCATGAGATGATAAAATTGCAGTATCATCAGCAAAGATAGCTGCTTCACAATTAAGTAAGGATGGAAAGTCAGATGTGTACAAATTATATAAAACAGGCCCAAGAACTGATCCTTGGGGAACACCTGAATGAAAGTAGACTATGTTAGACACACCACTATTAACGTGCACTTTAAAACAACGATTTGACAAGAAACTGCGGACAATTTTACAGATATAGGGGGGAAAGTTGAAATTGATCATTTTGTATATAAGTCCATCATGCCAAACAGTATCAAAAGCTTTCTCAATATCAAGCAGAATTATTCCAGTCGATTTGCCTATTGAACGGTATCTTTTGACATGATTGCAAATCCTAAGTACTTGATGAGATGTGATGTGAAAACGTCTAAAACCAAACTGTTCCTTAGGATACAAATCGTTATCGGAAATATGTTTTAACATTTTTTCCTTTAGGACCTTTTCGTAGACTTTACTGAGGCTGCTAAGTAAACTAATTGGCCTATAACTATCAGTCTTTTCAGGAGACTTATCAATATTTATAATTGGAACAACCTTAGCAATTTTCCATACATCAGGGAAGTATTCCATTTTTATGCAAACATTTATAATGAAGGTCATAATTCTGTACCCACACTTGGGCATTTGCTTAATATAGATATTTTTTATTGAGACGAGACCTCCAGCTTTTCGAATTCGTAAATCTTCGACTATAAATTCTGTGTCTTTCACGCTGATGTAGGCATTTGAAGATGGTTGGTTGGTATTATTTTCCAACAAATTTTGGATGGCGCTATTTACATAGGAATTTGTATTCACATCTCCTAAATTTGATGAAACAACGTGATTCTTAGTAAAGGTGCCTGCAAGAGCATTCGCTTTATCTGAATCCGTACAATAAGTATTTGCCGAGTCATTGAGGAAGGGAAGTTGCATATGTCTATTCTTTATCACCTTTGCAATGTTCCAGAACGGTTTTGCGTTTTTTTCAAGTGAACTTAATTTGAGTTCCAGAATAAATGAGGGAAGCTTAACAGAAATAACTTTTTTAGGAAATATTTTCCGTAAATAAAGTGACCATAGAATCGACATCTTCTTTGCAGTTAATATTTTCTAAATTATTTGGGATGTTTCGGAGGTTTGAATTTAATTCAGACTGAAAACGTTCCCAATTTGCATTTTTAAAGTCTTATAAATTTATATATTGCACCTTTCTTACCTCGGACCTTAGGAGTCTGCAGATAACCGGGTTATGATCCGAACTCAGTTCATTCAAAGTAATAGGTTGTGTAACACAATTAGAAATATTAGTAATAAATATGTCTAGTACAGAAGGATAACGACGAGATCCAGGAAAAAACCTTGGACTAGAATGGTACAAAACAGATATTGGTAAAGTAAGAGATTGACCTGACAATATATTTCCCCACGCATTAGCTCTTAAGCAACCCCAGTCTCTATGCCTACAATTTAAATCTCCACCAATTATGAATTCACCATTACGTGAAAACAATTTACGGAGATCGTAAAAAATCTTGATCACCCCCTGAGTGTCTAGTTTCAACTCAATGCCCAGATTCTCTACGTACCTAGTTTTCACAATAGGTAAGAGCGAATGGTGAATTGATCTTCTTATTAGAATTGCTACACCTCCGCTTCCTCTACCGATTCTATCGCATCGATAGCATTTGAAATCAGCAGTAGATATACGTAAGCCTTGTGTAAGTTAAGTTTCGGTTACTAACGCAGCGTCAATGTTCCTAGTATCTAATAAATTAATAAATTCTGTAATTTTGCTTCAAATACCTCTTGCATTCCAAGTAATAATGTTTATATGTCTAAGTATCTATCATATTATTTAACATCATGATATAAAAACTTAGTGTCTAAATGTGTGATAACATTAAATTGATCGATTTTAGTTTTACAAACAGATAATTTCATTATCATTTCCATTGCCAAGGAGTTTAGCTCTTCAGCTGTGAACAATGCACTTATGTTGTTGTTGACTGAAATGTTGCCAGACGTATTACTGGAAATGTTGCTAGAGATGACTGGAATGTTAATGGAAACATCGCTTTTAATATTTGACTTGTGTGCAAGCTCTCCCCATGCACTTGGTGGATGAGAAATTGCATGCTGAGTGGGAATCGGTCGGTGTCGCTGGCTGCGGCAGCGAAGGGAAATCATTCAGAGAGGCGATCGAAATCTGTTTTTGCCCAGTGTGATAAGAGGCATGCTGTCTGATAGAAACTTTCGGCTGAGCAAGTTGTTTTTGCTTAGCGGATTTTTCCTTCAGTTCGAAATATTTGGATCTGCTTCCGCAATTAAGGTCAGTAGATTTATGAAATCCACTACAATTTGCACATTTTGGCGAGGAAACATTTTCGCTATCTATTTTTTTTCTTTCTCTCTTGTACAACGTGGTAACGACACTGCGACCTGAAAGATCTATTGTATCGGAGGGTTGGAGTTAATCTAACAGACGTACTACCTCCCTTATGAAAGTGAGTATGTCCTTAGTAGCGGATCATTTCAGTTCCACTGAAGTAAGTATCTCCTTATGGAGAATACGTTTCGTAACCAGTGTAGTGCCGGGCATTCACAAAGAATGTGTTCGGAAGTTTCATGATCCTCTAAACAGAACCGACATTCCTTCTCTTGGCACAGGTTCATCTAGTTAAGGTGGTATCTCAAGCCGCAATGGCCAGTAAGAAAGCTCACAAGCTTCTTAATGCTTTCCCTATCTAAGTTAAGGATTTCCTTATAGGAGTAAGGCTTGATTAATCGTTTGGATTGTCTTAGACCTGACCCACTAGTCCAGTGGTCTAGACGAAGTTTGTTTTCCCATTCGTTAATCAGCGTTGTAGCTGTCGCCCAATTGACGCCACAATAAGGTTTAGGACCTATGAACACAGATTCTGAGCCAGCCCTAGCAAGCTCATCTGCAGATTCGTTGCCCACAATCCCTTGGTGTCCGGGTACCCAACCGAGTTTTACCCTGTTGTATTTGGCAAGGTCTTGTAATGCATCGTAGCAGCATTTCACGGTTCTGGAGTCCATTTGGTTGGACGACAGTGCCATAAGTGCTGCTAGGCTATCTGAGAAGATATGTATCCTAGTGCCTTTGATCCCCTTGCGGAGATTGTGTTTGCCGCAAATCTCAATGGCATGGATTTCAGCCTGCAACACAGTAGGAGTCGTAACCATAGGTACCGAAATCTTTGTGTTGGGTCCAAAAACCCCAGCTCCAACTCCAGAATCCATTTTCGAACCGTCGGTGAACCAGACTAGACTTCTAGGGTCCAGTGTTGGAGCACCATTGGACCAGTTTTCGCGGTCCAATATTTCAACCTCGAATAGCCTACCAAAGCAGTGTTGCCTGACCATAATATCTGGTAAAGTGCAAAACATGTCTATTTTAGGGATTGAGTTGAGTATCTTTAAATGTCCCACAAGGTCACCTGGTTTATACTCGTAATCTAGCTGCTGCCTGATGGCATATCTAGCAGCCATCTTCCTAATGAAGATTGGTAAGGGTGTAAGCCCAACAATAGCTTCCAGAGCTGTCGTAGGGCAGGTGCGCATCGCACCTGTAATGCCGAGACAGGCAATTCTTTACAACTTCTGCAACTTGTTTGCCGTTGTCTGCTGGAGAGTTTTTGGCCACCAGACGATGCCCGCGTATGTGATAATGGGTCTAACCATAATTATGTTAACCAATGTATCATTGCAATCTATAGTCTTATGTGGACCAGCGCAGTTCGCACAGTATGTCTTTATGTGGAAATTTTTTTCCCCATGACCAAACATCTGACAGTTGTGACATTGAATTAGCTTACCTTTAAGCTTTCGTTGATAGCTCCAATTCACTTGTGTATGAAGAATGGATCAATAATTTTTTTTTTTAATCACTGAGTTTGGTGGAACCATTTTCTAGTGAGACCAAATAAAAAGTGTCAGTATAACGTTCGTATTTTTTAGTTATTTTTTAAATAGCAGTGCACTTGAGACCAATTTTAACTAATTCATTTTTTAATAGATTTGCGTCCATTTCGCATACTTTTAAGATCGTGAGAGAAAAATTGACAATTTTTCTCTTTAAGTTTACGGATCACCATGTTATATGAGTCGATTGTCTCACAAACAATTTTTATATGCAGTAATCCGAAATGTTTATTCATTTTATTAAATTATGAACATAATCACTGGATTTCTGCAAAAGTTTTATTGGTGGTATATAAATCTTTCCGCGTGAACTGTTAGGCAAAATTAGTTTGTCCATATCACCAGTATCACTGTCCGGGAGACATGGTAAAGCACTCCAGTAATTTTTACTGCACTGGGATTTTTCATGGAGGCACGAAACTTCTTATCCGAGGACAAACAATTGTCCTCGGTATCCGGCGATCTAACGCGTTTGAAAATTTTATCGATTTTTGGGAAGACAGACTTGGATAACATGCGCAGGCAAAGGCTCTGGGTTGACTGATTTTTAACTACTTTTTCATATCACTTTTAAAAAAAAGCAATGTTCGTGATTGATACCTGATCGTTAGATGCATTTTTTTATACATAAAAGAGAGTTTTTTTTGTAAACTAACAGGTTGACATAAAACGTTTGGTTTTTTTTATTTTGCTTTGCATAGCAATTAAAAGTTCATGATAATTAATAAGAAATTTGGAAGAAGACAGAAATGCAAACGGAGAATGACATCCAAAAGAGCTTTAAGGAAAACAAAAAATACCCGTAGTGGAGTGCCTAATGGCGATGGATACCTACTTCAGAATGTGCACTGTATATAGTTACTAGAAAATTACTTACTAAAGGAATAAAATAATTTAAAATGTTTTTTAAATGAGAATTGGTTAGGTTAGGTTAGGTAAATGGGTACCTTGTGACATAAGTCACTGCTCACGTATACCAACAAGGCTCCATTGTGACCATTTTGTATTTACCCTGGGAAACTAAAGAAAAACTGCTGAATTTATACCCATCTAGATCATGATATGGATCTCAGAGGGTCAGTCAGCTCGGAAAGAGACATAGCTGGATCAGAACCACCTAGTTAGTGATATGAATGTGAATGTATGTGTGACGTAGATCCTCCAACTCAGTGAAGAAGGAAATACCGATAGTTTTCATTCTCCGACCGGCAAGGGCAGGGTATTCGCAAAGCACATGACTCCTCGTCCATGCAGCTTCTGCAGACTTATTATGAGGTACGCTCCGTATGAATCCCTGCGTACTAGTATGACGAAGCGTAACCACAGGACGTATTCTCATTGACGCACGTATTCAGATGGATCTATAGCCTGTTGGCTTCGCTAGTGGCTAAGTGGCTAAATAAGAAATGATTTAAGAGTTATGTTATAGTTGGTCAGGAATTTTCAGGCATTAGAGTTATAAGAGGAATATAGCGCTGCACTGTTCATATATTGCAAAATAAGCAAAGCAATGGAAACCACTTTTTTTATAACTTGTCTGCACTCAAAGGGTTATGAAACCCCCTTAAAATATTTTTACATAGTGTGGGCTTCAGAAAGAATAGATAAGGAGAGATTGGTGAAGTGCTTTAAAACTCAGATGTTGTTTTAGAAAATCTTCAAGGGTGGCGTTCAATTAACTGGGAAGATTTTTTTTATATTTTTGTCTTTGCTTCTGACTCACAGTATTTGTTCGCGACCGCCTGATATCAGAGGCATATCAATCATCCAACAGAGCGAACGATTTTCCTAGTCATATGACCAACCCATTGGCAGAGGTATGCCTTCCCAATAGTGTTCTCATAAGCATTCGCAATTGATCGGACTAATTTTATATATTTCATGAGAAATAGATATAATAAATGCTTTCTGACATCAGGATTTAAATCATGAACCATTAGTGCAAAGCACACCTAGCACACAGCGTATGGGCATGAAGCAGGAGCGCTAGGAGCGATTTTTGCTGCCTATAAGTTGTCTAAGCAAAGTGAAAGAGGGATCCAATAACCATCCGTCTGCCTATCACAGCCTTAAGCCTTTTGAACCTTTTAAGACTATCACTAATCATTGATAATTTCAGTTTTGATAAGACACACATTTAATAACCCCTGTAATAACCCCGCTGGTAGGGGTAAAAATCCTTTAAATACTACGAGTTATGCCAGACACCATGCTCCTGCATGGTTATGTGCTAAAAAGCCCATACAGTTTCTCTGTCCTATTCTTCCCCTGCGACACTGCCAGCCAAGGCATTCCTTCGCAGGGGCAGGTTTGGCATTTTGTCACTTCTTTTTAGCTACCAGAGCTGGCAGGATCTGCGTTTTCGCGTTGCTCGTTCCTCTATACGCAGTTGCTGCATCGTACTCGTGATTACTTCATTTGCAGTCTACCAGCCTTCGTTCTACATAAATTAGGTCAGGCTTCTTGGGGTCACTTGCCCGCCAATTGCTCTGTCTAGGATGTTCCTGGCCCTGGTATAATTTTGGCATTCCATCAGTACATGCTCTGCGTTCTGCACTTTTCCTTCACAGTGCTGGCAGAATGGGTCATCCACGTGCTTATACTTGTAGAGATACTCCCGAAAGCATCCGTGCCCCGATAGAAATTGTGTTAGGTAGTAGTTTACCTCCCGGTTCCTTCTGCTAATCCATTCAACAACTTCGGGGATCACTTTGTATGTCCATCGCCCTTTGATTGTGGTGTTCCACCTATGTTTCTATTCTGTTTTTATAGCTATAGCTATTGTTGTTCTATAGCTGTTGTTCTGTCATCGTGCTCGTTTCCGTGTAGGGCCGCAGTCTTCTTCGTGTCTAGATCGATAGGCATTCGGCCCGATATTACGCTTATCGCATCCGTTGATACAGTTCTAAAGGGGCAGCATACCCTTAAAGATGCGACTCTATGAGCCGGGTTCATTGTTCTGATGTATGACTTACGATGCGTCGCTGATGTCCATATTTGGGCCGCATACAGGAGTTTTGATCTACTCACGGTTGTTAGGAGATTCCTGATTGGCCACCTTGGTCCCCCAATATTTGGCATTAGTCTGCATAGTACCGCTACTGCTCGGGAGGCCTTCTCGCCTGCGTACATTAGGTGGTCCCTGAAGCTGAGTCTGTGGTCCAGCAACACTCCCAGGTGCTTGATGTACGGCTTCGATTCGATAGTTTGTTCACCGAGCTGTATAGTGAGGTGCTCCACTTTTTTATGGCTGCTTATGAGAACGGCTTCGGTATTGTGATCCGCTAATTCTAAACCACACGTCTGTAGCCATAGCTTCACGTTTGCGATTGTTTGATTGCAGTTTTGCACAACTCCCTCTAATTTTTTGGCCGCTACTATAATTGCGATATCGTCTACTCCATTCGGCCTTTGTGTTCCTAGAATGCCATCGTGCATTGTGTTCACTTGTGGAACTCCTCCCGTGATTTTGTACCTCTTTGGTCCCTCTTCTGTGTCATAGTAAAGAGTTCTGTCTTCGAAATATTTCACAATTATTCGCAGTAGGTAGTTTGGTACCTGCACGTCACTCAGTGATTTTAGTATACAGCTCCAGTCGGCCGAATTGAACGCGTTCTTGACATCAAGTGTCAACAGAGCACAGTACTGTTTTGTTCCTCCGAGCCATTTTTCTCCCGCAATTGCTTCACGTGCTATATCGCGCACAGCTTGTATTGCATGGTTGGTGCTTCGTTTCTTTCGGAATCCAAACTGTCGATTACAAAGCCCCAAGTCCCCTTCCGTGTATTGCTCTAGTCTTGTCCGTATAATTTTCTCGAGCAATTTCCCCAGTGTATCTAGCATGCACAACGGCCTGTACGACGATGATTGCTCAGGTGGTTTGTCGCCGTTTCGTACAAGGACTAGTCGTTGTCGTTTCGATTGAGACGGAAATTTTCCTTCTGTTAGGCATGCTGTGTGTAAAGACATCTGGCCTGGTTTTGATCGCCTCCTTCAGAACAAAGTTCGGGATCCCGTTCATCCCTGGCGTCTTGTTGCTTTTGATAGCTGCTGCGGTTTCTATAACTTCCTCAGTTGTAATTGATGGTATTTTCTCCGTTTCATCTGCTGTGTCTCGTGGCAGTGTGAATCCATCTTTCCTCGGGAATAGGCTACTGACAATTGAGTTAGTGATGTGTGGGCATATCGGTGCAGCTGCCGTGGTGCTTTTCAGTTTTTTCATGACTAATTTATATGCGATTCCCCATGGATTGTGTTATAGTTCCTCCCTGAGTACCTGGAATGATTCACCTTTGCTCTTCTTTATCATCTTACGGAGTTGCATTCGCTTCTGGAATTCTCCTCGGAGTTCTTCATAATTCTCTGAGTCTCTGCCTCTTAGCCTTTGCTGGCGCCTTCGCATTCTATGGCGGTCGGCTCAGAGCTTGGCGATGTCGTCGTTCCACCAGTACACCGGCGTTCTTTCATTTCCTTTTCCCCTGCGCGGCATGGCTGCATGGATAGATCTGCCTGTCTGATCGTAAGTCCTTTGGTACTCTGAACTGTAATATACGCATTTCTGCAGATGTTTCTTTACAATATTTTATTGAACTGTCAACTTACTAATACTGTACTCCCATTGTTTATTAAGATCTTGATGGTGTCTTGTCCTTCTCATGTGAAGCTATAATTGAATGGAGGAACTCCTCCATTCATCTCTAACAGAACCCGAAATAAGCTTGACATACCATATCCATGAACTGCACCCAGGTCGAAAGTAAAATAGCCTTCATAAGCTGTAAAAGAAAGTCGCAATTGAAAGCAACGAAAATGGCATTCTTACAAAACTAGTCTCAGGAAACAGGAAATTTTGATACGACCTCCGTCTCTAAAAGTTAACATAACCATTTTTTTATTTGCCTTATATTTCAATGAGACTTGGAAGAAATGGAAAAGTATAGATGCCTCATTCACTTTTCTCGCAACATTCTCCATCACCTACAAAAGAAACTTGTTCATAACACTAAACAGGTATGCACGAGTATATAGACACACCCAATTGAAGCTCCATGATCCTTAACAAAGTCCAGGGAAAAATGATTTCTTTCTCAATTCCTGCCTCTACCTCTTCTAATTCACTTACTATTCCTTAAGTAATTATATACCTTAACAGAATTAACAATTTGCCCAAAGTTACAATGCTCATTAAATTCAACATACGATATACTCGTACATTCGCCTCCATCTGCTTGTTATAACTTATCGAGCGCTGGCTAATGAACTAATATAACATGTATACCTCTGTAGTATGGATGAATTGCTGTGCTAATAAAATTACTTTACTCTCATAAATGACCTTTTATCAATGTTAAGACGGGCGTACAGTTAAAGTAAGTTCATCTAACTCACTGCACCCTCGCGCGCCTGAAGAAGTTCCCCAAGCTTCCGCTTTTGTCTGTGAAATTTAGATGTATCCCCGGCGGATGTAATCCTATGATGATTATTTCGTGATTAAACTCTGAAAGAGAACATAATGTGGTGAAGGTGGGTATAGTTGGAGCCAGCAGTAACTGCATTCTTCCGCTTAAGTTGGCAATATGCAGCATCTAACGAACTCGAGTAATGAAGCAACCTCAGGCGGTTTGGCATGGTTAGGGTGATGCAAGCATTTTATTATTTCCTATTGTGACCAATGGAACTGCATGAGAATAGGGAACGGGTGGTTATGAACGCCGCGTAAAGGAACTGCACCGAAAGCGATATAATGAATCGAAAATATAATGGTTACCGTTTTAAGAGTTTCAATCCCGTTTGAGGGTAGCTATAAAACTAGACTTTGTGCAAATAAAGGAGAGGCTCTGATTTCTCCAAGACCCATTTCTATTCACTCTTATATTTGCATTCGACTGAGTCAGCATTGCTTTCAATTTCTCAGGACCACCAAACCAATTCACTTTCCCTTCCAATTGTCGGGCATATGATAATAAAAGAAAGTGGCTTCACAGCTGTCCTCTTTCGAGAATGAATATTCTTCTCATCCATCTCGAGCAAGTTTCCTCGATTTAACAGATAAATGTGGCTGATAACACCAATGGCTAAGGGTCATGACCCTTTATTTATAGCACTCTTGCTCCCTGAAGAATTGGAAACAAAGCGTTGGGATTTCGTCCTTTTCTCATTTTATATCCTCATAACCGGAATTGAATGGGCAAGCAAAAGGAAAATGAAAGAGAAAATGTATATCGGGCAAAAGGACTTTTTTTTTATTCTCTAGCTAGTCACCGCTGTCAACAGATGAATCAAAAGAGAAATATGAAAGAAATGAAAATGATGGTAAGAGGATCGAAAGAAAAGGGGAACAAATGTCACCGACCAATAATTCCGTTTTGTCATCAGTTATGGCACTCATCATGCGGTAAGGTCCCTGTGGGTGGCGATGAATTGAGAAAGAACAATTTATCAAAGCTTTTAGAAGTGAACTTATGAAATGGGTATGCCGACCTTTTGGAGGATTGATGTAGGGATGTAGTGGATACATTCAATAATGTGGTGAGTAGAATAGTTTAAATTTTTAAAGTATTTTTTAAGTGAGTGGTACGCCAATATTTAAGACTGTTGTGGTTAAGGATTTCCGGTCTGGAAACTGATGGGAAGCGAATGTTAAATTAGTGTACTTCAGTGAACTGTAATCAGCTATGTACTGACCAAAGTATGTTACACTTCCTAAAGCCTCACAAGCTACAGATCATTGGGTTTTTGTATTTTTGCAGAGTTTTCGTGCAGCTGAATTTTATTTTTGCATCTCGACATTTTTGAGACTCTTCAGCGCATAGTATTAAAATTACGTAAAGTATTTCCAGCAAGCGCCCTTGAAGCTAAAGGAATTGGGTGTCTAAGTAGTATGTTTCTTAATTGTGTGATTGCTTTTTGATTCTGTAAGGCATATTACCCATAATTTCCAACAAGATTGTCTGTAGTCTCTGTAACGCTGACAATTCAATTCCAGTCATAAAAAATTGCTTTTATTCCTTATTTCAAATTTTCAAATAATGTCTTTAATGTGGAGGAACGTTAAAAAAAACGTTTTTCGTGAGATCTTCCTCATTATTTGAAAAGCCTCAATTCTATTCTACTTGCAACTCAACGATGCACTTCAAACTGTATGAAGAAAGTTCTCATATGCCGATGACTTCGCTATAATCACACAGCACTCAGCGCAGAGTCTAGCTGCAGCCGAGTGTATCAACACTGATCTGAAAGTTCTGAACATACGAGGGTATATTGAGTAGCCTTACCATAGAAATATGTAGTTTTAATTCAGCATTTTTACTTTCCCTGTTTTAAGCGGCCCCTAGACGATCAATACTATTATGCAATATTTGGTATTGCACAATGTTCCAAATTTGCGAAATCAAAATGTGTTTGATATTTATTGCGCAATATAGAAAAATTGTATCGTCTGTGGGTAATATTGCACAATTTTGTTCAGTTATTTTCATTATTTAATAAATTTTCATTAGTAAACACACCTTATTTTGTACCACTCTTTCATCCATGTGCGCTTTTTTACATACTTTTTTTCTTATTCGAGCAGACAGCCACTCAGTGTTGCCAATTTGGGGGTTTTCCCCCCAGATTTAGGGGTATTTTTGCTCGTTAGGGGCAAATCTGGGGGCACAACGCATTTAGGGGGAGATCTGGGGGGAATTTTCATAAAAGAAATTTCAACCAACTTCATTTGGAATAAATGGCTTGAAGCTATGAAATATTTAAAGTTCCCCGATATACATTCTTTCTTTAATTTTTTGATAAATACTAATGTAATATCACATCTGAGAGCACTGCATCTAGCTGGTATGTTGCAATTACACTTTCGATTAGCTGCAACAAACGAAAGATGCCATACAGCTGAATTAATTAGCTAAATGTATACATCCGGGGAAAACAAACTTTATCTAACATTTTTAAAAACATTCTAAAGCATATTATTAAAGTAAATAAACTCTTTCAAGGAGAGAATGTTGATCCGTTAAATTTATTTGAAGATTTACAGCAGTTGATATACCTACTCAATAATGCAAATGGTTGTTAAGCCCGATTTTTTAGACCAATGTGCGGAAGTGCAAATAGAGAACCGCAACTTTGAGTCACATATAATTCCAACTACTCGTAGCTGCGTTAACTTTGGATTTGCTTTTAATGAGTTGTCAACTAGCTATGCTACCAAATGAAAATTTAGCTACTGTAAAGGAACGCTGTAAGAAATTCTTAATAGATTTATGCAAAGAATTGCAACAACGTTTACCTGATAATCTGTGCGTTTTGGAACAAATTGTTAATTTTTCAATAGAAAATGTAACTAATCAAGTGAAACCAGATGTATCGCAACTCATCGGCCGATTTATACGAGTTTGTGGAGTTCCCGATGCTGCACATTATGAATGGAATTTACTTCATGCGACTAATTGGTCAAATCTTGATTCGTCAGAGTGCTTCTGGGCTGAAGTTTTTGGGTAAAAAGGATGCGGCTGGTATCAAAAAGTACGCTCACATAAGCAAATTAGCGACAACACTCTTATCACTGCCATTTTCAAATGCAAGTGTGGAAAGAGCATTTTCTATTTTTAGTATAATCAAAGATAAACTAAGAAATGGAATGTCTACTGAAAAAGCTGACAGCATTTTACGTGTAAGATATAAGATCTGTTCGTGTACCCTCCCAAAATAGCGAATTTTTACGAAAAGTTACGAATTTTTACGAAAACCTGTTCCAGTACGGAGAATTTTCGTAGTTTTTGACAGAAAAGAGCGCTCTCGAGAGAGTGAGAAATTTCTCCATGTTGCGAATTTTAGTGCAAGAAATTTCTTTGGGCTGGTTTGTGAAAACTGTCAAATCTGTCATCGCTGTACATGTGACTTTTTGTTGGATTGTTCCTTCTCTTTCTTTCTTTCGCGTACAATTGGGTTTGAGGTTTGACGTTTCAAAAGTTGTGGTTCAACGCGTTCGTTTACTTTTTCGTAATTTTACCTCTCTCTGAGAGAATTTTACCCCCACTCATGGAAATTTGACAAACTGCGACTTTTGGTGCCTACAATCTTCATTCCGGGTGCAACAATTTTATACCTATGTTAAACACAGAAAATATGTACAAACTAAATGACTGAGAAAATCAAGATATTCTTTGTAGAATTTTGCTCCGACACATAAAAAGTTTCTTAATTATTATTTCTTCTTGTTTGCTAGTATGTCTTTTGATGCCATCTGCTAGTCACAGAGTTTTAAGTCAAAAAAATACTATTTCTTAGTCTTTCGAGTATGTGTAAATATTATACATAAACATAAATATGTGTAAATATATATAAATATTGATGTATAAATGTTTGTTTATGTATACCTACATGGGTAACTAATCTCTACATCTATAAAAGAGAACGCATTTTTTCTGTTTGTCCGCGAATAGGGAGTAAGTACGAAACGGTACCTCAACAATATATATATCAATCGATTTGTCGTAAGAAGGGGAATAACTTAGGATACATTTTAGTATCCTGATTCCTTATTGGGCTCTTAAACCCATTTTATATGTTTTTTTTTACTGACAAAAATAATTTTTCTGTGCTTTACACACATATGACTACGAAATAGCTGAACTGATTTGAATATGACTTAATTCCTCGATTAGTACATTTCCTACTGAAGAGATTGAGGTATAAATCATTATTCTATGATTCTTATAAGAGAAACAAAAAGGAAAAATATAATTATTGTATTTGAGATATAAAAATATCACAGATATGCGTGGGTCATTGCAATCAATGGCTCACCAGTGGAGTGCACGCATATTCATGTTCATCAAACAAACTACATCGTATAAAAGGAAGTCCCCAAAACGTGAATGACTGCGATTATCTCGAGAACCACTGAAGGGATTTGGATGCGGTTTTCACCGTTATGATCTGCATTTGCCAGGGAAGATTCTATTAGAAATTGCTCTACCACTTACTTACAACTTTTGTGTGTGCTCTCTTCTGGAGTAAACATTGAAAAAAATTATTATCAGTGCCAATGTCACATCTAAGACATTTTAAATTTTATTAATTAGGATATGTCAAACCTTCTTGCAATTAAGAGATTTGGCAATATACTTGACCATATGTACATATAATACATATGCATGTACAGAAAAATTTTAATATTTTTTTAATTTTATTAGATGAGATGTTGTTGATCGTTGTATTTGTCCACATTTGAGAATGTTTTAATAGATTTAAAATAAATTATTAACAGGGTGGCGTAGGCAGTATATTGCAAGTTGAATACTCATACTTTAAGTTTATTTTCCTACCTTTTAGAATGTGTTTTTCGAGAAATACTTCAGGTAATTATACGCGTTTTTTTCAAATGTAATAAACTGTTTCATTGAAACGTGACTGCATATGTTTAAAAAAAATATTCTGTCCGCCGAATCAGAAGAAGATAGTTGAATATCGTGAAAAGAGTCAATACGAAAGACGGTACACTGCTTTTCAATGCGCGATGGAGATGGAGCGAACACTTTTCAGAATTGCTCAATCCCTTTGAATGCTTTTCAGAGCTCTGGTTGAGGATAGTTTGGCGGTTGAGCAATGGTTTCGGTTTTCGGCCCGGTAGAAGCACAACCGACCAGTTATTCACTCTCAGAATGGTTCTTGAGAAGGCCTGTGAGTATGCTGTATACACCTGTTTTGTGTATTTAGCGAAAGCATGTGTTAGGGTTCCTCGAGGCAAACCCTGGAGTTCCTTATTAAAGGCGAAGCAGTATTTATATACAAACTATAGAAGCTGTGTTCGGGTAAATGGCGGTTAACCAATACCCTTCACTGTGGGGGTTGAACTCTGCCAAGAGTACCTTTCGTCACCTCGCCTCTTCATTGCATATATGGACTGGATGCTGCAGCGTAGCCGTAGCAGAGAATATTGCAAAGTGGGGGACTTAAGCATTGGTCATCCTCTCTTTACGAATGATTTGGTCATCCTTGGGTGCTCTTAAACCGAACTTCAGCGCGTAGTCGAAAGGTTTGTAGCCGTTTGCGACGATGCTGAAATGAAAGTAAACGTGGACAAATCGGAAGTATGGGTTGTTTCCAGAACGCCTATTCAGTACACTCTGCATGTATTTAAGGTCCCACTGAAGCAGGATAAGTTCAAGTATCTCGGGGTCTTATTCACAAGTTATTCTGTAGAAATGGTCAGTTTGGATCAATTTTGAGAGAGCTTGGTCAATCTGTAATAAGGAATGCCGAACTTAGTGTTCAAGCTAAGTTATCGGGTTTTAACTCGGTATATGTTCCAACTCTCAAATATAGTCGCGGATACAAGCTGCTGAAAAAGGTTCCTTCGAGGTGTTGCTGGATTCACTCGTAGGGATCGAATGCGTATCACCAGAGTACACGAGGCGCTCAATGTTGAGCAGCTACTTCTTCGAATGGAAGGATCTATGCTTTGACGGTTTGGTCACGTAGTGCGTATGTCCCCAGACCGGCTTCCAAGACATGTCATGATTGCTGTGCCATCAAGTTAGCGATCCCTCGGTAGGCCTAAGAATATATGGTTGGATCAAGTCCGACATCTCTCCTGGAGCCGTCTAGGGATTCCTCCTGATGAGTTGAGAGTGCACCTAATCATCCTACCCCTACGACCCTCATAAAGGATTAGCGGGTAAACTATTTCAATGACAAAACGGAGAGTGCTCTTAAGAAGTGTTCTTGAAATCGCATATTTAAAGACCCAGCGAAGCGGGTACAACCAGCTAGTAATTTTAATAAAAAGTGAATTACAAAAAAGAAAAAATGTATGTGCTTAATATATTTTTTGGGGGGATTTTTTTTGCGAAAATGGTCAATTCTGGGGGGATTTCAAATTATTCTGAGGGGAAGTTGGTATAAGCACCTGGCAACACTGCAGCCAGTACAATGGCCACACTCAGTATCACTTAACATGTTGTCTATACGAATATCAGCCATCAAGGTTAGGTTAGGTTGAATTGGCTGCCAGCTAAGAATCGTCAACACACTTAGACCAACAATAGGTCCGTTGTGATACCACGTAGATTATAGGAGAAAGTTTCTCTTTACCTACTCGTTAAACCATTTTGAGCTCTTCTGAAGCGTAAGAGGCTCTTAATATCTGTGTCTATCAGGTCACCTATATCGTTGTAGTAGAAGGCTCCTTAAGGAAGCTTCCTCTGCGGGAGAGAGCCGGGCAGAAGCAACGAAGGTGAGGAATAGCTGACAGTAGTTCTTCTTTCATTGTGTGTATATATTGCACAATAATATTGATCGTCTAGGGACCGCTTTATTTATTTTAATTTTAAAAAGAATGGGAAAAAACGAACATCGTACTGTACCCGTTTAACCCTAATCTGGACTTTAATTTTACATGATAGGGTTCCTCGAGGCAAACTCTGGAGTGTTCTGCAGGAGTATGAGGTTGATGGTTCCTTGTTAAGGGCGATTCAGTCTTTATATACAAACTGTAGAAGCTGTGTTCGGGTAAACGGTGTTAAGTCAATAGCTTTCACTGTGGGCGTTGGACTCCGCTAAGGGTGCGTTTTGTCACCTCGCCTCTTCATATATGTATGATGTTGCAGCGCAGCCGTGTTGGGGAATGTTTCAAAGTGGGAGACCTAAGGATTAGTCATCTGCTCTTTGCGAATTATTTGGTCATCCTTGGTCCAAAAGGTTTGTAGCCGTTTGTGATGATGCTGGAATGAGAATCAACGTAAACAAATCGGAAGTAATGGTCGTTTCCAAAAAAACCCATTCAGTGCACTCTGCATGTTAGTGGAGTCCCACTGAAGCAGGTGGATACGTTTAAGTATCTCGGGGTCTTATTCACGAGTGATGGGAAGAGCAATGCCGAGTTATCCTGTAGAATTTGTCAGGCTGGATCAATTTTGAGAGAACTTGGCCAATCTGTTATAAGGAGGCCGAACTTATTGTTTAAGCTAAGCTATCGGTTTTTAACTCGGTGTATGTTCTAACTCTCTGTTATGCCGAAGGAATAAGATCGCGGATACAAGCTGCCGAAATGAGGCTCCTTCGCGGTGTTACTGGAATAACTCGTAGGGATTGAGTGCGCAACACTAGAGTACGCGAGGCGCTCAATATTGAGTGCTACTTCTATGCTATGATCTATGCTTCGATGGTTTGGTGACGTAGTGCGTATGCCCCCAGACGGGCTTCTAAGATGTGCCATGATTGCCATGCCACCAGCTAGGCGACTCCCCGGTAGGCCCAGAAATAAATGGTTGGACCAAATCAGACACCTCTCCTTCAACGTGAAACCTGGAACCCAAGGCATAATCGAGGGTTTCTTTTTTTTTTTTTATCCATCACAGAGCACACAGAACACTACGTTCTCTGAGTGTATACTCTCAGTATCGTTTTACACAACAGATGTTTGTTGCGCGACTAAGGATCATCTACCGATTTTGCATCTCATAGACTACTTCAAATAAACAAAATAAATATTATTATTGATCAAAAATCAATGAATAAACGCAATTTTTAAATTGTAATCGTGGTAAGCTAAAATAAATTTCATTGCATAGCTCATTAAAAGTGCATATACACCTGGTAATAGGCTCATTCCTACCATAATTGGTTCTATGCCTTTTGTCGAAAAGTAAATTTCTTACCCGGAGAGATCTCTGGGGAGCATATATATTTATAAGAAAAACCAAATCAGGTGAATTTATGTGATAATTAATTATGTCGCGGATAAATATGACGGAAGATGCCTTACGCCTGAAACTTAAGGTTTGCAAGCCAATTAATTTGCATCTTTCATCATAATTAGGAAGTTCGTCAAACACGTTCAATTTACGGACAGCATATCTCGTGAAATTCTTTTGAACTCTTTCGAATCTAAGCTCTTGAACACCATAAGGTGAATCCCAAATGATGGAAGGGTATTCTAAATAAGGCCTGACCAACGAACAGTAAATAGTTTTAAGACAATAAACATCTCTAAAGTCTTTGCTATTTCGTTTAAGAAAGCCTAACAAAGAGTTAGACTTAGCTATGGCGTAATCATAATGTAATGAGAAATTCAATTTAGTGTCAAATATGACCCCGAGATCCTTAACTTCATAAAGACGAAGAAGTTTAATATCGTTAATAAAATAATCATAAAAAAGCGGTGCTGTAATGCGGTACGCTGTAAAGATCTTACATTTGGAAATATTAAGCTCTAAAGTATTATGTATACACCATTCAGACAACCTGTATATATCTGACTGAAAACGAATGCAGTCAGATGTATTTTTTATGCGTGCAAATAATTTTAAATCGTCCGCGAATTTTAAAATCTCACAAAAATTAAATATACCGTGAACATCATTTAAAAACAAAATAAACAGCAGCGGGCCCAGATGACTACCTTGTGGAACGCCAGATGTTACTTCTATTACGCGAGATGTAAAACTATCGACCTTTACCAATTGCCTTCTATTACTTAAATAATTGGAAAACCACATCAGCATTGAAGAGTGGAAACCCAACGATTTAAGTTTAGCCAAAAGTAAAGTGTAATGTACTCTATCAAAAGCTTTAGTGAAATCAGTGTAGAGTACATCAACTTGTAAACGATTTTCAAAACTGTTAAATATATAATTAGTTAATAAAGTTAAGTTCGTAGTACATGACCTACCACGGACAAAGCCATGCTGATTATTGGAAATAACTTCTTTAACCGCGAAAAAAAGCTTATCTTTAACAATACTTTCAAACAATTTAGGTATTGCAGAAAGCTTTGATATAGGTCGATAGTTTTCAACTTTATGTCTCAAACCGCTTTTAGAAATTGGGGTAATAAAAGAGTATTTCCATTCGCTAAGAAAATCTCCAGTCATGAGCGACTGGTTAAAAATAATTTTAAGTGGATGAAAGAAGGAGGATATACACTTTTTCAATATTACTGCAGGGACGCCATCAGGGCCAGGGCTGCTGTTTAGTTCCAGTTTCTGCAGCGCGTTTATTACGTCTTCATCCGAGAATTGCAACACACCAATATCCAATAATTCGTTAATATTAGAGTAATGGCTCATCGTTGACTGGATTCGAGACTCATTATAAACCAACTCAAAAAAGTTGGCAAATAAGTCACAAGTTCCTTTCAAATCTGTTGAATTTACATTTTCAAATTCCATAACCTTCGGCAAGCCTGAGGTATTTCTTTTTGAGTTAATGTAATTCCAAAATGATTTACCATTACTCTTTACCGAAAACTCGACGGACAAGACGTATTGTCTATATAAAAATCTATTTAAGAACTCATATTCTTTTCGGAATCTCAAAAAAAGTTCACGATTAGAGTTCGTTTTATTCGAAATATAAGCTGAATAAGCTTTTCTTTTTACATTTCGCAAATTAACCAATCTTTTATTTGACCAAGGAATTCTAAACCGATTATTATGACGCGTTTTAGGTACAAATAACTCAAAACCAGAATTGATTTTTCCCATAAATACATCGTAATTACCCTTTATATTGGGGGTGCTCAGCAGTGCATCCCAATCAAAACTGTTTATATAATCCGAAAGTGCAATAAAATTGGTCTTAGCAAATTTGTAAGCTAACGCGGAATCATTATTTATACTTTGATTAGAGTAGCTTAAAAATGTTATTTCTAAAAATAAGGCTTTGTGATGGATTTTATTGGAATCAATAAGATCCAAAGCTTCCGAAATATTAAAATTAATTTCGTTATTCAAAAATATTAAATCTAAAAT
The DNA here is from genome assembly GCA_945910035.1 of Brachypalpus laphriformis. NCBI lineage: Eukaryota > Metazoa > Arthropoda > Insecta > Diptera > Syrphidae > Brachypalpus > Brachypalpus laphriformis. Next base: position 44,653,474 of record OX246753.1, read on the forward strand.
TCTATTTAAACTATTCCGAATATTGTTTAATTGAAATAAGTTTAGAGATAGAAGACCATCGATAACCAATTGCTCCCATTCATGATTAACATTGAAGGGGTTTAAATTTTCATCACCATCCACATTCTTCCAAGTAACATCACCAATATTGAAATCTCCCAATACACAAGGTAATTGAGAGGCACCAAGACGAGTAACGACACTACTAATGTTATCAATGTGCTTTTGATACACACTGGTCACACTATTCGGCGGAACGTAAGAGACAAAAATAAACAATTGATAACGAACGTCATCAGCAAAATCAATACACACACACAACTGTTCAACTTCAACCGTTCGATGCTTTAATATAATTTCCCGGCTGAGAAAGTGAGATGAGACAGCTATTAAAACTCCCCCACCACGCTCCTCAATAGATCTACATCGATCATTCCGGTAAACCACATATGACTGGTCAAAGATTTCAGTCGAGAAGATGTGTGGGTGGCTGGAGAGTGCAGCGAAAATCTCTTTTAATTTACTTCTCATACCACCAATATTCTGATAGTAAACCGAATATTTAACAGAGGTGCTTGGTTGTCGCAGCTGATCAATGTTTATGTTTTGATCACTGCTGCGGGTATCAAAAACCTCAATGTTGCTTCTCTTTAACCATTGGGCCAGCACAACCGATCTTACAGTTCGCAGTGCACTTGGACCCCAAACATAAAAACGTATCATAAACAACTACAGAATTAATGCACGTAAATAGAGGTGAGTGTAAATTTTAGAATGAACACCCAGTTAGGGATCCTTTTTGCAGAGCTCTCCAGGGATGCCCAGTAACCAAATGGACATGATATTTGAAAAATTCTTGTGTAATTTCCACATTGAGCCAAAGTGACAAAGGAAATACCAGAAATATATGCAATTGAACATAAAAATGAAATAAAAATGTACACTAAACCCGGATGAGGGTTAAAAAGGTTTAATCCAAAACAAATATGATGGAAACTTTAAGAGAATCTGCGCTATCGAAAACAATAGTTAAAATGTGGATAGCCGAATTCAAATGTGCACGAGAAGCATTGAAGACGACCCACGCTGTGGAAGACCAACAATCTGAACTACAAAGGAAAACACCGGAAAAATGTATGATCTGATCATGGAAGACCGCACATTGAAGATGATGAAGATAGCTGAGATTATCGGCATAAAATGCACCAAAACATAATTTAATAGGAACTGGGGTTATCCAAGATTTTTGAAAGATGGGTTCCGAAACTGCTTTTAGTTAAAAAAAAAAAACAGTTGGCTGACGATGTTACGCGAGTGTCTGGAGTGTTTTAAACCGACACATAGAATTTTTTTTAGTGAGATTTCTGAGGAATTTGGTTCACCACTATACCTCTGCGACCTTCTTCTTCTTCTTCCTTTTATCAGCGAGGCCATGATCCGAAAACAAGGGATCACAACCCTCCCACTTCACCGCATTTCTACTGATCCGCATGTGGGGTTCGCCTATTTGACCTCAGAAAATATCGGCAGGCCTGCCGATTTTGGATCACTCGGTTACTGAGGCCAATGAAATGCCGATGTCGTCGCATTTGTCTGATCCAGGCGTTTATAGGCCTGCCTTTCCTACATCGCGATGTCTTTGGAACGTGCATTGATATTGCCTTCTTAACTGGGTTCAAATGATCTCTTCTTTGAACGTTTCAATACCAACTGAGCCGATCACGCTCTATTTTTTGTACGATGGTTTCCTTGATGTGAAAGCTTCCACGGATCTTCGAACTTCTTATTCGATCAAGCTTGGTCACTCCTGCTGTCATGCGAAGCATCTTCATCTCAGCTGCCGTTAATTTACTCTCATACTTTTTGTACATCGTCCAACATTGTGAACCGTATGTGAGCGCTGGACGTACAACTGCGGTGTAGAGCCTTCCTTTCAACTTAGGGGGCATTTTTCCGTCACAGAAGATAGCGGAATTTTCTCGCCACTTCATCCACCCTACGCTTACACGATGATTGATGTCGTCATCACAAGTTGCTTTGCTATTGATCATAGATCCCAGATATTTGAACTTTTCGCACTTGGGAAGCACTGTTCCATTCAAATAAATGTCTGGAATAGGCCTGAGTGGATCAGAGAACGGGCAGCACAAGTACTCTGTCTTTTTTGAACTAATGCGATACCCATTTCCCTCCAAAACGTCCACCCACACATCAAGTGCTCGTTGCAGGGATGTAGGATCCTCACTTATGATGGCTCCATCGTCAGAAAAGAATAACTGATGTACCTTGGGGTCCATCACTTTACCTTCAAGCAGATAATCAAGGACCGTAATAAAGAGCAAAGGACTTAAAACGCTTCCCTGGTGTACCCCGACTTTGATTGGAAACTCTTCGGTTACTCCAGCGGGGCATCTTACTTTTGTCTTTGCTCCTTCGTACATGTCCATAATCATCTGTACATAGGTTTCTGGAACCCCTCGATGTCTTAGCGCCACCCATATCAGCTCTCGTGGTTGTCTGTCGAATACCTTTTCAAAGTCAACCAATACAATATGCAAATCCCTTAAGGAATCACGATGTTTTTCCATTATGATCCTTATACTTTGGATTGCATCTGTGGTTGATTTACCCGAGACAAACCCGCACTGATCATCAGATAGCCGAATTATTTTTCGCAGTCGGCCACCTAATACCCGCTCAACGATCTTCATGGTGTGTGACATCAGCTTGATCGAACGGTAGTTATCACAATTTCGCGTATCACCCTTCCCTTTGTATACAGGGAGAAGGTAACTTTCCCTCCATTCATTCGGCATTGGATCACCTCTCACGAATTTGGAGATGAGAATTCTGAGCCATCTGAACCCGATATCTCCCATCTTTTTCCAGAACTCAGAGGGTATTTCGTCTGGCCCAATCGCTTTTCGTTTTTTGGAGTATTTGACCGCCTCACTAACTTCTTCGACTGCAATGTCGGGTATTTCTTCACAGTTAGGGGTGGCTCTTGGAAAGTATAGCCGGGGAAACTGTTCATTCTAAAGCTCTTCACAATACTGCCGCCACCTCTGCAGAATTTTGTCGTCATCCACAAGAAGCTGGCCATGAGCATTGCTAATGAACTTTGGCGAACGAATCTCCTGAGCATTCTTCCTTCTTTGGGCGGCTATTTTGAAGATAGTGGCACTCTTGTTCATATTGTGTCTTCGCAGCTCCTGGATAGCCTGGTTTGCATCAGCAACCGGGGAAAATATTTTCTCCAGCTCCCGATACAGGCCCTCCGTACTCTCTGCTTGAAGCTGAGCGCACTTCTTCTTCGCTTTTTTCTTGCAGCATCTGTATTCCATTTCGAGGCGAGCTTTTTCGTCACTATTATTAGAGGGGCACTTTGACCAAGCTTTGAAAGCCGCTTTCTTCTCATTTATCACTTTCTTAGCCTCATCACTCCACCACCATGTTTCTTTGGCGTGTTGATGGTGGCCTTTTGAAGCTCCTAGCAGTGATTTGGCCTTCTTTAAGCAAGTTCGCTGTAGGGAATCCCACATATTTTGTGCTCTGCACTCTTCATCCTCAGCTCCGTTGATGGTGTGAGAGAGGTAATTCTTCATTACGAAAACAAAAGCCTCGCCTTTTTCTTTGTCCAGATTGTACCACTTGATTTTCTCAGAGACCCTTGTTTGTTTGCTTTTCTTTGGTGTTTTCATAAAAATTTCTGTTAGCAGGAGACGGTGTTGTCGAGCGATTGCCTCTCCCAGGATCACTTTGCAATCTTTTACCCGAGGCTTCATGAAACTGGCTACCAAATGGTAGTCAATCTGAGTTTCATCTCCACCACTGCTGTAAGTGATCAGGTGTCGGCTTTGTTTGATGAACATGGTATTTAACACGATAAGACCGTGTGATTTGCACATGCTTAGGATGTCTTCACCAGGAAGGTTCCTGGTGCCATATCCTAGTCCTCCATGGCAGTGTTCATAGTCTCCGTTTGATTTCCCGACATGTCCATTCAAATCTCCTCCAACAAACAGAAATTCTTCCTTTGGGATGTCCTTAAGGAGATTGTGGAAATCTAGCCAAAATGCATCTTTATCTCTCTGAATGTACCCATCGTGGGGAGCATATGCACTGACAATATTCCACACCTCTCCTTGTATTACTAGTTTGAGAGACATCAAACGGTCGCTGGACTTCGAAATGCTTAAGACGTTTCCAAGTAGCTCTGCCGCAAGGATGATACCGATTCCGTTCCTAGCCTTTTCCGTTCCGTAGTAGAACATCTTGTAATCTTTTGTCCTAACGTCCAAGAAACGCGCCCGATTCCCGGTGTTTTTCCATTTCGTCTCTTGGACACACAAGATGTCCACCCGCCTTCTATTCATCATCTCTTCCAGCTCGTAACTTCGACCGGTCATGCTTCCAACGTTCCAACTCGCGACCCTTAAATTGCGTCCAAACTGTTTCATTATGTTGCTAGCCCCCGGAATCCGTATAGCTCTGACCCGAACATTTCTGCTCGGTCCAGGATCAGTACCATGCACAGCAGTGGTAGTGCCTGGCGGGGTAGTGCCTTTCCTTTTTGCAAGTATTATCACTATACCTCTGCGACCAAAGAGCAATAAAAAGAGGTGGAGAAGGTCTGGATCATCATGGTTGATTATCTTGCCAAACAACTAAGTCCAATTACTACCGTGGTTTTGCGTCAACTGAAAGAGCAAATAAAGAAAAACACGTTCAGGAATGTTGAAGAAAAATATCTAAAATCCATAAATGCGAGATATGGAGTATGCACCTCCCTAATCACCTGATCTGGCTTCGTGTGACATTCATCTGTTCCCCAACCCAAAAAAAAGCATTTCGTAGAACAGGGATATTCGAATAAAAGTGTTTAAGCTGCAGTAAATGTATTTTTTGAAAGCCTCGTGAAAATACTTTATAATAATTACTGTTTCTTTCGCTTAAGAAACCAGATGGAAGAAGTGTATTGAGCTTAAAAGGGATTACATTAAAAATGAAAGCAATTTGTAAGCTCACGAGTTTCCTTATCAGTCTATGAATTTTTCAATACAACTTCGTATATTTCAAGGAATGGCAACTGTACCCAAGTAAATAAAAGACCGAAGTTTGCAGTTTCCGTCTGAATTCTAAGCTTGCATCCTATAAATTGAAAGTGATCTTTAACGGCGGTGAATCGCAGCCCAAATCAAAAGTACCTATAAGTGGGCGCTCAATGGATGATTTAGCTGCTAAACCCAAAAAATTGCCGATACGAAATTTGTTTCCTTACTCGTTAATTTAGCAGAACAAACTGCCACTACATGATGTCCTAAGGTAACCAACTAGACTTAAGTGACGAAAAAGAACTATGAGCATGGTCACGGCAATAGTCTCGACTAACTCCGGTTTGAATGATCGATAGCTTGATGAGTGGACGCGTAGTCATGGTCTGATTGCTGTCGTAAATCCTACGACACACTTTAAAAATTCAACTTGCTCCGAAATACATTAGCACTACCCAACTGCATTGGATTCACCAAGCGGCAGATTTCAAGCCATCAAGTTGAAACTGTGGAACTGAGTGACAAACAATAATGCACATGGTTACAAAATGTCCACGAAGAAGTTATCCTGAAGATCAAACTGACTTCAAAGAAGTACCACCTAGCGACATTGACTGCCTTAAAAATTGTAATCCTAATTAGAAAAATGAAAAGACGTATGTACCTTTTACGCTTAGACGATGAACCCAAAGCTAAAAAATGTTAAAAAAAATTTTTAAATCCACCTCCTGACATGCAAAAATTCTGCCATTAAAAATGCCCTTTTTCAATCAGCATTCATATTATTGTGAAAGTCATAAGAAGTAGTGTTGGCAAAAAATATAGGAATTGATATCTACTCTTATTATTAGGGTCACGCCCACATTTTAGAAACATTTTCTTTAAAAATCAGATTTTAATGAAAACTTTGAAAATCAAAGGCAGTAAGTACATTTCAAATGAAAATTTTCCTTTTTTCTTGGATAGAACAATTTAAATCCACCCACTGACACACCTACTTTTTGCAAAATGGTCCTGTTTCAGTCATTAGTAGAGCGCCGTGGCGAAGTGGTTTTTTTTTGTCGGATCACTGCGCGTAAGGTTCCATGTTCGAGTCCCAGAAAACACCAAAAAGTTTTTTCACGGTACCACCTCTTACGAACATTTGACAAATATCCGAGAGTATTTGTTGTTACGAGAAAGCTTCTCAAAAACAAAAATACCCTTCGGATACGGCACAAAACCGCAGGTCCCTTCCATTCGTGCAAAAATATAACGCACAGAACGCATTCGAAGTTTGTAGGAATGGGCTGCGGTAAAGTTCAGAGTGAGATAATTACCTTATGCACTAATAGTCTTACCAACTGTCAAACCTATGTCAAGTATCAAGTAATAATAAATGTTCCCTTATAATCATAACAACATTATAGGTACCTTAAACTGAACAATCATTTCAAGGACACATTTATTTTAAATGTCACCGGACATTAAAATGACGCGTGTCTACACGTTCTTTCGCCATAATAAACACCTACAGTGAATAGTGTGCAAATGGGCAAATAATAACAGCGTATATGACGTAAACGACAGCAATAATTGCAGATCCAATAAATTGTAAGCACAAATGCAGTAATAATCCTGTGTGTGCTTGTTAAGGCATTTGCACTATTGGTCGATGGTGCTGAATTTGAGGGTAGGCGCAGGAAAGCATGTCACGTTAAACATGGTAAACAGCAAACAAACGTTGCTGGAAATTGCGCTAATACGTGATACAGTTTTGATTAATATCCTTTTACATGGCAAGGTGCACCGTTTCGAAATGGCGATAAGGATGTTTGACTTTGATGGTAGCTTTCACGTCTATGATGGTTTATGCTTTGATTTGGTTTTTGCTGGGACCAGAACAAATATGTCCGCGGCTAAACAAAATGGAAACCAAGGATAACACCTCTGAGGTTGTAGCGTCAACAGATTCAAAGTATTATAGAAAGACATCTACTGTGCACTCGTTTTTGAATCTGACTGTATGGCGTTTGACAAAGACTCGAATGCTGATGGAGATTTTCCCTGCTAAGAACTTATTCCACCTTGAATCTTTCATATGCACTCTCTGTCATACCTTTGTAAATTGAATTCCCTGGATGGCTGTTTTCAATTGTATTCCTGATTGTGTTGTGGTCAAACTATCAGACGAACATGGCAGTTGAATGGCGTACACCGTTGCATCTGCAAGGATATGACTTCCTTTGTAAAGGCAAATGGATTAGGTAAATGAGTTTTGCTTTTCCGTATCTCTTTCCACCACTGATGCTGAGGGCAGAATAAAATTTCTCTAAAGGTAGTGATGCCACAAGTCAGAACTTAACAGGAATGCTCCTTAAAAGGTCATTGTGTCCAATGACAGCACTTGGGTATGCGTATCAGTTAATTGGGCTCATAATTACAATGAATGGGAGTGCCTTGCCTTTTTGCTGAGGTTAATTTGTTTTCTTTTCTACATTCCTAGGGCAACCCCGGCAAGAAAAAAAAAGGACGACCAACAAACGAGAGACCTATTAATTATACTTTGTCCAGTTAACCTCTTGAATTCAATTACCGGGAGACCCCTCTTAATAGGGATTAAATGTTATTCAGTATTATGGTCAGACAAAGAAAGAAAAAAAACTTCCATAAATCTCTTTATGAGACGGCAAATTGGCCTAACTTTGAAGTACTTATGTACAAGGAGACGGTTGTTCAAGCTATTAGGGTTGCCCTCATTATTCTGTTTTACTCGAATACACGCAGGCTTTTGCGAGTAAAATGTGAATTAGATATGTTGAAAAATTATGGAATTTCTAGGTTTTATTTTTTATGCAACAAAGAATACAACGAGATAATTAAACAGGAGGTTTGGCCAACAAAGTAAATAATTTTCTCACTTTTCCTAAGACCAAGTATCTACACTATGAAAATAGAACTAAAATTGTTATAGACTTATTCCTTTAAATTCAAAGCAAAATACGGAAAACTGAGTAAGCTCTGCATGTATCCCCTTTTAAAATAAATCGACATCCTTGCCAGCGATGGAGTTGTAATTCGGGTCACTTTTTCAAATTTATTTCTTTTTCTCGAATCCTTACTCTTCCACCATCACACTCATGCTGTGTGGCAATGATTAATGAAGAAACATGCTGCAGCGTACGTGATACACTGGATTCAATGAGGTTGAAAATATCTATGTTTGTTACGATGAAAACGTTGATTTGACCTTTAATTTTTTAAGCTTCTATTAATATTTTATTTTATAGGAGAATGACTAGATATATGTATGTACAATACATACGCAGGTAGGCATTATGATCTAATGCACATGGTTCATAAAAGTTTTTAGAACTTCTCTGGGTGTAGGGATTCACAGATTAAGAATCTATAAAAAGCTGTCTAGACATCGTCAAGTATTAAGCAGTGTTATTCGCTCTCAGAGGCACATACATGTATTTACTATCATGTTACCCTACATCTTAGACGATATAATGTGGAAAACCTTAGCTATTCTAACTTATGGTAGCCTCTACCGGGTAAATCCGGGTAACTTTTTTGAAACAAATAATAGTTCCTTGAAGCCAAATTGAGGTGCTTAAACAAAATAAATGGTTCTCTAAAAGAACCACAACTTCAAGTATGAAGAGATTTAAGTATGAACTCGTTTTTCTATTAAAAATTAATTGATAGCTCACTTGTAGTGCGAGATAACTCTAGAGTTCAAGGCCAACATTGATGCGGGAATTCGAGCGTTTTAATCAGAGAATTAAAAAAATGTTATGAAAAATTCTTTAAACCATGCCTATCATTCATAAACCGTTAATGGCGGTCATTTAAAAAAAGAATCAGTTTAGTATATTTTGTTAAACAAGAAAAAAAAAATTAAATAAATATTAAAATAAAAAAGTTATTAAATTCTTAATCCCTCTGGCGACATATGGCGCACGAATATAACGTTCTTAAGTACACAGTGTCTGTATCATATCTATACTGGTAATATACAGACATTACCATAGTTTACCTATGGGTATGTACATATATGCAGACGTCCATTTTGCAACAGCAATTTACGGACTAATCTGGGAACCGAAACAGTCAGCGCTGGCATGTCACCGAGTATAGAATACGACTGGAACGCTGTGAAACGTATGTCTGTATGTTGTGCTGACAGTTTTGCTGAAAAGGCTGAAGGGAGCCAAGGTACATGGCAGTCCTTAAATGTTTGGGAACAGATCGAAGGGCGGAAAAACTCAGAGCTCGCATTGCACCACAATAGGATGCGAAAATTCCAACGTAGGGGGCGGTCATCCTACGTTAACCATATCAATACCCTATGGGCCAGCGTTAATCAATGCGTTTTATATAAAGTGTGTTATGAAGGCACAAAATACCACGTGCTGCATAAGAATAGGTTGTCAGAAAAATTTGAGATCCAAAGCAGTGTACCGTAAAGCTGTATCCTACTATCACTACTGTTTCTCAGTGCGTTATCAGTGTCTTGCTCTGCAGTGCTTTATCGATGGGAAATAATTAAATCTGTGGACTTCTTATATCCAACCTCGAACATCTCGACTAGACAGAAAGTCGAAAAAGTTCAGAACTTGATAGAAAATTGGACGTATGTACATGAATACCTCGAGAAGTAGTGTCATAAACTAAAACACCACCATTTGAATATTCTCCTTGAATGTTGCGTCAGTATTATTTTTTGGGTGCGAAACTTGAAAAGTTATCACCATTGTTACAAGACAGCTGAAGGCTTTGTAAATCGTTGTCTCAGAAACGTATTGCAGATATTCTGGCAAAGTCGCGTAAAAGGACAAGATACCAAATTTAGATACATCAACTGATCTAAATAACAGTGACGGGAAATATTTTTCCTCCAGATTGAGTCCGAGAAAAAACTGAAAAGGCCACGATAGTTCAGTGCAACACTTTGAAAGAGTCAGGTATTCGATCATTAAATGAGAACTGAGTGTAGACAACTTGGAGTTCGTTTTTTTGTGCTGAAATGAAGAAATGATTTTCCCACTTATTTTTATTTATTTTTTTTACTTTGATGAGAAATTTACCAGGAGCATTCACAAGTTAGACTGGCATAGCATAGACTTACCAATTCAATTCTTGGATTATAATGTGTAATAACGTGTTATCAATGGGCAAATAGAGGGATGTGCCGTCAAATTTGTCAAGTATGGATCGGATGTGCCATATAAGCGTTACTTCAGCAGACTATCATATTCAACAATCCTTCGCACGTAATGTGGCTATATTTGCAATGCATTTCATCCAACTTAAACTAAAACCATTTGAGAAGCTGAATCCGATCACCGAAAAGCTACATAAATCTATTGAGAATGCAAACCCTATCCCACGTGAATTATCATAGAGAATTGTCAGAGGATTGTCATTATATCCGGCATTTCGGGTTTTTTTCACTTTTTTTATACTAAGGAACTTCCTCGAAAGTTCTACACAAGTTTTGCTCATGGATTTGCTAATAATCCCTGCTTTCATACCACAACCACTATCCACTACCGTGCGCAAGCTATACCTAGTTATTTGAATGGACTAGAGGACACATCCTACGCTTCCAATTGAATAGAATTCGCTGCATGGCCAAACAAATCGATAAGTGAATAAATCCAAAGTAATGATTATTCCAATAAACCCGTTCATTGCTTCATTACCCATTGAAGCTGGTAGAGTACATCAGGTCTTATTGAACTGGATCAATTTTGAGAGAGCTTGATCGATCTTTTATAAGAAAGACAGAACTAAGTGTCAAAGCTAGGTCATCGGTGAGCAGCTGCTTCTCCCAACGGAATGACGTATGCTTCGATAATCTGATCATGTAATACGCATGTCCCCAAACCGGCTTCAAGACGTATCGAGATTGTTTTGCTATTAGATAAGCGATCCTTTGATAAGCCTTATAATAAATCAAGTCCTATATCTCTCCTGAATCTATCTGGGAATTCCTCCCACTGAACTGGTGTCAATGTTGATGGATCGAGAAGGGTGGCAAGATCATCAAATAAGTACCAAGTATGCTGAATCCTTTCATTCTATCACATATTGCACAAATGCCAAAACCGACTTAGAAATAGTAAACTGGTAAAACACTACCAAAGGATCTGGTTAGGCATCCTGTAAGATATACATCTAAATTTAACTAAATGCTGTTCAAACAGAGAACCATTTGGAGTCAAAATAAAATTTCGATTCTTCTTCGAACTATGGTTCTACAGAGTAGTCTTGATTTGACTTTTTATAGAAATCAGGCATTCGCACAACTTTAAAATCCACTTTTTGAGTTCTTCTGTGATTCCAAAGTTGATCAAAATGTCGATATCCGAAATGCTCACAAAACCTGATTACTGCCGTGTACGTAACTAAGAAAATTGCGCCCAGAACTCCATCTAAAAAACGTTTTTATCACACCGCCTTCAAAAACCATAAATGACCAACATAGTTGGAAATAATTTAACCACAAATTGCCCACCCTTTTGAAGAAGCAGAATTCAAAGAAAATCATTTCATCCTTTTCTCCGCAGGGTTGAGATGCCAACGGAAATTCGTCGCGCCGCTAAGGGTATGATAACAACTTTTAAATTTAGCTCCAGACGCCTACCTGACAGGCGTTAATATACCGTTAGCAGAGCGACGAAAACGCGTGAGAGTCTAAGCCCACCCGGATAGTGGAGTCCTTTCAACCCGCAAAGCCGGCCGCCCAAGCACTGTAAAGATATAGGTGCCTGCCAAACAACAAACACTTGTCCCTAGCGGAGCAACAAAGTCGTGTAAGCATCTAAACCCGGCGTACAAAAGGGTAAAATCCTTTTAATCTACGAAGCATCACGATAGCGATGCGACGAAATCGCGTAAGAGGCTAAACCCACTCGGAAAGTGGAGTCCTTTTAACCCGCAAAGCGGGCCACCGAAGTACTGTTAGGATATAGGCGCCTGCCAGACAACAAGCTATTACCCCTAACGGAACAACAAAGTTGCGGAAGCGCCAAAATCCTGCCGAAAAAAGGGTGAAATCCTTTTAATCCGCCAAGATCTCATCACTACAGTCGAATACTGTGAACGTCAAAAATAAGTATACATCTCGATTCTCCATATTTGAAACTTAACAGTAGCTATTATTATGCTTCAATCTGAACCATTTGTTGCGAGTAAGGGTAGGACCACGGAGGTAGTATTATTTAAATCTATTCTTTACTCTTAAGCAGGTGACAAGTGAAAGTAAATGAAAAAACTGCAACAAGAATACCAACAAAATTAGAAAAAAATACTTCCTTTTTAAGCGTCAAAAGAAAGTATACAGTCTCAGAAATATACGTAGTCTTCTATTCCCTGTCCTTAGATTGATAAAATACCCGTAAATCTTCCTTTCTCTGATCTCTGAAGTTATCTTGTTATCTTAAATAATATAAAGGCGTGGTTTTTTACAAATTGTTTTAGGTATAAGAAAACAAACAACTCTGGAAACGCGACAGATTGTTTTTTTTTAACGAAGGAGGACAATCGTTGCGAAATTGTTAAAGTATTAAAATTAATCGAAGTCATAATACTGCTAAAAAAATTATTGACAAAAATAAAAACTTGAAGCAACTCCAAGATTTTCCGCGTACTGGTAAACCAAAGTGGGTTTCCACTGCAGAAATTAAATCCGCTGTGCGGGATGTTAGAAAAAATCCAAGTGCAAGTGCAGTAAAAATATTAAAGGGCTTGTAAGATCATCAGGAGTTCCCGTTACCGCAAGTACAATTCGATGAACGCTGCACGCAGCGTTACCGCTATGTGACTTTAGTCGCAATTTGACACTTTTTTGACATAAAGAGACTATGATCCGACTTTTTAAAAAAACACCTCTTTTTGACCGTTTTTACTTTTTTTTGGACTTTTTGAGACTTTTTGTATAAAAAATATTTTTCCAACAAAAACTCGATTTAGTTGCTCATCACAATCGTTCACAACAAAAAGGAAATGGATTCATCACTAAGTATATTACACAAAAAGTCACCAATTATTTATGTTAGTAATATCATAATATTATGCACGCATGTGTACGTTCATTCAACGAATTTCCAGTATGAGACGTGTGCTCTCTTATTTATTATTTATTATATTTTACGTTTTTGTTTTGTAAAATACACGCTTTTATGTAAGTTTCTAAGTTTTTCATTTCCATGGATATAGAGTTCTAATGTCGTTATAATTACACTGATAAATCGGTTGACGGCCTAGATACGTTCCACAAAATCAAACCGTAAAGCGAAATGCAGTATAACGCGTCGTTCTGTTTCATACAAACCCATACAAAATCCATTAGAAGGGTTCCAAGTCTTCAAAAAAATAAACAAAAAAATTGGATCTTGGTGTTTTGCAAACTATGCCGATTTTTAAATTTTTCGAACCAACCTTTACTTTCTAGGAAAATTCACCTTTTGACGCTTCATCAACATCCTCCAATTTAGGATTTTCAAAAATGCTCTTAACCTTTTCATGGATAGTCATTTGACTCATTTGCGTGTTTCTTTTGTTGTTGTCTTCGATCCATAGGATGAGCAATTTTTCCATTTTCTCCATACACTTCTTTTTCGAGTTGATTTTCTACAAATGCTTAAAGATGCAGCTGAATGTACATGCGACTTTATTTTGTCTTTATTATTACGTATTGTTTGAACAGTGGATTCTACAATATCTAATGCTGAACAAATTTGAAAAATCTTCTCACTTGCTTCAATGCGACGTGCTACAACACATCATCTGACTTAGAAACTACGTCTAAAGGGGAAAACCCTTGTCTAGGAAATTCAAACTTAACGATGCCGACATCGACTTTGTTGTGCATTAGTGCGTTGTATAATTTGGAGAGACATACATACTTCTTTGTTATGGGACACACTATCTAAAATCAAGAAAACAACAAGTTCACAAGCTCGCAACCTAAAGTATACAAAGTAGACAACGTGCATAATGTACATAATGTATACATATTCTTGCATTGTAAGAACATTTTATTTTGTTTTTTTTTTTTGGTCGCTGTAACGAAAAACATTGGCCGTAAAACGGAAACCTCGCCGTATAGCGAGGTATGAGTGTATTTGTTTTTGTTGCAACTTTTTTTTTGCTCCGTGGCCATTGTTTGCGACTTTTTCAGATTTTTCAGCAGCAACCCTGGCTGCACGATAATGGACTATTCGGTATAATTTCGCGAAAAAGCCGCACTTATCAGAAAAGTACAATAAACGACGTCTGGACTTTGTTCAGAAAGATAAAAATAAGGATTATTCTTTTTGGAAGAATGTGTTATTTAGTGACGAGAGTAAGTTTAAACTTCGTCGTTAAAAAAAACCGCCGAAAATTTGGAGAGATAAAAATCAAAAATTTGAAGAAAAATATACAAGATCTGGGGATGTATGACGGCAAAGGGATTTGGAACTCTTTGTCTTCAATAAAAAAAGCACAATGAATAAAACAGACTTTCTAAATATTTTGAGGGAATACTTGCCATACAGCGTTGCGAAATTAGGCTTAGATCAATCCTGGTTCTCGCGACATGACACAATCTGAAGCATACCGCCAAATTAGTGAGAGAATGGCTGGTTTATTGTACACCTAAGCAAATAGATCATCACCCACAATCTCACGACCTTAATCAGATAGAGCATTTGTTGGGGCATCTAAACGACATGATTCGAAAGGAGGAATAAAGAGCAAGGAGTCATTAAAATCCGTACTTTTAGATAACTATCAAAAAAATTCCATCGGACGTAACTCAAAAGTTGGTGAAGACAATGCCAAGAATATTGGAATCCGTTCTGAAATCAAAAGGAAAGCAGAGAAAGTATTCTTTGTCAATTGTTCGACTTAGATGTGCTCTTTAAATGTAAATGAAATGAGGTTTGAGATGGAAGTTTAATTAAAACTGCAGTTAAGCTTCAAAGATGAAAAATCAAGGTGTACACTTATTTCTCACGCTCACAGTAGGTACAACAACAAAAAAATTGTTTACGACACAAGTACCTTAACAGTTCACTTACTAAAGTTAGTTTTGTGTTTTTCATAAAATATAACATTTAAATAAAATGAAAAATTGCCCAAACTGGAATGAACAGTCGCCTACGCGATATTTTGGTCGATTGTTCATTTGAGAGTTTTGGGCCATTATTCGCGGAGCCAACTGGAATATCATAAGCTTTCATAATCAAAATGTTTAAAGGCCACGAAGCACTAAACCTTACGCTACATTTCATATTTAGTGTTACTATTAGCAGATTAGCTCTCAAGGTGGCAAATTTACGGGTAGAGGATTAGAAGCTTAAAAAGAATGGAAAATTCAATGCTCGCTCCGAGTCTGTGAAAATCCAACGAAACGAGTCTTCAAATCTTCTTAATTACTTCTCACTTACAAAATGATTACGAAATAAGATTCTGTTGAATCACTTCCCAACATTACCACATCGAATTCAATCGAAATAGCTTTCCATCCAATTTCTCCTAAGGAGTATCTCATTACACACGAAAATAAAATCAAACAGAAATCTCCTAATAGTCTTAATTCCAAGGCGACAAGAAGATATTTCTAACATCAAACCCTGTCAAAAGCACTTACACTCAAACCATCTTCACCTAATGACGCTTATTTCTTCCAACAATGGATAGAGCAAAGAAATTCCACAACCTTGTCATAATACCAGCCACCCTTCACCGTATAGTGCAGAGGCAGACCACCACCTACCTACCCTAGAAGGACGTTTCAAAATAAATTAATTGAGCGAAATTTTAGGAGGTAGTCATGTTGACAAATCCCCATTTAAAATTGGTCCTGTCAATTTCTCTTTCATAAAAGAAATTAAAATTTTCTCTGTGAATTGAATTTTAGAAAAGAGAAAGGGGGATACTTTCTTGTAGAGTAGCCGTGGTATTTTGGTATGCGAAGCTGGTCCGCTTTTTGTTCGTCAGTGATTAATTAGAAGCAAAATAACAATTGTTCTTCAGTTCGGAAGGAAATTTGTACCCTAATTAGGGAGATTTTTGCTTGTTGTACGACAACATGGCTTTCAAAGAATCTTTTTGGTATTTTTTTAATTAGAGGGTGGGAGGGAGGAATTTATTCCGTTGAAACTGGAAAAATAATAGAGACCTGGTTATTAATATTAGAACCATTCAGTGTAACCTGCTAACTGAGATGAGAAAGTGGGTGAAACTTTGCAAAGATTGCGTTCATTTAATTATTCAAATGAACTCGGAGATGCATCTAGGGCTACAGTATGACGGTCAAATAAGTTATATTTACTGGGCAGGGAGTGTACAGCTATGGTTTTGCAAAACAATGAAACTACATTTTCTTAGAAAAAAAAAAATGACACTGTAACAAATATAATACTTTTGTTCTGCAATTCCTTAATACAAAAATTGCAACAACAACGTGCAGACTTCTTCTTGAATACAACGAAACTGCCGAACATATTTCGTGCGAATGTCCTGCCTTTGCTCGGTCCAGAGGGAAACATTGTCAGAAACCTGGGGGGCTACTGTGCACTTCGCCGCGGATTGCAGAATTTGCAATTCATTTAGTTCAGTTCGCAGCGATAATGGCAATTATGCAATACGATTGCTTGGAATATCGTCTTTCCAAATATTTCCATACATATATCCCGTGATATTTTCGCAAACGTTTCCATTTACCTGTTAAAGTGTCATGGAAAGAATATACCTTATTTGAAAAATGTGCTTAAACACTGGTGGATGATTGGGGCAAGGTGCTCCAAAAAAATTAAAAGAAAATATAAAAGATATCTTTGTATTTTTCATTTATTTACAGTTTCAATTTAAAATCCACCGCCAACAACCTTTGTCATAAAATAAATGTATGGCATTTGAAGTCGACCGAATGACATTCGCATTTACATTTGGGGGTGGCAATGGTGTAGTGGTAACTTCGTCAATTGCCACGCTAATGGTTCATGGTTCAAATCCTGATGTCAGCAAGCATTTGCTTATTTCTCGTATATATAAAAAGTCAGTCCGTTCATTTGCGAAAGCTTGTGTGAACACTACTGCGAAGGCATAACACTGGCAGTAGCTTGCTCATGTGGCTAGAAAAAATGTTGATGGTGATTTGCCCTTGACATCGGTTATCGGGAAAAAAGTACAAAACTGCATCTTGCAGCGAAGTTCACAGTAGCCCCCTGCGTTCATCTCCCCATAAGACATCAACAAATTCAGCTCAAAAATTTCAAAATTTAATGAACTTGATTTTAGCTAGGACACAAACGTATGCAAAATGTCTTTCAAAAAGATAGCACAAACATCTCAATGATGTTCAAGTGCTTAACTTGGCAATTTGATGACGCGATCACCCTAATTTATCATTAAAGGAAGGTTTTCGAAAAAACAAAAAAAAATTCTAAATTTTCTCGCACCGCATCGATTCCATTCAACATTCATTATTGTGTTACCCTGTTCAAATGCTATGAAACAATGCAGCAGCTTTCTCACAATAAATGTATATACAATGTATGTACCTAAGAGAAGGCGTTCTAACTAACTGGTTTTAGATAATCCACCATTTCATGGATGCTAGCTAATTTAATAATATTTAGCATGAAGCTTCAGTCCGGGGTTGACCTAGGCCTCAACCAATAAACCTCTCCAACCATCCCGGTTACGGGACAGCTGCCCCCACTTGCGGATGCAAAGTTGGATGAAGTCCCACTCCACTTGTTTGCGTCACCTACCGCGACGCCGTCCTCTACTGCGTTGTCTATCTGGGGTGAATTCGAAGATTTTCTGGGCTGAGACGTTGGGTTCCATCCACTCTACATGATCCAGCCACTTTAGACGCTGCATGTAAACTCTTCTGGCTAAGTCGATGTTCTTCTATACTTATGTCCTGTATCCCCTTGTGGGTCCTAGGGCCTCTACTACTCCTACGCGCCATCGTGTACGGTTTCTAACAATGTGTCTGAGTTCTCCCCAACTTTTCCCTAACTGCCGTGCCTCTTTCTTGACTGTTCTGCACCATGTTTTCCGCGGACCGCCATGTCTTCTGCCATCCTGAGTTAGAGAGTTCCATTGCATAGCATGGTTCGCTATGGAACTGTCACCCTTTCGGAACGTGTGACCAATCCACTGCCACTTCCGCCGTTGGATGGTTGTGCCCATTGGTTCCTGACCCGTTCTCTCGTAAAGGTGTTCGTTAGAGATACGATTGGGCCAGAAAATCCGTAAGATATTGTGCAGGCACCTATTAGCAAACGTCTGCAGCTTTCTGGTGATAGTAGTGGTCACTCTCCACGTGCTGCAACCATATAGCAGCACGGATTCAACGTTGGAGCGGAACAGTCTTATTTTGGTGCTCAAGCTGATTGCATTGCTGCGCCATATTTTGGACAACATACCAAACGCGGACTTTGCTTCGGTGATCCTGTTGGCTATATCCAGTTCGGTTCCACCATCGGTCGAGATAATACTTCCAAGATACTGAAAATCCTCTACTCTCTCTACCGGTTGTCCAGCAATGAATATTTGAGCCGATAAATTTGTTCCAAGGCTGATAATTTTAGTTTTTGCCGTATTAATTTTCAGCCCGACGACACCTGCCTCCCTCTCCACATCTGCTGTCATTTGGTGGAGGTCCATAATTCTGTGGGAGAGTAAGCATACATCGTCTGCGTAGTCAAGGTGTTTCAGTTGAGATGTAAGAGTCCATCGAATTCCTCCGTTTCCCGTCGACAAAGCTGCATGAAGCACATCACTAATCACCAATAAGAATAATATTGGTGAAAGGATGCAGCCTTGTCTTACCCCACTTTGGATCTCAAATTCCCCAGACCGCCTTCCCCTGTGCAGAACGTGACATTTGGAGCCATCATATGTAGCTTGGATAATAGCAATTAGTTTATCGGGAATGCCTCTCCTGCGTAAGGCACGCCAAATAAACTCCCTGTTGACACTATCGAACGCCTTCTCAAAATCGATGAACAGCAGATGCAGTGGCGATCGATATTCAACGCACTGTTCGATGATAATCCGCAGGGTATTGATGTGGTCGGCACAGGGATCCAGAGCGGAAACTTGCTTGTTCGGCATCGAGTGTGTCTTCGAGATGTTGTTTGACTCGCTCAAGAATGATTTTAGCTTTTATCTTAGCTACAGCAGGCAGCACGCAGATACCCCTCCAGTTTCCGCACTCTATTAAATTTCCTTTCTTAGGAAGCTTGACGATCATTCCCTTTTTCCACTCGTTAGGAAAGCTCTCAACTTCCCAAGCTCTCTCTTTAAGTGGAAGCAGAAGCTTAGCCGATGTTGTTGGTGCTGCTCGTAAGAGCTCTGCTGGAATACCGTCAAGTGATACCGCCTTCTTGGTTTTGAGTGCCTTGATCGCGGTAATGATCTCATATTTACTGGGAGTCGTGGTGCGTATTCGGGAGCTTGTCACCTCGGGCATCTCAGAATGATTTGGGAGCATATCGCTAGAGAATACACGGTTCAAAACCATAGCAAAATGATCTTTCCATCTCTTGAGCTGGTCGTCATCCGAAATGGATGGCAAGGAGCCGTCTAGGCTTTTCACTGGGTGTTGGCTGGAGCTGCGACCACCGGTCAGCTCCTTCGCGATTCTGTAGACGGTCCTGCTGTCGCACCTCCGTGCAGCTTCTTCTGCTTCTGTGGCCAGCGCGTTGATGTAGTTGCGCTTGTCACGTCGCACGCTACGCTGAACTTCTCTCATCTTCATGCGATATAGGGACTCTAGCTTGCTTCTCCCTGCTGCTCGGGTAGCTGCAACGTGAGCTTTCAGATGTTTAAGTTCGTCAATCCGCATTCTTGTGTTGTCCTGGGATCTTCGAACTGCAGCAGTGCGTAGTTGGAGAGTAGCTATCATAAGATGGTGATCACGTGCTATCCCCACATCTGCCCCTCGCTTGCTTCGGACATCCAGGAGACTACTTGTAAAGCGGCGGCTGATGGTAAAATAATCAATTTGATTGGAGGTTGCTTGCCTGGCGTTGGAAACCCAGCTGACTTTGTGGCAGGTCTTATACTCAAACGTGGTGCCACCTATCACAAGGCGGTTGGCATCGCAGAAATCCACAAACCTTTCGCCGGTCTCATTGCGGTTGCCTAGTCAGATTACATGTTTGAACCCTTCGTTGTCGTTGCCTACCTTGGCATTCAAATCCCCCATCACTATGACAATGTCTCCATTTGGTGTTGCGTTGAAGACATGCCGTCTTTTTTAAGAAAAATTAAGAGATTGTAGAAGCTCTCCTTTTCGTCGTCAGACGAACTATTCGTTGGGGCGTAACACTGTATGATGGTGACGCGTCGTACTCTAGTCCGGAATCTGGCCATCATAATCATATCACCATGAGGCTGCCAGGATATATGGCCCTTGTGTGCTGTTGTTGTTAGCAGTAGTCCGACTCCATATTCCCGTGGACTTCCGGATGGTCTTCCAGAATACTTAGAGTAGTACAGTGTTACGCGTTGGGGACTGGTACTCGCCCGCCTCAAACCATTTTATTTCACTTACCACCAAGATGTCCAGTTTATATCGCATGCTTTTTTCCAATTGGAGGAATCTGGCATTGTAATGACCTTTGCTTCCCGAGTCGAGGAGTGTCTTCACATTCCAGAAACCTACCTTTGTCCAGGTACAATAGCCAAAAGTCGTCAACATGTGATCATTCCTTATCCGAGGCATAGTGTCGGTTTCTGTATCAGGCAATATTCGGTAAGGCAGGTTGCTGGCCCACGTTGCCTAGCCTAGATCAAGGCCCTAGACAACCCGCACTTACAATTTTACCCTAAACGTATAAGGGTTTATACGTATAGTTGCCCGGGGACCATCACTAGGAGGTAAAGTAAGCACTTCATCAAGCCAAGTTTTGAGCAGTCAGTAGTTTCCCGATCAATCGCAATGCAGGTCCCCAAAAAAAATAAATGTTCTTCTATAGGCCATACAATTCGGTATTCTATCTTCCCCTCTCAAAGTAACCAAGGGTAACCTCATCCAATTTTGAGAAAGTCCATGCCTCTATGCTATACAGCAGGACTGGGTTGATTAGTGTCTTATACAGAGTTACCTTAGCAGTTCGAGGTATGACTTTGTTAGTCAATTGCCTTCTTAGCCCATAAAAACAGCAATTGGCAAGAATAATTCTTCATTTGATTTCCCCCACTAGTGTCATTGGCGGGGTTTACCATATAGCGTACTTAGACAAACTCATTTACTACCTCAAAATTATAATTGGCTGTCCAAGACGCCGATGTTGGGTGTCCTTTTTTGTAGACAGCAAATATTTTAGTTTGCTTTCATTGACTGCTAAACCCATCTTTGCTGCCTCTATCTCAATACTCGTAAACGCCACACTAACGACCCGCTGAGTTCTTTCGGCTATGTCAATGTCATCGGCGGGCATAAGCGAATAATTGTACAAAGTTATAATAGATAGTACTTCCGGTGTTGGCAGTTTCATATCCGTACAATTTTTTCAAGTATTATGTTAACGAGATGGTTACATTGTCTTAAACCTTTCCTGACATCGAACGATTCGGTGGTATTCTTACCTTCTTTACTGGAATAGCGAGAATTCTCCATTATATTCTACACAAATGGACGTGCTTGACAGGGATGCCGACACCAGGCATAGCTCTGTATAACTCGTCTATACACACGCTATCATAGGCAACTTTCAAATCGATGAAGAGATGGTGCGTACCAATTACAATATATACTCTCGGGTTTCTTCCAAGGTCTGCTGTAGTGTGAATATTTGGTCAATGGTGGACTTTCCTGGTCTGAAACCGCATTGATAAGGATCTATCAGGTTGTCGACGAGCCAGTGCACGTTCCTTACCAACTCATCTTCTCCTGCTTTGAAAAGTTCTGCGGCAATGCCATCGGCTCTAGCAGCTTTTCAAAAATACTATAAGCCAAATTTAAGAACATTATTTTAACCGATTTCTTAGAGTGAATGAAGAATTCTTTGATTAAAATTCAAATATGAATCAGTTGCAAATTACCATCATACACGTTGGTGCTAGCACGTACGACCCTATAGTGCATTTTATTTCGGCTGCTTTCAGATCCCAAAATTTCTTTTAAAAATAACCCAATTTGTAAATTTAATTTCCAAAAATCGCTTAAGTCACTTGAAAATGATTTCTTACCCCGATGCCATGGTTCAAGTAAAATCACAGATCACCTAGAGCGTAGGAGATTTTTCTTATTTTTACTCCAACCCCGAAAACCACTTACTGTAAGTCTCATGTAGCTCATATAGGTGTAGGAAATATTGTGCCCTGGGAATCTAATACCCTACATAGGTTGGCGTATACTTTGAATTGACAAATTGAAGGGAATTTTTCAACTGAGGAATTTGTACAGAGCAAAGAATTTCACCTAGGGATACTCACGTACCTAACATGTGAAATTCCGCTGAACAGACACGATATGATTCAAATGGAAAGGCGATGTTTTCCCTCTCTTTCATGTTCTCGCAAAGAAGGAGAAACTTAAAACGCTTCACCAAAGATCAGCAAATGGTGAGGAAATTCTTTTGCTTCCTAAGAGTACGGTACGGTGTGGTGTTGAATTTCTCCCCTAGGGAAGCTAATAGTGGGTTCATTGCCGAGAACATATGTCAAACGTACACAGTTTTTGACAGGAATCGATACCCATTAAAATTAAAATCGTGGAATAGAGTGTATATGCTTTCACTTAATTCTTGACAATTTGTTCCATATGGGAAATCAAATAGGCCTCAAATTGTACCTTTAATATTTTCAAACAAAAAGTTGCATTTAGTCATTCGTTTCAAGAATTTTGTTCACTGTAGCTACTAAAACAATCTATGAAGTCCACTTGAGCTCATATATTTTTCATTCAAACTCATGTTATTAAAGCTTTACCAAGATAGATGGTTGAGTACAATAAAAAAAAGTCTACGTTCTCAAAGCATTCAACCAAAAAATAAAAAAAAATCTCGAATTGAAACATTATGCAGATTTTTTATTATTTTTTTTTTTTTAACAATCTAACCCATCTACAGATACTCGTACATCAATCGCTCAGAGAAAATAGAAAAGCACATGCTAGGCATCCATAAAACTCAGAAGATAAGGATGGTAGTACTGTAGATGGTAATCTCATGCAATTGGGTTTATTGAAAGTCAAGGCATGATTTGAAAATGCTGTGTGTATGAGGAGGAGAATAAAAAAGGTTGAGGAGATGATACGGATGAAGAGGTAAATATACAACTTGCTGCAAGGAATGATAAATTGAACGGGAGATTGATTTTTACTAGCAGAGGTTTTTATTTTTATTTTTTTGATAGGTGTGTACTATTGAAAGCCATGATGAAGGAAATTGAGTAAGTAAAATGTGCGATTGCTCATGGCCCATCACTATGGCTTTCATTGGCTACCTATAATACACTGATTTTAATCTAAGAAAACATACGGGATTATTTAATGTAGTATAGTAGTGAATTTTTCAGTAAATTGGGCTCTACATGTCGAAAGTAAGGATAATCCCTGCAGATACATAAATACCAAGAAGGAAAAATCTGTAGCAGCACTAAGGAAGACATAAGTGTAAAATGAACGTGTTTTTAAAGATTAAGAGGACTCAAGAGATTTTTGATCAAGTAAGTGTCTCATCATCTCCTCTTGGCAAGCGGATGGGTTAATGGTATCAGTCGAACAGTGCTGTGAACGTACCAAACTCTGTGAAAAGTTTAGTTGCTAACCCTCCTCTCCGGATACCAGGCCGCTTACGGATTTATCCAGGACCTATTTATTCAAGCATTGCTCTGTGTTAACAGATAGACAGTATACTCCAAAACTAGCCTTTGGATCGATTCTGACTCATATAGTAAGATCGCTAAGTTTGACCACTCTGTCAGCTTGGCTTGAACATGTTTACATACATCTGCATCAAGGGCTATCTATACTCCATCTCCATGATGCGAAAATGAAAGGATGTGCCAATGATATTGCAATACACCTGGAAGAAATAGAGGGCATTTCTTATGAAAGTACCCAGAGTGTACGAGGAGTGAGATCGATGCACCAAAAACCGAAACCGTACTAGTGAGCAGCGACAAGTAGAAAGGGACAATGACGATCAGGGTAGGCGAGCATAATAACATCAAACCGGTCATCACATACTTTGGTGTGATGATTGATGCTAGGTTCGTTTACAAGGAATATCTCAAAAGATTACCCAAACAACACAGAAGGATACTTCTATCTGGGGTGGTGCAGTCCATCCAATGTGTGCCACACCAAGAAGCATAATATAAACTGCTAACCAGCCTCGCGAAGTAATACCTAACGGCAGTCCCGCGAGGAGAGTGGTAGAAGTGTGCAGGGTGTAGATTAATACGTAGCTGCATTCCTGGCATCGATTATTCGGGCCGGGCTTGCGCATCGTACATGCTAGTAGCTCGGGCTACTAGTATCTTTCGAAGATAACCACATCCATTGGCGCAACTAAAAAAACAGTTTGAGCTAAAGCAACGTCAATCGAGTCTTACGCAAGGGGGATCAAATCCGTTAACCGATTATGTGGACTCAGGGTGTGCTATGCGTGTCGGACGGTGTCATTGAGGGAATGCTACAAGATATTTTGATTAGCGAACTATAGAGAACCTACGGTGTCAGGATTCAGGGACACCGGACTTCAGTCAAATATATTTGGCAGGAAGAAAGACAGCGAAGCGTGAGAGAATAGCAGGAGTGATAAAGCCAGTCCCTGAAGGGAAAATAGACCTATCGACTCATACCAAATATACAAAAATGAATGAACTGGCGCGGCATCACGGGGATGTCGATTTTGATCTCAGCCAACTCCTGGCTGGACATGATTGCTTTCGAGCGTATTAAAAAAAGGTTTAGGCATGATGAATCTCCCATATGTTTAAACTGCAGAGAGATACAAATTTGAGAAATACCAACTCCTGAGAATATTGTAAGTCATATGATGGCATCGAGCGCATTAGATGATACGGTGAATCAGGTTGCAGCAATAGTCCTGAAGGAACGGCGAGTGGAAAGACTCAGAAAGAGAAATAACCAAAACCAATCCCAGACGACCTTTCGTACAGAATTAGGATCGGCAAACGCCAATCTGCCTAATTTTCTACGTCAACGCATTGTATTTATCAAGCTGTAGGACGACACTCTTTCTACGTAATCCTTGAAGTGGAAGTACTAAATAGTCCTCAACGCAAGAATAAGTGAAAAAGAAGTATTGTTCATGAACGGGTCCAAAATGGACCATAGATCTGAGTCTGGAATCATCAATGAGACATCTGGCGCTAATCCACCGGTCGGCCTAGATATAGGCGACCGGGTCAGCCCCTAACTAGATATGCATATAATGAAACTGTTTTAAGAACAAATTCAGTCATACTATACTTGATCTGGAATGCCGGACTCACCCTCAGTCTTTTTGACTTTTTATAGAATTGAAGATTAGCGTACAGTGCACTGAATTAGTCCTTGGTTAGTAATAGGCCGAATATCTTGAAGCATTTTCTGATTTCTATATAATGCAGGTGAAGCTAGCCTATCTGTATATAGATATATATTTCCGACAGATCTGTACGTACGTAGGTTTCTGAAACCCCTCGATATCTTAGCACCGCCCATATCAGATCTCGTGGTTGTCTGTCTAATGCCTTTTCAAAGCCAACCAATACAATATGCAAATCTTTCAAGGAATCACGATGTTTTTCCATTGCAATCCTTATACTTTGGATTGCATCTGTGGCTGATTTACCCGCGACAAACCCACACTGATCATCGGATCGCCGTATTATTTTTCGCAATCGGCCACCTAATACCCACTCATCGATCTTCATGGTGTATGACATCAGCTCGATTACGAGCTACGGAAACATGAAACAATATAGGTATACCACGAAACAGTACAGGGAAATCAGAAGAAGTTAAGGCAAAGAAAATACTGTCGTTGTTAACATGGAAAACCATTTTCGCTAACTAACTGATTTGCAGGCAAAACTTAATGTTCGAAATTCTAAAAAAAATGTCTTGAAAAAACACAGACAGAGTAAAGTGGATATTTATTTTTTTATTTATTTATTTATTTATTCATTTAACGATTTGCTACACTGTAGGATACAATATCTTATATATAGTAATAGCATTCAATAGTTCAAAATATTTTAAGAAAGCTACGTGAGTTAAAATTGACTTAATATTATAAACATGAGGAAAAGAAATAACTAAAAGAAAGAAAAGAAAAACAACTAAAAGAAAAAAGAAAAGAAACCAGAGTTTGAGAGTACTAGCGTAAATGTATTCTTAGTTCCCTTTTAAACTTCGGAGTGTTGTCTATTTTTCTAAGACTACGGGGCAAAGCATTCCATAAACGAATGGAGTTTATAAAAAATTGACGTTCCGATGTTAGGCAAGTATGGCGAGGAAGAATTAATTGTCCGGATCTGTTTGAGGAAGAAAATCTGATTTTTTCGTAAAGATAGGAAGGCTGATGGGATACGCGTAAATAAATATGGCGTAAGTGGTAAGTGTGTCGGATCACTACGCGTGAGTATACAAGTTCAAATCCCAGAAAACACCAACAAGTTTTTTCACGGTCCCACCTCTCGCGAGCGTCTGACAAACATCCGAGAGTATTGTTGTCACGAAAAAGGTTCTCAAATCACCGTTCGGACAAGGCACTAAACTGTAGGTCCCTTCCATTCGTGTAAAAAATTAAACGCACGTAACATGAGTGGTTGCGAGAAGCTAGGCCCTGGCACTTAAAGAGCTGTTGCGCCAAATATTTATTTTTTTATTTGTTCAAGGAATGTTATGATGAATGTGCTCCATTCACTGACGTTGTTATAGCTAAATCAGGCGTAATTCGTGGCAAAACCCAAAACTTCTTTCCAAGAGCAAAAAAAAAAAACAAAGAACTCTCAAGTGAAAAAATCAAAATCTTGAAAGATCAAATGCAGTTCATTCCTTTAGAGCGACATCACTTACTTAGATGGCGCTACAGTCCGAGGTGGACCTGGGCCTCAACCAACAAACCTCTCCAGCCAGCACGGTTACGCGCCAGCTGCCTCCAGTTGCGCACGCCAAGTTGGTTGAGGTCCCCCTCCACTTGTTTGCGCCACCTACCGCGAGGTCGTCCTCTACTGCGCCGTGCGTCCGGGATGGATTCGAAGACTTCCTTAGCAAGGAAGGCTGGGCTCCATCCGCTCCAAATGACCCAGCCATCTTAGTCGCTGTATGCGAACTCTTCTGGCTAAGTCGATGTCCTTGTACAGGCCGTATAGTTCGACATTGCACCTTCTCTTCCACTCACCGTCTATGCAAACGGGACCAAAGATCGCTCGAAGAACTTTCCTCTCCTCATCCGGTTTTTTCAAAGCCCATGCCTCTGCACCATACAGCAGGACTGGGATGATTAATGTCTTATAAAGAGTTACCTTAGTAGTTCGAGATTGCTATGTTGCTACTCAATTGCCGTTTTAGCCCATAGAAACAACGATTGGCAAAGAGTAATTCTCCGTGTGATCTCCGTACTGATGATGATGGTAGACAAAATCCTTTACTACCTCAAAATTATATCTGTCTATTGTGGCGTTCTGTCCAAGACGCCGATGTTGAGTGTCTTTTTTTGTGGACAGCATATATTTTGTTTTGCTTTCATCGACCCCTAGACCCATCTTTGCTGCCTCGGTCTCAATACTCGAAAATGCCCCATTGACTGCCCGCTGACTTCTTCCGATTATGTCAATGTCATCGGCATAAGCGAGTAGTTGTACAGACTTGAAGAAGATTGTACCTCCGGGGTTGGCTTGTGAGTTTCGTACAATTTTCTCAAGTACTATGTTAAAGAGATCGCATGATAGCGCGTCACCTTGTCTAAGACCTTTCCTGACATCGAACGGTTCGGTGATGTACTTACCGACTTTGATGGAGCAGCGAAAGTTCTCCATCGTCATTCTGCACAAACGGACGAGCTTGGCAGCGATGCCAAGACTAGACATGGCCCTGTATAGCTCGTCTCTATACACGCTATCATAGGCAACTTTGAAATCGATGAAGAGGTGGTGCGTATCGATTTTATATTCATGGGTTTTTTCCAAGATCTGCCGTAGTGTGAATATTTGGTCAATGGTGGACTTTCCAGGCCTGAAACCGCACTGATAAGGACATATCAGGTTGTTGACGATCGGTTTTAGGCGTTCACATAATACGGCAGACAGGATCTTATATGCGATATTTAGGAGACTTATACCTCTGTAGTTGGCGCAGTTCAGAGGGTCTCCTTTCTTCAGGATCGGACAAACGATGCTGAAGTTCCATTCATCGGGCATACTTTCGTCCGACCAGATTTTACAGATGAGCTGGTGCATGCTCCTTACCAACTCATCTCCTCCTGCCCTGAAAAGTGCATTGGTTTTATAAAAAAAAAACACTTACAGGGCTGAAAGAAATTAAAAATACAAAAAAAGAACTGGGTTAGGTTAGGTTAGTGGGCTGGTGTCGTCATCTATACCAGACTCAGGACAGTATAGACCCATTGTGATACCCATGGGGGAAAAGAAAATAGAAAAAGAAAAATCGCTTCCTTGTGAAGAAAATTAAACGTCTCTGTATGTAGCCTATTAGAAAGCATAAAGTACTTACTATGCCCGAGATACAAACGAAGTTTGCGATGTCGTTGATCAGTCTGTTGGGAAATTCTTCTAAATCTAAAACAGAGCTAAAAAAGTAACTTATGATCCCTATGATCTTTTTTTATTTAATTCGAGAAAAAAAACCGTATTCGTGGAAAAATGAGTTAACTGCACTTTTTAACAAACAAATTAAAAAAAATTCTTCCTAAAATAATTTTTATTAAATGAAGTATGTACATTTTGAAAGAGTCTTAAGTTTTTTTATTTTTCTTCCTCAGCACTGAAACTTGTTCAGTTATTAATTCAAAATAAATTATATTTTAAATACTTTAAACCCTTATATCTCAAAACTGTAGGAATGTCATTTAATCCCTTCTTCATCTGAAGGCTTCAATTTTGACCAACTTGCTGGTTCCTTTCCGTATCTTCCACAAAGATACTCTCTCGTCCCGGCTTTTCCCTGGTTTCAATCCCCCAAATGATCGCTTGCATTTGCTTGATGATTATCTGGTTAATTCTTTCATTTTGTAACCAATAATAGTTCAGTATCACTTTCATTCTGCTAGCTAGTGACAAGCGTTGGCATAATACATGTGCCCCTGTCTTCACGTCTTCCAAGCATTATCTGCAAATACTATCTACCGGAAGACTAATCTTTTTTAGATGATAGTTTAAGCTACCGTATCCTGCGACCAACATTACTTACCATTTAAGTGCTCTTCGCTCCACGATTAACGCATTTCGTTTGGTCGAGCCTTCTGATACTTCTAGTATCACTATCCGTCCACATTTGACTGCCGTAATGATATTCAGAAGTACATATTTCTGAAATAAGCCCTTAACTATTGCCTTTTATTTCATTCAGTATCCAATGTCGATTTATTTCCAATTGTACATTTATTGAAGTCCTGCACGCGTTCCAATGAAGTATTAATATATGTTTCATGCTGCTGATCAATGTCTAATTGTTCAGTGCTCCTTGGATATTTTTCCATATTAAATGACCTTCTATCAAGTGATCCAGCGCATGCAGCAGGGCGGCCATTTTGTCTTTCTCAGAATCACTTCCACAGCGCATTTTAGTGTGGTAATTCCTACACAAGCGAAACATTGTACAGTATCCAAATGCTTCATTATGGCCTTTTGTGACGATTTCTACCACCGTACCACTGATAGATAAATAGATAGATAGATAGATATTTTGATTCATTATTTGTCTTCAATGTACACATGTAACAGGTGGCGCAAAATGAATCACCCTATCGGAATGTTCTAATTTTTGCAAATTGCGTCGTACGTCAATTATATTTGGCATTTGTGAACTAGACAGCTGCAGTATACAAACAGAAAAGCAATGGAGCGCTATAACATACTCCGCATATAAAGATTTCCATCACTCAAAATCTTCTTTTTTTTTTATTTAGTAAAAAAGTAATTCAAAAACAAAATTGGATGATTAATTTTGCGCCACCTTCTATAATATGTAAGTATTTCAAATTGAAATTACCGAAATCATTTGAGCATGGCTCTGCCGTCTGCCTGATTGACATTCATTTAGACAATTAGATTAACTTAAAAAGGAAACAAAGGATAAGAAGAGTAAATATAATATAAGAAATGGTTTTGCTATTCTCAAAAGGCTTCATTTATAATTGGTTTCGATAATTCATTGCTGTTTTATAAAAATTAAAAGGGAGACTACTATCACTTTCGCAATTAAGGAGTGCTAAGACTTCTGTTTCTGTTTTGACGTCGCTGACTAGCAAGCTTCTCCGTATTTCTCTTAGAACAGGATATTTTCCGTGAAGCTTGCATAGGCTGCAATATATAGGCAAGTCCATACGACGGGGAACCTAATTTAGCTTTACCAGCTCTCCTCTCAGTTAAAAAATGGAAGAAATATGTTTCTGACTGCTACACAAATTATGTTTAAGAAAACTATATATTGATCTGTGTACCGAAGTTTTCGTTTACTTTCGAGACGAAGGCATAAAGCGTCTCTTTTGAAATTCTTCTAATTTCACCCACCAGATGGAAGTCTGCTCTACAATACGACGCAAGCTCTTCTAGTTCCCTGTAACAAAGGCTTCTCCTCTCGATCGTGTTTACCACTATAATTTTAGGTAGTCTTTGTCTGGCATCTCTAGAAGTTTCATTAAATAATCCAGAAGTAGCTTTAAAGTTTTTATTAATAAAGTTGATAATCCTGTTCTGATATATATCATATAATTGTAGATGAAATTGGGTGTATCATTTAACTGGGTAGATGAAAGCACCTCTTTATGTAGTACCTTAAGAGTTTTTCAATGGTTTCATTTTTGGTGTACCCCCAGGCTCGTGCTGCATAGATCAAGATAGATTCGGCCACTGCTTGAAAAACTCTGTATTTGACACTATGTAAAACAAGTTTATTCGAAAAACATCTCTTCCAGGTTGCGCGCATTGCACTTTTTGCTTTTACAGGCCTATCTATTAAGTGAGCTTCCATACTAAGGTTGCTTGTTATCGTTATTCCAAGATGCTTGGAAGATCTAACTATTTCCGTTGAAGTGCCATTTCTCATTTCTGGATGTTCTACCAGGGCCCGATTTAAAAATCATTACTTTCGATTCACTTAGATTTATCGTTAATCCCATAACCGGCAGTACACTACAAGTCGGTTTATCATTGATTGCAATGTCGCAGGTGAATACGCTAAAAGAACCACATCGTCGGCAAATAGAAGTGCCTCTGGTAATTACTATTCCACCAGGCAGGAAGTCTATTAAGTCGTCGACGTACAAGGCAAAAAGATACAG
Source organism: Brachypalpus laphriformis (assembly GCA_945910035.1). NCBI lineage: Eukaryota > Metazoa > Arthropoda > Insecta > Diptera > Syrphidae > Brachypalpus > Brachypalpus laphriformis. Next base: position 44,685,014 of record OX246753.1, read on the forward strand.
ACTGAGTGTGCACCCTTGGCGTACTCCCATTATCATCTCAAACCATTCCGAAAAATTAGTTCCATTCCAGACAGCCGACTGGTTACCTTCGTACATGTTCTCAAGTAATCTCAAAAATTTGTTTCACATGCCAATGCTGTATAGCTTGTGGTATTAGACTTTACGATCGACGGTATCAAAGTCAGCTTGGAAGTCGATGAAAAAAAAAGTATAATTTAATTTTTTGTTCAATACATGTCCCGGCAATGCTTTGCAGTACAAAGATATTGTCTACAGTCGAATAACCACTGCGAAATCCAGCTTCACTTACATTTCCCTAAGGAGTTTTTTTTTACTGTCAATCCAATACGACAATCGGTCATTTAGAATTTTTGTAAATACAGTGTAGGACGCGTTGAGAAACGATATTCCGCGATAGTTGGCTGGATCTCATATATTGCCTTTCTTATGGATGGGGAATATTATAGCTTCCTTAAACTGTTGGGTATAATGCCAGTTTCCAGTATTTCCTCGAAGACATTAGTTAGCTTGCTCATGAGGCCATCTGTTGCGTACTATATAAATTCTACAGGAATCCTATCTGCCCCTGGTGCCTTTTCATCATTTAGTTTTTTCCTGACGAATGATACTTTTTCTAGGCTAATTGGCGCATCCAAAATTTCATCCGAATGTAAAGGTGCTGCATATTGCATGGGTACTACATGCTCCAGCCGTTAAACTTATTAATAACAGACCAGAACTCGTTGGGGTCTTTGCAGCATGTAAGTTTTTTTTTTTTGTTCTCTTAAAGTTACGATTGAGTTCAATATAAACGTATTCGAATCGCAGGTCGCTAAGAAATTTCCAATTTTCCAAGCTTGCATAGGCTGCAATATATAGGCAAGTCCATACGACGGGGAACCTAATTTAGCTTTACCAGCTCTCCTCTCAGTTGAAAAATGGAAGAAATATGTTTCTGACTGCTACACAAATTATGTTTAAGAAAACTATATATTGATCTGTGTACCGAAGTTTTCGTTTACTTTCGAGACGAAGGCATAAAGCGTCTCTTTTGAAATTCTTCTAATTTCACCCACCAGATGGAAGTCTGCTCTACAATACGACGCAAGCTCTTCTAGTTCCCTGTAACAAAGGCTTCTCCTCTCGATCGTGTTTACCACTATAATTTTAGGTAGTCTTTGTCTGGCATCTCTAGAAGTTTCATTAAATAATCCAGAAGTAGCTTTAAAGTTTTTATTAATAAAGGTGATAATCCTGTTCTGATATATATCATATAATTGTAGATGAAATTGGGTGTATCATTTAACTGGGTAGATGAAAGCACCTCTTTATGTAGTACCTTAAGAGTTTTTCAATGGTTTCATTTTTGGTGTACCCCCAGGCTCGTGCTGCATAGATCAAGATAGATTCGGCCACTGCTTGAAAAACTCTGTATTTGACACTATGTAAAACAAGTTTATTCGAAAAACATCTCTTCCAGGTTGCGCGCATTGCACTTTTTGCTTTTACAGGCCTATCTATTAAGTGAGCTTCCATACTAAGGTTGCTTGTTATCGTTATTCCAAGATGCTTGGAAGATCTAACTATTTCCGTTGAAGTGCCATTTCTCATTTCTGGATGTTCTACCAGGGCCCGATTTAAAAATCATTACTTTCGATTCACTTAGATTTATCGTTAATCCCATAACCGGCAGTACACTACAAGTCGGTTTATCATTGATTGCAATGTCGCAGGTGAATACGCTAAAAGAACCACATCGTCGGCAAATAGAAGTGCCTCTGGTAATTACTATTCCACCAGGCAGGAAGTCTATTAAGTCGTCGACGTACAAGGCAAAAAGATACAGACTGAGTGTGCACCCTTGGCGTACTCCCATTATCATCTCAAACCATTCCGAAAAATTAGTTCCATTCCAGACAGCCGACTGGTTACCTTCGTACATGTTCTCAAGTAATCTCAAAAATTTGTTTCACATGCCAATGCTGTATAGCTTGTGGTATTAGACTTTACGATCGACGGTATCAAAGTCAGCTTGGAAGTCGATGAAAAAAAAAGTATAATTTCATTTTTTGTTCAATACATGTCCCGGCAATGCTTTGCAGTACAAAGATATTGTCTACAGTCGAATAACCACTGCGAAATCCAGCTTCACTTACATTTCCCTAAGGAGTTTTTTTTTTACTGTCAATCCAATACGACAATCGGTCATTTAGAATTTTTGTAAATACAGTGTAGGACGCGTTGAGAAACGATATTCCGCGATAGTTGGCTGGATCTCATATATTGCCTTTCTTATGGATGGGGAATATTAGAGCTTCCTTAAGCTGTTGGGTATAATGCCAGTTTCCAGTATTTCCTCGAAAACATTAGTTAGCTTGCTCATGAGGCCATCTGTTGCGTACTATATAAATTCTACAGGAATCCTATCTGCTCCTGGTGCCTTTTCATCATTTAGTTTTTTCCTGACGAATGATACTTTTTCTAGGCTAATTGGCGCATCCAAAATTTCATCCGAATGTAAAGGTGCTGCATATTGCATGGGTACTACATGCTCCAGCCGTTAAACTTATTAATAACAGACCAGAACTCGTTGGGGTCTTTGCAGCATGTAAGTTTTTTTTTTTTGTTCTCTTAAAGTTACGATTGAGTTCAATATAAACGTATTCGAATCGCAGGTCGCTAAGAAATTTCCAATGTTGGTCAGGACTTTGGAATAGAGATGGTGACGGAGGAGCCCTTAATGGGCCAACGGCAGCGCTCATACTTCCGTAGTGGACTACTGCCGCCGGTATAGCGACCCCTCGTCCTAAGGGTATAATTAAGGAACTGGCCCTCCAGGTTGGGGGTTGTGCCGTCGGGGTAACTTCCCTACCACGTAAAAAACCTATTGGTTCCGAAGCAACCAAGAGCCTCGGATTAGAATGACTCAACTGATGTCGACCCCAGCAAACGAAATAATGACAACGACCTGTACGTGGAATGTTCTGTCTCTTTACAGACCACGTCTTTGGTAGGGCAGTAGGTAAGCATAGCCTACACGACACCATGTCTGATAACGGACTAAGGCTAATTGATTACGCTGTGGAACGAAATGTCACCATAGCAAGCACATGGTTTCTCATCTCGATATTCATAAGCAGACATGGTGGTCCAATGATAATGTAACGATAAACCAAATTGATCATATTGCGATCGACGCAAGACATGCCTCCAGTATTCTGGATGTCCGGAACTTTCGAGCGGCCAACATAGACTCGGATCATTACCTCGTTGTAGCCAAGGTACGAATGCGGATATCCCAATCTGAGCAACAAAGAAGAAACACTGTGAGAAAATTTAACGTCGAAAAACTGCAATCGCAAGAGACCGCCAGAGTCTTCGCTGAACGCGTATCCCGAAATCTTTCAATCACCCCTATGCCGTCAGCATCAAGTGCCGAAGACCAGTGGCAACGCTGCCAACATGTCATCAGAAACGCCGCGACTGATGTGCTGATTCTCGCTCGCCCACCACCGCGAAACCCCTGGTTTGACGAAAAATGCCGGCGAGTGCATGCAGCAAAACAAGAGGCATTCAAAGCGGCGCGAGCTGCAAAGGAAGACGAGAGCTGCTCCTGAGCTCTACGAGCAAAAGAGACGGGAAGAACATCGGCTTCTTCAAAAGAAGAAGAGAGAGCATGAGAAGCGCACCTTCGAGAATATCGAGAGTTTATACTCCAAGAACAATGTAAGAAAGTTTTACCAAAAGGTAAAAAGAACGTGTCAGAGAAGCAATACTCGTACAGAAACCTGTAGAGATGTAAATGGAAACCTCGTAGTAGAATCACAATCGTTGCTGAGAATATGGAAAAACTACTTCTACAGACTGTATAACGGTGACGAAGACCAACATTCCGTTGCCGGGCAGAATGAACCATTCAACATAGACGATGATAGACAAAATTTCCATCCACCTGACCAAAACGAAGTGAGGATAGCAATATCCAAGCTAAAATACAACAAGGCTGCTGGACCTGACGGCTTGCCGGCCAAACTTTTCAAGACAGCTGGTGATGAATTGGTAGAGTTGATACACAAACTCATCTCTAAGATTTGGTCAGACGAGTGTATGCCTGATGAATGGAACTTCAGCATCGTTTGCCCGATCCACAAGAAAGGAGACCCCCTCAACTGCGCCAAATATAGAGGCATCAGTCTCCTCAACATCGCATACAAGATCTTTTCTGCGATATTGTGTGAACGCCTGAAACCTTTTACCAACAGCCTGATTGGACCCTATCAGTGCGGTTTCAGGGCGGGAAAGTCGACCATCGATCAAATCTTCACACTTCGGCAGATCCTGGAGAAAACCCAAGAATTCCAAATCGATACTCACCACCTCTTTATCGATTTCAATGCCGCCTATGACAGCATCTATAGAGAAAAGCTTTATAGAGCCCTGTCTAGTTTTGACATATCTGCCAAACTTATGACTTACGGTAGTGACCTCACCGAGACCTTCGATGTCAAAAAAGGTCTTAGACAAGGTGACGCGCTGTCATGTGACATCTTTAATATTGTACTTGAACGGATTGTGCGGAACTCACAAGCCAACACCGGAGGCACAATCTATTACAAGTCTGTACAACTGCTTGCATACGCCGACGATATAGACATTATCGGAAGAACTCAGCGGGCTGTCACGGGTGTGTTTGCAAGCATTGAGGCGGAAGCGGCCAAAATGGGTTTAGCGATAAACGAGGACAAAACCAAGTATATGCTGTCAACAAGAAGGAAAAGCCAGCACCGACGAATTGAACAAAACGTCACCGTGGGCAGCTATAACTTCGAGGTAGCAAGGGACTTTGTCTACCTTGGCTCTGCTATAAACTCTGAGAACAAAGTCAGCGCAGAAACCAAGCGAAGAATAACTCTTGCCAATAGCTGTTTTTTTGGTCTTATAAGGCAATTCAACAATAAAGCCCTATCTCGAACAACTAAGGAGACTCTGTATAAGACCCTGATCATCCCAGTCCTGCCTTATGGCGCTGAAACATGGACTTCATTAAAAGAGGATGAAGATATTCTTGGTCGCTTCGAGAGAAAAATTCTTCGTAAGATTTTCGGTTCCGTTTGCGTTGATAGGTTTTGGAGGAGAAGATTCAATAACGAATTATACGAAATGTACAGAACCATCGACCTAGTTGAAAAACGGTGTATTGGATGTTTGAGATGGCTAGGATATGTGGAGCGAATGGACACCAACGCTCCGGCCCGCAGAGTCTTCGAATCTAACCCCGATGGACGACGCAGTAGTGGACCTCCTCGTCGTAGGTGGGGCGCACAAGTTCAAGGGGGCCTCGACCAATTTGGAGTGCACAACTGGAGGCAATTAGCTAAAGACCGAGCTAAATGGAGAGACTCGAACTGTAGCGCCGCCTAAGTAAATAAGTAAGTCAATATAAATGTGTCTGAAATACTCATGACTAAATTTTCGGAAAATTTTTAGCCAAACAAGGATATTTGCCTTGCAGATTCGCACTCGTCATCGAACCAATTCTTTTTATGTGCCTTTTTTTTTTCTTGAAAGCTGCCTAAATACCGGATTAGATAATTTGATAAGCTTTTCAATGTCGCCAATGCTGAGATGATCTCCTGTTTGTATGTTGCGTTCTAGATTAAACCTTTATTCTGCTACTTTAGATTCTTTCCACAAAAGTTTAGGAGGGAATTAGATGTTTCTTGTTTCTTGTGGTTCTCTTGAAACCACTTCAAATACAACTTTGTATTGAGTATTGCACAGTTAAGTCTTCAAAATCGGCTATTAGAGAAATCCATTCACCTTTTGCCAGACAGTAATCAATAACGAGCAACATTGCTGTCCCACAAATCTGTATTCCCCATTTTTATCTGAAGCACAGACGGCAATGAAAATACGAAATCCAAAGGAATCCGTACCACTGTATGTATGCTGATCTTGGAGAGATTCGCTGTCCACATAAACCCTTTTAGCTTTCTGGATCATCTCTTCAACGCAATAATTCCAAAATAGTTAGACGTTCAATTAAATTACTTAAGTACTTAAGTATTTTAACTCTTGTAGATACTTCAATCTTCATTCCAAAAAGTGTTAAGGGATATAAATACGGTTCCAGATTTGAATCTTTTTTTTTTGTTTCTACATAGGGGTTAACCATTCAACTGGAGACAAGCTCACCGTGAATTTGAATCCAAACGAGCGCATTTGACATTCTGAGAATTAAGAAGAATGGCATTGCATTGCATTGGGTATATTGAATGGCATAGCAATGCGTAATCAAATAGTAATTATGCCGTGTATAACGGGACTTCAGACCTGAATAGGCTATATTAAGGCCGCAGTGGGTCAATTTTCGGTCAATATGTGAACTAGTTCTTTGAGATACCTACCAGTCACAACACTTATAGGAGAGAAAATTATGTCATTATGTCTTATCTGTAGAAGTACATTGTTTTACGTCGTCTAAACAAGGATGATCCCTATCCTTCGCAAAACTACTTTTCAGACTCGACTTGCCTTACAGATGACCCAGACACCAAGTTGGGCGCCACTGCTGTCCTTAACTCACAACACAATGGATTCCGCTTCAAGGACTTAAAAATATTATGATGGCTATGGGTTGATTTTCTATTGGTATTAACTGCGCATTTCTATAAATACAATAACCGTGTAAATACAGACAAATTTCCAAGAAATCCCCATGTGCCATATCAGTAAAGCAACTTAAAAGCTGGAACAGTCATCAGTTAATGTTCATCCCTTCCTTTTCAAACCACTGCCTAAAACCGGGATGGGTCACTACCGGCTGCTGACATACCTACACACACCCCTTCAAACAGCTGATTTGCAAACTTCAAATTCAAAAACACAAACATCTAGCTTGCGCATGTCCTTGCGGCGAATTCGACTAGAGAAAAACTAAAACTCAGCGAAAACACACAACGCTCTCTGAACTTGCCCCATCACCGAAAAGCTCTCGTCCAACCGAGGTTAAAAGGATAACAAATCAACTTGTTTCCCGTCAGATGCTTTTCGGCTGCGAACGTTAACGGTTTTAATCCTTTTTCTGCTTTCTAGTTTTTTGTATCTACAATGATACTTCTGCATCAGTGAACTACGCTTTTCCCACTAGTGTGCTGTTATTTGCTCCTTTTTTTGGTGCCGTGTGTCCTTGTTGACTCATATAGTGACCGCTTTGGGAATTCGCCAACTGTCCCAGTGAGAGTTTTCAAAATACGAGGCCAAATACTTAGTTACATAAACATTCAGGTCCTCTAAGTAAACACAGGATATACCTGTACATAAGAGGAGAAGATAGAAATAAATTATACTGCAATTTTATTTTTTTTTTTACAATTTTGTATTGTGTCCCAGTGTGTGTGTGTGTGTGTGTTTCAGTGCCAAAGTAAAAAAGGAAAGAAATTAAATTGACGATGTCAAGAGTAAGGATGAGAACAACGATGAAAAAGTCCTGGGAATATTGGACAGTTCTCCTCTTGGGATTATTCTATATTGCAACCAAATGCGATGCTCGTGCGGTGAGTTATGTTTTTCTATATGCATATATGTACATATATATTTTTTCAGCTTTCCTGATTTTTAAAGATCCTTTGTCGAAAAAAAAAATCTTTTTCTGGGTCATACTGACACGTCAAACTCCCGATTGTGGTGGAGAAAAAAATTCTATATTGTGAGACAGAAGAAAAGGGATATAAATTTGCTGCTTTATGCAGAGTTGAGGATTACACTTGTCAGAAAATGTTGTCTGTGTTATATAGCGGTTCATGTTAGAAAGTACATCGCGTGACTATACTTCAAAAGGTACTCTTAAGGGAGATGGGTTTCTCCACGTTTTTCCTTGAAATTGAGAAGGCGAAACCGTTAAAAATTTCAATGATAGGATAGGGGCTTTTTTTTTATAAATTCCTCACACCATACCTATAGTAGAGAAACCAACCGATGGTGTAAATTAAATAATAACAAGCTTCCAGAGTGGTGGTATATTTTGAGGTTGTTATTTTACCTTGACCTAAATATAAACGATAATGAAGGGTTTAATGGAGGGAATATCGTGGGTCTGTTAGCTTGATATTTGATCTGACCGAAGAAATTCATACATTAAAACTTCGTACAGAAATATTTTAACAGTAGATGGGTTAACACATAATTTACTTACAGACACGATTTATGGCCTGGAAGTTGATGTCACTTTTGAACTGGACTTTTTCTGGCATTGGCTTTGGCTAATACACTTGTCGATTCGATGACTAATAAGGACTGGTGTAGGAAGAGGAGATAGTTCTTCTTTTGATTTTATCATTGCCACAATTGTAATTTCTGTAAAAATTACAGATTACGATTGTTTCCAATACGACATTTCTGCAATTTTAATACTAACAAAGCCTGTTCTCGAACTCTATAGCAAAATGGACCTTACAAACTCTGCTCCTCTTCTTCCTTTCAAATGTTTATCATTTTTGTTTGATGAGCTTTCTTTGTCAAATTTTCATAAATCGGTAACTGTTCACTATTTCTTCAGAATTTTGTTCAGTACTCCCATTTAGTTTAAGAAGCCTTCACAGTAGATAAGTTAGCCTTCATAGTAGAGCTCTCATTCATAGTCGAGTCTTTAGATAATCGATCACCTCTATCGATTCACTATCGCATTTTGTATACAAGGTGTCCCAGTTAAGCAGTATAATCCTTTAAGAGGAGACACCTGAAGTTCCGACGAACAAAAAATTGTATGGCAGGGGGTGGGCTCTATTCTCACCACATTTCAAGTTATAGCCCATCAAAGTGGGTGACCTCTTATTTGGAGGCGTAACCAGTTTAAACGCTATAACTTCTAAACTATTATAGGTACAAAAATAGTTTTATACATTTTGGAAAGACAATTTAGTAACGCATACATTCAAACACATTGGATACAGCTGTGCAGCTACAAAAAAGTTATGGCTCCTTAAAGTCAAAATAATGAAAATTTGTGGTTCCATTTTTTCACTTAAAATGTATTTTTCTCAAAATTTTTACTTAATATTTTTTTTTACTCAAGCGTAACAAAGAATTATAACAGATTGGCACATGTACCGTAATTTTGTTTCAACTAACTTACAATCGACATTTTGGTCGGCGGCGTAACAGCCGATCCCCACAAAATGTATTAAAAACGTGAATATACGCGGAAATAGTGTTTGTATACGGGTTCTGCAATGGAAACGCTTCATTGGCAATATTGGAGTACCAACGACGATACCCAAATCGTAGAACACCATGTAATCGGATGTTATAGCGTTTAAAGTGGTTACATCTCCAAATAAGAGGTCACCCACTTTGATGAGCTATAACTTGAAATGTGGTGAGAATAGAGCCCCCCCTGCCATACAATATTTTGTTCGGCGGAACTTCAGGTATCTCCTCTTAAAGATTATACTGCTTAACTGGGACACCCTGTATAACACTCTTCTTATTTCGTCGATATTATCAGGAATGATTAACTGAAGAAAAATTCCATCTATTAGTAGCCAAATCAGAATGGCAAACAGTATATGTATCCGGGTCTTATTATTCTAATTTTTTCTATTTTTAGCGGCCTTAGAAGTACTTGATTTTTCCAAATAAATGCCCAAGTCATTCGCGATGGCAAAATAATAATCCACTTCGCTTAGATGTGCTGTAAATTTATTCCTACGCGCCGTGGCGCAAATGGTTGGTGTGCCGGACCACTGCGCGTGAGGTTCCAAGTTCGAATCCCAGAAAACACCAAAAAGTTTTTTCACGGTCTCACCTCTCGCAAACGTCTGACAAACATCCGAGAGTATAGTTGTCTCAAGACAACTACACTTTTGTATATATATTTATTTGTTCTCAAAACAAATCTTCCTTCGGATACGGCACTAAACTTTAGGTCCCTTCCATTCGTGTGAAAAATATAACGCACACACATGAGTGGTTACGAGAAGCTAGGCCCTGGCACTTAAAGAGCTGCTGCGCCAAATATTAATTAATTACTAAAAACCACAGCTTGCTGCGTTCTGTAAGATTAATCGATTTAGAGCTTCATATGAAATATGATCATAATATGTACTTGGTCACTAGACATTAAATCATTGTTAGGGTGACTATATTTCTATAAATTCATTGGCTTAATATGGAAAGAATCCTTACCGAGTGAAAAAGTAAAAAAAAAAAAGGATTATCTTTTTCACTGAAGAAAAATTTAATTTTTTTGGGTTGCAGAAGCTTATCATCTCTGAATTCTATCTTCGGCACTACTTCTGATCTAGCCTCGAATCTTGTCCGACTATTCAACTAGCGACAATGCTTTTTGCCGTTACAGATATCTAGAAACTGCCAAATTTTTAACTTTCTGCGATATTATTCAAATTTATCTAAGCAGAATTATCCTTATAAAGCCTTCTAAAAAAAAATTGTGCATAGGCATAAATTTGTGTTTCTTATTTATAAGTACCTATAGTACCTAAAGAAAATAAAGCAACCGGAGTGGATAGGTTGCCGTATGAGGTTTTAATAAACGTGCCCGATAACTACAATATATAAAACTGCTAGCTAGAGCATTTACCAATTGTCAAAGACAGCTTCCGTAAAGCAATTATCTTCCGTATCTTTAAAAAAAGGAAACCCAAAAGAAGTATGGAATTATAGAGGAATTTCATTTCATTACTGTGTGGCCAAAATATGAATGGGAATTTTGAAAACAAATTATCTAAATGGGAAAAGAAACACAAAATATAAAATGAATATCAAGCAGGGTTTAGAGAGCAGTACTCCACTGTTGACAATAGCCGTATTTTATTGTCTGATCTGATCGAGATCAGATCATTGGTATGTACATATGCATTACAATAACAATACGAGATCTTACTTTTCATTTGGATCTATTTTCGTGATCTGAAAGTTAGTTCGCATATTCTTTGCTAGCTGCACTTTTGTCGACAAATGTCAAAACCCATGTTGCCAGATTAGAATATAATATACTTTCTGCACTTTAAATAGTATTCTATGATTTCTATGTTTTCTTTGCATTAGAATTATGCACATAAAATCGTATCTGAAAGCAAATGCTTATCACAGTTATTCCTAATGATTTCAAATTAATAATTATTGAGTGAATATACACCATTTGCATGAATTAGGATCGACAAAACATACAGGAAAAGAAAAAGATCGCATATTCTCTGAATTTTATAAGGGAAAATAAATCGTATGGCAACTCCGCTTGAATGAACTCAGCTGTGAAATTCTAATGGAAAAGAGGGGAACAAATAATTCCTACTTTTAAATAACTAATTATTGAATGAAAACAATAACAAGTTGTACGCCAGAAGAAATAAAAGTTGTTCCGGATGCATATGGCAAGAGTTAAGCATAATTTCAGCACGAAATAAACCATATTTTGAAAGAAGTTCGATGCGGAAACTATAATGACACCAAAAGATACAACAAAAATTGTTCGTTGATCCAGATCCAGGTCGCTTTATTTTCCTCGTGTGATCTGATCTGAATCAGATCAGTTAATAAAACACAGCTAATGTCTACAACTTAATGTGTATAATCAACATCATAAATAACGTGGAAAAGAAGGTGTACGGCTTCTTTGTTGATTCTAAAGCCGCCTTCGATGAAATTGACCGAAGAGCACTATTCTTTAAAGTAAGTTATATGCGATTTTCTACTAAATATCTCACACTCTTAAAAAGCTTGTACGCAAAAACAACTGCAGCAGTTTGGGATGGAGAGCATCTATGAGAATATTTCTCCACTTCTTTGGGTGTAAAGCAGGGCTGTTTACTAAGCCCGCTGCTATTTGCGCTGTTGATTAATGACTTACATGATGCTTTGGGTTTGTTGCTGGATAGTGTCCTTGTCCGAGTTCTCATGTATGCAAATGAAATTTCACTATAAACCTTGATAAACCAAAAATTATGGTTTTTAGTAAAGGTGGCAGAAGAGCTAGAGATGAAATGTAGTTTTACAATGGCGTTGAAATAGAAGTAGTTAGCAAATATAAGTAAAATAAAAAATAAATAAATATTTGCCGCAACAGCTCTTTAAGTGCCAGGGTCTAGCTTCTCGCAACCACTCGTGTTGTGTGTGTTATTTTTTTTCATATGCCGTATCCGAACGGCGTTTTTGAGAAGCTTTTTCGTGACAACAATACTCTCGGATGTTTGTCAGACGTTCGCGAGAGGTAGGACCGTGAAAAAACTTTTTGGTGTTTTCTGGGATTCGAACTTACGCCACTTGCGCCACGGTGCCCACAGCAAATATAAGTACTTAGGCGTAATTATGACTCCAAGACTCTCTCTAGCGGATCAACTCAAAGAGAGAGAGAAGCAAAAGCCAAAATTAGCTTCAACAGTAACTGGAAAGTGTTTATGTCTCTCAGCAGGGACACACTTATACCAAAAGAAGGTCCATTGTGATACCACTATGGAGAAAAACCGGACTATCAGAGAATGGGACAGGAGGCAGGGCAACCGGTTTCGGTATGAACTCATGCCGAAAATGTGTGATTCTCCGTTAGGCATTAAACCAGTTTGACCGGGAGACGAAGCTTTTTATTTTGCTTAGGTCAAGTCTAGCCAGATCGTTAAGATCTTCGAAGAAGTATTCCCCTAAGGTTTTCCTTCTCAAGACCGATAGGGCAGGACATGTACACAGAATGTGTGTCATGGTTTCCTCCTCTTCTTCGTGTCTACAGCTTCTACAGAAATCATTGAACTGAGCACTAAGTCTGCTGGCATGTCTGCCTGCTTGTTGGAAACTGTTCCCAATTTGGGCCAAAAGTTAATTTTTAGCGAGAAGATGAATTTTTGGCTGAGTGACTACGTGAACAAAGAAAATTGTCGATTTTGTAGCAATGAAAATCCAAGAGAGATTATGCCAACACCTTTACATACCGAAAAACTCACTGTTTAATGTGGATTATAGCCCAACGGCATAATTTGACTTTATTTTATCGAAGATGAGCATGGACGGGCGCTGACTGTCAACGGAGAGTGGCACCGATCATGATAACTGAGTGTGTTTGGCCATAAATTGATCGTTTGGGTATTGGCGACATGTGGTTTTAGCACGACGCGACGTTCCGACGTGCCACACATCGAACGAAATACTGGAGACATTGAAATCGAAGTTCCGGGTCGCGTTATCTTACGAAGAGCCGACGTCAATTGGCCACCAAGATCATGCGATTTGTTGCCCTTAGACATTTTCCTTTGAGGTTATGTTAAGCCTCTGGTATATGCCAGTCAGCCAGCAACAATTGCCGACCTTGAGAATAACGTTGTTCACGTCATCGGCAAGATTGAGGCCAACTCATGTGGCCAAGTCGTCCAAAATTGGACCTCTCGGATAACCCCCGTCAAGCAAACCCGTGGGGACCTTTTAAACGATATTATTTTCTAAACATAACTCTTTAACTTGAAATAAAACGATTGGTTGTGCAGCATAACTTATGCTTCAAATATAACTCGTTTTATTTAAATTCAAATATATGTGTATATGGCGTTTAATGAATTACCCTTTATCAGTATTTGCTTAAAGACACCACGCCTCTAAACAGCATTCTCTTTGAAACGCACATTTCCGAGTGTTTATATAATCCAGATTATTATACTAAAAAATGATGGCGCTAAATTTATTTAAATTTTGTAAATCTGTAGTTGGCCACCCTGTATGAAATGCAATTCACCGCCTCCGCAATCTCGGGATTTGTTTAAAAACAAAATTTAAAACGTTAACCCTCATCTCCTTTCGTTTATGCTATGTTTTCTTTGAAGTTAATACAACCGGAACAGGATAAACGCCGACCCGTAATATAATTCTTTGATTTTTCATCTTTTTCGCATTCAACTTTTATGATATGAGAAAGTGGATACAAAGGATAAAAAAAAATGGGTTCATGTTTTAGCCTTTGCTTGGTATCAAGCCCATTTATATCTAAATTGCACAGAATCGTGTAGGATATTGGCATAAAAAAGAAACGGATGCATTTGACCCGTTTTAGAAGTATTGTGAATACTGTGCCCTTGACGATTGTTGACATACGAGGGATACAAAATAAAAACCAAACAAAGGAAGCACGGTGTGTTATTAAGTCCTTAATAGATTTTAGCTTACTTTTATAGATTTCACACAGTTTTATGACATTTCTGTCAGCTAGTGTCAACACTTCAGTAACGATGTAGGTGGACAGTTTAAAAATTAATTTACTCGAAGGACCTCAAAAAAAAATATATTGTATTAATTCCGCATCCTTACCTTAGGACCGGTAAACACAAGTCGTATTTGAAGCTTCGTTTAAGTATGTATTTACAAAACAAATTTAGGTTCGCGAACTAAGTCGACCATATAAACAAGGACAGTTTTTCTTTTCCTTATTTTTAAAAGTAAACGAAGATTAAGAACATTTTCTTTCCTTTTTAGTCCTTTCTTTGACAATCAGAACTCGTTAACTTCCAATACCATTATACACAGTACATCAGCTTGGGAACATTGTTTACATTTTAAATCAACGAGAAAGAAAGAAAAAAAAATATAAGAAAAGGTTTCTTCTGTTTTTTCAATCCTTGTACACAATTGGGTTAGGTCCTTGTGCCACTAAGCAAAGTTTCTTTCAGACAATTTATATGTATTGACGGAGAAGTGGATTCTGAGAAATTAGAAAAGCAAAACGAAAAGCAACTTGCAGAGAACAGAATGGGTAATGGAGATGCAGCTTTTAAGAGTCCTCTCTGATGGATAGGCACAATGAACTCATAAAAATCTCATAAATATTCAATTACGTATCGTTAGCATTTCTTCATTATGCTGTTCTTTGTGCTTGTAGACTTGGTGATGCAGTCTCAAGTGCCATCTTAGTGGTGTTTGCATATTGAGACAAGGAAGTAGAGAGCAGATTGTTATAGCATTAATTACTATTATAAAATATGCATTATTCGAAACGTTGTTGGAAATTTTCTTTTTCTCCAGAAGGATCAAAGTTATTATGTACACTCTGACGATTATATAGGAATTATTCGCTTCTCAACTTGTGCTTAATATTTTAGACCAAACATGTGTGATTCCCCAAGAGAAAATTGGTTGAGAACTTAAACTGGATCAAGATTCGCGAATCAAACGGATTTCGTTCCGTCGCGTCTGTTTGATGACAAAGCAAAAAAACTGGTAAAACAAATCACTTAAATTCAGAAAAAAACGAATTGAGAGCTAGGCAAAAAATTCCACTGATACAAACTTTCTGATATTGGGCAATCGAATTGCCACACTACAATGAACAAAAATAAAAATCGTATTCTCACCTAGTTCTGAATCGAAAAGGTAAATGATGTTCTTGATGGTCCTTATAATACTATGTACATAGCAATTTTCAGCAATCGAGACGCACGGAGTTGAGAGTTTAAACAACTCAATATGCCCACAAGCAAGTTCTGTAAGACAACATAAGAATTCGATTGGGAATTTCTAAAGTCCTAACAGCCCAGCTCTTTAAAGAGGGTTATACAGCCAGTCACGAGCCACCAGAAGTCTACGAAATCGCACGTTATTCAATGTCATGTCCTCTTGTGACCAGTTGATAAGACCTCTTATATTTATTGATATTGTTTTGAAGAACTAACAATTGTAAGAGGTAGGTATTTTAACTAAAAAATAATTGAAGGAAAACCAGGAGTACTCTTAATTGCCTTCCTACAAGACTGTGAAAGAAAAGGGCAAATCTTAGTGAGATTTCTTGCAGTTGTTTCTGCAAAAGTGAATTTTACAGAAAAATCTTCGAAGAATGTATTGTTCAACATGAAATTCCCTTTAAAAAGTTATTTTATTTTAAAAGCCGATGGAAGTCCAAGACTTTTCTGTCAAAGCAAATCTGCCAAACTCATCATCGTTAGATACTAGATCGACTAAAACACAAAAACCTAGATATGATCTTAACTTTCTAGCAACACTTCTTGGCGGTGGTGAGTGGAAAAAAAGCAAGTTTTGACTACTCTAGATCAAAAAGCTCTAATGTAACGGTCTCCTTACGATAGTGCCACACGCCAAAAGGGAAAGGTAAAACCCATTTCCAAGGAATTTTTAAGCCTCATCCATCTTTGGTCCAAGCATGCTCATATTTAAGTACAGATGACTACCTAGACCTAACCCAAGCTAAACTAGGAACTTGCCTACCTCGACTCGGGTAACGACACTTTCGCTGAGGGAAAGTTCTTGGGAATGCTACTTTTTTGACTTAAGAAGTCAATTCCGTCACAAATCTCACTTTCACATAAACCATGATTATTCGAGAACTTAGAGACATGGACCCTAGGCAACCTTTTTGGAATCTTTTCTTCTCTCTCCTATGATTCCCCCTCGGCAAAGATGCACCTTCTTTCTCTATGATTTTCTTTAGAGTTTCAGCCAAGCCCCAGTCATCTATGTTGACGCTAGCCGTTCTGTTAAGGTTATCTGGTGCATTTGGCAACTTCTTCCAGTCATTATCTGCAGGTATTATCTTCTAGAAAAAAACATTTCTTCGTGTGACATCTGAAGTTAATATGACTGTGAGCATCATTCAAGTGTTCTTTATTCCATGCTTAGAGCTTTTCGTTTGGAAAAGCACGATTTGGCACAGTTGACTACCATGCATTCGTTTATATCCTTTAACCCTTTGAAGGCATAGGGGGGCAATCACGCCTGCACGCCATCTTGTTCGGAGTTCTGCAACTCATTCCTAAAGAGCTTAATTCCTCCTAAACTATTCTGCCCCACGTTTGCCTAGAGTGTCCCGCTATTCTGCCTGCCTGGGTGAGCAGGCGTATTTTGCGATGGAGTTGCCTTCGCGTCATAGCGTGTGTCCAATCAACTGCCACTTTCTCCTTCGTATAGTAATGTTTATGGATTCTTGGCCCGTTCTCATATAAAATTCTTCGTTGGAGATGCGGTTCGGCCAGAAAATCCTTAAGATGATTCTTAAACATTTTTTTACGAAGACTTGGAGCTTGTGCGTATTAATGGCGTCATAAAGCAGCACCGATTCCACATTCGAGCAAAACAGTCACAGATTGGTTCTTAAGCTGATAACACTGCTTCTCCAGATTTTGGATAGCATTCCAAACGCAGCTTTAGCCTTCCCGATTCTGCTGCAGTTCGGTGCCACTTCGGTCAGCCGAGACCATACTTACTAGGTAAAGAAAGTTGTTAACTTTCTCGACTTCCTGTCCAACAATGTTAAGTTGAACGCGGGTATTAGAAGAGCTCAGCGCTTTTGTTTTGGCTGTATTTATTTTTAGGCCCACCTTGTTTGCCTCAGCTTTTAGATTATGGGCCATTAAGTGAAGGTCCATTTGCCGGAAGGACTCGGAGGCACTAAGCTCGAAGTCTATGCCTCAAGAGGCACCTCTCAAGGAGGGGTTATATCCCCACTACAGTGGGTAATTGTCCTGAACGAAGTCCTTCTTAAACTTAGAAACAGCGGCGTCAAGACCATAGCATATGCGGACGATGTTGTGCTGCTAGCAACAGGTAAATTTCTCCCGACCCTGAGCGAACAAATCGAAGGGGCGCTGGAAATCATTGACTCCTGGACGGAGAGATGTGGGCTGGCGGTTAATCCCCAGAAGACAGAATTAGTACTATTCACTAGCAAAAGAATAATTCCACAATTCGTAACTCCTTCCGTAAGGGGTACTCCCCTGAGTATCTCCAGTAGTGCGAAATACCTTGGCCTGGTGCTCGATAGGAAACTGAACTGGAGACTAAACATCAACGAAAGAGTCAAAAAAGCCACGATAGCTTTTTTCTCGTGCAATAGAATATTCCGGAAGACTTGGGGACCGAGCTCCAAAATCATCCTATGGATGTATACAGCTAAGTAAGGCCAATACTAAGGTATGGCAGCCCTGTATGGTGGCAGACAGCCAGCAAAATAAATAACCTAGCTGCTATCACAAAAGTACAATGACTAGCGTGCATCGCCACAACCAGTGCGGTGAGAACGACACCTACAGCAGGACTCTAGGCCATTCTCAATCTGCTTCCGCTAGACATCTTTATACAAGTATCGGCTCATAGTGCACAGATATCTAGGCAGTGTATCTAATACAGACTACTTAACGCCTTACCTAGACTTCATAAGACCATTTTCTAGCACCTATCCAAGCAGGGAAGACTGGAAAAATGACAGGACGCATAAAGAGCGATCCTTAGCTGTTTACACCGATGGATCCAAAATGGAAATAGGTGTAGGCGCAGGCATCTTCTCTGAAACGCTTGGCCTCTCCATGTCAGCTCGGCTTCCGAACTACAGCAGCGTTTTCCAGGCAGAGGTCCTAGCAGTTGCAATAGCAGCTCGTGAGACTGCGATGAGGGCAATATCACCTGTTTCATCGACAGCCAGGCGGCGATAAAAGCAATATCTGCTATAGAAATAAAATCGAAGCTTGTGAAGTGTTGTAGAGAAGAGCTCAAGGTTCTTGGAACACAGCACGAGATAAAGCTCTGCTGGGTCCCTGGTCATGAAGGCATACCAGGGAATGAGAAAGCCGATGAACTGGCTAGAGGAGGCTCAGCACTAAGCTCGGACCAATCCGACCCCTCGGTGTACATCCCGCCTTGCGCCCTTAAGCTCGAAGCAGGAAACAAAGCCATAACGGAGGCTAACAATAGGTGGACCTCTTTAGATACTTGTGTCACCACGAGGAAGCTGTGGCCCGCTTTTGACAGAGTAAGAACCAATAGACTCATACAGAGGCATAGAAAATCCTTCTCTACTCTAATAGGAGTCATTACGGGGCATAATACCATGCGGTACCACATGAAAAAACTACGTGTGACTAACGAAAACCTTTGTAGAGGCTGCGGCGATGAGGAGGCTCAGGAGGACACCGCTTGAGAAATAAGACATCATTTGAGAAATAAGATCCTTGGACAGCACTTCTTTGAGGATCTAGAAGAGTTGTCCAACAGACCAATAAATGACATCGCAAACTTCATCAAATCCTCTGGTTGGTTCGTATCTAGAAGAAGAGTGGAAAAATACCACGAGGAAGGGATTCCCTTTTCTATCTCCTTTCCCACCATGGGGATCACAATGGGTCTATATACTGACCTGAGTGTGGTGTGGAGGTTTTCTATCCCCCTACACCTGCCCACTTACATTTTTTTTTTTTTTTTGGTTGCGCCTGGAGGTGCAGGAATCTTCAAGATACCAATGGTCCGTACCATTGGTTATGCCCGATTCATATATCTGACAATGCCATCAGTGCTAGTCAGTATATGCCTACGGGCTAAACCTCACCCCCTCAGAGAGGCACTATGAGAACCGGCTGCGCGTACTCATAGTAGTAGGAAATTCGTTCCTCTCATTTTTTCATTTTTTGTGATGACTACGACTAAGTTGCCTTAACGAGTAGTTTACGCTTCTGTAGTGTTAATCGCGTTAGGTAGGTAGCTTTCCAGTGAAGGCACCTACTAATACCGTCATTACATGCGGTTTTTCCTTACGGCGCTAGGTCGAAAGGTCTTGTTCTTTGTAGTCGGCGCTCAAGGTTTGTCACGTCCATAGTACGGATTATTTCATTATTGCAATGAACATGAAGACGGGTACGAAGTTTGCGAGCAAAGTTTGTTACTTCGTCCCTCACGGTAGCAATTCCTAGATCTCTGTGAATATCACTATTCCTTATATACCAAGGAGCATTCACGATTGCTCTTAGCATTTTATTTTGAAATGCTTGCAGTAGAGCCATATTGCTTGGTTTGGTACAACCCCAAAGTTGTATACCATATGTCCAAGACGGTTTTAGCACTTGCTTATACAGAAGCAGTTTGTTGTATACGCTTAACTTCGAGTATCTTCCGAGTAGCCAATACATTTCTCTAAATCTGATTTCGAGCTCTTCGCGCTTCTTTTTAACGTGTGGTTTCCACTTAAGTTTTGCGTCTAGGGTCATTCCTAAATATTTTGCCTCGTTTGCGTAAGGTATTTGTACCGAGTTAATGGATATAGGTACGTTGTTTATCTTTCTTAACGTAAAATTGACATGCGTTGATTTTGTCTCATTGAGGACTATTCGCCAGGCTTTTGTCCATTCGCATACATTGTTCAAAGCTCGTTGGAGTTTTCCCGTTGATGATTCGACTGACTCATCTGTTACGAGGATAGCCGTGTCGTCTGCGAACGTTGCTACAACGGTCCCTTCATCTTGTGGTATATCTCTTGTGTAGAGCAAGAACAGGATTGGACCGAGAACACTTCCTTGTGGAACACCGGCGTAGATATCTTTGAAATCCGAATATTCACTCCCGTGTCTAACACGGAAAAGTCTGTTTTCAAGATAAGATTCCAATATTCTGTACAACTTTTCCGGTAAGATTACCCTTAGCTTATACCTTAGGCCTTCGTGCCATACCTTGTCGAAGGCTTGCGATACGTCGAGAAAAGCGCTAGAGCATATTTTTTTCCCTTCTAGAGCTTTTTCAATCTCGTTCGTTATTCGATACACCTGATCGATTGTGGAATGTTTGACCCGAAACCCGAATTGATGATCCGGGATCAAGTGTCTTTCTTCAATTACTGGTTGCAATCGTTTCAGCAGAAGTTTCTCGAAGACCTTAGATATTATTGGCAGAAGTGAAATGGGTCTATATGATTTCTTGTCATTTGCACATTTCCCCGGTTTCGGAACCATAATAACTTCGGCGACTTTCCATTGCCTTGGAACATATAATAGTCTTAAGGAAGCATTTATAATGTAGAGCAACTTAACCAGCACTTTTTTCGGTAGCTCTTTCAAAATTTCGCCAGTGATTAAATCATATCCCGGAGCCTTGTTATTTTTCAATTTTTCTATTGTCATTCGAAGTTCGGACAGGGATACGGTTTTTACTCTAAAGTTGTCGGGTGCCATATTAACATTCGGATCTTCAATCAACGGTTGTCCATTGAACGGCTTGAATGTTTCCTCTAAGTGATCGGCAAATAATTCTGCTTTCTCTTTATCTTCTTTTGCCCATTCCCCGTTAGCTTTCCTAATTGGCGGCGAGTGCATTACAGGTTTCCTTATGGACTTCAAGGCTTTCCATAGAGAGTAGTTTGAATACTTATCAGCGGTCAGACCCTCGAGGTAAGTAGAAGTCTCGTGATTTTTTAGGTCCTGCAGCACTTTTTTAAGCTTGTTACAAAGGTGGTTCAGATAAGTTTTATCCGGTGGCGCGCGGGATTGTTGCCATCTCTTGCGCGCTCTCCTCTTTTCTCGTATGAGGTCTTCGATTTCAGGCTGGTATTTGACTTTATTGTTCCGCGCTTCTGTCTTTCGCAAAGGAGTGTTTTTCCACGCTGAGCTCTGAATGGCTTCGACGAGTTTGTCGATTTCTTCTTCTATTTCGAACGGTGTCTTTAGCGGTACATTTAAAGCAACATTTTCCTTGCAGTCTCTTCTGAAAGCGTCCCAGTTAGTTTTGTTACTAGTTAACCTAGGCGGTCCTTCTTTTTTTACTAGACTTCCACCTATTTTCAGAGTGACTGCCGAGTGATCTGAGCATAGATCATAGCATTCTTCGATTTCCGTCAAATTTTTAGTTAACCCTTTCGCGATAAAGAAGTCGACGAGGTCAGGGATTTTATTTTTGTCAGTTGGCCAATAAGTTGGCTTTCCTGTCGAAAAAAAGTTCACCCCACGTTTCATGCTGGCTTTGTACAATAATCTGCCTTTTGTCGAATTGCATCTTGATCCCCAGAAAGTGTGTTTCGCGTTAAAGTCACCACCTAAGACAAAATTAGGTCCGAGTGAGTCAAAGAGACGAACGAGGTCGTCTTCTACTAGCTTATATCCCGGAGGGAAGTAACTACATCCGATGTTGTAGTCTAAGTGGTTTATTTTTACGGAGACTGAGCTTATTTGCATAGAGTCAAATTCTATTTCTATGTTTTCGGAGTGCTTAATACAGTCTTTGATGTAAAGAGAGGACCCGCCTCTCGCATTTTCCGAAGGATGATTCGCATGGTAATCGCTGTAGCCTTTTATTTTGGGTCTAAGTCCCTTTTTTAAGTGCGTTTCCGATACCAAACATATGTCAATGTTATTTTTCCGTAGAAACACTTCTAACTCGTCGATTTTTTTCAGAAGGCCGTTTGCGTTCCACGTTAGTATCTTAAGTAGCTGTTTCATATTCATGTTTTTTTGATTGTCTTGCGAGGTTTGAACTCGAGCTTGCTCAATTTGTCAAGTATAATTTTATTAACTTTGGTTTGCTCCTCAAATTTTTCCAATATAATGGTAAATATTTGGCTAACCGGATCTGTTGTAGCTGATCTTAATTTGTTTTCGTTTGACGCGACTTGCGCGTACGATCTCGCGTCAACCTGTGGCGGTTTTTCCGCTGCACTTGGACCAGCGACGTTCTCTTGCGCAATTTTTTTATTTCCCTTTATCGGTCGCTTCGTTTTGACTGGCTTAGCGGTCTTGGGCTTATCGGTTTTACGATCTCTTAAGCTTGGGTTCGGGTGTATCGGTTTCTTGAGAGTATCGCGCCTTTTTTGAAGCTCCTTTGCTACTTCACAACCTCGATAGTTTGCTGGGTGCTTGCCATTACAGTTTATGCAGGTCGCCGGAGCCTGCTTATTTAAGTCACACCTTTCTGATAAGTGGTTCCCGGCACATTTTACACATTTCGGTTCTTTTTGGCAATACGACTGGGTGTGATTGAAACCTTGACAGCGTTTGCACTGAGGTATCGATCGTGTATTCGTACGCATAGGCTCGATTTTAACTACGATATTCAAAATACTTTTTACGTTATAAATATCGTCTATATTTTCGCTTCTATCGAAGGTTAGCATAAAGAGCGGAAGTCCATGCTTGACCAAGATTTCATTGCCTTGTTCCGTTTTCTGCTTTATCTTCTTTACGATATTAATTGCGTCGATAATTTTCAAGCCTTTTCCTTTAAGGTCATTTATAATGTCATCTTTAGTGCACGAGGGGTGGAGACCCCTTGCTATAACACGGAGTGGTCTTTCTGATTTATTTTCGTAGGTGAACCACTGGATCTTTTCCGCGTTTAGTTTTTTCGATATTGCTCGGTAGCCGTCAGAGTCAACTACATTAATTTTCCAATCATTGTTTCGGAATGACGTAACTTTAAATTCCGATGTCACAGTTCCCTTAAGAAGGCAATGCAATTTATTGTAGTCCGTAAAGCCGACGACGTTTATTGCAGGCGGGGGACGTAATTTTTCGTGAGTTTGTTTCTGTTTCAAGTCTTTTTCTTTGTCTTGTTTTCGTGGCTCGACTTCAGGTGAAGAACCGACTCTTCGTTTTTTGCTGGGTCTTTTCTTTGAGACCCCATTTGTTTCACGTGCTAGCTCTTCTTCATCCGTGTGATATTTGGGACTAGCTGCACGAGGTGGGGTAATTTCCCGTTCTCTTTGCAAAAGTGAATTCTTTAACGCCTTGTTTTCCTCTTTTAGTGATTCTACCTCTCTCTTAAGCTCTTGGTAGAGTAGATCCATTTTATTTAGCTTAATACGGAGTTCATTGTTTTCTTCCTCAAAGCTATTACATTTCACTGAGTCCCGTTTCTCTTGCGCTTGCGCTTCCGGCGGACTTCTTTTTCCGGAGACATTCGGTCTTGATGGTGGAGACCGAGTTACCCTTGAATTTCTCAAAAAGGGGTTTATTAAATGCAATAATTGGCTCTCCCACTTACCTAAGCTAAGGTCATTACCGACCTTAATGGAGCAGCGGGCTTTCTCCATACAGACGGACACGTTTGGTAGACGGACACGTTTGGCAGAGATGTCAAAACTAGACATGCTGCCATAGAAAGCAGATAGGAATAATTTTACAAGACTTTCAAGTAAACACATTCAAGTGGGCGCCATGGCACTGTGGTTAGTGTGTCAGACCACTGCGCCTGTTCAAATCCCAGAAAACACTAAAGGTTTTTTTACGGCTCCCCCTCTCGCGAACGTTTGACAATCATCTGAAAGTATTGTTGTCATAAGAAAGATTTTCAAAAACAAAATAGAAATTACGGCAGAGCTATTGCCTACCAGTTTTAGCAGGCAATTTTGGAAAAGGTAATTTACATAACTGCTTCAACTTACTGAAGATTTTAGGGCGCTACTAAATTCAATTCCAACAATGAATAGTATCTAGTTTGCAGATCCCTTAGTACTCAAAGAATTGCTTCATTGAAAAATGACGATTGATGAATTTCAATTTGCTATATACAATGTGTTAAAAAAATTCCATGGGCCTGATGAAATCTAAAAATAGTCTTATAGGAATTATCCATTCCTTAGACGCACGCTTACTGACACCAAAAAGTAGATATCCACTTCATCGAAATATAGTGTATTCCAAGCTATAATGCGATCCATAATGTAATATACATAGGTGTCAAACATGGGTATAGGCTTCATGGGTAGTAGGAAAACTACAAACTGTTTTTTTTTATTGAAAGGCTATTCCACCTGCCCTTAACTACACCTACTTATGCTCTGAAACTAGAAGCAGAATTGCCCTCTTTTATACTTCTACAAATTGCTCATCTTTTACATACAAAATATACACCGTATCGAGTATGAGTTTTCACGAAAAATTCAGTTAAGAAATGATAACCCCTATCTGCAGCGAGATTTTTCTTAAAGCTATTGTTTCCTGTTCATTTTACTTTCAAACGAAGAAGATAGGTAGGTAAATCCTTTACTACCTTAAAATTATATCCGTCTATTGTGCAGCTCTGTACAAGACGTCGATATTGGGTGTCCTTTTCTGTAGACAGCATATATTTTGTTTGGCTTTCATTAACCGCTGAACTCATCTTTGCTGCGTCTGTCTCAATTTGCGAGTATTGCCTCGCGAATATGCCTCACTAGGTTCTTCCCACTATGTCAATATCATCGGCACAAGCGAGTAGTTGTACAGATTGTACCTCTGGTGTTGGCTTGTGAGTTTCATATAATTCTTTTAAAGAGATCGCATGATAGCGCGTCACCCTGGCTAAGACCTTTCCTGACATCGAACGGTTCGGTGGTGTTCCTACCAATTTTGATGGAGTAGCGGGAATACTCTATCGTCATCCTATATAGATGGACGAGCTTGGGGATGCCGAGACTAAACATGACGCTGCTGTATAACTCGTCTCTATATACGCTATCATAGGCAACTTTAAAGTCAATAAAGAGGTGGTGCATGTCGATTTTATAACCATGGGTTTTTTTTCCTAGATCTACCGTAACTAGTGTCAATGGTGGACTGTAACCGCACTGATAAGGACCTATCAGGTTCACATAATACGGCAGACAGGATCTTATACGTGATATTGGGAAGATTTAAATCTCTGTAGCTGGCGCAGTTTATATGGTCTGGGATCGGGCAAACGAACAATAAACCATATTGCTGAATAAACATAAAGCCAATCTTTTCATTTGCATTTATTTTTTTTATCTTTTTTCATAACATTACATAAAAAACATAAATTAGAAGAAAAAAAACAGTTTGTGATGAAAATACATAGTAGATACTCTCGTGAGGATAGTATAGAAATGGTCTCCTAGAAACCGCCTCTACATTAGTCCAAGATTTCTGTATCATTCCACAACATACTATGACTCATATTATGGCCAATTTGAATCACTTCATTCTTTCTTTAGAAAAACATCAACATATGTATATTGGTCTGTAATCTTGTTCATTCTCTTTTTCTTCCTATTTCGGCGAGGTTGTGATACGAAAACAAGGGATCATAACCCTCCCACTTCACCGCATTTCTACTGATCCGCCTGCGGGGTTCGCCTATTTGACCAAAGAAAATATCGGCAGGTCTCGCGGTTTTTGGGTCACTTGGTTACTAAGGCCATTGAAATGCCGATGTCGTCGCATTTGTGTGTTCCAGGCGTTTATAAGCCTGCCCCGCGATGTCTTTGGAACGATCATTGATATTACCTTTTTAACAATGTTCAAATGATCTCTTCTTTAAACGTGGCAATACCAACTGAGGCGGTGGCGCTTTTTTTTCGTAACATAGTTTCCTTGACGTGAAGGCTTTCACGGATCTTCGAACTTCTTATTCAATCAAGGTTTGTTACTCCTGCTACCATGCTCTTCATCTCAGAGCATTCCTTTCAACTTAGGGGACATTTTTCGGTCACAGAAGATAGCGGAGTTTTCTCGCCACTCTCTCTCCGCGTCGTCATTACCGGTTGCCTTGCTATTGATCATAGATCCCAGATATTCGAACTTTTCGCACTTGGGAAGCGCTGTTTCATTCACATAAGTAAGTGTCTGGAATAAGCCTGAGCAGCACAAGTATTCTGTCTTTTTTGAACGAATGCGATACCCGTTTCCCTCCAAAACGTCCACCCACACATCAATTGCTCGTTGCAAGGATGTAGGATCCTCACTTATGATGGCTTCATCGTCAGCAAATCCTGTTCATTATCATTCCGATAAATATAAATAATAATAATAAATGAAAACTATCATTTCCATTCATTACACACGTGTATTTGTATTCGCACGCATCTTGTTTGCACGCCACAACTTCCCTACAGGATCGCTTCACCACAAAGCGGTCCAAGTGAAATTCTGTGGCTTAGTGGTGGTGGTTGAAATGAAGATTTTTTTTTTTCTTTTTTACCTTTTCCAAACTGATTTCAGGCTATTCAGGATTTATTGATTTATCTCCTCTCATGTGTGTAGCCAAAGCAGAGCATGATAATATAATACTAAAGAATCACGCACACATGAATGGTCGCCTGAATGAGTGAATTGATGATGGGCTTTATTGTTAATAGAAAATAGGTTCATGTCCCTTTTACCGCATACACAACACACGTACACACATATGTATATGCATCACCGCGCAAATGTGGGGAACTTTACATTTATCAAGCCTTATAAACAGATTTTGTGTATCTTTTCGGGGTTATGAGTGGGCACTGATAAATCCACAATCCAAAAATATCGAATTGTCCTTGTGCGTACCCGAGAGGGAGAGAGTATATATTGAATTACGCAATGAATACATTTTTGTTCATTCAGGTTTACATGGAGTATTCTCTGCTCGCCCAGGGAAATGTTTTCATTATTTTGTGGTGAACGAAGGCCAACGTATTTCACAATGAGAACGCAGTTCTTTTGAAATATGTGTGACAGTTGAAGAACAAAATTAATGGTAATGTAGACTCAGTTGGAAAGATAAGGATTCACCTTTCAGATTCAATGATGTTTTTATTTGAAAACATTCCCAACGATACAGAGAATATCTGTAAAGGATTTTATTAAAATCAGCTTTGTGTTACAGAAGACTACCCTGAACATACAAACGATTTCGCCGCAATTCACCCCTATAGGCCTTCTTCACCATTACCAAACAAAATCCCCATTCCAAAGGATAAACTTAAATTCACGCAACTAATGGAACATGTCATACAAAATCCTACCAATGATTTTGCTCGAACTTAACCTCCAATTATTTGAACACTAATCGCACTAAAGCCCCAAACATGACTCCACTCAAAAACAACATTAATGGATCGATCCATACTACTACGTATACAACGTACATACAACCCCACCTAAATATGGTTTGGCAAATGAATAATCCTTGATTATTTCTTTCGAAATAAATCAACATCCTTGTCATGGTTGGAGTAGTAGTTCATTTTATTCTTTCATATTCCTTACTTGACTTGGTCTGGTCTCCTCCACCTCCTCTTGTACAATCGAATGATTAATGAAGATACTTGTTCGGAACATACGTGATGTTCTGGATTAAATTATGTGCCAAGCGAGTAACTTTTATGCCAGTGTGTCCTTCAAAGTTACGTTGGTCGATTTTTTCTTCACTCATACTCTTCTGTGTACTTTTAGGGCTTGGGTGAATACATTTTTTTTGTAGGGGTTCTGTGTTTTTCGGAAATCCATGGAGATATTAAATATTGTGTTACTTTGACAACCGTCGATAGAGTTCAGCGAGATATAAATAAATAGGTATCCTTTCCATTCATAGCGATAGAAGTGGAAAAGTTGTTTACTTCAATCGAAGCCTTGGGAATTTTCGTTGATGGAATTACTGCGTAGTATATTCGTGTATTGTTAACGCTGTCGTGGCTATATTTTGTTTGAGAAGTATTTGGCTAACTTTTGTATATGTTCTATGAAACTAAGGTTGGTGGTTGAATGTACAAATGTATGTAAAATACAAATATTTAGACGTATTAAAGATTAAGCATGGGGGCTTCTTTTTATTACCACCAGGCTACACTTAACAAATTCGTATCTGCTTATTTCAAGACACTCCCTTACTTACTTAATCCTGACATATTCTACCTTGCAGTGTAGAGGCGCCGCCATTTACATCTATTGCATTAGCAGCTTTCCTTCTGGCGTTGCTGACATCTTTGCTTTTTTCTATCAGGAAAGGTCTCAAATTACTTAACCATTTCTGATTCTGGCTAAGCTAGATCTGTCCGGATGTTTGGCACGTCATGCCAACCTCCCATCTACGATTTGTCTTGCTGATAGCGTCCAGTGAGAGGCATACCCACATTTTGCCTATCCGGTAGGGCATTTAGGGTAGTGCCAAGTCTGGGGAGCTCATCAGCTTAGTCTTTGTTACTTGAAATGTCTCTGCCGTCTGGCACCCAGCATAGATGAATATTGAATTGCTCCGCCATCTACAAAAAAGACAAGTGGCAATTTAAAGCGACCTTTGAGGTAAATGAGAACGATTCCAGGAACTTACCACTTGATGTCCCGTAAAAATGCTAACATCCGTCATAGATATTACATTACATCACGCTGCAGTGAGGGATCCGGTAGGAGATACTCAAATTTAACTTTTTAGAGAAGACAGAGCCATCTCCGAATTTAGACCCGTTGGTAAAGAAGTGAACCGAACTTCTTTCTTCCCTGACAACATTCTCGTATTCGTGCTAGTTGTATGGAAATTCTAATCAAATCTAAGTTTCGATGGGGTGTAGTCGGTATTTTCGAATATTTAGTAGATCTAGGATCGAGGAATAGCCAGCTCGAAAACTAGACCACTAAGAGTAGGGTTTTTTAAAAGATGACAATTCTTAAGTTTGCATGTGGCAGTGCAACGTACGATACATTTTGTATGTGCATATAGTTCTGACAACTGCTGTATAGAGCCAATGGATAATATTCAGAGAAAGACCATACTTTTCCCACAGATTCTGCTGCAGGTTTGATGGGCTATGGATGTCTTTTCATTCATTTTCGTATATTGAAGTTCCAGTACAGATTATTCTCAAGAATGAGTCCATGATTCTCTGCATTTTCCGCTAATCCTCTATAGGTTGCGCTAAGTACCGAGTTTTTAAATGCGGGCAACAGTGGCGGTAGTACAGAGTTCGGAGTAGATCTATTATTCGTGAACAGAACTCATTAAGTTTTATGCGGATTTACTCTTAGAGATTTAGACATGATTTGCATTTGGTGGACCATTTAGTTTGTATTCGATAATATAGCCTAGGGTTAAAATAAACTTCCCACAAACCATAAACACCCGCGCTTCATAGCTGAGTTCTCGTCAGAGAAATGCCGAAAGTACCCTTCCTTGCTAACTTGACGTAGAACTTGACCTTTTTTGCATGTTCTCCTAACCTTAGTATAAAAATGCGGTTGTTCAGCAATATCCAATTGATAATATCCATTCGCACACTTCTTTATTTTTTACTAGAACTTTTTCTATCATACTAAGTTAATCTACTTCAAAATATTTAATCGAGTTAGAAAACGTTTCCTCTCGGTAAATCCTGCATTTTTTTATTCTGTTAAATTAAGTCTTCATGTATGCTTACCTGAGCTACAAATTGACGTTTCTCATTTTCACTTCGTTACTTGTCACAAGGAAATTACTTCGTACATGTTTGTCTTCGCAAACTTGAAACGGCCTCATTTATCTGCCTTTATCGCATTCTGTACCCATGAACGGTGCCTAGAAAAAGCCCTAAAAAACATCAGCTTATCGCATCAAAAGCTTTGCAATAAATTCGCTCGTATCACGAACATTAATCGTTTAATCATCATAAGGTAGACTCTACGAGCATAATGCGTGTTTGTGGTTAATTTTTGGTCTTGCCTACTCGAGGGTGCCCATTAACCTTTTAACTTTGCTCTACAAGGAGTAATATTACGGCAGACTTCATAAAATTATCTGCACGTGGTTGTGTCATGATGAAATCATAAAAGTAGTAAGGGATATATAAGTTTTTAGGAGTGTGCCAGTGCAGATTAAAAACTACGAAACTTGTCTAATAAAAAATTTATTACGATACTTCTTTCGTCTGAAAGATGTTGGCACGTGGGTATAACAAATACCCTTCAACGCACAAAATAAGCTAGACATAATCAAATCATCAAACATCGCTGTCCCCCCCCTTATAATCATCTTAACAAGTCAATTTGATGGAAGATTTTCCAGCAACCAAAAGCTTTCGTAGAACGTAATTCAATATTCGGCTTCTTCCATCGATTAAGTGTAACATTCACAAATTGGAACACAAAGGATCTTCCCATCAACTTCATTTCTCTCTTGCTCTGACAGTATTTCATCGTCAATCATGTAAGTCTAGTTCAACATACATTTCTCTTTCCTAGAGGAGGACCTTCAGCAGGAATTTTCTACTACTCAAGGATGAAATCTACTCGTAGAATCATCTTTGTTTTCTTTTTTTTTGCAGGTCCTTACTCTTAACTTTGTAATGAGTTTACTGCTCCTACTGCTGCTGTTACTACTGCAAAATGCTAACATTATTAGCAACTTTCCGAAAGTTACAACGCTCATTAAATTCAAGTTGTGCGTTGCCTCCCTAGCTTTTAGTACCCTCAACGTGCTGATGTTGAGTTCCAGGATCAAAATCGAACGCGCTCGCGTTCAGGTATTGGTTGGGCCAGGAAGTCGTCTGTTTGTGAACGTAATACGATGGTAGTGTAATGAAATTACATTTCCCTCCTGGCCGCCATCAGCAGCATTGACCTTCCATCAACGTTAAGAGCTCATTTTGCTTCCTTCGGTTTTGCCTGCTTGAGTGAACTCCATAAATATCGTCTGCATTTAACAACAGGCTTTGGGATTTTTCTTATTTCCTCCATTGGATAGTACAGCATAGTAGAGAAGATTATTTCGTGATTAAATTTCAAAGTAGCTATTAACGTGAGAGCGGACAGGAGTGGAGTGCTCTATTTAGTATGCAAGGCATTGTGCGGGTTTTCTGCTTCAATAACGACTAGCTAATTTTTAATGATACTCTGGAATCTGCAGTATATTCTTATCATGGGGGGTGGTTTTCAGATGAAGCCAAATTTGTGTATTTTTAATGCATACTAATACCGATTAGTCTTCAATAGAATTGAGTTTATTCGTTTTATTCACTGAAACCTAGACCTCTATAATAGACAATACTAATGATGAGGATGATGATATAAACGCAACAATTGTTAGATGTGTTTGTCAAACTTCATATTTAAAGAAAGATCGGAGGGATCCAAAATCTAGAAAAAAATAGTCCCTAGAACAACAAGGTGCCGCAAAAGTATTTAATTTAGCTATAACTGTTTTCTGAATTAAAGAGCGATAATTTCTTTTTTATTCGGACTTAGAATTTTGTTCCTTCAAGTACTGTCAAATATTGACGATGATATCGTTCTAATGTTGGCCTCCAGCATTTATGCATTTCTTTTTGTATTTTCCATCACTTTTTTCAATACTTTTGGTGGTATGTTCTCTATTTCTTGCCTTATGTTGTCCTTGTGGGTCTGTGGCTCATTCACATAGACCAATGACTTCAATCTCAAGAAAAGGAGTCTAGGATGGTCAGATTGGGTAATCTTGCGGTACATGCAAATCACCGAAACGGCTTGGAAAAGTATCATGCACTAAATGCGTTGTGTGTCCTGTGGCACCATCCTATTCAAACTGCATGTGCTATAGCCCCAATTCATCGAATTCGTGTGTCAAAAAATTAGGTAGCATGGTTCTGTAGTACTTGCCAGTGACAGTTAGCAGCGTCTTAACAAAAAGTATGGCCCATTCACCCTTGTGGCAACAGATGCCGCACCACGCAGTTAGTTTCAGTGGATTTGAAGGCGATTCTTGAATAGTAAGGGGGTTTTCAGTATCTCAGAGTCGAGTATTCTGCTTGCTGACATATCTCATAATTGAAAAGGAATCCTCCTCTTCATGGTTGGAGCTTATCATGCGCTGGCTGTTCTACATCTTCGAACACAGCATCAATATTCTCGAACGAACGGCTTGTTTGACATCTGCCATCCCCTGCTCTACCTTGTATTAGACCAGATCTTTTCGAGACGTGAAGCTGGACGTCGAATTATGCAATTAGTCGGTGCCGAACGAACTTCCAAACAATGTGTTAGATTCTTTAAATCCCAAAGATCTGTGTGTAACTATGCACATCAGCCTTATGTTATTTATAAGCAATTTCCACTTTAATTTCTTTACCATTTCAGAGACGCCTACGGTCGCCCAGGAAAAACACTGATTGGAAAAGATCCCTCATTAAATAAAAGCAAATCCATTCCTACCACTTTCGAAAAGCTGTTGAAATCACCCCATTTCCCTAATGGTTTATTTTGTTCAAATAATAAATTTAGATTTTACGAGCAATCGCTAAACTTACATTAAACAGAGCTAATTGTTTTGGTGTCTGTGTATAAGTAACTAAGCTCCCACTTATCCTAGTATTTATCGCTGCAAGCAAAACGGAATTAAATTGTCTTATACGCCCTAGTGAATTCATCCTAGCTAAGCACAAAGTTACAACAAAACTGCTCTTAAAAATCCATTACAACCGCTATATCTAACAGTACGTCAAAAGTAAAAAATGAGTACTTTCCATCTCCACCACCTCAGCATATTTTTTTTTTTTTGTACGGAGCACTTAAAAATTAACCCAACTAGTGTAGAAAATAAGGGACCATGAAAAAACCCTTCAGCTAATTGGCTTTACTATTCAGTCAAAGGCTCCATCTACACCATCTGCACTTCAATCACGTAGAGAAACATTTCCATCACCATCACCACATTCATTTAGAGCATTCTTTTGTACAGGCGAAATCCTTTTTTTTGCAGTTTTTTTGTTAAACACTCGAGTAAATTTTTTTTTTAATTTTTCTGAAAAAAAAAATTTGATTGCTCATTCGTCCTGCAGAAAGCTCATTCATTGCAGCGGATGTTAAACTCAGCTCACTCTAGAACTATATGAACTCTCTTTTAGCAAAGAAGGATAATAATACGAAGGGGGTGAAAAATTCATTGAAGCTCATGTAATGGTGTAACGGTCTAGTGATGCCTGCTTTAGATTTTTACGATAATTAGGACGAATGGAAAAGTTTTCTGCTGCTGCTTTTTTTTTGTTAAACAGTTCAGGATAATGAAGACCTTGTATTGGGAAAAAAGCAAAAAAATAAAAATGTTCGCAGTCCGTTGTGCTATTACTTTATACTAAGCACGAAAGGAGATGCTGGAACTGAAAAATTATGTGGTGGTTAGTTGAAAACTATAAGAATGGGCAATGGTTGTAAGGAGGTGTGAAATTTCAAGTTTGGTAATTCGATTTAGGAGTACAGTATTCAATATTTTACAGGTGTAGAGCATAGGTGTGGGCACCGTGGCGCAAGTGGTTATTGTGTCGGATCAGTGCGCGTGAGGTGCTATGTTCGTATCCCAGAAAACACCAAAGAGTTTTTTCACCGTCCCACCTCTCGCGAACGTCTGACAAACATCCAAGAGTATTGTTGTCACGAGAAAGCTTTTCAAAACAAATTGCCCTTCGGAAACAGCACTAAACTGTAGGTCCCTTCCGTTCGTGTGAAAAAATATAACGCACACAACACGAGTGGTTGCGAGAAGCTAGGCGCAAGCGCCTAAAGAGCTATTGCGGTTTTTTTTTTTTTATCACAGTTACAGGAAATGTACTTTCTCGTTTGGAAATGTCCCTGTCATCGCTTATTATTCAAAAAATATGATACGAGCTGGAGAACACCACAACTATCAGAGAAAACAAAAAGATAATGCTAAGTGGGGAAACAATTCTTAGAGTGGTTTGAGAGAAAATGCAGATTGCAGATTTCAGTTTGATATTTAACCGCCTTTAACCGAAAACAATATCTAATTCCATTTAATTTCTCTCATCCATATAATATGAAAGTTATAACAGAAATTTTTCTATCATTACAGGTAAACGTCAGCAATTCGTGGACGATGCCACAAGAAGGACTCAATGTGTTTTATCGTTTCTTCAGAGACAGAATATCTTGGTTTGAAGCTGATGCTGTGTGCCAATTCCATCATGCCAATTTAGTTACAGGTATAGTATTTTTTTTATATCCTTAATCATGTGTAATCTCGCGTAGACTTAGACTTTAAACTACAGGCACTTAACCTCAAAGCGGAAGCTTTACCAGTATCTTTTGATGCTATTAGCTGCCCACAAATGCTGAAGGTAACGTTTTTCGTTTAGTAACTTCTAGATTTGCAATAAATGCTCATGGTCCCGTGAAAAATGAAGATCTAGTTTCACATCTATGTATTGTACTTATCAGTATAAACAGGGTTTTCTGGTTTTCACTATACTACTTTCTTCCAAAAATATTTGCCAAAATTACACTTATTTCATTTAATACTTTGTTTGAGTTGATGCAGTGTTTGTGGTCTACTACTAGCTATTCCTACAAAAAGAAATTCGGGGTTGTTATATTGTTATATCTAGCGACCTAGGTATCACTTAACATCATCGTTTCTGCAGGTAATTTGATCTGAGAAGAGTTGACAGAGTAATTGCATACCTGTGTTGGGTGGATACGATGTGGTAACGTCATGCTGATGAGCAAGCCCAGGGTTTTTTTTCTTTTTTTTTTGCCTAAGGGATGGTGGAACGCTACTGCTCACGAGAAACAGACCCGCTCTGTTTCAAGTTGTACGGGACTTGATACTCAATAAAAAACCACCTTTAACCTTTTATTCTACTTGACACCATCCACTCCGGAACCGCTTTTGCATTACTTCAGAGTGGTGTCGTTTTATTTCTCCTTTCGGGGCCGGCTTTTACATATTTGTCTTCTCTTGCGGTTAATTCTTTCTTTGCCGGTAAGGCTTACACCAGGCTTATATAAATAACATGACGGTGATTATTAAGTCTTCCTCTATCTTTTTTGATTTTAGCACTTTTTCTATAAAGGGACGTACTTGATTTCAGTTCTGGCCACTCATTGATATTTTTGTCACTCTGTTTTCCGGGGTGATGGCGCCAATTAGAGATTCTAGAGCCCTCCTTTCAGCTTCCTATCTGTTGCACTCGAAGAACGTGTTTGCGTCGTCCAGTTCTGAGTCGCCATACTGGCAAGCCGAGCACCCTGTTTTGCCCATTCTGTGGAAATACCGTGTCTGGTAAGAAATTGGGTGACGTAATAATTTACTTCTCCGTGTTTCCGTCCAATCCATTCAGCAATGTTGCTGATCAGCCTCGCGGCCCATCGTCCTCTGCTTTTTGAGCTGCATCTCTCCTGCCATTTCTGTTTGGTGAGCTCCTTTGCCTCCTCGGTAGCCGCTTCCACTGCAATTTCCGCCTTTTTGTCGTAGACATACTTCCACTCTGCCGCAAGGAGATCCATAGGGGTCACTCCCGCGACTAT
Source organism: Brachypalpus laphriformis (assembly GCA_945910035.1). Lineage (NCBI taxonomy): Eukaryota > Metazoa > Arthropoda > Insecta > Diptera > Syrphidae > Brachypalpus > Brachypalpus laphriformis. The sequence continues at coordinate 44,720,725 of OX246753.1, forward strand.
GAAGATGGCTAGTTCCGACACCGTTCGGTATGAACTCGCAATCCATAGTGCCGCGCGCCTTTGTACTGCGGCCATTTGTTTTCTGTATTTCTCTTGTCGTAGTGCGTCGGCCCATATCTCACACCCATACAGGAGAATGGCATGGGTGACTGTCATTAGGATCTTTCTCTTGCTAGCTGTTGGGCCTCCAACGTTTGCCATTAATCTGCTCACTGAAATTGTGACCTTCGCAGCTCGTTCCGAAGCAGATCATATTTGATGTCAGAAGGTGAGCTTCATGTTTAGGGCCATCCCTAGGTACTTCACCACTTGCTTGCTGGTTATTACCTCAGACCCGACTTGGAAGTCGACAATAGTTCGAATCCTCTTCTTTGCCAAAAGGACTATCTCCATCTTTTCTGTGACCAAACCTATGCCATGTTCTTTCATCCAGAGGTGCACCCGCCTCATCACCTGGTTGACTTTTCTTTGCGCGCTCTCGGTGTCTCTTGCCGTAATCACCGCGGCGACATCATCTGCATACCCTACCAGAAAGGTGTCTTCGGACATTTCCATCGTAGGAGATGTTCCAGAGATCGGGTCCCAGGATTGAGCCATGCGCTGCTCCAGCAGTAATCTCCTTTACTCGATGTCCTTCTAGGGTGTTGCATAACAGCTTCCGGTCCTTGAGATAGTCCTTCACCAACCGCAAGAGATATTCGGGAATATCAAAAATGCTTTCGATGGCAGTTAGCATATCGCTCCATCTGGCTGAATTAAAGGCATTTCGCATGTCCAGAGTTGCTAACAATACGGTTTTTCTTGAATAGTAGTTGCCCTGTTGAGCCAATTGGACGGTCCTTACCACTTCTTTAATTGCTCCAATCGAAGAGTGACCCTTTCTGAATCCGTGTTGTCTTTCGGACAAATCTCCTACTCTCTGCACGGGTGCTGTAAGCCTCGGTTTTAGCAACTTTTCCAGGAGTTTCCCTGTGGTGTCCAGCATACACGGAGGCCTGTACGCTGATGGGGAATCCGGGTCTCATTTTCCTTTGCTCATCAGTACCAAGCGCTGTAACTTCCAGCAACCCCTTCCTGGAAATAGCTATTGTACATGTTCGGCAGTAGCTGAGGACATGTCTGGGCAATCGTCTGGAGCACCTCCGCTGGTATTCCGTCAGGTCTAGGGGGCATTCGGTTTTGCACTCTTCTTCACTGAACATTACTTACTTCTAACTTATGTCCTGTATCCCCTTGTGGGTCCTAGGGCCTCTACTACGCCTACGTGCCATCGTGTACGGTTTCTGGCAATGTGTCTGAGTTCTCCCCAACTTTTCCCTAACTGCCGTGCACTGAACATTGGAATTTCTGGTCGTTGGACCGGAGAGGTGTCGGGAGGCCGAGCACGATGCGTTGGGAAGAGTGTGTTCACTATAAATTCCATCCTTTTTCGCCGAGGACAGGGCTAGCCATCAGTGTTTCACGTTTTCGCATTACGTCTTTGAAGCCTAGCCACCAGGGTATCCAATTCAGGTATCAAAAAATATTCAATCATGTGGCGATATCGTTCTTCAGTAAAAGTAACTCCATTCCATCCTCGAAATAGCGCACCAAAATATCACATTTTCAGAATTTAATACCGTAACATCTTATCACCATATGACCGGCAGCATAAATGGTCTTATGGAAGAAGCTGCTGTATTACTTAACTGAAATTTGTACGGAAACAAATGAAAATCTCTATGAAGAATTTGGCACAAAGCGTTTGGAATAATTCCAAGTTCCCAAGAACGATGTCAATTTGATGTTGATCGAGATTCGGACATACTGCCTCGCACAGCATCAACGTTTTCAGACGTGAGACAGGCCTGCAACTTCCTTTTTTAAAAAACGCAGCAGGCGGCAGATAGTCGCTCTATTAGACACATTATTTTGACTTAAACCGACGACTGGTTTTGATAATATATCTTAGGTATTAAAACACTTTGCTTTAATAAATATCGTTCGATGTGGATTTCCTACGTCCACACTTCACGAATGCCAAATAAAAACTGTCAAAACTAGCCTGTATCATTTTTGAGTAGTAAACATTTCTATAGAACACCCTGTACAAGAAGTCTGTAGTGGATTAGCATTTTTGATAACTGTCCGCACTCTACTGCCTTGCCTTAGCTTCGATAAATGAAATAAAATTTCTATAAAAGGCGTTAAGTGGTTTTGCACAAGGGCTATGAGAGGAGAGGTACTTAACGACAGGCAGATATGAGCAAACAGTATTTGTTTAATCTGATGTTAAAGGATCATAACTTTTCATTCAAAATTCTGTATAAAATACAGATTGTGCTCAGCATATGATTACACACCCAGTATGCCTTTTAACTGTGGGCGCCGTGGCATAAGTGGTTAGTGTTTCGGACCAATGCGCGTGAGGTTCCAAGTTCGAATCTCACAAAAAACCAAAAAGTTTTTCACGGTCCCACCTCTCGCGAACGTCTGACAAACATCGGAAAGTATTGTTGTCTCGAAAAAGCTTCTCAAAACAAATTGCCCTTCGGATACGGCACTAAACTGTAGTTCCCTTCCATTCGTGTGAAAAATATAACGCACACAACATGAACGTTTGCGAGAAGCTAGGCCCAGGCACTTAAAGAGCTGTTGCGCCAAATATTTATTTTATTTTATGTCTTTTAACTTATTTTTTTCCTTACTTTACTTTCGTTTCACCCCTCGAGGGACATAGGGGGTTAACAACGCCCCGTAAATGCTCTCTGCAGCCTAAACTTACTACTAGGCTCTGTTCTGCCCGACTAGGTACGTAGATTTCACTGCGTAGCGTATTTTGCAATGGAAATGTCTTCATGTCGTAATGTGTGACCGATCTACTGCCAGTTCCTTCTCCATGTGGTAATGCCTATAAGTTCATGGTACAATATCTGATAAAGCTATTCATTAGAGATACGATTGGGCTAACAATTCTTAAGATGATGGACAGACATCTGCTTATGAAAATTTGCAGCTTCCGATTGAGAGCGGTAGTCACCTTCTATGTACTATACCCTTACCGCAGTACTGACTCAACTTTGGAGCAGAACAGTCGCAGCCTGGTTCTGTGCTGCAAACATTGTTTCTCCACATTTTTAATAGCATACCGAACGAAGCTTCTGTTTTCCTGCACACATCTAGTTCGATGTCACCACGGTCGGCCTAGACAACACTTCCCAGGTATAGAAAATTGTTCAGTTTCTTGGCCGGCTGTCCGGCAATGTTAAGTTAAGCGTGAGAGTTTTTAGTGATCATGGCTTCTCTTGTTGAAGTATTTATCTTTAGCCTCACTTCCTTTGTCTCGGCTTCCTGACCGTGAACCATTAAATAATGTCCATTATGTTATATAAAAGTATCCGAACATCGCTTGCGTAGTGTCCAGATGTTTTAGATAAGAAATCATAGTCCATATGATTCCATGGTTTCCTTCAGTCAGTCCGACGTATGTACATGGCTGATGACCATTAAGAACAACAGCACGACTTCAAAGTTCGCCGATACCTTCTCATTGTGTAAAACTTGAGAATTAGCCTTTATAAAGCTATGAGTTTTTCTGAGATGACTGCGCAAGGCTATCCAAATAGCATCTCGATTCAAGATGTCGAAAGCCTTCCCAAAGTCGATGAACAGTAGACGTAGTGGGGACTTGTACTCCACTCATTATTCTGTTATGATCTGCAAGGTGTTTATATAATCCTATGCGGGAGGATCCATCGCAAAAATATGTTAGGCTCGGAGTAAAAAAGTTGGATCAAGTCCAATATCTCTCCTGAACCCATGTGTGGATTTCTTCTCATGAGCTGGACTCGGTAGAGGATGATTGACCCGGATTGAGAGCTTACCTGAGTATACTACCTTCGCGACCCTCATGAAGGATAAGCGAGTCATTTAAAATCATGATGATGAAATTAACACAGCTTAGATTTTTTTTTTTTTTTTTTTTTTTTTTTTTTCGTGGGTAGGTGAAAATCTTCATGAGACACTATGAGACCGTGTACTCATAGTAGTGTCAGATTTCTACTGACTAAAAACACCCTTCCCTTCGTTTTGTTTACTACGACTAAGTTTGACCTTATCAAGTAGTTTAAGCTTCAGATTTATATTCGCGTGAGGCAGGTAGATTTTCAATAAAAGCACCTGCTGAAACCGTCATGACATGCGGCTTTTTGTCTTATAGCGCTAATTCGAACGGTTTCGTTCTTTGAAGTCGGCGCGTAAGATTTGTCATATCCAAAGTTTGGAGTATGGCACAGTTGCAATGGCCACGAAGACGAATACGAAGCTTGCGAGCGAAGTTTTTTATTTCGTCCTCCACGGTAGCTATCCCTAAGTCTCTGTGGATATCATTGTTTCTGATATACCAGGGAGCGTTCACGATTATTCTTATAATTTTATTTTGCAATGATTGTATGAGATTCCTATTGCTTGGTTTGGTACAACCCCAGAGTTGTATACCGTACGTCCACACGGGTTTAAGCACTTGCTTATACAGAAGCAGTTTGTTATATACGCTTAGTTTGGAATATCTTCCAATTAGCCAATACATTTCTCTAAGTCGATTTTCGACTTCGTCACGTTTCTTTTTAACGTGAGGTTTCCATTTAAGTTTCGCGTCTAGTGTCATTCCCAGATATTTAGCTTCGTTTGCATGCGGTATTTGTACCGAGTTAATGAAAACGGGAAGGTTGATTATTTTCTTGTAAGTGAAGTTAACATGCGTCGATTTGGTCTCGTTAAGAACAATGCGCCAAGTTTTTGTCCACTCACAGATTTTATCCAAGGCTCGTTGGAGTTTTATGGTTGCTGACTCGATTGAACTTTCCGTTGCCAAAATAGCCGTATCGTCCGCGAACGTAGCTACAATAGTGCCTTCAGTTTGAGGTATGTCCCGAGTGTACAGCAAGAATAAGATAGGCCCAAGGACACTTCCTTGCGGAACTTCGGCGGCGATTTCTTTAAAATCAGAATATTCAGTTCCGTGCTTAACACGAAAAAGTCTGTTTTTAAGGTACGATTCTAAGATCTTATGAAGTTGCTCCGGAAGGATTCGTCTTAGCTTATAATTCAATCCATCGTGCCAAACCCTGTCGAAGGCTTGAGATACATCAAGAAAAGCGCTAGAACAAATCTTTTTCTCCTCAAGGGCTTTTTCAATTTCGTCGGTTATTCTATAAACCTGGTCAATTGTGGAATGCTTGATTCTGAACCCGAATTGGTGGTCAGGTATTAGGCGTCTCTCTTCAATGACCGGAAGAATCCGTTTCAGAAGGAGTTTTTCAAATACCTTCGATATTATTGGTAGTAGCGATATCGGTCTGTACGATTTTTTGTCATTTGGAGATTTTCCCGGTTTCGGAACCATTATGACTTCTGCGACTTTCCATTGATTTGGAACGTATAATAATCTAATGGAAGCATTTATTAAATAAAGCAATTTTAATAGTGCCTTTTTTGGTAATTCCTTGAGGATTTGTCCGGTTATTAAATCATAGCCAGGAGCTTTATTGTTCTTCAGGTTAGATGATATTTTCAAGCCAATGATAGAAGGAGGTGTCTAAATGGCTTATTTTTGCGGTTTTTGTAACCTCAGAAACAACTTTCATAGATTGTGGATTTAGTTTGTTATCTTTTTTGTTCATGCAATATTCTATGTTATATGTATAGTTTGAATCTCTGGATTTTGAGACAAGTTGTTTCGGATTTTAATTCCGCTCTATGATAATAGTATTCGTATTGCATAAGAATATATGCGTTGCCTCAAACTTTTGCTTAAGATTGCCGATAATGAGATTATTTCTTACTCTTTTCATTTCTTATCCATTCGAAATTGAGTCCAAAGGTTCGCCAAGATCGGAATTAGACCGTTTTCTACTAAACCAAAAATGTTGTTATTGTGCCTTGACTGTTTCACGGGGATGATTGTTCTCTCTAAACTTATCACTTTTCCCATTCACTGTGAGCATCGAAAGCTCCTTCATTATAAGTGTTCTTCATGGACTCATTTCATAACAGAAAATGTTCACAAAAGCCGTTAAATAAAGTATTCAACATTGCTCAACGTATTCACTTTATAGAGTCTGTATCTGAAAGGTGTCGTTGTAAGAGCAGACTTAGTACTGCCCTGTCATATAAAGCAGATTGTAAAACGATGTTCTCCTGAGCAAATTAGAAGATTTCATACTTTCATAACCTTTAAAACCGTTTCGTTACATAGCCTTTGAAGCACATGGGACACCAATGATAGAATATCTATTACAATTTACTGACTTTCCATTGAACTGATAGATTTTGAAGAAACTTGGATCAAAGTACAATTGAACATTCTCTATCCTTAAATTTGAATACAAAGTTCATCTGAAAAGAACCCTACAAACGGACATATACTACATACTAGCAAAAGCGGATAGATACAGAAAATCCTTCCAATCAAACCCCAACCTACTATATTACATTTGAAATTCATTTTCATTTCCAATTTCTCAATTCTTGTTCAAATATCAATTTGCATTTTGTGTTCTATGTGACAGCCTACTGATTCCTTCATCGACTAGGAATCTATCTCCACTTTTGCATGTACTTTGGCTTCGAATACAAGCTTCATTGACATTCATAGTGCTGGATGTAAATTCTGTTTACACTTTGCATACATTTTTTTTTTTGGCATAAACCGAAAAGACAAAATATAACCACACTTGAGTGTACATAGCTCGAAAATAGCACTTAAAAAACCCCAACTCCATCTGGCCAACTCCTGTGTCAACTTGTATTGTGTTACAATATTGGTACAAAAAGTTTCATGTTTCAAAGCCCAAGGACAACACAAGTTTCCTTGATTGTCATTGTCGTTGTCCTTTGTGTTGTATACACCCAAGGGATGAACTGAATTAAATTTTCAAAAACAATTGTTTGTTTGATAGCTACAAGCTACCTATACACGTACGAATACTACTGATAGTTCTGCACAATCAATTAAGGGGTTGGAAAACCAATTTGTCTTGTCTGGTGTTCTTACATAGTCGTCGGGCATTTGTTTTAAGTTTGTTTGCGTAGATGGTTGAATTTCGATATGTAAGTAGGAACAAGGAAGTAGAGAGAAAGAGAGTTAAATGGTGATGGATATGAAAGGGCTTCTAAATCATTTTCTCTCTAGATTCAGCATTTTTGGTCGCACATATTATGTATATTCGTAAGGATCAAACAAAATTTTAAACAGCTTTTAGAGCTTCTTTGAACTATAACCCTGTAAGGCGGTACATATATGCTAAGACAACTGCGCAATATCTTCAGGATGTATTCCAAGGACTATATATTCACCAGATAATTCATCATAGCTCTCCATATCTTAATTTAAAATTCACTCCGCGTTTAAACACTCCCACTATGTCACCACCCGCCTCATGCGTGTATTTGCCACATTTAAATTTCTTTTTATGGGTATTTTATTTTTTGCTTTTTATCATTTCAGTTGACAACAGTTTTCAATTTGATGCAACACGAGACCTTTTAAGGGAATTGGATGTGAACGACATTGTCTGGATTGGACTCATGAGACCGCAGAGCTCGGATCGTTTCATGTGGTCGTATGTATAAAGCATAAATAATTTATTTTCCTTTCTCCTTGCGTTTTCCCTCCTCCCTGGTCTGTCCTGTTCTGCCGTTTTTTTATTCTATGTATATTCAGTGTGAAAATGCGATTAGGAAAGTTATGGTATTCCCGGAAGTGAAGATATGTAAATAAGTGTCATATTTTGATGTATGCAGAGGTTTGGTCGGGGATGCGGGGGTTGATTATTGATAAAACACACTCCTTCAAACAATAACAAGGACTTGAATTGTTTACATTTCTATGGAAAAGGTTTTATTTTTTTTTTATTTTTATTTTTTTCTCTATTCGATGAAATGATACTGAACATGAAACAATCACTAGGCTTATGGGTATCTTACATGAATGTAGCAAGCGACTGTGGGTGAACAAAGGAAGAACTGGGTCGTGTAGGAAATAAATGGGTCTAAGAACTTTCTATGGAATCGGTTGTAAGAGTTTTAATTTACGTTGAACTTTTATGTCGGAGTTTGAAAATATTTTGCCATGAACTGTAAATTTCTTGGGAATAGTTATTACACAAATTGTGATGTGTTTTCGATTGCGTTCATTCAATTGGCATGTCTTCCAAGAATATGTTACTCAATCCGGTGGGTAGTAGGGCAAAGAATTGAAAATAAAAAATACTTTTTAGTAAGCTGTTTGTCGACTCGAAATTAACAACAGGGAGAACGGACAATTTAAGAAGATTAATGACATCATCGTTACGAAAATCAGAAAGAAAGACAATTAAACTTTCCTGAATGTTTTAATTTTTTTTAACATCCTCAGACGATATAAAGAATGCCATTAATATAAAATATAAAAATCAAAGTGATCACTATAACGAAAAGTGGTGCCAGTTCAAATGAACTATCCCTAAACTGAGAGGGAAAAGAGAATCGTTATGCCCACTAGGACGAATGAAAGAAATGGTCGTTGTTTAAAAAATCAACTTTAATTTTTTTGTTCATTTCCAGCAATAATTTATTTATAAGAGAAATACAAAACTTATATTTTACCGAACAAAATCAGTCATGTTCTTAAAGAAAATACCTAAAAACTTTTCGAATGGCAAACAAATGAAATGCAGGCGCCCACCAGCTTTCTATCCATCCTTGTGCAGAAATTGTCGCTTGTGCAGAAAATCGGAACGTCCTTAAAAAGTATTTTCAAAAAGTGTTTGAAAGAAATTGCTGTGGAAAGACCTTTGTGAAACGACAATCTGTAATTGGAGTAAATCAATACGACTTTCAGAAAAATAAAAGCACCAGCAAAATCTTGCGCGAATTAGCGAACATGGTTAATGAGAACCTCAACAAAAATCATCACATCTTGATTACGTTCATCGATTTAAGTAACGCGTTCGACACATAAGATCATCATAAGCTTTTGGAAGCTGATTACAAAGTAGAAACAAGAGGAACATTGGCGTACTGGCTGTTAGATTACCTCACCAATTGTCAATTCCAAGTCAACATTTCTGGAAGTTACGGTGAACCAAAGAGAATAGAATACTGTGTACCACAGCGTACACAACTATTTATAACTTATACGAATGATCTCCTGTGAGTCTTCACAAAACGCTTCCCTTCGCGCTGTGTTGTAGCTAGGGGATGCTCGCAGGGGTGGTTGCCAGGGGCGCATTAGCAAAAATAAACACGAATGAATACGTATGCATAAAATGGGCAATATTCATAAAATCTAGTAAATACTTTTACTAGACAAATTTTAAGTAAATATGTACTTGATTTTCATATGCATAAAATTTTAGTAAATCCTAAGAACAAGCATTTACTATAGGACATCCGAGGGCAAGGTGAAAAGTTCTCGGCCAGACAATGAAAGACTGCAATTTTCAGTTAAAAAATGATTTTATTTTTCTACATAATCTCCCTTGACTTCAACGCACTTAGTCCAGCGTTTCTCCAACATCAGTATTCCTTCTCGGAAGTGAGGTCTGGAAGGGTGTGAAAATATTCATCTACGGCCCTCTCAACTTCTGCATTGGATGCGAAGCGCTTCCCAGAAACAAATTTCTTTAAGTTTGGGAACAGATGGAAGTCTGAGGGTGCTAAATCAGATGAATAGTGGGGATGGCCGAGCAAATCGTACCCCAAATCCCGCGAGTTTCCCATCGCCAACGAACACTTGCGTACAGGTGCATTGTCTTGGTGAAAGATGATTTTTTTCTTTTTCAAGCCAGGCCTATTCTCGCGAATTTTGGCGTCCAGCTGGTCAAGAAGGTTGGAGTAATATTCACCTGTAATTGTTCTGCCTTTCTCAAGGTCATCAATTAACAGGATCCCTTTCGCATCCCAAAACACACTGGCCATGATCTTTCCGGCAGATGCGATCGACTTCGCTTTCTTTGGCGCTGAACCACCGGTTTCCACTCACTGCTTTAACTGCAGTGTTTCGTTTCGTTTCTGGCGTGTAGTGGTGGACCCATGTCTCATCCATGGTGCCAAATCGCCGCACAAAATCGGTCGGTTCCCTATTGAATCGGTCCAAAGATTGCCGCGAAAATCGTTTGCGCATTTGCTTTTGATCGGCATTCAGCAAATGCGGCACCCATCTTGCGCAGAGCTTTCGCATCCCTAAGTTTTTGTGCAAGATGTTTCGCACTCTCTCTTCCGATATACACACAGCCTCAGCTGTGCACTTTTTCGATGGTTTCGGGTGTGGTTGCGTCTTTTGGCCGTCCTTCACGTGGGTCATCTTCGAGGGACGTGCGGCCACGTTTAAATTCAGCTGCCCACTTTTTAACGGTTGACATGGAAGGAGCAGAGTCCCCGTAAACTTTTGTCAACTTTGGATGAATTTCCTTAGAGGTTAACCCATCCAAAACGAAGAATTTTATGACTGCACGATATTCAAGTTTATCCATTTTAACGAAAAACACGCAAGACGTCTACTGCAAAAGTTCGTGTAAGCAAACTACTTGAGAGAACAAGTTGAAACTTGTCGTACGAACTAATGAGAAGTGCACCCAGGTAGGAAATATAATTTTTTTTGCTGATTGGAACGCTATCTCTGCGTCAGGCCGAGAACTTTTCACCTTGCCCTCGTTTACTTACTAGTTGCGGATGAATTTCGCTAGTAAATACTTTATATCGTATGCATAAAGACTAGTAAGTATTTAGTAGTATTTATTTACCTGACTTTTTCCAAGTTATAATAACTGGCAAATACGTTTCTGTGTTAAATACGAAATTTCGCAACTATAATCAAGCAGGATTACAGTGATGAGTCTCATTGTTAAGAAGTCAGGTCGCTATATTTTCCGAAATGGGTAGATTTTTACGTATTAATTCCCTAAAACTTAACAAGAAGCGAAGAGTTACCGAGTTTAATTTTAAAATGCTTTACCGTTTTGGGAATGAAAACGTTTAGTGGTTAAGTGAATACTTTATTGATAAGCAATTACTATATGATTTTACACGAACGAACGAATTGTTTCATAAATTCATATATTTTACGGCATTCAAACTGAAACAAGAGGAGGGGCATTCGACCACTGTTAGATTTTCTATATGTAAAAAAACCGAAATAAAATACTTCTTTTCTCTTCAACGTTATAATGTGTTGTGTCTTTACTTTTGTTTGTTCTTGTATATGAAAATTACAATTCTATGTTTTTGTTTTGTACATAATTATTGAATTGACAATTAAATTATAGCACTCTTCGTGTGTTGCCATACTATCTCAAAAAGGCAGTTTTACCACAAGAAAAGATGAGGGTCTTTTTAAGATACGTTGGAGATCCTGGATTTAGAGTTGGCGTTGGTGAAGATATTGGCGTACAACAGAGTGCTGTTTTTAGAACCATAAATTCTGTTGCAAAACTCATAACAGATAAAGCTTCTCATTGGATAAAGTTTCCTTCTAATTGTGCAGTACACTTGAAAGCAAAACATGATTGGCTTAGTAAATACAGCTTTTTATCATGTAAAAGACCCTTGGACTGCATTCAGAAGAATATTTTAATCGAAAGCGATATGCCTCCATGAATATTCAAGCACCATGTGATGCAATGGTATTTTTACAAGAACGGATTGCCTATGGCAAGGCTCAGTCCAGAACTTGGAGAAATAGTTTTCTTGAACCTATATGAGAAATTCCTACAGCGTTTTGTTGGGAGACGAGGGGGATGGAATTTCTCCGTGGTTAATGACGCCTTTTAGAAACCCAACAAGTAATCAGGAAAAGACATACAAAAGACAGTGTGGTAATAGAAACATGTTTTGGTCAACTGTGGTGGGCGCCGTATTGCAAGTGTTTAGTGTGTCGGACCATTGCGCATGGAGTTCAATGTTCGAATCCCAGAAAACACCAAACTTTTTTTTACGGCCCCACCTCTCGCGAACGTCTGACAAACATCCGAGAGTATTATTGTCACGAGAAAGCTTCTCAAAACAAATTGCCCTTCAGATACGGCAATAAAGTGTAGGTCCCTTCCACTCGTGCAAAAAATATAACGCACACAACACGACTGGTTTCAAGAGGCTAGGCCCTGGCACATAAAGAGCTGTTGCGCCAAATATTTATTTATTTTTATTTTGGTCAACTGATGGGCAGATTTCCAATTCTGTAAAACTGCCGACGGTTTAACTTAGTAAATTTTCTTACCCTTTTCTAAATTTGTTCACTAAATGGTGATAGGAGCTGTCGGTAAAGGTTCCAAAACTGATTTTTTGAATTAACGATTGAGAAATAATACAATGTTAGTATACATTACCAAATTTGAGCGAACTGGTAGTATTTACTTGAATGAATCCGGTGTTTACCAGAAGTATTTGCTAGCAAGTCAAAACTTCTTGCAGGGACGAAGAACAAATTGAATCTGTTCGTCACCTGTTGTGTGACTGTCCTGCCCTATCCGTCAGAAGAATGAAGACTCTTGATAGTTACTTCTTCTCGGAGCTGGGGGACTTGGGTAGTGTTGAGCTAGCGGACCTCCTGAGATTCATATCACTTTCTGGGTGGTTCTAACGGCGGATTTTCTTTACAGCGTTTCCAGGATTAAATGATTGGGCACAATGGACCCGTACTGTTGGTCTGAGTAGCACTGACTCTTTGTCACAAGGCACCCATCTACCTAACCTAACCTAAGTATATCAAATCTAGTAAATACTTAAAATATTAGCTTCTACTTGTAGTACTGGTATTTACTTAGACCTTTTGACCTTTTACTACTAGTACGTACTTAAGTTTTATGTATGCGACCCAATAGCTTGATAATATACCTATACATATTTGTATCAAAGACTTAAATTATCCATTTACCAAAATATCAAAAGCCGGTGATGCCATTTTAGATGCCAATTTAATGTCTCTTAATATTTAAAAAAATTAGGTGTGCCAATGACTCCCCATCACGTTTTAAACATGTATTCACTTGTCATTTCTCCGTTTCAGGAGAACTTACAGAAATTATATAGTAAAACTTTAAAACTTTGGAAATAAATAAAATAAACGTAACAAGTCTGCGACAATTTCGAGTCAGTTAGAGTTGCTTATGAATTATCACAATATTATTGTTATTCGTACAGGAATATATTTTTCTGAACAAATGACAAAATATGGAGCAACATTATTCCACTGAAATGTTCCTTTGTAATCACTGTTCCATCCTTCAGAAAAATAAAATTGGTAGATATGTGGAAATTCACTTCCATGAAATGTATTATCTTAACGCATAAACCATACACACACACGGAGCAAACAACAGCTGAAGCATCTACTAGGTTTACATGACCGGATTGAGAGATCAGTTTGACACAGGATTAAGTTTCTATCCGCACTTTTGCTGTAACCGAATTGAAGGAACAAGTTAGAATCGGAACGAAAAACGATTGAGTTTGACACTTCTTTCATTGTGCGTGAAATTCATTTTACTTACTTGTACCTTCTCTCTTCTTTCTCTGTATGTCAAATCTGCGTTTATGTACAAAATCTCAATTCGATCCCAGAAAATTTTGTAAGCGAATCGAGTTAATCCTATTTGAATCCGGTGGTACTCGAACGGAATTGAATTCGGATTCAATCCGCCATGTAAACTTGTAGTTGATTGTGCACATGTACCACCCATCCATCTTTGAAATTTTTGATGGAGAATCCTGCACGATAATTTAATTTTTTTTCTGTCTTAAAACGAATGCTTCATGATGAAGATCTTCAAAACTCGTACTTGGGGTGGCGATGCGACAACTTGATCTTATTTTCTCGTTAGATACCGATATCTGCATTCAGCGAACAACCATCTTTTATCCAAATTAGATCATTACCACTCTCCTCTATCCCTTATATTATCTTACAATAACGATAATAATACTGTCCAATCAGAGTACTTTAATTTTCGCAAAGCAGACTACAAAAAACTTAGTAGCCTTTTAAGTGCTATTAATTTCAATAGCAATTTTAATAGTACACACATTTCTGTCGATCTTGAGCTTGGATTGTTCTACTCTGAAATTTTCAGCTGTCTTATGCAATCTTTCCCATACATGCCCGAGAAGAGTTACTCGCCATCTCCAAGTATACTAAAGAATTACACTCAGTACGCAACAAAAGAATAAGCTCTGGTCTATCTACCTCGAATTTTGGTCTGATTTTAACTTCTCCAATTACCTCCTTGCACATACGCATTTTTTCAAACTCTGTGAGTTTCTTTATATAGAATATATTAGCCGTATGCACTCTGACATCATCGCTGACCCCAAACGATTTTTCCACTTTATTAATACTAAACAAATTTCAGACAGCTACCCATCAACTCTGACAATTCTCCAATACATCGTCGAGCGATCCTCGAATAATAACAAATAATACCAACCATACGTCAAAGCCCGACCATTCTTACTTTTCTTACATGAGAGATTGTGCCCAAACCTCATTAACTTCAATCGATTTAACAGCGGTTCTCGTGACAGAGAATATCGAAAGACTTGAACGCGAATGCTCCACTGGCCCGGACGGTGTACCAGCCGTAGTTTTAAATAAATATGTGGACTCTTTAGCTCTACCCCTTAAGGCTCTGTTCCAACTATCTCTTTCACAGAGCGTCTTATCTATGCTTTGGAAAAGCTCTTTTATTATTCCTCTGCATAAAGAAGGTCCGAAAAATGAAATTTCTAATTATCCTCCTAGCTAAACTCTCTTGCATACTAAAGCTATTCGAAAGTATTGCGTTTACGATGCAATGTTTTTCCATTGTAAGTCTATATCTTCCCCTCACCAACACGGTTTCTTAAAGGGGCGGTCAACAACGACAAACCTAACCGAATTCGTATACAGTCCATTGCGCGCATTAGAAGATAGCAAGGAAGTCGATGTTGTTGCTGCCGATAAAATTTTGCACGCAATTGTATTTCTGAAACTAAGGCTCTTGGTTTTCAGTCTTGGTTTATCGCGTGGATCGAATCCTACCTTCATAAACATCAATATGAAGTCCTTAATAGAGCCTTTAAATCTGATCGGTTTATAGCCCCCTCTGGAGTCCCTCAAGGTAGCCATTTTACTAACTTTATTGTCATATGCTCATATCTTACTCACCACTCCGCGTATTCTGAGGTTGGTACCTTTCTTCCGTCTTAAATTTTGCAGTACGAATTACGGGTGAATGAGCCTACATGCAGTCCGAAAAGTCTGCGTACAACAGCTTCCTTTTTATATGATCGCAAAAATGTATGATAACGTCTAATGTAAGCGCTAAAGTGACAACACTAACAGATACTATGTGCTTTTTCTCGTCATCTGTTTTCCGAATCGCAAGTTTTTTTGTGCGCTCACATTACCATTATGGCAATCTCCATCCAAACAGTCTGTTAAACAATGACAAAAAAGTCCCGTACTTACTTACTTTACTTAGGTGGCACTGCAGTTCGGGGTGAACCTGGGCCTCAACCAACAAGCCTCTCCATTTAGCTCGGTCTTTAGCTAATTGGCTCTAGTTGTGCACTCCAAGTTGGTCGAGGTCCCCTTGAACTTGTGCGTGTCACCTACGGCGAGGAGGTCCTCTGCTGCGTCGTCCTTTGGGATAAGATTCGAAGACTCTGCGGGCCGAGCGTTGGTGTCCATTCGCTCTACGTGCGATTGCCATCTTAGACGTCCAATATGCAGTTTTTTGACTAGGTCGATGTCGCTATACAGTTCGTATAATTCGTGGTTGAATCTTCTCGTCCATGTTTCAGCGCCATAAGGCAGGACTGTGATGATCAGGTTGTTATACAGAGTCCCCTTAGTTGTTTGAGATACGACTTTACTGTTGAATTGTCTTATAAGCCCAAAAAAAAGCGATTGGCAAGAGTTATTCTTCGCTTGATTTCTGTGCTGATGTTGTTTTTCGAGTTCATAGCAGAGCCAAGGTAGACAAAGTCCCTTACTACCTCGAAGTTATAGCTGCCCACGTTCCCACGTTATAGCTGTGACGTACTGTCCAATTCGTCGGTGTTGGATGTCCCTTCTTGTTGACAGCATATACTTGGTTTTGCCCTCGTTTATCGCTAAACCCATTTTGGCCGCTTCCGCCTCAATGCTTGCAAACGCACCGGTGACAGCCCGCTGAGTTCTTCCGATTATGTCTATATTGTCGGGGTATGCAAGCAGTTGTACAGATTTGTGATAGATTGTGCCTCCGGTGTTGGCTTGTGAGTTCCGCAAAAATATTAAAGAAGTCACATGACAGCGCGTCACCTTGTCTAAAATCTTTTTTTGACATCAAGGGTCTCGGTGAGGTCATTACCGACCTTAATGGAGCAGCGAGCGTTCTCCATTATCATCCTGCACAGACGGACAAGTTTGGCAGGGATGCCAAAACTAGAAATGGCTCTATGAAGCTCTTCTCTATACTCGTAGATGCTGTCATAGGCGGCCTGGAAATCGATAAAGAGGTGGTGAGTATCGATTTGGAATTCTTGGGTTTTCTCCAGGATCTGCCGAAGTGTGAAGATTTGATCGATGGTGGACTTTCCTGGCCTGAAACCGCACTGATAGGGTCCAATAAGGCCGTTGATAAAAGGTTTCAGGCGTTCACACAATATCGCAGAAAAAATCTTATATGCGATGTTGAGGAGACTGATGCCTCTATAATTAGCACAGTTGAGGGGGTCTCCTTTCTTGTGGGTCGGGCAAACGATGCTGAGATTCCATTGATCAGGCATACACTCATCTGACCAAATCTTAGAGATGAGTTGGTGTATGCACTCTACCAGTTCATCATCAGCTGCCTTGAAAAGTTCGGCCGGTAAGCCGTCAGGTCCAGCAGCCTTGATGGATTTTAGCTTGGATATTGCTATCCTCACTTCGTTTTAGTCAGGTGGACGGAAATTTTGACTATAATCGTCTATGTTGAATGGTTCATTCTGCCTGACAGCGGGATGTTGGTCTTTGTCGCCGTTATACAGTCTGCAGAAGTAGTTTTTTCATATTCACAGCACCGACAGTGCGAGCGAGACCCAGCACACAAGTCGCGGCGTTTATGATGGCATGTTGGCAGGTCTTCGGCACTTGATGCTGGCGGCATAGGGGTGATTGAGAGATTTCGGGATACGCGTTCAGCGAAGAGTCTGGCGGTCTCTTGCGATTGTAGCTTTTCGACGTTAAATTTTCTCACAGTGATTCTTCTTTGTTGCTTCGTACAGATGTCATTTCTTTGTAACAGTTGCCTTTAGAAAGCGTGCGGATTGGTTTTTTTTTTTTTTGTTATTATAATTTTCAGTGTTTTTAGTCGTTTTTACCTGAAATTGTTTTCCTCAATTAAAAAAAAAAAAAATGAAGAATAAAAATACACAAGGCCCATTGGCTTATAAAAAACTTATTATTCAGCTGAAAAACGAAGGAAAATCTCTTGCCGATACGAGTATATCCGCAATAGTAAAAAGACCCCATTCCTCCATTCAGTATGTTTTGCAACAATTTAAAAAAACAAAAACAATAGTCAATAAGCCAAGATCTGACCGTCCAAAGAAGATTGATCAACGTCTGGAGAAGCGAATCGTTAGAAATATTATAGCAGACCCAAGAAAAAGTGCATCTGTTATTATCGACAATTTGAAAACAACCGAAGGAATTAATGTGTGTGCTCAAACCGTTAGAAACGTGCTTAATAGAAATGGATTTAATTGAAAGCCGGAAAAAGCCATTGATTCGAAAATATAATAAAAAAGCCAGATTGGAATATGCTATTGAACCTTTGGAGAAGGATAATTTGTTATGGGATCGCGTTATATTTATTGACGAGAGTAAATTTAACATCTTTGGCTCAGATGTCCATCGCACGGTATGGAGAAAGCCAAACAAATGCATCCAAAAAATCGAACACCTACTGTGAAGCACGACGGTGGCCATGTAATGGTATGGGTATGTATGGCTCCTTCCGGCATTGAGAATCTAGGATTTATAGATTGCACGATGGGTAAATATGGGTACTTGAATATACTAAAAGAGAATTTGCAATCAAGTACCAATAAACTGCGTCTTGGGAACAAGTTTGGGTTCTTACAAGACAATGACCCAAAAAATACGTCGTTCCTGGTAGGTAAATTGTTGCTGTATAATCTCCGAATACAGATAAAACATCCCGCACAGTCACCAGCCCTCAATCCTATTGAGCATCTGTGCGATCATCTTAAAAAAAAAAGTTCGCCAACTAACAATTTCCAGCAAGAATGAGCTGAAGTCCATCTTGCTTAAGGAATGCAACGATATCGCCCCAGATACGGCCTCTAAATTAATCGATTCCATGAAAAATCGCTTACAAGAAGTCGTTAAGAATGAAGGAGGGCCAACGAGTTATTAAATGCTGTTTTTTTTGTAAGTTACGTTAATTATTATAAAGAAAATGGTGAGCTGTACGGAGACTTTTTTGTTACGTTTTTTTGCCTTAAATGAACTGAATTGTCATTTTTTAATTTTCTTTAAATCAAATGTTATTGCTTTTTGTTTAACCCTTATCCTGTACACATGGGTCAAAATTGCCTCCTTGCACCTTTGATTTAGCATATTTCGTACATTTCTTATTTTTTTTTTTAATTCATTGACAATTATATATTTTAGTAGATGATGATACATTTTTGACATCAACGGTCTCTTATGCTGATATATTGAGTCCCTTCAAAAAAATGTAGCTTACGTTGTATGCAGGGGTCAGATTTGCCCAATGTAGTTTTTTCATAATATTGCTTCATTTCTCTGAAAGTTCGTTTGTATAAATAAAGGGAAAAAAGCTTATAAGATTAATGTGAAGTCCACCTCATCTAGGAATATGGTTTTGTGTATATACGTGCATACGTATTAACTAACTTAGCAACTTATTCGCACATACTATTTACATAGCTGCACTCAGTTATTTGCGTACAAGGTAAAAACTGAATGAAACAATAGTGTGCTAGAAGGGAATGTCAAAACAGATAGTAATTTTTTTCCGTGAGATCTACGATTACTGGTGAACCAATAAGGAATGCAAAAGTAAGTGAATTATTTACGCGTTGCACAAGTATGTATTAGGTATTGATTGATGCATCTATAATTTGACATACATAGATCAATATGGCAAGATTGAATCGAAATGCTATTGAAGCAGTGCTGAATAATGAGAGTGATTTGAGTGACAATGAGGCAATTGATACTGGAAGTGTGGGCGAGGAGGAAAACATTTCCGGTAGTGGTTCTAACTACGACATGGACTGTTCAGATGGGGAAAGTTTACCTGGCCTTGAGTATAGTGGCAGTTCGGATGACGAAGCACTTCCAGCTCCGAGAATATTTCTATCGAAAGATAAAAAATATTCATGGTCTAGATGGCCAGGAAGAGATTCCGCTGCAGGTCGTCAAGGAACAGAAAACGTTATGAACACTACTCCAGGCCCAACTCAGTATGCTGTCTCTCGAGTTACTGACGTAAACTCGGCGTTTGCATTGTTTTTACCACTTGATGTTGTCGATATCATTGTAAAGATGACCAATAAAGAAGGTAACGTATTTTCATTCCTTTCATTTAGCTTTTAAATGTTTAGTTTCTTAGGAAAAAATATATTTGGTAAAGGCTGGATTATTGTTGACAACACTGCTATTCAAGCCTATGGAGGGGCTTGGAGAGGCCTTAGAAAGCTTGTGGGATGACCGCAAGGGAAGACCGGTTTTCAAGGCAACTATGAGTCTTCAAAGATTTCAGAATGTATCCAGAATTATTCGGTTCGATAAGAAAAGTAACAGGAATGAACGGTGAGCTCGCGATAAACTAGCTCCAATTAGAGATGTTTGGGATAAATGGGAACGCAATTTACGAAAAATGTTCAACCCAGGTGAATGCGTTGCTATAGATGAACAGTTAGTAACATATCGCGGGCGATGCCCGTTCAAACAATTCATTCCTTCCATACTCGGGAAATATGGAATCAAAGTAGTAACATATCGCGGGCCATGCCCGCTCAAACAATTCATTCCTTCCAAACACGGGAAATATGGAATCAAAGTTTGGGCTCTGTGCGATAGTGAAACAAGTTTTGCCTGGTCCTTACAAGTATACACAGGTAAAGATAGAAACTGCAAGCCAGAGAAAAATCAAGGTTGTCGTGTCGTCTTAGATTGGAACAGTGCGTAAAAGCAAACCATTTTTACCGCCTCAAGTTTTGGACTTGAAAGGTAAGCCCGAACAATTTTCCCACTTCTTTTTTGACAACAATAATAACACAACAGTGGTTGCATATGTTCCAAAGAAAAACCGCGTAGTTATATTCATCAGTACCTTTCAACATTCTAAGGAAATAACTCAGGATGCACAAAACCAGAGATTATAAAATATTATAATGCTACAAAATCTGGGGTAGATACACTTGACCAAGTAGTTCGCTCTTACACCTGTAAGCGCAGAATAAACAGGTCGCCACAGGCGCTTTTTTATAATATGCTGGATATAGCAGCTTACAGGCGAACCCCACATGCGGATCAGTAGAAATGCGGTGAAGTGGGAAGGTTGTGATCCCTTGTTTTCGGATCATGGCCTCGCTGATAAAAGGAAGAAGAAGAAGATAGCAGCTTACAATGCTTTTGTGATTTATGTTTCTATAAATCCACAGTGAAATAAGAAAAAGCATTTCAAGCGGAGGATTTTTTTGGAGGAATTGGGAGAAGCATTGATTGAAGGAGAAATATTTCGTCGATCCTCTTTCCCGCAAAGTATCCCAGCTAAAGCGGTAGTTCAAAATGTTCAACAACAAAATTCAAATGTACATCAAACAACCGTGTCTAATTTGAAGCGCGCACGTTGCTACATCTGTCCAAATCTGTCCAATAGCACAAAATATTCGACAAAGTGCTCGAACTGCTCTATATTTATATGTAAAAGACACTCTGAAACAAATATAAAATGTCAAAATTGCGATTAATCAGACAAAAAGGTATTGGGCAAAAATGACCCACAACCACCACGTGTGTTATTATTTTTCAGTACAGGATAAGGGTTAATGATGATAACTGTTCTTCGCATCTTTAATTTTTGCTAACTTTTAAGTTCAAATCTATCTTTATTTAATAATTTTCAACAAGTGTAGAAGAAAGTAAGCTGCTGTATGGAGACCTTTTGAACTGTGTGTATGTCTCGAATGCTACGCATGGCTAATGACTGCCATAACCTTTTTGATTTTCAGTGCAGCAAAAACTCACTTAGAAACTCCCTTTATTCCCCTTCCTCACCCAGGTTTCTATATACATATGTAGATTTATACTAACTATTAAGTAAACATTGTAAAAATTAAATATAAGTCCCTTACTGCTTGTATTAAGCTAATAATTAATAAATATGAATATGTTGCCAAACCTTTTAAACCTTATTTTATCCCTATGAATATTCTATTACCACTCTTCCCAAACATCGAACTATTGTAAGTTCTTAGCACAATTTCTCTGACTTTTGACGTAATTGCGTTACTCGTATAATTAACTTAGGCGTTAAGCAGAATGTTTTTCATTCATTCATTCCAGTTAGAATCAATCAATCGGTATCTTAAACCTCGACAATACACAAAGTTATTGAAAGCATTGTGAGCTCTGAACTCCTTATAACTCCAGATATTGAATTTTATACGAAAGTGTCTATCTCATGAAATAAGTATACACAAATTCTAAGAATCACTTCAATATAAAGCATATTTCAACTTGCATTTGCATGTCATTTTCTTAAGTCCCTTTTCTTTTGTTGTACAGACTTCAAACGCATATATATATTTTTTTAAATTCCAACAGAAATTCTCGAGCATTGGCTGTCAATACCGGGTACTGGGCTGAGTCACTTCCTCTAATGGAATCCCCACTATGTGCTGTTATTGATCCGATTCGTGACTACCGTTGGCATGCTTTACGATGTGGTGGACCCGAGACGGCATCGTTCCTATGCGAAATGCCTGGTAAGTTCAAACCGAGAAGGGGGGTTGACAACCTCAGACAATATTTCACATGAAAATCCACTCTTCGTCATATTTCGAGTCTCGTCCTTTTTTATGTTTGCATCACGTCTCAATGAATTTAATTTCGCAAAAAGCTCTTAATATGCATTACGTATTCACATCTCAACCTATGGTTCTTCTGTCCCCTTAGTTCCATCGTGGGCCGAATCGTGCATCCTAAAGGACTTACCCTCGTTAACTATGCAATACATGGCAGACACGGCGAGCATTGAATTAATTCGCAACTGTGGCGAAGAGGGACTTATAAGGCAGATGTGTCGTGGAAAGCAGGTAAGCACGCATACATTCATATAGATCCATTCGACTTATCTTATATTCTTGTGTGATTTTGCTTTTGACTCCTTGTGTGTAATTTATTCATTCGTTCATTCATATTTTAAAACCCCCTCAGGACCGTGAAAGAATCATGCGAGAGCTAATTTGCCCACGAGAACGTCTGGAGTCGAAGAAGCTCAGTGACATCACGAACTCGCACTTTAAGTCGCTGCAAATTATCCGCGGTATCTCGACCGATAACAATGAGAATAATGACATTGAGATGATTCCCTTGAAGATTGCCGACACCACAGAACAAGTCCAGACAGAGAAAAATACCGTTCAGAAGCTAATTGAACAGTTTAACGTAGATGAGCTCATGCAGGCCGACCAACCATCGTCAAAGATTCCCGGAGAAATTCCAATGCCAGTGAAAAAGTCAGCAAAGAAAATCGTTGTCGCCATTCAACAGAAGAAGCCAACGCCGGCTCCGAAAAAGTCATCCGGTCGAGGACATCATAGAGACCCGGAGTTAGATGAAATGATGATGGGCGACCAGCCAATTCCCGATGACGCGTCAAATGAAGTCCTGGAACCACTGCCACACATCAAAAAGGTACTACCACAGGACCTGAGACCAATGCCAACCCTGAAGAGTACAACAGTCGTGGAGCCAGCCACCACAACCACACTGACAGTGGCTGCCGATATCGATGAGATATTAACCACAACGCTGGTCACATCGTCAGAATCATCTGCATTACCCGACGGAATCAGTTCCGACCCAACCCCGTCAGCATCCGGATCATCCACTACGGCAGGTCCATCAATGGTCACAACCACAAGCGGTATAGTTCCTGCCACACAGGCGGCTACCATCGGTCATCCAATGCATCCCCAGCAACAGCGCAGCAACATCATTACCGAGGAAGCAAATCATCCCCATGTCAAAGAGACCAACGACAATCACTTTATACCACCAATGCTGTTGGTGAAATCCCATTATGTGCCACCGCCAAAGGGCTATGCTGATCATTCGTACCATTCTACTTCGCAGGATCTAACCGGCATGCGGGAGGATGACGAATTCACCGCCGCTGTGACAACAGAAAACGTCCACCAGGAAGAGCCAACCACATTTGCACCGGTTCAGGTAGATGACATCATTTCATCTGCCGGAGTGGACAAATCAAGGCGCATAGAAGAGGCCGCAAAGGAAGCGACAACAAACTCATCGGAAATTCAATTACAAGCCACAACGACAGCCCGGAATGAAATAACCACACAAGATGCTACTGCTGCAGGTAGCACCAGCACAAAAAAACCAACCACAACACCAGAGTCAGCAGCAGCGACAACCTTGGCAACCGAAATAGTTACGGAAAGTGTAATTACGACGACAACTCGTAGCGGAGATGTCATTACCAGCAGCTCGTCGTCTCCTCAATCCCCCATTTCCACCCCCACCATAGTTGAAGTGACATCATCGCCAGTCCTTGTCCACACTATCGATACCCAAACTGAAGAACAAGGTAAACGGGTCACAGAAAAAAATACGGAACCACAGTCAACCCCATCGACCGCTGGCAGTAATAGTGGTGACAACCTGTCATCGTCATCGGCGTCTTCTTCTTCCTTGTCAGCTCATCCCTCCACCGAAGGTCCTGAAATTATTTCCACCACCACAGCAACCACAACCAAATCAGCATATGAGCAAACAGCACCACATCCGACGAGGAATTTCCTCAACGAAGAAACTTATCCTCCATTTAAGCCAAACCGTAGACGCTCCCTAACCAAACCGGATACACCAAGCTATTTAAAGAAGATTCTAGGATAATCACCTGGGATGTAAAAAAATAAAAATAAAAAAGTTTCCCTTTTCTCGAACAAGAAGAAAGGACACAAGAAAACAACACACAACAACGTTTTTATGTGGATAGTTTATGCGAAAAATTGTCAACCTCCTTTTTATTACCTGCATTCTTCTTGCATTCGCATTCCGACCTAAAACCCCCACACCATCACCACATCGTCCTTTACACAAAATGATGTCGAACTATGCGGGAGACGACACACATGAAGAGTCGCATTTTCTTAGCCCCACAGGGTACAGATAGCAAGTTTTTTATTTCCATTTTGTTTACTTCTTCCGCAAAAGTTTCAGTGGAAAGTTTTATTATTTTTCAAATACAGACGAAGGACATGAAAAGGAAGTTAGTCTTGTTGCCAAAAAACATTCATACACACAATATTTGTCGCGGTACAGTTGTAGAGGATGTCCCCTCCTCCATCAACCTTGCCTGCATGCAACACGAATGATAAAAATACATTTCTCGAGTTAGATTACAAAAAAATTTCATGAATTAAAAAAAAGAAGATAAAAAAAAAAATTATAATAAAAAAGCTTTTATATATAGATGAATAAAAAAAAATTAAGAAAAGAATTACAATTACAAAAGAAATTTTAAATATTTTTAAGAAATTTTGATGGAAAAAAAAGAAAAACAAATTAACATGAAGTTAAGATATATTGTAGTTTAAAACAAAAAAGGCATAGAAATATAATCACACTTTGATTATAATTAAGGAATATTATTATTATTAATTAAATTATTAATTATTAATGATGGTGAAACATTTACGAGGAAGAAATAAAAAATTGTAAAATGAATGCACAAAGTATGTACGTAAATCTTAAACGAGTGGTTTTATTCAATAATTTTTGCAGATTAATTTTATTCCTTTTGGAAGGACGTAAGTATTTCGTATTTATTTATTTATTTATTCATCTATTCCATTCAATGAATTCATATTGTAAGGGAGCCATTGTTGGAACGAAAAGAAAACGGAAAAGCATTTTTGCATGCGAAGTTGTAGAGAAAGTGTTTTCAGACATCCCTATTCATATAAAAGAAAGTGAATATTTCTTTACAAGCCTACACACCAAACTTTTGATAAGAAACAGGTTCGTGCGTACAAATCCCTAATAATATAAATGAAAGTGAATATTTCTTTGCAAGGGCCTATACACCAAACGACTGAACGGATTTTGATAATTTTTTTTTTTTTTTTGATTAGGTTTAAGGAGCAGGTTCGTGCGTACAAAAATATTTGATTTTGATTGTAAAAGACCAAGAATTTCAATAATTAGACGTTGAACTAAAAAAAAGTAAACGTTTCCTTCTTCTATTTCAATGAAACTTAGTTCAGTTGTCAGAGCTCTAAAATAGGGATCTTTTAAGTCCAAAATTATATTTCTACTTGCCCTAAAAGCTGAGCAATATTAATAACATCTTTGCAAAATTCCTTTTTTTTCTTAAATTTCTTAATTGACCAAGATTTTCAAATCAATCTCAGTAGCAGTATTCCCAAATTGTGGGGAAAAGCGCTTGGCGCTTTTTGATCGGAAAAGCGGAAGAGGGGAAACTGTCATAGAATAACAAGTCAGTTCTTGTGAAGATGAGAAAGTGTTGAAATTACTTCGAATTTTAAGTCCGACCGTGCTCAAAAATAAAACTTTTTCGTCTCTTGAACCTTTATGCAAATGTTTTCCAAATATGTTTCTTGGAAGTGAATTAAGTGAACTTGATCTAGAATACAGATCTTTTAAAAATTTCAACATACCTTGATTTTTGGAGGTATGTCTTATCAACAAAATTAGCTGATTAGAAGGATATATTTCCAAAACTTAGAAAACTTGTAAAACTTATTTTCTGTCTTTCGCGCAGTGGAGCAGGAGCTGAACGTGCTTTCACTAAATTAGGAAACAAACTTCAGAATCCTACACTGTGTCGAATTCTGTATACAAAGACTTTGCGAAAAAAAAATGAATTGCGTTGAATTTGAAGTTGAGAAGGAATGCCTTAAGCTTCACAATTCCAAGATGTACCTATAAAAGTAAAATATCAGCCTAATCGATGTATCTGATTGGAACCGAACTGCGGAAAAGATTTTCGAATTGGGAGTTTTGAATTTCATTTATCTAAACTCATGTTTTATGTCAAGCCCATGCGTTAATACACGTTGATAATTTCTGTTTGTTTATTTCTTTATTTAAGCTTAATACAAGCAACAACTTAAAGCTAAACTAACAAAAGACTTAACGCTAAACCTAACTAAACTAAGAGAAGAGAGGCCATGAAGAGATGTGGAAGGACTCTCTAAGGGAGGATAGACTGGAAAGAATGTCAAGGATGTTCTGTGCGTTGTTGGTCAGGCGCAACATTCTGGAGATCGGTTCAAAGCGGCCGTAGTTGGTGCGGTGGTGAGGGAGATGAAAGAACGGTATAAACCTAAGGTTACGAGGGCTAGTGCGAAGGGAAATCGTTTCCAGTAGTGCCGGGGAATCGACCAAACCGGTTAATAATTGATGGACGAAGAGTGTGTCAGCAACTTCGCGATGTTTTACAAGGGTTTGCAGGTCAAATAATTTTAGCCGATTCTAAGGGAGTAGGTGTCGTGATAAGGTGACCAAATTTGGCTGTCGTATTCAGGGTGGGGTCTGACAAAGGTGATGTAAAGGGATTTGAAGACGGATACTAGGGAAGTGATATGCGTTCCGATCGGGTTTTGTTAACGTTTTAAAATTTTTCCGAATGGATACCTCTATAAGGCTGAATATGTGTATTGTAGAGGGTCAATTATGTGAATTATGTGTCAATTATTAGGTTTTAGTTAGATTCATTTCTTATTTTTGTGTTTTCCTAAATTAAAAATTTTTATTAAAGAAATGTTTTTTTTTTTTTTGTTTTTAAAGGACAAATTTGTGTTTCTTTTTAAGAATACGTGTTTTTTCCTTCGTTTAAAAAAGGGGAGTATTGCGGGGAAAATAGACTGGAAAAAAAGGGGAAAAATAGGCAAAATGCGACGAAGAAAGGGCAAATTCACTTAGAAAATCTGGGAACACTGCTCAGTGGTGCTTTCTTCTTTTAGTTTTCTTTCGAGGCCTATTCGTAATTTTTTAAGGGAGCAAAAGCGAATTATTTCTCTTCTTTCTCTACATACGAGTACGTGCTTGAGCTTGAATCGAATGAATTTGTGTCTGCTCAAGCGTAAAAGTTTTGTCAGTGTGTATTTGTTTTCTTTTAGTTCTACATTATGTACATTTATATGTGTACACACTACCTACGAGTAGTCAGCGCAGATGTAGAAGTGCAGAGACGTGAGTCGTATTCCCGTAATCATGTATAATATTATATTTGAGTGCAATTTAAATGTGCCAGGCAGGCGAAGCAAGGCGAGTACGGGCCAGGTAATACTTTATAAACACAGTTCCTAAGTTAAAACGCTTCGGATAGTAGCGTATATGCTAAAATTCATCGCGGTTGCTAGAGGAAATAGATCCGCCGGAGTAAAACCGTCGGGAGAAGAGCTTAACAATGCACTGTTTACAATTGTGTGGTGTATCCAACAGCAAAACTTCGCCAATGAGATAGCAAAAATGAGGGCTGGAGGATCTATATCGAATCCGAAATATTTAAAACTGGGATTAATCTTGGATGAGACTGGAAAAAGGAGTATCCTCAGGTAAGGTGGCCGCATAGGCAGTGCTGATATAGCACATGATCAAAAATTTCCAATGCTATTACCAAACGATAATCAATTTGTGAACAGTTACCTGAGGTATCTGCATCTAGTAGTAACTTTCACGTCGGCCCTCAGGCTTTACTCAACTTCATTAGAGATCGATTTTGGGTCATAAATGGTAGAATAGTGGTTTGGCAGGTCGTTCGGAACTGTTTCCATTGCAGAAGGTACAAGCCACAACTGTTCCTGCAAATCATGGGAAATTTGCTCAAGGATAGGGTAACACCCAACTTACCATTCTCTGTTTGCGGGGTGGTTTAATACTGACGTCACGGAAGATTCGCGGAAAACCTACATAGCAGTATTTGTCTGTTTCTCCACAAAGGCTGTGCATTTGGAGGTTGTTTCCAATTTAACATGGGATGCGTTTATAGCAGCGCTTAAGCGGTTGATAGAGCGAAGAGGTTGTCCAACAAATATCTATTGCGATAATGCGACCAATTTTGTAGGGGCTAGGACTAAATTAGTGTAATTTCGTAACAAGTTCTTTGCATCATCTAATAAAACGAATATTTTAAGTTTCGCTTCAGAGAAGAGGATGGAGTTCAAGTTCATCCCACCTCGAGAGCCTCACTTCGGAGGGCTCTGGGTAACAAAAACCACCAAGGAAGACGATGGGAAAGTACGAGTAGTTGAGCTCAAGACTAGTTCCGAAAGCTATCGGCGTCCTATAGCAAAGATCGCCCCTATAATAGCAGAAAATGATTGACGGTCTACAACCCATCAAGATGGCAGGAATTTTCTCGCCAAACAACTTTAGACCGTACCATAATAAATATTATACCACTGTATGTAAATGCCAAAACAGTACTCACTTCCCTTTTATTAAATTCACCATACCCCCGCCCACTGAACCTGCCCCTTTGCGAAGTACAACCTTTAATTCGTTCGCATGAACTTTAAATAAAGAAATATAATTTATAACGCTTAAAGTGGTGTTTTATTTAGTGCCCTTTTATGTAAATTCTTCAAATATTATTAACTACAATAAAATTATATTCACAAATAAATTTTTCTTATAAAAAGCTATAAAGATCCCTTTACCAATGTCATTAAAAACTAGTGGCGGATGAATCGAGTAAATTGAAAAACAAACTAATAATAAAATAATTGAGGGGTGGTGATAGTGTTAATGCTAAGCATACAAAAAAATGTATTTAAGTTTAGGATAGAAATGAAAACTACAAGATTCTTTAAATAATTACCTTGATTAGATTATTGATTTCAAGAAAATCATAGTTAAACAGCCACAATTTGATTTTCTTACTGAAAGCCGTCAATCCCCACGCTAATGGTTCATGGTTCAAATCCTGATGTCAGCAAGCATTTATTTAGTTCTCATGAAATATATAAAGTCAGTCCGATCAATTGCGAAAGCTTCTGTCAACACTACTGTGATGGCATAACACTAGCAGTAGCTTGGTCATATCCCTGGAAAAATTGTTCGCTCTGTTGAATGATTGATTTGGCTATTACGTGCGTCGGTAATCGCGAAAGAAATGCTGTGAATCAAAAGCAAAGGCTTCCTAAGGTATAAAACGCCAAAGTTTTGATAACATCTATGATGTGGTTTCTGCGTGATACCCAACCCTAGTTATCATTTTATTATATGTATATAGATCTTTTATTGTTTCATATGCTGCATATTTGGGTAGATACGTACTAAATCACAGGGCATTGATGTGACTATGATTGCTCTATACAAATATTTGGCGCAACAGCTCTTTAAAGTGCCAGGGCCTAGCTTCTCGTAACCACTCATGTTGTGTGCCTTATATTTTTCACACGAATGGAAGGGACCTACAGTTTAATGCCGAATCCGAACGGCGATTTGAGAAGCTTTTTTGTGACGACAATACTCTCGGATGTTTGTCAGACGCTCGCGAGAGGTGGGACTGTGAAAAAAACTTTTTGGTGTTTTCTGGGATTCGAACTTGGAACCTCATGCGTAGTGTATGATTGCTCTATGGTATCATATAAAAGCTCGATGCCACATGGAAGCTCTATGTCTATAATACTTTCAACGTATTTACACATGTGTTTGTATGATTTTCGGAAGTATAAATTATTTAGTTTTATGTTTGTACATTATTTTATTAAAATCACAATCTGCTTCAAATTATAACTTTGATCCTAAGAACGATCATACCACTGCTGCTTCCTGAAAACAGTTAATCTAAGCTAGTGCAGATCAAAGCTGAAGTTCCTCAAGGTAGTGTCCTCGGACCTCTGTTATACCTCCTCTATACCAAAGATCTACCATCAACACGCTACACCAAGATTGCAACTTTCCTAGTAGTGGGAGACACAATGCTAGATTCGACGCTAAAACTATAAGCTGCTACAGATCAAATAGTCAGATGGACCCAAAGATGGAGCATAAAACTTAATTCGAGCATATCTGTACATATTGACTTCACAAATAAGTCTGTCTCGTACACCCGAAAGAAATATTAGGTACGGTAATACCATATGCTAATTCAGCAAAGTATTTAGGTATTACCCTAGATGCCAAGCTTCGTTGGAAAGAGCATACATAAAATGGCCAAAAATCGAACGGCTTTTACGCAGGAAGTCAGGTCTATCAATTAGTAACAAAACTCTTCTTTACAACCAAGTTCTAAAGCCAGTGTGGAACTATGGCGCTCAACTCCGGGGATGTGCTAAGCCAACCAATATTGCAGTCATTCAACGCTTTCAGAATAAAGTTCTTAGAAGTATTGTGAATGCCCCATGGTACATTAGAAACAGTGACATGGTGTGAGAAGACTCTAACGTACAAGACCGTCAGACCTTGTCAAACCAGAAACTCCAGCACTTACCACATAAGCAACGAGATAGTAACAGAGCGACAACAACGAGCAAAATGAGCCTGAATGGATTAAATCCCATCTATGCTCCTGTGACTGTCATTAGGAGTTAAGAGCATATAAGAATTATATAATTATATGAGTAATGCATCTGAGAAATGCTAAACTGTTAGCCATTTACAAACGAGTATCTTCCCATACCAATGTTGAAAAGCAAACTGCTCGTTAGTTATACAACTAGTCGCAGTGTTAACAAACATTTGTAACTCTTTGTAGTTTATTATGCTTGAAATAAAAAATATCACTGCTGCAACTGTTCTTTTTTCTTAACTGCTCACGGTAATCGTTGCTCATTGGCAATCACTGTTAAGTCTTTACATTCATTACAATATAATCGGAAATTGGATGAAGCATCTTTACAATTTCGAAAAGTGGCCCTGTGAACAGTAAGAGGAATTAGAAAGCTGAAGAGAACTTAAGACTTATCTTGAACAGAGTATCTTAACTCAGTAAACGGCTCGAAAGCTATATTCGATGTAAATGTTCCACATACTCGTAGCATTAAATTTTGTGGACAAATATGGTTTAATTTGTTTAAATTGTTTTTATTACTAAAAAGTGTATAGTGAATTAATTTTTTACAAAATGGAAATACATACATACATACATTTTCAAAAGCCCGCTAATCCTTTATGAGGGTTGCGGGGGTAGGATGGTCAGGTGGACCCTCCATCCTTCTCGATCCTCCGCCATTAACTCCAACTCATCAGGACGAATCCCTAGACGGCTCCAGGAGAGATGTCGGACTTGATGCAACCATCTATTTCTGGGCCTACCGGGAGGTCACATACCCGATGGCATGGCAATGGAAATATATATATATAATAGCAATATCCACCCCTACTCTTATTAAACATTTATTTCTCGCATATGCACTATGAATAAATTTTGTTTCGATATCCAAATTTAATTTCCACAACACCGCTGAAACACTATTTAATTCACATCAACTGCCATTAATTAATGCAATTACCTTTAATGTACCTTTAAGTGAAATTGCATATAAATTAATCGAATTCACTGATATAATGAAACCACTACAATCACTTACATTTTATTGAAATCGAAAGAACTGGCTAACACCACTCTACCTCCAACAATTAATGAACTTTAAAGTACTTAATCAAAGAATAAATAAACAAAAAGGACCTCTTCAATATGTCAGTGGCCACTGGCGAAGGGACTTGTGAATATCCATTAAAGAGCGGAAATTATAAGCCACAAGGCTTATCGCCCTGGCTCTACGTTGAATTTAATTTTCTCATTTTGGGCCTTTCACATGAGTTCACACATTCGCCCGGGGTCAGGATTGTGGGCCAGCCGTACACACAGTCCAAAGTCGAACCGTATCACAAGTAATTATCTTAATTTAATTACAGAACACGAGCAAGAGCTCGAATGGCAGTGGTGATGGTATTGGTGTTGGATTTCGGCGGCCGACAGTATAGTTTTCGATTTTATTAGCCAAAATAAGATTAAACTTACGGAACTGCTGATACAGTCACTTTTATTTGTGTTGATGGGTTTTATTGCCCGGCGGGTATATATATGTATATTGGAGATTGGTTCGAAATGAGATAAACGATGATGGCGTTGCAGAGGGAGTGTACTTACATAGTTGTAGTGGGGGCCATTCAAGGATGGGATGTTTATTAGATAATAAAGGGCACATCTTCATTGGTCTTTATTGTGGTCTTGGTATTTACTGTTTGGAGGTGATAGACGTTGCTTGTGATTGGGAAACTTGATTACGGGAATAAAGTTACATGAAAAAGGATGAAGTCATCGTTAATAGGATATCTAGGGGATTGTAAATAGAATTTGGTGTCTTTCATAAGATTTTTTAAAAGCTTTGATAAGATAACACTCTTGACTTCGATTGCCAAATTTTAGTTCCATTTATGGCTGCCTTCTTTAGTAACTTTAAGGCTGATAGAGGCTTTTAGATTAATAAGTTTTGGTGTGCCTTCTTCGTTCTCATTTTAAATTGGTCAATCAGGAGAAGTTAAGTTAAGTGGGCTGAACACACGTGGGGTCTTAGCGATGCACACATACATATTGAAATTTATTGAGTTATATGATATTTATAGTTGACTGCTTGACATGGTTGAGCCTGTCTCGAAAGGAACCTTTTCCAATCCGATCTATTGCAGAAATTCACTATCATCGAGATGGATGTTCTTCAAAGAAAGGTTTGCCTGGTAGGTTTCGACTGCCTAGAAGCCTGGTGATTCTGAACAATGACATAGAAATTTTGCAGTGCCCTCCTCAACGTCCGGATCATCACAACCTCTGCAAACGTGCTGCAAATTAGGCATCCTCATCTTCTCTGTGTGCTTGCTTAACATGTTATACCCTGTTACAACTGTTGCGACTATTGGTATAGAAGGTGTATTCAGGGCTAATAGTTTTCTTAGAATTATTGATGTCCAACTTTGGTCATAGGCCTTTTGTGTTACCTGTGGACCTGCTTTCTGCAATGTTTACTATTATATTTGTTATTTAAGACTAATATGAGTACCTGGACTCTTTTGTCCGTTGATTCCTCCTAATGGCATTAATGGTAACGGCACCATTAATCCTTATGTTTTCTTTTTAAATCGGCGGAGACATATCCAGTTTGCAAACTTGGGGTCTTGGAGAGATTCAATTCGAGCAGCTTTCGCATTTGGGCTGAATGAAGGCTTGGGAACTCTTATGGGTATGATATTACCAAATTTGCGAAGCAGGCTCCAGGCTTTTCGGGTGGAGACCACAAAGTTGGTGTTGTTGACCGTGTGCTACCATTTTTCACTACATGCTTTGTCAAGGAATTTAAGTAGTATGTCTACTTATTCCATTTCGCTCTTTTTTTCGAACTCTATATAGAGATGCTATTATTTGTGTTGGTCAAATGTGAGTTAAATTGAATGTTGATGATCCAATATTTTATATAATAAATTTGCTTATAGTTTATATTGTGACGATAGAGTAACATGTTCTACTGGTGGAGGAGTTGCCATATATTGCTAGTCAACTTCAAATTGGCCGAGGTCCCTTTGAACTTGTGCCCACCACCTACGGCGAGGAAGTCCTCAACTGCGTCATCCCACCGGGTTAGATTCGAAGACTCTGCGGGCCAGAGCATTGGTGTGCATTCGCTCTACATGTCCTAGCCATCTTAGACCTAGCCATCTTTGACTAGGTCGATGTCGCTGTACAGCTCGTATAGTTCGTGGTTGAATCTCCTCCTCCAAAATCCGTCAACGCAAACGGGACCGAATATCTTACGAAGAATTTTTCTCTCGAAGCGACCAAGGATATCTTCATCCTCTTTTAATGAAGTCCATGTTTCAGCGTCATAAAGCAGAACTGGGATGATCAGGGTCTTATACAGAGTCTCCTTAGTAATTCGAGATAGGGCGTTACTATTGAATTGCCTTATAAGCCCAAAAAACAGCGATTGGTAAGAGTTATTCTTCGCTTGATTTCTGCGCTGATCTTGATTCTCAAGTTTATAGCTGAGCCAAGAGCTAGACAAAGTCCCTTACTGCCTCGAAGTTATAGCGGTCCACTGTGACTTCTTGGTTTAAACCAAAAATATAGTGAAAATCAACATAGTGATAGTTTTGTGTAGTGAAAAAAAAAGGAAGTTGAAAAGGAAAATTGAAAGAAGTGACCAGGACGAGGACAGAAGGAATTTTTTTGTTGGAGGAAGATCGGTAGCCAGAGCGGTGGAGCCATTAAGAAGAACATAAAACAAGGAGGAACTCAGGACAGACAGATGAGTTCGCTTTTTATTTTAGATTGTGTTGTGTTTTTGAGTTAAAGATTAGCGCGCGTTTTGTTAAGGAAATTATTTTAAAATTTTGCGTGACCGGTTCCATTTTTTCGTTAAGATTTCCCGGTGAAAGCGGGACTCACGCCCCGTAATTTTTCGGTTTGAATTGTTCGGGACTTGCCGTAACGGGCCACTCCTACGGCGATCGTTTTCTTTTTTTTGCGTTGCGAGTTTTTTCCTCTCTGAGGTTTTTTTTCTTGATCCCTGTAATTTTTCTTTGGTTTTTTTTATTTTTAATAAATCGCCCGCTCCCAAGGAGTCGTTGTAACGTTGTACGAAATTTATTTTGGTTTTATTTCTTGTGGAAAATTATTGTGCAGACTTGTGATAGATTGTGCCTCCGGTGTTAGCTTGTGAGTTCCGCACAATCCGTTCAAGAACAATATTAAAAAAGTCACATGACACCGCGTCACCTTGTCTAAAACCTTTTTTGACATCAAAGGTCTCGGTGAGATCATTACCGACTTTGATAGAGCAGCGAGCGTTCTCCATCTTCATCCTGCGCAGACGGATAAGTTTGGCAGGGATGTCAAAACTAGACATAGCTCTCTAAAACTCCTCTCTATAGATGCTGTCATAGGCGGCCTTGAAATCGATAAAGAGATGGTGAGTATCGATTTGGAATTCTTGGGCTTTCTCCAGCATCTGCCGCAGTGTGAAAATTGGACCGATGGTGGACTTTCCTGGCTTGAAACCGCCCTGATAGAGACCATTCAGGCTGTTGATAAAAGGTTTCAGGCGTTCACACAATTTCGCAAAAAAGATCTTGTATGAGATGTTGAGGAGACTGATGCCTCTATAATTTGCGTAATTGAGGAGGTCTCCGTTCTTGTGGATGAGATCTGAGGTCTTTTGGATTTTTATAAGAGCATTTGGAAGCTTTGGGTATATGATAAGAACTACTTGACTTTTCTCTATACTTTTGAAATGAAGGCCAGATCTAGACAGGTTTTTAAAATCGTCTCCAGCACCGGCAAGATAAGGTCCGATAACTTCGGTAATTCGGCCGGTATTATGCAGTTTTTTTTTCTTTTTGAAGCGCGGATTGGGGTAAAAATGAATGAAGTGGGCGCGGTAGCGTAAGTGGTTAGTGTGTCGGATCACTACGCACGAGGTTCCAAGTTCGAATCCCAGAAAATATCGTCAGACCAAATTTTAGATATGAGTTGGTGTATGCACTCGACCAATTCATCGCCAGCTGCCTTGAAAAGTTCGGCCGGCAAGTCGTCAGGTCCAGCAGCCTTGTTGGATTTTAGCTTGGATGTTGCTATTCTCACTTCGTTTTGGTCAGGTGGACGGAAATTTTGACTATCATCGTCTATGTTGAATGGTTCATTCTACCTCACAGCGGGATGTTGAACTTCGTCGCCGTTATAAAGTCTGCAGAAGAAGTTTTTCCATATTCTCAGCACCGACTGTGATTCTACTACGAGGTTTCCATTTTCATCTCTACAGGTTTCTGTACGGGTATTGCTCCTCTGACACGTTCTTTTTTTTACCTTTTGGTAAAACCTCCGTACATTGTTCCTAGAGTATAGACCTCGATATTCTCAAACGCGCGCTTCTCATGCTCTTTCTTCTTCTTTTGGAGAAGCCGATGTTCTTTCCGTCTCTTTCGCTCGTAGAGCTCAGGAGCAGCTCTCGTCTTCCTTTGCAGCGCCGCTTTGTATGCCTCTTGTTTTGCTGCATGCACTCGCCGGCATTCTTCGTCAAACCAGGGGTTTCGCGGTCAGTCGTTCACAGACCTCCGCGGTATAAGCACATGTTTCGGCTTCTTCTAAGATAGTAGTGGCTATATTAAGAAGACTATCAGACGGTAAAAAGATAAGAGGCGAGTTAGCCTAGTGAAAGTGGTTGCGGGCAGTTAAGCCAGGGACACTGGTTCAAGTCCCGGCCAGGTCTAACACTTTTTTTTTTTTTTTTTTTTTTTTTTTTTTTTTTTTTTTTTTTTTTTTTTTTTTTTAAATTAAAAATCCGCTACAATAATAATAAGTGTAAAGTGGTAAATAACAACGGGCGATGGAGTCTGATGAGCGCTTCGCTCTCCCACTTACGGGACCAACGGACCACACAGCATCTGCCGATGACGAAGTCGAATCGTCAGACCATCAAGCCACAGGGTCGGCTGATGGCACTTCGAAGAGAAGGAGGAGGCTAAGGCCGACTCCTAACTTGGTAAAGCGCCCCTTACTTTCAGCTTCAGCCGAAAAGCTGCCAGTTGGAGTGAAGGGAGTGGCGCCAACTAAAGCAACAGTAGCAGCAGCAACAACAGCAGCAGCAACAACAGCAGCAGCACCACCAACAACAACAACAACAACAACAACAACAACAGCAACAGCAGCAGCAGCAGCAGCAACAACAGCCTCAGCAGAAGGCGAAGCAAAGGGTGCCACCTATCAACACCTTTAAGATGGAGTTCAAGGACACCATAGAACTTTGTAAGTCTGCCATTGGTAATAACTTTTACATTAAGCGGCTTAGCGCAGATAGGCATGCTATCCACTGCAATACAGTGGAGCAGCACAATAAAATAAAAAAATTATTGAGGGACTCGACGACGGAGTTCTTCTCCTTCACCCCGAAGGGGGAAAAGCTGCAAACCATGCTGCTGAAGGGGATGGAACCGTCCACCGACCCAGAGGAGCTCTTAAAGCTATTAAAAGAGAAAGAGTGCGGCGATCTCATTTTCAGCTGTCACCCAACAGTAAACTGGATGGTCTAAGGAGCATTAAAGTCCTAGACTACCAGGTTGTCACCTGGGAAAGAGTAAAGAGGAGCGAAGGCATGTTACAATGCGTTCGCTGTCAAAGGTTTGGGCACGCCGCGTCGAACTGCGATATGCAGCCTCGATGCGTGAAATGTGGAAAAGACCACAAAGCAGAGGAATGCGCGCTAGGTAGGGACGGCGCGACTGAAAAAAGTCAGCCCTCGTGTGCGTTATGTAGGAACACGGGGCACACCGCAAACTATCGGGGTTGCCCTAAGTTCCAATACATTAAAAAAGTAAATCTGGCTCGTCAGCAGAAGGTGGAAGTGAAGCGTCCGCCCGTTCGAAGTGTTCCTGCACAATCCGTCACTCCCCAAGTGACCTACGCCCAAATGGCGTCTGGCCGGGGGAATACGGTACAGTCGCAGCCAAAGGTTGTTTCGCAGGCCCCAAAGCCGAGAGCACCGGAGGCTGAACCTGATTTGTTGGCTATCTTGCTCTCTATACAGGGGCAGATGGGCCAACTTCAGCGACAAATTCAGGAGCAGGCGAAACGGGTGGACCAGATCTACGCGCTTCTGCCGGGCCTAACGCACCACCAATCGTAATGGGTACGAACATGGCGGAGCAACCCTTAAAGATCCTTGCGGTGAACGTGAATTCACTGATTAGGATTGAACGTAGAGCCATACTTTTCAAGTTGCTTGAGGACCATTCTCCCGATGTGCTTTTGGTTAGCGAAACTAAGCTATCCCAGAAACACAAGTTGAGGCACAGTAGTTATAATATTATAAGAAGAGACCGACCCAACTCTATACAAGGAGGTGGTGTCGCAATCTTCATTAGAAAAGAGTTGCGTCATAAAGTAGTGTACTGCGGTGAAGTGCGTAGATTCCAGGAGCTGGAAGCATGTATCGTGTATATCCCTCTCCATAGTGGAAAGAGGATGTATATGGTCGCAGTCTATGCTCCTGAAGCTACTCAACCCACTTGTTTTATTTCAGAGCTCGAGACACTTTTTCGAATACTTAGGCTGGAGTCGGAAGAGAACTTTTACATTTTAGCCGGTGATCTAAACGCCAAACATAGAGATTGGGGAAATACCACACCAAATTCTAGAGGGAACCTACTATTCAATTGGTGGGGTCGGCACAGTGTTGAGTATCGACTTGATTTAAAAGCGACGGATAGTCCGTCGTATCCTAGAAGCGGATCTTATCTGGATCTAATGCTGTTCGACGTACGGTTACAACTGACCGACAGGGACCGACAAACAATAAACTGCTTACACACTTTTGTGTATGACAGTGACCATTGCGGACTCAGTGCCGAAATAACTATTCCCAACGAAATTGCGGAATTGGAGGAGTTTGTCCAATTGCACGCCTACAATTACAGTAGAACGCGTTGGACTCGCTTCTCCAGACAGTTGACAAGAGCACTCTCCCCGAACATGCTCGACCTACCGTCCGATAGAAATCTATCAAACGAGGAGATTGATAGATATCTAAAACAAATGGACGAGACAATAAAACGAACGATGGACAGTACGATACCTCGGTATCAACATACTGGCAACGTGGACATGTACCGCAATGCAACGATCGACGCACTGCACGAACATAAAAGTAGACTGCTGTCGAGATTAAAAACCTTTTACAGACAGTTTACTGACATGCAGAATTCAGAGGAGGTTAGGACGCTGAAGTCGTTGATTAAAAACCTCTCGAAATTAATTAAAGAAAATTACAGACTTTCTGTAAATTTGCACTGGGGCAGGAAAATTCGGGCTGTAAAATCCAACAACCCCAGTATGTTTCCGCAAATAAACAAGATCTTTCGGAGGAATAATCAAAACGATCTTCCGCGTCTTAAAATCCCCCGAACTACGAACAATGCACAAATACTAGTGACAGCAGGTATAGATCCAGGTAACGCAGCTGAGGATGACAATTTCTTTGTGATCGAAGATCCGCAGGAGAAGGTAGAGGCTATAGGAGCGACTTTCCAGGACGTGTATAAGGTGAATGATAGTGTTTGCCCGAACCACGACCTGGAAAATCAGGTCCTTATGCACAACTTCTGCTTTCGAAATGACATGGAGCACTGGCGATCTGAGAGCACTGGTTTCACCGTGTTCAATGAAAGAAATATGGCAAACAATGCCGTCGCCGATGAAAGGGTACATCCCCCGTTCATTTCGAAGGCAGAGCTCCAAGCGATCTTCGAATCATTGAGAAAAAAGAAATCCGTGGGAATCGATGGTATACCCAACGTTGTACTTAGACATCTTCCTCCAGAAGTGGTGAACATTTACACCATCCTGTTTAATAATGCAATGAATAATGCCCATTATCCAGTGCATTGGAAAACAGCGGTGGTGCAGCCCATTCCAAAGAAAAATAAAGATAGCTCCAACCCGGGTAATCTCCGATCTATAAGTCTCCTTCCGAACATCAGCAAGGTATTTGAAAAAGTGATCCATAGAGCCTTGACTAAGTGGGTTGAGGACAGTCATATAATTCCGGATAACCAATTCGGTTTCAAGGCTGGGCATGATACTATACATGCCGCGTCCAAGCTGGTATCAGATATCCAATGGAATAAAAGCAAGAAGCAATGCACGGGTGCATGCCTGGTTGACTTGGAGAAGGCCTTCGATACTGTATGGTTAGAAGGGCTCTTCTACAAGCTTACCAGGCTGGGCATAAGTAAACCACTGCTGTACATACTTTATGACATGCTCACCAGTAAGAAGTTCATTGTGAAAAATGGCAATGTGACGTCTGCTGGAACTTTTGAAGTAAAAAATGGTCTGCAACAGGGCGCGGTTAATTCGCCGATCCTATTCAATATTTACACGAGCGATCTCATAGGTTCACTTCACCATGCCATAGCGTACGCAGACGACTTGGTCGCGTACAGGTCAGGGCCTAAGATCGAGGTCATTACATTACTTTTGCAGCGTGACTTCGATAAGATTAAGAGATACTGCGACGACTGGAAGCTGAAAATCAACTTTCAGAAATCGGAGACCATCCTGTTCAGAACGCCGTTGTCTGGGGCCTCTAGGAATACCAGAAAGAATTGGCGAAAGTTCTCTATCGTGGGACAGCAGGGGCAGCCACTTGCGAGTCGAAGTGTAGTCAGATACCTTGGGGTCTGGCTAGATCAATATCTATATTTTAACAAACATATAGATGCTGCTCTGGCCAGAGCCAAAGTTGCTTTTGCCCTCACAAAGAAACTGTTTTATAGCAGCCAACTCGATGCGAGGGTGAAGGTAATCTGCTACATGGCCCTCATTCGGCCTATGCTCGCATATGGGTGTCCCGTGTGGTTCAACGTGGGGCCAAGCTTGTTGGAAAAGATGCGGGTGTTTGAGAGGGCTTGCCTTAGAGCTTGCCTTCGTTTGTATAGAACACCAGAATCTGAGTACATAAAATTCTATCGTAATGAGGTCCTGTACAACAGGGCGAATTTAATCAGAGTGGATAATTTCTTAATCAAGTTGATTCGAAGGCACATTGCAAGAGCAATGACCTCGATGAATAGCCTGATCTTTGGGGCTTATTACCCCAACAATCTCTATCACGAGAGTGTGCGCCTTAACGGCTTTATCCCTCCAGAAGCGTTCCTATATCTTGATCAGAGAGGTCT
Organism: Brachypalpus laphriformis; assembly: GCA_945910035.1. NCBI lineage: Eukaryota > Metazoa > Arthropoda > Insecta > Diptera > Syrphidae > Brachypalpus > Brachypalpus laphriformis. The sequence continues at coordinate 44,761,694 of OX246753.1, forward strand.
GATCCAGGATAAGTTAGCGGTACCGCTAATCTTCCACGTCGCCAGAAAAGCTGTGGATAGGCGACTCAACTACGACCGAGACGTCGCACAGGATAGTGTAGAGCGTCTCCGGTTCAGCAGGGCGGTTTCAGTCCGCGATATTGAAGAGGTTAGTAGGCAGCACAATCAATTTTGGTGGCTTTATGAAGAAGAGGGAACACCGTCTTCGTTTCCCCCTAATCCGGGTTAGCCTGTAACGGAGGCAGAGCGGGTCGTCTATTTGTTTGTTCTACAATAGCAATGGCTGGCTTACATAGTTTTAAGGTAGTCTTAAGTTTGTAGTTTTTAGTAATTAAAAAAAAAAAACAGCCACAGCACTTGGCTAATAAAAAAAAAAAATGGCACAGTACTTGGCTTAGAAAAAAAAACAGTGTGTATTTAATTACACAACGTAGTTAAGTTAGCTTAAGATTATTTTAAGGTAGTTTTTAAGTTTCACTTATATTTACAAAAAATAAGTCCATATACTAAGTTTTTTTTCCACAATAAAACATTTTTCTTAGTTTTTCAATTTCTTAGATAGTTAATATAGATATTAAATAAAATAAGTTAGGTTACGTCGAAAGACATAGATTAAGTGTTAGGATTAGCTTAGAGCGCCCGCATGGGGTCAATAAGTTATTATAAGATAGTTAAGTTAATTAAGCTAGTTTTAAGCGTTTTTTTTGTTAGCACGTAAGATATTATTCTGAATTCTAAAATAAAAATGCATTGAAAATGAAATGAAAAAGGGGTTTCGCGGTGGTGGTCGAGCGAGACCCAGCACATCAGTCGCGGCGTTTCTGATGGCATGTTGGCAGCGTTGCCACTGGTCTTCGGTACTTGATGCTGGCGGCAAAGGGGTGATTGAGAGATTTCGGGATACGCGTTCAGCGAAGAGTTTGGAGGTCTCTTGCGATTGTAGCTTTTCGACGTTAAACTTTCTCACAGTAATTCTTCTTTGTTGCTCAGATTGGGATATCCGCATTCGTACCTTGGCTACAACAAGGTAATGATCCGAGTCTATGTTGGCCGCTCGGAAGGTCCGGACATCCAGAATACTGAAGGCATGCCTTGCGTCGATCGCAATATGATCAATTTGGTTGATCGTTACATGATCATTGGACCGGCATGTCTGCTTATGAATATCGAGATGAGGAAACCATGTGCTTGCTATGGTGACATTTCGTTCCACAGCGAAATCAATTAGCCTTAGTCCGTTATCAGACGTGGTGTCGTGAAGGCTATGATTACCGACTGCCCTACCAAAGACGTCCTCCTTTCCTATTTTGGCGTTAAAATCGCCCAATACTATGTTAACGTCGTATTTAGGACATTGCTCGTATGTTTTGTCGAGGAGCTAGTAGAAACGCTCTTTGGTGGCAGGGTCCTTTTCTTCCTTAGGGGCCCTAACACATATTATTATTATTGTTCTCGAATTTGTGGGCGGCGTGGCGTAAGTGGTTAGTATGTCGGATCACTACGCATGAAGTTCCAAGTTCGAATCAAAGAAAACACCAAAAAGTATTTTCACGGTCCCACCTCTCGCGAGCGTCTGACAAACATCCGAGAGTATTGTTGTCACAAAAAAGCTTCTCAAATCGGCGTTCGGAGTCGGCATTAAACTGTAGGTCCCTTCTATTCGTGTGAAAAATATAGCGCACACAACATGAGTGATTGCGAGAAGCTAGGCCCTGGCACTTTAAAGAGATGTTGCGCCAAATATTTGTATTTTGTATTTTGTTATCGAATTTAGCCTTGATCTGGATAGCCATAATACGCTCGCTCACGTGTTGGAAGCTTAAGACTTCTTGCCTAAGTCTGCCGCGTACAAATCTGATTCCGAATAATCGTTGCCTGTTGCCTCTGTAGCACTCATCATAGTAGATGCCACAGTTTTTCATCCTCTTTTTGCTCGGCCCATCCCATAGCACTTCCTGGATGGCGGTTATATCTGCTTTATAGCAGTCTAGGGCCTCTGCTAGTTGTTCGGCTGCACGTGGTCTGTAAAGGGACAGAACATTCCACGTACAGATCCGAAGATCCTTATTTCATTTGCTGGGGTCGTCATCAGTTGAGTCGTCCTTATCCGAGGCTTTTGGTTGTTTCGGAACCAATAGGCCGGGTACACCGGTGTCAGTAGTCTACTACGGGAGTATGAGCGCTGCCGTTGGCCCATTAAGGGCTCCTCCGCCACCATCTCTATTCCAAGGTACTGACCAACATTGGAAATTCATTACCGACCTGTGATCCGAATACATCGACGCCACAGTTGACTCCGCCTAGGGAATTCGTCCGCTGCCGCCTGGAACAGAAAGAAGTGCTTTAGTGAGAGCTCTCTCATCTGCTGCCGCCAAGAATCCACCAAATGGGGTTGGTTACCCATTTCTTGGATTAAGGTACTAGGCACCCAGCTGTCACCGCGTGGAGGTTGAGAGTAGGAGTTGGTAGGCCTCAGCTAAATGAAAACGCTTAACCTGCAGTTAAGTATAGAAATCGATTGTGTAGTGAATGAAAAGCACTCTCCTAGCAACTGCAGCAAGTTATAAGAAGTTATAACTGGTAGCAAGTCTTCTGTACTAAAACTTTTTACACATGGAGTACCATATATACAGTTTCACTACCCATCCGTACAGTTTAACTCGCTTATAAGCTAAATAAGGACGTCTTAGCAATTTATGAATGGTCAGTGAATAGACAACTTCTTAATCTGAACAAGGCCTAAGTACTTCTAATTTTAAACAACCCAGCCTTATATTTACGTGTCTACGTCTAAATTGAAGCTGCTGAAATCTGCATCAACCATAGATTTCAACGTAATTTTTTTTTGGTTATAGTCATATGAATTATATTGCTAAAAAGATTAGTAATTGATGTTGCAAATGATTAATGGTTGTTGTGATAGTACCGACAATTAGATATGCAGAAGTTGTCTATACTGATTCTCTGTCACAGCACAAACTTCAAGCAGCATTTGACGTCGCAGTTCGCTATATGTATGATCTCTGAAGGCCTGATCACTTTTCAGCTTACTCAAGGAATGTTTTCTGGTATTCCTTCGATGAATATCTCAATGTTAACTTTTGCACGTACATAGTACCTTCTTTCGCAAAGATTCAAATGTTCAGACTTAAATTGAGATTACTCTGACTTAACGACATGCATAAGCCCCTCGATGACATCAATTATTTTCAAGATTTGTTGACGACAGTGATATCCGTACTAATATTGACGTACTGAACTACGAAGTCCGGAAATCCAACGCCTACTAGAGTTCTATTCGTGGTATACTTACACATCCGCATTACGAAACAATAAATGTGTGGTAGGGTTTAACTTGAAATTCATTGATCACTTCCAAGTTTTATGTAAGCCCAAAAGGTCTTATCGGCTATCTATCTGAAGGGAGAGAAGACCCACTAATACTTGTCGATGAGTGCACTCCAGAGAAGCTCTCGATGTTACCACACATGAGTTCTCTTTCGATCTGTCAGCCTCCGTATATGTTACCCATGAATCAGCTGCATAATGTTTTGTTTAAATATTCGATGTGTATCGATGATCTGAATTCCTTATGTACTGTGAAGGTACTGCATTTGCAGCTCAAAGCCAGCATCCAATTCTCTTGTGAAATGCTGCTTTCTTTTGAAATCTCCGTGCTTGTATCCGTGCTTGTATCCTAGGGCTCCCATTAAGTTCTAAGGTAGTGTAGATCCTCCTCTTCCTGCAAACCGATTGATTTCCTCTTCTTCTGCCTCCTTTATAGTTTTCAGTACAAATTGCAGGCTCAGATTTCGTGATTTTGGATTTTCGATAAAGACACAAAGATACACTTTACCAACTGTTCTTCAAACCCATACTCCATTCTTAGATGCGGCTTTTAACATAATAAAATAAAACAATGTACTGAAACAAAAACCTTGACAGTCTTGAAACTATTTGCAGCACTTATCCCTTGCCCTTGCATTCATTCAAAGTAATTAACCCTTGTTCATCTCAATTTAGTAGCCTTCCCACTTCTTACTATTCCATTTCAGTCGACATTATCCCATCACTTATTCCAAAAGTGTCCGGAATCCCCTTGGAAAATTTTAGAAATTCCGTTTTAGTTTCATCTTTAACCCAAGCCCATCCAGCCATAAAGAGAATATCCAATTGACCATAACAAAGGTCAGGACAGCTGATGAAGGCATCTGCCGATAAGGACACTTCAGCAGCTAACATAGGACTTACCGCTTGCTTGCTTGCTTGCAAATCAAATATTTACCTTGTTCCTTAGATAAAAACCCCACCCAACCCACTTTCTCTTCGACAAGATGAATCCTCGAAATGGCGTTGAATTTTATGGCTTGTTGCCTACTGCCGCTAAGACAACTACACTATTTGTCGTTTGGCCGGTTGCAGAATATTTACGCAGTGGGTTTATCCCGAAGAAAACCATAAGATACGAGCTGAATTTATCCGTAGGGTAAGGAGTGAAAATACTCCGTTTACCTTCGTCATAACATCAGATATTCCTGGTGAATATTTCGTCTTATTTTTGGTTGCCTGGGCCACATTTAACGTTTAACCCTCCGGGGAGCATACATAAATAAATAAATCAGTGAAATATCTTAACTTCCTGTACGTCTTTTTCGTGTTGTTTTTGTGTGTGTCCCTTTTTTTTGCGTGCCAAGGAAAAAAGGATGCAAACAGAAATAATACTCCGGAAAATATCCTCTAGTTAACGTGGGAGGAAGAGGTAAAAGCGTTCAACATAAAACATTTACAACTTCCGTCCGGCTGGCTGTGTGTACAACAACAAAAGGAACTGAAATATTTTGCAAAAAGAATTTTGTCCAGATAAGTGAATCTGAAAAAAAAAGTAAGAGAAAGGATTTCTTTCATCCAGTAAACCGAAGCGACGATGTCGACGTAGACGACGACGCCATTTACAGACGTCATTTTACCTGTCACAGCGAGGGGATGTAATAAAAGTTTATGACAAAACTTGAATATTTCAGAGATTTTAACTCGAATAGCGAAAGGAGTACTTCAGTGTTATGTATGCACGTAATCCTAGTTTGGAGCGAACATTATATAGGTGATGTGGCGCGTGTGGGCGTCTATAACGTGTACGTTCAAGGAATGTTAAAGTGATTTATTTAAATTAGGAAATGTATTTTTAAGAATGCTTGTAAGAAATGCAAGCAGTCTTTTGCCACTTACTCGTAGGTTGTGGAACACGTTATAACCGCAACCAGAACATATTTTAACACTTAAGGGTTCTTACTCGTACACTAAGAAATTAAATTACTTTCTGACTTCTAAAAACAAGTATACCTCCCCCTCTCAGATTCGGCAGAATACATGTTAAAAATGAGAAACTTAAGCTAAGAATTACCAAGTCTTCAGAAGGACTATGGATTATAGCTGCAAAAAATGGAGAAAAAGCAGGAAAATCTATTTGAATACGGAGATTCGCTTAGCTGATGACCATATTTTATTTTTTAGAAAAAAATGGTACTAGGTTATCAACTTCTAATAGTTCAGCGATATGCTGTTAGAAATTTCAGAAAAATCGACAAAAATAGAGACAAGGAAAAATAAAATTAGTCATGTAAGATGAGATGAAATTCCATCACCAATACAGCAAGAAGTTAGCTTTGCCATTCTCATCTGATTTTAACATCAACTCAGCCCGTACAAACTTTAGATGAATGTCAAAGTGCTTTGGAAGGAAATGCACTATTCCTTGTGACTGTTTTCAAGCAAGTTCAAAAATTCCAGGCTCGACAGTTATCTGTGGAGGATGAGCCTCATGAAGTTCGGCTTAAATCTTCGGTTGAGGTGTTACCCAAACGTTACCCTCGTGAAGGCAAAAATTAACAAAGAACCAAGAACTACCCAGGCGATGTTAGGTGATGAACTGTGCTTGTCTTATATGCTGATAACATCGTCATCCTGTCGAAAACTCAATCGATGATGCAAAAGATGGGCAACAAGCTAACTAAATATTGCAACCTTTGGAACCTAAAACTGAATACAAGCAAGGCAAAAGTAATGATGTTCCGCAACGACAAAGAACTTGAGAACGTGGAGGAATATAAGTACCTTGGAGTCATTTTAACACCGCGAGAGGATTTTAAAAAGCACGTACAGGAAAAAAACCAATATCTGGCATATTTTGCAATTGGAATGGTATATTGTTCAAAAATAACGTTCCGCTTAGAACAAAGTACAAGGTCTATGAAGCAGTGGTTAGGTCCATCATGTACTATGGCACCAAAGTATGAGGCATCTTTCAGTTTGAAACAAACAAAATCTTTAGGCTACCGGAAAATACGCCAACGTATGTATATGCTTCATCCGGAAGCGGACTACCCTCTTTGTACATCTTCACAATAAAGCTGCACTACGTTTTAAATGCATGTCACGCTCGGGTCAGAGGCTTCCGAATTTAGTTGCAATGCACATAATGCACAATAGACAAACATTTTTCCTTGAATGGTCCAGGCTCTGCGACATTCATGATATTCAGCTAGCGGATTACAATCCTACGTCTTGGAGATTGGCACTACAGGAACTGGTGATAAAGGTCGACAAATCTACCCGTGATGCATTTAAAGTAAAACCCAAGAGAGTCAAACCAAACTCACGTATCGAACTCTTAAATATGACCTGGTGGAATTGAATTACTTCCAAGACCAAAACAGTGCGCAAGTTATTTCAACAATATTCCAGGATAGAGGCAAGCTCCTGTGTTTGAACTACATGCCATATTGATTCGAACGAATTTCTCTACGCTCACTGTACAACCTACATGTCTTAGAAGACGTCTTCCATTTCATCAGAGTATGTCCAATATACGTTTAAAAGGCGATAAGGCGAACTCATTGGGATAAACATGTGCTATTGGTAACTGAAGTCAGGACAGTACTAAACGGTCAAAGTTGGAAGGTTCTCTCTAGCTACTTAAAGTGTGCTTTAAAATACAGGCAACAAATATTACATGAAGCTTTTTAGAAAAATTTGTGAATATAACTAAAATTAATTCACATAGATAAAGTAAATCTTTTGAATTCTATTTTAAAATTTTGTCAATCTCTCTTTTCTGGCTGACGGCAAACGCCAATGCTTATTTTGTGATTATTTAATTATGTATAAGTAACAGTTTTCTAATGTTCAATAAAAATCACTTCCACTACTACTACTGTTACTGTGCTTGAATGTCATTAGTGCGTCACGAGTATTAAATTATCACCTAAACTACTAAGAAAAAATACATCTCGATGAATTCCACTAACTTTGAATGGCAACCAAAACAGAGCAGGTGCTCGTTTTGCTCAATATTTTGTCCAAAACATTTGAAAATGGAGAGTCTAGGTATTTTAGTAAAATCGTAACGGGTGATAAATAATGGATCTGTAACTACGACCCTGGAACCAAACTGCAATCTATGACATGGAGACTGGCAAAGTGCAAGTCCCCCTGCTAAGGCAATACAGTACAAATCGACAACAAAAATCATGATGTCAATATACCTCACCTAGGCACAAATAGTTGCTGCTATTCCATTGGGAACTGGATAGCCAGTAACTGCCAATTAGTATAGTGAAACTTGTTTACCAAAAGTTTTCAAAAATTTGTTGGGAAACTAAATGATGGTTCTACTCACACTGTCGAAATGGTCTGCAATTTTCTGACGCTCACAGGTATCAATGGAATTTGGCCAGCACATTATATCCTGGATCTAGCCCCTTGTAAGTTGTGATTGTGTGTTAAAAAAAAAAACAATTGAGAAGAGAGGTTTTCTAATAACAATTATCTTGAAAAAAATGATGTTGATAAAATTAAAATAAATAAAGATTTATTAGAAGTGTGACAACATCGAAAACCGTGCTAGCGTCTGGTAGAAGTGGAGTAGTTATCGTGGCGTCAACTGGTTACCCGAGTTCTCTTTTGCTCAACTCAAAAACATAAATACTAGTTTTACTTAAAGTAATTTAGTAATAAGAAATCTAAAGAGTGGTCGTAACCAGCGTTGTTCGCCTTAAAGTAATCTCACAGTTATGCAGAACACGCCCCCATTCTGAATAATTTCAAAATCGCTTCCAAAATCATAGACTACACCACTCACTTCCAAGATATATTTTACAAGTTACAAAAACTTTCAGTTAACCATCCCTTTCAGGTCATTCAGGAAGAAGAACAGGTTTTTTTGAAAGACAAGTTGATTCACTTCTACACCGATGGATCAGAAACTAACGACAGGATAGGTGGAGGTGTTTTCTCTCATAAATTTCATCCTAACCTCTCCGCCTTGCAAATCATTGTAGCGTGTTCCCGGTGGAGCTAAACACGACACAAGAAACACTATTTTGGCTTGAAAAAAACGTGATATCCGCTAAGGATATTCAAATATTTTCGGGTAGTCAAACAGGAATCAAGTCTTTTGAATCATTTTCTGTTAACTCCAGAGCAGCTCTCTAGAGTCGATCTTATCTCATACAGACGGCGGAGCAGTTTAATATTCACCTTTGTTGGTGCCAAGGATATAGGGACATTAGGTTAGGTTAAGTTGTAAACAGCGTGTGGTAGAAAAGGATCCATCACATATACGTATCGGAGACTTAAAGCTGGATTGTGTTTACCCTTGGTGATGGAGGAGGATTACAAATAATCATCTATGAGGCAGGTGAAACAAATGGTAGTAACGGTCTAGTAGGTGGTGCTAGTCGGTACTCTCTACGAATCCACGCAGATATTGTATTCGTGACTCCGCCACATCTGTAGTGCTAACGAAGAACCTAAAGCCTAATACATGTAAGCGTCTTTCTTGTAGAGCGGAGCAGTGACAAAGTAGGTGTTGGAAATATTCTACCTCTTCCTCGTCCCCGCAGCTTTTGCATAAATCGTTAGATTCAACATTCCATTTTCGAGCATAACTCCAATGGTGTAGTGCCCTGTGATTACTTCAGTTAGTAAGCGAATAGAGGATCGATCCAGTGCCAGTAAGGTCTTTGTTTTCATCTCGTCCAGATTTGGCCATAAGGCTCGAGAAGCGCAGTCCTCCCTGGATAACCAGGAGATGTTGGCTTCTTTCTTTATTATATTATCTATGATACCATACAATTTACGTATTAATTTACCCTAGCAGCGTTTGACTTTGTGGTATCTGATGGTGATCAGTGAGTCGCTGCATTTCTTGACTGCCTTTGATTTGATTGTATTGGATTCAATTGACTTCAGAGCTACTTGACTATCCACGAAGATCGTTACATCCGACGGAAGAATGCGACTTTCTCTTATATTCGTAGTTAAAGCGGCTTTTTCTTTTGCCAGAATTTCACCTTGATAATCGGAATGATTCCTATTTTTGTAGTGCTTTTGAGTTGAATCCGGCTCCAGTACCTACAATATATCCATTTTTTAGCGACCAGTTTAAATCCTGATCCAATGATCGTTGATTACTCTTTCTGACTCTCAGTCCTCTTAGACTGGGTATAGAATAGACATTTCTATGTTAAAATCATTGTAGCGGATAATATAGGGAATTGTAAAGCTGTTGTACTTGTCAGATATGGAACAACAATACCCATTCTACCAGAAGAAGGTGCCTTAGGTATACTGAAATGCATAAAGAAGATTGCATACTAGCCCTACAATAGCTGTGATTACTGGATACTGAGAAGCATGCAACAAAACTTGGTATATACTCAAATGATTTCTCTTGAAGCAGTATGGTCAAAAAATAGGAGAAAACACTAGCCTACGTCTACTTCGTAATTGCTCAGCTCTCTCCCACAAAAGAAAACTTCCCCTAGGAGCTTTCTACTATTAAAATCTAGACGATCTGATACTAATATTAGAAGCCTCTTACGTTTCATCGAAAGTTCCAGCGGGTTTAATGAGTAGGTAAGGGAAATTCTTTTCCAAGATCAATATGGTATTATACTGGACCCATCATTGGTCTAAGTCATCTTTAGCTGACAGCTTCCTTACCTTACCTAACCTTACCGAACTATGGTCCAGTAACCATCTCCATTGACCGTAACGCGGCTTTATCAATTTTCGAAGAAATAAGGTCCAATGAACTTTTATTTCTGAACAGAGCTCTGTCGAAGTTGTTAACTGGAGAGTCTCCAACAAGGTGTCACTAACTGACCATTGTTAGATACTCTTCAAAATACAACTTTCTACTCGTGGGAAGAGAGAGAAGAGAGAAATCCGCGTAGGGACTTGTCAAAATTCAAGAGAGAACTGAAGAAATTGGTGAATCACTTCACTGAGGACTTCAACTCGATTGGAGCAGTTGACAATGCAGTCGATGCACTGACTGGTTCCCTTACGCGATCCTTTGAGAAGTCCTGCCCGGCTAGCAGGCTTAGTGGTAAAAAGCGTCCACCATGGTGGAGCGATAAAATAGCGGAACTCATTCGCATTTCAAGAGTAGGGTCGAACCTCGCCAAGTAGGGGGTCATCGAGTGGTCCACCTATAAAGAAAGCGTGAAGCTCCTCTAGAAATAGATTAAGTTCGCAAAGAGGAACTCTTGGAGGTTCTTTTGCGCACCTATAGAATCAACAAATGACGCGTCCCGTCTAAGGAAGGTCCTGGCCAAGACGCTAACGCCGGAGTCCAATATCAGAAAAAGCGATGGCAGAATCACATGAGAAAACGCTGGACATAGTACTGAGTACTCACTTTCCCGAATGTACATCAATCTCCGGAGATGATCTACCCATTCCAGAGACGACATCGGGAATAAGCGTGGAAGAGGTGGGAAAAATAATAAATGATGACAAGATAGCTTATGAAATTAAATCATTTGCTCCATATAAGGCACCAGGAATGGATAACATTCGTCTTGTGATGCTACAGAAGTCAGTGGATATTGCTATTCCAAGGCTCAAGCGTATCTTCACATAATGCCTTAAGCTAGGTTATGTTCCTAAGGCAAGGCGTAAGGTGTGTGTTGTATTTATTCTCAAAGCAGGGAAAGCGACCGACACTAACACAAAAGACCTGAGACCTATCAGTCTGTCGTCTTTATGCTGAAAACTTTGGAAGGTTTTATAGATGTATACATAAGAAACGTGATGATTACCTATATAAATCACAACACGCATACATCTGCGGCAGATCGGTAGATACAGCCCTTCACGGGGTCGTATCGAGCATAGAAAGAAACCTCCACTTCAAGGGGTTCACTCTTGGGGCGTTCCTAGACATGGAAGGGCCGTTCAACAACGTAAGCTCTGACGCGATCCTGAACAGTATGCGCAGAGCTCTTCTCAACACCGGCCTCTGCAACTGGATTGCACAGATGCTTCAATCAAGAATTATTTTTTCAACGCAAGGAGATGTAGCCATCCGGAGAAGGGTCTGCAGAGGAACACCCCAAGGTGAAGTTCTGTCCCCGCTAATATGTCTCCTTGTGGTGGATAAGATCTTGGTAATACTGAAGGGAAACGGTTTCAACGTGACGGCCTATGCGGACGATGTCAGAAAAGCAAGCGTAGCAAAAATGCATTCAGTAATATTTACATGGGGCTTTAAACCAACCACAGCTGGTACTGGATATACACGGCGGTTATTAGACCCATTCTTACGTATGGTTCACTAGTATGGTGGACGGTACTTGAAAAGCAATACCAGTATCGGAATCATGGGATCAATGAGACCAACACCAACAGCGGCAATGGAAACCATGCTTATTCTCATTCCGCTTGACATATACTGCAGCAGCCTGGCGACTAAAACCGCTGTGAGACTAAGAGAAGGCCGATTGTGGTCATCGAACCTTCACGACCATGCCTCTATTTTGTCCCGATGGGGAACTACCAGTGGATTGATGGAAAATGATCACATGAACCCGATGCTAGCATTTAAAAGGAGATTTACTACAAGAATTCCTGACATAATTTACTGGAAGGATCGAAAAACTATTAAGAAAAATCAGTTGACTTTCTATACCGACGGTTCTAAGATGGACGTTGGCACGGGAGCCGAAGTTTATTTTAAAGCCCTGCAGCGTCTTTCAGGCCAAAGTCACGGCCACTATACAAGAAATTATACGCGAGAGTAATATCGTTGGTAAAACGATCACTGTCTATATAGACAGCCAGACAGCCGTTATGGTTTTGGACTCTGCTGTAATTAGGTCGAGGCTTGTGAGAAGCTGCAAATCAGTCTTAACCGAGATATCTAGAGCCAATGCGGTGACCCTCTGCTGGGTACCAGGGCATATGGATGTCGATGGTAACGAAAGGGCTGACGAGCTTGCTAGGAAAGGGTTGGCGCTGCGCTTATCGCGGACCCTTCCCTCTGTAACAACCCCAATCAGTTCCTTACGGAAGAAAATAGAGGATGAAGCCACCATTTGGAGACATGTGCAAGCAAAGGCCAGGGCGCTGTGGCCGGACTACAGCAAGAAGAGGTCAAACTTAGTGAAACTTAGTCATTATAACGCACGGGTCATTTCTGGCATAAGTATTGGACATTGTGCCATTGGCGTTCACGCGGAGCGACTCGTTGTGCTGCATAACGACTATTGCAGAAGCTGCAGTGACGAAGAAAAAATTGAATCTGTTCGTCACCTGTTGTGTGATTGTCCTGCCCTATCCATCAGAAGAATGAGGACTCTTGGTAGTTACTTCTTCTCGCACCAAACGGCAAATTTTTCTCAATATTATGAGGTCTGCAGGGTCTCTTCACTTAGGTCTCACTTAGAAACAAGCCCGCTGAGACAAAAATGACTCTGATCGCTGAACGCAATTTTGCGATGAAACACCGGATGGTAGCATATGTATGCAAGACGTCAGTGAATAATGCGTCAGCGCTGATGGTTTCATAGATCGCTCCAAATTTAAATCAAATTACCTCAAATGTTCGGTCCATTCAAATCAGTTTTAATATACATACTACTAATATGTACTCGATTAATAATGGTAATCGCATTTTAATTTTAGAATAACTCGGAATTAAATGCGCTCAACTTAGAAATTGAAACATGTAGGCTCCGAGATACGTCAACAATACATTTTTTAATGCATTTTGCGGCTATTTATGCATACATATGTAAACCGGTTCTATAGAGCCCGAAACTGGGACTCGTTGCATGCTGCCGGCTCTGGTGCCTCAATCTCTATTATCTTTATTGTACAGCGTTTGTAAACGCATGCCCTCACTTAATCATTCAGTGGGTTCTTCTTTTTACTGCGAAACAAACGCTGATCAAATGGCAATTTCCCATTCGCAATTTCACAATATTTACACAACTGCTCCATCTGTTCGACAAATTGTCTCCACAGTACCTTGAGCATCTTGAGATATCTTCTTCAATTTCCCCAACAAATAACGGATGCAACAAATCCCAGGTACAGTGATAAAACTTTTCTCATATCCTCAACAGTTCCTGCAGGTGGATTTAACGCGAGAGCTAATTTTTCAATTGAGTAAACTAAACACGTCTTCGTTGAATCGGATTCAATTATTGCAGATGCAAGGACTTTCATGGATTTTCTCCTTTACCACATAGGAGAAGTCTCCTGTGGTGGTTGCTACTGCCATTTTTTTATTTAGAGAAACTGGAAAAAGAAGGGATAACTGAAATAATTAATTTCCTGCATGCGGTTGCAAAACATACAGATACAACCTGAAGGAAGGACTCGCCTTACTTTGCCCCCCCTACATTTCCTAAGCGAAATTTGTATCTAGTATCATGAAAATTTATTTTTTTTATTCTTTTTACCCAACACTCAAAAGATACATTGAAAAAGTTTCACCAACAACAGGCGATAAGCCAACAAGAAGAGGACAACACCAACAGTACACCCCCATCCAACTGCAGCCGTCAGGACACCTCCCCACCCACTCTATCCGTCTAATTGGAAATTATAATTCGGTTTAATTATGACTTACGAGGACATGAATTTATTGCATTAGCAAGCATTCTTCTTTCGTTCGGTTATAGTGCGGTTTGGTGGTGTGTTTGTCTAGTGGTTGGGGCTGGGTGTAGAGGTTTCTGCATGAGGTGCGTCATGTATGGTCTGCTGGGTGTGCGTAGTGTAATCGGAGTTGTACTTTGTTTGCCAATGGCAATGTGTGTCCTTTTTTTTAATTTTCAGTTACATGAATTTCAGCAAGAGTGTATACATATGTATCCACATCTATAAGTTCAGAACGTTAAAGTTTCATTGTTAAAAAAAGTTAAACTAAATTAAATTTTCATGAAAATCTACCAGACGGAGAAGTACGAGGACATGAAACCTATGTTGTGGTTTTTTTAATAGTAGGTGTGGCATAATGTTGGTTTTTTAATTGAAAGCTGCAGGGGCTAGGTATACATAAAAGTGTATCTTTAAATTTTTGTACAGGTATGAGGGACTAGGGACTGGTTGCCCGTAGGTAAGTACAATTAATATTTTAGAAGCCATTTGGAATGACTACCTTCACTGGTCAATTAATAAAAAGGGAGTATCAAGTAATTGAAAGAGAGGACTTCGAGTATTGAAAATCGAAATAAATTTCCGCTCTAGTAGGTTAATTTTGGATAGTCCATAGAATGCTTCAATAATGGAACATTTCTAAATAAAACTCGAATAATTCTACAATGAGCCGAGGGACCTTATTATTCCAGGTAAATTTAGGTTTTAATTTAAGTTTACCCAAATGTTAAACGAGTATGCCAAGGCTTTATGGCATACGTTTTCAGGATGAACAGAAAAACCTAGTAGTAGGATCTCAGGGGTACTAAGAGTATGAAAATAACACTTCGGCAGACTATTAAATGGAACAGTGACTAAGTTCTCGTGGTCAAACAAAAAAAATCCATTTTAGTGATCATAACAAAGTGAGAAGAGCTTTTTTATTAAGAGTTTTCATCAACTGTAAAAATATGGTCAGGGAAAAGTACGCCTGATGAATGGAATCTCAGCATCGTTCCCGTGATCTTCCAGAAAGGAGACCCCTTAAACTGCACTCGGAGTGTCAGTCTATTAAACATCACTTATACAACCTTATTCGCTTTTTTGATTAGTTCGTTTTTACACCAGGGAAGTGCACTACTGACGAAATATTCACACTGCGGAGGATTTTAAATCAAAACCTACCATTTTTTTTATCAGTTCTAAGCTTTTCACAGCGTCTATGGAAACGCAATGTAAAAAGCCATATCTAGTTTTGGCACCCTCGCCGAGCTCGTCCGCCTTAACAAGGACAAAGTCGGTATTATTTATTTATTTATTTTATTTTTTCTTATTAATAATATTGTGCATTAAAATCTATAACAAATATAATTATTAAGTGCACTAGCAGCGAGGACTATCAGCTCTTTGGTAAAAGGATATATGATGTTATAGCTTAATTCTAAGTAAAGATAACATTTTATTAATAATATCTGTATTGGATTTGGTAGGTTCCTTTAATATTTCTATGATGTTTGTGTTTTGATTCAGGTGTATAAGCAATTGGTTTGATAAAAGGAGGCAAGGACCAAGCAGGTGACTAATGGTGAGGTTACTTTGGCAGGTGAGGCAAGTCGGTGGTGGTTCTTTTTTAAAAAGGTGTTGATGTGTCAAGCAGGTGTGACCCAGTCGGAGTCGAACGAAGTTGGTTATCATTTCCTTAGAAATGTTTGTTGGGTAGATGGGGTGGACTTTATTGGGATTCATTTTTGTATAATGGTGATGATATTCTGTGCACTCTTTTAGCTGTTTTGTATGCATTTCGCTTTGTACAGACCTTTGCAAGTCGTGTTGGGAGTACATATCAAAGATAAGTAATAAGTAGTGACCTTTTCAGATCTTAGCCTAACTAAGTCTTTATTCCACCACGTCACAACTCGCTTAGGAGATGTAGGTGATGTTTGAGAGGTAGAATTATTAGCCGCATTTCGAATACACCCTTCTTTTTTTTCTGGCCATAAGGCCCGACCGCGCGTGCTTATGGTAGTGTGAGATTTTTACTCACTAAAAAAACTCCCCTCCTCAAAATTATTACTACAACTAAGCCGAACGCTTATCCAGTAGTTTTATTTTCGCTTACGAGCATCGTGATTCTAGAAAAAGATGATCGGATGTGATTAAAAATAAATGTATCACTTTAGACAAGTTAAATTCCAATTAAAGTTCCTGCCTTTTTTACGACCGGCATAAGCTATGACGCGAGGTCAAAAGGTTTTGTCCTTTGAAGACGACGAATTGAATTGTTCGCGTCAAGTAGTTGAATGACAGTACGGTTACAATGGCCGTGAACAATTTCGAATACACCTAACCATTTTTGCTGCATCTTTGTTTACGCAAAGATAGTTATGCTCTGGTAAACTCCGTACGATGTTACTTTTGAATTTGCTCCAGTCAGTGCGGTCGATCTTGTATCTTGGGATATGTGGCTGTGGTTTTTGGTTACATCTAGATCTAAGTACTATTGATGTAAAGATTGGAAAATGATCACTGTTGTATAAGTCTTTTAGGGCACACCAAGATGTTTAAGTTGAGAGTTCTGTCGTACAGCAGGTTATATCAACATGTGTAAGTGAGTTATGTGTCGAGAAACGTGTGGGAGATCCGTCGCTTAATATTGAAAGATCAGTTTTTGTGATAAATTCCTCTATAACAGCTCCTCGTTTGTTTGTTTTAGGCGATCGCCAAAGCTCGCTCGCTCGGTATTAACCTGTTCTATGATATTCGCTAGGTCCCCATACGTGAAAAGCTGGCCTAGGTTGATGTATATGCCGATAATTGTTATTTTAATATCAGTATAAACTTCAACTCCTATGGAAAGTATATTCGAAGTTATTGGCACATGCTTGTGCGGGATGTTCTTTCTTATGAGTATACCTTGTTTAGCGGTGTTGTTGCAAGGAAAATTGTTGAAGTAGCGAACATATGCATTGAGAACTATGGTACAAAATTGAAAGGCGCAGTGGGTCTCTTGGAGGGAAATAATATCCAAGTTGAGAGTGATGGTGTGCTAGAATGGGATATTGCGGTTGAGGCAATATTTATTGAAGAGAAAGCTGGGTTTACGATTTGAATTTTGTTTGTCGCTAAGGGAATTGGTTTGGTGATGATTGCTGAAGATTGGTTTGGAAGAGGGGAGATGTTTGTTGGAGCAACTTGATTATTTGTTATTACCTGTCTTGCTCTTTCTGCGAAAGGCACATTCCTTGAGTTCGTTTGCGCCAGGTTTTGTACGTTGTATGTACGCCTGGCCTCAGCCATGCTACATTTATTTATTGTTTTTATGATGAGAATATTTTTGCTCTGTATATACTTGGGGCATGTTTTTGATGACGAGGAATGGTTATCGAGACATTTAGCACACATTAGGCGGGAGCACTCCGTGGGATCGTGAGGTGGAATATTGAAATTTTCGCAGGTTTTATCTTTTGCGCATCGTTTTGTTGTGTGGCCTAGTAACTGACAATTTCGACATCTCATTGGGGATGGGATATACTCCTTTACTTTCGCCTTATACCACCCAATCTCGACAGTTTGAGGAAGTTGGTATAAATCAAAAGTAAAAAGTATTAACCCTATTGGTTGATATTTTCCGTCAATTTTTTTCGTGAATTTGTACACTTCATTTACGCCCTGGTTTTTCATTTCTGAAACTATTTCGGATTCAGTGACATTTACCAGCCAAGGAGCATAGACTATGCTATTGGAAGAGTTTAGTTGCTTGTAAAGAGATACCGTTGCGAGAATTCGATGAGCTGCATTTGTAATCTTTAGAAATCTGTCGGCTATTTGTTGGCTTTTTACTAATATAAGAGTACTTCCATCTCTCAAAAGAGAAATACTATCATAATAAGTGCTAATAGAGTCGATAGATTTTCTAAGTACGAAAATTCTCACAGATGAAAGTGGAGTTTCTGCGGTCTTCGGAGCGATCACAACAAACTTTGGATTTTTTATGGTTTGATTTATTGGGAGCTCGGGAAATTCCTCAAGATCATGTTTATTTTTTTTTTCGCCCTAGGCTCAAGCGACGTGTTTTCGGACAAACCGTCGTAATAGCCTGGGGGCTTCTTCTTCGACCCCGGCCCCGGGCCGATGCCTTATTTACGATAGGGGGCAAATGAGATGTTAACTTAGTTTTTTCTTATACACAAATTTAAGTTAAACTATTGTGGGAGAGAGGAGGCTAATACCTCCGGGAAAGAGATAACCGAAGTTGCCAGAAAAGGAACGTTTCTGCAATACGACACCGATCACACGTTGTTTTCGCTGCGAGAGCTGGACGATGACTGAGGTCGGTAGCAACTTCGCTAAGATCTTCGTAATCTACGCAAATCCTCGTCTACGCAGACGATGTTGATCCGGTCAGTGGAGCACGTTGAACTGAACAAATCAAAGCAAAGTTCAACTTACTGTGAACTAAAAATGACAGTGTCATGTCATATTAACCAGCCACAATTTTAAGAAGTTAGAAACATTGATCCAATAGGCCTGCTATAAATAAGAGCAATGACACCATCGCGAAATACCATTCTTGCAAATCGCTGTTTCTTTGCAATAAGCATATTGGGCCGCTGATAGAAGTTTCGTATCAACACTGTTGCGTAAATAGATTTCGATCAGTCGTTCTAATGTTTTTAGAAGGAATGATGATAGACTTATGGGCCTGAGATTTTTTACTTACTTACTTACCTACTTACTTACTTACTGACTTATTTAGGTGGCGCTACAGTTCAAGGGGAACCTAGACCGCAACCAACAAACCTCTCCATTTAGCTCGGTCTTTAGCTTATTGCCTCCAGTTGCGCACTTCAAGTTGGTCGAGGTCCCTTGAACTTATGCGCGCCACCTACGACGAGAAGGTCCACTACTGCGTCGCTTCTCTGGATTAGATTCGGGGACTCTGTGGGCCAGAGCGTTGGTGTTCATTTGCTCTACAAGTCTTAGCCATCTAAGACGTCCAAAACGCAGTTTTTTAACTAGGTCGATGTGGCTGTACAGCTCGTATAGTTCGTTATTGAACCATCTTCTCCAAAACCCGTCAACGTAAACGGGACCGAATATCTTATGAAAAATTTTTCTCTCGAAGCAACCATGGATATCTTCATCCTCTTTCAACAAAGTCCATGTTTCAACGCCGTAAAGCAGGACTGTGATGATCAGAGTCTTCTACACAGTCTAATTAGTTGTTCGGGATAGGGCTTTACTGTTGAATTGCCTTACAAGTCCAAAAAACTGCGATAAGCAAAAGTTATTCTTCGCTTGATTTCTGCGCTGATGTTGTTTTTAGAGTTTATAGCAGAGCCGCGGTAGACTCTTACCACCTCGAAGTTAAAGCTGCCCACTGCGACGTTGTGTCCAATTCGTCGATGTTGGTTGTCCCTTCTTGTTGACAGCATATACTTGGCTTTACCCTCGTTAATGGCTAAACCCATTTTAGCCGCTTCTGCTTCAATGCTTGGAAACGCATCGGTGACAGCCCGCTGAGTTCTTCCAATTACATATGTGAATATCGTCGGCGTATGCAAGTAGTTATACGGACTTTTGATAGATTGTGCCTCTGGTGTTGGCTTGTGAGTTCCGCACAATCCATTCAAGTACAATATTAAAGAAGTCGCATGAAAGCGTGTCACCTTGTCTAAAATCTTTTTTGATATCGAAGGTCTCGGTGAGGTCATTACCGACTTTGATGGAGCAACGATCGTTCTCCATCGTCAGCCTGCACAGACGGACAAGTTTGGCAGGGATGTCAAAACTAGACATGGCTCTATAAAGCTTTTCACTATAGATGCTGTCATAGGCGGCCTTGAAATCCATAAAGAGATGGTGACTATCGATTTGGAATTCTTGGGTTTTCTCCAGGATCTGCCGAAGTTAGTGGACTTTCTTGGCCTGAAACCGCATTGATGGGGCCAATCAGGCTGTTGATAAAAGGTTCACACAATATCGCAGAAAAGATCTCGTATGCGATGTTAAAGAGACTTGTAGCGGAGCTGGGTGTAGCTGAGTGGAAGCGACAGAAATGAAAGAAGCACTCGTACTGCAAAGAATCCAGTTTTATTTAAGCTACTTAACTAAATACAAATACTTTTAAAAGGTTCGAGATTTTAGGTTTTGGGTTCCGACCGAACCCGCGTGTTACCACCAGCAGACTGATTTCCGTTCATGGCGCGGACGGCTTGTAGAACCTATTGTGGAATATAAATTTGGATCGTGGAAAGTGTGGGTGAATCCAGCCGCTACAGTACTCCCCCTCCAACAACGGTGATAATGGTTTCTTAACTTTTAAATTTTACCTTCCTTCCATATCGGGTTACATAAGTTGGTACGCTGTCCTTTGGGTTTGCTTTTGATTTTGAAGTCGAGTCCTCATCCAAATCGGCATCCATATAAGCGGCTTTTAACCGGTTGATTGAAACATTGCTGCTTTTCCCTGCTTTTTCTATCGTGAAATATTTGTCGGTACGATTTACGATACGAAATTGTCCGTCGTA
The DNA here is from genome assembly GCA_945910035.1 of Brachypalpus laphriformis. NCBI lineage: Eukaryota > Metazoa > Arthropoda > Insecta > Diptera > Syrphidae > Brachypalpus > Brachypalpus laphriformis. The sequence continues at coordinate 44,782,150 of OX246753.1, forward strand.
AGGTGGTTGTAAAGGCGGCTTAACTGCGTCATTACGTATGAAAACATGTGAACAAGTTCTTAAATCCTTTTGAATGAAAATTTTACTTTCCGAATGGGGTGTCGTTGCAGGAAAACGGATGATGGACATGGAATCTCTTAGCAATCTTACAAAATCGGCTTCGTTTGTACTAGTTTGTGTGGCATTGACAAACTCACCTGGTATTCTCAGCTTAGCGCCATATAGCATTTCTGCTACTGTTGCTTTTAATTCGTCCTTGAAAACAGTTCTAAGCCCCAGTAACACCGTAGGAAGCACGTCGGTCCAGTTCGTGGATGTATGGCATTTTAACGCTGCCTTTAGTGTACGATGCCACCTTTCGATGAGGCCATTTGATTCCGGATGATATGACGTTGTGCGCAAATGCTTGATACCGAATAATTTTGTAAGCTCCTGGAATAAACCACTTTGGAACTGCCGGCCTTGATCGGTTGTGATAATTTGCGGAGTCCCAAAACGGCATATCCATGATTCGTAAATAGAGCGAGCAATTGTCTCCGCCGTTATATCAGCGACCGGGATGGCTTCTGGCCATCTAGAAAATCTGTCGATCATCGTAAGACAGTAACGATATCCTCTCGACGGTGGTAAGGGTCCCACGATGTCAACGTTGATATGCTGGAACCTGTGGTCTATCTCATCGTATTTACCGAGAGGTGCTTTGTTGTGCCGAGTTGTCTTACACCGCTGACATTGCAAACACGTTTTTGTCCATCTGGAACAATCTGCCTTAATATTCGGCCATACGAATCGCTCTAAGATCATCCTGACAGTAGCACGTATACCTGGATGGGCCAATGTATGCACACTGTTGAACGCTGCCCGCCTGAGTTCGTCTGGGACGTAGGGTCTAATACGTTCGGTTGAGACATCGCAATACACCATCAGCTTCTCGTTACCGTGAATCGGAAATTGCTTTAGCTGCAATGATGTGGGGTTGTCCTGCAGTAACCTTTTCAGTTCAGCATCTTCACGTTGAGCATGGGAGAGCAGGGTGAAATCGATGCTATTAGTTGCAGCGATAGCGCTAATACGAGAAAATGTATCAGCGACTACATTCTCTTTGCCGGGGATGTACCTGATGTCCGTGGAGAATTGACCTAAGAAGTCGAGCTGCCTGCGTTGTCGAGGAGTTGCTTTTTCTGGCTTTTGATTGAAGGCATATGTGAGCGGCTTATGGTCTGTAAATATAACAAAACTACGACCTTCTAACATATGTTGAAAATACCTTACCCCGTAGTACGCGCTAAGAAGCTCTCTGTCGTACGTACTGTACCTCGTCTGCGTTGCTGTCAGCTTCTTGGAAAAAAATCCTAACGGTTGCCAGGACTCGTCGACCAACTGCTGCAGAGCAGCACCCACGGCTATATCAGAAGCGTCAACCATTAAAGCGAGTTTACAATCCGGCTTGGGATGAGCGAGTGTAATAGCTTCTGTCACAGCCTGCTTGCACTTGTCGAACGCTACAATAGCACTATTCGTCCATTTGATTTTGCTGTGGTCATTCTTCTTATTCCCCACGATGAGGCTTTGAAGACTGCTCTGTGTTTCTACGGCTTTTGGTAAAAATCGTCTGTAAAAATTTATCGTAGCGAGAAAACGGCGAAGGTCGCAAACAATTTCGGGACGCTTGAAATTTTGTATGATAGCGAGTCTTTCAGGAAGTGGTTTAATGCCACTGGCGCTGATGATATGACCCAGAAAACGGACTTCGGGTTTTCCGAACTGGCACTTATCAATATTGATTACTATTCCGAATTCCCGAAAACGTTCAAAAACTTTCCTCAGATGGCACAAATGTTCTTCTGTATCGTGCGAAGCAATCAAGATGTCATCGATGTACGCGTGAGCGAAATCAAAGTCGCGGAGGATGTCGTCTACAAACCTTTGAAACGTTTGTCCCGCGTTTCGCAGTCCAAATGTCATCTTGCAGAATTCATAAAGGCCGAAGGGAGTTATAATGGCCGTCTTCGGGATATCGCTTGCCTCGACGGGGATCTGGTGGTATGCTCTTCGTAGATCCAGGGTTGAAAAAATAGTGTGGCCATTCAGGAAAAACGTAAAATCATGGAGATTAGGTACTGGATACCTATCTGGAATTGTAGCCGCGTTTAAGCGACGAAAATCACCACATGGTCTCCATTCCCCATTTCCTTTCGGAACCATGTGCAGGGGGCTCGCCCATGGGCTTTTGGATGGACGGCAGATGCCTTGTTCAAGCATGGTCTGAAATTCCGATTAGGCTATATGGAGCATTTTGGGGGATAGTCGTCTCGCTCGTGAAAATATGGGTGGCCCGTTCGTCACAATATGATGCGTGATGCCGTGTTCGATGGTTTTTGGCGTTGGCGTGGGCCGTGTGATGTCCTTAAATTCTGTAAGTAACAAGTTATAAGGGTACTCACAACAAATATTTGTAATGTAAAGTGAATGTATACGAGTCAAAGTACCACAGGACGCGACGGAAGTTTTTGTGTCAATCAAGCGCCTGTTTTTCAAATCCACTAGGATTTCAAAGTGGCGTAAAAAATCGGCACCCACAATCGCTCGGTGCACGTCGGCAATAATGAACGTCCATTTGAAGCTACGGCGTAGTCCTAGACTAAGGGTGATAGTCTTCTCGCCATATGTTGTTATTTTGGTGTTATTTGCAGCATACAAAAAGTGTTCCTGTCGGTTTTGACGTCTCTGATGTAAGGTTGGTGGAAGGACAGATATATCCGCACCTGTATCGATGAGAAACTTTATTTTCGTGGTGGTGTCGGTGATAAATAAGCGGCAGCTGCTTGTGCGACTGTCACCCGCCGCTTCGAGTGACAGGCCTTTTAGTTTTCCGACTGCCTGGTGGATTTCTTGAAGGAGCACGGTGGACGACAGTTCCTAGCGTCTTTGCCAAAGTTGTTATGGAACCAACAATAATCTGTACAATTAATACCTTTTCGGCCACGCGATACACTTCGTTGCTTAGATCGAGAACGTAGACGTCTTCCAGCGCCAAAGGCTGCCACAGAATATTTTAGTTCTTCCACTTTTTTAGTGAGTTCGGCGATTCGAGTCTCGCAATCTGTCATTTGTGTGAATGGGACGACTGCTGTTTTTTTCTCTATGGCGGATGCATATGATGTTTCGCTTACTTCAGCTATTTTGTCGGCTAGTTCAGCTAATCGTGTAAGCTCTTCGCTACTAACAGTAATTATGCTGCGCATGTCTTGGGGTAATCGTTGTAGCCACAAAGATTTTATCAATTCGCTACTTACGCTTTTACCCGCCAATTCCTTCATCTCTCTCAGTAAGTGTGATGGTTTTTTGTCACCCAATTCGATCTCCTGGAGCAACTTTCGCAGTCTCTTGTGCTCGGAATCGGCGAATTGAGCAATTAGCCTCTCTTTTAGCGTTGGGTATAACTTCTCTACCGGTGGATTTAAAATGATATCACTCACCTGGGCGAGAATGTTGCTTTCGACGGCCGCAACGACTGTATGGTATTTAATAATATCATTTTTTATGCCGGCGGTAAAGAATTGGGACTCTACTTGCGAGAACCATAGTTCTGGTCGCAATTTCCAGAAAGGTGGAATCCGTACGGAAACTTTAGATATTTCCTCAGTATGATGGGGTTCACTCTTCGGACTTTGATGAGTTGCATTTGAAGAGGGCTGACTGGGGCCTGCTGGCATAACCTCGTCCTCTGACATTATGAGCAATGAAAATTGACGTGTTAAATTTAAAATTTAGAAAAATGTGCGAATTTATTCTTAAGGCGGGGTCACCAATTGTAGCGGAGCTGGGTGTAGCTGAGTGGAAGCGACAGAAATGAAAGAAGCACTCGTACTACAAAGAATCCAGTTTTATTTAAGCTACTTAACTAAATACAAATATTTTTAAAAGTTCGAGATTTTAGGTTTTGGGTTCCGACCGAACCCGCGTGTTACCACCAGCAGACTGATTTCCGTTCATGGCGCGGACGGCTTGTAGAACCTATTGTGGAATATAAATTTGGATCGTGGAAAGTGTGGGTGAATCCAGCCGCTACAGACTGATGCCTCTATAATTGGCGCTGTTGAGGGGGTCTCCTTTCTTGTGGATGAGATCTCAGATCTTTTGGATTTGTATAAGAGCATTTGCCAGCTTTGTGTATAACAACTACTTTGACGTTTCTCTATACTTTTGAGATAAAGACCAGACAGCTAGACAACTTTTAAAAATCGTCTCCAGCACCAGCAAGATAAGGTCCGATAACTTCTGTAATTCGGCCGGTATTATGCCGTTTTTTTTTTTTTTTTTTTGAAGCGCGGGTTGGGGTAAAAATCCTTACTTGTAGGTCCTGCTACGAGTTATGCTGGATTCTTGCATGGTTACGTGCGAATGAAGCCCTCTGTTTCTCTATCCTATTATCTCTATCCTATGCGGCACTGCCAGTAAGGGCATTCCTTCGCAGAGCAGGTTTGACATTTCGTCACCTCTTTTTGGCTACCAGAGCTGGCACTATCTTCGTTTCTCGCGTTTCTCGTTGCTCTTTCGTCTATACGCAGTTGCTGCATCGTACTCGTGATTTCTTCATTTGCAGTCTCCCAGCCCTCGCTCCTCGCCAACATAAATGAAGTCAGGCTTCTTGATGTCACTTGCCCTCCAATTGCTATTGTTCCTGGCCCAGGTATAATTTTGGCATTCCATCAGTACATGCTCTGCGCTCTGCACTTTTCCTTCACAGTGCTGGCAGAATGGGTCATCTGCGTGGTTATACTTGTAGAGGTACTCTCGGAAGCATCCATGCCCCAATAGAAATTGCTATAGGTAGTAGTTTACCTCCCCGTGTGTTCTACTAATCCATTCATCAACTTCAGGGATTAATTTGTATGTCTATCGCCCTTTGATTGTGATGTTCCACCTACCATATGTTTCCGTTCTGCTTTTATAGCTCCTATAGCTGTTGTTCCATCATTGTGCTCGTTTTCGCGTAGGGGCGCAGTCTTCTTCGTGTCTAGATCGATAGGCATTTGACCCGATATTACGCTTATCGCATCCGCTGATACAGTACGCTTAAGGATGCGATTCTATGCGCCGAGTTCATCGTTCTGATGTATGACTTACGATGCGTCGCTGATGTCCATATTGGGGCCGCATACAGGAGTATAGATCTACTCACGGTTGTTAGGAGATTCCTGATTGGCTACTTTGGACCCCCAATATTTGGCATTAGTCTGCATAGTGCCGCTACTGCCCGGGAGGCCTTCTCGCTTTCGTATATTAGGTGGTCCAACAACACTTCCAGGCTCTTGATGTACGGCTTCGATTCGGTATTATGCCATCTGGCCCTGCGAATTGTTAAAGTTGTAAGCTATTTAGCCCCCAATAAAGTTCGTTCTGCATAATATAATTTGAGGGATTTTTGTACAGCCGGTCTGTTGAAAAGAATATTGTTTACAACTTGTGAGCTACACGTGGGAAGTGAGTATCAAGTAGTTAATTTAGCGAATCTTCTCTATAAGTCGCCTTCATTTTTTTTATATAGCTGAGCGTTATTGGATTTTTGGAGGAGGATTTTCTAAGCCTAGATGCTTCTTCTATTTTGGCACAAAAGTATCTCCAAGAATTTCTTTTGGCTTTCCTCAGTTTTTTTTTTGTATAAGGTAAGGATGCTTTGTATAAGTCCCAATCGGTCCTTCTTAACCTTCTTATAATTTAATATATATGTAGGAACCAAGAAGAGAAATGAATTATATGTGCCGATGAATAAAACCACGTCTATTCCAAATTTAATTAAGCGTAAGTTTTAATAGAAAATAAGTATGTATAATGCGTAGTAAAAGAAAATAGCTCTCGGAGGCAACCGTATTCAACTAACTCTCTAATTTAAGTCTTCAATGTGTTCTGTTATATTTCACGAGATGATCGTGGGAGTGATAGGGTGCGGTCGCCTGTTATCATCACTACATATATATTTTTTTTATGTGTTTCATATTCATACATTCCGATATTAATTTTTGAAATGGACTTGACTTCATCATAAAAAAATGTTTACATACATGGAGTCTTTGTGATGAGCTTATATTTGATATGTCGTATGATAGGAAATGAAAACAATAGTTTTACCCAATTATACCTACAAAGTACCCAAAAAATGGGACCTACATATACAATGTAAATGTATTGTGTTACCACCTTGTGCGGGAAAAGCATAAGCGAAAATTTCGGCTGTGTAGGTCAAACATTTCAAAAGTAACAAGCGCATGACAGACTGACAGACAGGCGAACAGGCACACACCGTGTGCAGTCCAGAAGTGTTACGGTCTTATCTTTCGAGTCCAAAACAATAAAATAAAGTGCATAACTCTATCGCATGTATGTGCATATACGGCGCAGCGTGCAACTGTATCGTACCTGGAAATTAGACAACATTTTCAAAATGAATATATCTTTTTGTGTACTTATTGGCTGTGGCGAATTGCTTGCTTCGCTAGCAGGAGTTTTATACTCAGTCTGCCTAAGGTCGTCCACATACTCACTGACAGCCAAGCGGCGCTTAAAGCACTGATCCCACAGTTCATCAGCTCAACATCAGTTCTAAACTGTTTCAACAGTTTACAAAACTTGGCCCAACAAAATAAAGTGAAATTGTGGTAGATACCGGGTCATGTAGGCATTGACGGTAACGAAACTGTAGACCTGATAGCTAGAAAAGGCTCCAGTGACCCTAAACTGTTGGGAACGCAACATTTGCATCTCGCACTGGAATAACTCCCAAAGCCTCAAACAAGCTAAGAGAGCTGTCCAACCCTTCCAAGAAAAGGCAGTTGATATCGTAAAATATGGCAGAAACGACAAAGAAGACTTGTGAGTTTCCTTACCGGTCACTGTAATTACTTTATCACCATAATAAAATGAGTATTACGGTGGATATCACCTGCCGCCTCTGCCTAGAAGAGCATAAAACCACAGAACACATACTATGTGAGTGTGTAGCTCTGTGTAGAATTAGGAGAAGCTTTTTCCTTAAGGAGATCATGTCTCCCATAGACTCAAGGAACTCCTCCGCAGCCGTAATTATAGCTTTCACAAGGAAAGTAGAAGTACTGCTGCCTAAAAAGTAGCATCTGGCACTTTCTGGTCGAAGTGCCTACACGCCATTTGAACGTGGCCGCATACCTGTTAAAAAAAAGTCGTTTTAAAAGTCAAATTAGAGAACATATTTTGAATTCTAAAAGATTTCTAAGATGCTGTCATTCTCAAGGTTCTCGATTTCGAGACTTTTGAAACTGATTTTCAGGATTTTATCCATACTTACCCTTGTCCATTGAAGATAACGTTCCGCCCCGCCTTTATACTTTGTTCTCATATTTAATCTTCATTGTTTTCGAAAATATTAGGTATATATATAAAAAACTAGCGGGCACCCGGCGTGCGTTGCTGCGCCTAACAAAACAAAACAACTGTCAAGCGCCTGGGGCTAGGTGTGTATGTTTTTGTATCACCTTTTTTTTCCTATCACCTTTGTGTTGTAATTATCTACATTTTAAAAAAAAGCAACTAAATTGGTTGAAAATTACGAGGGGTAGAGGGACACATACGCATTTTGCAACTTAGTTATATATATATAGATTGTGGACACCGTGGTGCAGTGTTTAATGTATCGAACCAATGCTTATGAGATTTAATGTTCAAATCCAAGAACACACCAAACGTTTTTCTTTCACAGCTCCACTTCCCACGTATGCCTGACAAGCATTGGAGAGTATTGTTGTCATGAGATAGCTTATCAAAAAAATAAATTGCCCTTCGGACACGACATAAAGCAGGACACTGCCATTCGGGCGAAAAATATAACGTACATAGCACAAATGGTTGCAATAGTCTACCTAGATTTTCGTTAGGTAGGCAGATTAGTGTTAGGTGTCCGTGATATTGGAACAAGGCTATACATATATCCGCATATTCCTTAAAAAAATGAATATATTTGAAGTTCCAAATCATTAAATCATCATATTCTGCCAAATTGACTTACATAAGTATTTCAACTTTAGAAGACACTGCACTTTAAATAATGGTCTCCCTTAAAGGTTTCTTAAAACGAATATTATTAACCATAATGTTCGTAATTTTTACCGCACGCTCTTATTCGTAAATCCCCAGGGCCATTTGCGGCCCATTTACATTCATTACATGCTGCAGCTCAAGTCATTAAATTCCATCCGTGGTTTAGCTTTAAAAAAAAAAAACATTTCCAACACGTTGTCACCATTACGACGACGAGTAGAAATGCCTTCCATTAAACTCTATACGCTAAAGACTGTTATGTTGTATTACTGCCACACTGCTGCAAACTTCTTCGCAATGGCGTACTTAATATATTAAATTAATTTGGAGAATGTCGTTGTGCGTTAACCACAAGATCTCCTTCCGCAAATTTACAACCGGAAACCATCATCATCATCATCATCATCATCATCATCGTCGTCGTCATCGTCAACGTTACTTACTCTGTACACTGTATCACTGCTTGGCATGGTATGGATCATAATTCTCTTCAGCAAAGCATCTTATTCTATTCCTTTATCCTTCGAATCCATCCTTGGTTACACATATAGAATTCAATTAAAGCCAAATGCTGTTGATCAAAATGAAGGACTGCTCTGCGCGATGTCGTTTAATGTCCTTTTCGAATAAAGCAAAGGAAGACGACGAGCAAAAAATATAAACCCCCAAGAAGACGAATTATCCTTTTGCGAACATTTCGGGAATTTTTATTGCGTGATTCTTATTCTTCTATGACAACGTTTGGAGATCTTTTTTTTTTCTGAAACCGTGATGTATGTACATAATGTGCATATGGTATTGGAGGATTGTGCTTTAGACTCTGGGAAGTTAGATTTCTGTGTCACTATATTTCAGTTTTAATGTCCTTTGCCGTCTGTTACAGTATATCTTGAAAGTCTGGATGCGCTATAGGTTCTAATGCATAAGCTGTTCAAATTTGTTAGGCTTCTGACTCACACTACACATGTGTGGATAAGATTCTATGTAAGCGGTAGAGAGGTTGATAATATACTAGTAGACAGGTGACAAATCCAAAAAGCTTTCGATCATGTCATTGAGGCAGTCTAGACATTAACAAATCTTGAAAACAATAAGTTGAGTTGCATCATACTATCGTAGGCAAATTAGGAGATTAGTTACATGCATAACTATATATTCGTGAACAGATAAAAAATAATATTGACCAAAACCCTACAGGAATCGTAAATAATGCTTTCGCCACTTACAGCTTGTTTTTTTTGTTCTATTTGCTGGCTTTACAAGCTCCCGATACATCTCCAGACCAAGCCATCGGATTTGAACTTACTGGAAACTCACTTTCCAGATAATCAGATAACCCCTAGGTCGCAGCTTGGCTCGCTTACACAGGCTGAGCTTGATATTAGTCAGAAAACTCGGCGTAGCTGGTATATTGCATCAGCCGTGGTAGCAGTTGAAGCCATCAAATATGCTGTGGCATCGTTTGATGGCTTCAAATCGTCTGTCACCGATGCAATTTATCCAGCTAGGCTGCAATAGAGTATAGATTAGCTGCTGGCAACTCTGAAAATAATTTTCATTACTGGCTTTGCGCTGGCATATATTCCTACACCTTAGCGGACAGTCAGAGCAGCTTTCATACAGAAAATTGGTAAGGAAGACTATTCGTTCCCCAAGCGTTTCAGACCCACAAGTCTGACCTTCTTCTTACTGAAAAGTATGGAGAGACTGTGCGCAAAGTTGCTTTGAACCTGCTTCCATTATCGGAGATGCAGCACGCTTATCAGCGTGGGCAATCCTACGGAAGTGCACTTAAAAATTTGGTGGCGAGAATTGAATACGCAATGGGCATTGTCATTGTCGTTGAGCGTGCTTTTGACAATGTAACTTCCGCAAGGTGGCGTTCTGTCTCCACTGCTATGGTGCATGGTGCTCGACTCTCTGTTGAACACTATATATATATAAATAGTGCTAACGTCTACGCTCAGGCATAAGCGGATGATGTTGCTATACTTTCTGTCGGGTGATCGTAGATAAAAAAAACTTCATTGGTCGCTCTCAGTTTACAGGCAGTATAGGGTGCTTTTGGGAAAACGTGGGGCTTATCACAGAATAAGGTTCTTTGGATCTACAGGGCTATGATAAGACCGTTCCTCGCATAGCGCCGGTTGTTCGGTGGAAGAGGCTCTCGCGTAAATATGTGGCTGACTTTTGCGCCAAACTCCAAGGAACGGCTTGTCTCGGCTGTACGGGAGCTTTGCCGAGTAAGCCTGGCTCTGCTCTAGATGATTTGTTGAACTTACCTCCTCTTGATACTTATATCATCGGCTGCAATATCAAAGCCATCCATCGTCTTAAACTGGATGGTTTTTGGTTTACTCCACACTGGAACTTTGATGAACTTGCGTGACACTTATCTTACTCCTCCCGTCTCATCGATATGCCGTCTGATACAATGACACCAGAACTTCAGCTGATACACAAATTCAGAGTCGACTTTAATTGTGTTCAGGGCTGGCTTCGGCCAGAGTCTGAGCCAGGAATGGAATGCATTAGTATTTTCACGGACGGCTCCAAAACCAGTCAAGAGTCTAGCGCTGCTATCTTCGTGGAAGACGACAACATTAGGCTTCTTTTCTCGTTAGGCAAATATGCGTCTGTTTTCCATGAAATATGTTGTGAAAAACAGGAGGAAGGGCTGTAGTAATTTCTGTCTGTAGTGACAGTCAAACTGTGCTTAAGGCTTTGGTAAACCCTTTAACCACTTCTAAAATAATTCATGAAATCGAAAACTCTTTGAACTCGGTCGTAAAGCTGAATTCTCTATCTGTTATCTGGGCCCGAGGTCATACTGGGATCTTGGGGAACGAGCTCTCCGATGAGATTGTTAGACAAGGTTTACAGGAGTCTTCCACAGGTCCCAGACCCGCGTTAAACTCGGTTAAGGCTTCCATTTACGATTGGGTCTCTCACGAACACAATTGTGTGTGGCACGACTCTCCAGAATGTAGGTTGACTAAACGAATGCTCCCGGAAATCTGTAAGAAATCATTGGCATTCTTGCTGTTTCTCAGCAGAAAAGACTGCAGACAACTCATTGGCATCTTAACAGGCCACTTCGTTTGCACCAAGCACCTTAACGTACTAAGCTTAAGTGACACTACAATCTGTGACGCTTATAGAGAGAGCGATGACACTGCGGAACATTATCTCTGCGAGTGTCCGGCCTTTCCTCGTATTAGGTGGCAGATCATCTCTGCTGATGTGGTGAGTGCTGGTACTGTAAGCTCCTCATCACTGAAGTGCTTGCGCGACTTTCTTAGAAAGACAAAGAAATTCTAATACGATGGGTAAACGAGGGTTTTTTTCTGGTGGTACAATATACCAGTAGCGTCAGAGTGCTCCAGAGTGCTCCGCCGAGTTCTAATCTTGGCATCAATAAGATAGTCGACATTGGCTTCTCTGAATGCATGCATATTCGGAAAGTTGGAAGCACGGCTTGCATCGATTAGCAAATGGTCAAATTGATTGGTAGCTATTTTTTTTAGATCGTTTCTTCATAGATTCGTAAGTTCTTACAAGTCAAATAGTAATAAATTGGGTTCAATGTCCTTATAGTCCATGACGCTGGCTAAAGATAAGTGTGGCGACATAGATCATATTTCATTTTAATCCACTATCTGCTTTAACAAACAAACAAAAACAAATATTTGGCGCAACAGCTCTTTAAAGCTCTTTAAAGTGCCAGGGCCTAGCTTCTCGCAACCACTCATGTTGTGTGCGTTATATTTTTCACACGAATGGAAGGGACCCACAGTTTAATGCCGAATCCGAACGGCGATTTGAGAAGCTTTTTCGTGACAACAATACTCTCGGATGTTTGCCAGACGCTCGCGAGAGGTGGGACCGTGAAAAAAATATCTATCTGCTTACCAATCCGTAAATATAACTTCTCGTTAAAGTTGCTTTTAGAAAACATGAACGCTAAGGACTGTCAGAAAATTTAAGATCCTTTAAGAAACGGGAGTTTTGTACGAAAGCCACCGCTTAGAAAGGCGGTTTTTGAAAGATTTTGAGGATCTTGAAGTTTTGCGTCTATATTTAGCTGAGTGAAATGGAACGGTTGCGTCCTCTTAGATCTACTGCTTCACTTTCTGGTATGGTATGGTATTTACAACAAGTTTTTCAGTTGATTACAGCTCTAATTGTATGGAGCTTCCTCAAGTTCGCATTTTTTTATTTCTTTGCGATTTTGATGAAAATGGTTTCGGAGTTTCCCTTGTTTCAAGCTTTCACAAGGCTACGAGTATTTATCCTTTTTGGTTTTCTGCAGCTGAAGATTTGCTGAATTTCTGATTCTAGCCAGATTGGGGAGCATTCTTCGTCCCATTTTTCTCTTAATCAGAACATTCTGATGAATCATCCTATTTGGCAGCGATTGGTGGTAATTCCTGATGGATGCAGATGGGGGTTTACCACCTTTATCATACTATGGACCACAATCTCTTGAGTCCTTCTTTGCCTGCTTAGGGGTAGCCACCTGCTTAGACATAGCAGCTTTCTTTACTGTATGCTCTTCATCGGGAAAGAAATCATCTGAATTTGAATTGCCCTTTCGTCCCTGATTGTTCGTCACCAGATGAGAAGTCATGTGGGCTTAAAGCAACTTCTTTTGGAGGTTGCCGCAGATGTTGTAATTTTCTAGACAATTAGTTTCACCGCAGTAGCTTTATCGTTATTGATGCAGGCTTTTTTGCGAGTGCGGATTTAGCTGGAATGCTTTTCACAACCGCCTTAGGAGCTGGTTTTCCGTCTTCATCTGAAATATCTTCACTGCCGGAGGAGTCTTGTTTCTTGGCTTCCCCTGTTGGTTTCACTGACTTTTAAGGAAGTTTCAATGGAAGTTTTTCGTCTTCGTAGAAGCTGTCCTCACTGTCAGATGGTGGTTTCATAACCAATCGCAACTTCGCGGCCACCACAGGTTTCTTAGGAGTGAACTTTTAATTTTCACTGCTGTCCTCAAATGAATCTTTTACTTTGGACTTCTATGCGAGCAGGACGAAGAGTCCTTCTTGGCGGGCGTTTTCATTTGAGTTGGCTTTCTATTTAGAATTAGTTTGGTTTGCAAGAGAATCGTATATAGATTCACTATCATCGTTAGAGCTGTCCGCTTTGCCTTTAATTGCAGGGAGTTTTTCCTGCACCTGTTCAGCCATGCTCTCCCTCTAGCTGGGAGTTGAGATATTTTTCTGAATACAAAAAATTGTAGCATGGAATCTTATTCTTTTTGTGTACATCAGCTGCATGCGTTTGTTGAAATTATTCTAAAATACTTCGCATAGCCAGGTAAAATTCCCTAATTGCTCCAACTACTTAAGGACTACGTTACCCAATGAACGGAAATTGTCACAAACGGTCAGTGCGACAAGTTTCTTAAATATTTGTTTCCTACTTTCGTGTAACCCTCTATAAAGCTTTACCCTCAAATATCGCAATTTAAATTTGCATCAACTACAACCAGATGTCCTCCTTCACCTGAGACACACTGTGACCATACTATAAAACGAACAGAGACAAACTTCATAGGCAACAACCCCAAAACCTTGATCTCATAAAGCAACGACCAAGCAGATATAAGCACAGCGCAGCATCGCACAATCCTCTAATACGACTGGATACGGTTTTATTGTCACTTTACGAGCGATTCCATGTACCGGTTATGTAACCGCACAAACCCACTCTTGTGCCGTCACACCACCATCACCACCGTTTAATGCCAAACTACATCGCAAGCAAGAATCATAAAAAATGTAAAAGAGATATCCTTAAGGGCTCAACAGCACCGAATAGAACTCTCCGGCGTGGAGCTGGCATCTCTCTGAAAGATGGAAATTGGTTTACTCCATCCCAAGGGCGAACAGATAGCGATGTATCTAAAGTGAATTTGGGACATGTGTGACACGATATCCTTTTCGGCAGGCGCGCACCTCTCTCCGGCTCTAGTGATCTCCTCTATACAGGATATCTAGGGGCGCCTCAAGTAAAAGTTACCACCATAAAAGCGAAACCAGTTAATGATATCCAACGCGAGATGTACCGTTTGCCTCTGTATGTATGTGTATCAGTCAAGGATGAATCGGATGAAACATTTTTTTTTGTTTGCTCCTTGTTCCGTTTGTTCTTTAGTACCCACAGGGGAATTTCCCAGCTATGCCGACTGTTTTATGTTAGCTCTGCTGCGGTTTCAAGGAGACATGATGGTGACAATAATTTTTGTATTGCTATCCTCCCGCACTGTCACCAGTACCATCCCTACCGCCAGGATCTCATTTACATGAAACACATTATAAATGAAGAGTGAGTGGGGAAGAAATCTAGGATGATTTCTATGGAACATATGTTCGGCTAACATCGGTAGGGGATTTCCACGCCGTCGCCATTGCCATTGTAAAGAAATCACCATTTACAATTGCTGTTTTCAGAAAGGAGCAAGGATACATGGTAACTGTTACTATCTACCGAGTACTAAAAGGTAAATTAAATAAAACACATGTGAGTTCATAAAGCGAGTAATTGCTGTGTGCGTACGTGTGTTGTGGTTCACACTAAGTGACTTCTAAGCACGGCACCAGAGTGTTCAGAGTGAAATTAGATGACCCCCCGTTGGGGGTGGTAAACGGAGGGCAAATTAGGTAATTTCGGATTTGCTGGTAGGATTAATGCGAATGCGAGTGAGTGTGAGGGAATTTATTGCAAACAATTTGGATACCATATCGACGGGATTAGTGGATTATGTGACGATTAAGTAGGGCGTTGAGACGGATGATAAAAAATAAATCTAAAGGCTTGACTTGATGTAAGAAGGAATTACACAGAAATTAGAGGAGGGTGTTATGATTCCTAATTTTTACATATCTGACTGGGGCGCGAGTAATCCTTATTGATGTGTTGCCAAAGAATGACGAAAGAATGTTTACGTGTAGGATTACAATTGACATAACATGTGCAAAGGGATTAGCTTTATAGGTATAATTTTTCTAGGTTAAAGGGTGCTTGTCACGAATCATTGCGTTGCAAATAGGCAACCAAAGCTATATATATGTCAAGAAGGTTTACTTTATTCGTAAAGAGAAAAAGAACGTGAAAATCACGCATATCCTGTTCAATTGTTTAAGGATTCCCAGATGAATGTATTTGCTATAATTCTTCTACCAATTCCTTGGAATACTTAACGAGTTCTGGAAACTAAGAGTTGGGAAACGGAATAATAGACTCAAGTGTTATGGCGTTCCCTCGTGTTGTTTGGCGGAGGATGGAAGAGTAGAACAGATCCAATGAAAGAAACTTCTAATGCTTCTGTGGATACCCCTCACACATCTTAATAATTCAGATACTTATTAAGCATAGTGTGTATGCATGCAAATGGGTGTAATATGAAGTAATTCAGTGGGACTGAGAATGTATAAAGAGGCCACCGGTTCCTGAAAGAAGTCATGTGTAAAAATGTTCCGTTCGCTTTTAGCGATATTGGAATATCCCTTAGTTTGGTGAAAAACAGATTTAACGCCTTTGTCATCATTGAAAGTTCTAAAATAGTTCTCGAGAAGTAAACATACGATGTACTTCTCACGACATATACTACTACAGGCCAAGAATTGCCTATGATAGCTTTAATCAAGCTCTTTATCCCAAAAACGCTAAGCTCAGATTATTGTGCGTCCCAAGATAATGAAAAATATCTGAAGTTTGAGAAACAGCTTGCAATGAGATAACTATATCTCTAAGATCTATAATAAGGCTTACTGATTCTGGCACTGAATCTAATCCTGCGAGTACTGAAATGTTGCCGAGCATTGTTGCTCCATTCCATACTAACGAGTCATTCATGCCGCATTATCCCTATAGCGCTTTCAGTATTTTAGATCTTATTAGTGAGAATTGCTTTCAGACATCGATGACTAAACCCTTTTCTTGAAGTTATCCCAAAAACAAAATTTAAAGAAGCTAGGTCCGGCGATCTGGTAGACCATTGAATTGTTTCCCTACTTCCAATCCATTTTTGTTGACGGATTTTTCAGCCAACATTGTACTCTTCTATCACAATAAGCGCAATACCTATCGGGTTGCACTTTTTCTTCCCTCCTCATCCAATATCTTCTAATAATTCCTAGTATTGTTCTTCCAAGAAACTTGCAAATAATTATCACAATTGACTCCTATCAGATAACGGTTCCAAATAAATATCCAAACAGACTTTGATTTTAATCTCCTATCGAAAATATTTCTACCGGCTTTACAAGTATGTATGTAGAAATCTGACTAGAAGTGCGAGCTAGAAAAGTTCGTTATTCACTTTGGTGTTAAAGATGCGTCGGCCCATCTTCTTCAATTTTATTCTAGCACCGGTTGTAAAACTACACTTTGACTTTGGAATTCCTTTGTATCTTGCAACCGTTCCTGCAATCGAACATCTGCCACAAACTCACCAGGTATCACATCATCTTGCAATCTTTGTACAGTTATACCATGTTCCATTATCCTTGTATGTGTATCAGAGGAATTCAAGGTATAAGAGAACCGCCGCCTGTAGTCCTGAACAGCAGCAAGGGTCCTGCCGTTATAGAATCCATACACAAAATGATTGTATACATACTCCACTTTCGGATAACTTAGCATGTCATTCTTTTTCAAACAAACTACAAACCTAAAGAAATTCATTAGGTTCAGTTAAGCTTAAATAAAGTATCTGGAAAGCTAAATAATGGTGATTAAGTTAACGAAAAGTTTAGGAGTACGTATCAGTCGAGGCTGAATCCAAAAAAAATGCTCCGGGTTAAATTTGTGGATCCTAATTTTTTCCTTTTTTATCTTGTTTTGTTCAACGCATAGAATATTTAAATATTCAGGGTGTTCTCGGAATAAGGGTCATACCTTGTTAACGTGCGTAGTATAGGTTATTATTAACAAAAACTTATTTATAAATACAGGTCCGATTTTTTACTATTAGGGAATAGGGATGGGCAAAAAATCACGACCTATTAATTATTCACTGTGAATGAATACTTGGCTATGCTTTCTAAGAGATACCCCTAACTGTGAAGAAATATCCGACATTAAAGTCGAAGAAGTTAGTGAGGCAGTCAAATACTCCAAAAAACCAGACGAGATGACCTCTGAGTTCTGGAAAAGGATGGGAGACATCGGGTTCAGATGGCTCGGAATTCTCATCTCTAAATTTATGAGAGGTGATCCAATGCCCAATCAATGAAGAGAAGATGCCTTCTCCCTGTGTACAAAGCGAAGGGTGGTACGCGAAACTGTGATAATTACCGTTCGATCAAGCTGATGCTTGATAGAATTATAAAGATCGTTAAGCCGGTCTAAGGTGGTCGACTGCGAAAAGAAATACGTCTATCTGATGATCAGTGCGGGTTTGTCGCGGATTAATCTACCACAGATGCAATCCAAAGTATAAGGGTTTGCATATTGTATTGGTTGTCTTTGAAAAGGCATTCCACAGACAACCACGAGATCTGATATGAGTGGCGCTAAGACATCGAGGGGTTCCATAAATTGATGTACAGATGACCATGGACATGTAAGAAAGACCAAAGGCAAGAGTAAGATGCCCCGCTGGAGTAACCGAAGAGCTCCCAATCAAAGTCGGGGTACACCAGGGAAGCGGCTTAAGTCTTTTGATCTTTATTACAGTCTTTAGTACAAGGTACATCAATTATTCTTTGCTGACGATGAAGCCATCATAAGTGAGGATCCTACGTCCCTGCAAGGAGCACTTGATGTGTGTGGGTGGTCGTTTTAGGGGGAAATGGATATCGCATTAGCTCAAGAAGGCAGAGCACTTTTGCTGCCCGTTCTCTGATCTACTCAGGCCTATTTCAGATATTTATTTGAATGGAACAGTTCAAATATCTGGGATATATGATCAATAGCAAAGCTACCTGTGATGATGACATCAATCATTGCGTAGGGTGGATGAAGTGGCGGGAAAACTCTGCTACCTTCTGTGACAGAAAAATAGTCCCTAGGTTAAAAGAAAGGCTCTACACCGCAGTTTCAGTCTAGCGCTCACATACAATTCACAATGTTGAACGTGTGATAAATACAGCGCACTCAACATGAGTGATTGCGAGAAGCTAATCCCTGGCACTTAAAGGGCTGTTGCGCCAAATATAATTATAATTATTATTATTATTAATGCTGGACAATGTACAAAAAGTATGAGAGTAAATAAACGGCAGCTAAGATGAAGATGTTTCGCATGACAGCGGGAGTGACAAAGCTTGATCGAATAAGAAGTTCGAAGATCCGTGGAGGTCTTCACTTCAAGGAAACCATCTTACGAAAAATAGAGCGCGACCGGCTCAACTGGTATTGGCCACGTTCAAAGAAGAGACCATTTGAACACTGTTGAAAAGGCAATATCGATGAATGTTCGAAAGACATCGCGAGGCAGGAGAGGCAGGAGAGGCAGGACTATAAGCGGACTATAAGTGATTGGCCTCAGTTACCGAGTGATCCAAAATCGGGAGGTCTGGCGATATTTGCTTAGATCAAATAGCGGATCAGTAGAAATGCGGTGAAGTACGAGGGTTATGATCTCGCCGAATAGGAATAAGAAGAAAATGAAATCGTATTTTGAGTGATAACAACCCAAACGGATTTTCAATTTTCTTTAACCCTTTACTGCATAGCATATCATATATAATATGCTTTATTTATTTCATGTTTTCATGCATTTTTTACGGAAAATGTCCAATCAGTGAGTGCATATTCTCAAAAACACAATTCAATTTGTTTTCACATCCAGAGTTGAGTGATTTTTTTCGGTCGCTGCATTTACCGTTAGCCAAAAAGTGCAACAAGTGAAGGCTAGTTTTCTTAAGCTCTTGTGAACAATTTTTTTTTGTGCCAATAGTTATCAGTTCAATTTAATCCAACTGTCCAACCGTTTAGACGTGTTTTCATTTTCTCCTGCTTCGCGAGTCAATATTTCCGCCAAATCACTCTAAACCGCTTTTTCGCCAACTAAATAATCTGTGCATTACCCCAAGTGTCGCCCGGTTTTGCAATTAATTTCAATTAAGTGACCTACTGACTGTATTCAAGTGCGTTACCTCAAGTGCTGACATTCGCTCCACTTTCATTTCACTTTGATAAAAGTGTTCCCATTAAATTTTTGCATAGATCTGCAGTAATTATCGTGCGCTGACTCGCTTGTTCACCCTATAATTCGCCATGTCTTACGATATCATCAACTGCCCAATCACTGACAACAATGCTGATTGGGTTTCTTGTAAAGGAATCTGCGGAAAATCTTTCCTTGCCATTTGTGTCGGTCTCAACAAAAGAAATACGGTATATGTAAAAGCACTTTCTGATAACCTGCTTTTCTTTTGTGATGAGTGCAAGAATATATAACTCTCGCACGTTCCCCTTGCGATAAAGTGCCTTAGTGACTCAAATGACTCCTACCAAAAAAATTTGTCTAAAAAGATTATGGGTAAACTCTCCAACTTAGAAAGCAGTGTTAGATGTGTTGACGATTTAGGCAACTCGGTTCAGAACTAACCCGAGCAAATCAAATCCAAACTCTGTAACATTGAAAAAAAAATTGCTGGTCTGACGGAGTTGTTTCTAGCCAGTCCCACGAAGGAAGAATCCACCATGCACCACCTCAACATAGTGCTTTGTGATCTCAAAGCAAATTATACCTCGCAGATCAGTTCTTACGAAAAATTGCGCGAATCTGTTAACTCCCTGCGGGAAGACTTTCACATCCTCTTCCAATCGTCAAGCAAGCATTCATCTCCCAGGCAACCTGATCCAATGCTCGATGTAAATTTCGATCGAATCAATGGTGTCGGCGACGAAGTCACTGCAACACGCTCATTGTGAATGGAATTGAATAGGTATGCCACAAAATCGACGACGTACCTATCCATACCCAACATAACCCATTCGTCCATTACAACACATCAATTTTGGATGAATTATTGGATGCCGTTGTCGACTCAAGCTCACCTCCACCTTCCCTTCTACTGCCGATGGACGAACCATCAAAATCTCTCGGTGCCCCTACTCTCCAAGAGTCCGAAACTCCTCCCGTCGCTGCCCCCCGGAAACTCATCAAGCATTTTGGAACAACCTGGACACCTTCTGAGTGGCAGCGTAGGCTGGATAAATTAAGTCCTGACAACCTCCAGGTTACCACCTTCCTCATCAAAGGTAGCCCTCGTAATTCTGATGTCTCGTGGATTACGAATTTGTTTTTAAAGAAATACGGTACCAACATCTCCCGTTGCAAACTGATCCTGCCTTCTCATCATAGAAGTCATCGCAACTTTAAATTCGATCTCCCGGCTAGATACGAATAGCTATTCCAAAACCCTGCTAGTATAAATTTCAACCTCGGAAAGATGCGTATCTGCAAATGGACGGACAAGCCTACTAACCTCGGCTCTGCTATTAAGTCTGACAATGATACCAAAGCAGAAATCAAGCGAAGAATAACTCTTGCCAACTTACTGCCCTATCTCGAGCAACTAAGGAGACTCTGATCAACCTTGTCCTGCTTTACGGCGCTGCAACATAGACTTTATTGAAAGCAGATGAAGATATCATTGGTCACTTCGAGAGAAAAGTTCTTCGTAAGATATTCGGTCCCGTTTGCGTTGAAGGGTTTTAGAGGAGAAGATGCAATAACGTACTATACGAACTGTACAGCGACATCGACCTAATCAAAAAAAACTGCGTATTGGACGTTTGAGATGGCTAGGATATATAGAGCGGACGAATACTAACGCTCCGGCCCGCAGAGTCTTCGAATATAACCCGGAGGGACGACGCAGTAGAGGACCTCCTTGCTATAAGTGGCGCGCACAAGTTCAAGGAGACTTCGACCAACTTGGAGTGCGCAACTGGATGCAATTAGCTAAAGACCGAGCTAAATGGAGAGGAGTAGGAGAGAAGGTTGAGACCCAGGTTCACCCTAAACTGTAGCTCCTAAGTAAGTAAGTAATGTGATTCAGACAAGCAATTAACTGCAACGGCAGAGAAAACTATGTCCCTAGCCGATTTCAAGATACCAGTGCCGGAAACAATTTGTCGTTTGGGTGGTGAGGAATAAAAGCGTGGAAGGTCAGCACCTGTTTCGTCGAAAGAAGTTCCAGATGGTTTTAACCATTTATCTGTTTAACCATATGCCTCAACTTTTAAGGTGTATGCTCCCTGTGTGTGGAAAATTAGCATTTGCCAAATGTGCAAAATGTCAAGAGCGTTTTTCTTCAACAAAGACAGAGATTGTTTTCAAGATTTTCACATCAAATGATTTCTCTCCTCTTGAAAATTATAATTTTATGAATATAAGCATATAAATAATATAACTTTGAATTTTTGTTGTTTTAGTTACGTATTTTGCTTTACTTTGGTTACAAGCGTTAACATTTTATATTATTAATAGTAGTTAGAAAAAAGTGAAATAAAACGATTTGAAATAAAAAGATTTTTAAACGTCAAAAAAGCGTGTCTTATCTGCATGATATATCATAAATGATATGTATACAAATTGCTCAAGATCTCAAAAACGGCTCAATATTTTTAAGAATCATTACCATTTTCGTGAGCAGATCGATGAAACACATAAAAGAATATTTTTTTCCTTAAAAAAAAAAAATCATGCAGTAAAGGGTTAAATAAGAATGTAAACGATTTAGCACGAGTTTTTACCCCATGAGAATTTTGTCATATTGGACTTAGCACACTTTCACTTTAAGATAACGGTATGCTGTATCCGGTTAGACTTGTGAAGCATTGTATATATTTAATACATTTAATTGAGAAATTGTGTTGCTAAGCCAGCATGTTAATGCAATAATAGGTGTTTGCCACAAAGTTACCTATTCTTTACTTACTTACTTATGTCCTGTATCCCCTTGTGGGTCCTAGGGCCTCTACTACGCCTACGCGCCATCGTGTACGGTTTCTGGCAATGTGTCTGAGTTCTCCCCAACTTTTCCCTAACTGCCGTGCCTCCTTCTCGACTGTTCTGCACCATGTTCTCCGCGGACCGCCAGGTCTTCTGCCATCCTGAGTTAGAGGGTTCCATTGCATAGCATGGTTCGCTATGGAGCTGTCACCCTTACGGAACGTGTGACCAATCCACTGCCACTTCCGCCGTTGGATAGTTGTGCCTATTGGTTCCTGACCCGTTCTCTCGTAAAGGTGTTCGTTAGAGATACAATTGGGCCAGAAAATCCTTAAAAAAATCCTCTTTGGTACTTAAACACTAAAAACAGAACAAAACAACAAACAGAAATAATGGTCTTGTTAAAGAAATGTGTCAGACATATACTTACCTTACTAACTTAAGCCCTTGCACCACTCGAGGGGCATAAAGCTTCAACAACGCCTGCGATAGTGCGCAGAGTTCGGAGTTCTACAACGCGTTTGAGCTGCCTCTAACTCATCCCAAAGAACTTGATTGCTCCTCGACTATCCTGCGCCACGTTTGCCTAGCGCGTCCCGCTAATCTGCCTGCTTGGGTAAGCAGATTCCAGTGCACGGCGTATTTCGCAATGGAGTTTTCGTCGCGCGGCCACTTTCTCCTTCGCATAGTAATGTCCAAAGGTTCTTGACCCATTGTCATACAAAGTTGTTCGTTATAGATACGATTGTCCACTTTCTCGACTACCTGTCCAGCAATGTTCAGTTGAGCGCGGGTGTTAGAAGTGTTCAGGGCTTTTGTTTTGGCTGTGCTTATCTTAGCCCCACTTTGATTGCCTCAGCTTCTAGATTGTGAGCCATCAGATGAAGGTCCATTATCTGATGTGAAAGTAGGTAAACATCGTCAGCGTAGTCGAGGTGCTTAAGATAAGTTGTCATAGTCCATCGAATTCAATTATTACCTTCCGTCAATGCTGCACGCAGCATATTGCTGATGACCACCAAGAACAACAGCGGTGACAGTATATACCCCTGACCTACTCAACTTTTGACTTCAAAATACTCCGACACCTTACGATTTTGTAAGACGTGATACTTACTTCCCTCGTATGTAGCCTTGAGGACCTGCGCAAGGCCAACTAGCTAGCATCTCGATTCAAGCTGTCGAAAGCCTTCTCAAATTCGATAAACAGTAAATGTAGAGGAGACTTATACTCGACGCATTGTTCTTATATGATCTGTAAGGAGTTTATGTGGTCGATACAAGAGGATCCAGCCTGCCTGTTTGACGTCGAGAGTTGAATTTTAATGTTTAATAAAGCATTCTAATATGATTCCAGCTATTATCTTGGCTACGACCGGTAAAACGCATATATCGTACTTCTCCAGTTTCCAAAATCCATCAGATTTCCCTTTTCGGGAGTTGACGATCATACTTCTTTTCCTCTCCTTGGGAAATTGGTCATTTTCCCACGCTCTCCGTATGAGCGAGTATAGGAGTTCAGCAGATGTGTTTGGCGCCGCTTCGAAAAGTTCTGCAGAGATACCATCAATATCTACCGCTTAGTTTCTCTTGAGGGACTTGATTGCTGCTGTTATTTCAGTTTTACTGTGAGGTCCGGTGCGAGTTCAGGAATTTGTTGCTTCGAAAGACTTATTGGAGTTCGAGATCATATCACCATCGTCTGATGTCAGACGTATGACCTCCTTATTTTGAATGGATATAGCCAATATGATACAAAAGAAGGTTTACTTTTATAGGAACCTCAGGAAAATCAGTCCTTGTCTTTGGACTTAACTGTACTATGCTTTGACCTATTGCGAAATAGAATAGCAAACATGCTAGATATCCTTCAAAGCATGTTTAGAAATGAGCACAGTATGCAATGGTAAGAACATGTTGGTTGCGCTATCCCTTTTTGATATATTCATAGACGACATATCACCTTATTTCACTGTTGCTGCACAAATGAAAACCGATTTGTAAGGTACCCTTAATTTTGAACTTAGTATAAACATTGGAATTTCCACTCAAATGGTGACCCTACTGACGACAGATATTAAGTTTGAAGTAAATCGGTTCAACAGTTTAGGCTGTTTTTTTTTTTTTTTTTTTTAGGATGCGCCAAGGATGTATAATCTTCATAGATACTAATAGCCCGAGTGCTACTAGCATGCACGATTCGCAAACCTGAGTAATCGATTCCAGGAATACGCCTACGTACTAAACACACACCCTACACACTTCAACCACTCTCCCCGCGGTACTGCCGTTAGGTATTTCTTCGCGGGGCTGGTTAGCAATTATGCTCTAGTCTCCGAGGCCGCCTCTTGGGCTCTTCTTAAGGCTTCTGCTCTTCGCAGCGCATTCTGCACACACACTATGAATGAGCAGATCTTCATCCACTCGCCCACTGATCGTGTCATGTGACTAACAATATTTTCTGGACTTGGCAGGTTTGCTCTGTCTTCTGCAAAGCGTCTGCAGTAGAACACTGCATGCTCCGCGTCCTCCTCTTCGTTTGGGCATATTGGACACAGGGGCGAACTATCGTGTCCAAATCTATGGAGGTATTTCCATAATGCCATAAAGGCGGAAGTGTTGTAATTTCCATGGTGTAGGGAATACCCCTTCCTCTATCCACCTTTGCATCGTTGTTAGAAAGATGTCCGGTCTCGTCTTAACAGCCGCCTTGATTGCCCTATTCGGGATGCCATCCGGTAGGGGTGCTTTGCTGTCTCCGATTTTTCTGCATGCCCCAAAGAGTTCTTCTGACGTGATTGCCGGGATATGCTCCGTGCTGATCTCCCTCGTGATGGAGACCATAGTAGCTGGTCTATGGGGGAATAGGTGCTCTACTATAGTCTTTAGCATTGCCGGGCATGTAAGTTGTGGGGACCTGCTGCTTTTAAGCTTCTTCATCACCACTCTATACGCCATGCCCCAGGGGTCTAATTCGGCCTCGTCACAGAGCCGCCTAAAGCTCCTTGACTTACTCTCCTTAATGGCCCTTTCCAGTTCTCGCCTCGCCAATTTAAATGTGGTTAGCCGCTCTTGGAAATCTTGTCTGCCTCTGGATCTCTGAGATCTGCGTCGTGCTTGTAGGCACTTCGCCCTGAGCCGTTTAATCTCGTCGGTCCACCAGTAGCAGGGCTCGCCTCTTTTACTGACAGACCTTCTGGGCATTGCTGCGTCGCACGCTGTGGTTATGACCTGGATCAGCTGATGCGAAAGTGCCTCAGCCGATCCATTATTTGTTGTGGCACTGGTGCTTAGCATTTCTTCGAACGTGTCTTTGTCGAAGAGCGTATCCTTCCACTTTGGTCCTGTTAGGGTGGGACGCAGTCTACGTTTCTCCTCGCCGACATTAAATATAATTGCCTGGTGGTCACTGTGGGTATAGTCTTCGCTGACCCGCCATTTGGTTTTCCGCAGGAGTGAGTTGCTCATGAATGTGATGTCAATGATTGACCCTCTGCCTGCCTTTCGAAACGTTTCCGCTGTACCGTCGTTGGCCAGACTAATGTCCAGTGCTGCGAAACATTCGAGGAGAGCTCTTCCCCTTGCGTCTGTGGTTCTACTGCCCCAATCAGTAGCCCAGGCGTTGAAATCTCCAGCTATAATCACTGGGTGTTTCCCCCGCGCGTCAGCTACGATGTCGTCCAGCAGCTTTAGATAGTCCGCCAGTGTTATACTGGGGGGCGCATAGCAACTGTAGAAGTGCACACCATTTATCTTTGCATATACGAAAAGGTCAGCCTGGTGGCCGACTGACTGCAGAGCATAGCTCCCGCAGGTCCATATCGCGGCTTTTTTCGTGGTGTCGTCTATCCAGCTACTTCCATTTATGGGCTTGTACGGTTCGCTTATTAGGGCTACGTCGATCCTTTTCTCTCGTATAGTTTGCGCCAGAAGGTCCTGTGCGGCGGCGCAGTGGTTTAGGTTTATCTAGACGACATTCATCATATTAATTTGGTCAGTGCCTTCTTGAGTACCGGGCACTTGCTGCTACCAGCAGTCCGGCGTTTTCTGGTGTGACCGTCTTACACCAGAAGCATAATGCGTCCTTTTTGCATTCTTTGGCTATGTGGCCCTCCTCTCCACAGTTTCTGCACTGCTTGGATCGGTCATGCTCGCTCTTGCATTGGCGCGCCGTGTGGCCAAACTCCAGACACCTAAAGCATTTGGTGAGGGCCTTTCGAACACGAATACGGCAGTTCACCCAGCCGACTTTGATTTTGCCGGACTCCAGCAGCTTGTTCCCCTTCTCTGTCGGTAGCCCCACTGTCGCGATCTGCGTGCCACCGTAGGCCTTCCTAAGGCTGAGCACATCTGCTTCGACAACCTCGATGTTGTACTGAGCTTTGATAGCTTCGCAGATGTCTCTCCTAGTGGTGACTTCGTCAAGGTCTTTAATTTCGACCGTGGATCTCTGTATTAGAGTGCGAATCTCCGCCTCTGCGCCAAGGTTTTCACCGATGATGCTCCTAAATTGTTCGGTGCTGTCACCAGATTCGCGTAGCTGAAAGAGCAGGTCGCCTTTCTGGGTTCTCCTAATCTTTGTGACCGATTCACCCAGGTTGTGGAGCTTGGGGTCCGCTTTGACCCTGCGTAGTATTTCGGCGTAGGAAAGTTAACCCTTGGTTGCCACCACTATTGCGTCCGGTCGCGTTTTTTCACTGGCGGTCTTGCCTGGCTTCTTCTCATCCTTCTTGTTCTTTTTGAGAACTTTCGACCAGGCACTGCCGCGGCCTATAATCTGCTCGTTGCTCGCCGCACTGATGGGCTTTTGACTCTTTGTGGCTGTGTTGGTGACCTTCTTCCTGGAGGCATTTAACCACTCATTTTCTCCTGTTGCCCGTTGCTTGCTTGTGGTTGCGTTTGCCCGCTTATTTGTGACCACTGGGGTCTCAACGCCAGCTGCGGCATCCTTTTGCTTGGTGTTTGCCAAAGGTGGATGTTTCTGTTTCCGCTTTGGCTCCGGACGTTTCCTGTCTGTAGCACCATTTGGCGGATGTACCTCCTTCCGCTTTGGCTCCGGGGGTTCGCTGTCGCCTACCCCATCTGATGGGTGTTTCTGCTTCCGCTTTGGCTCCGGGGGTTCGCTGCCTGCAGCCTGCCTTCTCTTGGGTTCTAAAAGTGACTTTAGCCAGGGCGAAGTTTGTGAGAAGTTGTTCTGACGAATAACCTCTTTTGCCTTCTCGTCGTGCAGCCGGATCGCCGAGAGCTCATAGAGAGCTCTGATGCTTTCAATGGCATCTCGCATCGCTTGGTGGATTGAGCGTCTTTTTCCGTCTTCCAGCATTTCTACCAGCCCCCTAATTTGCTCACCTAGTTTGTGGAAATCAGATTGCTGGGTGGATGGTTCGACCGTCACGTTTCTTATTGCAGGTGACTCGCGCCGTTCCGTGTGTCTTTGTGCTGATGCTACTTGGCCAACTGGTGACCTCAGCATCCTTGAGTTTCCCTGAAAGGGGTTTTCCTCGTTCTCCACTGTGTTTTCTCCTGTGTTTTTGTTTGTTTTGTTTGAAATCATTTCTAGTAGGTCCCCACTCAAAGCCGCTATCAATGCTCGAATGTGTAGTCACCCAGGGACCCCATGGTTATCTGTGCAAGCAGGCAGGCCATGCGAGGGTTGGCACAACCCCTTATGAGGTATTGTGTCAGAGCCGGATCGGTGCTAAGCAGGAATGTTACATCTGCACCTACACCACCAACTTAATGGTGACGAAACATTGAACGTACTTTGAGGCCTGCCAAGGTTTTAACGGGACGGGGCGCTCGTAGCATTAGCCTGAAAGCCATTTCAACCGGATTTCACTCCAACTTACTCAGGTAACAGAATACTACAAACGTCAGCCCTCATAGCTCTCATTCCAATTCGTTATCCAGTATGCCATAATTAAGACCTTACTGGGCTCGGTCTTAATGTTTCTTGTTTTTATTGGTTTTGATACTGATGACGAAGTCATCGTAAAGAAAGAACAGTTTGTAGTTCTTCTCGGTGTAATAATGTATAGTTTATGTATAATATATGCAACCTCTCATCCAGGGCAGGAGGCTGCGCGTTTCACGGTGTGGCGGGTACATCCGGATCTCGCCATTTTCTCCTTACTGTATCCCTCGTAGCCACCTTGTGCGGTGGGGAGCACTTATATGGAAGACGGTGCTTATTCGACTTGTCGCAGAAAGTTCATAGGGGTTCCTTTGACCTTTTCAGCCAAGCCCTCCTTCTCTGCCGCTCTGGTCGGGGACTGCTTATTTGGGTATTCGCAGTTAACCTACAATTCTGCAGGCCGTTCACTATCCGCCACCTGTGACCCCCACAGTTGCCTGAGCTTAGCCCCACCAGCCCGTCCGACTTGGTGGCTGTGACAGTTTAGGCTGTAGACCAAGGTATATGTACATGGACAGATGCAGAGACAAGCAAATAGGGTGACGGTGATGTAGTGGTAACGTCATCGATTGGTTCACTGTTCAAATCCTAAAGTCAACAAGCATTTATTTATTTATTTGTAATACTATCGCGAAGGCATAACACTAGCAGTAGGATTGTCATATGACTGAAAAAATTATTTGCTCTGTTGGACGACTAATTATGACATCAGATGGTCGGGGAAAAATACTATGAATCAAAAGCAACGTCAAAGGGCAGTTATCTGGACAACACTACCGGAGTTTTTCTGAAATCTAACATCTGAGCTTCAAACCAGTTAACCAATCTTTCTCTCTCTATCTATCTTTTTTAATGTCCGCACTGTGTATAACATTTTAAGGGTATTCATAAAAAAAGTCATGGAATTGGGAAACCCACTTTGAAATTTCTTTACAATCATAAAATCGACTTTGATTAAAATATCGATCTTGCTAATCAATACTTGCAATCCCTCCGCGAGCGGTAGCAACATTGCCGCGCTTCATGTATTCGGGTGTTTTTCAAAGCTTGCATGCTCCGTTAGAAAAGTACTAAAGACGTGAACGTCGATATGTCGATGATATTGTTTCCAAAAATAGATTTCTAGATGTGTATGTTAAATTAAATAAAAATGTAATTCAAAGTGCCTTTTATTAAAATCTTTTTAAACTGCAAAACTTAATGGCCTACCCTGTATTACAGCCCCCGAATAACCAAAGATGATGTGTTAATACTTCTACAGCCGAGAACGAGCGTTCTCATTGCCCATTTTCACGATTGCAAGCACGAGCGTTTGAGGAGCTTAACTTTTATGAACTCATGGTGTGGCTTATATAAAGGACAAAGATTACTATGCAGTAGTTCTGTAATGGTTTACTATTGGGTAACTATATGTACGAGAATATATCCGTCACATAGCTTGCAGGTCATACTTTATTCGACTAATCTTCTTCTTGATCTAGTAGTGTATATACGAAATATTGAGTTTTTGCCACTCCCATTAGATGACCTCTGTATGAAACAGGACCTTTCAAAGCGAACTATATTAATGCACCTTTCCCTGACCTAATCCATATTTGTGATTGCTTTGCGCTCATCTTTTCAGTCAACCTATTACCCATGTTTACCTACTAACCATTTACCATTCTTTGATCAACTACAGGAACTTACTTAACAGTAAATAGCCTGAGTGATATAAAACTCCTTTTTATAGAGAAGAGCCCTTACGAAGCATACACAACTCTATAGTTCACTTTATAAAATTCTTACATAGAAGATCCATTAAGGCTTCGAAAGGAATTGAGGTCAACAACGAACCGAGGCTAATAGCCTTTACATCATTGTGTCCTCGCAGTATCTTCCACTCTCTCCCTCTCTCTCTCATACCATGTGTAGCAGCATCTCTGTAAAGTACAACATCTCGATGTGAACACACATCTACGTTACATTTTGTCTGAAATGTTCTTATGCCACACTTATAGAGAGTGAGGAGCAGCATCATCATGAATCACAGTTAAGCGCAGCAGGATAAATGAATGAAAATGTTGGCTGGCAAAACCGTAGGCCTGATTCTCAATGAGATGGAAATATGCATAAGCATCAGCAGCCAACATAATCCTTGCATGCACACACACTCTGTATTTGAGTAGAAGATATGTACCTGAGGGGGAGAGATGAGACTTTGGCAAAGCTAACCTCTCCCCTGATGGCGGGCTGACAGGAGACTCGAGGACATTTTGCACGTTAATTATGCATGCACACTTGGTTACATGTTTAGATGCCAATAGGGTTTGCTTAGTGCAGCAAAAAGGGTGAATAGCCGCATTCTCGGTGAAGGGTCCTCCTCAGGATATCTCGACAACTCTGTTGTACGCTGCTAAGTGGAAAAGAGGACATTCACACTGTATTTTGGTGGGGCAGTGGTGGAATGGTACCGAATGGAAATTGGCAACACCGCCACTGTTAGTCTAGTTCAAAAGATTTTCCTGATTCATTGGACTGGCTTACATGAAATTGCGGCTCCATTCGCCAGATGTTTTGTCCTTGGGCTTAGTGGGTTTTATTTTTTCCCTCCGGATTAGGATTATTTCGGTTTTTGTCATTTTTGTGTTGGAAGCAGAGAACGTGTAACGAAGATACTAAGCGCATTAAAGGGTGTGAATGGATTTAAGGACTTCCGACTCCTGACACCCTTCTTAATCACCGTTGCGCATTTATTCAGTTTAAATGGGGAACAATGCGATTGGATTTGGGGGGCTGGTATGCTGGAATTTATAAAAAGATTTATATCACCTTTTGTGTAGAAATCCGGTGGATTAGCTGATGATTAGTAATGAAAATTTTCGACGCATTTTTTTGCGGAGTAAACGAGGGTTTAATTTAATTTAAGGATCTGAGGGATTTCCTCGTCGTAATTGTGATGTAACGCGTTTAGTAAATAGTGTTGTTTAATATTATGGAACTCACCATGAAGGATTGATTTATGAGGAAAAGTAAGGCGCAAAAAATTGATATCATTGGTATATTAACTCATCCCATTTATTTTTTATGCACGTATTAAAATCATAGAAACCTTTGCCAATAAGTATCAGAACACACATCTAAAGCTTACGAGTAGTTCTTACCTATTCCTCGTACCATACCTGAACCCTTGTCTATTCTCTCATCTTTCTCAACACACTTGTTCTCTCGACTATTTTCTAATAATGAATTTTTGTATCTTAATTTCGGAGTTTTGAATTTAAACTAATTAAAAACATTTGCTTATGGAATTGAATAGAATTATATATATTCCCGATTGACCTTCTAAAGTTTAAATGGTGGTGGGTATCAATTTCAAGTCTCTAGATTTTCTACAAAAATTGAGGTGGTGCGAATATTTGTCCTATGGTACCAATCGGGTTGCTGATAAAAAGCTTAAGACATTGGCATATAGAGTTTATGACCGACGAATTTGCAGATGAGTTGCTGTAATTGTATGCTCCATTCAAAATAATTCCAGTTTCAGCAACCTTGTGAAACTTATTATAAGTTAGATATTGCCATCGGCAGATGATATTGCCATCAAAATGATAGTTGTCGTTATAGAAGTACACAAGTTATGTGGTTATATTTTTGAGCATTTCTCTGCTGTCTCGATGCAACGCTTTCTATAAACTTTCTTATACCTTCCACTTGTAGACATCATAAGCAGCCTTCGTTACTATACGCAGCACTAATTTCGTTCATTTACACTTGGTACTAAAAGCGTTGGGCTGCTTAAGAGATTCAAAGAAACTCGATCGGCAAAGGTTCTGAAAAGTTTTAGCGATTGTAACCGTTGGATGTTAAATTTGTTCCGCACACAAACATTCTCCCTGTGATCTAGGTTAATGGTTGCTGCTGAATTCATTTTGCTGAATTAATCTTGTTGAATGCTCAATTTGACATTGACAAAATAATTGATAACTATAGTCATGTTCTGAAACTAAATTGCTTTGGTTTAGAGTCATTTACTAGGTTGACAATTGACAAAAAGAATATGTTTAGTGTGTTTTTTTTAAATCTGCCTTAATAATACGTCGTCTTTATCAAAGAGCGTAGTTGCACAATATGTCTCAACCCTGATTCCCACTTAGGATTACAATAACTTCGTCCTTAACCAGTGTAAATGATCCGAAAAATCTGATTTGAATATCCCTTTGAATTGAGCACCTTCCGACGAAGTGTAACACATTCCTTCACTCTTTGAGACTGCAAGGATCACACGCAACTGGACGATCCAGTCGAAGGAGTGTGTAATTCAGATTGACTAGTTTAGATTACTTAATTATTACAGTTTATGAAGAAAGTAGTATATTTATTTAGTAAGCGGTATATTTATTCTTAAAAAAAAGAAAAAGTTAACATATTCATTTTAAACAACTCAAATTTAATATTTGTGTTGGTAAATATAATATTACGACAATGACCATATTAGTTGTCTGTCGGAGAGTTGGTTATTTATATTTATTTACAGGAATACAAGTGAAATGAATGTGATATAAATAACACTATATAAAGAACAAGTGACACACTTAAGGATAGCAAATGATAATACTTTTAGTTACATTTTTGAATAAGTATTTTTCTGTGTAAGACTTTGATAGTCTAATCCATTCATTGTGGTTTTCTGCATTAAGAATTCCTATTATTTCATCATCAGAAAGATAAGTTTTTCAGAGGTAAGGCGATCCAATTTCATTTAACACAAGACATCTGCCTAAAAAATGCTGGCTATTTTCTTCTTCTCGCATATTGCATAGTGAGCATAAGGTTCACTCACGTTCTTCGAATCTATTACCGCTAAGCCATATTATATCACATCTTGCCTTAAAAATCCAGATGATTGTGTTTAGATCATTGTGGTCCGAAAAGTAAATTTCTCCTCTTGAATAATCTAAATATACGAGTATGTAAAGCCGGGTGTTATTCTCTACTGCTCTTTGTAGGTTACCTGCTGTTTCTCAGCTTTGAGTTGTATTTATAAGCAAATTTCAAATAATTCATCATCATCCCACTCTATTCCACAATGCAGTCCAAGAATATTAATTTCCCTTACCCAGAAAAGATTTCTTCTTAATAATTATTTGGTTAGCTGGTTAGGTAATTGTCTTTCACCGAATTCAAAAAGAGTTCTCTTTATATGCCTGAGGTGTAAATCAAGGGTGTAAAAGTGGCCTTCTTCTGCTCCTGTTTCTAACGAAAGTAACGTTGTAGTTTTTCCACCTCTTCAAACATACCAAACCTTCAGACTTGCGCACTATAAGTCTGAATAGCTCTATTTACCGCATGGAATAATCTCTATTTTGCTCTAAGTGCTATATTCTCTGTTTGCTAAGAAACATGGCCATGTTGCCATGTTCCAACTTTTTGCTGTTGCATTTCTTTTTGCTACATGTTGCGCAAAGGATAGTTCAGTATTACTCCCAGAAATGGAATCTATGACGAATCTCCTGGAGAAGGTGATACTCCTTCATGCTCGCCCGTAATGACGAACCACTGACTGGACACAAGTTGCAGAAAAGACGGATTAATGCTGTCTGCTGTCTCTCAAGCGAAACCAAGATCCTCAACCATTATCCATGCATGGTACTTGCATCGCTGAATCCGAAAGACTTGCCATTCTCGGTATATGCATCAATAACCGTCTTCGATGGAACGATCACATATTCGAAGTCGCCAAAAATGCTGCAAAATGTCTAGGATTCCTTAAGCGGTGCAAGAAATATTTTACCCCGTCTGATCTGGCCTCCATCTATAAGGCATTCATCCGCCCAAAGCTGGAATATAACGCCCACATCTGGTCTGGTGCACCCAAGACCGTTCTGCACATTCTAGATAGGGTACAGAATCGCGCGTTAAAACTGATAGGTGATAGAGACATCGTGAGCTCCATAGTCTCACTTGAACATCGTAGAAATGTCTCGTGTCTTTCTCTTTTTTATCGCTTTTTTTATAAAAAATGCTCCAGCGAAATAGCCAGCTGCATTCCTCCCCTTCAAAACTTCACCCGCAATACGCGTCACGCTTCGAATGCACATCAGTTCACCCCCAAACCCATCTTCGGACGTACTGTCAAATATAGGGATTCGTTTATAAGCCGAACAACACGTTTATGGAACGAATTACCAGCCTCTGTATTTCCTAATCATTACAACCTTCAAACATTTAAAGCCAACATAAACCGGCATCTCCTCTGTCTTCTTCCCCCCTCTTCCTATCCGCCCGTGCCCTGAGAACGAGTATAAGGGTATTAATAATCCCTTTGACACGCGCAAATTATAAAAAAAAAAAAAAAAAAAAAATCCTGTATCACTCTTCAACTGTTTCACTGAAGAAATTAATGAAATATATTCAAATTCAAAAGTCATATACAAGAAAAAAATCGGAAAACTGTACAATGAATGAATAGGGAAATTCTAAAGATATGTAGAGAACGAGACGTCCACTATCGTAGGTGGAAAAACAACCGGAGTAATTTAACGTACGAGACAGAGTATAAGAAGTTACGTAATTATGTTAACAAAATCGCAGCAACTAAGAACCAATATTATAAGATAAAATTCGAACAAACAAAAAGCGATCCAAAGAATACATGGGCGCTAGTAAATTAAGTTCTAGGACGAAGGAAAACAGATTTAGATGAAGCTATAAGGTTAAACTTCTCGCCAAATTGAAGCACGGCGGAACTAGTGGATGAATTCGGTGTTCTCTTTTCGCGACAGGCAGCATCTATTATCCATACTTGTGACATAACCACGTCAAGTCATCGGAACGCAGTTCTATGTGACTATGCGACTCAAGATCGAATGTGCGGAGGTAGAAAATATGTCATATCGTTTAAATGTCCTAAAAGTGCCAGGAGCGGATGGAATCAGAGCTACAGACCTCAGATCAAACGCCGATATCTTTTCTCCTATAGTAACTAAACTTATAAACCTCAGTTTTGATACATCGACGGCACCAAAAAAACTCAAAGAGTCTGTTGTTCGAGCTGTATATAAGGGAGGTAGCAAAAAGCAGTCAGCGAACTATCGTCTGATTGCAATCTTACCAACCATCGACAAGATCATGGAACAAATTGTATCAGATCGTATGTGGGACTTCATCAAAAAACATAACCTTTTAAGCAAATACCAAAAGGGGCAAAGGCACTAATCGCCTTCTTGGCGATTTTACAAATCTGATCAACACCAACCTGGGAAAACGTCATCATGCTCTAGTTCTCTTTCTGGACTTTAGTAAAGCGTTTGATACCCTTGACCATTACAAATTAATTGTTGCTATCCAAAGAGTAGGAATAAGAGGAAAGTTGTCTTACTGGATTTCGGACTACTTGGCACTTCTCCAAACGAGAGGTTGAAGTGTTTTACGAAAAGTTCACTATTTGCATACGCAGATGACACGGCAATTGTTGTGTGTCACCAATCTTTAGAAGAAGCAGCACTTAGAGATGGTGCCACGACAAAAAAAAAAAAAATAGATGTGCCAAATCGTCCGACTATGATGTTATTGATGTTGTCGATACCTACAAATATCTAACCATAGACTGCCATTTCCTTTGGGACGCTCACATCAACAATCTACGAAACAATCTGAAAGGGTCACTTTGTGCGCTGGCCTGTCTAAAATACAAATCTAATACTTGTGTGCAAAAACAAGTCTAACATGCGTTAATAGAGTCCAAATTGTGGTGTGGCATATTAGCTTAGGGAGGTGCAGCGCACACTCACTTAGAAAAGCTACAGCGGATAGGGCGTTAAAGTTGATGTCAGCTTGTAATGTCACAACCAACAGCATAAGGGTCCTTCAAGTAAAGCAGATCTACGAGATGAGTGCAGTCCTGGAGTATTACGACGACACAAATCTACGATCGCGAATTGCACACCAGTTTAACATAAGAAGACGAGCTGATGGTCTATTCCAACTTCCAGGCATCATAAACGCATATGAAAAAAGAAGACTGAAGTAAATCGTGCCTATTATACTCAATAACCTTCATCAACAACTTCGAAGTCTTAACTCAGTCCATGTCAGAAAACGAAAGCTTAAACAATATTTTTTTAGAGCCAATAACTTAACTAAATTCAAAGAAACTTTATACTATTTAAGCCCGAATTTACAAAATCTCATTAGCCTTTTTTATTGATATGCATGTATGTATAAAACTGTTTTCAACCCTTATTTTGATGAAACTATATACATATTGTAAGTACACAATCACCTGCAGATAAGCAATGTGGCTTCGCAGGTCAAACATATTGTTAAAATTTTGTGAAGTCGAATAAAATGAAATAAGTAAATGAAATAAATGGGATAATTGTAGCTACAATATATACAACTCGTGCACTATTAAGTTCGCACGGAATCTACGCAAAATTTAACCCTCCGCAGGCTACTTGTATTTCGATAATGCAAACAGCAAAAGTTTAATTGCATGGACGTTTAAAGGACTCAATTCTAACCGATTAAGGATAGGTGAACGAAGAATATATATGAGGAAGAAAATATCGTACATTTCATAGGAAAATGCGCAATTTTAAAACGCATCCGACAACGATTTTTAAGAAAAGCACTTCTGGAGGAAGACGAAATAATAACTACTCAACGAACAAGCTGAAAGCAAACACTGCATAAATTCATTGCAGAAGCATTTTGGTACCGCAAAATTTTGATAGTTGAGTATAACTCATAAATTTTTGTTATAGAAATAGCCTCTCTCTCTATCCAACAGACGACAAAATGTCATAGTTGTAGTGTTTTGTAAACTTTTTTGGAAAAAATAAACAAAACAGTTTGTTATATATTATTATTTTATTATTATTATTACAACTCGTTTACTTCCTTCGTTAAAAGTCCAGTGCTTCCGATTGGATAACTATCCTCCATTTCTAAACACCATAGTTCCAGATTTGGGTAGATTTACTTCCGAGCTCAACATCTTAACATATTCCTCTACTTCTTACTTAGATCCTTTAACCCCTCGAGGGGGCATAGGGCGTAAACCACGCCTGCGCGCCATCTTGTACGAAGTTCTGCAACGCGTTCAAACTGCCTCCAACTCATTTCTAAAGAGCTCGATTCCTCCTCAACTGTTCTGCGCCACGTTTGCCTAGGGCGACCCGCTATTCTACCTGCCTGGGTGAGTGGATTCCACTGCATGGCGTATTTCGCAATAGGGTTGTCTTCGCGCCCTAGGGTGTGTCCAATCCATTGCCACTTTCTTCTTCGTATAGTAATGCTTATAGGTTCTTGGCCCGTTCTCAGATAAAGTTTTTCGTTGGAGACGTGGTTCGGTCAAAACATCCTCAAGCATTTGTTTACGAAGACTTGCAGCTTGCGTGTGTTAATGGTGTCCACCTTCCAAGTACTGTACCCATAAAGCAGAATCGATACTACGTTGGAGCGGAATAGTCGTAGTTTGGTTCTTAAGCTGATAACATTACTTCTCCAGATTTTGGATAGCATTCCGAACGAAGCTTTAGCCTTCCCGATTCTGCTGCACACATCCAGTTCGGTACCACCGCGGTCAGCTGAGACTACACATCCTAGATATAGAAAGTTGTCAACTTGCTCGACTTCCTGCTCGGCAATGTTAAGCTGAGTGCGTAATAAACGCAAGGCCAACCAGATAGCATCTCGAGAAGAGAAAAAAATATCGACTAAAATAAAACAAGCTTTCAAGTTTAAGTTTTTCAAAAAATTATAATATAAGTATTGAGCACCCTTCAGGTCAGTTGCTTTAAAGCATTATGATAGTGTAGTTTTAAGTTTATTCGAACTATAAATTATATTAGTGTATGAGTGTAAAAATAAAAGGCGAACCCCACAGGCGGGTCAGTAGAAATGCGGTGAAGTGGGAGGGTTATTATCCCTTATTTTCGGTTCATAACCTCGCTGATAAAAGGAAGAAGAAGAAGAAGAAGAAAAAGACTGGAAAAATAAACGACAAAAAAAAAAAAAAAAAGGTGTTTATGTGGTCCATGCAGGAAGATCCAGCCTGCCTGTTTGACATCGGCTATTATTTTGGCTACGGCTTGAAGAACGCATATACCTCTCCAGTTACCGCACTGCATCAAGTTTTCCTTCTTTGGAAGCTTAATGATCTTCCCCCTTTTCCACTCCTGTGGAAATTGTTCACTATCCCAAGCTCTCCGTAGCGGATGCAGCAAATCTGCTGATGTGTTTAGCGCCGCTTGAAATAGTTCGGCAGGGATGCCATCAATACCCACCGCCTTGTTCTTCTTGAGGGACTTGATAGCTGTTAGAATTTCGATTTTACTGGGAGGTGCGGTGCGAATTCGGGAATTTGTTGCTTCGAACTGCTCATTCGAATTAAAGATCATACCGCCATCGTCTAAGTGATTTAGCACTAGCAAAATATTCTCTCCATCTAGTGAGCTGATCCTCATCCGAAATCAGAAGGTTACCATCTAGACTCTTCACTGAATGTTGTTTGGGGTTTCGACCACCAATGAGCTCCTTAGTGATGCTATAAACAGTCCTATTGTCGCACCTACTCGCTGATTCTTCATCCCCTGAAGTCAGTGAGTTGATATATTGACGTTTGTCACGTCTCACACTACGCTGCACTTCTTTCTTCTTCGCACGTTATTGGGCTTCAAGCTCGGTTCTCTCTACTGCTGAGGCCACTGCAATCCGAACCTTAATTACTGTACGCTCATCGATCCGTCTCCAGGTGTCTGTTGAAAGCCATGTGCGGTGGTGTTTCTGGTTTTTACCGACATACGTGCGTGCCCCACTCGCAAAAGCATTTTTCACAGCATTCCAGTGGTTATCCATGTTCTCTTGCAGTATGCTGCTAATTGCTTCTGCTTCTAAGGCAAGATGGTCCCTGAACTGTTGGCGCACTTGGGGAATCTTGAGCCTGTCGATATTAAACCTGGTGATGTTAAGTAGTATTGAGCATTTGCTATTGACGGATGCAGTACGAAGGCGTAAATGAGCTACCATAAGATGGTGATCTCGTTCTTGTCCGACGTCAGCTCCACGTCTGTTTCGGACGTTTCGGCGACTGATCGCAATGTGGTCGATCTGGTTGGATGTTCGTTTCCTATCAGTAGAGACCAAACTTATCTTGTGGCAGGTGTTATGCTTAAACAGCGTACCTCCGATGACTAGGCGGTTGGTATTGCAGAAATCCACAAACCGCTGACCGTTGTCATAACGATCTCCCACGCCGCGAACTCCCATCACGTGCTTAAGCATGGTGTTATTGCTACCCACCTTGGCATTGAGATCCCCCATCACCATTACGATGTCCGCATTAGGCGTTTGGTTGAAGGCGGCGCCTAAGTGGTTATAAAAATCATCCTTTTCATCCTCAGTCGCGTCTAGAGTCAGAGCATAACACTGTATGATGGTAATTTTTCTAACTCTACGCTGGAACCTAGCTGTCAATATCCGGTCACTATGGGGTTTCCAGGATATAGGATATAGGCTACTACGTGCTGCTGGAGTTAGCATGAGTTCTATTCCGTAACTCCGTGCACTTCCAGCTGGTTTACAAAAGTAGAGCATGACAGGGCTATTTGTTGGCGAGATGTATTTTCCAGTATCGAACCATCTTTTCTCGCTCAGCCCTAAAATGTCTAGTTTATACCCTGCAAATTCGCGCTCCAATTGGAGGAATTTGGCGTTATAAGGTCCTTCCTTAAGTGAGCCCAGGAGGGTCTTAATATTCCAGAATCCGATCATTGTCTGTGTTCGATAGCCAAAGGTCGTCATCAAATTATCCGTCCGTATCCCAGGCGTTGGTTTCCGTTTCGGAGCAATTAGTTTTTTTTACGGTTGCGGCTCGCTTGACCAAAGACCAACCGACACTTATCCTGTTTTTTGGCGCAGGAAGCTCGCCATTCTCTCCCGTTAGCAATTTCCGAAGAAATTCCCACAAATGCACAATGCACAAATGGACCTCTTGTTGCAAGTGATTGAAATTCTGTGAGGTTTCCGAATAAAACTTTTGTACTGAGTACCTTCCTTTCCAGAGATCAGGAGCATCCTTTCATTGCATAGACCTATTATAGTCCGCATTTGATAGCTGAGTATCATCAACAGTATAGTCCTCTCAAACCGAACTTCAGCGCGCACTCGAAAGATTTGCAGCCGTTTGTGATGATGCTGAAATGAAGATCAACGTGAACAAATCGGAAGTAATGGTCGTTTCCAAAAAACCCATTCAGTGCACTCTGCATGTTAGTGGAGTCCCATTGAAGCAGGTGAAGAAGTACCTCGGGGTTTTATTCACGAGTGATGGGAGGAGCAATGCCGAGTTATCCTGTAGAATTGGTCAGGCTGGATCAATTTTGAGAGAGCTTGGCCAATCTGTTATAAGGAAGGCCGAACTTAGTGTTCAAGCTAAGCTATCGGTTTTTAACTCGGTGTATGTTCCAACTCTCACCTATGGTCATGAAATTTGGGTAGTGACCGAAAGAATAAGATCGCGGATACAAGCTGCCGAAATGAGGTTCCTTCGCGGTGTTGTTGGAATAACTCGTAGGGATCGAGTGCGCAACACCAGAGTACGCGAGGCGCTCAATGTTGAGCAGCTACTTCTCCGAACGGAACGATCTATGCTTCGATGGTTTGGTCACGTAGTGCGTATGTCCCCAGACCGGCTTCCAAGACGCGCCATGGTTGCCGTGCCATCAGGTAGGCGACTTCGCGGAAGGCCTAGAAATAGATGGTTGGATCAAGCCCGACATCTCTCCTGGAGCCGCTTAGGGATTCCTCCTGATGAATTGGAGTCAATGGCGGAGGATCGAGAAGGATGAAGAG
This sequence comes from Brachypalpus laphriformis, assembly GCA_945910035.1. NCBI lineage: Eukaryota > Metazoa > Arthropoda > Insecta > Diptera > Syrphidae > Brachypalpus > Brachypalpus laphriformis. The sequence continues at coordinate 44,822,898 of OX246753.1, forward strand.
TCCACCTGAGCATCCTACCCCCGCGACCCTCATGAAGGATTAGCGGGCCATTGAAAATGAATGAATGAATGAATGAATGACCACTTCTCAATTCGGAAGTATCTACTAGATGGCTACTAAAAACCATGATTTTCGAGTTTTCCAGGATGATGAACAAGTTGTTAGTTTTACAGGCTTGTTAATTATGAACCGCATACTATCTTTTGTATCGGATCATTATTCTCGGAATCTTTTATTGATTAGGTTCAATAACTCCTTCCACTGTCTCTGTTATGATATTGATAAACAGGATGAAGGGCAGAGATCTTAAAATGCAGCCTTAGTTTGCCTGTCGGAATTCAAATAAATGCTATTTCTGACCCTTGTAGCCATTCCTCTAGTAAATATCAGAGTTTGGATTTTAATTTGCGTAAAAATTCAAACCGTAGAGGTTTTAATTTTTAAATATCAGCCGCATAATTCACAGTTGTGAAAAGTGTTGAGAATTTACAGGGGTCAAACAAAAAAAAAAAAAAATGATATGCAGGAAATAACAGTACTTACATACTTCCTGGAACTGCATCTATTACAGGTGGCGTTCAGAGCATTTTTGCAAAAACAAAAAAAAATGCTTTTGGTCAACTTTTAGTGGTTCCTGCCTCACTATGTGTCGTTCGTCATGTCTATCGCGCTGTTTAAATTGGCATTACCTTTATGTCTAGAATGTCCATAACTATTGTCGTCCTAAGTTTTTCTAATTCAGTGGCGTCGGCCAAATTTGTATTACAAACCATCCAAAGATTCGCTTACGTCAGCGTTGCAGTTGGTACGTGTTCATGTCAAACTAAAGCTCTAGAAGCCCCTTGGAACTGCGTTACCTATTAGTGTTACCTATACTACTTAAGAAGTTTTTGCACCTAGTGCCTTTAGAGTCTATTTCGCTCACATTCAAACCAGGTTACCTAACTAAACACCTATGGATTCTGAATTTTGTCCCCTCATTAGCCAGCCTAGTGATGAGTGTCATGCACTTCATGCACTGCATGCCGAGACCTATCAACTTCCATTACCCGTTCCACATCTCCTTCTCAGACCGCAGAATATGACAAAATGAAACTCCACTATTCACAATATGCATCTTTCATAATCAACGTGGTACGCAAATGGCCTCAAAATCGAATCAGGAGTTAGTGCTCGGAATATTTTCTAGGCAGGTCTCTGCATCAGATACACTATCGGCAGATTGCTAATCAATACATTGCAGGCAATCAGTCAGCATTAAAAACTTTAGTTCTTACTACGTGCTTCTTACATAAGTCGATTCCAGACTGCGAAACTGTCTCAACTATTATAGACAGTAGCTTGTTGCCTTTACCGAAGGTCTTTTTAGACCCTGTATTGATGTTAACTCTTTTTTTTTTTGTCGAGAGCAGGTGAAAAATCTTCTAAAAACACCATAAGGCCCGACCGCACGTGCTTATGCTAGTGTGAGATTTTTACTCACTAAAAAAAACACCTCTCTTCAAAATTAATACTACAACTAAGCCGACGCTTATCCAGCAGTTTTATTTTCGCTTACGAGACTCTTGATTTTTAGAAAAAGATGTTCGTATGTAGTTAAAAAGAAATGTAGCACTTTAGACAGGTTAAATTCCAATGAAAGTTCCTGCGCCTTTAACAACGCAAAGGTTTTGTCCTTTGCAGACGACGAATTGAATTTTTGGCGTCAAGTAGTTGAATGACGGTACGGTTACAGTGGCCGTCAGCACGATCTTTGTGTTTACGCGCAAATTTTATTATCTCTTCCACGACGCTGGGAATTCCCAGATCTCAATGAATATCTTCGCTGCGTACATACCACGGTGCGATAACGATCATTCTAAGAACTTTATTTTCAAAAGTTTCTTTCCTGCGGGATATCTTGCGTGTAAAGTACATATAGAAGTGGGCCAAGGACACTTCCTTGTGGAACTCCGGCCGCAATCTCCTTGAAGTCAGAGTAATAATTTCCGTGCTTAACACGAAAGAGTCTCTCGGTGAGGTACGATCGTAAGATTAGAAAGAGTTGCCGTGGCAGAAGTAGTTGCAATTTATACTCCGAGCCTTTGTGCCAAACCTTATCGAAAGTTTGTGAGACGTCAAGAAATACACCACAAGATTTTCCAAATTGATGGCGCTTGCGTTTGAGGTTTCCGGATGACTTTTAGCGCTTTCCAAAGCGAATAATTTGATTCTCTTTCAAGGTAGGTCACTTTCTTTTGCTTTTAAATTCCCGAGTACTATTCCTATGGCGATTGCATAGTCGATTAAGGACCGTTTTATGCTGCGGTGCACGAGTGATTTTCCATTTCTTTCATGCTTTTGTTTTCCCCCTTACCAGTTCAATGATTTCTCTGGGATACTTTTCGTTGCGGTTGATCTTATAGCTCTACAAGGAGTGTTTCTCCATGCGGCTCTTTGGATTGCTTCCACGAAACGATCAACTTCGTCCTCTAGTTCACAAGGTGTTTTAAGTGATACATCTATGGCGATATTTGTTTCGCAATCATTGCTAAAGCCCTCCCAGTTTGTTCTATTGTTAGTAAGTCATCAAGCTAGTAAGTAGATCAACGTTTCTCCAAGTAATAAAATTACTGGAGAGTGGTCAGAAGAGAGATCAAAGCTTTCTTCGACTGAAATAAACTTCTCGTAAATACGTTTTGAAACGAAAAAATCGATAACATCGGGAATTTTTCCTGAGTCGGTTTTCCTGTCAAATAAAAACAACAACCGAATTAAGTTGCCACTTCGTAGAGAATTTTTCTTCTAGAAGATGTACATCTTGAACCCCAGAAGGTGTGCTTCGCGTTGAAATCTCCACCACTAAGGAAATTTGAACCAAGAGCATTGAAGACACGAAAATAGTCGTCTTTTTCTAGTGAGCATCGCGGCGGACAGTAAACAGATGCTATATTGTAGCTCAGGTGTTTATTTTTAACCCTTACCGCGCACAACTGAAGTTTTTCCAGCTTATGTCTTATGTTGCTTATGTCAACCGAGTGTTCGATGTTAGTTTTAATGAATAATGATGAACCGCCCCGCGCTCTATCAGAAGGATAATAGGCGTGATAACCAGCTTAGCCTCTTATCTTTATTTGCCTTGTTAGATGGGTTTCGGAGATCACATATATGTCAATATTTTCCCTTATTAGGACCACTTCTAATTCGTTAAGCAAAGAGTCAATATCTACTTAGATTTAGATATAAGGTAAGCCATACAAAAGCTTTAGATGTTACTGAGATGTTCGAGAATCCTTTTGTTAATTTCACATTGTTCCTCGAACTTAGCGTAGATGCAGTTCAGAATTTCATTCAACGGCTCAGAGGATAACCCGTTGTTGCGTGTTTGACTGCAGCCTGAGAATACGTCCGCTGGCTTATCCGATTATGTTTTTTCCGTTCAGTCTTTTTAGCGCATGAGCTTTACTGAGAACGGACGTGTTTTAAACCGCTGCCAGAATAAAGTAGAAAAGTGTTTAAAACCATCGAGAAAACAGTTTTTATGATAATAATATTATTGATAAAATATTTTCCTATAATTACGGCCTTGATAAACCAACGCAAAAGACATACATTCGTGCAAAATTTAAAATATAAGTGTACTCTATTACATATTGAATTTGCCGCTCCTCTTTTTTGGCATTGCTATTCTCGCTCCGAATTTCTTCAACCGTTGTTAAGTATGTATGCGTGTGATAGTTGTGGTGAAAACCTTCCCTGTGACGGTGATTTTGTGACGTGTGCCCCACGTAAGAGAAGGTACCACTACTTATGTTCAACGCTCTCCTACCGCAATTTGTCTAGCGCGAGAAAAGCAGCATGGAAATGCTCTAAGTGCCGCAATGAAAATAGCGACACTAACAACAATAACAATACAAATACGAATGTTGTGCTTACTGAAATTCGAGCAATGAGAGAGGAAATCAGAAACGTTACAGCCAGCTGTGATTTTCTTTCTCAAAAATACGATGAGGTAAACAAAAACATAAAAACAAACACCGAAATTATGGAAAAACTCAGAGCTGAAATCGCTGAGTTAAAACAATGCAACATAAAAAAGGATGAAATTATTTCCGATATGCAGACTCAAATTAACAGACTCGAACAGCAAATTATAAAAAATAATATTGAAATCAAAAATGTTCCACCGAGCAAAAATGAAAATCTTCTCGAAACTGTGCAAGCATTAGGAGAAGCCATCAATTGTGAAATTGCAGACATCGACCTAATCGACATTTACCGAACGAGATCAAATAAGCCCGAGCAATCGACTATTATTGCATCTTTTGCAAATACAATGTGCAAGAGCAGCTTTATCAAGTGTGCTCGTGCGACGAGATCAATCAAATTATCGGCGGTGTAAGCAAAGTTCAAGAACCCGATCGCCGTCAACCATCAAGATGTCACTGTGTATGTTAACAATCAGTTGACGAATGTAAGCAAACACCTGCTGTGGCTAACAAAAAATAAAGCAAAAGAAAACAACTGGAGATTTGTATGGGAGAGCGCAGGGAGAATACTCGCAAGAAAACATGAGAATGCACCAGCTCTATTAGTGAATTCCGTTAGTGATTTAACCAAAATCACAAGTAATTAATAACGAATGAGACGAGAAGAGAAGAATAAAATAATATAAACCAAAAATGGATTACAACAGTATAAATGAATTGAACTTAGATTTTAGGGTAATGAATGATTTTAGCGGCATCGAAAAAATGAATTTAAATTTTCGCTGTTTATGTTGGAATATACGATCTATGAGAAAGAATTGGAATAGTTTTTTAATAAGTATTAACTCAGTAATCGACTGCCTGGATGTAATTGTATTAGTGGAAACAAATATAAAGGAAGAAGAGACTGATTTTTACACATTAAGGGGATTCAATGCTGAATTTCTAAATAGAGAAAAACGTAGAGGTGGAGGCATTGCCATTTTTATAGAAAATTCTATCGGTTATGACAGAATATCGACTAACACATTGTCTTTCGAAAGCATATGTATAATAACCACAGAAAAGCCAAATCAAAAATAAAAATATATAAGAGCCATTTATAGGCCGCCGGGTTTTAGCGAGAGAAGTTTCATCGACGAATTAGAACTTATCATTGATCGAGAAAGGTTACGAAATGCTGACGTAATTGTACTGGGTGACATGAACCTAAACATTCTGGATAGTAACAGGCAGGTAGTGGGTGATTTTTTGGAGATGGTGTCATCAAAGGGACTAGTCAATGTAATAAAGGAGCCAACTCGCCATGATATACGAATCGGCAGCGCGACATTGATTGACCAAATCATAGTAAGCATATCTGCTGAGGTCATGTTTTCGAGGATCATCGAGTCTTGTATATCAGATCATTATCCTACCTTCTATGGGACTTTCAGAGAAGCGGAAAATAATGTCAGCGGAAGTAAAAATGAGCGAATACGGAATAATATCGTAAACGAATTGATAGAAGCCACAAATTGGGAATCAGTACTTCTGGAACAGAATGTTGACGCAATGTACAGCAACTTTGTTGAAAAAATGCAGACAATTTACAAGCGCGCGACAGTTAGCAGTAGCTGTAAAGGGAAAAGGCCACATCATCCTTGGATTACGGTTGAGCTTAAAGAAAAGTGTAAACTTCGCGACCAGCTGTACAGAAGGTGGAAAAATAACAGACTTTGTGCCTCGTATGAAGCAGAATATAAACAGTACCGTAATAAGCTCAACAAAGAGATCCATCTAAGTAAGAGCAGTTACTATAAAAGAACATTTGCAACAGCTAGAGGAGATCCGAGAAAGACCTGGAATCTGGTCAATGAAATAATTGGGAGAAACAAGATGTCTTTGGACCAACAAATTGTAAAGAATTTCAATGACAGAAACGTTGATGGGGTCATCAATGAGTTTTCGGACTACCTCTATACGGAAGCAACGAAAATAATTCACAGATGCGGAACCGCTACCTCGAACCATGTCAATAGCAACTTGCCAAATTCGATATACTTGCAGCAGACAAACGTTACTGAGATGGTGAATATATTACACAGGCTAAATGCGAGTAAGGCACCAGGTATTGATGGAATTAGACCAGTAGACTTAAAGGCAAAAAAAGGCATTTTTGGACCAATATTGGCGGAAATAATAAATGCCAGTTTAGAGCAGTGTGCTATTCCACAGACACTAAAGACGGCTATTGTTCGTCCGATTTACAAAGAAGGAATAAAAAGTTATGTCGGAAACTATAGGCCAATCTGGATTCTACCTATCGTCGAAAAGTGTTTGGAAGAGATTGTTGTGGAACGGCTCAAGACTTTTGTGGATCGGCATTCTATAATTGGAACAAGTCAATATGGGTTTCAAAAAAATAAAAGCACCAGCAAACTTTTGGGCGAATTCGCGAACATGGTCAACGAGAGCCTCAACAAAAATCATCATGTCTTGGTTATGTTCATTGATTTTTATAAAGCGTTCGACACACTAGACCATCGTAAGCTATTGGAAGCTGTTAACAGGGTAAGAGTGAGAGGAACTCTGGCGAACTGGCTGTTAGAATACCTCACCAATCGACAATTTCAAGTCAAAATTTCTGGAAGTTACGGTGAACCGAAGAAAATACACGAACGAACTGCTGCGAGTCTTCACAAAAAGCGTTGCCTTCGCGTACGCCGATGATACAGCGATTGTTGTGAAACATCGATCCGTAGATACCGCGAGACAAATAATGCAGGCAGAATTCGACAAAGCTGTAAGATGGTGTCACGACAACGGACTCGTCATAAATGCGCCGAAAACCAAATTGATGCATATACGCGGACCTCATTGTCAACCGGCAAATATAGGCATCATTTATCAAAACAACGAATGTCCAACCGCAAAAGCCGCGTTATGTATCGAAGAAGTTAGCACCTATAAGTACTTAGGGGTCACAATAGACTGCAATTTTAGATGGGACATTCACATAAACAATCTGCGCTGTAAGTTGAAGAGCGCCTTATTTGCATTGTTCTATTTAAAAAAGTACACACCACAACCGGTATTGCGGCAAGTGTACTATGCACTGGTAGAATCGCAGCTTCGTTATGGCATTCTTGCATGGGGTGGAGCAGCAAAGACAAATATAGAAAAGTTGGAGAAACTGCAGAGCAGAGCCTTGAAAGTAATAGGTAGCAACGATTTTAAAATTCTTCGCGTTTCAAATATCTTCAAGATGGCAGTAGTTCTGGAATATTATGATGACAACCGTTTCCAAAGTCCTTTGCAACACGATGTCAACACAAGAAGACAAGCGCAGCGTATGCTACATATACCTTAAATCTATAATGTGTATGGAAAACTTCAACTGAGGCATATAGTACCAATCCTTCTGAACGAGCTACCCAGAAGTCTTATCAACATCAGCAGTCAACAAAGGAGAACATTTTTAATAAAACAACATTTTCTTTCGTTAAACTAAAACTTAAATTAAAATTAAATTTCTCATTTTCTGTTTCTAATCATAACCAATTTCTTAAAATCTTTAAAAATAACTTACAAAAAAAACACTATATTTCTTTACTAAATGCTTAAAAATAAAGCTGAATTTTGTTCTTAATGTTCCACCAGAATAACCTCCTGCAGATAAGCGTTAAGCTTTGCGGGAAAACTATGTAATAATTGTAAATATTTTTAAATATGAATAAAACTTGAATTGAATTGAATTGAATTGGATGACTTTGACGTACGTTTAATCGGCTCAGAAGGCTGATTAACTGTTTCAAGAGTCTGCACTGCTGATTTAAGCGTCCTTTCTGTCGGCTCAGGAGTCTAAACAACTGGCTTACGAGCCCGCTTAGTCTGCTTAGCAATACTCGTACGTTCTACCGACTTAGGAGCCCGATCGACTGATTTCGTTCCCCGTACAATCATGAGCCTGCTATGTGGATAGTTTTGGGTGAGAATAGTGAAGGATATAAAGAGAGGGACACTCATGAAGAACCGAAATGTTCCATTCTATTCCATTTTGTCGTTATTAGTTCGATCGTGGAGTAGTGAGGATCGAGGGATGATATGAATATTCCGATGAGAGAACGCTGTCCGATACACAATTGTTTCAATTAACTTATTGCACACCGAAACTTTGGCAAGTAGTGTAGGACTGAGCACCATAATGTATAAGCACGACATGACTGCCCACTAAGTAGTGAAGAGTTAATATCTAAATAGAGTCTTGAGTATTCAAATATTGTTATATTGAAGACCCTGAAATCGCCAACTAACTTGCAACACACCTATCTCAGACTGCTTTGATTGTTCCTGAACCCTTCAAATTCCTTGGCGCTCCCAGAGCGTGTACAGGAATTGAACTCCTCTCAAGGTCTCCGCCTAGAAACTTATTAAGTTTATGAATAAAGGAGGAGCAAACAACTTCTCTCACTCATTGATTTAAAGTCATAATTCCTATTTTGTTTTTTAAATCAGCTTAGTAAATTGAGGTCAAACATCGAATGATGAAATGAGACTAACACCGATAGCCTTAAAATGTGGAAAATCTAAATTCAATAAACGAATGAGTCGCATAACAACATTATGTCCGTGCTTAGCTAATGGTTTGACATAACATATTTTCCTTGTTAAATATTCCCTCAGCATCAACTCAACATTTCCATTTATTTGTAAATTGTCGACATTAATCTGCCCGTTTCACGTTCCACCATTAACCTCCGGAAATCACCAAAAATTTACGCTTTTTGCAAATTTACTATTCACCGATTTAGGTCACTAAGCCGCGCATAATTCTATCAATTATGCCCTGGAAATTTTGTTTTACCATTTTAAGCATAAAATGGTTGACTAACGAAGTCTTTTGTGTAGTCTATTGTATAGTTTGTAGTTACCCCTCCCTGACTTGTTCAAATTGCAATCGAATTCAGCACCAGTACTCGTATGCCACTCAAATATGTAAATTTTGCCACGGCGCTTTTTGGGTACGTGAAATGGAACTTTACCATCCGAGAAACTTCTCTCTCACGTCCCAAATTCCAGCACACACACATTTGTTCAAGAAAAACTTGAAACAAAAAACACATGTTGTTGCACTTGCAAATCGATCAGGATTCGAACTGAACAGAATCCTTAATTTCGTATGCGAGAAACTTTTCACTCTCACTCCTCCACATGCATATCTGGCTGAAAGTTATTCACGCTTGCAGCTGTCAAAAGTTGCACATTTGCTTAACAAGTTTTGTGCACAAGAAAACAAGGAAACGTAAACCTCCCTAAATATTTTCACCCCCCACCCTTTGACAGCTCAGAGCCTTGTTATACTGCACCACATGCAAACACAACCAAAGTAATTAAACATTCAGAGGCGAATTGTAGCAATATGGAATCTTTTATTCAAATGTAGGCAACTCCATCCGACAGGAAGACGGAGTTTCGTCCTCGTGCCAATTTTGTTCCTGTTACTCCCAATAGAGCCGAAGCCAGGATTATCATTGCCTTGACAGTTTGCACACGGTGACAATTCATCTAGTACACGGATTGAGAAACGAGGAAGAAGACCAACAATTCGCTGGCAATCCCTTGATGTATCTTCCCACCCTCCGCGTCCTGGAAAGGATGTATAGTGGTGGTTCCGAGTTAGCTGGGGTTTCTGGGGCAATTTATTAAGTTCTGTTACGAATGGGTTCGCTACCATAAAACCTTGAGCAGCGTGGAAAATAGTTTCTTCTTCAGCACTTTCCCGCAGCCTACTTACAATTATATTTCACCCAACGAAATAGGGTAGGACGATGAAACTCCCTGGGGTAGCTTGGCGGAGCATGACTTGAAGCGAGGATAATCCTTTTTCGGTTCACTGAAGCATACGGTGTGCGACATTTCATATGCAAACCTGTAGCAGAAGCGAGCGGTCGGTATGATAGGTGTATGTGCGGTATGGTCGTAGCAAAATAAGGGTTAGAAGGGCGGGTTCGGATTGGAGCCCTCCTGTGATGATGTGTAAGAGAGCGAGTGTCGGTTATGGCACCGGAATATGAATTTGTGAATCCGTTAGGAAATAATATTTCTCTCTGTCTGTGCTTTCGGCGTGGTGTTCGGCTTGGTGGCAATAATTTCTTGGTTTGCTTTTTGAATAATATCCTTAGATTTCTTGTGCAGCTTAGCGGAAGTTTTCTCAAGGACGTGTCTTAAGTGTGAACGGGTTTTCTGCCACATGGTCGGCGGGTGGTGCGCTCAGTTCATTTTGGCAAAGTGTTAGGAGGTAATAAATTGTCGCGGTTTGAAAGGATAGGTTCATTAAATGAAATTAATGTGCAACTCTTGGTGAGCACGTGTACGGATGAGTAGATTATCTCTATTTATGAGAAAATTCACTTCCTGTGAGGAGATGCGAGATACGAATGACTACAATTAGAGACTCGTGTCATAAACACCCCTTGGGTGAACATTTATTTAATTAAGAAATTAGTCAGGGATATCAATCTGCAAGCCGTTGGATAAAATGAGACACATGTGTCGTTTTTCATCTCCAGCCTTTGGATATTATTCGCTCCAGAGAGCAACTTTAAAGATAAGTATCCATATGGATTATATCTGTGATGGATGACGGCATAGGATTAATTTTTACTGTATTCATTTTTACTGAAACCCTAGAAATTAACCATTTCTAACAACGAATTTAGCGCCACTCAAGCCAATATCACAGCCATTATCTACTGCAATAACCATCACTGAGGTCAATATCGTCGGAAAGGACATTACCGTGTGCATTGAGGCTCTGGCTTCTGTTTTTTTTTTTTTGTTTACATAAAGTCTTGTAAGAGTCCAATGTGGTAACTCTATACTTGGTAGTGGGGCCTATGAACATCACAGGTATTGAACAAGCAGATGAACTTTTAAGGACGGGGTCAGTGTTGCATACTTCGCAGGCAGTCCTATTTGTAAGAGCTCCTATTAAGTCACTAAAAAACAGTCTATTAACGATGGAGCCGTTAAGAGAGTCAATACGCACTGGATAGAACTGAATATATGTCTATGATAAGAGGAGATTCTTCTCTCTCTGGTTAAGTTTTGTCTACGGTCATTGCTTAGCATATTGTAAGCTTTCACAAAGCAACACTCAATCAGCTTTATTTGTCTTGAACCATTTGCTGCCCTAAATTGTGAAATATATTACAGTTAAATGGATAAAGGTGTATCAAGATACGAGTATCAGTAAATCTGTTGCTATTTAAATGATACCGCAAATAGACTATTCGTTCTCTAGCTTATGGCGGGAAATATTAAGAAAGCTAAAATGTTCCCTCGAATGGTCACTAATAAAATAGGAGGAATCGTTTGCAAAATAAAAAAAAAAAAAACTTACTTTCCTAGTGATGACTAGATTTGGAGATAGAACGTTTCGCATTTTATTCCATGGGACAACTTTCATCAACAAGTCTTAAGGGTAGAACAATCTGTGATAATACCCCAAATAAACTCCAATAATGTAAGGGCGTAACCCAAATTCTTCATCATAGTTAGATGATAGGTGCAAACCTCAAAAACAAGATCTTTAAACTCTTTTTTAGTAACGTCAATTTGTTTTACGGGGCGGGGCAAATATCACTAGCCAGTATTTCACCTGTACAGTGGAAAATGCTGATCAATTTATTGCTCCTGGCTTCCCAAAGCAATGACTAAACTTCAAAACGCTGCACTGTTCCATTGAAAGAACTACTTTTCGGGTCCAGAATACCTTACAATATCTAGTGAAAATAGTCAACATCCTCAATTCATGGATTCTTATATGAACTTCTGATCATCAGCATACGATTTAATTTCTGACGACGACGCCCTTAGTCTGTATGTATGTAGAAACTCGCCAGACAGGGTACAATTCTAAGGATTCTTTCTTTTAGGCAAGCCGTGGGTATGCCCCTCGCTACATGTAAGCATCTACTAAAGCTGAACGCTATTAGCAAGACCAACCTCAGATGAGAAAACTGCTCAACATGTCACATTTAGAGACAGATCTGGCCTAGGCTGGACCAAAACCGTATTGTCGAGTTGGTCAAGCTAAAGCGATCACAGGTCAGCTGCGTTGTCGGTGCTCTTACTGGACACTCTCTTATAGGCCAACATGCCAAGAGACTGGCCTTTTCTCCAACGACTTTTGCAGGAGCTACACTTGTCCATCCCTGTCACATAAAAGAATGCTCCATCTAGAGTCCCCGTTTTTTGAAGAACTCGGCGATCTGGTGTCCTTAGGCGTCATGTGCATCCATCGCTTTATTAAAAGCTCCAGCTAGTTTTGTTAGCCCTTGAGTGGCCTTATGGTAGATCCATGGTATCACAAAGGACCTATACGGGTCTAAGTGTGTCTGCATTCTCGTGCGGACAACCAACCTAACCTAACCTAGTCTGTATGTCGTGAGATAGAAGCAACAAACTAGGCCAATGTTAAACTATGCTGATATTCTATGTTATTGCGTTGATACATGAAAATAGTGATATCATTGACTTAAGCAAATTTTCTTTAAGTAATTAGAGGGAGGACGTTGATATGTAAATTGAAGAGAAGTGGCGCCAAACTGAATCTTGTGATAGTTCACTCTTTAATTCTCCACTTCAGACTTGGTGTTATTTATAAAGACTTTATATGTATAATAGTTTAGAAGTAATAGCGTTTAAAGCGGTTACACCTCCAAATAAGAGGTAACCCACTTTGATGGGCTATAACTTGAAATGTGGTGAGAATAGACCCCCCCCCCCCCCAGCAGATTATACTGCTTAACTGAGACACCCTGTATTGTACATACATCTAACAATATATTGTTTGAATTTATATTACAATTTATTCCTAAACGGCGTCACAAATTAAAACTAAAATCTTATAAATTTGTATAAGCTAAAGTTGAAGTTAAAGCATGATTTCAAGGGTAGAAATATAATTTCAGAAAATGTATAAATACTTTTAAAATTTTTCAAAAATAACTTCGGTAAAGAACTTTTGTAGAATGTCTTGGGAACACTGTTCTCTTTGATGACCAGCGCTAAGCTCCCGTTTGTTTATCTATAAAGTTTTTCCGGGCGAACGGCTAAGACGTTTTGAGTAGAGTCGGATTTCAGCTTCACTAATCTTAATGCAGACTCCGTTTATAAGGATATGAATGATATGAAACAAAATTATGTGTTACAGTCCGGGGTGAACCTGGGCCCCAACCAATAAACCTCTACAGCCAGCCCGGTTACAAGCCAGCTGTCTCCACTTGCGCACCCCGAGTTGATTAAGGTTCCCTTCCACTTATTTGCGCCACCTACCGCGATGACGTCCTCTACCGCGGCGTCCATCCGGGGTGGATTCGAAAACTTTCTTGGCTGGAACTTTTCTCTCAAAGTAACCAAGGGCATCCTCATCTAATTTTGATAAAGCCCATACCCCTGTGCCGTACAGCAGGACTTGGACGATAGAGCCTAGGTAGACAAAGTCCTTTACTGACACAAAATTATATTTGTCTATTGTGACGTTCTGTCCAAGACGCCGAAGTTGGGTGTCATTTTTTTAAGGCGCCATATATTTTCTTTTGTTTTCATTGACAGCTAAACCCATCTTTGCTGCTTCTGTCTCAATATCCGCAAATACTCCACTGATGCCCCGCCGACTATGTCAATGTCATCGGCGTGAGCAAGTAATTGTACTGACTTGTAAAAGATTGTACCTTGGGTGATGATTGTGAGTGTCGTACAATTCTTTCAAATATTATATTAAAGAGATCGCATGACAGCGAGTTATTTTGTCTAAGACCTTTCTTGACATCGAACGGTCCGGTGATGTTTTTACCGATTTTGATGGAGCAGCGAGAGTTCTCCATTCTCATTCTGTATAAACGGACGAGCTTGGCAGGAATATCAAGACTAGACATGGCTTTGTCTAACTCGTCTTTATACACGCTATCATAGACAACTTTGAAATCGATTTAGAGGTGATGCGTATCGATTTTATATTCATGGGTTTTTTTCCAAGATCTGCCGTAGTGTATTTGATCAATGGTGGACTTTCCCAGGCTGAAACCGGACTGATAATGGCGTATCAGGTTATTTACGATCGGTCTTAGGCGCTCACATAATACGGCATAATGCGATTTTGAAAAGACTTATAACTCTGTAGTTGGCGCAGTTCAGAGGGTCTCCTTTCTCCAGGACTTGGTCATTAAGAGAAATCATAAAATAGATTTTCGGCCAATACACACGAAAAATATACTCTTTCAATCGATACATGGCCTTTTTTTTAGTTTGTATTTTCAGCTGAGCCGCCTACGTGCATTTGTTTTATAAATTTAAAGCCACTATTTCAAACAACTCTCTTAAAATATAATCCCAATGATACATCGGTATTTTTATGATTTATTTTTTTTCAATCCCTTATTCAACTGAAATATATTTGGATTTAATATTGCTTTTGATGGATATATACGAGTATGTATAATTTTCATCAGAATGGTGAATTGCAAATTTTTATCTCTCAAGTGTCACATGCGAGAAGAGATTTATTTCATTTTATGAGTCAGTCATGCATTTTATAACGAAATCACCTGTCTCCACTATGGAAAGTATTGCACAAATGTCAATAAAAAGGTGATAAATAAAAAAATAACAGAAAACATTGCTGACATCAGTGACAGGTAATTTACGTCAAAATAAATGCATCCGATATCCATTAATTGCAAATAAAAAAAATGAAAAACAACATTTAACTCCCATTCACATTTTGGTCCGGGTACTTGCAATTATAAAGAAACTTTTATTTTTTGAAATGGATGTGTGTATGCACTTGTATGAAGAGTGTTTTGCTAGTGCGAGATTAATAAAATATTTAATAAAAGAAGGGGATGCAATTCTTTTTTTTTTTTGTGTGTTCTATGCAGGCCGCTTAAGTGTTGAGATCAAAGAAGATATTGTTGTGCAAAGTTTTAATTTTAGTACTAAACGAATGGAGTGAACTTCAATTCATAGCAGATGGAGCTTAGATAAGAATAGGTCCCTTGTGACACCACTAGGATCTAGGTGGCCAGCAGAACTAGCCAGAGCTAACTATGAATCGCTGAAGACAGGAAATTCTACATCTGCCAGATCACATAGGTTCTGAAGAAAGAAAGCTACCAGATGAGTTTTTTCTTCTAATGGAGAGGGCTAGACATTCGAAAAGAAGATGAAAGATCGTTTCTTTATCCTCATCCTCCATGCAGCTCTGCAGAAATATTCTGGTAGGAAGCCGAGTCTGCTGGTGTGCCAGCTTATAAGACAGTATCCTGTAGTGAGTCCTGCAGTTGTTGTGATAGAGTTAAACAATTTTAACGAATCAATAAAGTTGCGTTATGCCTGGCGAGTTCGTTGGCCTTACACAGTCCTAGAATATCCCTGTGTCCAGAGTACCCAAAAATGGTGAAAATTGAATTATTTAGTCATCTCTTTAATAGATAAGTGGCAAGTAAGCAAAGTTTTAGGGTTCAATGTAATCGATTCCAGAGACTTGATTGCAGCTCGAATATCCTCAACCAAACGAAGGACTCTTTAGTCGCCATTATCTCTACCTATGGGAGCCGTGGTGCAGTGGTTAGTGTGTCGGACCACTGCGCGAGAGGTTCCGTATTCAAATTCCAGAAAACACCAACAAGTTTTTTCATACTCCCATCTTTCTATTTGTTGTCACGAAAAGCTCCTCAAAATTAAAAATTGACTTTCGGATACGACACAAAATTGGTTTGGAGAAGATGCATCCTCACTAAGGCACAAGACCAACTGTTATTTGCCTGCCACAAACTTCTAGGGGTACCACGTGATAAAATATATCGAGGTTTTCACCATTACACTATTACTCGATGTAGCTGTATTAAAGGACGTTTTTGACATCCCATCATATACAAAAATGTAAAATTTACTTCTGGTAACAGCGATCTGTTACTGTCAGTCACTACCACTTTCTCCGAAATTTGTATCAATATGGAGTGTGGGTAATGTTCGTAACTATTCGTAACATATGGTGACACGTAATTCGACTTAGTTCGAGGTTACCGGTATAAATCATGTGACGAGTACCACCAATGGGCCTTACGGCAGCTATCGGTCTTATGTCAGCATTTTTGGAGTAACTTATTTATGTACAACTGCATCTTCGTCAAAGAATCCACTCACTTTTTCGAGCATCTCGGGCGGTATAGCGATGATTTCGGCACGAATGTTTGCCATGAGCTCGTCAATGGCCTGATGCTTGCTAGCGTGCACTTTGCTTTTCAAATAACCCCGCAAAAAAAGTCTAGAGGGGTCAAATCTGGAGATCTCGGTAGTCAGTCAATGTCGCAATTTTTTGACAGCACAAGTCCAGGGAATTCTTTGCAGAAACTGCATTGTTTGATCTGCAGTGTGGCATGGCTCACCGTCTTGTTGTAACCAGTAACGGCCCGACCTTTTTCACACATTTGTGGGAAGACATAATGAGCCAACTTCCACCGATATCGATTCCCATTGACTGTTTCGTCTTCTGTAAAGAATAATGGCCCAATGATGGTTTTGACGCAAACGCCGGCCATGCAATGGTGTTTCATGGATCTCGTGCGGATTCTCCATTCCCCAAATGCGGCAATTTGCCAGAGAGTGTGAAATGGGCCTCTATGGTCATCAAAATTTGCTTCCAAAAATCAGGTTCAGTGTCAACCATTCGAGCGACTGTTTGGTCGTATTCCAAGCGACGTGGCGATCTGTCGGCAGTATCCTTTAAGTCAATTGCACTTTATATGGAAACAAATGCAAATCATCCTTCAAAATGCGCCGCAAGGTGGTTCCACTGGCGGCAAAATGTTGAGCGCGGTGACGATACGACGCGTGTGGGCTCTCGGCAACACTCTTTCTTACCGCTTCAACCAGTTCATTGGAACGTCTTAGGCGTTGCTGAACGGCATGTCAACGATCTCCCACTGTCCCGTTTTCAACAAAATTCGACACCAAACGACAAATAGTGTTGTCAGACGGTGCTTGTTGACCACGATATTTTAGACGATATGTACGTTGAGTTAACACAAATGAACGACTATTTTCAATATACTCGTACAGCGTCACTATTTCGGCGCGTTGTTTCGGTGTGAAGCGATTCATGGTTAAGATTATACTGAACTGGTATTTCAAAAGCATGTCTTCTCAAGTTAATCGGTTGATAAATGTCAAAGTTATTCAGTGTTTATATACCGACATAAAAGACGGTGCACCCTCTACTATTACTGTAAGGCTCAAAGTTCCAGTCCGAAGAGTTTTCAAGTTCAAAACACTTGACGAAGACTTTGTCTTCGCATTTGGAGATGGACTTAAAATGTTGAAACTGGAAGCATCTGGCTAAAGATTAAACCGCCTTAAAAGGCTTGTTCGTTAGGGCTCAAATTTTCCCGACCCAATCCTATCACAATATAATCATCGATTACTTAATTTAAATATCAAAATCATGAAACGTACCACAAAGTAATAATTCCCGAAGTGAAGCTCCTTTTAATCTCTTCCGCAAATAAAACAAAAAGAATATTAAAATCCAACAAACAGCAAATTTTTATTAAATTTTCCTATAATCCCCTTGGCATGGCGCCAGGACATTCACACTGGAAAACAAAATACATCCACCATCAAGCCTACACAATGTATGCTATTACGGGCAAATTTCCCCCGAAAACAAAAACACAGGAAACACCAAAATTTTATGATTAGCCATTTGCAATAAAAGGACTAAATAAAAACGTCCCGTGATTTTATTGCACCTCGTTTCGGCGTTTCGCTGGAATGCGTCCTACTCCGTTCGGTTGAATGTGGACTTAGATTAGGTATTCGTGTCTATATGGGCGGAGAGTGTTATATGCATCTAGGATAATGCATTGCACGTTCTTCCTGAAATTGATGGGCGTGAAGCATTGCATGAGAATTGGGCAAACAAAAAATGAAAATGTTTACGTAAATATTTGTTTGCATTCAATTTGAAAATAAAATAAGGCGAGAGTAGTCATAAATTTCAGAGCTTTTCAAACCGATAAAGTGTATCTTTTTCCCCGCCAATGTTACTGCTGCCGCCGTCGCATGGTAGGATTGTTTGTTTGTCTCCTCGTATATTTTTGTTGGAGTCCTGAAGTGTGTCCTGAATTAAAGAGAAATGAATTCGTTTAACGAGGATATAAAACTGCAGTAAAATAAAGTTTTAATTTTGAAACATAAAAGTGATGCTTGAAAATGGAGACGACCAAGAGGACACGGTGTGCTTGATTTTGGAAATGCAGTTAGGGACTTAGGTAAGATCATTTTCGGAGGATTTATAGACAATGAAATTAGGTATTGCTGTCGACAGAATGGGAGCGTGGAGGGAACTGATTATACAGAGAAGATTTGTCGGAGAATCACTTGAAATGTTGGGTTCAGTGGAGTTTTATAGTTTCATCAGTAAGCCAGACGGCGGCAGTAGGTAAGTACCTATCAGCTGTTAAGTTGAAATGTGATTGCTTGGGTAATTTAGTCAGCTGATACATGGAGCTCATTCCTCCAAGGATTCCAGTAATAAAATATGCACAAGAGTGTAAGGTTGGCTGATATCTCCATGAGGATTGCTATAGGTTGCAGTAGCTAATTTTCTTTTTTATTTATTTATTTATTTATTTATTTATTAATCTACTAGCATAGCTTACAGATTATGCAACAATAAAAATAAAAATAGAAAATAAAAATAAAAAAAAACTTAAATAAGTGGATAATAAGTGGATTAATATAACAATTTATAAATGTAAATACAAACTAAATAAGAAAAACGATAACAGATATTAGATCCTCAGTAAAGCAAACAAGATGTTTTTAAATTGGTCCCTGGAATAATGAAAATCTATGTGTCTACTTACTTTATTAAAAGACGCAAGAGCTCTTGTGATTGGCTTATTTCGGCCATAGTTTGTTCTATGTCTCAATTGAAAAAAAACGTTCCGTGTTCTTATACACCTTTCGAGTGCATAAATAGGAACTCTATATAAAAACGGGCAGGGCTATTTATGTGGAAACACATAACGTCTCTAGCGAACAAGATATCGTGGGCATACCTTCTTCTGTTTAGGGGCAATATGCCCAGTAATTGACATCGTACACTATACGAAGGTTCAAAGTTCCAACGCATTTTAAAAAATATGAATTTGGTAAAACGTCTCTGTACCCTCTCAATTCGATCTGAATGGCTTTCATAGATTGGATTCCATACAATATCGGCATATTCGAGTATTGATCTAACCAGGGATATGAATAAAGATAGGAGAGTATGAGGATCAGTAAAATCTTTTGAATTCCTTTTAATAAATCCAACTAGCGAACTAGCTTTGGCGACTATGTATTCAACATGAGGAAAATAGATAAGTTTGGTGTCCATAATGACACCAAGATCCTTGATTAGACTGACTCTTTTCAAACACAACGTTTCAAGACAATAGGCGTGAGAATAATACGTCTGTGATTTTGAAAAAGAAATAGCCATGCATTTTTGTATATTTAAATTTAAACAATTTTGTATGCACCAGTTATGTAAATTATCAAGGTCGAGCTGAATCTTACTACAATCATTTGCTAGCTTTATCTTCAGGAATAGCTTATGATCGTCTGCATACAAAAAGCATTGGCAGAATTTTATGCATTGAAAAATATCGTCAATAAAAATTATGAAAAGCAGGGGACCCAAATGACTACCTTGCGGGACACCATACACATGAAATGGTTCTGGAGTAGCAGTTATCCAGGTAAATCTTTTGGACCCTACCTACTAAAAATGATGAAATCCACATAAGCATTGCCGAGTGAAAACCAAACTGTTCTAGTTTCTTTAATAAAACGTTATGATTTACGGAATCAAAGGCTTTACTAAAATCAGTGTATATAGCATCTACCTGGCATCCACTTTCAACAGCATTTATAACGTAAGACGTAAAATGAACCAAATTAGATGTCGTCGAGCGACCGGAAACAAAACCATGCTGAAATTGAGATATGTGCTCTTTCACATGGAACTCCAATTTCTTCTTAACAATGCTTTCGAAGAGCTTTGGTATAGCAGACTGTTTGCAAATTCCTCGGTAATTTTCAACATCATTCTTTGACCCAGATCTGAAAATAGGAACAAGATATGAAATTTTCCAGTCTTCGAGGAATATGCCAGAAGAAAGGGATACATTAAAAATTGTATGAAGGGGTTTACACAATGATTCACTAAAATTTCTTAATACAATAGCCGGAATACCATCTTCTTCAGGTTTAGAATTTGGCTTGGTACTGCAAGCTGCTGACTGGATATCACTGACTTCTAAAACTAGGAGGCCAATGTCAATTTTCGACCTCGAATTCGCGTTAAAACTTATTGGTGCATTACAATTTGAGTAAACGGTTTCAAAAAACTTCGCAATAAGCTCAACTGTTCCTTGAGCATCATTGGAATAAATATTTTTATACGTCATTGTTTTGGGCAGACCAGTTTACTCCTTTTATGCTTTATAAATGACCAAAAATACTTAGACTCTCGCCTTAATTTATTTTCTACACTACATACATATTTACTGTGTAGAAATTTGCACAAGATATTGAACTAATTACGTAGCATACAAAACAGTTCTTTATCAGTTTCGTTACCGGAAATTTTTAAACATTTATAAGCTTTGTTTCTTAAATTCTTTAAGTGTAGAAGGCGCCCATTATACCATGGAGGTTTGGAACTGTTTTTCTTCAACATACGTAGAACAAACATAGAAAATCCAGACTTCAGAATAGAAATAAAGCGACTGTACATTTCACTGAGACATAGATTTTCAAATTCCCGATCCCAGTTAAACGAATTCAAACCAGCATAATTGCATTTTAAAAATTCAAAGGATGTAGATAGCTTTATCTTGATTTCAGAACGAATTGGCTATTTAATGGAGGATTTAAAAGCTTCTTGTTGATCACTCTACGCATTGGATATGAATTAAACAGTTCTCTGTATCCAGTTTTAATTTCGTCCGACAGTACATATGACAAGCAAAGTTCAAAGCTAATGCTGCAGTATGGCGTATGCATTTTTCTTTTATAAATTGTAAGGAAAATTGTTTGGGGAAGGGGAATTTTCAAAAGAAACTCCGATTTTAACGACTTCGCTTACTAATATTTACGAGCAAGTTACAAACAAAGTGCCTGTTCAGACAGTTCGCTTTGATTTTCACTTTGACACACTCTAAAGCAAACGTATGTTTAGAAAATTTGCTAAGTCCAGTCGCTGCTTCCTTTGACCTCTCTTTCTCTTCAAAGTATTTCATCAAGAAAACGAACAATGTAAGCAGGCCAGTGCCATAATTTTTACTACAACAGTAGTGCTTTTATTATTCTATACTATTGAACATACTTATATTATTCTTCTTGCACAACACAGGTGCAAGTACGTACGACCTAGCCCTACCTTAACCTACATTTAAAAGTGTGGGCTTTTTAATGCAATTGCAAGACGCAAGGGATAGAAAGATAGATATGTTTTGTAGCAGCTTGAAACTCAATAGATTTTTGTATAAATGAAAAGATATGTATGAGTGCAAGAAGGTGCGATCCAGTCATGCACTTTATTTTTACAATGTGAACTTTATTTTATGATCTTGATAAACCTGATTATGTAAACGGCACCACCGGGTCCATTTTACCCGCATAATTTCCACATTTTCCATTTCCAAATGCCCCTTCTTTCTTAATACTGTATGTGGGCGCCGTGGCGTAAGTGGTTAGTGTGTCGGATCACTACGCATGAGGTTCCAAGTTCGAATCCCAGAAAAACACCAAAAAGATTTTTCACGGTCCCACCTCTCGCGAGCATCTGACAAACATCCGAGAGTATTGTTGTCACGAAAAAGCTTCTCAAATCGCCGTTCGGATTCGGCATTAAACTGTAGGTCCCTTTCATTCGTGTGAAAAATATAACGCACACAACATGAGTGGTTGCGAGAAGCTAGGCCCTGGCACTTTAAAGAGCTTTTGCGCCAAATATTTATTTTTGTTTTATTTGTTAATACTGTATTCCTGGCAACTCCTTTTTCCACTATGTGTAAGCAGAGCACTATCACTATATCCAGGATAGTTCTTGCACTTAGGAATTTCTTCGTTGTGTAAAGCTTGCTATTTCATTTTATGCAGCTGTCATTATGACTACTGTGGGACTCTTAGACTAATCTGCATGGTTTCCTAAAGCATTTCTTGAAATTTCCCTCTTACACTTGTGATATGTCGCTGGTATATTCTTGATGGCTTGTGCCGATATCTCTTATGCTTCGAAGCAGTTTGACTATAAATAGACTCCGAACTAGTAGTGAAAGGACTCTTCCTATAGTTGTGGTTATTGAGATAATTTCCGGTTAACTTCTAGCCTCAGGTATAATCATTATTTTTCGAGGCCTAGGGTGATTGCTTTATAAGAGCTGTTGTCTGAGACTCTGATACTTATAAACCTGAGTCTCCAGCCGAAGTGTGGCCCAAAGTTTATCGAGCTATGTTTGCTTTATAACACAGTAAAATGTTACAATGTCAATACGTAACTGTCAATGTCAATATGTAACTTTCTTCTCATTACAATAGAAAAAGAACTGGTCTCATGGTCCAGTGAATCAAAAATCGAAAGCGATAACTTTATTGAAAGCCTCACCATAAAAATATCGATCAATCGATGGAGCTTACAATCTACGTTATAAAATTTAGCGTGAAATAGTATTGCCGCACTACCATCCAGTGTTATTATCTCACTTCAACTCAATAGAGCACTTGTAGTTGATTTTAAAACAGAGCGTCAGGAAACACCCGATACTATCAAAATAAAGGCTAATCTCAGTCTTAAGGGAAGTGTGGTTAAAAATTCAATAAGCCATACCAAAACCAGGTCAGCAGCGCACAGTGGTCCAAAATACCATTCTACCTGAACAAAATTATTTTATTATGCCAAACTTTTCGTTTGCATTTGTACCTTAAAATAAATAGTTGTTTTTTTTTTTTTATTATACATATACGAAATTTTTCAATAAATAAGTTAATACTAGAAAACCACTTTGTTTGAAAATTGTCGGTTATTATATTTTTTTTTAATTCATTAATTCCATAAATCTTATCAATAATAATAAATTTACTAGTTAACAAATAAATAAAAATAAATTTTTAAGCTAAAAAAATAATAAATTAATATTTAATTTGATACAGATCTATATGGTACATATAACTCAAAACTGCATTCTTCTTCTTTCTCAGAGTCTAATTCAGCACTTCCTGAAGATTTTGAGGAATTTCAAGTAAATCGATCACATCCGGTGTTAAAGTAGACATCTTCTTGCTTGGTGTTTGGCGGTTAAAGCTCACTAGAGGATCTGATGAAACGAGGAGCATGAGAAACAAATTTTGCACTGTGCTTCTTTTGTTTATTTTTCTTGTATGGTGTTCACGAAAATATTTGCAGTCCTTGTTTCTTGCTTCCTGTGCTTCCTCGGTTAATTGTCCAATAGGGACAATCGAATTCGGCACCACGCCTGGCCCATGAATTAGTATCTTGTGCACAGTCACAGGCATATAGTGCCATGGGTAAATACTAACATACAATTCTGCGGTTTTCTTACAGTGGCTAGTAAACTTTTCAATGTTGATCTCAAAACCGCTAGACATTATGTGCAGTATTGTAAGCTCAACATTCAGCCCTGTTATGGAAGCTTCGAAATTTGTCCTGAATGAATGAATGAATTTTGTTCATGGACAATTCTCTTTTCGAATCAACTGATACGCATGTTTGGATAATTTAGCATCCAAAATAAATGCTAGCGCTTCTTCGGTTGAATAAGGCTTCAATTCTATGGACCGTGATTGTAATACCCGTTTTGTTTCGTAGCTTTCCCAGGAGAACCTGAAACTGCTTGCTCCGTCCTTCATTCCAACTGCACGTAAATTTGTTTCTGGTGCATAAACTAATTCAGAGGAATCAGTTGAATTTAACAAATATTGCACTCTGCGCCTCTCAGTTCTTTCACTTGCAGCACTAAATTCCTTTCAAGGTCTGCCTGTAGTTGAGATATTTGATAAGCCAGGCTCTGTTTCAGTGGCATGCACATAAACTTTAAGGACTGGTAACACTATATTTTCACTCGGCCACGATTTAACACTGTAGGCTTAAGTAAATTTAGGTTTTTATTCGCGTTTATCAAATGTTAGAGTGTTATATAAAATGTATCACAATAAATTTTTAACAACTAATATATTCCATTCATTTACGTTTTTAGATAGCACTTACTTTCAGTAACAAATTCTACAATTAAATTCCACTCAAATCACTCTGGAAAACTTAGCACATGTACTTACTTGTGACTGTTTGATTTTGCTTACATTATTCTTTGCAGCTTTGCTAGTACCATTATTTTTACACAGTTGCCCAAAATACTTTGTCTCATTATGAATTGACCATTTTTGAACATATTAATAATTTTTTTTTATTTGAAGCAACAAAAAATTTGAATTTTGTCCAGCTGGGTTGCCATTTTGGACCACCGTGCAGCGTAACATCAAAAAGTGAATCTTTAGGCAAAGAAGGGCTATGAAAAGCGCACTAATACTTTTTTTTGTTTTATTGTTATAGGAAATAAAAAAATTTCCAACTTGTATTAAATATCTTTCACTTCTTTCTTATACACAAAAATGTAGAGTGCTCAGCACTTTTGCTCATTGATGCTGTATCCAGAGTAAAAGAAATGCAAAGTTTTTCCTCAATTCCAAAGTTGTATCCATCAACTCATAGGATTTTTTAAAACTCTTAGCATATTTCCAATTGGATGCCATTAAATATGTGTTTTTCTTTTTGAGAAATGACTTGAGGTAATTATCTCAGAACAATGTCGTAAGTTAGGTACCTACAGTCTTTTGAACCAAAAAATAAAAAGAACGAATACCAATAGGAATAAAAAAAAAACCTTCTCCTTTACCATATTAATAGTATCCTCAATAAAAAAAAAACCCTGTGAGGTAAAATTTAATATTTTTTTCCAGCTTATACCAAACGCCCCCAAAATAGCCTCTATAAGCCCGACAAACGAAAAAAAAATCAACAAAATCTAAAGCCAGGCAAGAAATGCCTAATTAAATCCTTCATCTCCTGTGCTTTCACTTTCCGCTTCGTATTTTTATATGTTCACAGAAATTTTTCACTCATTTTCATATTTAATTTTGCGAATTTGTATGCATCGCCGGGTGTATCCTGCCAGATTGTGTTGACTGCTTCCTTTTTGTTTTTTGCTTCTTTCTTCCTGTTCACTTCCGTTTTTCTCTAAATTGTGTTGCCCGTCGTCTTTGTGCATGTACCTCCAGGAAAATGGATACAGAGAGAAAAAAATGATTCCATGCTAGACATCGGTGAAATGAATATTCACCTATGCATCTGTTTACCTATACCGCCATACAGTTCTTTTATTAAGATTTAGTGAATGTAATTTTTTGTTTGTATCCTTTTTGTACAAGGGTTCGTCTAAAAGCGAGCAGATATGTTTATTTTAAATTTATTTTCATCAAATCCCGGGAGCGAAAAAGGTGAAAAAACGAGACCTATTCCATGGTGCTGCATGGTTATGAATACCTAACCGATTTTATTTCATTATTTCGGTAGCAATAAAGGATTTTTTTTCCTCTGACAGCAAAATTCTATGAAAATATCAAGCGCTCGTTAGGGGATATTCAACACTCGCTGGGAGCAATTTAAGGATGAACATGATTTTTTATATGAACAGAGATTTGTAGATAAATTTCGGTTGTTGCCTGAGGAGAGACCTGCAAATTAATATTTGTTATTTTATATTGCTGTGGATTTTTGCAAACGATACTTTTATGTGTAAAAAATGCAGAATATGTCAGTTACAATATGTACTCGTATTTAAATACAAAATATAAAAGAAATAACTTTGAAGCAAGCTACCATAGTACCTCTTTTCGAAATGGAATGAAATGAAAACTAGGTGGAAACCATAACTATGGATATACATAGTTGTTATAGCAAAAAAATCAAAAATTTCGAAAGCGTAGTACGAGAGTAAAAGTTGTCGAACAATGAATGTACGAGTACTCGTATCTATTCCGACTAATTTTATTAAATTTTTTTATAGTTTTTGCGCACTCAAATGGTTATAAATGCGCTTAAAATGTTTTACATAGCAGCAGTTGTAACAGATAGAGAGAGAGAAAGATTGGTGTAATGGTTGGAAAGTATTTTAGGTTTTAGAAAAACCTCGGTAGTGGTGTCACGATAACTGGGAAGATTGGCTTTTTTATTTTGTCTTTGCTTCGGATTCACAGTATTCTATTCTTTCGACCACCTGATATAATATGCAAATCAATCACTAAACAGAGTGAACAATTTTTCCAGCCATATCACTAACTTACTGCCAGTGTTACGCTCTTGCAAAATTTCACACAAGCTTTCGCAGTTGATCGGGCTGACTCCTAATATTATGTTATAGGTATTCCATAAGATATAAATAAATAAATGCTTGCTGACACAACTATTTAAGCCATGAATAGCTTGCGCGGCAATCGATGATGTTACCACTGCATCATCACCACCCCCAATCGCTAAATAAAATTAATGAAGGAAATAATTCCTGATGGTATCCATCAAAAAGTGAGTTGTAGAAACGTGCACTCCCCATCTCATCAGCAATGACATCTACGTTCATATTTGACCCAGGCGCGTTAGTTTTGGGTGTGGACCTGACATTTTCTGTGTTATTTTGGAATTTTGTGCTCTAAGCACTCGTGCCCGATTTTTGTTATTCTAATTGTGCTTTGCTGCTTACACCCCTTTCCTCCATTGGCCGCTTATTCATAAGATGGGCCAGAATGTGGCCTGAAAGGAAAGGGTAATATTCATCACATCCCACACTCCTCCTCGAAACAACACATGGTTCGCTCGGATCGGAATATAGTTTCTGAGATACGATCCCGTTTGGGAATACGTGGGTTTGCTTTGCGGATGCAGTTCACGATATCCGGCTTCCATACATACCGGACCGATACTGGCACACACTTTATTCTTCCTTTTCAAAACGGAACAAAGATGACGGCGCTTTGAATTCCAGTTCGTAGTGAAAAATATAAAACCAGTTATAACTTCCTAATAGAGTTGGGCTATGTAGTGAATTTATGTTCACAGCTATAACCGTGAATGTGATTTTTTTTTTACTGTGGATGTGAATGTAAGGGAGTGATTTTTTTTTATGAATAAAAAATGCTTTGGAAAGAAAATCAAAATACCATAATTAAAGTATTAATTAGTTTTAGTTTTAACACAATAATAAGAAAAATCCATGGTCGTGAAAAAAATATTATGAATCAGAAGCAAGGACAAAATAACAAAAACCTGCCCAGTTATCTGACGCCACTTCAACTTAAATGCAACTAAGCCTCAAATAACTGAGTTTCAAACCACTACACCAAATTTTTCTATCTCTCTGTCTATCCTTTGCAACGCCTGCACTATGTATCATCATTTCAAGAGTATTCATAACCCCTTGAGTGTGCGCAAACTATAAAAAAAAAGAAGAACTTGCCCCAGAAACTAATGACACCAAAGGAAGCTTGATTTCCATATGCCTTTTCAAATTGGATGTGCTGGTTTTGTGCGCTAATTGCGCCTGGCACAAATTTTAATTAAAAGTATTTTTTTTTTAGGTACGCGCACTCATAGACACCATACAAATACTCCCTATTCACATCAGCATTCAGTGTTTACACATTTTCGTTTGCCGTTCATCGTTTATCTCTCGTCGTTTGTCGTTCGCCGTTCGTCGTTCCTTATTCACGTTTTAACCATTCTCATTTATTTTTGATTTGTTCAGAGGATGCGTGTGTGTGTGTGATGTGAATTTTCACTCTTCTTCTTCTTCTTCCTATTTCGGCGAGGTTATGATCCGAAAACAAAAGATCACAACCCTTCCACTTCACCGTATTTCTACTGATCCGCCTGTGGGGTTCGCCTATTTAAACTCAAAAAATATCGGCAGGCCTCCCGATTTTCGATCACTGGGTTACTAAGGCCAAACAAATGCTGGTGTCGTTGCATTTTTGTGATCCAGGTGTTTATAGGAGTGCCTCCCCTGCCTCAGGATGTCTTTGGAACGTCCATTGATATCGCCTTTTTAACAGGGTTCAAATGATCTCTTCTTTGAACGTGGCACTACTAGCTGAGCCGGTCGAACTCTATTTTTTTTAAGATGGTTTTCTTGACGTGAAGGCTTCCACGGATCTTCAAACTTCTTATTCGATAAAGCTTTGTCACTCCTGCTGTCATGCGAAGCATCTTCATCTCAGCTGCCATTAATTTACTCTCATACGTTTCGTACATCGTCCAACATTGTGAACCGTAAGTGCGGGCTGGACGCACAACTGCAGTGTAAGGCCTTCGTTCCAACTTAGGTGTAATTTTTCTGTCACAGAAGATAGCGGAGTGTTCTCGCCACTACATCCATCCTACGCTGACGCGATGGTTGACGTCGTCATCACAGGTTGTTCTGCTATTGATCATAGGTCCCAGATATTTTAACTTTTCGAGCTGTTCCATTCAAACAAATGTCTGGAATAGGACTGAGTGGATCAAAGTACGGGCAGCACAAGTTCTCTGTCTTTTTTGAACTAATGCGATACCCAGCTCCCTCCAAAACGTCCACCTACATATCAAGTGCTCGTTGCAGGGACGTAGGATCCTCACTTATGATGGCTTCATCGTCAGCAAAGAATAACTGATGTACCGTCACTTTATATTCAAGCAGTTAATCAAGGACTGTAATAAAGACCAAAAGACTTAAGACGCTTCCCTGGTGCACCCCGACTTTGATTGGGAGCTCTTCGGTTACTCCAGCGGGACATCTCACTCTTGCCTTTGGTCTTTCTTACATGTCCATGATCATCTGTACATAAATTTCTGGAACCCCTCGATGTCTTAGCGCCACTCATATCAGATCTCGTGGTTGTCTGTCGAATGCCTTTTCAAAGACAACCAATACAATATGCAAACCCTTTAAGGAATCACGATGTTTTTCCATTATAATTCTTATATTTTGGATCATCATGCATCATTTGAGCATCTGTGGTAGATTTATCCGCGACAAACCCGCACTGATCATCAGATTGCCGTTTTATTTTTCGCAGTCGACCACTTAATACCCGCTCAACGATCTTCATGGAGTGTGACA
The DNA here is from genome assembly GCA_945910035.1 of Brachypalpus laphriformis. Lineage (NCBI taxonomy): Eukaryota > Metazoa > Arthropoda > Insecta > Diptera > Syrphidae > Brachypalpus > Brachypalpus laphriformis. The sequence continues at coordinate 44,852,131 of OX246753.1, forward strand.
TGAGCTTGTTCAAACGCTGCCTATAGTTATAACAGATAACAATTATCTTCTGTGGATTTGGTAATATTACGAGTTTTTGGAGACAGCAGATTTTCAGTAAGCGGTTGTCAAAAGTAGTGTTGGAGCACGTTTTCCTACAGAATTTTGGGGACTTAAAGTAAATGAAAAACGATATCCCATTGTCTCTTTATTCTCAGTATGTATTTCTACGGGCATAAGAAGATTTCGCAAGTTTTCCAAAGCGATCACAAATGTTACTTGCATAGGATAGGTTAGGTTGAAGTGGCTGCCGGCTTAGGCATACACACTGTTCTTTGTCCTACCACGTGGATCATGTGATCCCTACTTACTCCCTATTTTGAGCTTCTGATAAGGCATATGAAACCTCTAATATCTGTGTTTTTGAGGTCGCCTAAATAGTTGTAGTAGAGAGATCCTAAATGAAGCTTCCTTCTGTGGGAGAGAGCTGGACATGTGCAAAGAAGATGATGAATGGTTTCTTCCTCTTGTTTGTCCACACAGCTTCTACAAAAATCGTTTGAAAATACGCAAAGCCTGCCTAATAGGGAAGCTACATGCCTAGTGCCTTGTGATGACACCTTTTGTACCGCCAATGTGCAATCTGTTGAGGGAAATCTAAATCTTATAACGTTGTAGATCCAGCTTGGGCCGAATCAGTTTTATCGCCAGACATGCTACTTGCGTGTTTACGCCCAATTTGTGAGGGTTCTGTTTATATAAGCGTTTATATTCTGCTTCTTATAACTAGTTGCGGGTATAATTAAACTTAAGTTGATCATTCCTTCACGAAGATAGCGTAACTGCAGGTTTCAGACAAAATCTTTTAAATTTCTTCAGCGAAGCCAGGTGCTTGTATTTAAACTTATAGATAGTTTCAGACTAGGCGTACTAAAAAGTGTGGACAGTCTAGCTTGCTTATAAGGCTCAGCAGCAAATTCTAACTCCTACGTTTTGGGGGTTATTATTATGAAAGTGTTCACCATGGTAGATGGACGATGGTCCAGTTTGACAGGTTTACTCACCTACTATGGAACCTTACAAGAGCCTCTTAGTCTGTAATCTTTAGAATTGAAATATTTTGCAATGCGAATGCCTTGCAGATGTAGTGCGGCTGAATTGCGGTTGCAGTGGAGATGCAATGTGAATGCAGCAAAATCAATAGCTATCTCGTGCCTGTTCCATATTACTATATCCCTTTATATAATAAGGATTCACTTCGTAACTATTTTCTTTTCTGATTTTGAGATCAAATGAATATTTTCTAGGCCTATCTGCCTAACTCTTCAGCTCTGATTTCTGCTTGATTATTAATCAAGAATACCATACTTTGAAAGGTACTGCTGTCATCCAGGACTTTCTATGTATAAATCTTTGATGTTCAGTCATTTACAGAAAACTCCGAAGCCGGTTCTACCCTCATTTCAAATTTGTTTTTGTTGAGTTGGATATCCCGTTCATTGATGCTGGATTATTATTCTTGTTTTCCGGGAATAAGAATGCAATGGTTCCTGTCGCTGTCTGTCTATGAATATTGATCCGTGTCCATATGAACTTGGCTTCCTTGAGACAATTCAACATTTTGGCTGGCGCTCTTGTAATATGATACTAATACATGCTATCCTTTTTTTACTGTCGCGGAGTTAGAACCGAAAATAACGGCATAATTTAAATACTGCGAAAGACACACGGTCACTCTGTTCTATTCAAGGTGGCCGCTTGACAAGAGTACATACGTGTTGAACGATGCGGGACTCAGCACATATACGTTTTATTAATTTACAACAATTCAACTCAATACACGACTAAGCAGTTTTTATTGAATTCTTCGCCATTATCTTTCGAGCGATACCAAAAAGTGATATGAGACAGACTTAGAGGACTTTCACTTTAAGCTGACAAAACAATACATTTGAATGCAAAATTTTGATTTCAAGTTCTTGTTTTTATTGTACAGAATAATCAGCTTAAGTTTTTGAATTTTCTGTTCTAAATAATTAAACTATATAACATTTTCTTTCAATTGATATATGACTTGTTGCTGTAGCTGAACTTGTGAGGCACTGTATGTATAGGAGCAATAAATTCGATGCATTAGAACTAAGAATGTCGGCAAAATATGATTATTTGTACTCATGGTATATTTTTTAGCATACGCGATTATTTACTCGTAGTTCTACAAAATAACGCTTAACTTTATGACATTTTATACCGTACATACAACCCCAATTAGACCTTCCAAATTTGCATAAATGAAGACTTAAAATCCAGTGTTAATTTAACTCTGCGACTTTGTGATTTTATGACGCACATAATTGTCCATCTGAGCAAAACAGAACTTTAAATATATTTCATACTACGTACTTCCTTAATGGTACAATAATACAATTAACGTTAAAGGAATATGCGTAATGAAGGGACTATCGTCGCTATAAACAAGGGTTTGCAAGAAGATCCAAATCTATAAATTCGTTATCAGTCACTGCAATTCACTATGTGGGACACACTACACGAAAATCTTGACCTACACCCATATAAAAGCCAGCTGGTACAGAAATCAAAGCCGCGAGCCCATCATTTGCGTTGTTCTTTCACTAGTGAACCGTTGTTTTATCGCATCAACATATTGAAATCACAATTTGGCCTTCAAAATCGTGGGATTTGACACCTCTCGATTATTTCCTGTGGGACAACCAAAAGTAGCATATAAGTAAGATTATGAGTAAGAAGGCAGAGCTCTTGGTATTTCTCAAAATTCCAGGGAAAATTCAGCCTCTAATCACATCAACAACAATATTAAAACGCCTTTCGAGGAATCACAGGAACCAGTCTAAGTCCCTAAAATTCGTATCAAGAAAGCGGAATGGTACAACCAGTTAAAGGGAGTAGAAATTTATTGTCCGAAGTCTACGCCCAAAATGCCCAAATAATTTTACTTTACACAGAGTATTTAAAATTACAAAACTTATAAATCATTTGGATAGACAGACGGTAATTTGATCTCCACATTCAGGTCAATAATACACGTGTTCTTAAAGTAATATTTCATTCACTCAATTGCATGAAAGTCATTTCATATTACATTTTTTTTCTAAAAATTCCGGAATATCACTGCAAATGTTGATACCATCTAAAAAACTGCTCCGGTATAACAAGAATAGTTTGTAGTCATATGATCTACGAGCTGAGTTTTAGTTTACCATGTAGAAATGTTGCATTACATGAGACGAAGACATAACTTCGGTAGTTTCATCCTCACAAACGCCTTTGAAGTGAAGTGAACAACATAAACAAAATATTTTCAAAGCACCACGTCGTATCCATAACATTTTTTTCCCTTCACATGTTTCAGTTAAAAAATTCTCTGTGGTTTCCCTTTTTTAAATCCACCAAAATTCATCACAAATACGGAGACAATTCTCCGCCGCAGGGGATACAAAAAAACGATAACCTCATATCCTTTTGATGACCACAATGTCCTTTTCCGGTTAACTGAATCGGAAATAATTTTAAATTACACCAAAACCCAGAAGAAAAACAGCCCCAACGCATCAACCCATCTTCCACTGGCAATATATTAAAAATTAAATTGAATTTCAAGCTGATACCACACAAATCCACCAGCCGCCCTCATGATTATCCTGCAAATGTCCTTGATAGCCGAAATTAGCAATTTACATTAGCTTAAAGTGCAAAAATGTTCAGCACTTCTCTGACAATTTAATTTTCATACCACATTTAAGAAATTAAGTCGTCAAGACCCAACGACAAGGAATAGCTGGCAACGACGATGATGATGCGAAAGGACACACAACGACTGAAGAAAGGAGACACTTGCAGTGAAACTTTGCACATTATGGCGAAGTTATTGTCGCGCGCGCGGTTTCGGAAATGGCTTGCACACCATAAAGCAACTAGCTAATATGTACAAGGAACGCAGAGGAGTACTAAACTGATTTCACGAACTTGGAATCATTTGAACTGTGAAAAATTTCAACGGACGTCTTCATGCTGTTGTTCTTGTGCAGTGCGTCGCATTGCTTTGGAGCGGCAAAAGGATTCTCGAATTTAACAAAGAATAACAAAAAAAAGTAATTTATTGGAATCGCATTGTTGATGTTTTTTTTAGTGCTATAGAATAAATATCATCAGTGGATTCTTTTCACAGTTCGTTTGTTCTCAGAAGAAAGAATAGGGATGTGTCCTTGCTGATTTGAGTAGAAAAAAAAAAAACATCATTACATCTTGAAAGCGTGAGAAGTAGAAAAGGCCACCAACTGACTTGGAAAATTCTTGAACAGTGGATGTCGCGTCAATGTCTTTGTTGGTTTATGGAAAGAAACAAATTTGCTGGCAATTTACTTAGAAATGTGTCAGGATAAAAGGGAAACGAGGACACCCGACGGGAATTGTCTGAAATTAATGAGTGGAATTATTCCATTTTTGAAATGAATTAGTGGTGGCAATTCTTGTTTATTTTTTAGTGTTGTTGGGGCCGTCAAAAAAACATCACAATCACATTCAAAGCCACTGAGGCGCGGCATTATTCAATGGCACGTGATGTTCGCTTAAGATTTTGTAATCTGTGAGTTTCGGATTGTTTTGTTTAGATGATAATGGCAATGGGCCCTTACATGCCTTAAAGGTGTGCCTTTTAATTACATACTTCATAGCCAGCGACGAAACTTTTGTGAAAGTAAGTAAATTCGGAGAAAAAGCCTAGGGCCATGGACATCTTTTGTTTGGCGCTCTGCACTGTACCAAAGGACAAGTTTCGGTTCAACTGCACATCAGCTACCTACAATCCATGGAAATACTTCAAAAATGGAAAGGACATAGCATGAGGAGTACTGTTCTTCTACGGAATGTTAAGGCAGTCGATGATTCTAGAATATGACATTTGTTCCACGAAACGAAGTTGTCACATTTTGGTTAATTAAAGCTAGGTGATTCTACCCCGGTGAGTAGGTGTCACCAGCAGGGAACACTGTCATGCTCTGTCCTAAAAAATCCGACGGTACCGCTTCGAATCAGTTTCATAGTCGCCTGTTACCCCGTAAATCTTTAGTAGCATTTAGTGACCTGTACTGAAGATGGTTCTCTAGCACCTGAGTACGAGAAAGATGATTGCTACTACTAACACTTCACACTAAACTCTGTGATGGGAGTTTTCAATATGAAAGCAAAAACAAAACCGCACTCAACATTGGAGAGGACTTTATGACACGTCAGTTGCGTGCTATTGCAGACCTAGCACGGGATGGGCTGTGTGTCAACCGTAAAGTAGGGATCAAAGACCATTTTTGAAGTCACTTCCTTAAGTTTAAAATAACAATAAGCATAAGTACAATACTAACAGGCTTACAGATCCTTCAGTATACCAATAACATTTATCTTGCTTTACTATTGACTGCGTCATCCATGAACTTCCTTACGAAGCTGACAGAGGTCTTAAAAAAGGTGTTAGCTTGCACAATGCTGATGACTTCATTGCCAGTTCTTGGTACCCAACATTGGGCCACCGTGTTGACTCCAGACAACTCATTCAGATGCCGTTTGCAGTTGTTGATCTAATTACTACAGAGTCCAGACCCTTAGGTAGATTGGTAGAAGTGGTTGTATGAACAACTATGCTGTAACTCAATTAGCGCAAAGTGTCGTTTTAATACCACAACTCAACCATTCGGATGTAAAACGGGCTTTAACTTGTAGAGAAAGGGAAAGGAATAAAAATGATTCACATATACCCCGTTGCATTGAGAAAACTGATAATGTCCCCAATGCTTATCTCCGCTAACTCTATTAGGTTGCCAAAAAAAATGTTTACCTAATGTGCGCTGTCTGGTCCTGCCTAGAGCCGGACACTTGCAAAGGAAGTGCAGGATTGTTTATTTCTCTTTAGCAACATTGCAGCTGCGACAGTGTGCATTAAATGTTATGCCTATTCTGGCCGCATGAACCCCGATGGGTCAGTGTCCACTACTAATGGCTAGAACTCTTGCAATATATGCATGGTTTCTGTTTAATAGATCTTGTGTTCTTTCCAGTAGTATTTGGGCCACATCTGCCTGGAAATGACACAGTTCAGTACCCCCTGCCATCTACTATCAGCATTTAATAGATAATGGGCAAAGACTCCTCCCTTAAGGGCCCAAAACGAGACGTTCACCGCCTTTGCTAGGAAAACATCGATGGCAGATCACCGCCTCGCTAGTTCATCAGCTCGCTCATTTCCCTTAATGTTGATGTGACCCGGCAGCCGAAGGAGACTGATCCTGAATCGATGGCCCAGAGAGGCGAGTTCTTTTTTCCACTGTTCTACTAGCCTCGAAGATGTAGTGGCAGAAATAATAGCCTTTATAGCGACCTGGGTGTCAATAAGCATAGTTATGGTATTAAGGAGTGTAGAGGTTTGCTTTTGTAGACGGGAAACCTCATGTATAGCAAGAACTTCCGCCTGGAAAAAGCTGCACGAATCAGGAAGCCGGTAAGACAGGGAAATATTGAGAAAATCAGAAAAAATCTCCGCCCCTACCCGTAGTCCATTTTTGAACCAACAGTGAAGATTGTTGTTTCGAACTCATTTGTCACTTCACATATTTCCCATTCATCTGACCATGACGTCATTTCTAAAGTTCACTGTGGGAGTTATATAGTTGGTTAGATTAGCTGGCAGATCCCATGGTAGCAGATTCAGGATGCTGTTGTGACCAAAAGGTTTGGTACACCAACATCCTGTTTCTCTTAGTCTTACCGCACTACATGATGATAAATACGTAATATGAAGATCGAGTGGTAAAAGGTGCAGGATTACGTTCAAGGCTTCTGTTGGACATGTTCTCATGCCCCCCTTTGCGCCTATAGCCGTAGTGCTTTGCACTCTGTTGATAAGTTTGATTTAATATACTTTCCTTAACACAGTCCACCAGACTAGCGATCCATAGGAAAGTATGGGACGCACTACAGCAGTGTACATCCATACGACCATAATCCGGCGAAATCCCTACTTCTTACCGAAGGTTTTGCTACAAGCATAGAACGCAGGCTTTCTTTAACCTCTGCTCAATGTTAAGCTTCAAGTACCACATCTAGGTACTTCGCACTGAAGGATAAGAAGAGTATGTATAATTAGTTGCTTAGTCGTACCTACCTACCAGACATTTAACGACTGCCCGGCTACCGATATATACTGTACGTCGTGATTATCATTGTTGGTTCTGCTTGAGCTGTCTTGAAAAATGCTGCAGACACTTTTTTTTTTTTAATAATTTGCGCGCACTCAAAGGGTTATGAATACCTTTAACATGTTTACACACAGTGCGGGCGTTGGAAAGGATGGACAGAGAGAGAGAGAGAAAGATTTTTGGTGTAGTGGTTCTTGAAGCTCAGTTGTTTATGCTTTGTCATTTGTTTATTGCTATTCTCACTATTTACTTTTAACGAGTAATTGGATCTTAGGGTTTCTAAGTAAACCCCAGCTGCTTTTCCAGCATCTATTTTTAAGCCGATAATAAAAATAGCTCGCTCCTCTATGATTATAACTTGTCGACTCTTCCAGTCAGATCTGTAAGGAATTCTAATAGCGAATCTTCTGCCGAACTTCAGCGTTAAAGTCATATAATCGGCTTCTTCTTGCTTGTTTGTAATTTCGCACTGAGGTAAGTTGTCCAGTGAAATAAAACATTGCATGGTCTCCATTGATGTTGTGGGTGCTATTCTCACAGATCCTATGATTTCAATGCAGGCCACCAAACTGTCGAACAATATTTTAGAATAGGTCTCACAACCACCGTGTATAACCAATACACAACAGCTGGTTTGAGGCCCTTTGTATTACTGAACACCCTTTTGTTTATGTGTTACATATGTTTTCCTATCGCAATCATCGATGCTAAGCAGCAAAATTGAAAATTTGCACGACAGTGAGTCGCCTTGGCGCCTCCAGGCTTTAGCCGTAAACTAAGGATTTGGTCGACTTTCAATCCCATTGGTAGTTTCAAACTTGGTTGACATAGGATCTAAGGCGCGACGTTTAGCGACGTTTAGCTGATTTTGAATAGCTGAGGCATGTAGCATCACCTTTTGCAGCTTCAGTAATCTTCTGGTTCCAGCAAAGGTCTGGAATAACATACATACCAAACATTGAAAAGCTATCAGATTCCTCAATATCAACTCCACTCATTTTCATTTCGCAGGAGATAGCACTGGATTTTGTCAAGTTGAAATCAACTCAGTTTTTCACACCCTAATTGATGAGAACATCAATATCAGGGTTGAGCTTAGTAAAAATCTGCTGTCGCTGTGACTCCACAGCTTGGGGCCCTTGCCGTGGAAACGCTAAGGAGTAGGCGAAGTCGGGAGTGTTGTCATCTGCGAAAGAAAAGATTGGATTGCATGTGATAGATAGAATTTCGTTCACAAATATGAAAAATTAGGTCGGACAGAAAACTGAACCCTGGGGAATACCAGCATTGGCTGAGAAGGTGATAGAAATGCATCCAACCAATACAGCTTATATTGACCGACTAGCTGACCAGTGCTCGCCTTGCTTCGCCCGCATTTTAGTTGACGGTTATTTAATTGTTGAAATATAATTGCCAACTGAATACAATACAGAAAATGTGTAAACTCAATTATAACTTCCCCCGTGGGAATCCCACCAGAGCATACGCAAACCCGCTTCTAACACACAACTTATTTTAAATTCATTAAAACATTCTAAAATGTGGACAAATCATGAAGTTTTGACAGCACTTTGATAATGTTTTTTTTTTTCAATTCTAACTCTAGAAGAGGTCGCACACTGAAGATCAAAACATAATCATGGGATAGCGTGCCCATATACTCACACACACATACTATTGCAACGATAGCCACTACTGCATGACAGCTGACCGTGGTCTCCACTGAAGGAAAATTGTGGGCGATGATTTGACTAATTGTTTTTAGCATTGCTCAGCTTCAGGATAACGCAGAAGGATGTTTTATACCTTAAATGAATCAGCGGCGAATTTACTAAATTCACTTTTTTATTATTTTTTTAATCCGTAGAGCCAGTACTAAGCTACGGCTGTGGAATCAATATTTACAGATGGAAAATTCTATCTCAACCCCCTTTATGCCACTTAGACCTTGAATTTCGGAAAATCCCTTCTGATCTCGCATCTAGGCAAAATAAGAAATAACTGTGCAAAATTTCAAGTACCTAGGTCTAGTAGTTTTCGAGAATCGGTGTTCACAAGGAAAAACGACTTTGCTTTTAAAGTATTTAAGATAAGATTTTTAAGATAAGATTACTTAAAAAACTCGCAATCCATGATGAAAAAATGTTTTTTGGTGATATCAAGAGCTACTCGACATTCACCGTATACGGCAAAAGCTGTGCAAAAGTTCAAACAAATATTTGCAACTGCAGCGTTTTAACGTGGAGACTTCTAACGGTAGTGTCTCTGCCATTCCTACTGTCGAGCTTGGCCTGGTTTAAGTTTCTGGGCTGTTCTTGATTTTGGGGTTGCTGTGGTAATTCCGGGGGTGGTCTCGAGTTGCTGGTAATTCTGGGGTGATTTTGAACACGGGACAAAACTGCGTATACCCTGTATCATTGGACTAGCACTTCTTGGGTGCACGTGGGGTCAGCAGCGAAATCCTGCTCGTGCAACAGAGTATTGCGCACAACTGCAACAGAGTGCAACTTTCGCATTATGTGGATGGGGAATGTTGAAAAAAGCGAAAATTCAATTATTTGGGAGTTTCATGATCTTAATTAGGGGATAATTCGGTTCTTTAGAGAGGAGACAATATTGAGTGAAATCAGCTCGTTAGGAAGAATCTGAGGGTGTAACTACTCTTCAACACCAACTACATGTCCCCCCCATTTGGAAATATAATTTTAACTTTTTTTTTTGTTGACTGAACGTAGAAATAGATGCGATGAATTTGTAATATACCTATCTCTAGGTATATTATAGTCATTAAAGCATGTTCTCATTAAGACCGTAATTGCAAATTTTTTTTTACCCAGAACTTCCACTAAGAATTTCAGTAATTTTAATGAATTTGACTTCAAATTTTCCACATACTAACCCAATAAAAATAGGACCTCCATGCAGCAATGTTTTCCTCCAACGAATATTAATTTATTCTAATTTAAAACTCAATAAATTACAATTCACCCCCCATGTTACACCCTTGTTTATATCGAAAAACAAAAAAAAAATTAAATCACGTTACCCATATCACCCACATTAAAAATTCCAGAAAAAGTTTCCACCACCTCTACCCCTGAGTTCACCCCCTACTGTTTGAAGTTCATCGTCCTTCACACCACGTTATAACTGATTACATCCAATTTACATCCCGGGCACATTGATAGTAGTCAAAAGTACCAAAAAAAAAAGGGAATTCTTCCATTATCCGATAAAAAAAAAAATCGCAAAACTTAAGAGCATCAAATATATTCGAAAAGTGCCACTGTAGGGCCAAGCGAGATGTTCATCATCTACCAATCAATTAATCTTCTTACTGTCGTCGTCAACTTATCAAAGAGGCTTCCTCTATAGAATTTGCCAATTTCAACGTGGCAAACCAGCAACCTGAAAGTAGGGAGGAACAAAGAGGACAGGAAAAAACTAGGATCGACTTCATTCATCAAAATCATAATGAATTTTAGATTCGCTCTCCTCTGGCGGATAAGACAAGTTGGGTAAAATGTGGTCAATAATAAAAGAAAAAACGAGGTTGCTTCGTAACGTTAGGCTCACCTTAGACATGGCAATCTATTCATCTTCACGCCCGCCAACAAATTTTCATTTGCAGTCATCTTTCTTTAATATTTCTTTTTAGGATTTTTTTTTTTTTTGTTCGCTCTCTCTGTTTTTGAAATTCGAATTAGGAGGATGCAGCGGCGAGAAAGGGATAGTAGTTGTACAGTATGGCTTACAAAAGGGTGTTGCCTGCGTTTCAAAAACGTACTATGCTTGCCACATGTATTTGGCATTTTCTCAGCTTCGGAATAAAATCAGGTGTGGCTCTGAATCTTTAGCGATAAATATTCAAAGTAATTAAATTGATTTCATTGACATCGCTGAATTCGTTCAGATAACTTCTTGATATTGTATCCAGATATTTCATACGTTATTGTAACGAGATGGTACAATTCTAAGACTTAAACTGTGCAACAGTAAAGATTCGATCAAAATTCATTCAGTGGTTTTTATGTGATGCGCGGAAAACCAACAAAGCCCTAGAGCTTTATTATACGTATATTATGTATGTATGCAAATTTAGGAAAGATATTTAAGTAAACTAAATATCTGATAATTCGTACGAACTATTATAGATTGTGTGCGTTGTCTTCTTTGTTCTCATTAGTTGAGCCTTTTGGACCCAGAGACATATGTGTTGATCTTGCAGACGTCAGGACCTACCAGTTCAGTAAAAGAAAGTATACTGGATAAAATAAGACAATGTGAGTAATGGCGTTCTTCTTCTCCTCGTCTCTCACACTGTTCCTTATCAGGAAACATCGTTTAAAGGTGCAATGATAATTTATTTCTTTTAACCTTGATCAGATCTCCCTAAAAGTAAAACATTTCTTTCTCTCATAGCTTTAGGTGGAAATTAATAAGCGTAGATGGAACCTCACTATTTGCAATGAGAATCTGACTGACACCCTTATTTGGGTCATTTGCTTTTTAGTTCTCTAGAATATTAATATGGCTAGGGACCCAGAGTATGGGTAGGCAGCATCTGTCTGCGTTAATAGATCTACAGCAAATTTGATGTTGTCGTTGGCGTTTTGAAAGCCATCATTTCTGTCCGACTATGTATAATGTACATATAGGTACAATCTTCTTCTCCTTCCTATTTGGCGAGATTATGATCTAAAAACAAGAGACCATAACCCTCTCACTTCACCGCATTTCTACTAATCTGCCTGTGGGGTACGCCTATTTGACCTCAGAAAATATCAGTAGGCCTCCCGATTTTGAATGTTACTGAGGCCAATCAAGTGCTGGTGTCGTTGCATTTGTGTGATCCAGATGTTTTTAGGCCTGCCTACCCTGCCTCGCGATGTCTTTGGAACGTTCATTCTCATATTGCCTTTTTAATAGGGTTCAAATGATCTCTTCTTTGAACGTGACAATACCAGCTGAGCAGGTCGCGCTCTATCTTTGTACGATGGTTTCCTTGACGTAAAGATTTCCACGGATTTTCGAGCTTCTTATTCGATTAAGCTTTGTTACTCTCGCTGTCATGCGAAGCATCTTCATTTCAGCTGCCGTTAATTTACTCTCATACTTCTTGTACATCGTCCAACATTGTGAACCGTATGTGAGCGCTAGACGAACAACTGCGGTGTAGAGCCTTCCTTTCAACTTAGGGGGAATTTTTCGTTCACAGAAGATAGCGGAGTTTTCTCGCCACTTCATCCACCCTACGCGATGATTGATGTCGTCATCACAGGTTGTTTTGCCATTGATCATAGATCCAAGATATTTGAACCTTAACCCTAGAAAGATAACCTTATTTTATAGTACTGAAAAGATAAACATGCGCCCGGGAGGCGCACAATTTAAAAAAACCGATTTATTTTACAAATTTAAATAATTATTCTTTTTTTTTATAACTTCAATGAATTGTTACATTATTAATAAGTAAATAAAACACAAATATATACTATTATTTTTTATTTATAAGAAAGTTATGTAGGTTTTTATACGCGCGTCGGTTAACAGATGTCAGCAATATATCTGTATCGCGGGCGCCTCCGAGGCGCACGTTATTTTTCTAAGGTTAAGCACTTGGAAAGCACTGTTCCATTCACAAAAATGTCGGAATAGCCCTGAGTGGATCAGAGAACGGGCAGCACAAGTACTCTGTCTTTTTTTAACTAATGCGCTACCCATTTCTCTTCAAAACGTCCACCCACACATCAAGTGCTCGTTGCAAGGACGAAGAATCCTCACTTATGATGGTTTCATCGTCAGTAAAGAATAATTGGTGTACCTTGGGCTCCGTCACTTTACCGTCAAGCAGATAATCAAGGACTGCAATAATTAGCAAAGGCGCTTCCCTGGTGCACCCCGAATTTGATTTGGAACTCTTCGATTACTCCAGCAGGAAATCTTACTCTTGTTTTTGCTCCTTCCTACATATCCATGATCATCTATATATAGGTTTCTGGAACCCCTCGATATCTTAGCGCCACCCATATCAGATCTCGTCGTTGTCTGTCGAATGCATTTTCAAAGTCAACCTATATTTATTTATTTATAAACTTAAAACTAAAAAATAATTTAAAATACTAATTACCTGGCTTTTAGCTAATAACTTAAAACTAAACTTAAAACTAACAGAAAAAACAGGCTGAAAGAAATCATGAAGAGGTGTAAAGGTAGCTTCTGATGGTGGATCTGCTGAGGTATGTGTTATCCGCCTTCTTCGCCAAAAGCAACATTCAAGACATGGGTTCAAAGTGACCGTAGTTCATGCGAGACGAAAGAGGGTTACAGACTTAAGGTTGCAAGGTTTAATATTTAGGTAGATCGTTTAAAGTAGAGTGGGAAAATTGAAAGTACCGGCTAATAACTACTGCACGAAGAGTATGTCGGCCATTTGGCGGTGTTTTTCCAGAGTTTGTAAGCTGATCAGTTTCAGCCGATCTACATATCGGGGCTAGTTATATCTGTCAGCATAGAAGAGACCACGTAGGGTAAAGCGGACCAACCTACACTGCATAGTTTCAATTCTGAAAAAATCGTATTTTGGTAGGGGATTCAGACTTGGCTGGTATTCGAAGAGGGACCCGGCAAAGGTGACATAAGGGATTTAGTCACAAAGGAATTCAAGAATTCTTTGGACCAGCGTTTGATAAAACCGAGGGTGGAATTGGCTTTACTGATAATATGATCAATATATGAACGGAAGTTGAGCTCGTTGTCGTAGATAATGCCTAGATCGCAGATAGAATTGGCTAAAGGAACGGGTTTGTTATGGAAATATTTGGTCCTAGCGGGTGGAAGAAGACGCTTACATATAAAGGTTATAGACTTACAGATACTGATATTCAGATCGGCTTACAGTAAGACTGCATATGATGGGAAAGAAAGTATCTTAAAGATTTGTTAATCACCCGCGTGCATAGATAGATCAGAATCCATTAATATGAGACCAACATTGCTTATTGTTAAGACAAAGGTCTGTAGTCCAAGTTGAATACCTTCAGAAACCCCAGAGGTGGCATTAATGGGGTTGAGCACTAGACATCTGATTGCACCACATTGTGTACATTCAACACCAGGCTGATACTTATTACAGAAATCCGAAATCGTTTGCTTAATTTGAGTAGGAAAAGAGTATTTTACTTTATGTATTACAATCGAAAGTATCCAGAAAATTAAAAACTTTATTTTGCTTGAGGCACATAACCAACAATTGCACAAAATGGGGTGTAGGTATCTTAAGTGGCTTCGTTGTCAGACTCAGAACCATCGGGATTTCTTGTCAAAAACTCCATTGTTTAATGTTGAACGTGTTTGTATGAAACCTGGTTTAACCCATCAACATGCTGGCATCCAGAAAATGAAATTAAATTTTATATGTTCTTGTAAAGTTCTAATGAACTCTGAGCTTAGCATAGGAATAAGGAGACTCTATAGCCACGAAAACATTGTGATATTCAAAAGTTTGAGAGAAAGGCCTTGCTAAGATAGCTGTCATACTTCCTTAGAATCAAGTCATTCTCTGTCTAATGGGAATTGTATGCATACATTTGTCCACGTTCAGCTTCAATGACCGATTTTTCATTATGTACGAGTATCCTCCAGGAATGCTCTAAGAATACTATAGGTGCTATGACATTTCTTATGTATGAAGCAGATCAGCGGACATGCTCATTTGCCAAGCTATCCTAGACTTTAACTCTTCATAATTTGCCTAATAATAGGTTAGGTTAAGTTCGAGTGGCTCAATGCGCTTTGCCCAGAAATACACTAAGGCCAATGTAGGTTCGTTTTGGAGATCCCTGCTTCTGCTTTAGAACCAGTTGGAATTTCTAACGAAGTGATGGAGGTTTCTAACAGCAGCTTACCTAACTTGTCAAGAATATAACGGTTCCTTCTATTAGAATGACCCGGGCAAGTACAGAGAAGATGCATTTTTTTTTTTTTTTTCATCTGCAGCTTCTACAAAAGTCGTTAGAGGTGTCATAACTTTCTGTGTGCTTGCCCATGAGGAAGTGTCGTAACAATACCTATTATATGCTAACACACAATCTTCTGAGAGAGATGAGACAGTTAGACCACTTTTGATTTAACTTAGGCCAACTTGATATCATTTTCTCATCCAGAATATTTATCGTTGTACCATATTTTACGAAATCATAGATCCTGCTGTTGCCTGTAATACCCGTATGCCCCATCATTCATCATAGGTGAATATTGAATTGTTCAGCCAATTCCAGGACCTGCTACTAGTTCGCTGTATTGAATGCGTTACGAAAGTCCAACACAATGATAGATCAGTCATCCAGGTGTGAATCTCATTTGCAGTAAGCATATTTTAACCACAGGTATATGGAATCGACAATCAAATTGGCATCCTCCTTGCCAAACACACTGTACTCACCATAGGCGATTATGAATTATTATTATTGTACACCTTGGACATAAAGTGCCTCAACGCGCTACGCTTGTAGAGAGAATCTTTTTCACCTTTGCCATTCCTGTCGCGCAGTTATGAGCTGGGTTCCCGTGTACAGGTTAATCATTGAAGTGTGAAGAAAGGCATTTAAAGAGGATGAGAGGTTGGCGTTAAAGGACTCAAAGCGATGATGGGTGGGTGGCGGCAGGTCTTCTTTCCTGTTGGTGTCTTCGTTATTCTCTTTGTGTGAGCCACGAAAATCATAAAAAGGAAAATCTGCTTTGCACGTTCCAATAATAAAAGTAATGAAAGGACCATAAAGAGTCCTCGCCGTACGGTGCCGCAACTGAATCGTTGGATCGTGTTTAATGGACTTCTGCGGCCGAAATTGATAATAATTCTCTTTTTAGCTGCCTCTGTCTTCGTTCCGTTGTATTGCTGTGTTATTAAGTTGTTGTTGTTTTTTTTTTTTTTCTCTTTCTTCGCTCCTTATGTCTATGTTTCGTGTACAGGTAGCGAAACAGATACAGTGAAATGGGTGCGGGCGAGTGTGGTGGGATTTGTAAGAATTTCACCAAATCTGACTTAAATTGAATTAGAAGTTCTTTGGATGGATTTAGGAATTTCTCTTTCGGTGTGTTGGTGGTGGTGGTGGTCTGGATTGCCAATTGTTTCGGTTTTCGTTTTTATGGCGGTTTAATTTTATTTTTATTGTTGCCTTGAATGGAATTTGGAAAGTTTTGGTTAAATGCTTCGAAACCGTAAGGCTCATCCTTTTATTGTTATATTTTAATAAAACGCTGTAAAAAAGAATCTTCTTCTTTTTTTTAGAAAAATGCCAAGGAATAAAAGGGAAAAGTAATAATCTGAATGGTTTTTCATCAGTGCAGAATGGTTGGTATAACTTCATTTATCGGCTTTTGAACCCCGAATAAAATTTTAGTCGAGCAATAGGCCTGGAAAGCATAAGGATGTGTTCCATTTCATGTCGATATGCCCTCTATTAGGCGAAATAAGAATACAGATTTTCGGCAGCACTGCGATTTCTACACAAAGTTCGTTGGAAATCTTACACGGTGTCGAAGGATAGGAGCCGCTCTACAGGTACTGCAAAAAAGCAAAGAAACATTTGTTAAGGTTTTCAACTCACCTGCTTCAATGAATTAGTATTTTTCTTTATTTTTTAAAATTGAATCTAAATTACAGGAAGCATTGGACAAAATAAAAGAATGAGCAAAGATTTGGCGAATCCCTCTGGATGAAACCAGATCCGTTCATGTAAATTTTACATACAAAAAAAAGGATGCTTACTAACATATGTAGGTGGCGCTATAGTTCAGGATGAACCTGGGCCTTAAGCAACAAACCTCTCGAACTGGGTACGAATCACGTTTACAAACGAGGCTAAGTTTTTTGGAATGATGCTCAATGCAAAGCCGAAATGGAAGTCGCACGTAAAGAAAGAACGCAAAGAGCTAGAAAATAAATACCGAGAAATGTATTGCTAACTTGGAAAATATTCCATGGATCGGAGCTCAGTAACAATCTAGCCAGGACATTATGTACATGTTACAATCTCTCCTAGAGAAATTAAGATGGTATAATTTGAAAGTTCAATATATTATTATTTTATTGAACTTACTTTTTTTTTATTTAATTACACAACACAACACAAGTCACAACTCTCGAACCTGATGGTCCTAATACTAAAAAAATGCTATGTATCAAAATACGAACTACTCACTAAAAAAGGTTAATTATACGCAAAACAAACATTCACGGTATGTGCTGAATAAAAAGGCGTAAATTGGTTTGGTGGCTTATTTGCCGCCTGTCAATCCCTGCCCTGTCAATCCCTGCCCTGCTAACCCTTTTTCTGTAATATAAACATTTCTCAGTGTCCTTTTTCTCTCTCAAAAAACAAATCTGTAGATGTGGAGAAGAACAGGATAATAACACTGCAATAGCTTTTTATTCAAAAAAAAAGAAACGGTGTATTGCGTATGAGTTTCTTTGCACGAAAGTGAGAAACTCATTCGCCAAAAAATTACAGGCAGTAGATACTACCAGGCAATTTTTTTTTTCATTTGGTTAATAAATATTTAAATTAACTTTTAAGGTCCGAACCATTGTAGAATAGCATGGTATACTAAATAAAAAACATTAAAAGGTGAAAAATTACACAAAATAAATATTATATCACTTTTTGCAATATAGTTTTTAAACCCAAATTGTGGATAAAAATCCCACTCAACTACATATAAGCACACCTTGACGGTCCTTATAATGTTTTGTTGAAAATGTTCACCCACCCTCGGCAAAAAAAAAAACTATTTATGCTAGTGTGTTCTATCCTTTTTACGATCAAAAATGTATTCAAATACAGCGGAGAGCCAATTAACCGCGAGACCCAATTAACCGGGATATTTAAAAAAAATGTTTCGTTCCCATTGAAATTTGATTAACTGGAAAAGACTTTATTATCCGGGATGCAAGCTTAAATCAAGTCAAGACGAAAACACAACACAATTGTGTTATATGTTCATTCGTGCAGATTCTTCGCACGAGTACATATGTACATTGGCTGTGTGCGTTATTGATGGAACTGTAACTGATCTATTAAAGAAAAAGTAGACTTAATTAACGAGATATATGTACAAAAAAAAAATATTTTTGTGAAAAATTCGGCTCAAAAATATGAAATCGGCGCGCAGACTGTATACTACTTGCTTAAAAATAAAACTATGATTCTGAAATTTCTTGCCAAAAGTGATTCCATCAATGTGTGTATGCAATGCAACCAGGTATTTATTTATACCTTTTTGAATTGTTGCTAATGAAATTTATTTATTTCTGTTTTGTTTTTGTTTTATTGACATAACTAGCTGACCAGTGCTTGCCTTGCTTCGCCTGCATTTTTGTTGATGGTTATTTACATATACATATTGAAATCCTACATATAATCGTCGAAATCCTACAGAACGCCGCGTGGAAGAATACTCCCAAATGTAAGAAAACGCCGGCCAGTTGCATTCAAACTTATCCGCAGGAAATAAGAGAGATGATTAAGAAGAAATGAAAAGCGCGCAAAAAATGGCAATAAACTCGGGCTCCGCAACATAAAGCACATCCTAACCGTTTGTGCAACTCACTGAAAAGATCTACTAAAAGACCTTAACAATAATGAAATGCAAACTTACCTAGAAAGCTTAACGGCAGGAAAAGATTCTAATTACTCGCTTTGGGGGGCTATAAAAGGTATTAAAAAACCTCAAACTCAAGCCGCCCTAATGAGGAAAAATCAAGACGAATGGCCCAGGCATGATAAAGAGAAAGCGCAAGTTTTTGCCACCCACCTGGAAGAAACTTTCAAACCGTTGGGTGGACAAGCTCTTATTCAAAATACGTCATATATGGTATAGCCAATAGCGTAATAAGAAATGCAATACTTACCGAAATTAAAGAAACTTAAACCAAAAAATTAAGCTTATGTTCATTATAAACGCCGCGCTTAGACTAGAATATGTTCCCAGTCAATGGAAACTCGCCGAAGTTATAATGGTCCTTAAGCCCGGAAAACCACCGAATGAAAAAACGTCTTATAGACCGATTTCGCTTCTTGCAATTATATCCAAAGTGTTCGAGAGAATATTGATTAGGGGAATACAGCATCTAATTCCGGATCATCAATTCGGATTCAGAAGTAAGCATTCTACAGTTGAACAAGTACATCGAATAACACATGTAATCGAAAAGTCACTAGAAGAAAAAAGGATTTGTTCAAGCGTATTCCTTGGAAACGAATATTCGGATTTTAAGGAAATAATGGCTGGGGTGCCGCAAGGAAGCGTTCTTGGTCTGCAAGAAGCTTTGGATAGAGTAAATGAATGGACAAAGGTTTGGCGAATCGCACTCAACGAGACCAAATCTGTTCATGTAAATTTTACTTATAAGAAAATAAATAATTTGCCGATTTCTTCAAACTCGGTTCGAATCCCGTTTGCAAACGAGGCTAAGTATCTTGGAATGACACTTGATAAAGCTGAAATGGAAACCGCACGTAAAGAAAAAACGCAAAGAACTTGATTATAAATATAGAGAAATGTATTGGTTACTTGGAAAATATTCCAAGCTTAATATAGAGAACAAACTGCTTTTACATAAGCAAGTACTAAAGCCCGTATGGACATATGGTATACAACTCTGGGGTTGTACCAAAATAACTAATATTAAAATTTTACAAACTTTTGAAAACAAAGTGCTAAGAGGTATTGTAAATGCGCCATGGTATATCAGAAATAGCGATATCCACAGAGATCTTGGCATTAAAACAATCGAAGACGAAATCAAAACTACGCGAGAAAACCGCGTCTAAACGGCGGAGCTAGCAGGAACTTCTAATGGGAAGGTCCCTGCAAAACGTCCTTATTTCGTGAAACGAACTACTGGATAAGTCGAATACTTAGTTGTAGTAAAAAAATATAAACAAGCTTGAAGGGAGGTTTTTTAGTGGGTAAGAATCCCACACTACTATGAGCACGCGCTGTCGATCCTCATAGTGTCTTGTTGAAGATTTTCACCTACCCTCGGAAAAAAAAATATTGAAATATAATTGCCAACTGAATGCAATACCGAAAATGTGTCAACTCGATTATAACTTCCCCCGTGAGATTCCCCACCAGAGCATACATAAACCCACTCAACCACTGCAGCATGACTGCTGGTAGCGGTCTCCACTGAAGGAAAATTGAAGGCGTTGATTTGATTAATTGTTTTTAGCATTGCTGAGCTTCAGGACAACGCAGAAGTATGATTTATACCTTTAATGAATCAGCGGCGAATTAACTAAATTCACTTTTTTTATTTTTTTTAAATCCGGAGAGCCAGTACTGAGCTACGGCTGTGGAATCAATAATTACCGGTGGAAAATTCAATCTCAACCCTCGTTATGCCACTTAAGACCCTGAATTTCGGAAAATCCCTTCTTATCTCGCATCTGGGCAAAATAAGGAATAACTATGCAAAATTTCAACTACCTACGTCTAGTAGTTTTCGAGATACGGTGTTCACAAAGAAAATCGACTTTGCTTTTATAGTATTTAAGCTAAATACGTTTAAGTTGACTTTTATTAATTTTCTGTTTCATAGAAAGAAATTCGTTTATCCGGGTTTCTCGATTTTTCGTGGTGAGCTTGGTCCCGACCATCCCGGTTAATCGGCTATTCACTGTAATTAAATAAATGTCAATAGGTTAGTGGAAAACTTGAACGTTTTATATGGCTTAAGGCCTACGAATTAAATGGCAATATGGACCAAACTGAGTTGCGTACATTGAAGATTCCCTTGTGTGAGCTCTTGAAGCATTCATCGTCTAATGCGTACATGAATGTAGCAGTAAATCAACTGTTTGTCAATACTGGGTCATAAGGTCTTCTCCGTGTTTTCGTAAAAAGCATAGAGAATAAGATTGCTAAGCTACCCTAAAAAAAAATGCTTTCAATTTTATCTTCCTTGCATGTCTTGTCTTGAAAAAGTCCAATAATGTGTCATTTACAACAATACACGGATGCTCGTCAAAAATGTTACATCCTGTCCCATAAAAATGTCAAAAAAGTGATCGATTTGCTTCACATACATACGTGCCCATCAAGGATTGACATCTTGAAATTTATTTATGTTAATGCCATAAATCAGTTTTAGTACCCCCTAACCACTGCTGGTGGCATAACGCGCAACTTGATGCCTAAACATTCCGAATATATGTGTCACCCAAAAAAGTAGCACCACATCAAATCTTCCATGAGGACCAATTTATTTTCATTTCGTCATCTCGAAGGCGACGTAAAAAAAAAAAAACCAAGCAGCCCTCTCATCGATAGCGACAGGAAAAAAAGACCTTTTTGCAGTTCAATATTGTATTCACAGCGGTGTGCACTCGACTAGCAAATATCCATATATATCCAATGTCAGTCGTTTTTTATTTTATTGTAAAACATTTTTCTTTAGATTCCTATGGTAACCGAAACAGGCTTATTGCGTCGTCCTGATCTGTCATAGGACTATGCTTCGTGAGAATATTCGTCGTCGTCTCTGACATAAGACACGCAACAGTCAGTCGTATACCTATACTGTAACCCTCTACTAAAGCACACATGATGTCCCATATATATGACAGGCAGGCTTATCTGTTTTTTGGCATTAAGGACTCGTCACAGGGATGCATAACGACAGCGAAATATATATTTTTTAAACATTTTACGATTCTTGAGACGTTTCTGTTGCTATCTTAGCTTTCACTCTGCCATATCCATTAAATTCAGTTTTGCACTTTTGTAAGGAACATGAGTCGTGGCACGGGGAGGGTGGAATGGAAATAATAAAAAGAAATTAGAATGACATATGATGCTGTACGTGAGTGCTTTCTTTATTTCCTTTAACAGCAGCAACACGAAACAGGAAATATGAAAATGGCTTAGCAGAAGTGAAAGTCTCTGAAAACGAAATTTTAAAGAGATTTCAGCACATTTATTGTCTGCCTGGTGGTGGTATGAGGAGCTATGAGAAATGATGACAAAATAAGAGCTGTTAGCTTGAAGTGATGCTCAGTTAAAATTGCGCGTATAAATTGCGATTTCACTTTGAATGATGGCTACGTTACCGTTCACATTCGCCTAGGATAAGTGCGATTTAACAATACCAGGGCAACACAAAGGGGTTCACTGTTTTTATCACGAAAAGGTAATGCTTATAGTATTGAGATTAAGGATGCTTTTGAAGTTTTTTTTCAAATTTACCCTTTGACTTGTAGCTTTAGATACAAAGAAGCTCAGCAATCTGTCACGGGATGTAGTTAAGACTTATTCCTCCCCGACTGTTCGTGGACAATATGACTTTCGAATATAACATCGTACGTATTTTCAATCGCAGAAAAGTTTATGTATATTCGTTTTCGCACTACTACAAAATAAAAGAAAAGGGTCTTTTAGTGAAAAGAACGAACATTTCAAAACTAATATTCATTGTTTTGTCGTCATTTCCATATTTTACATTAAGCTACAAAATTTTAAAAGTGAGAAGCTGCATAATTTATAACGTATGAGTTCCGTGATTCCGTTTGTTTTTTTTTTTTTTTTTGTTAAAACTAAAAACAAGCAAATATCTTTCAAAAACGATATAACGATATATAATAAATAAATTTTTGACGCAACAGCTCTTTAAGTGCCTGGGCCTAGCTTCTCGTAACCACTCGTGTTGTGTGCGTTATATTTTTTTCACATGAATGAAAGGGACCTACAGTTTAGGGGCGTATCCGAAAAGCAATTTGTTTTGAGAAGCTTTTTCGTGACAACTATTGGTGTGTTTTCGTGAGAACTATGCAAAGCAAAGTGAAAGCTTCTCCATAAAACGATTCTAAGTCAATCTGGTTAAAAACTTTTTTAATTGTTTGAAGATTGGTGATTGAATTGAAATTAAAGTAAAAAGTATGAAAAAGTTGTGCTTAAATGTATGAAATACTACTGAATCATTCCAGTTGAATGAAAAAGCTCTTCCCATCCATCCCAACTCATTTTCGACTGAGAAAAAAAGTTAAAGTGGTCCTAAGTCACTTTGTGTTGTTGTATTCCGTATTAAATCTTACTTCACTGAGAAGCGACGTTTCACCAAAACGCACCATATACTCTCGGATGATTGTCAGACGTTCGCGAGAGGTGAGATCGCGAAAAAACTGTTTGATGTTTTTTGGGACTCGAACTTGGAACCTCACGCGCAGGGGTCCGACGCACTAACCACTTGCGCCACGAACCCTGCTCCCTATAAAAAAATAAAAAAAATGTTAAAAAGAACTGAAACCATAACAAAGGTAAGAGAAAACTAGTCAATTTTGTCAATAATAACTGGAAAAGAAAATTTTCCTAAAACTAGTTAAGTAGATGTTGTAAGGATGAACTAAGTTTCTTTAAAACTCTTTCATGGACATTTTTGCAATCATTCGGCTTTGTTCATATCCAAAACGAACTATTAGCACTTAAGCATGAGTTTATCGAAAACATTTAAAAAAAATTATAAGTCTATGTGCGTTTAGGGCATACAAGTATTTTAACCACACTCAATCTTTACTTTAGAAAAAAAAAAAAGTTTCACAATAAGGCACTATGTTCGCAGCCCAAGATTCCGCAGCTTTTTTATTTACCGTATGGCAAGATACGAGGGTCGATAAAAAAATACCCGTGTTTGAAGACAAGTGGCGTTGCTGAGGGAAGTTGACATTACTTACTTACTTACTTACTTAGGTGGCGCTACAGTGCGTGGTGAAGCTGAACCTCAACCAACAAGCCTCTTCATTTAGCTCGATCTTTAGCTGATTACTTGCAGTTGCGCACTCTAAGTTGGTTAAGGTCCCCTTGAACTTATGCGCGCCACCTACGGTGAGGATGCACCCTACTGCGTCCTCACTCCGGATTAAATTCGAAGACTCTGCGGCCCAGAGCGTTGGTGTCCATTTGCTCTACATGTCCTTGCCATCTCAAACATCTAATACGCAATTTTTTTGTAGACGATGCCGCTGTACAGCTCGTATTGTTCGACATTGAATCTTCGCCTCCAAGACCCATCAACGCAAGCGGGACCGAATATCTTGCAAAGCGACCAAGCATATCTTCAATAAAGTCCATTTTGTTTCAGCGCCGTAAAACAGGACTGGGATAATCAGAATCTTATACATATACAGGGTATCCTTAGTTGTTCAAGATAAGACATTACTGTTGAATTGCCTAATAAGCCCAAAAAAAAGAGCGATTGGCATGAGATATTCTTCGTTTGATTTCTGTGCTGATTTCGTTCTCGGAATTTATAGCAGAGCCAAGATTGACAAAGTGACTTACTGCCTGGAAGTTGTAGCTGCCCGCTGTAACGTTCTGTCCAATTCGTCGCAGTTGATCGCCCCTTCTTGTTGACAGCATATACTTGGTTCTGCCTTCGTTCATCGCTAAATCCACTTAAGCCGATTCTGCTTCAATGCTTGCAAACCCACCGATGACAGCCCTCTGAGTTCTTCCAATTATGTCCGTATCGTCGGCATACCATATGCAATGAGTTGTACGAACTTTTGATAGATTGTGCCTCTGGCGTTGGCTTGTGAGTTCCGCACAATCCGTTCAAGTAAAATATTAAATAAGTCCAATGACAGCGCGTCACCTTGTCTAAAACCTTTTTTGACATCGAATGTCTCTGGTGAGATCATTACCGACCTTGATGGAGCAGCAAGCGTTCTCCATCATCATCTTGCATATACATATGAACAAGTTTGGGAGGGATGCCAAAATTCGACACTGATCTACATATATAACTCATCACTATAGATACTGTCATAGGGGGCCTTGACATCGATAAAGAGAGGATGAGTATCGATTTAGACTTCTTGGGTTTTCTCCAGGATCTGCCGAAGTGTGAAGATTTGATCAATGGTGGACTTTCCTGGTTTGAAACCGCATTGATAGGGGTCAATCAGGCTGCTGATTAAAGGTTTCATGCTGTCACATAGTAGGGCAGAAAAGATCTTGAATGCAATGTTGAGGAGACTGATGCTTCTATAATTGGCGCAGTTGAGAAGGTTTCCTTTGTTGTGGATTTGGCAGTCGTATCAACCCACGCACTCGCATGCACACTTCTGGAAGAATATTTAGATATTAGGTGCGTTTTTTTGTACGCGTATACCCGGTAACTCAAAAATGTACATGTTAATTACAACAACACGATAGCGTATACCCGCTTAAGTTACCGGGGACAACTATCGCCGCTAAGTCCTAAGCGGCAATAAAAACAATGCTACCAGAATTCTTTTTCTTATCCCCAATCGGTAAATTTTGAATAATTGTCAAAAATTTGAGATAAATGTGTCATTTCGTTTGGAAATTAATGTCTGGAGCAGAAAAAAGGTACGTAAAAACATGAATGAGAATTTATTTAAATAATTCTACATATTATTAGCCAACGAAAATTGTGGACTAAGGAGGAGGCTTTGGGGTTGCTCAAGTACTATTTTTCGTGAAAAAGAGAAATTGAGAATACGCGGAAGAAAAAATATACATATTCCAACCTTTTCGAGGATATGATCTCTAAGGGGCTTACCGTAACTAGTTAGTTACATGTATGTAGCTAGTCTACAACTAATCTTTCTCTCTTGCAGGATGTTAGTACAACAACAAAGGCCTGGAAGGGAAAATAACAATGTTGTTGATGGCAAGACAGCCAAAGATAACGCCAAGCAAACTCGAGCAAGTCTCTGCAATTAAAGAACAAGAAAAGGATGAAAAATAAAAAACCTAATTTTTAAAAAAAATTTCAAATTTTATTTCAAAGATATTTTATTGTATTCAATTCGACGCCTATCTGTATCTGCATTAAGTACACTCTCTGCACTTGGGTATTCAATTGTGCCCAAATCAATATTTTCTGTCAAATTGTCGATAAATAAATCATCCTTCATTTAAAGTTAAAATGTCATAAGAATGTATGTGCTGCCAGGTTTTTCTCACAAAACCGATAACCGGGGATGGTCGTTTTTTTGTGCCATTTTTGAGTTAGCGGGTATATGCGCACAACAAAATATTAAACTAGTCGCCTAAGTATCGAGTATTCAATATTGGTCTTAGGGAAATAGTATATACCTTTATATAGTACTTCTAACGATCCTTAAGTATGGTCTGCTACATCTTCGTCCTATCGATCTTGTCATTGTCCTTTGCAATAACGAGTGCTGCTGTTCAAGGTGTTGGATATTTCTTAAATTATGCAGTCAACGTTTTGATTAACACGTTAAAGTTTTCATCTACAATCAACAAAGTTACACTTTGTCTTACCTTCCGTACAACAATCATCCTAAAAAGAATAATACGTCCTTTAACGTTCAAACGTGTATGCTTATTCAAATAAACATTTCACTTCAATGTCATTCTTACATAAAGTTCTGTCTTTTCTCTAAAGTTCCAGCACAAACAATCAGCAAGAGTAAGTTAACAACAATAATTAGCGCAGAGTGCAACTTTCATTTGCTAAAAGAAAACACGCGAAACTTCTGCTCCCTAAGAGCATAAATAAGAAAGTTTCTGCCTTTCGAATCCTACATAATGTCACCTTCGCACGTGTATGCGGCATGAAATTTTTCAACAAAAATAAAAACATCCTTAAACCCGTTACCTCATAGCTCCTGTGAAACCGTCTTCTGGCATCCTTGGTGTTTCTTTAAATATAATCCACGTATCGTTTTCGTGCTTATGACAGGCGAACATGAAGTGCAGCAGAAAAAAGAACAAAAAAAACCAACGCGTGCATAAGACATTCTAGAGTATATCCTTGCTCAAGGAAGAAGAAAATTCACAAAATCGTCGTTTCACTTGTAAGAGTCGTAGAGGTGACACTTATGAAAATGTGCAATGCGACAGGAAGATATTCTATGGCACAGTGTGTCGTCCTTTTAAATAAACTTTTCTGTTTATTTGCGAGCAACTTTTTAAATAAAATTTTAGGAACGCAATTTACCCTTCTCTATCCTAGTACGTACGGCGTATCAGTATTCAAGGACACTTATGGGTGTTCTTTTTCTGATAACTCTGAAGGTTGTAATTTACTTGGTAGTTGTTTTGGTTTTATGTAAATATCTATATCACGATTTACATGGATGTAAAAAATGATATTATCTGGACCAACAGCACTCAGATTTATAGTAACATGTTTCTACACAAGGAAGTTTTATTTTTTTCCAATTCAGACAATAACGGTTTCTCCTCTTGTTTTATTTTCTTGTAGTCCAACCCCACTTAGATATGTTCATATCTCCTTTTTCTGTGCATTGCTGATCTCTTTATCTAGTCCTTTTGACTTTCGAAAACAACATTCCAATCAATTCACTTGAAAAATGTCAAAGGATCAGAGTGCATCGTTGGGATAACTCCGTTTCGATAACACTTCCAAAAATGGAATCACGTACATGAAACGTGTTTAATCCTTTGCCACACATACAGGCGCAGAATTATATATCGAAAAACTGAGAAAATTCTTTTTAACTCTATAACAAGTTGAAGGAGCCACCACTTCAATTACTTACAAGTCGTTGCCTTTAAAATTTTATCATGGGTAAAAGGAGAAGAAGAGAAATGTTTTCTTTTCCACTTAAAACAAAAAATGTGTGTATAAAGGAAAGACGACATCCTTATGAGAGTGAAGTTTCTCAATTTGTCCAATGCTGTTAGTTTTTACTTTTTTTTTTCGTCCTCTTGGTCTTTCGTTTGACCTACACAACGGTGGTATCGTTGTTCACCACCACGATCCAAACGGATCCAAGGATACTAGATTCAAGGCAGATCTATGGTTAAAGTAATTTTAGCAATTTTCTAAAATGAAATTTTTCTCCGTCTTAGAATACAGAGAATATGCATGTGCCTGTATGCCAGAGTTGGGAATATCAAATTGAAGCATGCAATTCGATGAAAGTGTTTCAAATTTAGATGGAAAAATGGGGCGATTTGGCTTGAAGAATTCTCGTCCTTTGGCATGAGAGCTACTCTCCAACGCAGTCATCTGGTAAATTTATTCCGACACACACGCAGTTGATATCTAATAGTGTGTTGTGGTCAGGTGGAATTGTTCCTAATTTCACGCTAAAATACATTCCCGCTTTCGAATTAGCGCCTGGAATAGAAATCGCTTTCGGTTAATCTCGACATGTGCAGAGGGAGAGTTAATCACGCTTCAGAAAATTCACTCGTACAATGAGAGAAAATAGAATCTATGTAGTTGGAATTAAATCTCTCTTAGTAGGACTAAAACCATTCCGACTGGATGAAAGACAAACTGATAGTGTGTCTTAAAAATAAACTGACAAGACCAGTCCTTATATAATAATAATATAACATAAAATTATAGACACATTTCGTTTTACATCATATGGTATATGAATGTACACAGACTTGACTCCGACAAAACTCCCGGTTCAGGTCATTTGCCACTCTTCTTTGCTATATGCTGTTCAAAACAGACGGAATTGAAATTATGTTTGTAAAATCCTTGATGTTCCAAACTGGTATAACAAAGCCGGAAAAGTTAAGACAATTTTAGTGTTTAGTTATTGTTCCATTACGAAAATCGTAAAAAAAAATTGTAAACGCATTTCAAAACATTTTTCATTTTACTTTTGTTCGCACAAAATCAGCAAAAACTTTAAGACTGTGGGACCGATTTCGACTATCTTTTTATCTACAGAGAGAGTTTGAAACTTTACACTTTCATTCTTCATTCACTGGGTGTTGTTTATTACTCGGTATACGTACACCGAACAACGAATAACAAAGAAGCATTCATATTATACATTTTTGTTTACTCAATTCCCTCGTATGAAAATGGATAACAACACATTCTTGTTATACAAACACGTTGTTCGGTGTTTGGGTAAAACCGTACATCGGAAATTCCAACCAGCTTTGAATTACGTACGTGTTCGTTGTTCATTCGTTCTTCGTTCGTTGTTTGGTTTTGTTATTTACACTTTCATAGTTTCGCATACTTCTCACTACGGACAACGAACACCTGATAAAAGAACGAAAGTGTAAAGCCAGCTTAAGTCAAGATGGATGAACATGCGTTGGACAGCTGCTATTCGAACGGAATGGGTATCGTTATAGGTAGACCAGACTTGGTTAGGATATCCAAGAATTGGGCTAACAATTGTGAAGTAGAGGAATTTTGTAACATAAAGGTTCAAGAGTTCCTCGGACCAACGTTTCACGAAACCGAGCAAGAGTTTGTTTGACTCTATATCGTCAATGTTATATGTCTATTTGCCTGATTTGAATAACTGAATACAGTTGTCTGTACAACTACTCGCCTACGCCGATGACATTGACATAGTGGGAAGAACTGAGCGGGCCGTCAATGGGGCATTTGCAAGCATTGAGATTGAGGCAGCGAAGATGGGTTCAGCGGTCAATGAAAGCAAATCAAAATATATCATGTCTACAAAAAAGGACACCCAACATCGGTGTCTTGGGCAAAACGTCACAATAGACAGATGTAATTTTGAGGTAGTAAAGGGCTTTGTCTACCTAGGCTCTATGGTGAGCTCCGCAAATGACATCAGTGGGGAGGTCAAACGAGGAATTACTCTTGCCAATCAGTGTTTTTATGGGCTAAGAAAGCAATTGAGTAACAATCCCTATATCGAACTATCTAGGTATGTAATTCTTAATTTTATTTTTAATCGTTTATTTTTCCACTCATACGCTAATATAATTCATAGTTCAAATAAACTTAGAACTACTCTATTATAAGTAACTGACCTGAAAAGTACTCAATACTTATATTATAATTTTTAGAAAACTTAATTTTAGTGCTTTATTTCAATCGGTACTTTTTTGTTATTTTAAAATGGTATATGATATATCAATTCTTTTTTTTTTTTCATTTCACTTTAAGGGAAAACGTGGTAAACATTTAAGAACACATATCTATTTATTTTTTTTATAAAATAAATCTAAAAAACTAAACTTAAAATACCTTACACTAAATCCCTGGCCGGACCCTGATATGTGATTTCACTGGGAAGACTAATCAAACGATAGTTAAACCAGTCAATTGGCCATTGAATGATGTGCCAGAAATCATGTATTAGGATCTGACCCTGTTTAACCTAGATGCTAAAATTTCCTAGCCCTTGCTAGCCCCAACCCAGTCAAGCCACCAATATCTCTTGCTATTCAACCTGTCGTCGTTAACTGAATTCTGCTTAGGTATGCTTACGCAGTATCTTAAATCGGCGTTTTCTTCTCCTGAGTCCATCGGCTCGTATAGGATGCGTTTATCGGTCGCCCTTCTAGCAAGATGGTAAATAAGTGGAGCGTTCAGCCAATCTGACAAGTAACCATTCACACCTAGATACAAGAATGCTTCAGGGGATATGAACCCACTCAACATTGTGCTTCGGAAATACCCAGGGTTAGGATAAAATAAACCCGATACAAGTTCGTTTTCTGTAACGCTCGCTGACCGCGTGAAATGGTTTCTCGCAAGATCCGGAATGACATTGTCGATTCTGGACACACCGGAAGCATCCAATAGTGTTTTATTAGAAAAGTAATGCCGGAAGTCGGTACTGGTCTCGGATAAGTCAAAATTGGACGAACGAACGCTTGGTAGCAAATGATGTTCACATCGGCTCTAAGATAGTTGGAGTAAAAAGGACGTTTGAGGGACATGAATACCGCTCTCGCTTTTTATAACTGCATATTTACATACGTGCATATTGTAATACAAAAACTTGTCTAACTGAACACCTAAATACTTCACCACAGTCTTTGTCTCGATGCGAAGACCATTAGAGCGCACTATTTGCAAATTTTTCCAGTTACGTCTCAAATCTGAATTACCGCGTATTACTGGGGTGCGGAACAGTATAGTTTCGCATTTTACCTCGTTTATTTTGAGCTTCCACTCTAAACATGAATGCAAAGCAAAAACAAAACAAAAATGAGTTTAAAATGAGTATAATTTAGTCAGTAAACGAAGTGGCTATAGAAAGTGAGTACGGCGAATTGATTTCGATTTCAAGCTCAATCGTAGGTGGCTTGTTCATCAAAATTGCTTGCCTTCGCTTAAATAAGCTGTGACAGCAACCTTCATGGAACAAAATAGTTTCTTTGACTTTACTTTTTCTGCGCTTTGTTTCTCAAAGATTGTTGGCATCGATAAAATTACCGCCACCTAAATTTCAGATGCTTCTACTTCAAGAAATGAGTTAAAAGTGAGTACATGTCGTTTCTTTTTAGATTTTAAAAGTGAGTACAGTAAACTCTCAAAAAACACGGCTAATATAACATCATCTATGAACGCTATCGAATCCTTCATGTCCGTTAGCATTTCCAAGATGTAGATGTTGAAGAGGAGCGGTGCTGTAACTGTGCCCTGTGGCAGACCATTAGTGACATTAAAAACTTTAGTCGTCGTGTATTGTCCATCCGTTACCACGAATGGTATGTAATTCCGTATGTAATTCCTTATCATCAAATCAAATCGGATAAAGATACCCTTGGTTACTTTGACAGAAAGTTCTTCGAGTGATCTTTGGTCCCGTCTGCATAGACGGTGAGTTGAGGAGAAGGTACAATGCCGAACTATACGGCTTATACAAGGACATCGACTTAGCCAGAGAGTTCGCATACAGCGACTAAGATGGTTGGGTCATGTAGAGCGGATGGAGCCCATAGTTCCAGCACGGAAAGTCTTCGAATCCACCCCGGATGGACGGTCAGTAGAGGACGACCTCGCGGGAGGCGGCGCAAATAAGTGGAGGGGAACCTAAACCAACTTGGCGTGCGCTGCTGGAGGCAGCTGGCTGGTAACCTGCCTGGCTGGAGGGGTTTGTTGGTTGAGACCCCCGTCCACCCCGGCCTGTAGCGTCACCTAAGTAAGTAAATAAGTAAGTAACCGTTCGCTTAAAATATGTTAACAAATTTTGTAAATAATAATAGATTTAACTTTGCACGCGAATATAAAGTATTGTTTTTATGCAGGTCCGTTAACGGATTGCGTGGTATTGGTAGTTTGCATCTTATATAATACTTCCATAATGGATACGATTAATATATATATGCATGTATGTATTTATATGTAAGCAAGCTGCTATAATTTGCTGTTAAAACTAAGCGCGGATGCCAAGAACTCATTATAGGGGGTCTTTCAATAAAGGCGCAGGTCATCAAAACTGAATAAAAAGAGCTGCATAAGAGGCCTGGCCGAAGTCTTTATGTGATATTAAAGCACATTTAACGGCATTTTGTTGTAGAAATAACATTATTCAAATGACGTCACGATTTCGTCTGTAGGAGACGATCCGAGAGACCGAGAGACATAAATCAGGATTTAAGCAATGGCTTCAGTGTCGTTCTCGGACACAGGTCAGAGACTTAACATAGTGCCGAACGGAAAAGTCCCTCAAAACCTCCGTTGAATGCTATTAATTCAAACAGGTAATTGGTCGAAGATAAGTCTTTTAGCAAAGTAAATGCATAAAGCAATTGCTCAAATCCGTATGAATGAGACTTTACTTTACTGTCCTGTAGCAAGTTTGAATATTCGAACTTAGCTTGAGATTTGATAGCAAACGGCACGTCAAAAACCGTTTATTTCGTGAAACAAACAAAATAAAACTAAATGGATGGGAGTTATTTTCACTTCTTGTGCTTTAAAGAGCATGTTTTGTTCTGTGTTTTAACTCAATCAGACTGTCAATTACTAACATAACAAAGATTTAATTTTTTCCGCATTTGAGAAAGTGCCACCGCATGCTTCCAAATTTTCAGACAAAAAATTGTGTGCCAAATAATCCACATTACGACATGTGAAGCTGCTTTTTATCATCATCAAATGATCTTGGTTTATACTGCTTTTGTTCACGAACGTTGTTTGCATTCTCAACCACAATCGACAAAAGCGGTATGGTATGCAAATTCATTTCAATTTCAATTCATGTACTTAAAAAAAATTCACGGAAACCAAAATCGCATATAAATTTGATTCAATTGATTTATCATTTATATGTAAAAAGTACGTAGCAAACACCTCTAGTCAGCCAATATTTTCCAAGCAAATGCTTAGTTTTAAGTCTTTTAATCATATCAATTTGAGCAAACGCCATTTTCGAACAGAGCAATTATTGAATTTAGTTTATTACCATACGAAAGAAAGCAAATGTTTACTTTTTCTAGCAATTGCGTCATTTTTTAGCAAAGTCAGTTTTTACTAATACATCCCATTATTTCATTCGATGTGTGGCGCGTAGGACCTACCGTCTTTAGCCTGAAACAGACGTGCATCAAAATTCGTGCAGCAAAATTAGAGAAAATTGCTTTACATGTAAATCCTATTACAAGAAAAAAAATTGTTTTAGAAATAAATTGTCACATTACACAACGAGCGCAAACTAATGCAACGAAATGTCAAAAATTTACTGCACGTCTGTTTCACATACATTACTACATGCGTCAATGCATGCGTTTTTGCTGCACATCTGTTCCACTTTTGTTGATTTTTTATTTTTTATTGAAACTACTTAATTAATGTTTTTTGAAACACTATTTCCGGCACACTTTTTAGACTTTATGTTGAGTTTAAAAAAAAAGTCCTCAAAAGTCCGACCTAAATCCAACGGGAAATTAATTCCTATATATTTGTAAATTTATACTGAAAAACTAAGGTGCGAGAACTTGCGGGAACTTTGTGCTAGAGACTTTATTTGAGGAGGTCAGCCAAATTTAATTTTTTTTCTCTCTCTCTCTCATTGGTGAAGTGCAACGCTGTGAAAAATTATAGGCTCAAGTCCAAATTTTTATTTTTATTAGAATGAGCAATAAATATTTATTTAGTATTGTAGGCGCCGTGGCGTAAATGGTTAGTGTGCCGGATCACTGCGCGTGAGGTTCCAAGTTCGAATACCAGAAAATACCAAAACGTTTTTTTCAAGGTCCCACCTCTCGCGAACGTCTCGAATAAGCTTCTCAAAACAAATTGCCTTTCGAATACGAAAAATATAACGCACACAACATGAGTGGTTGCGAGAAGCTAGGCCCTGGCACTTAAAAAGTTGTTGCGCCAAATATTTATTTTTTATTTTTTTAACTGAAAACGAATATCTGTAAAGAAGTTATTCTAGAACAGAGGAACTTGTTCCTATTACTTGTATTTCTGTAGCTTTTGATCATTTTTCTTTTCGTATTTTGTCATAGCAGTCCTAAGTCGCATAAGTTTTAGCTTCTGAATAATATAAGATATTGGTTGCGGAGCTGCGATTTTCTATAATTCGACGAAAACACAAATTTCGACCTCAAAATATTGCATATTGTTCAGCAAAACCGTACTTATAAGATATGATTAATGTTGACATACGTCTCGGTTTGACCGGGACAGTCCCGGTTTGAGGCTGCTGTCCCGGCGTCCCGGACGGTTTGGCATTTGGTACCGGTTTCTAATTTTTTCATCAAAATGTATTTTGACGTAAAAAAAAAATGCCAAACCGTCTGAAGATTTTTCTTTCATTTCCGAATTTCCGTTTTGAACTCTATCGGCATTCCTCGGTTTCCTCAGGTAAGTTTTGTTGAAAAAAAAAATACTGGTATATTTAGTGTAAAGAGTGTATTATTTGTTTTATTACGTCGCAATTTTTTAGTGGGTAGCGGTAGACCAAGGTGACTACTGCTGCAATAACTACTTTTTAAAAAAATAAATAATTGTCTCCTTTTTTACAGGTGCGAAAACCGTTTCGGAGGTTCATCTGACTTTCAATGGATAAACCACACCTCTTTGAATGGAAAGATGTAGAGAAGACTGCTGAGAAAATAAACGAGAGCCTGGGAAAAGAAGCTGTGAACACAGATAAACTATTTGATGAGCTTGTCGTTGCAAAGAAGGTCTGGAAAACTCCGACTGAACAAAATAATACGGAGCCAAAGCTTACAAGCGAAGAGATGTGGTCAAAGGTCTTCTGTCATTGCAAGGAAAATGACATTCCTGTTCCTAATATCAAACTCATTCTGGAGTATATATTCTGTCTGGCAGGAAATTCAGCTCCAGTTGAGAGAGTTTTCTCTCTCATGAACAACACTTGGAGAGATGATAGCGGTCAAATGCATGAAACAACTGTGAGAAGTCTAATTTTTTGCAAAATGAACATAGGGCTTAGTTGCAGTGACTTTCATGACAAAATAAAAAATAACAAGAAATTCCTTGAAAAGGTCCATTCCAAGAAAAAGTATCCACAGCAACAGCAATCAATGGATCAATCAGTGGACCAGGATGATGGCTAATAGTCTAATAAATACCTACTATCCTACTAAGTTACTAAGTTACTAATCTCTAATCTAGATTAAAGAATAAATACAAACACATTTTTAACTTTAAAAACTTTTTTTTTTTCGGTGTCGTGTCCCGGTTATTCGGTTCAAAGATATGGCAAGCCTAATTAGTGTGATCTTTAAAATCCGAAACTCAAAAAATAAATTATGGATTTTAATAAGATTTTGGGTTTTGACCCTGTGCTCGTGCTTTCAGGTCAGTCAATTATTTGCACCCTCTCCACTTAAAAATGTCAAAACCTGCAAGTCGAATCAAACTAATCATATTAAAATTCACACAATCGTGCGTTGACTTGGAATAATTGAGGTATTTGACATGTTTTGAACAGACCAAGTTGTATAAAAAATGTTTTCGCATCAACTAGTCCTCGTACCAAAGGGCGACAAACCACCTGAGCAATTATCGTCCTACAGGCCGTTGTAAGCATCAGTGACGCACCGTAAGTCGTATATTGATAAGTCGAAACGATGAACTCGACGCATAGAACCACATCTTTAAGGGTATGATGCGATAAGTGTAATATCGAGCCGAATGCCTATTGATCTAGACGCGAAGAAGACCTCGGCACTACGTGAAAACGAGCACAATGACAGAAAAACAACTGTAGAAGCTATAAAAGCAAAATTGGAACATAGGTGGAACATCACAACCAAAGGGCGATGGACATACAATTGATACCAATTTCTATCGGGGCACGGATGCTTCCGAAAGTACCTCTACAAGTACAAGCAGGCGGATGACCCATTCTGCCAGCACTGTGAAGGAAAAGTGCAGAGCGCAGAGCATGTCCTAATAGAATGCCAAACTTATACAAGGGCTAGGAACATCCTAGAAAGAGCAATTGGCAGACAAGTAACCTCAAAAAGCCTGATCTCATTTATGTTGACGAGGAGCGAAGGCTGAGAAACTGCAAATGAAGTAATCACGAGTATGATGCAGCAACTGCGTATAGAAGAACGAGAAATGCGAGAAACGAAGATCCTGCCACCTCTAGTAGCTAAAAAAGAAGTGACGAAATGTCAAACCTGCGAAGGAATACCTTGACTGGCGGTGCCGCAGGGGAACAACAGGACAGAAAAACAGGAGGGCTTTTTTAGCACCTAACCATGGAGTCAGGCATAACTCGGAGTCGTGCATAACTCGAAGCACGGGCTACAAATATCCATAAAGGATTTTTACCCCTACCCGCGCATCAAAAACAAAAAGCAAAAAATATTTCCAAACCTTTTTCGACATGTGGCAATGACAACGTCTAAAAATTTTCCACAATTCAAATACTCTTATTAAAGCGATTAAGTAGAATTTAAATGTCATAACTACATAAACCTGACACGGCCTTAACAGCCCAAGTATTCATTTTCCTTATTCAAACCAAGTACATCAGCTTTTCGCACACACTATGCAAACCACTTTACTTACTCAATTAACCAACAAGGATGGCCTTTTAGGAAAATTGAATACAATTTCAGCATGAGAGGTACATGCCCAACGCACATAATTAGGACGATAACACGATGTAGAGGATACAGCTTTAAACCAGAGTAGAAACACATCCACGTAATGAGATGCGTTTGCATGAGTAACTTTCAGTGCAAGTGAGGGTGCCTAGTGCATGTGCAAAGCAAATGATCCATTTTGGAAACTGACCTAAAATTTGAAATGATCCGGCATACCAGGCCGTAGCGCGCCATAGTGCAATTAAGGCGAGAGTTCCACAAGGCCTGATGGTACATAGAAACATTTGGTTTCTGTGCGGCATGCATTGCATTAATTGAAATTGATTCTGCTTAATGTATTTGAGATTGTGTGTATTGGAATTTTTAATGCATTTTCTCTGCGCCTAGTACGAAATTTCCAATGCAATTTTCGTTCCCTTGCTCTTGTGTGCGGGGAAAGATAAAATGAATGCATTTTCCGCGTACTCAGCACTGATGAGTGCAAATTTTAATGAAAGGGTTCTTTCATGAAGAGCTGCTTGCTATGTATCGAGTGATACTTTGTGAGGTATTTTTTAAAAGGAATTGCACATTTGTTGCATTTTTTAAATGAGTACTTTATGGATCGCTCATGTTTAAATTGATTATAAGCAAGCAAATCTCTTTTAAGGCCCATAATTGAAGCTTTCATATTATCCCCTAATCCCATCCTCGAAGGACACCCTACACGAAAATAAGCCCGCATAAAATTGTTCAAACTTT
This sequence comes from Brachypalpus laphriformis, assembly GCA_945910035.1. Taxonomy (NCBI): domain Eukaryota; kingdom Metazoa; phylum Arthropoda; class Insecta; order Diptera; family Syrphidae; genus Brachypalpus; species Brachypalpus laphriformis. Next base: position 44,889,885 of record OX246753.1, read on the forward strand.
TCACATGACTACCAAATTGGATTATTACACCACCACAGAACGGGCCACAAGACAAATAAAAAATTAAATTCGAAACCTTATCATCTGTTACTACTCGTTAAATGTTTCCATTGAATTTGACACTTTGAAAATCAGGATTTAAAACGAAACCGAAACGAGCGCACAGTTGCGCGAATAAAAATTATTCGAAGTATCTGCAGCAGCTGGCTGTGATTTTCATCGAATTAAATCCAATTATTCCCAAACAATAAGAACATTTTAACATTCAAGGTCTTCGGATTTTTTTTGTTCCAAAGAAAAACAAAGCCTGGCAAGTGAATAAAAAAAAAAGCTGAAAAAGTGGTTTACCCAATTTTAATACAGGATGATCCAAAAGGAATCAAGATTGAAAATAAAGTAATTTTTATACTTGAGAATTTGGCGCAAGAACATTGCGTCCAGAAAGCTTTTTTGTGTCAAAAAAACAGGACTTTCGCAATGAAATTATTTTTTAAATACGTATATATGGATGTAAGCATATCCTTGTGAAAGATCTGCCTCACATTTAGCTTGCAGGAACTCAGTGTTATAAATACCAATTCAATATCCATGGGTATATGGATCGCACCGCATTATGTCTTCAAATTCGCGCAAATATCTTAGTGGCACGAAGTTAGGCCTGGAAAACAGTGGGGCAGAGCTTTACGCCTTGACACGTAGACCCCAGCACAGGTTAAGTTAAGTTGACTAGATGGGTACTTTATGGCGTAAGTCGATACCCACTTAGACCAACATTGAGCTCAATATGCCCATTTTATTATTACTCTGGATACCTGCAAAGAAAACTGCTGACTTTACACCCACCTAGGTAACGATATGAGTCTCAGAGGGTCTATCAGTTCGAAAAGCGAAAGCGCTGATTTAAAACCACGTAGATAGAAATATAAATCCTAGGAGGTCTTTCAGTTCAACTCACGTAAGTCCACCAGGTCAGTGAAGAAATAACTGCCAAGATTCCTTATTTTTCTGTCGGTGAGGTCAAGATATTCGCACACCAGTTGACGCACAGATTCAATTTCTTCCTCGTCCCTGTGGCCTCTACAGCAGTCGTTGTGAGGTACGCCGATACGTTCTGCATGAACCCCAATGGCACAATATCGTAGTATCCCGTGACTAAGCCTAGAATGTGGTCTCATATCATAAGCCGACCATAGATTTCTGGCAATGGCGCTATTATCCAGATGAATTCATTCATTTTCATTTCCAATGAGCTTATTTGTAGAGCTTATACGAACCATCACGAAAAGGAAGGCCGTCGAGATGTGCAACGCCTACCCTATTCTTGCGAGTTAATCTGCTCTTTCATTACTTGTTATACTCATACGCTCTAGCACCCAGCATAGGTTCACCTTATAGGCTTGTTATGCCTCATAAAAATACCATTTGCAGATTATTGTAAGCTTTCTTCTAATAACATTGGCTTCTAAAGCCATAACAACTGCCCGGCTATTAGTGTACACAGGTCCACACAGAATTATTTGAACATCAATGAAGGGATCACCGGGAGTCCAATTGACAGAGCTTGGAATTATCTTTATACATTAAGACGGAAGCCAAGCTAAACATCTCTAGCTGGATAACATCGGAAAATCAACCTACGCACTGCCACTGTTTTGACGAAGGCATTCAGTGGAATGGGTAAACCGGTACCTTGCAACAGATGCACATACACTTTACTTACTTACTTACTTAGGTGGCGCTACAGTCCGGGGTGGACCTGGGCCTCAACCAGCAAACCTCTCCAGCCAGCACGGTTACGAGCCAGCTGCCTCCCGTTGCGCACGACAAGTTGGTTGAGGTCCCCCTCCACTTGTTCGCGCCACCTACCGCGAGGTCGTCCTCTACTGCGCCGTCCGTCCGGGGTGGATTCGAAGACTGTCTTAGCGGGAAGGTTGGGCTCCATCCACTCTAAATGACCCAGCCATCTTAGTCGCTGTATGTGAACTCTTCTGGCTAAGTCGATGTCCTTGTACAGGCCGTATAGTTCGGCATTGTACCTTCTCCTCCACTCACCGTCTATGCAGACGGGACCAAAGATCGCTCGAAGAACTTTTCTCTCGAAATAACTAAGAGCATCCTCATCCGGTTTTGTCAAAGCCCATGTCTCTGCGCCATACAGCAGGACTGGGATGATAAATGTCTAATAAAGAGTTACCTTAGTAGTTCGAGATAGGGCTTTGCTACTCAATTGCCGTTTTAGCCCATAGAAACAACGATTGGCAAGAGTAATTCTCCGTGTGATCTCTCCACTGATGTCAATTGCGGAGCTGACCATAGAGCCTAGGTAGACAAAATCCTTTACTACCTCAAAATTATACCTGTCTATTGTGGCGTTCTGTCCAAGATGCCGATGTTGGGTGTCCTTTTTTGTAGACAGCATATATTTTGTTTTGCTTTCCTTGACCGCTAGACCCATCTTTGCTGCCTCGTTTTCAATACTCGTAAATGCCCCATTGACTGCCCGCCGACTTCTTCCGATTATGTCAATGTCATCGGCATAAGCGAGTAGTTGTACAGACTTGAAGAAGATTGTACCTCCGGGGTTGGCTTGTGAGTTTCGTACAATTCTCTCAAGTACTATGTTAAAGAGATCGCATGATAGCGCGTCGCCTTGTCTAAGACCTTTCCTGACATCGAACGGTTCGGTGATGTTCTTACCGACTTTGATGGAGCAGCGAGAGTTCTCCATCGTCATTCTGCACAAACGGACGAGCTTAGCAGGGATGCCAAGACTAGACATGGCTCTATATAACTCGTCTCTATACACGCTATCATAGGCAACTTTGAAATCGATAAAGAGGTGGTGCGTATCGATTTTGTATTCATGGGTTTTTTCCAAGATCTGCCGTAGTGTGAATATTTGGTCAATGGTGGACTTTGCAGGCCTGAAACCGCACTGATAAGGACCTATCAGGTTGTTGACGATCGGTTTTAGGCGTTCACATAGTACGGCGGACAGGATCTTATATGCGATATTTAGGAGACTTATACCTCTGTAGTTGGCGCAGTTCAGAGGGTCTTCTTTCTTCAGGATCGGGCAAACGATGCTGAGGTTCCATTCATCGGGCATACTTTCGTCCGACCAGATTTTACAGATGAGCTGGTGCATGCTCCTTACCAACTCATCTCCTCCTGCCTTGAAAAGTTCAGCGGCAAGGCCGTCGGCTCCAGCAGCTTTGTTGGATTTGAGTTTAGATATCGCTATCCTCACTTCATTATGATCGGGTTGACGGGAATTTTGACTGCCATCGTCACTGTTGAATGGCTCATTCTGCCTGACAGCGGAATATTGATCATCATCGCCGTTTAACAGTCTGCAGAAGTGTTCCTTCCATATCCTCAGCACCGACTGCGATTCTACTACTATGTTGCCATTTTCGTCCCTGCAGGCTTCTGTTCTGGCTTTGAAACCCTGGCATGTTCTTTTTACCCTTTGGTAAAATTTTCGAACATTATTCCTGCAATAAAGTCTCTCAATCTCCTCGATCGAGCGCTTCTCATGCTCTTTTTTCTTCTTTCTGAGAAGTCGATGTTCCTCTTTTCTCCTGCGCACGTAGAGCTCGTAAGCAGCTCTAGTCCTTCTATGCAGCGCCGCTTTGCACGCCTCTTGTTTTGCTGCATGTGCTTGCCGGCATTCCTCATCAAACCAGGGGTTTCGTTGTGGTGGGCGAGAGAAACCCAGTACATCAGAGGCGGCATCTCTGATGGCTTGCTGCCACTGGTCTTCCGCATTTGCTGCTGGCGGCATAGGACTTAGATTGAGATTAGAAGAAACACGATCGGCAAAGGTTCTGGCGGTCTCTTGCGATTGTAGCTTTTCGACGTCAAATTTCCTCACAGCATTTCATTGATTTCGCTCCGTTGTGGATATCCGCATCCGTACCTTGACTACAACTAGGTAGTGATCCGAGTCCACGTTGGCTCCTCGGAAAGTCCGGACACCCAGAATACTGGAAGAGTGCCTTGCGTCGATCGCAATGTGATCGATCTGGTTGACAGTTTTTCGATCAAAGGAGAGCCATGTTCCCTTGTGAATATCGAGACGTGGGAACCGCGTACTAGCTATGACAAAGTTTCGCCCCGCCGCAAAGTCGATTAGCCTGAGTCCGTTGCCGGATGTGTTGTCGTGCAGGCTGTGCTTTCCGACCACGCTACTAAAGACGTCCTCTCTTCCTAGCTTTGCGTTAAAGTCGCCATGCGCCTCGCCTAGGAGCATGCCTCAATCTCACGGTATATCACATGACAATCTTGCAATATTAGTTGACGCACAGCACCAATTTTTTCTGCCACAAGAACCGATTTTGGACGACCTTCACGAAATTCGTCCTGTAGCGAAGTGCGACCACGATTGAATTCGGAAAACCAACGAAACGCGGTGGCTCGAGATGGCGCTTCATTATCAAAAGTCGAAGTGAGTTGATCGGCACACTGTTGTTGGTTTAATCCACGTCGAAAGTTCACGATTTAATTCCATTTTTTGACTAAGATGAATATTTCAAGTACCTGTACACAACACAAATAGCATTCGTATGACAAAACATTCTGAGTACGATTACTATTAAAGATGTCAAACTTTACGATGACAATGTCAGATTTGACATATTCACACTGGTGTTTCCATATCTCAAAACTTACGTAGCAACCCTCGTACAAGTTTAGATGAGCACTACAGCACCGAATTTGTGACAGGAGCTTCGGAATCTCTGCATACATCCATTTAGAGTTGCCTGAATCACAAATTAAGAAAATAATATTTTCGAGCCGACAATACTGTGGACGAGGTTTTAAAAGATAATGAAGTTAAGAGGGAAGATGTTAAAAATAAATTACATACCATACTATAGTATGTAAATGTATGTATGTATGTACTATAGATCTCATCGTTCTCTACAATAAATTTACCTTCTCTCGATCTAGCTGCTATGTTGCAACAAGACCATTCATTTAGAGTGGCTTGACATCACACAGATACTTTTTGGGCGAAGTTGTCTCTTGAACGTTCGAATCAGGCGAGGAGCCAGTAATGAGATGACACGAGTGATTTGTCAGTTCCCATTTGCCAGTCGTGAAGATAATAGTATTTAATGGAACATGTAACGCCTCAACAACATGTTGCAATTATTATAATATGGTAACATAATTTATATCATGTGCATAGCAAGTCAACCATTCAGCGTATAATGAATAACTTTGAATTTGGCCTACGTAATATTCCATACATAATTGCCATAAGCTAAAAAATTAGTTATTAAAAGAAAATTAACAAATTGTGTTTCATTTCATAGTGAGTCAAAAAATAAGCATCGTCCTGAAACATAGAAAACACCCTGAAAAGCTGATAAATTCGGGTTAACGGGGTTGAGGTTGAATGGGAACCATAAGTAAAATATTTAGGGATGCATCTATATGAAAGATTGGCATTTAATGCATATGTCCCTAATGTAATCAAAAAGGGAATATTGCTATTAAAGTTTTAGATTCATAATTCAATAGAAAATCATTATTGAGCAATGTCAACATAATCGTGATTAATAAAGTAATTTATTAAGTAATATTATTCTATGGAAGTCATGTAAGGAACTAAATGTCACATCATAATTCTGATATAGAATTTGAACTTATAAATTTGTTTATCCAATATGATTTAGTTCAAGTTATGTTAAAAGCTTTTTTAATCATATTCTCGATCTTACGAGTTTGTCGACGATGATTTTGTTGTAGATGTTGATGATTGATGAAGCTACCTCTCATGTACAAGGTGGCCCAAAAACACTCACAGGATGTTGTTTTGCTACAATATATCTTTAAACTGAAACAACATTATTTCATAATTTTTTCTTTAGATGTTTATACGGACTTTTAAAGTTTCTTTCATAACTTTTTGAAGATGATATCGGTCAAGTGGGCGCCGCCATTGTTGATGACCATCTGGGCTCTTCTTACCACATTTCCAATCATTTTGGCGAGAACTTCGGGCGATAAGTTCTCGCACTCTTATCGCACTATTCCCTTTAAGGGCTTCCACAGTCTGTAGCTTGGGCTCATAGATCCGTGACTTCGAAAAAACAGAAAGAAAGAAGTATGGAGCGGTTAAATAGAGCCATCTTGCCGGCCAGTGCAAATCGTCAAAGCGAGATATTAAGCGCCCCGGAAACGAATCCTTCAAAATGTCCATTGTCGCGCGAGCTGTGTGTGCGGTTGCACTGTCTTGTTGGAACCACATGTCCTCCAGTCCCAATTCATCAATTTGCGGTAATAAAAACTCGTTGATCATGGTTCTGTATCGCTCACCAGTCACAGTAACCGTATTACTCATGGTGTTTTCGAAAAAATCAGGCCCGATGACACCTCCGGCGTAAATGGCTCACCATGCAGTGACATTGAGTGGATGTGGGTCTTCATGAATGATACGTAGATTCTTAGTGCCCCAGAAGAGCAAATTTTGTTTGTTTACGTATCCGTTCAGATGAAAACGGAACTCGTCGTTCATGATGAATTTCGACCAAAAATCACGAGTAACGAGTATTTCGCGATCTTGAGGAGTATAGCATTCCATGGCTTGTCGGCGTGTATTCAGCATCTGTTTACTTCACAAATATTAAAACAAAACTGACAGTTGCCGCCACTGGCAAAAATTATACCATCTTCCGATAGGCTAATACATTTTGGGCCAGCGTGTGCTTATTGATTTAATATTTCATACTGCTGTTGTAGTAGAATTGCCGATTTTCCACCTCCAAAAACCTTTCTTTTGATTTTATATTATGTTCGAACTACAGTAACGTCAATTTTGATGCAAAGAACAAATATTTGGGATCGGTACCTTGGGATTACATTCTCCATTCACCTGACTTGGGAACAATCTATGACACGTTTTTTTGTATTTTAAATGAGCTCAAGACTTCCCAGCAAAGAAGTAATGTTAACAATCATTCGCCCTGATTTAGGGCCGATTTTTCAATCGTCAGATAAACAGTCTGATAGCTAACTAACGAATTATTCGACTCTTTATCTGCCAGATAAATAGGGTGGGTTTTTCCATCACCAGATAGTTATTCGATGGTATTTTGCTACCCTACAGTACAGTGTACAGTATGAACCCTGTCTAACGTCATATAATGTGGGTGTGAATGAAACAGATTGCTTGTCATTTATTCGTGTTAGAGTATAGAAGCTGGTCATATTCATCGTTTAATGTTCTTATTCGTATATGTCATTCTTTCGCACACACAGTATACTACTTAACTGGAGAATAAGATTTTATCTGTCTCTGAAACGGTCAGATAACTTTATTCGCCTGTTAGATGTGGTATTCCTCGAATAGCTGTTATACGACTATTGAAAAATGCATTTGTGTCTTAACTGACAGTTAACTCATATCTGACTGTTTATCTGACTATTGAAAAATCGGCCCTTAATAAGAAACTCCTTAACCACAATACATAGAAAAGAATTATAGGCGTTTCAGAAGCGATAAAGCTAATATTGGGTTGAAATTTTATTTTTCAAACAGAATTTCAAGTTATGAAGAAGTTTTTGTACCGTTGCATACTTTCTGCTGAAAATAAATTAAAATCGAATAGCAAATGTTTTTGGAACTTTATAAACTTTAAAGAAACACTAACGGACTACTTATGTCTCATTTGTAATTTTTTTGCGGACTATTTGAATTCAGTGCATTCCCTTGGTGATGGTCATTCTGACTACTCATCTAATTCGGAACCTTTGATTGATCTTGATGATTTACATTTTGATAAGTTAGATGTAGAAAGTGCTCTGCACGATTAAATGCGAGGGCCCTAATACTCGTAGTATTGCTCCAACTTTATTAAAAATGATCCAACCCCCTCTTCATTATATTTAGTATGTCTATCGCTTCTGTGCGCCTCATATTGTTCCCATTTATAAGTCTGGCCCCGAAAAAATATTTGTAACTCACCAGCCTATTTCCAAAATTCCTTCAGTTCCAAAACTTTTTGAAAACGTAATATTTAACAAAATAAGATATCGATTTTTGCTAAAAATGTTTTATCATTTCATCAACATGGCTTTATAAAGGTCAGATCTTCTTCCAGAAACTTTTCTTTTTTTTCCATTTTGCTATAAAAATCAGAAGGGGCTTGCAAACTGACTTGATTTAGATTGATTTTGGTAAAGTTTTTGACAAAGTCAATCATTGACATTGATCTCTAAATTATCTCATTTGGGCTTACTCAAACTTACTAAATTGGATCAAGTCATACTTAACCAATCCTGTCAAATTTTGTTTAAATCGATGATTGTCTCTCCAAGGCCATAAGAGTGTCGTGCAGGATAGTCGTCCCTCTATTGTTTCTGTTATTCATTAATGACTTCTCGCTAGTAATCAAACATTCAGAATGTCTTTTAATTGCGGATGACATAATCATCTTTTATTTTCGAGGATAGGTGAAAATCTTCAAGAAGACACTATGAGAACCATCAACACATGCTCATAGTAGTGTGGGATTCTTACCCGCTAAGAAACCTTCCTGAAGGTTTATTTTACTACAACCAAGTTTTTGACTTATCAAGTAGTCTTCCCATCACGAAATAGGTTTTGCAGGTATCTTTCCATTAGAAGTTCCTGGTAGCTCCGCAATTCAGACGCTATCGTTCTAAGTGTAAAAGATTGGTTCTTTGTAGATGGCACAGTAAATTTCTGTCATCCAAAATTTGAAGTATTGTATTATTAACGTGACTTTCAAGTCGACGCTTATGCTTTCCCGTGTATTTTTTGATATCATCTTCGATTGTTTCAATGCCGGAATCTCTGTGAATATCGCTGTTTCTGATATATTTACTTACTACTTAGGTTCGGGGTGACCCTGGGCCTCAACCAAAAAACCTATCCATTTAGCTTGGTCTTTAGCTAATTACTTCCAGTAGCGCACTCCAAGTTGGTCGAGGTCCCCTTGAACTTGTGCGCGCCACTCATGATTCAAAGACTCTGCGAGCCGAAGCGTTGATGTCTATTCGCTCTACATGTCCTAGCCAGGGCTGCCGAAGTGACTACTAAGGGAGTATTCGTACTCCCCTCTCATACACTGCACTCCCGTACTCCTTTCATCGTGAGTTTACTCCCTTTAATATATTCAAATTTCTTTTTCAAACAGATACGTACTAATTTGAGTATTTTGTTTATTTAATCGTACATTGTCAACCGTTCGATGTCAGGAAAGGTCTTAGACAAAATGACGCGCTATCATGCGCTCTCTTAAATATAATACTTGATCGAATTGTACAAAACTCACAAGCCAACACCGGAGGTACAATCTTTTACAAATCTGTACAACTACTCGCTAACCCCGATGACATTGATGTAATAGGAAGAACTCAGGAGGCGTCAGTGGGGAATTTGCGAGTATTAAGGTCGAGGCATCGAACATGGGTTTAGTGGTCAATGAAAGCAAAACAAAATATGCTGTCTACAAAAAGGACACCCAACATCGGCATCTTGAACAAAATGCCACAGAAGACAGATATAATTTTGAGGTAGTAAAGGACTTTGTTTATCTAGGCTCTATGGTGAGCTCCGCATATGACATCAGTAGGAAGATCACACGAAGGCAATTGAAGGAAAAATGGATCAGAAAATGTACCTGGACATTTTAAAAGCCAATTGGACTCAACGTGTGGACAAATTGGAACTTGGTAACGGGTGGAAATTTTATCAAGACAATGACCCGAAGCACAAGGCCCATAATGTTCGCTTGTGGTTATTGTATAATTGCCCTCACGTTATGGAAACCCCACAGCAAAGTCCGGATTTTAATCCCACAGAGAATTTGCGGCAACATTTAAAAAAAATTAGCCCGAAAATATCCCATTTCAAATAAAACTGAACTAAAAAGACTTGTAAGAAGATTGGGAAGAAATTAGTCCAACATATTGCAAAAAACTTATTGAATCGATGCCAACAAGATTAAAAATGGTAATACAAAAAAGAGGTTCACATACCAAATACTAATCTTTTAAAAATTTGAGAAATAAATGAGTTCTTACTTACATTAACATTAGTGCCCGAGTTTGGCTTGTGCGTTGAAATTGTCGAGTTCTTTTGTTTTTATTCATTGTTTTTGTTTAAATTAATTAATGAAGTTTTTGTTTTTTGTTTTTTAAAATACAATAAAAACGATTACGAAAAATGTTTAATATGTTATTTGAAATTGCATTGAATGCTAATTTTTCAGCTTTGGAACTCCGACTGCTCAGGTATCCGAGTTTGGCTTGGAGTGACTGTATATTAAGCTTTAAATATTTTCCAAGTAACCAGTACATTTCTCTGTATTTACTTTCTAATTCTTTGCGGTTTTTTCTTTACATGCGATTTCAATTGTAGTTTTGCATCGAATGTCTTTCCAGGAAACTTAGGCTCGTTTGCAAATGAAATTCGAATCGAATTTGAAAAAATTGTTAATTTATTTATAAGTAGAATTTACGCGAACGGATTCGGTTTCATTCAGTGCGATTCGCCAAATCATTGTAAATTCATTTACTCTATCCAATGCTTCCTGCAATTTTTTGGTAGTCTCCTCGACCGTTTTTCCTACTGCCAAGATAGCAGTGTCATTGGCAAATATGTGGGGATTCCAATTTGGTTAAAATGTTGAAAATAATTCAATTCAGATTGTATAACTTATATAAATTTTACACAATTATATAAGGTACTACGTTTTGCAAAATAACAAGTAACAAAAGATGACGACTGTGCTCGTATGCTAGTACACAAAAAAGAATGAAGAACGATATATAAAAAAATGAAAAGGAAGACAATTTTATGACAAATTTGGTAGCACTCATTGTGGTAAAATTAGTAAGTCTGCTTTTACACGTAGAGTCTTGAGGCTGGACTCACATAAGTGCAAAGAGAAAGAAAATTTGAAAAGTTGAGAAGAAAAATATTTTGCCTTGTGAGTCGAGGGTAAAGATTTCACCGACTCATTTTGACGTTTTTCTTATTTCTTCTTCATTTTCACCTAGACAACTGCAAAATAAAAGAGCAATGTCAAATTGAAGTCAAGAAAAAAAGTCCCAAGTGTAAAAGCGCGAGACTCACGAAAGAAAATAACAAAGAGAACTTCGAAAAGAGTCCAGCCTCAGAAGTGTGGCGTTTGACAGAAATCCAAATTCTTAAAACTTCAATGGAAAAGGTTTCAAAGTTGAATTCAGCCGTCTGAGAATTTCATCGAAGCAAGTCATGCTTTTGAAAATTTTCCTTTTGGTTTTTTTTTTTTAAATAATTTAATTTTTTGCTAATGGTACCTAGCGCCATTGACCCGCTACAAATGTAGCTAATGCAGTGCCATCTACTTGCGGGATATTCCAAGAATATAATAGGTACAGAAGTAGATCAAGGACGCTGTCTTGCAGTACCCCAGGCATTATCTCTTTAAAGTCTGAATATCAATTTCCGTGTTTGACGCGGAATGGTCTATTTGTGAAATAAGCCTTTAAAATACAATATTATACAAGAACTCTAACAGAACGTGTCATAGTTTGAACTTTAAGCCTTCACTGACTGGTTGTACCCGCTTCGCTGGGTCTTTTAATAACTGGAACACATACTTTTAGTAGCCTTATTTTAATTTTCACAATGATGAAAAATGGGTTATATTTGCACTTGTACTCTGGTCAAAAAAAAAGTCTGTAGAGCGAAATTTTACATTTGTCAGCTCACTTTAAAGGATACTCATTTATGTTATCGTCTTAATCACGTGTAGTTTTTCAAAAGTCTTATTCCTGTTGCTCAATACTCCGTTAATAAGCTTTCAATCAGTAATCAATTCACAGGAGGAATTACAATCTCGCTAGCATTTTAATTATACACATATCATGCATACGAGTAGAGAGATGCCAGACCTTGTCAAAAACGTCAAGAAATGCGCTCGCTCCAACGCATTTTTTTTTTTCGTCGAGCGATTTTTCGATTACTTCTGTTATTATATGTATCTGCTTGTTTCTTAATCCGAATTGGTGATCCGTGATGAGACATTTTTTCTTCTATAATTGGCTATATTCGCCTAAGCAATATTCTCTCAAATACTTTGGATGTATTTAATTGGAAGAAGGGAAATTGGTCTACAAGACATTTTTCCATTCGCCGTTTTCCCTATACTATACTAGGGTCTTGTACGCACTGCGGCCTCAAAACTCTATTATGGCAGCCCTTAATAGACTTCAACAAAGCTCCAGGCTCAATGTTCCAAAAGTCAGAGGGGCTCAATAAAGCCCTCCCGAGGTGGAGAAGTCCTTTTCTTGCGGCCATGGGCATTCACAAAGAATATGCTCTGCCGTCTCTTTTCGCTCTCCACATAGTCGGCATGCATCTGTATCTGTCTTTTTCCTGGTTTAAGAACCATTATAACTTCTGCGATTGGGAACATATTCCAGTTTAAGCGCGAAATTTATGCTGAACAGAAGCTTAATTAAAGCTATTCTGGGTAGCACTTTGAGAGCCTCTCATGTGATGAGGTCATATCCAGGAGATTTCTTAGGCTTAAGCCTCTTCATTTCAGTCTTTAGTTCTGTTAGCGTAGCGTTTCTTATGGCACTGTTGTCTATATCCATCAAACAGTTTTAAGTTTCTTCCAGCTGGTTGGCAAAAACTTGCGCTTTCTCTTTGCCATCACTGGCCAATTCGTAGTTTTCCTTGATTGGTTAGGCTTGAATTTTTGGTTTTTAATATCCTAGCCTTGGAATCTTTTTCTGCCGTTAAACTTTTAAGGCAAGTTTGTATTCTCCCACGATTTTAAAAATATTTAAACATGTTTCTTAACGAGTTGCACAAATGGTTTAGATGTGCTTATTCATGTATAAAATATAACATGTGTATATACTATATTGAATTAGTTATAATTTTTTTGATTTGTCACTACTCTAGTCTAGTAGGCGCCGTGGCGCAGTCGTTAGTGTGCCGCACCACTGCGCGTGAGGTTCCATGTTCGAATCCCAGAAAACACCAAAAAGTCTTTTCACGGTCCCACTTCTCGCGAACGTTAGACAAATATCCGAGAATATTTGTTGTCACGAGAAACTTCTCAAAAACAAAAATGCCCTTCGGATATGGCACAAAACTGTAGGTCTCTTCCATTCGTGCGAAATCATTATTATTATATTACAACTGCATGTGTATACACGAATATTTTGACGCAGGCAATAACGATGGCGTTTAATGTTTTTCCTTCTGTAGCTAAAACACATATATGAATGTATAGTAAATATTATTGTGGACCACGCAGACAAAGTAGCGGGAATCAGTCAGCTAGTACCAAATAAAGATCTGCGTATCTATCTACTTACATATTTTTATAATGGATTTTAATACTACGGAAAAACGTACTACTACGGATATATGTAGAGGTAGCGCTGAGATCAAAATAGAGTTCGTTCGCAATGTGTTTTGCAATATAATCATCGATGTTTCTTCCTAGCTAAGTTTCGAACTTATGATTTCTTGGGGGCTCCATTTCCAGTCTTTGAAAATTTCAACTCGCCTTCTTTGGCAAGCCATGCAATTCATGGCTTTACTAATTATTTAAAGCTAACGCCTTCAGAATATGTTGCTCTTCAATAATAGCTCACAGTCGCATTTTTTGTATCCCTTTTGTCTTCTTTCTCATTCTGAAAGCAATAGATTTGACTGCGTAAAAAAAAACTATTTCACGATTCTAAACCGCTATTAACACAGAGTCTTAACCCAACACGAAGTGTTCATATATTTTCTATCCACCCTGTATCTACAATTACATTCTTCGTTGTCATCTTTGGTAAAAGTTTTTATCCTCATTATGCCGCAACCACACTTTCTCAAACTTATCCACAAAATGCTCTCACCATTCCTTATATTATCGGCCCTGCAACCACCTCGACCACCAACGCACACACAGTAACCCTGCGCTGTTCTACTCGACAAAATTATGGATGATATTTTATCGATATATCTTGTACACCGACCCCAGTCTCACCGACAAACCATTAACGATCGGGTAGATAAATTCACCCGCACGCAGTAAAAAAAAGAGGGTTCTCCACCATGGAATGGGTGCCGGGGTCAGGAATTTCCTTTTCCTTTCATTTCATTTGAACTTTTTTTTTTATGTTTCATCCTCGAAGGTAGGGTGGAACTGGAACCAAAGGAAAATTGCCAAAGGAGCCACAAATTGCTGACAACAGTTTTATTTGAACTTATGACCAAAAAAAAATAAATATCGAAAAAAAGAAAAGCAACACAGAATGAACTAAAGGATCGAAAAAAAAAATATTTCCTTAGACACTCAGTTTTTGGTTAAAGGAATGTGAATCTCACTTCCGCCCTCTGTCTCACATTCTCTCTTGAATTGAATCCAATTTCAAATCCTTTCAACTTCATTTCGTTGGGGTGTTTCTTTATTTGTCAGTATGTTGTGACTTCAAGGATCACACGTGCCAATAAATTAAAGAATTTATAATATTTTCATGTGCGTACCATTTTAGGCTAAGAAGATCATGAAGGTGGGTTGAAGAAGGGAAGAAATCCTCTTAAAATATTGAAATTTACTGCGCTTTTGGATATCGAATGGTAGAAATGACAAACAACAAGGGTGTTGGCGGAGGTGGTTCCAGGATAATATATTAATTTCCATGGTTTCACGTGAGAAAGAACTTAGATGAGATAAGTTTAAGAAGTTTACCAACAGCAAAAGGGGGAGGGTTTCTTTCTTGACTCCGCATTGGGGTGTGGAATTATGTGGCATGTAGGTTTCGTGAATTAAGCATCCTATTGTGGTTTATCCTTGGCATGATAGAGGTTTCTAGCAGGCGATGACAAAATTCAATTAAAAAAGTTTCTCTGACGCGTAAGCGAGTCGAATGTAAATGGGATTTTATGAAAAAAGTTTGATGTCAGGATATTGAAGCCAATCAGGATTGCATTGATGTGAGACTAGAAGTTAGATTTTGTTTTTGAAACATAGACGAGCTGGGTTCAGTTTGCCGATACTTCGGATCGTGTTTTACCACCAAGAATGAATCTGTCCAGAAATGGGAAGAAATATTTAAAATTCGCCTATAACTACATAAAAATGATTTAAAGAAACTCCCTACAAACATCACTCCTGATTCTCTAATCCGATTTCGAATATGACTGACTTTCTTTACCGCTATTCATCAGTCCATAATAACAGTAGTACCAGACAATTTTATCCCTTTGATTGTTCGTGCGTATACCATGCAATTACCCCACGATACCGTTTGTGATATTTTATAAAAAGAAATGATTCAAAGGAATTTATCATCATCATCATCAGAGAGAGAAATACCGTCGTCCTTTTTGCAATCATGGCCAAAAAAAATCTCTCTTTTACGCTCGGTCGCTCTCCTCTCCAATCAATGTCATTGTGGTATTACAAGGAAAATCTTCAATTAAAATTGATTATGCAGAATGCAGTGCATGCATACATGTACAAGGATGAACGGAAAGCGCATTCCTGTTTGTGTCATCTCTGGATGGAGCATTCCAGGAAAATGAACAGTTGAAGGACGAAGCTGTTGTCAGATAAATCGTGACCAAGTACTTTGCAAGGGGTAGGGTGGTTTATAATAAGGACACGTTTGTAGACTCTGAATGCATATTTGTATGCATTTATGCATGACTCGTCAAAGGATGCAGTATTGCTTCAGTGACTGCATTAGAGAGAGAAAATGAACTATCCAGTTGTCACATGTAAGGACATACTTGACATAAATGGATGGGAAATTTCAAGAGGAGATGCACTGCGATCCTTTATGGCACATTTGAATACATGATCTCTATTAACATTTAAATTGTCTTTTGAAATATTTTTTGAAATGTCTTAAATGCACCTTTTTACAATCTGCTCTTTGGTGTTTTTAAAAGCTGTTCGTATTGAGACATGAGAAGCGGCTCAATTGTATTTTTCAAAATGTGTAAAGGTTTTCTCACTCCTACAGACCTGGCTAGGGTCTACGAGTATAAAGCTTATATTCATCCATACATCCGTTTGAGCAAGAGTTCCTGACATGTGCTTGAGTTTACTTGATCGTGCTCAGCATAAAACTTTAAGCTTAAACAACACAATTGTTGAGATGAAATATATAGTTATGTTTCGCCCGTCCGTCTGTTTAATGAGA
This sequence comes from Brachypalpus laphriformis, assembly GCA_945910035.1. NCBI lineage: Eukaryota > Metazoa > Arthropoda > Insecta > Diptera > Syrphidae > Brachypalpus > Brachypalpus laphriformis. Next base: position 44,906,073 of record OX246753.1, read on the forward strand.
TTTTTTTTTTTTTTTTTTAAATTTGCGCGTGCCAAAAGGATTATTAATACCCTTAAACTGGTTCTCAGGGCACGGGCGTGTAGCAGCGTTTGTACATACTCGTAGATACATTTAGTTCTGAAGATCGTTTTTTAATCGCACAATACGAATGTAGAATAGCTTGCTGTATACAGTATTTCCACAATCCTTAACCTCCAAAAATTCAGAACTAATGCGCGTCGACGCCTCACTTTTTTTCCTTTACCTTTCAATCTTTTATCGCTTCATCACTGAGTTTTGAATGCTTTAATGAACTATAAATATACATAAGAATCACTTGAGGCACATTGTAAATCAAAGCTTTCAGTGCGGAATATTTCCTGATTGCCTTAAAATCTCGTTAATTATTCCGATTTTTAAAAAAGGTGATCCAAGTGACTCAAACAACTATAGGCCAATATGGTTGTTATCGGTCTTCTCAAAAAATGTTTGAAAAAGTATTAGTTAGCAAAATGCTTAGCTTTTTTGAAAAGACTCAATTTTTTAATAAGTTTCAATTTGGTTTTATGAAAGGTAAGTGCACTGAAGATGGAATTGTGGCCTTTTCAAAGAGAATTTACAGTGCACTAGACAATAATCAAAAAACAGTTGGACTATTTCTTGATTTAACAAAAGCCTTTGATTAAGTTAATCAGGATTTATTAATTCGGAAACTTTGTAAAGCTGTCTTAAGAGGCAATACCATACATCCGAATGTTTTAAGTCCTACTTGCTTAATCGGACACTGCGCGTTAGGGTAAATGAATTTGTAAGCAAGGAAAAAGTCTGTCCAAATACTGGTGTCCCACAGGGGTCAGTTCTCGGACCAATCCTTTTCCTTGTTTACATTAATTCCGTTGACCGTTGACATGGTCATTTAATTCGTTTTGCAGACGATCTAGCACTTTCATATGCAGAGAATTCTTTAATTACGATTTAAAATCAAATGATTTCTGATCTACATTTACTAAGTATCTGGATTAGTTACCATTTCCTTATCCAACCCTAACATAGTAATTGAAGGCATTACATCTCATCATCTAAGTTGCGACAAGCTGTACTGCACAAACAAAGGCTTTGCTTTTAGGTTCTTGAAGGAGTTTAAGTATCTAGGAGTTATTATAGATAACAATTTAAACTGGGTGTCAAACATTATGTCACTAAAAAAAATACTATACATATCTTTTAACAAAATAAATCACTTGCGTAAGCTTGTTCCTCATAGAATACTCTCAGCTATCTACAACGCAATCACAGCTTGAGTATGGTCTTGCGTGTTGGGGCTGTGCCTATATAAGTAATCTGAGTCCTATTATTACAGTTAAAAAAAAATAATTCGGTTATTGCTATGCAAAGACAAATTTGAACCCTCTCTGCCCCTATTTCAATTAGTGAAAATACTACCACTGTGCTACTTTTTTTTCCACAAAGTGCTTAAAGTATTTTTTGTTAGAAGTGACAATTATCGACCTTAGAAGAAATGGAGTATATTCGTTGCGAAATGGGTCTACAGTTGATGTTCCTAGGCTTAATAAAACGCACAATCGACGTTTTCTGACTTCTATAGCACCTAACATTTTTAACAAACTGCCGTCTGATATATCCAATGTAGTGACACATGGAAATCAATTCTTAAACAAACATAAAGCTTGGTTACTCTCACGATCTGAAGTTGAGACTCTACTTCAAGTTATATCTTAACGTACTTGATTATATGAAGGTTTTTTCTATAGTTTTTCCTCTCGACATATTTGTTAATACAAAAAGCATTCAAAAATCAATTGTATCTTTCAGTAGTAAGGTATCAATAATAATCACATCTCTGTGCAAGCTGTGCTAAATCATCAAAAATGAATGTAAATGTTTAACTATAAAAAGAAGATAAATATCTATCCATCTATCTTAACGTACTATTTATTTATGTTTAATTCACATTTTAAGATTGTTATTGGTATACCATATATATATATCCTTGTTTTCCAACAAAAAAAATATTTGCACGGTAAAAATGATATTTGCATTTCGCTGTACATCGCGTTCTCCTTTTCGTCTTCCCTTTTCGGCTTAAACCCTATCGTTATTTTAATATTACTAATAGTCATATACTTGCTACTGGTTGTATTATACGACAAAGTGTATTACATATTATTATTTCCATATTTCGTGATCAGTATACCCAGAATTCGTCTATATTATTATGAGAATTTGTAGGGAAAGCCGGGGCATAACGCCCCCTTAAGGATTTTTTTAAATAATAACTGAAAAATTGTGTTTATTATCTCCAAAACAATTTTATTAGAAAGAAAATTGATTAATACATCAATATAGAAATGAAAAATAAATAAAAATAAATAATTCAATATCTTAAATTAATTTGAAGAAAGGACTGAATTTGCCCATTATACTCCGGTGCTGGGGCATGTTGGGCAGAAAGCTAAGCTGGGTTACAGCTCGAGCAAATGTGATTAGATTCATCGTCAACATCATCCTCTCCAGCAGAAGAACAATGCGCCGACTTTCTACAGGATCTACAGGAAACCCATCCTTCTGTAGACTGGCCGTTTATGGCGACTGACATTGTGGCAGCTCTTAAATAGGGTTTACCGAACAACTGTCCTACCTGATAGTGTGTAACTATTCTTCCAGGGTGTTGTCTAAATCATTTATTTACTTCATCTTCATAATATGAACTCAGTGCCCATTGTAGTGAATACACTACATGCCACATTCTACCAACACCACGATCTGTCAATCGCCAACCAAATTACGCTCAGTGCCATATCGCTTGGTTCCCACTCAACCGAGCTCAACCAATGCAAATCACCATTCGCTCGCATTACCACTTAGCCCACACCCATAATGATGACTTCATAAATAAGTCTCTCTTTCGGAGTAAACTCAGTGATACTCATAATGATATGCACATTGCATAACAAAAGAATAATGTAAACAAAGCGGGTGGTAAACTAGAATATAAACAAACCAAGTCGGTTTGTTCGGGTATTCTGCCGATAATGCACTTTGACGCGTTGACCAATATTGGGTTCAAGAATCAGAAATAGGTACAATGCTGATAATGCACTTGTGCCTGAAACTGAGGATGACCTAGTACATTGGATCTATGGCTATGGTAATTGCGTAAGACATATGGTATGCATGGTGAATGGTGGAAGGTATAGATTTCCCAAAGCAAAATTGTATAAAAGGGAAGGATTGAAAGGAGGAAAACTAAGAGTAAGTTTAACACTAAAAGCTAACGGTTGCAGTCCCGCATAGACAGCGGACCGTATGGCAAATTAAGACAAATTCAAAATAATAAAGATATAATTCGCCTTGTAATAAATCTTAAAGAAAACAAAGAGCATTTTATTTACTACCTTACTCTTCCCGGTCAATACTCTTCCCTCTAGTCAAGAGGAAGCACGATATTTAGCGGTTACAACACCATTATGCCTCGTCCATTCTGCCCTATACCCTATTCTACAGAGAATCTATAAAAAAATTTGTTTAACCTAGCCGAAAAAAAGAACTAAATGGATTTGTTTAAAAAAAAACCACACTTTATTTCACTTGAAAATAACTTCATCTCAATGAAAGACCTTCTTTAAGCCAAAACACAGAGCACGTGTCACTTTTGTTCAAAAAGGGGTTTCCCCTAACAGCCACCGATAAATTAAAGGAGACAGATTTACTTTCGGTGTTTTCACTTTGCTTAACAGAGAAATACGGAGGGGGCGCACTATGCCCCAAGGGCCTATTATGCCCCGGGTTCCCCTATCTAGTATCATAACGTATTAAATTAATATTTTTTTATTATATTTTTAATTAATTGTTATCTTGTTTCACAGTAACGTCTATTCGTGATCTAAACGTTATCTGTAATAGAGAACTAAGTCTTCACTTGGTTCTGTTAAACGCTGGTTCAAAGAAATTTCAATGGCTTATGTTTCTAAAGCCCGCTACCCGCTAAAAATTCTTCTCGATTATGCTCGCCAAGCTTACCTGTATAACGTAAATTTATTCGATTTGATTAAGGGGATTGGGCTAATAGGCCAAAATAGACGTTCTCCTTATGAGAACTGATTTAAATTGATAAATCTTCCGTCTTTGTGTCACGTTGCTATATTGCGGATATACTTTTTGCACATCACATGTTTTCTTGAAATACTGCTCGCGCTTCACTGCTTCACCAGATCTCCGTCAATACTCATGCTCGCCATTCAGCCTTGCCCACCACAGTATTGACTACGGTCAGTTTAAAGCTTTGACCAAAGTGCTAGTTAAGGCCAATAATAACTCTAATATTATTGATTTTAATCGCAGTAAACTTATACTTAAAAAAGCCCTATATTACCAATTCAATCAATAATTCCTCCCCTAACACAAGCTGCAATTTCAGCGACTTCGCCAGACATGGCGCTACTAAAAAGAACTCTGCCGAAATTTGAACATACCTCTCTTAGCTTCGCAGGCCACTTAAAATTATAACTCTTTAGAGGTAACAAACATGTAAGTAATTACTTAAGATAAGATGGATCAACAAAGCCAACTGCCGACCGCAGATAGGACAATGCTACGACGTGTCCAAACTCCAGACAGATTTGGCCTACGCTAAATGAGAATCGCTCTAAGGTTCGGTCTTGTTAAAATTATCACAGATCACTACCAATATTTGCTTCCTCACAGGATGCTGTTCGCCAACGCCCCAAAAGGTAAAGTCTCTTTTCAAATGAAATGTCCTCCAACTCCTTTGCATCTGTCTGGGCATATCTAAAAGAAGATGGCTTGTACTAGAGGCTCTGCTTTTCCATTGTTATTCTTCTTTTTCGCTAAAAAAAAAAAAAAAAAAAGAGATCTTGTTGGTTCAATCAGTTCCTGCGGTATTTAACTGATAGATTCTGTGGCATCATAGTAAACCCACTTTGGTCTATATGTACGAGTATTTGTATCATGATTCAGACACCCACTTTAACTTAACCTAACCTAACCTAGCGGCAAGTAATATCAAATCGCGTTCTAAGGAAGAAGGAGACGAAAATGTATTTAATGTTCAACTTTTGATTGTCTACGTTATCTAAGCGTAAAGGAAGTTATTGAGTCACTAGCGCTCATTTAAGCAATCAACCCGAAGAGTGTTTACAACTTCAGGTACTCCGATTGTTCCGAATGACAGTCTCTCAGATTGCAAGATAAATACATTTCTGGGCTTGGGTCTAATCTATGATTCATATCATCTTCGTTATGCCATCACATTGGTAACAACCAAGGCCATAAACTGGCAATTTTGTGCTTTGACCCCAGAAACAGTGAAAAACTAAAATTATAAACATGACCAACCCCAATTAGATGCATAACTATATGGAACCTTGACCTTCTTATTCGCCCATCCCCATATGGTTAAACTATCAACTTCTCGCAAGAAGCAAAGAACCTTAGGGTTATCTTGGACAGCAACTCATCTTGGAACCCTCATATCAACCATCGACGAGGCCAACAAAGCTTCATGTATATGTGGCTAAATCTTTGGTATGAACTGGGGATTAACTCAAAAAAATGATGCTACAAATGTTCACCTTGGTGATGAGACCTACATTAGCACATGCCGCGGTGGTGTTATGGACTTAGACAAATCTAAAATGAATGCGGATCTGGTTCTGGAATATTCAGTGAGTTGACAGAAGCCGAACTCTCAGTAAGCCTTGTCCTTGGGACAAATTCGAACCAAGTCTAACTCGATCTGGACTGACACCTCAGATCGAAATGCTCTAAGTTCTCCTTCCCCATCCTCTCACTGAAGAAATCATTGTTTCTACTGAACCTGAGCAGAAATCATCTTACAACTATAACATATGCCATCAGTAGCTACTGCCTCCTAATGAAGCATCTCCACTAACTCGACTTAGCATGAAACCTATCTTCAGACTATGCCTAGAGAACAGCGAGACCTCTCCATATAATTACAGAATGCACCGCTCTTATATAAATGGAAAATCGGACTCTCGGCAGCGAATCCTTTTCACCGACTTGCTTTCCTGCGATAGACACGGAAAATAAATAAACCTTCTGACCGCCTCTACAGTGAACACTCTGCTCTCGAATCAAATGAGTTGGCACAATAGGTCTCTTCAAGGAACAATGCCAGAGCGGTTCATTTTTTTTCTTCAATTTTTAAATTTCAGTCAATTTTGACCTATTTTTCTGCCTCTCACGCGAAAAACTCTTATCTCAATTTTTCGTTTGATTTCCACGATATGAAGATACACTTCATCCTCGCTATAAGGAAATTTAATTAAAAGTACTCAACCATCAGAAGAATAAATAAAAATCGCGAGCACAATTAAAATTCTCCAGAAAAAGGATATGCAAGGATGTATCCTCGTATTGTTCAAATATCCTCGAGTGTCCTTTACAGAGAACGAAATATGCTTTATGTACACATATTTTATTTTATTTCATTTCACTTATTTTTTATTTATTCGACAGCGAAGTACTTTGCCACAATCTACAAAGCGATACTTGTACTTGCCCTGGCATAGAAGGAACCCTCTCTGAAAATGGGAAATGAAATATTAAGCGTAATTGCATTTCGTAAAATCATTATTCCGCTGTTCCTCTACGTTGTCCATATTCCGAATGAACATACATTGAGTCATAATTTATTTCATACTATGTGTCCTGCCGGCCAAAGGATATCCCTTGGTGGATAATTAATTGTTTAAATTAGCATTACTTATTAATTTAAATAGGGACACGATATATATTTACATATTCAATTGCAGTCCGATATCAGTGCTGCATTCAAAAAGTTGAATCAGATAATTACAATCTGCAGGTATAAGTCCGGGACGACTGACGTATTAATCTACATCCTGATGATTTATGAGCTTCGACAGGAGAGTGGAATTTATGGCAATTTGTAGGGTAAAGTGTTGATGGTAAGTATACACACTTGAATTGCTTATTACAGCTCAGATGATGTATAAAGAAATGCAATTTCGATTGCAGGTTAATTAACAACGTTTCAATTGAAGTCAGCGAAACTGTCGGTTGGAGTCCTTTTTTGAATACTCAGCTAAATAGAAGGATTTTCTCGGACCAAAACAGGACTACGAAAAACTTCTTCAAAGGATAAACTTTCTTCATCAATCATTCAAACGAAATAAAGGACCAACTCACATTTTTATCTGCAAAAAAAAAAAAGAAAAAAGTAACGTCAGTTTGAGCCCCAGCCTCTATATCAAAGCAATCATTTGGCAACATTATTTCTGTCGCATTGCAACACAGTTTTCCCTCCGATGAAAGGCTAGATTTCGACATCAATAAGAAAATGTCAACCTTCGGGGTTGAATACAGAAGTCCAACGCCAACAAAAACTACACTGCAACAGTGGAACTAGAGAGTCGAAAGCTTGAATTGCATTTCGGTCAGGTATCACCGCCAGATAGGCGCGCTGCTCTCAAGCCAACCTAAGTCGATTGTTAATTCGACATCTTCCTATATACATATATGCGAGCGAGTGTGGGCGAGATAGAGATGTAGCAATGCAAATCGATAATGCAATAAATTATGCAATCCTCTTTCTTTGGAATGTGATCCAGTGGACACGTTTTTTCTTTTTTGTTGAATTGGTGTCCTTGTGTGGAAGATACAAGTATCTAGGTCGTCTGTTTGTCGTATATAAATGGGGGAGATAGAACTGTTGGTTATGATGCTGCAATATCTCTCCATACACATACTCGTACATCATGATGAAGTTGGTTGGCATAGGTCCAGGACAAAAGTCCTTTTTTGATGAAGTTTCATTAAAAATTAAAAGTTTGATAGATAGAGTGAAGTGAAGCCATTAAAGAGAGAGGCGACCGACCTCAATGCAACGTGCAATGGGATAACTGTTGGCAGCGATAGAGTGTTGAATGGATGATATGGAAATGAGGCAATGCAATTGAGGATGCCAGAGTGGAGTGGATAATTTTATTAAATGTCCTATGTTTAATTTAGAGTGCCGGATAACTCACAAAAGGATAGGTAATCAAGTTTATTTGGAAAGAGGTCGTGCAGGTTATTTATATGCAGAGGGTGGATTAGATCTAAATTAGATAGAGTATGTGCACTTGATGACAATCGATTGGTAAGTTTGGATAGGCCTTTTAAGCTCATGTGTGTTGTTGTGTATGGATTTTTGGATCTGCTTTTGTTACTATAGCTTATTAGTAGACAATTATTTTGGCAGGCTCAAAAAGAATACCTATTCGCCGACTTGTTCATTGGAAAGGTAGAAAGATGATAGGCTGCTTTCTGGCTTCCAGCTACTATTCCCTTTCAATCAGCCATTATCGTAACAGGTAAGTCGAAACCAACAAAATATGCAATCATGTCGTTAACTTTCATGGAGAGATCTCACATGAACATAAACGAAAAGATACTTAAAATACCTTGACATTGTTCATAGGAGCTCGCTGATTCTAGTAAAATGGAAGTCAGAAGAAGCAGAATGGTATGACCGATGGCGTTCTTTGCGATACAGCGATATGCACGGAAAAGTACAAATCATTCTCGTCGACGCTTTGTTGATAATTTGCCTATGACACCGGTTGTTGAAGAAAAAATACTGTGAATCAGAAGCAAAGACAAAAAATAAAAAAAATCTCCGCAGTTATCTGTACGCCACCACCGGAGTTCCTCTTAAGCATAAACAACTGAGCTTCATGCCGCTGCACCAGAAATCTTTCCCTCTATCTATCTATCCTTTCCAATGCCCGCACTGTGTGTAAACATATTAAGGGTATTCATTACCCCTTAAGTGTGCGCAAATTATGTATAAAAAAAAAACACTATTGCGCGGAGGGCTGGCAAATGGATGTGGTTTTTACTGACAAAGTCAATCACGTAACTATAATCATTAGTTCGGACTTTCACTCGAGCTTATTTAAGTGGATAGAGTCATATTTGACTATTCGAATTTAGTATATTGAAATCTGTGTTTGTGTCTCCAACGCCATAAAAGCAACCTCACGTGGTCTGCAGGGTAGCCACATTGGCCATTTTCTCTCCCTGTTATTCATAAGTGACCTCCCGCTAGTAATCAGACATTCAGAATGTCTTTCATTTGTGGATGATTTTATTTATTTTATAGACCGCGGTATCTAAGTGATGCTACACTGTACCCGCACAACATCTCCCAGCTATGCCCAATAAGTATAACTCTAATTTCTCCTAGCGTCAGTATTCCTTGTTGAAGTATTATAATCTCAATTGCCTCAGGATGAGGTACTGCTTGTACTTTGTTAGTGTACATCTTCAAGTCTTTTACCGAAACTTACTATAAAGACCGTCTATTGATAACCAATTGTATGGCCCGTCGTTTGGTCGCTATTTCAGGGTCATCTTGGTCATCTATCACCATAGCAGAGATCTTTTCCATCGAACGGCCGCTGCGGGGGCGGCCACGTCCGTTATTGTGTCGTACTGAGCCAGTCTCCCCGTGGCGAGCGGCTTAACGCCGCAGTGTTTGCTGGTTGGTGCCACACGACCGATCATTTGAAGTTTATAGCAATCCATTGTTTATCTACGTATATTCTGCTTCTATTTACTTCATAAATGTTAAAGTCACGATAACATAAAACGCCACTTGCACAAGTGAGAGCATCTTCTGATAGGGTGATTGATGTTGCGCCAGCTTGTGTCATAGGTATTATTACATTTGGAGGCATCTTCTTAAAAAAAAAAAAATTTCATACATTTTTTAGAAAATTGACGAAATCGCATCGATCAATAAAGGATCGGGATCAACACATCTTCAGTAGTCATTATTAAGAATATTTTTGAGTGATGTGTGAACCTCAAAACTGACTTAATTATATAAAGGAGACATCTTCAACGTGACTAAACGTTGGGAGGATGGCGTACTTACTCCGGAAGACTTCTATCTACGGAATCAGCTGTGGCCTTTACATTTAGGCTAGCAGATAAGATATGTGAGCTACTACTACATCTTGGAATCTTGGATAGTTATAGTCTTGAGTAAGGGTCATAGCCACTTGAGGTTGGAATTAAACTGGTTGTTCAGGCTGTCAGTGAGTTATTTCTTCTTCCACATCGAAAAAATAATAAACACGAGGGACATTTTATATGCTGATATAAGACGTGGTATGCTGATATGAGACGTGGTTTGGTTCTGATATCAGAGATAGCGCCTACAAGGTTGATGGTTATAAGCTTTTTCGTGGTGATCGGATTTGTCGAGGGGGTGGGGGTGTGGCTGCTTATGTTCGCGACGGATTAGTATGTACAATTGCTTGCAAGTCAAATCATAGTAGTACTTCCGATTATCTGTTCCTTAATATTTCATGTGGTATTGAACATTTGCTACTTGGAGTAATCTACAGACCGAAAAAGAGCATAGATATGACTCCCGTTTTCAGAACCCTAGCAGGAATAACATGTTCGACGCCTAATATCATTATTTGTGGTGACCTAAACTGCAATTTACTCAATGTACATTCCTCTGCACAACTGGTTGAAAGTTTTAAGAGCATTGACCTAACGCCTGTTAATGCTTCAACAGCTACTCATTTTTCAAATGATTCTGCCACTCTCCTCGATGTGTTCTTTGTAGGTGATTCTGATAAAGCTCTGTTTTACAGTCAACTAACAGCGGCATGATATGCAGATAGTTACAACTGAAACAGTATTTTCTTACCGAGATTTCCAGAACATTAACTATCAAAATTTACGGTCTGACGTTGTGGAGACACAATGGGACAACATTTACCTTATGCCCTCAGTTAATCAGCAGGTATCATTTCTAGAAGCTAGTTCGAGAACAATTTTCAATGAACACGTTCCGCTACGACCTAGGACAATTAAAAGTAGTTCTCCTCCTTGGTTTAACAGAGAACTGATCCACAAACGTAATCTTGCTTACATTCGCTGGAAACGTTATAAGCTTCATGTGCTCTACGATATCTATCGCTCTATTCGCAAATCGGTTGTTCTACGCATCCAAACTGCGAAACGTGAGTTTTGTGAAAATTATTTGAATCCTGACATTCAACCTGGGAAAGAGCTTTGGCAAAAGCTGGGTAAGTTGGGCAATGGTAAGCAAATATTAGATGCACCGACAGATGTAGATTGCAACGTCCTCAACTCGCAGTTTGTATCTGTCGCTGCGCCGCTATCCCAAATTCATGACATTCCTGCGTTTGTAGCTCATTCAAGTGCAATAAGTAGCATTGAAGGAAATTTTAATTTCACTCGTTTAACAGATGAAGACGTCGTTGAAGCCCTGTTGTCTATCAAATCAAATGCAACAGGCCTAGACGAAATAAATCCAAAATTTCTGAAACTTATTCTCCCCTTTATTCTTAAATATATAACCCATATCTTCAATTCCATTCTAACCACCTGCGAATATCCTCTTTTATGGAAGAAGGCAAAAATACTTCCGATAACTAAGAATAAAAATAGAATCAGCTCCGAATACAGACCAATTGCTATACTACCGTTTTTGTCGAAAGTTTTTGAGAAGACTATTCTAAAACAGATACAAGTACACTTAACCAGCAAGCACTTGTTAAGTACCTCCCAGTCCGGCTTTCGTGCGAAAAGGAGCTGCAAAACCGCACTTTTACTGGTGGTGGACGATATCCGCAAAGCCATGGATGCAAACTGTCGTACATTTTTAACATTATTGGATTTCTCAAAAGCTTTTGACACGGTGGATCATGTTATTCTTTGCGATAAGCTGCTGTATAATTTCGAATTCTCTCCTCTTGCAGTCAAACTTATGCACTCCTACCTTACAAATCGTGAGCAATGTGTAGCAGTTGGAAATCAAATGTCTTTCTTCCTTGGATTAGCTGCGGGAGTACCGCAGGGTTCCATCCTCGGGCCGTTATTATTCTCGCTTTATGTAAATGAACTCCCTCAAATAGTAAAACATTGTTGTGTCCACATGTTTGCAGACGACGTCCAACTTTATCTTTGCTGTCCGCTAGACAGAATAAGTGGTGCTATAGATAGCATAAACGAAGACTTAGAAATTATTCAGCAGTGGGCACAAAAGCACAACTTGTCCCTAAATCCAACGAAATCAAAAGTTCTTTGCATCTATAAACAGACATCGAATACATACAGCTTCCCGCCCATAAAATTGGGAACATCTTCCATAGAATACGTTCATACGGCAAGAAACTTGGGGATAGTATTCAATGATACCCTATCTTGGACTGATCATGCAACTGCCACAATCGGAAAAGTTTATAATGGTCTCCGTTTGTTATGGCTCGCCCAAAGCTCTGTGCCTGTTAAAACCAAGATGCTACTTGTTAAGACACTGCTCTTACCTATATTGTTGTATGGATGCGAAGTCTTTTGCAATGTTGACTGCAATACTCGACGAAAACTAAATGTTATTTATAACAATTTGGCAAGGTACGTCTTTAACAAGAGATATCATGACCATATATCTAGCTACTCTCATCAGATAATGAATCTGAGTTATGATAACCTTATTAAGTTCAGGTCGTTAATTCTACTGCATGAAATTATGCAAACTCGACAGCCCGATTATCTATACAGCAGACTAAATTTTGCCAGCTCACAAAGAACAGCTGTTCTGATTCAGCCCAGATTTAATTGTATACAATCTGAACGTACTGAACGTCATTACCCACGATACTTAGAAGAGTCACAAACGCAAACAATTTCAAAACTAATCTTTTTAATCACTTGGCCAGTGATACACAATAAACATTAGATCAAATCAATCTTTGGATAGTTCAGGTAGTTTGTAGAATGTACAATTTTTGAATATTAAATACAAATTGTACTTCTTAGTTCTTAATTTCTTTTTAAATTGTTATTTATGTTAGCACTTGAATGTTTTCTTAAGCTTTTCACAAATAATGAGATGTTGTAATCTTACCGTGAAACTATTTAAATAAATAAATATGAAATATGAAATATGAAATATGAAATATGAAATATGAAATATTTGTGAGTTTCTTGTCAATTGGTGCGAAATATTTTAAATTGCGTTTCCCATTCTTGGATTTGGATGAGCAATTTAATATAGAAAACTTATACTGATCCGCTTTTCAGCATCTCAGTTGAATAGATATCATACTTTTCTTGTAAAACTCATTCCTTTTAATTAATAGAATTGAATGCACACTCATTTCTTTCGAAACTATTCCTCAAACTTATTCAAGGATCTTAATTCCACCTACCACTCCAGACTCCTTCTCAATTTAAAATCAATTTTGCGTAAAATTGAACACTAGCAAATTAAATTGACCAAAAAACCCTTTTTCCTAAGAACACCATACGTGCTCTTCTTTTTCTCAAGAAATAATTTTTCAAATAAACCCTAAACTAAACAACACACCCAATAAGACAGACAGACCGACCGTCCTTGCACTGAGTTCCTTACAGGAAGTTTGTCTTCACACGCATAAAAGAATTCCTCCTTCTCCCTTTCGTCCTTTGTTAGGCGAAAACTCTAAGCCATGCACATGTACACAGCCATTACCACTTGCACGGAGTTGATGTTATTCCCGTATCCATGAAAGGACGACAACGACGATGATAGTGGCAAAAAAAGGACGAAAAGAAGTTGAAAAGAAGAAGTTAGATCACTAGCATGAACTTCGACGAAGATACTTCGTCCCTAAGTCACCCTCACGTGCGGATGGTGCAAAGCAGCTGAAAATATGTATCACCCCCATCGCACTTCCTTGCTTAAGGATGTGCACAGATTTACATACGAAAAGCATCACCGCCAGATAAGGCGTATATGTGCGGAAATGGAGGATCCTTGTTCGGCTGCTAGTGCTTGTTATGTGGAAAATATCTACTGGGAAGGATTTTACGCTGCAGGAAGGACATAGGTCGTATATACACATACAATATACGAACGTATGTGGGTGAGTGATGAAGAGCAGCGTTTCATTTCAAACTTCCATGCTAATGTACACACAAACTTCAATCAAAGTGGACTAGTTTAGTTGCAGTGGGTGGGTGATAGTTCATTCAGTGGCATCCTTCCAAGTCAAGTATATTAACTGAATGAGAGGTGCAATCCAATCCACCAGACCTACCCACCAAAATAGAAAATAGAAAAAAAGAATTTGTTTGCATTCGCTTCACTTGAAAAAGAATGAATTTGTTTGCACTCTCAGAGCATACGAGCCGAAAGGATACACGAAGGATGTGATGTGATACTACTGTGTGCCAACGAAAGGAATGTCGGTTACCATTTAAAGGTTTCACATGCACACCAACCCAGAGTCTATGAGAAACTACATCAGCAGTACTGTCCAATGTCAATAAGGAAACGAATCTGTGTATGAGGTAGTCGGGTGCAAGGAATTGTGGTTGGTGTTGAAAAATCAGCAAGTACATACTTTCCCGGAATCATATAAAAAGGATTGCAGCAGAGCTCAGTTTGAAGCGTACATAAAGAAGAGATCGGCAGGAGGTGTGTGCGTGGCGAAAACCACCCCATTTCTATATACGTATGTGTAATTTTGGGAGAAACACTTTGATTTAGGATTGCTAAAGGACGTGTGTCAGTTTATAAATTGAGAATTTTGTTTATGTCAGTCAATTTAATGTTATCCGAAGGACATGATGAACATTTAATGAGTTGTACATCCTGTCATGCATTATGAGGTTTCTACATGCTTGCATGTGTGCCATGTCAGTGCGACTTAATTAAGGACGGCAGCAGTGATGTGTCAAGGATATTTGAGTGGTTATTTTTTAATTACTTGTAGAACTTCATCAGGGGAAGGACTTTATGCTTTGCTAAGTATTTTTTAATAATATGAGCAATTAATAGGGGTAGCTTCGGGAGGTTGCATTGATTATGGCTCACATCCAATTAGTTTCCATTGTGAGGTAGTACGTAGAGGACGAAAGGCTTACGATACTAATTAGCAATATGGAGCGGTTTTAACCACAACTCATAGTGCACGCAATAATGAAAATCCTGATAAAGGTAGGTCTGGTTGAACGTATGCATGTTTTTTGTTGCCTTCCGCTCGGCTTGATATGTCTGATCTTCAGTGGAGAGCTAATGTATCTTCAGTAGATGACGATGTATCCCTTAGCTGACTTTTATTCCGAATAAAAGCTTTAAGCTCATATCAGATGATATGAGAATAGTGGAAGAGTTTAAAATTTTGAGCAGAATCAGAAAAGGTACTTCACCACATTTGGAAGGATGGTAATGAGGAAACGAGTAGTATTTTAGTATTTATTTTAAAAGGAGGGGAATGAAACTTATATCATTCGAAATGTACTGTGCCATAGATGTGCAGAAAAAAAAATACGCTATTTGTTTTTCCCCTCGATCGAAATTCGACCATACGCGATACTAGTTAAAATGAACGGGCGTCATTTCGTAGGAACTACCGACTACGTGAGGTAATTACCATCGGAAGAAAGATTAGTTGAAGCAGATTTAAGATCTGCAGGGTCTTAAGTAGGAATAGATTCGCATCTACAATCTTCCCTTCGTTAGAGTGTCTAAAATGAAATTAAGTCTAAAATGAAACCGAGAAGGCTAAATGTGGATATGACTTGCAACAAAATAACTGTCTGGAAGTAAAGGAACCTGGTCTTTACCCGAGTACTTTCAATTTATCTTTAGATTCATTTGATTCCAATTCGAATAGGGACCAATAACTTCGCAGGACGGAATGAATCCGAGGAAGTCCAACCGAGTTCGCTTTAGGGAAGACTTTGGGAAGAAATAGAAGCTTTTTAGATTAAAACAAACAGAACAAATCTACTAAGTCGGACTCTGTCAAAACAATATCCCCTGTTCTTACGATTTGACGGGCAGTCAGAGTGGTTTTCGTACTAAAAATTGATAAGAACTCGCTCACCAAGACCTTCACGCCTTTAAGTCTTACTTCCTTCCTACTGAAAAGTATGAAGAGACAGATGGAATTTCACGTGTGCAAAGTTGTTTTGAGGCTGCTTCCACTATCGCAGATGTAGCAAGTTTATGATCGTGGAAGATTCTGCGGTACTACGATTCAAAATCTAGTGCCCACACTAGAAATGAGCGCTTGACAGGAAAAACTATATGATGGGCATCGTCATCATCATTGAAGGTACTTTCGACAATGCGACGTTTGATTACATGCATGACTCTGTCAGAAAAAGCATTGTAGACAAAATATTAGTTCTGTGGATCAAAGCGATGCTAATGTACTTTACTGTGGACGTGGAGTGTGGCCGATATGTTATAGCAGTGGTCAACTGGAACTGTCCGCAAAGCAGAGTTCTATATCCACTGCTATTGTCTATGGTGGTCGATTCTCCGCTGACCACTTTTAACAGTTCTAACGTCTACGCTCAAGTATACGTGGATGACGTAACCATACTTTCTGGATGTCATACCTAGCGACTCTTAATGCTAACTTGCAGGTGGCCATACACATGATCGATGAATAGTACACTGAGAATGGGCTTTAGTCCTCTCAAAACTTTTTAGGAGAAAGATTTTTTTAATGGATCTGACTCAGCCAATGTTAAGAGGTGTCACTATCCGAATTTCTAATGAATCCAAATATCGTAGAACTTATGTTGGATAGAAAAACATCTTTAGTCTAAATATTTCGAGTTCAAAACATTCAAGACACTCTCTGACAGTGTAAGGATGCTTTCAGTAAAACGTGGAGCTTATCACCACATAAATTCCTCTGCGTCAATGCGGTATTATAGGACCATTCCTCGCCTAGGCGTCGGTTGTTTGGTAGAAAGGGCTTTCGCGTAAATATGTAACTCCTTTATGCCTCAAACTCTAAATAACGACCTGTCTTGGGAGCTTTTCCGAATAACCTCCTGATGTCTTCGTGAAGGGAGGGCAACATTTGGTATCACTTATCGGTCGAATTTCGTCTAAGCGGATTCTTGTACCGTAAGCTCCTCATCAGAGAAGCGCTTACTTGCACTTCTACGTAAAGCAAGAAAATCAACTAAATGTGTAGTTCAATGGACTAGTTGCGTCTGCGTGCACCAGTGAAGCGTTTTCTATCACTACAGAAAAAAATTTGAGGCATCAACATATATCTGATAATTTGTAATTCATTGACTGGAAGCAAGAATGGCAGCTATGGTTTAATCGTAGATTTAGTTCTGTTTGAAGAAAAATTAGGGATAAGCGCATCGCAAGCTATTGAATTCCCAACCTGAGCTGAGTCGAGATACCGTAGCATTTTTTTTTTTTTTTTTTTTTTCGATTTTGTGTGGGCGCTAAATGCAATGCTGATGACACTGTAATTAGCGCCCGCGGAAGGCGTTACTTGTGACTACATAACCTGCATATACTCATTCATATACACATATGTTTTTACTTATTATATGTATGTGACGACCGAGGTGTAAAAGTAAAGACACAAAAATTAAAATTAAGCAATTAACTTCAAAATTACAGAGAAACACTATGGCGTATGCGCATTTTTTTTTTTGTTTCTGATTGTCAGATCTATATCGCGTTTGTTGATGGGCATTTACTTACTTAGGGAGCGCTAGAGTTCGAGTTGAAGCTTCACCAACAAGCTTCTCCATTTAACTCGGTCCTTAGCTAATTGCTTCCAGTTGTGCTCTTCAAGTTGGTTGAGGTCCTTTTGAACTTGTGCGCACCACCTATGACCTCTACTGCATCGTCCCTCTGGGTAAGATTGAAAGACTCTGCTGGCCACAGCGTTGGTATTCATTCGTTCTACATATTCTAGTCATCTCAAATGTCCAATGCGCAGTTTTTTGACTAGGTTGATGTCGCTGTACAGCTCGTTTAGTTCGCCATTGGATCTTCTCCTCAAAAACGCGTCAACGGTTTGATCAACAATAAATTAGAGAGATTTCTGAAATATCATACAAAGTACAAACAATAAAAAAACATTTTCCAATTTGTTGGAGTCTACTTCTACGGAGATAAATAATGCGGCTTTCGTTCTGAAAAATGCTAATTATACCTATAACTGTTTTGTGAATTTGGAGAAGGCCTAAAATTGAGTCTCGGAGAACTCTAGTAGATTGTTATGTAGTTGGCGCAATCAAGCTCTGGTACGAGTAGGTTGTGGTTGGTATTTCCCTTTTAAAAGCCATATGCAGACTGCGGAAAGAACGTTCACTGTGGATGTTGGACTCCACCAGGCTGCATTGTACCAGCTCTCACATTTATTACATATATATATACCTAGACTATACAGGGACGGATTAAGAATATCACTGCAGTGCCCCGGGAGCTAGCAAAGTAATGAAACTGTTTGAACGAAAGTTAAGGGTCACCAGTTGGAACGTCGAAAACACCAAAGAAAAGCAAACAAACAAGCGTCTCTGAGAAAATCAAGTGGTACAATCTGGACAAAGAAAAAGGCGAGGCTTTTGTTTTCGTAATGAAAAATTTCCTCTCTCACACCATCAACGAAGCTGAGAATGAAGAGTGCAGAGCACAAAATATGTGTGATTCTCTATAGCGAACTTGCTTAAAGAAGGCCAAATCACTGCTAGGAGCTTCAAAAAGCCACCATTAACACGCCAAAGAAACATGGTGGTGGAGTGATGAAGCTAAGAAAGTGATAAATGAGAAGAAAGCGGCTTTCAAAGCTTGGTCAAAGTGCCCCTCTAATAATAGTGACGAAATAGCTCGCCTCGAAATGGAATACAGATACTGCAAGAAAAAAGTGAAGAAGAAGTGCGCCCAGCTTCAAGCAGAGAGTACGGAGGGCCTGTATCGGGAGCTGGAGAAAATATCTTCCCCGGTTGCTGATGCAAACCAGGCTATCCAGGAGCTGCGAAGACACAATATGAACAAGAGCGCCACTATCTTCAAAATAGCCGCCCAAAGAAGGAAGAATGCTCAGGAGATTCGTTGGCCAAAGTTCATTAGCAATGCTCATGGCCAGCTTCTTGTGGATGACGACAAAATTCTGCAGAGGTGGCGGCAGTATTGTGAAGAGCTTTTAAATGAACAGTTTTCCCGGCTATACTTTCCAAGAGCCACTCCTAACTGTGAAGAAATACCCGACATTACAGTCGAAGAAGTTAGTGAGGCGGTCAAATACTCCAAAAAACGAAAAGCGGTTGGGCCAGACGAGATACCCTCTGAGTTCTGGAAAAAGATGGGAGACATCGGGTTCAGATGGCTCAGAATTCTCATCTCCAAATTCGTGAGAAGTGATCCAATGCCGAATCAATGGAGGGAAAGTTACCTTCTCCCGGTATACAAAGGGAAGGGTGATACACGAAACTGTGATAACTACCGTTCGATCAAGCTGATGTCACACACCATGAAGATCGTTGAGCGGGTATTAGGTGGCCGACTGCGAAAAATAATACGGCTATCTGATGATCAGTGCGGGTTTGTCTCGGGTAAATCAACCACAGATGCAATCCAAAGTATAAGGATCATAATGGAAAAACATCGTGATTCCTTAAGGGATTTGCATATTGTATTGGTTGACTTTGAAAAGGCATTCGACAGACAACCAGGATCTGATCTGATATGGGTGGCGCTAAGACATCGAGGGGTTCCAGAAACCTATGTACAGATGATCATGGACATGTACGAAGGAGCAAAGACAAGAGTAAGATGCCTCGCTGGAGTAACCGAAGAGTTCTCAATCAAAGTCGGGGTGCACCAGGGAAGCGCTTTAAGTCCTTTGCTCTTTATTACAGTCCTTGATTATCTGCTGATGGACCCCAAGGTACATCAGTTATTCTTTGCTGACGATGGAGCCATCATAAGTGAGGATCCTACATCCCTGCAACGAGCACTTGATGTGTGGGTGGTTCAAAGAAGACAGAGTACTTGTGCTGCCCGTTCTCTGATCCACTCAGGCCTATTCCAGACATTTATTTGAATGGAACAGCGCTTCCCAAGTGCGAAAAGTTCAAATATCTGGGATCTATGATCAATACCAAAGCAACTTGTGATGACGACGTCAATCATCGCGTAAGCGTAGGATGGATGAAGTGGCGAGAAAATTCCGCTATCTTCTGTGACAGAAAAATGTCGCCTAAGTTGAAAGGAAGGCTCTACACCGCAGTTGTACGTCCAGCGCTCACATACGGTTCACAATGTTGGACGATGTACAAAACGTATGAGAGTAAATTAACGGCAGCTGAGATGAAGATGCTTCGCATGACAGCAGGAGTGACAAAGCTTGATCGAATAAGAAGTTCGAAGATCCGTGGAAGCTTTCACATCAAGGAAACCATCGTACAAAAAATAGAGCGCGACCGGCTCAGTTGGTATCGCCACGTTCAAAGAAGAGATCATTTGAACCCTGTTAAAAAGGCAATATCAATGCACGTTCCAAAGACATCACGATGTAGGAAAGGCAGGCCTATAAACGCCTGGATCAGACAAATGCGACGACATCGGTATTTCATTGGCCTCAGTAACCGAATGATCCAAAATCGGCAGGCCTGCCGATATTTTCTGAGGTCAAATAGGCGAACCCCACAGGCGGATCAGTAGAAATGCGGTGAAGTGGGAGGGTTGTGATCTCTTGTTTTCGGATCATAGCCTCGCTGATAAAAGGAAGAAGAAGAAGAAGTTGGAACGTCGAAAGTATAATTGGTCAAAGTTACGAGATTGAAGAGATGATGCATAGAATTCGAGTGGGCATCTTACGTGTCCAAAAAACAAAATAGCAAAACAGCAGAAATCGGGTGCTTTTCTTGGAGGTTAGGACAAAAACTTACAACATGTTCTACCACGGAATGGAACAAGATAGGAACGGAATCGGTATCATCCTTGCTGTAGAACTACTTGGTAACTTCTTAACCTTTTTGAAGTCCGCTTGATAACTCTCACTCTGATGATACAAGGAGCGGTTTTTTTTTTTTTTTTTTTTGGATTGCGCCAGGGATATGTAATCCTCATAGATACTAATAGCCCGAGTACTACGAGCATGCACGATTCGCAAACCTGAGTAATCGATGCCAGGAATACGCCTACGTACTAAACACACACCCTACACAATTCAACCACTCTCCCCGCGGGACTGCCATTAGGTATTACTTCGCGGGGCTGGTTAGCAATTTATGCTATGCTTCTTGTGTCTGCTTCTTCCGCTGCTTCAGCTGCTCTTCTTAGCTTTTCTATTCTCCGCAGCTCTTTTTGTGGAGTTGTTACGAAAGAACATATTGCCATCCAATACTCGAAGAGTAATGACGGACTTGGAAGAGTCCGTGAAACGTGTGCAGTAAAACACTGCGTGCTCCGTATCTTCATCTTCACCTGGGCATTCCGGGCAGGATGGTGAGTTGTCGTGTCCAAATCGGGTAGGTATTTGCGGTAGCCACCGTGGTCAGACAGGAACTGCGTTAGATGGTAGTTGCAGTCTCCATGCTTTCGACTTATCCAGTCTTGGATTGTCGGTATAAGTTTATATGTCCATCTGCCTTTTGTTGTATTAGCCCAACGAGCTTGCCACATAGCTGCTGACGCTGCCCTTTCTTCAATTTTTATCACGTGATGACTCAATGCTCTTCTGTTATATATCCTCAGCATTTCATCTGCGAGAATATCGATGGGGATCATTCCAGCTATGACAAATGCAGCTTCGTCAGAGATGGTTCGAAAGCCGCTGATTGTCCGTAGCGCACAGAGTCTGTATGATGACGATAGTCTCCTTTTGGTCTCCATCGTCCTCAGTGCCTCCGCCCAGACTGGGGCGGCATATAACAGAACTGAGGTGATAAGTCTAGAGAGTAGAATCCTTCTAGCGTAACCAGGTCCACCGATGTTAGGCATGATACGCGAGAGAGCTCCCTGCATTTGCGATGCTTTTTTGGTAACAAAATCAACATGCGTTTCAAACCGTAGCTTGTTGTCCAGCATTACTCCAAGGTATTTAGCCGCCTCTTTCGACCTGATGGTTTGGTTACTAACCTGAAAGTTGGCAAATTCGACGGTTTTTCGGCTGGTTATAAGAACAGCTTCTATTTTATGGTCAGCTAGTTCTAGTCCGACGGATATTAGCCAATCTTTTATCCGGGTAATTGCTTCATTTGTAGCAGATTCTACTGCATGGATCTGTTTAGCTACTGTCACGACTGCAATGTCGTCGGCGAATCCAATTATCGTTACTCCCCCAGGTAGCGTTAATCGTAGGACTCCGTCGTACATGATGTTCCACAATAGTGGTCCTAAAACCGATCCCTGTGGAACTCCCGCAGTTACGTTGTAGTATTTTACCCCTTCATCGGTATTGTACCTCAGCTTCCTGTTGTTGAAGTAGTTCGTCACTATCCGTAGCAGGTAATATGACGTATCGATCCTGGCAAGTGACCTTCTAATAAACGACCAGTCCGCAGAGTTAAATGTGTTTTTAACGTCCAGAGTTACTACTGCACAATACTCCTTCGTGCCATAGAACCATCTTTCGCCTTCAATGGCACCTTTGGCGATATCAACTATCGCTCTTATAGCATCAACAGTAGATCGTGCTCTTCTGAAGCCAAGTTGGTGATCTGAGAGGGCTCCTTTCTCTTCTGCTACTGCGAGTAATCTATTATAGATTATCTTCTCGAGGATCTTTCCCATGGTGTTCAATGGGCATATTGGACGATAGGATAATGATACAAGGAGCGGTGGAAAATATTATCAGTGCATAAACTCCCCATAGTGGGTGGTAGTGAGCGGTCAGAGGAAAAAAATACCATGTACTTTAAACAAAGCCGGCATCTGATCACTCACAGCAGTGGTGGAAGTGAAGCCCAGATTGACTACAATTTGGTAAAAACTTTTATGAAGCTCCAGGTAAAAGATTGCAAAGTGATGCTAGGAGAGGCGATCGCCCAGTAATACCATCTCTTGCTACCAACATTTTGTATAGAGACAGCGAAGTAAAGCAAACAAACAAGGGTCTCTGGGAAAACCAAGTGGTACAGTCTGGACAAAGAAAAAGGCGTGGCTTTTGTTTTCGTGATGGAAAATTACCTCTTTCATACCAGTTAGCTAGCTTCTTTTCAATTAGGACAAAATTCTGCAAAGGTGGCAACAGTATTGTGAAGAACCTTTGAATGAATAGTTTCCCCGGCTATACATTAGAAGAGCTATCCCTAACTGTGAAGAAATACCCGACTTTACAGTCGAAGAAGTAACTGATGTGGTCAAATGTTCTAAGAAACAAAAAGCGCTTGGACCAGACGAAATGCCCTCTTAGTTCTGGAAAAAGATAGGAGGCATCGGGTTCAGATGGCTCAGGATTCTCATCTCCAAACTTATGAGAGGTGATCCAATACCGAATCAATGGAGAGAAACTAACCTTCTCCCTGTATACAAAGGGAAGGGTGATACGCGAAACTCTAATAATTACCATTCGATCAAACTGCTATCACACACCATGAAGATCGTTAAATAAGCGCGTAATAGGAGGCCGACTGCGAAAAATAAATGGGTATCGCATTAGTCCAAAGAAGACAGAGTAATTCTGCTACCCATTCTCTGATCCACTCATTCCTATTCCAGATATATATTTGAATGGAACAGTGCTTCTCCAGTGCGAAAAGTTCAAATATCTGGGACCTATGATCAATAGGGTCAATCATCGTGTAGAGTAGAGAAATGGCGGGAAAGTTTCGCTACCTTTTGTGACCCAAAAATTCCACCTAAGTTGAAAGGAAGGCTCTACACCGCAGTTGCATCCAGCGCTCATATATGGTTCACGATGTTGGACAATGTACAAAAGGTATGAGAGTAAAATAACGGCAACTGAGGTGAAGATGCTTCGCATGAAAACAGGAGTGACAAGACTCGATCGAATAAGAAGTTCGAAGATGAAAGCACTCCTTCATGTTAACATATAAACTCCCGAAGTACACAAATGCAACGACAGCTGAATTATACGTCTTATATAAGGTCGATGTCCTTAGCCAGAAGAGTTCACATACAGCGAATAAGATGGCTGAGTCATGAAGAGCAGATAGAGCCCAACCTTCCAGCCTGGAAAATATTTGAATCCATCCCGGATGGACGGCGCAGTAGAGGGCGACCTCGCGGCAGGTGGCACAAACAAGTGAAGAGGAACCTCAACCAACTTGGCGTGCGCAACTGGAAGCAGCTGTGGCGGAGAATGTTTAAAAATTGGGAGACGTAAGGACTAGTCAACTGCTCTTCGCGAATAATTTTGTCATTCTTAGTCCTCCCAAATCATATTTCAGCTCGCACTCGAAAGATTTTTAGCCATCTGCGCTAATACTGAAATAAAGGTAAACGTGAACGAATCGAAGTGATGATTATTTTAGAACGTCCTTCCAGTGCACTCTGCGTGTGAGTGGAACCCCATTGAAGCAAGTGGAGAAATTTAACTATCTCGAGTGTTAATAAGAAGTGATAGAAAGATAATGCCTAGTCGTCCTATAGGATTCATTTTTTTTTTTTCTTTTTTGAGAGAGCTTTTTCTGTTCAAAAGAATACCGACAGTTTCTAAGCTAAGTTATCGGTTATAACTCGGTAACACTTATCTATAGTCATTAAATCTGGATAGTGATCAAAAGCATAAGATCTCATGTATAAGCTAAAAAGAATTGAGTGAGAAACACTAGAGTACACTAGAATACGCCTAATGTTGAGCAGCACCTTCTCCAAACGGAACGATCTATTCTTCGATAACTTTGTAACGTGGTGCGCATCGAGCATCCTATACCCCCCTGCGCTCATAAGCTGTAAGCGAGCCACTGAAAATGTATGTTTGTATGTATGCAATTGCACGATTTAAAGAGAAAAGATGGGAAAGAATTATTTTCATTGTAATGGTTTGCTCAGGTAATATTAAGTTTCAGCACATCTTTAATTTATGGGGGGTGTTCGAAATATTCGGGGAGAACTTTCTGTAGTTTTCGCATTCGGTTCTGATTCCTAGTACTTTTTTCCAACATGTCTTGAATTGCTGTAGATATTGTATGATTGCAGAATACGAGTATATGCAATTTAATTACCAGATAACTCGAATAGATATGGTTGGTACGTACGTGAACCGACAAGCTACCACTCAGTTATCCAACGAATTACCACTATATCATGTCTTCAATAAGAATTGTGCCAAATAAAGGCAAAAAAATGCTTAAAAGTGACATTTATGTATCACTGATACTCTAATTTCTGTAAAATAATTAATTTCAACTGACCACCCTAAACAAATGAATATACTACCCACAGTGACTCTTTCAATATCGCCCATAAAGGACATGTCATAATCCATCTCTGTATATATCTTTAAACTTATGATTGATGACTATGTAATTGATTCTCATTTGAAACTGTTTACATATGTTTCAAACACACAACAAGTCATTGCTTACTCGTTACAAAAAGAAAATAGCAATCCCCAACCCAAATTCGAAATTTAAAAGGGAATTCGACAGTTCGTCCCCTACAACGTCCTATATATCCTCCCTCCGACTCCATTCCAAAACAAGAAAACACATCCATTAATTTATCTAAACAATCGCACCTTATCCTCTGTAACGTTGGCGTACAAAGAAGTGCCCTACTACAACAGGTCTACTTTTACCTTCACCGGAAGCGTATAAGCCCATTGTTTGTTGCTCGTGTGTTTTTGTTTGTCTGCTTCTATTTGTGTCTGTGTGTATGTCCATCCTTGAAATTGCAAATATTTACACAATTTAAACATTTCGCCAGCGCAAACAGTACTACACAGCCATCCGGTGGATGTTACTTTTTTCCCATCGTCGTCATCGTTGTCGTTCTCGCAAAAAGATACATAGATACATTATTTATTTGGGGCTGAAGGTGGCGGTGGAATCTAACTGAGACACAGCCTAAAGAATACTTTTTTTTTCTCCCCGCCCCATCCTGAAGTGCTTCTCTTTACGTAAATTGAAAATGTCATTTATACACGCGCGCCTTTAGGTGAAGTAGGTGCGGTATCAGTGCGTCAGAACATATGCGAGCCCAGCCATAATAGAGAGGCCTTGTTTCTATATTTCGAGGTGAATATTAGAACGGCTAGGGGTGGAATATATTTTACGTGGAATGTGAACAGTGCCTCAAGGAAAGCACAGAAGCACTCGATTGAATCATCATCCAGAGAAAAACATACAACAATGCCGGCGGACAAACGAGGACATAAATGACATTCTGACAATATTTGTTGAAAATTAATTTGCTTAATATACTGAGCAAATATTTATGGATATACATATACTTTTTTTTTCTTGTTCTTGATTGAAGAGATGGGAGTTTTTGGTAAACTGACCGTCGTCGGTGTTGTTTTTTGGGTCGAATATGCTGTGGTCGAATAAGATGTGGCTATTGTCAACACAGGGTATAGTTTTTTTTTTAACTTTCGTTTTTGCATAATTGACTTTGTCATTGATTGAGAAGTTTTGAGAAAAGTAAATAAGAAAGATGACCTAGTAAGTACTTAGACTTGGCTAAACGCGTTTAAAATATAAAACAAAAACCTTAAGAAGCATCCTTCCATCTATCCTGGTTTATACAAATTTTGAAAAGTTCCTAACTTCATGCTAACTTCAACAAAATACCGCGGAGTAGATTTCATGATAGTCGATGATGCAGTTTGCAAGATCAGAAATCTTTTTTTTAAAACTCCTAATATTTATAATTTTTCAATACTAAACAAAACTTTGCACACTAGAAGGGAAGACTATGTACCAGAATTCTGAAGTGTCAAAAATTGGGGAAAGACAGGGGCTCACTTAAGGAAATAGTGCGAGAGGTAGCTATCGAGGTGCCGACTCTGGGAATTTTTGTCACCATGGATTTCTTCACAGGAGAGCGACGTGCTTTCTTTGTCAAACAGTTTTTCAATAACAATAATTCTTACGTAGTTGCGCAATGTCTGATTTAGGTAGAATATTATTTTTACATTACACAACATTGGTGAGTTCCCGGATACTAATTTAATTAAAACACGGTTCGTGAAACTTGAGCGAACCTACAGGACGCCTACGTTCTTCGAGAAACCAGGGAAATGGACATGAAGTAAATCTTTCTGAAAGAACCAAACCGGATTTGCCAAAACGAAAACTTTCGACAGCCTTGGCGATACCACGTACCACTTTAGGTCAAATTTTGAAATTAGATCTCAAAGTAGACCTTTAAAAATGCATTTCCTGCAGGATTTGGAACCAACTCATTTAATTCAAAGTTAGGAGGCTTCATGGCCTCCCAAGAGCTGATTAGTTGTTCTGGGAATATCAAAAGAGTTTTGTACCAAAATAACCCGTCCACCATTTCTCAACTGCGCTTTATGTGTCGAAGTGTTCTTTACGACTTACGTGCTCGTGTTAGAAGAGTGCAAAAGACCTGGAGATGGACATACATATCTACGAAATGAATTTTAGAAAGTAAATTCTCAAGCGTATAAGTTAATTTATAATAATAATAATAATAATAATAATAATAATAATAATAATTTCTTTATTGAAAAAACAAAACAAAAAAGAATTACAACTTTGACATGCCTGTCGTCTGTTGGTGAGTGTTGTTCTTAATTAAATTTACAATCTCGTATAAACATTTCAACATTTTGATTTATGTATTAGCTTAGAAGTCGAATTCATCTATGAGTAGTTTCCTATATCAAAAGGCATCATATACAAGTTTGTGTAGTGTGCTCCATTACTTTACTTTACTATGGCCTTGAACGCATTGCGACCTATGAGATCTATTGTGCCAGCCCGGTGTTTAGCTAAGAACTTGGTTAAGGCTCTTGATAAACCTCAACAAAGCTCCAGGCTCAATATTCCAGAAGTCCGAGGGACTCAATAAAGCCCTTCCGATATGGAGAAGTCTTTTTCTTGCGGCCATAGGGCATTCACATAGAATATGTTCTGCCGTCTCTTTTTGCTCCTTTTGCTAGCCGGCATTCGTCTGTATCTGTTACTCATATCTTGTGCAGATGGTTTCTGAGTGGGCAATGACCAGTCAAGTAGCCTGTTAAGGTTCTTGGGTCTGCTTTCCTAAGCTCGAGTAGCTTTTTAGCCTTGAGATTAATGAACTTCTTTGCCTTTCTTACTACTACTCTGCATGATGATTATCTTCCCATTTCTTTATTTTGATGTCTTACGCTACTCCATGCGACTCCAAAATAGGATTCAGGACCGACTAGTGGGCGAGTAGCACCTCTTCTCGCTAAGCAGTACACCCGTTCGTTGGCCTCGAAGCCTTCGTGTCCTGGTATCCAGGCCATAGTGACTGTGTTTTTCGATGCAAGATCTTCGAGTAGGTTTAGACAGTCCCATACAAGTTTTGATTCTATCGTGTACGATTTCAGAGCCATAAGTGCTGCCTGGCTGTCCGAGAGGATATATAGATACGAGTACCCTCGACCCTTCTTCGCAGACATTCTCGTACACAGAGCTCGATTGCATGGACTTCCGCCTGAAATATTGTTGATGATTTCCCAAGCGCTGCTGCACGTTGGAACCTGGGTCCATAAACCCCTGCACCAGTGCTACCATTTTCCAATTTGGAACCATCTGTGTACCAAGCTTGAAAGTTTGGTAAGATTACAAGTCCTTCATTCCTCCATGTGTGGCGGTCACCTATAACCACATTGAATTTCCTGGAGAACCTGTATTTATTGATCATAGTATCTGGGATTTTGAGAATAGGGTCATTTTGAATATAACCTAGAATCTTCAATTGGCCTGTAAAGTTGCCGATTTTAAGGTCCGAGATCTTGGGTAGCCTAAGAGCACTCAGCATAGCTTCTTTTTGTGCTGCAAGGTGCAACGGTGCGGGTCTAAGCATTGCTCCCATTGCTGCCGTATGGCACGTTCTCATTGCTCCTGTGATACACAGACAGGCTAGACGATGTATTTTACTCAACCGTTAGTGAGTCTTGGCCTGTAAGGTTTTTGGCCACCAAGCCAACGATGCATAGGTGACCATGGGTTTGATAATGGCGCTGTACGTCCAATATATTATCTTGGGTTTTAGCCCCCAAGTTTTACCATGTAGGCGCTGGCACATA
This sequence comes from Brachypalpus laphriformis, assembly GCA_945910035.1. NCBI lineage: Eukaryota > Metazoa > Arthropoda > Insecta > Diptera > Syrphidae > Brachypalpus > Brachypalpus laphriformis. The sequence goes on from OX246753.1 coordinate 44,935,085, forward strand.
AACATTGCTCTTGTCGCTTTCTCGGTAACCTTGTTCAGGTGTGAATTCCAGGTGAGTGTCTTGTCAAGTATGACACCTAGGTATTTCGCTTCCTTGGATATGTCGATTGGGACGTTTTCCAGTGTAATTTCTTTGAAAGTGTGGTTTAGTCCCTTTGTCCTGCACCAATCGAAAGTTAAATTGAGGGCACCTTGCATTAGTTGAGAAATTATATCCTCAAATTTGGATCTGACGCTGATGACAATGTCGTCTGCATATCCGTGTACTTTGTAACCCGATTTTTCAAATAGCTCTAGAAGTTCGTCAATAACTAAGGTCCAGAGCAGAGGAGAGAGGACTCCTCCCTGCGGGCAACCTCTGGTAGCTATTATAGTTTTATGGGAGCCTCCGTACTCGATTCTTATCTTCCTGCTGCATAGCATGGTTAGGATCCAGTTTATGATCAGAGGATCCAGTTTCCTGACCATAGCCTTTTTGATAGCCTTATAGAAAGTGTTGCCGAATGCTCCCTATATATATATGAAGGCACATAGGGCTGTTTCTCTGGCAGCTAATGATTTTTTAAACAATAATGTTAAGCTATGAATGGCTGTTTCCGTAGACTTCCCAAGTTGATAAGCAAACTGGTTTGCATGCAGAGGATCATGTAAAAGGAACTTTTCCCTTATATGATGATCGAAAATTTTCTCCATCGTTTTTAGGAGAAAGGAACTGAGACTAATGGGTCTAAAGGATTTAGGCGATTGCTCCGCCTGCGTGTTCCATTGCTCTCGAGAATTACCATCCAGTATTTGCAGCACTTCGTTTTATTCGAGAATATTTTTTTGGAAATATTTAGCTCATTGTTCTTCTAGCATTCGACATTTTCCCTTAAAATGGGCCACAGTTTCCTCCTCGTTCAAGTTACATAATGAGCATTTTCTGGCCTCTCCACTTCTGTATTTGTTTGCGTTCAGTCCAACCAGGGCCGTTCTGATTTTGAAAGTCCATGAAATTTATGAGTTTTTGAATGCGTCATTGAAATGTGTATACCCTGTATGGTGGTTTAATTTTGCATACAGACCATGTGTGCTATTTTGTGCCTCGTCCACATTTTTCCTAATTTTTTGAGTTCTCAAAGATTCTCTATTACCATTGTGTTTTTGCTGCATGTATCTGAGTTTAAATTACAATTACCTCCAGTCTACGGCTGCATCACCGCCGATTTTCTACCATGCTTTAAACCAATATATTTTCCTTTCTATAGCTTTCTTCAATAGTAGGCGATGTACTTCATATAGGAAAATTGTTTTTTGGATGTACTCCATGCAAAGCTTTTGTGTTGTCGCACGTAATTCAGGAACTCCCGGTTCAAGATTCAGCGCATAATTTGGTGTGAAATCAAGCAATTTCAAAAGTTTTTTTATAAAGTATCTCTGGACCTTATTAACCTCATCAAAACTACTGAATTCCCATACCTGGGCCGCATAGCAGTAAATAGTCTGTGTCACTGCTCTGAATATTTTGAACTTTGCTGAAAGGTTAATATTCTTTTTAGCAATAAAGTATTTCCATGTGCTGTTCAGACTGCATTTAGCAATTTCGTCTCTCTCTTTCAGGTGTTCTCTTAGCGACAATCCAGGGGGCTCATTATTATTCCCAGGTACTTGTATTTATTTACTACTTCAATGTCTCCAGCCCCAAGTCGCCATTTCTCTGCACTGGCCCTTTTCCAGATTTTCTAAAAATCATTATTTTGGACTTGCCCATGTTTATTGTCAGGTTCCAGAGTTTGCAGTATTTCTCTAGTTGGTTTATCATTGACTGAAGTGTTTGTATTTCGATGATATCGTCTGCATACATTAAGACTCGTATTAGTGTTTCATCGATGCGCAGCCCACCTCCAAGGAAGTCGTGAAGATCATTGAGGAAAAGACCGATTAACAATGGACTTATTAGGCAACTTTGTTTTACACCCATACTTGTTTCAAAATACTCCGGGATTTCTTTCCCGTCCCACACTGCCGCTTTAGTTTTGGTGTACACGCTTCGCAGTAAATTCAGATATTTTGTTGATATGCCCATGTTTAAATATTTGGCGCAACAGCTCTATAAGTGACAGGGCCTAGCTTCTGCCCATGTTACTGAGCTTATTAAACAACGATTTCCTATCAATGCAATAAAATGCAGCCCTGAAATCTATGAAGAAACCATATACTTTCTTTTTTTCCAAATTTTTTTATTTTAATTATATTCGTAGGGTATGTATTAGGGTATTTCATATTTTTAAACCTTAAAATTTTCATGTCTAATAATTCTTAAAAGTTGCATTGCTGAGTAAAATGAGATTCTACGTTCATAGTTTTCATTTTGGTAAGTACTTTTCGGTTCCTCAAGGACCTAGAAGTTTCGTAAAAATTGCTAAAATGGCCATTGTCGCTGTATGTTTTTACATCTATATACATACAAAAACTGTAGTTAAACTATGTTCAAGTTAACATCTCCCATTTTATAATTTTGATCAAACACCAACAAATTTTAAGATAAATATATGAATAGGTCACGCGAATAACTTTTGTAACAAGCAAAATGGTAACATTTAAACCCGTTACAAAAATTCTCTTAAATTTAAAGCTTTAGCTCATACTACGACTTTTTTTTTGTTATATTGGTTTAAAATACGTTTTTTTTTTTTAATAAAAAAAAAGAATACCATTAATGCAGAGAATTGAATGTAGAACTAAAAAAAAAGCTTGTAGTTACTCCACTTGCGTGGCTTAATGTCATATTTTCACCCATTCTGGACAGGATACCGTTAAAAGCATTTTGAGCATCAGTGTCCGTGACGCTTGAGTTTTATTAGTGATTGGTTGTTATTTTTTTGGAGTGATTTATCCTATAGGTATTATTTTGTAATGTAACGTTATAACAAGCAAACGTCTTGAAATGTCGTCAAAAAGTGTTTTGAAAACCAGACTTAAAACCAAAATACGCATTATAGACAAATTTTCGGAAAAATTTAAAACTAATATGTTACGAACCTACGAAGATGTGTTGAGACATTATAAATTGTTGCGTCATGAAATGAAGCAGCCAAATCATCAAGAACCTCAAGCGAAAAATATTATATCTAAAACAATTCAAGCTGTTATTGGAGTCTGGAAAACTTCGTGTATTCCCATTGTTACTGAAACAAGAGTGAGTCAACTAATTATGTCGTATTGCAGTCAGTATAGACAGTTATTAAAAAATTATAACAGAGAACCGAAAAGTCAGTCATATTCCGATAAAATAAAAAGCTTTATAGACAAATCTTCCCTTCTTTTTGACATTGCTGCGTGCAAATGCAACGATTTTGCTAAATGCAAATGTGGGAAGCTCAAGGCGATTCCGGTCAATGAACGCTATTTTCTTGAAGACCAAAGAACACTAAGACGTATCATGATTGGATTAGTTGATATAAAAGCCACTAAAAAACTTGAAGCGAAAATGAAACGATCACAAAAGCAACAAAAATCGAATGAGTCAAAGCCTTCGACTTCCGTAATTGCTTCTACTATGCTATCGGATTCTGAAGGTGAAACAAAGCTTGCAATAAAACCAAGGAAAAGGAAAATGCCTCGACAGACTTTTGGAAAACTAGCTCAAATATGTGATCGTTACGGAATATCTTATAGAGCTGGTACTGCGATCGCATCCGCAACACTGAGTGATATCAGAGTGAAAAATACTATTTCTCCTCCTTTTACAATTGACCATAGCAAATTGAGACGAGACAGAGCTAAGCGAAGACAAATACTAGTACAAAATCTTAAAATAGATTGTTTAGGAGCTTTATTTTTGATGGAAGAAAAGATCAAACACTTTATAACGTTAAAGATGGAAATAATATGTATCGGCGCTTAAAAGTTGAAGAACACATAATGATTGTACAAGAACCAGGATCGGTGTATATTGGACACGGGACTCCATTTTCGGGAACATCTAAAGCTATAATTTGGTATCTGACAGAAAAAAGGAATAAGCTTAAACTCTTTGGTTGCGGTTGGATGTGACGGAACAAATGTTAACACTGGGCAGAAAAATGGAGTCATAGTAGCATTGGAGAAGCGGCTTTCCAAGCCACTACAGTGGCTTGTCTGTCAACTACACGCAAATGAACTACCATTGCGTCATTTTGTTCAACATTTAGATGGACAAACCACCGGACAAAAGTCTTTTTCAGGGCCGATTGGTAACATGCTGGCAACTTGTGAAAACTAGCAGATAGTACCATTTAAACCTATTAATGTGGAGCTTCCTAAATTTTCAAATACAAAATTAAGTACAGATCAACAGTATTTGTACGATATTTGTCCGGCTGCGTCCACTGGAGTCCTGACTTGGCAAAACGAAGTCCTGGCAAAATGTCACACGCCCGATGGCTTACGATTGCCAATAGAATACTACGGCTTTACGTTTCAACAGAACAGCCAACAAATGAACTGTTTTTATGGGAAAAATTTGTTTTTGTAAAACTGATAGCGCCTCCTGGTTTCAAATTAAAATTAACAACTCTTGCAAAGATGGTGCCAGAAATGTGTGGTTTCTCATTGAGAACTTAAGATACTTACCTGAAGATATTAAGGCTGTAATAGATCCAGTGATATAGAGCAACGCATATTTCGCTCACCCTGAAAACATGCTTCTGTCCATGTTGACAGATGACAACAAACGAATAAGAGAACTTGGTTGTAGAAGAGTGCTAGAAGCTAGAGCTGTAAAGCAAGTCACCAAGATGAGATCTTATATTATTCCAAAGATCAATTTTAAGAGCCATAACTATTACGACATGATTGACTGGCAAGACAAAAAAACTTCTGGTAACAGAGCCACCATTATTTCAATTCCTAGAAACTACTTGCTTGAAAGAATAGTCAACGACGGAAATACAATATAAAGATGATTGACTTTACCAAGTTTCCATGTCACACACAATCAGTCGAAAGGCGCGTGAAACTGATGACTGAAGCAGCTTTTTCTGTAGCAGGGAATAAATCCGGAGAAGGCTTTATTGCTGCCAAACTGAGTTCTAGACAAACCATGCCCAAATTTAATTCAAAAAAAGATTTTAAGTAATTTTGTTGTACTCAAAAAATTGTGTAAAATTAAAAATTTTAAATATTTCGTATTTGTTTTTTTTTTTTTTTCAATGAAAAGATATGTAATTTTTTATATGTTCTTAATTTAATTTAATACTGCACAATATTATGTTTAATGATTTAAGAAAATTTGTTTGCCAAAAATGAACATTAAACAATATTTGGACAATGAACGAACATGACACTAAAAAACGTATTTTCCGATATTTCAACTAGTTTCAGAAATCCAAAAGTGCATTAAATTTGTAATTTTTTTCACATATTCTGACATCTAGTATCGCAATGCAACTTTTGACAGCTATTAGATGAAAAAATTACGACGTGTCTTATTTGCCATACTAAAGTGACACACCCTAGTATATATGTTATATATAGTCGAGTATCCTATTCGAAATCCGGCTTGAAATTGATTAAGAACTTTGTGCTTTCTTTCCCACTCATAACTAATTTATATAAAATCTTCATTTGATAAAGAAATAGTTTCCTTCCCATGAAATTTTTTATAGTGCAAAACTTAATAGCCCACCCCGTATTTTGAAGTGTCTTTCCGTGTATAAGATATTTTTACGTACATACATACATTTTCAATGATCGCGGGGGTAGTATGCTCAGGTGGACTCTCCATCCTTCTCGATCCTCCGCCATTGACTCCAACTTATCAGGAGGAATCCCTAGACGGCTCCAGGAGAGATATCGGACTTAGTCCAACCATCTATTTCTAGGCCTTCCTAGGCACGTCGTGGAAGCCGGTCTGGGGGCATACGCACTACATGACCAAACCATCGAAGCATAGATCTTTCCGTTCGGAGAACTAGCTGCTCAACATTGAGCGCCTCGCGTACTCTGGTGTTGCGCACTCAATCCATACGAGTTATTCCAGCAACACCGTGAAGGAACCTCATTTCCGCAGCTTGTATCCGCGACCTTATTCTTTCGGTCACTACCCATAGGTGAGAGTTGGAACATACACGGAGTTAAAAACCAATAGCTTAGCTTGAACACTAAGTTTTTGCCTTCTTCATAACAGATTGGCCAAGCTTTCTCAAAATTGATCCAGCCTGACCAATTCTACAGGATAACTTGGCATTGCTCTTCCCATCACTTGTGAATAAGACCCCGAGGTACTTAAACTTATCCACCTGCTTCAGTAGGACTCTTTTGGCAACGACCATTACTTCCGACTTGTTCACGTTGATCTTGATTCCAGCATCATCACAAACGGCTATGAACCTTTCGAGTGCACGCTGAAGTTTAGTTTGAGAGGACTCAAGGATAACCAAATCATCCGCAAAGAGAAGATGACCTAATCCTTAGGTTTCCCACTTTGAAACATTCCCGGCCACGGCTGCGCTACAACATCCAATCCATATATGTATACAATGAAGAGGAGAGGTGAGAAAACGCACCTTTGGTGGAATCCAACGCCCCAGTAAAAGGTGTTGATTCAACACCGTTTATCCGAATACAGCTTCTACAGTTTGTATATGAAGACTTAACAGGGAACCATCAACCCCATACTCCTGCAGAACACTCCAGAGTTTACCTCGAGAAACCCTGTCATATTCTTTTTTTTCAAATCCACAAAACAAGAGTAGTCAGGTTTAGCATACTCCCAGGCCTTTTCAAGAACCATTCTGAGAGTCAATAACTGGTCGGTTATGCTTCTACCGGGACGAAAATAGCACTGCTCATCCCCCAAACTATCCTCAATCACAGCTCTGGAACGCGTTTCTAGCACCTTAGCGAGGACTTTTCCAGGGAGACCCCTATAGCTGGCGCAATCTCTTTTGTCCCCTTTTTTAAAACGCCGAACAATCACTCCCATTTGCCAATCACCAGGTGTTTCACCGCATTCCCAGGCCACTTTAATGGCACGCGAGAGCCATTGCACTCCCTCTTTACCTAAAGCCTTGAGCATTTCTGGCCGAATTTCATCCACACTAGCAGATTTGCCAACTTTTAGCGCTTTGATCACCAAAGTTACTTCCTCTACCATAGGACTACTTTCCGCCCTACTCTCGACCATAGGTCTGTCATCTTCGGAGCCCTGTTCGGGATTGAGCAATTCTGAAAAGTACTCGCTTTGGCTGCGTAAGATGTCCTCCTCATTGGAAATAAGTGTACCGTCTTTGGATTTGACTCCTCCAATGATATTCAACTTTTTCCTCTGAGTCGGCGGACGGTCTGCCAGTACATCTTATTTGCAGATCTGTGATCACGTTCCAATTTCTCGCCAAACTCCTTCCTGTTCTTTCGCTGTTTTCACAGCTAATTTGCAAGTTCTTCGCGCCTCATTGTACCGATTTTGAGAATCGGAGCTCCCCAAGTGAATCCACACCTTAAAGGCTCTCTTCTTCTCTCTGATGGCTTCTTGAACTCCGGGCGTTTTAGACCAAGTAGTTCTTTTCTCACCACCAGCCGCCACACCAAACCGCTTCACTCCACAAACGTCTCCCGCAGAGGCAATAACCGCTGTTGAACACAGTTGCCAGTCTTCCTCTACATTTAGTGGAACAGTTGGAATTCGTTCAAACCTTTCAGATATTTGCCGCGCAAATGTCTCCCGTATCTCATCGTCCTGTAATATTTTTGATTATTTCAATATTTTTTAAAAATAAAATCAGGTCAGGCCTAAAATAAGCCAGACAATGTCTAAGTTTTCAAGCATATTCACACACTTGACTTTGCGGATGTAACTTACAAGTCACGTCAAATTTTGTGCAAGAGTGAATTTGCCTCCTGTAAATTATGAACGTGTAATAGGAATGCAGAGAATGCCTTGCTCAAAAGCCATCTGGCAATCACTGGTAAGACAGAAAATGTAGATACTGCCTTGACGATATCGGTTTTGTGTACCTCTCCGTATTATCTACTATCTACTGGCAATTCTTCATGATTTGCGTAGAATTCATCTTATAAACGCTAAAGAATATAAAGCAGTACTACACGATACTTATGAACTCATACATATAATCTAGTAAGTGGTTGGCAGTGGTGTAGTGGATAGTGTTTTTCTCCTTAAGTAATGTGTGCATGATCAAGCGCCACCAGGTCACACCTTGAGAGCGAAGAAAAATTCGTTGCCAAACATACTACGCAATGGAATCGCCTTACTTAATCTGGCAGAACTGGGTATCGCCCTAAGCATACATAGCGCCGTACAGTTAAACAAGAATCTAGAGCTTTGTGAATGAGTTGAAGAGAGTTAAAGCGCATTGCAGAAGTCCGAACACGATGGCGCGCAAGCGTTGTTGACGCTCTATGACCTTCGGGAGAAAGGAGACTGACCCTTCTCTATCTAGCGCAATTCAGAAGGTCTACAGAATAGAGCAGCGCTGAATGTTTCATTCATCGGTCATAAATTCGTTTGAAAATAATTCACAAAGATGTTCGTAAATTCTTTTTAACAAGAACAGAGATCTAAGGTGGCATTGATGTTTATTATCTGACGTGTGCAGGATCGAAGGGAACAGCAACAAACAGCCAACCGAACTAAAAAGAGGAAAGATTAGGACAATGAACCGCATCGGGTCTGAGTGCTCTAGGCTTTAGATTTTATACGAATAAAATACTACATTTTTATCGGGTTAGCCTCTATGCTGTCTTCGACAAATATGAATGATTCGTTATGCACCATAGCAGGCAGAAAATTGTTTCCATATTATCATCCATGACTGTGAATCTAATATTATAAATATTTCCTTCCTCGTCTCTGCACGTGTTGCTTGCATTTCTGGATGTCAATGCTGGCTTTTTTCGTCAAATACGTCTAACATTGATCTTTGACACTAGACGATGGAAACGCTAGATTCCTCGATAGATTGAAAGACAAGCGATCTGGAAAGTATCTGACAATTACTTGTGATTGAAGCTGTTCAGCATGGAACTGCTTACAGAACTTTCATGATGATGCGTTAATAGGAATATCCGCAAATGTGCCTTAACTGCAACTAGGTAGTGATCGATGTACGCTTCCTCGGAAAGTAATTTTGCAAGTACTCGTAAGTACGTCAAAAATACCACATGCATTTCTTCCGCTAATTCCAATATGGTCACTGTATTTCTTGGCGTTTTTGATTAGCATATTTGTACCACAAAATCAGTCAACCTTAGTCTATTTCTGAACATCTCCATCACATGGTTAAATTACTATTTCCAATGGAATCGCCGAAGCTGTTCGCTGTTCTGCCTTGGCATTGAAATAGATAAGAACGAATTATATGTGGTACACAGCACTCTGCTTATTTGTCATGCAGAACATCTTAAAGACTTTTTTCTTTGGGATCGTATTTCTGCTCTGCAGAGGAAATATTCATTCACAGCACAAGAATGTCTGCCTCTGATTTTGAAACAGACGACCCCTTCACTAAAAGAAAATAGCTTGCCTTTGAGCTTTCTCTTTAGAGCACGGGAAGTAGTCACTGGGGCCAGGTCTATAGAGAATAAGGTAGGTGGGCGAGCACTTGAAATATACAATCCTTATGATCATCTAGTGCAAAACACAACTTGTGAACCAGTGCGTTGTCGTACAAAAAAAATACCAACCATCCATTCTTAGGGACGATGTATCCCAATTTTTCAAGTACACCAGTACAGTAGACGTCCGTGATCGTTGTTTAGTAATATCCCTTCCGTTTTCTAGAAAATAAAGGCCATAATCTCACCGACACTATTTTGAGTCTTAAACTTTATAGAGACACGGTTTCTGGATCGCTGTCACTGCATGCTTTATTGTTTTGTCTCGGAGTCGTAGTGATAAATCCATATTTCATCATATGGTATGTCACAATACGATAGAAAGTTCCTTTCAGATAGATCTTGAACATGTCGAGAAATTCATTTGCAGCCGCCTGCCATCGGCCGTTGTTTTTCGCTATAAGCATTCTGCGCAGCTAAAGGCACCTGACCTGGTTCATGCTAAATTTTGTGTGCAGGTCTGCAGCCCGCTATCAGTTGAGATGGTTAGCACCTCTACTAACAGTTAAGCCAAATTAATGTTCTCTTTGATAAGATCTTCAACTTTATAAACGGCATTATTACCAGTCGCCTCGACCCAAAACTCTCTACCGAATTGAATTTCGAATGAAGGTTCCCTATCAGACCTAATTTCTTGAAGGTGGTAACGTTAATGGAGAGTTTATATCCTTTCTTTTCCTGCAGTTGTTTCTGGCTGGTTTCAACTTCGAACTTCTGTTACGTCTGCCCTGCTTTGCATTTCAATCCAGACTTTCTCCTTTACAATGCTCTGGTCAACAAAGTACAAGCAATGCCCTTAGCCTGCCCCAACTACATACATATGTACGTAGGATTCCATCGCTTAGCAAAACCACTTGGGTGCCCTATACTGTAAATATATAGAGGCAAATGGTTTCTTGAATTACTTCGGATATTACTGTTTTTGGTGCAAAATTCGGTTTGAAAGGAGTTTGGCATTTTAAGACAAAGCCATGAGCTGAATTTGAACATTTTAAAGCAGGATTAACACAACCAGATTGGCCAATAAGGACGCTCGTGGAGAGGTTTCATTTTGAGTCCTGCCCCTCCTGCACTCGCGCCCTAAAATTAATCTACCACAATTCTTTCGCCGATAAAGCCTTCCCAATTCTACAAAATAATTATAACCACACTTTATTTTTATACTGAAATTTTCACTTAATATTGCGTTTTCCGCTGGTGACTTCCTATCACCACAGCTCCTACCACCACAGCAACGCTACTAAGAAAAATACCGCAAGTATTAGAGAAACAATTAAAATTACGCGGAACTTCTTCCTCCCATAACACATCCTCCACTTTTCTTGCACAGCATCCAAGTGTCCTTTCGCACACAAATTATTTAAATTACTCCTGGTAATGTCTTCCGCTGGAGTCATTCCCGCGAGCACAGAGTACGCATAGCATAACAGTTAATTAACGCTATCATAACATTCAAATATTTATGATGCTACAAATGCTCATACACGCACACACAAACACAGACGTCGAGGACATCTCCCGAATTAATTAAAAACCAATTACATTAGTCCTTTGGCATCATTTGCATATAATTTCAGTGCGGCAGAGCAAGCCACCACCAGCTGGAGTAGATATCGTCGTGCTTAAACAAACAGCGATGCTAAGTTCCGCAAACACACAGAGGGCAATAGCCGCCGCAGTCACCACATAACGGCAACACAATCACAATCTAATGACAGTGTCATCAGGGAAACATTACCAAGTCAACTGCCGGGTGGACGACAACGACGATGACGGCGGAAGCGATGGGTAAGAGGACAATGCGGAGGATCCGAAATTTCATCCTACAATAGGATAAGCGATATACAGAGTCGCTTCCAAGAAAACGGAGCCATAAGGAAAGTAGTCATTCCACACAACAGGATTTAGGTGAATGCGTTGGGGTTCTAACTTGCTACGTTTACAGATGTCAAGAGCGGGACACTGTAAGGATACAATGTTACCATCGTGTTACGACTATCAGCAAGTCCGGGTTCGCTTCCTTCCTTCTTGGTTTTCTCCTCCATCTGCGTCCAAAATGCAATCTACCGACGAGAAGGGATCTCGCAAGCAATTGTCGTCCTTCTTGAGTCCTTTCATACCCCTCTGCCTGCTGTGTGCGTTGTCGTCTTCGTCGTTTTTTGTTCCCGAACACAGTGTCTTGTGTCCTTAATGAAACCTCTGAGAGTAATAATAAACTATTTTCTGGGAAAATATTCCGTTTGCATGAGCATATGATGTCCATATGGTGTATAGAACGCGTATCTGTATCGCTTAATGATGCTACAGGACACAAGCTCTCCCTTAGCTCATTTCGGTAGACGTCCCTTCTGTCCTCCCGGTGGGTGTGCATTCCTTTACAATCGTCATGTGGTGTAAATGTCTGCCATGAGTGTGTTTCATGGTTTTATTGCTGTCATTATGAAAAAGATTCTTTTCATGGAAGCGATGACATCTCCCAAAGGATAACGTTTTCTTGGATTTTTTTGTATGTATGTTCGTCCCTGTGTTACGCTTGATGATAGGTATGAATCGTCGTCGTCGTCATCGTTGTCGTTGATGACGGTTATTGTGTGTGCTCGAGAAGCGAATCCTTTACCGTAATGCTGGTTCAGCATTTATGTTTCCCTATGATATCTAGATGAAATGGTTTTAATGCTTATGGCTGTTTTTTTTTTATCGTTTGTTATGGTTATATCTAACACACAGGGGAAAGATTTGGTAAAACGGAAGAAAAATTGTGTCTTAAGCGAAAGGAAAGTCACTGACCCGTGATTGAAGGATATCTGTACAATGTGCGATGAGTTTAAGGACGTTTATGATAGTCTTTGTAGTTAACATTCAACCATCTTATACAAAAAAAAAACACTATTTATGTATATACATTTTTAAAGAACTACCTAGTTAAAAATTTGTATTTTAAAGTTATTGTATTTTATCTTTCGAGGCAGTACGCTGCTATGGCCAGTTTGTCAATCGAACTTCATGTATCCTTTCTGCATTTATTTGAAGACCAGTGAGTTATTGATGTCAACCTGTTCCATACGGTCCCCATATAGGGTAAAGACGCTCCTCGACTCGGGAAGCGAAGGTCCTTACAACGCCAGATCTCTCCAATTGGAAAAACACGAATTCATGCGATGTAGACTGGACATTTTGGGGGTAAGTGAAATCAGATGGTTAGAAGCGGGCGAGTACCAGTCCGCAACTCGTACTGTTCCTATTCTGGAACACCATCCGGAAGTCCGCGGGAATATGGAGTCGGACTACTGCTAACAACAAAGCACGCAAGGGCCTAATTTCCTGTCAGCCTCATGGTGATAGGATTATTACGGCCAGATTCCGGACTAGAGTACGACGCGTCATCATCATACAGTGTTATGCCCCAACGAATAGTTCGTCTGAGGACGAAAAGGAGAGCTTTTACAATCTATTAAGTGCCGTCTTTAACGCAATACCGAATGGAGACATTATCATAGTAATGGAGGATTTCAATGCCAAGGTACGCAACAACAACGAAGGGCTCAAACATGCAATTGGAAAGCATGGACACGGCAACCGCAATGACAACGACCATAGGTTTGTGGATTTCTGCAATGCCAACTGCCTGGTGATAAGTGGCACCATGTTTGAGCACAAGACCTGCCACAAAGTCAGCTGAGTTTCCAACGACAGGCAAGCAACCTCCAACCAAATTGACCATTTTGCTATCAGCCGCCGCTTTAGAAGTAGTCTCCTGGACATCCGAAATAGGGGAGGGATAGATGTGGGGATAGTACGAGATCAACATCTTATGATACATAGCTACTCTCCAACTACGCACTGCTGCAGTTCGAAGATCCCACGACAACACAAGAATGCCTAGGATAGACTTAGTGATCCCTCAATGCGCCAACAATTAAGGGAGCACTTTTCGCAAGGTGTGGAAGCAATCAGCAGTTCACTGCCCGCAACCATCCAAGACCATTGCGAAAAATGTTTTTACATCTGGTGCTGAAAGAATTGTCGGTCGATCGCAGGGAAGACATAGGGCGTGGCTTTCCGAGGATACCTGGAGACGGATTGACGAACAAAAAAAGCTGAAAGCTCGCGTTGCAGCTACTCCAGCACTCCCGAGGTGAGAAGTTCCCGAATACGCTCCACGACTCCCAGTAATGATGAGATCACTACAGCGATCAAGGCACTCAAAACCAACAAGATAGAATTTGACCGTGTTCCAACAGAGCTCTTACGAGCAGCGCCAACAAAATCGTCTGAGTTTCTGCTTCCACTTATATAGAGAGCTTGGGAAGCTGAGAGCTTTCCTAACGAGTGGAAAAAGGGAATGATCGTCAAACTTCCTAAGAAAGGAAATTTAATGGAGTGCGGAAACTGGGGGGGTATCTGCTTACTGCCTGCTGTGGCTAAGATAATAGCTCATCCTGGATCGAATCAAACAACATCTCGATGACACACTCGATGCCGAACAAGCCGGTTTCCGCTCTGGATCCTCCTGTGCAGATCACACCAAAACCCTGCGGATTATCATCGAACAGTGCGTTGAATATGGATCACAACTACACCTGCTGTTCATCGATTTTACAAAGGCATTCGATAGTGTCAACAGGGAGTTTATTTGGCGGGCCTTACGCAGGAGAGGTATTCGCGATGAACTAATTGCTATTATCAAAGCTACATATCAAGGCCCCAAATGTCACGTTCTACACAGAGGAAGGTTGTCTGAGAAATTTGAAATCCAAAGTGGGGTAAGACAAGGCTGTATTCTTTCACCAATATTATTCCTATTGGTGGTTAGCGATGTGGTTCGTGCAGCTTTGTCGAAGGGAAACGGAGGAATTCGATGGACTCTTACATCTCAACTGAAACATCTTGACTACGCTGACGATGTTTACTAATACGCATGCTTCTTACAGAGCAGCATTGACTGTCATAAAGCTTAATTATATGCGCTCTTTGCGATAATATTAGTGAAATTACCTCAGTAACTACATCATCTACATCATAGTCTCTTCCATTCCTATGAAAAATAAAACCCACACAACACGAGTGGTTGCGAGAGGCACTTAAAGAGCTGATGCACCAAATATTTTTTTTTTTTTTTAGCTACGCCAGAACTCTGCATGTTCATCATATAACATACAGGTTCCTCTTATTAAGCCAATCCATCATGACAAGGACAGTCGTTCCCAGAGAAACGCAGATATAAAGGACATATCTGGCTGCCTACGTTCTTAAACATTCATAAGCCCTTGTTAAAGGATCAATATCTACAAATACAATGAATACCTACAAGAAGTTGTTGTAAAACGCTTCCAATAAGTTAGAAGTATCAAACTTATGTAAGCGCTATCAAATCGCTAACTCACTATTTATATTTTATTATACCCCTCTCCAAATTAGTTAAAAACTTGACTCGATGTAGCTGTTGTAATTCACAGATTATAATCAAACAAAAGAGACCACCCCCTAAAACCGAACCAAAGATAATCCTATAACCAACATAGGTACTATACATTCACCAAAGTATGGAATCTAAAATTCCATTAACTCCTTTCAAATCCTCTTTCGACAAAACTGTGAACACATTTTTAGAATCCTTCCAACTGAAATTGGTTCGAAACCTGTCCTCCGATGGACAGTCGTCCTTCCGACAAGTCCAATTGAATTTTACTTATTCAGAGGTCAGTAAAATTTGAACTACATCTGCTGGATTAAAACTAACAATTCCGTAACATTTGCACTTTACACCACTTGCACGTGCTGCACCAGTGTGGGCCACATACATACGAGTACTTTATGTACCTATGTACCTACTTCAACCAGAAACACACAGGGTTCATAAATTCCTAATGTGGATACAAGTTATCGAATAATTTACTTCTTTCTCGGTCGTAAAAAGTTTTACGAGAAACTCTTATATCCTAAATCATGTGACTGTGTGATGTTCGTCCTTGAATGTGGGATAGTGTTCGACATTTAATTAAATTTTTTTGTGCAGTCGAACAAAAAAACTCACTCAAGCGAAGGTGAGGGTTTAAGTACGACGCAGTATAAAAATGAAATTCTCTATCATCTTTCATACCTTTTTGCTCTGCTTCGTTATCCTTGACAGTTTTACTACATGTAGTCACGATTCTTGTCAATTCATCATCGATTTGCTGGATGTCATTAACTTTTTAGTCGAAGAGGTTCGAGAAGGATCAAGATGGCGAGAGCATCATTTAACGTTTGGTAACACATAGCTAATTTTCGCAGATGATTATGCAAGTTTTAGGATACCCCTAAGTATTTTATGGTACATAGTTTTAGTACAGCGCCGTCATAATTCAAATGAAATACAGTGGCGGCTCTCAGGGACAAGCTTCACCTTTCTTTAATTGAATAAGTACATTATTTTTAAAAGCAATTGAGTGTATTTTTTCTAAATTATGTGTATGAAAAAACTTTTTATTTTATATTATAGAACAAGAAAAAAAGAGATAGAAAATGGCTACACCGAACTTAGTGTACGAAAGATCGTTTTTTTTTTACGTCTGGTGTGACACGTTGTGCCATCCTTCTGAAGCTAAATGAGGTCTATGTCAAAATCTTCCAATTGCGGCCACAGAAAATCAGTTATCATGTCTCTGTAACGCACTCTGTGGTGTAAGTGGTTAGTGTGTCGGATCACTGCACGTGAGGTTCTAAGTTCGAATCGAGCATTATACTGATTTCCGCTCATTTCCTCTTGCTAGTGACTAGCACGGTTTGCGTCTTTTGTACAGCTAGCCCTAGCTTACGCCTGAATATTTGGACACATACTTTGCAAATGCCTTCTACTTCTTCCGGTTATTACGCCACCACCACACATGCGATGTCATTGGCAAAACCTATGATCTTGGCTTTCTGAGGAGCTCTGTGTCCAAGTTCATTGTATTACGTATGTTCCATAATATAAACCTAGCACTGATCCTTACAGAATCCCACCGGATATGAGGCATTTTTTTAGAAATGGTTCACAACCAATTTGATTGAGTACCGTCTCACCATCATTATCGTAAAGAATTTAATAGGTAATTTGTATCCTTACACCGTACAATTAAAGGTGGTTTTGACGTCAAGTGCCATCACAGTATCGCTTCTTCCATGGTCTCAGTGATCCTCCCATCAAACGCGGTTTTAGTTTTCTCAATTCGGTGTATACATTGAATTTGGTACCACTGTCGATAGAAATAATACTTACAAGGTATTTGAAGACTCGAACTCTCTTGGTCTGCTGCCCAGTAATGCTTACTTGTGATGTCAAGGGATTATTCATAGTTTTAGATGAGCTGATCTTTGAACAAATATGGCGTTTTCAAATACTGCTTTGGATCTCAAATTCAAGATTTATGGTTGAGGATTTCTTGATAGATCGCCGCAGAGGTTATTAGGATGACTCCGCAGATTAGATCTTTGGTAGAATCTACGAGCTTATACTGCTAACGACAAAAAGGCTTTCGAATAGATGAATTAAAACAATAATGCTGACTGTCCCGTCTTATATTTTTACCCAGAATTTATTTATCATCCAGTGTCTGATTTGACCCCGCTGTAGCTTGTATTTTTTCCGTTTTGCACGCATAAATGGAAAGTTTTTTTTCCTTCCATCGGTTCATGTTGTTTTGTGAAAGTTTTTTTTGATTATATGTAAACATATTCATAGACTGCGTTAAAATTAAAAAAATAATTTGAAAAAAATACATATATATCCTGCAGTTTACTGCATTAGATCCAACTACTTATCTACAGAACTTAAATTAATATTAGCTTTTTTTATAGCTCTGTGAGTGCTTCTCCGTTCTCTCATATGGAGGAGATTTATGCCTGATTGTGTTGTAAAAAAAATACATTACAGGTTTTTCGTACATATCACACAGTCGGGTTTTGTATGCCTGGTACATTTATAATGAGTTTCGGTTTCAACAAGACTTCAAAGACCAGGAGTATTGAGGGAGTCAGTGAAGATAAAAAAAAGTTTGTCTTTGGTTTGCAGAAACAAGCTGCTTGTATGAGGTTAACTTTTAACAAAGAAAAACTCTTGGTGAATCACAGCTTTGACAACCAAGGGCTTGGGTTTTATACTCCGTATAAAATGTATAGAACTGAATAAATTTTCAAAAAAGGGGGAAAGTTGCAAAAGTACTTGTGTGGCTTCATACGAGTATATCCTGCGAACTTTGTTCAGGGTGACTTATGTGAGAAAACCAATTTAAAATTTAAAAGACGAGCAGAATGTCATTCTTCTTTTCTTACTTATAGTAGCTCGGTTGAGGGGTTCATTTCCCACTCACCAATTAAAAGAAAGGCAAGGTTTAATACCAAACAAACAACAGTAATCCCAACAAACATCTTCTTAATATCAGGACCTTTATTCCTTAATAAAAATGAGAAAAAAAAATCCAAAATTTTCTAAATTACCATACTTAGCCAGAAGGCAAGCAAGCAAGCGCTTGCTCATCTAAATTGAGTACAACTACAGAAACGGATGTCCTTTGCTATTCCATAGCCTCTGGCTATTGGAAATTACCATTTCGAGCTACTTCACCCCATCCCAGTCAACCTCAGCCATCAAAGATAGCAAACACTGCTATTAGATATTTCAAATTAATCCCGCTAGCTAAAACAAATTCACATTTATTACCTCCAACGTGAACCTAACCTTGTTAAATGCTCATATAAACGTTACCACACCCACACAACCACACAGTTTGGAGTAGGTACACACTCATACATGTATAGTTAACACCAATTACGCTTGTTTATTTTACGGCTTCGGGGTGTGTTCCTTGGTAGTGTAGGTACTCGAAAGATGGGAATCGAAAACTAGTAGCTGTGTGGCATCGCAGGACGAAGGAGAGCAGAGGTTTCAAGTTACAGCATGGGGAATGAGAATGGAATATTTCACCGTCAATAAATGTTTCTGCGGATAAATTTATGCATGACACAACTGAAGCATGATATACATGACCAAGCATTGGGGGTGGGTATTTGATGAGGGAACAACGAAGGAGTTGTGCCAGGAAGACCAAGAAGAATCAGAAAGAAATATGTTGTTTCAAGGGAACGATTGGGGGCTTTGCGGAAGTGGGTGTGAACTTTTGCAGTTATTATGGAGATAATTGTACGGCCATTAGGAAATTCGATATGGATCAGTTGTTTAAACCATAATATTGGGTAAGGCTAGTTATGGCGGCGATGACAAGTGATATTAATACACATGTAGCCCCTCGTCGCCATAGGAATAAAAATTCATTTGATTTCTCAATATCAATTCCGCACACATATTTTACTTCCACATGCAAAAGAAATGGAAATATTATATTACCATCAGAGACTCGTAGCTAAGATAAGGTTGAGCATAGCTAGACTTTGCTCAAAACACGAGGAAAAGTTGATTGTTTATGCGTCTATCTGTTCGTTTGCCCATGTAGAACTCCATCAGTACAAACGATGCCCTTGCAAAATGTTTGCCTTGACCTGGAATCGGGATAGAACGGTTTCACAAATAGATCTATGCCGTTTGACAATTATCCGGAACCGGATACATGGCGCCCTGTTTTGGGTTCAAAGTGTACAGAACTATTTAAATTATAGGGTTTACACTTATACGGCCGGATACACGGCGTTTTTTCTGCCGAACAAATCTTAGCTCTACCTGTCACCAGATGCCGAATACACAGCGCCAGATACATTGAAGTGTACAGGATGAAATGGGAGCTTTCACACTATTCATCCGGCATCGGATTCGACTTGCCTATTATGTTGCAAAAGAGGACGATCCGACGGGCAAATTTCATCATGTATGGGTCCTTTAGTAGCTTTTGCGAAAATATTTGAATACACAGTCCTTTCGAATAGTGCCACCTTATTTTTTTAGAGTATCGCCATGAAGCCTACA
Source organism: Brachypalpus laphriformis (assembly GCA_945910035.1). Classification (NCBI taxonomy): domain Eukaryota; kingdom Metazoa; phylum Arthropoda; class Insecta; order Diptera; family Syrphidae; genus Brachypalpus; species Brachypalpus laphriformis. The sequence continues at coordinate 44,954,618 of OX246753.1, forward strand.
GTTATGAAACATGTGGTGTTTTGTAGCTAGTAGTCTAATAAATTTTGTACAGCAAATGAAATCCTTTTTTTTTGTGGCGTATACGTAACTTTTTTTTTTTTTAAGAAATACAGAGTAGACCATAAGTCGCCATGGGGCTTATAAACCTATTACATTTTTTTATATACTAGCATCGCTCTTGATTGAAATTTGACCGAGAGAAAATAAACAAACAGCGAGAGAAACAACACTATGTATTTGTTGTAATATTCTCTCGTGCAGGAAAGGCAAAGGGATTTAAGCTCATAGAGCCATGAAAGTGATCAAAATGCTTTCATGTAATTTGATAAAGTGTTTTCTATGGGGAAATCATGTGCGTATGTTTACTTTATTTTATCTTACTTAACGGTAGCATACACATGATTTTTGTTTTCTGCACATCTATGGCACAGTAGCTTTCGAATGATATAAATTCGATCCTCCTCTTTTTATAATAAATACTAAAAAAACGTACGATGAATTTCGTGTTCATGTATTAATATATAAGATTTATTTATTTATTTATTTTTTTACAACATAAGCTAAATGCATTTTTTTTTTCTTTGAATGACCGCTATTTACGTCTTCGCAATGATGGGCAACGTTTTCAATGTTTCTGGTTAAAGCGCTCGCTATTATTTTTTTTTTATTATATTGCACGCTAAATAAAATGGATCTACTCTACCAAGAGCTTAAGAGAGAGGTAGAATCACTAAAAGAGGAAAACAAGGCGTTAAAGAATTCACTTTTGCAAAGAGAACGGGAAATTACCCCACCCCGTGCAGCTAGTCCCAAATATCACACGGATGAAGAAGAGCTAGCACGCGAAACAAATGGGGTCTCAAAGAAAAGACCCAGCAAAAAACGAAGAGCCGGTTCTTCACCTGAAGTCGAGCCACGAAAACAAGACAAGGAAAAAGACTTGAAACAGAAACAAACTCACGACAAATTACGTCCCCCGCCTGCAATAAACGTCGTCGGCTTTACGGACTACAATAAATTGCATTGCCTTCTTAAGGGAACTGTGACATCGGAATTTAAAGTTACGTCATTCCGAAACAATGATTGGAAAATTAATGTAGTTGACTCTGACGGCTACCGAGCAATATCGAAAAAACTAAACGCGAAAAAGATCCAGTGGTTCACCTACGAAAATAAATCAGAAAGACCACTCCGTGTTATAGCAAGGGGTCTCCACCCCTCATGCACTAAAGATGACATTATAAATGACCTTAAAGGAAAAGGCTTGAAAATTATCGACGCAATTAATATCTTAAAGAAGATAAAGCAGAAAACGGAACAAGGCAATGAAATCTTGGTCAAGCATGGACTTCCGCTCTTTATGCTAACCTTCGATAGAAGCGAAAATATAGACGATATTTATAACGTAAAAAGTATTTTGAATATCGTAGTTAAAATCGAGCCTATGCGTACGAATACACGATCGATACCTCAGTGCAAACGCTGTCAAGGTTTCAATCACACCCAATCGTATTGCCAAAAAGAACCGAAATGTGTAAAATGTGCCGGGAACCACTTATCAGAAAGGTGTGACTTAAATAAGCAGGCTCCGGCGACCTGCATAAACTGTAAAGGCAAGCACCCAGCAAACTATCGAGGTTGTGAAGTAGCAAAGGAGCTTCAAAAAAGGCGCGATACTCTCAAGAAACCGATACACCCGAACCCAAGCTTAAGAGATCGTAAAACCGATAAGCCCAAGACCGCTAAGCCAGTCAAAACGAAGCGACCGATAAAGGGAAATAAAAAAATTGCGCAAGAGAACGTCGCTGGTCCAAGTGCAGCGGAAAAACCGCCACAGGTTGACGCGAGATCGTACGCGCAAGTCGCGTCAAACGAAAACAAATTAAGATCAGCTACAACAGATCCGGTTAGCCAAATATTTACCATTATATTGGAAAAATTTGAGGAGCAAACCAAAGTTAATAAAATTATACTTGACAAATTGAGCAAGCTCGAGTTCAAACCTCGCAAGACAATCAAAAAAACATGAATATGAAACAGCTACTTAAGATACTAACGTGGAATGCAAACGGCCTTCTGAAAAAAATCGACGAGTTAGAAGTGTTTCTACGGAAAAATAACATTGACATATGTTTGGTATCGGAAACGCACTTAAAAAAGGGACTTAGACCCAAAATAAAAGGCTACAGCGATTACCATGCGAATCATCCTTCGGAAAATGCGAGAGGCGGGTCCTCTCTTTACATCAAAGACTGTATTAAGCACTCCGAAAACATAGAAATAGAATTTGATTCTATGCAAATAAGCTCAGTCTCCGTAAAAATAAACCACTTAGACTACAACATCGGATCTAGTTACTTCCCTCCGGGATATAAGCTAGTAGAAGACGACCTCGTTCGTCTCTTTGACTCACTCGGACCTAATTTTGTCTTAGGTGGTGACTTTAACGCGAAACACACTTTCTGGGGATCCAGATGCAATTCGACAAAAGGCAGATTATTGTACAAAGCCAGCATGAAACGTGGGGTGAACTTTTTTTCGACAGGAAAGCCAACTTATTGGCCAACTGACAAAAATAAAATCCCTGACCTCGTCGACTTCTTTATCGTAAAAGGGTTAACTAAAAATTTGACGGAAATCGAAGAATGCTATGATCTATGCTCAGATCACTCGGCAGTCACTCTGAAAATAGGTGGAAGTCTAGTAAAAAAAGAAGGACCGCATAGGTTAACTAGTAACAAAACTAACTGGGACGCTTTCAGAAGAGACTGCAAGGAAAATGTTGCTTTAAATGTACCGCTAAAGACACCGTTCGAAATAGAAGAAGAAATCGACAAACTCGTCGAAGCCATTCAGAGCTCAGCGTGGAAAAATACTCCTTTGCGAAAGACAGAAGCGCGGAACAATAAAGTCAAATACCAGCCTGAAATCGAAGACCTCATACGAGAAAAGAGGAGAGCGCGCAAGAGATGGCAACAATCCGCGCGCCACCGGATAAAACTTATCTGAACCATCTTTGTAACAAGCTTAAAAAAGTGCTGCAGGACCTAAAAAATCACGAGACTTCTACTTACCTCGAGGGTTTGACCGCTGATAAGTATTCAAACTACTCTCTATGGAAAGCCTTGAAGTCCATAAGGAAACCTGTAATGCACTCGCCGCCAATTAGGAAAGCTAACGGGGAATGGGCAAAAGAAGATAAAGAGAAAGCAGAATTATTTGCCGATCACTTAGAGGAAACGTTCAAGCCGTTCGATGGACAACCGTTGATCGAAGATCCGAATGATAATATGGCACCCGACAACTTTAGAGTAAAAACCGTATCCCTGTCCGAACTTCGAATGACAATACAAAAATTGAAAAATAACAAGGCTCCGGGATATGATTTAATCACTGGCGAAATTTTGAAAGAGCTACCGAAAAAAGTGCTGGTTAAGTTGCTCTACATTATAAATGCTTCCTTAAGACTATTATATGTCCCAAGGCAATGGAAAGTCGCCGAAGTTATTATGGTTCCGAAACCGGGGAAATGTGCAAATGACAAGAAATCATATAGACCCATTTCACTTCTGCCAATAATATCTAAGGTCTTCGAGAAACTTCTGCTGAAACGATTGCAACCAGTAATTGAAGAAAGACACTTGATCCCGGATCATCAATTCGGGTTTCGGGTCAAACATTCCACAATCGATCAGGTGTATCGAATAACGAACGAGATTGAAAAAGCTCTAGAAGGGAAAAAAATATGCTCTAGCGCTTTTCTCGACGTATCGCAAGCCTTCGACAAGGTATGGCACGAAGGCCTAAGGTATAAGCTAAGGGTAATCTTACCGGAAAAGTTGTACAGAATATTGGAATCTTATCTTGAAAACAGACTTTTCCGTGTTAGACACGGGAGTGAATATTCGGATTTCAAAGATATCTACGCCGGTGTTCCACAAGGAAGTGTTCTCGGTCCAATCCTGTTCTTGCTCTACACAAGAGATATACCACAAGATGAAGGGACCGTTGTAGCAACGTTCGCAGACGACACGGCTATCCTCGTAACGGATGAGTCAGTCGAATCATCAACGGGAAAACTCCAACGAGCTTTGAACAATGTATGCGAATGGACAAAAACCTGGCGAATAGTCCTCAATGAGACAAAATCAACGCATGTCAATTTTACGTTGAGAAAGATAAACAACTTACCTATATCCATTAACTCGGTACAAATACCTTACGCAAACGAAGCAAAATATTTAGGAATGACCCTAGACGCAAAACTTAAGTGGAAACCACACGTTAAAAAGAAGCGCGAAGAGCTCGAAATCAGATTTAGAGAAATGTATTGGCTACTCGGAAGATACTCGAAGTTAAGCGTATACAACAAACTGCTTCTGTATAAGCAAGTGCTAAAACCGTCTTGGACATATGGTATACAACTTTGGGGTTGTACCAAACCAAGCAATATGGCTCTACTGCAAGCATTTCAAAATAAAATACTAAGAGCAATCGTGAATGCTCCTTGGTATATAAGGAATAGTGATATTCACAGAGATCTAGGAATTGCTACCGTGAGGGACGAAGTAACAAACTTTGCTCGCAAACTTCGTACCCGTCTTCGTGTTCATTGCAATAATGAAATAATCCGTACTATGGACGTGACAAGCCTTGAGCGCCGACTACAAAGAACAAGACCTTTCGCCCTAGCGCCGTAAGGAAAAACCGCATGTAATGACGGTATTAGTAGGTGCCTTCACTGGAAAGCTACCTACCTAACGCGATTAACACTACAGAAGCGTAAACTACTCGTTAAGGCAACTTAGTCGTAGTCATCACAAAAAATGAAAAAATGAGAGGAACGAATTTCCTACTACTATGAGTACGCGCAGCCGGTTCTCATAGTGCCTCTCTGAGGGGGTGAGGTTTAGCCCGTAGGCATATACTGACTAGCACTGATGGCATTGTCAGATATATGAATCGGGCATAACCAATGGTACGGACCATTGGTATCTTTTGAAGATTCCTGCACCTCCAGGCGCAACCAAAAAAAAAAAAAAAAAAAAATTATATTGTTTATACACAGTACGTGCGTTAGAAAGGATAGATAGAAAGAGAGAGAAAGATTTGCTGTAGCGGTTTGAAGATTTAGTTGTTTATGCCTCAGAGAAACTCCGGGGGTGGCGTCCAGATAACTGGGGAGATTTTTGTTATCTTTTTTTTGGTCATTAATTCTGATCCACAGTATTTTTTCCTAATAACTGATGTCACAGGCAAATCATCATCAACAGAGCAAACAATTTTTCCAGCCATATGACCAAGCTACTGCCAGTGTTATGCCTTCGCAGTAGTGTTTACACAAGCTTTCGCAATTAATCAGACTTCTTCTTCTCCTTCCTATTTCGGCGAGGTTATAATCCGAAAACAAGGGATCATAACTCTCCCACTTCACCGCATTTCTACTGATCCGCCCGTGGGGTTCGCCTATTTGACCTTAGAAAATATCGGCAGGCCTCCCGATTTTGGATCACTCGGTTACTGAGGCCAATGAAATGCCGATGTCGTCGCATTTGTCTGATCCAGGCGTTTATAGGCCTGCATCTCCTGCCTCGCGTCTTTGGAACCTTCACTGATATTACCATTTTAACAGGGTTCAAATGATCTTTTCTTTGAAAGTGGCAATACCAGATGAGCCGGTAGCGCTCTATCTTTCGTAAGACGGTTTCCTTGACGTGAAGGCTTCCACGGATATTCGAACAATTGATCGGACTGACCTTATATATTCCAAGAGTAATAACTAAATTCTTGATGACATCAGGATTTGAACCATGAACCATTAGCGTGGCAATTAACGACGTTACCACTACACCATTCCCACCCCAAATGTCTGCATCAATTTAGATCTTGGGCTCGGGGATTGTTTCGGGCTTGCTCACATACATGCTTTCTTTTAGATTACTCCAAGGAAGAAAGTTTGCTACCGTTAAATGTGATGTACGCTATCTCCAAAAAGTGTCATTATGACTCGAGATGAAGCCACATCTCAGGCCTGTTTTCAACAGTAAGACGTAAAAAATTATCAATCTTGAACCAGTACATATCTTCAGTAACCATGACTGCACTTTCATCTTCGTTTTCGAAGAAGTATGGCCCAGTGATCCTGTCACATATAATTCCACACCATACCGTACATCCAACGGGGTGCAATTGACGTTGGTGCACGGATCTCAGATTTGTGGTACCCCAAAAGCTCGACTTCTGGTTGGTAAAAACCTATTAATGTGAAAATGAGCTTCATCACTCATGATCAGATTTTCAATAGCGTCATTTTTATTTCTATTTTTAAATCCAGTATTTTGGTTCCTTCTTCAGTTGTGAATCTCTCCATCATTTTTCCTCAAAATGTTATTCATACATACAATATTAGGATACTTTTAAACATTCCGCCACCACTGCAACATAGTTTCAGCATAATGGTAAAGCTGCTAATTTATGAATTTGAAAATTGACACGTATCAGATGAGGCCTCATTGTCAGACCATCAACATATTAAGTTTGACATACCTGGGCAACTCTCATATGTTTCTAACAGATACGATTCCAAATCTACGGACTGATATCACTATCGTGAACTTATTTTCTCAAGAAAAGATATGCTTCTTACATCCATTAAATCCATAGAGGACCTAGATGAAGCTGCATACCAGCTTAACAAAATACTACTTAACTCCTAATACGACAGATGCGTCTCCAAAACCAATGTAAGCAAACGCAAAATGCCCTGGTGGAATGACCAACTGGCGAAACATAGGAAAAAAGTCAGCAAACCCTTTAATTCTGCAAAGCGAACGAAGAGGTGGGACGAATACAAGTTTGCTTTCACAGAATACAATTTAGTATTGAGACGATCTAAACGAGCTGCTTGGAGGAAATGCTGTGAGACCATTGCCGACATGTCAATACCGGCACGAATCCATAAATCGCTCATAAACGATCATGTCAATTGTGTAGGGTTATTGAAGAAGAATGACGGAACCTACACGACGGACCGTACGGATACACTTAGAACTTTGCTTCAGGTACATTTCCCCGGCTCGTCTCTTAACACATCTCATGTGTACTCGAACACAGTTGACCATAGGGCTTACGTGGATAGTAAAGTTAATTGTTCACCTGGAAAAATATTCAGTGAATGGAGAGTGGGCACCTTTGAACCTTTTAAAGCTCCCGGTAATAACGGTCTGTTTCCAACACTTCTGCAAAAATCAATCGAATTCAACCTGTCGGGATTGACAGCTTTATTTAGAGCCAGCTCAAATTGGGGATACATACCACCCACACGGAGACAAGTGAATGTGGTATTCGTTCCCAAACCGGCCAATAGGCCTAGTGAGCTGCCTTAATCATACAGACCTAACATCTATCTCCTCAAGACAATGGAGGGACTCATTGATGCTCACACTAGAGATCGGTTAGATCTGTCTAACCCTCTGCACTCGAATCAGTATGCATACAGAAAAGGCAAATCCACAGATGGTGTCCTTCATTATCTCGTCAAAAAGGTAGAGGGAACACTCAGTTCTAACGAAATATCCTTGTGTGCATTTCTTGACACCGTGGGCGCGTTACGACTCGATCGCAAGGGCGATTAGTAGCAAAGGTATCGAAGAATCGACCAACCATTGGATTAGGGCCATGCTGGTAAGTCGATGCATTACGTTCTCCTCCGGGGGAGAGTCGGTGTTTGATGGCAAGACCCATTATCACATATGTAGCCATCGTCTTGTGGCCAAAAACTCTCTAACAGACAACGGCAAACAAGTTGCAGAAGTTGCAAAGAATTGCCTGTCTTGCTATTACAGGTGCGATGCGCACCTGCCCTACCACAGCTCCACCAATCTTCATCAGGAGGGTGGCTGCTAGATATGCCATCAAGCTACAGCTGGATTATGAGTATAAGCCAGGTGACATCTAAAGATACTTACCTCAATTCCTAAAAGAGACATGTTTTCCACTATACCCAGTATTATGGTCAGGCAACATTGCTTCGGTAGGTTATTCGAGGTTGAAATATTGGACCGCGGAAATTGGTCCAATGGTGTTCCAACACTGGACCCCAAAAGTCTGGCCTGGTTCACAGACAGATCAAAAATGGACTCTGGAGTTGGAGCGGCAGTCTTTGGACCCAACACAAAGATTTCGGCACCTAAGGGTACGACTCCCACTGTGTTTCAAGCTAGAAACCATACCATTGAGATCTGCGCCAGATACAACCTTCGTAAAGAGATCAAGGGCGCTAGAATATATATCTTCTCAGACAGCCAGGCAGCACTTAGCACATTATCGTCCAACCTAATGGACTCCAAAACTGTCAAATGCTCCTACGATGCATTACAAGCGCTTGCCAAACATAACAGGGTAAAGCTCGGTTGGGTTCCTTTACATTAGGGGATTTTAGGCAACGAATCTGCAGATGGCCTTACTAGGGCTGGCTCGGAATCTGCGTTTATAGGTACTGAACCTTATTGTGGCGTCAACTGGGCAACAGCTATAACATTGATTAACGAATGGGAAAACAAACTTCGTCTAGACCACTGGACCAATGCGCCAGGTCTTAGAGAATCTAAACGATTAATTAAGCCTTATTTCAATAATAAAATCCTTAACTTAGATAAGGAAAGCATTAGGAAGCTGATAAGCTTTCTAACTGGCCATTGTGGCCTAAGATACCACCTTAACAGTTGAACCTGTCCCAGGAAAAGGACTGTCGGTTATGCCCAGAGGAGGATGAAACTTCTGAACACATTCTCTGTGAATGCCCGGGATTACACTGGTTAAGGGAACGTATTCTACACAAGGAGATACTTACTTCAGTGGAACGGAAATGCTCCATTACTAGAAACATACTCACTTTCATAAGGGAGGTAGTACGTCTTTTAGATTAACTCCAACCATCCAATACAATAGATCTTTAAGGTCGCAGTGGGGTTGCCACGCGGGATGGGTTGTACAAGAGAATAAAAATAAAAAAATTAAAAAATTATGAATAGGCCTAAGAAGAAAACTACCACTGGCTGTTTTCAGAGTAACCACTCGAACCCGTCCGTCCTTGCCAGGATGCGTATCAGTCACACGGAGGTAGACTTGGATCCCTACTTACGCTATATACCTAAGAAGCGTGTATAGCTCTTCAAAGGTGAGAAGAAATTTTCAGATTATCCTTCGAAGATAATGCTTGACGGATTTAACACCTGCCTCCCACAACCTTCCAAAATGTGTAGATTCCCCAATATTTGAGTTGCCGTAGCCTTTCTCTGCTTGAAGCACTGCATGCATTCATGGGAGATCTTCCGTAGCAAATTTCCGCAGCCCAGTACACTTGGCGTATGAGTGGTAATACGATGCTCCTTGGGGATTTTAATGGGGTGCTCTTCCGCTCACTTTGAGTACTTAGCCAATGTTTAGAAATGGAGCAAGATCTGTAATTCTGCAATGGTTAGGGAATTGGCAAAATTTGTTGACCTTGAACGACAGCGGTCCTTTGAAAGGAAGATTTACAATATATTAGCATTGTGTCTACATCTAGGATGCTGTGGTGAAAATGAAAAATCTACGTACGATCAAGGACAAACTGTCCTGACTGCTAAAACACAACCAAATATTGTGCGTTAAGCAATTGGCTATCCTTCTTCACTGTATTTCCATTCACCTCGCATTATTTCCCAAACCTTTTCAGTCTCTAATAACATATCTATGGGATTCGATCGGTTAAATGAAGTATCCGCTAAGTTTAACTTGTTGAGGTAGAACAAATCCTTGATTTTAAACGAAATCGTTGGTAAATTTGTCGTGACCTATGATATAACATAGGAATCAACCGAAATGATGATTGGTTCTAAACGAGAAGCACACCCAAACTGTGCCTGCACTAGTATACATGCATTCCGACGACGATGCAACTCAAGCCGTTGGCCACATGATTCAGAAACGAGGGGCACTTGCGGACCGGAGTCGAGTAACAACCGCAACTTCTGATTTTGACTTCTGCTATCTTAAGCATTGCCAATTGCAGAAGGCAATAAAGTTTTGAATGTTTACTAGGCGATCTGAAGACCGTCGCAATGAAAACGAAGAGCTACTGCTTGTGTTAGGTTGAGATTCTTGACTACCTTGTCGTGGGCCTTCGGGAACTGAATGTTTGGAATGTGAATTGATTGGATCAAAATCAACAAGGCTGTGATGGCACATATTACACGTTTTGCATTGCGACTTAGATTGACTCTAGCTGAAGTATGGCCAGAGCGCAGACGATTAAAACATAGCCTATTCGATTTAACGAAATCTCCTTTCTTCTGAATATCGAGCGCTAAAGATTTTCCACATTGAGCTAGTAGATGCACACCTATACATGTGGGACAATTGTGCTTACTGCGATGTGATTCTCGAAGATGACCTCGGCCGGATTCTAGCGCCTCACATTGTTTCTCCGAAAAATTGAAAACTGATCCATTATTGGATATTCTTTATCCACATTAACTCCGACTATGTCTGCCGTGTTTCTATATCAACCTTTTTTAAGATGAGATAAATTAGCCGAAGATCACTATCCAACGAGCTTATGGACGTAAGTCCCGGATGACTTCATCTGCTCCATCTGATATCTTGCGCAATGTGGTAACGTTGGAAGTGTTTATGGAGAGTAAATCGAAAAATATCTTTATAAAATCATTTATAGACTGACGTGGTCTATCGTACCGTGCCTTTAACTGTTCCCATGCCAGCAAATACGTAGCATCATAAGTGGTTATACTCGTATGACTCAAGAATTTATATGCTTCTCCGCGAAGAGAGGACTTCAAAACATAAAATATTTGCCTGGGTGATAGATTTTTTCGATTATGAATAGATCCCTCGAAAAGCAGTCCATGCGCGATAGCTTCCCGAAAATAGTTCTATCCTAATCTTTAGCAACAGTGGCTCTACCTGTTGGGGAAATGCTGACGAAGATAAAGTGGTTATAATACATATATGTAAATACTGCCTGTTAAAACGGATTTCTCTGAAGGCAAACGATCTGCAGCAGCATTTGTAGAAGCTGCTTGTTCTTCCACAACATTTACCGCAGCATTTTGTGTCTTGGAACTTTTACGTTCCCTAATTGCCGCGAGAAAAGCTAACTTCACCATGAGGAACTTAGTTTTAAGCTCTTCGAATTCAGTATCAGGATCTAAATAACCTTCTACATCAATGAACTCGTACATAGCGTCGTGAGACTGTTTAAACTCACCACATAATTCATTAACATTTTCTTAACGAATCCCTAATACATCTAAGGGGACAATCTCCGAAATTTTCTCCATGAAGGAAGCATGCTTGGTTAGCGAACATTTCATACGGCCACGTGTACTGTGTAACATATTTAATTTGATATGTGCATTCATCTTCACTAAATATTCCCTGGTTATATGATCACAGTTCAATTATCTTTATCCAATATCACGTGAATAATAAAAAATGCACGCAGCTAACTTTGGAACGAATATCTGCACTCAATTCACGTGGAAATTAGCCCAAACTCTAATAACAAAGGAAAAGATGCAAACTGTAAGATGACGTTAACAATTGAGAAAATAGATAAAGAAAAACAAATTGAATCTATTGTATATAATAGAGTATGTTGTCGTAATATTGACAAGAAGGAGATTTCTAAACACAACCTTATAGATGTCCATTCTTTGCTTAGGAATCCAATACATTTTTAAGAGAATAGATTGTCAAGTTTAAACAAGTTAAACCATTTCTCTTCCTATAAGTAGGTGAAATGAAGCTGATTCTAGATTATTATTGTGTAACTTTTAATGCTTTGAACTGAAATGCACTGTCAATCTATTAGCTGCACCAATATTTGTCCAGACAACATGTAGATATACCTTCAGTGCAGCACCATCCCCGACATATTCCTACTTTCACCCCATGTAGTAGGAAAGTTACGCATTATTAGCAACACTATAAATTTCAATTGCTGCATTGACACCAGCTCTACTTTCCTCCACCGCATGTACTTACACTTGCATTGCAGCCAAAGAGGCCGACCTTAGCCCAAAGCGCAAATTGTATTGCTCCACCGAAAAGCTGCAGAATTATGGTCAAGATTAAGTCGCCCTTGTGTATTGCACCGATGCCAATTTCGTTTGGCTCTAAATTCAGGGCCTAATCAAGATAAATTTCTCTTGTTTTCCGAATGCATTTCCTGCAACGTTGTACAAAGCACCAAGTTTCTGACGGTGGTGCGACGACGACAATATGAAATCGTGCGAAAGAGTGTTGGCTTGTTCGCCAAAACTCCTGCAATTATTTATCAAGCTAATTTGTATTCGGTTTTTCGTTTGCCCTTCCTGTAGCGTCCTTACAATTGTCATTTAGGCGATGCAAGTACATGTACATGCATGTGCAATTAACCTTTATGGGAAATAACTTTTGTTTGCATTTTGGCAGAGGTATTCGAAACGAAAGGATGCGTTGGATATAGGGAGGTGTGCATATTGGCAATAGACCACACTAAATCAAGGTTAAGGGATGTCGGATGTAGTGTTCGTCCACTTTAGAGGGATTATTCCGTAGTTTGGCTGTATTGTGTGATATGTGTACATTGAGCCTCCATGGCTTGTCTTGATTGATTGTGCAGAATTCTCATACCTAGCCATACGGATGAAGGTTTTTCGATTGCAACTGATAATTGCATATTGGTGCGGATTATCAATGGAATAGAATGCGGACGGACATAAAAGGTTGAATATGTAACGAAATGACAGAGAAATTATTATATTTTAATTGGAATGCTATTGAAAATTGTGCGTCTATGAAGGATGCAGGATAAGGGAACTGAATTTGTGGTGCTGGTGGTTTGAAAAATAAAGTACTTTTGAAATAGAAACAATATACTGAAAGAATTTGGAGAAATGATAGTCGATGCGGGGTTGGGTACGATTGACCGCATTTTAAAATCTCGTTTTCAAAATCTCGCATAACAAAATCTCGCATATTCAAAATCTCGCATATTCGAAATCTCGCATAATCAACATCTCGCGTATTCCAAATCTCGTAATACCAAAATCTCGCAAATCAAAATCTCGAAAACTAGAATCTCGAATTTTTTAATTCGCGCGTGAATTAATAAATATTTTATTATTTCTAAATCTATATTAGCTATTTAGGTACCTATTCCAAACTCAAATAATTGCATATTTTTAGGTATGTACATAACACAAGAGTACTGTTAATAAGAGAGAGAGAGAAGAGTTAACAATTTGTTGTCATGTACCTAAAGGAACCCAGTTATTTATATTGCTAGCATTTTAAACACACAATAATCAATTCCGCTATGGGTATGTCAACAACTGCAACTGCCAGGCAGGCGCCTGGAGCTAAAGTTTATTTTCATGTATGCATTCATTTTCAAAACCTTATAAATTTTAAATTTCATCATCGAATAGGAGTAACTCCTAACTTTTGATAATGCGAGATTCTCCTGTATTTGCGAGATTTTGCTAATGCGAGTTTTTGATAATTCGAGATTTTGAATATGGGAGATTTTGAATATGCGTGATTTTGATTATGTGAGATTTTGAATATGCCAGATTTTGTTATTCGGGATTTATTTTAAAAATGCGAGATTTCGTTATTAGAGATTTTGGTTTGCGGTCCATCGTACCGCTCCCGTCGAATCGCGTGTGCGATTTCGATTTGAAATAAAATAATAAACGATTATTTCAAATAATTGGTTATTAAAAAAAATTAAATAATTAATTGAAATAAAATTATGATTTAAAATAATATTTTTGGATCGACGATGTTACAGCGATATTTGTGTCGCAATCATTTCTAAAGCCCTCCCAGTTTGTTCTATTGCTAGTAAGTCTTAGAAGTCCTTTTTTCTTGATTAACGCTTCTTCAAGTAATAGAATTACCGGAGAGTGGTCAAAAGAAAGATGAAAACTTTCTTCGACTGTAATAAACTTCTCGTAAATGTCTTTTGAAACGAAAAAATCGATAAGATCGGGAATTTCTTCTGAGTACGGTTAGGTGCTGTATTCCGTCGCTAGCCGGGGTGTTTGGTAATATTATATATTTTAGCGTACCATGAGTCAGTGACGCAACACTGTAAGTAAAACAAATAATCAAGCAATTTGAATTGCTTCTCCGGAGTTGCTGGATCTTGTTGCCATGATTGCAGATCTGGTGGGTTCATTGAAGCCTTTCTTGAATACATTAAAACCTATTTGGTCATTTAGTCTTACGACTGACTTTTATATTTACTTCTTTGTCCTTTAACAATCTACACAGACGGTTCAAAGATGGAACGTGGAGTCGGTGCGGTTGTGTTTTCCGAATCATTAAACATCTCTAAATCATATAGGCTTCCCAAGCTGGTGCTTGAATATCAAAATGAGCTAGCTTTTAGTTAGCTGATTTGGGTTCCAGGGCACAGTAGCGTTTATGGAAACGAATTTGCAGGTAAACTGGTTAGGCAAGGCTCAGCCTTCCACAGCTCTCTTGCGGAATCAGCTCAGATTCCGCTTGGAGCAGTCAAAGCACAAATATCTTCTAAATTCCTTGCCCAAGCCAACCTCAGATGGGCTAGGCTAACAAACTGTGTCATATCTAGAAAGATGTGGCCAAACTACAACAAATCAAAAACAACCGACTTCTTAAACAGAACATGTAGGGACATTGCCAGGATAACAGCAACCAGCACGAGTCACTTCCCTATAGGAGACCATGCAGTCAAACTAGGTATCCCACACAACACACACTGTCTCAGTTGCAATGTCGCAACTGAGAAAGAAACCCTTATCCACTTTTTATGCGCCTGTCCGGCACTAGCTAGGGCCAGATAACGAAATTTAGGTAAACCCTTGTTCGATTCCCTTGAGGAAGTCTCAGAGAGAAACCTTAAGGATTTAATAATCTTTTTGAACTCCACAGGCTGGATCTAGAGACTCCACACCAACACAACTTTCATATCCAGGTACACGAGTTGTGTGGTATCAAAACGACACCTATTACTAATTGGGTTCTTCTCTTTTCTTAGAAGAACCACCACACCTACCTACCTACCTCTTTGTCCTTTTCTCCTAGGTCTGCTATTTGTATTTCTTATTATCTATTTATTTAATTCTGTTATTAATGATTCGATGATTTTTGCTACGAATTCGCTTACGTTATTGTTTACTTGTCGCGTTCGCGCAATTTCGTTTTGTACATTCAGTATGTTTTTGTTACAATAGATTTGTAAGCCTTTTGCAGTGCACATAATCTAGACAAATATTCTAATTGTAAATTTAAATTAGTTCTTATTTTAAGAAATGCAATTTTTTTTTCTAGGGGAAGGTTACAACCTTCCATGAGTCAATGACGCAACATCGTAAGCAAAATAAATAATCAAGCGGTTGCACACCTAGTATTGAATGGCGATGTAGTGCACCATGAGTTGGTGACACAACATCATAAGCAAAGCAAACAATTAAGCGGTTGCTCACCTGGTGTTGAATGACGCAAAGCGAGGAACGATTATACATAGGTCACTCGCTGGTCGTTAACCGAGCCCTTGTGTAAATTGAATTGATTTGTTTTGCTTACCTTTGCGGAACACTGCAATGAGGAATTTGTGAATATATGGTATTCAAATTAGAATTGTTGGTATAAATAGCGTTAATTAATAGCCATGTTTTATTATCTAATCTGATCCAGATCAGATCACACGAGGTAAATAAAACGACCTGGATCTGGATCAATGAACAATTTTTGTTATATCTTGTGGTGTAGTTATAGTTTCCGCATCGAACTTCTTTCAAAATACAGTAGACGCTCGATATAGTGAACTAATAAAAACCGGACCTGTTCACTGGAACGAGATTGTTTACTGTAACGAGCGTAGACTCCTTGAAGCAAATTTCATCAAAATGTGTATGTTTTTACATGCAATACATCGAACATAGAATATGCAGTGAACTCTTGATAATTTGACCCTCTATAATTCGAAAACCTCTATTAATAGAAGTACTGCCTAAGTCCAATGAGAAAACCTCTATTAATCGAAGAAAACCTATGCAATTTGTCCTCTTCGTTAATTCGAACTTATTCTTGTGCAACATAACCTAATAACTTCTCTAATTCAAGCTTGTTAGCTTTTTTTAGCTCTATAATTCGAAGTTAAGTCTATTTGTTTCTACTCAACTGTTCATTGAAGTGCGTATGCAATGAAAACTTGTGCCCTGTGTACCTATTCGTTGAACGAAAAAGTGTTCAGATGGTTTACAGTAGAGTTTACAAATTTTGCATTCTAAACAAACTTATAGAGAGGACAGATGTCAACAATGACGTTTTTTCAGCTTAATCACGATCGAAAAGACCCTAGACCGAGGTCGTTTGAAGTCGCATACTAAGAAGAAAATTACAGATTTTGTAATTTGCATGCAAAAAAATTATAATTTCTTTACAAAATAAAGTTAAGTTTTCTAAAAATCTTTTTTTTTGTAATTCGAAGTTTTTCCCTGGTCCAATGAAATCCGAATTATCGAGAGTTTACTGTAATTAGAATTTTTTTTTTTTTTGCAATTACTAGAAAACCTGCCAATATTTATTGAACGGAATACTTTATTATTAACAAAAACTAGCAACAGGCAGTTTACATTTGTACTACAAACAACCTCAAACTGCGTAGCATATAATGGGGCAAGATACTCGCACAACATGATGAGTAGAACAAACGGCAAATTTGGATGATTGTATATGGGTATGAATATCTATGAACGTACATACATACGTACTTCCCAGCGGGCCTAACTGGCGACTGCATGGCACTAATGAGTTTTAACTGTTTTTTGCATGCTGTAAGGTCCTAAGAAAATAAAAAAAACTTAAGTTCACTTTAGCGAGATTTTTTTTGTTCACTATTTAGAATAGCCTGTATAAAATATTGTGTGTTCACTATATTGGATTGTTCACTGTATCGATGTTCACTATATCGAGCGTCCACTGTATGGTTTATTTTGTGCTGAAATTGTGCTCAACTCTTGCCATATGCATCCGGAACAACGTTTGTTTCTTCTGGCGTACAACTTGTTATTGTTTTCATTCAATAATTAGTTATTTAAAAGTAGGAATTAGTTTTTCCTCTCTTTTCCATTAGAATTTCACAGCTGAATTCCTTCAAGCGGAGTTGCCATGTGATTTATTTTCCCTTATAAGATTCAGAGAATACCATATGCGATTTTTTTTTTACTGTATGTTTTGTGGATCCTAATTCATTCAAATGGTGTATATTCACTCAATAATTATTAATTTGAAATCATTAGGAGTAACTGGGATAAGTATTTACTTTCAGATACGCTTTTGTGTGCATAATTCCAATGCAAAGAAAACATAGAAATCATAGAATAATATTTAAAGTGCAGAAAGTATTTCTAATCTGGCAACATGTGTTTTGACAATTGTCGACAAAAATGCAGCCTAGGAAGGAATATGCGAACTAATTTTCAGATCACGAAAATAGATCCAAATGAAAAGTAAGATCTCGTATTGTTATTGTAGTGCATACATACCAATGATCTGATTTGGATCATGGGTGATAATAAAGCACGGCTAATAATAATAAAATCGGATTTGATTTGACACTACAAAGTCTTTCTTTTCTCAGTTTGGCTCTTGACATACAGCAAATATTACAATAAACATAAGTAGGTACAATACAATGCATTTTTTTGCTTTTAGTTTGAAGACATGTCCTTAGGGTATTTTGATGCATCAAAAAAAAAAAAAAAACATCGCACCGCTGTGTGCCACTGTTTTTTCATGCATAATTATATAGACTTCTCCAAATAGCTTTCATAGATTTTAAACACGAATTGCATTTATCTAACAGACGCTATTGGGTTCTACGATACGACACGATATTTAGGGCCCAACTGCACTGCGACCTATAAAATCTATTGTGCTGGGCCAATGGTTAACCAAAAGTAAAATTAAGGCTTTTGATAAACCTCAATAATGTCTTAGGTTCCATGTTCCAGGTACCCGGTGGGGCCATCGAGAGCCGCGTTAGGTGGAATGAAATTTCTTTGCGGCCCTCGAGCATTCACAAAGAATGTGTTCTGCTGTTTCTCCTTGTTCCCCGCAGAGTCTGCATATGGCCGTATCTGATAGTATTATTTTATTCAGATGGTACCTAAGTGGACAATGTCCGATTAAGTAGCCCGTTAGAGTTCGCAAATCGTCTTTGCTGAATTCCAGTAGCTTCTTGAAATATATTTTGTTGGGGTTTATGAACTTGTCTTAGGTCCTTTTGGTTGACCGAAAACAATTTAAAGCAGTGCTTGTATCATACTATGTATATGGCTTTATCTGAACGCAATGTTACTCTTTAGAATATAGCGTAACAGATTGGTTTTCTAGACATTTATTTGAATGGAACAGTGCTTCCCAAGTACGAAAATTTCAAATATCTGGGATCTCTGATCAACAGCAAAGCAACCTATGATGACGACATCAATCATCGCGTAAGCGTAGAGTGGATGAAGTGGCGAGAAAATTCCGCTATCTTCTGTGACAGAAAAATGCCCCCTAAGCTGAAAGGAAGGCTCTACGCCGCATTTGTGCGTCCAGCGCTCACATACGGTTCACAATGTTGAACGATGTACAAAAAGTATGAAAGTAAATTAACGCCAGCTGAGATGAAGATGCTTCGCATGACAGCTGGAGTGACAAAGCTTGATCGAATAAGAAGTTCGAAGATCCGTGGAAGCTTTCACGTCAAGGAAACCATCGTACAAAAGATAGAGCGCGACCGGCTCAGCTAGTATTGCCACGTTCAAAGAAGAGATCATTTAAACCCTGTAAAAAAGGCCATATCAATGCACGTTCCAAAGACATCGCGATGTAGAAAAAGCAGGCCTATAAACGCCTGGATCACACAAATGCGACGACACCGGCATTTCATTGGCCTCAGTAACCTAGTGATCCAAAATCGGCAAGGCGAACCCCACAGGCGGATCAGTAGAAATGCGGTGAAGTGGGAGGGTTGTGATCCCTTATTTTCGGATCATAACCTCGCTGAAAAAAGGAAGGAGAAGAAAAGGAAGATTCGTTTTCTAGAGAGTCCTTCAAGAAGATGACTTACAATATATTATCGAAATCACAATTTGGAAGAAAAAACAAGTAAGGGATCGAAAAGATGTGCAACTGTTCGGGCAAACCGAGAAATGCAGCCGGTAGAAATGAGAAACATTTTCATTTTTTCATGCCGCAGCTAAGGAATAATCTATACAGAGTTCCTACTGTTAATTTCAATGTCAGAACTGCTTAATTATAGCCTCGAAAAATTTAGTATATTAACGACCAACGAAATACTACCTCTGACCCAATAAAATTAAGTTAACTATGCTAAGGAAAGACAAATTTGGAGTGTTAACCCTTTCAGTAAAAAAAATAGAATTGAAGCTTAAAAAATGTAAAGTTTTGCATTGAGGCTAATTTTGACTCCAATGATTGTAATGCGTTTTTAATTTTTAAAAAATATATTTGGAAACATGAGTTTTAGAGTGTTACCATATGGTAACATTAAGACTGAATGGGATACCTTTACTCAAAAAAAAGACATTATTCGTAAATGTGCAGTTTATTATTTTTTTTGAAGTAACTTTACATAAATTAATTTATTTCATTAAAAATCAATATCAAACTATAATAGTTCATATTATGATGATAATAAGATATAAAACAATTCTTTTTTGCAGTTGGAAGGCACAAGTGAACATTGCATTTCTCACATTTGTATCTACTGGTGCCCTCGCAATTCTTGACCTTACATCTGGATCTGTTAGGTATGTATACCGGCCAATGATTGCTGTGATCGTATCTAGTAGAGGTTGCAGGGATGTTGTCCCGAGTTAATGTTGAAGAAGGTGAAGAACTAGGAGAATCAGGTGGAAGATCACTTAAATTTGCTGATGCTCTTCCGCGCTTCCTTGTCGCTTTAACTCCAGTTTGAGCTAATATTCCGCTGGCAATATCGTCTCGGAATCCAAGTAGGTCCATTATTTCTCTTGGATGAATTTGTAGAATTTCACAGTTCCTTTTATATTCCAACCATGCGTTACACACAGCCATATCTATCATATGATCAAAAAAACGTACTGTCCACTTTCTGGTTTTTATAGAAATTCTGTATAGTGATATTAGAAAATCCATTTTGTCCACTCCTCCCATATTTTTATTATATATTTTGACTATATTTGGGCGTTGGATATCAATTTTTCTTTTTTCTTTTTGACGAAATCGATTAACTACATCGACATATTCGTCCCCATACAACGTGGATGTCACTTGTACCATACCGTTGTCCAGCCACTTCATGATAAAAATGTTGTTTTCTTTTTCAATTCGATAGTCATATGATCCTGGACCTACTTTACGAAGATCTTTTTCTGACTTCAAGACAACTTTTCCCATTCGATTTGCTCTGATAGTACCAGTTGCCCATATTCCCAGGTCTTTTAGTTTTATAAGTAGGTCCAATCCGGTAAAATAGTTGTCAAAATATAGCTTATAATTCTTGAAATTGAGTATTGTTTCAGCTAATCTCATAACTATACCAGAGCAAAAGCCCATATTTGAATACCCAGCAATTGTTCCTTTTCCTTGGTAGATCTCAAAATCGTGAATTACACCGTCAAAGCTACATAGCACAATCAATTTCAGTCCCCACTTTATGGGCTTTTTTGGCATATACATTTTCAAAAATGTTCTTCCCTTGAACGGCACCATCATCTCATCTACGCAAAGATTCTCTTTTTTTGCTATACCGGTACATTTTTGTTTTATGACATCAGCAAATTTAAGGACGTTTCGAATAAAATGAAACCTTGCTCTGGCCATTGAGTTCGAAATAGATGGTATTTTCGTTGCTTTTCCCCAATACATATTTGTTCTCGGATAATTAATGATACCCATCGTGAGTAACATAGCAACCATTTTTTTCATTTCATTCAATTTGATGTTGGTCAGGTGTCCTTCAGTAGCCAAGTTTCTTTGATCGGTGACAAAAAGGATTCTTGCATACACATCATCATTGAAATATTCTTCAAAATACTGAAGCGGCGTACGCAAAGATGGTGTTTGAGGAACTTCTTCAACGAACACGGCAGTAGGTGGCTCCCATTTATTCTTTAGCCAATAAAATTCGGTCCTTCTGTATTTTCCAGCTGAAGTAGTGGGCTGACTTGGATTTTCTAATTCTTCTGCTGTTTCTTCTTCTGAGCTCTCAACATCATTTTCTTTCAGGTTCCCACTCACCTGATCCTCTATAATAGTTGCCTTATGTCTTTCTTCAGCTTCAAGTTCTCCTAAAATTCCTTCCAAATTCAGTTCATTTTCTTCTTCATCTGACACATCAGACTCAGCAAAATATAGCAATAACTTTTCTATCGTATCTTCCCTTAATTTACAACTCTTTCCTGAAAGTCAAATCGAAATTTCAAATAAAAACGCGAACAAAATACGTTATGTTACCATATGGTAACATTGGGATTTCAGAAATACATACTACTCAAAGATCAAATGTTACCGTATGATAACAAAATATGAAACTTATATAAAGCACGTTCCAATGAATAAATTTATTTTTCAGTTTATTCAATCGACAAGATATAGAAGATACTTCGATAAAAAAAATAGTTTTCTAATTAAATTTGTCCTGATTGGGAAAAAAATTCAACAGAAAACACTTACCACCTGAATAAGCCATTAAAATTATTTTGCGAAAAATTATCACCTTCCAGCACAACAGTGTTTTTCTTTATGAACGTAATTCATGAAGAGAGCAGCAATAGAGATCGTAAATAAACCGTTAAAAAGTTTTTCTAAGAAAATTGCAACATAGGGTAGGATTTTGGCGGGTTAAAAAAAGTGTTACCATATGGTAACAAATTACTGAAAGGGTTAAAGGTTTTTCGAAATTTCTTTCAAGTCATTAAATGAAATTAAATTCACTTTGCTTTTCACCTTTTCAAAATATGAACTTTATCAATTTTTTTTATTATAAATCACAAAAGTAGTGTTGACAATATATGTATGTAGGTATTGATGTCTTCTTTTATTCTCCCATATATTAATAAAACCACGCCCACTTTTTCAAAGTCAAAGAAAATGGGTACAATAAAGTAGAAAGATTTCATTTCACAACTCCACACCCACTTTTATGGGGTGTAGTCAAAGTATATAGAACTAATGGTATGACATTCCGAGATTTTGTTCTGCTCATCTACATCATGTCTAGATCACAGCATGCGTCTCATTGTCACTCCTGTGAAAACAGAAAATGCGATACACGTGACGTCACGCTACATGCACAATCTTCTTCTCGCCAAATTGTGACTTCAATAAATCGATAGTGTTGGTCGTCGTATCGCACGTAGCGCCATCCTATTGAAACCATTGAATTGGAGGTGGCGATGGTGTAGTGGTAACATCATCAATTTCCACGCTAATCGTTCATGGTTCAAATCCCGATGTCAGCAAGCATTTATTTATTTCTCATGAAAAAAAGAATCAGGTCGATCAATTGCAAAAGTTTCCTCCAATCAAATTGGTCATTTTGCAATCAGCCGTCGCTTAAAAGTAGTCACCTGAACATCCGAAACAGGCGAGGGACAGATGTGGGGATAGTAGGAGATCGCCATCTTATGATAGCTCCTCTCCAACCACGCACTGCTGCAGTTCGAAGATCCCACGACAACACAAGAATGCCCAGGTTCAACATCAACAGACTTAGTGATCCCTTAGTGGGCCAACAATTAAGGGAGCACCTTTCGCATGATTTGGAAACACTCAGCAGCTAATTGCCCACAACCATCCCAGCCCATTGCTGTGATGTGAAAATGTTTTTTACATCTAGTGCTAAATGAATTGTTGGCTGATCGCAAGAAAGAAATATGTCGTGGTTTTCTGAGGACACCTAGAGACGGATTTACGAACGAAAACAGCTGTAATCTCGCATTGCAACTACTCCAGCAGCAGGGAGAAGCGAGCTAGATTCCCTATATTGCATGAAGATGAGAGAGGTTCAGCGTAGCATGCGACGTGACAGGCGCAACCACATCACCGTGCTGTATACAGAAACAGAAAAAGCTGCAAGAAGGTGCGATAGCAGGACCGTGCTAGCGAAAAGCTCTCAAATCAGACTGAGGTGGCTGAGGTGAGAAATGCCCGAATTCGCACCACAATACCAAAGCACTTAAAACCTACAAGATAGAATTGGACGGTATTCTCGCGGAGCTCTTACGAGCAGCGCCAACAACATCGGCTGAGCAACTACTTCCACTTATAGAGAGAGCTTGGGAAGCTGAGAGCTTCTCTGGCAAGTGGAAAAAAGGGAATGATCGTCAAGCTTCCTAAGAAAGGAAATTTAAAGGAGTGTGGAAACTGGAGGAGTATATGCGTACTGCCTGCTGTAGCTAGGATAATAGCTAAGCTCCGTTATGAGCGAATCAAAAAACACCTCGAAGTCCACTCGATGTCGAAAAAGGAGGTTTCCTCTCTGCATCCTCCTGTGCCAACCACATTAACGCCCTGCGGATTATCATCGAACAGTGCATTGAATATCGATGTTCATCGATTTTGAGAAGGCATTCCATAGTGTCAACAGGGAGTTTATTTGGCGTGCCTTACGCAAGAGAGGTATTCCCGATAAGTTAATAGCTATTATCAAAACTAAATACGAAGGCTCCAAGTGTCACGTCCTGCACAGAGAAAGGTTGTCTGAAAAATTTGAGATCCAAAGTGGGGTAAGACAAGGCGGTATTCTTTCACCAATACTGTTCCTATTTGTGATTAGGGATTTGCTTAGTGCAGCTTGTAGAGAGAAAACGGAGGAGTTCGATGGACTCTTACATTCCAACTTAAACATCTTGACTACACTGACGATATATGCTTACCCTCTCACAGAATTATGGACCTCCACCAAATGGCAGCTGATGAGAGAAGGCAGGCGTCGTCAGGCTGAAAATGAATACGGCAAAAACTGAAATTATCAGCATTGGAACAAACTCATCAGCTCAAATATGCATTTCTAGACAACCGGTAGAGAGAATAGAGGATTTGCAGTATTTTGGGGGTGTTGTCTCGGCCGATGGTTGAACCGAACTGAATTTAGCTAACAGGATCGCCAAAGCAAAGTACGCGTTCGAGATGTTTTTCAAAATATGGCGAAACAATTCAATGCAGCGTTGAATCGGTGATGTTATATGGATGCAGCACGTAGAGGCTGACCATTTATGGTATATCACTAGAATGCTGCAAACGTCCGTTAATAGGTGCCTGGAACGCTTTAACCCAGGATGGCTAAAAACCTGGCGGTCGAGAAGGTGGCACGGGAGTTAGGTAAAAGTTTGGGAGAGCTAAGGCACATTGCCAGAAACCGTACACGATAGCGCGGAAGCATAGTAGAGGCCATAGGACCCACAAGGGGATACAGGACATAAGTAAATGTAAGTACCTAATGTACCTGCTTAACAGAAGAAAAATATCCTATTTACCAGAACAAACTCAAGATACAAAAACTTAAGTAAATGAAAACTGTTTAATGTTTAGAAAAAATTAAAATTAAAAAAAAAATGTGTTCGAAAGTTATTGAAAATAAAAGGAGAATGTCATTGGTGGTCTTATTATTGTGTCGGTAACTGTGTATTCTCCAACTAATTTTTTTTTGTCTGAATATTAGAAATGGCTGGACTATAAATGAATGGTTATTTGTTATATGAATCGATTCTCATCTTGTTTACTTACAAATCTATATTCGTCTCAAGGCGTTTTTGGCTTGGCTTAGATTTATAGGGCTTTTGTTTTAAGGACTCATTTGGCTTGCGGACTATTAGAATGTTTATAATTTAAACTAATCTTCAAGATAACTCCAAGAAACGACGAGTGAAATGTAGTGATTTTTCGATATACTGCGGATGGAAAACCTCCTTGAAATATACATTATAACTGGATCCATGTGACGTGGAGTCATGCAGCCAGAGCAACATATTATATGGTCCGTTCTACAAATGATCTAAAC
The DNA here is from genome assembly GCA_945910035.1 of Brachypalpus laphriformis. Lineage (NCBI taxonomy): Eukaryota > Metazoa > Arthropoda > Insecta > Diptera > Syrphidae > Brachypalpus > Brachypalpus laphriformis. Next base: position 44,979,714 of record OX246753.1, read on the forward strand.
CGTCTTCAAATAAAAAAATAAGCACCAATCAACCTTTCAGCACAGACGCTGCACTACACAGTAACCTTCAGTCGATTGTTGAATAATACGGAGATTACCAGTGTCCCAAAAGCAAGTATTCTGCTTTTTGATATGTCCGGAGAGACAGAAATGAGCTCACTCACAAATAATTTTTAATTGAAGTTGTCCTCTTCATGATTGATGTTTATGATATGCTGGCTGGCTATATTTCTAATTTGATGGACTGTGGGTAACAGCTGAAGCACCATCTGAGTTTTATACGGAAACATGTTTAAGTCATTCACCAAAATACGTTGTCAGATTGCGTAGCCCATCGTTTCGTTAAGTTTTAAGACACTCTTCCACATCCTCGCGTATGGCATTAATATTCTTGCCCGAACGCAATGGCCTGTTCTTGGTCTGGCACGTGTTGAGCGACCAGTCGGTGCGGACCGGGGAGAATATCTTTGAAGAAATTAAATTATTCCACAAAACATCGACATAATCAGGGTTATCGCGAATAAATTTTTCCCCTTAACAAAAATGAGGGTCCTTCAAAAATAGAGAAAAAATTCATCGGGGAAAAATTAAATATCGCGATTGCGTTAAAAATTCTCCTGAATTGTCATTCATGATATCTATTTCTTTTCCGTGGAATTATTTCCTCTTTTTTAAAGATACCTAATTTTTGTTCGGGAGAAAAATTCCGACGGTAAATTGATTCACGATAACCCTGAATAACTTCAATTCTTTTATTTTTATGTTTGTCTACAAAAAAAAGAAACAAGTTTTCTGAAAAAATGCCCCTCGGTTCAAATCGAAAAAACAAACGAATCACTGCCGCATGTTTAGATTTAAGAACCCCTGTCTGTCCTGAGAATATAGCTGCTCTTACGTTATTTAACAAAGAATCAAATGTTTGACTACTTTCGCTGACACATAGAGCCGTATAGCCGTTTGACCAAATGTCAAATGTTTTGCACAGATCAAAATTGTGTCAAACACTGCAAACAACAGATGATCTAACATTTATATGAAACATATGTAAGTGGCCCAAAATGTATCACCCTATCGAAAGATGTTATAGCTTTTGCAAATGGCCTCAAGTGTCAGTTTTGTTTTTATATTCGTGAAGTAGACAGATGCAGAATACACGTCGACAAGCCATGGAACGCTATAGTCTTCGAGATTGTGAAATACTCGTGAGGCGTGATTTTCGGTCGAAATTCATCATGAGAGACGAGGCCCATTTCCATCTGAACGGCTACGTAAACAAACAAAATTTGCGCTTCTGGGGTACTAAGAACGAAGAGCAATTACATCAATTCGAAGTCACTGCTTGGTGCGCCATTTACGCCAGAGGTGTCATCAGGCCTCATTTATTCGAGGACGCCGTGGGAAGCACGTTTACTGTGATTGGTGAGCGATGAAGAACCATGAACAATGAGTTTCTATTGTGGCAAATTGATGAATTGGGACTGGAGGACATGTGGTTCCAACAGGACGGTGCAACCGCATACACAGCTCGTACGACAATGGACATTTTGATGCATGTGTTTCCGGGTCGTCTAATATCTTTTTGTCGACTTGCACTGCGCTGGCAAGATCGCCCGATTTGACCGCTCCGCACTTCTTTCTTTCGGGTTTTTCGAAGTCACGGGACCATGAGAACAAGCCACAGACTCTGGAAGCTCTCAAAGAGAATATCCGACATGAGCGCGAGAACTTATCGCCAGAAGTTCTCGCCAAAACTATTGAAAATGCGGTAAAAAGCGCTCAAATGGACATCAACAATTGCGGCACCCACTTGACATATATCATCTTAAAAAAGTAATGGAAAAAACTTAAAGGTCCAAATAAACAACAAAAAATGATGAAATTATGTCGTTTCATTTTAAAATGTAGCAAAACATCATCGGGTGAGTGTTGTATGACTTAAACCAAAAGCACCAGCAAAAATGGTCGAATAGTGAGCTTAACACTTACCAAATGCTGCCAAATTCCTTCTTAAATAAAACAAAATATTTAAATCACAAATTAAAAGCACAGCCATAAAGACTTTTTTTCTTATTTTATTTACCATTCTATTGAAGAATCTAAAATTATGTTTATAGATAAACTAATCACAGAAATAATACGTCAAACACACATGAATAAAGTTTGAAATGTATTCATAAATTCATTAGAGTAGCACAGTGCAATAGTAACTCAACAAAGAGAGACGGAATTAAAAGATTAGATTAATTGGCTTTACGGTAAATATCCTCAACCTTTGTGGTTGTAAACCTCGGCTTAGTCGATGGCGATGAACTGCCGCTAAAGCTCTGAGGATCAGTAACACTTGTGCCAGTGCTGCCTTGACGTTTCAACGATGGAACATTTAGAAAATCTGAAAACAGAAAATCCGCATCCATACTCTGAGTTTTGCCATGGAAACTTCTCGAAATCCTTTTTGGTGGTTCAATGAATATTTCCTTCACAATCACCGCTCCTGGATGATTATGTGGTGAATGCGTGAGGCTTGACGTTGAATCGGTCTTTAAATTCGTACACGACCACGACTTAGATTCCTCATCTTCATCTTCATTATTGGATTTCTTCTTCAGGGTATTACTTTCGAAATTTTTAAAATTCGAGTTCGAAGCAGACTGTGTGAGTAATTGTGCGGTGACATTTTCGAACTTCTTTCGACGAATCACCAGTGGTGGAGAACGACGCGAAGAGGATGATTCTCGCTCGAAGAGACTTATTTGTTTTTGAATTTTCGGTGATATTGGATCAGTTGGCTTACGGGCTGGAGGTTTTAGTTCGAAATGTTCGCTCTCCCGAGGTGTCTCAGGCTCTATCGTATGGGGGCTGATTTCATCTGGCGGTAGGGATGGAGTTGTTGCGGCTGATAGGGTAGCTTCATCTTCGTCTTCATTCTTTGAAAGGAAAACATAAAATTCGTTTTTGGAATTCCTTTTAAAACTCTTACCTCAATAGATAGTGTAATGGAACCCTTTGTAGCTGCAGTGCTCAAATCCATGCACATACTAACCGGTGTTAGACAACAGCTTTTCTCGCCCTCATTTGGAATTGCAAAAACATCAGCATCCAGATTATCCGTATTCAATTGGACGTAAACCGAATTCAAATCATCATCGAGCTGTGGAAAGAATTTAGCTAGCTCCTCAGCCGTTGGTAGGACGTTAAAGCTAGACAAGTTGTTTTGAAGAAGGGGGAGATTTGGAAAATATCCCAATGGATATTGGACTTTTTGTACATATTGGTGTTTCTAATGTACTAACCCATCGGTGCTGGTCAAGCTGATTGACATCTCTCCACTGGGTGTACCATGGGAGTAGCTGTCAGATACAGCTGGTGATGATGGTTCCGTGCTGGCTATACTCGATTGTTTGCTCCATTCTGAATAAGGTGTGTGTTTTTGATTTTGGTTTGTGTTAGGAAAATGCAGAAGAATGGGCAAGTAAGTAAATGTTCTGAGTTTGTAAATAGGGAAATGTATACGAACAACGGGACGTAACAAATGTGAAGCCGAACTGAGGAGACAAAGATTGATAACCAAAAAAGCAAACTATGACTACTACAAAACCAAATGGAAGATATATTTTTTTTAAGGCAAGGCAAGGCAAGGATTGTCAGAATTTAATGGTGAAATCTGCCGGAAAGTTGAAACGATCGTAAAAAGTTTTTTTTTTTGTTCAAAACCCTTACATCAAGAGAAGCTGAAACCTGCATAATCCTAAGTTTTATATGCACATCAAGTCAATAAAAAAAAAAAAGAAATTACGAGAACCAATCAGCGACGAACAACGGAAGTCGATAATTCGAATCCGTTGTGATATGGTACATAGTCTCTACTGCAAGTGTGTAAAGTTTTATCTTACTAGACTATCCGGGCATAGAAAACGTAGGAGTGGTTGTTGAAAAAATCAGTTAAAGGGAATGCCAAAATACTCCTGATTCAGCCTGTATTTTGAAAACTGAAAACCGAAAATATCGTGGTATTTTCTGTAAGCCTACAAAATTTCAGTTTACAAAGTAATCCGCTGGCTTTTTTTTTTATGCCCGGGCCCATTTGGCGTAAGGACACTGTGACCAGATAGATCTATTGCGTCAGGGGCCAACTTTTAAGACAGCAGAAATTCGACTTTCCTTTTGAAGGCAATAATGCTGTGGAGGAGATGCTTAAGTCTTTTGGAGATATGACATCTTTAAGGAAAAAGCTTCTCCTAATTCTGCACAGAGTTCCACACCGCATAGTATGTGTTCTACGGCTTCGTCCTCTTCTAGACAGAGGCGCCAGTTAATATCGTCCGAGATTCTCATTTTATTGAGGCGGTATTTTAGATGGCAATGTCCGGTAAGGAAGCTCACACGCCTTATATCGTCTCTGCTGTACTTAAGGATATCAGCTGCCTTTTATGGAAGAGTCGGAAAGCTCTTTTAGCTTGTCTAAGACCATGGGTGTTATTCCAGTGGGAAATGCACGTGTTGCTTTTCCAAATGTTTAGGGTATATTTAAAAGCAGAATCAGATACATATTCCTCAAAATGGTTCTGGTCCAATGAAGAACTCAGAGGAGCCTTCTCTGGCGAGAAGATCCGCACTACAATTTTACTTTGTTGTATTGGACCAAGTTTTATAAGCTGTCGAAGCAGCTTAAAACTGATTTTCAACTGATCAAGTGGGAGATCAGTGCTTTGAGCGCAGCTTGGCTGTGGGTGAGTATGTGGAACTTTGATGCCTGAGTAGTGCAGGTTTATACTAGCGCAAATCTCAATAACGTAAAGCTCGGCCTGGAAAACACTGCGACTCTTTTCAAGTGGTTTCGATACTTTATAATTGGATCCATACACACCGGCGCCAACTCCTGAATCCATTTTTGATCCATCGGTATACCACACGATTCACTTTGGATCAAGCAGCGGCCCGCTATTATTCCATGTATCACTTCTTGGGATCTCAATCTCAAGCCCGAAGTAGAGTGATTTAGGCATAAAGTCAGAAACCGTTCTGAGCATATCTAGCTCCGGGATGTCGAAAAATCCATGAGATCCATGTGATCCCATGTATGTACTACTAATACCCGACTTTCAAAAGTCCGGTGGCTTGCTGAGAGTGCTAAAAGGAATACATAGGAAAAAGAATAGAGTAACAACAAAAATAGGTGTATGAGAAAAGGTTCATGGTGATAAGCAAATGATATAGGCTTCGACAAATATAGTATCATAATATGAAAATATCCATGCGGTGTGCTCTGGATAAGCATATGAGAGTAAACTAACGATGAGCGTATGCTGAGTCTGACTGTACGTGTGAAGCTAAAGAGCTTTTTGAGAATTTGAATTACACCGGACGAAGAATTTATTTTTGGTCTGATCGACTGAAAGGTGCTTCTCAGTCCAGCAAGAGCCCTAAAGAAGGAGAACATGTAATGGAAGAATTCTCTTGACAGAATCAGCGGTGGCGTCTACGGTCAGTATTAGATATCCGCAACCAAAGCGCATGCTGAGATCTATATCCACATCTTGGTGGTTGTAAACTCAGCAGTTTTCTTTTCGGGTTCACATGGTTAAAACTAAGTAGTCACAATGGACCTAATGTTGGTCTAAGTGAGCAGTGACTTACATCACAAGGTACCCATCTACCGAATTTAACCTAACTTAAGCAAGGATGGACTCCGGTGAGACATTATCGCTTTCAGATGTAAGCACCAAGAGCGGACTGTAGCTAAGACCTGTAAGACCCATAAAACCACCAATAATAAGCAGCAATAAGAAATCTACTATTTTTAATAAATAGTAAAGTTACTCCATATCCGCCACCGTACAGGCGGGCACTCTTAGGTCGAGGTCAACTTTCACTTCTTGTGCCAATGCGACAGCCAAAGCCAATGCACATTCAAAGTGCGAAAAATTTCTGTTCAGGGTAAGTGGTGCAGTTCCAATTCCTCTCACCATATCCCTCTAAAGTCATATACTTTTTTCGAACTCTATTTGCAGATTCTTCAGTCAAGGTAAGAAAAAATTATAGAATTGGAATCCCATTGTCCACTGTAAAAGCGTAGGAGTGTGTGATTATGCAAAGTGATACTGGTTCAATATTGTGGGTTATTGTTAAGTTCTAAAAACAACCGATGCAAATGGCTGAATCAACTTGCCTATAGATACGAGTATTTGGAGTAATAAAGGTCTTAGACAAGGTGACCCGCTATCATGCAATCTTGTACAAAATTGTACGAAACTCACAAGCCAACACCGGAGGTACAATTGTTTACAAGTCTGTACAATTACTCGCTTACGCCGGTGACATTGACATTGTCGGAAGAACTCAGCAGGCCGTCAATGGGGCATTTGCGAGTATTGAGATCGAGGGAGAATAGATGGGTTCAGCGGTAAATGAAAGTAAAACAAAATATATGCTGTCTACAAAAAAGGACACCCAACATCGGCGTCTTGGACAGAACGTCACAATAGACAGATATAATTTTGATATAGTAAAAGAATTTGTCTACCTAGGCTCTATGGTGAGCTCCGCAAATGACATCAGTGGGGAGGTCAAACAAAGAATTACTCTTGACAATCGTTGTTTCTATGGGCTAACAAAGCCCTATTTCGAACTACTAAGGTAACTCTTTATACGACACTAATCATCCCAGAGGCATGGGCTTTATCAAAACCCGATGAGGATGCGCTTGGTTATTTTGAGACAAAAGTTCTTCGAGCGATCTTTGGTCCCGTCTGCATAGACGGTGAGTGCGTGACTATACGGCCTGTATAAGGACATCGACTTAGTCAGAAGAGTTCCACATACAGCAACTAAAATGGCTGGGTCATTAAGAGTAGATGGAGCCCAACGTTCCCGCCGAGAAAGTTTTCGAATCCACCCCGGATGGACGGGCAGTAGAGGACGACATCGCGGTAGGTGGCGCAAACAAGTGGAGGGGGACCTCAACCAACTTAGCGCAACTGGAGGCAGGTGGCTCGTAACCTTCCTGGGTGGGGAGATTTGTTGGTTAAGGCCCAGGGCCACTCCGGACTGTAGCGCCACCTAAGTAATTATTTGGAGTAATGGAGCATTTCTCTTACTCTCCAAATGAGCCGCAAAAAGTGAACTGGGTTGGACAGCGAGTTTAGTCCCTATAAAACCGAACTGATCCTCTTTACTCAGAAATATAAAGTTGCTCATACACACCATCCCACTATGATCGCCACCAGTCTTATCGCTACAGATACGAGTAATTAAGAATAATTTAATAAAAGCTGGGGTATAAAGCTCTTCACCGTGCTCTTGGCTGGCTCCCGAAAAAGCTGTATACATCAAAAATGTTCATGCATGTGCGTCAACGCTGCGCTAAAAGCCACCCCTCCGCATCATTAGACATAATAGCCGTATTTTATTATCACCCAAGATCCATATAGATCACACGACGAAAATAAAATGATCCGGATCTGGATTAACGAAATTATTTTCCTTGTGTCTTGTAGTGTGGTTGTGTAACTTACCAAGGAATAAAAAAAAAAAAAATTTCTAGATCACGAAATAAATATTTAGCGCAGTAGCTCTTTAAATACCAGGGCCTAGCCTCTCGTAATCACTCATGTTGTGTGCGTTCATATTTTCAGAGACCTACAGTTTAGTGCCGTATCCGAAGAGCAATTTGTTTTGAGAAGCTTTCTCGAGACAACAATACTCTTGGATGTTTGTCAGACGTTCGCGAGAGGTGAGACTATGAAAAAAAAAATCTGGGATTCCAAGTTAGAACCTTACGCGCAAAATAAGATTACTCCATCTACGAGCTGTTCTCTTCGATGATCTCGATGAACTGGCACGCATTTATTTTTCTTAAATAGACCTTGCTCAATGACCGACACTGCGACCTGAAAGATCTATTGTGTCAAGAGTACTTATAAGTTTAGGATACTCACCACCTCCTTCGTGAAGGTGACTAAGTCCCTGATAGAGGAGTCCCTGAGCCAGACATTCGCAAAGGATGTGCTCTGAGGTTTCTTTCTTTTCCCTAAAGAGGCGGCACTCTGTCTCGGGAGACAGGTTCAGCTCGTTTAGGTGATATCTTATCCCGCAGTGACCTCCAGGAAGCCCACCAGTCTCCTTTTACAAATCCTATCGATTAACCTTTTCGATTGCCTAAGTTTTGGAACAGTATCTCAATGGATTAGACTAAGTTCGTGAGCCCATTTATTAATCTTTGTTAAAACTTCTGTCCAGTTAACACTGCAAAAAGGTTCTGTACATTGATTTGGTTGCTGAGCCCATCCTTGCTAATTCTTCAGCTAACTCATTGCCTTCTTGAGCGGGCACCCAATCCAGTATAACTTTGTTGTATTTGGCTACGAACTGTAAAGCGCTAAAACAGCCAAATAGAGTCAACTGAGTGGGAAAATAGCGCTTTGAGTATGGCTTGTTTTTTTTTTTTTTTTTTTATAATTTGCGCGTGCCAAAGGGATTATTAATACCCTTATACTGGTTCTCAGGGCTCGGGCGGATAGGAAGAGGGGGGAAGAAGACAGAGGAGATGCCGGTTTGTGTTGGCTTTAAATGTTTGAAGGGTGTAATGATTAGGAAATACAGAGGCTGGTAATTCGTTCCATAAACGTGTTGTTCGGCTTATAAACGAATCCCTATATTTGACAGTACGTCCGAAGATGGGTTTGAGGGTGAACTGATGTGCATTCGCATTCGCTGGCTATTTCGCTGAAGCATTTTTTATAAAAAAAAAAGCGATAAAAAAGAGAAAGACACGAGACATTTCTACGATGTTCAAGTGAGACTATGGAGCTCACGATGTCTCTATCACCTATCAGTTTTAACGCGCGATTCTGTACCCTATCTAGAATGTGCAGAACGGTCTTGGGTGCACCAGACCAGATGTGGGCGTTATATTCCAGCTTTGGGCGGATGAATGCCTTATAGATGGAGGCCAGATCAGACGGGGTAAAATATTTCTTGCACCGCTTAAGGAATCCTAGGCATTTTGCAGCATTTTTGGCGACTTCGAATATGTGATCGTTCTATCGAAGGCGGTTATTGATGCACATACCGAGAATGGCAAGTCTTTCGGATTCAGCGATGCAAGTACTATTAATGGATAATGGTTGAGGGTCTTGGTTTCGCTTGAGAGACAGAAGACAGCATTGAGTTTTGGATGCATTAAATTCCAGTCTATTGATTGAACACCATTTGATTATGCTGTCCAGGTCGGAATTTAATGTGTTTAACATACGTTGTCGTTCCTCTTCTACGGCCGAAGAGCAGGGACGTGAGTTGGGGAACGAATATGAAAAACTGAGGGTACTGTCATCAGCGAAGGAATAGATTGGATTAGAAGTTGCAGACAAGAGGTCATTTATAAAAATGAGGAAGAGAGTCGGAGACAAAACGGAGCCCTGGGGAACACCAGCATTTATATGGTGAATTGCAGACTTGAAGCCGTCCAAGACAACCTGTATTGATGAACGGGCCGAAAGGTAATTTCTAATCCATTGAAGAAGAGACTCATCGATGCCATATGCACGCATTTTCGACAAAAGAGCCTAATGCCAAACTCTGTCAAATGCCATAGAAATTGTCGGAGAACATATGTATTTTGGAGCCTTTCATACCTTTATTAAGGTATGACGTAGATCTCAATAGCATGAATCTCAGCACTAGGACATACGCCTAGTGGTACCAAGATTGTGGTGTTAAGTCCAACAACACCAGCAACGAGTCATATTTCCATTTCTGACCTGTAGGTGAATCAAACTAGGACCCTAGAGTCCAGTGATAGTCTGGCGTCAGACAAGACTGAATGGTCTAATATTTCCACCTCAAATAGCCTACTAAACCAGTATTCCCTGATTATCGTATCAAGTACGCTACAAATTATGTCGTTTCTGGTCTAAATGTGTCTGTATTTCGGTACAAACAGCTATCCTAGTCTACCCTAACCTTATTCAAATGCTGAATTCGGTGTTATGCCCTTAGGAAAAACTGTTTTTAAGAATATGGGTTGACCGTTTTAAAGTAAAGTTTTATTTGCACTTTGCCGATGTAAAAACTGGCTTAGAGGTGTTTGACTAATATTCAAAAATATATTTTCAAAATTTTGTAGTGATTAAAAAGTTCAATGATTTCTGTTCTAGAGTAATTATTTGATTTTAGTTCAGAATAGCAAGAGAAGAGAGAGCTGCCCCCGAATTAGCTTTCAATTTGTGATCCAATGAAAATAGGATAAACCCAAAAATGGTTACCCGTTCATTGTGTTGGCTGTCACTTTAAATCTGAGTGAAACTTTTATTCGTCGGGAGATGAAGCTGTTTTTAACCACGTAAATCGTGCTTTAAGCTATCATCTTCAAAAGAGTTAATCAATTTGATTAAAATCATAAATTTAACGTTCTCTATCATAAGCTGAACGACTCCTTAAACGCAACATTCTCACTCCGCAATCCACGTCCAATTCACTTAGAACGCAATATAAACATTTACTGGCAGTAAATTTCACCTGCACATAAACTACGGCTTACCTGCAAACAACGTTGCACCCAAACGATATAGAAGCCACCATGGGTCACCCTAATTAATTACCACTATTACACAATGCTCAGTAAATAGTCCGCAAACAAACCACTCCTTCAACTAGCAACTTCCTATTTTCATTTCAAAACTCTTTCAGGATAATTGTTATTTGCCTTTCTCCCCGGAACTACCACCATAGGTATAGACCAACATAGGCAGAACAGAAGATTTCACTTTAGCCCAGTCCCCCCGCAGAGAGGCACGGAAGTGTAAATCATCATCACCGTGTGCGCTTAGCTCTGTCAGGTGTATTTGTTCCATTTGCAAGTTTCACTCTACTCGTAGTCCTACTCATCATCATCATTGTCATCGTGTGCTATTTACTTTTCCTACCAGTCATCCAACCCTTATTTCAAAAAATTTGCATCATAAAGATGATGAAACGGAAGTAGACAGAAAAAACACAAAAAAAGCAGGACATTCAAATTAAACACAAACGTCCTTATAAAAGAGAAAGAGATGGAGAAAGGACAAACAAATAACATAATGAGAAGCATTCCAAGAGATGAAAGGATTCCTTGTTTACACTGTGCATCAAAACAACAAATGACCAAAGAGGATTAAATTCCAAATAAACAAGAAAATTTTAAATTGATATTTGGCTTTTTAAAAACTTCATACTTATATAACGTAAGAGAAATGGACAAAGTGTTGCTGACAAATGAAAAACAATTCAAAATTGCAAATAAAAACATGCTTATTCGTTATAAAAAATATGTAAGCAACAGGAGTGTTGTTTTATTTTATTTTTTGTTTAACAATCTTACAAAGGAATAATTAACTATTTTCAACTTGGAACGAAATATAAAGCAAAAATTAAACTTTGTTTTTTTTTTTTTTTGGAAAATTGTTTTTGAAAAATCTCAAAATACAGAGAGAATTGAAAAAGAAACTTATAGATGCTCATTCAAATTGCAACTAAAAAACTATAAAGTTACTTCCTCATCGAACTTACTACTGCTGCCACAGGGTGATGGATCGTTAAGCGGAAATCCGATACTGGTGGTGTTACATCCTCCTACTGTTGCACTTCCTTCCTGTTCAGGTCCACTATAAATATTTGTAGGAGTTGTGGCTGGCTTCGATTCCGATTCTATTGGTAGATTTATTGATGTTTGTGAGGAAATCGGTATTGGAGTGGAGGGATTTTTCGGTGGCGATGATGCTGGTGTCTTGAATAACGGTGCAACTGTCATCTTTTCCAAATACATATCCAGTTGCTTTAAAGAGAGCGCATTGTGTAGAGTCTCCAGGGGACGAATTGGTGGCACTCCACCAAAGCCTTCAAGAACTGCTGATTAGATTTTATAGTAGATTTGATTTGTTTTAAGATATCTAACGATATCTGATTTTAGGAAGTTTTAAAGAAAAAAAGACAAATTTTTATCAACATTGGAATAAAATTATGCAAAGTGTGTTCAAGACCTGTAATATTATATAATACTTTACTAATGCCATGACTTTAATTGTACTATTAGATGTTTAGAACTTTTTTGTGATTTGGCTTCAATTGACTTCAAAACTTCTATACTAACTTCAAAAAGGAGGAAACAAAAACTAAATGCCATTTAACTTTGGGCCCATTCATAAATGCAAGCTTTGCAAAGCAAACACAATGCATAGTAGGAAAGGCTGCGCAAATGCAAGTTTAAGTTAAGCAATACGCAATGCGATTCTGACAGATACACGATCCCGCTCAAAATTGCGCAATGGAAAAAGCTGTACTACATGAATTCTTTGCTTCGCAGTGATGCCAATTCATGCATTTGTGAACTCTCTGCTTGGCCCAGATTTCGCAATATTGCATTTATGAATGGGCCCTTTAAGTTTTGAATTTCCAAAATGGGTTTTCTTCAAGTTGAAGTAAGGTACTGTATAAAAATGTGCTTTTGAATTCTCAAAAGCATTATGCTGAAACGATTTTATTGCGATACAGTTCTGATTCAAATCATGTAGTATCCTAAGGATTTTTCTACCAACTTATTGGTTGACTTCTAATTTCTCGGCAGCTATTTTGCTCGCCTAAAATATAAGTTTCGCCTAAGATTATACTCTTTTAATACAAATAACCAAGTGAAAGACATAAGTAGGAACTGAAAAGAAATGTTGGATACATTTTGGCAAATTGAGTCGGAAGCCGTGTTTTATTATCTGATCGGATCCAGATCAGATCACACGGCGAAAATAAGACGAAATGGATCTGGATCAACGAACAATTTTTGTTGCATCTTGTGCTTTAGTTATAGTTTCCGCATCGAACTTCTTTCAAAATGTGGTTTATTTCGTGCTGAAATTGTGTTTTAATTTTGCCATATACGTCCGGAACAACATTCATTTTTTCTGGCGTACAACCTGATTTTATTTTCATTCAATAATTAGTTATTTAAAAGTAGGAATTATTTTCTTCCCTCCTTTCCATTAGAATTTCGCAGCTGAGTTCATTCAAGCGGAGTTGCCATGTAATTTATTATCCCTTATAAAATTCAGAGAATATGCGATCTTTTTCTTTTACTGTATGTTTTGTCGATCCTAATTCATTCAAATGCTGTATATTCACTCAATAATTATTAATTTGAAATCACTAGGAGTAACTGGGATAAGTATTTACTTTCAGATACGCTTTTATGTGCATAATTCCAATGCAAAGAAAACATATAAATCATAGAATAATATTTAAAGTGCAGAAAGTAGTTCATATTCTAATCTGGCAACATGGGTTTTGATAATTGTCGACAAAAGTGCAGCCTAGGAAGGAGTAGGCGAACTAATTTTCAGATCACGAAAATAGATCCAAATGAAAAGCAAGATCTCGTATTGTTATTGTAATGCATACATACCAATGATCTGATCTGGATCATATCAGACATTAGCCGTATTTTATTATCACTCATGATCCATATGGATCATTGGCTTCTATGCAATACAACAACAATACGAGATCCTGCTTTCTATCAGGATCAATTTCGTGATCTAGAAAATTTATTTTTTTTTATTCCTTGGCAGGTAGGTAGTCCGGATCGTTTTATTTTCGTCGTGTGATCTATATGGATCTTGGGTGATAATAAAACACGGCTAAAGTCGACAAGTTCCGAAAGAACTTTTCTATACCACGGTATAGAATGCACATACCGCGTACACCATACCGTCCGTTCTTTGATATTTGTTTGAAAAGAATTAATAAAATCCATGGGGTTGCGCCGTGATAGCCACCGATGGGCTGAGATCAGGTTTAGGGTTCTAAGGTTTGTAGCGACTTCAACATTGCAAATCGACTAGCTCTGACTACACGCAGATGGCGCACGAGAACCATGTAATGATTTCACCACAGTAGTGAAGTCCTCTAACTCCAGGCAGATGTCGCACCAAACAACGAATAGAACATCAGCCATCATGTTTCCATCGATTGCGTCACCCATTTGGATGGTGATGACCACACTTGCTAAGAAACCCGCTCAGTTTTCGCGCCACACAAATTCAATTGTACTTAGTGTCAATTAAAATTACCGCGTTCGTCTTTATTTAACACGGGCACATAGTAATGCCTAAAATTAGTGCACCAGCACTACAGATTCTTATATAGACCTCCTGATTTAAAGTTGTCTAAAGTAGATGCAGTTTAAAGAATAGAGCAATACATGAAGATACTAGCGTAAACAAACTATCCCCTAAACTCCTAATGCCGGTCGTCCACCACGTGCACAACGTATCAATTTCTCAAAGCATGCATCAACTCGTCCAACCGCATCGAAAACGCAGTTGACCAACTCGAATAACCGATTTTGTTTGCCAAAATAACGACAGTTGATCAACTAGGTGTACGGGATTATCCAACTATTGAATGAGTTGATCGACTAGGTATACGGGATTATCCAACGATTGAATGAGTTTATCAACTAGATGATAAACTTAGCCTTTGCCATACTCATGCCAATCATATCAAACTACTTAGGAACTATCTCATTAGTTTCGGAACTGAGTTAGGCTTCTAGAAGAAAAATACTGTTACGATTCAGCCCTTAATGAACTTAATGAATCAACGGCAGATGTTCAAGTAAAATATGATCAGATGAAACTATATTCAATGAACCGAACCACAGCATCGTTTGCCTTATCCTAAAGAATGAAGAGATTCTGCGCCAACTGCAGATGTTCTTTTTTGCGGTTTTAGACTAAGGAAGACTATCATAAACCAAACTAAGGACATTCAAATCGATACCCACCTTCACAGGTCGTATTCACAGTGAGTAAAATATAACATTCACAGTTATAGCTGTGAACATAAATTCACGTCTTAACTCAACTCTACTTAATGGCGAAAGATCCATCTTCTTGGAGAAGTATGGAGGTTGAGGCACAAGTCCATCTAGGACTACAGTGTAGCCTAATGTAGAAGTAAGTTAGCTCCAACACTCAGTAGTTAACGCAATTTCTAACATGCAGTTTATGCATCAACGTCATCTAAAGAGGAATTGAACTATGGAATGAATTCTACAACCTACTTTTGGGTTTGTCTTTCGGACAAGAGAGAATGGTGTTCCAAAAAAAATGTTCGTTCTAAAGCGAAAATTGAACGCGAATGAATTTGTTCACAACCATTCGGCTTTGTGTGAGTCGAAGCCCTCAGATGCCGTAGACAACGACCGAAGCAAACATCTAAGCGGGAGTAAGACTAAATTTCTAGCGATAAGCGAAGAAGCTTCATCTATTTTCATTTTCTATTATCAACAATATTACTACGAGTATTATAAAAAGGAAAAGTGTATGTTGGTTTGTTTGTAACTCTTTCACTCAAAAACCTCTTATCCGATTGGGAAGGAGCCCTTACTATAATATTTGAGGCGTTGTATTCGGAATACCATAGGCTATGTATCACTAATTTTATCCAAAGAGGGCCGAACAGAGACAATAAAAGTGAGGAAAGTCGGAGAAAAAAATGCCATTGGGATGGCCTTAATTGCTTACTCTGCACCTAAGCCGCTAAGGATATATTCAAAATGATGTATAGAAGAATTGCAGCCAACAAAAATATCTTCAATAGAATTTTGAACAAAAAAAAAAAACATTCTGCTGCTGGGGAGTAACTTATACAACACACTGTCCTTTTGTTTTTGACTTTCCTGAAAAGATACTGTATTTGATGCTTTAAAAAAGTAGATAAACTTGTTAATCAAAGCAAAACACATTAGGCTAGTACTCTACTTCTGCTTCAAGATATCTACCAAGCAATCAAAAGCTTAAACACACTTTAAACACTTTCTCCCAAAAGTACATAATTCAAAAAAAAAATAATAATAAATTGAAAATTTTGAAAATAAATTATTACTTTTATTTAACATATATTTATAAGGAAATTTGTTATTTTAGTAATAATTTAAATTAGTTTAAACATTTACCTGATGGTGTCGCTGTACTCGGTATCATGTCACGCAAATTCGGGGCCGATGAACTTCCGCTAATTACCGCCGTACTAAATAAACTGTTTGTGCTGGTGGCCATCTTTTTGCCAAAACCTCCGAATCCCAGCATTTTCATGTATGTCATCTGGCCGGCAATACTGTGCCTTTGGCGTCGAGACGATGCCGACGATGAGCTTGAAGTCGATGTCGCATTGTCTGTGGTGGTAATGAGGTTTGTGTTCGTGTGATGTGATTTAGTTTTATTTGCCAATAATGCGGTAGATGTGGTGAGTAGCAGTTGTTGTTGTTTGTCAGTCGTTGTGAGTTTTTTGTTTTGTTGTAAGGTGGTAATGGGAGTGGGCGTGGTCGTGGTAGTGGAGGGTTGATGATGAGAATTATTATCGTTTGTTAATAAATTTGAGGCAAACACATTTAATGACATATTACACATGGACACGGAAGACGACATTGGAGAAGTACAACAACAAATATTAGTATTTTTAGTTGCATTTATGCAATCACAAGACATTTGAGTGAAGGAGGGACTAGACACATCCATGTTTGCTGCTACTGCTGGGGATGAGTCCAATGATTCAGGGGGTTCCAGTAGCAAGGGTAACAACACATGGCCGACATTGGCACTGGACAGTGGATAATCATCGTGTGACAAATGACGTGTGAGTCTTTTAGTTACTGGTGATAGTGGTGGTTTTGCAATGGGAGCGGGTAACACTGTGTCAGATTCGGATTTTGTCAAAGGTGGGATGGAAAGAAAGCCTGTTGCATGCATAGCAGGTGGATCAGCATTTATTACAGGAGCGCGACACTCAATCTCGTGAGTTACAATAGCAGCTGGGGCTGAACATGAAAGCGGTGCATACTCTGAGGGGTCAGAGGGCGTGGCAAAAGCGCATTGATCGGTAATTAACGATTGCATTGATGCAACATTACTCTTAGAGCGAGCAGAACTGCCGTCAGGCAGGTTGTTAATATTATCCGCGCACGAGAGTGACGTTAGACAGGTGTAGGATAGGGGACGTTCGTTAGTCGCCAGTGGAGAGATTTTCGGAAACATCTTCTTGCGTTGGTAATGAAGACCCGTCGCCGCTGTCGTGTCCTCAGGCACTACGTCCACATCTCCGGTCAGCGGATGTTTTAACGGCAATATGAGCGTGTCTGGACTGCATGGATTCTGTGAGAAATCTATTTCGGATAAAGGTAATTCATTGGTTGAGGAATCGATTTTATAGAATGCCACGGATTCGGTTACGCGAATTTGAATAGAGGTCTTGTTAGTTGGACGGGCGTTAGGTATTTCATTGAATTTCGAAAGAAGAGGCATTTCGTCTGT
This sequence comes from Brachypalpus laphriformis, assembly GCA_945910035.1. Lineage (NCBI taxonomy): Eukaryota > Metazoa > Arthropoda > Insecta > Diptera > Syrphidae > Brachypalpus > Brachypalpus laphriformis. The sequence continues at coordinate 44,997,047 of OX246753.1, forward strand.
TAAAATCACACGAACACAACGTTAACAAGCGGCGGAAACGATATTGTGATGTGCGGTTAGAATCGAAAAAAAAACACAAAGGAACAAAATTCGAGACGTTTAATAAGCGTGTGTCCATTAATGATCGAAATGAAATTTTCATTCAAAAAATTTTCAAGTTTTGAATTTGACAAATTTGAAATAAAAGAAAATAGGTTTGTTGTAATTAAAATTGGATATTTCTTTGTTTTGGAGTTTGTTTTTTGTTTGTTATGCGCAAGTTTTGTGAAACAAAAATAAAAAAGTAAACCAAATGTAAGTGATCAATGAAAAAACACACGAACACGATCGGTGATATTAGGTGACATACACTATCGACAGAGCCATGCAATTTTTCTGAGGTCAAACACTAGTTTGGTGATTATTGGATTCGATATATACATAGATATCTGATAATACACTTATTGCAAAGGGGATTGCGCTTTATTTGAAGCATAATATCCTGCGATTTTTCATGCTAATAAGCTACTATGCTGCTCTTAGATTTTCTGTTACGAAAACAGAAAGACAGTGGAGTTGTCTACATGTCTTTGTCGATAAATCGGTCGATAAAGAATCGAAAAAAAATAACTGTAGGACAATTTACTAACTTTAATAGACGCTGTTGCGGAAGTCATCAATACAGCAAAGAAAGTTATTTTGGAGAGAAGATGGGAAAAGTGGGAACAAGCCTTCAACACATAGGATTAAACATTTAAGGTTTATTGTGGGGCGTAATGTGTGACGAATAAGCCCGTTTCACACATATCCGGCACCGGATACACGGCACAAATGCCGGATACAAGGCACAAATGGCGGACTACACGACGTTTTTTATGCCGGACAAACATCAGCTCTATCCGGAGCCGGATGCCGGATACACGGTGCGGGTACATACAGAACTAAATACGACTTGTCTATTATGTTGCAAAAAAATATTCAAACGAGTTTTGAGTGGAGTATAATTTATTCAAAACGTCAACTAAATCTAGTTTGTTCATATATGTAGATGGCTCAGACTTCGTAAAATTGGCTGAAGTGGAGTGGTTTAATGCATATTCAAGCCTCGTGCCCCTTTTCGAGCAAGTTTGTGGTAAGGCCATGAATGTGAAAACCAATAAAAGACAATTTCAAGCTGTTTACCGCCTAAGTGCGCTGAAAGTCTGCAATGCTTTCAGAATGACATCTTATGAAGCGATGTGTTGTTGCTGGAATGATGCCAATAGATATTCCAGCCACTGGTTCACAGATAAATTACCAAAGCAGTAGAAATGCATGAGTATAAGGTGGTTTTAGTGGATGGAAATCCCTCATTGTTACTGGGTATGGGCTCAGGTTTGTCTTTAAAAGATTTAAAATTCTCAACGCAAAAAGAAATGTTTGATGTCACATATGTATGTCAGCAACAGCTACAACCAATGTCTTAATAACCGCAACTTAAGTAACAAGAGGCAATTAAACAATTACCCTAAATAAAACAGTAAAAAGCAATACATGGCTAATAGGTGATGGAACGAGATGCCAGGAGTAGAATGGACACTACAAAGTCAGCGTAGGAATACTGGCGAAGCAGTTATTGCCTTGAACACTTAAATATTCGAGTTTTTGCTCTAATGTGGAGTTTGTGTTGATCGTTTCTACAATCGTATGTGAATGAGTGTTTACGAAACACTTTAAATAAATTCTCGCCCAGCTGTATCTTTAACGAAGACCTTTATCAGAGAACGGCTAAATACAGTGGATTGGGCACACTGTTGCTTATATAATTACGCAATTCATAAATAACCAGCTAACCTAGGATGGTGGTAAACTTAAACGGTCGAGAAACTCAGAAACGCAGAACAAAAAGAATCACGGGAGGAGAGAAACCACACTCAATGTGACCATGAGACCCAGAAGGGAAAACAGGAGATGCAATCCTGCAACTTATAAAAATCCACTCGCGCAGGTGCTGGGAACGCCTAAAGATTTAGAAAAGGAAACAGCACCTGAAAAGCGTTTGCTCCTCTTTAATGAATGTCAGCATCATTCGAATCTCAGTTCAGGCAGTCGCTTAAAACTTGAAGGTGCCTATTATACCGTCCAATTAAACTAAATCTTGAGTTGTGTTCTTACTTTAAAAGCCGTCATCATAAAAGATCCAAGAGAACAACTTGCCTTCTAAATATTTACACTCTGACGCGAAAGGGTATTCTATTAGAATTTGATAACGTAGTTATAACTTTCAACATAAAGTAAATCTGATAGACTTTACATGAAGAAATTTATATAAGAACATGTGAGATAGACCCAAGATGATATTTCAGACAGTGGTAGGAGTGGAAATATGTAAGTTCCAGGAAATCGTTGAACTCATTTTAATATCCTAATTGGCCGAAATCTGTTTAGAACAGTATCAATCTCACGTATCCACACAGTGCTATCATCTTGGATTTAACATCTCAATTCTCTCCTAAATCAGCGGTAGGAGGGCATTTATATATGCAACGGAAGAATGGGCAGAAGGAACTTCTTCATAGTAGGAAATCATTCAAAGTGGAGAAAATTGATTTTTTCGATAAAATCGGTCTTTTTCCATGCAAAGTGCTTTACATATAAACAAAGTAAAATCGTAACATTTAAAATAATGTAACTAATGCGTCACTGAAAATTTTAGAAATCAAAATTAAAGGTATGAATTGGATTTTCTTATAATTTTTTCAATAAAATCAGTTTCATTATAGAAAGTGTAGATGCTCCACATATGCACACGGGAACATCGGTGAGATAAGGTAACATTAGAAATAAATAATACACCAGGGAGAAATAAATAAGAAACAGTTTCCATTCTTTTCGGAATTTTTTCCATTAAAGGGGCAACATTCGATTATTTCTCGATTTAGTCGGCTTTTTGTAGCTCTAATTGGTAGTTAGTTCTATTGATGATGCAATCTATCAACGAATTCAGTGGCATGAGAGAATGTTAAGAGTTTGAATGCGACAATCCTAAAGTTATCAGCAGCCTATACATAATGGGGGTAGAAAGATGTAATTTAATATGGAACTTGTTGAGTAAGTAAGATATACAACTCTGGCAAAGGAATATATCAGTCCACGTAAATTCCAACCAAAAAGTACATGTCTATTGCATACAATAACTTATATAGCAACTGCTACATATTAGCGTATAGAACTCAAAAAAAGTTAGTTATCCCCCAGTAATTGATGAGTAAATATCAGAAAGCATAAATTTATATCTCATATTCTGTGTATGACCCTTTTATAGACCAGATAAATATACTTTCGATACAGAAACATGTCGCTCACGATACCTCATTTTCTTCGACGAACTTGTTCTTCTTTTCCAAAAATTCAATTTTTTTTTTTGTTAAACGAAAGATTCCGAAAGAAAATTTAGTCACCTTAAAGCCGATGGACAAAGCAGCTTACCAGACCAGAGAAAGAGAAAAGAAAGAAAAATTCCTAAGTGCACTTTACAAGATGGTTGATCCAAGAAAGAAAGAATCCAGTACAAGCTTAAGAAGAGGTTGATTCAAAATTCGAGAGACTGTAAAATGCTAAATGATTTTCATGAATTGAATAGTCAAGAGAAAAAACTCCTTACGTGCAGAAGAAAGAAAGGATATAAATAATGTGACTTATAAAAATGACGGCAAAACAAACTACACACGAGTAACTTAATTAATAATGAAAATAAAAACAAAAAAATAGGACAAAAGTACAAAGAGAAAAATGGAAGATTGAAGATTTGCACTTAATTATAATTTCTGATTTATAAAAGTGAGAAAGGATTATTGGTCGAAACTATCTACTCTCAATATTGCCGAGACCATTAAATACAATGTATTGTTCTCTTAAGAAGAACTTCTCTCGACTAGTCGTGGAAACTAGTAAAGTGAAATTCTCCTGCAATATTGCAAGGAGTTAGCTTCTGTGAAAAAAAGATAACAGAGACGAGCAAAAGTGACGACGACAGATATAGTACTTTCAGCCAAATACACGGAATTCCCGGCCAGATGCGTACATGTATACGATATAAAGTTTTAGTTGATTGTTTAAATAGAATATTTGTTTAAAATAAATTATTTATGTTTTTTTTTGTATTCATATGGTAAAAGTAAAAGTAAATTAAATTGGAAACAAAATAATCATAACATTTAAGAGAAACTCTACTTAGTTTGTTTATAAGCATCTCGTGGGTGGGGAAGACAAAGTAACCAAGACTAATTAAATCGAAATAAAGAAGCACTTGCATATATCATATGTATGTTGAGTATAAAATTATTATGTTTTACCTGCACCAAAATATATATTGTCGCTTAATTTGCATTAATCATTAAAGCAACACAAATGTTGTGGATACCAATACTTTGTATATCAGTTGACTAGACTTTACTACACTTTAAACAAACAAATTGAATTTATTAGACGAAATGAGTTCAAAACAATAAAGAACTTACTACATATGTAGGTGCTATCATGAGAATGTGACTCGGACATAAGCATTCGCGTTGTGTGCGTTGTATTTTCTGCACGAATGGAAGAGAGCTACAGTTTTATGCCGTAGTCGATGGGCAATTTATGTTGGTGAGAACGTGGTAAAAACGTTTGATGCCCGACACAGTGCCCACAAGTAAAATTTTGTGTTAGGTTGTGACTCACTGAGGTCTTGTAGACTCATTCTGATGAATGTTTTTTTTTACCGACGAAGTAATCTCCTTATAAATGATTCTCTACCCTCGGGCACCAAATCACCCTGAAGATTTGAAGAACCTGCAGATTTAGTTCATACTCGTGTCTTGGAGTATATACATATATATCAAACAATAAAGACATTGACAGTTACAGAGAAAGATAATAAAGACTTAAGGCGGTATATAAAGTGTACTAGCACATTCTTCGGTCCTACCTTGATATCATTCGGCTAAGGTCAGTGCCGACACTATCCTTAGCAGTTTACTCAAAGTCTCACTCAGAATTTTTCTTATTTTTTTACGTGTTGGGTTACTATAGGTGCCGTCCGATCACATTATTTAAAATTTAATGGATATGGTAGGCATTTAAACCGACAAGCTACCACTCAATAATCGAACGCATTACCACTACACCATACCACCCATAATTTGTATGCTTAGATTGAACAGGATCAATCGTAGCCAAGAGGACGTGAATAGTAGATCATAGATAAGCCGACGTTGTCTCACCACTCACATGACTATTTCAACTGACAAGGCTCTAAAAATACTAATCTCAAATGACTTCATTATAATGGCCCCCGCTGAGGATGCTATCATCCCAGGGTCATACAAATTTCCAATAGTACTATGCGAATTGCACAGATTACCTAACATATACAAGGACTCGTAACCAAAAAGAATAAAGACGATCTTCTTTATAAAAGTTCTAAATAAGAGACCCAATGTCATAAATCTGAAGAGAGCTTTCCTGTAGACAGACCACAATGATCTTTGCGGAAATTGTGCAAGTTGGAGTACTTCGAGTCATAGTGGATTTTGGAGTGCATTAGATGAGCCTGCACAACCTGGAGCTTATATAGTGATATACCTATACATTAGCTTGGTACCGTACTATTGTATTTGAGATGATCTGCGCCGAGTTTTGTATTTCTTTAGTAAAGCTTACATTCTCTTTTTATTCGGAGGTTGGACAGTTACTTGATTAATACGACAAACGAATACATGCTTAGATCTTTCCGAATTTTTTTAGAACAGCAATTGAAAAGCTGTGTATCTAAGTTATGTAGCTCTAATAAAAGACTAATTAAAGAACTCGTATCTTAATTTTTGTAATTTGATAGTCGACTGTACGGCATATGAAACGTTTTTAAGTGAGTGCGGATTGCATGCCGTCCTTGTCTTATGTACACAAAGAAAATCTAGAAGAAATAAGACCATATTTTTCATTCGAGCAGTGACCGTTGTACACATGAGAATTATATTGAAATCTTGGTCACACATGGGATTTATGAATTTGAAGACGATATGGGCGAAAATATTTCTTAACAAAAATATGGTCGACGAGGTAGTGAAGACCGTGCTTCTCCAATGGGTGGTTAGCTATAATTTTTAGTAAATTTGTATGTGAAGAAATTATCTTTCCTTTACTTAGGTGGCGCTACAGTCCGGGGTGGACCTGGACCTCAACCAACAAACCTCTCCAACCAGCACGGTTACGAGCCATATGCCTCCAGTTGCGCACGTCAAGTTGGTTGAGCTCCCCCTCCACTTGTTTGCGCCACCTACCGCGAGGTCGTCTTTAGGCAGCAAATAATAACTCCACGATGAATTAACCCCGAGTTCGGAGAACATAATTATCAGGGAAATAAGATCCTATTCGAAGCCAAATAAGTTCCATAGAAAACGCTTGTAGAGTCATTCCGTCACTAACTTAGTTCAATCCTGACAGGTGGACGTAGGATGTTGGATATGCTAAACTGAACATAGCTCTCAACAATGATCGAATAAACTTAAATGTATACAAATGTATATATTGTGCATTAGGTTAGGGAATGCATCTTTACAAAATCTAAAACTTCTTGCTTTGTGCCAAACTATGTAAGCTAAACTCCTTAGTGTTGTGAACTCAATTCTTCTAGGTGTAAACAACAACATCACACAAACAAATCCCTTTCTTGCAACTAAATTTAAACCAAACAAAACGACAACACAACAAAAGTAAATTAATATGTAAAAATCTATACATGCAACATTTGAAATAAAAAAAAAGTTAAAAGAAAAAAGGAAAAAGAACGTTACAACGCAATATAATATTAAATATCGATTGCCACACACTGTTGACGGTATCTCTACAGAAACACATTAAACACCCGTCATCAACGACTAGTCCCCAACACACACAACAATTTTTGTTTAGGACACATCTCTATCGCGCGTTCTCTCAAATGCAAGCGTTAATATACCCCACCAACCGAAACGAAATTATTAAATTTCCAATTACAGGCAGACAACCACCTACATTACCTTTTGCCTTCTGGTGACGCTGTTCAAAGGACCTTGAGCGAGGTTCACCATCAGGACTGATGGCGCGATTAGCCTCTAGCGAACCTGTTTGTTTGGACTGCTGTGCAGCTAGTTCCTCATTCAGTCTCTTTGCCAAATCCTGCGCTTCGTGACCACACACAGTGTGATGGGAGCCAATTGGAATTGGTTTGGATTTTAAGTGCTTCGAACGGAGTTCTGGTTTTGGCAGAGCTGCCAGCTCACTTTGCTCCTCCGGGGAGTTCTCCTATAAAAAAAAAAAGGAATTTATATCAAGAAGCAGGCACAAATAATGACCATAACTCACCTCTGATTGGCATTTAGAGTTTGTCTGTGGGCTTTCCTCCAGATTCAAGTCGTTCTCCTCGTCGATCCTCGTTGGATTGACATCATCAGGACTCTGTGAAATACGAATACCAACAGGTGGAGTCTTTTTTAAGGACATACATACTACACTGCTACTTGGGAAACCGTTTAGATTTGACTTACAATATTCTTTGAGTGGGCGGAATCATTACGACTGTGTGGTCGGAATCCTGGTCCAGGTGGAAGATTCTTCTGCACACAACAATTGACTCCAGGACTGAAGTGAAGCTCCACGTGGAAGCGCTCCTCTGAGCAGGGGTCTTTGGTGGGATCCTCGTATAGCATGATCACAATCTGAGACATGTAATTCAGCTCCGACACCATTGAGATATAATCCATGGCACGACGCCACTGTTCATCGGTGAGGACGTTCAAAAGGCCACCATATCTTAGCACAGTCAGCAGCGAATGTACATGACTCTCACTAGTGAAGTACAGTCGCGTTCGGACATGTCTACCAGGACTGGAGACACCATGACTGTACCGAGGATTCAATCTATTCACGCTCTCTTCACCCACTTCCTCGATATTCCGCTGAAGATCGGCTTTGATCTTCTTCAACAAAGGAGTACAAATACCCTGACCGATCGTCAATTTTTCTTGAATCGTCAGCCCATACTCTTGTGGGATCACAATATCAGCCAGATACTTGGCATAGATATACAGCTCCTCTGCCTGATCGTACTGAAGCGTATGCTGATTGTGCTGGAGATCGTACTTGATACAGTCATAGATATCGGGGATTTTTGAGATGTCAAAAGTTTTACTCTTTGTCGAGAAGTCTTTCTCGATTTTTTCCCAACGCCGACCCATGAGATCCCAGGTTTCTCCGTGATACAAGATCGCATCTTTCGTCTTGGGATCGTCCTTCTTCACACTAATGATAGACATTAGTTCCTTAATCAGCGAATGTACGTGTACACAACATTTTACTGGATTCTTTACAAAATCCATAGCTTGATTGATACTGATACTGTTTCCGGGATTGATAGCATCACGATCTTCTTTTGTGAAGTCACGATCGATCCGCATGAGCTCATGGAGACGATTTTTTGCCCTAAAGTGGAAGGGAAACCTTGCAAAATCTTTAATGGATTTTATTTTCCAATCGGCCTTACATATTCTGATATTTACTGGAATCACAGTCGTTGTCTAGAAGTCCATTTGTGTTGGCACTCTTAACCATTTGCACCAATATCGGTGTCAGTTCACCCTCTAACGCCAGTAGACCCTTAGCAAATGCAGCTGCTGTCATTTGAACTCGTCCCTCGTCCGAGGCGTAGATCTTTAAATCATGACGAAACGTTGAATGTAACCTAAAGTGAAACTAGTCGTAGACTGATCATACAAAAATCTTCGTAAATGTCTACCTTAAAAGCCCTAGGCCTTGCGTTCCAGAGTAATCATGTCTACCCTGCCCACCAGGGTACATACAACGAAAGATTCTTCCCAGTTCTTCAGCTTGAATCCGACCAGCTGGGGTTAGCTCTCCACCCCATTTCAAGATCAGCACCAGAGATGGTTCCTTTGGGGCGTCTATGCACACACACAGACGCAGAAATGACAGATAGTTTCAAATTTATGAAATTTTTTTTTAAATATTTTATCTCGTTACGAGTACATACTAGATTTTAAGGAATTACCATCATCGGAACTAGAGCCACGGGGACGTCCTTTTGGTTGATATTTCATTTGGACTTTTCGATTGATCCCAGAGAAGTGACCATACCTAGAAGGAAGCATTTTTTTAAAACAACAACTTACATGCAGCTCACGAGCTTACATTTCTAAGACACTCTTGAGTTGCTCCAACTTGCCCTGTTTCTCCTCTATTTCCGAATCAGCAGCTTTAGTCTGTATCTCAGCCAAGAGTGACCTGGCAATATCGAGAATCTCTTGTAATTGCTTGGGTCTTTTTAGTTTCACATGGCCATGCTTGTAGCCGTCGTACTTCTCAAATATTTCAAAGAATCTACAGAGGAAAACTTGTCAAAAATCTTAGGGAGAAACCTACTAAGATATATCTTACTTAGGATGCCTAACTTCGACCTTCATTTTCTGTTTCGGAGTTCGATCTCCGTGCCTTATCACAGCCACAACACAGCGCAATTCCATCATTTTACCAAAAGTCGTTGGCACTATAGGTGGATCGTCTAATTGAAACGGCACAGACCAAGGGATATGTAGAGTTGGTGTCAACTCTCGCAGAATCATGTTCCCAAGTATCTTAGCACAGTCATCGTAGTATTTATTGGAATTTTTAACAAAACTAAAGCCGTTTACATCACACACATAGGACTTCCCATTGGCCCTAAAAAGAAAAGATGCCTGGTGATTCGTTACATCATCTCAAAGCCGAAGCGCGTTCCCACCTTAATAAATCAAATCCACAAACAGTCTGTTTAAAGGCTAGGCACACTTTCCGCGAAATTAACTTCTCAGCGTTGTTTAGAATAACCGGATACCGTATCTCTTTGCCTTCACTATCACGTTCAACTTTACCATCTAGTGCTGGACTTTTTCTAGCCTCAGCATGAGCATAATCTGGACCAACGGTATAGACTTTAACGTCCGTACCTGAAAAATACACTGAGTTTTAAAAGTAATGTTTGAATCTCGATCTAAAAGAGTTAACTTGTCAGATGGGAGATTTTTTTACCATAACACTTCTCTTATAAAAGGTTTGGAGAGTTTTTTTTTATTTTTTTTGTTAATATTTGCAATGAATGTGGTTATGGAGCAAAAGAAAATATTGATTTTTTTTTTAATTTTTGATTTGCTACAAGAAATGATTACACTAATTTTGATTTTTTTAAATTTTTTCATAGCCAATTAGTAATCTGAAAAGCAAGTGCATAATATGTATATTTTTTTGTTAATTTGCAAAAGAAAAATACATCTGAAAATCGAACAAAATCAGGTGTAAGCTGGATAATCCAGAAGCATATGCAATCCTTCGTTGGTTTTAGTTTTAATATGTCTGCATAAAATCCCATACCATTTAAGCTTTACGTAGTTCATGCCTTTAGTTAAGCCCAAATAACCAACTATACCTACTCTGAAAGGCAGGATGGAGCCTCTTTAGCCAGCTTTACAAGTTTATCTGAGTCATATTACCTATTATGGCACAATACATATATAAAAATACGATCCACGACCTTAGCTATCAGATTATTTAAGAAAGCTACCAATCTGATTCAAGTCAATCTTAGGAGAACAAAAATTGTGAGGAAGACATTGGTAACAAGAACCAAGGCTATAGACAATTTGAACTGGCCGGCCGGATCACCAGATCTGACGGCGTCAGACTTCTTCCTTTAGAGCTTTTAGAAATTTCGCGTTTACCACAGCAAATCACAAACCTTGAAAGTCTTAAAAGCCAACATTGAAGAAGAATTCGCCAATTTGGAGCCAGATGTTTTGCGAGCAACAATTCAAAATGCCATAAAACGAGCACAAATGTGCATCTACTCAAGAGGTGGTCATTTGACCGATATCATTTTTTCAACTTAATGTCATCAATTTTACACCTTTAAATAAACTTTTCATGAAAACAGATGAAATTTTTTTAATTTCTAACAAAAGCCAATTCACATTATGACATTACTTTTGCACCACCTTGTAGTATTGATCGCGTTGATAGCAGACATTTATTTTCTTTTTGTGGGACAATGTCAGATAAATACCTAACACAAGAAATGGAAAGACACGCCTTGACTGTTTCCATTTGTGCAGTCTACAGTGGACAGTAATAACATGCAACATCGTATTCACCGTAACCGTGGAACGTCGATAGGGTCAATTGCAAGGGACTTTCAAGTATCTGAGCGACTAACTCGCGGTATGTTTCATAAAAACTTCCGATATACATAAGTATTATGCCATGCGAAGTGGTCAGTTTATGTCGAAAAAAATGAAAAACCGGCATGTGTTCTGAAGAAGGCAGCTCCTCAATAAGTTGAACCATCCAGAAGATCTTTGGTTTTTTCCTGATGGTCGAGGAGGACCAAAAGGACAATAGAAGAAACGAAAGATGGCTGTGTGCAGACCCTACGTATGCCCACCGTGTAACCCACACCAGTGTGATGGTCCTTGGAGAAGTGAGTAGTAAAGGTCATACTATTCCTCCAGGTCTTCGAGTGAATGCTGCCGGATACACCGAAGTGCTAGAGACAGTTGTGAAGCCCTGGGTAGACCTCATGAATGAAAGAAGAGAAGTGTTCCAACAGGATTCTACGCCAGTGCCCAAAGCCGCGACGACTCAAGAATGGATAGCGATCAATTTCCATGATCAAGTAACACCAAACTTATGGCGACCTAACTCACCAGACATAGTAATCCGTTAGACTGCTACTACGTTAGCATAGTTGAACATAAAACCAACAAACATCCCCACAATAACATCCAAGCTATAAATGATGACATGTACTTCCGCACCCTATATATTACTCCGGGCACGTTAAAGGACGCCTAATATGCGTTCACGCCCCTCATGAGGAGAAGGACGACGCGACAAAGGACGACTTCTACCAGCTCTTGGACAAGACGTATGAGCAATGCCCTAGCCACGACGTTAAAATTATCCTAGGTGATTTTAACGCAAAGCTAGGAAGAGAGGACGTCTTTAGTAGCGTGGTCGGAAAGCACAGCCTGCACGACAACACATCCGACAACGGACTCAGGCTAATCGACTTTGCAGCGGGGCGAAACTTTGTCGTACGCGGTTCCCACGTCTTGATATTCACAAAGGAACATAGCTCTCCTTTGATCGAAAAATCGTCAACCAAATCGATCACATTGCGATCGACGCAAGGCACTCTTCCAGTATTCTGGGTGATCGGACTTTCCGAGGAGCCAACGTGGACTCGGATCACTACCTAGTTGTAGCCAAGGTACGGATGCGGATATCCAGAACGGAGCGAAATCAACGAAATACTGTGAGGAAATTTGACGTCGAAAAGCTACAATCGCAAGAGACCGCCAGAACCTTTACAAATACAAATATTTGGCGCAACAGCTCTTTAAAGTGCCAGGGCCTAGCTTCTCGCAACCACTCATGTTGTGTGCGTTATATTTTTCACACGAATGGAAGGGACCTACAGTTTAATGCCGAATCCGAACGGCGATTTGAGAAGCTTTTTCGTGACAACAATACTCTCGGATGTTTGTCAGACGCTCGCGAGAGGTGGGACCGTGAAAAAACTTTTTTGTGTTTTCTGGGATTCGAACTTGGAACCTCATGCGTAGTGATCCGACACACTAACCACTTACGCCACGGCGCCCACAGAACCTTTGCCGATCGTGTTTCTTCTAATCTCAATCTAAGTCCTATGCCGCCAGCAGCAAATGCGGAAGACCAGTGGCAGCCAGCCATCAGAGATGCCGCCTCTGATGTACTGGGTTTCTCTCGCCCACCACAATGAAACCCCTGGTTTGATGAGGAATGCCGGCAAGCACCTGCAGCAAAACAAGAGGCGTACAAAGCGGCGCTGCATAGAAGGACTAGAGCTGCTTACGAGCTCTACGTGCGCAGGAGAAAAGAGGAACATCTACTTCTCAGAAAGAAGAAAAAGGAGCATGAGAAGCGCTCGATCGAGGAGATTGAGAGACTCTATTGCAGGAATAATGTTCGAAAATTTTACCAAAGGGTAAAAAGAACATGCCAGGGTTTCAAAGCCAGAACAGAAGCCTGCAGGGACGAAAATGGTAACATAGCAGTGGAATCGCAGTAGGTGCTGAGGATATGGAAGGAACACTTCTGCAGACTATTAAACGGCGATGATGACCAATATTCCGCTGTCAGGCAGAATGAGCCATTCAACAGTGACGATGGCAGTCAAGATTCCCGTCAACCCGATCAGAATGAAGTGAGGATAGCGATATCTAAACTCAAATCCAACAAAGCTGCTGGAGCCGACGGCCTTGCCGCTGAACTTTTCAAGGCAGGAGGAGATGAGTTGGTAAGGAGCATGCACCATTTACATTACATTAGGTGGCGCTACAGTTCGGGGTGAACCTGGGCCTCAACCAACAAGCCTCTCTATTTAGCTCGGTCTTTAGCTAATTGCCTCCAGTTGCGCACTCCAAGTTGGTCGAGGTCCCCTTGAACTTGTGCGCGCCACCTACGGCGATAATTCCCTCTACTGCGTCGTCCCTCGGGGTTAGATTCGAAGACTCTGCGGGCCGGAGCGTTGGTGTCCATTCGCTCTACATGTCCTAGCCATCTCAGACGTCCAATACGCAGTTTTTTGACTAGGTCGATGTCGCTGTACAGCTCGTATAGTTCGTGATTGAATCTTCTCCTCCAAAACCCGTCAACGCAAACGGGACCGAAAATCTTACGAAGAATTTTTCTCTCGAAGCGACCAAGGATATCTTCATCCTCTTTTAATAAAGTCCATGTTTCAGCGCCGTAAAGCAGGACTGGGATGATCAAGGTCTTATATAGAGTCTCCTTAGTTGTTCGAGAGAGGGCTTTACTGTTGAATTGCCTTATAAGCCCAAAAAAACAGCGATTGGCAAACGAAATAAGGACAACGACCTTCGGATCTGTACGTGGAATGTTCTGTCCCTTTACAGACCACGTGCAGCCGAACAACTAGCAGAGGCCCTAGACTGCTATAAAGCAGATATTACCGCCATCCAGGAAGTGCGATGGGATGGGCCAGGCAAAAAGAGGATGAAAAACTGTGACATCTACTACGGTGATTGCTACAGAGGCAACAGGCAACGCTTATTCGGATGCGGATTTGTCATACGCGGCAGACTTAGGCAAGAAGTCTTAAGCTTCCGACACGTGAGCGAGCGTATTATGACTATCCGGATCAAGGCTAAATTCGCTAACATAAGCCTAATATGTGTTCATGCCCCCACAGAAGAAAAGGACCCTGCCTCCAAAGAGTGTTTCTACGAGCTCCTCGACAAAACATACGAGCAATGTCCTAAATACGACGTTAAGATCGTATTGGGCGATTTTAACGCCAAAATAGGAAAGGAGGACGTCTTCGGTAGAGCAGTCGGTAAGCATAGCCTACACGACACCACGTCTGATAACGGACTAAGGCTAATTGATTTCGCTGTGGAGCGAAATGTCACCATAGCAAGCACATGGTTTCCTCATCTCGATATTCATAAGCAGACATGGCGGTCCAATGATCATGTCACGATCAACCAAATTGATCATATTGCGATCGACGCAAGGCATGCCTCCAGTATTCTGGATGTCCGGACCTTCCGAGCGGCCAACATAGACTCGGATCATTACCTTGTTGTAGCCAAGGTACGAATGCGGATATCCCAATCTGAGCAACAAAGAAGAATTACTGTGAGAAAATTTAACGTCGAAAAGCTACAATCGCAAGAGACCGCCAGACTCTTCGCTGAACGCGTATCCCGAAATCTCTCAATCACCCCTATACCGCCAGCATCAAGTGCCGAAGACCAGTGGCAACGCTGCCAACATGCCATCAGAAACGCCGCGACTGATGTGCTGGGTCTCGCTCGCCCAAGACCGCGAAACCCCTGGTTTGACGAAGAATGCCGGCGAGTGCATGCAGCAAAACAAGAGGCATACAAAGCGGCGCTGCAAAGGAAGACGAGAGCTACTCGTGAGCTCTACGAGCAAAAGAGACGGGAAGAACATCGGCTTCTCCAAAAGAAGAAGAAAGAGCATGAGAAGCGCGCGTTTGAGAATATCGAGTCTATACTCCAGGAACAATGTACGGAAGTTTTACCAAAAGGTAAAAAGAACGTGTCAGAGAAGTAATACCCGTACAGAAACCTGTAGAGATGAGAATGGAAACCTCGTAGTAGAATCACAGTCGGTGCTGAGAATATGGAAAAACTACTTCTGCAGACTGTATAACGGCGACGAAGACCAACATCCCGCTGTCAGGCAGAATGAACCATTCAACATGGACGATGATAGTCAAAATTTCCGTCCACCTGACCAAAACGAAGTGAGGATAGCAATATCCAAGCTAAAATCGAACAAGGCTGCTGGACCTGACGGTTTACCGGCCGAACTTTTCAAGGCAGCTGGGGATGAACTGGTAGAGTGCATACACCAACTCATTTCTAATATTTGGTCAGAGGAGTGTATGCCTGATGAATGGAATCTCAGCATCGTTTGCCCGATCCACAAGAAAGGAGACCCCCTCAACTGCGCCAATTATAGAGGCATCAGTCTCCTCAACATCGCGTACAAGATCTTTTCTGCGATATTGTGTGAACGCCTGAAACCTTTTATCAACAGCCTGATTGGACCCTATCAGTGCGGTTTCAGGCCAGGAAAGTCCACCATCGATCAAATCTTCACACTTCGGCAGATCCTGGAGAAAACCTAAGAATTCCAAATCGATACTCACCACCTCTTTATCGATTTCAAGGCCGCCTTTGACAGCATCTATAGAGAAGAGCTTTATAGAGCCATGTCTAGTTTTGACATCCCTGCCAAACTTGTCCGCCTGTGCAGGCTGACGATGGAGAACGCTCGCTGCTCCATCAAGGTCGGTAATGACCTCACCGAGACCTTTGATGTCAAAAAAGGCTTTAGACAAGGTGACGCGCTGTCATGTGTCTTCTTCAATATTGTACTTGAACGGATTGTGCGGAACTCACAAGCCAACACCGGAGGCACAATCTATTACAAGTCTGTACAACTGCTTGCATACGCCGACGATATAGACATTATCGGAAGATCTCAGCGGGCTGTCACCGGTGCTTTTGCAAGCATTGAGGCGGAAGCGGCCAAAATGGGTTTGGCGATAAACGAGGGCAAAACCAAGTATATGCTGTCAACTAGAAGGGAAAACCAACATCGACGAATTGGACAAAACGTCACCGTGGGCAGCTATAACTTCGAGGTAGTAAGGGACTTTGTCTACCTTGGCTCTGCTATAAATTCAGCAAACAAAATCAGCGCAGAAATTAATCGGAGCATGCACCAGCTTATCTGTAAAATCTGGTCAGACGAAAGTATGCCCGTTGAATGGAACCTCAGCATCGTTTGCCCGATCCTGAAGAAAGGAGACCCTCTGAACTGCGCCAATTACAGAGGTATAAGTCTCCTAAATATCGCATATAAAATCCTGTCTGCCGTACTATGTGAACGCCTAAAACCGATCGTCAACAACCTGATAGGTCCTTATCAGTGCGGTTTCAGGCCGGGAAAGTCCACCACTGACCAAATATTCACACTACGGCAGATCTTGGAAAAAACCCATGAATACAAAATCGATACGCACCACCTCTTTATCGATTTCAAAGTTGCCTATGATAGCGTGTATAGAGACGAGTTATACAGAGCCATGTCTAGTCTTGGCATCCCTGCCAAGCTCGTCCGTTTGTGCAGAATGAAAATGGAGAACTCTCGCTGCTCCATCGAAGTCGGTAAGAACATCACCGAACCGTTCGATGTCAGGAAAGGTCTTAGACAAGGTGACGCGCTATCATGCGATCTCTTTAATATAGTACTTGAGAGAATTGTACGAAACTCACAAGCCAACACCGGAGGTACAATCTTTTACAAATCTGTACAACTACTCGCTTATGCCGATGACATTGACATAATCGGAAGAACTCAGCGGGCCGTCAATGGGGCATTTACGAGTATTGAGATCGAGGCAGCAAAGATGGGTCTAGCGGTCAATGAAAGCAAAACAAAATATATGCTCTCTACAAAAAAGAACACCCAACATCGGCGTCTTGGACAGAACGCCACAATAGACAGATATAATTTTGAGGTAGTAAAGGATTTTGTCTACCTAGGCTCTATGGTGAACTCCGCAAATAACATCAGTAGGGAGATCACACGAAGAATTACTCTTGCCAATCGTTGTTTCTATGGGCTAAAACGGCAATTGAGTAGCAAAGCCCTATCTCGAACTACTAAGGTAACTCTTTATAAGACATTAATCATCCCAGTCCTGCTGTATGGCGCAGAGGCATGGGCTTTGACAAAACCGGATGAGGATGCCCTTGGTTATTTCGAGAGAAAAGTTCTTCGAGCGATCTTTGGTCCCGTCTGCATAGACGGTGAGTGGAGGAGAAGGTACAATGCCGAGCTATACGGCATGTACAAGGACATAGACTTAGCCAGAAGAGTTCACATACAACGACTAAGATGGCTGGGTCATTTAGAGCGGATGGAGCCCAACGTTCCCGCTAAGAAAGTTTTCGAATCCACCCCGGATGGACGACGCAGTAGAGGACGACCTCGCGGTAGGTGGCGCAAACAAGTGGAGGGGGACCTCAACCAACTTGGCGTACGCAACGGGAGGCAGCTGGCTCGTAATCGTGCTAGCTGGAGAGGTTTGTTGGTTGAGGCCCAGGTCTACCCCGGACCGTAGCGCCATCTAAGTAAGTAAGTAACGTGAAAGGACAAAACCGCTGTATTCGAACCTACCGGATGTATAGAAATTTCAGGTTTTCCTCAGGTCAACCTAGCTCTGCTATACCTCGTTGAAGAAGTCACTACCATGAGTTCTCAGTTTTCTGTTAGCCAGTGCAGTACACTCGCAGAGCAGAGCAACATTACGTAGCTCTGCTAGCTCATCGAAGAAGTCCCTACCACGAGTTCTCAGTTTTCAAATAGCATTCTATCGCAATTGGTTCTATGAATACGCTCCCATTTATAGCGCTCACTCCGCGCTATAAATTGCATTTCCCCTGATAATACTCACTCGGCTAAAAAGATGCGAACTATCTTAGGCACTTTAACAATACAAAACTACTGAGCATACGCTTACTCCACAGACTTTGTCAGCTGATCTGCTTGCACATAGTATTCTTAAGGATATCCCATGGTTTATCTAAACCGAAGTGGTAAAACGATGGACGAGCTGACCATTATCGAATGTGTCTGCGCCGAGCACAACCTAGATGATGCAAAACTAAGATGCTATAGTTTTTTTTCCTAAAAAGAGGAACAAGAGATCCGACACGGGCTATTGAATCAAACTATTAACCAGCAATCCTTCTTCTTTGTTGTAATGATTAGAGAAACTTAGATTTTATTCGTGTATCGTTTAAATTTGGATGACTGTTGGTTGCTGTTCCCACTGAGACAACTGAGCTGAGAACTTAAACAACTCAGACTAAACGCAGTTTGTTTTAAAGTCGACATAATAGCGATATAGCTTTTGCTTTTTCCGGCTGATGGGTGTTGGAACCCTAATATCTTCCAAGATCGAAATGGTGTCAGATGAGTAAATGTGACCTTGTGTTATCTAACGCTGAAAAAAATATCATATTTGCGTCACGTCCTCTCTAAGAGTGGCATTCTGATCAAAGTTATGAAGTTTTAAGACTGTAACGGATAAAGAATGGCGACAGCACCTCATCCCAAAGGAAATCGCTGAAATGCGTAAGACAGTCGCCTTCGTAGAGCTCCAGCCAAAACTTCATTTACAAACCCCAAAGGAGATCATTATGGGTGTTATGCTTCACTTGAACAACCTGCCAAGCCTAGTAAGCATTGATAATTGCTGAATTAAAACAACTCACTTTTATTCTTGAATCGTCTTCTTATATTCCTCTTCAACTTGATTGTAATTTATGATTAACACACCTACCACCAATAGTAGAACTACCATACTTTATTAAAAGCCACCTTACACAAGACCATAAGCAACCAAAGAATGAATAAAACAAAAGACCTTGTGATACTTACAAAGCAGCAAACAATAATTAAAGATACATTTTCTTTCTGAAATAAGCTATTAAAGCGTATATTGTTAAATATAAATCTAATTTCAATTGAAGATTCTTCTGCAATAAATACAAAAAAAAATTAAAACAAAAACAATGCAAACAAAGAGTACAATAAAAAAAAACAGACGTTGCACTAACAAATGAGAGAAAATCTACCCAAAAAATAAAAATAGTAAGTGAGGAAGAGAAGAGTCATTAAAAAAGAAACTAAAAACATAAAACTTACCATCGGTTGGCATAAAGTCCTCGTAAATAAACGAGCCAGTTTTTCTCACCCGCGACTCTGGAGAGTATACACTACTCCGGCTTCCAATCTGCAACGAAAAACACAAAGAACCATTCATACACACAATGGGTTCACACAATCCAAAAAACGACTTACCTTTCTAAACAGTCTTTGGCTACCACCGCCAGCTGATGTTGGATAATAAATATAAATATTGTGATCTTCTGCAGAGACAGGCTTTTCCACAAATGGCTTATTAAATATAACTCCATTAACTTCGACATGATCCTCAGATTCAACTAGTTCGTGCTCTAATGGGAAGACTGTAGTTTTAAGGAATCAAGACATCATGTATGTAACCAACTTACGTTTCGGATCTGGCGAATCTCTATCTAATACAGCATAACGTGGTATCTCAATACCTTCACTCTCCAGAATTGCATACACTCTTCGACGGTCCTAATTGTAAAGAAAGAAAAACCCTAGAGTGTCTAGAAGTGCTTCGAATGTATTTAAGACTACCACCTGTATATCATACTGCATGTGCAAATTGTTGATTACAAACGGTCTACGCAGTTGGGCATATTGGATGGCCTTCTCTAGGGGGAAACCTTTTGAGTGGAATGATATAAGACAGTCAACAGCGTGCCATTTATCAACAGGTTCCTGCAAGAAGCATACAATTTGACAAAAGCTTAACGGGATGACAGAAACTTACCTTTAATATCACATCCTCCTCGAAAACAACCATTTTAATGTACTCGAACTCCTGTAGTCGCGTTAGTATTTCTTTCATCGGCTTAGATTGTGTCTTCTTGGACATGGCGCATACACCCACAACCACTTGTTTGCCGGAACTCGATGATATACTGCAATCGGAATCCATGCCATCGTTGCTCTCACCGCACATATCAATGTCGCCCTGGAGAGAATAATTTTTGATTTCAAAAATTACCATGCTTAGCAATATAAGAAAAACGCTAAGTAGCTATTTGTTTGGAAAAGCGCACACTAAGCTGTAGCTGCGGTCATACGTATAAATTTAAAAAAAATATTTTGTTGTTAAGGATTTTCGGAGATCGTCTTAAATCGAACCTAATTCTCACAAGGTGCTTGTAATGAAACACACGACTTTCATGGTTAATCAACCAAATTCGAGTTCTAACTAAACTTAACTCAGCCAAGAATAGAGACAAACCCAGTAATTCAAAAAACAAAAGAAATCCTACAAAAGTTAAAAATATTGGAATGTCATTGACTTATTTGGAGGTGTGATTTTGATTGCTATAACAGCTATTCATAACTGTGTTCTTCTCATCTCTTTGAGCAGAAACAGTTGTGGATTGCTCTTAAGGATAACTGCTCGTGTGCTAACTAATTACTGCTTCGATTACAACAGATGACTTCACATGGCAAACACGCATAATGCTTGCTCATTTTATTATTTAGTATCATCGACCAGGCATATAGCGTTTACATGCATCCAATCTTCCACTTTTGTCCAAATAATCTATATGTATACTTCCAAGGTGCTCGAGTTCCATATCGCACATTTAGTTATGATTGTCTATTATGGTAGACACATGCCGAATTAGAAGCCCCAGTTGTGATTGTGATTGGTCTATGGTATTACTGTTCGGCTGTTCAGTGGTTAGGGGGTTTAGCCGTGACTATGATTGTATTTATACTATATACACTTGTATAGGTATGTATGATACTAAGGAGAGAAAATTCCAAGACTTGTATTCTTTGCTATCCGTTTGTTGTTTTTTTTTTTTCTTGTGCTCGCCTATCACTGAAAATCACTCTTTAGCCCATCTTTAGACTCATTGCATTGATTCCGACAGACAATATCAATGGTTTGTTCAACTTAGATTCCGAAGACAGAAAAATACATTTCAGAATCAACAGTATCTTATGTGGTTTTATTAGAACCCAAGCTACAGCGAAATTGTGCAAAACATGCTACAATTTTGCATCTTTGGAAATTGCAGGCATTGCTCCTAAACTTTTAGGTATTGGAGCATTCACTAGAATATTCATTCGTCGGCAAGTACATAAATGAAGCCTTTCATCTTATTCTCTTTAGGACAAACAATTTTTTTGTTTCCGATTATGCCTGTGTAACATAAGTTCGACTTATTTAATTTTATTTTGCTTTAGACGGTGATATAGTTCGGTGCATACAAATCGGACTTGGCTCATTGGTAACAACATGGTGCATACAAATATCATCCACCTCAAGTCCTTCTTGTGAGTAGCTTCCAGTGTATTGGAAGTACTAACAGACAACAACTGATAATTATACCAAGTCTCGTCAAGTGTTCTTCCTACCTGCCAGCACAACTGACGCTTTTTTCATCGAAAAATACCACTGTATATACATTTTTAACCAAATCCACGGAGAAATAGCAAATTTCTGAAAACCGCACAATAAATAAATACCGATTTCACCACAAGCTGTGGCCCCACAAATTACTAATAGCGTTTAAAGTAAATCCGTCCAGTTGTTTGGTCTGCAAGCGAGAGTACACAGACGGGCAGATAGTCCCGCTTTGTTTTGAGTTTCTTTATTGATCAAATGAATGATCCAAATTTCGGGATCGAAAAGTTCCGCAAAACTATTATAATTCTTGCTCTTTGTTATGGGGTCAAGTAAAAACCGATCATGAATATTTTGCAGCCGAGCACGGATTTGTGTGCAACTTCAGCGGTGAAATAGCTAAGCTATGCAAACTTTTATCAGCACCTGAAACCCTTTTCTTTTTTATGAGAGACGCTTCACTGGAGCAGACGACACAACTGATCCATTGTACTACCAGGGAGCAAAACCTTGATTTATCTTTTTTCCTAATTTTGTTGGCCTTCTAAGAAAGCAACCAAGCGCTTTAATGATGAGGAGCTTACAGTACTAGAGAAACTGTAGAAACCGCAGTGTCGTCGCGCTCTCTACAAACGTCGCAGACTTTACTTTCACTTAAGCCCAGCAGATTAAGATGCTAAGTAAAAGCAAAGTAACCTGTCAAAACGGCAATAAGTCTGCAGACTTTTCTGAGAAACATAAAGAATTACGCTGATTTCTTGCAGACATCCGGAAGCATCCGTTTTGTCAATCTACATCCTGGAGATTCATGCCACACACAATCGTGTTCGTAAGAAACCTAATCGTCAATAAAAGCATTAACCGAGAATACAGAAAGAAATTCTCTTCCTGTCTGATAACTCTCGAAAACACAAATGATTTGCTCCGTTAATTTTTTGGATGGTGCTGCAGAACCACTGCTAACCAGCTGAACAACCAGTTCTAATTTCCACAAATTCTTATGACCATAACTTTGATTAAGCCATATCTCAATGCCCAACTTCCTATTTTTAAATCAGTTTTTAACAACGATCAATTATAAAACAAAATACATATTAGATTTTCGTGTGATATCAATTAATTAATTAATTCTAATACCTAGTCGACTAAGATAACAAAATCCAAAATAAACTCCACTGACCTAATATTTTACCTTCGCAGTACCTCATTTAGACATTAATTAAAACTACCTTTAAAAAAAAACTCATAAAATAATTTTTATCTTTTTCCAATGCAATGCAAAGTCCCCACAAAAATAATAAAATATGATTAACAGATTGGAAATGAAGTGCAGCGTGTAAGACTTTATTTTAATAATTATTACAGTACACATACTCAATCATGTTAGCCATATGCGCGACCTTTCACGGTGAATCACCCGAAGCTCATTATGAAAGAACGAAATTTTTATTTTGTCGGAATCTTCTGCTAGTATGATTGAAAATATATTCCCCACCTTGCACTTGATATTTGCTTTTTCGAGATGAATAAATAAACTGTCATTCAATTTACACACAAGTATTTCAACTAGCCGCAAATAAATTTTTGATCATGTCATTTTGATCAACAATGTAGGCATTGTTTGATGAGTTATTTAGCATCTAGCGATTGCGGATAGACGCTGACGTGGATGTTCATAAGTAAGTGTGTACATAGAACTGATAATATTTTCTAAAAAATAAGGAAGGAAGTGCTGAGGTTCATGTAACTTCAAATATATCACCAAGTGACTATCAAGAAGCAAGTAGCGCCATCTAGTATTAAAAATCAAAACTCGTGAGGCAGAATGTTTACTTTTGGTCTATTCTGTATAATAACTTTTTATTTATGGCAACTACTCAAATCTGTTTGCAGGTGTTAACAACTGGTGTGAATTGAACGAACAGCAAAATAAGATGATTCCGTAGAGATACTCTTACTTCCTATAACGCTCACTAGACAGGTTAAATACGTAGGCCTGCAGGCACATGCTTGGGGTGAATGGAATAATATTTTGGAGCTAATTAGAAGGGGAAATATGTTTAAGTTTACAAAAATAATAAATGATGGCTATTCACGAGAAATGATTTTTATCGCTCATACGCCACCGATATTCATAAGAATGTGTAGACTATCTTAGCGAAAGGGCATTGGATGTTAATTTTTCATCAACAATAAATTTGTGATGAATTTTAAGAATTGAAAGTTCTTCCTTGAGGTCACAAAATTATCTAAATAGTAAATAAAGACAGGTTTAGAACGAGTCTGACTTATGATAGTAATCAATTTGTTATTTGGTGTTTGAATAACATATGACTCAATAGAGTAAATAAAAAAGTTTTTTTTTTGTTTATTTCGGGATATCATATACAGACATCGTGCCAGACAGAACTGAAGCAACAAGGGGATATTAAAAAAGACAAAATTGTGGAGGACGTTATGAAATGATTTGAAAGAAAGCAGTAAATACAAACATTAGATGATGCACTTTGTTACAGAAAGTAAACTTTTTTTTTATCCTATTGAAGGTTTTTTTTTTTCGTATTTTCCTTCAAGTTTGCCACATTTTTCCTATATACGCTCTTAATAAATATAAATAATGTTTCAGTTGAAAGATAATATCCCAATTATCAAAACTCTGTAAAATGTGCAATAACACAAATTCTGTAACTAAATTTATATACGAAATAAAAATCTATCTATCTATCTATCAATAGATGATAACTCTAACGCTACCACTGCGAAGAGCATTAGACCTAAAAGTCTGACTTCTAAATTTCATTTACATTTTCTACGTTTTTAGACTAACTCCACATCAATGTATCATACGACCAAAGTAAACAACAAAAATGTTTTGGGTACTCTTCGACTGTCCTTCCTTATGTCCTGTATCCCCTTGTGGGTCCTAGGGCCTCTACTACGCCTACGCGCCATCGTGTACGGTTTCTGGCAATGTGTCTGAGTTCTCCCCAACTTTTCCCTAACTGCCGTACCTCCTTCTCGACTGCGCCATGTTTTCCGCGGACCGCCAGGTCTTCTGCCATCCTGAGTTAGAGGGTTCCATTGCATAGCATGGTTCGCTATGGAGCTGTCACCCTTTCGGAACGTGTGACCAATCCACTGCCACTTCCGCCGTTGGATAGTTGTGCCTATTGGTTCCTGACCCGTTCTCTCGTAAAGGTGTTCGTTAGAGATACGATTGGGCCAGAAAATCCTTAAGATATTGCGCAGACACCTATTAACGAACGTTTGCAGCTTTCTGGTGATAGTAGTGGTCACTCTCCACGTGCTGCAACCATATAGCAGCACGGATTCAACGTTGGAGCGGAACAGTCTTATTTTGGTGCTCAAACTGATTGCATTGCTTCGCCATATTTTGGACAACATCCCGAACGCGGACTTTGCTTTGGCGATCCTGTTGGTTATATCCAGTTCGGTTCCACCATCGGTCGAGACAATACTCCCAAGATACTGGAAATCCTCTTTTCTCTCTACCGGTTGTCCAGCAATGCATATTTGAGCCGATGAGTTAGTTGCAAGGCTGATGATTTTAGTTTTTGTCGTATTGATTTTCAGCCCGACGACACCTGCCTCCCTCTCCACATCTGCTGTCATTTGGTGGAGGTCCATAATTCTGTGGGACAGTAAGCATACATCGTCTGCGTAGTCAAGATGTTTCAGCTGAGATGTAAGAGTCCATCGAATTCCTCCGTTTCCCGTCGACAAAGCTGCATGAAGCACATCGCTAATCACCAATAGGAATAATATTGGTGAAAGGATACAGCCTTGTCTTACCCCACTTTGGATCTCAAATTCCTCAGACAACCTCCCCCTGTGCAGAACGTGACATTTGGAGCCTTCATATGTAGCTTTGATAATAGCAATTAGTTTATCGGGAATGCCTCTCCTGCGTAAGGCACGCCAAATAAACTCCCTGTTGACACTATCGAACGCCTTCTCAAAATCGATGAACAGCAGGTGCAGTGGCGATCGATATTCAACGCACTGTTCGATGATAATCCGTAGGGTGTTGATGTGGTCGGCACAGGAGGATCCAGAGCGGAAACCTGCTTGTTCGGCATCGAGTATGTCTTCGAGATGTTGTTTGATTCGCTCAAGGATGATTTTAGCTATTATCTTAGCTACAGCAGGCAGCACGCAGATACCCCTCCAGTTTCCGCACTCCAATAAATTTCCTTTCTTTGGAAGCTTGACGATCATTCCCTTTTTCCACTCGTTAGGAAAGCTCTCAGCCTCCCAAGCTCTATCTATAAGTGGAAGCAGAAGCTCAGCCGATGTTGTTGGCGCTGCTCGTAAGAGCTCTGCTGGAATACCATCAAGTCCTACCGCCTTGTTGGTTTTGAGTGCCTTGATCGCGGTAATGATCTCATCTTTACTGAGAGTCGTGGTGCGTAATCGGGAACTTCTCACCTCGGGCATCTCAGTCTGATTTGGGAGCATATCGCTAGCGAATACACGGTTCAAAACCGTAGCAAAATGCTCTTTCCATCTCTTGAGCTGGTTCTCATCCGAAATGAGCAAGGAGCCGTCTAGGCTTTTCACTGGATATTGGCTGGAGCTGCGACCACCTGTCAGCTCTTTTGTGATTCTGTAGACAGTCCTGCTGTCGCACCTCTGTGCAGCTTCTTCTGCTTCTGTAGCCAGCGCGTTGATGTAGTTGCGCTTGTCACGTCGTACGCTACGCTGAACTTCTCTCATCTTCATGCGATATAGGGACTCTAGCTCGCTTCTCCCTGCTGCTGGGGTAGCTGCAACGCGAGCTTTTAGCTGTTTTCGTTCGTCAATCCTTCTCCAGGTATCCTCGGAAAGCCACGCCCTATGTCTTCCCTGCGATCGACCGACAATTCCTTCAGCACCAGATGTAAAAACATTTTTCACAGCACACCAATGGTCTTGGATGGTTGCGGGCATTGAGCTGCTGATTGCTTCCACACCTTGCGAAAAGTGCTCCCTTAATTGTTGGCGCACTGAGGGATCACTAAGTCTATCGATGTTGAACCTGGGCATTCTTGTGTTGTCGTGGGATCTTCGAACTGCAGCAGTGCGTAGTTGGAGAGTAGCTATCATAAGATGGTGATCACGTACTATCCCCACATCTGCCCCTCGTCTGTTTCGGACGTCCAGGAGACTGCTTCTAAAGCGGCGGCTGATAGCAAAATGGTCAATTTGGTTGGAGGTTGCTTGCCTGTCATTGGAAACCCAGCTGACTTTGTGGCAGGTCTTGTGCTCAAACATGGTGCCACCTATCACAAGGCGGTTGGCATTGCAGAAATCCACAAACCTTTCGCCGTTGTCATTGCGGTTGCCTAGTCCATGCTTCCCGATTACATGCTTGAGCCCTTCGTTGTCGCTGCCTACCTTGGCATTCAAATCCCCCATCACTATG
The DNA here is from genome assembly GCA_945910035.1 of Brachypalpus laphriformis. Taxonomy (NCBI): domain Eukaryota; kingdom Metazoa; phylum Arthropoda; class Insecta; order Diptera; family Syrphidae; genus Brachypalpus; species Brachypalpus laphriformis. The sequence goes on from OX246753.1 coordinate 45,024,136, forward strand.
ACAATGTCTCCATTTGGTGTTGTGTTGAAGACGGCGCTTAAGAGATTGTAGAAGCTCTCCTTTTCGTCCTCAGACGAACTATTCGTTGGGGCGTAACACTGTATGATGGTGACACGTCGTACTCTAGTCCGGAATCTGGCCGTCAAAATCCTATCACCATGAGGCTGCCAGGAAATCAGGCCCTTGCGTGCTGTTGTTGTTAGCAGTAGTCTCGTGACAACAATACTCTCGGATGTTTGTCAAACTTTCGCGAGAGGTGGGACCGTAACAAAACTTTTTAGTTTTTTCTGGGATTCGAACATAGAACCTCCGGTCCGACACACTAACCACTGCGCCACGGCGTCAACTGTTTAAAGACAATTTTTCTTACGCTAATAAGACGGAAAGTACGAGGTTGGATTGAAAACTTCGCAGCCTACCATAGAAATACATAGTTCTAATTCTAAATTAATACTTCTCCCCTTTCATTTCCCAACATTTTAAGAGTGACTCTATGAAGTTTCATTCCTATGTCGCTTTTAGTTCGTTTTATATAACTCGTTGAAGTAATGCCAAATAAAGTAATTTGTTTAAAGGCGGAAAAAAAATGTACACCAAAGTAGATCCCTAAAGATATGCGCTCTTTCGTTCACCACAATACCCCTGAGACCAAACAGCAATTACAAGAGTGGCAAAGATCTGGATCACCAGCCCCGAAGAGGGCATAGTTAAATTATCGGCGGATACGGTAATGGCATCGGTGTTTTAAGACCCAAAGGGAATCATCATGGTTGATTAGCTTGTCAATGGTCAGACAATTGACTCCGATTACTACTGCTGCTTTTGCGTCGGCTGCGAAAGGAAATGAAGAAATCGCGGCCAGGGATGTTAAAAAAAATAGTTTCACCAGCATACGCCTGATCTGGCTATGACCGTTCATCTGTTCTCACTATAAAAAAAAATAATTTGGGAAGACAGAGATTTTCAACGTATTCAGTAAACGTATTTTTTGAAAGCCTTGAGGGAACAAAAAGTGGACTGACCTAAAGGGAAATTACGTTAAATAATAAAAGTAATTTGTAAATATCTGATTTTGTTTTCTTGTCAGGCCGCTCATTTTCGATCCACCGTCGTAACCAATTAAAAACGCATTTAGAAATAAATTTGTGTGCTGTTATGTCCTATTAATTATGTCTGAGTTGACACAGCTGTTGCGTTGAAGAGACGCAGCTGTAGGAGCAGGTCCATAAAGCCAACCACACAGCGGACTGGGAAAGTGATTCATTATACCACCAACTTTAGATATCATTCTATGTTTTCCGCAAATCAAGAAAACTGAATGAAAGATAATAAACTCCATGGGAAAGCAATTAAACAATTAAAATCACCAATGAAGTGCATCGTCAAATTTACAGGGATAGTATTTTTAGAAACAGTCAGCAAAAAATTATATAAATCGACTTTTTAATAATATTCTTTATTGTTCATGGCTTATTACGCTCGCAAAAATTAATTAGCCAAAGCCTGTATCATTCTCAGAGCATTCAAACATTTGCAAACTTAAATTAGGCAATTAAATGAATCTCATGCATGCATGAAAAATTATACAAAAAACATCGTGCGTGATGTTTTAAGAATTCACAACTGTACCGAATTGACCTTTATTGTTAAATGTCCCATGACGCAAGAGCACAAAAATGCCTTAGAATGTCACGAATAGTGTAACAACTTTTGAAACTATTATAACTAATCAGTAAAATTCGCATTTACGTTAAAATTGAAAATAAATGCATATTTATACAAATATCAGGTGCTTGTGAATAATTAAAGCGATCACTGACCTTATTCGTTGCATTTGTAAAATGCTTTACGGTGATTATCAACCGGCTTTTTTGAATAATAAATGGATATACAAGGCTGGACAAAAAAAAATATTGTGAAACCAATACAGAAGCCAGATTTTCCACTACGAGTCAGGCAAGAATGTTTGCTCTGAGCTTCGGAGCATGTTTTTTCTGATTCAAAAGATGTGAAACAGCGTCATCATCTTCAATGAGTCCAAGTTCAAGTTGCGTGTCGGTGATGGATGAATGCTCGAATGGAGAGAACCAAGAATAAAACTAAGGATGTCCCCGAAATCTGTAAATGTAATGGTCTGGGGATGTTATTTTGAAGATAAAGGAGGTCGAATGCTCAGCAGGACGAAACAATTTTAATCGTTGAAGAGATTTTTAGCATGTAAAATTACAAGATTTGTGCTAGAACGTCTTCAGAAGCGAAAAATCCCGTTCCATTGTTCAACGTTATCATCATCCTGCTTTGGTAATGATTTGATGCGGAGTCTCTCCATTTTTGTGAGAGAGCTACGGCAAAGGGGTACTTAATAATAACTAATACTCATTTCAGTGGATTCAGTGGAGATAGGTTTTCCAGCAGGACGCACTAAAAAGATTGGGATATACGAGTATGTACATACCACTTAGCTAGGATTGACTATTAAAATCTTGTGAAATTGTTATGCACATTTAAGAAATATCAGTTTTCATCAGCCCATTAATGGCCCAAATTTTTGCAGCACTTTTCCTGATATACATTTACATATGTATGTATATATATGTACATACGAATACATACATCAGTATATAGCGCATTTTTGCTATATCAGTAACTTTCTGTCTAGGGTGGCAATGGTTCAGTGGGTAGTGTGTTTGCTCGTTCCCAGTTCATTTACTAAGTTTTTTATACAATAAACATTTTTCTTAATTCTTAATTTATTAGTTAGTTAAGTTATAATAAATAAATTTAGTAAGGTTACGTCGAAAGACATAGATTAAGAGTTAAGTTTAGCTTAGAGCACCCGCATGGGGCCAGTAAGTTAGAATAAGATAGTTGAGTAAATTAAGCTGGTTTTAAGCGTTTTTGTTAGCATGTAAGGTATAATGAATAATGCACTGAAAATGAAATGAAATGAGTGTGTTTGCTCGTTAACCGATGCGTGCAGATTCAAGCCCCAGTGGGGAACAGCAATCACCAGCCACCCGGAGTATAAAGTAAAAACGAATTACATCGAAGTTTTTCCAACCACCAAAGAAAGGTTCCTGTCTGGTAGTACAATGGACCAGAGAGTCTGAGTGCTCTGGGATTTGGGTTTCCTTTTTTATAATATATAAAAAAAAAAAAAAAATCTATCTAGACGGGTTTTTTTTTTTTTAATTTTAGCGAAGGTCTCAGGTCTCTCTCTTATATAATCCAATGCTAGCAAATGCGTATTGACGGAGTAGCAGGCTTAGGAAACAGCAACGCTCTTCCGACCATAAATGTAACCAAACATAAAGTCCGTGAATACTGATATAAGATTGCGGCAACCCAATGCAAAAAAATCATATTGAGCAGCAAAATCTTCTTTCTATCCCGCAGAGAATTAGAACCGACAAGCTGTATGTCCGGATACATATTACTAGGTATACGAAGCAGTCAACAATTAATGTAGAGGCAACTGTTGTATATGATGTACCATATAGGTATGTAAGTCGTAGTATATTCTGGTGATTTAAGATGTTCAATATTTTTTCGTTGCCACTCGGGATCTAAATTACTTGATCATGTTTGTTTTTTTTTTTTTTTTTCTGCGATCCCATTTTAGACACTTGTTTTAAGACGACTACATACTTTAACAAAAACAATTTCCGGAAATTTTGTCAACGGTCGTTAAGTTTTTATTTATTCCATGATTTTATTTTGTTCTTTTACACCTGTCACACTGCAAATTGGAGTGCGTCATTATAATCAGCGACAATGACATTTAAGTACAAATTCGTTATTTCGACTTTTGACTTCTTCAAGAGCTCGTACCGAGCAGTACAATAACCTTTAAAGTCTACTTTATTGTCGGAGAGTAAAAATATGACGCCACAAAATAGAACAGAGATTCTTAGTAAAGGCGTATCTGTGTAGCACTTCTTTGTCAAGAAAAGAAATTAAAAAATGTTGACAAGTATACATATGTACATATATATGTAGGTATGTACATACGTGTTACGTCACAAAACACTTTGCACAGCTTTAAGTTTAAGAACAATAAAGATTTCACAGGTATTAACTATTTCGACTTAATCTCCACTCCACGCCCTCGGGTTATAATTTCTTTATCTTCACTGATAACACCAGAGAAAAGGCAAAATAAAACAACAACACAACGTACATATGTATGTACATCAACCTTCTGTACTCAACTACAGATTCTTATCTAAAATCGAATCAATCATCACACGCAAAACGCTCTCATCGAGTATTTCTAACATTGAACACTCATCGAACAGCACAGACAGCACGAATATATCACAAATAGCAATACAATTTTCAAAAATCATTTCAATCATTTTTCAAATATTTTCAAAAAACCAATTCAAACATTCTTTGATGAGAAAAACACTAGTATCTACCATAGATACCCCCTCATACATTTAAACAATCATCACAGTAGCAGATGTCATCAGCCCCGTCTTCCTCTTCGTCCTCCTCGCGTGGTATATCCGAATGGACAGAATCGCCATCGCTGGGATCAAAACCATCACGCATCCGACGACGACGTCTACGATTCAGATTCTTTAGGCGCCACCAATCTTTTAGCCAGGACCACTCCATTGATTGAACGACAAATGCAATCTATTACAGCAAAACGTGTGTTTTTTGTTATACACGTCCGTGTTAATGACGCGTCACGACAATAACACAATAAAATACGCGCGGTACAACAACGAAAAAGTCTGACCGATTCCCGCCACGACCGAAATCGAATGGTATTCTACGAGCCACAATAAGCGGCGACGAGAACTAGACGTTTCCGCCTCCGAAATACCACTGATATTATACTCTCATCGTAGAGCCGAACGTAAATAATTGGTCGCAATGAGCTTGAACGAGATATGAAGGCCGCTACGGCTTGCTGCCACTACTAGTACTACGAGTAGGTACTACCCCACTCCGAACGATCTGTGTCTCTCACCGTCAGACAAAGTGGGTGGTAGTACTCTGATCTCATAAGGGTTGGGGGTGAATTATCAAAGTGAGGGAGCTGATGTAGTATTGCATCATTGGAGATGATACGGGTCGATGGAAACATCGATAAAAATTGAACGCAGTCCATTGCGTTCAATTGACAAAGGCGGTTCAGGGCAGATAAGGAAAGCCGAACAATCAGCTCAACAATCTGCGAAGTTTGTATTATATTTAATTTTTGAATTGTTATCATATAGTGCGATAACAAACCAATTGAAGTTGGCGTTAACTGGTTGAACAAAGAGTGATTTCGGGCGATTGAAAAATATGTATACTTTTTGGCGAGCGTGGCCGATAAAAATAAGCATTTTTGAAGTGTACTTTTTTAGGCTGAAATGGTGATATATTAAGAGGTGGTACAGTGCGGGTTATAAGTTTTTGCATGCCTTTTGTTTGCAGCATCCGATTTTAGGAGACACTTCTTATAGTGAACCTGACACACATAGTTCCTAAAATCTACTTAAAATTATGTAGTGCTTATTAGTCTTGTCTCTGCTTTTTATAGAACTGCGACTATCTGGGTGCCGTGACTCAGATTTAAACCACTTTTCCTCTCGCAAACTTCTGACAAACATTCGAGAACATAACTATCGTGAACATTTTTCTCAATACCGACACGGTTTACAAATCTTGGCGCCTCACATTCGACCGGAAAATAAAACAACACGTACAAGAATGGCTAGCTATAGGCCATATAAATGCTGCTTTTGTCAAATACAAGTATCAGCTGTAGTAAAGAGAAATCCATTATTTTTGCATGAAATTGAAGGCTTTATTTCGCATAGTTAGAATGATCGGATTTAGATCAAATATTCGCCATTTTGTCCGACAACTTGCTGCCATTTTGAAGGTAATTCCATTATGCCTCTCTCATAGAAGCCTTCGGCCTTATTGACAAAAAACTAGGACAGTCGATTTTCACAAGCCTCTTTTGAGGTGAATTTTTCACTAGCAAAATCATTCGCCATGGACAGGAACAGGTGGTAAGCACTTTGTGCCAGGTCCGGACTATAAGGTGGATTCATAAGAACATCCCAACCAAGCTCCCGGAGCTTCTGGCGAGTCGCTATCGATGTGTGTGGCCTGGCGTTGTCCTGATGGAACGCAATTTCTCTCCTATTGGTCAAAGCCGGCCGTTTCTAGGCGATTTCTTCCTTCAGACGGTCCAATTGTTGACAGTACAGGTCAGAATTAAGAGTTTTGCCGTAGGGCAGCAGCTCGTAGTAGATGATTCCCTGCCAATCCCACCAAACACACAGCAAAACCTTCCTGGCCGTCAATCCTGGCTTGGCCACCGTTTGCGCCGGCTCAGCGTGATACGTCCACGACCGTCTTCGCTTTAAGTTGTCGTAATTGATTCACTTTTCATCACCAGTCACCACCCGCTTCAGAAATGAGTCGATTTTGTTGCGATTCAGCAGCGATTCGCAGATGGAAATTCGGTCCATGAGGCTGTTTTTGCGTTAACTCGTGTGGCACCCATACATCGAGCTTTTTTTTGTATCCAGCCTTATTTAAATTAAGCTATGTGCTTAAGTGTCAACTTTCACTTAGACCCAAAGTGTGTAAAAGACAGAATAAGAACGACTAACTATCAAACACATTTCTTTTATAATTTGCGCGCACTCAAAGGGTTATGAATGTTTTTAACATGTTTACGCACAGTGCGGGCGTTGGAAAGGATAGAGAGAGAGAGAAAGATTTTGGTGTAGTGATTCTTGAAGCTCAGTTGTTTATGATTCAGAGAATATCCGGGGATGGCGTCCAGATAACTGGGGAGATTTTTCTTATTTTTTGTCTTTGCTTCTGATTCACAGTACTTTTTCCCCGATAACCGATGTCAAGGGCAAATCATCATCAACAGAGCGAACAATTTTTCTAGCCACATGACCAAGCTACTGCCAGTGTTATGCCTTCGCAGTAGTGTTTACACAAGCTTTCGCAATTGATCGGACTGACTTTATATATTTCATGAGAAATAAATAAATACTTGCTGACATCAGGATTTGAACAATGAACCATTAGCGTGGCATTTGACGACGTTACTACTACACCATTGCCACCCCTTTCATGAAAAATATGACAATAAAAGCAAATATCCAGCGAAAATGGGCAAACATTTGGTAGTAGCCATTCCAAAAATTATGTAAAAATTACGTGAAACGACCAGTTAAACGTACATAGAAATTTTATAAAATAAAGACATTTAGGGCATATTTGCCGAAAGACAGACATCGGAAAACCAAAAAGAAAAAAACATGTTGACAGAGAAATAGTAAAAAAATATCCACCAGCCGAATCGATTGAGCCATGTCCGTCCGTATGTTACCACTTGGCACTTAAATTTCCAGCTAGGATGAAATTTCATGCATGGGCTCCTGAGAGCGTAAAGCAGTAAAATAGTAAATTTAACTCCACCCACTAAAATGACCATTTTTGGGGGCGTTTTCTTCAAAATCCAGATTTTAATGAAATCTCGAAAAAATCAAAGAAATCACATTTAAATAGAAAGCTTCGTTTCTTTGATCTGTTCTATAATCATAATCTATAATTACATTATATAGGACCACGCCCACTTTTTAAAGGTATTTAAAAAAAAACATATTTTATGGTAATTAAATCTCTGAAAAATTAAAAAAACTAGTTACATTTTAGTAGAATGTTTTCATTTCACAATATGGTGTAATTAAATCATGTAGAAATAGGCTATTATATGCTCCGTTTCAGACGGATTGTTATAATTCTGTGTTTTTTTTTTTTTTTGTATAATAAACACGTCCTCAAGGCATTCGTGAAATATAACTCAGGAAAATATTATTATATTTTGCTGTACAGGGTATGCTGATGAGCATTCGATGTGTGACGAGTGATAAAGACGGATTGATGAAGAGGTGGAATGCAATTGGCTAATTCGATTGAGAACTGGTTTTTAAACAAAAATAATAAAGCAAAGTAAGGCGTGAGACATTTCTATGGCAGCATTCCAGTGAATTTATAAAATTCGCGATATTCGTGTCTTCTATTAGTTTTATCGTGCGGTTTTGAATTCTATCTAGAAAGCGCAAGAAGGTAGTAAGACCATTATTACCGAAAATTCAGAATGAGTTACTAATACAACATTTTTAAAAATGCATAAAATGTGAAGATTTGTTCAACAATTTGATGAAAAATTTGATTTTAAAGTCCCCTTTCGCTTTGGAATAAAATCTCAGGCAATTCAATTTACTCTCTAAGTTCGGATCATTAATTATAGTACTCTCTCTAAAGCTGTTGAAAAGGTTATTAACATTGAACGATTTGAGTCAAATAAGTTTCTATTCTTTTGAGGCCTTAGATCTTCTTCCTCTTTACACTTTTTTTATGCGAAGAAATCTATTTTCCTAAAGAATTTGACTTTACTTACTTACTTAGGTGGCGCTACAGTTCGAGGCGAACCTGGGCCTCAACCAACAAGCTTCTCTATTTAGCTCGGTCTTTAGCTAATTGCCTCCAGTTGCGCACTCAAAGTAGGTCGAGATCCCCTTGAACTTGTGCGCGCCACCTACGGCGAGCAAGTCCTCTAGTACGTCGTCCCTCCAGGTTAGATTCGAAGACTCTGCGAGCCGGGGCGTTGGTGTCTGTTCGCTCTACAAATCCTAGCCATCTTAGACGTCCAATACGCAGTTTTTTGACTAGGCCGATGTCGCTGTACAGCTCGTATATGTCGTTATTGAATCTTCTCCTCGAACCCGTCAACGCAAACGTAACCTCAAAACCCGTCAACGCAAACGAGACCGAATATCTTACGAAGAATTTTTCTCTCGAAGCGACCAAGGATATCCTCATCCTCTTTTAATAAAGTCCATGTGCCATAAAGCAGGACTGGGATGATCAGAGTCTTGTACAGAACATTCTTAGTTTTTCGAGATAGGGCTTTACTGTTGAATTGCCTTATAAGCCAAAAAAAGAGCGATTGGCAAGAGTTATTCTTCGCTTGATTTCTGCGCTGATGTTGTTTTTAGAATTTATAGCAGAGCCAAGGTAGACAAACTCCCTTATTACCTCAAAGTTATAGCTACCCACTATGACGTTCTGTCGAATTCGTCGGTGTTGATTGTCCCTTTTTGTTGACAGCATATATGTACTTGGTTTTGCCCTCGTTTATCGCTAAACCCATTATGGCCGCTTCTGCTTCAATGCTCGCAAACGCATCGGTGACAACCCGCCCGCGTTCCTCCAATTATGTCAATAGAATTTGACTTTGTTACGCTATTTTGCTACGGAAAAAATTCTTAATAGCAGCAATGCATGCAAGCGCCATTCATGGATAATGTCTTAAAGTATGGATTTCGGTTTAATTTTATTTTGCTCTCATTCTAGTTCCACAGCTGACCTATTTCTGAGGTCAAATAGACGAACCCCACAGACGGATTAGTAGAAATGCGGTGAAGTGGGAGGGTTGTGATCCCTTGTTTTCAGATCATAACGTCGCCAAAATAGGAAGAAGAAGAAGATTCTAGTTCCACGACCAAAGATCAGAAACGTGAGTTTTTGAACGAATTGAGTACTGCCATTGGCAAAAGAATGAATTGAATTAAAAGTTACATTGAAGAGATCATTTATTAAGATGAGGAAGAGACTCAGTGAACACCAGATTTATTTGGTTAGGTGCAGTTTTGAAATACAACCTAAATTGAAAGAGAGGTTTAATCGATTCCACATGCGGGCATATCGGAAAAAGGAATCTAGATACCAAACTCTGTCTTACAAATATCAAATGCATCTAATTTGTTTTTCCTAAAGGATACAGAGGTTGGTTGCACATTTCAGGGAGATATGTCATCAGATCACCTAATGTTCTTTCTAAGCGAAGAGTATTGTGTAAAGTGAATTTACAGAAAGTAAAACTATTCCAAAACAACGTAAAACCCGTCTCCGGGCTACATCCGGCATCGGATATAGAACGTCGTATATTGTTCGAAATGTGCAAAACTCAATGAAACCATTCACACACTTTGGTGTATCCGGCGAACGCTTTCATTGAGTTCTCGGATATGTGTGAAAACTACAAAAGGTCAAGTCGGTGTCGATGTCGGATGTGGGTGAAACAGGCCTAATACACAATTTTTTGTATTAAAAAAAAAGCACAAAATGAAGATGTGCACAAAATCTGTTCGGTTCGAGAATGAAAAAGGGTTTGCAAAAATACCCTAAATGATGCGCCCAAGTAGAAAGGATCGCGAACAACTTGACGTGCAACTGGATCCAGCTGGCTAATATTTTCATATATTTTTTGCTCCCCAACTCGAATTTCTATAACTCGAATATTTCTATAACTCGAAGAAATATATCAACTGTAACTTGAATTTTTCGGAGAATTTACACACTGAACCACGTTTCCTCAGAAGCGTATCAAGCAGTGGCAATTGATTTGCGGAAGATTTTTTTTTAATAGTACATGTGACAAATAAGTATCGGTGGTAACATTTATAAAACATAGAATTGGAAGATAGTTATGGCAAAGCGACATTTAAATTGCTTATCACTTGAGGGAAAATACTTGTTAACAAGTGAGGTAGAAGACCAGGATGCTAGCAGTAAACGAAAAAGGCTCAAAACCTTCCACTATGATGATATTCATGAAGCTATGATGAAATGGGTAACCGTAGGTCGTAATGAAAAAAGACCGCATTCAGTAATGATAAAGAATTCGCAGATGCTTTGGGAAATGGTGATTTTTTATCTAGTATAGGCGGGTTAGATAAATTTAAAAAAAGGCATTCCATTGTCCAAAAAACGATTTGTGGTGAAAGTGGTAGATCGGACTCGGTAACTGGAGATCATTATAGTAAAAACGTTTTAACCGGTTTGATAGCCCAGTTTGGTAAAAATGACATTTTGAATCTCGGTAAGACAGGCGTATTTTTTAAATGTTTACCAGACACTAGCGTTTAAAATTGAGAAATGTTTTGGTGGAAAATGTAGCAGAGAGAATAACCGTTATGATTGGGAGCTGGGTCGGAAAAGCTAAAATTATTCGTTCAATCATCAAATCACTTGATGTGGATTACGAAAGTAACCATAGGGCCTGGATGACAAAAGTTTGCCTCTCAGAAAGGGAACATTCTGCTTTTTGTTAACAATTGACCGGCCCACCCAAAATATGTGGAAGATAAATCGAAAACCATCAAACTTGCATATGATATTTTCCTCCAAACATGACCTCACTATTACAGCCAATGGATCAGAGTATCATTAAAAATTTAAAGCAGCACTATAGAAAATGGATTGTTTTTAAGTTTTTGACCAATGTGGAGGAAGGAGTTTCTACAACAGTGACACTTCTTGACGCAATTAGTGACCTGAGTGAAACACGGAGCGCGAATTAAAAAAAAACAAACAATTGTTAATTGTTTTCGGAAAGCAGGGTTTACTACAGATTAATTTTTACAAGATGGTGAAGAAGAAGATTTTCTTCCACTGTCCGAATTAAATGTTTTGTGGGCCTCTTATAAAACAGCAGCTGATGTGGACGATGTTACATTCGAAGACTATGTTAATGTTGATAGTGGAACACGCACAATGGATTACCCTACTGAGGATGATATCTTAGAAAGCATTATAGAGAGTCGTGTGCCCGGTGTAGAAGATAACTCAGTCGCAAGATTTTAAAACTATTTAAAAAATTAAAGAAATATTTTTATTTTGCAGATTCAGAATAGGATGAGGACGAAGACCCAACACCTAACACCATACCGACTTTTGAACAACTTTCCTCTCCTATTGAAAAGCTACGAGCTTTTGTTGAGTGCGGAAGAATTGCTCCTGACAATATCTATAAGTCTTTATGTTTAGTGGAGGATTTTGTAGAAAAGAAGAAGTGGTCAGCAAAACAAAAACAAAAATGTACCGAATTCTCTAAAATAAACAAATAACTTTATATTCCCGTACATTTTGCGTATTTTCTGTAACTCGAAGTTACTATAACTCGTACTTATTTTCTGGTCTCTTGAAATTCGAGTTAGGAAAGTTCCACTGTACATACGTAATTAAACACGTCGCTCAACCGGAAATGAGTGAAACTGTGAACGGCCCAACAGCAGTCAAGCTGGAACGTCCACAAATGAAATTATGGGAAAATCTATGATTTAACAATTTGAGCATACCCTACATACCCATTTCGGAATCAGACTACTGTAATCACAGAGCTGGACCACAAGTGGGATCCACCGGAAGAGCAATAGTTTGCTAAATTCTAATTACGCTATATTTTTCGGATATTTCGAAGCAATTAGATTAATTTCAACTCAAGGCCATTCATCAATAGTTAGCACACCCCCTCATATATCACAATGCATATAACAAAAAACACAACAAAACAATTTCTTAGCTTTACTCGTATTTGTTAACAAACTGAAGTTCTCTGTTTAAATTTCCAGAATAGTTTTATTGTAAACAAGTAATTACAGCTTAAGTTCAGAAGCCTTTACAGATGATCTCAGTTTTCATAATTCAACGTAAGCATAAAAGGACGACGTATAATACATTCAAGTACCTATATACATATGTATTTACAAAATTGATGTAGAACTCGTATTACAAAGGGTATTTATCAAGGGTAGATCTTCTTTAAATTTTTTTATAAAACCAGAAATAAGCAAAACTCACTTCTTCAAAAATCACTGACACAGGACGTGACCAAAAAGACATCATTTTTGACAACTAAACACACCGGACTACGAGAAAATTAACTCCGATATACACCAACTTCTATTCGCTATTAAAAGTCCACCCATATCTCGAATCGAATGAAAATTGTGTAACTTTGTAACAAACAGAAACCACACATATTAACAAAGAAACAATATCCAATTGAGATCAATTTAATTAGTTTTCTTAAACAAATCGCATTGGGCCCCTATTTTATCAGTCGGTGTTCTGTTTGCATCCCCCCACACATCCGCATTCCGAGCAAGCAAATTTAATTTATCAAAGAAACGCAAGCAATTTGTTAACAATTTAAAAAAAGAAAATAGGAAAAAAGAAAACGAAAGAAACAGCATAAACAGAAACAAAAACATATATGTAGTTCACCCCGTAGGAGAAAGAAGAAGATCTCATATCCAATTGTGGTGGATGGTTCGGTTCTAGAAGAAAAAGAGAAAAAGATTTTAAAGGAAAAAAATATCTAACAGGCAACAAATAGATAAATAGGTGAGAAGATAGCAAATTGCACAATTGTTTAGTAGGCCAATTTTGTTCGCTTATTGTTTGCGTACACGTGAATGGAAGGCGATTAAAAAAGCGTGTTTTTTGTTATCTTGTACCAACCGCATAGATTCGGCGTTGAATACACGTGCAGTAGAGGCTTATGCGCGATTTCATTTTGAGGTGGATTAGGCGTTGTCGCCGCGGGTTCCGTTGGTGATAAAAATCGATCGAAGCTGTTGCCCATTGCGATACTTCAACTACTTCGCGCGGATTGCAGCAGCACTAATTTTTGTACTTTTAACACTTTTCGAACGGTCCTGTAAAAATGTCTCTTACTCTCAGGGAATTCCACTTCGTTATAAAAGATGCAGACAGATGTACGGATATGAGACATGGAGGACAGAATGGAACACACACAATTGCAATGAGATACATTTTTGGTTATTTTTAGGACGGATGTAGATGAGTTTTAGCGAATATGCGGCTGAGAATATGCTTTAAGATGCTTAAGGGTTGACATCATTCTCTGGGCAAATGTAGTCAGGCGAGGGAGGTGTAAGGGATTCTTAAGTGATGTTAAGACTGTCACATAGTTCGCATATGAATGCCCATGCTAGAAACACTTTCTGGTAGTAATATACAAAAATAATATTTAAACAAAGTCCTAGGGTTATACTTCCAGGTAGTAGAGTAGATATAAACTGTAAAAGACGTAGATGCTTAGAATCACACAAATTGGATCAACCTTCCAAGAGAACGAATAAAAAATATTGATAAATCTTGAATCTTTTTTAAGAGTGAGTGCAATCTTAACTTATTTACAAAGAAAATCTCCATTTGCCACAATTAGAGCCTTACTAGAACTACTGATCATTCCCTGGCATTTACGAAGAATGCAGGTCCTGACGGCATTCCTAATTTATTTTATAAAAAATGTACGACATCTATTGTGAATCCTCTCACATTGCTTTTCAATAAATCTTTAAATAATAACTTATTTCCTTCGTGTCTAAAACCTGCTTCTGTTAACCCTATTTTTAAAGATGGATGTCTCTCGGAGATAAAAAAAACGATCGTACGGTATGTATTCTAAACCCCCTATCCTTAATTTTTGAGAAAAGGATATACAATTCAATTATTTGGCGTATATCACCTCACATAAGTGAGTGCCAGCACGGGTTCGTTCGAAATGGATCGGTAGTATCGAATTTAATAACCTTTTCACATTTTGTTGCTGATGCATTAGATAAAGAAACCCAAGTTGATGTAGTCTATACAGATTTCTCAAAAGCCTTTGATAAGATAAATCATAAAAATATATTAATGAAAATACGAAAATTTGGACTGCATGATAATTTTGTTAAATGGTTCGACACTTATCTTGCAGATAGGCAGCACATTGTAGTTATGAATAAAGTCTCTTCCACACCATTTTATCCATCTTCTGGTGTTCCACAAGGGTCAATCTTGGCCCATTTATTATTTATTTTATATATCAATGATATAAATAACAATCTGTTTTCTAACTCTTTAACATATGCCGATGATTTAAAGATATTTAAAACGATCCATAATGTTAGAGACTGTATTACTTTGCAAAAAGATTTGAACACTTTACTGGTATGGTGCACTCAGAACAACTTGCATCTCAATATAAGTAAATGCTCCATTATGTCGTACTATCGAAAACTTAATACTATCGCAATTGATTATAAAATAAACGCCGACCACCTTAAGAGGGAATATGTGCATAAGGAGGACCTTGGTATTATTTTTGACTCAAAATTAGTTTTTAACTATTATTACGACTATATTATAAAAAAAATCGTCAAAAATGATGGGTTTCATCTTTAGAGTAGGTAAATTTTTCAAGAAACTTGAGTCCTTTTCCTACCTCTATAAAACGTCGTGCAGAAGCATGTAGATAGTACGCTGCAGTAGTGTGGTCTCCAATTTACAAAATTCATAATGAGGCAATAGAAAGGGTTCAACGAAAATTCACCCGGTACCTTCAATACAAACTATTTTCGAACTATAGTGAACATGATGAGAGATTAAAACTCTTTAAGATCCTTTCTCTATCTCAACGAAGGTTAATTGCTAGTGAACAAGCAAAATATATTCCTCTTCATTGTTAGAGAAAGTGTTCATTAGATACACAGCTTTGTCAAACAGACAATTACTGCAAACATTTATACCACCGCGAGCGCGCACAAATCTTTTTCTTAAATCACCTGCTATAAGGATGCAAATATATCATAATCGTTACTTTTCCTCATTTGATATACTTAACTTTGATTATAGTGAACAAAATGTTCGATCTCATCTTCTGAGAACTGTGCCTAATCACACTTCCTCATTGCCATTCTCTTAATCCTAATAGTTCTTGTCTTTGCTTTCTTTTTGTTATTTTATTCTCATTTTCTCTTGTTTTCAATTATCAATGAATGCTCTACTATTATTTGGTTTGATTTTATTTTTTGCATTTCTTTTTCAAAACATTTGTTGTACTATATTAGGCATGTTTGTTTTAAATTAAATCTTATAAATAGTAAGATAGATAGCCAAGGAATTGAATTTAAGTCTTAATACAATGTCTTGTGTAGATTATAAAAGGTTTTTCAACTGTTAGCTGCCTATTGAAATATAAATAAAAAATAAAATAAAATAAAAATTTACTGAGAGATTTCTTTCATAAAAACGCGAGCAGATAAGAGCCGTTTTACAGAATATTCAGACTGTGAGCTAGTGCTTTCCGTTCTTATTATGGTTTCAGGACACTTCTTTAAGAAAAACTCATGGGCACTTTTGCCGCTTTAGCGACTTCAGAAAATCTTATATTTGTATAACATTGCAATTTTTTTTAATAATTTGCGCGCACTCAAGGGGTTATGTATTTTCACACAGTGTGGGGATTGGAAAGGATATATAGAGAGAGATAGAGAGATAGAGATAGAGATAGAGATATAGAGAGATAGAGAGATAGAAAGAGAGAGAGAGAGAGAGAGAGAGAAAGAGAGGAACAGATTTGGTGTAGTGGTTTGAAACCTATGTATGTATATACGAGTAAGTGCATTTTGATAACATTTGGTATGTAAGTTTGTAAGCTTAGAAGAACTTGCAAGTATTTCCGTTTGAAATTAATCAATAATTCTATTCTGAGGCTCGATTTGAATCAAAAGTTATTCGAATGCATACAATCATAATTTCTTTCCGACAATTTTTCGTCCACAATAATTAAGTGCCAAATTTGAATAGTAATTAGACTAAACGCCACTCCGTTTGATGAATTCGAATGGCTTTCGTGTCAAATCCAGTTTCAGAATAAAGTGCAATGTCATATGGAACGATTCCAACCATCTGTACATGCCTAACTAAACTAACTCAAAAACCATTAAACGGATTTACATAACCTTAAGCTAAATTTTATCTATCTGCCTGAAATGCACCGAAGTCAAATAGAGATAATAGCAGTGTTTTTTTTTTTAAAACCTATCCAGCCTGTCATTCATTTTAACGTATTTGCCAGCCAGCCGATTTTATACGAACATATCTCTAGGAACCAAGCAACTTCGCAGTGGCAGCAACAACAAATTAAATAAAACATTCGTTTTTGCGCCGCCTGAAATAAGGCATCACAAAATTCCCAGCCAGTAACTTTAAGCTGGGGATTAAATCAAGGGTAGTAGCCAGCCGGTGTTTGTATTTGTTTTATGTGTAAAATATGACTTTACTAGCAACTACTGGCTGGCTAGGTTTCAAGAAAACACGGCTATAGTAAGATATGGTATCATCCCACGCACCTAGTCCGATTTTTTTCTAAAACACTGTGCACCAAAAAATTGATTATAGTTTTTCGTAACATTCCCATGGCTACGCATACATTTGAACTGATATTATTCTAGAAAAGAGTCACCAATTTTGCCATGGTTTTTGATTGTTCAAAAATTATTATCAGAAATAATATATTTCTGCAAATTTGGATGCAGACTTCATGTAGTAGAATTATATTCCAAAAGTGCATTTATTTTTTCAGGAGTTTGTGAAGATATCAGATCATCCCGTAAACAATGCGCATTATCGTGTACTTTATTCAATTAAAAAAAAATCGGAACATTCTCTGTCATCATACTATTTTCTGTCGCTCCTAACGATGGTATCCCAACGTACTGGTAATTGTTCTACGCTAGATTTATAAAATTTCTCTGTTTTAGGACTGAAAAACTCGTCCAGTACACTTTCGACATCGGTTGGATTTTCCATTCTCCGATAGCTTAGGTAATTTTGGAAACTCCTAGGAAGATGGTAATCGCTAGAGGCAATATCTCTTGCGACATGTTGCCTGGCATTAACTTGATGAAAGAGTACCCTTCCACGATTAACCAATGCTGGTAATTTTTCTTCAAGAACTACCTACAATCGGTCTAATTGTTGACTACAATACTCTTTTGTGACGGTTTACCCAGGAGTAATAATTTCAAAATGGACAACACTACGCATATCCCACGAAACAGAGAGCACTTAGAGCCTTAGCCACTAAGGGACTCAAACACTGCCTGGAATGCTTAATGTTCTCATAAGAAACCCATTTCTCATATCATCAGTAACAATCCTGTTGGGGAACGGATTGAAATTTAAGCCAGAGCAACGAAGAGCAGATCATTACTCGTTGCTGCAGATTTCGTTCGCTCAAATCATACGGTACCGATTTTCCGAACTTAGCGACATTTCCAAGTTGTTTTAGGTGTCTATGCACTGTGGAACTGGAAAAATTGCACTTCTAGGCTAATTCCTCAACGGATGCGAATTGGTTTACATCCAAGGTCTTATGCAGTGCATCATTAACCAGGTCAACTCGTTTTTCAGAGCGCCCATTATCTTTCGACCCCATAATTTCAGTGTTGAAATTTTTTAAACCAATTTTGGGCCTGTGTTTCATTAACTAACTGTCTACCAAAGACCTCAGACAATTCACATGCAATTGCGTAGCATTACGATTTTTATGATATTCCCAAAGCAAAACATTACGAATATACTCCTTGGTCGCTATCTCACACTATATTCGGTCTATTCAATTCAAATTCTAAACATCAAATAAAAAATATATTATTCAAATACTAAAGATAAAAAAAGATCAACGAAACAATCTTATTTGGAAGGCTTAGTGAGAAAACGTGATGGTATTAAAAACCCACATTTGATAAGATACAGATACAAACAGATATTATATTAAATTCAAGACTCTCCACAAGTTGTTGGATTATAAAGAGAGTCTATCGACATGGATTATCCCAGGATTCTTAAAAAGACTGGGAAAGATAATACTATAAATTCTAAGCAATACTTAATTTCCCTTCAGAGTATATAACAAGTCTATAACTTTTTTTATTTATGTAATCAGTTAACAGGTCATAAAGTTTTCTGTTTCATGTGTCCAGACTATTGTGACTTTCCATCCGTAAAACCTACTTAAAAATACCTATAACTATGAACAATATCAGGCACATCTCAACATGTAATATCAATTCTAGTGCAAAAAATTATCTCAAAATTATATGAAAATTAACAAATACACATTTTTAAGAACGCAAATAAAGTGCAGTTCGAAGCCCAAAAAACATTAGTGAAGCCAGAAACCGTTTTGCTATCACATCTATAGTGTGAACAAAATCCAAATGAGTGTCAAAAAAATCATATGCGTCACGAGAACTCTTTAGATTGATATGGGTGCCTATATCAACAATGGTTTGGTCCGTGATCTCCGCTATAAGCATGAAACGGACCTGCACGAGGCATGAAACAAGTTTCCTGTCATAAAGCACAGGGTGACGTTTACGTATTTTTATTTTGTGTGGGAGGATAGAGCATTAAACTAAGTGCTTGTGATAGCCCCATTAGGTGATCTCCGTTAGTTATTTCTTTTTCAAAATACTCGTAAAAAAATGATGGCAATAAAGCTGTAGCCACTACGCATTTTGAAATTGAAATATAGTGCTAAGATATATTAAAAGTTCGTAGAGACCCCTTGGAGCTGCAATCCAAATGAAGAGTACAGTGTTGTGATAAAATAAATAGAGAAATGCTTATACAGCCTCGTCCAAAAGTGTGCAGTACTCTTAAAACAAGTACAAGGATGCTTGAAAACAGGGCGTATTAGAAAAAAATTTAAAAGAAGCTTAAAACAGTTCATACGATCTCTAGAGGACTTTAGGTCATCGTATAGGACTTTACATATTTTAATGATGTATTCAAAAAAAACCCCAAATTTTATGG
The DNA here is from genome assembly GCA_945910035.1 of Brachypalpus laphriformis. Lineage (NCBI taxonomy): Eukaryota > Metazoa > Arthropoda > Insecta > Diptera > Syrphidae > Brachypalpus > Brachypalpus laphriformis. The sequence goes on from OX246753.1 coordinate 45,043,636, forward strand.
ATCTTTAAAGTTCGAGTGAAACTAATCAGTCAATAAGTTCAGAGGAAGCAGAAATAGTTCACTCTGTCATTTAAATGAGGAAGCAAATGTGTTTCACTTTTTAAAAGGAATTTAGTTCCACTAGCAGAAAATGAAGAAACTAAAGGGGGGAACAGCGGATCAGTGGAACACACTCCACAAGTACTTGAAGCAGATGAATTTAATTATTAAACTACATATGTATATAATAATTGTCAGTTAGTGTCCGATGTCTAGCCGAAACTATCTCAAGAACTATATATAAGCCCTAGAGAGCTGAAATTTTATAGGAAGGTATATCTCTGCGAAAATAGGGGCATGAATACTTTAATTTCATTCTTATTCCCAAATATGTGGAGTGCTCCATACTTTTGCCCAAGGATGCGTGTACCCACATAGTTATACCATTATTCGCTTTCCGTTTTTTTTTTTTTTTAAATGGTCCTTTTTTATAGAACCGTTAGTCGGCGCAGAATCAGTTTTTTATGCCTTTTGGAGAATTTGTTCGATTGATCACCGCGTAGGGTGGATGAAGTGGCGGGAAAACTCCGCTATCTTCTGTGACCTAAAAATTACCTTTAAGTTAAAAGGAAGGCTCTACATCTCAGTTGTGCGTCCAGCGTTCACATATGGTTCACAATGTTGGACGATGTACAAAAAGTATGAGTAAATTGCCGATATGCCGATGCCGATATTTTCTGAGGTTAAATATGCGAACCCCACAGGCGGATCAGTAGAAATGCAGTAAATTGGCAGGGTTATGATCTCTTGTTTTCGGATCATAACCTCGCCGAAATAGGAAGAAGAAGAAGATCATTTTGGTTTTATTTCCCTATGTGAGTAGGTATCTATTCTTTTGTGAAGATTTCCTGTTTAGGAATTTTTTCTTTGTTCGAAAATACTTAGACCTTACTATGTACGTAGGTTCCTGGTTTGGAACCATCGGTGTAGAAACATATGGATCACTCTTGCAACCCCAAATCCTCCTCCCACTAAAGTCTGGAGGGGATGTGGGTTTTAAATTTTTTGTCGACAGAAGTTGTGGGAATATGTAGTCGGTGTCTTGTGGGAGGCATTCGAGATCGTTAAGAATAGAGGAATGTCCAGAACTTAGACTAGACCACTGAGATATGACCTTCATGCGAGCGGCTGCACGATCTGCCACTTGTTTGCTATAGATATCTAAGGGTAAGAGATGAAACAGAATGTCTAGAGCCATTGTTGGTGTGGTTCTAATTGCTCCGCTGATGAATAGGTAAACCGACCTTTACATGCGACCAAAATATATTAGATGAACAGCTTTCTCCAACGCTGTCCACCAGACGATCTTGCCATACGTTAGTATACCCCCGATGGCAGGTACATAGAGCCAGTATGTAATTCGTGGCTGTAGTCCCCATTTGTTTCCTATTATTTTCTTCAGCAGTATAGGGCTGTAGTGGCTTTCTTAACGCGTTCTTAGATATTGGGTTACCAGCTGAGTGCCACTAGTCACTAGTGGCACTAGTCCATTTAGAGAGCATAGAGAGAGCGTTTTGCATCTGATCTCTGAGCATATTGAGTGTTTTCCTGAGGGTGCTATAGCAATGTCGTTCGTATAAGCAATTACCTTACAGCCTTCCCCTTTCTAGGATTAGAACCAGTTCATTCACCACTAGGTTCCACAGAAGGGAAGAAATCACCCCGCTTTGCGGAGTTCCTCTGCACAAAAACCTTCGAGCTACGGCGTCGTCCAGCTTAGACTTGACAACCCTGCTGTCAACAACTGGTTGACCAAGACTCCAAACGGCGCCGCAATTCCAAGGCTTGTGAGTGCTAGCATAACGGCTCCAGGTTCAACATTGTTAAAAGCTCCCTCGACATCGAGAAACACTACAGGTCATAATCTCGCCGAAATAGAAAGAAGACACATACCTATCGTGTAATATTTCATTATAAGGTTCGACACATTTGCACCGCGTACCACATACGCAACTTCTAAGTCGTACTTTTAATTGACGTCACGGGTGCATAATTATCTAGTTTTTGCATTCCGTCTTATCTTAGCTTAAGTATAAGCTAAGAATTATGGCAATGGGACAGTTTGGCACCTGCAAGGAAAAATAATTTGTAACACCACAACACAGAATAATCCACCCCAACCTAAAGAGGCAGGAAATCGCAGTTGTGCGTTTGCTTTCTGTTCCTTTTTTTGTTGTTGCATGAGCTGCTTCATCTCATGGCAATGAAAAACCCATTTGAGACTTTTTGGGATATTTGCACTAAATGCACAAGCCTTCTTCAGATTAAGGGTTTAAACATGAAAAACGATTGGAACATAAGGTCAGGGTAGCAGCGAATGTTGTCAGTGTCCATTCTATATTATGATTATTCAATGTTTACACCCAGGAACTCCCAGACATCGCTATAGGTATATTGCCTATATTCATCGCCTCTTGTACAATGTTTTCACTTTTTCTGCTTCTACATACCTATTTATTTATAAACATAAACACCAACACTTTTTATTTTTGGCACGCAGCCTCATAACACAACCCACTGATAGAACATTTTTAACTTTTCAAACAAAAACAAAACAATTATTTTGTGTACCACCATGGAATCAAATCGTAAATTTTGGTTTTATAGATTTTAATCAGTGTGGAGCACCCTTGGCCCCCAACAATCAAAGCTAGAAGGAAAAAGAAACTACCTCTAACGAATGACGTCTGTCCCGACTGACCCCGAGGCAAATTCTGCGAAATAAGCTTCCCACTTACAAGGGGAGGATGGAGAAAACGTAGAGCTCATCCTCTCTCAATCGATAAATTGGATGTACACACACAGACAATGGGGATACTCCTAAGGACGAATCTCAAGTACAATCGATTTTTCTCAAAGTAGCTGCCCCTATTCCCTAAGTCAGCAGAACGTTTTATATCAATTATTTCAAAAAAAAAAAAAAAAAAAGTAGAAAAGAATAAAATTGCAAACTTTACATTTCCATCATGTCCGACAAAGAACCCGGGACGGTTTGCTTGCTTCAGATCCTGATAGCCACTCTCTAGTTCAGTGTAGGACATGTTGCAAGATCGCAATTTCTATTCCTGGACATTCAATTCGAGATGTTAGTTGCCTGGATCAAGGATTTGCGAACTGGTGATGAGGAAAAGGACAAAAATGAAAAACAAATGCGAATTAGCACAGAAAGTTTGTTTTTTTTGCGTTTTTTCTTTTTCTCGGGAGTGTCGGCTGATGCTACGGATTCACTGTCAATTTACCACAAACGACGAGTTTGACGCGGTTCTAATTCAGATTTTCACTTTTACACTAGATGAGGTGTTGGATTTACAACCAGCTAGCAGCACAAAATTTGTTATATAAGAATTTTCCACGGTTCTCAGACGTTTGCAGACATATTCGCGACGCTATGATGTCTACTCATTGTAAAGCTTTTCCAACAAATTAGTGATTGCGCGGCGCAGGCTGTCATAATTTGCAAACAGCTGATTGAGCGTAGCTGTCAATAAGTGACCGGGTTGTCAGTTGGATGCCGACAACTGTCAGTTCTTCGTTGACGTAGGCGAATTGGAGCAGGTATAAACAAAGGAATGAGGGTGTGTTTGATAAGCAGAGTGCTCTCAGGTGGGCTTGCATCGAGAAGTAATGAGAGAAAACTGCTAGGCAGGGCGTTAGGAAATAACTCGTTCGGATTATTTTTAGGGGCTGACCTAGTATTTAGTTTCATAAATTTAATTTTTTAAGTACTATTTTTCACAGCAAATTAAAAAGACCATCCTTGTGTACGAAAATTCGTGGTGAACCTGGGCGTCAATCACTTTGTACGAAAAATTCGTGTTGAACCTGGGCATCAATCAACAAGCTTCTCCATTTAGCTCGGTCTTTAGTTGCCTAGTTGAGCACTCCAAGTTGGTCGAGGGTCCCTTGAACTTTGCGTGCCACTTACGGCGAGCAAGCCATCTACTGTGACGTCCCTCCGGGTTCGAGAGAGCAAACGTCAATATAAATCTAAAATCCAGGTGGAACCACCTCACATAAATCTAAACCTTTACTGCTAAATATCGAATCCGAAATGACCGACAAGCTTGATTTGTGCTAACTCAGAAACCGCAACTGGAAAATTCAAGCAACATGTGCAACAAGTGGCGATGGTCTATACTAGGTTCTCGATTGGTTGTCCAATCAAATTTAAAACGCTATCAGCTAAGATTAAATTAAAAAAAAAATAATACAAAAATATACAATTTGACAGATCAAAAGCAATTGAATGGAAAACGAAGGATGGATTATTAAATATGGAAAAAAATCACAAATTATTAAATCAGAACTCGATTTGAATCGAAAGTTATTAGATTCAAGTTAGCGACTTTAAGCCTCAGTTGATTAAGAATATATTAGGTCTGGCCGGGTACTTTCTGCACCAAAATTCGCAGTTTGTCAAATTTCCACGAGTGGGGGTAAAATACCCTCAGAGAGAAGTAAAATTACGAAAAAGTAAACGAGCGCGTTTACTAAACCACTTTCTAAACGTCAAACCTTAAACCCAATTGTACGCGAAAGAAAGAAAAAGGAACAAAAAATCACGTGTTGACAAATTTGACACTTCTCACAAACTAGTGATGGGACTCGAATGATTTTATTTCACTCGAGTCACTCGTGTCATTTTCGAAAATAATCGAGTTCTACTCGAGTAGGAATGCGACTCGATTCACATGGCTGTAAGTGAAAAAGTCAAGGTTACAAATCTTTTTATTCCACAAATCATTGAACTATAAAACTGTAAATCATGCATAACACATTATTGTTACTCATCAATGAAAAACACTGGAACAAAATTAAAATGTCGTTGGTATACATAAATATAAGTCTGTATAAGGAAGGGAACATACTTTTTCTCTGATGACAGAACTTCAGCGGAACTTCTTCTCTGTCTAGGTATGGAAGTTCGAGATATTGCCTTATTAAAATTGTTGCAGATGAAAAAGGTGTTTGTACCGACGTACGTTCATTCACTTTGGTATCGAAATGTTCCCACATTTCATTAGTCTCTGTTTCTGGCGTAGTATTTGAATAGGCACATGTGGTCTTTGTCTCTACGGCGGCTCTCAAACTGAGGCAACAAGCAATGAGTAACTAGCAATAAGCAATAAGCAACTTTTATTTTAACCTATTCTCACATTGAAGCAACAGTGTTGCCAGAAATATCTAGCTCTCATGTCATCCGACGACTCTCACTACTCGCAAATATTGATACTACGACGCGATATTTACTGCTTTTCAACATGCGCTGTGTATCGCCAGCAATAATGTCGCCGCAATCAGCAACATTTTTCGTTCGACCGATATTGAGTTGCTTTAATGTGAGACCTCTAATTTGATTCAATATAAAATAATTGTTAGCGATAATATCGCATGTTTCCTATTGCCAGTTGCTTGTTGCCTCAGTGGGAGAGCCGACTACTGACTTGGAAGTTGGTTCATCCAAATTCAGGCTACTAACATTTTCTATAAAACCACTCAACTCATCTGTCACCCATTGAGAAGCCTTTATTGCGTTATTATCTACGCCAAATCTAGCTTTCTTCAACTTTGGATTTAAAAATGTAGCTTTTGCGGAAGTCTTATTTACTCCTGGAACACCCAGTCGCCTGGAGATTGCTCCCAATAATGATGTTTTAAGGTCAGCTCCCATAGGTGTACTAGGGGCATTTTTCATCAAACAAGCCTGAAAATTTCTAATCAGTGGAATGGCAGAAGACATCGTCGGGTATATTTCACCTGAAAGAGCAGTAGTCAATTGCTCTATAGGTCTTAATATATCAATTCAGTCACCTATTTCATCCCATTCAGCATTACTACGGTTTTCTGGTAGCAACGGCAATGTCGTGAGAGCAGTTGAAAGCGAAATTTTTGTATCTTGCAGTCTCTCCATCAACAAAACAGTCGAATTCCATCGGGTCTGTACTTCTTGCCTCAATTTTACAACTGGTACATTCATATATTACTGCATCTCAGTAAGCTTATAAGAAGCAAATATGTCGCAATTGAATGTCATTGGCAATTAATTCTGTCAGCCTTGGATTGCCTTTCTTGACGATATTTTGAACTTTTCAGTGTAATCAGCTATGGTACTCGAGTTCGAATGGACTACGAGTTGAAACTTAATTACTCGAGTTACTCGAGTAAAAGTCAACGCCAGTCCCATCACTATCACAAACTAGCCCACGGAAATTTCTTGCATTAAAATTCGTAGCACGGGGAAATTTCTTACTCTCTCGAGAGCGCTCTCTTCTGTCAAAAACTACGAAAATTCTCAGTACTCGACAGTGTTGCCAGAGTTTTTCAGCTGAAATTCCTCATTTTTGGGGGAAAAATACAATTTTTTCCGCATTTTGTGTTTTGATTCTCCCCATTTTTTCCCCATTCTTTATTCGTAAGAAATCAAAGCAATTTAGTTAATTTTTTTTTAATATCTAAATAGGTATAAATGATACTAATTATTACAAAAATTCGTATTCTCAATTCATTTTCCTGGCAGAGAGTAAATTTAATTTATTTTTCACTTTTCAATTTAAATTATTCCTTTTTTCTTTTTTTAACTTGCTATTCTGTTTTATTTTCTTTTTTTTTTTAATATAGACTTTTTCCTTTCTTTCACTTTGAAATAATCACATTTATAAAATGTAAAATTATCATTATCTTCTATAAATGTTGTTGAATTGATTAATAAATATGAAATATAAAATTCAGTTCTCTTTGTTTCTAATTTAGGTACAAACGTATTTTTAAGCATATAAAAAAATGTATAATTCATTTCTTTTTCGTTTATTGTATGTATATGATAATAAGTAACATTGGAATGAAGAATATAAGTATACAAACGAAAATACTATAATAATTCATTGATTGTAGGTTTATATTAATTCAACACTAAAGCTAATATACTTACTAATTTGGTGTGTACATATTTTTGTTGTGTAATGACAAACAACCTTTTTCAATATTCATGGTTGAACAACATTTTCCTTTCAACACAGATTTGGTTTGTAGAATTCCGCAGATAGTCGGGTTTTCTAATTTAATTCTTATTTTGGTTTTAATTAAATTTACTGCAGAGAAAGCTCTTTCGGCACTTGCACCACTATGTGGAAGGCAAAAAATGAATGAAACCAGCCCTTTTATTTTTGGAAACATGAATCCGCATATTTCATAGACGCCATAGCGTTCCAGAAGTTCTGAATATTATCGGATTTTATATCAGAAAAGTTTAGGTTCATTAGAATTCTATATTCTAACTCGAGATCATTGTACTCCGATTCATTAAAAATATGGGAAAAGAGTTTACAGAGCGGTATTAATGATGAAAGTGTTATATTTTTCAAATCTGTAGGATTTATAAGCCGAAATAATTGAAATACGTTTCCACCATCTTAAAAATCAAATCGAACTATAATCTGCTGACAACCTGTTATAAAAAGCTCTCTATAATTCGTCTTAAATACATTGGTCTCTGTTATCTCCGTTCAGAAAATATTTAGACAAAGAAGGTCCTAAATAGATTTCACGTACTGGTAAATAGTTCGCAGCGTTCTCTAAATTAATTTCAAAAATATTTTCGACAGTCTCCAAGTATATTTTTCTTAAAAAGCAATCAGCTATCGTTTTTAAAGTCAGCTCAATCTTTTCAAACAAAACATGAATTTTCACATCGGCTGACTGCATTTCTAGGTTCAATTTTATAAAAAGTGTAAAAAAAAAATTCAAAAACTCCAAATAAAGTAATGTACTAGGCTTCTCTAATATGCGATATATGGTATTGTTTCACATTGCTTTGTAATGGCATTTATTTTTCGGTATTTGTGGATTTTCAAAAATTCAATTCATAAATGGAATTTCAGTTTTTCCCCATTTCAAGTCAGTTTTTCCCCACCACCCCCATTTGACACGAAATTCCCCAAAATGGGGAAAAATCCCCACATATGGCAACGCTGGTACTCGAACAGGTTTTCGTAAATAATCGCAACTTTTCGCAAAAATTCGCTGTTTTGGGAGTGTACGCGAACAGACCTATTGTTGGAAGTCCGACTGCCAGTTAGCCAGTCTGGGGATTTCCCTTGATGAGTTTGGTTTGATAGGGGGGGATCGAGAAGGATGCAGAGTTCTCCTAAGAATCTTGCTCCTACTTTCATTATGAAGGATAAGCGAATCACCAAAAATATAATGAAATTAATGACGCATAAATTCGTATCATCCGAAAACGATCATAAATAATTGTCGATCACCGTGATTATCACTGTCTGTAGCTCAACTATCACAAACTACCTTATTGTATCTGCGAGAGGCGAGACCGTAAAAAAAGTTGCTGTTTTTTTGGATTCGAACATTGAACCTCACGCGCAGTGGTCCGACACACCAACCACTGCTCCATGGCGCTAATTTCGCGAACGCTAATGATTTGACTTTAGAACATTGCTATGCACAAAATGGCAAACTGTCACGATAATGAGAATCGGGGTGAATATTCACCCGGATCACCGTTTTTCACTTTTCGACGATTGCCGCTTTATTCATAGCTACGACCTGCTGACTGTTAAAAGTTTTTTTGTTGTGTAGAATGCTACTACAACTCTCTCACATTGAAAAATTTATGAAAATGTATTCGTAGTATGCATCTAAGGATAAGACAACAATCGTCGAAAAGCGAAAAACCTCAACAGTAATCAGGGTAATTATGTGACATAGGCGATTCGCAATGGAACATATAAACAACAGCTTTGTTATAAATATAAAAAAGAGTTTTATCCTTTAAAAACAAAAAGAAAACGTATACAAACTTAAGCTAACTTAATAACTTTCTCGATGCTCCCGAGGACGGTCTCCCACTTAAAGCCATTCCTTCCGTCCTCTAATATCAACTTGCAGAAACTAGGTATCTTTTCCAGCAATTCATTGAATGGAGTATACTGCTTCAGACACGCCGAATCCCCAACAATAATGAGCTTGTGCTTTGATCTTGTAATTGCCACAGTTAGACGGCGCTTGTCTTCGAGAATCTCCACCCCCTTAGTTTTCTCCCCGGTCTTACAGGAGCTCGATCCGGATCGAGTACACGAATAGAATATCACATCCTTATCCCGTCCCTGGTACTGATCCACAGTATTTACTTCAATGTTAGCGAAGCTAGTTCCCTTTTCCTCCGAGTTATCCAAGTCAACGGAGAGCTTTTTCAAAAGATCCACCTGCGCCCGATAGGGAGCAATAACTCCAATACGACTCGGATTGAAACCAGCCTTCAGCAGTACTCCGATGAGGTCAAATATCACCGCCGCATCGCAGTAGTTTGTGTATTTGAACGTCTGAAGGTTTATCTTCCGATCCTCCTCGGCTAGGTTCTCGTCGATCGAGGAACTGCCAAACCTATTACTCCTCTCCAGGCAATCCAAAGTATCGATGAACACCACCGCTTGGTCGATGTGAGTCTGCAGAGCCCTCTGTCGCCACTTCTCCCCCGCAATTGGTCTGTCCAGCTTCATAACCGCAGTGAACACTCCCATATCGTTGCACTTCAACTCGCCGTTGTATGTCAGCTCATTCGCCAATCGTGTGATGGTTTTGTTCATTCGATATTGAAGGGTCAACACCGATGTGGCCTCTGTAGAGTCTAACCTCTGAAACAAACTCTCATCTGCGCCCAGAGCTCGCGCTTCCTTCGACCTAATGAGTGGTGGCAGCTGATCGGGGTCTCCAACCAAAATAAACTTTGCGGCGTAGAACAATGGACGGAGCACGGTTGGTTGGAGTACCTGTGTCGCTTCGTCTACAATGCAATAATCAAACTTGCGATGAGTGAACATGCTATGTCCAGCTCCAAGACAGGTCACTGCCACGATGTCGAACGAGGCATATACCTTCGCAAGGTCTTCTTCATTACGACACTCAGAAGTGTGGACTCTCTCCGAGTATTCCTTGAGGTGTGGATGTATCCGCGTATCTGAACCTAAACGGATGATCTTTAGATCTTTGTATGCCTTCAAGCGCAGCAAGAGATTATCCACAGCAGAGTGGGTATGGCTTGTGACGATCATCGTTTTGCCAATCAGATGGAGAAGCCGTATGATACCGACCAATGTTTGAGTCTTACCCGTTCCTGGTAGACCTTTGATCAACATGAAGCTATCGGTGGTTAGTGCAGCCATAGCTGCTCTCCGTTGGATACGATTGAGGGATCCTAACAGCGATAGGCCAATCTCCGATAAAACATTCCCAGACACTTGCTTCGAGAATGTGGGATGCGCTCGCTGGACGATGATGGCACGGAGTTGGCTACAGTTCTCACTGCTGTCCAGTAGAACGCCCAGATTTGTGTAGTTAAAAATCTGCTCCGATTGCGACTCGTGCTTGTCCACAATGAACGTCTGTCCTTTGTACTTCTTTTCCAGATTTCGCTCGAGGTTTATGGTGATTGTGTGCCTGGTCAGGTCGTAGACGAAACCAGCGGCAATAGCGACACGCTTCAGCGAGCTGATAATCACATATTCACCCAATGATACCTGAAAAAAGATAAGAATGAGGTTTAGGGAGGAAAGTGTCTTGAAATTGAAACTCACCCCAGCAGCAGTGAAGTCCACATCACAGCCCTCTTCCATTTGGAAACAGTGGAGATAACGTCCCTCATGCAAGCCCTCCACATTGTTTAGGCACAACCCTGTGACTGCCCGTCCATTCCGCTGCCGAGTGTCGGGGGAATCCCTCCAGATACTCCGCAGGAAGTTCGACTTCTTCGCCTCTTGCTCTTCGAGGGACAGCAGTCCACACCACTTAGTGAAGTACTTCAAATCATTGTCTGTCAAATGGTTGGTGCTTGCCTCTGATACCTCCCTTAATGGGTGCGTCTCCGAGAGCACAAACCCGGGATCTGCCTTCCCAAAAGCACAACAAATCGTGGCATACGCGCAATTGGAACAAGCACTTCGATGTGCTATCGGATCTGGCAGCTCGAACGGTTCTATTGCTTTGTTTGGCGTTGCCAGGTACTCTTGCAACTTCTCCTTGGATACATCCAAGTACCGAGTGATATAGTAACTCAACTCATTGCGGAGCACTATCAGATCTCTCTGCTCGTTGCGCGTTCCATGGATCTCCTTCATGATACCATCTCGCAGGTAGAGAAGCAACCCCGTGTCGGTTTCCTGACCTGCGGCTGTCAGCATCATTTGATAGAGAATCAGTTGACCCTTGTGTTCGAGGGAAAACGACGCCTTGCCAGTCTTCAACTCAAGAGGAAGCCGATTTTGCGAGGAATTGCGATGGATCTTCACCGAAACATCGACCTTTCCCTTGAGTCCCAACTGGGGAATCCAGAGATTTTCCTCAATGTCTTGGATTTCATCAATTTTCTCTTGAAATAGACCTTTCTGGAGCTGTAAAGCAGAAATCGGATTCATGTTCAGACCAACACCTGCCCACTTACCATCTCCGGCTGCTTCCCTTCTACGTATTGCTGGACAAAGTTCAAGATGTTCTCAGTGAACTTCTGGACTTCCAACCACGCCTCATGTCGCGACATTTTACAATCGTACAAAGTGAACGCAGTCTGTTGGGATTCAAGGAGTTCCTTCGCCACCTTCTCAATGTCCGCGCGAGTCCTGAGGGATTGCTCGAGTACTATTTGAAAGATTTCATGCACCAGGGAGCCAATTACCATCTAGAATCGTCAATTCTCTAGGAAAATGGTTCATTCTAAGAAAGGGCTACTTACAATCTTATTGTTCCCGTCGACACCACGAAAGCGATCCTGAAGAACCCCCTTCCGTTGGCAGAAGAGCGCTCCAACCACCGACGTTCCAGAAATCAGCGTGTCTGGGTTCGTTATTATGAAGCCATTGTCCTTGTCAACCTTGAAGCACTGCAGCGAGTCATCCCAGTCAGCAAGAACAGAGACCAAGTCCTTGATGGCGACTCTCGTCTGACACCACGGTCCCTGCAGTCGCAACTCGCCCTCCTCGGAGCGGTTGTCTGCCCCAGACAGCCTTAGGACTAGCTGGTAAGTCTTTCTATCTCTTTGGACGTCGGTGACAATGCAGCGAGACCATTTCTTTAAGTCCAACGAGGATTGTTTACATTCGCCGGGCAATTCGAAGTCGTCGTCATCCAGGAAGTCGTAGTTCTCCAGAGGCTTGGAGGAGCTGGACATTCCACAATGGACGCGCTGTTTCTTTGGGGAGTTGTCTAGTTTATTGGGGGAATTCTCCAGGGAGGAAAGTAATCTTTTATTTCCGCCAGTATCCATGGTTGGACTTGGACGGACTTCTGTCGAAAACGGCGGGAATCATTTATAATAGCATATATCGCGCCAATTAGAATTTTCAAAATAATCCACCTGTGACTGACAGAAAGTAGAAATCTAGTACAAGTTGCGGCTTAGAATTTCGAGAATCGTTTGTTTGCGCTCAATTGGTGCAGAATTCTCATATTTGTGTGCACGTTGCCCCTTCAAACAGTAGGACCAGTTTCTCAAATATCCAGCAGCAGAAACACGGCCTTTGGATACATGCTTTTAAGTAGTTTTCATGCATATCCAATACCGAATGCACAAGGCCGGTTATCCAGTAAGAGGTGTACAGGTTCAATGAGATCATTTACATTTATCCGCCATCGGAATGACTGATTGATTGTCGGAAAGATCGCAATTCCCTGCTTCATATCTTCTCATAACATGGAAAATTTCGATTGTTTATGTTATGAGATCACCTACTACTAGTCCAAACCATAGTCGGTCGACAGTTTCAGCATCTTGAAGCCTGCGAAAATACAGCCATGAAGACCATCACCGAATGTCACACGTAGATTACCTCCATGCCGACACAAAAATGCTTTCAGTAAAGTACCACAGCACCATGCTCTCCAAGCAGTTCCTTCTGGCCTGTCACCTTTACGACCAGCCTAATCATCCACTGACACCGGTACCATAAGCACCCCGTTGCATTCGCAAGGGGTTCCAAATCTACAAAAATGACCTCGATACCTACATGCAGGGTACCAGGATCGACAGACAGACCCACAAGGATGCAGTAAGAAGCATGCATCACACGACTGCGTCACACTCTATAGAGAATATTCACCCCAACGTGGTCTCTTCAACTGTCCAGCAAAACCAATCGACTTGCGCCCTGAAGCACTTTGGGTACGACCTATAGACGTGGCTCCATTCCTAAGCCTAAAAACTGACCTGTCCCTATCGGAACCGTAGCTGCTACAACAAAACCACAACCGTTTCTTGGCTCTAACAACTTCAAAGACTTCTTCAACATCGTACTTGAAAGTATTGTCCGCAAATCACAAGCCAGCATAAGAGACACAATATTTAAAAAGTCTGTTAAATTACTCACCTACGCGATTGACATTTATATAATTGGAAAGAGAGAGCGTGATGTCAATTGTGCATTTGTGAGTATGGAAGCAGAAGCAGCAGCAATGCACTTAATGGAGAACGACGGCAATACAAAGCACATACTCTCAACAAAATAGGGCAATCAACATCGACAGAATGTCACGATTGGCAGTCACATCTTTGAGGTAGCTAAGAACTTTGTCCACCTAGACTCCGCCATAAACTTGAACAATGACATCAGCGAGGAAATCAAACGATTAATCAATCTTGCCAATCTAGCCCTGTATAAGACCCTAATCGTCCCAGTCTTCCTATATCTTGTAGAGCCATGGACCCTATGGTAATCGGATTAGGATGCGCTTGCTTACTTTGAGAGAAAGATTCTTCGCATGGACCTCCTTGCATAGACGGAAGGGAAGATGTAGTGAAGAATTGTGTGTGGGTAATGGCTGGAGAGGCTTGTTGGTTGAGGTCCACATTTTTAATATTTGATGATGACTTCCAGGTTGGCATATCAAATATTTGATATTATTTTCTTAAGTTTGCGAGAAAGGCTTTTTAAACTGAGTATCTCCTCACCTCATCTAGTATAAACATTTCTTTTTAAGAAACAGAAATCAGAAGTGAAAGCTTCCCAAACAAATTTAAGAATAATATTTTAAATATTTTATATACCACCCTGGAAGTATATTAAATGTTTTATGAGCAATTATTTTTTTTTTTTATTTCTTAAAATCACTTTTCCCTTATTGACTGACTGACTTAGTTTTTTAATATGCCATTTTTTTTGAAACCTAGCCAGCCAGTAGTTGCTAGTAAAGTGAAATTTTACACATAAAAAAAAAGCAAATACCGGCTGGCTACTACTCTTGATTTAATCCCCAGCCAAAAGTGAGTGGGTGGGAATTTTGTGATGCCTAATTTCAGACGGAGCAAAAAGGAATGTTTTTTAGTTATTTGTTGTTCCTGCTACTACGAAGTTGGTTGGTTCCTAGAGATATGTTCGTCTAAAATCGGCTGGCTTCGGCTGGCGGGCAAATCGTTTAAATAAACGACTGGCTGGCTAGGTTTCAAAAAAACACTACTATTGACATATTTTTTATTTTATTCGCTGTGAAACATTTTTTTTTTTAATTTTTAAATGACCAGCTCATGCACAGTATATCTTGCGATTCCCAGCAACCATGTGATTCACTGCTTATTTTCTATTTATCTACTAACCTCCAGCATTGCAAAGATTAACACAATTTTAAACAATAATGTTAACTTTGCAGTCATATAATTGTTTAATAAAAAATAGTCGATTTTAATTTTGAATTTTGAGCACTCCCTCAATATAGACAGCTCCAGTGTGCGCCGTGGCACAGTGGTTTGTGTGTCAGACAACGGCGTGTGAGGTTCCATGTTCCAATCACAGGAAACACCAAAAGTTTTTTTCACGATCTCACCTCTCGCGAACGTTTGACAAACATCGGTTTATTTTGTTGTTACGAAAAACCTTTTCAAAAACAAAATGAAAATTGTCTTTCGGATATCACACAAAACTATAGCTCCCTTCCATTCGTGCGCAAATTATAACGCACACATCTCGAGCGGTTGCGAGAAGCTAAGCCATATAGCCTTTCATAGGCTGTTGCGCCAAGCATCCTTATAAGTAATCTAGAAATAAATAAAAAATTCGGAACACAAAACACGTCTACTCTGTGAAGTGGGAAATACACGATACAACTGTTATACCAATGGTGTGGTAGCTTTGACGTTGTATACGATAATTGCATCGTGTGTTTCCGCACAACCCATCATTGAACCGATATCGTATGGTCGCATGGTCTTGACTGTACAAACACTGTCACATGCACAGATTGTATGGAAATTATATGGTGGGTATTTGTGAAATGAAAATCATGAACGATATAAGCGCCTCGAATTGTCGGCAGTGGAAGGCTGCTGTTGGCCATTGCGAAAACTGTCAGCCACACCACTGTAGCGGCGTGACGGCACTCTAAACGAATAAATGTCATAAATAAAATTTCAAAAGTAATACATATTTATTAAACAATTGCTGATCCGTGCTCGCCTTGTTTCGCCCGCATTTTAGTTTTTTTTTTAATATTTTTATTAGTTTATGATAAAACTTTTTTAACAAATGTATACATATTATGAAAATAATTATTATTATATTACATATACATTTTTTAAATAAATTATTATACTAAATCACTCTTTAAAAGGCTTATCACTCTCGACTTAAAAATATAAAAATTTGTTTCACGCTTTAAATTGACTGGAAGACTATTGAATAACTGCAGTCCTCTGTAGAGAATGTTGTTTTGGGTACTTGCTCTTCTATATAAGGGTAGACGAAAGTCATCTGCGTTCCTAAGGTTATACCTAGCGCTGGTTATGTAGCTCACATTTCGCTGTAAATAATCTGGAAATAGGTTATTTTTAACTTTAAGTACAATTTTTAACCCGTTCAGTTTTAGTCTTTGTGAAACACTTAGCCACTTTAAAGTATTTAACATTTGTCGAATTAGAGTTCTGCAGTTGCACTTCAATATACCACCTTGATCAAAAAGTTCCCGGAATAAAAACCGTGTGGCGCTCCCATAGTTCCGATTTGAGTTCTGTTTTCTTTGTTAAGTTGGTACATCTGTTGTCCCTCTAAATCTTAGCGTCATAGCTTGACATTTGCAAAAGTTACGTAGCCAAGAGTACATCTATCTCTGTGTGTGTTGGCAATTTTTTACCAGACCCGAATTGTGGGCAGAAAACTCGTGGACTTTGCACCATGATAACGCACCGTCGCACAGTGCCATCATTATTCGTAATTTTTTGACGAGAAATGCAACAAATACCATCCAACAGCCACCGAATTCATCTGATTTGGCTCCCTGTGACTTCTTTCTGTTCAATCGAGTTAAAAAAAAACCATTACGGGAAACGCGTTTCAGCAGCCGAGAGGAAGTAATGGAAAAATCGCAGGAAGCACTGATGGACATACCGAAAACCGAAAATAAAAAAAGATTGGATCAAGCGCTGGCATAAGTGTGTTGCAGTCGATGGGGATTACTTTGAAGGGGACAATATAGATTTAGATGAATAAACTTGTATTTTTAATTTTCTGAATAAATTCCGGGAACTTTTTGATCAAGGTAGTAGTTCGCATTGCTCTATTTTGTTAATTAGTTAGTTAACAGTTATTTACTTATTTTTGAAGTATAATTACCACCTGAATACAATACTGAAAATGTGTAAACTCAATTTTAACTTTCCCAGTGGAAATCCCTACTAAAGCACACACAAATACGCACACAACACAGTAGTGCAAGCAGTTGAGTATACTATAAATACGCACAACGATTAACTGGTCTCCACTGATCTTGTTAGAGGTACCAATAAACAAAGATAATATATATCATTAGATTTGTTAATAGATGTTCCAAACAGATATATAAACTTCATTATAATCTGTTTGGTGAAAGTCAAGAAAACAAATAGTTAAAAAAAAAAAATTTTGATTTGAAGAATCATAAACCTGTAGGAAAAGCCGCATTCAAATCAGTTAGATAGACGCGGAGTTTTTGTTTCGCAGAATTTCCTGCGATGAAATTCTCATACGACTAAATTAATTTTTCGAATACATACTTCGAGCCTCATTTAAAAGTACCTTCAGTACCGTTGTTTTTAAAGCATATCAAAAGCTCGTAGAACACACCCTACCGCACAATTCTAATATCTTGCAGCACGAAACTAAATCTTCCAACCAGTGAACGCCAACTTCGAGTCTCGTCCACTTGACATTTGCGAGTGAATCTTTGTTGTGAAGTAACCATAGCGATGGCCAAAAGTGAAAACAAACAAAATCGTTACAATAATTCTTTGAATTTTTAATTTAATTAGTGACCCCAGTGTGGAACGACGTTAGTTTCACATTTAGTGTACATTCCGCAATGGCTACGCATAGCCAAAAGTACGTGTCAATCTTCAAAATTGATGGTGTTCCCATTTTGCCGCCACTGGTGAGTCCAATTCTCTCATGAAAGCCTCTTCATTATCCTAATTACCGTCTTTTCCGCCACTCAGATGACTGCTGAGAAACGCCGGCAGATGCAGATATACAAGGAGCTAGCCATTCAGCTGCAAAATGCCAAAAGGAAGCGGGAAAGGCCCCTAGAACCGCCGTGTAACCTCCTCCGTCACGGTCATAGTCACATTCCACAGCCACAGACACCGAGAAAGCAATTTGCGGAAGCGAGCACCTCTACAGCCGTCATTGTCTCTACGCGTGAGCGCTTCGATAAGCTGCGCCAGTCTGAGACACTCGTGTACGACAACCGCGCCAACTCCATCATCCTAACCCTCGAGGGATTTGAAGAGGAAACCGACTTCCAGTCGGTCGAGATTGAGCGACCACAAACTCTGGACCAAAACGAGAATAAAATTTCCCCTGATGTGCCTAAATCCACAGCCAAAGGCGACGATTCCGCGTCTCATACCCCATCCAAGCCACAGCCCTACGCCGCATTCATACCAATTCCTTCCATCTGCGTTAATCCGCCAACACCTTGTGTCCCGAACAACCCCATTTGTGAGACGACAACGACGACGATGACTTCTCCACCCAAACGGCTGTGCGGCAGTCCCACCCTCAAGCCTGACGCTGACTCCAGTCTGATTCGATCGAACTCCTTCACTCTAGATGGTCCAAGCAGTGCTCTGCTGGAACACATCAAGAACCAAAAACTGAAGAAATCCACTGCCACCCAGGACACAGTCGAATCCAAAGCCAAACGTGTCCAGAAAGTCGAAGCCAAGCCGAAGGCAAGGTCACCATGCTCAGCCACCTTGGGTCACTTTTCCAGCAACACGATCATCTTCAAAGCCAAGCGTAGCCCGTACGAGTCGAAGCCGTCGTCCAAGACGAAGGTTGGTCGGAAACATAAGTTTATCAAGCCTGTCATCCCAAAGAAGGCGCCTCACGACGGGGGAGATTCACTCAGCAATCTGGATTCTACCCCCAAATCCACCTCTAAGCTGGATATGCTAAAGGACATCGAGGAGCAGCATCGTGCACGGTTCCTCGAACTCGTCCGCCAGCAGCAGGTCGAACAGAAACGCCTGCAAGAGCAGTTCGAGACGCAGCAGAAGCTGCTCCTTGAACAACTCTCCGCGAGGATGGCAAAGGTGCAGATGCAGTCGCCACCTTCACCTTCGACGGTAGACTCAGCGCAGAGTTCCCCATCTCCCTCATCCGAACAGGATTCATCGGCACGTCTGACTCCACGACGTCGCCTATTCCCAGAGAAGGCCCCATCCTCAGGGTCGAATACAGGTCGAGACGCCTCACCATCGAACGCAACTCGTCGTGTGAGTTTCGAGTAATTCTCTTCTCTCTAGTCTGATGTATCTCTCTCTAACTGAACTAACCAAAGCATGTGCCTTGTATTTCTAGTCCTAGTTTTATTGGTAGCTTTAAATGGGACCTTTTCTCTGTTTTTTCATGTCTCTTTCTCTCGCTCGCGCATCTTTATCGAATATATACTAACTAAACCTATTTATAACGGTTTACTAACGAAATAAAAAAGACTTACTTACTAACTTCTAAGATTGGTAGTTTTATGTGACTTAAAACTTTGAATCCCCCTAATGTAGTTGGAAGAGATGAAGCAACGACGCTACTGGGCTGCGAGTATAATTAATGCATGTGCTAGGGGATATCTAACGCGACGGCTTTTTAGGACTGATTATGTACAGCGCATTGTGCAGACAATCAAGGATACCCTGATTTTTGTTTTGAATTTGCATCTAGAAACGAGCAGAGATATCTCCGAGGGGAGTATTAAGCTGAAAGCTAGAATGCTGCAACAGGTGAGTATTCTTTACTACACAGCAGACGAGTTTCATTGATTGTATATTGCAGTTGATTTCGGCAAGTAGTACGCTGCATTCTGTGTTCATGGAGACAACAGTCAAGCAGCGCATGGAGATTATCGCCAGAGACAGAAAGTACATGCAGGCTAAACTGTTGAATACGAATAGGTGGGTAAAGGGGAGGTACCTGTAGAGCATGTATGTAATATTTTTTATTTTTTTCTTTTTTCAGATCTCCGAGGATTATTGGGTGACCAGTGGACAAGACGCACCTTAGATTTAAATTAATTTTGAACAGTATCTTTCTACAATTCCGAGACAATAAAACATGTTTTTTATTTTTGTACCAAATCGAGTGACTTTCGGTTCTACTATATATAAATTTGGCGCAACAGCTCTTTGAGGTGCCTTGGCCTAGCTTCTCGTAACTAGTGCGCGTTATATTTTTCGCACGGATGGTAGGGACCTACAGTTTTGTGCCGTATCCGAAGAGAATTTTTGTTTTTGAGAAGCTTTCTCGTGACAACAAATACTCTCGGATATTCGTGAGACGTTCGCGAGAGGTGGGGCCGTGAAAAAACTTGTTGGTGTTTTCTGGGATTCGAACATAAAATTTCACGCGTAGTGGTCCGACAAACTAACCACTGCCCTTCGGCGATTTTACTAAGCTTCATGATATTTTATTAGAAACCTGTGTGACCTTTATTCGTGTACTGAAGTTTTTGTCAAGTGAGTTTTCTTATGCATGAACTTCAGTGTATGACTCCTTTGCATTGTGGAATTTACAAAGCCTATAAGCTAGTTGAGTTAGAAAACATCCTCTAGTCCAACAGCCTTACTGGTCGAACATACGGACAGTCCGTTTTGTTGGGTCTTCTATGTTTTCCGTTACATCTGTGTTAGCCTTTCTGATTTCTATTGTACTTCCTCAGCTCCTTGGTGGTACTCCCAGTCTTCGTTGCGATTGGTACCCAACCACTTGTATAATTTCTGACGCTTGAGTTCCATTATAATGTTTATTCGGAACATCTTCCCTTATTGAATATGCAGAATGTATATTTGTCCTCTCCAGTGTTGTAGATTATGCTATGAACTAATTTCTTAATCCAACCTCAGGAATGCTTGTAGCAAGTTTTCCAGAGCACCAAACTTCTTCCCCATTTATTCACAGCATTTTTCAATTTGGAGCCTATTACCATTCGTGAGTCGAACAAAATTTTGACCACATTTGCGTTAATGAACATCTCTGGAATTCCGGGACATCCCGTTTTCTTCAATGTCTCGGATTCCGATAGTATATCATCGTCCAAAGGAAGAAGAATGCCAACAAGTGGATTCTGTACAGCACCACCATGAAAAGGATGAGACTACCAGGGAGTACCAACCTGCAGATGGAATTCTACTAACGCCGTAGTCCAAAACATGGACAGTGAAGGAAGAGTATCGAGGTGGAAGATAGAAGGGAAAAAAATCCAGTAAGTGGTATCTTATCTCAAAGAAGTCAAGGAATTTCGCAAGCGCAGCAATATCTGAAAATGTTGGAAGAAAATCGTTAAGTTTTTTTTGGAACACATTAAATCCTAATGAGATATCATATACTTTTGGACTTTCGACGAAGATTGAGCATACCAAACCGTAGTCAAGATTGGGAAATGGGTACTCTGCATCTATTCAGGAGTGGAACCCTCTAAGGTTATAGGTGATTGTTGACGATCACAATCATCCCATTTGCTCTCTCTAAGGTGACCATCAGCGTGATCATCACCTTTTTGCGATTGTTTTTGTGAATATCGTGATTATCGTGAAAATTTATTTCCACCGAA
The DNA here is from genome assembly GCA_945910035.1 of Brachypalpus laphriformis. Lineage (NCBI taxonomy): Eukaryota > Metazoa > Arthropoda > Insecta > Diptera > Syrphidae > Brachypalpus > Brachypalpus laphriformis. The sequence goes on from OX246753.1 coordinate 45,064,741, forward strand.
CAAAAATTAGATATCTTCAAAATAAGGGAAAAAATTCATCAGGGAATAAATAGATATCGCGATTGCGTTAAAAATTCTCTTGGATTGTCATTCATGATACATATGTCTTTTCCGGGGAATTATTTCCCCTTTTTTAAAGAAACTTAATTTTTGCTTAGGTGAAAAATTCAGAGGGAAAATTTATTCACGATAACCCTGATTATATAGCTTCGGGTGGTGAGCATTTTTTTGATTAATCATGAAAGTATATAGTACGTACTGCTAAGTGTTTCTCTCACTTATTTGCCTTGCTGTTGCGTTGCTTGTGGGGTTGGCTACATTTGCGGAGATCTATTTCAATTTACAAACCGCTCTTTTGGATAACATCCATACCGAGGCCGAGAGTTTGCTACTATTTTTGCATTTAAGTAATCGAATCCATTTTTTTTGTCTTATTCGAGCTTCTGTTGGAACTAGACTTGCTATTGTTCTCCAAACGGGATTTCCCAGCTATCTTAGCACCATATCAACATTATGTATGTACAAGACACAGTCATCACACATAAATCTAATCATTTTATTAGAGTCAAGGATCCCACTACTGTAGCGATCTAAACCGCTGCAAGAAACCGCAAGGTGGTAGATTTTCCCGCAAACACCCGCACGCTGAACACCAGACTCTCCTCGAATATTGCTTTTGCATTTCGTACATTCCTGCATTATAATAGTAAAATGCAGACAATGTTACAGAAGAAAAGAATATATCACTAGTTATATATTGAACAGTCTGTAGCTATAGAATCCAATATATATTTTTAAACTTAATTTGAACACAGAGCGTCCACTTATACGTCTTCTCTCTATGACAATCTCTTCTCATTCTCGTTTTGATACTCTTCTCATTTTCGTCACTGTAATTTTCTTTTTACATATATATATTTTCCATGCATTGTTCAACATTGCACTGCGTATGTTAAGGTCGGACGCACGACTGGCGAATGAAGCAAAGCTTTAAGATTCAATGGCAAAATTCGATCCAGTTTTATTGATATGTCTCTTTAGCAAAAAATGTTGCAATGCATTGAAAAGCTGTGGACTTAGACGACTACCTTGGTGCAGTACCATTTTACTTCGAATTCTCCAGTAAATCACTTTATTTGCATATCTCGTACTCTGAACTCTGTCGAAAGCTTTCTCTAGATCGATAAAGATGATGTGCACAGCAAATGTTTTTTTCTAATCCCGCCAGGTTAGGGATAGGGCGGATACAAATTTTCAGTTAATGAAAAGCAAAAGAACCTCAAATAAGTCGTTACTTTGACCTGCCAGTTCGCGATAATAGGACCATTAAAATAGTAACTCACCCAAATTCTTCAATCCGTATACTACAGTCGAATCCGACCATGATCGCATTGAAAGATGCATACGACTCTTGTCAAAAATTACGAGTTTGTAATAACTAAATGTTATCATGATCGGATTCGACTGTCGTATACGAGTTGAAAAATTGGCGTGACTAAAAGTCACCAGTCCAGGTCTTACATTTGAAAAAAACTGCTTAAATTACCACGATATCTCCAACTTCCCCAACATACAACAGAGTGTAAATAGTAACCGCCGTTCCACTTGCCTTACGAAATACAGTTTCGCTTTAACCTAGAGAATAGGAAATAGTACGATCAGCTCTGCAGCAAGCTTATTCAACTCAAAGTTCAAAAATTCAAACCAAAATGTTGGATTTTATTAGCCTCCGTGACCAGTGTTTCGAAATTTTATTTTTAAATAATTTAAAAGACAGAATTAAAACAAAGCAACTTCATTGAGCTTACTCTTTCCGCGGGGAGTACGGATTGAGGTCCTTCAATTCATTTAGTTTATACTTGCGTACTGAAGAGCCGCTTGGCGATGGCAATAGATCTTTGTCGCACTCCGGCGGTAGGCCCGACTTAGCTCCGATACGCAAGCTGGACTCTAAATGTGGTGGCAGCTTGCGCGTTGCATCAATGCCTCTTTCTTTCTTGTAGTCGTGTACGGCCTTGACAAATGGATACAGCGGTCTGTCCTTCTTCACCGCTTCGGCAACCAAATTATTAGCATAGTCAAAGAAGAACTTGTCGTCCTCCTCAAAGCTAGCAGTGACACACTTAATGTCGTACTCCTTCGCCTCGGCTTCGACCTTCTTCTGATCCTCAACCTGTACTTCAAGGGCTTTGCGTAACTCTTGGGCCTTTTTAAGTTTGTCATCCTTCACCTGCTGTTCAAAGATGGCGTTAACTTCTTCGTTCTTGAAGCGATTGGCCATGGCCAGGCGTGTCTCTTCAACCTTGCGTAGCTTTTGCTCCTTCTGAGCGTTGAGCTCCTTGAAGTACTCCTGAATGCGGGCGAGTTTCTGTTGTCGACTGCGCTGAATCTTTTCCTGTTCCTGGGCAGTGAACTGCAGTTGAATTGTGCTGATATCCTTTCGGTAACGTTCTTCCTCAGCCACCGAGGTGTCGGGTATTAAGGCGGCCAGCTTCTGCGCATTAGTTGCGTTTCGCTGCATGATTTCCTCGCGAGCCTGCACCTCACGGGCCTTCTTGATTTTCTCAATATTGTGCTTGCCCTCTGTGTAGATGCTGTTGAGCTTACCTTCGACCGTGTCCTGGACTTGTTCACCTGGAAGGGGAGAGCTTCTAGAGACAAAATTTGGTGAAAGATAAGATGAAACCTACGAGCCTTCCTCTGTTCGACCATGATCATGGCTTCGAGGGCATTCTTGCGCAGCGCCTCGCGCTTACGCTTCAGTATATCCTGCTCCTTTTCAATTTGAGCCTTGATCTCCTGGTCGCAAATCTCCTGAGCCATTTTGCCCTCGGCCAACTCCTGCTTGGATTGTTCGGCTTTCTTGCGTGACTTCTCGTTAACTGTATTAAGTATCTCCGCCTTGTACTGGTTGTTGCGCTGAATGGCATTCGAGATACGCTTCTGCTCCTCCTCAATCCATGGCATGGCCTGGCGCTCCATCTGCAACTGCTCCTGTCCGGTGCGTGTCTTCAGAGTCGCCTCGAACTCCTTAGTGATGTTCCGCTGCACAGCGCGTCCTTTCAGTGTTTCACTCTGAATAGCGGCACTCTGTAGCTCTTTCGGGCCGGGCTTCAGCTTCTGGATGAGTTCCTGAGCCTTGGCGATCTTCTCTTGCCGTATCTGTTCGTCCTTTTCACGGATTTTCCGGAACTCTACCTTTTCTAAAAGACAAGACATTAAAACTACTGCCGACTGACCAACTGGATGACACACCTTTCAGCATCCTCTCCTCCATCTTCTGTTTTCTCTCGGCCTGTTTCATCTCCTGCGTCCGGTTAAAGGTGCTACCCCACTTAGCGACCATATTATCGGAGCCCTGCTTAAGATAGTCCTTGTACCGTTGCTCATCTTCGGCCTCCCTCTTGAGGATGTCCTCCCCTTGGATAGTGTTGAGGATTTTTTTGTATTTACTCGAACTAATGACGAGGGGCTTCTTATTCGAAGCGCCTAGCGGTTTGCGAATTACTTCCGTGGAATTTTTACTCATTTTGGGGGTCTAGGGGATAAAATATAATTTTTTGAAGTAAAAGTGGAGAAAAATAATTTAAATTGTTGTTCTACGTGCGGCGAGGTAGTTGCTTGGTCTCGCGCAATCAACGAATGAAAAACAAAATAAAGACGAACGAAACGAAAAAGGAAAAACAAATTGCTTCGCCTGCTGCTGTACGGCGTTTCTAGGGAAAAGTACAGTCGGCATGGCACTCTACGTTCGGATAAATCGTTTATTTTGTATGTTTCCCTGGAATTAAAGCAAAGGGAAACTAAGAAACAAGTAGATTTTTAAAGTCAATAGTTGGGTGGGGACAACCGCGGTTCGAATAGCCTTTTCCGCGAAGAGTGCTGTGTATCGACTCTGTTACCGATTGCGATAGGTGGCTCATCAATTATTTTTTTTTAAATATCTGTAGTAAGTGTACTTTTTTTTATTTTTTTTATTTTATAAGTATATTTATTTGTGTGTTATGTAAATCTATTACCGTTATTTAATATTTCCGCTTAATTCGTTGAATGCATTGAGTTCAAAGACGCGACGGTTATTTGTACTGTCAGTTGGTTGCACTGTTCTATCGACGCACCAACTTTCTTGTAGTCTGTTCAATTGACACAATTTGTGCAATGCAAAATAACCGGTCAGCAACGAAACTATGAGCTAAGAGAGCGCCCGAATCGGAGGCACACCTTTTTTTTTTTAAAAAGATTCCTAGGTATAATGCATTTTTTTTTTTAAATACAGGGAAACCTAAATTCCAGAGCACTTAACTCTCTGGTCCATTGTACCACTACGCCTGGGGCTAAGTCTATTTGAGAACAGTTTTGTGCGGACCAACAGTGGGTAAGTGGTCCAACCTTAAATTTATACCTATATTTCAACTTTTTTGAGTACTAAAGTACTATAACACTAATGTAGTGAGCAAACTGCAGAACTGATGGTATCCGTCGTGCTTTGCTGCGACTAACAAAAGAGAATTTTTTTTTAGTACTAAAGTACTATAATACTAAAGTGGTAGATCGATTTTGACAAAACTTCACAGAAATACTTTCAGACCAATACCAAAGATTGCCTGAAAATTTTAGCTCAATCGGTTCAGTGGTTTCGGAGTCCATAGCATACAAACATAGATACACACATTTTTTTCCATAGAAAAAAAGTACTTTCAGTTTTTCCCGAATTTTCTAATTTTCCGGGAAACTTTTCTAATTGTTCTTTCCGTAAAAACTTTATTCGGGCTTTTACGAACATTTCAAACGAAAAATGAGCCAAATCGGTCCAGCCGTTCTCTAGTGATGCGACGACCAACGAACAGCATTTCATTTTTATTTATATAGTTGATATACCTATTCACAATTCGAGGGAAAAACTATGTGGCTCCCTTTACTTGTGCCGGAGCCATCTCTAAAAAAACAATTGTTTGAAAAATGTTACCAGTTACAGGCATATAGAATGCATATACATAAAGGTTGTGACAAGCAAACGGATGGACGAGAGAACGAGACCAATTGAATTCCCATAGTATATGCACCTCTGGAAAATAAACAACATTTCGTTGTCAGATTCAGATCTATTTCTTTAATTTTTAAAAATCAGCATCTTAGTTTAAATAGCCATGTACATATATATACTCTAGTATTCGCTCGAATCTAACGGAAATATTTTATATTACGCTTTAGGTGTAATGAAAATGTTAAACGCCGTTTTTTTTTCGGAAACGACATCAACGATTTGATATTTTAAATGGTTTGGATACTTACTTACTAAGGTGGCGCTACAGTTCGGGGTGAACCTGGGCCTCAACCAACAAGCCTCTCCATTTAGCTTGGTCTTTAGCTAATTGCCTCCAGTTGCAAACTCCAAGTTGGTCGAGGTCCCCTTGAACGTGTGCGCGCCACCTACGGCGATGATTCCCTCTACTGCGTCGTCCCTCGGGGTTAGATTCGAAGACTTTGTTTGGATGCATGTTGTAAAATAGCACACCAGGCTTTTGGGAAAAAATACACAACAGTACTTTTCAAATCGGCTGTATCTCGGAAACGGCTTAGCCGATTTTGACCAAATTTAATATTTAGTTAGGTTTGAATGGTAAGCAAGGCATTTTAGAAACAGATTAAGCCGAATTTTGCAGATCTGATATCATGGTTCTCAGCAGTGTTGTGTGGATTTTTCTTTTTATAATTTGCGTGCACTCAATGGGAATATGAATACCCTTAATATTGTTATTGTTTTTGTCTGCTTCTGATTCACAGTATTTTTTTTCCCGATGTCATAGGCAAATCATCATCAACAGAGCGAACAATTTTTCCAGCCATATGACCTAAGCTACTGCCAATGTTATGCCTTCGTAGTAGTGTTCACACAAGCTTTCGCAATTGATCGGACTGATTTTATACGTACATATATATTTCATGAGAAATAAATAAATGCTTCCTGACATCAGGATTTTGATTTTGTTGTGTGAACTTTTGAAACTGAATGTTATTGATTAGAAAAAAAAAAAAAACTAAGAATCGATTTCAGAGCTGTTTATGATAGCGTTTACATGAGCTAAGCCGACTCTGTCAGCCTGTGCAGGACGAAATTGTCAAATGCTCCTTACTGCATCAAACTCGGAAACTACATCACAGAGTCTTTTGATTTTTTATTTGTTTTGTTTAAGACGTTTGCGTGAAAATAGAAAATAAATAATTTCACATTTAATGTGGAGTTTTTTCATACTTGGTCGCATGTCTGCATAGCGACTGTATGTGAGGCCGAGTGCCGTCCGGTGTATGAGTCGAAGAATGTCACACAGTGTGAAATCCTTTTAACCCGCGAATCGGTCCACCCAAGTACTGCTAAGATATGCATAGGTACCTGCCAGATAATAAGCGCTTAGCCTTAGAAAAGCAACGTATCGTATAGCTCCCTTATTATTTTCTTCCCTTCTGATAAATTACTTTACACCTTACTATCTAGTCTATTATTAAGCTAAGTACCCATTCTTTAAACTTAAATTGTATTATTCACACGTAGAACACGCACCGTGACGCATACTTGTATCGTAACTACGAGTATCAACCACGTAATAATCCAGTGCAACCAACCACAAGGTGTTACCGCATATTCTTCCAGAATTGGATGGAACTATCTGTTACTGTTTCTCGTGAAATTCAACCGGTAGGTCTTTGGAGCACATTACCACTCTGCTCATTATTCATTCCAAAGCCGAGGTTCACAGCACCGTGGTTATCGGGGAGGAATCAGCTGCCGTCGAAGTAACTAACCAAACAGCATTCCGGCTTTGCTGCAATTGCACTCAGGTGCCTTTTATTGTGCGTAACCAAGAGTGCATGACTCAAAAAGGGCTCCATGCACCGCATTATTGCCTCTGCATATCGTCGACTGCCAGTTGGTTGTCTTGAATATTAAAAACTATTTGTTCACTGCTTTGGTTCGATGAATGGGTGGAAGCGGATTCTCTACAAAGAAACAGTAAGGAAAGATACCTAGTGAACTAGAAGGTTCAATGCTTTCGAAATAGTAATTGGGAATTCATCATATGGTTGACAAGGATGATGGTAGTTCAAACTTTACATGCATTTAAGTCTTTGGACCCATGGACATCTTAATAGAAGTTGTCCATGATAGCAACAATCATTCATTACCATAGTGTCATTGTGAGCTTTACTTTCGCATGACTTTTGGTACTGCATTGGCTTGAATTACAATAATAATTCATGCTTTCACACCATATTGGGCAAGACGTGTATAGTGAAGTGTATGTATACACTTCCATGAGAAAGTCATTATTTATAGCTCAGCACTTCTTTATAAATTGTCACATGTACATTTATAAATATGTCTGGTATGTCGTCCATACAATTTAATGCATAATCATTAATTTGTTCATGTCAAAAGAGAAAAAAGGAAAATTTCCCATACAACGAAGTCGAATGTCAGCTTTTTTTTCTATTATTATAATATATCTAGGCCAGGACACGACCTGAAGCTGAAGGTGTTATGCAAATGTGACTCTCGCAGAAATTGTCAAATCGCCGGCCAGATCTGATCTGAACTAGAAATTGTTTAGACTAGACTAGAATAACCTTGACTTAAATAGAACAGGAAATAATAGTATCTTATGCTCACTACATACCTACATGATTCAGTTGCAAAACGCGGATTTAAAATGTTGACATGTATTTCCCAATCCCCCCGACTCTTGTACTTTCTATTAATTGTTGTTTTTGTTAGATGGCGCTGCAGTCTTGTATAAGTATAGGACTTCAGCCCTCCAATCAAACTAAGTTGGTTGTGATTTCTATGTAAAAACAATAAAAAATATTTGGCGCAACAGCTCTTTAAGTGCCAGGGCCTAGCTTCTCACAAACACTCATGTTGTGTGCGCTCTAATTTTTACACGAATGGAAGGAAGGGCAATTTGTTTTGAGAAGCTTTCTCGAGACAACAATACTCTCGGATGTATGTTAAGGTGCGTCCAGACCAAAGAAACATTTCAGAAACATTGTTTCTGAAATGTTTCTGAAATGTTTCCCGATTGTTTCCCATTTGCTTCAGAAACATTTCAGAAACATTTCAGAAATGTTTCTAAAATGTTTCTTTTGGTGTGGACGCCAAATGAAACATTTCTGAAATGTTTCTGAAATGTTTCTTTTTATCCATTTTTGCTCTTGAAGATGATGGGCTCAAAAGAGGTAGTATTAATAGCGTCGTGCTTCATCATCATGAAAAAAATAGAAAACGATAAGAAGAAGAAAAAAAAACAGTGGCAAAGATATTGTTTTAAAAATAGAGAAAATTCTTTTTTTGTAATTTTCGTTTTGGGGATCCCATAAAACTCTTTTAGTTTCATACAATTTAATTAAAGAAATTGTATCCTCATTACTCCACGCCTTTCTTGACATTTTTTTTATTTTTATTTTCACAAAAAAACACTCACTTTCTACACGTGGAGCTTGAGAAACAAAAATAGTTTTCCGTCGCGAATGGGAAACAGAGAAACATTTCAGAAACATTTCAGAAATGTTTCATCGGCGTCCACACCAAAGAAACATTTCAGAAACATTTCGGAAACATTTCAGAAACATTTCAGAAATGTTTCTCTGTTTCTGAAATGTTTCTTTGGTCTGGACGCACCTTTAGACGTTCGCAAGAGGTGGAACCGTGAAAAAACGTTGGTGTTTTCAGGGATTCGAACTTGGAACCCCACGCGCAGTGGTCCGACACACTAACCACTTACGCCACGGCCTTCTATCAAAGGGTCTTTTTTTAAGCCCGATAGAAATTTAAATTTAGTAAAAGGACACAAAAAAGACATTTTAGTCAGCAATCATGGCATTAATATTAGAAAATATGATTTGGGTTGATTGTGTTTTTTTTTAGTTGATCAAGGTTTGATGAGTCGAATTCTGTCCATTCATTTTTGGCTGACTTTGGGCAATAGTGGCCGTATATCACGAATAAAACGAATAATGTTGGTTTCCAAGACATCAATTATTGCTGGTTTATTAGCAACATCACGTAGGCCAATGACAGGTCAATTTCTTGAAGCCAACTTATCACCAAATTTTAATAACAATAAGTCGATGGTCTCGATTGCCGTATGGCATGTAACGACATATGTACATATTTTCAAAGAAATATTCATTGATCATGATCCGGTAACTATATCAATTGAGCTCAAAGTGAGTTCCAGTGGGCATTTTTTAAGAAATAAAGTTCAGCGATGCCACGAGCGTGAAAACCGCAATAAACGGTGCATTTTCTTGGATATAATGGGATCTGTAGGGTTTCATTCTATATGCGACAATTTTTTTGAACACAAATTTGCGACAAAACAAAGGACTAGTTTGCACTAGTTGAATATTATATGGGTGTAAGCCAAGATCTGCGCAAAATGTTGTCACCTAGTAGTGGACGGATAAAGCCCTAATTGTTGCGACCGATGACGAATCGACAAATTTTGATCTTCTTGCACACTTTTGTTTACAGCGTCGATATTCTCTTCAGTACGCATATTCCTTTGACGTGTTGGTGTTATTGCATCATTTAAAAAGTATGTGGAAATTAAGTCTATCCACAGTTCGACGGATGGCATCACGGATGGAAAATCACGAAGACATCTATAAGTTTCGCGAATCGATAACGGATTTTGAAATGAAATTTATATAAATTGATAGCGCTGTTCATGTATATATATATTCATGGTGATTTGCCAGACTTTGCTGAGCATAAATGTCAAAAAGAGCAGGCAGAATGACGGCTCGATTTGACGTTATCCTTATTGTTCTATCTAAAAAGAAAAAAACACTTTACTTGTGCACGCCACCCAAGGTTCTTCCTTTCTTTGTCGTCACTCCGGGGACTCCTCGAAGACTCTCCGGGCAGTTTTTTTAATTCTACTGACTAGTTCAATGTCGCTGATGATGTTTTCTCACTGGGATGATAAGGGTCTTCTAGAGAGTCACCTTAGTTGTTCTGGAAAAGGATTTGGTATTAAATTGCCCTCTTAGTCCAAGGAAATACCTACATATGTATAGTCAAGTGTAATATTCTTCATTTAACACCGATGTCATTGCTAGAGATAATAACGAGACTAGACAAAGTAGACAAAGTCCCTAACAACCTCAAAGTCGTAGAGGTCTATTGCGACATTCTGTCTAAGTAGTGGATTGTTATAGTCCTTTTTTGTTGATAGCATGTACTTTGTTTTACCCTCAATAACCGTCTTCTCCTGCCTCAGTATTCACGGAAGCACATGACCGCGTGTGTTGTCACCTTAGTTGAACTTTTTTTGAAGTCAAAGGTCTCGGACGAGATTGTCAGGGATCCAAATCATGGCTTTGTAACTTTTATAGATGCTAAGAAAGGCATCCTTAAAATCAAATTCCTGGGATTTCTTCAAAATTTGCTGCAGTGTGAATATTTGATCCGTAGTGCAATTTTCTAGACTAAAAGAGCTCTAATGCGGACCAATCAGATCGTTGACAAAGCGCTGACACAATGCAACCGATAAGATCTCATACGCGACATCTGGGAGACTGTGATGGGCTTACACGCTTCACATTTTGTTTCTACCTTTTGGCAAAATTTTCAGAAAAAAAATATCATTATAGCAATAGCCTCTATGTTTTTCCTTAATTAAGAAGTTCTCATGATCATTCATCTTCTTCTTTCTGCGAAGTCAATGTGCTTCCTTTCCGAGCAGGAGCATATATCTCGACTGAAAAGGTAAAACATCTTAAGTCGACTTATGTCGTTTTTCCTTTTCTTTGTTGAACCGATATATATTTTCACTATACGCAGCTATATCTAATCGCCCATTTTGTGTCGAATCTACTTCCTGTGTAAAGTAAAAGTAAAGGCCCACAATGCATATAAAACCGAGCTGGCCCGCTTTAGTTTGTTCGCTCTCCTAAAAAACTATGAAAACAGACTAAAGATAGTTTACCTTTTCAGTCGAGAATTATGGTCCTTCAATGCAACGTCGTTTTATATTCCTCTTGTTTACTACATCTACATCTCTGATATCTTGTTGGCAATGTTGCTACTACTGCAAAAAAGGAATCATTGAACGACAAGAACTCTTGCAGTTGCTTCTGATCGCAAACTTTCGACGTCAAACTTAATCACAGCATTTTCTATGATACGAACGTAACTGGCCGCTAGTTATGATTACATTTCGTCCCTCTGCAAAGTCGATTGATCAGAATCCGTTGACGGATATGGTGTCATGTAGGCTGTGGTACCAAAAGTGTCCTCCTTTCCTATTTATTTGCTTATTTGTGAGAAAGATGTATTACACTACGATCTAATGGTCTACTGTGTTCCCTACTAATACCTTAAAGAGGTTTGTTTCCTCATTAGAGTTGCTCTCACATTACAATTCTTTCCAGAATTAAATTTAAGAGTCGCGCACTCTTACATAGTCTCGATGAAAGTAGACCATCCTTAGAGCACTCTGTGGTTCGACACAGTAACCGCTGCACCACGGCGCCTATGACTGGTGTATCCTCATCTCATATTTGGTACTTAACCAAATACTTCATTCTTTTACGGCTTAGTTCCCGACAAGACTCCAGAATGTGTTCAGGAGTCTCATTGGACTTGTTGCAGAATCCACAAAGTCCATCTTCTGCTATACCTTGTTTTCTTAGCTGTTCCTTGAGTCTACGCTGCGCCTGTTAGAATACGTAGGTTATTCTTATTTAGGTTGATGCATGCTTCGAATCTTTTTCAGTTATAATTCCCTAGTAGTTTCTTTGCTCGCTTCAGATCTTGAGTCCAGGTTCTACCCCTGTTTAATCTATTTGCTTTCCTGAATTCTTTCTTAAGGAGGTAGTCTCTCATTCCGCAGAATGGTTCAGGTTGTTTTGCTATCAAATTTGCTGCTTCATGATCTTCTATTCCGACATGACGTGGTATCCAATATAGGGTTACTTTAATTTGGTTCTGTCCAACTCCTTAAGTCTGCGTAGGCATTCACATACAAGTTTGGACCTGGCGACATGGCATCAGCTGCCTTGATATAGCAATAAAGGCAAATAGTCAAGCAGCCAGACTGTTTGCCTTTATTGCTATATCGCAATTTCCGCAATTTCTTTCAAGGTTGATTTGGAGGCGTCTGTCTGTGACATATATTTGGGTCTGAAAGACACTGGTACTCTTACCAATAGGTTCCTTTCCTAACACAGCTTTAAAATCCACCATTGTCTCCTTTCCCACATCCTGGCTTAGTCTTGAAAAGCCTTATTGATCTGCGCTCCATATATGTAGAGCACTGATGATTCTATTGAAATCATTTTTCCGCAGAAAGTCCGCCTCCTGAAAGCTTATTTAAGACTTCTTAAAGTTCCAGACGAGGCATGACTTTATTTGTTTTCAAGACTCAGTACCTACCCCGACGAAATTATGTTCAGATCACCCCCCTAAAGGCCTTGGAATGCTCCCTACCTTTTTATAGTATGCGTCGAGTTTCTTTTTTTTTTTAAATAGCTCCTCATAAAGCTCCAAATGTATCTAAGACAGATTAGTTTACTAGCTTTTAAATATTTTCCATTACCTCATCTTAACAGGGAAAATTTATAACAGTAATGGTAGACACCTACCTACTTTCTTGAAGAATGTGACTACAAAAGCCGATTATATCTCATAAATCTTATGATTGCATTTCAATGAGATAAACAGCTAAACTCGGTGTAACTCGATCTGTATTTCTTCCGCCAAAGATTCAATTTCTAACGCACAGTGTTCCATCATATGCGTATATAGGTGGAAGTGACAGCTCCAATTCCCTACTGACACACCAGTCCTAGGTAACAATCGATGCAAAGCGTCTGCACCCCGTATCGCGCCACTTCTAGTCGCGAGGTATTATTCAACACGCATACCAAGCTGACCACTTTCACTCTCTGTCCAAAGTCGCTGACGCGTCTCTCTGCGTCAATATTCATACATCCGATGGCAGTAGTAAATAAATAAAAAAAAGAAAAGAAAATAAAAGTTTTGATGAAATTAAATATTGACACCGCTCTCGGCATGGCTACATAGTTGCTGTTCTGGATACCTGCGCTGTTGGTCAGTTTTTCGTGTTAAGTAATATTTGCTGGGCTGCTGACATCACATCAGTTGTTGGACAAAACTGGTTTAAGATTGATGAATAAAAATTTTATATGATTTTTGATTCAACATCTTTTTTTTTCTGACTTTAGCGACCTATGGTATGAAGATGCTAATTGATGTTTTTCGTGGTGGAATTGGAGAAATTTTCAAATTTACTGTCACCACGGAACCATCTTCGGGTTTCACTTTCGTCATCATAGGGAGGGACAGTGATGTGTGTGGTGTACCCATGGATGCAATTTATTGATTTATAGAAAAAGTTGGTTGAGCAGCTATCTAATCTATGCCTTATAGCATAGGGGAAGTGGTTTTATATAAAAGAAAGAAAAAGAGGAGATTTCCGCTTTTTTTAATTGATGAGAAGGTCATGATTAATTGTTGGGTTTCATCCGTGGTTAGTGCTCGTTCAAAAGCACGACTGAAATGAGTGACTATTTAAAGTTAAACCACTTATAAGCCATGAAACATGGATAAGGTTTTGATTATCTGTTATGACTTAGGAATGGCTTTCCAGTGCTGCTGTCGATTTTGTTGCAGAATGGCTCTTAAATAGGGTTAGAAATAATCAGGTACTCAATTCAAGAAGTTAATTGAAATTGACTCACCACAATATCCTAAATTTAGTCGTTTGTTCTTTTCCTTAATGTGGGTACAACTTTAAGTTCACCGGCCCCAAATTTTATAAATCCTGCACGTATAGTCGCTTTCTAACCCTAAAATCGTTTTTACACCGTAAGTTACAAGGCAGGATTTTATAGGAGTCATAAGGTCATATAGAAAACCCCTTTTTTTAAATAGGTTACTGTTCGATCACTTCTGAAAAACTGCCGTAAAGTCATATGGTGGTCATAAAAGTAGGAAGTCTTTGGAAGAAAGAAAATAAAATCCACTTTACCAAAGGGTAAATCAACCAGGATTATTTAATACTCCATTCGCTCATTTCACTATAAGCTCCTTGATAAAGGGCAGAAGCTGAATAGAAAACCCCTGCGGCGAAGAATATAAAAACGTTGCACCCAACGCACTGATCTACACTACAATCGTTAAGTAGCGTACGAGAGGACACCGACAATCAACCTGAAGTACAATTGCCTATAACCAAATGGATAAGAGACACTGCCCCAAAGGGTCTCAACCAATATAGTTCTAAAAACGTAAGTCAACAAAAAATCTGTCACGCACTAGTGAACTAGTACTGTAAAGCTATTAAGGATAGAATACTTTTTCCATAGATGGAAAGCATGGGGAAGTCTTACCCACTTAAAACCACTTCTCTTTTTCTGTCGCTGTTCTATCTTCCCCGCCGATGGTATCCATGCCAAGCTCTTTCAAGTGACGCCAAATACATCGGCAAAGTTGATCCACCCATTTATATGGACTGCATGGGGAAATTGTCAATTCTTACAGGGGAAAGGCGGGATTATCATCATGGCCATAGTCAAGTAAAAGCTAGAATAATTTCGTATAAAATAAGAGAGCATTTACATTCAAACCTCGATGTCGAACAGGCAGCCCTTCGCCCTGGATGCTCCTGCATAGACCACGTTAACACCATCATACAACAATGCATCGAGTACAGGGCGCTACTACAACTACTGTTCATCGAGTTTGAGAAGGCTTTCGATAACTTGAATCGAGATGCTATTAGTTTACCCTTGCAAAGGAGATGCATTTCAGAAAAACTTACCTATTGCTTTTATAAAGGCTACATATGTATGAGAGGAGTGCATGTCATGTTTTGCACATTGGTAAGATATCGGGGGACTTTGCAGTCAAAAACGGAGTGCAACACTGTCGTGTTAAGTTGAATTGACGTATCTGCATTTCTCCCATTTTAAGATAAATGCGGTTTTGTGTTTTTATCTGCAACTTTTTCATGTTTTGACCAATGTCTTTCATAAGTAGTAAAAGTAGTTATTATTTTTTGAATAAGAATAAAATAATAACCATCCTAAAGATACCAAAAGCAGCCCTTACTCCTAAGCACCAAAACTATAGATACGTCGTTTCAATTTAACACGGCAGAACAGGGGTGCATAATTTCACCGATATTGGTCTTAGTGGTTATAAGAGATGTTTCTTGACTAAAGGAAACCACGGAATCAAATGAGCTATGAAATCTTATCTAAAACATCTTGACTACGCTGACGATATTTTCCTACTTTTACATAGGATAATGGTCTTGCATTTAATGGTCCACAATCTGGAAGCCGAGGCAAAGAAAGTGGGGCTGAAGATAAATACGTAAAAAACAATACACACTGAGCACTTCAAACTTCCACACTTAACTCAACATTACCGGACAGCAGCCGGTCGAAAAAGTTAATAATTTTCTATACCTAGGAAGTGTGGTGTCGGCCGACCATGCTGGCACTGAACTTGATGTATGCAGCAGAATCGGGAAAGTAGAAACAGGAACCAACTTGCGACTGTTCGCGCTCCAACGTAGAATTAGTACTGCTGTATGGATCACTACCACTTTCATTCTCAAGCTACAAACTATTGTAAGCAGATTCCTACACATCATCTGAAGGATTATTTAGTATTTCTAATGAACAACTCTAGCACAGATCTAGTTATAAATCTATAGGCATCACCGTACGGAGGAGAAAGTGGCACCTTACGATTCGAAAATATTTCCATCGCAAAATATGGAATACAATGGAATCAACTTGCTACTCATTAAGACACTTATCGTCCTTTTTGATGATATGTAGATACATTCAATCTCGGCTGCTACTCAATTACACTTCGTGTTCGCAGTCCGTCTGGTTCGCCGCTAAGGGCTTCTTAACCGCATTCCTCCGATAACACATATTCGATCTTCCGACACCGCGACACACAGAGAATGTCTCTCAGCTTCTTAGTTCTTGGGCAGAAATCGAAGCTGCATACAGAACTATTGATTAGTCCATTGACTAGTCTTCTACTCTAGTTCTCCAACATTAGTAGCATTCACACACATGGTATTGCTGCATGAGGTCAGTGGATGTTCTTTGGAGGAGGTCCTCGAATCGATAATTACCTCCAGATACACAAAGGCTGCTGGCCTTGCAGTTATACCATCTTCTAGTGCGACCGATTTTAAATATGTGAGCCGTTATATTTGAAAGTGGTATAAGTCCACTTTTGGAAAACAATTAGTTAATGGTAGTCTTAGTTAGATATTGACATCCTCTTTTTATATGGGTACTGTTAATCAAAGAATCAGTGGTTTACGATATCCTCATAAACATATATAGCAAAGATACCGCAAACATTTTTCTATCAAACCTTAATGGAAGAAAATGCGTAATTTAAAGTTGTTTTTATTTGGAAAGCAAGGAAGGCCTACAGATTTGAGCAAAATTGCTTTGTTTTGCACTCAATAACACTTCAAGACCTATAACAAGAGAAAAGTATAGAGATAATATCTTTACTTCTACTACTTTACTACGTTAGTGTAAAAGAGAAATAAATGTGTTGCTATTACTTCTCTCAATATTATAACTTATGAATTCATTACAATACAAAAATTTGCGTAAAAAACTGTATTTCTAAAATGAGAACTTTAATTAAAACAGAAATTTAATATGTTATTATTTATATTTTCCATATTATGTTATAAGACCATTTGTAGCTTAAGAAATCGCTTATTTTCTTTAACATTTTTATTCTTTATTTTTGCGTAGCAAAATTTAACAATTTTATAATTTAAAAAACATTCCCAGAAGTGATTAACGTTTGCCAATATTTTTATGCGGATTGAAACGCAAACCCTTTAATATCTGAATGTATCAATAAATGGACTTATACCACTTTCAAAAACAACGGCTCATGTTTTGACGTATACTTTTACATTGTGGTTTGTTATCTCTGGGACAGTAACCCTTTTTTCGTGTCATTTGATATTTCGTCCATAATTTTGGTGCCACTGCTTTCTTTAAGTAAGACCTGCATAAGTGAACAAACAGCTCAGGTATTCAGGGTTATCGTGAATAAATTTTCCCTCTGAATGTTTCCTCCGAACAAAAATTAGGTACTTTCAAAAATAGGGAAAAAATTCATCGGGAAAAAATTAAATATCGCGATTGCGTTGAAAATTTTCTTGAATTATCATTCATGATACCTATTTCCTTTCCGCGGAATTAATTCCTCTTTTTTGAAGATACTTAATTTTTGTTCGGGGGAAAAATTCCGAGGGAAAATTTATTCACGATAACCCCGATTGTCTTATTTGTAAGATTTATTTTGGTATATCGTCCGACCCCGTCATATTTTTGTCTTCGAATCTGCTACATAGATCTAAGAGCCTGTCTATGGTGCACAACGTCTCGATTGTAGGTTTTATGTCACCCTGATTTCCTCTTCAATGAACTGAGATGATTTGCGGCATTAGAAAATTACATGTGGTGGTGGTGTACTGTAATTCTCAAGTTTTCCGGAACCACCTTGCACTTATTTTTTCATCGACTTATGTCTGCTGGAGAATTTTCATATTCGATAGCACGTACTGCATTATTCTGATTTTTCGTCATCACATAGGCGAGATTGCAAGTCCGGAAGTATTTTGGACATAACTATAAAAACTCTAAACTGGGTCAAGCACAGCATATTGTGGGACTCTTTACATTCATTATCGACAGGTATCTACGTGTATTTCTATCGATGGTGAGATGAAGTAGTTGACGAAGCATAATAACGACGACATGCGCCGCAAGAATTTTTAAAGTATTTTGCGAAAAATTTTCAAACAACTCCCTTAGCTATCTCACATGGAGGTGCACACTCAAAATACTCAAAGAATTCCTTTAAATATTTTCCCATTTCCATCTAAAAGTCTTCATCTTCTGTCTATTCCGACCAATCGAACTAAATCAATTCTTATCACAGTCACCCCTCATTAAAGTAATTCGCTCCAGTGCCCACAAACGCGAGCTTCCTCACTAACCAAGAGACCGAGAAATGCTTAACAATTTTTTTATTGACGCCTAACGCATTTAACATTCAACAGTTAACCGGTGTCAATACCACTTAGGGCATATCCACCTCTATCAACCCACCCATCCCACTTTAAATACTCACTCTGTTAACCTTCTGTTAACTCACTGTATACTGCTACTCCTATATGTTTGAGTGGAGTGAAACTCTTGGATTTTTGGTTCAACATCGGTTTTACGTTTTACTATTCGTGCCTCTCAGTGAAGGTGGTTTGGTAACTAAAGTATCTACATGTGGTTTTCTGGTCTGGTCTTTTTTTCCACTCAATTCCGAATGGCAACAGCCATCAAGCACCTGTGGTAGATGGTTGAAGGTGGCACAAAATTCAGTGCATCGGTGTCTCTTGAATGAAATTGTTGGTTCGACCGGGTCGACAAAAAAAGAAACAAATTCCGAAAAACGGCAAAAAAAATTGTTTATTTATTTTTTTATAATACAAGTCCCGCAAAGATACGTGCAGTAGATTAAAAAAAAGTATCTAACGACTTTTGCCAGCACGACATTACACTACACACAGATACACGAACGGAATTTCATGGTACGAACGTGATAGATTGTTAAATGTAGTGATTTATATATTTTTTAAATGAAAGGAAAAGTGATGCGAAAATTTTTAAAAATAAATAAAAATTGTTAAACATAAAAAAAATAGTAGCAACGCGTGTGTATATTTAAAAAAAAATTAAATTCATGATGTGTTTTAATATCTTCTTTTAGAGCTAAGCCAACAATTCGACAAATTTTTTTGGATAACAAAAAAGTAGAGAACTTCAAAAACACCATCGAAACGAGAAAGAAAAAGATTTCAAAAAAGTTCTTCAAATTCAAATCGGTTTTGAGAGGCGAAACGATAGAGATTGTTACAAAAATGCTTCCGGTAAGTGTGTTACTTCCGAGACACGAGAAATGAATCCTTTTTTGTATCTTAAGTGCTACTAACCTAAAAGACGGTGTTATACAATACTGCAATCGCTCCATTTGGATGCCATTAAGACACTTGAGGATTGAAGTTGTTATTGTTTCATTTTTGGTCCGTTGGATTGGAGGTAGATGGGTTTTTGCGCGCTTTAGTGAGGTACCTCTTTGTGAGTGATGCTGCAAGGTTTTTATATAGGCGAGTTGCTATTGCTAGTCTAGAGTGCAAAACTACTTTCATTTTCCATTTGTGTGTGCGATTCGAGTTAATTTATATATTTCACTTCTGTTTCGCATGTGGTTTTGGATTTATTTTTATTTTTTCTCCAAGTCTGGTTGGATTTATCAATCTTGGAGATCATGTGAAACCAGTTTGTGCGTAAAATTGGTAGTAGAAAAGAAAATTTATCTTGAAAAAAAGTGTATTAGTCCCGTGAGCAGTCTCAGCAATTTGAGAGGGTGGCTGATTTTATTGTTGACGATAATTAGCGAGTAATTGAATGTTGGCCTAGTTTGGAAAACAAAGATTAAGCGTGATTTATCAATTTTTGAATGAGTCTTTGGAAGGAATTATGGTTTTATTGAAAAGAGTACAAGAGACTTGGATGACATTCATGCCATTTAATGATTTTCAGATTTAAGAAAAATGTTCAATGTTCAGCAATAATTACAGAGCATGCGTGACAGTTTTGTTTTCGGCAGAAAATATCAACATGATAGTACTACTTGTCTAACATAAGGAGGATAGGATACCATTAATGGTATCTTAACTACCTATACGGTCGAAGTTGAATGGTGTAATTAGAGTGGAGTTACTCTGTATAATCAATGTGCTCCGTTTTCACTTTTGTTTTCCATTAATTTCTTACTCTAAGACTTTTTAGTGATATTTATAATACTGTCCGTTCAAACTTAAATATACGACTGTCGAATGTTTTCTAGGTGGGTCGAAATGAAGCAGTCTCACTGAGTACCTTTAGCAACTTAAAAAAAAACTCTAAGATGGTGAGTTCTGACTAAAGTTGGACAGTTTTATCTGCCTTACGTCCTTCTTCGTAAGATCTAGAACTTTATAATTTGGAGAACATATTCATGAACTCCATCACGTTGTCATAACCTATTCTTATTTTGTTTACCTATACTTATTTGGTAATTGAGAAAATTTGTCAAAAGATTTTTAACATTTGTTCTGGCGCCGTAACGTAAGTGGTAAGTATGTCGGATCACTGCGCGTAAGGTTCCAAGTTCGAATTCCGGAATATACCAAAAACTTTTTTCACGTTTCTACCTCCCGCGAACGTCTGAAAAACATCCGAGAGTATTGTTGTTTCGAAAAAGTTTCTCAAAACAAATTGTCCTTCAGATACGGCACTAAACTGTAGGGTCCCTTCCATTCGTGTAAAAAATATAACGCACACAACATGAGTGGTTGCGAGAAGCTGGGCCCTGGTACTTAAAAAGCTGTTGCGCCAAATATTATATTTTTTTGTTGGTCTTACGAAAGGATAGCCTTGCGAAGAAGGATGCGGATTTCAAAACACGAAATCGAACAAGTGTTTTCCACTGTTTTCTTGTTCGCTCCAACTCGTGAGGAAACTCGTTTTCCTATTGTTCCTATTCTTTACTTGTCTTATTGAATTAAGGTGAAATACTTAATGAAAGAGGGAAATGTGCAGCAAGCTTCTTGGAGCGCTAAGGAGTTTCGTAGGCTGAAGTTTATTTACTCCAATTTGGGTAAAAAGAAAAACTTCCCTCTGTTTGTGAGTTTCCCGACTTTAAAAAATCCACTAATTTGGAAGAGTTTCCTCGGAACCGAAATCTTTATTTACATTATTTGCGAATTTGTTTACCATTCAAGTACGTCTTATTTTATTCCACAAAATTTTGAAGTTTATCCCACTGATGTCTGAGAAGATGAAATACAGACATTTAGCGTTTCTATTACACATACTCGTATATCATTGAATATCGTCAGATTCCTCTGTGTAGCAGGAGAAACTAATGGTAACCAGAATACTCTAGAAAGATCTCTAGATCTAGTCCAGCTGCCATCGATTTTCGTAATCATATTTTCTTATTATGCTTGTCCAGGACTTTCCTCAGGTTGGGTGTTTGAGCACAAACAGGAATTTAGCCGTGACTTCTCAGTCATTTTTTCCAATTTTTTTTTGGAAGTAAAACTTCTTTAGCGAGACTATAGCGAACCGGAATGACCTCGACACAAAAACCAAACATGAAACGATCAACCACGCTCGTCCGATCATTGAAATCAAGCAGCCTCGGGCGCGGTTGGTATTTATCTAGATGGTGAACTGCTTAGGAACATTGGTTGTTTTTCACATTTTATTATTATTGTTTCTCTTTTTCGTTTTATAAGTTCATGTACATCATGTACATCTATACAGATTTTACAAAAGCTTTTGATGGAGCATACATGCATCACACTTTACTTTTAGCTAAGCTTAAATCATTGGGTTTTCACTTTTTAGTGCTAAGGTGGTTTTCCAATTATCTACGTGATAAAAGGCAATTGGTAAAGGTGGACAATTTTACATCTCGCGTAAAAAAAGTAACTTCTGACGTCCCACAAAGTACTCATCTCGGCCATCATCTGGAAAGTGAAAGGCCAGAACTAGCGTGCATATGCATGTGAGAGCAATGAGTAGATGTATAAGAGATAGATGGATGTGTAGCGCATGCCATTAAGTCAACTGCGAGTTAAGGTCGGTGTCGATTACTACGTTTACATGCCGGGTTCAATCCCGATTCAATTTGGTTCAATTGCCATATGAGCACAGATCGGATTGAAATAGATTGATTCGATTCGTTCACAAAGTTTTCTGGGATCGAGTTGAGATTTTGTATATAAACGCGAATCGAAAGATCGAGTTTGACAGATAGAGAAAAAAGAGAGGGTAGGGAAAGAAAAGGAGCTTCACGTACAGGGGAAAAAGTGTCCAACTCAATCCTCTTTCATTAATCCGATCTCAATCCGGTCATGTAAACTTAGATGTATCAGCTGTTGTGTGCTCTGTGCGCATGTACGATTTATGCGTTTAAATAATACGTTTTATTAAACTGAAGGTTCACTTCAACCATATGTTCATGTGGGTGAGGCACAGATGATGTATGTATAAGAAGATCACACTCAGGATGAGACACCATGAGGCTTTTATTAACACTTAACTAGTAATGCTGTAGATGCTTTAAGTACTTCTTATTCCTTATTTTAAGATAATTAATAATGATTGTTCTTGTACAAATAATAAAGCGTGAAGCTAAACTGGTGTAACCAAGTACATATGTAGGCTATAGCTACGATTCCACAGTTTGACAAAAAAAAATGCCACAAATTCGAGTCAAAAAACTGTTTGACGCTTTGCGTCCAAACGGTCTATTAGACTGTTTGATACATTTTTTGAAAGTTTAAAACATTTGTTTGGTCTCACACAAAGTCAAACACTATGGTGTCAAATGATTTGTTTTCGGTTTCGATCTATATTACACTATTTGCCACTACTTCGACATTATCTGAAAATTGTTTGAGAACTTATTTTATAAATCAATTCCCGCGAGGAGAAATTTACATAAATTTCTTAAATAGGTTTCAATCATCTCAAAATGGATAGGGAACAGATTCTAAAGTTAAAAATTAAGAAGAGGTGGCTCTCTGCACTCCTGCCGTCGAACAGCAGCTGCCAATTCTTCTCCAGCCTACAATTGTTTGACCCATTTGATAGTTTCCTTTTTCATAAAATGTCTTAAAGTCAAAAGCTGTCAAACGGTTTGATACAGCTATTTCTACCCGCTAACATTGTTTGACATAACGCAAAATTCTCTTTTGCTATCAAATATGGTCAAACGTTTGACACAGCAATTTTGACGATTACACTGCGTGATCGACAAGTGTCAAACGTTTGACATTTTGTCAAACAGTGAAATCGTAGCCTGCCTGATGCTTATTGCACACAATTTCTCAGAAAAATGTTCATTTGATTTGCGTGCAACTTAAGATTGGTGCTAAACTAATTTCCGGCGGTCCTATGCACGGGGGTTGCTGCCGACAAACTGGCTTAAGTAGAGTATCCTTTTATTATTCTCCGCTTGTCTGCCTCTCTTAGGTGATCTTTTGATTGCGCAGCACCACCGTACTAACAGCTACACCTGCAGTGTAGAGTGTCGTACTGTCTTTAGAAAATACATTCGCATGTAATTGCGCTTTGGGATGTAAAAAACAAATTTGTAGATCAGCTGTCAAAGCAGCACTTTAGTTTTACTGCCACACGCAATGACTGCCAATTGCGTCATTGGTATTAGACCAAATCTAATTATTCAAGATGAAAATTAACTTTTTTTAAAAATGAAGTTGGTATCTACTCGAATTTGCTTTTCAAAATTCTCTCTGTTCACTCGAAGTACCTAGTTATCATGTTCTTAACATTGGTCAACATTCAGAGTGAATGCCAGTTTGGTAGCTTAGGCTATATTTGGTAGCTGCATGCACCAAGGTATAGGCACACTTAGACAAAAATAGATCCAATGTAATACCATAAGAATCTAGGTATTCTCCAAAACTAGCTGACGAAAGAGCCGAAGTTAAATAAGAATCACTCGGGGTACCTGACTTTCCGTTCCGCGGATCACCGAACTTGTTGTTGGGTGAATCTGAGGGCTTTATTGATGTCCATGCAAAGCTGATCTGTGTATGCTCCCTAGATAGTTGCGGTGTACAGCTGTATTTAAAACCGTTCGCCAGACGATCACGACATACGTCGGTATTGGTGTGCTAACGGATAAGTAGAGCCAGTATCTGCGAGGTTGTAGATCCCACTTAAAAAAAAAAAAAATAAAAATACCTAACTAGACTGATACTGCGAACGAAAATATCTGTTGTGTCACGGGTGCATATAAGTCTAAGATTCTAACTACCTCCTTTATGAAGGTAATTAACTCCTTATTAGAGGGCTTGCCTTAACTGCACGAGTATCAGTGACTGTCTGTTATAGTAACGCCGTCTTAAAGAGCGTAGTGTTGGACATTCTAAGAGAATATGCTCGGATCATTCTTTCTACTCCCGAGAGACGCAGCGCTGTGGTGGTATCTCAGCCCACCCCAGCAGCCTCCTGATACAACCTTGGTTGAGTTGACCCCCCTTAGAAGTAGTGCCTCTAAAGAGAGAGTCCAATTAGCACTAACGTGTCGGTTTGGTAATTAAATTACAATCTTTATTCCTGCAGCGGTAGAGAGCTGTAGTGGCTTTCTTAACGTGTACCGGAATGTTTGATATTCAGCTAAAACAAATTTTTATTTAAAATACGATCCACATATTTAACTTTATCTGAAAACGAAAGGTTGGCAACACACAGTTTTGAAGGTTCAATGTGATGAAGCACTTAGCACTTCAGTAACTTCTTAAAAGTTTTTAGAACTTTGTTTTAAAAGTAACAATTTTGATATTCGCATAAAAAAGTTTAATTAAAGTTCATCCATTATCTCCCGTTATACGAAATAAAACAAATTTCGTAAACAAAATCCTGTTTAACTCGCGATCTTGACCCATAAAAGTTATTGCATCAATATGGCATTCCAATGCTGTACACCAGACTATAATTTAGTTGGAATGAAATCGTTAAAATCACCTGCAGTAATTCGGTCAATAATTACCAATCAAGTACCTGCAAGGACGTCTTGAAAAAATCCACAAAAAAGATACACCAAACAACCGGCTTTCAGAGTCACCGCCTCTCCATCTCTTCTCTTTAAGATCATTAAATGTAATTCGTAAGCATACCACAGAATAAAAAAAAATGAATAGATACTCTTGGGATTTATTTTGTATTTTTAATTAAAAATATTTGTCATTGAATTTCGTTGTTATCGTCGTGATTTTCCTCTTCTTTTCCAATGTGCCTCGGGCATCTTGGACACAATTTTGCAGCTAATGAAAAAGAAAATAAAGAAGTATCTTTCAGATACACCAATTCTTTTGAAACCGAATCGACCAAGAGACATTGCTAATTATTTCTTCTGCAATATTATGTACTTAAGTAAAAAAAAAAAACAACAATTTGTTACAATTAAATGCTACGGCCGCCTTAGGTAATTCAATTGAAATTGTAATGAAACCTGATTAAGTGTGCCATTCGGGCCGACGATAAAGTGAATTAATTACACTCGGGTTCATTTTGAGGTTAATTTGAGGATACTTTTAGTCGCGTGCTGCTGAAGTCGATTAAAATTTCATAACAGCGGAAGTTGAATAAGTGTAGGAAATGGAGCAGTCAATTGAAATATTGCTATTCAAATTTAGAAATATTTTCAAACTTTAAAATTATGCAAATATGCATGATCATAGATCATGATTCAATTCCGTCATGCGATTCTAATAACACATTATTGTTGTCTTTTACTATTTCTTATTTCATCGCCTGAAACTGATTTAAAAACTGGAAATTCAAGTCAAGAAATTTTCATTATTTATGCAAAACCAATCTGAAACAATTTTAATTTAGATCTGAGAAAGTTAATTTGAAATTGCATGAAAATAATAAAATAAAATAATATTCAAAGCCGAATATAGATTCTTGTAATTCAAAATTGTTGCAATTAAGGTTTAAAGTTTTATTCGAAAACTCACTTAAAGTACGTTTCCACCAAACCGAAATCCGAAATTTCAAAGAACAGAACTTATAATCCCACTAAGATATTTCCTCCGAAAGTAAACGGAATTTAGTTGACATTAGCTGTCAAACCTGGATCATACTTTATATTCTCTTGTGAAATCGTTGTGGTTTGTTGTAGAAGAAAATGGTTCACCAAGATTTTTATTGAAAATGAGTGTAAACCATTTAAAAAGTCCAATAAAAACATTTAACAGAGCAACTGATTTTGACAGCTGAATTTATTTAAGGATGTGTTTGTTTTAATAAACGGATTTAATATAAATCCCGGATTTCGAAATCTGAAAAATGTGTGGGGAAATATGAAGGATTTGAGTTGGTTTGGACGAAAGCTCGGATTTTAGCTCGATTTAAATGTATTATACTATTACGGATGAAAGAGCATCGTTTGTCCGATCCGTAAGAAAGGAGACTCAACTGCGCCAATTATAGAGGTATTAGTCTCCTCAACATCGCATATACCATAAGGTCTTTTCCGCGATATTATGTGAACGCCTGAAACCCGTTATAAACAGCCTGATTGGCCCCTACCAGTGCGTTTTCAGGCCAGGAAAGTCCACCATCGATCAAATCTTCACACTTCGGCAGATGATGGAGAAAATCCAAGAAGTCCAAATCGATACTCACAATCTCTTTATTGATTGCAAGGCCGCCTATGATAGCATCTATAGAGAAAAGCTTTATAGAGCCATGTCTCGTTTTGACATCCCTGCCAAACTTGTTCGTCTGTGCAGGATGATGATGGAGAACTCGCTGCTCCATCAAGGTCGGTAATTACCTCACCGAGACCTTTGATGCCAAAAAAAATGTTTTAGATAAGGTGATGCGCTGTCATGTGACTTCTTTAATATTGTACCTGAACCGATTGTGCGGAACTCACAAGCCAACACCGGATGCACAATCTATCACAAGTCTGTACAAATGCTTGCATACGCCGACGATATTGAAATAATTGGAAGAACTCGGCGGGATGTAACCGGTGCGTTTGCAAGCATTGAAGCAGAAACGGCCAAAATGGGTTTAGAGATAAACGAGGGCAAAGCCAAGTATACATATGTATGTTGTCAACAAGAGGGGATAATCAATATAGACGAATTGGACAGAACATCATAGTGGGGATATAACTTTGTCTATCTTGGGTCTGTTATAAACTCTAAAAACAACATCAGCGCAGAAATCAAGCGAAGAATAACTCTTGCCAATCGCTGTTTTTTTGGGCTTATAAGGCAATTCAACAGTAAAGATCTACCTCGATCATCCCAGTCCTGCTTTACTGCGCTGGAACATGGACTTTATTAAAGGTTAGGTTAGGTTAGATTAGGTTGGCTGTCCACACGAGAGTGCAGACATACTTAGACCAGTGAAGGTCCTTTGTGATACCATGGATCAACCATTAGGCCAGTCAGGGACTAATAAAACCAACCGGAGCTTCTGATAAAGCGATGGATGCTCATGACGTCTAAGGACGCCAGATCGCCGAGGTCGTCAAGGAAGGGGGACCCTAGATGGAGCATTATTTTATGCGACAGGGCTGGACAAGTGCATAGGAGGTGAAGGATGGTTTCCTCCTCCTCCTCATCTCTACAGATTCTGCAGAAGTCATTGGAGAAGAGGCCAAGTCTGATAAAGCGATGGATGCTTATGACGTCTAAGGACGCCAGATCGCCAAGGTCGTCAAGGAAGGGGGACCCTAGATGGAGCATTCTTTTATGCGACAGGGCTGGATAAGTGAATAGGAGGTGAAGGATGGTTTCCTCCTCCTCCCCGCCCCTACAGATTCTGCAGAAGTCATTGGAGAAGAGGCCAATGACTTTGGCATGTTGGCCTATAAAACAGTGTCCAGTGAGAACACCGACAACGCAGCTAATTTGTGTTCGCTTTAAGTTGACCAGCTCGGCACTACGTTTTTGATCCAGCTTAGGCCAGATCTGTCTCGAAATGTGACAGATTGAGCGGTTTTTCCATCTGAGTTTGGTCGTGCTAATAGCGTTCAGCTTTAGTAGATACTTACAAGTAACGATGGGCATACCCAGGCAGAATCCTATTAGGCAGAATCCTTAGAGTGGTACCCTGTATGGCGAGCTCGTCAGCCCTGCAGTTTCCTGGAATGTCCGTGTGGCCCAGCACCCAGCATAGGTGAATGTTGAACTGACTTTATTAAAAGAGGATGAAGATATCCTTGTTTGCTTCGAGAGAAAAATTTTTCGTAAGATATTCGGTCCAGTTTGCGTTGACGAGTTTTGGAGGAGAAGATTCAATAACGACCTATAGGAGCTGTATAGCGACACCAACCTAGTCAAAAAACTGCGTATTGGACGTTTGAGATGACTAGGACATGTAAAGCGAATGGACATCAACGCTGTGGCCCACAGAGTCTTCGAATCTAACCCGAGGGACGACGCAGTAGAGGGCCTCTTGTCGGTTGAGGCCCAGGTTCATCCCGACCTGTAGCGCCACTTAAGTAAATAAGTAAGGATGAAAGAGGCTAAGAAAGACTATAGGTGAATTTTTTTTAAAACTTTTATTTTTATTTTTGTTTGTTCGTAATAATATTAACAAAACATAAAGTCAGAGTAGCTAAAGCGACTCACTTAATGTATCCACTATTAAGAACCTAGACACCTGACTTTTGGCTGATCGAAGAATTTCAAATCTGATTTCGGACTTTAATTCTGCATTAATTTAATATATTAATGCTAAGAACTGATTCGGGTCCTCTTACAGATCTTACGTGTTTTATTCTTCATTGTGAATACTATTAGGAATCTTATCCAAATGTAATAATTTTGTTTTTATTTTACGAGTTAATGCCATTAAATTTGATTTATGTAAAAGCTAGAAGTACTTAAAACTAAAGTTTCTATTATTTAATACATTTAATTTTTTTTATCGTTTGCTAAGAGTAATTAATGTTTATTAAAAGCAATGAGTTTAAGAAACTTACACCAATGACTTTTGACAAATACGGAGAATTTGAACTCCGATTTGAAATTTTCAGTTTTTCATCAACTTAATATTTTCAAGTTAAGGAAAACCGAAGATCCTCTTAAATTCTTTCTTCTTACGAGTACATTTCATGTTAATGGTAACAGACCAGGTGAATTCAATGGCTTATTAATTTAAATTTTTTGGGTTATTTTCATAAAATTAAAGTTCTACCACAGGACATAAGGTAGTATAAATTATTGATAAAAGCTTGGGCGCCGTGGCGTAAGTGGTTAGTGTGTCGGATCACTACGCATGAGGTTCCAAGTTCGAATCCCAGAAAACACCAAAAAAGTTTTTTCACGGTCCCACCTCTCGCGAGCGTCTGACAAACATCCACGAAAAAGCTGTAGGTCCCTTCCATTCGTGTGAAAAATAAAACGCACACAACATGAGTGGTTGCGAGAAGCTAGGCCCTGGCACTTTAAAGAGCTGTTGCGCCAAATATTTGTATTTGATGAAAGCTTTTCGATAAACCAGAGCGTACTGATTAAGTCTAAGCAAATTAAACGTACAAACGCAAAACATACAAAAAAAAATATAAAAAAAAAATTGGAGAATTGTGACCTTTTTGGGGACCGCTACAAGGGTACTTTATGATTATTGAGGTAAAAAACCTACCCCGGTAGGTATTTTGCCTTAATTGGCCCTATCTTAAAAAGCTCCAGTCTACAAAAAAAATAAATATGCTAGACAAAATAAAAATATTTAAAAGATAAATGATTAATTTTATTAATGGCAACAACTCACTCCCACCAAAAATGACGCAATATATCACATCATCTCAGTTTATGCTCTTCAATCTGAAGTCTTTAGAATTTATACAAATATTTCTGGATCTACGAATCTTGTTATAAGTTTTTGGATGCATGCACTCTTGATACCAATTTTCATATATTTGTTGTATTTGTGTTTGTCCCAGTGGCATAGTATTATAAATACGATAAATACAAATTAAGTTTTCTAAAAACAAATGTGCTTTATAAACGCTCTTTTTATTCCCTCTTGCGTATGCGTACTATTTTTATAAATATTTTTTTCTTCTTCCATTTAAATTGCAAAATGATAAATTTCGTATTGGCAACATTCTGCAAATTTAAAGCCTATTTAGTTATTATCAAAACAACACTTCAGTGTGCCATCCAACAATGCGGATCCGCAAAATGATCCAATTTTCGCCACTATGTCACTAGTATCTGAGAGTCGCACTTGGCGCACACAAGCTCTCTCATACACACACATGCCCAGTGAAAATAAGAAAGGTAGAGTAAAAGTATCGAATGTGAAATTTCTTTTCAATTCGAGTCCATAAATTAAATGTTTGGTAAATTTTTTCGTTTGGTTGTGGTCACTTCAATTTGGTATTTACCTATACATTTATTTATTTGTTGACGTATTTACTTTACATAGAAAAACAAAAAAAAAACAAAACACAATTATTCGTGACTGCGTCTCGTCTTCACTTTCATTTTATTACTTATGGTGCCGGCTTTCATTTTACGTTGACAACTTTGTATTTTCTTGTTCTCTCATATTTATCTATGGAAATCTAAGCAGATATTATAAATCATTTATGCTTATGGTTACATTTAATTCACTAATTGATACAGCCACGAAGCTGTTGAGATGGAGTTGATTGGATTATTTGGTGAACTAAATTTGTTCGATCTACTTATAGATATGGATGCAAATGTGAATGAAAGTTATAAATAATATGGTAATATTTTTTCTGCTGATTATCAGTAATATAGTTGTGTAATATCTTGTATATTTAAATAAATTATAGATTCGATAACATGTTATGCTTTGTTAAGTAATTTGGGAAGAAAACGTACAATATACAAATGCAAACTTTATTACGATGCATAGCTTGTTGGCTTCATAGATTTAAAAAGAATAACTTTGCGGGGCGGTTTAATTACAGCATCGTTTCTAGGCCAAAACTCAATTATTTAGACGAAGGAAGCTTAAAAAGTGCCATGGTTTTCATTGGGCTAAAAAGCCACTTATGTACCATACTATACTTTAATCATACGCAGTATATAGCGCTCGAGCCTGGGCACTACACGTAATAAGTAATGCTTTTGGTGCATTCTCTGACGTTTAAATAAAACAAAAGAATAACTACAGATTTATGTATTATATACATATATTACCGAATTAGGAAGGAGCAAGTAAATGTTACTGTGGGCGCCGTGGTGTAAGTGGTTCCATGTTCGAATCCCAGAAAACACCAAAAAGTTTTTTCGCGGTCCCAGCTCTCGCGAACGTCTAGAAAACATCCGAGAGTATTGTTGTCTCGAGAAAGCTTCTCAAAACCAATCGCCCTTCAGAAACGGCACTAAACTGTAGGCCCCTTCCATTCGTGTGAAAGAATATAACGCTCACAACATGAGTGGTTGCGAGAAGCTAGACCCTGGTACTTAAAGAGCTGTTGTGCCAAGAATTTATTTTTTTTTTAACTGGCCAGGCAGTGTTTATGATGCTCGCGAACTACATAATAGCTTATTATATCATAAAATGGAAGGCGGGTGGCGGCCTTTTCCAAACACTGCGCCTATGAGATGGCGCATAACCTTTGACAATATGGCTTATGCCGCCTTCAAATTTAAACTCTGGCAGCGCATTTATAGTTCGGTACAACATATTTAAGTGTTGCGTTACTTTATGCAATATTTTTCGTTATCATATTAATGAAGTTAATACTCGTATTTATGAAGTTCTGGCTGCCGAGAATCCTCAAAGAGAAGAGAAATCCGCATCTGAAAATATTTTTCCAGCACGATCCCGAGAAGCTCAACGAAGACAACAACAACATTTTCCCGAATTTTCGTCAAAACCTCAATTTTTTTTATCAACTCTTTCTTTGCTCATTGCGGTCCCACTGCTTACTTCTTTCTTGATGAACACTTGAAAACTGTACGTCACCAAGTAGAGGGAGGTTTCCGTTTCCAACATCTGTACGGTTGCTACAAACCTCTGGTGGTATCCTTTTTGTAAAAAAAATTGAATCACACAGCTCACGCCAACGCACTTGCTTTTGAAATTCTACTTCATTGATTGCAGAAGTAACTTCATGAATGCATCGTCATACTATCATTTTGCTGACACCATGCATATCATCTATAGTATGTTATTGGGATCCCGAACCAAACCAATGCAAGGCAATGAACATTTTTTTCTTTAACACTCATCGCTTTACTTTTATTAGTGGCGACCGTAACTTATTCGAAAGTCGTTCAACAAGATATTCGATAATGGATTTTTATACAATTATATTAAATAATAAAATAAATTTTTCGGAAAGCAAGTGGTGTTCAATTTCAAAGTTTATCCTCTCTTTTTAAATTTTAATTTAATTTTGAAAATCATTGTCACTGTCCGAGTCTGAATCAAAATAGTACATATTGTTTTTTCGTTTCTTAATAGCTATTTAATTTAAAGACGCACAAGAACCTACATACTTTTCAAATTTATTAGACAGAATGATAGCTTTTTTTCTTCGCACAAATCTTAAATCACCTATAGGACTTGATCAATGAGTGAAGTTCAACATTTTTCTACAGTTGTAGCTTCCAGTTACAGAAAGAGGGAAATCACTAGATATCCCACTTATTGTATTACCCATAAGTCATAACACTTGTAGAAATGCCAGTCGTGTATTGTGTTACACAGTTGTTCCATACTTGTATAATTTCGCTTGTACTTCTAGCACTTGTTGTATTGTGCTATAGGCTCTTGGACCTGCAGCGGAAAAACAACCCTTAACCATCACTGATCCACCACCGTATTTGACAGTTAGACGTAAGTTCTTCAGATGAACCTCTTCATTTCGCTTTACCCAAACATAAGTATTTGCATTAGATGTTTTTTTAATAATAAAAG
Source organism: Brachypalpus laphriformis (assembly GCA_945910035.1). NCBI lineage: Eukaryota > Metazoa > Arthropoda > Insecta > Diptera > Syrphidae > Brachypalpus > Brachypalpus laphriformis. The sequence continues at coordinate 45,097,345 of OX246753.1, forward strand.
TAAATTTAACAATTTTTATATGATATGGCTCACAAGAGCCGTTTTATTGACGCTACTGGATACTAGACATCAGCTTACTTATGATTACACTTACTTACTTACTTAGATGGCACTACGGTCCGGGGTGGACCTGGGCCTCAACCAACAAACCTCTCCAGCTAGCACGATTACGAGCCAGCTGCCTCCAGTTGCGCACGCCAAGTTGGTTGGGGTCCCCCTCCACTTGTTTGCGCCACCTACCGCGAGGTCGTCCTCTACTGCGTCGTCCATCCGGGGTGGATTCGAAAACTTTCTTAGCGGGAACGTTGGGCTCCATCCGCTCTAAATGACCCAGCCATCTTAGTCGCTGTATGTGAACTCTTCTGGCTAAGTCTATGTCCTTGTACATGCCGTATAGCTCGGCATTGTACCTTCTCCTCCACTCACCGTCTATGCAGACGGGACCAAAGATCGCTCGAAGAACTTTTCTCTCGAAATAACCAAGGGCATCCTCATCCGGTTTTGTCAAAGCCCATGCCTCTGCGCCATACAGCAGGACTGGGATGATTAGTGTCTTATAAAGAGTTACCTTAGTAGTTCGAGATAGGGCTTTGCTACTCAATTGCCGTTTTAGGCCATAGAAACAACGATTGGCAAGAGTAATTCTTCGTGTGATTTCCCTACTGATGTCATTTGCGGAGTTCACCATAGAGCCTAGGTAGACAAAATCCTTTACTACCTCAAAATTATATCTGTCTATTGTGGCGTTCTGTCCAAGATGCCGATGTTGGATGTCCTTTTTTGTAGACAGCATATACCATATTTTGTTTTGCTTTCATTGACCGCTAGACCCATCTTTGCTGCCTCGATCTCAATACTCGTAAATGCCCCATTGACTGCCCGCTGAGTTCTTCCGATTATGTCAATGTCATCGGCATAAGCGAGTAGTTGTACAGACTTGTAAAAGATTGTACCTCCGGTGTTGGCTTGTGAGTTTCGTACAATTCTCTCAAGTACTATATTAAAGAGATGGCATGATAGCGCGTCACCTTGTCTAAGACCTTTCCTGACATCGAACGGTTCGGTGATGTTCTTACCGACTTTGATGGAGCAGCGAGAGTTCTCCATCGTCATTCTGCACAAACGGACGAGCTTGGCAGGGATGCCAAGACTAGACATGGCTCTGTATAACTCGTCTCTATACACGCCATCATAGGCAACTTTGAAATCGATAAAGAGGTGGTGCGTATCGATTTTGTATTCAGGGGTTTTTTCCAAGATCTTTCCCGGCCTGAAATCGCACTGATAAGGACCTATCAGGTTGTTGACGATCGGTTTTGGGCGTTCACATAATACGGCAGACAGGATTTTATATGCGATGTTGAGGAGACTTATACCTCTGTAATTGGCGCAGTTCAGAGGGTCTCCTTTCTTCAGGATCGGGCAAACGATGCTGAGGTTCCATTCATCTGGCATACTTTCGTCCGACCAGATTTTACAGATGAGCTGGTGCAGGCTCCTTACCAACTCATCTCCTCCTGCATTGAAAAGTTCAGCGGCAAGGCCGTCGGCCTTATGAATACAAATCCGCTGTTTAAGTAGCTGTTTGGTTGTACCAATGTAACAAGGGACATTCGTTGACATTATAGATGATATCTTTTCCTGCTGAAAATGGATGCAAGCGTTGTGATGGATTTATATGCTATATTGGCATTCTTGGTATTGTTGGTGATCGTCTGTTTAAAACCTGAATCTGAAAAAAGATGATATGGTGACATACATAATTTAGAAAGACAGAGTGCTCGACAATATTATATAGTTCTGTCTTAAACCATTCCTAGTTAAATCACGGGCATTCTCTTTTTCGGTCGTGTGCCCGGGTAGAATTTGATTTGAGTTGAAAAACTTAAGGGCTGCCTGACAATACTGATCTTTCATTATCTTTTATAAGGAGTGTCGCCCTCAAATTTTTAAACCATCCACGAAGACAGATATGTATGTGACTCGAGTTAATAATCATTCCGTTCACCAACCACCTACTGAGAGGGATTTTATTTGAAACCTTGTTTTTGCAACGGAGTGCAAAAAGAGTGTGGTGATAAAAGGCACCACTTAGCCTATGCAAACCAGAGTGCGCGCCTGGCACAATTCCAACTCTGAGGTTATGGGTCTCAGTTTTGGGCTGAATTTTGAAAAAATGTAAGAGGATCCATGTTCATGAAATCAGGAGTTCGTCCTTTAAATTTCATGAAAGCATTATGTAAATTCCACTCAACTTGTAGGAGGGCTGCAAAGTGGATTCCTTATAATAGTGTGGCTATTTTAGTCTGGCAAAGTCTGTAAACGTCTATGTCGAAATCTCATTGTACCAATAAAAGCGGATGTACCTTTTGAAGAAATACTGAACATAATAAATTTCGTGTTAATGAATCCAAGTCATAAACTAGTGAACATAAATCCGTCAGCTAAAGCTTCTGGCAGCGTACGTGCTATAATTGAGTCTTCAAGGTACAATTATTATTAAAAGCAAAAATTGCACCAATTTCCAGTTCAATAAACCCGACCAAAGATAATTATGAAATTTCGCGGATATTTCCCAGTCGCTATTTTTAGTTTTCCTCTTCTCTTTTGCATTCCCAAATTGAATCCACTATCGGCAGTAGCCACCAGTTATACTGACCATTCCCAATCAAGCGATAAATTTGACGAGAATAATAATGATGATGTGGCCGATGCCACTACCACACCGTTGGCTGCTGATGAAGATGATGATGTTTCCGATCAAATTAATCGGCTAAATGAGTTTAACAATGGCTTAAAATTGTTTTTCCCCCGTGGTCCACAATGCCCAGCGAGAAATAATTTATTTATCGAGAAAAGATATAAATTTTTGCACAATTTAATGCATTACTCCCAGGTGAATTGGAGTGCACCACGCAATCAAATCGAGAGATAAAGTGAAAAATCATGATAATATTTATTTAAATTAATTTAAATTAATTGAAGCATAATTATGTGGGCAATTGAAATGTGGTTCATTGCACATCGAGCTTGGACATTACAAATTAATGGCAGATTTTACGTTACTACCTCCTTAATGAATACAATGGATTTTATTGCTCAATGGAATCGGAAAAAGATTTCATCTCAAATCGAGCTACAGATACGGATGATGATAGAAACGGCTAGTGATGTGCATGATTTCTATTTTTTTAGTCTGCACTCTCCATCTGAGTGCTGCAACATCTCTGACAACAACTGGCATAGAAAAATGAAACTCGTCGAGCAACATTGCATATACCGCACCATATTCCTTTCGATTTCTGCACTGAATCTCCTTAGAAATCGGTGAAACATTGCAATTCAATTTTATGTTGCATCCTTTAGAGTCAGATGCTGATCTCAATCGCCTAACGATGATGATGTAGCAATGAAGACTGAAAGATACATGAGCACAATTAATTAGATGTTTGTATCTGTTGGCTGTCAAGAAGATAGTGAAATGAAAGTTAATTGCTGTCTTTATATGGAGATGCAGAAGGATGAAGTGGCACATTGCTATAATGGAGCACAGTAAGGTCAAACACATTTTCATTAAAGAGCAAACTTGATTTGTGAATGTATCACGAAAGGTTATGAAAATGTCAGTCTACAGGATTTGGGCCTGACCTACTGAAGATCCAGGAATTATGAATGGTATGTGAGTAATTTATTTTGATATGCATAACTAAAGTGAGGTACTTGAATTTAACGCATAACTAGTCAGAAATCCTCGTGACTCGTACAATTACTACCTCAGATACTAAAGCCTTCAGTTCATATTAATCCCCATGTGCTGCTTCCAGTTTTTCAACAAGGCACTTGGTGGGGTATGGAAGTCGATATTCTAGCCATTGGACGTGCTAAAATCACTCATACTTGGTTCCGAATTTACTACATACATACTACCAAACCAAACCATCGTAGAGGAGCCTGGATCTATCCACTATGCTGATGATACCAATATATTAGCTAGTGATATACGGCCAAGCGTGGCCCTTAATAAGATTAAACAAAAACTTCCACATGTTGAAAATTATTTTAAAAAGTGGAGGCTCAAAATCAACACTGATAAATGTGGTCTTACGTGTTTTAGAAATGCCAATGGAAAAGGACATTACCTAGCAGTCAAAGAAAGCAAATCTCTTTCCTTGAAAATAAATGATAGTCTGATACCATTGCGTTGTGAAACTAAGTATCTAGGTTTAAATTTTCATAACCGATTTCTTTTTAATACGCATGCAAGAAAAGTCCTAAATAGGGCAAAAATAGTATCTATGACGTGATTGAAATGGATGAAACCATTACTAAACTCTATGCAAATGGCGGGGAAAACTAAGACACTGATGTATAAGACCCTAATTAGACCCATTCTCACGTACGGCTTTTCAATTTGGTTTACAATTTCTCCAATTGTAGCCAAGGAAATGGAAATTTTGAACGAAAATTGCTGAGATTTTGCTATGGAAAATTCAGAAAAACGGACAAAAAATGATTTTCTAATAAAGTCATATATGAATCAACAAAAGTGACACCTTTAATGATATACCAAATTGAACTTCTCTTAAAAAAGATGGAACGAATCAGTTCACATCCTAACCCACTTGTTAGATCTTTAATTGATTCTAATATCGACCAAAGTGGTAAACGACAACTATTATTTATCTCCCTTAAATCTGCTAAATGACCACTCTATGTCTCTGTTAAGACCAGATGCAAGTAGAAATCTGTCCGTACCATTCTATGAAAAAGCATCTTCCCTAAACTTTCGGGGATGATATCGATTTGAAAAAGAAGACAAGCAACAAATTTATAAACCTTTGTTTAATATGCATAAGATTGTAAATTTTCTTTGGATGGTATAAAATCTATATTTATCTTTAAGAATTTGTATGACTTATGCTCCCTATGTACGTCATTCTATTTCTACTTTTAACATTGATATCTTTTACATAGGGTAACCATTGTATAGTTATAGTTTTATTTGAGTTTTAAGTTCTAGTCATAAGTTAAGAATGCCTCAAAGAGCAAAGTTGCGATTGTATACCGGGAGCAAGTATACACATACAAAATTTATAAATTTATTTTATTGAATGCTAAGTTTAAAAAGTTGAAAACATTGGCGCAAAATTATAGTCATCTGATTTTAAAGAATGTTAGAAGCCACTAACTATCATCTCTTTCACTTTAAAGCCGGTACTTAACCTTGAATTGAATTATAAACAAATTTTGACCTACCTACAACTTGTATCGACCCAAACCCAAAAATTTAATGTTTGAAAACAAAAACACAGTTTAAGAACAATGTAGTATATGAATTTCAGCCGTTGGTTGGCTGAAATTTTAATTTGAAAAAGTGATAAAGAATGGCGGATGTCAGATGGTTAAAAGCCCATCTAAAAGTTAAAAGGTGTTTTTGGTTGATTTAAAGTTAGCACGAGGTGACAACTATAAAGTGAGTTTCATCTCGACTATAAATAGGAAAACACAAATATTGACTTTGTTACGTGCTAAAATCCTTTTAAAGTATACTTTTGCGACTATAATTTGCGCCATTTTGTTTAAAGTATAGTTTCAGTCAGACATATCTTTAAGTCGGCCAAAAATTAACCTTTCGATTTAAGAAACGAATGTAATTGATTTATACGTCTCAATAAAGTTCAATGAATGAATGAATGAATGAATACTACCAAACAATTTTCTCCGTGTTCGCAATTATTCAAAGGGAGGCATTCAAAACCGTGAACTTGGTTATGTTTAACAGCTAGTGCTGTCTAAAATGTTCTGTAATCCCTGTGACTATGACTAGTTTCTCTATTTCTATTTCGAAAAGCTTGTGCAGCGTTCACGAGACTCTTCGATCATCATAAGCTTGGGGGCCTCCTCTTTCTATACAGGATTTTCTTCTTTGCTCCTATTCTGGTTCTCTTTTTTTCACTGCCCGCGTTTGTGCTGTAGCACTTATATTTCACATAGTCGATGTCACTACAAAATACGATAAGCAAACTCGCTATTAGAAGCAGTAAATCAGAGTGAACGGCCGAACAGTTATCTTCTTCTTCTTCTTCCTTTTATCAGCGAGGTTATAATCCGAAAATAAGGGATCATAACCCTCCCACTTCACCGCATTTCTACTGTCGCCGATTCGCTGTGGACAGCCGAACAGTTATGCTCAGTGAAAAGAATAGGGTAGTGATTAGCAGTTTTATTTTTTTTATTTTAAATCTTTTCACCCATCGAGGAGTCGTTAACAACGACTGTGTGCCATATTGTTTGAAATTCTGCAATGCGTTTGAACTCTCTCCAGCGCATAGCTAAAGACCTCAATGCCTCCTAAAATTGTTTGCGCCATTTGATTTTTGATAGCATACCATACATAGCATTTGCTTTTCTGATTCTGTTGCACACAACTAGTTCGGTGCCACCTCGGTCAGCCGAGAGAGAGGAAGTGCGGCTTCCTACGTATAGAAAATTCTCAATTTTCTCAACCGGCTTTCCGGCAATGTTGAGTTGAACGTGAAGTATCTATCTTTAGCTCCACTTTGTTTACTTTGGCTTCCAGATTTTGGACCATTAAATCAGCGCAGTCGAGATGTTTTAAATAAGGTCTCATAGCCCATTTGATTCCGTGGTTTCCTTTAGTCAGTGTTACCTGAAACACATCGCTGATGACCAGTAAGAACAACAGCAGTGAAAGCATGCATCCCTGTCATACTCCGCTTTGGACTTCAAAGTCCTCCGACATTTTACCATTGTGCAAAATATGACAATACCAGTGATTGCAATCACACTCTCACCTTTAGATGGCGCATTGGGGCCTCGGCTACTTCTGTGATTACGATGCGATCGCTGGTTGCGATTTGTGTCTGTGAATGCATTTAAATTATTTTTCTGGACGGATTCCCTTGAGTTTTCGTTAGGGAGTGGGTGCAGCTAAGATGCTGTGGAAGACGACATTGGCTTCCCCGATCAAATGGAGAGATTCATTTCATTCATTTTGCTGCTCTCTGCAAGAATAAAAATATTACCAAATAGGTTCGGCTACATTTAAGAGCTAATCTATATATGAATTTTCCTTTACCACTGGATGACACGATTTCTTGCAAAACATATTGAAGTTCCCAAGAACTATTATAATATCCTCTAGAATGTTTGTGAAATTTCGCATTTTATAACATTATTCAATTTTATGGCATGTATTCATTTATGCTGGCAATATAATTTTGTCGTAAAAATAAGTAGATTGCTGGTGTCTACTTTATATGCTATTATATACCATATCTCTTCAAATATCCACTACTCTGACCTTGTTTTCTCAATGAGAATACAAAAACATTCCTCTTCACACCAAATTAAGCATTCTAACTGCACTTTAACAATTTTTTTTTTTCATCAACACTTTAAATTTATTTTATCTTGTTGATTTAACGTCAACATCCTTAGAGAATACGAAATTTGTGAAAAGCTCACATCCGTCTTAAACAATGATTCAATAAATCTTTGAACACATCACACCTACCTACTCCCATGTGAGTCATTCTAAAGTATCTCAGTCCGTTTTCATTGCCTTCTTCTTGTAGAATGTAAATCAAGTCAGTGAATTTGTTTTTGAAAATAACAAAAACACTTTAAAATTGTCATTTGAAAATAAATAAGGAAGCTACTTTATTTAACATTATAGCCGAATCATTTAAGTTCGTAATGAGAATAAATCCTTCTGATTTGCAATCTCCCTCATGGACGTGATCTAATTGATTGAATGATGTGTGAGTACTAAGAATGAATGGAATTTCGAATTCCTACTTTTAAGTGGATACTTCCTGCATCCTACTTAGAGGAATAGATACTTTGTCATAACTTTCTATTGACAAATGCTTAGGGAATGAAATTCCCAAACAATACTTTCACTTTAATCCGTTTTTTGAATAGCTATTAAGAGCTCTTCGATCGACGTAGAGTGCCATCGCACTTGTAAAATGATTTGGGCCTCGATCAATTTTATTTACTTTGCTTAATGATTTGACTATTTGGACAAACATTCAATAGTCCAATTCGATAATCGGAATTAATCAACTGTGCACCCACAATTCAATGAGTGCGGAATGGTCAATATTTCTCGTACTTAAAATTGAGTTTATTTCTAAACATCTATGTCGATAAGTTATAGAATTGCAATGCTAATATTTATTTGCCATAATTAAATGCCTTTTGCACAGCTTATTTAGATATTAACGAATGATTTTAGTTTTCATCCTATAAAGATACTTTTATAAGTTTGTAAAACGTGGATTTAAATTGTTCGTACATACATTATGTCGGCTTTAAAATTCTAACAAAATTATGCTGATGACATGGCTATGATAATCTGAAGTAACAATTAGACTACGCACTCGAACAATCTAATTTATTATGGACATACAAACTTTAATGAGTAGCTTTAGAGCCTATTTGAAAGGCTAATTTAAAAATCAGTTGCGTTTAAAGTTCTATATATATCAGAATGTTTAAGGCTATTTGAGAAAACAAGTTTCTCCATTAAAGGTGGCTGAATTTCAATACGTCAAAATAATGCGCATCGCGAATGCACCACTGCTGTTATGACGTGATGTTATGATCAGCGTTGCCACTTCTTCCAGAGCAAATGAAGCGTACTAACAGAAGAGAAATGTACCAAAGTGCAAAAACTTTCTCAATGCCTTAAAGTCGTACCCTGATAACAGTTTTCTTTTTCGTTTGGATACAAATTCTTGCTCAAACTGCAATCTGATAAGCAGTAACACTCTAATGATTTCATTTGTCCATTGATCTTTTACTGTAAATTTTACAAAATGTTATATGTTATAAATAATTTGAAACAATAATTTTTACGAATCTGGAGAGAACGCTTCCATTTTGCATCACATCAGTTCACGATGCGCTGTTTGCTTTTGCTTGCGCAGTAGATACATTCACAATGCGTTTTGAAACGTTATACATTGCATCACCGCAACCTATTGGAACGCTCGACTTCGCAGGACTGCGGCAGTACTACATTTTGGAATTTAGCCATTGTTACAGCATAACCTCTTGCGTTTTCAAAAAAATGTGGCCTGGTGATGTCGCCATACAATAACTTTATGAGGGTGTACAGGTCGATGGTGTATCAATTGAGTATTTTCAGTGCCCCAATAGCGGATACTTTGTCTCTCGATACTCGAAATTAGCTTCGTCACTCCACTATCAACAGCGCTTATGGTCAGTTTCGATTAGTTATTGAGTCAATTGAATTTTACGAGTATAAGGGTTTAAAAGCAAATCTGTTTTGATTATTTTTAACAAACTTGCCGGAGACATTTCAATTCTTGTGAACGGCGTCTAACGAAAGTGCTCGGAATTTGATCAATATTGTCTCTCACTACAGCAATATTTTTTACCAAAAGTAATCTACGAACATGGCTGAACTTCACTCTGTCTGTCATATTAGGAGTTTTAAAGTTATTCGTTATACGCTGAATGGTTAACTTGCTAAGCACATGATTTAAACCAAAAAAATTATTCAAATTTATTCGTGTTCTCAAAATTTAATGATTATTTAGATAAAATCTTAGGGACATTCAGTGACAGACAGTGTACAACTCTACCTAAAAGGCAAGCCCTATGTATGCCTCTCGTTACATGTGAGCATCTACTAAAGCTGAACGCTATTAGCAAGACTACACACAGATGGGAGAACTGCTCAACGTGTCATATTTCGAGACAGATCTAGCCTTACCTGGGCCAGAAACGCAGCGTCGAGTTGGTTAAGCTAAAGCGATCACAGATCAGCAGCACTATCGGTATCCTTATTGAACACTGTCTTATAGGCCAACATGCCAAAAGACTTGGCCTCTTCTCCAACGACTTCGGTTGGAGCTGTAAGGGCGAGGAGGAGGAGGAAACCATACTTCACCTCTTATGCACGTGTCCAGCTCTATCGCGTAAAATAATGCTCCATCTATGAGTCCCTCTTCCTTGATGACCTCGATGATTTGGCGTCATTAGGCATCATGAGCACCCATCGCTTTATCAAAAGCTCCGGTTGGTTTTTATTAGTTCCTGAGTGGTCTAATGGTAGATCCATGGCATCACAATGGACCTTCACTGGTCTAAATGTGACAGCCAACATAGATAAAATGTTTTAATAACTTCAACACGTTCTTGAGGTATATTGTTATCGACTGCTCTTCACGACCTATCAAATGACAAAATGGCGGCCAAATAACATCGACCTGGATCCTAAAAAACGCCTTGTATTGTATTACCGCTGTAATCAAATCCATAAAGTAAAAAATATTTATTTTAATATTATGTATTTATAAAAAAAACTTTATTCCTATGCAAATAAACTACATTTAATTTTAAATATATTTTATATTGTAATTATAATTTGTTTGGTCGGAACAAAGTTTAGTATTCGAATGAATTATATTATGTAGAACAAATTGAATCTTCATTGACGGGGACATATTTTCTCGTCTCATCTCGTATAGCTAATACGAATCCTAATTTTATTTTATTTTTTTAACATTCATTACATTTCTTGCAAAAGAAAAGCTTGGATGATAAATCAAATATAAAAGATATTTAATTTCTTTACACTTCTAAGACGATTTGCAAATCACTTGCCTGACTGACTTGACTTTTCTTTATAGAAAAAAAAAAAAATATTTGGCATATTTGGATATGTAAATTTAAGAATTTTTTTTCCAACTTTCTGAAGAGGAATCAAAACTATATTTGTCATAAACATACATATATTAGTTTTAGTTAACTATATTTTAAACTCAAAATAAATATTGATTAATCTAATAAGTGCAAACAATTACAATTATTTCCGATTAGTATTTGTTTTATGGGAACATATTTGAATTACCTCTAAACATATCTAAACATTTTTTCAAACATTATCAAACATTATCACTGCTACCAAATTAAAGAACATTGTATCGATCGCGAAGAAGTGTATGAGATAGTAACGACCCCAACATTGGGAATCAATATATGCATTACATATTACAAAATATATATTTTACTGATGCTGTTTAGTTAGCAGCTTTTTGACTGCATTGCAAAGGTTACATCCTACTTTCCAATGGAGCTTAAGCTTCTAAGCAATCAGGTGCTGGTTAAAGTATTAAACTCTTATCACTTTTAGGTTAAGATTGTCCTAGGTTGATATGATTCCTAGACTCACTCTAAAAAAATGACAGTGTCAATGAACTCACCAGATGATGGCTACGAATTATGTTGTTTGGGCTATACCCTTTAAGGGTCATGCCCCTCATCGTCTAGAAATAGATCACCATTCTCTTGGAGTTCCAGAATAAGCTCATTAAATGAAACTTAAATAGTGCGATTTTCTTTCAGTGATTGTCGACAGACATGGATAAAGAGATGGCCCCATCCATAATTCACTACACTTAACCGGTTGTTTTTAAAGCCAAATACAATTCAAAAGATTTTCCAACGACGAAAGCAAACTTGAATTGCAAATCTCCGGTTGTGTGGAGTCAGTATTAAAACCACAAATAGTAGCAGGAATGCGTGCCCATGTGGCTTACAAGCTTGTGATGCAATTGCAGCAAAAACTCTCAGAAAATTGTCTTTTCTACTGAGCCATTGATAGTAACTGCCATTAGACACAACAACGCTACAACGAGAAGTGAAAAGAACTCAAAGAATCCAACCGGAGGAAATTAGCCTTAACGAACTATGATATAAACCCATAGGTTAGAATCTACAGAATATTTATGATAAAGCTCAAAGAACCCAGAATGCCCTTGTCTCCTCTTTGAGTGCTTTGCTCGGTTGAGATCCCAACAAATATCCGTTCCTCAAACTGCTCTAAAGCTATGTAGCTGTCAGGGCAATACTAGAACTGTTTTCTGCAATCAATCCTATTGTTATTAATTTAAAAGTACGAGTACGTAAGTATCTCATATCTGACAGAGTTTCGCAAAGATCGGTGCTAGAATCTTTCGTGTGGGTCACAATGTACAACGGCGGTGACATCCGAATAGCTGGGGAGAATTGTTTGTGTAATTTTGTGGTTACTTTATGATTCAAAGTATTTTACACGAACCTAACAACCCTAAGACTAGACACTCAAAGTGCATAGCTTCGAGTACAATAGCATAAGAAACTAGTTTAAAAAGTAGTGACATTTTTATATAACCAATCGAATATGATCAGCGCTTAAAAGTTTCAACTTGCTGGAAGTGGTAACGATTTCTACATTAGAACAGTGCCTTTGCAAGTTTCTTCTCTTATATGGTCCACGACTTCAGCTTTTGTTCACTTAAGTAGCTTTTCAAATAAAAAACTAATATTAAGCAACCAATTAAGAATCCAATCAACTAATTTCATGCGCACCATCTTTTCTTCGACCCGGAACACGGTCCAATGATGATACTATCGTCATGCAACATTATCTGAATATTGATCAAGTGAAATCAAAAGTGATCGTTTATATTCATCTAAAAATGTGTGGAAAATCAACGGTTGTTCCGATGTGAGGCGTTGGTTTAAAATCCAAAATCTTTGCATATTTGGTTTTGTATTAGCATCACACAAGACCCACGGCATATTTTTTATGTGAATTTTCTTGTAATATCTACAACATTCCATGCGATGTTGTGTACTCGTGTACACTTTTATGAATCATATATTCACAGTCGATTCCAATATGATATAATTTATTTTATTTTAAGTATCTAAGGCAAGCATTCAACACGCTACACATGCGAATATAACTCGCGCTCTCTGAATATGGACAGAACTGGTTAACCTTGCAAAAATTCTTTTGATTAGCACACACTGTTTAGTCACCTATAGCACCTATTGCCAATCGTTTTAGTCCATGTGCCTAACAACTTCTTCTAAACTCGATTTATTCGAAACGTGTGTATATTAGCATAGATATTATGACGGTCGAATGGATAGATTGGGCTTTTTACATTTTAACCGGTATTATACTTAGCTTACTGAGGTATTTATTCCTCCATCTCTTGATGCTTTGAAATGTCAAAGAGCTAGAGATAGAAATGTTAATATTGTGGTTGAATGAAGACGAGCAACAGTAGATCCGCATAATTAGATAGAAGTTGATTTCACTTTCAAGGTGTCAATTAGCTGCATTCTAAGCGTTTTTGTGCAATGGTTTGTGATTCAGTCACTCAGTTACTGTATAAATTGCAGAAAATATCTTCTTGAGACCAATATCTCAACCCATCTAAATTGCCCACTTACTACATAAACAAACATAAATGGGAATATGTATACCTGTCGAAACGTTTGACTTAATAGCTCTTGCATCATGTTGCAACTATGAGTCACACACAATTAAAATCCGCTTCCAGAGGGTATAGACTTGCGTTATGACCAATCTGCGTGCCTTGAATGTTAAACGCAACCACTGAACCTTCTCCATTTCCCGGCAGATGCCTTCAAGCGATAGTGAATTTAAATGTTTCTCCCCCTAAAGAGCGACGAATGAATTATTAAATTCAGTTTGTGCCACACGTCGAAGGTCTTTGTCTGAGGACGGGCTTTACCAGTTACCAAAGTAACATTTTTAGTGCATATATACCACCAACCAGACAATGGTTATTCCACATCCCAACGCAATTAGTCACAATTTTAAAGTCAGCTAACCGGTAAAATGGAGATGCACATAGCCTTGTAGCATGAAGAGGAGATGATGGCATCATGATTGCAACCACATCGCACAGACCCCAATTATGGGTGAGAGACCTATGAGACGATGAACGGCGAAATTGGTCACGAGCAACCTTCTCCTACAAGCGAACCGCACTGTTAACACTGAAGATGGCTCATGCATTGGTAATGAAGATTTTACTTAAACACAAAACAAATGTAACTGCCATGTCAATGATGAAGTTCAGGGAGAGCATGATGAGCGGTGTCTTCTTTTCCTGGTCACGATTTCCAAATGGGACTCAGGTTCGTCGAGAGTGAATGAAGTGTTATATTTGCAAGTCAAAGGTGGATAGATGATGTCTCCAGAGTGTAAGCTGATGTTTCCTTGATATGTAGACGAGAACAGTTTTTGAAGATATTCGTAGATTTGCAGGATGAATTAAATTAGTTGAACCTACTTAAAATATTAGTTGCGATGTTTCGATATGTTTTGCAATTATTCTGGAAATGAGTCTGTAGTTAGACCTTTGCAGCTTATGCTTCGATGGTTTCGTTGCAGATAGTCACTTTTTCCGCTCCAAGTTGCTATGTGAACACCGTTCGGAATTCTACATTTCTAAATGCTATCGTAGAATTGAACTTACAACTGAGCACCTTTCAAAATCACTGATCCTATAAATCGATTGAACTTTGAATGAGAGGATTGAGTTCTACATCTATTATTTCCCAATAACCCTTCAAGACGATCTCTACTGATTGAATACGGCAGCTGAGTGCATAGTGATTCGAAATGCCGACTAAGGATTATTATACTTAAGCTACTTATGATCAGACATTATTCCCATATTTTGCTGTATCTTTCACATCAAAGCATCTGTTCAAAACTATCTCTCTGCTAGAAAATTAATAGTTGATAGCTCCGCAAGCGGTTATTGTCACAAGAATCGTTCCCTTATTTTATTATAGGGTTAGATTAAAGAAAATGAGAGTCTTCTCCACTCTGGTTGTGATTACACCGCCTCCCTGAACCATTTCTAGTTCAATATGAATTTTAGAATGGCTTTCGATTGGCTTTATTGACGATTCGCCCAAACCGTTGAACATGAGCCGTGCTTAGGTGGACTGCCAGCAAATTGTAGCCTGTGATGATACCCATTGAAAGTGTTATTTATATGAGGGGAGTGGGCTCCATCTCTCATCGGCTGGCATTTGAAGTCTAAGTCGGTACTGGATTTTACAAGTGCTATGGGGTCGGCCATTGGTCCAGTTCTGAGCCCTTTCTGAATAATTTGCAGGCCATCTCGTTACCGCGGACACCCCTATGTCCCGGGACTCAGCACAGTGATATGTTGTGGCTAGCAGTGAGTGTTTTTACCTCTTCACGACGAGTTGGCTTTGTTGGCTGCTTGACTGCCTATATAAATATCGGTATAAATCTTGGAAATCCTTAGGAATAGCTAAAACACACTGCCGTGGTTGGGAAGACTGATTGACCGCACGATGTCGGATTAAATACTCGTAAATACCGAAACCCATTCCATCTTTTGTTTTTGACTCATCCCTGAAGATAGACTTTCTGTCAGACTTTCCGTCAGACCGGTCTTCTCTTGTGTGGAATAAACTAATGATGTTTAGGCTGTAGTCGGGAATTACTTTTTTGTGGGCTTGGATTCAGTTCGTTCCCTCCCAGCTCTTAGCTTATGCTCTTAGCACGCATTTAACATAATCTGAGAACAGTGGGAGGAGTATACCAACCAAGTGAATGATAGCTGCAAAAGCATTAATCCTCAAAGTCAACTGGTCTTTTGGTTTGACATTTTTTTTTACAATTGTTCAGTTCATTGTATGTACTAATTTCTTTTGACTGATACAACTGATCTTCCTCAGATTAAAGAAGGGATTATTTCTGTAAAATCATTGTTTGAAAAATGTTGCTTTCAACTCAGACTAACAATCTAGTCGCAAAAAATGTGTGGTAAGCTAAGCACCGTGCAGTCGTGGATGAAAGCTGATTTTTATGCTATCGTGGCTCTCATTTGCGCGCCGGTCTTTCTGTGGCTACTAATTTTGTTCTTCAATAAAGGGGTATCCCACTACATATTTATTTTGCATTTAGATAAGGATCTTGGTGAGTTGATAACTCAAATATTTTCCTTCTGAATGCATTTGATCAAAGTTGGTTTTATTTTGTAAATAATCCTCTTAGTTAAATTTTATGAATAATATATTTCAAATGGCTTCGATGCCAACGTTGTTCATGACCGCTTGAAGTGTCGCACGTGGAATCCTCTCAATGAATGCGGTGATTGTTTGCTTCAACTCATCAATGTTGGTTGATCTTGTAGACTTCTTGCTTCCAATAGTTCCACATAAATAAGTCTGGTGCAGTAAGATGAGGTGGCCTTGGTGTCCAACGGAAGGTGTGGTTACAACAGTGCGAGTGTTTCCTTTGAAAAAATATGGTCTAGCAATACACTGGGATAGCACCACACCGAGCGATGGCACGCTCTGTTTGTCATATGAGTATATGTTCGTTGGGTTAAGTTTACTTGTAACTTGAATTTTATGGGGAAACAATTGTTGTTAGTGAACCTCTCGTAAAACCTATCTGAGATGATAAATTTCTTGTTGAACGACTGAAATTACTGGCGGAAGTTATAGCAGAAACCGTTTCCTTGATAGGGTATTCCAAACACTCTTCCAATTATAGACTCCAAGCGATGATATTGATCTAAATTCTTGTTTCACCATACCAATGAATGACAAAGTGATAATCGTCGTCAAATTAAATATCGCCATCAGCTTGGAAACGTGTCTTCCTCATGGAGCCCTCAACAAGCTGTTAAATTCCATGCTGCCACTCAACAAACGTGGTCTCTGATTAAAAACCAATCTATCCAGCCCACACAGCCCAACAGCTAAAAGTTTTACTTTCAACTTCAGTGCAATCTTTCACTTTAGTTTCCTTTTCTTTCCTCAATCAATTTAATGCGGTAATTAGTTCAACTTCAGTATTACAAAAAAAATAATAATAATCCGCGCCAACAGCGATATACGGATGCTTAATTCCGCTCGCGTGCCATCAGCAACTTCAACTTCAACCAATCGAATCCGGGTAATGAAAGTAAATACTCGAAGAATATCACGAACTCGAATCGATGGACCTCGATAAAAAAAATAAAAAACTAAATAAATACTTAACTTTCTTAATTTGCTCGATACGCATCCGCTAAAGAAAGTCATTAAATCACGTGCAGTACGTCGTCGTTTTGTATCTCAAGTGTGACATTCAATTCGCAAAAAATAAAAACGAAAAACTCGTGTACACCTTTGGAATTTCAAAGCAAATACCCGAAAAAATGTTGTCACTTGGGGAACCAGCCAGAAATATCATACCTTGACAGAGGGTAGACACGTTTGCCACCACGCCGGAGTTCGGAGTCTAAAATAAGTCCATTCACCTTAGGTCCGGGAGAAACAGATGATAACCACGACGACGGGTACGGTACGATTGTATGACGATTCCAAGTCAAGACGTGAAGAAATTTCGAAACAAAAAATTGTAGCACACCGGTTACCGGTGTAGAATTCGGTATTCACAGGTATTCAGCACAGTGATGAATTGAAGTTGGAACAAGGGTGTTCGGTATTTCGAAAGGGATGCTGGATGCTGTGCGGAAATTCGTATTTGCAAATGGGAATTCCAGTGACGGAGGAGGAATGTACTCCACCAGAATGAAGGTATTTTTGTGTGTTTGGAATTGAAAGAGGAAATTTCATAAGATGTCAATATCCGGACGGTTAACAGTTTTTGAATTCTAAATGAGTGGCGTCCAGCACAACCTGTGAGGAGGTTTGAAATTTTTCCCCAACTTACATATAACTCAATTTGTATTGAATTGGTGTGGAGGATGGCAAGATTCTTGTAACCACCTCACCCAGAGAATGGGTTAAAAATATTCAACAAACTGATTGAGGTTTTTGTTAGCTGTACAAAATTGATCCAATGTTTAAAATCATAGAACATTATGAAGATGCTTGACCAACAGTTCTTTCTTGGAAATTTGAAACAAATACAGATTTTGAAATATTTTCAAAGGGTTTTTGCGTATTACGATAGTGATAGCTGTCAAACCCAGTCATTCTATTCTGACCGCTATTTTTTGCCATTTATGTTCAGTATATCCTGGGAAATCATATAAATAAACTCACACTTGAACAACGCTATCAGATTATTCAAATTTACTTTGAAAATTTGTCGTCGATTAGCGAAATGCTTTGCTTCCTGGTATATCCGTGTGGAAGCTTAAAATTAGCTGTGATCTTCTTGTATTCGTTAGTCAGTACATTTTGACATTTAAAAATGGGCGGGGTAATGTTACTAAGAGTAGGTAGCCACTGCGATGTGGTGGATCTAATAGCACCGTAATAGTCCTCATTGCGATGTTGATTTGGATATCAACTATTGCGACGTAGACGCGGACAGCCTATCCACTCGTGCAGCATATTCAGCGGTTGAGTAGACGACACCACCGTAGGGTAGTTGCATCTGCTCCCCACGTTGTACCCGCTAGTTTATGCCGAAGATTATATCTGAACTTGAATTTTTTAACAGTATGAGGTTTATTAAGGCAAAACGTTTGGTCTATCGCTACCCCGAGTTGTATAGGATGTGTGTTATGGTTAAGTGTAATACCATTGAATTGTACGTTGAAACGGTTTCTAGCCAATTGCTGACATTAAAACAAGCCGATTCCGTTTTTACTCATACTTCTGTGATGCTCATTGTACGTTCTGTGTGACAAGGCTTTGATCATCTGCGTATGCAAATTTGCGTGGCACAATTTTGGTTAAATCATCATGAGATTCAACAATAGTGGACCTGTGACGTACCCTTTAGGTTGGAGACCATGTTTGTGAGGCAATACATTTTTGTGAATTTGATGACTTTAAGGATCTTGTACAATATTTCTCTAGTAGTATCCTTAACAACAGTAGTAGTATCCAAATCAACGGAAACAGCGGATTTTTTAGTTAAGAGATTGAGTGTAGTGGCATCAAGTTTTGTTAGTAGGAAACTTTTTCTATTCGGTAATAGATTTGATGAAACTGTTTAGTTTTCTCCATACGCTAAATAAATAATATTGTACATATGAATCTTTATGATGGTTACTGGTCTGCAACTATGTTGAGACTACACATTGGGTACACATTTTTTAACTCATTCCTTTACAATATTTTAAAAGCATCTAGTACTTAAATATTTTACGATGTCTTCTTCTTTTCTTTTTCAGGTAAGTGTAGAAACACTATCAACATGACAGTTAAAGACATTGTCGTAAGTAAAAGTAGTTGATAATTGCCTAAACGAAGACGAAAATTTATGTACAATCACGGATTCATTTCAAACAAAGTTGCACATGCGTCCAACCGAAAAGAAAGTTCAGAAACGAATACGGTATCCTAATTGCGAAAAAAAGCATGAAAACTTGAATATTAAATCTTTCATTAGCGCAAGGTTCTTTCTTTTCAATATCCTCCACCGAAAAAGTTCATAAAACCCAATTTAATTGAAAATACTAGAAAATGATCCATTTTCATGCGTATCGCTTATGAAATTCCTGGTCACTGTCACACCGGGAACTCTCATCATTAATTTTTACTTAATTAATAACCGCATGTCCATTGAGTGAATCTCACTTTGGCACGCACCTTTTAAGCCTCAAGCGAAAGTTTACTTTCCGTTCAAATACTCGTACAAATTATAGGTCATCCTACCAGTAGCTCACCGCAGCAAGCTAATCAGCAACGTCGGCTGTTTAAGTCATATCGGACATGTGTCAGAGTCTGAGATTTTCTATCTATCGGGTGTTGGTTGCATGAAGATTGCATTGACCATATGTTGATTGTGATGGCAAAAGAAAACGGGAAAGTCAATAAAAGAACGAACGGGTTGCGCCACCACAATCGACCAGCGCTGTGCGACTTGCGGATTATTTTCGCAAAAGCATTAGATACATGGCGAGGCTTGATGTGAATTTTGAAATTCATTGCCGGTGGTAGCGTGTTGCATGCTTAAGTGGAAGTTGGTAACAGCAAACCAAACGGGACAAAAGAAAAACCAACTGCATTCAATGCGAATTCAAATGATGTACGAGTATCTACCGGATATTTGATGATAAATGTATGGATAAGCTTCAATTTTACTTTCTTTGATGATAACGATATTCAGGTTTGGCTAGTTGGTAGAATTTCAATTTCGGTATTTAGAAGACGGCGAGAGTTAACTTTAAAAATTGAAATTTTGTTTTCGACGGAAAATATTTAAAGGTCACTGAACGAATAACTGTTTAAGTATGCAATGCAGCAGTTGCCAAGGTGAATGGCAAGTTTAAAGGGGGCTTATGTAGGACTAGCTGATAAGTTGTCGATATGCCGCGGTATTGTTTTGCATACATACATGTGTGAAAGTAAGTTAGATACAACAACCCCGAGATGAAATAATTTGCATACCTACGAGAATTTATTAGAAAGTGGTTCTTGAATGTTTACATTTTGATTAAATTGTTAGCATAAGTATATAATTTATTTGATTTTAGAATGGAAATTCAATGAGTTTTTAGAGTCAAGGGTTTTTTTTTTTTATAATTTGCGCACACTCAGGGGGTTATGAATACCCTTAACATATTTACACACACTGCGGGCGTTGGAAAGGATAGGTAGAGAGAGAGAGAGAGAGAGAGAGCGATTTGGAGTTGTGGTTTGAAGCTCATTTGTTTATGCTTCAGACAAACTCCAGGGTGTCGTCCAGATAACTGGGGTGATCTTTTGTCTTTGCTTCTGATTCACAGTATTTTTTCCCGATAACCGATGTCATAGGCAAATCATCATCAACAGAGCGAACAATTTTCGTGCCATATGACCTAGCTACTGCCAAATCTACTACTGATTTGTACGGATATCTCAGCAAAGAACAACTTTCCGCTAATAGCAATTAAGTGCCGAACGAAAATGATTATTATGGGCATGAAGATAAGCCGTACTGCAACTCAAAAATAGAGACACAGAAAGTTCCCTAACTCCTATTGTCAAGAGAACATAATTTTCTAGCAGCCAAAGTGATGGTTGCAGCCTAAACTTAGAGCACTTATCATTCCATGGGTTTTTTTTTTTTTTTTTTTTTGGTTGCGCCTGGAGGTGCAGGAATCTTCAAAAGATACCAATGGTCCGTACCATTGGTTATGCCCGATTCATATATCTGACAATGCCATCAGTGCTAGTCAGTATATGCCTACGGGCTAAACCTCACCCCCTCAGAGAGGCACTATGAGAACCGGCTGCGCGTACTCATAGTAGTAGGAAATTCGTTCCTCTCATATTTTCATTTTTTGTGATGACTACGACTAAGTTGCCTTAACGAGTAGTTTACGCTTCTGTAGTGTTAATCGCGTTAGGTAGGTAGCTTTCCAGTGAAGGCACCTACTAATACCGTCATTACATGCGGTTTTTCCTTACGGCGCTAGGTCGAAAGGTCTTGTTCTTTGTAGTCGGCGCTCAAGGTTTGTCACGTCCATAGTACGGATTATTTCATTATTGCAATGAACATGAAGACGGGTACGAAGTTTGTGAGCAAAGTTTGTTACTTCGTCCCTCACGGTAGCAATTCCTAGATCTCTGTGAATATCACTATTCCTTATATACCAAGGAGCATTCACGATTGCTCTTAGCATTTTATTTTGAAATGCTTGCAGTAGAGCCATATTGCTTGGTTTGGTACAACCCCAAAGTTGTATACCATATGTCCAAGACGGTTTTAGCACTTGCTTATACAGAAGCAGTTTGTTGTATACGCTTAACTTCGAGTATCTTCCGAGTAGCCAATACATTTCTCTAAATCTGATTTCGAGCTCTTCGCGCTTCTTTTTAACGTGTGGTTTCCACTTAAGTTTTGCGTCTAGGGTCATTCCTAAATATTTTGCCTCGTTTGCGTAAGGTATTTGTACCGAGTTAATGGATATAGGTACGTTGTTTATCTTTCTTAACGTAAAATTGACATGCGTTGATTTTGTCTCATTGAGGACTATTCGCTAGGCTTTTGTCCATTCGCATACATTGTTCAAAGCTCGTTGGAGTTTTCCCGTTGATGATTCGACTGACTCATCCGTTACGAGGATAGCCGTGTCGTCTGCGAACGTTGCTACAACGGTCCCTTCATCTTGTGGTATATCTCTTGTGTAGAGCAAGAACAGGATTGGACCGAGAACACTTCCTTGTGGAACACCGGCGTAGATATCTTTGAAATCCGAATATTCACTCCCGTGTCTAACACGGAAAAGTCTGTTTTCAAGATAAGACTCCAATATTCTGTACAACTTTTCCGGTAAGATTACCCTTAGCTTATACCTTAGGCCTTCGTGCCATACCTTGTCGAAGGCTTGCGATACGTCGAGAAAAGCGCTAGAGCATATTTTTTTCCCTTCTAGAGCTTTTTCAATCTCGTTCGTTATTCGATACACCTGATCGATTGTGGAATGTTTGACCCGAAACCCGAATTGATGATCCGGGATCAAGTGTCTTTCTTCAATTACTGGTTGCAATCGTTTCAGCAGAAGTTTCTCGAAGACCTTAGATATTATTGGCAGAAGTGAAATGGGTCTATATGATTTCTTGTCATTTGCACATTTCCCCGGTTTCGGAACCATAATAACTTCGGCGACTTTCCATTGCCTTGGAACATATAATAGTCTTAAGGAAGCATTTATAATGTAGAGCAACTTAACCAGCACTTTTTTCGGTAGCTCTTTCAAAATTTCGCCAGTGATTAAATCATATCCCGGAGCCTTGTTATTTTTCAATTTTTGTATTGTCATTCGAAGTTCGGACAGGGATACGGTTTTTACTCTAAAGTTGTCGGGTGCCATATTAACATTCGGATCTTCGATCAACGGTTGTCCATCGAACGGCTTGAACGTTTCCTCTAAGTGATCGGCAAATAATTCTGCTTTCTCTTTATCTTCTTTTGCCCATTCCCCGATAGCTTTCCTAATTGGCGGCGAGTGCATTACAGGTTTCCTTATGGACTTCAAGGCTTTCCATAGAGAGTAGTTTGAATACTTATCAGCGGTCAGACCCTCGAGGTAAGTAGAAGTCTCGTGATTTTTTAGGTCCTGCAGCACTTTTTTAAGCTTGTTACAAAGATGGTTCAGATAAGTTTTATCCGGTGGCGCGCGGGATTGTTGCCATCTCTTGCGCGCTCTCCTCTTTTCTCGTATGAGGTCTTCGATTTCAGGCGGGTATTTGACTTTATTGTTCCGCGCTTCTGTCTTTCGCAAAGGAGTGTTTTTCCACGCTGAGCTCTGAATGGCTTCGACGAGTTTGTCGATTTCTTCTTCTATTTCGAACGGTGTCTTTAGCGATACATTTAAAGCAACATTTTCCTTGCAGTCTCTTCTGAAAGCGTCCCAGTTAGTTTTGTTACTAGTTAACCTAGGCGGTCCTTCTTTTTTTACTAGACTTCCACCTATTTTCAGAGTGACTGCCGAGTGATCTGAGCATAGATCATAGCATTCTTCGATTTCCGTCAAATTTTTAGTTAACCCTTTTGCGATAAAGAAGTCGACGAGGTCAGGGATTTTATTTTTGTCAGTTGGCCAATAAGTTGGCTTTCCTGTCGAAAAAAAGTTCACCCCACGTTTCATGCTGGCTTTGTACAATAATCTGCCTTTTGTCGAATTGCATCTTGATCCCCAGAAAGTGTGTTTCGCGTTAAAGTCACCACCTAAGACAAAATTAGGTCCGAGTGAGTCAAAGAGACGAACGAGGTCGTCTTCTACTAGCTTATATCCCGGAGGGAAGTAACTAGATCCGATGTTGTAGTCTAAGTGGTTTATTTTTACGGAGACTGAGCTTATTTGCATAGAATCAAATTCTATTTCTATGTTTTCGGAGTGCTTAATACAGTCTTTGATGTAAAGAGAGGACCCGCCTCTCGCATTTTCCGAAGGATGATTCGCATGGTAATCGCTGTAGCCTTTTATTTTGGGTCTAAGTCCCTTTTTTAAGTGCGTTTCCGATACCAAACATATGTCAATGTTATTTTTCCGTAGAAACACTTCTAACTCGTCGATTTTTTTCAGAAGGCCGTTTGCGTTCCACGTTAGTATCTTAAGTAGCTGTTTCATATTCATGTTTTTTTGATTGCCTTGCGAGGTTTGAACTCGAGCTTGCTCAATTTGTCAAGTATAATTTTATTAACTTTGGTTTGCTCCTCAAATTTTTCCAATATAATGGTAAATATTTGGCTAACCGGATCTATTGTAGCTGATCTTAATTTGTTTTCGTTTGACGCGACTTGCGCGTACGATCTCGCGTCAACCTGTGGCGGTTTTTCCGCTGCACTTGGACCAACGACGTTCTCTTGCGCAATTTTTTTATTTCCCTTTATCGGTCGCTTCGTTTTGACTGGCTTAGCGGTCTTGGGCTTATCGGTTTTACGATCTCTTAAGCTTGGGTTCGGGTGTATCGGTTTCTTGAGAGTATCGCGCCTTTTTTGAAGCTCCTTTGCTACTTCACAACCTCGATAGTTTGCTGGGTGCTTGCCTTTACAGTTTATGCAGGTCGCCGGAGCCTGCTTATTTAAGTCACACCTTTCTGATAAGTGGTTCCCGGCACATTTTACACATTTCGGTTCTTTTTGGCAATACGACTGGGTGTGATTGAAACCTTGACAGCGTTTGCACTGAGGTATCGATCGTGTATTCGTACGCATAGGCTCGATTTTAACTACGATATTCAAAATACTTTTTACGTTATAAATATCGTCTATATTTTATAACGTAAAAAGTGTATGGGTGGGCCTAAAATGTTTGAGTGCTACTCATGACCCTTATGTAAGGACAAAAGGCGGTGTATCCAGATAACAGTACTAATTCTGCATTTCAGAGGAACAGTATCAGATTGGTAGTCAAACCGATTGCAGTGGTTCACTATATTTTAGACAACATTCCGAACGTAGCTCTATCTTTTCGTATTCGACAACTTACGTCCAGTTTGGGCCCACCGTCAACCGACTTGTTGCTCCGCAAGGCTTATTTGAGGCTCGATGTTTTGATTTTGGTGAAGTTTATCCTTAGTCCTACTGCCTCTGTTTCGTATATAACGAGTCCCTCCAGCAAGCTAGACTATTAGCTAGCTACCTCCGTTTTCGAACACAAAGTTGGTTGAGGTCCCTTCCTAATTATGTCCACTACCTGCAACAGATGTATACAAGAGGTATATGGTATTCTGTCTGTATCTCTCAGCTAAATATTGAATTTATTACTCGAGCACGAATTTGATGTAATTGTCCTCCAGTAGACTCACACTGATTCAAACGATCAACTTTCAACGAGGGCTATGATCCCTGGATACTGCGCTATAAGAACCAACCACCATAAATAATATGGGCTAGTAACGTACGTACAATCTAGAATATCATCCGCCCAACTGCAAACCAATTGCAAACCAAATAATGATCGCTTCCAGAGTGATGTCAGTTAAAACTCATCTTAAACAAATTCTATGGATAGCTAAAAACCTGACTTGCTTTTTGCCCCGAGCTTTCAAAGCAATCCACATTGCTCGAACTGGACAATAAAAATATAAAAACCCTTAAAATTCACAAGGCAGCTGGTGTCGATTGAATGTATCCAGAATTCCTCAAAGCACTAGATCTTGCCGAGCTTGTGTTTTTTTTTAGTAGCTTTTAAGCGCACGAAAGTTTTTTTTTTTTTTTTGAAGAGGCGATGCTTTATGTACCATCAGCGGTGGCCATATTCCCTATCTTCAGGTGATCCAACCCTGGGACTGCTTTCCGTATTACTTGAGGATTCAGTGTCATTTTTCTTAGCGTAATCTCTTATGAGCCGTAACAGGGTTATGTCCTGTTTTCTTTATCCTTACCATTTCTTCGATTTACTCGTAGGAGCGCATTCGGTTCCAGTTTTCTTCATTCGTTTACCTTACCGTGAATCCAATCTCTCTACTAAACTTGGTCTCTTTCAAAGCCATCTACTGCATTTAAAGATCTTGCGACTTGCGCCGTCTTGACTCAAGTCTCCATTTCCTATTTTTCTCATCTTGTATGTATTTGTTAAAGTACTTATATTTTCGCTTCTCTATACTTTCGATCTGTCCAATCTGCAATGATTCCTATCAGTCTTGCAGTGCATCCACCCCTGGCTTCTCTGCTCCAGTGTTTTTACGAACGACGTATAGTAATCTTTTACTGTTGCTGTTTCACTTCTAAGCTCTACTTTTCTCGCAACCTGAAGAGCTCTTCTTCGTTGTATCGCTGCCATTTGTCTTTTATACTTTTCTTGCAGGAGGGCATCAGTCTAGATTTCACAACCGTACAAAATGGTAAAATGTGTGACTGTCATGGGTAGTTTGCGCCTGTTTAGCGTGGGACTTCCCAAGTTTGTTTGCTCAACACTAAATTGATCTTCGCAGCCCTTTCGGACGTGTACTTAATCTGCTGCCAATACGTGAGCCTTATATCCAGCCTCACTTACTTACTTACTTAGGTGGCGCTACAGTTCGGGGTGAACCTGGGCCTCAACCAACAAGCCTCTCCATTTAGCTCGGTCTTTAGCTAATTGCCTCCAGTTGCGCACTCCAAGTTGGTCGAGGTCCCCTTGAACTTGTGCGCGCCACCTACGGCGATGATTCCCTCTACTGCGTCGTCCCTCGGGGTTAGATTCGAAGACTCTGCGGGCCGGAGCGTTGGTGTCCATTCGCTCTACATGTCCTAGCCATCTCAGACGTCCAATACGCAGTTTTTTGACTAGGTCGATGTCGCTGTACAGCTCGTATAGTTCGTGATTGAATCTTCTCCTCCAAAACCCGTCAACGCAAACGGGACCGAAAATCTTACGAAGAATTTTTCTCTCGAAGCGACCAAGGATATCTTCATCCTCTTTTAATAAAGTCCATGTTTCAGCGCCGTAAAGCAGGACTGGGATGATCAAGGTCTTATATAGAGTCTCCTTAGTTGTTCGAGATAGGGCTTTACTGTTGAATTGCCTTATAAGCCCAAAAAAACAGCGATTGGCAAGAGTTATTCTTCGATTGATTTCTGCACTGATTTTGTTAGAAGAATTTATAGCAGAGCCAAGGTAGACAAAGTCCCTTACTACCTCGAAGTTATAGCTGCCCACGGTGACGTTTTGTCCAATTCGTCGGTGTTGGTTTTCCCTTCTAGTTGACAGCATATACTTGGTTTTGCCTTCGTTTATCGCCAAACCCATTTTGGCCGCTTCCGCCTCAATGCTTGCAAAAGCACCGGTGACAGCCCGCTGAGATCTTCCGATAATGTCTATATCGTCGGCGTATGCAAGCAGTTGTACAGACTTGTAGTAGATTGTGCCTCCGGTGTTGGCTTGTGAGTTCCGCACAATCCGTTCAAGTACAATATTGAAGAAGTCACATGACAACGCGTCACCTTGTCTAAAGCCTTTTTTGACATCAAAGGTCTCGGTGAGGTCATTACCGACCTTGATGGAGCAGCGAGCGTTCTCCATCGTCAGCCTGCACAGACGGACAAGTTTGGCAGGGATGTCAAAACTAGACATGGCTCTATAAAGCTCCAGCCCTATCCAGCCTCACTCCTAAATATTTTATTGCATCCTTGGTGGTGGTGGTGGTCTCTAGGCCTACTCGCATCTCAAAGATATTGGAAATGCCCCTCTTTTTCAGAAGAACTATCTTCGGATTCTCTGTTGCTAAATTCAGTCCATGGTCTTACATTAAGGACTGAACGCTTCTCATGACTTGATTAAGGCACCCTTGGACATCTTCAATAACTTCCATGATATCACCAACGTAACCAGCCAAGTAGGTATGGTAGAGCATCTCCCTTCGGAGTATTCTATCGTAGGAAATATTCCACAAGTCAGGTCCCAGGATTGAGCCTTGCATGGCACCAGCCATAATTTCCTTTCTGCGATGGTTTCACTTCTGTGGTTTCACGGGTTAACCCTGTGAAAATCCTGACAGCGTATGCTTTAAATTTCTAGAACCGCTAGACCTGCATCGAATTGCTTACTCAGCATACGAATTTCGATCGAACAAGCTGGTCTTAGAGCTAAACGCAGTTGCACCGACCAGTTCCTTACTTTCACTACCAACATCGAAGCGTATGTGCCTGTCGCTACACCTTAAGACTTTTTTTATGAGTCTCAGTCAACCAACCTTGATGATCCAATGAGCTTAGCAGGTATGCCAGACTAGGCTTTGTGCAGTTCCTCTCTAGAGATACTATAATATGTAATGTAATGAAATAAAAAGGTTAGCGGGGTGTCAATTTGAAATTGCCTGCTTTCAAGACCCAAAACCGTTTAAAATGTGGAATGGTTGTATGGCCTATGGATATAGTAAGATCGATTAAGATGTGCCGCTTCTGATGTGTTATGTCCCGTCAAGCGGCAACAAAAGAAACCTATGGTCGTTTGATCCCCACAAAAGAAGATCTCTTAAGTTGCACGCCAGTAATTGACATTGGAGACAAGTCCTGCCCGTCACTTGCCATTTTAGCCATTTAGAGTTTAACTTTTTGGATACCGCAATCGTACCTTGACGTACCTTAGAACGTGATTCCTACATTTCATCCAGATAGTATTGTCTTTCGCCTCTGTAAGGACATGTGTTGCTCATGCAGATAGTCATCAAACGTTCGCTCACATGTCTAAGGCTCTAAAGATTTTTCCCCAAGCAAATGCATGTCTAAGGCTCTAAAGGTTTTTCCCCAAGCAAATTCGCATCCAAATAAACGTTGCTTCTGTTTTCGACAGTAAAGTTGTAACAAGACTCCTTCCTCTTTCAGGCTTCTTGGATAGCAGTGACATTAGTTTTAGGATTACCACTAGTTATTTGGCTTAATTTTCCCTGGCATGCACTGCAAACTTCAAAAGCGTGATCAGCTTAGAAGTATCACTCATGAAAATGCATTAAATTCCATCAAATCATTGAAGAATTTCTCAATAAAAGTGTTCCACACAACAGATAACTCCTGCTGACCCATAAATGTTGACTTTCCCGACAACTTTAGTCAAATACCCCACACATTGTACACACAGATCCATTTTACTATCGCTGTTGCTATCAACACAGTTTCCAACAGCAAAAAACTTTTCCCATTTACCACCGAAAATTAATGTGCGAGTAAAACTCTGAACACACAACCCCCATCTTTGAATAGGATTCCCAGGTTGCATGTGGGTCGGTCGACTTGTACTTGTATTATTGCATAATTACGATTCTGTTTCTGATGTCCCGATTTGTTTGTCAGCTTTGAAAATTTATTTTGCCGAGTGTTTGGCCCTCAAAAACCAACAAAGCACACAAAAGCAACTGCCATACCATGCGAATGTGGGTCAATATGACTCGAAATTCAATTCAAATTTTCAATTCTTTCGACCAGAATTCCAACACCAGAAGACCGGCAATGAACACTCTTTTTGTGGAAATTGCAAAATACACGTAGATACAGTGTACTCTCCCACAGTGTAGCTGTAGGTTAGCAAATCTATCTCAGATGCTTGGTCGTTAGTTAGTCGGTTTCAGCTCCAAAC
This sequence comes from Brachypalpus laphriformis, assembly GCA_945910035.1. Lineage (NCBI taxonomy): Eukaryota > Metazoa > Arthropoda > Insecta > Diptera > Syrphidae > Brachypalpus > Brachypalpus laphriformis. Next base: position 45,126,648 of record OX246753.1, read on the forward strand.
TGCATCCCATCCACACAATGGTGACAGATAGCTGGCTGAGTTGTGGATTCATTTTGGTGGCCAGTGGTGGTTCCCACAGTCAGACTTGGCTCTGGAAATCAGTGCTTCAACCGAATGATGCAGCATTAAGTGGTTGTTTTGTGTGTGCGGCGAATTCAAATTACTAGTGGTGGGGGTCAAATGGTCGGAAAAACTGTCCCATTGTTAAGTAGTGTTCTGTAACTTTGTTTGTACAGCCACTGATTGTGCAGCGCATACATTTGTCCTTTAAATGGGGATTTTTGGAAAGTCTGCCTGCAATATTGCCTTGGTGAAATGTGAATTGCACTGGGCATCAGCAGATTGAGTAAAGGTGTGGTGTGGGCGTACAGATGGATGGTGACTGAGTGGCACCTTAAATGAGTTCACATGGAATGGAGGCTTCCAGTAACGATAGTGGTCTCATTTGGTTGTGAGCATGTAGTTTTTGAACTTTGATTTCGATTTGAATCTCATTGGGTTGTCGAGGGAGGTGTGACTAGTCGTGAAAACTATTGTGAATAACATTTATGAATATGGTTGTATGGGTAGGTTGCCTTCATCTAGATTTTGATTTAAATTTGTTGGTACGTGATAAAGCAGAACTTTCGATCAGTCGAACGAGAATAATTGCAGACGACCAGTATTGTTTAGGGGGAACAAATAATCCCATAGTTTGAGTGATGCATATTTGTGCGAGTATGTACATGAATATTGAATGGGGAATAGTTTGTCTCATTCCAAAAGACCTGCCATCGCTTTTCCGTCTCATTCAAATATTAAAATTTATTACAATTAGTGATTAGAAATAGAAGGCAGCTGTAAATTGAATCCTTTTGTTTTTTGCGTTAGAAGAAAGAACCAACTCCCTGGTTATAGTAACTACTGAAAAGATCCGTTGGGCCACGCGCAGCTTCAAGCCCTTCAAGTCCCCAGGACTTGACGGCATTATTTCTGCTGAATTTGAAAAATGTGAGGACATTGTGCTTCCATGGCTCAAGGTCATATTATTGAGCTGTCTTGATCTGGTCTACATCCCCAAGACGTGGACCGAGGTTGAAGTTGTCTTCATTCCTAAGGTAGGTAAGAGCTCGCATGTGGAACCAAAGGATCTCCGACCTATCAGTCTATCGTCATTTCTACTGAAAACGCTGGAAAGGCTGATTGATATTCACCTCCGTCAGAGCATTAGCCCGTCTTTGCTCTCGCCGTCCCAACATGCGTACTGCAAAGGCAAATCCGCTGACACAGCCTTACACTCGCTTGTGTGCATCTTGAAAAATTTCTGAGCATTAAAGAATATACCATGGTTGCTTTCCTTGACATTGAGGGAGCTTTTAACAATGTCAAACCAAAGGCAATCACAGACGCACTTGCAAATCTGAAAGTGGATACTGCGCTCGGAGTGTTGATCAATCAATTGCTTACACGAAGGATTATCAACACACAGCTGGATGGAGCATCGCCCAGAAGGCTTGCCTTTTGCGGAACACCCCAAGTTGGAGTTTTGTCCCCCCCTCCTGTGGAATCTTGTAGTGGACCTGGACAGATCAGGCTGTAGAGTGATTGCCTATGCTGATTGCTACGTCTGGAAAGCACCCAGACACTCTCAAAGAAATCCTCCAATATGCTCTCTCTCGGCTCACTAGGTGGGCCTCCAAATGTGGATTGGAGTTTAACCCTCATAAAACAGAACTTGTTTTCTTCACAAGGAAATATAAAGTTCCCCTCGTAGACCCTCCTTTGATTAATGGCACCAGTCTCACCTTCACTGTTAATGCAAAATACCTGGGTCTTATTCTGGACAGAAAACTGAACTGGAAAGCCAATCTACTAGAATGCGTAAGGAAAGCCAATGTAGCTCTCTATTCCTGTAAAAAGGCTATAGGTAGGAGCTGGGGTATGAAACCTCAAATCACTCGCTGGCTTTACGTGTCTGTTGTCAGGCCTATACTACTCTATGGCGTGATCGTTTGGTGGCCTGCTCTTGACAGGGCTGTTCACCTCTCTCAGGTACCTAAGTGCAAAGATCCGCTTGCATGTGCATCAGTGGTGCACTAAGAACTACCCCCTCTGCGGCATTGAACATTATGTTCTACCTGTTACCCCTGGATATCCTTGGCAGACAGACTGCTGCCAGTGCGGCTATTCGTCTTAAAGCCTCCTTTCAGTGGTCTAGTTATCACATTGGCCACTCCTCAATCCTTGATCTTCTCAACTTCACACATGAAAACACGGACTACACCCCACCGAAACTGAGATTTGACCGACACTTCCGTACGAGTATCCCTGAACGGGATGAGTGGGATGGCTCTCCCCCTGATCATAGAAATTCGGTGCACTTCTACACAGATGGCTCTAAGCCGAAGGTGGGGTGGACTGTGGTGTTTTCTCCGATAAGCTCAACCTGAGCATCTCGTTCCGCCTCCCTGATCATTGTAGCGTTTTTCAGGCGGAAATCATGGCGATTAAGGAAGCCCTGTCTTGGCTGAAATGTAATGTATTATCTGTCAGCGATATTAGCATTTTCGCTGACAGTCAAGCGGCTATCAAGTCGCTGGAATCGTGGTCTTTTACTTCAAAGGCCGTCTTAGACTGCCGTTTATCTCTTACGGAGATGACAGAGCAGTTCAACATTCGCCTACGCTGAGTGCCAGGTCAGGGGGACATTCCAGGAAACTGTAGGGCGGACGAACTCGCTAGACAGGGTACTACTGTAAGGATTCTGCCAGATAGGCAAGCCCTTGGTATGCCCCTCGCTGCATGTAAGCATCTACTGAAGCTGAACGCTATTAGTAAGACCAACCTTAGGTGGGATATTGGCTCAACGTGTCACATTTCGATGCCGATCTGGCCTAATCTGGACCAAAAACGTAGTGCCGAGTTGGTAAAACTAAACCGATTACAGATCAGCTGCGTTATCGGTATCATCGCCGGACACAACATGCCAAAAGACTTGGCCTCTTTTCAAATGACTTCTGCAGGAGCTGTAGGGACGAGGAGGAGGAGGAAACCATTATTCACTTCCTATGCACATGTCCTGCTCTATCACGCAAAGGAATGATCCATCTAGGAGCTCCCTTCCTTGACGACCTCAGCGATTTGGCGTCCTTAGACATCATGAACATCCATCGCTTCATCAAAAGCTCCTATTGGTTTTAGTAGTCCCTGTGTGGTCTAATGGTAGATCCTTGGCATCACAATGGACCTTTAATTGTCTAAGTGTGTCAATCTAACCTAACCTAGAAGGTGGATATCTTCCAAACTGGACCCATCCACAGTACGACACTCCTAGGAGAACCGAAGCTCCTAAGTTATTTTAGGACATTTGCTGTCATATCTCTTACAATATCCCACATTTCACTGAAGTATAACAAACGGTTTATGATATTTTCAAGGGTAAGAACATTGATTCTTCAAGGCTGGTACTATCTGTGCAAAGTTTTGAGATGTGAAAGAATGCATGTTCCCAATCTTCTTGGGCCTCTCCGCAATTTGAAATGATGGTGGATATATCATGTCGGAACCTATGAAGCTACGCTCGATAACTGCCGTGCCCTGAGTTGGCTTGGGTAGAAGTCAATTTATCCATTTCGCTTTATCCGATAACAGTCTATGGATACATCTTCCTTAGTGGATTAGTTTCACTTCTGCTCACTTTCGCTCATGATATGGGCTCTAACAATCTTTTTGGATTTTTTAGCTGACTCTCGGATTGCTGAGTTATGGGCGTCGTAGATTTTCTACTGTTTTTCTGCGAGAATATCGATTGCCCTGCAATAACGTCTAGCGCATCGTTTGACACCATCCTGAAGGTACAGATAATACACTGCGTTTAATATCCACGTTCATACCCTGACGTTTTGTCCATATCAGTGATGTGTGCAATAAAATAGATTGCGTAACTTTCGACAGAAGAAACACTATTTGCCTGAGTTCTCCGATGTCTTTCCTGCTGGTTACTAACACTGCTTCCGTCTTTGGTTCAGCTAGCATTAACCCGATCGTTGACTGCCAGAGCCTGACTATTTGAACACACTCGTTCCAAATGCAATATTTTCGGTAAAACTTATAATTTCAATTTCGTCAGGAGTTCCTTATCTCAGGATGCTGCTGAAGTCCGCCGAATTATGTACGCAGTCAAATGTCCAATTTTCATCGAAGATTTATTGCTATACTTATCTTAATCTCGACTAACACAGCTCAACTCATGTTTAATTTCTCCATAACTACCACCTCGACGGTATAAGTAAAGTATTGTTCAATATAAATCTATGTCTTGCTTCATCTTAACTAGTTGGCCTACTTCCTCATATTCAGCAAAAGTGTTACTTGACCAGATGCAACATTTATGGTGTAATTGCATCAATTTTTCTGTAATTATTTCTTTCACATCATCTTGTCCATCATAAAACTCTGTGATGAGAGAATAAATGCCAAAATGCACTTTTAATGGCTTGAAAGACTGAATAGTATGAATGAACATCCCATTGCATGCCATTGTACTTGGGTGAGAGCTAAATACATGGTTAGAGTGCTGCAGTAACATTAAGTCACCCACATTCGAAAATGTAAAATGATATGAAAATCATGCTGTCATGGAACTTATTGATGACCTGAAACTCGGTTATTCATTTTCTGTCAACCTTCAGAATGCATCCTAAACCATTGGCATTCCTATGATTATTGCGTAGCGAAAAAATTGTGAGGGTCATAAGCTCAAGATGAGCAGAAGTCTATCCTAAACCCATCGTATTGGATGCACTACGAATTACAGGCATTTGACGCGTAGGTTAGATATATTTTACTATTTTACGGTTCAAGCTCTCTTTGACTGACACTCTTGTGTGGAATTTAAATGACGTCTCAGTTAAAAATGTGATCTGCTGCAACCGTCGCTTATATGACTTAATGTATTTTCAATGCTGGTAATGGTACGAATACACAAATTATGATGTTCTCAAGTATTGCTAAACTGAATTTTTTTATTTTTTCGGTTGTGAATTTCCCGCCAGCATCATCCATATTGATTAATTTTTATATGCTTATATGCTGTACGTGAAGAGAGGTCTACAATAACTCAATGTGTTTACTTGAATTTCAAGATTTGCATATCTTGCATTGGTCTTACTTTTTTTTTAATAAATAAAAACCACCGCAATCGAACTTTAGAGCATTTATAAGCTTTCGTGGTTTAATCGAAAACTATGAATGCATGCAAAAAATTATTGGAGATCCCAGATTTCGACGAAAAACTTTCGAACACCCACTCAATTATTCCCACCGAACGAAAATTTAAAATATGTATAAAGAAATCTGATGGATCTGGGTTTTATTTCCCGGAGATCTGGATTGCATAAAACAAGAAAAATATGGATGTAATTCTTACTGACAATCCCTTAAGAAAAGTTTTCAATGCGGGTCTTCCGCCATTTGGAAATTTAATGTATATTGTTAGCTCAACCTGTATTTCACGGATAACTTACGAATACATATTGGGTTGGCATTAGGAATACTGCCTGAGGAATGGGACCAAATTGTTATATTCTGTTGGGTAAATCTTTCCTGTTTTTAGTAAGAGCTTTTTTTTTTGTTAACTTCGCAATTTTTATATTTTACTAAGTTGGAGGGTTGCTCCCGAAAGCTACTCAACAAACAGTTTTTTTTATAATTCGCGCCCGCCGAAGGAATTTATTTATGACCTTGTACTGGTACTCAGGCACGGTTGAAAGGGAAAAAGCGCGATTGTTTACCCTATCTAGAATGTGCAGACCGCCCACCAGACTAGATGTTGGCGTTGTACTCCAGCATTAGGCAGATGAATGCCTTATAGATTCAGTTCAGATCAGATGGAGTAAAATGTTTTTTTTTTGCACCTATCAAGGAATTCTAGACATTTTGCAGCATTTTTGGCGATCGTGATCGTTCCATCGAAGATGGTTATTCGTGGAAAATGGTTGAGGGTAGCATTGTGCTTCTGATCCATTAAACTCTATTGATTGAACGCCAAGTGGTTATGCTGTCCAGGTGGGAATTTGATGTGTTTAACATATGTTGACATTCTTCTTCTACTGCCGAGGAGCAGGGACGTGAGTTAGGGAACGAATATGAAAAACTGAGGGTACTGTCATCAGCGAAGGAATGGATTGGATTAGAAGTTGCAGAAAATATGTCATTAATAAAAATGAGAAAGACAAAATGGAACCCTGGGGAACACCAGAATTTATATGGTGAATCACAGACTTGAAGCCGTCCAAGATAGCTTATATTGAACGGCCCGAAAGGTAATTTCGAATGCATTGAAGGAGAGACTCGTCGATAGCATACAGGTATGTACACATTTTCGACAATAGAGCCTGATGGCAAACTCCTGCCCTGAGCGCTCCGGTACGACTATTTATAACATTCAGAATTCAGAATTTTCCAAGTTTGGTCTACATGGATTGCGAAATCTCCTCCTACCTATAGTGTTATATACTGTAACCGTTGGCAACATCTACGATGCTGTTTTGTGGCACAAATTAGGTAACAATTAAGGTAACAGCTGGATCGTATGTACAGTTTTTTGTTCGCAAATTGATTTTAAATACACGAGTATGTAAGTAAGAGCGATAGAATGATTTTTTTTTTTTTACAAGGCAAACAATACTCCCAAACCAACCCAGATATGAAATTTGAGCAAAAACGCTAGACCCATTTTTGAGTATATTCATATTTTTTTTTTATTTGCCTCAAGTAAAAAAATGTACCGTTCATTTCTGGGGATAGAATAAAAATTCCGATTTAGTCTCGTGGTATAAACCCAAGAAGAGAAACTAATATGAAGTTTGAAGTAAATTCTTCTAACAAATTACTGAAGAATTTGTGGCCTTTAACACCAAAAATTATGCGGTTCGCCCTTCCTTCCTTCTAGCCGTTTAGGGTTATGATGTATGTAACAACTAACAACTAAGGAGACTCTATATAAGACCTTGATCATCCCAGTCCTGCTTTACGGCGCTGAAACATGGACTTTATTAAAAGAGGATGAAGATATCCTTGGTCGCTTCGAGAGAAAAATTCTTCGTAAGATTTTCGGTCCCGTTTGTGTTGACGGGTTTTGGAGGAGAAGATTCAATCACGAACTATACGAGCTGTACAGCGACATCGACCTAGTCAAAAAACTGCGTATTGGACGTCTGAGATGGCTAGGACATGTAGAGCGAATGGACACCAACGCTCCGGCCCGCAGAGTCTTCGAATCTAACCCGGAGGGACGACGCAGTAGAGGGAATCATCGCCGTAGGTGGCGCGCACAAGTTCAAGGGGACCTCGACCAACTTGGAGTGCGCAACTGGAGGCAATTAGCTAAAGACCGAGCTAAATGGAGAGGCTTGTTGGTTGAGGCCCAGGTTCACCCCGAACTGTAGCGCCACCTAAGTAAGTAAGTAAGTAAGCATAATTCTTTTCTTCTTTTCTTAAGATAATAATTTCTAATGGAACCTTTATAATTTTTATCAGTAATTTCAAACTTCTCTACCCTTCTTATTAGATATGGCTGAAGCTTAAATATAATTATGTATACCCGCTACGCACAATAAACTAACGAAATGATTTGTAATGCCCTTGTCCCACTGTGAAGTCCATAAACGACCTTGACTTGTAAACTTCCTCCGAAGTGTTATTACCTATTGTTCCCATTTCAAATCATAAAAAAATCTAGTTTACAACAAAACTATTTATAAGCTAAAACTGCGTAAAAGCCCAAAAATCACACTAAAAACCCGAAACCAGACAACCAAGAAGCCATGGAAGCATTGAAACGTCGGAAATAAAAATTCAAATATAATATTTAATGTGAGACCCCCAATCAATGATCTCACGCAAAAGATACTTTTGAATTTTGAATAGATTTAAATAGCGAGAGACATGTGTCGTCTTTTATTTTGCTTAAAAAATGCACGACAAAATTATGTGGGTATCGAGTGTATCTTTTTGCGAAATCATTAGCAAAAGTATCTATGACTCACTCATTTTTTGCTGGAATAAGGATAGGATGCAGAAAATAAGATAATTATACTTGAATTGAATTGTTCTATGAAGTGAGTACTTAGATGGTGAATGTCATGTTAGATAAACAGAACACAGATCAAGGGGAATTAAATCGATATTGTTGTGGGTTTATATATTTTTTTTTTTTTTTTTTTAAATGTCGGAAGGATTGATTGGCGATGTTAAGCCCATTCTTTAAATAATTTATTATTAAAAATTGTTTTCCTTAGCACGAGTGTCATTAATCACACTCAATTCAATCGATCTTGATTGAAACAAATTAGATCGTGGCATTCAAATGACTCACACACTATTGCTCCGGTTGTAAACCAGAAATTTATATGTGAAACTTATGGAAATGATGTTGGTAGGCAAAAATAAACACATTCCGCTGAATATGATCGACACCCCTAGCTTTCTAATATGCATATGTAAAATGTTTAGTCTTAATTTAATTTAACTTTCAACTCATGCTTTTGATAGCGGCCGTAATTTGGAATCTGTTGAATTGGTTTTTGTGGAGTATAACCAGGAAAAGGGTTTTGTTGTTATTAAGGACTGGCTGGTTTTTGGGGCTATGTTTTGGTGGATTGAAACAAACTAGCTGTATTCTTTTTAGCTTTGTTGTTCGGTTTCAGCACATAATTACACCATGGGTGGTGACCGAACTAGCCGAGAAAAAGTTGCTGTGATTTTCGCATTCGGTTCTAATTCCTAGTACTTGAATGAATGCGGTTGGTACTTGAACCGACAGCCGACCGCTCACAACAACACCACGCCATCCACCATATTTACTTAAACTAACGTAGATCTTAGATCTGCTTTCGTTTCTTTTGTTTGACCCCTGAGGATCAAGCCACTAGACTAAAAGTAACCCCTTCTTCTTACACTGTTAGACGTTAGTTACGTAATATTTAAAGAAAAAAATTCCAAAAAGTCTGTTTGCATTAGTATGCAAACGATATCAACGTCATTGCCAACTATTTCGGTATTCTGTCCAAGGCTGTACTGTTAACAAATACTGGTTTTTGACAGCATCCCTTTCAGATGATATTTACTAATGGAGGTGGCTAGCCTATATTTGCTCATATTTAATTGACCATTATTTTTCGTATGGACCTACTTACTTTCTCAAATCACCTTCGATTAGCATAACAATCTCTCTCATCCATCGGCAGAAACAAATTACAGCCTCTGCGTTACCCACAATGAATCAAATTAAGTAATTGTTGTGGGTAATAGCAGCGAGTTTCGAAATAACTACGGGCAAAGTCCAAAAGTGCTTACCTAGCCGCGTACTTCATTAAAAATAAATCTCAATGGACCACCCCAAAACAATTGGGTACAACCTTACCATTGTATGTCCGTTCTTGTAATAACGTCTCATGCTGTGCGTTGATCCGAAAGTGGTTTATTTAACGCCTCGATGATGGCCACGCAATCGTTGGAAGATCTGACTGAAGATCCGAGCCACTTAGGTGGGTAATTGTGTTTGTTAATTTGAGGCTGCGATCGTCCGATTACACTCGTTGCAAAGGAATTATCTCCGTGTAATCGCATGTAATTTGATTTCACTGTTTGTGAGATGACCCTCGAGTGTTGTACTCTTCAGTGGGTAGGTGCTGTAGCTGTTGCTGTGATGTATTGTTTGGTTGGTTTATGTAAATTCAATTGAAATACATATGATTTCAGTGACGCGGATGTTGGGTTGAAGTTATGAATGAATTTTATTTAATAAGAGCAAAGAGATAACTCATTGAAAATAATTATTAACTAGGCAAGGACGTTGAGGATGGTGGAGAAGAGTTTATATTTCTAGTTCACGTTGCTGCAGATGTGGATTCTTCTTTTTCAAAAGCTTTTATTTATCTTACTTTGTTTTCTATCTGTCTGTCTATTGCAATGAATTGACCTATAACTTTGAAATTTTGCACACGTAGGTAAGCCCGGTGACAATGCAATAAGGTATATTGGCATGTATTTGAAAGAATTGACGAGCAAAATACAATAAGCTATCTGACGATATTCCGAACCAAATATGACGGACGACCCAAGACGACGGATTACTACCTTTTTTTTCATAACGCCCTTGAGATATATATCTAATGAAAGGGGTTGACGAGTAGAATATGATAAGCTATATAACTCAATATGGCGGATTACGTTTTTCTTTACAACCCCCTTAATATGGGTATCAAATGAAAGGGTTTTACGAGTAAAATACGATAAACTATGTGACAGTTGTGATGACGCTGCGGAATACCTTTCCTGGTAATGGCGTCAACCCCTCATTACGCCAAGTACCAGCTTTGCGACGCATTACAGGAGTTAGGGTCAATGGATTTGCTTCTTGTTGGTGATTTTAACGCAAGGATTGGAATGTCGCAAAATAATTTTGTAAGTGGATCTGTAACAACAATTATTAATCCAACCCGCAGATCAAAAGATGAAGTGTGTGATGGGAAAGGGACTAAAATACTGGAAATCGCTGATGCTTTAGACGCAAGGATTTTAAATGGAGACCCGAATGGCGAATTTACATTTATTCGAGGAACGGCGTGTTCAGTTATTGATTACTGTTTTATGTCAGGGAAGTGGTGCTCTATTCTGAGCAACTTCAGTATAGCTGCACAAGTTTTCTCAGACCGCATGCCCTTGGAAATTTCATGCATAGTTCAGGAATCGAAAGAAGCGCTCAGCACGAAGCAACTGAGACTACTGCCAAAGTTGATATGGAGAGATCGTTTTCAAACTATATTTCAAAATAATTTAGATCAGGAAATTGTTAAACGAAGATTGGAAAACAAGCCACTGCACATGGAGGACCTTGCTAGAATTATAATTGAAGCTGTTCCAACAAACACTGCAGGGAAGCGTAAGGGTACTCTCAAACAGGTCTGGTTTGACGCTGAATGCTATAAAGCCAGAAAAAAATCCTTTTCGTTTCTTAGGCTCTTAAGGAACTACAATACCACATTTTTCAAAAATATGTATGCTTTAAACATCTCTGTTTTTTAAAAAGAAAACAACTGGAGCAACAAACCGTAGCCGTTTTTAATTCGTCAAGGTCCTCAGCAGAATTTTGGAAAGCCGCCAAAACTATCAACGGGAGAACCAATATAATTTCATCATCCTTACAAGCATCTGAACTTCGGGACTATTTTAAGAACCTGCTTAACACCCCGCAATTTTCGCCTTTTCCTCAATACGCAGTACCATTTTTTACAGATGATCTCCTAGATGCTCCATTTACAATTTCTGAAGTACAGAGTGCAATCGCAAAATCAAAAGTTGGTTAAGCTCCAGGAGACGACCGAGTTCCAGCTGAATTCTTTAAAAAATTGCTCAACTGAATTCCTGTCCGCATTAACCAAGGAATACAATAGGGTATTTGAGACAGCGAGTGTTCCAAATAGCTTTAAAAGAGCAATAATATTTCCCTACACAAAAAGGATCATACGATAATCCTGAAAACTATCGAGGCGTTTCGTTCCTGAATACATCAGTGAAGTTGTTTAATGCTATGATTTTCAACAGGCTAACGCAGTAGATTGAGAATAAGAAGATTCTGAATGAATTTCAAGCGGGATTTAAGAGAAACTATTCATCTTTAGACCAAATATTCATCCTGACGAACATTGCGGAGAGCTTCAAAAGAAGAAACAAGAAGTTATATGCTTTCTTCGTTGACTTTCGCGCTGCTTTTTATTCTATTGCACGTGAAGCACTTTTTTATAAGCTATTTAAGATGGAAATCTCAAGCAAAATTGTTGTTTTATTACAAGCGATGTACGAAATCAACGTCGCATATGTATGGGATGGTGAGCTTGTATCGGAAGACTTTACAACACGAATGGGAGTCAGGCAAGGATGTGTTCTGAGCACGTTACTTTTCATTTTATTTATAAATGATATAATGGATGCAATTAGAGGGGGAATTCAGTTTGGAAGTATGCAGATACCAGGACTCCTTTTAGCAGACGATATAGTGTTTCTATCTGAATCAGCGGAAGGAATGCAGCGAATGGTGGACCGTCTTGAGCGCTACTGTGAACTTTGGAATCTGTCTGTAAATTTAGAAAAATCTAAAATGATGGTGTTCAGAGATGGTGGTAGTAGATATTCTCGTAATGAAAAATGGAAATACAAAGAAGAAAATGTTTCAATAGTTCGGGAGTATAAGTACCTATGTGTATTAATTACGGCGAATCTCAACATGCGAAAACATTTCCAACTCAAACTAGCGGAGGCGAAGAGAGCTGTTTCTTCAGTATGGGTCCGTTGCGTCAATAATAAATTTATTGAACATAGCGCAAAGCTTAAATTATTTCGTGCGACTGCAATCTCTATATTGCTATATGGGGCTCAAGTTTGGCGATACTGTCAGTTTAATGAGGTTAAAAGATTCCTGAGGTATTTTCTGAAACGCATTTTCCGGTTACCAACCTGCACCCCTAATTATATACTGCATTTGGAAACAACAGTGCCACCTCTATTTTTAGACACACTTAAGCTGCATTTCGATTTTATCATTAAAGTGTTGGAGATGGAAGATGGACGGCTGCCTAAACTAGTGCTTAAGAGAGCTATATCAACAAGAGGAAACCTTATCGAAAAGTGGGAAGAGCTGGGGGAGAGTTTTGGTGAAAACGTGAGAATTGCAGCAGATATTAACTCTGCTGAGTTAAGGCTGGTAATTAAAAAACTTTTAGAGAGAGCAAGCTACACTACTAATGATTGTTGCAAAACGGAAGCTGAAACTTCCCAGCATAGAATAATTTACAGCAAACTGAACTAAAATCTTCAACAACATACGTACTTTCTTAACCGCTTTCCGCTGAATATGATTAGCCTAATATTTAAACTAAGAGGGGAAATAATAAATTTAAATATCGACCAGACCGGTCAGTTCTATGTGACCTGTGTAATCTTCAAGAAAGGGAGGATGTATACCATTTTATTGGCAGATGCCCTATCTTAAATAAGTTTCGAGTGAGATACGTTGGCGCAACTGCATTGGATATGAATGAGGTCTTGAACATTTTGAACAGCAACCTTGCTTGGGAAGTTTTGAATAAATATGCATTAACCGCATTTACCTACAGAGCACGTTTTATAGAAGGAGACTTTTAAATATCAATGTGTATTAAAATATAAATGCGAAAAATAAATTGTCAATCTGGTAGACGGCCGTGGGCCAAACCATATTTAACTTAAAATTATGAAATTGTATTAAAGTATTATTGAAGTTTAAATAAAGTTTTCAAAACTAACTAACTACCTGCGTAGTCAGAGACACAGGTCAGCATCACATAGCTACATCACCCTAGCCGGTTCAGCTTAACGACAACTCCTCCACCATTTCATGTTTTCACAATGTCTTAGCTATTAGCACCGATCCATAAGGTTCTAACCTTTGCCCTTCTTTTTTAAAGAGTGTGTTCTGTTTCCAAACCTCCAAACCAATAAGAATATCTGCTCTCATAATTGACTTACTTATCATCTTAATCATCATGTTAAGCCAATCACTGACTGACTCTTTGGCCTAAAAGGTCATAAGACGTTAGATTTTTGGTCGCTTAGTCGGCAATAATGTCGTCAGCCTTCTTTTTGCGTCGATCTTCTCTTCGCTTGAGACAAGACAAGGATATTGAAAAATTAACCAACAAGAATGGACGTGTTAAATTATATGTTTTCCTCATTAAACGATATGCAATAGGTACCACTATAATCCTTTTCCACAAGTGTGCTGGTAATAGGTCTACTGCTTCCGTATCAAAACGATTATATAACCCAATTTCCCTAAGTCCAATACGTACAATTAACGGGTCAGTATATTTTTTTTTTTTTTTTCTTACGTATACTCGTATAAGCCAATGTGGGTCTTGTTCTGCGATAAGACATAATTTTTATTAGGTAATGCCCCCTCTACCAAATATGGTACCATTGACGTGAAGACGTGACTTCAGAACCGGCTTCTGATACCGTCTTACACAATTAAACTATCTTTGAATATTGTTAACAAAATCCAAAATAATAAAACCAAAAACAGAATAACAACAAAAAAAATAAAGCCTGGCTCATTAATTATTCAAGCCCCGAGTGATGAAGGCGTCGAAATTCTATAGCCAATGGTCTAGTTCTTTCTATTTTAGGTGGAACCCAGTTTCTTTTTTAATTGTAATGCTAGTGATGGGAATTTTATAAAAAAAATATATTGTATATAAATAAATCCATTTTGAGTGCTGACCTTGTACAGGCTCATACGCATTCGATTGCCAATTTCACAGTCCAATGGATGGATTTATGCAACTCTTGGCCGGCTTTGTGATACATTCAATTGAATTTTTTTGTTTCGCGTTATTAACAATTTATTTTTGGTCTAAAAAATGTAATATCACATAACGGAACGCTCGAGGGGAGATACCAAATCCAAACGCAAAAATAAAAAAAGCTGAACATTCCAATACGTGTCGGTGGCCAGTCAGCCAGGTTGCATAATGTTTATGTGATTTTATTTTGATATTTTTATAGCTACCTATAGTTGCAATACTCGTTATGAGTAAGTGGCGACTATAAGGTCAGTTGAATTTCCTCTTTGAATGTCTGGCTATAGGTTACTTATTGGCGATGGAAAACAAGTTTTGGGTGACGATAGTTCGCGATGGAGACAAGAAGTATGGAGTAAATCGAATTCCTAGGGAGTTATTATAATATGGAAATGGAATTCGAAACGAGTTTGCTTAAACTATTCTAGTACACAGTAGTATTTGTAGCAGTATTTGCTGCTTCTGCTTTTTAGTAATTCAATTAAGGAACCTTTCAGTACCGCACTAGGCACGTTCTGCTCTCCGGTCTAGCATCCTGTCAAATTTTCTCCCGTAGTTTACTTGGCTTAGTGTGTAATTCCACTTAAACTTACAAACTTAATTTTAATTTTCACTTTACGTTAGAGGATTATTTAGAATTATCTTTCTATTAACCCAATAATACTTTAAAAGTTAGGTTATCCTTCACAAAAGATCTTCTAGACTGTCCTTTTTGAGGTGTGAATCTTTATAAAATGAAACTGCGCCCTTATTTAGTAAACTAGGCTTCCAAAGCGTAGATTGTTTCGGTTAATTTTTATTTTTTTTTGTATAATTTGTGCGCCGTGGCGTAAGTGGTTAGTGTGTCTTCTAAGTTCGAATCCCAGAAAACATCGAAAAGTTTTTTCACGGTCTCACCTCTCGTGAACATCTGACAAACATCCGAGACTATTGTTGTCTCAAAAAAGCTTCTCAAAACAAATTGCCCTTCGGATACGGCACTGAACTATAGGTCTCTTCCATTCGTGTGAAAAATATAGCGCACACAACATGAGTGGTTGCGAGAAGCTAGGCCTTGGCACTTAAAGAGCCGGTGCGCCATATATTTTTTTCATTTTTTTATTGCGCGCACTGAAGAGGTAAATTTTTACACACAGTGCGGGCGTTGGAAAGGATAGGGGGAGAGAGAGAAAGATTGGTTTTGAAACTCAGATCATATGTTTCAGAAAAACTCCGTGGGTGACGTTCAGATAGCTGGGGAGATTTTTTGTTATTTTTGTCTTTGCTTCTGATTCACAGTATCGGGAAAAACCCGACTACTTGATGTCATAGGCATATCAATCAGCCAACAGAGCGAACAATTTTTCCAACTATATAACGAACCTACTGCCGGTGTTATGCACTTTTGCAATTGATCGGACTGACTCTTTATTTCATGAGAAATAAATGCATGCTTGCTGACATCGGGATTTGAACCATGAACGATTAGCGTGGCAATTTATGACGTTACCACTACACCTTCCCCACCCCAATGCTAGTTTATTAGCACAAACCACAATGCCATTGATCCGGACACAATTTGATTTCAACAGAATGGCGCTACGTACCATATAGTGACCAAAACCGAAAGTCAATTTAGAACATTGAGAAGCATTGTTCTAGCTTGAGTAGTATACTGCCAAAGTATACTGAATATATGTGAATATCAAAAAGAAAGGGTAGATGACAGCTTGGTTTGACATTTGATCCTATCCTATCTTAAGTTCTATTAGAGCACAAAAGACACAATTTAGAAGTCAACTTCGACATGTTTTCGGCCTGTCTTCGTCCCAATATGCGGAAAATGGGGATTTCCCCAAGCTGGCTGCTTTCTCCGATGCATTTACTCCACCGCGAACTATTTCAGTTTCTTGATTTCTTTTTTCATATATTTTCTGAGTGTAGA
This sequence comes from Brachypalpus laphriformis, assembly GCA_945910035.1. Classification (NCBI taxonomy): domain Eukaryota; kingdom Metazoa; phylum Arthropoda; class Insecta; order Diptera; family Syrphidae; genus Brachypalpus; species Brachypalpus laphriformis. The sequence continues at coordinate 45,142,950 of OX246753.1, forward strand.
TTAGTTACAATCCTACAATAACATAGACTGCATCTTACGATGTTGTATGAAAGGCAGCGTTTACTCTTATTCTATTGTATAAAGACGACATAACGTTTCCATTTTATGGTATGTCTATTTATATTGGCGATTCATAAGATTTCCTAAACATTCACGGACATGTTCAGTTGTGTTTTAATTGCACTTTTTAGGGTATGCCATCTAGCTGATGTGATTTCTCACCCCTAGATCGGGCACCGACTGTACATACTGTACTTCCCTAACATACTTTAGTCCCAAAAATCCTTATGTCGATCTTCAAAAATCTTAAGGGCTCGGTGAAAATGCTCCAAAGTAATGCAGATACGCTGTTTATAGAGATTCCGATATAGGTCTTCCTTTTTTTTGCGAATATAATTTATCCATAAACGTAACAAAAATGATCAGAACTAGTGTAAACTATCTTCGCGACATGGACGTATCACAGGCCTTTCTGATATGGGTCATCATCTGTTTCGACTTCTAGTTAGCTGAATCCGAGAGTTCTATGACCAAAAACGTAAGTGGGAAGTACTCTTCGCTGAAAATGCTTGGCTTCCAACCTATTCTCTGTGTCGTGTTCTTCGGCGGGTAACATTTAGCGTAAGGATATAACTTACGATTCTATAAAAAATCAGTTAATTCTTCCTTTTTTTAGACACCGAATTGAATCATCCCTCGTTTAGGTGGAATTGGCCTGTGCCTTCTTCAGCGTCTAAGTTGCCGCAACATATACAAAGGCTTAGACCTCTTAAAAGCGATGAAAAGATGATGAGTTGATCTTTTCTAGAAAATATGAATAGCATTCACACAATACGAAGATACGATTGTACGTTCGACATTAAGTAGGAAATTCTTACAAGATACAGCATATGAAGTAAATGGAGTTTATAAAGCCGATAGAGTCATCGGGCATGATTTTGTACACGTATACTTGATTGATGAATTGATGCTGCCGAAACCTCAATTCTACTGAGGCCGATGACTTGTCACCAATAGTTCCGCTGACAAGCCATCGGCATCGACGGCTTTGTAATTCGTTGCGTTCCTGATATCTGTGTCAACCTCACCTCAGCTGCGCAGGGAAACCTCTTCATCGTCTGGGTTATAGTGCCAATTGCATCTACAATTGCAGAACTAGATAATACCTTCCTTCATATTACATTTAGTTCCAGGGCTTGAAAAGCAAACATTTTATAGCTTCATTCCAATCTTTTGTCATTGCGCTAATTTTTGCTATTTTAAATAGTTTTCCAGTATTGTCGTATCTTAGCTATGAGGCTAATCACTATTTCCCAACCAAATTCTCTGTCGGCTAGTCACATATTAACCGCACTTGAACAGTAAGACTCTAAAGTCGTTGCCGGTTTATCCGAACCAAATCCATTCACAATAGTCGTCTTAAGTGCCTCAAAATACCAATAAAATACTGCCAACCGTAACCGTTCGAGAATATTAGCAAATAACCAAATTGCAACAAACTATATATCTAATGACACTTAAGTAGCTACCTATTGCATCAACAACAGCACACCGAACACATGTAACGCTGTGTAATACCCTGGAATCAATCGCTTCACCGGAATGTCAACGAAAAAGTAATAGACAAACCGCATGCGTGCACTAATAGTCGCAACTATCGAATGGAACCCAAGTCATTTATTTCCCCGTACTCATATACGTCACCATCTCATTCACTCTCTAATTGATACCGATTCGTCGTAGGAAATATAATATTTTCCAGTAAATAGGCCGGCTTAAGTATCTGTTACACTTTTACGATTCCCCACAGAGAGATGTTTAAGTAGGATAGAAGAATGGGTCGATGAACGTGCTACATAACCCAGACCACTTAATGGTGATGCATCCGAGTGTCTTATGCAATTGGACACGCTGCATGCGGATGGCAAAAATATGCGGATAAGATGCATCGAAACTCTTGACTCGCAAACGCGCATTCATAGATGCTGCTATGGCGTAATCCTAACCAATTGGCATTCGAGAAATCTTTAATTAAGTAACACAAAACCTGCAAAACCACAATTAAGACCAAATATTTGTTTAAAACTAAACCCGAGACTATCTCTCCACTTCTTAGGTACTCTTCGATGTCATCTAATGTGGACATAAGGTAAACATTGCAAACGGACAACGTTCCATATGAAATGATTTAGTAATAGTTGAACCAACCAAATAGTCAAATACGTGCTAAAATTGGTCAAATGGTTTGCAATTAATGGCGACTTTGTGTTGGTCAATATACAAAAATATCTACCATCAGCATTTAATTGCAATTCCATCTGCAAATTCATGTGATGCAATGCTCCATTCTCCTTGAGTTGGAATAGATTTTATTTTAGAACCATTCCACGATCAATACAGATTGACCATGACTTAGTGCGCGGTGTGGCTCAAATGTCCCGTAGAAGTTCCGAGATCTAGATCAGAAAATTGTTGAAAAAGTCTGCAAATTGTTAACAAGGTTGCCAATCCAGTTCTTAATGCAGATTCATGGCAAACATGCAGAGGTGTTTGTATAAGGAGGTTGCATAAGATATTCGTACCAAACATGTGTCAAGAGTGATGGATTATTTATTGTCTTTATTTATTTATTGTATTTGAATGAAAGACGATCTGCAGAGGATATAGGAACATGCAATCAATCTCACATTAATTAATGGTCATTATTTATTAAATGAGAAACAGGCTCGTCGTGTGCTACGAAAAATTATTAGTTGGCCAATTAGTTGCTTGAAAGGTTGTTTGACGAAGACGAAGACACTCAATACATGTAAGCAACCTTTTTTAATTAAGAATTATTATAGATGTATGCATGTTTTATGATTGTTGAATACTGTGTGATAATAGTTAAATAATGGCCTTGAAAATGGAGGAACCACGTCCTTAAATCGAATTGTTAAGGTCGACTGCATAGTAAAGCTTTTATTTTATGCATGAGAAATAGGGCATTACCCATACATATTAAAATCAAAGATTGTTTCCATTAGGGCAGACTTTTTTTTTTTTATACGAATGAAGCCCAAATCTTAGAGTACTTAAACTCAATGTTGCTGAGACCCGAGGTTGCTGAGTATTGGATTGTCGGTTTAAGTACCAATCATATTTCTAGTAATAAAATTAAATAATGCACATAGAGTAACTCCGCACGTATTCAAAACAAGATATTAGAAACTAGAAGCGAATGCAGTAATCACAACAAATTCTCCCCGACTAGTGCGGACACCACCTATAGAGTAAGCATGTACTGAGACCTAATATTATCTGAGTCTCAAACCATTACATCAAAAATAACTCTTTTCTATCTCTGTCTTCATTGCCAACTTAAGTCGTGCAATTGCATTAGAAGAGCTAAGCTCTTAGATGGAAGTTTATTCTAGAAAAAACTACACTTAAAACATTTGACATTATTAACGTCGACTTGCGGCATCGGGTGAATTCTATAAAATAAAGACAAAAAACCAATATACCTCTACTTTAGATAATTATACCACAGGTTTGCTTAGACATCCTTAGAATTGCAACGTCACTCTGATTAGATATCGATGTTTAAAAATATTGATCAGAAAGTATTTATTGAAAAATATCCGAATATTATAGAATAGACGAAAAGAAAAAGTAGTGATGTGCTCATTGTCTGCAGAAGCCTAGCTGATCAAACTTGGAGATATAGTCCCAACATCCTATAATATATGTATACCGTCATGATGAGCCTTATCATCACGTACGGTGGATTAGCCTTGGCCAATAAAGTTAAGCATAAGCAGTGTGCGTACGTATATGCAACTTGGGGGCAATGAGGTCCTGCCCGACAGCAGCAATGAAGATAAACTTCAATGCGTCACTTCTATATCTGGTAATTGAGAAAACCGCAAAGGAAACAATCATGACAATTTAGGTGGAAATAAAAATAGAGATATGTAATGATCTGAGAGACGGGGACTCACACTCCAAAACGAGACCTCTATCAAAAAACTCTGCCAACATATTTCCACAAAACTGAATACAAAGAAGGATAATTTGCAATACGCTATCAAGGACCATGCCATAAAATGGTATATACGTACGAATGCTTAAAGAGGCGCTGAGAAGATTGGAGCTGAAGTATTTGGACCAAAAATCAAATATACGGGGCCGATGTTTTCCATCATATTCCAAGCGGAAATCCACGCCAGACGATATGCCCAATTCGAAATTACATGGAAAGTTGTGCCGGAATGCCTAAATAAAATGTACAATCTGGGCAGATTCAAAATAGTTACTTATTCCAGGCCAAATAAGATTTGATAGTAACAAGCAAGCTGATAAATTGGCAAAACCGTGGGCAGCTGTCTCACTCATAGGACCAGAAACATTTCATTGAATAAGATGTCACAGGATATGGAAAAAGTTAAAGACGGACATAGAAATGAAAAAGTCGGAACTCTTTAGGAAAATCCCAAAATTAAAGCTGTCAAAAGTACTCCTAGTAATTCTATACGACGAAGATTCAGATCATGCATCAGCCTGAAAAGAAATGAACATACATACAGGCTTTCTAATGGAACACTGGAAACTCAAAGAACGCTTCAGGAAAATAGGCTTAGCTGACACCGAAATGTGTAGATTCTGTGACACTAAGAGGGCCCCAGACCATATATGGAGAAACTGCCGGGCAATAACCTGCATCAGAATGAAATGTCTGGGTTCTCACCAGATAGATGATTTCCCAGTCCTAAAGCTAGGTAAAGTTCTTACATTTCTAGAAGGAGCTAAGCCTTATAAGGTGCTTTAGCTGGAAATAACCTAAACTCACACCAGGAAGGTGGCGCAATAGATCTTTTTTTTTTTTATAATTTGCGCGCACTCAAAGGGTTATGAATACCTTTAACATGTTTTACACAGTGCGGGCGTTGGAAAGGATGGATAGAGAGAGAGAAAGATTTTTGGTGTAGTGATTCTTGAAGCTCAGTTGTTTTTGCTTTAGCTATTCTCCGGGGTGGCGTCCAGATAACTGGGGAGATTTTTTGTTATTATTGCCTTTGCTTCTGATTCACAGTACTTTTTTTCCCGATAACCGATGTCAAGGGCAAATCATCATCAACAGAGCGAACAATTTTTCCAGCCACATGACCAAGCTACTGCCAGTGTTATGCCTTCACAGTAGTGTTCACAAAAGCTTTTGCAAATGATCGGACTGACTTTATATATTTCATGAGAAATAAATAAATGCTTGCTGACATCAGGATGTGAACCATTAGCGTGGCAATTGACGACGTTACCACTACACCATTGCCACCCCTCTTTCAGGTTGCAGTGCAAATTTATTTTGTTCTGGTCTTGCTGCACTTTCTGTTTTCTGTTTTCTAGAAAACCACGATTTTCGCCACGAATTCTTGCGTACAAATATCTAATAACAGAAAGTCGGGAATTCTTTTTAGTCCCACTATTAGAGCTGTTCTTATTCTAACAGTTCTGATGTACCCTAGATTTTGTATTTTTGCCATGATTTTGAGATAGGTGGCTTTACTGCTGATAAGTGGCTTTACTGCAGAGCTTTTTGGCATTTGTTTGCACTACTCGTATTTTTTCATACTCAACACATTTTCCTGCCCAGTTAATGAAAATCCTCAACCCTGTTCGGAAAATAGTTTTAATGTGCCAGTATGTACGTGCTAAAGCTACTTCTGGCCTTCTAGTGGGTCATACAGAATCTATGCGAAGACACTTTAAGATCCTGATACCTTAACGAAGGGGTTAGTTTCTTCGATGACGGGGCCTACTTTTTCTTATATAAAATAAAGGCTAGCGGAATTATAATCACTTCTGCTGCCAAGAAGGTTGTAAAGCTCCTGAATTTGATAAATGCCTCTGATAATTAATGTTTCCAAGAAATATCAAAAGAAGGCCGCAAAATGAAAAAAAAAAAAAAAAAAAACATGCTTCAAACCGGATTCGGAAAAGGTGTTAATTACGCCAATTACGAAACCATACTTGTGATTCAAAACTTGTCAAGAAGGTGATCAAAAACCTCCAAACTTTGGGAGTCTGTAATCTCTTTTAATACTAAGAATGAATGCCGATAAATATCTTTCTCAACACAAGCCTCCTCAAACCAAGAACAAACGCTTAATCACAGTCTGACCCCTTTTCCGATGAAAACGAAACACAAAACCAGTTCCCTTAACCATTGCCGGCTCAACATCTTCCTGATACGAGTATATTCAACCTCCACAAGGTTATTTAAATTAATTTACAATTTCATCGTGCCCCATGTGGGTCACTGAAAGTGAAACCACAGCAGGGCAAGCCCGCTACTCATTGATAAAACGGGGAAAAAAAAGAAAACTTTGAGTCCGACTTAAATGCAAAGTTATGTAAGCCCTTAAACATTTTGGTATCTAATTTGTTAATTTTTTTTTTTTTTTTCGTACGCCTTCTTTAGCAGCTAGGTGTTGACAACGTTGGCTGCCTTAAGCTGCTTAACACATTTTACATAACCAACAAGAGTCATGCATGTATTTCTCCGAAGTGGCATGTTTCGATTAATGAAAATAAATTGTAGGCCAAATGAGGTAGCTCATGTAAGTTTTTTTGCAATAATATACAAGCGAAAGTCGGATGTATAAATTTGTTAGTTCCCCCAGAGGCGATTTCCTGTTGTTAATTTGACATCGTTACGAAATGTGACAAACAATTCGTAGATGTTGATCGATTAGAAATGAATTATCAAAAATTGTTTATAAAAATAAACTTCCACCAGCCAGATGTGTGTCTATGCCTAAGAGCAGGGTACTCTAAGCAACTTAAACAGTATTCAAGGTAAAATGACCGAAAAAATGTCACCCAACCGGCATAACCTGTCGGCAATGTGGGGAGACCATTATAGACAGCAGTTAATGCTATGCGCTATTTGACGTTGAATTTGTTAATTCTTTAAATAAAAATTTGGAAATGCGATTAATGCCAATATTAATGCATTCTAATTTGCATATAATATAATGTAATTAAATTCTTATTAACGTCTTCAATGTATTTTTTTGTTTTCTTTTTTCTTGCAGCTTCCGCGAGGAGCGGTATGGCAGATATTCTTCCTGATGTGTGCGGTGCTTCTAGCAAATGGTAAGATTTTATTTTATTTTTTAAACAATAAATATTTAAGTTAAGAAATTGATTAAACAATTTTGATAACTTTAATAGATAATTTTGAGATAAGATATTTTGCACTACACTAGGGCCTTGTACGTACTGCGCCCTACAAGATCTATTGTGCCAGCCCGGTGTTTAGCCTAGAACTAGCCTAGAACTAGGGCTCTTGATAAACCTCAACATGTGTCCAGGCTCAATGTTCCAATTGTCTGAGGGGCGCAGTAAAGCCCGCCTAAGATGGAGAAGTCTTTTTCTTGCAGCCACGGGGCATTCACAAAGAATATGTTCTGCCATCCCTTTTTGTTCCGCACATAGTCGACATAACATACGTCTGTATCTGCTACTCCTATTTTGTGCAGATGGTACCTGAGTGGGCAATGATCAGTCAAATAGCCTGTTAAGGTCCTTAAGTCTGCTTTTCTGTGCTCAAGTAGCTTCTTAGCCTTACAACGGTTGAGGTTAATGAACTTTTTCGTATGTCTTAGGCCCTTGAATTCAGCCCATTACTCTGCATGGCAATTTTGAGGTTTTGAGCTTTATTTTGAGATTTGTGTCACTCCGTGTTACTCTAAAATAGTTTTCAGGACCGACTAGTGGGCGGCTAGTGCCTCTTCTCGCTAAGCAGTCCGCCCGTTCATTGCCCTCGAAGCCTTCGTGTCCTGGTATCCAGGCCACAGTGATGGTGTTTATTGATACGAGATCTTCTAGTAGATTGAGACAGTCCCATATTTTATAAGTCTGGAAAGGTTTTTGTATGTTGTCCTGTTCTGAAAAAGAAAATTAAAAAAATATACGATTCAAGACTTCAAGAAAATATTCATAATTCTAAGAGAAAATGACCAGCAGAACGGAATTCCTCTATCAGCGAAATAGGGAAGTGCAAAAAAATACGAAGTCATTGAAAAATATAATTTACAAAATACTTGCCGGCGTATCTCATTTTTTTGTAATCCTGTATTTTTAAATCCCATTTTTAAAATCTCGTTAAGTAAAATCCCTATTTCTTATTTTATTTATTTTTTTTTTTTTTAATTCCATTTTTCCAATCAAAACTAGTTTTTTTCTTTTGTGCGATTTGTCTCAAAAATTAATATTTATTCTATATGAACTTATATAAAGGATGTCTCAATAACATCAAACATTTTAAAAATTTTAAATAAAATACAATTTTTTGAGCAAATACCGAGATTCTGATTTAATAATAAAGTAGACAGACATGTGGCAATTATGTATGGAACAATACTTCTTCTTCTTCCTATTTCGTCGAGGTTATGATCCGAAAACAAGGGATCATAATCCTCCCACTTCATTGCATTTCTACCGATCCGCCTATGGGGTTCGCATATTTGACCTCAGAAAATATCGGCAGGCCTCCCGGTTTTGGATCACTGGGTTGCTGAAGCCAATCAAATGCTGGTGTCGTTGCATTTGTGTGATCCAGGTGTTTAAAGGCATTTCTCGCCTGCCTCGCGAAGTCTTTGGAACGTTCATTGATATTGCCTTTTTAACAGGGTTTCAAATGATCTCTTTAATGATCGCTCTATCTTTCGTAAGATGGTTTCCTTGAAGTGAAGGCTTCCACGGATCTTCGAACTTCTTATTAGTTTTTTTCTTTTTTAGTTTTACTTATTGTATTTTTGTTAGAAATATTTCATTAAGTTTTGTTATATATAAAGAAAATATGGAGCGAAACAACTTTTTTAGCAGTATTATTTTTTTTTTCTGGTAAAACTATACTAAAACTACCTACAATACTAAAAAAAATAAGAAAAATAACCAGACTAACTAAGCCTAAACTTCAGTTTGAACTCAATCAAGCCACCAATATTTCGCACGATTGATTTTGCTTTCATTGAAAATATCCCTTTCAGGCACGCTTGTCTAGTATCTTAGGTCATTATATCCGCCTGCCGAGCGTCCAGGCATATAGAGAATTCTCCTGTCGGTGGCTCTCCTAGCAACATGATAGATAATGGGAACATTTCTCGAGTTCCCATTATCTGTCATGGTTCCATGTGCTTCCAGTTACAAGAATGCTTCAAGTGGTATATGTTCATTTTCTAATGGATTTCTAAAATACCCAGGGTCAAGATAAAAAAAAGCCCAAAATTAGTTCGTTCTCAGTGAGATTCGCTGACCAAGGAAAATGATTCCTCGCTAGGTCCAGAATGGCCTGGTCAATCCTGGACATGCCGGAAGTATCCAGTAATCTTTTGTTGAAGACGTAATGCCGAAAGTCGGAATGTGCGCTTCTGTACATCTGAATGCATCTCGAAAGCCTTTAGTTTTGCCACTCCCATCCTTCTCGGTTTAGCTGGCACATTTGTGTTCTTTTGACGAAATTTTTAACCACAGTTTAGCATAAGTGTGGCTGGATTTCAGTGATACATCTATTCTCATCCTTCGAGGCTTAGGTGGTCGTGGGTGATATTAAATATTGAATTCAATAATCCGCACAAAAATAAGTCCAATGGCGTTAAATTGCACGATCTAGGCGGCCAATTCTGGTCGTTCAAACTGGATATTATATGACTAGGGAATGTCTCGTGCAATAATGTCATTATTTCACGTGATGTGTGGCAAGGGGCACCTTTCTGTTAGAACCACATGTCTCCAAGATCCATATCATCCATTTGAGGCACAAAAAACTGCGTTATCATTCCCCGAAACCGTTCTTGAAATGATCAGTTCCTGATCACGATGCGAATGGATGTTCCCGGACTCTCGGCTACATCGGCGAACAGCCGTGATGTTTTCTGTTGAACTACCTGGACGGACACGTGTCAATGTCAGATTAGTAATCGACCCAGTCTTCCCGAATTTTTCGATTATTCTTTTCACAGTTGATGCACTTCAAACAATTTGATTAACAAAAATTGGACGCAATTTGCAAATCGTGGCAGTCAAACTTTCACCATTTTTAAAATAATTTTTAACAATAGGAAAACGTTGTTGTGTCGAATAGCAATCCATTTTTAATAATGAAGGACTGTCTACCATCGAACTGTTTCAATGATTTGACTGTTAAAGCAGAAAAGCAAAAATGGCGCAAAATTTGAATTGTCCGCTCTTGTTGGGACACCCTTTAGAAAACTATTTGAATTCGGCTCACACAACTTCTTTGCTCCACGAAGGGTAAGTGCTTGTTGTTTGGTAGGCGCCTATAACTTAACCGCACTTGGGTAGCTGCTTCGTGGGTTAAAATAATTTTACACTATGGGACATTTTTCGACTCATATTCCGGACGGGCTTCGTCTAAATATAGCCTAACCAAATATGTATATATATACATTTTGGTCGCCATTTTCCAAGAAGATGTAACATGTTTTCTTTAGAAGATGTAAGATTTAAATTAGGTGGGGATGAGTATATATTCCAACTCTTTAGCTTTTATGAAATGATTAAAACCCTTGCTTAAATTGGATTAACTATTACCCCCACCTTTTTTTTAATAAATAAACATTTGGCGTTAAAAAAAACAGCCCTTGACAGGCCTAGGGACTAGCTTTTCGCTACCACTCACGTTGGGTGCGTTATTTGTATTTCTCGCACAAATGGAAGGGACCTACAGTTTTATGCCATGTCCGAAGTACAATTTTTTGAAAACCTTGCTCTTAACAGCAATAAAAAGAAAAAAATATTTGGCGCAACAGATCTTTAAGTGCCAGGGCCTATCTTCTCGCAACCACTCATGTTGTGTGCGTTATATTTTTCACACGAATGGGAGGGACCTACAGTTTAGTGCCGTATCCGAAGGGCAATTTCATTTGAGAAGCTTTTTCGAGACAACAATACTCTCAGATGTTTGTCAGACGCTCGCGAGAGGTGGGACCGTGAAAAAACTTGTTGGTGTTTTCTGGGATTCGAACTTGGAACCTCACGCGCAGTGATCCGACACACTAACCACTTACGCCACGGCACCCACAATACTGGCTCGGATATTTGTCAGATGCTCGCAAGAGGTGGGATCGAACAAAAAATGTTATGGTGTTTTCTGGAATTTGAAAATTTTATTTGAGATTTGACGGTTGAAATCCGAGAATGGCGGTAATGATGGTTCATCTTGTACTAAAAGTCAGGTAGAATGTTATGGTTCCACGTTTGCCAGTTTATATGATTTCTGTGTGGTCTATTGTACACCAAAGTTGTTGTGGTTTGATTTTTCTGAGTCTTTAATGTAAGCTCCAACTAGTATCTAGGGGTCGAGCGTCAGGAATGGGACCAATTCTGTTTTTCAGGATCTTACTTTCTCTTTCACTTAGTGACTCTTACTCCGCATTGGGCATCACGGCATACATTTTTTTTTAGATGTTTAATATTTTTAAGTATGCATTTTTGTATATCATATTTACAACATTTTTCTTTTTTATTTACCTTAGAAGCCCGCTCAGAAGAAAGAGTGGTTTGCTACTACACAAATTGGAGTGTCTATCGACCAGGAACAGCGAAATTCAACCCACAGAATATCAACCCGTACCTATGTACGCATTTAATCTATGCCTTCGGAGGATTTACCAAAGACAACACAATGAAACCATTTGACAAGTATCAAGACATTGAACAAGGTATGGACATATTATTACAAAACAAAGTTGATTTTATAACTATACTTCCTTTAAGGTGGCTATGCCAAGTTTACTGGTCTCAAAACCTACAACAAACAGCTCAAGACTATGATTGCTATTGGTGGTTGGAATGAAGCTTCATCACGTTTTTCCCCGCTGGTTGCAAGTCCGGAACGTAGACAACAATTTATTAGGAACGTTTTGAAATTCTTGAGACAAAATCACTTTGATGGCTTGGACTTGGATTGGGAATACCCAGCGCATAGGGATGGAGGTAAAGCACGTGACAAAGATAACTATGCGCAATTTGTTCAAGAATTGAGAGCTGAATTTGATAGAGAGTCTTCGAAGACTGGACGGCCAAGGTGGGTTTGCTAACGTAACTCGTGGATGGCCTATTCTATGAATTTTATATTTTTTATAGGCTCCTCCTCACCATGGCTGTTCCTGCTGGTATACAGTACATTGAAAAAGGTTACGACATTCCCAAGCTGAATAAATACCTGGATTGGTTCAATATGTTGACATACGACTTTCACAGTTCCCATGAACCAGCTGCTAATCATCATGCTCCCCTCTATTCTATGGAAGAAGATGATGAATATAATTTTGACAGTGAGCTGAATATTGTAAGTGGGGGTACTATTGAGAAGGTTTGAGAAAGCTTTGACATATCCTCTGTTTTAAGGACTACTCGATCAAGTTCTACTTGGATGCCGGTGCTGACCGTGATAAGTTGGTGCTTGGTATCCCAACTTATGGCCGATCGTATACTTTATTCAATGAAGACAGTACCGACCTTGGAGCCCCAGCCGATGGACCTGGCGAACAGGGTGATGCCACGCGTGAAAAGGGCTATCTTGCATACTACGAGGTAAGACTACCAGTTGAGATAAAGAAGACCATAGCTAATGATTTTTCCATTTTAGATTTGTCAAAACATCAAGGAAGATCCAGACTGGCATGTGGTACAACCAAATCCCAAGGCTATGGGTCCATACGCATACAAGGGCAATCAGTGGGTCGGCTATGATGATGAAGCTATTGTACGCAAAAAGGCTGAGTATGTTGTTGCGAACGGTCTGGGCGGGATTATGTTCTGGGCCATTGATAACGATGACTTCCGTGGAACATGTACCGGTAAACCATATCCACTGATTGAGGCTGCCAAGGAGGCATACTTAGATGGTTTAGGGTGAGTTTCAGTAAGTCTGCCTGTGGAGATTGTTATTCTAATCATCGCTCTTCTTTAGTCTCGGCGATAATGAAGTTGCCAAGCCATCATCAAAGAAGAAGCCATTGCGGCCCAGGGGTCGCATTGGTTCCTCGAACCGCAACAAGGTTGAAGAGGTTGTTGAGAAGGCCGTCTCTATCTCTCGTAAGAGACCATCGACCCGCAAGCGCCCACAAACAGAAAGGTCTACAACAAGTGCATCGACAACTGGCTCGTCTTTGTACGTTGGTGGACGAACAACGACTCCTGCACCCCCAACTACACCTGATCCTGGTTCTGGTAAGGCGGTCTTGAAGCTTATTTCAAAGCTCGATTTAACTTCTTTTTTTTTTTTTCTTAAGACTTCAAGTGTGAAGATGAAGGCTTTTTCCAACACCCGAGAGATTGTAAGAAATACTTCTGGTGCTTGGACAGTGGTCCATCGAATCTTGGAATAGTTGCGCATCAATTTACATGCCCTTCAGGACTGTACTTCAACCCTGCGGCAGATTCATGTGATTTTGCCAGAAATGTTCCGTGCAACAAGAATCCCAAAGAACCTGCATCAACGACTGCCAAGTAAGAAATTCTCAATCCACATCCACTACTGTGTTCCTTAATTTCTCAATCATTTCAGGCCCTCAACCACTACTACAACCACTACAGCCCGTACTACCACATCATCGTTCAGAATCACGGCGGCAACCTCTCGAAATACTTTCTCTCGCTTCACTTCCACAACGCAAGCTCCCGAGGAGGACGATGAAGAGTACGAAGATGAAACTGATGACTCCGGAGTAGATTCTGAAGAAGATCCCCGAGTTATCAAAGAACTGATAGATCTTATCAAGAAAGTCGGTGGCATTGAAGAACTGGAGAAACATCTCCTCCAGCAAGAAGACGGAACTGTGATGCTGAAGAAAGACGAATTCTCCTCCAACGGAGCAACTACAACTCCTGCCTCCATAAGCAAATCACTCTACGACAAAGTCCTTAGTCGTCCAAACAATTTGAATGCCTTCAGGAATAAGTTTACTTCGTCTACACTCTTCCGAAGCACAAGCAAACCAAAGCCTGTTGTAGAAGAAGACGATGACGAGGAAGAAGAAGAGGATAAAAATGAAGGCTCAAAGTACTCCTCGGTGGTGAGAAATAGTAGACCAGGTCCTCAGAATGCTGGTATCGATAAGCTGCCAGAATTTGAAGGCTTCCTCAAGGAAAAGAAGAAGTATGTGACAATACAAAGGGCGAAGCCCCTATTGGTTTCAAGTGTTGAGGTAACCGAGGATGAGGATGATGTGAAGAATGTCCAAAAAGATGAAGAGGATGATGACGATGATGAAGTCATTATAAGTAGTAGTAGTAGAAGGCCAACGTCTTCATCAACACCCGTTTATACTAGTATTCGGCGAACAAAGTCAACAACTGTGAAGCCAGCGAGTCTTGATGATGACGAAGATGATGATATTATTGTGGAAAAGAAAACGTACGCACCTTTGAATCGTAATCGAGTTAGGAGTACAACGGATACTCTAGCGGAAACTGAGAATACTACTATTGCTGGAAGCAGGTAAGACAATAATTCAGATTTCTGCATTTAAAAATAAAAGAAAAACTTTGTCAGTAGCGGCATATCTCAGGAACAACTGTTCCGATTTTCATCAAATTTTAACTGAAACACACGAGACGAATCCTTTTGTCTTTATAGTAGTCGTAGATTGAAAATACAACTTTAGAAGGACCCAGTTTATCAGTAGATTCCTAAAATGTTTTAGTGTATGTCCCAACTCTTCCACTTACTGCCTTTTTGGTTGATCTGGAATCAGAAGAAGAAATGAAGTTGTCAGTTACTATTTTTAGAAGGTTCCATTTTTTCCATTTTTCCAGTGCAAGATTGAAATTTCTGCGCGGCAAGGATACCAAACGAGATGTTGCTGCATAGGTATAATTTTATTCCTATTTGCGCTGTCATACATTATACCGCCTTGAAATCAATAATCCAGACCTATGTCTGTACTCGTATCAGCATTTGACTTAAATTAACTTATCTCCCAAGCCAATTGTATTGGCGCTGTACACCAGATTCTAGACTTAAAGTTAATTTTTCCACACGTGCATCTCCTTACTTACTTACTTAGGTGGTGCTACAGTTCGGGGTGAACCTGGGCTTCAACCAACAAGCCTATCTATTAAGCGTGATCTTTAGCTAATTATCTACAGGTGCACACACCATGTTGGTTGAGGTCCCCTTGAACTTGTGCGTGCCACCTACGGCGAAGAAGCCCTCTACTGCGTCTTCCCTCTGGGTTAGATTCGAAGACTTTACGGGCCGGAGCGTTGGTGTCCATTCGCCGCTCTACATATCCTAGCTATCTTAAACATCCAATACGTCGTTTTTTAACTAGGCCGATGTCGCTGTACAGCTCGTATAGTTCGTCATTGAATCTGCTCCTCCAAAAACCGTCAACTTAAACAGGATCGAATATCTTACGAAGAATTTTTCTCTCGAAGCGTCCAAGGATATCTTCATCTGCCTTCAATAAAGTCCATGTTTCAGCGCGTAAAATAAGACAGGGATGATCAAGGTTGATCGCTCGTCAACACCGTCTCCTGCTAACAGAAATTTTTATGAAAACACCAAAGAAAAGCAAACAAACAGGGGTCTCTGAGAAAATCAAGTGGTACAATCTGGATAAAGAAAAAGGCGATGCTTTTGTTTTCGTAATGAAAAATTACCTCTCTCACACCATCAACGGAGCTGAGGATGAAGAGTGCAGAGCACAAAATATGTGGGATTCCCTACAGCGAACTTGCTTAAAGAAGGCCAAATCACTGCTAGGAGCTTCAAAAGGCCACCATCAACACGCCAAAGAAACATGGTGGTGGAGTGATGTAGCTAAGAAAGTGATAAATGAGAAGAAAGCGGCTTTCAAAGCTTGGTCAAAGTGCCCCTCTAATAATAGTGACGAAAAAGTTCGCCTCGAAATGGAATACAGATGCTGCAAGAAAAAAGCGAAGAAGAAGTGCGCTCAGCTTCAAGCAGAGAGTACGGAGGGCCTGTATCGGGAGCTGGATAAAATATTTTCCCCGGTTGCTGATGCAAACCAGGCTATCCAGGAGCTGCGAAGACACAATATGAACAAGAGCGCCACTATCTTCAAAATACCCGCCCAAAGAAGGAAGAATGCTCAGGAGATTCGTTCGCCAAAGTTCATTAGCAATGCTCATGGCCAGCTTCTTGTGGATGACGACAAAATTCTGCAGAGGTGGCGGCAGTATTGTGAAGAGCTTTTGAATGAACAGTTTCCCCGGCTATACTTTCCAAGAGCCACCCCTAACTGTGAACAAATACCCGACATTACAGTCGAAGAAGTTAGTGAGGCGGTCAAATACTCCAAAAAACGAAAAGCGGTTGGGCCAGACGAGATACCCTCTGAGTTCTGGAAAAAGATGGGAGACATCGGGTTCAGATGGCTCAGAATTCTCATCTCCAAATTCGTGAGAGGTGATCCAATGCCGAATGAATGGAGTTACCTTCTCCCTGTATACAAAGGGAAGGGTGATACGCGAAACTGTGATAACTACCGTTCGATCAAGCTGATGTCACACACCATGAAAATCGTTGAGCGGGTATTAGGTGGCCGACTGCGAAAAATAATACGGCTATCTGATGATCAGTGCGGGTTTGTCTCGGGTAAATCAACCACAGATGCAATCCAAAGTATAAGGATCATAATGGAAAAACATCGTGATTCCTTAAGGGATTTGCATATTGTATTGGTTGACTTTGAAAAGGCATTCGACAGACAACCACGAGATCTGATATGGGTGGCGCTAAGACATCGAGGGGTTCCAGAAACCTATGTACAGATGATTATGGACATGTACGAAGGAGCAAAGACAAAAGTAAGATGCCCCGCTGGAGTAACCGAAGAGTTCCGAATCAAAGTCGGGGTGCACCAGGGAAGCGTTTTAAGTCCTTTGCTCTTTATTACAGTCCTTGATTATCTGCTTGAAGGTAAAGTGATGGACCCCAAGGTACATCAGTTATTCTTTGCTGACGATGGAGCCATCATAAGTGAGGATCCTACATCCCTGCAACGAGCACTTGATGTGTGGGTGGACGTTTTGGAGGGAAATGGGTATCGCATTAGTTCAAAAAAGACAGAGTACTTGTGCTGCCCGTTCTCTGATCCACTCAGGCCTATTCCAGACATTTATTTGAATGGCACAGTGCTTCCCAAGTGCGAAAAGTTCAAATATCTGGGATCTATGATCAATAGCAAAGCAACTTGTGATGACGACATCAATCATCGTGTAAGCGTAGGGTGGATGAAGTGGCGAGAAAATTCCGCTATCTTCTGTGACAGAAAAATGCCCCCTAAGTTGAAAGGAAGGCTCTACACCGCAGTTGTACGTCCAGCGCTCACATACGGTTCACAATGTTGGACGATGTACAATAAGTATGAGAGTAAATTAACGGCAGCTGAGATGAAGATGCTTCGCATGACAGCAGGAGTGACCAAGCTTGATCGAATAAGAAGTTCGAAGATCCGTGGAAGCTTTCACATCAAGGAAACCATCGTACAAAAATTAGAGCGCGACCGGCTCAGTTGGTATTGCCACGTTCAAAGAAGAGATCATTTGAACCCTGTAAAAAAGGCAATATCTATGCACGTTCCAAAGACATCGCGATGTAGGAAAGGCAGGCCTATAAACGCCTGGATCAGACAAATGCGACGACATCGGCATTTCATTGGCCTCAGTAACCGAGTGATCCAAAATCGGCAGGCCTGCCGATATTTTCTGAGGTCAAATAGGCGAACCCCACAGGCGGATCAGTAGAAATGCGGTGAAGTGGGAGGGTTGTGATCCCTAGTTTTCGGATCATAACCTCGCTGATAAAAGGAAGAAGAAGAAGATGATCAAGGTCTTATATAGAGTCTCGCTAGTTGTTCAAAATATTTCCTTATTAGCCCAAAACACAGCGATGGCAAGAGTCATTTTTTACTTGATTTCTGCGCTGATGTCGTTTTCAGAATTAATAGCAGAGCCAAAGTAGACAAAGTCCCTCACATCTTCGAAATTATAGCTGTCCAATTCGTCAGTGTTGATTGCCCATTCTTGTTGACAGCATGTACTTGGCTTGCCCCCGTTTATCGTTAAACGTGCTTCAATGATTGTAAACGCACCGGTGACAGCCCACTGAGTTCTTCCAATAATGTCAATATCGTCGGCGTATGCAAGCAGTTGTACAAACTTTTGATAGATTGTGCCTCTGGTGTGCCTCTGTCTTGTGAGTTCCGCACAATCCGTTCAAGTGCATACGATATTAAAGAAGTCACATGATAGCGTATCACCTTGTCGAAAATATTTGTTGACATCAAAGGTCTCGGTGATGTCATTACCGAGCTTGATGGAGCAGCGAGCGTTCTCCATCGTCATCCCACACAGACGGACAAGTTCAGCAGGGAAGTCAAAACTAGACATGGCTCCATATAGCTCTCCTCTGTAGATGCTGTCATAGGCGACCTTGAAATCGATAAAGATATGATGAGCATAGATTTGGACTTCTCGAGTTTTCTCCAGGATCTGCCGAAGTGTGAAGATTTGATTGATGGTGAACTTTCCTGGTCTGAAACCGCACTGATAGGGGTCAATCAGACTGTTGATAAAGGGTTTCAAGTGTTCACACAATATCGCAGAAAAGATCTTGTACGCAAAGTTGAAAAGACTAATGCCTCTATATGGCGCAGTTGAGGGAATCTCCTTTCTTGTATCTCCGAGTGCTGAAGATTCTTAGCATAGATGTCTAGATGTCTGGATGTAAGACGTCCAAATACGGTATTTATAGGTATCATCCGAGGCTCTTCGGAATATCTCCCATTGTAGTATCTGTTATATAGTGATATGTCTGCTATTCGCCTTAAATGAGCCAATGATTGCAGATCGAACTTAAGAGTACGATCCTCTGTTAGGCGAATTCTGTACGCTCTATATGCTGTCAAGTAGATTCAGAGAATATTTTGTAGCCGATCTCCGAACGATTGAACGAAACTCAAGTTCCAGTCTAACTTGTACTTTTTATAAGAGCAGATGTGCGCCGACTTAAAATGTCTCTTTACCTAAACAGATATCTCAGCTTTATAGACGCCGTTTTTTTTCACTTTAAAGTGGACAAAGAAAGAATAGTACACTGTGGCATCATGCACAGAGCTGTCGTGATAGTCCATAGGGAGCTAGCTTACTTAATAAGGCTTCATGGCAGACTCGATCGAAAGCTTTTGAGATGTCCAGGACAACGGCTCTTCATTCGATGGATGCCGTCCATATGTGAGTTGCGTATGTAGATCAGCAGGCCTCCAGTTGAACGGTTCTCTTGAAAGTCATACTGTCGGTCGCTTATTAATTCGCATACCTCTATGTTTATGATTATTTCTGCATTGATACTAAGGATAGATATGACGGTAATTCTGCATCCGATATTGCATTCCTTTCTCGTGGATCATTGTATGAGTTTTTTTTGTGGATTACGCCCTTAGATTACACGACTTCCGAACCTTTACAAAGCTAGATGTTACCTGCTCTGACGCTTTGGCCTATAGATAGGGCTTCGTTCTTGGCCGTAATAGTATGCTTACAAACCATGGCTTGATCTAAGTTTATTTTTTGTGAAATGAGAAATCTATAGCTCCATTCGGAGAAGAATTACCTATTTGGAGGCTTCAGGGTTATCGTTGACATTGGTGCTTACGAAACATATGCTAGTCCATGGAAATGAAGCGAACAAAATTCGCAGCTCCTCCCAGAGAGACAGTTTGTGATTCCAAACCAGGCGATGATCCTGATATGTTCTTATTGATGTCGGTAGTGCATGCAATACTGATATTAGGGCACGATCTGAATTTCCTATTTTATTTGGTTAAGAGCATATACATCTTTATTATGTAGCTCCCAGACTGTGAATTAAGTAAGAGATTCAAGATATTTTTATAGCTACTTGCTGAGTGAGACTCGAACTGATGGTAACAGCCGTCGTCTCCGTCGATTTTTTACTTATGTAAAATTGTCCTTTTGAATTGGTGGGAATTCATTGTTTCCAAATTCTTTCAGCTCAACGCAGCTGTCAATGAAGCACGTGTATAGCTTAACCCAAGCCCTACTAAGTTCCATACTACGTTGGTAATTTAACCCACTTAGTTGCCATTAACTCGACTCCACTAAGGTTATGGGTAACTACGCACTATCTATTCTTGTGGAAACTGCTGCACTACTCCCAATCATTTGGAGTCCTTGCCCATTTTCCTATTTGCTCGTGATATATATTTTGGCTTTGCCTTACCTTCAAATTTGAATTGTTGGAAGGGTTGTTCCGTAAGTTTAGCGTTTTTGGTCAAAAACTTGTTTTAGATCAAACTTAACCTTACTTTTAAAAAGCATTGTAATGCAGTTTTCTTCTAATCTCTGACCCTCCCCTTTACTTTCCAGGTACAAATTCTTAGAACGTACCCGTCCGACGAGACGTCCAATAGTTACGGTAACTCCGAAGGAAGATGTTGACGAAGAATCCGATCAAAGTGAAGCTCAACTCAGTGTTACGGTACAATATTCGGAACCAAACGAAATTTCAACACAATCACCAACACAACAACCGCAAACAACAACGCGTGCATACGCAAGTATAGGCCGTCGTACAACAACAACAGATCAGGCTCCAATAACAACAACACCAGAAAGTTTTGTAATTGATACTACAACACCTGAACCAATAATCATTACCACCACCACCACCACCACAACCACAACTACTAATCCCATTTCCATTGAAACCTCCACACAATCATCTATCACAACCACAACTCCCATCCTAGCTTTATCAGCTTCAACCCTAAATCCTTCAACGTTACAAGACGATGAACCCGCCACAATTACCCCAAGAATTCCCAATTCCCTCGCGACAGAGTCTGGTCTAGATACACAGGAACTTGACTCGACTCATAATCAAATTTTATCCGAGACAACAACCACAGACGAAACCAACCGGAATGAGGTAACAAACCTATCTACCACGACGACCACCAGTAGCAATAAGTCACAATCTAGTCTCAATAATAATAATAGTAGTAGTAGTAATAGCATAAGGGGCACCCTTAATAATAAGTTCACTGGTGGTGGCCGAAGACAGCTACAGAAACAAAAAACAACAACCCCAACAACCACCACCGACACAAACCAACAACAACAAGAAACCAATACTAACGAATTCCTGGGTACCGTATCTAGTCCAAGACCCTTTGGTTTTCCCCGTCGCCGTACCCGTCCAACTACTACCACAACCACCAGCAGCGGTCTTGACGATGGCGAATCATCATCGTCAACCGTCATACCGTCAGAAATATCAACGCCAACGCTCGTGAAAAAGGTGAGTTCCACTCAAGAGTCCTTTCTACGTAGCCGTAACCGTTTGTCCCAGAATGTAGACCGGGCTCAAAACGTTAATGGTGGCACTAGTCTTGTTGTAGATCGTGTAGTTAAAGTAGTTGATAGTTTGGTGGAGGGTAATCGATTGGGTAAAGCATCTGATGATGGCTTAACCAAGACACGAACTTATTCGTGGAAAGATGCTCGAAATCCGAACTTCCGACCATGGAAGCTCAGCCCGAAAGAAGAACTTGAAAAGTTAGCCATTGCACAGTACTACGATTGGCAGGTAGCCCAAGGTGCGCGTCGCGACGATGAAGGCTACACGCAAGCGGGTGGGCAAAAGGTCTGGGGGCAGGATCATGATTCGGCTTTAAGCTATCGTGATGGTTCAAGGTATGGTTATGGTAATGGTGCTGGGTTAAGTGGTTTTGATGGTTTTGCAGGAAATTGGGATAGCGGTAAATGGAGCAGCGGTAAATGGGATAGTGGACAATATATAGCCGATGGCAGAGGTAAGTGGAGTGCTAAGAGTTTGGGTTCGAACCAGGAGGATGCAAGTGTATACCGCAGAGGCTACGGCACGGGAGGGCAAGATGTTCTCTCTGCCTACCAAGAGGAGGACGATTCTTCAAACGGAGGACAGTATGTGAACAGAGGATATAGAGTATATGGCGATCATGAAGTAGGTGTAGAGGAGTCTTCAGGTGATGGTTACGGCTTTGACGCTAACCGCGGCGATGAAAGGTATAGGTGGCAAGCTCAGCAAAGTGGAGTTCCACAGTCTCAAGATGTAGTGTACAGAGGATGGAATGGACAGAGTAGAGCACAGGTTATTGGAGAAGGAGAAGATGACCATGTTAGCTATAGGGTAAGAGGACAACAGGGTAAGACGCTCGAAAATGGTGGCAAAACTGATGCCAATATTAGGAAAAGTGTTCGTGTAAATCAAGCAAAAACAAGCCTTGAAGGACAATCTCAAGAAAACACTAAGCATAACATCCGCATTCAGCAGGGTACAACAGTCTTACAAGATGACTCACAAGAATCTATTAGGACAAGGAATCTGAATAGATTGCGAGGTACTGCTGAAGGAGATGTGTCAGAAGGGCAAGATGAGTCAGGCTTTAAAACGATGAATCAAATATCTACAGAAGGTAGCATTGCGTCAACCTCTCAAGAAAGTTCCTCTTCTGGCGGAGGTAGCACCAGATACAGAATACGTCTTCAAAATGGGTTATCAGCCTCCGAAGGTGACTCGCAGAATTCTATTCGAACTAGGAATCAGAACAGACTTGGAGAAGCTGAAAGCCAAACAGGAGCAAATACTAGATACACAATCGATCTCCATCAAAATGCAGGGGTATCCGAAGGGGAATCGCAAGCAGAATCTATACGAAGAAGGAATCTCAATAGATTGGGAGCAGCAGCTGGCGAAGAGGCGTCAAAAGTGCAAAATCAAACAGAACAATCTCTAGAGTCGGGCTTGGAAACA
Organism: Brachypalpus laphriformis; assembly: GCA_945910035.1. Taxonomy (NCBI): domain Eukaryota; kingdom Metazoa; phylum Arthropoda; class Insecta; order Diptera; family Syrphidae; genus Brachypalpus; species Brachypalpus laphriformis. The sequence goes on from OX246753.1 coordinate 45,165,808, forward strand.
ACTAGTCAAGCAGAGGATGAAAATACAACAAATTCTCAAGATGAAAACATGTTAGGTGAAAGAAGAGACGCAAGGTATAGAATACGTCTTCGTAACGGGGTATCAACCTCTGAGGTTGAATCACAAGAATTCAATCGAAGAAGGAATGAGAATAGGTTGAAAGGGATCGCTGAAGAAGTCCTCGAAAATAATAAAACACACAGGCTTAGAATTAAAGGTCAAGCAGAGCAATCTCAGACATCAAAGGGGGATGAGACTAGTTCTGTGGGAAGACGACTTCGAATTGGCACATCGGCCTCAGAAGATGAATCCCAAGAATCCATCCGAAGAAGGAATCAGAGCAGGTTAGATCAGTCTGCAGAAACTAACGAAAATCTCACAAGTAATGTCAGATATAGAATCCGTCATAAGCAAGGCGCGTCAGCCTCAGAAGGATCCACCCTAAGGGATAATCAGAATAAGTTACAATTAGCTCAAAGCCAAGATGAAGATTCAGCTAATGGAACATCGACTTTCGAAGGTGCTTCTCACAGCTTTGTTCGTAGAAGAAATCAGTCCACCGCGGAAGAAACCGCCGAAAAAGAAGTATCGAAAGACGACATAAATGATAAGCACTGGATTGGAATTGAAAACCAGTCTGAAGGCGTTGTAATAACAACCACTCAGGACGAATCTAAAGAATCTGTCCGACGAAGGAATCAGAACAGGCTGCGAACACTCGAAGCTAAGGAAAATATTTCAAGCGATTTTAGATATACAACGCATTCTCCACAAGGAGAAGGAGTTACAGAAAAAGATTCACAAGAATCTATTCGAAGAAGAAATGAGAATAGATTGGGAGCATCGGCTAACGAAGATGCAACAACTACGACCTTTTTACACTCGGTGCAAACTACCGCAGCGCAAGTGGAAGACGAATCGGCTTACAAAAATAAGAATCTTAACGTTCCAAGAGGATTCTCGAAATTCGGAGCCGTGGAAGATCTTTCATCCGAAAGTCAAATTGGAAGCTCAGTAACCTCTGATCGTGGTGATACCGTATATAGAACTATCCAAGTTGAAGGACAGTCTGAAGCACCAGCTACAAGCTCAATTACCTCCGATCGCGGTGATATCTTATTTAAGATAATTCATTCGGAAGGATCTGCTTTAGATTTAGGTGGAATCACAGCTACTCAAGTCACATTAGGTCAAGATCAAACCCAAAGCTCAGTAACATCAGATCGTGGCAATATTTTACATAATAGCTCTGTCTCAACTGGATCTGAGTCTGTACTTGGTCAAATTGGAGGTCGAAAATCATCCCAAGAAGGCACATTCGAAGGTTCAACTGCGATTTCTGCTGGTACAAAGACTTCTAAACGCCAAGACGCAGGCACTTCCACAGACAAAACTGAAACGGATTCTATTACAACGAACTTTGATGCAACAGAATCTCTCAATCTTGGAGGAGTTACGATATCTGAAAGCAGTAACCTTTCTGAATCAATTGGAGACGGAATTGCTTCAAATATAACTGCATCTAATGTTACAACGATTGACGCTAAATCAAGTGATCTTCGAGTTTCTTCTGGAAATCAAGTAGAAGCTAATATTAACGACAGCACGACCCGTTCAGGTAATGACAAAACAAAAGGAAGTAGCGAAGCTCAAAACCAAACAGTATCTGAAGCTGGTACAATAACCCAAATTGGATCAGTAAGTCTTGGATCAACCAATGACACAACGATCGATGAAACTCAGACAAGAGGACTTGCAAATCAGAAGGATGTACATATTTATGACAAAGGCAACTCGCACACAGGTCAGATCGGAACAAGTCGCAACGTAAGTTCCTTCAAATTCGGAACTGACTCCATAAATCGAGTGAACATTAATGGGAACTCGAATGCTGAAACTGTGGAAATTACCGACTCCAGTCTTGTAGCTGACATCGATGAAGAAGACGAAGAACACTCTACCGATGCCACAGATTCGACTCATATACGTGGATTTGACAGAGGAAATAGCAGTGCTCAGAACCAGACTCTATCTGAAGCTCGTACAAGAACCCGAATTGGATCTGTAAATCTTGGATCAACCAATGAGAGCACGATCGATGAAATTCAGACAAGAGGACTTGGAAATCGGAAGCTTGTCCGCATTTCTGGCAAAGGCAACTCGCAGACAGGTCAGATTGGTATAAATCGCAACTTAGGTTCCTTCAAATTTGGAACTGGCACTCTAAATCGAGTAAACACTACAGGAAAGTCAAATGCTGAAATTGTGGAAATTACTGATTCAAGTCTTATAGCTGACATCGATGAAGAAAGCGAAGGAAACTCTACCGATGCTGCGGATTCAACTCATATTCGTGGATTTAGTAGAGGAAGTAACAATGTTCAGAACCAGACTGTGTCTGAAGCTCATGCAAGAACCCGACTTAGATCACTAAATTTGGGATCAGATAATGAAACTCAAACAAGAGGCGTTGTAAACCGAAAAGTTGTGCGTATTTTTGGAAAAGGCAACTCGCAGTCAGGACAAATAGATACAAGTCACAACATAGGTTCCTTCAAATTTGGAACCGGCACTTCGAATCGAGTGGGCACTAAGGATGACTCCAACTCTGAAACTGTTGCACTTACCGACTCAAGTCTTGAAGCTGATATAGACGAAGAAGAAGAAGAAGCCCCTATCACAACCACAACAACATCCCGTATTCCGTCTGCATTCACATCTCGAACAAGGTTGACCGGTTCAGCTAGAAGAATTTACGATAGACCTACTGTAAGCCAAGTTGTCACCAGGCAGAAGCCTAGAGTTTTCACGTATAGAACTAAAGGTGATACCGAAATCAACCAAGAGGGCCAAACCGTAACCAAGAAGACCGTCTTTCAAACTGAAGCAGGATCAGAAGACGAATCTAACGACGAAGTACACTACGAAATATCATCTTCCACAACTCGCCGTCCAAAGGTTATCAATCGTGGCAGCTTCCGCCCTAAGTTCAGTGATCTCTCATCTCTGCTAGCTATAGATTTTCATAAAAAATATCATCAAACGACTACATCAACTGAAGGTCCTCGTATGGCTGTAAGACGTCGTCGACCAGTGCAACGTCCAACGACTGAAGCTCCAGAAGAAGAAGAAGAGATTGAGAGATCCCCAAGACCAACACGACCACCAAGGCCAACAACTACAACAGAGGTACCAATAACTACTACGCGACCAACATCTTCGTTTAAACGTATTGGAAGTGGCTTCACAAGACGTCCCACTTTAGACACCCAGGAGCAACAGGGTAACTACGCACTAAGAAGGAAAATCATACGAACCAGAATTCAAGGTGATTCCACAACTGGATCTGGAGTCTCATCAACGACGAACACGGAGGGGTCTATCACGGAGGGTCAGTCACTTCAGACAGATCAATTGGCTGTTAAGAATGCTATATTGAACCTTTTGAACGGAGCTCAATCGTCTAATGAAACAAATGGGACGATGCTTTCTGAAAGCGAGGTTAAGGTCGAATTTGATCAAGAACTCAGTGGCCAAACGGGATCGGGAGGTAATACGAAAATCCATTACTATAAGGGATCCAAGTTCCAACCAAAGTCCACACTAAAAGCCAACGCAACAGACAACTCCACCATTGAAGTGACCAGCAGTTCCGTGACTGAATCTAGTTCCGCAGCTCGGAATCAACTTCTTCGTAACCGTTTTTCATCCACTTCCCTCCAAACCCTTAATAAAGGAGCCACAAGGGGAGAGGAAGTCACTACTTCTGAAGAAATCACTACTGAAACGTTGGATGCAGTTAAGCCAACCATACCTCGAGGAAAGTCTCGCTTAAACTTGCCGGATCTCTCATCACTCTTATCCCCTGACTTCCATTCCAAACGAAGATTCAATGCAACCGCTTCGATAGAGAATCAAGAACAACTTAGGCCCACAACTCAGAAGACTGTTACTGTAACTGAAGGAGATACAACTACAACAATCACAGAGACGACCACTAATCTGATAGGCCCGAGTCGGATAATTGGAAGCGGTAGAGCCTTTGATTTCAGGAAAACCATCGTGGGTGGAAAGATAAGGCCAATTACGGAAACCGAATCATCTACTAACTCACTACAAGAGACAACAACGGCAGATACAGATTCTATAGTGACAGATTCGAAAGTCACAGATACAACAGTCACCGAGGCAACTGGGGCTCAGATAGGCTTGACTCACATCATCGGCAGCGGTGACTCAAACATTTTAAGCAAGTCAGTTACAGAAGCAACATCGGCTCAACTAGGAACAGGTCGTATTATTGGCAGCGGAAGGGCTGGAGAATTCAGGAACACACTAGCTGGAGGAAAAGTATCTACGAGCACTGAAGAACCTGAAGAAATCCCAGGAATCACTGAAGAGATTATTGTTACGATGGAGACGGGTCTAGCAGTATCACCAAGATCACACTTAGAAACTTCAAGGAAGACTAGCTATTCATCTGTGTTCGGTCAGAGTAATGAAGTTCTGAATGATGAGATTGAAAAGCCTACAGTACCGATCTACACTCGTAGAAAGTACTACAAGTACTTAACAGATTCTCCTATATATTATCTTGGAAAGATTGGTGGTAGCAGTGAAAGTAGTGGAGAGGGCATCGAGGAAACAGCCAATGTGAGTCAACAAGATGTCGACAAAGCCATCCTAGAAGTCTTTGATGTTTACAATCATTCAAGACTAGCAGCTGCTGCAAGGGAACAAGCGAATGCTGCCAATACTACTGGAACGATTGTAAATCCGCAAGATAATCCACCGAAGGCGGTTGAAAATGCAACATCCATTGCTCATGAAATTAACAGGCAATTGGATCATTTTTTAGTGTCCGCCCCCAGAACAGCTGAGGATCTGGGGGCTACCGAAGCCTCATCAATTGAGGACATCTCACAAACTACACAAGTTGAGATGAATGATGAGATTTTGAAGCTGGCACTTGATGTGAATGCGATGAGTGTTGGAGGGCCGGATGTACATGTGGAAGGGTCTGGAGAAACGTCGGTAGAAGAAGAAATCTCGACGGTGAATCTAAAACCTAAACTAAAAACGAAAAAAGTGGGAACCATTACCCCAAAACATTTTGGAATTGCAAATGCAATCGAGATCAATGCAATTGCTAAAGACAATGAAGAATCACCGTTCACAACAACTGCAAGAAAATCACTAATTCAAGAGAAATCCGAATATGATTCTACAACAAGGAGACCGTTTGGATCTCGACCATCCACAAGCCGGTTAAGGACTACAACGAAAGCATCCGAAGAGGACCCCACGACTACATTTGCACCAGAACTCTTGAATAGAAAATACTCTAAACTCAACTACAAGGATAGGGCGTTTACTACAGGGAAGTCGATTCTTTTGGAGGAATCAACTCTAGTACCAACAACAGGGAGGACCTTTACTGGTAGGACTACAACGTTGTCGACTGCAGAAGCATCAACTTCTACAAGACAGGAGATAAGTGAAGATGTCACGGAACTCAGCGTAGAAGCTACTAGAACTCCTGAGCTTTCGTTGAATCAAATAAAAGAGTCTAAAGATTTTCTTAGTGAAGAAGCATATAGAACAGGTGCCCTTTCCGTGAACCGGACAACTGTGGAGCTTTCTGAAACAAGTGAGACTGCTGCACATTATACGACCAATACAGAACCCGTTATTTTAGGTAATGAAACAGCAAAACTCCGTCTAAATATTAACTCGACTTTACAAATTGGAGAAGCATCTAAAGTAGAGGAGCAAGAAACCACAGTTATACCATCACTAGACGACTTTGAATCTCTTACAACAATATCGCCCGCACTTGGATCTGAAGCAGACTCGGAACCATTTACCATTGTACCTCTAGATGTTGATCTTGAGGCTGATTTGGATTCATCTTCGCCTTATCTTCTTGACTTGGGACATTCTACGCCGAAAACGTCTTCTTCCGAAGGGCAGTCTACCGACCCAACAACTGAAGCTCATCGCACTGCCAAAACTTTTAAAGAATACAGAATCCACAATGAATCTTCGCCTTTGGATCAGACAGAACTCGATGATAATCTCGAAGCAATAATTGATACAGATGAAGAATCACCTACCACCTCCAAAACAGAAAATGGGCTAGAACTAGTAAAAACTTCCGAGTCTGGCTCATTTTCGGATCTTAAAGCTCTGAACCAACGTCGGAAGCAACAAACGAGCACAGATGCATCAATTGAAGTAACAACGCAAGGATTCAATCGTCGAAGAACAACAACAAAATCTCCAGAAGTCTTAGATGAATCTAGCACAGATGCAATACTAAGTCGTCGTCGAAGACCTTCTACTACGTTGAAGTCAATTGAGAAAAACCAAAAAGATTACGAAGAAATTACTTCTACAACAACTGAAAGTTCTTTAAGTACAACAAGCAGAACTTTCAGAGGCTTCAACCGACTAAGGACTACAACTGCAAGCAATGAGGAAGATGAAGATGAAGAACTAACGGCAGAGATAGATGACGCTTTGAATGAAATAACAGGAGTAAGTGAAGACAATTTTAGAACCACAACTGTAACCCCTACAACCCGCCGATCTTTCTCAGCTTTAAAGCGACTAAGAACAACCGCGAAGCCCGAGGAAGAGACTGAGGATATATCAGAAATTGAGGAAACGTCTACAGTTCGAAGACTTCCAGGAATAAGTCGTATACGAATCTCTACTACAGTAAGTCCAGATGATACTACACGTGGATCTTTCACCTCGCGTACTCGTTTAAGGATTTCTTCTACAACTAATAATGAAGAAACTGAAGATGAAGCTAAAAAAGAGGAAGCTACGCCATCCACAACTCGTCGCAGCTTCTCATCTTTAAATCGTCTTCGAATTTCTACCACAGGAAGGCCCGTCACTGAAGATCAAACTGAAGAAAATATTGAAGATACTACAGAGGAAGAAGAGAAAGAGATTGAAATTTCGGGTGCAACTAGACGCACATCGACTGGACTCAATAGGCTGAGGACAAGTCAAATTAATACCACACCTGGAAAGACGTTCAACACTAGAAACCGCGTTACAATTCTTAATTCAAGAGCGTCGGAGTTACTTGAAGGCGCTGATAGTAAAACAGAACTTGAAGCAAGAGAGGAAGAGGAAGAAAACGAAATCACTCCGTCAACTCGACGTACGTTCACCGGTTTCAATCGCGCTAAAACGAGCAGAATAAATCCACTTCTGACGACAGAAAGCTCTGAAACCAATGAAGACAGTAGTACTGCTTCAGTAGTCGTTGAAGAAAGCATTAAAGAAGGTACAACTCGACGTACGTTTAGTGGGCTTAATCGCCTTAGATTTAACTCGACTGATGCTCCAAAGACTCTGCAGGCAACTGAAGAGCCCAAGGAAGATCTAGAGGAAGAAAATGAAGCATCAACAACTCGCCGGGCATTTAAAGGTTTTATTCACCTAAGAAGGACGACAGCGGCAGGAACGGAGAGCTCTGAAACTTCTGAAGAAGAAACCTCTACAGAACTTAGTACAACAGAGACATCACGCCGTAGTTTTGCTGGCTTCAATCGGCTTAGAACCACAACAGTGGCGACTGAGACCTCCGATGCTTCTGAAGCTCCTGAAGAAGAAACTTCAACGACCAGTACGATTCCTACCACCCGACGAACATTTGGTGGTTTGAATCGGCTTAGAACTACAACAACTGCACCAGGTAAAACTTCTGAAGCCGCTGAGGAAGAAAATACCACAGAAGTTGAAAATCTTGATGAAAACAGTACAGGAGCCACTCCTACGACCCGCCGTATATTCGTCATTAATCGACTAAGGACTACAACAATTGTGCCAAGTGAAGCATCCGAAGCTTCTGAAGCTCCTGAAGCAGAAATTGCTACAGAACCTGAAAGTTTGGATGAAAACACAACAGGAGCAACAGCCACCACACGTCGAACGTTCGTAATTAACCGAATTAGGACAACAACAACAGCACCAACCGAGGTATCCGAAGCTTCTGAAGTACCTGAGGAAGAAACTGTAACAGAAGTTGCAAACTTGGATGAAAGCACGACCGACAGTACACCTACAACACGGCGTACGCTTATTTTAAATCGACTAAGAACTACGACTACTGAGGCGTCCAATGCTTCTGAAGCTTCTGAAGAAGAAGCTGATGAAACTACCTCCGGTACCACTGCTACAACGCACCGAACATTTGCTGGCCCTAATCGCTTTAGAACGACAACGTCTACGCCATCTGAAGCTTCTGAAGTTCCAGAAGAAGAAACAAACACAGAACTGGAAAATATCGACGCAAACACAACACGTCGTATATATACAGGCCTTAATCGCCTAAGAACAACAACCGCTGCGACAACCATAGCCTCCGAAACTTCAGAAACTTCCGAAGCAGAAGATGAAAGTATTATCGATGTTACCGCAAAAACGCGTCGAATAAATATCGGCTTTAATCGCTTAAGAACAACAACGTCTACACCAACGGAAACCTCTGAACTGCCAGAAGCCCCAGGAGGAAAAACTGACTCAGAACTGGCACAAAGTAATGAAGCAAATACCACTGGAACTATTACCACGTCACGACGTACTTTTAACGGTTTTAATCGACTAAGGACTACTACAGCTAGGACAACTGACGCCTCCGAAATACCTGAAGCTCCTGAAGAAGAAAACGACAGCACAATCGGGAGCACTGCCACAACCCGCCGAACATTTGCTGGTTTCAGTCGCCTTAAAACCACGATAGCAACGGGAAGTGAGACATCTGAAGCTCCTGAATCAGCTGAAGAAGAAAATGACAGTACAATCAGAAACGTTGCAACAACCAGACGCACATTTTCTGGCTTCAATCGTCTTAGAACCACGACAGGAACGCGAAGTGAAACCTCTGAAACCCTTGAACCTATTGAAGAAGGAAATGACAGTACAATCGGTAACGTTGCAACAACTCGGCGCACATTTGCTAGCTTTAATCGTGTTAGAACCACAACCGAAGCGCCTGAAGTCCCACTCGAAACAGAGAATGACGAGAATGACTACAATGACATTCCATCAACCACCCGCCGAACCCTTGTAGGCTTCAATCGCTTTAGAACTACAACTGCGGGTCTTTCGGAAGATGAACATGATCAGTCTACAGAAAATAAAGACGAAGATGATAACACAATTTTTGTGTCAAGCCGACGTCCCCTCGTTGGCATCAACATCGTTCGCACAACCACTAATACCCCAACTACCCGAAGATCCTTTGCACCTCTGAACCGATTTAGATTAAGTAGTACCACACCTTCTGCTGACGACAGTGAAGAGTATGACGAAAATGAAAACGAAGATTCTGCAGAAGATCAACAAGAGAATGAAGCTACACCTAGGTCTGCTATTGTTATCAATCGTTTTACCAATGCTCAGCAGCAAAGAGAAACAACTCAAACTCGTTTACAATTGGCATCACGGCAAAACCTTTTCAATCGTAATCAAATTTTGAAAACTCAGCAGGGAAGCATTGAAGAAAATGAAGCTGAAGTCGGAGAAGAAGAATACTCCGATGAGGAGGAAAAGGAGAACGTCAAACCTTCTTTTACAACAGCTCGAACCTTCCCTACACTCCTGAACAGAAATCAGTTTAGGCTACAAGCTACCCAAGTTGCTTCAAATGAAGACAATGATGCAAGTGAAGAAATTAGTGAAGAAAAAGAAGAAGAGCAAACACCTCGAAATATCGTAGCCCTCCTAAGCCGCAATCGATTTAGATCAACACAATCCCCTGCAATCACTCCCGTTGAAGATGAAAATGAGCTAGACAATGAAGGTATCGAAGAAGAAGAAGAAGAAGAAGAAGAAGGCAGACCCAAACTCACTCTTCTCCAATTGCGCGATCGTGTCAAAACCGCTCAACTCGAATCCGAGAGGGATACGGGTGTCATAAGCACCCGTCTCCAACATATTCTTGCAAATCGTAAACCATCTAACCTAACCACTAAATTGATTAACTTAACTAACCAAACCACAACTAACTTCACTGTAGACACCATAGTAGAACGCACTCATACTAATCCCCTGTCACTAACCGAAGCTAATCCTAATGATGATGAACATACAGAGTTAGGTCAGGACCAAGACTCCGAACCAGAGGACTCCATTGTAGAAACTAATTCTAACCTTAGCACGAACACACCTAATCTTAATCGACGTTTTCAGAGGGTACAATTCAACCGTACAGCTGGACGTAGAAGACCTACAACTACTACCACAACCACAAGTACTACAACAGAAACGACAACACAAGCTCAGGTAAATTCATCCTTAAGTGATGTTGTTGTTGTAAATTTAACATCAACATCAAACTTGGGATTGACAACATCAGCTGATTTTGGAACGTCAGAGGATGCCAACGAAGCAGCAACATCCACTGAGGCTGCACTAAAGCAAAGACGTCGCTTTAGAGTGTTAAAATTTAGACGTCCATTAAATGTTAATAATAGTCTTAGTGTCGAGATAAATAACTCTACTAATACCACCACTAGTAGTACACAGTCTGTAGATAACCATAGTTTAGGTTTTGAGTTTGAGTCCACAATTAATACAACAACAAGTCCAACAGAAGTTACACCGACAAGACGTTTTAGGAAGGTAATAAGAAAGTTAAGGCCAGTCAATAGAACTCTAACGGTAGAGGAGACGTCAACAGCCCCTAACGGTACCGTGAAGCCCTTAAATGTTGCTGAATTATTGAGTAAGTTAAACACGAACACTACTACGACGACGGTTTCGGTAATAGAAGAGATTGAAAATGTGACCACGACGGTTGCAGATGACCTAACTCCAACAATAAGTGAAACAACTACTTTAAGCTCTGCTGCAGGCAATGAGACGACTACTTCAGAAATTCTAGAGGCTGAAGTGTCAGTCTCTGAGAATACAACTTTAAGCACAGCTGCGGCGCCAAATCCTCGAAGACTTTTAGTGAACCGTAGACCTTATAGGCCGACTAAGCCTTCATTAAATGCCATTACGTCGACCGAATCTAGCTCTATTGCGACTCCAAAAACATATGTGAGGAAGTTTAATAGAAACTTTAAGGCTATCCGTCCTCCAACTGATGCTGCCAATGGAATTGGTTTCATAGAGCAAACTTCGTCACGTCCTCAAACAGGTTTCCAGGGCAGAAATCGTTTCAATTTCCCAGCCCGTACCAGTTCCGTAATTCGAGGACAACAAGAACAGAATGAAGACGAAAATGAAGAAGAAGAAGAAGAAGACTATAACGAGGAAGAAAAAGATGTTAGCGAAGAAGCAGAGGAAGAGGAACAACCTATACAACGTCCAATAACTCGACCAAATCTCCTCTTCAATCGAAACCAAGCACACGATCAAGCCAATGAGATCAAGGAACCCGAATATGAAGATGAAGATCACGAAGATGAACCGGAGGAAGAGTTTGAAGAAGAGGAGGAAGAAAAAGAAGATGAAGTCAAACCGCAAAGAGCGTACCGTCCATCGAACCGTCCATCATTCAATCGTCCCATCAACACACCTTTCGCACCCAGTCGACCAGCAGCACCGGGTCCATCCAATCGTTTCGCTATAGACCGTCGTCCTACGAACAAACCCCGCGTAATAAACCGTCCACAACTAATAACCCTTCCACCAAACCTACTAGATTCCGATAAGTCGACGATACCGAGCTCAATAACACCACCCTCCGTATTTATTTCCACCAATACACGCAGCTACGAACGTAAGTACTCCGCCACATCTACAGAAACTGTCCCACAAGATCTGAGTAATCCTCTGCTAGAGGATCTGAACATCGATGCACTGAACGCTCGAAACAAGAAAATCTTTGAAGTTAACAGCAAGAAACACACAACAATTAAACCAAAAATAATTCACAACCAACCACAACCAAGTTCAGATACCACAGACACACCTTTAAATAATAATCTTGACACTAGTACCGTTTTTGATGATGATGAAGATAATAATTTAATCAATTCACAGGATGATTCACAGGTGGCGACCACTACTCCAGAGGGTATTACCGAGCAGCCAGAACCGGCCAGCGAAGGCCAACTTATCTCGTATAGCCCCAAGAAGAAGGTTGTCACGATCAATCGCGTTACAGAGATCAACTCAAAGGAAGACAAGTTGCGGCGAAAATCGAAGGATGATCAGCTGAAAACCATCGAATCCACTGAACTAAGGTCCGAAGGTTTGCCAAAGTTGGAGCCACTCGGCGAGATCAGTCGTGTGAAGTATGTACATCTAGTTGATGGTAGTAGTATCCTGGTTGATGGTCATAGCTCGGTAACTGACTACGGGGTGACTGAATCCACCGCCTTTGTAAGAAATACCATACCCGAGGTGGAACCAGATAGTCTAGAGAACACCAAGATTGAGTATGATCCCGGATCAACATCGGCTCCAGTAAGAAACTCCATACCAGATGCAGACTACTCTGTGGAAACCGTCTCAGCTGTATCGGTTGAAAGAAAATCAAAGGCCATAACAGTACCAGAGGTTATTGCAGACGTTGTTGAGGCGTCCACTATCTCCCTTGAAGGCCTATTTGACAGCTCACGTCAGGCAAAGAAAATCAGTGAAGCTAGTAACGAAGTTAATGGCATTTTCTATGCATATTCCTTGGGGGAGATACCAACAACTCCAAAAAATGAGAAGCCAACAGTTGATATCACAACGCCCTCTACGACACCTTTAACAACCACACTCCCAACCACAACCGAAAAGCCCACAACTACAACCACAAGGACTACCACCACGACCACAACGACTACACCAACACCCCCAACGACAGTCGAATTACCCGCTGAAACAACAATCGAATCAATAACCGTCCCACCCAGCACGATACTCTCAACAACAACTACAACAACAACAACAACCAATAATCGAACCTACACCCGTCCAATAGTACCACTCCTCCGACCGGAATCCAATGAATCCCCACTGGTAATATCGATAGCAAATTTAGATAAAGTAATACTGAGCAAAGTCCTAAAATCAGATTCAAACTCAGCGCCATCTGTGCGACAAGAATCTGTTATAGCAGCACCAACAAAAGATGGCGCCACTACTAGCGAGGTGCTACAAACTAGCGAAAGTGGTGGTATTAGTAGCAGCTTTAGCAGTGGTAGCTCTAGTAATTCGATAGAAGCAACAGAAGTTCAAACCGAGACAAGTTTTAGCTCAGAAACACATGTGGTAAAACGTAAAAAGTCATCGAAAAGAAGACATAAGTCAAAGCATCATAGAAAGCCAACGGTGACGACGACAGTTAGTAGTCTAAGTGGTGATGATGATGATCTAGCGACGACGCTAGCTCCTTAGGGTATAGATTTTCTTATTAGGTTAAAACAATAGTGTAGATTTTTCTTTTGTTTGTAGGCCTATCTAGAGAAGTATTATAAGATGAGAGTTTTGATGAATTATGAAATTGAGATGTGTTTTCTTTTATTTCTTGAATATAATTAGAGAGTAATAAAAATCTTCGACGATTGTCAAATATGTGTCAAATAATTTGTTTGAAGTTTATTTTAAAATGGATTTCTAAAAAAAAATTAAATCATCATTCTTAAAGTCTTCTTTTCGTAAACTTTTTGAATGATGTACATATTATCGAAGTGTAGACTCTTTTACCAGAAATGGATCTTTGGCAAATGTCAAATATGTGTCAAATGGATTATTATTGAGTGGACTTTAATGAACGATTTTTCAAACGTAAAACGTTTAAACTCTCTTTCTATAAATTTCTTAAGAAGATGATAACCTCAAAGTATACTCTTTTAACCTTATTTTTACAATGCAGTATGTTATATAGTCACAAATTTAATGAAGGAAAACTCTAAATTAACCTTCAGTTAAGGCAAGTGGCTCATAGTTAATTGAAACATTACAAGTTAAAACTTTCTAGATAAATTTGAGACCATTCACTGTCTTAAACATGAAAGGAAAGATATTGAAAAATATTACTCGCTCCCTACAATACCAGATATTACTATTTTATGATTTTTTTTAGCCAATTTGACATCTTTTTTTATTGCCACTTCAATGGCTATAGCCGCACCTTATCAAGCCTTGGATCGCCTCTTTAAGCGTGTCTTAAAAAACAGTAAGACTACTCTTCTAACTATACAACGTTAGCAGTAGCTCGGCAATATGATCGATTCGTGTATACATTCTTTGAAACTTGTTAGGTGGTGGTTAAAGATGACGGCTTGGTTGTACTGTTAAAGTACATTTTTCTCATAACTCTAACCTACAACTGCTTAAGATCAATGAGCTCCTGAACTTCTACTCTTCACTTCCAATTTTCGACCCAATTTACTCTAAACATCTTTAGGCTAACCAAAGTCCTTTTGAAAGTCTTGATGACATAAAACTAGACTCCATACCTTTACCTTACGGAGATACTTTCTTTTACATTTTTATTTCCTGTTTGCATTAGGAGTTATATAATACTTACTTGACGTGGTTTCACCCAGTTTTTTCTCATATTGCACCAATCGCATGCTAAGAGACTGTCTGCTAGAGGTCTACGTCTGTTTTTCATAAAACTCAAAAAATTCTCTGTAGGTATCGTCCAAGTCCTTACATATTACCAAGCCAAATTCTGTGGTTCGCAAGCAGAAAGTTCGAACACAAAACCAAACACTACATACAAGCTGTCCGATTTTCTGTTGCCCAACTTTTTGTCATCCAAATTTTGATGCGAAACAAATCGCGGAGACTCTTTTCGATACCATTTTCGACTGCGACCGCCTGCATCAACCTATATGATTGTTGAACTAAAATTTTAACATAAAATTCTTCAAAGCAAGATATAATTCTACGAGTATGTACCAATGTAGTCAATTGTTTTTCATCCAACTTGTTATCGTCAAATGTGAAAAAAGAAGATTTAATGGAATAACGGCAGGACTAAGATTATTTTTTCGATATCGTTCAGAAATCTGACCATGATTATTTTCAGCCTTAAGCAGTTGGTATCCTCTCGAACCTTATCAGAGCCCAAACCGATGAAAGATACCAATGGGAATAGCTTCTTTTATGGGGCAGTACTAACGTTAGTTTCTTCCATATGTTAGGGAACTCTCTCTCACTCAGGCATACATTCAGGAAAATCTTTAGTCGAGTTTTAATTGCGTGGGCGCCGTGGCGTGAGGTTCCAAGTTCGAATCCCAGAAAACACAAACAAAAATTTTCACGGTCCCACCTCGCGAGCGTCTGACAAACATCCGAGAGTATTGTTGTCACAAAAAAGCTTCTCAAATCGCCGTTCGGATTCGGCATTAAACTGTAGGTCCCTTCCATTCGTGTGAAAAAATATAACGCACACAACATGGGTGGTTGCGAGAAGCTAGGCCCTGGCATAAAGAGCTGTTGCGCCAAATATTTTTGAGTTTTAATTGCAGCTCTAAGGACCATCCAAGCCAGGTGCTTTTTTATTTCCTTATTTACTTCAAATCACAACTATATCGTCTGGTACATCTCCTCAGTTTTTCTTGACATGGAGGTATCATTCTTGATGGTTACAAATCCTTGGCTTCCAGGCCTTTGTATCGGAGCGTACTTTCGATCCCGATTTCAGTACAAGGGTGCTTCCAGCAAAGGTGGGATCTAAGACAGGGCCCCCTTTGTTTCTTCTAATAGTGCTCTCGTTCCTACATTGCGCCTAAGGTTTAGAAATTTCGCAATAGTATGCTTCCTGTTGTCTCTTCATTGGCCTTATTTCGCATTTCATAGTAGCCGGTTACTTATCCAAGCTACTACCTAACTCGAAAACTTTAGATTAAGTTTTCAATAACTAAATGTAGTAGTCTTCATGGAATTTAATTACCTTACCTTCGCGTAATCCTATCTCTCGAAAGCCATTGGTAAAAAAGTCATTTGTTCGTAACACCTAATCATGTTTCAGAACTAGCTTATTTGAAAGGTATTCCACTAACATCTTCGTAGATAATTTTGATCGAGAGTATTCAGAGTCTACACTTATGAGTAAACGCTATAACACAGAATGCTGCTCATATCAAATCCGTGAAGTTTTAGTTCAATTTTTCAAAAAATAAAACAAATCCAACAGAATCCAAAACACATATATATTTTATCTTGGCACAAAGCCTCTTTAGTCTCATTTAATCAATATATCCTTAAAGTGTCAATACTCACCTTCAAACCAGCGCACAAAAGACACATTTCTGTACTGCATTGCTCTCGAGTTACTCCTACACCACCAAGAGACAGCTCACTTAAAAATAGGGTTCTTTTAAGAAAAATATATTTTAAAAAAAAAGTTATTAAAATTCCAAAGGAGCACATCACATCACAGTCAATATACATAAAATAGGTTCAATATAATTTATATTCTAGTCGTACTCGTATATTTCAAATCAGCTATGAAAACAGTTAAAAAATTTTACAACAATTTATTCTTAATTTACCCTTCTTTCTATCTACAGCTTTTGATTAAAAAAAAACATAAATTAGCTTGCAAAACTATAAAAGTTGCTTTCTATGTGCAACCAAAATGCTTAATGTTGGAGCTTTAAGTGTGCATTTTGTTTTTTTTTTATAATCAAAAATATACAATATAATATATTTTTATATTTAATTCGTTACATTGGATTGTTCCAAAATAAGAACACTTTGGCCCTTTTCGAAAAACAATTCAACATCCAATGTAACACAATCAGCAGCTCACTTTCAAATTCATCTTTTTGAATCATTCATTCATAAAATTATAAAATATTTACTTACTCTTTTTTTTTTGTTAATCATCGTCCGTCGCACATCGCAGGCTTATCTACTTATCTTAACTAAGTTTTTTTTTTCTTTTAATGCTAAACTATTTATTTTTTTTAATCTGAAACTTTCTCTAATTCTATCAATCTATCTGCTGCCATAGCTTAAGATACTAGAAAAAAAAAGGAATTCATTTGAAAGCATCATTATCTTAATATTTATTATATTGGTTCAGTTTAGATTTGAATTTTTTTTGATTTCTTATTATTTAATATTTATATCTTTAAAAAAAATATAATTCTTTGATTTTTTTTATTATGTAAAAGAAAAAAAATAATGCAAGCGATTTGTTGTTAATTTAAAATTGAAAATAAACATATTTTCTTTAGATATAAGGTTTTATATAAGAATAATTTTAAAACACAAAAATATTTATCAATATATAATGTAATTTGTATAATATATTTTACATATTTTTTTTAATTACACAACATTTAATTCTTTTTACTTTGACAGCTCCCTATTTACTTACAATTTGCTTATCCAAATTCCCTTTTATATAATATTTACACTACACAACAACACTGCAGGCACTGGTAGATGATATAAAGCTGGGTTTGGTTTGAATATCTATTTAAATTTATTTTTTAGTACAGGATAATGCGTTGTAAGTAATACTTTTTTTTTTTTTTTAATTTAACGACTATCGTTGTCAAAACAAGACCACTCCTATTGAATGATATTTCAGAGTGATTCAGAACTCTCTTGTATGTCGTGTGACTGGGTTTTACAGTAAACATGCTAATAGCAATAAATTAAAAACAAATTAGTGATTTTATATGCAAACATTTTATTTTATTTTTTAACAATTTTGACATACTAGCGGAAAGTTTTCATTAGTCTGTACATAATTAAGCTTTTTATTTGGCTTTGTGAGCCTGTGAATTTCAAGGCCGCTTATGATTATTATGTCGTTGAATAATAGTTTTATTGGTTTTTATCCGGCCGGAATTTGTTTTCATTTAGTAAGACAAATTAAATTTACACTTCTTCCATAACTTTGGAGATCACTTCATTGATTTTTGTCACATTTGGTATAGTTATTCGATTTTGAGCAATCATTTGACACGTGGCTATAGCTTTTAAGTCTTCTAACGTATGTACCAGTAGTATTGGAAGATATATTTTCAAGTATTTAAATATTACATAAGAATAGTTCCTGGGGAGTTTGTACCAGATTCGTTTCGTTTTATTAATTTTTGTTATTTCAAATAGACGAAAAATATTTAATTGCAAGGTGATGAATGTAAAGACATGCTTTAGAAAATCGGATAGATTACTTTTTTTATTGAACATAATTACTGAAAACGCAAGATGTTCGAAGATGAATTCGGCTATCTATACCTGGGCAAAGACACTCTTAGATCAAAAAGTACTCCATTGTGATACCTAGCCGGCTAATTGAAGTAACTGGAACTTTTGGAGTACGGCAGATTATTCTTCTTTTGAACAAGGCTGTGCAGGTTTCAGCGATATGGACGTTAATCTCTTTTTCCAGCTTGTTTCTGTAGACATTTTTTATAAATAGACCTAACATTTGGGACTGTATACTCGTACCTGTCGGTGATAATTTTCTAGCACGTTGGAGCAATTATGCTCTAGCATAGGCCAAATCTGACGAAATCTTAACGCGTCATGACATTCTCCCATCTGTGCATGGCTTAACTGATAGCATCTATCTTCAATAAAATTTTCAATGTTTAGAAGATCAATATCAAACTCTTTCACAGCCTACTCTGGTATACCTCAGGGAAATCAACTAGGTCTAATCTTCTTTATACTAAATAGCTATCAATGATGTTACGTCGAGCATAAATCGTATTAATCATAAATCAAATTTACAGATATGTATATTAATAGCCAGAATGACCAAACACTTCTGCAATCAGATATTAACAGTTTCATCACATGATGAGTTAAGAGTGGTCTACTTCTGAATCCTCTCAAACATTTGGTTATTTATTATCACAGCTTACCTAGTTTGACGCCAAACTTGTTTACACTAAGCTCAGTCGAACTTTATGCTGAGCTTTATAAAAAGGTGGTCTAAGAAGTTTAATGATCTTTACGTTACACTCTAATTTCATAACAGTTGTGTACGTCCCTGTCTTGAGTACGCATCACAAGTGTGATGTCCACTATACGAAAATCAAATTGATCGGATCGAAGCAATTCAGGAAAAATTTATTGGAAGATTAAAAAAAAATGTTGCCCGGAACATACCTAATATTTTGTTTTCCAAAAGAATTTTGAGGATTATGGAATTTTTGGCGGGCTCACGACTTTGCAGTTTTTCAAAAGGCTCCTGTGGCTTGCCACTCAACATAGGAAAATATTAATTTCCTCTGCAATCTCCGTGAGATAAAGGGCCTCCTAATTTTTTTACCACTATGAGGAGTCGTGGATTTGAACAGTGTCATTAGCTAGGGACATGAAGGATGACCCTTCAACTTTTTAAATTTTTAAAGCACCTTCCCTTTCAAAATAAATCGTTCATAGCTTCAACTACAACATTCAATTACACCCGCATTGCTAAAAAGACAGCATTATCTAATTTTTGTTTTACTTTCTTGCAAAGGTGAGAGAGCATTTCAATGGATGCAAATCTAGTTACACCAGTGTATTACAATATTTGTGTCCGGTATAGGAGAACAGTCTTACGCTCACGATAGTGGAATGAGAGTTTAGGATATATTTTTCTTTGAAAGGTTTACATCGCTTTTTAAAAATACACTATCCAAAAAAGTCGTCGAAACAGATTCCAAAAGTCACCTCTATGAGCACAAAGCTCATAAGAAAAA
The DNA here is from genome assembly GCA_945910035.1 of Brachypalpus laphriformis. Taxonomy (NCBI): domain Eukaryota; kingdom Metazoa; phylum Arthropoda; class Insecta; order Diptera; family Syrphidae; genus Brachypalpus; species Brachypalpus laphriformis. Next base: position 45,185,445 of record OX246753.1, read on the forward strand.
TTCCCTGTCGATATTCCTTATTGCAGACTTTATGTGTAGCTGAAAGGTAATAGTAGCAGATAGAATTAGGGCTGACTGTTCGTCATTGCTACTGCTTACAGATTTTATGTGAGTCGCAGTGCAATTCACTTAAGCAACATGCTCTAGTGGGTCTCATTTTGCTACAAAAATGGCCTTTTAGAGTTTTGTGATCCTTAATGAGTATTGTACTTGGTGCATCCAAGAATTTGCAGAGGTGCATCCTTACCAACGTAAGAACCTTCTAGGTGCTGCAAATCTCTGAATTTTCTTTAAAACGCAGTATGTATGACGTCATCCGCGGAATACTGCAACTTGATTTTGAAAACTTCTAATGAGTAAGCACCTATCACGGCAATCATCATTACATGTCCAAACGCAGTTTTACCAGTTTTTCAAGATCACAGTCTGGAAGTGGGCGCCGTGGCGTAAGTGGTTAGTGTGTCGAATCACTACGCATGAGGTTCCAAGTTCGAATCCCAGAAAACACCAACAAGTTTTTTCACGGTCCCACCTCTCGCGAGCGTCTGACAATCATCCGAGAGTATTGTTGTCACGAAAAAGCTTCTCAAATCGCCGTTCGGATACGGCACTAAACTGTAGGTCCCTTCCATTCGTTTGAAAAATACAACGCACACAACATGAGTGGTTGCGAGAAGCTAGGCCCTGGCACTTTAAAGAGCTGTTGCGCCAAATATTTATTTGTTTTTAGTCTGGAAGTCATAAGTATTGTTGACTACTAAAATGACTCCACCGAACCATGTCTTTCTTGTTACTAATAAAATAAAGTTGCCCGACGTTCAAATATTGTAGTAATAGGTTCGTAAGATCTGAGTTTTGTGTTAGCTGCACCAGATTTGCTTTTAATCCAAAAAATAAAAAACAGTCTGCTTAGCGCATAGGTTTTGAGGACTTGCTCGAAAATGAGGTATGCACATGCCAATGGCAATCTTACGACTGAATCTGTGAATCTCTTTTCGGGTAGTGAGATCCAGCTCTCTTAGCTATCTTCATTGTGTCAGATGTAGTTCTTTTTGAGGTTGAAGCCTAAAGTGTACCATCACACATTCTGGCGGAAACAAGGAAAGATAATTTGTTCGGCGTGTTAGCCAAACCTAGTCGCTAAGACGGTAATTTTCTTCTAAAGAACTTCAATTGTTCCAGGTAGGACCACCATATCTTGGATGCAGGTGTTGAAAAATACCAAATTGTATAAATCAGTGTCCACTACCAACACAATTACACCTGTCCGGTTAACCAATGTCTATGGACTATAAAACGTATGAACACGTCCGTTCTTATCTCTTAAGCTAACCCCTCTGTAAAGCAGAAAAACAATAAAAAACTAGTTGTCTTCCCACATATAGGGAAACAAACAGAATAATAACAAAATTTCATTAGTCTTACCTTTTGAAAAATGTTTCAAGTGAATTTTAATTACATTTGGACATCATGCTTAATTTTAGCATAATTACGTGCATGTACATACTTACCTATGTAAGCAAGCAATCTTCACCAACTAAATAGCTGACCTTTCTCCATCCACTTGTCCGTAGGGTTAATGCCTTCATATACAAGCCCCTGAGCCCCTGGAAAATAAAACTCTTTTTCTTTTTCTAAATGAAAAGGAATGTCAAGAGTCACGTAACTTGATTCTCAGAGTTTTATGCACAGAAATTACAAATTATATACATGTATCTAGAAATGGAAATTGTTACTCTTATCCACTATTGGTTGGTTGGCTTTTATTTTCTTTTTTTCTTTTTCATTTGATGATGCTGAAAGCACGTTGAATCTCTTCACTTGTTTTGTGAAGTGTTTTCGATCAATCTCTGTTTCTTTTTATGGATAAAATTGAAATTCACATCACCAACAGAGTGTGTATGGAACAAGAATCTTTATCCATGTGGACTGCATAATGAGCAGCCATTAAAATGATCACATCGTACTTAAATCAAATGAAGAACACTTAGAAGTGATGAAGAAATAGTTATATATATCTGTGATTTGGTTTTAATTTAAGGAAATTACTCGATTTTTATGAAAGAGGAGATGATTATAATTAGTGGAATAGTCGTTATAATAAGTTTTTAGTAATGACTCCCCAAGATGCTACTAGCTGCTTTTAGGGTCAAGGTAGAAACAATTTGAGGTTTGCAGAAGAGTTTGAACCATAGATAGTTGCCTGTATAGTAATTATACCAAAGTCCAAGAGAGCGGCGAGTTCAATGCAAACAAAGAAGCGGCAAAATCAGTTTTCAAGCCTGTCTATAAAGCAGTGACCCGCGATTAAAAGGTATTGGCCTTATAACGACGCAACGCTACAAGAGTTACAAAACTCGTAATATGGTTTACCTATTTGCAGCTGAATTCGTTGATTGGATTTTGTTGAAATAACAAATTGTGTGCATAGAGTAGGATGCCACTCATAAAGGCCATGGTTAAATAGTTAGTTTTTGACTCTTTTGTTTGAATTTGATTTCGAAGCATTTGAATAGAACTCCTCCTTTATCATTCTACCCATTTCATTCAAAGAGAACATGAGTCTCATTCTTGAGCTTGACTCTAACAGACTTGTACCAGCAATATACAGATATGACATTTAATGTACTAAGTACTTCCTTTTAGCTTCTTTGAACACATCAGCTGTTGTATCAAACACAATTATTCCATTTCTCTACCAATGTTTCGGAAAGAATAGTTACTCAGGGGATCTTAATTTGTAAGGAAATGCATGCAAATGTGGTATGTATTTTGGTACAACTAAACAACTCATTATGCAGTGGATGTCCCATCATACTACAAGTCTATATCGGACATCAGATTTAAGGAGGTATCACTTGTACAAAAATGCTTCCATTGTATTCCAGAAACAATGTCGATTCTATCAGCAACTCCTAGAACCAGCTGCTCTTCGCTTAGACGAATAGACGATGATAAGATCATCAGGATCATTAAATTGCTATTCATCCAAGATAATATTCTCCTGTGATAGCATGCTTTACATAGTAAGGAATATTGGCAATAGTCTTTTATGCCTCTTTACTTCTAATTATACGTGAAATTCACATGATTATGGGATTATAAATAGAACAGGATGCAATCTCCTATACAATATTCTATGAAAACTACAAGACCAACATGTTAGCGTTATACGTTACTTATCCTCCAAAGATGGCATTACAGACCTGAGAAACCTGTAATGAAAGCTCTAGCGCCTAAGATTTTCGCAACCATTCCGAGGCAATAATACTAAATACTACGTATATATACGTACAATGATACAACTCAATTGCTATTAGTTGTAATGGAATCGACGATTCGACCTGTAGTTGGATAAGGGCCATGTTGGAAAGTCGGATAATTACTTCCTCTTCTGGAGAACTATCGGCATCTTACCGCGGTTAAAGGTTGTCCCCAGAGAGGAATTCTTTCTTTTTTACTGTGGTCCCTGGTGATTGTGGATGCCGTGGCGTAAGTGGTTAGTGTGTAGGACCACTGCGCGTGACCCCTAATCTCTACTGGCAATAATTCATTTCAAGAAATATGTCAAGTAATCGAAATTTCCAATGGAGACCACAAATGAAACAAATTATTTCAAGAAATTTGCGGTCTCCATTGGAAATTTCAATTGCTTGACATATTTCTTGCAATGAAATATTGCCAGTGGAGACTAGGGGTGAGGTTCCAACTTCAAATCCCAGAAAACACAAAAAAAAAGTTTTTTTCATGGTCTCACCTCTCGCAAACGTCTGACAAACATCCGAGAGTATTGTTGTCTCGAGAAAGCTTCTCAAAAAAATTGCCCTTCCGATACGGCACTTAACGGTAGGTCCCTTCCATTTGTGTGAAAAATATAACGCACACAATATGAGCGGTTGCGAGAAGCTAAGCCCTGGCACTTAAAGAGCTGTTGCCAAATATATATATTTTTATTTTTTTTGTGATTGACAATCTTCTATTCGAACTTCGTAGTTCATGATATTCCACCATTGGCTATGTAGATGACTTAACAGTCATTATCAAGGAAAACATGAAGCGACTATCACAAGTTTTATGCAATGCTACCCACGTCTTATTTTAAAAGGAAGACTATCCATTAACCCATTCAGGACTATTCTGGTATCTTTTACTAAGAATAGATGTGTGAATCTAGAACCTATCATACTCAAAGGTACTGCGCTTGATTATTTTAACGAAGTCAAATACATGGGTGTTGTTCTAGGTGGCATCCAGAACCATGTGGTAGGTTATTTGGGGTGGAAATATCATATTACATCGTTTAGTCTGGTTTAACGGCGAACTATCGCTGGACCCTAGGAGACTAGTATGGTTAACCGACGGGTCGAAAATGGAAACCGGAGTTGGTGCGTTACTGAATCCAACATTAAAATCTCGGTACCACTTGGCTCATGTCCTAGTGTGTTTATTTCAAGCTGAGATTCATGCCATTGAAATCTGCATTAGAATGCATATCATGTACTCTTCGACAGTCAAGCTGCACTCAAAGTGCTAAGCGTCCCTAGCTTAATGCAACGTATGTCCAAAATCTTTTTGCAGTGTCAATAAATGGGAACACAAACTTAGTGTAATCCATTGGAATACTGTCACAGGACTTAGGCAATCTAAAATGCTAATTGCGCCTTACCTACACTCGATAAGGAATGTATTAGAAGGCAAATGGGATTCCTCATTGGCCGCTGCGGGCTAAGATACCACTTTAACAAGCTAAATCTGTCTCATAAGACAGAGTGGCGCGTCTGTAGGAGGAAACCTCCAAGCTCATTCTTTGTGAATATCCAGCACTATGTTAGTTAAGATGCCATATATCACTCGTAGAACTTATATAACTATAATAATAGATCTTTCAGGTCACGGTGTCGGCCATTGGGCAAGACCTAGATTTATTAAATTTTTTTTTAAGGAGCCTACAGTCTTATACCGTGTCCAAAATCATGTTTGTCTATAGTGAAACATCTGTATAAGTCTTATCCAACAGCTACCACGATGTTCAGTGTTTATGTTTCTCTCCTGATACGCGCTAGAAATGGATTACTCGTACCATAGTTAGTAATAGGAAGTTTTATAAATGTGTTTAACATATTGTAGATCTAAAGTCAATTTGCAAGCAAGTACCACACATGTGCAAGTACGTACGACCGTGGAACCCTTTATATACTCGTACATATGTGCCTTGGTATACCTTTCGTCATCAATACTGGTATCCACAGTTATTTTGTGCAATCGCCATGAAAATTCAAATGCTGATAGAGAGAAATAATTAAGAGCAATAGTGTACGATTTAATTATTCTATCTAACTTCCGAAACGAATGGGTTTTGCTATTGTATTGCAGATAGACTATCCATTTATTAATAATTTTAAAGGTCAAAGAAGAATCTGGTTTTAACTAACAAAACAAATCGCCATCGCAAGGTTTGACGGAACTTATAGACATATATCTGACCCAATTCAGGAACTATTCAAAAATGTTTATAGTTTTTTTATACTATTAGTCAAGAAAAAACATACTGAAGGATTGTCAACGAAAAACGGTGCACCTATTAAGAGTTATAGAAAAAATACCCTTTAGGATACAGTTTATAAGATTGAGAAGTATTGGCCGTAGACTCGCAAAAGAATGTGCATTCATGTACGAGTGATCAGTACCGACAGCAAAATCAAATCCGTATAAATGTACATAATTTTTTAGACTTTAACATTTGAACTAGAGCAACGAGCTGTAGTACACAGGCTCCTTGTTTTAAGTATTTATAAACTAATCGATATCAGTAGATAAACCTCTGTTTTCATGAACTTTCCAGTTGACGCTAACTGTTGGTATTTAGTATTTATCATTGACTATCTCCTTTGATAGTCTCTTCAGCTCTGCTGCCACACCTAATTTACTAAGGACGTGAGATGAAAATTAAGTAGTATTTCACTGTAGGTTGGTTTGTATGTATTATGTCGTACGATTTTGCTATACAAAGGTATTTTCACCCCTACTTTTGGAGGTAGGGAAGTTCCTAAATACAAACCAATGTATCTTTGATGGTAACTAGACTTTTTTGAACATTTTATGAGAGCCTGTTATTTTTGATTGATCTATACTTTGAGCTGAGCCTACTTTCGTCTTAGAAAAGATAAATTAATCGTTCTTTAATAAGAACCACTCTATCATACAATCCCTTCCAGATGGATTAATGCTTTTCTCAATGTTTTATAGTAAAATTAATACAAACCAAAATCTGTTGAAATAGTAAAACTATTTGGGTGTCGGTAACAAGTTTTCATTTCTATAAACATCTGCATTACTATCAGTGGAACTTCGTAACTTTTATAAAATTAATCTATCAGTTGCAAAATTTAAATTTAACATTTCCGTAGTTCGCAAGGCTGACTGTATATGAGATTCAATTGTAATTCCAATATCGTGGACTAAATTTTCTCATTGAGACCAAATTTATACTCTAAGAACGCTGAACTTACCTGTTACCAAATCCACACTTCTATCTGAGCTTAGAATGGAAAAGGAAGTCATTTCCTACAAAGAAACACGCTGACTCGGTGACCATGCATATGTACATCATCTGCAGTATTTGCGACAGTTACTTCATGGACCTGATGAAGGTTTTCTTTAACGAAATTTAAAGTAGTGTTGATATTCAATAATAACAATCGTAGAATTCTATAAATATCCAGAGCCGCTAAAATGTAACTTCACTCTCTCTTGAGAGTAAAAGAAAACTCACTACATGTTCAAACAACTTGTCTACATTTTCCACAAAAAAAAAGACGGCGCAATAGATTTCTTAAAGAAACCAAAATTCTAGAGCTGCTGAAGACTATTCCACTTAATCAAACTTTCTTTCTTTTTTTTTTAAAAGAAAATCTCTGCCAAATTGATATGCTGCAAGGCAATTACCAAATTGTTATGATGTTCTCTTATTTTCTACTACGAGTAGCTCGTTTTACCAATTGAAGTTCTTCGAATTGCATTACAGCTACCACAGCTTTCTAATCCAACCTCTAACTCATACCCATTTCAGCACCTCACCCTCATGGATTATTCACTTAGCATTCTGCAGAATTTATTTCCATTAAAAAATTCTTCATCGTCAATCTAAACGAATTGCACCCAATCCCAATTATTATGCTCAGAAGATAGATTTTCATTGTCTCCAAAGTACTCGAAGAAGAGTCTGTATTTCATAAGTATAATGCAATACACGTTTCGAATCAGCTTAGCATATCAATTTTAACTGCACTCATCTGCATCTTATTATTTTCGCAATATGAGATACTTTTTCGCTCAAGTAGCCAGTTTCAAATTTTCTTGCAGACTTGTCAAATTCTTCGCACGTTCGCATCGGTAAATAATAATAAATTACTTGCAACTTCATTGCAAATATGTACGGGTAGATACTATTCGCATGATACTTGCCTTTGAGATTCGCATACTGAACTACATTTTCGCTGATTGTTATTCACGCATGGGTCACACACATGCCGCCATTGCTGTGATCTATTGTATCTTTGCAATTTTTCTTTTCATATTCACACTTGAAATATCGAACACTTTCACTTTCTATAATACATATAGGTATAAGATAAACTACCATTTTGGATGATCTTCAATCTTCGAATCACTTACATACGTTACGCAACTTATTAGCTTGGTAATTATGATTACCTAATAATAAATCTCAAAATTACATAACCACATGTGTGAGTAAAAATGTTATTTTTTTACACACAAAGTTTGTTGTAAAAGTAGGCACTAAATCACGGTATTTTCTATAAAAAAAATGTGGGCAAAAATTTAAATTAAATTTAAATACGATCGGACTTTCTTTGACTTTCACACAGAATTCGATTAAGGTTTGCTTTAATAGTTAAAAGGTGTAAGCCTGTGTAAATCAATGAAAATAAAAACACAGCCATTCGATGGGGAATCTGTACTCTGAGTATACATGTTTAAAAAGAATAAACAGCCGTGCGCACGCCCAATGACAGGCCACAGACTCGACGAAAAAAGATTAAATATTTCTCATTAGCATATTATACATAAGTAGTTGAAGATAGTCAAATGTAATTATATAGAGACGAACAACAACGACTAACGTTCGTAAATTGAATATCTTTGTCAGGGTTTTTTTTATTATTATTTTGTTGTTATGCAATCTTCGCAATTTTAAAGAGTTAAGTTTCTTTTTTGCAGGCATGACCGTGAGTTTAAAAATAAATATACAATTCAATATAAGCCGTCCAATGAGATTTACTGACGATGAATACTAAGGGTAATTGCGACGTGGGTTTAAATTCTTAGATGTATATCTTCATTAAGTCAATTTTTCTGTTAGTATTGTTAACTTTTATGAATCTACTGTGATTAGCTGGATTTTTACTTTTCATCTTCAGATAAAGGTTTGATTGGTTACTGTCATACAATTTCAGCTACTCTCTAAGGTTTATATTCCATTTTAAGATATGGACTCTAGACGAACGTTTAAAGTGACATTCGTGGTTTCACACTCACTCCGTTTTAAATCGATTTATTTAAACCAAAAATGTATTTATTCTTAACCATGTACTTATACCAAGTTTGTAGTAAACAGAGGTGCAAGAAGTTGATTAAAACCGATAAAAAAATTATGTTAGCCTTTTATAGAAAAAACCCGCTAATAGATGAGGAATTTTGAGTATTCTGGGAATTTTGCAGAACTGTTTGATCGATTCATTATGAATTTTTTCGTATTTGCTCAATGTTTCCATAAGAAAACTTAAAAAAAAAAACCGACAAAAGTCAATGATTTTGTGGTCTTCGCATTTCTAGTAATAAGCTAAGTTTATCCATGTTGCTTCCGTTTTATGCCACTTTGTTCGATCCCTGCCTTTCCGCCTATTTTTCATCAAAAGGCTTTGCCAGAGATGGTCACAAATTTCTTTGTAGATCCTCTTTAACCTTGATCCTAACCATTCTAACTATCTTTACCCATTGATAGCATGTGACTAAATAGTTTCATGTGCAGTCATCATCTTCTAGATAATACATACCATATATCTTTAGATGGCAGCCCGAGCGTTAATTCATGCTTGGAACTCTTTTCATTTTGTTGAATAAGATAGCAGGCTAGATTTTGATTTTCGGGAAAATATCTACTGTTGCTCTACCATTATTCGAGATAATTCAGTTTTCCTATCCACAAGTGCCTCATTCTCATGTATGAATCAAAGTTCATTCAGATTACGGGTCAGATAGAATGGGTCAGTTGCTCAGGGCAGTCCTCGTTTTTCAGCCTACCTTTTTATCTAGCACATCATGTTTGATTAGTCGAAATTTTTAATCAAAGTTATAGGAAGATATCTAGCATTTTTAGGCCTGCCATACGCAATACGTTACGAAGATCATTATTTAAAGACGACTTTTAGACTTTCAATATGTTAAACGCCGAAAGACCCGGAAAATACTACAGCTTTATTCAAATATGTGCATTTAGAGTATTGTCCTACCAGTTACGGAGATTGTGCAAATATGAGGAATATCTCACTCTGTTTAGCTGTCTTTCGTTGCGAACTTGAATTTCACTTTGTACATCTCTTTTTATACTACATTCTACCTTTATGATCGACATTATTGGAGAAGCTTTATGCAACTCGTTTTGCTTGGCCAAGGTCTCATCTCTATGTATCGCATAGCTAACCTGTCTTTGTGGTACGAACCAAACCACAATGTGGTTAAAAAAGACCAAATATATTTTATCCGTAATCAGGGGAACACCGATTTGGACTGCATTGCCATGCACATGTGATGCCGGATACGTCTCACAAAACAGGTCCTAGTCTCGCATGGCACTGCAACCCAACCTTACTTCTGACTTCCGCAATACAGAATGTAGAATATATAGACGAGTACATATCGCTCATTTACCTGAAGACTGTCATAACTCAAAAAACGCTATGATGCAGAATTATTCGTTTTATCATGCTTCATATTGTGTAAAAATTTCATATTAATATCTTGTATACTCTCCGCGTTAAAATTATATGATGTCTTCTTTTTTCCTTCAAGGTGGTAGTCAATTGAAAACTTTAAACGCGTTTTCTGCAAAATCGATTTTTTTGAGTTATGACAGTCTTCAAGTAAATGAGCGATATGTACATACTTAATTTCATCGATTTAAACAGCGCATTGTTTAGATGGCTCTATGGCACTTATTTTTTCTGCTCCTTATCGAAAATAATAAGTTTCTAACCGGTTGATTCAATCTCGGATTTCTTATTTTGATCATACCTAGCTCAGATTAGTGCTTCACCTTACAGAACATCAAAAGATGGTTTTCACATTCCATTTCGGAAACAGGTCTTTGTTTATTAAAAAAAATTAAAAGAGCACTTCTAAACCTGTCAATTAATCGTTATTATGATCAAGTTGTCGGCCAATAGAAATTCAACTACCTTTGTGCTCATATATGGTACAGACCATAGCAGTGTGATCGATGTTGTCATTGCGGTTGCTAAGACCACATGCAGAAGCACGTCATTGTCATTGCCTATATTAGTGTTCCTGCATTACTTTGACGATTCTTTTATTACACGTTGAATTGTTGTTGAATATTTCCCAGTTTTTTTTCTTTTCTGAAGGGCAGTGGCCTTTACTAAGAAATTCTAAAAGTCGCATCTAAACTTGTTTTTAACTATTTACATAACTGTAAGTTACTCTGAAAATTTCGATGTAATGAAACTGACCTAACTAAAGGAGAATTCAAAATAAAAATGTTCGATATTGTGACTTTTGACAGATCGATAAATTTCAATTCGAATTTCGGACTTAAATATCTGCAGAATTATTGTATTTCAACCCATTCAATTGCTTTTTATTGTTTTTACATCTATTTGTTATATCATGAATAATATTCAAAAGAAATGTTTTCATTGCTCGTCATTCACAATAACCTTCTTGAATTTGACTTTTACTGAACACGTTTTCTGACAGATGAGCTTCAGGCTTCAGATTCCAGGGCTTAATGAATTTTATTAGTACGACACTGTGAAGCAACTTAAAGCAATATTAGTAAAAATGAGTTTATGAGTGGCTTTTATAATGTCTATTGCTGAAGTATTTTTTCTTTGAACTCGACTTAGGCATCACACCTAATCGAAGTTGCTTATCCTGTTCTATTATGAGTATATTATTCCTTTATATGGTGCAAGTTCGTTGGAGATTAAAAGTATCATGTATAGATGGTTCATCTTGTTTAGCTTAGTCGACTTGTATTGTGTGAAATCTTGCTTAGGTAATAGGAATCCCATACGTTTTGTACTCGTACTTTAATCAGGGAAAATCGACAAACATCATGTTCCCGAAAGCAATCTTTGTTCAGGTAATCTTCAGAAGCATCAAAAAAAAATATTTTCCGAAGTGTTGTTTATATTTTGGGAGAGTTTTTATTTCAATGAATTTGTTAGTTCTGATACATAATTTGTTTATTATACTAATGTACATTTTAGTTGTAGGATACTAGGCTTCAACCGCTTAAAAATATTGTAAGAATTTATCCTACACAATTGTTCAACGCTCTCTTGAAGTATAATGCATGCGATATTTATGGCGTATCTTAGAGATTTCAATAACTATAAAAGGAGAAAATAAACTAACTAAAATATCTGTCTGTGTATGGTATACTTACATAGTTCTTTTGAAATCTTCGATTCATTTATATTAATTTTAAAACAAAACTATGTAGTATTAGTTCGTACTTTGGTGTTTTTTTCATTAATTTAAAGGAGGAGATAGTATGCACGATACAGACTTCCACTAATTTTGTAACTTGTACTCGTATCTGCCTGTTTGTTCCGTATTTAATCGAAGACGATTGATCCTAACTGAATTGTACATTGTGCACCTAAACAATGTCCTCAAAATGATGTATCACTAATAAAATGAAACGCGCCTAAAAGTCATCAAAAAAGAAGGATAGGGCTCATCTCTGTATTTTCACTGTGAACACTTAAAAACTTACTTTATTATACTGAACGGTACAAATAAACTGAAAAATAAATAAATAAAAATATATTGAATAGATGTACGAGTACATATAAGTATAGTCTGATAAGACTTTCTAGACACCCTGTACTTAAGGAGCGTCTAGTTTATGTAGAGCTATTGAACTCAGTCGGAAATGTTGTAATTGTTTACTTTTTTACTGAAGTAGCTAGTCGTTTGTTCTATTATAAAGGTCGATCTAGTTTGCTAAATTTCTATTTTGCTGTATAAATTGATATCTGAAAATGCTTCATTGCTTCGTTGAGCGATAGAATGGGAATAACTTACGCGAATCTCTGCTACAGTTGTTCATCACCTCTCAAAATCTCGATCCAACGACAAAATACTGAGAGACAAAAACATTGCCTATTCGATATCCTAAAATACTTGTCTATGATGTTATGTGATTCTTACTTATATTCGTGTAGATTACAGATTGTAAATTCTTATTACTGCGGGCAATTACAATGGGCCTATTGTTATTTCCTCTAATGCAGAGGTCGTTTATGATGCTATGCTAGAGTTAATGATAAATCCGACCATGCCTTTGGATGAGCTAACATAAGTATATTCGTATGTCTTCTGATTTAAGGTTAAATTAACCTAAGTAACGATGACGTGTTTTAGTTAAACAGTCACAGTGACAGAATATGTTCTGCTGATTCTTTGTATTCATGGCACATTCTACCTACGTTGTCTTGTGCTATCCCCATAAATATAATGTGTTGACCTACCTTTGAGAAAACATATGGCTAATCTAGTTGTACAAGTTGTAGGAGTTATTTCGTTCTTTTGTAGGAGATGGATGGCGGGAAGATGTTATCTTGTAACCTTCAGTTTCCATCCACATGATCTTTTAGCTGATTTTTTATACAGCTTTTTGTCGTACTTATTGGTCTTGGCATCATAAAGCTTGATACAACCCCTGTTATGGCTAGCCAGTCCGCGTTTTCAATTCCTTCCTGGGAGAGTCAGCATCTGCAGAGCTTCAATGCACCATTTAGTCCTTGGCACGTATTCCAAACACCTTAACTTGGAATTTTTGCTCTTCGTCCGTGGAGCTTCTATCGCACTTCGTATGCAGCTTTCCCTATCCGCCATCTGGGGGCGGTCCAGTTCGCCTAAGAAGCTCATGTTTTATCCCGGTAATGTTCATGCAATCAAATAACAAACTGGACAGCGGTGGTTAAGTTGACAACGACAAATACTCACCTTAAATGTACTTCTGATTTCGCTTGTTCTTAGCTTTTATTCCACGAACGTTTTATTGTACGAAAAAAAAAACTTTCACAACATTCAGAAGTATGAGCATCATCCTTCAAATCTCTTCTACTGCTGGATAAAATTGTTAATAACATTTTATTCACTCCAGAAATGGACAACTCAATTGGCCGCCTTGTTCGTATGGTTTAACACCACTGGACTTTTTTTTCTTTGGGGCTTTGTCAAGTCCATTGAATATGCCAATAAGCCAGAGACTTTAGACGACCTCAGAACAAACATCGAACGCAAAATTGCCGGCATACACCCCGACTTGTGCGAAAAAATCATGAAAATTGGATTCAGCGCATTCACATCTGCTGGCTTTCCGTGGAGGACATTTGAATGGTGTTGTGTTCCATAATTAATGGCATCGATTGTACTTTAACCAAACATTTTTTTTTTATATTATATGTATGTCTACATACATACACACACACATTTTCAATGGCCCGCTAATCCTTCATGAGGGTCGCGGGCGTTAGATGCACAGGTGGACCCTCCATCCTCCTCGATCCTCCGCCATTGACTCCAACTCATCAGGAGGAATCCCTAGACGGCTCCAGAAGAGATGTCTAACTTGGTCCAATCATCTATTTCTAGAGCTACCGGGAGGCGCCTACCTGATGGTTTGGGGGCATACTCACTACGTGACCAAACCATCGAAGCAAAGATCGTTCCGTTCGGAGAAGTAGCTGCTCAACATTGAGCGCCTCGCGTACTGATGTTGCGCACTCGATCCCTACGCGTTATTTCAGCAACACCGTGAAGGAACCTCATATTACAAACACAATCTATTTATTTATCTGAAAAACGCTATATAAATATTCATCAACGTTTTTACTTAGTTGATGTTTGCACCTTATTTCATCCAGTTATCGAGCTTACTAAATGTCGGTTAGCTTCAAGACGTTAAATATTTCAAGAAGCACCTAAATAGCAAATTGTCTTCTCAAGCTAGCATTGCATTGCCGTATAAAAACTTCGTTGCAGATAGACAGTCTTGAATGTCTAATAAATTTTCTTCCCCTTAGGAGAAAATCCAGAAAACAAAACTGCCTTCTTTATATTATTAATTTTTTACATTCAACAACGGTTATGTCTTTAAGGAACTCTTCTATTGAAAGTAGAAAAAGTCCTCACAATACTCAACCACTTTTAATGTACTCAAATATGTACGTATACTATGTCAAAAAGAAATAAGAACTAACTCAACAACTTTAAGGCTTTTAAAACCCATTTCCATTCCTCCCTTTAAGTCTTTTCGATAGTACGCGATGCACAAGCAAAATCTGTTAAAGAACTCCCCCGAAACCGTTTGAAAGTTCAACCGTAGCCAATGCACCCGATGATTCATTTAACGCCTTCAAGCCAACGAAATTAATCACAAATGTCAAACATCTCGCAAAAAGAGATTAACCATGAGCGAAAATACATTAACCAAACCTCTTTCACGACTCACTGACTAATAAGATATGCACGCGCTTTTCGCAACCCTATGGTTCACTATACAAAGATTGATGTCAATACATTTTCATGCCAATTACAAAATGACTCAATCTGTTTCCATTCAAAACGCCAATCAACAACACACCGGTGACATTGAATGTGTCATTATGCAACTTAGGTGACTCTCGAATAGGATAACAAATTGCCATTCAAAACCACCTCAGAATGAATAGAAATCCAAAACATTTCGTCAATTGGTTAATCCCACACACAAATTCATTTCGATTAAATTTTAAAAGGAAAATCAACATGAAAAAAGAAAAATTATGCAGAAAAGAAACTCGTTTGTCCACTGTCCACCGTCGACAAACAGATATACAAACATTAAATATTTTTATACTTAATTAGCAAAGTGGTGTCGGGGATAAACAAATTTTTTTTAGTAGATACTTTTCCTTTACACAATCCACTAAACTATTGCACACGCTTTTTTGAAGATTTTAAGCTGCCAAATAGCAAGTAAAGTAGACCAACTGAACCAAAATAAAATCACAAAACCAAAGAAAATATCTAAAAATTTTAATATTCAAAAATTTTTTCTGTTTTACACAAAATTAAGTTTAACAATAACACGTTTTTTTTTTTTTTTCCACTTCCAGGTGCGTACGGTCACGATACCCGTCCGTCGTCCAAATGTACGCAGGCGTCTATTTACCACTACGGCACAACCTGCTGCTAGCGCTTCTTATGATGAACTAAACACTGGCGGAACTTCTACGATCAGCACTATCAAGACGGATGATGATGGTGGTGCGACCTCAACGACCGGTCTGTTCAAGTACAACCGCCGGACTAGGCCGAGTTATCTAACCACCACAATCTCGGCGAAGCTCAAACCAACACCAAAAGCCTTGTCGTCTTCTCTGACTTCATCGAATCCGGGTGAGATCAGCAGCACGATCACCAGCGCTACCAGCACCGGATCGGCGGCAGCATCTTCGAATGATATCACGTTCGTTACTGTTAATAAACTGTCAAATCAGAAATTTCCATCAGGTGTGATACGACGTAAATTCATCAGACCGTTGAATGCCAATAGATCCACAACAGCAGCACCAGCGACGACAGCTAGTAGTGGGAGTACAGCGGATGAAATTGGTAAGTGCAAGCCGTTGGTGATGGCTTGACCATGTTTGGTTTGTTTGTCGGTTGGGGAAAACGCCATTTAAACTGCATTCCTTGCAAACTTGGACCCTTTGCATGGTGGTTATACTATAGGTATACTCACGTTTGCATTATGAGTCAGCAAGTCAACAAGTCTTTATGTTTGCATGTGGGTTAAGAGTAATCAGCAGTTGAAATTGGCAGTTGGAAGTTGGCAGTCTCGAATGGATGTGTAAACACTTTCCCTTTTTATATTGACTTGTTTTTCATCACCTCTTTATTCGGACTTCGGCGAGTTAATAGACGTGAATTGGTTATAGGTCCTAACCAATCTGAATTGTTAGTGAATCTCTTTTTATTTGGAATTAATGTGCTTCCGGGTTTCCTAAAAAAAACATACGAGAGATTTTGAGAGATGCTACTCCGCTTGCATGCGTAATGAAGTGTTTTTTTCATGGGTTTTATGTCTTCTTCTTCTTCTTTTATGTATTTTCTTTAAAATTTATGGCAGACAGTTTGGACAGCAATCTTGCTATACAAGGTGTGGCTGATGATAGATTGTGGCTTCGAGATAGGTTGAGATGGATGTCCACTGATTTAGAAGAAACTGAAGAGACAACGATATGAATAAACATGAGCATAAGCGGATGAGTGCTGCTTGGGCATGCGACACATGTATTACACGAACATTAATCATCTGATACTTGTTTATTATATAGGCAGTCTTTTTTACTTTTTGCCCCAAGTTATAATTTTCTTAAGTAGGCCTATTCTTAATCTTACTTATGTAAGTTTTACTTAAAGTGGCGTTCATGTTTAGGAACTTTGAGATTACGTTCTACTAGTAGGTTTGCACTAGGTTCTAGAAACCACGGATACGACGAAGCACTTTCTCTGCAAGTGTTCCGCTTTTGCAAGAAGGAAATTGCTTGCCTTGGGCATCGGTGTAATAGGAATGGATTCAATGCAACTCCTGGGTGAAATTCTGCATTTCACCAAAAGTATACAGAAATTTAACTAGGAGTTTTCTTAGAAGTTTTAGCAAAGCCCTATCTCGAACTACTAAGGTAACTCTTTATAAGACACTAATCATCCCAGTCCTGCTGTGTTCAAGTCCAAGTGGAGGGGGACCTCAACCAACTTGGCGTGCGCAACTGGACGCAGATGGCTCGTAACCGTGCTGGCTGAAGAGGTTTGTTGGTTGAGGCCCAGGTCCACCCCGGACTGTAGCGCCATCTAAGTAAGTAAGTTTCTTAGAAGTTAACAATTCAATTAAGCTTCTCTGTGTATTAAATTGAAAATTTGTTTGCATTACAATCTTTATTGTCTATTGCTTGCGACATTACTCTCGACACTCTAAAACAAATGATTTAGAATGATATTTGTAGCGACTTATCAAGCAAAAAGACAGATTTTTTTAAGATCCCAATGAGGTTATATTGACCTATCGCTCTCGCTTATAGCGACCAGACTTTTGGGTCCTTTATAGCTGATTTTGAGTGTACATATGTATACCTACACATCATAAGTATATGAAGATGTATAAAATTTCAGCGCAAGTTTTAAAATTTCTCCATACAAGTTTCACATTTAGAAACTCGAAATTGAAACGAAATGCAAACCATACTACGGCCTTACAGTTTGCAGTTTGTCAAATCGAACATCCCTTTGTAAAACTATAGATGTTAATCAATTGCCTTCTATCACTTCAGTAATTGGAAAACCACCTTAGCCTAGCTTCTCGCAACCACTCATGTTGTGTGCGTTATATTTTTCACACGAATGGAAGAGACCTACAGTTTAGTGCCGAATCCGAACGGCGGTTTGAGAAGCTTTTTCGTGACAACAATACTCTCGGATGTTTGTCAGACGCTCGCGAGAGGTGGGACCGTGAAAAAACTGTTGGTGTTTTCTGAGATTCGAACTTGGAACCTCATGCGTTGTGATCCGACACACCAACCACTTACGCCACGGCGTCCACAAAGACGCTAGAAAAGGTCATAGATAATCACCTTAGAATGACTGTGCTGGAAAGAATACCTCTCCACCACAATCAATATGCCTACAGAGCAAGAAGGTTCACCGAAACTGCGCTTTACCAGCTGACAAGTTGGGTTCAGAATACCCTGGAGAGCAAGGAAACGGCAGTATGCGCATTTCTAAACACCGAAGGAGCCTTCGATAACACCTCCCATGAAGTCTCGAAATAAAAGGAGTAAATCACACCACAAGTAACTGGATGTGTGAGATGTTAAGAACTAGGACTGCTGACATAGAGGTGAGAAAAAATCATCACAATAAGCAACACTAGAGGCTGCCCACAAGAAGGGGTATTATCACCATTGATGTGGAGCCTAGTAGCAAATGAACTACTGAACAAATTGACAGATGCCGGCATTACGTGCCAGGGGTACGCCGACGATAAAGTGATTGCCGCAAGAGGGAAATTTAAAGAAACGCTATGCGAAATCATTCAAAGGGGTCTAAGAAACACACAGAAGTGGTGTAAAACTGTAAGACTTAGAGTGAACCCTACCAAAACCACTGTGATACCCTTCACCAAGAAAAGTCAGCTAAAGCGTATGCAACCTATCCTGTTGGAAGGGATCAGGGTGGACCCACAGAAGCAGGTCAAATATCTAGGTCTAACACCAGACAACAAACATATAGAAACATGTGGTGACCAAAGTGACCAGATGTACCTGATGATAGTAAGACCCATCATCACTTACGGGGCAGTGGCATGGGTTAACAGAACTAGGCTAACCACGACGAGGACATCCCTCAACAAAGTGCAAAGATTAGCCTGCATATGTATAACAGGAGACATGCGAACCTGTCCCGCAGCAACACTAGAAGTTATCGTAGGTATACCTCCACCAAAATTGTGCTAGAGCGAATCGCCAAGGAGACCATATTGAGAATCAGCAAAGAGGGCATCGGGAAAGGAACATGCATCGCAAACGAAGAGCGAGCAACCATATCCAAATCGGTGCCGCTTCTGGACTGGCCCAGAGATGATATGGTCAAGTAATACTGCTTTGAAAGGAAATTTGACTCAAAGCTGAGCAACAAAAGAGACTGGAGCAACGAATCCGATAAATACCAACTCAAACAACACACAATTAAATGGTACACAGACGGATCGAAAACATCTACTGGCAAATGGTAACTTCTAATGAATGCAGGAAATTAGTTGTGTCAGCATTAAATGACGTATGGACCTTTGAATTTTAAAACATTCATAGAACGCTCATATTCTTCTTACATTTTGGTTTTGAATACATTTCCTTTTCACTCACCTTTTTGAGTGTTTCAATCTACCAGACATCACTGATCTCATCATCACTTGCAGTTGCCTACGCCTCAAATTGTTAAGAAATACGTTGCATCGCAAACTCGTTTCCTGTGCTCACATCTTGCAAATAATCACGCATGCCCACATACGATTCCCAACTTTTGTAACGTGGTTTTCCACATAAATGAACACTCATTCGTGAATCTTCAACCCAAAGGAAGCACACTGCTTGCATCAAGACAAGTTTCATCCTCTCATTACTCTGCGTCGCATTGTTGGATCTTTTATAGCAACTTACCGCCATTAGTCACTTAATTTATGATCAATGGTTCAAGTGGATATTTTAAGATTTCATAACTGCGCGGCTCGCAAATGGTATGCAAAGAAATTCCAATCTTCATAGAGATGAAAATGTTTAATTGCGCTGGCCATCGCGCGCGCCGACGGCAGATGGCAGACTCGATCACCTTGAGTGCAATTAAAAACGAAGAAACACTCTTGGTAAAAATTGTTTACTCAGAGGCGATTTGAATGCGTCTTGAAGTGTTTGCGAAACTCGTCTAGTTGATGCTATGTAAAATTATGCAAACTATGAGGTAGACCAACAAACAACGCCAGCAGTAAACATGAGGATATTTAGTATTCAGCTGATACAGTGTGGTTCCCACGTAGTACTTGGCGCTATTCCGGCTTTTGATAGCGTTGATAGAATACGATAATGAGTTGCTTCTTTGTGTATTTTTTATGAGAGGGCAGCTCTTTTATCTTGCATCTTGGAGTGGGCTCTGTCATGACGGAGTGGCTTAAGTGCTTGTTGTGATGAGTTATATAGCCAAGCTAAAACAGTATTTTCTTAAAAGAGGCACCCAAAGTCCAAATGGATTCATAATTATAATTACTCACCAACAAAGGTTTTCATTAGATCTTGTGCAGTTTACATTGAAAGAGCATCCACCGGATAGCCCTGTGCAAGCCGAGTCAACCTAATTCTGTTAGCGTAGTGTTGAAGTTGATGGACAACACTCAAGATGTGAGTGACGCGGCACATGATAAGACAGCTAAGTATTCCTATTTGCTAAGTACTAAGCAGTTATGTCATTCAATAGGCAACAAGAGTAGTTCTTATAGTATTAGGTAGTAGGAGCAGCACTCTACATGACACCCCTTTTGTGGTATAGGACATCGGAATTATTGCTCATTAAAGTTCGGATCCATGTCGTTGTCATCCAATCAACTACTTGGTAATTCTATACATAGTCCAACTGTCGCACCTGTTTGATTCTTCCTCTGGTTGTTATACGAGGCGTTGTTGAAGTTAAGCTTGTTATGGTGTTTCCGTCTTTTTTCCGACTAATTTTCTGCCTAAGTTGTCATAGCAGCACTTCACTATTCAACATTGCACTAAAGTGGAAGTGAAAGTGAAATTTTTAGTGAATTGATAAAACTCTATGTTCGCCAGTATTATGCTTGGACAAAACAAGAAATAAGAAGGATTTCTGTTTAGAGAAGCTATACGGATATATACAAAGGTAATCATTTATGCTGATCATGTGACAAAAATTCTCTTGAGCTGGCATCTAAAACAAAGTCTTAATCAATTCGTTGTTTTTCCTATATGGAATTGAAAACTGTGCCTATGACATTAGGTGGTCGGAAAAAAATATGGTGAATGAGAAGCAAAGACTAGATTTGGATTAAGATTTAGATTGATTTTATTTCAGTACTCATTATTATAGTAACGAAGTAAGCATGAGCCCAGATTAGCAATTTTTAATTTATTGAAAGTTTAATGTTTGTTAATGTTTTTTGGTTTTAAAAGTTTTCATCCATTATCGTCTCCAAACCGGAACAGTTTGGAAACATTAATTTCATCAAGAAGGGATAATGCTTGATCCTCCGTCAAAAAGTCACTATTAAGAACATTCTTCCTCCTTTCTCTTAGAATTGGACATTTACCAATGAAATGGTAATCTCCTGTAGATTGCATAAGGTACAGTATAGGGGTAAAGCATTCATATGCGGTATGAACTTAAGCTTAAGTAGTTCTCCTCAAAGCTTCTGCACCATTGATATTTCGACGACACTGTACTCATCACGGAAATAACTCAGCTGCAGATTGTGATTTAAACGGCTGTTAATAGTACTGTGCAGTGAATCGGAAGCCTGCTCTACGAACTTTAACCTCTCTTGTGCATCGACCTTGGAGATCACAAGCTGATCAGATTTCCAACTCCTGCTACCATTGAAAGTCAGTTCGACTCCACAGCCATGCGTCAGCTCCATCCACTCGTTGAACCAACCTGTTCCGCTTTGTACGAGTATAGCTGGGAGAGCTGCTTTTTTAGGAAGCTTATAAGCGGGCATACCAAGCACTTTAATTATGTAGCCGACTTGCAATTTGAAGGTTTTTATGAATAATGGGGATAGACCCGTTTCAACCATGATCGTTTAATTTGGTGTATTGAGTGGCAAATGAAATGACCTCTTAACATACTCGTAATACCTCAAGAGCTTTTCCACGGTGTCATATTTCCTACAACCCCATACTTGTGCTGCGTAGCGCATAATTGCTTCGGGACAGCTTCAAATACCTTGTATTTACTACTATGCGCAGTATTCCTGTTGTTGAAGCACCTCCCCCAAGCCATACTTATTGCAGTTTTAGATTTGGTTAACTTTGCCACCGGATGCCTTTTCATGTTAAGGTTCTTAGTAAAATACACTCTAATATACTTATACTCTTTCACTATTTCAATCACTTCTCCATTCCAGCTCCATTTCTCATTTGGACATTTTCTACCACTACCTATTTTAAAAATCATTACATTTAATTTATCCATCCACAGCTGACATTATTCATGAAGTAGATTAATCATTAGATGCAAGGTTTCGGAAAAGTACCCGTATGCAAGCAAGACTATATCGTCTGCAAATAAAAGTATTTTGGCCAGCGAAAATGCCTCTTGGTAAAATCGGCTAAATTATCTTTCTAGAGAGCAAAGAGGCTTGAGCTTAAAGCACATCCCTGCCGAACTCCTAATCTTATCTGAAACCATTCAGACTTTGCTTCTCCATCCTCATATAGATTTCCAATCACCCGCCCGAACTTCCGCGTCATACCCATTCAGTAGAGCTTATACATTAAAGCGTTTGGGTTCACGGTGTCAAACGCCGAATTGAAGACTACGAAGAATGAGAAGAGCTTCTTATCCTGAGCGAACAAAGTTTCCAAAATACTCCTTAATACAAAGATATGAGCAACGGTAGAATATCCTGATCTAATGCCGGCTTGAAACTCCTTCAATATGTTGGTGTCGCTTATCCACGCAGTGAGCCGTCGTTGAAGTATCGCTGTGAAAATCTTACACGACGCATTCAAAAATACAATACCTCGATAGTTAGCAGGATCTGACGTGCAACCTTTTTTTGTGTGTAGGAATAATCAACGCCTCCTTGAACTGCTGTGGAATTACTCCTGTTCCAAAACATTATTGAGTAAGATGGTGAGTCTTAGCTCATTACTGCCATACTTATGTCCATACTGTCCAAAATATCATTCTAGAAACAAGGCGTTGCGTATTCAAAATTAACCAAACTAACCACTGGAATTAATATTGTTTTAAAGTGCGCCAGAAGGGTGTTTAAACATAACTCGCTGCTAATAACAAATTGACCACCATTAAGTCTCCAAGCTAGTTTCCAGAATTCAAACGCGTTGTTGCATAGCTGCATTCTTCGGGCCAGTAATTCGTCATAGCTTCTTTGCTCTGCACATCGACTTAAAATTTCCATTAGCTTCTAAATATTGATCTCTCATGAAGCATTCGCCGAAAGATAACTGCTTTGCCTTCTCTCAATCCTTGTCAAACCATGTCTCCTTGTACTATCTTCCGCTGGTCCCGTCATATCTGGGGCATGGGTAGGCTTCTTTAATAATAAGCTCAACCTGTTTGAAGTCTGGATTTATCCGCGATTGCCTTCTACCTATATACATGGAACCTTTGGAATTTCTCCGCACTAGCTTAGGTTGGATGTTCCTAGTTCACCGATTGTCAGTCGTCGTATGCCCAAATGTAACAACAAGCAGAAGCAAAGACAAAATAACAAAAACAAATCTCGCCAATTATCTGTACACCACCCCTGGAGATTTTCTGAAACCTAATATCTGAGTTTCAAACCCCTACACCAATCTTTCTCTCTTTGACTATCATTTCCAATGCCCACAGATTGTAAGAAGCATTTTAAGAGTATTCATAACCCCTTAATCGTGCGAAAAGAAAGTATGCGAATCTTTTATCGTTGAACCATTTCCTTCACTTCATGTTAAAAAAAAGGGCCAAACACCACTCGAAAAAAAATATGTCCAGTCATTTTTTGCCCCATACAACAGGACCGGGATGATGTCGGTCTAATATCATATAAGTTTTGTTTAATGACTGGAAAAGTACCACTGCATAACACATCACATTGTCAGAACAGATCAAAACAGGAAACTTAAAAACGTCTGTTCAATGAGCCAGAGCTTTTCCTAAATTGTTCCTCTTTTTTTTAGACAAATCTGATATTAGTTTCAAGGAACATTGGTAAGGATAAAACTAATTACTCTTGCTTAAAATTTAGGAAGAGTACAGCTTAATCTAATCCAATCTGTATTCAATTTCGAAATAAACGCAAACTTCGCCAGGCCAAACTGTCGATTTTG
Organism: Brachypalpus laphriformis; assembly: GCA_945910035.1. Taxonomy (NCBI): domain Eukaryota; kingdom Metazoa; phylum Arthropoda; class Insecta; order Diptera; family Syrphidae; genus Brachypalpus; species Brachypalpus laphriformis. The sequence goes on from OX246753.1 coordinate 45,209,384, forward strand.
ACACTATTTACCAACGCGTTCTGCCTTAAAATTCAGTGCATCAAACAAAGAGAAAAATACTATTGGACGACATATTTTCTCATTTGAACGCGAAAACCTGTAATTTTGTGTGGCAGACTGTGCAAAAATAGAGCCACTGAAAAAATCTATACAATCCGCCTGGATGTTCCGGATAGAGCTTTACTGCACGATTGACTTCTTAGCTCAAAGAAACAGCGATTGTCAAAAGTGATTCTCTACCAGAAAATGCTTTGGCTCTCGAACACCGATTGCAATCTCGAATTCCTCTGCCAACCAACGTCAATGCAGTCTAATGCACATAATATACTCGTACGTAGGTAAATCCACTTTTTACGCTATTGGAACTCAAGATCAATAAGAAACAATTATATCTATTATATAAGACATTAAGGCTGGTCAAACGGTAGTGCATGCGATCATATGAAAACACAAGCGTTTTCACTCAGCTGAGGCCTACCAACTCCTACTCTCAACCTCCACGCGGTGACAGCCGGGTGCCTAGTACCTTAATCCAAGAAATGGGTAACCAACCCCGTTTGGCGGATTCTTGGTGGCAGCAGATGAGAGAGGGGGGGAAGAGTGCTTTTCTCACTAGAGCACTTCTTCCTGTTCCAGGCGGCAGCGGACGAATTCCCTAGACGGAGTCAACGGTGGCGTCTATAGTTCCAGTTAGGTTGAACTTAGTGAATACCTTGCGCGAGCTGCTTCGACGTATTCGGATCACAGGTCGGTAAGGAATTTCCAATGTTGGTCAGGACATTGGAATAGAGATGGTGGCGGAGGAGCCCTTAATGGGCCAACGGCAGCGCTCATACTCCCGTAGTGGACTACTGGCACCGGTGTACCCGGCCTAGTCCTAGGGGAATAATTAAGGAACTGGCCCTCCAGGTTGGGGGTTGTGCCATCGGGGTAACTTCCCTACCACGTAAAAAGCGCATGGTCCCGAAACAACCAAAAGCCTCGGATAAGGATGACTCAACTAATGACGACCCCAGCAAACGAAATAAGGACAACGACCTTCGGATCTGTACGTGGAATGTTCTGTCCCTTTACAGACCACGTGCAGCCGAACAACTAGCAGAGGCCCTAGACTGCTATAAAGCAGATATTACCGCCATCCAGGAAGTGCGATGGGATGGGCCGGGCAAAAAGAGGATGAAAAACTGTGACATCTACTACGGTGATTGCTACAGAGGCAACAGGCAACGCTTATTCGGATGCGGATTTGTCATACGCGGCAGACTTAGGCAAGAAGTCTTAAGCTTCCGACACGTGAGCGAGCGTATTATGACTATCCGGATCAAGGCTAAATTCGCTAACATAAGCCTAATATGTGTTCATGCCCCCACAGAAGAAAAGGACCCTGCCACCAAAGAGTGTTTCTACGAGCTCCTCGACAAAACATACGAGCAATGTCCTAAATACGACGTTAAAATCGTATTGGGCGATTTTAACGCCAAAATAGGAAAGGAGGACGTCTTTGGTAGGGCAGTCGGTAAGCATAGCCTACACGACACCACGTCTGATAACGGACTAAGGCTAATTGATTTCGCTGTGGAACGAAATGTCACCATAGCAAGCACATGGTTTCCTCATCTCGATATTCATAAGCAGACATGGCGGTCCAATGATCATGTCACGATCAACCAAATTGATCATATTGCGATCGACGCAAGGCATGCCTCCAGTATTCTGGATGTCCGGACCTTCCGAGCGGCCAACATAGACTCGGATCATTACCTTGTTGTAGCCAAGGTACGAATGCGGATATCCCAATCTGAGCAACAAAGAAGAATAAAAAAAAAAAATAAATAAATATTTGGCGCAACAGCTCATTAAGTGCCAGGGCCTAGCTTCTCGCAACCACTCATGTTGTGTGCGTTATATTTTTCGTACGAATGGAAGGGACCTACAGTTTAGTGCCGAATCCGAACGGCGATTTGAGAAGCTTTTTCGAGACAACAATACTCTCGGATGTTTGTCAGACGCTCGCGAGAGGTGGGACCGTGAAAAAACTTTTTGGTGTTTTGTAGGATTCGAACTTGGAACCTCACGCGTAGTGATCCGACACACAAACCACTTACGCCACGGCGCCCACAAAGAAGAATTACTGTGAGAAAATTTAACGTCGAAAAGCTACAATCGCAAGAGACCGCCAGACTCTTCGCTGAACGCGTATCCCGAAATCTCTCAATCACCCCTTTGCCGCCAGCATCAAGTACCGAAGACCAGTGGCAACGCTGCCAACATGCCATCAGAAACGCCGCGACTGATGTGCTGGGTCTCGCTCGACCACCACCGCGAAACCCCTGGTTTGACGAAGAATGCCGGCGAGTGCATGCAGCAAAACAAGAGGCGTACAAAGCGGCGCTGCAAAGGAAGACGAGAGCTGCTCGTGAGCTCTACGAGCAAAAGAGACGGGAAGAACATCGGCTTCTCCAAAAGAAGAAGAAAGAGCATGAGAAGCGCGCGTTTGAGAATATCGAGAGTCTATACTCCAGGAACAATGTACGGAAGTTTTACCAAAAGGTAAAAAGAACGTGTCAGAGAAGTAATACCCGTACAGAAACCTGTAGAGATGAAAATGGAAACCTCGTAGTAGAATCACAATCGGTGCTGAGAATATGGAAAAACTACTTCTGCAGACTGTATAACGGCGACGAAGACCAACATCCCGCTGTCAGGCAGAATGAACCATTCAACATAGACGGTGATAGTCAAAATTTCCGTCCACCTGACCAAAACGAAGTGAGGATAGCAATATCCAAGCTAAAATCGAACAAGGCTGCTGGACCTGACGGCTTACCGGCCGAACTTTTCAAGGCAGCTGGGGATGAATTGGTAGAGTGCATACACCAACTCATTTCTAATATATGGTCAGACGAGTGTATGCCTGATGAATGGAATCTCAGCATCGTTTGCCCGATCCACAAGAAAGGAGACCCCCTCAACTGCGCCAATTATAGAGGCATCAGTCTCCTCAACATCGCATATAAGATCTTTTCTGCGATATTGTGTGTACGCCTGAAACCTTTTATCAACAGCCTGATTGGACCCTATCAGTGCGGTTTCAGGCCAGGAAAGTCCACCATCGATCAAATCTTCACACTTCGGCAGATCCTGGAGAAAACCCAAGAATTCCAAATCGATACTCACCACCTCTTTATCGATTTCAAGGCCGCCTATGACAGCATCTATAGAGAAGAGCTTTATAGAGACATGTCTAGTTTTGATCTCCCTGCCAAACTTGTCCGTCTGTGCAGGCTGACGATGGATAACGCTCGCTGCTCCATCAAGGTCGGTAATGACCTCACCGAGACCTTTGATGTCAAAAAAGGCTTTAGACAAGGTGACGCGCTGTCATGTTACTTCTTCAATATTGTACTTGAACGGGTTGTGCGGAACTCACAAGCCAACACCGGAGGCACAATCTATTACAAGTCTGTACAACTGCTTGCATACGCCGACGATATAGACATTATCGGAAGATCTCAGCGGGCTGTCACCGGTGCTTTTGTAAGCATTGAGGCGGAAGCGGCCAAAATGGGTTTGGCGATAAACGAGGGCAAAACCAAGTATATGCTGTCAACTAGAAGGGAAAACCAGCACCGACGAATTGGACAAAACGTCACCGTTAGCAGCTATAACTTCGAGGTAGTAAGGGACTTTGTCTACCTTGGCTCTGCTATAAACTCGAAAAACAAAATCAGTGCAGAAATCAATCGAAGAATAACTCTTGCCAATCGCTGTTTTTTTGGGCTTGTAAGGCAATTCAACAGTAAAGCCCTATCTCGAACAACTAAGGAGACTCTATATAAGACCTTGATCATCCCAGTCCTACTTTACGGCGCTGAAACATGGACTTTATTAAAAGAGGATGAAGATATCCTTGGTCGCTGCGAGAGAAAAATTCTTCGTAAGATTTTCGGTCCCGTTTGCGTTGACGGGTTTTGGAGGAGAAGATTCAATCACGAACTATACGAGCTGTACAGCGACATCGACCTAGTCAAAAAACTGCGTATTGGACGTCTGAGATGGCTAGGACATGTAGAGCGAATGAACACCAACGCTCCGGCCCGCAGAGTCTTCGAATCTAATCCCGAGGGACGACGCAGTAGAGGGAATCATCGCCGTAGGTGGCGCGCACAAGTTCAAGGGGACCTCGACCAACTTGGAGTGCGCAACTGGAGGCAATTAGCTAAAGACCGAGCTAAATGGAGAGGCTTGTTGGTTGAGGCCCAGGTTCACCCCGAACTGTAGCGCCACCTAAGTAAGTAAGTAAGACATTAACACTCGACTCTAGTCCTTTATGATCAGTAAAGTCTTATGTGCTCCACGCAGAAGGGATTAGATGTTCCTTACAAAATAAAATAAATATTTGGCGCAACAGCAACACTCATGTTGTGTGCGTTATATTTTTCACACGAATGGAAGGGACCTACAGTTTAGGGCCGAATCCGAACGGCGATTTGAGAAGCTTTTTCGTGACAACAATACTCTCGGATGTTTGTCATCCGCTCGCGAGAGGCGGGACCGTGAAAAAACTTTTTGATGTTTTCTGGGATTCGAACTTGGAATCTCATGCGTAGTGATCCGACACACTAACCACTTACGCCACGGCGCCCAGATGTTCCTTAATGCGATCGATAATTTGATTCGATATTCTTGCTAGCTGGATTTATCATCATCTTTCATCACCATCTTTGTGGACTAGGATTCAAGCTTGTTTCTAACCTGCGTCGGTAAATGTACTGCATACTGCATGTCATCTTCCTTTTTGAGATCTGCATTAGCAGATAACCAATTCGAATAGCCACTCTGTGATCTCTCAACTATGGTTTACGGACCGATTACATTTTACACAGAATTTCAATCCTCTTCCAAGCTCTATGACACGGCACGGTTATGTCTGTTCATAAGCCTTTAATCACGAGACTTCTTGACCTCGTGTACCTTACATCTATTGTCGCTTAATCTATTTCAAATTGAAAGTATTGTTTTAATTATGTGATGTACTCAATATTTATTTGCTTATCCACTTTATTTTAAATCCCATCTTCTTATCAGCGCCCACAGATCCACCTAGAACTCAAAACCCTCTCTTCAAAAGACGTTTTCCATTTACAACAACATTAGCTCCCGTGACAACCATTCCTCCAGCTCCAATAGAATTCAACACATCTCCACTTTATTTGGATACATTGATCCCGGAAGATTTAGACCAAATCGCCAAATCCAGTATACAGGATACGAAGTTTTTTCACAATCAAATAGGCGACCACCTCAACGAACCCAGCCCCTCCTCGGAAATATCCTTTTCAACGAACATTTTCAGTAGCACAACGCCTTTCTACCTATCAACCTATGACGAACCAATCACAAGAAGACTTGGAACTGCTGCAACAAGTACGTGCCTTAAATTTATATGTCTAACCAAATTGAATAACTCTTTTCTTATAACAGGATCACCGTCATTACGTCGGCCACAAAAGACCACACCCCTTCCGATAATTTTTATCAGCCGAAGACGGCCACACAAGACACCAGCACCCTTCAATAAAATCATCAAAACTGAAACACCAGGGCGAACATTTAAGCCCATAATTGACTATGACTACTATGACGATGGTGATGAAAGAGTTGTGGACAAACCCACTGCATCACAGGTTAGCCTCTCATAGATGGTATGTGTCATTACCTAATTCTCTTCTTCTGTATAGGTAAAGGTTGTCCTCCACGGTAAAGGAATCATCGAGTGTCTGGACCAAGGTAACTTCCCTCATCCGTTATCCTGTCGGAAATTCATTTCCTGTGCAAAATTTGAAACCGGGGGAGTTGTCGGCTGGGAGTACACTTGTCCTAAAGGTTTAAGCTATGATCCCGTCGGTGGGATGTGTAATTGGGCCTCGGGCCTTGGTTGCAAGGAGTAGATTTTGATTTTTAATCGAAATTTGTGAAAATTTTGAATTTAAATTGGCATTTGGGTTGAGAAATGTAGGAAAAGGACCCGGATTTTTGTAATTAGTGGACTGATATACTCGTATTGAAAAAAAAACAAGACAGACGATGGATGAGCTTGAAAGCGTTTTTCATTTTGTAAAAATTTTCATGTAATTTAAAAATTAAAATCTTTTTATTTTTTGTTTTTTATTTTCCGTTTTTATTTTAAAATTATTTTACTATTAAGATGTACTATAATGTGTTTTATTGTAAGCAACGAAGAATGGGTGATTATTTTATTTAATTTGCGAAAGATATATACCCATGTGGCATTTTTTGTAATTAAATAAAAACTTAAAATTGAATGTTAAATGTGTTTTTTATTTTCTGTTGTTTACCAAAAAAAAAGTTGTATATCTAGCTAACCCGAAATATAAAATCGTTTGGCAAGAGGGGAGCAATGCATTTTTAAGAACACCCTTAGCCAATAGAAAACTATTTGAAACATTTATAAAAAGTGGTAAGAGTTTTTGGAAATATAGTTGAGTTGAAATATAGTTATTATATAGCTCTGAGAATATAAGTATAGTAGAATTACATATTTTATGCCTTATAAATAAAGCGACATATTTGCGTAGCATATGAGTAGACCATAAGACGTCTATGATCCATTTGCAAGACTTGTTAAAATAGTATTTGTAGCTCAGTATATCTTCTCTTTTACAAAGACACTGGACTTTGAGAAGTCTACCCCTTCACATTTCATTCCCATTAGGAGCTTCTAGGGAGTATTTGTAACTCAACTGATTTATAAGGTAGTCCTGATCCCTCTCTAGAAAAAAGTCACTGTAATATTCCTACTTACTTATGTCCTGTATCCCCTTGTGGGTCCTAGGGCCTCTACTGCGCCTACGCGCCATCGTGTACGATTTCTGACAATGTGTCTGAGTTCTCCCCAACTTTTCCCCAACTGCCGTGCCTCTTTCTCGACTGTTCTGCACCATGTTCTCCTCGGACCGCCAGGTCTTCTGCCATCCTGAGTTAAAGGGTTCCATTGCATAGCATGGTTCGCTATGGAACTGTCACCCTTTCGGAACGTGTGACCAATCCACTGCCACTTCCGTCGTTGGATGGTTATGCCTATTGGTTCCTGACCCGTTCTCTCGTAGAGGTGTTCGTTAGAGATACGATTGGCCCAGAAAATCCTTAAGATATTGCGCAGGCACCTATTAACGAACGTTAGCAGCTTCTGGTGATAGTAGTGGTCACTCTCCACTCCCACGTTGGAGCGGAACAGTCTTACCTTGGTGCTCAAACTGATTGCATTGCTTCGCCATATTTTGGACAACATCCCGAACGCGGACTTTGCTTTGGCGTTCCTGTTGGCTATATTCAGTTCGGTTCCACCATCGGTCGAGACAATACTCCCAAGATATGTACTGGATACCGTCTACTCTCTCTGCGGGTTGTCCAGCAATGCATATCTGAACCGATGAGTTTGTTCCAAGGCTGATAATTTCAGTTTTTGCCGTATTCATTTTCAGTCCGACGACGCCTGCCTCCCTCTCCACATCTGCTGTCATTTGGTGGAGGTCCATAATTCTGTGGAAGAGTAGGCATACATCGTCAGCGTAGTCAAGATGTTTCAGTTGGGATGTAAGAGTCCATATTCCTACACAAGATGTAACAAGTAAAGCGAGAAACAAAAAAAATTGATAAACGGACAAGAACGGATTAATAATAAAAGACTATTTCGCATTTACGAGTATTAAGATAGAGGCAGCAAAGATGTTAGCGGTCAATAAAAGCAATATAAAATATATGCTGTCTACAAAAAAGGATACCCAACATCGGCGTCTTGGAAGAACTCCACAATTGACAGATATAATTTTGAGGTATTAAACGATTTTGTCTTTGTGGGCGCCGTGGAACAAGTGGTTAGTGTACCGGACCACTGCGCGTGAGGTTCCAAATTCTAATCCTAGAAAAAAAAAACAAGTTTTTTTCATGGTCCCACATCTCGCAAACGTTTGACAAACATCCGAGAGTGTTGTTGCCATGAGAAAGTTTCTCAAAACAAATTGCCCTTCGAATACGGCACTAAACTCTAGGTCCCTTCCATTCATGTGAAAAATATCTATAATGCACACAACCCGAGTGGTTGCGAGAAACTAGGCCCAGGCACTTGAAGAGCTGTTGCGTCCAGTAATTTCTTTTTAAGGACTTTGTCTACCTAGGCTCTACGGTGAGCTCCGCAAATGACACCACTGGGGATATCAAACGAAGAATTACTCTTGCTAATCGCTGTTTTTATGGGCTAAGAAGGCAATTAAGTAACAAAGCCCTATCTCGAATTACTAAGATAACTCTGTATAAGACATTCGAGGATGGGCCTGACAAAGGTGACGTAAGGAGATTTGGTAATTCCTTCGAGATTTCGAGATTCGAGAATTCTATGGACCAGTCTTGATGAAACCAAGAGTAGAGTTAGCTCAATATGTGAGCGGAAGTTGTGTTCTCTGTCGCAGATAAATGCCTAGATCACAGATTGAATTGACTGAAGAAACGGTTTTTTTTTTATTGAAGTAATAGGTCCTAGGAAGAGAAGGAAGGCGCTTGCTTGAGGGGGTAATAGCCTTACATTTGTTGGCATTAAGCTCTAGGAATTTATATTTGCACTATGTGAAGAACGAGTTCAAATCTGATTGCAGAGAGACAGCATCTGATGGAGAAGAAATTATCTTAAAGATTTTTTTATCGTCCGCTTACATGGATAGATTCGAATTCTTTAAAATAAGACCAATGTCGTTTACTGTTAAGACATGAGAGGTCCAACGTGACTGCCTATAGGAAGACCGAAGGTAGCGTTTATGAGGTTGGACACTGAATTTCTGAATAGAACAGTATACTGACAGTTTTCTAAGTATGACCTAATCCAGGAAATAAAAGATGGTGGGAAACTGAAGGCTTTGAGTTTGAGGTAAATTATTTGATGGGAGATTTTATCGAAAGCTTTGTTATAATCGGTGGTAATACAATCAACTTCACTACCATTCTCTAATGCACCCAGTGCTCTAGAAACAAATTATACCTAATGAAGTCATTAAACAAATAGGGCCCAACGAAATATATAATCTAAGCGATTTAAAGAACGATGAAGATGGTGATCCCATTTCTTTATTTATAAATGGATGTTTACACAGTCGTTTGGTTGTTGTGGTAACGAAGATGAGCTGTGGATGAACTTGGCTCAATAAATTATCGGTTCCTTTTTAATACTAGGCCTTTTGGGCTTACTAGCAATTCTAAAAATAAAACACAGGCAAAAGAAATCAGACCTATTGTGAACAGGTTTTCTGAAAAGAAGCTTACTCCGGATTTTTCATCTATAATAGAATAGATCATTCCGTGAAGATTGCTATTTATCCAAACTTCTTTCTTGATCCATCCAAATAGATACGAATAATTTCACAATACCATTTTTATAAATAAAGGACCATTTTGTGCGTCCAAAGCTTGCCAAAAGACTACGGTCTGTCTACAACTTCCGATTATACACAAACGTTGAGGTCCTAGAAAACTGATTTTGCTTTCTACTACATAAAAGTGTTTTTTTTTTTATCCCATAGAGTTTTTGAATTTGAAAAATTAACATTAACCATAGGTCATGAAATTTGGGTAGTGACCGAAAGAATAAGATCGCGGATACAAGCTGCCGAAATGAGGTACCTTCATGGTGCTGCTGGAATAACTCGTAAGGATCGAGTGCGCAACACCAGAGTACGCGAGGCGCTCAATGTTGAGCAGCTACTTCTCCGAAAGGAACGATCTATGCTTCGGTGGTTTGGTCACGTAGTGCGTATGTCCCCAGGCCGGCTTCCAAGACGTGCCATGGTTGCCGTGCCATCAGGTAGGCGACTCCGCGGTAGGCCTAGAAATAGATGGTTGGACCAAGTTAGACATCTCTCCTGGAGCCGTCTAGGGATTCCTCCTGATGAGTTGGAGTCAATGGCGGAGCATAGGGAAGGATGGAGGGTCCACCTGAGCATCCTGCCCCCGCGACCCTCATGAAAGATTAGCGGGCCATTAAAAATGTATATGTTTATGTATGTATGTAAAAATTAACATAAAATATTAACTTCCAATCAAACATTTTTTTTTAGAAAGATCAATTCATGGCGAACCCCACAGGCGGATCAGTAGAAATGCGGTGAAGTGGGAGGGCTGTAATCCCTTGTTTTCGGATCATAGCCTCGCTGATAAAAGGAAAAAGAAGAATTCATGGCATTAATATTTGAAAATCATTTCGGGCATACGGTCACGCGACTGTTTTTAGATAGATTTAGATTTCGTTTCAAAATTACAAAGGTTTGCCACACAATTTACATACAGAGATATGATATATATATGTATATCTTTCAACTGAACAAAATTTTAAATTATTTACAATTTTCTTACGATAAATTTATTATTCGAGGGGAAACAACGAGAAAAGAGAGCGACTGTTTTTGACGAAGCGCAAAGCGTCAATTGTTTCTGGTTTATGAGCACAAGCCAGTGACCTCACATATTCCCACAGGAAATAATCGAGAGATGTAAAGTCACATTATCTTGAACAACTACATACATATTGGCAAGTCCATTCCTCGTAATCACCTTATCGCCAAATTGTGATTTCAATAAATCGATGGTTTCGGTCGCCATATGGCACGTAGCGCCATCCTGTTAAAACTACATATCGTCCTGGTCCATTTCAATCAATGTCTGGAAACGATCTCCTTTGACTGTAACGCAAGGTCCGGCCACATTTTTAAAGAAATAAGATCGGGTGATGCCACAAGCATGGAAACCGTACCAAACGTGTACTTTTGTAGATATAATGAGATTCTGTTATGTGCTCCATAAATATCACGAAGTCGTCTATAAGTTTCTATAAGTAAGTAAGAATCGTCGACCGATTTTCCAAGTAAATTTGAATAAAGTAAAGTAGAACTTCGAAAAAGTAACCCACAACAAGAGTAACACTTCTTTTAAGAGTCAGTACAGGCCAGTCACACAGTAGGTGACGAATAGATTCTATATTTTTCTTCACCTTGCATGATTGCCTATCACGCAGTACCTAGTCAAGAAGCCGGCAGTAGTTCGAACGATAGTCTTGTGACTAAGCTTTCAGAGATTAACAGATCTCTTCTTATCGTATACTCACCATATCGATCTAGCTGTAGCACATGTGCGGATATCTAGTCGACACCACCATAAATTAGCTTTCTTGACTTATTCCACGACTATTTCCCGGTATAATGTACTAAGCGGTATGCTAGCCTCGATTCGGGCCTGCAAGTAGTTCATGCCCGTTCTTCTTCTGGCTAGTTCATTCGTTCGCTCCCGTAGACATACGTGTGTCACGGTACTCAGCAGAGAGTCACCTTGCTGACTGTTTACCTATATTTCGTCCAAATTCTTTTTAAACTGTTTTACAAGCCAAGATCATTTTTTTATTTTTGCCTCGGGGGTAGTGGGAAAACGCTAATGCGCACGGGAAACAGTCCCGCTCTGTTTCTAGTAGTGTGAGACTCACTACTCACTAAAAAAAAACACCTTTAGCCCCTTCTTTCTACTTGACACCATCCACTCCGGAACCGCTTATCGCATTACTTCAGAGTGGTGTCGTTTTCTTTCCCCTCTGGGGACCGGCTTTATCATATTCAGCTCCTGGTGCGGGTTTATACATTCTTGCCGGTAAGGCAAATTTCTGCTTTATGAAATTTGTGAGGGAATGTTGGTGTCTTCCTCTTTCTTTTTGGATCTGAGTACCGTCTTGATAAAGGAAGATATTCTATTCCACGTGTCGGTAGTCGAGGTCATCTTGCTTATAGCATTTCGTCGTCTTCCGCTGAGTCTCAATATTGGCGCTCTCTACTTTACCCAACTTGTGGAGGTATCAGTTGAAATACCCATGTCCGGTTAGAAACTGAATGACAAAGTGGTTCACTTCACCGTATTCCCGCTCTGTCCAAGCCGTGACGTCTGTAATCAGCTTCGCTGTCCACCTCCCCCTTGTTTCAGGTCTCCACCTTATTTGCCAAGCCTGCTTGGTAAGCTCCTTCGCTTCCGCGACTGCCAATTCTGTTCCTACTTCCTCTCTGTCGCTAGGAAGTCGATGGGGTTCACTCCCGCAAATACGAGGGCGGCTGGTTCCGACACTGTGATAGTAGCTTGCAACTCGGAGGGCTCCTCGCCTTTGTACTGAGGCAATTTGCTTTCTGTAGAGCCAAGATCATACCGATGTTGATTACAACGCCATTGTGGCTGTTTGACTGTCAACATCGATACCGATTATTTTTCGTCTAGTGCAGTCTTAACTGCCGAGCGACATTATGGGTTCTTTTTGAACCGGCACATCAACCAACCAACCAAAGAGTTCATAGACATATTCGAGGTTTTGGATGCTACGTACATTTTAGCACCAATCTCTAGTTTTAGCAAAGATGTAAGGGTCAAAATTAAGTGAAACGAATAAGTTCAAGCAAGGCACAAAATAATACTGGGTTTAAAAATCATACCTATGAATGATGGAGGATTACTAGGCGAATGAAAATCTTTCATAAGCAATAAAAACTTCAAGATGTATGTTTGCTACAAAAAATAATTCATTTATTTGTTAATTTTTATTTTTTTTTTACTACATTTCAATCTAAACAATTAGCACTCATGTTCACTGGTTGAATATCCTATCGGTTGCCTTAGTAAACTGAGCTGCGGGCAGAGTTGTTCAACAACCTTCTGGCATTCCTGCCATATGGAGCGTTTGAGTTCACTCTCAAGACGAAATTGCCCTTAACATCTTGCGGTGTAGTGTATCCCATTGGGACACGGATTCCATGGCAATGTCTATTCTCGTAATCTTTCAGGGAATTGCATTCCACAGCCATAAAGTTCCTCTCGCCCTTAGGCTTCACTGATTCAGTATAGTAATGAACAGCCTTGAATGTGGCATCGAAAATGTTGTCCGATCCAGTAGGAACTGATCCAGGTCCATTGGGATAGAAATCAACATCACCATTGGTCTCGGTTCCAGCACCATATGAGGTAGTGTGGATGACATCAACGAAATCAGCTACGCCACGGTTCAGTTCCGATTCGATTTGTTGTTCTTTGGTGAAAATCCTTGAGGGGTCCAAGCCTGTCACACGGCGCAATTGATTACCCTTCTCTTGGGTGTAGTACCTGGCAGCAGCTCCAGCAACATGGGCACCAACACCGTGACCAACCAAGTGAAGGTTGTAGTATGGGACGAAATCGCACAGGCTAACAATAGCTTTACCGATTATCTCTCCAGTTGATTCAATATCCAAAGTCGCCCATTTCTTGAAAGTTTTCAGTCGGTTGCCCAATTCAATCACCTGGATGAAAGAGATTCTTTAGAGATCTGTATGAAAATGAAAAAAAAAAATATTTGACTTACAATGAGGTTTCCAGTGGTTGGGACATCCCATGAGTTGGTATATTCAACTTGGTTCTCGCTAAGTTGGTAACGTTCACGGTAGGCTTCGACTAATTCAGTTATGGCATCGCTTGGATCTTCAGAATTGGACGGCAAACCAGTAATCAAGATGGTAACCTCTCCTGTGCTCAACTGATGATAGTTCTTCAAGCTGCTTGGGTTGTTCAGTGGAACGGAGACATTGCCATTGGCCGTAATCAGGAACATATCCATCTCGTTCACATTGGGAGTGTACAGTTGGCCATTAAATTGGGTCAACCCACTGTAATCAACTGAAAAAGATTTCGATGTTAAGATTAGAAGATCTCACCAAATGAGATAAGGATTTCGCCTTACAGATTGTCTTCAATAAAGTGGACGCAGCTGGAAGTGGCATGCGGAGCAAGTTTCCAAAAGAGACGTTTTCTACACTTGGAAGATGTGCTGCCATCTTCGGAAGCCAGTTGGATGGGTGCAAGGAGTTTCCTGAACGACCAGTACCGCCTAGTATACCATTCTCTGGGAATGGCATTCTATTGCTTTTAGCAGCAGCGCGTCCTGTTCCTGCACTAGTACCAAGACCCGTTCCGGTTCCTGTACCAGCTGCACGGCCCATTCCTGCTCCTGTACCAGTGCTGAGATAGCCTGCAGAGGCAACAGCGGCTAACGCTAAGAGCGTCAAAGCAATCCTAATTGGATTCATCGTAGTTAACTGGAGTGGTATTCGAACAAAAACCGAGAAAGTGAACTGATTGCCTGGACTGTGGAACAACCCATTTATACTCATGAAATTCACTTCAATTTCCGCTGAGTATTCCATTCGACGCAGTCGTGTGCCGGTGTACATTGACCCAAGCCAAGTAGAGTTCTTAATTTGCAAAATTTGGGAAAACGCAATAACGCATAAAGCTGCATCAGCAAGAAAAGTAATTCATTCACCGGATTTGAAAATGAGTTTCAAGTTCACGGAGAACGTAAGTGCTGACGAAAGCACTTTCAATCTAATTGATGGAAGCAGAGTGGTAGCTAAGCAGGCATTTTAGAAACGGAAACGAGTACAAAGTTAGGAAGAAGAGAAAACTAGAAAATCAAATCAACTGATTACGTGCTTTGTTGAACACGGCCGTTGGACTTTTATCAGAAGAGATGTTTTATCTTATTCCCAATGTGAAGATGCAATATAAATCAATTATTTTCTGCAGATGTACATGTGTATGTATGTAAATACCATATGATAAACGGGTGGGTTGGCAAGTTTGTTGTACAGTCTTTTATCTATTGTAATATGGATTGGATGTCAAGAGGCAAACATAATGAAGAAACTATGCTACGCAAAAAATGGTAGAGCACTGTGAATAAAACTAGAATTCTAATTTTGAATTCCTCTCCTTTAACGAGTTAAGTTGTTAGCGTAGTGTTGTAAAACAATCAAGTCTAAAATGGAATTTCTCAAATGTTTTCTAATATAGAGGTAGGTCTAGTAATTTTTTAATCTGCTTCGCTTTTAATCAATTCAGCACAGATCGTGTTGATTTACCAGCTTAATAAAACTTAGTATATATTCCAGCAGCACGGATGTGAGTGAAAATGAAGGGCATTTTTAGTTGCACTTATGGTAAATATATGTTGTTGGTTAAGCTCTTAGAACATATTAATAATGTCTGTTTATGGAAAGAAGAATGATCTATAGGTAAAATATGAAATGACATCAACTGACTATTCTTTGTTATGTTCCATAGCAACGTTTTTTCAATAGGTGTACTGCGGTGTAGTTGTCAAGTAAAGGTCTTCTAATAACAAATATTGTTAGTCAATTGTTATCCGGCATATGTATGTAGAGTGCATGTATAACATAAGCGAATAAAATCTGTTGGTACAAAAGGTGTCTCCTTTTCTTCACGCCATATCACGCCATGTACATATCATATATTTACATTTGATATGTACATGCTCGTACATAGATCCATTATAATGTCCATGGAATGTGACTCCCATACTTGCGTAACAGCTTCGTTGTGCTTTAAATCTTCGACGTCCAATGACATTATATCTAAAGTAGTAGAGGCAATATCACATGAGATGAGATCTATGCTTAGGGACTTTCTCATCACCGCAGCCTGTTTGATTTTTGTATGATATCATAGAATATATGTATGATCATCTGTAAGAATATCTAAGTAAGATATCTGTTATAGAGTAGGCACAATTTCCTTGTTATCATACATGAACCTAGCGTCGTCTAATATGCATGCTTATACTAATTTGGCAAGTTATAAAGTGCGGTATAGTACAATACATGCGAGTATGTACGAGTAGTTCACAGGCAACTATTGATTGAACTCTACTTGCTCTCGGTAATGATGAACCTTTCCTTGCAGCTGAGCAGACTTTTTATTACTCTATAAAACACCCTAACCCTGGACCCTAGCAGCTATGTTTTTACTACAGTCTTACTGTCAATAAAAAAGGTAATATCGTTGCGTAGTACTGCTTGATTACAACTTCTCAGGCAACTTCCGCCTGGGAAAAACTGCTGCGGTCTAGAAGTCTTATTAATTTAACTAATATTTGACATTAGACATGAAAGATAACAGCAACGACGGAAAGAGATGTACTGTTAAATATCAAATTTTCAAGTAAAAAATAATAGGAATCTTACTTGAAAAGGAGCTGGAAAAGCGGTGTGGTCCAAACAGGTTATCGTCTACATAGTTCACGCCGACATCGGTGCAATATACACATTTATTTTTGTGTAAAATCAGGGCATGTCCTGTTTGAAAGAGTTCCTAGCTTTTCTATTTGTACATTCCTCTACATGTAAAACTACTTCAATTCGGCAACCCATTTAGTCGCTTATACTTAGTCCAAAAGAATTTCCCTGACGCTAGCGGCGTTGCATCATATACCTAACATATGTTACAGCTTAGTCATCGTTTCATCCACCACCAGAAATACTCCCCATGGAGTGGCTAAAGTGTGGCTGGACTTAATTATAAAAAAAACGCCATTTAATAGGCTTTTTTAGAAAAGTGTTAGGTATATTCCCTTCGAATTTTTGTAGCGTCATTAGCGTTCCATACTTAAAGGTGCTACAATAGGAATCTTGTAGAGAGCTCAATGGTACTAGCTCCATAGAAAGCTATCTTGTTAACATATCTTATCTTGCTAATTATGTAGTAGTCTCTGTATCGTTACAGGAAATTTAACTAGTTCTGCAGCATTCTCAGTATATACTTCATGTTTACTTTTGTTATATCATATAACCGCATAATTTACTCTTGGCCTGACACAAAATTTCAGTAAAAATATCTTGCTCAATTTCTTTATAAACTCCTTAAGCTTTAAGAGTGAGCTCGTCTTCACAGGCCACTATCTTGAATTCTTTGAACAAAAGTAGCTCTCCAAAATGCGGAATGGGTTTTGTACTCCTACGGATAGTATGATGCATATGATGGACAATTCTGAGCTTAGGCAGTCTCACTTGACAGTTCACTCCGCAGTTTTCTTATGTCAATTATTTGATGACTATCCACGATGCTCAAGGAAGTTTTAAACGCCAGTCGCTTACAAATTGTATATAGAACAGTGTTTCCCTCAGTTGATAGAAGTCAAGCTGTATTCTAAGCTCATCGCACCTGGAGATCTGACAAACCCATTGGAATGATCCCTAGAAATTCGACGGCTTGCCTAGTAGGACCGGTATAGCACACCATCTCTATATTGGCATTGGCGCACACCACGTAATTTTTAAATGTTTGCTTTGTCCAAAGGATTTTATGAAACGCGTCAATAATTTGCTTCGCGTAACACTACCATCGTCATATGCCATTGCTCCATTGCTCATGTTTTTGAAAGTTTTAAATAGTTGGGCATTTTTCAATAAGTATGATTCGATACTCATGTACCGATGGAAATTTTAGTTCTGAAGATGTAAAATATCAAATATTATTGTAACTGTGAATTGTACGTCAGTATGTACAGTAGTTGGTTGAGGCACAGTTTCACCCTGAAATGTAGCGCCACCTAAGTAAGTAATTAAGTATGCACTTTGAAAGAAGTACATTTGAATTAAGCCAAACGATAAAAGCAGATTTTAAAAAAGTGTACGGCAGTGTAAACAGAAAGTTTGTATGACGTGCCTTACATAGGAGAGACAAGTCCGAATAACGTGTCCAGAATAGACAATGGCATTCTGGATCTTGTCAGGATTCATACCCCCTGAAGCAGTTTTGTATCTAGACGCGCATGGTTACTTGTCAGATTCACTGAACGTACTAATTATTTACCATCTTGCTAGAAGGGCGAACGATAAATGTACCCTCTACGAGCCAATGGACTCAGGAGAACGAAACGTTGCCTTGAGATACTGCGTAAGCATACCTGAGCGGGATTCAGTTAACGACGACGGGTTGAATAGGGAGATATATGGGTTGAGGTCAGCGTCTAGGTTAAGCAGGGCCGGACCTAGATATGCGACTTCTGGCATACCACTGAACGGCTGATTGACTGGTTTAACTATCTTTGGTTGGCGAGATCCGGCCCGGAACTTAAGTTAATTTTAGTTTTTTAAGTTTAGTTTTTAGATTAATTTTACAAATATCGACTAAAATACACATGAAGTAAGTTTTCAAAAAATCATAGAGTACTGAGCACCCTTCAGGTCAATTACTTTAAGGCATTATGATGTTGCAGTTTTTAGTTTATTGGAACTATAAATTATGTTAGTGTATGAGTGTGAGTGAGTGAGTGAGTGAGTATGAGTGGAAAAAAAGTCTGAAAGTTTGATGACAGAGGCAAATTTGTTTGGATTGCAGATTGCAAGTTTGGATTAACTCCGCCAAAACTAAAATCCTTAGTCTGCCATCGAACTCATCAACAACTCAGCAACAGGTCGAGAGAGGATACCATTTCCGTTACCCTATTAATATTATCTCGACTGACGGTGGTCAACATAACAAAGACGAAGAACGGGTGGACCTCGTATGATCTGGTGCAGAATAGTAGAAAAGGAATCTCTAAAACTGGGAAAGAGCTAGATGGAATTGAACAGAACACGATGGCGCCTAAGCGTGTTTGATGCCCCAATACACATAAGGTGACACAGGATTTAGGTAAGTATAAACTACAAAAAGACAGTGAGATTAAAAGACGGAGGATGAATTCCAAAACGCAGTACTGCCGATCCACTGCGTCCTTAAATGACCCGGAACAGGGCAAAACACTTCAAAACGCAGTGTAAATCGACTCGTATCATCAACTGCGAAAAACTTATACGCAAAATATCGAAACTTTAGATCACGGAGGCAGTGTGCAAAAACTATACGTATTTTCGTGCTCAGTACACACTTCTTCAGAGCTTCTTTAGCTTTAATGTTTTCCAATGACAAGTCGTGTACTTAACATAATAAATAACTTTATTTTTCTTCTAAATAACACGTTTACTAATATTAGTATAACCAATGCCGACACACGTCATTATAACTTTCTGTGCTCCTGGCTGTCTCTCCTCGTCATCCTCGTCTTGCTCCGGATTCTCTAACTTGAATGTAACAGCAAAGAAGTCACGTAGATGCTGCAGAAAGTGCACTGTATACTGAGAGAGGGGTCCTTAAAAAGAAGTAAATGACTTCCACATTTCGATTCAAAATCAAATTCTAAACCTACCTGTGAGATACTTGGATACATGTTTCTGTCCCAACGCCATGAATAGAGCTGCCAACCACTGGAATGTCGAGTCCACACATCCACCTCTGTAGATCTCATCGAGTAGCTTATTTGCGGCTTCCTTTCCCAGCTCTTCTGGAATGGACGGGTCTACACCCTGAAAACAGAGACAGAGATGTAGCCCTATGGGGTTGGTGGAGGTATAAGATGACCTACCGCCTCCTTAACATTAGACACGCTCTCCGCCGAGAAAATGACTCCCTCCGTTGTCTCTGCTACCAAGTTCACCCCGTACCCCGGACTATTTCCCGAGAGTTTCCCCTTATTTTGATCTGAGTAGACGTAGACATCTGTGAGGAACTTAAGCATCACGCCCTTGGCCGACTCCACTGTACGATTCGCTAGCGCTGGCGACACTTTACAGGCGTACACCGTTCCCCGAATACGCTTAACCATGCCCTGCTTCAGACACTGTATCGCCCGGAAGCTCTTTCTCACTGGACACCTGAAAACCACCTCACCACCCCCTTCCGGCATGACACCACGTTTCGTGAACTTAAGCTCCAGCCCTTCGTCGACAACCAAAAATCGCTTCAGCACTGCCAAAGCAGCAGTCTTCACGTGATCAACAGATGGTGACTCCTTGCTGTTAGTCACGCCACGCAGTGTGGCGTAAAGGGGGTTCTTGCAAAAAGGTCCCAATGCAACGAGCACGTCCAGGTAGTATCCAATGCCACGCTGCACGCAGCAATCGTGATGGATGGTGCCACCGTGCAACAGTCCCGGACTGAATACCACAGACGTACCCGAGGGATTCAACTCAATCCTTGTGCCGTTCGTGATTTTGTCCAGCAAGCGGACAAGTCCGATTTCGTATTCCCTCAGACCAGGCACATCTTCGTTGCTGCGGATGTCGATGATTTTTACTGGTTTTCCACTCAGCGTCGATAGAATGAGGCGCTGTTTCAGGAAGTTACTGCCCTTGAAGATAAGGAGATTATTTTCTTGTGCGAAGACGGGCATTTTTCCACAAAAAATTCAACAAATCACCAAAACACTGGAAAAATGAAAACAAACCAAAACGCACGTGTACTGAGAAGTGTCAGATGGAAAATCTAAATAGATACGAAGTTGGTGATGGTTATCTCTTTGTACTGGCAGCACTTGATACAATTAGTACTACACATACGTTTTTCAACTAGTACCCTCTTGAACCGAAAAGTACCACTAAAGGTAGAGGGAGAACTGCGAGAATTCGGAGAATCGTAGATTTCATACCGAATCCCTTTTTCGTCTTTTAAAACAACATGACAAATACTTTCGTATCAGAGAAAAAAAAAATGGGCAGCACTACTCTTAAAAGTTTAGAACTTAACATTATTTATCTCAAATTTCTGTGGGCGCCGTGGCGTAAGTGGTTAGTGTGTCGGATCACTACGTGTGAGGTTCCGAGTTCGAATCCTACAGAACACCAAAAAGTTTTTTCACGGTCCCACCTCTCGCGAGCGTCTGACAAACATCCGAGAGTATTGTTGTCTCGAAAAAGCTTCTCAAATCGCCGTTCGGATACGGCACTAAACTGTAGGTCCCTTCCATTCGTGTGAAAAATATAACGCACACAACATAAGTGGTTGCGAGAAGCTAGGCCCTGGCACTTAAAGAGCTGTTGCGCCAAATATTTATTTATTTATTTTTTTTATCTCAAATTTCAGTCAACACGCGGTTCGCGCATCCAAAAATTAAAAAAAAAATCTCTTTATTGTCCCGCCGCGCCATATTCCCACCGCATGACTCTTAAAAAAAATGCTACAACGATAACAGGGTGATCTACATTAAATACGAAATTGTTAAAGATTTCCAGCCTTTATCACTTATAGCATAGCACGCTGATCGCCACGATCATTTTGAAAAACCATTGGGTGTTCATCAACAGATTACGCAATCAGTCTTATATATTTGTTTTTTTTTTTTTTTTTTTGTATTTTGTCTTCATTCTTTACTTTATCTGGATATTCATTCTGACTATTCTGGTTTGCTTGTTTTTTTTTTTTTTTCATTCAGATTTTTCAGAATGAATTTAATTTTAAATACCTCCGGAGGTAATGAATGCAACTGCTAGTTATTGTATTTTGTTTTTTTTTTTTTACGAGAGACGTCAATATGCAGACAAAATTATTGGTAATTGTGTTATTATTTGTTCAGAGTTAAGTTTGGTAAATATTTATAGCTATCCGAATGTGAACTCGCAGATATTCTGAATATTCTGAGCAATATTTTATTCTTTCTATTCCGGGTTCACTTTTGACAAAAATAAGTGAATAAAGTTGTGTGAATTGTATCATACTTGCTAAAGAAAAAAATTACTTAAGGCAGTCATAAATCCTAAAATAAAAAAAAAAGCATCTTCGTCAGTCAAAATCAAGCAAATAGCAACTGTCAACAGACGAACAAATTCAGTCCAGAGAGCGGCAATTCATCCACTAAGTTAAAAGTAACCGATCGTTGCGGTAGAAGCCATATTACTTCCAAGCAACAGACTTTGTTTTATATGAATTTGCAATACACCAGATAGATACGCAGAACAAAATCTTGGAATTATATACTATAAGTTCTATACACCATGGTATTTATTTATTTTGCTTTATTTGGTTGCTTAAATCCATTGCCGCCTGCTTATCATGGCTATACTCTCTGGGGTTCTCCCAAATTCCTTTTTTTGAGAAGGCCGTTTGCTAGTTCATCTATCCTCTCTGTTGTGGGGTGGAGTATAATCTTCGTGTTTGTCGAGTTTCTTTTTTTTGTATTGCTTTAGCTCAATTAAGATTTTAGAGTGAATTTTTAGTCCAATAAAATAGTGTAATATTGTAATTTCATTTCTTCTAAGGAGTTGAGTAAGGGTACGTTCTATAGTTGCGAGCTCTCCTTCAAATACTCTGAAGTTTATTAGTAGCGCGAAGCAATGGCTAAATTTATTGCAGTACTGCTCCTGCGCCGATGGTATCTCTCAGTAGTAAATCTGTAGCTGTATCTAAGTAGTAAATCGAATTTATACAGTAATCTGTGTAAATTCGAAGCCAGAGTTTATCTGGAAATTTTTTTCCTAATTGCTAATGCTATTTCTCTTACTGCCTCCGATCCTGAAAGCCATACAGAGTGACCCTAAAGTATAACAACAATCTCTTACAATGGGTAGTATTAGTTCCGATTCTATCTGAATCAATATGGAGTCTAAAGGGCGTGTGAATGGCAGAATATGTTTTATTTTTGATGTAGGTCCGATCTGGTCCCGAATCTTTAGTTACCTGCACAAAGTTCAGATAGTTTTAAGGTTTTTAGCCAAAGATGTACTATTTAGGCATGGACATTTTTCTGGTTGTAGTCTTAAATTTTTTTTATATGTTATGTTTCTTTTTATTGATTCATTTCCTCTGAAGTTTCTTAGCGCTGTCGTCATCCTCGTTTTGGCTTCTCCTGTTATAATAAGTAAGACGATGCTTTATGCTGTTTAACTTGGCAAAAACTGTATAATCCATTAGCCCAGACGTGCCATACAGTCTATTAACGTGAACGGAAATCTATAGATGTGCAGCTAAATAGAGGCTATCAGGTTCTTGAACAAACTTCTACCAAATCACCAAAATTATGAACTAAAGTCATAGATACATTTTTTAAACTATGAAAGCTTTCATTCTTTATCTGACTTGTTTTATTTGTTGAATGTGTGCGTAAAACAGAAGTATGCATATAACATCGACAGGCAAACTATTATGACTTAACGTTAGCATGAACAATAGATGCATAAATTTGTTGAGAATTATAAAACAGTACGCATTACATATCAAAAGATCATAACGGAGAGAGCGAAAACCAATCGAGACGAAAACCTGCACTGTATTTTTTGTATGTACTTTCTAAATGCTTCTCTCCCTTTTTTTTGCTGGTAAACTATTTCAGTATCAGTTTATAACTGTCTGTGATAGGCAAAGACCTCAACATCATTGTAATATCGCTCTGGTAAGCAGAAGCATTCGCGTTTTTCTTACAGTAAAACTAATATTCAACATTACAGTGGGTTTTTGCATACATTTCAAGTTATTTATTTAAAAGCCTCTCTTTGAAAAAGAATAATTGCAAGAAAAGTATCGCTTTTGTATTCGTACGCAAGAAAAAGTCTTGTGAAGGAACTTTAACTGTTTATTTTTTTTTTTTTATTTCCTTTTCTGGAATAAATGAAGAAACGCATATTTCATAAAACACGACCATCTGCCTGACTGGCCGTCTAGTTTTTCCGTTCTATTAAACTGAACGCCCATGAACTGGAAACAAAAATGTCCTTCTATTTTCGGAATGCCTTATATTTATCCCGCCACAAAATTGTTTAGTATTTTAGCATCCACAAAAATACTTTTTGAGCACTGCAATATCAATAAGCAAAGTGTGGCAGCACTACTATCAATCTGCCAAACCTATGCACATTTCACATTCCACATTTCACCCCAAGAGACATCTAGCGTTTTCGGACAGAGACTTCAATTCGGAATTGTCCTAGAGATTCTTGAAATACACCAACCAACAGCAGGAAGCACACAGTCGAAGAAGAATGAAAAATAGCGATTAATAAGTGTGCTTACTGTGAGGGTTAATTATTTGAAAATTAGTGTTGAGAATAAACGATACTTCGATTAAAAGTGGATTTGGAAGGACAAGAGATTGATAAAGAATAAAATGATTTGATAATTTTGACGTATAACGAAAGTGAATTTGGTAGTTGTTTACAAATAAACAGATACTCAGAAGGCGGTTTTATTGTTGCAAGCAAGAATATTACAGTATTAAGTACCTACTCCCAATTTTCTACAAGTTTATACCAATTCGTCATATTTAAAAATTAATTTTGGCAGCACTACCAAACTGCTAGTCTGCATCAAAAGATTTTTTTCGTCACTGCGAAATTTGTCAGCAATATTTTTGTGATGGTTTATCTTTAGTTTTCGCGAATTTTGCGCTAACTTTTTTTTTACCGCCGATAGTGTCTCCATAATTTTATAAATAATTACTTACACACCAGTGCCAAAATGATGAAAGCGAAAGGTGACGAGTACGAGCAGCTCCAGTGTCCGTACATGGCAAGCCATATAATAGACCGGTGTCGCTTCCAGCTCCACTTGAATCGTTGCAGAAAGTCCCACAAGGACGTTCCATTGGTGGAGTGTCCTTTCAATATCACCCACCGGCTGAACGAACCCGAACTATCTGTAAGTTATACGATTATCTCCAGAGAACTTAACGAAATCCCCTTCTGTTTGCAGTGGCACGTTACAGTTTGCCCCGATCGTCGAAGTTTTGAGAACTTCAAGTACAATGTCTCAACGTCCACGCGGTCGGTGCCGTCTCCCGTTACTGTGATGCCGGAAATTGACGCATCAGAAGACTGGGATGAAGAACCAGATGTGCCTGCGTACGACCCGAAGTCGTATGCCGAAACGGCATCCGTGCTGCGGCTGTGCCAGAATGCACCACCACTAGAACGAAAGACGTTCCGCAAAGCCGAGCACCTGCGGCTTAGGAATGTGCAAGACCTATAAGTCAGCAATTAGACTACTTGTCTTGGCAAGTTGTCAACTTTTTATGTACATACATTTGTCGGGTGCACCCGACCAGATATTCCATCCCATGTACTTGCATAGTTTTTTCCAAATAAATGCAAAAGAGAACCATTTCGGCCTTCGAATTGTGCAAGGTTTTATTTTTTTTCTATTTTCGCCTGTACGTAGACAAGTGTAGACACTTCCAAGGACACACGCTTGAAACAATGAGAGTTTGCTGAACTTGTATTCTTTATTTTTAAATTGTATGGGCAAAGCAGTGTAAGACATTCGGGCGATCGAATGGTAGACTTGCGTACAATTTCGAGTGGTCTGTGGTTTCTTGATTTACGCTCTTGTTGGATGATTGTACCTATATTATGTCAGCTGCCTGGAATTGCCTCCTACCTCTAAAACTATGTTTTTACTATGACAGAGTCTGTGAAAGCAATTTCAAAGTTTGTTGTTGACGAAAATGCAGGAGTGGGATTCTCTAAGGTGATAGTTGATTGTTGACGATCACTATCATCCCTTTTGCTCTCTCTAAGGTGACCATCAGCGTGATCAGCACATTTATGCGATCGTTTTTGTGTGACTTTGCGATCGTTTTACGGAGAGCTAACAAAGTGTGATCATCAACTTTGACTATCAAAAGTGTGACTATCAACTATCACCTTAGAGGATTCCACTCCAGAGTTCGATGAAGTAGTCCATGGAGACATAAAAAGTAGCTGTTGTCAGCTCACACCTTTAGATCGATCTCTCACGAATGAGCTAATTCCAGTCATGGTCTCAAATAGAAAGCCGTTAGGAATGCTTGATAGCGCCTCCATATTCTTTGTATCTGGCAAGAACGTGCTACAAAGGATCCAGTTATCTCCAGGCTTTTTGTTTTTATTTATGCTAACTACAATAACCCCTTCTCCCTTCCAAAGCTAAACACAGCACGGATTATATCTAAACAACAAAACAACCTGTTAGTTGCTGATGGAGCGGGCAAAGCGAAAACAACTTCGGACCAGCGTTGTCGTTACATAAAACTTAAAAGTACATAGTACAGATGAAGGAACAGATGTGTTACTATTTTGATAGAATGTCCAAAATTTGTGACGTGGTGCCAAAAAAAAAAAAACTTGTTGGTTGTTTTTGTGTAATTTGTATTCTACATGTGCTTTTTCACAAATTTGTGAAATACCGTTGGCAAAACACATTTGCTAGGGACAAACGAAATAAGATTTTCGTTGCGTTCATAATAAGAAACAAAAAGAAAATCTTATTTGGAAAGTTATAAAGTGCGTTAACTCACGAAATGAAAGCCAACGAGTGGAAAAATATTTATAATTTTTTTGTTATTTTATTTTCTTTGTTCATTACTCTTATTAAAATTCATTTACTAATTTACTATAATAATATTAATATTAAGAACATGTAGTAACATTGTTATTTAAAGATTTTAAAATAGTGATAATGTCATTACTTAAAACAATATACATATCTTCAAATATGGTGTAAACAGTATTCAATTCATTTATACACAACAAAAACATTTTTTAGTAATAAAAGAGAGGAAAAAAGAAAAGATACCGAGTTAAGAATGTAAAAGAAATTATACAATATTTGCGTTTATATAACATAGGGCAGCAAAACATTAATTTCTTCATGATCGAAACCGAGAAGTCGTATTTTAACTTTTTTTAAGAAGTCGAACAGCGATCTAATGACTCGAATATTCATAGGAAGCCTATTAAATAATTTGCAATATCCAGCGGTGTAGAAGTTTTTGAATAAAAACGAAAGTGGGCATGACGACAACATTCATTGAATTGCTTCGCAAATTGTGGGTGTTAGATATGGGGCTATGCATGTAACCACCCCTTATCAAAAAAATGTTCAAAGCTTTAATATATTGTAGTACAAGTGTTTTAGTGGTAGAACTTTCAATGTTCTAAACAAGATCATAGAACGAGTTTAACAACTTACGCCACTTATCTTTCTGATGGCACACTTTTTAATGTTTTATTATCACCGAATTTTCTGAGATGATAGAAGCTTCGGACAGCAGATCGTAGATACTGTTTTAAAATTAAAATATGTTCGGATCAATTCATATTTTGGTCAATAGCAATAGCTAAGTATTTGAACTGCTTTACTAATTCAATTTTAAGACAATTCGTGTCACAAGAAGCGTGACTGTTAGACACTGTACAAATACAATTTGACGCATTGGAGGTACCACAATTTTTTGCATGAAAGCAAGTTTCAAAGTCAAGAGACTCTTGCATATTTCGGCTGAAGTGCATCAATTTAGTTTTAGTACTGACACTAGCTTGGGTTCCGCAAACCATAATCTCAGAGAGTGGACATCATGATTTACATCAGCACTTAAGTTTAAAGGATTATGTGAGCGATAAGCAATGCCAAAATCATCAGCAAAGGCTGTAACTTTTCCTATAAATGGTTGACTAAATAATGAATTTACATAAATTAGAAACAGTATGCGACCAAGAACTGATCCTTGGGGGACACCTAAGTTAACAAATTTCGAGCTACTAACAAAATCATCTATTTTGACTTTTTGGGTTCTACTGTTTAAGTAGGACTCAAACCAATTATGTACAAAGCCACGAAAACCTGCACAATATAATTTATCATAAAGAACATTGTGGTTAACCTTGTTGAAAGCTTTGGTGATGTCCACGAAGAGACCGGAGCAACATTTTCTATCATTTGTACATAAAAGAATAAAACTCCAAGAGGGCATCTTCTTACTTTCTGCTAGGCATACACCAGAGCGGTACGACGGTACGTAATTCTATTGCGGTAAATATAGATGCACACACTAGGGAGGGTATACTGCAACGGGTATTGCGGTATTACAGCGCTACAAATTTGTACCGCAGCAAGCACAACTGACCGCAGTGTACCGCGTACCGCATATAAAAATGTGTATTGAAAAACTTATTGAATTAGTGGAAATACACCAATTTGTACGAATTTGCAAGAAAAGGAGCTGACCTTGTGTTATCAGGACATTTGATGGTTACATATTTCCCACCTATGCTTCATCCATCCTGAAAACCAAGCAAGTGCTAATAATAATACCGCATACAAAATACCGCCAGTGTGAACACACAAGCTGTATACCGCTACCGCGCTTCTTCCGCTACCCGTACCGCTCCGGTGTGCGAGCTCCTTTAGACGGATACGGCGGAAAATTCATTACCTTACAGCGATAAAAGTGTATAGCACTATTATAAAACGGATTTCGAATATTGATCGACTGTTATATACTCATGTTGCAATCAAGCTCAGGTAGAAAGACTTCAAAAACTGCAGAAATGGCTGAATGCGGGAGAAATGATGGAACTCAACACACTGATAGCTGTTTTTAAAATGAAGGAGAGCGCTGCACCGAGCAACTTAACAAGTAGAATGGGACGTGTAGGAGAAGCACAGCCGTACCGGTTGCATAACGTCAATGAGTTCATGGTACATTACCAAAGTTTGACTACCACCCAAAATACTTTCCTGTACTACTAGTTTTTAATAGCTTGTCAGGCGATATAAAAAATGAAAGTAATTTTAGATTATTTGAAATGAAATGCATACAGTTTTTAACTGCAAAAAAAGAGACTGGTTTATACAATAAAAACATTTGAAATTACAATATACGAGTATTTATATTTATGTTTTGTAAGACTTTGTAAAGTATTTTTTATACTAATAAAGAAACTACTACTAATACTATTACAAATTCAGAAAGCTCACTACCCGAACACGGTTGAAACTGAAGCTGTAGTTCGGAGTGCTGTCATTGGAAGTTCGCACATCCAATAGTGCGAACACAATGTGAAGTCGAAGCTGTACTACGAAGTAGAAGTTGAGTCAACTTCAGCTTCATGCGGCGTCACTTTTTGACATTTCAATACAAAACAAAAACTACTTTTCATTTTCAGTTTTAGCTCCTGCAAAGAAAAAAAACTCATATTTGGCGGGACACCAAATGTTGCTTCTCATCTAGACAAACAGTCGAAAATAGTTACAAAAAGATATATGTGCGAGTTATAGAGCTCTTACCTGTTACACTCAACTGTATCTCCTGCGAGTCTTCTACGGACCAATTGAAGTCATTCTCAAAAAAGGTTATTTTTTTTTTCCACTGCGTAAATGGCAGAGTTATATGCACATATGTCTGTATATAAATGATTTAAATTGTTTGTGCTTGAAGGGTACATATGACCTGCATATTAAATCCAACGCTTCAAATTATACCAATTTAAAGTACATCCAAACGCGTAGATTGGCATCGCTGAATTACGACTGGTCGATACAATGAACTTGGTACTACTTTTATTTTTTGACATTTGATTTGTTTTGTTTATTTTCAAATATTTGTTGCGCCAGACTTGCGAAAAATTGCATTGAAGTCGTTTCCTGCATTATTCGAGTACTTCATTGGTAAAAATGGTCAAGTGTGCCATTATGGGGTGTAAAAACTATCAGGGCAAGCGGCAGTTAGAAAAAAACATAAAGTTCCTCTGTTTTCCCAAAGACGACCGCATCTGCCAGCAATGGATTAAAGCCTGCGGCGAAGGAGCCCAGTTTAACTTCCGAATTGCTAGAGTGTGCTCCGAACACTTTACGGATCAGGACTGGAGACTTGATCATCTCCTCCTTAATGTTTCTGTCGATAAAAGGCGTTTGAAGCCGGACACAGTGCCAACAGTAAACTTACCTCAAGGGAGCAAATCCCAATCAGCTGAAGAGGTCAACAGGCGGAAGGAACTTGTAGAGCAAGCTATTGCATCCTACGAAGAGTAAGTTCAAATAAATGTATCCACTTTTGTTTAAACTAGGCTGTGGCCAGCTACAAAGAGGTCACAAATAAAATCTGAAAGTCTTTCTTAATCCTGTGATCCCTATGGGTCTAAATGCATCTACTGTGGCCACGCGCTATCTTGTTATGTTCCTGGCGATATATCTACTCTTTCCATCTATTTCCCAACAGCTGTGACTCCTCTTTGACCGTTCTTTTCCATGTATTATATTTCTAGGGCGACCCACTTTTCTTCCGTATTAACACATTACGCACTTAACCACTGTCACCCTACACTCGTTTTTTCTTCCTATTTCGGCGAGGTTATGATCCGAAAACAAGAGATCATAACCCTCTCACTTCACTGCATTTCTACTGATCCGCCTACACCCTAGACTCGTTTCTGTATAATCGCACCCATGCCTTCCCAGCGAGTTTACCACGAAATCCCACACACAAAAACCCGGCGCATCCCGCCGTACAGAATTTAATAATTTAAATTGTGTAAGTTTTTCATGCAGGATTCTTAACGTGGCCCGTGGCATTCCCATGCCCAGCTCTTTCTCTTATATAGTTTCGTTTGTTTGAGATATGGTTTGGCCAAATTATCGGCAATGGGTTTCTAAATCAACAATTTACAAAAACTTTCTTCTGATGATGGTGGTCAACACATTTCAGCGGAATAGTCAGCTTGGTGTTAAGGCTGATGGCATTACTTCAGATCTTCGAAACCGGCATGCTTACTCACCAAATTAGTAAGGCATGCGATATTAGACAAATGTATTGGATTCCACGGCTTCCTACTGACAAAACACTGCGAAGCACTTCACTGGTAAACAGTAGTGCTTACAGTATACAGCTATCAATCTCGATTCCTTTGAATGCCTAATCCTGTGCAACATGTGGTATTTTGAGCCTTGATAATAGGTAAGTAGGTATATGTGCCGGCATAGACATTTTAGAGGTCGCCATCCTGTCGCCTTATTTTGCCCCTGACAATCTTTTTTAGTCGCCTTTTGCCGCCACAGGTTGACTGGTTCTAGCTAGTGCCGGACAGTCGCATAAAAAGTGGATAAGAGTTTTTTTCTCATTGCAACTGCGGCATTGCAACTGCGACAGTGTGTGTTATGTGGGACTCGTTTGACTGCATGGTCTCCTAAAGGCCAGTAACCCGTGGTGGTAGCTGTTAACTTGGCGATATCCCTGCACGTTCTGTTAAGGAAGCCGGTTGGTTTTGCTTTGTTATAGTTTGGCCACATCTTTCCAGATATGACACAGTTTGTTAGGCTAGTCCATCTGATGTTGGCTTTTGCAATGTATTTCAAGGATATTTCTGCTTTGACTGCTCCCAGCGGAATCTGAACTGATTCCGCAAAAGAGCATTGGAGGGCTGAACCTTGCCTAGGCTTTCTAGAATACCTCTCCTGTGCACGGCATGCCATATGTACACTATTCATACTATCGAAAAAAAAAAAAGTTCAGAAGATCTGCCGAAATTGTCGATGAAGCTTTATATAATTCTGTAGGAATGACGTCAAGTCCTGTAGCCTTATTTGCTTTGAACGGTCTTATCACCAAAATTATATTTCTTCTTTGGGGTGCAATACGAATCCGGGAATTTTGGGCATCGGATAGCGCATTCTGACTTTGAGGCATCCCTCACTCTACTATGTTTAGATCTAACGAATCGTATAATGGGCGTCGTTAGAACTACTCTGATTACGTCCCGGGAAATTTAACACTGATCAAAAATAAAAAAAATAAATATTTGGCGCAACAGCTCTTTAAAGTGCCAGGGCCTAGCTTCTCGCAACCACTCATGTTGTGTGTGTTATATTTTTCACACGAATGGGAGGGACCTACAGTTTAATGCCGAATCCGAACGGCGATTTGAGAAGCTTTTTCGTGACAACAATACTCTCGGATGTTTGTCAGACGCTCGCGAGAGGTGGGACCGTGAAAAAACTTTTTGGTGTTTTCTGGGATTCGAACTTGGAACCTCATGCGTAGTGAGCCGACACACTAGCCACTTACGCCACGGCACCCACCTTAACACTGATCAACCTGCACATAAAGGAAACAGATGTGATTCACCATATGCTCAAAGCAATCCAACCTTTGGAAATATTTCCATCGGCCACCACAATGTCACCAGTTGGGTAAAGTTAGAGATAGAGACTTGTTGATTAACACAACTGAGAAAGACAGCGATTATATTTTCAATGAATTTGTCAAATTGTCAACAAAATCGCAAAAACCGATATTTTTGATAGAGTTACCACGTTTATATGCACAGTGGAGGAGTCGAGTCAAGTTCGAGTCCAGATGTCGATCTGAGTATTTCTACACACCGAGTCGAATGGTTGAAAAGTCCAAATGTGGTCAAAGTGACAGATGAGTATAGCAGACACTCTGGTTTTGATTGTATTGGTGTTCTCCTTAATCAACCTCCTCAACCTCAATCAAAACAAAGCGATTACCCACCCCGAACAAAAAAAAAGAAAAAAGAAAGAGATCACACACACACACAAAGACAACATGTCAGTTCAACCCCTCGACCCAGGTATACATGCATTTTTCGGACTCGACCCAGCTCTATTAGCTGAGTCGAGTCAAGTCGAACCCATTCGGACTCGAACTGCGTTTATATGTATTTGGAACTGGTTTGGAACTAGTTCCGGCTGCATAAAAACGGGGAAAGTGTAGCAAGAGGCCCTCAATACGTATTGCAATTACTATCTGTTATCACCTTCTAGGCCGAGACTGGCGTTAGGAACTTTACTTTTCTTTCTTTAATTTTCTTTCTGATTTATGAATGACCTTGAATGACCACCAGAAAGATTCTGGATTCGATTATCTACTTCGAAACAATTTGTAAAATATTTGTCTCCCGTAGAGCTGAAGTAATGGAAATTTCATCGAACTTCTTCCAAGCCGAAGTTGGTCCACCATTGACAGTTAAAAGTCAACAAGAACGGGATAAAATAAGGTAAGAAATATTTATTTATTTATTTACCTACCGAGCTTATCTCTAACAGATAACAGAATTAAATTTTTGCCTTAAGTAATAGTTACATTTTCTAATAAAATAAAATTGCTGCCAAAAACATCGTACTTATTGGGAAACTCTTTTCAGAATTGAACCACCAAATAACCTTTCAAGTGAACTACAAAGCCTCAGGCTAGAACACCTTCACCTGCGTCGCGAATCAGTTAAACTAGCCAAGCGCGTTCGGAAAGCTGAAAGCGTCGTCTCTAACATGGATAGATTCTTCACCAAAGGTCAAATCAAACGGCTGAAGAACCCCCAAAAGAATTGCAATTGGAACTTAGAAGATGTGTCCAATTCCATTTCACTCTTCACAGCCAGTCCGAACGTGTATCACATGCTTTGGAAGAGAAAGTTTCCGCTGCCATCACCGTCAACGCTGCGAAAGTGGTGTGCTACACTAAAACTTAGGCCAGGCTTTATAATGACTACGATTAAGGCCCTCAGCGACTGTAACTATTATGATAGAGATCGAATTTGCATTCTCGCTTTCTACGAGATACGATTAAAGGCTCCCGCTCAGCAAACTGAGGAATCCAATGAAGCTGGACTGCGTCCTTATAAGTACGCTCAGGTTTTCATTATTCGAGGACTCGTGAGCGAGTGGAAACATATCATCTACTATAACTTTGACTGCATGATGCCTTCCTTGATCTTAAAGGACATCATACAACGACTAAAGGATTTAAACTTTACTGTAGTTGCAGTTGTAACTGGAGTGGGACCGAGGAAGCTATCCCTATGGAGAGAACTGAAAATCGATGAAGAGCGGCCATCGTTTGAGGTCTTTGAAGGCGAAAAAGTGTTCGTCTTTGCGAATGTCCCACATCTGATCAAACGACTTCGAAATCAGTTTCTTGAGACCGGTTTCATCATCAACGGCTGTACAGAAATAAATGTGAATCCTTTGAGTGAAATGGTCGCTGTAGAGCAATCAGAAGTCTGGGCAAATCACGCTTTAACTCACGCGCACATAAGTATCAAAAGAGTTGGTCGCCATAATCTCCAGACTGCCTTGCAACTTTTCTCCTTATCTGTTGCAGAAGCAATAAGAAAATGTGTAGCCATGGGAAAGATGTACTCTCAAAACGCAATCGTATGTAGTGATTTCCTTCATGTTGTCCATGAATGGTTTAACGTGTTCAATTCGAAATTTTTGAGTAATGAAGGCGGGCTAGAAACACTGGCCTATGGCCTGGCTCTGGATGAACAAAATGCAATCATTGCTTCGATGAATGATTTCATGTACGGCTTGCGAATTAAAGCAGACGACGAATGTGGTCTTCTACCATTTCAGAAAGGAATTTTGTTGAACAACCAATCGTTGCCGCAGTTTTATGAGTATCTCAAACATAAGCATAATATTGCGTATGTGATTACAAATAACTTGAATACGGACGATATAGAGCATTCATTTGGAATTCGAAAATCTCATGGGGGTATCGCTCATAAACCAACACCATTAGAAGTTAAATATCGACTTAGGGCTGCTATACTCATCAATCTGAATATGAACATTTAAGGTTGACAAATACGTACTTGTATGCATGTATTCTTAACTCCAGTAAATGTTGTTTGAAACAAAAAATATTCATACCACTGCTGTTGTTATTTAGACCTATAGGCCATTGTCTTGCCTTAACATGTGGACTTACACCTTCCGGGCTCCATACCATGAATTGTTGTTTGGTTTCCGGGTTTTACTAATAGAACCATGATTCATCACCTATGACGATTTTACTAAAGCAGCTAAATTCTCAATTTAAAATTTTTTCGAAAAAAAATATTCAGCAAAACGAAAGGAGGCATTTTTTTGGTCATCATTCAAAATTCGTGGAACCCATGGAGCAATTTAGGTGATGACATTCGTGACACAGTCATGGTATTCAAGCGAAATTCATCACCTATATTTCCGGGGTCGTTCTTGCATCATCGTTAATTTTTGCGTTCATGGGAGCCACATTTATCGAATTTCACCAGACCTTGCATCACTAATTTTACTTTTCCTTACTTTCCATACTTAACGATTTTTCTGAAATTCTAAATAACATATCTTTAAACTATAAGAACTGGATAACTAACTAACTGTGGGCGCCGTGGCGTAAGTGGTTAGTGTGTCGGATCACTACGCATGAGGTTCCAAGTTCGAATCCCAGAAAACACCAAAAAGTTTTTTCACGGTCCCACCTCTCGCGAGCGTCTGACAAACATCCGAGAGTATTGTTGTCACGAAAAGGCTTCTCAAATCGCCGTTCGGAGTCGGCATTAAACTGTAGGTCCCTTCCATTCGTGTGAAAAATATAACGCACACAACATGAGTGGTTGCGAGTAGCTAGGCCCTGGCACTTTAAAGAGCTGTTGCGCCAAATATTTGTATTTTGGATAACTAACCTTTTTCAAAAAATAAGAAATTACCATAAACTAAGCGAGATTTTGTCAGACCCTCTGTGTGTTAATAAAAACAATAAGTGGACGACGGTTAGTTATAGCTTCATGACCTTTTAAGCTTTTTTTGTATGTTTGTCATCATGTCATAAAAAATAAAGTACTTGCATCATAACAGGGCTATATCGTTCAACCCAAAGAACGACAACAAAATCGAAGAGAAACAATTTTACCTTGACGACTAAGTAGTTCGAAAATTGCAAACAGGAGATAATAAATGGTGACCATTTCGCGCCAAATAACAGTGATTCGGTTTGGTTGGGAGCCAAATGCGCTCATGCAAAAATTAAAATTGAAAAGTCCCTCGAGTTACCAATCATACACCAAAATAGTAGGTCCATTCGCGTACACAATGTAAAGCGCTTTAAGGTGCTCTAAAGTGTTCGAAGTGTATTCGTGTACTGAGCGAACATGACAGATAAAGAGAAAAATTGATAAGTAACGAGTAGCTAGTATTTCCCCTTTGTGCTTGAATGTGCTCGAAGAATTTCTGCCGGCATGAACGTAAAAACTGGCAAATGAGTCAGAGTATTTGATTCCATTTCAAAAAGTCAATAGACATAAAAAAATAGATGCAAAGTATGTTGAAGAAAATGCTGTGATGTGTAAATGTTCTCCCAAAACATTTCTTTTTAACTTAATATGAATCTGTTAGTTTTCACACGAGTTCATTATATTTTTATTTTAATGACAGTTGGCTCGAAATGGTTCGCTTTTCATTCGCGTACTTTTGCTTAGATTTTCCGTTCTCTAAGAGTTTTTACTCTCATCATGTCATATTTGACAATTGATTAGTTTTTGGCTCGGAAAGTACGCGAACGGACCTAGTGGTATCGATTGATGTTTGTCAACGTAGCCTAGGCGGTAAATGACAATGTTGCGCATTTAATTGTAAACGATGGTACTTTGATTAAAAATATAGAAAAAATCTAGGGTTAATCAGAAAACCGTAAAATACAGGTAACTGGAGATTAGCTTTAAGCTTTGTTTAGGAGACATGGAATGGGATGTGGTGGAGTATGGCGGGACAATTAAGAGATTTTCTTTTAATTTTTGAATAGCAAATATATCGACAAAACCGCCGACCACCATTTTCATAAACCGCGTATAAAACATTACTTTTAACCCAGCGGACTGAAAAATTGAACTCTTAAAAATACAATTTTTTCTCTGATACAAAGTTTTTATCATGTTTTTTTAGAGGACGAAAAAGGGATTCGGTCTCGGAGATCTCCGATTCTGTGAATTCGCACACTTCCCCACTATACCTTTATGGGCGCGAAAATCTTTGATGATTTCGTATTTAATGTAGATCACCCTGTTATCGTTCCAGCAAATGATCGGATTTGGCATCACTTGTTTGCAAACTGACATCTATGGCTGTTATGTACCAGAGGAAACTTGATTCTAGTTTTTTAAAAGTTATTTGTTTTGTGTTTTGTGTTTGTACTCGAATTTTGTTGATTTAAAGGAAACAATGGTCAAATGTGCCATTGAAGGATGCACAAACTACCAAGGAAAAAAGGGCTCCACTGTGCGATTCTTCTGTTTTCCCAAGGACAGTCAGCTGAAGGAAGAATGGCGCCGTGCCTGTGGTGGTGGTGGAGCAGGACTAAACATGAGCCTCGCCCGGGTTTGTTCGGAACACTTTGCCGATGATGCCTGGAAGTTGCAGGACATCCTCTTGAATGTGCCCGAGCACAAAAGAAAACTAAAAGTCGGAGCAGTACCATCGACCAATTTATCCAAGCCAGGCCCGTCTAAACGTGAGGAAAGGCTACGGAAACGAAAACAGAAGGAACTAGTGGAGGAGGCGATTTCCGCATATAATAGGTACTCTACTGTGCACATACGTTAGGGTGTCCACCGGTTTGGAAAAGCAGGGGAGGACTTTTTGTAAGAAGTCTAGGGCGTCGATGTTGCTATATAGCTCGTATAGTCCATGATTATGGCCTTAACTACATACGAGTATACCATACCACCAGAGTGAGGTAGCGATTGTGGAATGGTAACGTCATCGATTACCAAGCAAATGGTGAATGGCTCAAATACTTATGTCAGCAAGCCTTTATTTATTTATTTGTCATGGAATAAAGAATCAGTCCGATTAATTGCGAAAGCTTGTGTGAACAATATTGCAAAAGCATAACACTGGTTGTGTTATGGTAACGAGAGGCTTGCGGAGATTCCTCTTCTCTGGTAGAATCGGTAAAGGTGGGCCATGCCTAGCGAGTTCTGCGGCCTTATGTTAAAGTCTGAGTTGAAAGAACCTTATTTTAGTGACTTAAGCTTAAGTTTGATTCTCGTTACAAATAGTAATGTACTAAGTAGCTATTACGTTCCACTTCAGCTGGGACAGGCTCTTTAGTTCGGGAAGCGCAAGGAAACATTAACATCTTACCCAGCCCTTGGTTTCGAAGCCATCCACGTAGAGGCGTACCGGTGGTTATCCCGTCTAGTTTGGATAACCTTGAGTCTCCTACACGCCCCTTGTCTTAGCCATGAAAAACGGGGGTTCGAGGGTACAGTTTTTATGGAGCCTTTTTATCAAAAAATAAATCATTTTAAAAAAAGGTGGACATCCTGAACTTTCTCATACGATTCGTTTCAAATATGATTATTTTACAGAAAGTATGCGATGGACATTGCCAATCAATTTGAAGAGCCCATAGTAGACCAACCAGAAATTCTTCAGAAACAAACTGGAGACATTTTTCCCCAACCGTAAGATTGACTCATGATATATATACCTTGTCACTCCTAAAGTGTCCCTATTTTTAGAGATGATCCACTACTGATCCAGCCGGGTCCAGAGGCGGAACACTTGCTGAAAGAAGTAAGATACCTAAAGCACCACATGAAACGACTGACCACGCGCCTGCATCAAGCTGAAACTGCCATTTCATCCATGGAGCAGATATTTACCGAGGGCCAAATCAAGCGAGTCAAAAAGCCCAACAAAAAATACAAATGGTCCTACGAAGACATCTCATACGCCGCCTCATTGTACTCAGCTGGCCCAGGTGCATACGCGCAACTTTTAAAGAAGAAATATCCACTACCTACGACGGCAACGCTGAAAAAATGGTCGGCGGCACTGAAACTAAGTCCTGGCATAGTCCCCAGCATAGTAAAGCTGATGTCCAACTTGAAATATAAAACGATCGAACGATTGTGTATTGTTTCATTCCACGAAATCTCGCTGGGTGCCGCTAGACATGAGGAAACAGCTGATAATTTACTGCCTTATAAGAGCGCCCAAGCGTTTATAGTGCGCGGTCTCATGAGTGACTGGAAACAGATCATATACTATAACTATGACTGCAGCATCATCAGCGCTGCTGCCGTTCTGAAAGAAATCATTCACACATTAAATGGAATAAACTTTAGCGTCGTTGCGGTAGTCTCAGGCGTGGGTCATCGAAAACTTCACCTCTGGCCCGAAATGAAAGTTGACAAGGACCAACCATTCGCTGAGATTATTAGCGGTGAGAAAGTATTTTTCTTCGGTAATGTGCCGCATTTGATCAAGAACTTTCGCAACTGCTTCGTCTGCGAGGGTTTCATGGTAAACGATAAATTTGTCAATGCAGACCCGCTAAGGGAGTTGCTTTGCCCAGATATGCCAAACTTGGATTTGAGCTTCAAATTCACAGAAGCACACATAAGTACAAGGAAAGTGACTAGGCAAAATGCCCAGCTAGCGTGGCAACTGCTCACCCAGCCTGTGGCCAATGCGCTGAGGAAGTGTGTATCGGTCGGGAAAATCTACTCACCCAATGCAATCGAATGTAGTGATCTCATACAACTGTTCAGCGACTGGCTGGATGTGTTCAATGCAAAGTGTACAAATGAAGGAGAAGTCGAGGGAGCACTGGCCTATGGGTTAGCTCTGGAAGAACAAAACGAAGCTATTGTGTTGATGGATCACTTGATATTGAATATAAACCGACCAAGACATAAAACCTTGCTACCTTTTCAGAGGGGAATTCTGTTAAATAATGCCTCCTTGGTACAGCTTCGCCTGTATCTCCTGCAAAAGTATGGCGTTGAGTATGTGGTTACGAATCTCCTTAATCAGGACGAATTGGAGCAGTCATTTAGGATTAGAAGAGCCAATACTGGCGTTGGTGGCCGGCCGACGCCGTTGGAGTTTAAATATCGCATCCACTGTGGTGTGGTGAGCTGTTTAAATGGAATAAAAGCAGATGTGTAACAGTATCGATGGCGTTTCAATGGAAAATTATTAATAGGGATAGGTAAAGACTCAACCGTGCCGAGAGGGCTGTTTTCCAGGAATGAATGGATTGGATTACGAGTAATAGATAGCAGTTTTTTGATTTATGTCAGAAAGACGCCAAGACGAAATACATTAGTGGGAGAATAGATAATTCGACCAAAACCCATATGAGAAACGTTAAAATAGTTGTGCTAAGAGATATGAAGCCGATTATTGGAATTACCTATAATATTAGATACAAGAGTAATGTAGAAATGTCAAGTTTGTTAAATAATTATTTTATTGTTAGCATTGTGGAAATAAGAAATCGAATAGGACACATAAATTATGAAAATATTATAGACTAGCTATACTGCGGTTCTGCTCGCATTTAAATATCTGTTATTTTAATTAATTTTGTGTATTTCTCAGCTTCAGCACAACGTACTAAAATTATCTACGGTTTTAAATCTTTGATGATATTTACTTTAAATCATAAAATTCATTTTATGGAAATTGATGAAGCGATTTTGATGTTATTTTGATTAGCAACTGTGTATCTACATATTACATAAAGTTTGTAATAAACGTTTTTATTCTACTTGGGTGAATTCATAACTTCTTCAGGGTGGTTCAGAGGAGGCCGTTCCATTAACACAGAACTCTAGCTATTTTGTTTTTCCTCTCTTTACAGTTCTTCAGCCAGGAAACTCCACATCAGGGGAGAACAAGGGATCTGCTTGAGATCCGAGTGCAGGTTGCACGTTTTCGTTGCAGCTAACTCCTTTAACCTAACCTACTTGGGTGAAGCTTGGTACCACAGCTAGTGTAGTAATACTGCTTTATTAACACACAAGATCGTGACGTTAGAGCCATTTATCGTTTTTTTAATGCACATGAGTTTATAGGAAAAAAATATAGATGATTGACAACAGTACTTTGAACACCCATTTTATGAATAAAAAATTAACTTTCATTAGTAGGTGCCTACGTTAAATAAGGAAGCTCTGCAAAATTTCTTTCCTTCTATTTTTTTTTTTTTTATAGCATATTTTTATTGCATATTTTTCCGGAACTACGTTTTTTTTTTGGAATATCTGCTAGTCCACTTGGACTATCTATCTACCCACCAAGTTTCAGCCAAATCCGTTCAGTTGTTTAGGCTTCTAAACAACTAAATAGTAGAATAGGATATATAGTCAGCACTCTATGTATGTATGTGTGTATATATCCGTGTTTGCATGGATGGATGTTTGTTCGTAGCAGACTTCTTGATGTGAAATCGTACTGAACCGAATTGCAATGGTTGTTCCTGGTGATGTTTAGCCGTATAACTTGAGGAGTTCGCGCAACCTTAGGCCGAACAGGTGTAACAGCAGCAGCGCGCAATGTTCATTAATGTATAAGGGATTGAGCGTATTTAACAGGTTACCAAAAAATGTAAAGATTGAGCCAAGATTGAGTGCCGAGTATTAATGGTTGTAAACACCAGGTTCGTTAGATGCTATGTCAAAAAATTGATGCACTGTATAAAAACCTGTTTCAAAAAAGTTTCGTATCCCTGTTGTCAGTTCAGAACATCAGAACAAAATATTAAAAATGTATATACAATTTTATCAATTTCCAACTAAATTAACAGCATCTTATCTTAATAAGGGGCGCCGTGGCGTAAGTGGTTAGTGTGTCGGATCCCTGCGCGTTAAGCTAGGTTTCCACTTGTCGATTTGAAATTGACGAATGACGAATTTTTAATTTGTCACTGTTAGTTAAAGACAAAGTGACATTTTGTTTCCCAACTCAGCTATTTCCACTTGTCATGTAAATTGTTTGTCAGTCATTTACAAACCCTGTTAAGTCAATTAAGTGACTAATTGACGAAAAATTCGTCATTCGTCAATTTCAAATTGACAACTGGAAACCTAGCTTTAGGTTCCAAGTTCGAATCCCAGAAAACACCAAAACATTTTTTCACGGTCCCACCTCTCGCGAGCGTCTGACAAACATCCGAGAGTTTTGTTGTCTCGAAAAAGCTTCTCAAAACAAATTGCCCTTCGGATACGGCACTAAACTGTAGGCCCCTTCCATTTGTGTGAAAAATATAACGCACCCAACATGAGTGGTTGCGAGAAGCTAGGCCCTGGCACTTAAAGAGCTTTTACGCCAAATATTTATTTATTTTTATTTTTTTAACCTTAATCAGAATACGTTGTTGCGGGGGCGACCGAATGGGTACAGACGAGTCATGTCCGACGATTTCTGGGCTCACTCGGTCTCCCCCCGCATCAGGGTTTTCTGAACGTATGTATTAAGCCTATTTTTTTAAGTTTCAGCCTAAAGTCCTGGTAGCTAGCGCTGTAATTGTTCATTATTTTGTACATTCATGTACACATAATAAAAAATAATAATATAGTATTGTATATAATTGTATATTTTTAATTATTTATATTCACCATATTTGTTTTTACTATTTGTGTTTATATTATTAAAATTGTTATATATAAAGTTCGTGGAACTAATAAAAATTATTCAAATAAGCAATAGAAGCCGGACTATGCTCCATTAGAGCCTATTCCATTGGTGAAGACATTCACCTTGGATAGGTAAATCGCAGCTATCTGCGAGATGTGAGCAACTCTATATAATAGGAATTGTGCGTTTTTCCAGGATTATTTTTCGGAATAAAAATAGCCTATGCAACGCATGCACTATCTATCCACCAAGTCTCATCCAAATCATTCATGTGTTAAGGCATGATTTAGTAACAAACTAAGGTGAACTTATTAACTGATGCAATTAGTGTTAATTTTAGAGTCCCTCAGGGATCATTACTTTGGATTTTATTATTCTTGATTTATATTAATCACGTTAAAAAAAAAGGTTGTACATTCGAAATTGATGTTATTTGCTGATGATGGTTTTTATTTGTGTCTGATGTTTCTGCTGAAATACATACATACAAATAAATTCTTTTTGGTAGAATAATAAGAGGATCTCCAAAGTGGGTGCTACAATACTATAACTAAGCCTCACTTTGAATATTGTTCAAGCATTATATTTATGTGCAATGATTGTGTTAGACCGTCTATACAAATTGCAAAATAGATGTAGAAAATAATTTTGCAATGTCATAGACGAACTCATATAGCAGCATGTTAGCTCAATTATCATGGATGAGCACTAACCAGAGAATAGTATTTATTCCTAGGGAAAATAAGCATTGAGAATAGAGTATTGATTACATGAGTACACCCATCTAAAAAAAAAATTGCAATTGAAACTTCTTTGGGAAGGCGATGTGCCACACTATCGAAATCGGTCCAGATACTAAGTAAAAGACTGGTTTCTCTTTTGCTTAACATTTACTTCAAACTTCCTACATACGAGTAAAAATTAGGATTCTAAAGGAGAATAACGCTCCTCTTTGACATAACTAATAAAAATATAAAGATGCATATCTTATCCTAACGATGCTGATTATTAAATGAACCTCGACCCATTTCTATATAACTACTTCTACCTCCAGGGCTGCCGCGCCGCTGTGTCGCCCCGTTATTTGTTTTGTAGTAAGGATCCTCATCTAACGGGTAGACCTCGCCTCTTCTCCTCTTCGTGTACTCCTCTCCAACATCCGGTTCCTGCTTTATAGTTCGTTTGTACTGGTCATTCCGTCTATCAGCTCCTCTATCTTTTGAATACTCCTTTAGGGATTCCGTAAAGCTTTGTCTACGATGTGTAGAGCTGGACGCCGCTCCACGGTCTTCATACCAATTATTCTCATGCGCTTCTTCTTTCTTCATACAGTCTAAGTCCTTCTTGTCTTCTTCATCCGAAGAGTTATAGTCCCCCAGGCGTTTTCGTTCATTTTTCCGGAACTCCTTCCTAGCCGATGGCAGGTCTCCAATGTGAGTCCGAACAATGCTGGCCTGACTAGAGTACTTCTTCGGGTCGTAGTCGTCAGCATCCGTTTCGTCCCAGTTTTCATCACAGTCGACCTCGGCCTGCTTGCGGTCTTCTTCATCAATCTTCAGCGGAACCGTATTGTATCTATACTGCGTGATGAGGGCTTTGTCCGGGCAGCTGGTTACATGATGCTACGAGGATGGTTTGGGTTAGGTTTCCTTGGGTTTGGAATTGCTATGCACTTACGGTAAACTCAGGTTCTGGCACTAAGTGGGTGGCATTGAAGGGACATTTGAGAAGCTCAGCGTCGGGATTACTCAGCCGACACTTAATTAAATGGGGCTGGAGGCGCTTTCGAGCCATTCGATGGTACTTATTGTAGGGACATTCAACCATGTCATCTTCACTTGCTGTGGCGAACATTGTGTCGGACGAAATGTGTTAAAAACTTTTAAATTAATAAAGGAGAACCAATATGCTTTGACCTAGTATAGCCGGAAAGTGACATTACAGAAGTTTGTTCGATTTGTGACAATGTGACAATTTTAGCAGATACGTTTGCTAAAAGGATAAGAGTACTAGAGCGAAGTGCTCTGGGTGGTTGTACAAAATAAAATCTAGGTCATGTGTAAAATATGGTCCGGCGAACGTGTGCCTGTTGTATAAGACTTAGGAATCGTTTGCCCAACCCTAAAAAATGATATTCCTAGACCAGGATAAATAGAATAATAAGGTATACCAACTGAACACGCTCAATCCGCCATTTTCTTTGTACGCTGACGTCACATTGTACCGAACATCTAACAAGGAGAGTTGTGTTTGGGAAAATTGTATCAGCAAATGCCTTGGAATATTTTGATATTATAAAAGTCGTTAATGATTGGTTCGACGTATTTAATTCAAAATGTCTGTCCAGCTACTCAAGAGAAAGGGTCAAGGCGTTCGGATTGGTTCCAGAAGTACACCGCAACATAGTCGATTCAATGAGTGAAATAATGCAGAATTTGCGATCTCCTACTCGACGTTTACTACTCCCTTTTCAAAAGGGAATTCTGTTGAACAACAAATTACTGTCTCAACGGTTAGAATATGTTAGATTTAAGTATAGTATAACTTATATTATAACAAATAGATT
Source organism: Brachypalpus laphriformis (assembly GCA_945910035.1). Lineage (NCBI taxonomy): Eukaryota > Metazoa > Arthropoda > Insecta > Diptera > Syrphidae > Brachypalpus > Brachypalpus laphriformis. The sequence continues at coordinate 45,253,641 of OX246753.1, forward strand.
TAATCAAGACGACATAAAACGTTTCTTCGGCGTACTTAGGTCTAAGGGAGGGCTACAGGATCACCCAACACCATTCGAATTCAAATATAGATTACGTTCTTGTATACTAGTTAGGATAATTTGAATATAAGTACATGTTTATTATGCCCTAGGTGGATAAAAATAATATTACACGGGAAGTAACATATACTTGTACTTTGAACAAGATAATTTCATTACAAATTGTACAATTGTACACACTTGATAATTCAAAAAAGAAATAACTTAATTGTATTAAACGTAATTCTAAGTTACATTATTACACTTCTTATTTTATGGACGGTCGGATGTTACTCTACGAGTAAGTGACTATGGTAACGTCGAAGAACCACAGCAAGAATGCGACGACCATCTCGTAACGAGGCAAATGCTTTCAAAATTATATCCCACAGCAAGTAACTCATTTGAAGCTCCACCAGAGGAAGAACAAGATGAAGATATTGCATTGTTGGAGTTTGAGGAGTTAAAAGAAGATTCTCTTCAAAACCTTGCGGGATATATTTTAAAAAGTGCAAAAATAACAACTAAATCGACTCCTCTTCCAGAATCTACACTTGGGTTGATGAGCTATCCGAAGGTGGGCTTAAGAAATCAAACCAACAGTTTCTGGAAGAGATGAGAACACTTGAAAATATTTTTATATTTCTCAATAAACAACATTTGTCATAAAATTTGGGTAGTGACCGAAAAAATCAGATCGCGGATACAAGCTGCCGAAATGAGGTGCCTTCGCGGTATTGTTAGAATAATTCATAGGGATCGAGTGCGCAACACCAGAGTACGCGAGGCGCTCAATGTTGAGCAGCTACTTCTCCGAACGGAACGATCTATGCTTCGATCGTTTGGTCCCGTAGTACGTATGCCCACAGACTGGCTTCCAAGACGTGCCATGATTGCCGTCCCATCAGGTAGGCGACTCCGCGGTAGGCCTAGAAATAGAGTAAAGTAAGTAAAAGTAAGTTGGCATATCTTATATCTGTTCAACCTGCCCCTAGACTATGCCGGTTATAGGGATATCGGTCTCTTAACACGTTCACCACTCAAGAGAAAATTGCAACTTTCTAGAAAAACCGCCATATAAAATTATTATATCATGTATATGTATATGTCAAAGATCCGTGGAAGCTTTCACGTCAAAGAAACCATCTTACGAAAAATAGAGCGCGACCGGCTTTGTTGGTATTGCCACGTTCAGAGAAGAAATCATTTTAACCCTGTTAAAAAGGTAATATCAATTAACGTTCGAAGGACATCACGAGGCAGGAGAGACAGGCCTATATACGCCTGGATCACACAAATGCAATTACGCCAGAATTTAATTGGCCGCAGTAACCGAATGATCCAAATGCTAAATAGAAAGCACCACCATTCCGCGACAGAAATGAATGACAGAATTGAAAATAGTAATGTCACAGAATGATAAAGTAGAGACATGATCGTATCTATCTACACCTCCAGTAATATTATTATTTTATTGTGTATTTTGACTTTCTGCATTTAATCGGTTTACCCGCAAAGCAAAGTTTTGAGGTGACTTTAAATTACATATGTGTTTCATCATATAAAAGGTTTAAATTTTTCTTCTTCCTTTTATCAGCGAGGCTATGATCCGAAAACAAGGGATCATAACCCTCCCACTTTACCGCATTTCTACTGATCCGCCTGTGGGGTTCGCCTATTTGATCTCAGAAAATATCGGCAGGCCTGCCGATTTTGGATCACTCGGTTACTGAGGCTAATGAAATGCCAATGTCGTCGCATTTGTCTGATCCAGGCGTTTATAGGCCTGTCTCTCCTGCCTCGTGATGTCTTTGGAACGTTAATTGATATTGCCTTTTTAACAGGGTTAAAATGATTTCTTCTCTGAACGTGGCAATACCAACAAAGCCGGTCGCGCTCTATTTTTCGTAAGATGGTTTCTTTGACGTGAAAGCTTCCACGGATCTTTGACATATACATATACATGACTGCCTTTCCTACATCGCGATGTCTTTGGAACGTGCATTAATATTGCCTTTTTAACGGGGTTCAAATGATCTCTTCTTTGAACGTGGTAATACCAGCTGAGCCGGCCGCGCTCTATTTTTTGTACGATGGTTTCCTTGATGTGAAAACTTCCACGGATCTTCGAACTTCTTATTCGATCAAGCTTTGTCACTCCTGCTGTCATGCGAAGCATCTTCATCTCAGCTGCCGTTAATTTACTCTCATACGTTTTGTACATCGTCCAACATTGTGAACCGTATGTGAGCGCTGGACGCACAATTGTGGTGTAGAGCCTTCCTTTCAACTTAGGTGGCATTTTTCTGTCACAGAGATAGCGGAATTTTCTCGCCACTTCATCCACCCTACGCTTACACGATGATTGATGTCGTCATCACAAGTTGCTTTGCTATTGATCATAGATCCCAGATATTTGAACTTTTCGCACTTGGGAAGCACTGTTCCATTCAAATAAATGTCTGGAACAGGCCTGAGTGGATCAGAGAACGGGCAGCAGAAGTACTCTGTCTTTTTTGAACTAATGCGATACCCATTTCCCTCCAGAGCGTCCACCCACACATCATGTGCTAGTTGCAGGGATGTAGGATCCTCACTTATGATGGCTCCATCGTCAGCAAAGAATAACTGATGTACCTTGGGGTCCATCACTTTACCTTCAAGCAGACTGTAATAAAGGGCAAAGGACTTAAGACGCTTCCCTGATGCACCCCGACTTTGATTGGGAACTCTTCGGTTACTCCAGTGGGGCATCTTACTCTTGTCTTTGCTCCTTCGTACATGTCCATGATCATCTGTACATAGGCTTCTGGAACCCCTCGATGTCTTAGCGCCACCCATATCAGATCTCGTGGTTGTCTGTCGAATGCCTTTTCAAAGTCAACCAATACAATATGCAAATCCCTTAAGGAATCACGATGTTTTTCCATTATGATCCTTTTACTTTGGATTGCATCTGTGGTTGATTTACCCGAGACAAACCCCCACTGATCATCAGATAGCCGTATTATTTTTCGCTGTCGGCCACCTAATACCCGCTCAACGATCTTCATGGTGTGTGACATCAGCTTGATCGAACGGTAGTTATCACAGTTTCGCGTATCACCCTTCCCTTTGTATACAGGGAGAAGGTAACTTCCCTCCATTGATTCGGCATTGGGTCACCTCTCACAAATTTGGAGATGAGAATTCTGAGCCATCTGAACCCAATGTCTCCCATCTTTTTCCAGAACTCAGAGGGCATCTCGTCTGGCCCAAGCGCTTTTCGTTTTTTGGAGTATTTGACCGCCTCACTAATTTCTTTGACTGTAATGTCGGGTATTTCTTCACAGTTAGGGGTGGCTCTTGGAAAGTATAGCCGGGGATTTAAATTATTCTATAAAATTCAATAAATTCATTATTAATCATTTTTCTATTTTTCGAAATACGAGTACAGCAAGTCTACAAATTTTTTTAAACTCTTTTTTTATTTTTTAATGTTAAGGAAATATTTTTTTAAACTCTTTTTTCATTTTTTAATGTTAAGGATTTGTGTCAAAGATTAAGGAAGTTTATAAGTTTTGGGATAGCACAACATACATAGTTCTCGTTTTCCATATATGTTGAAGCTTTCCGAAGCTTCTAGCATCTCTTCGGTTCGCCTTCTGGTATTTTTCATATGGCGTATAGGTTACAGAAATCGATGGTCATCCATAAAGAGTATAAGCGTTGTCATCTGAAATATTGCATTAACAAACTTTAAATTTGAGTTAGCAGGTCTAAAATTTTTAATAGACGATGTTGAAGATTTAATATCTAATCCAAATGAGTTAACGCTGCGTTTCCCCAGGCCAGGATCCCATATCTAATTCGTGATTCTGCTTGCGAGTAGTAAACCTGCTTCTGCACCTCAAAATTAGAATATGCTTTAAAGTATACCATCGCAAAGATGGTATACTTCAAAAATGTTCGTCGATGGTTACTCCGAGGTATTTCATGCTTTTGACTACACTTGACAACAGACAGTCACTGTTGTTGGCTGACAATGGACAGTGTTCGTTGTGGTGATATATTCTGACAATATCCTCTCGCTTAGAAGGGGTGCGTATGTGCATCATTTTTATTTTGGTCGTATTTATTAGGATGCCTTTATCATGGCACCGTTTTGGGACTTCGTTGAAATTTTCTTGCAATATTTCCACCGCAGAATTTTTATGTTTTACCACAATTGTTATGTCGTCTGCGTAGGCATAGGCAGTACTCTTTTTTGAATAATCGCAACATTTTGTTGGTATAGAGGATAAATAAATGGGGCCCAATTTGGAGTCACCATATGCGTTTGATTTTTCCTCGCTCATTGTGTCTGACAACTTGAATTGCCGAAACACAATGCGCGTAGCTGCAGTAGTAGTACGTAGTATTATTATTAGCTGTCAAATGCTGTAGCGGTACATTCGCAAAATTCGCCCATACTGGTGAAACGCGTAGCAACGTCAAATAAGCTGATTGAAATTTTTTTTTTCTTTTTGAGTGATATTGAAATGATTTTCCATTGTACTTTTTGTAAAGCGGATGGCACAAATTCCATAAAATTTGTCTTCCTTTCACCAGCTCAATAAGCTTTTCCACGTCGTGGTCTTCCATTCTGGCGGTAACGAATATTTAAAATTTGTGTGTGCTGCATACAACAATTGGACCGACGTCGGTACAACGCAACTACAGGTGCTGCTACTACTAGAGCTACCCATTGTGTTTGCGTGCCTTCTACTTTTGACAGCTTGTGACTACTACTGTTACTGCTACACCATTGTATTTACCCCATGACTCGTACGTATGGTTCTATGTATCAAATAACTCTTAAGCCAGTTTGCCGTTAGTCCTATCAAACTGATTTTACTGAGGCTTTCGATTAGCTTTTCGTGCGTTTATGTGCCGAACGGTTTGCTAAAATTGATGAAAACTATAAGAACATGATGATTTCTGTTTAGTCCTGCATTAAGTATGTTATGTCGTTTCCATTGGGCCAAAAGGAGTACTCTTTTTGTGTTCTGCACAGAAAAAGCACTCCCAATCATGTTCCATTGGCTGTTTGGAGTGCTGTTTCGGGAGTGTTTTTCTGTTCCAGATTTCATTTGGGAGTGCTTTCAAAATGCACTCACACATATAAACCCTTACATCGGACTACTTGTCAAAGTCATATGGTATAAGACGCATTCCTTTGCTTATTTTATTTTTTCAATTGGAGCAAAGTAGTAGAAACAAATTTTACATAGATATAATTAGCAAATTGATAATATGTTAATAAAAACATGATGGGATTGCTAATATCCTTTTCCATTGAGCAAAAAAAACAATTTTTTGCTTTGCTTATCTGTAAAGAATGCAAACAAAAAATCTGACATTCACCAACACATGTAGAAGTAAACAAAAGACGATTTCACATGTTCCATTGGAATCAAAAAGGAGTGAAATCGGGAGTGAAACCAATGGAAAACAACATTAGTGAACTCCTCTAATAATATTGCGGTACTTTTTTTTTGTTTTTTTGAAAAGCGTACTGCTTTTGGGTGTGGTAATTGATGTTTAGTTATATAATTACTAAGTCGATTAACAACCACTTCCTCCATACATTCTTCAACAGCTGACAAAATTGTGATTGGCCTGTAGTTTTCAATGTTATTTTAAGTTCCTTCCTATTTATCCGCACTCTCAGTAAGTACATAAGTATGAGCGCATACAAGCACATTGCATGCACCATGCTCATATGCAGAGTCAAGCGATCGAGTCAAAAACGAGGTGAGATTTCAACCTGGGTATTTCAGAACACCGAAGCGAATGATCGAGTTGAGATGACGGATGGGCATTGCTGGATAATCACCACGACAGTCAAAAATACGGACTAAATTCTTCAACATGCACTAAAGTATTTAAATGAACCTACCTTCATAATAAAAAATTGAGCAAGGGGATACTGATTGCTCGGGAACCATCCTTAAAATGAAAATATAAACAAACAAAAAGCGGAGTCGAGTCAAGTCGACCCCGTGAGTAAAAAAAGAAATTAAAAATTTGGCGCAACAGCTATTTAAGTGGCAGGGCCTAGCTTCTCGCAACCACTCATTTTGTGTGCGTTATATTTTCACACTAATGAAAGGGACCTACAGTTTAGTGCCGTATCCGAACGGCGACTTGAGAAGCTTTTTCGAGACAATAATACTCTCGGATGTTTGTCAGACGCTCGCAAGAGGTGGGACCGTGGAAAAACTTTTTGGTGTTTTCTGGGATTCAAACTCGGAACCTCATGCATAGTGATCCGACACACTAACCACTTACGCCACGGCGCCCGACCCCGTGAGTGCATGGAGTGTAAATCTATTTGAGGCTTGCTTTAGCCCTGCATATTAAGCTTTCATGAGAGATCGTGGATGTCCATCTTAAGGTTGATTCGCACTCGGCGGAATGTAACGAACCGGCACGGTTCGAAAAAATATACAGTCATCGGCAAAGAAAATGAAGCGGAACGGCAGCACAACGACTGAACTGGTGGCATTTGTTGCAAAGAATAACGACCGGCATTTGTTGTTGGGTTTTCATGGGTGGGGAGGGGAAGTTTTACTTGTTTGGATTTAAAAAAAATCGTGTGAACATGCGTCGTTACCTGTTCGTTAAATGTGCATTAAACTTGCTGGTGTCGTTGCATTGCTTGTATCCGCTATTTTGTTACGAGTGCGTGCCGTGTGTGAATTAACCTTCGTTCGTCAAATTTTCCCAAATTATATACATCAATTTGTGAACAAGACCACGTACCACCTCGCGAACATAGTCACTATTTCCGGCGAATTCAAAATAAACAATTTGAAATGCGGTCTGTAATTTTTAGTAAAAATGATAATTTAACTATTTATTATTCAGGAATTATATTGCAGCAATTTACTCTATTACTAATTTCACAAATAAATGCTTCTAACTGAGAATATAGCGCAGCGTCATCTACCAATGAGTCAATGCACTCCCTGAAAGAAATGTCACTTTCCAAATAATTGTTATCAACTGGCAGTGCTACTCGAATTCGCTTGACGGCTCAATTCAATTCGCTCTGTCGTTTTATCTCCTTCTTTTTCTGTCGTTCGCCATCCAAGATGGTAGGTGTTTGAATTTTCTTTAAGAAAATCCCAAAATATCTATGCCATCCGAATGGAAAAATCTCTCAATCCTTCGCAAAATGTTTCCAATTAAACGTGGAATTATGTCTATGTGAAAATATTTGTAAACACCCCGCGGGATATATGTGATTGAAAGTGATTTCTGTTCGGGTTCGATCTGGGATATGTTTTGATGTAGAAATTTCTTGGTATTATTTGTAAAACTTATCTATTCCAGACGAAAGGTACATCAAGTTTTGGTAAACGCCACAATAAGACGCACACGTTGTGCCGTCGTTGCGGACGCAGCTCCTATCACATACAGAAGTCAAAGTGCTCCCAATGCGGGTATCCGGCCGCAAAGTTGCGTTCATGTGAGTATTTCTTGGTTGTGGGTTGACGGGTGTATTCTGTGATTTGAAGTCGTTGGTACATTGATTACCGACCGACCCAAGCACACAGATAAAGTAAACTTCTTGACTAAGCTGAAAATCGGCAATGAATCTTCGCTGTCAGATGCCAACTTTCTGTTTTAGCTGAACACTAGCACTCGCACTTTCAACGGGTTCTAATGGATTATTTGTTTCCCTTTACAGACAACTGGTCGATCAAGGCCAAGAGGAGGAAGACCACTGGAACTGGTCGCATGCGTTTCCTTAAGGTCGTACGAAGGCGTTTCCGGAACGGATTCCGTGAGGGAACCCAGGCTAAGCCGAAGAAAGCCACGTAAAAATTTGAACGATTAACCTCCTTTTTACAAATAAAAGTAATTTTTTTGAACGGAACTCTTCAGGTGTTTTGTTGCTTTACGAGAACGGTTCGATGAAACTTTCAGGTACAGAGAGGGCCTTCGATAGACCAGTAGTAAAGTGAAATTTATTCCCGCCTTGTTAAGATATAGTTCAATGAGCGTTGAAGAGTGATATTATCGAAAGGAATTTGATGGATCTATTGGAGTACTAATAGTATCTTCAAGGTCAAGTCAAAGATCGCAGCTCTTGCGAACATATGCCCGCCAAAAATGATCAGAAACTCGGTGGCCAAATTTGCACACTAGTCGATTTAGGACATCCGATAGTTGATTGAAAGGTTCGCAGCCTGACCAAGGAAACAAACTTAGCAGTTTGCAAATCATTTTTATTTTTCATCTACCTTAAAGCTTAATACACTTCATTTGGTCTCTAAAGCCATTAGACCAGATTTAACGCTTAACCAGAAGTATCTGCATTTAGTGGTACTTCTTGAAGTATGTGTTTCCCAGACACTGTCTGAAAACCAAAGTAATTGCCCTAAATTTTAAAAAATAATACTTAGATTTGGATGCAGAAACATTTATTCGTGTTATTTAGCACTGTTGTATTACAACATAAACAAATTGTCTGACAGTCGGGGTCGCCAACTCTCGTAGTATATTCACAATGGTAAAAATAAAATCGGTGCGTGTGGTCACGCACACTTCGGGTTAGGGGGTAACAAATGTTTCCTCAAAACCATAAAAAATGTGTTTACTGCAGCTTCGTCACTTTGGACAGCATGATGACGTTCTCCGCACCTGTTTCAAATATAGGAAATCGCTTAAGATCTCGAAAAACATGCTCAAGTCCTGGAGCTTCACCTGAAAGCTGCTGGGGTGTGGATAAAGAGATGCTACTCGCCTCGTACAAGGCCATAGGGCGTTCCATGCGGAAATAAGCTGCTCCCATCTAGACAGCGCATCTAAGCGACACAAATTGACAACATCTTCAACCCTGCCAAAACTCGGCCATGGGGACTATCACCGGATATCACTTGACAACCCACGAAGATCACCCTGAAGCCGAGACTAAGTTGTTGTCAGTATGGGACTACAACACTCAGGCAGTTGCACAATGCTCTCCAGGCAGTTCCTTCTGCCTATAAAACCACCCTAATAATTTACTGAACGGTGTGAGGGCCACCTTGTTCCATTCGCAAAGGCCCTTTTAGTTTACCAAATTGCCATTGATACCTGCGTATAGGGTCATGGGTTTGATGAACAGGAGTGGAATTCTCTAAGGTGAGAGTTGATTGTTGACGATCACAATCATCCCTTTTGGTCTCTCTAAGGTGACCATCAGCGTGGTCATCACCTTTTTGCGATCGTTTTTGTGTGACTTTGCGATCGTTTTACGGAGAGCTAATAAATTGTGATAATCAATTTTCTATCAACTATCACCTTAGAGGATTCCACTCCAGAATATTTATCCAAACAGCAGGCGAAAAACGTAGTCTCACACGTAAGACAAGGACCACACTACCTCAACTGCGTTCAGGATGGTGCCGCTCCCTAAACAGGTACATAAATGCACGGGCTCGACTCTCCCATCGAACACAAATGCCCCAACAAAACCAACCAATCTGCGCCCAGATACACTGGAATCGACTTCGACGTGGGTAGTCCATTCAATAGTCAGTCCCATCCGACTTTTGGTATTTTGGTCATTGCCTTCTATTTGAGTGAAGTTGTTTCAGCAAGTAAACATCAGCATGCTAAATAATATACCTCTTAATAAAGAACTACTTAGGTTATTATAATAGTAGTTGGACACACTCAAACATTGCTTATAAGGGTCGGCTAGGCTTAATAAGTAGGTCTAACTTCAGAGTCTGAAGTTGAAATAGACACATGCTTACTGAACAGAAGCAAGAGAAAATATCAGCATTCGAATTTTAATCAACTTAAAATGTACGTTAAAGTTGGAGTTTGGGTGTCACTGTGTCAAATTGTATGGTATTTGTAAGGAGGTCGTTAAAACTGCACAGTGTATTCTATCATAAGCTACTTCGTTTTAGGCGCAATATTCCTTTAATTCTGATCAATGTGCTGCTCAAACTGTACCCAATGGTACACCAAGGCATTTACATATGTATCTATATGCTTCCAAAAGCTAATAGTGCTTCAAAATGCTCTTGTCAGACCTACTTACTTACTTAGGTGGCGCTACTGTTCGGGGTGTACCTGGGCCTCAACAAAAGAGCCTCTCCATTTAGCTCGGTTTTTAGCTAATTGCCTCCAGTTGCGCACTCGAAATTTGGTCGACGTCCCCTTGAACTTGTGCGCGACACCTACATCGGGTAGCCCCTCTACTGCGACGTCCGTCCAGGTTAGATTCGAAGACTCTGCGGGCTGGAACGTTGGTGTACATTCACTCTACATGTCCTAAATATCCAATACGCAGTTTTTTTTTGACTAGGTCGATGTCGATGTACAGCTCATATACATACATATGTAGTTCGTCATTGAGTTTATTCCTCCAAAACCCGTCAACGCAAACGGCCAGAATATCTTACGAAGAATTTTTCTTTTGAAGGATATCTCCATCCGCTTTCAATGAAGTCCATATTTCAGCGCCGTAAAGTAGGACCGGGATGATCAGGGTCTTAAATAGAGTCTCCTTAGTTGTTCGAGATAGGGCTTTACTGTTGAATTGCCTTATAAAAAAACAGCGATTGGCAAGAACTATTCTCCGCTCGATTTCTGCGCTGATGTCGTTCCCAAAGTTTATAGCAGAGCCAAGGTAGACAAAATGTCCGCACAACCCTCCCAAAACAGCGAATTTTTACGAAAAGTTACGAATTTTTACGAAAACCTGTTCGAGTACTGAGAATTTTCGTAGTTTTTGGCAGAAGAGAGCGCTCTCGAGAGAGTAAGACATTACCCCATGCTACGAATTTTAGTGCAAGAAATTTCTTTGGGTAGATTTGTAAAATCTGTCAAATCTGCCAAACCGCTGCATATGTCATTTTCTGTTGGCTTGTTCCTTCTCTTTCTTTCTTTCGCGTACAATTGGGTTTGAGGTTTGATGTTTAAAAAGTGGGCAACTTTTGGGGTTCAACGCGTTCGTTTACTTTTTTGTAATTCTACCTCTCTCTGAGAGAATTTTACCCCCACTCGTTGAAATTTGACAAATTTTGACGAATTTTGGTGCAGAAAGAACGCGAACAGACCTAAAGTTCCTTACTACCTCGTGACGTTCTGCCCCCTGTGACGTTCTGTCCAATTCGTCGGTGTTGATTGTCCCTTCTTGATGACAGCATATACTTGGGTTTGCCCTCGTTTATCGCTAAACCCATTTTGGCCGCTTCTGCTTCACATGTTCACGCATCGGTGACAGCCCGCTGAGTTCTTCCAATCATGTCAATATCGTCAGCGTATGTAAGCAGTTGTGCAGACTTTTGATAGATTGTGCCTCTAGTGTTGGCTTGTGAGTTCCGCACAATCCGTTCAAGTACAATATTAAAGAAGTCATGACAACGCGTAACCTTGTCTAAAACCTTTTTTGACATCAACGGTCTCGATGATGTCATTACCGACCTTGATGAAGCAGCGAGCGTTCTCTATCGTCATCCTACACAGACAGGGATGTCAAAACTAGACATGACTCTATAATAGCTCTTCTCTATAGATGCTGTTATGGGCGGCCTTAAAACGATGATTAGATGATGAGTATCGATTTGGACTTCTTGGGTTTTCTCCAGGATCTGTCGAAGTGTGAAGATTTGATCGATCGTGAACTTTCCTGGCCTAAAACCGCATTGATAGGGGCCAATCAAGCTGTTAATAAAAGGTTTCAGGCGTTCACACAATATCGCAAAAAAGGATCTTGTATGCAATGTTGAGGAGACTGATGCCTCTATAATCTGGTCTTCGACACTTGATGCTCGTGGCATAGGGATGATTGAGAGATTTTGGGATACGCATTCAGCGAAGACCCTGGCAGTCTCTTGCGTTTGTAGCTTTTCGACGTTAAGTTTTCTCACAATGATTCTTCACTGTTGCTCAGTTTGGGATATCCGCATTCGTACCTTGGCTACAACAAAGTAATGATCAAAGTCTATGTTGACCGCTCGGAAGGTCCGTCATGTCTGCTTTTGAATATTGAGATGAGGAATAGATGCTTGCTATAGTGACGTTTCACTCCACAGCGAAATCAATTAGCCTTAGTCCGTTGTCCGAAGTGCTGTCGTGTAGGCTATGTTTACCAACTGCCCTATCACAGACGTCCTCCTTTCTTATTTTGGTGTAAAAATCGCCCAATACGAATTAAGCGTCACATTTAGCACATTGCTCGTATGTTTTGTCGAGGAGTTTGTAGAAACAATCTTTGGTGGCGGGCCCCTTTGTTCCGTGGGGGCATGCGCACATATCAGCTTAATGTTAGCGAACTTAGCCTTGATCAGGATTGTCATAATACGCTCGCCCACGTGTCAGAAGCTTTAGATTCCTCGCCTAAGTCTACCGCATATAGTAAATCCGCATCCAAATAAGCGCTGCTTGTTGTCTCTGTAGCAATCACCGTAGTATATGTCACACTTTTTCATCCTCTTCCTCACATTCCTGGATGACCGATATGCCTATTTTATAGCAGTCTAGGGCCTCTTCGAATTGTTTGGCTGCACATGGTCTGTAAATGGTCCCAACATTCCACGTACAGATCCTGAAGTCGTCCGTATTTCGTTTGCTTGGGTTGTCAACATTTAAATCTTCCTTATCCGTTTGTGGTTGTCTCTAAACCAGTGTTTTTTTTTTTACGAGGTAGGCAAGTAAACCCGTTGACACAACCCCCAACCTGGAGGGTAAGTTTCTTGTAAGTTTCGTTTCGTTTCTAAAATGAAAATCGTAAAAGAATGGCGCCCAACGCGAGGCTATACTTCGCTTAAAAACAGTGTACATTAATTTTATTTAAAAAAAAAAAAGAACAAAACAAATCTTCGGACTACAATCTTCTTTACATTCTAAACATATTTCTGTTCCAAAACTTATAATCTACTATACAAAATGACTATTCATACATTTTATTTATTACATTTACAAGTATTGTTTTTTATTTTTTGTTTCTTAATTAAAAGAAAATAATTTAATACTAAAACAATAAGCGTTAGTGGCTAATGTGCGACGCCCGTACCCATCTATTCGGCATGCACTTTCATTTGGGTGCTCTCCTGCTTCACCTTCAACAAGGATTCATTATTGTTGCTAAATTGATCACAGATTTGCTCGTGGCAGGTTTTTTCGGACTTTTTACTCTTTGGCGTTCGACTGAAAATTAGTTTCTTGATATTTTGAAAGGGAATATCGAAAAAGAGGGTGAGTAGTGTTGACGCCAAAAGGATACAGATCAATTCATTGGTGTCCGTCTGAAAATGGAAGGGAAATTCGTACTTAGTAGATAAATATTAAGGGGTTTGTAACCCTTCTTTACCATTAAGAAAACGAAATTGTAATAGTGTTGAGTGTGACGTCGTCGACCAACGTTAAAGAAGAATACGGGGAATTGGGTAAGATAGATGGCATAGGAGAGCTTTGTCGCCACTTGGAAACCCTTCCATGAAAAGAAGTTTGTGAGATGATCTGAAATGAAATTCGTTAGATTCACTCTTATAGGGGACTTAAAAACTTCCCTACTTTGGTATCCCATGTGGGAGACAAACACAATCCAAGCGAAGAATAAGCACCATGCCACTGGAGCAAATGCTGCATAAATCGCTGCGTGAGTTGAATTATACACGTAGGATATGTCACCCATAGGAGCTGGTCCGAACAGGGATGCAACAAGACAGAGTAGTGCAGCTGACCAGCCCAGAGTGAGTTGAGAGTTCGTTAGACTTACACCTTGCAATTTTCTCAGACCATAGCCTAGGAAAATGCCCATGATGTAGACTGTTGATCTGTGTGGTGGGAATGAGTACATGTAGTCTGCAGTCCTGAACAGTCTTTGGATCCTAAAGAGAAGATAACATGGTTATCAATTTGATAGAGAACCTATGGTCGATTGACTTACGTAGTTCCAAAGTAAACGTAGTTAGAAAGTTCATTCACAACCGTCGTATAGTAGCGGGCAGCGGTCCCAATGATTGCTAGAGAGAGTAAGGCGAACACACCTCCTCGCGGCCACTTCCAAATGGCAAAAATCATCAAAGGCGCCACAGCAAAGAGTTCTGTATCGATTCCCAAATGATGCGTATGTGTCAGGCACTGAAAACTTTAAATGTATAAGACGGGCCGCAGTAAAATCTAGTTGTATTTTACCATTTCTCCGAACCCAAAGTAATTATGAATGAAAAGCAGATTCCTCCACCAGTTCTTCTTACAAATATCGGAGTGATGTCCCACGACAAGATTCCATTGTGGACCAGATCCCCACATTGGCAGGATAAACGTACAAAAAACTATCAGCGCGGTTAGAGGTGGAACAATTCTGTGAACAATTTTGAAAAATATCTCCATATATGGTTCTTGTCTTCACTAACCTCATAAGCCTTCCAATATATTCATTCTTTAGTCGTACTGGTTGTCCTTTCAAGAGTCTTCCAAAGAGCGAATACGCGGTGAGCATTCCACTGAACATCAAAAATGGATCAGTGTACAGTGAGGCTGCTCTTCCAATTACAGTCCAAGGCCGTCCTAAGCTCTACAAGGAATCGTTTTAAGCAGACTGTATAATGAGCTTAACCGTTAAACCAAACCCACCTCCGCCATTTCGGTTCGGTTATTGAATGTATTGAAGAAGACGGCCATTGATTTGTGGGACATTAGCAGCATAACGGCGTTAAGAAACCGTATTCCGTGAACAGCTTTAATATCATCTGCAGATGAATTTGTGCTGAAGAGGGATTTTGCATTCTTGTGAAGAGAAAACGCCGTCAGCCATTGATCTGAAACAAACAAGTGAGGTATTTATAAGGATTTGGTGGGTAAGAACTTACTTTGTTTTCCTCCATTGGATCGTAGTTCGTAGATCGTTGATAAGATCGCAATCGAAATTATACATAAAAAGAATTGTCTGAAAAGACAGGGCTATAATTTGCTTTACCAATTTGTTGGAAGAATATTATCAACTTACACTGCCAAAGTGGTATTTCGATCCCAGGGCAGGCTTTGCTTTACTTGACAAAGTTTCGGATCGACTCGTACATGGAACGATATTCCAGTGGACATTGTCATATTGGCTAGGTATTCCTTTACAGTGTACTCAACATCCTGCGGTTTGCACGATGATGGTACGCATACTCCCCAGTTGATTAAATTGTAACGTGGAACACGATGTCCGGGCTAGAAAGGAGAGTACATAGAGTTCACTTAAGTCGAAAACAAGGAAAACTAGCTCGCTTGATGCTACCATAAGAAACATTCTAAAACAATCCATGCAAAGGTTGCAGCGATTAGGAGACAACACTCTGTTTGTGTTGTTAAGCCTGTAATGACGCAAACTATATATTTTTACATCGATGGGACGATAGATATGCTTAGATAGAATGCCTGCTTAGCCAGAACTGCACTAGACTGCAGTGTGATCAATGCAGACTAGGAACGTCAGGAGTGAGAATAGTTGATAGCTGAATGAGCGTTACTTACTTACTTAGGTGGACCTGGGCCTCAACCAACAAACCTCTCCAGCCAGCTGCCTCCAGTTGCACACGCCAAGTTGGTTGAGGTCCCTCTCCACTTGTTTACGCCACCTACCGTGAGGTCGTCGTCAACTGCGCCGTCCATAGATTCGAAGATTTTCCGGGCTGGAACGTTGGGGAATCCATCTGCTCTACATGACCCAGCCATCTTAGTCGCTGTATGTGAACTCTTCTGGCTAAGTCGATGTCCTTATATAGGCCGTATAGTTCGGCATTGTACCTTCTTCTACACTCGCCGTCTATGCAGACGGGACCACAGATCAGTTCTAGAATTTTTCTCAAAGTAGCCAAGGGTATCCTTATCCGATTTTGACAAAGTTCATGTATCTGCGCCATACAATAGAACTGGGATGGTTAGTGTCTTATACAGAGTTACTTTAGTAGTTCGAGATAGGGCTTTGATGCTCAATTGCCTTCTTAGCCCATAAAAACAGCGATTGGCAAGAGTAATTCTTCGTTTGATCTCCCCACTGGTGTCATTTGCGGAGCTCACCATAGAGCCTAGGTAGACAAAGTCCTTTACTACCTCAAAATTATATCTGTCTATTTTGGCGTTCTGTCCAAGACGCCTATGTTGGGTGTCCTTTTTGTAAACCCATCTTTGCTGCCACGATCTCAATACTCCCAAATGCTCCAGTGACGGTCCGCTGAGTTCTTCCGACAATGTCAATGTCAATGCTGTAAGCGAGTAGTTGTACAGACTCGTAAAAGATTGTACCTCCGGTATTGGCTTGTTAATTACATACAATTATCTCAAGAGATCGCATGGTATCGCGTCACCTTGTCTAAGACCTTTCCTGACATCGAACTGTTTGGTGGTGTTCTTTCAGACTTTGATGGAGCAGTGAAAGTTCTCCATCGTCATCCTGCACAGACGGTTGATCTTGGCAGGGATGCCGAGACTAGACATGGCTCTGTATAACTCGTCTCTATACACGCTATCATAGGCAACTTTGAAATCGATTTAGAAGTGATGCGTATCGATTTTGTATTCATGGGTTTTTTCCAAGATTTGGCGTAGTGTGAATATTTGGTCAATGGTGGACTTTTCCGGTCTAAAACTGCACTTATAAGGACCTTTCAGGTTGTTGACGATTGGTTTTAGGTGTTCACATAGTTCACATGAAGAGAAGACTTTACCTTTGTAGTTGGCGCAGTTCAGAGGGTCTCCTTTATGCAAGCTGGTGCATGCTCCTTAGCCTTACTAACTCTCTCCTCATTGAAAAGATCGGCGGCAAGGCCGTCCAGCAGCTTTGCTGGATTTTAGTTTAGATATTGCTATCCTCACTTCATTCTGATGGAGTTGACAGTGGCTATCATCGTCGCTGTTGAATGGCTCATTCTACCTGACAGCGGAATATTGGTCATCGTCAACTCTTGTTTTGCTGCATGTGTTTTCATCAAACCAGGAGTTTCGTTGTGTCGAAAGAAACCCAGTATATCAGAGGCGGCATCTCTGATGGCTTGTTGGTAACGCTGCCACTGACCCAGGACTTAGATTGAGATTAAAAGAGACTCGATCGGTCTTGAGGTCTCTTGTGATAGTAGCCATCTCACGTTGAACTCCCTCACAGTATTTCGTCGATTTCCCTCAATTCTAGATAGCCGCATCCGTATCTTGGCTACAACTAGGTAGTGATGCGAGTTCACGTTGGCTCCTCGGAAAGCCCGGACACCCATAATACTGGAAGAATGCACTGCGTCAATCGCAATGTGATCGGTTTGGTTGACGGTTGATCAAATGAGAGCCATGTCCCCTTGTAAACATCAAGACGTGTGATTCGCGTACTATCTACGACAACAGACAACATTTCGTTCCGCCGCAAAGTCGACTAGCCTAAATCCGTTGTCGGATGTTGTGTCATGCAGGCTGTGCTTTCCGACCACGCTACTAAAAACGTCCTCTTTTCCTAGCTTTGCGTTAATATCGCTCAGGATGATAAAAGTCATCCTTCGTCGCGTCGTCCATATTCTTGTGAGGGGTGTGAGCGCGTATTTGGCTAATGTTGGCAAATTTAGCCTTGATACGGGTAGTCATTAGGCGCTCGTTTAAATGCCGGAAACTCAAGACTTCTCCCCTAAGTCTGCCTCTAATAACAAATCCGCACCCAAATAGACGCCGTCATTATTGTCTGTAGCAGTCGCCGTAGTAGATGTTGCAGTTTTTCATCCTCCTTTTGCCCGGCCCATCCCATCGTACTTCTGGGATGGTGGTAAAGTTTGCTTTGCAGCAGTCTGGGGTCTCCGCAAGTTGTTCGGTTACACGTGGTTTGTAGAGGGACCTAAAATTCCACATGCAGATACAAAGATCGTTGTTCTTTCTACGTTTGCAAGGGCCGTCAACAGTAGAATCATCCGTATCCGAGGTGATTGGTTGCTTCGTAACCGAACGTTTTTTACTTAGTAAAGAAGGTAACCCGACAGCATAACCCCCAACCTGAAGGATCAGTTCCTTATGTTATACCCCTAGGACGCGGGGTCGGGTACACCGGTGCCAGTAGTCTACTACGGGAGCGAATGCACGATCGTTAGCTGCACTTATGGATGACGTTGTATCATCCAGAAAATACTAATTTTTTGGAGGCCCGTTCTCCTACCCAAAACGTCAGATTACTGTAACTATTCCGGCAGAATAGGCTGACGGAGATAAAGTGAATGCCGAGCTTAGAAACATACATTAGGCAGCGACAAAGATACCCGTAAAGAACGAAATTGCGTCAATATACCAACAGAACACATACTCGTACTCGTACTTTGGAAATACTCGTAGGTTACTATACGTATATATAATTTCCAAACGTTGCTCGTTCGTGAACTTCACCATGATAAGAATGTAAGCCTTGGCTGAGGTTTGGACATTGACAGATCATAAAAAAACTTTAAGGGTGTGTTTGTATTAAAATACAAAATTGCTATGTTCCTATTGAAAACCTTTTATATTTAAGGTTAGACCACTTACCCACTCTTGGCCTGCGCAAAACTCTTCTCTAATAAACTTATCCTCAGGCGCCTGCCTGACAGTCGTATACCCGCTAGTTATACACTAGAAATAACTACACAAGCTGTGAAAATGTCACACCTCTTTGGCTCACTCTTTACTTTGCCTTTTACAGCAGGTAGGTATGTGGAAAACCTCGTCTAAGCTGGCCATCTGATTGTCATTTATCTCTGATATATACTCGTAGCATGTCAATGATATTATCACACCTCTACATATGCCTTTGCGTGATCTAGAAATCTGGAAGCTAATAGCTAATAAGTACCTCTAGAAGCACCAAGGCACTCTAAAACTCATAAACTTCACACACTCTGGTTTCGGGCACTGGGTTGAACTATTACAGTCGGATTTTTGATTTTTCGACCGATTAATGCAGTTGCCATGCAATATCAGGTTTACATATGTTCAAAAACAAAAAATGTATCGCTTTCAACATAAAAATATTTTCCAAAATTGTTACATTAACAAAGAAAGCAGCACAAGATTGTCTGCTGCTTGAGCAAATTCGAAAACATGAAAAATATGTTCATTGATGCGGCATCGCAACTGCAGCGATCTATGCTCGGATTTACCTGAATCTAATATTGTAGTAATAGTATCGACTATTAAGAGATAGAAGAATAAAGCACAAAGAAGACGAAGAAAATAATAAGAACAATTCTCTTCGGGGTCATGTAGGTATTCGTGTGGGTAATATCGTGAGGGGTGATTCTGTTGGTGCTTAATTTATTATCAATCAAGTTATTCTTCTGCAATATGCACATACTCAAACGCTGCCAAATTTCATTGTTTCTAAGCGGTAATTAGCATCGTTGCTATATTTTGGGTTTTGTTGTGTAAATATTTGTAAGCATCCTTTAACCGGCAGAACTATGAAAAGGAAAAGCGTATATGCTGTACATACCACCTTGAACAAAAAGTTCCCGGAATTTATTCAGAAAATTAAAAATACAAGTTTATTCATCTAAATCTATATTGTCCCCTTCAAAGTAATCCCCATCGACTGCAACACACTTATGCCAGCGCTTGATCCAATCTTCGAAACATTTTTTATATTCGGTTTTCGGTATGTCCATCAGTGCTTCCTGCGATTTTTCCATTACTTCCTCTCGGCTGCTGAAACGCGTTCCCCGTAATGGTTTTTTAACTCGATTGAACAGAAAGAAGTCACAGGGAGCCAAATCAGGTGAATTCGGTGGCTGTTGGATGGTATTTGTTGCATTTCTCGTCAAAAAATTACGAATAATGATGGCACTGTGCGATGGTGCGTTATCATGGTGCAAAATCCACGAGTTTTCTGCCCACAATTTTGGTCTGGTAAAAAATCGCCAACACACACAGAGATAGATGTACTCTTGGCTACGTAACTTTTGCAAATGTCAAGCTATGACACTAAGATATAGAGGGAATATAAACAACAGATGTACCAACTTAACAAAGAAAACAGAACTCAAATCGGAACGATGAGAGCGCCACACGGTTTTTATTCCGGGAACTTTTTGATCAAGGTGGTACATAAGAACATACTCGTACAAATACAACGTGGTAGAAACTTTACACTTTGATCGTAAAAATATATTTTGTTTTTGTATTCTCGCTCTCCAGCTTTTATCGGCTGTTTAATTTTGTTCTCTTTTACTTTGTTCTCTTCTCACTACCTGATATCTGTAAGTGTGCAAATGGATGATTGCTATCAAGGATTCATTGAATGTAAATTCAACTTCTCGCTAGAGGCGGTAGTATCGATTGGCATATCGTTGACATTTATCAAATAACTAGTCTCACATAATAAGCCTGTGGGCGCCGTGGCGTAAGTGGTTAGTGTGTCGGACCACTGCGCGTAAGATTCCAAGTTCGAATCCCAGAAAACATCAAAAAGTTTTTTCCCAGTCCCACCTCCCGCGAACCCGCGAACGTCCGACAAACATCCGAGTCTTGAGAAAGCTTCTCAAAACAAATTGCCCTTCGGATACGGTACTAAACTGTAGGTCCCTTCCATTCGTGTCAAAAATATAACGCACACAACATAAGTGGTTGCGAGAAGCTAGGCTCAGGCGCTTTAAGAGCTGTTGTGCCATATACATATATATAACTAATAAGCCTTGACCTATAAATTTCTAATAGCATATCGCTTATATAAAAATGAAATTAATTCTTAGATTTTCATACAATTGTGAATTTGCGCATCTAAATTGCATTGTTAAATGTCATTAAAATAATTTGTAATTCTAATGTGTCTACATCGTAAGCATTCCGTCGGTTATAATTGTTGTTTATTACTCCTTTCTTTCTAATAAATTCTAAAAAAAAAAAACAGTTTTAATATAGAAAACAATAAATAAGCTGTCATCTAATAATCATCCAAAATGGATGAACATAAAAAAAATAAATTACAGATAGCACCCGATAACTCCCAACTCTATACATATACAGATCGACAGATTCGAAAATTCATGCAAATCTCACTGGACGACGAAATTGTGACGAAATTTATCGTGCCATCCGGGAAAGCTAAGAGTTCATTGCTCCAAAACAATCTCCAATGACCCGATAAATGATAAATTTGTTTATAGTTTTCGAACAAATATTTACAAACAGTTTAAGGGTAAGTCTCTCGAAGGGTGTTCAGGTGTTCACGTACATATTAGCCGTATTTTATTATCACCCAAGATCCATATAGATCACACGACGAAAATAAAACGATCCGGATCAGGATCAACGAAATTATTTTCCTTGTGTCTTGTAGTGTGGTTGTGTAACCTACCAAGGAAAAAAAAAAAATTCTAGATCACGAAATTGATCCTGATAGAAAGCAGGATCTCGTATTGTTGTTGTATTGCATAGAAACCAATGATCCATATGGATCATGAGTGATAATAAAATACGGCTATTATAGTTAACTAGGGCGACCAACAGACTATAAGTTCTTGGGCAAGCTAAAACTTAGAAACCTTTTAGTGCAAGTTAGGGAGAATAACTCTAGATTTTTTAAATACATGCTAGGTGCCACAAAAAAATATTTTCTTACATATTTTTTGATTTTAGAGAATCTTATAACACCGCTACAAATGTCCTCATGGGATCTGGAAATCTGCAACTTTGTAACTGACTACTTCCAAATGTTCAATGTCTATGAGTCCTTTAGCATATCTCCAAAAGCTCCAAGATACTAGATACTTGACACTAAAATTTGATCCGAAGAGTATAATAACAAGGCGATTCGCAATCGTCTATTAAATTGTATAAATTTCAATGTACATATGTTTGTATGCTATGGATTCCGAAACCACCGAACCGATTGAGATAAAATTCAGGCGATCTTCGGTATTGGCCCGAGAGTGTTTCTGTGAAGCTTCGTCAAAATCGGTCCAGCAGTTTGCCAACTACTGTAGTATTATAGTACTTTAGTACCAAACAAACATTTTTTTTGTTAGGTGCAGCAACGCACGCCGGGTACCCACTAGTGAATAAAATATATTAAACCGGTTTGTACAACTACATGACTGTGCAGACGTAGCTTGGGGTTAAAGGTCCTAAACCACCTCTTGTCTACGGCCATGCTTTCGTTTCGTCTTTTCCTTTGTAATTGGTAGCAGCTAAAAATATTTGCCTTTATAAGAGCGGTTCTTATTAAGCAGTCTTCTAAAAGGTTTCCTGACTAACAACTTCAACCAATCAACCCTGACCTATTCATATTCATATGTATGTCATTCATAATCTATGGCTTACCACAGAACTGTAATGTTCATTACACGCTATTGATTAATATAATCCTTGGATTTCTATGCAATTGTGCATTTTGCGCATTCAATATATTGTTAAAGGTAAATGAAACAATTTGTTATTCAAATGTTATGTAGTCGTGTATAGTTCTGTTGGTTCGCTTAATTATGTAAAACTCTAGCCGTTAGCAATAAATAAGGTATCATCTAATAATAATGTGGGCACCGTGGCGTAAGTGATTAGTGTGTCGGATCACTACGCATGAGGTTCCAAGTTCGAATCCCAGAAAACACCAACAAGTTTTTCCACGGTCCCACCTCTCGCGAGCGTCTGACAAACATCCGAGAGTATTGTTGTCACGAAAAAGTTTCTCAAATCGCCGTCCGGACTCGGCATTAAACTATAGGTCCCTTCCATTCGTGTGAAAAATATAACGCACACAACATGAGTGGTTGCGAGAAGCTAGGCCCTGGCACTTTAAAGAGCTGTTGCGCCAAATATTTGTATTTGGATTTGTATCTAATAATCATCTAAAACGGATGAAAAAAAAAAAAAAAATACAAATAGCCCCCAGACATTATTTACAGATCGACCGGCATCCTCAAGATATTTAATAAATTCAAAAATTCATTCGAACTGGTTCGTTGCACGAATTTTTGTGCTGACCAATATTCTGTGTCGGCGAAAGCTAAGAGTTCATTGCTTCAAAAAAATTCCCATAGAGTTGATAAATTTTTGATTTGTTTATAGTTTTTGAACAAATATTTACAACAAGTTCAAGGGTAAGTTCACCTTCACATTGGTATCTCATACTCACGTCATTAAATTCGCTGCGGAATGGACTGTGCGACTGGATGAGCTTAAAGAATCGCTTTAGCTTTTTCGATTTATGTGGCAAGACGGGTTGAGCATAAGCCAAGCAGTATTGACCCTGAAATGAATCTGAGCCGGTTGGACTCTGAATGCCAAGACATTGATCGAAGTCCCCGTGTTGATTGATGTTGCCGTTGAGGATACCGGACGACAGTTTAGCCGAGGCATCATGCACTGTGGGAGAGAAGGGTACATGTTGTTATTTATTTGTTTATAATAAATGTGTCGAGTAGTTGGGATCATTTGTTTATATTGGCGATTATTTGATATGCTGTCACGATTTTAATGAAAGTATTTATTGCAGCATGAAATTAAATGTGGATTTGTAATTGCATAATTATTTCTGTAATCCTCACTTAATTGTTTACTCGCTAAATATGTGTTTATTGATTTGCTATTGAGCGAGAGTTAATAATTGATTTAATAGTTTTGAGTTTATAGTTTTATGGCTAGAACATAGAATTTGTTCTTAAACTGTTTGTAATTACGAAATTTACTAAATGGTTGTTAATTGAATCATAATGAGTGACCGAACAATAAACCCCATCTAAAGAAGACGTAAGAAAAGTCGGAATACCTATATAGGTATGTACTCGTACGAGTATAACCTTTGCCGGCTCCTTTTCGCTTCTCCTTTTTTCGGCTTCTTTGACTTGCATTCACTGTGTTTACGTTACATAAAACGTTGAAGGATATTTAGCTAATCTTCTAAGTCCGTGGAATATGAATAAATGTAATACCAATTAATATTAGCAATAAAAATGCTTAACAATACCTTCAGCATATCACTCGAGAAGGTATTTAATGTTAAAAAGGCATTTAAAAGATGTCAGCCTTGTCGGAATAGAAAAATATGTAGTAAGAAAAAGGATGTTAGGATATTATGTAACAGATGATGATGATATAATGTGGAATAAGCTCTACGAATGGAAGAGAAAGTTGAATTACCAAACCAGGTAATTTCAAGGAAAATCTTGGAAACAATTCCATATCTTGGTCGGTGGAATCAGCGGGACTTTGAGACTTCGGAGGGGAAGTGGTAACTAGAGCATGTGGTTGGGCGGAGTACTCGAGAATCTTAAAACTAGCCTGAGAAAATAGTGGAGCAACTTTTGTTTCCTCTTAAAAATCTGTGCAATATTAATTAAGGAGAATATTTGGTCCAAGGCTGAATAGGTTTACCTAAGACTTTCCTGATTGTTTTACTTTAGATATTTCTTCCATTTCATGAATGACCATTTGTTGGCAAACCATTCGTGATAGTTGTGATTTTTTACACGCTGTTATGAAAATTATGTACATACAAACTGATCCAATTTTTTGTGCAATATTCATGTACCTTACTTAGGTACTTACTTAGGCGGCGCTACAGTTCGGGGTGAACCTGGGCCTTAACCAACAAGCCTCTCCATTTAGCTCGGTCTTTAGCTAATTGCCTCCAGTTGCGCACTCCTAGTTGGTCGAGGTCCACTTGAACTTCTGCGCGTCACCTACGTCAATAATTCCCTCTACTGCGTCGTCCCTCGGGGTTAGATTCAAAGACTCTGCAGGCCGGAGCGTTGGTGTCTATTCGCTATACATTTCCTAGCCATCTCAACCGTCGCAGCTTTTTGACTAGGTCGATGTCGCTGTAAAGCTCGAATAGTTCGTGATTAAATCTTCTCCTCCAAAACCCGTCAACGCAAACAGGACCGAAAATCTTACGAACAATTTTTCTCTCGAAGCGAATAGCGTTGGTGTCCATTCGCTTTACATTTCCTAGCCATCTCAGACATCCAATACGCAGCTTTTTGACTAGGTCGATGTCGCTGTACAGCTCGTATAGTTCTTGATTGAATCTTCCCCTCCAAAACCCGTCAATGCAAACGGGACCGAAAATCTTACGAAGAATTTTTCTCTCGAAGGACCAAGGATATCCTCATCCTCTTTTAATAAAGTCCAGCGCCATAAAGCAGTACTGGCATGATCAGGGTCTTATACAGAGTCTCTTTAGTTGCTCGAGATAGGGCTGTACTGTTGAATTGCCTTATAAGCCCAAAAAACAGCGATTGGTAAGAGTTATTCTTCGCTTGATTTCTGTGCTGATCTTGTTTTTTGAGTTTATAGCAGAGCCAAGGTAGACAAAGTCCGTTATTACCTCGAAGCTATAGCTGCCCACTGTGACGTTTTGTTCAATTCGTTGGTGTTGGCTGTCCCTTCTTGTTGACAGCATATACTTGGTTTTGCCCTCGTTTATCGCTAAACCCATTTTGTCCGCTTCCACCTCAATGCTTGCAAACGCACCGGTGACAGCCCGCTGAGTTCTTCTGGTAATGTCTATATCGTCGGCGTATGCAAGCAGTTGTACAGACTTGTAATAGATTGTGCCTCCGGTGTTGGCATGTGAGTTCCGCACAATCCATGTACCTTATTATGTATTAATTTGTAAATTTAGTTAAGTTGTAGAATCGGATGTTGTCTTATGGCCAGTTGTACGAACTACAGGATCAACTGGGACATAGCCACGCTTTGACTAGGATCAAACGATGAAAGCGTTCTACGAATGGAGTTCAGACATAATAGAGTCTAGTTATAGTTAGAGTTAGAGTCTAGATCTTTGAGATATTTTTATTAAAGTTTAATATATAATATTGGGCTGGCCAATAAGTTCCCTCTGTTTTTTTTAGGCGGAATGAAAGATTACATTTTTATTGTTAGGAAAAACTTTAATCAGATATATATGCACCATTATTTTCTACCACTTTATGCCATCTTTCGGGCAATTTCATAATGCCCCTTTCGTAGAACGTTTGATTTTTATTGGCGAAGAATTACCCCAAGTGGATTTTACAAGCTTCCAGCGAGACGAAATTCTTTCCATTAAGTGACTTCTGCAGGGACCGGAATAAGTGGTAATCGGAAGGTGCAAGATCAGGTGAATACGGCGGGTGAGGTAAAACATCCCATACAAACTGCACCAACTTCTGCCGAGTCTACAAAGAGACATGCAGTCTAACGTTATCTTGATGGAACACGACGCCTGCCGGTTAGCCAGTTCCGGTCGTTTTTCGGTGATTGCATCCTTCAGTTTATCCAATTGAGAGCAGTATTTATCGGAATCAATGGATTGGTTATACGGAAGAAGCTCACAATACACAATTCCCCTCCAATCCTACAAAATACAGACCATAAACTTCTTAGGGTGAAGACCAGCTTTTGGAATGGCTAAAGGTGGCTCACCTCTTTTGCTCCATGATCTTTTCCGTTCCGCGTTATTGTATTTATTATTTGTGTAGGGTTATTTTGCACTGCAACTTAATGGTCTATTGTGCCCCCTGCTAATACCTTGGGGAGGTTTGTTCCCTCGTTAGAGTCCCCTTCGCAATTGCAATTCCTGAGGAATTGTGTTTGAAGGTCATATGCTCTTACTTTGCCTCCGCGTTATTGTAAAGTATCCCCTTTTCATCGCCCGTTATCATCCGTTTTAAAAATGGTTCACTTTATTGCGTTTCTGCAGGGAATCGCTGATGGAGACACGATCGAATAAATTTTTATCACTCAAATTGTGTGGCAGCCAAATATTGTATCGATTTACTACGTTTGATTTCGATATATCCAATATATCAGCTATGTGCCTGGTTGTGCAGCGTGCATCATTTTCAACTAGAGCTTTAATTTGGTCCCCATCAATCTCAACCGGTCGTCCAGAACCGGGCAAGTCAGAACATGTGAAATCACCATCACGAAAACGCCGGAACCACTCGCGAACAGTCCAAGCGCTTACAGAGTTATCCCCGTGCAAAGCGCAAATTTTCTTATGTGTTTGTGCAGCGTTTTATCCTTTCCGGAAATAAACTCCTTATTTGCCTCCATTTTCAAAAGTTTACCAAATGCGTAAAACACAACCGATCGCTATGAACTTTCTTTCACATATGCACTGCGATGTGTATTTAAAGAAGAAAAAACTGCAAGCTCGAAGCAACATTTACAAACGTCATTCCAAATTAACGGGAACCCTAACGATAAACAGAGGGAATTTATTGGCCAATCCAATACAATACATAGTTGCTCTGCCTAAGTTGATGTGCCGGTTTCCCTTTTCTGGCAACCTTGTGTTTATTCCATTCATGGATTATTGTCCGGTGGTGCACAGTAACTGATTGAGGCTTCGAGTACCTATGTACATACATATGTACATGCTTACTGATAGTGCAACAGTGGATTTACTGGTTGTCATTATTTGTTTTTAGTGGCTTTCATATTGAAAAGGTTTGTGCCTAGATTTTGGCATCCAACTTTGAATTTACCCATTCAATTGGGTTGCAACTTGTGCTCAAAAATGTTTTCTAGGGACAATGCTAAGGAGAGGTCTCTTAGAGCACTTCGACATCATTGAGATCTTTTGCGCTATCGCCATGGAAGATGCTTTGCGCGTGTTCACATCTTAGCTGATGAAGTTCTCGAAGGAAGCTAAGGTTTTATTGGACTGAGGAAGAGATAATATCAGGTGGCGAGGTAATCCTTTCTGAAAATGTTTAAATCTGGTTCGAGTAATGGCACTAGATAATTTAACAATTTAAAAGTTTTCTTGAGACTGTATTTGAGAGTGCAATGACCAATTAACAATAAATTAGTTCAACTTTGGAAATTTTGCTAAATAAATTTCTTGCCATGTTTTAAGCCTTTTTGTGAGTCCCACTATGAGAGATTTTCATGCTATTCCAGCAATTGAACTCTATTTTTAGCTAACTAGTATGCAAGCCACAAAATTGTTTAGGCCCAATAAAAGGCCATTGAATGCCTAATACATCCAAATAAATTGACTCTTAATTAGTGCTATTCGTGCAGTATTACCGTTGTTGTTTACCTGTCGTGATGCACATTGGAGGTATTTTTGCCACTATGCAGGTTGATCGTTCGACGTAGTGCGGAATCAGCCGCATGTTTTTTTATTTGTTTCAGTAACTCTTCGTAGACTTGGCTCAGATTGGTGTAGGATAAAAGATAACAGATGTAAATACTCTGGTCAAGAGGCTATTTGCTTGGAACTTGATTTAAACTCTGATTATTAGCTAAACTCCGTTCGTACAACTGGCACTAAGACAAACTTCAGTAGCTTTTGATACTTTCTCGTTTTTTTTTTTTCTGTACGTCCGGTAAGAAATGTTGCCTAGAGACCTTAGGACCTTGAGCGCTTTTCTCGCTTCTATCTTTAAAACGATTCATTTCATGATGAAAGTGAAAGAAAGAAGGAACGTGGAAGGTAAGTCGGCCAAGGCAATCAATGCATTTTAATCATCTGCTTATACGCAGATGCATAAGAAAGAAGAAATATGCTTGTCAGAAATATCAATTTTATACTCGTTTATACATATCGCTCATTTACTTGAAGACTGTCATAACTCAAAAACGCGATTTTGCAGAAAATACGTTTAAAGTTTTCAATTGACTACCACCTTGCAGAAAAAAAAAAGAAATCTTATAATTTCGAAAATAAATAGTGAACTATTCAAAATTTAATGAATCCATAAAGGTAAATCGACAACAACTAGTCATTTCTATTTTTTCCTGAACGAAAACTTTCTCTACTTTGAATTATGACATTATTGTTGCAAGAATATACAGTAGACGCTGTTGACTGGAACGAGATTGTTCACTGTAACGTGCGTGGACTCCTTGAAGCAAATTTCATCAAAATGTGTACATATGTTTTTACGTGCAATACATAGAAAATAGAATATAATTACAATTTTTTTTTCAATTACTAAAAATCAAGCCAATCACCCTGATTACCGTTGGCGTTTTATGCTTATTGACGATTGTCGTTTTATTCCTCAGATGTACCACGAATTCATTTTCATAACTTTTTCAATGGGAAAGAGTTGTAATGGTATTCCACACGACAAAAACAATGCTTAGTGACGTTTAACGATCAGCAGGTCGTAGCTATGAATAAAACGACAATCTTCGAAAAGCGTAAAACGCCAACGGTAATCGGAGTGAATATTTTATTGAACAGAATAATTTGCATTTGCAGAATAGTTGGCATTTGTATTACAAACAACCCCAAACTGCGTAGCATACATATATTCGATCAAGATACTCGCACAACGCGATGAGTGGAACAAATGTACATGTCGTCTCTCTTATTTTTTGGTATACCTGGTTTGGTACAAAAAGTTTTGCTTAAAGTAATCGCTGTTGCTGGCTTCTTTTTTTTAATAACAGTAAACTCATTGAATTGCTCCTCAGTGTATGCAGATTTGTAAAAAACTGATTTTGATGATTTTCGTTGAATTTTAAGCATTTTTACTTGTGACAGTTTCAGCTCTGTCATATTCAACGGACCGATGTCATTTCTCCAACACGGTTCTACGGGTAATTGGGCGATCGTTGGTATCCAGGGTGTTTTTAAAAACCGTTTACAGACGCGCACAAAAAAAAAAAAAAACAAACGCGCCTTGTTTGAAAAAAATACGCATTATTATTTTGGCGAGGACCCCTTGGTCCTCCAATAGACACGTAGCGGTATGTGGGCTCGGCCATTTGCACACAATTGGCAATAGATTGTCATTGCTTTTCAATGTCTCCAAGTTCCCAGTGTGAGGCGAATAATTGTTTTTACAACATTTAAGCCTACAAGTCTCAGCACATGGATTTTTCATTTGTCTTTCAGGTCTAACTTTTTTGCTCAATGTATGGTATTCATAGTGTTTTCCACTACTTCTTTTTTTTGTTATTCAATTAAGGAAGAACTTGCTGTATTAGAAGTTGGGGTGGCAGGTTGTGAATCACTGAGTATAGTTGCCGAATTAGAAGTTGATGTGCCAGGTTGTGCATCAGAAAAAATATTTGCAGTAAGAGGCCTAGAAGATGACGTACCAGTTGATTTTCCGGAATTAAAAATAACACTTTCGTGAACTGTAGTAATGGTATCACACAAATAATTCTTCAAAAGTGGGCGGAATACAGTCGTTAAAGGGGCTGAATGCTTAAGTATTTCTTCATTGCTGTCATGGCTATCAGTACCATCTTTCGCTGAACCTGGGCAGTATGTTACATCATCGACGGAATTATCACATTCTTCCAAAAACGATGATGATCTGGATGAACTAGAATATGATGATGTTGACGCTGAGGAGTTGCTGCTGTTGCAGTCTGCCATTTTAAAACAGCCTAACATTTTTTATTTTCAAGTTCTATTGTTGTGATCATTGTGTATTATTTCTAAACATTTATAATTTTTATCAACAATTTCGTCTGATTTTAAGTTGTTGAGAGCTATTGAGAGTTTCCATC
Organism: Brachypalpus laphriformis; assembly: GCA_945910035.1. Classification (NCBI taxonomy): domain Eukaryota; kingdom Metazoa; phylum Arthropoda; class Insecta; order Diptera; family Syrphidae; genus Brachypalpus; species Brachypalpus laphriformis. Next base: position 45,284,100 of record OX246753.1, read on the forward strand.
GACAAAACTATCTTCAATAACAACACATTGTCTTATAATATAAACGACTGACTTTTAAACAATCAGTCTTCTTTTATAAAAAAGAACGTCATAAGAAGAAACACTTCAGATGATGATAGTATTTTTTTTATAACGATCGTCATATGTTGTACTATGATTCAAGCAAAATATTTTAAGAACTCAGTCACAACGCGAAATAATGCACTGTACATAAAATTTATCTACATTAAAAATCTCTGGTGTCAGGTATTAAGGGCTTAAGTCAAAAAATGGCAAATGGGTTTAAGTCAGTTGATTTTCTCTTTCGATTTGTATTTACAACTGAAGTCTAACGCAACTGGTTCCGAGAGTAATTAACAATTAATTAATAATCCACAACCAATAAGTCTGTAAATTGCTTATATAATAAGCACGCTTAAAATCTTATTTTCTGGTAACTGCAATTTCTGACTTAACCCCTTTTTAAATAACGCCAAAGAAATATCATTCCCTTTTCACGAATAATGTCACAATACAAAATATGTCGCTTTTTGGGAAAGCCAAACGAACTAACAGATGATGTAGCACAACTAAGGTATGTCGCTCTTATGAGTAAAAAAAGATGGCGCATATGAAATGATATACTCTTCTAACGCGAAGAGTATACTTGATATTAATAGGAAATTTTTACACAATAATATGAAGCATGATAAAACAAATAATTCTGCATCATTAACTCAAAAATGGCGTTTTTTGGAATTATGACAGTCTTCAAGTAAATGAGCGATATATACACAGACACTCCCCGGGGGTGTCATACCCCTTGCTGGGGGTGCTAGTTATTATGCTAACATATCTAAATGTCAGGGAATTGCTCGAAATCGTAGGATGTCAACGACTTACATCTTGGCCTTTTTCATGAAATCTATTATATTTAGTTTTTACAATGTACGGTTTCTGCCACTCAATAATACGGGAGGCGACATTTGCCTTGCTCTAATACTGTGTGAATTAAGCAAGTCATCAGGTCATTTTGCTCTAAGATGGCTTTGAATCAGGCTTCTGTCAGAACGGCTGTATAAACCGATATGAACCTTATCTTTCAATACATTGAACATACATTTTTTTTCTTCAAGTAAGATAAGGTGAGGCAGCTATTCCTCACTCAAATTAATCTCCGTCTAACTGCGATAATCTAATCAACACATTGTTTCATTAGACAAGACAAATTCTTTTCAATTCGTTACAGATCGTTAACCCCTGCTTAATTATCGATCTACACTCCATTTGACGAAGAACTCGTCCACTTGACTACCTGTTTATCTACCATTCACTCTCAATTTAGCTAAACGTAAATAATTACATCTCGAACTTTGCCAAAGCAAAACAATTCTAAATCCAGGGCAGGTCTCTCTCGGCTGCAACTTCTAAGCCAATCTTGTCCTTGATAGTGATACTATCATTGCACACTGAAAAACACGTTTTTATGTGTTACCTCCTTCAGTTTGACTTTTCAAATAGCCAGCAAACAGACTCTCGATTAACTTAACGAAAAAATTACTCAGACTTAGATAGTATATAAGCAAACTTTAAGCCACCTCTGAAGTAGGTAAAGTTCGGCGGATGTCCTTGGTACAAGTGTGCGCCGCAAATACATACTCGTATACACACAACTTCCATGACGTGCACACTTTAAAAATGCATCTCAGTTGGGTTGAATTCAAATTGGAGACGGTGCAAGCGGTACACGAGAGAACCGAAATCGATGCCAAAGTCATTATCGGTTCGTTCTGCTGGCTGATGTACGTTAGAGCCGGTTTCTGGTGATGCTATTGTCGTTGGCCCCCAGACCTCAGATATTGCAAGGTTCAACAAATTGCGGATTGCATGTGAGGCGATGAGCCGGTGTGCTGTTGGGTTGCACTTGAGAGTGCGCGCCAATTGCGCAATACACATTTTTGTGGTTCACATATGTATGTAAATACGACTAGAAGACGTGTTAAGTTGCAGATGTTGGTCAAGATGCGTATTTAGTGGGTTTTGCTTGAATTGTATGAATGGGTGATGTAATTTGTGGTTTTGAGACAGCTATTAGAAAAAATTCTCTGGTCGTTTTACGACCTTTTGCGGGTTCTTTTACTTTCATTAAGGAAGAGTTTTCCTGTGGTTTGTGGTAGCAGTTGTTTTTTAATAATAATTTAACTTAATAACTGTGAATTTGTGTACGAATTGAACTAGGATCTTTGTTTTGCACATGTTCTTTGGTGCAAAAGTCAGTCTTATCAAGTTCGTTTCAGATAAATTTCTTAATAGGGACCATAGAATCCCCTAGAGGGAAGCAAAATGAAGCGGAAGGAAGTTATCGTGTGTTCCGGATCTGGAAGCTAAAACCGGAAATTGTTGAAGTTAGATATTCGCTTTCATATTAACGTTAAATTGACTGCAGAGAGTATTATATCGTCGTTGATGCTATGTACATCTACATATATATTATACATATATAAAACTAAGTGGCAAAATGCGTATTTTTCCCTCTACCGCCCGTAATTTTCAACCAATTTAGTTGGTTTTTTTTAAATGTAGATAATTACGCTACAAATGTAATTGTAACAATTACGGTAACAAAAACATTCAAAAACATTGAAAAAAAACTTATATGTATATTTTTGTGTGCGTCACCGTTTTTTAATGCCAGGCAAAGCGGGCGGGGCTTAAGCTAGTATTTTAATATTTTTGGTGGGGTTCGTAATAATAAAACCGCCATCTGCGTATTTAAACTGTTTATTTACTAACAGCTAACAAATCCACTTCCGAAATAATTTTAAATTGTGAATTAGCTTTAAGGCTTTAACACACCGCCGCGATAGCGATAATGATAGCGATAGTGATGGCGATAGCGATCTATCGCAACACGTGTATTCAAGTTTGTTCACGCACACCGAGTGCGATATACACCGGCGATTGTCGCGAGAGATTGCGATTGAACGTGGCTATCGCTGCAAGTTACATTCTATCGCTCTATCGCGCAATGGTGGATGTGAAAAAGTTGCTTTCTTCTGTGAAAACATAGGTTGATGCTTTCGTTTGCATAAATAAAAATGAGCAAAAATTGAAAAGAAAACTTCTATCGCTATAGCGCTGGTGTGTTTAGTTGTTTATCGCTATGGCAATAGTTATCGTTATCGCTATCGCTATCACGGCGGTGTGTGAAAGCCTTTTTTCTTTACTATTCTGAACTTCTACAGTCTTTACAACATCACTTTCAATCAAAATATCGTTTATTTTTAACACCAATTTTCAAATAATCAACTTTCACAGTAATCGTGTTTCATTAACTCTTTTTCCAATTACGAGTGTGTGTCCATTTCCTGATTGCTACATTTTTATCAAATACAAGAACCTCTTAAATATTTTCAATAATACTAGATTTCCGGTGAATCTTCAGACTAATCGAGAGAGAACTTTGGGAACGAGCTGTGGAGCACGCTGCTGACGATAATACTCGTATTTTATTATCACCCAAGATCCATATCAGATCACACGATCAAAATAAAACGATCTGAATCTGGATCAACGAACAATTTTCGTTGTGTCTTGTGGTGTGGTTATAGGTAGTTTCCGCATCGAACTTCTTTCAAAATATGGTTTATTTCGTGTTGAAATTGTGCTTAACTCTTGCTAAATGCATCTAGAACAATATTTCTTCCTTCTGGCGTACAACTTGTTATTGTTTTTATTCAGTAATTAGTTATTTAAAAGTAGCAATTATTTATTTCCCTCTTTTCCATTAGAATTGCACAGCTGAGTTAGTTCAAGTTCGGAGTTGCCATGTGAGTCATTTTCCCTTTTAAAATTCGGAGAATATGCGATCTTTTTCTTTTACTGTATGTTTTGCCGATCCTAATTCATTAAAATTGTGTATATTTAGTCAATAATTATTAATTTGAAAACATTAGAAGTAACTGGGATAAGTATTTGCTTTCAGATACGCTTTTATGTGCATAAGACGAATGCAAAGAAAACATAGAAATCATAGAATAATATTTAAAGTGCAGAAAGTATTTCATATTCTGATCTGGCAACAGGAGTTTGGACAATAGTCGGCAAAAGTGCAGCCTAGCAAGAAATAGGCGAACTAATTTTCGAATCACGAAAATAGATCCAAATGAAAAGCAAGATCTCGTATTGTTATTATAATGCATACACATAATCCAGAAAACTTCTAAATAGGTCACTCAAGACAAATTTAGAAGGTGACTGGAATCTTTTTAGATCGAAGCAAAGAGACTACAAGAAGTTAATTCGGTTGTCGAAAAGTGCTTCTTATAGAGATTTTTGTGAAAAGATCGAGACACTCGGTGAAACCAGCAGGTTGGTTAAGGTTCTCAAAAGGGGCAAGCCGACCAAACCGGAGTCACTGAGAAAATCTGATGGCAAGTTTACTGAGACGAAAGCGGAAACTTTTAGTCTTCTGCTGGAGACTCACTTTCCTGGCAATCGGATAATCACTAGGTCGCAGCTTGGCCCGCTTACCCAGGCTGAGCTTGATTTAAGTCAGAAAACTCGGCGCAGCTGGTATATTGCATCAGCCGTGGTAACAGATGAGGCCATCAAATATGCTGTGGCATCTTTTGATGGTTTCAAATCGCCTGGCACCGATGGAATATATCCAGCTATGCTGCAACAGGGTATAGATCAGCTATTGCCAACTCTGAAAATAATTTTCACCGCTGGCTTGGCGCTGGCATATATTCCTACACCTTGGCGGACAGTCAGAGTAGCTTTCATACCGAAAATTGGTAAGGAAGACTATTCGCTCCCCAAGAGTTTCAGACCTATAAGTTTGACATCCTTCTTACTGAAAAGTATGGAGAGACTGGTAGAATTTCACGTGCGCAAAGTTGCTTTGAAACTGCATCCACTATCGGAGATGCAGCATGCCTATCAGCGTGGGAAATCCTGTGAGACCGCACTTAAAAATCTAGTGGCCAGAATTGAATGCGCGCTTGATAGGAGAGAATACGCGATGGGTATCTTCATCGACATTGAGGGTGCTTTTGACAATGCGACTTTTGACTGCATGTGCGACTCTGCCAGACAACACGGGGTAGATGAAACATTAGTGTTGTGGATTAAAGCAATGCTAATGAATAGAACGTTGGTAGTGGATGCGGATTGTGGCCAATATGTTATGACAGGGGTAAACAGGGGCTGTCCGCAAGGTGGCGTTCTGTCTCCATTGTTATGGTGCATGGTGGTCGACTCTCTGTTGAACACTCTAAATAGTTCTAACGTCTACGCTCAGGCATATGCGGATGATGTCGCCGTACTTTCTGTCGGGCCATGCCTGGCGACGGTCTGTGCTAACGCGCAGGCGGCTCTGGACATGATCGATGAATGGTGTACTAGGAGTGGGCTTTCGGTGAATCCTCTTAAAACTGAGGTTGTTCTTTTTACGAGAAGGAGGATTTTGACCGGTCTGACTCAGCCAGTACTAAAAGGCGTCACCATTCGCATTTCCAATGAAGCCAAATATCTGGGAGTGATTTTAGATAAGAAACTTCATTGGTCCAAACACGTCGAGTCGAAAACATCCAAGGCGCTCTCAGTCTTCTAGCAGTGTAAGGGTGCTTTTGGCAAGACTTGGGGCTTATCACCGAATAAGGTTCTCTGGATCTACACGGCTATGATAAGACCATTCCTCGCATATGCGTCGGTTGTTTGGTGGAAGGGGCTCTCGCGTAAATATGTGGTTGCCTTTTGTGCGAAACTCCAAAGAACGGCTTGTCTCGGCTGCTCGGGAGCTTTCCCGAGTACGCCTGGCTCTGCTCTAGACGCTTTGCTGAACTTACCTCCCCTTGATACTTATATCATGGGTTGCACTATCAAAGCCATCCATCGTCTTAGGCGAGGCGGTTTTTGGTATACTCCACACTGGAACTTTGATGAACTTGCGCGACACTTATCTTACGACTCCTGTCTTATGGATATGCCGTCTGATGCAATGACACCAGAACTCCAGCTGATGCGCAAATTCAGAGTCGACTTTCCTTGTGTCCAGGACTGGCTTCGGTCAGAGTCTGAGCCGGGAATGGAATGTAGTCGTATTTTCACGGACGGTTCCAAAACCAGTCAAGGGTCTGGCGCTGGTGTCTTCGTGGAAGTCGACAACATTAGACTTCACTTCTCGTTAGGCAAATATGCGTCTGTTTTCCAAGCGGAAACTTATGCAATCCTAATGGCCATGAACTATGTTGTGAAAAACAGGTGGAAGGGACGTAGCATTTGTGTCTGTAGTGACAGTCAGGCTGCGCTTAAGGCCTTGCTTAACCCTTTAACCACTTCCAAAATAGTTCGTGAAACCAAAAACTCTTTGAACTCGGTCGCAAGGCTGAATTCTCTGTCTCTTATCTGGGTCCCAGGTCACACTGGGATCTTGGGGAACGAGATCTCCGATGAGATTGCTAGACAAGGCTCAGATGAGGCTTTCTCAGGTCCCGAACCCGCGTTGGGTCTTCCAGCGTCTTCGGTTAGGGCTTCCATTGCTGATTGGGTCTCTCACGAGCACAATTGTGTGTGGCATGACTCTCCAGGTTGCAGGTTGACTAAACGCATGCTCCCGGACGTCTGTAAGAAATCAGCGGCATTCTTGCTGTCTCTCAGCAGAAAAGACTGTAGACAACTTATCGGCGTCTTGACGGGCCACTTCGCTTTTGCCAAGCACCTTAACGTGTTAGGCTTAAGTGACACTACAATCTGCGACGCTTGTGGAGAGAGCGACGACACCGCGGAACATTATCTCTGTGAGTGTCCGGCCTTTGCTCGTATCAGGTGGCAGATCTTCGGTGCGGATGTGGTGAGTGCTGGTACTGTAAGCTCCTCATCACTGAAGTGCTTGCTTGGCTTTCTTCGAAAGTCAAGGAAATTCCAGTAAAATGGGTAAATCAGGGTTTGCTCTCTGACAGTACAATGGACCAGTTGTGTCTGAGTGCTCCAGTCGAGTGTTTCCTATCCCGAAAAAAAAAAAAAAAAAAAAAAAAAAAAATACACACCAATGATCTGAACTGGATCATGGGTGATAACAAAACACGGGCATATTAATCAGAAAATAATGTACTTGCCTACTACCTGTGTAGTGTTTATTTGAAAATTGACTTATTTGCGTTTATAAGTAAAATAGAAGCTTTCTTTTTAAATTCCCTTACAGAAAATGAAAATATTTTTACAATTTCCCGAAACTTGGATGCCATATTCTTCTATTATATTTGCCATATATTAATTTGATATTAATTTTAGATAGATTTTTATTTCGCATATAAATATGTGCAAAGGTGTTACCACACATTTTACATTAGTACAGAGATATGATATTGTATATACCTTTCTGCTGAAACATTATTTTATTTTTATGTAACTGAGGAATACATTAGGAAATATAAATTTAAAATTTGGAGGAAAATGCGACAAAAACCTCCATTGAGACAAAAAAAAAAAAAAAAAATTAAAAATTAAAATATTATATTGCAGTTATTCTACAAATAAATATAAGGGCAATAAATGAACAAGAAAAATAAATGACTCTTTATATAATTAATTAAATAAATACAAAATAAATATATAAATAAATAAATCGATAAATAAATAAATAATAAATAAATAAATAAATAAATAATAAATAAATAAATAAATAATGAATAAATAAATAAATAAATAAATAATAAATAAATAAATAAATAAATAATGAATAAATAAATAAATAATAAATAAATAAATAAATAGGTAAATATATAATAAATAAGTAAGGGAATAAATATATAAATAAAAAATGAATAAATGCATACGGAAATTAATAAATAGACATAATCTGGAACATATAAGTATTGAAACATAAATTTTGACAATTTACATACATACAAGTATAACAAATTTAAGTAAATAAATCATTTACTAAGCGATTATCAGCAAAAACACATTTATTTTTAAATTTCATCATTAGGTTTTGAATTCGCGCAGATATCAGTTCAACATTCGCTCTTTTATGAAGATTCAAAGTTGAGTGGTGCCATGAAAGATCAAGCATCATTTTGAGGAGTTTATTTTGCGACACTTGTAATTTTTTAATGTGGCAATGTGCACAGTATCCCCATACCGGACATCCATACAGGAGTAATGCTTGGAAAACTACTTTGTGTATGATAAGTTTGTTTTGGTTTGAAAGGGCTGATTTTCTGTTTATGAAGGGGTATAACATCTTGGTTGCTATATTAATTTTTTGTAAAGTTCTAGATATATGTTCATTAAATGTTAACCTGGTATCTAGATGTATGCCTAGGTACTTAACACAATTGCTCCAGTTTATTGACGTTCCAGTAATTTGCAATTGGCTGCTCGGAAGATAGCAAGGTTTTCTTTTTCGAGTGAAAAAGATGGCTTGCAATTTGTCTCCGTTCAGCTTAATCTTCCACTTATTGTAATAATTCTCTAATACTTCCATCGCATTACGAAGATTTGTCTCAACGTTGAGAGAAAATTCGTGAACTGAAAGTATTGCAGTATCGTCTGCGAAAATGGCTGCTTCACAATTAACTAAAATTGGAAAATCGGACGTAAATAAATTGTACCTGACTGGAAATAAATGATACTTGAGACGCTACTGTTGACAAGAACTTTAAAAGAACGACCTGACAAAAAACTTTGCACTAACCTGCATAAAAAGATATTAATTTTGAACTAAATGAAAAATAACCAAATTTCGAGAGCCTACTAGTAAAGAAAGTATTCTTATATCAGCAAACTGACTAAATAAAACCGTTAAAGTTATTTTCAAGAAAATTGCAATTTTGAAAAATCGATTGGTAAGGATTTACATTTAATTTTGGGACTATACTGAAATCTCCGGCTTCGTCTTGGGGCATAAGCCCACAGATACCAGACATAAAGTTTGAAGTAAATCGGTTTAGCTGTTTAAGTTGCAAACCGAGGTACAGGTGAACAGACAGATAGACGGACGGACAGAATTGTGAGAACAGCTTTTCGGGTTCCTCTATAATTGTAATATCAATTTTGAATAAAAGATCGAGATTGATCTTTTTAGCGATTGTAGTATTTGCCCTGTAGATACAGGTACAAGTGAAGATGGTTTTTTCAGTCCACCACCGAAATATCGACCCAATTAGGTCTTTGGCAATTATAATTTTACGAAAAAACTTTCAACGACATTTAATTTATCTGTTTCTTACTACAACTAAAATTTTGATGTGTTTTGTCATCCTATGGGCAGCGTCATATTACACAATTTGCTATGAATTATCAAGTTCCCTTCAGCTGCAGCTGATAAGTTTGACAGATTGCCGATTCTTGCCCACTAAAATTTTGTAGGCAAGAATTCATAAGATTTGTCTTGAGGGAAAGTATTTTACTCCCTCACTACCTCTCCTACGAATTTGAGTAAAGGAACGCTATTAGACAAGAATTCGTAAAATTTTTACGAAATTGCAAGTAAAGAAACAGACCTAATGTTTTACACACATATTCCGCTAATTGGTGGTGGAAAATTAGGGCATAACAAGTTGACTGTGGGCGCCGTAGCGCAGTGGTTAGTGTGTCGGACCACTGCGAATGAGGTCCATGTTCGAACGTCTGACAAAAATCCGAGAATATTTGTTGTCACGAGAAATCTTCTCAAATTGCCCTTCGGATACGGCACAATACTGTAGGTCCCTTCCACACATGCGAAAAATATAACGCACACAACACGAGTAGTTACGAGAAGCTACGCCTAGGCATTTAATGAGCTGTTCCGCTGTTTGTCAATAGATGGCTCCAGCAGTAAGTGGTGGTCGATTTTGACATATCCAAAACGTCAAGAACCGAGCTTAGACATATGATAAACAAACAGTTTTGACACATTAATGATTTTGTTTTGGCGTCATATACTTTTGGTTGTGTGAAAATGTCTGATTTTGTGCCAAATAATCGTCATTTGGGAGAAGTGTTGATTTTCTTCTTTCATTCGAAGAAAACGGTGGCTGAAGCGCATCGAGAGCTCCAAAAAGTTTACGGAGATGCTGCTGTAAGTGAAACAATGTGCCGTGATTGGTTCCATCGCTTCAAAGACGATGATTTCGATGTTGACGACCGTCCGCGTGAAGGAAGGCCAAAATCCTTCGAAGACGAAAACTGTTTGTTTACCATATGTCTCAGCTCGGTTGATGACGTTTTGGATATGTTAAAATCGACCACCACTTACTGCTGGAGCCATCTATTGACAAACAGCGAGAACTTAGTTGCGCACCTGGTATATAAAAGGACTATTGAAGCGTTCGGAGATAGCTAGAAATATCCAGTTGTTAGACAATTTTTAATGACTACATGTGCTAACCGATGAACTCGAAGAAGTTACCTAGTAAGGCCTAGCTAGGGTATCTCATTATTCATTATCTCTGTTTCTAAGTAGGAATGGATAAAATCTACAATACACGAGTATATTTTTCTATCACTATTTTAAGGAACTCAAAACAATCGGACTGTAATAACGGCTTTTTCCATGTGTATTTTGAAGAGGTTGAAACATCTGAGGACTTCATTCTTGAGTATCCGAAGATCTTGCATTCCTTGGTGGCACATCAATTTAGTGGCATATCGCGAAATCTCTCCTCACACTCAAGACCTTGTTTAACTTGAAAGGTTGTAACAGAGATTTCATCTCGACCTAATTAGATTTATCTTCTATGCAATCTTCTTGTATAAATACGATATCTAGTTCAAGTACATTTGTTGGACTCTTACATTCAAACGTTTCCTAATCTAGATCAAAGATCATAAGACACTTACCTATTTAACAGTTCTCACTTCAAGTCAAGACTATTATTACTTTAAAGTATCATTATCGACCTCTGGCACGTATAATAATTTTACCATAAAAAATTCCTACCGCATGAAGTGTTTCTCAATCATCATAACTATATTTGCAAGCTTAGCCTAGCCAAGCCACCAGCTTGGCCTTGAAATCGATACGAGTTCAAATATTTAGACTATCAGCCTATCAAGCCATTAGACACACTCATGCAAATATTGTCAACTGACGATAGTGAATACACCGACACCGAGCAAAGAAAAAAAAAAAATAAACACACAAAGAAATGGTGTAATTAAAGACCACGAGTAATTAATATGCTGAATGAGTACTATCCCTGACGGATAAATTATGTAATTATTTTTCGGTTCGGCTAAAACATTAGAAGATACTTTTTGGTTAAACTTACTTTTCATTGCCCACAGATCAAAGTTTTGCAGTCCTTCCAAAAATAATCGAGTATGTCTTCGGCAAGCCGCTGAAGCTGATGGTTGGATTGATGGATCAAAGGGTTTCGCAATAGCCATGAACTTCTCCCCAATCGTTCTTAGGTATTCTGCAATAAAAAATAGAAAGATTCAAATTAATCAATTGGATTGGCAGTTATGTGTTCGTTTGACGTAACAGTCTCACCAAGCTAGGCTTAGAGTTTCATTCATGACCGAAGCAGCACACGCATTTAGGATTTTTTATGACAGATAAAATGAGGAAGACGTTAAGCTTTTCTCAATACAGGGTTCCAACTTAGATTGAACAACCGACCGCGTTCTTGGTAATCGAAGCACGTTCAGAGAACAGATGAACGGATTGGGAAAAGCATTCCCAATTCGGTAGACTCGCCCATAAATTATTAAAATATTTTTGCATACATTTTGTGCGGTTTTTTAGGCTTGAGGTTTGCTTTTGAACATGTATCCGGGCGGAATAATTTTATTACAGTGTAAATGTGGTGGAGTTTTGCTACTTCATTACGCATGCTGCAGCAAGATTATCTACTGGTGCTTATGAGAATTTTATTGGGTTTTTTAGAATGACGTTAGTAGGTACATGGACAACGTGATCAAACGCAGGAGATGTCTTAGTAAAAAAAAGTAGCCTACGTGATTAAATTTTGAGCAAAAAAGAAACTGAAAGCCTTACGTTTTTGGTTTTGATGGTTGTTAGTCTGCTCAAGAGACTATTAGAGCTCTAGTATGAAAATTGTTTAAGTGCAGTATGCCTGAAATATACTCGTATCATCGCTAATAACTTCAGTCCTGCTCTATTATAGAAAACAGATAAAAAGACTGTATTGCTGTGCATATTACAGTCTACATTGGGTTCAAAATAATTTACTGAAATTTTGAAAAACTCAGTCCCAACCAGTACGTCAAGGAAACTTAACCAAACTATGAAGCAAATATGGTTCGATAAGGAATGCATGATAGCTAAAAGTCGTTTAGGTTGCTAAAACTTTTAACGCTGTATTCTTCAAGACACCGTATGGTGCAGTAAATAGGGAGTTTAAGCTCCTTTGCTATGCAAAGAATGTAGATTTTGAATCCATCTTAAGCAATTCTAGATCTTCTGCAGAATTTTGGTAAACCGTCAGGTATTGGTCAAAGAAATGTCATCCCCAAGGTCTTGCAGGCTCCACCGCTAAGGGATTACTTTAATAACCAACACTGTACGAACATCGCCAGACAGTCTACATGCAGCCCCTTTGATCGTTGATGAGTTCCTGGATGCAACGTTCACTCTTCCTGGATGCAACGTTCACTCTACCTGAAGTCCAACAAGCCATCGAAAGATCTAAGATAAATAAGCTTCAGGAAATGCTCGGATCCCCTTAGAGTTGTACAAAAATTGTACTACGGAATTCGTGACAGCCCTCGCATCTAAATTCGGAGCTGAAGATGTTCCAGAAAGTTTCAGGAAAGCCATCATATTACCATCAATATTTGCCCTTGTCATTGCCGATATACATATATAAAAAGAGAAGAAAAAAAAACATATGCCTTCTACATACATATGTGGACTAATCTAAACTTGAAAAAACATTTCGCAGCAAAACTAACAGAGGCCAAATGGGCAATTTCTTTGGTTTGGAGACGCTACTTCCTTGCTTTGAAGCAAAAAATATTTCGTGCTACAGCAACATCTGTCCTTCTTTATGAAGCTGAACTGTGGGGATGTACAGTCTTTGTACCTCAATTTTACAAGCGTATTTTTCGGTTGCCAAGCACTACACCCAACTACATGTTACATGTTGCCACCGCTTTTCTTGGATACTTTGAGGCTACATTTCGATTACATCTAGAAAGTAATGGCAATGAATGAAAGGGGTGGCAATGGTGCAGTGGGTAGTGTGCTTGCTCGTTAACCGATGTGTTTTGGCGATTGTATTGCGATTGATCGGAAAACTACTGACTGCTCAAAACTTGGCTTGGGTCAGTACCGCAACAATCAAGTTCATGATGAAGTGCTAGCTTTACCTCCTAGTGGTGATCCCAGGGCAACTATGTATACGTATAAACCCTTATACGTGTAGGCTAAAATTGAAAGTGCGGGTTGTCTAGGGCCTTGATTCTAGACTAGGTAACGTGGGCCAGCAACCTGCGTTACTGAAAACCGACCGTTACAGAAACCGACACTATGCATCGTATAAGGAATGATTACATGTTGACGGCTTTTGGCTATTGTACCCGGACGAAGACAGGTTTCTGGAATGTAAAGACGCTCCTCGACGCAGGAAGCGAAGGACCTTACAATGCCAGATTCCTTCAATTTGAAAATTCATGCGATATAAACTTGATATTTTGGGGGTGAGCACCAGTCTTCAACGCGCAACACTGTACTGTACACTATTCCGGAAGACCGAAATAGAGTCGGACTACTGCTAACTACAACAGCCCGCATGTGCCTAATTTTCTGGTAGCCTCATGGTGATAGGATTATGACGGCCAGATTCCAGACTAGAGTACGACGCGTCACCATTATACACTGTTATGCCCCAACGAATAGCTCGTCTGAAGATGAGAAGGAGCGCTTCTATAATCACCTAAGCATCGTCTTCAACACAACACTAAATGGATGGGGGATTTGTATGCCAAGGTAGGCAACGACAACAAAGGGCTCAAACATGTAATAGGGAAGCATGGACTAGGCAACCGCAGGGACAACGGCGAAAAGTTTTTGGGTTGGGGAAAATTTGGGGAGAGCTTAGACACATTGCCAGAAACCGTACACGATGGCGCGTAGGCGTAGTAAAGGCCCTAGGGCCCACAAGGGGATACAGGACATAAGTAAAAGTAACCGATGCGTGCATGCTCAAGCCCCAGCGGGGAACAGCAATCATAATTCACCCGAGTATAAAGGAAACAAATTATATCGGAGTTTTTCCAACCACTGCACCAAAGAAAGGTTCCTGCCTGGTAGTACAATGGACCAGAGAGTTGTTGCAATATGTCAGATTCTTTCGTCTTCGGTTTTTTCAGATTAACGCATTAAGTATGGATGAAACAATCAACATTTTGAATGGGCAAAAATGATGGAACGTGTTATACAGTTAGACAGTGAATGCACTTCAATAGTAAGTAAAGATATGTTGTCAGCCTGGTAGACCGCCTTAGTCCAAACCAAATAAGACTTAAGTATAATTTATTTGCAACACATTTTTATAATGAAATAAAAGTCACAAAAACTAAAACAAAACATCGCGTTTACTCGTCTTACTAACTGTGTTTTATTGGGCCTGGGCTAGTACTTTCAAGTAGGTACTTCTGACTCGTTTGTCCGATACACAAGAAAGGAGACCCCCTCAAGAGCCCCAATTATAGAGGCATCAGTCTCCTCAACGTTGCGTAAAATACCTTTTCTGCGATATTTTGTGAACGCCTGAAAGCTTTTATTAACAGCCTGATTGGTCTCTATCAGTGCAGTTTCAGGCCAGGAAAGTTCACCATCGATCAAATCTTCACATTTCGATAGATCGTGGAGAAAACGCAAGAAGTCCAAATCTACACTCATCACCTCGTTTTCAAGGCCGCCCAAACAGCATCTATAGAGAAGTGTTATATAGAGTCATGTCTAGTGTTGACATCCCTGCCAAACTGGTCGTCTGTGTAGAATGACTATGGAGAACGCACGATGCTCTATCAAGGTCGTTATTGACCTCATGAAACCTTTGATGTCGCAAAAGGTTTTAGACAAGGTGTCGCGCTGTCATGTGACTTCTTTAACATTGTATTTGAACAGATTACGCGGAACTCACAACCCAACACCAGAGGCACAATCTATCAAAAGTCTGCACAACTGCTTACATACGCTGACGATATTGACATGATTGGAAGAACGGAGCGGGCTGTCGCCGGTGCGTTTGCAAGCATAGACGCAGAATCGGCCAATATGGGTTTAGTGATAAACGAGAGCGAAACGAAGAAGGAACAATCGACACCAACGAATTGGACAGAACGTAACAGTGGGCAGCTATAACTTCGAGGTTGTAAGGGACTTTGTCTACTTTTGCGCTGCTATTAATTCTGACCATGATATCAGCGCAAATCAAACGAAGAATAACTCTTCTCAATGGTTGTCTTTGAGACTAATAAGGCAATTCAACAGTAAAGCCCGATCTTAAACAACTAAGGAGAATCTATATAAGACCATGGTCATCCCAGTCCTGCTTTACGGTGCTGAAACATGAACTTTATTGAAAGCGGATGAAGATATCCGTGGTCGTTTCGAGACAAAAATTCTTCGTAAGATATTCGGATCTTTTTGCCTTGACGGGTTTTGGACGAGAAGATTCAACAACGAACTATACGAGCTGTACAGTGACATCGACCCAGTCCAAAAACTGTGTATTGGACGTCTGAGATGGCTAGAACATGTAGAGCGGATGGACACCAACGTTCCAGTCCACAGAGTCTTCGAATCTAACCCGGAGGGGACATCGACCAACTTGGAGTGTCCAACAGGAGACAATTAGTTAAAGACCGAGATAAATGGAGAGGATTGTTGGTTGACGCCCAGGTTCACCCTGAACTGTAGCGCCACCTAAGTAAGTAAGTACAATAGTTGCGCCTTAAGCTTTCTGCTAAGTGGCGGATCATCTACGGGGAAATAAAATGAAATTGAGGATAACATTATCAGCTGTTGACAACAAGTGCATTTCATTCAACAATTTTAGTACTTGTCATGCCAAGCATAATAAAATAGTTAATAGTGTTTTGGGGACACCATAAATTCAATTCTTTGAGGAAGAACCAAAGTTTACACAATATGTTAGGCATAACCTTAATAACCCGATGGAATATGTATACGTATATATAGTCTGTTAATGGTGTATTTGAAATTTTTTTTCTAAAACGAGTGTTCACTTAAAAAATCTGTTGTGCAATCAAGAAATCTATAAAAAAAAACTAATTTCAATGCAATGAAAACACTAGTTGAGCTCAAAAATATGCAAAATATATTTTCACCTTTTGAATTTAGTATGTACTTGGCTAATAAATAATCGAAGATCAGGGAATAATTTCTGCATAAATTTTAAGGTGATGGATGAGGTTATTCACTCTGAGATCAAGTCGTATTTGCATTCTATTTCTCACACATTTCCTTACGAATATCTCATAAATCATTCATAAATTCTATTCTAAATATGTGTAAATGACGCATTTAAAAATGTTCTTTAAGTATTTAAAACAAAACGAGTAGAATATTCAGAAGTGTTGCCTGCAGTTTGCATCCTTCAGTCAACCAAGTGCAATGCTATACTAGTCGCATTGATAGACTGACACTATAAATCACACATCATCAATTGGCTGTCAGATGATGATATCATACTATATAACATTAATGTGATATGCATTTTAAGAGATTATGTGAACATATTTTTTTTATTTTTACTAATTTTGATTAACATAGCTTTGGATATTTATATTCAGAAAATTTATTTGTTTTCGAGTTCAATTAATTTTTAACGGGTTCGTTCGTTAACCCCTAGATAGCACTACACTCTATTAAAATGTTCTTTCAGCATTATCTGATCACATCACTACGTTGTCTGCTTGTTAAATTGAACGAAACTGTTCTTGGCTTATTGGATATTATTCATAGTATTATATGGGGCAAATACAGAACTGTCAAAGTTAGCAATATAATATTTTATTCATGCAATGCTGATAGGAAGTTTTCATGTGACTTGAAATAGGATCGAATTCGTAAGCAATTAAATATAATAAATAAGAGACATTTTGAACTTCGTCCTGTAAGTAACCATCAAAATTGGTTACTTACAGGATTTTAAATTTTGTTAACAGTTCGCAAAATACGTTTCAGTACAAGTAGAATTATATTATCTTACTCTGTTGCATGTAAATCATAACAAATCGTCAAATTTATACTTGCAATTCACTTTCGGTATAAAAAACATTTCAACGAGAATCTCCATGCACATTGTCAACAGAGCATTCCGGTTACTGACATAAAAATGCATTCCAATAATGGCTCAATACGCCGGTATAATATTAATTGTTTGCGGCTTGTTGCTCAAAAAATAAAAGTGAAACTGTTCGTAAGTAAAATTGCAATGCTTCTTGTCGTACATACTCATCGATTGTTCATTTGAATGTATATCACATCTGACCCTAAACCAGACTCGTTGACGCGTCGCATTCTTCAATTTGACGGTGCAAATATCAGTTGCTTATGTGACGAATGGCTAGTTTCTAAGATATAGAAGACCTTTTTTTTTTTTTTTACAAATTTAGATGACAAGAATTATATAACCTGACTCTTTATTTAACAAAAATATACTTTATCGGTAAATTCGTTACACGTATTTAGCTTACGCGTATCGTATAAGTATGTCTTTGGGAAATTGATCAGCTAACGAAAAATTAAAAACAAACATAACCAGAATAATATGCCCAACGAAGATATTCATTACCGTTATTGACATTGCTGTTAAACTACGGCTATGACTCTTTTGTGTAACAAAGTTGTTATAAAAGAGTCTTTCTTTCGTACATATAGTATCGCGATCAACGACAATTTACGCAAATTAAATCGTGCACGGCACACGCAGCATGCAAAAACAGATCTTCATTAGAGGCTGTGAGATAATAATTTGAGTACAAACTGTGTGCGCTAACTATTAATACTCGTAAAAGTTTGCATTTACGTATGTAGATCTATTGGATTGCATTGACATTTAAAACGAATTTTAATACGTTTTGCATCAATAGACGGGTGGAATGTGAGAACGCGCTATTTACTGACTCAATTATAAGATTTTGTGTAAGGCGGTGGCTGCATCTAGTGTTGCAAGTATATATGGATATATTCGTAGTTCAGTGATTTTTGAGTAAATAATTGCAGACAATTCATGGAGTTTGACGTTCAATTGTGCTGGCATTTGATGTGATAATTAACGGGGTGGGATTGTGAATTGCATTTTGATGTGGGACATTCTATTCTGTCGAGTAACGTGCTACTCAAGACATATTGTAAAGTTTCAGATTATTATCTGACAAGCAGTTTAAGGCTGGGACTTTTGAATCAATAGGCTGCAGCAGCACTTAAATTGAAAGTGTAAAGACCAGGCTAACAAACAATGTTCGGAACGATGATATCAGTTTAAATATTTTTTTTTTCACGTGAGTTTATTTAACGTTGTTATGTGTTTGTCGACCATTTAACTCTTGGATGTCAGTTTTATTTGTTCTGTAGTGATCCAGGGGATTTTTTTTCTCTGTTGATAAGACATGATTCATTTTTACATCCCACCCTAAAATGCCTATATGCACGCACATATTTATGTACGCATCGCTCTCTTGCTGCAAGAGTGTAAAAAAAATAATATAAAAAAATATTCCGCACAACAACTCTTCAAGTGGCTGGGCCTAGCTTCTCGCAACCACTCGTGTTGTGTGCGTTAAATTTTTTCACACAAATGGAAGGGACCTACAGTTTTGTGCCGTATCCGAAGGGTAATTTGTTTTTGAGAAGACGTTCGCGAGAGGTGGGATTGTGAAAAAACTTGTTCGTGTTTTCTGGGATTCGAACATGGAACCTCATGCGCAGTGGTCCGACATACTAACCACCGCGCCACTGCGTCCGCAAAACTATTGTAACTCAAAAATTACGATTTTCCTGATTTGGACAAAATACAATTCTAAAAAGTGTATTAATCTAGCTTTATTATTTCCCCCGTAATTAGAGCGGTGATTTATGTATTTTCAGCCAAACATATTGTAATATTAGTATTACTAGCGTGTTTGATTTGTTTTTTTAAATCTGCCCACAACCGAGCAGTAGGTATGGCAAATATACTTGTACATATCTAATTTACAGCGGACCACGTGAAAACGAGCACGATGACAGAACAACAACGATCGAAGCTATAAAATCAGAATTGCAACATAGGTGGAATATCACAACCAAGGGGCGATTGACATACAAATTGATCCTCGAAGTCGATGAATGGATTGGCAGAAAGCACGGGGAGGTAAACTACTACCCTACTACCTAACACAATTTCTATCGGGCACGGATGCTTCCGGGAGTATCTCTACAAGTGAAGCACACGGATGACCCATTCTGCCAGCATTGTGAAGGAAAAGTGCAGAACGCGGAGCATGCACTGATGGAATGTTAAAATTATATAAGAGCTAGGAACATCCTAGAAAGAGCAATTGGCGGCCAAGTGACCCCAAGAAGCCTGATCTCATTTCTGCTGGCGAGAATCGAAGGCTGGGAAACTGCAAAAGAAGTACTCACGAGTATGATGCAGCAACTTCGCGTAGCAACGGAAGCGCGAGAAACGAAGATCCTGCCAAATCTGGTAGCTACAACAGAAGTGACAAAATGTCAAACAGCCAGGGGCAGCCTGCAAAGGAATGCCTTGATTGGCAGTGCCGGAGGGGAGCAACAGGTCAGAGAAACAGGACGAGCTTTCTTTAGCACGTAACCATGCAGGAGCATGGAGTCGGGCATAACTCGTAGCACGGGCTACAAAGGATTTTTACCCCTACCCGCGCATCAAAAGAAAAAAAAATCTATGTTTACAAATTTAGTTTTCCTTAAATAACGTCTCTTGGCTTTCAGAGCTATTTACGATGATAGCAAAGCTTCTTCTTGAAAAATTAATCAGAATTTGCAAATTCCGATTACAAACACTGTCAGTCTTTCTCCGAAAAAAAGAAGAAATTATGAAAATCATTTTTCTTGAAAATCGATAACCAGAAGCAAGGTCTTATTCAATTTGAATAAATATTTTGCGTCTACCATGCTGTTTTTGATAGCGATGAATTGGAAGTTAAGGGATAGCGTATCGTGTTGCATCAATCCTAGGCAGATTGTACATAAATCCTGTGTATTTTTTGTATTCATGATTGAATTCAATCCGGAAGCCTTTGAGACTGTTAAAAGGATATTTTCAGAACCTGTTAGATTTTCAACTGTTTTATCACAACAGTTAAGTAAGTTAAGTAAGTGCTAATCTCTTGTATTACATTCGCTTACTGCAGCGAAGCTATAACCATATACTCTTGCAACATGATACTATGTCATAGACGACTTTGAAGGAAGTTTTAAAAAGCTTTTAACTTCCTTGTACATTTTTCGGCAGTACGTCTAACTAACATTCATGGAGTACAAAGGTCTTATTTTTACCAGGCTCATAGTTATTCAAATTGCTTGTCCATCTAACGGCTTACAACCTTTAAAGACGCCGCCAGAGAATATAGAAAAACAAAAAAGAGAACCGACTGCTTGTAAAAAAGAACAAACCCGTGTAACACTCAGCATTTTAATTGCATGAACATTATCGTTGAACATCAGAAAAATAAAATGAAATGTGTGTAGGTACTTCACCTGGAATAACACCTAAAAGGATATTAACCCGCAACCTTTTTTTAGAAAATAACTTCAATAAATTAGCATAACAATTCAGCTCGGGTTTCACCTCCTGAATACCAATTTTCGCCCAGGGAAATCCGATAATTCAGCTAGCAGCTCGTGTACGATGTACCTTCGCACTTCATTTGTTTAAAGCCTTAGACCTATGTAGACTGAAGGTATTATCCAACAATATAAAATAGTTAACAATGGACTATTATGCCGAGTAACATTGAGACTAAATTATTTAAAAAAGAATTAGCATAACCGCGAGGAGATTCTTTAGGAAATGTTTAGAACTTTAACAAAAGCTGAGTGCTAAATACTCGTATTGTAGATGGGTGATTTTTTGCAAAAAATGTTTTGTATGCAGTAGACGAAAATTTATTACCACATTTCTTTCGCATGCACTGCAAATTCTTGGGGTAATAAATAAATATTCAGCTGTGAATATTTGCAAAGTATCATACATGACGTCCGTTTCTTCTGCATAGATATCAAATTTTAAGTAATGTATGTCAAAGTGACAGTTGAATGAATTGTCAGCATAATTTTCCAAAATTGGGACTCTGTCAAATTTATGGAGGTTTGTCGCAAGAGTTTATTGTCATCGACGACGTCAACTACTCATCGAATAACCACTACTGGCAATGGCTACATGTACATAAATGAAATTGTATATAATGCTGTGGTTGCATTACAAATTTTCGTTACCTCTTTGGCGAATAAAATATGTAGGCCAATGTTATTGGCCATATTTTAGCCTGAGTTCTTTTGTGGCAAGACACATGCTTGGCAGGTGGTGACACGTGGGGATATCCACAATTATTAGTATAATTTATTGTGCACTGTTTATGTACAAACCTACGAAATGCATAATAAAAATCGAGAAGGATGTGCATTCAACGGAATAGATTGAAAGACTAGTATAACCACAAGAGCACCTTGATAAACACATGCAAGGAGATAGTAGTTTACAACAAGATCAACTGCAATAATGTAGTTGAGATCCTGTCACTTTTCGTCGGAATAAGGTCGTTAACATGTCACTGGCCCACTGGGTTCCACTAAACAAATAGCAACTGTAGACTTGTATCAATCGTTGTCAGTGCAGTATAAATATTTGACAAAGGAAAGCACCATTGATTACTACCTGGCTTAAGGCATGTAACCTCAACGTAACCTGATTTTAATTTTTAAATACGATACTACAAGGACCCCAAAGTTGGGCGCCACTCTCATAAGCTGGTTGAAGACAAAAAAGGAACTTCTTTAAAACATGTATGTATGTATACATATACCCGTATGTATGTATGTATGTACAGATATGTGGTTACTCCTGGTCACTAAAACAGAAGAAAGTCTTCAACAATATGGATTTTGTAAAGCGCGATCATCAATAGATGCTATTGGGTGGTGCTAACGGCCAAGCAAGCGATACAAGGTTCTAGCTGGAGGTGGGGACGTAAAAAATATTGCGGAGTAAAAAACGCATTCAATACAACAAAAAGGGGATATATACTTCGAATAATAGAAAACTACGTCCACGAAAGGGTGCTATTATATGATACTGACATAAGGATACAGAAGTACTCCGTAACCGCTGGCATTTCACATGGTTCCGCTCTCGGACCGGTTCTCTGGAACATAATGTACGATGGCATACTGAGGCTGAGAGTCCCCGATGGAGTTCAACTCATAGATTTTGCCGATGACATTGCGATATTTACCCCGTTTATATGCAGAGTCGAGGAGTCGAGTCAGGTTCGAGTCCAGATTTCGATCTGAGTATTTCTACACACCGAGCCGAATGGTTGAAAAGTCCAAATGTGGTCGAACTGACAGATGTGTATAGCAGGCACTCTGGTTTCGATTGTGTTAGTGTTGTGTTTAGTTCTAGTTTTTGCATTTAATAAATATGAAATAACTGAACACACAACCTTACCCGCAGCTAACCATTAACTCAATCAAACAAAGCAATTTCCCATCCCAGCTCTGTTAGCTGAGTTGAGTCGAGTCGAACCCATTCGGACTCGAACTGCGTTTATATGAATTTGGAACCGGTTTGGAATCAGTTCCGACTCTGCATATAAACGGGGTAATTGGTTACGGCGAAATATTTAGATGAGCTAGAACTGAACGCAAACGAAACCGTCGATTCTGTTAAACAATGGCTAGAGTCAAAGCAAACATGGAGTACATATGAAAGAAGGCATCAAATGTATACACAGCGCTTTCAAGAATGCTGCCAAATGTTGGGGGTCCAAGAAGCATCAGGAAAATACTGCTGTCTAGAATCGTGAGCTCAATATTGCCCCACGCATCTCCAATCTGATCGGAGGCGCTAAGAGTTAAGCGGAATCGGCTGCGGATTAATAATCTCTACAGACTTACCGCACTACGAGTCATATCAGCTTATAGGACTATATTGGATGAAGCGGCGTACGTCATGGTGGGCATGATCCCCATAGATATCCTGGCTGATGAAGCAAGGCGAATTCGGGATCGAATTATTGGAAACCCGAACTCTACTGAATTAAGAAAACAAGAAGGGCAACATCAAAAAGGATGTGACGACAAAGATGGGACGCCTCACACAAGGGAAGGTGGACACACAGAATTATACCGAGAATATAATCATGGATAAATAGAAGCCATGGAGAGGTAAACTACCAATTGACGCAATTTTATCAGGTCATGGTGGGTATCGCTGATACCTTCATCGCTTTAGACTCGACGACTCGCCAGAATGCCCAGTATGTCCGGGATGTGGCGAAGACCCAGAACATGTTGCTTTTAACTGCCCAAGGTTTCACGGGAGAAAACGAAGACTGGATAGTGAATTAAATACCACACTTGATGCTACTAATAGCGGAGATGATAAAATCGGTGGGTAATTGCGAGGCAGTCTCCGCACTAGTAACTCAAATACAAATCGAGTTCAGACAGGCGGAAAGCCAAAGAAGAGTGCAAACACAAACACTGACGGCCGCATAACGTGGAGAATCCGCCCCGTGAAGTAATACCTGACGGTGGTCCTGCGGGGTGAGGTCTGAGCTAGCGGAGGTAAGGTTTAGTCATTAAGAATCTGACACTACCGTATAACTTGGAACGCAGTGCCTATGTAAGGTTCGCCATCCGCTTACAAAAAAAAAACATATGAATGGCGGTTGCCTCATCTTGCTTGGATCAGCTACGTCTCACGAGTTCAAAAGTGCAACATATTTGAACTACTATAAGAATGGTAGGAAACAGGAAATGTTTTGGATATTTGATTTGATTTTGAAAAAAATATTTTTTTCATCTTTACAGCTCATCCTCATTAAAGATCAGCAATGATACTACGATGACAGCTAATGATAAATTCACTCTTTTATAGTATGCTACGGTTCTATACTTTTCATGTAATAACAAAATTACAACTGAACTATATGTAGTACTAATTTGCCACATTGTGATAATTTATTTTTTGTTCCAGTTGTACCAACGTTTTCATAGCTTTAAGTAGGAGCCAGTTTGAGCAGAAGCTTCATTCAAGTATACATTGCTTTCTGAAAAAAAGTTTAATATTTACGTACTACATACTACATACATATTTATTTCTATTCACATCACCCGATAAGTTTTATGTTCTAGTTTTGTATTTCATATTTACTAATTTTAATTTACTATAAAAAAAAGTTATAAAATCTTTGTGTCATTATGGCTATTATTAATCTTACAGCATGCCCCGTATAAATTTCAATATTTCAGGGTAGTTTGTTAGAGTTAAATTATGTTATTACTTAGGTGGAGCTTACTTATCTATAAAATAAGAGAAACACTTTCAAAACATTAGATTTTTATTATCTAGTGCTAAGATTCTGGTGAGATTATAGTCGGTTAACCACAGATCGAAATGAGCTATTTAATCAAATTGTTTCAAACAATCGACTTGAATTAATATTCGGTTCTGTCATATATCAGAATAGAAAGAATCGTGTGAAACAAAACGTAATGAGGATTAGATTTGCTCCAGAAGTGTTTTCATACTTTTGTTGATTTTTGTTTTAATCTGACAGGCTTTGAGAATGTAAAAACAAAAAATATTAAAAACTTATAATACATAAAAAAAAAAAAAAAAAGAAGAAGAAACAATCAAACAAACCTTCTATGTCAGGTGCTATTTAATTTACAAGTGCAACTTACACAAGCTATTTCGATCTAGTTTTCTTTTTAAGTGCACTTGAACGCAACTTACTCAATCGAAAATTTGTATATTTGTTATCAACTGCTGAGAACTTAACAGTCTTCGCTGCATAAGCAGGAAACAATTCAATAAAGCCAAACGAACAAGGCTACCACTGGACTGGGAGATCTACAAAGAAAGTCTGAAGAACTTCAAAATAGAGGTTCGGAAAGCTAGACGCAGATCCTGGCGCGGTTTTTGTCAGAGTATTGACAACACGTCTCAATCCTCTAGACTGCGAAAAGTCCTCTCCAAAACACCAACTATACCTAGTGTCCTCATGAATCCCAATGGATCCTGGGCGGAATCGGACGAAGCATCGCTCAACCTGCTCATGGACACTCACTTCCCCGGCTGCACGCCTACCCCCAACGATGCTCGCCCACAGGCACCTCCTCATCTTATCAGGGAAGATAAGCTGAAATGGACAGTAAACAGTTTCGAACCATTCAAATCCCCGGGACCGGATGATATTTTTCCGGCCCAGATTCAGACGGCCTTCAGTATAGTATGGCAGTATCTCTCCTGTATACTGAAGGCTTGTCTTGAGCTCGGAACAACACCAACTGCCTGGACCGAGGTAAGAGTGGTCTTTATACCCAAAGCAGGCAAGACATCGCACACCCTCCCAAAGGACCTTAGACCTATTAATCTAACATCCTTCCTTCTCAAGATTCTGGAAAGAATCCTGGACCTACATATCAAGGCCACTATTGATAGCACCCTACTATCCACGTCACAGCACGCCTACCAAAAAGGTAAGTCTGTCGAAACGGCTTTGCACTCCATCATTCACCCTATCGATCACTCAACCAAAGAGTTCACCCTAGTGTCATTTCTAGACATAGAGGGAGCCTTCAACAACGTTGAAACAAATTCGAGTACCAGTGCCTTACGTAGGCTCAACATCTGCGAACCCATCTGTTGTCTCATTGAACACATTCTAAAGAACAGGGTAATAACAGCATCCTTCGGAAGTAGTACTGTCAAGCGACATGCACATCGAGGCACCCCTCAAGGCGGTGTACTGTCTCCACTATTGTGGAATTTGGTGCTCAACGAGGCCCTTCTAATGATCGAAAAAACTGGATGCAATGTTATTGCCTATGCAGATGATGTCGCCATTCTAACAACAGGCAAATAACCGCAGACGCTGGCCGATGTCATGCAGTCTGCTCTCAATGAACTGCTCAGATGGACCTCTCCGTTTACTCGACGAAGACCGAGCTAGTTCTATTCACAAGAAAACACAAGCTACCTGACTTCACTCCGCCCAAGATAAGGGGATCCACCCTCAAGCTTTCAAATAGTGCTAGCTATTTAGGCCTAAAGCTTGACCGCAAGCTAATTTGGAAGGAGAATGTCGTCGAATGGGCCAGGAAATCGCTGGCCGCTCTATACATCTGCAAGAAAGCAGTAGGCTCCACCTGGGGCCTTAAACCAAGCATCATGCACTGGCTATACACGTCGGTCATTAAACCGATTCTCATGTATGGAGTATTGGTATGGTGGCCCGCCTTGGAGAAGAAATCCAACCTATCCGTAATGGAAAAAACTCAGCGAGTTGCATGTCTCAGTATTACCGGTGCACTGAGAACTTCTCCCACAGCAGCGCTCCAAACCATGCTCCACCTGCTTCCGATTGACATCGTCAGTAAGCAATTGGCTGTCAGCTCGGCAATAAGACTGAGAGGCTCCAGGCAGTGGAAGGAGCAACACAAGGGACATGCCAATATACTTTTGATGCACCGTCATCTTCCCAATTCCACTGACTATCTGCCCACTGAATATGATTTTGACAAGGGCTGCACGCACTCGATACCGGACAGAAGTGAGTGGACGCAAGGCAATGTCCTTTACAACGAATCGCTGTCAATCTTCACGGACGGGTCCAAAACCAAGGATGGAGTCGGTGCCGGAATTTTCTCGGAAGATCTGGACATACACCTCTCCTTTAACCTTCCAGACTACTGCAGCGTTTTTCAAGCCGAAATCACCGCAGTTCGCAAAGCTGCTGACTGGCTGGCGGCTAGCACATTATCAACACCTGATATTGTTATTTATGTCGACAGTCAGGCAGCCATCAAATCCCTCGCACCCAGCACTACGAGATCTAAGACAGTGAAAGACTGTCGCATATCTCTTAACGAGATAGCTGGTCAGTACAACCTCACCCTTTGCTGGGTACCAGGTCACTGTGACATACCGGGGAATTGTGCAGCCGACGAACTAGCACGACAAGCCTCCTCTGGTACAGATAGCATAAGCATTACCGACATCGAAGCGCCAACGTCGTATGTTAAGTACCTCATTCAAATTGATGCCGAGAAAGTAGCCAATCATCGATGGCAACATCTAGACCAATGTCATACCGCCAGACAGCTCTGGCCGATACTCAATAAATCCAGGTCCATCGGACTCTTGAAGCACAAGAGAGGAACCCTCTCAAAAATAACAAATGTCCTCACTGGACACTGCGTCATAGGAAGACATGCCCAAAGATTAGGTATCCCTCATAACAACTTCTGCAGAAGCTGCAGAGATGAAGAGGAAGAAGAGACCATCAGTCATCTCCTGTGCGCCTGTCCTGCGCTCGCCAACATCAGGAAGGCCACTCTGGGTGAATACTTCTACAATGATCTTAATGATCTCGGCAACGCCTGCACGGCTAAAATTCTAGACTTCATTCAACGAAGCAAATGGTTCCAAGAGTAAGAGAGCTTTACACATCGGCAGTACAATGGACCTACTTTCTGGTCTAAGTACATCCTCATCGAGGGCCGATCCTAACCTAACCTAACCTAACCTATCACCTGCTGAACTAACTTACAAAATCAAATGAATGTCCATCTTAGTAGGTATTAAAATAATTTCTAAGCAATGCGGACATTTTTCCCTATATGTATATCCGTACTCGTATGTATTATACATAATGTGAGTTATCTATTGGGTCCTGATTGAGCACTGTGTAAGTTGTATTAATGATGATCTTTAGAATATTCTTGAATAGCATATACTACTGGTTCGGAAGTATTTTGCTCATTCAAACGGTTGTACAATATTCGTTTTTTTTTTACTTTTGTAGCTTGTAGGGAATCAATAGAAAAGAAGTAAAAGTTGAAAGCAGTTATGATCTGTCGTCGGATAATACACCCGTAATCCTAACGGTCAACGGCATGTCAATAGAACAGATAAAAAGCGTAAGACTTACCAACAAAAGACCGAACTGGAGTAAATTTAAAGAGTTAATCGAAAGATTTATTAACCTTAGATCTCCATTGGTTACAACAAACCATATTGGCATCGAAGTGGAACAATTCATTGCCGATGTACAACAGGCAGCAGAAGATAGTACACCGACTTATCAAAAAAAAAACAAACATCGGTAAAATATCCCATAGAAATTAGGGAACTAATATTAGAAAAGGGAAGAGCTCGCAGGAAATGGCAAATGACAAGATATCCTGGCGACAAAACTATATTTAATAGACTAAATAACAAACTTAAAAAAAGTATCGATGAATTTAAAAATAGATCTTTAAATAAATACCTTTGTAAATTAACCGCTGACAAAGTCACAAACTACTCCCTTTGGAAGGCTGCCAAACATTTAAAGAGACCTCAAGCGCAAGATCACCCGTTAAAAACATCTGATGGGAAATGGATCGGCGACTCAAAAGAAAAGGTCAAACTTTTTTCGGAGCACCTGACAAATGTTTTAAAGCTTTTCCACCTATCATGGCAAACGAACGTCTCTGATAGAGCAGATGAAGACGTAATTGCTTATGTTTCGCTAAGAGAGATCAATACACGCATTCATAAACTATCTAATTAAAAATCTCTAGGTTATGATTTTATAACTGCCCAAATCCATAAAGAGTTACCCTTAAAAGCATTGTTAAAAATCAAGCTTATAATAAATGCCTGTTTTAAACAAAGATATGTCCCACTTCATAGGCGAACCCCACAGGCGGATCAGTAGAAATGCGGTGAAGTGGAAGGGTTGTCATTCCTTATTTTCGGATCATAACCTAGCTGATAAAAAAAAAAAAAAACGGAAGAAGAAGAAGATGTCCCACTTCACTTGAAGATAGCAAAAATTATTGTTATATCACTGCGCGTGAGGTTCCAAGTTCGACTCCCAGAAAACACCAACAAGTTTTTTTACGATCCCACCTCTTGCGAACGTCTGACAAACATCCGAGAGTATTGTTGTCTCGAAAAAGCTTCTCAAATCAAATTGCCTTTCGGATACGGCACTAAACTGTAGGTCCCTTCCATTCGTGTGAGAAATATAACGCGCACAACATGAGTGGTTGCGAGAAGCTAGGCCCTGGCACTTAAAGAGCTGTTGCCCCAAATATTTTTTTTTTAAACAAGGTAAACCTCTATGAGGTATAGAGGTCAATCTCACTTTTACCAGTATTATCAAAACTTTTCGAGAAACTGCTTCTTAAAAGACTAGACAACATCATAGAGCCAAAAAGGCTTATTCCCACCCACCAGTTCGGGTTTAGAAATAAACATTCGACGGCAAACCAAGTGCATTGTATAGCTAATGTTATAGAAAAAGCAGTAGGACAAAAAAAAGTTTGTTCTACAATATTCTTAGACGTTGCACAGGCTTTTGATAAATTTTGACATAAGGGTTTAGAGTATAAACTTCATAGGGTCTTACCTAGACAATACTATGAGATGCTTAAATCTTATATAGCAAATAGATTCTTTAGAGTTCACTATGGTTCAGCGTAGTCTGAACTTAAAGAAATTCGAGCAGGTGTTCCACAGGGAAGTGTTCTAGGGCCCACTTTATATTTATTATATACTAGGGATATACCACATGGGCGCCGTGGCGTAAGTGGTTAGTGTGTCGGATCACTACGCATGAGGTTCCAAGTTCGAATCCCAGAAAAACACCAAAAAGTTTTTTCACGGTCCCACCTCTCGCGAGCGTCTGACAAGCATCCGAGAGTATTGTTGTCACGAAAAAGCTTCCCAAATCGCCGTTCGGATACGGCATTAAACTGTAGGTCCCTTCCATTCGTGTGAAAAATATAACGCACACAACATGAGTGGTTGCGAGAAGCTAGGTCCTGGCACTCAAAGAGCTGTTGCGCTAAATATTTATTTATTTATTTATGATATACCACATGCGAATGACACGATGATAGCCACATTCGCAGACGACACTGCTGTTCTATCATCTGATGGATGCGTAGCTGAAGCAACTGAAAAGCTTCAAAATTCAGTTAACCAGATATAAAATTGGACGTAACGTTGGCGAATTAAACTTAATGAGTCAAAGTCCACCCATATCAATTTTACAAACAAAAAAATAACAAATCTTCCTGTAATTATTAATAATCAAGTAGTTCCTTATTCTAACACAGCTAAGTATCTAGGCATGAATCTGGATGCTAAACTGAAATAAAAGGAACAAGTGAAAAAGAAAGTAGAATAGCTAAATATTAGATATAGAAAGCTTTATTGGTTGTTAGGATATAATTCAGAAGTGTACATTGAGAATAAAATCTTAATATATAATCAGATACTAAGACCTGTTTGGACATATGGTATCCAATTATGGGGTTGTACAAAGAAAACAAATGTACAAATAATACAAACATTTCAAAACAAAGTCCTTCGGGGAAAAGTAAATGCCCCATGGTATATAAGAAATAATGACTTGCATCGTGATTTGCAGATTGATCATGTGACGGAAGTAATTAAAAAGAACGCAATCCGTCACAACGAGCGTCTGCAGATGCATATTAATCCTGAGTTAGAAGACGTCTTAAATGTACGATATAATATTCGCAGATTAAGAAGAACTAAACCTCATGAACTTATAATCTGACAATTATGAGAACCCGTATTTAATTTATAATACCTTCTCAAACGCAACTGAACGTTGAAACTAAAATCATTTGTCGATCTTTCTCTGATCGGTCATGATTAAGGAGGTGTTTTAAGTGCGGTTAGAGTCCCAAACTACTCTGGGTTTCTAACCCACAGTGTCTTTCGAGATTTCCACCTTCATTAAAAAAAAAACAAAAACTTTTGTAGCTTTGTATTTAAAAATAAAGTGTACGACTGAATTGCACGTCCTTGCATCTACTCTGCTATTTCATTCCAAATTATTTAAATTTATAATTTAAGCAAAACCATTCAAATGTGTTTTGGGGTAAGACAGACAAAATGAGGAGACTCACTTTGCGGAGCTCTTCTTTAGTATAAATATCATGACTGATCAAAATCTCGACTTCGACAATTTTAACAAAACTAATACCTGTAGTCGAAAATTCCACTCAATTATCAATGTACTTGTATTCATGTATTTCCTTATGTATTCAAATACTATTCACTGTATTAATCTGTTTTAAATGTATTATTTACTATCGTATGATGCAACCGCAACAACAGTTCATTCTTTGTATAAACTTGTCAACCAGACATAAAGAAGTTGAGTTCTAAGTCAACTGTTGAACAGACGACACTCTCTTTTTATTTCACCCGCTTTGCCCTCCTACATACCTGACCTTAAAAGTGAAAGTATAATAAAGCATGTGATCGGATCACATGTACTTGCATCTTCATATCACACGTTGTTCGTTTACCATTATGTATACAGATTCGAAAAGAAGGACTTCGTAAAAAAGAATTTTTTTTTCCTAAATTTGATCAAGAGCAACATTACGAGTAAAAAGAAAAATTGTTTCAAAATTAGTACGCCATGGTAATGCGTAGCTTAGATATTCATTTTGAGCCAAATCGCATTTAGAAAGAAAGCTTTAAAATCTTATTTTCTTAAGAGACGTTTAAGGGGAAATCAATTTTTGTTTTTCAAAATCGGCTTTGAATAAAGTCCCTTTAATTTTGGGGTAAGACTGAAAATTCCGATTTCGATCCTAATAGTGACTACAGTGACATTTCATAAAGTTTGAAGTAAATCCGTCCAGCCATTTACATAGGCTGACGGACAGACAGACAGACAGACAAAATTGGCGGACCCACTTTTTTGAGTTTCTACATAACCGAGTAGGTCCCTTCCATTCGTGTGAAAAATATAACGCACACAACATGAGTGGCTGCGAGAAGCTAGGCCCTGGCACTTAAAAGGCTGTTGCGCCAAATATTTATTTATTTTTTACATAACCAAGCTTGACGAAAATCTCGAAATCGAAAATTTTCATGAAAACAATACTAAAAATAAGAATGGCTCCCTCCTACTCATTTGACTCATCGTCGCTATTCATTTCTAGCATTCTGACGTCAATTCTTCATTAACGATGTTCGTTTATGGAACTTATTATCAAGTTCTATTAGAAGTAAATACAAATAATAATAAAATTAGATAAAAATTTGACGCTTATTATAAGTACATAAAAGATTGATTAGTCTTCTGAGTATTTTTATTCTTTATAAATTGTACGAGTGTAATATTATTGTACAGTTTTACAGCTTACCTATAGCTCTAAAGATATTGTAACTTACTTTAATAGTAAACAAATTAAAATTTAACTAAAGTTGAACAGGGAATTTACATGTTCCATTTCTAGTCTAACACTAGCTAGAACAGCTAAATCGACTGCACCGATTAGCCTGTGTCGGCATTACCGGGCAATGAAAACATGTCCGACGGCAGCACTAGGTACAATACTCAATCTCACGCCGCTGCATCTCACAGTGCAGACAGAAGCTATGCTAAGTGCTCTTAGGCTACCTCAGATACAAAAACTGAGACCCGGCGATTTACAGGCCATCCGAGCATTCTTGAAAATGTCCAAAACAACCCAATCTTCAAGATTCCAGATACGATGCTGAAGAGATTTCGGTTCTCCTGGAAATTCGAAGTGGTCATTAGGGACCGTCTAGAATGGAGAAACAAAGGTCTCAAGACAACACCCAAGGCAGAAATCTGGTACACAGATGGCTCCAAATTGGAAAATGACAGCTAAATCACCTACCATCTTCCAAGCAGAAGTCCATGCGATAGAACTTTGTATTCGAGAATGCCTGTGGAGAAACACTACCGGAACTCATATCTTTATCTATTCAGACAGCCAAGCAGCGCTATGGGCCCTTAATTCCTATACGGTAGGGTCAAAGCTCATGTGGGACTGTCTCGACCTCCTTGATAGCCTCGCATCCACAAATCAGGTTACCGTAGCATGGATTCCTGGACACGACGATTTTGAGGGGAACGAACGAGCAGACTCTGGCGACGAGAGGCGCTGGGCGTCCACTCATCGGGCCTAAGCCCTACTTCGGAGTATCGCCCAGTGATATCCACTCCACAGTAACAAAATGGGAAGCTAAAGGACTCGCCGAACACTGGGCCAACCCAAAGGGCCTAAGACAATCGAAAAAGTTCATAAATCCCAACAGAAATAGAGTCAGCAAGCTATTTGAACTAAGCAAAGACGATTTGCGAACTCGAACTGGCATGTGCAGACTCTGCGGGGAACAAAGAGAAACAGCAGAGCAAATTATTTGTGAATGCCCAGGGGCCGAAAAGAAACGATTACTCCATCTAACGCGAGTCTCGAGCCCAGCGGATACCTGGAACATGGAACCCAAGATATTATTGAGGTTTATCAAGAGCCTCAATTTTTAATACTGGTTAACCAATGGGCCAGCGCAATAGATCTTATAGGCCGCAGTGCACTTGGGCACCAATCATCGTATCGTATCGTACATGTTATATTTGCGGTCCAAATGCAGTTGAACATCTCGCATTTCGACTTGAAGACTTTTTTAAGTTTTGCGCCTCCTCCATAAAATCAGCGGCGATTTGTGGAAGCAGAACTATATCTTTCGGCTTAACTTAACTTAAATTATTTATCAACTATATTAACAAATGTAAGACCTAAGAAAATGTTTTATTTTAAAAACTTAGTATATGGGTTTTATATTTATTTGTTGGGGTTTTTTTTTTTTATTAGCCAAGTGCTGTACTTTATTTTTTATTTTTTTTTAAATATAAGAGATTCCGACTAAATAAGGCAGCCATTTATAAAAAAAAAGAAATAATACTAGAAAAGCCTGTTTTGCACTATTTTTTTATTTTTATTTTTTTAATAATTTGCTCGCACTCAACGGGTTGTGAATACCTTTAACATGTTTACACACAGTGCGGGCATAGGCAAGGATAGAGAGAGAGAGAGAGAGAGAGAAAGATTTTGGTGTAGTGGTTCCTAAAGCTCAGTTGTTTACGCTTCAGAGATTCTCCCGGTGTGGCGTCCAGATAACTGGGGAGATTTTTGTTATTTTTTGTCTTTGCTTCTGATTCACAGTAGTTTTTTTCCCGATAACTGATGTCAAGGGCAAATCACCATCAACAGAGCGAACAATTTTACCAGCCGCATGACCAAGCTACTGCCAGTGTTATGCCTTCGCAGTAGTGTTCACACAAGCTTTCGCAAATGATCGGACTGACTTTATATATTTCATGAGAAATAAATAAATGCTTGCTGACATCAGGATTTGAACCATGAAACATTAGCGTGGCAATTGACGACGTTACCACTACACTATTGCCACCCTTCCATTAGAGGCTACCCCGGATTGGGGGGAAACGACGACGATGTTCTGAACAAGATGGTCTGCGACGAGTCGTCGCAGTATTTCTTGATCTTATTGAAGTCACGCTGTAAGAGATACAATGACCTCGTTCTTAGGCCCTGACCTGTACGCGACCAAGTCATCTGCGTAGACTATGGCATGGTGAAGTGAACATATGAGATAGCTTATGTAAATGTAAAAGAGGATTGGCGAATTGACCGCACCCTGCTGCAGAC
This sequence comes from Brachypalpus laphriformis, assembly GCA_945910035.1. Classification (NCBI taxonomy): domain Eukaryota; kingdom Metazoa; phylum Arthropoda; class Insecta; order Diptera; family Syrphidae; genus Brachypalpus; species Brachypalpus laphriformis. The sequence continues at coordinate 45,318,844 of OX246753.1, forward strand.
CATTTTTAACTTTAAAAGTTCCACCAGACGTCACATTGCCATTATTCACAATGAACCTCTTACTGGTGAGCATATCATAAAGTATGAACAACAGTTGTTTGCTTATGTCCAGCCTGTTCATCTTGTAGAAGAGTCCCTCTAACCATATGGTACCACAGGCTTTTTCCAAGTCAACCAGGCAGGCACCCGTGCTTTGCTTCTTGCTTTTATTCCATTGGATATTGGATACCAGTTTAGATGCGGCATATTTATATGGTATCATGCCCCGCATTAAAACCGAATTGATTATCCGGAATTATGTGCATGTCCCCAACCCACTAAGTCACTTTTCGAATACTTTGCTGACGTTCAGAAGAAGACTTATTGACCGGAGATTCCACGGATTAGAGCTGTATTTATATACATTTTTAATTTTTTGAATGGGCTGCACCACTGGAATGTGACTGTTAATTCGACTGAATATGTAAAGATGTTGCAGGAATATTTCGCACAAGAATTTGAAGGTTAAAATAAAAGAACCTGGTTGCAGCAGCATGGAGCCATCTGCCATACCACAAACGTGTCCATACCTGTGGTGCAAGAAATGTTGTGATTTCCATTACCTTCGAGGACCCCAGATCTTACTCACGGCGGCCGTTTTTTTATGAGGATATCTAAAGAGTCGCGTATAATGTGTTTAACTTATAAGTGTATCAAACACGTAACATGGACATCTTGGGGATATTATTTTTTGCAAGTAAATCCCCAAATGTGTATGATAATTGAAATAAAATCTTCACTTGATAACGAATTTATTATTTTTTGTGTTCAGTTTTTGAAAGTGCAGAACTTAATGGCTCAACCTGTATATGTATCTCAAAAAAAGGATCTTTGATTTGAGTACAGTGCGTTGCTTAAAAAACAACAATTTTTTCCAAAATACTATCCTAATTATCCTCCTGCTAGTGTTGAGCGAACGGAAATTGCTTTTAGTTCTATGCATATTAATTTAAAATCATTTGCAAATAAACTTTTATTAATTTAATTTCTTACCCCTATTATGGTAATGCGGAAGCAAATGCCATTATATCCAAATATTAAGCGAAAGTAATTTGATCGTAAAGAACAGCAACAATGTATCGTAAACTATTTCACAGTTTCGGTATCAATTACATAACTTATTTTTATATCACTTTAAACATTATTTTTGGCATTGAATGAATTTAATTGTTAACCAGTGCTTATTATCATGTTCCACACAAATAATTGTAAATGGTCAAAAAGTCAAGAATAATAACTAACCAATTAAATTTAAAAATTCTACTACAGCAATTGCACATAACAACATATCCGTCATTAAGAACTTTAGTAGCAGTTGCTGACCATGGTTAACAATACATGCCATCTGAGATGGGAGTTACCTCCTGACCTAGAATCTAAACCTAAATGAACCAATAACTGGCAATTTGTCATCATATTAGATGTCTCATTTGTATCGCTCATAATTGCATTTAAATTATCTTAACCAGCTGACAGCTCACTCACTACAGTAGGTCATTTAAATTTTCACTATCGATGGAAAAAAAACCGCGAAAAAAGTATGCACAGATAATTAGATGTTGTGATTAGTGTTCTGAACAAATGTTGTTCGGACAGTTGGGTACGTGCTAATGAAGAGCACTGATGCCCAGACACAAATGCGATCGCTTATCCCAAGCCAATGATAGCGGCGATGTTTTTATTTTTGGATCATGATAAGCATATTGGAAAATTCATTCAGTCGTAGCAGATTCCTCGATACTAATGAAAAAGTAAAACCAGAATTCTAGATACACATGAATGGGCCTGATGAGTCATATAGTTTTCGCTGTCTCGGCGGAAAGTGAAAAGGAAAATGACATTTAATGACTTCGCACAACGTGCAGACAAATTGCAGTTGTTGTTGTTGTTTTTTTTCTATTTAATACCAAAAATATCTAAGAAATGACGCTTTGAGGGGAAAAACTTCGCTACAATGTGCGCAAGTAACTAATGGATGTCGGAGTAGTTCAAATGAAGTGCAACGCTCCCCGAGGCATAGGAACATCTTCGATGAAAATGACGATTTATCATTAGTGACTAAGGGTTTGCAGCTAGTATTTCCCTATGCATTTACTGAAGTAACTGCGCTTATATAAATAATTATCCAACAAGTTTTTTCTTTCTTCTCATTCATCCTCGTGGGTAATTTTCTCAGGAAAATGTGAAATACGCATTCCGTGTCGAAATGAAATAGTCGCAAACCAAAACAGGGATCAAAGCACTAACTGGTTGTTAGACTTAGTTTTACTTTCAAAAAAGAATTCGTGTGATACGATAGGACGTCAGTATCTGATGATTGTGTCGATGGTGTCTGAAAGTCCGAAAACCGGAAAATCCCATTTCTTGTTTTATCAAAACAAACACTTCTTTAGTGGGCATCGTGTCTGTTCATCTGACTGCTAACTGAAAGCTTTGGGATCAACATCACCGATGTGTGTATGCGAAATTGGTCCAATTTTTATTTGAACATTTCTCTATAGCACTGTGTTCAATCATGGTGTAATATCAAATCGGAGTCGTGAGTTTGTGTGGTTTGATTAGGAGTGCATGCATGGCTTGCGGCTTGAGACCAATGCCGGGAATGTTGGTATTTGATTTTCAAATTCAAGCGCTGTTTACTATGGATCAGCTCCCAAAAGGGGAGCAAAATGTAAGAAGTGGGATCATTGAATGAATTGTCAGTTTGGAAAAGAGGTATTCAGCAACTCTGAATAGGAACATGCAGTATCCAAGGCCTGGTCTTGCCGCCAGTGCGTTGTGCGTCCTATATTTTTCGCACGAATGGAATGGATTTAAGACGCTTTTTCATGATAATTGTACCCTCGGTTGATTGAGACATTATTAAGTTAAACGAGTGCATCTTTGGTCGAATCATCGTGAAGAATACCTCCCAATTTTCAGCGGGGTAACATATGGTACAACATGGAAGTTACGTTCCAAGCTAAAAGAATCCACTCGGACCATTACTTGAATTCAAGAATGCAGACCCAATGTTAAATATGGAAATTTTACCATTTGTCTCTAGGCTCTTGATATACATATTCTACAATTGTAAGCGTAGCAGATCATTGACAGTACTGCCAGTAAGCTTCAACTGATATGCCAGGTTTCATCTTACAACCTACCGGAGGTCCTTGCTTGGATGCTGAGTGAAATTGTGTATGTAGCTGAAATTGTGTTTGTTTACTGAGCTGCGTTTCAGAAAAACCATAGGGGCGGTCATCATCTCTACGAGTTGAAATGGAGGTATGAAAACTAAATCCCCCGAAGAGGTATAAAGGGAATGAACAGCTTTAAATCGAGGAGAATCAGGAAAGAAATACTGAATTTTTGTAAAAAAAAAAAAAAACAAAAAAAGTAATCCTATGAATGAAAGTGCGTTTGGAGTCTTCAAGAGAAAAGTAACAATAAGCCCGCCTCTTCAATTCATTTCGAAAGAGACATTAAATCTTCGATAATGTGCACAAGGGGACTTCAATTAACGTGCAGTACTTATGTGGAAACAGCTGGGAAAAGATTGGTGGAGTGTACTATCTGAATTCAAGAAATCACAAGCTCTCTCTCTTGTTTTCTAGAATAAGAAGAACCCATAAGCAGTAAAACCTTAACATAGCCGCATGGAATACACTATGTCACGGATCTTGACGCGCATTTCTTTTCTTAATAGTTATCAATACTTATTATATTCTTACTAAGTAGTGCTGTAGCAAACTATGTATTCGTTACCTAGTAACAGGTATTCCATGAAATCTGAAGTAACGCTCCGTTATTTTCAAATAAGTATCGTTTCTCGCATCTCATTGTTACTTTCGCATTATTCTGTAAATGGATGATGTACTCGTAAATGGAACTTACCGCCGTTCTTCAGATTTATCAAATGATTCATGCAATTACACACATCATGTTGGTTTATCTGTTTGTGAAAGGTTTTTAAACTCTTAACTAATTCTAGAAACTATAATTTTTTTTTAATGAAAAATTCGTCATTGTGTTTAGCGAAATTCTCATTAAACTGCAACGGACAGTGCAGTGGCTGAGTAATTTACAATAACATGACTGAAGTATTGAGAAAACAATGATTGCGCTCCATCGCCGTGCTGCTGTTTTTCTTTGGATAACCATAAGAAATAAGAAATAGAAGAAAACTATGCTCCACAAAGTTGCAGTGGTAAAAAAGACATCGGTGGCATATGCGTAATGTTTGTGGTTAACCTGAAAAATAACATTTTCCCAATCTCAATCAAATTTTATCATGATACTTGTGTCGATTGTGTTATTCTTTCCTTAGTATCTATTGACTGCAATGAAATTAAGTTACTATAATAGTCAAGGATTATAGCTTTTAAGAAACTTAGGTTTTCAACAATAGCTTAGCGTCTTGTGATAAATATTTTTCTTTTGATTTGGTTTTCGTAGAAATCGTTAAAGCTAGAAACTTTAAGGTTTATAAGGTTATTAAGGGATATAATCGGAATTTTTAATAATTAAGTTTATTCCAAAGTAAACGAAGAGGGACACAATTTAAACAAATTTATAAATTTCTCCAAAACTGAATCTTAATCTTAAAATAACGAAATTAAGTATTTTATTTATTGTTTTTGGGCAGCTTAAAAAGTAATAGTGAATAACTCGCGCGAATTTTTCACCATTAATTTATAAGCTGCCCAGAAAATAAGTTTTAAATACTTTATTTTGTTATTTACGATTAAGATTCAGTTTTTCAGAATTTAATTAAGTAGTGTTCTGTACGTACATGCTTTGAATGTGCAACAGAATAAAAATAATAATTGCTTCCATTCACCTAATGGAAGTACACTTAAAGTGCCGTCAACGGCACGTATTGCTTTTGTCATATCCAAGATATTCCATGACAAAGTAGGACATTTTCATTATGACCCATCTTAGTGAGCAATAAGACCTCAATCGATGGGTCAAAAGTCCACACTAATTTCATGTGGACTGTTGGCCCACCCGGGTGGGTTATAACCACCCATGAACTTTAGGTCGATGACCTATGTACATATTCTGTTTCTTACAACTAAAGATTACAATTAAGCACAATAGGTGTTGATGAAACTTTGCAGTGCACCTTGTTGTGTAATTTTGCTTAGTTCAATACCAAGAATCTATGAAATTAGAACAAAGAAATATGACAGACACTGGTTGACAAAGGTTCAAACGGTTGTCCATTTTCTTTGATAACTGAGATCGAAAAGTGCAACTGCCAAATTGTCTAGACTTCAAGATTACAATCAATATTGATGTAGAGAAACTCGAAAACGTCTCACGCAGTGATGTCATATTATTTTATTGATTAATCTGAATTTATACGCGAAAATCCAATTTGTCCTATTAGAAGAAAATTTCAAGGGCCATTTTGTGCCTACAGAACTTGTGAAACAAAGAAAACTGCTGTAACAAATTTTTTACAATATTTATTTTTTATTGTAGTGTGTGATTTTCGAAGAAATGGTCAAAAAAACATTTTGGTCGCAAATTAAAGAACGGCGGGCTGAGCAGAATTTTTGTTTTGAGGAATATGTATATACAATTTTAATATGAGACTGTCATGAGTGTATATTCCACTTTCTTGCTCATGAGAAATGAGTGAAAAAAATGTAATCGACTAGAGGGAGTATACATACATACATACATACATTTTCAAATGGCACGCTAATCCTTCATGAGGGTCGCGGGGGGGTAGGATGCTCAGGTGGACTCTCCATCCTTCTCGATCCTCCGCCATTGACTCCAACTCATCAGGAGGAATCCCTAGACGGCTCCAGGAGAGATGTCGGACTTAGTCCAACCATCTGTTTATAAGCCTAACGCGGGGTCGCCTACCTGATGGCACGGCCACCATGGTACGTCTTGGAAGCCGGTCTGTGGGCATACGCACTACGTGACCAAACCATTGAAGCATGGATCGTTCCGTTCAGAGAAGAGCGCCTCGCGTACTCTGGTGTTGCGCACTCGATCCCTACGAGTTATTCCAGCAACACCGCGAAGGAACCTCATTTTGGCAGCTTGTATCCTATATTTATTTGAAGATTTTGATAGAATGTCCTTTTACCACTAGAAGAAAATCATCGAAATCAGTTCAGTAACTAAAACGGTCTTCTGCTTCTTCCTATTTCGACGAGGTTGTGACCTGAAAACAAGCGGTCCTAATGTTCCCACTTCACTGCATTTCTACTGATGCGCCTATGGGTTTTTTTTTTTTTTTTTGAATTTTATTGTGAAGGTCTTTGACACGTGCATGCTCCTGTTTTATTATTGTTTGATCTTCCTTCTATGATACCGGTGATCTCCACGGACTCGTATGCACACTTGTGGGAGAGTTTTTAAAGTATTGTATGTGTCGCTGGGCTCACATGAGTGTTATATTGCCTAGATATGATTTGTCGACTTTTAAGATTTATTATTATTTATTATTATTTATTTCCATTTCAAAAGAACAATATTGTTTCTTATATCTAAGTTATTACAAATTCAATTTCATCGTTTAACTACGAATTTTGCAATCATTTTCTATTGGGTGAAATGGTATCTAGTACACACTTTGTGGCATAATATACCAGTGGTATGTGCATTAAACTAAAACTTTGTTTTACAATATTGTGAAAAGCTGCGCCGAGAGAGTAATAAGTTTTATGTTGAGAGCACACGAACAGTATTGGAAGTTACATATCAAAGTAAAGTAAACATTTAGAAGCGTAAATGAAAGATATGGAAAATAATGAGTATTAAACATTATCTTTATAAATGTGCAAACAACCTCAAATTTGGGGAATTTTTCCAGTAAGAGTTTATAGGTACAAAATAATTGTGGGCTCTTAATATTCAAGAGTCTTAAAAAAAGGTGAGTAATACCAATTATTTGTGGGCGCCGTGGCGTAAGTGGTTAGTGTGTCGGATCACTACGCATGAGGTTCCAAGTTCGAATCCCAGACAATACCAAAAAGTTTTTTTCACGGTCTCACCTCTCGCGAGCGTCCGACAAACATCCGAGAGTATTGTTGTCACGAAAAAGCTTCTCAAATCGCCGTTCGGATACGGCATGAAACTGTAGGTCCCTTCCATTCGTGTGAAAAATATAACGCACACAACATGAATGGTTGCGAGAAGCTAGGCCCTGGCACTTTAAAGAGCTGTTGCACCAAATATTTGTATTTGTATTTGTAATACTAATTTTTACCAAAATGTTGCTTTTACAAGTTGTAATGAAATTTTCGCACTTTTTCTGTACCAGTATTGGTCCTCGCCAGTTATACAAAAATTCACTATTAAAAAAGATCTTCTGGGAACAATTTATTACCTTCTTTTACTGTAGTCATATATACTTTCTTATATGTAATCATATATAATTTCTTCGCTTCTGCTTGATTATATTATACAATACATATGTATATGTACACACATACATATGGGTGGCCTAGGCCTAGCTTCTCGCAACCACTTATATTGTCTACGTTATATTTTTCGCATGAATGGAAGGGACCTACAGTTTTGTGCCGGATCCAAGTGGCAATTTTTATTTTGTTTTTGAGAAACTTTCTCATGGCAACAATACTCTCGGGTATTTTACTAAGAAACAGTTTATGAATATTTACAATAGTTTATTTATTACTTAGTAAAAGTTAGATAAATATCTAGGTATAGTAGCTGCGTCCTCCCACCATCGTGTATGAAAACAACAAAGATGAAACAGCAAGCTAACGGTGTACTTTCATAACGGTTTGGCCGCAAAGTATATAGGTAGGCACATACTGTTTGAAACATGTTTCCCCCTTTACTTAAGTGACCAAAACGGCTAACAGACAGATGCAAATTTTACTGTAGCTACCACGATATGTATACTACATACAACGTAAAAATTCTTCTACTTTAATTTTAGTAAAATTTGATCCATTAAGGATATAGTATTTCTATTTTATTTTTTTAAATATATTCAAGGGCCCTTATATCTGTTTAAAATATAAGAAGTATCAACAAAATGTTTAACTCAAAATTAATGCTGTTAAAATCGTGAAAAACCGTATTAAAAATTATTACTTTTTTATGAGTAAAATTGAGAAAAATTGTATCTTAACTTAAAAGTAGATCACACTTGTGTAGGCATTAGGGAATGAAAAGAAACAATTTTAAGAAGAATCGGAGAACATGTTCTTGGAGGAGCTTTTTCCCGATCGGGCCCATCGTGCGGCGCTCCTCTTATACAATAATTCCAATTTTAAAATTTGGTGTGAAGATCTCACAATTTGATCTAAAAAACCTTTTGGCCTTTTTTGAGAACGGAATGGATATCCTTCGTTCTGCACGTCTGTTTGTTCGTCCCTAGCTCGGTCCGCAGTCTTAGCGGCTGAATAGATTTCTCGCAGTTCATATCTAGAGTCTGTGGGATGGGCTTACGCTCCGCGACAAAATCGCAATTTCCATTCTAATCCCAAAACTAAAGGTACTTTACTTAAGGTTGGTTTTAAAAAAAAAAAAATCTTAAAAACGGCTCTTATGTTTTTTTTTAATCTTTGAATTACGATATATGCAATCAAATCGGCCATCAGGTTTTTCACAAACAATTTGACAGTAATTTTCTTACTAACTCGATTTTGAATATTGACAATTTTTCGGCTGCTTTTCATTCCATTTTGTTCAAACTTTATTTATATTACAATTTAAAGAGGAAAAGTTTGTGTGCTTATTTGTTGTCAACTCCTTTACTCAAAAACCACTTAACGGAAGCTTGTACTGAAAGTTTTTTTTAGAAAAGGGCTAAGCCGTGAAGTTAGGTAAGTCGGAGAAGAAATGCTGTCCAGATGGATTTTATTGCTTAGTCTAGTTCAAAATGTTACCATAAAAAGATCTACAAAAAATGAGCGACAGTTTATGTCTATCCATAGCTTATAGTTTATGTCTACATATACATAGCTAGCAATAATTGCTTTTTTGACTACAGTTGGTATGAGAAGTCTCAAGTATACCAAGTTTTGGACGACTTTGAAAATATTTTTGCTGCTTTTTTGAATTGCTTAACGGTTTCGCTTGATTTCCAATTCTGAGTATATTGGAGAACAAAGAAGCTTATGCAGGTGCAAGTACATATGTACGTCCGATGCATGCGTGTCATTTACTTTTACTTTGGCTCTAAAAAAAATAAAGTGGTGATTTTATTAAATCATTCATTATATCTTTACAAATCATTTTCCAACATCTCTTTTCTTACAACCTTTTTTTTTCTTTGCAAATTCATTAAAACTTTTAGAATTTCAGAAAACAGGCGAAAACAAGAATTGACACAAAATGTAAATTCTTGTTTTCGGTTGTTTTCTGAAAATATTCCAAAAAGGTTAATAAAATATATCGTTTTAATCCGATATGTATCGTTTTAATCCGATATATAGAAATAATCCAAAATAAATAAGAAACTTAAATTGTTCGATCTTTTTTCTATAATATTAGTGAATACTTTATCGTCACTGATGTTACGCAACTTCACAAGGATTTGCATTATTTTTCGCCTTAAAATGTAAAATGCAGAAAATAATATTTCAGTCTTGTGCAGGTTCGCTCAAACACTTGTGAAAAACAATATCTTATTGTCTTATCTACTTTTTTATCTTAAAAAAAGTTTAATTTGATGTTTAATTTTATAAAAAAAGTCCTCAAAATCCATCAAGTTTGTTAGGTTTATAAGAAAGAAATTTCCATGGCAAGTTTTATTCAACCATACACATACGATTTTAACGATTTGCAGTATGAACGGCTGACATATTGTCATAAAGAAAATGTTCTTATAACAATTTTTCACACAAAATATACATCAAAAACTAAATGCACAAATAAATTTTCGTTAAAGAAAGTTTAGATTGTATTAACATACGAGTAAGGGGCGTGGAAACATTTTCATTCAGAAATGATCTCAGTGTTTTTTTTTTATTTTTCCGATTAACATTGCTGTACAATTATTTAATTGTTAACATGATTGACTGGCAACTAACAAATTTTCTTTTAGACTAGTCTTACTAGTTAGTAATTGTTAGTAATAAAAAGTTAAAATACAATTTATTATTGTAAGTGTAGTTTTAAAATGGCGATGTTCGAATTGGCTTGAAAATTTCAGTGGATTAAAAACTGCAAATTATATTGGCCTCTGAATAGAATAAGCCAACAAAGTTTTGATACTCCCAAGTTTTGTAACAATAATGTACTGATTTTATATCATATTTGGATCAATAAAAAAATTAATTATTTCTCAAGTAATATGGTGTAAAAATATATGTAATATGGTGTAGAAATACACATTAAATGCTATTAGCCACCGTATGATCCTCCCACAAGGAGCCAGTAATCAAGAGTACAGCTATCAAACTATTTTTAAAATTTGAATTTATTGTATGTTTACTTAAAATGTGTTAAATAGAAACAACTTTTTGTTTTAAGTTCACCATTATAGGTAAGTCGTTGGATCATATTTCAAATACTTTGTCCTATTTTCCCTTTCCTAACACGGTTTTCGCAAGGGAAATGAGAGATTTATTTCAACATAATTTATTCAAAATTATAGATACTTCTTCTTTCTTTTTTAAATAACTCTGTATGTAAAATTAATATCACAAAATGTTATTCGAACTAATTCACACCGAACTATGATTTTTAAGCGAGTGCATTTTATTTGCTAAAAATTTCGGCTAGACCAAGCTTCAAAAACAATTAACTACATTAGTCATTGGAAATCCTTTAATTACACAACTTAACATGAAGTAGGTAATTACCTAATTAAGTCAAAATGTGCATCAAATATAAGATAATTCCTTCTTCCTCGAATAATCATCTTCCAATTTCCTCACCTTTTTCTCGGAGTTCATCCACATCTTCATCGGCATCGTTGCCGGTCACATTATTAAATTGCGTTAAATTCGCCACCGAACTATAACCAATGATGGGCTTATGATCTTCAGCCTCATCGCTTTGATAGGACAACTTCAAACTGTAGTTAACTTTATCCTCAAATATCGATGTAATTTTCTTTTCTAATTTATCACCAACAACAGAATCTTTCGAAATTAAATTCTCATTCAGATCACAATTATCCTTAAGCTGACACGTCGGACCATTGTGCTCTAAAGTGCCCGTACACAGTGTGCACACAGCACTCAAGAAACAAAAGAACAACAATTTAGGATGCATTTTCAAATTTACTAATCTATTCCGTGAAAATTATAGTAACAATCCTGTCATTCTAACTTTTTTTTTTTTCTTTTCCCGAAATTGCAACACCGGTACAGGTACAGGTGAAATTATAACAAATTTAAAAAAATATATATTTATACTCGTATATTCGCAACCGTTTTTCTAAGGCCAACTTGTGTTATGATCCCGCTTCGAGCCGAGGAAAGCTTCGATGAGTTTTGCTTGAAGTCGCGCAGGTGACTAAATCCACTAATAGCATAGTTTATGCCAAAGTCAATTCTTTTCGACACCAACACTGTGGTCTTGCACGGTGTGTTTGATCGTATAGTAGTGGCTTACACAGGTAGCTGAGCGTACTCCGGGCAATCTACTGCTTTGAACTTGTGTTTGTCGTTGTGAATGTGGATTGGTTTGTACTCGTATATTTGCTGGTACTAGATACAAAATGTATCCACTGGCCCTAGTTTGTATTTAGATTTTCTGTTTTCATTGAGTTTGGATGGTAAACTTAATGAATTGCAGTTTTTTTTTTTGTTAGTATGATAATTGTTACAGTAACCAATTTGTTGTTATTGTTGCAATGAAATAATTTTTACGCCTTTTTTCTGGTGATTTTTGTTTTGTCGTGCAATTGATTATTTCTTCGTTTTGATTCAAAAAAAAAAAACGTCATCGAATCAATTTTATTGCTGATGACTTTTTTGTATGCAATGTGATTTGGATATTAAGCAGAAAAACTGTTGAAAATGGTAAAAATAAGTGCAGTATGCGACAAGTAGGTAAATTTCCATTTCAGTTGGACTATTTACGGAATTGTTGTAATAAATGTGCTGCGGTTTGGTTTTAGGAAATTTATTTCGGTGAGCTGGTTTCGACTTTGGCCTCAGCTTTACGATTTGCCTAAAGAAGGTAGTTTTATGGATGCGTACATACATATTTATTATAGCACTCAAATTATATATCCATTTTTTTTTTTACTAATTGTGCAATTTACAGCGATCTGGTATAATATTAAGTTACTACTGAACATTTTACTAAAAGTGTTAATTTGCTATTATACAGTAGCTTTATATGTAAAGAATTTAGAAGGAAAATGTACTAAAGTAGTAAACTGTATCTACAGGGTTTATCTATTATGGAAAATATAAAAAAAAAAATGTAAGCAACACTTTTGAATCAAATAATTATTGATTCCTGAGAATATGGAAAAACTACTTCTGCAGGCTGTATAACCGCGACGAAGAACAACATCCCGCTGTCAGGCAGAATGAACCATAGACGATAAAAGTCAAAATTTCCGTCCGCCTAACCAAAGCAAAGTGAGGATAGCAATATCCAGGCTGAAATCTAACAAGACTACTGGACAAGGCAGCTGGTAATGAATTGGTATAGAGCATACACCAACTCATCTCTAAGCTTTGGTCAGACAAATGAAATCTTAGCATCGTTTGCCCGATCCATAAGAAAGAAGACCTCCTCAACTGCGTCAAATATATTCTATAAATATCAGTCTCCTCAATATTACATACATATTTTGTGAACGGCTAAAACCTTTTGTCAACAGCTATCAATGCTGTTTCAGGCCAGGAAAGTCCACCATCGATCAAATGTTCACACTTCAGCAGATCCTGGAGAAAACCCAAGAATTCCAAATCGATACTCATCATCACTTTATCGATTTCAAGGCCGCCTATCACAGTATCTATAGAGCCATGTCTAGTTTTGACATCCTAGATATCGAGAACGCTCGCCGCTCCATCAAGGTCGGTAATGACCTCACCGAAACGTTTGATATCGAAAAAGGTTATAGACAAGTGACGCACTGTCATGTGACTCTTTAATATTGTACTTGAACGGATTGTGCGGAACTCACAACCCAACACCAGAGGCACAATCTATCAAAGATCCGTACAGCTGCTTACATAATGCCGACGATATTGACATAATTGGAAAAACTCAGCGGGCTGTCACCGGTGCGTTTGCAAGCATTGAAGCAGGAGCGGCAAAAATGGGTTTAGCGATAAACGAGGGAAAAATTAAGTATATGATGTCAACAAGAAGGGACCAACAACACCGACGAATTGAACAGAACGTCACAGTGAGCAGCTATAACTTCGAGGAAGTGCCTTTGTCTACCTTGGCTCTGCTATAAACTCTAAAAACGATACCAGCGCAGAAATCAAGCGAAGAATAACTCTTGCCAATCGCTGTTTTTTGGACTAAGAAGGCAATTCAACAGTAAAGCCCTATCTCGAACAACTAAGAAGACTTCGTATAAGACCCTGAACATCCCAGTCCTGCTTTACGGTGCGGAAACATGGACATTATTGTAAGCGGATGAATACTCGTATATCCTTGGTCGTTTGGAGAGATAAATTATTCGGTCCCGTTTGCGTTGACGAGTTTGGAGAAGAAGATTTAATAACGAACTATACGAGCTGTACAGCAATATCAACCTAGTCAAAAAACTGCGTATTGGTTTGAGATGGCAAGGACACGTAGAGCGAATGGACAGCACCGCTCCAGCCCGCAGAGTCTTCAAACCTAACCTGGTGGGCTAGTTAATTTCAATCGATAAGTTAATAAAAAGAACTGCTACAATATTTATTTATAACTTCATTTTATGTCTTTAGAAGTCTTTCGTCCTCATTACAGATTCCGTCGCATTAGAACATTTCTTATGAATCCCAAAATTAATGCAATTTTCGTTACGACAAAAATACAAATATTTGGCGCAACAGCTCTTTAAAGTGCCAGGGCCTAGCTTATCGCAACCACTCATGTTGTGTGCGTTATATTTTTCACACGAATGGAAGGGACCTACAGTTTAATGCCGACTCCGAACGGCGATTTGAGAAGCTTTTTCGTGACAACAATACTCTCGGATGTTTGTCAGACGCTCGGTGGGACCGTGAAAAAAGTTTTTGGTGTGTTCTGGGATTCGAACGTGGAAGCTCATGCGTAGTGATCCGACACACTAAGCACTTACGCCACGGCGCCCGTTACGACGGATTGTACGATATGGGGACTGAATTGGACCCTCTTACTGCTTTGGAACCGTATCCGTGTGTCTTGACTCAATTTAGACAGATATGTTAAGCACGATTTTAGAAGGTTCGAATCAGTTGAGCTGCTTTTGAGTTAGGTGTGTAACAAATACAATTTAGTTTAGTTGATTTCATTAATAGGAGAATATATTGGCATATATTATCTTACGATCTATATATGTAGAACAACAAAATGCGAAAGTAAAGCCCTCAGACCGGCTTCCAAGACGTGCCATCAGGTAGGCGACTCCGCGGTAAGCCTAGAAATAGATGGTTGGACCAAGTCCGACATCTGTCCTGGAGTTGTCTAGGGATTCCTCCTGATGAGTTGGAGTCAATGGCGGAGGATCAAGAAGGATCGAGGGTCCTCCTGAGCATCCAACCCCCGCGACCCTCATGAAGGATAAGCGGGCCATTGAAAATGTATGTATGTAAACAAAAAATAATAAATTTGCGAAAATATTCATAAATACAACATATGACCGAATTCGTATGGCTGTATCCAGATAGTGTACGAATTATCATAAATCCAAGAACAGTAGCAGATTGTACGAGTTTAAATTTAAAGTCCGAAAGCCACAAATCAGATATAAAGCACAGAGCGAACATTTTATTTGAAATATGAATGACTTGAGATTTGGCAGGTTAATCGGAGACCAGTTGACAAGTGTTCGTTAAGCAGTGTAACAAGTTCATCCATACGAGCACTTCTCATACGTTGAACATCATCTGCATATACAATACATAAGTACGCCGACAGCATGTTTGCATGTAGACGAAAAGTTTCCACCCTGAGATGACAAGTAACCTCCAAAATCAAAATTTTGATATTTTGATTGGTTCTCATGTATTATTAACAGTCTTTTCATAAGATCCCAGTTGTAGCTTCATTTCTTTTACCGTTTAAGCGCTATTCAGCCAACAACAGTTTTACAGTTTCCAAAAAATGCCTCTGAGAGAAAGACTGTTGTATGTTACATACCACGAAGACCTGCTTTTGGAAGTTACGACACTTGTCATCTCAGGATGCGAGTTATTAATATATATGCAAAATAGAATTAGCTCCCGAGGTACTAATATCCCTTTCGAAACATTTTGTCCATGGGTACAAAAAAGACGTTAAATTCGTTGTTATTGATCTGCCGGCTACGAAAGCATTTTGAGACAGTGATATCATCTCTCTGAGAATAAATATTAATTTATTAAATATAAACCATATACTAGCTGCATCTCAGGCGTGAGCTGCTACGCTATTTTTTGCTTGTTGGGTGATAATAAGAAACTACTCATTGGGTTCAGATTTCTGAATATATACGTAGATGATATAAAAAGCTTAATTGGTGGATTTGGGGCGGATTAACATGAAGCAAAGGAAGAAGTGTAAACATTGATTGAAAAAAATCAGATTGCACGACAAATTCATCGATTTAGCACATACAAACAGATAAGGAATATTCTTTGGACCCGAATTGGAAAGTTCAAGACTAAATTTCGAAAAAAAAAAAAATAAATAAATAAATATATTAAAAATCGAACGCCTTCAGAAACATCGCATTATTTATGTACTTAATGTACATAACCTCTGTAATGTGAAAACACTTTGCGATCGCTTTAGAACCCCATTGCACAAAGTCTTTCAAACACTGCCAAACGGTTAATATCAAGGGTTTGTCACGAGCACTTTGGCAATTGGTTTGACAAAATTTGCTACCGACAAGAAGGAATCGTTGGACGATTTGCCAAATAGGGGCTTTAGCTTTGTGTGTCTTTTTGAACCTCACCTTTTGTAAAATTACATTCATTGACGTAAGCAAGCATTCGAGAACTATCTTTTTCTGTGATTGCAACTCATTCACTCTAAAACTACTTATACGGTTGTTATTGTGATGAATTTTTTACTAACAAGTACTCGTAAAAAGTTATGTTCGGAATAACACAGGATATGCATTATCCAAAGGGGATGAAACAATGACGATAAAAGTAAAGTCGAAGAAAAAGATACAATTCTGATGCCTTTTATTTTACCTTCCTTTATTTTTATTTTTCAGCTTAATAGAAGCAAGATGTAGCTTAGAGTTAAAACTTAAACAATTCTAAACGAAAAATAAAAAAAGAATGGACTTGAAGGATGTTAAGAGAGTAAAGAAGAGACAAGGAGAGAGAGTGAAGGGGAATATAGGCCCAACCAGGAGGTGGGAATTCGACTTTATTTTATTTAAAATCTATTGGACCACTTAAAACTTGTTGAATTTAATTTAAGTCTGTACCTAATTAGTAGGGTGATTAGTAAGTATGGAATTTTGCAGAGTAGGCTTATTGCTATTGAAATCAAAAATATTAGATAAATTATTAGCTTTACGCAACATTCTAGTAAGGGATTCATGGACACCATAATTCGAACGGTGGCATGTCAGGCGGAATAAGTATGGGGTAGTCAATATATTCGGTAAGCAGTGAATTTTCAAAAAGTACATCAGCGATATCACAGCGTAATTTGAGAGCACTGCAGATCTCATAGAGCAAAACAAATGAATTGACGTTAGACATCGCCAATACTCATAATATGGACTTGGTGACAGGGCAACCATGCTTTCCTGGAATACTCAAGAGTAGTGTGGCAAAGGTCATGTACCGGGATCTAGTAACATAAGATTTAGAGAATTCTTTTGACTAGAGTTTAATGAAGCCAAGTGCTGAGTTGGTTCTACCATATTTATTATGTGGTCGATAGGAGAACGAAAATTGAGCTAGTTATCGCAGATAACGTCAAAGTTACGAATTGAAACAATTATGGGAATAAGTTAATTGTTAATAGACTAGTTTTTTTTTTTTTTTTTGTTGAGGCTAAGTAGATAATTGCTCGACATTTATTAACATTAAGCTTTAAGAAGAAAACACCAAAAGTTTGTTCACGATCCCATCTCTCGCGAGCGTCTGACAAACATCCGAAAAAGGTTCTCATTCGCCCTTCGGATACGGCATAAAACTGTAGGTCCCTTCCATTCGTGTGAAAAATATAACGCACACAACATGAGTGGTTGCGAGAAGCTATGCCCTGGTACTTGAAGAGCTGTTGCGCCAAATATTTTTTTTTTTTAAGCTTTAAGAAGTCATTTTTCCTGGTGCCAGGTGTAAAACTTATTTAAATCAGCTTACAAAGAAAAGAATCGGAAGGAGAAGAAATTTGTTTGGAGATTCTCAAGTCGTCTGCATAGATCCATAAATTAAACTTAATGAATATGACGTCGACGTCATTGAAACAAACATTAACATTAACGGTCGCAAATGGCTTCCCTGTTGTACTTCCGAGTTTGCACTGAAGGGGTTGAATGTGAAATATTTGAAGAAGCCATGATACTGCCGATCTCCATGGTATGACTTTATCCGTGACGCAAAGTTTGAGAAGAATGATGATCGATTAGAATCATATATATTTTTGAAAATTGTTCTTTCATATGCAGCGATCATACATTAATTCAACCACTTACTTAGCAATACACTTGAATTAAAGTACTGAATTCTTATAACATTTTAACTGAAATGTTAATCCAACCCAACCAAAGTTAAATGTTCTAACAAGACTGCCAACGAGTAAGAAGGATAAATTAGTAGTATGCACCCGTTAACTTACTTTTATACACTCTTGGTCCTCATAAACCAAAGTGTGGTATCTAGATCCGGAAATAATCAAATTTTCCAGATAATAAAACCCTACTAAGGGCTCTTAAAAAATTCTGGTATCAAATGTTATTAATTACACAACTAAGAACTCAAAAGCCATTATCTTAACCCTTAAGGCGGCATGACTTATGATTAAGTGAATAATAATATAAGAAACATTACTTCCGTCTTATGAACTAAAAATACATTCAATCAACTTGAAACCTTCTTACCAAAAAATTCACTCAAATAGGTAAGGTATTCATTTATCATTTATTATTCCAAGAACTATGAAATATCCACATAAGGTCAATTTTAATTACGCTTCCTAAGTAACTAAAATGAAATTGACCAGTTGATTAAGATAACGAGCGTATCTGTTATTTTTCATCAGGCCAACACACTACATACGCGGTTACGATACAACGCACGTAGCCACTGACGCGTAAAAACACCTCGCAAAGCTCAGTTTTCTTGAAGATGAATCCGGAAAATTAACACTCCCACAGTTATGATGATCTACCTTGAACTTCAAGTGGCTTTAGTAGGTACCATATCGAAATGAGTTTTTGAATGGATCTCTTTGAAGTTCGCATTATTCAATTTTGTGGTTCTTTTTTATTGCAAGCAGTCTAGAATAAGTAATACTTTGTTTCGAGATCATTTAAGACCCACACCAAAAATGTGGTTGAAAAAGTGGTAAAATATTACTAACTATCTATGTTAGGTATAAAATAATAAAATGTATGTGAGAAATTCTAAGGTCACGTGTCGCGATGCTGCGACAACGTATGCGACAGATAACATTGTTTAAAAAAAAAAAAGTGTAATTAGAGGCTTCAGTTGTTGTATGGCCTTTTTGTTGATGCATACGAGTATGCCAACTATGAAACAGTAGTAAAAGTTTAATGATACTTGGTAAATGAATGACAAGTTATGCCTTAAAAAACTCATTGTACTCGGAAAATTTACGAACATTGTCTTCGGGCTTTGTTTGCTATTTATAGGTATTTAATATAGTTTAATGGGTTAATCTTAGCTTAGAAATAAAGACGAGAAAACAATGTTCGTAATTGTTTTAGTACTTAATTCAACCTTTATATCTTCTCATAGTGCGCAGTTACAAGAAGTTTTTTCTTAATATGTCTAAGTTGCGGTTGCGGCTTAGTCCAATTTTAGAAGGGGTTTTGTACTATTTTACAATAGATTTTTTTAAGATTTACGTAATACATATTTTATGACTTTGTTGCGGTTTTTCAATTTTTAACAGAAATTGGATGCAAAAAGCAGAAAACTTTATTTACATAAGAGAGTAGAAGAAAGAAGAAACCCTTAAGCCATTTGATAGAGAATCGCTTATTAAAAATACCAACGCGTCACATACAGCATTTCACAATTACACTATTCGGAGAGCAACGCTAACCGAACTCAAGCAAGAGATAAAGAAACAGAAACACAACGCAATGTAAGTATGAGAAATTAACAGCTGTTGAGATGAAGATGATTCGCATGACAGCAGGAGTGACAAAGCTTGATCGAATAAGAAGTTCGAAGATCCGTGGAAGCCTTCACGTCAAGGAAACCATCGTACAAAAAATAGAGCGCGACCGGCTCAGCTGGTATTGCCACGTTCAAAGAAGAGATCATTTGAACCCTGTTAAAATGGCAATATCAATGAACGTTCCAAAGACATCGCGAGGCAGGAGAGGCAGGTCCATAAACGCCTGGATCACACAAATGCGACGACATCGGCATTTCATTGTCCTCAGTAACCGAGTGGTCAAATAGGCGAACCCCAAAGGCGGATCAGTAGAAATGCGGTGAAATGGGAGGCTTATGATCCCTTGTTTTCGGCTCATAACCTCGTCGAAAAAGGAAGAAGAAGAAGGTGTTTTAGTGAATAAAAAGCTCACACTACTACTACTATGTAATCCCTAACCCAATAGAAACTCCAGAGACAAGGTTATGAGAAGGGATAATAGCTACCATGCATTGAAAGAACGATAACTGTTGACTTTGTATGAGTATTCAGCTAGTGTAAACCCCCGAAAGTGAGGTAAACAAAAGTGAAAGAGCAACCCAAAAATGCTTACAAAACAAAAACCAATAAATCGTATTCAGCTAAAAATAATCTAAAAATCCCTTAGTACTGGCATGGGACTATATATGGTAAGTTCTTTAAGCTTATTGTTCGTTGTTTATAAAGCTTGTGGTAATATATTCAGTTATTGAGTTGAAGGTCATTGGTTAAGGCCATACCCATAACCGTTCAATTTTGTAGCTATACAATAAATTGATTGAATGTAGTTCACCACGTCAAAAAAAATACTTGGACCCCTAAAACGTATCAGTGTTGTAATGGATTGACTCCTTTTATACAAAAAGATGCTAAGTTTCTTGTGGGACCATCAAATCTTTTGTAAAAAAGCCTCAAAGGGCCCCTTCAGAATAATTGTTGAGCTAATCACAAGTCACAATACATGCAGTGATCACAAGTACATCGCATCCATGCCTAGAAAGCAAAGAGCTCTTTTGTTAGTGGCCTACTTTTGCAAAAATGAAATATCGCACCTTGGGCCTTGAAATTATGGGAATGCGATTCAGTCCTATACCTATCTACCGGAAGAACGTGGATCCTCTAAACGTCTACAGGTGATTTCAATTACAGAGGCGTCAGCTTCCTCAACGTTGCCTGCCATATTATTTGAATGCCTTCAACCTTTTCCCAATCCATCATAGACAGACCAAATATGCACATTTTATCGTTCTTAGTGTCACTATGCTACCATGTCACGTTTTGGCATCTCAGCTAAATTTGTCTGTTGACGAGTGCATAACGTCGATGGCAAATTTACGCTAAGTACTTTCTCAGGGTCGGTGATAATATATCATCAACGTCTTCGACGACGCACTATCTCTTTAACAATAATACACTTGGAAGGATTGTAAAAAAATTTGCAAACTTGAGGAAGTAATATGTATTTCTAAAGTCGATGGTATTGACGTAATGGAAAGAAGTTAGTGCTCTGTCAGGTGCGTTTAGAAATGCTGAATATGTGTTTAATGGACAGTTGTTTTCGCACGTAAAGCTTCATTTATTAGGTTCAGGAAAATCAAACAAGAAGAAGAAATTCAAATAAAGTTCAAGCATTGCAAAAAATTTGAAATGCAAACGAAAGTCGACTCATTTATTGTGAAACATACTCGTTCCTTAGATGAATGACTTGCATATTTTATTTTTTGACATTATCTAATTACTTCTACCATCTAGTTTTGTTTTGATGTTTATAGGCAAAGAGTGACATGAAAATGCCATTCATCGTTCAAAGTTCTTAAAACAAGTTATGCTTGAATTACTTTGTAATAAATGACTAAAGCCTAAAGTCAAATAATTCAAAATACAAAGAATTGCAAGTCACGTACACCAAATTCGAGAGTAGTTTAGTGGATATGATAAAATGTAAACTTATACGCATATACGAGCAGCAATCCGTAAACTGCATTTGTAAAACGTGAACATTTAAAAAGTAAAATTGTTTATAGTCATAAGGCTGAAGTAATAACAAAAATTTTCTCAGTGGATGTGATGGGAACTTTTGCAAGCCATCCGTTAGGTTTTAGGTTATACTGTTGTCAGAAAAAAAAGAAACATTTCAGCGAATGATTTTGTTCCATTTTATATCAGCAATTTAGAAAAATAAATAGCTCTACGTAAAACAATAATGACTTAAATTTGCATATTTTTTTAATGAATTCGTTTGATAAATTCAGAAGCCACAAATAAACTAAATTGTCGGTGATTCGCTTTGTATAACGCATTAATTTATTAATCGTTATACGCCTTACATAGATTTTTTTTTTATAATTTGCGCGCACTCAGGGGGTTATGAATACCCTTAAAATGTTATGAAAAAAGAGAGAGAGAGACGAACAGAGAGAGAGAGAAAGAGAGTGAAAGAGAGAGAGAAAGAGAGAGAGAGAGAGAGAGAGAGAGAGAGAGAGAGAGAGAGAGAGAAATTGGAGTTGTGGTTTTGAAATTTAGATGTTGTTTCAAAAAAACTCCAGGGGCGTCGGCCAGATAACTGGGGAAATTTTTGTTATTGTTGTCTTTGCGTCTGATTCACAGTATTTTTTTCCCGACCGCCTGATGTCATTAGCGTATTAATCATCTAGCAGAGCGAACAATTTTTCCAGCCATACGACCAACCTATTGACATTGTTATGCCTTCGCAATAGTGTTCGCTCAAACTTTCGCAATTGATCGGACTGACTTAATATATCATATGATATTTCACGAGAAATAAATAAATGCTTGCTGAGACATTCGCATCCCATCCAATTAGGAGGTCCCAGCTTTTTCTGGTTCTCCATAGCATGCTAGTTCTTTTAACAGTTGCGGTGGTGGCTGATCTACCGAGCAAAATGAAATGTAGATCGAACAAATGACTAGATGCTTTTGCTGTTTTCTTTCTATAAGGACTGCTGTCTGATCTTCATAACTAAACTGTGGTAGAAAGAATTGTTTAATATTTTTCTTTGCAATAATACAACTGCGACACTTATTAGCAGTATTTTTGCTGTAAAATATATTAAACGATTCGGACTTTAGCCCAGAAATTTTACGTTAGGATATGCAGGGTGACGCGACAAAGCGATGTGATGCGAGAAGCGGTGCGAGGAGCGATTGGAGTAGCGATGTGAGATGCGATACGACATGCAAGATGGTACGCACAGTGAAGCTGTTCTGTGTTTTTCTGATACTCGTCGCGATGCATTCATTATCAGACGAAGAGTTTTTAAATATAAAAGGAAAGAAAGTGCACGAAATTAACTTAAAAAGAAAAGAAAAAGGCGAAAAGGAAGGATGGAAAAAAGTTTTTGGAAAACACAGAATGTCATTTAAAACTTTTGATTACATTGTGGAAAAAAATTGAACTTTACGGTTGTTTCATTGCAAAACAATGCAAACATACGAAGAATTCGTTTTCTTCTGTTCTTTGTTTTGATTTCCCTTGAAAACAAATTACATTTCATCAGAACAAAAGACAACAACAATGAATATTTCTCGCACGGACTCGCTTGAAAAAGTGGTCAGAAGGCTTTGTGTGCGGACAGCTTGCGAGATATTTGCGAGAAGCTTGCATTTGTAGCATAGAACCACGTCAAATATCGCTTCAGTGTGCGCACGCATATAAGAATAGATGCAAACAGTTTTCTCGCTAGCAAACGCTTCGCGCATCGCACAGCTTTGTAGCGCCATTGTGCGCGCAGCCTTAGAGTAGGGCGACGTCGATGTTGTGTTTATGGAGGTGTTGGAGGAGATTGGTACTGGCTACTTTACTGTGATGAAGGCTTAGCTGTAGTACCTTCATCATTGTGTATCTGTGGGTTTTCGGGGTAGGTCCTGTGTTGCCCCATCAGCCTCACCGTTACATAGTTATGCCGTCATCGGCTATAGCTGTAGTGTGGAGGGCACAATAGATATTTTAAAGGCCGCCATGCACTTGCACCTCACTATTATATACATCTACATCTATGCCGATCCTTTAAGCCTGTAATTTGCTTTAGGTTGTCTTTTCAGTGTTTGATTATTCATGGACACTGTAATCTCCTCACCCAACAAAAGTTTATTCCTCCATATTTATAATTGCCCAATCATCTGATGGAAAACTACGGTTTTGAGTTTCCATCATGGTCTCTTTGGAGAATGAAAATTCTGGCTCGCGGTGCTGACAGAAATTCACTGCATTCCACTAGGACTAGGTCAGCTCCTGTCGTCCGAACTAACGGCGAAAATTAATGCGACTCTTGGATTTAGATTTTTCTGTTTCTATTTTGTTTCATGTACATAGGTACGTGTTTATTTACCCTAGGTGGAGTGCGACGGCTTGGTCTAATTTTATAGCTTAACAAATCAAATGGTTAGTTGAGACTTGAAGCAACAATTCTCTAGTCAGTAACCGAGTATAAGTAGATACATTTCCTCACACTCTGAAGGTAATGTTTTGCCCTAGTCGGTGATGCATGCATTTTCTAAGCGAAGATGACAGTGTCAATATTATGTACAGGGGAAGTTGTGTTGGAGCCAATCATAGAATAACAAAAAAAAAAGCGCTATACGTAGATGTATCCTCTACTCATGAAAGAATTATGGAAAGGAAGTCTTTTCCTGCATTTACCGGTAAGAGATGCATCTCCTGTGTCTCTATGGACAGACCAATAAGTTTGGGCGGGATACCGAATTTAAAAATAATGCGGTTGATTTCATATTTTCTGATGCTATCAGACTTAGCTTTAAAAACGATAAAGAGTTGCGGGTACTGATTTGTTGTTCATGGGTCTGTATTTAAAAAAAAATCATTTAGAAATAATATGATAAAAATCTTGCAACAGATTGTTAAAGCAGTTAAAGAGCGCAAGTTGTAGCAATTTTTTGAAGTAGACCGCATCTTGTTTTAGTATGGACAATGGTATTTTGGGTGCATGTTAATATAAAATGGATTCAATCGATAGCAAATCGCCAATAAGCTCTACGTTCAAATTCTGTTTGGTCCAATCGTGCTTAGTATTAATCATTCAAAAAGTTTATATCAGGCTTCCTATTCTAGGAAACGAAATTAACATCATTTTCTCTGCTTATAAACAATTCCTTTTGAAGGCTCTAGTCTAGCCTGTGATTTAATCATTATATATAGTTACTGCGACCCTCATTCAAACTCATACATACAAGAAATGAATACAACTGACACAGTTAACATTTGTTTCTTCCCAGTCAAATTCTGTAATATGATATTTAAATATTTGGTAACAAAAATCGTCATTCTAAAAATCGATAGGAAAGTCTATATAGAAATTAGAGACCAGAGCCTACGTCGCTTTACTTCATACTAAGCAGACTCTCTCACCATGCCGTTGATATGCTGCGTACATAGGAATGTGGGCCGTCTACAACCTTTTACACCACCTTAACCTTTGACAATTCTGGCAGTACGATCTTCACTAAGTGTAATCTCATTTTTATTTAATCAAGCTTATATACTGGTCTACGTGATTATCAAAATCTTCATTGCAACTCTTTTCAAAACTGCCTCTTCTTCCTCATAAGCGCAAAACACACCCATAACAAATTTCTCCTTATCAGCGTTGAACTTTGCTAACACAGATTCAAACAAATCTCACTACTAGCTCGTGATACCAAAGGTTAGGCGCAATGAAACCGAACTGAACTCGTCTCATTATCAACATAAAACAATTTTGTTTTGATTCCATGGTTCCAAAGTGTAAACATCCAAACGTGTTCGTCTTCTTCTTCACGGACGACAAGTTCTTCCACTTAAAAATGGTCATAAAACTATAGACCCAACTTTACGCATACTTTACGTCACATATGCACCATAGCGCTTAAAGCATGTACTCTTCTAGTAGTCGTTGATGACATAATTGAAGAAAAAAATTCATCACAGTACGTCATTAAATACAAATTACACATTTTCACCAAAAACTGCATCACCACCTCGAGACAAGGTCATCCAAATTTCGCCAATGAACTCGAATCAAGGTCGATTATAAGTTTTCCCCCAACCCATACACCCCCAGGCAAAGATCGAAGAACCAGAAAAGGCAAGTTTTCAACTATCAACTACAACTAATTTCCGATCAATTGGAAATCAAACGTCAAATGGCTTATGGTATACTTGTGCACGCACGTATGCGGTAACCGAATTACGTTTGAATGCCAAATTGTCATTCAAATGTGCACTTGAGTGGAGGGGGAGAAGACACAGCCTGTTTATTGGATAATCTTAGGTCCCTCAAGCCTAAACCAAGCAAATTTTGACTTTTGTCAGTGAGCTGTCATTTTGTTTTATTTCAAATCTGGATGTCATTACGCATTCAACAGGTGAGAATCTTAGGCAAGCAATACGGCGTACTAACCTATGGATATGGGACATCGCACGCAAGACTCTTCATCACACAACAATTGTGACACAACCTCTAATGGTTGTTATCGATGTTACTACTTGTTAGTCGCTCATGTTTTAAAAAAATAACTGACAGCGTCAGCGGTGTACTATGTAAACTTTTAAAGCAATCGAAGGTGGAGAGTGAAGAATCTTTGGCTAGTTATGTTGAGACTATTATCTACGATGGAAATAATAATAAAGTGGGAAATTGATTAAAAATCGTGAATAGCTTTGAAATATTAATTGATACACAAATAGGGGAGGCGAGGCGATGCGATGAGTTAAAGAGTGTGCGCACCCGTTTTTATTCAAATAGAAGATGCATGCATAGTGTAAGCGATTAATTATTTTGAAAGCATTTACTCGAGCTTAAAAGTGTTTACTCGGTAGGGTGATTTATTGATTTATGGTACTGAGGTAAAAGAAATTAACTTAGTTCCGTAATGAAGAACCTTCTAACAGTTCTTTGTTGCAAACCTTGAAGAGTCTTGGTAAATTAAAGTTTTATTGATTTAATCGTATGGTGATACCTGACGTGGATTACTAACGTATTAAATAGGGTTTGTATTAGGAAAGTCTACGGTTGTAGGATGTGATCGAAGAGATTAGTCATAAATAAAATACATTCTGTGATGACAATTAGAAAGTGGGATACAGCGTGTAAGCGCTTGCAGCTTGGAATTCGAATTCATATGAACATGATGCGAAGCTTTTAAAAGACAATTTCAGCGGACGCTGCTAAACAAAATTGGCAAAAGTCCTCTGACGACTTGTTTATTTTATGCTCAAGATTCGAGATCGTCGGAACATGTTTTGCGCGAATGTCTTGTGATAGCTTGTAGAATAATCAACATTTTTATACGAGCTTTAATTCCCTATCAGAAGTCAACAAATACAAATAAACAATTCTCAATATCTGGAAGGATCTGGAAGGCTCAATATGTGGTTTGGTTCAAGCTATAGTATAGCACTTGAACGTTTTTCTGCGCAGGTCTCTTTTATTTGTACGAGTTTTACTCATTTTCATTTCAGAAACACGTTCAAGTGATTGGCTTCAAGCTATAGCTGAGATGAAGATGCTTCGCATGGCAGCAGGAGTGACACAGCTTGATCGAATAAGAAGTTCGAAGATACGTGGAAGACTTTAGCTCAAAGAAATCATCTCACGAAAAATAAAGCGCGACCATCTCAGCTGGTTTTTTCATGTTCAAAGGCGAGATCATAAGAGCGCCGTAAAAAACGTAATATCATATCAATGAACATAAAAACTCCTAGATCACACAAATGTAACAATAACAAACAGAATTTGGTTTTCCTCAGTGACGAAGTGAACCGAAATCGGGAGGTCTGCCGATACTTCCTGAGGTCAATAGGCGAGTCAGTAGAAACGCAGTGAAGTGGGATTGTTATGATCCTTTGATTTCAGATCATAATCTCGTCGAAGTAGGACTAGAAATAAAAGGTGTCACTAGATATTAAAAGTTACGACGAAATTCGAGACTTATTTCATTAACCGACATTTAAAGATTTTAATGCTAATTTTTGTTTTAAACAAATGGCTCTTAAACAGAATCTGGAGTGTGTGAAGAATTTTCTCCAAAGATCTTCTGTAAAGACTGCAATCCATACATCTCCTCCCACCTACTTAGTGTTTTCATGATGGAGATAGTGGCGATCAAAGATCCCAAATAATGCTTTCATTACTAATATTATCATTATTTGTTTTTCTACTAGCAACATCGCATAAAATACCGAAATCGCAAACACAAATTTCTTATCGCTAAATTAACAAAATCGCACATTTCTCAATGCATCGATTCATCTAGAGAGTCTAATGGTGTTTTTAGAGTAGAAATCACATTGTTGTTTTTGCGACGAGCACTAGAATGCTCTGTAAAAGACATACATACCTATGTCTACCTACTACATAGGTCAACGTCTGATCAAAGCTTGAGTCGTCATTTATTTATACTTTCGAAATTCATAAAATCAGTGGATACTAATAGCAAAGATCATATAATACCAAGATAGTGCAATTGGTACTTCAAGTTGGGAACAGGAGGTGATCATAAGCTGTTTACCTTCTTTTCGAATTGTGTGTATATCCCCATTTCCCCAACAGAAGCATATGGGAAGGTTTCTGTTTATCTTTCAACCTCCCTTCTATCAAAGGGAACAACACGTTATAGCTCTGAGAACGAATAAAGCTTTGAGTGCAAAAAGACTCTGATGAGCCTGGGGGTCATGTTATAGAACCCCCCACACAACAATTTCTAGACAAATATATGTACTATATGTACTATCATGTTGTTATATGGTCTTTGCTTTGCTCTTCTGGACTGGCCCTGAGATGATATGATCAAGAAATACTGCTTTGAAAGGAAATTTGATTCAAAGCTGAGCAACAAAAGAGACTAGAGTAGCAAATCTGATAAATGCCAGTTCAAACAAAACACAATTAAATGGTACACCGACGGATCGAAAACATCTACTGGCACTGGGGCAGGAGTGTACGGGTCCAGGACTAGATACTCAAAATCACTGGGAATATTCCCCAGTATATTTCAAGCAGAAGTTCACGCGATGGAAAGATGCATGCAATTCAACCTAGACAGGAAATAACGGGGGGCAGGACATCGCAATACTGTCAGACAGCCAACCCGCTGTTAAACCACTGACCTCGCACGAGATCAGATCCAAACTGGTATGGGAATGCCTTACCATGATCAACAAACTGGAAGAAACAAACAAAGTAACTCTCTACTGGGTACCAGGACATGTAGGAGTGGAAGGGAATGCAGTAGCTGATGAACTAGCTAGAAACAGATCAGACACACCGTTCCTTTGTCCAGAACCCTTGTGTGGGATAGAACCCCACAAAATACGGGAAGACTTAAGGAAAAAGGAAGAGAACAAACGGGCCAAGCATTGGGACGATATCCCACAAATAGGACAAACAAAAGAAATCCTGGGGAAATACAACCAGAAAAAGACTAGAACCTGCCTAAGAGTTAGTAAGAATCGACTTCGCATCTTGGCGGGTATGTTAAGGGGTCACTGCAGACTCAAGGAGCAGCTTAGGAAATTGGGAATAGAGAGAGACGGACAATGCAGATTCTGTAGGGACTTCACAAAAACAACAGTGCACCTTCTTATGGAATGCGAAGCACTGATCCACAAAAGAATAAAACACCTACGAGTAGGTGTCTACCTTCTATCAGAAATCGTTTTACCTTTGCTGGATCCACTCAAGATAGTCCAGCTTGTAGTAGCAGCTGGACTGGAGAAAATGCTCTAGACCGAGTATATCATCGGCTAGAGAAATAGTATGGGGCACACTCGATTAAGGTTGCAGTGCACTTGTACCTCACCACAATTACTCATATACCATATATCTATCTCTATCTATGGTCTTTACTGGTAGGTTTCTCAATTGAAACGAAACATTAACCTTTTCTTTCGAGCTAGTTGTAAAGTGTTCTATTACTGAGTGGTAGGTTGTCAAGTTTTATAGTAATAAAATTAAATGATGCGATCATAGAGTAACTCTATGATAACCGAATGCCACTCATCGCTTGGAGTGTACTGAAACATAGTGTCACGAGAGTTTCAAACCACTACACCAATAATAGCTCTTTCCTATCTCTTTTCTTTATTCCCAAGTCGTGCAATTGCGTTAAAAACTAAACTAAATTCTTGGACGTAAGTTAGTATTTGGAGAAAGGACTAAGGTTCCAGAGGGTAAATTGACACATCAAAAACATATATTTCATTATTTGCTTGATTCCATGAAACTTATCTACGTATGTATACGTGTCTTCTAAAGCTCATATACTTCAAGGCTTGATCTTATAGATGAAAGTATTACTCGGCGAAAATGTTTACAAAACTATTTACAGTAGACGCTCGATATAGTGAACTAATAAAAACCGGGCCTGTTCACTGGAACGAGATTGTTCACTGTAACGAGCGTGGACCCCTTGAAGCAGATTTCATCAAAATGTGTATGTTTTTACATGCAATACATCGAACATAGAATATACAGTGAACTCTTGATACTTTGACCCTCTATAATTCGAAAACCTCTATAAATACAAGTACTGCCTAAGTCCAATGAGCAAACCTCTATTAATCAAAGAAAACCTATGCAATTTGTCCTCTCCGTTAATTCGAACTTCTTCTTGTGCAACATAACCTAAAAACTTTTCTAATTCAAACTTGTTGGCTTTTTTTACCTCTATAATTCGAAGTTAAGTCTATTTTTTTCTACTCAACTGTTCGTTGAAGTGCGTATGCAATACGCACTTGTGCCCTGTGTATTCATTGAACGAAAAGGTGTTCAGATGGTTTACAGTAGAGTTGATAATTTTTACATTCTAAACGAACTTTTAGAGAGGACAGATGTTGACGATGACGTTTTTTCAGCTTTAATCACGATCGGAAAGACCCTAGACCGAGCTCGTTTGCAGTCGCTTACTCAGAAGAAAATTACAGATTTTGTAATTTGTATACAAAAAAATAAAATTAAGTTTTCTAAAAATCTTTTTTTTGTCTCTGAAACATCCGTAATTTAAGAACCTTTGTATTCGAAGTTTTTCCCGGGTCCAATGAAATTTAAATTATCGAGAGTTTACTGTAATTAGAAGTTTTTTTTTTGCAATTATTAAAAAACAAGCCAATATTTATTGATTGGAATATTTTATTTTTAACAAAAACAAGCAACAGGCAGTTTGCATTTGTACTACAAACAACCCCAAACTGCGTAGCATATAATCGGCCAAGATACTCGCCCAACACAATGAGTAGAACAAACCCTAAATTTGGACGATTGTATATGGGTATGCATATCTATGAACGTACATATGTACTTCCCAGCGGGTCTAACTGGCGACTGCATGGCACTAAGGAGTTTTAACTGTTTTTTTTTTGCATGCTGTAAGGTTCTAAGAAAATAAAAAAACTTAAGTTCACTGTAGCGAGATTTTTTTTGTACACTATTTAGAATAGCCTGTATAAAATATTATATGTTCACTATATTGGATTGTTCACTGTATCGATGTTCACTATATGGAGCGTCCACTGTACTTTCAAAACACAATGTTAAATCTTTAGTAAAAATCAGAAAAACTTAAAACGTTTCACTGTGGTAAGTGCTTTTATCATTTTTAGGGAATTTTTTTTCTCAAATTTATTATACAGCTTATAACCGACACGGTTATTACCCCTTACAAGAAGAATGGTACGCATTTTGAATTTTAATTAATTCTCTGCTGACGTGCTACCTTTACGTTCTTTTTATTTACTTTGCTTATCATTTATATAAAATAAAATTAACTTTGAATGCATTTTCGCTTTAATGTTTATATCGGTGATTTTTTTTTTTTTTGCAAGCTTCTCTACAAAACTGCAAGTCATACAAACTGTGAATGTTATTTTCGAAAATAGCAGTTTATTCTAAATCATAAACCTGTTACTTCTGCGTCAATATTTCTATTCGCTTTCTTGCAGAGCCAGATATATCGGTTGTTAACTCTGCTAATTTGAAAAAAAAATGATGAGTAAATGATGGGGCTTAATCATCTTCATTAGCACATATTATCTCACTACTAGTCTATTCTGTTCGACCAGTAAACAATCCCTTGATGTCGCACTTTAAAGTACCGTACTCCATATGATCTCAATATAATCGTTTAAAAAATTATGTAATTTTAATTCTCTGCCCACTCATTATCAACAAAATTCAGAGATAAGATGGGGGCCAAAATGATCTGTTCAAAAGCGCAACTGATGGCGTACAAAGTATAACAACTTTGAAAAATTCAATACAGATTTAGGGTAAAGCAGCATCACATTAAAAAAATAAGAGGCATGCGATGGTTCAGCTATTTTTGCTTCTAAATTTTGTAAATATAAATACCTACCTACATAAAAAAAGTTTTCATATGCCATACTCGTATATGCGGCCGCTTTTCATGGTAGATAAAACTCAGGAAAATTTTTTTTTAGTGGCCATTGGGGTAGACAACTAATGAGACCGATTAAAGTCTTGAGTTGGAGTACGTACATATGGAGGAGACTTTTGAATTTGCCGAATGAGATAGATCGAAACGGATATGTTTCAATTTTATAATATTATATTCTCCTTGAACATGAACACATTTGAACATAAAATCACTACTAACTACTTCCTACGATTTTCACGTGATCGACAGCTTTAAACGCCTCTCCTGAAAAATTGTGCAACTTGATTAAAGATACTTTAACTTATTGCCACAGATCTATAGATTAATTTTTCTAAGCCTTCCTAAAAATAATTCTCCAATTTGCTTTCAAAATGCTCGTTTACTTGCAGTGATTCATGATCATCAAAATACTTTCCACGTAAGACTTTCTTCAAATTTGGGAACAGGCAGTAATCACTAGGTGCTATATCAGGACTGTAAGGTGGATTTTTTTATAATATCGTTTAAATGTTTTTGAATAGTGCGGGCGTTGGAAAGATTTATTCTAGTGGTTTGTAGGTGTTGTTTATGTTTCAGAAAAACTATTTTGTTATTTTTGTCTTTGCTTCTGATTCGCAGTATTTTTTTTTTCCTAACCACCGATGTCATAGGCATATGAGTCATCGAACATCGAATAGATTCTCTTAAGCATCTTCGAACATTAGCGTAGTATTCCTCTGTGATGCTTGTGCCTTTTGGCTTATAATCTATTAACACGATTCAATGTGAGTCCCAAAACAATCTTGCCATGATCTTCCCATTGCATGGACTGTGGTTTTGGCCCAGAGTCACAAGTATGAACCCAAGTTTCTCCTCAAGTAACAATTTTGTTGATAGCTTCTGCTTGATTGTCGCAATACAGCTCTGAAAGCTGCTTACGACATTCCACACTGTGTGCTAATTTTTGACATTCCACGATGATCACGCAGAATTTTGAGAATCTTTGATTTGGATATTTTGAACCCAGCTGTAATTTCTGAGTTTGAGTCGACTTACCTTCCATACTACTTCTACTTAGGTGGCGCTGCAGTCCGGGGCGGCCCTTCAGGTTGGGGGTTGTGCCGTCGGGGTAACTTCCCTACCACGTAAAAAATCGATGGTTCCGAAACAACCAAAGCTTCGGATAAGGATGACTCAACTAATGACGACCCCAGCAAACGAAATAAGCACAACGACCTTCGGTTCTGTACGTGGAATGTTCTGTACCTTTACAGACCACGTGCAGCCGAACAACTAGCAGAGGCCGTAGACTGCTATAAAGCAGATATTACCGCCATCCAGGAAGTGCGATGGGATGGGCCGGGCAAAAAAGGGATGAAAAACTGTGACATCACTACGGTGATTGCTACAGAGGCAACAGGCAACGCTTATTCGGATGCGGATTTACCATACGCGGCAGACTTAGGCAAGAAGTCTTAAGCTTCCGACACGTAAGCGAGCGTATTATGACTACCCGGATCAAGGCTAAATGCGCTAACATAAGCCATGGGGGCATGAACATAATATGTGTTCATGTCCCCACGGAAGAAAAGGACCCTGCCACCAAAGAGTGTTTCTACGAGCTCCTCGACAAAACATACGAGCAATGTCCTAAATACGACATTAAAATCGTATTTGGCGATTTTAACGCCAAACTAGGAAATGAGGACGTCTTTGGTAGGACAGTCGGTAAGCATAGCCTACACGACACCACGTCTGATAACAGACTAAGGCTAATTGATTTCGCTGTGGAACGAAATGTCACCATAGCAAGCACATGGTTTCCTCATCTCGATATTCATAAGCAGACATGGCGGTCCAATGATTATGTAACGATCAACCAAATTGATCATATTGCGATCGACGCAAGGCATGCCTCCAGTATTCTGGATGTCCGGACCTTCCGAGCGGCCAACATAGACTCGGATCATTACCTTGTTGTAGCCAAGGTACGAATGCGGATATCCCAATCGGAGCAACAAAGACGAATCACTGTGAGAAAATTTAACGTCGAAAAGCTACAATCGCAAGAGACCGCCAGACTCTTCGCTGAACGCGTATCCCGAAAGCATCAAGTGCCGAAGACCAGTGGCAACGCTGCCAACATGTCATCAGAAACGCCACGACTAATGTGCTGGGTCTCGCCCGCCCACCACCGCGAAACCCCTGGTTTTACGAAGAATGCCGGCGAGTCTATGCAGCAAAACAAGAGGCATACAAAGCGGCGCTGCAAAGAAAGACGAGAGCTGCTCGGGAGCTCTACGAGCAAAAGAGACGGGAAGAACATCGGCTTCTCCAAAAGAAGAAGAAAGATCATGAGAAGCGCGCGTTTGAGAATATCGAGAGTTTATACTCCAGGAACAATGTTCGGAAGTTTTACCAAAAGGTAAAAAGAACGTGTCAGAGAAGTAATACCCGTACAGAAACCTGTAGAGATGAAAATGGAAACCTCGTAGTAGAATCACAGTCGGTGCTGAGAATATGGAAAAACTACTTCTGCAGACTGTATAACGGCGACGAAGACCAACACCCCACTATCAGGCAGAATGAACCATTCAACATAGACGATGATAGTGAATATTTCCGTCCACCTGACCAAAACGAAGTGAGGATAGCAATATCCAAGCTCAAATTCAACAAAGCTGCTGAACCTGACGGCTTACCGGCCGAACTTTTCAAGACAGCAGGGGATGAATTGGTAGAGTGCATACACCAACTCATCTCTAAGATTTGGTCAGACGAGTGTATGCCTGATGAATGGAATCTCAGCATCGTTTGCCCGATCCACAAGAAAGGAGATCCCCTCAACTGCGCCAATTATAGAGGCATCAGTCTCCTCAACATCGCATACAAGATCTTTTCTGCGATATTGCGTGAACGCCTGAAACCTTTTATGAACGCCTGATTGGACCCTATCAGTACGGTTTCAGGCCAGGAAAGTCCACCATCGATCAAATCTTCACACTTCGACAGATCCTGGAGAAAACCCAAGAATTCAAAATCGATACTCACCACCTCTTTATCGATTTCAAGGCCGCCTATGACAGCATCTATAGAGAAGAGCTTTATATAGCCATGTCTAGTTTTGACATCCCTGCCAAACTTGGCCGTCTGGGCAGGCTGACGATGGAGAGCGCTTGCTGCTCCATCAAGGTCGGTTATGACCTCACCGAGACCTTTGATGTCAAAAAAGGTTTTAGATAAGGTGACACCGGGCTGTCACCGGTGCGTTTGCAAGCATTGAGGCGGAAGCGGCCAAAATGGGTTTAGCGATAAACGAGGGCAAAACCAAGTATATGCTGTCAACAAGAAGGGACAGCCAACACCGACGAATTGGACAAAACGTCACAGTGGGCAGCTATAACTTCGAGGTAGTAAGGGACTTTGTCTACTTTGGCTCTGCTATAAACTCCGAAAACAACATCAGCGCAGAAATCAAGCGAAGAATAACTCTTGCCAATCGCCAATTCAACAGTAAAGCCCTATCTCGAACAACTAAAGAGACTCTGTATAAGACCTTGATCACCCTTCCCTTCCTGCTTTACGGCGCTGAAACATGGACTTTATTAAAAGAGGATGAAGATATCCTTGGTCGCTTCGAGAGAAAAATTCTTCGTAAGATTTTCGGTCCCGTTTGCGTTGACGGGTTTTGGAGGAGAAGATTAAATCACGAACTATACGAGCTGTACAGCGACATCGACCTAGTAAAAACTGCGTATTGGACGTCTGAGTTGGCTAGGACATGTAGAGCGAATGGACCAACTTGGAGTGCGCAACTGGAGGCAATTAGCTAAAGACCGAGCTAAATGGAGAGGCTTGTTGGTTAAGGCTCAGGTTCACCCCGAACTGTAGCGCCACCTAAGTAAGTAAGTCCGGGGAGGACCTGGGCCTCAACTAACAAATCGCTTCAGCCAGCCTAGTTACGATCCAGCTGACTCCAGTTGCGCACGCCAAGTTGTTTGAGGTCCCCTCCACTTGATAGCGTCACCTACTGCGAGGTCGCCCTCTAATGAGCCATCTATCCGGGGTGGATTCGAGGATTTTCCAGGCTTGAACGTTGGGCTCCATCCTTTCTACATGATCCAGCCATCTCAGTCGCTGTATGCGAACTCTTCTAGCATTGTACCTTCTCCTGCACTCGCCAACTATACAGACGGGACCAAAGATCACTCGAAGAACTTTTCTCTCAAAGTAACCAAGGGCATTCTCATTCGATTTTGACAAAGCCCATGCCTTTGCGCCATACAGCAGGACTGGGATGATTAGTGTCTTCTTCTTCTTTTTCTTCCTTTTATCAGCGAGGTTATGATCCGAAAATAAGGGATCATAACCCTCCCACTTCACTGCATTTCTACTGATCCGCCTGTGGGGTTCGCCTTGGGATGATTAGTGTCTTATAAAGCGCTACCTTAGTAGTTCGAGATAGGTCTTTGTTACTCAATTGCATTCTTAGCCCATAGAAACAGCGATTGGCTGTTTAATCCCCCCACTGATGTTACTTGCGGAGCTCACTATAGAGCCTTGGTAGACAAAGTCCTTTACTACCTCAAAATTATATTAGTCTATTGTGTGTGTTCTGTCCAAGATACCGATATTATTTTGTTTTACTTTCAGTGATCTCTAAACCCGACTATATCAGTGTCATTGGCATAAGCGAGTAGTTTCACAGGCTTGCAAAAGACCGGTTTTGGCTTGTGAGTTTCGTACAATTCTTGCAAGCATTATGTTAAAGAGATCGCATAAGAGTGCGTCACTTTGTCTAGGACCTTTCCTGACATCGAACGCTTCGGTGGTGTTCTTTCTGACATTGATGGAGCCGCGCGAGTTTTCAATCGTCATCCTGCACAGACGAAGTTCAAGGGGACCTCGACTAACTTGGAGTGTGCAACTGGAGACAATTTGCTAAAGACCGAGCTAAATGGAGAGGGTTGTTGGTCGAGGCCCAGGTTCACCCCGAACTGTAGCGCTGCCTACGTAAGTAAGTAAGACGTGAAGTTAAGTGGACATACTGTTACTAAATTCCAGCCGATTTTGAAGCTTCTAGTCGGTACAAGTCCTTCGTGAGTATGTACATATGTGTCAGTCATATTTAGCACAAGGCTGTGTTTTACTCCGCATTAGCAAATGTCTTTTGAATATCTCTAATAGGAAAAAGCGGCCGTTGGAGTGGAACAATCCTTTACTCGTACCGTTTACCTTTTACCGAAATTTAACGAAAAAGCAGCATTTTCACTACAGACTAAGTTACCCAAGGTGCGCTCAAAGTTTTCGGATCGTTTTGTTAAAGGACTAAGGAGTATATACTTACGATTGGTACATTTACTTTTCTATTCGATAATGATGCTTTCTTGAAAAGGCGAAGAAGAAACCGTTTCAATCAAATTATTCGAAGCTAACATGCCGTAAGGGGCTTCCAAATTTCTTAAGAGCACTCATAGACTTTGTTTCACCCAATAATAGAATCGATTTAGAATACTAGGCTGTCAAGATTCCATTAAGAATAAAAAAAAAAAAACATCTGAAACTATTTAAAATAGTTAGCAGGTACCTATACTTACGGGCTTGAGTCCCCTGCGCAAGTCACATGAACAACTGTGAATCATCATCAAACAATAACTTGTACGTATAATTGGAAAAGAGAAGTGACGGAAATAAAATGCATGTCATAGTTTAGGTTACAAATGCACTTACCCTTGGCAGACGAAGTTACTAGAAAAGTGCCTTCTCACACTTCTGAACTCTGCTCCGAATTAATAAACAATTGAACGCTAACGCATGGAATTTTCCTATTGCAACTTGTTCCCATCGTTTTTCCTACTTCTATTCTTATTTCTTGTCAATAAACAAAGCTAATGGATCATTCGCTGATTGCTACTATAAAATCTAATCTGTTTAAGTTTAGTGTCATTTTGTTATATGCATTCAACTAACCTCAAACTTGTCGAGCTGCTTTTACAGATTACAGTAGTGTGTAGAAACCAGCACGCAATCATAATACTATGCGTATTGAGTTCGTTCTAGAGTATAATAGACACATCCTCTTTAAACTGCTGACTCATTGCTTGAACAAGTAGTGTGCGTTTTAGTACACAATCCTCCTTATTAGTTTATGTTTAAGATGCTTGAATTTAGCGGATGGTTCGAGAAGCTTATGCATCGAACTATTTCTGAAAACTTCCCTTTCATCGCTCTATTAACTCAGCTACTGCAATCTGTTTTCTTCCTTATTTCATTTTAAATATCACTTAATGTGTTAGTGATGATAAACATAACAATCGCATTTCCGATTCCTGCTTTTAGAAGAAAAAGAAAATCCGAAAAGGTTTGTTTGGTCGGGGCGTAACTTTAGTCAAAGCATAGCTATAGCTAAGTTAAGAGTTGTATGTAAAAAAAACACAAACACGGCGGAAAAAGGAGCATGAGAAGCGGTCGATTGAGGAGTGAAAGACTTTATTGCGGGAATGATGTTCGAAAATTTTACCAAAAGATAAAAAGAACAAGCCAGGGTTTCAAAGCCCAAACAGAAGTCTGTAGGGACGAAAATGTTAATATAGTAGTAGAATCGCAGTCGGTGCTGAGGATATTGAATGAACACTTCAGCAGACTGGTAAACGGTGATGATGACCAATATTTCGCTGTCAGGCAGAACGACCCATTCAACAGTGACGATGATAGTCAAGATTTCCGTCAACCCGATCAGAATGAAGTGAGGATAGCGATATCTAAACTTAAATCCAGCAAAGCTGCTGGAGCCGACGGCCTTACCGCTGAACTTTTCAGGGCAGGAGGAGATGAGTTGGTAAGGATCATGCACCAGCTAATCTGTAAAATCTAGTTGGACGAAAGTATGCCCGATGAATGGAACCTCAGCATCGTTTGCCCTATCCTGAAAAAAGGAGATCCTCCGAACTGCGCCAATTACAGAGGTATAAGTCTTATGTCTAAGTCTAAGTCTTATTATGTGAACGCCTAAAACCGATTGTCATCAACCTGAAAGATCCTTATCAGTGCGGTTTCAGGCCTGGAAAGTCCACCATTGACCAAATATTCACACTACGGCAGATCTTGGAAAAAACCCATGCAAATTAAATCGATATGCATCACCTCTAAATTGATTTCAAAGTTGCCTATGATAGCGTGTATAGAGACGAGTTATACAGAGCCATGTCTAGTCTCGGCATCCCTGCCAAGATCAACCATCTGTGCAGAATGACAATGGAGAACTCGCGCTGCTCCATCAAAATCAGTAAGAACACCACTGAACCGTTCGATGTCAGAAAAGGTCTAAGACAAGGTGACGCGCTATCATGGGATCTCATTAACATAGTACTTGAAAGAGCTGTACAAAACTCACAAACCAACACCGGGGGTACAATCTTTTACAAGTCTGTACAACTACTCGCTTACACCGATGACAGTGACACAGTCGGAAGAACTCAGCGGTTCGTCAGTGGAGTATTTGCGAGTATTGCGATCGAAGCAGCAAAGATGGATTTAACGGTCGCTGAAAGCAAAACAAAATACATACATGCTGTTTACAAAAAGGACACCCAACATCGGCGTCTTGGACAGAACGCCACGAGTGGGGAGATTAAGCGAAGAATTACTCTTGCCAATCGCTGTTTCTATGGGTTAAGAATGCAATTGAGTAACAAAGACCTATCTTGAACTACTAAAGTAGCTCTTTATAAGACACTAATCATCCCAGTATGCTGTATGGCGCAGAGGCATGGACTTTGTCAAAACCGGATGAAGATGCTTTTGGTTATTTTGAGAGAAAAGTTCTTCGAGTGATCTTTGATCCCATTTGCATAGACGGCGGGTAGAGGAGAAGATACAATGCCGAACTATACGTACGAACTATACAATAACATCGACTCAGCTGGAAGAGTTCACATACAGCGACTAAGATGGATGGGTCATGTAGAGCGGATGAAGCCTAATGTTCTAGCCAAGGAAGTCTTCGAATCCACCCCAAATGGACGGCGCAGTAGAGGACGACCTCGCGGTAGGTGGCGCTAACTAGTGGAGGGGACCTCAACCAACTTGGCGTGCGGAACTGGAGGTAGCTGGTTCGTAACTGGGCGGGTTGAGGCGGTTTGTTGGTTGAGACCCATCCCCACCCAGACTGTAGCGCCACCCAAGTAAGTAAGTAACACGGCTGGAAGGATAGAGTACTTGAGGCCCCAAATCCGTAAGCCCCAGGCACCCACTGAGCAGCAGCAAAAAATTATTGTAAACGACACTTTCGAAATATGTTTCTGGGTGAGCATGAAATGTTTTACTGAATACTTTGAAAACCGGCCACGACATAAGATATAGGAACTTTTAGACTTTCATTTTGACGGGACCCCCTCTGATCATCTGCACCAAAATTTTGTGTATTATTGAGGCTTTTGGTAAATATTTGCTTAACTTACCATTCTACCTGGATGACGATGGATAACATTCCACTCTCCCATCCATAACTACGCAAGTGCGATAAAGCTTTTTAAAGGAAATACACTAAATCATTTATAATATAATTCTTTTTACATGGCGTATACTGCGACCAGATATATCTATTGTGGCAGGAACCAACTTTTAGTATAGCAGTACTTCTACTCTCCTTATGAAAGCGAAAATTACAGCTGCGGAGGAGTTCCTTAAGTCTGTTAGAGATATGATTTCTTTAAGCAAAAATACAAGAAATACAAATACAAATATTTGGCGCAACAGCTCTTTAAAGTGCCAGGGCCTAGCTTCTCGCAACCACTCATGTTGTGTGCGTTCTATTTTTCACACGAATGGAAGGGACCTACAGTTTAATGCCGAGTCCGAACGCCTATTTGAGAAGCTTTTTCGTGACAACAATACTCTCGGATGTTTGTCAGACGCTCGCGAGAGGTGGGACCGTGAAAAAACTTTTTGGTGTTTTCTGGGATTCGAACTTGGAACCTCATGCGTAGTGATCCGACACACTAACCACTTACGCCACGGCGCCCACAAAGGCAAAAAGCTTCTCCTAGTTCTGCACAGAGCTGCACACCCACATAGTATGTGTTCTGCGGTTTTGATCCAATGAACAATTCAGAGGAGCTCCCCGTG
The DNA here is from genome assembly GCA_945910035.1 of Brachypalpus laphriformis. Taxonomy (NCBI): domain Eukaryota; kingdom Metazoa; phylum Arthropoda; class Insecta; order Diptera; family Syrphidae; genus Brachypalpus; species Brachypalpus laphriformis. The sequence continues at coordinate 45,359,833 of OX246753.1, forward strand.
CAGGGACGGGTTAAGAATATCACTGCAGCGCCCCCCAACAACTAGCGCTTGTCGTAAAAGGCGACTAAGGGGACAAATCAGATCTAGGCAATATAACACCCAAGTGAGCCTAGCGACACATATACTACCTTAAAAACCCTCCCACAAGTGTGTATGCGAGTCCGTGGGTTGACACGACTGGAGATCACCGGTGTCATAAAAGAAAAATCAAACAACACTAAAACAGGAGCATGCACGTGTCAAACAACAAAGACCATCGCAATATGGTGCAAAAAATTGTATTGCAAAACTGTATCATTATGGTAATACTTGCAAAAATGAAAGGCACTACCCCGCCAGGCACTACCACTGCTGTGCATGGTACTGATCCTGGACCGAGCAGAAATGTTCGGGTCAGAGCTATACGGATTCCGGGGGCTAGCAAAATAATGAAACAGTTTGGATGCAATTTGAGAGTCGCGAGTTGGAACGTTGGAAGCATGACCGGTCGAAGTTACGAGCTGGAAGAGATGATGAATAGAAGGCGGGTGGACATCTTGTGTGTCCAAGAGACGAAATGGAAAAACACCGGGAATCGGGCGCGTTTCTTGGACGTTAGGACAAAAGATTACAAGATGTTCTACTACGGAACGGAAAAGGCTAAGAACGGAATCGGTATCATCCTTGCGGCAGAGCTACTTGGTAACGTCTTGAGCATTTCGAAGTCCAGCGACCGTTTGATGTCTCTCAAACTAGTAATACAAGGAGAGGTGTGGAATATTGTCAGTGCATATGCTCCCCACAATGGGTGCAATCAGAGAGATAAAGATGCATTTTGGCTAGATTTCCACAATCTCCTTAAGAACATCCCAAAGGAAGAATTTCTGTTTGTTGGAGGAGATTTGAATGGACATGTCGGGAAATCAAACGAAGACTATGAAGACTGCCATGGAGGACTAGGATATGGCACCAGGAACCTTCCTGGTGAAGACATCCTAAGCATGTGCAAATCACACGGTTTTAACGTGTTAAATACCATGTTCATCAAACAAAGCCGACACCTGATCACTTACAGCAGTGGTGGAGATGAAACTCAGATTGACTACCATTTGGTAGCCAGTTTCATGAAGCCTCGGGTAAAAGATTGCAAAGTAATCCTGGGAGAGGCAATCGTTCGGCAACACCGTCTCCTGCTAACAGAAATTTTTATGAAAACACCGAAGAAAAGCAAACAAACAAGGGTCTCTGAGAAAATCAAGTGGTACAATCTGGAGAAAGAAAAAGGCGAGGCTTTTGTGTTCGTAATGAAAAATTACCTCTCTCACACCATCAACGGAGCTGAGGATGAAGAGTGCAGAGCACAAAATATGTGGGATTCCCTACAGCGAACTTGCTTAAAGAAGGCCAAATCACTGCTAGGAGCTTCAAAAGGACACCATCAACACGCCAAAGAAACATGGTGGTGGAGTGATGAAGCTAAGAAAGTGATAAATGAGAAGAAAGCGGCTTTCAAAGCTTGGTCAAAGTGCACCTCTAATAATAGTGACGAAAAAGCTCGCCTCGAAATGGAATACAGATGCTGCAAGAAAAAAGCGAAGAAGAAGTGCGCCCAGCTTCAAGCAGAGAGTACGGAGGGCCTGTATCGGGAGCTGGAGAAAATATTTTCCCCGGTTGCTGATGCAAACCAGGCTATCCAGGAGCTGCGAAGACACAATATGAACAAGAGCGCCACTATCTTCAAAATAGCCGCCCAAAGAAGGAAGAATGCTCAGGAGATTCGTTCGCCAAAGTTCATTAGCAATGCTCATGGCCAGCTTCTTGTGGGTGACGACAAAATTCTGCAGAGGTGGCGGCAGTATTGTGAAGAGCTTTTAAATGAACAGTTTCCCCGGCTATACTTTCCAAGAGCCACCCCTAACTGTGAAGAAATACCCGACATTACAGTCGAAGAAGTTAGTGAGGCGGTCAAATACTCCAAAAAACGAAAAGCGGTTGGGCCAGACGAGATACCCTCTGAGTTCTGGAAAAAGATGGGAGACATCGGGTTCAGATGGCTCAGAATTCTCATCTCCAAATTCGTGAGAGGTGATCCAATGCCGAATCAATGGAGGGAAAGATACCTTCTCCCTGTATACCAAGGGAAGGGTGATACACGAAACTGTGATAACTACCGTTCGATCAAGCTGATGTCACACACCATGAAGATCGTTGAGCGGGTATTAGGTGGCCGACTGCGAAAAATAATACGGCTATCTGATGATCAGTGCGGGTTTGTCTCGGGTAAATCAACCACAGATGCAATCCAAAGTATAAGGATCATAATGGAAAAACATCGTGATTCCTTAAGGGATTTGCATATTGTATTGGTTGACTTTGAGAAGGCATTCGACAGACAACCACGAGATCTGATATGGGTGGCGCTAAGACATCGAGGGGTTCCAGAAACCTATGTACAGATGATCATGGACATGTACGAAGGAGCAAAGACAAGAGTAAGATGCCCCGCTGGAGTAACCGAAGAGTTCCCAATCAAAGTCGGGGTGCACCAGGGAAGCGTTTTAAGTCCTTTGCTCTTTATTACAGTCCTTGATTATCTGCTTGAAGGTAAAGTGATGGACCCCAAGGTACATCAGTTATTCTTTGCTGACGATGGAGCCATCATAAGTGAGGATCCTACATCCCTGCAACGAGCACTTGATGTGTGGGTGGACGTTTTGGAGGGAAATGGGTATCGCATTAGTTTAAAAAAGACAGAGTACTTGTGCTGCCCGTTCTCTGATCCACTCAGGCCTATTCCAGACATTTATTTGAATGGAATAGTGCTTCCCAAGTGCGAAAAGTTCAAATATCTGGGATCTATGATCAATAGCAAAGCAACTTGTGATGACGACATCAATCATCGTGTAAGCGTAGGGTGGATGAAGTGGCGAGAAAATTCCGCTATCTTCTGCGACAGAAAAATGCCACCTAAGTTAAAAGGAAGGCTCTACACCGCAGTTGTACGTCCAGCGCTCACATACGGTTCACAATGTTGGACGATGTACAAAAGTATGAGAGTAAATTAACGGCAGCTGAGATGAAGATGCTTCGCATGACAGCAGGAGTGACAAAGCTTGATCGAATAAGAAGTTCGAAGATCCGTGGAAGCTTTCACATCAAGGAAACCATCGTACACAAAATAGAGCGCGACCGGCTCAGTTGGTATTGCCACGTTCAAAGAAGAGATCATTTGAACCCTGTTAAGAAGGCAATATCAATGCACGTTCCAAAGACATCGCGATGTAGGAAAGGCAGGCGTATAAACGCCTGGATCAGACAAATGCGACGACATCGGCATTTCATTGGCCTCAGTAACCGAGTGATCCAAAATCGGCAGGCCTGCCGATATTTTCTGAGGTCAAATAGGCGAACCCCACAGGCGGATCAGTAGAAATGCGGAGAAGTGGGAGGGTTGTGATCCCTTGTTTTCGGATCATAGCCTCGCTGATAAAAGGAAGAAGAAGAAGAACAATTCAGAGGAGCCTTTTCTGGCTAGCAGATCTGCAGTTTTGTTGCCGTCAATGCCTACATGGCACGGTACCCACCACAATTTTACTTAGAGTTGATTTTGAACTGATCAAGTGGGTGAGTATGTGGATGGTAGCTTTTGATGCCTGAGTGCAGGTTTAAACGTAAAGCTCGGTATGGAAAACACTGGGACTCTTTCCAAGTGGTTTCGAAAATTTATAATTGGGTCCATACACTCTGGCACCAACCCCTAAATCCATTTTTGATCCGTCAGTATACCACACGATTCCCTTTGGATCAAGCAGCGGTCCGCCATTATTCCATGTATCTCGGCTTGGGATCTCAATCTCAAACCTTCTACCGAAGTGGAGTGATTTATGACTAAAGTAAGAAAGCGTGTTGAGGATATCTAGCTTGGGGAAGTCGGTTAATAGATCCATGAGATTGACGTGATCCTATACACGAAGACTAACTGCACTGCCAATTGCCGCTTTCTTGATGAATATACGAGTATGTAGCGGGGGAGTGCGATTATAGCCTCCATGGATGTCGTGGGACAGGTATGCGTATTACCTGTGATTCCGAGGCTAACTTATCTCTGAAGTTTATTGAGTTTTTGACATTTGGGGACAGAACCCAGGTTTTGCATGCATACGGCAACAGCCCCACATAGCAGTGGTTGCCTTGGCAATTTTATATTTAATATGGGAGTTCCAGTTAAGTCTCTTTTTTCTAGGGCAATTCCTTCTTCTTGTGAATGGTATAACGGCTACCTTGATAGGGTTAATCGATAGACCCTCGACAGCACACCAGTCCGAGACTACAAGGAGTGCATCTTGCATAAGTTGGCACACATTGTCTTCATGTTTGTCCTTAATTATTATCACAAGAACATCTGCATAGCATAAAGTTCTGAAGCCTAAGATATTAACGGTCGATTTTTCAATAGTCAGATAAGGGTTAACTGTCAGATAAGACATTAATGCATTTTTTATAAGTCGTATAGCAACTATTCGAGGGAAGTAACACTGCGTATCTAGTAGATAAATAGTGGAATAAATTTAATCATTAGTTAGCAACAAGACTGTTTATCTGACAATTGACAAATCGGCCCTTAGTCTATTCAGCAAGTCATCCACCACGAGAGACCATAAGAGAGGCGATACAACGGCACTTTGTGGACAGCCTTTAGCTGCGGAGACCGTCATAGAGACGTCTCCTGACGTAGATGTTATTATGCGGCTATCGAGCATAGTCCTAACGCGCCTCATGGCACAAATGATGGAGTATAGTCTTTTCAAGAAAACTATGTCAAGCTAATTGGACAGTAGGATTTTGGTAGATCAATGGGATTATTACCTATTAAACACCACATTTACCTCCCGCTAAGTAAGAGGAATGTATCCCAGGTTAAAGCGTGTTCTGATTAGAATTACACAGGCAGGCAGGATGTAATCAATGCCTTTCTAGATACTGTCAGAAAAAACACCATCTCTACCCGGTGCCCATTTAATTTTTTCTTGACTGAACAAATTTCCAGACAAACTGTTGACTCTTCTGGAAGTGCCACAGGTGGTACTTTCAGGAACAACAGGTGTGTAATCATTTAAGATTGTCGAAACTGTGAAGTGAACCTCGAGCAAAGTTTCCAGGGTTTTCCTTCCACTGGATGTATAGGTGCCATAAGGTTTGATGAATGTCGGAATGTTCATTTTAGAAAGATTTTTGGAGACGGGCTGTGGGAGAGATTCAATGTTCTCGCAGTTCTTTCTCCATGCTTTCTCTTGGATTTCTTCAATTCTATGTTGAACTAAGTCAGTGCGGACCTACATATATTCGTCTCAAATTTTGGTGCGTTTAACTGTTTTCTCAACCTTTTCCGGAGTATTTGTAGATGGTCATTTCACCACGGACGCTCCGTTCACCCGTATTGTTATTGTTATTGTGCTGCTCCTAAAGGAGGAAATTAGAACGTCATTTAGTTGGCAGGCTGCCACATCAACTTCACATTTTGAACTTAAAGATGTGAGCAACATATCTTTGACCGCGAGATTTTCGGGAAAAAGTGCCCAATTAGATCGTTTCGGTGCGTAATGTACTTGCTCATAACCCCAGCCGAAATGTTAAATTTAATTTAAGATAATGGTGAGATAAAAGTATACCCGTAGTTATGGCATCCCAGTCTAGCTCGCCGACCTGTGCAAGATGGCAATGGAAAATGCGTGTTGCTCCTTCAAGGTGATATTTACCATAATAAAAGGATTAATAGCTGTTTAGTGCTCATTTGCTAATAACTGTTTCCTTTGACCTAGTATGTAGTTGAGTATTAAAGTCGTCTCTAGAGCAACTAAGGTAACTAGATCATCCCGGTCCTATGACGCAGCAGCATGACCCTTATAGAAAGTACATAAAGAAGCTCTTCTGCGTCTGCATTGCCTGAATAAACGATGAGCGGAGGAAAAGATACAATAACGATATATATGGAAGTGCAGAGACTAACATAGTCGGTCCGAAGCCTTTTGGAACCCTCTCCAAAAGTTTCTTAAGCAACTTGGTACGCACAACTGAAGATATTTTGTAAAGCTTTTATTTAACTTGCTTTGTTGTCGGTCTGTCTGCTAAAAACCTTACAATCAACATTTTGACTACTTCTACGAGTAATTGAGCTAGAGCTTTGAAATTGCGCACACGTATATAAGTCCGGTGATAATGCAATTTGGCGCAACAGGTCATTAAGTGCCTAGGCCTAGCTTCTCGCAACCACTCGTGTTGTGTGCGTTATATTTTTCGCGCAAATGGAAGGGACCTACAGTATTGTGCCGTATCCGAAGGGCATTTGTTTTTTTCTCGTGACAATAAATACTTTCGGATGTTTGTCAAACGCTCCAGAGAGATGGGATCGTAAAAAACTTGTTGGTGTTTTCAGGGATTCGAACATGCAACCTCACGCGCTGTGGACCGACACACTAACCACTGCGCCACGGCGCACACAATGCAATATAGTATTCCTAATAATGTTCCAAATTCGGAATAGGCCCCAAGATGGCGGATTACCTTTTTCTCCACAACAACCGTGATATGAGTATCAAATGAAAGGGTTTTATGAGTAAAATACGATGAGCTATATGACGTCATTCCGAACCAGAAATAGCGCCCGCCCCAAGATGGCGGATTACCTTTTTCTACACAGCTCCCTTTACATGGGTTGAAGGGCTCTACGAGTAGAATACGATAAGCCATATGACCTTATATAGTGGACGCCCCAAGATCGCGAGGGTCTCTGTTTTTGTTTTTAAGCATTTAAATAATAAAAGCTTTAAAAAAAATGTTTACATATATGTAATTCATTTCAATTCTTATCAACCAAACCCGTTTCTTCTCCACGTTTCCAAAAAAAAATAGACTTACGAAAAATGGGTAAAAAGTTCTTTAAAACATCAATCAATATTATTGAAGTTAAGACCTTCTGACCCATGAATGTATCATTACGCAAGAAAAACTCCCGACGCGCAACCCATACGTGGTCAAAATTTCATGAAGATCCGTTGAGCGACAAAAGCACCCATTCGGAACAGACAGACAGAATTTCGCTATTATCATATACATATATAGATAGATACCACCATTTAAAAAATCCATTCCAAAAAGAGTCCATTTACCGCATTTTAAAGAAACACTGTAGCGAGAAATTCGATAATGTTGCTTTGTCTTAAGTATTGTGGACTTTGACTTCTATTAACACCCCAGACTACGATGACGCTGAGAGCCTTATTTTGTTAAAACGTATTCAGCTTAAAGATAGCGTATATTTTTTTAATTTTTTACCGGATTTTACTATGTTCTGCACAGAAATACCGCCCAACGTACGTTGGACTATTGAGGGAAATATTCTACGTCAAATTAAGCCATTTAAAAGGATGAAGCAAGAGGTTAAAACTATGTATGACAAGTCACAAAACCATTGCTTATCACGTCGCCGGCCGTTCCAAAGGGTTTCGCTTCTAAATCTGTTGTTATAAAAAAAATCGCAGTCTTCCCAAAAATAGGCAACGTATTTTTTTTATAAGATCAATAAGTAATTTGCTGAAGCATATTTGTAAGCGCGATATCACGACAAATAACTAGATCAGTTGGTATAATAGTAAATATCGTATTTTCTTCTTCAATTATTCACTTTTCTCAGTTTACACGCCTTCCTATTTCGCACACTTTATATCAAGGTGACCAGATTAACCTTAAGTGAAAGGAGATTTTATTTTTAAGCTGAAATAAATTCAAACTGAGGTTTATACTCTACTCCCTTGGGTATAAAATCAAACATCGGTAATAAGCCCCAAAACGTAACTATCTCCACGAACAGCTCATAAATGAAATAAGGTATGGCTCGACAAAACAAAAAAAAAAAAATATTTGTAATTCCTATAAGATTTACTTGTAACATAAATATTTCAGAGAAATGCTAGACTGAGTAGCAGCCGAGACTGCGATACACTCTGTACAATAAAAATGCAGGCGTTAATATTCGTGAACCTAAAATCCTAAAATAATATAGACCTACACCCACTTTTTGAGGGCGTTTTCTAAATGTATGAATACGTAGTACATAAAAATGAATTTTAAGTTAAAAGAAAGACATACATGCATACATACATAGATTTTAAACGATTCATTCTATGCATATAAATGTAGGTATTTCGTACTTAATGATAGAGAGATGACGTCTTGTCAGCCTATCCTTATATCTAGTAGAATAAACCAAAACGCGCTCGCGAAAACGATGTTGCTCTACGACATTTATACAACCTCTGGGTACAATCTGGACTGGACCTAGTCTTCACAACACGCACTCAAATCTAACACAGCACTTTTTTTTATTTAATTCTTTTCGCCTTATCTCATAGAGCTGATTTGACAGCGACCGCTTGTTGTTGCTTTTTTTCATTTTTGCAACTGATCGCGGGACTATGAATAGAGGAGGGCTCGCCACCTAAACCGACAGTGTTCACTCAGAAGTCAGTTAACACAGACATTAAATTGTAGTATAGACATAGACTTTTTAACAAAATGAGTCTTTTCTTAATTGTTTTGGCTCTGGGCGTTGTGTACCTTTTGCAATTCTTACCAAGATTAGCGAATTTTGTGCGTTTGATTCAATTTTCGAAAACTATTCCCGGTCCGGGACCCTTGGAATTGGTGGAAACTGTCAGGAAAGGAAGTAAGTATTCAATTTTTTATTTTTTTTTTGTGTAAATAAAAAGTGTTAAAAGTGAATAGAGAAGAGTGCACTAATTTAGTTCAGATCAAGGTGCGTTAGCTACAGCCCCTAGTAGTACCATGAAACAATGGAATCAAATCCTAGAATTCAGCAGAACTAAGTCTGGAGACTTAAATCTAGCCCTTATCAAATTATGAATGTTTTTACTATTTTAATTTTGCTTTGCTTTTGCGAAAAGAGCGCCATACTATCTTGATATCGAAAAATTGCAAATTGCATCCCTAAAAATGGGCAACGTAATTTTACTAAGAAGATCAGCAACTAGCTGCCTGAAGCATATTTACAAGTGCGATGTAGCAAAAGAGTGGATTAATTGGTATAATAGTAAATATCGTATTTTCTAGTTCGTGTGAAGAATAAATTACGCGTTTTTCTTAAAACCGGCTTTCACGCCTCCATGTTCTTCGTAGACAAGAATTCAAAATTCGCTGATGAAAGTTTACATAACGACACTTAATTTTTGTGTACAATCCGGTCTGGACCCAGTTTCCACAATAGATACTCAAATTTTACTCAACACTTTTTGTTTCATTTTATCTGATAGTGCTGGTTTGATAGCGGTTGTTTGCTTTTATTTTGATTTAAATTTTTTTTTATTCACCTGCGCAACAGATCGGGGGTCTATAAATAGAGGAGGGCTCGTCACTTAAATCGGTAGTGCTCATTTAGAACTCCGTTAACACAGGCATTTACTCGTAGTAACAGTATAAGCATAAACAATTGTTAAGTGCGTTTGTTTTTTGTGCTCTTAAACAAAATGAGTCTCTTTTTAATTGTGGTGGCCTTGGCCATTGTTTATCTTTTACAATTTTTACCAAGATTATCGAGATTTGCGCGTATAGTTAGGTTTTCAAGAACTGTTCCCGGTCCGGGTCCTATGGAATTAGTAGAAAGGGCTAAGAAAGGAAGTATGTACTGACAACTTTTTATTTTGGTTTAAATGAAAAGTGATAAAAAGTTTTAAATGAGATTGTGCTGTTAAATAGAGAAGGGTATGTGACCTAAATGTACTTTGTTTGCGATATAAATAGGCGAATGACATTTAAAAAGCAAAACAGATTGTGTGTTGCAGATGTCAACCACAAGTTGTGCAGATGGACTGCGTCATTTAGTTTTAAGTTATCAATTTTGAAAAGCCTTTATCTGTTCTCCTACACAGTGCAAAGTCTAAAGCTAATAAATTAGCTTACATTTTAGGCACGTAACTCTAAACTCAAAATAATAGAAATTAATAGCCTAAGTAATTATTCTAATGTTTTCAAATTTAATATTTAATTAACGAACATGTATGTTATTTTTTAAAAATTTAAGCAAATCGTTCCAGTGCCAACGGTAAAAGCTGCTGTGAGAACTGATTTTGTTTTATACTCGTATATTTAGCATTAAAATTAAAAAAACAGAAAGGGAAAATCAATTCTAGTCTTGAGTTTATGGCTTTAACCAGCATTTGAGTTTCAGTACCTATGCCTATATTAAATAACACATCTCTGGTTAGTTTCCAAGGTATACAGGTACTTTTGTTAATGGTTTAATGGAACAGTTAGTAATTTAAATAGATCTAGATACGCCATAGAAAAATGTATTAATGACGAGTATACAATGGCTACATTTATACATATATAATAAGGTAAACTAAAAAAACACAGATCATTCGGACTAATTAGAAATAACAAAAAAACTGCTTTCGGTTCTGCTTGACAATTGATGTTGAATTGTCCGACCATTTTGAAAAAAATTCAAGTTGAAGATTAATATGTCTGTTTTGCTCAATAGCAATTTAAGCTACTAGATTGATTTTTATTATCAGAAATTGGTTAAAAATAATTGAATTGTCAATTATTCTTGGTAAGTTGTAAGCTGGTTCTAAGATTTATTTACATTGAGATTTCAGCATGAAACTTTTTTATCGTTTCTTTCCTTTCATTTTACCTGCTGTCATTAGTACAGTTGCTGTAAAACTATACCGTCTAAAGATAAAATTAATCTATATACAGTGTGACCTCAATAAAAAAAACTAATAGAAATTCCGGCAGTTGCGTTAATTAAGGTTGTTGCAATAACCGAGTCAAAAAAATAGTAGGTGTAGGCGTAGGTGGACCAAAAAGTTAAATACATTAGAAAATTAAAGAAAAACATTTCTTACACTATTAAACAAAACAAAACAGATAATTTATTTCATTTTATAAGGACAAATATTTATACATACTACATACATACCTCCATAATACACACATTTTTATTTTATTTTTTAAATTGTGAAATTTTTGGTTGGATTTTTTTGGATGCAAAATTCTTTTCCACGGCTGACTCTGTTAAATTTTGCAGCGTTAAAATGCTATCCAGTGGAGCTGAATTTTCTTCAGCCCATTGAATGCAAATGTGGAGTGCCTGAAATGCGGCTTCTGCTTAAACTTTTGGCCGTGAGGGTTCCTCAACTGCATTTTCGCCATCACTTTCGATGTCTTCGGCTTCCGAATTGATGCAAGTCGGTTCCAAACCGGTTTCTCTTTCGGTAATCCAATTGTTTATATTCTCGGAACAGTCAGTGGAGGATAGCTCTTCAAGCAGATCATTAATTGATTTCAATATTTCGCTTGTAATACAAAACTCACGCATCATAAACAAGCATGTGTATACTAACTTCTGAAAAATAGCTGTAAAATAACTGCCCAGACATAGCAAGAAGGAAGAGATGCAAATAGCGAACGAAATAAGAATGCATGATACAAAAGTTGCGTTTATCAAGTCACTTCTTTTTTTAAAGTTACAATTACTGAGTCAACAATAGTAAGATTTTAGGTGTTGCTTTTATCAAGGAGTTGCGCGTATCGAGGGTTGCTTTTATTGAGGTCACATTGCATATAAAACTAAGTGGCAAATTGCGTGTGTTATCCTCTACCGCCCGTAATATTCGACCAATTTAGTTGTTTTTTTTTAAATGCATGTAATTAAGGTACAAAGGTGATAGGCAAAAAAAAAATTACAAAAACATTGAAAAAAAAAAAAAAACATTTTTGTGTGCCTGGCGAAGCGGGCGGTCAAAAATATATTTCGATTGTCAGCTGACAATGTGGCAGTGTTGGAAATTAGCCCATATGCTATTTGACAGATATTTATCAAAATTTTAGAAAAAAAAAAAAAAAAAAAACATGAATAGTGCCTAAATTCTGCACTTATCCCCAATGTGCACTTACATACATATTCGTATGTTACCTTAACGTCACATTTGATAAATATACCTACGTAGATAACGCTAGACTTCCGATAGACGGAAAATGAATTCAATAGTTTTTGTTATTTGTTTACCTATTATTAAACCTGAGCTCTTATAGATTACAAGTATAATAAATATGCTATGAAGTTTCTGATGGCATTTTCACTTTTAGAAAAGAGAATATTTTCAAATAATTTTTATTTCGTTTATTGAACTGAAAAAAGTTCAAATTTTGAAAACAATTCTACAAATAAAAAATAAATTTGCATTATTTCCAAATTTTATGTGGGTGAATCTCTATATAACCTTGTTGGAAAATCATCGTAACCATCAATAGGTCTATGTTATTGAAAACAGCGTTCATATCATGATAACCTTATACATTTTCGATCCGGTATAGATATGAGTTTCGACTTTGACTTAAGTTCAAAATATTAGAGGAATATTTACAAAAACAATTAAGGTTGATGTTATCGCTTACGTTGTCTAGCCTTTCACAAGTACTTGACTGGATCACTGGATCAGTTTCAGTACAATCACTGACATGTGAGCTGAACCATGTAGACATTTTGAGCTTAAAATGTAAGTAGATATCACCGATTTGTTGGTGTATCTGCTATTTCTAGTTAATTATCCACACTTTAAATACATAACATTTAATTTGCTTAAGTGTTGAATTTAAATTTAATGTTAAATCATTTTAACAGATCATCATTTGAAATTGAAATGCAATAGAATGTGTTTTTCTAAGTCACTGCGCTTAGTATGGAGTTGGGCCAATGAGGAGAGTCAATTAAGAAACCAATTTAATTTCCAGGAACAAGTTTTGCTCTAGTTTGGCTGATAAGGTTATCAAAATTCTCCATTCAGGTATTTAGCACGGTATGAAGTTGAACCTTCTAAGCCAGAATAAGTTTTAATACGAAAGTATTTTCAACACCTTTACTTGTTATTGAGAAATTAACTAACAAAACAAAAGTATTATCCTACAGAACATACAAAGGTATGCTCTCCCAATAATCTCAGGTATATGGAAAGTCATTGAACGCTACGCGCATACAAATTATCGAACTCGTTGTCAAATACTATTTGACATTTGTTTCCGCAAAATGCAAACTCGTAACCTTACCCAAAATATCGTTCGTTCTTATCGCTTCTCGTGGGCACACGTTTCTTAAAGCCAACTGCGTACAATTTGACGACATTCTGACCAAAGATTTCGTAAAATAGAGTCAAAGGTTATTGACGTCACTAGAATGCGGGTGCCAAAAAAAGTTGGTTTGTTATCTTCATACGAAGGGTAAATGTCAGTGTTTAGCTAAGAAAAAGAAATGACACTTGCAGTTTATATTTCAATAACATTTATTACGATTACCCTGTAAAGCAGAATGAGCTTAGGTTATCGATCACATTTTAATCAAAACAATGTCGATCTCAGACAACAAAAGAAAGATCGTCTCAAAGTTCAAAGTATCTCAAATGGCTAATAATATTGAGTGCCACACCCCATTTTGGGTTCACATGGAATTATTGTATATCACGAGAGCCTTCATCATCGTTCTTATCAATTTCTACATTCATCAAAAATCGTCTGCTTCGCTTTTATCTCTCGACAGTTTTTTTTTGCACAAAGTACAAAAGGCTCGTCGCGTCGTTGGCTATCGCTGCAGATGTCTAGTTGAAACATAATTTTTCTGCACAAGACTCAGATAATAGGAGTCAACTGATGTGTACACAATAGTGACCCTTAGCTCCTTGTTTTGGACATTAACTCGTGTCTTATGGACTTCAAGCCCAATTTATAATCTGACCCAGACGTTTTGCCTAGAGATAGTAATAGGAAATACACGTACATATTCGGTTCGAAGCACGAGTGAAGTCTTCATTAACTTGTTTTTGTTTATAAATATTTTATTATTTATTCAAGTACACACCTCTCAATTGATTGATAAGAAAATATTGTCAGTTCTTACACTTGTAGTTTGAAGGGAAGTACAGAACCTTATAATCTACAGGGACTAGTCAAGATGCAAATTGTTGCGTACAGTGAAATACTTAACACAGTACTCGTATCTGCAAAGACTGACAAGATAAATATGCAAGTAGTTGTAGTCTGTGTTGTATGTCAAACAATAAGTTGGCATACTTATTGTTAAGCTTATCTTATCTAAATCTTGTTGGAGGATTAGGTAAACTAATTTGATTTACGAGTAAAATGCTTACCACTACTTACTTGAACTTTGAACAAGTTGATGAATTTGTACAGACCAGACTGTTGACAATTTGTTAGGTTTTGTTGTTAAGGAGTTGGTAATTATTCTTTTTCTATCAGCGGTTTTAAATACAAGTGTGTGATAACCTAGGCCACACATATAGCATAACGGTTCAGAATATACTTGACATCATGGGTCAAAAAAGCCCGGAAGAATTACTGACGCGATTCTCGTGCTATCTTCGGAAGAGAAAGTAGATTCAAAGTAAATGCCAACTTTAAGTAAGAATGTGAATGCTTGTCGATTGGATCTGGGGAAGTACATCTAAGTACTTTTAAGTAAATATAGGTAGGTAACGTGGAAATGCACTATTCTGATTTTTATTAATATGCTTTCGTTTCTTAGCAGAGACGTTGTCTTTTTTGTCTGTAAAGACAAATACTAGCTTTGGGAATAGCTGTTGTATAAACATTAATCTATTTGTATTTCCTAAGGGAAAAGCTTATGTAAACTTATTGTTATTGACGCCGCTTAAATGAGCAGTTCGTTGATAAAATCTTTATACAGGTAATAATAATCAAAAGTTTTATGGCAATCAATTTAAGCTAGAACTCAAACTTTTGCAATCTTTCACATAACAAACAGAGATGATAAAATATTTGAGATCAACGTAAAAAAAAAACTTCTCCCAAAGCTACATATATGAATGATAAACATTCCTATCTTGTTAGTTATTTTTGTTTCGTTTATCTTGATGGTAAATAAAGAAAATAAATTTTGATAAAAAAAGTGCGAAAATACCAACAACAATAGAAATTATTATCAAATTGCAAAACGATTGTATGATGTGTTAAATGATTTGTTTGTTTGTTTGCAGAAATCCTGTACTGGCTAAAGGAACTTCGGGCTCGTTATGGCACAACATTCCGCATCTGGTTTGGCAAGGATCTCACATTATTCGTTACCGACCCAGAGGATGTAAAAACCATTCTTAGCAGCAATCAAATGCTGTACAAATCAAGAAACTACAAAGTCATTGAACCATGGCTAGGCAAGGGTCTGCTCACCAGTGGTGGAGAATTGTGGCACAGGAGGAGGAAGATGTTGACCCCAGCTTTCCATTTTAAGATGTTGGGTGAATTCAAGCAACCAATGGAAGATAATTGCAATATTTGGGTGAAAAAACTTGCAGAGAAAGCGAATGGAGAGCCTTTCGATATTTATCCCTACATTACACTACTTGCGTTGGATGTTATCTGTGAGACAGCTATGGGTATCAAGAAGAACGCCCAGTTGCAGAGTAAATCAGAATATGTTACAGCTGTACAAGAGTAAGTTCCGACTTTTTTTCTATTAGTGATGTCTCTAAAAATGTATCTATCTGTAGCATGTGTCGCATCTCACATCAGCAGTCATTCTCGTTGTGGAGAAGATTTCCTCTGTTGTTCAACCTTACCGAAGGTGCAAAGGAACGTCGTCGTGCTTTGGCTATTCTTCATGGTGAAACCAACAGGGTAATCCAGTTGCGCAGAAAAACTTTGAAGGAGTCGAATGTTCTCAGCTTAGCTGATGCTCGTAAGATAAAATCTTCGTAGGCCTGGCTTAGAGCATATCTTTTAACAGAGATTTTGATCTTGATTACAGAAAAAGTCGATGATGTTGGTGTTAAGAGGCGCTTAGCTTTCTTGGACATCTTATTGCTGGCTCAGATGGAAGGAGCTGATTTGACTGATTCTGAAATCCGTGAGGAAGTTGACACTTTCATGTTTGAGGTAAGCTCCTACTTAACTCTTTTGTACTCTATGATTATACATATGTACATATTTTCAGGGTCACGATACCACAAGCTCAGCTGTGTCATTTGCTATTTATTTGCTTTCGCAACATCCCGCCGAACAACAAAAAGCCTACGAAGAAGCAGTAGCCATGGAAGGTCAAGAAAAAGATACAATGAAGTATCTAGAAGCTGTGATCAAAGAGACACTCCGTCTCTACCCATCTGTGCCATTCTACAGTCGAATGATGACTGAAGATGTAACAATTGGAAAATTCAGCGTACCAAAGGGTACTAGTATTGCTGTCCTAGCCTACTTGGTCCACAGAGATGAGAAACATTTCCCCGATGCAGAGAAATTTAAGCCTGATAGATTTTTACTCGACGAAAAGAATATGCATCCATATTCTTTTGTTGCTTTCAGTGCAGGACCTAGAAATTGTATTGGTAAGGGATTACTGATAGACAAATCCCTTTTGAATTTTGCTATAACTTAGACTTTGTTAATTTTTTTAGGACAAAAATTCGCCATGTTGGAGCTGAAATCGACTCTTTCCAAAATGTTGAGGACCTTTGAAATATTGCCAGTGGAAGGATTCCAACCTCTGCCATTAGCTGAATTGGTGACCAAGAGTGGAAATGGCGTTCAAGTTAGACTGAGGAAGAGACAATAAATAGAAAGTTAAGCAACAATTTTATGAATAGGTCGGAATAGACACTAGTGTAATTAGAGGAAACTTAAGCGAACATTGTACCGTAATATATATTTTTTGAAATAAAATAAATTACAAGTTCGAATGTGCAGTTGTAAGCACGTGAAATAAGATTTTAATATCTTTTTATATTACTTTTTTTTCTTTAAACAAAATCAACTACACATTCTGATATTGGAGTTTTCAGAAAACATTTTTTCACATACGACAATGTCTACCAACGCGACATTTGCTTTAAAAGCTTGTCAAATTGTCGAGACGTACTTTACTCATACGTCATTTTTGTAAACCTATATGTACTCGTAGCCGCTGTAGTAGTCGATCTTGTGGATTCTATTATTTCGAAGCCAGCCATTCTCTGGAGTCTGTTCAGGCTTGAAAAATTACACTTGAACGCAACTTGGCTAATACTGGGCGTTTAAAAAGTTTCTAAAGTCCGAAACAACCGTAGGACTGACATCGAAATGGTACGTTGTCATTGTTTTTTTTGATGAATTACATAGGCGACAAGTACACAACTTTGGTACCAGACAATCTACGTTAAGACATTACGTTTAAGTTTATTAACTAATTCTTCCAGTCCATTTGTCGATGGGTAGTTGTTGACCTTGTTTCTGAGATCAATAGTGACTTGTTAACAATACACAAGTGATCAGATTGAATTAAATTTAATTGACTTGAAATTGAACGAGCTTAAGGACTTAGCCTCTAAAGATTATCGAACGGTCCAGCTGATTTGATAAGATACGACTTATAATCTGATTCTGTGTAAGGATGTCATCTCATGAGATGTATGACTCTAGTATCATATTAGCTAAATCTACGAAATAATAAACTTATTTTTATATGCCTTCACAAAACAAATACAACGTTTTCCAGTTCGCAGTAATTAAAGATGATATCCAGAGCTTCCCTTTGCTATTTACGTTAGTATTTGTATCGGACAAAGGTTTGTGAACTTGCTGCACCTTTATTTCGAAAATGTATTATCGGGAGGAGAGAAGAAAAAATGTATTCACAAAAACGCATTTTAAATTTCAGTTGAAATTTAATTATATTTTATTTTGTAATGTTTTAGTTTTTATAACAGAAATACAGATTCTTGATTGTTAAACAATGCTCTCTTTTAACTCTCTAACTACGAATATTTGACGTTTTTTTTATTATATTCATAAAAACAAACTAACTAAATTAAATTTTGCAAATAACATCAAGATCTTTCTATCCGCATGTATGCAGCTCTTTCTGAAATTTAATTTTGTTGATCTATTCCTCATCCCATTCCAAACTTAGACTTTAAGATTCTAAGTACAAAATACACATTTACACATTTACAATACAAAAAAAGTTCAATTTACTCCTTTTTTCTCTATACACATTTAATTATTTAACAGATAACATATATAAATAATCTTTCGTTTTATTTTTTTTTTTTTAATAGGAATACACACAGTCTGATTACTGATTTGTAGGTTACTTCATTTCATCATTTTACCCATAAAAATTTAGTACAATTTTTAATTATAATGCCGTTCCTTAAATTTACAAATTTTATTTTATTAAATATAACATTTAGTACAATTTAGTTGTTATTAAATTTAAGTTTAGTTATTGTTCATCAATTTATTAGAGGGTTACTTGTTTTATACTTTATTTTCTTTCCCTCTGTTTTTTTTTTTTTAAGAAGAAAAACACAAAAATATACAAGACTTTACAACATTGCAAATAATTTTATAATGTTCTTAGTTAAGTTTAGTATAATATTTACTAATATAAATTTGCTAACTTTTTTTTTAATATGTAACACTGATATTGCAATTTCTTCTTAAATTTTTTTTTAGGTCAGGCGACTCTCATAACTTTTAAAGCTTTTAAGGAAACTAGGTTCTGATAAGGGCAGGATATCCAAATTTTTTTTTCTGTTAAATTTCTCCTCTAATGATTAAGAAAACTTGAATAAGAGAATAGGTTAACACTAGAATCCAAATAAATTTATAGCCACGGTAGGCAATATGATGTACAAACGGGATGATCCGATCGCAATTGAAAGATCGAATCCCTTTGTCAGTGTTTCCGATTGGCAAATGGTGATCCATGACCGTTCCCAGAGCCACTCCACCCAGATGAACCACCACTTCCTCCGCCCCCGCCACCACCTCCGGTATAAGTTGATTTTCCTCCACTTCCTGTGCTGGTTACGGAACCTTGTCGGCTTACTGAGCTTCTACGCTGTGGAATGACAAAGGGCGGTGGTGGCTGGGGAGTGTATTGCGGTGGTATCGAATTCGCAGAAGCTTGTCGAACTAAGGTTCTTCCTGGGTTTGATGAGGGTACTTGCACGGATCCACAGCGCGACATCGTTCCTGTCCTTGGAGGTATTGCTGGTGGGGGTCCCGGTGGTGGACCTGCAGGTGGACCACCACGACCTTTAGTTAACTCTACGGACGACTGGGAAGGAACTCTTGGCGGAAGTTGAGGAAGATTCTTTGAATTTGGAGAAATGGGGCTTCTTGAAGGCAGGTGAGTTGGTCGCTGCGATCCGGCACTACCCGAAGTTGAGGTAATATGCTTCGATTGTGGTTGCACTGTTGAGGTGGTTATAGTCGGTTTCTGTGGCGGTATACTATGCTTAATAGTGACAGTTTGCAGTTTACTCGCCGGCTGTTGAGGTAATGGCTGTTGATGGGTTGGCTTGGGTGACAGTTGTGGAACCGTCATTCGGGGGGTTCCACTTTGTTGCTGTCCATGTTGCTGCTGCTGTTGTTGTGAATGAATGTCCTGAATTTGAGGAGTGATGACAACAGGATTTTTCTTTTGATCTTGTCCAGCGGCGACGTAGGAAAAGACACAAAGTACTGAATAACAAATTTGATCGGCCTTAAAAGTAAAAATAAGAAAGAATAACAAAGTCATTATCTTTTGAAGTCAATCCACTAGTGGATTTTCGAAAGCAAAAAGCAATTCAACACTTACATTAGAGTTCAGAATTTTTTTTTGAAGATTATTACAACAAACAGAAACAAAGGCGGAAGAGTTTTTTTTTTTATTTTTTTTTTTTTTTTTTTTTTTTTTTTTTTTTTATATAGAGTAAACTATAATTTTGGATAAATTAAACAATTAAAGATAACTTCATGCAGATACATATACGAAGTTTTTATTTTTTTGGTGACATGACATTTTAAGTTGGTATTGCATCATTACTTTCGATTAGTTGGGATTCGTCTAGTTCGTTGGCCTTTTGTGGATTTTCCATTAGCTTACGAGCTAAGTTTATTGAAAATAGTCTGTGCAGGCAGAGTGCGGCTTCGGATGCCTTTTTGACGATAATTTTGTTTAAGGTTTGATTTTGTTTTGTTTATCGTACAACAACACATTAAAAAAACATAGAAAGTAATAGAATAATTGTTTAAATTAAAATTTAAGGAAATGAAAATAATAATATAGTCTAAGGAAATTAAAAACGGAAATTTGGAAAATAATTTGAACTTTTTTACAATTACTGGAAATTATTTCTAGATTACATCAATTTTACAAAAATCGTGCAAAATAGTTTTGCAATTAATTAAGTTTTTTTTTTGAAAGCACACCGATAAGTTGAGCAACAACTTTTATTTTGAAGCTACAACGAAATATTTTAATAAGTTGTACACTTACCATCGAAGATTTGTATTTTCTTTGAATAAGTTGTCTCGTTTTTGGATCTGTAAAAATAAGAAAGATATTTATAAAATATTATTTCAAACGACAAATGTTATTATTAATAATGACTTAATAATGACCAAGATCTTCACACGAATGGCAATGCTAAGATATTGACTGATAATCTACTCTCTTACTTAAATTTGGAACTTAAATATCTTACAATTCTGATCCAGAGCCAATTTTAAATGATTTTTCAGCCTCTATTTTCTACAGACTACTTTGAGTTTCCTTACGTGATTTGAGTTTACATTTTAGAGCAATCTTTAAGTGCATTAGGGAGGAGTCGAACGCATGTAGAGTAGCCTAATTGTACTGAAAATATCAATAATCTTAACACGCCGATTTTAATAGGATGCTTAAGTTGCAGTTGAAGCCGTCGCTTTTCCCATAGCTTATGAATATTGGTTGAAATGCGCAAATGTCACATTTGAAAATTTCTGAGAAGCATGAATAATCTTGGATATAGTCTTGCATGATTTCCATTTATATTTTCATATTTTGTACTTCTGAAAGCAAATGGGGTATTTATTCACCCCATCATTCTCTAGTCGTTTCAATTCAATTTCGTGCATTGTGCTGACTGTGTGGTGTTATGTTCTTCGCATCAAGCCAAACAAAACATTTTGGAATCTTGTCCGAAAGCCTACTGACATTTTTTTCTTTTATTCAAACTTCCATAGCAATTCTCTATAAGAACGGTGTAATGAAAGAAAATAACATCAACAATGTAGCTATTTGAGAGTTCGTCTGTCACAATGATGTTAAAATCCCTGGGACTATTTTAAAACTCATTTAAATTTAAAGACGCCAATAAAAGCGGACATTAATCTAATATCTAATGCCGAGTGAATAAATAGAAAATTTATTTGTTTTTAATGGATTGTATTTAATGACGCCAATAGCTTAATGGCGGTTTTAGTTAAAACTACGAAATCCACTTTTTCATGGAGAGTGAATAAATCGGGCCTTAGCGCGATAATTAGCCGCGTCTAAACTGCGGCGCTAGCAGGAACTTCTAATGGGAAGGCACCTGCAATACGTCCTTATTTCGTGAATCGAAAACAACCTGTAAGGTCGAATACTTAGTTGTAGTACAAACCCAAAAAAAAAAAAAAAACAAGTTTGTTTTGAAGGGGGTTTTTTAGTGGGTAAAAATCCCACACTACTATGAGCATTCACTGGCGAACCTTATAGTGTCTTGTTGATGATTTTATATTACATTTGGCACAACAGTGCCAGGGCCTAGCTTCTCGCAACCCCTTATGTTGTGTGCGTTATATTTTTCACACGAATGGAAGGGACCTACAGTTTAGTGCCGTATCCGAAGGGCCTATCCCATAGAGTAAGTACACAAATTTTGTCACATGGTTTGCAACACAGAGATATCTGCAGACAATAAATTCACACTAATGTGGAGTACGTCAAGGGTGCATACTGTCCCCACTTTTGTTCTTGGTGGTTATCAGCGATGTACTCCGTGCAGCATTGTCGGAAGGTAACTTTGGAATTATTTGGACTATGACATCTTACCTTAAACGCCTAGATTACGCTGACGAAGTTTGTCTACTTTCACATCGGATAATGGACCTTCATCTGATGGCCCACAATCTAGAAGCTGAGGCAAACAAAGTAGGGCTAAAAATAAACACAGCCGAAACAAAAGCCCTGAGCACTTCTAATACCCGCGCTCAACTTAACATTGCCGGATAGGAAGTCGAGAAAGTTGATAACTTTCTTTATTTAGGAAGTGTGGTCTCGGCTAATCGCGGTGGCACCGAACTGGATGTGTGCAGCATAATCGGAAAGGGTAAGGCTGCTTTCGGAATGCTATCCAAAATATGGAGAAGCAATGTTATCAGCTTAAGAACTAAGCTGCGACTATTACGCTCCAACGTAGAATCAGAGCTGCTTTGTGGGTGCAGTTCTTGGAAGGTGGACACGCAAGCTGCAAGTCTTCGTAAACAAATGCTTAAGAATCATCTTGAGGATTTTTTGTCCGAACCGCATCTCCAACGAACAACTTTATACGAATAAGAAAGTGGCAATGGATTGGCGCGAAGACAACTAAGACAATCCGCTTACCCAGGCAGGCAGAATAACGGGGCGCCCTAGGCAAACGTGGCACAGAACAGTTGAGAAGGAATCGAGCTCTTTAGGAATGAGTTGGAGGCAGCCCAAACGCGTTGCAAAACTTCGAACAAGATGGCGCGCAGGCATGGTTGACGCCCTATACCCCCGAGGGGTTAAAGGATCTAAGTAAGTAAATTAAATAATGTGGGTCCCCGGACACAATGGCATCCCTGGTAACGAAGCGGCTGATAAGCTTGCCAGACTAGGTGCTCAATCTCCTTACATTGGACCTGAACCCTTCTGCGGTTTACCCACTAGCCAGATTAAAATAGAGCTACTTTGCTGGGAGCGCGAACAAATGCTCGCACACTGGAATGCACAACCTGGCCTAGGGCATTCCAAGAAATTTATTAATTTGTGAATAAACAGAACTAGAGACATTCTATCAATGAGCAAACAGAATGCTAAGATCTTTACTGACTTTCTAACTGGGCACTGCTCTCTCAACTACCATCTCAAGAAAATGGGCCGTGTTCAATCGGATATGCGCCGTCTCGGTCTTAAAGACACCGAAACAGCCCATCACATACTCTGTGATTGCCCGGCCATAGCCAGACTGAAGCTTAAGCACTTTAATAAAGGCGTCACATCACCTTCTGATGTCACCTCCTCCTCAGCTCAAACTATTCTTATTCATTAATGAATTTGATTTCAGCTAGTTGACAAATCCAAAAAAAAATAATCAACCAGGGGATAGCACAAAAGATTGTTTTAGGTCGCAGTGCTCCAGGGTCGTTCTCTGCCTTTCCTCCCCATTTACCTTAAACAAAAAAAAAACAAAGAGAAATAATGAAGGTAAACCCTATGAAATATGATGAAAACCATCAGTTATTCATATATCTCTTCGTCTATCCGTCTGTCAAATTTTCCAGTTTTTAGGCCTTAAATTTTGAAATTTATTTAAGAATACGAGTACGAAATTGCGTATACGAGCTTTAAGGCACCCGAAGCCGTACCAGTGTAATTCTTTACCGGCAATACGTATATATACCCTACCAAAAAATATAGCTTTAGTTTCAAAAGAAAAATTAGATTATATAGTATATACACAAACAAAACTCTTAAATATGCAATAAATTATTACTCACTATATTCCTCTAGCACGAATATTCCTCCTTTTTGTGTAAAGCACTTTCGAATATGATCCAATCGGACAAAAAACTGAAATAAGTACACAAATATTTTATTATTAATTTCTATAATAATAATTTTAATTTTTATGCTGAACATGTGATAAACAAAAATCAAAGTTCATGTCGTTTACTTTTTTGTTAAAACAATTCGTGTCATGTGAAAAGAATTTGTTGGTTTTGTTTAAAATTGATTGTGTGCAATATTTTCCAACAATTTGTGGTAACGTTCGTTTCTTTTCAATTGTTTGCATATATTTTTTTTTTCTGTGAGTACATGCAAGTACAAAGCTAAACTCTGCCGACTTCGACTAAAATAACAAAACAAAAAAAGCTATAAGCATTTCACTTTGAAAGCGCAAATATTTAAAGCACACATACAAAAATTGTTTTGCAACTGTTTTGCTCCTAAGGGATGCCTCTTAAACTAGAAAAAATCATTGCAAACTAAATAAAAGTAAAATACCTGCTGAAAGCAATAAACAAAACATAAAAAAAAACCAATACTATACTAAGTAAAGCAAGCAAATTTACCAGGAAAAAAAAACAAATTTCTAATTAGCACTTGTGAGATGGTCTTAAAATTTCTTTTAGAAAAAATAAAGTCGAGAGAAAATGAAATCGTTGAAGTTTTTTTTTTTTTATTTTAATGTATTGTTTTGAATTTTATTATTTAAGACTTAGAAATAATAGCCTATTTGTTGACCTAGTGAAAAAAATAAATAAATTTATATTTAAAGCAAAAATAATACATTTTCTGTGTAAATTTTATATTGCTATTCTTTTTTGATTAACATCATGCTACTTAAATTGGTATGTAGTATTTTTAAACCACTATAATAAAAAAGGATAGAAACTAAAAAAGAAAACTTTGTGAATCTTGTTGTTAGCTAATTTGTAAATTTACAGGGTGGACACTTTTTTTTAATGCAATGAAAGATATTGTTTATACAACTTTTCTGTAGTGAACAAAAAAAAAATCAAAAACTCTTGTTAAGGTGAAGTGGATTTTTTTTTAAAATAAAATAAATAGAAAAAAAATAATTATTATTATTCAACTATTTGTTTTTTGAAAGAAATATATATGTAACTACATTCTACTTGCCTTAAAATTGTTGCTATACAAATAAATTCTACACAAGCAGAAAAACAATAACAATTTCGATTTCTTTTAATTTTTTTTTTTTTTTTTTAATTATTACTTTCTATTGCATTTGAAAGCAATGTAACAATTACTTCTACTAGTGTTGTGGTTTATATATTTATTTCATTATGTGTAAACTCTTTTTGCATTGTTTATTGTTTTTTAGGTTGTTACAAATATAACTAA
Organism: Brachypalpus laphriformis; assembly: GCA_945910035.1. Lineage (NCBI taxonomy): Eukaryota > Metazoa > Arthropoda > Insecta > Diptera > Syrphidae > Brachypalpus > Brachypalpus laphriformis. The sequence goes on from OX246753.1 coordinate 45,384,800, forward strand.
TTTTTGTATAAACACTCAATAATTTCTAATAAGTAAAACTAAATGAAAAGTAAATTGAAGGAACAAAAACCAGAAAAAAAAATATTTTTGTATTTAATGCTGAAGAGAAACATTTAAAAAAAATTGACAATTTTTGTGATAGTGGTACTGAGTTTAAATCATAAATGAAACACGTTTTGTATAAAAGAAAACTAATAATAAGAGAATTTTGTTTTATATATATATGGTGTACAATGAGGTGGGAAGAGTCTCTGGTGTGTGACTTGTGGGGGTAAACGAATTGGTTTGTTTTTCAAAAAAATAAATATGTTAAATGTTAATTGTGATTTTTTGTTTGTTCTATTTAAAATTTTTGTTTTTTTTTTGAATTAACAGAACAAAAAAAAATTGAAATAGTACCTCGAAATCCTTTTCAAAATTTGTTTCAAAAAAATTGGGGCACACGCAGTTTTTTTTTTCGTTTTTTTGTGTTTGCAGGATTTCAAACGATTTTTATTCGAAGATCGCAGTAGATAGTAGTAGTGGTAGTAGTAGTAGTAGAAGACCAATCCAAAAGGAAGCGGCAGCGATCCGCAAAAATAATTATATACAATTTTTTTTTGTTTTAGTTTTCTAATTTGTGTTTTTTTTTTCTTTTAAGTAAATTTGTAAGTCTTCTATTTTCCTTTTTTAACCAAAAAAAATATATATAAAGATCATCCTATTTATCTTTGCAAATTAACTTAACATATATTTGATGATAAACAAAATAAAAATAAAATTTCAATGAAGGGATGGCGAAGAAGAAGAAGAAGAAGGAATATAAAAAATTAAAATAAAAAAATTAAAATCCTATTTCGAAATTAATTAGCGAATGTACACAAGGACCATCTCAAAAGTTACCAATTAAGAATTTCGATTTTGAATTCAAATTGAAGTTTAAAAAAAAATATATATAAAAAATAAAATTTATAATTAAACATTTAGGAAAATGTTAACACAAAAATTATTATATCGAGATATTGAGAAGGAAAAAAACCGATTATATTTAGTTTAAAATGTATTTACATATATAATAAAATTATCGAGAACGAAATAAAATATAAATTAAAGAAATTTACGCGATTGCAATACCACTCATCCGAATTTTTAAAAAAGTTCTTATTTGATTATTTATTCAAGAAAAAATAAAAAATAAATTAATAAATTATGATCAATATATTCGAGTATATTAAAAAAAAAAATCAGGTTTACATGAAAATAAATAAATAAAAAATGAAAAAATATATATTTATATGAAAGGGAAATTGTTATAAAACAATAAATATATATTTATGTATTTTATTATATTTTATTTTTTATATATCAAATATTTATAAATATATATAAATATATATAGCATTCAGTACATTCACTAGCAGATTATATATTTAGACTATTGAAATAGGTTTAAAAAATATAAAAGAATATATGTTTGTGTATTTGTAGCGGCAATTACGTACATAAGTGTGTTGAAATAAAAAAAAATTAAATTCAAAAAATTGAGAAATGAGATGAAATAATTTTCTTATAATGTATAGTATATCTCAATATTTGATGTCTTCTTTCTTATTTAAGGATTTCAGTTCCAGAATTTAACTTACCGTAAATACTATTAGCAAAAAACCAATAAAAAAAATCAAATCAAACCAAATAAAAATAGACTTAGATTCGAAAGCTAGTAAATATAGATTCATTAAAAATAATCTTAACACAGTTCGCCTATAAAATGACTGTAAGAAAGATTGAAATGTCATAGTATTATCCCAAGTAGTTCGAGTATATAAGTGATGTAAAAGAATTTCTAGCAGTCCTCTAGATAGCATCGTTAACTGGTGCAGAATAGCCCAAAGAAAATGTGTTTTTATTCTGGTAAGGATGTGGCATATAAAACATTTTTCAATCTCTCAAAAATAATATCTGCATAATATGCCAGTTTATCGAACTAATATATTGGTTGCAATCTGCTGTCGATATTTCTGATCATTGAATGCTATCCCCAGAGAATTAGGGAAAGACAAACGTTCTGAAAGCTTCGCATTTCTGAATATGATTAGGTCAAATTTGTATTCTCAGATAACGAAAAGACATCTATCTATAAACATAAAAGAGAAAAGCTCAAGCTTAATAGTACGAGCCCTTACAGAGAACTATCTGATATGCCAGACGAATGGCTAGTGCGTCCAACGTTTTCTGTGAGAGTTGTCAAAAGAAGAAAGAGGAAATTAAAAACCACTGGTGAGAATCTCTGCAAAGATCTAAGCTAAGGTCGATATCTGTAAAGTTAAGGGAAATGAGCAACGTGAATTTGAAGAACTCCTATCCGTTATCAACTTCTTGAACAAACATATCCACAGTTTCTTCACTGACTGTTGCTCGGAGAATATAAAACTAACTTTTATAATTTACTAAAAATTTACACTTTTCGTTTGACAGGCTTAATTTGCTTGCCCATAGAAAATTACGCAAAGATAAACGATGAATAGATTTCGTTCTCCCTCTTAAAATTGCCACCGTTTGTAAAACATATTAGAGTTTTCTTTTTTGTATCCTATTACCTTATTTATGTAAACGGATGGAAGAATTGGATTGAAACGCAATTCTGGAAATAGAGGATTGAGTTAAAATTGAATCGAAATGGGATTTAGTTTGATACTTCCTACTGAGCGCATGGAATTAGGAATGCCAAATTTGTTACGTCAATCTGTCAGTTGATGTAATGAAGTTACTGGAAGAATTTTGGGAATATGTATGTATATTTATTTTGCTCGGATTTGCAAACAAAACTATAAAAAAATATATACATATATGGAAATATTACTGTCCGAACTTTTAATGTAACCATTCTACAAAAATAAAAAATACGTCTCTTACTTTCTGACATTACTGTAATATAATTCCCTCTGTCTGAAAAACTCGATTTTTCGATCCGCGTATGCGAATCAATAAAATGCGAATCTCTTCTCAGAAACCATTGGTAAACAATAAATATTCAATTTTATTTCACTACAATTACGTTTTTCGTGTTCAGTAATTATTTTGGTCTTTTTGACATCGTTTATTAGCGTACATACTTAAAAGTAGAAAGTCTAGCTATCGGCGGCATTTCTGATATCAAGATTGATTCTGTCTGTCTCTTTATCTGACAGAATCGTTACAATTCGAGACGGAATCAACATTTTGAATCTAAGCCCCACAAGTTAAAGTTTTTTTTTTTGTATACAACAGCCATTACCCTTTCAGACATGTGAGCTCAAGAAGCGGCTTGTCTATCCTTTTTTAGGGCCTTACCGTTAATGCTCTTTTTTATAATTTTCAAAACATGCAAGTTATTGCTTCTGTAGACTAAACTGCTAATGTCAATCTAAAATATCGCATTGAAGACACAATAACAACTATTGTGATTGCAAATTTCTACTATATAAAGCGAAACTGCACCATTCTTACAGCGAAGTCTTATCTGAGAGTTATCCCAAATAATAAATTTGCAAGTAGAACATAACCAAGTTTCTCAGCCATCAGAACAGTGAAAAAAGGGTTTTAGATCCAAACGATGTTCCGTATCTCGCTACAAAATCGATATTAAAGTACACAGCTGTGGCTTGATGAACAAGGCATTCCGAAATACCCTGCTGTCACTGCGGGGAAAACTATGTTCGGGTTCTCATATTGCTCAAAGAGCTCGTGGATCACCTATTGTAAAATCTAGGATGGTTATGTCAAAGAGTTCACAGTAGATTTGTCGGCTAATTAAGTTGCTAAATAAGTTGGCATTTATGGTGTACCAACACTCCTAACTGACCCTTAACTACGAAAACCAGGTGAAAGGTGTATCCCTATCTCAAATAGGTGAGCATATCAAGTTAATTCCCTATCCTGAGCTTTGATAGGAATAATCTAGAGGCTACAAATAAGTAATTTGTTATAAGTGTAATAGGCATCGAATACTACACATGTATATGTACCCTTCATCTGAATCAATATCTATTTAATTTTCGCTGGATATTGGCGGATGGAATAATTCGAGTATCGCAATTGGTATACTCGTAGATTGCGGTTTCCACAACTCCGAATCTGAAAGCGAATCAATTAGATGCGATCTGAAATTAGTACGGGACGGGACGTCTTTGTTAGTGCATGATAGTGGAAACCTTTTGTCTTCCAGAACAAAGAATTAGTGTGATTGTGGAAATTTGTAAATCGATAAAGGTTTGCATTATTATTTCACAGTTATTGTTGTATATTGCTAATATTTTGCACACGTTTTCATTTTTAAAAGATATTTCCACGTCTGGTAAGCCCTCCAGTCGAGCTGACTTACCAATAAGGAATTTGTCGCTTGGTTAAGACCATTAGCAGACTATGATGGTGGTGCTACCGTAATTGTGTCAAAACAGAAGTTATCAAACACAGTATGGGGAAAAAACATACAAAGAATTGAAAAATAATCAAAAAAACGCCAGGAAAATAAAATTAGGGTGGCGGAAGTAAAGTTGGTTGCTTTTTTTTCGGAGCATAATGCTGCAATTGATGTAATAGAACATCTGATTCCGCTAATGAAAGATATCTTTCCGGACTTAAAAATATTATCACCTTGAACACTAGGGATGATTGCTGTTCCCCACTGGGTCTTGAACTTGCACACATCGGTTTACGAGCACCCACTGCACCTTTATCACCCACCCTAGTTATATAATAAAACATACCTATTTAGTTTTATTTTTATTTTTGTTTATAAAACATCTTTTCTCGGGTTTTTTTATTATTATTTTGAATAAAACTGTTTTTTGTTTCATTAATTATCTATTTTCTTTTAAAATTAAATTGGGTGTTGGCAATTTTGAGGTACTCTTTCGAGCTAGGTGAGGGGAAAAGCGAATTTTTTTCGCCATTAGCATGAGAATTTTTATGATAACATACTGGCAGCACTGCTTGTTGCTTATTGCTAGCCCCTTCTCTTGCAACTTAATCAACCCTCTCGCTATTACTTATACAATTTTATCTCCCAGTACCCAAGCATGTAATGATTGTCGGTGGTAAGACTTTCAGATTCTTATTTTTTTTAATTGCAGTATTGTATTGAAATTGAAATGTTGAAGGTCATTTCGATGAGATAGAAACTTAAACAGAAGATGGCTGCACATTTTGTTCATTCCTGTAAGTCTGATGTATTTCTTGTAAGAATACTGTAGTTAATTTTAATATTTAGAGCAAGTCAGGGCTTTAGTGATCTTTGAATTTCCTTCAGAAGCTAGCATAGCTTGCTTTTTCTGGAAAGGATACATTCAACTAGAAAGCACAGTAAAATTCGAGCATATACAAATACAAGTGATTATTCAAGAATCCTTCAATTTAAACTAAAGAAGGCAATAGCACATCTTTTGCACACCACGCATTACAAAATTGTATTAATTGTTTAGTACGCGACTATAGATTGGACTGAACCTCTTTGGAATGTAGTAGCTTTTAAGCGAAGAAGTGAGGAGTATCTTTTGTACTACAGCTCTCTGAAGAATTGGAAAAATGGAATCAACAATGGAATCCGTGTATATTTTCTGTAGAAGTAAGACTAATTGCGTAGACCACGATTTGTTTGCTGCTGAAGTATTAGAATTATCAAGTGTATTGAAAATGAAGTTCTGACTTAATTCTTAACCTTTATTTAGGCGTATCAACCAACTTTCACATGGGTACTCGTATGTGTTGGCGTAAGTTACGAGTATGTTTAAGTGAGATGCTTTTGAAACTCTTAGTATATTTTTTCAAAGATTCTACCTAGTATTTTAACTTTATTAAATAATTTTTTACTTACTTACAAACTACATTTAGTCACTTTTATGATCTTCTTTCGAGGTGACGAAGTGAGGAAAAAATGTGTAAACTATCCGACGAATGTACATTATGTTTTGTTTCTTGCAGAGGATGGATGGTTATTACGATCTTCAAGGAAAATATACGCACCCAGCTAGTGTAAGCCTTTGCAGTAATACTAATTCAAACGTTGTAGCTATTTAGCTTTAATGCTCTTACAAGCATATTTAATTGTGAAAACCATAAAAACAAAAATAATACATAACTACTGTAGTTTTTTACGTAACCTAACAACTTTACTGTTCTATTTTTAAGAGTTACCTTCTTAATAATATTATGCCAATTGGTTTGAGTATGTTCATAAAAAATTTGAGAAAAAAAAAAACAATTAAAAAAAAAAATTTCAAGTAACAATGATTTAAATAAACAAATCAAAATTAAAGAAAACATCATGCGTCGTATGCATTATGGTTTGGTTAAATATATAGAGAATTAAACAAATTATAAAAAATATATAACAAGGATATAGTATAGACTTTTTCTCGTTAAGCAATTTGAATATAGTTAAGTTCATTTTTTTAAAGTAATTTTAAATAACAATAAAAAAATATGGCCACGTATGCTGTTTAGAAATAAAATCGATGATAAGTAAAGTGGTTTTGCATTGGAAAAAAAAACTATATATTGTATAACTTATATATTTTATTTATATAGGTAGAATATTAAAGGCGACAGAAATTAAAGAAAGAAGGTTAATATTTATTTTTTATACAAAAAGGTAAAATTAAAATAATTTAAAATAGGAAGAGAATATTTTTTTTTTTTTCTTAACACTTAGAGAAGAGACATCAAATTAGAAAATGCTATATTTAACAAACTGTCAATATGCCTTAGAATTCATTTTATTTTTAAAAATAAATTTCTTATAAAAATTATATTTTCTTTACAGTATTTTCTTTATTAAAAAAATCATTGAGAAGGTCCTTGCTATTTGCATGTAAAATTTTTTAATTTCTTTTTCATTCAACTCAAAAAAAAAGTAAATTTCGTGTTTTAGCGAGAGAAAACTGGGGGAGAGGTTTTTACGTAATAAATTCACGTAGCCATATGATAAATATATATGTATATATATTCTTTTCTAAACAAAATAAACAGCAACAATAATTATATATATTGTTTCATTAAATAAGAAATAAATGTTTGTTTTAATTACTGTTGCTAAGTTATAAGAAAATTTAATTTGTATAATGTGAATATAAAATGGTCTTACCTTACTATTAGCAAATAACAAACCAACACCCTCAAGGCAGACCTGTAAGAGACCGCCCTCGCCAGAATTCATATCTTGGACTGGAAATTCTCCACCAAGTTCAGGTACATTCGTTGGAGTGCCACCACGTTCCATGGCATCCTTGATGCAATTGTATAGTTCCTTGCACTACAAATTTACTCACATCAAAGAGTGTCTAAATTTAGAAAGTTTTTTTCAGATACAAACCTTTCTCGTGTAGTATTTATGCAATTGCGTTTGACCGCCATTACGCCTCCAAAGGCAGAGAACTTTTGTCTTTGGCGAAAAGGTCATATTCACCAAACGCTCATACCACCAACGTTCTACAATAGTTCCATTGACTGATCTCAAAACTAAACCATCATCTCGAACTTCCATAAAACGCAAGGGACCTGTAGCATCCACACCATGATGTACGGTGAAGCTCTGTCTGTGTAATAGCCTTGAACCTAGCGGCTTCAAATCGATATCATTGCCATTCTTTAAAGAAAGTCAAACTATTATAGACATAGATTCAGTTAAATTTCTAGTGTCCCTTACCAAATTATTGATTTGATCAACTAAATTGTGAACTTCCTGTGAGTAGACTAAGCCGATGTGGCTTTTGCCAAGCAATCGACGAACCTTCCGCTTGATCTCTTCCTTATTCACATTCAGCATCACTAAAATAGCTGTTAGGTTATACAACATTGTTGACAGTAATCGATCCTCATCGTGCTCCAATCTTTTTCTCTCGGAATCACTGAGAGATTTATATCTCTCCATCATTTCTCCAGGTCCCTGAAAGTTAAATTATTCGACTATGAAGATTAGAGTTCGGATGAGTACGGGAATACCTGATCCATTCCAATCATATCACGTTCTTGACTAACTGCATCTAAGAATGCATCTTCCCAAAATTGCATTTGATTCCACAGCATAAGTCGATCCTTTCCAAGTAGGCCTTCGAAGAGATACACTCTTGGGCTATCGGGTGATGGCGACGATGATGTATTGATTAAGTGGCCTCCAGTGTATCGGAAGCCAGCGCTTAAGGTCGATTTACCAGACCATAAATTGCCACTTTTCTTTGAGTCCTTTGAGGTATTTGTCTAAAAATGTGGTAAGAATATTTTTTTTTTGGAAAAGATTTCTATAAACAATTAGGCGTAGAACTTGCTAAGTAAATACAGTGGACTCCAGATGAAATGAACACTGTTTTAAAAAGCAGCTAAAAACTTTGATTAGGTATTTTTGTATCTAAGTTCAGAGTAGAGATAATCAAATAAACCTAAAAAATATGACTTCATCGCGATAAAGTTGTTATAGAATTTTTTTTCGTAGCCCTGTAGCAGTTTGAAATCACAATGATGCACTCGTTTCGATGTTTTGTTTGATCTAATTCAAATCACTTTGCGATCACTTGCATTTAATTCCTTTCAATGAAGTCAATCCATTGAAATCTATGAAGCCAAAACATTCATATGCTACTCCAACTTCATTTCACATATATTGATAACCATTTTTGAAAATGAATATTAATTGATTTTTCTTTTTATTTATTTAAATATATTGATTAGTTTATTGAGTGATTATATTTATAAAAAAAAAAAAAGTGAATCAACTTTAATGACTTCAATGACTCAACGACTCTGCAAACATATTAAATTGGCTCCAATGAATGAAAAAAATAAAAATAAAAGAAGACCGTTATTCCTTGACTTCATGCTTTTGATTGTTGAAATTGATTGTTCCGGTTAGGACCTTACAATTAATGGAAGGACTTTTTTTTTTTATTTAAAGTTCATAGCTGAAGTCTTGGTGGGTATTACGCACATCCAAATTAAGAGGACAAACAAGACGCACTTCTAGTCAAAGCGTATTCTACTACTATCCTCGGTATGCGACTTGTTCCCATATTAAAAACTCTTAACACATAACCGAAATGCATTTTGAGGGTCTTAATGAACATCGCCGGTAGTTCCGTTTCTATATGAACCAGTTAGGGGTAGTCAATGGAAGATAAAGTATCCGCTTGAGAAAGAAACATAAAAGGCGCTCCGCCAGGGTTGCCTCTAAAAGATTTGAAAAAGCCGCAAAAAAAGGGTCATGGAGCGAAAAAAGTCGCAACAAAAACAAATAATGTAAGAATTGTAACGAGGCGTTAGAACCAGAGAACTGCATGAATCCACTCATTTGCAGTTGTGAATCATTCGCTAAAACACGAGCCGTCCACAGTCTCACTCACAGAGAAAACAAAGAAGTATGAATCGACATTCATGAACATTTGAATGCGTAGTAAGCTCGCACTCAAAGTATTTACTTAATCAGAGTTTTCGCAAATGTATAAGTGGTTCAAGAGCCTTCGAATGGTTTCAAGTAGCTCGTATTAGTGAAGTGTACAATTTTCAGGATACTTATTACGGAAGCAATAAAGTGTGAGGATAGCTAATCCTTTCATGAAATGAATGTGTGTGAAGGCAGCGTCATTCAACATAGACGATGATAGTCAAAATTTCCGTCCACCTGACCAAAACGAAGTGAGGATAGCAATATCCAAGCTCAAATCGAACAAGGCTGCTGGACCTGACGGCTTACCGGCCGAACTTTTCAAGGCAGCTGGGGATGAATTGGTAGATTGCATACACCAACTCATTTCTAATATTTGGTCAGAGGAGTGTATGCCTGATGAATGGAATCTCAGCATCTTTTGCCCGATCCACAAGAAAGGAGACCCCCTCAACTGCGCCAATTATAGAGGCATCAGTCTCCTCAACATCGCGTACAAGATCTTTTCTGCGATATTGTGTGAACGCCTGAAACCTTTTATCAACAGCCTGATTGGACCCTATCAGTGCGGTTTCAGGCCAGGAAAGTCCACCATCGATCAAATCTTCACACTTCGGCAGATCCTGGAGAAAACCCAAGAATTCCAAATCGATACTCACCACCTCTTTATCGATTTCAAGGCCGCCTATGACAGCATCTATAGAAAAGAGCTTTATAGAGCCATGTCTAGTTTTGACATCCCTGCCAAACTTGTCCGTCTGTGCAGGCTGACGATGGAGAACGCTCGCTGCTCCATCAAGGTCGGTAATGACCTCACCGAGACCTTTGATGTCAAAAAAGGCTTTAGACAAAGTGACGCGCTGTCATGTGACTTCTTCAATATTGTACTTGAACGGATTGTGCGGAACTCACAAGCCAACACCGGAGGCACAATCTATTACAAGTCTGTACAACTGCTTGCATACGCCGACGATATAGACATTATCGGAAGATCTCAGCGGGCTGTCACCGGTGCTTTTGCAAGCATTGAGGCGGAAGCGGCCAAAATGGGTTTGGCGATAAACGAGGGCAAAACCAAGTATATGCTGTCAACTAGAAGGGAAAACCAACACCGACGAATTGGACAAAACGTCACCGTGGGCAGCTATAACTTCGAGGTAGTAAGGGACTTTGTCTACCTTGGCTCTGCTATAAATTCAGCAAACAAAATCAGTGCAGAAATCAATCGAAGAATAACTCTTGCCAATCGCTGTTTTTTTGGGCTTATAAGGCAATTCAACAGTAAAGCCCTTTCTCGAACAACTAAGGAGACTCTATATAAGACCTTGATCATCCCAGTCCTGCTTTACGGCGCTGAAACATGGACTTTATTAAAAGAGGATGAAGATATCCTTGGTCGCTTCGAGAGAAAAATTCTTCGTAAGATTTTCGGTCCCGTTTGCGTTGACGGGTTTTGGAGGAGAAGATTCAATCACGAACTATACGAGCTGTACAGCGACATCGACCTAGTCAAAAAACTGCGTATTGGACGTCTGAGATGGCTAGGACATGTAGAGCGAATGGACACCAACGCTCCGGCCCGCAGAGTCTTCGAATCTAACCCCGAGGGACGACGCAGTAGAGGGAATTATCGCCGTAGGTGGCGCGCACAAGTTCAAGGGGACCTCGACCAACTTGGAGTGCGCAACTGGAGGCAATTAGCTAAAGACCGAGCTAAATGGAGAGGCTTGTTGGTTGAGGCGCAGGTTCACCCCGAACTGTAGCGCCACCTAAGTAAGTAAGTAAGAAGGCAGTGAATGTTTCGAGTGGCTCATAAAACGAGCTGCTTCTGCAGTTCTCTGGTTAGAACTTAATATTCATTGAAATGAAAAACTTAGAAACTAACTTAAAAGCTTGTATTTCACAATACAAAACAAAAACATAAATAAATAATTCAACAAAAAAAAAAAAAACGCATTAGATTATCAAAAAAAAAAATAAAATAAATTAAATTAAATCAGTGCAATTTTATTGTGAACGATTATTATGATGATGAGCAAATAAATAGAATTTTTGTTGGAAAAATATTTTTGTATACGAAAAAGTCCTAAAAAAATAAATAGAAAGGGTCAAAAAGAGGTATTTTTTAAAAAAGTCGGATCATAGTCTCTTTGCGTCAAAAAGGGTCAAATTGCGACTAAAGTCGAATAACGGCAACGCTGCGCTCGACCATATCATTTTCCGAGTGTCCCCATACTTGCACAGCATACACCATAACAGATTGTGCAGTTACCTCGTAGATGCGGTATTTTGTAGGCATGCGCGCATGTATTTGTTTGCCATACACAATTTCCAAGTTGAGTTTATGGCATTTCTTGCGTCCTTAAGCTTCTGCTTAAAATGTAAACCCATGTTGTTACCCCAAGATATTTATATTCTTTTACTACCTCCACCGATTCTCCCTCAAATCTTCATGCTTCCCGTTGAGGACGCCTTCCTCTTCCGTTTCTAAAAGCCATTACTTGTGATTTGGCTCGGTTGACAACAAGATTCCACATTTTGAGTTTCGTCATAATCATCTAGATCTTATTGGGTTTATCCAACATCCGAGAGTATTACTGTCACGAAAAAGCCTCTCAAATCGCCGTTCGGATTCGGCACTAAAACTGTAGGTCCCTTCTATTCGTGTGAAAAATATAGCGCACACAACATGAGTGGTTGCGAGAAGCCAGGCCCTGGCACACAAAGAGCTGTTGCGCCAAATATTTATTTATTTATTTATAATCCGTGTAGGCGTAGAGGTACATAAATATAGTAGAGTGACTGATTCAGTCTAACTCTAATTGCTGTTATGCATGGTATTGACTAGGTGGTGTGACTGATTCAGTCAAACCCTTCAGACCTAGGTGAACCGTGTAGGTGTAGAGGAGCATAAGCGTACATAGAGTGACTGATTCAATCGAACTCTAAGTACTGCTATGCATAAATTGTGGACTAGGTAGGGTGATTGTTTCAATCGAACCCATACCTAGGTGGACCGTGGAAATAGTATAACATATAATAACAGATCTAATAATAAAATTTATGACCATCTGTTCTGTATCATAAGTATATCTGCGTTTTTTGTCCAAAAACAGCATCGAAAGCAGGTCGCTGAAGACATGATTTCCCGAGCTTCTACCGGCCTATTCAACAGGTATGATTTTGTTCATAGCCCCTTCAATCCTGCTGTAGATTAGGCGTTTTAGGGTTTTATAGCAAATGCTTAGGAGAGCGATTGGCCGGTAGCTTTCAGCTTTATCGTCTGGTTTTCCTGGTTTCAGTATTACCACTTTTTTCGATCTTTTAAATTCCTTGGGTCTTACCCAGAAGAAAGGATATTATTGAACAATTTACACAAACAGATCTTGGTGTTTTTTTCCGAATTTGTTTTATATACCATATTCATGGTATATTCCGTCAAATCCCGCAGCTTCTCGTGTGTTGTTCGTCAGGTTTGACTTTGAGCATACATTTTAACAATGCGATTTGCTATTAGCCCCAGGTCGATCTTGGCCTTTTGGGGTAAGATGGAATTTGTCCCTCCAAGTTTCCGCATTATGCTCCATGCTTTCCTGCTTGACCGAGTGAAATCCAGGTTTTCAGTCGTTTTACTCCATTTTCTCCATTTTTTTTCCATTTTCCAGAGTTTTCCAGTAGGCCATGAGCTATTAGGAGGCTTGCAGATGTTAATTATTTTCAAACCTGCGACTAAGATTGCAATCACGAACACATAAATCACAACCATAAATAGGCAATTTTTCTTCAAAATTAATCATGAGTGACGAAACACATTTCCATCTCTTACTTACTTACTTATTAATACTTCGAAAAGATGCTTTAATCTTGTAGTATGTTGTCATCATGTTTTTAATAAATACAATACAATACAATTCAAAAAATACATCTCTCCGGACATGTTAAAAAGCAGAGAACTCGCTTCTGGGACACCAAAAACCGTCTTATTATTCAACAATTACCTTTATATCCACTGAAAGTTACTGCGCGGTGCGACCGGCGTCTGCACTGAAATTATGATTGGGCCCTGCTTATTTAACGATGCTACTGGTAAGGCCATAACTGTCATTAGCGAGCGCTACAAAATCATATTATGTGACTTTTTGCTACCCGAATTGGATGAATTGGGTTTGGAGCACATGTGATTTCAACAAGACGGTGCCACTGCACAAACAGAAGGCTTTAGCAATTTACATTGACTCGTAAAATCACCCGATCTGACCATTCTGGACTTCCTTTTTTGAGGTTATTTGAAGTCGTCGGTTCATGTGAATAAACCACGGACTCCCGCAGCCCTCAAAGACAACACCAGATAAGAAATAGAGAACATACCGCCGGAAGTACTGGAAAAAGTGATGGAAAATGCTATAAGGACTAAAATTTGCTGACGGCCACCAGTTGAACGATATCATCTTCATATTTTTACAAAAGTCGGGAAAAGTTTTAATCTCTCTTCAGATCATTCCAGTAATCTTGACAATAAGCGAACGTATAATGAAAAAAGAAAGGGCCCCTAAATTAACTACCAACAAAACTAACTGGGACGACTTTAGGAAATATTGTATAGAAAATATTGCTCTGAATGTGTCGCTGAAAACACCGTATGAAATAAAAGACGAAGTCGACAGATTTATTGAAGTCATACAGAACGCCGCAAGGAACAACACTCCCTATAGGAGGAAAGAAGTCGTAAATACTTACTTACTTACTTACTTAGATGGCGATACAGTCCGGGGTGGACCTAGGCCTCAACCAAGAAACCTCGCCAGCCAGCACGGTTACGAGCCAGCTGCCTCCAGTTGCGCACGCCAAGTTGGTTGAGGTCCCCCTCCACTTGTTTGCGCCACCTACCGCGAGGTCGTCCTCTACTGCGCCGTCCGTCCGGGGTGGATTCGAAGACTTTCTTAGCGGGAAGGTTGGGCTCCATCCGCTCTAAATGACCCAGCCATCTTAGTCGCTGTATGTGAACTCTTCTGGTTAAGTCGATGTCCTTGTACAGGCCATATAGTTCGGCATTGTACCTTCTCCTCCACTCACCGTCTATGACGGGACCAAAGATCGCTCGAAGAACTTTTCTCTCGAAATAACCAAGGGCATCCTCATCCGGTTTTGTCAAAGCCCATGCCTCTGTGACATACAGCAGGACTGGGATGATTAATGCCTTATAAAGAGTTACCTTAATAGTTCGAGATAGGGCTTTGCTACTCAATTGCCGTTTTAGCCCATAGAAACAACGATTGGCAAGAGTAATTCTCCGTGTGATCTCTCCACTGATGTCATTTGCGGAGCAGACCATAGAGCGTAGGCAGACAAAATCCTTTACTACCTCAAAATTGTATCTGTCTATTGTGGCGTTCTGTCCAAGACGCCGATGTTGGGTGTCCTTTTTTGTAGACAGCATATATTTTGTTTTGCTTTCATTGACCGCTAGACCCATCTTTGGTGCCTCGTTCTCAATACTTGTAAATGCCCCATTGACTGAAGAAGTTGTAAATAGCGAAGGTAAATATCCGCCGGAAATAAAAGAACTGATACGTCAACAGAGGAGAGCACGCAAAAGATGGCAACAATCCCGAGGTCGCCAGCACAAAACTCTTTTAAACCATCTGTGCATGCAATCGCTACCGATAAGAAAAAACAATGGCGAAAGGGGCAAAAGGAGACAAGCAGAAGGCGGATTTATTTGCCGAGCACCTGGAAAAAACGAAGAAACGTTTGACAGACAGGCGCTAATAGAAAATCTTCGTGATACGATTATGACACCTGACAATTTTAAAATAAAGAGCGTGTCGTTGATTGAACTTTGCCAGACAATAAAACATCTTAAAAATAACATGGCCCCTGGATATGATTTAATAAACGGACAGATCCTCAAGGGATTGCCAAAGAAAGCCTTGATCAAACTTCTGCATATTATAAATGCTGCGCTATGATTATTATGCGTTCCAAGACAATGGAAAGTCGCCGAAGTTATAATGGTTCCAAAACAGGTAAAGCCTCCAAACGACAAAAATACCGACCGATATCGCTCCTGCCGAAAGTATCTAAGGTATTTGAAAAGCTTTTGTTAAAGCGACTACAACCAGCCATTGAAGGAAGACGTTTGATTCCTGAACATCAATTTGGCTTTAGAACAAAGCAGTCGACAATTGATGAGGTTCTAGCGCTTTTCTGGACGTCTCTCTTCGACAAGGTATGACATGAAGGCTTAAAGTTTAAGTTAAGACGGGTTCTTCCGAAACAATTATATGAGATTTTAGAACCCTACCTTGCGACTATTCCGTGTTAAACACGGATCGGAATACTCCGAAATTGCTGCCGAAGGACCACAAGGAAGTGTTCTTGGTCCGATCTCGTTCTTACTCTACACTCGAGATATACCACGCAGCTACGTTCGCGGACGATACGGCTATATTAACAACAATCGAGTCAGCAACTGTAAAGCTCCAACGAGCTTTCGGCAAAATTTGTGAGAGGACAAAGATTTGGCGCATTGCTCTCAACGAAACCAAATCAACTCATGTTCACTTTACGAATGAAGAAATTAACAACCTACCCATTTTCATCAACGCGGTACAAATACCGTATGCAAACGAGGCAAAGTATCTAGGAATGACCCTAGACGCGAAACTCAAATGGAAGTCGCAAGTTAAAAAGAAACGCGACGAGCTTGCATATAGATTCAGACAAATATAATGACAACTTGGAAAACATTTAAAATTAAGCATACATAACAAACTGCTTTTATGCAAACAAGTGCTTAAACAACTTTGGGGTTATACTAAACGAAGCAATAGAGATATCCTACAATTTTTTCAAAACAAAGTGCTAAGAGTCAAAGTAAGTGACCCATAGGTTAGGTTAGGTAGATGGGTGCCTTGTGACAAGGAGTCACTGCTCACTCAGACCAACAATACGGGTCCATTGTGCCCAATCATTTAACCCTGGAAACGCTGTAAAGAAAATCCGCCGTTAGAACCACCCAGAAAGTGATATGAATCTCAGGAGGTCCGGTAGCTCAACACTACGCAAGTCCTCCAGCTCCGAGAAGAAGTAACTACCAAGAGTCCTCATTCTTCTGACGGATAGGGCAGGACTGTCACGTCCGACCGCGTGAACGCCAATGGCACAATGTCCGGTAATTATGCCAGAAATGATCCGTGCGTTATAACGACTAAGTTTTACCAGAGAGGTTGATCTCTTCTTGCTGTAGGCCGGCCATAGCGCCCTGGCCGTAGCGCATGTTTCCAGATGAGCCCAGCGTCTGTTTGCTCGACCGGTGGCTTCATCCTCTATTTTTTTCCGCAAGGAGCTGATCGGGATTGCTACAGAGGGGAGGGCCCGCGATAAGTGCAGCGCCGACCCTTTCCTAGCAAGCTCATCAGCCCTTTCGTTACCTTCGATATCCATGTGACCCATGGTACC
Organism: Brachypalpus laphriformis; assembly: GCA_945910035.1. NCBI lineage: Eukaryota > Metazoa > Arthropoda > Insecta > Diptera > Syrphidae > Brachypalpus > Brachypalpus laphriformis. The sequence continues at coordinate 45,401,649 of OX246753.1, forward strand.
TATATATCAGAAACAATGATATCCACAGAGACATAGGAGTAACTACCGTCGATGACGAAATAACGAACTTTTCTCGAAAGCTCCGTATTCGTATTCATGGTCATTGTAACTTTATACTCAAAATTCTGGATAAGACGGACCTTGTGCGCCGACTACAAAGAACGAAACCGTTCGATTTAGCGCAATAAGGACCGGCCGCATTTAATAGTGGGTTTTAGCAGGTGCTTTTGCTGGAAAGCTGCCTGCCCAACGTGAATATTTTAGAACTAAAACTACTTGGTAAGGGAACTTAAACGAGTTGAAGGGAGGTGTTGTTTATTGAGTAAAAACCTCACACTGCTATGAGCACTGGGCACATAGTGTCTATGGGGATTTTTCACCACGAAAGAAAAATCTTCGCACCAAAGATCAAAACAATATCCAGACAATTATCGCCTTTTCAATAAAAAAAAAAGTTACTCGTAGTTAAATAAAATTAGGTCATTCCTAATTTACCCTATCCGAAACAACGTGATGATCTGATATACTTATGTAAGAGATAAAAACAGTTACACCTGCATAGTACGTTGAGTCATAGTCTCCTGATTGTTATTGTCAAAAATTGTCATACAATGTTCTTATTCAAAAGCCGTAAGAGCAGAGTGAAAGATCGAATTCTTAGAATAAGCCTGATTCTCCATCGCTGATACTGCTGATTCTTTGATTTTGCAATTATTAAAGCGATGCAAAAACTGGATAACAAACTGCGTTGACTGACTTTTGTAGCGTTAACAAAAGTTAAGTTAACAACTTGCACTATTTCCCAAAAATGTTATTTCACGGAAGAGATTTATCTTTTTCTTATACTCTCAAAACCTTCAATTCATAATTTTGTTTTTACTACTTACATTTTCATATTCAGTATCGGATACGGTCGAGCGGCAACTTATAGAAGGCATACGTTGTCCACCGCCCATATGACCTGATGGCAAAAGGTCACTGACCACGGAGAGTGCCCCCGTAGAGCCGGCACCCTAAACCAAAACACACATTTATACATCATCATCTTGATCAGTATTAATAGATCTACATCATCATAACACATGATTACAACAGCAAAAGTATACACAATTTATGGTTAAAATGTAAAAAATTCCGAAATTAATTTCAATTAAAGCTAAAAAAAAATGATGCTACGGATGCAAGAAGCAGAAGATGATGTATCTAACGAGTTGTCTCGGCTAAAAATGGTTTCAAAAAATGTACAAAATGGGCTTGAATAGTAAGTATAGTATACTCTCTAAAGCTATAATAAAGATCATGAATGGATGGACGCGTTAGAATCGTATCTGATGAATATTATACTGAAAGATGCCAAAAAAGAACGAGCACACCAACTATGCACTTAAGCCTCTTTCAATCTAAGAACTAACAGCCTGACACAATTATACTAAGTAACAAAAAAGCTAGTCACTTACATCTGAATCAAAAGAAGTCAGTTTGCTGAGTAGGACATTCCTTTTTTGGGTCAGCATGTCTTTGAACATCTCTGTTGTGGACTGACCATCTTGACTGTCGGCCGATGACATTCTTCTTTGAAGACCGCGATCGATGTGAGTGGAACTCTTGCGGGATTCCTGAGGCGAAGCCCACTCACTTCCGAGCCCGGAGGCATTGGGACTTGAGGGTGATCGTAGATTCTCTCGACTTCCCATAGGACTGGCTGCATGACTGGATAGCAGGCTTGAACTCATATCACCGGTTGCATCAGTGAGTTCCTTGCTCCAGAAGTGGGTGTGCGCTATTTCCATCATTTGAAAAACGGAAGCCATTCCGCCTAAACCGAAGTTTGAAAATGTGCTATCGAGACCAGAGGCTATTGCTTGTATGCACTTTAGCATGCCTTTCCAAATGGGCTTCGTGATGCACTGAAAAGGAGATTAATTATGCTTGAGAGCCTCTTAAACATCATATCTACTTACCACATCATCAATATGATCATCTGGAGCAATCTTCCGATCCAATGTCTTATTTAGCTTTCCAAGCACCAGCATTCTGTAGGACTCATCTTCCATAAGCTTCCGTAATCGGTTCAACTTCAACCAACCAACACCCTCCCCAGCAAGAATCTGATTTACCACATCCTTCAAAAAGGCTTGATTTTCTGAATTACTATGCGACCGTTCTTGATTTTGCTGTCTCTGCAGTTCCTCTTGGCTTTGCCTAGGTCCTGAATGTCTAATTAGTGGAGTTCTCTCAACCAATGCCTTTCTTCCTGGGAACGGATCAAAAGACAGTCCACTCTTCGACTTTTGTGCTGTAGCATGGCCTTGCTGTTGTTGAGCTGGAGTCTGCTTTTGCTGTTGCTGCTGCTGTTGTTGCTCTAGAATCGATTAGAAAAGAAGCTTAGAAGTACTCATAAGGTAACAACACACTTTTGCCGCCAAACATTCCCGAAAACATGGCTGTGGTGGAAGATGTCAATCCATTGATATCACTTCCGATGGATGAGAAAAAATCCCTTCCAGTGTTCTGCATAAGCCCACCTTGTTTCTGTGTTGCAAGTTGATTTCCAGGTCCCTGCATCATCATATCTTGTTCGTTACCCTTCATTAGACCCTTCTTGGTTGCAGCTTCTTTTGCAGTTTTTGTCAGATCACCCAGCGTCGACTTGCCAACGTAAGTTAGATCTTCGAAAGTGTTTTTGCTTACACCAGCTGCCTGCTTGGAGACCTCAATGGCTTGTTTAGAAGCCTCTCCTGCGGCCTTTTTTGCATGGTGAGTTAGCTATTTGAAAGGGTTTTCAATTTGAGTCAGTCAAAAGCCTTTATATAGTTTGATGACCAATTTAAAAGCAAATCTACTATTGTAGAAAATGGAAAGAAAGTGATAGAGAAGAACTGTTTAAGAAAAATAAAAAATAAAAAATCCAAAGGCAAAATGCAAGAATTTATTTAAAAAAAAAATAAATAATGCTCTAATTTCCAACTGAATTGGGTTGATGAGAGCTTTCCTAGCAATGTGATTTCAAAAGTAAGCAAGTGTAAATATAAAATAAAAAAAATGGTTGGTGTAAAGTAAATAGTGTATGTGTGGGTGCAAACATGAGAAGAAAAAGTTATCAAATTCTAAAGACAGATCATTGCTCTAAATTTATGAACAGCTTAACTCATTTGCTGAAGGTAAGAGACGATCCAGAGAGCTTCTAAAAACAAAACTGGTGGGCTCATTCGCAGGCATAACTCACTCACTCGATATCACTCGGTGACATGCCTTGCATATAACCATCATCGACAATATTGCTCGTTGTGGAAAAGATTTTTATGAAATATACATAGATTAGACAAAAGCCGTTTAATGTTATCTCTTTATGGCAAAACAGAACCACAAAAACCATGCAATTTCTAGAAGGCCAGCTAGAAAGCATTTTACGAAATTAAAGATCAAGCCAAGTTTTGAAGTTTGGTTACACCTCTTGAATGGAAACAAGCAAAGAATCAGTCCCCAAAGAATACAGATCGCACTTTGTTTTTTATCCTCAAATATATTGGAGACGCAGACTTATCAAGCTGCTATTTCTCATAGGAAAGGGTGAAACACTCGCTGACCTATCATCAGGACTCGATTGAAAAGTCGCTTACATTAAACTATATAATAATAAGTTTGTAAAATGTGTTTAAAGCGACAAGAGACTCAGCAGCACAAGAATTCTGTACTAGTAATAATCCCATTAAGACCTTTTTCCCCATTAGAATCCCTTCCAACGTACATCATCTGATGATTCATACATATCACATAAAAATGTCGACCCTCCTACAGCATCATACCAACTTGTTTGACTTCTCACCCTTATATCGTTACTGGTCTGCCATAGACAGTACATCCTTTACTTTTATGGATTACTAGCTTTAGTTCTCAGCTTCACTCGGGTAAAAAAAAAAAAAAAAACAATCCTATTGCAAGCTACCTACATGTAATAAATAAACATATGCTTTCGAGGTCTTTTTTGGAGACATTTTTACTGCCAACACTCTTTCTACACATTGTTTTAAAATATCTTTAATGATTTAGCTAGCGTAAGCAATAACATTCATATCATCAAATTTTCATCGCAACCGGATAAATAGTTTTTCACAGAGTTACAAAGAAACACGTTCTTCATAATATTCATAGGCAGAACATAAATTACAAACATTTCTACTCTACCCTATCCCAAAAGACATTATGAAATTTGACAAAGCCCACAGAGTACACCATAAGGGACCCAGCGCTGTAACCTAAGAATAACGAAACCCAGAGAAGGTCCTAGAATACCTGGAAGCCCCTTAAACTTGGTATTGATCATAGGACTTGGTACGTGTTTTTTTTCTTTTGGTTTTTAAATTGTTTAAACCCTTTCTTGCCCGAATTATTATTATTTTTTTCTTTCTCTTTCGGCACTTTCTCAGTCAATTAACTCACAATGACTTGTTGCACTCAAAAAATTTGACGATGGTCTATGAATCGATAGTATTAAAGGGAAAAAGTGGTTTTCCATTAAAACCACTAGGAAACAAGAGAAATTTCTTCATTTCAGTGGTTACATGCTAAAACCACTAGGCAACAAAGGGTTAAATTAAAGAAATCGCGGGATGTTCAAAATATCATACCATATGTCAGGAATTTTGAGCGATATTCCACTGAGATAATTCAGGCTGCTGCAATTTGTATCCCTATATTATGAATCGCGAGCAAATCTTCTTCGAGAAAACAGAACTAATCACTTCAACTCGCAAATTTACTAAATCCAGTTTTCAGACATGTGTACTTGTACGTAGCTTCAATCCTCAAACAATCCAGCTCTAAATAATTATTAACAAATGGATTTCATATAGGTATGTATGTACTTTTTTATGCAACTAACCCATTTAACGATGTACTCGTAAATTACGAATGAAGAGAAGAAATGTGAAAGAAAGATGTTAAGCGTAACAGTGGTTCGGAACTATTGGGAGAAAAATTCTGTCGAACCATATAGTTCGCCGAACTTTTCAAGGCAGCTGGGGATGAATTGGTAGAGTGCATACACCAACTTATTTCTAATATTTGGTCAGACGAGTGTATGCCTGATGAATGGAATCTCAGCATCGTTTGCCCGATCCACAAAAAAGGAGACCCCCTCAACTGCGCCCATTATAGAGGCATCAGTTTTTCAACATCGCATACAAGATCTTTTCTGCGATATTGTGTGAACGCCTGAAACCTTTTATGAACAGCCTGATTGGACCCTATCAGTGCGGTTTCAGGCCAGGAAAGTCCACCATCGATCAAATCTTCACACTTCGGCAGATCCTGGAGAAAACCCAAGAATTCCAAATCGATACTCACCACCTCTTTATCGATTTCAAGGCCGCCTATGAAAGCATCTATAGAGAAGAGCTTTATAGAGCCATGTCTAGTTTTGACATCCCTGCCAAACTTGTCCGTCTGTGCAGGCTGACGATGGAGAACGCTCGCTGCTCCATCAAGGTTGGTAATGACCTCACCGAGACCTTTGCTATCAAAAAAGGTTTTAGACAAGGTGACGCGCTGTCATGTCACTTGTTTAATATTGTGCTTGAACGGATTGTGCGGAACTCACAAGCCAACACCGGAGGCACAATCTATTACAAGTCTGTACAACTGCTTGCATACGCCGACGATATAGACATTACCAGAAGAACTCAGCGGGCTGTCACCGGTGCGTTTGCAAGCATTGAGGCGGAAGCGGCCAAAATGGGTTTGGCGATAAACGAGGGCAAAACCAAGTATATGCTGTCAACAAGAAGGGAAAACCAACACCGACGAATTGGACAACACGTCACCGTGGGCAGCTATAACTTCGAGGTAGTAAGGGACTTTGTCTACCTTGGCTCTGCTATAAATTCTACAAACAAAATCAGTGCAGAAATCAATCGAAGAATAACTCTTGCCAATCGCTGTTTTTTTTGGGCTTATAAGCCAATTCAACAGTAAGGCCCTATCTCGAACAACTAAGGAGACTCTATATAGGACCTTGATCATCCCAGTCCTGCTTTACGGCGCTGAAACATGGACTTTATTAAAAGAGGATGAAGATATCCTTGGTTATTTCGAGAGAAAAATTCTTCGTAAGATTTTCGGTCCCGTTTGCGTTGACGGGTTTTGGAGGAGAAGATTCAATCACGAACTATACGAGCTGTACAGCGACATCGACCTAGTCAAAAAACTGCGTATTGGACGTCTGAGATGGCTAGGACATGTAGAACGAATGGACACCAACTCTCCGGCCCGCAGAGTCTTCGAATCTAACCCCGAGGGACGACGCAGTAGAGAGAGGGAATCATCGACATAGGTGGCGCGCACAAGTTCAAGGGGACCTCGACCAACTTGGAGTGCGCAACTGGAGGCAACTAGCTAAAGACCGAGATAAATGGAGAGGCTTGTTGGTTGAGGCCCAGGTTCACCCCGAACTGTAGCGCAAGTAAGTAAGTACATATATAGTTCGCTATTTGAGGATGCTAATATCACGAACTAGGATAGGATCTTTAGCTCAGAATAAGTTTCTTTGTTGGCAAAAATACAAACATTTACATAATCGACCACCCTCTTTTGTTTTGTATTCATCGGTGCCACTTTTTGGCATTCAAAAACAGTGTTCTAGACTTAAGCCTTCAGTGCAATATTCTCTTGCGCTTGCAATCTGCGAACATTCCAAGCAATCCAATCGACGACTGTTTTCCTCTCACTAGAATTATATTGTGGGAGATTCCCTGACGTTTTGTTAATCGATTTTTCTTTAGTACGGAAGTTGGGTTTTTTAAATTCTCAATGTCTTTATTTTGACTTTATTTCGGCAATGTCACTTCTCAACTGCACAATTAATGAAAGAAGAGGGCCACTAATAGTAATGCAATTTGAACAGCGCCACATGAGCTTGCGATCAGCTTGGAGGGCTTGGACAGATTCTTGATTTAGAAAATTATTCGCGAACAAATGCAATTGAAAGAGGAGCGATATAAAAACACGTCCGTCTCTAGCAGATTTAGACTACTATGATTTTTATAGTATATATAGGTAGATACGGTTAGGTACTTCAGACTGTTTTCCAATTGTAATTACGCAGTTTTGCTAAAATCTTCTATATTGAGGAAAAAAATGCAGCACTAAACTACTTTTTGTGATAAATTTTGATAAACTTTTTGAGCCGATTTTTTTTTTGCGTGATGTTTTTTGCTCTCGAAAACTCAAAGAAAGTGTGTGTACAAACCTTTTCGAGAGGATTGAATACTTTCTCCTCTTCGTCCACAGAATCCTTCGAAACCAAAAGAAAATAAAAATCACATTTAAACAAAAAATCAAAAACTTATAACTTAATGCTGAGTAAGAAAATAAGACGGAAGCAGTCAACACATAGACGGACACCGATAGAGGAAGCGCAATAACTACTAGCCAAAAACTTACCTTATCCACATGGGCTAGTATACCCTCCTGGCTGCTTTGTCTAGTAGTCTCTCTCACCAATTCCTTAGCGTGAGAAGCAAAATTCTCAAACAGAGATCCTTGAGAACCTTGTCGTTGACTACCACCGGGACTGCCAGAACTAGAACCAGAACTCGTTCGGGCTAAGATGTTAGTGAAACTAGGTTGGCGCACTACAGTTGGCGGTGTATTTGGAGGTACCTGCGATGGAAATTCAAAATTATTCAAATTACTCGTATGAGTGTTTAAAAGTAGAAGATTTTAAGACGAACCGCTACCTTTCGTTTGTCGGCTAAGCTTCCTTTTTCCAGATCAGAGGCATTCCGCTGAAGTTTTTGTGATCCTGCAGGGAGGTTGAAAGTCAGACTACACAAAGTTTAACTTGTGTAGGTTGAAGCTTACCTGGTGATATTTCCTCCTCGTCCTTAGGCATCGGTTTAACCAACACCTCTGGATCGCCTTTTGCTGGAAAATCAAACTCCGAATCACGATTAAAACTTGGCGAGCTCAAGTCTGATCGGCTTGATGATGAGGATTGTGGCGACTCAGGTCGGTCATCATCCTCTTTGGAAGACTGTTCGATCATACCCTCGGGATATTGTAACTTACTTGGGGGATGGTACACTAAACTAGGATCTAAGTTTGAGGAAAGAGTCTAAAAGACAGGGCGTGAGGTCATGCAGATAGATTTGATTACTCGCCTTACCTGGGGCACATTATGGTGATGATGATGAGGTCCAAATACATCGTGTAAACTAGGTGAAAGGTCTGATGATACCATTTCCGAAACAAAATCACTGAGTGAGGAGTATGAAGAGCTGGTACTTTCAGCGCCTTCAGAGTCTGAACCGCTTTCATCTGTCGGTTGGCATTCCAATTGCTGAAGGCTACGTAGTGCTCCATTTAAGGAACTGCCATCGTCCCAAACAGAGAACCGTATGGGAGTGAGGCCATGAGCAAACCATTTCGCCTTATCGCCGACTTGAATGGGATCGAAGACTCCAGTTTGAACGCGGAGGAATGCAACATTGGTTGGAGTGAGTGACCATTCAGATAGGAATTCCACGGCTTGAGTACGGGCAAATTTGTTCAAAAACACCGAAGTCCTAGGTCGGGATCTCAGAAAGCTGTTTATTTGGAAAGCGACTACAGGTCGTGGATATAAACGAAGCGTTCGAGTGTGCTCCGTAAAGTTGGCGAGTGTATTTTGTGAGTTGAAAAAGCGGACCTAGGCATAATAATCTCATAAGTCTGAGACCTATTTCTTGTATTTACACTCACCATAGCAACTCTTGTGGCTACATCAACGGAATCGACATCGGTTCCGTAAATAAATGGATTTACCGCCGGAGGAGCTCCAGGGCTTGGCTGGCGTGATGGCACACCCTGGGTGGATATGGAATTGCGTTGACTCGCCTGAGCTGACGACGGTGATTGCAAAGGGAGGCGAGCTGACGAAACACTGCAGGCGGACATGCAGGATATTAGTTACTTTGAAGATGAAAGTAATATTCTTTGACTTACCCTAATATCGGCGGTTGCTGAAGACTATCTCTGATTGATGGCATCAACTGCTGATTCGTTGCTGCTTGATTGCTGGCAGACATTGAAGTAAGAGCCTTGAATGTTTATAATTCATGTTAAAGGACACTTTTAATAAACGGTTTGTTTATAGTTCAAATAAAAAAAAAAAAACTCTTAACGATTAAATGCTAGATTCATGCCATTTATACCGCTGAACAATCCATGTCCTTCTGTTGCTTCAGAAAAGCACTGAACTAAAAATGAGTCACAAGTGGCATGAATAGATTTAAAGGGTTTATGCTTATTAATCCCCCCCATAACCACTATATCGCCTTGAATGCATGAACTTCAGAGTTTAATTTAATTAAAGGGACTTTGAAATACATTAGCATTCACTTTGTCCTTATCTTGTTAAATTTTTACTTTCAAAGGAATACCTTAACGCATATCAAAGAGTTAATCTCTAAAGAAGGACAAAAGGATGCGACGTAGATAATGTTATGTTAAAAGCATAAACTTTTAATTAGATTTCATGAATTTAACATTTATCGTCAGCAGCTGCGCTTGAATCATGCAAAATACAACATATTACTTGCTTAAGTCAAGAAAAAATATACTCAAGGATACTTGACAACAAACTAAAACACAATTAAAACAACAAGCGCATCAAATTTACATGAATTATGACACTGAAATGAATGGGGTATGATTGGTTAAGTATACAATGCTTTAAAATAAAAAAAGAATTTAACATTAATACTTGGAAGTTAATATTATTTCGTTATAAGGATATGCATACTCGTAGGTATTCATCTTGTTTTCTTTTTCACAGCTATTTGAACAGGATGGTGGAGTTTGAAAGTAACAGGGTGTATGAACTGAGTAAACTCAATAAATAAAAAGCTGGAGAAGACATACATATGTATGCGGGTTTCTGGAGCTATTAGTGGCCACATATGTATGTTAAATTGGTTGTGACAAAATTATTATCGTATTGTCGCCTCGACGCGGTGCACTGGATAACTACTTCTAGCAAACTAACGATTAACATTACCTGGGTCCGATGATGCGTACGTAACTGAACATTCGGATCTGCGCAGACGCTTTGTATTAAACCGGATCGGAAATTTCTTCTTATCCGATCAGCTGAAAAATGCATTTCAGAAGACTAATAAGTGAAGATAAAATGTACGGCTGAAGTATTGTCTTGATGGCATCAATGGCGGCTCCTGCAGTCAGGCTAGTGGACACCTTATACGACCTGCTTCCGCATATTCGAAGCCGTACAAAAAATTTCAAGACCCAGTAAAGGCGTGGACACAAATAAATATTTATTCTTCAAAATTTCTCTTAGCTACAAGCCTCGGATATGGATAACCCTAGTGTTGAAAGCCATATAAAGCAATGATATTCGGATCTGCTTTTGGGGTTTTAAGCACTTGACAAAATACCTGCAGTCGGAAAATTATCCAAGTCTTGGATTAACATATTGCTACATTAGAGGAACGTAATGGGCCGGATATAAGACGGATACAAATAAATAAATGAACCAATGACTTGGTGGAGTGAGTACTGAAAGAAACAGGTTTTATTAGTATACGAATTTGTTGTCAGAGGAAGACTAAAGACTTCTCTATTTAGTATACGAATTTGTTGTCAGAGGAAGACTTAGACTTCAGAGGAAGACTAAAGACTTCTTTATCTTTTGGCATGTGATCCTGTGCCTAAGGTTTACTATCAATTCAACATTTGTAATACAATTCAAGATTGGTCAAAGGAGCGAAAATCGAGTTTTGGCTATATAACCATTTTGTTCAAAAGTAACTTCGAATGTGACAATGACAAACTATGCAGTTTATACTCCGATATCGGTTCTAAGATGGCCAATACGCATTGTGAATATGGACACCAGCGTTCCAGCATGAAAAGTCTATGATTCCATCCAATTCCAAAAGAGAAAACGTCAATTAAAGCAACGCACTCAGTTGGATGGAGACCTAATGCACTGTTCATCGTAATGGCAGTAAACTTTCTATACAGTCGAAAAAATAACACCAAACTGTGCAATATATTTTCCTATTTTAAATCTTGGGCTAGGCACCGACATGCCATATTAAGTTGCGTGCATTTGGTTAAGCAAATGAATGGGCGTATATGACAGCGCGTCCATATGCAACTGAATATTGAATATAGCAAGACCTATACTAACAAACGACAGCCCCGTATTGACAAGCTAAAATACCAACCTAATAGCTGTAACGAAAGTACAAAGACCGGGCGTACATTAAAACCTCCAATGCAATGAGAACAACACCAACAACAGGACTCGAGGGTATCCTCAATCTGCTTCCGCTAGACATCTTTATACAACTATCGGCCGCTGTTCTCTGAGAATAACCAAGTCAAGTAGCTGGACACCAAACACAGTGGAACGTACTACGATCCTGCAGAAATGTCTAGGTAATGTATCTATTACCGATTACACAGCACCATACCTAGACTTTACAAGATCATTTTTAAGCACTTACGCGAGCAGGAAAGAATGAGAAAGTTGTAAAATACCTAACACCCAATTAATAGATATCTGCATCGATGGATCCAAAATAGACATAGTAAGTGTAGTTGCACGTGCATTTATCTTCTCCGAACCGCTGGGTATATCTAAGTCAGTTCGGCTTCCAAACTGCAGTGTTTTTCAAGCGGAGGTCCTAGCAGTGACTAAGACTAAGTAAGACTGCGATGAGGGTAATATCAAAAGATGATATCACCTTTTTCATCGACAGCCAGCTAGCTATAAAAGGGTTTTCCGCTTCAAAAATAAAGTCGAAGCTTGTGAAGTGCTGTCACTAGGGGCGCCGTGGCGTAAGTGGTTAGTGTGTCGGATCACTACGCATGAGGTTCCAAGTTCGAATCCCAGAAAATACCAAAAAGTTTTTTCATGGTCCCACCTCTCGCGAGCGTCTGACAAACATCCGAGAGTATTGTTGTCACGAAAAAGCCTCTCAAATCGCCGTTCGGATTCGGCATTAAACTGTAGGTCCCTTCCATTCGTGTGAAAAATATAACGCACACAACATGAGTGGTTGCGAGAAGCTAGGCCCTGGCACTTGAAAGAGCTGTTGCGCCAAATATTTGTATTTTTTTTTTGGCACTAGGCTCGGAAAAATTTGCCGCCATAGTAAACATTCCGTTTGGCACACTTAAGGTCGAAGCGAAGTTATGACAACAAGTGAACCTCTTTAGATACTTGTGTCATCACTAGGTAGATATAGTCCATGTTCAACAAATCTAAGACCAACGGACCTATGCAAAGGGACAACAAATTATACTCGTATCTGTACTTATGAAAGTGATTATGGGCATAATACTTTGCGGTACCACAGCTACATTTAAAGGAATCTATATACAAGCGCTGTGGTGACGAGGAAGCTCATGATGATACCCACTATTTTACCACAATCCAGACCTCTACCACCAAACAAACAAATATTTCGGACGACACTTTTTTTAGAATATAAAAGGATTATGCAATAAACAGGTGAACGACATCATGAACTTTATCAAATTCACAGGATGATTTGTATTACAGCAGCAGTAAGTAAGTCAATAAATTATGCATTAAGAACTTACGGGCCAACGATCCCCTTCGCCTATCCCCTTTCCTAACTTAACCTAGATCACTTCGATAGTATTGAAATTGGCTGCCCTGTTTTCTACATATACTCTTCTAAAACGATGGAAACACTTATTTAGTGGGCTAGTTCTTTCAGGTAGAATTACATTACTTGCCAAAATCTGCTTTGAACAATTTTTAGGTCGGGGGTATTGTGTATTGAGAGATATTAGTATTTTTCCAAAATGGGTCAGTGCAAAGTACTCAGTAAAAAGTTAAAACCATACTGCGTAAAGTCTTAAACCTTAAACCCAGCTAAAGCCAACACACAGATCGATTATAGGTTTAAAATATTAAGATGTTTCCCGAGACTGTTTAGCAACATTATCGCATCCCTCAGCTTCCAGGATTATCAGTAGTTCACAAACAACCAAATTCCAAAGAAGAGGGAGTAGGATGCCACCCTGTGGGATACTTCTTCTAGCACCTGTCATACACAGCTTTGAGTTGCTAATTCGACTAGTAAGCAGTAGATTGACTAACTCACAAAGTTAGCTACCCATCTTGAGCTCTGATAGAAATCGATAGATTTGCAAGGCAAATTTCGTCTTTAGAGTAAGACGAATCTTGAAAAAGAATAAAGAATTTCACACCGATTTCTTCAACCTCTTGTTAGATAGGAAGGTACCACCGAGGATATCGACTTCATTCCTTTTAACAACTTGCCGTCAAAGGGTTTTTTAAATTGTGATCCTTCCATCACTGAAACATGAATAAACTAACCACCATCCTGTCTTAAGACAAATTAAACAATTAACATTGAACACAAACACTCGAAGACATATTCAACACGGTTAACGCTTTAATTGTAAATACATAAATAGGTTCTACATTTGTTCTATTTTTACAATTTACAACATACATACGTTATATAAAATACTTTAATGAACTCATGTATATTTTTTTATGTTCTTTATAATCGAGTATTTTTCTCAAAAAAAAAATAAATAAACAAATTGCATGCATTAATGAAATAGACAAGAAGTAAAAGAGAAAAAGATGTTGTTCTTTTTTCGTCAAAAATTAAAATAAAAAAGAATATTTACACCAAGTCCAGCTTGATCCATAAGTTGCATAGCCTGCTCAATATAGTTTTATGTATACAAGTTTGTTTTGCAATAAAGAATGTAATGTGTTGTGTTTTTATTCATTATATATATTTTTTTTAGATGAGAGAGCATTGGAAAAATGAAAGTAGAAGTAAAAGTGTTGTGTTTAAAATATTTCGAAAGTGAATGATGAAATTTATGTATGAAATTAAATATACATATTATATATATATATATTTTAATGAATAAATGTTTAGAGAAAGGCACATTCAGATTTAATTCCACAGAATTCATTTAGTGTAACAAACAACTACATATTACTATAGTTGTTTGCTAAAATAAAAAAAAATAAAAAATAAATAAAAATGCCAAAAGATTAATATTTAATAATCATTCCAAATATGTATATAATTCAGATTTTTTTATTAGGAAATAAATGTATGTATATGTATTATATATTAAAATGTTACCACTTGAATTATATACTCCACAATTAATTTTAATAAATTTATATTTATAGAAAATAAAAAAATTATATACTTTCACACTTATAGCCAAAGAGGAATGCATAATAAATTTAGAAATATAAATATTAGTGCATTGAATACAGTATTTACCTGTTTAAGGTGGTTTTTCAAAGTAGTTCCCTCTGGTTCGGGAAGTCCTGGGATTTCTTCAGCTCCACCTGTTGGCGCTGATAATTTTGTGGAATCCAAGTCAACTACCCAAATATCATCTGGGAGTCTGTAATCGAGACTATGGTTTTTAATATGAATTATCAAGAAACGTGCTAACGAAATTGTATGAAGAATGATGTGATAATGTTTTCTAATTGCTGTAAAAGTGTTAGATGCTGTTGCGATTCCATATACCTACGAGTATAAGGAAACAGGACCGGTTGTCAATTCGTCACGCTGCTGTAACGTATATCGTGACATAATATTTTTGACTAAATAATGTGTATACTACTTGCTGTATATAAAGCGGTGATATGTTATTGGTATACTATATATAAAGTTGATATGTTCGTTAAATTGTTGGTAGGATGTTTCGATGATTGCATGTTTGCATAGATGTTAAAGTAGTTAGTTGCTACTTTATGTTGTTTATGTGGCTGATAAGCTAATTGTCTGGGCTGCGAATTCAATAGATTGATACCGACTAGATCGCTTCACCTTTACTTATATCCTTGTGTATAGTCATATTTATTTTGTTCATGCATCTAGATACTGATAAATCAAACAACGCAGGTGGTTTACTGCTTGTTAAATTCTTCGAAAACTGCCTTCAAAGGATGCCCCAACAGCTAAAGTTATATGAAGCGCTCAGGATGAATAACGACCCAGCTGCTACAGTAATTTTAAAAGACGCCTATGTAATTTGGCAGAAATCTTGGCTCAGTGCTTAAGTTGCAAGAACTAACTCGACCACTGGAGCTAAAGGGTTTTTCCGAGACTGTTTTACTCTAGCCGTGTTTTTTTTTTAACTTAGCCAGCCAGTAGTTGAACCCAACCAACCCCAACCCAGTAGAACCCAAATCCTAGAGCACTAGGACGCTCCGGTCCATTGCACTAATAGGCAGGAACCTTTTTGATGCAGTGGTTGTAAAAACTTCGATATCAATCGTTTTCCTTTTTATACTCGTGTTGCTGATGATTGCTGTTTTCCGCTGCGGCTTGAACTTGCACACATCATCGGTTATCGAGCAAACACACTATCCACTGCACTATTGCCACCACTGAGTATATGTATATATTTTATATTTAGTATACTCTGGGAAATCGTCGTGGAAAGACTCAGACCGCTACAACTCTTTCAAATTGTGAATAATCTTACCGAGCGCTTCATCCATTTTATAGTGCACACAATCAGCCAAGCAAACTCGCAATTCGATGTGTTATTGTTTGGCACTCAATTTACTCTACTGGACAACCGCCCATCAGCCTGATTGAGAACTATGCGTTTTGAAGAATTTATCGCTACTGTAGAAGCTTGTGTTGCTAGGGACCAACATTTATCGATTCGACGCCATGCACAGGGAATAGGGCTTTGTCCATCAACTATGTGGAAGATTTTGCGAAAAGATCTCGGATTAAAGCCTTAGAAGATTCAATTGTTGCATGAAATGGAGCCAAACAACCATCATTTACGCCGATTTCAGTACTTGGGACCTAAATTAGTTGGAAGTGGATTGTTTTTCTCGTCGCAAAATGTTCTTAAGTGACGATGCCCATTTTTGGCTTAATGAATATGTAAACAAACAAAATTGCCGAATTTGGAATAAAGATAACCCACAAGAGGTTCATGAAATGCCCTTATATCCTTTCAAAAGGATGGCGCAATATGCCATACTGCTGGCCAAACTATGAAGTTATTGGGGGAGCAGTTCGGGGATAACATCATTTCACGAAATGGACCAGTCAATGGACCGCTGTTCTATGCCGACAAACTAATGACGATTGACGCTTTGGAAGCCAACATTGTCCGCGTTATTCGCGATATACCCTTTACAACTGCTGAGCCAAGAACGGTCTCACCTAATTTAGGGTGTTATTCTATGTTGGTGCAAACTGTCTGCATATTTGAACAAAATGTCAATAGGTACAGGGGAACAAGTAGCAAATTCGATACAAGGGCCCGTAAGTCTCCCACTCTAATAACGGAAGACGAGGAACGATCCATCGAAAAGGCTTCACAGTAGCATCTCCGAGATGACACCTGCGTTTCTAAGCTTGAGGCTTAAAACTTGAAGAAGCTAAAGAGTCAAGGAGTGATAAAAAGAGTAGCCATACACTCTTAAAAGATTTCATTATCCATATGACGTTTGAGTGCATTCATTGGTTGCAGGATGATCAAACTTGTTTGCAACAATAATTCTGAAAGCATTTGGACTGTCTCAAGGACTAGCATCAAATTCAAAATGCAAAAGCTGAACGTTTTTAAGTCTGAAGACGAAGATGGTTTCACCACTGTTACTGTTGTTAGATTGCAAGCTTAGGCTGATATGCACTGCTGTTTGTGGTAGAGATTTCTGTTAGAAAAATATGAGTGTGCAACTATTTTGACCAAATGCTTGACACCCATGGATTCGCTAAATATGGATTCATTTTTAAGCTATCTTTGTATCGTATAAAAAGGCTTTTCTTTGAGTGATTACTACTGAGTAATTCCGAATGCTTTTCAGCAAGTTATTTAGTTATATCTACGTTCGTCATCTTTGACAACCCTGATTCATAACATTTAGGTTTAACTTTTCCTCTTCATTAGCTTTAACAGCAGAATGTACTTTCGCCTCTCAAGATTCAGATTTATTGAATTTATTGACATAAAAGTTTTACATTGTTAGTTTGAGGATAGGGGTGTAACTATTAAATGATGGGTTCAAAGTCCCTTGCTATATTTTTGACGGATTAGAGGCGCCAACATACGTTAGCACTCATATACCTTCTCATGTAATCGAGATTCCTACTAAAACCATCCCAACTAATTTTATTAACTTTACAATATTTTGCTAAACTGTCATAAGTTACCAAACAGATACATCAACATCACCTACAGATGCGTATCTATATATGTAATTCAATTTGAATTATGTACATGCGCCCAGTTAAGCGAGTAATAGCATCCCTCGTCGTCAAAGGTTAAGCGCTGTCGGGCACTCTATCAATTTCTATAGAGAACAACCTTCAAATTGCCTTCTCCAAACTACCCGACTAAGCCAGTGTCGATCTATACCCAAACAATACCATTCCTCGGATATGACAACCTATCAAAAACACATCTACAGATGGGACCGTAACTCAAGTGTTAAATCATAATCATTTTGGCAATTTCACACTTTCCTGCCCTGATGCCACTCTGAATTGAACACAAAACACCTGCCTTCAATGGCAAATAAAAAATAAAATAATAAGCACCTCTCCACCCACAGCTATCGTTCATCGAAATTACCTAAACGGGAGGCAAAAATTGAAAATACACACTTTAGAAAACACTCCTCATCAAAAATGATGTAAGCTTCCTCTCCTATACAAGCATACACAATCGATTTTCACTTCCATCTCTGAAAACACCCCCAAAAGTATAAAACCCTACTGCCACTTACCTGAAATTCTTTTTATATAACAAAAATGTTGCCGGTACTCCAATCACAAAAGGAGTCGGTGCCAGGAGCAATTGTTCTGCACAACTCATACAGGTGGGCAACAACGGTATCACCGGAAACATATACTCCAACGGATAGAGCATTGTCACGAATGCCATAACCGACATCGAGAGGGCATTGTAGTCTCGCGACTGAAACAACACTTTATTCTCGAGTATAATTAAGGTCAGCACTTTTAGGCACGTCTCAACGCCAAGTAGCTCCAGCGGCAGGTGCAGCGGAAAGTCCACCAACGAGAACCTCGTGTGATCTGGCAACGCAAAGAGTAAAGGTTCGTGTACTGTTGGTGACAGCACTTCCACCTGCCAACGAGAGATTGAGATTCGCGTTATGGGATACATAAGTGTCTTATTTTATGCACACTCACCTCTACCCTGGTCGAGCCGGGCACTGGAACTGGCGTGGATAACAGCCTTAGGATCCATGTTTCGATTTCTTTCACATCGTGTATGACAATCGAAGGTGTAGCGTCTGTTGCGTTACCAGTGAGAACTGTCCATACATTATCCCTGTGAAAGAAAGCAAGGATATCACATCGATTTTTAGAATTGGTGCTGAGAACAAAAGATAACCCACCTGTTGACCTTGTTGGATGCGCCCACCCTCTTCGGGCTGGACGACTCATTGCAGGCGTCAATGAGCTTCTTCAGTATGAACAAGCACTCGCGGAACGTGGTGAAGAACGGATGATGCGAGATGATACAAAGCGAGGTCAGAGACTGATTGCGAACTTTTGTGCGTTTCCTTGAGGCCCTCGGCGAGGGCGAATGACTACCACCAGACTCTGAATCCGCACTTGGTGCTATTAGGCCCAATTTTGGTGGTTGCTGTATGGAATGCGGGGTCTGATGGTGGGGCGGATCCGAATCCCGTCGACTAGGTACTTCACGATCTGAATCACTTGGCGCTACGTTACTTCTATAGTCGCTAGAAGTAGTCAAAATACCGTAACTGTTACAGATGGTAAATCAGAGAAAGCGAGGTATTATGTATGTTCGGAGTAAATTCGATTCAAAATTACTTGCCTGCTAAATGCTGAATCGGAGCTTCGTTCCATACTCTTACGCCATGACTCACGGCGAAAGGCGGAACTACGGCGACCACCTCGGGTAGGCATTGGTGCTGCCGCACTAGCAGGTACATGTTTATCTACCGGACGATAGAAGTTTACGCAGATACCGTAGCGCGTCTTCCCTGAATCTTTATCGGTCAGTGCGAAAACAAAGGATGTCGCATCCCTTACCGCGGATCCAGTCCGCCGGGGACCAACACTCGTACAGCCCTCGGGCTGACAAAAGAACACCATGTCGAGAGGGAGTGGAAAGTCGGCATGATCCGACGGTGGGTACCGTCTTAACAGCTCTGGCATCTATAAAATAAAATATGTATATACTACTATCCCAAGGCGGTTTGGTTTTTTTTTTCATCCTCTACTAACCTGAACAGGAGGTGTTTTATTGCCAGCGATTGTCCTAGTTGGTGGGCTTGTTCGCGCACCAACAATCGCCAGATAATCCACCAAACGAGGACAAAGGGACAACTTTTGTTGCTCAGCCATTGTAGTATCCCTTTTTGTGCTACTTCTTTCTCAAAAATGGGACGCAAACGTTTCCTTGTAGTGGTGTAGAATTAGGTTTTATCCATTCTCAATCTGAAAAGAGAAGAGTACCAGGAATTAGAATGGAAATATACTTGTTTTTTTTGTTTTTTTTTTTGAAAAAGTTTATCACCCAATAGAAAAGTTTCTTCTGTACAATGAAAGAATGTACGTATATTGTATATACACCTTAGAGAGACTTGTCAGTGTTGTGTGTCGTCTACCCAAAAATGCTTAAGAAAAAGTGGAGGATGGTATAGAAAAATAAGTTTTGAAAACCCCCCAAGGTACTTGAAATGAATTAACTTTGAAAGATGAATCCATAGAGCAGTGGAGGATAAAATGGAAACATTGCAAGGATCTGAGGAGAAGTGAAAGCACTCTATTTCATTTGGGACAGCATCTGAACGATTGAATTTGGAACACAAAGAGCAATTTATTAGATTCTTTTCCGAAGAAATGTGTCACACTTCTGATGATGTACTCGTATTTTAATAAAAATTGTCTCTCTTTGTTATTAGATTGAGAATATTTCATTTACGGCAAATGGATGGCAATTTAGTATGAAATTGATATTTAGGTAAATGAGAAGAGCTTCTTCAGTCTCTGGAAATTGGACAATTCTATTGAAATTCACTTGTTAAAATTTCAGATGTGGAGTAATAATTCAGAACCCCAACGCTATTACAGACATAGCGATGGTGAAAGGGCTAACGTTGGGCGCCAATATTCAAGAATTAAATAGTTTTCCTTAGCTAATTATGTCTATTTCATGCATTACGGATATATAGTTTTTGAGAGAAAAAAGACGGGAGACACGTACAATAATGAATTTTAAGTAAACATATGTAGATTTTAAAATTAATACATTTCTTTTTTCCTTTTCTTTTTTTATTATAATTTTATTTCCAAGATTGATGCATTATACATTAGCCGCGTTTTGTTTTCCCCGTGAACTGAACTAGTTCATCTCAAAATAATAAAACGCTCCTGGTTCACCTAGAAATCTCATTTTCACAAGGTGGTAGCAGCAGCTACACACTGACGTTTAATATGGATTACAAATGGCGGAAAAATAGCAATTGAAGTGAGAAAAGTGCTTACATTTTTATATTTGTTTAATAATTAAGTGTTTTTAGATACTTATGTCAGAAAGTGAGAATACATCATATATCTATGATTTACTTCTGCCATTCAGCAGAGCTGCCAAGCTTTATACATTTTTTTTTTTTTTGTGAAAAGCCATCTAGTAGTGAGGTATGGGATTAAAATGCTGGTTCACGAAAATTGAACCAGCTCAAGTGCTGGTCCAAATGTTGTTTTTTTTCCTGAGTAAAAATATGAACTGAACCAGTTCACGGGGAAAACAAAACGCGGCTTTTGATTGTGGGGTTATACAAGTAATACAAGATCATGAAAACATTGAAGTATACAATTAATCCAACAAATAAATAACAGAAAAAAATAATAATAAATAAATAAATAAATAACATAAAGGAATAAAAAAGATAAAAAAAAACAATAAAAATATATAAATGAAATCGAGAAATAAAACGGAAAACATGTTAAACTGTGTTAGTAAAAATATTTTTGACTTCAGAACTATCCATTGTAAATAGCCATTTTTTGACTTTATTTAAAAATAAATTTTGTATTTCAATTACTCGAATTGTGTATGGTAATCGATTGAATAATGTAGGTGCTGTTACAGTATAAAAGTTGGAAAATTGAGTCTTACTTGAATGCGGTATCCTTGCTAGTTGTTAAGAATTTACTCTTAAGCCATATATATTTGAATTCCTAAGAATTACACTGAATCCGCTGCGCATGAAGAACACTTTAAGTACTTCATAAACATACAGGTGATTTAAAGGCAAAATACGGAGACTGTTAAATAATGTCCAACTACTTGTTAATCTCTTCTTCTTAGAAATAATTCTGACAATATGCTTTTGTGCTATTTGCAGTGGTTCTAGGGTATTACTATAAGCTCCTCCCCAACTTGTTAAACCGTACTGTAGCTTTGAGTGAACAAGAGCATAGTAAATTGTCGTAATTAGTTTCTTAGAACAATATGGTTGTAACAAAAATATTTTACGTGCCGCTCATATGCTTCTTTAAGTCAGATACCTGAGTTTTCAAGTTCAAGTTTTTGTCTATTGATACACCTAGCTACATAAAGCATTCAACGGATCTTAAAACAATTAGCACAACATGGAACATCCCTACAGTTATGAAAGGACATTGAACGTTAAATAATATTAATATCAACCAAATTCGGATTTTCCGGATTGAAAATCATAAGCTTAGTTTTTTCGCTTACTATAAGCTCATGTTTTGCGAACCATTGTCTTAACAACTGAACGTCGGTCTCTAATTTTATAAGAGCTCCAGAATGATTCTAAAAATTAACCCTCTAACCGACAAACTGCTAAAAATGAAAAAAAAAAAAATGTTTGGATAATTTTTTCTAGGGTAATTATGACCCAGTAAACTCAAAAAAAACATCCAGAAGTAATTTCGTAATTTATTTTATGAGCCAGGTGAAAAAAGGTAAAGAGTGCCTCAGGGCACTGTTGCGGGTTTAGGTTAAAAAAAAGACATGTTAACATTTTTATCCATGAACATTTTTTTATTGAAAAATAAGCAAAATAGTGAAATAAACAATGAAAATAACAAAAAACTCGATTAGAAGATGTTTTACTCCTTACGAGCAACCACAGTATTTGTGATTTTTTGCACAGTTTGCACCAACTTTTGCCACCTTCTTTACCTAACCAGATTGGAAAGTCGGCAATATACGATGACATCAACCGGATGTTTTGCTCTTTCTTCAACTTTTGAACTACCTGGTTGTGGGTCTTCTTATGGAGTTGCCGAACGCGATGTTATTGGCCGGCTGCTTGGCACTGGTGCTGGACGAGCCGCACGTTTTGTTGTGTATGTTACAAGACCAGCAGCAATTTCTTCTCGAAATTTAGGTAACGCGAGCAATTCTTTATCTTCAGCTGAAACATTGCATTTTTCGGTGTGTATGCGACGATATAAAATATAAGCATTCGTTGTTGCCATATCGATGAAATGATAAAAAAGTCGAGACATCGGATCGCGTGTTTTTGCTCGAATATGGCAACGGCCCATAAGTCCATTAAATCAACGCCACCCATATGGTTGTTGTATTCCCGTATAATTTGTGGGCAATCGACCTCAACATATGAGCATTCTTTTGCTTTTCGATCATAACGTGCTGCCTATGCTACTTCCAAGTCGGTATTTGTTTTTGCAAATGGTTCATTTCCAACGTAAGTTGAAGCCAATCGCACACATTTGTTGTCCTACCACAAGACATTGCTGATATCAATACCATAAGCAGCTCCCACAAATTCTGTCGAGAATCCTCTTGGTTCGTTTTTGGTGGCATTATCCGCAGGAAGCTTGCAATTTGGAATTCGATTGACTCGTTCGGTTCCCAGACTCTATATTCCTCTTGCACGCAAATAAACCAACAAGGGCAGCGACGTGTAGAAATTGTCGAAATATACGATGTGGTGCATAAAGTTGTTTACCGTTTTAGTCAAACGCACAACAACATTCGCAGTTGCACCAAGATCAGGTGTGGCAGGTAAAGCAACGTTATCGCCTGCACCATTATAAATTTCGAAGCGATACGCAAAGCCGAACGAATCACATAAAACGAACAATTTGATTCCCCATTTGTGTGGCTTATTTGACATGTATTGTCGAAGATGATGTTGCATTTTTGTGCTGCACATTTGCTCGTCGACACACAGTCGAGCATGTTTTGGAACGGAATCAAACCGCTTGTTGAGTTCGTCTGTCAAATTTCGAATGCGAAATAATGCATCGTAACCGGGTTGCCCTTTCTTGACTCGCTCGCTTTCATCTCGGAACGATAAATATTTTTTATCGTCTCAAATCGTTTGCGCTTCATCGTGTTCGGAATGGGTGCGAATGCATTTCTGCCCCAGTAACTATCCAAATTTGGATAATGATAAACCGACATGTAAAGCAGAATTCCAGCATATTGATATAATGAAAATTTCCATTGGTGTTCGCAGATCTTTTATATGGAAAGGCAGTGATGTATTTCCTCAAAAAGCTACTTCATTTACATGTAGTTTCATTGGTCGTTGCCGCCATGTTATTTTCGAGAGATCGTTTGCATCCTTCTTTATTGATTCAATGCCTGTAAAATAACAATAACAAACTTTGTATGTATATTTTTGATACCAACTGGTTCTCAATTCTTACCGGCACCAACGAAACCACCACTAGAAGGTACAATTGTTGGACCACTACTTTCCATCGATGGTAACTTGTTCCACGGTTATTGTATCCAATGTAGATAAAACTGAAGATACATCAAGTGAACTTATGTTCAACGACATATTCACTGCATTGGCAATAAATAGATCACTGTTGTCAATGTCTCTAATGCACTGTGAAATACATTGCTCGTCTTCTGGTGCGATTTCATCCAGAATATAGTTTGGATCATTGAACTCATCGTCACTACTGATACCTTCTTCTTCATCAGTTTCCACTGAATTCTGAATTCTGAATTAATTGTTCATCAGTCAAAGTAGACAATTCGATGCGTCTACGATCTTTATCCATTTCTATCGGATTTATATAAACTAAATAGATGCAAAGGTGACAAAAATGTAGAAAAAGGGCAACGAACAATGAAATAGAAAGGGGCGATAAATTTATACTCAAACCTGCAACAGTGCCCTGAGGCTCTTCTCAGTTTTTCACTTCACAAGACAAAACTTTTTTATTTTCACTTTTACCAAATATATTAACTTATAGTTTAATACCATACCTACCATTTGGTACCATTTGGTAGGCAGTTTCATGAAGCCTCGGGTAAAAGATTGCAAAGTGATCCTGGGAGAGGAAATCGCTCGACAACACCGTCTCCTGCTAACAGAAATTTTTATGAAAACACCGAAGAAAAGCAAACAAACAAGGGTCTCTGAGAAAATCAAGTGGTACAATCTGGACAAAGAAAAAGGCGAGGCTTTTGTTTTCGTAATGAAGAATTACCTCTCTCACACCATCAACGGAGCTGAGGATGAAGAGTGCAGAGCACAAAATATGTGGGATTCCCTACAGCGAACTTGCTTAAAGAAGGCCAAATCACTGCTAGGAGCTTCAAAAGGCCACCATCAACACGCCAAAGAAACATGGTGGTGGAGTGATGAAGCTAAGAAAGAGATAAATGAGAAGAAAGCGGCTTTCAAAGCTTGGTCAAAGTGCCCCTCTAATAATAGTGACGAAAAAGCTCGCCTCGAAATGGAATACAGATGCTGCAAGAAAAAAGCGAAGAAGAAGTGCGCTCAGCTTCAAGCAGAGAGTACGGAGGGCCTGTATCGGGAGCTGGAGAAAATATTTTCCCCGGTTGCTGATGCAAACCAGGCTATCCAGGAGCTGCGAAGACACAATATGAACAAGAGTGCCACTATCTTCAAAATAGCCGCCCAAAGAAGGAAGAATGCTCAGGAGATTCGTTCGCCAAAGTTCATTAGCAATGCTCATGGCCAGCTTCTTGTGGATGACGACAAAATTCTGCAGAGGTGGCGGCAGTATTGTGAAGAGCTTTTGAATGAACAGTTTCCCCGGCTATACTTTCCAAGAGCCACCCCTAACTGTGAAGAAATACCCGACATTACAGTCGAAGAAGTTAGTGAGGCGGTCAAATACTCCAAAAAACGAAAAGCGATTGGGCCAGACGAAATACCCTCTGAGTTCTGGAAAAAGATGGGAGATATCGGGTTCAGATGGCTCAGAATTCTCATCTCCAAATTCGTGAGAGGTGATCCAATGCCGAATGAATGGAGGGAAAGTTACCTTCTCCCTCTATACAAAGAGAAGGGTGATACGCGAAACTGTGATAACTACCGTTCGATCAAGCTGATGTCACACACCATGAAGATCGTTGAGCGGGTATTAGGTGGCCGACTGCGAAAAATAATACGGCTATCTGATGATCAGTGCGGGTTTGTCTCGGGTAAATCAACCACAGATGCAATCCAAAGTATAAGGATCATAATGGAAAAACATCGTGATTCCTTAAGGGATTTGCATATTGTATTGGTTGACTTTGAAAAGGCATTCGACAGACAACCACGAGATCTGATATGGGTGGCGCTAAGACATCGAGGGGTTCCAGAAACCTATGTACAGATGATTATGGACATGTACGAAGGAGCAAAGACAAAAGTAAGATGCCCCGCTGGAGTAACCGAAGAGTTCCCAATCAAAGTCGGGGTACACCAGGGAAGCGTTTTAAGTCCTTTGCTCTTTATTACAGTCCTTGATTATCTGCTTGAATGTAAAGTGATGGACCCCAAGGTACATCAGTTATTCTTTGCTGACGATGGAGCCATCATAAGTGAGGATCCTACATCCCTGCAACGAGCACTTGATGTGCGGGTGGACGTTTTGGACGGAAATGGGTATCGCATTAGTTCAAAAAAGACAGAGTACTTGTGCTGCCCGTTCTCTGATCCACTCAGGCCTATTCCAGACATTTATTTGAATGGAACAGTGCTTCCCAAGTGCGAAAAGTTCAAATATCTGGGATCTATGATCAATAGCAAAGCAACTTGTGATGACGACATCAATCATCGTGTAAGCGTAGGGTGGATGAAGTGGCGCGAAAATTCCGCTATCTTCTGTGACAGAAAAATGCCCCCTAAGTTGAAAGGAAGGCTCTACACCGCAGTTGTACGTCCAGCGCTCACATACGGTTCACAATGTTGGACGGTGTACAAAAAGTATGAGAGTAAATTAACGGCAGCTGAGATGATGGGGACCTGCATTGCGATTGATCGGGAAACTACTGACTGCCCAAAACTTGGCTTGGGCCAGTAGCGCAACAATCAAGTTCGTGATGAAGTGCTTACTTTACCTCCTAGTGGTGGTCCCCGGGCAACTATACGTATAAACCCTTATACGTATAGGCCAAAATTGTAAGTGCGGGTTGTCTAGGGCCTTGATTCTAGGCTAGGTAACGTGGGCCAGCAACCTGCGTTACTGAAACCAGCTCGCTACTGAAACCGACACTATGCCTCGGATAAGGACTGATCACATGTTGACGACTTTTGGCTATTGTACCCGGACAAAGATAGGTTTCTGGAATGTAAAGACGCTCCTCGACTCGGGAAGAGAAGGTCCTTACAATGCCAGATTCCTCCAACTGGAAAAGGAATTCATGCGATATAAACTGGACATTTTGGGGGTAAGTGAAGTAAGATGGTTAGAAGCGGGCGAGTACCAGTCTCCAACGCGTAACACTGTACTACTCTATTCTGGAAGACCATCCGGAAGTCCGCGGGAATATGGAGTCGGACTACTGCTAACAACAACAGCACGCAAGGGCCTGATTTCCTGGCAGCCTCATGGTGATAGGATTTTGACGGCCAGATTCCGGACTAGAGTAAGACGCGTCACCATCATACAGTGTTACGCCCCAACGAATAGTTCGTCTGAGGACGAAAAGGAAAGCTTCTACAATCTCTTAAGCGCCGTCTTCAACACAACACCAAATGGAGACATTGTCATAGTGATGGGGGATTTGAATGCCAAGGTAGGCAGCGACAACGAAGGGCTCAAGCATGTAATCGGGAAGCATGGACTAGGCAACCGCAATGACAACGGCGAAAGGTTTGTGGATTTCTGCAATGCCAACCGCCTTGTGATAGGTGGCACCATGTTTGAGCACAAGACCTGCCACAAAGTCAGCTGGGTTTCCAATGACAGGCAAGCAACCTCCAACCAAATTGACCATTTTGCTATCAGCCGCCGCTTTAGAAGCAGTCTCCTGGACGTCCGAAACAGACGAGGGGCAGATGTGGGGATAGTACGTGATCACCATCTTATGATAGCTACTCTCCAACTACGCACTGCTGCAGTTCGAAGATCCCACGACAACACAAGAATGCCTAGGTTCAACATCGATAGACTTAGTGATCCCTCAGTGCGCCAACAATTAAGGGAGCACTTTTCGCAAGGTGTGGAAGCAATCAGCAGCTCAATGCCCGCAACCATCCAAGACCATTGGTGTGCTGTGAAAAATGTTTTTACATCTGGTGCTGAAAGAATTGTCGGTCGATCGCAGGGAGGACATAGGGCGTGGCTTTCCGAGGATACCTGGAGACGGATTGACGAACGAAAACAGCTAAAAGCTCGCGTTGCAGCTACCCCAGCAGCAGGGAGAAGCGAGCTAGAGTCCCTATATCGCATGAAGATGAGAGAAGTTCAGCGTAGCGTACGACGTGACAAGCGCAACTACATCAACGCGCTGGCTACAGAAGCAGAAGAAGCTGCACGGAGGTGCGACAGCAGGACTGTCTACAGAATCACGAAAGAGCTGACAGGTGGTCGCAGCTCCAGCCAATACCTAGTGAAAAGCCTAGACGGCTCCTTGCTCATTTCGGATGAGGACCAGCTCAAGAGATGGAAAGAGCATTTTGCTACGGTTTTGAACCGTGTATTCGCTAACGATATGCTCCCAAATCAGACTGAGATGCCCGAGGTGAGAAGTTCCCGAATACGCACCACGACTCCCAGTAAAGATGAGATCATTACCGCGATCAAGGCACTCAAAACCAACAAGGCGGTAGGACTTGACGGTATTCCAGCAGAGCTCTTACGAGCAACGCCAACAACATCGGCTGAGCTTCTGCTTCCACTTATAGATAGAGCTTGGGAAGCTGAGAGCTTTCCTAACGAGTGGAAAAAGGGAATGATCGTCAAGCTTCCTAAGAAAGGAAATTTAATGGAGTGCGGAAACTGGAGGGGTATCTGCGTGCTGCCTGCTGTAGCTAAGATAATAGCTAAAATCATCCTTGAGCGAATCAAACAACATCTCGAAGACACACTCGATGCCGAACAAGCAGGTTTCCGCTCTGGATCCTCCTGTGCCGACCACATCAACACCCTGCGGATTATCATCGAACAGTGTGTTGAATATCGATCGCCACTGCACCTGCTGTTCATCGATTTTGAGAAGGCGTTCGATAGTGTCAACAGGGAGTTTATTTGGCGTGCCTTACGCAGGAGAGGCATTCCCGATAAACTAATTGCTATTATCAAAGCTACATATGAAGGCTCCAAATGTCACGTTCTGCACAGGGGAAGGTTGTCTGAGGAATTTGAGATCCAAAGTGGGGTAAGACAAGGCTGTATCCTTTCACCAATATTATTCCTATTGGTGATTAGCGATGTGCTTCATGCAGCTTTGTCGACGGGAAACGGAGGAATTCGATGGACTCTTACATCTCAACTGAAGCATCTTGACTACGCAGACGATGTATGCTTACTCTCCCACAGAATTATGGACCTCCACCAAATGACAGCAGATGTGGAGAGGGAGGCAGGTGTCGTCGGGCTGAAAATTAATACGACAAAAACTAAAATCATCAGCCTTGGAACTAACTCATCGGCTCAAATATGCATTGCTGGACAACCGGTAGAGAGAGTAGAGGATTTCCAGTATCTTGGGAGTATTGTCTCGACCGATGGTGGAACCGAACTGGATATAGCCAACAGGATCGCCAAAGCAAAGTCCGCGTTCGGGATGTTGTCCAAAATATGGCGAAGCAATGCAATCAGTTTGAGCACCAAAATAAGACTGTTCCGCTCCAACGTTGAATCCGTGCTGCTATATGGTTGCAGCACGTGGAGAGTGACCACTACTATCACCAGAAAGCTGCAAACGTTCGTTAATAGGTGTCTGCGCAATATCTTAAGGATTTTCTGGCCCAATCGTATCTCTAACGAACACCTTTACGAGAGAACGGGTCAGGAACCAATAGGCACAACTATCCAACGGCGGAAGTGGCAGTGGATTGGTCACACGTTCCGAAAGGGTGACAGCTCCATAGCGAACCATGCTATGCAATGGAACCCTCTAACTCAGGATGGCAGAAGACCTGGCGGTCCGCGGAAAACATGGCGCAGAACAGTCGAGAAGGAGGCACGGCAGTTAGGGAAAAGTTGGGGAGAACTCAGACACATTGCCAGAAACCGTACACGATGGCGCGTAGGCGTAGTAGAGGCCCTAGGACCCACAAGGGGATACAGGACATAAGTAAGTAAGTAAGTAGCTGAGATGAAGATGCTTTGCATGACAGCAGGAGTGACAAAGCTTGATCGAATAAGAAGTTCGAAGATCCGTGGAAGCTTTCACATCAAGGAAACCATCGTACAAAAAATAGAGCGTGACCGGCTCAGTTGGTATTGCCACGTTCAAAGAAGAGATCATTTGAACCCTGTTAAAAAGGCAATATCAATGCACGTTCCAAAGACATCGCG
Source organism: Brachypalpus laphriformis (assembly GCA_945910035.1). Classification (NCBI taxonomy): domain Eukaryota; kingdom Metazoa; phylum Arthropoda; class Insecta; order Diptera; family Syrphidae; genus Brachypalpus; species Brachypalpus laphriformis. The sequence goes on from OX246753.1 coordinate 45,431,459, forward strand.
ATGTAGGAAAGGCAGGCCTATAAACGCCTGGATCAGACAAATGCGACGACATCGGCATTTTATTGGCCTCAGTAACCGAGTGATCCAAAATCGGCAGGCCTGCCGATATTTTCTGAGGTCAAATAGGCGAACCCCACATGCGGATCAGTAGAAATGCGGTGAAGTGGGAGGGTTGTGATCCCTTGTTTTCAGATCATGACCTCGCTGATAAAAGGAAGAAAAAGAAGTTTAATACCATACCTTTTCAAAAAAAATTGTTTCACTTCTATCGGACAATAATTTCAACTATTTTTCGGTTTTGCAAAATCTAGTTTTCTAAGCAAAAATGTTGCCACTGCACTTTTTGATGTCTTATTGGAAAGTGCGGATAGAATCAAACAGAAATGTCAAAATTACTTCTAACCTTGGAGAGAATTGTCACGTGTTATGTAACTCAAGGCACTGCAATCAGTTTCATGAAAAAAAAAATGTACTTGTCAAGTAAAGTGTAGTTTTGTCATGCGTGCCTTGAGTTAAAGGAAAATACTCGTACTTGCAAATGATTTCAAAAAGTTTAAGAGGTCATTTGAGAAGAATATAGTCTCTATTTTATACGCTACTTTCCTAGTCTAATTGCTTCAAAACAAGTCCTCTTATGACAGTGTAGTATTCCAACATCTTTAATATATCCAAATTATTAAAACCTTTTTTTTTTGTTGAGAAGTGATTTATCGAGGAAGTTAGGACCTACGTATACGTACTTAGGGGTAACTATAGGCTGCAATTTTAGATAGGACACTCACATAACCAATCTCCTTTGTAAATACCAGTACCGGTATTACAGCCATAACCGGTATTACAGCAAGTGCACTATGCACTGTTAGAGTCACAGCTTCGATATGACATTTTTGCAGGGGGTGGGGCAGCAAAGGCACATATAGAAAATCTGGAGAAACTGCAGAGCATAGCTCTGAAAGCAGTAAGTAGTGACTATTTTAAAAATCTCCGCGTTTCAAATGTCTTCAAGATGCCAGTTGTTCTAGAATATCATGATGACAACCATTTTCAAAGTCCTTTAAAGCATAATGTCAATACAAGAAGATAAGCCCAGCGTCTGCAACATGTACCTCAAATCTATAACGCGTATGGAAAACTTCAACTGAGCTGTATAGTGCCAATCCTCCTGAACGAGCTACCCAGAGATCTTATCAAAATCAAAAGTCAATAAAGGAGAACAGTTTTAATAAAACAACATTTTCTTTCGTCGAACCAAAGCTTGAATTAAAATAAACTTTTTCTTTTTCTTTTTCTAATCATAAATGTTTACTTAAAATCTTAAAAAATAACTTTTAAAAAAAAAAATATTTCATAACTAAACGTTTAAAAAATGCTCAATTTTGTTTTTACGTTCTATCAGAATAACCTCCTGCAGATAAGCCTTAAGCTTTGCGGGAAACTATTTAATAATTGTAAATATATTTAAATATGAATAAGACTTGAATTGAATTGAAAAAGTATCTATAAATATTTAAGAAACTAGGTTATAGTGACCTACTTTAAGGATGACGACTAGCCTAGGCTCTGGCAGGAAGTACAAAACTAGCGTATGTTTCCTAAAACCGAATCCAACAAAGCAATGCTATTTTTAATTTATTTGGAATCATTTTTTGTCTCAATCTACATATTTTAGATGATTTATTGTATGGCGTACTATTATATTTCAGAATGGGTGACATCTGGCACCCCACAGGCGGATCAGTAAAAGTGCGGTGAAGTGGGAGGGTTATGATCCCTTATTTTCGGATCATAACTTCGCTGATAAAAGGAAGAAGAAGAATGGGTGAAATCTGGCATCATCGAAAATTTCTTGAGAACTGAGAACATTGCAAATTATTGTTTCCATTTTAACTTGTTTTTTTTTAGTTTTAAATTTATTAAAACAGTAAAATATATTACAGGATTTACTTAGATATATAACATATAAAAAAGTCATGCTGAGACAGAAGTTGAACTTTTTAAATTTATTCAGGTGCAATTACAAGAGCTTAAAACCAATACCTTTGTCTTGTCAAATTCATTTTTCTAACGACATATTGTACATACATAATGTAGTTTAGACCAATAACATTCGTACCAACATGTCAAAATTAACAAACAAAACAGTTAAAAACAAATTTAGATATAAAAAGTAGAACATCCGCTATTTGTGAGTACAAGTACATACATATACTAAGAAAAATAATTTTTCTTAGTTCCTTTCTTGAATATTATGTTATAAAAATGTGTTCTCAAAAAAAGTTGATTTACAATATTAACTTCAACCAGTTGAAATGAAAAAAAAAATTTAAGTGGAGTGCTGAAATTTACAAATTAGAGAAATCTGTGTGCTTAGAACTTCAAAATATGCATGGCCCGATGTGGTGGTTGGGCTCGTCAGTAGAGTGTGAATAAACTTTTTTGATTATATAAAGGCTGGCCGAGGGCTATATAGTTTTCAGCCCAAGAGGAGTGGAAGCTTATAATTCACATCAGATGCAGATGAAACTATAAGGCCGCGGTATGTACCGAGCAAACAGTGCGTCTATACAAGATATGGTGGTCGTCTACTGACGAGCCCAAGCACCACATAGGGGCGAAACGCATATTTTTGGAGCCTAAAGTCACAGATTTCTCTAATTTGTAAAAATGTGTCCTACTATACTTACAAAATATTAACATTTTCGCTGATATTCTGAGGCATTCAGCTGTGTTGTTTTATCCCAACAACGCTTATTTCTATTTCAAATTTGACTGAATCAGAAATTTTTTTGGTGGCAACACTACATTTATTGTAACACATTTTATGCATCTAAGCTTTATTCCCGTGAACTAATAAATGAGCAATTAGCTTTTTCATTGGAAGTAAAATACATAGAGGGTGTTTTTCATGTTCTAGGTTGATGTTGTTTTACCGTCATTTTGGTTTGGTTGACATCTCATTTTTAGTTCGGCCACGTTAGTATCTCACTTTAGACACAGGAGGCATCTCTGGGTTTTTGATACATTAAACTGACATCAATGTCAGAATTCGGTTGACATTCACTATCGCTGTGACTCCATAGCCTGGGAACTTTGCCAAGGTCCAGTAAATGAATAGATGAAGTATAGAGTGCTGCCGTTAATCATTACAAAACTAAAACAGAATTAAAAATCGGAGGTATGTAGGACAGAGTCGTGGGGAATACCAGCGTTAGATGAGAAAGTCGCAGAAGTACATCAATCTAAAACAACTTATATTGAACGACTACTTAGCAAACAATCCATTTCGAGAATACCTCGTCATCGTCATAGACTTTCTTAAGAGAGAGCCACACTCTATCAAAGTTTTGGAGATGTCAAATGCATCTACTCTGCACTCACCGTGATGGTAAATTCACATGTTAAGCTTTCCGACAAGTTAGCAATTAATTCACGTGTGGAACTTTGTTGCCTACAACCATTCTCTCGATTGGTGGTGATTGGCGATGCACTCCATGCCCTGGAAAGAACCAACGCTAAAGCTACTCGTACGGTTCGATAGTTAAATTATATGGGAAGGTGTATAGGCCATTTTTGGAATTAAATGGCCCTGCGCTGGTTTTCACCTATCTGAAAAAAGGACTAGGGTGTACGAAAAATGAAAGAGCTTACGTTGGGATGTAGCCAAGGTAGAATAGTACCTCTTCGAAACAAAGGAAGCTAAAAACTAAATATTATTTACATCTTTAAGGACTCAAGCAACTGATGGGTTCGGGTGGTAAAGGAGGTGGGCGCCGTGGCGCAGTGGTAAGTGTGTCGGGTCACTGCGCGTGAGGTTCCATATTCGAATCTCAGAAAACACCAACAAGTTTCTTCACCATCCCACTTCTCACGAACGTTTCTCAAAAACAAATTGCCCTTCGGATACGGCCTTAACTGTAGGTCCATTCCATTTGTGTGGAAAAATATAACGCACACAACACGAGTGGTTACGAGAAGCTAGGCCTAGGCACTTGAAGAGCTGTTGCGGAATATATATATATAGGGTAGGGTCGCCTAATTCCGAACACTCCCAGTAGTCGAACACTTTTTGTAAAAAACCGCCTAAACTGTATTATTTTTAAGATTTTCAACTTCTGGAAACGCAAAATGCTACTTTGTGGTATTACCTTTAATCCTTTTGGCAATATCATCTAATGCAATTATTTTTAACGTTTCAAAATTGCAGTTTAAATTGAGTCGTCAGAGAGTGTGGTTGAATGCGGTTTCAATAGAAAAAAAAAACTGTTGTGAGTGTCGGGGGAAAGTGTGTTTTTTGTTTGAAAATCGAGGTAAATATTTATTTTCAATGCTTTTTTCATTCGTTTATATCTATTTTACGGCTTTTTAGTAAAGTTTTTATCTGAAAACGTAATAATTTTATTATTTTTTGACCGTTCGATCATAGGGAACCGAACTTTTTCAAGTTTCCTATTCGAACACTAGTGTTCGAATACAGGCAACATTGTCTAAAAAGTTTTTTCCCGTTCAGGTAATGAATATTACAGAATTAAAAATTTGTTTTAGTGTTTTTCTTTTCATAATCACATCGAAACCTAGGGACCAGTATTCGAACACTTTTTTCCTCAGTGTTCGCTTCAAGGAAACTTTATATTTTTGGTTGCCTTTGTCCGAACAGGTTTTATGTTTTCACTTTTGAAAGTGGAAAATATCTTACCTTTCTTAAATCAATTTAAAAACTAACTTCTTTCAGACATAATGAAGCGAAAATACCAGACTTATAGTGAAGCTTCATTAGCAAACGCTTTAGAGGCTATTCGGGACGGTGGTCTAAGCTTTCGTGCAGGGAGTAGGGAGTTTGGTGTTCCCATAACTACCCTTCACGATAGGGTTCATGGGAAGATCACAGATGGACTTAAGCGAATGGGCCCTTCCACAGTCCTTACAGAAAGTGAGGAACGCATGGTCGTAGAGTGGCTCATTAATATTGCGAAATGCGGATTCCCCCAAAAACCAAACGAACTCTTAGATATGGTTCAAAAAATAGTAAGGGATGAAAAGCGAGCAACTCCTTTCAAAGACGATCGACCAGAAAAGAAATGGTATTACAGTTTTTTGAAGCGACATAAAGAGTTAAGTCTACGAATATCTGAATCTGTATGTAGAGCCAGAGATGTCGTAACGGAAGAAAGCATCCGAAAATGGTTCCGTGATTTGGAAACATTTTTAGAAGAAATGAATGCTAAAGATATTTTGGACGATCCTTCACGGATTTTTAATGGGGATGAAACATCTTTCAGTTTAGCCCCAAAAACTGGGAAAGTGATTGGTCCCAAAGGCTTTCGAAATTTGTATTAAGTTAAATTGTCAAATGAAAAAGAAAACTGAACGGTGCTTTTGGTATTCAGCGCAAATGGAGTAATATTACCGCCTGAAATTGTAATTCCTTACCTACGCAATCCACCATCCAAACTTGTCAAAAAAATGCCGAAAGATTGGATAATCGGTCGTTCTGAAACGGGATGGATGAGGTCGGAAACCTTTTACGAGTATGTTGCCAATGATTTTAATAGATGGCTTGATCGAAATCATATTCAACGACCAGTTCTTGTACTTGTTGATGGGCACAGATCGCATTTGTCAATAGCTATAAGCGAATTTTGCTCGAACAATCAGATAATTCTATACTCACTGCCCCCTAACACCACACACATCATGCAGCCTGCAGATGTGGGAGCGTTTAAAGGTATTAAAAGCGATTATAAGGCATCAATAAGAGAATGGCAGCGTTTGCCTGGAAATATTGATAAATCCGTTACAAAAATAAACTACTGTGAAATACTTAAACTGGTTCTAGACAAAACCGATCGTTCTCAATGATCGTTCTTTTTGATCCTAACGCTGTAGACTACAGCAAATGTATTCAAAACACTCTGGAAAATATAGAACACATAACTGCAGATACTGCGATGAAAGCTTGATATAACAGTGCAAATGCTATCTTCTCTTAAAGAGGAATTATTAAAAAATGATTTCAATTCTGATGTTTTACTTAAAATTGTGTCGGATGCAAAAAAAAAATACTGAACTTGTAAAATCAAATAGACCCTGTGAATCGAACACTGGAACATCAGAACTGAATGCTAACAACGTTCCGATAGCGGACTTTGAAGAGATTCCAGAAGTTCTAAATGAATCAAACACTGGTACATCAGAAATTATTGGTAACAACTTTCCGACCGCAGACTTTGAAGGGATTCAAGAAGTTTTAAATGAAATTTTAGTAGATTACCTTACTTCTGATGGTAAAGCTACTTCACCTTTTTTGCATATGTATATGTATCTGATATTTTTACTTTGATTTTGATGAGATTTTGAATCCGCTAAGTCTATATGTATAGGTATCCGATATTTTTATATTGATTTTAGATGAGGTTTTGAATCCGCTAAGTCCACTAGTTATAACTCTTGATAAAGTAAACGATCAAAGCAGTTCTCCCAGACTGACAAATACTACTCTCGGACCATCGTCATCCATACTGCATCCATTGGACTTACCAAGTTGCTCATGCCAGATTGTTGATTCTCCCAGATTGAGAAATACTACTCCCCGACCATCATCATCTATACATATGCCATTAGACTCACCAGCTAGTTCTTGCTCAGGTTTTGACAAGCACTTAAAGTATCCTGAAACAATAAAAACAAAAAAGGGCACAAACGTATTGCCTTTAAATCGACCTCCAATGTCTATTTCATCTGGCAAGTGGAAGGAGTTTTACGAAAATCAAGAAAAAATAAGACAGATGCGTAAAAAGGAAATTGATGCCAGGAAAGAACAAAGAATAGACAGAAAAAATCAAAAACATAACGTGAAGAAAAACAACAGAGCAAGAAAAACAGTAGGTAAACCCAACTTCAGCAAACATCGAAAACAATCTTGTGGAGTTTGTGAAGATGAGCTGGACACGGATGCTGAAGAAGATGGACTAAAAAACATAGGATGTGATATATTTAACAAGTGGTTTCATTTGGCGTGTACTCAACTTTGTACCATGACATTCAATGAGGCTCAAAATAAAGATTTTGTGTGCAACTTTTGCGTTTAAATTTTAAGATTTAATTCAAACTTCAAGACTGAATTATGTACAAATTTTATTTTTTATTGTTTGTTTGCGAATTCTATTTACTTATTTTCTTTTAAGTTTAAAAGTTTTGTTACTGTTTTTTATGTTTTCGTTGTCAAAAAATGAAATAAAAACAAATTTATGGATTTCTCACATTTTCTTAATTTAAAATATACACGAAATATAGCGTTCGAAAAAAGGAAACTTTATGTTCAGGTTTAGGAAACTAATGTTCGACTACTGGGGAATAATGCTTTGTTTTAGTTTTTATTTTTTTATAAAAAAACAATAACAATTACAGGGAAAAACTTAACTTTATTTAAAAATTTTTGAGTTATGGCTGCTCATTAATTTTTCAAAGCATATTTACATTCAACGGTTCTCTCACAGATAACGATTATTTTACAATGAACCACTAAGTGTTCGACTACTGGGGACACGACCCTATATCTTTTATGGTGAAGGAAAATTGAAACTGTTTTTATTTTTTTACAACATTACCTTAGTTTTACTAAAAATGGCCTTATATGAATAAGGATATGTTAGTCAATTTGTCTCGGATTACTCGTTATGTCGTTGGCAAGGTTAACAGACATAAAGGGAATCGTGGTTCATAGCATATACTTCATCTTAACTTTCTTTTTAACCTGGCGGATAATATAAAAGTCTAGCTAGTTATCAATACGTTATTCTAGGAGCTTAGCACTTTGTTTTCCCAACACGATATTTAAAAAGTTGAATGGTAACTAGTAGTTTTGTTTGACAAATTTGATGGAAATACTCGCAAATATCTTGAAGCGGTTTTTCACTTCCAGTACTACTAATGGGCTGCTATACCCGGCCTTGAAGACATTAAAAAGATGGTTTCATAGGATAGCGATAGCTCAATTTTTATGGATCGGACATATGGTAGTTAGCTTCCATTTATCGGACATATGCAGTTTCATCGAAACATATCTTATCGACGAATAGATGCATTCTGCATGCTGTGTGGTTAGCGTTTGGGTACTGGTCTTTACCACTGATCAGTGAGCGAGATTCAATCACACCAAGCTACTTACTTCAAAAGCGAACCTTGGATCTTTTTTTAACTAGTAAAATACTCCTTAGGCATTTTTCATTGGATTCCAACACTGCCTAAGCTAGCAGGGGTGGAGCTTTCCCTTTCGGATCGCGCCAGATATCTTGGTATAATGCTGGATAGGAAACTAAATTGGAAACTTAACATACAGGAACGAGTCCGCAAAGCATATAATGCTCTCTTCATCTGTAAGCGGACCGCGGGGAAAAAATGGGGCCTGAAGCCCGCAATGATGCACTGGCTATACATCATGGTATTCAGACCCATCCTTACGTATGGGGCTCTTGTGTGGTGGAAGGCAACGAATACGAAAAACACACGGGATATGTTGGCCATGGTACAAAGATCAGCCTGCATTGCCATCACAGGTGCTCTACGCACAACACATACGGCTGCACTCGAGATCTTCCTGTATCTCTTACCATTAGACCTACAAATCAAATTTCAAGCGGGCAACAGTGCGCTTCGGCTCACTAACGTTGGTCTCTTCAGGACTAATAACATAGGACACAGCTCCATTCTCAAGGAATCTTTTCCCGGAATCCCTGACGAATCGGACGATATACTTGGCACCTTAGACTTCGACACACCATACGAAGTACTGTATCCTATTAGAGAGGACTGGCGAAGGAAGACAGTCTCTGTCCGCAATGAGATTGCAATATACACAGATGGTTCTAAGTCCAGTGAGGGCACGGGGTCAGGTATTTACTCGCGAGATACGAACCTACAGGTGGCCCTGAGACTTCCGGACACATGCAGTGTGTTCCAAGCAGAGGTTCTAGCTGTACTTAAGGCTGCGGAATTACTTGAGATGTGATCAATATCCGATAAGAATATCGCCATCTACATTGACAGTCAGGCTGCGCTAAAGGCGCTAGAGTCCTACGTCATCAAATCTGAGTTAATCAGGAATTGCCGCACAATGCTTAGGGTATTATGTACGCAGAGCCGAGTCAGATTATGTTGGGTACCTGGACACTGCGATATCGAAGGCAACGAGCAAGCCGATGCGCTGGCTAAAAGAGGAGCGGGGCTCCCACGTAGCGATATAATTGGTAGTATTAAACCACCAGGATGCGTGGCTAAGGGAATTATCCGGGATAAAATCATTGACACGGCTAATCTAAGATGGTCAAACTTAGATGGTCACAGGGTGTCTAAGGCCTTGTGGCCTGTGTTAGATCGCAGGAAATCTGGGGAGATAATTAAGTTAGATAGATCGAGGCTAAGAACAGCGATAGGAATACTCTCTGGCCACTGTCTCCTAAAGAGGCATGCCATGAGACTAGGATTATCCGATACGGATGTTTGCAGGTACTGCGATGACCTACATGTCTCAGAGGATAGAACTCATATACTCTTTGAATGTCAAGGAATTGCCAGGATAAGGCTAAAGTACCTGGGTAGATACTTCTTCAATAACTTGGAGGAGGTGAGGTCCTTGAACCATAACAAGGATCTCTTCAGATTTTGTAGGGAGATTAATTGCTTGGAGGATTGGGTTTAGGTTTTTTGCCGTGAAGGTTTCCTAGGGATCGCGATGGGCCCACTTTGGTGCCTAGTCTTTTATGACAACCTCATAACCCTACCTAACCTAACCTAACCTAACCTAACACAAGACAGACTTGTGAATTTGAAAAACTCACTTAAGAAACTCTTAATACAAGACCGTAACAAAGAAAGTCGAACTTCCTTGTTAATTCCCTTCATCTACCCTCTACTTCTATTAGGTGTTTAGTGCTACGAAGGATCTCTCTTTATCTTGACTATGTGATTTAAAAGTCCTCGACAGATCTAAATAGTCCACCACAGACTGTAATGTAATTAATTCTACAAAAATAGTTCGCAGAAATTCAATCTCACCAAGTAATTACCCACTTCTCGTTCTCTCAGTTGTCTTACACGATAAAATTCAAGAGATCCTTTCAATGTCAGTGCTCGTGTCCTACGGCTATGTTTCAATTTAAATTATACAAGGATAGAATAAGCAAAGTTGCCCATGATTCATGGATGCTGCTGCTGATTGACCTTGAGTGAGTGTGTATATTTCTGGATTTCAATGTAATGAGTCATGTTGGCTGCAGTAAAAGAAGAAGAAGAGGCAAGGAACTCGTGTCTTTGCCACATGGGAGGCAAAGTATTCTTGTGTTTTTCCTTTAAATTAATTTCTGAACTGGGAGTACAAGCTCGGGGGAAAGTTTTCAAACTCAAAAAACAAACACAAATGCTCGTGTCCATGTTGTCGTCTTCCAGTCATTTTCCTCGACCTTTTTAGTCAGGTTCATTATGCGGCACAAAATCATCCCGTTTTCCTGTGTTGAACTTGTTAGGCAAAAGGGCAACCGACACGTGGTCTAGTTATTTGATCTCTTCAAAGATGGTTAGAAGGTGAGTGGATGAGTACTACAAGCACATGGTATCCGCATGTGGGTTGAAAGGGTTTTTTTTTGTTCTTCTACTAATCATTGGAACAAGTTTTTACTTGCTTCAAGGGGGTTAGCTACAGCTTGATGAAATAATATGGATAATAATTGATCAATTTGACTCCGACTGATATGACGCGTATTTTTATCGCTGTGAAAGATGTCATCATCTGGTTTGGAACTGCGGGAGACATCAGGCTTTCAGTATCGGATTCTTTCTTTGGCTATTGAATATAAAAATGAATAAACACGTTTTCTACTTTCCAAAAACGATTTTCAGATTAAACCTCATCGTAGTTAAGGCTTCTAGGCACCAGGGACTCACCACTGAGCCCCATTTGAAAGATGTGGTTCTAGTTTTAATTAACACATTGCCTTAAATAATAGAGCTCTGCTGCCGGGAGAACGCCATTTACTAGAACGTGAACCATTTAGAAGGCATTCAAGGAAATACTTACATGAGCCAATCATTCTAAGACTTCCTAAATTACCATTAAAACCCATTTCACATCCGATTTGTGTATGGTAGTTGTTAAGATTTACATTTCATCTCATTTCCATTTAATTGAAACCCGAAAATAACCCACATGTCCTGAGGAGATTTAAATAATACCAACACCACATCCTTAATCCTTAGTCCATGTCATGCCGAATGCTGTAACATTCCTGATCTTCACTTTCAAAGTGATGTGGAATTTTTAATTTCCCTCGTGGATATTATTTCAAATTTCTAAAAATACCCCCGTAATATGACGCATTTCGCAGGATTTCTTTTATTATTCCTTTTAGTTGGAACTTTCCATTGAATGCCATTAAAAATGCGCATAAATTCAACTTCTTGTTTTGTATCTGCAATGCTGGGATGGGATGACTTCTTTTGTCGGTGTTACATATACAAAATGCAATCAGTGACACGTGAAATAGAGGAAGGTTGGATGATCATGTTCATGTTTTTTTTAAGGTAAACATAAAGGTAAAACTTAATTGAGAGACAAAAAATTCAAATAAAAAAAGAAAAATTGTTTGTATTCCATTAACTTAGATTAAAATATAATGGAGATACCACATCCATCTACCTTTGAAGGCAAAAGTAAAAAATAATTATGTATGCATATGTTGTCAACAAGGAAAGAAAAACTACCAGAAAAGAGGGTATATTTGGAAATATGTATAATGATAAATATCCTGGAGGCTTGATTTCCTTAAAATGTCATGAAAGTCGATCTGGAGAGGGAAATGCGATTTTAAGCTTCACTGAGGGCTTTTAAGATTGACAAGGGTAATAAGGGCACGATTTTTCCACAGGGAAGGTAAAAGGTATGGGAAGTCATGAAGCATCAAGCAAATAGATAATGGATATACATACTCGTATATACGTACACATGTTACACTACAAAAAAGAATTTGTTTTAACTCGGTCATGTATTGTATACGCGTCCAAAACATGTAACTGAAATTACTAGTGCGGTGAGTCGAGTGCCTTAATTTTGGTCTAGGTAATGTCAACGTAACTTACAGAAATAATTCTTACGATAACTTTCGAAACCAACACCACGCCCGTGATAATAGCTCTGCTATGACATCTTAGTAAGCAATTAACATTGGAGCGGAGCGGTCTTGTATGGTAAACAAATAAAAGTTCACGGAATATAAAATCCGGTGGTGAGGGGTGTAGTCTAAAAGCCCACAGCATTTTTTGGGCGTAAAGATAAACCTAAAAGATTGATACATGTGTAAATGTAAAGTACTCCAAGAAATAAAATCGAATGCGGAAGTCTGGCAGCTATTTTTCTACATATTACCATTGTATATACACATACATCAGATGTATATACAATATAATGATATTATGCTAAAAATGTGTTTTTCCAAAATCTGGATTTTTGTTATAATCACTTGAATGTGGTACTAAACGAAAGAACAGAATGCCATGATCGCAAAAATATAGGTCCCAGACGTTTTACGCGCAGCCATTACCTTGCCAGACATACTAATAGTATGTTAAAAATCACTTTTTGAAATAATTAGTATAACCACATGATGATTACACCCAACAATTTATGAGAATACCCTGATCAAAAAAGGGCCAATAATCTACAAAAAAAAAAATTTCAAAATGCAGATATGCACACAAGTACATCAATTATTCTTCGCTGACGATGGAGCCATCATAAGTGAGGATCCTACATCCCTGCAACGAGCACTTGATGTGTGGGTGGACGTTTTGGAGGGAAATGGGAATCACATTAGTTCAACATGGACAGAGTACATGTGCTGCCCGTCTCAGGCCTATTCCAGACATTAATTTGAATGGAACAGTGCTTCCCAAGTGCGAAAAGTTCAAGTATCTGGGATCTATGATCAATAGCAAAACAACCTGTGATGACGACATCAATCATCACGTAAGCGTAGGGTGGATGAAGTGGGGGGAAAACTCCGCTATCTTCTGTGACCGAAAAATGCCCCCTTAGTTGAAACGACAGTTGTGTGTCCAACGCTCACATACGGTTCACAATGTTGGACGATGTACAAAAAATATGGTGCGAAAGAAGACGTTCTCCACTTTATTGGAATATGTCCCGTATTAAAGGAGATTAGGCGAGTCTACTTGGGTAAAAATACACTAGCAGAAAATGAGGTAAGCGCGCAATTAAATGGCCAAGACTGGAATCTGTTAGCCAACTATATTAGATCTGCATCAAAATATCGTCAACAAATACTAAACGAAGCATTTTAGATATATTCATAAAACCAAAACCAAAACTGTATTTTTATATTATTGGAAAATTTGTTTTTAATTATAAATATGAATTTGAATTCTCTCTTTTTTTTCGGCTAACGGCAATTGCCAATGTCATTTAATGTGTATTATTGTAACAGACCAAACTTTTGTTAAATAAAAATCGCAATTACTACTACTACTACTTCTACTACTACTACTACTATAAAAAGTATGAGAGTAAATTAACGGCAGCTGAGGTAAAGATGCTTCGCATGACAGCAGGGGTGATAAAGCTTGATCGAATAAGAAGTTCGAATATCCGTGGAAGCCTTCACGTCAAGGAAAACATCTTACGAAAAATAGAGCACGGCCGGCTCAACTGGTATTGCCACGTTCAAAGAAGAAATCAATTGAACCCTGTTAGAAAGGCAATATCAATAAACGTTCCAAAGACAACGCAAGGCAGGAGAGGCAGGCCCATAAACGCCTGGATCATACAAATGCAGCGACACCATCATTTGATTGTCCTCAGTAACACAGTGACTCAAAATCGGCAGGCCTGCCGATATTTTCTGAGGTCAAATAGGCGAAGCCCACAGGCGGATCAGTAAAAATGCGGTGAAGTGGGAGGGTTATGATGTCTTGTTGTTTGATCATAACCTCTGCCGAAATAGGAAGAATAAGAAGACAGATATGTATACAAGTGTTTCCTTTCAATTGTCTGCGCTTTTGTGGAAGACCACATTATAAAATTAAAAAAATACATCTATTCGATAATATTGCTTCTTTGTGCCAACAAAAATTATGTGGAAAAGATTAGTCAATTACCCATTCCAACATTTATTTGAAAAAGAAGCTGCTGACCATATACTGCCAGTGCTGTTCATGGTCTCGCAGTATTTATTATACATCTATTCCCATTTCTCAAATAATTGCACTTTTAGGATAACATTAGTACATTTTGCAATGCAATAGCTATACGTGAAGTACCTAGGACCGATTTTTGTGATCAGAATGTTCTCATAAATTTTTAGGTGTTATCATCAATTATTTCAAAAAGTGATTTATAACATACTATTAGCACGTCTGGCAAGGTTATGGCTGCACGTAAAACGTCTGCGACTTATATTTTTATGGTCAAGGTGTTCTCACTTTTTTTTTCCGTGTAACCATCATGAGGTTATACTTCTGGGACCTTTATTTTTGTGATCAGGGCATTCTGTTTTTTCATTTAATACCACATTCAAGTGGTTATAACAAAAATTCAGATTTTGGAAAAAACACATTTTTAGCATACTACAGGGTGGGGCAGAAAGAACTCCACCATTTGGGATGTTATTATAACAAAAAACAAACAAGATATCAAAGAGATAACTTCCTCTCTTGAAAGTTTTCCATTACGCGGTGAGTCATTTCAAGCGGAATGTTAGCGACTCATAATTTTATAGGGATGCATTTTCAGCTCAGGTTGAAGAATTTTGTGATCACTTCGATTTGATAAGCTCAATGCCGCCACGTGTTTGCGCGCGTCTTTTTGACTACAGAGCCCGTTTCTCTAAAGTTTGACACCCAAGGCGTATTGTTTTTTGGTTATTATATATCTTCACGCCCAAAAAATTGTGTGGGCTCTTGGTCTATGTGGATATTTGCTGCGCAATGTATCTTATCATATAGAAAATATGAATTATAAATGTAAAATTACAGCAACTTATTATAGTACTCGTAGATGCTATAAAAAGTAGAAACAATTTGGCAAGTGCGCATATAGAAGAGTTCCTAGAAAAGCTATTATTCTGAAAAAAAAAGTTCCATGTTTTTCTTAAATGTATTTAACTTCTGAATTATGAAACTGACGCTTCGTTTATTTCCATTTCGTTAAGAGTACCGTCTTTAATAGTCTCGAAGCCAACATATTTCGTGGATAGTTCTTTAAAATGCATGAAGAAAAACAAAATCCATTGTAATCACATAATCCCTCGACTCTAACAGATTACACTACCTCCAAAATGAACTTCACAAAGCGTTTTGACTTACAATTTTCCAGAAGGACAAAATGGAAAAGTGGACAAATGGGTAAAGAATTCAACCTAACAATCTACACTGACGGTTCAAATATGTACTTTGTGGTCGGTGCGGGTGTGTTTTCGGAATCCTTAAGCATCTCAAAATCCTACAGATTTCCGGATATTGCCAGTGTATTTTAGGCCGAGTTATTGTCAATCCGAGAAGCTCGCTGTCAGATCAACCCACACACGAACACAATCCCAAGGCAAAACGTCGCACAGACTGGTATTTGAGCTGTTCTGTTGTATTTGTGGTATCTGTGGTATTTGAGCTGTTGAGCTGAGGTATTGAGTGGTTCTTTTTTCAATATAATGCTACTACTAACAAGTAGATATGAAAATACTATTTATATAATCATATTTATGTATTAACTTTATTTAAAAAAAAAAAACACGCACACATTAATAAGAGATTTACAATGAAAAATACGAAAGCGATGTCTGGAAGACTTATTTGTCATCACTTTCCTCAGACCCAGTTGATTTTAAAAATTCCAAAGCTTCCTTTGAAATTGGTTGTCTATTTCTTTTAACATTATGCCCAATGCTACTCAAAAATGGATCTGAGATCAGAAGAAGCTTGTTTAATACGTCCTCATTGCAATCTGTCCTAGAAAAATTTCTTGCGAAGCTTCCCTGTACTGGCGAAAGTGTTTATTCATCGCTTCTGGAGCCTCTTCCGATAATTGACCAATCGGTAATAGAGCATACGATATAATTCTTGGAGTATGGATCAATATTTTATGGTCTGTTGGCGACATAAGTTGCCAGGCATACAATTGCACGTAATGTTTTGCAGTGTCCATGGCGTACGTACCAAATTTTTCGACGAATTTGTCAAAACCCGAAGATATCACTTCTAATATTATTTGAAAGCGGCGAATGAACTCGAGGTCGATCCCTGTAATAGTAGCTACTACATTAATGTCACTAAAAAATCTCCGGGACGTATTGCCGTCATTGGTATTACCAACCATAATAAAGCTGCTATATTTCCATCTTTATCTTATTTTTGTGAAAACATGTGAACATCAAAATTATATCATATAACTTTGATGTAGTAAAAATGAGTACACAGTTATTAAAACATTCGTCAATATTTAAAATTATGCAAAATGCACTCAATTCTAGTAGGGTTTGTAGAGCGACAAAAACAAAAAAATAACAATACAAAATTAGTAAAAATTGCTGTAACATAAAGTACATACCTTGCTTTCATAACATAAAAAAAATGCAACGCAAGTGTGTTAATGTACGGTAATGCCGAAAACAAAAACTGAACGTATCAAGCGAGTGCTATGAAGTGACTGCTGTCCCATCTAAATGGTAAACCCGTCTTGGGTGGAAATGCTGCCACGTCGTATTTAAGTAACTGTTTAGGGACTGAACGACAGCTCTATACATTAATGTTCGCAATTCTGATTTTTGGCCAGCTTTTTGGCTCAAATACCAGTCTGTGCCTCGCCATCTTCATTGATACCAAAGCTGCTAATGAAGCCATTGCTTCGGGCACCACATGTAAAAGAATGTCGAAATGAGCTACCTTCTCTAAACGGTAAGTTCAAGATTACAAAAACAAATGATCTTCCAAATAGAACGCGTCCAGATATCGCTAGAATAACATCGATGTGGCCGCCGTGGCGTAAGTGGTTAGTGTGTTGGATCACTGCGCGTGAGGTTTCATGTTCGAATCCCAGAAAACACCAAAAAGTTTTTCACGGTCCCGCCTCTCGCGAACGTCTGACAAATATTCGAGTCACGAAAAAGCTTCTCAAATTGCCCTGCGGATACGGCACTAAACTGTAGGTCCTTTTCATTCGTGTAAAAAATATAGCGCACGAAACTCGAGTGGTTGCGAGAAGCTAGGCCCAGCTCTTTAAAGTGCAAGGGCCTAAGCAATATATGATACATGGAATACCAAGTTTTGAAAAATTGTAAAAAAAAGATTCGGCTTATAAAGCCATTTCACGGATATTACGTACATACATTTAAAATCAATTTGGAAACACCATTGAAGAACAAGTAAGTATTATACGTGCGGCCCAGTTGTGCCATTTGTCTTACAAGTTTTTTTTTTGAAGTTTAGGGTATTTTTCTTTTAAATGTTTATAAGTAGTAAAAATGTTATAAATTACGTCAACGAATACTTTTCTGGCGCTTAAGAACAAGGGGGACCTACTGCAAACAGGCATAAAGACAAAGAGAGTGAAAAAGAGAAAGTGGGAAGGAAGGAGAGAGGTATTTAAAGCATACTTTCAGCAAAGCAATATCAAAATAACATCACATAGGCTGAACGCCAAAGCAGAAAAATTAGTCGAAATTGTACATTATTGAAAGAAAACTGAAAATGTCCTTAATCACTTCCTTAGCGATCTCTGATCCGATTTTTGCAGAACACATCAAGTTGGACGGCATATTGAAAAGAAGAGACAGAAGTCAGCTTTACAGAAGCCAACGAAATATCAACTTTACAGGAGGAACTTTAAGCACTTAATAACTCGGGATAATTTTTTTTATAAAAAGGTCCTTTCCATATTTTCTTAAAACATGTTTCCCTTTTTAAATAAAGCTGCTAGTAGTCTAGCAGAAGTCCGAGAAAGAAGATACTAAATACAAGATTGTGGATTCAACGAATTTCTTAACCGTCAATATCAATTTACATTAAATATGATAATTCCTGTGTCATATTGTGCTATAACTAGTGACTTTTTACCGCAAATGCACCTCTATGAAGCAATAACAATATATTTATTAAATAAAATTATTAAAACCAAACGTTTCCTCGCAAATTTAAATGCCGATAAATCATTTTAATATTTTTCTTTGAAAATAGTGATACATGAATACGTATTAAACAAAAATCAACAATTTCGCTTTTAATCATTAAGACCGGTACATTAAATTCCTTAGAAAATAGTCAAATACGTATAAAAAATTATTACAGTTTTGAAAATCATGGTGTACGAATACAGATAGTTCTCACTGCGTTTAAAAAAATTAACAATATCGCGATTATCTCGAGACCTTGACTCTAAAATGAAGGATAAATAATTAAAATCCGCCCAACCGTTTTCTCACAATTTTAAGAAACGAAAAAGGGCTTATTAAATTATGTGTGTGTGCCATAAGCCACAGTGGGGTTTTAAAATTGAATAACGCATATAATTTATTTTATTTTTTTTATTTTTCCGATTGTGTAAATAATATTTAGAGGGATTCAAACTGAATAAAGAATCAGAATAATTGAATTTTATTATTTAAATCAGCAAACAATTGTTTTAACGCAATTGAATACATTGAAAATGTATGTATGTACATATGTATGTATGTAAATCAGTAAACAATTGTTTTAACGCCAAGAACATATTATCGCTATTTTAACGCCAGTGCCTTCTGAAGGAATGATTCGTTGCTTTGTTAATCCTCCAAATCTGACATCCACTAATCAATGTCAATTGCACCCCATTAGATTTACGATACGAGATAATCATTGGGACTTAATTTCTTCTCCATCAGATGCTCTCTCTCTGCAATCGGATCTGAACTCGTTCTTCACATAGTGCAAATATAATTTCCTAGAGCTGAATGCCAGGAAATGTAAGCCTATTACCCCCTCACGCAAGCGCCTTCTTTCTCCTCCTAGGACCTATTACTTCCACAAAAAACCCGCTTCTTCAGTCAATTCAATCTGTGATCTAGGTATTATCTGCGACAGAGATCTCAATTCCGCTCACATATTGAGCTAACTCTAATCTCGGTTTCATCAACACTGGTCCAAAGAATTCTCGAATATCGAAATCTCGAAATCTCGAAATAACTACTAAATCCCCTTACGTCACCTTTGTCAAGCCCCTCCTCGAATATCTTATACAGAGTCATATCAGTAATTCGAGCTAGGGCTTTGTTACTTTATTGCCTTCTTAGCCCATAAAAACAGCGATTAGCAAAAGTAATTCTTCGTTTGATGACTGGTGACATTTGCGGAGCTCACCATAAAGCCTAAGTAGACAAAGTCCTTAAAAAAAATATATATTTGGCGCAACAGCTCTATAAGTGCCTGGGCCTGGCTTCTCGCAACCACTCGTGTTGTGTGCGTTATATTTTTCATACGAATGGAAAGGGACCTACAGTTTAGTGCCTTATCCGAAGAGCAATTTGATTTGAGAAGCTTTCTCGTGACAACAATACTCTCGGATGTTTGTCAGACGTTCGCGAGGTGGGATCGTGAACAAATTTGTTGGTGTTTTCTGGGACTCGCACTTGGAACCTCACGCGCAGTGATCCGACGGACTAACTATTTGCGCAACGGTGCCCATTGGGACTTACTTTTCCGAAAATGAAGATGAAAGTGCATTCACGGTTACTGAAGAGCGATATCGGTTCATGACTGAAATATTGTTATATCCTGATCATCCACATTTTTGGAGAACGAATAATTCGCTAAAAATTCGGAAATTAATTGGCCACCATGTTCGCCAGATTTTACGGCAGCCATCCTTTTTCTTTGTGTTATATGAAAGAGCGCATGTATGTTAGCAAGCCCTATATATAGGTAATCCCCGACCACAAAGCCAATATTGAAATTCGAGCTCTTTAGCCACAAACTTTTAAAAATTTGATGGAAAACGCTTCAGATCTTGCGCATCGATTCAAAGTCTTCAATAGCGAACTTTTCGGTGACATTTATCTGTAGGTCTAAAACTAGAGCAACAAAAAATAGAGTCGGTGTTCAACAGCAGCAGAAAGAAAATAAGAACCATTACAGTTATAGTGGCTAGACATCAAATCACATTCAAAGCAGAGTTAAAATATCTTGTCGTAATAATATATGCCATGCTTAGCCAGTTAACGAAGCACCAAAAACGGCTGAAGCACAAGCCTTGATCATGTCAAACATAACCAGGCGCAAAAGACGTTTTTTAGTAGACGGAGTGATGAAAAAGAATGATAAAGTCATTCCACCAAAGGCTGATGCCACGCAGACTAATTTAGCGACAAAGATTGATAAAACGAATGGCGTAGGCATATATGTATGTAGATACGAATTCTGTCTCTTGATAAAAAAAAAACCCAATTCTGTGTAATGAACTAATTTACGGCATAATGGAATAAACCAAACCCAAGTCCATACTCATTTTGCTACTAAAGTGACAACTCACATCTGTCAAACCCATATTTCATAGGGATGACACTGATGTGTAGGAAACATTTTTGTAGAGAAAAATCCTAAAGAATCCCTAAAATTTACTGTTGGCCTTAAAAGTACATATTTCAACCCCTTCCTCGGCAACATTTTATCTCAAAAAACTCTGAATTCGTATTTGATATATGAGGAAGAGAAATCAACTTATCACTTACCAAGTCACGCCACGAAGCACAATAACCCCCCCGAGTAACGCAGAGTAGATTTTCATGTAAGAAAGACGAATTTCTCGCAACTCATCAACATAACAAAAGTTCTTTGGTACACATCCCTCAGCCATGTTGCAATGAATTGAAACCTTTGCAACTCTAAGGATGTCAAATTGACTAAGAGTAAAGGATAAGTGTCGTTTTTTGTAGCAATCCCCCTAAGTCCTCTCTAGTGATAGGAACATCTCTAATCAAGAAACCAACTTTGTTTGTTTGTAAAAATAAAGTTCAACACGTGATTGAGGTAAAAACAGCGGTATATGTTCTGAAAAGTCACGTTGTAACGGTGATGGTGTCTCTTAGTTTTGTTTGATTCAATAAAGTTGAAATGTAATAAAATAAGAATCCCCTGAGCTCCTGAGAGAACAAAGAAAAATCCTTTCTGTGTATGGCTTCTTTGTATAGTATCTACGCGTATTCTTACCAAGAAAAAAAAAGTGTATGCCCACTGATGGCGCTGACGTCATTCGATAATGTGTGTCCTCATATGAAACCAACGGAGAACAGCAGCGAAACAATTCAATCATTAATATCATGCCATATATGTATATAAAACATGTTTAAGAAATTCCTCTAGTCGCCATGGAATGTTCTTGCCACATGCAACCATTGACATACTATTCCACTATGCAGAATCGCAATAGGAACCACTAGACTGGCGTGGACGCTAAAACTTTTTCCCACGCCGCGCTCCACCATCCTTGTTACCAATAGAGCATCAAATAGTGTTCAAAACTGACGACATCTATGATGACGACTATGTCATGAGGATGAGGATAAAATGCACAAGAAATCATTAGAATTATCCTTCAACCCTCACAGCAAGCACTGCAAGCACTTGAGCGTATTGTGATTGCAAAGGAGTATGGCATGTTTTTTTCTTCAAACTTTTTTTTTTTTTGTAATAAAAAGCTCATTCAGCTGAAGGTCGCTAACTGTAGTACGAGTACATATCCTGAGTGTGTGAGGCAGTCAGTCGAAAAATCACCATTGTGTGAAGGATGCGGGTAGAATAAAGAATTTCACTTCAATTTTACTTTCATTTCAGTCGAAAGCACCCCTCTCTCTTTCTCTATCTCTCTTTGATTAAGACAAATCTTATTGAATTCTTGTAAATTAATCATCTTCAGGCAATGGAATACTTACAAGATACCAAGTGATAAAGCTTTGTTCTTGCACCCCAGTATACATCGATCTGTTAATTGAGTTCTGCCACATGCGTTAATTTTATTCCTGTCACATAATATAAGTATGAGTCCTTAAAGAAGAAAAGACCCCAGCCCTGCCTTAACTGCCTATCCCCAGGACAATGTCCTTTATTCAGAAAAGCCTGTGGTGTTGTGACATCCTATTTAGTTCATCCCTGCCAGAGCCGAACCCATCCATTCATCCTCGAAAGGGAGATGGGAATTTTCCACACCAAAAAATCATTGACTGCTATATGGAGTTGGTTTCTGGTGATGATGATGACTACGTGTCGATGAGGGAGGGAAGCGAAAAAAAAGGAAAAATAAAAGACAATATAAATCTAGCTACACAAGGAAAAGGGAAAATCGATGGAAAAGTCACAAAGGCAGTATTGCCAGAGTTGAATTGGGAATTTTGACCTTAGTTTAATTTTTTCGTTTTGGCTTTCAGATCTGTCTGTTGGTCTGCGAGTAGGGAATAAGGAATACGTGTGATTTGGACTTCAAAAAGTATTCATGGGAATTAGGGATTTGGTTCAATATTACAAAAGTTCTCAATTCAGCACAATGCAGGATGTGATTTTACGGTTCCCACTGGGAGGGTAGTTTTGAAGTCGGTGGATATTTGTCTTTTGGAACTTAGTTGAAGAAACTTCATTGATTGGCCATACAGGAGTCCCCAGTAAACCACTGGCGTACAAATTTATACCGCTGTTAGAAAGGAATACACAAGTAATTCAATAAACTTTACTGAAGATAAACATTAGCCCCTATCCAGTGGTAATCAGCAAATGTATGCCTGTAGAACACAAACAACAAGGTTATCCACATGAAAGTGCTGGCTAACACAAGTATAGGTAGTGATGTAGGTATAGGCATTTGAAGCCTTTGTAGAAATTTGGTCCAGTACCAACTCACAATCTAGAGAAGAGCAAAATTAATAGATATCTACATGCATTTAGGAGTTACGCTTACAAAAAAAAAAGCATGCATACACATAAATATCTGATCTGCGTACATTCTACATTTTCTCACCATAAATCAGAACTGGACCATTAATAATTTTTTTCGTTTATTTAAATTCGTTCATTGAATATGGATTCTTTGACCCAGCTATTTCGCTATGCTATAGTCGCCGCAATTTACCAGTGCTTTGTTCTTTTGGATTTTCGTGAATGTATAACGTTTTGCTTTAGTCATATAATCTTCTAAAACAACGATGAAATCGATCTTCGGATATCTGCTTAAAGGACTTGTGAGAGATATTACCTTCTGTGTTAACACCTGCCCTGCATACCATCTGCTTGAAAACAAGGTTAAGGAAGTAGCATGACAGCGTATCTCTTTGTCGAAATCTATTGGAGGTTTAAATAATTCTGATAAAGTGTTTACATGCTGCACAAAACACTACGCGCTCTCCGATATTACACGGCATCGGAAAATTGTTCATCCTTTAGTAGAGCTGAATGCGATAACCGCTACGCAGTATTTAAGCCGCCTTTAAGCCGATAAAACTAACTATGGTGTATTTTCACTTAGCTTAACAAAATGAAAATGCACCAGGTCCAAAGTCCTGATTTTTTTAACAACCACGTCTATTGTAAATCCCAAGCGCCGACATGATAAAAAAAAATGGATTTGTCAAGAGACCAAAACTGACCATACCATTATTGGTATCCGTAGGATGTATAACATCAACAAATATATGAAATATGATATACAGACGAACAGATGGCAGCCGTAGGCACCACACAATAGGTGTAACCACTATTGCATTCAAGACATTACTATTATACAGACTGGCATCAAAGTATAGCCTCTAACGAAACCTATAAGATGAAATGGAATTACCCAGCGAAACTTAATAGCATGGCCAAGATTAGCACAGCTACACCTACTATGTACCAAGCCACGTTAGAGTAATGGAAATGAGGTTGGGATGCACATACTGAATAAATAAATCGATGTTTACACATCGATTATGTACATATTTTGAAACCATATCGGTGCTTGAGGATTGCATCATGCCTGAACCAAAAAGCAATAAGCGAACCCTGTGACCTGGGGCTTCCTGGGGGTTACGAATACAAGAGAAATTTGAATCCTAAATAATACCAGCGATGAAGTGAAAGTAAAAGGTATAGGGAAGAATTAAGGATTAGGTGGAAAAGGGAAAAGGGTGATGTGACGATGTGATTGTGACATAACTACATACATATTTCATCCGACGACTTATGGTTGACGTAGCGCTAAGCAGCCATTATCATAGCGGCGTTCAGCAAACAGACTGACTGCCAATCAGTCTAAGCGCTTGAACGATTAAGTAAACTTAAGTATGTATTCGAAAGAACATATCCTTCATAAAGTCTGTGGGAGTAAAAACCGTTAGCATCTTTTGAGCAATTCGATGCATCTAGCACCACCTTTCGCTGCTTCAGTAGTCTACTAATTCCATCGAAGGTCTGAGCTAACATGGATACCAAGCATTGACAAGCCATCGGATTCTTCAATTTCAAATCCATTCATTTTTATTTCGACCATTTTTGGAGACAGCGTCTCATCTAACAAGTTTGTCCTGTTGATGGGTTATGCTAACGATATCTACTGAAGTATACTTCGAATGTTTTCCGGCATGCGGTATCGTAAAGGAGTTTTAATGAAGATAATTTATTTATTTGGCGCTAAAATTTAGCACGGCATAATTTGGCCCCGGACTGTGAATTTATGAAAATAATATTAAAAATGCGCGTCAAATTGTGTGGCACCAAATTGTACAGAGCCAACTTGTGGGGCACCAAATTGACACAAATTGAAAAGATAACACTCTCAACAGCTACACCTTCGAAGTGAGCACGTATTGTAGTTCATGACTAATCATAAACCCCAGAACCCAACAAAGATTGGCCCTTCACTTAAATACAAAACCTGGGTTATCTTAGCTCGTAGTATATACCATATGTACGTAACATTAATAATTCAAGGGACAACATACCTTCAACCAAGAGCATCTTTCAAGTTAAAAAAAAAAGGCGGAGCTTTGGAAGGATGATTGACGTAACATAGAGATTAAAGTTGACGGAAATAGTATATCTTTAATATTTCCTTCATAAAAATTCTCAACAAAATATTCTAACAAAAAGACTATCGCTGTTGAATAAAACGCAAGAATAGCAAAAGCGAAATCTTTGGTATCAATGTTTGGAATTAGAGCGCACAAATGTAACCTAAATACTTGGTCTTAAACTAATTGATCTTGTAGAGACATTTCACCCGGTCTTACCTTAGTTAGATACGAGGTGCTCTACTAAACAGATATGTTAGATATGATTTGATAGGGATGGTGATGGACTAAACACATCAAATCCACTCGGTGACATTAACTTTTACTCTTTATCGCGAAGACTTAAGGAGACTTTGTATGAAATTGTCATCATTCAATTATTGAAAGCAGCATAGTGATTTAAGAACTCTCTCATAGCACAGCTGCAGGAAAAAGAAACAGGCAACAAATAATAAAAAATATTGCTCTAGTAAAACGATATGGTCATCCTTTGCATTTTAACTGGAAATCACAAAACAGGCGATACAGCTTATTCCAATTATGTTATTCTAGATTAAATAGCTTATATATCAAATCAAGCAATTATAACACCATATTGTCTGTATACAAGGAAGTATTAGCCTTAGAATTCCAAAGTGTTTGCCGAACAAAATAGTATTTTTGCAATAAAGTAAGAAGTGCGTGAAGAAATTTAGTATCACGTTTAACTTCATTCCACCCATCACAGACAGCCATGGACCTTTCGAGTGCGAGTTAGAATTCAGTTTGGAAGGGTCCAAGGATAACCAAATCATCCGCGAAAAGAAGACCAGTTTTCCTCAAGTTTCTCATTTGAAAATTCAAATTCGACCATCTTTCAAAAGCCCTTGGGTACTGTAAGTTATTTAAAAAAAAGGTTCAGCTTGTGACTTTATTTCTTCGAAGAATATATTGTTAGTTTAAGCTTAACAAAAAAATGAAAGCTATTCTGCTTCGTATAAGATGACGTTAGGTCAAAAAGGTCCATTTAAAAATCTCAATTTCCAAGAATCTATCCACTTAATTAGGTCACTTAAATAAATTACCGCCAGCTTTCCACAGAAAAATCAATTTTAAACTTAATTTAGCAAAAAAGGTTTGTCTACCCCAACTCATCTGGCAACACTTGACTCTGCCAGCGGCCGCCAGAGTAACACGTTTAAGGTGTTGTTTTTGTTTCTTACCACCTCTAACAGAGAAAAACTCTACCCTTCTTATAGACAGCCCCAACCCTTCGCCAACGTCCCTAACCCTAGCATCTATTTTCAGTGGTTCATACTTTTTCATCGTCGTATGCACACAGAGCGTCGAACAGAGTCAGAATCAGCATAGCAGTGTGTGTATTTTAGTTTCGGTACGAGAGTATTTTATACGCAACAAGGTCATTGGAAAAATCGTTAAAAGCGACAATGAAAACGACCACCACGACGGAGAAGACGGTTCAAAATCAAATTTCTGTTGGCCCACTGCTGCTGCTACTGCTGATAGTATACACACACACTTTCATTTTACCCATAAAAAGGGGACAAAATATTCCAAATCTACTTTCTGATCTGATTTTCTATGATTAATCATCGATTATTAAGCTAATTTCTGATTTTCTTTCGAAAAAATATCCTTGAAATACTTATCAATAGAGAAAAATATTTTTTTTTACATCAAAATGGCGCTTACCAAGGCATTTTTACAGTTAATTGAGGTTCCATTTTCCCTTAGGGTGGAAAAATCTGGGAAAATTCAATTCCCTTAGTACTCTAGTAGAGACACACTTATGCACAGGATAATGAAATTAAACAAAATCAAATGGATTTTTCATTTAGACGAATGGCACTCAGTATTTTGTCCACATTTGTGGGGCAAATCTTTCCTTTTCTTCTTTTTCACTTTTTTTTTTGCACTGTTTGGAGAGAATTTTCCACTTTTCCGAACTTGCCTACTCTACAGCTTACCAACAACTGATAAAAATGATCCCAATTGGAAAATTCATAACCAAGGCATCAGTCCTAGCTGGATATGGGAAGGGAAGTTTTAACGGTATTGGTAGCGAGGTGAGTTATATGGTGATAAGAAAAGTGGTGAAGAGTATGTCAAAGTGACAGGTGTGTGGTGGAATTTGCTTAGATAGTGAGCTTTCTGAAGGCGGGGTAGTGTGTATAAAAGAGAACCGCAGTGATAATAATTCATTAATATACTTGCTCCAGAGGAGAGAGGGTTGGGGTTGGATTAAGTACGGACACTGTTTGTTTTCATTTGCGCCTATCGTGGCGCACATACTTTTGGTGTTAGGTCATAGAATAATATTGCAGATATCAATGCCCTGTATACATACCGGCGCGGTGTTAATGCCTACTTGTGGTTATTCTTCAAAATAACTGCACGCTGCTAGTTCAATATTTTCTCCCTATTTCAGCCCTTTAGGGGATGTTACTGCCTAACCTATGGCAGATGCCCAGTAGGTATTTTCTTTTTTCTTCAGTTTATGTGAAGTGGTAGAAAAGTGGACCTTGATACAGAGATATATACATTGTGGGGTGCAGGTGCACAGCCACTTAGATATGTACTCGTAGATCCCTCGACCTGAACCTAAAGTCGATGAGATAGTGCGAATACCTTGATGTACCGGAGTATCTAAAGAAGATAAAGCCCTTAAATAGTTCCGCCTTTTGTGAATCAATTTTGATCTACACCCAGGTTCTTAAAATAACGGTAAAAGGATTCTTGCTTATGATTGTGCAGGTTTTATTTCTCTCCCGATTATAGCTCCCCAAAAGGTCCTGCCAGTTTCATTTCAAAGCTGGGCAGTTCATTTTACAGATTGACACTATTGCCCCCTTCTTCCTACCTCAACAGTTCCCCTATTTCATGAAGTCTTAGCCCGAAAAATAATTCCAGTCTAACGTACGGCTTTCCTGAGTCTTTTCCTGCTAGTTCAACGACTATACCATAACCTTCCACTCCTGCATTGCATGGACATGGACAGAGCCGTAAACAAGTGATATGCATACTATGTTCTCATTGTTGTCTTATGGAGATACCATAATACACCAAAAGACCTAGTGCAGCCACTGAACCCACTACCAAATTACTCGTTTAAAAATACCGACTATACACTACCAAAACTGAAATTAAATAGAAACGTCTGGGAAACAATAGTCACTCGTAATGAGGGGGGAAATATTGACGTTGGGTATGTAGGTTTTGTTCCCTCTACACTGAAGGATTTTAAAAATAAAACGACGAAGAAGGGATCTTCTCCGAAATGCTCACTTTGAGCATTTCCTTCCGTTTCATAGATCACTGTAGAATATTTTAGGCAGAAATAATTATGAAAATGTAACCTTGGTCTGATGGAAATGCTGTATTAAATAATTCTGTCAAAGATAATAGCATTTTCAAGGGCTTTCAACCGTTAATTAGGTCACTGAAATTCCTTTTACTTCAAAGACACCAAATGGACATTCGCGAAACTATTGTACAAAGCAAGGCACCACGCTAGGAATTGTAACGCAACCGCAAAATATAAGAATACCCCCCTCTAGCTAACGTTACCAGTTATAAGTGGCTTAATTATTTTTTAGGTGACAGCTTCTGCTATTTTTACTTACTTATGTCCTGTATCCCCTTGTTGGTCCTATGGCATCTAATACGCCTACGTGCCATCGTGTTCTGTTCTGGCAATGTGCCTCAGCTCTCCCCAAGTTTTCCTCAACTGCCGTGCCTCCTTATCGACTGTTCTGTGCCATGTTCTCCTCGGATCGCTGAGTATTCTGCCATCCAGGGTTAAACGGTTCCATTGCATAGCATGGTTAGCTATCACCTTTCGGAACGTGTGACCAATACACTGCCACTTCCGTCTTTGGATGGTTGTGCCTATTGGTTCCTGACCCGTTCTCTAGTAGAGATGTTCGTTAGAGATACGGTTGGGCCAGCAAATCCTTAAGATGTTACGCAGGTCCAACGAACTTTTGCAGCTTTCTAGTAATAGTAATGATCACTCTCCCCGTGCTGCATCCATATATCAGCACGGATTCAACGTTGAAGAAGAACTGTATTAGCTTGGTATTCAAACTGATTGCCGTGTTTTGGGCAACATCCCGAACTCAGATTTTGCTTTGTTGTCCTATTGGCTATATCCAGTTCAGTTCCACCATCGGTCGAGACAATACTCCCAAGATACTGGAAATCCTCTACTCTCTCTACCGGTTGTCCAGCAATGCATATTTGATCCGAGGCTGATAATTTTAGTTTTTGCCGTATTCATTTTCAGTCCTACGACCCCTGCCTCCCTCTCCACATCTGCTGTCATTTGTTGGAAGTCCATAATTCTGTGAGAGAGTTAGTATACATCGTCCGCGTAGTGAAGATGTTTCAGTTGGGATGTAAGAGTCCATCGAATTCCTCCGTTTCCCGTCGACAAAACTGCACGAAGCATATCGCTAGTCAACCAAATGTATTATCGGGAATACTTCTCCTGCATAAGACACGCCAAATAAACTCCCTGTTGACACTATTGAACGTCTTCTCAAAATCGATGAACGCACTGTTCGATGATAATCCGCCAGGTGTTGATGTAGTCGACAGAGGAGGATCCAGAGCGGAAACCTGCTTGTTCGGCATCGAGTCTGTTTTCGAGATGTTGTTTGATTCGCTCCAGGATGATTTTAGCTATTAACTTAACAGGCAGCACGCAGATACCCATCCAGTTTCCGCACTCTATTAAATTTCCTTTCTTAGGAAGCTTGACAATCATTCCCTTTTTCCTCATCAGGAAAGATCTCAGTTTCCCAAACTCTCTCTATAAGTGGAAGCAATAGCTCAGCCAATTTTTTCTGGAGCTCCTCGTAAGAGCTCCGCGAGAATACCGCCAAGTCTTGCCGCCTTGTTGGTTTTAAGTGTTTTGATGGCGATAGTGATCTCATCCTTACTGGGCACCTCAGTCTAATTTGGGAGCATATCGCTAGCGAATACACGGCTTAAAACAGTAGCTAAATGCTCCTTCCATCTCTTGAGCTAGTCCTCATCCGAAATGAGCAAGGAACCGTCTAGACTTCTCACTTGGTGTTGGCTGGAGCTGCGACCTCCTATCAGCTCTTTCATAATTCTGTAGACGGTCACCATCCTTGCAGCTTCTTCTGCTTCTATACCCGGCGCGTTGATATAGTTGCGCTTGTAACGTCGCGCCCTACGCTGATTTTCTCTCATCTTCATGCGATATAGTGGCTATAGCTCGCTTCTCCCTTCTAGTGGAGCAGCTGCAATGCGAGCTTTCAGCTGTTTTTGTTCGTCAATCCGTCTTCAAGCACCCTCGGAATGCTACGCCCTGTGTCTTCCCTGCAATCGACGGACAATAAAAAAAGTTTTTACAGCACACCAACTGGTTGCGGGCAGTGAGCTGCTGATTGCTTCCACATCTTGCGAAAGGTGCTCGCTTAATTGTTGGCGTACTGAAGGATCACTAAATCGGTCGATGTTGAAACTGGGCATTCTTGTGTTGTCACGGGATCTTCAAAGTTCGAACTGCAGCAGTGCGTAGTTGGAGAGTAGCTATCATAAGATGGTGATCTCGTACTATCCCCACATCTGCCCCTCAGCTCAGGAAAGAATCTCTACATTTCACAGTACGTCCAAAAATAGGCTTGAGGGTGAACTGATGATCATTCAGGGCGTGACGAATATTGCGAGAGAAATGTTCAAGGAGCAGAATGCAACTGGCTATTTCGCTGAAGCACTGATAGTAAAAAAAAAGGGATAAACTAGAGAGAAACAGACAGCAGCACGGTTTTGATTCCCATCCAGTAGGTGCAATGTTGTTTTTGGGTGCACCGAACCAAACATGGGCGTTATACTCTAGCTTGGGGCGGATGTATGCCTTATATTTCGCAGCCAGATCAGAGGGGGTAAAGTATTTCTTGCACCATTTAAAGAATCCTAAACATATCGCAGCGTTCTTGACGATATTAAATATGTGGTCATTCCAACGTATGTTGTTGTTAACACACATACCGAGAATGGAAAGTCTTTCGGTTTCGGAGACGCAAGTGCTATTCATTGATAATAGCTAAAAGTTTAGGTTTGGCTTGAGCGACATAAGGAAGTATTGAGCTTAGGAAGCATTAAATTCCGCTAAATTCATTGTATCTAATTTAATTATGCTGTCACGATCAGAATTTAATGAGTTTAACATACGCTGCCGCATCAGTTCCATAGCCAGGAATGTGAATCTGGAAACGTGTATGAGAAGCTGAGAGTACAGTCGTCAGCGAAGGAGTGTATTGGATTAGAAGTAGCAAACAAGAGATCATTAATAAAATAAGAAAAAGAATCGGAGACAAAACGGAGCTTTGGGGAACACCAGCATTTATATGGTGGATTTTCGACTTGAAGCCATCCAAAACAACTTGAATTGAGCGGCCCGAAAGGTAATTTCTAATCTATTGAAGAAGAGATTCATCGACGCATTTTCGACAAAAGAGCTGAAAGCCACACTCTGTCAAATGCCTTAGAAATATGAAGCACAACAATCTTACTTGCACCAGAGTGATGGACAGATTGGTTCCACTTTGGGGTAAGATATGCCATCAAATCACCAGTGCACCTTTTGCTACGAAAGCCGTTCTACCGGTCATTAAAAAGCTTTCGGAATTCAAGATATTTCATAAGCTGACGATTTATCAGCGTGTCCATGACCTTTGAAAGAAGGGTCGTACTCGTAAGTGCAATGGGTCGGTAGTTGGAGGGTCAGGCTTTCTAGGGACGGGCTGGACAAATGCTGTTTTCCATCTACTCGGAAAGAGTCCAGAATAGTAGGATAGGATGGATGAAAAACTTCACGCAGTTGTTTTGTCAGCGTGGAAGGGCACCTCTTTAGAACTATGTATGAGCGAGATACTATCTGGACCAGTGGATTTGCGAATGTTTTATTATCTTCAGTACTCTTGCTACTATACGAGTGCAAAAATGGACTTGTCCCATATACGTATATAAGTAATATTCGACGCGCTCAAGTACAGGGGCCGAAGGACATAATCTGGGAGTGTGGAGCTTGCAGCGAAATGAGGTGCGAGTAGATTGACCTTGTCTAAAGAGCTGTCATTGTAAGCGAGCGTTGGGATGGAAGATGAGGCACCATTTTTTACGAAGGACAAGAAATTTTTGCTACCTTTGGGACAATGTAGAATTTTACCTCAATTTCTGGTCATATTTGAATTTCACGACTATGGGCGTTTAGTAATTTTTCGCATTTAGTCATTTTCCTTTTAGCTTGATACTCTTCACTCTGCTAGGAATGAAGGTTTTCAACCGAGTAAAGTTCGACCTGATTGTCATGAAACTATTGCTCTAAGCTTGAAGTGTCTACAAGTCTGATAGTACTTTTTATTTAACTATATCTTCAAAGTGTACCTATATGTTATTGAAATGATCATATCAAATAAAAAACTCAAATAACTAACTATACTGTTTGTTAACTGTCATGTTCTGCACAATGGTAAAGTGCCAGAGGACCTTGAAGTCCACACTGGGGTACGACAAGGTGTATACTCTATTATTTGCAGTACAGTACACTTCTCTGTGGGTGTAACTTCATAACTTTCGTAAATACATTACTGCGCACCAACTTAAAGATTTGTTACCCAATCGTATCTCAAACGAACAGTTTTATCGGAGAAAGTTGAAAAAAAAAAATTATAGACATCACCATTCGGAGGGAAAAGTGGCATTGGATCGGCCACATCTTACGGCGCCAAGACACCTCCACTGTAAAACACGCCATACAGTGGAATCCACACACCCAGTCAACCACAAAAATGTATCACCCTTACCCAAAGTACCACCCCAATAGCAGACAGGTGTTATTTGATGTCCTATGCTAATAACTGCTTTACTTACTTCAGCTTAATGATCTCTGTTAAATCTTAACTTGAATAAGCCATTGTTCGTAACTTCGTACTAGGTCCAAGGGGCTTCCTGCTTTCATAAATCTTTTGTCCACCTGTTATTTCAAATAAAAAAGCTTCTCAAAGAAATTACTTAAAAATGGAAAATTGAATATAAATTACGTGTACATATATTTGTGTACCATGAACACTTTACCTGTTTTACTACATAAATTTGTATACATACAAACACTAAAAAAAACTCAAAATACTTAAAAATTTAATAAATGCAACAATACAGCCTTTCTGGAAGACATTCATAAGAAGTCGTAGCGTAGATTCCTTCAATAAATGCAAAATATTTCTATTTCAATGTCAAATCCGTTTCATACTCATTTGCAACCAAAAACAGAGCTGGATTCTCCAGATACTGTTTCCAAACATTTGAGAAGCTCGCCATTGTGACGCCATCAATTACACGATGATCAGCTGACCAGCTGACGTTCATAATGTATGTCTTGACAATGTCACCCTTGTCATTGAACCGAGGCACAGCCTTAGTCCTGCCCATAGCACCGATTGACACCTGCGGAGCCATGATGCAAGGGTGGGTATAGGTTCCACCAATCTAGGAGTGATGTAAATTAAAAAATAGCTTTTAGATCCGCCTGGACAAACTTACAACTCCAATGTTTGACAATGAAAACGTTCCACCAACAAAGTCCTCCGGTCGGAGCGATCCCGCACGACCTCTCTCAACCAATGCATTTAAATCTCTAGCGATCTCTAGAATTAATTTCGATTGACAGTTCTTGATATTTGGCACAACCAATCCCTGTGGAGTGTCGATGGCAACACTTATGTTATGAGCGCCTTTGTAGATCACAGCTTCCTTTTCCAGATCCAATGAGCTATTGATGATTGGGAATTTTTTCAGAGCAATTGAAGCAGCCTTTATGCAGAATGGCATGAAAGTGAGCTTAGGAATGCCATGTTCTCTGGCGACGTCCTTCAATTGATCTCGGAATTCCACCAGTTTGGTCATGTCGATCTCATCACTGTACGCAAAGTGGGGAATTTTCTAAAAAGAAAAACTTGTCAACAAGTGTTCGTGATATATAAAATCCTTCAACTAACCAATGACTCTGACATGGACTTAAGCATCGCCTTGCGGACGCCCTTCAGAGGTTCTGTGCGATCAGCTGGAGGAAGTGTTGAGATCTTGGCAATTTTGGTATTCGCTATTGTAGGATGAGGAGTATTAGTGCCCGGAGGCACTTGTCCGAGGAACTCCATAACATCGCCTTTCAAAACTCGATTTCCACGTCCAGTCGGCTGCACCTTCGATAGATCAACATTGTGCTCCTTTGCTATTCGACGAACTGCAGGGGTGGCCAAAGTTATAAGTCTTCCTATGGAAGATCTATCTATGTCTATAGATTCCACTGTTATCTCAGGTTTTTTAGCGGCCTTGGCACTATCAGGTTTCACATCATCTTCGCTCTCACTGGAAGATGAATTACTTGACGACGAATCCCCCTCTTCGTCCTCGACTTCAAAATCGACAAGTGGACTGCCAACCAAAGCAGTTTCATCGATCTTGTGATAGAGTTTGGTGATCTTGCCATCGTATCGACTGGTGATTGTTACAGAGGCTTTATCAGACTGCACCTCGCAGAGGTTCTGGAATTGTTCGACAGTATCACCGACGTTTACAAACCTAAAAGGAGATGCATTTGTTTGAGTAATCTTCGAATAAAAGTTTTTGAATCTCACCATTCTTTTACTGTTACTTCACGGATGCCTTCACCGATATCACTTAGGTTAAATGAAATTACCTTCTCTAGAGATGGTGATAAATGGAATGAACGAAACTGATTAGTTGGTATCTGTAAGGAGGAGAAGAAATATGGTTTAAAAGAAATCGTGGTATACTTAATAAGTCCAGACAATAAGTCTTTCGGTGTTATCAACCTAACTATGGACTCAGAACAAGAGAGCTAAGCACATACTCTTACATTACATGCATACATACTTATGTATAAAATGGAGTTGCAAGAATCTCATGCACATTATTTTCTCATTCTCATCTCATCCACCCAAGTACCTCAGCTATAGGCGTTAATTTTTTTGATCTTAGTGGAACCGTGTATTCTATAATTTAAAATTTATTTTTGAAGTTGGGACGGTGTGCATGGGACTAACTCACTAAGTCTCGAAAGCACTTGAAAAAGGTTCAGGAAATGTGCTTTTCTTACCGAACTTTTTGTTTAGTTCTGGAATAAAAGTCCACACTCCATACAAGTATATGTATGTATGTACGAGTACTTATGTACTGTCAAACGCAATTTAAGCGCCGTACATATTGTAAAGATTGTATAGCCTCACTTGAGTCTCTACGGATAAC
Source organism: Brachypalpus laphriformis (assembly GCA_945910035.1). Taxonomy (NCBI): domain Eukaryota; kingdom Metazoa; phylum Arthropoda; class Insecta; order Diptera; family Syrphidae; genus Brachypalpus; species Brachypalpus laphriformis. Next base: position 45,466,813 of record OX246753.1, read on the forward strand.
TGTTGCCATATTCAAGATAAATTTGATTCATAAATCAAAGTTTAAAAAAAATTAAATCTCACTTTTTTTTACTTTAATCGATATAACTTTTGACTCATTTTGATTAAGGTAAGATGCGCATGAACGATTTCGTAGCCGGCCGATCACAAGTGCACGCGTGCATTAACCGATTTTATAACCGGCCGGTTGACTTTGACGCGCATGAGGAAATTGATCGATCTGATATTTCTAAAATGCAGTCCATACAAATTTCAAATCATTTAATTTCTTGTCCTAGAGCGCACACTTCACAGAAGGCTTTCAATATCAATTTGGTCCATTGATATTGGAAAAAAATGTGATTGATTATTTATTTCAAGTGACGCGGCTGGCTGAAAAATACTCAATACTTATTGAAACACCATTGACTACTAATACATACTTGCTATGCGTATTAGCACAGCATACGTTTCACAATGATGGGCGATGTGCAAAACGTATGAGGAGTGGCGAAGCTTGATCGAATAAGAAGTTCGAAGATCCGTGCAAGCCTTCACGTCAAAGAATCCATCTCACATCCGCGACCGGCTCAGCTGGTATTGTCATTTGAACGCCGATAAAATGGCAATATCAATCAACGTTCCAAAGATATCGAAAAAGAACGAAAGGCCTTAAAACTGCTGGATCACACAAATGCAATAGCGCTAGCATTTGGTTTGCCTCAGTAACGAAGTGATCCAAAATGCTTTACGAATTTGTATTTTTTCAGAAGACATTATAATAACGAGCATTGTGACGACTTAAATTAAGAATTAAATAATTTTTTACTGATATATCAGAAATAGTTGCCCGTGACCACTGAACTCATATGCAAGTTTCAATAGAGCTTTTAGATAAAAAGATAAAGTGAAGGATTTGGTTGCAGAAGTCCATATTGTGAATGAAAATGAACTTTTGTAGTGAGTATACCATATGCTTGGGTAAATGTACAAGCGCCAACGGACTTGCAGCGTACACGTGTTGCAAGTGTTAACTGTTTCTGACTACCAGCAAGTACTGGATGCAAGAAGTTTACCTTTTATAAAGTTAACCACTAAAAAAAAATATTACAGGAGCTAAAAAGTAAAACCTGCATGAAAGTAATACCTTTCGCTATACGCGATTTCGTCACCTCTAGGCTTTAAGCACATAGATATCTTAATTAATAAAATTTACAATATCTTAGATTTGGCCCTGATAATGTTTCTTTTTCGATTTTAATTCTAGAAGAGATCGCACACTGAAGATCAAAACCTAATCATGGGATAGCGCGCCCATATACTCACACACACATACTATTGCAACGATAGCCACTGCTGCATGACAGCTGGCCGTGGTCTCCACTGAAGGAAATTTGTGGGCGATGATTTGATTAATTGTTTTTAGCATTGCTCAGCTTCAGGACAAGGCAGAAGGATGTTTTATACCTTAAATGAATCCGGCAAATTTACTAAATTCACCTATTTTTTATTTTTTTAATCCGGAGAGCCAGTACTGAGCTACGGCTGTGGAATTAATATTTACAGATGGAAAATTCGATCTCAACCCCCTTTATGCCACTTAGACCTTGAATTTCGGAAAATCCGTTCTTATCTCGCATCTAGGCAAAAGGAATATTTCGAGAAACGGTGTTCACAATCAAAATCGACTTTGCTTTTATAGTATTTAAAGATAAGATAATCCAGTATTTTCATACCAGTTTTTAACACTATAGGGCGAATATCTCCTGGATTTATGTTGGCTTGTTCAGGTCATACGGAAGTCAAATCGAAATTTAGAATTCCATGTTCAATAAAAATGAAAACATCTGTCTGTCTATCTACCTGTACTAGTACTATTGTTATTATAGAGAAAAAGTGTGACCCTTTTTGTCTGTCTGGACGGAAATCATTTCTTTTCTTGCAAACACTAAATATTTAAATACCAATAGCATGCTTGCAAGAAACTTGCAATAGACTAATGCAGTCATTAACCGACCGTTTACTTGCCGATCATTCACTTAACAATACATTATATATAAAAAAGAATAACCTACGTGACTTGCTTGCGAAATTTCGCACGCAAATCAGCGCATTTACGTTATGTGGTTTTAAGTACCTACACTATACTGCATTGCATTGGAGATTTTATCGTGCGCCAAGTTCTGTAACATGAGTTGGTTTGTTTGTTTTGTTTAATCATCTTAATTTCAAATCAGAATTTTGAACAAATCGTGTCAATATGAGTATTCTACTAATTATAGAATAATTTCAAAAATTCATTAGGTGGATACTAGAGCACCCTAATTCACGTGTACACGGATACAGGACCTACCTACACGTGTATTTATCTTTGGCGTGAATTGGCACATGTACTTCGGACCGTGTATCAATTACACGTGCCTACGATTTACACGTCTATTTTTTTTATTTTTTATTTTTACTATGTATTCAAAATGAAATAAAGTATGAATTTATTCATGGAAATTTTACATTAAATTTTCCAATCTACATATCGTCGATCCAAATGCAAAGTGTCGAAAAATAAAAAATGTATCGAAAGCGTTTAAATAATTAGTTAATAATTAATATTTGGAAAAACACAACAATTAGCCTGTAACGTACATACAATGACGAACAAAAAAGCATTGATTGTTTTATTTATTTCATGTACAGGTATGCAAATGAACATACAATGCGCAGAGTTGTTTTTCGCCTTTCCTAAAAACCACGGATTTTATCATTCGATAGTTTGCATTTGGATCGACGATATGATGAATACATAGTCTTATGTCTTTTATTAGAGAAGAAGAATCTCTTCCGTATTAAAAATTCTACGTGTTCCCTACAAAATGCCGTCCAATGATCCTGCCGTACCACCGCGACAGGAAAAAGAATTATTCCTATCAACAATGCACAAATCACAGAAGGCTATATACCTACTTATCGGTGAGCATACCCAACTCTTGATCTTCATTAAAAAAAATAAAAAATTCACAATGAACACTAACCATTAAAAAAAAAAACTAGCCATAAACCGAAAATTATTTCCGACCTTTCGCAAACACTGCAGACCAGAAAATAGAAAGAGCAATTGTACGAGTAGGTATGTCCTTATCGATAACGCGTGTCGGGATTGGTGCAAATCCAACATATTTTGTTTCGAATTAGAAAGCAATTATTGTTTATTGATGTTGGCTTGTCAGAAACACGTGTTGTTTTTAAGAAATACACGGGTACCCGTGTCTAACATGAATTTTAAATGTTTCTAAAACGTACACGTGTACCCGTCTATATGGGGCCGTGTAAAACGAAAAACATGTCACGTGTATAGGTACGTGTAATTAAATGCCACCCGACTATAAAGGAAAACAAATTGCATCGACATTTTTCCAACCGCTACACCAAAGAAAGGCTCTGGCCTAGACCGAAGAGTCTGAGTGCTCCGCGATTTGGGTTTCCTTTTCTATAACAAAAAAAAATAAAAATACACACTTAGAATCTGAAGCTCTAGTGAATACAGATCACTATTTGCTCCCATTTAGTGCAATAAGTTGGTGACGTCAGGGCTCAATTAATATTCGAACTATAGCGAGTGTTTGAGCATGACTAAGCCCCTAAGCCCGACGTTGAGCTGAGCGTGTGAGAGCACGACGTAAGCACACTTTGATACTGTTCTACTGAAATCTGGTGGGTGCTGGAAGTATCAGATAAATCCAGAATCAAATCGAGATATAAGGATTTCGGACATACGTAAGCGGGTTTGACTAATTTTAGGGATAACCATATGTTTTGCTCCCAACCTAAACACTTCAATCAACTTCAAAAAAATGCTCTTAACTTAAGAGTATCTACAACTTATTTTCTTAATTCACTATCAGGAAATTATTTTATTTTCGTCATCAAAAATCCCCCCACAACGAGTTGTTTTCATCGAAAAACAGCCTAAAGGTCAATTACTATGCCACTTTAACTTCATGCCCTTACCCTGAAGCAAAACACCAGATAAACATACGTTATGCATCCATTTTTATTAATCACTAAAAAAAACAAAAACAACTCGGCAGAGAAAACACACCCCCAACGAAGAAGCGTCTAAAATCCCAAACCAACAGTAAAGAAAGACACGTGTTGCACATATTTCAAGTAAATAACAACAATCACGAACGCACACCTTGACACTTGAGCAAGATCAGCTGGCCTGCGTACGATTGATTTAAAGCCAAATTTTCTTAAATAATTTTCGCATTTAAGAGAGCTGATTCTTAAGAGAGAATCCATTGATATCACACGCACTTTTACACTGACATGACACCTTTGTTACGTAAGCAATTCGCACACGGCAACATGCCTTACAATAATTCTGATTATACAGGACTTTTGATCACTTACAGTCCTGATTGTGGCTAGGTGGCCCGGGAGGTAACTCTTAAGGATCGATGCACCGCTTTTTAAAAGATGAGATGCCATTTTATGAGATAGATAGAATTGTATTATTTATTAATTTGCGAGTTGTTAAACAAATCAACGAACGGCACTTTGAGTAAGACAAGTCCGTCGGGTAAGAGAGACGGCAACCAACTGAAATGTCAGATTCATTAAGAAATCGCACTTGCTATCACGCTAACTTAAGGGAAAGGGAGATTAAATTTACAGGTGGTTGCTGATAAGACGAATAATTATGCCGATAATTATTACAATTTTTTGTACATGTTTATGATACTCTCATTTAATGACCATATTTTGATAAATTGCGTACTATAATGTGCAGAAGGAAAAATTTAATAATGTATTGTATCATAAAGCGAGTCGACAGAAAAACATGTTTTCAAGTGCCAACAAGTGAGATCATTTGTGTTCTCTTATTGTAGAAATAGCAAACACTGCGAATTCTAGTACATTTATGCTGATTCGATTAAATAAAGTACAGGGATTGGACGCACTTACTTGCTCGTAAATACTTATCATTCAGACTTCACATTTAAGCTTAAGTGGGAAATACGCGATACAACTGTTGTACCAACGGTTTGATAGCTTTACTGTTGTATACGATACTTGTATCGTGCGTATCCACACAACTGACCGTTGTACCGATATCGTATGGTCGCATGGTCTTGACTTTACAACCGCTGTCACATGCACAGATTGTATGGAAATTATATGGTGTGTATGTAGAAAATGACTGAATAAAATGTCTGGTTCTGCATAAATCATACGCAGATTGTATAACGTTCAGCCAGATTGTGGACGAAACAAAACTCCTATACACACCTTATGTGTTTTCCGCTTCCTTATCCCGATGCGCATTACTTGAGTAGTGGAGTATTAAAATCCGTATGTCTGTAAGGATTTAAGAGACCTTCCTGTCGTTGACGGAGTAGAATTTCTGTGTAATGCAGACAGCGGTATTGACGATGACCTGTCCAGCCTTATTCAGAAATAAGAAAACAGAATTAAAAATACATTCGTAAAGAAAATAAATACTGTTTCTTCCTGCTAGTTTCACGTACATACTTACAAACTGAGGAGTAAAAAAGTATCTTAATGTTCTTAACTATAAAGTCAGTTAAAGACCAGACACAATAAATTGTTATCTACTTACGCAAAAAAATGAATAAGACGACAGAAGCATGTCAGATAATAAATATCATCATACATATATCGTATTCCTAAAACAAATTCAAGCCGGCTTCGGACCATAGTGTTCCAGAGCATTCTTTAACTGGATCCCTATTTTCCTTCCATGATCAAAACAGGGAAAACTTTTAAGTAAATAAAATAAGAAAAAAAATTATTTAAACATTTTTTTTTATATAAAATCTGGTTTGAAAACGTTTTTTCTTAAAATTATGGGGATTTCAGACTGGTGAGTTTTCAAATCTATATATACACATATATTTTATGCAAGAGCTCATAAAAGGTAGCTTCTCGCAACCATTCGTGTTGTGTGCGTCATATTTTATTGACACGAATGGAAATGACCTACAGTTTAATGCCGTATCCGAAGGACAATTTTTATTTTGTTTTTGAGAAGCTTTTTCGTGACAACAATACGTACGGATCTTTGTCAGACGTTCGCGAGAGGTGGAACCATTAAAAAACTTTCTGGTGTTTTCTGGGATTAGAAAATGGAACCTCACGCGCAGTTGTCCGACAAACTAACCATTGCGCCACGACGCCCACAAAATCTTTCAAATCTGCAAATAAAAATTGTATTTTTCCCCACATTTCTACAATATATAATTTTTTTTAATTTTTTTTTCATGGGTTTTTCAATTATGTGAAGCATGATACATACATATGTATATTCGCAAAATTTCAGCTCCCTAGGTCAACTATTTAAAGTATTACAAGCGTGTCACAAGATACCATTTTGAACCCATAAGTGTCCTGTCCTTGATCTTTCAGGTAAGGAACATTATCATTTGCATTATTCATACGAGTATGTACGAGTATCTTGCCCAGCAGAACATGATTTCTGTAACTAATCTAGTAAATCAGCATTAGGAAAGATTGTTACACACATTACATAGTGCGCAACTTCAAGACAAACACTTCTGGTATAGTATTGTATAATTCATTTTAACTTTTAATCTAGGGTGATACCAGCGACATTATTAAAAGAATAAAGCGAGCTGTCATTTGGGTTTTAAATGAAAGTCGGAGAATACAATTAAAATGATTTACAAAAAGAAAATTTGTTGAAAGAAACGTAAATGCGGATCAGCACGCAGTTTTAATAAACATGATCAGCTGGACTAAAATATCACAATTATTGATTACAACTTTGGTTGTGAAGAAATTTATAAGACTTAAAACTACGGCTAGCAGCACCAGAAATGGAGAAAGAAATATTCAACTTGCACACAGAGAGCAATTGAGAACCATTACTCCTTGAAAAAAGTCAAAAAAAACTTTATACAGAGGACTTAAAGCTTCAATACCTATCTCTGTGAATCAGAATACCGACCACTGCCAAGGTCTGGTGAGCAGACCCTTAAGCACTTCCAATTTTTTTTTTTTTTTATTTTTTTTATTAAATTCAATAACTTATTTTTCATTATAAATATAAAATGGAAAGATAAAGAACAATAAGGAGTCAATTCTGTAGCATTAAGAGCTCAAGGCGAACGACCCCGCACCAAAATAATAATTATTTTTAGTGTGAAATAGTAACGAGAAGATTTACAACAAGCTGTTTGATTATCTATAATACAAACCTTACTGCACGTATTAAACAATATTAAGGAACAAATTTTTGAGCTCACAGCAATCCACGGTAAAAAGGAATTTTTTTTTTGTTTGTTTCAAAAATTGACGGGTTTCTTTTAAAATACGTACTCGTATCTTATATGGCAACTGATTGAAGAGCTTAGGTGCTGAAACAGTATAAAATTTCGAAAAAAAAGTTTTTTTGAAGCCGAAACATTTACTAATGACTGAGTATTAACTCTCAAATTAAAGATGCTCGAGTTTCTAAGAATTATCCTATAGCTGCTTGGCAAGAAGAACACTTTAAGCACTTTATAAACATATAGATGCTTCAGAGGCAAAATACGAAGTCTACGAAACAAAGGCCCACTGCTCGCTGTCCTATTTTTCCTGCAGATAATTCTAGCTATATGTTTTTCACCTACCGCCAACGGTTCAAGAGTATTGGAATAGGCTCCTCCCCAACTTGAGATAGGTACCATATTGTAGTTTTGCATTCACGAGTTCATAGTAGATCATTAGCAATACCTTTTCTGGGCAGTACGGTTATAACATAAACATATTACGAGTAACACCCATCATGTACTTTTTTAGCTCTGCTGTGTGTGCCTTCCAATTTAGGTTCTTATCCATTAAAACTCCTAGATACTTAAAGTTATCAACAGTTTCTATTTCAAAACAATTTTCAGTGCAAGAAGCATTTTCATCGAAGTTAACTTTGCCACAGAAGTGATTAGAAGAACTATATTTAGCACACGCAGTTGAGTGAAAGAGAACATCGCAGTCAATCAAATCATCACCATTGCAAATCATAACCTTCGTTTTTTCGCTAATTAAGGGTTCATGTTTTGCGAACCATTGTCTTAAGATTTGCAAGTCATGATATAGATTTATTAGTGATTTGAATAAAGACTTATTAACAAATGTCAATGCCATATCATCTGCAAAACCTGTAATGCTGCTGATATAGGGTTGCTTAAATATAGAATTCACATAGATGAGGAACAAGAGTGGGCCCAAAACAGAGCCCTGATGTACCCCGATGGTTATTTCCATCTCTTCACTAAGAATACCATCAAGCTTAACCTTTTGTGATCTTCCTCTTAAGTACGACGCAAGCCAATCGTGTACCGAACCCCCAAAACCAGCTTTGTACAGTTTATCCAACAAAATGTTATGATTGACCATATCAAAAGCTTTGGTTATATCTATAAATAAGGTTATTGCGCTATTGCCATTATTAAAAGCATCATATATTTCGCTACACAATTTTAATATGGCATCCTCAGTAGATCGGCCCTTACGAAAACCAAACTGTTCGTTGCTAAAATACTTATTTCTGTTTAGAAAAGATGTAAATCGATCCTTCATAATTTTTTTAAAAAGTTTCGAAAATGTTGAAAGTAAAGAAATTGGTCTGTATTGGCTCATGAGTTTAGGATTACCTTTTTTGAATACAGGTATAACTTCAGCAATTTTTAACGCAGAGGAAAAAATGCCACAGTTTACACTCAAATTCACTATATACGCTAAAATGTCAACAGTGTATGGAGCAATTCGCTTAAGAAGACGATTTGTGATACCATCAGATATACAGGAACATTTATTGTAGAGGCTTTTTATTGGCTTATATATTTGAAGTGCGGTTATAGGCTCAAAAGCAAAACTATTATTTTGGAATTCATTGTGGAACTTTCGATGTACGCGTAGCTTTGTAAGATTCTCAAAAAGGTGTCTTAAGCTAACGAAGGATTATGGTATTTCTTGCATAGACCTGTTCCCAGAACTCATATGTAAGACTTTCATTTAGTTTTTCATAGTCTATTTCTTGTTTAACAGGGAAGGGTATGCACTTACTGTTTTTGTTTAAGTTTAAGTGCTCCGTGCTCAAATTTATCATACAATGATCAGTGATACCTCATTATTTCACTACCTCACTAGATATCTTGTGTAAAGAATTTTTATGCAATCTTACAAAAGCGTGGTCGATGCAAGTTTGAGTGTACCGTTTGTGGTGGCGAAGATTACTTGATCTACAATCACATTGACATTATTGAAGGTATAAAATAAACACACTTCCATAGATGTGGAATGCATGCAGAAGGATGCTCCAACCAGAGGCATTTTAAATCCAAATGTCTTCGATAAGGTGATCAGGAACGGCAGATTAAGAAGACTGAATGAGTTTAATTATGAAATATTTAATGATCACCGTTTGCAGTGTCAAGTTGATGGTGATATTCAGGTGAAGTACTCGTAAATTCGAATGGCTTATAACTATTAAAATATTTATTTTTTAATCTGTGAGTATTCTATACAAATAAGTCGGAAGATATAAAAAGATTTTAACTAACCATTGCATGTTCTTACTTACTTACTTAGGTGCCACCACAGTGCGAGGTGAACCAGGGCCTCATCTAACAAGTCTCTCCATTTAGCTCGGTATTTAGCTAATTGCCTCCAGTTGCGCACTCCAAGTTAATTAAGGTCCCCTTGAACTTGTACGTACCACCTACGGCAAGGAGGCGTTATTTTTCATTTGCTCTACATGTCCTAGCCACCTCAAACGTCCAGTACGCAGTTTTTTAACTAGTTCAATGTCGCTGTTGTACAGCTCGTACAGCGCTCGCTGAGGTCTTCGAATAATGTCAATATCGCCAGCGTACTTGTATGCAAGCAGTTGTACAAACTTTTGATATTGTAGGTTGTGCCTCTAGTGTTGGCTTGTGAGTTCCGTACAAACAGTTCAAGTACAATATCAAAGAAGTCCCGTGACAGCGTGAGTTACATACATATATCCGGGAAAAATTAAATACGATGGTTCGAAGCTTTCCGTTGACCTTTCAAGTGCAAACAGAATCCAGTCAAAAACAAGCCAGCTTGCTTGGTAGTTTTGTATGACACAATTGTCGGTCAATGGAAAGAATAAATATCCGGTCATGTTATTGATAATGCGAATTTAGAATAATTGAGGTAGAGTATAAAATTTAACACGTGCCACCTTGTCTAAAACCTTTTTTGACTTCAAAGGTCTCGGTGAGGTCATTACCGACCTTGATGGAGCAGCGAGCGTTGTCTATCGTCATCCTGCACAGACGAACAGGTTTGGCAGGGATGTCAAAACTAGACATGGCTATAGTCGATCTCTCTTGAAATCGATGAAGAGATGATAACAGTTTGGACTTCTTGGGTTTTCTGCAGAAACTGCCGAAGTGTGAAGATTTGATCGATGGTGGACTTTCCTGGCCTGAACCGCACTGATAGGGGCCAATCAAAAAAAACAAATAAATATTTGGCGCAACAGCTTTTTTAACTGCCAGGGCCTAGCTTCTCGCAACCACTCATGTTGTGTGCGTTATATTTTTCACACGAATGGAAGGGACCTACAGTTTAGTGCCGAATCCGAACGGCGATTTGAGAAGCTTTTTCGTGACAACAATACTCTCGGATGTTTGTCAGACGCTCGCGAGAGGTGGGACCGTGAAAAACTTTTTTTGGGGCCAATCAGGCTGTTGATGAAAGGTTTCAGGCGTTATCGCAGAAAAGATCTGGTATGCAATGTTGAGGAGACCGATGCGTCTATAATTGGCGCAGTTGAGGAGGTCGATGATGACGTTCATCAACTGCTTTTTAAATTGTTCTTCCAAACTGTCACTGAATTACAGCACTGGCTTTAAAGATCTGACAATATTATATTTAGTGCACTGACTTTACTTAAGAAATCAGCTCCTTACCAGTTTGGGATAAAAAAAAAAAAAAAATATTTGGCGCAACAGCTCTTTAAGGCCTAGTTTCTCGCAACCGGGCCTAGTTTCTCGCAACCACTCATGTTGAGTGCGTTATATTTTTCACACAAATGGAAAGGACCAGGCGAACCCCACAGGCGGATCAGTAGAAATGCGGTGAAGTGGGAGGGTTGTGATCCCTTGTTCTCCGATCATAGCCTCGCTGATAAAAGGAAGAAGAAGAAGAAGACAAATGGAAAGGGCCTACAGTTTAGTGCCATATCCGAACGGCGATTTGAGAAGCTTTTTCGTGACAACAATACTCTCGGATGTTTGTCAGAAGCTCGCGAGAGGTGGGACCGTGAAAAACTTTTTGGTGTTTTCTGAGATTCGAACTTGGAACCTAGCCACTTACGCCACGGCGCCCCCAGTTTGCGATAAACGAGAAAGTATTTCTATGCCATCAGGTAAACGAAACACATCTGTCTACAATTTAGCTTGTCTATAATACCCAACCATAAGCAGACTTTCGGTATTAATTTGGCTTGCGTAAACAGTCATTTTAGCATCAGTCTCCAAATTTCGAAAACTGCCATACTTACAAAATGATCCACATTTCATTTCAACTTGTTTTAGTTAAAAAACGCTAACTTTCAAGATATCGCTAAAAACTAAAAGTCGTATTGATAAAAATTACTAACACACCAATAACCAATGAGTTAACTAACTCGTAGATAGCGACATCATCCATTAGTTACATTTTCTTATTAATAAAAATGTTTTCTCCATGCTATAGCTGTTGGACGTTTAAATTATATCTAGAATTTGCAAATGGCAATAAATGTCCTTAATTGTACCAAAAAGAAAACAAAATCTATTACATTCTATCAAAAAGCCGTAATAATTGGCCAGGTTATGTAGAACGGCTAGGGCTACAATGATATTTCTTACATTCTCGAAAGAAATACGGGCGTAAAAAAAATGGTTAGTGCATGCATAACTACCATCTCCTGCTCCCTCTGAAAATTCGGGAATCAGAGGTGAATCATAGGTCCATATTAGTGAACAACAATATCCCTTATTCTAATTGGGAGTCGCAAACAACTTAGGTGTTATAGAAAAGTACCCTTTTCTATTTACATGTTACTGCCCTGATTCTCCTACCTGGCTCTGAATTTTTGATGGTGAGCCATTTGTTTTGTATCTTCTTTACAGCAATTTTACACACACGCACTATTTTGCAAAATTATCAAATCGTTAACTCGCGAAATCGGCGAGTTAATTAACCAGAAGTTAACAAACGTCAGTTAAGTCTGCTTTTTTTTTATTAATAAGTATTTGAACATATCCACTGCGTGACCCATGAGTTAAAGATATCTCATTTTTATTAATACGGCTGTTAATTTGTTGTTCGTCCTGCCGTGGAGAGTATCATTGCATACGCAGACCAACCTTTCCGATGCACCCTGTATATCCGTCCTGTATTTTATTTTTAATGTTTAACGACATGCTTTCAACAAACCAGATTACTTAGTTATTAGTCACCTGGACGTAATTTATGATTAGTAGTAAAACATACATACAAATATGTGTATTTAGGTATCTTTGGAAAAATCTGAAACTGCGTACAAAAAGTGTACCCCTGAGTCTGTCCTACAAATAACTCTCAAAATCTCTTGAATCTATTCTAATGCTTGAATCGCATTAGAAAGAGCATTTGAGTGAGTTTTTCCTACAAAGTGTAACCAAAATTCACTTTACACTCAATCCAACTCTACGAGAGTTTATCCCTATAAATATCTTCTCAGTTGAGTGAGTGCACCGTAGTTTCATCGTCTAACCTTCCGACGTTGTCGCGTCTAGTGTTTTCCTTAAGCACGAAATTAGTCAAATTATACAATTTCAGAAGTCAAACTAATAAATTAACACAAAATCGATTTTTTGAAATATACTACAGGTGAGTGAAGTGAAAATATTTTATGTAGATACATTATTTTTTTCTGCAATTTCATACAAAGTATCTTTCTTTGGGTTTTCCTTGAATTTCATCGTGCAACATGAGAGATTTGTGCAGCATCAATTACCTATATTTTGTTCAACCTACAGTACCTGTTTTGTCGTTCTACACATTATGTATTATGCGCTCTGTGCTTCTAGTGTATATAGAGATACATTTCTGCTATCGCTCAGTCTGGTTCGGCATTTTTGCCTCTAAAAAATTCATCACAATGAGTGATTGGGAGCCACCACATCAGGTCGATGTAAGTACCTACGCAAAAAAGTGTGTGGCTTGATACCGGTCGATTTCTTGTATCCGTTAAAGATATAGTTAATCCGAATATTTATACTGTTGGTCGTTTCTAACACTAAGGCTAAGTACCAGGTATACCATATATTAAGCATATTCAGATTTGTTACAAGCAATACATGATGGTAATGAATTCCAAAATCAGAAACATGATGAGTAGTTTCAGCTAGTTCTATTGTGTGTTATGGTTCTACTACGGAATTATGGCGTGAAATTTCATCAGCACTTCTCAGTAGATATCTATCTAGAATAGTTTAGCTAAAATTCGCCACTCGTTGAGTTTGTATTTTTTTGTTTTGCTTTTATTTACTTCTCTAATGGGCATACCCATTGCGCTGTGATAAAATAAATACTTTGCGGCTCTAATTAATGCGCTTTGCCGCGTTGCACTTAATGTCTGATAACGTACACGTAAGTGTAAACAAAATCAGGTGATTTTTTTTTTCTTTTCGATAAATAGACGTGTCATGTCAATAGCATGTCAATCAATCTTAGAGGTGGTCGAACCACATGGCTATTTCTAGAATACCATGCATGTGGCCACCGATAGATACCACCATCAGTCGTGTGAAAGACTCATAAATAGCTACATTGACATAGGTAGCTGTCAATAGAATGAAATGTGAGGAGAACCATATAAAGCATTAAAGAGGAAAGAGACACCCCTTTCATTAGTGGTATGCGTTTTAGTGAAATGGGCGAAAGTGTGAATCAAGTTCCCTGACATTCTGCCAAATATTAATTCTTATAAAGATAAGATTAGATTAGTGTCTATATCCAATAATATCCATAAAATCAGAAATACCCATATTCCATCCCGATTCTGGTCTACTCAAATTCTAAGTACTATGCGTCTCTATGATAAGTTAAGAAACATTCATTTATACCTAGTTTCAAAAGCATTTTGAGAAAAGTGAAATTAATTTAACCATTATGTACATCAGTGACATACTATATATGGACTGCTAGTGAAATGTCAGTTCCATACAATCTCTGTCCAAAAAATAACGTCAACATTACTAGCCCTCTTGGTTCGGAGCGGAAAAATGTGGAAACAAATTGCTAACCATCTTGAATTTCTCCATAGAATGGTAGAGACACCTCTTGGGATTCGATAAGTAAAACAGTTGAAATTCCAATTGTTGAGACATTGTTTGCAACAGATGTCACCTGCAAAATGTGCTAGTTCAAATAATTACCGATAGATAGAACCAACAAAATTTAAATAAAATATCGTTATATATGCATTTGACTGCCATATAAGTTGCACAATATTCGTATATTTATTACGAATTCATTTTTAATGTAATATGTCAATGAAAACACTGTCTTTGTACACCCAACGTGAATTTTTTTGCACATCTAGGGCACAGTACCTTTTGAATGGTATAAGTTTCATCCCCCTCCTCTTATAATAAATACTAAAAAAAAAAACCTACGATAAATTTCGTGTTCACGTATTAATATATAAGATTATCATAAGACGAAATTTAATCTTAGCTAAACTGTTCGCTAGATGGCGTGTGCTCGCTTCTCTCCCAGAGAAGAATGTATCGACTATTGAAAGGGCAAAGAAGACGAAGAAAATAAAAAAAAAAAAATCTCTTCGGGATCATGCATATATGTACGTATTCGTGTGGGTATTATCGTGAGGAGTGAGGGTCATGTTGGTTTCTGAGATATTATGTGTGGTTGTACCTTTTGTGTTTTCTTAACATTATTTTTTACTTCAATCTCTTCACACTATTTGATATCTGTGAGAGTGCAAATGGATGATTGCTGTCAAGGATTCATTGATTCATTGAATATTTATTCAATTACTTGCTAGAAGCGGACGTGCCAATTTCAATTTATACTTCATCTGAAAAGGTAAAACATTTTAACTCGACTTATGTCGTTTTTCCTTTTCTTTATTCAACCAATATATATATGTATATTTTCACTATACGCAGCTGTATCTAATCGCCCATTTTCTGTCGGATTTACTTCCTATGTAAAGTAAAAGTTAAGTCCCTAAATGCGTATAAAATCGAGTCGACACGCTTTAGTTTTTTCGCTCTCTTGGAAAACTATGAAAATAGACTTAAGATAGTTTACCTTTTTAGCAGCAATGATATTACTCATTCCATATTTACTATAGTACACTTTAGTATTTTTTCTGAATACCGGTACAAGAAATAGATTTTCTCCTTGCGTTTGTTTAAGAAAAAAAATCAATCAATGTATATTTGTTTTACACGTTAATACGAAATCAGAATACCACTGCATCATATTTTAGTGAAAAGGAATTTCCACAATTTAGTGAAATTTCGAATAAGAGATACTGGTGGAATTTTAGAATCAGAAATTGTCAGGCAATACCTAGGAACTGTAATCAACGCGGTTATTGACGTCAGCAAAGCGATAAGAATTTTATATACGACGTCGGATTTGGTAGATTTTATACATCACCAATACCAGATGTACAACGCCGCATATCCGTAACGAAGTAAATAGAACTCAATGGGGAGGTTCCCACATACGCGGCATCGGATATACGATACAGATGGCTTGTATACATTTCTCTGATGGACGGACACATTTTGGATCCTTACTTCAAGTCTACAATTGTGACAGTTATTTAATGGGCCCACCTACACAATTGGCTAAATAGGCAAGCCAAGATAAATTGGAAGTTTCTTGGATCTAAAGACTTTAAGGGCTATTAGAACCAAAGCACACATGTCTTATCTGTTCTGCATCTGATCTCAATGATTTTTTTTTAAAGAGATCGTACATGCATTACATTATATTTGTAAATCAAACTAGATCATTTATTAAAATAAAAAGAAGTAATTTTAATTTGATGTTTGGACCTTGAATTTGTTCCATTAAGTACTGAAGATGATATCCTTCAAGTTTATTTAAATTTCAGCCCCTGTTATGGCACTTTCCTTCACTTCTCAATACAGTAATACCGACAGCAGATTTTCTATTTCTTGTCTAATGTTATCTTTGAGGGTTGCAAGAGTCTATAGCTTGTTCGCACAGACTGTTCACATGACTTCAAATAACTCCAAAGGAAGAAGTCTAGAATGGTCAGATCAGGTGATCTTGCGGACCAATGCAAATCTCTAGGACTGTATGTGTAGTGATCCGTTTCGGGTTTCAAAAAGTCACGTAGTATGGTTCTGTAGCGATCACCAGTGACAGTAGGGCCCAATCACACTTTCATTACAACCACTCAGTAACTTTCAGAAGATGTAAATGTAATTCTTGAATAATAAGGGTCTTTTCAGTGTAGCAGAAGTGAGTATGCTGCTTCTTCAGCCATAATTCATTTTTAAGGAAAAATCGTACTCTTCATGGTTTAGGTTTATGATCTGCGTGTACTCCAGACATGCCCAATTGTGTGGCCCATTGTCTCGTTGACGTTTCTGGGCACTCTTTCGCATCCTGGCGCACCGGATCAATATTCTTAGCCGAACGCCCTGTTTTATTTTTACAGGGAATTAAAATGCGGGAAAAAGGTTATGGAATGAGGAAAATTAAAATTAATTTGGAATTTCATCAAAAATAATCTGGCATCATTGGTTTCTGGAAAAGTTATCGATAAATCACCAGATACGTCATATGAGTACAATACGGTTGATTATATTTTCAAATTAGCGGAAGAATTGATTAGATGCAGCTTTTCGTTCACGCAAAATAAGCATGGTCAAATTATATGATGAAACAAATGGCAACAGATTTTTCTTCTTAATTTTCTTATTTTAAATGTGTAGGTGAATTTTTTCGCATTAAAAATAAAATATCATCAAAATCATATTGAACTTACGTTTAAATGACATAAGTCGGAAATGAAGAGAAGAATATTAAAAAAGAGACATAATTTGGGTATATTGGTTTGAAACTCAGGTGATATATATGTATTTGTGTACGAAATAATAGGGAAGAATTTTGCTGTGATGTTTACATTCGTCTTTGAATTCTATATTTCTAAATGACTATATCACATGGTGATAATCATCATATCACTTGGTGATAACCCAGAAAAGACTTTTTCTTATGGACATCCAATACCAAGGGATTTTTTTTGTGCCAAGTCAACCCCTAAGGAAGAGTTTTCTGTAGCGAAACTTGCCATGAATATCTATCAACAACATATACTGTAGAGATTACCAACCCAATTCCCTATCCAACCACATTTGAATCCTACCGATTCTCAAGCCTTGGCAATTTTGCTTGGTATGAATAATCTTCGACACCCCAGGAAAAATAAGATTAGGGTCCCCATCCCCAAGCCCACTTCCTCAAAAGTCTGAACACGCAGCTAGTAGTTACATGCAAGGGATTCTAATGAATCAATCAGAAAAGCTATCATCCGTTACCAGCTTAGCAATCTCTGCTAAGTTTGTAGCATTATCCAACTCAAAGAATAATATGTTATTACCTATCTGCGAATCGCGACCCGTCGGTCATCGCAACATAATGTTATAATCAGAACTATAACCTTCTGTCTTATCAACTATACATGTTTCTATTTTCCTAAAAACAACAAAATAAAAGGCATTTCCAGACACTAAATCCCTAACCACAAAGCCTTTGATAAAAGTACTCGTACATATAAATCAGTTACACCTTTCAAACCAAAGAAGGTAGTCTGAAACCTAGTTTTTTGTATAAAAACTGATGCCTTACACCATTTATTAAAATAAAATGTTTACTAGATAAGCGAATGTAATTATCCAAAATTTCCCATAACATCTATGTAAACTAAGCGTAACCACATTTTTGACAAACATATACGTATGTGGTTTTTTTGGAAAACAACAGGAAACGCCTTCCTTTTCTTTATGCAAACCATTATCTTCGTTTGAATTATCGAGTTCATTCTTAAAGTTGTATGTGGTTAACGTTTGTAATGTAATAAATATCATGTCATATCATAACATTTGTCAAAACTTATTAGAAATAATTTCTATCGGGTAATCTCGGAACTGTGTATCAGTTTTTAAGAACCACAAACAAGTAAACAAACTACAATTCATAATCAGTGGCATTTAAGTATTTTAAAACTTTTAGACTGATCAAAAATTTACCATTTATATTATATGTATTGCTATTTTTAACCTTTATTCATCACCTTCACAGTCACCTTGATGCACTAAGCATGATTAAATTTACGTGTAGAGATGTAGATAACTCAGCTAAAGTTTGGACGTTTAACTTTTCTTAAAATTCAATTTTGTTATCAATTTTAAATTCCATTTTGGTTCCATTTTGGGAAATCCAATCTTTTGAACCTTGTTTTGAATCTTATTTGAAACAAAAAAAAAATGCATTATAGTTAATCGCTTTTTAGACCGATACAAAGTTGAAGTAAAAAAATATTATTTTAAACTTGTTTACATGTTACAATCATCATTAAAAACTTATCACTACTGATTTTAATATATTATATATAAGACATCATTACATTACGATGCATCATCACTTAAATGCGACATAATAACGTGCAACAACCCCCTAGTGCATCAATCTCTAACTTATCCGGAAAAAGAAAATTTATTTTTATTTTTAGAATGACACCTTAAGATCACCAATGTCATCTAAAAAAAAAATAAACGATCAAAATTTACTTCCACGTTGTTATCAAAGAACAATTTAAAAACTTTTATGAGGGGGCACAAAAGATTAACTAACCATCGCATTCATAATTTTGATCCGAATTTGAACTATAATTCGCAAAAAAAAAACAAAGCTTTGTTAATAAACTATTGCATGGTCCATTTCTTATCAGGGACAGTATTTTTGGCAGATTTTCTGATACAGTGAAATCTTCAAAGTTAATCAGAGCAAATGTTTAGGTTATATAAAATATTATATACAGATACTAACAGAAAATACTATAAAGGAAGGAAATTTGTAAATTCTGAGTTTCTATAATCATTACATCAATGACGCTGTTTTTGTTTAATAGTACACAGGACCACAGGCACTCTGATTGTTCAAGGATTGTGAAGTTAAAGACTGGTGCACATTCTAAAAATTTCGTTATTTGTTTTCAGATCACGTGCAGTTGTTAATAACCTTCATAAAACCTACTACTTTATGCAATATGCATAATGGGTCATCCGCGTGCATGTACTTGCAGAGATACTTCAGGAAGCATCCGTGCCCCGATAGAAATGGTGTTAGGTACTGATTTCTGCTGATCCGTGCATCAACTTCGAGGATCAATTTGTATGTCCATCGCCCTTTGGTTGTGATGTTCGACCTATGTTGCCATTCTGCTTTTATAGCTTCTATAGTTGTTGTTCTGTCATCGTGCTCGTTTTCATGTAGTGCCGCAGTCTTCTTCACGTAGATCGATAGGCATTCGGTCTGATATTACACTTATCGCATCCGCTGACACAGGTCTAATAATAATACCCTTAAAGATGCGATTTTATGCGCCGAGTTCATCGTTCTATTGTACTCGTATGACTTACGGTGCATCGTTGATGCTCATATTGGGACCGCATACAGGAGCATTCACTTACTTACGGTCGTTAGATTTGTATACATAGATGTGGATTTGTGGTGTGTGTATATGTGCAAGTGCACTGTGATCCATAAGATATGGCTCTAGTCGATGGCATACTCGAATTAGAGTCGAAATACTTTGGTGAACCTGAGTATCTAAAGTGGATCCAGCGAAGGAAGATCCGTCTCTCCTGAAATATAGGCTTCCAGGTGGTGTGTGCTTTTGTGAATTAGTGCTTCGCATTCAATGAGTCTTTGCAGGATCTGCAGTTTCTGTTTTCTTCTATACCCCATTTCCAGAGATGCTCATTAAGCTTACAGTGACTTTTTAGCATGCCTGTCAGAGTGCGAAGTCGGTTTTAGTTAACGCTTAGGCATGATTTCTTCCTTTTCTGTTGTAGTTTTCCTTAGCCTATCTCGGTTGGGGAATATAATCCCAATACTTGGCCCATTTGTTCTCTTCCTCTCTTTTCGGTTCTTCAAGAAGAATACAAGTGTATTTTGTGCTGCTCTAACCCGCAAAATGGTTCTGTGCAAGTGCACTGTGATCCATAAGATATGGCTCTAGTCGATGGCATACTCGAATTAGAGTCGAAATACTTTGGTGAACCTGAGTATCTAAAGTGGATCCAGCGAAGGAAGATCCGTCTCTCCTGAAATATAGGCTTCCAGGTGGTGTGTGCTTTTGTGAATTAGTGCTTCGCATTCAATGAGTCTTTGCAGGATCTGCAGTTTCTGTTTTCTTCTATACCCCATTTCCAGAGATGCTCATTAAGCTTACAGTGACTTTTTAGCATGCCTGTCAGAGTGCGAAGTCGGTTTTAGTTAACGCTTAGGCATGATTTCTTCCTTTTCTGTTGTAGTTTTCCTTAGCCTATCTCGGTTGGGGAATATAATCCCAATACTTGGCCCATTTGTTCTCTTCCTCTCTTTTCGGTTCTTCAAGAAGAATACAAGTGTATTTTGTGCTGCTCTAACCCGCAAAATGGTTCTGGACAAAGAACAGAGATTCCGAGCCACTTTTTGCTAGAGTATCAGCTGCTTCATTTCCCTCTACTCATACATGTCCTGTTACCCTGGTACCCTTTATTGACTTAGCCCAATCTCTCATACTAGTTTGGATTTGATCTCATCTGAGGGTAGTGCCTTAACTGCGTCCTAGCTATATGACATGTTTTCGATGTCATGACCGCGATTTTTCCTGGCGAGGTTGAATTGGCTACATCTTTATATTGAATGAACCTCTGCTTGAAAGATACTGGCGAAACTTCTCGGAAATTCTGAGTATCTAGCCCTGAGTCCGTACATGCCAAATTTCATTTCAAAGCCGTATTTCTTGATCATGTCATCTCTGGACTAGTCTAGAAGCGGAACCATTTTAACTCTTTAATTGCGATACACTTTTCTTTGCGAACGACCTCTTTGATTATTCTTAGTATGGTCTCCTTGGCGATCCTTACTAGCACTATGTTTAAAGCGGTAAGTCTTATAGTCACCGCTAGTGCTACTGTGGAACCGGTTCTCATGACTCCGATGTATGGTATACCAACAATCCAATTCGGATAGCAAAAAAAGTACCGTGTCAAACGCAAAATATTACTTATTATTTATTTAATATTATTTATACATTTAACGACGTGCCCTTCAAGTATTATTAAATTGTAGGTAGAGCATCCGTTGGAACCCAACCTTGGATTTAATATTTTTTTTAATTGTATATTGTGCATCGATTGCATTTAGTGCTACATTTTAGAGCTACAAGTGCACAGTCATACATTTTTTAAAGAACATTCTATTCATATTTGTACAGAGAAGTATATTTTATTGATTTCCTACTCTTTTATGCACTTGTAGTTAAAAGACCATCACTAATATTCTATATTTTTGCAAAATTGTGGGAAATTTACCTGCAGTTTCATGTCAAGCATACGGATAGTTCTTAGTCCATGCAATAGCTCTTCAGTATTGATGTGTTCTAAATCCCATAGCCAGACTCGACTTTTTCCAACAGTCAGTTAAAGGCACATTAACATGAAAGATATTCTATTTTTAAGGGTCCATTAGTCTCATGAAAACTAAGCGTTTTGCCCACCGGATAAGAAGTTTGAAATAAATCCGTCCAGTCGTAACTACTGAAGTATTTGTGGCATTTACTCCAAAAATTATAATACTTCATATCAGTAATTTGAAAAATTTAGGCACTCCACTTAAATATTTTACATTTGCAACAAGTAATAGTTGATATGTAAACAAACTTTCTTTATAGTACAATAGAAATATGTACTTTTAAGGCACATTTAATGTTAACTTTGAAACTCTATGCACACTTTTTATATATTATAATTATTATTCTTAGTCTGTGGATTCATGTAAATCGTAGATTGAAATAAATAAACAATAAACAATAATAGTATTATATTACCAAGATTGATCGAAATCTGGTGATCGAAAATGTTCACGACAACAATAATTGTCCTTATAAGTCCAAGTAAAATGTGAGATAGACCATCACATCATAAAAAACATAAACTAAGACGAGTTCGAATAATGAGTTAGATCCATTCGTCTCAATTCAATATAAGGATCAGTAACAGACCCAAAAAATATATTTCACTTGAGAAAATTGTCATCTAACAAATAAAAATAAATTTATCAAAATATGCCCAATAATTCATCTGTTTCTTAAGAATAATAATTTTTAACGAAACTCATCTATGATCCTCTATGTGCGAACAACCTTGCAGTTGACCAATGTTTTTTTTTAATGTAAAAAAGATTTTCTGATTCATTGTACCTACTGCACAGTTCTATCAACTTAATAAATTGCACACTCTACTCTTCACCTTACTTCGCACATCTTTCGTGTGCACTAGGTCAGCTAATTATCATGTGCAGTACTCCCTGTTATATATTCGGTTCTGATGCTCTTCATCGACTCTCTCTCTCTCTCTCTTCCCTGACACACCCCCTCACCAATTTGTTCAACTTGAGAGCATACTCTTGACGTAATAGTGCAATTTACAATCGCATTCTCTTATCTAACCTTGCTTACAGTTTTCTCCGTTGTTGTGGTCCGTTTTGGTGGACGTTTTTAGGTTTTGATTTTTGAAGCCGAACAAAAAAAAGTACCCAGTCAGTGATAAGCGCCCTCCCCTTGTCGGGGTAACATTGTGTCATGTTTGAAATGACTTTAGGTGCTACCGATGGCTAGCTACCGATGATCACTTCCCATTTGATCGCTCGTGCGTGCAGACTAGTGGCGCTGACTGTATTTGATTATAATAAATTCCTGAGAACTGTGAGTAGAAAAGATTATTCAATGTGAATGGGATTTCTCTAACTCAATTGACTTGATTCTAGAATACACGTTTTGTAATTCCAATTATCTCAAAATTGATTATAAAGGGAATTTTTTTTTTTTACAGAGTACAAATTTAACAAGATGCCTGAAAACAAACCATACCAAACCCCAGCGGACTTTATTGATCCTGGACAACCATCAAAGTGCACATGGCATTTACCTAAAAGTCCAGAGGAAGCGAAGGAGCAGCAGGACAGATCTCCCCATATAAAAAGGGATATGTAAGTATTTATTAATTAAAAACTGTCTAATAGATGCGGATATATGCAAAAAAAATTGCTGAATTGAGTTTGCGAGATGTGTGTGTATCATTTTTATCTACTAAAATTTTAAGACTCAAACCTCTAGTGTGCAAGTTACAAGTTGAAGTGTTAAGCCGTATCATAATATCGAACCAAATTAGGTTCGACAATTTTTAAGGGTGCATGAAAGTGGCCATAGCAGTTATGTATACTTTTTTAGAAAGAAATCGCGTGGGCAATCCTGTCAGAAAATAAGGTCTTTCTTAGCGTTTACTCAACCTTCTTGAACATGCCAATATACTGATCTTATATTGCCTTAGACAAGAAATAATCTCCCTTGGCTTCTCAAGCCAGCGAGCTGGGATTGAGAGACCCACTTGGCTGCAACGTTATTCCACTCTTTTGATGTTGCTAAGCTAGTAATCGATGTTTTTTTTAGATATTTGTACTACATATAGGTGCACATCTTAGTACAGCTCATAGAGCTATACCTAATACATACCACAGGTATGTATTTTCACCAACGGATTTATTAATTAATTTATTTTTTTTATGCTCTACTTTCTTGCTGCTCCAAGGATCAACGATTGGTTGAGTTCAACTTTGTGTTTCCAGCTAGGAGATTTAAGTCAAGTTGTTTTGCTAAACTCCTTAGCTCCCTTGAACTTGCAGTTGTAGGAGATGTCGATTACCTTAGCTGGTGGACAGCTAACCAAACTTATTTCAGGACTAATTGTCCTTGCCTGCTCGTTCAAACCCAAGTTGATGATCGATCGCTTTGAAATCGATCAAAATATGGCAAGATTCAGCTTGACATTCGTTTGACCAATTTTTAGGATTTACTATGTTGTAAATAGTCTATTAAGGATATTCCTGGCTCGTATTTATTAAGCAGCGATTGACAACAGCTTGGAGTATAAGCTGATTGAATTGCTTCTTCATACCGAATACAGCTTTAGATTTAGCTATGCGACAGCTAACGTCTGATTCGGTACCACCGTCAAGCTAAACTATACTATCACGAGGTAAGACTCGTGGATAAGGATCTTAATTTTAGCGGAGTTAATCCTCTATCCTACCAAGTTTGCCTCTGCCACGGAACTAGTTGTCATTTGATGCAGTTCCACGATTCTGTGCGATACGAAGCAAAAATCGTCATCATAGTCAAGGTGTGTAAGGTAGATTCTATGGGAAATCGGTCACTTCTTGTCGAAAGTGTGTTCTGCAAAACACCACTAATTACCATCAAAAAAGAGTAGCAGCGGCACTATGCAACCTTGCCGAACGCCGCTTCGGCTCCATAAGTCGTCCGACAACCTACTCCTACGCAGTACGTAACATTTCACACATTCATAATTTGTTCGGAATGTACCTCTTACGTGAGTCACACTATATATGTATGTAATTCTGTACGTACACTATCTGACGCTTTTTCAAAATCAATGAACAACAGGTCTAGCGGAAATCTATATGTAGATTGCTCTACGATGTGGTCAGTGCAGGAAGATCCAGAACGGAAAACTGCTTGTTCATCTGGTCTGGTGCACCCAAGATCATTCTGCATATTCTAGATAGGGTACAGAACCGCGCGTTAAAACTAATAGGTGATAGAGACATTGTGAACTCCATAGTCTCACTTGAACATCGTAGAAATGTCTCGTGTCTTTCCCTATTTTATCGCTTCTTTTATAAAAAAAAAAAAAAAAATGCTCCATCGAAATAGCCTGCTGCATTCCTCCCCTTCAAAACTTCACTCGCAATACGCGTCATGCTTCGAATGCACACCAGTTCACCCTCAAGCTCAACTTCGGACGTACTGTCAAATATTGGGATTCATTTATAAGCCGAACAACACGTTTGTGAAACGATCCACCAGCCTCTGTATTTCCTAATCATTACAACCTTCAAACATTCAAAGCCAGCGCAAACCGGCATCTCCTCTGTCTCTTTCCCCCCTTTTCCCATCCGCCCGTGCCCTGAGAACCAGTATAAGGGTATTAATAATCCCTTTGGCACGCGCAAATTATAAAAAAAAGAGTACTTTCTGGATGTTCTTTGATGCGTTCGAAGATTATGTTGGCTATTATTTTAGCAATTGCAGGCAGCACGCAAATGTCTGGCAGAGTTAATTTGCCTTTCTTTAGGAGCTTGATAAACATTCCTTTCTTCCATGTTTCGCTGTTCCAAACCTTCGCCACTAATGGAAGCAGTAGGTCTGCAGTTACTGTGGACGAAGATTTATAGAAGGAAGGCCGTTAAGTTCTACCACTTTGTAATTACGGCAATTGTTTCATTTTTACTGGGATGCATGATGCGAATGTATAATTTCGGACTTGGGACGCCTCTTGTCGCCCACTGGTATATGCCCGAAGGATCTGATGTGAAAAATCTTTAAACTTTTACCTGGATAATACCTCAATAACTTTTGCAAAATATTCGACCGCTTTTCTTGAAGATGGGAAATACAAAGCTGATATTTCAGTGATCGGGCATTCTTTCGTCTATCCCCACTTGATTGGCATCCTGCCTAAATATCGCTTTCATGCTTAGCAATCTCTTTTAGTAGACCATCAGAACCAATGCCCTTGCTACTTGTCTGCTTTCCTTATATATATACTAACCTCTTTTCTAGTTAGTGCGGGTCCACTTCTTCACTGACTGAATGACGGAGATTACGCTCTTCCTCATGTCTATTACGCGGGAAGTTCTTTCTATATTTCTTGTCCTTCCTTCTCCTCCTCCTAACGTGACAAACTTCATTCGATGCTCTTGATGTCAGCAAATAGTTGATTCTACTCGTATATTTGTGACAAGTGATCTTCGTGTGAAAGATCATAAATCTGCAACGCTCATTATTTTATCCGGACAGATAAGTCCGCTGAAAAATCACGACATTGGTGGTCATACTTGGCCTCTAGTTATGTTCACCTTCTCAAGAACGCGGACAAGGAAATTACTAGAAGGAGCTAAAAATAAAAAAGTTTATGATAATTTGCTCATCATTTACCACGTATGGGGCTCGCGCCACACGAAACTAACGATTAAATTCTAATCAAAGCTTGTCAAAACAAACATAAGTACGTTGTTAAAAAATAGATTAGCCACCAAGAAAGACCGCGATAAAATTTACCACTTGATAAGAAGACATTGAAGTGTCCAAAAATTGGGCTAATTTTTAGAAAAAAAGAGTGGTTTTCTTTTTTTTATTTGATAAGGGTCACGTAAACAAGTTCAGGAGTAATAGACCCCCTAGTGCTGTTCGATAGCAATTTAAAGGCTCTTACGTCAGTGGCTACTGCTTAATATAATTTTTTATTTTTTTTTGCCTTGAATTCTTATCGGTAGAAGGTTTGTAGCGAGACCGTCCCAGAAGAGGCATACCAGTAACCATGATGTACAAATCCTATGGTTCTTGAGAGATCAATCAATCTTTGACATCAAGGCTTTCGGTAAAGCTTTTACCAACCATGATGCTGAATTATGCATTACCCATCGTCATCAAAGGTGGGCGAGCTTGGCAGAGATACGAAACCTAGACATGGCTCTATATTGGTCGTCCTAAGCGGATTTGAATATCTATCTATACTTTCTCAGCTCTACGTTAAAATCGCCATGCTTTCAGAACCTATGTTTGGTGCTCATATAAGGCTTATGTTGGTCTTGATGAGTGTTGTCATCAGGCAATTGCTCACATGCGGGAAATACAAGATTTCTTGCCTAGCTGTGCCTCTAATGCCAAATTCATATCCAAACAGACTTTGCTTCTGTTATCTTTAGCAATCTCCGTGGTAGATATCGCTTTTTTCATCTTCAGTTTGGTCAGCACATACCATTAATGGTGACAATATCTAATTTGCATATATGTACAGATTGTTCGGCTACACATCGTCTGTTTCATTCCCCAGCGTCGTCCACAGTTATAGCATCCTTACCGTCACGGCTCCCCCCTCATCCTAGAATGAGCAGCCGGATACCATCAGCAACCGTCGATGTCAATAACTTTTCCGACGCCCTGACTCTTTCTTAAAAATCTTTATAGATCTCAGCTCTGAGCATGTCAAAGTATCTAATATAAAGTCTCTTAAATATGGACCCCATCATTGATTCCAAAAACAGAATTCTTCCATAACGGGGGGCTTTCGTTGGACTTCTGAGATATATTGTTCACCCATAATTCAGGTTGACAAGAGATACTTCATTCAGCTTCATACGTACATATGTGCTGAAGAAAATCCTTAATCAATTTAATTAGCAAATTCTACTCACTATCTAAAGATAAAACTAGAATTTGTAGATAGAACATCCAGTGTAGGCTACCAAGTCTTACTGATCTATTTTTATTTATTTATTTATTTTTTTTTTTTTTGTGAATCGAAAACATAAACTGCTTTGCAACAAGTTTAGCCCACAACCATGCTTACCTCTCTCGAATCGACAATACTTTCATGCAGTCTAAATAATTTTACTTTTTTCGTCCAAATTCAGTGCTCATCGGACGAAAATTACTTCTGACATTCTTAACGTCATAGGATGCACACCTATGGTCCGCTTGAACTCCATTCCCCAAGCAGAGGGCATCAAATGCGAGATGTGTAAGTACCTAGCCTTGGCCCCAAAAGCCCTTTAATTATATTTTATAAACCGTTTCAGATGCTAAATGCGAATATCTCAACCCGGGTGGATCTGTTAAGGATCGCATCGGATTCCGTATGGTCCAAGACGCCGAAGAGAAGGGTCTCCTTAGGCCAGGATTTACTGTTATCGAACCCACCTCTGGAAATACTGGAATCGGTCTTGCGATGGCATGCGCTGTCAAGGGCTACAAATGCATCATTGTAATGCCGGAGAAAATGTCCAACGAAAAAGTGTACGCCTTGCGTACACTAGGCGCTAAAATTATTCGCACACCAACTGAAGCGCCCTACGATTCCCCCGAAGGTCTAATCTGTGTTTCTCAGCGTCTTGCAAAAGAGATTCCAAACTCAATCGTCTTGGATCAGTACCGCAATCCAGGCAATCCATTGGCTCATTACGATGGAACTGGGGCCGAAATTCTCTGGCAATTGGACAATAAAGTCGACATGGTTGTTTTGGGTGCTGGAACCGGGGGTACTGTTACTGGCGTCGGTCGAAAAATCAGAGAAGCAGTACCTTCTTGCGAAATTGTTGCCGTTGATCCCTATGGATCCGTTTTGGCACATCCTCATCATTTGAATGAATCCGATGTACAACTCTATGAAGTCGAAGGTATCGGGTATGACTTTGTGCCAACTGTTTTGGATCGTTCAATAGTCAACACGTGGGTAAAGGCGGACGATAAAGAAAGCTTCCAGCTGGCGCGACGACTTAACAAAGAAGAAGGGTTGCTCTGTGGTGGTAGCAGCGGTACAGCATTGGCTGGGGCGCTAAAAGCGGCCCAAAAACTAAAGGAAGGTCAGCGTTGTGTAATTTTGCTGCCCGATAGTATTCGCAATTACATGACTAAATTTGTCTCTGACAATTGGATGGAGGCGAGAAACTTCAAGGAAGTTGTTAACGAGCACCAACATTGGTGGTGGAATCATAAGATCTCAGAATTGAAACTGGCTGAGCCAGTTACTATTGACTCATCAGTCACAGTTCAGGAGGCTATCGCTGTACTTAAGAGGAATAACATACATCAAACACCAGTTGTGGATAAAGACAATGGGTAAGGAGCCTTTACAAATCAGTGACTATGCAAATGTGACTAAGTTTTTGCCTCTGTATTTCTTAGATCAATCTTGGGTGTGGTTACTCAAGAAAATCTTATTAGCCAGATTGTCAGCATGAACCGGAAGAATACGGATCCAGCACTGAAGGCCGCGAATAAGAAACCAATTAAAGTGACTTCGAATGCCATTTTAGGCAAAGTAGCACGTGTGCTTGAGGTTGAAACATTGGTTCTCATCGTTGATAAGGTCGATGGGAGAGATGTGGTGAAGGGAGTCGCGACAAAATTGGATGTTTTGAACTTTATATCACAAGATCCCATTAACACCAGCAATGGCACTAATGGCACCACTGAAACCAATGGATCAATTGAAAAGCTGATGAGGAAGGTCGTGTTGTAGACTGGAATGGTACGCGGCACTTGATGACAATGATGATTTTGGAATGCATTTTAGTTAAAATATATACATAGGTATATTTTAATCAAATTATACACTTTTTAATCAAAATATATACTTAAATATATACATATATATACACTTACACCTAAAAATGCTTGTGTTTATACCTTCTTATAATAAGTTTGGGCCTGGAAGTCGTTGGTATTTGGCATTCAATTTCAATTCATTTAATTTTTTGTTTTATTTGATTTGCATCATCAAGACCTACAGTACAAATGCATATAATATTAAAAATTAAAAAAAAAAGAGCACGAAATTTAAACAATTTAAGCTAAAATTTAGCACTCAAAATTAATATAAATAAATTAATAAAAAAAAGATTGTTTGCAATTACTGGTACATAAAGAAGAGGAAACGTATTCAAAGTAGATACAGAAAAGAATTTGGACAAAGATAATATACTTAATTGTATGTTTGTAAGGAAAAGTGTATGTTGATTGCATTTTTTAAATTAAAAATACTCTTATGTGGAAAGGCAGTGGGCGCCCGTAGCGTAAGTGATAAGTGTGTCGGATCACTGCGCGTGAGGTTCCGAGTTCGAATCCCAGAAAACACCAAAAAGTTTTTTCACGGTCCCACCTCTCGCGAGCGTCTGACAAACATCCGAGAGTATTGTTGTCTCGAAAAAGCTTCTCAAATCGCCGCTCGGATACGGCACTAAGCTGTAGATCCCTTCCATTAGTGTGAGAAATATAATGCACGCAACATGAGTGGTTGCGAGAAGCTAGGCTCTGGCACTTAAAGAGCTGTAGTGCCAAATATTTATTTATTTTTTTATGTGGAAAGGCAAGTTTAAATAGTTATTGCCCACTGGAGTTAGGGAAGGCTTTCATTGAACGAATAAATTGTAATTTATCAAACAAGCGTCTTGGAGATTTACTTAGTATGATTTAATGTAAAAATATACTATTCCTGGCGTTGATGCGGACACATACTTATGGCTTGCGTTGAGTCACGCAGTCGAGGCTACTATTGTACATACAACTTCAGTATATGTTATAATAAGTATAATCAGAGTTCTTATAAGCATCCATCTAGTTTCAGTTTCAGTGCAGGTAAATCTAGCATTTAACCAAAGTTTGTAAGCTCCACTAACGACAATATTAGTATGATCACATCCAGACAAGTTGCGATTTATTCTAAATTCGCGACTGGTAACAGAATCTACAGGTTTGCTACCAGATAGCCGTAGATAAAGTACGAGATTCTTCAACATTCTATTTGATATATATATGAAATAAATTTAAAAGCAGTCCATTCACAAGCTAGCTGGTTATGAATTTTAAACAAATCCTCATTTAACGGAGAAGAAAGTTCTACCATACTACTCATAGGACAGAATAAGTATATCTGAACATCGTCCACAAGTGTGCTGAGGAATGTTTGCAAACAGAGTAAATAATTAATGAACCTGCAAAACAAAATAAGTCTCAAAACTAAACACTGAAGAACACACACATTATCAGCTTTTTGTGAGTGTCAGAAAGAAAGCTTCTTAATAAACATACAGAATGGCTACAATCCAAATGAAAAGGATACCATATCCCTTATTACTTAACCACACCCTATTAAAGTAGGTGTGGAGTTGTGAAATAAAAACTTTCTATTAATATGCACCTACGGATCTTTATTGACTTCTCAA
Organism: Brachypalpus laphriformis; assembly: GCA_945910035.1. NCBI lineage: Eukaryota > Metazoa > Arthropoda > Insecta > Diptera > Syrphidae > Brachypalpus > Brachypalpus laphriformis. The sequence goes on from OX246753.1 coordinate 45,497,958, forward strand.
AAGTGTCACTAAAATTGGTTTTTTTTTTTAAGAAAAAGCAGCGAAAAGTGAACGTTGCCCTTTATAATGTGTAAACGTCGACATCAGCAAAAGGGGTGAGCCTATTTTCGACTTTATCCTCTCAACTAATCTGGTAGTATGTAATAAGGGTAATCATCCTACTTTTCATAACAGAAATAGAAAGGAAGTTCTGGACCTAAACTTAATTAGCAACAATGGTTACGGTTGAAAATTAGAGACTATCGTCTAAAAACTCTTTTTCAAACCAATTTAGAATTATCTTTTCAATTGAAATCTACCCTAATAAGCAGAGATCCTTCAGAAACCCCACAAAGACTAACTGGACAGAATACACTAAATGGACCAGCCAGTGGTGACCTCATCCTATGGGTGAAACTCTTCCTAACTGCTGTTTAGCTCATAACTGTAAAAATTAATAAAGCTTATAATAAATTCTGTTCCATCGCTCGTAATCGGAAACCCACTAACGCCACTTTGTGGCGAACTAAAAAAACAGAGGTCTGGAGACTACACAATAAAGCAAGGACAAGTAAGCTAAAGGTAGACTGGACCTCAACAGAGAAATGTTAACACCTATAAATATGCAACAATTTTTTCCATCCGTCGGTTACTATCGTCCAAACGATGGTCGTCTGAAAAGTTACGTGATTTGCCTTCTGGTTCTCAACACGGGCGGATGAGAAAAGGGGGGAAAGAGACAGAGGAGGTGAAGGTTTGCGTTGGCTTTAAATGTTTGAAGGTTGTAATGATTAGGAAATACGGAGACTGGTAGATCCTTTCACAATAGTGTTGTTCGGCTTATAAACGAATCCCTATATTTGACATTACCTACGTCCGAAGTACCATTCAAGGATAATGGTTGAGGGACTTGGTTTCGCCTGAGAGACAGAAGACAGCGTTGTGTTTTAGATCATTATCCATAGCCAACTACGAGTTTAGATCGGTGTCGATTACTACGTTTACATGGCGAATGATGATAGTTTTACTTGTCAATGTGGTTATAACACAAATAATAAATCTATACAGATGTCTCATTCATATGGTAAGGAATGAGAAATCCACTGAAAACAGAAAGCTTCTTAAAAAGGAACAACAATCTATTTTTTTTTTTTTTTCCTCTTTTCTCACTCCGTCATGTCACACGGAGTGTGACTTTTGCTTTTATTTTAACTTACTGGTGCGACTGCGGAGTGCTGATGCCGGCACGGTGACTAGGATGGATATCGTTTATTAATTAATTAAATAATTAATTAATTGCCTGTGATTGTAGTTTAAAAGAAACGCATTTGCAATAACAAACCTTTTTCTTTGAAGAGTTTTCGGCACTTCAAATTCATAAAATCATTATGTCTCTTTAAACAATTGATTCATCTTCTTTTGACCAGATCTCCAGCTTTGTTTTGAAGCAAATTCCTTTTCACATTGCAGATGTCTTCAGCTTCATTTTTAATCTCTGCGTTAAGCGGGGAAGTTTTCCGGAAGCACTGAAAACAGCGGTTGTGATACCACTCCATAAAATGCCGTTCTATTTCCCTTATGCCAGAGTCTAGTTTAATCTTTTAGACAGGACGGTTTTTTTTTCAGTGATTGCTGGTTTAGTTTTAGGAGTGCCTGATCTACAGATGGTGCTTTACTTAAATTAAATTATGAAATATACCATATAATAGTGTAAATGCATCTAAGATCGTAATCTGTGATAGTAATTTTGGTATTAGTAATACAATCTGCGATACAATGGATTCTCTGATACGGGGAAATGCCTTCATCTTGATTTTTGGGTGAGTCAACTATACGAATAAAAAAAAAAATATTTGGCACAACAGCTCTTCAAGTGCCACGGCCTAGCTTCTCGCAATCACTCATGTTGTGTGCGTTATATTTCTCACACGAATGGAAGGGACCTACAGTTTAGTGCCGTATCCGAAAGGCAATTTGTTTTGAGAAGCTTTTTCGAGACAACAATACTCTCGGATGTTTGTCAGACGCTCGCGAGAGCTCGGACCGTGAAAAAACTTGTTGGTGTTTTCTGGGATTCGAACTTGGAACCTCACGCGCAGTGATCCGACACACTAACCACTTACCCCACGGCGCCCACATACAACTATACGAAAAGTAAAGAATCATTCGACCAGTTTAAGGGGACTATTATGGGACATATTGTCGTTCCTGAATCTAACGAAAACTCCAATGAATCTGTATATTTATTATACCTAATGTATATTTATTATAACTATGAAAGTAAAAACTGTCAGTGGAATTTCTCGAATACGAGATTTTCTCGAATAAGCTCAGTCCAAACAACTTCATACTATACTCAATGCCACTACTAAATTCAAGAAAATCTCGAATACGGTATACGGGAAAAATAGCTCCGTGTGAACGTAGGCTTAGGGGTGGCGCTTGGAAAGCATAGCCGGGGAAACTGTTCTTCGAAAGTACTTTGCAATACTGCCGCCACCTCTGCAGAATTTTGTCGTCATCCACAAGAAGCTGGCCATGAGCATTGTTAGGTTAGGTTAGGTTAGGTTGAAGTGGCTGCCAGCTGAGAATCGCCAACACACTTAGACCAATAATAGGTCCATTGTGATACCACATGGATCATGGGAGAAATTTCTCCTACCTACTCGTTAAACCATTTTGAGCTTCTTATGAAGCGTAGGAGGCTTTAAATATCGGTGCTTTTCAGGTCGCCTATGTCGTTGTAATAGGGGGCTCCTAGGTGAAGCTTCCTTCTATGGGAGAGAGCTGGTTAGAGACAAAGAAGGTGAGGAATAGTTTCTTCCTCTTCTTCATCCATGCAGCTTCTACAAAAGTCGTTCGCAAAAACGCCTAGCCTTGTGGCATGCTTGCCTATTAGACAGTGTCCAGTGATGGCACCTACTAAAGCGACGATGTGCAATATGTTGAGAGAAATCAAATTCTTAGAAAGTTTTAGATCCAGCTTCGGCCAAATTTGTTTTGTCGCTAGACATGTGGGTCCACTTGTCCACCTAAAGTTCGTACTCTCGATAGCATGCAGCGTAAATTTGAGTTTGCAGGTAGCGATTGGTATACCTAAGGAGCCTTTGTCCGACAGGATGGATGGGTAGTTGTTCCTATTCTGGCGAGTTCGTCGGCCTTACAATTCCCTGGAATGTCCCTATGTCCCGGCACCCAACACAGGTGAATATTGAACTGCTCAGCCATCTCCACGAGAGACGAGCGGCAGTCTAGAGCTACTAAGGAATTTATAGAGGTCGATTCCAAGGATTTGATTGCTGCTTGGCTGTCTGAAAAGATGCGGATATTTTTAGCAGATATCACGTTTTTCTTAAGCCAAGACAAGACTTCTTTAAATTTCCAAAATTGCCAAAATTTCCGCCTGGAACACGCTACAATGATTTGGAAGACGAAAGGAGAGCTTAAGATTAAGCTTGTCAGAGAAAACACCTCCACCAACCCCGTCCTTAGATTTTGAGCCGTCAGTGTAGAAGTGGATTAACCCATCTCCTAAAAATGTATCATCATTCCAGAGCGATCTGGAGGGGATGGTGACGAGGAAGTTCTTGTCAAAATTTGGACGTGGGATGGTGTAGTCCGTGTTTTCGGGAGAGATTTTGAGTTTATTCAAAATGGAAGCGTGGCCAAAGTGTCTTCTTGACCACTGTTGGGTAGCATTGAGGCGGACGGCTGCATTCGCTGCCATTTGCTTGCTAAATATATCGAGGGGTACCAGATGAAACAAAATGTCCAGTGCCGCAGAAGGGGTTGAACGTAGTGCTCCGCCTATGCACAGACAAGCTGTGCACTGGACCTTACTTAGATAATCGCGATTTATAGCTTTTTTTAATGACCAAGATGTAGAGCCAGTGAGGGATTCGGGGTTATAAACCCCATCTATTTCCAATAGCTTTTTTGCAAGAGAAAAGTGCTACTGTAGCTTTCTTTACTCTTTCTTGAATATTAGGTTTCCAGCTTAATTTCTTATCCAGGATGAGACCCAAATATTTTGCTGTGTCAGAGAAAGTTAAGCTGATACCATTTAGAGAAGGAGGGTCGACTAACGGAATTTTATATTTCCTGGAGAAGAGTATAAGTTCAGTTTTGTGGGGGTTTACAGCCAACCACACCGAACTGTCCATCTAGTGAGCTTGTTTAAAGCGTTTTGTAGAAGTTCTTTTAAAATATTTAGGTGCTTTCCTGAGACAGCCAAAGCAACTTCGTCTGCATAAGCGATCGCCGTGCATCCCTCGCCTTCCATGATTATCAATAGTTCATTGATCACCAAGTTCTACAAAAGGGGGGATAGAACACCACCTTGCGGAGTGCCTCTACTGACAGACCTTCTGGTAGACGTCCCACTCAGCTTAGAGTTGATAATCCGACCATTAAGCAGTAGATTAATCAGTTCGTAAAGTGAGCTGTCGACCTTCAGGTCTGAAAGTGCATCTGCTATCACTGATACATTGACATTGTTGAAAGCGCCTTCTATATCCAGAAAGGCAACCATTGTATACTCCTTATGAAACAGGGAATATTCAATTTTACGCACCAGTGAGTGTAATGCCGTCTCCACCGTGTAATTGGATTTGAAGAGAGAATTTTCCTCAGCCTAGATGCCTCAGAGGCTTCTTCTATTTTACCACAGAAGAGTCTCCAAGAATTACGTTTGGCTTTCCTTAATTCTTTTCTGTATATGTTTAGGGATGCCTTGTACAAGTCCCAATCTAACGCGTCTCTCGTACTTTTGGCATTATTAAAAAGTTTTCTACAATTATTTCTTAAAGGACCTAAACCGGCAATCCACCAATGCGGCTTCTTCTTGCCCCTGGGTTGTATCAAGGGGCATGAAGTAGTCATCGCTATATTTAAGGCTGAGGTTAAGTTCTGAACCATGCGATCAAGTTCTTGGGGGTTGCACGCGGGATTAAGGTGATCTGAGGTAACTAAGTTGCTTAAAGTTGACCTGTACTTGAGCCAATCAATTTTGCGGTAGTTCCTAAAAACTGGAGGTCTAATAGAATCATGTATAGCAAAAATTGGAGATACCTGTGATCCGAGAAAGATGGTTCGCTTGACACCTTCCAATTCTTGATGCGGTGGACGATGCTATTGGAGGCAAAGGTGATGTCCAATACTTCTTGCCTGTTTCTGGTGATAAAAGTGGGATCGTTACCTATGTTGCACAAAATAAGGTTTGTACTTAGAATAAAATCAAAAAGTAGCTCACCTCTTTTGTTGATATAGGAACTGTCCCATACAGTATGGTGAGCGTTAGCATCACATCCAATAATGAGACCAGTCCTTTGCCTCCCCGCATCCGCGATCAGTCTTTCCAGGTTATCCCCAAAAAGAGAGTCCATATTGTCATGGGCGAGATACGCCGACACCAAAAAGTAGGAGCCACTGGGTGTATCTATTTTCGCTGCGGTTATATCTTGATCGCTGTAGGGAGTAAAGTTATATTTGGGTTACTTTTTACCAGTATACACGCTCTGGGTTTACCTTCGTCGCGCACATACAGGGTGTAGTAGTTAGGAGTCTTGAGTCCACGTATCGAATTGTCTACAACCGAAGGTTCCTGGACCAAGAATATATCTTCCCTGTCCTTTGAAAGACGGAGAAGAAGGCCGGCAGAAGCCGTAATGGAGTGGTGGAGGTTAATCTGAACTAACTGCAGCATGAGCGCTACAATCAGGCAGAGGAACCTGCACCACTGTGATATTCAGGGCTTCCAAGTCTGAGGACGATTCCAACAATTCGTCCTCACTCAAAAGCAATGGATGCATTATTTCAAAATGTTCATCCGTCTCCACGTCAGACAATTTGTCTTCATCGACAAAAGACGGATTTATAGGGAGCGACGCTTGAGAGTCTTCACTATCCAAGGAAGGGAAAGGTATAGACTTGGGTTCGTTAATTGCAGGAGTGGGGTCCGAGGGATGAGGGGCAATTGCCCAAATCAGACTCTTCGTCCTTTTTGTAGACCTTGATGGTAATAGGGTCAAAGCCGTAGTAGGCGACACCACTAGTCTTCGCCAGAGGAGCAAGAGATTCCTTATTGATGACAATAAGTGCACATCTGTACAGACCTCTTGGCTCGTCCAGCTAAGCGACCTTCCAGTTGTACTTCGGACTTGCGGGATTCGAAGGATCGTGTCCGGGTTGGAGGGTTCGGTTGGGATCCAGGTGCGAGTTCTCGGTCTACTCGGGATATCTTCCCTCGCAACAACCTCGAGCTTAGCACCTGGCCATACCTCCCCTAATTTGCCTATAGCAAGTTTATGTAGGTCGTATGACCTCTGATCTTCGCATGCGATTAGTTTAACATGGCCCTTGCCATCCGCCATCGCAGCTAGGAGGAGGACCTGGGTTCTCCTTCATTATGTCCAGGAACACTGAAAGTATCCGTGAAAGAACCAACTTCCATTTGTCAGCGGCGATTGATCCGTCCGCATCGCTTTTGTCTATGACCGCCAGCACTAATTTGTCCTTAAGGACATCGCTGTAGGACTTCGATACAACGTTGGATAGCCTGGAAGAGGTACTGGTGTTGTGTACCTTGGCTCTTTTCGGCTCCGACATGGATTCCTCCAACGATCGCTGCCGCTTTGACGTGGAGTCGCAGCTAGTCCCAGCTTTGTCTTCGCTGGCGATCTTCTTAGCCCATTCTACACGGGCGTTCACCTTTTCGGCTCTTTTGGGCTCCATGCGGCTATTGGTAGTAATCGGACAATGTGAAGCCACAGTCTTCCCACTAGCCAGCTCTACCGGAAGACAGCTTGAGCGCCGTGCTACCGTCCGGTTAAAAATGGGGACCGGACTTAATAGTTGTCTTTTGTTTTGTTTTATTTTTTGAGTTCATATTTGTTCCCACGAATAGCGGAGAAAGGGATGTCAGTCTGTGCAGAGATCCGCAATAAACAGATAAGGCTAGCTAATCTGGAGGTCGCCAGGTATCCGAATACTCCATTCGCGACAGAGCTATTTTTGGGATGGGCTCCCAGCCAGGTTGATCCTCGGCACGGGTCGTATGACACCTTGATCCAGCCCACCGAAGGGGAGAAGGGAAAAAAAAGGATGAGAAAGGAAGGGTTGGGGGCGACTGCATCTTGGTTTCGAATCTCATCTAGGGAATAAATCCCAAGAGTCTTTGACCTCTGCTAGGCCCTTACACCACGACGAGGTGTGCAGTCACGTAAGGGATGAGCATTGTTAATAATATCCCTATTATTAGGGGGACACTTTGACCAAGCCTTGAAAGGCGCCTTCTTCTTATTTATAACGCCGTTAGCTTCATAACTCCACCACCATGTTTCTTTGGCGTGTTGATGATGGTCTTTTGAAGCTCCTAGCAGTGATTTGGCCTTCTTTAAGCGAGTTCGGTGTAGGGGATACCACATATTTCGTGCTCTGCAATCCTCATTTTTAGCTCCGCTTATGGTTTGAGAGAGGTAAATTTTCATCACGAAAACAAAAACCTCGCCTTTTTCTTTTTCCATAAAAATTTCTTTTAGCAGGAGATGGTGTTGCTGAGCGATCGTCTCTCCTAGGATTCACTTTGCAATCTTTTACCCGAAGCTTCATGAAACTGGCTGTTCGCATTCGTGCCGAATATTCTCCTTAAGGGCTGCGATTGTCTGAGGCTTGTTGGCATAAACCCGCGACTTCAAGTAGCCCCAAAGAAATCTGGGATGGTTAAATCAGGCGATCTTGCTGGCCATGCCAAATCGCCAAAACGGGGGATTACGCGACCAGAAAACGCTTCCTTCACAATATCCATTGTGGCTCGTGCTGTGTGTGCGGGTGCACCGTCTTGTTGAAACCACATGTTGACCAAGCCCCGCTCATCCAATTCCGGCAGTCGTTTATCATGACCCTGTAGCGTTCGCCAGTAATAGTGACCGTATTGCCGATGGCGTCCTCAAAAAAATACGGCCCAATCAGTCCTCCGCGTGAACGCCGCATCACACAGTGGCTTTGAGTGGATGTAATGGCTCTTCGTGCATCACACGCGGATTTTCAGTTCCCCAGAAACGAAGATTTTGCTTATCGACACAAAGTCGTCCTCTTCGTTGTTGAGATTGAGGATGGCTTGACAGTAATTCACACGCGATTGACGGTCAGGAGGCATTAACCGATGCACTGTTTGCACTATGCACGGGAACAAGTGTAAGTCTTTCACTAAAATTCGCTGTAGGGTCCGTCTGGTGATGCCCAATTGTGTGGCCCGTCGTCTGGTTGATGTTTCTTCGTCCTCAGCGACATCGGCGGCCACAGCCGCGATATTCTCGGCCGAACGACCAGTCCGGTAGCGGCCACGCCCTGCATGGTCCCTGTGGTTGCAGTCTGTTCGGATCGAGTAGCTAAGCGCCGGAATGTTTGCCCAGTTGACGCGATACGATTAGGAAATCGACGACACCGAGCGATTATTGGTCAAAAAAAATCGACACAATTATTCAACGCTCTTGCGGAGTATAGCGCTCCATTGCTTCTCTGTGTGTATACTGCAGCTGTCTAGTTCACAAATGTCAAATATGATTGACGTACGACGCCATTTGCAAAAATTGTAACATCTTCCGATAGGGTGATTAATTTTGCGCCACCTTGTAGCAAATAAAACACAAATCCAATTAAATTTTGTTTTTTTTAATACTTTTTAGTTTCTTCTATCATCTAATCGGCATTTTCAAATAAAGAAAACCTTATATCCGATCGTGTTTCCATTTCTTTTTTTCAAAAAAAAAAAAACATTAGTACTAAATAGAGAAAATATAAAATTTTAAGAGAGATTATTACGTAACTCGCCTGTTGGAACGTTTTTGAGAGAATGGCTTCGAAGCAGTAAAGCATAAGAACGAGAGAGATAACTAAAAACACATATTATATAAACATATCGCATACAAATTCTTTTAAATACTAGATTAAAAATAAAAATTTGTTAACTAAACTGGGTGTGTTGATAAAACAATGCGGTTGGGTGAATGTGAAGTATTTAAGAGGAGCACACTCTGGACTATAGTTAAACTCCACGATTCCGCAGATCTTTCACTTTGTAGATCCGCACCAACCAATGCTCTGTCGTGTACGCCTCCTCCAGGACGTCCAATTCGAAGTCCTTGTTACCGATTTCAGCAGCTCGTACTCGATCATAACCAGCGGGCTTACCACCTTCTGTGTACACTTGGCCAAAGCGATAGTAACACATTTTGTACATCAAGCAGTTGAGTAATGTTGGTGAGCCTTCTTTATCCACGCGGAACTCGCCATTTGCAGCGTAGTAATCTTTCTCTTTGATGTGCGCTCCCCGGTCAGTGCTGCCTCCAATGCGCACCATCCAAAGAAACTTATTAATGTCATCGGAGGAGTATCCTGTCAGCCCACCAAATATCACTAAGACGTAGTCTACGTCTAGCTCACGCATGATTTCGTATGCTTTCTCTTCTGATGAAGCCATTGCCTGACCCACCCGGGAGATATGGGTGTTGTTCCACGTGTTGTTGTCGACGAGGATAGTTCGATTGGCCATCGCTGTTATTTGATAGCCATAATCCCACCAGGACATTATGCGAGCGTCCTGCAAAGAAGCAATATCACACAAATAAGTGGAAGGTCGAGGCAAAGAATGAAAAGTGGATGAGAGTTGTAATGTATGTACATATGTTCAGAATAAAGCTATAGTCATCGGGGGTCATGCCCACTTATACTCTTCCTATCAAGAATTCAGTGTTTTCATCATTTTAAACGAAAAAGAGCCTCTTCTTCAAAAGTGGATTACTAACCTCAGGAGTATTCATCTGCAGCCAGTAGTAGGCCTCTCGGAAATCGTCAAAGATAATCCTTCCACCGTCATGGGACCTCGCACTCAGCACGATACTTGGTGAACTGTACGCCTCAGATGTAACCCACGTGCAATGGAATGTATAGGTAATCAACATCAATGTGAGAATAGACACGAAACCGATTGCAACTTCTTTTTTCACAGCAGTTTGTTGTTCCAACTTTTTGTGATGTCGTTTGGTGTGTTCCACTGGTTTCGTGGCAATAGAGTCAACACATTTGATATACTTCGAGAGCAAATGTGAGATGGCAATGCCTGAGAGAACGCACATAACTGGGGCAAGCACTAACATCAAACGAACCATTACGCCCTGTTCAAAGCAATAGACATATAATTTAATTTAAGCTTTTACGACTTTAGGAATGCGCATACTTACAGCAAAATAAATACTCGTAACACCATAGAGAATGATAAAGATGTTCGAGTCGGTCAATTTGGAGAAGCAGAAATACAATCCAGCTGGGAAGAGGAATACGAGGATCTGAAAATATAGAATAACGTGAAATTAGCATTATAGAGAAGTACCTCGATTGTTTCAGTGATTTGGGAATCAGCGATCAAAGTGTATGTGATCATTGTGATAAACGAAGGGGAAATTATTCATCTCAACCCCTTGTTTATGGACATTAACTCGCACTCTTTATGAATAGTTTTCATCAGTTAATTTTTGCTGGAACGTGGAATGATACTGGACTATTTCGCTGTCAGACATAAAGCATATATAAATGAAACTTAATGAAACACAGACGAATTGTGCTTTGAATTCCGTCCAACAACCCGATTATTTAACCCTTTGCGGACGAAATACACTTTTGTGAAAAAATTAAGTCTTTATTTGATATTTAGTAGAAAATAGACTTATAAAACTAAAAATTATTTTAAAAAATTTCTTTTTAACGGTTTTGAACAAAATAGGTGGGTTCACTATGATAGTGGTTTCAGCTTTTGATCACCAGGCTGCCAGAAGAAATGTGTATGTGGAATGTGGTTCCAGACTGAGCTCCAAAGGGTTAAAAACTACCACTACCAACTAACAAACCAGCTATAGAAAAGAGAAAAAGACTAAGGCCATTTTCGAAAACGTCATCTGCGTCAAAAATGCAATTGCAGCATGTTCTTAAACGCGAACTGCAAAAGTCAACTGTTCGAAAATACAAATACGACTTTTAACTGTATAAGCATTGTGTTCGATAATGTAGTTTGCTGAAGTCACATGTTCGAAAACATCATCTGCAGCGCAGCTGTGCAGTAAAAGATTCGAGGTGATCGCCAAAAATTGCAAACTTGCCTCTCGCTGCCTCATCAAAACAGATTATGTGCGCTACAATCTCCCCTTGTATTGCTTCGTTGGATCTGTCAAGTCGCAGCACTAAAGTTGGTTATCGTCGCGCCGGGGCAAAAAGTAAATTTCGCTATACATTTCCTACGGGATCCATTTTGCTTGGCTTTACTTTTTGTTCGAAAACGCCAAATGCGCTTGCAAAAAAAATGATTTGGTGTTCATCAAAAACCATTTGCGCAAGCGAGACGATTGCATATTTGACGATTGCAACTTTTGCGTCATAAAATGACGATCAACTGTCACGGTCAAATTGACTTTGATTTGACGTTTTCGAAAACGGCCTAACGCTGTGTCCAGCGTAAGCACGGGCAATGCGGTGCGTGCGTTGCGGTGCGATTAATGCGGGCAAATTTCAAAATCAAACTGATGTTGGGATATGTAGATGTCCAACGTAAGCACGATATTGCGGCCAACACGTGCGTTGCGACGTCCCCGCATCGCACGCATTGTTTGAACATCAAACTGGTTTGATTTTGCCCGCAGTATCGTGCGGAGAAGCAATAGAAATTGAGGTACTTATATCGGAAGTCCAAAAAAAAAATGTGCTGTGGAATAAAATAACTTCGCCATGGTGTAAGGATAACAAGTATCATGTATGCTTTTTAAAATACTGTCAAAAGCTTTTTTCGTCATTCTTATATACTGTCGAAATGCAGTTCGTTTATCCGCTCACAATTGCGGATTCTTTTGATATATTGCTTGAGTTTTTTCTCTATTTCGTTTCTTTCTACAATTTCTTAATATTTTTAGTTTTAAGAAATTGTCTTAAAACTAACGCTAGACATAGCGTAAATACGGGCACGGGCTATGCGTGCGATGCGGTGTCCGCACGCACCGCATTAGTTTGCGGGGAATGCGGAGGTGTCCAAATACAACACGATACGTGCGTTCTGCGGCTTGCGTTGACAGCTACTGTTCCAATTCAGTGTGAACTGGATTCGGTTTCGGCGCGGAAGATTTCATTAATGGAAGACAGTTTCTTAAAACTAAGAATATTAAGAAATTGTAGAAAGAAACGAAATAGAGAAAAAACTCATGCAATATATCAAGAGAATCCGCAATTGCGAGCGGATAAACGAACTGCATTTCGACTGTATACAAGAATGACGAAAAAAGCGTTTGACAGTATTTTAAAAAGCATACATGATACTTGTTATCCTTACACCATGGCGAAGTTATTTATTCCACAGCACATTTCTTTTTTGGACTTCCGATATTAGTACCTCAATTTCTATTGCTTTTCCGCACGATACTGCGGGCAAAATCAAACCAGTTTGATTTTCAAACAATGCGTGCGATGCGGGGACGTCGCAACGCACGTGTTGGCCGCAATATCGTGCTTACGTTGGACATCTACATATCCCAACATCAGCGTGATTTTGAAATCTGCCGCATTAATCGCACCGCAACGCACGCACCGCATTGCCCGTGCTTACGCTGGACACAGCGTAAGGCTAACTCAGCCCGAACCTGGTTTTATAGCTGCGTTCGTATCATACTGGGATTTCTACCGTACAATGGGATTTTGCGGTTCGACGATTCGGCTAATACGATACTAACAAAATGAGCCAGATTAGTGACTACATATTCGGTACACTTACTTACACGGCGCTAAAGACCGGGACGGACCTTCCATTTATTCGCGTCACCTAATGTGAAGCCTTCTTCTACAGCAGACAGGACTGGACAGAGCGTTGGTGTCCGTCCGCTCTTCATGTCCAAGCCATCTTAAAACTATGATTTGGACAATCAGTATGTGCGGAGCTCAGTATGAAAAAAAAAAAAGTTCAAGGACAATGCCTACGTTCAGGGAAACACGAACTAAAGACCTACTTGATGCCAGCATATACAGATGTACACATGTATGTGTATATAGATCAAGAATGGAGAAAATAGTGGGTACAATCGAAAAACAAGATGAGAAGTTGCCCCCTCTTGAATGAGCGGGCTATTCTTAAAGCAAACAAGTGATCCGCATTGTGGCCTGAAGATGTTGACCATAAAGCCTATGTAGACAAAGTCCTTTACTGGCGTTCCGTCTATAATTTGGCAAGACATTTTCTTCGTGAAAGGAACAATTAAACAGTTTATGCTAACAATTCAAAATAAAATGGGCAGTGTCTGCTCAATGGACACTACTCCATTGTTCGATGTGTGTGTAATTAACTTTGACAGCGCTTCATACTTCAGCTTCAACTTCACCATTCAGGGGCCTCACTCTGTATTGCTACTCGAAAATCAAATCTTTGCGAAAGTGCCTTGCGATTCGAATCTTATCCAGCACTCTGTAAGAAAACAGAATTGAATGGAAGTATTGCTAACGGGGGCTATGAAATGTGCGAATCTAGCTTCGAGTATCGAACGTTGAAATGTCACTTCGAAGCAAATTTCGTTCCAAAGAATTTTGTGTTTTATTTATATTTGGCGAAAAAAGTTAAATATATGTTATAGAAATGGAACTGGATGCTGTCGAATTGTGGTTCCATCAAGATAACACACAGGGAAAAAGAATAGAACGCAGGCGAATTAGAGATAGGTCGAATATAATGGAGCTAAGAGCATACGACTTACAACCAGACATTTTATTCAGCCATACACATACACCATACAATTTCCATACAGTTTGTGTATGTTACAGCGGTTGTACAGTCAAGACCATGCGACCATACGATATCGGATCAACGGTCGGTTGTGTGAATACACACAACACAATTATCGTATACAACACCAACGCTGTCAAAACCTTGGTACAACAGTTGTATCGTGTATTTCCCACTGTACTCATTCTATCCATTGCTAACTTCAAAAGAAGTTAAGGTGGAGCATTTACATTTGATTTTTGGTGGACTGTCTTCATGTTTTAAAACACGTTTTAATCAAGTAATTTCGCAAAATTATTTTATGTATATCACTTTCATTGTATTTTAAGTTAAAAATAACATTTTGTCATAGAATACTTACATTTTAAAAGAAACACAATTGCTCACCTCAACATCCGCAAACCAAATAGTAATAGAACAAAATGATGCGAATTCGAGTTACTTTGGCATTTCGTTTAGCAATACAGTGCCGGATTTGCGATAACAAATCGATAAGTTGGCAACAAAAGTTTGTTCGATTCTCGTAAATTTGGATTTGCGATTCGAATTACAGTGACAATTCTGCGAATTCGAATGAATTGAATATAGAGTAGTAATACAGAGTGAGGCCCCAGAGCTATCGTGACTAAAATTCCTCCCGAAATGTTTCCCTTTTTTTTCGAAAAATAGGTATCGGCAATGAATTTCAAACGAGGGAAAAAATTTCCCCCGGAAAAAATTGATATCGTGAAGAGTTTTCCTGGAATTTCAACGGGATTTCCCCCGGAATTTTTCCTCATCAATTTGCTGGAGGAATCCAAAACAAAAGCAGCCATTCATGGATAGCGTTACCCTTTTTATGTTAAATTTGTTGTCTTTTAAGCGGAAAGGGAAAATAGAGACGTCACGGTTTGATATGCACCAACCGCAAGGGATGTGCCATTTTAAAAGTAAAAAAGTTTGATTGCTTTTATTTAAAAATAGTAAAATAAACATTTACTTATTTGAATGAAAGTCTAGCTTACTGTTCCTAAAACTGACCTAAAATAGAAAATACCAAAATGGTACTGGATGAAGCTATTTCACGGAATACAGAATTTTCTCTTTGGAAGAAGCCATAATTGAGATACATATGTACATATGTTGCATGAGTACATCAGTGAAATGTTTACTGAATCAGGGTTAGCGTGAATAAATTAGGTATCTTAAAAAAGAGAAAAGAACTAAGGGAAAATAAATAGGTATCATGAATGACAATTCAGGAGCATTTTTAACGCAATCGAGATAATTATTTTTCCCCAATGAATTTTTAACCTATTTTTAAAGATACATATGTACATAATTTTTGTATGGGGGAAAAATTCCGAGGGAAAATTTATTCGCGATAACCCTGAATAAAATAGGTCATGGTGGATGATCCGATGATCGAGGGGCCGGCCACTTAACGTCTTCTGGTAGTGCAATAAAGCGGTATTGAAGTTTCAAAAGATCCATCTCAACTGAAAGTGCACATAATAAGATGGTATACCAACCATTCTAAAAGTATAATCTCGCCCAGGGATGCAGCTACAGTCGTTGCAATAACGTCACTGTTCCTTGGCTCACCCTATACTTGCAGCGCCTGTGGTAACTTCAAAGGGTTGGACTTGTCTATTTAACTTCCGACTATGAATCTTTGTTCATTTTTATCTCATCGGTCTTTCTCCCCAGCTAGCAATGTAAATCTAGGCTATACATTTTATTATCTTTGAGTGATCCGACACAATTTTCTGCTTTAAAGCAGATAAATTAAAAAATCTCCTAAATATCAGCTGTGATTACAACTAAAAATCCGCGAATGACAACTGTCAAGATATTCGAACATAATTTCGAAAACCATTTTCAGATTCCGCGGCAAATAAATTCAGATAGGAGGAATAATTTCGAGGGAAACCTTTTTTGCCTCGTAATTGCCGATAGCCCTGGTGTTCGGGCAGTTAATGTTAACACAACACTGTATTTTTGAATTGGGCCTCTTCCAAGTAGGAATCACCCGTGAACACGATATCGTCGGAAAGCAAATTGCTCTATACTCGCTCTGGTTCCTGCGTTAATCAGATCAATGCTGATAAGTATGCAAAGGTGCCTAAGTGATGTCTAGTACCAACGCGGTGACCCTTATGGGTACCCCAGGTAATAAAAGAGGCGATGAACACGCAAGTAATGGGTGGCTGTGCAAGGGTCCCAATTAGCTTTATACAAAATTGATGAATTCATTAGTCGTCAATACAACCAGGTTCAGCTGGATACTAGCGTAATGGCTAGGACTTTATGGTTTAGATGAGATCTCTTTCGCACGTCTCGGTGCGCTTTTCTTTTTAATTTAAATAGCACTCCACTAAACTAATAAAAATGAACAAAAAATAACAAGCTTTAAATATATGTTTCTTTTGACAGCGAATGGATTTCTGTGGGCGGGGACACAAGTAATAAAAAATAAGCAGATTAAATGCATAGCCCACAAATTGTCGCAAATATCGCCCGCAATCGGCGCTTCACCATCATTCTATATAAGTCAACGCCAACGCTCTAGTCACATACGCATATCAAAACTTAGTCCATGACCCATTCCACACCAGTACCTTTTCTCATTCCTTACCTGTAAGTCAAAGTAAAACGACGACCACGATGTCGGTTGATGCTCCGACACGGATGCAATGATTGGAATATGATTCTTCGCATACGATGGATCCAGCAACGAGTAGAAGCGTCCTGTCCATGGCGACACCTTTCCAGTCACCGTCAGCAATGTGCCAATCACAACTACAATCGTCAGCACTGTAGACACTAAGGCCTTGAACAGAACTTCAAAATGCTCCTTCGACATCCTCGACCGGATGTAGTCAACGAACGCGTGAATTTGACATAATCCAAACACGCCAAGTGCCTACAAAGAAAGATAAAACTCCAATTAATCTCAAAATCAATCTACAGCAGCTGCTAGAGAAGCACATGCACAATCAGAAATTTGTAGTACTCATTATGTGTCATACTCTTCCTATCAAGAATTTTAAGGATTCATCACGTACATAAGTGCCCAAGACTGCTAGGAGATATAAAATTAAAACTTACCAACATATGCTCGGAGCTCTGAATGGGCTGAAAGCCAACAAACGAGATCTGCATCGAGAGGATGGTCCCCACGCAGTACAGCGTGCTGTAAGCGACGTAGATCCGATGAGAGAATCTCCCAGTCATCATTAACGCCAGCACATGTAGAGGGATCAAGTTGATTAGGAATACATAGCCACCCCAGGAGGACACCATGTAGAAGTATGCTAAAGCAGTCATCGCAGACCAGAATATCGCTCCCGACTTGACCGCCTTGATCCATAGATAGTAGGTCAGCAGCATACAGAATATTGCAATCCCCTCGTTGTCGTAGGAACCAGCAACTGAACGAGAAATGTAACCAGGAACTATGGCGATCATTGCCGCCGCCACCAGACCAGCTCCTGTACTCTAAAAAGAGAAGCTGTTCATCGAAGAGCGACTAAGGACCGACTGTAACTCACATGAATCTCCTTGGTAAGCAGGTAGGTGACGATCGTAGTGAGCGACGAGAAGAACGGTGCCAGAAACACACACACATTCCGAATGTCCACTGTGATGTTGAGCAACCACATCACCCGGTATAGCGCCGCCGATGTCACCATCAGTCCGGGGTAGATAGTACCTCCAATGATGCGCCCCAGGGGATACCACGCTCGGTCGTCGAACCAATTGTGGAAATTGTAAAACCCCTGCTCCGCCAGGAACCGCGTGGTGCGGTAGTTGAAGTAAGGATCGAACTCATGGATGACACTCTCGAACCGCAGAACTGAGAACAATCGCGTCGCAAATGCTACAGAGAGAAAACAATGAGGACTCCCCAAGGCAGAGGTTGACTTCCTTACAAAGAACAGCAGCAATGATTAGAATGGCCAACTTGACCAGATGCTCCTGTTTTTCCAGATTCATCAGGAACCTCGACTTCACCGCCGATGACGTGTCCATCGCTGTGCGATTCCAATTGATATTTCGCTCGTTTATTAAACCAGAAAAGGTAAACCAAACCGCAAGCCGGCAATCTATGCGGCGTTACATAACAATGCGTTTAGTGAAATTTATACACTTTTTGCGGGAAATACTAATAGGGATGGATAGCCTTACCTTTGGGAAAAAGTATCACAGTAATACCGGCTTTTTTGCAGTCCAAATCAATGCGACACAGGTAATTTTTTTATCAAAGCAACTTCGTGGCAATTCGCAGGCGAACGCCCTTTGCTTCCGTCCGTCTTAAGTCACATTTCGTTTTTCGATTAAAAATTAAAAATGGTAGACGACAGCCATTTTTGTTTGCGGTTAATTTTCGTCGAGTTCAGTTCGTTGAGTCGGACAATTGGCGGGATATTTTAGGTTGTGTTCGATAAGTGAACAGGAGGAAGTCGGACATATTTAAATGTGGATGGAGTTTAATGTAGAGTAGGGCTAAAGTATAATGTGTGTGCTGCATACAACAGTTGGGCCGAAGTCGGTACAACACAAGTCGGTACGATTATTGCACTTAAGTCGCATTATTTTCACAGTTGGGAGACATCGTAAACCACTGGTTACCAGTAAAGTATTATTATTATTATTATAATTTATTAACATATAATTAAAATTATTATTATTATTATCATTTATTACATTGTAATTGAATTACAAAATAATTTAAGTTGTATTAGCACTAGCTGCCAGGGCTTTCGGCTAAAATAAGGTAACATAGTTTTTTCTTAAATTAGTTTGTCTATTTTGATGAGTTCTAATAATTTGTATACTAATTGTATGTTCTGAACGGTTGGGTTACTTAGTAAATCTATGAATTGTTTATTGTGTGAAAATGTTGATACTATAGTCTTAATTGAGTTACAGTCTAATACTAGGTGAGATATGGTAAATACTTCGCTATTGCATAGATGACACCTAGGCGGGGCGCCTTTGGAGAGGATATGTCCGTGTGTAATGATGGAGTGTCCCATACGAAGCCGTGTGAAGCACCGGATCATGTTGTTTGAGAGAGAGTTTGGGTAGATTGCTGGTAGACCATCAGGGTTTATAGTTAAAATTAAATATGCTAACAGTATGTGAGCACTAGCAGCGGAGGCTTTCGGCTCTATTGTAACTTAAGGTGTACTTAAACGTTTTTATTCTTTTTTACTTAAATTAATAGTAAAAGCTAGATACAATTTGTCTTAGATTAAATTTTAAAGTTAGAAATTTGTATGAGTTTGTTTATTTTTAGGATGTTTTCCGGAGTGGGGCTTCGTAAAATCTCGTAGACTGATGATTGAGAAAAGTTGAATAGTTGTCTTATATGTATGCAGGAAGGGCAATCTCCTATACCTAAGACATGTTTTATGTCCACGTAGGAGTTGCAGACGCTACACGTAGGAGGATTTTCTCTCTTTAGGAGGTGTTGGTGAGTGAGAGTTGTGTGACCTAATCTTAATCTGACGAAGGTCGAGTTCATCGATTTAGAGGTGGAGGGGGGATAAATCGGATGCGATCTGTCGATGTTGATAGTCGAGTAATGGTGTCTGTAGCTACTCCAATCCAAAGATGCTTTGACTTGAGCTTACGGTTGATGATACGCAGCAGGTCAGATCTGGTATGGAAGACAGATTTGTAGACCGGAGCACGGTGTGCGAGACTGGCAGTAGTATCAGCAAATTCGTTGCCTTGTATCCCTATGTGACTAGGGACCCACATTAGCTTTATCTTGTTGGGCGTTTTTATAAGCCAGTTCCTGATTTCATTTATGATCACAGCGTCGTGGTTGGGATTTCGTACGGCATTTAACACAGATAGGCTGTCTGAACATATAACGAATTTACCACGAGTTTTTATGGATAGTTCAGTGGTTTTCAAAATAGCTAAAGCCTCGGCAGTAAAGATGGATGTGTTGTTAGATAGTATTCCTATGTTGATAAGGTCGCCATTTTCGTATGTGGCAGCAAACGATGTGCTGTTCTTAGTTTTGGATCCATCAGTGTAAATGAAGCTCCAACCTCTACATTTTAGGTCAGTGGAGATAGCGACGAAAGATGAGTGGAAAATCTTTCTTGGTGTGTTTGCCTTATGATGTTTTACTAAATCCATGACAAGGGATGTCGATTTTATGCACCATGGTGGATGCGACTGAGGATTTTTACCAAAACGGCCAATAGGAAGTTCCATTTGTTTTGCGGAATCAAAAGATGAAGAAATAGCAGATGGGATGCGTTTTATGGTTTTCATTTTCAGACAATGGGTCACTTCTTTATCAATTATTGATCCGTTTGAAAAAGCAAGTTTCATGAAGAGTTTAGTTCTGGTTACAACTATTCGGTCTTCTATAGATGGAAGTTCAGCCTCCACCAATACATTCTTAACTGTGCTTGTGGGAAAAGCATTGATACTCCTGCGGGCGGCTTGATGGTAAGGTGCCTTTATGATGTTGATTGTCGATTTTGGGCTGTTACTATATAAGAATAAACCGTAGTCAATTTTACTAAGAACTAAAGATTTCGAGATGGAACAGAGGGTGTTTAAATGTGCATTACATCTTTTGCTAGCTAAGTAATTAATAATATTAGTCCTCGCTACTAGACTCTTTTTCAATTCTAAACAATGATACTTCCAGTTGTACTTATTGTTAAATAATATGCCTAGTATACTTAGATTGGTAACATTTTCAATATTAATATTATTAAAGCTAAGTGTAAATTTACTGCATGAGGTCTTACGGCAAATATGCAATGTTTTGCATTTGTCGACAGACAGTTTGGCACCAGAATGGGTTGACCATACTGATATATCTTCTAACACATTGATTAATAAATTTTTAGTTTTACCTAGATCGTTGTGTTTGCACAGAATATATATATCGTCTGCGTAAACACAGTGATCTAAGGGTGTATGTTTAGCTATAATTTTGCTGATATCATCAAACGCGATAATGAATAGTACCACCGATAATGGAGAGCCTTGCGGGATACCATTGAAAAGTGGGAAGAAAGGAGAAAAGCTGTTGCTTGCTTTAACACAGATTCTTCTGTTTGTTAGGAAGGAAGATACATAATTAAATATGTTGGGACCAACGCCCCATGCTTTTAATTTATTTAAAACAAGGTGCATACCTATCCTGGCAAAAGCTTTCTTAAAATCCAGTGCGAGAATGGTAACATGGTTGCGGGCGGACAAGACATTGGTAATATAAAAATCTAGATGAAGTTGCGCATCTGTGCAATCTTTGCGTGATTTGAATGCCACCTGGTTTGAGCTAATGAGTTTATTAGATTCAATAAACCAGAGTAGTCGCCTTGCAACTATCTTTTCAAGTACTTTAGACATACAGGGTATAAGAGATATGGGTCGATAGCCGTTGACAGTGGTTATATCTTTTTTTGGTTTGGGAAGAGGAATTATAGTCGCAAGTTTCCAGCTTTGGGGAATGACACCAGTGTTAAGAATTTTGTTATATAGTGCCATAAGTCTAGAGACTGTTGAGGACGGAAGGTTTTTTAGCATAGGATATGAAATTCTGTCCCTACTTGGAGTTTTGCCTTTGAGATTGTGAAGACTACTTTCGAATTCTAGAGTAGTGATTTGTCATTCAATGAGCCTTGCAGCAGCAGAGATGGGAACACTGTCTATGGAAGTGGCTAAAGCAGTATTTTTCTGTGTAACGAAATTGGGATGGAAGTTTTCGTCCTTTGATAAATTAGACCAGGAGAGAGCAAAATGGGTACAAATGTCAGCTGGATTAGATAAAGGTCCAGCAGGTGTTTCTATGACTTTTATACTTTGCTGATTGTAATTGCCAGTTAGACAGCGGATGTTATGCCAAATCTTGTTTGGAGATGAATTTGGGCTAAGTGTCGAGGTGAAATTTAGCAAGGTTTTTGCTTTGTTGGCTTTTAACTCTTTGCGGAATTCGGCATTGATTTTCTTAAAAAAGATTAGGCTATTCTGGTTAGGGTACTTTTTGAAATATTTCCATGCTTTCACTTTCTCATTTTTGAGGATGCTCAACTCAAGATTCCACCATGGAACAGTTCGTTTTGAAATTATAGGCATGGTTTGGGGTATCGACTTGTTGGCGGCTGTACGAATTGCTTTCAGAAGCAGAGCTGCTTCTTTGTTTATATTGGTCGAAGGATTATTTACTGATAAGTCATCTATAGTGTGCTTGCCGAAACAAGCCCAGTTAGCAAAATCAGTTTTAAACTTGCGGTTTACTGGTGTTTGAGCGTAAACTGAACCAATAGTGACAGTTGAAATTATCGGAAAGTGATCGCTGTTATATAGATCATGTAAAATTTGCCAAGAGGTCTTTATATACAATTCAGGTGAACAACAGGTTAAGTCGATGTGTGTCAATGTCTTGTGCGTGGAAAGATGGGTGGGCGAGCCGTCATTGAGAATCGTGAGGTTTGAGTCCGATAAAAAGTTTTCTAAGATGGCACCTCTGGGGTTGGTGATAGCGGAACCCCAAAGGACACTCCATGCATTAACATCGCCTGTAAACAGAATTGGTGTTTTGACTTGGGCAAGAATGTTTACTAAGTCATTTTTTGTAAATGCTTGTTCAGGTAAAATATAAATGGAAACCACAGTAAATGTAAGTGCAAGTTGTATTTCGAATGCTAAGGTTAAGATGTTGGAATTTATAACCACTTGTTTATGTGGGATATTATTTTTAATCAAAACACCAATTCCTTGTTTGGCTGTTAGGTTATGTGGAAAATTGTGAAAATAACCTGTATATGATTTAGGTATGTTAGGTTTAAAATTATACGCACAGTGTGTTTCTTGAATTGAAATAATACAGGGGGTGTACTGTTTTATTAGGATGTTAAGTTCGTCGTAATTGTTTAAATAGCCTTTTATATTCCATTGTAAAATATTAATTTTTGGTTGATGGATATTTTGTTGGTTAAAGAGTGTAGGTCGTAGACACCACTGGCCAGCTTGAGAGTGAGGTAAACCAGAATTGCTTGACCTAACTCCCCCGCTCGCCAGTGAGGTCCACGACCTTCTATTAGGGGCAATTTGGTTGTTTTTATGCATTTTCGTCCATGTCGGACGGGTTCATGTAATATTTGTTGTTGGTAATTAAGTTATTGGTGATCGAAGAGATAGGTGAATTTTGTGATATGTTATTAGAAGTAGTTGGTGTTGGTGGGGAGGGGAGGGGGCGAGTATGCAATAGCGGATTAGTGGTATTAGTTTGTGGTGCGAGGTTTTTTAACGGTACGAGAGGTGAAGTCTTGGCAGCTGGGCTGACTGTTGAAGGTGGTTGTGTGGAAATTGTGGATGCGTTAGCTCTTGTGGTGTTGTTGGTGGAAGCAGATTGAGTGGTGTCTGTTTCAATAGAAGATGTTGATTTGTTAGGGGTTGGGGTATTTAGAGTATTCTTTTCTAGCACATTAGTACGGAGAGCTATTTTGGCTCTTTCTGAGAATAATGTAGAGTTGGTATTAGGTTGGGTTGGGTGTGTAAGGTTGTAAGTGCGTTTAGCTTCCGCCATAGACACTTGTTTCTTGTTTTAATTGTAATTATTTCTTTGTTTTGAAGGTATTTCGGGCAGGTTTTTGATGAGGAGGGGTGAGCGTCGAAGCAGTTAGCACACATTGTTCGACTGCATTGTTGGGGATCATGTGGGGGGAGATTGCAGTTTTCGCATGTTTTGTTTCTAGTACATCTTTTTGTTGTATGTCCAAGAAGCTGACAATTACGGCACCTCATTGGGTTGGGGATGTATTCCTGAACCCTGGACTTATACCATGCTATTTCTACCGTTGTGGGAGGTTGGTAGCGATCAAACGTAAAGAGCATTAGTCCAGTCGGGCGTTGGGTGTTATCGGAAGTTTTAGTGAATTTATACACTTCAATAACGCCTTGGGTTTTCATTTCAGCGACAATTTCGCCTTCGCTAATATTAATAAGGCAAGGTGCATAGACTATGCCCTTGGATGAGTTGAGGTTAGTGTGAAGTTTGACCGTAACCGGACATTGGTTTGCCAAATTGGTAATGCGAAGGAACTTGTCTGCAACCTTTTGGGACTTGGCCAGAATGAGAATATTACCGTCCCTAAGTTGCGAGATATTTTCATATTCTGTGCTTACTGCATCGATTGCCTTCCTGAGCACAAAGACACTAATTGCTGTAAGTGGTTGCTTTTCGTCTTTTGGGGAAATGAGTACAAACCTCGGGTTTCTTAGGTTAGAATTAATCGGGAGACTAGGAAATTCCTCCAAGTTGGAGTATTTGTTTTTTTTTTGTCTGGGTTCCCAAGTTGGCGAATCAGCCAATTCACTAAACCGATTCCCGGGATTCATTTTATTTGGCCCCGGGGCCATTATATTGGAACGTGAAGTTTCCTGCGCGCGAAAAATTTAACACACGCGGTCTACCAAAATAAACAAAGAAACGAGCTCCGTAGAGGGAGCGAGATGGGGGATATTAGTGAGAGAGAAAGCTACTAAGCGAAACCACTATCACTAGGAGAAGTCAACACGAAGTGAACGCTACGAGAGCTAGCCGATGACTGACCAGTAAAGTAAAATTTAGCATACAGAACAATAACTTTCTCTGGAAACTACTAGAGCCTTTTATCTAAAGTAAAAAGTAACTGCCGATGAATAGTTTGAAATGCTCAATTATTTTATGATGTTGGTACCCTGATAACTTCACTTCAATAAAACATATTATTTTAACACAAACCGTACACACACACGGGGCACACAACATCTGGTGCATATACTACGTTAACATGACTGCATTAAGAGATCGGATTGGCACAGGATTAAGTTTCAGTTCGCGTTTTCAATGTAAATGAATTGAGGGAGTAATTTTGAATCGAAACGAAAGAGGATTGAGTTCGACACTATAAGCCTTTGCGTGTATTTCTTTTTCTTTCCCTATCTCTCTCTTCTTCATCTATCTATTAAACTCGATCTTTCGATCCCTATTTATATGCAAGATCTCGACTCGATCCCCGAAAATTTTGTGATCGCATTCAGTCATTCATGTTATGTAGCATTGCATTGCTGTCTTTGAATGCCAAACGTGAGGTCGAAGCAAGAGCGACATTGGGATCGGATTCATTGAATTCCTATAGTTTAACTTGTAAACGTCAGATGAAGCCGAAGTCAAACCACTATTGTGTTTTAGGCATTAAGCTAAGCTGAAAGTAAAGTGTATGTACAGCAACATCCAGTTATCTGGACGCCACCCTCGGAGTTTTTCTGAAACAACATCTGAGTTTCAAAACCACTACACCAATCTTTCTCTCTTTCTATCTATCCTTTCCTATGCCCGTTCTATATAAAAACATTTAAAGGTTTGCATAACTCCTTGAGTGCATGCAAATTATAACAAAAAAATCCAACAACTCGCGGTGTTTCCAGCTATTCCCCATCTAGGTTCTAAACGCACCCGACGCTGTTTGATTTCGGTGATCTGATCAGATAAGCGTGGTTGATCATCTCATGTTTGATTTTTATGTCAAATCATTCCGATTAAGTAGTCTCGCTAAGGAAGTTTCACTTCAATAAAGGATTTAAGAAGCTCCAAATCTAGATTGGCAGCGGATCGTTTTGCTGAGAAGCTTTAACTTCACTTTGCATAATTCATATAAAAAAAATCGATCATTAGTACCCGCCATTGACTCGATTGTAATGTGTAATGAAATAAATTGCATAGAATTCGAATCGGTTGTTTTCTAATGAGACCGAATAAATCGACAATCGATTTACATAGCAATTCATTCGATTGTGAGATACATTCGCAGTCGCCCATCTAAATAACTCGTAGAAATGTGTGAACTTGTGGTCTGAGTATAACTCAGCGAATAGTGTACATACATGTTGTTCGTGTACGCAAATTTATATGGAAATTTTGCATAGTGTATCTGTACGAAGTCTGGTGGTAGCTCAGTGACCTGCAATTTCGAAGGAGCGATTATTCGCCAATTTTGACATTTCATTCACAGTAACTTTTTTATCTGGTCGCGACGATCCGCGAATTTCAGTTGCCATTCATTTTGTGATTAATTGCATAAGACATACAAAATACATGAATACATAACGCAGCTTTAATTTTTATTTTATATGGTCTACATCTTACCTCCTTTTCGCTAAATTCGACCAGGTTCTTACCTACCCAAAGCAAAGCAAAAGAGTTGCAGGTTAAACTCTCGCGAATACCTTTGGCCGCGCGAATATGGATTGCGTCCTACATATGTAGAATGCAAAAAAAAAAATTGACAGTTCGCAAAAAGCATCCGCTTATTAGCGGAAAATCGGCGAATTGTTAAATTCTTCGCTGAAACAAATTGCAATTCGACTTTTTTTTATATTAATCGATAGATAAATTAAGCCCCATTCTTTTGGAATAGTAAAATTGCTAATGCCGTGCTTATCTTCTTCCTATTTCGGCGAGGTTATGATCCGAAAACACGGGATCATAACCCTTCCACTTCACCGCATTTCTACTGATCCGCCTGTGGGGCTCGCCTATTTGACTTCAGAAAATATCGGCAGGCCTGCCGATTTTAGATCACTTTGTTACTGAGGCCAATGAAATGCCGATGTCGTCGCATTTGTGTGATCTAGGCGTTTATAGGCCTGTCTCTCCTGACTCGTGATGTCGTTGGAACGTTCATTGATATTGCCTTTTTAACAGTGTTCAAATGATCTCTTCTTTGAACGTGGCAATACCAGCTGAGCCGGTCGCACTCTATTTTTCGTAAGATGGTTTCCTTGACGTGAAGGCTTCCACGGATCTTCGAACATCTTATTCGATCAAGCTTTGTCACTCCTGCTCTCATGCGAAGCATCTTCATCTCAGCTGCCGTTAATTTACACTCATACTTTTTGTACATTGTCCAATATTATGAACCGTATGTGAGCGCTGGATGCACAACTGAGCTTTCTTTTCAACTTAGGTGTCATTTCTCGGTCACAGAGCGGAGTTTTCTCGCCGCTTCATCCACCCTACGCTTACGCTATGATTGATGTCGTCATCACAGGTTGTTTTGCTATTGATCATAGATCCCAGATATTTGAACTTTTTGCACTTGGGAACCACTGTTCTATTCAAATAAATGTCTGGAATAGGCCTGAGTGAATCAGGGAACGGGCAACACAAGTCCTCTGTCTTTTTTATAACTAATGCGATAACCATTTCCCTCCAAAACGTCCACGCACACATCAAGTGCTCGTTGCACGGATGTAGGATCCTCACTTATGATGGCTCCATCATCAGCAAAGAATAATTGATGTACCTTACTGCTGTACTCTTCTAGCTCGTAACTTCGACCTTCAAATTTCGGCCAAACTGTTTCATTACTTTGTTAGCCCCCGGAATCCGAATAGCTCTGACCCAAACATTTCTGCTCGGTCCAGGATCAGTACCATGCGCAGCAGTGGTAGTGCCTGGCGGGGTAGTGCCTTTCCTTTTAGCAAGTATTTACATAATGATACAGTTTTGCAATATTATTGCGATGTTGTTTGTTGTTTGACACGTGCATCGTCCTGTTTTAGTATTGGGTGATCTCCAGTCGTATCAACCTACGGACTCGCATGCACACTTGTGGGAGAGTTTTTAAGGTAGTGTATGCGTCGCTGGGCTCACTTAGGTGTTATATTGCCTAGATCTGATTTGTCCCCTTAGTCGACTTTTACGACAAGTGCTAATTGTTAGGGGGCGCTGCAGTGATATTCTTAACTCGTCTCTGCACGAGGCGTGCTTATAAATGTGCTAAAAATGGTTTGTTTGCATTTCGGACATTCGCAAGTGGCTGAACTGTGAATGGACCTTTAACAATAACTTTGACAACCACAGCAAAAATTGTAGAACATTAGGACAGCAACAGCAAAAGCTTCTTCAACGTAAGGCCTTTTGTAAACTGAGTCAAATCAAATCAAAATCAACCCGTGTGTGGCGTAGTCATTTGATCGATTTGACGGTTGAGAAATTGGTTCAAGGAAAATCAAAAGATTATGATTTTCCGAAGTTGAACCCAAAGTCTTTCAGCTGAGTTGAATTGTATGTGGCCGAATTGGTTGAATTGCTGTCAAATGAAGTGTCAGTCCTCTTTAGTGAATGATCTTAATTATCTTGAGTGTTGTTAAGAAAATAAATAGAAAAATAAAACACGACTTTAAATTCGAATAGTGATGTTTGGAAGCGTACATTTTTGTGGTCAAGTATGAATTCGGTTGATAACTCAGTTTACAATCGAATTGAATGGTGTATGGGCTGCTTTAGGCCTATCCTAATTTGTCTGCTGCTGTCCAGTTCATTTCGAATGCCAAACCCGAACATTTTTTTATCTTGCATTTTTTTTAGTGTAATTGAGGATAAATGTATTCAGTTCGTTAAACAACTTCCATTTTTGTGCGACAAATGAAAAGGAAAAGCATTGATAGCAAGGATAAGAAATAGGATTTCTATCTCCTGTTGCTGTGTCATTTGTTGCACAGCAGCTGTCGTTTGGGGTTAACTGTCGAAGTTGCTATGCTAATGTTTATAAATCATAAATTCGCTGTGCTGTTCAAATGCAGCCAGCCTTTCGTCGAAAATGTTTCAGTCTTAACAACCTGAGAACATTTTATGTGTCACCTCAACTGGGTTTTGCAAGAGAATATGGAATAATATATACTACTCGGCAGTACGACATAAACGCAACGTTAAGTAAACAAATTTCTGCATGAACCAATACGGCACAATAATTTTCTTCGTAGTTTTACTTTTGTTGTGTAAACAATCTTCCCGCAATGTCAAGTTTCGCTGTGTGCTGTTGCCGTGTCAATGAGTTTCACATCACATAAGCTATTGTTTGCTGTTGGCTGCTGAAGTTGCTGAGTTGCATGGTTTCTACTAGAACCCCACAATTATATCATGAGCATCGTAAAAACCATCATCGATGTTTTCCTTGCGGATAAAAGGAATAAGCCTTCGTTCACTGAGTTATTTTTCCCGTATACCGATTTTCTCGAATTTAGTAGTGGCTGTGAGTATTGTATGAAGTTCTTCACACGGAGCTTATGCGAGGAAATCTTGTATTCGAAAAATATCAGAAAAATGCCTATTTTCACATATTAAAACTTCATCAAAATCGGTGGGAAGCCCTTTTTTTAAATAATTACCGGTTTTTTCAGCGGACGGAAAAGGCGTCGATTCGTTACGAAATCTCCGAATTCTCACAATACTATCTACTACTTAATAGGGTAAGATTTATTTAAAAATGTCCATTGGCAACTTCTGTCTAGTTCTGATCTCCACACACAATCCACTTCCTAAGTTATCGAAATCCACCATCGCTTCCCCTTCATCAAAATGTCATCGGTTGCGCCTTCAAAAAAAAAAGTTTGTTTTCAAATTGCAAACAAAAAAAGCGAAAAGTTAACAGAAAACAGCGCGGTCCGTAATTCTCATGTTTTGTTTGTTAAATTTCCATTGCTCCCCGACTAATTAAAAACAAATCCCACGCACAACAAATCCATTTTCCCGCGAAATATCCAACGAAAAGGACTGACAGCCAGCAGCTGCTGTCATTTCATTCAAATTGAGGCGAACGATTTTTCTTTTCTGTTTTTTTCCTGTTTCTGGCGTTTTTTCTGCTAATTGGTTGCTTTAATTGGTGCCTACAAATTAAAGAATTAATGCCCTAGCCGAGTCACATTATGACGAGCCGTGGAAATTACAAGGACATCTACGATTTGCTGGAGAAACTTTGCAAAAACGTTGGCCCAACCAATCACAGTAGGTCACAGTCCCAGTCTCAGATTCCTCTCATATTTTTCTTTGCTTCCTTTCGAATTTTTTCAACTATTTGACTAGAATTTTGCATAAACACTTTCATGGTCTGCTCATTTGCATTGAATGCTTTGTTATTTGGTAATTTTTGTTGGCCTCGTTTGCATTGGTCGCGGTGAAAACAGAAATTTGTGGAGCATTTGGTGTCAGTGGTGGCGGCACACTCGCCTTGGATGGGCTGTTGACAAATTGATGAATTATTTTTGTTTGTTCTATCGAATGAGATATTTCCCATTTTCTATTGTTTCACTTTACAGGGGAAGTGCTTCGGAATGTAACGCAATATATATCGAATTGTCCGACGGCTCTGGGCAACACATTGCCATACAATGAGTCTTCGCTGGTCTCAAAGATCTCTAGTCATTTGACGAATACCAGCGGCTCGCAGAGCAGTGCAACAATATTTTTAAACCTCTATGAACAGTTGAAGACCAGCGTGAGTTGAGAAATTCTTCTTTCTCGGACAGTGTATCATTTTTTTTGTCGTTTCTTGCAGCAAACGGATCAAAGGCAGAGGAGCGCTTTGTTGACTTTTTTGTACTTCATGGCCGATTCGCAGAACAATACGGTGAATTTCCAAGCAAATGGCTTCAACAATGCAAACTCTAACAACCAGAGCTCAGCGGGATCAGGAGTGAGTTCGGCTCTGCATTCGATTCGAGCGAGTATGATGCACAAAACGCAAAATTTCAATCCCGGCACGATCCTTGGCAGAGGAGCAATGCATACGTTCGTTAACCAGAAGGTAAGATATTTTAGAATGATTGAATTGTTTTTTTTTTTATTATGTTTTTCGTAAGACCCGCATAAACGTATTGGATATCGACAAATCGTCGAAAGACAAAATCCGATCCGTCCAATGCACGCAATTCCGTATATCAAGCGCACGGCAGTCTCATATATAATATTCGCTCATGAGTTGTGTACCTTGATCATGTGCTTTTGCGTTGTTTTTTTTTAACTACAGAAGCTATACCGGGGGCTTTTTGGTTTGTTCTATCATATGTTCTATGTTAAACAGATTCAGAGTTCTGTACTACATTGGTATTTGTCTGATCGCTATGAGAAAAAAGTCAAAATCCTTAGTCTACTACAGGAACTTTAGATGATCTGCGTTGTACGGGGTTTTATCATAATAAGGTTCTGCGGCGCTTTAATTATAAACTCATAGTAGTGGGGTAATGACTACATCAACCCCATATGATCTTTCTACTACTACTTATACTACTTATATTATTGCATATTAAACACTGAGTTAAATCTTTGATTTTCGTAAACTTTTCCTCAGGGTAGTACGGGGTAACCGTGTGACCGAGTGAGAAGTACAAGCAATAACTTTATAATGAAAGACGTACGAGTATATGATTTTGGTTTTGTATAAAGAAGGCAAAACCGTTGCCCTGTATTTGTCACAGTCATACAGATACTATGTGCCTAGTGACAAACTTTCAAAAAACATGGAGCAGCAAACAGCAGTTTTTTTGTCTCTTACTTACAATACAACTGCTGGGTAGTCACTTCTTCACCGTGTCATAAATTCCTTCACTGTGACAAATATATTGGGGTTCTACTCAAAAAGATCTTTACAACGATATATCACATGTGTAAACGTATATTCCACAACAATAAAAATCTAGCCCTTTTAGCTTGTTTTCAAAATATTAACGCTTTTGCTTGCTTTAAAATAACTGTTGTTTAATAAATGGCATAGCCGATGCCATGTCTAGAAGACAAATAGTCTCAATTTTCTGTGTAAAAATCATGCACGTACTCGTAGCATGTATAGTTTAGAAGATAGAGGGTGGTGACAGATAGACGGACGGCAGAGCGAGTGCAATCGGGTTTCCGTAGTCTATGTACGAAACTCCGAAAAAAAAACAGATGACAAAATGTGGACGAAGCTTAGCAGGATAAATATGGGTCATTAGGCGTGTTTTGGTGAGACGTCGCTTCTCAGTGAAGTAAGATTTAGCGCGAAGTACAACAACAAACAATGATTAGCAACCTTTTTTGCTTTTTTCTCCAGTCAAAACTGAGTTGGGATGTTTAGTTTGCGCTACTCAAATTCAGAGGGCGCTGAAAAGAGCTTTTTCATTCAATTTGAATCAAGTTGAATGATTCAGTAGTATTTCACAAATTTAAGCACAATTTTTCCATACTTTTCAATTCAATCACCAATCTTCAAACAATAAAAAAAGTTTTAAACCAGACTGACTGCCTGGCATAATTCTCACCAAAACACGGCTACTATCTACTTATTCGACTGGGGATGTAAAAACCGCTTCAAATCGAGAATTTTTGTTTGACCGTCGTAATTGCTTAAAGATTTTAACGAATTCTAATAATTACGGGTGTTAAGCTGCACAACACAGCAGAAATCATCTTCTCAATAACCGTTAGTATGGTTTTAGGTGTCAGCATTCCTCGAGCACCTGTCGGTCTACCTGTAAAAAACTGTAACAAGTGCATTCATCATCACTATAAATGCAGATTAGTCGCCCGAGATGTATGAGCATCTAAAGCATTCGATAGAGTGTGGCATAGCGCCCTCTTAAACAACCTTTTTTTTTATGTAGTCGAGCAATAGAAGTCTATTAGGTACATTAACTTCTACCCCAATTTGAACTAGTGCAGGCGTTTTAAAGCGTTCTGTCCTATCACCTTCTCGTAGTCCAGTCTATTTGTAGGCGAACGATAGCACTTGACTTAACTTCTTCATTAACGACACCACTAGAGTGTCCCAAGTTATGAAAGTTCCAGCGACAGCGAATATTGACAGAAGTTAATTATCATATTGATGTTATCATTAATTAGGGTGCAAAAGGAGGTGGGTTTAACTCGTCAAAGATTCAGATTTGTCTCCTCCCTTTGCAACAGAACACTACCGTAAAACTAAAAATAAATGTAATCGAGATTGAAAGATCAGCTGGTTTATTATGCTTCGAACGCATGTGAGGCTTAATCACTAGATTATTGATGATGCAAAAGGCTACCAGTAGATACCTTGCATTCCTTAAAAGATGTAAACTAAGAACTCAAAAGATACATATAATGAAATCAGACCTACAGCAATAACTTGCCTCGTTCTGGAGAAGTACAAGGACATCAAATCGGTATTAATCTCATATAACCGAAACTAGGTCATTTCGCAAGTCGCAATATATTGCACATCTAAGATCGTCTCTAGCTTTTAAAACTGTTGAACACTCCGAAACTCATTTTCTAAACTAAGCTTTAATGTTTATGATTATGACTCATTCGAAAACTCCGTTTTCAATTGCGATAAAACTTTTACCGGCGTGTTGAACATTATTTTCGAAATAACATAGGGTGTGTAGTAATACTTTTTATCAAAAGAACACTGTATGGTGACGACATAAGAGAAGTAAGTCGGAGACAAAATGTCTTTCGAATGGCTTTTATAACTTACTTCTTACCGGCTAAAAGCAACTCCCTTGAACATTCACGGATCCAATATAGATCCTCGCGAAACCACCGATAGATATTACTTAATTAGGTGGATAAGTTTAAGTACCTCGGGGTCTTATTCACGAGTGATAGGAAGAGCAATGCCAAATTAACCTGTAGAATTGGTCAGGCTGGATCCATTTTGAGAGAGCTTGGCCAATCTGTTGTAAGGAAGGCTGAACTTAGTGTTCAAGCTAAGCTATCGGTTTTAAACTCGGTGTATGTTTCAACTCTCACCTATGGTCATGAAATTTGGGTAGTGACCGAAAGAATAAAATCGCGGATACAAGCTGCCGAAATGAGGTTCCTTCGCGGTGTTGCTGGAATAGGCTTCCAAGACGTGCCATGGTGGCCGTGGCATGAGGTAGGCCTAGAAATAGATGGTTGGACCAAGTCCGGCATCTCTCCTGGAGCCGTCTAGGGATTCCTCCTGATGAGTTGGAGTCAATGGCGGAGGATCGAGAAGGATGGAGAGTCCACCTGAGCATGCTACCCCCGCGACCCTCATGAAGGATTAGTGGGCCATTGAAAATGTATGTATGTATGTATGTAAGCTTTCTCGTGATAACAATACTCTCGGACGTTTGTCAGACGTTGGCGAAAGGTGGGACCGTGAAAAAAGCTTGTTGGTGTTTTCTAGGATTCGAACATTGAACCTCACGCACAGTGGTCCGACATACTAACCACTTGCACCATGCGCCCACTCTCTGAAACATTATCGAGAAACTAAAGACAAACTCCATGTAGCAGCCATGACCCTTTAAAACTGTGTCATGTAGAAGTTTGTTTATCCATGCTTCCGATTAATCCAGGTGTCAACCCTTGATATCAGCAGATGCGTCCATTTTCCCTTGTGGCTTTCGTCTTACAGTTGTGGCTGTAAGGTCCACGAGCGTATATGTCTATTAGATATGTAGCTTGCAATACAGATTTTTCGTGTATCGACGGTCCAAAAAGTAGAATCGTTCCCTTTCTTCGAAACTATTGGAATCTTTAATCGCTTAACCTCGAGTTCAGTTTATAAACTTCTAGGACCGCCTTCTTATTTAACAATTCTGGACATATGTAAACTATGGAATTTATTAGATTACAAATCATTTAAACATGTTTTATCTACGTAGCCCATTGGAAAAACTTCATATGCGAATTATATTCTCTTTCTTTACATCCTCAGGCCTCCACAATGCACAGCACTCCAGGTGAAGGCAATCTAAAGATCACTACACTTCGAACCACGCACAATCAGCAAATCCAATCCGACAGTAGTGATACAAGCAGTAGAGATTTTCAATTAGCTAAACAGCACACAAATGAGACCGCACAAAACGATCTGAACGATGACATTGTCCAGAACGTGATCTATGCTTTCACCGGTATACAGGGAAAGTACCTGAAGAAGGATGTGATCTCAGGAGCATTTAAATTGGACTCAAAGGCCAGAAAATTGAATGTGGTGCAAGCCGGTATGCTGCTACGGTTATCTGAATTAGGGTAAGCATGGTAAAAAAAATGACCTTTGAATATAGCCAGAGTAAGGGTCCCCATTTGTTTTCAGTTACTACCATGATCAGGTGCAATCGTATACAGATACAAAAAGTGGTCTCTGTGCGCTGGGTCTCATGGGTCAAGGATTCATTTCTGCACTAAAGACAGAGTTAACAAAGTATTATGGAATGGTTGCCATGCTGCAGGAACAGGTAAGAGCTCATAAAACTCTAAAAATTCTCTAAAGAATAGCAAAGCCTGTCTTTCAGCTAAATAAGCAACGTAAATCCGAATGTCAAGAGTGGTTGTCTTCAGTGACACCGGTTGAGAAAGTCACGTTAATGAAGATTCTTGTGTGGTCAGTAGACCCATTACAGCGCCTGCAATGGTTAGCTACAATCGCTGAAGCTTGCCAGGAAAAAAAAGGAGGAGCCTTGGCTTCCATAGTCCACGGCTTTCTAAGCAACGGCGATCCAATGGTTAAGTCAGTTGTGAAGGAGATGCTACTCGCCATTTGTGGGCCATTGCAGCAGATGTTGTCCCGTTGGTTACTTGAGGGAGAAATATGCGATCCACATGGTGAATTTTTCATTGAGTGTCTATCTGAGGTGGGCCCTGATCGGCTGTGGCATGATAAGTATCGGGTACGGACGTCAATGTTGCCGGACTTTATCTCCACAGATATGGCGCATAAAATTCTCGTCACCGGGAAGAGTATAAATTTTTTGCGCGAAGTCTGTGAAGATAAAACTCCGGTAAAGGGACGCGAAGAACTACGACAGTGCTTCGAATTGAATGGTGAGCTTTGGCAGTTGTATGCTTTGCTTAGTGCAAATTTTTATAAAACTTTAATTTTACAGCTGAAAACATCTTCTCCAAGGTAGCTGACACCAAACTACATTCAACGATCGATGCGGTGTACTTGAATACATCAAAACGCGTACTGGACATTGTAATGGGTCCGCACAAGCTACTGGAGCATTTGCAAGCAATGAGAAGGTACCTACTGCTTGGTCAGGGCGATTTCATTGGAATACTTATGGAAAACTTAAAGTGAGCACAACGATTCGTCTGCGCTTGGCCATGTTTAAATAATAATTTTCTTCCAGATCAGAGTTAGATAAACCAGCGAAGGAGTTGTATTCCTACGATTTGTCTTCCATTATGGATGCTGCCGTTCGTAGTACGAACGCACAATACGATGACCCGGAGATCTTGAATCATTTGGATGTGAGATTACTGAATCCTTATGATGGTGACACCGGTTGGGATATTCTATCGCTGCAGTACACAGTGCGTGGTCCTTTGGCAACAATGTTGGATCCTTCAATGAATAACTATCAGATTTTATTCAAGCCACTGTGGCGTATGAAACATATCGAATTTCTACTGTCATCCAAGATATGGAAGGAACAAATGTGCAATGCTAAGGTGAGTTTTTGCTTACTTTTGACCAAAACAAGCAAATAGTTATTTAAGGAATGGAATTTTGTAGTAATCATATATTTTTCTGATTTGTGGTGCGTTATGCTTACAATCGGATTTCAAGATAATAATTTATTACTTTCTATTAACAACTCAATGTGGGTGATAAGGAAACGAAATCGTTGCTAACTCAATCGAAAATACTAAACCCCCAACGTGGGAAAAGTACTGATAAACTGTTGGTAGGAAATTACTGATAAATTAAGAATCTGTTAGACAATCGATTGGTAGATGAATGTGGTTAGTCGCAAAAAGCTCAGGCTGCGAATAAATTTTATTATCTAAACACAATAAAATCCGGCCTGACAGCATAATCAAATGGGATTCAACCAATAAGTGATAGAGACGTTCTGAACTCCATAGTCTCACCTGCACATCGTAAAAATGTCTCGTGTATTTTCCTATTTTATCGCAGCGAAATAGCCACTTGCATCCCTCCCCTTTAAAAATCCACCCGCAAAACGCGTCATGATTCGAATGCACATCAGTTCACCTTCAATCTCAACTTCAGATACTGTCAAATATAGAAATTCGCTTATAAGCCGAAAAACACGTTTTTGGAATAATCTACCTGGCACAACGCAAACCGGAGTCTCCCCTGTTCCTCAACCTTTTCCCATCCACCCGTGCCGTGAGAACTAATAAAAAAAAATTATTTGCTCAACTACCCGAATCCATATGTATACAACCGGGAAGGTTTTGCCCACGTTTTGTTAAATGCCTTAATCGTTCTGATCGGTTTTTCTGCGGTGTGAGCAGGTGCATTGTCGTGGTCCATAAAGTAGCGGTGTTGGTATCCCAACAAATTTTTGAAAACTTTTGCTAAGGAAGTTTCAGTATGCCAATTGACAGTTTCAAATCGAATAGTAGCGGCTATTTCCGCCTAATGAAGAAAATGTGAAATGATGTCACTTTTGTTGTAAATTTCTGTTGTCTATACGATTTTATTAAAACAGCTAGACTTTCCGAAACGATCACGTGCCTTTTTTTTTGTCGTTATTAAAATTTTGTGCAACTCATCGAGCAGATTTCTTCGAGTAGTTCAGATAATGACTTAATATTCGTGATACAGACATGACATTCAGGCCCCGTTCATCACACCCAGGAAATGCCTGGGTCGTTCTTGGATCTTCGTCTGCCTTCACGAGGGTCACATTTGTGCCGTCGGTCGAAGATTTGGGCCGACCTTTATTAGGCTCGTCTTCCACAGAAAAATGACTAGTATGGAATCTATCAAACAACTTGAAAGCTGTTGTTTGTAGCAGCTGTGTAGCTGAGGTTGACAATCCTTGGTCGAGGTATTGTCCTCGAGTTGCTCCGGTACGTAGAACCGATCGTCGTAAGAGCTCGTTGGTGCAGTGGTTGGAAAAACATCGATGATATTTTTTTTTTTTTTTCATTTTTACACTCGGGTGGCTGATGATTGCTTGCACATATCGGTTAACGAACAAGCACTCTCATTTTCATTTTCATTTTTAATGCGTTTTATTTGTTCAATTCATTATATCGTACTTGCTAACAAAAACGCTTAAAACTAGCTTAATTAACTTAACTATCTAATTTTAATTTACTGCCCCTATGCGGGCACTCTAAGCTAAACTTAACCCTTAACCTATGTCTTTCGACGTAACCTAACTAAATTTATTTATTGTAACTTAACTAATTAACAAATTAAGGACTAAGAAAAAATGTTTACTGTAGAAAAAAAAATTTGTAAATGGACCGAGCAAACACTATCCACTGCACCATTGCCACCCCTGTAGGGACTTGAAAACGGGCATGAGGGGTAGTGCATTTACTCGATATGCATTTTGACATTCGTTTAAAATTTGTACAGGCTTAAGTTGACGTTGAAATTCTAAAAGAATGGCAAAGCGAATTTTTTGCTGTGTTGGTGATGGAATTTCACACGAACTTACATCACTAATTTTAAGTTTCCTCGTCTACATAAAAACTAAAAGAAACCAACAACAAACAAATTAATAAATTGGGATCACCTAAGCCAACTTTTGATAGACCCTTTGTATTTGCTCAGCAGTTCTTCAGTTCGATGTCTAGCAAGATACGAGTTTTGAACCACCATCACTCTTACTGCTCGTCAAAATTCATTGGAAAGTTCTTGGAAACCTTGGTTTAAATAGTTTTTGACCACTTACCGACAACCGACAGGCATCGCCTAGAATCAAACAGACGTACATCAAAATCCGTGGAGCAAATTAGAGAACATGGCTTTACATGTATGATATATCAAAACCACTCTAAATTACCGCTTGTGTCTTAACAAGATGGCTGAACAATTCAAAATTCCCCTTATTTTATGGCATGGGGACGCTCCATAAAACTGCGTGGAACTGTATGGCCAACGAACTCGCCAGGAATAGTACAACTTTTGCTATTCTACCGGAGAAGGGGAATCTAAAATGGCTTGCGCATGGCACTCCGTCATCGGCAAGCACGCTAATAGGCTAGACCTCCTCTCAAACTTATTTTTTGTAGAAGATGCCTAGACGAAGAGGAAGAGGAGACTATCTTTCATCTCCTCTGTCGTTTCCGGCCCTCTCCAACTTGCAAACGTCTACATCAACGCACATCCTTGTGGTTTCACAATGGACCTATACTGGACTTAGTGAGCCTACATTTACTGCAGGCTGCCACTCGAACCTAACCCAGCGAATCATATCTTACCACAATCCATCTACATTGCATGTCGGAAAGAACTGAGATTATTCCTGTTTTTCGGTTGTATACCCGATCCCGGATAAGTGTAAGTGTGCTTGCTCATTGATTTATGTGCACTTCGACCCGGATACACGATGTCGTGCATGTGTGAAAAAGACAAAAAGCCATTAACTTTACCAAGAGTCCAAACTACCCGATTGCATGCAATGTAAAACTACTTCTTGACTAGACTGCTACTACCTTTTTAATTTCGCTTCTCCTAATTTTAATTTTTTTTATCATTAGAACGAATTCAAAACAGTTGATTTAATTACCTGCAAATATAGAAACCTATTGCACTCCAATGGTAAATTAAAAATTTCTCATGACAACAAAAATCTCGGATGTTCGCCAAACGTTCTCGAGAGGTGCGACTGTAAAAAAAATTAGTAAAAATGACATTAGTTCGGCCATTAACCACAACATTTAACCTCAACGGTAGGCACACAGAAAGATCAGCCAGTAAAATGCAAAGCTTTCTCAATTGTATGCAGACACTCGTCTATTAATTCCCCAACGGCAACCCCACTGTATATATTTGCAATTTTAATTGCGTTGCTTCTAATCAATTTCACAAATGGAAATGGCGAGTCTATGAATACATACGCACTACACGCACACACGACCACACAAATCGAACTTTGTTCTGTGCAATACCATTTGCACATTTTTTTTACACTGCTTAACCCTTGGATTACAGATTAAGTAATCATACACTTATTTAACTAAAGATAGGAACTAAGAAAAATATGTGGATTAGATGCAATCTCCATAGTGGACGACGATAAGATAAGGTGTGGCTAGTAGCCAGTGGTCAATCGAAAAGCTTCTAAGTTCTATTCTTGAAAACTGAAATTTCCTTTATTGATCTTCGTGCGAATGTGTTGAAAATACAAACTAGTCATAATAATAAAAAAAAAGTAACCACTTCCATTAATCTACATACTATATGCTTTGAACTACAATAATTAGGTTTACAACTTAGACTCTGCCTTTAGGAGGGGAGCCAGTTTCTGTGTTAACAT
Source organism: Brachypalpus laphriformis (assembly GCA_945910035.1). Taxonomy (NCBI): domain Eukaryota; kingdom Metazoa; phylum Arthropoda; class Insecta; order Diptera; family Syrphidae; genus Brachypalpus; species Brachypalpus laphriformis. The sequence continues at coordinate 45,537,772 of OX246753.1, forward strand.
GATATTGCCGGCAATCTTTAGTTTGCCCTTCATGAATGCTGCCTGTGGGTTCAGCTTGCCGAGGGCAATGTCAACCATGTCCTCGTCAGACACTGTCAGGGTGGTATCGACCTTAACTCCTTGAGCAGGGCCTTCGTAGACCTTGGCACTCTTGAGATCCAAAGCTATATGGGAAAGTTCAATTTTTGCTTAGTTACTTGATATGGGGTAAGCGAATACTTACTCCATTCCTTTGCAACTTTGCCGTCTTTCGTGATTTTGTAGAGGAAAATACCATTCACAGCCTTGGCTTTGGCTTCATTCTGTTTGATTCCATCGATGATCCTTTGGAAAACTGCGTCGCTGCTGAGGGACATGTTAATTGGGGTGTCTAAGGTGATTTTTTACTGCAGCAGAAAATATATAATTAACACTCGAGTTGAGCTTTGGAGAAAGTCAGATTGCGAAAGATGTTTGTAGCTGGAATGGATAAGTGGGTTTGATATGCGTCAGACAACGAACGAGCAATTTATGGCAGTTCGATGAAAATTTTTGACGTTTGCGTGCTTGCACACAGTCGTTTGACAGGTGTCAGACGGGAATGGAAAAACTGTTCGATTGAGAATTTCTTTGTCGGTCGATTGTAGGTGTTCGTTTTGGAGAGTTTATTCGTTGACCGAATGCATTTTCTATTCTAAAAAATTATTTTTGACTAGAAATGTCGAAAATTTGCACTTTTGGTGAAATTTGAGCTTATATTTTTAGTAAAATTATACTTTACCGGAAATGTCGAAAATTACTCTTTTTTGCTCCAAAGATAAAGAATTAAATTAACAGATAAAAAAAAGTTTCATCACCATCGGCCCATAATTTAATTCTTTGTGTTTGCAGAAAAAGAATAATTAAAGAATTTAGGTGCTCCATTCCTGAAGTTTTGGTACCATTTTATATTGCCTTTTTTGAAACTTTGGGGACATGTTACGCCTCTTCGGTAAGAGAGCACAAAAAAAAAATGCATATTCGTGCTCAGCGTAAGCTAATCTATTGGATTAGGAACAAAAAGTGCAATTTTCGATATTTAAGTAAAGTAAAATCTAGCCACATTTTTTTTTTTTAGTCCGAATAGCCTGCGCTGAGCTCAAAAGTGCAACAAAAAAAATTGCTGGGAAATGGATGTTGTTAACAAACGCAATTGCTGTGCTAATGTGTTCCATTCCATTGAAAACCATAAGCCGCGTTTTATTTTCGCCCATGATCCACAAAGATCATTGGTTTGCATTCATTACAACAACAATACGAGATCTTGCGTTTTATCGGTATCAATTTTCGAGATCTAGAAATTAGTTGGCATTATTTCTCACTGGGTTATCCTTTTGTCGACAATTCCCAAAACTCATGTTGCCAGATTAGAATATTAAATACCTTTTACACAACAAATATTACTCTATAATTTCTATGTTTTCTTTGCATTGCAATTATACACATAAAACCGTATTTGAACGCAAATACTTATCCCAATTAATTCCAAATAAATATTGACTGAATATCCAGCATTTTAAATTAGTAGCCGCGTTTTATTATCATCGATGATCCATATAGATCATTGATTTGCATTCATTACAACACAATAACGAAATGTTGCTCTTTATCAGGATCAATTTTCGTGATCTAGAAATTTATTCGAACTATTCCTCGCTAGGTTACACTTGTGTCGACAATTCTCAAAGCTCAAATTGCCAGATTAGAATATGAAATACATTTTACACCCCAAGTATTGCTCTATGATTTGTATGTTTTCTTTGCATTGGAATTGTGCACATAGAAGCGCATTTGAACGCGAACACGTTTCCTAATTACTTCCTAATGATTTAAAGCAATAATTATTGAGTTAATATACTCCATTTTGAATGAAGTAGTGTCAAAAAAAAGATCGCATACTCTGAATATTATAAAATAATTCAATCGCATGGCAACTCCGCGTTAATCGTCAAATAGGAACTCAGTTATACAACTCCAATGGATAAGGGGGAACAAAATTTCAAGTATGTACTTTTAAGTAACTAATTATTGAATGGAAACAATAATAAGTTGAACGCCAGAAGAAACCAATGTTGTCCTCAATACATATTACAAGAGGCAAGGACAATTCCAGCGCGAAATAAACCGTATTTTCAAAGGAGTTAAGTGGTAAATACACGATACAACCGTCATAACGATATGTGTTGTTCCGACATCGGTCTTACTGTTGTATGCGGTATATACATTATACAATCTGCGTACAACCAGCCATTTTTTTCATTCATTTTACACATACCATACACTATATAATTTCCATACAATCTGTGCATGTGACAGAGGTTGAACAGTCAAGAGCATACGACTATGTGATATCGATACGATGGTTGGTTATGTGGATACACACGATACAATTATCGCATACAACACTAAAACTGTCAAACCGTTGGTACAACAGTTGTATCGTGTATTTCCCACTTCACAACACACAATGAACATTTTCCGTTGATCCAGACTGTTTTACTTTCGTCGTAGTGATATAGTGGTTTGAAACTGAGATGTTGTTTCAGAAAAACTCCAAATAATTGGGGAAATTTTTGTTATTTTTGTATTTGCTTCTGATTCACAGTATTGTTTTCCCGACTAGAGATCCGTCTCTGATAGAAGATAAGCACCTAGGTGATGCCTTCTTTTGTTGATTAGTACTTCACATTCCATAAGAATGTGTGCGGCTGTTTCTGCGAGTCCAAGGAATGGGGTGTCTAAGCGGTTTCTTGTTAGTTTATCAGCTGCTTCGTTTCACTCCAAACCAACATGTCCTATTACATAGTACATACTTTATTAGTCTGCCCCACCCTGTTGATCTTGGTGAGGTACTCCCATACCGGTCTGGATTTGATCTCGTGTGAGTTCAGTGTCTTGATGGCGGCTTGGCTATATGACAGTAATGCGATGTCTTGCCCCCAATATTTCCTGTTGAGGTTAAATTGGTTGCACATATGGACTCCAGCACTATGTGTAGCCAAGGCTAATCCTTGGCAGTGCTGCTGTGGGACAGGTTCTCATGGCTCCTGTTATACAGATGCAAGCTGGTCTTTGCACTTTGCTTAGGGATGTCCTCGTCGTATTTTGTTCTTTTGATGCCACTGCACCGTATGTGATGATGGTTCTGAATATCATCATGTATATCCACCTTTTTGAGGCTGAGTTGCACCCCAGATTTTACCTAAAATGTTCTTGCACACCATACTCGAAAGTGCTATAGTGGCTTTGATTACCACAGCTTCTGTATATTCCTTTCAGAGAAATTTGCTATGTAGTGTTATGCCTAGATATTTGACCTGTTTCTATGGGTCGACTCTGATCCCTGTCTGTAGAATAGGTTTCATACGGTTCAGCAACCTTTTCTTGATGAAGGGTACCACAGTTTCACACCACTTCAATTTGATTCTTAAACCCCTTTGAATGATTTCGCAGAGCGTTTCTTCAAATTTCTCTCTTGCAATTATTTGTTTATTTATATATTTATTCCGGCATCTGTCAATCCCTGCAGCTCATTTAAGAGGTTGCACATTTTCGATCTTAGTTCGACTAGTGTTTTGTTCCACCATGGGGTGTTTTTTTTAATCATTCTTACAACTCATGGGACAGCTACTTTCAAAAGCTTGTATGATACCGCTGATAACTACTTCCACGTTGTTTTCCAGTTCCAGGAAGTGACTAGCTATTTTCTTTCCTTTCACATTTAATAGATTCCAATCAAGTGTGGACCTATACTTGTCCCAGTTTGTTTTGTGGGGCTCCTTTTAGGGATAACCTCCTTCCTGAGATCTTCTGTGTTTAAAGTGATGATCCTGTGATTTGACATGGACGGCTCGTCAAAAACTTTCCAATCTGTAATATAGTTACTTAGACTCGGGGTAACGAGTGTGATATAGAGAACTTCCTCCCTTCCCGTATTTCCCGCAGTTCTTGGTTCGTCACTCCTCAGTCAACTCATCCGGAATCTAAAGCTTCCGCAGTTGAGTGAGTCCTTGCAATTTAAACTCTCGCACCACATCAAGGTGCCTGCTACGGGAGATGTCTCCCATTCATATATATATTAAGTATTGGGGATATAAGGTTTAAAACTCTGTTTCACGTGTTAGATTTTTTTTTAGTTCTAATCACAGTATTTCTTTCTTATTTTTTAGCCCCTCCGCCCGTTAAAAACTCAACTTAATCCAATCATGTACCGCTTGCATTTATTTACCTCCGAGATGATACACTTTATTCACCAAATGCAGTATTACATCCTCTTCGAGGTAATCGAATGCTCTTGGGCCGAGTTCCAGGAGAAAGTCCAACAAGCAAAAACACTCGACGACGTCCTCAATGCACATGATGAATTCCTAACCGCAATAAAAATTGGTGCGTTTCTCGACTCCAAATCAGATCGCTTGTCCGCCCACATGGAAGAGGTCTACCTCGGTATAACTCGTCTCGAAATTTGGCAGGATAAATTCTTTGAGCTTTGTTTCAAAGAATTACAAGCCACAAAGGAATTCGAAGAGGAAATCCGCAAATCCGAAAAATCAGGGGAATTCGGTGTCACTGCTGAAAAGCAACTGCAACGAGATGAAGAACATAAAATTTTCGAACAGAATCTGAATAGCTGCCATAAGAACCTCGAAAAAATCGGTTGCGACTATGAGGTTGCTGTTCGACAATTTTTACTCGCATTGAACTCGAACAACGATCACAACCTGCAATTGTTTGGCATACGCTTGGATTTCAATGAATACTACAAGAAACGCGATCAACGTCTAGGGGTACCACTCACCTTTGAACACATGCGCATGAGCAACGTCTTTTTTAGCACAAACAAGAGTATGACTAGCAGTCGCTACAGTATTAACTGACCCCCGCCCTCGGAAACCAAACGCGAACTCATGTATTATTTTAGTCAAAACCATAGTGAGATCACAAAATGCCATCGTGCCATTTTTTGCCATCTCAATGGTGATGATATTACCAAATGTCATCATCCGCCATTGCTTGTGCCGAGCAGGAATCTAGTGTACGTTTCCTGTTGCGAAATACTCTAAATTTCCACGAACAAAATTGAATCTCTCTACAAAAAAAAAACAATGTTTTCTTCTCTTAGCACTTATTGTTTGCGCGCGCCAAACCTAATTGTTGAAAGTTTACTTTATTTGAAAAATTTCTTTCTAAAAAAAAAAAGGAAAAATACGTATTTTTGAAAGCACGCTAGAGCACTGTTGTATTTTTAAATAAAGATTAGAATAAAAAAAGAGAACAAATTATCTAAAATAAATGCCCATATTTTAGAATACCTTGAAATTGAGTTTTTACTTAATTTTTTTTACTGAAATTTATTTTCGCCAAGAGGAATGAAATTCTGTCATTCGATTCTTCAATTTTGGTGCTACTCAATTCCTATTGCTTCTTCAGCGATCTTTTGGTATGGTTTGATACTTAGATAAGATTGTGAAATTGGACGTTAAATTTTTTTTTAAATCAGTGTTACCATTCGGCTTCCCGTACAGGAACGGGCTAAGAATATCACTGCAGCGCCCCCAAACAAATAGTGCTTGTCGTAAAAGTCGACTAAGGGGCACAAATCAGATTAGTGCTGCCAGACGATTAAAACATAATTTGTACTATCTAGGCAGAAAAAGTGCACCAAAACAAGGGTAGGTACACAATATCACCCTGATTGTCGTTGGTGTTTGTCGCTTTTCCACGATTGTGGAATGATGTAGCACGAATCCATTTTCATAACTTTTTCACTGTGAAAGGGTTGTAATAGTATTCTACACGACAAATTAATTGCTTAGTAATGTTTAATGGTCAGCAGGTCATAGCTATTAGCTATGATAAAACGACAATCGTCGAAAAGCGACAAACGCCAACGACAATCAGGGTGTATGGCTGGAGTTCCGAAAGCCGGAGCCGTCCAAATGTCTTGAAATTTTTTTATGAACAATCCATTAAACTTAAAATAAAAGTACGTAAAAGGTATTTTGGTTACTCCGACTGGAAGGGGTTGAACAGCATTTTTTTTTTAATTTCTTTGTAATAAATACACGGGTAAATATTTCGAAAAATAACCTACGCTTTGATTTCGATGATTTGGAAATATGTTAAAAGAAGGTTTTTCTGAGTATTTTTATATTTATTCGTACAATATTGTACAGACATACATCGAGATATCGAAGTTTTAGATATAGTTTTTGCTTTAGAATTTTTGCCATAGAATAAAAAAAATATATTCTACATATTTGTGTAAAAATCATGAATGGAAATTTTATAGTAGCTAGAAGGTTGCGACATGCAGACAACAAAGCAAGAGCAATAGGGATTCCTTAATACTTACTTAGGTGTCGCTGCAGTTTGCGGTGAACCTGGTCCTCAACCGTTTTACGGTTTTTGTATTTTGAAGTTATAACAGAAAATGTCCGACAGAGCTTCACAGGCCGCTATTTTCTCTAGAATTATGCTCAACGATGTTTTTATTTTTCTATCGCGACATTCGATGATTAGGTCTAGAATAAACAACAGTGTATTCGTTGGAAATATTAATGAAATCAGTTGACCAATTCGACTGGCAAATAAATTTCTAGGCAAATAAGAATACTTATACAGAACAATATGTCTGAAATGGATCGTCTGATAGCACATCACTTATGATTTAACGAGGCTCTATTAAAGAGGGCGTATAGCTGTAAAATGTAAATTTTCTAGACAGATGTACTGTAGTTTTTTGAGTAGGCATGTACTCAGATTCTATATGAAAGGATTTAAGAACTCATTTTTTTTTTTTTTTTTAAGAAATGAAAACATTTTATTCTTTTTCTTCCTATGATCTGAACTCAAGGCATCATAACCCTCCCACTTCACTGCATTTCTACTTATCCACCTGAGGGCTTCGTCGGTTTGACCTCAGAAAATATCGGCATGTCTCTCGATTTTAGATCACTTCGTTACTCCATCGGTGTGATCCAGGAGTTTATAGGCCTGCTTTACTTTCGCGATATCTTTGGAACGTTTATTGATATTACCTTTTTGACGGGGTAAAAATGATTTTTTCTTTGAACATGACAATAGCAGCTGAGACGGTCGTGCTCTATTTTTCGTGTGATGGATTCTTTGACGTGAAGTCGTCCACGGATCTTCGAACTTCTTATTCGATCAAGCTTTGTCACTCCAGCAGTCATGCGAAGCTGCCGTTAATTTACCCTCATACTTTTTGTACATTGTCCAACATTGTGAACCGTATGTGAGTGCGGGACGCACAACTGCGGTATAGAGCCTTCCTTTTAGCTTAGGGGTCATTTTTCGGTCACATAAGATAGCGGTATTTTCCGACCACTTCATTCATCCTACGCTTACTTTGATTGACGTCGTCATTACAGGTTGCTTCGCTATTGATCATAGATCCCAATTGATTGAACTTTTCGTACTTGGGAATCACTGTTCTATTCAAATAAATGACTGGAATAAGACTGAGTGGATCAGAGAACGGACAGCACAAGTACTCGTTCTTTTTTGGACTAATGCGGTACCCATTTCCCTCCAACGATCTTTATGGTGTATGAATTCAGCTCGATCGAACGGTAATTATCACAGTTTCGGGTATTACCCTTCCCTTCGTACACAGGGAGAAGGTAAATTTCCCTTTATTAATTCGGATCAACACATAAGTTTAGAGATGAGAATTCTGAGTCGAGGCATCTGAACCCGATGTCTCTCATATTTTTCCAGAACCCAAAGGGTATCCCATCTGGCCCAACTTTTTCGGAGAATTTTACCGCCTCACTAACTTCTTCAACTGTAATGTCGGGTATTTCTTCACAGTTAGGGATCGCTCTTAGAAAGTATAGTCGGGGGGCTCATTCAAAGGTCTTTCACAATACTGTCGCCACCTATGCAAAATGTTGTCGTCATCCACAAATTGGATGGCTTTATTGATTCGGCATGGGATCAACTCATAAGTTTGGAGATGAGAATTGTGAGTCGAGCCATCTGAACCCGATGTCTCTCATATTTTTCCAGAACTCAAAGGGTATCCCATCTGGCCCAACTTTTTCGGAGAATTTGACCGCCTCACTAACTTATTCAACTGTAATGTCGGGTATTTCTTCACAGTTAGGAATCGCTCTTAGAAAGTATAGTCAGGCGGCTCATTCAAAGGCCTTTCACAATACTGTCGCCACCTATGCAAAATGTTGTCGTCATCCGCAAGAAATTAAGCATTCTTAATGAACTTTAGCGAACGAATCTCCTAAGCATTCCTCCTTCTTTGGGTGGTTATTTTGAAGGTGGTTGCGCCCTTGTTCGTATTGTGTCGTCGTAGCTTCTGGATAGGCTGGTTTGTATCAAGCCACCGAGGAAGATATTTCCTCCAGCTCTCAATACAAGCCCTCCGTACTCTCTGCCATGAAGCTGGGCACACTTCTTCTTCGCTTGTCTCTTGTAATGTCTGTATTCCACTTCGAGGCGGGATTTTTCGTCTCTATTCTTAGACAGTCACTTTGACCAAGCTTTGAAAGCCACTTTCTTCTTTGCGTATTGGTGATGGCCTTTTGCCGCTCTAGCAGCTACTTGGCCTTCTCTAAGCATATTCGCTGTAGAGAATCCCACATATTTTTTGCTCTACACTCTTCATCCTCGACTCCGTTGATGATGTAAGAGGTAATTTTTCATCGCGAAAACAAAAACGCCTTTTCCTTGTCAAGATTGTACCTCTTGATTTTTTCAGAGACCTTTGTTTGTTTGTTGCTCTTCATAAAAATTTCTGTTAGCAGGAGACGGTGTTGCCAAGTGATCGCCTCTTTCGGGATCACTTTGCAACCTTTCAACCAAGGGTTCTTGAAACTGTCTACCAAATGGTAATCAATCGAACAGTAGAAGTAAGTAGAAGTGGTGGTTAAGAAGAGAGAATCTCAAGTATGCAGTACTAAAGTACAATTTTGATACCAAATATCTTCATCTTTAAATCAATCCTATTGCATTTCAGAAAGATATCTGTGGATACAAGGAATAACAGCATAAGTGCCTTTTTACATTTCATAAAACGTATTTAAAGATGACATTTATGGTCTCACTTTCCTGCCCTTAATTCAGTAACCACTGCAGATATTGAATTCCAGGCATCTCGGGGTGCTGTTTTACGGGTATAGGTTCGCCTTTCTCGAGAGAAGATTATATAAAAAATAATTCAATTTTGACATAAGTATACTTATGCTAGTATTCCTTGTGGCCAAGGATATTAGTTTTCTAATATTATTTCCTGAGACGACAAATGAACTTAAGAATAGTTATCCCAACGCACGTTGTCTACCTCCAGCTAGTGCTGAACATAGTTGCGACGTTGTAACTGCGGTAATGTGTTTTATGTGGGATATTCTCCTATCGGTCCCATGCTAATCGTTGTTAATCTGGCGATATCTGCACTCGTTCTATTAAGGATATCATTTATTTTTGCCTAGTTGAAGTTTTGACCATATCTTTCAGTTTGTCAGCCTAATCCATCTGAGACTGGCTTAAGAAGGAAAATATGTATCAAACTTAATATACCACATGGGATAGAGTATAAAAAAAGAAAGAATTTCAATCGTATATTTAAAAAGTTTAACACGGTTCTCACCTTTCTTTTATTTTGTTCTTTTAATGTTGGAATATTGGAGCAGATATACGCGTATTTATTAATTAGTATATAAGAGTAATAATAATATATATATATAATTTTGTTTATCTGTATATAATGAATTTTAAGTAGTTTACAATTGCTAAACATAATATTCTTGTGATTGGATTCTCATTACATATTTTCTCTCCTAATTATCTGCAATCTGATTAAAGCTAAAAGAAAGCAAGATCTTTCCTGTGTGTATATATGTGTGTCTTAGAATAACAAATGATTTAAATAAATCGCAAAATATGTCTCTCGTACTTATTGTTCTATGGTTCTTCTGCATTTATTCTCATTTTCTCCGATAAATTGTTCACCAATTACGTAAATAATAATTAATTTTGCATATAAAATACATAAAAATAATAATTTCAACTAATTAATTGTTTTTTGTTCATTAGCAAAGGGTTTTTTCACTTTTTTTTTTGTTCTCTTAATGTGCTTTTATTTATTAAAAAATATTTTCTTTAATTGCTTTATTTACGCAATGAGACGCTTTTACATTGAATGAATAATAGCTTGGTTTATAACACAACGCATTTTCTCTTAACCTCTATCGGTTTAACCTAAGAGGAGAAGGGAGGGGACTCGATTACTTCGATTAACTTAGCTTTTGACGTCAGCTACACTGGTGGTGGTACCTTTAGAGGACCTCTTTACTGGGCGTTGAGATGCCACACGCTTCTTCGTAGTCACCTATTGATGTGCAATCCTTTTTCTTTTCTTTGTGGTGACGATGGTGATGCTTTTCTTTTTTTTCTTTCTTTTTGTGGCTGGATTCGTCTTTTGTGGAAGAGGATTTCGATTTTTCTTTTTTCTTCTTCTCGGGGGTACCCAAGAGGTTGGGACTCTCGTCATTCTCTTTGCTTTTTGACTTTGATTTGTGTTCTTTAGTCTTGTCTTTTTTCTTTTCTTTTTTAGTAGTACTGGTGCTAATGGTCGTGGTGTTGGGTGAGGCGGAGTCTTTTGATTTCTTCGATTTTGTTTGCTTTGATGATGATGTGCCGAGAGTTTCATTCGTAGTGTTGTTGTTGGTAAGAACAGGTTTTCGTGTTTTTGGAGGCTCTTCAAAGTCGGGACTAGTAAAAGAGAAAAATGTTAGAAAAGGTTTTGTTAAGACAAACATATGGGAACTCACATATCCAAATCGATGTCTAAGGCTCTATGAGGATCATCGGGATCGAATTTACCGTCCTTATCTTCACTGTCTGAGAAAGCTACACCTTCAGGCATATCCAAGGTTGTGTTTACGATGTGCATAGGTTTTGGTTCTGGAAACGAGTTTGTGTCAAAATGGTTATTTCCGAAATTGTGGCTATTTCGAAATTGTGATGATTTGTATAAAAAGCAAACAATATGAGTGTCTCGGTCAGACCGTTATATAAAGCGACTGCGTGAGTCAGGGAGTTTGGCCTGGAGAACTGGAAACTACGCATGAACAATTCATCGCGGGGTTTCAGGCAGATATTAGGTAAAATATGAAGGATACAAATTTTTACTTGCAAAATCTGTAAGTTCTACAGATATTGTAATCAAAACGCGTGGCTTTTCTGTCTAGAGTGAGTACACAACTAATGACGATACGCGTCCAAAATATGACATAAAACTCGTCCTTAGCGCGAAGGTTCATCATCTCTTGGTTGCAATCGTAAGCTACTGGTAGACACTTGGCCGAGTGGACTCAGAACTCATGAGAAATCGAAGCGACAGCAAAAATCATTATTAGAAATAGAATTCCACTAGGTTACTATGATTAATACTAGTTCAGAGAAAGTCTTAAAGGATTCGAAAAAGAAGACCCTTCTTTAAGCATGGGGCTAACATGCTCAAAATTTGGGCATTCCCTACTACGATTTCTACATGAGCTACAGAAATAAGGAGAAAGAAGAGGTAGTTTCATTCATTCAGTTCATCTATCGATTCTACTGGGTATGGGTTTCAATGCTGTCCACCTGCAGAACCATAAAACAACAACACTCACCATCCTCTGAGTCCGAACTGCTATAGGCCACCTTGTTCTTTGATTTTTTGCTCTTCTTTGACTTTTTGTGTTTTTTCTTGTCTTTAGAAGACTTCTTTTCATCCACCAAGTACTTGTCGGAACGTTTTGTGGCTAAGAAAAAAAATACAAATTGTTTTACAACCAAACAACGTGTACACCTATAAACATACAATGCACTTGTAGAGGAATATCCAGCGATAACTCAGCTATCGGTATATCATCAATATTGTCATACGCATCTGCGTCATTATTCACACTATTTGCGCCGCTCTTCTTGCTATCGCTTGATTTTAAGTAATGCGGATTATTACTCTGTTCAATTAGACGCGCCTGTCGGTATTTCTCCAATTGCTCTGGCGTCAGTTCTTCACTCTTGCGTCGTCGAGAACTACCCTCAGCATCGTGATTCGCTGACACAAACAACTCATCCTTCTCGTCGTCGCTCGATGAACTGCTCTCCTCATCTGGTGGTGGATTTATCCATTCGTCTAAATCAAGTCCTTCGGGCAGTGGTACTTTCCTTTGCGCCTTCGGCGCTACTGGTATCAATTCACCGGCAAATAAGAGTGCCATCTCTTGAACAATTTCTATAGCTAGCGTCGGAATGGTAGGAACTATAGGCTTAACCACTAAATCATCATTTTCAATGCCATCATCAGTGTTCGTTTCGAGACCACTAATAATCTCCATGGTGTGATTATGATTACTATGATTCGCAGTTATAGTGTGGCTACTGAATTGTGAACGAAGCATTTCAATAAGTACGCAGGCGGAGTTTGCACGTTCTTGTACTTCAATGTCATTAGAGCTGGAGAAGTCTTGAAGTTTGGCAAGGACGTGATCGCTAAGCTTTAAAATAAAACGAAACAATCGTTAATTTCTAAAGAGGGAAAGGTGAAAGGATATTGCTTACTCTAACAATTCCGTCGACATCTTGATTTTCGAGACATGTCGTCACCAGTCTTGTGAATAATTTGATAACATTTTGCACAAAAACACCCTTGATGTGACCCGGTACTTGTCTTGGTCGCAACAAAATATTTAATGTGCGTTCAGCATCTTGGAGTTCACTGAAATAAGAAGTTTATTTTAAAAAATCAATTATAATCTCTACATGAATCTACCAGATAGAGCGCGACTGGCTCAGCTGGTATTGCCACGTTCAAAGAAGAGATCATTTGAACCCTATTGAAAAGGCAATAGCAATGAACGTTTCAAAAACATCGCGAGGCAGAAGAGGCAGGCCTATAAACGCCTGGATCACACAAACGACGACATCGGCAATTCATTGGCCCCAGTAACCGAGTGATCCAAAATCGGGAGGCCTGCCTGATATTTTCCGAGGTCAAATAGGTGAACCCCATAGGCGGATCAGTAGAAATGCGGTGAAGTAGGAGGGTTATGATCTCTTGTTTTCGGATCATAACCTCGCCGAAATAGGAAGAAGATATATCTATTAGATGCGGTGCAATAAGATCTCAATGAATTGAAGATTAAAGAATCAGCCCAGGTTTCAGTTGAGGGAACTTAGGTGTTTGATGGGAAGATTGATAACGAACTACATTAGTGAACAAGTTGTCTTCCGTCCTGGACGATGCTGTTTAACCTTTGGAATACATTGAAGCCAGTTTCGGGAAGGGTTTCGGCTATGTAGTTTTATACGGCCGGAAAGGACTCGTATACAAATTACTAAAAATTGTACCATAGTTATACCAGTTAGAGCATTGTAGCAGTTATACCGAAAAGAGAATGCTGGAACGGAGTCTCCTGCAAAATTCTCAGATTTAGGTCTAATCCCATTTAATCTGTAAAGCTACAAATGGTTTCAATATACATATGGTATCCCGTGCTCGCTTTGCTTCGCCCGCCTATGTTATACGCTAACCGCAAGTGTTTGACAAAGGATGATCCACACAGAAAAGTGCTTTTTAGTCTTCTTCTCATTGTTAAGCCAGATGTTTTCCTGAAACGGGCGGTTAAGGAGAAGGTGAGCCAGAAGATTCAACGACAAGCAAGCCATGGTCGTATTCAGCAGTGCAATCTAAAGCATACATTTATAGAAGCGTGACGTCATAAACCGCCACTGCATTCTACGCAGGCATTCTTAGAGCTAAATATATGTAGCTGTTTTTCGTTTTTCCTTATTCTACACTTTTTTATTTTCTTTTTTTTACAATAATACAACTTACCTTGAAAATTCGCCAACAGTCCAGGCAGCAGCATACAGCACCTCATACATCGAATTGCTTTGCGATGAAATCGTGAACGTGTCTAGGAGATTACTCATTTCATTTACCGCAAACTGCCTCACTACTGGCACGCGAATGGCAACATCCAAAAGCTGTGTGGCAATTAGACCGCCTTAAAAAAAAAAAAAGTATTTGAAAATATAGTGAAACGGCTTTTATTTATTTACACTCACCATGTTTTGATCCAGCTTCTAGCTGAATCAACTCAACCAAAACCGTCAAGTACCATTCGAAATTCGTCACATATAGGTACGAACTTTGCGAACAAATCTCAATAACCTTGTATAGCAACTCATCTCTATAGGCAGACCCTTCAGCCCGTTCCATATGTCCCAATAACCGTTTGACAATTTCCATGAGATTCTTTTTCGAAACCATGCCATACAGAAGATCCAGAGCGCGCAATCTAATCGACTCATCCTTATCGTCTAGACACGCCAGAATCAAATCCTTATGGGACTGAACACTCTTCGGATGTGTCTTCAAGATTTTAGACATCGCCAAGAGTCCCAAGTATTTTACTAAACAAACACACACACACATTAAAAAATACAACAACAAACCCACAAACATCATTCTTTACTTACAATTTTGATCTGAGTCTTCGATTAAGATACGTAGTTTTTGGACACACAGTTGTATTGAGGCACTATGATTTGGCATACCGCTACTTATGCTTATCAGGACAGCGATAACCGTATTTATGCACTCATAAAGTAGACTCATCGCTGACGTACTAAAGGAACACAAACGAAAGAACATTAAGATTTCTACTTCAACAAGTTAGTATTAAAAGCGCAATAAAAAAATAAATAAACAATCGAAAATGTAAAACGAACAAAACAACTACATTGAGCGCTAAGAAATGAAATACACACACACACACTAATGTACAAAACGCAAAACTTCACAACAATAACAATAAAAAATAAATAAACTTAAAATAAATACGAAAAAACTTAACGAAACAAAAACAAACGTATGAGAGTTCACAAAACTTGCCTATGGATTAGATTTGTGAGAGGTTCTATTAATTTCTTTCCTAGCCGGGGTTCTAAAGGAGTTAAAGCGCCAAACTGCAAATGCAAGAGAAAAAGAAACAAGCAAAATAAAATAATAATAATATTGAACGAATATTTCAATATATAAATGATGTGTGAGAGATAGGTAGAGGGAAAGAGAGAGATAGTAAAGGTGGTATATTAACGTGTATTTTGGGGGGGTGGAGCATCCTTATGTTTTGAACAACAATTTTAAATTTTTTTTTTTAATCCTTTCCATATCATTTTCGTGGGGTGTGTGTGATGTGATTGGTGATTTCGTGGATGTGGTGGTGTGGTGACATATTTTTCTGGCAAACTCAATTTCTATTGAGCTGTGGAAGTAAAGGAAGACGTTGGTATGTACTGCTGCAGTAACCGTGCAACTGCTTAAGGCAAGTGCATTGTCGACTAATGTCATCTGAAATTAAGTGTTCTACCAATGGTAAGACGGCGATGGAGAAGTGGGCAGCATTCACCGTGAGCTTTCCGAGACATTAATAGATCAACACTTGCCATTTAAATGGGACTCGATCTCATATAGTTGGTTAGAGGATATTTAATCAAACCAGGTTCAGGTTCAATGTGCATACTAAATTCCTTAGTATGCACATTGAAGGCTCGAATGTCATGATGCTCAAGCTCATCTCAGTTAGGGATATCTTAAGGTCCCGTATCTGACTGCCGAATATGAAGATAGACGATGGAAACCTCAGTGTCTCAAACTCCATAACATGACGGTTTCGGGATGACTGGGCAAATATAAAGGCAGATGAACCTTAGCAAAATAACTCAACCTTTCTGCTTCGGATCAAAGGGAGTCCCTTGGGGTAATAGAGAAAGTATTGTATATTGTTAAGATTCATCACCAGGCAACGGAAAATTTGTTCGGACACATCACATCAATAATGGTCTATAATAAAATAGTCATACAGATTAGTTTACAGCTAAGCTCTCTTCAGATAATCTGGTAGTCTTTCTATGGAAAGAGGACATCAACATCTCCTTGATAAGAGCTAGAATTATTCAGTAGATTACTAAGCAACCGCTTTCTATTCATATCCGTCTAAATGACGTGGCAATTCGATGTCAGAAATGCTTACACGGATAAAAAAAAACAACTACTTTTTTTTATCGGTACCCTTCTAACATAAACTTTATTTTAATCTTTAGTTATCAACCATTTAAAAATATGCACGTTTTTTTCCATTGTTTTATTGGGATAGAAACGCTTTACTGACCTCAGACTGGCCCATTGTACTACCATGGAACATAACCCTGATTTACCCTTCGTAGAAAACCAAACAAGCACTTTAGTGATGAGGAGCTTACAGCATCACAATTTACCACATGAGACACCGAAGATCTGTAAGCCTAGCATATTAAGATGCTTAGAAAAAGCGAAGTGGCATGTTAAGACGTCAATAAGTTGTTTGTAGTCTTTTTTGCTGAGACAGTAAAAATGTCGTTGATTTCTTACAGACGTCCGTGACAGCCCGTTTAGTCAGCTTGCACCCTGGAAAGTCATACCACACACAATTGTGTTTGCGGGGAACACAATCGTCAATGCAAGCCCTAACGCAAGACGCAGGAAGTCCCAACGTAGTTCAGATACTGAGAAATCCTCTTCTGAACCCTGCCTAGCAATCTCATAGATCTCATTCATTCCCCAAAATCCTAGTGTAACCTCGGACCCAGACAAGAGTCAAAGAATTTAGTTTTGAGACCGAGTTTTAAGAGTTTTTACTATTACGAAGTATTTTGAAAGTGGTTAAAGGGTTCAGCCAGGCCTTAAGCGCAGCTTTACTGTCTCTACAGACGCAAATACTCCGACGCGTACGTATGTACACATACATCCTATGTTACGTATTTCTTCCATGCATCTGCTTTACTGCTGCGCAGCTTATGGTGTTGGCTTCAACCTAACCTAACCTTGATTAAACGCTTAAGTAGACCAAACTTTACAAGAGCTGCTCATAAATTGAACTTTGGTAAAACTTTTTTTTATTCCATTGTACTACCAGGCAGGAACTTTTCTTGGCGAAGTGGTGCAGGTTGAGAATTTGGCAGCAATTCGGAGAATTTTTTTGTGAAGTTATGGCAACGAACATAACATGCTGAGTATCAGTTCTCTTCCGATCACTGAAATCAAGCAGCGTCGGGCGCGGTTACTGCTTAGATGGGGGACCGCTTGGGAAGACCGCGTGTTGTTGGCTTGGCATGGTAGAAAACCAGCCTTTCAAAATGGCTACGATTCGTGACTTTCATACAATGAAAGCACACAAAAGTACAAATTTAGATATTTCTAGTGAAAATACATCTTCTTCTTCTTCCTTTTATCAGCGAGGTTATGATCCGAAAACAAGGGATCACAACCCTCCCACTTCACCGCATTTCTACTGATCCGCCTGTGGGGTTCGCCTATTTGACCTCAGAAAATATCGGCAGGCCCGCCGATTTTGGATCACTCGGTTACTGAGGCCAATGAAATGCCGATGTCGTCGCATTTGTTTGATCCAGGCGTTTATAGGCCTGCCTTTCCTACATCGCGATGTCTTTGGAACGTGCATAGATATTGCCTTTTCAACAGGGTTCAAATGATCTCTTCTTTGAACGTGGCAATACCAGCTGAGCCGGTCGCGCTCTATTTTTTGTACGATGGTTTCCTTGATGTGAAAGCTTCCACGGATCTTCGAACTTCTTATTCGATCATCTAGTGGAAATACATGTACTTACGTATGTTTATTTTCCATTTTTCTTCAAGTTGAATCCGAGTCGTAGCCAACTTTGAAGAAGAGCAAAATACGAAACAAATACGACCATCAAACGACCAATTGAATGCACCGTAATAGAGGAAAAATCGAGAATCGTATGCGTCGCGATGCATACGACTCCTGTCAAAAATTACGTACGAGTGTGTTAGTAAAACACGACTTTGTAATAACTAAATGCGACCATGGTCGGATTCGACTGCCACCCTTCTGGTGAACATTCTTTATTTTATTTTTGTTGCAGTCGTCTGCAATGTAGGTGTTGTTTTGTCTTATGTCTTATTATCCATGGGTGATATCCAGGCGAGTCTAGAACAGCTGTGATATTTTGCATTCAGTTTTCATACATAGCATTTCTTCAGTAAACCTTCTAATCAAACTGCTATCGCATAATTAATTTGATAACTCCACATTGGTTCTTGTTTCCTATTATAACTTGGACCAACAATTTTTCACGAAACAGCAGTAGCGCAAGATTTTTCAATTTAAGTCATGTATTCCCACTCTTTGTTGTATACATAGTCTATTCGCAGATTTTGTTTACAACATTCGTCTACTTCCACTTCTCAAGAGATAAACAAAAATATTCGCTAATCAAATTCATAGGAAGCACTAACCATAGTGATAAAAAAAAAGAGAATAACAACAAAATCTTAAATTAATAAAAATTGAAACAAACTTAAGAGGTTCATAACGAAATGAAATAGTAACCCAACATTGCTCGAATTGTTATTTAAGTGTTTAAAAAAAAAATTCACTGGTGATTTTAAATCAACTTTCCAAATCGAAAAAAGAGTAAGAGGATAAAAAAGAAAATCGAAAAGAAATAGAAATGAAATTTGTTTCTTTAAAAATAATATATAAAATAGAGATAATGAACCTGGAAATAATTTCGATCAAGGGTTGCGTTAGTTTTCTTCCCAGAGCCGGTTCGATGGCAGTTAAACTGGCAAACTGTTTGTTTTTTTACATTTAATTGTTTCAAAAATAATTTTTTTTTTTGTTTAGAATCAGCAGTTAGCATTTAAAAAAGAATAATAGAAAAAAATATCAAAATTCGTTTAAAAGAGAGAAACAGTAGTAGGAGAGGGGAAAGTAAAAAAGAAAAGAAAGAAAAAAAAAAAAGAAGAAGAAAAAAAAAGAATAGTCAGGTTTAGAACTAAAACTGTGTACTTTTTCTCTCCATGTTTTAAATAGAGAGAAAGAGGGAGAGAAAAGAGATTTTAGTTTATGATTTCGTGAGAATAACTATGAATGAAGTGTGAGAAAAGAAACCGAGAGAACTTACCAATTTGATTATTTTAATGAGCATCCAATTATTGGTGGACGTTGTCATGAGTTTGAAGAATATCGGCGCCAGAGGAAGATAGTTTTTCGGATTCTTACGTGCTAGTTCGCAGATGACGTTTACCGCGGCCGATTGAACACCTGTGAAAGCAAAAGAGGTATGAATGGGGGCGTTATTGAATAAATGAATGAGTAAGAAACCTGGATCAGGATCTTCTAGTTTCTCCTTGAGTTTGGGAAATGCCGGACGTAGAGCTTCTGGATAACGAAGGAAAACTTTGTACATCATTAGGACGGCTTTCATGCGTAGGTAAGGTTTTGTTGAACTCATCTAAAATTAAACGTGATTGTTTACAGTTTATTCTTGAGTATCCTTGTTGTTATATGCAAACCAAAGTCATTATGTCATTGGCTAGATCTCTTGACAAATCAGGCGATATGAAACAGCTTAAGCCACTGAGTGCCACACCGGCATCATATTGGTTCTGTGAATTTAAGTCCTTGCGAATCATATTTGTTGTGAGCATAAGGAGCTGTTAAAATGAAATAAGAAACATACATTTTTTATTGGATAAACATTGAGTAATTTTCTTACCTCACTATCCGGATGAAAGCATTGACTGGCTGCTAAGTACCCAATTCTTTTGCAGGTAAACCTAGAGGAGCTCATAACCTCTATTATGTTAAACCCGGCCCATGAAATATCATAGCCAAGCATTTGAATCTGTGAAACAAAGAATATTTACTTAGTATACTCGATTAGTAGACCGACAACACAAAAGAGCGAAGACGAAGATCAAATGAAATATATAGATCTTTTTCAGCAAATGAACCGTTAATGGTACATCGACAAATCGGTTGTTTAGTAAAAGAAAAGCTACAAAGCGCTTTTTTTTTTTTGCATATCTACACATTTACCTATTTTACAATGGATAGTAAACTCCCAGTTTTACATGTTTTCAAGTAAAGTCTTTGCTTTAATCGAAACAAATGGAAACTATTGATCATTTTATATAATTTGAAACATTTTTTGTTTCGTGCTTCTGAATAATACAATGTAGTACTCGTAAACTTTCTAAATACGAAAAAATGTAGGTCCACTAACCATAACAATCAAACATTTAAACACAACATTATTTCTTCCAAATCGAAGTTAACACCCAGTGATATGTGGTCAAAACTTTCACCTGTGATCGCTTTACCTGTTACAAGAGTAAGCAGAAGTTCATAGAAGTAAGTAAAATAAACAAGCGATTGACAAATATTGCCTTTCACTGAAGTCCCGTCCACCATTTATCACAGTTTGTTCTTACATCTCCGTAAGATGTCGCATGCCGTACATGCAAGTCGATCACTGCAACGCTTCAATCGATTCGATGATACTTTGCGCGGAAAATATCGTTGTGTCTAGACTCAAAATCGTTAAAATGTAACTTGTGTTCAAAAACAAACATTTTAAGACTTGGATTTGGTTTTTATCGAAATCGGCCAACAACTAGCTGA
Source organism: Brachypalpus laphriformis (assembly GCA_945910035.1). Taxonomy (NCBI): domain Eukaryota; kingdom Metazoa; phylum Arthropoda; class Insecta; order Diptera; family Syrphidae; genus Brachypalpus; species Brachypalpus laphriformis. Next base: position 45,558,315 of record OX246753.1, read on the forward strand.
GAAATACTTATTTTCTAAACATGGTTAACATATAAGACAGCATTATACAAGTCTTACTCACTTACTGCAGCAGCCCTTATAACATTAATTTTGTGCTATGGAAATTAGTTCGAGTTCGATGTCTTTCTAAAAGAATTCGAGTTAAGGGAATTTTCAAGAAAATTCAAGAAAGAAAATACTCATAAAAAAAAAAAAGATGTAAAAGTACATAATTTTTGTTCGGGGGAAATATTCCGTTTGCTGGCTATCTTGCTCTCTATCCAGGGGTAGATGAGTCAGCTTCAACGACAAATACAGGAACAGGCGACGCGGGCGGACCAGATCTACGCGCTTCTGCCGGGCCTAACGCACCTCCAGTCGTAATGGGTATAAGCATGGCGGAGCAAACCTTAAAGATCTTTACGGTGAATATGAATTCTTCGGTGAAATGCGAAGGTTCCAGGTGCTGGAAGTGTGTACCGTGTGCATCCCCCTCCATAGTGGAAAGAGGATGTACATAGTTGCGGTCTATGCTCCGGAAGCTACTCAAATCACTTCAGTTATTTCAGAGCTCGAAACACTTTTTCGAATCCTAAGGCTGGAATCGGAGCTTTTTATTGTGGCCATCGATTTAGATGCCAAACATAGAAATTGGGCAAATAATACGCCAAATTCTAGAGGGAACCTACTACTACGGAGGAGGATAGTCCGCCGTATCTCAGAAGCGGCCCCTATTTGGATCTTCTGCTTTTCGACGTACGTTTACAACTGAAGCATTCCTCTTTTCCGACGAAAGAGGTCTGGTCCAGGAGATTAGCAGTCGCTATTTTGATATTCTTAGCGCTTTGTCGTTTTTTTTTAGAATCACAGCCCAGAAAATTGAAATTAAGAAATCATATCAACCACGGGGACATACATATTTGTTCGATGCTATGGATATGCCCTATTCGCTCACCGCAAGTCGTTTCAATTTGCCTAAAGCATGAAGTGAAAGTCTGAAGCCATCTTGCGAGCTAAAATGATGCCAATAGTGTTAAGCACCTTGCCTCCCTTACTTATATCCTCCTTATCTACCAATGTAGGGCGAAAAAAAGGCAGACACTTTTCTAATTGGCTTTGATCTTAAAAACTCAGGTGGGGTGTCGTTCTTGGACTTGTTCGACGTGTCTCACATGAAAGTGTGTAGTGTACTTACATACGTCAGCTTGGCGACAGCATTGCACTTAACATTGATATTGTCTTGGCGCAGCTCTTGCTTGATCTCCTCTATACACTGGGCGATATACTTGGCCTGTAAAAAAACAAAAAAACAAAAAAAATTAACAAATGTTTGATGAGTGCGATGGTGATGGTGGCATAAGAGAAGAAAAATCCACCCATCATGTCATGCACAGCTGGGAAGTCACCAATTAGATTGGAAGTCTATTTTTACACAAGAGTAGCCACTTCTTGGAGCGCGCCCTCGAGAGCCTCCCTTCATTAGAAGGTGTGCAATAATGCAAATTATTGATTTTTTTTTTTTTTAATATATATTTCACATTTCATGACGAAGGGCCTCCCGTGTCATTAACAAATGACTACGGCGACGATGGCTCCCGTGGGCATCGCGGCATATTGTGCAAAAAGTGCCCACTATGTAATTACCTCATTATCTTTGTTATTCCGGATGCCTCGGACAAGATCTGTTAGATTTTTGTCAAACATTCGTTCGAAGTTGCCTTTCACTTTTTTGAGTGCCATATTTTCGGGGGGGCGAGTTTTGCACCACACTCGAGTTGTAAGCCTTTTCAGGGAAGAGTTTTCCGTTCTTTCTGTTTCACAAGTCACAACAAGATTTTACAATTTAGATGCATTTGCCGAAGTTGATGGTGGATAATGGTTGGCGATGGATTCTAGGGGGTTTTATATGCTGCGGTGGTTGTGATTTACTTTGGGAAGTACTACTGCGAGGGGAAAGTCTGTCAGAGCGCAAATTAAAAAGGATTTTCGTTTCTTTTTCGTTTTTCTCAGGGGTCTGCGGATTGCACTCGCGAAGAACACGGAAAACAGACCAAAATTTTACAAAAAAAAAATAAAAAGTGCAATCTGTCAAAAAAGTGCGTCCGCCATCACTTTTGTCGTTTGTCTTTTTCGCCAGCCGGCCACGTAAAAGTTCACCGAACAGTGGTTCCAAGTTCGAACAATGTAGCGCACTAACGTTTAGTTAACGTTACGTTATTCAGCGGTTACGTTTGAAAAAATGTGATTTGTATCTTTAGATTTAAGAGAAAAAGGCGAATTTTGTGAGCCATATATACCTGACCATGCACACTTAAAAAAATAAATAAATATTTGGCACAACAGCCAAATTCCTGGGCCTAGCTTCTCGCAACCACTCATGTTTTGTGCGCTATATTTTTCACGCGAATGGAAGGGACCTACAGTTTAGTGCCGTATCCGAAGGGCAATTTGTTTTGAGAAGCTTTCTCGAGACAACAATGCTCTCGGATGTTTGTCAGACGTTCGCGAGAGGTGTAGGCGTGAAAAATCTTTTTGGTATTTTCTGGGATCCGAAATTTAAACCTCACGCGAAGTGGACCGACACACTAACCACTTACGCCACGGCACCCATACCACACATGTACACTTAAGTAGACAAAATTAGCTATCATTGCAGAGGTATCGGCTTAATGTTGTTCCTTTTTTAGGTGTAAGGAACTCTTACCCGCCAGGAGGCTTGGTTTTTATTTTTACTCCAATACTGTCAGATCCCACGTAGTTTGAAAGACCCTTCATTCTTAGGTGGTTTAAGCCTCCTCCAAAACGTTGTGGTGTGTTAAGGTCCATTCACAGCTCAGCGACCTGCGAATGCCCAAACTGCGAATAAACCGTTTTTAGCATATTTATAAGCACGCCATGGACAATTTTACTATTCCAAAAGAACGGACCTTAATTTATCGATCGATTAATATATAAAAAGTTAAATAGTAATTAGTTTCTGCGAAGAAATTAACAATTCGCCGATTTTCCGCGAATGATTTTTGCGAACTGTCAACTTTTATTCACATTCCACACATGTAGGACGCAATCCACATTCCCGCGACCAAAACATTCGCGAGAGTTTAACCTCACAATTCTTTTGTATTGTTCTTGGTGGGTAAGATGGTGGTTGAATTTATTGAAAGAATGTAAGATATTTCCTTCTGAATAAAAGCTGCGCTATGTATTTATGCATTTTTCACGTTTAGGCAATTAGTTACAAAATGAATGACAACAAAGTAGCTGTGAAAGAAATGTCAAAATTTGCGAATATTCGGTTATTCGCATTCGCAGGTCGCTGAGCTGTGAATCGACCTTTATGGTAACCCAAATAACAGAAAAAAAACATTGGTCCTTGGAAATGTGTTCCCCAATGTACTAACCACATTTAGGTCGAAAATAATCAAAAATGTTGCGGCAACAATCAGAATCCAAAATAAATAAAAGAATTACGAATAATGCCTAAAACACAATAGCGCTTTGACTTTGGCTTTGCTCCCGTTACGTTCCATCCACTTTCAGAGCGCGTTGAATGTTTGTTTACATTTTTTTTTCCTTGTTCCACAGCTGTTAACTGGCAAACGTGAGCAAGAGTTCAACTGATCGCAACTTCTGTTTCGAGTTGGAGTCACATTGTGAATACATTTGACTACTCGTACTCATTCGTTACTTTTCCATAAGTACTCGGATAAATGTAACGAGTATTTAATACTCGCGAGTTCCACCTACAAAACATATATACACGGTCATACCCGATTACTTGCAAAGGCGAAACAGAGAAAAGAATATTCTAAATAATGTGCTTGCTATAGACCGTGTTTAGATGTAGTTTATTGGTGAGAAGAGTGAAGGGTAAAGAGATCCCTCACTCTTCTCATCAATAAACTGCTCTACATAGCGCACTCATCAGTTAACATCTAAACACGGTCATACTCACTCACTAAAATGAAAAGAAGAAGGAAAAATAAGAGAATGAATCCTTTATAGTATTGGTATAGGTGGGAAAGATAATCTCTTAAAATGCTACTTGTAGTGTGGGTGGTGCAAGAGAGAATGAGTACCTGTTTGAATACATATCTGTGGCGAATAAGATTCCTTTGCAATGTTACGTGCGTTGGGTATTGGTATAGTGATAGACCCTGTTTAGATGTTAACTGATGAGTGCGCTATGTCGATAGTTTTTTGGGTGAGAAGAGTAAGGGGTAAAGAGAGAGTGACAGTCATGAACGAAATATAAAAATCGAAAGGAAAGTCACGGTCTACTCCCGAAATGTTCCATTCTCTTCCATTTTATCATGATTAGTTCGATCGTGGAGTAGTGAGTATCGAGGGTTGATATGAATATTTCGATGAGAGAACGCTCTCCGATACACATTTGTTTTAATTCACTCATTCCACCCCGAAATAGTGCAGCACTGAGCATAGCAAATGTAGACACGACATGACTGTCTAGTCATGTCATAGAGCATGTTTAGACGTTAACTGATGAATGCGCTATATCGATAGTTTTTGAGTGGGAAGTGGAGTGAAGGAAATATAAAAATCGAGAGGAAAGTCACGCTACACACCCGAAATGTTCCATTCTTTTCAATTTTATCATTAGTAGTGAGGATCTAAGGATGATATGAATATTTGTATGAGAAAACGCTGTCCGATACACAATTCATTTCAATCCACTTGTTCCACCCCGAAACTTTGACAAGTAGTGCAGCACTGAAAAACGACATGAGTCGTGTTCACACAATATTAATTTCATTGAGTGCGCGCAAATTATAAAAAAAAAAAAAAAAATCATGAGTTTTAGAAAGCCTGTTATTTTGAGATTAGACATCCCAATACCTCTTCTCCAAACTTTGCAGCAATAATATTTTATTAACTTGCTTTCCTTGGATTCTATTACGTTGCTGATTCAACACTTGTGAAGCTTTGGAAAAAAGTCTTTCTGATGGCACTGAGCTGGCTACCACAGTTAAATATTTATATGCAATTTTGTATCCAACGAATTTTCACTGAGGCGACCAACAGTGTGTGTTTGTGTCCTCAACTAGACCGAAAGCTCATCACAAACACTTTCTTCATTTTTGTTTGTTTTCAAGTTTCGGTGAACTGAAGTCAAACTGCAAGCTGCAACTAAAATGAGAAGAGAATGTCATAATTTCATTCAATGAATCGATTTCTTGACTCAGACCTACCACTACATGCGTTTATTCTTCTTATTCGTATTGGAGAACTTTCTTCACTCTTCTTGGGAACACATTATTATTACATAATAGACATGACCGCTAAGTCTGCCATTTTTTCTGTGGCTGTGGTCCGTGCGAACGTGTTAGTGTTCCCTCGTCTTATTTGTGTTGTTGTATATGTTGGCGAAAATATTAAAATATTGAATTAAAGGGGAAATTCAACTGTGTACAGTGCGTGCTTTCATTCGATGCATCAAATGAAATACATCGATACATCGTTAAACATCGAAAGTATCTGATGCATCGGATTGATTCGATACATCGAATAGTAAACATCGATGTTTTCGATGTATCGATGTATAATGAGCAACCCTAATTAGTGCCTCTGCCCAGACTGGAGCAGCATATAACAGAACTGAGGTGATAACTCTAGAGAGTAGAATCCTTCTAGCCTATCTATGTCCACCGTTGTTAGGCAGTATACACGAGACAGTTCCCTGCATTTTTCTTGATGCTTTTTTGATTATGTAGTCAACATGTGTTTTTAACTGCAGCTTGTTGACCAGCATTACTCCAAGGTATTTAACTATTTCTTTGGACCTAATGGTTTGGTTACCAACCTAAAAGTTGGCGAATTCAACGGTTTTCCTAAGACCGATCCCTGTGGGACTCCCGCAGTAACAATTAAGTATTTTACCCCTTCATCGGTATTGTGTGCCGGACCATTTAAATGGAATTAGGTTGCTTTTGGAGAACTTAAATGTAATATGTGCTCTTAATTTTTTAAGGTGTGGAGCACATTTTTAAGCATCGTTTTTAAGAGAATGCATCCGCATCATCAGCGAACCACTCCTCCAAATTTCTCGTTAAGAAATATTGCGGTTATATTTTCCGATGAAAAAAGTTTAATTCAGACATTCATGCATTCATATTAGCGATATTTTCTTAGCGTTAAATGAAAAATGTAGTATAAATTACATTGTCATTTCGTTGCTGTCAAGAATCGTCAGGAACGTTGGAGAAAACCTAATCGATTTTGGTTTCCGTCAATGAGAACTTTTTGTTTGACCTTGAACATTGATGAGTCTAGAAACGATCAATTTTACTTGAAATGCGATTGATCCAAACAATACTGCCAAGTAATATTGAAGAATTTTTTGCGTTAGTTAATACCCGAACTCAATGATGAAGCTGAAGCTGAAATACGTCGCGCTGTCAAAGTTAAATATACACTCATCCAATACTGCAAACACAATATGAAGCTGAAGCTTGCCGCTGAAGTAGAAGTTAACAACCGGTTTTCTCTTGCATACATATGTACTCGATTCTGCTTTGCTTCTGTTCTACCCGCCTTTAAAATAATGTCGTTTTCCATTGGGCAAAAAGAAGCCTTCTTTTTGTCTTCCGAAGAGAAAAAACACTGCCGCACATGTTCCATTGGCTCTTCGGAATCATCTTCTGGGAGAGATTTTCGCTTCCCGATTTCATTTCGGAAGACACTCAAAATTCACTCACACATATAAAGTCTTACATCGAACTGCTTGTCAAAGTCATATGGTACAAGACACATTTGTTGTTTATTTTATTTTCTTAGTTGAGAGAAGTCGGTAAAAAGCAATTTTACACAGATATAAATAATAATTAGTAAATTGATAATAATGTCGTTTTCCATTGGGCAAAAAGAATCCATTTTTTGCTTTGGTTTTTGTGAAAAAGATAAGCAAGATATCTGGCATTTTACCAATACACACATAATTGAGCGGAAGATAAATCGCATGTTCCATTGGAATCCAGAAGAAGCCGATTCTTGAGTGAAACCAATGGAAAACGACATAAATCGAGTACTATTTTACTCGGATACACATCTGATATGAGTGGATATTAGTGGAATAGAGAATTTTGTTTGTGTATTCAACCACCTGGGGATGTTCTCATATACAAATAGCGCTCATATCTCGAATGATCATTCGAGACATTTTCTCTTTGCTTTCGTTCTGGGTTCTCGCTGCTTCGTAGGAAGTAGGTATAGGAAATAGTTCGACTGGTTTTAGACGATGTTCTCATATGCATATAGCACTCATATCTCGAATAATCATTCGAGACATTTCATTCGAATGATTTTAGATGATGAGTTCTCGAGAATTTCTCGAGTAATTCTCGAGAAGTTCTCGAGAACTTGTCGTTCTCTTTTTTGTGTTGCGAAAAAAGATAACGAGAAGACAAAAGCGTTATAGTCAGAAGTCTATTAATTTTATATGTAGGTATTTGGCTGCGATCCATTTAATATTATTTACATGCCATATGAAAGCATATTTATTTTCTTTCACAATGGTTTAATTCGTTTCGTTTTTACAGTTTGAGTTACAAATTTAAGAATGTTGAGTTGGTTTTTGTGTTATAGTTTTCATTTGCGGAAAACCGTGTGTTATTCAAAATCATTTCAATGATTTCTTGTATTTCGTAGCGTATGGCTTTTTGATTTCTGCATACCCATATTAACACAACATTGCAATTTTTTTCGTTTACTCGTATCTCGAATGATCATTCGATTCTTCGATCCGACACACTAACCACTTACGCCACGGCGCCCACACTGGCTTTAGTAATTGCTTATAGATAAGCAGTTTGTTATGTAGGCTTAACTTCGAATGTTTTCCGAGAAGCCAGTACATTTGTCGGTATTTGTTTTCGAGCTCTTTGCGTTTCTTTTTTACGTGCGATTTCCATTTAAGCTTGACATCTAGAGTCATTCCTAGATATTTTGCTTCGTTCGCGTACGGTATTTGAGCCGAGTTTAGATACACAGGCAATGTATCTACCTAACAATTCTTAACAGCAGCGAAACGACTGAATCTAATTTATATGCAAACATTGTCAATGTTCATTGCTACTAGTGATGGGTATAATCGAATGAATTGAAGAATCGAGACATAAATATTCGAATGTTTTGAAGAATCAAATGATCATTCGCCCGAGGTTCCAAGTTCGAATCCCAGAAAACACCAACAAGTTTTTTCACGGTCCAACCTCTCGCCAGCGTCTGACAAACATCCGAGAGTATTGTTGTCACGAAAAAGCTTCTCAAATCGTCGTTCGGACTCGGCATTAAACTGTAGGTCCCTTCCATTCGTGTGAAAAAGAGAACGCACACAACATGAGTGGTTGCGAGAAGCTAAGCCCTGGCACTTTAAAGTGCTGTTGCGCCAAATATTGTTGTACCAAGAAAAGCAATAGAAACATGATACAAACTTTTGAAAATAAAGTTCTTAGAACGATTGTTAACGTACCGTGGTATGTACGTAACGAAGATATTCATCGAGAACTGCGAATTCCCAGCGTCGTCGAAGAGATAACAAAATTTGCGGCCATTGTAACCGTACCGTCACTCAACTACTTGAGAGGAACAATTTAATTCGTGATTTGCAAAGGACAAAACCTTTTGACCACGTGTTATAGTATATGCCGGTCATGAAAAATGCAGGAACTTTCATTGGAATTTAACCTGTCTAAAGTTCTACATTTCTTCTTAATTACATACGAACCTCTTTTTCGAAAAATCACGAGTCCCGTAAGTGAAAATAAAATTGCTGGATAAGCGTCGGCTTAGTTGTAGTATTAATTTTGAGGAGACGTGTTTTTGTAGTGAGTAAAAATCTCACACTACCATAAGCACGCGCGGTCGGGCCTTATGGTGTCTTAAGAAGATTTTTCACCTGCTCTCGGCAAAAAAAAATAAAAAATTGTCAGGAACATTGAAAAAAAAACCAACTCGATTTTGGTTTCCGTAAATGAGAACTTTCGCTTGACATTGAACATTGATGAGCCTACGAATGATCAATTTTACTCGAAGTGTGATTGATTCATACAATATTGCCAAGTAATATTGATCGTATGTAGGACGCGTTAAACTAAGGAATAATTTCCATCTTACGGAACGGAACCCCCATTGCTCTCATTTTTCATATGCTTTGGTGTAACATAATGCTACGAAATCAAACCATTTTCTTAAAAAATACAATAAAATAATACATACTCAAAATTTTGTTAAAACGTTTTCCTTTATTTGAATTATGTATAGTTTCCTCTTCTGTAGATAATAGTTTGTAAATTGGAAAATATTTTTTTTTATTTTATTTTAAATATGCTATTGCACTTGTTTAGAATCATATTTTGTTTTTTTTTTTTTTTTTAATTGTTTACAATGTTCGTTTTTCGGTTTTCTTCGTTTTGCTTTTCTCTAACTTCTTGGCTTGTATAAAATTCATCTTTTGACATAAAATTTCTTATACATGTGTACATTTTTTTAACCCTTACTGCTTATGACAATGATAATGAATTTCATGAATTTTTTTTAATCCTAATTTTAAGTTGTTTTTGCTTGTTTTTTATTTGATGTTAATAAAAATCCGCAGAAACTAATTATTTGTGTTGATGAGTTAAATGGTGGGTCGTTATAACCAACCATGGTTTGTTTTCTCTGTTTGGTATAATGGTGTTTTTTATTCTCTTGTTTAGCTACCATTTAATTGGTAACACTTAAAAATTGTTCACTATAGAGTAGTTATAAAGTTGTTCTTTCGTTATGCGAATAATCTTGTTTTTTTTCCGAAGGTGTTGGTTAACATTAGTTTTAAATATTTAGTGCATTGCTGATAAGTTTAAAAAAGTTGTCATACATTGATTTTATTTTTTGTTTCTGTTTTCTTTCGTATTGTAATATGAATTACAAAATGGTGTGGTTATTTATTTTACACGCATCTATGTGTAATGGTTTTTACAATAAACAGTCACTTGCAATAACTCACATTTAGTCGAAAAAATAAAAATCTATTACTAACGCATAATATTTCCATTACCAATAATCATTTGCTTACAAATTGCTAAGAACTCTTAATATTAAATTTAACAATACATACCCTGTTACCTTGAGTCGAGTGTTGTGTTGTGTTGTATATTTCCTTTCAACAAATAAGCATAATTTTTAATTTTAAAAGGTCCAGGGTGAAACGATATAAGAAAATATTTTTTTTTTTATTTTAAGTTTTAACGACTTAACTTAATGGTCGTTGGTATGCAACCCAATGTTCTACCCTCTGTCCGTACATGTACGTTACCAGGCCCATAGAAATAAAGAAAAACTAAAAAACTTACAACCTTCTAGGGAACTCTTTGATTTGATGCCCGTAGATATCTTGAGCAAATATACGACAGCTGAAGCATGCATTCGGCCAAAAGGATTCTCACAGTGGTACAAAAACATAGACCATTTCCGGATTCTAGATCATATAAATTGTGTTTAAGAACACAGACTCGAACACTCGCAATGGGTTTGGAAAGTGCCTCTCAGAGGATTAAACAGATCTGACTTATTTGGTTCATAAACGTTTAAAAGTTAACGCAGTTACAGATTAGGACCATTATCGGAGTACTTGCGGTTGTTTGACGACCGATAGGTCAAAAGATGACGGCTTTTTCATACGATTTTTCTACTAGTTGCAGAGATGAGGGGAATGAAGAAACTATCCTGCATTTCCTTTGTTCTTCACCAAACCTGCTCAAAAGAAGATTAGACCATTTGAGAATTCTTCAATTGAACGATCTCGTCGATCTAACGTCAGAATTACCTTCTGCTACGGCAGAGCAAAACTTTCTAATTGAAGTTACATAAAGATTCAACTTTCAGGCAGTTTCTACTGTAGTGTCACGAATTACTTAAAACACAAATTCAATGAAATGGGCTATTCCATATGCTATCTGCCGAGAATTTAGTATTCTTAGATGATAATACAGATCTGGAAAGGCTAGAAGAGTGACAGATAGCATTCAAATCAGGGGTTCTGCGTATCAGTAGACGAAAAGCCGAGTAGGTATATGGTATATGTATTTACCGTCCCACCAAACCACGAACACTAGTGGTCACTTCATTACCCTCATTAAAAATTTCGACCTACACCATAAAGCCTGAAACAGATGTGCAGCAAAATCCACGCAGCAATAATAGAGAGCATGGCTTTATGTCACTTGGACACCTGTATCCAAGTGTCTCTGTTAAATTTAGCAATAAACCGAAAAAGGGGATTTTCCCTTTTGCTTCATTAAACTTTTTTAGTTAAGTTTGTCATCAGGTAGCGGAGAACAAGTGAAAATGAAAGTTAAGAATATCACCGCTGCATTATGATTTAGGTTGAAATTTTTAATGTGGGTAATCAAGTGACCGGTGTGTTTTATGGTTTCCAACCAAAAACAACGAATTTACGGTCACTTCAGATATCTAGGCTCAATATTTCGAAAAGTGTCCAGCATAGACGCAGGCGTGGAGCTCCGTATGAACATCCGTTAGATTAAGTACAGAATGTTTTGAAATCTTGTGCAATAAATGAATGGCACATTGCGGACGACCTTGTATTAGGTGAAACGACCACAAGCAATTTGGGACAAGGGCTAGAATAAAGAAGAAGGTGGTGGTAAGATAATTGACACTTTTTAGAAGAATTTTATCTTTGAAAACTTTCGCTTTTAAACTTTAACCAAGGAAGCGCTACGACAATCGCCTTCAACGCCTTCAACTCAAAATGTTGTTTCTAAAAATAGCACTCCAATTAGAAACCAAATATAAATACAAATTTTTAATACTAACTGACAAAAAAAATTGTTTTGTTTTGTTTTTTTTTTTTTTTTTAAGATTGCGTGTTATAAGTTTCGTATTAATCTTTTTCTTATAAAATAGACAAAGAAATAAAAATCTTTTGAAAAAAAATTCAATACATCTAAAAACATAATGTATATGATAAAAATATGAAATATATATGTATGTATGTGTGTCTGGTTATTAAAATTTAACAATCGGTGTCGTACCATGCAGCCAAATTGTTGTTGTCATTTGGTGGTGTTGGCATTGCATCCAAATCAAAATTCAACTCTCCAGCTCCGATCTCGCCAACATCCATGTCCATCGAATAGGGCGATGTTGGTGCACCACCTGGTGGAGCTCCGACTGGGCTGCTTATCTCCAGGCCTTGCATCGAATCTATTGGTAGAGTATCATATCCTGTTGCGATTAAATATTTGTAATACAAAAAGAAGAGAAGAAAAAGCAATCAGAAAAGAAAAAAATTGTTCACAATGGAATTTTCAATTATTTTTTTCATTTATAGCACTCAACAAGTGTTTGTTCACGCGGAAGAAGAAGTTGCAATGGATATGTAAAATTATGAATTCCCATTGTCCTGCAGCAAGTAACGAGACTTTTTTTTTTAATGAATACAAAGCCCATGGCATTGTAGTATAATGAACTGCAGTTTCTTACTTCGTGTGAACGAACGACTGAGAGTTTAATGAGGGATACATAGTCCCATTTCATAACTTTAAAATTTAATTAAAAAAAAATTATAAGTAAAAGTATGCAGATATAACCAAAACATATAAAACACACTTATAATGTATAACAAATGCAATTTAATGCTTAAAAGAAATGAAAGGAAAATAAAAAAAAAAAAAAAACAATACACACACATAAGCAATTAAGTATTTAATAAAACTATTTATTTAAAAAAAATATATTTAGAGTAACATTTTAAGTTTAATTTAAAATTCCATGCAATCACTCTTTTGTTCTATTTTTTATTTTAAACTAGCGGGTACCCGGCGAGCGTTGTTGCGCCTAACAAAAAAGAAAACAATTGTCACGCAGGTTCCTGGGCCAACAACTGGCAGGCGCCTGGAGCAACAACTGTCAGGCAGGAGCCTGGGGCTAAGTCTATTAGAGAACAGTTTTGTGCAGGCTAGCAGTGGGTAAGTAGTCCAACCTTAAATATATATTGTATATAAAAAAAATTAAGTAGTAAAGTTCGTACTATAATACTAAAGTAGTGGGACCGATGGTACCCGGCTGGTCAAACGGTAGTGCATGCGATCATATGGAAACACAAGCGTTTCACTCAGCTGAGGCCTACCAACTCCTACTCTCAACCTCCACGCGGTGACAGCCGGGTGCCTAGTACCTTAATCCAAGAAATGGGTAACCAACCCCGTTTGGCGGATTCTTGGCGGCAGCAGATGAGAGAGGGGGAGGAAGACTGATTTCTCACTAAAGCACTCCTTCCTGTTCCAGGCGGCAGCGGACGGAGTCAACGGTGGCGTCTATAGTTCCAGTTAGGTTGAACTTAGTGAATAACTTGCGCGAGCTGCTTCGACGTATTCGGATCACAGGTCGGTAAGGAATTTCCAATGTTGGTCAGGACATTGGAATAGAGATGGTGGCGGAGGAGCCCTTAATAGGCCAACAGCAGCGCTCATACTCCCGTAGTGGACTACTGGCACCGGTGTACCCGGCCCATCGTCCTAGGGGAATAATTAAGGAACTGGGCCTCCAGGTTGGGGTTGTGCCGTCGGAGTAACTTCCCTACCACGTAAAAAACCTATGGTTCCGAAACAACCAAAAACCTCGGATAAGGATGACTCCGCTGATGACGACCCCAGCAAACGAAATAAGGACAACGACCCTCGGATCTGTACGTGGAATGTTCTGTCCCTTTACAGACCACGTGCAGCCGAACAATTAGCGGAGCTTCTAGACTGCTATAAAGCAGATATTACCGCCATCCAGGAAGTGCGATGGGATGGACCGGGCAAAAAGAGGATGAAAAACTGTGACATCTACTACGGTGATTGCTACAGAGGCAACAGGCAACGCTTATTCGGATGCGGATTTGTCATACGCGGCAGACTTAGGCAAGAAGTCTTAAGCTTCCGACACGTTAGCGAGCGTATTATGACTATCCAGATCAAGGCTAAATTCGCTAACATAAGCCTAATATGTGTTGATGCCCCTACGGAAGAAAATGACCATGCCACCAAAGAGTGTTTCTACGAGCTCCTCGACAAAACATACGGGCAATGTCCTAAATACGACGCCAAAATAGGAAAGGAGGACGTCTTTGGTAGGGCAGTCGGTAAGCATAGCCTACACGACACCACGTCTGATAACGGACTAAGGCTAATTGATTTCGCTGTGGAGCGAAATGTCACCATAGCAAGCACACGGTTTCCTCATCTCGATATTCATAAGCAAATATGGCGGTCCAATGATCATGTAACGATCAACCAAATTGATCATATTGCGATCGACGCAATGCATGCCTCCAGTATTCTGGATGTTCGGACCTCCCGAGCGGCCAACATAGACTCGGATCATTACCTTGTTGTAGCCAAGGTACAAATGCGGATATCCCAATCTGAGCAACAAAGAAGAATCACTGTGAGAAAATTTAACGTCGAAAAGCTACAATGGCAAGAGACCGCCAGACTCTTCGCTGAACGCGTATCCCAAAATCTCTCAATCACCCCTATGCTGCCAGCATCAAGTGCCGAAGACCAGTGGCAACGCTGCCAACATGCAGTCAGAAACGCCGCGACTAATGTGCTGGGTCTCGCTCGCCCACCACCGCGAAACCCCTGGTTTGACGAAGAATGCCGGCGAGTGCATGCAGCAAAACAAGAGGCATACAAAGCGGCGCTGCAAAGGAAGACGAGAGCTGCTCGTGAGCTCTACGAGCAAAAGAGACGGAAAGAACGTCGGCTTCTCCAAAAGAAGAAGAAAGAGCATGAGAAGCGCGCGTTTGAGAATATCGAGGGTTTATACTCCAGGAATAATGTACGGAAGTTTTACCAAAAGGTAAAAAGAACGTGTCAGAGAAGCAATACCCGTACAGAAACGGATAGAGATGAAAATGGAAACCTCGTTGTAGAATCACAGTCGGTGCTGAGAATATGGAAAAACTACTTCTGCAGACTGTATAACGGCGACGAAGACCAACATCCCGCTGTCAGGCAGAATGAACCATTCAACATAGACGATGATAGTCAAAATTTCCGTCCACCTGACCAAAACGAAGTGAGGATAGCAATATCCAAGCTAAAATCCAACAAGGCTGCTGGACCTGATGGCTTATCGGCCGAACTTTTCAAGGCAGCTGGTGGTGAATTGAAAGAGTGCATACACCAACTCATCTCTAAGATTTGGTCAGACGAGTGTATGCCTGATGAATGGAATCTCAGCATCGTTTGCCTCCTCAACATCGCTTACAAGATCTTTTCTGCGATATTGTGTGAACGCCTGAAACCGTTTATCAACAGCCTGATTGGACCCTATCAGTGCGGTTTCAGGCCAGGAAAGTCCACCATCGATCAAATCTTCACACTTCGGCAGATCCTGGAGAAAACCCAAGAATTCCAAATCGATACTCACCACCTCTATCGATTTCAAGGCCGCCTATGACAGCATCTATAGAGAAGAGCTTTATAGAGCCATGTCTAGTTTTGATATCCATGCCAAACTTGTCCGTCTGTGCAGGATGACGATGGAGAACGCTCGCTGCTCCATCAAGGTAATGACCTCACCGAGACCTTTGATGTCAAAAAAGGTTTTAGACAAGGTGACGCGCTGTCATGTGACTTCTTCTTCGTTCTTCTTGAACGGATTGTGCGCAACTCACAAGCCAACACCGGAGGCACAATCTATCACAAATCTGTACAACTGTACAACAGACATTATCGGAAGAACTCAGCGGGCTGTCACCGGTGAGTTTGCAAGCATTGAGGCGGAAGCGGCCAAATGCTGCTATAAATTCTACAAACAAGATCAGCGCAGAAATCAATCGAAGAATAACTCTTGCCAATCGCTGTTTTTTTGGGGTTATAAGGCAATTCAACAGTAAAGCCCTATCTCGAACAACTAAGGAGATTCTACCGCAACTTTACGACGCAGAAACATGGACTTTATTAAAAGAGGATGAAGATATCCTTGGTCGCTTCGAGAAAAATTCTTCGTAAGATTTTCGGTCCCATTTGCGTTGACGGGTTTTGGAGGAGAAGATTCAATCACGAACTATACTAGCTGTACTGCGACATCGACCTAGTAAAAAACTGCGTATTGGACGTCTGATATGGCTAGGACGCAGTAGAGGGAATTATCGCCGTAGGTGGCGCGCACAAGTTCAAGGGGACCTCGACCAACTTGGAGTGCGCAACTGGAAGCAATTAGCTAAAGACCGAGCTAAATGGAGAGGCTTCTTGGTTGAGGCCCAGGTTCACCCCGAACTGTAGCGCCACCTAAGTAAGTAAGTAACTTTGCTGCGACTAACAAAAGAGAATATTTTTAGTACTAAAGTACTATAATACTAAAATAGTCCACCGATTTTGACCAAACTTCATAGAAACACTTTCGGACCAATATCGAAGACTATCTGAAAATCTGAGCTCAATCGGTTCCGTGGTTTCGGAGTCCATATCATACAAACATAGGTATATACATTTTTTTCCATGGAAAAAAGTACTTTCAGTTCTTCCTGAATTTTCCAATTTTCCGGGAAACCTTTCCAAATTCTCTTTCCGTATTCGGACTATTACGAACATTTAGAAAAAAAAAATGAGCCAAATCGGTCCAGCCGTTCTCAAGTGATGCGATGACCAACGAACAGCGGCTGAATTCCTTAATGCAGTACTGCCGCCGTACTGCGAAGTCAAGCGTTCCTAAACGTCAATAGGTTGCGGTGATACAATGTATACCGTTCCAAAACGCATAGTGAATGTGGCTGAATTCCTTAATGCAGTACTACGAAGTCAAGCGTTCCTAAACGTCAGTAGGTTGCGGTAATGCAATGTATACCGTTCCAAAACGCATCGTGAATGTATCTACTGCGCAAACAAAAGCAAACAGCGCATCATGGACTGATGTGATGCAAATGTCATTTGACATTTTATTGTTTTTTATTTCGCCAAAATGGAAGCGTCCTCTCCAGATTCGTAAGAAATTATTGTTTTAAATTATTTATTACATACTAATTTTTTTTAAATTTACTAAAAACTACCAGACATTTTGTTTTTTTTTTTTGATAATAGTTTTTCATATCGTTCCAAATCGTCAAAGACTGCAACGTATCGTCAAAGCACCGCATAACGAAAGCATCATAGCATCGCATCACAACGACAGTGATGCATTCACGATGCGCATTATTTTGACGTTTAGGAGTTCAGCCTGTATTTACTGCGCAAACAAAAGCAAACAGCGCATCATGAACTTATGTGATGCAAATGTCATGTGACATTTTATTGTTTTTTATTTCGCCAAAATGAAAGCGTCCTCTCCAGATTCGCAAGAAACTATTGCTTTAAATTATTTATTACATACTAAGTTTTGCAAAATTTACTAAAAACTACCAGAACATTTTTTGTTTTAATTCATATCGTTCCAAATCGTCAAAGACTGCAATGTATCGTCAAAGCACCGCATAACGAAAGCATCAAAACATCGCATCACAACGGCAGTGATGCATTCACGATGCGCATTATTTTGACGTTTAGGAATACAGCCAGCATTTCATTTTTATTTATATAGAAGATAATTTTGTGTCGAAGGCCATATTTTTTTTTAGAAAGCAAGGAGTGAGTTGCAATCGAAAGTACCAATATACGAGTATGTACATATTATATGTACATATGTAGGTATAATATGCATGTTTTATGAAAAATGCCATTACTGACCAATAAGCGAAATAAAGCAAAGTGAAGTTATAGAGAATGAAATGACATGTAGTTCAATGTCCTAACGAGTAATTTTAAGAATTTGTTTTATACATATTAGCTTCCGCTTGAATCTGTAACACTTTATACGAGTACATATAAGCATTTGCATAACGTAAGTTGGAATTATAGAGAACAGAGTTTGGTAATTATCTAGAAAAAGGACTTCCACCCCGATTTTGATGAAATTTTAATGTGTGAGAATTCATTTTTCTGACAATTTTGATATTAAGGTCGGTCTTTTCTAGTTTTGAAGATATAAACTTTTAAAATTTCCCATAAATATGGAAATATGGAACCATGTTTTAAATAAGTATTCTTGACGTTCAATTTCTTC
The DNA here is from genome assembly GCA_945910035.1 of Brachypalpus laphriformis. Lineage (NCBI taxonomy): Eukaryota > Metazoa > Arthropoda > Insecta > Diptera > Syrphidae > Brachypalpus > Brachypalpus laphriformis. The sequence continues at coordinate 45,576,411 of OX246753.1, forward strand.
AACTCCTAACAATATGCAATTATAAGGGCTCCCACAACGTTCGTTAATTATATACATATGACATATGGAAAATTGCTAACAAATAACCGTCAATGATGGTTTTCGCATTTCTGTAAACATTGTTGTTGCTCGTTCCTTCTGAGAAAAAATTTTCAACAAAGAACGAACTACACTCATTACGGTTTAAGTTCGCAAAGTGCATCATCACGGCTTAAGTTCGCAAGCATATTCTAAACCACTGAAAGCTGATATTTGCGTACTGTAAGGCTGAAAACACACCGGATCAGTCAAAACGTTTTTTGATTCACAGATAAGAACCAACCAACCGAAACACAATGTAACAAAAAAATTATTTCCCTTTTCTGTTTCGTTTGGTGTGTGTTGAGAAAAAACAAAACTGAGTTTGCGATGAAGTTGTGCCAATTTTATTTAAAACTTTTACTATTTTATCTAAGCACAAAATAGAGAGTGGTGGGTTAATCCTTACAATCAAAAACGAGATGCAGAAGACACATTTAAAAACCTGAAATACTCTCGTATAAATAAAACGCTTTTCGTTTCGCCTGTTCTTTTTTTTTTTTGTTTTGCCGTATGCGGTGTGTGTTGCGCCATAAGCAATACCCTGTTTAGGTGTTAACTGATGAGTGCGCTATGTCGATAGACCCTGTTTAGATGTTAACTGATGAGTGCGCACTGGGCAGTCATGTCGTGTCTACATGTGCTATGCTCAGTGCTGCACTATTTCGGGGAGGAATGAGTGAATTGAAACAATTGTGTATCGTATCGGACATATCATCCCTCGATCCTCACTAATCCACGATCGAACTAATAATGAAAAAATGGAAGAGAACGGAACATTTCGGATGTGAAACGTGACTTTCCTGTTGATTTTTATATTTTCTTCATACAAATACAAATATTTGACGCAACAGCTCTTTAAAGTGCCAGGGCCTAGCTTCATGACAACATGATTTTTGTTTCGCTTGCTTTGGTGTAACATATGTTGGCTCATAAGAAGCAATGTATTGTTGTTTCATAAGGCAAAAGAAAACGTTTTGTCTGCTCCGGGGTGTGTTCCAGCCTTAGGAGTTAAAAATATTTCCAGGCGAAACTACATAGTACTTTCATAAATACTGTTACAAATTTTAACGGTTCCCTACAGCCTCTGGTATTACCTGCAGCCTTGTGTTGGCTTGCGTCATTTGTGGTCTTATATTTAGTCTGTTCATACGCAAATTTAAATTAAGATTCGCTAAGTTTTTAACATGGAGTGGAGGACATTCAAATCTGGAGTCGCTAAAAATTAGCTTAAGAAAAGCAGTCGACACTTTTGCAATAGAAATCGTGCGTGCTACGATTGATGAGTGGCCAATTCATCTCAAGACCTGTATAAGAGTAAATGGAGGTCAGTTTGAATAAATTGTTTTTTTTTTTATATATATTTGGATAAACCAATAAGCATTTTTGGAATAAATTAAATGCATTCTGGCTTCCTTTTTTTCTAAATAATTACCGAGTTTTTCTGAAATCGTTTGAAACTTAAACGGTGACAGATTTTTTATCCATGGATAATGTCCGAAATAATCAGCGGACTTTTTGCATTCAGTTTTTAATTCCTATTGTATTTTTTTGACTGCATGCTTACTTTGTTTACGTGGAGTACACGCATAGCATTGCACTGTGGCTACCAGCCAAGATTGAATAATTACGGATGATCAGAATATTTTAACAAAAGAAAATTACCCTGATTGTCACAAAAACTAACAGACCCTTGTGAAGATTTCAATATAAGAAATGTGTACATATTAGAAATTCTAAATTGAAAAGAAGAAATTATTGGTAATGGTACTGGCTATGCATGTCTTCTTCTTCTTCTTCTTCCTTCCTTTTATCAGCGAGGTTATGATCCGAAAATAAGGGATCATAAACCTCCCACTTCACCGCATTTCTACTGATCCGCATGTGGGGTTCTCCTACTGTACTGGCTATGCATGGAAGTTAATATTCCACATGATCTTTTTAAAAATCACAAATATATGCAGCATTTATTAAAAACTGTTCAACCGGTTAAATTTGCACACATCGGCTAACGAGCAAACGCACTATCCTCTGCAGCATTGCCAACCGCGTAGACGTGATATCCAATGAACGCAAACTTCAGAGCTATTTTTCTTTACGATATTCGAAGTTGTCCAAATATCTCAAAGATATTTTGGAAGTGTGACAGGATGAAGGGGACCTTGGACGTTTTAGTGTCCGGTTTACATCGAATTGTGGAATATTATCTAAAAACTAGGATAATATTGTACTCCCTGGGTAGCTCATGCCCCCAAGCTCGAATTATCGGGCTGCAGAGGCGCAGAACATGATCAAGAAATTCAATAATGGGAAATCCAAAGAAACACGTTCCTACGAAATCCCAAAACGAGTTATGGGTCTTTTAAAACCGAAAAGGTTGTTTCGGTAACGACGGCAAGGCACTTATAGTGCCTTCCTTAGTTGATGAAATCCTTCACAAATCTGTGGCCGCGATAATACACAAAGTAGGATTTAGTGCAGATTATTCTAGGAGCACGGGCCTAACTCGTTAAACTATCCCTTGCTTGTACCTGATGATATAGCCGATTGTAAGACTGGTTTGTTCAGCCAAATGCTTCAACTGAACATGGAACATCAGTAATAAAACTTTTAAAAAAAGTACAAATGAGTAAAACGAAAGGTAGCGTGCGGACAACATCAATGAATATGCTTTAAAGGGGCATGACTAATGTGAAATTCAGCTCTACTGACTCGTTGACAAAAAAAAAACGTAGTACGAATGGAATGTACAACCCACATTTCATTGTGGTCAAATTAAAAATAAAGAACTAAAAGTGTGTGTGCCAGTTATTAAAATACCCAGCGAAATAGGTACAACCAGCTGGTTGTGTTTATTTATTTTAATATTTTGACTATCTTGTAGGAATTTTTTTTATTTCCCGGGATAAAAAGTACAGTAGAATCTCGGAAAGATGAATTGTTCTATAAGATGAACTATCCAGAAAGATGAACGAAATATTTCACCATTACAGTGTTAGAAAAGATGAACGCTCTACTCGTAACTCATTTTTCTTCTTTCTATGTTATTAAGTTCTTCGTAGTAAATGCATATGAACGCTATTTAGTTATGAAAGCGAAACTTTTTTGCTTGCTTTTGCATTTTGTAGTTCTCCCATTTGTTTGCATCTCAGTGCGAAGTGCGCTCTATATTCAAATTTCGTTCAAAAGTTCAATGAACGTCTGATGATATGTGAGAGTGGAATGAAGATGTGGTTTCCCTGCATTCAGATGACTTTGCAGTGCAGTATAAAACACGGTTGTCGATGTCGTCAAACCAGCAGAAGCAATTTCCGGCATCAACATCATCTCCATTTGCAGATCAATGTGAGGACCACGTTTCCACAATTTTAAGCTTGAGAAACATAAGAGAGAGGGTTATGATCAAGCAACTTTCCTCTGCGCGGCAAACCACGATCAATTTTTTTAAGAACACCTCTGAATAAATTTTGTTGCGAGTACATAAATTTCTTTTTTTTTTCATTTTTTTCCACGTGATGCGTGCACAGTTGTTTCTACGGGTTTAATACATATAGATTTTTCAATTGTTTCAGAAACTTTTTTTGGAATAATTCAGAAACATATTTCACGCATGCACCCGACTTTTATTTCTCAAATGTTTCCTACAATGACTTTCAAATACTTCTTTGGTGTGGACACACCCTAGAGAAGATTTTATTACATTTTAAGATGATGTAATTAGGGACTTTTCGCGTAACGAGGATTTTCATTATCTTGATATTGTTTAGTGCATGTTTTGAAATTTATCGCTCTTAAATACATACATTAGCAATCAATTTAATAAAATATAAAAAACGCAAACAACTGCATGCATATTCATAAAAATCATGCAAGATGGGTATAAAGCTGTATGTAACACTTATTAGGTTTGCTACTCAAGTAAAAAATATCATAAAATAAAACCACACTTACATTAAATAACTTATTGGACAAAGAAAATATACAATAAATAATTAAACTAGTAAAAAAAATCCGTTAAGGATGATGAACAGATAAGTATAAATTAAAAAAATAAACAAAACGAAAAAACAGACTTCTAACCAACATAATATTGTAATATCTGATAAGCAAAATAAAGTGATATCTAAGAATATGGATGTTTTTGTAAAATTTATCTTTTCTATTTGTAATCACCTATTTAACGCCGTTTTGCTTTGCTTGCATTGTTTTCAAAACTAGAAGTATGGGGGTGGTTGGTGAAGATCATGTCTTTGTGGTTAGTAATATTTTATTACAATTCTCTTTCTTTTCCTTAAGTTGTATATCTCTTAAACTAAGATAAATACTTTTTTGTTTTGGTTTTATTCTTATGATGATCATTTTATCTTTAAGACAATATTATTTTTCCTTTTATCTTTTACACAAAAGTAAAATTATGTAATTTAGGTTTTTTTTTTTATTATAAATTTTTTTTAATGTTACTAAAAATTCGGTTTTTTGTTTATCATTTGTCCAAATCATTAATCAGTTGAACAAACTTTTGAATTATGTTTTAGTGATGATATATGTTAGGCTGGCTTAGCTATAATAAAAAAAAATAAATAAATTTTTCCATGGAGAGACAGAAAAAAAGAAGATAAAACAGATTTTTTTTATTAGTTAAATCTATCACTGGTGTAAAATTGGAAGAATTTTGTTTTTCATTTCAAAACAAACATAAAATTCAGCTAAATGAGTTCGGTGAGATATCTACTTCAAAAAAGAAACTATTTTTTCTTTTTTTTTTACTTTAAATGATGGGTGGTCATTGATGATGATTCTGCGAGAGAAAAGCAAAAAGAAAATTCACCTACGCTTGCTTTACATATTTGCGGTTTAAAACGGAAAACCATAACCAAGGAGTTAACAAATGAACGTTGCAATGAAATTAAAACAGAAATCAAAAGAAAAAGAAAAATAGATGAAAAATTGAAAATAATAAAAAGGTAATGACAATGACAAATTTAACGATTTTTAATAATAGCGCAAATTCGTAACACTGGGCGGGGGGATCTATTTAATTATATTCGAAGGGGACGGGTCTAGCTTTTTACTGTGCTGTGTGTTCGTGTGTGAGTAATAAAATTCGAGCGAAATTGGAATATTTACGTATTTTTTTGGAACACTTTTAGACGTACGCAGACAATGTGTTGTAAAAAGTATTTCATGTTCTAATCTAGTAACATGGATGTTTGACAATCGTCACAAAAGTGTAACCCAGCGAGAAATAATGGGAACTAATTTCTAACAAGATCTCGTATTGTTGATGTAATGAATGCAAACAAATGATATACACTCCGTCTCATTTGATTACGAACAGGCAGTTTTTTTTTTAATGTTACGATATTTTTCAAACCCATCGCTAATCTGGGAAAAACCAATTGCACAAGGAATGAAGGATATATCATGTTTATATTGTTAAAAAAAAATGGGATTAAGTTGATAAATGCAACGTTTATGACGCTTTTCCCGAAAAGGTCATAAAATTGAGCTATTTTTTTTGTCTCACTTGATTACGAACAGTAGCTAAATCAACCTGTTAGAAGCTTAAAAGGTAAAAAACACAATACAAAATTTGTTTGTATAAACCAATGTTGGTTTTATTCAAAGAGTAGCAATAGTTTTTAGTAATGGGTACTACCTCCTGATCGCTGAATCACTTCAAGTAGCCTGCTGTGTAGAGATTCATAGAGTGCTGTCAAATAATCTAGCGAAATTTCGGATCAGGCTCGTTTTATGGCTTCAATAATCTCTTCCGTTTCATCATATTGCCTTCCTCCTTCGTAGACTTTTCTTGAATAATCTATTCTTGGTCGGGTGAATATGGCGGCCATGCAAGTAGGTTTACATTTTGGTTCTGAATCCAGGCTTTTGTTGTCCGTGCGGTATGTATCGGTGCATTGGCTTGTTGGAAAGTCCATCGCTGTCCACCAAACATCTCCGAAAACAGCGGAAAAGCTCTTTACAGTATCGATTTGTAAGTGATTGCCGTCATTTTAGAGCTTTGGAAATCCAGCTCCACAGTTCCGTAATAGCTTATTGCTCCCCATACCATTACACCACCTCCTTTGCTGTGCCGCATTTGAAGATGCATTTCTTCTTTTCTCAAATCATGGAAATAACAGTTGTATCCATCAGGCCCGTCCAAATTAAATTTTTTTCCATCAGAAAAGACGACGGTATGCCATTCTCGATTCCACCTGATGTGACTTGTTGCAAAATCAAGCCGCTGGATTTTACGTGCCGCATTCAATTGTGGTTTCCTCTTCATTTTTTCATGGCGAATATGTCTGGCCTTCTGTATCACGCGAAGAACAGTCGATCTGCTAGCTGTAATTCCAGTTTCTGCCTTAATTTTACTTACGGAGAGCCTTGAATTTGAAGCAGCTCTCAGTATCGCCCGCCTTTCCTGACATGTTGTTGCTTTGCTGACTCTTCCTTTGCGGTTTTTCCATACTTCTCCGGGTCCTTAATAAAGCTGTGTACAACAGTGGTGCCTCTTCCAATTTTACTGGGTATGAAACGGATGGATTTTCCTTGTTCCCGGTAAGCTCGAATTTGGCCTATTTCCGCCTTGGTTAATGTCTTTCCTTTACCCATAGTTGTAGATTGTATGAAGTTATTTCTTTAACTAAGCTCCCTAATACTCGAACTATCCTTTTATTTGATTTAAAACACGGTAACAGGTAGATTAAGCTACTGTTCGTAATCAAGTGAGACAAAAAAAACAGGTAAATTTTATGACCTTTTTGGGAAAAGCGTCATAAAAGTTGCATTTATCAACTTAATCCCATTTTTTTTTTACAATATAAACATTATGTTTCCTCCATTCCTTGTGCAATTGGTTTTTCTCAGATTAGCGAAGGGTTTGAAAAATATCGTAAAATAAAAAAAAAAAAACTGCCTGTTCGTAATCAAGTGAGACGGAGTGTATAATGGACCGTGGGTGATAATAAAATGCGGTTAATTCTAATAAATTTTATATAAAATAGTGCGCGATTTCTCAAAGTGGGGTGAATGTTTAGGCGTTTCTATTAGACTGAGTGGAGAGCATCTTGAATTCTAAACGTGGAAATAGCCAGATTCTTCAAAGGTCCACGTGGATTTACACTTTCAAAAAGGTACATCTTAAGATTTTTTTTTTTATATAATTTGCGCGCACTCAAAGGGTTATGAATACCTTTAACATAGTTTACACACAGTGCAGGCGTTGGAAAGGATGGATAGAGAGAGAGAGAAAGATTTTAGTGCAGTGGTTTTTGAAGCTCAGTTCTTTATGCTTCAGCTATTCTCCGGGGGTGCGTCCAGATAGCTGGGGAGATTTTTGTTATTATTGTCATTGCTTCTAATTCACAGTACTTTTCAACAGAGCGAACAATTTTTCCAGCCAGGTGATCTTAAGATTAAGAGAAGTATCGCCGCAGAGTATTTTTAACCAACTACTAACTCTCCCTCTTCCTTATCACAGAATCGGTCGTAGCAGATTTCCTCGCAGTGGGAACTTTCTTACGAATTTCAAAACTCATAGTTTCGTGAATTCGTAACAAAATTTTCACTACGACGAAAGCTGTTATAGATATTTCGGAATTCGTAGTGCCATTTCGCTTCGACGGATTCTGTTGTTTGGGGGAAATGTCTTGCTTTAGCCTGAGGCGAACCTCATTTGGTGGGAACCTGTGATCAGTTCGTTGAAATGAATAGGCAGCGTATATCCAATGATATTAACCACTTGGAGATCAGTCGTCGGAATGAGAGTTGTCTTCATCTTTTGTGCTGAAACGGATGAGCAACAAATTTGCTCCCAATAATACTGAGATCATACCTACGACCAAAGTATTCAAGAAAAATAAAGCGGTAAGCCTTTATCTCTAAGCCTCTAACGGACGACCAAACCTGGCTGTAGAGCATATGCAAACATAGTGCAGAACTCAAAGAATTTTCTGACTTGTAGGTGTGGTATCGTTTCGCTCGGTATCCTCTGTACGTAAAGAATACCCAGTGCATACATTTAAATGGACGCTCCCTGACTAGGTGGGACGCTAGCTCAATAATTTTCGAAAATGACAACGGAAAGCGGGTTGCAAGACACAAACGATCATTTTTTTTCCTAGGCTACATGAACATGGAAATCATCAATACCTAATGCAATAAGTAAGAGTAATTCCAGTCAACATTAATATTCCAATTTCGCGTTTCATGTGTTGGCTTATCTCTCGTTTACAAGATTTTCCTCAATCTCTACACAAAACTGCAATCAACTGTTCAAAGTACGTGTGCTTTTCTGTGTATACGTGTTGTTTCTTTAGATACTCGTACATTTGTTCACTTTATTCATATAGTACCTGTCGGGAAGAGACAATTTTGTTTGTTTTCAGCCAATTGAGGATTTTTTTCTTTTTTTCTCTCGAAGCAAACCCTCCCTTATGTGATCTGTGTAAGTATCCAAATTTGTTAACAATTTTATTTTCGCCAAATTACGCCGTATAGTATAGAGTGAATAAGTTTAATTATTATTTTCGTTATTCAACCATTCGATAACAATATTCATCGTAATTGTTCATCGTGTTGTGGCCAATAATAATAACAGGTTCTGTAGTGATGGTTGGTTTGGAATAAAATAAGAGGATTTATATATGTATAAAATATGGTATTAATGTTGACAACATTCATTTAACACAAACTCCTACAAAACATGTGTGAGGAGGACATGACGTGATTGATTGTATGGTGAGTAACAGAACAGAACAAAAAAAAAAACGTTAAACTTCTAACTGCATTTGATTTAGAATGTGCAGTAGTTTCGAGTTTCTTTTTAGATCGACGCATGTTTAGTACTTTTTCTTCTAAAAATAACTTGTTGTTTTTTCACAAAAGGTATTAATTTTCATTGTCAACAGTGCAATATGTGTGTGGTTACTTAATAAAAGTTGGTTTTCTTATGTGCATTGTTTTAGTTATTAGTAAATAGATGTTAATGGTTAAAAAGATTCATTTAAAATCGAATCATGTAATTTGTTCTTTGGTTTAAGTTTAATACTTTTTTTTTTTAACTTTTTTTTGCGTAAAATTGAATGATTAATATTTCAAACTAAGTGAGATGACACATGCAACTCGTTTCTATTGTACGTACCTTGCTGAAATGCTCGACCTCCATGTGAGCTGTGTACGCTAGGAGGGCCTTGCCCATACAAGCCCCCCTCATATGCTTGTTCTGGTCCAAGCATATCCTATTTTATTGTATTTTTTGAATTAGTCAGTGGTAGTGGTAGTTTTTTCCGTCAACAACAATATCAGTTTAAATTTATTTTACATTTTTTTTTTTTTGAATGTGTGTGTAGGCAAAGCCCGAATCATACAGGGGTGCAGAGAGAAATTACATTGTTTATATTTGATTTTGTGGTAGTTGTTAAAAATCGTGGACAAATTTTGTTTCCAACATAAAAAAAAAATAAAAAAGAAAAGAAAAAAAAAAAAATATAAATAAAAAAATAATAAACAAATGATAAACACTAACTAAAGAAGGAAACTTATGTTTAATTGGAAATAATGTGACTATTTGAGTTAATTAGTTAAGTTGTAAGTGATGTTGCTTAATCTTACTCTCTAGGGTATATATGTTACATATGTAAGTTGGTTATTGTGAAATAAATCTGTGGAGAGGTTCAGTACCTTGGCAAATATAATAAGTTATCTGTCAATTTTCGAATTTCAAAGATTATGAGGGGACATAAGTGTGTTATGCTTTATAAATCTATTTAAGCTAGTCAGTCCAAGACGGCGTAAGTCGACTCAGGTAAAAAAAAAAAAAAAACAAAAAGAGGATTGCTATCACCTCTACTATGGGTCTTGGTCGCTAATGAAACTGTAATAAAATTAGTGCGCAGTGGTAGTGCGGCAGACAAATACCTGCCCACCATCACTGAGCTGCTACAGTCAGCCTTAAATACCTCGTCTAAGAGATGCGGATTGAATGTAAGCCCCCCAAAAATCTGAAGTGGTCCTATGCACTAATAAGAGAACAGAACGTAAGTCAGCTCCGAATCTCAGAGAAGGTAAGATATCTTGGTGAAAACTGACTTGGAAAGACTATACTTCAAAAAGAATAAAGAAATCGTCAACTACTTTTAATATATTATACATATGCAACAAGACCTTTGATAAGAAATTGGGACCCTAACCCGACACCATTTACTTGATGTAGTCATTGTCAGACTCAATTTGACTAATGACTGCCTGATCTGGTGGCAAGGAAAACTCACAAAAATCCAACGACTAGCAACTAACACCACATCAGGAAATAGCCGCGAAGAGTGCTCTGCGTTTAAAAGAATTCAATTTCTAGAGAGCGCGCGAAAATAAATACCTGTACTATTGCCAAATAGGCGAAATTTGGAAGAAATAATGACTATCTACGCCGTTCCACGACTTCAGTCTAGCAATCGTCATCTACTCAAGGGAAGATTAGGCAGACAATTAACCCGATCATTATTATTCGAAGATATTTGATAGAACCCTACATTTTCCGGTCAATATGAATTCCGAAACACGGTAGTGTGTTCTAAGCGGAAGGTTTGTCAATTACTGAGGCGGTCCGAGAATTATCATTGAAACTTCCCCAAGTAAAAATATTAATATTAATATAGACAGAGAAGCTGTCATTAAAGCCATCTCCTTCACATTAATCAAGTCCCAACTCGTGAAACATTGCCGCGATGAACTGAAAACACTTTGGTGAGTTGCACGACATACATTGGTAACGAAATAGTCGATGAACTGACTAATCAAAGGTCGATACCTCAATTCTGCCCCCACGGCACTCCTATAATCCAACATAGCAGTAGGAGAGTGTTAGACAAGTTGACACCAACTGATTCCTTATATTATGACAGACTAAAAAAGGACGTTGATACAGGAGCTGGAGTATTCTTTGAATCTCTATAGTTCAATACTGACCCTAGACGTCAAGAAAGCTCTTAATCGGAAAAAATAGCAAAATTTCCATCGGCTATCTCCAACGCTATCACATTCGCCAGAAATTTAGACATTCCACTAACCACCCAAACCAAAAGTAGTCTTTTATCACACATCTCGCAACTCTTCCGAAAGATTCAACTAACGGGGAAGTGTTCAAAAAACTGTTCAAAGAAATCGAACACAGATATTAACACCTAAATTGACATCTAGTTTTCACGGACGGACCAAAAAGCGAAACTGGTACAGCATTTGCAGTTGTTGACGAGGAAAGCAATATCATGTCCAAAGGGCTATTGCCAGAATTTTCATCAGTACTATCAGCCGAAGCCTCAGCAATCCTTTGTGCCACAGAAACATTATCTGATACGAAGCGAAGCGATTAAAAATATCAACAACGAAAATAAAACTAGTCTGGGTACCAGGACACGTTGGCATCCAAGGCAACGAAGAAGCGGACGCTGCAGTAAGACTTGCTGCAAAAGAACCCCTTATCACATTTTACACCAATAATAAGCAGGACATCTCGAGAAAATTAAAAACATACTGGAATGCAAAGAGAAGTGATAACTGGAAGCAGTGTATACACCATTATACCACTATCAACCCCCGAGGAGATTACGCTGTCTACCCAACAAATGTAACAACGCGAATGACTAAATGTTTTATACGACTTCGCCTAGAGCACACTAATGTTACACATAGTCATCTGCTAAGCAAAAACAATCCACTGAATTGCCAAATATGTCTAAAAAACGAAATTCTATCAATCCGTCATTTAATCTTTGACTGTTCAAAAATCAAAACTTTATTAAATAACCTGTTCAGTAATAGTAAATTGTGTGAAATACTATCTCATCACTCAGTAAAAAACATTATAAACCTTTTTTAATTACTAACTATTATCAAATTAGAAAATAGCATATGAGATGGCACCCTGCCACCCAGAAAAAACCACGGTCCACATGGACCGGTAAGTTTCAGTGCGCGGTGGGGTGGCCCGTTCTGGTTCCCTAATCCCTCTACTTTTTTTACTAAAATAAAAATAGCCGAAAGCCCTGGTAGCTAGTGCTGTAGTTGTAAGTTAAAACTGTAATTTATTTACATTTTAATAAATATTAAATAAAAATAAATAAAATAAAATACTGACCCTATGTTGGATACCGATGCATATGGGTATCACGGGAAATGCCATTCCCTTTGTAGACATTCCATTTATAGTGTATACAAAGTGAGTTGACCCAACATGAACACATACGTAAGACCGGTGGGCTTATGTAAGTAGTGACGATCAAAGTAAGCAGGTGCACGCATCTATCTACTACGAAATTTTAATCAACGACAGAACTGTGTGGTGTCGTATAATACAGAATGTGTTATTCACGAATAACCCAATTACTATCGTGCCAGTTAAGATGAAGCGATTATAGAATGGCAATAGACAGCGAGCGCTAGATGTTTGTAGTGAATAAAGAAACAGAGAAAAATACAAAAAGTATTTGAGAGGCTGCAGGATGAAATGTACCACCAAAGGGGCGAAGGACCGACACGGGAAAGTGGATGCCTACCTGAATCCACTTATAATTGGCCCTGTGCGCTTTCGATCGTACAAACATAAATTTGAAAATCATAATGATGATCCATTCTGCCCACATTGTAATAAAAAGTAAGAAGATGCATAACATTCTTCTTCAACTGTAAGTTGAGCACGTATGACTTCAAGTAAAATGGGACAGCAGTCAAGAGCTGAAGAGATTATAACTTTTTTTCTTTTTTATAATTTTGGGCGGACTCTAGGGGCTACAAATACCATTTAAATGTTTTACGCAGTACGGGCGTTGTAAACGATAGAACGAGAGAAAGAAAGATGGGTGTAGTGGTTTGAAACTCAGATGTCAGCTTTCAGAAAAACTCTGGGGGTGGTTTCCACATAACTGGAGAAATTTGTTTTGTTATTTTGCCTTTGCTTCTGATTCACCGTATTTTTATCCGACCACCTGATGTCATAGGTATACCAATCATGCAACACTGAACAATTTTACCAGTCATATGACCAACCTACTGCCAGTGAAGCTTTCACAATTGAACGGACAGATCGCTGACATCAGGATTTGAACCATGAACCATTAGCGTGACAATCAATGACGTTACAACTACACCATCCCCACCCCCACTCTTATGCATCGCAAGATATTTAAGCATTTAGCTTTATACAAGACAACTATTATTACGATGGAACTTCAGCAAATAGAAATAAAATAACAAATACTAAATTTAACCCGGCGAAGTAATAATTGATATGAGGCAGCAACACAGAAAAAGGGTAATATGCCGATGGGTACTGGTATCTTCATTAAGACTTCCAATTAAACAAAGTGGCGCGGGTAGGGAAAATCGTATTTACGGAAAATGATTTGGAAAAATCTGACACTATTTACATGACAGGCGCTGATACACCTAGACTCTGGTAAGGATCTTGAAAGGATTAAAGAGCAAAAGAGTTCCTAGTTTTCTATTCGCACTGGGTCCAGAAGTTTTCAGTTTCTTATTTCTGTATTCGCCGTAATAATGTCGTCTTTTTTAGTTGGCATTGCTGTTGTTTGTTTCTCAATTTTCCATTTACGAAGTTGTTTATTGAACTTAAGTACAAGAGCTTGCGTATTATAACGTAACGTAAACCAAATAGACCCTAGTAAAGAAAATCAAACCATTTTTAGCAACTCCAGAGAGACAGAGAGGATCATTTCTCATTTTCTACAAATAATTGTACAATGACCTAGGGACAGATGTTTACCTTTTGCTTTTGCTGGCGCTACAGCCCGGATGGATCTGGGTTTAAACCAACAGGTCTCTCTAGCTCGCTTGATTCATAGCCAGCTGTCTCTAGTCGCGCCTTAAATTTTATAAAGATTAGATGGATACAGACACTGTACCTTCGTAGTCTATTCTGTTATCTTTTCCAAAAAAAATTACATTTGCCAAGATACTATAGATAAATACAAATTTATACTGTGAACCTCGCATAAGTGCTATTCGAAAAAGCCCGATAGAAGTGCCTTAAGGAATTCATATTTTGAAATTATTTTCTTTAATTTACATCCGATTAAAATAGAGCCTGTTTCTCTGTGAGTGCACTTTTGTTCCTTAACCTTGTGCACTACTTCTACATAAAACAATACCTCGCCTATCATTTCTTCAGGGCAAAGACATCTCTAGTTTATTTTGCTTACACCCTACCGGTGGTTTGTTTGTTTCACAAAATGTAAACAGATAATAATATACGAGATAAGTTCTAGCAGAAGCGAATAACAAATCAGTTTCCTACTTCTATCTAACTCACTGACGTCTACATATTGCGTAGCCTATCTCTTGTTCCTAGTCAGTGTTATTTCAACAATTAACGTACCTGTAAATCCGGACCCATTCCTAGATCGGCATTGCCCCATATGTTGTTATCTTCCCTCAGAAGGGAATTTGTTAGTTCAATAGACAAACGCTTCTTGTAATCTTGTGGTTTGTCTTCGCTCATACGGAAGAGCACTGCTGCAGCGTAAGTGGCTACACCTTCGTTCCTCGAATGCAATAAATCGGTGAGAGGGCCAGTGGCACCTTCTTGCTCGATTATCTCTGCGCCCTCTTTATCAGCCGCTAGTTCACAAAGTACACCTGCAGCAACGCGCTAAACGACATAAAAATATATCAAATTAAAATTGGGTCTGGCTCAGAGCATCCTCTGACTTACCTGAATATTTTCAATTTCGTTGAACAACAAGCGCACAAAGATCGGAATAACCGCCTGTTGGCGAATGAGAGCTCTGTTGTGTGATTCTCTGGCGAGAATATGCAGTGCACCGACAGTGCCTTCAACAATCTCCTCCATGCGCACACCGTCGGCATAGGCACTCGGCTGTTGTGAGCCTGTGCTTGCAACTGACGAACGTTGCTGTAATACACAGAAAGAAACATCAATACTTTTCTTATTTTCATTCAACTGCAATACCTACCCTCTCAGTGTCTTGGAAAGCTCTCATTAGCAGCCTCACCAGATGGTGTATGGCACCGTGCTCACGCAATGGTGCATGATTTGCTGGGCACAATGCCAAATTGCGAATCAATCCAATCACGGCCTTAATCAACGGCCAACGCGACGGTGGGTGTAACAGCTTCACGATGACCGACAATCCATAGTTCAAGCGAACAGCATTCTGTGCCAATTCCGAGTCAACATGACGAGATGTCAAGTGACGTAGAGCACAAACTGCCGGCTCAGTGATCTCTTCACGATCACCTGCATTGATGATGGTGCGAACAAGTGCATCGACGCCACCCACTTGGCAGACCGTTGCTTTATTGCGTTGATTGTTGCAAGTCAAATTCGAGAGGATGCCAGCTGCACAAGTCACAACATTCACATCTGTGGAAGCCAAAACTTGAACCAAACTTTGCAGAAGAGCCTCAAGTCCCTCGACTTTAGTCGCTGCATCCGATAAATTACGCAAAGTCCAGAGACAATTCTGCACTAAACGCTGTGATGGATTGCCCAAGTGCATTGCGAGAGCCTGCATGCCACCGGCATCAACAATTGCCGGCTTGTTGCTTGAGCAAACCGACAATACCTTCAGTACACGCGATGTGGTCCACAGCAGCTTCTCATAGTCATACGAACGCATAATGCGAACCAATTCGTTGGGTCCACCGGAAGCCAAAATGATCAACTTGCTCTCTTGATTGCCATAAGCCAGAATTTGCAAGCAATCAGTGACAATGGCTAAGAATTTCACATTGTTACGCTGCAACAGGGTGACCATCTTCTGGAGACCTCCAGCCAGACGTACGGCCATCTTTGAGCCGTCCTGGTGCAGAAGCAAATTGTGCAAAGTGGTAATGGCATAGAAGAGAACAGATTCAACTGGCGACGACAGCAACTTGACCAGTGCTGGAATTCCACCGCTCTTGAAGATGGCCAACAGACCCTGGCGATGGTGCGACAAATTGTGTAAAGTTCCCACTGCTCCCTTGGTTGTCTCCAAATCGTTGCTATTCGAAATGGCGCGAACTAGAGCGGCCACCATTTGTGGACTATTCATAATAGCGTGGCGAGACGCCTCCTTCTTAGACAATTGATGGACCATCATGGCGGCCTGCGAGACAACCACTTGATCTTCGTCATTCAACAGCTTGATAAGTTCTGGGATTGCGCGTGTAGCAAGTTCAGCATCATCCTGATAGTTGATCAGATTGACCACGGCATGTTTTAGCATTTGCGACGGCTCAGATAAACGCTGAACAGCTGTGGGTTGTTGTGGATCGAACTGTGTCGATGGAATCTCAATGCCTTCTTCAAGCGTTTCGGGGAACATTGCAGCTCGCACACGTTGCGAACGTGTCTGGCTCAACTGCTGATTCATATCGTCCACCTGATCTTGGGTGAAATTCTGAGGAAAACCCTGATCCAAGTCAAACATCAAGGGATCACCTTCCATTTCTTCATCCTCTTTGCCACTCAACGATGGAACTTGGGTGACCGCACCCGAATGAATACCGGAGTCACCCAGGTAAGAGTTTTGCTGCCACATAAGCGTTTGCTCTTTAGACGATACCATTGGTAGGTCCGGTGGATTGTATTGATTATGCGGCACTATTAGGAGAAAGGCAGAAAAGAAACAAACAAAGAAAAAGCTATCAGCAAAGGGAAAACATTAAATTCTATAATATGAGAGATTAAAAAAAAAATAAAAGAAAACAGGACAAGCAACAGTAACAACAGAGAGAAACGGCAACAATAATTCGATGAGAGCTTGTACAAATGGAATCCATTGCATGTGCCACTTGAGAATTACTCTCCTGAAGATGATTTCCATTAAAACAGAAGTACTAAATGCGATCGGGGGAAGGTGGACTTGTGTGTGATATTTTTTGTCAGACGCATTACAATAATTACAATGCGCACTGTACACAATGAAAGTAATACAATTTTAGTTGTAATAGTGTGTAAACACAAATGCTTTTTTTTTTAATTTTTTTTTCTATGAAATCTAGGACCAACATTGCTTGTGATGGGAGTGCATTTCGCTCTTATGTGCGAAAGTAATTTGAACATTATAGTTCAATATAGTACCAGGAGTATCGCACCGTAAAAATCCTGTAGGCAGTACTTACTATGAAGAGGCTGGGGACATATGTATTCGGAAATTGGATAGTGTCGTCTTGATATACTACTTATATTTTTTGTATGTTCTCTGTCCCCACTATTCCACACCTAAGCTACATTTTGTACCACAATTTGGCAGCGTACCTCATCTTCAACCAGCTGCTCACTAGTTAGTGAGATTTCTATTCGCCGCAACAGTTTTTCGGAGACTATCCGCTCTTCTTCCTTCGTAAATGAATATATTATTTCATTGTCTGATAGACTATTCAGGTAACAATCATCTTTACGCGTGATGTGGCGATTCGCTGTCGGTTACGCAAGTATAAGTTTATAATCTGTTCTCTCACAGCTTTTTTAATTTTTTTGTGAAATTAGCGATCGTTTTTCTAGAACACTACATACTATATCTCGTTAGGTCCAATGACCTAAACAGCCAGATGTTAACAAGGATTATTCAGCGCGTATATGCACAATATTGAGCACGAAGCAATCTTCATTACCCAAACTGTACAGAAACTACAAAAAATTCAAAGAACGTTAAATTTCAATGCCCACGCTACGGGAACGAACTATTTTTACTGAAGGAAAATTTAATGAACACAGGAATAGGAGACGCGGTCAGTGGCATTGCTGCTAATATAATGAGGAACAACGGCAACAAGCGATGCGAACACATAAGGCTGAATACTCTAACTCGAAAATCTGAGGTCCAGGTTGGTACAGAAAATGGGAACAGAAGATCCATTAAGGTGGCAATGCAACCGCATGCCTAAAACTTGTCCATCCATCTGTCCATGAAGGACCAGATTTCATGTACTCATGCATTGCTTCTTCCGAGGATTAACCTTCCGATGACAACAGGGGTGCTCTACCACCGCAGGCAATCTTATTTTAACTGTAATTTTGATTTGGCTTCATTTCTCTTTCTGCCGTTCTATGTATTTGTCATCTAATATCTCAGGTGTCAGTTGCTGATGAGCAGTCCCCGCGATAGACTGTAGTTTTTGATTGCGAGGGTATACGGTATGCACTGGGGTTGTATAGCACCCCATGTTGTTTTCCTGGCTGGGATGTTCTACCACCCCTGTTGTTGTGTATGTATATTTTAAATGTGTTGTTATCGGAAGGTTAAGGACTTAGTTGCCTCAGGAATTCATGGTTTGACAAGTAAATAAGTACTCGTAAATACAGCGATACAAAGTAAATTTACAAGACTTTTATACAATACATGAAGCCAAGCAAGCCCGAGACAATCCCCGAGCTTAAGGCGACGTATATTTTAGAAAATAAAATTAAATAAATAAAAAAATTAGAAGTTTTTAAACCCCATTGTGACTTATAGCCCACCCTGTACAAATTTTCCAGACATCACTACATACGATAAATGTATGATAAATACGGGCATAATTTTTAGAATCTAAAATTCGTGATGTGTATACACATTTTTGAGGTTTTATGCTTTTAAACGTCATACATTTTATCGTGTCTTATTTAGCCATTTCATGGTTCAGATCATTCTAAAGTATAAGTGTCTGTAAAGCATATGCAGGCCCCGTACCCTGCCATTTATTGCATCAAAGTCACTTTAGGACAAAAACAACAATACAAAAAAAAACCATACAGGAAAAATCTTCAATTTCTCAAGAGCCTTCACTTGTAGCATAATCCATGTTAGAGTCACATCCATTAAACAAATGCATCTGGACCAAAGCGACACGACAACAAAAAGACCAATCAAATGTAAATTTAAATGACGCAAAAATACCGCAAGCAATGCATTATGCAAGGCTCTATATGTAGTTATATACAATACATATAACCAGCAGTGATTTCCTTCTCATATATATAAATGGGAAATAAATGTACATAAAGGTGATGAGAAATATTCATTCCACTTCGGGTTCTGTTCATTTTTTTTTTTTGTGAATACTGGAGCGCAACAGAAAGGCACAGCCGAAGGACTCAACTTACGTAAACTTTATCCGCCTCCTCTACCCCATTCCACCAACCAATTTTTCCATTTTTTTGAAATTTATAGAAAGCATAAAAAAAATCGCTGTTGACAATCAAAATCCCTTTGACACATGCGACTACAGAATTAATGGGAAGCGGAAAAGTAGGTGGAGATTTTATATCCTTCCACCGGTCGGTGGGTGGTTGGTTTGATTTGGAGAAACTCACTCTCTCCCACTAGAGCTCTGTGCACTTACACAGCAAATAATACACAAACAGCTAGAGAGGGAGAGAGAGAAGGATAACAAGGAGAAAAGAAAAAAAATTATGATGACGACGACAAGGACTGTGACGAGACGCGACGCGACAGTGTTAGATGAATTAATTCAACCAAGTGCATGACTGCAGTGTAAGCTACATACATAGCACTTAGTTTCTATTACAACACAAGCAGTTTAATTCCTCTTTTTTGGGCTTTACTTTGTTTTCTCGCAATTTCTCTCTTTTTATTCATACTGCTGCTGCAAGTTTATTCAGCCAAAAGGATTTTTTCCCTTCCTTCCGTTCGTTCGCCCATTTTTTCCCAGAATGAGTACATGATTGATATAAAAAAAAATAATAATAATGCAAAGAATGAAGCTTAATCTTTTATGGCGGGAATTTTTCACAAGTTGGCATAATTTTCGCCTTTTTTGTGTGTTAGAGAGCAAATAGATGACATGCACACAAATGTAAAGAAATAAGAATAGAGAACGGGTGGCCGTGGTACATTGTGGCATGTAATTTGCTCAAGAGACCTAAATTTGCATTTTTATTTTGTTTTCAATTTTATTTTTTGCACAAGGAAGGCTTTAGGATCCAGTCAAAACTCTAAAAACACAGATTGGGTGAGTTTTTTTTATCGTCGAGGAGGGATTTTCATATAATAAAGAAATGAAACCAATTAATTATGCAATGATGAGGAAAAATCTGAACGAGGAAACAAAAGAGCACAAAGAGCGGATGGAATAAAGTGTTTGTTTTAGGTTTAAATTATAAAGTCGTGGTATATGCATGCAGTGCAGTGTATACTTACTGGTTCGATTTTGGGGAGGCAAGTAACTCATGGTGATTTAGGCGTTTCACACCACACCTGAAAAATAAAAATAAAGTTAACTATTAAATGAGAATATATAAATGGACGTATAAATATAAATTGCTGTTTGAAATGGCAAAAATTAAAAGTAGTTTCAAACAAAAGCGAGGCATAGTCGTTGGTTCGATGGCTAGGGGTGTGAATTCCAATATGGGCTTATAGATTATGCCCCCACTCTTTATTTTTCAGGATTCTACAATAAAACAACGAGAAGATATATGAATCTTTAACAAAACTGAGTCTCACAGGAGATTTCAAATAATAACAAAATTAAATCATTTCAGCATTTTATTTGTCTAAATTCGCATGTTTTGAATACTTTACAGAAGGAACAAGTAATCATGACGTTGGGAAAAGCATACGGTCGATGACAGGGTGTTTTTTTTTAGATAAAGCTTACAATAGGTAAGTAACCTAAGCTGTCAATGTGACAGCTCTTTTTGCGTACTAAAGACAATATCGCGGCTGTAAGCGAACGTGTAACAGATGGTAAACGACTAACAAAGGCCTCGTAGGGGCATCATCTCCCTATAGGTGTTGGTCTGCTAAGTAACGAGAAAGAGCCACTGCGGCCGAAAACCTAGCAGCTCTGTTAGTAAGCCCTACTCCCACCTCCTTGTGGTGCCAACTGGGAATTTCTTCGGAAATTGCTAACGGGAGAGGGCGACGAGCTTTCTGCGCCAAAAAACAGTATAAGTGTCGGTTGGTCTGTGGCCCAGCGAGCCGCAACCGTTAAAAAAAACTAATTGATCCGAAACAGAAATCAACGCCTCGGATACGGTCGGATAATTTGATGACGACCTTTGGCTATCGAACGCGGACAACGATCGGATTCTGGAACGTTAAGAGCCTCTTGGACTCACTCAAGGAAGAGCCTTATAGAGAGAGCCAGATTCCTCCAATTGGAGGCCGAATTCGCACGGTATAAAATAGACATCTTAGGGCTGAGCGAGATAAGATGGTTCGATGCTGGGGAATACATCGCCCCAACAAAAAGCACTGTCATGCTCTACTCTGGTAAACCAGCTGGAAGTTCACGGAGTTCCGGAGTAGGACTCATGCTAACTCCAGCAGCACGTAGTAGCCTCTTATCCTGGAAACTCCATAGCGACCGGATATTGACAACTAGGTACCAGAGTAGAGTTAGAAAAATTACCATCATACAGTGTTTATGCTCCGACACTAGACGCGACTGAGGATGAAAATGATCGATGAGCGTACAGCAATCAAGGCTCGGATTGCTGCGGCCTCAGCAGTAGAAAGAACTGAGCTTGAAGACAAATAACGTGCGAAGAAGAAAGCAGTGCAGCTTAGTGTGAGACGTGACAAACGTCAATATATCAACTCACTGGGGCCTTATTTTGTACTGCTTTCGGAAATATAATCCGATTCTAAAATAAATTGGTATTTTGTATTGTTATCGGATTGGGTGTAAGTGCTTCCAACTCGAAATCAAAAATTTCCGAAAGTTAGATTGTCAAAACATCTATCAAGCGTCACTTAAATTACTTGGAAATTGAGTTTGTACACAATACAAAATAAGGCCCCTGGCCTCAAGGGCTGAAGAAGCAGAGAGTAGGTGAGTAGGACTGTTTACAGCATCACTAAGGAGCTCATAGGTGGTCGAAACTCCAAACAACATTCAGTGAAAAGTCTAGACGGTAAGCTTCTGATTTCGGATGAGGATCAGCTCATCAGGATCAGATGGAGAGAACATTTTGCTACAGTGCTAAATCACTTAGATCTCGAATTCGAATGAGCAGTTCGAAGCAACAAATTCCCGAATTCGAACCGCACCTCCCAGTACAACCGACATAATAATAACAGCAATCAAGTCCCTCAAGAAGAACAAGGCGGTGGGTTTTGATGGCATCCCTGCCGAGCTATTTCAAGCGGCGCCAAAAACATCAGCAGATTTTCTGCATGCGCTAATACGGAGAACTTGAGATAGTGAACAATTTCCTCAAAAGTGGAAAAGGGGGATGATCATTAAGCTTCCAAAGAAGGGAAATTTGATGGAGTGCGGTAACTGGAGACGTATATGCGTTCTTCCAGCCGTAGCCAAAATAATAGCTGGAATAATTCTAGAACGAATTAAAAAAATATTTAGATTCAACTCTCGATGTCGAACAGGCAGGCTTTAGCGCTGGATCTTCCTGCATCGACCACATAAACACCTTACGGATCATAATCGAGCAATGCGTTGAGTATAGGTATCCGCTACATTTACTGTTTATCGACTTCGTGAAGGCTGTCGACAGATTGAATCGAGATGCTATCTGGTTGGCCTTGCGCAGGAGAGCCATCCCAGAAAAACTTACAGCTATTATCAAGGCTGCATACGATGTGGTGCACAATGGTAAGGTGTCGGAGGATTTTGAAGTCCAAAGTGGAGTACGTCAAGGGTGCATACTGTCCCCACTATTGTTCTTGACGGTTATATGCTGACGATGTTTCTCTACTTTCAAATCGGATAATGGACCTTCATCTAATGGCCCACAATCTAGAAGTTGAGGCAAACAAAGTGGGGCTAAAAATAAACACAGCCAAAACAAAAGCCCTGAGCACTTCTTCTAACAACCACGCTCAACTTAACATTGCCGAACAGGAAGGCGAGAAAGTTGACAACTTTCTATATCTAGGAAGTGTAGTCTCGGCTGACCGCGGTGGTACCGAACTGGATGTGTGCAGCAGAATCGGGAAGGCTAAAGCTGCGTTCGGAATGCAATCCAAAATCTGGAGAAGTAATGTTATCAGCTTAAGAACCCAGCTGCGACTGTTCGGCTCCAACGTAGAATCAGAGCTGCTTTATGGGTGCAGTACTTGGAAGGTGGACACCATTAACACACGCAAGCTGCAAGTCTTCGTAAACAAATGCTTAAGAATCATCTTGAGGATTTTTTGGCCGAACCGCATCTACGACGAACAACTTTATCTGAGAACGGGCCAAGAACCTATAAGCATTACTATACGAAGAAGAAAGTGGCAATGGATTGGACACACCCTACGGCGCGAAGACAACTGCATTTCGAAATACGCTATGCAGTGGAATCCGCTCACCCAGGCAGGCAGAATAGCGGAGCGCTCTAGGCAAACGTGGCGCAGAACAGTTGAGGAGGAATCGAGCTCTTTAGGAATGAGTTGGAGGCAGCTCAAACGCGTTGCACAACTTCGAACAAGATGGCGCACAGGCGTGGTTGACGCCCTATGGCCCCCCGAGGAGTTAAAGGATCTAGGTAAGTAAATAAAGTAGGTAAGCGAACGTGTGGAGAAAGATCTTAATTTATCGATTCGTCGTCAAATCGACGAGTTTAACTAAACCAAAATTTAAACCTGCACTGTAACATCGGGCATAAATAGGTTAAATACTTTTATTTTGTTTGGTATATTTTTGATTAAATATAGATTATTGCACCGTTTAGCCTTTTTTTTGTCATAACTATATGTACATACAAGTACCTATATAAGTATATGTATGTATAATATACATTCTTAGCATATCTGATATTTTCATTTAAAGTTGGAGAAAAATAAATTGATAGATGCCCAAGCACAGTAAAAGTAAATAAAAATTAAAACTGTCATTCTGACTGACGGTTTTTGCTATTGGGTCATTCCACAAGAAATCGCCGATCCTGTATGGGGACCTCTGAACGACCCCCCTCCGATTTGGCTCAAAATTGGTAAAATTACTCAT
Source organism: Brachypalpus laphriformis (assembly GCA_945910035.1). NCBI lineage: Eukaryota > Metazoa > Arthropoda > Insecta > Diptera > Syrphidae > Brachypalpus > Brachypalpus laphriformis. The sequence goes on from OX246753.1 coordinate 45,600,414, forward strand.
TGCAGTGGTACGAATCATAAGGCAAAAAAGTTTCATAACTTCGGTTCAGCTCATCAGAATTTAGTAAAATATACATTGTTGGATTCAAGAAAACGTGATCTTTCAAGATTTCCAATTTATAATTGAATAATTTTTATTTTCAAGGACGAAGGATATTCCAGAATGTCCTTTATTTTTTATATTTTGAATAACTCAAGAAATGGTATTTTTTTTATTTTTTCATATGTAATGGGTGGGCCATCTAGTGATTTCTTTTTAAATCATAGGTTATTTTGACACTGACAGCTGCTTCCCGCTCGGAATCTTGACAGAAAGTCAGTATCATACCTCCGCGGAACGAAATGAGTCGCTTTACGCTTGAACAACATTGTAAAGTAAATAAAAATTAAAACTGTCATTCTGACTGACGGTTTTTGCTATTGGGTCATTCCACAAGAAATCGCCGATCCTGTATGGGGACCTCTGAACGACCCCCCTCCGATTTGGCTCAAAATTGGTAAAATTACTCATTGCAGTGGTACGAATCATAAGGCAAAAAAGTTTCATAACTTCGGTTCAGCTCATCAGAATTTAGTAAAATATACATTGTTGGATTCAAGAAAACGTGATCTTTCAAGATTTCCAATTTATAATTTAATAATTTTTATTTTCAAGGACGAAGGATATTCCAGAATGTCCTTTATTTTTTATATTTTGAATAACTCAAGAAATGGTATTTTTTTTATTTTTTCATATGTAATGGGTGGGCCATCTAGTGATTTCTTTTTAAATCATAGGTTATTTTGACACTGACAGCTGCTTCCCGCTCGGAATCTTGACAGAAAGTCAGTATCATACCTCCGCCGAACGAAATGAGTCGCTTTACGCTTGAACAACATTGGGAAATATTGAAAACTTATTTCCAAAGTGAGTGCTGTGTAGCCCAAACAGTGCGTTTTTTTAAAAGAAGTTTTGGCCGAAATGAAGCACCCACCGCGCCTGCTGTACGCAAGTTTGTGCACAAATTTCGTGAGACTGGTATGCTAGTGGACAACACTCATGGTCCCCGTCGTCGTACGGTGCGCACAGACGAGAATGTGGCTGCTGTAGCCGAGAGTGTGGAACTCAATTCACGAACATCAACTCGTCATCGATCTCAACAGCTCAACATTTCACGCCCTAGCCTGAGGAGAATTCTGCACAAAGATCTGGGATTATTCGCTTACAAGGTCCAATTGATTCAGCAATTGAAAGCGCACGACCATCCGCTTGTTACCGCTTCGCAGTTTGGGCATTAGACCAGCTTGAATTGGACAACGATTTTGGGCGAAAAATCATCTTTTCTGACGAGGCACATTTTCATCTCGGCGGCTACGTTAACAAACAAAATTGCCGCATCTGGGGCTCGGAAAAACCCGCACGTTATTGTCGAGAAGCCAATGCATCCACATAGAGTGACAGTTTGGTGCGGATTGTGGAGTGGTGGCATCATTGGACCATTTTTCTTCGAAAATGAGGCTGGGAACAACGTTTCGGTCAACGGTTGGCGTTACAGAGCCATGTTAACGACTTTTTTTTTCACTGAAATTGAACACATGGATTTGGACGACCTCTGGTTCATGCAGGATGGTGCGCCATGCCACAATCGGTCTTTTGCGCACCAATTTCCCAAATCGTGCTATCAGCCATCTTGGCGATGTCATTGGCCGCCTCGGATCTGCGATTTGACCCCTTTGGACTTTTTTTTGTGGGGAACCGTGAAGGACCGATGTTATGCCAACAATCCGGAAACGATTCAAGCACTTAAGGCCAATATCATCCAAGCAATCCGTGAGCTACAGCCATCAACAAGGTCTTGGAAAATTGGAGTGATAGAATGCGCTACTGCGAGGCCAGCCGAGGCAGCCACTTGAACGACGTTGTGTTCCATAATTAATGGGAATGTTTGCTCTTACTAATAAAGTCATAATACATGGAAAAAATCTCATTTTGTTAATTTTATTGCATTTTTAAAAAGAACCTTGTAGTTGGCCCACCCTGTACATACATGAGAGTCTATCAATCGATGAATCAATGGTTAGATATTTCGGTCATCATTCTTCAAAGCATTTCATCAGAGGAAAACCAGTGAGATTTGGTTTCAAAAATTGGATGATCTGTAGCAATGATGAGTACATACATATATCAATTCGACACATACTGTGGAGCTAAAAACGTTAAGCCTTCTTTGAAAACACTGCCTCTAGGATCAAGAGTGGTCCTCGATCTTTTTACCCTTGTGTCAATACGACATACCTGGGTATGTATTTGCATTTTCAAATGCAAAAACCACCGGGCTGAATTTTGCAGTAGGTTCCCAAAAATGGAAACTCAACAAATTGCAATTAATTTTAAATATATACATATTGATAAATATCTAGTAGATTACAAGTTTTTCATACGTAAACTGCACTAACCATAAGTGCATACCTGGGTATGCACGTGATAACTAATCGTTGTGCGAAACTCGCGTTGAAACAAGGGTTAAAAACGATTGATTGTCCAAGTCCCAATAAAATTTATTTCGATAACTATTTTACTAGTTACGAGCTTAAGAAAATATTGAAAGAAAAAGGATTTAGAGCAACTGAAACAGCTCGGATAATCGGCTAAAAAAATGTCCTTTGCCTCAAGATAAAGAGCAAGGGAACCCCAAACTAACCGTTCAACGAAGCATTGTGGAGAGCACTTTCCTAAAAAGCTACCAAAGCAACTAAGAAACTAAGATGTCGCCAGTGTCATTCTCGATCTAACTGGTGCTGTGAAATGTGTGATGTTACACTATGTATCGAGAGAGTGCTTTAAATTATTTCATATCAATAAAAATTAATACATTATGCATGATCCCATTGTACTAAATAAAATACACCATTGTATCTCTTAAACTAACCTTTTTTTTAAATGTTTTTTTTTTTTAATATTTTAATTTTCCTTTAAATAAATAGAAAATAACTGAAAAAGGGAATATTTTTTACTTTAAATACCCTTGGGTCTTAATAATAAAAAAATAAATAAATATTTGGCGCAACAAGGCATAGCTTCTCGCAACCACTCATGTTGTGTGCGTTATATTTTTCACACGAATGGAAGGGACCTACAGTTTAGTGCCGTATCCGAAGGGCAATTTGGTTTGAGAAGCTTTTTCGAGAAAACAATACTCTCGGATATTTGTCAGACGTTCGCGGGAGGTGGGACCGTGAAAAACGTTTGGTGTTTTCTGGGATTCGAACTTGGAACCTCACGCGCGGGAAAAAGATGGAAATACATAACAGAACTCGCGAAGACAAATCAACAAATACCAAGAAACCAAGCAGTAGCATTCTTCAGGCTATATACAGGACACGACTGCCTTGCTCATCATCTCTACAGACTGAAGACAAGGACAAGAGCAGAGTACACTCTCTGCGACTCAAACCAACCGATGGACGAAGATCACCTAATGACATGTAAAGGAATATCTACAGATAAACAAAACAGTAAAGATATTTGTACTTTATATTGGGAAACAAGAGGGAAAATGAGCTAGAACTCAACCCCAGCCATTGGAAAAAGAAAGAAAAAGACCTCACGCGCAGTGGTCCAACACACTAACCACTTACGCCACGGCGCCCACGGTCTTGATGGGTTAACTAAAAAAAAAAAACCGTGAAAATATGGAGGAAACCTTTCTTAAAGTTCGTACTGCTTTTAGTCGTCTTTAAGTGCCTTCTCCCACAGCTATAGTGAATTTGATTGATAAATTTGAACGCATCGGACAGGTTAGTGATGTGAAGACCCCAACTCGTGTTCGTCCAGCGAGGTCAGATGAAAATATCGCCGCCGTACCTGAGTGTGATTGAAAATCCCGGTGTGTCTATTTCGAGACGATCACAGGAATTGAACCTATCCGCAACCACTTTGCATCGCATTTTGCATACAGATCTTGATCTACACGCTTATATGGTCCAGTTGACACAAGAATTGAAGTCAGCAGACCACGCTTTCGCTAATTGGGTGCTGGAAATGATAGAAATAGCAGAGTACACTCTCTGCGACTCAAACCAACCGATGGACGAAGATCACCTAATGACATGTAAAGGACTATCTACAGATAAACAAAACAATAAAGATATTTGACCTTTATATTGGGAAACAAGAGGGAAAATGAGCTAGAACTCAACCCCAGCCATTGGAAAAAGAAAGAAAATGACCTCACGCGCAGTGGTCCAACACAATAACCACTTACGCCACGGCGCCCACGGTCTTGATGGGTTAAGTAAAAAAAAACCGTGAAAATATGGAGGAAACCTTTCTTAACGTTCGTACTGCTTTTAGTCGTCTTTAAGTGCCTTCTCCCACAGCCGTAGTGAATTTGATTGATAAATTTGAACGCATCGGACAGGTTAGTGATGTGAAGACCCCAACTCGTGTTCGTCCAGCGAGGTCAGATGAAAATATCGCCGCCGTACCTGAGTGTGATTGAAAATCCCGGTGTGTCTATTTCGAGACGATCACAGGAATTGAACCTATCCGCAACCACTTTGCATCGCATTTTGCATACAGATCTTGATCTACACGCTTATATGGTCCAGTTGACACAAGAATTGAAGTCAGCAGACCACGCTTTCGCTAATTGGGTGCTGGAAATGATAGAAATAGCAGAGTACACTCTCTGCGACTCAAACCAACCGATGGACGAAGATCACCTAATGACATGTAAAGGACTATCTACAGATAAACAAAACAATAAAGATATTTGACCTTTATATTGGGAAACAAGAGGGAAAATGAGCTAGAACTCAACCCCAGCCATTGGAAAAAGAAAGAAAATGACCTCACGCGCAGTGGTCCAACACAATAACCACTTACGCCACGGCGCCCACGGTCTTGATGGGTTAAGTAAAAAAAAACCGTGAAAATATGGAGGAAACCTTTCTTAACGTTCGTACTGCTTTTAGTCGTCTTTAAGTGCCTTCTCCCACAGCCGTAGTGAATTTGATTGATAAATTTGAACGCATCGGACAGGTTAGTGATGTGAAGACCCCAACTCGTGTTCGTCCAGCGAGGTCAGATGAAAATATCGCCGCCGTACCAGAGTGTGATTGAAAATCCCGGTGTGTCTATTTCGAGACGATCACAGGAATTGAACCTATCCGCAACCACTTTGCACCGCATTTTGCATACAGATCTTGATCTACACGCTTATATGGTCCAGTTGACACAAGAATTGAAGTCAGCAGACCACGCTTTCGCTAATTGGGTGCTGGAAATGAATGAACAAGATCATGATTTTTTGCACAAAATTATTCTAAGTAATGAGGTTTAATTCCAATTGTCTGGGTACGTAAACAAACTAAACTGTCGCATCTGGGGCTCCGAAAATCCAAAAGAAATGGTGTAACCTCTCCACCCACAGCAAGTGACAGTTTGGTGCGGTTTTTGGGCTGGCGGTGTAATTGGGCCATATTTTTTCGAAAATGATGCTGGTGCGACCGTTTCAGTGAATGGATTGCGTTACCGAACGATGTTGACTGAATTTTTTTGTGTGAAATTGATGCTTTGGACATGGACGACGTTTATTTTCAGCAGGACGGCGCCCCATGCCACACATGGCTCTATGGCGTGACAAATTTTGTTGACGTGTCATTTCTCGAAATGGAGGCTTCAATTGGCCGCTGAGATCGTGCGATTTAACACCATTAGAATTTTTCTTTTGGGGCTATGTTAAAGAAATAGTCTACGCCAATGTTCCACTAACGATTCATCCACTAAAAGAAAATATATAGAGCTGTTTTTTGCCAAATATAGCCGCAAATATGCGAAAGCGTGATACAAAATTTCGTCAAAAGAATGACTATTTGTCAGCATAGCCGAAGTTAGTATTCCATTACTAACTTCAAAGTTTATACTTTTGGTTAAAATAAAAATATCATCACTTTTCGTAAAAATGCTGTTTTCTATTGATATTAATTACACCTCTTGTTGGATGACTCTATATGTATGTATAAACTAGATGGCATTCACCTGAACATGGAATACCAAGAGAACTAGAACTTTTTTTTTACTATGTATTTATGTATAATAATCTTCTTAAATATACCGGACAGTTTGAATCCCTAGTCTAAATTCTAAATTCTAACTCTAGAACCATGAACTTTTCTCTAAATTCAAACAAAATTAATCAGCCGTTACTGTTTTGTAACGCCGCAGGTACCTTCGACCAACGCATCCTCTAAATTCACAAACTCAGGTTACATATTGTACTCAGGCACAGCGTGAACCCACTTGCCCTATTGTAGACAGCAGCAGCCGTAAGGTGAGCATACTTTACACATTAGTCACGGATTTTCCAAGAAACCATCGGCTAAGCAGTGTTGCATCAAGAAAAAAAATCAACCCTACGGAGACAAGACGACACTCATGTTGGAAGCCAAAAAAAAAAAAAAGGGAAAATCCATAGAAAAATACAATTGCTGTGCACTCCATTCCGTCCTAATACAGACGACCATCCCAAGACACAATAAAGAGGTCAACAAGAGAAGCGCAACGCCATGACGAAACGATATATCTAAAATAAACACAAAAACTTGGAAAAAAAATCGACACCCTCAGGTGTCGATTGGTATTTCCAGACATTTTCTGTAAAATATGCCCACATTGCGACATAATGCTCGGAAAAACAAAATCAAAACTCCAGAGCCATTAGAAGAGAATATTTTCTGACGAAAAATCCGATAAAATCAACCATTTACACCCGCATTCGCATATGCAAGGTACGCCAGCACCAGCTTCAGCCTTCCATTGCACTTGACACCACACCCCCAATTTGAAATTGATTTTTCGGCTATCTGCGGGCGAAAAATTCACAAAATTCCATTCACTTACCGTTCGTGAATAGTTAATTAATGTTTTTATGCACAATAGGGTTCGGTAAACGCACTTTTTGTTCACAAAAATTCTTTTTTTTCAAAATCACACAAAAACGACAACTCCGCGGACAATGGTGGAAACAATTTCCCCGCAACTGTTCACTAGTAGAAGAAAATTCACTTTGCTTGAACTTTACAAAAAATTTACACAAATTTCGAATGAACGTACACACTGGATGAACATATTCAGCTCAGCGGTAGCCATTTTTGATATTTCTGTGTGAATTTAGCAGTGAACTGGATGCTATGTTGAACAGGGTTGTATGATGGAAGACTGAACTGAGTTCAAAGTGGTGCCAAGTTTTGATATTGTACGGGAATAGTTTTTACAAATATTATTGTGTGAGAATTTGGAGAATCAGAGTTTTTGTACCAAATCGTCAAAAAAAAAACACAACAAATACTTTCATATCAAAGAAAAAATGGACACCACTACTCTTAAAAGTTTAGAATTTGGCATTGTTTGCCATGGCGGTTTCGTCCATATTAATTTCAATTGGTGTCCAAAATTTAAGAAAAAATCTCTTTAAGCTAACATGAATATACCTACATAGCTTCAGAGCCCGTTCAATTTATTCACCATGATACTGCGAAAATATAGCAGGGTAAGAAACATGTGAATAATAAAACAAAATGCCTTCAATCATGATTTCGGATCTGAAGATTACGAACTAGTCATCGCTAATCGAACAACTATTTCAAAGAATTGCAAAATGTCTTTTATTCCAAACACGATACCTGCCAAGTAAAAAGAAGCAACGTTGGTCCACACACAATGTATCAATATTAATGTCAAAACTTATTTCCGGAATAACTGCAGAAAATCATTTAAAACGCTTGTATCCACAATATCCACAATTCGGGTATCTATTATAAATGCAATTTAGTATTTTTCACACGCAGCCAAACAATATGCAGTCAAAATGTTATTTAGTTCTTAAAATATAACCCCACACATCAGGAAATAAAAAAATATGTTTTTGCTTAAAAAGTCCTTAACATGATCAAATTACAGGACAAAGGGTAAGAGGTATATGTTGTGGGGTTTCATTCTTTTAGTCAAGCACATAAAACTCTTGAGTGACTAATTTGAGGAACGAAAGGTAAAAAACGAAGCAAAACAAACTAATTGTTACTTTGATCTGTCAGTTCATAGGCCGTAACATAAAATGGCGAAGGAGTCACGCAATAAAGTTGGATTTGCACTACTAGAAAAAACTGATTCAGTAAAAACAGTATGAAAATTAGAAAAGGATACACTTATAAAAACACCACGCGAAGTAACGACACAATTTTCATTATATTATATTCATTATTATTTATTTATACAAAAATAAGCGCACAAAAATGATTCCTGGTAATGTTTTATACAGTTTGAGACAGTTAATTTGTTTATATTGCAAAAAGTTATGAAGGTTGAACATAAAATATTCACGTGTCAGAAGATTTGATCACAACTTTCATGTATTAGTATTAATACACTGACGTTTTTGCTGTGTTGGTGACATGCTATAAAAAAAAAAACCACTCCACATCTCTTTCTGGTGGCGACATCCTGTTTTATGGACGCAAATTTGTTTTCAAGACGTCGGACATTCAATTTCCCCCCTTTCACGTTATTTGCATCTGAAATACTGCATCCTACTTATTTTAGCTGATGCCGAATTCGCAGCAGGGAGAATTTGCCTTAAAATGTGTTAAGCTTAAATTATAATTTTAATTGGCTATCTCTCGTATGATATAAAATATATTTGTCGTTTTAGATTGGGTACTTCAGATTTTAATCCTTGATACCAAATCAAATATAAAAGTCTATTAATTCTGTGTTGGAATTGTTGCGACTGTTAATTAATACGTTTTTTATTTTTTCCTAGTGATATCAATTTGTCTTTATATTTTTAAAGCCGCCCTAGAAAATAATAGAAAAATCATTAAGCGTCGAAAAAGTGAGAACATTTATAAATATATTTCCCTTATTTCGGCTGCGATGCAAAAGCTCTAGTTACGTCTAAAAGGGGTGAAATTGGTCAGTAGCCATCCATGCATGCTAGATTTTATTTTTCAATTGAGTTCAGCTTACTGTCATAGACCTTGACTAAATCACAAGATCTGTGCAGCCAATGACTTCCTTAAGATTAAACGCTGTGGAAACTTCTCTGTTGGTAAAGTCATTGTTTCTGCTATTATATGATATCTGGTACCGTCCTATTGGAACCTATCTCTCATGAATCTCAATTTTTCAAGCTCTAGGTCCAACAATTTTTCTTATTTATGAATCCGTTAAAATGCAAAAGAATTTCTTCGCCAAAATGAAGGTCCACTTCATGCTGTTCTTAAAACCAACTGACAACGTTGCTAACGATCATTAGGATTCAGATTTTGGAAGAGTTGAATCTTGTATGGGTGAAGTTCCAAATCCTTTACCATTATTCGTTGCAGAGAGCTCCTTAAAATGCCAAATTGTTGAGAACGATGTCGGATTAATGTCCAGGTTTTCGGCAAGGGCTGCCTCCACCTGGCGATATTTTTGGCTGATTTTACACTGCGTCGATAAACATAAGAAGTTGCATTAATCACTGAAATTTTTAATTGATAAACGCAGAAGAGAGGACTTTTTTAGTTCACTTTGTCGATAGAAAATTGAACCAAGTTTGCTAATTGTGAATGTTCACTATTTTTATAATAAATTTTAACAATAATAATGCTTTATTGCGCGTAGCGTTCCATAGTTACTAATTGTGACTATTGTATTATGTATAACATCTGCCAAAGAATCTGAGCAGATGATGATTATCAGAGATTATCGGCGTTCAATTTGGAGCACCCTCTACTACACCATCCGACATACGTTCTAAACAAAGCTGGCTACAGTGTCTCCACGAGCAGGACTCAAACGTAAAAAAAATTGTATTGTAGCTCCATGAGCAAGAGCTATATAGCTGGTAAGAAAACGCAAAAAGTACGTAGTATTGTAAACCTAAAACTGAAAAGAAGAGAAACATACCATTAATAATAATAATATAATAATAGACAAAACTTCCCATACATTAAAATATGGCAGCTGTATAGCCATTATCTGGAAGATGTCCGACGTATGCCCAAGCATGAATCATGGCTTGTAGAGACACCGTGTAAGGTGTCCCCCAGCAGCTATTATTCGCTGCTGCCGCGACGGCGATTATTTCGCGGGTATGCACACACCAAGACGACAGTTTTGTCGCGCTGCTTACGAAAATGTACTCCTTATCGGACAAAGAAGAAGTGCTTTTATTTCCTGCCTTGCACACTTTATCCTTGCTCCTTACGTTTCCAATAAAAAAAACAAATTTTCCAATAGAATAAAAAATCCTTTGAACGCAAGTTTTGACAGCTTGGGAACCACTGCTGCTGCTCTGCATTTCATTTGACACATCACACCTGTCAACTGTCAGCTGTTGTAGATATGTCATCCCGCCTTCGTCGTAACATGTCAGCTTGTTCGTGTTATCAAAATAAAATGTACTTTCTCCCATTTTAAGTGTTTCTCCGCGGATTTGTATTTTAACGTCCCGGCTCCTTGCCTCGATGTTTTCCTTTACCTTTATCAGTTGCCTTCTCCTTTCTCGAGCCGCGGCTGGATAGTCTCTGTGCATAGAGACACCTGATGGCCTCAATTTGCTTGCTACCTCAAGAATGCGTCCCACATCTTCCTTCTTTCGCACTTCCAGCACAACGTTCTCTATGTTTGCATTTCTTGACCTAATCGACCTCACCGACGCGATTGCTGTTGAGTCTTATGCCTTTAGCAAGTCTTAACACAAAGATTTTGCCTTTTCGACCCCAGATACTCCATTCTCTGGGAGTTGTATAATAATAGGTCTGTTCGCGTACTTTTTGCAACAAAATTCGCAGTTTGTCAAATTTCCACGAGTGGGGCTAAAATTCTCAGAGAGAGGTAAAATTACGAAAAAGTAAACGAACGAGTTGAACCACAAAAGTTGCGCAGTTTTTAAACGTCAAACCTCAAATCCAATCCAACAAAAAATCACATATACAGCAATTTGACAGTTTTCATAAACTAGCCCACAGAAATTTCTTGTACTAAAATTCGCAGCATGGGGAAATTTCTTACTCCTTCGAGAGCGCTCTCTTCTGCCAAAAACTACGAAAATTCGCAATATTCGAACAGGTTTTCGTAACAATTTTTAACTTTTCGTAAAATTCAATGTTTTGGGAGGGTACGCGAACAGACCTAATATTTTTCTCGTTTGCTTTTTTTGACAACCATTCCACCTGACGCTCCAACATAACGCACCGAGACTCCGTTTTTTACAGTTCGTTACAGGGACAGATTGTTCTGCTGTAGGGCGTGCGATTCGGCACTGATCCCCTCCATATCTGATTTGGTAGCATGTCTTTAAGTTTATCATCTAGCAGGGACCCAATGGATCCTACGATCAGAATTTTCAGTTCAGAGGTGGCCATGCTACCAACGGACATTCTTTCTACGTCCTTGTTGATTTTTTGCAGTGGGAAAACGGGAGAAGATTTAGTTTCCACTTTTCTTTTTGCAACAGAAATTGCCTGCTGTGTGGTGTTGTAGTTTTTTGGGCTTTTCGCGGGTGTCCGATGCAATGGCATATTCGAAGGAATTTGATTTTCTTTCGATTTTCAAAATATCGACTCACCTCAACTTTTTTTGTATCCTTATAGTGTGGTAGCACTTTACATACTTTTTTTTATTTTGTAGAGGTTCAAATACTTTCACAGTAAATAAAACTTAAGATTTTTACTGTAGTTTAGAAAAAAAATACAACTTGCTGCTAAGGCTCTCTCTTTCTCTCTCTTGATATGTGTTCGCTTGCGCATATGTGTATTTTATATTGCTTCTAGAATGTGTGGTTAAGTTATGAGTTTGTGTAGGGATTCAATTCGAATGCGGCACTTGGGCTAGTGTGTAAATGAGTATCAGAACCGAATACTTATTTTCAGTAGTATTCGGTTCCGATACTCATTTCAAGTAACGAAGACTAAATACCGGATACTCACTTTTTGCACACGCCTACTCATTACACGCCAGAGATCTGCAGCGATGTACCGCATTTATTCGTACAATACATATGATTAGTTTTTTCTACGAATCTAACTCATTGATCCTTCATAAAATATTTATCCCCATCGCATTGACTGCAAACACGTGTGATGTTCCATTCATGTAGTCATACTAATTCAAGTACTGTGCGATGTTTGATAATTTTTTCTCAGATCGAAGCGATGAGTGAGAAAAAAAGCGGTGCGAATGTATATCATCACCGCAATTGCCGCAATATTGCATCATGTACTACCGCATATTCATATCGACTTCGCCGAAGCGTTGGTATGTGCGAACGCTTATGAATAACAAAAACACCGCATACACCGCAACTACGCTCATTTGTTCATATGACTCCAGGATAAAAGATTTTTGAAATTCATATTGTCAAACATGTCGTCAGACTTCACTTTTCAAGTGAATTTTCATGATGGTGGACGTACGCTTGTACTGTAATAAATAAAATTTTAGAAGAAGAAGAAATCTTTCCAGAATCGCACATTTCGAAAACAGCCATTTTTTGCTTCAGTTTAATTTTCCGCGAACAACTACACAGCGTGAATATCTTTTCAGAAATGAAATTTCCTCCAGGTCGGACAGACACTCGTTCACACAATCAGATATGTCTGTCCACCAACAAAATATGAAAAAAATTTGAAACCCATCCGACATGTCTGATAGACGGTCGTTTCTTGCGTTCACACGGTCAGATTTGAGTCTGTCAGATATGTTGGAACGTGTGAACACCCCTTTTGGTAAGCTCAACGACCGCGCGGTGCCCGTACACACTTGCACTGCTTTTTATGGGAGTAGATTTTACTGCCCGAACACAATGATGAAGCTGAAGCTGAAGTACGTCGCGCTGTCAAAGTTAAATACACACACATCCAATACTGCGAACACTATGTGAAGCTGAAGCTTGTCGCTGAAGTAGAAGTGGAGTTAACTTCAGCTTATTGTTTGCCATTCATACCTGCCATTAAGTTGGGCATGAGCAGTCACTTTGAACAAAATTCAGTCAAAACCGAGTGAAAAACGTAAGGATTTGCCAGAATCGACGTTTTCTTTGCTCTTGCTCTTTTTCTTGTTTATTTTGCAGTTGCTCTAATGCTTTGAAAGCAAAAATGAGCTCCAGCTTCAGTGAAATGTTCAGACATGAATTGCCCACTCATTCGAAGATGGCAGCTGCCTGAGCATCGTCTGACAGATGTCGGACATATGCACAAGCATGACTCGTGGCTCGTGGAGACACCGTGTTATAAACGCCGTATTTATTTCAACTAGTGATGAGCGCATTCAAATGATATAATCGATTATAATCGATTCTTCCAATACGAGAAATCGAGACATCGTCTGAAATCATTCGAATGATTTACTATACCTACATACTTATGTCGAAGCAGCGAGAATCGAGAAAGAGCGCAATGGGTAAACACAAAATAAAAACTGGTGTCTTACCTCTCATGTCTCATGTATCAATTCCGAATTCGTGTAACTACAGGGTAGCAATATATAATCGAATGATCATTTGAGATATGAGTGCTATATGGATATGAGAACACACTCCCCAATGATGAGATTTGTATCCGAGTAAAACAGTACTCGATTCATTTTAAAGGCGGGTAGCAGCAAAGCGAATGTACTATTTTACTCGGAGACACATCTCATAACTCGAATCCTGATATGAGTGGGATCGAGAACTTTGTTTGTGTATTCAGCCACTTGGGGAGTGCGTTCTCATATGCATATAGCACTCATATCTCAAATGATCATTGGATTATACGAACCACTCTAGTACTAATGTCTCGATTCTTTAAATCATTCGATTATGCCCATCACTAATTTCAACTGTGATAAACCGACGACATTGACGACAAGCCACTGCAAAATCGAGGTCGCGGCGACAAATATTCGCGTTGGGCACTCCTATATTAGGCATGTGCAAAAAGCAAGTGTCCAGTATTTAATATTCATTACTTGAAATGAGTATCGGTACGGAATACTACTGAAAATAGGTATACTGATACTCATTTACACACAGCCAAACACTAACCCAAGTGCCACATTCGAATCCAATCCGTGCACAAACTCATAACTCAACCACGCATTTAGTTTAGAAGCAATATAAAATGCACATATGCACGTGGAAACGCACATCAACACATTGTTCGGCAGCAGCACGACCCGTCTCCCTAGTTTTTTATGTTCTACCTCTATATGTTCCATTTTTCTCTTCTCTTGCACTCTCCTCTCTTTCCTGACAAACGTTCTAATTTGATTATTTTTCTCTACAACATACTTAAACCACGACAGTAACGAATACAATTCCAAACCTTCCAAATTGATTAATTTTGTAGGAACTTGATACACTGGTTGCAGAAAATGAATCATGACTGGGATATCAAGCAATAGGTACCGAATAACAAATACTGAATTTTAAATGATCAGTAATTATTCGTCACTCAAAAGTAATTAAATTGCACACCGCTGACCCATATATCGCCATGTAACTTACATCCCTATTATGGTTAGCGAATCGAACGTTCGACTCAAGTCGAACTGTCAGCGAATTGCTTCTGCCGTGGTATTGCTGTTAGCAAACATTTTTATTCGAATAAAGAATAAGTGCTGACAAAAGAAAAAACAATTAAATGTCATCTGTGAAGTGTATAAAGCGACAGAAGTAATTCGCAGGGAGGTTCGACTTGAGTCGAACGTTCGATTCGCTAACCATAATAGGGGTGCTAAGTGATGTTAAGTGAACATCGATGACAGCAAGCACTGTGATTCATCGCCGTCGCGGCGACGGCGAATATTCGTGTTGGTTTACTGACACCTCTACTACACGGTGTCTCCAATCTCCAAGAGCCATGCTTCATTCGAAAGTGAGAAAAAGTCGAACGATCGGTATTGTGACATTCGAAGGAATAGAAAGTTCATTAGGTTAGGTTAGGTAAGTGGGCAGGTGTAGGGGGATAGAAAACCTCCACACCACACTCAGGTCAGTATAGACCCATTGTGATACCCATGGGGGGAAAGGAGATAGAAAAGGAAATCCCTTTCTCGTG